>CM067843.1:477479633-487479633 GCA_034509565.1 Triticum monococcum
GACAAAGGAGATGGTTGGAGCTCATAAAGGATTATGATATGAAGTTACACAATCATCCAGGAAAGGCCAATGTTGTAGCGCATGCTTTAAGCCGCAAGAGTTATCTAAATACTCTAGTAACCGGAGGTTTACCACAGGAGTTGACAGACGATCTCAGAGAACTACGGATGGAGATAGTTCCGATAGGTTTTGTTGCAGCTTTGGAAGTACAATCCATGTTATTGGGAAAGATTTGAGAAGCCTAGAAAACTGACAAGGAGATTGCTGAGATAAAGGAGAAGATGAGTAAAGGAAAATCCAAGGGTTTTCGTGAGGACGAACACAAAACTTTATGGTTTGAGGATAGTATTTATGTGCCTAATGACCCAGAGATCATGAAGTTAATACTTTAGAAGCTCATGAGTCACCATACTCAATTCACCTTGGAAACACCAAGATGTACTTGGGTTTAAAGGAACGTTTCTGGTGGACAGGTATGAAGAAGGATATTGCCGAGTATGTAGCCGTGCGCGACGTTTGTTAAAGAGTTAAGGCAGAACATCAGAAGCCAGCATGATTACTTCAGCCTATGTTGATACCCGAATGGAAGTGGGATAAGCTTGGCATGGATTTTATCACCGGATTACCCAGGACAAGATCAGGTTATGACTCAATCTGGGTAGTAGTTGATCGCTTAACCAAAGTGGCTCACTTTATCCCCATGAAAACCACTTATACGAGCGCGAAGTTGGCCAAGATATATATGACCAGGATCGTATGTCTGCATGGAGTTTCGAGGACCATCGTATCAGATAGAGGAACCCAATTTACCTCGAAGTTTTGGAATCAGTTACACCAGACTTTGGGTACCAGGCTAGAGTTTAGTACAGCCTTTCATCCGCAGACAGATGGACAGACCGAGAGAGTCAATCAGATTCTGGAGGACATGTTGAGAGCTTGTGCACTAGATTATGGATCTAGTTTGGATGATAATTTGCCTTATGCAGAGTTCTCATATAACAACAGTTACCAGGCTAGTTTGAAGATGGCCCCTTTCGAAGCCTTGTATGGAAGGAGGTGCAGGACACCATTGACATGGGATGAAGTGGGAGACCGTCAGTTGTTCGGACCAGATTTAATCAAAGAGTCTAAAGAGAAGGTTAAGTTAATTCGTGATAGACTAAAGATAGCTCAGTCCAGACAGAAGAGTTATGCCGATACTAAATGCAAGGAGGTAGCCTACGAAATCGGAGATAGAGCATATCTCAGTGTATCACCACTTCGAGGAGTTAAACGATTTGGAGTCAAGGGAAAGTTAGCCCCTGGATTTGTAGGACCATACCAAGTTTTGGAACGTATGGGAGAAATGGCCTACAAGCTAGAATTATCTGAAGGTTTGTCAGGAGTTCATGATGTGTTTCACGTTTCCCAGTTAAAGAAGTGTCATGCAGAGATGGCCGATATTCCTCTAAGCGATACAGTGCCCCTAGAAGCAATTCAGTTGGAGAGTGACCTAACCTATGAGGAGAAACTCGTCAAGATTCTCGAGTTTGCCAACCGAGTTACACGCAGCAAGGTCATCAAATTTTGCAAAGTTCAGTGGAGCCACCATACCAAGGAGGAAGCCACCTCGGAGCGAGAAGAAGACCTACGGAAAGCCCACCCACACGTATTTGCTAGCCAACCCAAATCGCGAGGGCAAGATTCATCTTAAGGGGGTAGGTTTGTAACATCCCAATTTTCAATTCGGATGTTAATCATTAGGTCATCATATGCATCCATGATTCTTGCATTTTTTGAATTGGTTTTATTTGGAAATTTTGATCCTAGAGACCTTAAGAAACTCAAGGACCATTTGGGAGAGTTGGAGGTTTTCAAAAAATTCCATTTTTGAATTTTCAAAATTCGTATATTGGATCAAAGTGATTTTTATTTGAAATTAGTTTTCCGATTATTTCGAAAATAAATAAAATCATGAGAGAAGATAATATGACTTCTTCAAAATAGAGGAAATAATGGAAATTTAATTTTAAATAAAAATATTTGTTTTATTTGAATTTTATTTGAGATTTACCGAGTAAATTAAGGAAAAATTGCATTTTTAAAAATTGCATTTTAGCCCAGAAAAATGTTCATGTTGTCCTAAATATGAGTAGAGGACCGTGAAAATTGTTTCTGGGATTTTAGGATTTTTATTTATTTTTATTTTTTCCGTTCGGGCGAAATTATTTAAAAAAACTTTTTGGACTGACTGGGCCGAAGCCCAGCCGGCTCACGCGCGCCGCCACCTCCCCGGAGTCCGCCTCCACCACGCGTCGCCGCTGCCCGAGAGTCCGGCTCGGACTCTCTCCGTTGTCGTCGCCCCCTCCCCCAAGTAGGCCCCCTCCCTGCCCTTTATAAGCCGGAGCCCCGCCGCCCCCTCCTCCTCAGCCACCGCTGCCACGCGCCACCACTGCCACGCGCCGCGGCCCGCGCTGCCGCCGCCTCCCCGCCACTCCGCCGCCGACGCCGCCTACCACCGCCGCTGCTCGCCGGAGCAAGACGCCGCCGCCGCCGGTTCTTCCACCCCGAACCGGTATAAAAACCGAACCGCCGCCTTGGGTTTTTTTGGTTTATTCGTTTAGATCGATTTATTTTTAGGGTTCGCAAATTAGCAAACGTACACCCGATCTTTTCTGTTAGCAAACGAATTCGTTCGTTAGTCTCTGTTAGCGAATGTTCGTTCGTTAGGTTTTTCTTTTTACTTTTATTTTATGCCGGGGACCTATGCATAATTACTTTTATCACAGATTAGTCCCTGATCTTCAAACCTTCGCTAATTTTTGCATGTTTGTCCAAACCAGTGAAACCAATGCCAAAATCTTCGTCTTGTTCCCCTCTATCTAGATAATCAACTTAAACATGATTTTGAAAATTTAAAATATGGTTTCAAGAATATTTGAATTTGAACTTCTTTTGATCGTAGTTTGAGTTTCGTATCTCCGATTTGATTGATTCTTTTTGCAAATCGAAGCACTTCACTTGAACTTACAGTTTTCTTCTTTTCTTTTGGGTTTTACCTTTGCATATTATGTTTGAGTGCTTATGTATGCCATTGTTCATTCATGATAGAGTTTCTGGAGTGCAAGGCTTGCTACTATGAATCTCTAGGTTTTTTCGATCATCAGCAGGGCAAGTAACACTTTGCTCATATCCCTTTACTACCAAGTTTTTGTGCATTGGTTTCAACCCTCAAACATTGCATTGAGTAGGATTTGATAACATGTGGGTATTTGGGAAGTAGTTGATGAGGTAGGAACCTATTGCCTTTTGTTCAAACCTTGGGTGTTTCTACGTTATGCTTATACTGCTATGCTATGCTCGTAGACGTGGTTTGGTTTTGAGAGAATTCATGAAAGATGTGAGAGTTATTGTTAACTAAGTTCTAACTTAAGGTGGCTACTTTAATACACATCTGGTTGGATTGGTTGTGGGCACCTAGGGATATACCGGTATTGTCCAAGGAGATCCCAGGTAACCCGTGTGATCATCCTATGGTTTGCCACCCAGGCTCAAAGGGATCATAGAATTATTCATGCTACAAACTTCCATGTGCAGCCACAAGCCATTATGGGCTCTGGCATAGTTGAGTGTGTTGTGTGACCTCTTTCACTGGTAGACTAGCAGATGTAGGGGATGTAGGTTGTACCATCTACCCATCATAAATAGTTAATGCTTCTGAAAGACTGTTTCTCGGTCATCCGTTTCTCAAACATCATGTAGTGTGAGAAATTTAATGGAGGAGATCGAGTCTTGTGGGGAAAAGTGTGCAAACTTCTACAGAGTATATAAACTAATCATGGTTAGCCGTGTCCCCAGTTATGGACATCTTGAGTATCTGGTGCTTGAATTATTATGTTGATCTCATCACTTTTCTTAATTAATTTGTCGGGTTATAACTTTTAATTTTGGGATTGAGTTGGGGTTACCTTCTCAATGTTTTCAACAAACTATGTAGTTAAATAAAATATATTCCTTTGTTTTAGGGAAAAACTAGCTTTATGCAAACGATTACCATAGAGCCTCCACTAGCCATATATGCATGTAGTGATAGCTATTATTTTGTTCATTGCTCTATAGTGTTATCTTGCCAGCATATTCCATGTGCTGACCTACACAGGCTGCAACATATTATGTTGCAGAATTTTTAGACGAGGAGTAAGGTGTGCTAGGTCGTTGTCGTGCACTCAATTTTGCCGTGGAGTTGGATGGACTCATTTACCTTCGAAGCTTCCGCGGTTATCTTATTTATATGGCCTTCAGCCATATTATTGTAATAAGCTCTCTTTTTGAGACACTCGATGCAATAAGTGTGTGATTGAACTCTATAATAAATCCTCGAGTATTGTGTGTGTCAGCAATACCGATCCAGGGATGACACTTACGCACAGAGACTTGACCGTCTGAGGTCGGGTCGCTACAGCTTCCTACAGGAAGCCAAGGAGAATGAAGAAGCAGGGGAGAACAGAGGATAGGGCGGTAGTAGTAGCGGTGGTAGGGGTGGTACTACCGCTCCTACTTCCGCTTGTCCTCCAATGTCAAATAGGTTGTACGATAGAGACCCAGAGGTACTACCATAAAACCGGACATGAAAAAACAAGACCCCAGCTGTGAGCGGTAGTACAAGCGGGACTAGCAGTGGTACTACCGCTTCCAACACTCCACCACTACTTTAGCACAAACGATGGACAACTCCAAAGGAAGCGAAAAGGGGCGATGGGTGCACTATGAGTGTGTATGTGATCCGGTCCTCGGAGCAACTAGCAGGGTCGAGAGCAACCTGCCTCATGATGGCCTTGTCACGACTACAGGTCTTCTTTGCATCCACATGAGCCTTGTACTGACCCTTGGTCCGGAGGCAGAACAACTTCTTCATCTTCTTCTTGATCTTCTTAGCCCAAGAGGGCTCCTAAGATAGTGGCTCATAGTCCCGCTCATCATCACCATCATCATCATCAAACCTAACAGTGTCACGCTCTGGAGGAGCAGGAGCAGTTGTCCCCCACTTCTCCTTTTGCCTCAACTGAACAACATCATGAGACACTAGGTCTCCAGTGACAAGCTCCTCATCCGAAAACAAAGAAGCCCATGTCCCCTCAATGATCTGCATCAAGTAATGACCATATATGATGCACTTGCGCTCCAAGATCGCAGAGCGAAATTCTGACTACATAACATGAGAAACATCCAACACCTCCTGAGAGCCATGTTGCTTCTGGCAGAAGAGAAGTAGGTCCACCAGAAAGGAGTGCACCATATCCTGGTTGCCAACACAATGGAACAGAGTGTTCCTGAAGATCCGATGCATGATATCAAGAAAGGGCTAGAGCTCATAGGAAACGTGCCCAGTCTTAGACACCTTCGTGGTTGAGAAAGGCCACAGAGCCTCCTTGTGAGTAGCAGTAGCCTCCCAGTGAGGGCGAAACCCAATTGGGGTTTGGGCACCCTTATCCTCATAAGACAGACTCTCCATGAAGTCCTTCCAATAAGCAGACAGAACCCAACCATTGGTCATCCAAGTAAGTGTCCTCTCCTCATCATGTCCAAAGTGCACTATGGCGTAGAACTGAGCCACAAGCTCTGCATCAAACCCTTGTTGAAAGAGATGATCCTCTTGATATCTAGCTACTCGCACCTCTGAAGTGCGGCTCCAAAGTAAGCCAAGTCTTTCTCCATATGAGTGAGGTCAACTGACTTGACTTTCACATACAGATTCTTCTTCCCCTTCAACACATTATGATAGATAGACTGGTGCATCTTGTTCCAAAAAGGATGACTGACAAGAGAAGGTTCTTGAGGCACCCAGTACAGATTGCGCTTATGCGCCAAATAGAACTCCTGAGCAGACATCTGATGAGCACCCCTGGGCCCCTTGTTCTTGGAAGCAGTCACTTTGACCTTCTGTCTTGGCTGCTCACTGGAGCCACTCACGGGCATGGAGCCACCCTCTGGCATGGTGCCACTCTCTGGCACATCAGTAGAATGGTAGCGCTTGGAGCCACCAGAACGGGCGGGATTCTTGTGACAAGCCTGATACCGGGAGCTACTACCACCTGAAATACACACACAACAGCACAAGGAAACACAGGAGTAAACAAATTGCATAAGCCAGAGAAAAAGAGATGCACACGAGTGAAGATTAAGCGATAAAAACTGGAAGTTGGCAGCTCGAAGCCATAGTACCGCACCTCCCAATGGTAGTACCACTCGAGGCGGATGTCAACGGGGTTGACAACTGCCACGGTGAGATCCGGTAGTACCGGAGATGCCAAATTCAAATTTTCGTTGCTAGACCTTCGACCTACCTACTCTAGCAGTCTCCCAAGTCCTACTCATGCCTTGATTTGACCAAAAATCGATGAAAGAACGGATAGAGCCCAAAACCTAGATTCAAGAAATAGAATGCTAGGAGAGAAGAACGGTGGCAATACCGGGTTCCATGGCATGAGGAGAAGGTGGGGATCGATCCCACCGGTTGGAATCGGGGGAGACGGCCCAGATTCAGTGGGCCGGCGGTGGCCCTCCGGTGCTTTCTTCGTTGCCTATGAGAGAGACACGGGAGAGGGGGTGAGGAATGGGTATGGGGGAGTGGAAACTCCTCCTGCCCGACTCATAACCCCCACTCCCCGTCACTAAGCGGTAGTACTGCTCTGGGAGTGGTAGTACCACCCCGGTACGAATCCACGACAGGAGGCCTGGTAGTACCGCTCAGGCGGTGGTACCGGGAGCAAGGCGATAGTACAACTTACAAGCGCTAGTACCGCTCGGACTCCGTGGTAGTACTGCACATGCGACAGCAGGCAGGAGCAAAAGAAGAAAGGGGAGGCTTATGCAAAATGAAAAGAATATCAAGGAAAGGCTCGGGAGAGACACAAAATAACATCAAACGAAAGAGACACCCCAAGCACAAAAGCAGGAGAAAAGATAATCAAACAAGAAGAGACTCAAAACACACACAAAGCCTCAAGACTAGATACAACAAATAGTCAACTCAAGGAGAAGCCTCTCAAAGAGAGGGCGGTGGCCTAGCCTAGTGGTGGGAAGGGGCTGATACCTTCCCACCCACCCAGGTTCAAGGCAAGGTACTTGCAATTTGGGTTTGTTGCACCAATTATACTGTAGGGGGTTCCCTTACAGTCTTTATATTAAGAAAAAAGAGGGCGGCGGCCAGAGCCACCTATGTTTGAGTCAATTGGTATGGCACCGCAAAGATTTTAACCTTGGGCCCATCACCAAAACTCATCTTTGAAGCACAAGTACCAAAAAAATGGCTAATGTGAAATACTTGATCAATTTATGCATAATGGGGGAGGGAGAGTTCATTGAGAGAACAACACTCCCCGTATGTCCATGCTTACATCTAGAACAAGATAAAATGATGAGTGTGGTGGGGTGTGTCTAGATTCAAGCCACATTGCTCGAATCAATGATATTTATCTCATGCCTTAACTCACGAAATCTTGTTTTATCTAGAGGCTTGGTGAAAATATCCGCTAGTTGCTCTTGAGTGTTGATGTAGATGATCTCAATATCTCCATGCTTGATGTGGTCCTGAATGAAATGATGACGAATCTCAATGTGCTTCGTCTTGCTATGTTGCACCGGATTGTGAGAAATCTTGATAGCACTTTCATTGGTACATAGAAGAGGCCCTTTGTCACAAGTGACACCATAATCCTTTAAAGTTTGCCTCATCCATAGCAATTCTGCACAACAACTTGTGGCGGCCACATACTTGGCCTCGGTGGAGGAGAGACACACACAATTTTGCTTCTTCGAAGACCAACTCACCAAAGAGCGACCATGAAATTGGCACCCTCCAGAAGTTGACTCCTTTGGGGTATCATAAGCCAAAGTTTGGGGTATGAGCCAAATATCAAAAGATTCACTTGACCGCCACAAAGTGGTTTTCCTTAGTTGCGGCTTGAAACTATGCACAAATTCCCACACTCAACATGATATCCGGTCTAGATGCATAAAGGTAAAGCAAGGATCCAATCATGGAGCGATATACCTTTTGATCCACCGCTTTACCATTAGGATCACTGTCAAGATTGCATTTGGTGGGCATGAGAAACTTGACGGGCTTGACGTCATCTAGCTTGAATCTCTTGAGCATGTATTGGGTATAATTGGATTGGTTGATGAAGGTTCCTTCTCTTCTTTGCTTAACTTCGAACCCAAGAAAGAACTTCAACTCGCCCATGATAGACATCTCAAACTTCTCGGTCACTAGTGTGGCACACTCATCATTGAAAGTTCCTTCCCTTTCAGGGGAAGTACGTCTCCGTTGGAGCGGTGTGGAGGCACAATGCTTGCCAAGAAGCCACTAGGGCCACCGTATTCTCCTCACACCCTCACACAATGCGAGATGCCGTGATTCCACTAGTGGTGCCCTTGAAGGCGACGACCGAACCTTTACAAACAAGGTTGGGGAAATCTCCATAACTTAATTGGAGGCTCCCAACAACACCATGAAGCTTCACCACAATGGAATGTGGCTCCAAGGTGACCTAAACCGTCTAGGGTGCTCAAACACCCAAGAGTAACAAGATCCACAAGGGATTAGTGGGGGAAACAAATTTCTCTTGGTGGAAGTGTAGATCGGGGCCTTCTCAACCAATCCCTAGAAAATAAACAAGTTTGATTGGCTAGGGAAAGACATCGGGTGGAAATGAGTTTTGGAGCAACAATGGAGTTTGGGGGAGGAAGAGGTAAGTCTTCTCGGGGAAGAAGACCCCTTTTATAGTGGGGAACAAATCCAACTGTTATGCTCTTCTCAGCCCACACACAAGCGATACTACTACTCCAGGAGCGATACTATCGCTTCCTACAAGAAGCCAAGGAGAATGAAGAAGCAGGGGAGAACAGAGGACATGGCGGTAGTAGCAGCGGTGGTAGGGACGTTACTACCGCCTATGATAACGCACAAGTATAGGGGATCGCAACAGTTTTTGAGGGTAGAGTATTCAACCCAAATTTATAGATTCGACATAAGAGGAGCCAAAGAATATTTGAAGGTATTAGCAGCTGAGTTGTCAATTCAACCACACGTGGAGATTAATTATCTACAGCAAAGTGATCAGTAGCAAAGTAGTTTGATAGTTTTGATAGTAGTGACAGCAGCAACGGTAACAGTAATAGTGATAGCAGTAATTTGTAGCAAGTGTAATAGTGATGATGGCAGTAGAAACTTAGCAAAAACAATATGGAAAAGATCGTAGGCATTGGATCGGTGACTTGTTGGATGATATTCATCATGATACAGTTATAACCTAGGGCAATATGGCACTAGCTCCAGTTCATCGATATAATGTAGGCATGTATTACGTAAATAGTTATACGTGCTTTATTAAAATAACTTGCATGACATCTTTTGTCCTACCCTCCCGTGGCAGCGGGGTCCATAATGGAAACTAAGGGATATTAAGGTCTCCTTTTAATAGAGAACCGGAACAAAGCATTAACATATAGTGAATACATGAACTCCTCAAACTACGATCATCACCGGGAGAGGGCCCGGTTGTTGTCACTCCAGGGTTGCCGGATCATAAAACGTAGTAGGTGACTATAACTTGCAAGATCAGATCTAGAACATGGATATAATGATGATAACATAAACGGTTCAGATCTGAAATCATGGCACCCGGGCCCAAAGTGACAAGCATTAAGCATGGCAAAGTCATGGCAACATCGATCTAAGAACATAGTGGATACTAGGGATCAAGCCCTAACAAAACTAACTCGATTACATGATGAATCTCATCCAACTCCTCACCGACCAGTGAGCCTACGAAGGAATTGCTCACTCCCAGTGGGGAGCATCATGGAATTGGCGATGGAGAAGGGTTGGTGACAACAAAGAACGAAGATCCCCCTCTCCGGAGCCCCAAACGGATTCTAGATCTACCCTCCCGAGGAAGAACGGGGCTTGGCGGCGGCTCCGTCTCATGGATCACGATAATTCTTTCTCCCTGATTTTTTTCTGGAAATATGTGATTTTATAGTATCAGGGGGTCGTCAGCGGGGCCACCAGGTGGGTACAACCCACCTGGGCACGCTAGGAGAGGGTGGCGCGCCCTGGTGGGTTGTGCCCACCCAGGGGCCCCTCTCTGGTGGGTCTTGGCTTCGGTAATTCTTATTATTGATATAAAAAATCCTCAAAAAGTTTCGTTCCATTCCGAGAACTTTTATTTCTACACAAAAACAACACCATGGTAGTTCTGCTGAAAACAATGTTAGTTCGGGGTTAGTTTCACTCAAATCATGCAAATTAGAGTCCAAAACAAGAGGAAAAGCGTGAGAAACCGGTGTATCAACTCCCCCAAGCTTAAACCTTTGCTTGTACTCAAGAAATTCAGTTGATAAACTGAAAGTGAGAAAGAAAAACTTTTACCAACTCTTTTGCTCTTGTTTGCATAAATGAACTTAAACAGCACCCAGGGTTTCACCCAGCATTATAACTAACCATGTCAACAATAAAACTTAAAGATTATAATGATTCATATCAATGACATAATCAGCTAGTGAGCAATAATAAGATATCTCCAACGGCAACATGTTGTCAAAACAACCATGATATAATATGACAATAGTGGTATCTTGCTAGCCCTTTCTGAGACCGCAAAACATAAATGTAGAGCACCTCCAAAGTTCAAGCAGTGACTAAACATTGTAATTCATGGTAGAAAAGATCCAGTCATGATGCACCCAACATTAGCTACACACAATGCATAAATCATGACCGATGTGATCTACTCAGTTTTTGGCGCTTGTTTAAGAAGGTGGTGACACAACATAAAAATAAATAGAAAGTCCCTTCATAGAGGGAAGCAGTGATTTGTAGAGGTGCCAGAGCTTAGTTTTTAAAACAAATATAAATGATATTTTGAGACATGCACCCTTCTCATTCACTTCACGACCATCAGTTATCAACATCTTCCATGCTAAGCACGCTAGTGGCGGTTCCCAAGAGGTAAAAGTGAAGGTTTTGACTCCATTGCGAGTTTTTGTTTAATTATTTCATAGATGAACTCTTTTCATGTTTGCGGTTTGGGACTGGGCATCCCTATTACCGCCCATTTTCTCGTGCGCTGGCGAGTGAATAAACACTCGACCTGAGAATAACTCGCTTAGCACGAAAGATATCGGCCACCTCTTGTCGTTCCATGAATGATCCAGGCACACAAGACGGATAAATTTTTTAGAAGTTTTCAGATGTGGCACATGCAAATTTACTTAGGACGGCAGGGTAATACCGTATATAGGTAGGTATGGTGGACACATCTGGAATAACTTTGGGTTCAAGATTTTTGATGTACAAGCAGAATCCCCACTTAGTACAAGTGAAGGCTAGCAATTAAGATTGAGAAGCGGCCAGCTAGAGAGCAACAACGATCATAACCATGCAGTATGCGTAAGTAACATTGGACACTAGCATGAGTAGGATATGAACACCATGAACATAAGAATTATAGAGGCTATGTTGGTTTCGATTCAACTACATGCATGAACATGTACCAAGTCAAGCCACTTGAACATTCAGAGGAGGATACCATATCATCATACTACATCACAATCATTATAACGCTATGTTGATATCCAAGCTAAATCATTATTAACTCCCAGCTACTTATGCATGGCATGAGAAACTATAATCTCTAATTGTCATTGCAAACATGTTTAATCATAATGGGTTGAATCATGGATACTAGGTTAAACATATTTCCACAGACAAAACAAGTCGAGTTCATACCAGTTTCTCTTTGCCATGGCCAGTTCATCGAAAGTCGTCATTATTGCCTTTCACTTGCACGACCGAATGATATGAAAATAATAATAGTGCAAGAGTGCCATGGACTAAGCTGGAATCTGCAAACATTTTATTCAACATGAGAAGACAAGGTAAAATGGGCTCTTTATTAGTTCAACAATTATTCATATGAGAGCCACTCAACATTTTCATCGTGGTCTTCTCCTCGGCACAACTTGAATAAAAGAAAAAGAATTTCAGAGAAACACACTGAAATATTTTTGTAGTTTTGGGTTTTCTTTCGCAAGAAAATAAGAGAAAAGCAAAAATGAGAAAAACTATTTACACGGGAAAGCTACCAACAAGCAAAAGAAGAACAAGGAAATCTTTTTGGATTTTCTTTTTAGTACTACAACTAAGCAAGCATAGAAAGTAAATTAACTACGACTAATTTTTTTGGTTTTTTTCTAAAGTTTTTCAAACACACAAGAAGAAAGCAAGAAAATAAATCTAAGCATGGATGATACAATGAAAAAGTGTGAACACCGACAAATAGAATTGTATGCATGAATGTAATGTCGGTGAGAGACACGTACTCCCCCAAGCTTAGGCTTTTGGCCTAACTCGGTAGTGAATCAGTAGCCCGGAGGGTAGTAGGGATCCTGAGGAACGAGTATCCACTCATACCACTATGGAGATCCTGAGGAGCGGGTATCCACTCATCCCACTATGGAGGTGCCTGGTGTGCTGCCTCAGTAGCAGCATGAGCGTTCCGGTAGGCGATGATATCTGCTAGGATAATCCTATATCCGGCCCTGGCAACAGAATCAAACAAAGCAGGAGCAGGCAATGGAATAACATCACGAGTCCTCACAATAAAAACCAGGTTATACGGAATAGGGATGTGAGGAGATTCGATATCAGTAAAATGGTGGTGATCCATGG
The DNA here is from genome assembly GCA_034509565.1 of Triticum monococcum. NCBI lineage: Eukaryota > Viridiplantae > Streptophyta > Magnoliopsida > Poales > Poaceae > Triticum > Triticum monococcum. The sequence goes on from CM067843.1 coordinate 477,492,349, forward strand.
CTGCACGATCTAGGTAAACCTTAGACAGAGGGTAATCATGAGGGTGTATCGCTACCTTGAAATGAGCTGCCAAACGAGTGGCAAAAATCCAACCATGTATTTTGCCCTTAGATTTATTAAGATGGAGGTGACGAGCCACAATAGCTCCCAAGCTATAAGTGTTGTCGCCCTCTAATGCACGACGTAAAACAGCAAGGTCTGGTGAACTAAGTGCACCCACCTTCTCCCTAGCAAGCAAGCATTTAGCAATGAAAAGTGCAAAGTAATGAACAGCGGGAAAATGTAAGCCAGCGGCAGTGATGGCTGACACTCCTCTCTCATCACCCACTATCAGAGTACGGTAAAAGTCCTCAAACTTGGCCGGCCTAGGCTCAGCCAAGCCCCCATTAGAAGGGATCATGCATATGTCACAAAACTCAGTAAGTGGTATCACTACTGCAGGATGCTGCTAACACGACACTACGATCAGAGACCCTTCAAGAAACTATGTGCGATGCAATAATCGCAAACGGTGGTGTATGAAAACCGTCAAAAAAGGTGCAAAACGTTTGTGATTGAGGATGCATCAAACACTGTTCATATTTTAGCTGCGTGTGCGATTCAGACCACACGGTTAACCCGTTCGAACTATTTGCGATGAGGCAGAACAACAGAAACGGGCAGCCATATCAATGTGTGTGCGATATATGGCATACAGTTCGCTCCGATGAACTGTTTGCTATTACGGAGTGCAACATAAACGGTTAGCCAGATCAAGGTGTGTACGATATAGGGCATACGGTTCACTCAGACGAACTATTTTCGATTAGCGAACGCAATAGAAACGGTTCAACTTAACAAGATGTGTGTGATACATGGCAAATAGCCGACTTCGATGAACTGTTTGCGATGAGAAATTACAACATGTACGATTAATACAGTTAGTTCGTGTGTGATTCTGCGTGTACAAAAAAATTTGAAAAATGCAAACTAGTTGCTTGCGGTGGCTAGGAGTATCGCACACGATGCGTCTGCGAGTACTCATGTGCGATGATTAGCAAGTTACACATATGCTTCCTTATGTTAACACTTCTATGATAAATAACACGTGGCACCGGATACGGTATTCGGGTTGTGTGTGTGCTCCACTTAGTCTTCCCACGCTCCAGCGAATGCTTCCCGCGCTCCACATGGATGAATTGTAAGATCCAAGCCTATTCCCTCACCGGTTTCCCACCACCAGCTAACGGCTTGCTGCATATAACCCAGGCGGCAATGCACCGCCGCGACACTCTGTGAAGATCTAGTCTTAGTTATTCCAAGCATGCCAGGCAACGACCAAAGCTTCGACATCGACACCTACCTGCGTTACATCTTCGGCGAGGAAAACAAGCTGGAGCAGGTCGGGGAGCAAGAGCTTCATTGGCTGGTGCAGGCACCATGGCCCATCGGCAGCGATACCGGCGTCACAGTCCTTGGGAGCATAATTGACATATTGCAGAGGAGGTGTGATGAGCATTTTGCCATCCATCGTGCAAAAGATCCAGAGCTGCTCGGCGGCATGATCGGCGACCCACCCGAAGAGCCGCCGTCACCAGTGCTCATCGAGAGCCTGATGCCCTGCAAGGAATGGCAGAGGACCTCTATGATTTAGTCAAGATAAAGGCATCATACGGCTTCATCATTGCCCGTGGCGGCCGTGTCAACCTCGAATCCGATGATGTGGTCGCAAAGCTCGAATGCATCCTTGGCGGAGTTGACGTCCCTGACGAAGTAGAACATCGCGAATGTGATATCTTAAGGATGAAGGTGATCAATGGAATTTGCTACCAGGCCAGAGACATGGAAATGGAGCCGTTCCACGCAGTTGTCATGCGCGCGATTGCACGCTGTCAAGCTCTTTTGGAAGAGGCCCAGCAGCCCCAAGAGCCTCCCAGAGCCAGCAGCTCCGTAGCTGAAGGCGGGTCAGGACACTCGGAGTGAATGGCCGCAAGGGTGCTATGTTGATCATGGAGTCCAAGAAGACCAACGTCGGAAGGCCGCCAACTCAGCCTTTTAGCTTATATTTTATTATAATTGTATGCATATGTAGGTCATGAGTGTTCTGGGCCTTGTCGCATTTGGCATTTTAAATTATCCTGAATATGTAAGACAAATATTAAGAATTATTAACAATTGCCATTGTAACTTTGCCTCAACGGCGAGCAGAGCGCGCGTAGGGATGCCAGAGCGGAGCGCGCATAGGGACGCCAGAGCGGAGCGCGCCACGGCCACCTCAACAGCGAGCAACCACATGGTCAACCTTCTGCCATTAATAAATTTTGACCTTGTTTCTCGTCACATTGCTGATTACAACGCAATAAGTAATGCAAATCTATTCACACCTATCAAACTAATATGTGTTCACACTTAGCACCGGGGTATAAACACTACCCACTCGAAAATTACTTCACTGTTCCTCTCCTCATCACCCACAAAACTGGTTTTCTCTATCAAGTCGTTCCGCCATGACCGGTAGGAGGAGTTTAGGGTGGACATATAACCAGGCAGCAAAGATCAAGGCCGCGGAAGCACTAGAGAGGTCCGCCGCGAAGCCGCAGCCGCAGTAGAGATGTCCGGGCGCGCCGCGGAGCCCTCGAACAAGCTCTCACGGGCATGCGAGGGCTCACACAAGCGCATTCGCGGTGTTGGCCATCGCGACGAGCCGGCGTTCCTGAAGTCCTTCGTCGGCGATGACGACATTCTCGCTGGCGTCACTATGCAGCAAGAGCTGGTCGACGGCTTGATGAAGCTGCTCAAGATCAACGATGCCTCGGTTGACAAGGCGACCGGCCTCGTCGAGTAACTCATGGATGACAATGCGAAGCTCCTCAAGTTGGTCACTGAGAAGGAGGAGGAGGCCGCCGGCTAGAAGATGCTGCATGAGCAGAGCAGTGCCTCGGAGATGACGCTGAAAGCGGTCATCGAGGAACTGATGGGTGGCTTGAGGAAGCTCCGGATCGAGCGCGGGCAGGAGGTGGAGGAATCTGTGGTTGCTTTCAAGCAAAGTCGTGAGGAATTGAAGAAGGAGCTGGAGGATTTCGCCGCCCGGCGATCCATCGACGAGTAGAGATAGTAGCGACCCAGATTGTTGTCTGCAATTTCCTTCTTCTCTTGCCCCCGTGTCTTCCGGGCTTTGCCACATGTGGCATTTTAAAATATCCGGAATATGTAAGACAATTATTATGTGCGCCATTGTAAATTTGTCGTCGTATTATCCATTTCCATTTTATTTGTGGTCGTGTTATCCATTGCCCTATGTGGCAATTTAAATTAGGGCGGAATACTAGTTGAAAACACGAACAAAGCAAATGATGTCGTGGGATCACAAGCAAACACCCTCCGTCCAGGTGCTTTAATTAACCCATTAATGGAGAAGTTGTGAGCGAGGCGGGCGGCGGCTGGTGCATGGAGGTCAAAGAGCTCGCTTCCCAGTGAGCATGGGCGGCCTTGCTACTCACACATGTCCCGTCGAGCCTACGAGGTGGACAGGACGCACGTGTCCCGTCGAGCGTGTGCGGCGGACTGCTCGCACGCGTCCAGTCGAAGTTGCATGGTGGACTTCTTGCGCTCGTCCCGTCGAATCAAACAGCTGCATGCAAGCCACCGAGTATGGTTAAATTTCGACAAGGTAAATATAATACAACCATTTGCGATATTAACGTGTCAGCTTTTTGTTTCAAAAAGGACTTCGTTGGCTATTAATCTATGCGCCTCTTCTCAAACTGGATGATTTTTTATCATGGCATATATGTGCCATGTCATGAAACCATGCCAAGTTTCATGTTTTTTGGGTGACTTTTTTATTTACTGGGATTTAAAAACCGAGATTCCCATTGTTTTGGGACGACGACAAGTTTGTGATTCATTCTCATTCCTTAAACGAGACCTAAACATGCACCCAATGACACATGTATGATTTCCCACCCATTTTGCTTCACTGGAGCATGTGGTTGTAGTTCAAATTTGAATTATGGACTACATTAAATGCATAGAAAACTTAGTAATTAGTAATATATATACAATGGCCAAACGAACCTTGAACAGTTTCAAATTTCAGCCCGACACTCCTGTTATTCTATGTTGCCTGTAGAAAACAAAGTTCAAGGCGAGAAGAGGCATCGATTATCGTTTCGCCCACAAGAGGGGCATGTTTCCCTACCGGAACCACGAGGGTTGCGACAGGCTCCGGTTTGTAAAAGGCTTGTAATATAGCTTGACCCAAATTGGACAATTATATATACCATGTAGTGACACCATGCCAAGTTTCATGATTTCCTGGTGAGTTTTGGATTTACAGACATTTAAAAACCGAGATTCATATTGTTTGTGGCCAGGCCAGGACAACGAGACGGTTGAATTTGTTCCCATTTGTTCCATGGGACCTAAACATGCACCCCAAGAAAACATGTTTCTAGCCACTTTGGTGCACTGGAGCATGTATTTGTAGTTTGAATTTGAATGATGGACATTAAATGGCTAGAAAACTCAATTAATGAATAAAAAAGGTCAAACGAACCCTGAATAATTTCAAAGTTTAGTGTGAATCTCCTGTTGTTCCGTGTCATGTGTAGAAGAAAAATACGAGGCTAGAAGAGGGAGTGATTATCGTTTGGCCCACAAGGGGACACATTTCCCTATCGAAACCACGAGGGTTCTTGCGACAGGCTCCGGTTTGTAAGAGGTTTGTAATAAAGCTTGGCCCAAATTGGCAATGTTTTTACCACGACATATATGTGTGCCATGACATGACACCTTGCCACCTTTGATGACTTTCTGGTGAGTTTAGGATTTATGGGGACTTAAAAACCGAGATTCGAAATGTTTGAGGAAGAGCCAGGACACCGGTACGGTTGTAAGTCATTCCCATTCCTGGTGAGACCTAAACATGCACCAAAGGACACATGTATAATTTTGCTAGCCATTTTGGTGAACTGGAGCATGTATTTGTAGTTCAGATTTGAATTATGGACATTAAATGCCTAGGAAACTCAATTAGTGTATAAAAAGGCCAGACGAACCCTGAATAAGTTTAAATTTCAGCACAGATATCCTGTAGTTCCATGTTGCCCGTGCAAGAAAATGCAAGGCGAAAAGAGGCAGTAATTATGTTTCGCCCACAAGGGGAACACGTTCCCCTATCAGAACCATGAGGCTTCTTTGAGAGAAGCTCTAGTTTTTGTAAGAGGTTTGTAATAAAGCTTGGCCCAAATTGTACAATGTTTTTACCACGACATATATGTGCCATGGCGTGACACCATGCCACCTTCGATGACTTTCTGGTGAGTTTAGGATTTATGGGGACTTAAAAACCGAGATTCGAAATGTTTGAGTACGAGCCATGACACCAGTACGGTTGTAATTCGTTCCCATTCCTGGCATGGGACCTAAACATGCACCCAAGGACACATGTATAATTTTTCTAGCCATTTTGGTGAACTCGAGCATGTATTTGTAGTTCAGATTTGAACCGTGGACATTAAATGCCTAGGAAACTCAATTAGTGTATAAAAAGGCCAAACGAACCCTGAATAAGTTTAAATTTCAGCACGGATATCCTATCGTTCCATGTTGCCCGTAGAAGAAAATACAAGGTGAAAAGAGGCAGTGATTATGTTTCGCCCACAAGGGGGACACGTTTCCCTATCGGAACCACGAGGCTTCTTTGAGAGAAGCTCCGGTTTGTAAGAGGCTTGTAATACAACTTGCACCAAAATGGACGAAAAAAATTCCTCGACATATAAGTGCCATGTCGTGACACCATGGCAGGTTTCATGATTTTTAGCTTAGTTTTGGATTTACGGGGATTTGAAAACCGAGATTCTTCTCACGAAATGTTTTCAAATAGCACACGATTCACTCACGAAAGCCGATAATCAATGAAAACTTCGAGGAAAACATATTTTAAAGTTTCATAAAAATCAGGAAAAAAATGTGGGATGTTAAGAAGGTGATATTTTATTGCGACACAAAATTTCAAGTTGAAAAACATTACGAGATGTGAGCTATGAAAAAGACAAATTTTGCCCTCAATAGTGACATTACTATTCGGCCCTATTCAACATTGATTTTGTCTTTTTCGTAGCTCACATCTCTTAATGTGTTTCAACTTGAAATTTTGTGTGCCAATAAAACATCATTGTCTTAACATCCTGCATTTTTTGATTTTTTTAACTTCAAAACATCTTTTTCTTGTGGTTTTCACCGGTTTCCATCGAATGTTGGTTTCCGTATGATATCCCCCCCCCTCGGCAGCGCACGCGATCTAAGTCATGCGTTCTGACTGGCCAGAACCCAAACCCCACGAATCGTACGTGTGCATCGTTGGATGCTCCCAGATCGAACGGCAACCCTGAGCCCTTTCGACAGCACATGCAGTACATGAGTAAGCACTGTGCGCATGCATCATGTAGCTCATGCTTCCTTCTCTACAAGGTTTTCAGTGCTTAGCTTTGGGTTCGATCTTGCGGTGTCCTTTCCCAGTGACAGAAGAGGCAGCAAGGCACATATTGTATCGTTGCCATCGAGGATAACAAGATGGGGTTTTTATCATATTGCATGAAACTATCCCTCTACATCATGTCATCTTGTTCAAGGTGTTACTCTGTTTTTAACTTAATACTCTAGATGCATGCTGGATAGCGGTCAATGAGTGGAGTAATAGTAGTAGATGCATAATTGTTTCGGTCTACTTGTATCGGACGTGATGCCTATATACATGATCATTCCTAGCTATTCTCATCACTATGCTCAATTCTGTCAATTGCTCAACAGTAATTTGTTCACCCACCGTAGAATACTTATGCTCTTGAGAGAAGCCACTAGTGAAACCTATGGCCCCCGGGTCTCTTTCTCATCATATCAATCTCCATCACTTTATTATTGCTTTGCTTTTACTTTATTTACTTTGCATCTCTATACCAAAAATACCAAAAATATTATTTATTATCTCTATCAGATCTCACTTTCGTAAGTGACCGTGAAGGGATTGACAACCCCTAAGCGCGTTGGTTGCGTTGAGCTATTGTTTTTGTGTAGGTACGAGGGACTCGAGTGTAGCCTCCTACTGGATTGATACCTTGGTTCTCAAAAACTGAGGGAAATACTTACACTACTTTGCTGCATCATCCCTTCCTCTTTGGGGAAATCCAACGCAGTGCTCAAGAGGTAGCAAGAAGAATTTCTGGTGTCGTTGCCGGGGAGTCGCAAAAGTCAACATACCAAGTACCCATCACAATCCCTATCTCCCGCATTACATTATTTGCCATTTGCCTCTCGCTTTCCTCTCCCCCCACTTCACCCTTGCCGTTTTATTCGCCCTCTCTCTCTCTATCCTCCCTCTCTATTTGCCTCTTTTGTCGTTTGCTTTTTGTTTGCTCGTGTGTTGGATTGCTTGTTTGTCACAATGGCTCAAGATAATACTAAATTGTGTGACTTCACCAATACCAATAATAATGATTCCCTTAGCACTCCGATTGCTCCTCTTACCGATGCTGAATCTTGTGAAATTAATACTGCTTTGTTGAATCTTGTCATGAAAGATCCGTTCTCCAGCCTTCCTAGTGAAGATGCCGCTACACATCTTAATAGCTTCGTTGATTTGTGTGACATGCAAAAGAAAAAAGATGTCGATAATGATATTGTTAAATTGAAGCTATTTCCTTTTTTGCTTAGAGATTGTGCTAAAGCTTGGTTTTCGTCTTTGCCTAAAAATAGTATTGATTCATGGAACAAGTGCAAAGAATCTTTTATCTCTAAGTATTTTCCTCCCAATAAGATTGTCGGTGTTCTGGGAACGGGGGTCCCTAGACTTGCCTGCCTGCGGCCTGCGGTGTGGCTCAAGTGGGGGCCCAGCGCGGCCCATCTTCATCAAGCACAAGACTCAAGACCCTCGCGAGGGGCCAAGCCTCGTGAGGCGGACACCACGGTGCATCCTCAGGCGCAGCCTCCTCAGGCTGGCTCGCGAGGAGACGGAGATATCAAGGCGGGGTGCCTCGTGAGGTGCCCGTGACGTAAGCCATGACGATCGAGGGCGCCAGGCGGGCGCCAGTGCGCGCAGCGTCCTCCTTTCCTCTTTGGTGCAAAGGGGGCAAGCGCAGCCGCGGAGTACAGAGGCATCAGGCAAAGGTTGCCATTCCGGTGCAACAAGACCAGGACCAAGCGGACTACGAGACGGAGGTCACCATGGAGCCCAGCCCGGCGTCACCACCAGAGCCTTTGGCAGGCGAAGACTGCTTTTGTCAGGATAGACATACTCGCTGTCCCCCTTCAAATTAGCCCGCCATTGTTGGATCCCTTCCCGCTCAATATTTGGGAAGAGGACCAGGGCCTCTATAAATAGGACTAGCCACCCACATAGCAAGGGGTTCGGTTGATCGGTTCGGGTTTTGGAGAGAAAGAGAGAGAGGGAGAGAGAGAAAGGTGATCGAGCTCCTCCAGCAGTTCATCACCCCAGCCAAGAACAGACCCTCGCGAGGCTGTTCTTCCTTGTATTGTTCATCCTCACCAGCCCCAGGAGGCAATCCACAAACCACACACTGGAGTAGGGTATTACACCACATTGGTGGCCCGAACCAGTATAAATCTTGTGTCTTTCGTGTAGTTCTTTTAGTAGTTTAGATCCCATCGAGACGGAGGGGTTGAAGGCGAGGTTTCCGTGCGCACCCCAGTGTTCGAACCTTAAGGGTCTGCCGGAACCCGAAATCCGACATTTGGCGCACCAGGTAGGGGTGCGCCGGAATTCGTCTTCCACCGCTCCGCTCTCCTCCGACCGTCACATCCATGTCTGACGCTCGTCGAGCCCGCGCCGAGCGCCGGGCCGCCATCGCTTCCCGCATCGCCCAAACGGCCCCCGTCGGTGGGCGTCCTCGTTGTTCCCCGTCGCCCGCCGTCTATGCCGCCACCGGCCCGGCGGGGGGCGAGCAGCAGGCATCGTCTCAGCATCCGCCCGCGCGACGGAGTGACTGCACCATGGCGCCGACGCCTCCGGTCGTCGCGGCCCTCCTGGGCGGCTCGCAGGCGCCGCCTAGCTGTCGCCTCGTCAAGACCTTTGCCCGCCGGGTTAGCATCGTCTCTGCACGGCAGGGGGCTCCCCCGGACTGGGCGGCACCCGAGGTCGGCCTGACCTTCAGCTCGGCGGACCACCCCACCAACCCGGTCGGCTCTGGCGCGCTCCCGCTGCTGTGCACACCCACTATCTGCCAGGTGGCCATCACCAGGACCCTCGTTGACGGCGGCGCGGGTCTCAGCGTGCTTTCGGTCGAGACTTTCAGCTTCCTCCGCATACCTCGGGAGCGGCTGCGACCCAGTCGATCCTTCTAAGGTGTCGGGGGAGGATCGTCCAACTCCCTGGGACAGATCCGGCTCCCGGTAACCTTCGGCACCTAAGACAACTTCTGCATGGAGATGGTCGACTTTGACATCGCCCCCATCGGCCTCCCTTACAACGTCATCCTCGACTACCCAACTTTGGCTCAATTCATGGCCGCCACGCACCCGGCGTACAACCTCATGAAGATGCCCGGGAGCAGCGGTGCCCTCACCGTGCATGGGGACACCGGGGACGCCCTGCAAGTACTCAAACTCGCCTTCAAGACGGCGGCGCCGGCACGGCCCGTTGACGCGGAGACTCCGGAGCCCAAGGGGGCTGCGCCCGCCAAGAAGAAGCAGTTGTTCACCCAAGACAAAGCACAAACCAAGCAGATACCCGTCGACGAGGACGGGTCCTCCAGCGCCACTTTCACCATAGGCGCCAACCTAGAGCCTGAGCAGGAGGAGGCCTTGGTCAAGTTCCTGCGCTCAAATAAGAAGGTATTTGCTTGGGAGCCGGATCAGCTGGCGGGGATCCCCAGAAGTGTCATCGAGCACCACCTCAACGTATGCCCAAATGTACGCCCCGTGAAGCAGAAGGCCAGGCGGCAGTCCACGGAGAAGCAGGCTTTCATCGCCCAAGAGACCCGCAAGCTAGAGGCCGCAGGGGTCATTCGCGAGGTCCGATACCCGGACTGGTTGGCCAACCCTGTTGTTGTTCCCAAGAAGGGGGGGAAAGAACGCATGTGTGTCGACTTCACCAACCTCAACAAGGCATGCCCGCAAGATCCGTTCCCGCTCCCCCGCATCGACCAGATTGTCGATTCCACTGCGGAGTGCGACCTGCTATGCTTCCTGGACGCCTTCTTCGGGTATCGCCAGATCAAGATGGCCGTGGAAGACGTCGATAAGACTGCTTTCTTGACCCCATGCGGAGTATACTGCTATACATGCATGCCATTCGGGCTACGTAACGCAGGGGCAACCTTTCAGCGACTGATGCACATCACCTCGGGCCAGCAGCTCGGAAAGAATGTCGAAGCCTACGTTGATGACATAGTGGTAAAGTCTCGGGAGGCCAAGACCCTGATACAAGACCTGGGGGAGACTTTCGCGAGCCTCGACGCAGTAAACCTGCGGCTCAACCCAGAGAAATGTGTGTTTGGCGTCCCCTCGGGCAAGCTCTTGGGATTCCTCGTGTCCCATCGCGGCATCGAGGCCAACCCCGAGAAGGTCAAAGCGGTTGAGGACATGAGTCCGCCAAAGACCCTCAAAGAAATGCAGAAGCTCACGGGGCGCGTGACCGCACTAGGGCGCTTCATCTGCAAACTAGGGGAGCGAGCGCTGCCTTTCTTCCAGCTGATGAAGAAGAAAGGGACCTTTGAGTGGACTGAAGAAGCAGACAAGGCATTTCAAGATCTCAAGAGGTACCTGACCAGTCCCCCAGTCATGGTGGCTCCGCGCCCTCAGGAGCCCCTGCTGTTGTACCTCGCCGCCACACCCTACTCCGCCAGCGCAGCCCTGGTGGCGGTTAGGGAGGAACGCCAAGTCAGGGCCGCAGTGGCAGCCCGGGGCAGGACAAAACATGAACAAGGAAAGCCTGCGGGAGCTACAACCGCAGCTGAGGAGGGTCAGCAGCCGGGGAATGCACCGGGGGCAGGAGAGGCCACCCGACCGTGTAGTCCACCTCCCGAGGCCACGACGCCTCGCGAGGCGCCCTCACCTCCCGAGAGCGCGGCAACCCCAGATGCTCCCAGCCTTGTCGAGCACCTGGTTTACTTTGTCAGCACGGTGCCACGGGACGCGAGGGCACGGTACCCAATGCCTCAGAAGCTCCTCCTCGCGCTACTGATAGCCTCGCGCAAGCTGCGTCACTACTTCCAGGCTCATCCCATCAAAGTCGTCTCGTCATACCCCCTGGAAAGGGTGCTCAGGAGCCCTAACTCAGCCGGAAGGGTCGCTGAGTGGAACGTAGAGCTGCAGGCGTTTCAGCTCGAATTCAGCACAACCAGGGTCATCAAAGGAGCAGCATTGGCGGATTTTGTGGCAGAATGGACAGAGGCACCAGGCCTCAAGGCTGACGAGGATTGGTCCCTCTTCCCAAGGAGCGAGGCGCCAGAAAGCTGGGTCATGCATTTTGACGGGGCATTCTCCAGACATGGTGCTGGGGCTGGGGCGGTGCTTATATCGCCCACTCAGGACAAGCTCTACTACGCTGTACAGCTCTGCTTCCAGCAAGGTGAAAAGGTCTCCAACAACATAGCAGAATACGAGGGTTTAATAGCGGGCTTGAAGGCCGCGGCAGCCCTGGGGGTGAAACGCCTTGCCATTAAGGGCGATTCGCAGCTCCTCGTGAATTTCTCCAACAAGGTGTATGAGCCGAAAGACGAGCACATGGAAGCTTACCTTGCGGAGGTCCGCAGGATGGAGAAGCAGTTCTGGGGGTTGGAGTTGCAGCACGTGCCCCGTGGCACCAATTAGGAGGCCGACGACATCGCCAAGCGGGCGTCCAGGCGGTTGCCTCAGGAGCCTGGCGTCTTCGAGGAGCGGCTCTTCAAGCCCTCAGCCTTGCCGTCACTATCAAACACGGATCAGCCTCGGGAGGAGCTCCCCCAGCCACCTGCCTCAGGAGCCCCGGTCTGTGGCCCGGCCTCAGGAGCACGCCTGCTCCTAACGATGGAACCTAAGGAGGGGTGCTGGATCACGGAGCTCCGGAGTTACTTGACACAAGGGACCATGCCGGAGAAGGAGGAGGAAGCAGAGCAGGTGGCGCGGCAGGCCACTGCGTACTGCATCAGAGACGGAGAACTCTACCGAAAGCGACCAAACGATGTGCTTCTGCGTTGCATTTCCCGGGAGCAAGGAAAGGAACTACTGGAGGACATACATGGCGGAGACTGCGGGCACCACTCATCATCGCGGACCCTCGTCGGCAAGGCGTTCCGCAGTGGGTTTTATTGGCCTACCGCAGTCAATGACGCCGTCGAGCTGGTGAAAGCTTGTGAGGCCTGCCAGTTCCACGCCAAGCAAATCCATCAGCCGGCCGGAGGCCTGCAGACTATACCCCTTTCATGGCCATTCGCAGTCTGGGGGCTGGACATCCCGGGCCCATTTCCTCGAGCGCCAGGGGGCTACCGCTACCTCTACGTCGCCGTGGACAAGTTCACCAAGTGGGCTGAAGTGGAGGCCGTCCGCACCATCCCCGCGGGCTCCGCGGTCAAGTTCATCAGGGGCATCGTGAGCCGGTTCGGGGTGCCGAACCGCATCATCACAGACAACGGTTCGCAGTTCACCAGTAACCTCTTCAAAACATACTGTGCTAACCTTAGAATGCAGATATGCTACGCTTCAGTGGCGCACCCTCGAAGCAACGGCCAGGCCGAGCGAGCCAATGCAGAGGTCCTGAGAGGCCTCAAGACCAGGACGTTCAAGAAGAAGCTGGAGGCCTGCGGCCGAGGTTGGTACGACGAGCTTCAATCCGTGCTGTGGTCCATCCGCACCACCGCGACCAAGCCGACTGGAGAGACCCCATTCTTCCTGGTCTATGGAGCGGAGGCAGTCCTCCCTCACGAGGTCAGACGTCAATCCGCGCGGGTCCTGGCGTTCGACGAGGCGCAGCAGGGCGCCATGCGGGGGAAGGACCTCGTGTTGGGAGAGGAACGTCGCCGGGAGGCTGCACTACGGGCGGCGAGGTATCAGCAAGCGCTGTGGCCATACCACTGCCGCAACATCCGCCCCAGGACCCTCGAGGTAGGAGACCTCGTGCTCAGGCGGGTCCTCTCCAGGGAGGGATTGCACAAGCTCTCTCCCATGTGGGAGGGCCCGTTCAAGATTGTTCATGTTTCCAGGCCCGGCTCCGCGCGCTTGGAGACTCAAGAGGGAGTGCCGGTCCAGAACGCGTGGAACATCTAGCACCTCCGGAGGTTCTACCCCTAGAAAAGGCCCGGAGCCTGTGAAGCAAGGCGAGTGCCTGTGAAGATCATCTCTTTTGGAAAGGCCCGGAGCCTGTGAAGCAAGGCGAGTGCCTGTGAAGATCATCTCTTTTGGAAAGGCCCGGAGCCTGTGAAGCAAGGCGAGTGCCTGTGAAGATCATCTCTTTTGGAAAGGCCCGGAGCCTGTGAAGCAAGGCGAGTGCCTATGAAGATCATCTCCTTTGGAAAGGCCCGAAGCCTGTGAAGCAAGGCCAATGCCTGTGAAGCTCGCCGCCCCGTGACACTCTCACGTAATAATGAGTGGGGCTGTACACGCCCCGGAGTCTCAGGAGCGCCGGCCTCAGGCCATGGGGCTCCCTCCCATGCCCAGTGGAAGCACTTAGCTCCGTGCTGGTGAGAAGACGTCGAAGACTAGATTAGGTGCCGGACGCGGCTTTTTCATTTGCTTTCTACGGTTGACGTGTTTGTTTGCATTTGGAGTCTTATTGAAGTTATCGCTGTTGCTGATTTGTGGTTCGTCGATTTTTACCCCTCGCTTTGGTTTCTCTCGTGAACAACCTCACGAGGGATGGCGCTCAGACGCCCTCGCGAGGGTTTTTTCCCTAGCCACAGGAGGGTTTCATGGCCCTGGCGCATTACAGGAGCACCCCTCCTAGTCCGTGCCCCTCGGGTACCGCGACGCGCACATAGGGCCTGGGTCGGTCGCCCCACTCCCCTAGCAGGGGTCGAAAGCTATCTATGCACAGGCGGGAGATCAAGAAGTACAAAAATGAGATCAAGGTAATAGCTAAAGCGGCAACATTCCCCAACACGCCCCAAGGGGGCTCCATGCAGCTGTTCTGTCTTACACAGGGAACAAAAGAGAAAGGAAAAAGACGAGCCTGGCCCAGCCCCCCCTTGCATCGGCCCACGGCGGCGACACAGGCTGCCTCAGGGCCTCAGGCGGACTCCCTCTCGCGCTTCACCGGGGCACGACGGCGGGCAGACGAACCACCACCTCCTGGGCAAACTCGATGGCGCGGGGGAGGACTGCTGCCACCGCTGGAGGAGTCGCTTGAGGAAGAGCTGACGAAGCTGGGGGAGTCGCGGACGCCGCCGCCCGCTCGGGCGCTATCTCCCCCATCACCATCGGAGCGGGGCCCACAGACGCGGTCATCGTCCTCAGGGAAGCACCCCGCGCGGCGACCATCTTCCCCAAACACCCTCACGTAGATGGTGGCGTCACCGTCGAACCTGAAGTGCAGAGTGCACCGACGCTCCAGGCCACGAGCGCGGGCGAACGCCTGCCAGCCGCGAGTGAAGGCCAAGCCCCCGCTGGCGGAGACCTCCAGCACGACCCACGAGGACCTGCTGCAGCAACCCTCCGCCTGGAGCTAGAGGCCACCAGGAGCGCCGGCCGGGAGTTCGCCAAGGAGGAAGCGAGGGAGCGCGAGCCGGGCGCGAGCCGGCTCCGCCGACCAGACGACGAACTCCGGCGGCGCCTACATGGCGCGAAAGCGCGGCCTGGGGGAGCGCGCAACCCAGGCACACCCTCCGGCTACGGCGGCTTGCCCGACGCCGCGCTGGGAGCCCCCCCCCCCCCCCCCATGGCCGCTGGAAGCTGCCGGGGCGGCCACCGGGTGCTTCCGAGGGCGCCCGCGACCATGCTTGGGTGGGGGAGAGGCAGGACCAACCTGGAGGGCCTTCCCCTTCTCTGCGGCCGATTACCTCCTTGATGGAGCCATCACACCAAGACGGGGCGAGAACTGAGGCGAAGGAGAGAGCAAGAAGAGATGGACTGGACGGGCACGCGCGGTGCCGTACTTATAGCCGGCGAAGGCCAACCGCCGGTCTCCACGATCACAGGTAATCATAACACATTCTGCATGCAGGGACTTGACCGACTCGCACGATCACCAAGGCGTCGTGGGGAAGCGGAGACGCCACGTCCAATCAACCGCCATGCAGCGTCCAAGGCCGCGGGCTGTTAGGGCCCGCGGCGCTTCGCCCTTGCCCTTTCGCCTCTCGGCATGGCCAAGTCCATGCGCCCCTTGGGCCCGGGGGCTACTGTCAGTGTTTTGGGAACGGGGGTCCACAGACTTGCCTGCCTGCGGCCTACGGCGTGGCTCAAGTGGGGGCCCAGCGCGGCCCATCTTCATCAAGCACAAGACTCAAGACCCACGCGAGGGGCCAAGCCTCGTGAGGCGGACGACACGGTGCATCCTCAGGCGCAGCCTCCTCAGGCTGGCTCGCGAGGAGACAGAGATATCAAGGCGGGGTGCCTCGTGAGGTGCCCGTGACGTAAGCCATGACGATCGAGGGCGCCAGGCGGGCGCCAGCGCGCGCAGCGTCCTCCTTTCCTCTTTGGTGCAAAGGGGGCAAGCACAGCCGCGGAGTACCGAGGCATCAGGCAAAGGTTGCCGTTCCGGTGCAACAAGACCAGGACCAAGCGGACTACGAGACGGAGGTCACCATGGAGCCCAGCCCGGCATCACCACCAGAGCCTTTGGCAGGCGAAGACTGCTTTTGTCAGGATAGACGTACTCGCTGTCCCCCCTTCAAATTAGTCCGCCATTGTTGGATCCCTTCCCGCTCAATATTTGGGAAGAGGACCAGGGCCTCTATAAATAGGACTAGCCACCCACATAGCAAGGGGTTCGGTTGATCGGTTCGGGTTTTGGAGAGAAAGAGAGGGAGGGAGAGAGAGAAAGGTGATCGAGCTCCTCCAGCAGTTCGTCACCCCAGCCAAGAACAGACCCTCACGAGGCTATTCTTCCTTGTATTGTTCATCCTCACCAGCCCCAGGAGGCAATCCACAAACCACACATTGGAGTAGGGTATTACACCACATTGGTGGCCCGAACCAGTATAAATCTTGTGTCTTTCGTGCAGTTCTTTTAGTAGTTTAGATCCCATCGAGACGGAGGGGTTGAAGGCGAGGTTTCCGCGTGCACCCCAGTGTTCGAACCTTAAGGGTCTGCCGGAACCCGAAATCCGACAAAGATCATCTCTCTTAGAAACAATATTATGAATTTTAAACAACTTGATCATGAACATGTTGCACAAGCTTGGGAGAGAATGAAATTAATGATACGTAATTGTCCTACGCATGGTTTGAATTTGTGGATGATTATACAAAATTATGCCGGATTGAATTTTGCTTCTAGAAATCTTTTAGATTCGGCCGCGGGAGGCACTTTATGGAAATCACTTTAGGAGAAGCTACTAAACTCCTAGATAATATTTTGGTTAATTATTCTCAATGGCATACTGAAAGATCTACTAAAAAGGTGCATGTGATAGAAGAAATTAATGTTTTGAGTGGAAAGATGGATGAACTTATGAAATTATTTGCTAATAGAGTGTTTCTTCTGATCCTAATGATGTGCCCTTGTCTACTTTTATTGAGAATAATAATGAATATGTGGATGTGAATTTTGTTGGTAGGAACAATTTTGGTAACAACGCGTATAGAGGAATTTCAATCCTAGGCCTTATCCTAGTAATCCCTCTAATAATTATGG
This sequence comes from Triticum monococcum, assembly GCA_034509565.1. Classification (NCBI taxonomy): domain Eukaryota; kingdom Viridiplantae; phylum Streptophyta; class Magnoliopsida; order Poales; family Poaceae; genus Triticum; species Triticum monococcum. The sequence goes on from CM067843.1 coordinate 477,509,111, forward strand.
TAATTCCTACAACAATTCTTATGGAAATTATAATAAGATGCCCTCTTCTTTTGAATCTAATATTAAAGAATTTATTTCTTCGCAAAAGAATTTTAATGCTATGATTGAAGAAAAATTGCTTAAGATTGATGATTTGGCTAGGAACGTTGATAGAATTGCTCTTGATGTTGATTCTTTGAAACTTATATCTATTCCACCTAAGCATGATATCAATGAGTCTCTCAAAGCCATGAGAATTTCCATTGACGAGTGCAAAGAAAGAACCGCTAGGATGCGTGCTAAGAAAGATGCCTTTATAAAAGCGTGTTCTTCTAGTTCCTATGAAAATAATGATGAAGATCTAAAACTTATTGATGTGTGCCCTATTAAATCTTTGTTTTGCAATATGAATCTTGATACTGATGGGACTGAATATGATCCACCTTTACCTAGAAGGCGTTCTAAGAATTCGGAATTTGTTGATCTTGATGCTAAATTTGATAAAAGTGGGATTGAAGAAATTAAAACCCTAGATGTTGCTAAACCCACTATTATGGATTTCAAGGAATTTAACTATGCAAATTGCTCTTTGATTGATTGTATTTCCTTGTTGCAATCCGTGCTAAAATCTCCTCACGCTTATAGTCAAAATAAAGCGTTTACTAAACATATCGTTGATGCCTTGATGCAATCTTATGAAGAAAAACTTGAATTGGAAGTTTCAATCCCTAGAAAACTTTATGATGAGTGGGAAATAACTATTAAAATTAAAATTAAAAATTATGAGTTTTATGCTTTGTGTGATTTGGGTGCCAGTGTCTCTACTATTCCCAAAACTTTGTGTGATTTACTAGATTTCCGTGATATTGATGATTGCTCTCTAAACTTGCATCTTGCGGATTCTAGTATTAAGAAACCTATGGGAAGAATTAATGATGTTCTTATTGTTGCTAATAGGAATTATGTTCCCGTAGATTTTATCATTCTTGATATAGATTGCAATCCTTCTTGCCCTATTATTCTCGGTAGACCTTTCCTTGGAACGGTTGGTGCAATTATTGATATGAAGGAACGGAATATTAGATTTAAATTTCCATTAAAAAGGGCATGGAACACTTCCCTAGAAATAAAATAAAATTACCATATGAATCTATCATGAGAGCCACTTATGGATTGCCTACCAAAGATGGCAATACCTAGATCTATTCTTGCTTGTTATGCCTAGCTAGGGGCGTTAAACGATAGCGCTTGTTGGGAGGCAACCCAATTTTATTTTTATTCCTTGCTTTTTTTTCTCCTGTTTAGTAATAAATAAATTATCTAGCCTCTGTTCTGGTTGTGTTTTTTGTGTTTAATTAGTGTTTGTGCCAAGTAGAACCATTGGGAAGACTTGGGGAAAGTCTTGTTGAACTTGCTGTAAAAAACAGAAACTTTAGCGCTCACGAGAACTGCTGTCATTTTTATTTGGAAAGTGATATTTAGCTACTTCTTTTTGCAGATGATTAATAGATAAATTCCTCACGTACAGAATTTTATTTTAGAACTTTTGTGGTTCCAGATATTGCGCTAGCTACAGATTACTACAGACTGTTATGTTTTTGACAGATTCTGTTTTTCGTGTGTTGTTTGCTTATTTTGATGAATCTATGGCTAGTAAAATAGTTTATAATCCATAGAGAAGTTGGAATACAGTAGGTTTAACACTCATATAAATAAATAATGATTTCATTACAGTACCTTGAAGTGGTCTTTTGTTTTATTTCGCTAACGGAGCTCACGAGTATTCTACTTTAAGTTTTGTGTTGTGAAGTTTTCAAGTTTTGGATAAAGATTTGATGGATTATGGAACAAGGAGTGGCAAGAGCCTAAGCTTGGGGATGCCCATGGCACCCCCAAGATAATCTAAGGACACCTAAAAGCCAAAGCTTGGGGATGCCCCGGAAGGCATCCCCTCTTTCGTCTACTTCTATCGGTAACTTTACTTGGAGCTATATTTTTATTCACCACATGATATGTGTTTTGCTTGGAGCGTATTTTATGATTTGAGTCTTGCTTATTAGTTTACCACAATCATCCTTGCTGTACACACCTTTTGAGAGAGCCATACATGATTTGGAATTTGATAGAATACTCTATGTACTTCACTTATATCTTTTGAGATCTATAGTTTTGCTCTAGTGCTTCACTTATATCTTTTAGAGCACGGTGGTGGATTTGTTTTATAGAAACTATTGATCTCTCATGCTTCACTTAGATTATTTTGAGAGTCTTAATAGCATGGTAATTTGCTTGAAATCCTAATATGCTTGGTATGCAAGATTAATAATAAAACTTTCGTATGAGTGTGTTGAATACTAAGAAGAAATTGATGCTTGATAATTGTTTTGAGATATGAGGATGGTGATATTAGAGTCATGCTAGTTGAGTAGTTGTGAATTTTAGAAATTATTGTGTTAAAGTTTGTGATTCCCGTAGCATGCACGTATGGTGAACCGTTATGTGATGAAGTCGGAGCATAATTTATTTATTGATTGTCTTCCTTATGAGTGGCGGTCGGGGACGAGCGATGGTCTTTTCCTACCAATCTATCCCCCTAGGAGCATGCGCGTAATACTTTGCTTTGATAACTTCTAGATTTTTGCAATAAGTATATGAGTTCTTTACGACTAATGTTGAGTCCATGGATTATACGCACTTTCCTTCCTTCCACCATTGCTAGCCTCTCTAATACCGCGCACTTTTCGCCGGTATCATACACCCACCAAATACCTTCCTCAAAACAGCCACCATACCTACCTATCATGGCATTTCCATAGCCATTCCGAGATATATTGCCATGCAACTTTCCACCGTTCCGTTCATTACGACAGGCTCCATCATTGTCATATTGCTAGCATGATCATGTAGTTGACATCGTATTTGTGGCAAAGCCACCGTTCATAATTCTTTCATACATGTCACTCTTGATTCATTGCACATCCCGGTACACCGCCAGAGGCATTCATATAGAGTCATATTTTGTACTAAGAATCGAGTTGTCATTCATGAGTTGTAAGTACATAAAAGTGTGATGATCATCATTATTAGAGCATTGTCCTAGTGAGGAAAAGATGATGGAGACTATGATTCCCCCACAAGTAGGATGAGACTCCGGACGAAAAAAATATATAAAAAGAGGCCATAAAAAAAGAGAAAGGCCCAAATAAAAATATATGAGAGAAAAAGAGAGAAGGGACAATGTTACTATCCTTTTACCACACTTGTGCTTCAAAGTAGCATCATGATCTTCATGATAGAGAGTCTCTCATTATGTCACTTTCATATACTAGTGGGAATTTTTCATTATAGAACTTGGCTTGTATATTCCAATGATGGGCTTGCTCAAAATGCCCTAGGTCTTCATGAGCAAGCGAGTTGGATGAACACCCACTTAGTTTCTTTTGAGCTTTCATATACGTATAGCTCTAGTGCATCCGTTGCATGGCAATCCCTACTCACTCACATTGATATCTATTGATGGTCATATCCATAGCCCGTTGATACGCCTAGTTGATGTGAGACTATCTTCTCCCTTTTTGTCTTCTCCACAACCACCATTCTATTCCACCTATAGTGCTATATCCATGGCTCACGCTCATGTATTGCGTGAAGATCGAAAAAGTTTTGAAAATGTCAAAAGTATGAAACAATTTCTTGGCTTGTCATCGGGGTTGTGCATGAATTAAATACTTCGTGTGGTGAAGACAGAGCATAGCCAGACTATATGATTTTGTAGGGATAGCTTTCTTTGGCCACGATATTTTGAGAAGACATAATTGATTTGTCAGTATGCTTGAAGTATTATTGTTTTTATATCAATATGAGCTTTTGTCTTGAATCTTTCGAATCTGAATATTCATACCACAATTAAGAAGATTTACATTGAAATTATGCCAAGTAGCACTCCGCATCAAAAATTCTGTTTTTATCATGTACCTACTCGAGGACGAGCAGGAATTAAGCTTGGGGATGCTTGATACGTCTCCAACGTATCTATAATTTTTGATTGCTCCATGCTATATTATCTACAGTTTTAGACATTATTGGGCTTTATTATCCACTTTTATATTATTTTTGGGACTAACCTATTAACCGGAGGCCCAACCCAGAATTGTTGTTTTTTGCCTGTTTTAGGGTTTCGAAGAAAAGGAATATCAAACGGAGTCCAAACGGAATGAAACATTCGGAAACGTGATTTTCTCATCAGATAAGATCCAAGAGACTTGGACCCTCGTTCAAGAAAGCCACGAGGTGGTCATGAGGGTAGGCCCCCCCTAGGGCGTGCCCCCTTCCTCGTGGGCCCCTGGAAGCTCCACCGACGTACTTCTTCCTCCTATATATATCCACGTAACCCCAAACGATCGAGGACGGAGCCAAAATCCTAATTCCACCGCCGCAACTTTCTGTATCCGTGAGATCCCATCTTGGGGCCTGTTCCGGAGCTCCGCCGGAGGGGGCATCAATCACGGAGGGCTTCTACATCATCATCCAAGCCCCTCCGATGAAGTGTGAGCAGTTTACTTCAGACCTACGGGTCCATAGCTAGTAGCTAGATGGCTTCTTCTCTCTTTTTGGATCTCAATACAATGTTCTCCCACTCTCTCCTGGAGATCTATTCGATGTAATATTCTTTTTGCGATGTGTTTGTTGAGACCGATGAATTGTGGATTTATGATCAAGTCTATCTATGAATAATATTTGAATCTTCTCTGAATTCTTTTATGTATGATTGGTTATCTTTGCAAGTCTCTTCGAATTATCAGTTTGGTTTGGCCTACTAGATTGGTTGTTCTTGCCATGGGAGAAGTGCTTAGCTTTGGGTTCGATCTTGCGGTGTCCTTTCCCGGTGACAGAAGGGGCAGCAAGGCACATATTGTATCGTCGCCATCGAGGATAACAAGATGGGATTTTTTATCATATTGCATGAAACTATCCCTCTACATCATGTCATCTTGCTTAAGGCATTACTCTGTTTTTAACTTAATACTCTAGATGCATGCGGGATAGCGGTCGATGAGTGGAGTAATAGTAGTAGATGCAGAATCGTTTTGGTCTACTTGTCTCAGACGTGATGCCTATATACATGATCATACCTAGATATTCTCATAACTATGCTTAATTCTGTCAATTGCTCAACAGTAATTTGTTCACCCACCGTAGAATACTTATGCTCTTGAGAGAAGCCACTAGTGAAACCTATGGCCCCGGGGTCTCTTTCTCATCATATCAATCTCCATCACTTTATTATTGCTTTGCTTTTACTTTATTTACTTTGCATCTCTATACCAAAAATACCAAAAATATTATTTATCATCTCTATCAGATTTCACTTTCGTAAGTGACCGTGAAGGGATTGACAACCCCTAAGCGTGTTGGTTGCGTTGAGCTATTGTTTTTGTGTAGGTACGAGGGACTCGAGTGTAGCCTCCTACTGGATTGATACCTTGGTTCTCAAAAACTGAGGGAAATACTTATGCTACTTTGCTGCATCATCCCTTCCTCTTCGGGGAAATCCAACGTAGTGCTCAAGAGGTAGCAATCATTCATAGTAGAAGTAGCATCATCAATAACTTGCGACATATCAGAATTAATAGCATGTGGTGGTGTTGCAAGTTTACTTATAACAGAAGGTGAATCTAAAGCAGAACTAAATGGCAGTTCCTTACCTCCCCTCGTCTTTGAGGGAAATATCTTAGTCTTAGAATTCTTCAGATTCTTCATAGTGATAATATGATAATAATCCCAAGTGACTCAACAAATATAACTATGCTCCCTGGCAACGGCGCCAGAAAAAGGTCTTGATAACCCACAAGTATAGGGGATCGCAACAGTTTTCAAGGGTAGAGTATTCAACCCAAATTTATAGATTCGACACAAGAGGAGCCAAAGAATATTTTAAGGTATTAGCAGCTGAGTTGTCAATTCAACCACACCTGGAGATTAATTATCTATAGCAAAGTGATCAGTAGTAAAGTAGTTTGATAGTAGTGACAGCAGCAACGGTAACAGTAATAGTGATAGCAGTAATTTGTAGCAAGTGTAACAGTGATGATAACAATAGTAACTTAGCAAAAGCAATATGGAAAAGTTCGTAGGCATTGGATCGGTGACTTGTTGGACGATATTCATCATGAGACAGTTATAACCTAGGGTGATACGGCACTAGCTCCAGTTCATCGATATAATGGAGTGATACGTCTCTAATGTATCTATAATTTTTGATTGCTCCATGCCATATTATCTACTGTTTTGGACATTATTGGGCTTTATTATCCACTTTTATATTATTTTTGGGACTAACCTATTAACCGGAGGCCTAGCCCAGAATTGTTTTTTTGCCTATTTTAGGGTTTCGAAGAAAAGGAATATCAAACGGAGTACAAACGGAATGAAACCTTCGGGAACGTGATTTTCTCACCGAACATGATCCAGGAGACTTGGACCCTACGTCAAGAAACAAAGGAGGAGGCCACGAGGTAGGGGCGCGCCTACCCCCCTGTCGGTGTCAAAACTGGCGGATCTCGGGTAGGGGGTCCCGAACTGTGCGTCTAAGGCGGATGGTAACAGGAGGCAGGGGACACGATGTTTACCCAGGTTCGGGCCCTCTTGATGGAGGTAATACCCTACGTCCTGCTTGATTGTTCTTGATGATATGAGTATTACAAGATTTGATCTACCACGAGATCGTAGAGGCTAAACCCTAGAAGCTAGCCTATGGTATGATTGTATGTTGTCCTACGGACTAAACCCTCTGGTTTATATAGACACCGAAGGGGGCTAGGGTTACACAGAGTCGGTTACAAGGGAGGAGATCTACATATCCGTATTGCCTAGCTTACCTTCCACGCCAAGGAGAGTCCCATCCGGACACGGGACGAAATCTTCGATCTTGTACCTTGATAGTCCAACAGTCCGGCCAAAGGATATAGTCCGGCTGTCCGGAGACCCCCTAATCCAGGACTCCCTCAGTAGCCCCTGAACCAGGCTTCAATTACAATGAGTCCGGCGCGCAGTTTTGTCTTCGGCATTGCAAGGCGGGTTCCTCCTCCGAATACTCCATAGAAGATTTTGGACCCAAGGGTGGTGTCCGGCCCTGCAAAATAATTTCCACATACCACCGTAGAGAGAATAATATTTCCACAAATCTAATCTGCTGACGCATTTTGACAGCACGACGTTACGTCATGGCCCGGTCATTATTCGAATTGTTTTTCTCAACCAGCACCGCACACATCGCGAGGCAGTTTTCTTGACACGTCTTGTCGAAGCAGAGATCGTGTCCCCCTTATTACGGGATTCTCATCAATATGGACATGGGTAACCCACTCGTGCATGTTCGTATGACTCCTCGATTTTAGGCGAGTCCAAAACGGCCGCGAGGAGGACGCCTGACATTCACCCTCTTTATAAAGAGGCCAAGACCTATCCCTTTTTCCTCTCGCGCTCAATCAAATCCTTCCCCCCACCTCGAGTTCCAACACCCCAGGCTCAGGTCAGGCACTTCGGACCTTCAACCATGTCCGGATCCAACCTCCTAGGTCGGTGGATGCCTTCCTCTGTCACGGAGGAGGACATCAAAAAGCTAAGAGAGGCCAGATATCTGACCGCCGAAATCTCGCATAGGCTGCCCGCCCGAGGGAAGGTCATCCCCACTCCCGAACCAAACGAGAGTGGTGTGTTCATCTCTCACTTCCTCCGAGGACTAGGCCTCGCTCCGGATCCCTTTGTTAGGGGGCTCATGTTCTATTATGGGCTGGATTTCCATGATCTGGACCCGGATTCCCTCCTTCACATCTTGTCGTTTATCGTTGTATGTGAGGCCTTCCTTCGCATTACCCCTCACTTTAGCCTATGGCTCAAGATCTTCAATGTGAAGCCGAAGATGATCGAGGGGCGGCATGCAGAGTGTGGAGGTGCCGTAATAAGCAAAAGCGCTGATGCTCCATGGCGAGAGGGTTCCTTCCCAGAGGTGTCCAGTTTGTGGCAGCGGGAGTGGTTTTATATCACAGCTCCCCGGAATGCCAAGTGGGTAGCCGCCCCTGCCTTTCGCTCAGGCCCCCCACCACAACTGACGTCATGGATCAGCGAGGGGCTAAACTGGGGTCCAGTAAAGGATGTGCCGATATTGCAGAGTCGCATTCGAGATCTCATTGAGAGAGACGTCAACCTGGTCACAGTGATGCAGGTCATGCTAGTTCGCCAGGTCCCTCCTTGCAAACGTAGACCTCTTCGTTTGTGGGAGTTCAACCCGGAGGGACCGCGAATCATTCAGCACTTCCTCGGCATGATGCTCGAGGAGATGTACAAGTTGTTCTTCGGACAACAAATAAAGTGTCCAGACACCACCAAGGATGCGGGTCTAAGCTGTAATCGCCCAGATACCCAAGTAAGTAATCCTGTGGCCGAACACAATGTTTCTTTTATTTATCATAACATCATTCTAAAAAGTCGCTCTTTGACCAGGACTGGATAACAAAGGCGAAGATGATCAGGTGTCCGGCCCCCCTTCCCGAGGGCTTGGGCAATCCAGTACTAGATAGAATGCTGGAGCCGGCGCCTTATCAGGTGCCCTCGAAGGAAGATAAAGGGGGGAATAAAGAGGCCGAAAGCGAGCCTCACTCACTACTCATCCCAACCGGGGGAATGAGCGCCTCCGCGAAGGAGGATAACCAGGGAGAAGAATCCGACATTCCCTCTCCCCGAGGAAGGAAGAGGACCACCTCTGAAGATCCGAAAATAGAGGTTTCCAAACGAGGGAAGAAATCTTCGCCAGAGGGTCCTGCCTCAGGGGGGTACCCTTGCCACACAGTGTCCGCAAGGGAATCAGACCTCTACCGAGCTGTAAGTAATCGAAAAATAGTTAGTAGTGAAAATATCCTACCTTACTTCTGAAGATAATAACCGAAACTTATATCTTGTAGTTCGGATCGTAGCCCTTCTCGACAGAGTTCGTCTTTGGGGGATCTTCTTCCAGAGATGATGGAGAGCGAAACACCTCCCCCTGCCACCCCGCCTCATGAGGCGGGCGACCCTGAAGTGTCGTCGCGGAGGGTTTCTCCTGATCCGCCAAGGCCAGGGGGAATCCCTTGGCCACCCGGAGTCCTTAGTATTCGGCTCCTAAAGAGAGCAATAGAAAGAGTCCGGAACCATACAGTGTGCGGTCGGACGCACTGAAGGATCTTCTGGAGCAAGCGGCCATCTCAGAAGCGCATCGTACACTAATGAGTATGGTAGTTGAAAGGATTTCATCCGCTGAAAGCGGATTGCATGAAGATTTTATGAGTCTGCTGAAAGGCTTTGAGGTACGTGAATTAGTGTATGTTTTTTACGGTACCACACATGTTAGGTGTGCCCTATGCAGATAGTGGCCCCTGAGACTCTGGTTGTCGTCAAAAACAGCGGCAAACAGAGGATCATAGTCCCAGGTAATAACTAGACTGCCTTTATGTGCAGGTGGCTGAAGTTCCGGTGGCTAGCCGGACTGATGGGTTTGCTGAGTTAAAGCGGCAACTTGATGCGGCGGATGCCGACATCATGCTTGTCAACAAGCGGCTTGACGAGGCACAAGGTAAGTGATTTCTCCGGTGATCAACGCATAGTAAGAGGAGCATGATGCCAGTATCTTTAATATGGTGTGACTGCAGATGGAGTTGCCATCGTGGAGACCCTTCGGGCAGAGCTTGCCCGAGCCAAGGAACAAGCAAGGAATAGCGATGCAGCCGCTCTAAAGGCGGTCGAAGAGCTGCGGGCCGAATAGTCCGCGCATCGCCAGAGCAAGGAAAGGATAGCCAAGATGGCCATTGAGTTGAAAGATGCCGCTGACCATTACCAACTTCTTGAGAAATAAAGCCGAGCGAGGGAGACGGACCTGGAGAAGGCCATGGTAACAGCCAAGGAAGCCCGTTCTAAAATCAGAGCGATGAAGGAGGAGCTGCATCAAGCTGCGGATATCGTGGCTGGGAAGCCCTTCTTATTGCGGACTAAGTTCAGAGATCCAAAGTATGCTCCTCTTGATCAACTATGGAGTTCTACGGACGCCTACGTGGATTTGGCGGCAAGTGCTGCTGACGCGGCCGAGTACTTCAAGGATCAAAGAGATTGTGAAGTGGAAAAGTTGTTCTGGTCACAGTTCCATGCTCTGGTGCGTCCGCTGCTATTGAATGAGCAAATGGCCGAGTGGGCTGAGCTCCATAGGTTGTCCGGACTCGCCATGAGGTCCGTTGTGGATCATCTATGGTCGGGAGGGCCAAGGCCGAATAGTTACTTTAGTTTAGTGCAACAATTCCTTGGTGCTGTGCCGCACACCGATGCTATGAAGAGGTCGGCGTGCATAGAGGGTGCGCAGATGGTCTTTGCCCATGTCAAGACATACTGGGCAGAGATGGAGGCCACCACTGTTGCAACACAGGGTTCGTCCGTGGGCCGAGTGGCTGCCGAGCACTACTTTGAAGAAGTCCTTGAAGGCGCTCGTTCGATAGAGGCTCAGTGCTCGAAGAATATCATGTTCTAGTGACATGTACTCCCATTGTAAGAACAATGTTTTATTGAGTTATCAAGGCTATGTTTATACTTTTGCCTGAAAGTATTATGATGCCTCCTGTGCAGCCGTTTATGTATATATGTATATAACCTAAAAGTTTGCAGTCGTCGGCTTTCGCCCCCACGCATATAATGCGGAGGTGTTCACAAAAAATGTGTATTCACACTTGATCCAATGTCTTGGTCCATTAAGGAGGTGGTAGCGCAACGAACGAGGCAATTAGACTATATCGCTTTAACACTTTCACTTAGCCATAGGAGTTTGACGGTGGGGCTACTATATAGCCCTGGTACTTCTGCGCTCGTCCGAATACGGGGTGCGTACGTACATGACCGGGAAACGGCCCTTCCTTAATGCGGAGGATTCCCGAAGATTCCGCTGAGTCATCGAGTGGTTGACCAGTCTCGCGCTATATCATGACAGTCAGTTTTCGGCTTTCTCTACTGAGGTGCTCATCCAGATGAACCAGGGCACAATCGTAGTAGTTCTCCCAGTGCTACCTTAGCCGATATAGCGGAACGTAAGGTACCAAAACATGGGAGCCGGGCAAACCCAACATTTGACCAAACACATGATTCGGAGCTGATGCATATAAGGCCAAACTCGCGACGCCGAACACTCCCTAAGGTATTCGGTCTTTATAACATATGTCGGGCTGAACAATGCCCTTAATAATAAACCTCGGGTGTCCAGGTACGTGCAATATCCTGACGTGGCCACATGCCAATACGTTGGCATCCTTCTCGGTTGTATTGAGGATCCGGAGGATGTGAACAACAAGAGACAGTAAAAAAGGTTTACGCAGGGTCTTAATCTAAAAAAGAAACCTTTGAGCAGGTCCCTGCTGCATGTCTGCGCCTGTGTCTCCATTGTGCCGTGTCCTGGACGGGTGTAGCACGATTGTCATCTATAAAAGAGAAGAACTTAGGTGAAATTTGTCGTGCCAGAAAATTGGTTATTATCAATAAACCATTAAAATTCAAGATAAGTCAAGTTGATCCGGACTGGCCCTGATTACACGCGGGAAGCCCCTGGTACCGTCTAGGAGGGTTTGATCATCAAACCAATCTCATGTATATGTAGTGGTGCACCGGACTCGTCTAACCGTGTCCGTGGTCTTGACGACCTGTCATTTTTTCTGGTTGGTGAGGTCGTCTAGTGCTCGGCAGCTAAAGCCGTCGCACATTCTTCCACGCGTAGAGAATGCTCAGTGTTTCCGCTAACTGTGATGGTGCCACATGGATGAGGCATCTTAAGCTTGAGAGAAGCGTAATGTGGTATTGCATTAAAACGAGCGAAAGCCGCTCTTCCGAGTAGTGCCTGATAGCCACCTCGGAATGGAGCGATGTAGAAAGTTAACCTTTCGCTTCAGAAGTTGTCGGAAGAACCGAATACTACCTCTAGTAGTAGAGAGCCCGTGCAGCGGGCCTCTAGGCCTAGTATTACTCCCTTGAAGGTAGTAGTACTGTGGCTTATTTTTGTCAGGTCTATCCCCATTTTGCGGACTGTGTCCTGATATATCAGATTTAGACCACTGCCGCCGTCCATGTGGACTCGTGTGAGATGGTATCCGTTTATTATTGGGTCTAACACCAAGGCAGCCAATCCTTCATGCCAGATGCTTGTCGCGTGATCCCCGCGATCAAAAGTGATCGGGCAGGCCAACCAGGGGTTGAACCTAGGGGTGACGGGCTCTATGGCGCATGTATCTCGGAGTGCATGTTTGCCTCTCCTCTTCGTCACATGGATCATGTTTACTGTTTTAACCTTTGGTGGAATTTTTTTCTGTCCTCCAGTGCTTTGCTGGCGAGGCTCGTCCTCGTCTTTGCTTGGTGTCTCTCCCCCCCCTTTGTGTTCGGCGTTTAGCTTACCGGCCTGCTTGAAGACCCAGCATTCTCTGTGGGTGTGCTTTGCAGGTTTGTCGGGGGTGCCATGAATCTGACATAGTTTGTCAAGAATCTTGTTTAGGCCAGACGGTCCGTCTCTGCTACCTTTGAAAGGCTTTTTCCGCTGACCTAATCGAGAGCCCCTGAATCCGGCGTTTACCGCCGTATTATCTGGGCTATCTTCTTTATTTCAACGCTTTCTTTTATTGCGTCGTGGTTTTCCATTGCCATCCCTGACTTCGGATGTGCTTGGGTCGCTGGTGCTACTGCGGGCTAACCAGCTATCTTCGCCCGCGCAAAAGCGAGTCATGAGATTTGTTAGAGCTGCCATTGTTCTCGATTTTTGTTGGCCGAGGTGTCTGGCGAGCCATTCGTCTCGGACGCTGTGTTTGAAAGTTGCTAAGGCTTCAGCGTCTGGACAGTCGATGATTTGGTTATTCTTGGTGAGAAACCTGTTCCAAAGCTTTCGGGTGGACTCTCCGGACTGTTGAATTATACGACTTAAATCGTCTGCATCTGGTGGTCGGACGTAGGTCCCTTGAAAATTAGCCCGAAAAGCGTCCTCGAGCTCCTCTCAACTTCTAATTGAGTTTTCGGGGAGGCTTTTCAGCCAGTGTCAAGCTGGTCCTTTAAGCTTGAGGGGCAAGTATTTAATGGCATGGAGATCGTCTCCGCGAGCCATACGGATATGGAGGATAAAGTCCTCAATCCAGACGCCAGGGTCTGTGGTCCCATCGTACGCCTCTATGTTCACTTGTTTGAATCCTTCTGGGAATTCGTGGTCCAGCACCTCATCAGTGAAACATAGGGGGTGTGCGGCACCCCTGTACTTGGACGTATCATGGCGTTCAGACGGTTGTAGTATTCGGTTTTGATTTTGTGTTGGAGCGCGCTTCCTAGATCCATAGATTGATCTGGTCGTACCGGATTTTTGGCACAAGTCCTCACGTAGATCGTGTGTTGACTCATGTGTGACTTTGTTAGCCGCTCTATCATGGTCACAAGGTGGTGGATCCGGCTGGTTGGCCGTTTCATTATTTGGCTGTGTGGGCTCTAAGGCCTCGTCGTCAAATTCAGGTAACAGCTTGCGCTTTGGATAGCTCTTTGCGTGGTAACTTCCACCATACTTTGCTTCGTTGTCGAGCACTTTGTTCCACCTGTTGTTGAGTGTATTTTGTGCAGCCTTAAGCCTTTGCTTCTGCTTCTTCAGACTCCTGGCTGTGGCAATAAGCCTTCTGCGGAGCTTCTCTTGCTCCAAGTGTGTTTCCGGGATGATGTGTGCATCTTCGTCCGGACTGTTTTCCTCCCCAGATGGGGTTTGATGAGGTTTATCTCGGTGTAGCCGTGTTCGGACGTCGGATCCGTACTATGTTCGCCGCTTGCAGCTTCATCGTGCTCTGCCGCCGGGGCGATGTGGTCGTCGTTTCCTCTGGAGTCGACTAGAGTGTTATTTTCTCTTGCGCTGTTATCGCTGTTTTTGCTATGGCGGGACTTAGAGCGGCGCCGCTGACGTAGGCGCTTGGGTTGCTTCTTGGAGGGGCCATCCTCCGCTGTCTCTTCGCCATTGCCTTCTTTGGGTGTATCCACCATGTATATGTCATGTGATGAAGTGACTGTCCGGCGCCCTGTGGGCGCTAGTTCCTGTTCGTCTCCTACATCTTTGTCCATGCCGTCGATGTCTTCAGAGTCGAAGTTGAGCATGTCGGTTAAGTCATCGACAGTGGCTACTAAGTGGGTGGTGGGCGGGCAGTGAATTTCTTTGTCATCCGTATCCCATTCTAGCCGGACATAGTTCGGCCAAGGTTCTCCTGACAAGGAGAGAGACTTTAATGAATTTTGCACATCGCTGAAAGGCGAGTGCTGAAAGATATCCGAGGAGGTGAACTCCATGATCGGCGCCCAGTCAGATTCGATGGGTACGGATGCAAGCGGCTCGGAGTCCGTGGACGGAGACGAATCCAGTGGTTTGGCGACACGGCTCTCGTAAGGGGTGAAGTCAGTATCCGGCTATAGAGCCAATGAGAGTGCGGCCTCCATGGCGGGGTCTATCCCTCCGCTCTCGTATGGTGTGATTTGCTCCGGATTGACGGCCGGAGTAGTTGCAGATGCGATCTCCCGAATATTGTCCGACGGCAGAGTTACGTCATGCTCGTCGTGACTGTGCGGCGCACCTGACATGGACTCGAATCCGTCGAAGATCAAGTCTCCGCGGATGTCGGCAGTTTAGTTTAAGTTTTCGAATCTGACCTGATGGCCAGGGGCGTAGCTCTCGATCTTCTCCAGATGGCCAAGCGAATTGGCCCGCAGTGCGAAGCCGCTGAATACGAAGATCTGTCCAGGGGGAAAACCTCACCTTGGACTACATCGTTACCAATGATCGAAGGAGCCATCGAGCCTTACGGTGACGGCACAGTGGAAATCTCAATGAAAGCACCAATGTCGGTGTCAAAACTGACGGATATCGGGTAGGGGGTCCCGAACTATGTGTCTAAGGCGGAGGGTAACAAGAGGCAGGGGACACGATGTTTACCCAGGTTCGGGCCCTCTTGATGGAGGTAATACCCTATGTCCTGCTTGATTGTTCTTCATGATATGAGTATTACAAGAGTTGATCTACCACGAGATCGTAGAGGCTAAACCCTAGAAGCTAGCCTATGGTATGATTGTATGTTGTCCTACGAACTAAACCCTCCGGTTTATATGGACACCGGAGGGGGCTAGGGTTACACAGAATCGGTTACAAGGGAGGAGATCTACATATTCGTATTGCCTAGCTTGCCATCCACGCCAAGGAGAGTCCCATCCGGACATGGGACGAAGTCTTCAATCTTGTACCTTCATAGTCCAACAGTCCGGCCAAAGGATATAGTCCGGCTGTTCGAAGACCCCCTAATCAAGGGCTCCCTCACCCCCCAGGCGCACCCTCCACCCTCGTGGCCCCCCTGTTGCTCCACCGACGTACTTCTTCCTCCTATATACCTATGTACCCCCAAACGATCAGAGACGGAGCCAAAACCCTAATTCCACCGCCGTAACTTTCTGTATCCACGAGATCCCATCTTGGGGCCTGTTCCGGAGCTCCGCAGGAGGGGGCATCCATTACGGAGGGCTTCTACATCAACACCATAGCCTCTCCAATCAAGTGTGAGTAGTTTACCTCAGACCTTCGGGTCCATAGTTATTAGCTAGATGGCTTCTTCTCTCTTTTTGGATCTCAATGCAAAATTCTCCCCCTCTCTTGTGGAGATCTATTCAATGTAATCTTCTTTTTGCGGTGTGTTTGTTGAGACCGATGAATTGTGGGTTTATGATCAAGACTATCTATGAATAATATTTGAATCTTCTCTAAATTCTTTTATGTATGATTGGTTATCTTTGCAAGTCTCTTCGAATTATCAGTTTGGTTTGGCCTACTAGATTGATCTTTCTTGCAATGGGAGAAGTGCTTAGCTATGGGTTCAATCTTGTGGTGTCCTTTCCTAGTGACAGTAGGGGCAGCAAGGCACGTATTGTATTGTTGCCATCGAGGATAACAAGATGGGGTTTTTATCATATTGCATGAATTTATCCATCTACATCATGTCATCTTGCTTAAGGCGTTACTCTGTTTTCATGAACTTAATACTCTAGATGCATGCTGGATAGCGGTCGATGAGTGGAGTATTAGTAGTAGATGCAGGCAGGAGTCGGTCTACTTGTCTCGGACGTGATGCCTATATACATGATCATACCTAGATACTCTCATAACTATGCTCAATTCTGTCAATTGCTCAACAGTAATTCGTTCTCCCACTGTAAAATACTTATGCTCTTGAGAGAAGCCACTGGTGAAACCTATGGCCCCCGGGTCTATCTTCATCATATTAATCTTCCAATACTTAGTTATTTCCTTTGCTTTTTTCCTTTGCTTTTATTTTACTTTGCATCTTTATCACAAAAATACCAAAAATATTATCTTATCATATCTATCAGATCTCACTCTCGTAAGTGACCGTGAAGGGATTGACAACCCCTTATCGCATTGGTTGTGAGGAGTTATTTGTCTTGTGCAGGTACTAGGGACTTCACGCGCAGCCTCCTAGTAGATTGATACCTTGGTTCTCAAAAACTGAGGGAAATACTTATGCTACTTTGCTGCATCATCCTTTCCTCTTCAAGGAAATCCAATGCAGTGCTCAAGAGGTAGCAAGAAGAATTTCTGGCGCCGTTTTCGGGGAGGTCGCGCAAGTCAAGATTTGACTCCCGGCAACAAGCCATTTCTGGCGCCGTTGCCGAGGAGTCTACACAAAAGTCAACATACCAAGTACCCATCACAACCCTTATGTCCTGCATTACATTATTTGCCATTTGCCTCTCGTTTTCCTCTCCCCCACTTCACCCTTGCCGTTTTATTCGCCCTCTCTCTCTATCCTCTCTCTCTCTCTCTCTTTTCCGTTTGTCTCTTTCCTGTTTGCTTGTCGTTATGGATAGCCCTTTATCTTCTCCGTTGTCTCCTAAGAATGAAGTTCTAAATTTTAAACAAAGGGAGGGAGAAAATCTAAAAGACGCTTGGTATAGACTTTGCAATGCTCAAACTAGATCTACCAAGAAGCAATCTACTTTCGTTGTTATTCGCAATTTTTATGTAGGTGTTACTCCTTGGTACAGATATATCATTGATACCATTACTGGAGGGAACTTCTTGGGTAGCCATACTTTTGACTCTTATAATGCTATGTTAGATTTGTTTGACTCACCACCTCTTTTGGTTAATGGAACTATGTTAACTTTGGAGCATGTAATGCAAAGACTTGAAATTATTGAAAATAAGGTTGCTACAGTAGAGTTAATTGAAAATTTGGATAAAAATATCCACAACCAAATCACTCAATATGGATCTAAAGTAGGAGTCACTTTGAAAAATATTAAAGAAAAGGAACATATAGTTAATGAGAAAATAAAATAGGATTCCACTAGAATCGATAAACTTGAGGGTATTATTACAAACTTGGGAACCGCCTTTTCTTCCGTAAAGAATACTCCAGGTCCTCCTACTAAAATTGCCAAGCTTATGTATGTTCCTAAAAATAAGGGTGAATCCTCTAGTAAGGAAACTGCGGATCTCAAATCTATAAGTATTCATCCTCATATTTTTACTATCATTAAGGAACCATTTGTTACAAATGAATTTTTCGATCTTGTGCCTAAAAGTATGATAATCAATAAAAAGAAACAAATCCCTAAGGATGGTCGATGCCTCATCGAAGAATTGCCTACCAAAGATGGCAATACCTAGATCTATCCTTGCTTTTTATACCTAGCTAGGGGCGTTAAACGATAGCGCTTGTCCGGAGGCAACCCAATTTTATTTTTATTCCTTGATTTTTGCTCCTGTTTAGTAATAAATAATTTACCTAGCCTCTGTTTTGGTTGTGTTTTTTGTGTTTAATTAGTGTTTGTGCCAAGTAGAACCGTTGGGAAGACTTGGGAAAAGTCTTGATATCTTGCTGTAAAAAACAGAAACTTTAGCACTCACGAGAACTGCTGCCATTTTTATTTGGAAAGTTCTATTTAGTTAATTCTTTTTGAATATGATTAATAGATAAATTCCTAAATTCCAGAAAGTTATTTTCGAATTTTTGGGGTTCCAGATCTTGCTCTAGCTACAGATTACTACAGACTGTTCTGTTTTTGACAGATTCTGTTTTTCATGTGTTGTTTGCTTATTTTAATGAATCTATGGCTAGTAAAATAGTTTATAAACCATAGAGAAGTTGGAATAGGTTTAACACCAATATAAATAAAGAATGAGTTCATTACAGTACCTTGAAGTGGTCTTTTGTTTTCTTTCGCTAACGGAGCTCACGAGATTTTCTACTTTAAGCTTTGTGTTGTGAAGTTTTCAAGTTTTGGGTAAAGATTTGATGGATTATGGAACAAGGAGTTGCAAGAGCCTAAGCTTGGGGATGCCCATGGCACCCCCAAGATAATATAAGGACACCTAAAAGCCAAAGCTTGGGGATGCCCCGGAAGGCATCCCCTCTTTCATCTACTTCTATCGGTAACTTTACTTGGAGCTATATTTTTATTCACCACAAGATATGTGTTTTGCTTGGAGCGTCTTGTATGATTTGAGTCTTTTCTTTTTAGTTTACCACAATCATCCGTTCTGTACACACCTTTTGAGAGAGCCATACAAGATTTGGAATTTGTTAGAATACTCCATGTGCTTCGCTTATATCTTTTGAGTTATATAGTTTCGCTCTAGTACTTCACTTATATCTTTTAGAGCTTGGTGGTGGATTTGTTTTATAGGAACTATTGGTCTCTCATGCTTCACTTAGATTATTTTGAGAGTCTTAAATGGCATGGTAATTTGCTTAAATAATCCTAATATGCTTGGTATCCAAGAATAGTAAAAACTTTCTTATGAGTGTGTTGAATGCTATGAGAAGTTTGATGCTTGAAAATTGTTTTGAGATATGAAGATGGTGATATTAAAGTTGTGCTAGTTGAGTAGTTCTGAATTTGAGAAATACTTGTGTTAAAGCTTGTGATTCCCGTAGCATGCACGTATGGTGAACCGTTATGTGATGAAGTCGGAGCATGATTTATTTTTTGATTCTCTTCCTTATGAGTGGCGGACAGGGACGAGCAATGGTCTTTTCCTACCAATCTATCCCCCTAGGAGCATGCTCATAATACTTTGCTTTGATAACTTGTAGATTTTTGCAATAAATATATGAGTTATTTATGACTAGTGTTGAGTCCATGGATCATACGCACTCTCACCCTTCCACCATTGCTAGCCTCTCTAATACCGCGCACCTTTCGTTGGTATCATACACCCACCATATACCTTCCTCAAAACAGCCACCATACCTACCTATTATGGCACCATAGCCATTCCGAGATATATTGCCATGCAAAGTTCCACCGTTCCGTTTATTATGACACACTCCATCATTGTCATATTGCTTAGCATGATCATGTAGTTGACATCGTATTTGTGGCAAAGCCACCATTCATAATTCTCTCATACATGTCACTCTTGATTCATTGCATATCCCGGTACACCGCCAGAGGCATTCATATAGAGTCATATTTTGTTCTAAGTATCGAGTTGTAATTGTTGAGTTGTAAGAAAATAAAAGTGTGATGATCATCATTATTAGAGCATTGTCCCAGTGAGGAAAGGATGATGGAGACTATGATTCCCCCACAAGTCGTGATGAGACTCCGGACGAAAAATTAAAAAAAAAGGAGAAAGAAAAGAGGCCATAAAAAAAGAGAAAAGGCCCAAATAAAAAATGAGAGAAAAAGAGAGAAGGGACAATGTTACTATCCTTTTCCACACTTGTGCTTCAAAGTAGCACCATGATATTCATGATAGAGAGTCTCCTATGTTATCATTTTCATATACTAGTGGGAATTTTCCATTTTAGAACTTGGCTTGTATATTCCAATGATGGGCTTCCTCAAAATGCCCTAGGTCTTCATGAGCAAGCAAGTTGGATGCACACCCACTTAGTTTCTTTTGTTGAGCTTTCATATATTTATAGCTCTAGTGCATCCGTTGCATGGCATTCCCTACTCACTCACATTGATATCTATTTATGGGCATCTCCATAGCCCGTTGATACGCCTAGTTGATGTGAGACTATGTTCTCCCTTTTTGTCTTCTCCACAACCACCATTCTATTCCACATATAGTGATGTATCCATGGCTCACGCTCATGTATTGCGTGAAGATTGAAAAAGTTTGAGAATGTCAAAAGTATGAAACAATTTCTTGGCTTGTCATCGGGGTTGTGCAGGATTTAAATATTTTGTGTGGTGAAGATAGAGCATAGCCAGACTATATGATTTTGTAGGGATAACTTTCTTTTTCCATGTTATTTTGAGAAGACATGATTGCTTTGTTAGTATGCTTGAAGTATTATTATTTTTATGTCAATATTAAACTTTTATCTTGAATCTTTCGGATCTGAATATTCATACCACAATTATTAAAATTATTCCAAGTAGCACTCCGCATCAAAAATTCTGTTTTTACCATTTACCTACTCGAGGACGAGCAGGAATTAAGCTTGGGGTTGCTTGATACGTCTCCAACATATCTATAATTTTTGATTGCTCCATGCTATATTATCTACTGTTTTGGACACTATTGGGCTTTGTTATCCACTTTTATATTATTTTTGGGACTAACCTATTAACCGGAGGCCCAGCCCAGAATTGTTGTTTTTGCCTATTTTAGGGTTTTAAAGAAAAGGAATATCAAACAGAGTCCAAACAGAATGAAACCTTTGGGAACGTGATTTTCTCATCGAACATGATCCAGGAGACTTGGACCCTACGTCAAGAAACAAAGGAGGAGGCCACGAGGTAGGGGGGGCGCCTAACCCCCCCCCCCCCCAGGCGCGCCCTCCACCCTCGTGGGCCCCCTGTTGCTCCACCGACGTACTTCTTCCTCCTATATATACCTACGTACCCCCAAACGATCAGAGACGGAGCCAAACCCCTAATTACACTGTTGTAACTTTCTGTATCCACGAGATCCCATCTTGGGGCCTGTTCCGGAGCTCCGCCGGAGGGGGCATCCATCACGGAGGGCTTCTACATCAACATCATAGCCTCTCCGATGAAGTGTGAGTAGTTTACCTCAGACCTTCGGGTCCATAGTTATTAGCTAGATGGATTCTTCTCTATTTTTGGATCTCAATACAAAGTTCTCCCCCTCTCTTGTGGAGATCTATTCGATGTAATCTTCTTTTTGCGGTGTGTTTGTTGAGACCGATGAATTGTGGGTTTATGATCAAGACTATCTACGAATACTATTTGAATCTTCTCTGAATTCTTTTATGTATGATTGGTTATCTTTGCAAGTCTCTTTGAATTATCAGTTTGGTTTGACCTACTAGATTGATCTTTCTTGCAATGGGAGAAGTGCTTAGCTTTGGGTTCAATCTTGCGGTGTCCTTTCCCAATGATAGTAGGGGCAGCAAGGCACGTATTGTATTGTTGCCATCGAGGATAACAAGATGAGGTTTTTATCATATTGCATGAATTTATCCCTCTACATCATGTCATCTTGCTTAAGGTGTTACTCTGTTTTCATGAACTTAATACTCTAGATGCATGCTGGATAGTGGTCGATGAGTGGAGTAATAGTAGTAGATGCAGGCAGGAGTCGGTCTACTTGTCTCGGACGTGATGCCTATATGCATGATCATACCTAGATACTCTCATAACTATGCTCAATTCTGTCAATTACTCAACAGTAATTCGTTCACCCACCATAAAATACTTATGCTCTTGAGAGAAGCCACTAGTGAAACCTATGGCCCTCGGATCTATCTTCATCATATTAATCTTCCAATACTTAGTTATTTCCTTTGCTTTTTACTTTGATTTTATTTTACTTTGCATCTTTATCACAAAAATACCAAAAATATTATCTTATCATATCTATCAGATCTCACTCTCGTAAGTGACCGTGAAGGGATTGGCAACCCCTTATCGCCTTGGTTGCGAGGAGTTATTTGTCTTGTGCAGGTACTAGGGACTTCGCGCGCAGCCTCCTACTGGATTGATACCTTGGTTCTCAAAATTCGAGGGAAATACTTAGGCTACTTTGCTGCACCATCCTTTCCTCTTCAAGGAAATCCAACGCAGTGCTCAAGAGGTAGCATGGAGGCATGTATTCTGTAAATAGTCATACGTGCTTTATTAAAAGAACTTGCATGACATCTTTTGTCCTACTGTCCCATTGCAGCGGGGTCCATATTGGAAACTCAGGGATATTAAGGCCTCCCTTTAATAGATAACTAGAACGAAGAACTAATACATAGTGTATACATGAACTCCTCAAACTACGGTCATCACCGGGAATGGGCCCGGTTGTTGTCACTCCAGGGTTGCCGGATCATAACACGTAGTAGGTGACTATAACTTGCAAGATCGGATCTAGAACATGGATATAATGATGATAACATAAACAGTTCAGATCTGAAATCATGGCACCCGGGCCCAAAGTGACAAGCATTAAGCATGGCAAAGCCATAGCAACATTAATATAAGAACATAGTGGATACTAGGGATCAAGCCCTAACAAAACTAACTCAATTACATGATGAATCTCATCCAACTCCTCACCGACCAGCGAGCCTACGAAGGAATTACTCACTCCCAGTGGAGAGCATCATGGAATTGGTGATGGAGAAGGGCTGGTGATGACGAAGAACGAAGATCCCCCTCTCCGGAGCCCAAAACGGACTCCAGATCTACCCTCCAGGGGAAGAACGGGGCTTGGTGGTGGCTCCGTCTCGTGGATCACAATAAATCTTTTTCCCTGATTTTTTTTAGAAATATGTGATTTATTGTATCGGGGGGTCGTTAGCGGGGCCACCAGGTGGGTACAACCCACCTGGGCGTGCCAGGAGAGGGGGGCGCGCCCTAGTGGGTTGTGCCCACCCAGGGGCCCCTCTCTAGTGGGTATTGGCTCCAGTAATTCTTATTATTGATATAAAAAAATCCTCAAAAAGTTTTGTTCCATTCCGAGAACTTTTATTTCTGCACAAAAACAACACCATGGTAGTTCTGCTGAAAACATCGTCAGTTCGGGGTTAGTTTCATTCAAATCATGCAAATTAGAGTCCAAAATAAGAAGGAAAGTGTGAGAAAAAGTAGATACGTTGGAGACGTGTCAGCCTATAGGCGGTACTACCGCTCCTAATTCCGCTTGTCCTCCAGGGTCAAACAGGTAGCACGGTAGAGACCCGGAGGTACTACCGTAAAACCCGACATGAAAAATCAAGAACCAAACTGTGAGCGGTAGTACAAGTGGGACTAGCAATGGTACTATCTCTTACAAGCGATACTATCGATGTTGCCCGCGGTACTACCGCTTCCAGCACTCCACCATTACTTTGGCACAAACGATGGACAAATCCAAAGGAAGCGGAAAAGGGAGGTGGGTGCAATATGAGTGTGTACGTGATGATTCCACCCAAACCTTTCCTAAGCGGACCCCCTCTTGATAGTACGGTTTTCCCTATGACTCAAGTCCACCAAAAATAAACGAGGTAAAGAAAACCATCTTCACTTGAAACTCCGAGGGGAACGAATCATCTTACGCCATATGCTTGATAGTCTGAAATGCTCAATGCACACGATTAGTCCGCAAACACATTATCATCAATCACCAAAACCACTTAGGGAGAAATATGCCCTAACACTTTCAACCCAATGTATTTGTTGGAGGGATCAATGGAAGTACTTTGAATTAACGTTCCGTATGTGTAGCATGACATTATTCCATAGTTGGCTCTTCTCTCATTCGTGTTCATCCCTGCAGGTACCCAGGATCACAGAGAACGAGCCACGGATAGGCTAAGGTCAGGGAGACCGTGAAGTGTTATTCTAAACACCAGTAACATAAAGGTTTAGGACGGTAACACATATCCTATTCTTGGATATTCAAGAGGTGTAGTCATTAAACGCCTAATGCTTTTGTATGATTATTGCAATCTTAATTATCAAGGCAACCCCACACGATGGATAGGGCCTTTGGTTGGACAAATGACTCTTGATGTAGGACATGTGTCGGCCAAGATGTAATTTGGACACATCCCCCACTTCGATATGTAACAAGAACATCTCGATGGATGACTTCCAGCACACAAATTAAGATCATATTTGGTCCCGTCACAAATATATGGTTGTAAGCATTAAGTCCTCATGTCCATGCCTATTTTTATTGTAAGTGTTTTCAATGTCAGCTTGATTTATGATCCGGTCAAAAGCTAGAATTAATTATCTAGCAAAATCTTGTTTGAGACCCTATCTTAAAGGGCACAGTCCTCCCATGGATTCGATAACTGAGGGTCACCTCTCAGGAAAAAGGCAAGAATCATTTCTGCTCCATTTGTAGATCACCAAAGGAACTAATCACATGCCTAGTGATGATAGAATGCGTTGCCTAAAATCAGCCAAGAACGTTACCAAGGTTGCCCAGGGTGCTGCACCTGGGAGAAAATTTGCCGATGATGGTTGTCGTCATAGAAAATCATCTTAGGTGACGGTTTGCTCTTCGTCACCAGGGCTTCATCATAGAATATCACACATTTTTGTAGTGTTAGCCGGCGTGCCAAAGGAGGGGAACCCCCTAGCCAAGTCGGCCACCCCACCCTCTCCACCTATATGTACTCGAGGAGCACCCTCCTAGAATACACAAGTTCTTTCGGTTCCGAGCATCCCCTAGTTCTCCATATTATTAGAGACATCTCATGAAGCTCTTCTCCCTCCTCTAGTTCTCTAGTGACACAAAGCTCTATGCGGTGAAGCACTACCGGGTCATCTACTTCATACACATTCAATCTGTAGAGAGATCCTGCTTTTGATTATTGTTCGAGTGATCATTTGTGGGGCGGTCCGAGGGCTTTCAAGAATGATCAACACTAACGTTTCTTCCACTGCAACTCAAAGTTGGTAATGATCCGATCTAACCTTGTATGCATCTTCATAGTGATCACGGTTCTTGATTTGTAGGGTGGTTTTTTTTCTACTACGATTCCCAACAGAGTATCCCACCGTCATACGACTTTATGAAATTACCTGAGACCTTGGACTAGCAGCCTTTTGCTAGACTTAGTTTCATGAATATTTCCCTACATTCCGTGGTTAGCTTGCGAGTGCATTCAACATACTTAACTGGCTTGTTGTTTTTGCTAGACCTTGGAGACGACTAATAGATGGAAGAGTACAACGACGATGTCTTGGTGGGCTAGATTATTCTCCGAGTGAGCTTTCTTATAGCATTAGCAGTTTGATGTGGGCTCATGTTGAAGTTGAAGATGTGTTTCTGTTGCAATTGTTTTGAAGACTTGCCCTAGTGGCAAATGTTGTAATACCTGGTCCATGAGGACCCCTTTTGTCTAAGATATGATACACGTATGTAAACTTTGATAACCAGTTCGACGTGCATCAGTGCCAAGTCGATCCAGGGATCATTGTTGCGCGTACAATCAGTGGCTTTGGCTAGGTAGACAAGGTCCCTACATCCACATCCCTCTTCCACCTCATCGACATTAACAAATACAAGTTAGAGAGAATCCACCAATGATGTTGTTGTTGAAGGAAATATGCCCTAGAGGAAATAATAAAGTTGCTATTGTTATTTCCTTATATCATGATAAATGTTTATTATTCATGCTAGAATTGTATTAATGGGAAACTTGGTACATGTGTGGATACATAGACAAAATAGAGTGTCCCTAGTATGCCTCTACTTGACTAGCTAGTTAATCAAAGATGGTTAAGTTTCCTGACCATAGACATGTGTTGTCATTTGATGAACGGGATCACATCATTAGAGAATGGTGTGATGGACAAGACCCATCCGTTAGCTTAGCATAATGATAGTTAAGTTTTATTGCTATTGCTTTCTTCATGACTTATACATATTCCTCTAACTATGAGATTATGCAACTCCTGAATACCAGAGGAACACCTTGTGTGCTATCAAACGTCATAATGAAACTGGGGGTTATAAAGATGCTCTACAGGTGTCTCTTAAGGTGTTTGTTGGGTTGGCATAGATCAAGATTAGGATCTGTCACTTCGAGTATCGGAGAGGTATATCTGGGCCCTCTCGGTAATGCACATCACTATAAGCCTTGCAAGCAATGTGACTAATAAGTTAGTTATGGGATGATGCATTACGGAACGAGTAAAGAGTCTTGTCAGTAATGAGATTGAACTAGGTATGATGATACTGACGATCGAATCTCGGGCAAGTAACATACCGATGACAAAGGGAATAATGTATGTTTTTATTGCGGTTTGACCAATAAAGATCTTCGTATAATATGTAGGAACCAATATGAGCATCAAGGTTCCGCTGTTGGTTATTAACCAGAGATGTGTCTCGGTCATGTATACATAGTTCTCGAACCCGTAGGGTCCGCACGCTTAACGTTCGATGACGATTTGTACTGTGAGTGATGTGTTTTGGTGGGCGAAGTTTTTTCAGAGTCCCAGATGAGATCACGAGCATGACGAGGAGTCTCGAAATGGTCGAGAGGTAAAGATTCATATATTGGAAGGTAGTATTCGGACATCAGAATGGTTCCGAGTGGTATGGGTATTTTATCGGAGTACCGAGGGGTTACTGGAATCCCCCGGGGGAAGTATTGGGCCTACATGGGCCTTAGTGGAGAGAGAGGAGGGCTGCAAGGGGGGCCGCGCGCCCCCCATGGCATTCTGAATTGGATTAGGGGAGGGGGTGGCGCCCCCCCCCCCCTTTCCCTCTCCCTCTCCCTCTCCTTCCTTTTCCCATCCAGTGAAGAAAGGAAAAAGGGGGGCGAATCCTACTAGGAGTGGAGTCCTAGTAGGACTCCTCCCATGGCGCGCGCCTCCTGGCCAGCCGCCTCCTCCTCCCCTCCTTTATATACGGGGGCAGGGGCACCCCATAGCACATCAATTGTTCTCTTAACCGTGTACGGTGCCCCCGTCCACAGTTTACTCCTCCGGTCATAGCGTCGTAGTGCTTAGGCGAAGTCCTGCGCGGATCACATCACCATCACCGTCACCATGTCGTCGTGCTGACGGAACTCTCCCTCGACCCTCTAATGGATCAAGAGTTCGAGGGACGTCATCGAGTTGAACGTGTGCTGAACTCAGAGGTGATGTACGTTCGGTACTAGATTGGTTGGATCGTGAAGACATTCGACTACATCAACCGCGTTAACCTAACGCTTCTGCTTTCGGTCTACAAGAGTACGTGGACACACTCTTCCCCTCTCATTTCTATGCATCTCCTAGATAGATCTTGCGTGATCGTAGGAATTTTTTTGAAATTGCATGCTACATTCCCCAATAGTGGTATCAGAGCCAGGTTTATGCGTAGATGTTATGCACGAGTAGAACACAAAGAATTGTGGGCCATAATAGTCATACTTCTTACCACCAATGTTTTATTTTGATTCGGCCGTATTGTTGGATGAAGCGGCCCGGACCAACATTACACGACCACGTTCATGAGACCGGTTCTACCGACGTGCTTTTGCACACAGGTGGTTGGCGGGTGTCGGTTTCTCCAACTTTAGTTGAATCGGATTTTACTATGGCCGATCCTTGTTGAAGGTTAAAATAGCACATTTGATGAAAAATCATTGTGGTTTTGATGCGTAGGTAAGAACGGTTCTTGCTAGAAGCCCGTAGCAGCCACGTAAAACTTGCAACAACAAAGTAGAGGACGTTTAACTTGTTTTTGCAGGGCATGTTGTGATGTGATATGGTCAAGACGTGATGAGATATAAGTTGTTGTATGAGATGATCATGTTTCGTAAAAGTTATCGGCAACTGGCAGGAGCCTTATGGTTGTCGCTTTATTGTATGAAATGCAATCGCCATGTAATTGCTTTACTTTATCACTAAGGGGTAGCGATAGTCGTACAAGCAATAGTTGGGGAGACGACAAAGATGCTACAATGGAGATCAAGGTGTCAAGCCAGTTGAGGGAGTCCTGGATTAGGGGCCTTTGGCCGGACTGTTGGACTTTGAAGATACAAGATTGAAGACTTCATCCCGTGTCCGGATGGGACTCTCCTTGGCGTGGAAGGCAAGCTTGGCAATACGGATATGTAGATCTCCTCCCTTGTAACCGACTCTGTGTAACCCTAGCCCCCTCCCTTGTCTATATAAACCGGAGGGTTTAGTCCGTATGACAACAACAATCATACCACAAGCTAGCTTCTAGGATTTAGCCTCTATGATCTCGTGGTAGATCGAATCTTGTAATACTCATATCATCAATATCAATCAAGCAGGACGTTGGGTATTACCTCCATCAAGAGGGCCCGAACCTGGGTAAGCATCGTGTCCCCCGCCTCCTGTTACCATCCGCCTTAGGCGCACAATTCCAGACCCCCTACCCGAGATCCGCCGGTTTTAACACCGACATTGGTGCTTTCATTGGGAGTACCACTGTGCCGTCACCGTAAGGCTTGATGGCTCCTTCGATCACCGGTAATGATGC
The DNA here is from genome assembly GCA_034509565.1 of Triticum monococcum. Classification (NCBI taxonomy): domain Eukaryota; kingdom Viridiplantae; phylum Streptophyta; class Magnoliopsida; order Poales; family Poaceae; genus Triticum; species Triticum monococcum. The sequence continues at coordinate 477,537,576 of CM067843.1, forward strand.
GGTCCAGGGTGAGGTTTTCCTCCCCGGACAGATCTTCGTATTCCGCGGCTTTGCACGGTGGGCCAACTCACTTGGCCATCTGGAGCAGATCAAGAGCTATGCCCCTGGCCATCAGGTCAGGTTCGGAAACTTAAACTACGCTACCGACATCCATGGAGACTTGATCTTCGACGGGTTCAAGCCCATGTCAGGTGCGCCGCACAATCACGACGAGCATGACGTAACTCTGCCGTCGGACAGTGTTCAGGAGATCACAGCTGCAACTACTTCAGCCCTCAATCTGGAGCAAATTGCACCATGCGAGGACGGGGGGATAGACCCCGCCATGGAGGCCGCACTCTCAGTGGCGATGGAGCCGGATACTGACTTCACCCCTTACGAGAGCCGTGTTGCCGAACAACTGGATTCATCCCCGACCACGGACTCTGAGCCGCCTGCATCCGTGCCTATCGAATCTGATTGGGCGCCGATCATGGAGTTCACCTCCGCGGATATCTTTCAGCACTCACCTTTCGGCGACATGCTAAATTCATTAAGGTCTCTCTCTCCTTGTTAGGAGAACCTTGGCCGAACTATGTATGGCTAGAATGGGATGCAGACGACGAAGAAATTCGCTCCCCACCCACCACCCACTTAGTAGCCATTGTCGATGATTTAACCGACATGCTCGACTTCAACTTTGAAGACATCGATGGTATGGACGACGATGCAAGGAACGAACAGGAACCACCGCCCACAGGGTGCTGGACTGCCACCTCATCATATGATATATACATGGTGGACACCCCCAAAGAAGGCAATGGCGACGAGACAGCGGAGGATGACCCCTCCAAGAAGCAACCCAAGCGCCGACGTCAGCGGCGCCGCTCTAAGTCCCGCGATAGCAAAAGTAGTGATACCGGCACAAGAGACAATAACACTTCGGATAGTGCCGAAGACGACAACAATCGCCTCCAGCATCATTTAGAGCGGGAGGGTGAACAAGCTAGCCCTCCAGAGCGGGCAGCAGATGGAGAATCGGATGAGGACAATTACATGCCTCTCTCCGAAGATGAGGTGAGCCTTGGCGATGAAGAATTTATCGTGCCTGAGGATCCCGTCGAACAGGAGCGCTTCAAGCGCCGGCTTATAGCCACAGCAAATAGCTTGAAGAAAAAGCAACAACAGCTTCGAGCTGATCAAGATTTGCTAGCAGACAAATGGACCGAAGTCCTTTCGGCCGAGGAATACGAACTCGAGCGCCCAACCAAGAGTTATCCAAAGTGCAGGTTGCTACCTCACCTCGAGGAGGAAGCATTGAAACCCACATCACCAGTGTATGATGCGGCTGACGGGCCACCTCGTGGCCGAGACAGAGAGGCATTTCAGCCCAAAGTCCAGCCGGCACCCCGCCGCCAATCAAACAAAAATACCAAGGCCCGGGGCAACACGCGGGACCTGCGAGACGTATTGGAAAGCAGGGCAAAACATGCAAGATCGATATACGGGTCACGGGCACGCGCGCCAACGCGGGACGATGACTGTCACGCCGGATACACTAAAAGTAAATCCGGCCGGGCCGAATACAGCAGACAAGGCTCATATGAACTGCATCGTGATATAGCCCGGCACAGAGGCGCCGCACACCCCCTATGCTTCACTGATGAAGTTATGGATCACGAATTCCCGGAGGGTTTTAAACCCGTAAATATCGAATCGTATGATGGTACAACAGATCCCGCTGTATGGATTGAGGATTTCCTCCTTCACATCCACATGGCTTGCGGTGATGATCTACATGCCATCAAGTACCTCCCACTAAAACTCAAAGGACCAGCTCGGCATTGGCTGAATAGCTTGCCAGCAGACTTCGTCGACAGTTGGGAGGATTTGGAAGATGCATTCCTTGACAGTTTCCAGGGCACTTATGTGCGACCACCGGATGCTGATGACTTGAGCCATATAACTCAGCAGCCAGGGGAATCAGCCAGGCAATTCTGGACACGGTTCCTAACTAAGAAAAAACAAATTGTCGACTGTCCGGATGCAGAGGCCTTAGCGGCATTCAAGCACAACATCTGTGACGAGTGGCTCGCCCGGCACCTTGGCCAGGAGAAGCCAAAGTCTATGGCAGCCCTCACGACACTCATGGCCCGCTTTTGCATGGGCGAGGATAGCTGGCTGGCTCGCAACAACAACACATCAAGGAATCCGGGCGCTTCGGATACTAAAGATGCCAACGGCAGACAACATTGTAACACACACAAGTGCCGCAACAACGGCGATAACACCGTGATACGGCAGTCAATGCCGGATTCAGAAGCTCTAGATCCGGTCAGCGGAAAAAGCCATTCAAAAGAAGTACTCCGGGCCCGTCTAGTTTGGATCGCAACCTTGATCGCTCGCGTCAAATCCATGGCACCCTCGATAAGCCAGCCAATCACACCAACAGAGAATGTTGGGTGTTCAAGCAGGCCGGTAAGTTGAGTGCCGAAAACAAGGACAAGGGGTTGCACAGTGATGATGAGGAGGAGCCCCGGCCGCCGAACACGGGAGGACAGAAGAGGTTCCCCCCACAAGTGAAGACGGTGAACATGATATATGCAACCCACATTCCCAAGAGGGAACGGAAGCGTGCACTAAGGGACGTCTATGCGATAGAGCCCGTCGCCCCAAAGTTCAACCCATGGTCCTCTTGTCCGATCACCTTTGATCGCAGGGACCACCCCACTAGTATCCGTCATGGCAGATCCGCCGCACTGGTCCTAGACCCCATCATCAATGGATTTCACCTCACTCGAGTCCTTATGGACGGCGGCAGCAGCCTGAACTTGCTCTATCAGGATACAGCGCGCAAAATGGGTATAGATCCCTCGAGGATCAAACCCACCAAAACTACCTTTAAGGGCGTCATCCCAGGTGTAGAGGCCCATTGCACGGGCTCAATCACACTAGAAGTGGTCTTCGGATCTCCGGACAACTTCCGAAGCGAAGAGTTAATCTTCGATATCGTCCCATCCTGCAGTGGCTATCACGCACTGCTCGGGCGAACCGCATTTGCAAAATTCAATGCGGTACGCATTACGCATACCTCAAGCTCAAGATGCTAGGACCTAGGGGGTCATAACAGTCAATGGCAACACAGAACGCTCGCTCCGCATGGAAGAGCACACTGCGGCCCTCGCAACAGAAGCACAAAGCAGCCGTTTAAGGCAAACCGCCAATTCGGCGATACAGCCCCCGGACACCGTCAAGCGAGTCCGGAGTAACCTGCAACAGGATCGCCTGACATGTTCAGAGCTCGCCTAGCAATTCGGCCCCTGTCCTGGTCCCAGTCAAGCGATGAAATCCGTGCCGTGTGTACATAATTACGCACTGAAAATACCATGGGCATAGGCGGGGGCACGATCAGGGCACATCCCGCAATGCAGCTTAACCGCCCTAGGGGCTGCATACCTTTATCATTTTTTCTCTTTCAGGACCTTACTCTCCGGAAGCCCTTTCTGGCAGTATGATTGCCGGACACATTACGGGAAGGAACAACCAAGGAGGCAAGAAGCTAAGACGTACAAGGGAACCCCTAGGTGGTCTCTAATAACAATTGGCATACCCGCTTTTTATTACCCATACGCAGCTTGCCCTTGGATAGGACATGTCAAATAGTCATATTTTTTGCTTATTGCACTACTTGTATCAGTATGCTTCAACATATTATTTAAATAACAATGCATAGCATTAGCCTATTATTGCATTATCCATATTTTTTTCTTATATGTTCAATTTACGACAACTTGCACCCGTACATTCTGGTACGTTCAGTACGCCAGGGGCTTTTGTTTACCCCATAATACGGCGTGAGAAGTCCGAACACTTTCGCCAGTGCGGCACCCCAAACTTATAGCATTATATGCATCATCTCTGAATCATGTCTTGGGTCAATAGTTGGGTTTGCCCAGCTCGCATGTTTTGGTACCTTACGTTCCGCTATATCGGCTAAGGTAGTGCTGGGAGAACTACTACGATTGTGTCCCGGTTCTTCCAGACGAGCACCTCAGTAGAGAAAGTCGAAAACTGACTGTCATGATAAGGCGAGAGTTGGTCGCTGTTCGAGAGGTCTCAAGTCCTTAAAGACTTTTTCTGCTTCGGGCGAGGAGTCGGCCTTGACCGACTTAGGCGTATATAGCGCCCCAAATTCGGCCTTTCGAATACTAGGGGCCTCGCCAAAATTTAAAATTATAGACTTCTATGGCTAAGTGAGAGTGATAAAGCCTTATAGTCCGATTGCCTGGTTCGTTGTGCTGAACACCTCCCTCGAAGGACCCAAAATTGGGATAAAGAGTGCTTAGGTTTATCCCGAACACCCCAGTACTAGTTACATGGGGGCAGAAGCCGACGACTGGCCAACTCTCAGATTTTATAAACGGCCGCACATAAGGTAATATTTTAAATTCAAAAAGTGTTGCATAGCGCAAAATGAACTCGTTTCACATTACAGAATCACATGAGCATGTTCAATCAAAAATTACATCTCTAGAACATTCCTCCGCCACAAGGCGGGAACCCTTCAGGACACTGTCATAATACATTTCGGGGCAGCGATGCTCCTTTCCCTCTGGCGGCCCCTCCTTCACCAGCTTTACGGCATCCAGCTTCGCCCAGTGCACCTTCGCCCGGGGAAAAGCCCTGCGCGCACCCTCGATGCAGACGGGCTTCTTTATGACTTCAAGCTGTGGACAGGCATCCACAAGCCGCCTCACCAGACCGAAGTAGCTGCTAGGCAGGGGATCACCAGGCCACATTCGGACTATAAGACCCTTCATGGCATGTTCGGCCGCCTTGTGAAGCTCGACTAGTTGCTTCAGCTGGTCGCTCAAGGGCATTGGGTGTTCGGTCCCAGTATACTGAGACCAGAACAACTTTTCCATCGATCTCCCCTCCTCAGCTCGGTAAAACTCCGCGGCATCCAGTACACTGCGGGGAAGATCTGCGAACGCTCCTGGAGAGCTCTGAACTCGGGTAAGTAAAAGGAAAGTTTCCTTCACATGCTTGCTTTGCATAATGAATGCCTTACCCGCTGCTATCTTCTTCACCGCATCAATCTCCTGGAGGGCCTTGTGGGCTTCAGCCTTGGCGCTCCGTGCGCTTTCGAGCGCCTTCGCAGGCTCGGACTCCCGCGTCTTAGAGTCAAGCTCCAAGGACTCGTGTTTTTTGGCGAGAGCCTCGAGCTCTTGCTGCACCTCGCCTACCCAGGCTTCTTGCTTCTCCCGCTCAATGTGCTCCTTGGCCGCTTTGTCTTCGACCTCGGACAACGCCTTCTTCAGGGTCGCCACCTCGGTCGTGGCCCCTGGCAAATTCATGATGATCCTATTACTTTACAACCGAATTTCTTTTTAATATATAGACAAGGTATTGCTTACCTTTGCTCTCCTCGAGCTGCCTCTTGGTAAGGCCGAGCTCTTCCTCGGACCGCTCAAGGTCCTACTTCAGGGCAGTGACCTCCACAGTACATGCGGCAACGGCCAGCAGTGAAGCCTGCATATGCACATAGACATATTCCAATTAGACTCCTGAGTCATTATTTGATCCTCTATTCGGCCTTTCTTCATGAACGCCAAACAGAGCATCAGGGCTACTGTCTATGCGGTAATATTTTCCTATATTTTGATTGCTTACTTGAAAGCCTGTTAGGAGGTTGGCACAAGCTTCGGTTAGTCCGTTTTTGGTGGACTGAACTTTCTCGATCACCGCACTCATGATAGTGCGGTGCTCTTCGTCGATGGAAGCGCCGCGAAGCGCTTCCAGCAAGTTGTCTGGCGCCTCTGGATGGACAGAGGCCACCGGCACGAGTGATTTTGCCCCTCTTAATGGGGGATCGCCTGCCGGAGTCCGGAACCACTAAGGTACCGGCGCAATGTTTGGCTGGGGGCCGAACTTGGAGCTCGTGGGAGTCTTTCTCCCTTTGCGCCCAGGGTCCGGAAGGTCGCCTCAAGGCGCCCCTAGGACTACCTCCCCTCAGCTCGGTGCCTTTTGAGACAACACCTCGACATTGTCCGTAGGGCAAGGGGTGGAGGCGATCGGAAGTGAATCACTATTCATATCCGACGAGTCCAAAGAACCGTCCGACAAAGATGCGTCAAGACGGGCTCGGGATGGACTGCATAATCATATTCGACGTAAGGAGAAGCAGTGCAATAAAACATACCATGAATTACTATGGTATCCGGATACTTACGACTTTGCCAAGGGCTTGTCCCTGGGTAACCACTCGTCGCCGCTGTAGGCGGCCGTCGTGGAGCAGTCTGGAAGGAGGGTCCTTCACTTCTTGGACCCTTCGGCCTCCCCGGTTGGGGCGGCCTTCCTTTTCTTGTCTCCCCCAGCTAGGGGGGAGAACTTTCCTCTTCCTCCTCCTTGTTCTCATGGGAGGAGTGCGCTTCGGAGTTATCGGACGATGAGTCCGATATAACCTTGCGCCGGAGACCCTTTCGGGTCCCCGTAGCCTTCTTCTTGGCCTTCTTCACCGGCACCTCGTAAGGCACCGGAACCAGCATCTCCGTTAGGAGCGCATCTGTAGGATCTTCAGGCAGGGGGTTGGGAAATCGATCTGCTCCGCTGTCTCTACCCAGTCCTATTAATGGCATGGAAGCTTAGATCCCGCACATGATTAAACTAGGGCAAATAAACATCTTGTGAGGTACAAAAACTTACCGAATTGGCATGGCGCTTTGCGCTGAGTCCGCGGTCCTCGGTAAGGGGAGGAGGTACCTCGGCGCCCTTGAACAGCACCTTCCAGACGTCCTTGTGCGTCGTGTCGAAGAGCTCTCGCAACGTCTGGTGCTTGGGTGGGTCGAACTCCCACAAATTGAATACCCGTCATTGACATGGGAGGATTCGGCGGAAGAGCATGACCTGGACCACGTTGACAAGCTTGATTTTCTGGCTCATCATGTTCTTGATGCAGGTCTGGAGTCCGGTCAGCTCTACCGAGGAACCCGAGGGGAGGCCCTTCTCTTTCTAGGAAGTGAGCCGCGTGGGGATTCTGGATCGAAATTCGGGGGCCGCCACCCAGTTGGTGTCACGCAGCTCGGTGATGTAGAACCACCCCGATTGCCACCCCTTTATGGTCTCCACATAGGAGCCTTCAAGCCAGGTGACGTTAGGCATTTTTCCCACCATGGCGCCTCCGCACTCTGCTTGCTAGCCAACCACCACCTTCGGTTTAACATTGAAGGTCTTCAGCCATAGGCCGAAGTGGGGCCTGATGCGGAGGAAGGCCTCGCACACGACGATAAACGCCGAGATGTTGAGGATGAAATTGGGGGCCAGATCTTGAAAATCCAGCCCGTAGTAGAACATGAGCCCGCAGACAAACGGGTGAAGGGGAAATCCCAGTCCGCGGAAAAAGTGGGTAAGGAAAACTACCCTCTCATGGGGTTTGGGCGTAGGGGATGATCTGCCCCGCATCTGGCAGCCAGTGCACGATGTCCGCGGCCAGATATCCGGCTTCCCGTAGCTTGGTGATGTTCTCCTCCGTGACGGAGGAGACCACCCACTTGCTTCCTGCTCCGGACATGCTTGGAGTGGTTTGAGGAGAAAGACGCAAACTTGGGCGCTGGAGCTCGAGTGTGCGAGAATGGATAAGCAAGGAGGAAGAAGGCGTGGGTAAAAAGGGTGAATCTTTGTCCCTTTATAAAGGCGGAAGAGGCAATGCGCCTCCCCACTTACCTGGTAAAATCGCTTATTCCCCAAACACTGTAATTGATGGCGCGGTTGGGTTACCCACATCCGTATTGATGAGAATACCGTAATAAGGGGGACACGATCTCTGCTTCGACAAGACGTGTCAAGAAAACTGCCTCACGATATGTGCAGTGCTGGTTGAGAAAAACGGTTCGAATAATGACCGGGCCATGGCATGATATCATGTTGCTAAATGTGTCGGCAGATTAGATTTGTGGAAATATTATTCTCTCTACGGTGGTATGTTGAACTTGTTGTGCAAAGCCGGACACTATCCTTGTGTTCAAAATCTTCTATGGAGTATTCGGAGGAAGAACCCACCTTGCAATGCCGAAGATAAATCTGTGCGCCGGACTCATCGTCATTGAAGCCTGGTTCAGGGGCTACTGAGGGAGTCCTGGATTAGGGGGTCTCCGGATAGCCGGACTGTTGGACTATGAAGATACAAGATTGAAGACTTCAGCCCGTGTCCGGATGGGACTCTCCTTGGCATGGAAGGCAAGCTTGGGAATACGGATATGTAGATCTCCACCCTTGTAACCGACTCTGTGTAACCCTAGCCCCCTCCGGTGTCTATATAAACCGAAGGGTTTAGTCCGTAGGACAACAACAATCATACCACAGGCTAGCTTCTAGGGTTTAGCCTCTACGATCTCGTGGTAGATCGACTCTTGTAATACTCATATCATCAAGATCAATCAAGCAGGACGTAGGGTATTACCTCCATCAAGAGGGCCCGAACCTGGGTAAACATCGTGTCCCCCGTCTCCTGTTACCATCCGCCTTAGACACACAGTTCGGGACCCCCTACCCGAGATCTGTTGGTTTTGACAACGACACCGGTGACGATGGAGATCATGACGGTGCTTTGGAAATGGAGATAAAAGGCACAAGATGATGATGGCCATATCATGTCACATATTTTGATTGCATTTGATGTTTATCCTTTATGCATCTTATTTTGCTTAGTACGACAGTAGCATTATAAGATGACCCCTCACTAAATTTCAAGGTATAAGTGTTCTCCCTGAGTATGCACCGTTGCTACAGTTCGTCATGCCGAGACACCACATGATGATCGGGTGTGATAAGCTATACGTTCACATACAATGGGTGCGGGCTAGTTCTGCACATGCAAAATACCCGGGTTAAACTTGACGAGCCTAGCATATGCAGATATGGCCTCGGAACACTGAGACCGAAAGGTCAAACGTGAATCATATAGTAGACATGATCACATAGAGATGTTCTCCATTGAAAACTACTCCATCTCACGTGATGATCGGACATGGTTTAGTCGATATGGATCACGTGATCATTTAGATGACTAGAGAGATGTCTATCTAAGTGGGAGTTCTTAAGTAATATGATTAATTGAACTTAAATTTATCATGAACTTAGTCCTGATAGTTTTTGCATATCTATGTTGTTGTAGATCAATGGCTCATGCTACCGTTCCCTTGAATTTTAATGCGTTCCTAGAGAAAGCTAAGTTGAAAGATGATGGTAGCAACTACATGGAGTGGGTCCGTAACTTGAGGATTATCCTCATTGTTGCACAGAAGAATTACGTCCTGGAAGCACCGCTAGGTGCAAGACCCACTGCAGGAGCAACTCCGGACGTTATGAACGTCTGGCAGACTAAAGCTGATGACTACTCGATAGTTTAGTGTACCATGCTTTACGGCTTAGAATCGGGACTTCAAAGACATTTTGAATGTCATGGAGCATATGAGATGTTCCAGGAGTTGAGGATAATATTTCAAGAAAATGCCCGAGTTGAGAGATATGAAGTCTCAAACAAGTTCTACAGCTGCAAAATGGAGGAGAATAGTTCTGTCAGTGAACACATACTCAAAATGTCTGGGTACCATAACCACTTGACTCAGCTGGGAGTTAATCTTCCTGATTATAGTGTCATTGACAGAGTTGTTCAATCACTGCCACCAAGCTATAAAGGCTTCATGATGAACTATAATATGCAAGGGATGGAAAAGACAATTCCTGAGCTCTTCGCAATGCTAAAGGATGCGGAGGTAGAAATCAAGAAGGAGCATCAAGTGTTGATGGTTAACAAGACCACTAGTTTCAATAAAAAGGGCAAAGGGAAGAAGGGGAACTTCAAGAAGAACAGCAAGCAAGTTGTTGCTCAAGGGAAGAAGCCCAAGTCTGGACCTAAGCCTGAAATTGAGTGCTTCTACTACAAAGGGACTGGTCACTAGAAGCGGACATGCCCCGAGTATTTGGCGGATAAGAAGCATGGCAAAGTGAAAGGTATATTTGATATGCATGTTATTGATGTGTACCTTACTAATGCTCGTAGTATCGCCTGGGTATTTGATACTGGTTCTGTTGCTCATATTTGCAACTCGAAACAGGGGCTATGGCTTAAACGAAGATTGGCTAAGGACGAGGTGATGATGCGCGTCGGAAATGGTTCCAAGGTCGATGTGATCGCCGTCGGCACGCTACCTCTACATCTACCTCCAGGATTAGTTTTAGACCTGAATAATTGTTATTTGGTGCCAACATTGAGCATGGACATTATATCTGGATCTTGTTTGATGCGAGACGGTTATTCATTTAAATCAGAGAATAATGATTGTTCTATTTATATGAGTAATATCTTTTATGGTCATGCCCCCTTGATGAGTGGTCTATTTTTGTTGAATCTCAATCGTAGTGATACACATATTCATAATATTGAAGCCAAAAGATGCAACATTAATAATGATAGTGCAACTTATTTGTGGCACTGCCGTTTAGGTCATATTGGTGTAAAGCACATGAAGAAACTCCATGTTGATGGGCTTTTCGAATCACTTGATTATGAATCACTTGATGCTTGCGAACCATGCCTCATGGAAAAGATGACTAAGACTCCGTTCTCCAGAACAATGGAGCAAGCCACTGACTTATTGGAAATAATACATACTGATGTATGCGGTCCGATGAGTATTGAGGCTCGTGGCGGGTATCGTTATTTTCTGACCTTCGCAGATGATTTGAGCAGATATGGGTATATCTACTTAATGAAACATAAGTATGAAACATTTGAAAAGTTCACAGAATTTCAGAGTGAAGTAGAAAATCATTGTAACAAGAAAATAAAGTTTCTACGATCTGATCATGGAGGAGAATATTTGAGCTATGAGTTTGGTCTTCATTTGAAACAATGTGGAATAGTTTCGCAACTCACGCCACCTGGAACACCACAACGTAATGGTGTGTCCAGACGTCATAACCGTACTTTATTAGATATGGTGCGATCTATGATGTCTCTTACCGATTTACCACTATCGTTTTGGGGTTATGCTTTAGAGACGGCTGCATTCACGTTAAATAGGGCACCATCTAAATCTGTTGAGACGAATCCATATGAACCGTGGTTTAGCAAGAAACCTAAGTTGTCATTTCTTAAAGTTTGGGGCTGCGATGCTTATGTGCAAAAGCTTCAACCTGATAAGCTCAAACCGAAATCGGAGAAATGCGTCTTCATAGGATACCCAAAGGAAACTGTTGGGTACACCTTCTATCATAGATACGGAGGCAAGATATTCGTTGCTAAAAATGGATCCTTTCTAGAGAAGGAGTTTCTCTCGAAACAAGTGAGTGGGAGGAATGTATAACTTGATGAGGTAATTGTACCTTCTCCCGAATTGGAAAGTAGTTCATCACAGAAATCAGTTCCAGTGATGTCTACACCAATTAGTGAGGAAGTTAATGATGATGATCATGAATCTTCAGATCAAGTTTCTACCAAACCTCATAGGTCAAGCAGAGTACGTTCCACACCAGAGTGGTACGGTAACCCTGTTCTGGAAGTCATGTTACTAGACCATGACGAAGCTACGAACTATGAGGAAGTGATGATGAGCCCAGATTCCGCAAAATGGCTTGAGGCCATGAAATCTGAGATGGGATCCATGTATGAGAACAAAGTGTGGACTTTGGTTGACTTGCCCGATGATCGGCAAGCCATAGAGAATAAATGGATCGTCAAGAAGAAGATTGACGCTGACGATAATGTTACTGTCTACAAAGCTCGACTTGTTGTAAAAGGTTTTCGACAAGTTCAAGGAGTTGACTACGATGAGACCTTCTCACACGTAGCGATGCTTAAGTCTGTCAGAATCATGTTAGCAATTGCCGCATTTTATGATTATGAAATTTGGCAAATGGATGTCAAAACCGCATTCCTTAATGGATTTCTTAAAGAAGAGTTGTATATGATGCAACCAGAAGGTTTTGTTGATCCTAAAGGTGCTAACAAAGTGTGCAAGCTCCAGCAATCCATTTATGAAATGGTGCAAGCATCTCGGAGTTGGAATATATGCTTTGATAGTGTCATCAAAGCATATGGTTTTATATAGACTTTTGGAGAAGCCTATATTTACAAGAAAGTGAGTGGGAGCTCTGTAGCATTTCTGATATTATATGTGGATGCCATTTTTTATTGGAAATAATACAGAATTTTTGGATAGCATAAAAGGATACTTGAATAAGAATTTTTCAATGAAAGACCTCGGTGAAGCTGCTTATATATTGGGCATCAAGATCTACCAAGGTAGATCAAGATGCTTAATTGTACTTTCATAAAGCACATACCTTGATAAAGTTTTGAAAAAGTTCAAAATGGATCAGTCAAAGAAAGGGTTCTTGCCTGTGTTAAAAAATGTGAAGTTGAGTTAGACTCAATGCCCGACCACTGTAGAAGATAGAGAGAAAATGAAAGTCTTTCCCTATACCTCAGCCATTGGTTCTATAATGTATTCAATGCTGCGTACTAGACCTGATGTGTGCCTTGCTATAAGTTTAGCAGGGAGGTACCAAAGTAATCCAAGAATGGATCACTCGACATCGGTCAAGAACATCCTGAAATACCTGAAAAGGACTAAGGATATGTTTCTCGTTTATAGAGGTGAAAAGAGCTTGTCGTAAATGGTTACGTCGATGCAAGCTTTAACACTGATCTAGATGATTCTAAGTCGCAAACCAGATACATATTTATATTGAATGATGGAGCTGTAAGTTGGTGCAGTTCCAAGCAGAGCGTCGTGGCGGGATATACGTGTGAAGCAGAGTACGTAGCTGGTTTGGAAGCAGCAAATGAAGGAGTCTGGATGAAGGAGTTCATATCCGATCTAGGTGTAATACCTAGTGCATCGGGTCCAATGAAAATCTTTTGTGACAATACTGGAGCAATTGCCTTGGCGAAAGAATCGAGATTTCACAAGAAAACCAAACACATCAAGAGACGCTTCAACTCCATTCGCTATCAAGACAAGGAGGAAGACATAGAGATTTGCAAAATACATACGGATCTGAATGTTGCAGATCCGTTGACTAAGCCTCTTCCACGAGCAAAACATGATCAACACCAAGGCTCCGTGGGTGTTAGAATCATTACTATGTAATCTAGAGTATTGACTCTAGTGCAAGTGGGAGATTGGAGGAAATAAGCCCTAGAGGCAATAATAAAGTTGTTATTGTTATTTCCTTATATCGTGATAAATGTTTATTATTCATGCTAGAATTGTATTAACCGGAAACTTGGTACATGTGTGGATACATACACAAAATAGAGTGTCCCTAGTATGCCTCTACTTGACTAGCTCATTAATCAAAGATGGTTAAGTTTCCTCACCATAGACATGTGTTGTCATTTGATGAACGGGATCACATCATTAGAGAATGATGTGATGGACAAGACCCATCCGTTAGCTTAGCATAATGATCGTAAGTTTTATTGCTATTGCTTTCTTCATGACTTATACGTATTCCTCTGACTATGAGATTATGCAACTCCCGAATACCGGAGGAACACCTTGTGTGCTATCAAACGTCACAATGTAATTGGGTGATTATAAAGATGCTCTACAGGTGTCTCTGAAGGTGTTTGTTGGGCTGGCATAGATCAAGATTAGGATTTGTCACTCCGAGTATCAGATAGTTATCTCTGGGCCCTCTTGGTAATGCACATCACTATAAGCCTTGCAACCAATGTGACTAATAAGTTAGTTACGGGATGACACATTACGGAACGAGTAAAGAGACTTGCCGGTAACGAGATTGAACTAGGTATGATGATACCAACGATTGAATCTCTGGCAAGTAACATACCGATGACAAAGGGAATAACGTATGTTGTTATTGCGGTTTGACCGATAAAGATCTTCATAGAATATGTAGGAACCAATATGAGCATCCAGGTTCCGTTGTTGGTTATTGACCGGAGATGTGTCTCGGTCATGTCTACATAGTTCTCGAACCCGTAGGGTCCGCACGCTTAAAGTTCGATTACGATTTGTATTATGGGTTATGTGTTTTGGTGACCGAAGTTTGTTCGGAGTCCCGGATGAGATCACGGACATGATGAGGAGTCTCGAAATGGCCGAGAGGTAAATATTCATATATTGGAAGGTAGTATTCGGACATCGGAATGGTTTTGAGTGGTTCGGGTATTTTACCGGAGTACCGAGGGGTTACCGGAACCCCCCGGGAAAGTATTGGGCCTACATGGGCCTTAGTGGAGAGAAAGGAGGGCCGCAAGGGGTGGCCGCCCCCCCATGGCAGTCCGAATTGGACTAGGGGAGGGGGTGGTGCCCCCCTTTCCCTCTCCCTCTCCTTCCTTTTCCCCTCCGGTGAAGAAAGGAAAGGGGGGGGGGCTCTTACTAGGAGTGGAGTCCTAGCAGGACTCCCTCCCATGGCGCGCGCCTCCTGGCCGGCCTCCTCCTCCTCCCCTCCTTTATATATGGGGGCAGGGGGGCACTCCATAGCACATCAATTGTTCTCTTAACCGTGTGCGGTGCCCCTCCACAGTTTACTCCTCCGGTCATAGCGTCGTAGGGCTTAGGAGAAGTCCTGCGCGGATCACATCACCATCACCGTCACCACGCCGTCGTGTTGTCGAAACTCTCCCTCGACCCTCTACTGGATCAAGAGTTCGAGGGACGTCATCGAGCTGAACGTGTGCTGAACTCGGAGGTGCCGTGTGTTCGGTACTAGATCGGTTGGATCGTGAAGACGTTCGACTACATCAACCGCGTTAACCTAACGCTTCCGCTTTCGGTCTACGAGGGTACGTGGACACACTCTCCCCCTCTCGTTGCTATGCATCTCCTAAATAGATATTGCGTGATCATAGGAACTTTTTTGAAATTGCATGTTACGTTCCCCAACAGTTGTAAAGGAAAGTACATTCCTAGTTCCAATATCTTCTTGCAAGAAAGCATTACACTAAGAAGGAACAACACTATCTTATTGACATGGTTGTCAAGGTTGCCTTCTAGACTCTTATCTCTTTCTTATTTATTTGGAATGCTTTAATTGAACCGTTTTGTTTTCATCGATTGTGCTCATACAACATGGTTAGGGGATGCACCGAAAGCAATATGAGCCAGGGTGTAAAGAAGGAAAATACACATATCAGTGTTTTCCGTTTCAATATCTTTTTGCGGGGAAGAGTTATAGTAAGAAAGAACGACAATAAAAAGATAGTGGCCCCTTGTTGTATAGTCTGTTGCGTGTGCACTCATCCTCGTCCATCGACTCCTACTCCACGTGTATGTACTCCTGTGGATGCACCAACCAAGTGTAGTTACTCTTGTTGATTGCGCACATCCAATCTCCCTACTATCTTTTTTCCACAATATACGACGTGTCATATTGTTAACGCTTCGTTGGCATTTTTTTATTTCACGATAAACTCTTATTCAATTGGGATCTATGCACTAATTTTATGAACAAAAATGTGTAATAATCCAGGTCCGATAGTTCCGATTATCAAGCAAATTTTGCGGAACTCTAAACATTGCCCCATGTCTGTGCTATTTTTTGTTGAGAAACTATTGCACCAGAAAGAACGCTAATACTAGGAATGTGGTCCTTGTGCACTCACCCGAGTACACCCATTGATGCCTGCAACGCGTGTATGGATTGTGAGGTGCGCTTTTAATAATAAAGTAACGCATTTGTGTTTTTTATATATATAGCGGGGCGAGAAAACAGAGTAAGGTTTTCTATCCGGCTGTTAACTCTCCGTTAACCTTCCGTCAGTAGATGAAAACGTGCATTATTCCTCTGCATAAACAACGGTTTGCGATGCCGAGACGGGGTTGGCGACCAGCAAAGAAATCCAGCCGTCGATCGGCGATCCAGCCGAGTCGGCACCTCTGGCAATTCCGAATCCTTAAACGACGGCGACACGCCGTGGACTTGTTGACCCGACGGGACCCAGACGAACCCGTCCCCGTCTTCTATATAAACAGGAGCCCCGCCACACAGCGTCCGGATCGATCCGCCCCTTCGCCCAACCCAAACTTGCATGCCCTGTTCATAAGTCGAGCGCACGCGCGTGAGGCGGCGGTGCTAGTCCGGGTGTCGCGGCGGCTGTGGCCGTCCACATGGAGCACGGGAGCCTCCTCGCGTCCGCCGTCACCGTCGGCGTCGGCGTCGGCATCGGCCTCGTGTCGGCGCGCCTGACGGCCGCGTCCACCCCAGAAGACGGCGGCGTCGCCGGCGCGGAGGTGGAGGCGGAGCTGCGCCGGCTGGTGGTCGACGGGCTCGACAGCGGCGTCACCTTCGACGACTTCCCCTACTACCTCAGGTCCGCGCGATTTCGGGATTAAAAGTCCATTAAAATATACGTGCGATCTTTCCCCTCGGTTTCATTGGGAAAAGCGAGGAGCGATTGCCGATTAGTATACGACTTCGCGGGTATTTGGTGGGCAGACCCATGTGTTCTACTAACTTCTAGGCCGTCAACGGGAATTCGAATGTGTTTGGCGAAAAGCAGCTAACCATCGAGCATGCGTTACATTGTTTATCTACATGTTGTGATTGCAGCGAGGAGACGAAGCTGGCACTCACGAGCGCCGGGTACGCCTATCTGAGCAAGATAAACTTGCCCAGCCACATCCGGGTCCTCTCTGCCGCCAGCCGCACCATACTGCTCTGCGGCCCATCAGGTTCGCCTCCTCGTGATTAAAATGTGGGTTGGCTTGATCGCAAAGGTTGTCTCTTTTCACATGGGCAGCTTGTTCTTGCAGAACCATACCTGCAGTCGCTCGCCAAGGCTCTGGCACACCACTTCGACGCTCGCCTGCTGCTGCTCGACATCGCCGAGTTCTCGCGCCAGGTTAGTGAGGAACTATTGGGGCACTTAGGTTTGCGGATGCCATTTTTGTAGTCTAGTTGATTCTTAACTGTTTCTCGCTGTATATGCCAATGCAGATCCAACACAAATACGGGAGCGCAAGCAGTGCTCTGGTTAGTTTGTTAATCCCGTCCTGTGATTGATAGGTTTCATGTTTCTGTGCTACATTTGATTGCTATTTTGAGGGACGGAGAGAATTCAGAATTTTCAGTGCGGTTCATCAGTTTTTTCGAAAAACAGGGAGTGATCCCCGGTGCGGTTCATCAGTTGGTTGTGTGGACCTACTGTTTTTATGTTTAGTTA
Source organism: Triticum monococcum (assembly GCA_034509565.1). Classification (NCBI taxonomy): domain Eukaryota; kingdom Viridiplantae; phylum Streptophyta; class Magnoliopsida; order Poales; family Poaceae; genus Triticum; species Triticum monococcum. The sequence continues at coordinate 477,554,752 of CM067843.1, forward strand.
TATAGTATTAAGGCCCCTGCCCCGTCACCTTTCTGTTGTCAGGTTTGGCCATTTCATTACCTCAGGAAACAAAACGTGCAAGTTAAAAGGGTTGACCATGGGGTCCTTGATAAGGACACCATTAGTTTGTCCGCATTGATGAACAATTCGAAAAAGTAGAGATGCTGAATATACATTTTCTGCAGCACAGGAGGATTTGTTGTGTCTACTAGCTTGTAAAAACTTGCATTCATATGGCTACCATCTTACTGATGATTTGTTCTTTGATGAAGGTTCGTAAACGATCCTTAACAGAGTCTGCCTTGGATAAAGTGTCTGGTTTGGTTGGATCTTTCAACTTTTTCCGCAAGAAGGATGAGCCAGCAGGTATGAAATCACTAGTCACCTTCTGAGATGTCACACTAGCCACTAGCATTTTCTTTATTAGTCCATTACGGAAGCTCCGACATTTGCCTTTATTTTTGTTCTTGCACGGTTTCTTCCTATCAACTCGTTTTCATTATCAATCACGCATACGAATATGCGAAGCATCACAATTCCTACAATTTCTGTGCTGTTCTGATTGTATTTTCATGAAACATTAATGCAGACTCACTGAAATATGAAAAGAGCCTTCTGGATTTGAGGACGAGGTAAAAACACATCTAATTGAGGATATTAAACTCAAGATAAAGATTACTCTATTTGAGTCTCACTTTTTATATTGCTTTTGCAGTAATTGCACTAAAACACCTTCAGTTCGGGTGCATGTATCTTTATTGCCTGCTGCGTTTCTCCCTGCATGTGAACCTTCGGAAGACTTGGGTGAGTTGTCTGTCTGTTCAATATTTTCTCGTCACTTATGCCACGGTTCATGTGTTGATTGATCAAATGATTCGACGAGCTTCAGACAACCAAACACCCTCATTGATTTATGGTCCATCAAATTCAAATGTGCTCCATATTGGTTCATCCAACTCTAACTGGCTCTATTTTTTATCTATGACATGTGTATCCCCTCTGTGCCTTCTTGTGAATACGATTATAATGATTTTGCATGCGCAATTAACTTACTATTCAATGCAGGTCCAATCAGACAAAGCTGGAATTTAGATGAGAAAATTCTCATAAAATCTCTTTACAAGGTAATTGAGGCATTCAGCTGCACCATCCACAACATTGCATTGCTTATGTTATGACTTATGAGCTGATATTGATTTTCTTTTTGCAGATGATAACTTCAGTTTCTGAATGCAATCCAGTTATCGTTTACATAAGGGATGTCAACCTATTACTTGGTGCTTCAGATGCAGCATGCTCAATGTTCAAGAAAATGTTGAGCAAACTGTCTGGACGAGTTTTGATAATTGGTTCATACTTCCTCGAATCTGATGCAGATAGTGATGACGTTGATGAGGTTGTCAGTGATATATTCCCATACATTCTGGAGACTAAGCCTCCCAAGGAGGAGACTGATCTTGTGAAATGGAAAACCCAAATAGAAGAAGATACTAAGAAAACCAAGGGTCAAATCTTTACAAATATGATTGCAGAGGTGCTCTCCGCCAACAGTTTGATCTGTGATGATTTGGACTCATTAGATCCAGATGACGATTTACATACCATTGCCAGCTACATGGAAGAAATTATGGCCCCAGCAGTCTCTTACCATTTGATGGATAACAAGGTCCCTGAATACAGAAACGGAAAGCTCATTATTCCTGCAGAGAGGTTAGCTAATTTATTATCAGGCCATTGCTTTATCTCCAGCTATCTAGGGCGGGGTAGAGACTTTCTTTTATGTAAAAAAAAACTAAAATGTTTTCTTTAACATGATTGTTTCACAGCTTATCTCATGGATTAAGAATTTTCCAAGAGAGCAGCAGCCTTGGAAAAGATACAGTGGAACCAAAGGATGTCGGAAAGAAGGTAGGTATCCCATATTTTCAACTAGCAACGGCTCATCTTTACTAGTTTGCAAAGTACTATTTACTAATTATCATTATTGTTTACAATTTTGCGTAAGTCACAGGTCACTCCAGACAACGAATTCGAAAAGCTCATCCGACCAACTGTTGTACCGGCCAGTCAAATAGGAGTCACATTTGATGACATCGGAGCATTAACTGATATAAAAGAGTCACTTCAGGAGCTTGTCATGCTTCCACTTAAGCGGCCTGAACTTTTCAATGGTGGTCTCCTGAAGCCATGCAAGGGGATTCTACTATTTGGACCTCCAGGAACAGGGAAAACGATGCTGGCCAAGGCTTTAGCAAATGAATCCGGAGCTAGCTTCTTGAACATCTCCTTGTCCACCATCATGTCAAAATATTATGGAGATGCCGAGAAGACTATCCGGGCTTTGTTCAGTCTGGCTACTAAACTTGCACCGGCCATTATTTTCGTGGATGAGGTGGACAGCTTGTTAGGGCAGCGTGATCGACGCAATGAAAATGAGCTCCCGCGAAGAATCAAGAATGAGTTCATGACTCATTGGGATGGACTCTTGTCAAAGTCTAATGAAAGGATTCTTGTCCTTGCTGCAACAAACAGACCGTTTGACCTCGATGAAGCGATTGTTAGGAGGTTTGAGCACAGGTTTGTTTAAATGTGTTCTTTTTATGTGAAAGAACGTGTTTTGATGACCTCTAGATGAGTTGCTGACGTGTCATATTTTTTCAAACAGAATAATGGTCGGTCTCCCTACTTTGGAAAGTAGAGAGTTGATTTTGAAGAAGCTGCTATCCAAAGAGAAGGTTGAAGAAGGTATTGACTTTAAGGAGCTTGCAACATCGACGGAAGGATACAGTGGAAGTGATCTGAAGGTAACATCTCTGAATCATTGGTGAAGTAGGAACGGTATATTCAATTGATCATTCTCTGAATAACTATAACTGTTGTTGTCTTCTTTCCCAGAATCTTTGTGTGACGGCTGCCTACCGCCCTGTTAGAGAGCTCATTCAGAAAGAACAACAGAAGGTAAAGGTAAAACCAAGAGAAAAGAATCCCTCCACTAAATTTTATGAGCAGTAGATTTGTCTTTCTTTTTCATGTGTGTCTCCCAATTGAAGCCTGCAAACACATGCATCGGTTTGGTTTAGATGTGTTGCGCCAATCATATCATCATCTCATGCTGGCTCAATAATTCGATGTCCTAGGATAAGAAGGAAAATGCAGTGCAAGTTAAGGAGCCAGAAGCACAACCCAAAAGTCAGAGAGGCGCGGCACAAAGCTCAGAAAGCAAGAAAGGCGAGAATGTCATGCTAGAAACCAAGCAAGGGGTGACAGAGAAAGGCGTCAAAGGTGCAACCGAAGAGACTGTCACCCTCAGGCCGCTAACCATGGAGGACTTGAGGCTGGCGAAGGATCAAGTAAGTTGCTGGTGAATTTTTTTATCTGTTAGTCTAAACCTTTTCACCCCAAGAACACACTGCTAAACAATTACGCATTTGACGCTACGTAGGTCGGTGCGAGCTTGGCTAGTGAGGGGTCTATCATGACTGCCCTCAAGGAATGGAACGAGCTCTACGGCAAAGGCGGGTCAAGGAAGAAGGAGCAGCTCTCATACTTCTTGTAGTGCAAAGGTTGGGAGTTTGTATATACATATGTGTATGTGCGGTTGAATGTGATTCGGCCCCTTGTTGACCTGATGAAGCGAAGGAAGTGCTTGCGAGCGATGTTTAGCTGTACCCATTGGAGGCTGTTTGTTTAAACAGTTGTTGTGAAAACCCCCTGTTGCAGGAATAATGTTGAACCTTGTTCTGGGAATGAATCGATTAACTTGGAACTTGTTAGAATTCCTTGAGTACTTATGGCACCCCCCCCCCCCCCCCCCCCCCGCACCCGCACCCGCGTCGCTCTCCAGGGGGGCGGCTCGGGTGACCTAACCCCGCCGCCGCCGCCACCCCCCTTCTGCTCCCTCCCCCTCGCCGCCGTCGAGCGTCCCCGCCGGGCATAGCCCGTGCGGTTGCCGGCGGCGGCGGGCCTTTCCTCTCCCGTCACGCATGGAGGTCAGCCCTGGACGGCGCGCCGTGCGACGCGGAGCTGCGCGCCGGCATGGATCTGGCCCTCCGGCCTCATCTATGGCGCGGTGGCGCTGGATGCTGGGGCGGCGGCCCCAGGGAGCGGCGGTCCCCTCCTCTCTTTCTCGCGGTGGAGGAGCGGCGGCTGACCGTTTTGGCGGCGGATCAGGGCGTTCTGCTCGGATCTGATGGGCGCGCGCCGTCGACGGGATGTGGCGGTGCTGGCCGTCCTGGGCCGCGTGGGTGGCAGGGCGGCTGCGCGTGGTGGAGGCCCCGACGCCTCTGGCCCTTGCATGGAGGGCCTGGGTTGGGTCGGCGCCATGTGTGGGTTGCCCTCCGGACAGATCTGATCTGGCCAGTGCGACCTTAATGTGCGGCGGCTCAGATCGGCGGCGACCCGTGCACACGATGCTGGATGGCGGTTCCTTTAGCGGATCCGGGTGAAAATCTAGTTCTTGGCTTGATGCCAAGACCGGCGTTGGCGGCACTTTTTCGTGTCATTATCTTCTTGAAGGCCTCGCCGTGGAGAAGCTCCAGACCTCTATCCGCTACCTCCGGGGGAAAGTCTAGATCAGTAGATCAGATGACGGCGGCGCGTTGGTGTCGTTTCCTCGTTGGGGGCGTCATTCTTGGAGGCGTACACGGGTTCGAGGGACCAGTGGGCGGTTTTTTTGGTGGAGCGGTGCTTCATCCTGCACATTGATGACGGCGGATCTCAGCGGCGTGGTGCAGTGGAGACTCGGGGCCCGATGCACGGTGCTGGACTCGCGCAGGAGGATGTTGCTGTTTGACGTCATGGTGACGTCGATGGCAGAGTGGCCAGACAAGGTAGAAGCCTCAATATGATCTGAAGACCTGTGAAAGATGCCGGCGACGACACACGAGTGCGTCTGACCGGATTGTGCCCCAGACCCGGTATGTGGCTCGGCTGGGGCTTCCGAATGAGTTTCAGTTTCCGGCTTTTGATGTTAGGCTTAGGTGAGTGGTTTGGGTAGTGGCCCAGCTAACACTCCTTCATCATATTGGATAGGAGTAGCGGCATATGTTGTCAAGATGGTGGATTCAGGCACATTGTTGTAATACTTTATAAGGTCCTTGAGAATAATCAATAAATTAGCCGCATGCATCTTCCAGATGCAGAGGCCGGGGGGGGGCGTCCTCCTTTTCTAAAAAAACTTATGGCATCTTTTTGATGAGAAGGTTTCGATTGCAGGCCATCACAATTCGATTGTAGCCGCGGAAGCGATGATGGGCAGGGAGCGATGCCAGCCACGTAGTGGCAAGTCGCCACCGCCGGCTTGCCGGAGGCGACTTGCCGCTCGGCCTGACCGTTACTCGTGAGTCGTCGCTGAGATGTTCCGTAGCTCAGGAGCCAACAACTACCATATTTGGGGTTTGTGTTCCGCAAGACGACCATTTTTATTTTATTACTACGAATTGGTTCCCTGACTAGCCCCACCGCCCAGCGAACGTTTCTGGCACCCAGGCCTTTTCCTGACTCCAGGCCCAAACCATCTTTCCTTGTTGAGCCAAACAAAAAAAAAACACTTCAAAAATATCACATGCAGATAGAAACTGCACCCTCAAGCCTACAATTGGACATTTTGGCCTCATTTTGAAATAGTCAAACACACAGAAAAACCGTAAAAATGTCATGCTCTGTATTTCTCTTTGTCTAAAGCAAAAAGGAAAAATCACACAAAGATAGAAATGCCGATCAGAAGCACGCAGCAAGCCTGCGAAAAATAAAAAAATCCATAAAAAATATAAATCATGCATGGCAGATTAATTAAAGAGCAAAAAAGGAAATTCCATGATCAAAAAAGAAAGTAAAATGACATGACATAAAAAAAATGCCATGATCCAATTAAGATTGGCATGCTTCTTATATTTTATTTGTCATGATCTCAATGGTAAAAAATGCCATGATCCAAAAAATAAAATTGCTATGCTATTAGTGGTAAAAATTCCATGTTATTTAAACTAAAAATGCTATGCAATATCAGATTTTATGATGAGAAGAGTGATTCAAATATTGAATTTTTTTAAAAGAGCACAAGAAGAAAAATGCCCATGATCTAAAAATAAAATAAAAATGCCATGATCCAAAAATTGAGACTGGCATGCTTCTTATAGTTTCTTTGTCATGGTCTCAATGGTAAAAAGTGCCATGTCCAAACAAAATTGCCATGCTATAAAAATGCCATGTTATTAAAAATAAAAAAAGTCATGTACGTATCAGATTATATGATGAGAAAATGATTCAAATATTGAAAATTGTTAAAGAGCAAAAGAGGAAATTTCCCATGATCAAAAGGTAAAAAAATCCATGACATAAAATTAAAATTCCACGATCCAAAATTTTAAATTGTCATGCTTCTTCTATTTTTCTTTTTCATGATCTCAATAGTAAAAAAAGCCATGAACCAAATAATAAAAGTGTCATGCTATTAATAATAAAAATGCCATGCTCTTCAAAAATGTTGTGGTCTAAAAAAGATAAATTTCATGATTTTAATAATAAAAATGCCATATACTAAATAAAATAAAAATGCTACATACGTACACTAAAACCACCATGGTCTAATTAAAAAAATGCCATGGTCTAACACAAAATTAAAAAGTGTCATGGTCTAAATGAGAAAAATGCCATGGTCTCACACAAAATTAAAAAGTATCATGGTATAAATGAGAAAAATGACATGGTTGAACAAAAAATTAAAAAGTGTCATGCTCTAAATGAGAAAAATGCCATGGTCTGAAAGTAAGAAAAATGCCAGCGTTTTAATAAGAGAAATGCCATAGTCTAAAAGAAACTTAAATGCCATGCTACCTACACTAAAACTACCATGATCCAACTAACAAAAATGCCATGGTCTAACAAATAGAGGTGCCATGATAGCTTAGTCGTCTGAACATGTCAAAAAAAGGAAATTAGTTTTTTTTTCAAAAACGATGGCAAACTTATAGAGGGGTGAAAACTCTAAGAAGAGTTCTGGAAGGTACCTGATTTGGTAGATGTCGACTCCTCGACAACAATGCTAGAAATTCTTCTGCTACTCACGAAGGAGTTGTTGGATTCCCCGAAGAGGAAAAGTGATGTAGCACAGTAATAGAAAGTATTTCCCTAATAAGAACACATCTAAGGAAAATAAGAAGAAAGATAAAAATACTTAGATCTTTGCATTATGCCTAGCTAGGGGCATAAAACGATAGCGCTTGTTGGGAGGCAACCCAATGAATAAAATTTATTTTTGTCTTTTTCTTTCTGTTCTTGAGTGTTTGCACGATTATGCTACTGTTATAGTTTTGTGTGTGTTTAATTAGTGTTTGTGCCAAGCAAAGCCTTTGGGGTCATGTTGGGTGATAGTTGATTTGATTTTGTTGAAAAACAGAAACTTTCGCGCCTAGTAAAATAATTTTAATTAATCACAGAAGCATGATAAAATCCTGATTTTGTACACAAGATTAATATGCAAATTGCCTATGTTTTCCTAATTTTGCAGAATTCATGGAGTTAAATAAGTATTCAAAGTTTTCAGATTGCTACAGACTGTTATGTTTTTGACAGATTATGTTTTCTTTGCGTTATGTGCTTATTTTGATGAATCTGTGGTTTCTATTGGAGGGTATAGCCATGGTAAAGTTGGAATATGGTAGATATAATGCAAAAATAAAATATGAATGGGTTTACAACAGTACTTATAGTAGTGATTTGCTTTGTTATACTAACGGATCTCACGAAGGTTTTGTTGAGTTTTGTGTGATTGAAGTTTTCAAGTTTGGGGTGAGATCACGATGGATGAAGGAATAAGGAGTAAGAAGAGGCTAAGCTTGGGGATGTCCCATCCCATGGAACCCCAAGTTATTATCCAAAGAGGAACAAGCAACTAAGTTTGGGGATGCCCCGAGTGACATCCCCTCTTTCTTCTAACGACCATTGGTATTTTACTTGAAACTATATTTTTATTCGCCATATATCATGAGTTTTGCTTACAGCGTCTTGTATTATATGAGTCTTTGCTTGTTTTTATTTTTGTTTTGTGTCAAGTATCCTTCCTGAACACACCTATCTGAGAGAGCCAAAATTATGCTATGATTTGTTAGAATTGCTCTGTGTGCTTCACTTAAAAAAATAAGCTATGGAATTGCTCTAGCGCTTCACTTATATCTTTTTGAGCACGGTGTGCTTTAATACTTTTGGAGAAATGCTCTCATGCTTCACTTATATTTATTTGAGAGTTAGCAATTTTTTTAAGAAATCCTCTCATGCTTCACTTATATTATTTTGAGAGAAGAAAATTTGCATCCTTGTGTTCTTCACTTAGATTTGTTTGAGCTATCAAAAGAAACATATGAAACTAGTCCCAAAGTGATAGATATTCAAGTGGGATATAATAAAAACTTCCATGAAGATCATTGGACAAAATAAACTTGATTCTTTGTAATAGTTTTGCGATATGATGATAGTGATATGTGAGTCATGTTGATGAGTAATTATGCTTTAGTAAGAGTATTGATGTTAAGATTTGTGATTCCGTATGCAAGCATGGAAGTCAATAGTTATGCAATGAAATTACATCCTACTTGTAGTGCATTATTCAGTGTTAGTTATGCTTAATGCTCGCTTATGAGATTTTTCGTTTCTTAGTTGGTTGCTTCTCAATCTTTTGCTAGCCTTCATTTGTACTAAGTGGAATTACTACTTGTGCATCCAAAATCCTTTAACCCAGTTATGCCATATGAGTCCACTATACCTACCTATATGCGGTATTTCCGTGCCGTTCTAAGCAAATTTGTATGTGCCATCTCTAATTTTCAAAATAAATTTCCTTTTTTGTGTGCTAGTACCGCTCATGAAACGGTAGGGGGTGGCTGATATTTTTCCATGCTAGATGTGTTATTCTCAAGATGAGTGTTTATTTACTTGTCATTGCACGAGAGTACAACAAAGGTATTAGGGATGCCCAGTCTCAAAATGAAAAATGAATTTACCTTATGTTTTCAAATAATAAATTCCTTTGAAAGTGTTGGTATGGACGGCACCCGTGAATACGGTTAGCCGTGGAATGTGAAAGTATGGTGGAAAAAGGAACAAACTTTAATTTCTGTTTGAGAACCGCCTATGATATATCTAGCATGGAAAGTATTGGGAACTACTCGATCGTTTTGGTTGACAGGAAAAGCATGCCACCCAAAATGTTTTATCTCTATCTTTTTCTGCTTTGAGCTCTGTCACCTCTACAAATCCCTACACCCCTCTGCGAAGGGCCTTTCTTTTTTACTTTATGCATTTTTTTATTTTTGAGTCTCCATCTTCTCTTATAAAAGCACCAACTAAGGGGCACTATGATCGTATTTGAGCATTGGGTGTAGCTAATATGAGAGTGTGTTTCATGAATGGATCAATGATAGAGCATAATGGGCTAGGGATAACTTATTTTAGTGTTGATATTTTGAAAGACATGGTTGCTTGTTGGTATGCTTGAGTATTGAAATCTTCATGCAAAACTAGACTATTGCTTTGAATCATATAATAGTCCAAATGTCCATACTACAAAAGAAAAGAACATGTGACGAACATGATAGGAAGCATTCCACATCAAAAATTCCGTTTTTATCATTTACCTACTCGAGGACGAGCAGCAATTAAGCTTGGGGATGCTAATACATCTCCAACGTATCTATAATTGTGCGCGTTCAAAGCATGGCAACCAAGAAAGTCATGTTTGAACACAATGGCTCCTCCCACCCCCTGCCCCTCCCCTAAACCCTAGCCCACCCACCGCCGGCGATCTCCATCTCCCTCTGTGGGTTTTGGTTTTAGATCCAGACATCACCTCCGGCGCTTTCTCCTCTTCCTCCTGGTTGTCATCTCCATGGCTGTTCACGCGGCCATCTCCCTGGGTTTGGATTTCTCCCCTGGGATTGACATGGCAAAGGCGATCTGGCATTCTCTTCATCGCACAGTGCACCCCTCCGATAGATCTGGCCATTTCATCATGGTGGTGTCTTTTGCACGCCACAACTTTCGGCTAGATGAGGAGAACGTGGCTTTGGCACTAGAATCTGCGATCGGGGGATATTGTTCTTCTCTCAAGGTATCTTGTCTGCGTGACCATGTTTTTGCCTTTAATGTTTCTTGCAAAGAAGTGGGGTTCTTCATCTTGCATCAATGCTCTTTTGTTTGCCCGCAATTCAAATGCTATTTTCATCTTTGGGGCCATGGTGGTCCAGCTTGGGAGAAAGAGTTTCGTCTTTGGCAAGTTGAATGCCAGGAGGAATGGACCCTGGTCAGTCCCTCCAAGCGTCGAGCACGCCTTGGTCTTGAGGCAATGAAACATGCGCCGGCCAAATCCTCTTTGAGATCATCTACTCATGCTGTTAAAAAATCCCTATGTTTTGCCACCTTTCTGAATTATGATGCTTGCAAGGGTTATCGTTATCCGGCCACTGCCGAGGAAATCAATATTGTTACTCTAGATGCTGGTTATTCAGTTGATCCCCGGGAGTGTGTTGATCTCCATCGGGTTGATTTAATCTCGCCGCCGGCACCTCCTCCGGCCACCTCGCCGGTGAGGGTTTTGCTCTCTCCGGATGTCATGTTTGGATGGATATCTCCCCGTGATCTTCTCCCGGAGTTTTCGGGATCGGGTACGTCACATGGTTTGATCTTTTCCCATGCAACTCATGTTGGGCCTGCGTCCACCCCACAGCCCAATCCGTTGGGATCGGCCCAGAATCCGTTGGAGCTTTCAGATGATGATTCTGACCAAGGAAAAGATTCTATTACCCGCACGCCGAAGTTGGCAATGTCTCTGGACTCACCTCCTGAATCCCCAGTTGAGTTAGTGTGTGACTTGCAAGGCCTTGATCTTGTCATGGAAGAGATGGCTGGCAGTTTTTGGGATTGTTCAAAGTGCCTTGGCATGGGGCATAGTTTGGAATGTTGCACTAATATGGTTAGATGCCGTAAATGCTTTCGGTCCGGTCAAATTAAAAAGGACTGCACCTGGTCTCCTCTGAATATTAAACTCTGGGTTCCCAAAACCAGAGCGCCTACCATCGAGGCTCGCGCCTTCAACAGGATACTTGACGTTTCGAGCTCCACCGCCTCCTCTGCCAACTCTGACAGATCCCCACCAAAATCTCCAGCCCCCTCCGCTTCCCCAACAAAACCACCATCGACATCGCCGCCGCGTAGCCCATCACCAAGTAGACCACCGCTTCTAGCTCCATCGCCACCTCCATCGCCTCCATCCATGGCAGTTTATGAGCTTGATCCCCGGCGCTTCCTCCCGGCGGGCCACGACATTGTCGACGGTGGGCCTTTCCGCGTCCCGAGGACGTTCCACATGCCGGCCCAAGCTCCTCCACGGCGCCATGAATCCTTCATGGTCGGCATTGTCGAACCTCCTCCGCCACCTGAAGATGTTGCTATTCATCGGCAACAGGTCCATGCCTTCATCACCAACCAGCTTGAGCTACCGGTACGATCTGCACAAACTTGGTTTCAGGGAGTAGGTCTGTATGAGATGCAGGATCATGTTATCCGAGCTGCTCTAGTTTCTCATCCACCTTGGCCGCTTGGGTTAGATCAACATGGCAATGAGTTGTTTGTCAGATTTATTAGGCATGATGATGGAGAGGGTTTTCGTGCATTGCAAGGGCATAGAACAGGCTGGCTGATGTTTGTTGGAGTTCCTTTGGATTACCGTAATGAGGTCAACTTAGCTGAGGTCGTGGGTACATTTGGTCAGTTTTATTATTGGAATCATCAAGACCATAGGCTTGTAAGATCTCTTGTGTACGCCTCTTTCCCTGATAATCAACTAGTTCCATGTGATGTGGTTTTTTGTCAGTTTGCAAATATTGGTGGAGCAGTGGTTTCATGGACTGCATCGGTTTCTATCCTGACTGCTGATTTTTCTGAGCAATTACCACCTGATGAGGATGTTATGCCAGTGGATGGAAATCCACATCCAATGCCAGGTGAGCTGCAACCACCTGCGCATTTTTGGGTTCTGCCACCGTACCCTGCTCTCGGGTGGAATGATGTCCCTCAACCAGATGAACCTGAGGAGCAACCGCAGCCTAATCCACAAGATTTACATGGTTGGGGACATGACAACAATGATGATGAGGTTCAACATGTGCAACCGCAGGTCCAGGCGGCTAACTCTATGGTTTTAAACCCTTCTATGGGTTCAAACGAGTCAGGTGATGCTTTGGGCCCATGGGAGCCTATTGATCTGGTGGATGGGCCAAACAATGCTGTGGTTGAAGGCCCTCTTCTAGTTCAGGATAATGTCATGGAAGGAGTCCCACAAGAGCAGGTTGATCAAGATCTCCTAGACCAGCCAGAACAACACATACATATTGAGGAGCCTAACAATGAGGTCATGCCTGTTGCTGTGCAAGATCCAGACCAGAACAATCTTGCAATAGTCCCATATAATCCCATTGTGGTTCATGCACCTCCTGTGCATGTTGGGCTTATGAGAGTTGTCATGGGACCAGCTTGGCCACCTGAATTTATCTGGAGGAGGTCTTTCGAATCACTCATGCCCACATTCCTGACTGCCCAGATCCCTAAGGCCATGCCTCCACCTGGCTTGCCTCAGATGCATAAGAGATCTTGGACTATGGCTTTTGATCCTCCACTGTCTTTCTGCTTTCCAGCTCCTGAACAGCAACTGTCACCCCAACGCACTGCTAGGAAACTGTTTTTGGAGAATACCTGTGTTGATTCTGCAACGCCTGAGCCAGATGACAGTGTGCCATCCTCTGAAGCAACTACTCATGTTATTGAAGTTTCAGATAGTATGAACTGCACCTTTTCAACTACAGTCCAACAAACCAGGAAATCCCATGCCCGAAAGCCCAAAACTTCAGTTGTTCAGACTGTCTCAGACTTTTCTGGCAGAAGGATGACAGGGAGTGCGGTCAAATCTAAAGGTTTTAAACCTATATCTCCTTTGTCACCCAAGCCCAAGCCCCTCAGGCGGCTTAGAGCCAAGAGTTGAAGGCTGACAATCAAGCTTCCATTCCAAGCAGATAGGCTCAACCAGAGAATGATGATACCCAGAAGCAGGCTCCCCCTCCAACTTCAATTGCCACACTTCAAATAATCGGTGCAGCTCTTGGTGTCCCTACTGAGAAGATGACTGAGGAGAAGCTTATGGCTTCTTCAGCTATCGCCCCCAAGCCTGCAGTTCCTCATGACGATTAAGTCTTTTAATTGTTATATAGGGAGGCATATCCCTTGTCATGCTAGATGTCTGAACTTTATTTCTCTTTTGTCTGCTACTTGCACTTTGCTCTGCACTTTGGTCTAGGTTGATGGTTTTATCTATGGCCTTTTGTTTCACTGTTATGCAGTGAGCTATTACCTCTGCCTCATTTTATTGTTTCCTCATGAATGCACAACAAACTAGAGATTGGAAGGTTCTCTGTTGGAATGTAAGAGGTTTAAACTCTGAAGATATGCAGAGAAGTGTTAGAGTGAAAATTGAGGAAAGCCAATGCTCTATCATCTGTTTGTAAGAAACTAAATGTGATTTCTTTGACCAGCGTGCGATTAGAAAGTTTTGCCCGAGAAGATTTGACAATTTTGCTTATTCGCCCTCTGCTGGTGCCTCTGGTGGAATCCTTGTGCTGTGGTGCTCTAACATGTTTATTGGCACTTTAGTGGATATTAAGCCTTTTGGTATCATAGTCTCATTCATATCTGCTCATAATGCAAGTCAATGGACCTTGGTAAATGTTTATGGGCCTTGTCAAGGGCAGCCCAGAGATGATTTTGTCCAATGGCTGTATGATCTGGAAATTCCAATAGATGATAAGTGGCTCCTTGTGGGGGATTTTAACATCATTAGATCTCCTAAGAACAGAAATTTGCCAGGAGGAGATATAAATGATATTTTCCTCTTCAATGAGGTCATTGGCCACCTTGGTCTTCTTGAGCTGCCATTAAAAGGAAAATCCTACACATGGTCTAATGTGCAAGAAAATCCGTTGCTGGAGCAACTGGATTGGTTCTTCACTTCCTCCACTTGGATAAATGACTACCCCAACACGATGGTCCATCCTCTAGCAAGAACAACATCGGATCATGTACCCTATGTAGTCTCCATTGCAACATCTATTCCCAAGTCAAAGATCTTTCGGTTTGAAAACTATTGGGTGGATCTGCCTGGTTTCTTTGACTCTATGGAACAATCTTGGAATGCTCCAACAAAAAGAACAAATTCTGCAACTCGCTTGACTAAAAAATTCAAAAGACCCTGAAATGCTCTCAAACACTGGTACATCAGCTTGTCTAAACTAAAGAAGGCCATTCAAGCTTGTAACAAGGTGGTTATATTTTTTGATAATCTTGAAGAGTTAAGGCCTTTAACAAGACCCGAATTTAATTTCAGGAAAATTGTTAAACTACACATAGAGGAAATCCTCCACCTGCAGTTTCTATACTGGAAACAGAGATGTACCATTCAGTGGATAAAAGTTGGGGAGGAGAACTCTAAGTTTTTCCAAGCAATGGCAACTGAACGTTTTAGGAGAAACTCAATTTCCTCTCTGCAGAATGAAAATGGTGATGTTGTCTCTGATCACCAACAGATGGCTGGTATGTTATGGGGCACTTTCAGGGATAGAATGGGTGTCTCTGAGGGGACTGATATGAAGTTTGACCTAGCATCATTGATTGACAAAGTGGATGGTCTTGATAATCTGTCTGCTCCATTTTCGGAGGAGGAAATAAATGAAGTTCTTAAGTCTCTGCCTACAGATAGGGCCCCTGGCCCTGATGGTTTTACTGGATTGTTTGTCAAACGGTGCTGGCACATCATTAAGGATGATTTTTTGCAGCTATTCCAAGACTTTTATGATGGAAAGGTCACTATTGGCAGCATCAATGGGTCTTTAATCACCTTAATTCCAAAGAAACTCTCACCTGAGAGTCCAAATGATTTCAGGCCTATTTCATTGACAAATACTTGTCTGAAGTTCCTGACTAAACTGCTGGCTAATAGATTGCAAAAGGTTATCCTCAAGTGCATTCATAAAAACCAATATGGGTTTCTGAAGTGCAGGTCTATACAAGATTGTATTGCTTGGACTCTAGAATATATTCGTCAGTGTCACAAATCCAAGAAAGCCAATCTTGATTCTTAAGTTGGACTTCGCCAAAGCCTTTGATACTGTTCAGCATGACCTAATACTCAAACTCCTGCATCACAAGGGTTTTGATAGCAAGTGGATTGGTTGGATTAGAGAGCCTCTATCCTCTGGTACTTCTTCTGTTATTCTAAATGGTGTGCCTGGAAAAAAAATTACCTGCAAAAGGGGAGTAAGGCAGGGTGATCCAATGTCACCCCTCTTGTTTGTTCTTGCAGCCGATCTGCTACAAACATTGGTAAACAATATGCTCAAAATGGAGTGATCTCCCTGCCTATTGAAACTCATGATTCTGAATTCCTATAGTACAATATGTTGATGACACTCTCCTCATTGTGCCTGCTATGGATTCAGAACTATTAGCTCTCAAGGAGATGTTGCATGATTTTCATGCCTCCACAGGTCTCAGAGTAAATTTCCATAAATCATGCATTTTGCCTATTAATGTGCATGAGGCGGAAACTGCCAGGTTAGCTTCTGTTTTTGGCTGCCAAGTTGGGACCCTTCATTTCACCTACCCGGGGCTTCCTGTGGGAACAACTAAACCCAAGATTCAAGATTTATTTCATGTGGTTGATAGAGTTGAAAGAAGGTTGTCTGCCAGTTCCAGCCTTCTCAATCAGGGTGCTAGGTTGCCATTACTCCAATCAGTGTTGTCATCTTTGCCCATCTATTTTATTTGCAGTTTATGTTTGCCAGCTGGTATTATAAAGCAAATTGAAAGGATTATGAGGCAGTGCTTATGGAGAGGAAATTCTGATACTTCTAGGCAATCCCTTGCAGCTTGGCCTCTTGTTTGCAGACCTAAAGACAAAGGTGGCATGGGGATAGTAAATCTAACCATCCAAAACAGAGCTCTCCTTTCCAAGCACCTTTCCAAGTTTTATAACAAAGCTGACATCCCTTGGGTTTCTCTTATTTGGAATACCTACTATAATGGTGTTGTACCTCATGGCACCGTTTTATGTGGTTCTTATTGGTGGAGAGACATCCTAAAGCTCGATGAGGTTTTCAGGCTTTACTCTGAGGTCACCATAAACATGGGTGACTCTGTCCTTTTTTGGTTTGATCCTTGGGTGTTCCTAGGCTCATCTGTTCCGCTCAGAGAGAGGTTTCCCAGGTTGTTCTCTTTTGCCATTGATGATAAGGTGTCTGTACGAGAGGTGATTAACACACCTGATATGTTTGAACTCTTTCATCTGCCCTTGTCACCAGAAGCAATGGATGAGATGATCACTATCCAGTCTGGTCTCCTTGACCTTAATGCTGATGAAGGGATTCATGACTCTTGGTCTTGGACACCTGGCAAAGGTATTTTCTCTGCAAAGAGTTATTATACAATGATGCATGCTCACATGGCCACTGATACTCCAGCCAAATGGATTTGGGAAAGTAAGGCTACAATGAAGATAAAGGTGTTTGCGTGGTTGATGCTAAATGAGAGGCTCAATACCAGAGATATACTAGTCAGGAGGCACTGGCGATCACCTTAGGAAGATAACACCTGCCCGTTATGCTTTGCCCATGCTAATGCGGATAGAAACCATCTTTTCTTCACATGCCAATTTAGCATAAGAGTATGGAACTACTTACACATCCAATGGTTAGCTGGTTTAACCCCATCTCAGTGTTTAATTGCTGCCAGGAAGAGCTTTGGGCAACCTTTCTTTAGGGAGGTCATTTATCTAGCAGCTTGGAATATATGGCTCCTCAGAAATGGCAGAATCTTCAGATATGAAAGGCCAACTTTTGATGCTTGGAAGAGGAACTTCATTCATGATGTTACTCTGCACTCTCACAGATTCAAGCCTAGTCTAAAGCCATTGCTGTTAGCCTGGGTCAATTCTTTGCCCTAGTTGGTTGTATATATTCTTGTATATGTACCTGTAAATGTGTAATAGCTCAATAGGTAAGTAGTTTCCTTTCCCCTCTAGTTAGTTTTTATCAGAACCTCTCTGTTTGTTTGGTGGTTGAGTTTTAATAAAGTGATATGGGGCTGTTGCCTCACAGTTTCTAGTCAAAAAATAATAATTTTTTATTGTTCCATGCTGTTATATTATCATTCTTGGATGTTTTACAATCATTTTATAGAAACTTTATATCATTTTTTGGGACTAACCTTTTGACATAGTGCCCAGTGCTAGTTGTTGTTTTTTGCTTGTTTTTTACTTCGCAGAAAATTAGTACCAAACGGAGTCCAAACGCAGTGAAACTTTTTGGAGATTTTTTCTGAACCAGAAGACACACGTTGGGCCAAAGAAGTACTAGAGGGGGGCTCCGAGGGGAGCACAACCCACCTGGGCGTGCCTGGGGGCCCAGGTGCGTCCTGGTGGGTTGTGCCCACCTCGGCCGCCTCCCGCACTGCCTCTTTGCTCTATAAATACCCCGAAAATCCAAAAACCCTAGGGGAGTTGACGAAACACAATTCTAGCCGTTGCAAGTTCCAGAACCACGAGATCCAATCTAGACACCATCACGGAGGGGTTCATCATCCTCATTGGTGCCTCTCCGATGACGCGTGAGTAGTTCATTGTAGACCTTCGGGTCCGTAGTTAGTAGCTAGATGGCTTCCTCTCTCTCTTTTGATTCTCAATACAATGGTCTCTTGGAGATCTATTTGATGTAACTCTTCTTGTGGTGTGTTTGTTGGGATCCGATGAACTTTGAGTTTATGATCAGATCTATTTTATCCATGAAAGTTATTTGAGTTTTGATCTCTTATATGCATGATTTCTTATAGCCTCATATTTCTTCTTCGAATCTTTGGTTTAGTTAGGCCAACTAGATTGATTTTTCTTGCCATGGGAAGAGGTGCTTTGTGATGGGTTCGATCTTATGGTGGTTAATCCCAGTGACAGAAGGGGACATGACATGTATGAATCATTGCTATTAAGGATAACAATATGGGGTCTACTCCTACATGAATAGATATTGTCTACATCATGTCATCGTTCTTATTGCATTACTTCGTTTCTCCATGAACTTAATACACTAGATGAAGGAAATATGCCCTAGAGGCAATAATAAAGTTATTATTTATTTCCTTATTTCATGATAAATGTTTATTATTCATGCTAGAATTGTATTAACCGGAAACATAATACATGTGTGAATACATAGACAAACAGAGTGTCACTAGTATGCCTCTACTAGACTAGCTCGTTAATCAAAGATGGTTATGTTTCCTAAACCATGAACAAAGAGTTGTTATTTGATTAACGAGGTCACATCATTAGTTGAATGATCTGATTGACATGACCCATTCCATTAGCTTAGCACCCGATCGTTTAGTATGTTGCTATTGCTTTCTTCATGACTTATACATGTTCCTATGACTATGAGATTATGCAGCTCCCGTTTACCGGAGGAACACTTTGGGTGCTACCAAACGTCACAACGTAACTGGGTGATTATAAAGGAGCACTACAGGTGTCTCCAATGGTAGATGTTGGGTTGGCGTATTTCGAGAATAGGATTTGTCACTCCGATTGTCGGAGAGGTATCTCTGGGCCCTCTCGGTAATGCTCATCACATAAGCCTTGCAAGCACTGCAACTAATATGTTAGTTGTGAGATGATGTATTACGGAACGAGTAAAGAGACTTGCCGGTAACGAGATTGAACTAGGTATTGGATACCGACGATCGAATCTCGGGCAAGTAACATACCGATGACGAAGGGAACAACGTATGTTGTTATGCGGTCTGACCGATAAAGATCTTCGTAGAATATGTAGGAGCCAATATGGGCATCCAGATCCCGCTATTGGTTATTGACCGGAGACGTGTCTCGGTCATGTCTACATTGTTCTCGAACCGTAGGGTCCGCACGCTTAAGGTTTTGATGACAGTTATATTATGAGTTTATGAGTTTTGATGTATCGAAGGAGTTCGGAGTCCCAGATGAGATCAGGGACATGACAAGGAGTCTCAAAATGGTCGAGACGTAAAGATCGATATATTGGACGACTATATTCGGACTTCGGAAAGGTTCTGAGTGATTCGGGTATTTTTCGGAGTACCGGAGAGTTACGGAAATTCGCTGGGAGAAGTATTGGGCCTTGATGGGCTTTAGTGGGAAGAGGAGAAAAGGCCTGCTGCGCCCCCCCTCCCCTCTAGTCCAAATTGGACTAGGGAAAAGGGGGCCGGCCACCTTTCCTACTCCTCCACTTCCTTCTCCCTTCCTCCCCTCTTGATGGACTCCTACTAGGACTTGGAGTCCTAGTAGGACTCCCATCCTGGCCGCACCTTTGCCTTGGCCGGCCTCCTCCTCCTCCATCCTTTATATACTGAGGCAAGGGGCACCCCATAGACACACAAGTTGATCCTTGGTGATCGTTCCTTAGCCGTGTGCGGTGCCCCCTGCCACCATATTCCACCTCGGTCATATCGTTGTAGCGCTTAGGCGAAGCCCTGCATCGGTAGAACATCAAGATCGTCACCACGCCGTCGTGCTGACGGAACTCTTCCTCGACGCTTTGCTGGATCGGAGCCCGAGGATCGTCATCGAGCTGAACGTGTGCTAAGAACTCGGAGGTGCCGGAGTAACGGTGCTTGGATCGGTCGGATCGGGAAGAAGACGTACGACTACTTCCTCCACGTTGTGTCAACGCTTCCGTTGCGATCTACAAGGGTACGTAGATCATACTCTCCCCTCGTTGCTATGCATCACCCATGATCTTGCGTGTGCGTAGGAATTTTTTTGAAATTACTACGTTCCCCAACAGTGGCATCCGAGCCTAGGTTTTTATGGTTTGATGTTATTTGCACGAGTAGAACACAAGTGAGTTGTGGGCGATACAAGTCATACTGCCTACCAGCATGTCATACTTTGGTTCGGCGGTATTGTTGGACGAGACGACCCGGACCAACCTTACGCGTACTCTTACGCGAGACCGGTTCCCTCGACGTGCTTTGCACATAGATGGCTTGCGGAAGACTGTCTCTCCAACTTTAGTTGAACCAAGTGTGGCTACGCCCGGTCCTTGAGAAGGTTAAAACGGAGTCTATTTGACGAACTATCATTGTGGTTTTGATGCGTAGGTGAGATGAGTTCTTACTTAAGCCCGTAGCAGCCACGTAAAACTTGCAACAACAAAGTAGAGGACGTCTAACTTGTTTTTGCAGGGCATGTTGTGATGTGATATGGTCAAGGCATGATGCTGATTTTATTGTATGAGATGATCATGTTTTGTAACCAAGTTATCGGCAACTGGCAGGAGCCATATGGTTGTCGCTTTATTGTATGCAATGCAATCGCGATGTAATGCTTTACTTTATTACTAAGCGGTAGTGATAGTCGTGGAAGCATAAGATTGGCGAGACGACAACGATGCTACGATGGAGATCAAGGTGTCGCGCCGGTGACGATGGTGATCATGACGATGCTTCGGAGATGGAGATCACAAGCACAAGATGATGATGGCCATATCATATCACTTATATTGATTGCATGTGATGTTTATCCTTTTATGCATCTTATCTTGCTTTGATTGACGGTAGCATTATAAGATGATCTCTCACTAAATTATCAAGAAGTGTTCTCCCTGAGTATGCACCGTTGCCAAAGTTCGTCGTGCCCAGACACCACGTGATGATCGGGTGTGATAAGCTCTACGTCCATCTACAACGGGTGCAAGCCAGTTTTGCACACGCAGAATACTCAGGTTAAACTTGACGAGCCTAGCATATGCAGATATGGCCTCGGAACACGGAGACCGAAAGGTCGAGCGTGAATCATATAGTAGATATGATCAACATAACGATGTTCACCATTGAAAACTACTCCATCTCACGTGATGATCGGTTATGGTTTAGTTGATTTGGATCACGTGATCACTTAGAGGATTAGAGGGATATCTATCTAAGTGGGAGTTCTTAAGTAATATGATTAATTGAACTTAAATTTATCATGAACTTAGTCCTGGTAGTATTTTGCAAATTATGTTGTAGATCAATAGCTCGCGTTGTTGCTTCCCTGTGTTTTATTTTGATATGTTCCTAGAGAAAATTATGTTGAAAGATGTTAGTAGCAATGATGCGGATTGGATCCGTGATCTGAGGTTTATCCTCATTGCTGCACAGAAAAAATATGTCCTTGATGCACCGCTAGGTGACAGACCTATTGCAGGAGCAGATGCAGACGTTATGAACGTTTGGCTAGCTCAATATGATGACTACTTGATAGTTTAGTGCACCATGCTTAACAGTTTAGAATCGGGACTTCAAAGACGTTTTGAACGTCATGGACCATATGAGATGTTCCAGGAGTTGAAGTTAATATTTCAAGCAAATACCCGAGTTGAGAGATATGAAGTCTCCAACAAGTTCTATAGCTAAAAGATGGAGGAGAATCGCTCAACAAGTGAGCATGTGCTCAGATTGTCTGGGTACTACAATTGCTTGAATCAAGTGGGAGTTAATCTTCCAGATAAGATAGTGATTGACAGAATTCTCTAGTCACCATCACCAAGTTAGTAGAACTTCGTGATGAACTATAATATGCAAGGGATAACGGATACAACTCCCAAGCTCTTCATGATGATGAAATCAACGAAGGTAGAAATCAAGAAAAACATCAAGTGTTGATGGTTGACAAGACCACTAGTTTCAAGAAAAGGGCAAAGGGAAGAAGGGGAACTTCAAGAAGAACGGCAAGCAAGTTGCTGCTCAAGTGAAGAAGCCCAAGTCTGATCCTAAGCCTGAGACTAAGTGCTTCTACTGCAAAGGGACTGGTCACTGGAAGCGGAACTACCCCAAGTGATTGGCGGATAAGAAGGATGGCAAAGTGAACATAAGTATATTTGATATACATGTTATTGATTTGTACTTTACTAGTGTTTATAGCAACCCCTCAGTATTTGATGCTAGTTTAGTTGCTAAGAGTAGTAACTCGAAACGGGAGTTGCAGAATGAACAGAGACTAGTTAAGGGTGAAGTGACGATGTGTGTTGGAAGTGGTTCCAAGATTGATATGATCATCATCGCACACTCCCTATACTTTCGGGATTAGTGTTGAACCTAAATAAGTGTTATTTGGTGTTTGCGTTGAGCATGAATATGATTTGATCATATTTATTGTAATACGGTTATTCATTTAAGTAAAAGAATAAATTGTTGTTCTGTTTACATGAATAAAACCTTATATGGTTACACACCCAATGAAAATAGTTCATTGGATCTCGATCTTAATAATGCACATATTCATAATATTGAAACCAAAAGATGCGAAGTTAATAATGATAGTGCAACTTATTTGTGGCACTGCCGTTTAGGTCATATTGGTGTAAAGCGCATGAAGAAACTCCGTGCTGATGGGATTTTGGAATCACTTGATTATGAATCATTTGATGCTTGCGAACCATGCCTTATGGGTAAGATGACTAAAACGCCGTTCTCTGGAACAATGAAGCAAGCAACAAATTTGTTGGAAATCATATATACTGATGTATGTGGTCTGATGAATATTAAGGCTTACAGCAGGTATCATTATTTTCTGACCTTCACAAGATGATTTGAGCAGATATGGGGATATCTACTTGATGAAACATAAGTCTGAAACACTTGAACAGTTCAAAGAATTTCAGAGTGAAGTGGGAAATCATCGTGACAAGAAAATAAAAGTTTCTACGATATGATCGCAGAGGTAAAATATTTGAGTTACGAGTTTGGTCTTCAATTAAAACAATGTGAAATAGTTTCACTACTCACGCCACCTGGAACACCATAGTGTAATGGTGTGTCCGAACGTCATAACCGTACTTTATTAGATATAGTGCGATCTATGATGTCTCTTAACGATCTACCACTATCGTTTTGGGGTTATGCATTAGAGACAACTGCATTCACGTTAAATAGGGCACCATTTAAATCCATTGAGACGACACCGTGTGAACTATGGTTTGGCAAGAAACCTAAGCTGTCGTTTCTTAAAAAGTTTGAGGTTGCAATGCTTATGTGAAAAAGTTTTCAACCTGATAAGCTCAAACCCAAATCGGAGAAGTGCGTCTTCATAGGATACCCAAAGGAAACAGTTGGGTACACCTTCTATCACAGATCCAAAGGCAAGACATTCGTTGCTGAGAATGGATACTTTCTAGAGAAGGAGTTTCTCTCGAAAGAAGTGAGTGGGAGGAAAGTAGAAAACTTGATAAGGTAATTGTACCTTCTCCCTTATTGGAAAGTAGTTCATCACAAAAATCTGTTCTTGTGACTACTACACCAATTAGTGAGGAAGCTAATGATGATGATCATGTAACTTCAGATCAAGTTACTACCGAATCTCGTAGGTAAACCAGAGTGAGATCCGCACCAGCGTGGTACGGTAATCCTATTCTGGAAGTCATGTTACTAGACCATGATGAACTTGCGAACTATGAGGAAGCGAAGCGATGATGAGCCCAGATTCCGCGAAATGGTTTGAGGCCATGAAATCTAAGAAATGATCCATGTATGAGAACAAAGTTTGGACTTTGGTTGACTTGCCCGATGATCGGCAAGCAATTGAGAATAAATGGATCTTCAAGAGGAAGACGGACGCTGATAGTAGTGTTACTATCTACAAAGCTAGAATTGTCGCAAAAGGTTTTCGACAAGTTCAAGGTGTTGACTACGATGAGAGTTTCTCACTCGTATCTATGCTAGAGTCTATCCGAATCATGTTAGTAATTGCCGCATTTTATGAAATCTGGCAAACGGATAAACAAAACTGCATTCCTTAATGGATTTATTAAAGAAGAGTTGTATATGATGCAACCAGAAGGTTTTGTCAATCCGAAAGGTGCTAACAAAATGTGCAAGCTCCAGCGATCCATCTGTGGACTGGTGCAAGCATCTCGGAGTTGGAATATACGCTTTGATAAGTTGATCAAAGCATATAGTTTTATACAGACTTGCGGTGAAGCCTGTATTTACGAGAAAGTGAGTGGGAGCACTACAGCATTTCTGATAAGTATATGTGAATGACATATTGTTGATCGGAAATAATGTAGAGTTATTCTGTAAAGCATAAAGGAGTGTTTGAAAGGAGTTTTTCAAAGAAGGACTTCGGTAAAGTTGCTTACATATTGAGCTTCAAGATCTATAGAGATAGATCAAGACGCTTGATAAGTTTTTCTTTTCAATGAGTACATACCTTGACAAGATTTTGAAGTAGTTCAAAATGGAGCAGTCAAAGAAAGAGTTCTTGCCTGTATTACAAGGTGTGAAGTTGAGTAAGACTCAAAGCCCGACCACGGCAGAAGATAGAAAGAGAATGAAAGTCATTCCCTATGCCTTGGCCATAGGTTCTATAAAGTATGTCATGCCGTATACCAGATCTATTGTATACCCTGCACTGATTTGGCAAGGGAGTACAATAGTGATCTAGGAGTAGATCACTGGACAGCGGTCAGAATTATCCTTAGTGAAATAAGGATATGTTTCTCGATTATGGACATGACAAAAAGGTTCGTCGTAAAAGGTTACGTCGATGCAAGTTTTGACACTGATTTGGATGACTCTAAGTCCCGATCTAGATACATATTGAAAGTGGGAGCAATTAGCTAGAGTAGCTCCGTGCAAAGCATTGTAGACATAGAAAATTGCAAAATACATAACGGATCTGAATGTGAAAGACCGTTGACTAAGATTCTCTCACAAGCAAAACATGATCACACCTTAGTACTCTTTGGGTGTTAATCACATAGCGATGTGAACTAGATTACCGAATCTAGTAAACCCTTTGAGTGTTGGTCACATGACGATGTGAACTATGGGTGTTAATCACATGATGATGTGAACTATCGATGTTAATCACATGGTGATGTGATCTAGATTATTGACTCTAGTGCAAGTGGGAGACTGAAGGAAATATTCCCTAGAGGCAATAATAAAGTTATTATTTATTTCCTTATTTCATGATAAATGTTTATTATTCATGCTAGAATTGTATTAACCGGAAACATAATACATGTGTGAATACATAGACAAACAGAGTGTCACTAGTATGCCTCTACTAGACTAGCTCGTTAATCAAAGATGGTTATGTTTCCTAAACCATGAACAAAGAGTTTTTATTTGATTAACGAGGTCACATCATTAGTTGAATGATCTGATTGACATGACCCATTCCATTAGCTTAGCACCCGATCGTTTAGTATGTTGCTATTGCTTTCTTCATGACTTATACATGTTCCTATGACTATGAGATTATGCAGCTCCCGTTTACCGGAGGAACACTTTGGGTGCTACCAAACGTCACAACATAATTGGGTGATTATAAAGGAGTACTACAGGTGTCTCCAATGGTAGATGTTGGGTTGGCGTATTTCGAGAATAGGATTTGTCACTCTGATTGTCAGAGAGGTATCTCTGGGCCCTCACGGTAATGCTCATCACATAAGCCTTGCAAGCACTGCAACTAATATGTTAGTTGTGAGATGATGTATTACGGAACGAGTAAAGAGACTTGCCGGTAACGAGATTGAACTAGGTATTGGATACCGACGATCGAATCTCGGCCAAGTAACATACCGATGACAAAGGGAACAACGTATGTTGTTATGCGGTCTGACCGATAAAGATCTTCGTAGAATATGTAGGAGCCAATATGGGCATCCAGGTCCCGCTATTGGTTATTGACCGGAGACGTGTCTCGGTCATGTCTACATTGTTCTCGAACCGTAGGGTCCGCACGCTTAAGGTTTCGATGACAGTTATATTATGAGTTTATGAGTTTTGATGTACCGAAGGAGTTCGGAGTCCTGGATGAGATCGGGGACATGACGAGGAGTCTCAAAATGGTCGAGACGTAAAGATCGATATATTGGACGACTATATTCGGACTTCGGAAAGGTTCCGAGTGATTCGGGTATTATTCGGAGTACCGGAGAGTTACGGGAATTCGCTGGGAGAAGTATTGGGCCTTGATGGGCTTTAGTGGGAAGAGGAGAAAAGGCCTGCTGCGCCCCCCCTCCCCTCTAGTCCGAATTGGACTAGGGAAAAGGGGGCCGGCCACCTTTCCTACTCCTCCACTTCCTTCTCCCTTCCTCCCCTCTTGATGGACTCCTACTAGGACTTGGAGTCCTAGTAGGACTCCCATCCTGGCCGCACCTTTGCCTTGGCCGGCCTCCTCCTCCTCCATCCTTTATATACTGAGGCAAGGGGCACCCCATAGACACACAAGTTGATCCTTGGTGATCGTTCCTTAGCCGTGTGCGGTGCCCCCTGCCACCATATTCCACCTCGGTCATATCGTTGTAGTGCTTAGGCGAAGCCCTGCGTCGGTAGAACATCAAGATCGTCACCACGCCGTCGTGCTGACGGAACTCTTCCTCGACGCTTTGCTGGATCGGAGCCCGAGGATCGTCATCGAGCTGAACGTGTGCTAAGAACTCGGAGGTGCCGGAGTAACGGTGCTTGGATCGGTCGGATCGGGAAGAAGACGTACGACTACTTCCTCCACGTTGTGTCAACGCTTCCGTTGCGATCTACAAGGGTACGTAGATCATACTCTCCCCTCGTTGCTATGCATCACCCATGATCTTGCGTGTGCGTAGGAATTTTTTTGAAATTACTACGTTCCCCAACACTAGATGCATGCTGGATAGCAGTCGATGTGTGGAGTAATAGTAGTAGATGCAGGCAGGAGTCAGTCTACTGATCTTGGACGTGATGCCTATATAATGATCATTTCCTGGATATCATCATAATTATTTGAAGTTCTATCAATTTCCCAATAGTAATTTGTTTACCCACTGATACGTCTCCAACGTATCTATATTTTTTTTATTGTTCCATGTTGTTATATTATCATTCTTGGATGTTTTACAATCATTTTATAGCGACTTTATATCTTTTTTTGGGACTAACCTATTGACATAGTGCCCAGTTCCAGTTGCTGTTTTTGCTTGTTTTTTACTTCGCAGAAAATCAATACCAAACGAAGTCCAAACGCAGCAAAACTTTTTGGAGATTTTTTCTGGACGAGAAGACACAAGATGGGCCAAAGAAGTACCAAAGGGGTGCCCCGGGGGGGGGGGCACAACCCACCTGGGCGCGCCTGGGGCGAAGTAGTAGATGAGTTCCGGCAGCACGACAGCGTGGTGACGGTGTTGGTGAAGAACAATCTCCACAGGGCTTTGCCAATCACAACGGAAACTATGACGGAGGATAAACTAGAGGGACGGGGTTGCCGGCACACGGCTTGGTGTTTCTTGATGTGTCTTGGGTGCTAGCCCTGCCCCTCTATTTATATGTTGAGCCCTGGGGTCGAAACTTGGAGTAAAAGCCTCCTCTAAGTCGGTTTTGCCCAAAAGGCAAGAGTCCTTCTCGGACTCCAGGGCTAGACGCCAGGGTTCCCGGCGTCTACCCCTTAGACGACAGGGTTCCTGGCGTCTAGCCTCTAGCCTCCGGAAAACTCCCTTTTGCACTTTCCAAAAGCCTCGTGGGCTTTCCCCTTTGGCCCAAATAAAGTGTTCTCGTACCCCAAACATTTCTGGAAACATCCGGAATCCCTTCCGGTGAATTTCGGAACCCTTCCGGAGACCAAACACTATTATCCCATATATCAATCTTTACCTCCGGACCATTCCGGAGATCCTCGTCATGTTCGTGATCACATCCGGGACTCCGAACAACATTTGGTCACCAACATACATAACTCATATAATATTATATCATCAAGGAACGTTAAGCATGCGGACCCTATGGGTTCGAAAACTATGTAGACATGTCTGAGACACCTCTCTGGTCAATAACCAATAGCGGAACCTGGATGCCCATATTGGCTCCTACATATTCTACGAAGATCTTTATCGACCAAACCTTATGACAACATACATTATTCCCTTTGTCATCGGTATGTTACTTTCCCGAGATTCGATCATCGGTATCTTCATACCTAGTTCAATCTCATTGCCGGCAA
This sequence comes from Triticum monococcum, assembly GCA_034509565.1. Classification (NCBI taxonomy): domain Eukaryota; kingdom Viridiplantae; phylum Streptophyta; class Magnoliopsida; order Poales; family Poaceae; genus Triticum; species Triticum monococcum. Next base: position 477,582,833 of record CM067843.1, read on the forward strand.
GTCTCTTTACTCGTTCCATAATACATCATGCCGCAACTAACTCATTAGTTACATTGCTTGCAAGGCTTCTTATGATGTGTATTACTGAGAGGGCCCAGAGATACCTCTCCGATACTCGGAGTGACAAATCCTAATCTCGATCTATGCCAACCCAACAAACACCTTCGGAGATACCTGTAGAGCATCTTTATAATCACCCAGTTATGTTGTGACATTTGATAGCACACAAGGCAATCCTCCGATATCCAGGAGTTGCTAATCTCATAGTCAAGGGAATATGTATTTTACATGAAGAAAGCAATAGCAATAAAACTAAATGATCAACATGCCAAGGTAATTGATGGGTCTTGTCCATCACATCATTCTCCTAATGATGTGATCCCGTTCATCAAATGACAAGACATGTCTATGGTTAGGAAACTTAACCATCTTTGTTTAACGAGCTAGTCTTAATACAGGCTTACTAGGGACACGATGTTTTTTCTATGTATCGACACATGTATCATGTTTCCAATTAACACAATTCTAGCATGAATAATAAACATTTATCATGATATAAGGTAATATAAAATAACAACTTTATTATTGCCTCTAGGGCATATTTCCTTCAGTCTCCCACTTGCACTAGAGTCAATAATCCAGATTACATCGTAATGATTCTAACACCCATGGAGTCTTGGTGCTGATCATGTTTTGCTCGTGGAAGAGGCTTAGTCAATGGGTCTGCAACATTCAGATCTATATGTATTTTTCAAATCTCTATGTCTCCCTCCTTGACTTGATCACAGATGGAATTGAAGCGTCTCTTGATGTGTTTAGTTCTCTTGTGAAATCTGGATTCCTTCGCTAAGGCAATTGCTCCAGTATTGTCACAAAAGATTTTCATTGGACCCGATGCACTAGGTATTATACCTAGATCGGATATGAACTCCTTCATCCAGACGCCTTCATTTGTTGCTTCCGAAGCAACTATGTACTCCACTTCAGACATAGATCCGCCACGATGCTCTGCTTGGAACTGCACCAACTGACAGCTCCACCATTCAATATAAATACATATCTAGTTTGTGACTTAGAGTCATCCGGACCAGTGTCAAAGCTAGCATCGACATAACCATTTAGGACAAGCTCTTTGTCACCTCCATAAATGAGAAACATATCCTTAGTCCTTTTCAGGTATTTCAGGATGTTCTTGACCGTTGTACAGTGATCCACTCCTGGATTACTTTGGTACCTCCATGCTAAACTTATAGCAAGGCACACATCAGGTCTGATACACAACATTGCATACATGATAAAACCTATGGCTGAGGCATATTGAATGACTTTCATTTTCTCTCTATCTTCTGCGGTGGTCGGGCATTGAGTCTGAATCAACTTCACACCTTGTGACACGGGCAAGAACCCTTTCTTTGACTGATCCATTTTGAACTTCTTCAAAACTTTATCAAGGTATGTACTTTGTGAAAGTCCAATTAAGCGTCTTGATCTTTCTCTATAGATCTTGATGCCCAATATATAAGCAGCTTCATCGAGGTCTTTCATTGAAAAATTCTTATTCAAGTATCCTTTTATGCAATCCATAAATTCTATATCATTTCCAATCAACAATATGTCATCCACATATAATATTAGAAATGCTACAGAGCTCCCACTCACTTTCTTGTAAATGCAGGCTTCTCCAAAAGTTTGTATAAAACCATATGCTTTGATCACACTATCAAAGTGTATATTCCAACTCCGAGAGGATTGCACCAGTCCATAAATGGATCATTGGAGCTTGCACACTTTGTTATCACCTTTAGGATCGACAAAACCTTCTAGTTGCATCATATACAACTCTTCTTTAAGAAATCCATGAAGGAATGCAGTTTTGACATCCATTTGCCAAATTTCATAATCATAAAATGGGGCAATTGCTAACATGATTCAGACAGACATAAGCATCGCTACGGGTGAGAAGGTCTCATCGTAGTCAACTCCTTGAACTTGTCAAAAACCTTTCACAACAAGTCGAGCTTTGTAGACAGTAACATTACCATCAGTGTCAGTCTTCTTCTTGAAGATTCATATATTCTCTATGGCTTGCTGATCATCGAGCAAGTCAACCAAAGTCCATACTTTGTTCTCATACATGGATCCCATCTCAGATTTCATGGCCTCAAGCCATTTCGTGGAATATGGGCTCATCATTGCTTCCTCATAGTTCGTAGGTTCGTCATGTTCTAGTAACATGACTTCCAGAACACAATTACAACTGATTTCTGTGATGAACTACTTTCCAACTCGAGAGAAGGTACAACTACCTCATCAAGTTCTACTTTCCTCCCACTCACTTCTTTCGAGAGAAACTCCTTCTCTAGAAAGGATGCATTCTTAGAAAGAAATATCTTGCCTTCGGATCTGTGATAGAAGGTGTACCCAACAGTTTCTTTTGGGTATCCTATGAAGACACATTTCTCCAATTTGGGTTCGAGCTTATCAGGCTAAAGCTTTTTCACATAAGCATCGCAACTCCAAACTTTAAGAAATGACAGCTTAGGTTTCTTGCTAAACCACAGTTCATATAGTGTCATCTCAACGGAATTAGATGGTGCCCTATTTAATGTGAATGCAGCCGTCTCTAAAGCATAACCCCAAAACAATAGTGGTAAATCGGTAAGAGACATCATAAATCTCACCATATCTAATAAAGTATGGTTACGATCTTGGGACACACCATTACACTATGGTATTCCAGGTGGCGTGAGTTGCGAAACTATTCCACATTGTTTCAAATGAAGACCAAACTCGTGACTCAAATATTCGCCTCCGCGATCAGATCGTAGAAACTTTATTTTCTTGTTACGATGATTTTCCACTTCACTCTAAAATTCTTTGAACTTTTCAAATGTTCCACACTTATGTTTCATTAAGTAGATATAACCATATCTACTCAAATCATCTGTGAAGGTCAGAAAATAACGATACCCGACGCGAGCCTCAACACTCATCGGACCGCATATATCAGTATGTATTATTTCCAATAAGTCAGTGGCTCGATCTATTGTTCTAGAGAACGGAGTCTTAGTCATCTGGCCCATGAGGCATGGTTCGCAAGCATCAAGTGATTCGTAATCAAGTGATTCCAAAAGCCCATTTCCAGGGAGTTTCTTCATGCGCTTTACACTAATATGACCTAAACGGCAGTGCCACAAATAAGTTGCACTATCATTATTAACTTTGCATCTTTTGGCATCAATATTATGAATATGTGTATCACTATGATCGAGATTCAACAAAAATATACCACTCATGAAGGGTGCATGACCATAAAAGATATTACCCATATAAATAGAACAACCATTATTCTCTGATTTAAATGAATAACCCTCTCGCATCAAACAAGATCCAAATATAATGTTCATGCTCAACGCTGGCACCAAATAACAATTATCCAGGTCTAAAACTAATCCCGAAGGTAGATGTAGAGGTAGTGTGCCGACGGCGATCATATCAACCTTGGAACCATTTCCGACGTGCATCGTCACCTCGTCCTTAGGCAATCTTCGCTTAATCTGTAGCCCCTGTTTCGAGTTGCAAATATGAGCAATAGGACCAGTATCAAATACCCAGGCGCTACTATGAGCATTAGTAAGGTACACATCAATAATATGTATATCAAATACCATTCACTTTGTCATCCTCCTTATCCACCAAATACTTGGGGCAGTTCCGCTTCTAGTGAATAGTCCCTCTGCAGTAGAAGCACTCAGTTTCAGGCTTAGATCCAGACTTGGGCTTCTTCCCGGGAGCAGCAACTTGCTTGCTATTATTCTTGAAGTTCCCCATCTTACCTTTTCCCTTTTTCTTGAAACTAGTGTTCTTGTTAACCATCAACACTTGATGCTCCTTCTTTATGTCTACCTCCACATCCTTAAGCATCACTAAGAGCTCGGGAATTGTCTTTTCCATCCCTTGCATATTATAGTTCATCACAAAGCCTTTATAGCTTGGTGGTAGTGATTGAAGAACTCTATCAAAGAGTCAAGTTGTTATGTTACCCAGACATTCTGAGTACGTGTTCACTGACAGAACTGTTCTCCTCCATCTTGCAGCTATAGAACTTGTTGGAGATTTCATATCTCTTATTTCAGGCATTTGCTTGAAATATTAACTTCAACTCCTGGAACATCTCATATGCTCCATGACGTTCAAAACGTCTTTGAAGTCCCGATTCTAAGCCGTAAAGCATGGCACACCGAACTATCGAGTAGTCATAAGATTTAGCTTGCCAGACGTTCATAACGTCCGGTGTTGCTCCTGCAGCAGGCCTTGCACTCAGCGGTGTTTCAGTGACGTAATTCTTCTATGCAGCAATGAGGATAATCCTCAAGTTACAGATCCAGTCTGTGTAGTTGCTACCATCATCTTTCAACTTAGATTTCTCTAGGAATGCATTAAAATTCAAGGGAACGGTAGCACTGGCCATTGATCTACAACAACATAGGTATGCAAAAACTACCAGGACTAAGTTCATGATAAATTTAAGTTTGATTAATCTTATTACTAAAGAACTCCCACTTAGATAGACATCCCTCGAGTCATCTAAATGATCACGTGATCAATATCAACTAAACCATGTCCGATCATCACGTGAGATGGAGTAGTTTTCAAGGGTGAACATCTCTATGTTGATCATATCTACTATATGATTCACGTTCGACCTTTCGGTCTCGGTGTTCCGAGGCCATGTCTGTATGTGCTAGGTTCGTCAAGTTTAACCGGAGTATTCCGCATGTGCAAAACTGTCTTGCACCCATTGTATGTGAACGTAGAGCTTATCACATCCGATCATCACGTGGTGTCTCGGCACGACGAACTGGCACATTGTGCATACTCAGGGAGAACACTTATACCTTGAAATTTTAGTCAGGGGTCATCTTATAATGCTACCGCCGTACTAAGCAAAATAAGATGCATCAAAGATAAACATGACATGATATGGCCATCATCATCTTGTGCTTTTGATCTCCATCTCCAAAGCATCGTCATGATCTCCATCGTCACTGGCTTGACACCTTGATCTCCATCGGAGCGTTGTGGTCGTCTCGCCAACTATTGCTACTACAACTATGGCTAACACATAGTGATAAAGTAAAGCAATTACATGGCGTTTGCATTTCATGAAGGAAATATGCCCTAGAGGCAATAATAAAGTTATTATTTATTACCTTATATCATGATAAATGTTTATTATTCATGCTAGAATTGTATTAACCGGAAACATAATACATGTGTGAATACATAGACAAACAGAGTGTCACTAGTATGCCTCTACTTGACTAGCTCGTTGATCAAAGATGGTTATGTTTCCTAACCATAGACATGAGTTGTCATTTGATTAACGGGATCACATCATTATGAGAATGATGTGATTGACTTGACCCATTCCGTTAGCTTAGCACTTGATCGTTTAGTTTGTTGCTATTGCTTTCTTCATGACTTATACATGTTCCTATGACTATGAGATTATGCAACTCCCGTTTACCGGAGGAACACTTTGTGTGCTACCAAACGTCACAACGTAACTGGGTGATTATAAAGGTGCTCTATAGGTGTCTCCGAAGGTACTTGTTGGGTTGGCGTATTTCGAGATTAGGATTTGTCACTGCGATTGTCAGAGAGGTATCTCTGGGCCCACTCGGTAATGCACATCACTATAAGCCTTGAAAGCATTGCAATTAATGAGTTAGTTGTGGGATGATGTATTACGGAACGAGTAAAGGGACTTGCTGGTAACGAGATTGAACTAGGTATTGAGATACCGACGATCGAATCTCGGGCAAGTAACATACCGGTGACAAAGGGAACAACGTATGCTGTTATGCGGTTTGACCGATAAAGATCTTCGTAGAATATGTAGGAGCCAATATGAGCATCCAAGTTCCACTATTGGTTATTGACCGGAGACGTGTCTCGGTCATGTCTACATAGTTCTCGAATCCGTAGGGTCCGCACGCTTACAGTTCGATGACGGTTATATTATGAGTTTATGTGTTTTGATGTACGGAAGGTAGTTCGGAGTCCCATATGAGATCGGGGACATGACGAGGAGTCTCAAAATGGTCGAGACGTAAAGATCAATATATTGGACGACTATATTCGGACATCGGAAAGGTTTCGAGTGATTCGGGTATTTATCGGAGTACCAGGGAGTTACGAGAATTCGCCGGGGAGTGTATGGGCCTTATTGGGCTTTAGGGGAAAGAGAGAGAGGTAGGCCGCGACCCCCCAAGGCCTGGTCCGAATTGGACTAGGGGGAAGGGCTGCGCCCCCTCCTTCCTTCTCTTCTCTTTTCCCTTTCCTTCTCTCCTACTCCTACTACTTGGAAGGTCTCCTAGTTCTACTAGGAAAGGGGGAATCCTACTCCCGGTGGGAGTAGGACTCCCCTAGGGCGCGCCATAGAGAGGGCCGGCCCCTCCCCTCCTCAACTCCTTTATATATGTGGCCAGGGGGCACCCCATAGACACAACAATTGATCTCTTGATCTCTTAGCCGTGTGCGGTGCCCCCTCCACCATAATCCATCTCGATCATATCGTAGTGGTGCTTAGGCGAAGCTCTGCGTCGGTAGAACATCATCATCATCACCAGCCATCGTGCTGACGAAACTCTCCCTCAACACTCGGCTGGATCGGAGTTCAAGGGACGTCATCGAGTTGAACGTGTGCAGAACTCGGAGGTGCCGTGCGTTCGGTACTTGATCGGTCGGATCGTGAAGACATACAACTACATCAGCCGCATTGTGCTAACACTTCCGCTTTCGGTCTACGAGGGTACATGGACACACTCTCCCCTCTCGTTGCTATGCATCACCATGATCTTCCGTATGCGTAGGAATTTTTTTGAAATTACTACATTACCCAACAGTGGCATCCGAGCCAGGTTTTATGCGTTGATGTAATATGCACGAGTAGAACACAAGTGAGTTGTGGGCGATATAAGTCATACTGCTTACCAGCATGTCACACTTTGGTTCGGCGGTATTGTTGGATGAAGCGGCCCGGACCGACATTACGCGTACGCTTACGCGAGATTGGTTTTACCGCCGTGCTATGCACACAGGTGACTAGCGGGTGTCAGTTTCTCCAACTTTAGTTGAACCGAGTGTGGCTACGTCCGGTCCTTGAGAAGGTTAAAACATCACTAACTTGACAAACTATCGTTGTGGTTTTGATGCGCAGGTAAGAACGGTTCTTGCTCAGCCTGTAACAGCCACGTAAAACTTGCAACAACAAAGTAGAGGGCATCCAACTTGTTTTTGCAGGTCATGTTGTGATGTGATATGGTTAAGACGTGATGAGATATAAGTTGTTATATAAGATTATCATGTTTTGTTGAAGTTATTAGCAACTAGCAGAAGCCTTATGGTTGTCTCTTTATTGCATAAGATGCAACCGCCAAATAATTGCTTTACTTTATCGCTATGCGATAGCAATAGTTGCAAGAGCAATAGTTGGCGAGACGACCATGTGACGACACATTGATATAGATCAAGATGATGGAGATCATGGTGTCATGCCGGTGAGGATGGAAATTATGACGATGCTTTGGAGATGGAGATCAAAGGCACAAGACGATGATGGCCATATCATGTCACATATTTTGATTGCATGCGATGTTTATCTTTTATACATCTTATTTTCCTTAGTTCGACAGTAGCTTTATAAGATGATCTCTCACTAATTATCAAGGTACAAGTGTTCTCCCTGAGTATGCACCATTGCGAAAGTTCTTCGTGCTGAGACACCACATGATGATCGGGTGTAATAGGCTCTACGCTCAAATACAACGGGTGCAAAACAGTTGAACACGCGGAATACTCAGGTTAAACTTGATGAGCCTAGCATATAACAGATATGGCCTCAGAACACTGAGACCGAAAGGTCGAGCATGAATCATATAGTAGATATGATACACATAGTGATGTTCACCATTGAAACTACTCCATCTCACATGATGATCGGACATGGTTTAGTTGATATGGATCACGTGATCACTTAGAGGATTAGAGGGATGCCTATCTAAGTGGGAGTTCTTAAGTAATATGATTAATTGAACTTAAATTTATCATGAACTTAGTCCTGGTAGTATTAGCATATCTATGTTGTAGATCAATAGCTCGCGTTTAGCTCCCCTGTTTTATTTTTGATATGTTCCTAGAGAAAAGTAAGTTGAAAGATGTTAGTAGCAATGGTGCGGATTGGATCCGTGATCTGAGGTTTATCCTCATTGCTGCACAGAAGAATTATGTCCTTGATGCACCGCTAGGTGACAAACCTATTGCAGGAGCAGATGCAGATGTTATGAACGTTTGGCTAGCTCAATGTGATGACTACTTGATAGTTTAGTGCACCATGCTTAAACGGCTTAGAATCGGGACTTCAAAGACGTTTTGAATGTCATGGACCATATGAGATGTTCCAGGAGTTGAAGTTAATATTTCAAGCAAATACCCGAGTTGAGAGATATGAAGTCTCCAACAAGTTCTATAGCTAAAAGATGGAGGAGAATAGCTCAAGCAATGAGCATGTGCTCAGATTGTCTAGGTACTACAATCGCTTGAATCAAGCGGGAGTTAATCTTCCAGATAAAATAGTGATTGACAGAATTCTCTAGTCACAATCACCAAGTTAGTAGAACTTCGTGATGAACTATAGTATGCAAGAGATGACGAAAATGATTCCCGAGCTTTTCATTATGATGAAATCGATGAAGGTAGAAATCAAGAAAGAGCATCAAGTGTTGATGATTAACAAGACCACTAGTTTCAAGAAAAGGGCAAAGGGAAAGAAAGGGAACTTCAAGAAGAACAGCAAGCAAGTTGCTGCTCAAGTGAAGAAGCCCAAGTCTGGACCTAAGCACGAGACTAAGTGCTTCTACTGCAAAGGAACTGGTCACTGGAAGCGAAACTGCCCCAAGTATTTGGCGGATAAGAAAGATGGAAAAGTGAACAAATGCTATATTTGATATACATGTTATTGATGTGTACTTTACTAGTGTTTATAGTAACCCCTCGGTATTTGATGCTGGTTCAGTTGCTAAGAGTAGTAACTCGAAACGGGAGTTGCAGAATGAACAGAGACTAGTTAAGGGTGAAGTGACGATGTGTGTTGGAAGTGGTTCCAAGATTGATATGATCATCATCGCACACTCCCTACACTTTCGAGATTAGTGTTGAACCTAAATAAGTGTTATTTGGTGTTTGCGTTGATAATGAATATGATTTGATCATGTTTATTGCAATCCGGTTATTCATTTAAGTTAGAGAATAATTGTTATTCTGCTTACATGGATAAAACCTTCTATGGTTATGCACCCAATGAAAATGGTTTGTTGAATCTCGATCTTAGTGATACACTTATTCATAATATTGGAGCCAAAAGATGCAAAGTTAATAATGATAGTGCAACTTATTTGTGGCACTACCGTTTAGGTCATATTGGTGTAAAGCGCATGAAGAAAATCCATGCTGATGGGATTTTGGAATCACTTGATTATGAATCAGTTGATGCTTGCGAACCATGCCTCGTGGGCAAAGATGACTAAGACTCCGTTCTCTAGAACAATGGAGTGAGCAACTGACTTATTGGATATAATACATACTGATGTATGAGGTCCGATGAGTGTTGAGGCTCGCGGTGGGTATCGTTATTTTCTGACCTTCACAGATGATTTGAGCAGATATGGGTATATCTACTTGAAGAAACGTAAGTCTGAAACATTTGAAAAGTTTAAAGAATTTCAGAGTGAAGTGGAAAATCATCGTAACAAGAAAATAAAGTTTCTATGATCTGATCGCAGAGGCGAATATTTGAGTTACGAGTTTGGCCTTCAATTAAAACAATGTAGAATAGTTTCACAAAACTCATGCCACTTGGAACACCACATCGTAATGGTATGTCCGAACATCGTAACCGTACTTTATTAGATATGGTACGATCTATGATGTCTCTTACCGATTTACCACTATCATTTTGGGTTATGCATTAGAGACATCTACATTCATGTTAAATAGGGCACCATCTAAATCCGTTGAGACAACACCGTATGAACTATGGTTTGGCAAGAAACCTAAGCTGTCGTTTCTTAAAGTTTGAGGTTGCAATACTTATGTGAAAAAATTTCAACCTCATAAGCTCAAACCCAAATCGGAGAAGTGCGTCTTCATAGGATACCCAAAAGAAAATGTTGGGTACACCTTCTATCACTGATCCGAAGGCAAGATATTCATTGCTGAGAATGGATCCTTTCTAGAGAAGGAGTTTCTCTCGATAGAAGTGGGTGGGAGGAAAGTAGAACTTGATGAGGTAACTGTACCTGCTCCCTTATTGGAAAGTAGTTCATCACAGAAATCTATTCCTGTGACTACTACACCAATTAGTGAGGAAGCTAATGATGATTATCATGTAACTTCAGATCAAGTTACTATCGAACCTCGTAGGTAAACCAGAGTGAGATCCACACCAGAGTGGTACAGTAATCCTATTCTGGAGGTCATGTTACTTGACCATGATGAACCTACGAACTATGAGGAAGCGATGATGAGCCCAGATTCCGCAAAATGGCTTGAGGCCATGAAATCTGAGATGAGATCCATGTATGAGAACAAAGTATGGACTTTGATTGACTTGCCCAATGATCGGTGAGCCATTGAGATTAAATGGATCTTCAAGAGGAAGACAGACGCTGATAGTAGTGTTACTATCGACAAAGCTAGAATTGTCACAAAAGGTTTTCGACAAGTTCAAGGTATTGACTATGATGAGAGTTTCTCACTCGTATCTATGCTTAAGTCTGTCTGAATCATGTTAGCAATTGCCGCATTTCATGAAATCTGGCAAATGGATAAACAAAACTGCATTCCTTAATGGATTTATTAAAGAAGAGTTGTATATGATGCAACTAGAAGGTTTTGTCAATCCTAAAGGTGCTAACAAAATATGCAAGCTCCAGCGATCCATCTATGGACTGGTGCAAGCATCTCAGAGTTGGAATATACGCTTTGATAAGTTGATCAAAGCATATAGTTTTATACAGACTTGCGGTGAAGCCTGTATTTGCAAGAAAGTGATTGGGTGCACTACAACATTTCTGGTAAGTATATGTGAATGACATATTGTTGATCAGAGATAATGTAGAATTATTCTACAAAGCATAAAGGAGTGTTTGAAAGGAGTTTTGCAAAGAAAGACCTCGGTGAAGCTGCTTACATATTGCGCATCAAGATCTATAGAGATAGATCAAGACGCTTGATAAGTTTTTCAATGAGTACATACCTTGACAAGATTTTGAAGTAGTTCAAAATGGAGCAATCAAAGAAAGAGTTATTGCCTGTGTTACAAGGTGTGAAACTGAGTAAGACTCAAAGCCCGACCATAGCAGAAGATAGAAAGAAAATGAAAGTCATTCCCTATGCCTTGGCCATAGGTTCTATAAAATATGCAATGCTGTGTACCAGATCTATTGTATACCCTACACTGTTTTGGCAAGGGAGTACAATAGTTATCTAGGAGTAGATCACTGGATAGCAGTCAAAATTATCCTTAGTGGAATAAGGATATGTTTCTCGATTATGGAGGTGACAAAAAGGTTCGTCGTAAAGGGTTACGTTGATGCAAATTTTGACACTGATCCAGATGACTCTAAATCTCAATCTGGATACATATTGAAAGTGGGAGCAATTAGCTAGAGTAGCTCCGTGGAGAGCATTGTTGACATAGAAATTTGCAAAATACTTACAGATCTGAATGTGGCAGACCCGTTGACTAAACTTCTCTCACAAGCAAAACATGATCACACCTTAGTACTCTTTGGGTGTTAATCACATAGCGATGTGAACTAGATTATTGACTCTAGTAAACCCTTTGGGTGTTGGTCACATGTCGATGTGAACTATGGGTGTTAATCACATGGTGATGCAAACTATTGGTATTAAATCACATGGCGATGTGAACTAGATTATTGACTCTAGTGCAAGTGGGAGACTGAAGGAAATATGCCCTAGAGGCAATAATAAAGTTATTATTTATTTCCTTATATCATGATAAATGTTTATTATTCATGCTAGAATTGTATTAACCGGAAACATAATACATGTGTGAATACATAGACAAACAGAGTGTCACTAGTATGCCTCTACTTAACTAGCTCGTTGATCAAAGATGGTTATGTTTGCTAACCATGGACATGAGTTGTCATTTGATTAACGGGATCACATCATTAGGAGAATGATGTGATTGACTTGACCCATTCCGTTAGCTTAGCACTTGATCGTTTAGTTTGTTGCTATTGCTTTCTTCATGACTTATACATGTTTCTATGACTATGAGATTATGCAACTCCTGTTTACCGGAGGAACACTTTGTGTGCTACCAAACGCCACAACGTAACTGGGTGATTATAAAGGTGCTCTACAGGTGTCTCCGAAGGTACTTGTTGGGTTGGCGTATTTCGAGATTAGGATTTGTCACTCCGATTGTCGGAGAGGTATCTTTGGGCCCACTCGGTAATGCACATCACTATAAGCCTTGCAAGCATTGCAACTAATGAGTTAGTTGCGGGATGATGTATTACTAAACGAGTAAAGAGACTTGCCGGTAACGAGATTGAACTAGGTATTGAGATACCAACGATCGAATCTCGGGCAAGTAACATACCGGTGACAAAGGGAACAACGTATGTTGTTATGCGGTTTGACCGATAAAGATCTTCGTAGAATATGTAGGAGCCAATATGAGCATCCAGGTTCCGCTATTGGTTATTGACCGGAGACATGTCTCGGTCATGTCTACATAGTTCTCGAATCCGTAGGGTCCGCACGCTTAAAGTTCGATGACGGTTATATTATGAGTTTATGTGTTTTGATGTACCAAAGGTAGTTTGGAGTCCCGTATGAGATCGGGGACATGACGAGGAGTCTCGAAATGGTCGAGATGTAAAGATCGATATATTGGACGACTATATTCGGACATGGGAAAGGTTCCGAGTGGTTCGGGTATTTATTGGAGTACCGGGGAGTTACGGGAATTCGCCGGGGAGTGTATGGGCCTTATTGGGCTTTAGGGGAAAGAGAGAGAGGCAGGCCGCGCGCCCCCAAGGCCTGGTCCGAATTGGACTAGGGGAAGGGCTGCGCCCCCTCCTTCCTTCTCTTCTCTTTTCCCTTTCCTTCTCTCCTACTCCTACTACTTAGAAGGGCCCCTAGTTCTACTAGAAAAGGGGGGATCCTACTCCCGGTGGGAGTAGGACTCCCCTAGGGCGCGCCATAGAGAGGGCCGGCCCCTCCCCTACTCCACTCCTTTATATACGTGGCCAGGGGGCACCCCATAGACACAACAATTGATCTCTTGATCTCGTAGCCGTGTGCGGCCCCTCCCCTACTCCACTCCTTTATATACGTGGCCAGGGGGCACCCCATAGACACAACAATTGATCTCTTGATCTCGTAGCCGTGTGCGGTGCCCCCTCCACCATAATCCACCTCGATCATATCGTAGCGGTGCTTAGGCAAAGCCCTGCGTTGGTAGAACATCATCATCGTCACCACACCGTCGTGCTAACGAAACTCTCCCTCAACACTCGGCTGGATCGGAGTTCGAGGGACGTCATCGAGTTGAACGTGTGCAAAACTCGGAGGTGCCGTGCGTTCGGTACTTGATCGGTCGGATCGTGAAGACATACGACTACATCAACCACGTTGTGCTAACGCTTCTGTTTTCGGTCTACGAGGGTACGTGGACACACTCTCCCCTCTCGTTGCTATGCATCACCATGATCTTGCGTGTGTGTAGGAATTTTTTTGAAATTACTACGTTACCCAACATTTCATACTATAAAGAGACAACCATAAGGCTCCTGCCGGTTGCTAGTAACTTTTACAAAACATTATCATCTCATACAATAACGGATATCACATCATGTCTTGACCATATCACATCACAACATGCCCTGCAAAAACAAGTTAGACGTCCTCTACTTTCTTGTTGCAAGTTTTATGTGGCTGCTACAGGCTTCTAGTAAGAACAGTTCTTACCTACGCATCAAAACCACAACGATTTTTCATCAAGTGTGTTGTTTTAACCTTCAATAAGGACTTGCTGTAGTCAAATTCGATTCAACTAAAGTTGGAGAAATAGACACCTGCTAGCCACCTTTATGCAAAACAAGTTGCATGTCTATCGGTGGAACCAGTCTCATGAACGTGGTCATGTAAGGTTGGTCCGGGCCGCTTCATCCAACAGTACCGCCGAATCAAAATAAGACGTTGGTGGTAAGCAGTATGACTATGATCACCCACAACTCTTTGTGTTCTACTCGTGCATATCATCTATGCATAGACCTGGCTCGGATGCCACTGTTATGGAATGTAGCATGCAATTTCAAAAATTTCCTACGCTCACGCAAGATCTATCTAGGAGATGCATAATCTAGCGACCCGATCCCAATGGACCGTAGTTTCTGTGCTTAAGTGTCATCCCTGGATCGGTATTGCTGACACACACAATACTCGAGGATTTATAACAGAGTTCAATCACACACTTAGTACATCGAGTGTCTCATAAAGAGTACTTATTACAATAATATGGCTGAAGGCCATCTAAATAAGATAACTGCGGAAACATCGAAGATAAATGAGTCCATCCAACTCCACGACAAAACTGCGTGCATGACAATGACCTATCACACCTTATTCTTCGTCTGAAAATTCTACAACATAATACGTTGCAGTCGTGTAGGTCAACACATGGAATTTCTTGGAAGATAACACTATAGAGCAATGAACAAATATCAGCTATCATTACATGCATATTTTGCTGGTGGAGGCTCTACGGTTATCATTTGCATAAAGCAAATTTTTCCCTACAACAAAGGAATATATTTTATTTAACTACAAAATTCATGTCATTATTGAGAAGGTTCCTCCAACTCAATCCCAAAATAGTAATTAATCACCCAACAAATTCATTAAGTGAAGTGATGAGATCAAGTAATAATTCAAATACCAGATACGAAAGATGTCCATAACCGGGACACGACTAACCATGATTAATTTGTACACTCTACAGAGGTTTGCGCACTTTTCCCCACAAGACTTGACCACATCCATGATTGGATGATCAAGACATATTCTTTCTGAAGCATTAACTCTTTACTCTGGGTAGACAGTACCACCTACTTACCCCTACATCTGCTAGCCTACTGATACATCTCCAACGTATCTACTTTTCCAAACACTTTTGCCCTTGTTTTGGACTCTAACTTGCATGATTTGAATGGAACTAACCCGGACTGACGTTGTTTTCAGCAGAATTGCCATGGTGTTATTTTTGTGCAGAAATAAAAGTTCTTGGAATGACCTGAAAATCAACGGAGAATATTTTTGGAATATATAAAAAATACTGGCGAAAGAATCAAGGCCAGGGGCCCACACCCTAACCACGAGGGTGGGGGCGCGCCCCTGCGTCGTGGGCCCCCTGGTGCTCCACCGACCTCAACTCCAACTCCATATATTCACGTTCGGGGAGAAAAAATAGGGGAGAAGGATTCATCGCATTTTACGATACGGAGCCGCCGCTAAGCCCTAATCTCTCTCGGGAGAGCTGATCTGGAGTCCGTTCGGGGCTCCGGAGAGGGGAATCCATTGCCATCGTCATCATAAACCTTCCTCCATCACGAATTTCATGATGCTCACCGCCGTGCGTGAGTAATTCCATTGTAGGCTTGCTGGACGGTGATGGGTTGGATGAGATTTATCATGTAATCGAGTTAGTTTTGTTAGGGTTTGATCCCTAGTATCCACTATGTTCACAAATTGATGTTGATATGACTTTGCTATGGTTAATGCTTGTCACTAGGGCCCGAGTGCCATGATTTCAGATCTGAACCTATTATGTTTTCATGAATATATGTGAGTTCTTGATCCTATCTTGCAAGCCTATAGTCACCTATTATGTGTTATGATCCGTTAACCCTGAAGTGACAATAATCGGGATACTTACCGGTGATGACCGTAGTTTGAGGAGTTCATGTATTCACTAAGTGTTAATGCTTTGGTCCGGTACTCTATTAAAAGGAGGCCTTAATATCCCTTAGTTTCCAATAGGACCCCGCTGCCACGGGAGGGTAGGACAAAAGACATCATGCAAGTTCTTTTCCATAAGCACGTATGACTATATTCGAAATACATGCCTACATTACATTGATGAACTGGAGCTAGTTCTGTGTCACCCTATGTTATACCTATTGCATGAGGAATCGCATCTGACATAATTATCCATCACTGGTCCATTGCATACGAGATTTTCATATATTGATCTTCGCTTATTTACTTTTCCGTAGCTACTGTTACAATCACTATAAAACCAAAACTGCTACCGTTACTTTTGCCACCGTTACCACTACTATCATATTACTTTGCTACTAAATACTTTGCTGCAGATATTAAGTTTCCCGGTGTGGTTGAATTGACAACTCAGCTGCTAATACTTGAGAATATTCTTTGGCTCCCCTTGTGTCGAATCAATAAATTTGGGTTGAATACTCTACCCTCGAAAACTATTGCGATCCCCTATACTTGTGGGTTATCAAGACTATTTTGTGGCACCATTGCCAGGGAGCATAGCTCTATTCTTTGAGTCACTTGGGATTTATATCTGCTGATCACTATGAAGAACTTGAAAGATAAAAGAACCAAGATTTTTCCCTCAACTACGAGGGGAGGTAAGGAACTGCCATCTAGCTCTGCACTTGATTCACCTTCTGTTTTGAGTAAACTTGCGGCACCTACACCTGCTATTTATTCTGATATGTTGCATGTTATTGATGATGCCACTTCTGCTTTGCCTGATACTTATGATGAAACTACTTCTATGCTTGATAATACTGTGCCACTAGGTGAATTTCTTGATGAACAACTTGCTAGGGTTAGAGAGAATGAAATTATTGAAACTGATAATATTGAAAGTGATGATGAAGACTCTCCCCCTAGATATGAATTGCCTGTTTTGCCTGAGGGTTATGTTATGTATGAAGAAACTACTAGAGACTTCTTAGCTTGCAATGATAGATCTGATCTTAAGAAATTATTACCTAAGCTTAAAGAAAAGTCTTTGAATGCTAGAATGAAATATGACCCTGCTTTTGCTACTTCACCTATCTTTATTTCCGATAAGGATTTTGATTCCTCTGTCAATCCCGAGTTAATTACTTTGGTTGAATCTGATCCTTTCTATGGCTATGAATCTGAAACTGTTGTAGCACATCTTACTAAATTAAATGATATAGCCACCTTGTTTACTCATGATGATAAAACTCACTATTACTTTATCCTTAAGTTATTTCCATTCTCATTAAAGGGTGATGCTAAAACATAGTTTAATTCTCTTGATCCTAGTTGTGTGCGTAGTCCCCAAGATATGATTTACTATTTCTCTGCTAAATATTTCCCCGCTCATAAGAAACAAGCCGCCTTAAGGGAAATATATAATTTTGTGCAAATTGAAGAAGAGAGTCTCCCACAAGCTTGGGGAGGATTCTCCAATTACTTAATGCTTTGCCTGATCATCCTCTCAAGAAGAATGAAATACTTGATATCTTTTATAATGGACTAACCGATGCTTCCAGAGACCACCTGGATAGTTGTGCTGGTTGTGTTTTCAGGGAAAGAACTGTTGATCAAGTTGAATTGCTATTGAATAATATGTTGAGTAATGAAAATGTTTGGACACTTCCTGAACCAACTCCTAAGCCAACTCTGAAGAAAAGGGGTATCCTATTTCTCAGTCCTGAAGATATGCAAGAGGCAAAGAAATCTATGAAAGAAAAAGGTATTAAAGCTGAAGATGTTAAGAATTTACCACCTATTGAAGAAATACATGGTCTTGATAACCCGACACAGGTAGTAAAGGTAAATTCTCTCTATAGATTTGATAAATGTGAAATCCCATCTACTAAGTTTGCTAGCCAATGCTTGGATGAGTTTGATGACTTTATGGTTAAGTAAGAAGACTTCAATGCTTATGTTGGTAGACACTTGAAACGTAATTCTTATACGATTGAACACTTGAGTGATTATATGTCTAGAGTTAAAGGTGAACTTAAACTTATTAGTAAACATGCTTCTATGGTTACCACTCAAGTAGAACAAGTACTTAAAGCTCAGAATGATTTGCTCAATGAATTAAATAATAAGAAAAATGATAATGCTATTAGAGTTATGACTAGAGGGGGTAAAATGACTCAGGAACCTTTGTATCCTGAGGGTCACCCGAAGAGAATTGAGCAAAATTCTTAGAGAATTAATGTTGATGCACCTAGTTCTTCTAAGAAGAAGAAAAAGAAAAATGATAGGACTTTGCATGCTTCTAGTGAACCTGTTGTAGACACACCTGAGAATCCCAATGATATTTATATTTGTGATGTTGAAACACAATCTGGTAATGAACATGAACCTAGTGATAATGTTAATGACGATGTTCATGTTTATGCTCAACCTAGCAATGATAATGATGTAGAGATTGAACCTGCTATTGATCTTGATAACCCACAATCAAAGAATCGACGTTATGATAAGAGAGACTTCATTGCTAGGAAGCACGGTACAGAAAGAGAACCATGGGTTCAGAAACCCATGCCTTTTCCTCCTAAACCATCCAAGAAAAAAGATGATGAGGATTTTGAGTGCTTTGCTGAAATGATTAGACCTATCTTTTTGTGTATGCGTTTGACTGACATGCTTAAAATGAATCCTTATGTTAAGTATATGAAAGATATTGTTACTAATAAAAGAAAGATACCGGAAGCTGAAATTTCCACCATGCTTGCTAATTACACTTTTAAAGGTGGAATACCAAAGAAACTTGGAGATCCGGGAGTACCAACTATACCATGCTCCATTAAAAGAAACTATGTTAAAACTGCTTTATGTGATCTTGGAGCCGGTGTTAGTGTTATGCCTCTCTATTTATATCGTAGACTTGATTTGAATAAGTTGACACCTACTAAAATATCTTTGCAAATGGCCGATAAATCAACTGCTATACCTGTCGGTATTTGTGAGGATGTGCATGTTGTGGTTGCAAACGTTACTATTTTAACAGACTTTGTTATTCTTGATATTCCCGAGGACGATAGTATGTCGATTATCCTTGGTAGACCCTTTTTGAATACTGCAGGGGCTGTTATTGATTGCAACAAAGGCAATGTCACTTTTCATGTTAATGGTAATGAGCATACGGTACACTTTCCGAGGAAACAACCTCAAGTCCATAGTATCAATTCTATTGGAAAAATTTCAACGATTACTATTGGAGGTTTTGAATTTCCTCTCCCTACGGCCAAGAAGAAATATGATATTCTTATTGTTGGGGATTTGCATATCCCTGTTGAGGTAACGTAGTGTTATTTGAAAATTTTCCGGTTTCATGCGATTCGGAATGAGTTTCTTAACAAGACTTGATCAACCTTGTTAGTGGATTCCTTTTGATGAGCATGAGATGGACGAAGTTAGAAAGCACAACTTTCTGTACCCTTATGTTATTTATCTTAAATAAAGTAAAAATAGTATTTTCTATATGTTTTCTGAATTATCCTTGCATTAAAAAATACCCCAAAAATAAAAGTTTTCCAAATGCCCCGAGAATTTAATATGATTTTTTCTAGAATATTTAAGAATCATTGGCACTGAGAACACATCAGGAGGACCCACCATGTGCCCACGAGGGTGGAGGGCGCGCCCCCTGCCTCATGGACCCCACGTGGCCCCCTCCACTTATTCTTGCACCCACACACTTCGTATTCCTCCAGAAAAAATTATCCACCAGCTCAAACCCGAGTTCTAGCTCATCTTGTTGCCATTTTCGATCTCCTTGCTCAAAGCTCCATTCACAAAACTGCTTTGGGGGATTGTTCTTCGGTATGTGACTCCTCCAATGGTCCAATTAGTTTTTGTTCTAGTGCTTTATTTATTGCAAATTTTTGCTGCTTAGGTGACCCTATTCTTGAGCTTGCATGTCAAGTTTATGTGTTCAAAAGTAGTTTTAATTCATGATATAACCTCTAGGCACTTGTAGGAGTGGTTGCTATCAATTTTGTTTAGTTTGGTTCACTTTTATTTCAAGTTACGAAAAAATTCAGAAATTTTCAGAAAAAGATGAAGAGATTCTTGAGGGGTTCATCGAGCTGAAGCTCTAAGGATAAGCAAAGTGAAGAAAATAAGAAGCCCAAGTATAATATCCATCGTACTGCGGAGGTTCGGCCATGTGAATGGCCTTGTGATGAGTTGTTGAGAGAGAGGCCGGGATTTATGAAGACTTTTATTATTTGGCTGAGAATGCAGGCCTCACCGACTTCCTCCACGACTAGCGTGAACAGTATCTCTTACTCACCAATATTTTTGTGAAAATTTTTCATTTCCATGCTAGGAGATCACCACCTTCGGTGGAATTTTATTTATATGATGAGCATAAGGAGATGTCACTTTATGATTTTTGCCGGGTTTGTAGGATACCCTTTGAGGGCAGCATAGAGGAACCACATCGTAATGATGTGGAGGGATTTATTGATATGATTGCTGTAGGGGAAATGAGGAAAGTTTCCCATACAAGAATCACTAGCATACATTTTCCTGTTCTATGTTACTTTGCAATATTTGCTAGTAGATGCTTAATTGGTCGCGGGAACTGTGGAAATCTTAGTGCCCCTAATATTGTTATTTTGCGCCATGCTTTGTTTCGTGATACCACTTTTAGTTTAGGCACTATTGTTGCTAAACGGTTAAATCTGAACTGTACAAAGGGTCCCGTCTTAGGAGGCATCTTCGCCTCGCGCCTTGCTGCACACTTTAACATACCTATTAGGCATTATGAGAAAGAGGAAAAGTTGCTGCCTCATATTTTTCTAGATTATAAGAGCATGGTAGCACATGATTTTATTGTTAATAATAAGAAGAAGATGCTTAACTATAGGCTGATGTTTGATAAGAATCACTTTCAAACTATTACCTTGCCCGCTCCCTCTTTGTTCAACATATTTTCAGGCACGTACCTTGTTTTGCCGGAGGCCATTCAGGCATACCAGAGCCTGACATCAGCTACAGAGCCGGAGCCACTATCTGATCCTCACCGTCAGTCTGTTTATCAGTGGGATCCAGAGGAGATCGCCAACCAGTGGCACCCCAAAACCCTCCTCAGTACACCGGAGAGGGCAGTTTTGATCCGTGGCCATAGACCAACTTAGGCCAAAAGCCTAATCTTGGGGGAGTATGTATTTCTCACCGACATTACATTCATGTTCACACACTCATGCCAGTTGTTGGTGCTCATACTGTTTCATTGTAATATCCATGCTAGTTTATTTTATTTTTAAGCTTTCTTCTTGTGTGTTTGAAAAACCTTAAGAAAAACAAAAAAAATTAGTTTTAGCTTTTAGCTAGTTTACTTTCCATGCTTGTAGTAGTAGTAATTAAAAATAAAACCTAAAAAGATTTCTCGTTCTTCTTTTGCTTGTTGGGAGCTTTCCCGTGTAAATAGTTTTATTTCTTTTCTTTCCTTTTGGGGTCGAGAGGATAAGACCATAATGAAAATGTTGAGTGGCTCTCATATGCATTATTGTTGATCTAACAAAGATCCCATATTACCTTGTCTTCTCCCTTGAATTGAATGCTTGCAGATTCTAGCTTAGTCCAATGCATGTGCACTATCATTATTGTCCACACTATTCGGTTGTGCAGGTGAAAGGCAATAATGACGATATATGATGAACTGATTGCGATGAGCAAAGCTGGTATGAACTCGACCTCTCTTGTTTTTGTAAATATGATTAGTTCATCGTTCCTAATTCAGCCTATTATGAATGAAACATGTTTGCAATGACAATTAGAGATTATAGTTGCCCATGCCATGCTTAATTTGCTAGGAGTTTATAATGGCTTACCTTGCGTGTCAACATGCTATTAAAATGGTTGTGATGTGGTATGATAGGGTGGTATCCTCCTTTGAACGATTCGAGTGGTTTGACTTGGCACATGTTCACGCATGCAGTTGAAACAAATCAACATAGCCTCCACAATATTTATGTTCATGGTGAATTATATCCTACTCATGCTTGCATTCAGTGTTGATTAATTTTAATGCATGTTCACGACTATTGTCTATCTCTAGCTAGTCGCTTCCCAGTCTCTTTCTAGCCTTCACTTGTACTAAGCGGGAATACTGCTTGTGCATTCACTCCCATAAACCCCAAAGTTATTCCATATGAGTCCACCATACCTTCCTA
This sequence comes from Triticum monococcum, assembly GCA_034509565.1. Classification (NCBI taxonomy): domain Eukaryota; kingdom Viridiplantae; phylum Streptophyta; class Magnoliopsida; order Poales; family Poaceae; genus Triticum; species Triticum monococcum. Next base: position 477,605,146 of record CM067843.1, read on the forward strand.
TATACGGTATCTACCTGCCGTTCCAAGTAAATTTGTATGTGCCAAACTCTAAACCTTCAAATAAAAATTCTGTTTTGTATGCTCGAATAGCTCATGTATCAACTAGGGGTTTCTGTATCTTCCATGCTAGGTGGGTTATTCTCAAGAGGAGTGGACTCCACTCCTCACTCATGAGAAAATGGCTGGTCACCGGGATGCCCAGTCCCATGCTCAAATCAAATCAAAATAATTGCAAACAAAACTCCCCCAGGATTGTTGTTAGTTGGAGGCACCTGCTGTTTCGGGCAAGCCCTGGATGGATGCTTGTTGGTGGTGGGGGTGTATAAACTTTACCATTCTGCTTGGGAACCGCCTATAATGTGTGTAGCATGGAAGATATCGAAATCTCTCGGTTGTTATGTTGACAATGAAAGTATACCGCTCAAAATATTATTCATCTCTATTTCAAAACCGAGCTCTGGCACCTCTACAAATCCCTGCTTCCCTCTGCGAAGGGCCTATCTATTTACTTTTATGTTGAGTCATCATCCTCTTATTAAAAAGCACTAGTTGGAGTGCACCGCTGTCATTTGTATGCATACTATTAGTTTACATTGAGTATGACTTGACTGGATCTCTTTTATCATGAATTACAATTTCCAGTCAGCCCTTGATCTTCTGGGGTGCTCTGCGTTTATGTTTTGCGGTCTCAGAAAGGGCTAGTGATACGTCTCCAACGTATCTACTTTTCCAAACACTTTTGCCCTCGTATTGGACTCTAACTTGCATGATTTGAATGGAACTAACCCGGACTGACGCTGTTTTCAGCAGAATTACCATAGTGTTATTTATGTGTAGGAGCAAATGTTCTCGGAATGACCTGAAACTTCACGGAGACGCTTTTCAGAAAGGGCCATTTACATTTGTGCCCCTAACTTGATCCCACTACTTAGATTTGCCCTTAATTTCGAAGGGTGCTCAAATTTGCCCCTCTGTCGTTAGGTGTCCTTATAGAAATGCCCTTCTGCGCCGTTACCGTCCGGTCAAAGGGCTTTGACCGTCTCGAAAAAAATTCCAAAAAATCTGAAATTTTGTGGGATCAAAGATAGTTAGGTGCGCAAGGTGCGTGCCAATTTTCGCGATGTTTAGACATACCAGGAGCTCAGGGCAAAAGAAAACAATAAATCTATATGCCTATGAATAGTAAATTCAAATAAAATAGCAAACAAATTCAAAAAAATATGAAATTTTTTGGCATCCAAGCTGATCGGTTGCGCAAGGTGTGTGCAAAATTTTGTTATCAAATGGCATGCGAGGAGCTCTAGCAAAAAACGCAAAATAGTGTATTTTTTCAAAGTTTTTTCTGAGCCATATTTTGTTTTTTTTTCACGAGCTCCTACAATGTCCAAACACAACAAAATTTTGCACACACCTTGTGCAACCGATCAGCTTGGATGCCAAAAAATTTCATATTTTTTTGAATTTTTTTGCTATTTGTTTGAATTTACTATTCACGGGCATACATATTTACTGTTTTTCCTTTGCCATGAGCTCCTAGAGTATCCAAACAACATGAAAATTTGCATGCACATTACGCACTTGAGTATCCTCGATCCCACAAAATTTCAGATTTTTTTGATTTTTTTGCTATTTTTTTCGATACGGTCAAAGCCCTTTGACGCCCTTTGACCGGACGGTAACGGCGCAGAAGGGCATTTCTATAAGGGCAACTAACGGCGGAGGGGCAAATTTGAGCACCCTTCGAAATTAGGGGCAAATATGAGTAGTGGGATCAAGTTAGGGGTATAGATGTAAATTTCCCTTTCAGAAAATAAGTAAAATACCTGCCAAAGATGAAGGCCAGGGGGCCCACCGTCTTGCCATGAGGGTGGGGGCGCGCCTGCCCCCTAGGGCGCCCCCTACCTCGTGGGCCCCCTGTTGCCTCTCCGACTCCAACTCCACCTCCATATATTGAGTTTCGGGGAGAGAAAAATCAAGGAGAAGAAATCATCGCATTTTATGATACGGAGCCACCGCCAAGCCCAAAAACCTCTCGGGAGGGCTGATCTACAGTCCGTTCGGGGCTCCGGAGAGGGGAATCCGCCGCCATCGTCATCATCAACCATCCTCCATCACCAATTTCATGATGCTCACCGTCGTGCGTGAGTAACTCCATCGTAGGCTTGCTGGACGGTGATGGGTTGGATGGGATCTATCATGTAATCGAGTTAGTTTTGTTAGGGTTTGATCCCTAGTGTCCACTATCTTTTGAGATTGATCTTGCTATGACTTTGCTATACTTAATGCTTGTCACTAGGGCCCGAGTGCCATGATTTCAGATCTGAACCTATTATGTTTTCATCAATATATGAGTGTTCTTGATCCTATCTTGCAAGTCTATAGTCACCTATTATGTGTCATGATCCGTTAACCCCGAAGTGACAATAATCGGGATACTTACCGACGATGACCATAGTTTGAGTAGTTCATGTATTCACTATGTGTTAATGCTTTGTTCCGGTTCTCTATTAAAAGGAGGCCTTAATATCCCTTAGTTTCCGTAAGGACCCTGCTGCCACAGGAGGGTAGGACAAAAGATGTCATGCAAGTTCTTTTCCATAAGCACGTATGGCTATGTTCGGAATACATGCCTACATTATATCAATGAACTGGAGCTAGTTCTGTGTCACCCTAGGTTATGACTGTTACATGATGAAACGCATCCGGCATAATTCTCCATCACTGATCCATTGCCTATGAGCTTTCCATATATTGTTCTTCGCTTAATTACTTTTCCGTTGCTATTGCTATCATCACTACAAAATACCAAAACATTACTTTTACTACTGTTACCTTTTGCTACCATTATCACCACTATCATATTACTTTGCTACTAAACACTTTGCTGCAGATATTAAGTTTCCAGGTGTGGTTGAATTGACAACTCAGCTGCTAATACTTGAGAATATTCTTTGGCTCCCCTTGTGTCGAATCAATAAATTTGGGTTGAACACTCCACCCTTGAAAACTGTTGCGATCCCCTATACTTGTGGGTTATCAAGACTATTTTCTGGCGCCGTTGCCGGGGAGCATAGCTCTATTCTTTGAGTCACTTGGGATATATATCTGCTTATCATTATGAGGAACTTGAGAGATCCAAAAACCAAGATCTATCCCTCAACTACGAGGGGAGGTAAGGAACTGCCATCTAGCTCTGCACTTGATTCACCTTCTGTTCTGAGTAAGCTTGCGACACCTACACCTGCTTCTGCTATTCGTTCTGATATGTCACATGTTATTGATGATGCCACTTCTGCTATGCATGATATTTATAATGAAACTACCTCTATGCCTGATACTACTATGTCACTTAGTGCTTTTCTTGATGAACAACTTGCTAGGGCTAGAGAAATTGAAAATATTGAGTCTGATGATACTGATGAAAGTGATGATGAAGAACCACTTGCCATTCCTAAGGGTTATGTTTTTGATCAAGATGCTTCTTTAGCTATTTTAGCTTGCAGAAATAGAATTGAACTTAAAAAATTATTAGCTAAATGGAGTAAGCAATCTCTAAATGCTAGAATGAAACCTGACCCTGCTTTTGCTACTTCACCTATCTTTGTGACTGATAAGGATTATGAATTCTCTGTTGATCCTGATATAATTACTTTGGTTGAACCTGATCCTTTTCATGGTTATGAATCTGAAACTGTCGTTGGCACATCTTACTAAATTGAATGATATAGCTACCCTGTTCACTAAAGATGAGAGAACTAGCTACTTTTATATCCTTAAAATATTTCCGTTCTCATTAAAGGGTGATGCTAAGATATGGTTTAATTCTCTTGATCCTGGTTGTGTGCGTAGTCCCCAGGATATGATTTGTTACTTCTCTGCTAAATATTTCACTGCTCATAAGAAACAAGCTGCTTTAAGGGATATATATAATTTTGTGCAAATTGAAGAAGTGAGTCTCCCACAAGCTTGGGGGAGGCTTCTCCAATTACTTAATGCTTTGCGTGATCATCCTCTTAAGAAAAATGAAATACTTGTTATCTTTTACAATGGACTAACCGATGCCTCCATAGATTACCTGGATAGTTGTGCTTGTTCTGTTTTCAGGGAAAGAACACCGGATAAAGCTGAAATTCTATTGAATAATATATTGACAAATGAAAATAATTAGACACCTCTGGAGCCAATTCCTGAGCCTATTCCTAAACCAACTTCAAAGAAGAGGGGTATTCTATTTCTCAGTCCTGAAGATATGCAAGAGGCAAAGAAATCTAGGAAAGAAAAAGGTATTAAAGCTGAAGATGTTAATAATTTACCTCCTATTGAAGAAATACATGGTCTTAATTTACCGCCTATTGAAGAAACTCATGGTCTTGATAACCCGACACAGGTACTAAAGGTAAATTCTCTCTATAGATATGATAAAGCTATAATCCCATTTACTAAAATTGCTAGCCCATGCTTAGATGAGTTTGATAAATTTATGGCTAAGCAAGAAGACTTTAATGCTTATTTTGGTAGACAATTAAAATACAATTAAAATATGCTTGGACACTTGGGTGATTATATGGCTAATGTCAAAGGTGAACTTAAACTTATTAGTAAACATGCTTCTATGGTTACCACTCAAGTAGAACAAGTACTTAAAACTCAAAATGATTTGCTCAATGAATTGAATAGTAAAAATAATGATAATGCTATTAGAGTGGCTACTAGAACTGGTAGAATGACTCAGGAACCTTTGTATCCTGAAGGCCATCCTAAGAGAATTGAGCAAGATTCTCAGAGAAATAATTTAGATGCACCTAGTCCCACTAAAAAGAAGAAAAAGAAAAATGATAGGACTTTGCATGCTTCTAGTGATCCTATTGTTGAAACACCTGAGAATCCAAATGATATTTCTATTTATGATGCGGAAACTCAATATGGTAATGAACCTGAAACTAGTGATAATGCTAATAATAATGTTCATAATGATGCTCAACCTAGTAATGATAATGATATAGAAATTGAACCTGCTGTTGATCTTGATAACCCACAATCAAAGAATCAACGTTATGATAAGAAATATTTTGTTGCTAGGAAACATGGTAAAGAAAGAGAGCCTTGGGTTCAGAAACCCATGCCCTTTCCTCCCAAACCATCCAAGAAAAAGGATGATGAGGATTTTGAGCGCTTTGCTAAAATGATTAGACCTATGTTTTTGCGTATGCGATTAACTGATATGCTCAAAACCAATCCTTATGCTAAGTATATGAAAGATATTATTACAAATAAAAGAAAGATACCGGAAGCTGAAACTTCTACCATGCTTGCTAATTACACTTTTAAGGGTGGAATACCAAAGAAACTTGGAGATCCAGGAGTACCCACTATACCATGCTCTATTAAAAGAAATTATGTTAAAACTTCTTTATGTGATCTTGGAGCCGGTGTTACTGTTATGCCTCTCTCTTTATATCGTAGAATTGATTTGAATAAGTTGACACCTACTGAAATATCTTTGCAAATGGCTGATAAATCAACTGCTATACCTGTCGGTATTTGTGAGGATGTGCCTGTTGTAGTTGCAAATGTTACTATTTTAACGGACTTTGTTATTCTTGATATTCCCGAGGATGATAGCATGTCTATTATTCTTGGAAGACCATTTTTGAATACTGCAGGGGCTGTTATTGATTGCACTAAAGGCAATGTCACTTTTCATGTTAATGGTAATGAGCATACGGTACACTTTCCGAGGAAACAACCTCAAGTTCACAGTATCAACTCTATTGGAAAAATTCCATCGATTATATTTGGAGGTTTTGAATTTCCTCTTCCTACTGTCAAGAAGAAATATGATATTCTTATTATTGGGGATGTGCATATCCCCGTTGAGGTAACATAGTGTTATTCGAAATTTCTCCGGTTCCATGTTATTCCGAATGAGTTCGTTAACAAGACTTGATCAACCTTGTTAGTGGATTCCTTTTGATGATCATGAGATGGATGAAACTAGAAGGCACAACCTTATGTACCCCACTTTTACTCTCTGTTATTTATATTAAATAAAATAAAAATAAATAATTTTCTGTCTGTTATCTGATTATCCGTGCAATATAAAAATACCTCGAAAATAAAAGTTCTCCAAATTCCTTGAAAATTAAATATGATTTTTTCTGGAATATTTGAGGATTTATGGAACTAAGAACACACCAGGGGGGGGCAACCACCTTGCCACGAGGGTGGAGGGTGCGCCCACCCCCCTAGGGCGCACCCCCTGCCTCGTGGACCCACGGTGGCCCTCCTCCACTTATCCTTTCACCCAGACACTTCATCTTCCTCCCCCAAACACGAATAACCAACTCAAACCCAAGTCCAAGCTCGTTTTGCTGCCATTTTCGATCTCCTTGCTCAAAGCACCTCTCACAAAACTGCTTGGGGAGATTGTTCCTTGGTATGTGACTCCTCCATTGGTCCAATTAGTTTTTGTTCTAGTGCTTTATTCATTGCAAATTTTTGCTGCTTAGGTGACCCTGTTCTTGAGCTTGCATGTCAAATTTATATGGTCAAAAGTAGTTTTGATGCATGATATAGGCCCTAGGCACTTGTAGGAGTAGTTGCTATCAATATTATTGAGTTTGGTTTACTTTTATTTTGAAGTTACTAAAAATTTCAGAATTTTTCAGAAAATGATGAGGAGACTTTTGAGGGGCTCATCGAGCCAAAGCTCGAAGGAAAAGGCACCAAAGCCTATGTATAATTTGCCTCGCACCGCGGAGGTTCGGGCGTGTGAATGGCCTTCCGAGGATTTTTGTTAAGAGCAGCCAGGATTTATGAATATTTTCATGAATTGGCTCAGACTGCAAGCCTTACCGCTTTTCTCCCCGACCAATGCTACTCTTGCTCACAAATATCTTTGTGCAAAACTTCCATTTCCATACTAGGAGCTCACCACCTACGGTGGAGTTTTATTTATATGATGATCATAAGGAGATGTCACTTTATGATTTCTGTCGGATTTGTTTAGTCCCTTTTGAGGGCAATACATAAGAGCCACATCGTGATGATGTGGAGGGATTTATTGACACTATCACTGTAGGGGAAACAAGGAAGGTTTCCGGTGCACGAATCACTGGCATACACTTTCTTGTTTTATGTTATTTTGCATTATTTGCTAGTCGTTGCTTAATTGGTCGAGGAAACTATGGAAACCTGAGTATCCCTGATATTATTATTTTGCACCACGGTTTATATGGTGATAACTCTTTTAGTATGGGCGGCATTATTGCCAAACGGTTAAGTCTGAACCATACCAAGGGCCCCATCTTTGGAGGCATCTATGCTACACGCCTAGCTGCACATTTTAACATACCTATTAGGCATTATGAGAAGGAAGAAAAGGTGCTGCCTCATGTTTATTTAGATTATAAAAGTATGGTGGCGCATGATTTTATTGTTAAGAATAGGGAAGGAGAGCTTAAATATCAATTGTTTTTTAATAAACATCATCCTGAGACTATTACCTTGCCTGCTCCTTCTTTGTTTGATTTGACTGTAGGCACGTACCTTGTTCCGTTGACGGCTATTCATGCCTACTGGAACCCTGCACCAGCCGAGGAGCCAGAGCCGGAACCACAATTTGATCCTTCACGACAGTTCAATTACCAGTGGGATCCGGAGATGATTGTCAGGCAGTGGCAATCAGAGTCTTCCTCGTCTGCACCATAGTACGACCCCAACTATTATTATGGATATCCGCCAGGCCAGCCGTGGCCATAGACCAACTTAGGCCAAAAGCCTAAGCTTTGGGGAGTATGTATTTCTCACTGACATTACATTTATCCTCACACACTTATTGCTAGATGTCGGTGCTCATACTTTTTCGTTGTATCATCCATGCTAGTTTATTTTCCTTTTTATGCTTTCTTCTTGTGTGTTTAATAAACCTTAATAAAAACCAAAAAATTTAGTTGTAGCTTTTAATTAATTTACCTTCCATGCTTGTAGTAGTAACTAAAAAGAAAACCCCAAAATATTTCCTGTTCTTCTTTTGCTTGTTGGGAGCTTTCTCGTGTAAATAGTTTTATTTCTTTTCTTTTCTTTGGGGGTCGATAGGAGAAGACCATGATTAAATTGTTGAAGTGGCTCTTATATGCATTATTGTTGATCTGACAAAAGAGCCCATATTGCCTTGTCTTCTCCTGTTTATTGAATGCTTGCAGATTCCAGCTTAGTCCAATGCACGTGCACTATTATTATTATTATTATTATTATTATTATTATTATTATTATTATTATTATTATTATTATTCGGTCGTGCAAGTGAAAGGCAATTATGATGATATATGATGGACTGACTGAGATGAGAAAAGCTGGTATGAACTCGACCTCTCTTGTTTTTTTAAATATGATTAGTTCATTGTTCCTGATTCAGCCTATTATGAATAAACATGTTTGCAATGACAATTAGAGATCATAGTTTCTTGTGCCATGCTTGATTAGCTATGAGTTATAATGGCTTACCTTGCGTGCTAACATGCTATTAAAATGGCTATGATGTGGTATGATAGGGTGGTATCCTCCTTTGAATGATTTAAGTGACTTGACTTGGCACATGTTCACGCATGTAGTTGAAACAAAATCAACATAGCCTTCATGATATTTATGCTCATGGTGGATTATATCCTACTCATGCTTGCATTCAGTGTTGATTAATTTTAATGCATGTTCATGACTGTTGTCACTCTCTAGCTGGTCGCTTCCCAGTCTTTTGCTAGCCTTCACCTGTACTAAGCGGGAATACTGCTTGTTTATCCAATCCCTTAAACCCCAAAGTTATTCCACATGAGTCCACTATACCTACCTATATACGGTATCTACCTGCTGTTCCAAGTAAATTTTTATGTGCCAAACTCTAAACCTTCAAATAAATATCCTGTTTTGTATGCTCAAATAGCTCATGTATCAACTAGGGCTGTCTGTATCTTCCATGTTAGGCGAGTTATTCTCAAGATGAGTGGACTCCACTCCTCACTCATGAGATAAATGGCTGGTCACCGGGATGCCCAGTCCCATGCTTTATGCAAACTAAATCAAAATAATTGCAAAAAAAACTCCCCCTGGGACTCTTGTTAGTTGGAGGCACTCGTTGTTTCGAGCAAGCCATGGATTGATGCTTGTGGTGGAAGGGGGGTATAAACTTTACCATTCCGTTTGGGAACCGTCTATAATGTGTGTAGCATGGAAGATATCACCATCTCTTGGTTGTTATGTTGATAATGAAAGTATACCGCTCAAAATATTATTCACCTCTGTTTCAAAACCGAGCTCTGGCACCTCTACAAATCCCTGCTTCCCTCTACGAAGGGCCTATCTATTTACTTTTATGCTGAGTCATCATCCTCTATTTAAAAAGCACCAGTTGGAGAGCACCGCTGTCATTTGCATTCATTACTATTAGTTTACATTGAGTATGACTTGACTGGATCTCTTTTACCATGAATTACTCCCTCCGTTTTTATTTACTCTGCATATTAGAGTTGACTGAAGTCAAACTTCGTAAAGTTTGACCAAGTTTATAGAAAACAATATAGACATTTATCATAATAAATCTATACGATGTGAAAGTACATTTGATAATAAATCTAATGTTGTTGATTTGTTATTGTATATCTTAATATTTTTGTATATAAACTTGGTCAAAGTTTGTAAAGCTTGACTTTGACCAAAGCTAATATGCGAACTAAATAAAAATGGAGGGAGTACAATGTCTAGTCAGTCCTTGGTCTTTAAAGGTGCTCTGCATTTATGTTTTGCGGTCTCAGAAAGGGCTAGTGAGATACCATCCTGTTATATCATATTATGATTGTTTTGAGAAAGTGTTGTCATCCGAGTTTTATTATTATGGTTTGCTAGTTGATTATGCAATTGATATGAGTAAACTTGAGACCTATGCGTTATTGTGAATGTGGTTAGTTATAATCTTTGCTGAAAACTTGAATGCTGGCTTTAAATATTTACAACAACAAGAGCAAACAGAGTTTGTAAAAGTTTTTCTTTATCACTTTCAGTTTGTCAACTGAATTTCTTGAGGACAAGCAAAGGTTTAAGCTTGGGGGAGTAGATACGTCTCCAACGTATCTACTTCTCCAAATACTTTTGCCCTTGTTTTGGACTCTAAATTGCATGATTTGAATGGAACTAACCCAGACTGACGCTAGTTTTAGCAGAATTACCATGGTGTTATTTATGTGCAGGAACAAACATTCTCGGAATGACCTGAAACTTCACGGAGACACTTTTTAGAAAATAAGAAAAATACCTGCCAAAGATGAAGGCTAGGGGGCCCACCGTCTTGCCACGAGGGTGGGGGGCGCGCCTGCCCCCCTAGGGCGCGCCCCCTACCTCGTGGGCCCCCTGTTGCCTCTCCGACTCCAACTCCACCTCCATATATTGAGTTTCGGGAATCAAGGAGAAGAAATCATCGCATTTTATGATACGGAGCCGCCACCAAGCCCTAAAACCTCCCGGGAGGGCTGATCTGGAGTCCGTTTGGGGCTCTGGAGAGGGGAATCCGTCGCTATCGTCATCATCAACCATCCCCCATCACCAATTTGATGATGCTCACCGCCGTGCGTGAGTAATTCCATTGTAGGCTTTCTAGACGGTGATGGGTTGGATGGGATCTATCATGTAATCGAGTTAGTTTTGTTAGAGTTTGATCCCTAGTGTCCACTATGTTCTGAGGTTCATGTTGCTATGACTTTGCTATGCTTAATGCTTGTCACTAGGGCCCGAGTGCCATGATTTCAGATCTGAACCTATTATGTTTTCATCAATATATGAGTGTTCTTGATCCTATCTTGCAAGTATATAGTCACCTATTATGTGTTATGAACCGTTAACCCTGAAGTGACAATAATCGGGACACTTACCGGTGATGATCGTAGTTTGAGGAGTTCATGTATTCACTATGTGTTAATGCTTTGTTCCGCTTCTCTATTAAAAGGAGGCCTTAATATCCCTTAGTTTCCGTAAGGACCCCGCTGCCACGGGAGGGTAGGACAAAAGATGTCATGCAAGTTCTTTTCCATAAGCACGTATGATTATGTTCGGAATACATGCCTACATTATATCAATGAACTGGAGCTAGTTCTGTGTCACCCTAGGTTATGACTGTTACATGATGAACCGCATCTGGCATAATTCTCCATCACTGATCCATTGCCTACGAGCTTTCCATATATTGTTCTTTGCTTATTTACTTTTCCGATATTATTGCTATCATCACTACAAAATACCAAAAACATTACTTTTACTACTGTTACCTTTTGCTACCATCATCACCACAATCATATTACTTTGCTACTAAACACTTTGCTACAGATATTAAGTTTCCAGGTGTGGTTGAATTGACAACTCAGCTGCTAATACTGGAGAATATTCTTTTGCTCCCCTTGTGTCAAATCAATAAATTTGGGTTGAATACTCTACCCTCGAAAACTGTTGCGATCCCCTATACTTGTGGGTCATCAGCTAGCGAGATACCATCTTGTTATATCATATTATCATGTTTTGAGAAAGTGTTATCACCTGAGATTTATTATTATTGCTCGCTAGTTGATTATGCCATTGATATGAGTAAACATGAGACCTAAATGTTATGGTGAATATAGTTAGTCCATAATCTTTGCTGAAAATTTGAATGTTGGCTTTACATATTTACAACAACAACAGCAAACAGAGTTTGTAAAAGTTTTTCTTTATCACTTTCAGTTTATGAACTGAATTTCTTGAGGACAAGCAAATGTTTAAGCTTGGGGGAGTTGATACGTCTCCAACGTATCTACTTTTCCAAACACTTTTGCCCTTGTTTTGGACTCTAACTTGCATGATTTGAATGGAACTACCCGGACTGACGTTGTTTTCAGCAGAATTGCCATGGTGTTATTTTTGTGCAGAAATACAAGTTCTTGGAATGACCTGAAAATCAACGGAGAATATTTTTGGAACATATAAAAATACTGGCGAAAGAATCAAGGCCAAGGGCCCAACACCCTGTCCACGAGGGTGGGGGGCGTGCCCCCCTGCCTCGTGGGCCCCCTGGTGCTCCACCGACCTCAACTCCAACTCCATATATTCACGTTTGGGGAGAAAAAAATAGGGGAGAAGGATTCATCATGTTTTACGATACAGAGCCACCGCCAAGCCCTAATCTCTCTCGGGAGGGCTGACCTGGAGTCCGTTCGGGGCTCCAGAGAGGGGAATCCGTCGCCATCGTCATCATCAACCTTCCTCCATCACGATTTTCATGATGCTCACTGCCGTGCGTGAGTAATTCCATCGTAGGCTTGCTGGACGGTGATGGGTTGGATGAGATTTATCATGTAATCGAGTTAGTTTTGTTAGGGTTTGATCCCTAGTATCCACTATGTTCAGAAATTGATGTTGACATGACTTTGCTATGCTTAATGCTTGTCACTAGGGCCCGAGTGCCATGGTTTCAGATCTGAACCTATTATGTTTTCATGAATATATGTGAGTTCTTGATCCTATCTTGCAAGCCTATAGTCACCTATTATGTGTTATGATCCGTTAACCCCGAAGTGACAATAATCGGGATACTTACCGGTGATGACCGTAGTTTGAGGAGTTCATGTATTCACTAAGTGTTAATGCTTTGGTCCGGTACTCTATTAAAAGGAGGCCTCAATATCCCTTAGTTTCCAATAGGACCCCACTGCCACGGGAGGGTAGGACAAAAGACGTCATGCAAGTTCTTTTCCATAAGCACGTATGACTATATTTGAAATACATGCCTACATTACATTGATGAACTGGAGCTAGTTTTGTGTCACCCTATGTTATAACTATTGCATGAGGAATCACATCCGACATAATTATCCATCACTGGTCCATTGCCTACGAGCTATTCATATATTGATCTTCGCTTATTTTCTTTTCCATAGCTATTGTTACAATCACTATAAAACCAAAACTGCTACCGTTACTTTTGCCACCGTTACCACTACTATCATATTACTTTGCTACTAAATACTTTGCCGCAGATATTAAGTTTCCAGGTGTGGTTTAATTAACAACTCAGCTGCTAATACTTGAGAATATTCTTTGGCTCCCCTTGTGTTGAATCAATAAATTTGGGTTGAATACTCTACCCTCAAAAACTGTTGCGATCCCCTATACTTGTGGGTTATCACCTACCACTGAAAGAGGTCACAAAAATTACTCAACTATGCTAGAGCCCGTAATGGCTTGTGTCTGCACACGGAAGTTTCTAAGCATGAATAATATTATGATCCCTTTGAGCCTGGGTGGCATTCCATAGGATGATTACACGGGTCCTCCGGGATATCCTAGGACAACACTGGATTGCTCCAGGTGCCCGCAACCAATCCACCTGGATGTGTATTAAAGTAGCCAACTTAAGTTTCCCTTAGTTAAACATTAACTCTCACATCTTTCATGAATCTCACATACCAATCCACGTCTACAAGCATAGCAAAGTAGTACAAGCATAACATTTAATACCCGGGGTTTGATATAAGACAATAGGTTCCTACCTCATCAACTACTTCCCAATACCCACATGTTATCAAAACCTACTCATGCAATTTTTGAGGGTTGAGACTAATGCATAAAAACCGGGTAATAAAGGGATATGATCAGAGTGTTACTTGCCTTGCTGACGGTCGGAAAACCCCTAGAAATTCGTAGTAGCAAGCCTCGCACTCTGGAAACTCTATCGTGAACAAACAATAGCATACATAAGCACTCAAACATAATATGCAAAGGTAAAATCAAAAGAAAAGATCTTAACAAAAAGTTCAAGTGAAGAGCTTTGATTTGCAAAAAGAATCAATCAAATCGAAGTTACGAAACACGAACTACGATCAAAAGAGATTTGAATTCAAATCTGCTTGAAACCAAAATTTAAAATTTCAAAATCATGTCAAGCTGTTTATCTGGACAGATGGGAACAAGACGAAGAGTTTGCGTTGGTTTCACTGAATTTGGATAAACAAGCAAAAAGTAGTGAGGGTTTAAAGATCAGGGACTAATCTGTAAGAAAAATATTTGCGGATAGGTCCCTGGCTGAAAATAAAACTAAAAAGAAAATCTAATGAAAGAACGTTCGCTAACAGAAACTAACGAACGAAATCGTTCGTTAACAGAACAAATCGAGTGAACGTTCACGAAATAACTTAACCTAAATAATAAATAGATCTAATAAAATAAAACCCAAGTAAATAAAAAAACCGAGCAAGTTTATCGGTTTATACCGGTTCGGGGAAAATAACCGGTGGTGGCGGCAACTCCGGCGAGCGGGGTGGCGCGGCAGCGGCGGTGGGACGACGGCTAGCGGGGGCACGACGTCGCAGGAGGCGGGAGGCGGCGGCGCGAGGCGGCGGGAGGCAGCGAGGCGGCGAGGCAAAGCTGCAGCTGGGCAGCTTGCGGCGGCTTGGAGAAGATGGCTGGGGTGCTGGGCTTACAAAGGGTCGCGGGAGGTGGTGGCTTGGGGATGGGGCGCCAAGGCGGTGGCGGAGTCCGGCCGGACTCGACGGCGGTGCGCTCATGCGGGAGCCGGACTCCCGCGGCTTGGGGTCGGTGGCGATGGCCTGGGCCGGCTGGGCTTCGGCCCAGTCGGTCGTAAGATTTTTTTTTAAAAAAAATCGCCGGAGAGAAAAAACCAAAATAAAATAAAATAAAAATCATAAAATTCCAAAAATAATTTCACTATCCTCTCCTAATATTTAGGACAACGTGAACATTTTTCTGGACTAAATGCAATTTAAAAAAATGTATATTTTTCCCTAATTTAACCGACTAAAATATCGATTAAAATTAAAATAAAATATATTTTTATTCAAAAATTAAATTTCCATTATTTCCTCTGTTTTGAAGAAGTCATATTATCTTCTCTCTTTATTTTATTTATTTTGAAATAATTGGAAAAATAATTTCAAATAAAAATCACCTTGATCCAAATTACCAATTTTGAAAATTAAAAAAAAAGGATTTTTGTGAAAACCTCCAACTCTCTCAATTGGTCCTTGAGTTGCTTAAGGTCTCTTGAATCAAAATGTCCTAATAAAACAACTTCAAAAATGCTCAAATCATGGATGCATCTGATGACCTAATGATTAACATCCAAATTGAAAATTTGGATGTTACACATAACAACGAGAGGGGAGAGTGTGTCTACGTACCCTCGTAAACCGAAAGCGGAAGCGTTTGCCAACGCGGTTGATGTAGTCGTACACTTTCCCGATCCATCTCGATCAAGTACCTAAAGTACGACACCTCCGCGTTCAGCACACATTCAGCTCGATGACGTCCTCGCCTTCTTGATCCGGCAAGAGGGCGAAGCAGTAGATGAGTTCCGGCAGCACGACGGCATGGTGACGGTGTTGGTGAAGATGTAGCGACCCGGCCTCAAATGGTCAAGTCTCTGTGCTTCAGTGTCATCCTTGGATCGGTAATGCTGACACACACAGTACTCGAAGGATTTATATCAGAGTAGCAATCACACACTTATTACATCAAATGTCTCAAAAGAGAACTTATTACAATAAATATGGCTTAAGGCCATCTAATACGATAACATCGGAAGGCTTGGAAGATAAAGTGAGTCCATCAACTCCAACGGCATAGCTGAGCTGCACGGCAATGACCTAACGAACCTTACTCCTCGTCTGAAAAGTCTGCAACATAATACGTTGCAGCCCGAAAATGGGTCAGCACATGGAATATGCTGGCAATATAACACGGTAGAGAAAGAACAGAATAATGCTATCACTATATGCATATTTGGCTAGTGGAAAGCTCTACGGTTAAAGTCTTGCGAAAAGTCAATTTTTCCCTACAACAAAGGAATATATTTTATTTAACTATCATGGTAGTTGAAACATCATTGAGAAGGTTCCTCCAACTAAATCCCAATTAAAAGTAATTATCAACCCAACAATATTAATTTAGAGTGATGAGATACATAATCCAAGTACTAGATAGTTAAGATGTCCATAACCGGGGACACGGCTAACACTGATTAGTTTGTACACTCTGCAGAGGTTTGCGCACTTTTCCCCACAAGACTCGATGTCCTCCGTTGGATTTCTCGCACTACATGGTGTTTGAGAAACGGATGACCGAGACACAGTCTTTCAGAAGCATTAACTCCCTACTCCGGATAGACTATACCACCTACAACCCACTACATCATCTAGTCTACCTCTTCAAGAGCTTGACGCAACTTACGCAACCATGCTAGAGTCCATAATAGCTTGTGGCTGCACACGGAAGTTTCTAGCATGAAATGTCTCAGTTCCCTTTGAGCCCGGGTGGCGGACCTTAGGATTATCACACGGGTACTCTGGGATTTCCTAGGACAACACTGGATTCTCCAGGTGCCCGACAAGCAATCACCCAGATGTGTATTAAAGTTGCCACCTTAAGTTGAACCATTAATTAACAATCTCACATCTGTCATGGATTCACTCAAACCCAATCCACGTCTACGAGCATAGCATAGCAATATAAGCAACGTAGAAGTAACTCCCAGGGTTTGATAACAAACAGGTGAATAGGTACTACCTCATCTACTTCCCAATCCCACATGTTATCAAGTCCTAACCATGCAATGTTTGAGGGTTGAAACTAATGCATAAAAACTGGGTGATAAAGGGGATATGATCAAAGTGTTACTTGCGTTGCTGATGATCCGCAAAACCTAGAGACTCGTAGTAGCACGCTTCACACTCAGTGTGTTCTATCGCAAACAAACAATAGCATACATAATCAATCAAGCAAAGACGCATGGGTAAAGCACAAGTAAGAAGATCTAACCAGAAAGTTCAACTTAAGAACTCCGGTTTGCAAAAGGAATCAAATCAAACGGAGCAACGAAACTCAAACTGCGAAAGAAACAAGATCCGATTACTAATTTGGACTAAGGTCAAATTTTTACTGTATCAAAATCTTGTTCAAGTTGGTTAAATGGGAAGAGGGTTTCGAGACGAAGATTTAGGCACTTGAATCGCCTGATTCCGATAAACGAGCGAAAAGTTATACTAAAACGAAAATCGGATCAGAAATCACAATCGAAAATAATCGCGGAAAATCCGAGAAAAAGAAAAACTGACGAACAGGCTAACGAACGAACGTTCACTGTCTGCGGCTAAATGGTGAAAACCGTTCGTTAAAACGAATGTAAAAATGGGCGTTCACTAAATAACTAAACCAAAAAAATAAACCGAACCAGATCTAAAAAACGGATCTAGGGTTTCGAAAAAACCAAATGGTTTTCTCACGAAAACCGAGGCGGGTACCTCACGTCCGGCGGGGTCAGGCAAGGTCCCGCGACGATGGGGAGGCTCTGGTGCGGCGGCGTGGGGCGGCGGGCGGCGGTGGGAGCGCGCGAGGCGAGGCAAGGCGAGGCGGCGGCGGCGGCGCGGCTAGGGTTAGGGTTTGGGTGACGACGCGGTTTGGGCTGCTGTGGGCTCGGCGGCGCGGCTTAAAAAGGCCCCCCGGGCAGAGTCCCGCTCGGGTACGGCCCGGAGTCGGTTCACTTTAAAAAAAAATAATTACGACATGCAGAAAAATAAAGAAAAGAAATACTAAACGGACTCCAAAAATCCAGAAATAAATTTGCCCCGTCCTCTAAAAATAAGCCGGACAAGGTGAACATTTATTTGGGCCGAAAATGCAAATTTGAGAAATGCATATTTTTCCTAATTCAAATAAAATAGCGATAAAACTCCGAATAAAAATATTATTTGATTTTAATATTAAATCTTCGATATTTCTCTATTTTGAGGAAGTCATTTTATCCTCTCTCTTTTATTTTTATAAAAGAAATATTCAAAGAGAAAATAATTAAAATCAAACAATCCTCTTTTCAAAATTCGAGAAAACTCGAATATGAAAATAATGAAATCCCCAACTATCTCCGTAGGTCCTTGAGTTGCGTAGAATTTCTAGGATCAATCCGAAATGCAATAAAATATGATATGCAATGATGATCTAATGTATAACATTCCAAATTGTAAATTTGGGATGTTACAAACCTACCCCCCTTAAGATGAATCTCGCCCTTGAGATTCGGGTTGGCTAGAATATAGGTGTGGTGATCTTTGCGAAGATCATCCTCTCGTTCCCAGGTGACTTCGTCCTCGGTATGGTGGCTCCACTGAACTTTGCAAAACTTAATAACCTTGCTGCGGGTAACCCGACTGGCAAACTCAAGAATCCTGACTGGCTTCTCCTCATAGGTCAAATCATTGTCCAACTAAATCGCTTCCAGCGGTACTGTATCTCTCAGAGGAATGTCGGCCATCTCCGCGTGGCACTTCTTCAACTGAGAAACATGGAACACATCGTGAACTCCTGACAATCCTTCGGGTAATTCCAACTTATAAGCAACTTCTCCCATACGTTCCAAAACTCTGTATGGTCCCACAAAGCGTGGCGCTAACTTTCCCTTAACTCCAAAGCGCTTAACTCCTCAGAGTGGTGATACCCGAAGATACACTCTGTCTCCGATTTCATAGACTACCTCCTTGCGTTTTGAATCTGCATAACTCTTCTATCGGGGCTGAGCTACCTTTAGTCTATCTCTAATCAATTTAACCTTCTCTTCTGATTCCTTAATCAAACCTGGTCCAAACAACTGACAGTCTCCAACTTCATCCCACAACAACGGTGTCCTGCACCTACTTCCATACAAGGCTTTGAAAGGTGCCATCTTCAAACTGGCTTGGTAACTGTTGTTGTATGAGAACTCTGCGTAGGGAAAGTTGTCATCCCAGCTAGATCCATAATCTAGTGCACAAGCTCTCAACATATTCTCCAGAATCTGGTTGACTCTCTCGGTCTGTCCATCTGTTTGCTGGTTAAAAGCTGTACTGGACTCCAGTCTGGTTCCCAAAGTTTCATACAACTGATTCGAAAACTTTGAGGTAAACTGGGTTCCTCTATCGGATACAATGGTCCTTGGAAATCCATGCAAGCATACGATCCTGGTCATGTATATGTTGGCCAACTTGGCACTTGTATAGGTGGTTTTCACTGGGATAAAGTGAGATACTTTGGTCAAGCGATCAACTACTACCCATATAGAATCATATCCTGATTTGGTCCTGGGCAATCCGGTGATGAATTCCATGCCAAGCTTATCCCACTTCCATTCGGGTATCGGCATAGGTTGTAACAATCCGGCTGGCTTTTGATGTCCAACCTTCACTCTCTGACATACATCACATACGGCTACATACTCGGCAATATCCTTCTTCATACCAGTCCACCAGAAATGCTCCTTTAAATCCACATACATCTTGGTGTTTCCGGGGTGAATCGAGCATGGTGAGTCATGAGCCTCCTGAAGTATTAACTTCCTGATCTCTATGTTATTGGGCACATAAACACGGTCCTCAAACCACAAGGTGTCGTGTTCATCCTTACGAAAACCTTTGGCCTTTCCTTTGCTCATTCTGTCTTTTATCTCGGCGATCTCTTTGTCATCCTTCTGAGCTTCTCGAATCTTTCCTAACAATGTAGACTGAACTTCCATTGTTGCAACAAAACCTCTAGGGACAATCTCCAATCGAAGCTCCCTGAGATCCTCTGCCAACTCCTTTGGCAATCCTGCGCTTATGAGTGTGTTGGCATAACTCTTCCAGCTCAAAGCGTCTGCTATGACATTGGCCTTTCCTGGATGATAGTGAAGCTTCATGTCATAATCCTTTATAAGCTCCAACCATCTCCTCTGCCTAAGGTTCAACTCCTTCTGTGTGAAAATGTACTTCAAACTCTTATGGTCAGTGTATACATCGCAATGGTTTCCAATAAGATAATGTCTCCAAGTCTTCAACGCATGCACTACGGCAACCAACTCCAAGTCATGCATGGAATAATTTAACTCATGCGGTTTCAGTTGTTGCGAGGCATACGAAACAACTCTTCCTTCCTGCATCAGTACTCCTCCAAGTCCTAAGCGAGAGGCGTCGCAATACACTTGGAAATCCTTGCGTATATCCGGCAGAATCAGTACTGGGGCGGTAGTCAGACGTTTCTTTAACTCCTGAAAACTCGCTTCACATTCTTCCGTCCATTTAAATTTGGTATCCTTCTTCAATAGCTCTGTCATTGGCTTCGCAATCTTGGAAAAAACCTCAATGAATCTCCGGTAGTATCATGCGAGTCCAAGAAAACTGCAGATCTCGCTAACTAAAGTGGGTGCCAACCATTCAGTGACTGACTAAACCTTGGTGGGGTCTACTTGTTGGGAAACGCAGTAATTTCAAAAAATTTCCTATGCACACGCAAGATCATGGTGATGCACAGCAACGAGAGGGGAGAGTGTTGTCTACGTACCAACGCAGACCGACTGCGGAAGCGATCACACAACATAGAGGAAGTAGTCGTACGTCTTCTTCCCGATCCGACCGATCCAAGCACCGTTACTCCGGCACCTCCGAGTTCTTAGCACACGTTCAGCTCGATGACGATCCCCGGGCTCCGATCCAGCAAAGCTTCGGGGAGGAGTTCCGTCAGCACGACGGCATGGTGACGATCTTGATGTACTACCGACGCAGGGCTTCGCCTAAGCTCTACAACGATATGACCGAGGTGGAATTTGGTGGCAGGGGGCACCGCACACGGCTAAGGAACGATCTCAAGGATCAAGTTGTGTGTCTTGGGGTGCCCCCTGCCCCCGTATATAAAGGTTGGAGGAGGGGAGCCGGCCGGCCAAGGGAGAGGAGGCGCAGGGGAGTCCTACTCACACCGGGAGTAGGACTCCTCCCCCCAATCCTAATCCAATTAGGACTCCCGGGGGGAAAAGAGAGAGAAGGGGGGCCGGCCCCCTATCCTATTCCTACTAGGACTTGGGGAGAGGGGGGGCGCCGGCCAGCTTGTGGGCTTCCCTTTTTCTCTTTTCCACTAAGGCCCAATAGGCCCATTCGTCTCCCGGGGGGTTCCGGTAACCCTCCCGGTATTCCGGTAAAATCCCGATTTCACCCGGAACACTTCCGATGTCCAAACATAGGCTTCCAATATATCAATCTTTACGTCTCGACCATTTCGAGACTCCTCGTCATGTCCGTGATCTCATCCGGGACTCCGAACAACCTTCGGTACATCAAAATGCATAAACTCATAATAACTGTCATCGTAACGTTAAGCGTGCGGACCCTACGGTTCGAGAACAATGTAGACATAACCGAGACACGTCTCCGGTCAATAACCAATAGCGGGACCTGGATGCCCATATTGGCTCCTACATATTCTACGAAGATCTTTATCGGTCAGACCGCATAACAACATACGTTGTTCCCTTTGTCATCGGTATGTTACTTGCCCGAGATTCGATCGTCGGTATCCAATACCTAGTTCAATCTCGTTACCGGCAAGTCTCTTTACTCATTCCGTAATACATCATCTCACAACTAACATATTAGTTGCAGTGCTTGCAAGGCTTATGTGATGTGCATTACCGAGAGGGCCCAGAGATACCTCTCCGACAATCGGAGTGACAAACCCTAATCTCGAAATACGCCAACCCAACATATACCATTGGAGACACCTGTAGTACTCCTTTATAATCACCCAGTTACATTGTGACGTTTGGTAGTACCCAAAGTGTTCCTCCGGTAAACGGGAGTTGCATAATCTCATAGTTATAGGAACATGTATAAGTCATGAAGAAAGCAATAGCAACATACTAAACGATCGGGTGCTAAGCTAATGGAATGGGTCATGTCAATCAGATCATTCTACTAATGATGTGACCTCGTTAATCAAATAACAACTCTTTGTTCATGGTTAGGAAACATAACCATCTTTGATTAACGAGCTAGTCAAGTAGAGGCATACTAGTGACACTCTGTTGGTCTATGTATTCACACATGTATTATGTTTCCGGTTAATACAATTCTAGCATGAATAATAAACATTTATCATGATATAAGGAAATAAATAATAACTTTATTATTGCCTCTAGGGCATATTTCCTTCAGTCTCCCACTTGCACTAGAGTCAATAATCTAGATTACACAGTAATGATTCTAACACCCATGGAGCCTTGGTGCTGATCATGTTTTGCTCGTGGAAGAGGCTTAGTCAACAGGTCTGTAGCATTCAGATCCGTATGTATCTTGCAAATCTCTATGTCTCCCACCTGGACTAGATCCCAGATGGATTTGAAACGTCTCTTGATGTGTTTGGTTCTTTTGTGAAATCTGGATTCCTTTGCCAAGGCAATTGCACCAGTATTGTCACAGAAGATTTTCATTGGACCCGATGCACTAGGTATGACACCTAGATCGGATATGAACTCCTTCATCCAGACTCCTTCGTTCGCTGCTTCCGAAGCAGCTATGTACTCCGCTTCACATGTAAATCCCGCTACGACGCTTTGTTTAGAACTGCACCAACTGACAGCTCCACCGTTTAAAGAAAACACGTATCCGGTTTGCGATTTAGAATCGTCCGGATCAGTGTCAAAGCTTGCATCAACGTAACCTCTTACGGTGAGCTCTTTGTCACCTCCATATACGAGAAACATATCCTTAGTCCTTTTCAGGTACTTCAGGATGTTCTTGACCGCTGTCCAGTGATCCACTCCTGGATTACTTTGGTACCTCCCTGCTAAACTTATAGCAAGGCACACATAAGGTCTGGTACACAGCATTGCATACATGATAGAGCCTATGGCTGAAGCATAGGGAACATCTTTCATTTTCTCTCTATCTTCTGCAGTGGTCGGGCATTGAGTCTGACTCAACTTCACACCTTGTAACACAGGCAAGAACCCTTTCTTTGCTTGATCCATTTTGAACTTCTTCAAAATCTTGTCAAGGTATGTGCTCTGTGAAAGTCCAATTAAGCGTTTTGATCTATCTCTATAGATCTTTATGCCTAATATGAAAGCAGCTTCCCCGAGGTCTTTCATCGAAAAACTTTTATTCAAGTATCCCTTTATGCTATCCAGAAATTCTATATCATTTCCAATCAGCAATATGTCATCCACATATAATATCAGAAATGCTACAGAGCTCCCACTCACTTTCTGGTAAATACAGGCTTCTCCAAAAGTCTGTATAAAGCCAAATGCTTTGATCACACTATCAAAGCGTTTATTCCAACTCGGAGATGCTTGCACCAGTCCATAAATGGATCGCTGGAGTTTGCATACTTTGTTAGCTCCTTTTGGATCGACAAAACCTTCTGGTTGTATCATATACAACTCTTCTTCCAGAAATCCATTCAGGAATGCAGTTTTGACATCCATCTGCCATATTTCATAATCATAAAATGCGGCAATTGCTAACATAATTCTGACGGACTTAAGCATCGCTACGGGTGAGAAAGTCTCATCGTAGTCAACCCCTTGAACTTGTCGAAAACCTTTTGCGACAAGTCGAGCTTTATAGACAGTAACATTACCGTCAGCGTCAGTCTTTTTCTTGAAGATCCATTTATTCTCAATTGCTTGCCGATCATCGGGCAAGTCAACCAAAGTCCATACTTTGTTTTCATACATGGATCCCATCTCAGATTTCATGGCCTCAAGCCACTTTGCGAAATCTAGGCTAACCATCGCTTCTTCATAGTTCGTAGGTTCATCATGATCTAGTAGCATGACTTCCAGAACTGGATTACCGTACCACTCTGGTGCGGATCTCACTCGGGTTGATCTACGTGGTTCAGTAGAATCTTGCCGTGAAGTTTCATGATCATCATCATTAGCTTCCTCACTGATTGGTATAGGTGTCGCAGAAACAGTTTTCTGTGATGTACTATTTTCCAATAAGGG
Source organism: Triticum monococcum (assembly GCA_034509565.1). Taxonomy (NCBI): domain Eukaryota; kingdom Viridiplantae; phylum Streptophyta; class Magnoliopsida; order Poales; family Poaceae; genus Triticum; species Triticum monococcum. Next base: position 477,628,958 of record CM067843.1, read on the forward strand.
AGCAGGTACAGTTACCTCGTCAAGTTCTACTTTCCTCCCACTCACTTCTTTCGAGAGAAACTCCTTCTCTAGAAATGATCCATTCTTAGCAACGAATGTCTTGCCTTCGGATCTGTGATAGAAGGTATACCCAACAGTTTCCTTTGGGTATCCTATGAAGACACATTTCTCCGCTTTGGGTTCGAGCTTATCAGGTTGAAGCTTTTTCACATAAGCATCGCAGCCCCAAACTTTAAGAAACGACAACTTTGGTTTCTTGCCAAACCATAGTTCATAAGGCGTCGTCTCAACGGATTTTGATGGTGCCCTATTTAACGTGAATGCGGCCGTCTCTAAAGCATAACCCCAAAACGATAGCGGTAAATCAGTAAAAGACATCATAGATCGCACCATATCTAGTAAAGTACGGTTACGACGTTCGGACACACCATTACGCTGTGGTGTTCCGGGTGGCGTGAGTTGCGAAACTATTCCACAATTTTTCAAATGTACACCAAACTCGTAACTCAAATATTCTCCTCCACGATCAGATCGTAGAAATTTTATTTTCTTGTTACGATGATTTTCAACTTCACTCTGAAATTCCTTGAACTTTTCAAATGTTTCAGACTTATGTTTCATTAAGTAGATATACCCATATCTGCTTAAATCATCCGTGAAGGTGAGAAAATAACGATATCCGCCACGAGCCTCAATATTCATCGGACCACATACATCGGTATGTATGATTTCCAACAAATCTGTTGCTCTCTCCATAGTACCGGAGAACGGTGTTTTAGTCATCTTGCCTATGAGGCACGGTTCGCAAGTACCAAGTGATTCATAATCAAGTGGTTCCAAAAGCCCATCAGTATGGAGTTTCTTCATGCGCTTTACACCGATATGACCTAAACGGCAGTGCCACAAATAAGTTGCACTATCATTATTAACTTTGCATCTTTTGGCTTCTACATTATGAATATGTGTATCACTATCTTCGAGATTCAACAAGAATAGACCACTCTTCAAAGGTGCATGACCATAAAAGATATTATTCATATAAATAGAACAACCATTATTCTCTGATTTAAATGAATAACCGTCTCGCATTAAACAAGATCCAGATATAATGTTCATGCTCAACGCTGGCACCAAATAACAATTATTTAGGTCTAATATTAATCCCGAAGGTAGATGTAGAGGTAGCGTGCCGACCGCGATCACATCGACTTTGGAACCGTTTCCCACGCGCATCGTCACCTCGTCCTTTGCTAGCGTCCGCTTATTCCGTAGTCCCTGTTTCGAGTTGCAAATATTAGCAACAGAACCAGTATCAAATACCCAGGTGCTACTGCGAGCTCTAGTAAGGTACACATCAATAACATGTATATCACATATACCTTTGCTCACTTTGCCATCCTTCTTATCCGCCAAATACTTGGGGCAGTTCCGCTTCCAGTGACCAGTCTGCTTGCAGTAGAAGCACTCAGTTTCAGGCTTAGGTCCAGACTTGGGTTTCTTCTCCTGAGCAGCAACTTGCTTGCTGTTCTTCTTGAAGTTTCCCTTCTTCTTCCCTTTGCCCTTTTTCTTGAAACTAGTGGTTTTGCTAACCATCAACACTTGATGCTCCTTCTTGATTTCTACCTCCGCAGCTTTCAGCATTGCGAAGAGCTCGGGAATAGTCTTGTTCATCCCTTGCATATTATAGTTCATCACGAAGCTCTTGTAGCTTGGTGGCAGTGATTGGAGAATTCTGTCAATGACGCAATCATCTGGAAGATTAACTCCCATCTGAATCAAGTGATTATTATACCCAGACATTTTGAGTATATGCTCACTGACAGAACTGTTCTCCTCCATCTTGCAGCTATAGAACTTATTGGAGACTTCATATCTCTCAATTCGGGCATTTGCTTGAAATATTAACTTCAACTCCTGGAACATCTCATATGCTCCATGACGTTCAAAACGTCGTTGAAGTCCCGATTCTAAGCCGTAAAGCATGGCACACTGAACTATCGAGTAGTCATCAGCTTTGCTCTGCCAGACGTTCATAACATCTGGCGTTGCTCCAGCAGCAGGCCTGGCACCCAGCGGTGCTTCCAGGACGTAATTCTTCTGTGCAGCAATGAGGATAATCCTCAGGTTACGGACCCAGTCCGTGTAATTGCTACCATCATCTTTCAACTTTGCTTTCTCAAGGAACGCATTAAAATTCAACGGAACAACAGCACGAGCCATCTATCTACAATCAACATAAGCAAGCAAGATACTATCAGGTACTAAGTTCATGATAAGTTTAAGTTCAGTTAATCAAATTACTTAGGAACTCCCACTTAGATAGACATCCCTCTTATCCTCTAAGTGATCACGTGATCCAAATCAACTAAACCATAACCGATCATCACGTGAGATGGAGTAGTTTTCAATGGTGAACATCGTCATGTTGATCATATCTACTATATGATTCACTCTCGACCTTTCGGTCTCTGTGTTCCGAGGCCATATCTGCATATGCTAGGCTCGTCAAGTTTAACCTGAGTATTCTGCGTGTGCAAAACTGGCTTGCACCCGTTGTAGATGGACGTAGAGCTTATCACACCCGATCATCACGTGGTGTCTGGGCACGACGAACTTTGGCAACGGTGCATACTCAGGGAGAACACTTCTTGATAATTTAGTGAGAGATCATCTTATAATGCTACCGTCAATCAAAGCAAGATAAGATGCATAAAAGGATAAACATCACATGCAATCAATATAAGTGATATGATATGGCCATCATCATCTTGTGCTTGTGATCTCCATCTCCGAAGCACCGTCATGATCACCATCGTCACCGGCGCGCCACCTTGATCTCCATCGTAGCAACGTTGTCGTCTCGCCAATCTTATGCTTCCACGACTATCACTACCGCTTAGTAATAAAGTAAAGCATTACATCGCGATTGCATTGCATACAATAAAGCGACAACCATTTGGCTCCTGCCAGTTGCCGATAACTCGGTTACAAAACATGATCATCTCATACAATAAAATCAGCATCATGCCTTGACCATATCACATCACAACATACCCTGCAAAAACAAGTCAGACGTCCTCTACTTTGTTGTTGCAAGTTTTACGTGGCTGCTACGGGCTTAAGTAAGAACTCATCTCACCTACGCATCAAAACCACAACGATAGTTCGTCAAATAGACTCCGTTTTAACCTTCTCAAGGACCGGGCGTAGTCACACTTGGTTCAACTAAAGTTGGAGAGACAGTCTTCCGCAAGCCATCTATGTGCAAAGCACGTCGAGGGAACCGGTCTCGCGTAAGAGTACGCGTAAGGTTGGTCCGGATCGTCTCAACCAACAATACCGCCGAACCAAAGTATGACATGCTGGTAGGCAGTATGACTTGTATCGCCCAAAACTCACTTGTGTTCTACTCGTGCATATAACATCAAACCATAAAACCTAGGCTCTGATGCCACTGTTGGGAAACGCAGTAATTTCAAAAAATTTCCTACGCACACGCAAGATCATGGTGATGCACAGCAACGAGAGGGGAGAGTGTTGTCTACGTACCAACGCAGACCGACTGCGGAAGCGATCACACAACGTAGAGGAAGTAGTCGTACGTCTTCTTCCCGATCCGACCGATCCAAGCACCGTTACTCCGGCACCTCCGAGTTCTTAGCACACGTTCAGCTCGATGACGATCCCCGGGCTCCGATCCAGCAAAGCTTCGGGGAGGAGTTCCGTCAGCACGACGGCGTGGTGACGATCTTGATGTACTACCGACGCAGGGCTTCGCCTAAGCTCTACAACGATATGACCGAGGTGGAATTTGGTGGCAGGGGGCACCGCACACGGCTAAGGAACGATCTCAAGGATCAAGTTGTGTGTCTTGGGGTGCCCCCTGCCCCCGTATATAAAGGTTGGAGGAGGGGAGCCGGCCGGCCAAGGGAGAGGAGGCGCAGGGGAGTCCTACTCCCACCGGGAGTAGGACTCCTCCCCCCAATCCTAATCCAATTAGGACTCCCGGGGGGAAAAGAGAGAGAAGGGGGGCCGGCCCCCTATCCTATTCCTACTAGGACTTGGGGAGAGGGGGGGCGCCGGCCAGCTTGTGGGCTTCCCTTTTTCTCTTTTCCACTAAGGCCCAATAGGCCCATTCGTCTCCCGGGGGGTTCCGGTAACCCTCCCGGTATTCCGGTAAAATCCCGATTTCACCCGGAACACTTCCGATGTCCAAACATAGGCTTCCAATATATCAATCTTTACGTCTCGACCATTTCGAGACTCCTCGTCATGTCCGTGATCTCATCCGGGACTCCGAACAACCTTCGGTACATCAAAATGCATAAACTCATAATAACTGTCATCGTAACGTTAAGCGCGCGGACCCTACGGTTCGAGAACAATGTAGACATGACCGAGACACGTCTCCGGTCAATAACCAATAGCGGGACCTGGATGCCCATATTGGCTCCTACATATTCTACGAAGATCTTTATCGGTCAGACCGCATAACAACATACGTTGTTCCCTTTGTCATCGGTATGTTACTTGCCCGAGATTCGATCGTCGGTATCCAATACCTAGTTCAATCTCGTTACCGGCAAGTCTCTTTACTCGTTCCGTAATACATCATCTCACAACTAACATATTAGTTGCAGTGCTTGCAAGGCTTATGTGATGTGCATTACCGAGAGGGCCCAGAGATACCTCTCCGACAATCGGAGTGACAAACCCTAATCTCGAAATACGCCAACCCAACATATACCATTGGAGACACCTGTAGTACTCCTTTATAATCACCCAGTTACGTTGTGACGTTTGGTAGTACCCAAAGTGTTCCTCCGGTAAACGGGAGTTGCATAATCTCATAGTTATAGGAACATGTATAAGTCATGAAGAAAGCAATAGCAACATACTAAACGATCGGGTGCTAAGCTAATGGAATGGGTCATGTCAATCAGATCATTCTACTAATGATGTGACCTCGTTAATCAAATAACAACTCTTTGTTCATGGTTAGGAAACATAACCATCTTTGATTAACAAGCTAGTCAAGTAGAGGCATACTAGTGACACTCTGTTGGTCTATGTATTCACACATGTATTATGTTTCCGGTTAATACAATTCTAGCATGAATAATAAACATTTATCATGATATAAGGAAATAAATAATAACTTTATTATTGCCTCTAGGGCATATTTCCTTCACTACTGCTATACCTTCTCCTGATATAACATGTCCAAGGAATCCAACTTCTTTCAACCAAAACTCACATTTGTTGAACTTGGCATACAACTGACACTACAAAAAAAATACACTTCCATGATGATACGTGTTTGTCACAGTAGGTCGCGTTTTCTGTCATGCATGTACATCCATGATGATTTTATGACAGAATCAAGATAGTCATACCTATGCTATCGTAGAAGTGTTCCATGACATTACCAAAATTATCATCACGGAAGTGTCCACTTCCATGACGATAAATCGCGCATCACAGAAGTGCTTTCGTCAAGGGTGATCGACACGTGGCATCCACCGTAACGGAACGCCGTTAAGCTATCGGGTCGGGTTTTGGATCCGATAACCCATTAACAACCCCGACCAATGGGGATTTTCCACGTGTAAAATCATCATTGGCTGGAGGAAACACGTGTTGGCTCATCACTGGGACAGATGTCATCCACTCATTGGACAGAAGACGCCTATGATACGCCGACACATGGCACGACCCAACAGAGGCCCATTCCTATGAAAAGGCCGGCCTGTTTGACTTAGCGAAAAGGTGGCGGGCCGGCCCATGGAAAGCCTGTTAACGGCCTGTTCGCGTATAGCCCATTTACAGCCCGCTAACCCAAGGCCCATTATGCCCTATTCGAATTAGGCCCAGTAGCGTCATCTGGGCCATCCAATATGATTCCAGCCCGTTTTCACTTCTGGCCCATGTATGGCCCATGACGTCTTTTGGCCCATATGAGGCCCTATGTAACTCTTGGCCTATTAACAACCCATGGTGAAACTGGCCCGTAATGAACAGTGTATCACTTTACACCCATTAACGACCCGTGGTGAAACTGGCCCGTAAAGAACAGTGTGTCACTTTATACCCATTAACGGCCCGTTATTCCGTTGGGCCGTTTACATCCCATGTTATCTTTCGGCCTTCTCACAGCCCATTTATTCTTGGGCTATTTTCCAGCATTCATTTACTTACGGCCCGTTACTGTCATTTTCTGCTTGTGGGCCAAATTCAGCCCGTGGTTACAGTCGGCCCGTTTGTGGTCCGTTAATACGTTGGGCCCTTTTCATAGCGTCATCAAATACGGCCTATTAACGATGGCCCGTTATGGTTGGCCCATGAATGGATGGTTCCAACTCTAGCCCGTTTACGACCAGAATGCGGTCTGTTTGGCCCATGTTTGGCCAATCGATCATACTGCCCGTATAAGGCCCATTGATGATACGACCCGTAGAAGGCCCATTGTTTCTACGGCCCGTAGACGGCCCATTGTTTCTACGGCCCGTAGAAGGCCCATTGTTTCTATGGCCCGTAGAAGGCCCACTGTTTCTACGGCCCGTAGAAGGCCCACTGTTTATACGGCCCGTAGAAGGCCCACTGTTTCTACGGCCCGTAGGAGGCCCAGTGTCACTACAGTAAATATTAGCCCATGGTTATTGTAGCCTAGTTTTAAAAAATAGGTTATTGCAACCACTAGCAAACTGCAAAAAAAGAATTGCACTGACTACAAGTAAACAAATAAACAAGACCACAAGGAAATAAATAAGCAAGCAACTTACACTAGGCTATCACAGCTATTACACATATTACATCCACTGGGCATCAAAGTTCGCCACCAGTGCAAATATAGGGAACACAACAACATATAAACGCCGCAGAAAAACAAGTCAAGAACTGAAACCACTTCAAAAGAGCTCAAGAAACAATATCCTGGGTACCCATAATGCTGGCAAGATGCTTAGCAAGCTTATTAACTTTCTCTTGTTTGGCGCTTAAGTCCTCCAGCGCTTGCTGTTGCACCAGAAAGTATGCATCTGAATTCTGCAGGGACTTCCTCAGTCCTTTGGCTTCCTATCACATAACATCTGATCGATGTCTTTCAACTTGAAGTTGAGACTCAAGAAGCCGAACTGATTCAGGCAACAAGTTCGAAGAGCTGGTGCCAGCAGTAATAGCCAGTAACTCGAACACTATATTAAGACAGGACTTTGGGGTTGTCTCAGTGTCTTCAATATAGTTTTTATCAGCTTTTTTGGAGACCAACAGGGATGTCTCACTATCTTGAACCTTATCTGTGTTACTTCCTTTACCATTGCATAACAGGGTACTCTTGTCCAATATTTTATCCGCGTTCTAAAAGAGAAACAAACAAACACATCTCAGGTTTACAATGTAGTATATGAAACTCATTTTGGTAAACCAGTTCAGTAGTAAGGTGGATAGGATAACAGCATGAAACAAACATATATCTATGTAGTATGGTCATTGTATGGTCTATATCATTCTAGTTTATGTTGCCAAATCAAGATAGATATAGTTTGAATCATATCTATTTAAGACAAAGCAGCATAGACAGAATATAAGTGTGGGAAACTACACAACAATAACAAAACTTGTAATGTGCATGGCATGAGAACATAACTGTTTATTCAATTGAAACTGAAATCAACATAGAGCAAGTTACAACAACAAACAGCCAAACACGTTGAAGAAACAGGTTTAAAACATACCTGTTGCGCCATTGGAGTTTCAATTGCATCCTTCAAATTTGAAATTAGTTGGTATTAGTAAATACAGTGATGCAAGAGCAAAGTAGTATGAACCATAGCTACGGAACCTGACCTGAGAACAATTCTTCTTCTGCTTTAAGCGTTGACTTCGGGTTCAGAGTGGTGGTACTCATGATTTGGGCACTGCAGTTGCCTTACTAACTGCTCGTGTTTGGGTGCTCTGTAGTGGAGACGGTGCTGTGTCAATGGGAACTAGGTGTCTATCTGCTGGGGTTGGGGTTAGAAGGGGTGTAGCTGGTTCTCTATCCAACTGGGTAGGGGTATAATCTGCATGAGTGTGGGTTATGTGTGGTGGGGCTGGTTCTTGGGCAAGTACAACCGTGGTTCTATCTGCATCGACAGGTAGCATGATCTTTTCTGAAGACCGTGTTTTTACTCTCATAGATACTGCCATCACTCCCTCCAATTGAAATGGCTGATAAACAAGAAAAGTAATTGAATGTACAGACATTGTAAGATAGACAGGTGCAATGGATAGTAGGGAATAAAACAGGGCATGAACTAATTCACATTTATGTTGTCTAAGCAAACAGAATAGCAGGACATAATTTCACATATATGATGGCTAATTAAACAGGATAGCATGACACAATTTCACATGTATGATGGCTAAATAAACAGGATAGAATGACATACTTCAAAATATGATGACTATGTAAACAGGATGACATGATATAACTATACGATGTGTCTACTAAAGTGGTTGGCATGCCATAAATCACAAACATGTCGTCAATGGAAACATGATGGCATGATATAATTCACGGATAGAATGACATAATTTAAAATATGATGACTATGTAAACAGGATGAGATGATATAACTATATTATGTCTTTAGAAAATGGGTTGGCATGCCATAATTCAGATACATGCTATCTATGTAAACATCATGGCATGACATAATTCAAATATATAATTTATATACTAAGGAAGTGAGTAGAGGGCAATCGCATATATGATGTGTCAACTAAGGAGATGGCATTAAATATTGTGTATATGATATAAAAACTAAGCATTGCAATCAACATATGCATTATATGAGTAATATAACCCTGCCAAGTTTCAGCATACACATCAGGGGGATAATAGGACTGGTCATCTGCCTCTGAATCCTCCTCTGAAGAGCTATCTGTAACTAGCAAGATATCTGCTTCAGCAGGTAGCATTGTCTGCTCTGAAGACCTTGTTTTCACTCCAGATTTCTCCAGCACCAATTCAAATGGCCGATGCATAGGAAGAGTAGTTGAATATACAAACATTGTTGACAAAAGCAATGAATACAAAAAAGGACGGCATGATATAATTCACATATATGACGCTTGCCTAAATAGCATGGCATTGCATAATTCACATACATAATGCCTTGCAACAAGATAACATTGCATAATTCACATATATAATGTCTTGCAACAAGATGGCATTGCATAATTCACATATATGGTAATTAGACACTAAATAGGTGGCATTCACACAAAGCATGTCTAAACTAAGCAAATAACATAGCAATGCAAGATACCATACGCACGATATTAGCAACATAACCCTGCCAAGTTAGGGCATGCACCTCGGGGGGGGGGGGGATATGACTTGTCATCTGTCTTTGAATCCTCCTTCGAGGAGCTATCGGTAACCAGCAAGACATGCGCTTCGTTAGATAGCATTGTCTGCGCTGAAGACCATGTTTCCACTTCAGATTTTTCCATGACCGTGCCGAATGGCTGATGCACATGAAGAGTAATTGAATGTACTAAAATTTTTGAAAAATTTAACACGTAATAAAAAATGATGGCATGATATAATTCACATATAAGATGAATGGCTAACCAGGGTGGCATTGCAAAATTCACATATATGATGCCTGGCTAGACAAGACGGCATTGCATGATTCACATATACGTTAAAGAAACTAAACATATGGCATTGACACAAAGCATGTCTAAACTAAGCAGATGACATCTTTAATGTATATAGTAAGCAATGCAAGGCACCATATGCATGATATTACCAACATCAGCATGCCAAGTTAGAGCGAAGACCTCATGGGGTAAATAGGAGTGGTCTTCTCCTTCTGAATCCCCCTCAGAACAGTTATCTTCCTCTTAATTACGATCCAAAATGGGTGGATGGGGGGGGGGCTGCCTTTGCACCCACCATGGAACGATGTCTGCATGAAATTTTATTGCCACGCAAGGCTCATCTCTTTTGCTCTACATGATCAGTTCCATTGTGTACAATAACCGGCATGCATAGGAATAAAACATAGTGAGATTATGTAAGGAGTGCATGCACAAATCCAGAGTGATGGTAGCAAACTGTGGATAGACCCAAAACCAATTATAGCAGGCAGATAATAGATTTAGTTAAAAAATACAGATAATGGCTCCTTTAATGTTTGTTTGCACCCAACATGAAACTCATAGTAGACACCGGAGACTAACCAGATAGTAGATAGATAGTACTGATTGCTGCCCCAATATGTACCCCACAACCATTTAAAAACTCAAGTTTCAGCATTAGTTTGGACCTGACTCGGAGTCTAATAGGTGAACATGACGATAATGTAGCATGTCATCATATTAAGTGACACATAACGTAAGCAGACACGGAAGAGTGCGACCTCTCTTGCAGACCCGTGTAGTCCTCAAGGTCATCTGCTCAATTGATGATGGTAATGCAGTTGCCGTGGCTGCCGACGGCGGGGAAGAAGATCTAAGGCGGCGAAAGACAGTCTGGAGAGCGGATCCCTGTTGTCTTGAACCCTTCCATCGTTGGAGCAGCTGAGTTGGGGTGGAACACAGTGCAACAGGAGCAAGACAAACCACACAAGGTTTTCTTTGACACATATCTGTAACAGTAGTAATTGAGTAAGGGCTTGTTTGAATTTGAGGATTCTAACAATGCAGGGATAGGAAATAGATAGGAATAGGATAGGAATGCACATGCAAAATAGAGAATTTAAAAACACAGGATTTCTGGCAATCAGGATGTTTGATTCACAACAATTGGAAGATCACAGGATGCAAAAAAGCATGGTGAGATTAAGTCAAACCACAAGAAAATGTATGGTTATAATGCTATTATGCTACTATCTCTTAGTCTTGTGCTTGATGAATAGGAATATAAAAAGGAGGAGAAGTGGAAATTAGAATTCATACGGTTTTTCTTTCAAGGAGACACTAAAGGAACAAATCCTATAGTTCCTTTGCTCCATTCCTTTGCACCAAATTCATGAAAAGTAGTACCATAGGAAACTTTCCAATTCCGATGTTTTTCATTCACTTTTCCTTTCAAGCATTGGCGATTCTAGTAGGTGATACGTCTGCAACGTATCTATAATTTTTGATTGCTCCATGCTATATTATCTACTGTTTTGTTTTGGACTATATTGGGCTTTATTTCCCACTTTTACATTATTTATGGGACTAACCTATTAACCGGAGGCCCAGCCCAGAATTGTTGTTTTTTTGCCTATTTCAGTGTTTTGAAGAAACGAAATATCAAACGGAGTCCAAACGGAATGAAACCTTTGGGAACGTGATTTTCTCGCCGAACGTGATCCAGGAGACTTGGACCCTACTCCAAGGAGTCAAAGAGGAGGCCACGAGGGTGGGGGGCGCGCCCCCCCTAGGGCGCGCCCCCTGCCTCATGGGCCCCTCGATGCTCCACCGATGTACTCCTTCCTCCTATATATACCTACGTACCCCGAAACGAACAGATACGGAACCAAAAACCCAATTCCACCGCCACAACTTTCTGTATCCACGAGATCCCATCTTGGGGCCTGTTCCGGAGCTCCGCGGGAAGAGGGCCGTCATCACGGAGGGCTTCTACATCATCATAGCTTCTCCGATGAAGTGTGAGTAGTTTACCTCAGACCTTCGGGTCCATAGGTAGTAGCTAGATGGCTTCTTCTCTCTTTTTGGATCTCAATACAAAGTTCTCCCCGTCTCTTGTGGAGATCTATTCGATGTAATCTTCTTTTTGCGGTGTGTTTGTTGAGACCGATGAATTGTGGGTTTATGATCAAGTCTATCTATGAATAATATTTGAATCTTCTCTGAATTCTTTCATGTATGATTGGTTATCTTTGCAAGTCTCTTCGAATTATCCGTTTGGTTTGGCCAACTAGACTCGTAGTTCTTGCCATGGGAGAAGTGCTTAGCTTTGGGTTCGATCTTGCGGTGTCCATTCCCAGTGACAGAAGGGGCAGCAAGGCACATATTGCATTGTTTCCATCGAGGATAACAAGATGGGGTTTATTTCATATTGCATGAATTTATCTCTCTACATCATGTCATCTTGCTTAAGGCGTTACTCTGTTTTTAACTTAATACTCTAGATGCATGCTGGATAGCGGTCGATGAGTGGAGTAATAGTAGTAGATGCAGAATCGTTTCGGTCTACTTGTCACAGACGTGATGCCTATGTACATGATCATGCCTAGATATTCTCATAACTATGCTCAATTCTGTCAATTGCTCAACAGTAATTTGTTCACCCACCGTAGAATACTTATGCTCTTGAGAGAAGCCACTAGTGAAACCTATGGCCCACCGGGTCTATTCTCATCATATCAATCTCCATCACTTTAATCTTGCTTTGCTTTTTTACTTTGCCTTTACTTTTTACTTTGCATCTTTATACCAAAAATATCAAAAATATTATATCTATCAGATCTCACCGTCGTAAGTGACCGTGAAGGGATTGACAACCCCTAATCGCGTTGGTTGCGAGTAGCTATCGTTTTGTGCAGGTATGTGGGACTTGAGCGTGGCCTCCTACTGGATTGATACCTTGGTTCTCAAAAACTAAGGGAAATACTTATGCTACTTTGCTGCATCATCCCTTCCTTTTCGAGTAAACCAACACAAGCTCAAGACGTAGCAGTAGGCAGGCTTGAGCAAGGAAAATCCTACACTAAAATGTTTTTGTGCTACTTCTATTACTTTGGACCCAGGCCACTGCCATACTAGCTCAACTCCCAGGTCCATCGACAAATGCACAGCTCAAACGCGCAGAGATAAATAATGATGGCGTTCAAGAGAGTCCATCACGGATAGCTAAGTTGCCTGGTACCTCAATGCTTGTCATATAGTAGGATGAAATAATCATATTTCCTGTTACTACGAGTGCTCAATGGACAATATGTATAACATGTAGAGTAAAAAAGAGATGCAACAAGTGTACAACCTCTTTGGCGAAGCCATGTCGATCTCAGCATGATTGGGTTGGCCGGTGAGGATACTCCGGCTGACTTGGCTGTCGGAGGAGGGGAAGAAGATCTTAGGCGTCTGGAGATGGAGCCCGAGGTACTGCTTCGCTGTGATGGAGGGTTTCGTCGTTGGAGCAGCTCCGGTGAGTTGTACGACGCCGAGCCTGGAGCAGGACAAGAGAGACAACGAACAACGTTAACCTGAGTGGAATTCTAATAGCATCTCCAATACATGACGTAAAATACATAACCACAAAGTGCTAGATGTAAAATACATCAGCCGCTCATCTCTGAACTTAACTGTCGAAACTGAATTTAACTGTCGAAACTGAACTTAACTGTCGAAACTGAACTTAACTGTCGAAACTGAATTTTGCTATCAAAACTAAATTTTGCTGTCGAAACTGAACGCACTAGCAAGCTGAGGCTACACGTCGGTCGACTGACTTTTTCATCTCTGGTCACTCGATTTTGCAGCCGTTGGATACAGAATCAAGGGCCTGCGGTTCATCTTCAACCTCCACCCCCCCTGAGCCGCTAGCCACCACCGACCAAACATCAGCCCTCGCCGCCCGCGGCCAGCGGTGCGCCACCCCGCCCGCCCCGAAAACAATCCCCACCACCGGTCCGCCGCCGCCCCGGCCATCCCTCTAGCCCCCCCTGCCGAGCTTTTTCTCCGGCGATCCCCACGCCACCGCCCCGCCAATGCCCCTCCACCGCCGGCGACCACCGCCCCCATCATGAACCCTAAGATAGATAGTGGGTACCTCTCTGGCGAGCCCCCCTCCCCGCTGCGGCTGGTTCTTCCTTCACCCCGGCGAGCCCCCCCCCACCCCTGAAAATCGACTGACCCAAAAGTCGATTCAGTCGACTGAAGTGTAGCTAAATTGGAGCAGCATCGCAAGCAAGAGCAAGAGCGAGAGCAGTAGCGCGAGAAAGAGAAATAGCAAGAGCAGACCAGGCAGGGGACCGAGAGCAAGAGCAGAGGAGCAGCGCGAGCGAGAGCTAAAGCAGCAGCATCTCCTACTGATGTGGACGTCGCCGCCGAGGGAGCGATGCCGTGGAGGAAGTGGCCGACGCTGCCGCCGTGGATGGAGCCGCACGGTGTCGGCTCGGGACCGAGCGCCGGCAGCACCGTGAGATCGAATCAAGAAGAAAATGCGGCGATTAGTGTACAAACTCTTTGGTGGCACCGATTGGGCCGTAGCTTCATCCGAGCAAACGGTGATGATGATGCTCTTTTAGTGGTGCAGGTGAAGACGGCGGTGTGGGAATGGAGGTGGCGCGAAAGACGAGGGGAACGTCGGGGCAGCTTCTTGGAGGTGGAGGACGGGGTGGCTGAACCGGCGGGACGATGAGATCGACGACGGATCCTCATCTGGTACGGTGGATGAGGGACGTCGAGGTGTTGTTGTGGACGACATCGTCGGGGAAGAGGCTCCGGCTGGGTGGCCGACGGAGCAGGGTGTGGGGTTTCGTCGCGGGTTTTCGCGGCCTCGGTGTACGAATGGGTGGGCGGATGGGATGGCAGTGGGGAACCATGGCTTAGAGACTCACTTGTCTGAAATGTGGGGTAAGTTACGAAAGTACCCCCACCGATTTGAGGCGGTTCTTTCGGTTCAAGGGTACCACGGGCATTTCGCATGTCAGGATTTCACAGGAGGTGGGAGTTTTCGCGCGCGTTGTAATTTCGGAATAGCAAGGCGCGGGTTGAGATGGAGGGAGTTGTAGGAGCACAACGAGTCAAAGATATATCTTAAATATTTCGGGCTAACAAGGCGTGGGTTGAAGAGGCGGGAGTTCCGCAGCACGATAGACAGAGACGCTAGCTTGAATTTTCGGCATAACAAGGCGTGACCTGAAATTTCGGAAGAACAAGCTTAACGTGTACCCAAAAAAAGACAATTTGCACCTCAACACGCTAAACACACACACAAACACCATTTAGACTAGAGTAAGGTACATGTGCATTGCACGCATGAGATTTGACAACCAAATTATGAATAAATACCACATTATAGCATGCAAGCTTTGAGTCATATATGCATGATGTAGATGTTTGTTTAATTCTTATAGTTCATTTCATTCAAAATCATCTAGTTTTTATAAGAAAGCTAATCTATTTTAAGATTCATGGAATTGTGCGTCGTAAGACATAAAGTAAAAACAAATAATGGCAAATCATGTAGAAAAACATTTGGGCAATTCTGATACGGAAGATTCTAGAACAAATAAGAAGTGCTTGTGTTTTGATGTTTGTGCATTATGCTTAAGTTCAACCATGGAGTCTTCTAGATTATACAAGTGGTGAAATCTGGTGGAATCTAGATGATATCCAACGTCCAGTAGTGCTCAAATTTGCCATCTTTGGACCATTGGATTCGCCTCATCCAACAACCATCTTTCAAAGTTAAAGTTACCCGCACACAATATAAAAAATATAATATATAATATATATAGGGGTATAGATATAGAAATGTGATGCGAAAGCCGCCCATCATCTCCAACTAGAATAGTGTGTCCATGCACGGATGCGATGTGGCCAAATGATGTCTGCCATCGGTATCTCAAATTCAAATCAGTCTGACCTTGTTCAATGTGTATACATTACAACATGCTCGTTTCCAAACCACACCGCGTAGATCTCCGTTATATTCATGCATGCATGGGTTTCGAACATCAGGATCTCTTATTCAAATATTTGAATTCAACTTTACATTGATTATGACCTCACCTATTCTTTTACACCCACACAGTAGTCTTCTCTTTATAATTGTACCACTAACTTCCTCTCGTGCATGCATGCACACACACTACCAGTCGGCATTATCCATCGCACGCATGCAATCTTTTTCTTTAGGTCGGTCTCCCATGAAGGCACATACCCACACACATCCCCCTCTCCATCATATCGGGCATTCTATATCTCTCACACGTGCATGCGCAACGATCGATGTTCCTCTATGTATGTGTGTATATAGCTAGGTCTTTCATAGTTTTCCACACAAACCGATCAATCGATATATCCAGTGAGGTTTCACCCTCTTTCCCACGTCCACATTGATCAATCTATACCTCTCTATATAGGATTAACATATATAGCTAATACACCCACATTAATTATATATCCAACGTCCCCCTCTCATCATCCATGCCTTCCGCTTCATCTCTCAGATGCGTGCACAATGGCGAAGACAGGGGGCAGTAAGCGCCCTGCCCCCTCCCCCTAACATCACTATATATCGAGGCTAATATGAATGTGATCATTAGACAATTGCTGCTAAAAATGGTTTAAGTTCATGAATTGACCCTCCTCATAAAGGATTAGCAATGCTTGGCCCCCTAGCTCATTTATTTTTCAAGGCTCCGCCACTGCGCGACACAACGCACGTGTTCGCCCCCTCTCTCTAAATATCGATCTCACACTTGTGCATTCCTTCATAGTTTCCCTCCACTCGGCCCCTCGCACCATCTTCTAGCCCCCACCGAATTTTTCCACATGTATAATCTAGCAGACTCCATGGTTGAACTTAAGCATAATGCACAAACCTCAAAACAACAGTGGTTCACTTTTGTTCTAGAATCTTCCGTATCATAACTGCCAAAACTTTTTTTCTAGTTGAATTGCCATTATTTGATTTTGCTTTATGCTTTACAATGCACAATTCCATGAATCATAAAATAGATTAAGGGCTTCTTTGATTCAAAGGATTCTCAAAGGAATTTTGGAGGATTATAATCATTAGGAATTTTTCCTATCTTGGTTGTTTGATTCGTAGGATTGTAAACCATAGGAATTTTTCCATTTGATTCATCTGAACTAGATTTCATAGGAAACATCCCATCCACTCAAACCTCTTTGAAAGAATTCTGCATTTTTTCTATGCACAATCAAACACTCGTACAATCCTGTAGGATTCAAGATGACATTCAACTATAATCCCATGTTTTTCCTATTCTCACGTTCTTAGCTTTTTTATAAAAACTAATTGATTTTGAATGAGATGAACTGTAAGAATTAAACGAAGGGCTACATCAGGCATATAAGACTCAGAGCTTACATGATATAGTGTGGTATTTATTCATAATTTGGTTGCAAAATCTGATGCGTGCAATGCACGTGTACCTTACTAGTACTTTGAGTATGTGCAAAACACGTAAATTAGAATACCAATGGCACACTACACAGTGTCTCTCTTACAGTTCATGAAGCCACGTGGCACATGTGGAGGCGTTGTCGCGACCTCCTTGCCTGGATTGATCACAGTGACGTGCTGCTGGTTCCAGAAGAATGTACTCGTCCTTCCTGAGCCATACTGGCGGTACATGCACGAAGTGAAGATGTGCACGCACGCCACGCACGCACTCATTCCCTCGCACGCACACGCGGGTACGCGGGCGGACGCAATTTTATACCAAGATCCACCCCATGTGATAATTTGACGCGTGTAAAGTCATTCACTTCATTAATGGTCAATTAATACAGCGCATGCAAATTGAGTGGACATGAGGGCGGAAGAAAGACATTATTACTCCACTGCGCGCATGCGAGTAGTTAAATTGTGGGTTGCTAGTAGTACTTCCATTGGTCTCCTTCGTATTTTGTGCCAATTTTGACAGTAACATAATATTTACGCATTTGAGCAGTGTAGTACTTGAAATTTATGTTCCGCTAAACTCATTGGGAGCCGTTTCGGGCCTCGAAACCAAAACCATCAATTAATCTTTACCTTGTTCCCATCACATTCGAAAGCCTGCTCACACCTACTAGTACGTACCAAACCTGAACGTGTTCCCACTATGCAGGTATTAGTACTAGTGCTAGTACTTAGGTTATAAAAAGGGGAACTACCTAACCGAAAATTCCTCTACCTTTCCTCCTCATAAGTGCTTCTTCTTCGCCCGTCGTTGCCATGGCCGGTGAGCAGAGCTCTAGGTCGAGAACTACTCATAACAAGGGAGCGGCAACCAAGGCTGCAGAAAAAAAGAGAGGGCTCGCCGCCACGCAGAGACCTCGAAAGATCTCTCATGGGCAGGCGATGGCTCCCAGGAGCGCCCTAGCCGCAGAGGCGAACATGTCGAGCCGGTGGAGCCGGAGTTGTTATCCCTCGACGGCATGCCCGATCAGCTCAATAAGCAGAAGGAGTTCATCCAAGGCTTGATGGAGTTGCTGAAGGAGAGCCTCGATGACATGCCCGTTGAGCTCAATCAGCAGGGGGAGTTGACCGCCGGCTTGGTGATGCTGCTGAAGAAGAGCATTGCCTCAGAGAAGAAGGCGACCGGTGAAATCCTGCGACTTCAGGAGGACAAGGCGAAGCTCTGCCACGAGATCGACCTGGTGAAGGAGAAGAACGCCGGCTGGAAGAAGCTGCATGAGAATAGTAGTTCCTCGATGAAGATGCTGCAGGCCCTCGTGATGGAACAGAAGGAGGAGTTGGCGAAGCTCCGCATCAAGCACCCGGCTGCTGTCAAGGTACGTAATGCAGTCATGGAACAGATGATGGAGGCTCACGTCGAGAAATCCCGCGTCATGGACAGAATGAAGAGGATGGTGGAGGAGACGCGCAAGGAGATGGAGGTCGTGGAGGCGATGAAGAAGTAGTTACAACCCCGTGGCAAATTAGATCATTTGGGGTGATAATCGTCCTTCTTCTTTTGCTCCTGTGTTTCATCTTTTGCTTCAGGTGTTTCGCCGCACGTGTCATGTTCTCTGCGAGGCATGAATAGAACAATGGTTTTTTAGGGAATGAATAGAACAATGCTAACAATGAGATGACTAGCAAATTAGATCATTTTTATCGCCATATGGCACTGGGCTGTTGTGCTCCTCCGTCGCAATACTACTCCAGTGGAAAACTTGAGTATACCGCACGGTTCTTTGCTCCTCCTCGATCAGGTCGTCGGCACATTTATATGAGCAGTCAAATCACAAGGCCCCGCCTTCCAGCAGTAATGAGTCATCAAATCACAAAGGCCATCGCCTCTCGTGAAACCGACCAAGCTAGACTGCCCCACCCTCTAGCCTTTTAAAAATGTATAATTTTGTAAAGCAGTAGTATCAATGGATTGCGCCATGGAGCAAAACATGAAATTAAAAAAAAGGTGGTACGTATAGAGAGCGCTCGTCGCCAAATTATGCATATAGTACTATTAAAAAGGCTAGTCACAATAATGGTGTCCAGCACAACCCACCCCTCGAATAAAACTAAGAGGGTGCTTGGAAACGTTTTAGTCCCATGACTAAAAGTAGTGGGGACTAAAACATGCTAGCCTCACCCATGCTTGGATCCAAATACTAAAAAGGCTAAAATCAAGTTAATGAGCATTTATTATCCTCCAAACCCTCCAATCCAGAACTCGCCCGTCTTAAAGGAGAGGAGTTAAATGAGTAGAGAGAGGACTAATCCACAATTTAGTAGGGTACCCCTGACTAAAATTTTATAGTCTCAAGACTAGTTTTAGCCCCTCTTTAGTCAGGGGTGCTTGGAACTTTAGCCTCTTAAAGAGACTATTTTTAGTCAGACTAAAATAAGTCCCTTGGATCCAAGCACCCTCTAAGCATCCTGGAATTCTTTGACAAAACTAAGCAACCTGAAATTCTTTGACAACTAAACTGCTGGCTATATGATGTTGGCCATATATATTGTACGTATATAATGTGGAGAAACGAGTGGTAGTACTATACCAACTAAAAGATGAAATGTAAGAAATACTAGTATGTACGTATTGAAGAGTTAAAGTAACGAGAAGAAACATAACATAGTTCTGCTGGGGGCTTAGCACAACACACCCCTCAAATTAAATTAAGCACACCTGAAATTAAACTTTGCAACTATTCCGGTAGACACTGCATTAGAACCACCATGAGCAACGACACTGCCACCTTACTCGGAGTCCTCGTCCACGTCCTCGACTTCGTCCTTGTCCCTCTTCCTCTTGGCCGATACTTCTTTGCTTGAACCACACACTTGGCTGTTGCTCTTCATCCAACCCTTGTAGATATTGAAGCAAAGGTAGCCATCCATTGCAGCATAGTGGATGTGGTCTATATCTAGTACATTCCGCTTCCATGCATGACAATGAAACGTGTATGGAGGTTTCTCTAGTTTACCATGCGAAGGATGAACCATGGCTCCTGCCAGGGTCAACATTGAAGGCTGACGAGAGGACACCAGCCGATTCTTCTGGAGGTCGAAGGTGTTACCTACAACGAGGCCTATCTGACGCAGGACTTCTTTGTCACTATCAAAGTCTACAGTAAAGAATTTGACTAGGTTGCTCTCAAGAAAGTCCTTAAAATCCTGGCACTCAACGTCGGCATGGCATATGTGGTAGACCAAGCATAAGTCATGCACGCAAACCTAGATCACGGCGGGCTTCTTCCTCTCTTCTTCCTTTAGATCCTTCTCTCGTCCTAGGACTATGGTACTCAACATCTAGCCCAGCAACCCACTCATCATCTGGGTCTTCGAACATGCGTCTGAAGCGAGAAAGGCATCCTTTCACCGTCGCGGAAGAACGGGTGTAGATGATGTCAAACTCACCGCCGGTGATGGTTCTAACCTTGTACTCACCGCCGATCGTGGAGATTTGGGACGCCATGGATTTGGGAGGACGGTTAGGATTAGTGGAACTGCCCTAATGTGAATGGACGGGACGACTAGGAGCGAACCGCCATAGTATTGAAGGACGTGCGGGGACGAGTAGGAGCATCATTAATTAATTGAATCGTCTTGCCTCCCTCCGCATGCAGCCGCATGCAAGCCTCACGCGCACATCCCTAGTGCATGCTACGGCTGGGTATTTATTTCTCCCAATCAGCGTACGCAACGAGCAGCGGAATCAGTGTAATATGTGGTGATTTAATTACAGCGGGACTAATAAAAATGGGACTAATATGTGGTGATTTAATTATCTTCTCCTCTTAAACCACCGCCGCTCCTCTCTTGTTCCAATCTAAATGTAGCGCCGCTCCTCTCCTCTTCCATTTCAAAACCACCGCCCCTCCTCTCCCGTTCCAGTCCAAAACCAGCATCGCTCCTCTTCCGTTCTAATCCAAAACCAGCGCTGCTCCTCTCCTCTCCCATTCAAAAACCACTGCCGGCGAGTGAAGGTGCTGTGGAGAAGTAGATCAATGGAGGAGTACAACCGATACGTGAGGATCGCAGACGGCGACCCTGTGAAGCTAGCTAGGATGTTGGAGATAAGGTCTTGGTTTGACAACAAGGACCAACTAGCAGCAACGGCGACATCCATGGCCAAATATCTGCAACAGAGTGAAAAGATGGCGATACTCCCGGAGGGAGTCGTGCCGGAGTACATAGAGCTGCTCCTCTGGGCCATGGAGCAAACAGATTCAGCGAATCCGATCGCGAGGGAGCGGTGGTGGGAGTATCGATCCCAGATGGAGCATCCACCAGAGATTGAAGGATCGAGCATCTACAAGGTGCCGTTTGTGAGGGTGTCCTGCCAGAGCGAGCCGGTGGAGTCTTTGTCGACCGAACCCAACTGCAAGAGGAGAAAAGCAGTTGGCCCGACGACGCTTCCCCGCCATCGTCTCCCTCGCCGTTCACATCGTCTCATGGGGCGGCTGTCTGCCGCCGAGGAATAGGAGGGGGCTGCCCCCCAGCGCAATAGTCGGGCATGTTGTGAATTGTCAGGAGGAGCTTAGGATTGTCAGTATTTGCAGGTTGTGAATTGTGTTTTGTGTTGTGTATTTTGAGAGTACGTTCAGATATGAATGTCTTTTGAATTTCAGATTTGCAGTATTGAGCATATGAAGTATTTTATGAATTCTAGAGATCTATTTTTAGCACTTAAAAAATGTAGTTTCATAGGAGTATAAAAGTGCAGACAATGTGATTCCCAGAGAAGAAACTGCAAGTTTCAGTTTTAGATAAGAAACTGCAAGTTCAGTTTCAGATAAGAAACTACAACTTTCAGAGGCAGAGCATTTATATGAACACGACCTTTTCCAACAAGGTTAACATCATGTTGGAAGTTTTATTCATGGTCAAAAATGGAACTACCAGCCAGTTAACATCATGTTGATCAACATTCATGCATAGCACATCTTCATATGATGCACAGTCAAAATGCCCACACAATGTCGAGTGTGCGAAACACAGAGAAAACGAGGGACAAAGTTTTGGCAAGTGTTGGACGTGGTTTTGGGCTGCCCCGTCTAGGCTTTCATTTTTAACATGCGCAGCCCACGACCTCGGATGGGAGGTCCATAGGCCTGTTTGTATTTTCTTAGGGCCGTCATGTATCGACCGGCCTATGGACCTCCCATCCGAGGTTTTATTTTTGGCAGCCCAATTTATGTATTTTTTTGATGAAAACGCAGAGGTCTGTTCTATTTTTCTATATAAGAATAGGAACGCCAGGTCCAACTTTGTTTCCCTTCTAACTATATTATATATATTTAAATTATTTTATATTTTATTATATATTATTTTTATTGTCATCATATATTTAACAGATACTTACATATGTAAGACAACAATATCCCACGTCTTATTAACTTATAAAAAATAATTTCTTAACAAATAAAATCCTGGATTGTTTTGGCACGAAAATCCTAGTGATTGTGTACGAAAGCTTGGTAAGATTTAAGGATGAATATAATAATATCGCTTATTATTTAAATATATTTATAACAAATTGCTCAACCCCTTTTTATTTTTTGATAACATTGCTAGCCAAATCCAACATTATAATTAGAATCAGCCCAGCAAAATTATGTATTTCGAGAAAGTGCAAATGGCCAGTAATTTTATAGGAAATAAAATAATTGGGAAGCATGGACACTACATTATTTGTTCACCCAGCCCAGCTAATGGTTGTAATTAAAAAAAGATCAAATTGACTCTAAATTCTACCGCGCAAAAAAAAGACTGTAAATTCTGAAAAATGGGTTGAATACGTGCCACATTTTTGGAGGCTGAAATGTGGGCCAATAGGTCAAAGCCAACGCAAGTCGTTGTCAATTGAGTCAAAAAATGATTCTAACATGTTAGCCGTTGGATTTACATCCAGCGACCAGCATCCATCTTCAATCTCTCGTCTTCTTCCTCCAGCGCCGCCGGGACCACCTCCCGCCTCCTGCTGGTAGCAGCTCTGCTTAGCACGCTTCGCTATGAAGCGCTACTCCACCGTTTGCCAGGCCATCCCTCCATCCCTCCACACCTCCTATTCTTCTCCACCGGCTGCCGAACCACATTGCACTAGAACCAGTTAACCCTCATACACCTCTCCGTCTGTGACTCTACTCCCGCGTCTTCCCATCTCCGGCTCGTTGCTGTCCGGGGCCTCGCCGTCGTCCACCACCTTGGATGCGCTCGGTGCGGCATGGTCAACATTGTCAACGAACGACACCATCGGAAGTAGACTGTGCATGGAGAGGCTAACAGCTGGGTCCACGGCCGCACACAAGGAAATGCCTCCTTATTACGCGCAAAATAATGATTCCTCCACCTGACATCTGGGACTCACCGATTTCGCAAAAATAACGTGCCCCCCCCCCCCCCCCGCTGACATGTCAGACCCACCAGCTATCTTCGCACGCAAGGAAGTGCCTCCTTATTACGCACAAAAAAATAAATATTCCCCCTACCAGCTGGAACCCAGCATAGTGGGAGGCTGACTTGTGGGCCTACCAAGTCGACGATGACGGAGTGCTTTGTCAACTTAGTCAATATGAACGATTCTAGCTCCTGTTACCGTACGATGTTCATCCAACGCCCGTAGTGCTTCTTCAACCTCTGGTCTTCTTGCCCCAGCCGCCCAAACCAGCGCCGGTCGTGCCGCGTGCTCCTTCCTCCCGTGGCCGGCTGTGATGCCGTGGAGGCCTCATCGCCCCCTACTACTCCCACCGCTGGCCAGGCCATCCCTCTACTCACCCACACCCCCTATTATTCTGCGGCGACAGCAGCCTCACACCGCAGCCGAACCAGTGAACCCTCGTACTCCTCTTCGCGTGGGCATCCACTGCTATGTCTTCCCCGGCTCTGAGTCGTCCCCTTCCTAGTCCTCGCCGTCGTCCACCGCCGTGGAGCTCTCGGCACAGCGTGGTCAACGTGGTCAATGAACGACTTCCATCGTACGTGGACTGTACGTGGAGAGGCTGACAGCTGGGTCCATGGCCGCAGCAAGGAAGTGCCTCCTTATTATGCGCAAAATAATGATTCCTCCACCTAACAGCGGGGACCCACCGGACGGGCCACCGTATTTTGCAAAAAAACGTTTCCCCCTGACTGCTGGGACCCACCAACTACATCTTCGGACACAAGGAAGTGCGTCCGAGCAAAAAAAACGATTTGCCCCCCTGACTGCTGGGACCCACCAGCTACATCTTCGCACGCAAGGAAGTGCGTTCGGGCAAAAAAACGGTTCGCCCCCCTGACTGCTGGGACCCACCAGCTACATCTTCGCACGTAAGGAAGTGTCTGACAGTCAGGACCCACCTGGTCGAAGCGTATGTAGCATTGTCATTCTGGTCGCGAGCGTGTACGTACATATATACTGGTGGATGTAGAGGCGCGCACGTGTCGTAGTAGAGGCGTGTACGTGTCGTAGTAGAGGCGCGCACCTAGCATGTACACGTACATACAGCAGCCAGGGTGCAAGAAAGAAAATACGGCCACGTATGTGTACATACGGGCGGGGTCTCGAACGCCTACTCGCGCATACGTAAGGCCAGGGCTCGTGTACATGGCTGGGTCAGAACAGAGAAACAACATGGTCGTCGTGTTCATGGGGAGGCAACAGAATGCGTCGTGTTCATGGGGAGGCGACGGAATGCGTCGTGTTCATGGGGAGGCAACGGAATGCGTCGTGTTCATCGGGAGGCAACGGAATGTGTGGGAGCCAACCGGCTGGGTCGGAAGAGAATGCGTGGTCGTGTTCATCGGGAGGGCTTGGACGGAACATGCGATGGAGACGAGGTCTGATGTACCGCAAAACGGAGGAAACGGACCTCCTACGTTCAGAACGGGTCCTGTTGATCAGGAGGGGTGTGGCGTACCACAAATCGGAGGAAACGGACCTCCTACAGTCGAAACTGAGGTCCTGTTGATCGGGAGGGGTGTGGCGTAGCGCAAAACGGACGAAACGGACCTCCTACGGCCGAAACAGGGGTCCTGTTGATCAGGAGGGGTGTGGCATACCGTAAAACGGACGAAACAGACCTCCTACGGTCGAAACGGGGGTCCTGTTCATCGGGAGTGATGTGGCGTACCGCAAAACGGGACTCCACGGGATACTGTTCATCTCCACCGTCGACCTCCTCTAGCCTCCACTGGCTACCGTCGACCTCCTCCAGCCTCCACGGGCTCCTGTTCATCCAGCCTCCACCGCGCGCTACTCCACCGGCTACTGTTCAACCACCCCTCCACGGGCACCCCTCCACCGTCTACTGTTCATCCAGCCCTCCACACCACGGGGTCCTGTTCAACCACCCCTCCACGGGCACCCCTCCACCGTCTACTGTTCATCCAGCCCTCCACACCACGGGTTCTTGTTCATCCAAAGGCAACGCCACCGCTCACTGTTCATCCACCCCCCGGAACGCTCACTGTTCATCCAATCGATCGGCTTCAGTTAGCAGCAGTAGCGAAGGAATCGCTCAATCGGCTTCAGTTAACAGCCATCGATCGATCGCTCGGCTTCAGTAACGCGCAGCCTGTAGTGCAATCGCTCGGGTTCAGTTAGAGCCCAACGCCTCGCTCGGGTTCAGTTGGAGCCAACGCCTCGCACACACGCGTGTACGTGTACGAGAGAAACGCGCATCGCTCGGCCCCCGACCTCCCACCATAACCGGGAACTCCTCGAAATTTTCCTCCCCCTCACTTCTACCACAGTTTATTCCGTCATGGACGAGCCAAAGAATGTCATGCAGCTGCGTCTCCGGCCCGCCCAGGACGAAAAGCCCATTTTCTATCATGATTTTTTGTCATAGAAGTAGGAGCCCACCACATCTATGATGATACCCGATTTTGTCACAATTATCTTCATAGAAGTGTCATATGTATGACAGAAAAAAATTCGTTCGGCCCAAAATGTCACGGATGTGTTTTTTTTGTAGTGTGATGTTCCCTGAGTTTCTCGAGAACTAAACGCAAATGCTCTTTGTGCTCCTCTTCATTCTTCGAGTATACCATTATATCATCAATGAACACCACAACAAATTTATCCAAATATTCCATGAACACCTTGTTCATCATGCTCATGAAATAGGCAGGGGCGTTAGTCAGTCCAAATGACATGACCGTATACTCATATAACCCTTACCTTGTGGTAAATGCGGTTTTAGGTATATCCTTTTCCCGGATCTTCAGCTGGTGATATCCTGATCGCAGATCGATCTTCGAAAACACCTTAGCTCCTTGCAACTAGTCAAACAAATCATTGATCATCGGCAGTGGGTATTTGTTCTTGATCGTCACCTCATTCAATGGACGATAATCAACAACCATCCTTAGAACTTATCCTTCTTCTCAACCAAAAGCACTGGGGCTCCCCATGGTGATGAACGCCGTCGGATGTAACCTTTCTCCAATAACTCCTTGATCTGCTTCTTAATCTCCTCCAGATCATTTGCGGGCATCCGGTAGGGTCTCTTTGATATTGGCCCGGTACCTGGCAATAGCTCTATCGAAAACTCGATGTCTCGATCCGGTGGCTTGCCTTGTAACTCCTCTGGAAAAACCTCTGGGTAATCCTTCACTACAGGCACTTCCTCCTGAACAACTCCCATGAGGGTATTTACTTGGCTCCTCCTAGGTGCATGTCTAGATACATACTTGATCCTTTTTCCCTCCGGGGTGGTGAGACAAATTGATTTACTAGCACAGTCAATGCTTCCTCCATACTTTGACATCCAGCCCATGCCTAATATCACATCCAATACTTGTGACTCCAAAATTATTAGGTCTGATGGAAAAACATGGCTACCAATGGTTAGGGGTATCTGGTCACACGATCGGCTGGCCATATACTCTGCTCCAGGTGAAATTACTAACAGAGGGGTCCTAAGGGTTTGGGTTGGTAGTTTAAACTTATCCATGAATCCCCTTGATATGTATGAATGTGATGCACCAGTATCAAAAAGAACAAGGGCGGTAAAAGACTTAACCAAAAACTTACTGATAACTGCGTCTGGCTGCCCTTCAACCTCCTCCACATTAATGTGGTTCACTTGTCCTTTGTTGAATGGATTAGGCTTCTTCCCAGCGCTCCCATTACCGTTTCCATTCTTCGCTTCAGGGCACTCCGTGGCATAGTGTCCAGTCTTCCCGCACTTGAAGCAAGTAATGTGACTTAGGTCTCTCTTGGCGGGTGTGGCTGGATTGGAGCGGGTCTGATTGTTGCTTGTTCCGTTCCCAGTCCCATTCTTGGAACCATTGGAGTTATGCGAGCTTCCTCTGTTGTGGTTATGACCTCCATGGTTATGAACAAGTCCTCCCGAGTTTGGGGTTAGACGAGGCTTCTGCTGAGCTCCTGAGTTGTACCTTCCTTGTCTATACTTCCTTTTGCGGCTCTCAATTTCCCGCTGCTTCCCTTCAATCATAAGAGCCTTGTCTACCAACTCCTGGTAGTTGTTAAATGTTGCCACCATCAACTGCATGCTCATCTCATCGTTCAGCCCTTCCATAAACTTCTCCTGCTTCGCGGCATCTGTGGCCACATCGTCAGGGGCATAACGAGACAACTTACTAAATTCATCCACGTACTGCCCCACAGTACAGTTCCCTTGGCACAAGTTGCGAAACTCACGCTTCTTCATGCTCATAGCTCCCGTTGAGACATGGGCGGTGCGGAATGCTTGCTGAAACTGATCCCATGTAATAGTGGCTATAGGATAGGTTACTGTGTAATTCTCCCACCATGAGGCTGCCGGTCCATCCAACTGATGTGCAGCAAAACACACCTTCTCAGCATCTGTACAACATGTAGTGGTTAACTCCCTTCCAATCCTGCGGATCCAATCATGTGCCACTATCGGCTCGGTTGTTGTTGTTGTTGTTGTTGCCTCAGAAAGCGGGCTAAGGTGTCAACTAGTGGAGGTGGGTTGTTGTTGTTGTTGTTGCCTTGATTCTGAACTAACAACTGCATCAGTGTATTCTGCTGTTGGATCAACTAAGTGAGCTCCGGTGGGAAAGTAAATCCAGGGTCACGTCTCGGAGGCATCTGAGGGTTTAGAGGGAAGAGAATAGAATAGAATGAGGTCTAGTGAGAAAAACACTACCCATATGCACATGAGACAAACACAATCATATCACTTAATCAATCAAGCAAGGGCATACAATCGATCTAACTATCGTTACAAAAGTGCTCAAACTATACTATATACATGGTGGAATACTACTACTGATGTGGTGGTCTACTAGAAATATTGATCGGTCGAAGACTCCATGATGTCTGCTCCAGCTTCGTCTTCATAGTCATCATCGCTATCGTCGGGGTCTGAGTCGGGGTCGTCGATGATGATGTAGTCCTCAGAACGAATCTCCTTGGGTTCATCGTCTTCTCCTCCTGGCGCGGGGTCTCCCATGAATACTCCTAGCTTCCTTTCCAGATCGTCATTCTTCCCCACTAGTACGACGATTTCCTCCTCATAATCTGCACGAGTAGCCTTGAGTTCATCCTCCAGTTCCGTGATCCTTGTCATTGCCTTCTTCAGATATATCATGCCTGCGCACATCTGGTTCTCCTGGCGACGAATGTGTTGGTTTAACTCCTGGATGAAAGCTGCGATTGATCTATCCTTCCTAGTGCTGATCATCTCCCATTGCTCATCTCGGCGCCCACAAATATGATAGATAGTATCCTTAAGCTCCTTATGGTAAACTTCTCCAATGTGTCCCATGGTGATGTGAGCTGCCATACTCTTTCCTAGACTCCGGGTTGGTGCATCAAAGGAAAACTCTATGGGTTTGGTGACTGACGTGAATGTCCTTCCTGGAACTAGAACTTGAATCATCCATCAGTCCTCTTCCAGTAAGTGGTGTTGTAAGTCCCGGTGAAGCTTAGTATTCTAATGTTAAGGTACTTAGTGACTTCCTTCAAGTGTCGTCCAAAAGGTGCTTCTTCATCCGGTTGTGCAAACTTGTTCCTTGTGTCCGCCATCCTAAAGAGTAGAAAATAGAGAGGAGTCAGAAATGAGAAGAGAGTGGTGATCTAGGGCTTTAGCTTAGTGGTCGTGTCCTACACTCAGCGTGTGCTCTGATACCATCTTGTAGCGACCCGACCTCAAACAGTCAAGTCTCTGTGCTTCAGTGTCATCCCTAGATCGGTAATGCTGACACACACAGTACTCGAAGGATTTATAATAGAGTAGCAATCACACACTTATTACATCGAATGTCTCAAAAGAGAACTTATTACAATAAATATGGCTTAAGGCCATCTAATACGATAACAGCAGAAGGCTTGGAAGATAAAGTGAGTCCATCAACTCCAACGGCATAGCTGAGCTGCACGGCAACGACCTAACGAACCTTGCTCCTCGTCTGAAAAGTCTGCAACATAATACGTTGCAGCCCGAAAACGGGTCAGCACATGGAATATGCTGGCAATATAGCACGGTAGAGCAAGAACAGAATAATGCTATCACTATATGCATATTTGGCTGGTGGAAAGCTCTACGGTTAAAGTTTTGCGAAAGGCCAATTCTTTCCTACAACAAAGGAATATATTTTATTGAACTATCATGGTAGTTGAAACATCATTGAGAAGGTTCCTCCAACTCAATCCCAATTAAAAGTAATTATCAACCCAACAATATTAATTTAGAGTGATGAGATACATATGATAATCCAAGTACTAGATACTCAAGATGTCCATAACCGGGGACACGGCTAACCATGATTAGTTTGTACACTCTGTAGAGGTTTGCGCACTTTTCCCCACAAGACTCGATCTCCTCCGTTGGATTTCTTGCACTACATGGTGTTTGAGAAACGGATGACCGAGAGACAGTCTTTTAGAAGCATTAACTCTCTACTCCGGATAGACTATACCACCTACAACCCACTACATCTGCTAGTCTACCTCTTCAAGAGCTTCACGCAACTTACTCAACTATGTTCGAGCCCATAATAGCTTGTGGCTGCACACGGAAGTTTCTAGCATGAAATATCTTAGTTCCCTTTGAGCCTGGGTGGCGGACCTTAGGATTATCACATGGGTACTCCGGGATATCCTAGGACAAACTGGATTCTCCAGGTGCCCGACAAGCAATCCACCCAGATGTGTATTAAAGTTGCCACCTTAAGTTGAACCATTAATTAACAATCTCACATCTGTCATGGATTCACTCAAACCCAATCCACATTTACGAGCATAGCATAACAGTATAAGCAACGTAGAAGTAAATCAGGGTTTGATAACAAACAGGTGAATAGGTACTACCTCATCTACTTCCCAATCCCACATGTTATCAAGTCCTAACCATGCAATGTTTGAGGGTTAAAACTAATGCACAAAAACTGGGTGATAAAGGGGATATGATCAAAGTGTTACTTGCCTTGCTGATGATCCGCAAAACCTAGAGACTCGTTGTAGCATGCTTCGCACTCCGGGTGTTCTGTCGCAAACAAACAATAGCATACATAAGCAATCAAGCAAAGACGCACGGGTAAAGCACGAGTAAGAAGATCTAACCAGAATGTTCAACTTAAGAACTCCGGTTTGCAAAAGGAATCAAATCAAACGGAGCAACGAAACTCAAACTGCGAAAGAAACAAGATCTGATTACTAATCTGGACTAAGGTCAAATTTTACTGTATCAAAATCTTTTTCAAGTTGGTTAAACGAGAAGAGGGTTTAGAGATGAAGATCTAGGCGCTTGAATCGCCTAATTCTAATAAACGAGCGAAAAGTTATACTAAAACGAAAATCACATCAGAAATCACGATCGAAAATAAACGCGGAAAATCCAAGAAAAAGAAAAACTGACGATCAGGCTAACGAACGAACATTCGATGTCTGCGGCTAAACGGTGAAAACCATTCGTTAAAATGAACGTAAAAACGGGTGTTCGCTAAATACCTAAACCGAAAAAATAAACTGAACCGGATCTAAAAAAAGGATCTAGGGTTTGAAAAAAAAAACCAAACGGTTTTCTCACGAAAACCGAGGCAGCTACCACGGGCCCGGCGAGGTCCGGCGACGGCGGGGCGGCTCCGGTGCGGCGGTGTGGGGCGGCGGGCAGCGGCGGCAGCGCGCGAGGCGAGGCAGCGACGGCGGATCGGCGGCGGCGCGGCTAGGGTTAGGGTTTGGGCAGCGGCGCGGTTTGGGCTGCGGTGGGCTCGGCGGCGCGGCTTAAAAAGGCCCCCCGGGCGGAGTCCCGCTCGTGTACAGCCCGGAGTCGGTTCACTTTTTAAAAAAAAATCAATTCCGACGTGCAGAAAAAGAAAGAAAAGAAATACTAAACGGACTCAAAAAATCCCGAAATAAATTTTCCCCGTCCTCTAAAAATAAGCCGGACAAGGTGAACATTTATTTGGGCCTAAAATGGAATTTTGAGAAACACATATTTTTCCTAATTCAAATAAAATAGCGATAAAACTCCGAATAAAGATCTTATTTGATTTTAATGTTAAATCTTCGATATTTCTCTATTTTGAGGAAGGCATTTTATCCTCTCTCTTTTATTTTTATAAAAGAAATATTCGAAGAGAAAATAATTAAAATCAAACGATCCTCTTTTCAAAATTCAAGAAAACTCGAATATGAAAATAATGAAATCCCCAACTCTCTCTGTAGGTCCTTGAGTTGCGTAGAATTTCTAGGATCAAGACAAAATGCAATAAAATATGATATGCAATGATGATCTAATGTATAACATTCCAAATTGAAAATTTGGGATGTTACAGAAGAACAATCTCCACTGGGCTTCGCCAAGCACAACGAAAACTATGACGGAGGATAAACTAGAGGGACGGGGTTGCCGGCACATGGCTTGGTGTTTCTTGATGTGTCTTGGGTGCTAGCCTTGCCCCTCTATTTATATGTTGAACCCTAGGGTCAAAACTTGGAGTAAAAGCCTCCTCAAAGTCAGTTTTGACCGAAAGGCAAGAGTCCTTCTCGGACTCCAGGGCTAGACGCCAGGGTTCCCAGCGTCTACCCCCTAGATGCTAGGGTTCCTAGCGTCTAGCCTCTGGTCTCCACAAAACTCCATTTTGCACTTTCCAAAAGCCTCCTGGGCTTTCCCCTTTTGCCCAAATAAAGTGTTCTCGTACCTAAACATTTCGGTAAACATCCGGAACCCCTTCCGGTGAATTTCGGAATCCTTCCGGAGACCAAACACTATTATCCCATATATCAATCTTTACCTCCAGACCATTCCGTAGCTCCTCGTCATGTTTGTGATCACATCCGGGATTCCGAACAACATTCAATCACCAACATACATTACTCATATAATACTATATCATCAACGAACGTTAAGCGTGCGGACCCTACGGGTTCAAGAACTATGTAGACATGACCGAGACACCTCTTTGGTCAATAACCAATAGCGGAACCTGGATGCCCATATTGGCTCCTACATATTCTACGAAGATCTTTATTAGCCGAACCTTATGACAACATACGTTATTCCCTTTGTCATCAGTATGTTACTTTCGTGAGATTCGATCATCGGTATCTTCATACCTAGTTCAATTTTGTTACCGGCAAGTCTCTTTACTCGTTCCATAATACATCATCGTGCAACTAAGTCATTAGTTACATTTCTTGCAAGGCTTCTTATGATGTGTATTACTGAGAGGGCCCAGAGATACCTCTCCAGTACTTGGAGTGACAAATCCTAATGTCGATCTATACCAACCAAACAAACACCTTCGAAGATACCTGTAGAGCATATTTATAATCACCCAGTTACATTGTGACGTTTGATAGCACACAAGGCATTCCTCCGGTATCCAGGAGTTGCATAATCTCATAGTCGAAGGAATATGTATTTCACATGAAGAAAGCAATAGCAATAAAACTGAATGATCAACATGCTAAGATAACGGATGGGTCTTGTCCATCACATCATTCTCCTAATGATGTGATGCCATTCATCAAATGACAACACATGTCTATGGTTAGGAAAATTAACCATCTTTGATTAACAAGCTAGTCTTAGTAGAGGCTTACTAGGGACATGATGTTTTGTCTATGTATCCACACATGTATCAAGTGTCTGGTTAATACAATTCTAACATGAATAATAAACATTTATCATGATATAAGGAAATATAAAATAACAACTTTATTATTGCCTCTAGGGCATATTTCCTTCACCACCTTCATCCTATCAGCCAAGGACGGCCCAGACCAGCTAACTTTGCTTTTTCCCATGCCACATTAACGATTTCTTTCACGTAACCAGTGGGCCTCAAACTTTTTGCAGGATGATTTCCTGAACTGAGATCCATCATAATACTCCATGTCCAAAAGCAGCGGCTGATGATCAGAGTGCACATGGTGCTTGTGAACAACCACCGCCAGTGGAAGCTTTCTTTACCTTCCCTCATTGCCTATCGCCCGATTTCCTCTCAACTAGATATCACCACGTCTTCATGTAAACTGATCTTCCAAAAACTCAACTCCGCCCAGGCCACATTCAAGTAGACAGTCACTAAGGGCATCTCCAACGCGAACCCTCAAACCTCCTGCATATATCCGGTCCGCGGTGTCCGGACTACGGAAGGCATCCAACATGGTCCTGTATCGGTCTGTCGCGCGGTCCAGACATGTTTCCTCTCGCAAATCGGAGAAAAACATGGGGGAGGGGGGTTGCGGGAGTCTTGGCATGCGAAATGTCGCTCTGTGCCCCCCTGGCACACCAAAAAGGAAGGCGGAGCCCGCGCTTTTGTAGCATCCCACACCGCTTCCGCTCCAAAATCCCCCACTTACTTCTTCCATTTCCCGCCGCTAAGGCATGGAACCGTCGGAGATGTAGCTGATGGAGGTGCCCGAGGATCCAAGCAAAACACTCACTCGAAAGATCAGCTTGGCGATGAGACAAACTCGTCGCGTCAAAGCGAAGGTCGCAAAGGAGGAGAATCTCAAGAGCGGTTGGACAGCAGTGGGCCTGGTGGTCGAGTTGGGCGTGGAGGTCATGACGAACGAAGCGGTCGGCGCGGCCGTGGCGGGAGCCACCAGATGAGCGCGCCCATAGTACAGATGGCGTTGTGATCGTAGCCTTAGAAGCCTCCGTACTACTACGCTGCCAAGCAGCTCGGAACCCCTGCTGGTACAGTGCCTTACATCGTCGAGGTTAATGCAGTGTCGCTCTTCTCTGAGTATTCTTTGCCATAACTCGTTCGAGCGCGAACGACGGCCGGGGAGCAGATGGGTGACCGCACGTTGTTCACTGCAATGCCTAGAGCGGGGAACCCGACATATGACGCGGACAGAGAGATGCTCGACATCATCCACGATGGAGACGAGGGAGTAGGAGGGGGCTATTAGGCTGGGCAGGTGGAAGACTCGGATCCCACCCAGTCTGGCAACTACTAGCAGTAGAAGCAGTCCTACACACAGACAGCCACATAGCAGTCCTACACCGAGACAAGCGATGGCACACGGCAAGAGTAGCATTGGGCTGCCGGGGAGCAACAGCCAGAGGGGGAGGAGGAGGAGGGCGATGACGATGACAATGATCTAGATGATACAACTAGCGATCCGAAGAAGAAGGGTAGAGGAGAAAGCTTCAACATGCGGGAGGACGAGCTATTGTGCGATGCATGCTTGGCCACTAGCATTGATCCGATCCATGGCACGGAGCAAAAGGGCACAACCTTTTGGTGGAACATTCACATATGGTTCCATGAACACAAGCATTTTGCTCCCTACTCTGAGGTGGTCATCCACAACCATGAATGGAAGTCCCCCAACCATTGATGGTACACCATCCAAGAGGTTGTGTCCAAGTTCTGCGGGCACTTGAAGCATCTCATCATTGCCGAAGAAGGTTAGAAAAAATTTACGAGGGAAGAAGTGGGAGGCGGAGAGGGCGAAGCGAGAAGGTGGGGCGGCTAAGCTAATGGAGAGGTTCAAGGACACCTTGGTGAAGAAGGAGGAGGCATGCATGAGGCGCTCAAACATCAAGGAGGAGAAGAAGGCAGAGAGGTTCAAAATGTTGATGGGGGCGACAAAGAAGAAACTCAAGCTCAAAGAGAGGATGACAATGATCGAAGAGACGAAGGCTGCATGTGAGGAAGATAAGTTGAAATCCGCCGCCAATGCGGGGATGCCAAGATATTTATCTTGAATGTGGACTCTGTGGATGCCAACACAAGAATCATCATGCAATTCGTCTGCTACCAGATGTTGCAGCAGAGGAAAGATCAGTTGGCGCAGTTGAGAAATAACTTTTGGCAATGGTACTCTCGATGTATTCATTGGGTGCATAAGCATGTATATGTGGGCGTACAACATGGGCCTCAACCTCTACTATGCAATGACTAGGAGGTGGGCCATGATATACAATATACATGAAAAACCATATACTCAACACCCCTCCGGAGTCGAAGCGTCGCTAGAGACGTAGAGACAAGACCGAAACTCCTAAAAGACGGAAGTAGGCAATCCCTTGGTCATCACATCAGCGAAATGTTGCATCGTCGGGACATGAAGAACCTGGAAGCACCCAATAGCCACTTGCTCACGAATGAAGAGAATGTCGATCTCAATATGCTTCGTTTGGTGATGATGAACCGGACTAGTGGAGAGGTACACGACAAAGACATTGTCGCAGTACACGGACATGGCCTTGTGAACATCACAAAGCAACTCGTGGAGTAGCTGACGAAGCCAGCAGCATTCGGCAACGGCGTTACCAACTACCGATACTCTGCCTTAGCACTCGAGCGGGAAACCATGGGCTGTCGCTTGGATGACCACGAGATCAGCGAGGGCCCAAGGTAGACGTAGTAGCCTGAGGTGGAGCGTTGTGTGTCGGGGCAACCTGCCCATTCTGCATCAGAGTAGGCGACGAGGTCGGTGGAGGTGGAGGCCATCAGTGTGAGTCCCAAAGACATGGTGCTGCGTATGTAATGAATGATGAGCTTCACCAAGTTCCAATGAGAGTCACGTGGCGAGTGCATATGGAGGCACATCTGCTGAACAACATACTGCAAGTCTGGATGCATCAGGGTCAGGTACTGTAGAGCACCAACAATAGAATGCCGCATGAGACGCGGGAGAACCCTCCAGAGCAGAGACCTTGGCTTTCGTGTTGATAGGCGTGGTGGCAAGGTTGCCGTTAAGCATGCCAGCACGCTTAAGAAGCTCGTGAGCGTACTTCTGCTGATGCATAAAAACCCATCCGGCCGTCGAACCACCTCGATGCCAAGGAAGTGGTGTAGGGGCCCGAAGTCCTTGAGGGCAAACTCATCACGAAGACGAGCCATAAGCCGCTGAAGGAGCTCGATAGTGGATTCTGTCAGGATGATGTCGTCGACATAGAGCAGTAGATATGCAATCACAACTCCCTGATGATAGACGAAGAGGGAACCATCAAAGCGAGTGTATGTGAATCCAAGCGGCTGCAGGAACGTAGTGATACGCTGGTACCATGCCTGTAGTGCCTGCTTCAACCCGTAAAGGGAGCGGGAGAGCAAGCACACGTGGTCAGGATGCGCGGCGTCGACGAATCCAGTGGGCTTCTCAAAGAACACCTACTCGGCAAGGTGGCCATGAAGAAAAGTGTTGGAGACGTCCAACTCGTGCATTGGCTAGGCACGAGATACGGCTAACTGGAGCACGGTGCGGATCGTGCCCGGTTTGACAACCGAGGCAAAGGTGTCACTGAAGTCCATGCCGCCCGCGCGTTGCCGAAATCCCTGGACCACCCAGCGAGCCTTGTAGCGCTCGAGAGTGCCGTCCAAACGAGTCTTATGCCAGAAGACCCACTTGCCAGTGATGATGTTGGCACGGGGCGGCCGAGGGACAAGCTGCTAGGTGCGGTTCCGCTGGAGAGCGTCGAACTCTTCCTGCATCGCAACGAGCCAATGAGGATCCCGAAGGGTGGCTTGAGCTGACGATGGGAGAGGGGACGACTCGGAGGCAGAAGTAGCGAGAAGGTACTCATCGCTGGTTGCTACCTCTTGAGCACTGCGTTGGATTTCCTTGAAGAGGAAAGGATGATGCAGCAAAGTAGCGTAAGTATTTCCCCCAGTTTTTGAGAACCAATGTATCAATCCAGTAGGAGGCTGCGCATGAGTCCCTCGTACCTGCACAAAACAAATAACTCCTCGCAACCAACGCGATAAGGGGTTGTCAATCCCTTCACGGTCACTTACGAGAGTGAGATCTGATAGATATGATAAGATAATATTTTTGGTATTTTTATGATAAAGATACAAAGTAAAATAAAAGCAAAGTAAAAAAGCAAAGGAAATAACTAAGTATTGGAAGATTAATATTATGAAGATAGACCCGGGGGCCATAGGTTTCACTAGTGCCTTCTCTCAAGAGCATAAGTATTTTACGGTGGGTGAACGAATTACTATTGAGCAATTGACAGAATTGAGCATAGTTATGAGAATATCTAGGTATGATCATGTATATAGGCATCACATCCGAGACTAGTAGACCGACTCCTGCATGCATCTACTACTATTACTCCACTCATCGACCGCTATCCAGCATGCATCTAGAGTATTAAGTTCATGGAAACAGAGTAACGCCTTAAGCAAGATGACATGATGTAGAGGGATAAATTCATGCAATATGATAAAAACCCCATCTTGTTATCCTCGATGGCAATAATACAATATGTGCCTTGCTGCCCCCACTATCACTGGGAAAGGACACCGCAAGATTGACCCAAAGCAAAGCACTTCTCCCATTGCAAGAAAGATCAATCTAGTGGGCCAAACCAAACTGATAATTCGAAGAGACTTGCAAAGATAAACAATCATACATAAAAGAATTCAGAGAATATTCAAATATTGTTCATAGATAATCTTGATCATAAACCCACAATTCATCGGTCTCAACAAACACACCACAAAAAGAAGATTACATCGAATAGATCTCTACAAGAAAGGGGAGAATATTGTATTGAGATCCAAAAAGAGAGAAGAAGCCATCTGTGACGCCCCAAGACCGGAGCTTCAGACGCCTTCCGTGTTTTTCCGAGTTTCGTCATGTGAGTTGTTGGTTTGTTGCATTCATCATTGCATCTTGTGCATTGCATCATGTCATCATGCCATCATGTCATTAATCTTTACATTTCAATCTTGGCCATTTCTATTTTCTTGGAACGAGCATATTTTTGTGAGTCCAAGAGAAATTAACCGCATGTCCAAATTCCTCTTCCAACCTTTCTCTTCTCTCCATTTTCCTTTCTTCTACTTCTCTATTTTTTTCAAAGAAAGAGGAGAGAGAAGAAAGCTAGCTGGGCCTCCCTACTGCTGCACCAGCCGCAACCTGCAGCTAGGCCGGCCCATTTGGCCAAGTCCAAGGCCCATCCCTGTGCTAGGCCAGCCGCACCTTAAACCTAGCCCGATCCATCTTCCTCCCGATCCCATCTCTTCCTCACTCGTCTCCCTCTCCCTCCTGTAGCGCCGCCAGAGGAGTAGTGCAGCAGCGCCTCCTGCCTAATTCCCCAACGCCGCCCCTGCTAGAGTTCCTCGACTCCACCACCAGATCCGGCCGGCCTCCGCTGCCTTTGCCCGTTCCTAGCCGGATCCCACCAGCAGGGCCCCGTCCCCGCCTCTATTTCCTCCACCACCATCGCCTTCGGGTGCTACACCGGCGTTCTACCTCGTCGGAGGAGCCCAGCGGACTAGGACGCCCCTGCTGCACCTCTCCTTTTATTCCCCTGGTTCCCTTTCTCTTTGACTCTCTCTCTCTCCCGACTCAAATCCCTCCCTCTCCCGTCTCTGTAACAAGAAGCACCGAGGAGCCGCCCTCGTCCCTAACGCCGGCAAGCTCGATGTTGTCCTTGTGCGGCAACACTGGTGCGCCCACCTCCGCACAACTACCTTGTCGGACCCCTACCCCGGCTGCATCTCCACGCGAAGACCGTCCGCCTCTGCTCATGTCGAAGCTCCACCTGCAGCTCTGCATCACTTGTGCCTCCTCCCCGGGCAGAGAAGCTCTTGTCTGAGCTGTCCCCTTTGGTCAACCCGGTTGCTACCGCCGCTGCCTTAAACTAACCTGGTGCAGCTCGTTTCCAATGAATGTCGGCCTGAGGTTTACCTCCACGACCCGCAAGGCCGAGAACGCCAAGCACCCCTTCGAGCTATCAAGACCGCAAGCGCCAAGTAACACGATGACCCTCGAAGACTTCGGATTCGACAAGTCCGATGACGCTCTTGTACAACTACGTTGCCGAGACCGGAACCGGCAAGACCGACGACACGGAAACGCCAAGTACCCCTACGCACGAAGACGCCTAAGACCGTTTCGGGTTTCATCAAGTACCGCTACCGATGACTCGAACACCTACGAAAACGTGTTCCACTATCGTCGCTGAGATTGCGAGAACCTCTACCAACGACCTTGGAGCATGAACGACGACCGTTGTCAAAGACCCGTACCTCTACCGCTTCCCAGACATGAACCACTACTTCCACTACCGCCGTCCCGAGAACGCCTACTTCCTCTACTTGCACCAAACCCGAACCGTCCCGCTTGCATGCTTCGAAGGTATAACCTCGAGACGACCGCCCATGAATGGATGTATGTGTTGTATGAGATGATCGTGGTTGCACCGTGTCCGAGTTGTTCTTTGCGAATTCCTCATTGCCTTGCCATCGACATGTGGGAACCTGGTATCCGGGAGCACCCCATCATCTTGCATGACACACTCACACCCACTTCCTTTTGCACCGGTATCCCTGTGAGCTACCGGATCACCGCCGTGGCACCTTTTTCCGTCATACTTGCCGTGGCACCCATTTCGTTTCCGCCACGATGACAAAATGCTTCATATCATGTTCATATCAACATTTTCAAAAAAACTGCATAAACTTGCACATGTCATTCGCATCATGAAAATAACCTTTAAATGTTTAAATTTGTTGTTGCACCAAATTGCTAATGCACATGAGGATTTTCCGGACTTGTTGCTTGTTGTTCTGGCCTCATTTAAATTTGCCTAGATAGGTAGTTTTCATATGCTTCACCTCTTGCCATGCTAACCAACATTTAATATTGTTGAGTACATAAACGGGAGAGAACTAAATAATTGTTGTGGTGTTTCGTCAATATGCAACTCGTTGCATATTGAGCTCCACTTAATTTGTAGTGTTAGTTGTGCACTTTGCCACGCCATGAATCATTAAACCGGACATGCATCATACTTGGTTGTGCATCATGCCATGCTTAAGTGATGGTTGTTTACCATGTTGTTTGCTTCTTTCCGGGTTGCTTCTCGCGTTAGCTTCGGTTTCATTCCGGAGTTGTGAGGATTCATTCGACTTTGTCCGTTTGTCTTCTTCATGGACCCGTTATTCTTCCTTGCGGGATCTTAGGCAGGATGACCATACCCTCAAAATCACTTCAATCTTTGATCGCTAGTTGTTCGCTCTTTTGCTATGCGCGATACCTACCACTTGCTATATCATGCCTCCCATTATTGCCATGTCAAGCATCTAACCCACCTTGTCCTACCAAACCATTGTTTGGCTATGTTACCACTTTGCTCAGCCCTTCTTATAGCGTTGCTAGGTGCAGGTGAAGATGGAGTTTGTTCCGTGTTGGAACATGGATATTGTTGGGATATCACAATATCTATTATTTAATTAATGCATCTATATACTTGGTAAAGGATGGAAGGCTCGGCCTGATGCCTGGTGTTTTGTTCCATTCTTGTCGCCCTAGTTTCCGTCATATCGGTGTTATGTTCCTTGATTTTGCGTTCCTTCCGTGGTTGGGTTATAATGGGAACCCCATGACAGTTTGCTTTGAATAAAACTCCTCCAGCAAGGCCCAACCTTGGTTTTACCATTTGCTACCTAAGCCTTTTTCCCTCGGGTTTCCGGAGCCCGAGGGTCATCTTTATTTTAAACCCCCGGGCCAGTGCTCCTCTGAGTGTTGGTCCAACCTATCAGCAGCCGGTGGCCACCTGGGGAAACTCTGGGTTGGTCTACCGGAATCTTGGACAATCCGGTGTGCCCTGAGAACGAGATATGTGCAGCTCCTATCGGGATTTGTCGGCACATTCGGGTGGCTTTGTTGGTCTTTATTTACCATTGTCAAAATGTCTTGTAACTGGGATTCCGAGTCTGATCGCGTCGTCCTGGGAGAAGGAATATCCTTCGTTGATCATGAGAGCTTGTGACGGGCTAAGTTGGGACACCCCTGCAGGGTTTTGAACTTTCGAAAGCCGTGCCCGTGGTTATGGGTAGATGGGAATTTGTTAATGTTCGGTTGTAG
The DNA here is from genome assembly GCA_034509565.1 of Triticum monococcum. NCBI lineage: Eukaryota > Viridiplantae > Streptophyta > Magnoliopsida > Poales > Poaceae > Triticum > Triticum monococcum. The sequence goes on from CM067843.1 coordinate 477,670,357, forward strand.
AAAACTTGACACTTAACTTAATTAAAATGCATCAACCACGTGTGTAGCCGTGATGGTCTCTTCTCGGCGGAGTCCGGGAAGTGAACACGGTTTTGGAGTTATGTTTGAACGTAAGTAGATTCAGGATCACTACTTGATCACTTCTAGTTCACGATCTTTGCATTGCTTCTCTTCTCGCTCTTATTTGCGTATGTTAGCCACCATATATGCTTAGTGCTTGCTGCAGCTCCACCACACTACCCTATCCTACCCATAAGCTTAAGAAGTCTTGATCTCACGGGTGTGAGATTGCTGAGTCCTCGTGGCTCACAGATACCTCCAAACAGTTGGAGGTGCCGATGATACAAGTGCAGGTGAAGCAACCCAGCTCAAGTGGGAGCTCAGTGAAGATCGTGTTTGTTGTGTTGTTTCGTTTCCAGTTGATCAGTAGTGGAGCCCAGTCGGGCCGATCGGGATCTATTGCATTAGGGGTTGTCTTTCTTTATTTGGTTCCATAGTCGAACCTTGATTGTATCTGGATGATGTATTGCTATATTTATTTATTGTGTGAAGTGGCGATTGTAAGCCAACTCTTTATCCCTTTCTTATTCAGTGCATGGGATGTGTAAAGATTACACCTCTTGCGACATGCCTACTATGCGGTTATGTCTCTAAGTCGTGCTCCGACACGTGGGAGATATAGGCGCATCATGGGTGTTATAAGTTGGTAATCAGAGCCATCCCCGACTTAGGAGCCCCTGCTTGATCGAATTGCTGACGTTGTTGAGTCTAGAACAAAATGTTTTGAGTCTTATAGGATTATATATATCAAAGAGTAGGATTATTTTTACTCCTCAGTCCCTTCGTCGCTCTGGTGAGGACTCTTGACGTAGAAGTTTTGACTTTTCTCTCCTCAAATTCCACGAAAAAATTAGGATCACGCGGGTATCTTGGAATCGTTCTGATAGTCTTGTGACGAGAGCATTGTTCTTGGTGCCTCCTGACATTTAGGGGTTGTGGCAGTGTCCCGGGGAGTTGAGCTCCGAGGTGTTGTCGTCACAATTTTATCGTTGCAGTTCTGGAATACCTGAGTTTCACCGACATCGAAAATCTCTTTTATGCAGTTGTTGGTGAGATAACCTCGAGGCCACCCAGTTCTGGGGCAGGAGTTCAGGAGTATTGCCATAACTCGTATAACGGATGCTTTTCGAAGGTTGAGGTAAATGATTTCCTAAGGTTTCTTGATTACGTGTTGAAGGATGGATACAGCTGGATGTAGGATTTGCTAGTTTTGGGTGAGATACTATGCTTCCCCTGTATCCCCAACATCTAATTGCAAAACCAGAAAGTTTCGGGAGTTTATAAGTGGGAATTCAAGTATCACGTAGGATATCCTTCCAACAGACACATGATACGATATGGGATCTATCATATGTTTGTTTCCGGCTTATTTTGCTAGCCAATCCTTTGTTTTGTTTTGAGTTGTGGTATTTGAGTTGCTTCAATGTCAAGTGTTGCTTCCCTACCTTTCCTAAGCGGTGTTCTCATATTCTATGTGGATGCTAATCCTTCGTGATAATCAACATTTTCATGTCAATCCTTTTGAACCGGCGTGTTTCTCTTCAAGTGGATCCGATCATTTCAACATTCGTAAGATCAAACCTCAGTTTTTCCCAACGGTGTTTGTTTCATCCGTCCCAAGTTGCATTTGTTTTACCAGCCTCCCACCCTTTTCCTTCAAGGATTCGGATTTCTTAATCAACTATCATGTTATTGATGAGAAGTCTCCCCATTCTTTTCCATCAATGTTCTTATCCGGTAAGTCTCAGGAAGATACTAACGGAGCTTCAAGTTCGTCATTCTTCTTTCTTTTCTTCTCCAGTGGATTCAAGTCAAGCTTTGTCGGTCATATCCTTTCCTCATTTCAAATGTTTTCTCATACTGGTACACCTCTTAATCATCCACTTCTCGCCATTCGTTTGTTCTGGAGTGTTGAAGATATCTCAGAAGATTCAAGTTTCCACTCTCAATTCGCTCAAGTTCTTTTGAGGATGTTATCTCAATTCAAGCCATTTAATTCAACAGGTGCAATCTCTCTTTTAATTCGTTCAACGGTGTTTCTCTTGAGTAGGCCCTAATCCACAGGTCTTTTCCCAGGATCTTACCTGACTCTTCTATTTTGCCGGTGTTACTCTCAAATTCTTCTCCAAGTATGACGTAAGTACGAATTATCATCGGTCTTATGTCTCTCTCCAAGATCTTTCAAATTCTTTTCACCTTTGGCACAACCTTTCCTCTTTTAATCATTTCGGAGTGGTCTCAATAATTCATGGTGCTGTTTCTCATCGTCATTCTCAGATTTTCAAGTCGGAAGAAGATTTTCTCTTAAATCTTGCTTCATTCTCTTGAAGATGCGTAGTTCAAGCTTGATGCCATCCTCTCATAGTTGTTTTCGATTGTGAGAATTCTTTTCACCCATCCAGAGCTATTCAAGAGTCTTTTCAGTTTGATTCTCCGAAGACCATCATTGCGAGTTTATTCATTCTCAGCTTTCAGCTCTCATTCTCCAAATCTTACCGGTGCATCGCTCAAGTACTCTCTAGTCAGTTCATGATCTCTTCGTTTCACTTGTATCTAAATTCTCTCAAGTATTTTCATTCGTTTCTAATTCTTCCCGATGTTTCGTTATCTTTTCTTCATTCATGTGTCAATTCGTACGGTGGTTCGTTCAAGATTTCTCTTCCTTCGTTATCGTATCAATTTATTCATTGTTTCAATCCTACCGGTGGATCATTGAAGACTTTTCTCAAGTTTGCGCTATATCTCTCTTAATCCTTTCTAAGAGAATAAGTAGTATGTCAAATCCATTGCTTGTCATCAATTTAAATTGGTGAAGGATAAGCATAATGTAATTCTTATTCTGGTTTCATCGAGTTAATTCAATTCCTTATTCCGGAGGCTCATCAAATTCTCGGTTTCAATTGTTTCATCTTTTCTTTTCCCGGAGTTCCAAGCTCTCTCAATTATATCGTCGCGAAGATTCATCTAAATCATTACAAGGCTTCACCTTGTGTTTTCAACTTCTCGTTCTTTTTATCATCATTTTGTTACCGGAGTTCTTCATGGAGGTTACATGGTGGTACATCAAGGATTCTTTTCATTATTCAATTGATCTTCAAGATTTCTCGCGAAGTTAAGTTCCACCAAGCTATACTCAAAAATAAACATGGTGTTAAACACATGTCTTGTTTTCAGGAGTTCAAGCTTCTTCATCTTGCATTCCGAAGTGAAATTCTTTCCGTCTTATCTTTGGAGGTGGTGTTATGTCATTTTGACGGCTCCCTTCATGTTTCATGATTCACAAGTTGGCCGAAATGACATATTTTAAACCCATCATTTTCAATTCGTTCATGACATCATTTGCAAACCATCAATTTCTTCGTTGGAGGTTATCTTGGTATAGATTTCACCTAAAGCCTTCCATTGGGAATGTTGCTCTTTGTGATGATTACCTATGATCCAAGTTTTTTTATCACCTCGGTGGGAGAAGCTTTCTATCTTTTCTAGCTCTCAATCAAATCTTTTTCCCGTGAGTGGCAGGTGGTCACCTCATAATTTTGAGATGTCTTCCATTAGCCCACATCAAGCTTATGATTTCATTGTTGATAATCCAACAACTCCGTTCTAGCATTTGTTGTAAGCGTGCTCTCTCAAGATCTTGTTTCCCTCCGTTCATTCCATTCCATTCTTTCATTTCTTCCGGAGGCATAGTGATGTTGCTCTTTTCAATCATCATCTTTTATTGCGAGGATCGTGTTCTTTTCGTGCTTATCCATTCAACCGGAGTGTCATGCCCTCTTTTCAAGTTCTTCCCATTCTGTCAAGTTTTGCCTCCCTTCTCAACCGGAGTGCTATCTGGAATCTTTCTTACCCATTATGCCATTCTTTCAATAGTTCCGGAGGTAGTGTGTTGTTGGTTTCATCAAGTATCCTCTCATCTTGTCAAGTTCTTGTTAATTCCTTCCATTTGCAGTCGGAGTACTACCCAAATTATATCATTCTTATTCCTTCTCTATCTTGTTTTAACCGGAGTCTCATTGAAGTGCTTTCATTTTGACAAGTTCACATTATAGCCTTCCATTTCCAACCGGAGTGTTGTCGTAATTGATCCTTATCGTTCCTTGTACATCTCATTTCTACCGGAGTGCTTGCATGTACTTCTTGTCCATTGCAACCCTTTTTATTATGTCTTTCAACCTATAAGGTTCTAGTAATGTTCCTTGTTCCTCTTTTCTCACGGAGTGTTTTAAACTTCGTTCATCTTCGTTGTTTTCTCTCTTTCAATTTTTTTAAACCTCTCAAGGTTCTTTGGTATCACTCATTTGTACAAAGAAGCAACTTTGTTTTACCTCTTCCTCTTCCGTTTCTCTTCGGTGCCATTCCTAGATCTCAGGACTAGATCCTCTCGTAGTGGTGGAGTGTTGTGATGCCCCAAGATCGGAGCTTCAAACGCCTTCCATGTTTTTCCGACTTTCGTCATGTGAGTTGTTGGTTTGTTGCATTCATCATTGCATCTTGTGCATTGCATCATGTCATCATGCCATCATGTCATTAATCTTTGCATCTCAACTCAACTAAATAAATTACATAGATCTTTCGATCTATTTAAATCGAGGGAATTCACATGGTGGTTTCTCTTTAAAACATATCCTCCCGATAGTAGGGAGCTATATTCAATATTTCTTTAATTTGAAATTAACCATAACACACTTGCAAAAATCCCAATGCCTTTGCTATCTTAATTCTTGGTCTCCAACCTTGCCATAAATTCTATCATCTTATTCCGGAGCTACACCAAAAATCCGAACATTTTTGGACCTTCCCAAACCTCACTTCCTATTCAAATCATTTGAATTTAAATTAAGTGAGTTTGAATTTAATCTTTCAATCCTGGCCATTTCTATTTTCTTGGAATGAGCATATTTCTGTGAGTCCAAGAAAAATTAACCGCATGTCCAAATTCCTCTTCTCTCCTTTTTCCTTTCTTCTACTTCTCTGTTTTAGAAGAAAGAGGAGAGAGAAGAAAGCTAGCTGGGCCTCCCTACTACTGCACCAGCCGCAACCTGCAGCTAGGCCGGCCCATTCGGCCAAGGCCAAGGCCCATCCCTCTCCTAGGCCAGCCGCACCTTAAACCTAGCCCGATCCATCTCCCTCCCGGATCCCATCTCTTCCTCACTCGTCTCCCTCTCCCTCTCGTAGCGCCGCCAGAGGAGTAGTGCAGCAGCGCCTCCTGCCTATGACAAGACCGACGACACAGAAACGCCAAGTACCCCTACACATGAAGACGCCTAAGACTGTTTCGGGTTTCATCGCCCTCCCTCTCCCTCTCACCGGAACCGACAAGACCGACGACACAAAAACGCCAAGTACCCCTACGCACGAAGACGCCTAAGACCGTTTCGGGTTTCATCAAGTACCACTACCAATGACTTGAACACCTATGAAAACGTGTTCCACTACCGTCGCCGAGATTGCGAGAACCTCTACCGACGACCTTGGAGCATGAATGGCGACCGTTGTCGAAGACCCGTACCTCTACCGCTTCCCGGACATGAAGCACTACTTCCACTACCGCCGTCCCGAGAACGCCTACTTCCTCTACTTGCACCGAACCCGAACCGTCCCGCTTGAATGCTTCGAAGGTATAACCCCGAGACGACCGCCTATGAACGGATGTATGTGTTGTATGAGATGATCGTGGTTGCACCGTGTCCGAGTTTTTCTTTGCGAGTTCCTCATTGCCTTGCCGTCGACATGTGGGAACCCGGTATCTGGGAGCACCCCATCATCTTGCATGACACACTCACACCCACTTCCTTTTGCACCGGTATCCCTGTGAGCTACTGGATCACCGCCGTGGCACCTTTTTCCGTCGTAGTTGCCGTGGCACCCCTTTCATTTCCGCCACGATGACAAAATGCTTCATATCATGTTCATATCAACATTTTCAAAAAAACTGCATAAACTTGCACATGTCATTTGCATCATGATAATAACCTTTAAATGTCTAAATTTGTTGTTGCACCAAATTGCTAATGCACATGAGGATTTTCCGGACTTGTTGCTTGTTGTTCCGGCCTCATTTAAACTTGCCTAGATAGGTAGTTTTCATATGCTTCACCTCTTGCCATGCTTACCAACATTTAATATTGTTGAGTACATAAACGGGAGAGAACTAAATAATTGTTGTGGTGTTTCGTCAATATGCAACTCGTTGCATATTGAGCTCCACTTAATCTGTAGTGTTGGTTGTGCACTTTGCCATGCCATGAATCATTAAACCGGACATGCATCATACTTGGTTGTGCATCATGCATGGTTAAGTGATGGTTGTTTACCATGTTGTTTGCTTCTTTCCGGGTTGCTTCTCGCGTTAGCTTCGGTTTCGTTCCGTAGTTGTGAGGATTCGTTCCACTTCGTCCGTTTGTCTTCTTCATGGACCGTTCTTCTTCCTTGCGGGATCTCAGGCAAGATGACCATACGCTCGAAATCACTTCTATCTTTGCTTGCTTGTTGTTCGCTCTTTTGCTATGCGTGATACCTACCACTTGCTATATCATGCCTCCCATTATTGTCATGTCAAGCCTCTAACCCACCTTGTCCTATCAAAGCGTTGTTTGGGTATGTTACCGCTTTTCTAAGCCCCTATTATAGCGTTGCTAGTTGCAGGTGAAGATGGAGTTTGTTCCGTGTTGGAACATGGATATTGTTGGGGTATCACAATATCTCTTATTTAATTAATGCACATATACTTGGTAAAGGGTGGAAGGCTCAGCCTTATGCCTGGTGTTTTGTTCCACTCTTGCTGCCCTAGTTTCCGTCATACCGGTGTTATGTTCCTTGATTTTTCGTTTCTTACGCGGTTGGGATATAATGGGAACCCCTTGACAGTTCGCTTTGAATAAAACTCCTCCAGCAAGGCCCAACCTTGGTTTTACCATTTGCCACCTAAGCCTTTTTCCCTCGGGTTTCTAGAGCCCGAGGGTCATCTTTATTTTAAACCCCCGGGCCAGTGCTCCTCTGAGTGTTGGTCCAACCTGTCAGCAGCCGGTGGCCAGCAGGGGCAACTCTAGGTTGGTCTACCGGAATCTTGGACAATCCAGTGTGCCCTGAGAACAAGATATGTGCAGCTCCTGTCGGGATTTGTCGGCACATTCTGGTGGCTTTGCTGGTCTTGTTTTACCATTGTCGAAATGTCATGTAACCAGGATTCCGAGTCTGATCAGGTCGTCCTGGGAGAAGGAATATCCTTCATTGACCGTGAGAGCTTGTGATGGGCTAAGTTGGGACACCCCTGCAGGGTTTTGAACTTTTGGAAGCCGTGCCCGCGGTTATGGGCAGATGGGAATTTGTTAATGTCCGGTTGTAGAAAACTTGACACTTAACTTAATTAAAATGCATCAACCGCGTGTGTAGCCGTTATGGTCTCTTCTCGGCGGAGTCCAGGAAGTGAACACGGTTTTGGAGTTATGTTTGAACGTAAGTAGATTGAGGATCACTTCTTGATCACTTCTAGTTCTTGACCGTTGCATTGCTTCTCTTCTCGCTCTTATTTGCGTATGTTAGCCACCATATATGCTTAGTGCTTGCTGCAGCTCCACCACACTACCCTATCCTACCCATAAGCTTAAATAGTCTTGATCTCGCGGGTGTGAGATTGCTGAGTCCTCGTGGCTCATAGATACTTCCAAACAGTTGCAGGTGCCGATGATACCAGTGCAGGTGAAGCAACCCAGCTCAAGTGGGAGCTCAGTGAAGATCGTGTTCGTTGTGTTGTTTTGTTTCCAGTTGATCAGTAGTGGAGCCCAGTCGGGGCGATCAGGGATCTATTGCATTAGGGGTTGTCTTTCTTTATTTGGTTCCGTAGTCGGACCTTGATTGTATCTGGATGATGTAATGCTATATTTATGTATTGTGTGAAGTGGCGATTGTAAGCCAACTCTTTATCCCTTTCTTATTCAGTACATGGGATGTGCAAAGATTACCCCTCTTATGACATGCCTACTATGCGGTTATGCCTCTAAGTCGTGCTCCGACACGTGGGAGATATAGCCGCATCATGGGTGTTACACCATCTAGCTAATAACTATGGACCCAAAGGTCTGAGGTAAACTACTCACACTTCATCGGAGAGGCTATGGTGTCGATGTAGAAGCCCTCCGTGATGGATGCCCCCTCCGGCGGAGCTCCGGAACAGGCCCCAAGATGGGATCTCGTGGATACAGAAGGTTGCGGCGATGGAATTAGGTTTTTGGCTCCGTATCTGATTGTTTGGGGGTACGTAGGTATATATAGGAGGAAGGAGTACGTCGGTGGAGCAACAGGGGGCCCACGAGGGTGGACGGCGCGCCTGGGGGCTAGGCGCGCCCCCTACCTCGTGGCCTCCCTGTTGGTTGCTTGACGTAGGGTCCAACTCTCCTGGGTCTTGTTCGGTGAGAAAATCATGTTCCCGAAGGTTTCATTCCGTTTGGACTCCGTTTGATATTCCTTTTCTTCGAAACCCTAAAATAGGCAAAAACAACAATTCTGAGCTGGGCCTCCGGTTAATAGGTTAGTCCCAAAAATAATATAAAAGTGGATAATAAATCCCAATAATGTCCAAAACAGTAGATAATATAACATGGAGCACTAAAAAATTATAGATACGTTGGAAATGTATCAAGCACCCCCAAGCTTAATTCATGCTCGTCGTCGAGTAGGTAAATGATAAAAACAGAATTTTTGATGTGGAATTCTACTTGGCATAATTTTAATGTAATTCTTCTTAATTGTGGTATGAATATTCAGATCCGAAAGATTCAAGACAAAAGTTTAATATTGACATAAAAATAATAATACTTCAAGCATACTAACAAAGCAATCATGTCTTCTCAAAATAACATGGCCAAAGAAAGTTATCCCTACAAAATCATATAGTCTGGCTATGCTCTATCTTCACCACACAAAGTACTTAAATCATGCACAACCCCGATGACAAGCCAAGAAATTGTTTCATACTTTTGACATTCTCAAACTTTTTCAATCTTCACGCAATACATGAGCGTGAGCCATGGATATATCACTATATGTGGAATAGAATGGTGGTTTTGGAGAAGACAAAAAGGGAGAAGATAGTCTCACATCAACTAGGTGTATCAACGAGCTATGGAGATGCCCATCAATAGATATCAATGTGAGTGAGTAGGGATTGCCATGCAACGGATGCACTAGAGCTATAAGTATATTAAAGATCAGTATAAGAAACTAAGTGGGTGTGCATCGAACTTGCTTGCTCATGAAGACCTAGGGTATTTTGAGGAAGCCCATCATTGAAATATACAAGCCAAGTTCTATAATGAAAAATTCCCACTAGTATATGAAAGTGACGAAATGAGAGACTCTCTATCATGAAGATCATGGTGCTACTTTGAAGCACAAGTGTGGTAAAGGATAGTAACATTGCCCCTTCTCTCTTTTTCTCTCTTTTTTTATTTGGGCCTTTTCTCTCTTTTTTATGGCCTCTTTTCTTTCTTTTCTTTTATTTTTTTATTTTTTAGTCCGGAGTCTCATCCCGACTTGTGGGGGAATCATAGTCTTCATCATCCTTTCCTCACTGGGACAATGCTCTAATAATGATGATCATCACACTTTTATTTTCTTACAACTCAACAATTACAACTCGATACTTAGAACAAAATATGACTCTATATGAATTCCTCCGGCGGAAGTACCGGGATATGCAATGAATCAAGAGTGACATCTATGAAAGAATTATGAATGGTGGCTTTGCCACAAATACGATGTCAACGACAAGATCATGCTAAGCAATATGCCAATGATGGAGTGTGTCATAATAAACGGAACGGTGGAAAGTTGCATGGCAATATATCTCGGAATGGCTATGGAAATGCCATAATAGGTAGGTATGGTGGCTGTTTTGAGGAAGGTATATCGTGGGTGTATGATACTGGCGAAAGGTGCGCGGTATTAGAGAGGCTAGCAATGGTGGAAGGAAGAAAAGTGCGTATAATCCATGGACTCAACATTAGTCATAAAGAATTCATATACTTATTGCAAAAATATACAAGTTATCAAAGCAAAGTATTACGCGCATGCTCCTAGGGGAATAGATTGGTAGGAAAAGACCATCGCTCGTCCCTGACCGCCACTCATAAGGAAGCCAATCAAAAAATAAATCATGCTCCGACTTCATCACATAATGGTTCACCATACGTGCATGCTACGGGAATCACAAACTTTAACAGAAGTATTTCTCAAATTCACAACTACTCAACTAGCACAACTTTAATATCACGATCTTCATATCTCAAAAAAATTATCAAGCATCAAACTTCTCATAGCATTCAACTCACTCATAAGAAAGTTTTTAATAGTCTTGAATACCAAGCATATTAGGATTATTTAAGAAAATTACCATGATATTTAAGACTCTCAAAATAATCTAAGTAAAGGATGAGAGATCAATAGTTTCTATAAAACAATTCCATCATTGTTCTCTAAAAAAATATAAGTGAAGTACTAGAGCAAAACTATATAACTCAAATGATATAGGCGAAGCACATAGAGTATTCTAACAAATTCCAAATTATGTATGGCTCTCTCAAAAGGTGTGTTCAGCAAGGATGATTGTGGTAAACTAGAAAGCAAAGACTCAAATCATACAAGACGCTCCAAGCAAAACACATAGCATGTGGTGAATAAAAATACAGCTCCAAGTAAAGTTACCGATAGAAGTAGACGAAAGAGGGGATGCCTTCCGGGGCATCCCCAAGCTTTGGTTTTTAGGTGTCCTTAGATTATCTTGGGGATGCCATGGGCATACCCAATCTTAGGCTCTTTGTAACACCCCCGATGCGACTATATCTCCCACGTGTCGAGGCACGACTTAGAGGCTTAATCGCATTGAAGGCATATGTCGCAAGTCAGGCAATCATCACAAACATCCCATGTAATATAGATAATGAAAAAGGGATAACATAGTTGGCTTACACTCGCCACGTCAATCAAGTAAATAAATAACATACATCATCCAAACACTCATGGCCCGACTACGGTGCCAAAATAAAAGACAACCCAACAAGCGACATGGTCCCGATCACCCCAACTGGGCACCACTACTGATCATCAAGAAAAGAAACATAGTAACGCTAAGAGTACTCGTCGAACTCCCACTTGAGCTCAAGCGCGCCATCTAGAGCTGTATCATCAGGCCCTGCATATGGTGTAATAGTAATCTATGAGCCACAGGGACTCAGCAATCTCGCACCCTCGCGATCAAGACTATTTAAGCTTAATAGGAAAGGCAAGGTAAATATGTGGAGCTGCAGCAAGCGACTAGCATATATGGTGGCTAACCTATTCGCAACAGAGAGCGAGAAGAGAAGGCAAAGCGCGAACGCATAACTAAAGAAGGCAATCCTACGGCAGACATTACTCCAACACCGTGTCCACTTCCTGGACTCCGCCGAGAAGAGGCCATCACGGTAACTCACACAGTTGATTCATTTTAATTAAGTTTATGTTTAAGTTATTTACAACCGGACATTAACAAATTCCCATCTGCCCATAACCGCGGGCACGGCTTTCGAAAGTTCAAATCCCTGCAGGGGAGTCCGAACTTAGCCCATGAAAAGCTCTCACGGTCAACGAAGGAATAGACCTCCTCCCGAGACGTTCCGATCAGACTCGGTACCTCGGTTCTTCAAGGCACTTCGATAGGTTAAAACTAATCCATCAACACCGCCCGAATGTGCTGACAAATCCCGATAGGAGCTGCACATATCTTGTTCTCAGGGCACACTCAGATAGGTCAAGCTACGAGTAAAACCAACCCTCAAGTTTCCCCGAGGTGGCCCCGCAGGCTGCCCGGTTCGGACCAACACTCAGAGGAGCACTGGCCCGGGGGGGTTTAAAATAAGATGACCCTCGGGCTCCGGAAACCCAAGGGAAAAAGAGGCTAGGTGGCAAATGGTAAAACCAAGGTTGGGAATTGCTGGAAAAGCTTTACTCAAGGCGAAACATCAAGGGGTTCCCATTATAACCCAACCGCGTAAGGAACGCAAAATCCGGGAACATAACACCGATATGACGGAAACTAGGGCGGCAAGAGTGGAACAAAACACTAGGCGAGAGGCCGAGCCTTCCACACTTTACCAAGTATATAGATGCATTAAGATAACATGGCAATATAATGATATCCCAACAAGTAAATAAATGTTCCAACAAGGAACGGTCTCCAATCTTCACCTGCAACTAGCAACGCTATAAGAGGGGCTGAGCAAAGCGGTAACATAGCCAATCAAGGGTTTGCTAGGACAATGGTGCGTTAGAGGCTGAACATGGCAATTTGGGAGGCTTGAAAGCAAGTGGTAGGCATCGTAGCATTGGCATAGCAAAAGAGCGAGCTTCTAGCAAAGCAAAGATAGTAGTGATTTCGAGGGTATGATCATCTTGCCTGCAAAGTTGTCAGCGTTGATTGGATCCTCGAAAGCAAACTCAATGGGCTCCTCGTTAGCGAACTCGTCTCCCGGCTCTACCCAAACAAGACAAACAAGCAACAAGAACACAATCAACCACGTGCAAGGATCAAACAAGATGATGCAAACATGGTATGCTATGCGGGATGCAATGCGGGATGCATATGCAAGATATGACAGGAAATGCAAGAACCTGGCCTCAACTTGGAAAACCAAGTGTGCCACTAGAAAGATGAGATGAAATCACTTGAAAACGATATAAAGATCACCGGAATCGGAGTTACGGTTTGGAAATGGCAAGCGATTCAAATATGACCACGTCTGCGACTTACAACAAGTGGCCATCTAAATGCAATGAGATGAACATGCTACAGCACCCAAACATGGCATCAAAATACATGGCAAGTATGCATTCATGATGCTTAACAAAAATCTAGCACTGAGCTACGGCCAATTCATCCATTAACAGGTTCAAACAAGCATGGCAAAACTGCATATGGTAAACAGATCTCAGACTTAGTGAAATTAACACTTGTCTGGAATTTCAGATCAGATAGCACTCTTTGGAGCAACAAAACTATATGCTACAGGACCTGAACATGACAAATAAAGACATGGCATGGAGCTACTCAAAGACCTTAACAAAAGTCCCTTAGTGACCTTGAGCCAAAAGGGATCACAAAATACATTTGCAAGCATGTGAACATACCAAAAACATAATCAGTTTCCAGACTTAGTGAAAACTAGGACATGCTGAAAACAGATATCAAGTAGGCATGTTTACGAGCTCGATGCACTCACTACGGTGCAAGTCATGTTAAGCTAAGCATACACCCAACAAGAATACACAAAATGAAAGCTAGACATGGCAAGAAAAATAGCATAGCATGCACGGATCAACTATAACAACATCGGCAAAATTGCAAACAAGTTGACAATCTGCCCAGATTCACAAAGTAGCAAAAGTAGAGCTCGATTGACTCATGCTAGCGTGCTCCATATATTCAAACAAATACATGGATAGATAGAGCACGACAAGATTAACAAAACATCCTTACTGATCATCCTCAAAAGAGGCACGGATCACTAGGAAACAACATGAACATATGGCATCATGAACTAAACAGCTTAAGGACTTAGTGGAAATGCTAAGTCCCTGAAAACAGAATTACCAAGTGCCTCACTTTGCAAGCTTGCACTAGTCACCACACACATCACAAAAATACATGGGTTGCACCTCTGGAAAGATGACAAAACCCTTAACAAAACATATGTAGAGCACATGGGCATATCATGCACACAATAATCATGGCAAAAATGACAAAAGTCTAAATGGAGTAGCAGATCTGACAATTAACTCAAGTAGCCTTCTTCTAACAGCATTTCGGGCATCAAGATGAACTCAAATGAAAATGATGCAATGGAATAAAATGATGTACTCTCTGAGACGAACAATTTGATATGCTATATGCATGAATCGGAGCTACGGATGCAAAGTTACGAGGCCATGAACATGAGCACTTGGATCTGAGAATTTCGGGACTTAGAGGAAAATCAACCTCGCGAAATTAGGGTTTACAGTAGACGTTCGGATCTGGATCGGATCGGAGCACGCGGATCGAGGCAAACTCCGGCGAGGCACTGTTCACCGGCGGGGGAAGCTCGCCGGAGCCGGCGTGACGGCGGGGCGAGGCCGGAGACGAGGCGGCGGGGTCGCGGCCGGGCGCGGACGGGACGGCGCCGGCTCGGGCGACGAAGCCGAGGCTTCCCGCGGGCGGCGCCGGCGAGGAAAGCGGCGATGGCGGCCCACGGCGGCGCGGAGAAAGGTTGGTGGCGGCGTGGCGAGCGGCGCCGGGGAGGAGAAGGGCGGCGGGCGGGGCGCCTCCTCTGGGCCGCGGGGGCTCTCCCCGGGCCGGAGCGGGCTGGAGCGGGCGCGGGTGGCCGCGTGCCACGTGGCACCATGCCACCGGCTGCGGGCGGCGGCGGCGGCGTGTCCAGCCGTAACGGACACGTCCGGCGCGGCGCGAGGTGGATTTTTAGGGTTTTGGACGAGGGGGAATCCGGATTTCGGGGAGAGACCTATTTATAGGCATAGAGGGAGCTAGGAGAGTCCAATTGAGGTGCGGTTTTCGGCCACGCGATCGTGATTGAACGCTCTAGGTGATGGAGCAGAGTTAGGTGGGTTTTGGGCCAAATTGGAGGGGTGTTGGGCTGCAACACACACGAGGCCTTTTCGGTCCCTCGGTTAACCGTTGGAGTATTAAACGAAGTCCAAATGATACGAAACTTGACAGGCGGTCTACCGGTAGTAAACCAAGGCCGCTTGGCAAGTCTCGGTCCAATCTGGAAATGTTTAATCCCCACACACGAAAGAAAGCTAGAAATGACCACCGGAGGAGAACGAAGCGCCAGAATGCAAAATGGACAACGGGGAAAATGCTCGAATGCATGAGATAAACACGTATGCAAATACAATGCACATGATGACATGATATGAGATGCATGACAAAGATAACAACGCACGGAGACAAAGACCCGAACCCGAGAAAATAAAATAACTTAAGGCCGGAAACGGCAAGAGTTGGATTACATATTGGGTAAATCATATCCGGGGTGTTACAACACTCCACCACTACGAAAGGATCTCGTCCCGAGATCTAGGACTAAAAGAACGCCGGGTACTCAGAACGGAGGTGATCCTCGCGTTCCCAGGTAGCTTCACGGTCGGAATGGTGTGACCACTTGACTTTGAGGAACTTGATCGACTTGTTGCGAGTCTTGCGTTCAGTCTCTTCAAGGATAGCAACGGGTTGCTCACGATAGGAGAGATCTTCTTGGAGCTCAATGTCCTCGAAGTTGACGGTGCGGTCAGGAGTCTTGAAGCACTTTCGGAGCTGAGAGATATGGAACACATCATGAACATTTGCAAATATTGAAGGAAGCTCGAGTTGATAGGCGAGGTCGCCTCTCTTGCTGACAATCTTGAAAGGTCCCACGTATCTGGGGGAAAGCTTCCCTTTGATACCGAAGCGACGAGTACCTTTCATAGGAGAGACGCGGAGGTAAACATGATCTCCGATCTTGAAAGCCAAATCACGGTGCTTACTATCATAGTAGCTATTCTGACAAGATTGGGCTGCTTTGAGGTTATCTCGAATGACTTTGCACATTTCTTCTGCCTCTGTGATTAAGTCATTTCCCAAAGCTGACGTTCACCGGTTTCAGACTAGTTGAGAGGGGTACGGCACTTCCTGCCATACAGAATTTCAAATGGGGCCTTGCCCGAACTTGCTTGAAAACTGTTGTTGTAGGAGAATTCAGCATAAGGAAGACAATCCTCCCACTTCATGCCGAAGGAGATCACACAAGCCCTGAGTATATCTTCAAGAATCTGGTTGACACGCTCGACTTGACCGCTGGTTTGAGGATGGAAAGCTATGCTGAAGCGGATGTTGGTGCCCATGGCCTTCTGAAAAGAATCCCAAAACTTGGAGGTAAAGATGCTGCCACGGTCTGAAGAGATTACTTGAGGGGTACGGCACAACTGCCTGAGGTTGAGATTAGGCTGAGTGAAGATGTACTTGAGACTCTTGTGATCAGTGAAAATGTCCACTTTTCTTCCCAATAAGAGATGTCTCCAAGTCAAAAGAACATGCACAACTGCCGCCAACTCGAGATCATGAGTGGGGTAGTTCTTCTCATTAGGCTTCAATTGGCAAGAGGTATAAGCAACAACTTTCTTTTGTTGCATCAATACTGCACCGAGACCTTGGAGAGAGGCATCACAAAAGACCTCATATGGCTTGGATTCATCAGGCGGAGTCAGAACTGGAGCAGTGATCAATTTCTCTTTCAAAGTGTTGAAAGAAATATCACACTCCGGAGACCAAACGTACTTGAAGTGCTTCTGGAGAAGATTAGAGAGAGGCTTCGTGATCTTAGAAAAGTTTTCAACGAATCTTCGACAGTAGCTTGCGAGACCGAGGAAGCTACGGAGTTGCTTCACGTTCTGAGGAGGTTCCCAATTCACAATTGTAGACACCTTCTCAGGATTCACGGCAATGCCCTTGGCAGAGATGATATGACCAAGATAAAGAACCTCATCGAGCCAAAATTCACACTTGGAGAACTTGGCGTAGAACTGGTGTTCCCTCAGCTTATCGAGTACCAAACACAAGTGTTTGGCATGATCTTCCTTGTTCTTTGAGAAAACCAGAATGTCGTCGAGATAGACCAAAACGAAGTCATTGGTGTAGGCGTTGAAGATGAAGTTCATCATGCGAGAGAACGTCGGAGGAGCGTTGACGAGGCCAAAATACATGACAGTTTATTCATATGAACCATAGCTTGTCCTGAAGGCCATCTTGGGAATATCTTGCTCATGGATTCGAATCTGATGATAACCCATACGGAGATCAAGCTTGGAGAATACTTGGGCGCCTTTGAGTTGTTCGAACAGCTCGTTGATGTTGGGAGGTGGGTATTTGTTCTTGATGGTCTTCTTGTTCAATGGACAGTAATCAACACAAAGTCGGTCCGTTCCATCCTTCTTCTTCACAAAAAGAACACCACAACCCCACGGAGAAGAACTAGGCCGGATGAGACCCATTCTTTCTTGAACATCGAGTTGCTTCTTCAGCTCCTTCAACTCTTCAGGTCCGAGCTTGTAAGGACGCTTGCAAACAGGTTCCGTGCCAGGTTCAAGATCAATAACGAATTCAACTGGCCGGTGCGGAGGCATTCCTGGAAGCTCTTCTGGAAAGACATCTTGATATTCGCAAACGACTGGAATCTGCAAGATAGCATCCAATTCACCCTTCTCATTGAGAGAAAGCAGGCGGATGGTATCATCCTGAGCGGCAAAGACAATTACATCCTCAGACAAATGAGTCAATTGAATCTGCCTGGCTGCACAATCAAGATGCGCCTTGTGCTTAGGAAGCCAATCCATTCCGAGAATAAGATCAATATCCGAGTTGAAAAGAACCATTGGGGAAGAAAGGAACTTGTAGTCGCCCAACGTGATAGTAACATCTGGCACCTCCAGACTTGCACTCAAACATTTGCCAGGAGAAATGATATCCATTTTTTACCCAAATGAGAAGAAACGAACTCATGCTTGGTAAAAAATGGCTTTGACATGAAACAATGCGATGCACCAGTGTCAAAAAGAACTCTTGCGGGAATATCATTAACAGGAAGGTTACCCATGATGACATATGATGAATCCTCTGCCTGAGTTGCATTCAGCAAGTTGACCTTGGCGTGCTTGGGGTTATGCTTGACCACAGCTGTACTTGCCGATCTGACAGGAGGAGGAGGAGGAAGACGCCTCTAGTTGAAACACTTGGTTGCATAGTGACCCTTCTGTTGGCACTTGTTGCACGTGACCTCTGAAAGTGGACGGTGGTACAGAGCACTCGATCTTGGAGCTTGAGATGAAGTCTTGTTCTGAAAGCCAGGGTTGGGTGGGTGGGAAGAACCACTGCCACCTTTCCTCTTCTGATACGGCTGACGGAACGGAGGAGGAGGAAGCCAATACTTCTGCTGCTTGGCCACTTGAGTAGAGAAAGAAGGAGTAACATCTCTGACTCGCTTCTTGGAAGCATCACACCTCAATTGAGCGGCCTCTTGCTTCAGTGCCATGTTGTAGAACTCATCGTACCTCAAGGGCTCAAAGAGGACAAGAGCTAGCTGAATTTCTTCTCTGAGACCACCCCTGAACTGGTATATCATGCTCTTCTCATCAGGAACATCCTTCTTGGCAAAGCGGGCGAGCTTCTGGAACAACTTGTTGTAGTCATAGACAGACAAAGAGCCTTGCTTCAGGTTGCGGAATTCCTCACGCTTGCTTTCAGTCACACTCTGAGGGATGTGATGAGCTCGGAAATCTTGACGGAATTCATCCCAAGTGATCACACGTCCACCTCTGGAATCCTTGTACTGCTGGAACCATTCTGCAGCTTGATCTTTGAGTTGGAAGGAAGCGAACTTGACGAAATCCTCAGGCCTGACGTTACTGCACTCAAAATGCTTGGACAGATCCATAAGCCAATCGTCAGCATCGGTTGCCTCAACACAATTGCTGAAAGTGTTTGGCCCATTAGCAAGGAACTGGTTGAGTGTAGCAAAGTGGTTCTGATTGTTGCCTTGATTCCCTTGGTTGCCTTGATTGCGCTCTTGAAGAATTTGCATGATCAACTGCGTGTTTGCATTGGTTGCGGCCATCACAGCTTGCCATGCCTCCGGAGGAGGTGGAGGTGGTGGCAGATCTGGATTCAGAGTCATGCGTGTTGGAGGAGCCATCCTGAAGAGGTTGACATCCATTAGCACATTGATAGACAAATGAAGCTGAATCCAACGGAATAAAAATTGCAACATATAGTCTTCACATCCAAACAGAAAGAACGAATGCATTCCTCTTGAAATGGTCACATATCCATAAATTGCGAAGCCACATAGAATTTGGTAGAAGAAGTAAATCAACAAGGTACGGATCAAGAACAAATAATCGGTAAGAAATCCCAATCTCAAACCAATATCCGTGGAAGAAGAACTAGAGCTACAAGAATTCCCACCTATGAAACTCTCGAACCTTTCCGGTTATGCAATCAGGTGTTGGGGATACAGGGGAAGCATAATATCTCACCCAAATCTAGCAAATCCTACATCCAGCTGTATCCATCCTTCAACACATAACCAAGAAAAACTTCGGAAACCATCTACCTCAACCTTCGAAAAGCATCCGTTATACAAGTTATGGCGATACTCCCGAACTCCCGCCCCAGTACTGGGTGACGTCGAGGTTATCTCACCAACGAACTGCATAAAAGAGATTTTCGATGTCAGCGTACTAAACTCAGGTATTCCAGAATTGCAATGATAAAATTATGACGACAACACCTCAGAGCTCAACTCCCCGGGACACTTCCACAAAACCCCTGCCAGGAGGCACCAAGACAATGTTCTCATCATAAAACCATCGGAACGATTCCAAGATACCCGCGTGATCCTAAAAAAATTAGTGAAATTTTAGAAGAGAAGAGTCAAAACTCTACGTCAGGATGCCTTACCAGAGCGATGAGGAGACTGGGAAGTAAAAAGAATTCCTAAACTCTCCGATATATAATTCCTAAATGACTCAAAACATTTTTATAGACACAACTCGGCCACTAAAAACGATCAATCAGTGGGGGCTCCTAAGGTCGGGGAAGGCTCTGATTACCAACTTGTAACACCCTCGATACGACTATATCTCCCACGTGTCGAGGCACGACTTAGAGGCATAATCGCATTGAAGGCATATGTCGCAAGTCAGGCAATCATCACAAACATCCCATGTAATATAGATAATGAAAAAGGGATAACATTGTGGGCTTACACTCGCCACATCAATCAAGTACATAAATAACATACATCATCCAAACACTCATGGCCCGACTACGGTGCCAAAATAAAAGACAACCCAACAAGCGACATGGTCCCGATCACCCCAACTGGTCACCACTACTGATCATCAGGAAAAGAAACATAGTAACGCTGAGAGTCCTCGTCGAACTCCCACTTGAGCTCAAGCACGCCATCTGGAGTTGTCTCATCAGGCCCTGCATATGGTGTAATAGTAATCTGTGAGCCACAGGGACTCAGCAATCTCGCACCCTCGCGATCAAGACTATTTAAGCTTAATAGGTAAGGCAAGGTAAATATGTGGAGCTGCAGCAAGCGACTAGCATATATGGTGGCTAACCTATTCGCAAAAGAGAGCGAGAAGAGAACGCAAAGCGCGAACGCATAACTAAAGAAGGCAATCCTGCGGCAGACATTACCCCAACACCGTGTCCACTTCCCGGACTCCACCGAGAAGAGGCCATCACGGTAACTCACACGGTTGATTCATTTTAATTAAGTTTATGTTTAAGTTATCTGCAACCGGACTTTAACAAATTCCCATCTGCCCATAACCGCGGGCACGGCTTTCGAAAGTTCAAATCCCTGCAAGGGAGTCCGAACTTAGCCCATGACAAGCTCTCACGGTCAACGAAGGAATAGACCTCCTCCCGAGACGTTCCGATCAGACTCGGTACCTCGGTTCTTCAAGGCACTTCGATAGGTTAAAACTAATCCATCAACACCGCCCGAATGTGCTGACAAATCCCGATAGGAGCTGCACATATCTTGTTCTCAGGGCACACTCAGATAGGTCAAGCTACGAGTAAAACCAACCCTCAAGTTTCCCCGAGGTGGCCCCGCAGGCTGCCCGGTTCGGACCAACACTCAGAGGAGCACTGGCCCGGGGGGGTTTAAAATAAGATGACCCTCGGGCTCCGGAAACCCAAGGGAAAAAGAGGCTAGGTGGCAAATGGTAAAACCAAGGTTGGGCATTGCTGGAAAAGCTTTACTCAAGGCGAAACATCAAGGGGTTCCCATTATAACCCAACCGCGTAAGGAACGCAAAATCCGGGAACATAACACCGATATGACGGAAACTAGGGCGGCAAGAGTGGAACAAAACACTAGGCGAGAGGCCGAGCCTTCCACACTTTACCAAGTATATAGATGCATTAAGATAACATGGCAATATAATGATATCCCAACAAGTAAATAAATGTTCCAACAAGGAACGGTCTCCAATCTTCACCTGCAACTAGCAACGCTATAAGAGGGGCTGAGCAAAGCGGTAACATAGCCAATCAAGGGTTTGATAGGACAATGGTGCATTAGAGGCTGAACATGGCAATTTGGGAGGCTTGAAAGCAAGTGGTAGGCATCGTAGCATTGGCATAGCAAAAGAGCGAGCTTCTAGCAAAGCAAAGATAGTAGTGATTTCGAGGGTATGATCATCTTGCCTGCAAAGTTGTCAGCGTTGATTGGATCCTCGAAAGCAAACTCAATGGGCTCCTCGTTGGCGAACTCGTCTCCCGGCTCTACCCAAACAAGACAAACAAGCAACAAGAACACAATCAACCACGTGCAAGGATCAAACAAGATGATGCAAACATGGTATGCTATGCGGGATGCAATGCGGGATGCATATGCAAGATATGACAGGAAATGCAAGAACCTGGCCTCAACTTGGAAAACCAAGTGTGCCACTGGAAAGATGAGATGAAATCGCTTGAAAACGATATAAAGATCACCGGAATCGGAGTTACAGTTTGGAAATGGCAAGCGATTCAAATATGACCACGTCTGCGACTTACAACAAGTAGCCATCTAAATGCAATGAGATGAACATGCTACAGCACCCAAACATGGCATCAAAATACATGGCAAGGATGCATTCATGATGCTTAACAAAAGTCTAGCACTGAGCTACGGCCAATTCATCCATTAACAGGTTCAAACAAGCATGGCAAAACTGCATATGGTAAACAGATCTCAGACTTAGTGAAATTAACACTTGTCTGGAATTTCAGATCAGATAGCACTCTTCGGAGCAACAAAACTATATGCTACAGGACCTGAACATGACAAAGAAAGACATGGCATGGAGCTACTCAAAGACCTTAACAAAAGTCCCTTAGTGACCTTGAGCCAAAAGGGATCACAAAATACATTTGCAAGCATGTGAACATACCAAAAACATAATCAGTTTCCAGACTTAGTGAAAACTAGGACATGCTGAAAACAGATATCAAGTAGGCATGTTTACGAGCTCGATGCACTCACTACGGTGCAAGTCATGTTAAGCTAAGCATACACCCATCAAGAATACACAAAATGAAAGCTAGACATGGCAAGAAAAATAGCATAGCATGCACGGATCAACTATAACAACATCGGCAAAATTGCAAACAAGTTGACAATCTGCCCAGATTCACAATGTAGCAAAAGTAGAGCTCGATTGACTCAAGCTAGCGTGCTCCATATATTCAAACAAATACATGGATAGATAGAGCACGACAAGATTAACAAAACATCCTTACTGATCATCCTCAAAAGAGGCACGGATCACTAGGAAACAACATGAACATATGGCATCATGAACTAAAATGCTTAAGGACTTAGTGGAAATGCTAAGTCCCTGAAAACAGAATTACCAAGTGCCTCACTTTGCAAGCTTGCACTAGTCACCACACACATCACAAAAATACATGGGTTGCACCTCTGGAAAGATGACAAAACCCTTAACAAAACATATGTAGAGCACATGGGCATATCATGCACACAATAATCATGGCAAAAATGACAAAAGTCTAAATGGAGTAGCAGATCTGACAATTAACTCAAGTAGCCTTCTTCTAACAGCATTTCAGGCATCAAGATGAACTCAAATGAAAATGATGCAATGGTATAAAATGATGTACTCTCTGAGACGAACAATTTGATATGCTATATGCATGAATCGGAGCTACGGATGCAAAGTTACGAGGCCATGAACAGGAGCACTTGGATCTGAGAATTTCGGGACTTAGAGGAAAATCAACCTCGCGAAATTAGGGTTTACAGTAGACGTTCGGATCTGGATCGGATCGGAGCACGCGGATCGAGGCAAACTCCGGCGAGGCACTGTTCACCGGCGGGGGAAGCTCGCCGGAGTCGGCGTGACGGCGGGGCGAGGCCGGAGACGAGGCGGCGGGGTCGCGGCCGGGCGCGGACGGGACGGCGCCGGCGAGGAAAGCAGCGATGGCGGCCCACGGCGGCACGGAGAAAGGTTGGCGGCGGCGCGGCGAGCGGCGTCGGGGAGGAGAAGGGCGGCGGGCGGGGCGCCTCCTCTGGGCCGCGGGGGCTCTCCCCGGGCCGGAGCGGGCTGGAGCGGGCGCGGGTGGCCGCGTGCCACGTGGCACCACGCCACTGGCTGCGGGCGGCGGCGGCGGCTTGTCCGGCCGTAACGAACACGTCCGGCGCGGCGCGAGGTGGATTTTTAGGGTTTTGGACGAGGGGGAATCCGGATTTCGGGGAGAGACCTATTTATAGGCATAGAGGGAGCTAGGAGAGTCCAAATGAGGTGCGGTTTTTGGCCACGCGATCGTGATTGAACGCTCTAGGTGATGGAGCAGAGTTAGGTGGGTTTTGGGCCAAATTGGAGGGGTGTTGGGCTGCAACACACACGAGGCCTTTTCGGTCCCTCGGTTAACCGTTGGAGTATTAAACGAAGTCCAAATGATACGAAACTTGACAGGCGGTCTACCGGTAGTAAACCAAGGCCGCTTGGCAAGTCTTGGTCCAATTTGGAAATGTTTAATCCCCACACACGAAAGAAAGCTAGAAATGACCACCGGAGGAGAACGAAGCGCCGAAATGCAAAATGGACAACGGGGAAAATGCTCGAATGCATGAGATGAACACGTATGCAAATACAATGCACATGATGACATGATATGAGATGCATGACAAAGATAACAACACACGGAGACAAAGACCCGAACCCGAGAAAATAAAATAACTTAAGGCCGGAAACGGCAAGAGTTGGATTACATATTGGGTAAATCATATCCGGGGTGTTACAACACTCCACCACTACGAAAGGATCTCGTCCCGAGATCTAGGACTAAAAGAATGCCGGGTACTCAGAACGGAGGTGATCCTCGCGTTCCCAGGTAGCTTCACGGTCGGAATGGTGTGACCACTTGACTTTGAGGAACTTGATCGACTTGTTGTGAGTCTTGCGTTCAGTCTCTTCAAGGATAGCAACGGGGTGCTCACGATAGGAGAGATCTTCTTGGAGCTCAATGTCCTCGAAGTTGGCGGTGCGGTCAGGAGTCTTGAAGCACTTTCGGAGCTGAGAGACATGGAACACATCATGAACATTTGCAAAGATTGAAGGAAGCTCGAGTTGATAGGCGAGGTCGCCTCTCTTGCTGACAATCTTGAAAGGTCCCACGTATCTGGGGGCAAGCTTCCCTTTGATACCGAAGCGACGAGTACCTTTCATAGGAGAGACGTGGAGGTAAACATGATCTCCGATCTTGAAAGCCAAATCACGGTGCTTACTATCATAGTAGCTCTTCTGACAAGATTGGGCTGCTTTGAGGTTATCTCGAATGACTTTGCACATTTCTTCTGCCTCTGTGATTAAGTCATTTCCCAAAGCTGACGTTCACCGGTTTCAGACTAGTTGAGAGGGGTACGGCACTTCCTGCCATACAGAATTTCAAATGGGGCCTTGCCCGAACTTGCTTGAAAACTGTTGTTGTAGGAGAATTCAGCATAAGGAAGACAATCCTCCCACTTCATGCCGAAGGAGATCACACAAGCCCTAAGTATATCTTCAAGAATCTGGTTGACATGCTCGAGTTGACCGCTGGTTTGAGGATGGAAAGCTATGCTGAAGCGGATGTTGGTGCCCATGGCCTTCTGAAAAGAATCCCAAAACTTGGAGGTAAAGATGCTGCCACGGTCTGAAGAGATTACTTGAGGAATACCGTGCAGAGAGACAATTCGAGAGGTATAGAGTTCCGCCAATTGAGCTGCAGTGATTGACTCTTTGATAGGCAGAAAGTGAGCCACTTTGGTGAGTTTGTCAATGACAACGAATATAGCATCATTGCCACGCTTGGACTTTGGAAATCCAGTCACGAAGTCCATCTCAATGTGGTCAAACTTCCATTCTGGAATGGCAAGAGGTTGGAGGAGGCCCGCTGGCCTTTGTTGTTCTGCCTTCACTCTTCTGCAGACATCACACTCATTCACGAACTAAGCAATCTTGCGCTTCATTCGAGTCCACCAATAAGCTTGCTTAAGGTCCTGATACATCTTTGTGCTCCCAGGGTGGATGGAGAGGAGAGAATTGTGAGCCTCATTCATGATCACTTTACGAAGTTCACCTTTGGGCACAACAATACGATCCTCGAAGAAGAGAGTGTCCTTGTCATCAAGGCGGTAGCACTTGTACTTGGGTTGACTCTTGGCAATCCCAATCTTCACCTTTTTCACCATAGCATCAAGAAGCTGGGCTTGGCGAAACTGGTCATCTAAGGTAGGAGAGACTTGAAGGTTGGCGAGGAAACCTTGAGGAACAACTTGCAGATTAAGTTTGCGGAAAGCTTCACAAAGCTCGGGTTGATAAGGCTTGAGAATTACACTATTGCAATAAGCCTTCCTGCTCAATGCGTCAGCAAATCACATTGGCCTTGCCTGGAGTATACTCGATACTCGGATTATACTCTTGAATCATTTTGACCCATCGAGTTTGCCTGAGGTTGAGATTAGGCTGAGTGAAGATGTACTTGAGACTCTTGTGATCAGTGAAAATGTCCACTTTTCTTCCCAATAAGAGATGTCTCCAAGTGAAAAGAACATGCACAACTGCCGCCAACTCGAGATCATGAGTGGGGTAGTTCTTCTCATTAGGCTTCAATTGGCAAGAGGTATAAGCAACAACTTTCTTTTGTTGCATCAATACTGCACCGAGACCTTGGAGAGAGGCATCACAAAAGACCTCATACGGCTTGGATTCATCAGGCGGAGTCAGAACTGGAGTAGTAATCAATTTCTGTTTCAAAGTGTTGAAAGAAATATCACACTCCGGAGACCAAACGTACTTGAAGTGCTTCTGCAGAAGATTAGAGAGAGGCTTCGCGATCTTAGAAAACTTTTCAACGAATCTTCGACAGTAGCTTGCGAGACCGAGGAAGCTACGGAGTTGCTTCACGTTCTGAGGAGGTTCCCAATTCACAATTGCAGACACCTTCTCAGGATTCACGGCAATGCCCTTGGCAGAGATGATATGACCAAGATAAAGAACCTCATCGAGCCAAAATTCACACTTGGAGAACTTGGCATAGAACTGGTGTTCCCTCAGCTTATCGAGTACCAAACGCAAGTGTTTGGCATGATCTTCCTTGTTCTTTGAGAAAACCAGAATGTCGTCGAGATAGACCAAAACGAAGTCATTGGTGTAGGCGTTGAAGATGAAGTTCATCATGCGAGAGAACGTCGGAGGAGCGTTGACGAGGCCAAAATACATGACAGTTTATTCATATGAACCATAGCTTGTCCTGAAGGCCATCTTGGGAATATCTTGCTCATGGATTCGAATCTTATGATAACCCATACGGAGATCAAGCTTGGAGAATACTTGGGCGCCTTTGAGTTGTTCGAACAGCTCGTTGATGTTGGGAAGTGGGTATTTGTTCTTGATGGTATTCTTGTTCAATGGACAGTAATCAACACAAAGTCGGTCCGTTCCATCCTTCTTCTTCACAAAAAGAACACCACAACCCCACGGAGAAGAACTAGGCCGGATGAGACCCATTCTTTCTTGAACATCGAGTTGCTTCTTGAGCTCCTTCAACTCTTCAGGTCCGAGCTTGTAAGGACGCTTGCAAACAGGTTCCGTGCCAGGTTCAAGATCAATAACGAATTCAACTGGCCGGTGCGGAGGCATTCCTGGAAGCTCTTCTGGAAAGACGTCTTGATATTCGCAAACGACTGGAATCTGCAAGATAGCATCCAATTCACCCTTCTCATTGAGAGAAAGCAGGCGGATGGTATCATCCTGAGCGGCAAAGACAATTACATCCTCAGACAAATGAGTCAATTGAATCTGCCTGGCTGCACAATCAAGATGCGCCTTGTGCTTAGAAAGCCAATCCATTCCGAGAATAATATCAATATCCGAGTTGAAAAGAACCATTGGGGAAGAAAGGAACTTGTAGTCGCCCAACGTGATAGTAACATCTGGCACCTCCAGACTTGCACTCAAACATTTGCCAGGAGAAACAATATCCATTTTTTACCCAAATGAGAAGAAACGAACTCATGCTTGGTAAAAGATGGCTTTGACATGAAACAATGCGATGCACTAGTGTCAAAAAGAACTCTTGCGGGAATATCATTAACAGGAAGGTTACCCATGATGACATACGATGAATCCTCTGCCTGAGTTGCATTCATCAAGTTGACCTTGGCGTGCTTGGGGTTATGCTTGACCGCAGCTGTACTTGTCGATCTGACAGGAGGAGGAGGAGGAAGACGCCTCTAGTTGAATCACTTGGTTGCATAGTGACCCTTCTGTTGGCACTTGTTGCACGTGACCTCTGAAAGCGGACGGTGGTACAGAGCACTCGATCTTGGAGCTTGAGATGAAGTCTTGTTCTGAAAGCCAGGGTTGGGTGGGTGGGAAGAACCACTGCCACCTTTGCTCTTCTGATACAGCTGACGGAACGGAGGAGGGGGAAGCCAATACTTCTGCTGCTTGGCCACTTGAGTAGAGGAAGAAGGAGTAACATCTCTGACTCGCTTTTTGGAAGCATCACACCTCAATTGAGCGGCCTCTTGCTTCAGTGCCATGTTGTAGAACTCATCGTACCTCAAGGGCTCAAAGAGGACAAGAGCTAGCTGAATTTCTTCTCTGAGACCACCCCTGAACTGGTATATCATGCTCTTCTCATCAGGAACATCCTTCTTGGCAAAGCGGGTGAGCTTCTGGAACAACTTGTTGTAGTCATAGACAGACAAAGAGCCTTGCTTCAGGTTGCGGAATTCCTCACGCTTGCTTTCAGTCACACTCTGAGGGATGTGATGAGCTCGGAAATCTTGACGGAATTCATCCCAAGTGATCACACGTCCACCTCTGGAATCCTTGTACTGCTGGAACCATTCTGCAGCTTGATCTTTGAGTTGGAAGGAAGCGAACTTGACGAAATCCTCAGGCCTGACGTTACTGCACTCAAAATGCTTGGACAGATCCATAAGCCAATCGTCAGCATCGGTTGCCTCAACACGATTGCTGAAAGTGTTTGGCCCATTAGCAAGGAATAGGTTGAGTGTAGCAAAGTGGTTCCGATTGTTGCCTTGATTCCCTTGGTTGCCTTGATTGCGCTCTTGAAGAATTTGCATGATCAACTACGTGTTTGCATTGGTTGCGGCCATCACAGCTTGCCATGCCTCCGGAGGAGGTGGAGGTGGTGGCAGATCTGGATTCAGAGTCATGCGTGTTGGAGGAGCCATCCTGAAGAGGTTGACATCCATTAGCACATTGATAGACAAATGAAGCTGAATCCAACAGAATAAAAATTGCAACATATAGTCTTCACATCCGAACAGAAAGAACGAATGCATTCCTCTTGAAATGGTCACATATCCATAAATTGCGAAGCCACATAGAATTTGGTAGAAGAAGTAAATCAACAAGGTACGGATCAAGAATGAATAATCGGTAAGAAATCCCAATCTCAAACCAATATCCGTGGAAGAAGAACTAGAGCTACAAGAATTCCCACCTATGAAACTCTCGAACCTTTCCGGTTATGCAATCAGGTGTTGGGGATACAGGGGAAGCATAATATCTCACCTAAATCTAGCAAATCTTACATCCAGCTGTATCCATCCTTCAACACACAACCAAGAAAAACTTCAGAAACCATCTACCTCAACCTTCGAAAAGCATCCGTTATACAAGTTATGGCGATACTCCCGAACTCCCGCCCCAGTACTGGGTGACGTTGAGGTTATCTCACCAACGAACTGCATAAAAGAGATTTTCGATGTCGGCGTACTAAACTCAGGTATTCCAGAATTGCAATGATAAAATTATGACGACAACACCTCAGAGCTCAACTCCCCGGGACACTTCCACAAAACCCCTGCCAGGAGGCACCAAGACAATGTTCTCATCATAAAACCATCGGAACGATTCCAAGATACCCGCGTGATCCTAAAAAAAATTAGTGAAATTTTAGAAGAGAAGAGTCAAAACTCTACGTCAGGATGCCTTACCAGAGCGATGAGGAGACTGGGAAGTAAAAAGAATTCCTAAACTCTCCGATATATAATTCCTAAATGACTCAAAACATTTTTATAGACACAACTCGGCCACTAAAAACGATCAATCAGTGGGGGCTCCTAAGGTCGGGGAAGGCTCTGATTACCAACTTGTAACACCCTCGATACGACTATATCTCCCACGTGTTGAGGCATGACTTAGAGGCATAATCGCATTGAAGGCATATGTCGCAAGTCAGGCAATCATCACAAACATCCCATGTAATATAGATAATGAAAAAGGGATAACATAGTGGGCTTACACTCGCCACATCAATCAAGTACATAAATAACATACATCATCCAAACACTCATGGCCCGACTATGGTGCCAAAATAAAAGACAACCCAACAAGCGACATGGTCCCGATCACCCCAACTGGGCACCACTACTGATCATCAGGAAAAGAAACATAGTAACGCTGAGAGTCCTCGTCGAACTCCCACTTGAGCTCAAGCACGCCATCTGGAGCTGTATCATCAGGCCCTGCATATGGTGTAATAGTAATCTGTGAGCCACAGGGACTCAGCAATCTCGCACCCTCGCGATCAAGACTATTTAAGCTTAATAGGTAAGGCAAGGTAAATATGCGGAGCTGCAGCAAGCGACTAGCATATATGGTGGCTAACCTATTCGCAAAAGAGAGCGAGAAGAGAAGGCAAAGCGCGAACGCATAACTAAAGATGGAAATCCTGCGGCAGACATTACTCCAACACCGTGTCCACTTCCCGGACTCCACCGAGAAGAGGCCATCACGGTAACTCACACGGTTGATTCATTTTAATTAAGTTTATGTTTAAGTTATCTGCAACCGGACATTAACAAATTCCCATCTGCCCATAACCGCGGGCACGGCTTTCAAAAGTTCAAATCCCTGCAGGGGAGTCCCAACTTAGCCCATGACAAGCTCTCACGGTCAACGAAGGAATAGACCTCCTCCCAAGACATTCTGATCAGACTCGGTACCTCGGTTCTTCAAGACACTTCGATAGGTTAAAACTAATCCAGCAACACCGCCCGAATGTGCCGACAAGTCCCGATAGGAGCTGCACATATCTCGTTCTCAGGGCACACTCATATAGGTCAAGCTACGAGTAAAACCAACCCTCAAGTTTCCCCGAGGTGGCCCCGCAGGCTGCCCGGTTCGGACCAACACTCAGAGGTGCACTGGCCCGGGGGGGTTTAAAATAAGATGACCCTCGGGCTCCGGAAACCCAAGGGAAAAAGAGGCTAGGTGGAAAATGGTAAAACCAAGGTTGGGCATTGCTGGAAAAGCTTTATTCAAGGCGAAACATCAAGGGGTTCCCATTATAACCCAACCGCATAAGGAACGCAAAATCCGGGAACATAACACCGATATGATGGAAACTAGGGCGGCAAGAGTGGAACAAAACACTAGGCGAGAGGCCGAGCCTTCCACCCTTTACCAAGTATATAGATGCATTAATATAACATGGCAATATAATGATATCCCAACAAGTAAATAAATGTTCCAACAAGGAACGGTCTCCAATCTTCACCTGCAACTAGCAACGCTATAAGAGGGGCTGAGCAAAGCGGTAACATAGCCAATCAAGGGTTTGCTAGGACAATGGTGGGTTAGAGGCTGAACATGGCAATTTGGGAGACTTGAAAGCAAGTGGTAGGCATCGTAGCATTGGCATAGCAAAAGAGCGAGCTTCTAGCAAAGCAAAGATAGTAGTGATTTCGAGGGTATGATCATCTTGCGTGCAAAGTTCTCAGAGTTGACTGGATCCTCGAAAGCAAACTCAACGGGCTCCTCGTTAGCGAACTCATCTCCCGGCTCTACCCAAATAGGACAGACAAGCAACAAGAACACAATCAACCACGTGCAAGGATCAAACAAGATGATGCAAACATGGTATGCTATGCGGGATGCATATGTAAGATATGACAGGAAATGCAAGACCTGGCCTCAACTTGGAAAACCAAGTGTGCCACCGGAAAGATGAGATGAAATCGCTTGAAAACGATATAAAGATCACCGGAATCGGAGTTACGGTTTGGAAATGGCAAGCGATTCAAATATGACCACGTCTGCGATTTACAACAAGTAGCCATCCAAATGCAATGAGATGAACATGCTACAGCACCCAAACATGGCATCAAAATACATGGCAGGGATGCATTCAAGATGCTTAACAAAAGTTGAGCACTGAGCTACGGCCAATTCATCCATTAACAGGTTCAAACAAGCATGGCAAAACTGCATATGGTAAACAGATCTCAGACTTAGTGAAATTAACACTTGTCTGGAATTTCAGATCAGATAGCACTCTTCGGAGCAACAAAACTATATGCTACAGGACCTGAACATGACAAAGAAAGACATGGCATGGAGCTACTCAAAGATCTTAACAAAAGTCCCTTAGTGACCTTGAGCCAAAAGGGATCACAAAATACATTTGCAAGCATGGAACATTGCAAAAACATAATCAGTTTCCAGACTTAGTGAAAACTGGGACATGCTGAAAACAGATATCAAGTAGGCATGTTTACGAGCTCGATGCACTCACTACGGTGCAAGTCATGATAAGCTAAGAATACACCCATTAAGAATACACAAAATTCAAGCTAGACATGGCAAGAACAATAGCATATCATGTACGGATCAACTATAACAGCATCGGCAAAATTGCAAACAAGTTGAAAATCTACCCAGATTCACAAAGTAGCAAAAGTAGAGCTCGATTGACTCAAGCTAGGGTGCTCTATATATGCAAACAAAGACATGTATGGATAGAGCACTACAAGATTAACAAAACATACTTACTGATCATCCTCAAAAGAGGCACGGATCACTAGGAAACAACATGAACATATGGCATCATGAACTAAACAGCTCATGGACTTAGTGGAAATGCTAAGTCCTTGAAAACAGAATTACCAAGTGCCTCACTTTGCAACCTTGCACTAGTCACCACACACATCACAAAAATACATGGTTTGCACCTCTGGAAAGATGACAAAACCCTTAACAAAACATATGTAGAGCACATGGGCATATCATGCACACAATAATCATGGCAAAAATGACAAAAGTCTAAATGGAGCAGCAGATCTGACAATTAACTCAAGTAGCCTTCTTCTAACAGCATTTCGGGCATCAAGATGAACTCAAATGAAAATGATGCAATGTAATGAAATGATGTACTCTCTGAGGCGAACAATTTGATATGTTGTATGCGTGAATCGGAGCTACGGATGCAAAGTTACGAGGCCATGAACAGGAGCACTTGGATCTGAGAATTTCGGGACTTAGAGGAAAATCAACCTCGCGAAATTAGGGTTTACTGTAGACATTTGGATCTGGATCGGATCGGAGCATGCGGATCGAGGCAAACTCCGGCGAGGCACTGTTCACCGGCGGGGGAAGCTCGGCGGAGCCGGCGTGACGGCGGAGAGGCAGCGGGGCGAGGCCGGAGACAAGGCGGCGGGGTCGCGGCCGGGCGCGGACGGGACGGCGCCGCCTCGGGCTACGAAGCCGAGGCTTCCCGCGGGCGGCGCCGGCGAGGAAAGCGGCGATGGCGGCCCACGGCGGCGCGGAGAAAGGTTGGCGGCGGGCGGCACGCCTCCTCTGTGCCGCGGGGGCTCTGCCCAGGCCGGAGCGGGCGCGGGTGGCGGCGCGCCACGTGGCACCACGCCACTGGCTGCGAGCGGCGGCGGCGGTGTGTCCGGCCGTAACGGACACATCCGGCGCGGCGCAAGGTGGATTTTTTAGGGTTTTGGATGAGGGGGAATCCGGATTTCGGGGAGCTAGGAGAGTCCAAATGAGGTGCGGTTTTCGGCCACGCGATCGTGATCGAACGCTCTAGGTGATGGAGCAGAGTTAGGTGGGTTTTGGGCCAAATTGGAGGGGTGTTGGGCTGCAACACACACGAGGCCTTTTCGGTCCCTCGGTTAACCGTTGGAGTATCAAACGAAGTCCAAATGATACGAAACTTGACAGGCGGTCTACCGGTAGTAAACCAAGGCCGCTTGGCAAGTCTCGGTCCAATCCGGAAATGTTTAATCCCCACACATGAAAGAAAGCTAGAAATGACCACCGGAGGAGAACGAAGCGCCGGAATGCAAAACGGACAACGGGGAAAATGCTCGAATGCATGAGATGAACACGTATGCAAATGCAATGCACATGATGACATGATATGAGATGCATGACAAAGATAACAACACACGGAGACAAAGACCCGAACCCGAGAAAATAAAATAACTTAAGGCCGGAAACGGCAAGAGTTGGATTACATATTGGGTAAATCATATCCGGGGTGTTACACTCTTGCCACTCCTTGTTCCATAATCCATCAAATATTTACCCAAAACTTGAAAACTTCACAAGACAAAACTTAAAGTAGAAAATCTCGTGAGCTCCGTTAGCGAAAGAAAAGAAAAGACCACTTCAAGGTACTGTAATGAACTCATTATTTATTTATATTGGCGTTAAACCTACTGTATTCCAACTTCTCTATGGTTCATAAACTATTTTACTAGCCATAGATTCATCAAAATAAGCAAACAACTCATAAAAAACAGAATCTGTCAAAAACAGAACAGTCTGTAGTAATATGTAGCTAGTGAAAGATCTGGAACCACAAAAATTCTAAAATAAATTTCTGGACGTGAGGAATTTATCTATTAATCATCTTAAAAAATAATTAGCTAAATATCACTTTCCAAATAAAAATGGCAGCAGTTCTCGTGAGCGCTAAAGTTTCTGTTTTTTTACAGCAAGATAACAAGACTTTCCCCAAGTCTTCCCAACGGTTCTACTTGGTACAAACACTAATTAAACACAAAAAACACAACCAAAACTGAGGCTAGGTAAATTATTTATTACTAAACAGGAGCAAAAGCAAGGAATAAAAATAAAATTGGGTTGCCTCCCAACAAGCGCTATCGTTTAACGCCCCTAGCTAGGCATAAAAAGCAAGGATAGATCTAGGTATTGCCATCTTTGGTAGGCAATCCATATGTGGCTCTCATAATAGATTCATAAGGTAATTTAATTTTCTTTCTAGGAAAGTGTTCCATGACTTTCCTTAACAAAAATTGGAATCTAATATTTCCTTCCTTCATATCAATAATTGCACCAATCATTCTAAGAAAAGGTCTACCAAGAATAATAGGACATGAAGAATTGCAATCTATGTCAAGAACAATAAAATCTACGGGCACATAATTCCTATTAGTGACAATAAGAACATCATTAATTCTTCACATTGGTTTCTTAACAGTGGAGTCCGCAAGGTGCAAGTTTAAAGAGCAATCATCAAAATCACGGAAACCTAACAACTCACACAAACTGTTTGGAATCGTGGAAACAGTAGCACCCAAATCACATAAAGCATTGAACTCATGATATTTAATCTTAATTTTAATAGTTGGTTCCCACTCATCATAAAGTTTTCTAGGGATAGAAACTTCAAACTCAGGTTTTTCTTCATAAGATTGCATCAAGGCATCAACGATATGTTTAGTAAAAGCTTTATTTTGACTATAAGCATGAGGAGAATTTTGCACGGATTGAACAAGTAAATACAATCAATCAAAGAGCAATTTTCATAATTAAATTCCTTGAAATCTAAAATATTGGGTCTAGCAACATCTAGGGTTTTAATTTCTTCAATCCCACTTTCATCAAATTTAGCATCAAGATCTAAAAACTCTGAATTTTTGTAACGCCTTCTAGGTAAAGGTGGATCATATTCAGTCCCATCATTATCAAGATTCATATTGCAAAACAAAGATTTAATAGGGGACACATCAATAACTTTTAGATCTTCATCTTTATTTTCATAGGAACTAGAAGAACACGCTCTTATAAAGGCATCTTTTTAGCACGCATCCTAGCGGTTCTTTCTTTGCACTCATCAATGGAAATTCTCATGGCTTTGAGAGACTCATTGATATCATGCTTAGGAGGAATAGATCTAATCTTTAATGAATCAATATCAAGAGAAATTCTATCAATGTTCCTAGCCAAATCATCAACTTTAAGCAATTTCTCTTCAAGCAAAGCATTGAAATTCTTTTGCAAATTCATAAATTCCTTAACACTATTCTCAAATTCAGAGGGCATCTTATTGAAATTTCCATAAGAGTTTTTGTAGGAATTTACATAATTATTAGATGGATTACTAGGATAAGGCCTAGGATTAAAGTTTCCTCTATACGCGTTGTTACCAAAATTATTCATACCAACAAAATTCACATCCATAGATTCATTATTGTTCTCAATCAAAGTAGACAAGGGCATATCATTAGGATCAGAAGAAACACTCTTACTAGCAAATAATTTCATAAGTTCATCCATCTTTCCACTCAAAACATTAATTTCTTCTATCGCATGCACCTTTTTATTACTACATCTTTCAGTATGCCATTGAGAATAATTAACCATAATATTATCTAGGAGTTTAGTAGCTTCTCCTAAAGTGATTTCCATAAAAGTGCCTCCCGCGACCGAATCTAAAAGTTTCTAGAAGCAAAATTCAACCCGGCATAAAAAATTTGTATAATCGTCCACAAATTCAAACCATGAGTAGGGCAATTATGTATCATTAATTTCATCCTCTCCCAAGCTTGTGCAACATGTTCATTATCAAGTTGCTTAAAATTCATAATATCGTTTCTAAGGGAGATGATCTTAGTGGGAGGAAAATACTTAGAGATAAAAGCATCTTTGCACTTGTTCCAAGAATCCACACTATTTTTAGGCAAAGACGAAAACCAAGCTTTAGCACGATCTCTAAGCGAAAAAGGAAATAGATTCAACTTAACAATATTGTTGTCCACATCTTTCTTATTTTGCATATCACACAAATCAACGAAGCTATTTAGATGGGTAGCGGCACCTTCACTAGGAAGGCCAGAAAAAGGATCTTTCATGACAAGATTCAGCAAAGCGGCATTAATTTCACAAGATTCAGCATCGGTAAGAGGAGCAATCAGCGTGCTAACAAAATCATTGTTGTTGGTATTGGTAAAGTCACACAATTTAGTGTTATCTTGAGCCATCATGACAAGCAAGCAATCCAACACACAAGCAAACAAAAAGCAAGCATGCAAATAGAGAAAGAGAGGGATGATAGAGAGAGAGGGCGAATAAAACGGCAAGGGTGAAGTGGGGGAGAGGAAAACGAGAGGCAAATGGCAAATAATGTAATGCGGGAGATAAGGGTTGTGATGGGTACTTGGTATGTTGACTTTTGCATAGACTCCCCGGCAACGGAGCCAGAAATGGCTCGTTCTCGGGAGTCAAATCTTGACTTGCGCGAACCTCCTCGGCAACGACGCCAGAAATCTTCTTGCTACCTCTTGAGCACTGCGTTGGACTTCCTTGAAGAGGAAAGGGTGATGCAGCAAAGTAGCGTAAGTATTTCCCTCAGTTTTTTAGAACCAAGGTATCAATCCAGTAGGAGGCTGCGCGCGAGTCCCTCGTACCTGCACAAAACAAATAACTCCTCGCAACCAACGCGATAAGGGGTTGTCAATCCCTTCACGGTCACTTACGAGAGTGAGATCTAATAGATATGATAAGATAATATTTTTGGTATTTTTGTGATAAAGATGCAAAGTAAAATAAAAGAAAAGTAAAAATCAAAGGAAATAACTAAGTATTGGAAGATTAATATGACGAAGATAGACCCGGGGGGAATAGGTTTCACTAGTGGCTTCTCTCAAGAGCATAAGTATTTTACGGTGGGCGAACGAATTACTGTTGAGCAATTGACGGAATTGAGCATAGTTATGAGAATACCTAGGTATGATCATGTATATAGGCATCACGTCCGAGACAAGTAGACCGACTCCTTCCTGCATCTACTACTATAACTCCACTCATCGACCGCTGTCCAGCATGCATCTAGAGTATTAAGTTCATGAAAACAGAGTAACGCCTTAAGCAAGATGACATGATGTAGAGGGATAAATTCATGCAATATGATAAAAAAACATCTTGTTATCCTCGATGGAAACAATACAATACAATACAATACGTGCCTTGCTGCCCCTACTGTCACTGGGAAAGGACATCGCAAGACCCAAAGCTAAGCACTTCTCCCAATACAAGAAAGATCAATCTAGTAGGCCAAACCAAACTGATAATTCGAAGAGACTTGCAAAGATAACCAATCATACATAAAAGAATTCAGAGAAGATTCAAATATTGTTCATAGATAATCTTGATCATAAACCCACAATTCATCGATCTCAACAAACACACCGGAAAAAGAATATTACATCAAATAGATCTCCACAAGAGAGGGGGAGAACATTGTATTGAGATCCAAAAAGAGAGAAGAAGCCATCTAGCTAATAACTATGGACCCGAAGGTCTGAGGTAAACTACTCACACTTCATTGGAGAGGCTATGGTGTTGATGTAGAAGCCCTTCATGATGGATGCCCCCTCCGGCGGAGCTCCAGAACAGGCCCCAAGATGGGATCTCGTGGATACAGAAGGTTGCGGCGATGGAATTAGGTTTTGGGCTCTGTATCTGATCGTTTGGGGGTACGTGGTATATATGGGAGGAAGGAGTACGTCGGTGGAGCAACAGGGGGCCACAAGGGTGGAGGGCGCGCCTGGGGGGTAGGCGCGCCCCCTACCTCGTGGCCTCCCTGTTGGTTGCTTGACGTAGGGTCCAAGTCTCCTGGGTCTTGTTCGGTGAGAAAATCACGCTCCCGAAGGTTTCATTCTGTTTGGACTCCGTTTGATATTCCTTTTCTTCGAAACCCTAAAATAGGCAAAAACAGCAATTCTGGGCTGGGCCTCCGATTAATAGGTTAGTCCCAAAAATAATATAAAAGTGGATAATAAAGCCCAATAATGTCCAAAATAGTAGATAATATAGCATGGAGCAATCAAAAATTATAGATATGTTGGCGACGTATCACTAGTATAGCGTGTGCTCGGTCGATGAATACCAGCCCGAGAGCGAGCCATCGGACGGGGCAACGGGTCCGGGGCGGCGGCGGGTGATGATGATAATGAACCCGTCGCCCCCGACACACTGGGCGAGGCCGCACCGGCGGAGGGGGACGCCATGGACGCCGGCGTGGAGGGTGCCGAGGGCGTCGGTGATGCCGAGGGTGCCGGGAACGCCAGGGTCGCCGAGGGCGCCGGGGACACGGTGGGCGTCGGGGTCGGCGAGACCGACACGAGGAGGGGCAAAGCCCCTGAGGCAGCCGGGCGGGGAGAGAAAGAAAATGCGGTGCAAGGGATGCCCTCAAATCTGGGAGGCGGCCCGACAGATGCTCTCGAGCGGCCGTCACCGGAGGAGCTCACCATAGAACCACTGGGAGCTGGTAATGCTGTAACATCCGAAGGTACTTGCTGAAACGGAAAAACCTTCTCATCAAAGTAAACATGTCGGGAAGTGATCACACGATGTGAGATAGGAGCATAGTAGCCGTAGCCTTTGGTGTTGGGTAGGTAGCCGAGAAAAATGGAGGCCAAAGACCGAGGAGCTAGCTTGTGAGGAGTAGTGGAAGCAATGCTTGGGTAGCACAGACAACCGAAGATGCGTAGCTCATCGTAAGACGGTGGCGTGCCGAATAGAAGGTGGTGAGGCGCAAAATTCCCGTGAGTACGACAAGGACGAATGTTAAGGAGAAGTGATGCAGTGGCCAGCGCATCTGGCCAGAAACATGGTGGCATGTTGGTGTGCAAGATAAGCGTGTGGGCACAGTCATTAAGAGTGCAAAGCTCGTGCTTGGCGCCCCCGTTTTGTTGCAAGTATATGGGCAAGTGAGATGAAAAATCGTGCCATGTGTAGTGAGAAGGTTGCGGATGGCAGGATTATCAAAGTCCTTCCCATTGTCTGTTTGCAACGCATGGATGGGACGTCCAAACCGCGTGAAGACATAAGAGTAAAAGGCGGTGAGAGTGGAGATGGCATCGGACTTTCGCCACAATAGGAAGGTCCACACACAGTGAAAAAAATCACCTAGGATAACAAAGGCAGTAAAGATAGCATGTATTGCTTGCAACAGGAGAAGTCCAAACATCACCATGAGTTAACTCAAACAGGTATGATGCGACATGCGATGAAGTGCTAAATGGAAGACGAACATGTTTGCCGAGACGACAGGCATGACAAGTGTGATCGCCACACATGAAAGAAATACTCCGAACAATATGACAAAGGGTGGCTGGGTTGGGATGTCCTAAGCAAGCATGCCAGAGGCCCACTCCGGTGGAGAACGCCATGGGTGCGGCTGCGGAGGAGGCGGATGAGTGGACTGAGCTCATCGGGGTTGTCACATCGGTGGAGCACCATCTGGGTACGGGCATCCTTAACAGAAAAGCCAAACATGTCAAATTCAATAGTGACGGGATTTTCACATGTAAAAGAACGAACGGAAACAAGATTTTTAATGAGGTCACGATAGATAAGTATGTTAGAGAGTGATAATGGCATGGAATTAGATGGAAAAGTAGCATGACTGATGACCCACAATTATAGAGGATCTATCATAGTCCTTTCGATAAGTAAGAGTGTCGAACCCAACACGGAGCAGAAGGAAATGACAAGTGGTTTTCAGCAAGGTATTCTCTGCAAGCACTGAAATTGTCGGTGACAGATAGTTGTATGATGAGATAATTCGAAACGGGTGCCAAGTACCAAAAGTAACTAAGGTGCAACAAGGTGGCCCAATCCTTTTTGTAGTAAAGGACAAGCCTGGACGAACTCTTATATAAAGCAAAGCACTCCTGAGGGGGAATTATTGTCAAGTTAGTTTTCATCATGCTCATATGATTCACGTTCGTTATTTGATAATTTGATATGTTGGTGGACCGGTGCTTGGGTGCTGCCCTTCCTTGGAAAAGCCTCCCACTTACGATTAACCCCTCTCGCAAGCATCCGCAACTATGAAAGAAGAATTAAGATAAATCTAACCATAGCATGAAACATATGGATCCAAATCAGCCCCTTACGAAGCAACACATAAACTACTTATTATTTCCCAATGCCTTCCACTAGGCCCAAATAATGGTGAAGTGTCATGTAGTCGACGTTCACATAACACCACTAGAGGAAAGACAACATACATCTCATCAAAATATCGAAAAAATACCAAATTCACATGATTACTTGTAAGAAGACTTCTCCCATGTCCTCAGGAACAAACGTAACTACTCACAAAGCATATTCATGTTGATAATCAGAAGAGTATTAAGGATCTGGACATATGCTCTTCCACCAAATAAACCAACTAGCATCAACTACAAGGAGTAATCAACACTACTAGCAACCCGCAGGTACCAATCTGAGGTTTTGAGACAAAGATCGGAAACAAGAGATGAACTAGGGTTTGAGAGGAGATGGTGCTGCTGAAGATGTTGATGGAGATTGACCCCCTCTTGATGAGAGGATCATTGGTGATGATCATTGTAGGATCAAAAGTATGTCTAGAGGGGGGTGATTAGATTACTTGACCAAATAAAAAACTAGCCTTTTCCCAATTTTATGTCTTGGCAGATTTTATCAACTTAACACAAGTTAAGCAATCAACCTACACATGCAATTCTAAGAGTATAGCATCGGAATGTAAATCGTTGCATATTAAGGTAAAGGGTAGGAGTTTGGAGGGAGCAAAGACAATGTAGACACGGAGATTTTTGGCGTGGTTCCGATAGGTGGTGCTATTGCACATCCACGTTGATGGAGACTTCAACCCACGAAGGGTAACGGTTG
Source organism: Triticum monococcum (assembly GCA_034509565.1). Lineage (NCBI taxonomy): Eukaryota > Viridiplantae > Streptophyta > Magnoliopsida > Poales > Poaceae > Triticum > Triticum monococcum. The sequence goes on from CM067843.1 coordinate 477,711,298, forward strand.
CGCGAGTCCACAGAGGACTCCACCCATGAAGGGTCCATGAAGAAGCAACCTTGTCTATCCCACCATGGCCATCGCCCACGAAGTACTTGCCTCACTTGGGTAGATCTTCACAAAGTAGGCGATCTCCTTGCCCTTACAAACTCCTTGGTTCAACTCCACAATCTTGACGGGGGCTCTCAAGTGACACCTAACCAATCTAGGAGACACCACTCTCCAAAAGGTAATAGATGGTGTGTTGATGATGAACTCCTTGCTCTTGTGCTTCAAATGATATTCTCCCCAACACTCAACTCTCTCTCACAGAGTTGGATATGGTGGAAAGATGATTTGAGTGGAAAGCAACTCGGGGAATGCTAGAGATCAAGATTCTTGTGGCCGGATTGGAATGTCTTGGTCTCAACACATGAGTAGGTGGTTCTCTCTCAGAAAATGAGTAGCAGAAGTGTAGGCACATTCTGATGGCTCTCTCACGAATGGAGAGGGGTGGAGGGGTATTTATAGCCGCCACACAAAATCTAACCATTACACACAATTTACCAAACTCGGTGGGACCGAATAGTGAAACTCGGTGAGACCGACCTAGTTGAAAATGTGAATGTTAGGCTTTTCGGTGGGACCGACGGTACAAACTCAGTGAGACCGATGCGCTAGGGTTAGGGCGAAACCTTATCTCGGTGAGACCGATCACATGAACTCGGTGAGATCGATTTCAGTAATAAGCAGACAGAGACTTGGCTAGGCAAACTCGGTGGGACCGATCGCTCATTTCGATGAGAACGAAACGTTACAAAAAGGAAACAGAGAGTTTGCATTGCCAACTCGGTGGGACCGATCGCTTGTCTCGGTTAGACGGAAATGTTACGAGGGGAAACAGAGATTTTGCAATCCCATCTCGGTGAGGCCGAGATCCCTATCGGTGAGACCAAACTGATGAGGGTCTCTGATAGTGGCTATGTCAAGTGAACTCGGTGGCGCCGGATAGATCAAATCGGTGGGGCCGAGTTTGACTTTAGGTTTAGAACATATGTGAAAATGAGAAAGTGGTTGAGGGATTTTGGAGCATATCACTAAGAATTTTGAGCAAGTAAAACATTAAGCAACACCTCATCCCCTTTTAATAGTATTGGCTTTTCCTATGGACTTACTGTGATCTTGGATCACTAAAATGAAAATGTAGAGTCTTGAGCTTTTGCCAATATTTTTCCTTAGCATTTTGAGGGGTCCACATATCTTAGTTTGTGCCATGCCAATCATTGAACTTTCTGAAATAATCATCTTGAAAGAATATTAGTTCACTGAGTTATATGTTGTTATGAATTACCAAAATCACACAGGGATTAGTTGCATTCAATCTCCCCCTTTTTGTTAATTGATGACAACATATATATCAAAGCTTCGACAAATGATAATAAGAATGAAATACATCATCGCTTTCAAAAGTATGTGATAAGCAAGAGCCCCCCCTAAATTTGTGCATTGTTTATGATTTGCTTTTGAATGCAAATGCACAATCGATTAGGATCATGGGTTACTCTTCCATGTCACATACATCTTTGTGGATCGCTCAAAATGGTAGAACGTACATAACATGCACTCATCACCAAGACAAATATGATAGATCATACATAAGATATAAGATAGCATCTTTCAAGCATAGCATAATAAAGCATAGTATGATCCACCACATGATCATATAAGTATCTCACACACAAGCATGAATATTGTAGCAAACACAAGCAAATAAGTAGCAAGGGAGACCAATAAAAACAGCAAAACACACACACTCTCTCTCTCTCTCTCTCTCTCTCTCTCTTGAAGCTGATGATCTATACACTTTCTCCCCCTTTGGCAACAAGTTACCAAAAAGCTCGAAAATGCATAGTGCTATACGACACTTTAAGCAAGATCTCCAAGAGCTCCGGAGTGTTGAGATGGCGTGGAGAGAATAGCATCTGCAAAGACTTCTAATGATGTCTGAGGAACTGGAGGGGTTGCCACTGGAGGGGCAACTGAAGCTGTGGCTACAGGAGCTGAAGTTGTGTCCCTAGTGTCAATCACTGGCACTGTTGCAGATATCTCTCTCCTAGGCACCCTCTGATAAGCATCTGTGGTTATCCTGTCACTCTTGTCCTCATGGTCTTCTTGTATCTTCTGAACTAAAGTCTGTATCTTAGTGACCTTGACATCCAAGTCATGAAGCTTTGTCTCAAAAATCCTTTCAAGGCTCTCTTGATTTTGAGTCAGGGTAGCTAGTCCTTTCTCTATTCTCACAGTGGCCTCAAGCAGATAGCTAAGCTGGTCCTGCTTGGTCTTGAGATTGACTGTAGAAGGATCTAGAATCTTTGAAGTTTTTTCAGCCTGTGCCTTCTCTCTCTCTTCTCTTGAGCCTCAACAGAAGTTGGCTGTGAAGCATCCATCACAAGAGTGTTATCCTCAAAATCAGGCCTCAAATGAAGGTGCTCTCTGTCCAACAAATATGTGCTTGTGCCCATCTTGGAATTTATGAGCATCTGAATATGTGGAGCATAGCCACATGATCTCTTCTGGTCAACTGCGGTTCTCTTAACAGTCTCAACAATCAAACTCATCACTTTGAATTTCTCTGGCACATCAAACATGTGTAGCAAGTTTATGGAGCACCCTCTGATCATCTTGTGATCTCCAGACTTGGGCAACATTGTGTGCCTAAGGATAGTGTTGATTGTTGGCAGCTCTGACAGAAGTTAATCAACAGAGCCAAACTTGTGTGTTTCCAAGGCATTATCTGGAATTTCCTTGTACATGTGTGCCATGGAGTTGTGATCTTTTCTAGGCTTGACATACACATAAGTATCATCGTCTGCCTCTTCTGGAGCATTTATCAGCTTCGCCCACTCAGCAATAGATGATTGGTACCTTATACCCACAGTCATCTAGACTATCATGCCATCTGGGTAGAAGTGAGATGTGGAATAAAATTGCATCACCATCTCATCATTCCACTTTGTTAGTTTCTGACCCACAAAAGCATCAACTTCATTCATTCTGAAGCTCCCATGAACTCCAGGGAAATGATCTTCTTTGTTGGTAATGTACTTCCAATCCGCCCATTTCATGTCACAAACGATAGGCTTCTTGTCCAGGAGGACAGTCTCATAGAAATCCTGATGTTCCTTAGTATGAAACCTATAGTCTACAGCAGTGCTTCTTCTTGTGGCATAGGGATCTGACTATCTCCATAATCTGAGACCTGCATCCTTCCTTAACTTCATGTTCTCAGCCATAGGATGTGTACCATCATGATCTGGTATCTTGGGCTTTAATTTTCCAAGCACTTGGGCTTCTTCTTCTTCTTCCACTTCAGGCATTGGGGCCTTGTTGTTCTCAGCAGTTGGTATGTTCCTAGTACTTCTCTTTGGTGGATACTACTTTGGAGCTTGTGCAGAGAACTTGGGAGTAGTCTTGGGCTTGGATGTTGCAGCCCTTGACTTGATTACATCTCCCATGAGCTTATGAGCTTTGGGAGTTGGTGCAGCATCTTCTTCATCATCATCCTCTTCCTCATCAGATTGCATCATCATAGATGGCTTTCCAATAACTTTAGACATGGTCTTCTTGACCCTTTCCTTTCTCTTTTTGCCCCCAGCATCCTCTTCTTCTATTGACTTGGAGATTTCAAGAGTAGAGGCTCTGGCTTTGGACAACGGGATCCTTCTGGCTGGTGCCTTCTTCATACCAGGTTTGGTTGAAGCTGTTGTGCCAAATCTTTCTTGACAACCTTTTTCCTTGAAGTGACTTCCTCATCAGCAACAACAAAATCTTCATCCTCTGATTCTGAGTTTCTCTTCCTCCTTGTCCTGGTTGCAGATTTTGGCAAGTTGCTTGGGGTGCTTATGCTACCCTGATCATAACTGCTTGAGGGACTAGGGCCCTCACTTAAGTGAACCTGTTCCTCAGACCTGTTTTGGCTGTCACTATTGTCTGACATGGCTGAAAGGTGAAAGTTGACCCTATGAATAGATATAGTTGAGACAGAGTGGATGAGCATCACAAAGTGCAGAGATTTTGCAAAACCAATGATTCAAAAACTTAGTTTTAGTTTTCTACAGAAGTCATTTCGGAGCTACCGATTTGTTAAACTCGGTGACACCGAAGCAATATTAGAGTCTAAACTAGTAAAATTGGTCAGACCGAGACACAGTTCGGTGACTCCGAGATTGCTAGGCTTTTCACTAAGAATCAAACTCAGTCACACTGATTTGTAATTTTCGGTCAGACCGAAAATCACAAGTACAATGGCCTAGGACAAATTGGTGAGACCGATTTCTACAATTCGGTCAGTCCGAGATGAATTCGGCGGAAACCTAACCCTAAGTTTTGAACCAAAACTAATCTAAAGGAGTTTTTGATTGGATAGAAGTATCTCAAACATGGTAAGAGTCATGGCATTGACCTAAGTGCAGGAATCAGAGGTAAAGATTGCACAAAGGGGTCGAGTTCATACCCTAACTCGGTGGTGAACTCGCAACGGTGACATTGGCGGCGAAGATTCCGTTGACAGCGGCGGAGACCAGCAGCAGGAGGTTGCTCGCGATGGAGAAGACGATCCGGAGATCTCGAGTCGACGAAGCTGGACAGGAGAGGGCGAAGGGTTTCAGAGAAATTTCTAAAATTCGACACGTGGGTATATATATCCAGACCCTATCAGTTTGACCGAGTTGAGAAACTCGGTGGCACTGAGATGCAGAATCGCAAGCGGCTACTGCAACTTGGTGAGACCAAACTGTTCAAATCGGTTGCACCGAGATTGAAACCTAGATCAACTCAACGAACTTGGTGTGACCGAAAGGAATGAATCGGTCAGACCGAAATGCATTAAGAGGTTTTGGAAGTTTAAGTCTATGACGAATCGGTGGCTCCGAGTGCTCCTCACCCAGAGGGTTCGAATCTGACTTGATCAAACTTTGTGATGCAGAATGAATAGAGTTTGAGACGAGCAAAGCACAAATAGCTAAAGGGAGTACTTAGGCATTCTTGTCCATCCACTTGGCAAAATAAAAGACCAACCAATCAAAGTAACAAATGGATGTCCTTGAATTAAGAAAATTATGCATCCAGCATGCTCACACAATAAGATGGAAAATGAAGTATGTGGCAAAACATGCACAAACACTCTAGCATATATCAAGCAATTGGCGACGACAAGGTCATCTATATATGAGTATATTGACTGAGGAGTCAAATAAGAACATTTGATCGTAGGTCATACTCATCGTTTAAGCACAAGTGGGGTTACCACTTTTACATAAAGCATTGTTGTGTTCACACCATTAGAGTTGCTTTAGCTCAATTTTTAGAGTGAAGCTCCCCCTAGATGTGATATCCCCTTTTTAGAGGGATGAACTAACCTTGGTTCGATGATGACTTCATGTAGGTGTTGAAGATGTAGATTCTCAATGTTGATGTAGATCATTTGGAGAAATCCATTGGAGTGAGTTGCACTTTCAATACCATCACGGGTTAGTCCCACAAGGAACATACAAGGATATCCATAGACATAGAGTGAAATTCAGACATGATGTTGTCCATGAAAGCATTAGGTCACCTTGTCCCTTGTCCCTTGTCTTACTAACAAGAGGGTTTGTGACTCCTTGAACTTGTGCAAGATGTGAAAGTTGATTGCACTCGTCCTTGCCAAAAGAGTACGAGTGAAGTATGTTGGAGGAGTCACCCTCAAGAACTCTCTAGTTCTTCTTCTTTGGGATCCACATCATCTTGATGGGAATCCTTGGAGTTGTAGTCGTACTTGATGAAGTAGAACTTGATGTAGTCTTGGGAACCCACTTGACCAAGGCCTTAGTAGCTTCTTCAAATGCATCAATCTCCTCTTGAAGCTTGTCCTTGCCTTTTAGCTCGTGGTCATGTGGTGGAATATCATCTTGAGCTTGTGTCCCCTTGAAGGAAGTGAGATTATACTTCTCTTGTTGAGGAACAAACGTTGTCTTGGGGTATTGATCTTCTTCCCACTCAACTCCATTGGCATTGAACTTGTGTTCAAAACCAACACCTTGATTCTTCTGGCGCCTTTCTTGCTTGCATACAATTTCCTCAAATTGCTTACTCCCGGCAAGGCTCTTGTAAACACCTTTCCTTATGATCCCCTTCAATAAGCTAGTTTCTTGCTCAAGTGTAACTTGGCTAAGAGAATCATTAGCGGAATCAAGAGAACTACTAGAAGTAACAATATTGGATTTAACCTGATTATTGTTACTACTAGAAGAAGAATCTGTCTTACTCTTGTTGCTAGATTTTACTTGTGGCATGTAAGTAGACAAGAGTAAATGCTTGGCAATGTAAGAATAACTTTTCTTCCGAAGATCATCATTGATAGCCTTTAAGAACCCATGTTCTTGCTCTAGGTTGAGCTTCTCGAAGTGTAGCTTCTCATCAGTTTTTAAAAGTTCTCGATGATATTCTAAAGTAGTTTCCTGAGCTAACTTAAGATTATTTAGTTCTTTATTTAGAGGCTCAATCTCCTTATCATCGTCATTCCCTTTATCTTGATTAGCATGATTAATAGCAAGTTCATCATAGTTTTCATCACTAGAGTTGTGATACGTCCATTTTGCATCATGCTTTTATATCGATATTTTGTCGCATTATGGACTGTTATTTCACTTTATATCACAATACTTATGGCTATTCTCTCTTATTTTACAAGGTTTACATAAGGAGGGAGAATGCCGGCAGCTGGAATTCTGGGCTGGAAAAGGAGCAAATATTAGAGACCTATTCTGCGCAACTCCAAAAGTCATAAAACTCCATGGAACGTCTTAAAAGAAATAAAGAAAAATCCACGCCAAAGATGAAGGCCAGGGGGCCCACACCCTTCTCACGAGGGTGCCCCCCCCCAGGGCACGCCCCCTACCTCATGGGCCCCTGGTGGCTCTCCGATGCCCATCTTCTCCTATATGAGGTCTTTTGATGAGAAAAAAATAAGGAGGAACTTTTCGGGATGAGACTCCGCCGCCACGAGGCGGAGCCTTGGCGGATCCAATCTAGAGCTCCGGCAGAGCTGTTCTGCCAGGGATACTTCCCTCCCGGAGGGGGAAATCATCACCATCGTCATCACCAACGCTCCTCTCATCGGGAGAGGGCAATCTCCATCAACATCTTCACCAGCACTATCTCATCTCCAAACCCTAGTTCATCTCTTGTATCCAATTCTTGTCTCAAAGTCTGGGATTGGTGCTAGTAGGTTGCTAGTAGTGTTGATTACTCCTTGTAGTTGATGCTAGTTGGTTTAATTGGTGGAAGATCATATGTTCAGATCCTATATGCATATTATTACCCCTCTGATTATGAACATGAATATGCTTTGTGAGTAATTACGTTCGTTCCTGAGGACAAGGGAGAAGTCTTGCTATGAGTAGTCATGTGAATTTGGTATTCGTTTGATATTTTGATAAGATGTATGTTGTCTAGCCTCGAGTGGTGTTATATGAACGTCGACTACATAACACTTCACCATTATTTGGGACTAGAGGAAGGCATTGGGAATTAATAAGTAGATGATGGGTTGCTAGAGTGACAGAAGCTTAAGCCCTAGTTTATGCGTTGCTTCGTAAGGGGCTGATTTGGATCCATATGTTTCATGCTATGGTTAGGTTTACCTTAATACTTTTGTTGTAGTTGCAGATGCTTGCAATAGAGGTTAATCATAAGTGGGATGCTTGTTCAAGTAAGAATAACACCTAAGCACCGGTCCACCCACATATCAAATTATCAAAGTATCGAACGCGAATCATATGAACGTGATGAAAACTAGCTTGAAGATATTCCCATGTGTCCTCGGGAGCGCTTTTCCTATTACAAGAGTTCGTTCCGGCTTGTCCTTTGCTATAAAAGGATTGGGCCACCTTGCTGCACTTTATTTACTTTTGTTACTTGTTGCTCGTTACCATTCATCCTATCACAAAACTATCGGTAACCACTTATTTCAGTACTTGCAGAGAATACCTTGCTGAAAACCGCTTATCATTTCCTTCTGCTCCTTGTTGGGTTCGACACTCTTACTTATCAAAAGGACTACGATAGATCCCCTATACTTGTGGGTCATCAAGACTCTTTTCTGGCGCCGTTGCCGGGGAGTGTAGCGCCTTTGGTAGGTGGAATTTGGTAAGGAAAATTTTATATAGTGTGCTGAAATTTACTGTCACTTGTTACTATGGAAAGTAATTCTCCGAGGGGCATGTTCGGAGTATCTTCACCCCGTCCAATAGAGCAAAGAGTTGCTCCTCAACCTACTAAACCTATTGAAAATGAAATTCCTTATGAGTATCCTTCGGGTATGATAGAAAAACTGCTAGCTGATCCTTTTACAGGAGATGGAACAAAGCATCCTGATGAGCACTTAATATATGTGGATGAAGTTTGTGGATTATTTAAGCTTGCATGTATACCCGATGATGTTGCTAAGAAGAAGGTCTTCCCTTTTTCTTCGAAGGGAGACGCATTGGTATGGTATAGGCAATGTGATGATATGAGATCATGGGACTATCAAAGATGGAAGTTGGAATTTCATCAAAAGTATTACCCTATGCATCTTGTTCATCGTGATCGCAATTATATGTATAATTTCTGGCCTCGCGAAGGAGAAAGCATCGCTCAAGCTTGGGGGAGGCTTAAATCAATGTTATATTCATGCCCCAATCATGAGCTCCAGAGAGAAATAATTATGCAAAGTTTTTATGCTCGGCTTTCTGAAAACAATCGCAACATGCTCGATACTTCTTGTGCTGGCTCTTTTATGATGAAGACTATTGAATTCAGATGGAATTTATTGGATAGAATTAAACGCAACTTGGAAGATTGGGACCTCGACGAAGGTAAGGAGTCAGGTATGACACCTAAGTTTGATTGTGTTAAATCTTTTATGGATACCGATATTTCCGTAAGTTTAGCACTAAATATGGACTTGACTCTAAGATAGTAGCTTCTTTCTGTGAATCTTTTGCTACTTATGTTGATCTCCCTAAGCAGAAGTGGTTTAAATATCATCCTCCCATAGAAGTAAAAGTAACTGCACCTATTAAAGTTGAAGAAAAGACTGTCACTTATAATGATCCTATTGTTCCTACTTCTTATATTGAGAAACCACCTTTCCTTGTTAGAATAAAGGATCATGCTAAAGCTTCAACTGTTGTTCGTAAAAGAAATATTAGAACTTGTACACCTCCTGAGCAAGTTAAAGTAGAACCTAATATTGCTATTGTTAAAGATCTCTGGTCTGATAATATTGATGGACATGTTATTTAGTTCGAAGCTGGAACTGCTAGACTTGCTAAGCCTTGTGCTAAAGATAAACATAGACATGTGGTAGGCGTGCCTGTTATTTCTGTTAAAATAGGAGATCATTGTTATCATGGCTTATGTGATATGGGTGCTAGTGCTAGTGTTATACCACATACTTTATATGAAGAAATTAAGAATGAAATTGCACCTGCTGAGTTAGAAGATATTGATGTCACAATTAAACTTGCCAATAGAGATACTATTTCAGCAATGGGAATTGTTAGAGATGTTGAAGTCTTGTGTGGGAAAACTAAATATCCTGCTGATTTTCTTGTTCTTGGTTCCCCACAAGATAGCTTTTGTCCCATTATATTTGGTAGACCCTTCTTAAATACTGTCAATGCTACCATAGATTGCACAAAGAATGTTGTTACTGTTGGCTTGGAAGATATGGTTCATGAATTTAATTTCACTAAATTTAGTAAACAACATCGTGAGGGAGAACTACCTAGTAAGGATGAGATTATTGGTCTTGCTTCTATTGCCATACCTCCTAGTGAGCCTTTAGAACAATATTTGCTATACCATGAAAATGATATATTCATGAATGAAAGAAGGGAAATAGATGAAGTATTCTTTAAACAGGAACCTATTCTGAAACACAATTTGCCTGTTGAAATCCTAGGGGATCCTCCTCCACCCAAGGGTGATCCCGTGTTTGAGATTAAACCTTTGCCTGATAATCTTAAATATGCTTATCTTGATGAAAAGAAGACATATCCTATTATTATCAGTGCTAACCTTTCAGAGCATGAAGAAGAAATATTATTGAAAACTATGAAGAAGCATCGTGCTGCTATTGGATATACTCTTGATGATCTTAAGGGCATTAGTCCCACTCTATGTCAACATAAAATGAATTTGGAAGCAGATGCCAAACCAGTTCGTGATCCTCAACGACGTCTGAATCCTAAAATGAAAGAAGTGGTAAGAAAAGAAATACTAAAGCTTCTGGAGGCAGGTATAATATATCCTGTTGCTGGTAGTGAGTGGGTAAGTCCTGTCCATTGTGTCCCTAAGAAGGGAGGTATTACTGTTGTTCCTAATGATAAAGATGAATTGATTCCACAAAGAATTATCATAGGTTAAAGGATGGCAATTGATTTCCGGAAATTAAATAAAGCTACTAAGAAAGATCATTACCCCTTACCTTTTATTGATCAAATGCTAGAAAGATTATGCAAACATACACACTATTGCTTTCTAGATGGTTATTCTGGTTTCTCTCAAATACCTGTGCCGGCTAAAGATCAATCAAAGACTACTTTTACATGCTCTTTTGGTACTTTTGCTTATATATGTATGCGTTTTGGTTTACGTAATGCACCTACTACCTTTCAAAGATGCATGATGGCTATATTCTCTGACTTTTGTGAAAAGATTTGTGAGGTTTGCATGGATGACTTTTCTGTCTATGGTTCCTCTTTTGACGATTGCTTGAGAAATCTTGATTGAGTTTTGCAGAGATGTGAAGAAACTAATCTTGTCTTGAACTAGGAAAAGTGCCACTTTATGGTTAATGAAGGTATTGGCTTGGGGCACAAAGTTTCTGAAAGAGGTATTGAAGTTGATAAAGCCAAGGTTGATGCTATTGAAAAGATGCCATGTCCCAAGGACATCAAAGGTATAAGAAGTTTCCTTGGTCACACCGGATTTTACAGGAGGTTCATTAAGGACTTCTCAAAAATTTCTCGGCCTCTGACTAATTTATTGCAAAAAGATATACCATTTGTCTTTGATGATGATTGTGTAGAAGCATTTGAAATACTTAAGAAAGCATTAGTCTCTGCACCTATTGTTCAGCCACCTGATTGGAATTTACCCTTTGAAATTATGTGTGATGCTAGTGATTATCCTATAGGTGTTGTTCTAGGGCAAAGAGTTGATAAGAAATTAAATGTTATCCATTATGCTAGTAAGACTCTAGACAATGCTCAAAGAAAATATGCTACTACTGAAAAGGAACTTTTAGTAGTTGTATTTGCTTGTGATAAGTTCAGGTCTTATATTGTTGATTCTAAAGTAACTATTCACACTAATCATGCTGCTATTAAATATCTTATGGAAAAGAAAGATGCTAAACCTAGACTTATTAGATGGGTTCTCTTGCTACAAGAATTTGATTTGAATATTGTTGATAGAAAGGGAGCTGAGAACCCCATTGCAGACAACTTATCTAGGTTAGAAAATATTCTTGATGACCCACTACCTATTAATGATGACTTTCCTGATGAACCGTTAAATATTATAAGTACTTCTTGTAGTACTCCATGGTATGCTAATTATGCTAACTATATTGTTGCTAAGTTCATAACACCTAGCTTCACATACCAGCAAAAGAAAAAGTTTTTCTATGATTTAAGACATTACTTTTGGGATGACCCACATCTTTATAAGGAAGGAGTAGATGGTGTTATTAGATGTTGTGTACCTGAGCATGAACAGGAACAGATCCTACGCAAGTGTCATTCCGAGTCTTATGGAGGACACCACGCTAGAGATAGAACTGCACATAAGGTATTGCAATCTGGTTTTTATTGGCCTACTCTCTTCAAGAATGCCCGTAAGTTTGTCTTGTCTTGAGATGAATGTCAAAGAATTGGTAATATTAGTAGACGTCAAGAAATGCCTATGAATTATTCACTTGTTATTGAACCGTTTAATGTTTGGGGCTTTGATTATATGGTACCTTTTCCTAACTCTAATGGGTACACACATATTCTAGTTGCTGTTGGTTACGTTACTAAGTGGGTAGAAGCTATTGCAACTAGTAGTGCTGATCATAACACTTCTATTAAAATGCTTAAGGAAGTTATTTTTCTGAGGTTTGGAGTCCCTAGATATTTAATGACTGATAGTGGTTCACACTTTATTCATGGTGCTTTCCGTAAAATGCTTGCTGAATATGATGTTAATCATAGAATTGCATCCCCTTATCACCCATAGTATAGTGGTCAAGTAGAGTCGAGCAATAGAGAGCTCAAATTAATTTTGCAAAAGACTGTTAATAGGTCTAGAAAGAATTGGTCTAAGAAACTTGATGATGCATTATGGGCTTATAGAACTGCATATAAAAATCCTATGGGTATGTCTCCATATAAAATGGTTTATGGAAAAGCATGTCACTTACCTCTCGAACTAGAACACAAGGCATATTGGGCTATTAAAGAGCTTAACTATGATTTTAAACTTGCCGGTGAGAAGAGGTTATTTGATACTAGCTCACTTGATGAATGGAGAACCCAAGCTTATGAAAATTCTAAGTTGTTTAAAGAAAAGGTTAAAAGATGGCATGACAAAACGATACAAAAGCGTGAATTTAATGTAGGTGATTATGTATTGCTATACAACTCTCGTTTAAGATTTTTTGCAGGAAAACTTCTCTCTAAATGGGAAGGCCCATACGTCATCGAGGAGGTCTATCGTTCCGGTGCCATAAAAATCAACAACTTCGAAAGCACGAATCCGAAGGTGGTAAATGGTCAAAGAATTAAACATTATATCTCAGGTAATCCCATAAATGTTGAAACCAATATTATTGAAACCGTAACCCCGGAGGAATACATAAGAGACACTTTCCGGAATGTTTTAGACTCCGAAAAGGAATAGGTATGTGGTACAGTAAGTAAACCGACTCCAAAACAATTTTTAAGGCAATATTTCTCCGTTTTGGAATATTTAGAAAAATAGAAAAAATAAGTAGCAGTCCGGGAAGGACACGAGGGCCCCACGAGGGTGGTGGGTGCGCCCTACCCCCCTGGGCGCGCCCCCTACCTCGTGAGTGCCCCGTGTGCTTTCCGGACTCCGTTTTCTTGCACGTTACGTATTTTGGTCGGTAAAAATTCATTATATATTCTCCCGAAGGTTTTGACTCCCGTATCACGCAAACCTCCTCTGTTCTTGTTTCGAGCTGTTTTCTGACAGGGTTTTCCAGGCTAGGCATCATGTCGTCTCCCTCCTCCAACAATGGTGACAATGATGCTTGGCTAATGAAGATAGATCTGAACAGGAAGAACCCACGAGGGTCAACAAGGATGAAAGGATCAAGAAGGCCACAGAGGATCAAGCTCCCGCAGCAAAAGACACCCTCCAACTTGATCATAATCTTCTCACACCAACTAAGATTGAAGCATTCAAGATGATTGAGTTAGCTCGTATACAAAACAAGTATATCACACAAGAAAATATTTTGTTGAAGGAGCATATTGTTGCACTCAAGGGCATTATTCGCAAGCTGGAGGACCTCTTACGCTCGATGTGCGATTATCCGTCACTGCCACCTTCTTCACCAACCAAGGAGATATAATCACATGGGTATGGGCACTCCCCTTGGCAATTGCCAAGCTTGGGGGAGGTGCCCCGGTATCGTATCACAATCACAACTCCTATCTTTACCGTTTTTCTTAGTTCGGTCCTATTAGTAGTATCTTGATCTAGTAGAATAGAGTTTATGGCATGATCTAGTTTTGAGTTTTGCTTTATGATCCCTCTATGTAATCGAGTCCATAAGCTATATATAATAAAGATTAGTGTTGAGTCAAGGGCTTGATTATTTTGCTATGATTTTGGGTGAATAAAAGAAAAGAGAAAAAGAATAAAAAGAAACAAAAAGTTCATATTGATCTTATTGAGAGTAATGACTTCACATAGAAAGAGTATGATGATTAAAAGTTGTTGGGAGTTGGCAGACATAGCTTTGGTCATTGTTGCAATTAATAGGAAGTAATAAGGAAAGAGAGGTTTTCACATATAGATATATTATCATTGACATCTTTTATGATTGGGAGCACTCATTAAAATATGACATGCTAAAGAGTTTATGTTGGACAAGGAAGACAACGTAATGAGTTATGTATTTCTTATATCTGAGATAAAGTATGTTGTCATGGTTCCTCTAACTTATTGAGCTTGCCTTTCCCCCTCATGCTAGCCAAATTCTCAGCACCAAGTAGAAATACTACTTGTGCTTCCAAATATCCCTAAACCAGTTTTGCCATGAGAGTCCACCATATCTACCTATGGATTGAGTAAGATCCTTCAAGTAAGTTGTCATCGGTGCAAAGCAATAAAAATTTCTCTAAATATATATGATTGATTGGTGTGGGAGAAATAAGCTTTATACGATCTTGTGATGTGGAAGTAATAAAAGCGACGGACTGCATAATAAAGGTTCATATCACAAGTGGCAATATAAAGTGATGTTCTTTCGCATTGAGATTTTTATATATCCAACCATAAAAGTGCATGGCAACCTCTGCTTCCCTCTGCGAAGGGCCTATCCTTTATTATTATCTTCTACCTTATGCAAGAGTCACGGTGATCTTCACCTTTTCTTTTTCATTTTATCCATTGGCAAGCTCAGCATGTTGGAGAGAACATAATATATATATATAATTGGATGTAGGGAAGGATAAACCATTATTGTTGACATTACCCTTGAGGTAAAAGGTTGTGGGGCAAAACTATAAGCCCCTATCTTTCTCTGTGTCCGATTAAAACTCCGTAACCACAAGTATCGCGTGAGTGTTAGCAATTATGGAGGACTAAATGAGAGTTGAGTATGTGGACTTGCTTTTTAGCTCTGACATAGAATCTTTCTGATGTTATGATAAATTGCAATTGCTTCAATCACTGAGATTATAGTTTGTTGGAACCCAATAAGGTTTATGATTTATACTTTTGCATTGTGAATAGATCATCACTTGAACATAAGTAATCATATGACAAAACCTATATATGTTGTTGTTATAAGAATAATCATGATGCCTTCATGTCCGTATTTTATTTTTATCAATGCCTCTACCACTAAACATGAGGACATACTTATTGTTATCGGCTTTTCGCTTGAGGACAAGCGAGGTCTAAGCTTGGGGGAGTTGATACGTCGATTTTGCATCATGCTTTTATATCGATATTTATCGCATTATGGACTGTTATTTCACTTAATATCACAATACTTATGGCTATTCTATCTTATTTTACAAGGTTTACATAAGGAGGGAGAATGCCGGCAGCTGGAATTCTGGGCTGGAAAAGGAGCAAATATTATAGACCTATTCTGCGCAACTCCAAAAGTCCTGAAACTCCACGGAACATCTTAAAAGAAATAAAGAAAAATCCACGCCAAAGATGAAGCCCAGGGGGCCCACACCCTTCTCACGAGGGTGGGGGCGCCCCCCTAGGGCGCGCCGCCTACCTCGTGGGCCCCCTAGTGGCTCTCCGATGCCCATCTTCTCCTATATGAGGTCTTTCGATGAGAAAAAAAAAAGGAGGAACTTTTCGGGACGAGACTCCGCCGCCACGAGGCGGAACCTTGGCGGATCCAATCTAGAGCTTCGGCAGAGCTGTTCTGCCGGGGATACTTCCCTCCCGGATGGGGAAATCATCACCATCGTTATCACCAACGCATCTCTCATCGGGAGAGGGAAATCTCCATCAACATCTTCACCAGCACCATCTCATCTCCAAACCCTAGTTCATCTCTTGTATCCAATTCTTGTCTCAAAGTCTGGGATTTGGTGCTAGTAGGTTGCTAGTAGTGTTGATTACTCCTTGTAGTTGATGCTAGTTGGTTTAATTGGTGGAAGATCACATGTTCAGATCCTATATGCATATTATTACCCCTCTGATTATGAACATGAATATGCTTTCTGAGTAATTACGTTCATTCCTGAGGACAAGGGGGAAGTCTTGCTATGAGTAGTCATGTGAATTTAGTATTCGTTTGATATTTTGATAAGATGTATGTTGTCTAGCCTCTAGTGGTGTTATGTGAACGTCGACTACATAACACTTCACCATTATTTTGGCCTAGAGGAAGGCATTGTGAAGTAATAAGTAGATGATGGGTTGCTAGAGTGACAGAAGCTTAAACCCTAGTTTATGTGTTGCTTTGTAAGGGGCTGATTTGGATCCATATGTTTCATGCTATGGTTAGGTTTACCTTAATACTTTTGTTGTAGTTGCGGATGCTTGCAATAGAGGTTAATCATAAGTGGGATGCTTGTTCAAGTAAGACCAGCACCCAAGCACCGGTCCACCCACATATCAAATTATCAAAGTATTGAACGCGAATCATATGAACGTGATGAAAACTAGCTTGACGATATTCCCATGTGTCCTCGGGAGCGCTTTTCCTATTATAAGAGTTTGTTTCGGCTTGTCCTTTGCTATAAAAGGATTGGGCCACCTTGATGCACTTTATTTACTTTTGTTACTTGTTGCTCGTTACCATTCATCCTATCACAAAACTATCTGTTACCACTTATTTCAGTACTTGCAGAGAATACCTTGCTGAAAACCACTTCTCATTTCCTTCTGCTCCTCGCTGGGTTCGACACTCTTACTTATCGAAAGGACTACGATAGATCCCCTATACTTGTGGGTCATCAAGTTGTCAACAAGTAAATCATCATCACCTAGCAAATCATCTTCATCACTACTGAAATCAACATACTCGGCGTGTGATACCTTTGGGCCTTTAGCCATGAAGCATCTTCCAATCACTTCATTTGGTGAGTCAAATATGTCGTAGGAGTTGGATGAATAAGTGCAAGACCGGCAACACCTTCATCTTGATTATATTCGGAGTCGGAGTGATAACTTCTCTTGGAGTGGTGGTTGGAGTCAGAACCGAATACCCATTCACCAACATGAGCTTGATGTCTTTATTTTGTATAGCTCCTTGATGACTTGTCCTTCCTTTCCGAATCCTTGCTTCTGCGAGAGGTTCTTCGTTCATAACAATCATATCTACTCCTTCTCTCTCTTGGAGATGATTCTTCTCTTCTACTTCTTCTTTTAGGTGAGTCTTATTTTCTTCTGTATGGGGCCGTACACTCATTGGAGTAGTGTCCGGGTCTTCCACAATTGCAGCAATTACGTTCACGACTGGAAGATCTTTTGTCATGGTAGGATCTTGATTTGAAACTTCTCTCTTTGCTTCTACTTTTGTAGAATTTGTTGAAGTTTTCACCATGAAGCTCAATTCCTCATTGAAGACTTGTTTTTCACTTAATATGGTAGGAGGATCACATGAGGCTTTCTAAGCACCACTAGACTTGTTATGAAGCTCTTCTTTGTCCATGAGTGACATCTCATGAGCAAAAATTCTTCCAATGACTTCCGTTGGCTTGAGATCTTTGTAATTGGGCATCATTTGGATCAGTGTGCACACTGTATCATATTTTCCATCCAAGGCTCTTAGAATCTTTTTGATGATGAATCTATCAATCATCTCTTCACTTCCTAAGCCAGCAATCTCATTTGTGATGAGAGAAAGCCTAGATTACATTTCGGCGACACCTTCACCATCCTTCATTTTGAACTTGTCAAGCTGACTTTGAAGCACATCCAACTTGGATTCCTTGACGGACTCGAAACCCTCATGCATATCAATCAAAGTATCCCAAATTTCCTTTGCATTCTCAAGACGGCTGATTTTGTTGAATTCTTCGGGGGATAATCCATTGAAGAGGATATCACAAGCTTGAGCATTGTATTGCAACATCTTCAATTCTTCTGCGCTAGCTTCATGATTCAGTTCCCTTCCATCGAAGAATTCACCTTGCAAGCCAATACACACAATAGCCCAAATGGTGGGGTTATGTCCAAGAATGTGCATTTTCATCTTATGCTTCCAACTAGCAAAATTAGTACCATCAAAGTAAGGACCTCTACGTTGGTAATTTCCCTCACTAGAGGCCATACTCTCCAAGGTTATGAAACCAAGGCTATGATCACCAAAGCTATGGAAATGGAGGCAAATGCAGACCAAAGCTCGGATACCACTTGTCGGATCAAAAGTATGTCTAGAGGGGGGTGATTAGACTACTTGACCAAATAAAAATCTAGCCTTTTCCCAATTTTATGTCTTGGCAGATTTTATCAACTTAACACAAGTTAAGCAATCAACCTACACATGCAATTCTAAGAGTATAGCATCGGAATGTAAATCATTGCATATTAAGGTAAAGGGTAGGAGTTTGGAGGGAGCAAAGGCAATGTAGACACGGAGATTTTTGGCGTGGTTCTGATAGGTGGTGCTATTGCACATCCACGTTGATGGAGACTTCAACCTACGAAGGGTAACGGTTGCGCGTGTCCATGTAGGGCTCCACCCATGAAGGGTCCATGAAGAAGCAACCTTGTCTATCCCACCATGGCCATCGCCCACGAAGGACTTGCCTCACTTGGGTATATTTTCATGAAGTAGGTGATCTCCTTGCCCTTACAAACTCCTTGGTTCAACTCCACAATCTTGACAGAGGCTCCCAAGTGACACCTAACCAATCTAGGAGACACCACTCTCCAAAAGGTAATAGATGGTGTGTTGATGATGAACTCCTTGCTCTTGTGCTTAAATTGATAGTCTCCCCAACACTAAACTCTCTCTCATAGATTTGGATATGGTGGAAAGATGATTTGAGTGGAAAGCAACATGGGGAAGGCTCGAGATCAAGATTCTTGTGGTTGGATTGGAATGTCTTGGTCTCAACACATGAGTAGGTGGTTCTCTCTTAGAAAATGAGTAGCGGAAGTGTAGGCATGTTCTGATGGCTCTCTCATGAATGGAGAGGGGGTGGAGGGGTATTTATAACCTCCACACAAAATCTAACTGTTACACATAATTTACCAAACTCGGTGTGAACGAATAGTGAAACTCGGTGAGACCGACCTGGTTCAAAATGTTTACGTTAGGCTTTTCGGTGGGACTAACGCTACCAACTCGGTGAGACCGATGCGCTAGGGTTAGGGCAAAACTTTACCTCGGTGAGACCGATATCAGTAATAAGCAGACAGAGACTTGGCCAGGCAAACTCGGTGGGACCGATCGCTCATTTTGGTGAGACCGAAACGTTACGAAAAGGAAACAGAGAGTTTGCATTGCCAACTCGGTGGGACCAATCACTCATCTCGGTTAGACTGAAATGTTACGAAGGGAAACAAAGAGTTTGCAATCCCATCTCGATGAGACCGAGTTGATTAGGGTTTTGGGCAGTGGCTATGTCAAGTGAACTCGGTGGCGCCAGATAGATAAAATCGGTGGGGCTGAGTTGGACTTTAGGTTTAGGACATATGTGGAAATGAGAAAGTGGTTGAGGGCTTTTGGAGCATATCACTAAGCATTTTGAGCAAGCTAGCCATTAGGCAACACCTCATCCCCTGAAAATAGTATTGGCTTTTCCTATGGACTCAATGTGATCTTGGATCACTAAAATGAAAGTGTAGAGTCTTGAGCTTTTTCCAATATTTGTCCTTAGCATTTTGAGGGGTCCACACCTCTTAGTCCGTGCCATGCCAACTGAAATAATCATCTTGAAAGAATATTAGTTCAATTAGCTATATGTTGTTATGAATTACCAAAACCACCCTCAAATTATTTGCACTTTAACGATGGCTTCGATTTTCCCCTCCCGGAGGGAAGTCTCCCCGGCAGAAAAACTCCTCGAGATGGCGGTGCTTCGCCCCGAAAGCTTCCTTCTGATTTTTTGTAGGTCAAAACACACCATATAGCATAAGATGGGTGTCGGGGGCCTGCCAGGTGGCCCACAAGGTAGGGAGCGCGCCCAGGGGGGTAGGGCGTGCTCTCCACCCTTGTGGATGGCAGGTGGCCCGCCTCTGGTGCTTTCTTCACCCAATAATTTTTATATATTCCAAAATAATTCTCCTTTTCCAGTCCAGAATTCCAGCTGCCGGCATTCTCCCTCTTCATGTAAACCTTATAAAACAAGAGAGAAAACGCATAAGTATTGTGATATAATGTGTAATAACAGCCCATAATGCAATAAATATTGATATAAAAGCATGATGTAAAATGGGCGTATCAACTCCCCCAAGCTTAGACCTCGCTTATCCTCAAGCGGAAGCTGAAATCAAAAAATATGTCCACATGTTTAGAGATAGAGGTGTCGATAAAATAAAATACGGACATGAGGGCATCCTGATTATCTTTAGAACAACAACATATATTGTCATGTTTTTTCTTATGCTAAAGTAACAATTCGTCCACAAGGTAGAGTATCGATCAGAAACTTTATGGAAAAGTAACAAACTATGATCTCAGTCATTGAAGCAATTGCAATTTATCATAACATCGGAAAGAGTAAATTCAAGAGCTTTTCAGCAAGTCCACATACTCGACTATATATCATTTAGTCTTTCACAATTGCTAACACTCACACGATACTTATGGGTTCAAAGCTTCAATCAGACATAGAGAAAGATAGGGGCTTATAGTTTCGCCTCCCAACCTTTTACCTCAAGGGTAATGTCAATGATAACCCACAAGTATAGGGGATCACAACAATTTTCAAGGGTAGAGTATTCAACCCAAATTTATTGATTCGACACAAGGTGAGCCAAAGAATATTCTCAATTGTTAGCAACTGAGTTGCCAGTTCAACCACACCCGAAAGACTTAATATATGCAGCAAATTATTTAGTAGCAAAGTAGTATGGAAGTAACGGTAACAGTGGCAAAAGTAACAATAGCAGTTTTGTAGCAATCGTAATAGTGGCAGCGGAGAAGTAACTCAGCAAAGATCAATATGTGAAAAGCTCGTAGGCAATGGATCCATGATAGATAATTATGTCGGACGGAATTCATCATGCAACGGTTATAACATAGGGCGACACAGAACTAGCTCCAATTCATCAATATAATGTAGGCATGTATTCCGAATATAGCCATACTTCCTTATGCAAAAGAACTTGCATGGCATATTTCGTCCTACCCTCCCATGGCAGCGAGGACCTATTGGAAACTAAGAGATATTCAGGCCTCCTTTTAATAGAGTACCAGACCAAAGCATTAGCAGTTAGTGAATACATGGACTCCTCAAACTAGGGTCATCACCGGGAGTGGTCCTGACTATTGTCACTCCGGGGTTGCCGGATCATAACACGTAGTAGGTGACTATAACTTGCAATATCGGATCAAGAACACAAATATATTCATGAAAACTTAATAGGTTCAGATCTGAAATCATGGAATTCGGGCCCTAGTGACAAGCATTAGGCATACCAAAGTCATAGCAACACAAATCTTAGAACATAGTAGATACTAGGGATCAAACCCTAACAAAACTAACTCGATTATATGGTAAATCTCATCCAACCCATCATGGTCCAGCAACCCTACAATGGAATTACACACCCGCGGCGGTGAGCATCATGAAATTGGTGATGGAGGATGGTTGATGATGACGATGGCGACGGATTCCCCTCTCCGGAGCCCCGAACGGACTCTAGATCTGCTCTCCCGAGGAAGAACAGGGCTTGGCGACGGTTTCGTATCGTCAAACGCGATGAATCCTTCTCTCTGATTTTTTTCTCCCCGAAAGTGAATATATGGAGTTGGAGTTGAGGTCGGTGGAGGTCCAGGGGGCCACAAGGTAGGAGGGCGCGCCCCAGGGGTGTGGGCCCCCTAGTGCTGATTCTTTCGCCAATATTTTCTATTAATTCCAAAAGTTATCTCCGTGAAGTTTGAGGTCATTCCGAGAACTTTTTATTCTGCACAAAAATAACACCTTGGCAATTCTGCTGAAAACAGCGTCAGTCCGGGTTAGTTTCATTCAAATCATGCAAGTTAGGGTCGAAAACAAGGAAAAAGAGTTTGGAAAAGTAGATACGACGGAGACGTATCAACTCCCCCAAGCTTAACCCATTGCTTGTCTCAAGCAATTCAGTTGACAAACTGAAAGTGATAAAGAAAAACTTTTACAAACTCTGATTGATCTTGTTATTCCAAATATGTAAAGCCAACATTCAAGTTTTTAGCAAAGATCACGAACTAACCATCACTACTACAGGATGCTGCTAACGCGACACTCTGATCAGAGACCCTTTGATGAAACTGTGTGCGACGCAATAATCACAAACGGTGGTGTAAAAGAACCATCAAAAAAGGTGCAAAACGTTTGTGATGGCGGAGCCATGAAACACGGTTTAGATTTTAGTTGCATGTGCGATGCAGGGCTTTTGATTCAGTCCAATGAACTGTTTGCGATGAGGCGGAACAAAAGAAACGGGCAGCCTGATGCAAGCGTGTGCGATATACAACATACGGTTCACTCAGATGAAGTGTTTGTGATTAGGCAACACATAAGAAACGGTCAGCCATAATAAGGTGTGTGTGATTGAGGGCATAGGCTTCAGAAGGATTAACTGTTTGCGATTAGGCAACAGAACAGAAATGGGTCATCCAGATCAAAGTGTTTGCGATTGATGGCATACACTTCACATGGATGAACTCTTTGCGCTTAGCCACAACAAACTGAAACAGTTAGATAGATCAGCATGTGTGCGCTAGATGGGCACACACATTCTAATTAAAAGAAGTGTGCACGATGGTAATAACGAGCGCGCACGGTTGTTGGAACAAGACGTGTGCTGACATTGCCTATTGCGGTGCACCCTATGGTGCAAACGCCATGTACGCGGCCGAGAAGGCGTACATGCCCACGTTACGCATTCCGGGAATAGTGCCTGACTTATAACTGTCAGTAAATTTTGAGTATGCGTCCCGTCACATTCCAAATTGCAAACCTGTTCACACCGATCAAAACCTAAACGGTTTCCCACTTAGGAGTGTATTACTACGCGGTTATAAATACTACTACTCCAAGATGACTACACATTCCTCCTCAACTCCTCATCCACAAAAAAAAGTCATTCATCATCGTTCCCTTTGCATCTGCCATGGCCAGCGTGAGTTTTGGGTCGAGAGATTGCCACCAGGGATATGCGAGTATGGAAGCGGAAGCACGAGAGAATTCCTGCCTCACCGCGAATGCAGCCGGTATGTCCCACCGCACGGCCATAGCAGCACAGAGGTCCCGCCACACCACCGAAGCAGCACGCAGGTCCTGCTGCGCCTTCGATGCGACGGACTGGTCTGGCCGTGCCGTGGAAGCAGAAGAGATGTCCCGCCGCACCATGAATGCAGCAGAGATGTCCTCTCGGCGGCGGCAGCCTGGGAAAATGTCTCGCGGGCAGCCGAGGACTCTTACAGGCGCATGCATGCGATCGTCCATTGCTAGATGGATCAGATCTTCGGCTGGGCGAGGTTGCAGGACCACATGAAAGCCTCTTTTGAAGAGGCTACCGGCGTCATCCAACAACTAAATGAGAGCAATGCGAAGCTCCGCGCGAGCGCGACCTGCTGAGGCGAAGATTATCGGAAGTGCGGAGCAGCAGGAGGAGACCACTGCCTTGTTGAAGAGGACCGGCGTCATCGTCGAGAAACTAATGCACGAGAATGCCATGCTATGCATCGAGCGGAGAAGGCTGGTGGAGGAATCCGTGGATGCTCTCAAGCAGCATCTTGAGGACAAGAAAGAGCTCATCGCCGCTCGCCGTGGAGACTAGTTCCCGCGGCCTGCAGCAACATAGAGATTAGCAAGGCAGATTGTCGTCTTCTTTCTGCTTTTCCCCTTGTGTATTTCGGGTGTTGCCACATGTGGCTTTTTTTAATTATGTTCCTAAATATGTAAGACAATTATTATCCACTGTCATCGTCCTTATATTGATCATGCTTGCTATAAGTCGCGGTCGATGCTATATAGGTCCATCAGATCTTACATCAAGATCCATGCAAAACTTTATTTTCATATTTTCATTTTTCTCTCTTAAATCTCAGTCCAGTGAGACACATAGCCACGCAGTAGAATAGGGTCTCGGGGGCCATTAGTGGAGACGTTTGGAGGCAGGTGCGCGGCGGGTAGCGGTCAAAGGGCTCTCCTCCCAATGAGCATGCGCAGGGGTCTGATCGCATGCCTTCCGTACTCAAATAGCTACCCCACACGGCACCTCCTAGCCAATAAAAAAGGGGACGTGTGGCGGCATGTAAATGGTAAGTAGAACGCCCATGGTTTCAATAATACTTGTGTTTCCGATTTGTAACGTGACAGCACTTGTTCAAAAATGACTTTGTTGATTGTTAATGTGTGCGCCTTTGCAAATCGGACAGAAAAATTACCATAGTGTGTTGGTGCCATGTCATGACACCATGCCAAGTTTCATGATTTTTAGGTGTGTTTTGGATTTACAAGAATTAAAAAACCAGGTTTCTCAATATTTTCGGCCGAGCCTCGACGCCCAGATGTTTGAATTTCATTCCCATTTCTTGCATGGGACCTAGAAATTCATCCGAGGACGCACATGTGATTTTTCAATCAACCTTGGTGCACTGGAGCCTGTGCTTGTAGTTCAAATTTGAATTATGCACATTAAATGCGCAAACTCAATTAATGTGTAAAAGAGGCCAAACGAACCCGGAATAATTCCAAATTTTAGCATGATACTTCTATTTGGTCTAATATGCATGTGTACAAAAATTAAGCCGGGAGAAGGCAGTGTGCGTATCTCGTTTCACACACGGAGGTGACATGTTCCTCGTTGGAACCACAAGCCTTATTCAGGGAAGCTTCGGTTTGCAAGAAGCTTAGACCAAAGCTTGTCCCAATTCGGCCAAAAAAATTACGTCAGCATGTTGGTGCCATGTCATGATACCATGCCAAGTTTCATGATTTTCAGG
This sequence comes from Triticum monococcum, assembly GCA_034509565.1. Taxonomy (NCBI): domain Eukaryota; kingdom Viridiplantae; phylum Streptophyta; class Magnoliopsida; order Poales; family Poaceae; genus Triticum; species Triticum monococcum. The sequence continues at coordinate 477,736,169 of CM067843.1, forward strand.
CGTGCTTTGGATTTACAGGAATTAAAAAAACTAAGTTTCTCAATCTTTCCGGCCGAGCCACAACGCCCAAATGTTTGAATTTCATTCCCATCTCTTGCATGTGACCTATAAATTCACCCAAGGACACATATGTGATTTTTCAACCAACTTTGGTGCACTGGAGCATGTGCTTGTAGTTCAAATTTGAATTATGCACATTAAATGCGCAAAAACTCAATTAATGTATAAAAAGGCCAAACGAACCCGGAATAATTCCAAAATTTAGCACGATACTTCTATTTGGTATAATCTGCCTATGTAAAAACATTAAGGCGGGAGAAGGCAGTATATGTATGTCGTTTCGCACACAGAGGTGGCATGTTCCCTCTCGGAACCACGAGCCTTCTTGAGGGAAGCTCCGGTTTGTAAGAAGCGTACACCCAAGCATCTCCCAATTCGGCCTAAAAAATTACCGCGGCATGTTGGTGCCATGTCATGACACCATGCCAAGTTCCATGATTTTCAGGCGTGTTTTGGATTTACAAGATTAAAAAACCAAGTTTCTCAATCTTTCCGGCCGAGCCACGACGCCCAGATGTTTGAATTTCATTCCCACTTCTTGCATGGGGCCTATAAATACACCCAAGGACACACATGTGATTTTTCGACCAACTCTGGTGCACTAGAGCATGTGCTTGTAGTTCAAATTTGAATTATGCACATTTAATGCGCAGAAACTCAATTAATGTATAAAAAAGGCCAAACGAACCCGGAATAATTCCAAAATTTAGCACGATACTTCTATTTGGTCTAATCTGCCAGTGTAAAAAAATTAAGGCGGGAGAAGGCAGTGTACGTATCTCGTTTCGCACACGGAGGTGACATGTTCCCTCTCAGAACCACGAGCCTTCTTGAGGGAAGCTCCGGTTTGCAAAAATCTTGCACCATAGCTTGTCCCAATTCGGCCAAAAATATTACCGCAACATGTTGGTGCCATGTCATGACACCATGCGAAGTTTGATGATTTTTAGGCATGTTTTGGATTTACAGGAATTAAGAAACCAAGTTTCTCAATCTTTCAAGGCGAGCCACGACGCCCAGATGTTTGAATTTCATTTCCATTTCTTGCATGGGACCTATAAATACACCCAAGGACACACATGTGATTTTTCAACCAACTTTGGTGCACGGGAGCATGTACTTGTAGTTCAAATTTGAATTATGCACATTAAATGCGCAGAAACTCAATTAATGTATAAAAAGGCCAAACGAACCCGGAATAATTCCAAAATTTAGCACGATACTTCTATTCGGTCTAATCTGTCTGTGTAAAAAAATTAAGGCAGGAGAAGGTAGTGTACGTATCTCGCTTCGCACACGGAGGTGACACGTTCCCTGTCGGAACCACGAGCTTTCTTCAGGGAAGCTCCGGTTTGCAAGAAGCTTACACCAAAGCTTGTCCCAGTTCGGCCAAATAATTTACCGTAGCATGTTGGTGCCATGTCATGACACCATGCCAAGTTTCATTATTTTCAGGCGTGTTTTGGATTTACAGGAATTTAAAAACCAAGTTTCTCAACCTTTCTGGCCGAGCCACGACGCCCAGATGTTTGAATTTCATTCCAATTTCTTGTATGGGACCTATAAATTCACCCAAAGACACACATGTGATTTTCAACCAACTTTGGTGCATTGGAGCATGTGCTTGCAGTTCAAATTTGAATTATGCACATTAAATGCCCCGAAACTCAATTAATGCATAAAAATGCGAAACGAACCCGGAATAATTCCAAATTTAAACATGACACTCATGTACTAGTTGCATGTTCACTCTACTGTGGCGACCCGACCCGAATGGATCAAGTCTACTGTGCTCCGGTGTCATCCCTGGATCAGTAATGCTGACACCACACAGTACATCGAAGGATTTATAGCAGAGTGGCAATCACACACTTATTACAACGATGTCTCAAAAGAGAACTTATTACAATAATATGGCTTAAGGCCATCTAATATCGATAACAGCGAAAGACTTGGAAGGTAAATGGGTCCATCACCTCCAACGACATCACTGAGTATAGAACCACGACCTAAAAGCACCTTAATCGCCGTCTGAAAAGTCTGCAACATTAACGTTGCAGCCCGAAACGGGTCAGCACATGGAATATGCTGGCAAAGTAACACATAGAGAATGATGGAATGTAACAGCTATACTATATGCATATTTGGCTGGTGGAAAGCTCTATGGTTACTGTTTTGCGTAAAGCCAATTTTTCCCTACTGCAAAGGAATATATTTATTTAACTATCATGGTGGTTGTTAAACATTGAGAATGGTTGACAACATCCTCAATCCCAATTAAAAGTAATCATTAATAACCCAACAATATTAATTAGAAGTAACATGATGAGATTCACATGATATTCAAGTACTAGATACTCAAGATTGTCCATAACCGGGGACACGGCTAATCATGATTAGTTTGTTACACTCTGCAGAGGTTTGCGCACTTTTCCCCACAAGACTCGATCGCCTCCGTTGGATTTCCCGCACTACATGGTGTTTGAGAAACGGATGACCGAGACATAGTCTTTCAGAAGCGCTAGCACCTTATGATGGAGTAGACCGTACCACCTACATCCCCTACATCTGCTAGTCTACCCCTATAAGAGTTCGCACAACTTAGTCAACTATGCCAGAGCCCATATTGGCTTGTGGCTGCACACGTAAGTATTTAGCATGAAAGATCTTATGATCCCTTTGAGCCTGGGTGGCGGTCCAAAATAAAACAGGCAAGTCCTGATAGACATCAGGTGCCTCAATCCACCTAGATGTGTGTTTAAGTTGCCACCTTAGATAAACCATTAAAATTATCAATCTCACATCTGTCATGGATATCACTCACCCAATCCACGTCTACTAGAATAGCATGCCATAAGCAAACGTAGAAGTAACTCCCAAAGGTTTCATAATAAACAGGTAATAGGTACTACCTCATCTACTTCCCATCCCACAATTTAATTAGATCCTAATCATGCAATGTGTGAGGATGGATCTAATGCAATAAAATTGGGTTGTAGAAAAGGTATGATCAAAGTGTTACTTGCCTTGCTGATGATCCGCGAGTCCTAGGGATTCGAAGTAACAAGCGGCGCAATCCGGGTAATCTATCGTAGACAAACAACAAGCATACAATAAGTACTCATCTAATGCACAGGAAAAACACAAACAAAAGATCGAACTAGATAGTTCAACTTAAGAACTCCGTTTGCAAAGAAAGAAAGAAAGAACCGAACAAAGAAACCGAAAACAAACGGCGGAAGAAAACAACTCGGTTCTAGCAAGTTGAAACTAGGTCAAATTTTACCATAGCAAAAATTTAGTTAAAGTTGATTAGTCGGAACGGCGGTTTCGAAACGAAACTCCAGGCGCTTGAATCACCTGATTCCGATAAACGAGCGAGAAGATAGACTAGAAAGAAGATCGGATCTGAGATCGCGATCGCGGAATAAATCTGACGAAAAGAAAAAGAAGAACAGTTGAACGAATGGACGTTCGTTAACCTAGGATAATCCGGTGATCACATTCGTTAGGACGAACGGTCCGGCGAACAGTCTCGAGGCAACTAAATCGGAAAAGAAAACGAATCCGATCTAGGGTTTCGAGAAAAGAAAACCAAACGAAAAACTGATCTAGAAAACGGGAACGGTTTAGAGAAGAAAACGAATCGGAAAGATTTAGAAGAAAACCGATCCGAGGAAAAGAAAAGATGCGGCGCAGTACCTCGGCGAAGTCTCCGGCGAGCGGGGCTCCGGCGACGATGAGCAAGGGCGGCGGCGGCGGTGACGCAGGGCGCGGGTGGCGGCGGCTCTAGGCGTGGCGTGGGGCAAGGCGCGGTGTGGGGCGTGGCTTGGGGCTTGGTGTGGGATTTAGAGGGGGGCTTGGGTATTTATATAGGTGAGGGGAGAGATTACTTGGGGGAGGGGACAAGAAATAGAGTAGGAGAAGGAAAGAGGAAAGAGGAAAAGAAAAAAAACGAAACGGAGTCCTAGAAGGACTCCGGGGCGGCGGCGGCAGCTCCCTACGCCTGGCGCTGGCGCGCGCGGCCTGGCCTTGGCCGGCCGGCTGGGCCTTTGGCCCAGGGGCGCTGTGGGATCTCTTTTTTTTAAATGGTTTCGCGCGCAGAAAAAAACAGAAAAGAAATCTAAACGAACTCCAAAACTCTCAAAGTAAATTTTCCCCGACTCCTAAAAATGAGTCGAACAAAATGAACTTTTCTCGGGACCTAGAATGCAATTTTTGAAAACACGCATTTTCCCTATCCAAATAAAAGGCAAATAAAACTCCGACAAATCCAATGATCCTTTCTTTCAAAATTTAAGAAAACTCAAATATGAAAAAGACGAAATCTCCAACTCTCTCCGAAGGTCCTTGAGTTGCGTGAAATTTCTAGGATCGACAAAATGCAAGAAAAAAATGATATGAATGATGATCTAGTGTATAACATTCCAAATTGAAAATTTAGGATGTTACAAACCTACCCCCCTTAAGATGAATCTCGCCCTCGAGATTCGGGTTGGCTTGAAAATAGGTGGGGTTGGTCCTTGAGCAAATCTTCTTCTCTCTCCCAGGTGGCTTCATCCTCTGAGTGGTGGTTCCACTGAACTTTGCAAAACTTGATAACCTTGCTGCGGGTAACTCTACTGGCGTAATCGAGAATCTTGACTGGTTTCTCTTCATATGTTAAGTCGTCCTTCAACTGAATCGCTTCAAGCGGCACTGTATCTCTTAGCGGTATCTCTGCCATCTCGGCGTGACATTTCTTCAGCTGAGAAACATGGAATACGTCATGAACTCCTGACAGTCCCTCTGGTAATTCCAACTTATAAGCGACTTCTCCCATACGTTGCAAGATCTTATATGGTCCAACGAAACGCGATGCTAATTTTCCCTTAACTCCAAAGCGCTTAACTCCTCAAAGTGGGGATACTCGAAGATACACTCTGTCTCCGGTTTCGTAAACTGCCTCCTTGCGTTTAGAATCTGCGTAGCTCTTCTACCTGGACTGGGCTACCTTGAGCCTATCGCGTATCAACTTAACTTTCTGTTCAAACTCCTTAATCAAATCTGGTCCAAACAACTGACGGTCTCCAACTTCGTCCCATGACAACGGTGTCCTGCACCTCCTTCCGTATAAAGCTTCGAAAGGTGCCATCTTCAGACAGGTTTGGTAACTGTTGTTATAGGAAAACTCCGCATACGGCAAGTTATCGTCCCAAGTAGATCCATAATCTAGTGCACAAGCTCTCAGCATATCTTCCAAAATCTGGTTGACTCTCTCGGTCTGTCCATCTGTCTGCGGATGAAAAGCGGTGCTAAACTCTAGCCTGGTTCCCAAAGTTTCATGCAACTGATTCCAAAACTTTGAGGTAAATTGGGTTCCTCTGTCTGATACAATACTCCTTGTAACTCCATGCAAACAAATGATCCTAGTCATGTATATCTTTGCCAACTTAGCACTGGTGTAAGTGGTCTTAACTGGAATGAAATGTGCTACCTTCGTCAAACGATCAACTACTACCCATATCGAGTCATATCCTGCTTTCGTCCTGGGTAGTCCTGTGATAAAATCCATGCCTATCTTATCCCACTTCCATTCGGGTATCGGCAATGGTTGCAACAATCCGGCTGGCTTCTGATGTTCTGCCTTCACTCTATGACATACGTTTCAAACTGCTACATAAGCGGCAATATCCTTCTTCATTCCGGTCCACCAGAATGTCTCCTTCAAATCCAAATACATCTTTGTATTTCCTGGGTGAATCGAATATGGTGAATCGTGTGCCTCTTGCAAAATCAACTTCCTGATCTCTGGGTCATTTGGCACATAAACATGGTCCTCAAACCATAGGGTATCGTGCTCATCCTCACGAAATCCCTTTGATTTTCCCTTTGCTTAGTTTCTCCTTTATAGCAGCAATCTCCTTGTCAGATTTCTGAGCTTCTCTGATTTTATCCATCAATGTTGACTGAATCTCCAATGCTGCTACATAGCCTTTCGGAACTATCTCCAAACTTAGTTCACGAAGGTCTTCTGCTAACTCCTTGGGTATTTCCTTCGTCATTAACGTGTTGACATGGCTCTTACGGCTCAATGCGTCAGCTACTACATTAGCTTTACCGGGATGGTAATGCAATCTCATATCATAATCCTTGATGAGCTCCAACCATCTCCTTTGTCTGAGGTTCAACTCCTTCTGCGTGAAAATGTACTTCAAACTCTTGTGATCCGTGTACACCTCACAATGATTTCCAATTAGGAAATGTCTCCACGTCTTCAATGCATGCACTATGGCTGCTAACTCCAAATCATGGGTGGCGCAATTCAACTCATGAGGCTTCAGTTGTCGTGAAGCATACGAAACAACTCTCCCTTCCTGCATAAGCACTGCTCCAAGTCCTCGACGTGAAGCATCACAATACACCTCATAATCCTTGGTCTGATCTGGCAAAATCAACACTGGTGAGGTAACCAATCATTTCTTCAACTCCTGGAAACTAGCCTCAGACTCCTCAGTCCAATTGAACTTGGTATCCTTCTTCAACAACTCCGTCATAGGCTTCGCAATCTTTGAAAAGTTCTCAATAAATCTCCGGTAGTATCCTGCGAGTCCAAGAAAACTCCGGATCTCTCCAACTGTCGTTGGTGCTTCCCATTCGGTTACGGTCTCAACCTTTGCGGGGTCAACTGCTATCCCTTCTCCGGATATAACGTGTCCGAGGAATTCCTACTTCCTTCAACCAAAACTCACATTTGCTAAATTTGGCATATAACTGATGTTCCCTTAGTTTCTCCAAAACCAAACGCAAATGTTCCTTATGTTCTTCTTCATTCTTCGAATAAACCAGGATATCATCAATGAACACTACGACGAACTTATCCAAAAACTCCATAAACACTTTGTTCATCAGGTTCATAAAATACGCAGGCGCGTTAGTCAATCCAAATGACATAACGGTATACTCATACAGTCCATATCTTGTGGTGAATGTTGTCTTAGGAATATCCTGTTCTCGAATCTTCAACTGGTGGTACCCTAATCGCAAATCGATCTTGGAAAACACTTTAGCTCCTTGCAAACGATCAAACAGATCATTAATCATTGGCAGTGGGTACTTGTTCTTGATGGTTACTTCATTCAATCCACGGTAATCAACAACCATCCTTAATGATCCATCCTTCTTCTCCACTAGAAGTACGGGTGATCCCCAAGGCGAAGAACTTGGGCGAATGTAACCTTTCTCCAACAACTCCTTAATCTGATTCTTAATTTCTACCAAATCCTTTGCTGGCATCCGGTATGGTCTCTTTGATATAGGCCCAGTGCCTGGCAATAACTCAATCAAAAACTCAATCTCTCTATCCGGTGGCATGCCTGGCAACTCTTCCGGAAATACATCAGGAAAATCCTTTACCACTGGTACTTCCTCCTGCACGACTCCTGTCAGGCAATTTACATGTGTCCTATTTGGCACATGCCGGGATACATACTTGATCCTTCTTCCTTCTGGCGTTGTAAGCAAAATTGACTTACTAGCACAATCGATGTTTCCTCCATACATCGACAACCAATCCATACCGAGGATTACATCCAATCCTTGAGATTCCAGTACTATTAGGTCTGAGGGAAAAACATAGTTACCAATCCTTAATGGTAACCGATCACACCATCGTCTAGCCATAAACTCCGCTCCTGGTGAGGTTACTAACATGGGTGACCTAAGGGCTTGGGTTGGCAGGTTATATTTATCCACAAATCCCCTTGATATGTATGAATGTGATGCACTAGTATCGAAAAGAACGAGTGCGGTAAATGACTTAACCAAAAACTTACCGATCACTTCATCAGGCTGATCTTCAACCTCCTCCACGCTAACGTGGTTCACCTGTCCCCTATTGAAAGGGTTCGGCTTCTTCCCTGAGCTTCCATTGCCATTCCCATTCTGGCCTTCACGACATTCATTAGCATAATGTCCTGTCTTGGAACACTTGAAACAGGTGACTTGACTCAGGTCTCTCTTGGATGGGGTTGATGGGGTGGTCCGGTTCTGGCCGTTGCTTCCTCCATTCGCATTACCATTCTTGTAGCCATTGTGGTTGTGCGAACTACCTCCTCCATGGGTATGCTGAAACTGAAATCCCGATTTAGGTGTAAAACGGGGCTTCTGCTGGGCTCCAGAGTTATACTTCCCCTATCCATACTTCCTCTTGCGGTTCTCAATCTGCTGTTGCTTCCCTTCAATCATGATGGCACAATCTACCAACTCCTGGTAGTTTCTGAAACTTGCTACCATCAACTGCATACTCAACTCATCATTCAATCCTTCCAGAAACTTCTCTTGCTTAGCTGCATCCGTAGCAACGTCATCTGGGGCATAACGTGCTAACTTGCTGAAGTCTTCAACATACTGGCCAACTGTCCTTCCTCCTTGGCATAAGTTATGAAACTCACGCTTCTTCATGGCCATAGCTCCTACTGAAACATGTGCAGTGCGGAAAGCTTGCTGGAACTGATCCCATGTGACAGTGTCAACTGGGAAAGTGGCTATGAAATTCTCCCACCATGCTGCCGCGGGTCCTTCAAGCTGATGTGCGGCCAACTTCACTTTCTCACCATCCGTGCATCCTACAGTGGTCAACTCCCTTCCTATCTTGCGGAGCCAATCGTCTGCTACTATCGGCTCGGTGCTACTAGAAAACACCGGCGGATTCAGCCTAAGGAAGCGGGCTAAGTGATCAACAGGTGGTGGTGGTGGTGGTGGTGGGTTGTTGTTGTTGTTGTTGTTCTGCTGGTTCTGAACTAACATCTGCATCAACTGATTCTGCTGTTGGATCAACTGAGTGAGCTCCGGTGGAAATCCATTGTCACGCCTCGGAGGCATCTGAGGGTTTTAGAAAAGAAGAGATATAAGAATAGAATGAGGTCTAAAGAGAAAACACTACCCCAATGCACATGAGCAAATTCACACAAAATCACTTCACTCAATCAAACAAGGGCTTACAATCGATCTAACTATCGCAAAAGTGCTCGAACTATAGTGTTTACATGGGGGGAATACTACTAATATTTGGTGGTCATCTAGAAATTCGAACCGGTGGAAGACTCCATGATGTTCGCTCCAGCTTCGTCTTCAAAGTCGGGTTCACTTGGATCCGAATCGGTGTCGTCGATGATGATGTAGTTGTCCGGACATGCGACGTACTCGTCTTCCTCATTGGATGCTAACTTCCTCTTGAGTTCTTCAATCTCTTGCTTAAGATCGCAGTTGTGTCTTGCTAGAGCTACAATCTCGTCCATGTAGTCCTTGCGTGTAGCCTTCAGTTCTCCTTCTAGCTCGATGATTCTTGTCTTTGCATTCTTCAACTCCATCATATCATTGGACATCTGGTTCTCGTGGCGTCGAATGTGCTGGTTTAACTCCTGGATAAAAGCTACAATGGATCTATCCTTCTTGGTGACTAACTCCCATTGTTCATCTTGGCGTCTGCAAATCTGGTAGATAGTGTCCTTGAGGTCTTCTTGATATACTTCTCCAATGCGTCCTATGGTGATATGGGCTGCCATGCTCCTTCCTAGACTCCAAGTTGGTACATTGAAAACGCTATCTATGGGCTTCGTGATTGGCGCAAATGTTCTTCCCGGAACGTGAGCTTGAATCTTCCAGCGCTCCTCTTCAGGCAAAGTGGCGTTGAAGGTTCCCGTGAAACTTGGTAATCCAATGTTTAGGTACTTGGTGACTTCCTTCAAGTGAAATCCAAAAGGTGTGCCTTCATCCGGTTGAGCGTACTTAATCTTCGCGTCCTTCATCCTAAAGAGTAGAAAAGATGAGGAGTTAGAAAATGAGGAGAGAATAGTGATCTATGGCTTTAACTTAGTGGTCGTGTCCTATAGTCAGCGTGTGCTCTGATACCATCTCTGTGGCGACCCGACCCGAACGGATCAAGTCTACTGTGCTCCGGTGTCATCCCTGGATCAGTAATGCTGACACCACACAGTACATCGAAGGATTTATAGCAGAGTGGTAATCACACACTTATTACAATGATGTCTCAAAAGAGAACTTATTACAATAATATGGCTTAAGGCCATCTAATATCGATAACAGCGGAAGACTTGGAAGGTAAATGGGTCCATCAACTCCAACGGCATCACTGAGTATAGAACCACGACCTAAAAGCACCTTAATCGTCGTCTGAAAAGTCTGCAACATTAACGTTGCAGCCCGAAACGGGTCAGCACATGGAATATGCTGGCAAAGTAACACATAGAGAATGATGGAATGTAACAGCTATACTATATGCATATTTGGCTGGTGGAAAGCTCTATGGTTACTGTTTTGCGTAAAGCCAATTTTTCCCTACTGCAAAGGAATATATTTATTTAACTATCATGGTGGTTGTTAAACATTGAGAATGGTTGACAGCATCCTCAATCCCAATTAAAAGTAATCATTAATAACCCAACAATATTAATTAGAAGTAACATGATGAGATTCACATGATATTCAAGTACTAGATACTCAAGATTGTCCATAACCGGGGACACGGCTAATCATGATTAGTTTGTTACACTCTGCAGAGGTTTGCGCACTTTTCCCCACAAGACTCGATCGCCTCAGTTGGATTTCCCGCACTACATGGTGTTTGAGAAACGGATGACCGAGACATAATCTTTCAGAAGCGCTAGCACCTTATGATGGAGTAGACCGTACCACCTACATCCCCTACATCTGCTAGTCTACCCCTATAAGAGTTCGCACGACTTAGTCAACTATGCCAGAGCCCATATTGGCTTGTGGCTGCACACGTAAGTATTTAGCATGAAAGATCTTATGATCCCTTTGAGCCTGGGCGGCGGTCCAAACTAAAACAGGCAAGTCCTGATAGACATCAGGTGCCTCAATCCACCCAGATGTGTGTTTAAGTTGCCACCTTAGATAAACCATTAAAATTATCAATCTCACATCTGTCATGGATATCACTCACCCAATCCACGTCTACTAGCATAGCATGGCATAAGCAAACGTAGAAGTAACTCCCAAAGGTTTCATAATAAACAGGTAATAGGTACTACCTCATCTACTTCCCATCCCACAATTTAATTAGACCCTAATCATGCAATGTGTGAGGATGGATCTAATGCAATAAAATTGGGTTGTAGAAAAGGTATGATCAAAGTGTTACTTGCCTTGCTGATGATCTGCGAGTCCTAGGGATACGAAGTAACAAGCGGCGCAATCCGGGTAATCTATCACAGACAAACAACAAGCATACAATAAGTACTCATCTAATGCACAGGAAAAACTCAAACAAAAGATCGAACCAGATAGTTCAACTTAAGAACTCCGGTTGCAAAGAAAGAAAGAAAGAATCGAACAAAGAAACCGAAAACAAACGGCGGAAGAAAACAACTCGGTTCTAGCAAGTTGAAACTAGGTCAAATTATACCATAGCAAAAATATAGTTAAAGTTGATTAGTGGGAACGGCGGTTTCGAAACGAAACTCCAGGCGCTTGAATCACCTGATTCTGATAAACGAGCGAGAAGATAGACTAGAAAGAAGATCGGATCTGAGATCGCGATCGCGGAATAAATCCGACGAAAAGAAAAAGAAGAACGGTTGAACGAACGGACGTTCGTTAACCTAGGATAATCCGGTGATCACGTTTGTTAGGACGAACAGTCCGGCGAACAGTCTCGAGGCAACTAAATCGGAAAAGAAAACGAATCCGATCTAGGGTTTCGAGAAAAGAAAACCGAACGAAAAACCGATCTAGAAAACCGGAACGGTTTAGAGAAGAAAAGGAATCAGAAAGATTTAGAAGAAAACCGATCCGAGGAAAAGAAAAGATGCGGCGCGGTACCTCGGTGAGGTCTCCGGTGAGCGGGGCTCCGGCGACGACGAGCAAGGGCGGCGGCGGCGGGGCACTAGGGCAGCGGCGGCTAAGGGCGGCGGCAGTGGTGACGCAGGGCGCGGGCGGCGGCGGCTCTAGGCGCGGCGCGGGGCAAGGCGCGGTGTGGGGCGCGGCTTGGTGCTTGGTGTGGGATTTAGAGGGGGGCTTGGGTATTTATATAGGTGAGGGGAGAGATTACTTCGGGGAGGGGATAAGAAATAGAGTAGGAGAAGGAAAGAGGAAAGAGGAAAAGAAAAAAAACGAAACGGAGTCCTAGAAGGACTCCAGGGCGGCGGCGGCGGCTCCCTGCGCCTGGCGGTGGCGCGCGCGGCCTGGCCTTGGCCGGCCGGCTGGGCCTTTGGCCCAGGGGCGCTGCGGGATCTCTTTTTTTTAAATGGTTTCGCGCGCAGAAAAAAAACCAGAAAAGAAATCTAAACGAACTCCAAAACTCTCAAAGTAAATTTTCCTCGACTCCTAAAAATGAGTCGAACAAAATGAACTTTTCTCGGGACCTAGAATGCAATTTTTGAAAACACGCATTTTTCCCTATCCAAATAAAAGGCAAATAAAACTCCGACAAATCCAATGATCCTTTCTTTCAAAATTTGAGAAAACTCAAATATGAAAAAGACGAAATCTCCAACTCTCTCCGAAGGTCCTTGAGTTGCGTGAAATTTCTAGGATCGACAAAATGCAAGAAAAAATATGATATGCATGATGATCTAGTGTATAACATTCCAAATTGAAAATTTGGGATGTTACATGTACGTAAATGTTCTAGTAATTCAAACACCATCCTTTCCCTCCATAACACCATTTTGTCCTTCAAAATATAATGAAAAAATCAGGTATACCACAAACAGTTTACTAGAAAGAATCGCGTCGGATGCAATATAAAATATCTTGGCGCACCGTCTTGTCTGGCTTACGCAGGAAGCTTCATCGTCTACAGTCTACCGCCCCCTCTTGAACCACACTTGTGTGGCAGTTTCTCGCGGCATCGAGCGAAATTTTTTTGCCACCGCAGAAATATCTATCTCCCCGCCCTCCCTCCTACCAAAAGCCAATTTTTCACTGTTCCCCCTTGCTTTCCAAGTTCAAACCTTCACTGCTGCTCACTGGCAGCTCAGCTTCCTTGCTGGTGACCCTTCTTCTTGCAGTGCCGCCTCCTCTCCGGCTACCCTTCTTCTTGCAGCGCCGCCTCCTCGATGGCGACCCTTCTTCTTGCAGTGCCGCCTCCTCGTCGGTGACCCTTCTTCTTGTTATGCGGCCTCCTCGCCGCCGACCCTTCTTCTTGCTGCGCGGCCTCGTCGATATAGTCAGGTAATCCACACCCCACCCACACCATCCTCCTCCTTTCTTGTCCCACATTTCCCGACCAACCACGCGACACCTTCCACCGAAATCTCTGCCCCCTCCTCCAATTAAGCGCCGCCCACAGCCATTTTGCACGTAGTATAACATGGAGCTCAGTAGCATGCGATCGCACGCACGCACGAGATCTCTATGGCTGCCATGTGTGTCGACCGCCAGATCTTGGAGGAGCACCTCGTCTTCTAGGCCACCGTCGACACCGCCACACGCTTGTCTACTTTAAAATATAGTTCGTGTTGTTTTCTCGAGGCCACGGTCAGTGCCTTCTAGTGATTTGTCCTCTGTAATGTTAATATGTAATCTGATGTTCAGTTAACAGTTTGGTCCTCTGAAATGTAATGTTTCGTTAACACTTTGGTCCAATAATTGCTACATTTCGTAGTAGTGTTCTCAAGCATTCTCTGTTTTTTTAACTGTCTTATCTTCTAGTACATGTTTCTATTCTGCAATGTCGTGCTTAGTTAACTATTTTGTTTCATTTGGTATGATGTCCATTTAACTGTTTGGTTCAGTTCTGCAATTTGATTTTCATTTGCTGTGGGTACAATTTTGTATTGTTATGCATGTGACAGCAATCGAATTTGGCTGTACTCAATACATATTCTACTAATAGTATGGCAACTCTCAGTTAACCTGATCAAGATCTTCCTTATGTGTGTTGCAGGGAAACAATGGGAGACATTGCAGTTCACCATCGAGGTTGGTTCAAGCAGGGTCCTTTGGCTAATAACACATTATTGTGCAGTTGCAAGAATCATTCTAATATTCAGGTTTCTTACAATTTGGTCTTGCACATGTAGGTCCTACTGTTAGAGGCTTAGACCCACTGTTCGACCCATTTTGCATATGGGGAAATAAGGTGTCCATGAATATCAATCAAGTTAAGAAACTCGGAAAGATTGCTAGGATGAAGAAACTTGCGACGAATAATAGCATGATCTTTGTTTGCACTATGAAGAAGACATCGGTCAACTATAGGATGGTACCAACTCTTTTACCTTGTTTTTACCCCTTGCGCCATTTCAAAATTTACAACATCGATTTATGCATAGCTTTGTTTTCAGTACTTTCCAAAGCAGTTCACCGATGATTACCTCTCAAACCACCTGCATGGTCAAGAGGCGAGGAAGGTATTCATTCAACCCCCACAGTACAATATTGAAGTCTTGCTGAAGAGGACGAAGGTTGAGCGGGCAATTATCCATAGCCACTGGCCTAAAGTTGCAAGGACATTCAATATCACTGAAGGCGCAATATTTGCCTTCCGCTTCTGCAATTTCCCAGATGAGATTCATCTGTCTATTTACCGTGTATGATGCTACTTTCCAAAGGTTTTTAATGCTGCATGTGAAACTTGGTGCTATTGTGTAATGCCGTAACTGAGTGCCCAAGCTATCTGATGTAATTTTATTATGAAGTCCTAGTTGGTTTTATACAGATATGAAATATCTGGCATGTTTTATAAGAAATATCAGTTTGATTAGTACATGGATTATCAATAATAGGCTAATTACCCTGCTTATTGGGGTTTTCTATTGCAGACGGTTACTTAGACAGCACCATGGGCGATGAACTCAAACAACCCGCACGGTTTCTAGAAAGTAGGCGTGTTCGATCAACTAACAATCACACACGACTTCCGGCAGCGAACTATTTGCGTCAGGACACCTTGCACAAACGTTTCCACACAAAGAACTATGTGTGATATACATACCAACGGAAATGTTTTTCTAGGATTCACCGTGTGGGACATACATACCTACAGAAATGATTTTTTGGGATTCACCGTGTGGGATGTACATACCTATGGAAATTATTTTCTAGGATTCACTGTGTGGGATGTACTTACCTACTGAAATGTCTTTCTCGGATTATCGTGTGGGATGTACATACCAACAAAAATGATTGGGTTTCGATGCCTCGCCCGATCGCACACGGCCCCTGCCTGTGTCCCAGGAGGGCCTATCCCCGATGATTTCTGGGCCATGTGGGAAGGACCCCCCTATCGCCCACAATCACTTGGCGATGGTTCCAAATGTCGTCGCGGAAAGGGGTTAAAACCGTTTGTATAACATCGACGTGTACGAGTGCATATTCACAATAACTCTTAGGTCTCACATTTACTCGTATCAATGGCATAATCAACTAGCGAGGGATAATAATAAATCTTGGATGAGAACACTTTTCTCAAAACAATCATGATATAATATAACAAGTTGGTATCTCACTAGGACTTTCTGAGACCGCAACACATAAATGCAGAGCACCCCTGAAGATCAAGGACTGACTAGACATTGTAATTCATGGTAAAAGAGATCCAGCCACAGTCATACTCAACATAAATTAATAACAATGCATACAAATGAAAGTGGTGCTCTCTAACTGGTGCTTTTTATGAGAGGATGATGACTTGGCAATAAAAGTAAATAGATAGGCCCTTCGTAGAGGGAATCAGGGATTTACAGAGGTGCTAGAGCTCGAGTTTTGAAATAGAGAGGAATAATATTTTGAGCGGCATGCTTTAATTTTCAATGTAAAAACCAAGAGATCTCAGTATCTTCCATGTTACTTACATTGTAGGCGGTTCCGAAACAGAATGGTAAAGTTTATACTCCCCCACCACCAACAAGCACATTCAACGGCTGGTCCAAAACAACGGGTAACGTCCAACTAACAACAATCCTGGGGAGTTTTGTTTGCAATTATTTTGATTTGATTTGCTTCGAGCAAGGGACTGGGCATCCTGGTTACCGGCCATTTTCTCGTGAATGATGAGCGGAGTCCACTCATCATGAGAATAACCCACCTAGCATGGAAGATAGTGACAGCCCTAGTTGACACATGAGCTATTCGAGCATACAAAATAGATTATTATTTGAAGGTTTAGAGTTTGGCACATGCAAATTTACTTGGAACGGCAGGTAGATACAGTATATAGGTAGGTATGGTGGACTCATATGGAACAACTTTGGGGTTTATGGAAGTGGATGCACTAGCATAATTCCTGCTTAGTACAAGTGAAGGGTAGAAAGAGACTAGGAAGCGACCAACTAGAGAGCGACAACAGTCATAAACATGCATTGAGATTAACCAATATTGAATGCAAGCATGAGTAGGATATAAATCACCATGAACATAAATACCATAGATTCTATGTTGATTTTGTTTCAACTACATGCGTGAACATGTGACAAGTCAAGCCACTCGAATCATTCAAAGGAGGATACCATGCTATCATACTACATCACAACCATTTTAATTTCCATGTTGGCACGCAAGGTAAACCATTATAAATTCCTAGCTAATTAAGCATGGCATGAGTAACTATAATCTCTAATTCTCATTGCAAACATGCTTCATTCATAATAGGCTGAATCAGGAATGATGAACTAATCATATTTACAAAAACAAGATAGGTCGAGTTCATACCAGCTTTTCCTCCTCTCAATCATTTCATCATATATCGTCATTATTTCCTTTCACTTGCACAACCGAACGGTGTGGATAAATAATAATAGTGCACGTGCAGTGGACTAAGATAGAATCTGCAGACATTTAATCAAAGGAGAAGACAAGGTAATATGGGTTCTCTATTAGATCAAGAATAATGCATATGAGAGCCACTCAACATTTTCATCGTGGTCTTCTCCTCTCGACCCCCAAAGAAAATAAAAGAAATTCAAAGAAACACACAGAAATATTTTTGGAGTTTTTGTTTTTCTAAAGGAAATTAAACAAGAACGAGAAAAACTATTTACACGGGAAAGCTACCAACAAGCAAAAGAAGAACGAGAAATCTTTTTGGGTTTTCTTTTAATTTTACTACTACTAAGCATGCATAGAAAGTAAAATACTACAACTATTTTTTGGTTTTTCTTAAGATTAATCACAAGAAGAAAGCAGAAAAAGAAATAAACTAGCATGGATAATACAATGAAAAAGTATGAGCACCGACAACTGAACTGAGTGTGTGAACATGAATATAACGTTCGTGAGAAATACGTACTCCCCCAAGCTTAGGCTTTTGGCCTAAGTTGGTCTAAGGCCACTGGCCTAGTGGATATCCAAAGTTGTAGTTGGGGTTGTACTGAGAAGCATCTGTTACTACCAGAAGGGCTGTAGCATGGAGGTGAGCAGCCTCCGTTGTTCTCTCATACTCGTCTACCTCCTCTCTAGTTATAAAATATCATCCCTTTGCCTGAAAGTTAAAGAAAGCAGGAGCAGGAAGAGTTACAAGGATGGCACACCATCTATCAAAGATTAGTCGGTACTGGAGGATCTGTTCTTTCCTCTTAAGAAACTGGTGGCGTACCATAGCCTCATAATCCAGAAAAGCAGGTGACAACTCAATATCATAACTTCTAATAGGTACATTCAAATAGTTAGCTAAACGAGTTGCATAAATCCCACCAAATAGATCTCCATCTTTAGAATTAAGGTGTAACCTTCTACCAATAATGACTCCCAAATTATATAATTTATCACCTAACACCGCACACTTGAGGATACTAAGATCTGGGACACAAACATGGTAAAGCTCATGTTTACCATTAATACACCTACCGATAAAGAGAGCAAAGTAATATATGGCAGGAAAGTGAATACTCCCTACGGTTGCTTGTGTGATATTTCTAGTTTCTCCAATGGTGATACTAGCAAGGAAATCATTATATTCAGATTTGTGAGGCTCACTAAGACTACCCCATTGCGGAATTTAACATGCATTACAAAAGTCTTCTAGGTCCATGATATAAGATTCATCGTAAAGATCGAACATGACAGTATGAGTATTGCGCTCGGATGAGAATTCAAACCTCCGCATGAAGGAATCGGTGAGATAATAATACTGTAAGTATCAGTCCGATAAGAAATCCTCGAGGCCGGCATTTTGTATGTACGCATAGAATTCATCCTTGAAACCTGTACGATCCACAAATTCATCCGATGACCATTCACACAGCTTCACTTAGGCTTCCACTGGTGCGTGTTGGTGCTAAACAAACGGTTTTTAACCCCTTTCCGCGACGACATTTGGAACAGTCGCCAAGTAAGTGTGGGTGATAGGGGGTCCTTCCAACATGACCCAGAAACCGTCGGGGATATGCCCTCCTGGCACACATGCTCGGCAAAATGAGGTCGTGTGCGACCGGCGAGCGCTCAAATACGGAAATACGCACAATAGAGCTAAAAAAATTATATGGCGAAATTGTTTCCGGTCGCAAGTACATCCCACACAGTCAGTCCCCGCTAAATGTTTACATTCGTATGTACGTCCCACATAGTCGCTCCAAGGAAAATGTTTCCGTTCACAGCTACATGACACACAATTTTTCCTGTTAAATCGGTTGTGATAGCGTTGCCATTGCACACGATATTAATAATTTTATCGTCTGCGTTATTGAATGCATCACACACGGTGCATAGAAGAAACTGTGTGTCAAAGGCTGTCCATCACACACACTTTTTATGTGGTAAACATTTGCACAAGGTGGCCTAACGCAAATAGTTTTCAAGAGAAAGTCGTGTGTGCAGCGGCGATTGATCACACACGTAGTGGATCCTAGAAACATTTCTATCTCCACGTATATCGCAGACGTTTCGCTTTCGCAAACCATGTGTAGTGTAATCCCTAATTTAAAAATCACATCTTTTGAATTAGAAAGTAGGAAATCACTTATTTCATATCCAACCATGTTTATTACAAATATAGGTTCAACCACGAATCCATAATTCGATGCACATGTACATATACTAAAGAACTACAGAAGCACCAAGTGAAGAATGATGAACCACAGTTGTACTAAAGACTGCAAAGAGAGAGACGAAAGACATTCCGGTTGCTGGAGAAGGTGAAGTGGAATGCCCATAATGTGCCCTCCTCCATGTGTAATGTGCGCACGACTCTAGGCCAACCCCTTGTGATGGCTGCCCCTCCATCCTTCACTTTCTTCATTAGGACTTCTCAATGCTCATTGTAGTCTGGATGAAATAATTTAACCTTCATTGTGTGTCCACCAATCATGTACTTTGCGAGGTAATCTTGAGTGAACTGCTTCAGGAACCATTGTGAATGAAAAATATTCAGACATTGTTGTCTAACAACTCATTATGGGCAGTAAAAAGAGAAGGCTACAGAGTTTGTAGTTTCCATCCTACAGCTCACTATTGTGTTGGATAGAGCATAAACAAATAATTTGCTTGCCACCATTCGTATCTTTTTGCTAATAATCCTTATTAGTTTCCTCACTTGATGCTTGTTCATCAATATCTCATTGCCCCATACGCAAAAACGGTCGATGCATGGATCCTTGCCAAGGGCATATGTACCTACAAGCAACAAGTCAATATTAGAAGCTAACTAGTGTCCAGGCCTGGATCTATATGCACTACATTATGGAACGATGGGGGGAATACAAGCCGAGGGATGAAGCTAACCTCGGCAGAAAATGATGGCCACTCCCGTTGTTGTCCTGCATAAGTAGTGGAAAGGCATGATAAGTACAGCCATATTAACATCAAACAAATATAGCAAAGGTAAACAACATCATCTCCGAATGATAGCTTGAATGTGTTGGTTTTAGCATGCTGTTAAAGCAGATATAAAATGGAAGGCAATGTTATCGACGGCAGGCTTAACAGCCATCAAATATTGCAATTCAAACTGGCATTGTTGAAAACGAATAGAGCGTAGGTAATGCTTAAACATCACACTGGATAAATGTGTAAAACTAAAATAAAGGGCATGTGTTAACTACACCAGGAATAACTGGAACCAAATACAGCCGTTCAAACTGGTATTGATGTAGTCAAGCAGCACAGTTCCGACTTGCACATAATGAATAACACATTGTGAATGACTGAAATAAACAAGGCTGTCGGTGTTCTGGGAACGGGGGTCCCCAGACTTGCCTGCCTGCGGCCTGCGGCATGGTTCAAGTGGGGGCCCAGTGCGTCCCATCTTCATCAACACAAGGCTCAAGACCCTCGCGAGGGGCCAAGCCTCGCGAGGCGGACGACACGGCGCGTCCTCAGGCACAGCCTCGTCAGGCTGGCTCGCGAGGAGGCGGAGAGTTCAAGGCGGGGTACCTCGTGAGGTGCCCATGACGCAAGCCATGACGACACGGGGCCCCAGGCGGGTGCCAGCGCGCGCAGCGTCCCTCTTTCCTCTTTGGTGCAAAGGGAGCAAGCGTATCAGCGGAGTACCGAGGCATCAGGCAAAGGTTGCCACTTCGATGCAATGAGACCAAAGCCAGGAGGACTACGAGACGGAGGTCACCATGGAGCCCAGCGCGGCGTCATCACCAGAGCCTTTGGCAGGCGAAGACTGCTTTTGTCAGGATAGATGTACTCGCTGTCCCCCTTCAAATTAGCCCGCCATTGTTGGATCCCTTCCCGCTCAATATTTGGGGAGAGGACCAGGGCCTCTATAAATAGGACTAGCCACCCACATAGCAAGGGGTTTGGTTTTCGGTTGGTCGGTTTGTTGGTTCGTTTGGTTCGCAAGAGAGAGAGAGAGAGGGTGACTGAGCTCTTCACAACAGTTCATCACCACAGCCAAGAGCAGACCCTCGCGAGGCTGTTCTTCCTTGTATTGTTCATCCACACCAGCCCCAGGAGGCAATCCATCCACCACACACTGGAGTAGGGTATTACACCACATCGGTGGCCCGAACCAGTATAAATCTTGTGTCTTTCGTGCAGTTCTTTCAATAGTTAGATCCCATCGAGACGGAGGGGTTGAAGGCGGGATTTCCGCGCGCACCCCAGTGTTCGAACCTTAAGGGTCTGCCGGAACCCGAAATCCGACATTTGGCGCGCCAGGTAGGGGTGCGCCGGAATTCGTCTTCCACCGCTCCGTGCCCCGTCGCGTCTTCATCGCCATGCCCGGTGACCAAGAGGTCAACCCCGACCCGTGGGCTGCATGGCCCAAACGCGTGGAACCGCTCGCCTCGGGTGACCCCGCGCCCCAGGCAGCTCGCGGTCCGCAGGGCGCTACGGGCCGCGGGTGATGCGGACAGACTTCGGCAACTCTTACACTGCGGCAGGCTCGGTCGGCGGCAAGGGCCTCCAATCACGCTGCGACAACGACACCATACACCCGCCGGGAGCAGGCGAATTCGAGGGCCGCACTCACGGTGGCCCGAGAGCTGCTGCGATGCAGGTTGCTGGAGGGCGGCCACGACGTGCTACTAGAGCGAGTGGCGGAGCTCCTGGGCTTCGCCGCCTCTGGGGCTCACCCCTTCTCCACCCAGCTCCCACCTCAAACCCAGAGCAACCCGCACGGGGGCTCCGCGCGCGCCCGCGGGCTTCAAGGCTACTCCGACGCCAGCGAAGCTGTCAGCACCGGCCCAGTGGCGGCGCTGCCCCCGCCCCCGGCCCGCGAAGGAGAAGACTCGACGCGACCTGCGGCCCCGGAGGGCGGCCGCATTGCCACCCAGTGGCAGGCATGACTGGTGGGGCCGCATGGCATGCGGGGCGCCACGGCATGGCGTAAGGGATGGTGGCGACGGAAGAGTACGTGCCCCGCATGATGGACCAAGGACACCCTCACGAGGACGGGCAAGGCTCACTCCTCGGCCCCAGCTGGGGGGACGAGGTGATGGAGGATGAGCCCTTCCCGGCGCCCCAGGACGAGCCCGCTGGCTACGCTAGAGGCAGCGATCACCGGGCGCCGCTAACTCTTCAGGGGCAGGTATATGCTAACCGTGGATCGCAGGAGGTGCAGGTCGCCGTAGCAAGCGGCTGCCCCGCCCCTACAGCCTCTCACCCCTCGGGAGGAGGGTGCAAGGGGCTACAGGGGAGGGGCCGAGATCCGACATCACCACCGCGACGTTCAGAGCAAGGCGTTCTCCGGAAGTAGGCCCTCTGCTGGGGAGGTGCCTCAGGGCCTGCCCCTGGCAGAGGACCCGTGGTCGTCGGGGGAACCGCTGGCGACCGCTCTACCCCATCGGGCGGCGTCCTGGGTTCCGGTCGTTGCTGATGGCACTAGAGTGTGGCGCAAGGCGGGGCCCTCGTCTGGCGATATGAAGCAAGGCCAGTACCTGTGAAGAAGGCCCAGTGCCTGTGAAGCTCGCCGCCCCATGACACTCTCACGTAATAATGAGTGGGGCTGTACACGCCCCGGAGTCTCAGGGGTGCCGGCCTCAGGCCCTGGGGCTCCCTCCCACGCCCAGTGGACAACACTTAGCTCCGCGCTGGTGAGAAGACGTCGAAGACTAGATTAGGTGCCGGACGCGGCTTTTTGTCTGCCTTTTGTTGCCTTTCCCTTTTGGCTGTTGCTTTCCCCCGCTGGATTTAAGTTGGATTCGAATTTGAGATTTGTGTGTGTTCGGGGAAGGGGTGCTTATTCTCGCTCGAGCCGTTTCTCGCGTTCTGGTTACCGCGCCGTCACAGCTGCCTCCCCTCGTGAGCCCCTCGCGAGTCAGGCCAGGCCAGGCTCGTGCGCAACCCAGACTGCCGTTGTTACTCCCCCTCGGGATGATTTTCGGGTGCCTACGGAGGTTGTCCTGTTTAAAAAAGGCCCAGAGCCTGTGAAGCAAGGCGAGTGCCTATGAAGCTCTCGTGCTCGAGGAAAAGTCGTAGAACCTATGAAGCAAGGCGAGTGCCTGTGAAGCTCTCGCGCTCGAGAAAAAGGCCCAGAGCCTGTGAAGCAAGGCGAGTGCCTGTGAATCTCTCGCGCTCGAGGAAAAGGCCCAGAGCCTGTGAAGCAAGGCGAGTGCCTATGAAGCTCTCGCGCTCAAGGAAAAGGCCCAGAGCCTGTGAAGCAAGGCGAGTGCCTGTGAAGCTCTTGCGCTCGAGGAAAAGGCCCAGAGCCTGTGAAGCAAGGCGAGTGCCTGTGAAGCAAGGCAAGTGCCTGTGAAGCTCTCGCGCTCGAGGAAAAGGCCCAGAGCCTGTGAAGCAAGGTGAGTGCCTGTGAAGCTCTCGCGCTCGAGGAAAAGGCCCAGAGCCTGTGAAGCAAGGCGAGTGCCTGTGAAGCTCTCGCACTCGAGGAAAAGGCCCATAACCTGTGAAGCAAGGCGAGTGCCTGTGAAGCTCTCGCGCTCGAGGGAAAGGCCCAGAGCCTGCGAAGCGAGGCAAGTGCTTGTGGAGTCATCGCGTCGGAAGAAGGCCCTGGGCCCGTGGAGAAGGCCAACGCATGAGGAGTTTCTCATCAGCGACAACCTCACATCCTGAGGACCCAGCTAAAAAGTGCCCAAGGCGTCGCGCCCTCCTACAGGCCGCCTCGGAACCAGCGTGGGACAAAGGTAAACCAGCCAACCATCAGGCGCAAGCACGATTTGGTTACTACTGATATGATAGACACAGGTTTTTACATGAGGGGCTTCCCCTCCCAAAATGCTCTCACACACCACCAGGTCGAAAGCCTGAGTTCTATTCTTGCAGAGTGAAAAAGACAGGAGTGACGCACTCTCAGTCGGACCAATCCCCCAATGCGTCCCCGGAAGCACCTCCTGAGCCCTCCCCGGAGTCGCCGAGCTTGCCATCGATGCCTGCGTTGCTGCCGGCGGCATCAGGGTCGCTCGCCGCGCCATCCTCGTCAGCACCCACGACCACATCGCTGTTGTTCGAAGCGAAGGCCCTGACGAGGGCGTCCACGTTATCCTCCACCCAGCGCGACAGGTCGTCCCGGACGGCCTGGGGGACCGGGGCGATGACGGTGTCCAAGTCAAAGCGGGGATTCATGTTCTGAAGATGGCTGAAGACACGGGAGAAGGCGCGCTTGAGCAAGGCGCGGCTCCTCTCCTCCACCAACCTGTCGGCCCTAACCGACCGCGTCTCTTGCTCCGCCACCACGGCGGTGAAGAACTGCAGGTTACCGGCGTAGTTGATCGTGTGTGGCTCACCGACGGACGCCTCGCAGATGTTGCCGAGGGCCGAGTTGGCCCTCTCCCTGAGCGTGGTGAACATTGGGCCGTGCGCGTGCTCCTGGAGCCGCCGCTGGCGTATTTCGTCGGCGTTCTGGCACTCGACGGCCTCGGAATCTTCCATCCGTCGGCAAAGGCGGAGCACCTCGGCTTGAGAGGCGGCCAGCTCTTTTTGCGCTGCCTCAAGGGCGGCCTGGGAGGCGTCGGCCAGCCGCATCGCCTCGGCCCGTTAGGTCCTCAGGGCTGCGGTTCTGCCTTCGGCTTCGGCCCGGATCATCCCCAGCTTCCCCTCGAACTCACGCTCGAGGCCTTGGCGCGCCATTGCCACCCGACGACAAACCTCCTCCAGGACACGC
The DNA here is from genome assembly GCA_034509565.1 of Triticum monococcum. Classification (NCBI taxonomy): domain Eukaryota; kingdom Viridiplantae; phylum Streptophyta; class Magnoliopsida; order Poales; family Poaceae; genus Triticum; species Triticum monococcum. The sequence continues at coordinate 477,760,698 of CM067843.1, forward strand.
GCTTCCCGCGCAGCAATGCCGTCCTCCGCCTGCGTCACTAGGCGCTCCCTCGTCTCCAGCCTCTCGTACTCACGGGAGCGTTCGGCGGCCTCCAGCACCAACGCTTCCTCGCGCTTCTGAAGCTCAGCTGGGTCACCGAAGGCCACCTCCATCGACGCGAGGGCTGCCTCGCGCAGCTCCGCTTGCTCCTCCAACGAGTGGCATCGGGCCAGGAGCTCGTGAGCTCGCTCCTCCGCCGCCTCTCGCCACCCGTCAGCTCTCCGGGCCTCTTCGATGGCCTGGGAGCGGGCCACTCGGGAGGCCTCCAGAGACGCCTTCGCTTCTTCATCATCAAGGTCGCGTTGGCGGCGCGCAAGGGCGACGCCGTCCTCCAGCTCGCGCCTCCCTGCAGCTAGGTGCAGGCCCTCGGCCTCCAGGTGAGCATCTTCAGCGGCAAGCTCTGAAGGAAATATGCCCTAGAGGCAATAATAAAGTTATTATTTATTTCCTTATATCATGATAAAAGTTTATTATTCATGCTAGAATTGTATTAACCGGAAACATAATACATGTGTGAATATATAGACCAATAGAGTGTCACTAGTATGCCTCTACTTGACTAGCTCGTTAATCAAAGATGGTTATGTTTCCTAACCATGAACAAAGAGTTGTTATTTGATTAACGAGGTCACATCATTAGTAGAATGATCTGATTGACATGACCCATTCCATTAGCTTAGCACCCAATCGTTTAGTATGTTGCTATTGCTTTCTTCATGACTTATACATGTTCCTATAACTATGAGATTATGCAACTCCCGTTTACCGGAGGAACACTTTGGGTACTACCAAACATCACAACGTAACTGGGTGATTATAAAGGAGTATTACAGGTTTCTCCAATGGTAGATGTTGGGTTGGCGTATTTCGAGATTAGGGTATTGTCACTCCGATTGTCGGAGAGGTATCTCTGGGCCCTCTCGGTAATGCACATCACATAAGCCTTGCAAGCACTGCAACTAATATGTTAGTTGTGAGATGATGTATTACGGAACGAGTAAAGAGACTTGCCAGTAATGAGATTGAACTAGGTATTGGATACCGACGATCGAATCTCGGGCAAGTAACATACCGATGACAAAGGGAACAACGTTTGTTGTTATGCGGTCTGACCGATAAAGATCTTCGTAGAATGTGTAGGAGCCAATATGGGCATCCAGGTCCCGCTATTGGTTATTGACCGGAGACGTGTATCGGTCATGTCTACATTGGTCTCGAACCGTAGGGTCCGCACGCTTAACGTTACGATGACAGTTATTATGAGTTTATGCATTTTGATGTACCGAAGGTTGTTCGGAGTCCCGGATGAGATCACGGACATGACGAGGAGTCTCGAAATGGTCGAGACGTAAAGATTGATATATTGGAAGCCTATGTTTGGGCATCGGAAGTGTTCCGGGTGAAATCGGGATTTTACCGGATTGCCGGGAGGGTTACCGGAACGCCCCGGGAGGCAAATGGGCCTATTGGGCCTTAGTGGAAAAGAGAGAAGGGGCAGCCCACAGGCTAGCCGGCCGAACCCCCCTTCCCTAGTCCTATTAGGACTAGGAGAAGGGGCCGGCCCCCCTCTCTTCTCTTTCTCCCGAAGAGTCCTATTAGGAATAGGATTTGGGGGAAGGAGTCCTACTCCCGGTAGGAGTGGGACTCCTCCCTGCGCCTCCCTCCTAGCCGGCCGACCCCCTTGCCCCTGGTCCTTTATATACGGGGGCAGGGGGCACCCCATAGACACACAACTTGATCCTTGAGATCGTTCCTTAGCCGTGTGCGGTGCCCCCTGCCACCAAATTCCACCTCGATCGTACCGTTGTAGTGCTTAGGCGAAGCCCTGCGTCGGTAGTACATCAAGATCGTCATCACGCCGTCGTGCTGACGGAACTCTTCCTCGACGCTTTGCTGGATCGGAGCCCGAGGAACGTCATCGAGCTGAACGTGTGCTAAGAACTTGGAGGTGCCGGAGTAACGGTGCTTGGATCGGTCGGATCGGGAAGAAGACGTACGACTACTTCCTCTACGTTGTGTGATCGCTTCCGCAGTCGGTCTGCGTTGGTACATAGACAACACTCTCCCCTCTCGTTGCTGTGCATCACCATGATCTTGCGTGTGCGTAGGAAATTTTTTGAAATTACTGCGTTCCCCAACAGTGGCATCCGAGCCTAGGTTTTATGGTTTGATGTTATATGCACGAGTAGAACACAAGTGAGTTGTGGGCGATACAAGTCATACTGCCTACCAGCATGTCATACTTTGGTTCGGCGGTATTGTTGGTTGAGACGATCTGGACCAACCTTACGCATACTCTTACGCGAGACCGGTTCCCTCGACGTGCTTTGCACATAGATGGCTTGCGGAAGACTGTCTCTCCAACTTTAGTTGAACCAAGTGTGACTACGCCTGGTCCTTGAGAAGGTTAAAACGGGGTCTATTTGACGAACTATCGTTGTGGTTTTGATGCGTAGGTGAGATGAGTTCTTACTTAAGCCCGTAGCAGCCACGTAAAAACTTGCAACAACAAAGTAGAGGACGTCTAACTTGTTTTTGCAGGGAATGTTGTGATGTGATATGGTCAAGGCATGATGCTGATTTTATTGTATGAGATGATCATGTTTTGTAACTAAGTTATCGGCAACTGGCAGGAGCCATATGGTTGTCGCTTTATTGTATGCAATGCAATCGCGATGTAATGCTTTACTAGATTACTAAACGGTAGTAATAGTCGTGGAAGCATAAGATTGGCGAGACGACAACGTTGCTACGATGGAGATCAAGGTGGCGCGCCGGTGACGATGGTGATCATGACGGTGCTTCGGAGATGGAGATCACAAGCACAAGATGATGATGACCATATCATATCACTTATATTGATTGCATGTGATGTTTATCCTTTTATGCATCTTATCTTGCTTTGATTGACGGTAGCATTATAAGATGATCTCTCACTAAATTATCAAGAAGTGTTCTCCCTGAGTATGCACCGTTGCCAAAGTTCGTCGTGCCCAGACACCACGTGATGATCGGGTGTGATAAGCTCTACGTCCATCTACAACGGGTGCAAGCCAGTTTTGCACACGCAGAATACTCAGGTTAAACTTGACGAGCCTAGCATATGCAGATATGGCCTCGGAACACAGAGACCGAAAGGTCGAGCGTGAATCATATAGTAGATATGATCAACATGACGATGTTCACCATTGAAAACTACTCCATCTCACGTGATGATTGGTTATGGTTTAGTTGATTTGGATCACATGATCACTTAGAGGATTAGAGGGATGTCTATCTAAGTGGGAGTTCCTAAGTAATTTGATTAACTGAACTTAAACTTATCATGAACTTAGTACCTGATAGTATCTTGCTTGTTTATGTTGCTTGTAGATAGATAGCTCGTGCTATTGTTCCGTTGAATTTTAATGCGTTCCTTGAGAAAGCAAAGTTGAAAGATGATGGTAGCAATTACACGGACTGGGTCCGTAACCTGAGGATTATCCTCATTGCTGCATAGAAGAATTACGTCCTGGAAGCACCGCTGGGTGACAGGCCTGCTGCTGGAGCAACGCCAGATGTTATGAACGTCTGGCAGAGCAAAGCTGATGACTACTCGATAGTTCAGTGTGCCATGCTTTACGGCTTAGAATCGGGACTTCAACGACGTTTTGAACGTCATGGAGCATATGAGATGTTCCAGGAGTTGAAGTTAATATTTCAAGCAAATGCCCGAATTGAGAGATATGAAGTCTCCAATAAGTTCTATAGCTGTAAGATGGAGGAGAACAGTTCTGTCAGTGAGCATATACTCAAAATGTCTGGGTATAATAATCACTTGATTCAGATGGGAGTTAATCTTCCAGATGATTGCGTCATTGACAGAATTCTCCAATCACTACCACCAAGCTACAAGAGCTTCGTGATGAACTATAATATGCAAGGGATGAACAAGACTATTCCCGAGCTCTTCGCAATGCTGAAAGCTGCGGAGGTAGAAATCAAGAAGGAGCATCAAGTGTTGATGGTTAGCAAGACCACTAGTTTCAAGAAAAAGGGTAAAGGGAAGAAGAAGGGAAACTTCAAGAAGAACAGCAAGCAAGTTGCTGCTCAAGAGAAGAAACCCAAGTCTGGACCTAAGCCTGAAACTGAGTGCTTCTACTGCAAGCAGACTGGACACTGGAAGCGGAACTGCCCCAAGTATTTGGCGGATAAGAAGGATGGCAAAGTGAGCAAAGGTATATGTGATATACATGTTATTGATGTGTACCTTACTAGAGCTTGCAGTAGCACCTGGGTATTTGATACTGGTTCTGTTGCTAATATTTGCAACTCGAAACAGGGACTACGGAATAAGCGGACACTAGCAAAGGACGAGGTGACGATGCGCGTGGGAAACGGTTCCAAAGTCGATGTGATCGCGGTCGGCACGCTACCTCTACGTCTACCTTCGGGATTAATATTAGACCTAAATAATTGTTATTTGGTGCCAGCGTTGAGCATGAACATTATATCTGGATCTTGTTTAATGCGAGACGGTTATTCATTTAAATCAGAGAATAATGGTTGTTCTATTTATATGAATAATATCTTTTATGGTCATGCACCTTTGAAGAGTGGTCTATTCTTGTTGAATCTCGAAGATAGTAACACACATATTCATAATGTAGAAGCCAAAAGATGCAAAGTTAATAATGATAGTGCAACTTATTTGTGGCACTACCGTTTAGGTCATATCGGTGTAAAGCGCATGAAGAAACTCCATACTGATGGGCTTTTGGAACCACTTGATTATGAATCACTTGGTACTTGCGAACCGTGCCTCATAGGCAAGATGACTAAAACACCGTTCTCCGGTACTATGGAGAGAGCAACAGATTTGTTGGAAATCATACATACCGATGTATGTGGTCCGATGAATATTGAGGCTCGTGGCGGATATCGTTATTTTCTCACCTTCACAGATGATTTAAGCAGATATGGGTATATCTACTTAATGAAACATAAGTCTGAAACATTTGAAAGGTTCAAAGAATTTCAGAGTGAAGTTGAAAATCATCGTAACAAGAAAATAAAGTTTCTACGATCTGATCGTGGAGGAGAATATTTGAGTTACGAGTTTGGTATACATTTGAAAAATTGTGGAATAGTTTCGCAACTCACGCCACCCGGAACACCACAGCGTAATGGTGTGTCCGAACGTCGTAATCGCACTTTACTAGATATGGTGTGATCCATGATGTCTCTTTCTGATTTACCGCTATCATTTTGGGGTTATGCTTTAGAGACGGCCGCATTCACGGTAAATAGGGCACCATCAAAATCCGTTGAGACGACGCCTTATGAACTATGGTTTGGCAAGAAACCAAAGTTGTCGTTTCTTAAAGTTTAGGGCTGCGATGCTTATGTGAAAAAGCTTCAACCTGATAAGCTCGAACCCAAAGCGGAGAAATGTGTCTTCATAGGATACCCAAAGGAAACTGTTGGGTATACCTTCTATCACAGATCCGAAGGCAAGACATTCGTTGCTAAGAATGGATCATTTCTAGAGAAGGAGTTTCTCTCGAAAGAAGTGAGTGGGAGGAAAGTAGAACTTGACGAGGTAACTGTACCTGCTCCCTTATTGGAAAGTAGTACATCACAGAAAACTGTTTCTGCGACACCTATACCAATCAGTGAGGAAGCTAATGATGATGATCATGAAGCTTCAGAACAAGATACTACTGAACCACGTAGATCAACCAGAGTGAGATCCGCACCAGAGTGGTACGGTAATCCAGTTCTGGAAGTCATGATGCTAGATCATGATGAACCTACGAACTATGAAGAAGCGATGTTGAGCCCAGATTCCGCAAAGTGGCTTGAGGCCATGAAATCTGAGATGGGATCCATGTATGAGAACAAAGTATGGACTTTGGTTGACTTGCCCGATGATCGGCAAGCAATTGAGAATAAATGGATCTTCAAGAAAAAGACTGACGCTGACGGTAATGTTACTGTCTATAAAGCTCGACTTGTCGCAAAAGGTTTTCGACAAGTTCAAGGGGTTGACTACGATGAGACTTTCTCAACCGTAGCGATGCTTAAGTCCGTCAGAATTATGTTAGCAATTGCCGCATTTTATGATTATGAAATATGGCAGATGGATGTCAAAACTGCATTCCTGAATGGATTTCTGGAAGAAGAGTTGTATATGGTACAACCAGAAGGTTTTGTCGATCCAAAAGGAGCTAACAAAGTATGCAAACTCCAGCGATCCATTTATGGACTGGTGCAAGCATCTCGGAGTTGGAATAAACGCTTTGATAGTGTGATCAAAGCATTTGGCTTTATACAGACTTTTGGAGAAGCCTGTATTTACAAGAAAGTGAGTGGGAGCTCTGTAGCATTTCTGATATTATATGTGGATGACATATTGCTAATTGGAAATGATATAGAATTTCTGGATAGCATAAAGGGATACTTGAATAAAAGTTTTTTGATGAAAGACCTCGGGGAAGCTGCATACATATTAGGCATAAAGATCTATAGAGATAGATCAAAACGCTTAATTGGACTTTCACAATGCACATACCTTGACAAAATTTTGAAGAAGTTCAAGATGGATCAAGCAAAGAAAGGGTTCTTGCCTGTGCTACAAGGTGTGAAGTTGAGTAAGACTCAATGCCCGACCACTGCAGAAGATAGAGAGAAAATGAAAGATGTTCCCTATGCTTCAGCCATAGGCTCTATCATGTATGCAATGCTGTGTACCAGACCTGATGTGTGCCTTGCCATAAGTTTAGCAGGGAGGTACCAAAGTAATCCTGGAATGGATCACTGGACAGCGGTCAAGAACATCCTGAAATACCTGAAAAGGACTAAGGATATGTTTCTCGTATATGGAGGTGACAAAGAGCTCACCGTAAGAGGTTACGTTGATGCAAGCTTTGACACTGATCCGGACGATTCTAAATCGCAAACCGGATACGTGTTTACTTTAAACGGTGGTGCTGTCAGTTGGTGCAGTTCTAAACAAAGCGTCGTAGCGGGATCTACATGTGAAGCGGAGTACATAGCTGCTTCGGAAGCAGCAAACGAAGGAGTCTGGATGAAGGAGTTCATATCCGATCTAGGTGTCATACCTAGTGCATCGGGTCCAATGAAAATCTTCTGTGACAATACTGGTGCAATTGCCTTGGCAAAGGAATCCAGATTTCACAAAAGAACCAAACACATCAAGAGACGCTTCAACTCCATCCGGGATTTAGTCCAGGTCGGAGACATAGAGATTTGCAAGATACATACGGATCTGAATGTTGCAGACCCGTTGACTAAGCCTCTTCCACGAGCAAAACATGATCAGCACCAAGGCTCCATGGGTGTTAGAATCATTACAGTGTAATCTAGATTATTGACTCTAGTGCAAGTGGGAGACTGAAGGAAATATGCCCTAGAGGCAATAATAAAGTTATTATTTATTTCCTTATATCATGATAAAATTTTATTATTCATGCTAGAATTGTATTAACCGGAAACATAATACATGTGTGAATATATAGACCAACAGAGTGTCACTAGTATGCCTCTACTTGACTAGCTCGTTAATCAAAGATGGTTATGTTTCCTAACCATGAACAAAGAGTTGTTATTTGATTAACGAGGTCACATCATTAGTAGAATGATCTGATTGACATGACCCATTCCATTAGCTTAGCACCCGATCGTTTAGTATGTTGCTATTGCTTTCTTCATGACTTATACATGTTCCTATAACTATGAGATTATGCAACTCCCGTTTACCGGAGGAACACTTTGGGTACTACCAAACGTCACAACGTAACTGGGTGATTATAAAGGAGTATTACAGGTTTCTCCAATGGTAGATGTTGGGTTGGCGTATTTCGAGATTAGGGTATTGTCACTCCGATTGTCGGAGAGGTATCTCTGGGCCCTCTCGGTAATGCACATCACATAAGCCTTGCAAGCACTGCAACTAATATGTTAGTTGTGAGATGATGTATTACGGAACGAGTAAAGAGACTTGCCAGTAACGAGATTGAACTAGGTATTGGATACCGACGATCGAATCTCGGGCAAGTAACATACCGATGACAAAGGGAACAACGTATGTTGTTATGCGGTCTGACCGATAAAGATCTTCGTAGAATGTGTAGGAGCCAATATGGGCATCCAGGTCCCGCTATTGGTTATTGACCGGAGACGTGTCTCGGTCATGTCTACATTGTTCTCGAACCGTAGGGTCCGCACGCTTAACGTTACGATGACAGTTATTATGAGTTTATGCATTTTGATGTACCGAAGGTTGTTCGGAGTCCCGGATGAGATTACGGACATGACGAGGAGTCTCGAAATGGTCGAGACGTAAAGATTGATATATTGGAAGCCTATGTTTGGGCACCGGAAGTGTTCCGGGTGAAATCGGGATTTTACCGGATTGCCGGGAGGGTTACCGGAACCCCCCGGGAGGCAAATGGGCCTATTGGGCCTTAGTGGAAAAGAGAGAAGGGGCAGCCCACAGGCTAGCCGGCCGAACCCCCCTTCCCTAGTCCTATTAGGACTAGGAGAAGGGGCCGGCCCCCCTCTCTTCTCTTTCTCCCGAAGAGTCCTATTAAGAATAGGATTTGGGGGAAGGAGTCCTACTCCCGGTAGGAGTGGGACTCCTCCCTGCGCCTCCCTCCTAGCCGGCCGACCCCCTTGCCCCTGGTCCTTTATATACGGGGGCAGGGGGCACCCCATAGACACACAACTTGATCCTTGAGATCGTTCCTTAGCCGTGTGCGGTGCCCCCTGCCACCAAATTCCACCTCGATCGTACCGTTGTAGTGCTTAGGCGAAGCCCTGCGTCGGTAGTACATCAAGATCGTCATCACGCCGTCGTGCTGACGGAACTCTTCCTCGACGCTTTGCTGGATCGGAGCCCGAGGAACGTCATCGAGCTGAACGTGTGCTAAGAACTCGGAGGTGCCGGAGTAACGGTGCTTGGATCGGTCGGATCGGGAAGAAGACGTACGACTACTTCCTCTATGTTGTGTGATCGCTTCCGCAGTCGGTCTGCGTTGGTACATAGACAACACTCTCCCCTCTCGTTGCTGTGCATCACCATGATCTTGCGTGTGCGTAGGAAAATTTTTGAAATTACTGCGTTCCCCAACAAGCTCTTCCCCAAGCAGGTCCACCGCGTTGGCCGCTCGTCGAAGGAACCCTTGGCGGCGCGAGCGGCGCTCCCGAGCGCGCTCGAGCACATCTTCCGCGTCATCATCCGCCCCAAGCAGGCGCCGGGGGCTGCGGGTCATCGCTCCCCCTCCGGGCAGGGGGCTGGGGGCTGGCGACCTCGCAACGGCCAGACGCGTCATATTAGAGGCCCGACCAAGGGCCAGCCCGCCTCCAGATGAGGGGCGTAGGTGGCGCCTCAACCAATCGCAGTCCAAGACCAGACGAGAGGTACCCGACAGGCTGGCTATCCCCTGAGAAGGCTCGCGAAGGAAAAGCGTGGGGAATGAAGGACCACGGCGCACCTCGGGACGATCCGCCCCATCAAACGCCCTCACCACGAGGGCAGAGCTGCTCGGAGCACTTGAGGGTGGCGGAGGAGGCGAAGCCGAGGGAGGAGGTGCCTCGGCGACTCCCGCGATCTCAGTCGGAAGGGGCCTGCGGAGCAAGAATCAGCGAAAGCAACAAGGGGATCAGGAGTCAGAGAGGAAAAAGTCTTACACGTCAGTGGCGAAGTACTTCCTGCGCTTCAGCACGCGACAAGGGGAGTCAACACCCAGGGCCTCCCTCTTCCTCCGGAGGGCCTCGAAGTCCACGCGGAAGCGGCCCAAGAGAAGAGCGCAAGGATCAACCTGCCGCGAGGACGAGGCACCAGGACGGCCTGCGTCGGGAGCGCCCGCCTGGCGCGTGCCACCAATCACCTCTTCAGAAGCCGGGACCAGGGCCTCCAAGGCCCCGGCCCCGGGCGCTGGGAGCGGCCGCCTACCACCTTCAGCCGCAGCAGTACGGGCCTCAGGAGCTGTCTCCTCACGAGCGGCCTCAGGCGCCGCACCCTCCTCCGGAGCCGTCCCCTCACGAGCGGCGCACAATGCTGCCCCCTCCTCCGGAGCCTCCTCGGCCTCAGGCGCCTCCTGCCTCCCTTCTCCGCCGCTTGAGGAGGAGTCGCCTTGGCCGATTGGGAGGGGAGTCACCACTACAGGGTTCTCGCGAGGCCCTTGGAGATCGGCGGGGCGCAGCCCCCACTCATCGAAGGCGGGCATCTGCTTCACGAAGTCAGCCTTGCTCTGACAGAGATATAGCAAGGCCCCGCCTTGCCGGATGTTGCCAGGATTGGGGTCCCCGGCTAAAGTCAGGAGCATCGACTTCAGCGCCGCGGGAGCCAGGTCTTCTTCCTGGAGCCTCATGTCGTCCTCGCACCCCCGGAAGGCCCACATTCGGCGAGAGTGCCGCTGCAGGGGAGCGACACGGCACAACAGAAACTCCTTCACCACCTTGGGCGCTGTCACGCCGAGTTTCCTCAGGAGCGCGAAGCGTGGCCAGACGAAGACAAGCAGAGGGCTATTCAGCGTCTCCTGGCCCCAACCCGAATTGGGGACGGCAGGCGAGGTCAGCTCCGATAGCAGGGGGCTAGGCACCCCTACATCCACATACAACCATCGCTCGCGGAACCCGGCCGCGGGCTGGGGGAGTCGGAAGTCAATTCCAGACGCCTCAGACACAGGCTCGGCAGCGAAGCTCATGCATGCCCAGCGCTGGGAAGGATCGACAAGACACAGCGAGAAGAAGTGGCGCAGCAGGGCGACCGAAGGAGGGATGCCCACCATGGCTTCGCAAACAAAGGCAAAGACCGAAAGGAGGGTGATGGACTCAGGGCTGAGATGCATTAAGTGGATATGATAATGTGAAAGCACGGCATTGAAGAAATCAGAGAAAGGGGGAACCAGACCCGCCCACAAGGCATCGGTAAAACATGGGACCTCAGTGGCGGTCCTGTCAATGGAGAAGTGGGACGCGGGCCAGGCGGTCGTCCTTCCGCACTCGTTGAAGACGGTGGCCAGAGCCAAGCTGTCCCTGCCCAGGCACTCTTGGTTGAGCATAGTCGATCGGCCGACGAGAGGGGCCACCGTTGGCGGTGCACAAGACGAAGGCATGGATTTCTCTGCTCTCTCCTTCCCCATCGGAGCCATGGTGATGGGAAGGAGGGGGGGTTCGAGATTGGATTGAAGGCAGGGGGAGGCGCTCGAAAGAAGGAAGAACAGAGGACACCCGAGCAACAGGAAAGGGGACGGCTGTGTACGACTACCGGTCCGCCTAGCAGGGCGCACGATAAGGAAGCGTGGGGGAACGGTGCCGCCCACGTCCAATCAACCGCCACGCGGCGTCCCAGGCCGCAGGCTGTTAGGGCCGCGGCGCTTCGACCTTGCCCTTTTGCCTCTCGGCACGGCCAAGTCCATACGCGCCTTGGGCCCGGGGGCTACTGTCGGCGTTCTGGGAACGGGGGTCCCTAGACTTGCCTGCCTGCGGCCTGCGGCGTGGCTCAAGTGGGGGCCCAGCGCGGCCCATCTTCATCAACACAAGGCTCAAGACCCTCGCGAGGGGCCAAGCCTCGCGAGGCGGACGACACGGCGCGTCCTCAGGCACAGCCTCGTCAGGCTGGCTCGCGAGGAGGCGGAGAGTTCAAGGCGGGGTACCTCGCGAGGTGCCCATGACGCAAGCCATGATGACACGGGGCACCAGGCGGGTGCCAGCGCGCGCAGCGTCCCTCTTTCCTCTTTGGTGCAAAGGGAGAAAGCGTATCAGCGGAGTACCGAGGCATCAGGCAAAGGTTGCCACTTCGGTGCAACGAGACCAAGGCCAGGAGGACTACGAGACGGAGGTCACCATGGAGCCCAGCGCGGCGTCATCACCAGAGCCTTTGGCAGGCGAAGACTGCTTTTGTCAGGATAGATGTACTCGCTGTTCCCCTTCAAATTAGCCCGCCATTGTTGGATCCCTTCCCGCTCAATATTTGGGGAGAGGACCAGGGCCTCTATAAATAGGACTAGCCACCCACATAGCAAGGGGTTCGGTTTTCGGTGGGTCGGTTTGTTGGTTCGTTCGGTTCGCAAGAGAGAGAGAGAGAGAGAGAGAGAGAGGGTGACTGAGCTCTTCACAACCGTTCATCACCACAGCCAAGAGCAGACCCTCGCGAGGCTGTTCTTCCTTGTATTGTTCATCCACACTAGCCCCAGGAGGCAATCCATCCACCACACACTGGAGTAGGGTATTACACCACATCGGTGGCCCGCACCAGTATAAATCTTGTGTCTTTCGTGCAGTTCTTTCAATAGTTAGATCCCATCTAGACGGAGGGGTTGAAGGCGGGATTTCCGCGCGCACCCCAGTGTTCGAACCTTAAGGGTCTGCCGGAATCCGAAATCCGACAAAGGCATAAATGACCAGTATAACAACCAAATATAGCCAATGAAAACTGAACACAGTCTCACTGCAACCAACGTAACAAGCAAATATAGATAAACATGGCATATGCTTGAAAACTGGACAAATGCTCACTGCAACCAATCTAACAAGCAAATAAAGATAAACAAGGCATCTGCTTGATAACTGGTTAGATGCTAAAAAAGCAACATAACAACCAAATATAGATAAACAAGGCATTTGCTTGATAACTGGACAAATGCTAAAAAAGCAACCTAACAACCAAATACAGATAAACAAGGCATCTTCTTGATAACTGGACAAATGCTCACTGTAACCAAACTAAGAACCAAATACAGATAAATAAGGCATCTGCTCAATAACTAGAAAATGAACACTCCAACCAACCTAACAACCAAATACAGATAAACAAGGCATCTACTCACTATAAACAACCAAATATAGCCATTCGTGAAACTGAAGTGGACAATTCATACTTAAGCATCACATAGACCTATTGAACAATACATTTTTGCATAGTTGAAATAATTAAAAACGGCATAGTTAAAGCACCGCATGGCAAATGCTACTACAACAAAGGCTACGGGTTGGCAAGCTAGAAAAGGTAAGATTTGCTGATAGAATGTTGCCTCACATTTCATGGACGGGATCCTTCTAGTTGGAAGAGCATAGACCCATGGTGCGCTCTCTGATGTCACAGATGGGTTGTTTCACCTTGGAAGAACCTTTGTGGGTGCGTTCCACGTGGTCGTGGTCGATGAGATCTGACTTGGCAATTGAGGATCCCAAGCCACCGCCATAGAACGTGTCCTTCAGAAATGACAAAATGGGCTCGATGGCGTATAAAGCTCACAAATCATTGACCGCTTGGTGGAGGAGAACAGCGGCAGGGCCGTCGAGGAGATCGACGGCGGTTGAACCAGATGGGTTGGGGATGGATCACTTAACTTGTGACATGGCCCACGTGAAGTCGTCGGTGTGGACAAGCTTGATGTCGTAGCCAGCTTTCCCGAGATACAGTAATATGCTAGCCCGCTGACATAAAGCCTTTGGCATGGCAACGTAGTTAACATCTTCTCCAGCTTCCATAGTGACATGTTGCTCCAGGATCGACAGATCAAGGCGAACGGCGGCCAACTCGCCAACGTCCGCCGGTGAGGCCATGATAAACCTGTTCTTGGCCGAAGGCTCGTCAGCCTCCCCGGATACGTGGTCGAGGTTAGGCTGCGACGTTCTGGAGCAAGGGATGTGGATCTGGCGGGGAGGGACACCGCAGGCCTCATCTAAAAACTCAGGGGGAGTGGGGCGACGGTATGGGAATTGCTGGGTAACCTGAACTTTATTATCTAAGCTAGGAGGAACGGGCGGACCAATAGGGGTTGGCGGAGGCACCGGCGGCTGCCGTGAGCTAGGGTTTGAGGGGGGAGGGGCAGGTGGAGGGCTGTGTAGGGGGGTGGTGTTTGAGGATACGTCATGGCTACTAAATTTTTTAGTAATGGTGGGTGGAGATGGTGGTGGATGAGCGAGGGCGATGGTTCAAATGCCTCGGCTACTGCAATTTTACTATAATTAAGATCGGTGCTGGAGGAGTGTGGGCGACGGTTGAAGTACGGCGGCTACTAAAAATTGGGTAAAGGAACTGATGCGGGGCGGGAGTGCCCAAGATCGCGCACGGTCCAATAACAATAAGCGTGTATGATAATAAGGAAAAGTGGCTTGGATCCGCCGATTTTTGCAACGCTCAAGGCGGGTAGATTGTTTTTTATATTTCTAGCTAGCTGGTCTATCGCACACGGTTCGTCCTAATTTCCAAATAAACTTACCCACCTTTAGCTTGCACAGGTGGTGGTTTTACAGCGCACTTGCATCGCACACGGTTAAGCCAGTACCTCCACCCTTTGCTCGCGCTTGCGCGGTCGTGGTGATTTCAGCGCACTTGCATGGCACACGGTTGAGCCATTACCTCCACCTTAATTTGCTCGTGCTTGCGCAGGCGTGGTGATTCACATCGCACTTGTATAGCACACGGTTAAGATATTATACCCCATGTCTGTTGAGGGTCATCAGAGTCTTTGTAGCAAAAAATAACGTTAGAGAGGGTCAAAAGACAGCCACACCAGGATGTGGCCCAAATATATATGAGTGAAAAGGGTGGTATGTGATGTTCAAAATTCCAATGCACAACTTTGACCCCGCGGGCCCATGGTTGGGCGCGTCGTTGAAGATCGGTGAGAGGGGCCAAAAGTCAAGAACCACCTGGAAGTGGCCAAATTTATGTATGAATATTGGGCATGTTTAAAAGTTTAAATACACAATGCATAACTTTGGTGGCACCTGCCTCGCAAACCTGAAAGCACCCTAACAACCACCTAGCTAGTATATATATAATGATATAATGTCGTACCTAGCTAGGATGCTTGGCCCACCACCTCCTACTTCGTGTCAGCGGGGCGGATGCATGTAATGATCGATAATTTGGTCATACATGCATGTCGCCATGACCTACCATAGGACGGACCAATGAATCTATCGTCTGGTCAAATGACAATTGTTGTTGTCGATAAACTGCTTGGGTCAATAGACTGAACCATCATAAAAATCGCATGAGAGGGACCACAAAACCAGCACCTCTTGGATGCGGCCCAAAATAATGTACGTTGGGAAGGGGTAAACGTGTGTTTTCAATATAGAATAATGTACAATTTAGATGTGGTGCCTACCTCTCGATACAGACAACAACCATGAAGGCAAGGTAGTTAAGGACGAGATACGCAGGGTTTGATGTAGGTCGAACCCAGCAATCCGAGCATCTAGGAGGGAATCCTGACAATGCATGAGCTCGAGCTTTGGTTGACCGACATTTGACGGTGACCGGCCCTAACACGAACTAGGAGGGATCCATTCACGGCCAACACATACCCCTCATTATCGGTCAAATGGATGATATATATATATACACTCGGGGAGCCCACAGATATCCGTGCCGTCAAAAAAACCGCACAAGGGAGACGTGGTTGATCAGAAGACCCCGTATACACTGTATGCGGCCCGAAGATATGTATCGGTACGATGGTGTATGATGTGTTTAAATCCCAAATGCACAACTTCGATGGGCCACTAACTACATTACAAAGCAAACACCGTACCCGACTCCAAGCCTGGTTCAATACGTACAATGTCAGTTTCCCAACTTCAAGGCAGCGGTAGTAGGGGGTCGTCCCACGCATGCGCTCAAACTTTATTTTGTCCAGCATGGGACACATCTATATGTATCTATACATCTTGTAATGCTCGGATAATCATGCTACAGTAATCCCACGTTAATGATGCCACGTCACCTCAGTCACTGTAGTTAATTTAGGGTTAGTTCAAAATCGATTCAAATTCAAATTTAAAATAAAGTTAAATAATAAAAGTTTTCAAAATTTAAAACAAAAATGTTCGGTGTGTGCAAATAAATGCGTAGGAATTTAAGGTGTGGGATCCATGATTTTATAAAAGACCTAAATATTTAAAATGAATTAAAACAGAAAAAAAAAGAAAAAGGGAAAAGACAAAACTAACAAAAAAAGGAAAACAGAACCCCCCGGGCTTCGGCCCAGCAGGCCACAGGCCGGCCCAGCTGCGGCCCACCCCGCACCCCTTAACCTCCCCCCACTCCCCCCAGTACACATCGACACACCCCCATTGAAGGAAATATGCCCTAGAGGCAATAATAAAGTTATTATTTATTTCCTTATATCATCATAAAGGTTTATTATTCATGCTAGAATTGTATTAACCGGAAACATAATACATGTGTGAATATATAGACAAACAGAGTGTCACTAGTATGCCTCTACTTGACTAGCTCGTTAATCAAAGATGGTTATGTTTCCTAACCATGGACAAAGAGTTCTCATTTGATTAACGGGATCACATCATTAGTTGAATGATCTGATTGACATGACCCATTCCATTAGCTTAGCACCCGATCGTTTAGTATGTTGCTATTGCTTTCTTCATGACTTATACATGTTCCTATGACTATGAGATTATGTAACTCCCGTGTGCCGGAGGAACACTTTGTGTGCTACCAAACATCACAACATAACTGGGTGATTATAAAGGTGCTCTACAGGTGTCTCCAAAGGTACATGTTGGGTTGACGTATTTCGAGATTAGGATTTGTCACTCCGATCGTCGGAGAGGTATCTCTGGGCCCTCTTGGTAATGAACATCACTTAAGCCTTGCAAGCATTGCAACTAATGAGTTAGTTGCAAGATGATGTATTACGGAACAAGTAAAGAGACTTGCCGGTAACGAGATTGAACTAGGTATTGGATATCGACGATCGAATCTCGGGCAAGTAACATACCGATGACAAAGGGAACAACGTATGTAGTTATGCGGTCTGACCGATAAAGATCTTCGTAGAATATGTAGGAGCCAATATGGGCATCCAGGTCCCGCTATTGGTTATTGACCGGAGACGTGTCTCGGTCATGTCTACATTGTTCTCGAACCGTAGGGTCCGCACGCTTAAAGTTACGATGACAGTTTCATTATGAGTTTATGTATTTTGATGTACCGAAGGTTGTTCGGAGTCCCGGATGTGATCACGGACATGACGAGGAGTCTCGAAATGGTTGAGACATAAAGATCGATCTATTGGAAGCCTATATTTGGACATCAGAATCGTTCCGGGTGAAATCAGCATTTTACCGGAGTACCGGGGGTTACAGGAACCCCCCCCCCCCCCGGGGGGGGTTATTGGGCCTACATGGGCCTTGAGGGAGAAGAGAGAAGGAGGCAGGAGGTGGCCGCGCGCCCCTCCCCTTCCTAGTCCGAATAGGACAAGGGAAGGGGGGCGGCGCCCCCCCCCCCCTTTCCTTCCTCTCTTCCGCCTCTTACCCCCCTTCTCCTTCTCCAACTAGGAAAGAAGGGAGTCCTACTCCCGGTGGGAGTAGGACTCCCCCCTGGCGCACCTCTCCTTGGCCGGCCACCCCCTCCCCTTGGCTCCTTTATATACGGGGGCAGGGGGCACCCTAGGGCACACAAGTTGATCTTCGTGATCGTTCCTTAGCCATGTGCGGTGCCCCCCTCCATGATATTACACCTCGATCATATTGTAGCGGTGCTTAGGAGAAGCCCTGCGACGGTTAAACATCAAGATCGTCACCACGCCGTCGTGCTGACGAAACTCCTCCCTGAAGCTTTGCTGGATCGGAGCCCGAGGTGCGTCATCGAGCTGTACATGTGTCAAGAACTCGGAGGTGCCGGAGTAACGGTGCTTGGATCGGTTGGACCGGGAAGACGTACGACTACTTCCTCTATGTTGCGTCAACGCTTCCGCTTCAGTCTATGAGGGTACGTAGACAACACTCTCCCCTCTCATTGCTATGCATCACCATGATCTTGCGTGTGCGTAGGAAATTTTTTGAAATTACTACGTTCCCCAACAGTGGCATCCGAGCCTAGGTTTTATGGTTTGATGTTATATGCACGAGTAGAACACAAGTGAGTTGTGGGCGATATAAGTCATACTGCCTACCAGCATGTCATACTTTGGTTCGGCGGTATTGTTGATGAAGCGGCCCGGACCGACATTACGCGTACGCTTATGCGAGACTGGTTCTACCACCGTGCTTTGCACATAGGTGGCTGGCGGGTGTCAGTTTCTCCAACTTTAGTTGAACCGAGTGTGGCTATGCCCGGTCCTTGCGAAGGTTAAAATAGCATCAACTTGACAAACTATCATTGTGGTTTTGATGTGTAGGTAAGATTGGTTCTTGCTTAAGCCCGTAGCAGCCACGTAAAACTTGCAACAAACAAAGTAGAGGACGTCTAACTTGTTTTTGCAGGGCATGTTGTGATGTGATATGGTCAAGACATGATGCTAAATTTTATTGTATGAGATGATCATGTTTTGTAACTGAGTTATCGGCAACTGGCAGGAGCAATATGGTTGTCGCTTTTATTGTATGCAATGCAATCGCCCTATAATGCTTTACTTTATCACTAAGCGGTAGCGATAGTCGTAGAAGCATAAGATTGGCGAGACGACAACGATGCTACGATGGAGATCAAGGTGTCGCGCCGGTGACGATGGTGATCATGACGGTGCTTCGGAGATGGAGATCACAAGCACAAGATGATGATGGCCATATCATATCACTTATATTGATTGCATGTGATGTTTATCTTTTATGCATCTTATCTTGCTTTGATTGACGGTAGCATTATAAGATGATCTCTCACTAAATTATCAAGAAGTGTTCTCCCTGAGTATGCACCGTTGCCAAAGTTCGTCGTGCCCAGACACCACGTGATGATCGGGTGTGATAAGCTCTACATCCATCTACAACGGGTGCAAGCCAGTTTTGCACACACAGAATACTCAAGTTAAACTTCACGAGCCTAGCATATGCAGATATGGCCTCGGAACACGGAGACCGAAAGGTCGAGCGTGAATCATATAGTAGATATGATCAACATAATGATGTTCACCATTGAAAACTAATCCATTTCACGTGATGATCGGTTATGGTTTAGTTGATTTGGATCACGTGATCACTTAGAGGATTAGAGGGATGTCTATCTAAGTGGGAGTTCTTGAGTAATATGATTAATTGAACTTAAATTTATCATGAACTTAGTACCTGATAGTATCTTGCTTATGTATGTTTGATTGTAGATAGATGGCCCGTGCTGTTGTTCCATTAAATTTTAATGCGTTCCTTGAGAAAGAAAAGTTGAAAGATGATGGTAGCAATTACACGGACTGGGTCCGCAACTTGAGGATTATCCTCATTGCTGTATAGAAGAATTACGTCCTGGAAGCACCGCTGGGTGCCAGGCCTGCGGCTGGAGCAACACCAGATGTTATGAACGTCTGGCAGAGCAAAGCTGATGACTACTCGATAGTTCAGTGTGCCATGCTTTACGGCTTAGAATCGGGACTTCAACGACGTTTTGAACGTCATGGAGCATATGAGATGTTCCAGGAGTTGAAGTTAATATTTCAAGCAAATGCCCGGATTGATAGATATGAAGTCTCCAATAAGTTCTATAGCTGCAAGATGGAGGAGAACAGTTCTGGTAGTGAGCATATACTCAAAATGTCTGGGTATAATAATCACTTGATTCAGATGGGAGTTAATCTTCCAGATGATTACGTCATTGACAGAATTCTCCAATCACTGCCACCAAGCTACAAGAGCTTCGTGATGAACTATAATATGCAAGGGATGAATAAGACTATTCCTGAGCTCTTCGCAATGCTGAAAGCTGCGGAGGTAGAAATCAAAAAGGAGCATCAAGTGTTGATGGTCAACAAGACCACTAGTTTCAAGAAAAAGGGCAAAGGGAAGAAGAAAGGGAACTTCAAGAAGAACAGCAAGCAAGTTGCTGCTCAAGAGAAGAAACCCAAGTCTGGACCTAAGCCTGAAACTGAGTGCTTCTACTGCAAGCAGACTGGTCACTGGAAGCGGAACTGCCCCAAGTATTTGGCGGATAAGAAGGATGGCAAGGTGAACAAAGGTATATGTGATATACATGTGTACCTTACTAGACCTCGCAGTAGCACCTGGGTATTTGATACTGGTTCTGTTGCTAATATTTGCAACTCGAAACAGGGACTACGGATTAAGTGAACACTGGCAAAGGACGAGGTGACAATGCACGTGGGAAATGGTTCCAAAGTCGATGTGATCGCGGTCGGCACGCTACCTCTACATCTACCTTCGGGATTAGTATTAGACCTAAATAATTGTTATTTGGTGCCAACGTTGAGCATGAACATTATATCTGGATCTTGTTTGATGCGAGACGGTTATTCATTTAAATCAGAGAATAATGGTTTTTCTATTTATATGAGTAATATCTTTTATGGTCATGCACACTTGAAGAGTGGTCTATTTTTGATGAATCTCGATAGTAGTGATACACATATTCATAATGTTGAAGCCAAAAGATGCAGAGTTGATAATGATAGTGTAACTTATTTGTGGCACTGACGTTTAGGTCATATCGGTGTAAAGCGCATGAAGAAACTCCTTACTGATGGACTTTTGGAACCACTTGATTATGAATCACTTGGTACTTGTGAACCGTGCCTCATGGGCAAGATGACTAAAACGCCGTTCTCCGGTACTATGGAGAGAGCAACAGATTTGTTGGAAATCATACATACAGATGTATGTGGTCCAATGAATATTGAGGCTCGTGGCGGATATCGTTATTTTCTCACCTTCACAGATGACTTAAGCAGATATGGGTATATCTACTTAATGAAACATAAGTCTGAAACATTTGAAAAGTTCAAATAATTTCAGAGTGAAGTTGAAAATCATCGTAACAAGAAAATAACATTTCTACGATCTGATCGTGGAGGAGAATATTTGAGTTACGAGTTTCGTGTACATTTGAAGCAATGCGGAATAGTTTCGCAACTCACGCCACCCGGAACACCACAGCGTAATGGTGTGTCCGAACGTCGTAATCGTACTTCACTAGATATGGTGCGATCCATGATGTCTCTTACTGATTTACCGCTATCGTTTTGGGGTTATGCTTTAGAGACGGCCGCATTCACGTTAAATAGGACACCATCAAAATCCGTTGAGACGACACCTTATGAACTATGGTTTGGCAAGAAACCAAAGTTGTCGTTTCTTAAAGTTTGGGGCTGCGATGCTTATGTGAAAAAGCTTCAACCTGATAAGCTCGAACCCAAATCGGAGAAATGTGTCTTCATAGGATACCCAAAGGAGACTATTGGGTACACCTTCTATCACAGATCCGAAGGCAAGATATTCGTTGCTAAGAATGGATCCTTTCTAGAGAAGGAGTTTCTCTCGAAAGAAATGAGTGGGAGGAAAGTAGAACTTGATGAGGTAACTGTACCTGCTCCCTTATTGGAAAGTAGTTCATCACAGAAACCAGTTTCTGTGACACCTACAATAATTAGTGAGGAATTTAATGATGATGATCATGAAATTTCAGATCAAGTTACTACTGAGCCTTGTAGATCAACCAGAGTAAGTTCTGCACCAGAGTGGTACGGTAATCCTGTTCTGGAAATCATGCTACTAGATCATGATGAACCTGCGAACTATGAAGAAGCGATGGTGAGCCCAGATTCCGCAAAATGTCTTGAAGCCATGAAATCTGAGATGGGATCCATGTATGAGAACAAAGTATGGACTTTGGTTGACTTGCCCGATGATCGGCAAGCAATTGAGAATAAATGGATCTTCGAGAAGAAGACTGACGCTGACGGTAATATTACTGTCTACAAAGCTCGACTTGTCGCAAAAGGTTTTCGACAAGTTCAAGGGGTTGACTACAATGAGACCTTCCCACCCGTAGCGATGCTTAAGTCTGTCCGAATCATGTTAGCAATTGCCGCATTTTATGATTATGAAATTTGGCAGATGGATGTCAAAACTACATTCCTGAATGGATTTCTAAAAGAAGAGTTGTATATGATGCAACCAGAAGGTTTTGTCGATCCAAAGGGAGCTAACAAAGTGTGCAAGCTCCAGCGATCCATTTATGGACTGGTGCAAGCCTCTCAGAGTTGGAATAAACGCTTTGATAGTGTGATCAAAGCACTTGGTTTTATACAGACTTTCGGAGAAGCCTGTATTTACAAGAAAGTGAGTGGGAGCTCTGTAGCATTTCTGATATTATATGTGGATAACATATTACTGATTGAAAATGATATAGAATTTCTGGATAGCATAAAGGGATACTCGAATAAGAGTTTTTCAATGAAAGACCTCGGTGAAGCTGCTTACATATTAGGAATAAAGATCTATAGAGATAGATCAAGACGCTTAATTGGACTTTCACAAAGCACATACCTTGACAAGATTTTGAAGAAGTTCAAAATGGATCAAGCAAAGAAAGGGTTCTTGCATGTGTTACAAGGTGTGAAGTTGAGTCAGACTCAATGCCAGACCACTGCAGAAGATAGAGAGAAAATGAAAGATGTTCCCTATGCTTCAGCCATAGGCTCTATCATGTATGCAATGCTGTGTACCAGACCTGATGTGTGCCTTGCTATAAGTTTAGCAGGGAGGTACCAAAGTAATCCAGGAGTGGATCACTGGACAGCGGTCAAGAACATCCTGAAATACCTAAAAAGGACTAAGGATATGTTTCTCGTATATGGACGTGACAAAGTGCTCATCATAAACGGTTACGTTGATGCAAGCTTTGACACTGATCCGGACGATTCTAAATCGCAAACCGGATACTTGTTTACATTAAACGGTGGAGCTGTCAGTTGGTGCAGTTCTAAACAAAGCGTCGTGGCGGGATCTACATGTGAAGCGGAGTACATAGCTGCTTCGGAAGCAGCAAACGAAGGAGTCTGGATGAAGGAGTTCATATCCGATCTAGGTGTCATACCTAGTGCATTGGGTCCAATGAAAATCTTTTGTGACAATACTAGTGCAATTGCCTTGGCAAAGGACTCCAGATTTCACAAGAGAACCAAACACATCAAAAGACGCTTCAATTCCTTCCGGGATCTAGTCCAGGTGGGAGACATAGAGATTTGCAAGATACATACGGAGCTGAATGTAGCAGACCCGTTGACTAAGCCTCTTCCACGAGCAAAACATGATCAGCACCAAAGCTCCATGGGTGTTAGAATCATTACTTTGTAATCTAGATTATTGACTCTAGTGCAAGTGGGAGACTGAAGGAAATATGCCCTAGAGGCAATAATAAAGTTATTATTTATTTCCTTATATCATGATAAAGGTTTATTATTCATGCTAGAATTGTATTAATCGAAAACATAATACATGTGTGAATATATAGACAAAGAGAGTGTCACTAGTATGCCTCTACTTGACTAGCTCATTAATCAAAGATGGTTATGTTTCCTAACCATGGACAAAGAGTTGTCATTTGATTAACGGGATCACATCATTAGTTGAATGATCTGATTGACATGACCCATTCCATTATCTTAGCACCCGATCGTTTAGTATGTTGCTATTGCTTTCTTCATGACTTATACATGTTCCTATGACTATGAGATTATGTAACTCCCGTGTGCCGGAGGAACACTTTGTGTGCTACCAAACGTCACAATGTAACTGGGTGATTATAAAGGTGCTCTACAGGTGTCTCCAAAGGTACATGTTGGGTTGACGTATTTCGAGATTAGGATTTGTCACTCCGATCGTCGGAGAGGTATCTCTGGGCCCTCTCGGTAATGCACATCACTTAAGCCTTGCAAGCATTGCAACTAATGAGTTAGTTGCGAGATGATGTATTACGGAACGAGTAAAGAGACTTGCCGGTAACGAGATTGAACTAGGTATTGGATACCGACGATCGAATCTCGGGCAAGTAACATACCGATGACAAAGGGAACAACGTATGTAGTTATGCGGTCTGACCGATAAAGATCTTCGTAGAATATGTAGGAGCCAATATGGGCATCCATGTCCCGCTATTGGTTATTGACCGGAGACGTGTCTCGGTCATGTCTACATTGTTCTCGAACCGTAGGGTCCGCATGCTTAAAGTTACGATGACAGTTTCATTATGAGTTTATGTATTTTGATGTACCGAAGGTTGTTCGAAGTCCCATATGTGATCACGGACATGACGAGGAGTCTCGAAATGGTCGAGACATAAAGATCGATATATTTGAAGCCTATATTTGGACATCGGAATCGTTCCGGGTGAAATCGGCATTTTACCGGAGTACCGGGGGTTACCGGAACCCCCCGGGGGGTTATTGGGCCTACATGGGCCTTGAGGGAGAAGAGAGAAGGAGGCAGGAGGAGGCC
The DNA here is from genome assembly GCA_034509565.1 of Triticum monococcum. Lineage (NCBI taxonomy): Eukaryota > Viridiplantae > Streptophyta > Magnoliopsida > Poales > Poaceae > Triticum > Triticum monococcum. Next base: position 477,784,947 of record CM067843.1, read on the forward strand.
GCGCGCCCCTCCCCTTCCTAGTCCGAATAGGACAAGGGAAGGGGGGCGGCGCCCCCCTTTTCTTCCCCTCTTCCTCCTCTTTCCCCCCTTCTCCTTCTCCAACTAGGAAAGAAGGGAGTCCTACTCCCGGTGGGAGTAGGACTCCCCCCCGGCGCGCCTCTCCTTGGCCGGCCGCCCCCTCCCCTTGGCTCCTTTATATTCGGGGGCAGGGGGCACCCTAGGGCACACAAGTTGATCTTCATGATCGTTCCTTAGCCATGTGCAGTGCCCCCCCTCCATGATATTACACATCGATCATATTGTAGCGGTGCTTAGGCTAAGCCCTGCGACGGTTAAACATCAAGATCATCACCACGCCGTCGTGCTGACGAAACTCCTCCCTGAAGCTTTGCTGGATCGGAGCCCGGGGTGCGTCATCGAGCTGTACATGTGTCCGGAACTCGGAGGTGCCGGAATAACGGTACTTGGATCGGTTGGACCTGGAAGACGTACGACTACTTCCTCTACGTTGCATCAACGCTTCCGCTTCAGTCTACGAGGGTACGTAGACAACACTCTCCCCTCTCGTTGCTATGCATCACCATGATCTTGCGTGTGCGTAGGAAATTTTTTGAAATTACTACGTTCCCCAATACCCACTCCCCTGCAAAATATCTCCCTCCCCCCTCTCTCCCGATTGGATCGGGAGGAGACCGTCGCCCCGGACCAGCGCGCGCCGCCCCGTGCCAGAACGCCGCCCGGAGCCCGTACCGCTACCTCGCCGGCCTGCCTCCACTTCCTCGCTGGCCTGCTTCCTCCCCCGCCGCCCGGTCGTCTCCGTCTACCCCCCCCCCCCCCCCCCCGAGCTCCACTGCCCTGGACCCTACCCCTCCCCCCCCCAATGAGACCCCGGCCTGGCCCTCTTCCCCGCGCGCCGCGCCGCCCTCGCTCGCCTGCCGCCGCATTCGCCCCGCTCCCGTTGGCTGCTCCTGCACTACTTCGCCCGCGCGCGCATGCCCACGTCGTCGTTCGCCCTGCACGCGTGCGCACCCGCGCCGCCCCGCTCCACTGCCCCTTCTGCTTCTCCCGTCGTCGTCGCGTGCAGGCCATGACCTCGTTCGCGGCGCCCCGCTCCGCCCGGCCGCTGATCACTGGAGCTCCCCGCCGGTGCCGCGTCCACTCCGGCCTCCCGTGCCACCTGCTATGGGCCTCGCCGCTTGCGCCGGCTCGCCTGAGCCGCTATCGTCACCCACCCAGCCTCATCCGCCGCGGCGCCCCTGGGTCACCGCGCCGGCGCTCGCGCGCTCACGGGGCTCTGCCCAAGCACCCCCCCATGCCCGTTTGCCCGCTGCCGAGGCCACCCCTCCGCCGCCCCCTAGGCCTGGCCGCCATCGTGCGCCGAGCATGCCCAGCACCCCTTGGGCACGCGCCCGTCAGGGCGCCTGCCTCGCCCGACCGGCTAGGCCTCTGGGCCATAGACAAAACGGGGCCCACCCCCTGTGAACGAAAATGAAAAAAAGAGAATTAAAAAATATATAAATAAATAAATAATTATTATTAGAATAATTAATTAATTAATTAAGTTAATTAATCATGTTTAATTAATCTAATTAACTAGTTGGTTAATTAAACCCTAATTAGACTAAACAGTCAATGACGAACGGGACCCACCTGTTAGGTTGACCAGGGCAACAGCTGACATCATGATGACGTCAGCAAACACTATTCTGGATAATGTTGAATTTAATTAATTAAATAAATTCTAAAAATAATTTAAATCTTTTAAAATTAATATAAAATAAACCGTAGCTTGGATGGAAGAACTTTGTACATGAAAGTTGCTCAAAACAACGAGACGAATCCGGATACGCGGCCCGTTCGTCCGCCACGCATCCCTAGCATAATGAACACGCAACTTTCCCCTCTGGTTCATCTGTCCGAAAACGCGAAACCCCGGGGATCTTTTCCCGAATGTTTCCCCCTTTCACCGGTACCACCTCTTACCGCGTTAGAGCACCCCTAGCACTGATACTTGTCATGTCATGCATCGTTATGCATCTGTTTGCTTAATATTTATTGTTTCTTCCCGCTCTTCTCTCACTAGACACCGAGACCGACGTCGCTGCTACCCAGTACGACTACGATGTTGACGACCCCTCTCTCTTGCCAGAGCAACCAAGCAAGCCCCCCTTTGATCACCAGATATCGTCTACTCTTCTCTCTACTGCTTGCATTAGAGTAGTGTAGCATGTTACTGCTTTCCGTTAATCCTATTCTGATGCATAGCCTGTCATTGTTGCTATAGCTGTTGATACCTTACCTACAATCCTAAGTTCTTAGTATATGATGCCAGTTTATCATCAGTGGCCCTACATTCTTGTCTGTGTGCCATGCTATACTATCGGGCCGTGATCACGTCGGGTGTTGATCACGGGTATATACTATACCTGTTGCACATGATATATGTTGTGACTAAAGTGGGGTCGGCTCATTGAGTACCCGTGGTTGATTCATGAATTGGGGGCTGGAAGGACATACTTTCCCGACGGCCCTCTATGTGGATCTTTGTGGCGGAGCGACAGGGCAGGTTTAGACCACCCAGGTGAGAGGTGGGCCTGGCCCTGGTCGGCGTCCGCGGTTACTTCAAGATAACACGCTTAACGCGATCTTGGTATTTGACCTGAGTCTGGCCACTGGCCTATATGCACTAACCAACTACGCGGGAACAGTTATGGGCACTCGACGTCGTGGTATCAGCCGAAGCCTTCGTGGCGTCAGCGACTAAGCGGAGCGCGACGGGTTGGACCGCGTAACGTAACTTCCATTGTAATGGAGGTTGCTAGGTCTGCTCTCCGGCCGCCCTCGCAACGTGCATGTGTGCAATGGGCGATGGGCCCAGACCCCTGCATGCATAGGATTTAGACCGGCGTGCTGACCTCTCTGTTGTGCCTAGGTAGGGCTGTGACGTGTTGATCTTCCGAGCCTGGGCATGACCCAGGGAAGTGTGTCCGGACAAAGGGGATTGAGCGTGTTGGGAAATGTGGTGCACCCCTACAGGGAAGTTAATTTATTCGAATAGCCGTGATCTTCGGTAACAGGACGACTTGGAGTTGTACCTTGACCTTATGACAACTAGAACCGGATACTTAATAAAACACACCCTTCCAAGTGCCAGATACAACTAGTGATCGCTCTCTCATAGGGCGACGAGGGGAGGATCATCGGTTAGGATTATGCTATGCGATGTTACTTGGTGAACTTACCATCTACTCTCTTCTTCTGCTGCAAGATGGAGGTTACCAGAAGCATAGTCTTCGATAGGACTAGCTATCCCCCTCTTATTCCGGCATTCTGCAGTTCAGTCCACATATGATACCCTTATTCCATTTGATACTGATGCATACATATGTAGTGTAGCTCCTTGCTTGCGAGTACTTTGGATGAGTACTCACGGTTGCTTTGTTCCCCCTTTTGCCCCTTCCTATACCCATTTGCTGCGACCAGACGATGGAGCCCAGGAGCCAGACGCCACTGTCGATGACGACTACTACTACTCGGGAGGTGCCTACTACTACTACGTGCAGCCCGCTGACGACGACCAGGAGTAGGTTAGGAGGATCCCAGGCAGGAGGCCTGCGCCTCTTTTGATATGTATACCAGTTTGTCCTAGCCTTCTTAAGGCAAACTTGTTTAACTTATGTCTGTACTCAGATATTGTTTGCTTCCGTTGACTCGTCTATGATCGAGCTCTTGTATTCGAGCCCTCGAGGCCCTGGCTTGTAATATGATGCTTGTATGACTTATTTTATTTGTACAATTGTGTTGTGATATCTTCCCATGAGTCCCTGATCTTGATCGTGCACGTTTGCGTGTATGATTAGTGTACGATCGAATCGGGGGCATCACAAGTTGGTATCAGAGCCGACTGCCTGTAGGAATCCCCCTCCCACACTCCTTGGCCGAAGTCGAGTCTAGACATTACAAAACTTTTACTAACATGGATGTGTGACTTACGGGCCCACGTCACCATCTGGGTGGTATTACGATCTTTTACTCCTCGACCCTTACTCTGGGACTCTGAACTCTCTTCTACTCGGGTTAAACGATTTTACTAACTCTAACATTAGGATCCCGTGACCATGTTCACCCCAAAGTTGGATAAGCTATAGTTATTCATTAGAGTAGTATTTGAACATTATCCACCCTGTCATTTGACTCCTTTGAAACATCTTTGTTTTCAGATGGAACCCACGAGACAGGTCGTGCGCCACACGATGGCCATTGGTGCCTCAGGATCACCTGCTGTGTTGGTTGAGATGATGACCTATCTGGGTTATCGCTGGCACCCTGAGTACACTGTCTACGAGGAGTACCGGGACTTTAACCAGGAGCAGTACCGTGCCATCGTCCACCTCTACTCACGGGAGTATGACTCCATTACCATGTTGCACACTGCTCATGGTGTTGGAGTGACTATCGACATGGCGGTCCACGATGCTGCTTATGCTGCTCTGACACGTCTTCGTGGAGAGTATCGGGAGTTGGACACCTCCCCTTTCAGGAACATTGCTATCGCATCCGATGTTGGTGCGGAGGGATACTACACTGCTGCCTACTCCACTCTCACCCGAGAGCCCTTCTACCATCAGAACCTGGTTCTCCATGCTGATGGAATGGATAGAGCTAACCGAGCTCTTCGCCACGAGTTGTACACCTCCCGTCAGCACTTGTACCGTGCTCTGACGCTCTTGCACCCCTTTGTCCGATCTAGTGATATGCCGCGTTCTGTGATCTACCCTGCCAGGACCGTGATGCCACAGGGCGTCGGCTGGCCAGATGTGGGAGGCTACTCTCCCGCACTTGGTCCTCTTCTCCCACCTGTGTGTCGGGTTCCGCACCAGAGCATCCGCAGACCCCAGGCTACTCACGTGGAGGACTTCCCTTCGCGTCACTACCAGCTGTCCGGCTACACCTACCTCCACAGTTCCTCCTGGGACTGATGAAGGCTTGCTTGTTAGTGTTAGATGCATTCACCACGAGCCTGCGTGCCGCCTATGATGTTCTTAGTCTGTGTACTGAACTCTGTGTACTGAGCTCTATGCATGATCTCTTTTGTAAGATATGTCAACTACTATGTAGTATCTATCGTGTTGCTTTCATTATGCATGTTTCATCATGAATGATTCTTGTCGTTGCAATTTCTCAATGTTGAACTACCCCTGTTATATATTAGCAGGATGGTTAGACCAGGTGGTCGTGGTCATGGTGGCCATGCCCCACCACCGCCTGAGTACATGGCTGGTATGATCCAATAGTTCGAGCTGAACCCCTAGTTCATGGAAAATATGATGGCTCAGTTTCCTCGCCCCAATATGAACCAGCAGCCAGCCCAAGTGACTCTGTAGGATTTCATGCGCCTCAACCCAACTGTGTATCATAGCTCAACTCAGCCTCTGGATGCTGATGACTGGCTCCGTGACATCACCTATGAAATGGAGTCTGCGGATGTAGCCCCTGCCAGCTATGTCACATTTGATTCCTTCTTCCTGAAAGGACCCACTGCTCAATGGTGGGACAGCCACAGGCGTACTCTGCCAGTTGGAACAATCATCACCTGGCCAGACTTCCAAGCTGCTTTCCGTGCCCGCTTCATTCCTCGGGGAGTCATGGACCATAAGAAGCGCGAGTTCCGCAATCTCGCCCAAGGCAACAACACTGTGGAAGCTTATCAGCGGGAGTTTCTGGATCTGTCCCGCTATGCTGAAGAAGACATTGCAACTGTTGCACGCAGACATGAGAAGTTCCGTGATGGCCTTCAAGCTCACATCAAGCTCGCACTTCTAGTGCATGACTTTGCTGATTTCGCCACCTTGGTGAACAAGGCCATCAATGTCGAAACTGGTCTGCAAGAACACCAGAGATCTCACAGGAGCAACCGTGACACGGGCTCATCTTCGGGCCCGTCCCCGCAGAAGCGTAGGATATGGATTCCCAACAGCATGTACCAGCCAACTGCACCTGCTCCAAGGCAGTCTTATGATGCACCGCGTCTGCCTCCCCCACCAACTAGGCAGCCGAGACTTCCAGCTCCACCACCCCGAGCTCCTGTTCCCACTCCCAATAATGGTTTGTGCTACAAGTGTGGCCAACCAGGTCACCTCGCCAGGAACTGCTTTCAGAACCAGAATCAACTGGCCCTTCCTGCAACTGGTCGTGGAAGCAACCAGCCTCGCAACAACAATGCCAGGTCTTATGGTCATGTTCATGCCAACCACGTTGATCTCAATGAAATTCTAGACCAGCCTGCTACCGTGATGGGTACACTCCTCGTAAATTCAGTACCAGCATCTATTTTATTTGATACAGGTGCATCACATTCATTCATGTCGGAGGATTTTGCATTCATGCATGGCATTAACAGCGAGGACATAAACACTTCGCTATCAGTACACACTCCCGCGGGCCAATGTCAGACCTCCATGATTTGCAACGACGTCCCCATTGAAATCGAAGGACTGGAATTCCTTGTCTCTCCCATCGTACTGAAGTCCTGTAGCATCGACCTCATTCTGGGAATGGATTGGTTGAAAGCGCATACTGCTTCTATAGTTTGCACCACTAAGATCGTCCATCTGCTACACCCTTCTGATGAAATAATTGCTTACCAAGCTCATCTAGTTCATAACGCCGAGGCACGGCTTTATGCCTTGAATGCGTTGAACGCTGCACCACTCGAGGGCATTGAAAACATTCCCATCGTTCGTGAATTCCAAGACGTCTTCCCAGAAGAACTTCCAGGGATTCCCCTGCTAGAGCTGTCGAATTCATCATCGACTTGAAACCAGGCACCACCCCTATAGCCAAACGACCCTACAAGATGCTGCCACATAAACTCATTGAGCTTAAGGAGGAAATCGACAAATCTCTTAGCAAAGCTTTCATTCGCCCTAGTTGCTCTCCTTGGGGAGCACCTTCTCTCTTTGTTAAGAGGAACGATGGGATGAACCGATTAGTCCAAGACTACCGTCCTATAAACCAAGCTACCATTCAGAATAAATATCCTCTTCCTCGGATCAATGATATTTATGATCAACTGGTTGGTTCATCAGTGTTCTCCAAACTTGACGTGAGGTTGGGTTACCACCAGATCCGTGTTCGTGAAGAGGATATCCCAAAGACCGCCTTCGTGACTCGGTATGGATCATACGAGTACACCGTCATGTCATCCGGCTTAACAAATGCTCCAGCGACCTTCTCTCGCCTGATGAACTACATATTCATGGATTACCTCGACAAGTTTTTCGTGGTTTATCTGGATGATATACTGGTATTTTCCAAGAACATGTTGAACATCTTTGTCTTGTGCTGGAAAAGCTTCGAGAGCATCAACTCTATGATAAGTATTCCAAGTGTGAATTCTGGCTCCCCGAAGTAACCTATCTTGGGCATGTCATCTCCAAGGATGGTATTGCCGTCAACCCTGAACGAGTTCAGGTTATTCTCGATTGGACTCCTCCGAAGAATGTCAAGTAAGTCCGAAGTTTTCTTGGTCTCACCAGCTATTGTCGTCGATTCGTTGAGAACTTCTCCAAGATTGTCAGGCCTCTGACTAATCTATTGCATAAGGGCGTCAAGTTCCAATGGAGAGACAAGTGTCAGGAAAGTTTCCAGGCGCTCAAAGACAAGTTGACTTCTGCCCCAGTGCTTGCTCCACCTGATACTAAGAAGGACTTCGTCATTTACTGCGACGCTTCCCGTCAAGGATTAGGCTGTGTCCTAATGCAAGGGCGCAGAGTGATTGCTTATGCCTCTCGTCAACTGCGCCCTCATGAAGAAAACTACCTGGTTCATGACCTCGAGCTTGCTGCTGTCATTCATGCTCTGAAGCAGTGGTGACATTACCTTCTCGGTAATCGTTGCGAGATCTTCACCGACTACCAAAATCTGAAGTATCTGTTTACTCAGCCAGACCTGAACCTCCGTCAGCAGAGATGGATGGAGACTGTTGCAGACTTTGACGTGGGTATATCCTATACCCCAGGCAAGGCTAATGTAATGGCTGATGCCTTGAGCTGCAAGTCTTACTGCAACCACCTCCAGGTTCACAAGGTTCAGCCCTCGCTTGTTGAAGAATTCAGAAAGCTGAACCTTCATATTGTTCCCCCTAGTGCACTCGCTCCCCCTCCCCCAGAGTTCCAAAAGATGAATCTTCGTGTTGTTACTAAGGGTTCTCTAAATACCCTGGCTGTCATGCCAGATCTTGTAGATGGTATAAAAACTATTCAAGGTTATGACTCTGAGGTCCAGAAGATTAAATGCCATCTAGCAGAAGGAAAGCCCTCGTTCTTCACTATCACAGATGATGGCGCCTTGTACTTCAAAGGCCTCCTAGTGGTACCATGTTCGAGGAAAAACCTGGATCAGACTAAAAAGGTTATGAAAAAAGCTCATGATACGCCTCTGTCCATCCATCCTGGTAGTACAAAGATGTATCAGGATATTCCTCGGAGATTCTGGTGGTCTAATACGAAGCAGGACATTGCTCGTTATTTTCTGAGTGTGACGTTTGCCATCATATCAAAGCAGAACATCAAAGGCCTGCTGGAACTCTGCAACCTAGCTCTATTCCTGAATGGAAATGGGACCATGTTGAAATGGACTTCATCACTAGATTTCCCAAATCGCAGAAAGGTAATGATGCTATTCTAGTCGTCATTGACTGGCTTTCCAAAGTTGCACATTGGCGGTCAAAGAAACAATCACTCCTAGTCAGCTTACAACTCTCTATATGTCTAGAATTGTTTCACTTCACGGAATTCCACTGGTTATTAGTTCAGTCCATGGCAACTTGTTTACTTCAAGATTCTGGGCAAGTTTCCAAGAAGCTATGGGAACTCATCTGTCGTTCAGTACTGCGTTTCATCCTCAGTCGCAAGGGCAGGTTGAACATGTCAACCAAGTTCTCAAAGACATGATTCGAGCTTGTGTAATTTCCTTGGGCAAGAAATGGGACGAATCTCTTCCGTATGACGAGTTCTCTTATAATAATAGCTATCAAGCTAGTCTGAAGATGTCCCCCTTCGAAGTATTATATGGACGAAAGTGTCGAACCCCTCTGAACTGGTCAGAAACTGGGGAACGTCCACTCTTCGGTACGGATATTATCCAACAGGCCGAAGAACAAGTCCGCATTATTCGCGAGAATCTCAAGACTGCTCAGTCACGTCAGAAAAGTCAGTATGACCGTCATCACAAAGACATGGTCTATCGACCTGGAGAAAAGGCTTATCTTCGAGTTACACCAATGAAGGGTGCTCACCGCTTCGGGATCAAGGGCAAGCTAGCTCCTCGCTATATCGGTTCCTTCACTATTCTTGAAAGGCGTGGAAAAGTGGCATATCAATTGGAGCTTCCGCCGAACCTTTCTCAGGTTCACGACGTGTTCCACGTTTCACAGCTCCGCCGTTTCTTCAAGGACCCAATCCGAGTAGTGGATCATGAAGTGCTCGAATTACAACAGGACCTCTCCTATAAAGAGCACCCGGTCCGCATTCTCGACCAAGCTGAACGCAGCAGACGTCAGAAAGCGATCAAATTCCTCAAGGTCCAGTGGTCGCATCACTCAGAAGACGAAGCCACTTGGGAACGCGAGGACCGCCTGCGTGATGTATACCCCGCACTGTTTCCTTCTACCTCCTAAATCTCAGGACGAGATTTCTTGTAGTGGAGGAGTTTTGTAACGCCCGGATAATCATGCTACAGTAATCCCACGTTAATGATGCCACATCACGTCTATCACTTTAGTTAATCTCGGGTTAGTTCAAAACGGATTCAAATTCAAATTTAAAATAAAGTTAAATAATAAAAGTTTTCAAAATTTAAAACAAAAATGTTTGGTGTGTGCAAATAAATGCCTAGGAATTTATGGTGTGGGATCCATGCTTTTATAAAAGACCTAAATATTTAAAATGAATTAAAACATAAAATAAAAGAAAATAAAATAAAAGAAAAAGGGAAAAGACAAAACTAACAAAAAAAGGAAAACAGAACCCCCCGGGCTTCGGCCCAGCAGGCCACAGGCCGGCCCTGCTGCGGCCCACCCTGCACCCCTTAACCTCCCCCCACTCCCCCCCCCCCAGTACACAACGACACACCCCCACTCCCCCGCAAAATATCTCCCTCCCTCCTCTCTCCCGATTGGATTGGTAGGAGACCGCCGCCCCGGACCAGCGCGCGCCGCCCCATGCCAGAACGCCGCCCGGAGCCCGCGGCGCTACCTCGCCGGCCTGCCTCCACTTCCTCGCCGGCCTGCTTCCTACCCCGCCGCCCGGTCGTCTTCATCTACCCCCCCCCCCCCCACCCGAGCCCCACTGCCCTGGACACTGCCCCCCCCCACCAGTGAGACCCCGGCCTGGCCCTCTTCCCTGCGCGCCGCGCCGTCCGCCTCCCGCCACGTTCGCCCCGCTCCCGCTGGCTGCTCCTGCACTACTTCGCCCGCACGCGCACGCCCACGTCGCCGTTCCCCCTGCCCGCGTGCGCGCGCACGCCGCCCCGCTCCACTGCCCCTGCTGCTTCTCCCGTCACCGTCGCATGCAGGCCATTGCCTCGTTCGCGGCGCCCCGCTCCGCCCGATCGCTGCTCACTGGACCTCCCTGCCGGCGCTGCGTCCACTCCGGCCTCCCGTGGCCCCCTGCTGCGGGCCTCGCCTCTTGCGCCGGCTCGCCTGAGCCGCTGCCGTCACCCGCCCGGCCTCATCCGCCGCCGCGCCCCTGGGTCACCACGCCGGGCTCGCGCGCTCACGGGGCTCTGCCCTGGCACCCCCATGCATGTTTGCCTGCTACCGAGGCCACCCCTCTACCGCCCCCCTGGGCTTGGCCGCTGTCGTGCGCTGAGCGTGCCCGCTCAGGCGCCTGCCTCGCCCAACCCGCTAGGCCTCTGGGCCACAGACAAACGGGGCCCACCCCCGTGTGAACGAAAAAAAAGAGAATTAAAAATAATAAAAAGTAAATATATAAATAAAAAATTAAAAAATTAAAAATTAATGAATAAATGAATTAATTAAGTTAATTAATCGTGTTTAATTAATGTAATTAACTAGTTAGTTAATTAAACCCTAATTAGACTAAACAGTCAATGACGAATGGGACCCACCTGCCAGGTTGACCAGGTCAATACTATTCTGGATAATGTTGAATTTAATTAATTAAATAAATCCTAAAAATGATTTAAATCTTTTAAAATTAATATCAAATAAACCGTAGCTCGGATGGAAAAACTTTGTACATGAAAGTTGCTTAGAACGACGAGACGAATCCGGATATGTAGCCCGTTCGTCCGCCATGCATCCCTAGCATAACGAACACGCAACTTTCCCCTCCGGTTCATCTGTCTGAAAATGCGAAACCCCGGGGATATTTTCCCGAATATTTCCCCCTTTCATCGGTACCACCTCTTACCGCGTTAGGGCACCCCTAGCACCGATACTTGTCATGTCATGCATCGATATGCATCTGTTTGCTTAATATTTATTGTTTCTTCCCCCTCTTCTCTCGCTAGACACCGAGACCGACGTCACTGCTACCCAGTACGACTACGGTGTTGACGACCCCTCTCTCTTGCCAGAGCAACCAGGCAAGCCCCCCCTTTGATCACCAGATATCGCCTGCTCTTCTCTCTAATGCTTGCATTAGAGTAGTGTAGCATGTTACTGCTTTCCGTTAATCCTATTCTGATGCATAGCCTGTCATTGTTTCTACACCTGTTGATGCCTTACCTGCTATCCTAATTGCTTAGTATATGATGCTAGTTTATCATCAATGGCCCTACATTCTTGTCTATCTGCCATGCTATACTATCGGGCCATGATCACGTCGGGTGTTGATCACGGGTATATGCTATACCTATTACACATGATATATGTTGTGACTAAAGTCGGGTCAACTCGTTGAGTACCCGCGGTTGATTCACAAATTGGGGGCTAGAAGGACATAATTTCCCGACGGCCCTCTGTGTGGATCTTTGTGGCGGAGCGACAGGGCAGGGTGAGACCACCCAGGTGAGAGGTGGGTCTGGCCCTGGTCGGCGTTCGCGGTTACTTCAAGATAACACGCTTAACGAGATCTTGGTATTTGATCTGAGTCTGGCCACTGGCCTATATGCACTAACCAACTACGCGGGAACAGTTATGGGTAATCGATGTTGTGGTATCAGCCGAAGCCTTCGTGATGTCAGCGACTGAGCGGCGCGCCGGGTTGGACCGTGTAACGTAACTTCCTTTGTAATGGAGGTTGCTAGGTGTGCTCTCCGGCCGCCCTCGCAACATGCATGTGTGCAATGGGCGATGGGCCCAGACTCCTGCGCGCATAGGATTAGACCGGCGTGCTGACCTCTTTGTTGTGCCTAGGTAGGGCTCCGACGTGTTGATCTTCCGAGCCCAGGCATGACCTAGGGAAGTATGTCAGGACAAAGGGGATCGAGCGTGTTGGGAAATGTGGTGCACCCCTGCAGGGAAGTTAATCTATTCGAATAGTCGTGATCTTCGGTAACAGGACGACTTGGAGTTGTACCTTGACCTTATGACAACTAGAACCGGATATTTAATAAAACACACCCTTCCAAGTGCCAGATACAACCGGTGATCGCTCTCTCATAGGGCGACGAGGGGAGGATCATCGGTTAGGATTATGCTATGCGATGTTACTTGGTGAACTTACCATCTACTCTCTTCTTCTGCTGCAAGATGGAGGTTACCAGAAGCGTAGTCCTCGATAGGACTAGCTACCCCCCTCTTATTCTGGCATTCTGCAGTTCAATCCACATATGATACCCTAATTTCATTTGATACCAATGCATACATATGTAGTGTAGCTCCTTTCTTGTGAGTACTTTGGATGAGTACTCACTGTTTCTTTGTTCCCCCTTTTCCCCTTCCTATACCCGTTTGCTGCGACCAGACGATGGAACCAAGGAGCTAGACGCCACTGTCGATGACGACTACTACTAGTCGGGAGGTGCCTACTACTACGTGCAGCCCGCTGACGATGACCAGGAGTAGTTTAGGAGGATCCCAGGCAGGAGGCCTGCGCCTCTTTCGATATGTATCCCAGTTTGTGCTAGCCTTCTTAAGGCAAACTTGTTTAACTTATGTCCGTACTCAGATATTGTTTGCTTCCGCTGACTCGTCTATGATCGAGCTCTTGTATTAGAGACCTCGAGGCCCCTGGCTTGTAATATGATGCTTGTATGACTTATTTTATTTGTAGAGTTGTGTTGTGATATCTTCCCGTGAGTCCCTGATCTTGATCGTACACGTTTGCGTGTATGATTAGTGTACGATTGAATCGGGGGCGTCGCTGATCTATACAACTATATAGTGTGCAAATAACTTTGAAAGTTGCTCGTTGGATGAAGCCAATCCGGCGGTATAGAGATGGCAAATCCGAGGACTACTGGCTGTTGGATATCATCTACATTCCTCCAGATTCTACCACATGTACAATCTAGAAGACTCCATGGTTGAACTTAAGCATAATGCACAAACCTCAAAACACAAGCACTTCTCCTTTGTTCTCTAGAATCTTCCATATATTAATTGCCCAAACTATTTTTTCTAAATGAATTGTCACTTTTTGTTTTTACCTTAAGAATGCACAATTCCATGAATATTAAAATAGATTTTTTATAAAACTAATTGATTTTGGATGAGATGAACTATAAGAATTGAACGAACATCTACATCATGCTCACACCTCATAATGTTTTCAACTTGAAATTTTGTGTCGCAATAAAACATCACCTTCTTAACATCCCATATTTTTTAGATTTTTATGAAACTTTAAAATATGGTTTCCATGAAGTTTTCATTGAATATCGGCTTTCGTGAGTGAACCATGTGCTATTTGAAAATATTTCGTGAGAAGAATCTCGGTCTTTAAATCCCCGTAAATCCAAAACTAAGTTGAAAATCATGAAACCTGCCGTGGTGTCATGACATGGCACTTGTATGTCGAGGAATTTTTTCGTCCGTTGTGGCGCAAGTTTTATTACAAGCCTCTTACAAACCGGAGCTTCTTTCAAAGAAACCTCGTGGTTTCGATAGGGAAACGTGTCCCCCTTGTGAGCGAAACATAATCACTGCCTCTTTTTGCCTTGTATTTTCTTCTACGGGCAACATGGAATGACAGCATATCCGTGCTGAAATTTAAAGTTATTCAGGGTTTGTTTGGCCTTTTTATACACTAATTGAGTTTCCTAGACATTTAATGTCCATAATTCAAATCTGAACTACAAATACGTGCTCCAATTCACCAAAATGGCTAGAAAAATTATACATGTGTCCTTGGGTGCATGTTTTGGTCCCATGCCAGGAATGGGGACGAATTACAACCATACCGGTGTCATGGCTCGTCCTCAAACATTTCGAATCACGGTTTTTAAGTCCCCATAAATCCCAAACTCACCCGAAAGTCATCAAGGTGGCATGGTGTCCCGTCATGGCACATATATGTCATGGTAAAAACATTGTCCAATTTGGGCCAAGCTTTATTACAAACCTCTTATAAAAACTGGAGCTTCTCTCAAAGAAACCTTGTGGTTCCGATAGGGAAACGTGTTACCCTTGTGGGCGAAATGTAATCACTGCCTCTTTTCGCCTTGTATTTTCTTCCACCGGCAACATGGAACGACATGATATTCGTGCTAAAATTTAAACTTATTCAGGGTTTGTTTGGCCTTTTTATACACTAATTGAGTTTCCGAGGTATTTAATGTCCACAATTCAAATATGAACTACAAATACATGCTCCAGTTCACCAAAATGGCTAGAAAATTTATACATGTGTCCTTGGGTGCATGTTTAGGTCTCATGCCAGGAATGGGAATGAATTACAACCCTACCTGTGTCCTGGATCGTCCTCAAACATTTCGAATCTCAGATTTTAAGTCCCAATAAATCCTAAACTCACCAGAAAGTCATCAAAGGTGGCATGGTGTCACGTCATGGCACACATATGTCGTGGTAAAAACATTGCCAATTTGGGCCAAGCTTTATTACAAACCTCGTACAAACTGGAGCCTGCCGCAAGAACCCTCATGGTTTTGATGGGGAAACGTGTCCCCTTGTGGGCCAAACGATAATCACCCCCTCTTCTAGCCTCGTATTTTCTTCTACACGTGACACGGAACAACTTGAGATTCGCGCTGAACTTTGAAATTATTCAGGGTTCGTTTGACCTTTTTTATTCATTAGTTGAGTTTTCTAGGCATTTAATGTCCATAATTCAAATCCAAACTACAAATACATGCTCCAGTGCACCAAAATGGCTAGAAAAAACGTACATGTTTCCTTGGGGTGCATGTTTAGGTCCCATGGAATGAATGGGAACGAATTCTACCGTCTCGCCGTCTTGGCTTGGCTACAAACATTGCGAATCTCGGTTTTTAAATCTCTTTAAATCCAAAACTCACAAGGAAATCATGAAACTTGGCATGGTGTCACTACATGGTACATATAATTGTCCAATTTGGGCGAAGATACATTACAAGCCTTTTACAAATCGGAGCCTGTCGCCTCGTGGTTCCGGTAGGGAAACATGCCCCTTTTGTGGGTGAAACGATAATCGTTGCCTCTTCTCGCCTTGAATTTGTTTTCTACAGGCAACATAGAATAACAGGAGTGTCAGGCTGAAATTAGAAACTATTCAGGGTTCGGTTGGCCATTGTATATATATTACTAATTACTAAGTTTTCTATGCATTTAATGTAGTCCATAATTCAAATTTGAACTACAACCACATGCTCCAATGAAGCAAAATGGGTGGGAAATCATACATGTGTCATTGGGTTCATGTTTAGGTCTCGTTTAAGGAAGGGGAATGAATTACAAACTTGTCGTCGTCCTGGAACATTGAGAATCTCGGTTTTTAAATCCCAGTAAATCAAAAAGCCACCCAAAAACATGAAACTTGGCATTGTTTCGTGACATGCCACATATATGTCGTGGTAAAAAAATCGTCCAGTTTGAGAAGAGGCGCACACATTAGTAGCCAACGAAGTCCTTTTTGAAACAAAAAACTGACACGAAATATCGCAAACGGTTGTATTACATTAGCCATATCAAAATTTAACCATACTCGTTGGCGTGCGTGAAGCTGTTTGATTAGACATGACGAGCATGAGAAGTCCGCCGTGCAAGCTCGACGGGACGCGTGCGAGCAGTCCGCCGCGCAGGCTCGACGGGACGCGTGCATCCTGTCCGCCTTGCAGGCTCGACGAGACACGTGCGAGCAGCAAGGCCTCCCATGCTCAGCGGGAAGCGAGCTCTTTGACCTCCATGCACCTGCCGCCGCCCGCCTCGCTCACAACTTCTCCATTAATGGGTTAATTAAAGCACCTGGACGGAGGGTGTTTGGTTGTGATCCCATGGCAATATTTGCTTTGTTTGTGTTTTCAACTTGTATTCCGCCCTAATTTAAATTGCCACATAGGGCAACGGATAATACGACCACAAATTTACAATGGCGCAGATAATAATTGTCTTACATATTTCGGATAATTTAAAATGTCACATGCGGCAAAACCCGGAAGACACGTTGGCAAGAGAAGAAGGAAATTGCAGACAACGATCTGGGTCGCTACTGTCTCTACTTGTCGATGGATCGCCGGGCAGCGAAATCCTCCAGCTCCTTCTTCAATTACTCACGACTTTGCTTCAAAGTAGCCACGGATTCCTCCCCCTCCTACTCGTGCTCGATCCGGAGCTTCCTCAAGCCACCCATCAGTTCCTCGACGATCGCTTTCAGCGTCATCTCCGAGGCACTGCTCTGCTCATCAACATCTTCCAGCCGGCGGCCTCCAACTCCTTGTCGGTGACCAACTTGAGGAGCTTCGCATTGTCACCCATGAGTTTCTCAACGAGGTCGGTCGCCTTGTCAACCGAGGCATCGCTGATCTTGAGCAGCTTCATCAAGCCGTCGACCAGCTCCTGCTCCATGTGACGCCAACGAGAATGTCATCGTTGCCGGTGAAGGACTTCAGGAATGCCGGCTCGTCGTGATGGAGGATGCCGCAAATGCGCTTGTGAGAGCCCTCGCATGCCCATGAGAGCTCGTTTGAGGGCTCCGCGGCACGCCGGGACATCTCTGCTACGGCTGCGGCTTCGCGGCGGGACCTCTTGCTACGTCTTGAGCTTGCGTTGGTCTTCCCCGAAGAGGAAGGGATGATGCAGCAGAGTAGCGTAAGTATTTCCCTCAGTTTTTGAGAACCAAGGTATCAATCCAGTAGGAGCCCACACTCAAGTCCCTCGTACCTGCACAAAGCGATAGCTACTCGCAACCAACGCGATTAGGTGTTGTCAATCCCTTCACGGTCACTTACGAGAGTGAGATCTGATAGATATAATATTTTTGGTATTTTTGGTATAAAGATGCAAAGTAAAAAGTAAAAGCAAAGTAAAAAAGCAAAGCAAGATTAAAGTAATGGAGATTGATATGATGAGAATAGACCCGGGGGCCATAGGTTTCACTAGTGGCTTCTCTCAAGAGCATAAGTATTCTACGGTGGGTGAACAAATTACTGTTGAGCAATTGACATAATTGAGCATAGTTATGAGAATATCTAGGCATGATCATGTATATAGGCATCACGTCCGTGACAAGTAGATTGAAACGATTCGGCATCTACTACTATTACTCCACTCATCGACCGCTATCCAGCATGCATCTAGAGTATTAAGTTAAAAATAGAGTAACGCCTTAAGAAAGATGACATGATGTAGAGAGATAAATTCATGAAATATGAAATAAACCCCATCTTGTTATCCTAGATGGCAATGATACAATACGTGCCTTGCTGCCCCTTCTGTCACTGGGTAAGGACACCGCAAGATCGAACCCAAAGCTAAGCACTTCTCCCATGGCAAGAACTACCAATCTAGTTGGCCAAACCAAACGGATAATTCGAAGAGACTTGCAAAGATAACCAATCATACATAAAAGAATTAACAGAAGATTCAAATATTATTCATAGATAGACTTGATCATAAACCCACAATTCATCGGTCTAACAAACACACCGCAAAAAGAAGATTGCATCGAATAGATCTCCACAAGAGAGGGGGAGAACTTTGTATTGGGATTCAAAGAGAGAGAAGAAGCCATCTAGCTACTAACTATGGACCCGAAGGTCTGAGGTAAACTACCCACACTTCATCGAAGGGGCTAGGATGATGTAGAAGCCCTCCGTGATGACGGCCCTCTTCCGGCGGAGCTCCGGAACAGGCCCCAAGATGGGATCTCGTGGATACAGAAAGTTGTGGCGGTGGAATTAGGTTTTTTGCTCCTTGGAGCAGGGTCCAACTCTCCTGGATCACGTTCGGTGAGAAAATCACGTTCCCGAATATTTTATTCTGTTTAGACTCCGTTTGATATTCTGTTTATCTGAAACACTGAAATAGGCAAAAAAACAGCAATTCTGGGTTGGGCCTCCGGTTAATAGGTTGGTCCCAAAAATAATATAAAAGTGGAAAATAAAGCCCAATATATTCCAAAACAGTAGATAATATAGCATGGAGCAATCAAAAATTATAGATACGTTGGAGACGTATTAGGCATCCCCAAGCTTAATTCCTGCTCGTCCTCGAGTAGGTAAATGATAAAAAGAGAATTTTTGATGCGGAGTGCTACTTGGCATAATTTCAATGTAAATCTTCATAATTGTGGTATGAATATTCAGATTAGAAAGATTCAAGACAAAAGTTTATATTGACATAAAAATAATAATACTTCAAGCATACTAACAAAGCAATTATGTCTTCTCAAAATAACATGGCCAAAGAAAGTTCTCCCTAAAAAATCATATAGTCTGGCTATGCTCCATCTTCACCACACAAAGTATTCAAATCATGCACAACCCCAATGACAAGCCAAGCAATTGTTTCATACTCTAACTTTTTCCAAACTTTTTCAATCTTCACGCAATACATGAGCGTGAGCCATGGATATAGCACTATAGGTGGAATAGAATGGTGGTTGTGGAGAAGACAAAAAGGAGGGGAAGATAGTCTCACATCAACTAGGCGTATCAACGGGCTATGGAGATGCCCATCAATAGATATCAATGTGAGTGAGTAGGGATTGCCATGCAAGGGATGCACTAGAGCTATAAATGTATGAAAGCTCAACAAAAGAAACTAGTGGGTGTGCATCCAACTTGCTTGCTCACGAAGACCTAGGGCAATTTTGAGGAAGCCCATAATTGGAATATACAAGCCAAGCTCTATAATGTAAAATTCCCACTAGTATATGAAAGTGACAACATATGAGACTCTCTATATGAAGAACATGGCGCTACTTTGAAGCACAATATATGAGACTCGCTATATCATGGTGCTACTTTGAAGCACAAGTGTGGTAAAAGGATAGTAGCATTGCCCCTTTTTATTTATTTTCTCTTTTTTTGGGGCCTTCTTTTTTTCTTTGGCCTTTCTCTTTTTTTTGGACAATGCTCTATTGAATGATGACCATCACACTTTTACTTATTTACAACTCAACGATTACAATTCGATTCTAAAACAAAGTATGACTCTATATGGATGCCTCTGGCGGTGTACCGAGATATGCAATGAATCAAGAGTGACAAGTATGAAGAAATTATGAATGGTGGCTTCGCCACAAATACTATGTCAACTACATGATCATGCTAAGCAATATGACAATGATGAATGTGTCATGATGAACTAGATGGTGGAAAGTTGCATGGCAATATATCTCGGAATGGCTATGGAAATGCCATAATAGGTAGGTATGGTGGCTGTTTTGAGGAAGGTATATGGTAGGTGTATGATACCGGCGAAAGGTGCGCGGTATTAGAGAGGCTAGCAAAGGTGGAAGGGTGAGAGTGCATATAATCCATGGACTCGACATTAGTCATAAAGAACTCATATACTTATTGCAAAAATCTAGAAGTTATCAAAGCAAAGTATTACACGCATGCTCCTAGGGGGATAGATTGGTAGGAAAAGACCATCGCTCGTCCCCGACCGCCACTCATAAGGAAGACAATCAATAAATAAATCATGCTCCGACTTCATTACATAACGGTTCACCATACGTGCATGCTACAGGAATCACATACTTTAACATAAGTATTCTTTAAATTCACAACTACTCAACTAGCATGACTTTAATATTATCACCTCCATATCGCAAAACAATTATCATGCTTCAATCTTTTCTTAGTATTCAACACACTCAAAAGAAAGTTTCACAAATCTTGAATACCAAGCATATTATTATTAAGCAAATTACCATGCTATTAAGAGACTCTCAAAATAATTTAAGTGAAGCATGAGAGATCAATAGTTTCTTTAAAACAAATCCACCACCGTGCTCTAAAAGATCGAAGTGAAGCACATAGAGCAAAATTATAACGCTCAAAAGATATAAGTGATGCACATAGAGCAAAATTATCTAGCTCAAAAGATATAAGCGAAGCATATATATAGCAAAACTACTTAGCTCAAAAGATATAAGTGAAGCACATAGAGCAAAACTACTTAGCTCAAAAGATATAAGTGAAGCACATAGAGTATTCTATCAAATTTTAATTCATGTATGGCTCTCTCAAAAGGTGTGTACAGCAAGGATGATTGTGGCATACTAAGACACAAAGACACAAATAATACAAGACGCTCAAAGCAAAACACATATCATGTTGGTGAATAAAAATATAGCTCCAAGTAAATTATCGATGGAAGTGGACGAAAGAGGGGATGCCTTCCAGGGCATCCCCAAGCTTTGACTTCTTGGTGTACTTGGATTATCTTGGGGGTGCCATGGGCATCCCCAAGCTTAGGCTCTTGCCACTCCTTGCTCCATGATCCATCAAAAGAATTCACCCAAAACGTGAAAACTTCACAACACAAAACTCAAAATAGAAAACTCGTGAGCTCCGTTAGCAAAAGAAAAGAAAAAAAACCACTTCAAGGTACTGTAATGAACTCATTCTTTATTTATATTGGTGTTAAACCTACTGTATTCCAACTTCTCTATCGATTATAAACTATTTTACTAGCCATAGATTCATCAAAATAAGCAAACAACACACGAAAAACAGAATCTGTCAAAAACAGAACAGTCTGTAGTAATCTGTAGCTAGCGCAAGATCTAGAACCCCAAAAATTCTAAAATAAATTGCTGGACGTGAGTTATTTATCTATTAGTCATATGAAAAAAGAATTAACTAAATATCACTCTTAAAATAAAAATGACATCAGTTCTCGTGAGCGCTAAAGTTTCTGTTTTTTACAGCAAGTTCAACAAGACTTTCCCCAAGTCTTCCCAACGGTTCTACTTGGCACAAACACTAATTAAACACAAAAAACACAACCAAAACAGAGGCTAAATAATTTATTTATTACTAAACAAGAGCAAAAGGCAAGGAATAAAAATAAAATTGGGTTGCCTCCCAACAAGCGCTATAGTTTAACGCCCCTAGCTAGGCATAAAAGCGAGGATAGATCTAGGTATTGCCATAATAGTAAGATAGATTGTTAAAAATCATTTCATATTCTCTACGTTCGGCAGCAAGCTTTCTTTGAGGCAAGAAAAAGTAATCAAAAGGACTAAATTTAACGGGACAAAAGTCCCCAAGATCAACCTTGGGAGGTATAGGTTCCTCCTTTGGTCCTTCGTAATGCACAACCAATTCATCATTATAAGCATTCTTTTGACAGAACTTTGTAAGCCTATATTCAAGAGAATATCCTAGCTCATTATTTTGAATAGCAAATCATCATTAAGTTCAGAAATTCTATCAACTAAAATATTGGTAGGAACCCTTCTTCTAAGATTTTCATTGAAAGCAACATAATCTAGAGATTGAAAACACATTATTTCTTCTTGATCAAAGAGGATAGTTTCTATGGGAGGACGGCAAGCGTCCACCCTATAATGCGCAAAGATTTCTTTGGCTTCTCTTATTATGAATCTAAACTCATGAGCCAAAAAGATAGTAGCGGAACGCTTAACAGAAGAATGCTCAATATTAGAAAATTCCAGAAAAATCCTTTGTATGGAAGGTTGCATGTGCATGAATTGTCTTTCAAGTTCAACTACAAGCATGGCAATAGCGTCCGCAAGACTACTAGTTATGTGAAAGATAGAACTACCCATAGAAGGTAAAGCACCGGCACAAGTAAATAAATCTTGAATAACTCCTTTTCCAATAATATTACCACTACCAACACAGATTTTTTTGTATGAAAGATGGTAGGTTCTTTAGCAGGAGCATTAGAATTTTCCATGATATTGTTATCGCTCATATTGATGATAACTTCCCCAGTTTCAGACATAATGACAAGCAAGAAAACTAGCACATGAGCAAACAAGAGGCAAGCGGAAAGGAGAGGGAGGATAGAGAGAGAGGGCGAATAAAACGGCAAGGGTGAATTGGGGGGAGAGGAAAACGAGAGGCAAATGGCAAATAATGTAATGCGAGAGATAGGGATCGTGATGGGTACTTGGTATGTTGACTTTTTGCGTAGACTCCCCGGCAACGGCGCCAGAAATACTTCTTGCTACGTCTTGAGCTTGCGTTGGTTTTCCCCGAAGAGGAAGGGATGATGCAGCAGAGTAGCGTAAGTATTTCCCTTAGTTTTTGAGAACCAAGGTATCAATATAGTAGGAGCCCACGCTCAAGTCCCTCGTACCTGCACAAAGCGATAGCTACTTGCAACCAACACGATTAGGGGTTGTCAATCCCTTCACGGTCACTTACGAGAGTGAGATCTGATGGATATAATATTTTTGGTATAAAGATGCAAAGTAAAAAGTAAAAGCAAAGTAAAAAAGCAAAGCAAGATTAAAGTAATGGAGATTGATATGATGAGAATAGACCCGGGGGCCATAGGTTTCACTAGTGGCTTCTCTCAAGAGCATAAGTATTCTACGGTGGGTGAACAAATTACTGTTGAGCAATTGACAGAATTGAGCATAGTTATGAGAATATCTAGGCATGATCATGTATATAGGCATCACGTCTGTGACAAGTAGATCGAAACGATTCTGCATCTACTACTATTACTCCACTCATCGACCGCTATCCAGCATGCATCTAGAGTATTAAGTTAAAAACAGAGTAACACCTTAAGCAAGAAGACATGATGTAGAGAGATAAATTCATGCAATATGAAATAAACCCCATCTTGTTATCCTCGATGGCAATGATACAATACATGCCTTGTTGCCCCTTCTGTCACTGGGTAAGGACACCGCGAGATCGAACCCAAAGCTAAGCACTTCTCCCATGGCAAGAACTACCAGTCTAGTTGGCCAAACCAAACAGATAATTCGAAGAGACTTGAAAAGATAACCAATCATACATAAAAGAATTAAGAGAAGATTCAAATATTATTCATAGATAGACTTGATCATAAAGCCACAATTCATCGGTCTCAACAAACACACCGCAAAAAGAAGATTACATCGAATAGATCTCCACAAGAGAGGGGGAGAACTTTGTATTGAGATTCAAAGAGAGAGAAGAAGCCATCTAGCTACTAACTATGGACCCGAAGGTCTGAGGTAAACTACTCACACTTCATCGGAGGGGCTAGGATGATGTAGAAGCCCTCCGTGATGACGGCCCTCTTTCGGCGGAGCTTCGGAACAGGCCCCAAGATGGGATCTCGTGGATACAGAAAGTTGCGGCGGTGGAATTAATTTTTTTCGCTCCTTGGAGCAGGGTCCAAGTCTCCTGGATCACGTTCGGTGAGAAAATCACGTTCCCGAAGATTTTATTCCGTTTGGACTCCGTTTGATATTCCGTTTATCATGAGACACTGAAATACGCAAAAAACAGCAATTCTGGGCTGGGCCTCCATTTAATAGGTTAGTCCCAAAAATAATATAAAAGTGGAAAATAAAGCCCAATATAGTCCAAAACAGTAGATAATATAGCATGGAGCAATCAAAAATTATAGATACGTTGGAGACGTATCACCTCTCTAGTGCTTCCGCGGCCTTGGTCTTTGCTGCCTGGTTATATGTCCATCCTAAACTCCTCCTACCAATCATGACGGAATGAATTGACAGAAAAAACCAGTATTGTGGGTTATGAGGAGAGGAACTGTGAAGTAATTTTCGAGTGGGTAGTTTTTATAGCCCGGTGCTAAGTGTGAACAAATATTAGTTTGATAGGTGTGAACAGATTTGCAATTACTTATTGCATTTTAATCAGCAATGTGACGAGAAACAAGGTCAAAATTTATTGATGGCAGAAGGTTGACCACGTAGTTGCTCGTCGTTCAGGCGGCCGTGGCGTGCTCCGCTCTGGCATCCCTGCGCCCGCTCTGCTCGCCGTTGAGGAAAAGTTACAATGGCAATGGTTAATAATTCTTAATAATTGTCTTACATATTCAGGATAATTTAAAATGCCAAATGCGGCAAGGCCGAGAACACTCACGACCTACATATGCATACAATTATAATAAAATATAAGCTAAAAGGCTGCGCTGGCGGCCTTCCGACGATGGTCTTCTCGGACTCCATGATCATCATAGCACTCTTGCGGCCGTTCACTCCGAGTGTCCCGACCCGCCTCTGCCTACGAAGCTACAAACATTGGGAGGCTGTTGGGGCTGTAGGGCCTCTTCCAGAAGATCTTGACAGCGTGCAATCGCGTGCATGACAACTCCATGGAACCACTCCATTTCCATGTCTCTGGCCTGGTAGCAAATTCCATCTATCACCTGCATCCTCAAGATATCATGTTGACGATGTTCTAATTCATTGGGAACGTCAACTCCGCCAAGGATGTGCTCGAGCCTGGCTACCACATCATCAGGATCTAGGTTGACACGACCGCCGCGGGCAATGATGAAGCCGCAGGCTGCCTTTGTCTTGACTGAATCGCAGAGGTCCTCTGCCCATTCCTTGCGGGGCATCAGGCTCTCGATGAGCACTGTTGACGTCGGTTCTTCGGGTGGGTCGTCAATCATGCCGCTGATACGTCTCTGTCATATCTATAATTTTTTATTGTTCCATGCCCATATTATACAACTTTCATATACTTTTGGCAACTTTTTATACTATTTTTCGGACTAACATATTGATCCAGTGCCCAGTGCCAGTTCCTATTTGTTGCATGTTCTTTTGTTTCGCAAAAAATCCATATCAAATGGAGTCCAAACGGGATAAAAACTGATGGAGATTTTTTTGGAATATATGTGATTTTTGGAAAGGAGAATCAACGCGAGATGATGCCCGAGGGGGCCACGAGGCAGGGGGCGCACCCCTGATCCTTGTGGCCACCCCATAAGGCGGTTGGTGCCCTTCTTTCGCCGCAAGAAAGCCAACATCCGGATACAAATCTTGTTAAAATTTCAGCCCAATCGGAGTTACGGATCTCCGGGAATATAAGAAACGGTGAAAGGCTAGAATCTGGAACGCAGAAACAGAGAGAGACAGACCCAATCTCGGAGGGGCTCTCGCCCCTCTGCCGCCATGGAAGCCATGGACCAGAGGGGAAACCGTTCTCCCATCTAGAGCGAAGGTCAAGGAAGAAGAAGAAGAAGAAGAAGAAGAAGAAGAAGAAGGAGGAGGCTCTCTCCCCCTCTCTCCCGGTGGCGCCGGAACGCCGCCGGGGCCATCATCATGTGACGGCGATCTACACCAAATGCTCCGTCATCTTCACCAACATCTTCATCACCTTCCCCCTATCTATCTATAGCGGTCTACTCTCCCACAACCCACTGTACCCTCTACTTGAACATGGTGCTTTATGCTTCATATTATTATCCAATGATGTGTTGCCATCCTATGATGTCTGCGTAGATTTTCATTGTCCTATCGGTAATTGGTGAATTGCTATGATTGGTTTAATTTGCTTGTGGTTATGTTGCTATCCTTTGGTGCCCATCATATGAGCGCGCGCATGGATCACACCACAGGGTTAGTTGTATGTTGATAGGACTATGTATTGGAGGGAAAGAGTGACAAAAGCGTCAACCTAGCATAGAAATTGATGCATACGGGATTGAAGAGGGACCAATATATCTTAATGCTATGGTTTGGTTTTACCTTAATGAACATTAGTAGTTGCAGGTGCTTGCTAATAGTTCCAATCATAAGTGCATAGAATTCCAAGTCAGGGATGACATGCTAGCAGTGGCCTCTCCCACATAAAACTTGCTATTGGTCTAGTAACGTAGTCAATTGCTTAGGGACAATTTCGCAACTCCTACCACCACTTTTCCAGACTTGCTATACTAACTTTATTGCTTCTTTACCTAAAACAGCCCCTAGTTTTTATTTACGTGCTCTTTATATTCTTGCAAGCCTATCCCCTTACACCAACAAAGTACTTCTAGTTTCATACGTGTTCTATGTAGAGCAAACGGTAAGCGAGCGTAGAGTTGTATCGGTGGTCGATAAACTTGAGGGAATATTTGTTCTACCTTTAACTCCTCATTGGGTTCGACACTCTTACTTATCGGAAGAGGCTACAATTGATCCCCTATACTTGTGGGTTATCAAGACCTTTTTCTGGCACCGTTGCCGGGGAGTTATAGCGTGCATTGAATATTCTCGTGTGTGCTTGTTTGCTTTATCACTAAGTAGTTTTTACTTCGTGCTCTTGTTTTTTATCTTTAGTTATGGGTAGGAAACGCAAAATACCAAAAATTAGTGGTACCTACTAAACCAATGGTTGAAGAACCACTCAAAATCTATCACACTACTGAAGCTTTTTACTTGGATCATCTTCGATCCCTATGTGCTTGGGCTGAAACCCCAACTAGCTTAGTTGAGGGTAAATCTTTAGATGAGCATGCTTGTTATGTGCGACACCGCATATCTGAAAAAGGGAAACTTTTACTGGATCAAATTCATCGTTTGCAGTGCTATGCTTGGAATTTATGTGAAATATATGATTGTACTTGTTGTTCTGAAGACCCTAAGAAACACCCTCCCTACCAATGTGAGTTTAGTGATAATGGAATTGTATCTTCGGATGCCAAGGGTGTTTATAATTAGGGACTATTTCATTTTTACCCCTAGTTGGTTCCTACCCATGGGTTTTGCCCTTACTTTTCAAGCTTGCTTAGTTTGCCCTTACTTTTTCTGTCGTGGTCCCTCGAATGCCCTTTGACCGTTTGACCAAAACATTGAAAATTCATAGCTAATTCATATGAACTCAGAAAATGCAAATAAGATATCAAAATGTTCAGATAAACACTACCTTTATGTGCATGTCATTTGCATTCAGGATAAAAGCACCCTTTAAACTACCTGAGGTAATTAGTGTTATTAACATTATTAAAAATAAAAAGGTATGAACCATATTTTTTCATGAATAAAAATTACATGCAAATGTAGGTGATGTTTTCTAAACATCCAGATATCTTATTTGCATTTTTTCCAAGTTCGTATCATCTTGTTATGAATGTTCTAATGACTTTGACCATTATTTGGAAACTTCATAACAAATTGATATGAACTCAGAAAACATCACCTACTTTTGCATGTAATTTTTATTCATGAAAAAATATTGTTTGTACCTTTTATTTTCAATAATGTTAATAACATTAATTACCTCAGGTAGTTTAAAGGGTGCTTTTGTCCTGAATGCAAATGATATGCACATAAAGGTAATGCTTATCTGAACATTTTGATATCTTATTTGCATTTTTATAAGTTCATATGAATTAGTTATGAATTTTCAAAGTTTTGGTCAAATGGTTAAAGGGCATTCGAGGGACCTCGGCGGAAAAAGTAAGGGAAAAGTGAGCAAGCTCGAAAAGTAAGGGCAAAACCCGTAGGTAGGATCCAACTAGGGGCAAAAATGCAATTGTCCCTTATAATTACTATGATGTTCAACAAATTGAAGAATTTGTTGCTTTTAAGGGTGCTTATGAGTAATCGGAGAAGCCTCCCCCAAGCTTATGTTCAACAAATTGAAGAATTGGTTTAATTTGCATTCAGGACAAAGCATTAAGTAATCGGAGAAGCCTCCCCCAAGCTTGTGGGAGACTATCTTCTTCAATTTGCACAAAATTAAATATTTCCTTCAAAGCAGCTTGTTTCTTATGAGCGGGGAAATATTTTGCAGAGAAGTGATAAATCATATCCTGGGGACTACGCACACAACAAGGAGAAAGAGAATTAAACCATAACTTAGCATCACCCATTAACGAGAAAGGAAATAGTTTGAGAATATAGTAATAACAATTTTTTTCCTCATGAGCAAATAGGGTGGCTATATCATTCAATTTAGTAAGATGTGCCACGACAGTTTCAGATTCAACCAAAGTAATTAACTCAGGATTGACAGAGAATTCATAATCCTTATCAGTAACAAAGATATGTGAAGTAGCAAAAGTGGGATCATATTTCATTCTAGCATTCAGGGATTTTTCTTTCAGCTTAGCTAATAGTTTCTTAAGATCTTCTCTATCATTGCAAGAAAAGAAGTCTCTAGCAGTTCCTTCATCCATAACATAACCCTCAGGAACAACAGGCAATTCTTATCTAGGGGGAGAATCCTAATCATCATTTTCAATAATATCATCAGTTTCAGTAATTTCATTATCTCTAACCCTAGCAAGTTGTTCATCAAGAAATTCACCTAGTGGCATAGTATTATCAAGAACAGAAGTAGTATCATCATAAGCATCATGCATAGTAGAAGTGGCATTATCAATAACATGTGACATATCGGAATCATTAGCAGGTGTAGATGTTCCAAGTTTACTCAAAATGGAAGGAGAATCAAGTGCAGATCTAGATGGAAGTTCCTTACCTCCCCTCGTAGTTGAGGGAAAAATCTTGGTTCTTTGATCTTTCAAGTTCCTCATAGTGATCAACAAATATAAATCCCAAGTGACTTAGAGAATAGAGCTATGCTCCCCGGCAACGGCGCCAGAAAAATGTCTTGATAACCCACAAGTATAGGGGATCGCAACAGTTTTCGAGGGTTGAGTATTCAACCCAAATTTATTGATTCGACACAAGGGGAGCCAAAGAATATTCTCAAGTATTAGCAGCTGAGTTTTAAATTCAACCACACCTGAAAGACTTAATATCTGCAACAAAGTATTTAGTAGAAAAGTAGTATGGAAGTAACGGTAACAGTGGCAAAAGTAACAGCAGCAGTTTTGTAGTAGTCATAACAGTGTCAATGGAGAAGTAACTGAGCAAAGATCAATATGTGAAAAGCTCGTAGGAAATGGATCCATGATAGATAATTATGTCGGATGGCATTCATCATGCAACGGTTATAACATAGGCTGACACAGAACTAGCTCCAATTCATCAATATAATGTAGGCATGTATTCTGAATATAGTCATACGTGCTTATGGAAAAGAACTTGCATGCCATCTTTTGTCCTACCCTCCAGTGGCAGCGGGGTCCTATTAGAAACTAAGGGATATTAAGGCCTCCTTTTAATAGAGTACCGGACCAAAGCATTAGCACTTAGTGAATACATGAACTCCTGAAACTATGGTCATCACCGGGAGAGGTCCCGACTATTGTCACTCCGGGGTTGCCGGATCATAACACGTAGTAGGTGACTATAAATTGCAATACCGGATCAAGAACAAAAATATATTCATGAAAACATAATAGTTTCATATCTGAAATCATGGCACTCAGGTCCTAGTGATAAGCATTAGGCATAGCAAAGTCATAGCAACATCAATCTTAGAACATAGTAGATACTAGGGATCAAACCCTAACAAAACTAACTCGATTACATGGTAAATCTCATCCAACCCATCACGATCCAGCAAGCCTACGATGGAATTACTCACGCACGGCGATGAGCATCGTGAAATTGGTGCTGGAGGATGGTTGATGATGACAATGGCGATGGATTCCCCTCTCTGGAGCCCCGAACAGACTCCAAACAGCCCTGCTGAGGAATAACAGGGCTTGGCGACAGCTTCGTATCATAAAACGCGATGAATCCTTCTCTCTGATTTTTTTTCTCCCCGAAAGTGAATATATGGAGTTGGAGTTGAGGTCGGTGGAGGTCCAGGGGCCCACTAGGTCGAAGGGCGCGCCCAGGGGGGTGGGCGCGCCCCCACCCTTGTGGCTAGGGTGTGGCTGAGGGAGTCCTGGACTAAGGGGTCCTCGGGCGTCCGGCCTGTTGGACATGGGCCAGACAGATGGGCTATGAAGATACAAGACCGAAGACTTTCACACATGTCCGGGTGGGACTCTCCTTGGCGTGGATGGCAAGCTTGGTGCTCGGATATGAAGATTCCTTTCTCTGTAACCGACTTTGTATAATCCTAGAGCCCTCCCGTGTCTATATAAACTAGAGGGTTTAGTCCATAGGGACAATCATAATCACATAGGCTAGACTTCTAGGGTTTTAGCCATTACGATCTCAAGGTAGATCAACTCTTGTAATACTCATATTCATCAAGACCAATCAAGCAGGAAGTAGGGTATTACCTCCATAGAGAGGGCCCGAACCTGGGTAAACATCGTGTCTCCTGTCTCCTGTTACCATCAACATTAGATGCACAGTTCGGGACCCCCTACCCGAGATCTGCCGGTTTTGACACCGACATTGGTGCTTGCATTGAGAGTTCCACTGTGAAGTCGAAGTCAGGGTTGATGGCTCGCCTTGTGATCAAGGACAATATCACTGCCGAAGGAGCTCTGGCCCCGGGCCAAACCCTCCGGCTGGGTGGCTTTATCATGACCGCCCATTCGGCCGGTGAGCCGATGATGACTTCTTAGGTCGTCAAAAATCGCCTCCAAATTGACTCCGAATACTCCAAACGGATGGATCCGATGGAATTGTCGTCCTTGAACGAAGTCCTGGATCGCATCGCCGCCTTGGGGGTCGCTACAGGCTACGATCGGATTGGGCTTAAACCTGATCAGAGAGAAATCAAATCTCCACCGAACACCCATCAGATAGTGGTAGTAGAGGAGCAAAACAAGAACTCTCCCTCTATAATGAGGACAAACTATGTTCGGATCTCCGAGCTCGAAGAGCCGGATACCTGTCCGCGGAACGGCATGCCTTGTCCTCCGAACCTAGAATCAGACGGTAGACCTGAAAAATCGGTCGATATCCCAGAGACCAAACTATCAAGCTCGGGAGTTTCTCAAACTCCGGATCCCAAATTGGGTCAGGGTTCGGATTTAAATCCACCCACCCAGATATACGCGATCTCACATACCTACAGCAGCAGTCTTAGGAAACAGTCCATCACTTTTGGGCCAGATTCCTCCTTGTCAAGGACAAGATTAAAGATTGCCTCAACGAAGACGTGATCTCAGTATTCCGCAGTAATTGTACAGACGAAGGAATCCTCAATGCCATCAACCGCCGTCACGTGTTACACTTTGCGGGCTTGGCGACCATAGTACAGAACTACTGCGCAATGGAAAGCGCCTGGAAAACTCAGGCAGCTCGCTGGGAACCACCAGTTTCCACTCAACCCTTCATCCGGGCAAAAAGGATGCACCCTCACGGGGCGCGCGACACAGCAGTAAAGAAATCTAAACCCATTACGGGGCGCGGAACCGTCCTAGAGGGATGGCTCGATAGGCCATGCAAAATACACACAACACCGGATACCATACCTAACCACAGCCTTAGAGCATGTTGGATACTCCGGCCAGTGGCCAAGAGTGGCGAGGATATCCTCACCAAAAATACCTCATAGCAACACCCCCTGGAAAACGACGACCTCGGGGTATTGACTGTCTTTGAGGCTTTCGCTTCAAACAATCGACGCAAAAGGGGCCTCCGTGATCTCGCCGAAGTCTGCCAAGTGACAGCAATAAACCCTTGGAACGACACGGCCATAACTTTCAATGCAAGTGACGAACCAAAATTCCGGACAGCCCGGGCACCAGCCGCCTTGGTCCTTAATCCAATTGTGGATGGCTTTCGGCTCACCAAAGTGCTCATGGACGGCGGCAGCGGATTAAACCTCGTCTACGAGGATACCCTCAATAAAATGGAAATAGACATGAGTCGTATCGAGCAAAGTAGCACGACCTTCCGAGGAATTATTCCCAGTCGGGAGGCACGATGCGCGGGAAAAATTACACTTGACATGGTATTCGGCACGCCGAAGAACTATCGGTCCGAGGAGATAACCTTCCAAGTGTCCCCTTTCAAAAGTGTAAACCACGCCCTGTTGGGGCGAGATGCATTCACACGCTTCCAAGCCATACCTCATTATCACTATCACTAGTGATCCGGATATAGCCCTCCGCGCCGAAAACAAAACAGCATCCCTGGCCCTCGAGGCACTATCTGAGGCCCTCACGGCCGAAGAGTTAACCGCGTTGCGCTCGACGGTGGATAGGGACGACGTAATCCTTGATAAGCACTCCAAATCCACCTCCTTCAAACCGGCAGACGAAATAGTCAAATTTCAAGTCCACCCAACGGACCCAAAGAAGACAGCCTCCATCGGGGCACAGTTGGACCCAATGGTGGACGCCGCACAATGAGCGTTCCTACACGAGAACTGGGACATATTCGCCTGACACCCCTCTGACATGCCAGGAATCCCACGCAGGTTGGCCGAGCACATCCTCAATATATTGAAGGGATATAAGCCGGTCAAGCAAACATCGCGGCGCTTTTCCGAACCCAAACGACAAGCTATGGGGGAGGAGCTAGCCAAGTTAATTGAGGCCGGATTCATCAGAGAAATAAAACACCTGGACTGTCTAGCAAACCTGGTGATGGTGCCAAAGAAGGATAAATCCTAGCGCATGTGCGTCGATTTCAAAGACCTGCACAAAGCTTGCCCTAAGGATCCCTTCCCCCTCCCCCGCATTGATCAGATTATCGATGCCACTGCAGGACACGACTCATTGTGTTTCCTCGACGCATATTCCGGATACCATCAAATTAAAATGAAGGAATCCGACCAAGCCGCAACGGCATTTATTACCCCATATGGGCCTTTATGCTTCAACACTATGCCCTTTGGGCTTAAAAACGCCGGCGCCACCTACCAACGCATGATAAAAACATGCCTGGAGAAACAAATCGGCAAGACAGTTGAAGGGTATGTGGACGACGTCGTCATCAAGACTAAGCACGTCGAGTCATTAATAGACGACTTACGCCTCACATTCGATCTCTGGACATATGACATTAAGCTCAATCCGAAAAAATGTGTTTTCGGCGTTCCCTCCAGAGTACTGTTGGGCTTCATTGTCTCCAGTAGATGAATCGAGGAAAATTCGGCCAAAATCTGAGCTTTATCACAATTGTCTACACTGTCAGACCTTAAGCAGGTCCAAAAACAAGCCGGATGCATGGCAGCTTTAAGCCGCTTTATCTCCAGACTAGGAGAAATAGCATTGCCGCTTTATCGACTTCTCTGACGCACCGACCACTTCGAGTGGACGGATGCGGCAACGGCCGGATTGAAAGAAATAAAGGCTCTTTTAGCAACCAACCCAATCCTGGCCACGCCAAACATCGGCGAACCAATGTTATTATACATCTCTGCAACACACCAGGTGGTGAGCACAGTACTCGTCGTCGAGCGAGAGGAGGACGGACACAAATTCCCGCTGCAGAAGCCGGTATACTACATATCCACTATCCTAAATTCGGGCAAATCCCGGTACCCTCATTATCAAAAGATAGCATACACGGTCTTCATGGCATCCCGAAAGCTACGACACTATTTCCAAGAGTGTTCGATCACGATGGCTGCCGAAGTACCACTGAATGACATAATAAACAACCACGACGCCACGGGTCGGATTGCCAAGTGGGCCATTGAGCTCCTTCCATTCGACATAAGATATAAGCCACGCCGGGCCATCAAATCACAAGTACTGGCGGACTTCGTCGCCGAATGGACAGAGGCCGGACTCCCTAAAGAGTATGGCACATATTCCAACTGGGTCATGCACTTCGATGGTTCAAAAATGCTGGCGGGCATAGGGGCGGGCGTTGTCTTAACGTCCCTCATTGGAGACACAGTTTAGTATGTACTCCAAATATTATACACAGACTCCAAGAATGCAGACAAATACGAGGCCTTATTGCATGGTCTTCAGATGGCTGTCTCCATGGGCATACAACGCCTGGAAGTGCGCGGGGACTCGA
This sequence comes from Triticum monococcum, assembly GCA_034509565.1. NCBI lineage: Eukaryota > Viridiplantae > Streptophyta > Magnoliopsida > Poales > Poaceae > Triticum > Triticum monococcum. The sequence continues at coordinate 477,819,035 of CM067843.1, forward strand.
ACCTCGCAATATCTCAAATAAATGGAGATTTTGATGCAAAAGATCCGAAGATGGTGACTTACCGCAACGCCATTCTCAAAATGTCGGCTCGGTTCGAGGGGCTTGAGTTTCACCATGTGGCTCAAGAAAGTAATCAAGCGGAGGATGTCCTTGCTCGCATCGGTGCCAAGCGCGACCCCATCCCACCTAACATCTTTCTGGAAAGGCTTTTTAAGCCATCCGTGGTGTGGCAAGGGGAGAATGGCAACACCAGTCTGGATCCAACTATAACCCCAGATTCCGAACACATTGATATCATCGGAGGCTCAGCCATCGAAATAACACCGTCGGCCCATCTTATCATGGCAGTCATTGCCCCACGGACCGAACCCTTCTTGGCCTACCTTAATAGGCGAGAGCTCCCTGAGGATTAGAATGAGGCTCGCTGCATTATTCGGCGTTTGAAAGCCTACAAGGTCCACGAAGGAGAGCTCTACAACAAAAGCGCTACCAGAGTACTTCAAAGATGTATCTCCGAGGAAAGGGGTGGCAGCTCTTGGCTGAAATTCATGCCGGTCTCGATGGGCACCACGCTGCAGCTCGGGCCCTTGTAAGCAAGGCCTTCCGTATAGGTTTCTATTGGCCGACGACCCGAGCAGATGCACAGGACCTTGTCCAACGTTGTGTCGGATGCCAGCTTTTCACCAACCAAAGCCATATGCCACCCACTACCCTACAAACAATCCTCATTACTTGGCCTTTTGCGGTCTGGGGGCTGAATATGGTCGGACCCCTTAAAGGAGGCAGCCATAAGAAAAAATATCTGCTGGTTATGGTAGATAAGTTCACTAAGTGGATAGAGGCCAAACCAGTTAAAACGGCCAAAGCCGGACCAGTGATAGACTTTATATCCGGTGTCGTGCACCATTATGGTGTCCCACACAGCATCATCACCGACAACGGCTCCAATTTTACAGGCGATGAGGTGAAAGCCTGATGTGCTAATCTAGGCATTAAGCTCGATTATGCCTCCATCTATCATTCGCAAACAAACGGTCAAGTCAAACGAGCCAATGGTCTTATTATGAGCGGCATCAAACCTAGACTAGTGCGGTCCTTGAAGGAATCAGATAAGCACTGGGTTGAGGAGCTCGACTCTGTACTCTGGGGGGTGCGGACCATGCCTAATCGCACTACCGGATACACACCTTTCTTCATGGTGTACGGCACAGAGGTTGTGTTACCCTGCGACATTATTCATGACTCACCTCGGGTGCGCATGTATGAAGAGAGAGAGGCCGAGCTTGATCAGCAAGACAGCTTAGATGCCCTGGAGGAGGAGTGTGATGTTGCAAAAGCCCGTTCCGTATTTTATCAATAGCAGGCCTGCAAATATCAAAGCAGAGAAGTGCGGGCCAAGACTTATAATCTTGGCGAACTCGTTTTGTGCTTGCAAGAGAAGAAAAAGGACAAACTCAAGCCCAAGTGGGAGGGTCCCTTCATCATTGACGAAGTTCTCACTGGAGGAGCGTACCGCCTGCGTGATGCATCAGACAATCGCCTAGAGCCGAACCCCTGGAACGCGACCAAACTCCGAAGATTCTATGCCTAGCGCCAAACTCTTCGTTCATCTCCTTCTCCCTATTGTCTCCATTATTTTTTCTCCTCTCTTTTCGCTTGTCCTTTCTTTTAGCCTTAAAGCTTTCGTACGGCCAAAACATGCACATATGACATACACATATTCAAATGTAAACGTCCATTATACCAGGGGGCTTCTTGCACAAAAGCTTATTATTGTTATTTTTCGAGCATCAAGCTCATCACATATGCGTTTTCTCCTCATATGTACCTTTCTTTCACCATTATATGCATCAATATGACTTAAGTTTTGGCCAAGCTGGGTTGCCTGGCTCCTGTGCTTATGCCCTACGTTCCCGTTATTTTGGCTAGGACACAAAGGGAGCACCTCTGCGATTGCAACTGCTGGTTCATCCGGATGTGTACCTCAGACTAGGTGAAGCCGAAAGCTAGCGTTCTTAAGGGAATATTCGGTCGGCGGACTAAAGATGTTTTTATATTCCTCCCACTATGAACCCCCAGATGTTATGCATACTACGATATTTTCAATCACAGTTCGGACATGCACATTAACGCATGTACACCCAGGGAAAGGAACCCTTAACAGAACTATTCTCTCTGGAAGATGTTTCTTACAATCATAATGTAATATAACATAGCTAGCCGGATACAACTTATCTGTTCAAGCAACGATGACCCCTACGCATGGTTTCCACACATACCCCGGTCTATTTTGTCGCTCAGGTATTCGGAAACACTCTGCACCTTCGGGTCTAGAGGTCGAAGCGAAAAGGTCGGCCATGACAATTGTTTTACAGTCTGGCTAGGGTGAAATATGTCAAGGAAAGTACATAGTCACTTGGACTCAAAAATTTCCTCCTCTATACCGTCTAACAGGTTGTCTAGCTTACAGTCCTGGTGGGAATAATTGGCGGCTACTTCTACTTGGTCATATACCAAATTAATGGGAATTTCTTTCCCATCGGACCCGGGCCATATGATTTGGATCAAGCTTGGTATATTGCATCTTTACCATGGCACAGGCCTCTCGCGCACCTTCCCGACATGATGATATCTTCCATAATCGAATACGCCGTTGTGCCCCTTTGAATAGCTCCACAAGCTCCGCCACACCTCCTGGAGGAGAGGCGGATGGCCATAAAGCCTTGGCAACACTCCGCATTGCTTGCCGAACTCGCTCGTGCATCCGGGACAGCTCTTGTAGCAGGTCACCTTGAGATCCGGACATCTCCTCTTTGGGACAGCCAGTCAGCATACCTGCAGACATAAATCTGTCAGCTCCTACCATCACCGAATGATAGGGAGGCAAGTTTGAAAAGCATACTAAATATGCCGCCTTGTAGCCTCCTATTCTCCTTAACGGCGTCAGCTAGCTGGGCTCGAACAACTTTTAGTTCTTCGCCCAGTTGGGTATGGGAATCCTACAGCTTCTTCTTCTCCTCCCTGACCCGCGTCAGCACACGCTCGCCTGCCGCATGTTGCCTTTTGGCCTCTTGTTCACCAGCCTGGGCGACCATTAATTTTTCTCTCAGTTGCTCTTGCAATTCTGTCAGCGGAAACACAACAGTATTAATATAACTGATATATGATTATACTTTCTTCTGACAGGGAGAAGCATTACCATGTGGTGCCTCCTTGGATTTTTTTTTTCAATTTGGCAGTAGCCGCAGTTAGCTGAGTCTGACACTTTTCTAGCTCTTGAGACAGCAGACTATTCTTCTCCATAAGTGCCTGATCATACAATGATCCTTAAATCAGTTGTATCAACTGCTTTAAGTCTCGGGGGCTACTGGTATATGATTATTAAATCTACACTTACCCGCATATCTTTTAGATGCTGGTCCGTGGCCCTGGCAAGTCCATCTCGAGCAGCTAGGATGTACGCATCGGCCGAGCTGAAGGCATTGAAAGCCTCCCTCGAAAAGCCAGAGTCACAGAGAACGGCCCTCCGACGATGATGATTCATGGCGCTCTCCACTTCAGAGTTCTTGATGGACATATCATCGGAATCCTCTATGGAAGGACAGTCCAGCGCCACTCCCGTGTCAGCCCTCGTCCTTAGGGCAGGGTCCGAAACTTGACTAGTGCAGGCACGGCCGACGGGATCCCTGGACATAGTCCGGTGGACGCTTTTCCTGATAAAATGCGGCGGATGGCGTCACAATTTCATGTGGCGACCAGGAGGCATATTTTTAAAAGAAAACATTACCTCTTTGATGGAGGTTCTTCCGTATTATTGTTTGCCTTTCTGTTCGAAGATGTGCTCAGCACGGGCACCGCACTCCTCGAGGATGCTTCTGGTGCATGTTGCGGCATCGAGCGCCTCCCCTTTTGAGCATGAAATAGTGCGGTGGTGAGGCATAAAAAGGAAGCTCTTTCGAAGAAGGTGTCTCTTAAAATTACTTACATACGAAGCAGGAAGGAGGCCGGGATAATCGGCGATGACGGACACTTCCGTAGCATCATAGCTCGTCTGGTAGAATGCGCCATTCTCAAGCTCCACAAATATGTCCGGATCTTCTTCGAATCCGGGGTCAAGGTTCCGGTTGTGACCCTCCGGCTGGGGGCGGGGCTATAGAACCCCTCGGTAGCCTTCTGCCATTCCTGTTGTGAGTGGATTGGTTACTATCCAATAGAAATGATTCAGGGAGAGGATTGAGTAAAATGGTGGGATTGGAACTTACCCAGCTAGGAGGATCATACATGGAAAATACATCCCGACATTGGAGACGAGTGAACTCCTCCTTCTCCCCTTTGTACAGTTCGGCCAATATTTTGGCCAAAGCGGCGGGGGGTTTCAGACCCTTCTGACCGCAGCATGAGGCGTCATCTTCCCCATTATAGTGCCACATGGGAAGCCCTCTGTATTGGAGTGGTTGGGCCCCCCACACTATGGAGATCGCCATTACCTTGATTATTGATAATCCGGACTGGGCGAGCGTCTTAATCTTTCCCAGCAACTGACTGACTTCCACGCTATCTGCCTCCTCTAGGCTCTGAGGGCGCCAGCTGTGGCATTTCTTCAATGGAGCACTTGAAAATTTAGGGAGACCCATTCAAACTGGGTCAAGAAGAGCAAAGTCGTCAATATAGAACCATTCGGAAGGCCACTCTTCAGAAGCCTTCTTCGGTGTACCAGACAGGTATCCGGTCCTGGCGATGCGCCATAATTCGGCTCCTCCCACTTCGAATATTGATCCCCCTTGGTTACGAGGGACGAGGCAGAACAACTTCCTCCATAATTCAAAATGGGCCTCACAGCCCAGGAATAGCTCACAAAGAGTAATGTAACCCGCAATGTGCAGGATGGAGGCAGGAGTAAAATTGTGTAGTTGGAGGCCATAATACTCGAGAAGTCCTCGGAGGAATGGGTGGATTGGAAATCCAATGCCTCTTAGCAAGTAGGGACGAAGCACACTCGTTCCCCTGGATGGATTGGGGAAATTCTCCGCCTGAACCCTGTCATTAAAGGAGGTTGATCCTGCTCGGACGGGGACTAGATCCGCAGGGGGGGAGAAAGCCCTGTTTTTGCAACTTCGTCAGCTGACCATGAGATACGGAACATCTCTCCTAATCACCTTTTTCGGAGCCGTGGGGACGAGAGGAAGAGCTGGGAGCGCTAGCCATGATGGAGTGGTTCCTCCTAAGGAGCTCTGAGGATTTTTTTTCGCATGGTGTGGAATGGATCTGAGATCTAATCTCTTTAAATAGGCGTCTTTCTTGTATGGTCAAGGTGATATGTACAAAAATACCCCGACCTCTCGTATTCGCTCGACACGTGGAAGCTGAAGTCAGGAAGGTGTGGAAGCCGATGGGCGTGGCATTAAATGGAAAGCCGAATATTGATCTTTAAGTTAGGGACTTTGAAGTATTCGGAGGAGGAACCCGCCTTGCAATGCCGAAGATAATCTGCGCGCCGAACACATCGTCATTGGAAGACTTGTTCGGGGGCTACTGAGGGAGTCCTAGACTAAGGGGTCCTCGGACGTCCGACCTGTTGGACATGGGCCGGACAGATGGGCTATGAAGATACAAGACCGAAGACTTTCATCCGTGTCCGGATGGGACTCTCCTTGGCATGGATGGCAAGCTTAGTGCTCGGATATGAAGATTCCTTTCTCTGTAACCGACTTTGTATAACCCTAGTCCCCTCCGGTGTCTATATAAACCAGAGGGTTTAGTCCATAGGGACAATCATAATCACATAGGCTAGACTTCTAGGGTTTTAGCCATTACGATCTCGAGGTAGATCAACTCTCGTAATACTCATATTCATCAAGATCAATCAAGCAGGAAGTAGGGTATTACCTTGAAAGTGCGTTATATCGACTAGAGGGGGGGGTGAATAGGCGATTTTTATGAAAGTCTTCAAAACGTGGAAGTTTCGAAGACAAACGATAGAAATAAACCTATTACAATGCAGCGGAAGGTAGACTACACTAGGAAAACCATAGTCAAGTATTCAATGAAGTGAAACCACAATGACTAATAGCAGCTAGGTAGTAAGGATCAGGTAGGAAGATATTATGAAGCCAATCAGAACAAGCAGTCACTCAGGGAAGACAAAATATAATGCAATCATACAATGACTTCACAAGGACCAACAGTAAATAAAGGGAAGGGAAGGATGAAACCAGTGACTCGTTGAAGACAATGATTTTTTAGACCAGTTCCAGTTGCTGTGACAACTGTACATCTGGTTAGGGCGGCTAGGTATTTAAACCTGAGGACACACAGTCCCGGACACCCAGTCCTGAACACGCAGCTCAGGACACCCAGTCCTCACCGTATTCCCGTTGAGCTAAGGTCACACTGACCTCGCCCAATCACTCTGGTAAGTCTTCAAGGTAGACTCCCAAACCTTCACAGACTTCGTTCACCGGCGATCCACAATGACTCTTGGATGCTCAGAACGCGACGCCTAACCGGCTGGAGGATTCACAGTCCTCAAGTGTAATAAGTCTTCAGATCACACAGACAGGAAGACTTAAGTGATGCCTAACACTCTTTGGCTCTGGGTGTTTAGGGCTTTATCCTTGCAAGGAAAGCTCTCTCAAAGGCTTCGAGGTGGGTTGCTCTCAAATGACAAAAGCCGTACTCTAACTCTGAGCAGCCAACCGTTTATGGTTGTAGGGGGTGGGCTATTTATAGCCACTAGGCAACCCGACCTGATTTGTCCGAAATGACCCTAGGTCACTAAGGAACTGACATGTGTTCCAACAGTCAGATTTCAAACACACACGGCAACTTTACTTAGGCTACAAGCAAAGCTGACTTGTCCAACTCTGGACAAGATTCGCTCTGATAGTCTTCACTCGAAGACATAGGATTTTGGTTAAGCATCACTTCAGTCATTCTGACTGGTTCTCTTGGACCCCACTTAATAGTACGGTGGTTCCTATGACTCAACAAAGAAGAAAAAGAACTACGAAAGATCTAAATCTTCGCGCTCCATAGTCTTCATGTGATGTATTCTCTTGTCATAGTCTTCAATGTGAATGTCTTCACATACCGCCTTTGACTTCAATGTCTTCATACATTTTTAGGGGTCATCTCTGGTAGGAAAACCGAATCAATGAGGGACTTCTACCTGTGTTATCCTGCAATTCTCACAAACACATTAGTCCCTCAACTAGGTTTGTCGTCAATACTCCAAAACCAACTAGGGGTGGCACTAGATGCACTTACAATCTCCCCCTTTTTGGTGATTGATGACAAACTAGTTGAAGTTTTCAACGGGGAATATAATATGTGAAATTGTAAAGGATAAGGAATTGTCTTCATAAGTTGCAAGGGCTCCCCCTAAAGATGTGCATATAACTAATTTGCTTTTGGAATGCAAATGCACATGGCAGGTTGTACTTGTGGAGATCCTCTTCAACTTATGGTGACAATTCATCATGCATGAAAAGTATGTGAAGATAATGACATGCATAATGGAAAATGGACGTCTGCAAAATGATCTAAGTGCGGAATTTATCGTCCCACATGCGGAATTTATCATCGCATCACAAAGTAGCAAATGAGTAGCAGACGACCATCGAGTTTAAGTGTTACAACTCAAAGAACCAAATGTATCAAAACGAGAGTTGTAAACACTAGGCAAAACATAAAGTAACCGCCCATATGGACCCGCTTGAAGACTATCAAACTCATATGCTTCTCCCTCTTTTGTCAGTAAGGACCAAAAAGGTTTGAAGACATAGAGCATCTACTCGTTCCCATGAGGAGTAGGTGAAGTAGCAAGGTCGTCGGTGTTGTTAGGCGGTGCAGACGAGCTCGGGGCAGTGTCAACGCGTGCTGAAGGAGGGGCGGTGAAGTAGCACCGTCTTCGTCCTCGATCACTCTGGCATTCACAGTTGCCGCAGAGGAAGAGAACTCAGAGTCTTCAAGTGAGGGAGTTCGTCGCAGCACAGCCCTTCGGGGAGGTGTGGAGTCAAACTTGAAACGTTCAGAGAAGCCATCCTCTTGAAGATCATCCTCAGAGCACATAAGCGTCAGCCCTTTCCATGTACGCCGACAAGTTTCATGGGCAACAAAGGCATTCTTGGTGGCAAGATTGCGAATGCGGTTGACATCCACCAAGAGGCTTTTCATTTGACGCTTCAGCCAGTCATGATGCTGATCACGTTTCTGATGAAGAGCAACCAGAAGCTCTCGGTCATTGAGAACACGAGATCGCTTCTTGGGCCGTTGGGCAATGGTGCTTTCAGTGGCTTCAGTGAGGGCATGATGAGGTGCACGTGTAGTGCCAGCCAGAGGATAAACACGAGTGACTGCTTCAACTCCTTCAATGTTTTGAGAGAAACTTTCATGCTCCGCATTCTGAAGACTAAGAGGCTCCTTGGCAGGCTCTGGTTAGAGGGCTTCAACGGACATATCCACGTCAGGCATAAAGATCTGATGATTGCGAGCAGAGGGCTGATATGAGATAGCTGAGTGGAGTTTGATCAGCCGCATTATCCATGGAGCATAGAACTTCAAGCCAAAAAGATCAGATCCTGAAGCAGCAAGTTGGCGGATGAAGAAGTCTTGTGCATTGAAGCATTTGTCGTGAAGAATATAGAAGACCAAAGTCTTCATTGCACCTTCCAGCTTTGCATGTGGGGAATGTCCTTTGATGGGCCAGAGAGTTCGCCTTAAAATGTGATAGATGGTCCTTGGTAGATACTACATGTCTTCAACAAGGAACTCCTTAGGATATGCAGCGTCTTGTGGCAAAGGCTTCATCATGCTGAGCATCTGACTCGTGTTCGGTTCAGGCTTCTCAAAGATGCTCTCCATAGCTTCATTGTGAAGTTGACATCCAGGTTCATAGATATCTCCAGGAGTGGGCAGACCAATGAGCTCAATCATATCAAAAGCTTTGGCTTCGTGATGAACATTTCCTGTCATCCACTCAAGGACCCAAGTCTTCGGATCTCTGTTGTAACCACGTATGTGAAGAGTGGCATAAAATTGGAGCAGCAACTCTTCGTTCCAGTGCTCTTGGTCGGTGACGAAAGGTAACAATTCAACCTCTTTGAACCAGTCCAGAGCTTCTTCCAAGCAGGGTAGACCAGCTATTGCTTCGGTGTCAAGACGCATATGTGGGAAGATGCGACCTTGATTGTACAGAATGCAGGAGTAATAGCTTCGCTGCGGATAGATCCAGAACCGATCAAAAGATATTTGTTCCCTTGAGTAGGGGTTCTTGGAGCTATTGAAGAAGGTGTTGTGTGCTTTGAAGCTGTTGACATTGAAGGATCCAGGTGCTGATCCAGGACCTGGAAACCTGGGCAACCTAGGTATTGGCTTTTGTACCTGAGGCTTATGCTCTATATGATAGTCAAACTGAGGACCAGCAGCAGGCGCAGGAGCAGAAGCAGTAGCATCATTGGCTTCGCTGACTTCTGGTTTTTGGGTTGGTGTAGGCTCCACATTTGCTTCAGCCATGACAGCGTCAGTGGCTTCATTGGTGTTGGTGGTGGCAGCCTCAAGATTTTCTACCTCCACTTGATGAGCTGGAGGGTCGGGCACAGACATGTTCTCCGCAAGAACAACTTCGTCGGTAGTTGGGGGAGTGGGGACACGTTCTTCTTCTTGTGTGTCATTGGCTGATGCAGCCGGAATGTCTTCAGTAGCTTTAGCTTCAGATTTGGAGACTGGAGGCCTTGGTCCTTTGCGAAGCCTGCGTAACGCTGATGACGCCTTTAGAGAAGGAGTTGGCTGGGCCTCAAGGTCATCTTCTTCTTGTTCTTGTGGGTGATCAGCCCATGATGCATCCTGAGCAATTGGCGTCAGAGGACGACCAATGCTGATGAGTTCGCTGTGCGTAAGCACAGGCGATGATACCTATTGGTGCTCGATCTGAGGAAGAACTGCATCATCTTCAACATGGTCATGGTGACCAATGTCTTCAGCAGCAGTGGGATCAGCTGCTGGAAAGTCTTTAGCTTCATGAGCCTCTGTGAAAGCAGGCTCATGGACAGTCAGTTGGCGCTCTTGATGTTCAGCAGCAGGGCGAACCATGGAGATGGGTTCAACAATTAAGGGCTCTGTCGGAGCAGCCCGTTCCTTCTTGGTCTTCTGCTTCTTCTTGGAGGGAGCAGCATCAGAGGCTTCAGAATGTTTCCTCTTTCTGGCTTCAGCCTCAGCAGTCCTCGTCTTCTTCAGTTCTGAAGCGGTTGACCTGGCCTTTGGCTTTGAGCTAGCCATGCCGGCTGGGAAGACAATGGGATGTGCTTCCTGCCTTAGTGCGTCAGGTGCAGCCACAGCTGGCTTCTTCTTCTGCTTTGCAGCCATCCTGGGGTCGATGCCAGGACGACCAAGGGCCTTGCGCTTCTCAGCCTCATTGTAGGCTTGCACACTCTTGTCAGCCAGGATCTTCATGCGCTCACGAGAACCTTGAGCTTCTGCACGTTTCTTGAGAAAGGCTTCTTTGAGCTCGTGCAGCATAGTGTTGAAGTTTTTCACCTCTTGCATGCTGAGCTTGGCCATGTGCTTCTTGAACTGAGCTTTCTCAAAGTCAATCTTCTGCTTCAGTTCAACGATGCGCTGAGCTAGAGCTAGCTCTGAAGCAATGGCGCCATGGAAGGCGACACTGAGGCCAATTGGAAGTTGCAGATCTTCGAAGCCGAGGTTGGGCATGAAAAACCACTCATCAATGAAGTTGTGGATGATTTCCACGTCAAAGAGAGGTAGATCATTGAAGATTTCTGCTTCTTCTTTGCTCTTGATCAGTTGCTCAAGAGCGTCATCTGCAAGATCTTCATCACTGGACAGATCAATGGCATCGTTGCACAGAATAGCAGCAGCAGTCAGTTCTTGGCTGGTGTGTGGCAGAGGCATCTTGACTTTCTGGGGCTTGGAGATGCGTGACAGATCTTCAGACTGCACACTGTCTTTAGGAGGTGCGGTAGCCAGTGGCTTCGCCCGTGAGATTTTTGGTGCAGAGGTCGGCTTTGAAGCTTTAGGCTGCTTCAGTTTCTTTGGCTTCGGCGCTGTAGGCGCTTCATCTGATTCGGCGTCATCTGCAGGCTCATCCACGGCTGTCCCTTGAACCACGATATGAGTGATGAGACCTTCCAGGTTGTAGAAGGGCCCAACAAGATTGGGTTCAGCTTCGCGGGTCCCATCGGCACGGGGAGCAGATGTTGGGGAACGCAGTAATTTCAAAATTTTCCTACGCACACGCAAGATCATGGTGATGCATAGCAACGAGGGGGAGAGTCTGATCTACGTACCCTAGTAGATAGCAACGGAAGCGTTGACACAACGTAGAGGAAGTAGTCGTACGTCTTCTTCCCGATCCGACCGATCCAAGCACCGTTACTCCGGCACCTCCGAGTTCTTAGCACACGTTCAGCTCGATGACGTTCCTCGGGCTCCGATCCAGCAAAGCGTCGAGGAAGAGTTTCGTCAGCACGATGGCGTGGTGACGATCTTGATGTACTACCGACGCAGGGCTTCGCGTAAGCACTGTAACGGTATGATCGAGGTGGAATTTGGTGGCAGGGGGCACCGCACACGGCTAAGGAACGATCTCAAGGATCAACTTGTGTGTCTTGGGGTGTCCCCTGCCCCCGTATATAAAGGTTGGAGGGAGGGGGCTGGCCGGCCAAAGAGGGGAGGCGCAGGAGGAGTCCTACTCCCACCGGGAGTAGGACTCCCCCTCCAATCCTATTCCAACTAGGACTCCTTGGGAAAAAGGGAGAGGGAAAGAGAGAGAGGTGGCCGGCCACCTCTCCTAGTCCTAATAGGAATAGGGGAGGGGGGGAGGTGCGCAGCCCTCCTTGGCAGCCCCTTTCACTTTTCCACAATGGCCCATGTAGGCCCATTTGGCTCCCGGGGGGTTCCGGTAACCCTCCCGGTAATCCGGTAAAATCCCGATTTTACCCGAAACACTTCCGATGTCCAAACGTAGACTTCCAATATATCAATCTTTACGTCTCGACCATTTCGAGACTCCTCGTATTGTCCGTGATCTCATCCGGGACTCCGAACAACCTTCGGTACATCAAAATGCATAAACTCATAATAACTGTCATCGTAACGTTAAGCGTGCGGACCCTACGGTTCGAGAACAATGTAGACATGACCGAGACACGTCTCCGGTCAATAACCAATAGCGGGACCTGGATGCCCATATTGGCTCCTACATATTCTACGAAGATCTTTATCGGTCAGACCGCATAACAACATACGTTGTTCCCTTTGTCATCGGTATGTTACTTGCCCGAGATCCGATCGTCGGTATCCAATACCTAGTTCAATCTCGTTACTGGCAAGTCTCTTTACTCGTTCCATAATACATCATCTCATAACTAACATCTTAGTTATTATGCTTGCAAGGCTTATGTGATGTGTATTACCGAGAGGGCCCAGAGATACCTCTCCGACAATCGGAGTGACAAACCCTAATCTTGAAATACGCCAACCCAACATCTACCATTGGAGACACCTGTAGTACTCCTTTATAATCACCCAGTTACGTTGTGACGTTTGGTAGTACCCAAAGTGTTCCTCCGGTAAACGGGAGTTGCATAATCTCATAGTTATAGGAACATGTATAAGTCATGAAGAAAGCAATAGCAACATACTAAACGATCGGGTGCTAAGCTAATGGAATGGGTCATGTCAATCAGATCATTCAACTAATGATGTGACCTCGTTAATCAAATAACAACTCTTTGTTCATGGTTAGGAAACATAACCATCTTTGATTAACGAGCTAGTCTAGTAGAGGCATACTAGTGACACTCTGTTGGTCTATGTATTCACACATGTATTATGTTTCCGGTTAATACAATTCTAGCATGAATAATAAACATTTATCATGATATAAGGAAATAAATAATAACTTTATTATTGCCTCTAGGGCATATTTCCTTCAGTCTCCCACTTGCACTAGAGTCAATAATCTAGATTACATAGTAATGATTCTAACACCCATGGAGCCTTGGTGCTGATCATGTTTTGCTCGTGGAAGAGGCTTAGTCAACGGGTCTGCAACATTCAGATCCGTATGTATCTTGCAAATCTCTATGTCTCCCACCTGGACTAAATCCCGGATGGAGTTGAAGCGTCTCTTGATGTGTTTGGTTCTTTTGTGAAATCTGGATTCCTTTGCCAAGGCAATTGCACCAGTATTGTCACAGAAGATTTTCATTGGACCCGATGCACTAGGTATGACACCTAGATCGGATATGAACTCCTTCATCCAGACTCCTTCGTTCGCTGCTTCCGAAGCAGCTATGTACTCCGCTTCACATGTAGATCCCGCTACGACGCTTTGTTTAGAACTGCACCAACTGACAGCTCCACCGTTTAAAGTAAACACGTATCCGGTTTGCGATTTAGAATCGTCCGGATCAGTGTCAAAGCTTGCATCAACGTAACCTCTTACGGTGAGCTCTTTGTCACTTCCATATACGAGAAACATATCCTTAGTCATTTTCAGGTATTTCAGGATGTTCTTGACCGCTGTCCAGTGATCCACTCCTGGATTACTTTGGTACCTCCCTGCTAAACTTATAGCAAGGCACACATCAGGTCTGGTACACAGCATTGCATACATGATAGAGCCTATGGCTGAAGCATAGGGAACATCTTTCATTTTCTCTCTATCTTCTGCAGTGGTCGGGCATTGAGTCTGACTCAACTTCACACCTTGTAATACAGGCAAGAACCCTTTCTTTGCTTGATCCATTTTGAACTTCTTCAAAATCTTGTCAAGGTATGTGCTTTGTGAAAGTCCAATTAAGCGTTTTGATCTATCTCTATAGATTTTTATGCCTAATATGTAAGCAGCTTCCCCGAGGTCTTTCATCGAAAAACTTTTATTCAAGTATCCCTTTATGCTATCCAGAAATTCTATATCATTTCCAATGAGTAATATGTCATCCACATATAATATCAGAAATGCTACAGAGCTCCCACTCACTTTCTTGTAAATACAGGCTTCTCCAAAAGTCTGTATAAACCCAAATGCTTTGATCACACTATCAAAGCGTTTATTCCAACTCCGAGATGCTTGCACCAGTCCATAAATGGATCGCTGGAGTTTGCACACTTTGTTAGCTCCTTTTGGATCGACAAAACCTTCGGGTTGCATCATATACAACTCTTCTTCCAGAAATCCATTCAGGAATGCGGTTTTTACATCCATTTGCCAAATTTCATAATCATAAAATGCGGCAATTGCTAACATGATTCTGACAGACTTAAGCATCGCTACGGGTGAGAAAGTCTCATCGTAGTCAACTCCTTGAACTTGTCGAAAACCTTTTGCGACAAGTCGAGCTTTGTAGATAGTAACATTACCATCAGCGTCAGTCTTTTTCTTAAAGATCCATTTATTCTCAATTGCTTGCCGATCATCGGGCAAGTCAACCAAAGTCCATACTTTGTTCTCATACATGGATCCCATCTCAGATTTCATGGCTTCAAGCCACTTTGCGGAATCTGGGCTCACCATCGCTTCTTCATAGTTCGTAGGTTCATCATGATCTAGTAGCATGACTTCCAGAACAGGATTACCGTACCACTCTGGTGCGGATCTTACTCTGGTTGATCTACGAGGTACAGTAGTATCTTGATCTAAAGTTTCATGATCATCATCATTAACTTCCTCTCTTATTGGTGTAGTTCTCACAAAAACAGTTTTCTGTGATGTACTATTTCCCAATAACGGAGTAGGTACAGTTACCTCGTCAAGTTCTACTTTCCTCCCACTCACTTCTTTCGAGAGAAACTCCTTCTCAAGAAAGTTTCCGAATTTAGCAACAAAAGTCTTGCCTTCGGATCTGTGATAGAAGGTGTATCCAATAGTTTCCTTTGGATATCCTATGAAGACACACTTCTCCGATTTGGGTTCGAGCTTATCAGTTTGAAGCTTTTTCACGTAAGCATCGCAGCCCCAAACTTTAAGAAACGACAACTTTGGTTTCTTGCCAAACCATAGTTCATAAGGCGTCGCCTCAACGGATTTAGATGGTGCCCTATTTAACGTGAATGCGGCCGTCTCTAAAGCATAACCCCAAAATGATAGCGGTAAATCAGTAAGAGACATCATAGATTGCATCATATCTAGTAAAGTACGATTACGACGTTCGGACACACCATTACGTTGTGGTGTTCCGGGTGGCGTGAGTTGCGAAACTATTCCACAATTTTTCAAATGTACACCAAACTCGTAACTCAAATATTCTCCTCCACGATCAGATCGTAGAAACTTTATTTTCTTGTTACGATGATTTTCAACTTCCCTCTGAAATTCCTTGAACTTTTCAAATGTTTCAGACTTATGTTTCATTAAGTAGATATACCCATATCTGCTTAAATCATCTGTGAAGGTGTGAAAATAACGATATCCGCCACGAGCCTCAATATTCATCGGACCACATACATCGGTATGTATGATTTCCAATAAATCTGTTGCTCTCTCCATAGTACCGGAGAACGGTGTTTTAGTCATCTTGCCCATGAGGCACGGTTCGCAAGTACCAAGTGATTCATAATCAAGTGGTTCCAAAAGCCCATCAGCATGGAGTTTCTTCATGCGCTTTACACCGATATGACCTAAACGGTAGTGCCACAAATAAGTTGCACTATCATTATCAACTCTGCATCTTTTGGCTTCAACATTATGAATATGTGTATTACTACTATCGAGATTCAATAAGAATAGACCACTTTTCAAGGGTGCATGACCATAAAAGATATTACTCATATAAATAGAACAACCATTATTCTCTGATTTAAATGAATAACCGTCTCGCATCAAACAAGATCCAGATATAATGTTCATGCTCAACGCTGGCACCAAATAACAATTATTTAGGTCTAATATTAATCCCGAAGGTAGATGTAGAGGTAGCGTGCCGACCGCGATCACATCGACTTTGGAACCGTTTCCCACGCGCATCGTCACCTCGTCCTTTGCTAGTGTCCGCTTATTCTGTAGTCCCTGTTTCAAGTTGCAAATATTAGCAACAGAACCAGTATCAAATACCTAGGTGCTACTGCGAGCATTAGTAAGGTACACATCAATAACATGTATATCACATATACCTTTGTTCACCTTGCCATCCTTCTTATCCGCCAAATACTTGGGGCAGTTCCGCTTCCAGTGACCAGTCTGCTTGCAGTAGAAGCACTCAGTTTCAGGCTTAGGTCCAGACTTGGGTTTCTTCTCTTGAGCAGCAACTTGCTTGCCGTTCTTCTTGAAGTTCCCTTTCTTCTTCCCTTTGCCCTTTTTCTTGAAACTAGTGGTTTTGTTAACCATCAACACTTGATGCTCCTTCTTGATTTCTACCTCCGCAGCTTTCAGCATAGCGAAGAGCTCGGGAATAGTCTTGTTCATCCCTTGCATATTATAGTTCATCACAAAGCTCTTGTAGCTTGGTGGCAGTGATTGGAGAATTCTGTCAATGACGCAATCATCCGGAAGTGTAACTCCCAATTGAATCAAGTGATTATTATACCCAGACATTTTGAGTATATGCTCACTGACAGAACTGTTCTCCTCCATCTTGCAGCTATAGAACTTATTGGAGACTTCATATCTCTCAATCCGGGCATTTGCTTGAAATATTAACTTCAACTCCTGGAACATCTCATATGCTCCATGACGTTCAAAACGTCGTTGAAGTCCCGGTTCTAAGCCGTAAAGCATGGCACACTGAACTATTGAGTAGTCATCAGCTTTGCTCTGCCAGACGTTCATAACTTCTGGTGTTGCTCTTGCAGCAGGCCTGGCACTCAGCGGTGCTTCCAGGACGTAATTCTTCTGTGCAACAATGAGGATAATCCTCAGGTTACGGACCCAGTCCGTGTAATTGCTACCATCATCTTTCAACTTTGCTTTCTCAAGGAACGCATTAAAATTCAACGGAACAACAGCACGAGCCATCTATCTACAATCAACATAAACAAGCAAGATACTATCAGGTACTAAGTTCATGATAATTTTTAAGTTCAGTTAATTTACTTAAGAACTCCCACTTAGATAGACATCCCTCTAATCCTCTAAGTGATCACGTGATCCAAATCAACTAAACCATAACCGATCATCACGTGAGATGGAGTAGTTTTCAATGGTGAACATCAATATGTTGATCATATCTACTATATGATTCACGCTCGACCTTTCGGTCTCCGTGTTCCGAGGCCATATCTGTATATGCTTGGCTCGTCAAGTATAACCTGAGTATTCCGCGTGTGCAACTGTTTTGCACCCGTTGTATTTGAACGTAGAGCCTATCACACCCGATCATCACGTGGTGTCTCAACACGAAGAACTTTTGCAACGGTGCATACTCAGGGAGAACACTTCTTGATAATTTAGTGAGAGATCATCTTATAATGCTACCGTCAATCAAAGCAAGATAAGATGCATAAAAGGATAAACATCACATGCAATCAATATAAGTGATATGATATGGCCATCATCATCTTGTGCTTTGTGATCTCCATCTCCGAAGCACCGTCATGATCACCATCGTCACCGGCGCGACACCTTGATCTCCATCGTAGCATCGTTGTCGTCTCGCCAATCTTATGCTTCCACGACTATCACTACCGCTTAGTAATAAAGTAAAGCATTACATCGCGATTGCATTGCATACAATAAAGCGACAACCATATGGCTCCTGCCAGTTGCCGATAACTCGGTTACAAAACATGATCATCTCATACAATAAAATCAGCATCATGCCTTGACCATATCACATCACAACATGCCCTGCAAAAACAAGTTAGACGTCCTCTACTTTGTTGTTGCAAGTTTTACGTGGCTGCTACGGGCTTAAGTAAGAACTCATCTCACCTACGCATCAAAACCACAACGATAGTTCGTCAAATAGACTCCGTTTTAACCTTCTCAAGGACCGGGCGTAGTCACACTTGGTTCAACTAAAGTTGGAGAGGCAGTCTTCCGCAAGCCACCTATGTGCAAAGCACGTCGAGGGAACCGGTCTCGCGTAAGAGTACGCATAAGGTTGGTCCGGATCGTCTCGTCCAACAATACCGCCGAACCAAAGTATCACATGCTGGTAGGCAGTATGACTTGTATTGCCCACAACTCACTTGTGTTCTACTCGTGCATATAACATCAAACCATAAAAACCTAGGCTCGGATGCCACTATTGGGGAACGCAGTAATTTCAAAATTTTCCTACGCACACGCAAGATCATGGTGATGCATAGCAACGAGGGGGAGAGTCTGATCTACGTACCCTAGTAGATAGCAACGGAAGCGTTGACACAACGTAGAGGAAGTAGTCGTACGTCTTCTTCCCGATCCGACCGATCCAAGCACCGTTACCCCGGCACCTCCGAGTTCTTAGCACACGTTCAGCTCGATGACGTTCCTCGGGCTCCGATCCAGCAAAGCGTCGAGGAAGAGTTTCGTCAGCACGACGGTGTGGTGACAATCTTGATGTACTACCGACGCAGGGCTTCGCCTAAGCACTGTAACGGTATGATCGAGGTGGAATTTGGTGGCAGGGGGCACCGCACACGGCTAAGGAACGATCTCAAGGATCAACTTGTGTGTCTTGGGGTGTCCCCTGCCCCCGTATATAAAGGTTGGAGGGAGGGGGCTGGCCGGCCAAAGAGGGGAGGCGCAGGAGGAGTCCTACTCCCACCGGGAGTAGGACTCCCCCCTCCAATCCTATTCCAACTAGGACTCCTTGGGAAAAAGGGAGAGGGAAAGAGAGAGAGGTGGCCGGCCACCTCTCCTAGTCCTAATAGGACTAGGGGAGGGGGGAGGTGCGCAGCCCTCCTTGGCAGCCCCTTTCACTTTTCCACAATGGCCCATGTAGGCCCATTTGGCTCCCGGGGGGTTCCGGTAACCCTCCCGGTAATCCGGTAAAATCCCGATTTCACCCGAAACACTTCCGATGTCCAAACGTAGACTTCCAATATATCAATCTTTACGTCTCGACCATTTCGAGACTCCTCGTCTTGTCCGTGATCTCATCCGGGACTCCGAACAACCTTCGGTACATCAAAATGCATAAACTCATAATAACTGTCATCGTAACGTTAAGCGTGCGGACCCTACGGTTCGAGAACAATGTAGACATGACCGAGACACGTCTCCGGTCAATAACCAATAGCGGGACCTGGATGCCCATATTGGCTCCTACATATTCTACGAAGATCTTTATCGGTCAGACCGCATAACAACATACGTTGTTCCCTTTGTCATCGGTATGTTACTTGCCCGAGATCCGATCGTCGGTATCCAATACCTAGTTCAATCTCGTTACTGGCAAGTCTCTTTACTCGTTCCGTAATACATCATCTCATAACTAACATCTTAGTTATTATGCTTGCAAGGCTTATGTGATGTGTATTACCGAGAGGGCCCAGAGATACCTCTCCGACAATCGGAGTGACAAACCCTAATCTTGAAATACGCCAACCCAACATCTACCATTGGAGACACCTGTAGTACTCCTTTATAATCACCCAATTACGTTGTGACGTTTGGTAGTACCCAAAGTGTTCCTCCGGTAAACGGGAGTTGCATAATCTCATAGTTATAGGAACATGTATAAGTCATGAAGAAAGCAATAGCAACATACTAAACGATCGGGTGCTAAGCTAATGGAATGGGTCATGTCAATCAGATCATTCAACTAATGATGTGACCTCGTTAATCAAATAACAACTCTTTGTTCATGGTTAGGAAACATAACCATCTTTGATTAACGAGCTAGTCTAGTAGAGGCATACTAGTGACACTCTGTTGGTCTATGTATTCACACATGTATTATGTTTCCGGTTAATACAATTCTAGCATGAATAATAAACATTTATCATGATATAAGGAAATAAATAATAACTTTATTATTGCCTCTAGGGCATATTTCCTTCAGCAGAGGGACCAGGGTTGAAGTCTAATCCCAAAGACTTCTTGTTCTGCTTCGCCGAATTCTGGGCAAACTACAAGTTGCGCTTGAACGGATTGTCGTCACGACACCATAGTAGTGACGATGGGTGTGCATCTGCAGGCTGTGGTCCTCGAACCATGCAGGGATAGAAGCCTTGTTCAATGGCTTCATCTCTAGACCTGGGTTGAAGATTTTTGTAGAGGATGTCTCCCCATGGTCGCTTGATGGCATTCTTTTCAGTATATTCCTTTGTCATGAATCTGTACTTGAACCACTGTTCTGCCCAATATCGTCGAATCCATTGGATTCATGTCTTGCGCTGATTGTAATCCTCTTCAGGATCTGTCTTGTAAAGCTCGGAGAGGTCATCAGGCAAATCTCTTGATGTTCCCCCACGATGCTGTCTGCCACCCTTCCTTACTAATTTCTCTGCATCCATGAACTTCAAACTGAATGGCTTCAATACGTTCAAAGGCTTCAAAGGCTTTCGCTTGCTGGACAAACAGGAACTGGCTTCGGGAGAATTTATATGATACTGTAAGAATTCTGCAAATGAATGCAGACTATGAGAACCAAGGGATTCTCCCACGGACATCTACCTGTGACAGCATTAAGGTGCGAGGGAAGGGGAAGAGGTCATATGCATTCTCAGAAGATTTTGAAGATAAATCAGTTTAGAAGACATTGACCTCATCGTGCGAAGACATTCACTCATAGATAAGGAGTTGGTTCCAGATTTTTACGAATCCACGGATCAGTACAAGTGAGGAATCTAACTACTTTGTGAAGCATAAGTGAATATACTAGGCATATTATGAGATGCAGTATGAAATAGATCCAACTTGTGTGAACAGAAACTTCTTGTGGTAGAAAGTGATGAATCTATAGGATCAAAGGGGCCATAAAAAGGAAGTTTTATTTACCACACGAAGAACTGCTAGACGGAGTGGAAGAGGAGGCTGAGCAGTTTGATCGTCTATGCCCTAACTTGGCGACGGAGGACACCTACGGCGACGGCGGAGAAGACGATGTCCGCGGTCTGCGTGAAGACGGCGTCGGAGAGGTTGCGACAGCTAAGCGCTTCGTCGCCGGTGTCATCGAGGGCTAGCGGTGGCGCTAGGGTTCGTGCGAGAGTGGAAGAAGAGATAATGACTGTGGTGAGGCGTGTATTTATAGGGACAGGGGCGGCTCAGTGTTATTACACAGGTGTCCATGGCAATTCACATATGAGGAACACGTGGCCATCATGCAGCATATCGGAGGTTGTTCCATGTCCCACGCACGCCTGGATTGTCGGGTGGTCGTTCCCACTTCTCCGGGTTTTAGGTGAAGGAATTAGCATTGAAAGCGGACTTAATGTTTGTCTCTGTATCTTCTGCTGACAAGGACGTAGAGAAGACTTTTGACAGTTTCAGGAGAATGCATATGATTTGGAGAGATAGAGTTTGAGATAGAAAGCATAGAGAGGTTAGGGTCCGATCACATTCACTTAGTTCAAAAGATTCCACAAGAAGACATAGCTATAAGTGAATGTTGTAGAGGACAGAACACTAGTATGTATATATATATAATCAATATAGTGAAGATAATCATGAAGACATGTTGAGATTGAAGCCAAACCAAATGTGAAGACATAGCAAATGTAACGCCATGAGTGAAACACTTCAAACAGAACATTTGGTGGTGGCGTTACCCACCGTATAGGAAGTATTAGACCCAGACACGGCGCACAATTATCATGGCGCTCCGAAGTCAAATTCCTCATTAATGTATTCACACTTAGAATGCATGTCTTCATTGATTGAAGATATACTTTACTTTGTGTATTGCACATATAAGTCATCAATATGCATAAGTGTTAGGATGTGTGCCTGATCACAGGACATTTGAGGATTCCAAGATATTTAGCTCACACCGTAACTTGCAAAATCTCTTCTCATCCAAGGGCTTGGTGAAGATATCTGCCAATTGCTCTTCAGTGTTGACGTGTATGATATCCATATCTTCCTTCACAACATGATCTCTGAGAAAGTGATGACGAATCTCAATGTGCTTTGTCTTCGAGTGCTGAACTGGGTTGTTGGCAATCTTGATGGCGCTTTCGTTGTCGCAGTAGAGTGGCAATTGATTCAAATGAATGACATAGTCTTTGAGTGTTTGCTTCATCCATAGAAGCTGAGCGCAGCAAGATCCAGCAGCAATGTATTCAGATTCAGAAGTGGAGAGAGATACACAGTTCTGCTTCTTTGAGGACCAACATACAAGTGATCGTCCCAGAAAATGACATGTGCCTGATGTAGACTTGCGATCCACCTTGTCCGAGAATCCAGCCAGATCAAACTCTGAGCCCTTTGGATACCATAATCCTAGAGTTGGGGTGTAAGCCAAATATCGAAGAATTCACTTCACAGCTAAGTGATGTGATTCCTTTGGTGCCGCTTGGAATCGAGCACACATGCAAACACTAAGCATAATATCTGGCCTAGATGCACATAGATAAAGTAAAGAACCAATCATGGAGCGGTATACCTTTTGATCAAACTCTTTACCATTGTCGTCGGGACCCAGATGATGTTTTGCTGGCATTGGCGTCGTGAATCCTTTGCAGTCTTGCATACCAAACTTCTTCAGGCAATCTTTGAGATACTTCTCTTGAGATATAAAGATGCCATTGCGTTGCTGACGTATCTGAAGACCAAGGAAGAACTTCATCTCACCCATCATGTACATCTGATATTGCTCTTGCATCATATATCCAAACTCTTCATTGTATTTCTGATTGGTGCAGCCGAAGATAATGTCATCCACATATATTTGGCACACAAACAGTTCACCATCATATATCTTCGTGAAGAGAGTGGGGTCGAGGGAACCAGGTGTGAAGCCTTTGCTCTTCAGGAAGTATTTGAGTGTGTCATACCAAGCCCGAGGGGCTTTTTTGAGGCTATACAGTGCCTTGTTGAGCTTGTATACCATGTTAGGATGTTTTGGATCTTCAAAGCCAGGCGGTTGTGCAACATACACTTCTTCTTCAATATTGCCATTGAGAAAAGCGCTCTTCACATCCATTTGATATAGAAGTATGTTATGATGATTTGCATAGGCCAGCAGTATGCGTATGGCTTCAAGTCGAGCCACGGGAGCAAATGTTTCATCGAAGTCAATCCCTTCAACTTTAGTATATCCTAGAGCAACGAGACGAGCTTTGTTTCTAACAACTTGACCATGCTCATCTTGCTTGTTGCGATATATCCATTTGGTGCCTATTATATTATGCTTCCGAGGATCAAGACGCTTAACCAGTTCCCATATATTATTCAGCTCAAATTGTTGAAGCTCTTCTTGCATAGCTTGAATCCATTCAGGTTGCATGAAGGCTTCTTCAACTTTCTTGGGTTCTGTTATTGAGACGAATGCGAAGTGCCCACAGAAATTTGCTAGCTGTGTTGCCCTTGAACGAGTTAGTGGACCTGGTGCATTGATGCTATCAATTATTCTCTCAATCTGTACTTCATTTGCAACACGAGGATGTACAGGACAAAGATTTTGCTCTTGCTGATCATTGTCATTGTTAGAGGGATTGTCTTCAGGCTGAGCATTGTCTTCAGGTTGATCAGGTGCAGAGATGATAAGTTCCTCTTCAGGTTGAGCTTTAGAGGGTATGATTTCTCCAGTTCCCATAAGTTTAATTGATTCACTGGATGGAACTTCATCTAGCACATTTTCCAGGTGCTCTCTTTGTGAGTCGTTAGTTTCATCGAACCGCACATCCACTGTTTCAACCACTTTATAATGAAAGAGATTGAAGACTCTATAGGAGTGCGAATCCTTTCCATATCCAAGCATAAAACCCTCATGTGCTTTTGGTGCAAATTTTGAGGTGTGATGTGGATCCTTGATCCAGCACCTGGCGCCAAATACTCTGAAGTAACTGACATTTGGCTTCTTGCCAGTAAGGAGCTCATAAGATGTCTTGTTCAGAAGCTTGTGAAGATAAACACGGTTGATTGTATGGCATGCAGTATCAATGGCTTCAGGCCAGAATTTTTTTGGGGTCTTGTATTCATCAAGCATCGTTCGGGCCATCTCAATGAGTGTTCTGTTCTTGCGTTCGACGACGCCATTCTGCTGTGGCGTGTACGGAGCTGAGAATTCATGTGTGATGCCCAAAGTATCAAGATATGTATCAAGGCCAGTGTTCTTGAATTCAGTGCCATTGTCACTTCTGATGTGCTTTATCTTGGCGCCATAGCTGTTCATTGCTCGATTGGCGAAGTGTCTGAAGACATCCTGCACTTCAGTCTTGTAGAGGATTATATGCACCCAAGTATATCTAGAATAATCATCAACAATGACAAAGCCATAGAGACAAGCAATAGTAGTAAGAGTTGAGTAATGAGTGGGACCAAAAATATCCATGTGGAGCAGTTCGAAGGGTCGAGTCATTGTCATGATTGTCTTCGAGGGATGCTTGGCCCTCGTCATCTTTCCTGCTTCACAGGCACCGCATAAGTGATCTTGCTTGAACTTGATGCCCTCGATGCCTATGACATGCTTCTTCTTTGCAAGGGTGTGCAGGTTCCTCATGCCAGCATGCCCTAGCCTCCGATGCCGGAGCCAGCATTCTGAAGCTTTTGCCAGAAGACATACGGCAAGCTGTGGTCCTGCTGAGACATCTACCACGTACAAATCATCTTTTCGATACCCTTCAAACACTAGAGACTTGTCCGATTCCATTAGAACAAGGCAACTATATTTTCCAAACATCACGATCATGTTTAGCATTGAGACAGACATTAAGTTGATGAAGGAAATATGCCCTAGAGGCAATAATAAAGTTATTATTTATTTCCTTATTTCATGATAAATGTTTATTATTCATGCTAGAATTGTATTAACCGGAAACATAATACATGTGTGAATACATAGACAAACAGAGTGTCACTAGTATGCCTCTACTTGACTAGCTCGTTAATCAAAGATGGTTATGTTACCTAACCATGGACAAAGAGTGGTCATTTGATTAATGGGGTCACATCATTAGTTGAATGATGTGATTGACATGACCCATTCCATTAGCTTAGCACCCGATCGTTTAGTATGTTGCTATTGCTTTCTTCATGACTTATACATGTTCCTATGACTATGAGATTATGTAACTCCCGTGTGCCGGAGGAACACTTTGTGTGCTACCAAACGTCATAACGTAATTGGGTGATTATAAAGGTGCTCTACAGGTGTCTCCAAAGGTACATGTTGGGTTGACGTATTTCGAGATTAGGATTTGTCACTCCGATTGTCGGAGAGGTATCTCTGGGCCCTCTCGGTAATGCACATCACATAAGCCTTGCAAGCATTGCAACTAATGAGTTAGTTGCGAGATGATGTATTACGGAACGAGTAAAGAGACCTGCCGGTAACGAGATTGAACTAGGTATTGAGATACCGACGATAGAATCTCGGGCAAGTACCGATGACAAAGGGAACAACGTATGTTGTTATGCGGTCTGACCGATAAAGATCTTCGTAGAATATGTGGGAGCCAATATGAGCATCCAGGTTCCGCTATTGGTTATTGACCGGAGACGTGTCTCGGTCATGTATACATTGTTCTCGAACCCATAGGGTCCGCACGCTTAAGGTTTTGATGACAGTTATATTATGAGTTTATGAGTTTTGATGTACCGAAGGAGTTCGGAGTCCCGGATGAGATTGGGGACATGACGAGGAGTCTCGAAATGGTCGAGACGTAAAGATCGATATATTGGACGACTATATTCGGACATCGGAAAGGTTCCGAGTGGTTCGGGTATTTTTCGGAGTACGGGAGAGTTACGGGAATACGGGAGAAGAAGTATATGGGCCTTATTGGGCTTTAGGGGAAAGGGAGAGGCAGGCCGCGCGCCCCCCCAAGGCCTAGTCCGAATTGGACTAGGGGGAGGGGCTGCGCCCCCTCCTTCCTTCTCTTCCCTCTTCCCCTTCCTTGTCTCCTACTCCTAATACTTGGAAGGTCTCCTAGTTGGACTAGGAAAGGGGGAATCCTACTCCCGGTGGGAGTAGGACTCCCCTAGGGCGCGCCATAGAGAGGGCCGGCCCTCCCCTCCTCCACTCCTTTATATACGGGGGCAGGGGCACCCCATAGACACACAAGTTGATCTTCGTGATCGTTCTCTTAGCCGTGTGCGGTGCCCCCTGCCACCATAATCCTCGATAATATTGTAGCGGTGCTTAGGCGAAGCCCTGCGATAGTAGTACATCAAGATCGTCACCACGCCGTCGTGCTGACGGAACTCTTCCCCGACACTTTGCTGGATCGGAGTCCGGGGATCGTCATCGAGCTGAACATGTGCTAGAACTCGGAGGTGCCGTAGTTTCGGTGCTTGATCGGTCGGGCCGTGGAGACGTACGACTACATCAACCAAACGCTTCCGTTGTCGATCTACAAGGGTACGTAGATCACACTCTCCCCTCTCATTGCTATGCATCACCACGATCTTGCGTGTGCGTAGGAAATTTTTTGAAATTACTATGTTCCCCAACAGTGGTATCAGAGCGCAGGTTTTATGTGTTGATGTTATATGCACGAGTAGAACACAAGTGAGTTGTGGGCGATATAAGTCATACTGCTTACCAGCATGTCATACTTTGGTTCGGCGGTATTGTTGGATGAAGCGGCCCGGACCGACATTACGCGTACGCTTACGCGAGAGTGGTTCTACCGCCGTGCTTTGCACACAGGTGGCTGGCGGGTGTCAGTTTCTCCAACTTTAGTTGAACCGAGTGTGGCTACGCCTGGTCCTTGCGAAGGTTAAAACAACACCAACTTGACAAACTATCGTTGTGGTTTTGATGCGTAGGTAAGATTGGTTCTTGCTTAAGCCCGTAGCAGCCACGTAAAACTTGCAACAAACAAAGTAGAGGATGTCTAACTTGTTTTTGCAGGGCATGTTGTGATCTGATATGGTCAAGACGTGATGAGATATAAGTTGTTGTATGAGATGATCATGTTTTGTGGAAGTTATCGACAACTGGCAAACGCCTTATGGTCGTCTCTCTATTGCATAAGATGCAAGCGCCAAACAATTGCTTTACTTTATCGCTATGCGATAGCAATAGTTGCAAGAGCAATAGTTGGCGAGACGTCCACGTGACGACACATTGATATAGATCAAGATGATGGAGATCATGGTGTCATGCCGGTGACGATAGAGATCATGACGGTACTTTGGAGATGGAGATCAAAGGCACAAAGATGATCATGGCCATATCATGTCACATATTTTGATTGCATGTGATGTTTATCTTGTATACATCTTATTTTGCTTATTTTGACGGTAGCTTTATAAGATGATCTCTCACTAAATTTCAAGATAAAAGTGTTCTCCCTGAGTCTGCACTGTTGCCAAAGTTCGTCGTGCCCAGACACCACGTGATGATCGGGTGTGATAAGCTCTACGTCCATCTACAACGGGTGCAAGACAGTTTTGCACATGCGGAATACTTAGGTTAAACTTGACGAGCCTAGCATATGCAGATATGGCCTCAGAACACTGGAGACCGAAAGGTCGAGCGTGAATCATATAGTAGATATGATCAACGTAGTGATGTTCACCATTGAAACCTACTCCATATCACGTGATGATCGGACATGGTTTAGTTGATTTGGATCACGTGATCACTTAGATGATTAGAGGGATGTCTATCTAAGTGAGAGTTCTTAAGTAATATGATTAATTGAACTTAAATTTATCATGAACTTAGTCCTAGTAGTATTAGCATATATATGTTGTAGATCAATAGCTCGCGTTGTTGCTTCCCTATGTTTGATTTGATATGTTCCTAGAGAAAAACTATGTTGAAAGATGTTAATAGCAATGATGTGGATTGGATCCGTGATATGAGGTTTATCCTCATTGCTGCACAGAAAAATTATGTCCTTGATGCACCGCTAGGTGACAGACCTATTGCAGGAGCAGATGCAGACGTTATGAATGTTTGGCTAGCTCAATATGATGACTACTTGATAGTTTAGTGCACCATGCTTAACGGCTTAGAATCGGGACTTAAAAGATGTTTTGAACGTCATGGACCATATGAGATGTTCCAGGAGTTGAAGTTAATATTTCAAGAAAATACCCGAGTTGAGAGATACGAAGTCTCCAACAAGTTCTATAGCTACAAGATGGAGGAGAATCGCTCAAGCAGTGAGCATGTACTCAGATTATCTGGGTACTACAATCACTTGAATCAAGTGGGAGTTAATCTTCCAGATAAGATAGTGATTGACAGAATTCTCTAGTCACCATCACCAAGTTAGTAGAACTTCATGATGAACTATAGTATGCAAGGGATAACGGAAACAAGTCCCAAGCTCTTCGTGATGCTAAAATCGACGAAGGTAGAAATCAAGAAAAACATCAAGTGTTGATGGTAGACAAGACCACTAGTTTCAAGAAAAGGGCAAAAGGAAGAAGGGGAACTTCAAGAAGAACGGAAAGCAAGTTGTTGCTCAAGTGAAGAAGCCCAAGTCTGGTCCTAAGCCTGAGACTAAGTGCTTCTACTGCAAAAGGACTGGTCACTGGAAGCAGAACTACCCCAAGTGATTGGCGGATAAGAAGGATGGCAAAGTGAACATAAGTATATTTGATATACATGTTATTGATGTGTACTTTACTAGTGTTTATAGCAACCCCTCAGTATTTGATACTAGTTCAGTTGCTAAGATTAGTAACTCGAAACGGGAGTTGCAGAATAAACAGAGACTAGTTAAGGGTGAAGTGACGATGTGTATTGGAAGTGGTTCCAAGATTGATATGATCATCATCGCACACTCCCTATACTTTCGGGATTAATGTTGAACCTAAATAAGTGTTATTTGGTGTTTGCGTTGAGCATAAATATGATTTGATCATGTTTATTGTAATACGGTTATTCATTTAAGTTAGAGAACAATTGTTGTTCTGTTTACATGAATAAAACCTTCTATGGTCATACACACCAACAAAAATGGTTTGTTGGATCTCGATTGTAATGATACACATATTCATAATATTGAAGCCAAAAGATGCAAAGTTAATAATGATAGTGCAACTTGTTTGTGGCACTGCCGTTTAGGTCATATTGGTGTAAAGCGCATGAAGAAACTCCATGCTGATGGGATTTTGGAATCACTTGATTATGAATCACTTGATGCTTGCGAACCATGTCTCTTGGGCAAGATGACTAAAACGCCGTTCTCCGGAACAATGGAGCAAGCAACAGATTTGTTGGAAATCATACATACTGATGTATGTGGTCCGATGAATATCAAGGCTTGCAGCGGGTATCATTATTTTCTGACCTTCACAGATGATTTGAGCAGATATGGGTATATCTACTTGATGAAACATAAGTCTGAAACATCTGAAAAGTTCAAAGAATTTCAGAGTGAAGTGGAAAATCATCGTGACAAGAAAATAAGGTTTCTACGATCTGATCGCGGAGACAAATATTTGAGTTACGAGTTTGGTCTTCAATTAAAACAATGTGGAATAGTTTCACAAATTCGTGCCACCTGGAACACCACAGCATAATGGTGTGTCCGAACGTCATAGCAGTACTTTATTAGATATAGTGCAAATCTATGATGTTTCTTACCGATTTACCACTATCGTTTTTGAGGTTATGCATTAAAGACAGCTGCATTCACATTAAAAAGGGGCACCATCTAAGTCCGTTGAGACGACACAATCTGAACTGTGGTTTGGCAAGAAACCAAAGTTGTCGTTTCTTAAAGTTTGGGGTTGTGATGCTTATATGAAAAAGTTTCATCCTGATATGCTCAAACCCAAATCGGAGAAATATGTCTTCATAGGATACCCAAAGGAGACTGTTGGGTACACCTTCTATCACAGATCCGAAGGCAAGACATTCGTTGCTGAGAATGGATACTTTCTAGAGAAGGAGTTTCTCTCAAAAGAAGTGAGTGGGAGGAAAGTAGAAAACTTGATAAGGTAATTGTATCATCTCCCTTATTGGAAAGTAGTTCATCACAGAAATCTGTTCTTGTGACTACTACACCAATTAGTGAGGATGCTAATGATGATGATCATGTAACTTCAGATCAAGTTACTACCGAATCTCGTAGGTAAACCAGAGTGAGATCCGCACCAAATTGGTACAGTAATCCTGTTCTGGAAGTCATGTTACTAGACCATGACGAACTTGCGAACTATGAGGAAGCGATGATGAGCCCAGATTCCGCAAAATTGCTTGAGGCCATGAAATCTGAGATGGGATCCATGTATGAGAACAAAGTGTAGACTTTGGTTGACTTGCCCGATGATCGGCAAGCCATAGAAAATAAATGGATCTTCAAGAGGAAGACAGACGTTGATAGTAGTGTTACTATCCAAAAAGCTAGACTTGTCGAAAAAGGTTTTTGGCAAAGTTCAAGGTGTTGACTATGATGAGAGTTTCTCACTCGTATCTATGCTTGAGTCTGTCTGAATCATGTTAGCAATTGCCGCATTTTATGAAATCCGGCAAATGGATAAACAAAACTGCATTCCTTAATGGATTTATTAAAGAAGAGTTGTATACGATGCAACTAGAAGGTTTTGTCAATCCTAAAGGTGTTAACAAAATATGCAAGCTCCAGTGATCCATCAATGGACTGGTGCAAGCATCTCGGAGTTGGAATATATGCTTTGATAGGTTGATCGAAGCATATAGTTTTATACAGACTTGCGATGAAGCCTGTATTTACAAGAAAGTGAGTGGGAGCACTACAACATTTCTGATAAGTATATGTGAATGACATATTGTTGATCGGAAATAATGTAGTATTATTCTGCAAAGCATAAAGGAGTGTTTGAAAGGAGTTTTTCAAAGAAAGACCTCGGTGAAGCTACTTACATATTGAGCATCAAGATCTATAGAGATAGATCAAAACGCTTGATAAGTTTTTTCAGTGAGTACATACCTTGACAAGATTTTGAAGGAGTTCAAAATGGAACAGTCAAAGAAAGAGTTCTTGCCTGCGTTACAAGGTGTGAAATTGAGTAAGACTCAAAACACGACCACGACAGAAGATAGAAAGAGAATGAAAGTCATTCCCTATGCCTTGGCCATAGGTTCTATAAAGTATGCCATGCTGTGTACCAGATCTATTGTATACCCTACACTGATTTTGGCAAGGGAGTACAATAGTGATCTAGGAGTAGATCATTGGACAGCGGTCAAAATTATCCTTAGTGGAATAAAGGATATGTTTCTCGATTATGGAGGTGACAAAAAGGTTCGTCGTAAAGGGTTACGTCGATGCAAGTTTTTGACACTAATCCAGATGATTCTAAGTCTCAATCTGGATACATATTGAAAGTGGGAGCAATTAGCTAGAGTAGCTCCGTACAGAGCATTGTAGACATAGAATTTTGCAAAATACATACGGATCTGAATTTGGCAGACCCGTTGACTAAATTTCTCTCACAAGCAAAACATGATCACTCTTTGGGTGTTAATCACATAGCGATGTAAACTAGATTATTGAATGTAGTAAACCCTTTAGGTGTTAGTCACATGGAGATGTGAACCAATCACATAAAGATGTGAACTATTTGTGTTAAATCACATGGTGATGTGAACTAGATTATTGACTCTAGTGCAAGTGGGAGACTAAAGGAAATATGCCCTAGAGGCAATAATAAAGTTATTATTTATTTCCTTATTTCATGATAAATGTTTATTATTCATGCTAGAATTGTATTAACCGGAAACATAATACATGTGTGAATGCATAGACAAACAGAGTGTCACTAGTATGCCTCTACTTAACTAGCTCGTTAATCAAAGATGGTTATGTTTCCTAACCATGGACAAAGAGTTGTTATTTGATTAACGGGATCACATCATTAGGTGAATGATCTGATTGACATGACCCATTCCATTAGCTTAGCACCCGATCATTTAGTATGTTGCTATTGCTTTCTTCATGACTTATACATGTTCCTACGACTATAAGATTATGCAACTCCCGTTTGCCAGAGGAACACTTTGTGTGCTACCAAACGTCACAACGTAACTGGGTGATTATAAAGGTGCTCTCCAGGTGTCTCCAAAGGTACCTGTTGGGTTGGCGTATTTCGAGATTAGGATTTGTCACTCCGATTGTCGGAGAGGTATCTCTGGGCCCTCTCGGTAATGCACATCACATAAGCCTTGCAAGCATTGCAACTAAAGAGTTAGTTGCGAGATGATGTATTACGGAATGAGTAAAGAGACCTGCCGGTAACGAGATTGAACTAGGTATTGAGATACTGACGATAGAATCTCGGGCAAGTAACATACCGATGACAAAGGGAACAACGTATGTTGTTATGCGGTCTGACCGATAAATATCTTCGTAGAATATGTGGGAGCCAATATGAGCATCCAGGTTCCGCTATTGGTTATTGACCAGAGACGTGTCTCAGTCATGTATACATTGTTCTCGAACCCGTAGGGTCCGCACGCTTAAGGTTTCGATGACAGTTATATTACGAGTTTATGAGTTTTGATGTACCGAAGGAGTTCGGAGTCCCGGATGAGATCGGGGACATGACGAGGAATCTCGAAATGGTTGAGACGTAAAGATCGATATATTGGACGACTATATTCGGACATCGGAAAGGTTCCGAGTGGTTCGGGTATTTTTTGGAGTACCGGGGAGCTACGGGAATACGGGAGAAGAAGTATATGGGCCTTATTGGGCTTTAGGGGAAAGGGAGAGGCAGGCCGCGCGCCCCCCCAAGGCCTAGTCCGAATTGGACTAGGGGAGGGGCTGCGCCCCCTCCTTCCTTCTCTTCCCTCTTCCCCTTCCTTGTCTCCTACTCCTAATACTTGGAAGGACTCCTAGTTGGACTAGGAAAGGGGGAATCCTACTCCCGGTGGGAATAGGACTCCCCTAGGGCGCGCCATAGAGAGGGTCGGCCCTCCACTCCTCCACTCCTTTATATACGGGGGCAGGGGGCACCCCATAGACACACAAGTTGATCTTCGTGATCGTTCTCTTAGCCGTGTGCGGTGCCCCCTGCCACCATAATCCTCGATAATATTGTAGCGGTGCTTAGGCGAAGCCCTGCGACAGTAGTACATCAAGATCGTCACCACGCCGTCGTGCTGACAGAACTCTTCCCCGACACTTTGTTGGATTGGAGTCCGGGGATCGTCATCGAGCTGAACGTGTGCTAGAACTCGGAGGTGCCGTACTTTCGGTGCTTGATCGGTCGGGCCATGGAGACGTACGACTACATCAACCAAACGCTTCCGTTGTCGATCTACAAGGGTACGTAGATCACACTCTCCCCTCTCGTTGCTATGCATCACCATGATCTTGCGTGTGCGTAGGAATTTTTTTGAAATTACTACGTTCCCCAACAGTTGAAACCAAGGGATTCGACAAGCATGACTTTATCCATGTGTTGATCCTTTAAGATTGCAACTCTACCTAGACCCAATACCATACTTTTACCAGTGTCAGCAAATGTGATGTGACTTTTGTCGGATGGACGTAAGGTTGAGTCCATAAGAAGGCTTCTCTTGCCAGTCATGTGATTGGTACACCCACTATCAATAATCCATTCTGAAGCTGCTGGTGTCGTACCCTACAGTGCAGTTAGGGGGATAGGCTTCACGAAGAGAATTGTGAAGCAAAAACATTTGATGAACCAGTGGGTTATGAAAGCTTAGATCGAGATTTGGACTGATAGGGCGAGTAGCAAGCGATTCAGGAACAAAGTACATAATAAGACCATTTGGGCATTTGATCTTGCACCCTACAAGATGTTTAAGGTCCCCAGCAATAGCGTCAGACGATTTTGGTTTTCTGCTGGAGACCCTTCCCTGCAAAAGAGAGTTAAGCTTTCTTAGCCACCCACATCTTGAAGGGTGGCTTTGAAGCAATGAGTCTAAGTGCAGCATCTGAGAACTTTGGCTTTGGAGCCCTAGCAAAAAGTCTTGCAGGTGGACAATAGTACTCATAAGAATAAGCAGAATAGTTCTTGGTCTTATGAACATGGCAGTTTGATGAACCGCGCTCATATTCATAGGCCTGAGTATGGCTTCCCTGCAAAACATTTGCGTTAGTGCGACTCAGGTGAGTCCTCTGTCTATATGAAGTCTTTGGACCGTATGAAGCCTGTGGTCTGGGGTTTGTCTTCTTCACCTGTGGTGTCATGATGACATTCACAGGAAGATTCTCCAAACACCTTTTCGGCACCCAGATCTTCTTCATAGGCGGTCCATTCCTGCAGTTAGTACCAATATACCTGGCAAACACTTCACCATTCTGATGCTTAAACAGTTTATAGTTTGCATCAAAGGATTCATCAATAACAATGGGATTAGCACAAGTGAAGCCAGATAGGGTGGATGGATCCGCTGAAGGTTCCTTTGCAGCAACCCATGTGGTTTTGGGGTACTGCTCAGGTTTCCAGTAAGAGCCATCAGCATTCATTTTCCTTTCGAACCCAACACCCTCTTTCCTAGGGTTTTGGTTCAGGATCTGCCTTTTGAGGACATCACATAGTGTCTGATGCCCTTTGAGACTTTTGTACATCCCTGTTTCAAGCAGTGTCTTCAACCTAGCATTCTCATCAGCAATAGCAGTGGTATCCTCAGCAGAGGGGTTAGTTACCACATCAACAGTTGAATATATTGCAATAGTAGCAGCAGTAGAACATTCAGCAACAGAGGTAGCATTATCACGCTCAATGCATTTAAGACATGGTGGTTCAAATCCTTCCTGAGCGGAACTGATCTGTTTGGCACGAAGTGACTCGTTTTCCTTTTGAAGATCTTCATGAGCCGCTCTCAATTTCTCAAGATCTTGCTTCCTTTGAAGATAATCATAGGAAAGCCTTTCATGAGTTGTTGAGAGCGTTTCATGACGACTTTCAAGTTCCTCATACTTAACATGAAGATTTTTTATGTCTTCAATTAAGGACTGAGATCGAGTCATTTCAGCGTTTAATAGATCATCGCTTCTGTCTAACAGTTTTTGAATATGTTCCATAGCTTTTTGTTGTTCAGTTGCAATTTTAGCAAGTGTTTTGTAGCTGGGTTTGGAATCACAATCAGAGTCATCTTCACTAGATGTTTGATAGTGAGTAGTGCGTGTGTTTACCTTGGCACCGCGTGCCATGAAGCAGTAGGTAGGAGCGGAGTAGTCCTTGTCATTTGCATCGGTGTCGGTGATGAAGTCATTGTCTTCAGTGTTGAAGATGTACTTGGCAACGTATGCTGTAGCCAGACTCGCAACGCCAGAATCGGACTCCTCCTCAGACTCCTCCTCCGCCTCCTCAGAAGCGTACTCCTCTTCTAAATCAATTTCCTTGCCAACAAACGCACGTGCCTTGCCAGATGAGCTCCTCTTGTGTGATGAAGACTTGGAGGAAGACTTGGAAGAAGACTTTGAGTATTTCTTCTTCTTCTTGTCGTCAGAATCATACTCCTTGCTCTTCTTCTTCTTGTTGTTCTCATTGTCCCACTGCGGACACTCAGAGATGTAGTGGCTAGGTTTCTTGCACTTGTGGCATGATCTTTTCTTGTAGTCATGAACAGAAGCTTCATCATTCCTTGAGCTTGATCGTGAAGACTTTCTGAAGCCTTTCTTCTTGGTGAATTTTTGGAACTTCTTCACAAGCATAGTAAGCTCCTTTCCAATGTCTTCAGGATCATCAAAACTGCTGTCAGATTCTTCTTCAGATGTGGAGACAGCTTTTGCCTTCAAGGCACAAGTTCGCCCATAGTTGGGACCGTAGATGTCTCTTTTCTCAGAAAGCTGAAACTCGTGTGTGTTGAGCCTCTCAAGTATGTCAGACGGATCGAGTGTCTTGAAGTCAGGACGTTCTTGAATCATCAGGGCTAGGGTGTCAAACAAGCTGTCAAGTGATCTCAGGAGTGTCTTGACGACTTCATGCTTGGTGATCTTAGTGGCGCCGAGAGCTTGAAGCTCATTTGTGATGTTAGTGAGTAGATCAAACGTGATCTCGACATTCTCATTGTCATTTCTCTTGAAGCGGTTGAAGAGGTTGCGAAGGACACTGATTCTCTGATCTCTCTGGGTTGAGACGCCTTCATTGACCTTGGAGAGCCAGTCCCAGACTAGCTTAGATGTTTCCAAAGCACTTACACGGCCATACTGTCCTTTGGTTAGATGACCACAGATGATGTTCTTGGCAGTGGAGTCCAGTTGAACGAACTTCTTGACATCAGCAGCGGTGACACCTTCACCAGACTTGGGAACGCCATTCTTGACGACATACCATAGGTCGACATCAATGGCTTCAAGATGCATGCGCATCTTATTCTTCCAGTAGGGATATTCAGTTCCATCGAAGACGGGGCATGCAGCGGAGACTTTAATTATCCCTGCAGTCGACATAGCTAAAACTCCAGGTGGTTAAACCGAATCACACAGAACAAGGGAGTACCTTGCTCGGATACCAATTGAAAGTGCGTTATATCGACTAGAGGG
Organism: Triticum monococcum; assembly: GCA_034509565.1. Classification (NCBI taxonomy): domain Eukaryota; kingdom Viridiplantae; phylum Streptophyta; class Magnoliopsida; order Poales; family Poaceae; genus Triticum; species Triticum monococcum. The sequence continues at coordinate 477,855,491 of CM067843.1, forward strand.
GGGTGAATAGGCGATTTTTATGAAAGTCTTCAAAACGTGGAAGTTTCGAAGACAAACGATAGAAATAAACCTATTACCATGCAGCGGAAGGTGGAATACACTAGGCAAACCATAGTCAAGTATTCAATGAAGTGAAAGCACAATGACTAATAGCAGCTAGGTAGTAAGGATCAGGTAGGAAGATATTATGAAGCCAATCAGAACAAGCAGTCACTTAGTGAAGACAAAAGATAATGCAATCATACAATGACTTCACAAGGACCAATAGTAAGTAAAGGGAAGGGAAGGATGAAACCAGTGACTCATTGAAGACAATGATTTGTTAGACCAGTTCCAGTTGCTGTGACAACTGTACATATGGTTAGGGTGGCTAGGTATTTAAACCTGAGGACACACAGTCCCGGACACCCAGTCCTGAATACGCAGCTCAGGACACCCAGTCCTCACCGTATTCCCCTTGAGGTAAGGTCACACAGACCTCGCCCAATCACTCTGGTAAGTCTTCAAGGTAGACTCCCAAACCTTCACAGACGTCATTCACCGGCGATCCACAATGACTCTTGGATGCTCAGAATGCGACGCCTAACCGGCTGGAGGATTCACAGTCCTCAAGTGTAATAAGTCTTCAGATCACACAGACGGGAAGACTTAAGTGATGCCTAACACTCTTTGGCTCTGGGTGTTTAGGGCTTTATCCTCGCAAGGAATTCTCTCTCAAAGGCTTCAAGGTGGGTTGCTCTCAAACGACAAAAGCCGTACTCTAACTCTGAGCAGCCAACCGTTTATGGTTGTAGGGGGTGGGCTATTTATAGCCACTAGGCAACCCGACCTGATTTGTCTGAAATGACCCTGGGTCACTAAGGAACTGACACGTGTTCCAACGGTCAGATTTCAAACACACACGACAACTTTACTTGGGCTACAAGCAAAGCTGACTTGTCCAACTCTGGACAAGATTCGCTCTGATAGTCTTCACTCGAAGACATAGGATTTTGTTTAAGCATCACTTCAGTCATTCTGACTGGTTCTCTTGGACCCCACTTAACAGTACGGTGGTTCCTATGACTCAACAAAGAAGAAAAAGAACTACGAAAGATCTAAATCTTCGCGCTCCATAGTCTTCATGCGATGTATTATCTTGTCATAGTCTTCAATGTGAATGTCTTCACATACCGCCTTTGACTTCAATGTCTTCATACATTTTTAGGGGTCATATCTAGTAGGAAAACCGAATCAATGAGGGACTTCTACCTGTGTTATCCTGCAATTCTCACAAACACATTAGTCCCTCAACTAGGTTTGTCGTCAATACTCCCAAACCAACTAGGGGTGGCACTAGATGCACTTACATACCTATATAGAGAGGGCCCGAACCTGGGTAAACATCGTGTCTCATGTCTCCTGTTACCATCAACCTTAGATGCACAGTTCAGGACCCCCTACGCGAGATCCGCCGGTTTTGACATTGACAATGGCCCCCCTGGTGCTGATTCTTTTGCCAATATTTTTTTATTAATTCCAAAAGTTATCTCCGTGAAGTTTCAAGTCATTCTGAGAAATTTTTATTCTACACCAAAATAACAGCATGGCAATCCTGCTGAAAACAGCGTCAGTCCGGGTTAGTTCCATTCAAATCATGCAAGTTAGAGTCCAAAACAAGGGCAAAAGAGTTTGGAAAAGTAGATACGACGGAGACGTATCAGTCAACAATAATACTTTATGATATCCTACATCCGAGTGGATATATATCCGGATTTCTCCAACACATAGTGCTTGCTAAAAGAAAAAGTGTAAAAAGGAAAGGTGAAGATCACCATTTCTCTTGTATAAGTGTAGAAGGTAAAAAATAAAACATAGGCCCTTCGTAGAGGGAAGCAGAGGTTGTCATGCGCTTTTATGGTTGGATGCACAAAATCTTAATGCAAAAGAATGTCACTTTATATGTAGTCTGTCGTTTTTATTTCTTCCATATCACAAGTTCGTATAAAGCTTATTTTCTTCACACTAATAGATCATACATATTTAGAGAGCAATTTTTAGTGCTTGCACCGATGATAACTTACTTGAAGGATCTTACTCAATCCATAGGTAGGTATGGTGGACTCTCATGGCAAAACTGGTTTAAGGGATGTTTGGAAGCACAAGTAGTATCTCTACTTGGTGCAAAGAATTTGGCTAGCATGAGAGGGAAAGCAATCTCAACATGTTGGAGGATCCATGACAATATAACTTCTATTCGGATATAAGAAAACATAACTCATTATGTTGTCTTCCTTGTCCAACCTCAACTCTTTAGCATGTCATATTTTAATGAGTGCTCACAATTACAAAAGATGTCAAATATAGTATATTTATATGTGAAGCCTCTCTTTCTTTATTAATTCCTATTAATTGCAACAATGACCAAAACTATGTTTGTCAACTCTCAACAACTTTTATTCATCATACTCTTTATATGTGAAGTCATTACTCTCCATTAGATCAATATATGATATTTTTATTTCTTTTTTTTATTGTATTCCCTCAAGATCATAGCAAGATAACAAAGCTCTCAACTCAAAACTACACTTTATTATATATATATATAACTTACAGACACGATTACATAGATAGATAAACAAAACTCAAAGCTAGATCATACTAAAAACTTTATTCTACTAGGTCAAGATATAACCAAAAGGATCGAACTAAGAAAAGCAATAAGGGTAAAGGTGTGATGGTGATACGATACCGGGGCACCTCCCCCAAGCTTGGCAGTTGCCAAGGGGAGTGCCCATACCCATGTATTTATGTCTCTTTCTTCGGAGGTGGTGATGATGGAGTTGTTGATGAAGTAGGCTTGTCATCCATCTTCCAAGGCATAGGCTCACCATCATAGAAAGATGAACGAGTCTCCGGGATCCTCAAATCTGCAGCCAAAATCGTCCTCTTAAATTTGTATTCATACTCACAGTTTTGGTTTTGCAGGTCATAGATCTGGGCTTGGAGATGCTCGATTTTCTCATGAAGCTCGAAGATGGCTTCCCCGATGTTCTTGGCATCCAGCTTGTGATTGTTGGTGAACTCCGCGATCATCATGTGATTGGCGTTGAGTCCTCATTCCACCATCCCTTGGCACTTGAAAACTTGTTGCTCCATTGCTTCGAGTCTTGTCTCCATGCTTCCGGTCTTCTTTGCCCCCTCAACATCGCGGATGTGCAGCACCCCCTCACGCATCTCAATGGCTTGAGGGTGTCGCAGCACCTCCGCAAGGTAGGGGTTGATGACATTCTCAAAAAAATTGTCCCTGGGCGCTTGGAGATGTCATGGTGATCTAGATCTGTGAGAAAAACAGCTCGAAACAATAATAGAGATATTGTCGTGGTACGGTGGTCAAAACGTTCGGGAGAATATATAATGAATTTTTACCGACCAAAAGAAGTATTGTGCAAGAAAACGGAGTCCAGAGGGCACACGAGGTGACCACAAGGCAGGGGGCACGCCCATGGGGTAGGGTGCGCCCTCCACCCTTGTGGTCTCCTCGTGTCACTTTCGAACTACTTTTAACTTTCCTAATTTTGTTAATATTCCAAAACTGAGAAAATTGCCATTGAAAACATTTTGGAGTCGGTTTACTTACCGTACCACATACCTATTCCTTTTCGGAGTCTGAAACATTCTGGAAAGTGTCCCTTATGTACTCCTCTGGTGTTACGGTGTCAATTATATTGGTCTCAACATTTATGGGATTACCTGAGATATAATGTTTGACTCTTTGATCATTTACCACCTTTGGATTTGTGCCTTCGGCGTTATTGATTTTGATGGCACCGGAACAATAGGCCTCCTCAATAATGTAAGGACCTTCCCATTTAGAGAGAAGTTTTCCTGTAAAAAATCTTAAACGAGAGTTGTATAGCTAAACATGATCACCTACATTAAACTCACGCTTTTGTATCCTCTTGTCATGCCATATTTTAACTTTTTCTTCAAACAACTTGGCATTCTCGTAGGCTTGGGTTCTCCATTCATCAAGTGGGCTAATGTCAACTAACCTCTTCTCACCGGCAAGTTTGAAATCATAGTTGAGTTCTTTTATAGCCCAATAAGCTTTATGCTCTAGTTCGAGAGGTAAGTGGCATGCTTTTCCACAAACCATTTTGTACGGAGACACATCCATAGGGTTCTTATAAGCAGTTCTATAAGCCCACAATGCATCATCAAGTTTCTTAGACCAATTCTTTCTAGATCCATTAACAATCTTTTGCAAAATTGATTTAGTCTCTCTATTGCTCAATTCTACTTGACCACTTGAAAATGCAACTATCCCTGGGTGGTTTTGGTATTTCCTAACAACATATAGCCCATTGAGCTAATGCTATTTCAAGATAAATATTTCATGAAAGCTCAATGTTTGGCATGGCATGGATTAGAAAGTGGACCCCTCAAAATACTAAGAACACATGTTGGCTCAAGCTCAAGACTCTACATTTTACTTTTAGTGACCCAAGATCACATTGAGTCCATAGGAAAAGCCAATACTATTAAAAGGGGATGAGGTGTTGCTTAATGAGTTACTTGCTCAAAATGCTTAGTGATATGCTCCAAAACCCTCAACTAATTGCTCATATCCACATATGTCCCAAACCAAAATTCACTCGGCCCCACCAAAATTTCCTACCTGGCGCCACCGAGTTCACTTGACATAGCCACTGCCACAAAACCTAGTCATTTCGGTCTCACCGATAGGGATCTCGGTCTCACCGAGATGGGATTGCAACCTCTCTGTTTCCCTTCATAACGTTTCGGTCCAACCGAGATGAGCAATCGGTCCCACCGAGATTGCAATGCAAACTCTCTGTTTCCCCTTCGTAACGTTTCGGTCTAACTGAGATGAGCGAATAGGTCCCATCGAGTTTGCCTGACCAACTCTCTGTTTGCCTATTACCAAAATCGGTCCCACCGAGTTTGTGTAATCGGTCTCACCGAGATTACGTTATGCCCTAACCCTAATGGAATCGGTTCCACCGAGTTGACATGTGGGTCCCATCGAAAATCCTAACGTTCACATTTTGAACTAAATCAGTCTGACTTAGTTTCATGATTCGGTCCCACCAAGTTCAGTGATTTGTGTGTAACAGTTAGATTTTGTGTGGAGGCTATATATATACGCCTCCACCCACTCTTCATTCGTGAGGAGAGCCATTAGAACATGCCTACACTTCCAACATACATTTTCTGGGAGAGAACCGCCTACACTTGTGTTGAGGTCAAGACATTCCATTCCAACCACATAAATCTTGATCTCTAGCCTTCCCCAAGTTGCTTTCCACTCAAACCCTCTTTCCACCAAATCCAATCCTATGAGAGAGAGCTGAGTGTTGGGGAGACTATCATTTGAAGCACAAGAGCAAGGAGTTCATCATCAACACACCATCTATTACCTTTTGGAGAGTGGTGTCTCCTAGATTGGTTAGGTGTCACTTGGGAGCCTCCGTCAAGATTGTGGAGTTGAACCAAGGAGTTTGTACGGGCAAGGAGATCGCCTACTTCGTGAAGATCTACCCTAGTGAGGCAAGTCCTTCGTGGGAGATGGCCATGGTGGGATAGACAAGGTTGCTTCTTCGTAGACCCTTTGTGGGTGGAGCCCTCCGTGGACTCGCGCAACTATTACCCTTCGTGGGTAGAAGTCTCCATCAACGTGTATGTACGATAGCACCACCTATCGGAACCACGCCAAAAATCTTCGTGTCTACATTGTGTTTTCTCCCTCAAACTCCTCCCTTTACATTCATATGTAATTGTTTTACATTCCGCTTCTATAGTCTTAGAATTGCATGTGTAGGTTAATTACTTGACTTGTGCTAAGTTGTTAAAATCTGCTAAGACTTAAAATTGGGAAAAGGATAGATTTTTATTTGGTCAAGTAGTCTAATCAAGCCCCCCCCCCCCTCTCTAGACACTTCCGATCCTACAAGTGGCATCAGAGCTTTGCTCTCCATTTGCTTTGATTTCCATGGCTTTTGGTGATCATAGCCTTGGTTTCACAACCTAGGAGAGTATGGCGTCTAACGAGGGAAATTACCACCGTAGAGGTCCTTACTTTGATGGTACTAATTTTGTTAGTTGGAAGCATAAGATGAAAATGCATATTCTTGGACATAACCCCGCCGTTTGGGCTACTGTGTGTATTGTCTTGCAAGGTTAATTCTTTGATGGGAGATAACCGAACCGTGAAGCTACCACGGAAGAGTTGAATATGCTGCAATACAATTCTCAAGCTTGTGATATTCTCTTCAACGGATTGTGCCCCGAAGAATTCAACAAAATCAGCTGTCTTGAGAATGCAAAGGAAATTTGGGATACTTTGATTGATATGCAAGAAGGTACCGACTCCGTCAAGGAATCCAAATTGGATGTGCTTCAAAGTCAACTTGACAAGTTCAAAATGAAGGATGGTGAAGGTGTCGCTGAAATGTACTCTAGGCTTGCTCTCATCACAAATGAGATTGCCGGCTTAGGAAGTGAAGAGATGACCGACAGATTCATCATCAAGAAGATCCTAAGAGCCTTGGATGGAAAATATGATACCATGTGCACATTGATCCAAATGATGCCCAATTACAAAGATCTCAAGCCAACGGAAGTCATTAGAAGAATTTTTTTCTCATGAGATGTCACTTAAGGATAAGGAAGAGCTCCACAACAAGTCAAGTGGTGCTTACAAAGCTTCATGTGATGCTCCCACATCATCAAGTGAGAAACAAACCTTCAATGAAGAATTGAGCCTAATGGTGAAGAACTTCAACAAGTTCTACAAGAGTAGAAGCAAGGAAAGATGTTCCAAGTCAAGGTCCTACAATGACAAAAGATCTTCAAGTCGTGAACGTAATTGCTACAATTTTGGAAGACCCGGACACTACTCCAATGAGTGTAGGGCTCCCTACAAAGGAAGAGAAGATTCTCCCAAAAGAAGAAGTAGGAGAGAAGAATCACCACCTGGAGAGAGAAAGAGTAGAGATGATCGTTATGAGCGAAGACCCTCTTAGAGAAGAAAGGATTCGGAAAGGAAGGACCAGTCATCAAACAGCTACACAAAACGAAGACATCAAGCTCATGTTGGTGAATGGGTATCCGGTTTCAACTCCGACAATCACTCCGAAAGAAGTTACCACTCCGACTCCGACTCCGACAATCACTCCGAAAGAAGTTACCACTCCGACTCCGAATACACTCAAGATGAAGGTGTTGCCGGTCTATCACTTGTGTAAACCGACTCCTACGACATATTTGACTCACCAAATGAAGGAATTCGAATATGCTTCATGGCTAAAGGCCCAAAGGTATCACACCCCGAGTATGTTGATTTCAATAGTGATGAAGATGATTTGCTAGGTGACGTTGATTTACTTGTTGACAACTCTAGTTATGAAAACTATGATGAACTTGCTATTAATCATGCTAATCAAGATAAAACGAATGACAATGACAAGAAGGAGATTGAGCGTCTAACTAAAGAACTAAACACTCTTAACTTAGCTCATGAAACTAGCTTGGAAGATCATCAAGAACTTTTAAAGACTCATGAGAAGCTACGCTTTGAAAAGCTCAACCTTGAGCAAGAGCATGAGTTCTTAAAGGCAATCAATGATGATATTTGCAAGAAAAGTTCTTCTTACATTGCCAAGCGTTTACTCTTGTCTACTTACATGCCACAAGTTAAATCTAGCAACAAGAACAAGAAAGATTCTTCTTCTAGTAGTAACAATAATCATGCTAAAACCAATGTTGTTGCTTCTAGTAGTTCTCTTGATTCCACTAATGATTCTCTTAGCCAAGTAACACTTGAGCAAGAAAAAGCTTATTGAAGGAAATTATAGAGACAGGTGTTTAAGAGAGTCTTGCCAGAAGTAAGCAATTTGAGGAAATTGTACGCAAGCAAGGAAGACACCGGAAGAATCAAGGTGTTGGTTTTGAACGAAAGTTCAATGCCAATGAAGTTGAGTGATCAATACCCCAAGACGAAGTTTGTTCCCCAACAAGAGAAGTATGATCCTACTTCTTCCCAAGGAACACAAGCTCAATATGATCTTCCACCACAATACCACAAGCTAAAGGGCAAGGACAAGCTTCAAGAGGAGCTTGATTCATTTGAAGAAGCTCCTAAGGCATTGGTCAAGTGGGTTCCCAAGACTACATCAAGTTCTACTTCATCAAGTACGACTACAACTCCAAGGATTCCCATCAAGATGGTGTGGATCTCTAAGAAGAAGAACTAGAGAGTTCTTGAGGGTGACTCCGCCAACATACTTCACTCGTATCATTTTGGCAAGGACAAGCGCAAACAACTTCCATATCTTGCACTAGTTCAAGGAGTCACAAACCCTCTTGTTGGTAAGACAAGGGATGAGGTAACCTCATGCATTCATGGAAATCATCTCATGTGAATATCACTCTATGTCTATGGATATCCTTGTTTGTTCCTTGTGGGACTAACCCGTGTAGGTATTGAAAGTGCAACTCACTCCAAAAGGATTGCTCCGAATGATCTACATCAACTTTGAGCACCGACATCTTCAACACCTACATAAAGTCATCATGGACAAAACCCAAGGTTAGTTCATCCCTCCTAGGGGGATATCACATCTAGGGGGCTTTACAATAATCAATTGAACTAAAGCAACTCTAACGATGTGAACACAACAATGCATTATGTAAAAGTGGTAACCCCACTTGTGCTTAAACGATGAGTATGACCTACGATCAAATGTTCTCATTTGACTCCTCAGTCAATATACTCATATATAGAAGACCTAGTCATCACCAAATTGCTTGATAGATGCTAGAGTGATTGTGCATGCTTTGCCACATATTTCATTTGCCATCTTATTGTGTGAGCATGTTGGTTGCATATTTTTACTCATTCAAGGACATCCATTTGTTGCCTTGATTGTTTGGTTTTTTCTCCTTTTCCAAATGGATGGACAAGAATGCCTAAGGACTTCCTCTAGCTATCTATGCTTTTCTCATCTCAAACTCTATTCATGCTACATCACAGAGTTTTATCAAGTCAGATTCGAACCACTCTATGTGAGGAGCACTCAGAGTCCCCGATTCGTCATAGACTTAAACTTCCAAAACCTCTTTGTGCATTTCGGTATGACTGAGTCATCCATTTTGGTCACACTGAGATCACTAAGTTGATCTAGGTTTTCAATCTTGGTGTAGCTGATTTGAACTTTTCGGTCACATCGAGTTGCAGTAATCGCTTGCGATTCTGCATCTCGGTGCCACTGGGTTGTTCCTGTTGGGGAACATAGCTATAATTCAAAATTTTCCTACGTATCACCAAGATCAATCTAGGAGATACTAGCAACGAGAGAGAGGGAGTGCATCTTCATACCCTTGAAGATTGCTAAGCAGAAGCGTTGCAAGAACGCGGTTGGAGGAGTCATACATGTAGCGATTCAGATCGCGGCCGAATCCGATCTAAGCACCGAACAACGGTGCCTCCGCGTTCAACACACGTGCAGCCCGATGACGTCTCCCGCGCCTTGATCCAGCAAGGAGGAGGGAGAGGTTGAGGAAAGCTCCAACAGCAGCATGACGGCGTGGTGGTGATGGAGTGGCAGTTCTCCGGCAGGGCTTCGCCAAGCTCACGCAGAGGAGGAGAGGTGTTGGGGAGGGGAGGGGCTGCGCCTTGGATGTGGCGGTGCAGCCCTCCCTTTGCCCCTCTATTTATAGGGGAAGGGGGCCGGGCCCCTCTAGATGAGATCTAGAGGGGGTCGGCGGCCAAGGGGGAGGGGGCTTTCCCCCCAAGCCAAGGGGGTGAAGGAAATATGCCCTAGAGGCAATAATAAAGTTATTATTTATTTTCTTATATCATGATAAATTTTTATTATTCATGCTAGAATTGTATTAACCAGAAACATAATACATGTGTGAATACATAGACAAACAGAGTGTCACTAGTATGCCTCTACTTGACTAGCTCGTTAATCAAAGATGGTTATGTTTCCTAACCATGGACAAAGAGTGGTCATTTGATTAATGGGGTCACATCATTAGTTGAATGATCTGATTGACATGACCCATTCCATTAGCTTAGCACCCGATCGTTTAGTATGTTGCTATTGCTTTCTTCATGACTTATACATGTTCCTATGACTATGAGATTATGTAACTCCCGTGTGCCGGAGGAACACTTTGTGTGCTACCAAACGTCACAACGTAACTGGGTGATTATAAAGGTGCTCTACATGTGTCTCCAAAGGTACATGTTGGTTTGACGTATTTCGAGATTAGGATTTGTCACTCCGATCGTCGGAGAGGTATCTCTGGGCCCTCTCGGTAATGCACATCACTTAAGCCTTGCAAGCAATGCAACTAATGAGTTAGTTGCGAGATGATGTATTACAGAACGAGTAAAGAGACTTGCCAGTAACGAGATTGAACAAGGTATTAGATACCGACGATCGAATCTCGGGCAAGTAACATACCGATGACAAAGGGAACAACGTATGTTGTTATGCGGTCTGACCGATAAAGATCTTTGTAGAATATTTTTGAGCCAATATGAGCATCCAGGTTCCGCTATTGGTTATTGACCGGAGACGTGTCTCGGTCATGTCTACATTGTTCTCGAACCCGTAGGGTCCGCGCGCTTAAGGTTTCGATGACAGTTATATTATGAGTTTATGAGTTTTGATGTACCGAAGGAGTTCGGAGTCCCGGATGAGATCGGGGACATGACGAGGAGTCTCGAAATGGTCGAGGCGTAAAAATCGATATATTGTATGACTATATTCGGACATCGGAAAGGTTCCAAGTGATTCGAGTATTTTTCGGAGTACCGGAGAGTTACGGGAATTCGTCGGGAGAAGTATTGGGCCTTATTGGGCCATATGGGAAAGAGAGAGGGGCTGCACCCCTTCCTTGTTTCCTACTCCTACTACATGGAAGGACTCCTAGTTGGACTAGGAAAGGGGGAATCCTACTCCCGGTGGGAGTAGGACTCCCCTAGGGCGCGCCATAGAGAGGGCCGGCCCTCCCCTCCTCCACTCCTTTATATACGGGGGCAGGGGGCACCCCATAGACACACAAGTTGATCCACGTGATCATATTCTTAGCCGTGTGCGGCGCCCCCTGCCACCATAGTCCTCGATAATATTGTAGCGGTGCTTAGGCGAAGCCCTGCGACCGTAGTACATCAAGATCGTCACCACGCCGTCGTGCTGACAGAATTCTTCCCCGACACTTTGCTGGATCGGAGTCCGGGGATCGTCATCGAGCTGAACGTGTGCTAGAACTCGGAGGTGCCGTAGTTTCGGTGCTTGATTGGTCGGGCCGTGGAGACGTATGACTACATCAACCGCGTTGTGCTAACGCTTCCGCTATCAGTCTACAAGGGTACGTAGATCACACTCTCCCCTCTCATTGCTATGCATCACCATGATCTTGCGTGTGCGTAGGAAATTTTTTGAAATTACTACGTTCCCCAACAGGGGGTGCCCCCTTTAGGGTTCCCCCCAACCCTAGGTGCATGGGCCCTTGGGGGGTTGGCGCCCCAGCCCACTTGGGGCTGGTTCCCTTCCCCTTACAGCCCATAAGGCCCTCCGGGAGAGGTGGCCCCTCCCGGTGGACCCCCAAAACCCCTCCGGTGGCCCCGGTACAATACCGATATGCCCCCGAACCTTTCCGGTGACCGTATGACAACTTCCCACATATAAATCTTCACCTTAGGAACTCCTCGTGACGTCCGGGATCTCATCCGGGACTCCGAACAACATTCGGTAATCACATACAAGTCTTCCTAATAACCCTAGCGTCATCGAACCTTAAGTGTGTAGACCCTACGGGTTCGGGAACCATGCAGACATGACTGAGACAACTCTCCGGCCAATAACCAACAACGGGATCTGGATACCCATGTTGGCTCCCACATGTTCCACGATGATCTCATCGGATGAACCACGATGTCGAGGATTCAAGCAATCCCGTATACAATTCCCTTTGTCAATCGGTATGTTACTTGCCCGAGATTCGATCGTCAGTATCCCAATACCTCGTTCAATCTCGTTACCGGCAAGTCACTTTACTCGTTCCGTAACACATCATCCAGTGACTAACCCTTAGTCACATTGAGCTCATTACGATGATGTCTTACCGAGTGGGCCCAGAGATACCTCTTTGTCATACGGAGTGACAAATCCCAGTCTTGATTCGTGCCAACCCAACAAACACTTTCAGAGATACCCGTAGTGCACCTTTATAGTCACCCAGTTACGTTGTGACGTTTGGCACACCCAAAGTATTCCTACAGTATCCGGGAGTTGCACAATCTCATGGTCTAAGGAAAAGATACTTGACATTAGAAAAGCTTTAGCAGACAAACTACACGATCTTGCGCTATCCTTAGGATTGGGTCTTGTCCATCACATCATTCTCCTAATGATTTGATCCCGTTATCAATGACATCCAATGTCCATGGTTAGGAAACCATGACCATCTATTGATCAACGAGCTAGTCAACTAGAGGCTTACTAGGGACATGTTGTGGTCTATGTATTCACACATGTATTACGGTTTCCGGTTAATACAATTATAGCATGAACAATAGACAATTATCATGAACAAGGAAATACAATAATAACCATTTTATTATTGCCTCTGGGGCATATTTCCAACAGTCTTCCACTTGCACTAGAGTCAATAATCTAGTTCACATCACTATGTGACTGTAATGAATCCAACACCCATGGGGTTTGTTCATATCTTGCTTGTGAGAGAGGTTTATTAGTCAATGGGCCTGAACCTTTCAGATCCATGTGTGCTTTGCAAATCTCTATGTCATCTTGTAGATGTAGCTACCGCGCACTACTTTGAGCTATTCCAAATAACTGCTCTACTATACGTATCCGGTTTACTATTCAGAGTCATTCGGATTAGTGTCAAAGTTTGCATCGACGTAACCCTTTATGACGAACTCTTTTACCACCTCCATAATCGAGAAAATCCCTTAGTCCACTAGTTACTAAGGATAAGTTCGACCGCTGTCATGTGATCCATTCCTGGATCACCCTTGTACCCTTGACTGACTCATGGCAAGGCACACTTCAGGTGCGGTACACAACATAGCATACTGTAGAGCCTATGTCTAAAGCATAGGGGACGACCTTCATCCTTTCTCTCTCTTCTGCCGTGGTCAGGTCTTGATTCTTACTCAATACTCACACCTTGTAACACAGCCAAGAACTCCTTCTTTGCTGATCTATTTTGAACTCCTTCAAAATCATGTCACGGTATGTATTCATTTGAAAGTACTATTAAGCGTTTTTGATCTATCCTTATAGATCTTGATGCTTAATGTTCAAGTAGCTTAATCCATGTTTTCCATCGAAAAACACTTTTCAAATAACCCTGTATGCTTTCCAGAAATTCTACATTATTTCTGATCAACAATATGTTAACAACATATACTCATCAAAAATTCTATAGTGCTCCCACTCACTTCTTTGGAAATACAAGTTTCTCATAAACTTTGTATAAACCCAAAATATTTGATCATCTCATCAAAGCGTACATTCCAACTCCGAGATGCTTACTCCAGTCCTTAGAAGGATTGATGGAGCTTTGCATACTTGTTAGCATCTTTCAGGATTGACAAGACCTTCTGGTTGTATCACATACAACCTTTCCTCAAGAAAAACCTCGAGGAAACAATGCTTTGACATCCTATCTGTAAGATTTCATAAATAATGCAGTAACTACTAACATAATTTCAACAGACTCTTAGCATCATTGTCCGTCTTCCTTTTAAAATCCATAAATAATGTAGTCAACTCCTTGAACTTGTCAGGAAACATCTTAACGACAAGTTGAGCTTTCTTAATGGTGACACTTACCATCATTGTCTGTCTTCCTTTTAAAATCCATCTACACCCAACAGCCTTACGACCATCAAGTAGTTCTTTCAAAGTCTATACTTTGTTTTATACATGGATCCTCTCTCGGATTTTATGGCCTCGAGCCATTCGGCGGAATCCGGGCGCACCATCGCTTCTCCATAGCTCGTAGGTTCATTGTTGTCTAGCAACATGACTTCCAGGACAGGATTACGTACCACTCTGAAGTAGTACGCATCCTTGTCGACCTATGAGGTTTGGTAGTGACTTGATCCGAAGTTTCATGATCACTATCATAAGCTTCCACTTCAATTGGTGTAGGTGCCACAGGAAAAACTTCCTGTGCCCTGCTACACACTAGTTGAAGTGACGGTTCAATAACCTCATCAAGTCTCCACCATCCTCCCACTCAATTCTTCCGAGAGAAACTTTTCCTCGAGAAAGGACCCATTTCTAGAAACAATTAATTTTGCTTCCAGATCTGAAATAGGAGGTATACCCAACTATTTTAGGTATTCTGTGAAGATGCATTTATCCGCTTTAGGTTTGAGCTTATCAGCCTGAAACTTTTTCACATAAGCGGCGCAACCCCAAACTTTTAAGAAACGACAACTTAGGTTTTGCTAAACCATAATTCATACGGTGTCATCTCAACGGAATTGTGTGGTGCCCTGTTTAAAGTGAATGCGGTTGTCTCTAATGCCTAACCCATAAATGATAGTGGTAATTCGATAAGAGACATCATGGTATGCACCATATCCAATAGGGTGCAGTTATGATGTTCGGACACACCATCACACTATGGTGGTCCAGGCGGTATTAGTTGTGAAACAATTTCCACAATGTCTTAATTGTGTGCCAAACTCGTAACTCAGATATTCATCTCTATGATCATATCATAGACATTTTATCCTTTTGTCACAACGATCTTCAACTTCACTATGAAATTACTTAAACCTTTCAATAATTCAAACTTGTGTTTCATCAAGTAAATATACTCAGCATCTACTAAAATCATCTGTGAAGTAAGAACATAACGATATCCACTGCGTGCCTCAGCACTCATTGGACTGCACACATCAAAATGTATTACTTCCAACAAGTTGCTTTCTTGTTCCATCTTACTGAAAACGAGGTCTTTCAGTCATCTTGCCCATGTGGTATGATTTGCATGTCTCAAGTGATTCAAAAACAAGTGAGTCCAAACGATCCATCTATATGGAGTTTCTTCATGCATATCTACCAATAGACATGGTTCGCATGTCTCAATCTTTTCAAAAACGAGTGAGTCCAAAGATCCATCAACATGGAGCTTCTTCATGCGTTTTATACCAACATGACTCAAATGGCAGTGCCACAAGTATGTGGTACTATCATTACTATCTTATATCTTTTGGCATGAACATGTGTATCACTACGATTGAGATTCAATAAACCATTCATTTTAGGTGCAAGACCATTGAAGGTATTATTCAAATAAACAGAGTAACCATTATTCTCCTTAAATGAATAACCGTATGGCGATAAACATAATCCAATCATGTCTATGCTCAACGCAAACACCAAATAATAATTATTTCAGTTTAACACCAATCTCGATGGTAGAGGGAGCGTGCGATGTTTGATCACATCAACCTTGGAAACACTTCCAATATATCGTCATCTCACCTTTAGCTAGTCTCTGTAGCCTTTTATTTCGAGTTACTAACACTTAGCAACCGAACCGATATTTATTACCCTGGTGCTACTAGGAGTACTAGTAAAGTACACAATAATATAACGCATATTCAAAATACTTCTGTCGACCTTGCCAGCCTTCTCATCTACCAAGTATCTAGGGTAGTTCTACTTCAGTGACCATTCCCCTCATTACAGAAGCACTTAGTCTCGGGTTTGGGTTCAACCTTGGGTTTCTTCACTAGAGCAGCAACTGATTTGTCGTTTCATGAAGTATCCCTTCTTTCCCTTGCCCTTCTTGAAACTAGTGGTTTAACCATCAACAATTGATGCTCCTACTTGATTTCTACTTTCGCGGTGTCAAACATCGTGAGTTGCTCAAGGATCATCATGTCTATCCCTGATATGTTATAGTTCATCACGAAGCTCCAATAGTTTGGTGGCAGTGACTATGGAGAACCATCACTATATCATCTGGAAGATTAACTCCCACTCGATTCAAGCGATTGTAGTACTCAGACAATCTGAGCACATGCTCAATGATTGAGCTTTTCTCCCTTAGTTTGCAGGCTTAAGAAACTTGTCAGAGGTCTCATACCTCTTGACGTGGGCACTAGTCTGAAATCCCAATTTCAGTCTTTGGAACATCTAATATGTTTTGCGACGTTTCAAAACGTCATTGGTGCCATAATTCTAAACTGTTAGCAATACGCACTGAACTATCACATAGTCATCAAAACATGCATGTCAGATGTTTCCCAACATCTACAGACGATGCTCGAGGTTCAACACACTGAGCGGTGCATTAAGGACATAATCCTTCTGTGCAGCAATGAGGACAATCATCAGTCCACGGACCCAATCCGCATAATTGCTACTGTCAACTCTCAACTAAATTTTCTCTAGGAACATATCTAAAATAGTAGAGCTAAAGCATGAGCTACGACATAATTTGCAAAGACCTTTTGACTATGTTCATGATAATTAAGTTCATCTAATCAAATTATTCAATGAACTCCCACTTAGATAGACATCCCTCTAGTCATCTAAGTGATACATGATCCGAGTCAACTAGGTCGTGTCCGATCATCACGTGAGATGGACTAGTCATCATCGGTGAACATCTTCATGTTGATCGTATCCACTATATGACTCATGTTCGACCTTTCGGTCTTCCGTGTTCCGAGGCCATGTATGTACATGCTAGGCTCGTCAAGTTAACCTAAGTGTATTGCGTGTGTAAATCTGGCTTACACCCGTTGTATGCGAACGTTAGAACCTATCACACCCGATCATCACGTGGTGCTTCGGAAAAACGGACCTTAGCAACAGTGCATAGTTAGGGGGAACACAATTCTTGATATTTTAATGAGGGATCATCTTATTTATGCTACCATCGTTCTAAGCAAATAAGATGTGAAAACATGACAAACATCACATGCAAATCATAAAGTGACATCATATGGCCAATATCATCTTGCGCCTTTGATCTCCATCTTCGAGGCGCGGCATGAACACCATCGTCACCGGCATGACACCATGATCTCCATCATCATATCTCCATCATCGTGTCTTCATGAAGTTGCCTCGCCAACTATTACGTCTACTATTATGGCTAACGGTTAGCAATAAAGTAAAGTAATTACATGGCGTTTTCATTGACACACAGGTCATAAATAATTTAAGACAACTCCTATGGCTCCTGCTGGTTGTCATACTCATCGACATGCAAGTCGTGATTCCTATTACAAGAACATGATCAATCTCATACATCACATATATCATTCATCACATCCTTTTGGCCATATCACATCACATAGCAAACCCTGCAAAAACAAGTTAGATGTCCTCTAATTGTTGTTGCATGTTTTATGTGGCTGCTATGGGTTTCTAGCAATAACGTTTCTTACCTACGCAAAACCACAACGGTGATATGCCAATTGTTATTTACCCGTCGTAAGGACCCTTTTCATCGAATCCGATCCGACTAAAGTGGGAGAGACAGACACCCGCCAGCCACCTTATGCATCAAGTGCATGTCAGTCGGTGGAACCAGTCTCACGTAAGCGTACGTGTAAGGTCGGTCCGGGCTGCTTCATCCCACAATGCCGCCGGATCAAGATAAGACTAGTAACGGTAAGCAAATTGAACAAATCATCGCCCACAACTGCTTTGTGTTCTACTCGTGCATAGAATCTACGCATAGACCTAGCTCATGACGCCACTATTGGGGAACGTAGCAATAATTCAAAATTTTCCTACGTGTCACCAAGATCAATCTAGGATATACTAGCAACGAGAGAGAGGGAGTGCATCTTCATACCCTTGAAGATCGCTAAGCGGAAGCGTTGCAAGAACACGGTTGGAGGAGTCGTACACGTAGCGATTCAGATCGCGGCCGAATCTGATCTAAGCACCGAACAACGGTGCCTCCTCGTTCAACACACGTGCAGCCCGATGACGTCTCTCGCGCCTTGATCCAGCAAGGAGGAGGGAGAGGTTGAGGAAGAAGCTCCAACAGCAGCACGACGGCGTGGTGGTGATGGAGTGGCAGTTCTCCGGCAAGGCTTCGCCAAGCTCACCCGGAGGAGGAGAGGTGTTGGGGAGGGGAGGGGCTGCGCCTTGGATGTGGTGGTGCAGCCCTCCGTTTGCCCCTCTATTTATAGGGGAAGGGGGAAGGGGGCCGGCCCCTCTAGATGAGATCTAGAGGGGGGCGGCGGCCAAGGGGGAGGGGGCTTGCCCCCAAGCCAAGGGGGTGCCCCCTTTAGGGTTCCCCCCAACCCTAGGCGCATGGGCCCTTGGGGGGTTGGCGCCCTAGCCCACTTGGGGATGATTCCCTTCCCCTTACAGCCCATAAGGCCCTCCGGGAGAGGTGGGCCCTCCTGGTGGACCCCCGGACCCCTCCGGTGGCCCCGGTACAATACCGATATGCCCTCGAACCTTTCCGGTGACCGTATGACAACTTCCCACATATAAATCTTCACCTCCGGACCATTCCGGAACTCCTCGTGATGTCCGAGATCTCATCCGGGACTCCAAACAACATTCGGTAATCACATACAAGTCTTCCTAATAACCCTAGCATCATCGAACCTTAAGTGTGTAGACCCTATGGGTTCAGGAACCATGCAGACATGACTGAGACAACTCTCCGGCCAATAACCAACAGTGGGATCTGGATACCCATGTTGGCTCCCACATGTTCCACGATGATCTCATCGAATGAACCACGATGTCGAGGATTCAAGCAATCCCGTATACAATTCCCTTTGTCAATCGGTATGTTACTTGCCCGAGATTCGATCATCGGTATCCCAATACCTCATTCAATCTCGTTACCGCAAGTCACTTTACTCGTTCCGTAACACATCATCCCGTGACTAACCCTTAGTCACACTGAGCTCATTACGATGATGTCTTACCGAGTGGGCCTAGAGATACCTCTCCATCATACGGAGTGACAAATCCCAGTCTCGATTCGTGCCAACCCAACAGACACTTTCGGAGATACCCGTAGTGCACCTTTATAGTCACCCAGTTACGTTGTGACGTTTGGCACACCCAAAGTATTCCTACAGTATCCGGGAGTTGCACAATCTCATGGTCTAAGGAAAAGATACTTGACATTAGAAAAGCTTTAGCAGACGAACTACACGATCTTGCGCTATGCTTAGGATTGGGTCTTGTCCATCACATCATTCTCCTAATGATGTGATCCCGTTATCAATGACATCCAATGTCCATGGTCAGGAAACCATGACCATCTATTGATCAACGAGCTAGTCAACTAGAGGCTTACTAGGGACATGTTGTGGTCTATGTATTCACACATGTATTACGGTTTCCAGTTAATACAATTATAGCATGAACAATAGACAATTATCATGAACAAGGAAATACAATAATAACCATTTTATTATTGCCTCTAGGGCATATTTCCAACAGTTCCACTCGGTCACACCGTCAGGGTCGGGATATATATACCCACGGGTGAGATTTTGGAAATTTCTTCAAACTCCTTAGCCCGTGCGTGTGTCCTGCTCTGCCTCCTTGGGTCTCCGGATCGTCTCCTCGCCGCCAGCGACCTCCCGCCACTGGTTTCCATCACCGACAACGGAAAACTGCTCCGCCGTTGTCACCGTAGCGAACTCCCACCAAACTAGGGTATGGGTTCAACCCTTGTGCTATTCTTTTACCTCTGATTCATAGCACATTGTTTTGCCATGATCCTTACCACGTATGCAAACACTCTATCCACTGGAAAATCCTTTAGGTTAGATTTGATTTGAAAATTTAGGGTTAGGTCTCCGCCGAACTCATCTCGGACCGACCGAGTTGTAGAAATCGGTCTCATCGATTTGGCCTAGGCCATAGCACTTGCAATTTTTGGTCTGACCGAAAACTGCAAATCGGTGTGACCGAGTTCGATTCTGTGTGAAACCCTAGCAGTCTCGGTGCTACCAAACTGTGACTCAGTCTGATCGAGTTCACTAGTTTAGGTTCCAAAAGCTGCTTCGGTATCACCGAGTTTACAAATCGGTGGCTCCGAAATGCTTTCTGTGGAGAACTAAAACTAAGTTTTTTAAGTCATCTGTTTTGCAAAAAAACTGCACTTTGTGATGCTCATGCACTTTATCTCATCTACATCTATTCACAGGGTCTGCTGTCAGTGAGTTTGTAGAGATGTCTGATCAGAGTGACAGTCAGAACAGGTCTGAGGAACATGTGCAGCTGAGTGAGGGTTCAGATCCTTCGAGCACTTCTGATGATGGCAGCAGGAGCACTCCCAGCAACTTGCCAAAGGCAGCCACTAGATCTAGGAAGAAGAGAACCTCAGAATCTGAGGATAAGGATTATGTTGCCGCTGAGGAGGAAGTAAGCTCCAAGAAGAAGGTGCTGAAAAAGGAGTATGGCACAACTGCTACAGTTAAGCCAGGAATGAATAAGAAGGCTCCAGCAAAGATAATTCCTATGTCTAAGGCCAGAGCCTCTACTCAAGAGACAATGGAGTTCACTCTTGAACCCAAAGAAGGTGGAGAAGGCAAGAAAAGGAAGGAGAGGGTCAAGAAGACCATCGCAAGAGTAATTGGCAAGCCCTCCATGATGAGATATCCCTCTGAAGAAGAGGAAGAGGAAGAGGATGCTGCACTAGCACCCAAAGCTCAGAAGCTTATGGGAGATGCTATAAAGTCAGGGGCTGCTCCATCAAAGCCCAAGACAGCTCCCAAAGCTCCAGCTCAGAAGCCCAGTAAGCCCAACAGGAACACCAGAAGTATACCTGCTGAAGAAAAGAACAAGGCCCCAGTGCCTCAGGCTGAAGAAGAAGATGACGAGTCTCTTATCTTGAGAAGATTGAAGCCCAAGATTCCAGACCACAATGATGCTCATCCAGTCACTGAGAACATGCACATCAGGAAAGATACAGGACTAAGATTGTGGAGAGAGTCTGATCCTTATGCTGTGAGGAGGAGGACTACAATTGGCTACCGGTTTCATACAAAGGAACAACAAGACTTTTATGAAACTATTTTGCTTGACAAGAAGCCCATTGTCTGCGACATGAGATGGGTTGATTGGGAATACACCCAGGAGAATGAAGATCACTTTCCAGGAGTTTATGATAGCTTCAAAGCATGTGGAGTAGATGAGTTTGTTAGACAGAAGCTCACAAAATGGAATGATGAGCTGATCATGCAGTTTTACTCTACTGCTCACTTTTACCCAGATGGGAAGATCATATGGATGTCAGAAGGTACTACGTACCAATCCATAGTTGAAGAATGGGCAAAATTGATAAATGCCCCAGAAGAACATGAAGATGACTTGGATGTGTATGCCAAGAAGAAGAAGGACCACAACACTATGGCTAACATGTACAAGGAGATCCCAAATAAAGCTTTGGAGACTCACAAGCTTGGATCTGTACACTTCTTGTTGTCTGGTCTGCCTACTATCAACTGGATCCTAAGGCACACTCTGCTACCCAAGTCAGGAGATCACAAGATGATCAGAGGGCACTCTATCAACCTGCTACAGCTTTTTGATGTCCCTCAAAAGTTCAAGGTCATGAGTCTGATTGTAGAGACAATCAAGAGGACTGCTGCTGACCAGAAGAGAAGCTGTGGGTATCCTTCACACATTCAGGAGCTCATCAACTCCAAGATGGGCACAAGAACATATCTGTTCGATAAGGAGCATCTACCCCTGTATCCTGATTTTGAAGATAATACTGTTGTGATGAATGAGGAGGAACCATCATAAGTTCAAGCACGGGAGAAGAGAGCCAGAGCAAAGCCTGAGAAAGCTTCCAAGATGCCAAGTGTTGAAGAGGCATCTCAAGTTTTCCTGAAGAGCAAGCAAGATCAACTTGCATATCTGATCCAGTCTACACTGAGGATTGAGAAGGGCTTGGCCACCCTGACTCAAAACCAGGAGAGCTTGGAGAGGATCATAGAAACCAAAATTTATGATCTTGATCTGAAGGTAACTGAGATTCAAACAACAGTTGAGAAGCTTCAGGAGGAAGCAGAAGAGAAGAGAGGCAAGGCAACCACAGATGCATTTCAGCGAGTGTCAAGGAGTCAGAGGTCTACTGCCATGCTAGTGATAGATTCTAGAGCTATGGCATCAGCACCAACAGGTACAGCTCCAGTGCCACCTCCAGCAGCCACTCCACCAACTCCAACCACATCAACAGATGCCTTCATCCTTGGAGTTCTCTCTACACTACCTCCCAAAGACCAAGCCTGAGAGACACATAACACTATGCATATTTGAACTTTTTGGTAACTTGTTGCCAAAGGGGGAGAAATATGTATAGATCATAGGCTTCGAGAGAGTGTTTTGCGTCTTTGCCTTTGGTTGAACTTTTTATTGTGTGAGATACTTTATGTACTTGTGTGAGATACTTGTGTGATCATGTGATTGATCATTTGCTACCCTAATGTTTGTTTAGATGATACTGTCTTTTATATCCATATATGATCATTCACTTGCTTGGTGATGAGTGCATGCTTTTAATATTCTATCATTTTGAGCGCTCCACAAAGATGTATGTGACATGGAAGAATAACCCATGATCCTAATCGATTATGCATTTGCATTCAAAAGCAAATTTTAAATAATGCACAAATTTAGGGGGAGCTCTTGCTTATCACATACTTCTCAAAGCGATGATGTTTTTCAATCTTATTATCATCTGTCGAAGCTTTGATCTATATGTTGTCATCAATTACCAAAAAGGGGGAGATTGAAAGTGCAACTAACCCTGGGTGGTTTTGGTAATTCCTAACAACATATAGCCCATTGAGCTAATGCTATTTCAAGATAAATATTTCAGGAAAGCTCAATGTTTGGCATGGCATGGATTAGAAAGTGGACCCCTCAAAATACTAACAACACATGTTGTCTCAAGCTCAAGACTCTATTTTTTACTTTTAGTGATCCAAGATCACATTGAGTCCATAGGACAAGCCAATACTATTAAAAGGGGATGAGGTGTTGCTTAATGAGTTACTTGCTCAAAATGCTTAGTGATATGCTCCAAAACCCTCAACTACTTTCTCATATCCACATATGTCCCAAACCAAAAGTCAAACTCGGCCCCACCAAAATTTCCTACCAGGCGCCACCAAGTTCACTTGACATAGCCACTACCACAAACCCTAGTCATTTCGGTCTCGCCGATAGGGATCTCGGTCTCACCGAGATGGGATTGCAACCTCTCTGTTTCCCTTTGTAACGTTTTGGTCCAACCGAGATGAGTGATCGTTCCCACCGAGATTGCAATGCAAACTCTCTATTTCCCCTTCGTAACGTTTCGGTCTAACCGAGATGAGCGAATCGGTCCTACCGAGTTTGCCTGACCAACTCTCTGTTTGCCTATTACCAAAATCGGTCCCACCGAGTTTGTGTAATCGGTCTCACCGAGATTACATTATGCCCTAACCCTAATGGAATCGGTTCCACCGAGTTGACATGTCAGTCCCACCGAAAATCCTAACGTTCACATTTTGAACTAAATCGGTCTGACCGAGTTTCATGATTCAGTCCCACCGAGTTTGGTGATTTGTGTGTAACGGTTAGATTTTGTGTGGAGGCTATATATACCCCTCCACCCACTCTTCATTCGTGAGGCGAGCCATCAGAACATGCCTACACTTCCAACATACATTTTTTGAGAGAGAACCACCTACACTTGTGTTGAGATCAAGATATTCCATTCCAACCACATAAATCTTGATTTCTAGCCTTCCCCAAGTTGCTTTCCACTCAAACCCTCTTTCCACCAAATCCAATCCTATGAGAGAGAGTTGAGTGTTGGAGAGACTATCATTTGAAGCACAAGGGCAAGGAGTTCATCATCAACACACCATCTATTACCTTTTGGAGAGTGGTGTCTCCTAGATTGGTTAGGTGTCACTTGGGAGCCTCTGTCAAGATTGTGGAGTTCAACGAAGGAGTTTGTACGAGCAAGGAGATCGCCTACTTCGTGAAGATCTACCCTAGTGAGGAAAGTCCTTCGTGGGCGATGGCCATGGTGGGATAGACAAGGTTGCTTCTTCGTGGACCCTTCGTGGGTGGAGCCCCTGTGGACTCGCGCAACCGTTACCCTTCGTGGGTTGAAGTCTCCATCAACATGGATGTACGATAGCACCACCTATCGGAACCACGCCAAAAATCTTCGTGCCTACATTGCGCTTGCTCCCTCAAACTCCTCCCTTTACCTTCATATGCAATTGTTTTACATTCCGCTGCTATACTCTTAGAATTTCATGTGTTGGTTAATTACTTGACTTGTGCTAAGTTGTTAAAATATGCCAAGACTTAAAATTGGGAAAAGGCTAGATTTTTATTTGGTCAAGTAGTCTAATCACCCCCTCTAGACATACTTTCAATCCTACACCACTAGACTGAGGGTGATATGGAGATGCAATTCTATGGTTAACATCATACTTAGCAAGCATTTTACGGAAAGCACCATGAATAATATGTGAACCACCACCAGTCATTAAATATCTAGGGACTCCAAACCTCAGAAAAATAACTTCTTTAAGCATCTTAATAGAAGTGTTATGATCAGCACTACTAGTTGGAACAGCTTCTACCCACTTAGTAACGTAATCAACAACAACTAAAATATGTGTATACCCATTAGAGGAAGGAAAAGGTCCCATATAATCAAAGCCCCAAACATCAAATGGTTCAATAACAAGTGAATAATTCATAGGCATTTCCTGACATCTACTAATATTACCAATTCTTTGACATTCATCACAAGACAAGAAAAACTTACGAGCATCCTTGAAGAGAGTAGGCCAATAAAAACCAGATTGCAATACCTTATGTGCAGTTCTATCTCCAGCATGGTGCCCTCCATAGGCCTCAGAGTGACACTTGCGTAGGATCTTTTCCTGTTCATGCTCAGGTACACAATGTCTAATAACACCATCTACTCCTTCTTTATATAGGTTTGGGTCATCCTAAAAGTAATGTATTAAATCATAGAAAAACTTTTTCTTTTGCTGGTATGTGAAACTAGGTGGTATAAATTTAGCAACAATGTAATTAGCATAATCAACATACCATGGAGTATTACGGGAAGCATTTATGACATCTAATTGTTCATCAGGAAAGCTATCATCAATAGGCAATGGGTCATCAAAACAATATTAGTTTCTTCACATCTCTGCAAAACTAGATCAAGGTTGCTTAAGCAATCATCAAAAGAAGTTCTGTAAACAGAGAGATCATCCATGAAAACCTCAACAATCTTTTCACAAAAATCACAGAATATAGCAGTCATACATCTTTGAAAGGTAGCAGGTGCATTGCATAAACCAAAAGGCATACATCTATAAGCAAAAGTACTGAAAGGGCAAGTAAAAGTGGTCTTTTCCTGATCATCTTTTGACACAGGTATTTGAGAGAAACCAGAATAACCATCTAGAAAGCAAAAATGTTTATGTTTGGATAATTTTTCTAGCATTTATCAATAGAAGGTAGAGGGTAATGATCTTTCTTAGTAGCTTTGTTTAATTTGATAAAATCAATTACCATTCTATAACAATTCTTTGTGGAATCAATTCATTCTTATCATTAGGAACAACAGTAATACCTCCCTTCTTAGGGACACAATGAACAGGACTTACCCCTCTACTATCAGCAATAGGACAAATTATACCTGCCTCCAGAAGCTTTAGTATTTCATTTCTTACCACTTCTTTCATCTTGGAATTTAACCGTCATTGGTGATCAACAACTGGTTTAGTATCAGGCTCCAAATTAATTTTGTGCTGACATAGAGTGGGACTAATGTCCTTAACATCATCAAGAGTATATCCGATAGCGGCACGGTGCTTCTTCAGAGTTTTCAATAATTTATTTTCTTCATGCGTTGAAAGGTTAGCACTAATAATAACAGGATATATCTACCTTTCATCAAGATAAGCATATTTCAAAGTATCAGGTAATTGTGTTTCAAAGTATCAGGAAAATTGTGTTTCAAAAAAGGCCCTTGATTAAAGAATATTTCATCTATTTCCCTCCTTTCATTCATAAACATATCATTTTCATGGTCTAGCAAATATTGTTCTAAAGGATCAGTAGGATGCACGACAATAGAAGCAAGACCAGTAATTTCATCCTTACTAGGCAATTCTTTATCATGGACTTGTCTACTAAATCTAGAGAAATTAAAATCATGAGACATATCCCCTAAACCAATAGTAACAGTATCTTTCTCGCGGTCTATCTTAGCATTAACAGTATTCAAGATAGGTCTACCAAATATAATGGGACAAAAATCATCTTGTGGACAAACAAGAACAAGAAAATTAGTAGGGTATTTTATTTTCCCACACAAGACTTCAACATCTCTAACAATCCCAATTGGTGAAATAGTATCTCTATTGGCAAGTTTAATAGTGACATCAATATCTTCTATTTTAGCAGGTGCAATATCATTCATAATTTCTTTATATAAGGTATAAGGAATTGCACTCACACTAGCACCCACATCACATAAACCATGATGGCGATGATCTCCTATTTTAATAGAAAAAACAGGCATGCCAACAACGGGTCTATGTTTATCTTTCATATCGGGTTTAGCAATTCTAGCAGCTTCATCACACAAATAAATAACATGCCCGTCAATATTATCTACCAAGAGATCTTTAACCATAAAAATACTAGGTTCAACTTTAATTTGTTCAGGGGGTGTAGGTGTTCTAGTATAACTCTTATGAATCACAGTTGAAGCTTTAGCATGATCCTTTATTTTAACAGGAAAAGGTGGTTTCTCAATATAAGCAGTAGGAACAATAGGATCAACATTATAAGTAATAGTTTCTTCTTCAACTTTAATAGGTTCTACTACTTTCACTTCAATGGGAGGATTATATTTAACCACTTCTCCTTAGGGAGATCAACATGAGTAGCAAATGATTCACAAAAAGAAGCTACTATCTCAGAGTCAAGTCTATATTTAGTGCTAAAATCACGAAAAGCATCGGTATCCACAAAAGATTTAACACAATCAAACTTAAGGTTTATACCTGACTCCTTACCTTCGTCGAGTTCCAAATATTCAGAGTTGTGTTTAATTCTTTTCAATAAATCCCATTTGAATTCAATGTCCTTCTTCATAAAAGAACCAATACAAGAAGGATCGAGCATGGATCGATCATTATGAGAAAGCCGAGCATACAAATTCTGAATAACAATTTCTCTTGAGAGCTCATGATTGGGGCATGAATATAACATTGACTTAAGCCTCCCCAAGCTTGAGCGATACTTTCTCCTTTACGAGGCCAAAAATTATATATATAATTTCGATCACGATGAACAAGATGCATAGCATAAAACTTCCGATGAAATTCCAATTTCAATCGGTTGTAGTTCCACGATCCAATATCATCACATAGCCTAAACCATGTCAATGCCTTTCCCTTCAAAGATAAAATGAAGACCTTCTTCTTCACAACATACTCGGGTAAACCTGCAAGCTTAAGTAATCCACAAACTTCATTCACATAGATTGGGTGCATATCATGATGTAATGTTCCATCTCTCGTGAGGGAGTCCTGGATTAGGGGGTCTCCGGACAGCCGGACTATATCCTTTGGCCGGACTATTGGACTATGAAGATACAAGATTAAAGACTTCGTCCCGTGTCCGGATGGGACTCTCCTTGGCATGGAAGGCAAGCTAGGCAATACGGATATGTAGATCTCCTCCCTTGTAACCGACTTTGTGTAACGCTAGCCTCCTTCGGTGTCTATATAAACCGGAGGGTTTAGTCCGTAGGACAACATACAATCATACCATAGGCTAGCTTCTAGGGTTTAGCCTCTACGATCTCGTGGTAGATCAACTCTTGTAATACTCGTATCATCAAGATCAATCAAGCAGGACGTAGGGTATTACCTCCATCAAGAGGGCCCGAACTTGGGTAAACATCGTGTCCCCTGCCTCCTCTTACCATCTGCCTTAGACGCACAGTTCGAGACCCCCTACCCGAGATCTGCCGGTTTTGACACCGACATCCTGCATAAGGATTAGCTAGCAGTTTCTCTATCATACCCGAAGGAATTTCATAATAAATATTTTCAGTAGGTGCAGTAGGTTGAGAAGCAACTCTTTGCTCTTCCGGTCGAGGTGAAGATACCCCAAACAAGCCCCTCAAAGGATTATTTTCCATAGTAACAAGTGACAGTAAATTTCAGCACACTATATAAATGTTTCCTTACCAAATTCCACTTACCAAAGGCGCTTCACTCCCCTGCAACGGCGCCAGAAAAGAGTCTTGATGACCCACAAGTATAGGGGATCTATCATAGTCCTTTCGATAATTAAGAGTGTCGAACCCAACGAGGAGCGGATGGAAATGACAAGCGGTTTTTAGCAAGGTAGTCTCTGCAAGCACTGAAATTATCGATGACAGATAGTTGTATGATGAGATAATTCATAACGGGTAACAAGTAACAAAAGTAACTAAGGTGCAGAAAGGTGGCCCAATCCTTTTTGTAGCAAAGGACAAGCCTGGACGAACTCTTATATAAAGCAAAGCGCTCCCAAGGACACATGGGAATTATTGTCAAGTTAGTTTTCATCATACTCATATGATTCACGTTCGTTACTTTGATAATTTGATATGTGGGTGGATCAGTGCTTGGGTTCTGCCCTTCCTTGGACAAGCCTCCCACTTATGATTAACCCCTCTTGCAAGCATCCGCGGCTATGAAAGAAGAATTAAGATAAATCTAACCGTAGCATGAAACATATGGATCCAAATCAGCCCCTTACGAAGCGACGCATAAACTAGGGTTTAAGCTTCTGTCACTCTAGCAACCCATCATCTACTTATTACTTCCCAATGCCTTCCCCTAGGCCCCAATAATGGTGAAGTGTCATGTAGTCGACGTTCACATAACACCACTAGAGGAAAGACAACATACATCTCATCAAAATAACGAACAAATACCAAATTCAAATGATTAGTTATAACAAGACTTCTCCCATGTCCTCAGGAACAAATGTAACTACTCACAAAGCATATTCATGTTCATAATCAGAGGAGTATTAATTATCATTAAGGATCTGAACATATGATCTTCCACCGAATAAACCAACTAGCATCAACTACAAGGAGTAATCAACACTACTAGCAACCCATAGGTACCAATCTGAGGTTTTGAGACAAAGATTGGATACAAGAGATGAACTAGGGTTTGAGAGGAGATGGTGCCGGTGAAGATGTTGATGGAGATTGACCCCCTCTCGATGAGAGGATTGTTGGTGATGACGATGGCTTCGATTTCCCCCTCCCGGAGGGAAGTTTCCCCGGCAGAACAGCTCCATCGGAGCCCTAGATTTGTTCTGCCCAAGTTTCGCCTCGAGACGGCAGCGCTCCGTCCCGAAAGCTTCCTTCTGATTTTTTCTAGGTCAAAACACACCATATAGCAGAAGATGGGCGTCGGGGGCCTGCCAGGTGGCCCATAAGGTAGGGGGCGCGCCAAGGAGGGTAGGGCACGCCCTCCACCCTTGTGGATGGCGAGTGGCCCCCCTCAGGTGCTTTCTTCGCCCAATATTTTTTATATATTTCAAAATAATTCTTCGTGAAGTTTCAGGACTTTTGGAGTTGTGTAGAATAGGTCTCTAATGTTTGCTCCTTTTCTAGTCCAGAATTTCAGCTGCCGACATTCTCCCTCTTCATGTAAACCTTATAAAATAAGAGAGAGAAAGGCATACGTATTGTGATATAATGTGTAATAACAGCCCATAATGCAATAAATATTGATATAAAAGCATGATGCAAAATGGACATACCAATGACCAACATGTGTAATGGGAAGGGAAAAACTGTCACCCACAGTAATGCCAGTGGCGGTGTGGATCGGGTGAGCGGTGAGGAGGTTACCAGGGTTGGAAGCCATATGAGCCGTAGCGCTAGTATCCATGTACCAGTCGCCCCCGCTGGTGCAGTTCTGTGGCGTGGGAGCGGAGTGCAGTGCCGCTAGCAGCGCAGGATCCCAGGGCACCGGAGCCGAAGGCTATGGCTGCATTGGATGCGCTGCAAGGAGCGGGGGAAACCCGCCGGCCAGAGGGAGTGACCATAGGGCACTGAATAGCCATAGGACAACGAGGGCGCGTACGATTGTGGAGCCGCATGCAACGCCTGATGGGTTGCCGGACGGGCGCTGAAGGAGCTGGGGATGAGGGAGCGCGGAACGGGCATGGAGTACGCGTGGACGACCCCCGTCCACGGGTTCTGCCTAGCGTGCCAGGGCACCGGCTGGTACTGCTACGGTGGGCGAGGCACCCCTCCCTAGGTGCCCGCGGATGCTTGCTGCTTGCGGCCGCCTCGACGACGATCGGCGGGGGCCGGCTGTGGAGCCGGCTGCTGCGGGAAGGGGAACCCCGGCGGGGGCGGCGCCTGGTAGGGGCCCGGGCCTGACGATGACATGTACCCAGGATAAGGTCATAGGCCTAGCCTGACAACCCTACCCAAGGGCACTGCATATATGAACCCAAGACTCACAAAACTAGAAAAGAACCGTCGACTGGAAATGCCACAACATACAAGTCACTCGACACAAGATCCACTCGGTCACTCCTCCATCACTCGACCATCCTGATTCACTCGGAGAATCTGATTTCACTCGAAGAACAAAAGATCTAGAGCCACTCTGGGATGGCAACGGTTGAGCGTCAGTCTGTTGCTATAAAGATCATTAAACATAGGCATTACCAGTAATGCTCGTACCTTTATTGTCTCATTGAACCCTTGTGTAACCGAGGTCGATGAGGGGTCATCAGACTCTTTATAAGCCGCCTCTCTCCTCCTGCACAAGGGTTCGCACCCTCTATAACTCAACACTCCATACAACAAAGCTCCTGCAGCACCGAGACGTAGGGTCGTTACCTATTCCGAGAGGGGCCTAAACTCGTAAATTCGAGTGTACAACTTCGTCGTAGCTAGGCTCTGCACTCTCCTACATACCCCTACCTCTACTGTCAGATCTGTTCCCACGACAGGGACGGGGCGAGTGGGGCACCGCCGCGGGTGGTACCAGTGGCGAGGGCGGTGTGGGTGGCCTGAGTGCGCGCCATGTTCATCCGTCATTCCTCCAGCTTCAGGTATGCCACGACCTTGGGAAAATTCGGGTTGGGAATGAGGGTGAGGTTGGAGCCGGTGTTCCCGAAATCGTCGTTCAAGACGGCGGTGAGTGTACTGAGAAGAAGCTCGTCGGAGACCTTCTCACCGAGGTCAAGGAGCTCATCGGAAAGCTTCTTGAGGCGCATGCAATAGTTGTCGATTGGCGTGTTGGTGACACCCAAAAAACTCGCCGTGCAAGAAAACCTTACGCTGAAGCTTGTTATCGGTGAAGAGGCCGTTGAGCTTGGTCCAGACGGCGTGAGCGTCATCCTCGTTAGAGATCCCCGTGTGGAAGAGGTCCCTCAAGATGGTGGTGTACAACCAGCGGATGAGAGTGGCGTCGATGGTCATCCATTCGTCATCATTCACCATGAAGCGGGAGTCCACGGAGCCAGCAATGTGATCCCGGAGATTGTACTCACGGAACACAAGGGAGAAGTACGTCTTCTAGGCATAGTGGGTGGATGTGTGGTGGTAAGGATGACGGAAACCCAACCGAGGATGTTGAGATCGCGGATGAGGACGGGGTCGAGACCGGCGAACGAATTGGCGGCGGCGGCTATGGGGGTGGCAACAACGACGGCGACTAGGGTTAGAGGAGGGAGGCGGAAGCTAGAGTTAGGTGGGAGGGCGGCGGCTGCGACACGGGGCGGCGGCGCGGCGGCGTGGGGAGAACGCGGCGGCAGTGACGACGGCTTAGGTTAGGATCGAAGGTATGATACCATGTCGAGAAATAACTTTTGGCAATGCAACTTTCGATGTATTGATCGGGTGCATAAACATGTATATATGGGCATACAATGTGGGCCTCGACCTTTACTATACAATGACTAGGAGGTGGGCCATGATATACAATATACATGCAAAACCATATACTCAACAGGCGGCGGCGAAGAATGAGGATGCGACGGAGGCGTACGCGGACGTGGACGTGGACGCGGAGGCAAAGGCTGTCTACACGGCGGGGATGACACCTCCTTGATCAAGGAGCGGACGATTGGGACTGCCGGTCCGGCGGCGCAGAAATGCACGGACTACTGAACTGATATTTTTTTTGATTCAGACATGTAAAAACTAAACATATTTGTCTTTTTTTATTGTGATAGGGCATGTGATCCGGTGCTCGTGTGATCCGGTGAATCGGAATACATTAGAACTTGAATTTACGTGAACCGACACCGGAGGAAATTTGTGGTTGCAGAGATGCCCTGAAAGCGCTTGAAGCATATAGGGTGGTTGTAGACCGTGGTACGTCCAGTGCACGACGGACCCCGGTGTCTGTCTAGACTAGTACTGTACCGCTCCGGCGCTTCCACGACTGGCCCGGGTCGGTCAAGCCGAATAATTGCAGTTTTTGACCCGACGCACTGTAGACGGGCTGGACCAGACGAGGAGACGGAGAGGGAAGGGAAGGGAAGGGAAGAAAGAAGACCGCAGGCGGAAAAGGCTGTAAAAGCTTGCGCCATGGACTTGGACTCATCATCTCATCTAGTCAAGTGCGTGCTGCGCTTCGTCTGCCGCTGCGCCTGCCTGCAGGCTGCAGCGCCCCTCTCCTCTCCTGGCGCCAGCCCGTCGTCAATTCCCATCGAACGCAGCAGCAGGCCATTCTTTCGCTGCCCAGTCCACCGCAACAAAATTGAAATTCTGTGGTAGAGCAGATGCTTTACTCCTTTTATGAAGCTTCTGTGTGCGGTGTGGCCTTGCAACTTTGGCTGGCCCCGGGACCGGACGGGAGGGCTCTCGCGTCTCTTCTCTTTCCATGCATTGCACACACACGACATGCCAGTACTATGATAAACACACAAGTAGCCTGTTCCCCAGGGGCCACGAACCAAAAAATATCAGTTGAAATCGTACTACCAGCCATGATTTCTTTCAAGAAAGCGAGGACCTTGCCGCAGTTCTCATTTTTGTATGGATACAGTGCCCTGGTTAGCATCAACTTCAACTTTATGTCACCGGTCATCAATATCGATCATGAGGCGACGAGTTGTAAACACGAAACGTACATCCCCGGATCGCCCTTTCCACAAAAAGAAAGCGTTATTCTTTTGCAGCGAGAAAGGATCGAAGCGACGGACAAAATATATGTATCCCACAACCGCAGTGCACATCACATTTGTTTAGTTTATTTATTATTTTCGGACTTTGCTTAGCTAGTCGGTAATGCAACATGATGAACGGTGCAGAATGGTACGCCACATGCATCCTCTGGATATTGGGTGGGTGGGGATGAGACAAAAGTAAAATCCGGGACATTGACAATTTGGCATGCTTCTCCACAACTACTAGCGTCACACACAAAGAAAAGACTAGCATCAGACCCGGGCCACGAAGAATTTGCTGTGAGCCTCACCGACTTGTGGTTTGGTCATTGACCGGCATTCCTGTTTTTCATCGCCGGAAACGCGCAATACCATGACATTTCAGCCTTGAAAAATCCTAGTCAGTCTCCTGGAGCAGGAGCTGTTGCATGCTTCGGCCACGCGTGGTTTTTAGTTTCAGTTTCAGAAATCAGCAGCAACCAAATCACCGAAATTCAGTGAGTTCAGTATGCTTTTCGATTGAAAGGCCGAAATAATCATCTGAAGACAGTTAGATTTTTTTAAAAATGAAAATATTTTTGAAAAGTATTTGAATTCATGTGTACCACTGAAATTGCTTAAATATTTTGGCCGAAAGGTAAATATTTCAGTGCCTGCTGAAATTAATGAAATTCATCACTGAAAGTGAAGACCAACAAACGTAGTAGAACGAAACCGCAAACGAAGAAAACCCCGAGCCTTTCTTCAAAGTTACACGCATCTGCCTTTGCCGCTCCCGTTTAAAAGCCACGAGCACCAGCACCACCACCACACCACCAGTCCACCACCCACGCAAACGCCAAAGCCGCACGCACACTCACACGCGCGTCCAGACTCCAGAGCGAGGCACGGGAGCGCGCTCATGCACATCCTCCGCCTGCTCGAGGCGCGGCGCTTCCGCCGCCGCGCCGTGTCCACGATCAGAGCGAGCGCGACGGCGCCGGCCACCCCGTGCCCGTGCGGCTACGGCGAGGACGAGGGCCCGTTCTTCGACCTCGACCTGTCGTGCTGCTCCGCCTCCGCGCCCGCGTCCAGCGCCGAGTCCAGCTCCGAGTCCGAGGACTCCTCCTGCGCCGGCGAGGTCGACTTCGTCATCCTGCTGCAGCGGAGCTGCTCCGCGTCGCCGTCCTACGACGAGCGCCTCTCCTTCAGCCGCTGCGGGTGGGGGGGAGCGCCCTCGCCGGCCAAGTTCTGCGCATCTGAGCCCAGCGGCGACGCCGCGCGGTTCAGCACCAGCGGGCGCGGGAAGCTGCGCACGCTCAGCTTCGGATCCGCCAAGGCCGCCTTCTACGGCGGCCGCGCCAGCTTCACCCGGAGCTCCAACAGCACGCGCTCGGCGAGGCTCTTCCCCGCGTATGCGCACGGCTCGCCGGACCAAGACCAGGAGGAAGCCAGGAGGGCGCCCTCGGCCGACGCGATAAGGCGGTGCCTGAGCAAGATCTCGAGGCGGTTGAGGAGGGTGGCGCCTGGCGCTGCTGCTGCCGTGGACGTCCGGCTGCGGAAGAGCCGCTCGGTGTCCGCGGCGCAGTCGTCGTCGCCAGCTCGCCGGGACGACTCGCTCCTGGAGCAGCAGGACGGCATCGCGGGCGCCATCGCGCACTGCAAGGAGTCGATCCACCGTGGTGCGTGACCGCTGGCTTCGTTCCTTGCCTCCGTGAACTCGTTGGTTGATGAAGCGGTTGTCCTGACGTGCGTTTCACTTTGCTATGTGCAGCGTCCATGTCGGAGCGCGACTCGTCGCTGCTGCGGTCCCGGAGTGACCCAGGAACATAACTTGCACTCTCAAAGCTATTTTTCCCAGTGGGTTCGCATGCTTTCCCACCATTTCGCTTCGGAATCGTGGAGGAAGTTTCGCGCTGAATTTCGCAAAGGAGGCAATGAAAAACGAAGTAGTACAAAAAATTGTTAAAGCTTGAAGAGCATGCGTTGGTTTAGGAAGCTAGTGAGATCTTCTTTTGTGTGTGAGTGAGCTCTTTTCCTTTTCTAAGTACAGTAGTTTAGGCGTGGGGAAAGGCCGAAAGAGCTCCTTTTAGGCTCTTTTCGCCACCTCCCACATGTACAAGCGTAGTGGAGTCGTGCCGCCAGTTTAATCCTACGTTCGTTCGTTCTTTTTTTTCCTTATTCATCTTTTCGCATTGTACAAGAGACTTGTAAGCTGTAACATGACCTTTCGTGTGTGTAATTAGGCACTTCACTCCTAGTGCACTCCTAGCCTATTGACAGAGAGCATGAATCATGGTGTATCATTGCTTCCATTTCTATGGCCCCGCCCAACTGTTGCTTGAATATGTGCACACGCACACGTAGAACGAGATGCTAAAATTCGGCCTCTTGTTCGTGCAATAACTTGGCGTACGTAATGGTTCCTTCTTGGCTGTTTCGTCTCGTGTAAAAGGAAGCTGTTCTCTTCTTGCTTGTGCCAAGCAAAGCAGAGGGGAAACGGAAGGTTTGGATCTCGGAAAAGCTGAAAAGGCGCTCCTTCCGCGGCGCCATGATGGGTGATGAGCCGGTGCTGATGGAGACGGGGCCGGAAATTGCACAAGAACGATGTGTGTACGTACTACGATGTGGGTGGTGACTGGTAAGGACAAAGATCTGCGCGTGATTCTCTTGTGAGGCCAAGGGGTCTCGGTTGCTCGGGGAACCGCGCTGCGCCCATTTCTTTCGGCTTTGTTTACGGCTCCTTTGTTTATCTCCATGCTCGTTTTGCTTTCTTTTGTTGCGCCTTTCGTTCGTTTACTTCCTCCGTTTATCCCCGACCCCATCCACACCACCTGTGCGCCTGTGTGCGATGCGAGGCGAGGCGAGGGGAAAAGGGCCCAAAGCTACACTAGCTTTGACGGACGCCCTGAGGAGGAAAAGGGGGTGGCAAAGCATTGTTTAGTCTGACCTTTGCTTGGCTTTAGGCCTTTAATCTCGTTATAATTAGGAAAGAGCTACTGTAGGCAAAGCTAGTTTAAGCACCAAAAGCTGCGTGGCCTGTGCTGTGCACTGCCGTCAGCATTAGCACCGAATCCGAGGCGAGGAGGAGGAGAGCTTTGCCTGCCTGCGCCTAGCGTGCATCTGGTGAGGGGCCACGGCCATGATGCACGACGGAAAAATTTCTAGCAGTATCTTATGCTATGAAAGGGGAGTTCCGTTCAATTTATGTTTTTATTTTTTGGCCTCCTTGGTGTTGGTGGTGCACTTTAACTGATGACAAAACTGCATCCCACCCTGCCGAGGCTCGCGAGCGCAATGATGAAATGCCATGCGTAGGATTCGCGGATCTTGACTGCGTGGAGACGAACGAAACGAAACGAAATGCTCTGTTCCTGTTTCTGGAGGGAGGGAAGCTCCGCGAGGACCATGATGGCATCTGCTAGACGATTTCTCAAGGAACAGACGTGTACATTACATTCACGTTCCGGGCTACATGCATGCATGGGCTGCGTCTTGCTCCTTCCTTCTCGACAGGAACCGGAAGACACGATGGCTGCAACGAAGCAACCGGCAGCCCGCAGCCTCCTTGGATATGCATGCCATGCCGTGCCATGCGTCTTGGTGTAGTGTAACTAGACCACCGTTCCGTTGGCATCCTCGTTTCGGGATTCCAGGACCAGAGGTGCATGAATCTACAGGAACGAACGTTGCTTGCTTCTAATCTACAGCACGTATAGTGATTTCTGAATGTCAAACGTGCTTCTGTATCACGGACAAGGATGGGACCGAGACGATGATGGGAGGATCTAGCATTCTCCAAAGCCAAGAAATTGCTCCGCTCGCGGGTTCCTTCCTTGGGATGCCACGCTTAACCCTACGGCTACGGCTCCATGGCACCTAGTCCGTACTACACTTCGTGTGTGTATTTGCTTGGCTTGTAAAGGCGGCAAAAACAGCGCTTCTGCCCTACACATGTAGTAAGAAGAAGAAGCAGCCTAGAAACATGAAATCCACCCTTTCTTTTTCTTTTGCTTTCCCAAAGTGTCCTCCAATTCTTCCTCCTTCCCATCCGGAAAGAGAGAGGCGGGCATGCAAGCACGCTTTGTCTCCATACCCTGTGTATTCTTCTTGTGACTGTACCAGCTTTTCTTACATGAGGCTTGTCAACGCTTCATCTCCATCATTATTTGTTAACATCAGTTAAGCGATCCAGCTCATATTTGGTCACCAGAATACAAAAATCCAATTCGGCTCTTGGAGCGTATGCTCCTGTCCGTCAAAAGTACCTTTTGCATACGTGAAATCTTTTTGAAAAGAATTTAGATGTATTCATTGTCACACCCAAATGCTGCCTGGGATTTGTAATGAAAAACTTAGTATTTTGACCCGTGCAAAAAATAAATTGAACGCCAAATGTGACCTTAAAATGTTACACTTAATTTTGTTTTTTTACCGACAAAGCATTGTTGTCTCGTTTCCCATGAAAATTGTCAAATACACTTGTTAGATTAAAAGGCAGGTTCTATAGTACGGTGATTCGACCCACAATGTTGTATGTCGCTGAGTGTTGGCCTACTAAAATGTGATATGTTCAAGGGGTAGTGTAGATGCGTATGTTGAGATGAATGTGTAGCCACACAAGAAAGGATCAGGGCCGAAATGATGATATATGAGATAGAGTTGGGTAGCATCAATTGAAGAGAAGCTTGTCCAACATCGTCTTGAGATGGTTTGGGTATATTCAGCGCAGGCTTACAAAACCTCCAGTGCATAGCGAATGACTAAAAGCGTGCTGATAATGTTAAAGACAGGTCGGGGTAGGCCAAACTTGACGTGCGAGGAGTCCATAAAGAAAGATCTGGAGGACTGGAGTATCACCAAAGAACTAGCCACGAACACGGGTGTGTGGAAGCTTGCTATCCATGTGCCAGAACCATGAGTTGGTTGCGAGATCTTATGAATTTCAGTTCTAACCTATCCCAACTTGTTCGGGACTAAAGACTTTGTTGTTTCTTGTTCTTGTTGTTGTATTTGTTAGACTAACATGAACATCCACACAAAAAATTAGAATTTTTTAAACTCATTTACTATTTATTTTGAATTTAGTATTCATCATGCTCCCCAGAACCAAAATGGACCTCCCACCAGAATAGCGCAGTTCCATCATATGATTCTACCATGACAGACACTACCTATCAGTAGCCTACACAAATAAATCATTAGACCACTCATGCACCATCGATTTAGCTTTCATCTGACGGCCGAGATATACCAAGTAATCGCTTGCCTTGTTCAAACCTTCCTCTGTGATGCAGCCATGTCTACATGATCCCACTAATCTCGCTTATTTACTCTTCCCGAACTAAATTTCTCACCTTGGTTCCCCTCTCTTGCTTGCAACCCAACACATCATCCACCTGCGATGCCCCTGTGCTCTCCATCGATGCTCTAGATTTGATCCCCTTCATCTTGTCTTTTAATCCACTTCATTCTGATCTCTCCATCCATCGCACCGCCGAGATTATATCCCTTGCACCCCACCACCCCTTTGGAGATGGACACATTGAGGTGCCCCATTGGCAGCTACCGCAGGTCATCGCCTTCGATCTCCTTCCATTGACGCTCCATCAATGCAAGATGCGCAGAGCTCTCACGATTGAGAAACTCCTGTAGCCACACGACGTGATCGTTGTAATGAGTGCTCTGCTCACCGCCCCCACCTTGAGGAGATACACCGCTACCCAAGTAGAAAACAATTAACGCAAGCAATGAAAGTGTAATTACATATCTGTGCTGCTTGTTCATGGAAGCAAATTATCCTTTCGATAGATGAAAATTTTATTTCATTGGAAACACATCCTAGTTTGTTCGAATCATGTGCCAAGTTGAAAGACAAAAAAATCTTCTCGGTGGAAACAAGTTAATCTTTCGTTTGAAGCAAGTTATCTAGTCCATGGAATCAATTTCTTAATGCTTTTGAAGCAATATAAAATGTTTTTACACGATGCACAAGATTATGTTATAACAAGAGCATAAATTTGTTGTCTCCAATGCATACAATGCTAATTCTATTAAATTAGAGCAAATTTCATTGACCAGGGAAGCTCAATTTTCAATCAACAGAATCATAAATTTTTGCATTGAGAACAAACATTGCAGCAAATTTCATCAAACATGGATGCTAAAGCTCGGATAGGCGAAAGCCTAAATTTGTTGTGTTTAAAAGAGAACCATCTAAAACAAAATTTTGTGTAGATTAGATAGAAGCAAACTCCCACTCCATGGGAAGCAAACAAGAATTCCGATTGAAGTATTTCATAAGGAGGCATACTAGTAAATGGCGGGGAAAATCCTTTTGGAGATAATTTGTTTCCTTAACAACCGAGAAATTGTTTTCCCAAGAAGATGCACACAAGAGGGTGTGCCCTACACCACCTACGCCGACATCAACAATTTCAAGGGCTCCATCAACAACAGGAGCAACCTCGCCGCGTCCTTTCGGGACACGTCTGCGTACATGGCCCACAACTTCTCTAAGTGGAGCCAAGAATGGGCGCAATGTTACCCACCTCCATGATAATCTCCTTGAGTTTGGGCTTGCGAAATCTTAAGCTTGTAGAGGTTACTTCCATGTCTATACCAAGATGTGACAGAATTTATTTTTAAGTTATAATGAGGTTGTACTTCAGCTCACTGTCAAACACTCGTGTTGGTTTGTTCCACTTTGCTTTTTATCTGGTTTGGTTTTGGTTTGTTTTCTTTCTTGTTGGTTGCAATCTTTTTGCAAGTTAGCTTTCAAAAAAAATAGAATAAGGTTTTCTTTTGCTTCTCTCTTTTCCTTTTACCTCGGATTTTCATTCGCATTCTTGTTTCTATTTTCAGAGCGGAGTTGATCTGCGCCGCACAACGTGGAGGTATTTCATAAGGAAGAGAAGCATGGAAATTCATGATCGTGAAGGTATGTCCTGCGACTCCCGTCTTTGCATTTGAATTGTTTAAAATAGTTGTAGTTGTAGTATGTGTGAAATATTTAAATGGGAGTAAGTCTTGACGGTTAAAACAAATGTTTTGTTCTTGTCGGAAAATTAATTCAATAACTTTTTTTCCTTTTAATCTACATAATCGAGACCTGTCATGAGACTCGTTTTTAAAAGAAAGTGATGTTAACAAAGAATAATCATGCATATGAGAAGGTTCTAGAAAGACATGGGTGCTGAGAAAAGTTGTAGAGAAGATGATATTAACAATACTCAACCCCTAGTGCTAATTTTAAAAGACTCAATAGCACTTGTGGATTAAGCTCTCTAGAGGAACCCAGTTCAAAGGTGCCCAAGATTGTGCCAAAATCTATTTTGCATTTTACATGGCACTTTAGCTTCTCGCTGGTTCCATGGCCTTGTCATTA
Source organism: Triticum monococcum (assembly GCA_034509565.1). Classification (NCBI taxonomy): domain Eukaryota; kingdom Viridiplantae; phylum Streptophyta; class Magnoliopsida; order Poales; family Poaceae; genus Triticum; species Triticum monococcum. Next base: position 477,896,123 of record CM067843.1, read on the forward strand.
TATGTGTGTTTATGTGTGTAAATGTGATTTTGCCACCTCTCTTGATGTTATGCTAAGAACTCCGTTGGCCAATGAACCATTCACCAGAGTTCCGGCTTGAATTTCGGTTGTGAGTGTGTTAACTTTCGTAGTGGCAACACTGCAACGAACATTATTCGGTATTCTCTTGGAAAGTGTGTGTGTATGTGGTAATAAATGAATACTAATAGAAAGATACAGCTTATTGGTGCATAGTACTCAAACTTAAGCCACAATGAAACTCTATGCATGTAATATTTCATTGGCATAATCCCGTCACTGGACAACAAAACTTTCAGCACGCGATGATTGAAAGAAGTGCTTGAGAGACTTGACAAGGAGAGACTCGTGGGTCTTAGTGAGTTACTCTAGTATCATGTTGTCTTTGCATACCTTTCACTTTCATAATTTATGTTTTCATTGCTCAAGAAAGAAAATTCTCTTTCACGTGTTCCTGACATGCAAGTGTTAACTAGAAGAAATAGAATAAAAGCTAATTTATTGTTTTTTCTAGTTGGGCAAGAGCTTCGTGTTGATTATATTTGCTTTACTAACACTTGCATAATAACCATGCCACCACTTGCGTAATGAGGAGGCACTTCCTTGCGTGCGAAGATATAGCTGGTGGGTCCGAGCTGTGAGCGGGGGAACATTTTTTGTGAAATACAGAGGCCCTTCCGGTGGGTCCCAGCTGTCAGGTGGAGGAATAATTATTTTGCGCCTAATAAAGAGGCATTTCCATGTGTGCGGCCATGGACCCAACTGTCAGCGTCTCCACGTACAGTCCACTTCCAATGGATGTCGTTCGTTGACCATGCCACGCCGAGAGCGCCGGGGAGGTGGACGACGATGAGGCCTAGGAAGAGAAAGACATGGAGCCGGGGAAGACTCGACAGTGGTTGCCCACACGGTGGGGAGTACGAGGGTTTACTGGTTCGCCTGCCGTCGCTGGAAAATAACAGGAGGTGTGGGTGAGTAGAGGAATGGCCTAGCCAGCAATGGAGTAGGGTGGGGCGGTGCGGCCTGTGCGGCAGCACAGCCGGCAACGGGAGGCGGGAGCAGGCAGTCCCACCGGCGCTGGTTTGGCCGGCTGGAGCAAGAAGGTCAGCTATTGAAGAAGCAGCACGGTCGTCAGATGAACATCCAACGGTCACTGCTGCTAGAATCATTTATGGACTAAGTTGACAAAGCCTTTCGTACACGTCAACCTAGCAGACCCACAAGTCAGCCTTCAAATCTGTCCCAAACAGCATACATCCCAAAATTTCTAGCCAAATTCAAATTAATTTAAAAACTAAACATACCGTAAATTAAATCCAATGAAATTTTACCCACACAAAAACAATGAAATTTAAAATATCAAAATCCAAAAGAAAAAAGTATTTTGGGACTAATTGCTCATTTGCTGTGTTTTTTCATTTTACAGCTCATTTATTATTATTTATAGCCCATTTCTTATTACTTACAGCCCATTTTCTGGGCAAGCCCAAATGCATCCCTCCTCGTCTTGAAAGATTTCCGGCCGAGCAGGGCGTAGAAAAGCAAGTAGGCCTACGTTGGTTATTCTGCAAAAAACAAAATAGCTAGGCTACCCATTTTTAGAAGAAAAAAAACTGGGCTGGTCATGTGGTAAACATATGAAATAAAAAGTCTGGGCTAGACGGGCCACAGCTCCTGCACAACCCAGTTGATACCCTTCTCCGTCCCGAAAAAACAAAATTACCGCGCGCGCTGCTGGGTCCCTACTGTCATCCTCACCATGTACAGTCATCTTCTTATTGCTCTCAGTTGTTGACCATGTTGACAACACCGGAGGGCGGTGCCGCGGCAAGCGAACCAAGGCGGAGGACGATGGTGAGGCCTTGGACGAGAACGGACAGGAGCCAGGGAAGATGCGCAGAGTTTTAGGGTGCAATGTGGCCATGATGCGTGTGCGGCAGCATAGCCACCCGTGGGAGGCGGGAGCAGGCGGTCCCGCCGGCGCTGGTTTGGCTTTGGCGGCTGGAGGAAGAAGGGACTGAAGAAATACGACAGACATTGAATGTCAATCCAATGGTCAAGGTTTACACAATCGTTTGTTGACTAAGCTGACATCAAGTAGCATACTTTTTTATATATAGGAAGAGAAGAAAAACCGGGCTCGTTCGCCTGATAACATTCCCGAAACTGCGACCGTTCGGTCTTGCATCGCAACTAAAACTGCGAGAAAATGCGTTTGTCTGCCGTCCTCTTCCCAGGGAATGTTCGCCACATAAGTGACTAGCACCCTTGGTTTTCAACCAAGAGGTCTTGGGTTCGAGTCCCAGGAACTCTCAATTTTGTCCTCCTTCCTTCCTCGCAAAAAAGGAAAGAAAATCAAAGACTTGAGAAGGCGTACAGAACAAGCTAGTGTATCAATAAAGAGACGTTGTTGAGTTTTAGAAAAAAGAGAGACGTGCTTGTGTAGCTGGTTCGAATCCAAACCTAGACTATGACTATATATGGTGCTATGCTACTCTACAAGTAATGAAACTGACATATCCAACGTTCGCTTCTCCTCTTCTCTACTTACTCTGCCTAGCATCAGAAACTCTAGCCGCATCAACCATGTACGCTGCATGCTCGTCCACCTGCTCTTCAGTAGGCAACAACTATATATGCGCCAAGTCGCCACCCGTACCATCGCCTGTGGGTCTCATCACACCCCCGCCGGCACACGCACCACAGCCGGTTGCTCATCGCAACCCGCTGCTGTTGGTGTGGTGCCACTGCTGCAAATCACACAGAGTCATCTGTCGCGTCTCAGCCACAATCCTCAACCCTGGCCGAGTCTTCTACAAATGCCGAAATCATGGGGTAATAATATGTTTAAGTGTTGTTCTGCTGCTTTTAATTGTTGATTTTTTAATAGTTTAGTTGATGATCTTCCAATTTGATTCATGCAGAAAAGGGAAGATTCGTGTGATTTGTATTTATGGGAAGTTGCTGATGTGGGGGAATGCAACTACGTTGATTATTTGGTTAGCCGAGGAATCCCAATACCAGCAGGTTGGGGTGTTGGACAAGTAACTGAAGGAATGACAGAAAAGGAAGATGCAGAGTAGAAGGTTAAAGATGCAGTTCCTCTAATCATGGCCAAGCAACAGCTGTTGAACGGCCTTGACAGTAATGAGGAGATGAAAGAGCTTGTGAAGATAATGGGAAAAATTGATGTGCTTTGTAGGATGATTGTCTCTTTATTTGCAGTGTATGTAGCACTCGTGATGTATTCGTGGCCATGACATGAGAAATTTGCTGAAACTAGTAATAAATGAAACATGTGTAGCAGGTTGGGCGTAGTGTTGTGAACATCTAATGATTTCTATTAACAGAAATCGGGGGGGGGGGGTGGATCCCCTTTTGCTCATAAATAAATAGTAGAGGCCCTCTTGGTAATAAATAAATAAATTAGCAGAGGCCTTGTCGAGTCAGCTTTGTTCTCATTCGAAGAAGTCAAGCAAATTGCAGTCTAACAAGAAACTATGTCATCAAATTCAAGTTTCATAACCAAATATGAGTACAACTAAACAACAATGTCATCATGTTTTAGTCGTCATACAATCACCAAACACAAATCAACATACATAACAAGTGATGTTCTCATAGCAAAATACTAAACAATACGTTCATCAGGTTTCAATTGTCATAGCAAACACAATTTCACATAGTAGACAAAAAACATCTTCTGACAGGCAAATACGACAAAAGCAATCTAATCATCATTCGTAGCAGCAGCGTCAACATCTTCGCCATGTGTATCAGTCTGAATCGTAATTCCTCAGAGTGTCATCTTCTTCTTCCTCCTCAATGTCCTCGAACATTGGCTTTTTCTTGATCAACTCTTGTATGACCATAGCACGACAGGAAATCTTTTCGCCAGTGTCATTGACGTGATGGTTCTCAAAGATATTAGGAACATCCGTGGAATCTTGTACATCAGGAGCAGTGTAAGCATCATCTTGTTGTGCAACTTCATTAAACGAATTCCTCTGCTCAAACCTTTGCAATACTCTCCAGTCATCGCTACGTGCAAATGTGTTTTCTAAGAAAAATATCTGTGTTGCTTGATTTGCCAAAATAAAAGGCTCGTTGGTCTGGTACGCCGCCTTGACATTGATGGATTTGAAATAATCATCAGCTCTAGGTTTTGCGATCCTAGAAAACAGGTTATACCAATAATAGCACAACAGAACCACACACCGATGATCCTCGAAACTGGAGATATACTGCAACTGAACAATGTTTATTATGTTAGCATACATTTCACTTGTCTCTCTACCGTACATATCCGTGCTCATGATGGCACTGTTTTGTGTCTTTGTGCCTTCGTCGCGTGCAAGGGTGTTGTAGCGCACATCTCCAACAACGCAAGATTCATAATGTCTTACCTGAGTATCAGGACCCATTGCTAGTGCGTAAAGGGCATCATCAACTGCCTGCCCATCCTCCCGCATCTTCTTAACATATGGTTAGAAAATAGACAAGTTGATCATCTTATGTACTCAATATATTAAAAAATTGATAGTGCAATTCAAAAGCTTACATAGCTCTTGAACCATTTCGCAAATCCCGCCATAACCAGTTTGTCAATGTTTCTTGGATTTTGTGGTAGTAACTCCTTTTTTTAGATGCTGCACAACATAGTGATCGCGTCAAACATCTAAATATATAAGAATGTGCTGCAAGTTTAGTAGATTACGATGTATAAAAGCTGCAGTACTTAGCACTTACTTGATATAAGGTAGTATCTCAGGACAATTATTCAACACATACCAAACCATTTTGTCCAAATCTTTAGGTTTGTCCTCTTGTTGACTCTTCCCTATAACTCGAACAGAATAATCGAAAACATTGAGCCCCAGATTGTCTTCACCCACCTCTTTGCTAAGATGATCAGCTGTTTCAATGTATTTTGAGCAGAATGTCAACGCTTCTGTAGCAATGTAGGCCGCTGCAATGGAACCCTCAGGTCTAGCTCTCTTCCTAACATAGCCCTTGAAAGTTCCTAGTTTCCTTTCAATAGGGTACATCCATCCATACCGTACTGCACCTCTAAGTAGTGCCTCATCAGGTAGATGAACAATCAAATGCACCATCATATCAAAGAAGGCGGGAGGATATATCTTCTCAAGGTCGCATAAGATAGTTGGTATCTTGTCTCTAAGACGCTCCAAAGCATCTATCCTGATATTGCTACTGCAGAGTTCCCTGAAGAATTGTCCCAACTCTGCAACTGCTCTGTATAAGTCAGGGCGGCCCAATCCTCTAAGGATAACAAGTAAAACCCTTTGAAGTAGGACTTGGTAGTCATGAGTTTTCAACCCTTGTAACTTGTTTCCTTCTGCACCGACTCTCCTTTCAGGATTGGAAGCAAATCCATGTGGGAATCTCACACATGACAGGACCTCGAAGAATTATTTTCTTTTTACCTTGCCAAAGACATGCACGGCTGGTGCCATATCCCGTGGTTTACCTTTATCTTCCACCTGCAAATCCTTTCTGACACCCAGGTGTATCAAATCAATCCTAGATTTTAAGGTATCTTTCGTCTTGCCTTCAATATTAAGAAGTGTGCTGATAATGCTGTCACATATATTTTTCTCTATGTGCATCACATCAAGATTATACCGCAGAACCAAATCTTTCCAATAGTCCAAGTCCCACAAAGTGGACCTGCGGGTAAACAATAATCTCTCTTCTGCCCTGCCATGCTTCCTTTTCCCGCTACCATTACCAGGATGGTTTCCTGGTGCAATATGATTGACCTTCTCTAATTCCACTTGCAACTCATCAGTGGTGAGCCTCTTTGGTGCATCACGGTTTTCATGCTTTGCATTTGAACACATGTCTTCGATATTTTGTAGGACGCGGCTTGTCCTTGGCAAGGAAACGACGGTGTCCAATGTAACAGATCTTGCTAAGTATTGCGTATGACAACGGATTCCTGTCACAGCGAACACATGCATTGTGACCATGTGTCGTTCTCCCTGACATAGTGCCCAAAGCCGGATAATCGTAGATGCACCAAATTATAACAGCACGCAGAAAGAAATCAGCTGGTGGGCTGCTATATAGGCCTCGAGTGAGAACACGCCTCCATAGCTGTTGAAGTTCCTCCACAAGAGGCTCCATGAATAAATCAAAATCTTTTTTAGGACTTTTTGGACCTAGGATGAGCAAGGCCATCATGTAGTTTGATTCTTTGGTGCAGACATTTGGAGGCATGTTGTAAGGGACAACAAGCACTGGACACATGCTATATGTTGCGCTTTGGTGGCCAAATGAGTTAAATCCATCTGAAGCTAAGCCAAGTCTAATGTTTCTCGGGTCAACAGCAAACTTTTTGTGTTTCTGATTGAAGCTTTTCAGTCACTACCATGAGATGGATGGCTCATTACCTTCTGATCTCTGTACTCATGGTTCCTAGAATGCCATAGTACATCCTCTCTTGTTTCTGCATCATGAAACAACCTCTGCAATCTTGGTATAATTGGCAGAACATTATGAGGAATCCTCTTCACAGCATCGCCATCTTTCCATCTTGATGATTCGAGCATTCACTTAAGTTGGCATAATCCTTCCAGAACATAACACAATTATTCTTACAAACATGGATCATATCATATCCAATTCCAACTACACGAAGGAAATTCTTCATTTTACTGTAGGTGTGTGGCAGCTCAGAGGCATCTGGGAAAGATTTACGAAAAGCAGCCAACATCGCATCGAATGATTTGTTGGTCATCCATCCGCTCAGATGTCTTCACCTGAAGAAAGGTGACCATAACTGAGAATACTGACAGCTTATTTCCTGGGGTGACAGCCACGTTGCATGGTTCCAACATGCGGGCCCAACGTTCTTCTTCTGCAGGTGAAAGTTCACGAAATGCACGAGCATTTCGTAGCATTGTTTCAATGTTGGTCAAACTCACTGGCTCCGCCACCACCACCTCCTCCTCCTCTTCCACCTAAGCATCAGGCAGATCAAGATGGTGATCTGCTACTTCCATATAGTCAGTAACATTGACGTTCACAGCTTCACCATGATGAACCCACCTAGTATATGTGACCGACATCCCATACAAGTGTAGATGATTTTGCATAGTTGACTGGGGTCTTGTAACTGAATTCACACAACTGCCACATGGGCAGAGTGTTGGAGATATGCCCTAGAGGCAATCATGTGATGATGATATTTACATATGTATTCATGAGTCCTTTGTATTGTCCTTGAGCATAATCAATGATATGTATCAATAATTATGTGACTTGTTTGTGGAACTATGTATTGTATGATGATTGTTCTAATGGTCCCTAGTTGATAAGGTTATGCAGACACATATCCTTGACTAGTATACGACTAGGTTGATGACTATGTTTCACAAGTCATGTGCATGGATATGCTAAACCGATAGTATGGACTCGGAGATGGAGATCACCGAGTCGGACAGACCCACTTTGAGACGCAACGAGATATAGTCATCTGTTAGTCTCAAGTACAATGACTATGCCATGTCCTAGACCCGAGGTCCTCGCATGTTCTCGGGATGAGGATCGATTCACTTAGGGTCTCTCAAACGCTACTCCATAACTGGGTAGTTGTAAAGGTAGCTTTCGGGTGAGTCGTGAGACATGCCGCGAGACATGGTTGACCAAGAAGGGATTTGCCTCTCCTATTCGGAGAGATATTCTCTGGGCCCTCTCGAGTGATTAGATTCGGAAAGCATGGCCATGCGACTTGGGTTAAGTGTTAATCCAGTTCAGGAATCTATATCACGGTTTCGAGAAGAGAGGTTGAGCTATCACAAGGGTGACAAGTACTCGCGTTGAGCTTGACAACAAATATCGTGAGGCAAAAGGAATGTTGCATATGACACATTGTCGAGGTTCGTCAAACGATTTTACGCATACATGGGAGTTGGCATGTTCTGCTAGGAGCTGCTACCAACTATCGACTTGGTCGTGTCCATGCATACGTGAACCTAAAGGGTCACACACTTAAGGGGCTGCAACCCATTCGGATTGGATTCGAGTGGAAAATGGATGTGGACTCCTAGTGGGCTCAAGTGTTGAGCCCACCTCGGAGGTCTATATAAAGGGGAGTGGGCGCACCACTTAGGGTTGATCTAATCTGACTTTGGTTAGCCACCGCCACTCCCCACTCCCATGCTGCGCGACCGGACCTAGCAGTCCGCCGCTCGACGCTGCTCCTTGCATGTGTGGATACCTTGGAGGCATCGCATCTATGGTGCTTGGACGAACCGTTCGAGGGAACCGCGAGGTGTTGTTCGCGGGAGATCACCGTTCATGGGTATTCGCTGTTTGAGGGAGATCGGCGACGCAAAGATGAGATGGCCCGGGAGATCGGCTACACGCACCACCAACTCTACTTCCGCTGCGGTGACTCTGCGTCTAGTGGTAAACCCGATCTTGTAATCTATTTCCAGCAGCATGATCTTGGGTGCGCAGTAGAAAATTTTATTTGACGCTAGCATAGTGTACCGCATGTTCCAACAGTGGTATCAGAGCCTCTATTGTATGGTGATAGATTCAATGATATGCATATGAGATATGTAGATAGGTTCACGTGTGGGTCGATGAGATCGGCCGCACACGTCAGTGTTGAAGGTTGGTTTCGTGATCTTGCTTCCGTGATCGTGACGCAGAGGTCGTGACACGAGTTACCCCTACCGGTCAGTTTTCCGCCATTGGGGTAGACAGTGGAACATAAATCCGGATGCAGCACGCGAAGATCAATGAGATTGATCGAATCGGAACATAGATTAACACCGAGGAAATATGATTTCCGTAGTGCTGAAATCTGTTGGAGCGATCTCGGTAAAACGGCTGCAACTTTTGCATATGAACTTAGATTTTTCTCCACGACCTGTCAAACTAAAGCTAACGAAAAGTTGGATTAGCGATGAAATGTCGAAACAAGATTTCGACACTTCTGGCTAGGCCAAAATCCGCTTGGAAAATAGATTTTCAGGAGGTTTTATATTCGGCGGTAGAACGTCTGACTCGTTTTTGCAGGGAATGCTTGTGATTTGTTATAGCCCATGAATGTTGCTTGTGTATATTGTTTCATGACCTGCGTGTCATGAGTGCTGCAACTGGCAGGAGCCATATGGTTGTCCCATTATTGTATTAATGACCTGCGTGTCAACATGAGAAGCCATGTAATGTAATTTACTTTCAGTAGCTATTAGTTTGTAATAGCATAGTATCTTATGTAACACTTGGCGGTTGACACCATGGCATGGAGATGGAGATCGCCACAAGGACAACCATGCATGGAGATGGAGATCACCATGGGTAGAATGCGCACGTGGAGATGGAGTTCACCATGCGCTATGAAAAGGGGCTATACCATGCCACACATATATAAAGTGCTTGTGAAAGTTTATCCCTTTTATGCACCCTTCTTTTGCATGGCAAATGTTTTAAGTTGGGTGATCCCTCAAAGAATGTCAAGTATAGATGCCTCCCCAATTGATTCACCTTCACATGTCAAGTATATTTAGTGGTGGGCCCATAAAATTAGGGTGCCACTAGATCTCCTTGAAGTGATGGGTTTGTGTCGGACACTTACACACGAAGCATTGGTTGACTTGTCGTGGCTATCAAAACAGTTTTGGGCCACAAGACATAGGAGTTGGTGAGGCATGAGTTGTCCCCAACAACAAGAGTCGTATGGAGATACGATTAGCAAGAGTTTCTTACCGAGTGATCTTGTCTTCTAGCAGTGATGCAAAAGTTTACTAGTCGGCATGATCATCTTGGATCTTGAATCACTAAGTATCAACCGAGGGATGTTGATTTTAGTGGGAGTAATGATATTATTAAAATGTTTAATATGAATTACTCTTCATGAATACATGTCTTAGTATTTTGCATATATTTGTTGTAGATCAATCGCACCACCTGCTCAAGTTACACCTTTTGCGTTGAAATCAATCCTGGAAAAATATAAATTGAATGGAACAAACATTACCACCTGGTATAGAAACCTGAGAATTGTTCTTAGGCATGAGAAAAAGGAACAAGTTCTAGAGAACCCACTTCTAGAGGAACGTGCCGATAATGCTAATGCCACAACCAGAAATGCCTACTAGAAACTCGTTGATGAATCAAACGAGATCATTTGTCTCATGCTGGCTTCTATGGAGCCTGATCTGTTGGAAATATGCCCTAGAGACAATAATAAAATGGTTATTATTATATTTCCTTATTCATGATAATTGTCTATTATTCATGCTATAATTGTGTTATCTGGAAATCATAATACATGTGTGAATACATAGACCATAACATGTCCCTAGTGAGCCTCTAGTTAACTAGCTCGTTGATCAACAGATAGTCATGGTTTCCTTACTATGGACATTGGATGTCATTAATAATGGGATCACATCATTAGGAGAATGATGTGATGGACAAGACCCAATTCTAAGCATAGCACAAGATCGTGTAGTTCGTTTGCTAGAGCTTTTCCAATGTCAAGTATCATTTCCTTAGACCATGAGATCGTGTAACTCCCGGATGCCGTAGGAGTGCTTTGGGTGTACCAAACGTCACAACATAATTGGGTGACTATAAAGGTATACTACAGGTATCCCCGAAAGTATCTGTTGGGTTGACACGGATCGAGACTGGGATTTGTCACTCCGTATGACGGAGAGGTATCTCTGGGCCCACTCGGTAATGCATCATCATAATGAGCTCAATGTGACCAAGTGTTTGGTCACGGGATCATGCATTACGGTATGAGTAAACTGACTTGTCGGTAATGAGATTGAACGAGGTATTGTGATACCAACGATCGAATCTCGGGCAAGTAATGTACCGATTGACAAAGGGAATTGTATACGAGATTACTTGAATCCTCGACATCGTGATTCATTTGATGAGATCATCAAGGAGCATGTGGGAGCCAACATGGGTATCCAGATCCCGCTGTTGGTTATTGACTGGAGAGTCGTCTCAGTCATGTCTGCATGTCTCCCGAACCCGTAGGGTCTACACACTTAAGGTTCGGTGACGCTAGGGTTGTAGAGATATTAGTATGCGGTAACCCGAAAGTTGTTCGGAGTCCCGGATGAGATCTTGGACATCACGAGAAGTTCCGGAATGGTCTGGAGGTGAAGAATTGTATATAGGAAGTCCAGTTTCGGCCACCGGGAAAGTTTTGGGGGTCACCGGTATTGTACCGGGACCACCGGAAGGGTCTCGGGGGTCCATCGGGTGGGGCCACCTATCCCGGAGGGGCCCATGGGCTCAAGTGGGAGGGGAACCAGCCCCTTGTGGGTTGGTGCGCCCCCCATGGGCCTCCCCTGCGCCTAGGGTTGGAAACCCTAGGGGTGGGAGGCGCCCCACCTGACTTGGGGGGGCAAGTTCCCCCTTGGCCGCCGCCCCCCCTTTGAGATGGGATCTCCTAGGCCCCCCCCCTAGGGGACCTATATATAGTGGAGGGGAGGGAGGGCAGCCGCAACCAAGTCCCTGACGCCTCCCTCTCCGCTCGTAACACCTCTCCCTCTCGTTGGAGCTTGGCGAAGCCCTGCCGAGATCACCGCTGCTTCCACCACCACGCCGTCGTGCTGCTGGACCTCCATCAACCTCTCCTTCCCCTTGCTGGATCAAGAAGGAGGAGACGTCTTCCCCAACCATACGTGTGTTGAACGCGGAGGTGTCGTCCGTTCGGCGCTCGGTCATCGGTGATTTGGATCACGACGAGTACGACTCCATCAACCCCGTTCTCTTGAACGCTTCCGCTCGCGATCTACAAGGTTATGTAGACGCACTCCCCTCTCCCTCGTTGCTAGATGACTCCATAGATTGATCTTGGTGATGCGTAGAAAATTTTAAAATTCGGCTACGTTCCCCAACAGTGGCATCATGAGCTAGGTCTATGCGTAGTTTCTATGCACGAGTAGAACACAAGTTGTTGTGGGCGTTGATTTTGTCAATTTACTTGCCGTTACTAGTCTTATATTGATTCAGCGGCATCGTGGGATGAAGCGGCCCGGACCGACCTTACACGTATGCTTACGTGAGACTGGTTCCACCGACTGACATGCACTAGTTGCATAAGGTGGCTAGCGGGTGTCTGTCTCTCCCACTTTAGTTGGATCGGATTCGATGAAAAGGGTCCTTATGAAGGGTAAATATAAATTGGCATATCACATTGTGGTTTTGGCATAGGTAAGAAACGTTCTTGCTAGAAACCTATAGCAGCCATGTAAAAAACTTGCAACAACAATTAGAGGACGTCTAACTTGTTTTTGCAGCATGTGCCATGTGATGTGATATGGCCAAAAGGATGTGATGAATGATATATGTGATGTATGAGATTGATCATGTTCTTGTAATAGGAATCACGACTTGCATGTCGATGAGTATGACAACCGGCAGGAGACATAGGAGTTGTCTTAATTTATTTATGACCTGCGTGTCAACATAAACGTCATGTAATTACTTTACTTTATTGCTAAACCGTTAGCCATAGTAGTAGAAGTAATAGATGACAAGACATCTTCATGAAGACACGATGATGGAGATCATGGTGTCATGCCAGTGACGATGATGATCATGGCACCCCGAAGATGGAGATCAAAAGGAGCAAAATGATATTGGCCATATCATGTCACTATTTGATTGCATGTGATGTTTATCATGTTTTACGTCTTATTTGCTTAGAATGACGGTAGCTTAAATAAGATGATCCCTCACATAATTTCTAGAAAGTGTTTCCCCTAACTGTGCACCGTTGCAAAGGTTCGTTGTTTCGAAGCACCACGTGATGATTGGGTGTGATAGATTCTAACGTTCGAATACAACGGGTGTAAGCCAGATTTACACACGCAATACACTTAGGTTGACTTGCCGAGCCTAGCATGTACAGACATGGCCTCGGAACACGGAAGACCGAAAGGTCGAACATGAGTCGTATAGAAGATACGATCAACATGAAGATGTTCACCGATGATGACTAGTCCGTCTCACGTGATGATCGGACACGGCCTAGTTGACTCGGATCATGTATCACTTAGATGACTAGAGGGATGTCTGTCTGAGTAGGAGTTCATTAAATAATTTGATTAGATGAACTTAATTATCATGAACTTAGTCTAAAACCTTTGCAAAATGTCTTGTAGATCAAATCGCCAACGCTCATGTCAACCTCAACTTCAACGCGTTCCTAGAGAAAACCAAGCTGAAAGATGATGGCAGCAACTATACAAACTGGGTCCGGAACCTGAGGATCATCCTCATAGCTGCCAAGAAAGCATATGTCCTAGAAGCACCGCTAGGTCAAGCACCCATCCCAGAGAACCAAGACGTTATGAACGCTTGGCAGTCACGTGCTGATGATTACTCCCTCGTTCAGTGCGGCATGCTTTACAGCTTAGAACTGGGGCTCCAAAAGTGTTTTGAGCAACACGGAGCATATGAGATGTTCGAAGAGTTGAAAATGGTTTTCCAAGCTCATGGCCGGGTCGAGAGATATGAAGTCTCCGACAAGTTCTATAGTTGTAAGATGGAGGAAAATAGTTCTGTCAGTGAGCACATACTCAAAATGTCTGGGTTGCACAACCGCTTGTCCCAGCTGGACATTAACCTCCCGGACGAGGCGGTCATTTACAGAATCCTTCAGTCGCTCCCACCTAGCTACAAGAGCTTTGTGATGAACTACAATATGCAGGGGATGGTGAAAACTATTCCTGAAGTATTTTCAATGCTGAAATCAGCGGAGGTGGAAATCAAAAAGGAACATCAAGTGTTGATGGTCAATAAAACCACTAGTTTCAAGAAAGGCAAGAGTAAGAAGAATTCAAGAAGGACAGCAAGGGAGTTGCTGCGCCCGGTAAATCAGTTGCCAGGAAGAAGCCAAAGAATGGACCCAAACCTGAGACTGAGTGCTTTTATTGCAAGGGAAAGGGACATTGGAAGCGGAACTGCCCCAAATACTTAGCGAACAAGAAGGCCGGCAACACTAAAGGTATATGTGATATACATGTAATTGATGTATACCTTACCAGTACTCGTAGTAGCTCCTGGGTATTTGATACCGGTGCCGTTGCTCACATTTGTAACTCAAAACAGGAGATGCGGAATAAGCGGAGACTGGCGAAGGACGAGGTGACGATGCGCATCGGGAATGGTTCCAAGGTCGATGTGATCGCCGTCGGCACGCTACCTCTACATTTACCTACGGGATTAGTTTTAAACCTCAATAATTGTTATTTAGTGCCAGCTTTGAGCATGAACATTGTATCTAGATCTTGTTTAATACAAGATGACTTCTCATTTAAATCCGAGAATAATGGTTGTTCTATTTATATGAGAGATATGTTTTATGGTCATGCTCCACTGGTCAATGGTTTATTCTTAATGAATCTCGAACGTGATGTTACACATATTCATAGTGTGAATACCAAAAGGTGTAAGATTGATAATGATAGTCCCACATATCTGTGGCACTGCCGCCTTGGTCACATTGGTGTCAAACGCATGAAGAAGCTCCATACAGATGGACTTTTGGAGTCTCTTGATTTCGAATCATTTGACACGTGCGAACCATGCCTCATGGGTAAAATGACCGAGACTCCGTTCTCCAGAACAATGGAGCGAGCAACCAACTTATTGGAAATTATACATACTGATGTGTGCGGTCCAATGAGCATTGAGGCTCGCGGTGGCTATCGTTATGTTCTCACTCTCACTGATGACTTAAGTAGATATGGGTATGTCTATTTGATGAAACACAAGTTTGAGACCTTTGAAAAGTTCAAGTAATTTCAGAATGAGGTAGAGAATCAACGAGACCGAAAGATAAATTTCTTACGATCAGATCGTGGGGGAGAATATTTAAGTCACGAATTTGGTACGCACTTAAGGAAATGTGGAATCGTTTCACAACTCACGCCGCCTGGAACACCTCAGCGTAACGGTGTGTCCGAACGTCGTAATCACACTCTATTGGATATGGTGCGATCTATGATGTCACTCACTGATTTACCGCTATCATTTTGGGGATACGCTCTAGAGACAGCTACATTCACTTTAAATAGGGCATCGTCTAAATCCATTGAGACGACACCGTATGAATTATGGTTTGGAAAGAAACCTAAGCTGTCGTTTCTAAAAGTTTGGGGATGCGATGCTTATGTCAAGAAACTTCAACCTGAAAAGCTCGAACCCAAGTCGGAAAAATGCATCTTCATAGGATACCCTAAGGAAACCATTGGGTATACCTTTTACCTCAGATCCGAAGGCAAGATCTTTGTTGCCAAGAACGGGTCCTTTCTGGAGAAAGAGTTTCTCTCGAGAGAAGTAAGTGGGAGGAAAGTAGAACTCGATGAAGTACTGCCTCTTGAACCGGAAAGTAGCGCAGCTCAGGAAGATGTTCATGTGGTGCCTGCACCAACTAGAGAGGAATTTAATGATAATGATCAAGGTACTTCGAATCAAGTTGCTGCTGAACTTCGAAGGTCCACAAGGACACGTTCCACACCAAAATGGTATGGCAACCCTGTCCTGGAAATCATGTTGTTAGACAACGGTGAACCTTCGAACTATGAAGAAGCAATGGCGGGCCCAGATTCCAACAAATGGCTTGAAGCCATGCAATCCAAGATAGGATCCATGTATGAAAACAAAGTATGGACTTTGACAGACTTGCCTGATGATCGGTGAGCGATAGAGAATAAATGGATCTTTAAGAAGAAGACAGACGCGGATGGTAATGTTACCATCTATAAGGCTTGACTTGTCGCTAAGGGTTATCAACAAGTTCAAGGGGTTGACTACGATGAGACCTTCTCACCCGTAGCGAAGCTGAAGTCCGTCCGAATCATGTTAGCAATTGCCGCATACTATGATTATGAGATGTGGCAAATGGACGTCAAAACAGCATTCCTTAACGGCTTTCTTCTGGAATAATTGTATATGATGCAGCCGGAAGGTTTTGTCGATCCTAAGAATGCTAACAAGGTATGCAAGCTCTAGCGCTCCATCTATGGGCTGGTGCAAGCATCTCGGAGTTGGAACATTCGCTTTATTGAAATGATCAAAGAGTTTGGGTTTATGCAGACTTATGGAGAAGCCTGCGTTTACAAGAAAGTGAGTGGGAGCTCTGTAGCATTTCTCATATTATATGTGGATGACATACTTTTGATGGGAAATGATACAGAACTTTTGGATAGTATTATGGCCTACTTGAATAAGTGTTTTTCAATGAAGGACCTTGGAGAAGCTGCTTACATATTAGGCATCAAGATCTATAGAGATAGATCGAGACGCCTCATAGGTCTTTCACAAAGCACATACCTTGATAAGATATTGAAGAAGTTCAATATGGATCAGTCCAAGAAGGGGTTCTTGCTTGTGTTGCAAGGTGTGAAATTGAGCTCAGCTCAATGCCCGACCACGGCAGAAGATAGAGAAAAGATGAGTGCCGTCCCCTATGCCTCAGCCATAGGGTCTATCATGTATGCCATGCTGTGTACCAGACCTGATGTAAACCTTGCCGTAAGTTTGATAGGAAGGTACCAAAGTAATCCCGGCATGGAACACTGGACAGCGGTCAAGAACATCCTGAAGTACCTGAAAAGGACTAAGGATATGTTTCTCGTATATGGAGGTGACGAGGAGCTCGTCGTAAAGGGTTACATCGATGCTAGCTTCGACACAGATCTGGATGACTGTAAGTCACAAACCGGATACATGTATATTTTGAATGGTGGGGCAGTAAGCTGGTGCAGTTGCAAGCAAAGCATCATGGCGGGATCTACATGTGAAGCGGAGTACATGGCAGCCTCGGAGGCAGCGCACGAAGCAATCTGGATGAAGGAGTTCATCACCGACCTAGGAGTCATACCCAATGCGTCGGGGCCGATCACTCTCTTCTGTGACAACACTGGAGCTATTCCCCTTGCCAAGGAGCCCAGGTTTCACAAGAAGACCAGGCACATCAAGCATCGCTTCAACTCCATTCATGAAAATGTTCAAGATGGAGACATAGATATTTGCAAAGTACATACGGATCTGAATGTCGCAGATCCGTTGACTAAACCTCTTCCGCGAGCAAAACATGATCAACACCAGGACTCTATGGGTGTTCAATTCATCACAATGTAACTAGATTATTGACTCTATTGCAAGTGGGAGACTGTTGGAAATATGCCCTAGAGGCAATAATAAAATTATTATTATTATTATATTTCCTTGTTCATGATAATTGTCTATTATTCATGCTATAATTGTGTTATCCGGAAATCATAATACATGTGTGAATACATAGACCATAACATGTCCCTAGTGAGCCTCTAGTTAACTAGCTCGTTGATCAACAGATAGTCATGGTTTCCTGACTATGGACATTGGATGTCATTGATAACGGGATCACATCATTAGGAGAATGATGTGATGGACAAGACCCAATCCTAAGCATAGCACAAGATCGTGTAGTTCGTTTGCTAGAGCTTTTCCAATGTCAAGTATCATTTCCTTAGACCATGAGATCGTGTAACTCCCGGAAGCCGTAGGAGTGCTTTGGGTGTACCAAACGTAACAACGTAACTGGGTGACTATAAAGGTATACTACAGGTATCCCCGAAAGTATCTGTTGGGTTGACACGGATCGAGACTGGGATTTGTCACTCCGTATGACGGAGAGGTATCTCTGGGCCCACTCGGTAATGCATCATCATAATGAGCTCAATGTGACCAAGTGTTTGGTTATGGGATCATGCATTACGGTACGAGTAAAGTGACTTGCCGGTAACAAGATTGAACGAGGTATTGTGATACCGACGATCGAATCACGGGCAAGTAACGTACCGATTGAGAAAGGGAATTGTATACGGGATTACTTGAATCCTCGACATCGTGGTTCATCCGATGAGATCATCGAGGAGCATGTGGTAGCCAACATAGGTATCCAGATCCCGCTGTTGGTTATTGACCGGAGAGTCATCTCGGTCATGTCTGCGTGTCTCCCGAACCCGTAGGGTCTACACACTTAAGGTTCGGTGACGCTAGGGTTGTAGAGATATTAGTATGCGGTAACCCAAAAGTTGTTTGGAGTCCCTAATGAGATCCCGGACGTCACGAGGAGTTCCGGAATGGTCTGGAGGTGAAGAATTGTATATAGGAAGTCCAGTTTCGGCCACCGGGAAAGTTTCGGGGGTCACCGGTATTGTACCGGGACCACCGGAAGGGTCCCGGGGGTCCACCGGGTGGGGCCACCTACCCCGGAGGGCCCCATGGGCTGAAGTGGGAGGGGAACCAGCCCTTGGTGGGCTGGTGCGCCCCCCATGGGCCTCCCCTGCGCCTAGGGTTGGAAACCCTAGGGGTGGGGGGCGCCCCACCTGACTTGGGGGGCAAGTTCCCCCTTGGCCGCCGCCCCCCTTGGCGATGGGATCTCCTAGGGACGGCGCCCCCCTACGGGCCCTATATATAGTGGAGGGGAGGGAGGGCAGCCGCACCCAAGTCCCTGGCGCCTCCCTCTCCCCTCGTAACACCTCTCCCTCTCGTTGGAGCTTAGCGAAGCCCTGTCGAGATCACCGCTGCTTCCACCACCATGCTGTCGTGCTGCTGGATCTCCATCAACCTCTCCTTCCCCTTGTAGATCAAGAAGGAGGAGACGTCTTCCCCAACCGTACGTGTGTTGAACGAGGAGGTGCCATCAGTTCGGCGCTCGGTCATCGGTGATTTGGATCACGACGAGTACGACTCCATCAACCCCGTTCTCTTGAACGCTTCCGCTCACGATCTACAAGGGTATGTAGATGCACTCCCCTCTCCCTCGTTGCTAGATGACTCCATAGATTGATCTTGGTGATGCGTAGAAAATTTTAAAATTCCGCTACATTCCCCAACACGATTTGTAGCAGCAGTTCAAAAATATTGAGGCTTTCGATATGATCAATAATCTCAAGAGCATGTTTCAAATGCAGGCCAGGACTGAAAGGTTCAATGTGCAGCGATCCTTGATGAATTGTAAGCTGAAAGAGGGTGATCCACTAAGCCCGCATGTGATAAAGATGATCAAGTACATGCAAGCTCTGGATCGGTTGGGCTTCCCACTTGGGGATTGATGTCTACTACACAACCTTTTTCTTGTAGACGTTGTTGGTCCTCCAAGTGCAGAGGTTTGTACGACAGTAGCAAATTTCCCTCAAGTGGATGACCTAAGGTTTATCAATCCATAGGAGGCGTAGGATGAAGATGGTCTCTCTCAAGCAACCCTGCAACCAAATAACAAAGAGTCTCTTGTGTCCCCAACACACCCAATACAAGGGTAAATTGTATAGGTGCACTAGTTCGGTGAAGAGATGGTGATACAAGTGGTATATGGATAGTAGATATGGGTATTTGTAATCTGAAAATATAAAAACAGCAAGGTAACTAATGATAAAAGTGAGCGTAAATGGTATTGCAATGCGTTAAAACAAGGCCTAGGGTTCATACTTTCGCTAGTGCAAGTTCCCTCAACAATAATAATATAATTGGATCACATAACTATCCCTCACTATGCAACAAAGAGTCTCTCCAAAGTCACTAATAGCAGAGAACAAACAAAGAGATTATGGTAGGGTACGAAACCACCTCAAAGTTATTCTTTCCAATCAATCCGTTGGGCTATTCCTATAAGTGTCACGAACAGCCCTAGAGTTCGTACTAGAATAACACCTTAAGACACAAATCAACCAAAACCATAATGCCACCTAGATGCTACAATGTCACCCCAAGTATACGTGGGTATGATTATACGATATGCATCACACAATCTCAGATTCATCTATTCAACCAACACATAGAACCTCAAAGAGTGCTCCAAAGTTTCTACCGGAGAATCACGACGAAAACGTGTGCCAACCCCTATGCATAGGTTCATGGGCGGAACCTGCAAGTTGATCACTAAAACATACATCAAGTGAATCACATGATATCCCATTGTCACCACAGATACACACGGCAAGACATACATCAAGTGTTCTCAAATCATTAAAGACTCAATCCGATAAGATTACTTCAAGGGGAAAACTCAATCCATTACAAGAGAGTAGAGGGGGAGAAGAAACATAAGATCCAACTGTAATAGCAAAGCTCGCGATACATCAAGTTCGTACCAAATCAAGAACACGAGAGAGAGAGAGAGATCAAACACATAGCTACTGGTACATACCCTCAGCCCCGAGGGTGGACTACTCCGTCCTCGTCATGGAGAGCACCGGGATGATGAAGATGGCCACCGGAGAAGGATTGCCCCCTCCGGCAGGGTGCCGGAACGGGTCTAGATTGGCTTTCAGTGGCTACGGAGGCTTCTTGCGGCGGAACTCCCGATCTATTGTGCTCCCTGATCGTTTTAGGGTATATGGATATATATATAGGCGGAAGAAGTACGTCAGGGGAGCCACGAGGGGCCCACGAGGGTGGAGGGTACGCCCAGGAGGGTGGGCGCGCCCCTTGCCTCGTGGCTCCCTCGTTGCTTTCCTGACGTGCACTCCAAGTCTCCCGGGTTTCTTTCCTTCCAAAAATAAGTTCCGTGAAGTTTCAGGTCAATTGGACTCCTTTGATTTTCGTTTTCTGCGATACTCTAAAACAAGGGAAAAACAGAAACTGGCACTAGGCTCTGGGTTAACAGGTTAGTCCCAAAAATCATATAAAATAGCATATAAATGCATATAAAACATCCAAGGTTGATAATATAATAGCATGGAACAATCAAAAATTATAGATACGTTGGAGACGTATCAGCATCCCCAAGCTTAATTCCTGCTCGTCCTTGAGTAGGTAAATGATAAAAACAGAATTTTTGATGTGGAATGCTACCTAACATATTTATCCATATAATTCTCTTTATTGTGGCAAGAATATTCAGATCCATAAGATTCAAGACAAAAGTTTAATATTGACATGAAACAATAATACTTCAAGCATACTAACTAAGCAATCATGTCTTCTCAAAATAACATGGCCAAAGAAAGTTCATCCCTACAAAATCATATAGTTTGGTCATGCTCCATTTTCATCACACAAGAATGCTCTCATCATGCACAACCCCGATGACAAGCCAAGCAATTGTTTCATACTTTAGTAATCTCAAACCTATAAACTTTCACGCAATATATGAGCGCGAGCCATGGACATATCACTATGGGTGAAATAGAATATGGTGATGGGGGTTATGTGGAGAAGACAAAAAGGAGAAAGTCTCACATCAACGAGGCTAATCAATGAGCTATGGAGATGCCCATCGATTGATGTTAATGCAAGGAGTAGGGATTGCCATGCAACGGATGCACTAGAGCTATATATGTATGAAAGCTCAACAAAAGAAACTAAGTGGGTGTGCATCCAACTTGCTTGCTCACGAAGACCTAGGGCACTTGAGGAGGCCCATTGTTGGAATATACAAGCCAATTTCTATAATGAAAAATTCCCACTAGTATATGAAAGTGACAAAACAAGAGACTCTCTATCATGAGGATTATGGTGCTACTTTGAAGCACAAGTGTGGCAAAGGATAGTAGCATTGTCCCTTCTCTCTTTTTCTCTCATTTTTTGGGCCTTTTTCTTTTTATGGCCTTTTTTTGGGCCTTCTCTTTTTTACGGCCTTTCTCTCTTTTTTTATTCCTCACTTGGGACAATGCTCTAGAAAATGATGATCATCACACTTCTATTTATTTACAACTCAATGATTACAACTCGATACTAGAACAAAGTATGACTCTATATGAATGTCTCTGGCGGTGTACTGGGATTGCGATGAATCAAGAGTGACATGTATGAAAAATTATGAATGGTGGCTTTGCCATAAATACGATGTCAACTACATGATCATGCAAAGCAATATGACAATGATGAGGCGTGTCATAATAAACAGAACGGTGGAAAGTTGCATGGCAATATATCTCGGAATGGCTATGGAAATGCCATAATAGGTAGGTATGGTGGTTGTTTTGAGGAAGATATAAGGAGGTTTATGTGTGACAGAGCGTATCATATCACGGGGTTTGGATGCACCGACGAAGTTTGCACCAACTCTCAGTGTGAGAAAGGGCAATGCACGGTACTGAAGAGGCTAGCAATGATGGAAGGGTAAGAGTGTGTATAATCCATGGACTCAACATTAGTCATAAAGAACTCACATACTTATTGCAAAGATCTACAAGTCATCAAAACCAAGCATTACGTGCATGCTCCTAGGGGGATAGATTGGTAGGAAAAGACCATCGCTCGTCCCCGACCGCCACTCATAAGGAAGACAATCAAATAACACCTCATGTTTCAAATTTGTTACACAACGGTCACCATACGTGCATGCTACGGGACTTGCAAACTTCAACACAAGTATTCCTCAAATTCACAACTACTCAACTAGCACGACTTTGATATTATTACCTCCATATCTCAAAACAATCATCAAGTATCAAATTTCTCTTAGTATTCAATGCACTTCATATGAAAGTTTTTATTATATCCCTCTTGGATGCCCATCATATTAGGACTAGTTTCATAACCAAAGCAAATTACCATGATGTTTAGAGACTCTCAAAATGATATAAGTGAAGCATGAGAGTTCACCTATTTCTACAAAAAAAAAACCACCACCGTGCTCTAAAAATAATATAAGTGAAGCACTAGAGCAAAAACAAACTACTCCGAAAGATATAAGTGAAGCTCAATGAGTATTCGAATAATTATGCAACTATGTGAAGACTCTCTAACATTTAAGAATTTCAGATCTTGATATTTTATTCAAACAGCAAGCAAAGAAAAATAAAATAAAATGACGCTCCAAGAAAAACACATATCATGTGGCGAATAAATATATAGCTCCAAGTAAAGTTATCGATGAACGAAGACGAAAGAGGGGATGCCTTCCGGGGCATCCCCAAGCTTAGGCTCTTGGTCATCCTTGAATATTACCTTGGGGTGCCTTGGGCATCCCCAAGCTTGGGCTCTTTCCATTCCTTATTCCATAGTCCACCGAATCTTTACCCAAAACTTGAAAACTTCACAACACAAAACTTAACAGAAAACTCGTAAGCTCCGTTAGCGAAAGAAAATAAAACACCACTTCAAGTTACTGTAATGAACTCATTCTTTATTTATATTGGTGTTAAACCTACTGTATTCCAACTTATTTATGTTTTATAAACTATTTTACTAGCCATAGATTCGTCAAAATAAGAAAATCTATGGTTTATAAACTATTTACTAGCCATAGATTCATCAAAATAAGCAAACAATACACGAAAAACAGAATCTGTCAAAAACAAAACAGTATGTAGTAATCTGGATCAAACATATACTTCTTGAACACCAAAACTTCTAAAATAAATTGGTGGACCTGCGGAATTTATGTATTAATCATCTGCAAAAAAATTAACCAAATAGCACTTTCCAATAAAAAATGGCAGCAATTCTCGTGAGCGCTAAAGTTTCTATTTTTTTACAGCAAGATCAACAAGACTTTCCCCAAGTCTTCCCAACGGTTCTACTTGGCACAAACACTAATTAAAACATAAAAACTCAATCATAACAGAGGATAGATGATTAATTTATTACTAAACAGGAACAAAAAGCAAGGAACAAAAATAAAGTTGGGTTGCCTCCCAACAAGCGCTATCGTTTAACGCCCCTAGCTAGGCATGAAGATTTCAATGATGCTCACATAAAAGATAAGAATTGTAACATAAAGAGGGCATCATGAAGAATATGACTAGCACATTTAAGCCTAACCCACTTCCTATGCATAGGGATTTGGTGAGCAAACAACTTGTGGGAACGAGAATCAACTTGCATAGGAAGGTAAAACAGGGATAACTTTAAAACTTTAAGCAAATAGAGAGGAAACTTGATATTATTGCAATTCCTACAAGCATATATTCCTCCCTCATTATAATTTTCAGTAGCATCATGAATTAATTCAACAATATAACCAGTACCTAAAGAATTTTTTTCATGATCTACAAGCATAGAAATTTTATTACTCTCCACACAAGCAAAATTCTTCTCATGAATAATAGTGGGAGCAAACTCAACAAAATAATTATCATGTGTGGCATAATCCAATTGAAAACTAAAATCATGATGACAAGTTTCATGGATATCATTATTCTTTATAGCATACAAGTCATCACAATAATCATCATCGATAGCGGGCATGCTCTCATCATAATAAATTTGCACATCAAAACTTGGGGGACTAAAAATATCATCTTCATCAAACGTAGCATCCCCAAGCTTGTGGCTTTGCATATCATTAGCATCATGGATATTCAAAGAATTCATACTAACAACATTGCAATCATGCTCATCATTCAAATATTTAGTGCCAAACATTACAATGCATTCTTCTTCTAGCACTTGAGCACAATTTTCCTTTCCATCATACTCACGAAAGATATTAAAAAGATGAAGCGTATGAGGCAAACTTAATTCCATTTTTAATTTTCTTTTATAAACTAAACTAGTGATAAAACAAGAAACAAAAAGATTCGATTGCAAGATCTAAAGATATACCTTCAAGAACTCACCTCCCTCGCAACGGCGCCAGAAAAGAGCTTGATGTCTACTACACAACCGTTTTCTTGTAGACGTTGTTGGGCCTCCAAGTGCAGAGGTTTGTAGGACAGTAGCAAATTTCCCTCAAGTGGATGACCTAAGGTTTATCAATCCGTAGGAGGCGTAGGATGAAGATGGTCTCTCTCAAGCAACCCTGCAACCAAATAACAAAGAGTCTCTTGTGTCCCCAATACACCCAATACAATGGTAAATTGTATAGGTGCACTAGTTCGGCGAATAGATGGTGATACAAGTGGTATATGGATAGTAGATATGGGTATTTGTAATATGAAAATATAAAAACAGCAAGGTAACTAATGATAAAAGTGAGCGTAAATGGTATTGCAATGCGTTGAAACAAGGCCTAGGGTTCATACTTTCGCTAGTGCAAGTTCCCTCAACAATAATAACATAATTGGATCACATAAATATCCCTCAACATGCAACAAAGAGTCACTCCAAAGTCACTAATAGCGGAGAACAAACGAAGAGATTATGGTAGGGTACGGAACCACCTCAAAGTTATTCTTTCCAATCAATCCGTTGGGCTATTCCTATAAGTGTCACAAACAGCCCTAGAGTTCATACTAGAATAACACCTTAAGACACAAATCAACCAAAACCCTAATGTCACCTAGATACTCCAATGTCACCTCAAGTATCTGTGGGTATGATTATACGATATGCATCACACAATGTCAGATTCATCTATTCAACCAACACATAGAACCTCAAAGAGTGCCCCAAAGTTTCTACCGGAGAATCACGACGAAAACGTGTGCCAACTCCTATGCATAGGTTCATGGGCGGAACCCGCAAGTTGATCACCAAAACATACATCAAGCAAATCACGTGATATGCCATTGTCACCACAGATACGCACGCCAAGACATACATCAAGTGTTCTCAAATCATTAAAGACTCAATCCGATAAGATTACTTGAAGGGGAAAACTCAATCCAGTACAAGAGAGTAGAGGGGGAGAAGAAACATAAGATCCAACTATAATAGCAAAGCTCGTGATACATCAAGATCGTACCAAATCAAGAACACGGGAGAGAGAGAGAGATCAAACACATAGCTACTGGTACATACCCTCAGCCCCGAGGGTGGACTACTCCCTCCTCGTCATGGAGAGCACCTGGATGATGAAGATGGCCACCGGAGAAGGATTGCCCCCTCCGGCAGGGTGCCGGAACGGGTCTTGATTGGCTTTCGGTGGCTACGGAGGCTTCTGGCGGCGGAACTCCCGATCTATTGTGCTCCGCGATCGTTTTAGGGTATATGGATATATATAAGCGGAAGAAGTACGTCAGGAGAGCCACGAGGGGCCCACGAGGGTGGAGGGTGCGCCCCGGGGGGGGGCCTACCTCGTGGCTCCCTCGTTGCTTTCCTGACATGCACTCCAAGTCTCCCGGGTTGCTTTCCTTCCAAAAATTAAGTTCCTTGAAGTTTCAGGTCAATTGGACTCCGTTTGATTTTCCTTTTCCGCGATACTCTAAAACAAGGAAAAAAATAGAAACTGGCACTGGGCTCTGGGTTAATAGGTTAGTCCCAAAAATCATATAAAATAGCATATAAATGCATATAAATCATCCAAGGTTGATAATATAATAGCATGGAATAATAAAAATTATAGATACGTTGGAGACGTATCAGGGACTAGTTGTCCACAGATACAATTCTGGGTTCTCTTCCGGATAGCTATGGGCCGTTCATCTCGAACTACCATATGCATGGGATGGAAAATAAGCTCACTGAATTGCATGGGATGCTCAAAGTGGCAGAGCAGGATATCAAGAAAGGTACGCACCGTCAAGTGTTGATGGTGCAGAACTCAGCTAAGTTCAAGAAGAGCTGGTCCAAGAAAAAGGCTAAGGCAAAGGGCAAGGAGAAGGAGGCAACTCCAACTGCAGCCGCTATGCCTAAGTCAGGAATGGCTTCAGGGAGTACTTGCTTTCATTGCAAGGAACCCAGGCACTAGAAAAGGCACTGCAGCAAGTGGCTTGCCGAGAAGGGAAAGAAGACTGGAAGTACGACTTCTTCTTCAGGTACACTTGTTGTATATGTTATAGACATTTATCTTGCTGATGTTTGTATTAGCTCTTTGGTATATGATACCAGATCGGTTGTTCACATATGCAACTCGATGTAGGGGCTAAGCAGAACTAGGAATGTCGCAAGAGAAGAAGTTGACATTTGCGTCGGGAATAAAGCAAGAGTTGCTGCATTGGCCGTCGACACTATGCAACTTAATTTACCTTTAGGATTTGTAATGGAACTTGATAATTGTTATAATGTTCCTGGTTTGAGTCGAAACATTATTTCTGCCTCATGTTTGATGAGACAAGGTTATGAATTCAGTATTAAGGACAATGGTTGTTCCATTTACTTGAATAATATGTTTCATGGCTTTGCACCCGTTGTGAATGGGTTATGTATCCTAGATCTTGAAGGTGAATCAGTCTATAACATAAATGTCAAGAGGCATGAGCCTAATGAGATAATCCGACTTACATCTGGCATTGTCGACTAGGACACATTAGTCAAAAGCGCATGAAGAAGCTCCATGATGATGGAATTATAACTTCGTTTGATTTTGAATCATTCGAGACATGCCAGTCTTGCCTACTCGGCAAGATGACTAAGACTCCTTTTGCAAAGAGTTGCGAGAAGGCGTCTGAGCTGTTGGAACTTATACATAGTGATGTATGTGGACCAATGAGCACGACAGCCAGAGGTGGTTTCCAATACTTCGTGACTTTTACCGACAACTTGAGTAGATATGGATATGTCTACTTGATGAGGCACAAGTCAGAAACTTTTGAAAAGTTCAAGGAGTTTCAGAACGAAGTGGAAAATGAACTCGGCAAGAAAATCAAACTTCTACGATCTGATTGTGGCGGTGAGTATATGAGACAGGAGTTTGATGATCATTTTAAGAGTCGTGGAATATTTCCACAACTGACTCCCCGGGGTACGCCACAGAGAAATGGCATGTCTGAATGGAGGAATCGGACCCTGTTGGACATGGTTCGATCAATGATGAGTCAGTCGGATTTACCCTTGTCATTTTGGGGATACTCTCTAGAAACTGCAGCTTTCACACTAAACAGGGTACCATCTAAGTCTGTAGATAAGACACCATATGAGATATGGACTGCGAAGAGTCACAGTTTATCTTTTCTAAGAATTTTGGGATGTGAAGCATATGCCAAGCGACTCCAGTCAGACAAGCTCACACCCAAATCAGACAAGTGCATATTCGTTGGATATCCAAGGGAAACCTTGAGATATTACTTCTACAACCGTGAAGAGGGCAAAGTGTTTGTTGCTCGACATGGAGTTTTCCTTGAGAAAGAGTTTCTCAATCGGAAGGCTAGTGGGAGGACGGTCTGACTCGAAGAAATTCGAGAACCACACAGGGACGTTCCGGTAGGTGATCCTGTCACAACGGAATTAGTTAGGGAACCCGTGGTGGAGTCGACGTCGGTTCCACGGAGGTCGGAAAGGTTACGCAATTTGCATGACTGCAATGTGTTGTTCTTGGAGAATAATGAGCCGACTACGTATGCGGAAGCAATGGAGAGCCCTGATTCCGAGTTATGGCTTGAGGCCATGAGATCCGAATTAAAGTCCATGGATGACAATCAAGTTTGGAACTTGGTTGATCTGCCAGATGGCGTTCGAGCCATTGAGTGCAAGTGGATCTTTAAGAAGAAAACTAATATGGACGGAAATGTCACAGTCCATAAGGCTCGACTTGTCGCTAAAGGTTATCGACAAGTTCAAGGAGTTGACTATGATGAGACTTACTCACCGGTAGCGATTCCTAAATCAATTCAGCTCATTCTTGCTATAGGGGCATATTTCGACTATGAGATATGGCAGATGGATGTCAAAACGGCTTTCCTTAATGGAAATTTAACCGAGGATGTGTATATGACACAACCCGAGGGTTTTGTTGATCCAAAGAAGTCTAGCATGGTATGAAATCTTCAAAGATTCATTTATGGATTAAGGCTAGCATCTTGGAATTGGAACATTCGTTTTAATGAAGCGGTCAAAGAGTTTGGCTTCATCAAGAACGACTGTGATCATTGTGTATTCAAGAAGGTTAGTGGGAGCTCAGTTGCATTTTTGGTCCTATATGTGGATGACATATTATTGATTGGAAATGATGTTCAAATGCTTGAATCTGTCAAGGACTCATTGAAAAATAGTTTTTCTATGAAGGACTTGGGAGAAGCAGCTTATATTTTGGGAATCAAGATCTATAGAGATAAATCGAGAAGGGTTATTGGATTAAGCCAGAGTGCATATACTAACAAGGTGTTGAAGCGGTTCAACATGCAAGATGCCAAGAAGGGTTTCTTGGCCATGTCACATGGCATTAATCTTAGCAAGACTCAGAGTCCTTCGACTCCTGATGAGCGAAGATGCATGGATGGGATTCCGTATGCTTCGGCTGTTGTGTCCATCATGTATGCTATGGTATGTACTCGTCCTGATGTTAGCTTTGCTCTTAGCGTGGTGGGCAGATACCAGGCTGATCCAGGTGAGAGTCACTGGACAGCGGTTAAGAATATCCTTAAGTACTTGAGAAGGACCAATGATATGTTCCTGGTTTATGGAGGTGAGGATGAGCTCATTGTGAAGAGTTACACCGATGCTAGTTTCCAAACCGATAGGGATGATAGTCGATCGCAATCTGGGTTTGTGTTCATTCTGAACGGAGGAGCAATGAGCTAGAGGATCTCCAAGCAAGATACGGTAGTTGATTCTACAATAGAGGCCGAGTACATTGCGGCTTCTGAAGCTGCAAAGGAAGGTGTTTGGGTGAATAATTTGATTTCTAATCTTGGTGTGGTTGAGAGCGCGTCCAAGCCATTGGACCCCTATTGTGATAATAGTGGTGCCATTGTGCAAGTCAAGGAACCACAGAACCATCATAAAACCCAACACATACTTAGGCATTTTAACCTTATTTGCGACATTATCGAAAGAGGTGATGTAAACATATGCAAGGTACACACAGATGCAAATGTTGCTGATCCATTGACGAAGCCTCTCCCATGGCCGAAGCATGAGGTGCACATGAGTTCCATGGGCATATGATGCCTAAATGATTGACTCTAGTGCAAGTGGGAGACTGTTGGAGATATGCCCTAGAGGCAATCATGTGATGATGATATTTCCATATGTATTCATGAGTCCTTTGTATTGTCCTTGAGCATCATCAATGATATGTATCAATAATTATGTGACTTGTTTGTGGAACTATGTATTGTATGATGATTGTTCTAATGGTCCCTAGTTGATAAGGTTATGCAGACACATATCCTTGACTAGTATACGACTAGGTTGATGACTATGTTTCACAAGTCATGTGCATCGAGATGCTAAACCGATAGTATGGACTCGGAGATGGAGATCACCGAGTCAGACAAACCCACTTTGAGACGCAACAAGATATAGTCATCTGTTAGTCTCAAGTACAATGTCTATGCCATGTCCTAGACCCGAGGTCCTCACATGTTCTCGGGATGAGGATCGACTCACTTAGGGTCTATCAAACGCTACTCCGTAACTGGGTAGTTATAAAGGTAGCTTTTGGGTGAGTCGTGAGACATGCCGCGAGACATGGTTGACCAAGAAGGCATTTGCCTCTCCTATTTGGAGAGATATTCTCCGGGCCCTCTCGAGTGATTAGATTCGGAAAGCATGGCCATGCGACTTGGGTTAAGTGTTAACCCAGTTCAGGAATCTATATCACGGTTTCGGGAAGAGAGGTCCAGCTATCACAAGGGTGACAAGTACTCGCCTTGAGCTCGACAACAAATATCGTGAGGCAACACTACTACAGCATGCTGCTAACGTGACACTACGATCAGAGACCCTTCGACGAAACTGTGTGCGATGCAATAATCGCAAACGGGGTGTAAAAAACCCGTCAAAAAGGTGCAAAACGTTTGCGATGGCGGATGCATCAAACACGGTTCGGATTTTAGTTGCGTGTGCGATTCAGGGCATATGGTTCAATTCAATTAACCATTTTCGATGAGGAGGAACAAAAGAGACGGGCAGCCAGATGAAGGTGTGTGCGATGTATAGCATACGGTTCACTCGGATGAACTGTTTGTTATTAGGCAACACAAAAGAAACGGTCAGCCAGATCAAGGTGTGTGCGACATACGACATGCGGTTCACTCGGATGAACTGTTTGCGTTGAGACAAGAGAACAGAAACAGTTCAATATAACAAATACCATAAATATTGCAAGGTTCAAATTCAAAGATTACAATGCCCAAATTCAAACATTGCAAGTTGCGTCATTTTTGAAAAGGGATCAACCGCTGACAAGTCATATATGGGTTTGACACAATGACTTCCAATTGCTTTGCCATATGCTCTTCCAATACGAAGTTTGGCATTTTTGGAGGCTATTCCATTCCGCAGTACATGCCAACCCTGATAATCATACCATTCATATTTCCTAATTAAATGCGTGTTCAACCTCAGTACCCTCAGCACCTTTGCTCTGGCAAGAAAGAACCTGGCGAGTGTAATCTCCAGTAAGGTCCCTTGGTAGGAGTTCAAAGTAATATTTGAGAGATGCAGATCCAGGCATTCAATGTGATTGTCTTTATAAACATTATCCACATCCGGGCCTATTATTATCTGCAAAAGAAGAGAACGTGTTAGTGCCTACATGCAGTTTTGAACACTCCTACACGCCCATTTGGTTTGCAGGATTTGTAAAATGCACCAACGTGCCATCTTCGATCTGCATGATTGACATGGGCATTTGATTACAATCTAGAAGCATGTAGCCTTCTCCACAAGAGGTTGGATTGGATGAAAAAATCCCTAATAAAACTAGTACAGATGAATCCAAAGGAGAAATGCTTATGGACGATTGTAACCATATGAATGAAGCAACCAATATGGGGTGGGGGTGTATGTCCTAAAATCCTCCAAAATTCCTTCAGAAATCGTAGTACATTGTCATTATAAACTTGGGAAAAGGTGCAAAAAGTTGAACTCCCTTTTGGTTAATATTTAACAGGAAAGGAACATCACCTTGATATACAACTTCTTCAGGCACGGAAAGCATCTCAGGCAACTGACAACTTGGTCCAGGTTAAGGCCGACAGATTCTAGTGCCAAGACCTTCACTGTGCCCAGAGTCTGGGTGAAGCTTCGCTGGATGACAGACGAACATACATCTTCAAAACTAGAAATGACATTTATATTAAGAAGGAGAGGTATAAGGCGACTGTTTTACCTGAAAGTTGTAGTATTTGACAAACGAGTAGCCCACCACTTTCAATTTCGACGCAGAAATGACATTGATTCTTGTTGGACCTTGTTGATCAACTACAAGTAATCTCTCAAGTGAAGGTGTGTCCAGGATGACCATATTGTGGTCCACCTTTTATGATTTCTCGTTGCAGCACCAGCAACACACATAAATAGTCCAGAGAGTCCTGGAGGTGATGTGCAAGGTACTCGACCAATTCATCGCCTGAAGACGAAGGAACTCGAGTGCAGTACAGCCGCGAAGCAGGCGCTCCATGTAATCCTTTGGGATGCGGACGGCGACGAGGTCGAGGTGCCGCAGTCATGGTAGAAAAAGAGCGGGTGCGTCATTAGGGGGAGGGGAATGGCAGTTCATGAACTTGGCGAGGCGCAGCTTGGGTGCGAAGCCGAGTGCAGACATTGGCAGCAAGCACATATGCCCATCTTTATAACTGAGCTTCTTGAGCTGATCTATGGTGGGGGATCGGAACCACTCGTCAAGTTTGGCTTGGTCCTTGCCATTGGAACGGAACTTGCCTGTGATAAGGACTTTGATTGGGCCATGGTGACTGCCGAGGATCTGGGAGAATGCATCCAAGCTTTGGCGATAGCCATGGCAGAGCTTGGGGGTGTCGAGGAGGTCGATAGGGGTGAGGAGCCATAGGGGGCGCCACCGCCGAGAAAGGGCAGTTGTCCTCGCCCGATATTTGATTGGGAGGAGGGATATGATGACTATCAACATATCATCAGGGAGGTTGTTGATGAAGTCTAGGTCTGCTGGAGTCGCTTGCGGTTCTTTCTCGACCCGCCTCCGCTTGTTTGCAGCCTTGTTCTCCACCTCGTTGGCGGTGACGGAAACCTCGGTCTCCATATTCATGCCGTGCTTCGGTGCTTTAGCAACCCCGGCGTCGCCACTCCCTCCGATGGGGCGCTTCGGTGGCATCCTCGTACACTGACGGCTTTGAGGACTCAGAGCGGCGTCGAGGATGCTGGCGGAGAGAGAGGAATTGTGTGTGTGTGGCAAGGATGGGGGGGGGGTGCGGCCGCTCGGCGGCACCATTAATATAGACCAGTGGGAGCGAGGCGGGCGGCGGTCCAAGGCTGTCTCGCTTCCCGGTGAGAACGACTACTTAATCTCTAGTATGAATGAAATCTATGCTTAATTACTGAATTTTAGTTGCAAAAAATTGATAGTGCTATTGATTTTTAGGTGCATATTTTGACAAATCGCAGTGTCTCTTGGCTTAGCGCCGAAGTCTGCCTTTAATTTACATACTTTAATCTGAACCGTTTGCGTTGAAGAGATGCATAAATCCTGCGTTGAACAACTTGTAGGCTTTACGGTGAGCCTGCGCACCGGACTGCGCTCGCACGCCTCCCGTTCAGTCAAGTGATACGTCCACAACGTATCTATAATTTTTGATTGCTCCATGCTATATTATCTACTGTTTTGGACAATATTGGGCTTTATTTTCCACTTTTATATTATTTTTGGGACTAACCTATTAACCGGAGGCCCAGCCCAGATTTGTTGTTTTATGCCTATTTCAGTGTTTCGAAGAAAAAGAATATCAAACGGAGTCGAAACGGAACGAAATCAACTGGAGAAGTTATTTTTGGAAGGAAACCTACCGGATAGACTTGGACCTACATCAGAAGATGAAGGAGGAGCTCACGAGGGTAGGGGGCGCGCCCCCCTGCCTCGTGGCCACCCCTTCGGTCCACCGACGTACTCCTTTCACCCATATATACCCACGTATCCTAAAACTTCCAGAACAGAGATTAGATCTGGAGTTCCGCCGCCGCAAGCCTCTGTAGCCACCAAAAGTCAATCGGGACCCTGTTCCGGCACCCTGCCGGAGGGGGCAATCCCCCTTCGGTGGCCATCCTCATCATCCCGGTGCTCTCCATGACGAGGAGGGAGTAGTTCTCCCTCGGGGCTGAGGTTATGTACTAGTAGCTATGTGTTTGATCTCTCTCTCTCTCTCTCTCTCTCTCGTGTTCTTGATTTGGCACGATCTTGATGTATCGCGAGCTTTGCTATTATAGTTGGATCTTATGTTTCTCCTCCCCCTCTTCTCTCTTGTAATGAATTGAGTTTCCCCTTTGAAGTAATCTTATCGGATTGAGTCTTTAAAGATTTGAGAACACTTGATGTATGTCTTGCCGTGTGTATCTGTGGTGACAATGGGATATCACGTGATTCACTTGATGTATGTTTTGGTGATCAACTTGCGGGTTCCGCCCATGAACCTATGCATAGGGGTTGGCACACATTTTCGTCGTGATTCTCTGGTAGAACTTTGGGGCACTCTTTGAGGTCCTTTGTGTTGGTTGAATAGACGAATCTGAGATTGTGTGACGCATATCGTATAATCATACCCACGGATACTTGAGGTGACATTGGAGTAGCTAGGTGACATTAGGGTTTTGATTGATTTGTGTCTTAAGGTGTTATTCTAGTACGAACTCTAGGGCTGTTAGTGACACCTATAGGAATAGCCCAACGGATTGATTGGAAAGAATAACTTTGAGGTGGTTTCGTACCCTACCATAATCTCTTCGTTCGTTCTCCGCTACTAGTGACTTTGGAGTGACTCTTTGTTGCATGTTGAGGGATAGTTATGTGATCCAATTATGATATTATTGTTGAGGGAACTCACACTAGCGAAAGTATGAACCCCATGCCTTGTTTCCTAGCATTGCAATACCGTTTATGCTCACTTTTATCACTTGTTACCTTGCTGTTTTTATAATTTCAGATTACAAATACCTTTATCTACTATCCATATACCACTTGTATCACCATCTCTTCGCCAAACTAGTGCTCCTATACAATTTACCATTGTATTGGGTGTGTTGGGGACACAAGAGACTCTTTGTTATTTGGTTGCAGGGTTGCTTGAGAGAGACCATCTTCATCCTACGCCTCCTACGGATTGATAAACCTTAGGTCATCCACTTGAGGAAAATTTGCTACTGTCCTACAAACCTCTGCACTTGTAGGCCCAACAACGTCTACAAGAAGAAGGTTGTGTAGTAGACATCAAGCTCTTTTCTGGTGCCGTTGCCGGGGAGGTTAGCGCTTGAAGGTATATCTTTAGATCTTGCAATCGAGTCTTTTAGTTTCTTGTTTTATCACTAGTTTAGTTTGTAAAAGAAAACTATAAAAAATGGAATTGAGTTTGTCTCATACGCTTCATCTTTTTAATATCTTTCTTGAGTATGATGGAAAGGATAATTGTGCTCAAGTGCTAGAAGAATAGATCTCTAAAATGTTTGGCACTAAATATTTGAATGATGATCATGATTGCAATGTTGTTAGTACGAATTCTTTCAATATCCATGATGCTAATGATGATTGCACTAGTTATGATGAAAATGCCTCCTATAAACATGTCAATTTTTGTGGAGTAGACTGGGTTTGCAAGTACACACCAAATAGGGAAGATAGATATTGCAAGAGGCATAAGTACTTAGAAACCAAATTGTTGCAAGAAGAGCTAGATGAATGTGCTGAAAATTTATCTTTTCTTAGCCCTACTTGTGAACTTTGCAATGAACATGATCATTTTAGTACCCAATGCAAATTGTTTCATGAGCGTATCGTGTCCAAAAATTGTGATGACTTGATTTCCCTTGCACATCATTATGAACTTAGTTTGCTCTTGGGTTAGTGAAGAAATTAAACGTAGAACTAAGGATATTCCAAAATTTGCCCGTGATAAAGTTCTTCATTTTGATCTAGAGGAAATTTATATGTATTGCGCGGTGAATTGCATTGAAAATCCTTATATTGCCAATTACATAAAGAAAACAAAACAAATAGAAAATGAAGAGAATGCTCACGAAAGGGAAGAGACTTCCCAATATTCTCCTATTATTTCTTATGATGAATCAGGTAACGAAGAGGATCCCTCTATTCAACCAATCTCATTTATAAGGAGCTCCAAAAAGAGGATTGAACCCACACATGATGTGGTCAAGAAGAAGAAAAGAATAAGGAAGATAGGTAAAAAGATACCTCTCCCAAATAATGCTGCTCCTATTACTATTGTGCCTCATGAAAATATAATTGTGGAAGATAATGATACTTCTTATGATCTTCAAAATCTTTTTGGCACTTGCTTGGAAGAATATGATAATTGCTATACTATTGGTGCTATCCATACTATTAATGATGAGAGTGATTATGCTTATAATATGAAAAGGCCCAAGCTTGGGGATGCTATGTTTGATGAAGATGATGTTTTTAAGAATATATTTGCTGCAATTAATGTTTGTCCCAAGCTTGGGGATGCTACGCTTAATGAAGATGATATTTTTAGTCTCCCAAGTTTTGATATGCAAGTTTGTAATGATGATAGCATGCCTCCTACTTATGATGATTATTGTGATGATACTTATGCTATAAAAAGTAGTGATTATATTTATAAAACTTGTCATGATTATGATTACCCCTTCTCTTAACATTACTCTTTTAATGTGGAAGCAATTTATAGTATTCGAGTCTCTTATGATACTCCCACTATTATTCATGAGAAGAATCTTGCTTATATGGAGAGTAGTAAATTTTCTATGCTTGTAGATCATGAAAAGAATGCTTTAGGTGCTGGTTATATTGTTGAATTCATTCATGATGCTACTGAAAATTATTATGAGGGAGGAATATATGCTTGTAGGAGTTGCAATAATATCAAGTTTCCTCTCTATGTGCTTAAAGTTTTGAAGTTATGCTTGTTTTACCTTCCTATGCAAGTTGATTCTTGTTCCCATAAGTTGTTTGCTCACAAAATCCCTATGCATATAAAGTATGTTAGACTGAAATGTGCTAGTCATATTCTTTATGATGCTCTCTTTATGTTTCAATTCTTATCTTTTATGTGAGCATCATTGAAATCATCATGCCTAGCTAGGGGCGTTAAACGATAGCGCTTGTTGGGAGGCAACCCAATTTTATTTTAGCTCCTTACTTTTTGTTCCTGTTTAATAATAAATAATCCATCTAGCCTCTGTTTAAATGTGGTTTTATGTGTTTAATTAGTGTTTGTGCCAAATAGAACCGTTGGGAAGACTTGGGGAAAGTCTTTGCGATCATGCTGTAAAAAACAGAAACTTTAGCGCTCACGAGAATTGCTGCCATTTTTATTTGGAGAGATCTATTTAGTTAATTCTTTTTGAAGATGATTAATAGATAAATTACTCAGGTCCATAAATTTATTTGAGAATTTTATGAGTTCCATAAGTATACGTTTGATCCAGATTACTACAGACTATTCTGTTTTTGACAGATTCTGTTTTTCATGTGTTGTTTACTTATTTTGATGAATCTATGGCTAGTAAAATAGTTTATAAACCATAGAGAAGTTGGAATACAGTAGGTTTAACAACAATATAAATAAATAATGAGTTCATTACATTACCTTGAAGTGGTGATTTATTTTCTTATACTAACGGAGCTTACGAGTTTTCTGTTCAGTTTTGTGTTGTGAAGTTTTCAAGTTTTGGGTAAGGATTCGATGGACTATGGAATAAGGGGTGGTAAGAGCCTAAGCTTTGGGATGCCCAATGCACCCCAAGGTAATATTAAAGGATAGCCAAGAGCCTAAGCTTGGGGATGCCCCGGAAGGCATCCCCTCTTTCGTCTTCGTTCATCGGTAACTTTACTTGGAGCTATATTTTTATTTACCACATGATATGTGTTTTGCTTGGAGCATCAATTTATTTTGTTAGGATTTTCTTGATGTTATTTATAACAATGTTTTGCATCTTTTATTTCAATAAAAGTGGCATTGATAGCCTTTACTATGCCTATGTTACAAGTATACATGTTGCTGTTTGAAAACAGAAAGTTTACCGCTGTTGCAATAATTCCCTAGAAAAGTCAGAATGTGATAAAATGTTGAAACCTTTTTCATATTAAGATCTGATAAATTTACTACAGTGGGAATTTTCTTTCATAAGTTTTGGATCTAGGTAAGTATGGATGTTGCAGCATTCTTTACAGACTATCCTGTTTAGGCAGATTGCTGTTATGTTTGCATTGTTTGCATATGTTTGCTTCTTTAATGATTCTATTTGAGGATAGGACTATTAAATATGCAGAGGCATTTAGTATGCAATGTTGAATAATAATTTTAGTGGTTTTCTACAGTAGAGTATGATAAAGTTTTTGCAATGGTTTATACTAACTTATCTCACGAGTCCATGTTGAGTTTTGTGTGGATGAAGCTTTTGAGATTTAGGGAGACCGTGATATGAGAGGAATTAAGGAGACACAAAAGCTCAAGCTTGGGGATGACCAAGGAACACCAAGATAATATTTCAAGAAGTCTCAAGCGTCTAAGCTTGGGGATGCCCCGGTTAGCATCCCACCTTTCTTCCTCAACAACTATCGTTTAGTATCGGTTGATCCTAAGTTTTTACTTCTTCACATGATGTTTGATATTCTTAGATGTCATTTTATTTTGTTTTGCTTGCTGTTTGAATAAAGTATCAAGATCTGAAATTCTTAAATGTTAGAGAGTCTTCACATAGTTGCATAATTATTCAACTACTCATTGACCTTCACTTATATCTTTCGGAGTAGTTTGTTGTTGCTCTAGTGCTTCACTTATATCTTTTAGAGCACGGTGGTAGATTTGTTTTATAGAAACTATTGACCTCTCATGCTTCACTTATATTATTTTGAGAGTCTTAAATAGCATGGTAATTTGCTTAAAATCCTAATATGCTAGGTATTCAAGAATAATAAAATTCTCTTATGAGTGTGTTGAATACTATGAGAAGTTTGATACTTGATAATTGTTTTGAGACATGGAGATGGTGATATTAGAGTCATGCTAGTTGAGTAGTTGTGATTTTGAGAGATACTTGTGTTGAAGTTTGTGATTCCCATAGCATGCACGTATGGTGAACCGTTATGTGATGAAGTCGGAGCATGATTTATTTATTGATTGTCCTCCTTATGAGTGGCGGTCGGGGACGAGCGATGGTCTTTTTCTACCAATCTATCCCCCTAGGAGCATGCGCATAGTACTTTGTTTTGATAACTAATATATTTTTGCAATAAGTATGTGAGTTCTTTATGACTAATGTTGAGTCCATGGATTATACGCACTCTCACCCTTCCACCATTGCTAGCCTCTCTAGTACCGCGCAACTTTCGCCGGTACCATAAACCCACCATATACCTTCCTCAAAACAGCAACCATACCTACCTATTATGTCATTTGCATAGCCATTCCGAGATATATTGCCATGCAACTTTCCACCGTTCTGTTATTATGACACGCTTCATCATTGTCATATTGCTTCGCATGATCATGTAGTTGACATCGTATTTGTGGCAAAGCCACCATTCATAATTATTCATACATGTCACTCATGCATCATTGCACATCCCGGTACACCGCCGGAGGCATTCATATAGAGTCATATCTTTTCTTAAGTATCGAGTTGTAAGAAAATAAAAGTGTGATGATTATCATTATTAGAGCATTGTCCCAGTGAGGAAAGGATGATGGAGACTATGATTCCCCCACAAGTCGGGATGAGACTCCGGACGAAAAAAGAGAGGCCAAAGAAGCCCAAATGAAAAAAAAGAAGAGGCCATAAAAAAAGAGAAGGCCCAAAAAAATGAGAGAAAAAGAGAGAAGGGGCAATGCTACTATCCTTTTACCACACTTGTGCTTCAAAGTAGCACCATGATCTTCATGATAAAGAGTCTCCTATGTTGTCACTTTCATATACTAGTGGGAATCTTTCATTATAGAACTTGGCTTGTATATTCCAGTGATGGGCTTCCTCAAAATGCCCTAGGTGTTCGGGAGCAAGCAAGTTGGATGCACACCCACTAGTTTCTTTTGTTGAGCTTTCATACATTTATAGCTCTAGTGCATCCGTTGCATGGCAATCCCTACTCACTCACATTGATATCTATTGATGGGCATCTCCATAGCCCGTTCATATGCCTAGTTGATGTGAGACTATCTTCTCTTTTTTGTCTTCTCCACAACCACTATTCTATTCCACCTATAGTGCTATGTCCATGGCTCACGCTCATATATTGCGTGAAGATTGAAAAAGTTTGAGAACATCAAAAGTATGAAACAATTGCTTGGCTTGTCATCGGGGTTGGGCATGATTTAAATGCTTTGTGTGGTGAAGATAGAGCATGGCCAGACTATATGATTTTTTAGGGATAGCTTTCTTTGGCCATGATATTTTGAGAAGACATAATTGCTTTATTAGTATGCTTGAAGTATTATTATTTTTATGTCAATATGAACTTTTGTCTTGAATCTTTCGGATCTGAATATTCATATCACAATTAAGAAGAATTACATTGAAATTATGCCAACTAGCATTCCACATCAAAAATTATCTTTTTATCATTTACCTACTCGAGGACGAGCAGGAATTAAGCTTGGGGATGCTTGATACGTCTCCAACGTATCTATAATTTTTGATTGCTCCATGTTATATTATCTACTGTTTTGGGCAATATTGGGCTTTCTTTTCCACTTTTATATTATTTTTGGGAATAACCTATTAACTGGAGGCCCAACCCAGATTTGCTGTTTTATGCCTATTTCAGTGTTTCGAAGAAAAGGAATATCAAACGGAGTCGAAATGGAACAAAATCAACTAGAGAAGTTATTTTTGGAAGGAAACCTACCGGATAGACTTGGACCCTACGTTAGAAGATGAAGGAGGAGCTCACGAGGGTAGGGCGCGCCCACCCCCTTGGGGCACTCCCCTGCCTCGTGGCCACCCCTTTGGTCCACCGACGTACTCCTTTCACCCATATATACCCACGTATCCTAAAACTTCCAGAACGGAGATTAGATCTGGAGTTCCGCCGCCGCAAGCCTCTATAGCCACCAAAAGTCAATCGGGACCCTGTTCCGGCACCCTGTCGGAGGGGGCAATCCCTCTTCGGTGGTCATCTTCATCATCCCGTGCTCTCCATGACGAGGAGGGAGTAGTTTTCCCTCGGGGCTGAGGTTATGTACCAGTAGCTATGTGTTTGATATCTCTCTCTCTCTCTCTCGTGTTCTTGATTTGGCATGATCTTGATGTATCGCGAGCTTTGCTATTATAGTTGGATCTTATGTTTCTCCTCCCCCTCTTCTCTCTTGTAATGAATTGAGTTTCCCCTTTGAAGTAATCTTATCGGATTGAGTCTTTAAAGATTTGAGAACACTTGATGTATGTCTTGCCATGCGTATCTGTGGTGACAATGGGATATCACGTGATTCACTTGATGTATGTTTTGGTGATCAACTTGCGGGTTCCGCCCATGAACCTATGCATAGGGGTTGGCACACGTTTTCGTCGTGATTCTCCGGTAGAACTTTGGGGCACTCTTTGAGGTCCTTTGTGTTGGTTGAATAGATGAATTTGAGATTGTGTGACGCATATCGTATAATCATACCCACGGATACTTGAGGTGACATTGGAGTATCTAGGTGACATTAGGGTTTTGATTGATTTGTGTCTTAAGGTGTTATTCTAGTATGAACTCTAGGGCTGTTTGTGACACCTATAGGAATAGCCCAACGGATTGATTGGAAAGAATAACTTTGAGGTGGTTTCGTACCCTACCATAATCTCTTCGTTCGTTCTCCGCTATTGGTGACTTTGGAGTGACTCTTTGTTGCATGTTGAGGGATATTTATGTGATCCAATTATGCTATTATTGTTGAGGGAACTTACACTAGTGAAAGTATGAACCATAGGCCTTGTTTCAACACATTGCAATACCGTTTACGCTCACTTTTATCACTTGTTACCTTGCTGTTTTTATAATTTCAGATTACAAATACCTTTATTTACTATCCATATACCACTTGTATCACCATCTATTCGCCGAACTAGTGCACCTATACAATTTACCATTTTATTGGGTGTGTTGGGGACACAAGAGACTCTTTGTTATTTGGTTGCAGGGTTGCTTGAGAGAGACCATCTTCATCCTACGCCTCCTACGGATTGATAAACCTTAGGTCATCCACTTGAGGGAAATTTGCTACTGTCCTACAAACCTCTGCACTTGGAGGCCCAACAACGTCTACAAGAAGAAGGTTGTGTAGTAGACATCATCAAGCAGCTGTCCACACGACACCTCCTATAGCCATTAAAACCAAGACACGTGGAGTCACGTGAATGGTTAACAGAATGCACACGGTTTGAATTATACAAACATTTGAGATATTAAAGTGGCAGCTATTTTTTTCAAAATGACTTCGTTGGCTGTCATTATTCGAGTGCGCCTTCTCTAAAAATGGAGACCTAAGCATGCACCCGAGGACACAGATTTGATTTTTCAACCAATTTATATGCACTAGAGCATGTGCATGTAGTTCAAATTTGAATTATGCACATAAATGCATTGAAAACTCAGTTAATGCATAAAAATGTCCAAACGAACCCCGAAAAAGACAAAAATTGACACAACACTCCTGTTGTTCTATGTTGACACGAGAATTTTTTTGGAAGCAATAAGAGGCAATGGATATCGTTTCGTCCCCAAAGGTGGGATGTTCCCTATCGAAACCATCATGCTTGTTGTGAGAAGCTCTGGTTTGTGAGAAGCATATACCCAAACCTGCCCCAAATGGGACAAATTTTTTACCACGACATGTTGATGCCGCTCCATGATAGCATGCCAAGTTTCATGAATGTCATACGAGTTTTGGATTTACTAGAATTTAAAAACCAGGCATCTCAACGTTTTGCGGGCAATCAACGGTGCCCTGGTGTTTGAAATTCATTCCCGTTTCTCACATGGGACCTAAGCACGCACCCAAGGAAATAGATTTGATTTTTCAACCAATTTATATGTACTGGAGCATGTGCATGTAGTTCAAATTTGAATTATGCACATAAATGCATTGAAAACTAACTTAATGCATAAAAATGTCCAAACGAACCCCGAAAAATCACGAAAAATAACATAACACTCATGTTGTTCTATGTTGACATGAGTAATTTTTTGAAAGCAATAAGAGGCAACGGATATCATTTCGTCCCCAAAGATGGGGCGTTCCCTACCGAAACCATCATGCTTGTTTTGAGAAGCTCTGGTTTGTGAGAAGTATATACCCAAACCTGCCCCAAATGGGACAAAAAATTTACTACAACATGTTGATGCCGCTACATGATAGCATGCCAAGTTTCATGAATTTCATACGTGTTTTGGATTTACTAGAATTTAAAAACCAGGCATCTCAACGTTTTGCCGGCAATCAACGGTGCCCTGGTGTTTGAAATTCATTCCCATTTCTCGCATGGGAGCTAAGCATGCACCCAATGACACATATTTGATTTTTCAACCAATTTATATGCACTAGAGCATGTGCATGTAGTTCAAATTTGAATTATGCACATAAATGCAATGAAAACTAACTTAATGCATAAAAATGTCCAAATGAACCCCGAAAAATCACAAAAAATAACATAACACTCCTGTTGTTCTATGTTGACACGAGAATTTTTTTGAAAGCAATAAGAGGCAATGGATATCGTTTCGTCCCCAAAGGTGGGGCATTCCCTACCGAAACCACCATGCTTGTTGTGAGAAGCTCTGGTTTGTGAGAAGCATATACCCAAACCTGCCCCAAATGGGACAAAAAATTTACTACGACATGTTCATGCCGCTCCATGATAGCATGCCAAGTTTCATGAATTTCAGACAAGTTTTGGATTCACTAGAATTTGAAAACAAGGTATCTCAATGTTTGCGGCCGAGTGACGGTGGCAGGGTGTTTGACAGTCATTCCCATTTCTTGCACGGGACCTAAGCATGCACCCAAGGACAAAGATTTGATTTTCAACCAATTTATATGCACTGGAGCATGTGCATGTAGTTCAAATTTGAATTATGTACATAAATGCATTGAAAACTCACTTAATGCATAAAAATGTCCAAACGAACCCCAAAAAATCACAAAAAATAACACAACACTCCTGTTGTTCTATGTTGACACAAGAATTTTTTTTTGAAAGAAATAATAGGCAATGGATATTGTTTCGTCCCCAAAGGTGGGGCATTCCCTACCGAAACCATCATGCTTGTTGTGAGAAGCTCTGGTTTGTGAGAAGCATATACCCAAACCTGCCCCAAATGGGACAAAATATTTACGATGGCATGTTGATACGCTTCATGATAGCATGCCAAGTTTCATGAATTTCAGAGGAGTTTTGGATTTACTAGAATTTAAAAACCAGGTATCTCAATGTTTGCGACTGAGTGATGGTGGCAGGGTGTTTGACATTCATTTCCATTTCTTGCATGGGACCTAAGCATGCACCCAAGGACAAAGATTTGATTTTCAACCATTTTATATGCACTGGAGCATGTGCATGTAGTTCAAATTTGAATTATGCACATAAATGCATTGACAACTCACTTAATGCATAAAAATGTCCAAACGAACCCTGAATAATTCCAATTATGTTAGGACACACATATAGTTGCACGTTCACTGCAGATAAAAGGTGTAGCAATTCAAACACCGTCCATGGCCGCTGTGACCCCATTATGTAATTCAAATCAAGACGAAAAATAAAGTAGATCCCACACAGTTTATTATAACCAACCATGTGAGATGCAACACAAAATATCTTGGAGCATCATCGGAGTATAGTGTGCATACGGCTTACACAAGAAGGTGCAACGGCTACAGTCCACAGCCCGCTCTGAATAAGGGACCGTGTTTGATGACACTTTGCGCGCCAGTTTTTTCGCTGAAGCGATTCCAAATTTTCAGCTTCCGCGGAAATATCTACCTCCCTGCCCCCTCCCCCTTACCAAAAGCCACATTTCCCCTGTTTCTGCTTTGCTTTCCAAGTTGAAACCTTCACTCCTTGCTTGCAGCACCGCCTCCTCGCCGGCGACCCTTCTTCATGCTGCTCGGCCTCGCCTATCCAGGTAGGTAATCCACACCCGACCCCGATCCTCCTCCTTCCACATCCCACATGCCCCGACCGCCGGCGCGAGCG
This sequence comes from Triticum monococcum, assembly GCA_034509565.1. NCBI lineage: Eukaryota > Viridiplantae > Streptophyta > Magnoliopsida > Poales > Poaceae > Triticum > Triticum monococcum. The sequence goes on from CM067843.1 coordinate 477,941,048, forward strand.
CGACACCTTCCACCCAGATCACCGACCCCTCCTCCAAATAAGCGCTGGCCTAAGCCATGGTGCACGCAGTATAGCCAGGATCTCAAGGAGCATTTGGCAACGGAGAAGCAAATCGCGACCGCACACGCGGATGAGGTCGTGATGGCTGCCATTCGTGCCGACCCCTAGATCTTGGAGGAGCACCTCACCGTCAAGGCCACCGTTGACGCCTGGCACGCCGACGCCTCGATGCAGTTGGCTGCTTTAAACGAAAGATCGTGGCATTTTCTCGAGGCCACCGTTGGTGCCTTCGATGAAGACTACGAGGTGTTTTCTCAGCGTGCACGTGCTTACCTCATCTCGAGAGCCAGCAGGTTGGTGCCCGGAGCGGCTCAGGCAACACACCACTACAACGAGGGCACCCACGATGCGGAGGCCTCGCCCTCTTCCATGTCCAAGGAGCCGATCATCATCGATATCTCCGACAATGAGGAGTAGATTGTCTTATTAGCTCACTATAAGGACCCATGTTCAGTTTGCTAGCTACTGCCTTTCCTTAACAAATTCTAGTGAATTGTGCTATCTACTTTTACCATGCAATCTTCTGCTATAGTGTATATGTTCTATATGTCATGCAATGTGGTGTTCAGTTAACTGCTTGGTTTAATTATGCAAATGTGATGTTCAATTCTTCAGGATGCAATGTTTCCAAGTTGTTAAGCATGCTTGGTTTGGTTAACTATCCGATCTTCTATTACAAGTATGTTATATTGTGCAGTGTGGTGCTCAGTTAACGTTTGGTTCATTTGTTGTGGTGTTTAGTTAACTGCTTAGTTCAATTCTGCAATGCGATTTTGAATTGTTGTAGGTGCATTCTATTATTGTATACCATGTGAGAAATAAATCGAATTTGGCTGTACTAAATACATGAGAAACAAATACAATTGCTATATTTCCAAGTTGTTAAGCATGCTTGGTTTGGTTAACTGTCTGATCTTCTATTAGGAGTATGTTATATTGTGCAATGTGGTGCTCAGTTAAAGTTTGGTTCATTTGTTGTGGTGTTTAGTTAACTGCTTGGTTCAATTCTGCAATGCGATGTTCAATTGCTGTGGCTGCATTCTGTTATTGTATACCATGTGAGGAATAAATCAATTTGGCTACACTTAATACATGAGAAACATATACAAGTGCTATATTTCCTAGTTCTTAATCATGCTTGGTTTGGATAAATGATTTTTCCATGTGGCTTGAATTAATCTGATGAATCTGCAATGTGCTTATTTTTCGTCAACATATTTTACTAATAGCATGCGAACCCTTACTTAACCTAATGACTAACTACCTTATATGTGTTGCAGGGAAACAATGGGAAGCACTGAGGTTTACAAGATGGTACTAACTATTATACCTTGCCTTTTTTATTCCTTTACCCCATTTCCAATATAGAGAAGATATTTATACACATCCTTGTTTTCAGGGTTCACTGATGATTACCTCACAAACCACCTCTTTGGTCAGGAGGCGAGGAAAGTTTTCATACAACACCCACAGTTCAATATTGAAGTGTTCCTGAAGAGGTCGAAGGATGGACGGTCAATCATCCACAGGCACTGGCCTAAAGTTGCAAAGACCTTCAACATGAATGAAGGCTCAATATTCGCCTTCCGCTTCAGCAGTTTTCTAGATGAGATGCATCTCTCTATGTACCGTCTATGATGCTAATTTCGAAAGGTTCTAGATGTTGCATGTGAAACTTGCTGCTGGTGCAGTTTTGTAATGGGGTAGCTGAGTGCTGAAGCTATATCATGTTGTACTCCGATGTATTTCAATTGTGAAATCCCGCTTCCTTAATATGGAAATGGAATATATTATGTGCTTAATATGAATGTCAATTAGATTAGTAAATGGATTATTAATAATAGGGCAATTAGCCTGCTAATTGGCCAATTAGCTTGCTAATTGGGGTTTCCTATTGCAAACAGTTATTGAGAAAACACCATGGGCAATGACCTCAGGCAACGCACACAGTTTCTAGGAATAAACTATGTTGGATCAATGAAAAATCACACACAACATTCTCTTGTAAAATGTTTGAGTTACGCCACCTTGCGCAAACGTTTTCCTTGGAGTGACTATGTGGGATGTATATACGAACGGAAACGTTTAGCGGTGACTGACTGTGTGGGATGTACTTACGACCAGAAATGATTTTGCCTATATAATTGTATTTTTTTGAGCACTACTGTACGCATTTCTGTATTTGAGTGCTCATCGGTCGCACACGACCTCATTTTGCCGAGCGTGTGTGCCAGGAGGGCATATCCCCGATGGTTTCTAGGTCGTGTGGGAAGGACCCCCCTATCACCCACACTCACTAGGCGACGGTTCCGAACGCCGTTGCAGAAAGGGGTTAAAAACCGTTTGTATAGCACCGACGTGTACCAGTGCAAAAGGAATGTTGCATATGACACATTGTCGAGGTTCGTCAAACGACTTTACGCACACATGGGAGTTGGCATGTTCTGCTAGGAGCCGCTACCAACTATTGAGTTGGTCGTGTCCATGCGTACGTGAACCTAAAGGGTCGCACACTTAGGCTTTGCTTTGTAGAGAGGTATTTGAGAGGTTTTGGGAGGAGGGGATTTGGGAGGATTTGGTGAATCCCTCCCTTCCACCCAATCCCCTTGATTCCCCAATCCCACTCCAGCCAAAATCCCCTTTGTATAAAAAATGCATTTGGTTGACAGGGTTTGCCATATAGAGATGACATGGTGCAAAACAGTTAAAATTCCAATCTTTCACTTGCTACAGAACATGAGTTACAACCAAATTGAACATTTTGTTTGTAGGGCATCTTACTATGAAATTGAAATTAGAGCAGAGAGTGGGTATTACACAATTAGCATGAATCAAACATAGGGTGACTATATGATAACACATTTCATGACAAAAATAAAATGTCCTCTAAACCGCCATAACACAGCAAAAGGCCCTCCCTCCATCACTTAGCAACCACGGCACACCTAAAACAGATGAAACAAAAAAAACCATGAAATCATGAATAAACCATATAAAATTTATCCCAATTCGCAGTATGCCACTGAAAGTTACTGGTTCTGAACTTAAAATACCTACACTAAACATTTGACTAGAAAATTGTATGAAAGAAAACTATATGCAAAGTTCAGGAAGCTAGCTAGTTCAGTACAGTACTAAACTAGCATGTATTCAGTATACTGCATGTTCCTGTGACCCCTGTGCCCAACAGTCCATCCTGCAGCTCATAACATTTTTAAATTTAAACCATTCATGCACCTCACGGCGTTTGAACAAGGAAACAAGTCCTGATCCAACAAGGACAGAAAGATAATGTTGTATAGCTTACGTCATATGCATGTCTCACATGAGATTATTTTTTTGTAAAGGTCAGCTTGACAATCCGAGTCAGCAGTTAAAACATTTTTTGTCTCGACTGAATACAATTAGCAGCAGTACACAAGGATCATCATTAAATGGTACTAGAGGCAGAGTACAGTGTCACTCAGATTAGCTTTAGGCAATCTGGTTCAATCATATATTCAGTAAAAATAATTTCCAAAATGAACAGTGCAAAATCTGGTTCAAGCATGTTAACAAGAGATGAATCTGGTTCAAGCATATTTAGTAACAAAGCAGAATCTGGTTCAAGCATATTTAGTAAACACAATCTCAAGCAATCATGTATATTTCAAGTAAATAATATTAAGAGCACAACAACGATCATGTATATTTCAAGGAATTATATGAAATGGATCATCGACCTAAAATCTTATTGTACATTATTACTACTATCAAGAGCACAACAGCAGCATGTAGAAGATTGATTCCCCCATAACAACAGCATGCTCTAAATCTTGACAGGTAGCACAAAGAAGAAGGGGATGCAGAAGATTGTTACCTTAGATACGTTGAGGCAACTCTGCCATTTCGCTCCGAAGAAACACATCAGCTTCTCCTCTTCCTAATTCGATCGATAATATCGGAGTTCATCACAACACTAAAACTAGAATCAGGAAGCAACAAATAAGAACTATATTCATAAGACATACGTAATGATCTGGAATATTGTATACTACTTCGAGTATAAGGCTATGAAGTATGATATATTTCTTCGGCAAAGAAACAAGCTCAAGAGGCCAAGAAGCTTATGTAGCTTACCGAAGTTTGGTGTGGCAACAGGTTCCCAAGAAGGAGGTAACTCGTCCACCCCAACAAGGTTCCAAGCGGCAGGCTGTGAAAATAAGAGTCACACACATTTCATCATAAGTATTATAAGTAGCAGAATTTCATCATTATTTCTAATCTGATGACACACACATTTGAATAGAAACATTGCAGGATGGTTTGTTCGAATGCATGCAGAAGATGGACAATTAGAATCAAGACCAAAATCAAAGAGACTTTTCCCTTAAATAAACAACAACAATCAGGTATATTTATTAACTATATTCATTTCATCAGGTCAATTCATTGGCAAGGGAAGTAACAGTTTTACGCTTGTTGAATCTTAATTATTCTACATTAGATTTATAAACTCTGCAAAAATGTACGAGTTGAGGAATCACATTCAATAATAGGCTCACAAACAATGAAAAACAAGCATCAGATGGCACAGATCTTAGTGTTTAATGTTTAGCACTAGTAGTTTATTCACAAGAAGGATAGGATAGGGATAAGCAACAGCAACAGCATTATGTAGGTTGGAACATAATCTAGTACACATTCCGAAGGTGCAAACTAGTACATTATACTAGTGTAGTACACAATCTAGTGGTTGATGCCTTGTAGATACAGAACAAGGCATACATACTAGTAATAAAAGGATACAGAACAAGGCATACATACAGAACAAGGCTCCGGATTAAAGGTAAAGGCAGCTGAAAAAGAAAAGCAGCTAGCAGTGGTTGGTTGAGTTGATTTAGATTTGATTTGATTGACAGTGGTCACACTGGACTGGACCGGGGAGTAGTAGATCTGGGTGGTTACATACATACATACATACATACATACATACATACATACATACATACATACATACATACATACATACATACATACATACATACATACATACATACATACATACATACATACATACATACATACATACAGAAAACAGTCACTCTAAAGATGAGTGGTGGAGTGGAGTAAAAAAGAAGAAAGAAACGTTGTTGTGCTCACACTGCCATTACAATCAAGAATAAAAAAGTTGGTTTACAATCTGCAAATTTATCCTTAACACACAAATTCATGGCAATCTCGATGGCTAGGATTAGGGTAGAAGAGGAGGTAGAAGAGGAGAGCCTTCTTGGCAAGCTAGCTGGGTAGGGTTAGGGTCCATGTGGCGCTGGGGTAGGAGACGCCGTTCTTGGTGTGCTCGCCGGCGAGGACGAGGCGGACGGAGGGTGTGCGGGAGGCGGCAGCCATGGAGAGGAGGGGGGAGGGGAGGGGCTGCGATGACTAACCACCGGGGAGAAGTCCAATATGCCGGAGGAGATCGCCGGCGTCGAGGCGTTGGGCAGCGGCAACGTCTTGGGGAGGAATCGGCGGCGGCTTCTTGGGGGAGGAGTCGGGCGGCGGTGTCTTGACGAGTCGGGCGACCAAATCCATGAGGGGGGGGGCTCGAGGGTTTTGAACCGCATGGGGAGAAGTGGATCGAAGGGGAATCGAGGGGGTTCAGCCCACGTAACCTCGCATACCAAACGGGCCGACGGGGTTTTGCGAGGATTCTGGGCCTCGCGGGGTTAATCCCCTGGAAACCCCTCCGAACCACGTGAAACAAACGAGGCCTTAAGGGGTTGCAGCCCATTCGGATTGGATCCGGGTGGAAAATGGATGTGGACTCCTAGTGGGCTCAAGTTTTGAGCCCACCTCGGAGGTCTATAGAAAGGGGAGTGGGCGCACCACTTAGGGTTGATCTAATCTGACTCTGGTTAGCCACCGCCACTCCCCATGCCCATGCTGCGCGACTGAACCTAGCAGTCCGCCACTCGACGCTGCTCCCTGCATGTGTGGATACCTTGGAGGCATCACATCTGCGGTGCTTGGACGAACCATTCGAGGGAACCGTGAGGTGCTGTTCATGGGAGATCACCGTTCATGGGTCTTCGCTGTTAGAGGGAGACCGGAGACGCGAGGACGAGACGGCCTGGGAGATCGGCTACACGCATCACCAACTCTACTTCCACAGCGGTGACTGCGCGTCTATTGGTAAAACCGATCTCCTAATCTATTTCGAGTAGCATGATCTTGGGTGCGCGGTAGAAAATTTTATTTGGCGCTAGCGTAGCGTGCCGCGTGTTCCAACATAGAGCACATCTGATTTCGGACCACTGTACTCAGCTCTGATAAAGTTCATGAAGTTTTCAATCCCCTCGACATATGTAGCGGAGAGTCTTCGAGTAGAAGTTATCCTAGTCCTGTCCATCTATTAGACATACAAATTAGTTCTTCTACTAGATATTACAGGAAAAACATATATGCTTTTTTATGAAGTCTAGAAAAAATATCTAGGTCGATGTCTAAAGCTATGGCAAGATATTTGGACGAGCATATCTAAGTAACGAAATATATGTAAAGCTAATTCAGCAAACGGATTTGAGTGCTAAATTATGGCTGATGTTTCAGCAGTCAATGAGGCCGAGCAGACAACAATCGAACTATCAAGGTCATCTCAGCAACAAAGATCGAGTATAAACGGTGTAGAGCTATTTCACCTAACAGATTGGCTACTAGACTATGGCAATCTACGTCACAATGAATATATGGCAGGATATTTTAGAACTAATCGGGCTTGGCATGCCATCTCAGCTAAGCAGATTGAGTGTAGAACAGGGCAAGGAAGCTTCTTAAGCAGACCATATTGACTATAAACTACTTCGGCAAACAGTGAGATTAACAGTGTTTATCAGCTAACATTCAACGCTACACCAACATGCACGGGGCCTCAGTCTAGAATGCGTGTATCGTGGGAGAAGCTGACCGTCGTGCGTCTCCACACGAACGTCGCCAGTGGTGGCGGCGCTGACCTCCGTGCGTCTCGACAAGAACGTCACCAGCGGTGGCGGCACGACTAGAGGATGGCAGTCTACGAGAGCGTACTGTGGGAGCGAGAGGATCGCCCTGTGTCCCCTCGATGAACCGCGGCGCCGATGTATCGGCGAGGCAGGGAGGGCGGCTTTGGTGGAGCGAATGGATTGGAGGGGGCAGGCGGAGGGGGGTTTGGGGAATATTATTGGCTAGTTGGCCGAAGGGCAGTTGAATTTGGGATTTGGGGGGGAATTTTTTGGGGGGGATTTTCGCGCGGTGGGCCGGGGGGGGGGGAGTTTGGCGCATGGTCGGTTTCTCCAAGTGTAGTCCCACGTGTCAATGAAGAGGCAAGCCGAAGCGCGTTCCATTTACGTGAGCCGTGTGCAGGACCGAACGTGCGTGGGGTGCAATGCGACCGCGACAGGGGTGCTGTGAGTATACCACCTTTTTTTCCTTTTAAACATGGTGCTTCACCCCCTAAAAAAACTTGGTGCTTCGCGTGATCAATCGATACTACTACTAGTAATCCGGTCATCCCGACTAAAACGGCGCGGCCGGGTCTTTTCCCGCGCGATATGCTGGGAGGTTGGCTTAGTTGGGTTTTTAGGATGAGTAATGCTACACCTACGTAATCCCAGTTACGTAATTAACGTAATGTGAAACGTGTGAGCTGTTGATTGTAGATTGGGGGGAGGGAGGGGCCCACCACCATGAAAATCAGGGAGGAGAGAGAGAGGCAATTTACGTTAACCCTTTCGTAGGTTCCCGTAGATGTAGAAAGATGTGAAATGCATGAATGTGTAGTGGATGTACTATTGGAGTGCCTAAGATAAATTGTGTATGTAGACCCTATGTGTTTATTTACTTCGCATGTTAGCTTTGTCTTGTTTCAAACCTTCTAAGTTTATACACGCAAAAACGAATCATCATTCCATATCTATCTCTATCTACTCTTATAAAAATCAGAGTTGGTGATGATGGTGCGCCTTCCATCCTGCAATATAGGCCACCTGATCTATATCTAATGCATAGGAAGGAAACTATGACAATTTACCCGCACTCCTCTCCACATTTGCAGATAAGGCCTTCCCTCATTCATCCTTTTCTGCCACAAGATCTTGATGTTTTGTGCAACACATGGGCATCTGGCAAGTACTCCTACAATATACTATATTATTGTGAAAGTTCATATACACCGGCCAAGATTAATACAAACATGGCATATTTTCATTACATTTCGAACTTTTATAGGACATAAAAATAAAAGAAACATGACACTAAACCTATTCTACGACGGCGACCGACGTCCTCCATCTGCGATCTCCATGTACGGGGGCAGGGTTTAAGACCCGTGAAGTGAAGGTGCGGTCTTCGGCGAGGAAGAGTAGAACATGGGAGACGGACCGACCAGTTGGCACACCATGCCCTACCGCCTCCCATGCCCTACTCATCCTCGGAGCAGTCCTCGACCTCGGCGATGCCGGACGTTGGACGACGACAAGTAGGTGATACGTCTCCAACGTATCTATAATTTTTGATTGTTCCATGCTGTTATATTATCATTCTTTGATGTTTTATAATCATATTATAGTCATTTTATATCATTTTTTTGGGACTAACCTTTTGACCCAGTGCCTAGTGCCAGTTGTTGTTTTTTTGCTTGTTTTCTACATCATAGGAAATCGATATCAAACGGAGTCCAAACACCGCGAAACTTTTTGGAGAATTTTTATGGACCAAAACACCCATGATGGGCTAGAGTAGCACCTGGTGGTGCCCCGAGGGGGCACAACCCACCAGGGCGCGCCTGGGGGCCCAGGCGCACCCAGGTGGGTTGTGCCCAGCTCAGTGGCCTCCCACACCCCCTCTTTACCCTTTAAATTCCCAAAAGTTCCGTCGCCGCAAGGCTCTGTAGCCATCGAAAACCAATCTAGACCCATTCGGGCACCCCGCCGGAGGGGAGAATCATCTCCGGTGGCCATCTTCATCATCCCGGCGGCCACCATGATGAGGAGGGAGTAGTTCACCCTCGGGCCCGAGGGTTTATGCCAGTAGCTATGTGTTTAATCTCTCTCTCTCTCTCTCATGTTCTTGAGATGTCACGATCTTGATGTATCGCGGGCTTTGTTAATATAGTTGGATCATATGGTGTTTTCCCCTCTCTATCTTGATGTGATGAATTGAGTGTTTCCCTTTGAGATTTCGTTGTTATTGGATTGAATACTTTTATGGATTTGAGAACACTTGATATATGTCTTGCAATTGAATATTCGTGGTGACAATGGGGTATCGTATTGATTCACTTGATATATGTTTTGGCACTCAACTCGCAGATTCCCGATGTGACATTGGGGTAATCTATGCATAGGGGTTGATACACGTTCTTGTCTTTGTTTCTCCGGTAGAAATCTTGGAGCACTCTTTGAAGTTCTTTGTGTTGGATTGAATATTATGAATCTGAATTTTCTTTGGTGTTATTTGAAGGAAATATGCCCTAGAGGCAATAATAAAGTTGTTATTTATATTTCCTTAAATCATGATAAATGTTTATTATTCATGCTAGAATTGTATTAACCGGAAACTTAGTACATGTGTGAATACATAGACAAATAGAGTGTCACTAGTATGCCTCTACTTGACTAGCTCATTAATCAAAAGATGGTTAAGTTTCCTAACCATAGACATGAGTTGTCATTTGATGAACGGGATCACATCATTAGAGAATGATGTGATTGACTTGACCCATCCATTATCTTAGCACTATGATCGTTTAGTTTATTGCTATTTCTTTCTTCATGACTTATACATGTTCCTATGACTATGAGATTATGCAACTCCCGAATACCGGAGGAACACTTAGTGTGCTATCAAACATCACAATGTAACTAGGTGACTATAAAGATGCTCTACACGTGTCTCCAATGGTGTTTGTTGAGTTGGCATAGATGGAGATTAGGATTTGACACTCCGTGTATCACCGAGGTATTTCCGGGCCCTCTCGGTAATGCACATCACTATAAGCCTTGCAAGCAATGTGACTAACGAGTTAGTTACGGGATGTTGCATTATGGAACGAGTAAAGAGACTTGCCGGTAACGAGATTGAACTAGGTATTGAAATACCGGCGATCAAATCTCGGGCAAGTAACATACCGATGACAAAGGGAACAATGTATGTTGTTATGCGGTTTGACCGATAAAGATCTTCGTAGAATATGTAGGAACCAATATGAGCATCCAGGTTCCGCTGTTGGTTATTGAACGGAAGTGAGTCTCGGTCATGTCTACATAGTTCTCGAATCGGTAGGGTCCGCACGCTTAACGTTCGATGGTGATGGGTATTATGAGTTTATGTGTTTTGATGTACCGAAGGTAGTTTGGAGTCCGGGATATGATCACGGACACGACGAGGAGTCTCGAAATGGTCGAGACATAAATATTGATATATTGGAAGGTTATTGTAAGTGCATCTACTGCCCCTTAGTGATTTTGGTGTATTGAAGACTTATAGGTTAAGGGACTAATGTGTTTATGAGTGTACACAGGTCTATAAGACTATGAGGAGTTTGATATTTACAGAGAAAGTCGACCCCTAAAAATGAAGTTCTTCGACTGAAGACTTTGGATTTCTAAAGACTTTCTGAAGACTTTGAAAGTGTAGAAATTGGTGTGACCTTGAAGACTTGGTATTCACTCGAGGAACATGAAGCGTGAAGACTTTTGTTTTCGTAGTTTCATTTTCTCTTTCTTGAGTCATAGAAACACCGTACTTTTAAAGGGGGTCGAGGAAATACTAAGGAAAAATTTCCATGTGATGCTCAACTCAAAATCCTACACCTACCAATCCCTTCGAGTGAAGCCATTGGAAATCTCATACAGTTCAGTCATATTCTTCAATAACAGAGACGAAGTTCTTCTGGTCTCTAAGGAATTTGTTTCTGACTGAGGAGTTAGGAATTCGCCAGTGCGGATTGCCTACATAGTGAGGAACATGATAGCCCTGAGGAATTTGATACTCAAATTTCCGACCGTTGCTGTGCCTTGTGCCAGCTGTCCCAAAATATCTACCCACCTAACGGTCATATCATTGAAGGGCATTTATGTCTTATCATGTCGGGCTACTCCCTAGGCTATAAATAGTCGCCCCTACAACCACTAGCTAGTTGGCTGCTCCGAGAGAAACTAACACTTGTCATTTGAGAGTATCCCATCCTCCGAGGACTTTGAGTGAAAATCATCAAGTGAGGAAACCCAAACCCAAATACCTACAAACCCAAAGTGATTGAGCATCACCGAAGAGATTGATCCTGCGTGGATCTGACGCTTGTTACCTTTGAAGACTATGCATCTTCCAGACGGTTAGGCGTCATGGTCTAGAGCATCCAAGAGGAATTGTGGATCGCCGAGTGACCGAGTTTGTGAAGGTTCAGAAGTCACCTGAAGACTTACCACGAGTGATTGGGTGAGGTCTGTGTGACCTTAGCTTAAGGGGAATACGGTGAGGACTGAGTGTTCTGAACTGCGAGTTCAGGACTGGGTGTCCGGGACTGTGCGTCCTCACGTTTAAATACCTAGCCGCCCTAACCAGACGTACAACTGTCATAGCAGTTGGAACTGGTCTACCAAATCATTGTCTTCACCAAGCTACCTGGTTCCATTTCCTCAACCCTTCCATTTCCTCATTTATGTTTTGAGTGCTTGTTCATATCTGTTTGAAGACTTTGACTAAAGACTTTCTCATTTTCCTCAGTTCAATTTCTTCAGTCAGTTTGTCTTCATCCTGTGTCATCCTGTGTTTACGCTTTCCGTACTCTGTGCTTATCTTCATTTCATCATGATGACCATGCTTGTGTTCTGTTATGATTACTTCTGAGTACTTATTCCGCTGCAAGTAGTTCTTCTCTAAGGAATTTCCTCACCCTAAAATTTCTCAATGAAGAATTCAAAAAAATCTCCTATTCACCCCCCTCTAGTCGATATAACGAACTTTCAATTGGTATTAGAGCAATGTACTCCCTTGTTCTATGTGATTTTGGTTTAACCGCCTAGAGTTTTAGTTATGTCAACCACAGGAATGAAGACTGTGACATGCCCCATCTTTGACGGTCATGATTATCCCAAGTGGAAGGCCATGATGAAGAAGCGCCTCATGGCGATGAACAACAAACTCTGGACCATCACCGAAATTGGTCTTATTGACCTATACAAGATGGAGGAGGCTGATGATATTCGCAAGTACATGCTACTCAACCTCACGGCGAAGGACATCATCTGCTCCAGCTTGTCACAAAACCAGTTCAGGAACGTTATGCAACTCAGCCATGCGAAACTCATCTGGGACCGACTCTCTGAGGTCTATGAAAGTCATCGATCTCGCCATGAACCCTGGTTCAAGGACCTAATGGAATCGTGCAAGGCTATGACTTTCAATCCAGAATCATCATCCTCTTCACCATGCCTTATGGCAAAAGGTGCCAAGGTAACTGAATGCTACTTATCTGAGTCCTGTGATGTTGAATCTGGTGATGAATTTGGACCCAGTTATGTCAAACTTGCTTCCCTTGCCACTAAACAACAAAGAGCTTTGGAAAAAGTTCAGAATATGCTAAATGGGAGCAATGACATCTTGGGTGAAGAAATGGATCGCTCCAAGGCTTTGGCTGAAAGTCTTCAGGGACTCCAGACCAAGTTTGACAATCTTCAAGGTCATCATAACACTCTCCTATCTGATCATGAGAAGCTTTCTTATGAATTTCTTCAAAGAAAGCAAGATCTTGAGCAGTTAAGAGTGAGTTATGAATATCTTCAGAAGGAGCGTGATTCATTACTCGCTCAACAGATCAACGCTACTCAAGATAAATTTGTTCCTCCATGTTTGAAGTGGATTGAACGTGAAACTGCTAATTCTTCACCTGAATGCTCAAATACTTCCATTGGTGCAAATTCTTCAACTGCCTCTGCTATCACTAATCCCTCATCTGAGGACATTGCTAGTATTACTGATGATGCAGGGCTGAAGGAATTGTATATGACAGGCATGTACAAAAGCCTCAAAGGGCATTAGGCTCTCTGTGACGTGCTCAAAAAGCAGATCCTCAATAGAAACCCTAGGAAAGAGGGTATTGCCTTGGAGAGGAAACTCAATGCTGATGGGACCTACTAGAAACCTGAGCAGTATCCCAAAACCTCATGGGTTGCTGCAAAGGGACCTTCAGTGGATCCATCTACCTTATCTGGCTTTACTTGTGAATCTTCATATCCTTCTGATGAGTCATTAGACTCCAATTATAAACTGTTCAAAAATCAGAATGGTGAAGTATTTGCTAGATATGTTGGCACTAACTATAGGAACGGTCCTCCTATGAAGAAAATATGGGTTCCCAAAAGATGCCTTGAAAATCTTCATGTGAATGTCATCATGACATCACCTGTGAAGAATAGGAACCCCACATCAAATTCTTCATATGGACCAAATTCTTCATATGGATCCAAGTCCTCATATGGACCAAACTCCTCACATGGATCAAATTCCTCAAAAGGATCAAATCCTCATATGAACATCATCGTGCTAACCCATCTGTTTCGCAGGGAAGATCCAAGGATTATGGATATGTGCATTATTCTTCAAATCATTATGTTCATAAGTCCTCGAAGAATATCTCTGCTTACCCTAACCACTCTTATGTGAAACGAAGTGGATTGGCATCTATGCCACCTTTCTCTTATGGAGCTCGCAGAATGATGAACTCTTTGCCACCCCTTCAGATGTGGGTGGTGAATAAAAAGAACTAACCTCTTATGCAGGGTCAGGTCTCTAGACGAACTTAAACGTCTGATGAATTTGCTAGAGACCCGAATATGCTTGAAAGGACGCAAGCTAATCATGAAGAAATGAATTTTCATTTCTCACGTCCTCATAATGTTTTATCTGTTCTATTGTCTAATGAAATTGATTTCATATTCTTCACTGATGAAGTATATGAGTTTGTAAGTTGCACTAATTCATCTGCAAGATGATCAACCCAAAGCCACTGAGTGGGTCCTCGATAGTGGATGTACAAATCACATGACTGGTGACATGAGCTTATTGATGGGCACTACTTTATCTCCATCACATCTTAAGCACATCACCTACGCTGACAAAGGCAAAAGAAAAGTATTGGGTCTAGGTAAGGTTGCAATCTCAAAGGATCGACACATGGACAAAGTCATGCTTGTTGAGTCCTTAGGGTTCAACCTCATGTCTGTCTGAATGCTTTGTGATCTCGATATGGTGGTTGTCTTTGGCAAGTATCGTTGTGTTGTGATCATGGAAGCTGACAATTCCAAAGTCTTCGAAGGCTTTAGGAGAGGAGATTTGTATATTGTTGATTTCTCTACAGGACCACAACCTGCAACATGTCTACTTGCAAAAGCTTCAGAAGGCTGGCTATGGCATCGACGACTTGGTCATGCTGGCATGAGGAATCTGCACACGCTCGTGAAGAAGAAGCATGTCATTGGCATTGAAAATGTCAAATTCCTCAAGGATCACTTATGCGGAGCTTGTGAAGCTAGAAAGATGACCAAGGCCAAGCATCCAACGAAGACTATCATGACTACTACTCGACCATTTGAATTGCTTCACATGGATCTCTTTGGCCCTACTCACTATGCTACATTTACCAATGCTGCATCCTTATATGGCTTTGTCATTTTTTATGATTACTCTCAATATACATGGGTCCATATTATCACTTACAAAACTGAAGTGCAGGAAGTCTTGAAACGATTTTCTTCGAGGGCTTCAACCAACTTTGGTGTGAAGATCAAGCACATTAGGAGTGATAATGGAACTGAGTTCAAGAACACTGGTCTTGATGACTATCTTGATGAACTTGGTATTACTCATGAGTTATTTGCTCCTTATACTCCTCAGAAAAATGGCGTCGTGGAGCGCAAGAACAATACTCTTGTTGAGATGGCCCGCACTATGCTTGATGAGTACAAGACGCCTCCTCGCTTCTGGCCTGAGGCAATTGATACTGCGTGCCACATCATCAACAGAGTATATCTTCAAAAATTCTTCAAGAAGACTGCCTATGAACTCCTCACTAACAAGAAACCCAATGTGAGTTATTTCAAAGTCTTCGGTGCTAAATGTTGGATTAGAGATCCTCATCACAGTTCAAAATTTGCACCGAAAGCACATGAAGGTTTTATGCTCGGCTATGGTAAGGACTCGCACACCTATAGAGTCTTCAACACCTGTCATCACAAGGTTGTTGAAACTATAGATGTGCGGTTCAATGAGACTAATGGCTCGCAAAGAGAGCACCTACCTCCTGTGACAGATGAAATACCTCCTGAGGAATCTATTAATCTCAAGGCTGTAGAGGATGTCATTCCTATTGAAGAATCTGCTGAAGAAGTTATTCCAGAACATGAAGAACGTCATGGTGGTGCACCTAAGGAAAATGGTGCTGAAGAAAATGCTGATCAAATTCCTCGACGTCAACCCACTCATCCTCGCGTCGCAAATGATGTGCAAATTGAGAAAATCATCAGCGACATCAACATTCCAGGTCCTCTCACACGCTCAAGAGCTTCACATTTATCTAACTTTTGTGGGCACTTTGCTTTCGTCTCTATCACAGAGCCCACTAAGGTAGATGAAGAATTTTTGGAGCCTGAGTGGATTCAGGCCATGCAAGAAGAATTACGTCAGTTCAAGCTCAACAACGTCTGGGAACTGGTCAAATGTCCAGATCCTTGCAAGCACAATATCATCGGCACAAAGTGGATCTACCGCAACAAGCAAGATGAAAATGGCCTAGTGGTGAGGAATAAAGCACGACTTGTAGCTCAAGGCTACACACAGGTTGAAGAAATTGACTTTGATGAAACTTTTGCACCTGTTGCTAGACTTGAGGCTATTCGCATATTACTTGCTTATGCTAACCATCATGATATCACTTTATATCAAATGTGATATGAAAAGTGCATTCCTCAGTGGTAAGCTTGAGTAAGAAGTATATGTTGCTCAACCCCCAGGTTTTGAAGATCCAAAGCATCCTAACAAAGTCTTCAGACTCAGTAAGGCCGTCTATGGCCTCAAGCAGGCCCCACGGGCGTGGTATGATACTTTGAAGGAATTCCTCGTGAAGAAAGGCTTCAAACCTAGTTCACTCGACCCTACTCTTTTCACTAAATCTTATTATGGTGAACTATTTGTGTGCCAAATATATGTTGATGATATTATCTTTGGCTGTATTGACCAACGTTGTACTAATGAATTTGGTTATATGATGAGGGAGGAATATGAAATGTCTATGATGGGAGAATTGAAATTCTTCTTAGTTCTTCAAATTCGTCAACAACACAATGGCATATTCATATCTCAGGAGAAATACCTCAAGGATGTACTGAGGAAATTCGGCATGCAAGATTGCAAAGGCGTCAAATTTCCTATGCCCACAAATGGCCATCTATGCACTGATGAAAATGGTATTGACTTCGATCAAAAGGTATACCGCTCCATGATTGGTTCTTTATTGTACTTATGTGCATCTAGGCCAAATATAATTCTTAGTGTTTGCATGTGTGCCTGATTTCAAGCTACACCGAAGGAATCACACCATAAGGCTGTGAAACATATTCTTCGATATCTAGCTGACACACCAACACTTGGATTATGGTACCCCAAGGGCTCGGCTTTTGATCTCATTGGATATTTCTGACTCTGACTATGCTGGTGATAATGTGGACCACAAGTCAACATATGGTACATGTCATTTCCTCGGACGATCTTTGGTCTGTTGGTCCTTGAAGAAACAGAACTACGTATCTCTGTCTACTGCTGAAGCTGAGTACATTGCTGCTGGTTCTTGCTGTGCTCAATTGCTGTGGATGAAGCAAACTCTCAAGGACTATGATGTCAACCTGAAGAATGTGCCTCTGTTCTGTGATGATGAGAGTGCCATCAAGATTGCTCACAACCCAGTTCAGCACTCGAGGACAAAGCACATTCAGATTTGTCATCATTTTCTTCGTGATCATGTGTTGAAGGGCGACATTTCTGTTAAGCATGTGAAGACTGAAGAACAGCTAGCCAATATCTTCACAAAGCCCTTGGATGAGAAGAGATTTAGCAAGTTGCGGTGTGAGCTAAATACTTAGAATCTTCAAGTGTTCTTTGAAAAGGACACTCATCCTAACACTTATGCAAAATTGATGACTTAGATGTGCAACACATGAATAAACGTTTTTCTTCAATCAATGAAGAATAACACTTTAAGTGTGAAGAAATTAGCGAAGAATTTGATTCTCAGAACCCTACGATAATTGTACGCGGTGTCTGAAATCATCATTCTTATACGGTGGGTCATGCCACCACAAAATGTTGAAAATCTTCAATTTGAGTTTTTCCTCAGTTCTTTGAAATTCCTCAGCTGTTTTTCAACTTTGCATTGTCTTCACTGTTTCCGTCGTTTTTATTCATTGGCTATATATATATATATATATATGTGTGTGTGTGTGTGTGTGTGTGTGAGTTTATGTCCTCTACAACATTCACTTATGGCTAATTCTTCAAGTTGTTTTTTCTGCTAAGTGAATGTGATCGAACCCTACCCCCTCTATGCTAAACTCAACCCATTCTATTCACAAATTCTTCATGTGCGTTCTATTTGAAACTCGTTCAAAATCTTCACTGTGTCCTTGTTAGCTGAAGAAATTGTGAATGGAACTTTAAAACCTATCTTATCTAAATTTTCGGCTTTGCTGCTCAAACCGTTCCATATCCTATGACAACACTTGTCCATTCACCCACGATCTCCACTTCTCAGTATGTGGGTGACACATGTCAAGCGAATGAGAAGGGTTAGGGGCACGTTCGTCCAAATTCTTCGGGCGAACAGCTTTTCACCGTGGCTATAAATACCCCCTCCCCTTCCTCACTTATCTTTTACTCTGCTCGACCTCACTCCAGCTCGAGCTTCTCAAACCCTAGCGCCGCCGCTACTTCATTGTCGCTGGTGAGGAAGAGCTTCACTGCCTCGACGTCGTACTCGCGCCGGCCGCGGATTTCTTCACTCCGTTGCCGCCGTAGGTATCTTCCTCTACCAAGTTAGGGCGTGGAAGATCTGCACTGATGAACTTCACATCTCCACTTCCCACTTTGTCGTGTTCTTCGTACAGGGTAATTAAAAGTTACTTTTACTGCCCTCTTTGATTCAAATGTTTTCTACAAAATCCTCAAAGGTGTTTTTCTTCATATCTTCACACACTAAAACACCTCACATGCCATCTGGTCTTGATTCGTTTCTCTAAGCTATGTTTTTCTTCAAGATTCCTCAAATGTGTGGATTTTCAATCTATACATCTCTGGAACCTAAGACAAAGAACATTAGTGAAATTCTTCAAGACTCATCTGGTCAAATTCCTCAAACTTGTTCTTTTTGAAAAACCTCTGAGAACACATATGACCTCTCCAAATTCCTCGCAACTATACTCTGTTCACAGGTACTCATGTCAGCTGCTGAATCACTAGGTTCTCATCAACTTAACTCATTTGCAGCGTTCCTCGAAGAAAAGTTGCATACATCTTCAGAGAATTCCATTGTTCAAATTCCTCAACTGAAGAAAATGGCTGACGGTAAGAAGCCAGAGAAAGGGGGAAAGAGGCCTGAGGTCAACACTGCCTTTGAAATCCCTGAGGACATCTATGCTGGGTACTGCACACCCCCTGAGGAAGATAAAAATCAGCGCGAGGTGCGCATTCAAAAGATTGAGAGGAGATGGGCAAGAGAGTGGAGGGAGTACAGATATGTTACTCCAAAATACATGAAGAAATTCGCTCTAAATCCTCCATGCCCAAGACCTCCGTTGGCACCTGGCCAAGAAGCAGATCCCACCAGCCTCAAGCGCAGTGAGTATTATCCTAATGAATGGGCCAAGTGCCAGGCCAAGTTGGCCAGACAAGCAAGAGAAGAAGTGAGGAAATTCAACGAAGACTCTCCTGCTGCTGCCACTGTTGAGGCCTCTGCAAGCAAGCCAAAGAAGGCCATGCCAAAGAAGCCTGCTCACAAGCCAAGTGCTTCTCCCTCAATGCCCTCACGGCCAAGTTCCTCAGCTATGCCCTCACGGCCAGATTCCTTCAAGCCCTCATGGCAAATTCCTCACGCTGCTCCTGCTCCTTCAAAATCCTCAACTCCTCCGCTCAAGTCCTCAACTGCTCCGACAAAATCCTCAGCACCTGTGCATCTCGCCACGTGCCAAAGGACGAAGGGCATTTCTATTGCCTCAGGAGCATCTGCTAGTTCTTCAGCACCACTGCATTCTTCAACTGGTCCCACTCTGTTGAAGACCAAGGCAACTGCTGGACGAGGCTCTCGACCAAGTCCTCAGAAGAAGCAAGTCGCCTTCCAAGTGCCTTCTGATGAAGACGAAGTTGATGATGAGGAACTTGCCGAAATCATCATAGACAGGCAAGTCAGGGCCGCTAGAGCCAAGGGCATAAGTGTGCCTCTGCTTTTGGATCCAAAGTTGATCCTTGAGTACATTAACCTATGGCACAAGGACCCAAATACTCCTATGCCTGATTTCAAGCTGACTCCTGGCCAAAGTCATATGTTGACTCACTTCATACAAGAAGAGAAATGGAAGTTTGAGAAGGCCAGGTAGATCAAGAAGGCACGGTACAAAAAGGAGCGTTTCCTGAAGAAGAACGTTGTCTCTATGACAACTGAAGAACTTGTGACAATTCAATCAGAGATCAAGAAACTCAATGATGAATTTGACGCATACTGCACAGACTGGCTTGGAGCCAAAGTCAGGTTTGTGAAATTGACTGAAAAGTTCACTTCCACTGTTGTAGCCCCAACGCAACATGAAATTCCTCAGGCTGAAGCATCTGCTCAGCCGACTGAAGAAAATGACAGCACCACTGATGACAATCAGGCTGCTGAAGAGAATGCTAATTCCAGGGCTGATGACTGCATACCAGCCGCTGAAGAAATTGCCAGGGCATCCACTAGTGGTGAGCGTGAAGAAAATGAAGAAGTCAGGACAACGGCATCAGTTGTGCCTCAAGAAACTCAACCAAATTCCTCTGCTCCTCCTGCGCCTACCCCAACTCCGATCCTTCCATCTGCATCAGATGTGAAGAAGACTAAGGCTGCAGAGCGTGCAACAGTGAATAAAAGGAAGGCATCAACTGCATCAGATTCTTCAGCTCAGAAGAAAATGAAGCCATTAACAAGCTCGTTTGCAAACCCAATTGATGTTGTTCCTATCTCAACCATGCCATCATAGGACCTTGTTCCTTTTGATGAAGAATATGTGATTTCAAGTGAATCCGATGAAGAGAATCTGTCTGCTGCTTCGTCAGAGCAGATGGATGAAGAAATTGAAGTAGATACAATCCCTTCAACACCAGTTGTCTCCTCGCCTATGCCTCAGTTTACTACTGAAGAGGCCGGCGTTGAAGAAATGGAAGATGAAGATGTGGACATTGGTTGTACCACACCCGTGCTAAGTGATGACTTTTGGGAAACTCAGCACCCCAACTCTCCAGTCTTCACACCATTGCAACAAATTCCTCAGTTCCCAGTAACTACTATTGAAAGGACAAGTGCTCCCTAGGTGGTTTTGGTAATTAATGACAACATATCTCTTGTTGGACTAACGTTTCTTTCTAGTATATTTCAGATAAGTTCAACAATGGAGTGGCATGAACTAAAGGCTGTGGGAAGTTCTCCAAGATGCTAAGGACAAAGGATTGGCTAAAGCTCAAAGCTCAAGACTCTTCATTTTATATTTTAGTGATCCAAGATCACATTGAGTCCATAGGAAAAGCCAATACTATCAAGGAGGGATGAGGTGTTGCTTAATGAGCCTCTTGCTCAAGTGCTTAATGATATGCTCCAAAATCCTCAGCTACTTTCCCATATCCACATATGACCTAAACCTAAAGCCAAACTCGGACCTACCGATTATTTCTATCTGGCGCCACCGAGTTTCATATGTCATAAGCCACTGCCAAACCCTAATCAGTTCGGTCTCACCGATGGGATCTCGGTCTCACCGAGATGGGCTTGCAAACTCTCTGTTACCTATTGCAATACTCTCGGTTTCACCGAGATATGCAATCGGTCCCACCGAGTTTGCTTGGCCAACTCTTTGTTTCGCCTATTACCAAAATCGGTCCCACCGAGTTTGAGTAATCGGTCAAACCAAGTTTTGGATTTACCCTAACCCTAGCACATCGGTCCCACCGAGTTGATCCAGTCGGTCCCACCAGAATTCTCTAATGGTCACTAGGTTTACCTTTTCGGTCTGACCGAGTTTGTTGATTCGGTCCCACCGAGATTGGTAAATTGTGTGTAATGGTTGGATTTTGTGTGGAGGCTATATATACCCCTCCACCTCATCTTCGTTTATTAAGAGAGCCATCAGAACACATCTACACTTCCAACTCATATGTTCTGAGAGAGAACCACCTACTCATGTGTTGAGACCAAGATATTCCATTCCTACCATATGAATCTTGATCTCTAGCCTTCCCCAAGTTGCTTTCCACTCAAACCTTCTTTCCACCAGATCCAAATCCTATGAGAGAGAGAGTTGAGTGTTGGGGAGACTATCATTTGAAGCACAAGAGCAAGGAATTCATCATCAACACACCATTTGTTACTTCTTGGAGAATGGTGTCTCCTAGATTGGCTAGGTGTCACTTGGGAGCCTTCGACAAGATTGTGGAGTTGAACCAAGGAGTTTGTAAGGGCAAGGAGATCGCCTACTTCGTGAAGATCTACCGCTAGTGAGGCAAGTCCTTCGTGGGCGATGGCCATGGTGGGATAGACAAGGTTGCTTCTTCGTGGACCCTTCGTGGCTGGAGCCCTCCGTGGACTCACGCAACTGTTATCCTTCGTGGGTTGAAGTCTCCATCAACGTGGATGTAGGATAGCACCACCTATCCGAACCACGGGAAAACATCCGTGTCTCCAATTGCGTTTGAATTCTCCAAACCCTTCCCTTTACATTCTTGCAAGTTGCATGCTTTACTTTCCGCTGCCTATACACTCTTTGCATACTTGCTTGATATGTATTGTGAATGTTGAAATTATGCCTAAACTCCACTTAAACCGAAAAAGCTTAAAAATTGCAACTTTAGCATTAAGTGTCTAATCACCCCCCTCTAGACACATCTACTTCAAGGTCCTACAACTATACAAATGGGATCTGATGAACCACATGCCACACCGTCTGTCCATTAAGAAATTCTAGCCACTAGTGCTAAAGATCATGTTAATGAAGAATTGAAGTCCTAGGCTGCCACTGAAGAAGCACCTGAAATTCCTCAGCCTGTGGAACCTGGGATCGAGATCTCAGAGGTTGTGATGCAATTGACTGACACTCCTCACCCTAAGCCAAAGGATCCATTCTCAAAGAAGCAGAAATTCAAGGTTGATGTTTTCTTCAGCGAGCACGTGTTCTTCACTGACTACAACCCTTATGATTCTGCTCGTCTTAGAAGGAAGCGCTTCAAGACTGCCAGCCAGGCCAACTTCTATTCTTCACTGCTTTTCAACAAGGACAAAATCTTCTACCATGAGCATATTCCTCACGTGGACATGGAATCACTGCCTTGTTTCACTCTTGTGCTCAGTGTGCTTCATGATGCAGGCCTCCTCAACTTTTGCACTCACATTGTTGATTGGAATGAAGAGCTCATTCTTCAGTTTTACGCTACACTGCATATCACAGGTGATCCTGAAGATATCAACACCTGGGTCTTGGACTGGATGACCGATAACACTCACTATAAGGCACCAGCCTCTGAATTGCTTCATGCCCTGCCCATCAGTCCACCCAGTGAAGGAGCTCACTGCCTGTACCAAGAACCTGAACTCACTGCTCTTTACATGCAAGTGTTAATGAAGCCTCTGAAGCCCGGTCAATCCCCAAGGACCAAATTCCTCGTAAAGGATTTACTCTATGTGCCCAGAACCGTCTATCGCATTCTGACGAGGACCATGAGTCCCATCAAAGGCCATGGCTCATCTGATGAGGAAATAGTTGGCATCATGAAGAATCTTCTATTCAACATCATTCATAACATTCCTATCAACTATCATGATTTCTTCATGAGGACTCTGGCAAATGCTGCACTTTCTCTGTTTGAGCTAAAGCCTTATGCACCTTGGATTATGAGATTCCTTAGGACACGGTCTTCACTCAACTTCAAGGATAATTTTCAGAATCACCTCAGCTACTTGCCCCTGATTGAAGTCCTCAAGCAGACTTTTACTTCAACTGATGAAAAAGGCAAGGCTCCTGCTGTCATTGATGAAGGTATTCATCCATTGGATGGTCAGTTTTGCAAAGCTTCATCTTATTCCACCAATGATGACTTTGCCACTCATGATTCTGCTGCCCATGACTCCAAGCCAAATCCTCAAGCCACTGCTCCTCGTGTGATGACTGACCATGAGCTTCTGCTTAGTCTTCACCAGAAGGTGGATCGAAACCATAAATGGGTTAAGCGTCAGTTTGGTTCATTTCTTCACAACATGACCGCTACACACAATGCAGTGAAGAAAAACCACTACTACCTCCATGCGGTTTTCGGTCGCACCTGGGCTATTCTGTCCCATGTCTATAGTGAAGAAGATCTGAAGAAAATGGGTCTCAAGGAAGATTTTGACTGGTCTGCACCTCCACAGAAGAAATTCAAGAAGGTCAAGGTCCCTTCCTTGGTGGCCAGCTCTTATTCTTCATCGCGTGACATCGATGAGCATGAAGACTTGGATGACACTGCGGCAGGCCCTACATCAACAAAGGACCCCAACAACGCTGGCGCTCCTTCATCAACTTGATATTCTTCAGGGGCGTTAGTCCTCATTTTCAATCCTTTTGGTCATTTGATGACAACGGGGGAGAACTTTGAGTTAGTCTTCAAGCGGGTCTGTCTTATATGGGCACTTTTTTTTTGCTAAGTTGCAACTCTCGTTCTTCTGAAACTTTATTAGATCGAGTTGTGAACTTAAACCCGATGGTGCTCTGATACTTTTGATGCGTTTTTCTGCATGCTTATTCCTCATATATGTTAATGCACGCATGTTGAATTACTCAGTCACCATATTTCATCATGCATTTCAAATTCTTCATATTATGTCAAATGTGTGTATGAATTACAAGATATAGGGGGAGATCTCCATGATTCTATTCTGCAAAGTGTGCAATGCTTCAAAAGCAAATTCCTCACTATGCACATCTTCAGGCGGGGTTCTTCTATATCTTGCAATCAAATTCCTCAATATCAGTATTTACACTTCATATGTTTATCCCCGTTGAAAACATAACCTATATTATCATCAATCACCAAAAAGGGGGAGATTGAAAGTGCATCTAGTGCCCCTTAGTGATTTTGGTGTATTGAAGACTTATAGGTTAAGGGACTAATGTGTTTATGAGTGTACACAGGTCTATAAGACTATGAGGAGTTTGATATTTACAGAGAAAGTCGACCCCTAAAAATGAAGTTCTTTGACTGAAGACTTTGGATTTCTGAAGACTTTCTGAAGACTTTGAAAGTGAAGAAATTGGTGTGACCTTGAAGACTTGGTATTCACTCGAGGAACATGAATCATGAAGACTTTTGTTTTCGTAGTTTCATTTTCTCTTTCTTGAGTCATAGGAAACACCGTACTATTAAAGGGGGTCGAGGAAATACTAAGGAAAAATTTCCATGTGATGCTCAACTCAAAATCCTACACCTACCAATCCCTTCGAGTGCAGCCATTGGAAATCTCATACAGTTCAGTCATATTCTTCAATAACAGAGACGAAGTTCTTCTGGTCTCTAAGGAATTTGTTCTGACTGAGGAGTTAGGAATTCGCCAGTGCGGATTACCTACATAGTGAGGAACATGATAGCCCTGAGGAATTTGATACTCAAATTTCTGACCGTTGCTGTGCCTTGTGCCAGCTGTCCCAAGATATCTACCCACCTAACGGTCATATCATTGAAGGGCATTTATGTCTTATCATGTCGGGCTGCTCCCTAGGCTATAAATAGCCGCCCCCTACAACCACTAGCTGGTTGGCTGCTCCGAGAGAAACTGACACTTGTTATTTGAGAGCATCCCATCCTTCGAGGACTTTGAGTGAAAATCATCAAGTGAGGAAACCCAAACCCAAACACCTACAAACCCAAAGTGATTGAGCGTCACTGAAGAGATTGATCCTGCGTGGATCCGACGCTTGTTACCTTTGAAGACTGTGCATCTTCCAGATGGTTAGGCGTCATGGTCTAGATCATCCAAGAGGAATTGTGGATCCCCGAGTGACCGAGTTTGTGAAGGTTCGGAAGTCACCTAAAGACTTACCACGAGTGATTGGGTGAGGTCTGTGTGACCTTAGCTCAAGGGGAATACGGTGAGGACTGAGTGTTCTGAACTGCGTGTTCAGGATGGGGTTTCTGGGACTGTGTGTCCTCAGGTTTAAATACCAAGCCACCCTAACCAGACGTACACCTGTCACAGCAGTTGGAACTGGTCTACCAAATCATTGTCTTCCCCAAGCTACCTGGTTCCATTTCCTCAACCCTTCCATTTCCTCATTTATGTGTTGAGTGCTTGTTCATATCTGTTTGAAGACTTTGAATGAAGACTTTCTCATTTTCGTCAGTTCAATTTCTTCAGTCTGTTTGTCTTCATCATGTGTCATCCTGTGTTTACGCTTTCCGTACTCTATGCTTGTCTTCATTTCATCATGATGACCATACTTGTGTTTTGTTATGTTTACATTTGAGTACTTATTCCGCTGCAAGTAGTTCTTCACTAAGGAATTTCCTCACCCTGAAATTCCTCAATGAAGAATTCCTAAAAATCGCCTATTCACCCCCTCTAGTCTATATAACATACTTTTAATTGGTATCAGAGCAAGGTACTCCCTTGTTCTGTGTGATTTTGATTTAACCGCCTGGAGTTTTAGTTATGTCGACCACATGAATGAAGACTGTGACATTCCCCATCTTTGACGGTCATGATTATCCCAAGTGGAAGGCCATGATGAAGAAGTGCCTCATGGCGATGAACAGCAAACTCTGGACCTTCACCAAAATTTGTCTTACTGACCTATGCAAGATGGCAGAGGCTGATGATATTCGCAAGTACACGCCACTCAACCTCATGACGAAGGACATCATCTGCTCCAGCTTGTCAAAAAACCAGTTCGGGAATGTTATGCATCTCAGCCATGTGAAACTCATCTGGGACCGACTCTCTGAGGTCTATGAAAGTCATCGATCTCGCCATGAACCCTGGTTTGAGGACCTAATGGAATCGCACAAGGCTATTACTTTCAATCCAGAATCATCATCCTCTGCACCATGCCTTATGGCAAAAGGTGCCAAGGTAACTGAATGCTACTTATCTAAGTCCTGTGATGTTGAATCTGGTGATGAATTTGGACCCAGTTATGTCAAACTTGCTTCCCTTGCCACTAAACAACAAAGAGATTTGGAAAAGGTTCAGAATATGCTAAATGAGAGCAATGATATGTTGGGTGAAGAAATGGATCGCTCCAAGGCTTTGGCTGAAAGTCTTCAGGGACTCCAGACCAAGTTTGACAATCTTCAAGGTCATCATAACACTCTCCTATCTGATCATGAGAAGCTTTCTTATGAATTTCTTCAAAGAAAGCAAGATCTTGAGCAGTTAAGAGTGAGTTATGAAGATCTTCAGAAGGAGCGTGATTCATTACTTGCTCAACAGATCAACGCTACTCAGGCTAAATTTGTTCCTCCATGTTTGAAGTGCATTAAACGTGAAACTGCTAATTCTTCACCTGAATGCTCAAATACTTCCATTGCTGCAAATTATTCAACTGCCTCTGCTATCACTAATCCCTCATCTAAGGACATTGCTAGTATTATTGATGATGCAGGGCTAAAGGAATTGTATATGACAGGCATGTACAAAAGCCTCAAAGGGCATCAGGCTCTTTGTGACGTGCTCAAAAAGCTGATCCTCAACAGAAACCCTAGGAAAGAGAGTATTGCCTTTGAGAGGAAAATCAATGCTGATGGGACCTACTAGAAACCTGAGCAGTATCACAAAACCTCATGGGTTGCTGCAAAGGGACCTTCAGTGGATCCATCTACCTTATCTGGCTTTATGTGTGAATCTTCATATTCTTCTGATGAGTCATTAGACTCCAATTATAAACTGTTCAAAAATTAAAATGGTGAAGTATTTGCTAGATATGTTAGCACTAACTGCAGGAACGGTCCTCCTATGAAGAAAATGTGGGTTCCCAAAAGATGCCTTGAAAATCTTCAGGTGAATGTCATCATGACGTCACCTGTGAAGAATAGGAACCCCAGATCAAATTCTTCATATGGACCAAATTCTTCATATGGAACCAAGTCCTCATATGGACCAAACTACTCACATGGATCAAATTCCTCAAAGAATCAAAGTCCTCATATGAACATTATCGTGCTAACCCGTCTGTTTCGCAGGGAAGATCCAAGGATTATGGATATGTGCATTATTCTTCAAATCATTATGTTCATAAGTCCTCGATGAATTTCTCTGCTTACTCTTATGCTTACCCTAACCACTCTTATGTGAAACGAAGTGGATTGGCATCTATGCCACCTTTCTCTTATGGAGCTCGCAGAATGATGAACTCTTTGCCACCGCTTCAGATGTGGGTGGTGAAGAAAAAGAACTAACCTCTTATGCAGGGTTAGGTCTCCAGACGAACTTAAATGTCTGATGAATTTGCTGGAGACCTGAATATGCTTGAAAGGACGCAAGCTAATCATGAAGAAATGAATTTTCATTTCTCACGTCCTCATACTGTTTTATCTGTTCTATTGTCTGATGAAATTGATGTCATATTCTTCACTAATGAAGTATATGAGTTTGTAAGTTGCACTAATTCATCTGCAGGATGATCAACCCAAAGCCACTGAGTGGGTCCTCGATAGTGGATGCACAAATCACACGACTGGTGACATGAGCTTATTGATGTACACTACTTTATCTCCATCACATCTGAAGCACATCACCTACGCTGACAAAGGCAAAAGCAAGGTATTGGGTCTAGGTAAGGGTGCAATCTCAAAGGATCGACACATGGACAAAGTCATGCTTGTTGAGTCCTTAGGGTTCAACCTCATGTCTGTCTCAATGCTTTGTGATCTTGATATGGTGGTTGTCTTTGGCATGTATCGTTGTGTTGTGATCATGGAAGCTGACAATTCCAAAGTAAGGGGGAAACCTACCCCTACTAGGAGTAGGAATCCCCCTTTGGGCACGCCATAGAGAGGGCCGACCCTCCGCTCCTCCACTCCTTTATATACGGGGAAGGGGGCCCATAGACACACAAGTTGACAGTTGTCTTAGCCGTGTGCGGTGCCCGCTCCATAGATTTCCACCTCGGTCATATCGATGTAGTTCTTAGGCGAAGCCCTGCATCGGTAACTTCATCATCACCGTCATCACGCTGTCGTGCTAATGAAACTCTCCCTCGGCCTCAGCTGGATCAAGAGTATGAGGGACGTCACCAAGCTAAACGTGTGCGGATCATGGAGGTGCCGTGCATACGGTACTTGATCGGTTGGATCGTGAAGACGTTCGACTACATCAGACGCGTTACTTAACGCTTCCGCTTTCGGTCTACGAGGGTACGTGGACACACTCTCCCTTCTCGTTGCTATGCATATCCTAGATAGATCTTGTGTGATCGTAGGATTTTTTTTTGAAATACTACATTCCCCAACAATGGCATCCGAGCTAGGTCTATGCATAGATGTTGTATGCATGAGTAGAACACAAAGGAGTTCTGGGCGTAGGTATATACATATTGCTTGCCGTCACTAGTTGATTCTTGATTCAACGATATTGTTGGATGAAGTGGCTCAGACCGACATTATGCGGACGCTTATGCGAGACTGGTTCTACCGACGTGCTTCACACACATGTGGCTAGTGGGTGTCTGTTTCTCCAACTTTAGTTTAATCGGTTTCAATGAACAGGGTTCTTTCCGAAGATCAAAAAGTAATCACTATACTATGTTGTGGTTTTGATGCGTATGTAAGAACGGTTCTTGCTAGAAGCTCGTAGCAGCCACGTAAAACTTGCAACAAGAAAGTAGATGACGAGTAACTTGTTTTTGCAGGGCATGTTGTGATGTGATATGGTCAAGACGTGATTATATAAATTGTTGTATGATATGATCATGTTTTGTAACACTGTTATCGGCAACTGGCAGGAGCCATATGGTTGTCGCTCTATTATATGAAATGCAATCGCCATGTAATTGCTTTACTTTATCACTAAGCGGCAGCGATAGTCGTAGAAGCAATATTTGGCGAGACGACAATGATGTTCGATGGAGATCAAGGTGTGAAGCTGGTGACGATGGTGATCATGATGGTACTTTACAGATGGAGATCAAAAGTCACAAGATGATGATGGCCATATCATGTCACATATTTTGATTGCATGTGATGTTTACCCTTTATGCATCTTATTTTGCTTAGTATGGCGGTAGCATTATAAGATGCTCTCTCACTAAATTTCAAGGTACAAGTGTTCTCCCCGAGTATGCACCGTTGCTACAGTTCGTCGTGCCGAGACACCACATGATGATCGGGTGTGATAAGCTCTACGTTCACATACAACGGGTGCAAGCCAGTTTTGCACAAGCAGAATACTCGGGTTAAACTTGACGAGCCTAGCATATGCAGATATGGCCTCGGAGGAACACTGAGACCGAAAGGTCGAGCATGAATCATATAGTAGATATGATCAACATAGTGATGTTCACCATTGAAAGCTACTCCATCTCACGGGATGATCGGACATGGTTTAGTTGATATGGATCACATGATCACTCAGATGATTAGAGGGATATCTATCTAAGTGCGAGTTCTTAAGTAATATGATTAAATTGAACTTTAATTTATCATGAACTTAGTAACTGATAGTATTTTGCATGTCTATGTTGTTTTAGATAAATGGCCCGTGCTATTGTTTTGTTGAATTTTAATGTGTTCCTAGAGAAAGCTAAGTTGAAAGATGATGGTAGAAATTACACGGACCGGGTCCGTAACTTGAGGATTATCCTCATTGCTGCACAAAAGAATTACGTCCTGGAAGCACCGCTAGGTGACAAGCCTACTGCAGATGCTGCTAATGACGTTAAGAACATCTAGCAAAGCAAAGTTCATGACTACTCGATAGTTCAGTGTGCCATGCTTTACGGCTTAGAACCGGGACTTAAACGACTTTTTGAACGTCATGGAGCATATGAGATGTTCCAGGAGTTGAAGTTAATATTTCAAGCAAATGCCCGGATTGAGAGATATGAAGTCTCCAATAAGTTCTACAACTGCAAAATGGAGAAGAATAGTTCTATGAGTGAACATATACTCAAAATGTCTGGGTACCACAACCACTTGACTCAGCTGGGAGTTAATCTTCTTGATGATAGTGTCATTAACAGAGTTCTTCAATCACTGCCACCAAGCTACAAGAGCTTCGTGATGAACTATAATATGCAAGGGATGGATAAGATAATTCCCGAGCTCTTCGCAATGCTAAAGGCCGCGGAGGTAGAAATCAGGAAGGAGCATCAAGTGTTGATGGTCAACAAGACCACCAGTTTCAAGAAGAACGACAAAGGGAAGAAGGGGAACTTCAAGACAAACAACAAGCAAGTTGTTTCTCAAGTGAAGAAGCCCAAGTCTGGACCTAAGCCTGAGACTAAGTGCTTCTACTGCAAAGGGACTGGTCACTGGAAGCGGAACTGCCCCAAGTATTTGGCGGATAAGAAGGATGGCAAAGTGAAAGGTATATTTGACATACATGTTATTGATGTGTACCTTGCTAATGCTCGCAGTGGCACCTAGGTATTTGATACTGGTTCTGTTGCTAATATTTGCAACTCAAAATAGGGGCTACGGATTAAGTGAAGATTGGCTAAGGACGGGGTGACGATGCGCGTGGGAAATGGTTCCAAAGTCGATGTGATCGCTGTCGGTGTCAAAACCGGTGGATCTCGGGTAGGGGGTCCCGAACTGTGCATCTAGGCTGGATGGTAACAGGAGGCAAGGGACACGAAGTTTTACCCAGGTTCAGGCCCTCTCGATGGAGGTAAAACCCTATGTCCTGCTTGATTAATGTTGATGATATGGGTAGTACAAGAGTAGATCTACCACGAGATCGGAGAGGCTAAACCCGAGAAGCTAGCATATGGTATGATTGTTGTTCTGTATGTTGTCCTACGAACTAAAACCCTCCGGTTTATATAGAAACTGGACAGGGTTAGGGTTACACAAAGTCGGTTACAATGGTAGGAGATCTGCATATCCGTATCGCCAAGCTTGCCTTCCACGCCAAGGAAAGTCCCTTCCGGACACGGGACGAAGTCTTCAATCTTGTATCTTCATAGTCTAGGAGTCCGGCTGAAGGTATAGTCTGGCCATCCGGACAACCCCTAATCCAGGACTCCCTCAGTAGCCCCTGATCCAGGCTTCAATGACGACGAGTCCGGCGCACAAATTGTCTTCGGCATTGCAAGGCGGGTTCCTCCTCCAAGTACTTCATAGAAGATTTTGAGCACAAAGATAGTGTCCGGCTCTGCAAAATAAGTTTCCACATATTGCCATAGAGAGAATAATATTTACACAAATCTAATCTGCTGACGCATTCCATAGTGTGACACACCACGGCCAAGCCTTTATCCGAGTCGTTTCATTATCCCACCTCAGCGCGTCATGCGAGGCAGTTTCCTTGGCACGTCTTGTTAAAGCAGAGATCGTGTCCCCTTATTCCGGGATTCTCATCAATACGGGCGTGGGTAACCCAACCATGCCATTGATTACGGTGCTTGGAGATAAGCGAGTTTTACCAGGGTGGTGGGGACACGTAGTTGCGTCCACCTTTTCACCTACGCCTTCTTCCTCCCTTGCTTATCCATTCTCGCGCACTCGAGCTCCAGCGCCCAAGTCTGCACTCCCCACCTCAACCTTCTCCAGCCATGTCCGGAGCGGGAGGCAAGTGGATGGTCTCCTCCGTCACGGAGGGACACATCAAAAAACTGAGGAAGGTCGGATACTTGTCTAACGACATTGCGTACCGGCTTCCCAAAAAGGGGCAGCCCATCCCCACCCCTAGGCCCCATGAGAGGGTGGTGTTCCTCCCCCATTTCCTCCACGGACTGGGCTTCCCTCTTCACCCATTTTTCCGGGGGCTCATGTTCTACTATGGCCTGGATTTCCATGATCTAGCCCTGAACTTTGTCCTCAACATCTCGGCGTTTATCGTCGTGTGCGAGGCTTTCTCCGCATCCGCCCCCATTTCGGCCTATGGCTCAAGACTTTCAATGTCAAGCCGAAGGTGGTGCACGGCAACCAGGCGGAGTGCGGAGGCGCCATGGTGGGCAAGATGGCCAACGTCTTATGGCTCGAGGGCTCCTTTGTGGAGACCCTGAAGGGGTGGCAATCGGGGTGGTTTTATATCACCGAGCCGCGCGACCCCGAATGGGTCGCAGCCCCCGAGTTTCGATCCGGACCCCCTACGCGGCTCACCTCCTAGAAGGAGACGGCCTATCGTGGGGTAAAAAAGGAGAGCTGACCGGACTCCAAACATGCGTGCAAACCCTGGTGGACAAGAAGCTCAAACTTGTCAACGTAGTCCAGGTTATGCTCATCCGCCTTATCCTCCCGTGTCAACAACGGGCTTTCAACCTGTGGGAGTTCGACCCGGCGCGGCACCAAACTCTGAGCAGGCTCTTTGACACGACGTACGAAGATGCCTAGAAGGTGCTTTTCAAGGGCGCCGAGGCCCCCGCATCCGCTACCAAGGATCGCGAATTCAGTACGAAGCGTCACGCTCATGCGGTAAGCTGGTTTTTCCTTTTACAGGGTATCAATTTTTCATAGTTTGATTCCATGCGGGATCTAAGCTCCGTTACCTTTGACAGGATTGGCAGGTGATGTCCGGACAGATCAGCTATCCGGCTCCTTTGCCCGAAGGCCCAGCGGATGCTCACTTGGCGAAGTTGCTTGTTCCGGCACCCTATGTGGTGTCGGAGAAGAAGGCCGCGAAAAAGGCCACGGGGACTCGAAAGAGTGCCCGACGCCAGGAGGTGTCAGATCCATCATCCGACGGTTCCGAGGCGCATTCCTCCTGTGAAGACGAGGAGGAAGAAGAAGAGACCTCTCCCCCTCCAGCAGGAGGAGAGAAGAAAAGGAAGGCCGCCCTCTCTGGGGAGGCCGGAGGGTCCAAGAAGGGGAAAACCCTTCCTCCGGACTACTCCACTGACGGCGACGACGGCGGAGAGGAGTGGCCGCCCAGGGCCAAGCCCCTGGCAAAATCGTAAGTATCCGGATACCAAAGTAATTCATAGTATTCGTTTATTGCACATCTATCCCTTATGTTGAATATGTTTATGCAGCCCATCCAAAGATCGGCTCGACGCATCGTCGAGCGGCTCAATGGACTCGTCGGATGTGAACTCGCTTCCGACGGCTTCCTCCCCCCGCCCTACGGAGGACACCGAAGTGTTGTCCCAACAGGTTCCAAGCCGGGAGGAGGTGGTCCTGGAGGCGCCGCAGGGCGACCTCTCGGACTCCAGGAGTAAAGGGGATGAAACCCCCCAGGGCTCCAAGTCCGGCTCTAGGCCGGACACCGCTCCAGAACCTTCAAAGGTTCCAGAGTCCGGCGGGGGACCTCCTTCCAAGAGGAGCAAGCCCACCGTGCCGGTGACCCCCGTCCAACCGGAGGCGCCGGAAAATCTGTTGGAGGCGCTCCAAGGCGCCTCCATCAACGAGGAGCACCGCACCATTATGAGTGCAATGGTCCAGAAGGTTCAGTCCGCCAAGAGCGGACTGTCTGAAGCTTGTACTAGCCTTTTAACAGGCTTTGAGGTAAGTAAAGAATGTGTAAATAATATTACCGCATAGACAGTAGCCCCTGATGCTCTGTTTGGCGTTCGGGAAGAAAAGCCGAATAGAGGATCAAATAAAATTCGCAGGAGTCTAACAAAAAGGAGTCAATATGCGTATGCAGGCTTCTCTACTTGCGTCCGCCGCACTGACTGCAGAAGTGGACACGCTAAAGTAGAACCTCGAGCGGTCCGAGCAAGAGCTCGGGCGTGCCAAGAAGCAGCTCGAGGACAATGAAGGTAATAAATACCTTGCTTAAATATATATAAAAAGGTGCAATTGCAAAAACTGACAGGATTATCGTGGCTATTGTAGGGGCCACGTCTGAGGTGGCGACCCTTAAGCAAGCGCTGGTCAAGGCCGAGAAGAGGGCAGCCACGGAGCGCACCGAGCGGGAGAAGTATGAGGACGAGGTTGGCAAGGTACGACAAGAGCTCCAGGCTCTCATGGAAAAACATGAGAGTTTGGAGCTTGACTCAAAGACGCGAGCATCTGAGCTCGCGGAGGCTATTGAAAATGCCAAGTCTGCCAAGGCCGAATCCCAGAAGACCCTCCAGGAGTTGGATGAGGTGAAGAAGATAGTGGCGGGTAAGGCATTCTTTATGCAAAGCAAACACATAAACGTGAGTTACTTGTTACTTACCCGAATCCGGAGCTCTCCAGGGGCGTTCGCAGATCTTCCCCGGAGTGTGCCCGATGCCGCCGCATTCTATCGAGCCGAGGAGGGCAGCTCGACAGAGAAGGTGTTATGGTCTCAGTATGCTGAGGCCGGACACCCCGTGCTCCTGAGCGACCACCTGAAGCAACTGGTCGAGCTCCACAAGGTGGCCGAACAGGCCATGAAGGGCCTCATAGTTCGGCTGTGGCTTGGAGGGGCTCTGCCTGGGAGCTATTTCGGGCTGGTGCGGCGGCTGGTGGAGGCCCGTCCAAGGCTCAAAGTCATCAAGTGCTCCGTCTGCATTGAAGGTGCCCGTAGGGCCCTTGCCCGTGCTAAGGTGCACTGGGGCAAGCTAGATGCTGAGAAGCTTGTGCAGGACGGGACACCGCCGGGGAAAGAGCATCGCAAGCTCGAGAATTATTATAAGGATGTTCTGAAGGGTGCCTGCCTTGTGGCGGATGAATGCTCTAGGGATGTAACTTTTGAGTGAAACTTGCTCGTTTTGTCCTGTGCGCTGAAAACTTGTTCATATGCGCTAAGCAATGCTGTTGGAATTTAAAATATTACCTTCTGTGCGGCTGTTTATCAATTCTGAGAGATGGCAAGTCGCCGGCTTCTGCCCCCGTGCCGCTAGTGCTGGGGTGTTCGGGGATAAACCTGAGCACTCTTTTCCCCATGTTTGGGTCCTTCAAGGGAGTCGCTCAGCCCAACGAACAAGGAAATCGGACTATAATGCGTGAACACTCTCACTTAGCCATAGAATTCTATAATTTTAAATTTCGACGAAGCCCCTGGTATTCGGAAGACCGAATTCGGGGCGCTATCCACGCCTTGGACGGACAGAGCCGGCTCCTCGCTCTAAGCGGCATAAGTCTTTAGGGACTCAAAAAACCTCTCGAACAGCGACCAACTCTCGCTTCATCATGACAGTTAGTTTTAGCTTTCTCCACTGAGGTGCTCGACCCAGCCCAACTGGGGCACAATCGCAGTGGTTTTCCTAGTGCTACCTTAGCCGATATAGCGGAACGTAAGGCACCAAAACATAGGAGCCGGGCAAACCCAACTATTGACCCAAGACATGATTCGGAGCCGATGCATATAATGGTATAAGTTCGGGGTGCCACCCTTGTTAAAGTGTTCGGACTTCTCACACCATATTGAGGGGTACTAAAGCCCCTGGCGTATTTTGGTCTTACCAAAGTGTATGGATGCAACATGTCGTTAAGGAACATATATTAAAAAAGAGTAATGCAAAAATAAACAAAATATATGCATTGTTTATTAAAGAGGGCCGCGTTCAAAGCAAAACGATACAAATAATGCGATAAGCAAAAGGTTGGACTATTTAACATGTCCGTTCTAGGGGCAAGCTGCGGAATAGTATGCGAAACAGGTATACTGCTCGTGATAGAGACCACCTGGGAGTTCCGTAATGCGGCGTGGCTTGTCTGCTTCCCTGGTTCTTGCATCGTTTGTTCGGCAATTGAACTGCCGAACGGGCCTTCCGAAGAGTGGAGTCCTGAAAGTAAGAGAAAATTAAAAAATCGGCAGCCCCTGGTGCGGTTTAAGCCGTGTTTCAGGCGTGCCGTGATTGTCGGCGTTCTGGGAACGGGGGTCCCCAGACTTGCCTGCCTGCGGCCTGCGGCGTGGCTCAAAGGAGGCCCAGCACGGCCCATCTTCATCAACACAAGACTCAAGACCCTCGCGAGGAGCCAAGCCTCGCGAGGCAGACAACATGGAGGTTCCTCAGGCACGGCCTCGTCAGGCTGGCTCACGAGGAGGCGGAGAGATCAAGGCAGGGTACCTCGCGAGGTGCTCGTGAAGCAAGCCATGACGACTCAGGGCGCCAGGCGGGTGCCAGCCCGCGCATTGTCCTCCTTTCCTCTTTGGTGCAAAGGGGGCAAGCGCAGCCGCGGAGTACCGAGGCATCAGGTAAAGGTTGCCATTTTGGTGCAACGAGACCAAGACCAGGAGGACTACGAGACGGAGGTCACCGTGGAGCCCAGGACGGCATCATCACTAGAGCTTTGCGCAGGCGAAGACTGCTTTTGTCAGGATAGTTGATACTTGCTGTCCCCTTCAAATTAGCCCGCCATTGTTGGCTCCCTTCCCGCTCGATATTTGGGAAGAGGACCAGGGCCACTATAAATAGGACCAGCCACCCACAAAGCAAGGGGACTCTTTGATCGGTTAGAAGCAGAGAGAGAGAGAGAGAGAGAGAGAGAGAGAGAGAGAGAGAAGGGTGGCTGAACTCCCCCTAGCATTTCATCACCCCAACCAAGAACAGACCCTCGCGAGGCTGTTCTTCCTTGTATTGTTCATCATCATCAGCCCCAAGAGGCAATCCACCCACCACACACTGGAGTAGGGTATTACACCACAACGGTGGCCCGAACCAGTATAAACCTTGTGTCTCTTGTGCAGTTCTTTCAGTAGTCTAGATCTTTGCGAGATGGAGTCGTAGAAGGCGTAATCTTCGCGCGCACCCCAGTGTTCGAACCTTAAGGGTCTGCCGGAACCCGAAATCCGATATTTGGCACGCCAGGTAGGGGTGCGCCGAAATTCATCGTCGACCGCCCCGTTCTCCTCCGACCGTCGCATCCATGTCTAACGCTCGTCGGGCCCGCGCCGAGCGCCGGGCCGCCATCGCTTCCCGCGTCGCCCAGACGGCGCCCGTCGGCGGACGTCCTCGTCGTTCCCCGTCACCCACCATCAACACCGCCACCGGCCCGGCGAGGGGCGAGCAACAAGCGTCGTCTCAGCATCCGTCCGTGCGCAAGATGGCCGCACCGCTACTCCATCGCTCGCACCAGCTGGTTCTTCGTCCCGCGCGCTCCGCGCACCCTTGGAGGCTCGAGCTGCGCTCCTCGTGGCAAACGAGCTCCTGCGCTACCGTCCCGTTGATGACATCTACGAGGAGTGGCTCGACCGCGTCGCCGGGCTTGTCCGCGCCGCGGGGAGCTCTTCCGCGCTGTCTGTTCCGCTGCGCCACACTCCGCCCCACGCGGGCAACGAAGCTCCGGAGGCGTACCAGCTGCCCCCTCTCCAAGAAGACGCCATGGCTCCAAGGCGCGTGGCCCCTGGGTGGAACCCGCTCCGTCAGGTGCCAGCGCAGCAAGAACGGAGCTGCCAAGAAATCCCACGCCCCCAAGGAGCTGCCCGGGCGCTCCCAGCTCTGGCATGCCAAGTCCCCGCGCTGCTCCTAGCTGCAGCGCGTGGGGACCCTCAAGACCAAGCTCTCCACCAGCCAAAGCCTTTCATGGCCACCGCAGGCTGCTGTGCCTACACCACCGAGTTGCGTAGCGTCGCGTGGCCCGGCAAGTTCAAGCCAGACCTGCCTCCTCGTTACGATGGCACGACTGACCCTGCAGAGTTCGTCCAGCTTTACGAGCTGGGCATCGAAGCTGCCAGCGGGGACGAAAAGGTCATGGCGATCTGGTTCCCCATGGCGCTCAAGGAAGGATCTCGCACCTGGCTACTGAATCTGGCTCCAGGCATGATCTCTTCCTGGGACCAGATGTGCACCCGCTTCATTGCCAACTTCTAAGGTACTCGCGACTGGCCACCCGCCGTGAGCGACATGCGCCGCATCAAGCAACAACCTGGAGAGACCCTACAAAAGCACATCCAGCGCTTCAACAGCGCGCGCCTCAAGATCCCCAAGGTGTCTGAGGAGACCATCATCTCGGCCTTCTCCGATGGTGTGCGCGACGTCAAGATGAAGGAGGAGCTGGCGATGCATGAAGACATGTGCACCTCCCTGGAGCTATTCAACTTGGCGACCAAGTGCGCCAGGTCTGAGGAGGGACGCCTCTCCCTCCTCGAGCTGCCTGCCGCAGACCCAGAGGAGAAGAAGCCCAAGGCCAAGGACGTGAAGCGCAAGGGGGCTGCCGTGCTCGCGGCAGAACCACACACCAAGCGGGGCAAAGATCTGCGTGAGTCCTCCAGGGGCAGCCGGTACTGTGTGTACCACGACCTCCACACCCACAACACCAACGAATGCCAAGAACTCCGCGCCGTGCGAGAAGGAAGGATCGGTCGTCGTCCCGACCGCGCCGATCGGGGCTACGACCGAGGAGGAGGAAGAAACGCAGGACGCTGGGAAGACCGCGGCCCGCGCCAAGTGAGGCGCGATCAGCCTCGCGAGGATCGCTGGCGAGACCTGCCTCGCGAGGGGGACTGGAGGGATCAGCCTCGTGAGGATCACCCACAGGGCAACGCAGGCCTCCTTCCACTGCCGCCTCAGCCCAGGAGGAACGAGGACCTCCATCAAGACGAGGGGGCTGGGGGCTTCCGGGAGCCACGCGCCATCGCCTGCATCTTGGGCGGAGCTCAAGCCCCAGCCTCCCAATGCATCTTCAAGCAGTTCGCCCGCGAGGTGAATGCAGCCCTCCCCAGGCTTGAAGCAATGCGCCCTCTCAGGTGGTCGGCATGCGCCATCACATTCAGCTCAGCGGATCAACTCAAGTGTGCAGCCACAGCCGGAGTCCTCCCGATGCTTTGCTCCCGAGTCATCAGCAATGTACTAGTCACCAAGACCCTCATCGATGGTGGGGCAGGGCTCAATGTCCTGTCCATGGAAACGTTCAACAATCTCCAAGTGCCCTACGACCAGCTTCAGCCAACCAAGCCCTTCTCCGGGATCACCGACGGCTCCATGGTCCTGATTGGGCAGGCTCGCTTCCCTGTCACCTTCGGGGCACGCGACAACTACCGGACCGAGCTCATCGACTTCGACGTCGCCCACATCCGCCTGCCGTACAACGCCATCCTCGGGTACCCTGCGCTGGCCAAGTTCATGGCCGTAACTCACCATGGCTACAACGTCCTCAAGATGCCAGGAAGTGGCAGAGTCATCACGGTGCCCTGTGAAGAGAAGGATGCAGTGTGTTCCCTGGAGCGAGCCTTTCAGGCCGTGTCACTGGAAGACCCGGATCACGGAAGCAGGAGGCTTCCTGAGACCACCCCCAAGAAGAAGAAGACATCGCATAGGAAAGCGCGCCCAGCGCCCTCCTCAGGCAGGGCTCGGGGGCTCTCCCCTGGAGGGCCACTGACCTGGCCAGGGTCACGAGGGAGGCGCTTGGGCACCACATGGAGGCGTGTTTCGAAGCACGTTTCCCTCAAGAAGGAGCAATGCAAGGAAGGTCAGACCCGCAGGAGTTCGTCGACAAGGCCATTCAAGAACTACAGGAATCAAGGATCATGAGAGGTTGCCGCCGTCTACCGACTGTGGCTCCCCATCCAGGCGAGGATGGTGGGCTGCGCGTCTGCATCGACGTACCAGGGCTCAACCAAGTCGCTACGATGGAGTGCCTCTGGCCCTCGCGAGTGGGGTGCTGCGGGGGTCCACCCCACAGCTACGTTTGCATGCCTTACGGCTTGCCGAGCGCGGTTGCTACGCACCAGCGCCTCATGAGGGGCATCATGGAGGCTCAGGAAGACAGGCGTTCCGCAGCCTTGGCGGAGATGGAGATGATTCGCGAAGAGCTACCAGTGCCTCCGGAGCCTCCCGAGGCCCCTGGGCCTGGGGGCTCGTGAGGATCGGCTTCTGCAGCCTACCGAGTCTGCTGCACCAACACCCCTTCGCCCTCGGCACCCTCAGGTGACATCTTACAAGTTTCATTTCCAGCTGGGAGCGCCCTCCCAGGGCTGCATCGTTCCCAGGCCGCGTGGGTCCGTCCCTGCGGTATGTATCCCTTTTATTTTCATGTCGTTAGCTTGCTTTGTTGGGGGCGCCCCTCGGGCTGCATCATCCCCAAGTCGCTCGGGCCAGGCCCAGCGGCATGTATCTCCCTTGCGTTTATTTACGGTTTGCATTCGCCCATCATGCTTGATTACTTATGCCTGCCCACTGCACCTCTTCTTCTCCATGTCGACCACTTGCACGTTAAAGGGGGGTACTTGCGCATCGCGACTCAGGGCTCTTACTGGCTCTCCAGCCCTCACCCTCTGGCTATGTCCACGGCATCACTACCTGGCATACCAGCGACGGTTGAGACAAGCTTGAGGGCCGGGACCCGAGGACGTAGAGTGCCGGCATCTAACCAAGTTTGCAGGAACACAGCACAAGATAAGGCCTAGTGCCAGGCGCAACCCTCCTAGAGGTAGGGCCCCGTGAGTCCCGCGCTGGCTCACGGGTGCCCAGATACACCTCACATAGCCCTACCGTGCCGTCCATGTGTCAGGGCGGGGCTGTACACGCCCCGGGGGCTCCTCCCGGAGGGGAGCCCCCTCCCACGTACAAGTGGAAGCACCATGCTCCGCGCTGGTTGACGACACTGCCGAGGAGCGGCTATGCCCGTACACATGCGGAAGCGCTATGCTCCGCGCTGGTGATAAACAACTGAGGGTGGCCCCCAGGCCGCATCAACCTCAGGGAGCCCAGAGCTCAGTGTCTAGCCTCATCGCAACGCCTCCCCTCGGGAGCGCCGCGCGGGGGAGGGGGGGGGGCCTGGGCACGGGGGCTGCGCCCGGGTCACGCCCGGATGTACGCCAACCAGGCAGGCCCCTCGGGCCCGGTTCGTCACGCGTCTCTTCCCGAGCGGAGCCAAGGTATGAAGGCCGTTTGAGCGTCAAGGGGGACCCCTGAGCATCGCGACTCAGGGGCCTAACTGGTCCCGTAGCCCCTCACTCCTTAG
Organism: Triticum monococcum; assembly: GCA_034509565.1. Taxonomy (NCBI): domain Eukaryota; kingdom Viridiplantae; phylum Streptophyta; class Magnoliopsida; order Poales; family Poaceae; genus Triticum; species Triticum monococcum. Next base: position 477,982,343 of record CM067843.1, read on the forward strand.
TTCCGAAAGGCTATGCTGGGTGAGGCACGCGCGGGGCCGGGCTCTACAGACGTAGAACGGTGGTCCCACTCGCCTCTCACCTCATCACTTGCTGTTTGCGCGTCAAGGGGGACTCCTGAGCATCGCGACTCAGGAGCCTAACTGGCTCCGTAGCCCCTCACTCCTTTGGTCCCGTCCTGGTTTCCGGTCGGGGCTAATGCTGGGTGAGGTACGCGCGGGGTCGGGCTCTGCAGACGTAAAACGGAAGATTCACCTACATCACACCTTCCTACTTGTTGATCGTGTGCCAAGGGGGACTCCTGAGCATCGCGACTCAGGAGCCTAACTAGCTCCGTAGCCCCTCACTCCTTTGGTCCCGTCCTGGTTTCCGGTCGGGGCTAATGCTGGGTGAGGTACGTGCGGGGCCGGGCTCTGCCGGCGTAGAACACAAGCAAGTAGGGAAGGAAAGCATAAAAATCAAGGTACTTAAAAGAAAATATTATAGTCCATACTGTCGTCCCAATACCAAACGCGAGTTTAAACGCCTCCCCGAGGCATGATGCATGTGTAGGAATAAAAAGCAGGACAGGAGCAGTAGCAAAGTCACTTGGCGGCGGTGGAGCAGCGCGGGTGGCCCCGCCTCATGAAGCAACAGGACCGGAAGCACCCTGCTTCGACTTGGTGCTGAAGGCCCGGAACTTCCCCAACAGAGCCACCGCGTGACCCTTCACGGCCTCGGCAACGGTGGCAGCACCCTCGCCGCTTACTGGCTCCAATAGGCTGTCGAGGTCAGCGCTGGGGTCGCGAAGGTAGATGTGGGTGAAGACCCGCGTCAGTGCAGCAGAAGACAGGACATGCGCCTCGGCCTCGGCCGTGGGGCCAAGGCCAAGGGTGACATCCTCAAGAGCACGAACCAGGAAGGGAAGCAGCTTGGCGGGGCCGTCCTCGGCGCCGGTCAGCAGGCTCTCCATGCCACTAGCATAGAGCATCTTCAGCGAAGCACGAGCCTTCTTCTCCATGTCTGCGGAGGACACGCGATCCTCGGCAAGAACCTTGGCCTTGCTGTCAAGCTCGACCTTCGTCGCCTCCAGCTCCTTCCCCAGCGCACCTAGGCGGTCGCGGCGCTTCTTGAGCTTGGCCTCCTGGCCCTCGACGGCCGCCTCGCGAGCCTTCATGCCTTCTTCTTGCTCCTGGCAAAGACGAACCTCCTTCGCGAGCTGGTCCCGCAGGCCTTGCAGCTCGTCCTCGAGCGCCTTGCAACGATCGCGGACTTCAACGACCTCCCCCAGGGCTGCGTCACGAGCAGCCTTCGCCTCAAGGATGGCCTGCCTATCCTCGTCGCAGGCCGTCGAGGCTTGAACCAGCGCTGCCCGGATCGAGGCATCGGAGCGAATCCATCCTGAAGCCAGCTCCAAGCGCCCGGCCACCAGGCGAGGGTCGGCGCCCAGAAGATCCTGCCGTAGCCGGTCCAGCCCGACAACAGCACGCTCCAGGACGGCAGGAGGAGTTGGAGAAACAACAGTCGGCGGAACGGAGGAAGAAGGCGGTGACGGCAAGACCACAACGCTCCTCAGGCGGAGCCTACTGCGCCCCAGCGGCTGTGGTGGTGGAAGTGGGCAAAGGCACCACAGGAGTCACTTGGGCCATGGGGGCTGAGCTCGCCCCAGCCAGCTCGACCAGGCCTCGCGAGGCCGACCGGGCAGGAGAAGCCCGCGCGCCGCGGTCACCCTCCTCCACAGGTGGAGGCGCCGCCACGGATGGATCCTCAGGAGCCCCCTTCAGCTTCTTCGCCGCGGGCTCCAGCCTATTCAAGAGATGCAAACGTCAAGCCTCGGCAGCGGAACAAGAAATAAAGACAAGGGTCAAGCACTTACGGGTCATCGCCGGTGAGCTCGAGCAGCCTCCGTCCAAACTTGAAGCCCGACAGCCGGCTGGAAGGGTCAACCTCGGAAGCAGAAGGCGCATCTGCAGACTACCCCGGGGGAGGGGCAGACCCGCGGGAGATCAGCCCTGTCCTGTCCTTCTTCGGGATCAGGGGCAAGCTCCCGCCGACCTGCTCGTCTCCATCCTCGTCATCATCGCTCGAAGAAAGGCGGAGACTGCGGGGCCTGCACCGGGGGAGGGGAGCCCTCGATTCTCCGTCGGTCGCCTCAGAGTCGGGCCCCTTTCCCCGCTCCTCTTCGTCCTCCTCCTTGCTAGAGTTGCCAGAGGGCACGTCCACCAGTCCCTCAGAAGCCTCCACGGGCACGAGCCCGTCCCCGTTAAAAACGGGCATGGGCTTCACCACCTGCTCCCGGCCGTCGCGAAGGAACAAGGGCTTGGGAGCGCCCTCCAGCCTTGCCACCTCGCCCCCGACCAGAGATTGGAGGACCGCGGCTAGATCTTCGTCGCTCAAGGCCGCGGGGCTCGGATGAGGACTCCACATCGGAGGTGAGTACCGCCGGAGTGGAGCCAGCTAGTGCTCCAAACACTCCCTCAGCAGCAACGCACCGGTCAACTTCGCCGCCGCCGTGCTGGCCGGCCTCAGGTCCGCGTCCATCTTCTCCAACACCAGTTTCGCGCGGGGGTCCGTGAGCTCCGCTCGGCCCCATTCGCCGGAGCTCGCGGGAGGCTCTGCGGGCAAGATCGGCCTAGGATGGACGCGCCCGGCACCTACCAAGACCCACTTGCTCCTGAAGCCCTCAATCCTCTTCCCGGGATTCGAGATGGCAATGGAGCCACCGTACGCGACAAAGCCCGCGCACGCGGAAGGAGAACCGCGAGAGACCCGGAGGGAGAAGTAGTGGCGCAGCAAGGCCACTAAAGGCTGCACCCCTATGTGGGCCTCGCAGTAGTAAGCGAAGATCGCCAGAAGGAGGACGGAGTTGGGGTGGAGATGCAGAGCCTGCAAGTTGTAATGGCGGAGGACAGAGAAGAAGAACTCGGAGAAGGGAGGCACCAGGCCCGCAGCAATGGAGCTTACAAAGAGAGGATAGAAGGTGCTCCCTCGGCCCTCAGGGGTGGCGGAGCCGGCCTTGAACACCTGCGTCCCATTGATGCCATGCGCCGCCGCCATCTGGCGCAGCCGGGCAAGGCCAACCTTGGACACGTTCGACAAGTCCACAGCAGGTGAGTACCAAGCTTCGGCGGAGGCTGACGAGGCGCCATGGCTTCCTAGGTCACGCAGCCGGAGTAGATCTGGAAGTTTGGAGGAAGAAAGGGGAGGTGCGAGAAAGGGGATCTGAGCAGCAACCGGAGAAAGCAAAAGGCAAAGTCTAGGCAGATGCTGCTCCTTTATCAACCTGCACGGTTGCTGGAGCACTGGTGTCCAATCAACCGCCACGCGGCGCCCAAGGCCACAGGCTGTTAGGGCCCGCGGCGCTTCGCCCTTGCCCTTTCACCTCTCGGCATGGCCAAGTCCAGGCGCGCCTTGGGCCCGGGGGCTACTGTCGGCGTTCTAGGAATGGGGGTCCCCAGACTTGCCTGCCTGCGGCCTGCGGCGTGGCTCAAAGGAGGCCCAGCACGACCCATCTTCATCAACACAAGACTCAAGACCCTCGCAAGGGGCCAAGCCTCGCGAGGCGGACGACACGGAGCTTCCTCAGGCACGGCCTCGTCAGGCTAGCTCGCGAGGAGGCGGAGATATGAAGGCAGGGTACCTCGCGAGGTGCTCGTGACGCAAGCCATGAGGACTCAGGGCGCCAGGCAGGTGCCAGCCCACGTAGTGTCCTCCTTTCCTCTTTGGTGCAAAGGGGGCAAGCGCAGCCGCAGAGTACCGAGGCATCAGGTAAAGGTTGCCATTTCGGTGCAACGAGACCAAGACCAGGAGGACTACGAGACGGAGGTCACCGTGGATCCCAGGACGGCATCATCACTAGAGCTTTGCGCAGGCGAAGACTGCTTTTGTCAGGATAGTTGATACTTGCTGTCCCCCTTCAAATTAGCCCGCCATTGTTGGCTCCCTTCCCGCTCGATATTTGGGAAGAGGACCAGGGCCACTATAAATAGGACCAGCCACCCACATAGCAAGGGGACTCTTTGATCGGTTAGAAGCAGAGAGAGAGAGATAGAGAGAGAGAAGGGTGACTGAACTCCCCCTAGCAGGTCATCACCCCAACCAAGAACAGACCCTCGCGAGGCTGTTCTTCCTTGTATTATTCATCATCATTAGCCCCAAGAGGCAATCCACCCACCACACACTGGAGTAGGGTATTACACCAAAACGGTGGCCCGAACCAGTATAAACCTTGTGTCTCTTGTGCAGTTCTTTCAGTAGTCTAGATCTTTGTGAGACAGAGAGGTAGAAGGCGTAATCTCCGCGCCCACCCCAGTGTTCGAACCTTAAGGGTCTTCCGGAACCCGAAATCCGACAGTGATGGTGCCTTTCCCCCTGTAACCATGGTATTTCTAGAGCGTAGTTAAGTACGCGAAGTACTGGTATCGCATTTTTGCGAGGGCTGGGGTTGGGGCCGCATTGCTACGCCTGCTCGGGTCGTGCCAGGCGGTCTTGTTGTAGGTTACTCCGGGCGCGCTTGACGGTGTCCGGTCGTTTAATGGCCGGACTGGAGAACTGCCTCAAGAGGCTGCTTTGTACTTCTGCTGCAAGGGCCGCCGTGTGCTCCTCCGTTCGGAGGGAGCGTTCGATGTTTCCATTGACCGTAATTACTCCTCGAGGGCCTAGCATTTTGAGCTTAAGGTATGGATAGTGCGGTACTGCATTGAACTTGGCGAATGCAGTTTGCCCGAGCAGTGCGTGATAGCCACTGCGGAATGGGACTATGTCGAAGATTAACTCCTCGCTTCGGAAATTATCCGGAGATCCGAAGACCACTTCAAGTGTGACTGAGCCTGTACAGTTGGCCTCTACACCTGGTATTAGGCCTTTAAAGGTCGTTTCGGTGGGCTTAATCCCCGAGGGATCTATGCCCATTTTCCGCACTGTATCGTGGTAAAGCAGGTTCAGGTTGCTGCCGCCGTCCATAAGGACTCTAGTGAGATGAAATCCGTCAATAATTGGGTCTAGAACCAATGCGGCGAATCCGCCATGACGGATGCTAGTGGGATGGTCCCTTCGATCAAAGGTGATCGGGCAGGAGGACCATGGGTTGAACTTTGGGGCGACTGGCTCTACCGCGTATACGTCCCTTAACGCGCGCTTCCGCTCCCTGTTGGGGACGTGGGTTGCGTATATCATGTTCACCATCCGCACTTGTGGGGGAAAACCCTTCTGTCCACTGTTGTTTGGCGGCCGGGGCTCCTCGTCGTCATCGCTATGTAGCCCCTTGTCGGTATTTTCAACATTTAACTTGCCTGCCTGCTTGAACACCCAACAATCCCTGTTGTTGTGATTGGCCGGCTTTTCAGGGGTGCCATGTATCTGGCACAAGCGGTGGAGTATTCGGTCCAAACTGGACGGGCCCCTAGGATTCCTTTTGAATGGCTTTTTCCGCTGACCAGATTTAGAGCCTCTGAATCCGGCATTAACTGCCATATTCTTAGCATTGTCGCCGTTAATGCGGCGCTTCTGCTTGTTGCGACGCGACCTGCCACTACTATCCCTGGTATTCGAATTACCAGGGTTCTTGGTCATATTGTTGCTACGAGCAAGCCAACTGTCTTCTCCCGCGCAAAAGCAGGTCATGAGTGTCGTGAGTGCTGCCATAGACTTCGGCTTTTCCTGTCCAAGGTGCCGGGCAAGCTACTCGTCACGGATATTGTGCTTGAAGGCTGTTAGGGCCTCAGTGTCCGGACAGTCGACTATTTGATTTTTCTTTGTTAGGAACCGTGTCCAGAATTGCCTGGCCGATTCCTCTGGCTGCTGAATTACGTGACTTAGGTCATCGGCGTCTGGGGGCCGCACATAAGTGCCCTGGAAATTTTCGAGGAATGCGGCTTCCAGGTCCTCCCAACAACTGATTGATCCTGTTGGCAAGCTGTTAAGCCAATGCCGAGCTGGTCCTTTAAGCTTGAGTGGGAGGTATTTGATGGCGTGGAAATCATCGCCGCGGGCCATGTGGATATGAAGGAGATAATCCTCGATCCATACCTATAACGCCCCGAGACCGATGTGCCAGGTGTCGTTCTGTTATTCACTGTTGTTGCCTTGTCATTCGCTTGCGTGTTGCATCTTGTCATATCATCATGTGCATTGCATATCTTGTCATCATGTGCATTTCTTTGGCATACGCATTCGTCTCATGCATCCGAGCATTTTCCCCGTTGTTCGTTTGGCAATCCGGCGTTCCGTTCTCCTCCGGTGGTCATTTCTACTTTTCTTTCATGTGTGGGGATTAAACATTTCCGGATTGGACCGAGACTTGTCATGCGGCCTTGGTTTACTACCGGTAGACCGCCTGTCAAGTTTTGTACCATTTGGACTTCCTTTGATACTCCAACGGTTAACCGAGGGACTGAGAAGGCCTCATGTGTGTTGCAGCCCAACACCCCTCCAATTTGGCCCAAAACCCACCTAACTCTGCTCCATAATCTCGGTCGTTCGATCACGATCGCGTGGCCGAAAACCGCACCTCATTTGGACTCTCCTAGCTCCCTCTACCTATAAAAGAGCACCCCTCCCCGAAATTTCGGATCAATTCACAGATGAAACCCTAGATCCCCCCTCCACCGCGCATCCGGACAATGTCCGCCCAAGCCGGACAAATCGCGCCACCCGCCGCAGCCATTTCGCGGCTGCCACGTCAGCGCCGCCGCCGTCTCCACCGCGTGGCCCGCGGAGCCCGTGGCCGGCCCTCCCGCCGACCCCCTCGGGCCAGAGGAGCCCCGCGCGCTGCCTCCTTCATCCCCGCGCCAGATCGCCGGCGCTGCCGCCACCCCTTTGCCGGCCATCGCCGGAGTTCCCCGTCGCCACCTCGTTCGTCACGGGATCTTCACCACCGCGGCCAGATCCGGGGTCCCCGTGCCCGGATCCGTCCATTTCCGCAGGTCCCCGCCGTGCCCACCTGCCGGATCCGCCTCGCCCCGCCGCCTCAGGCCACCAGACCCTGCCGCCGCCACCATGGCTCACCTCGGCCTCGGCGGGAGGTCGGGGACGAGATCCCTCTCGCATGGGCCCTGGCCTCCCAGGCCCAGATCGCAGCGCCCCGCCTTCGGCCCAGATCCGCGTCCAGATTCCCGGCCAGCGCAGCGCCGAGTCCGGCCCAGCCTCCGCCCCAGGCCCAGCTGCCCTTCGTCCGGCCCAGAGCGCCGCCCGCGCCTGGCCTGCCTCCTGCGCGCCACGGGCCGCGCCTCCAGGCCCAGCGCGCCGCCCCCGCGTCGGCCTGCCCTGCCTCCTCCACAAATCGGGCCGAAGCCCAGGGTGAACCGCCCCAGCGCCCCGCCTCTATATTTTTTCCCTGCTGTTGGGCTTGCCAAGTTTCAGCCCGATGCATGTTTGTTCCCTCTGTTGCGATTTGTCCAATTATTCCTGAGACAGCAGTTTTGCAGAATAGTCCCTCATGTTCATGCATTTAATAACTCACAATTCGTGCATCGGTTTAAAATGATTTATATATGAAAATTGCTCAGAATTTTGTGTAGATTAATAATATCCAACTTTCATCTATGTTTAAAATGTTTAATATGTTGTTTGCATTAATTTGCCCCTATGCCATGCTAAAACGGTTTAATTCATAACTAAATAACCGTAACTCCGGTTTTAATAAACTTTATATGTAAATGGGGTAGAATTTTGCCTAGTTTATCATGGTGACCTTACTTTGCATGTTAAACAACTCTAAAATTATGTTTAGGGCAGAACAGTACCAAACCTAATTTATGCTCATGAGGAGTTTCCGGAATTGTTGTTCGTTGCTTCCGGCCTCATTTAACCTTGACTAGATAGGTAGTTTTCATTTTCTTCACCTCTTGCCATGTTAATCAACATTTAATATTGATGGGTACATAAATGAGATCGAACTAAATATCTTGTCGTGGTGTTTTGTCAATATGCAACTCGTTGCATATTGAGCCCCACTTAATTTGTAGGATTGCTTGTGCATTTTGCCATGCCATGCCTCTTTAAATCGGACATGCATCATAATTGATTGTGCATCATGCCATGTTGATGTGTTGGTTGTTTACTATGTTGTGTGCTTCTTTTCCGGTGATTGCTTCTTCGGGTTGGTTCCAGTAACGTCGTGTTGTGAGGACCCGTTCGTCTACGTCCGTTTGTCTTCTTCATGGCCTCATTCTTCTTCCTTGCGGGATTTCAGGCAAGATGATCATACCCTCGAAATCACTACTATCTTTGCTATGCTAGTTTGCTCGCTCTTTTGCCATGCCAATGCTACGATGCTTACCACTTGCTTGTCAGCCTCCCAATTGCCATGTTCAGCCTCTAACCCACCATTGTCCTAGCAAACCGTTGATTGGCTATGTTACCACTTTGCTCATCCCCTCTTATAGCGTTGTTAGTTGCAGGTGAAGATTGAAGTTTTGTTCCTTGTTGGGACATGGAGACCGTTCCTTGTTGGAATATTTATTTACTTGTTGGGATATCACGATATATCTTATTTAATTAACGCATCTATATACTTGGTAAAGGGTGGAAGGCTCGGCTTTATGCTTGGTGATTTGTTCCACTCTTGCCGCCCTAGTTTCCGTCATATCGGTGTTATGTTCCCGGATTTTGCGTCCCTTACGCGGTTGGGCTATAATGGGAACCCCTTGATAGTTCACCTTAAGTAAAGCTTTTCCAGCAATGCCCAACGTTGGTTTTACCATTTGCCACCTAGCCTTTTCCCTTAGGAGTCGCGCATCCCGAGGGTCATCTTATTTTAACCCCCCCGGGCCAGTGCTTGTCTAAGTGTTGGTCCGAACTGAGTAGACTGCGGGGCCACCTCGGGGAAACTTGAGGGCTGGTTTTACTCGTAGGATGTCTCATCCGATGTTGCCCTGAGAACGAGATATGTGCAGCTCCCATCAGGATGTCGGCGCATCGGGCGGTGTTGCTGGTTTAGTTTTACCCTGTCGAAATGTCTTGTTGTACTGGGATACCGAGTCTGATCGGAATGTCTCGGGTGGAGGTCTATTCCTTCGTTGACCGTGAGAGCTTGTCATGGGCTAAGTTGGGACACCCTACAGGGATTTGAACTTTCGAAAGCCGTGCCCGCGGTTATGGGCAGATGGGAATTTGTTAACGTCCAGTTGTAGAAAACCTGAACTTGACCTTAATTAAAATGAATCAACCGCGTGTGTAACCGTGATGGTCTCTTTCCGGCGGAGTCCGGGAAGTGAACACGGTTGTTGGAGTTATGCTTGACGTAGGTAGTCCAGGATCACTTCTTGATCATACTTTTATCGACCGTGCTTTGCCTTCTCTTCTCGCTCTCATTTGCGTATGTTAGCCACCATATATGCTAGTCGCTTGCTGCAGCTCCACCTCATACCTTTACCTTACCCATAAGCTTAAATATTCTTGATCGCGAGGGTGCGAGATTGCTGAGTCCCCGTGGCTCACAGATACTTCCAAAACCAGCTTGCAGGTGCCGATGAGACCGTGCAGATGACGCAACCAAGCTCAGGAGGAGCTCGATGAAGATCTTGTCCTTTGTGTTGTTTCGTTCTAGTAGATCAGTAGTGGAGCCCAGTTGGGGTCGATCGGGGACCTTTGTCGCATTTGGAGTTCTTCTTTTATTTTGGTTCCGTAGTCGAACCTTGAGTGTAATTGAATGATGTAATGCTTTATTCATGTATTTGTGTGAAGTGGCGATTGTAAGCCAACTATGTATCTCTTTCCCTTATGTATTACATGGGTTGTGTAAAGATTACCTCACTTGTGACATATGCCTTCAATGCGATTATGTCTCCAAGTCGTGCCTCGACACGTGGGAGCTATAGTCACATCGAGGGTGTTACAAGTTGGTAATAAGAGCCTTCCCCGACCTTAGGAGCCCCCACTGATTGATCGTTTCTAGCGGCCGAGTTGTGTCTAGAAAAATGTTTTGAGTCTTCTAGGAATTATATATATCAGAGAGTTTAGGAATTCTTTTTACTCCCCAGTCCCTTCGTCGCTCTGGTAAGGCATCCCGACATAGAGTTTTGACTCTTCTCTTCTCAAATTTCACTAAATTTTTTTTAGGATCACGCGGGTATCTTGGAATCGTTTCGATGGTTTTATGATGAGAACATTGTCTTGGTGCCTCCTGTCAGGGGTTTAGTGGAAGTGTCCCGGGGAGTTGAGCTCTGAGGTGTTGTCATCATAATTTTATCGTTGCAATTCTGGAATACTTGAGATATGTTCGCCGACATCGAAAATATCCTTTATGCAGTTCGTTGGTGAGATAACCTCGACGCCACACAGTACTGGGGCGGGAGTTCGGGAGTATCGCCATAACTTGTATAACGGATGCTTTTCGAAGGTTGAGGTAGATGGTTTCCGAAGGTTTGTTGGTTATGTGTTGAAGGATGGATACAGCTGGATGTAGGTATTGCTAGTTTGGGTGAGATATTATGCTTCCCCTGTATCCCCAACACCTGATTGCATAACCGGAAAGTTTCGGGAGTTTCATAGGTGGGAATTCAAGTAGCTCTTAGGATATCTTTTTCGATAGATGTATGATATGAAATTGGGGTTCGACGTCTAGTGGTTCGCCTATTCACGGTCGATTTTACGGTGGTCTCTTTGCGTCTTAAAGAGTCCTTGGCTATGCTGACTCGGGGACGCTTCGTATGTCATGTGCACTGCCTTGTACATGATGGTGCTGTACGATCGAGCCCGTGTAGGTCCCACCATGAAAACTTCGAACGAAATCTCTATCATATGTTTGTTCTGGCTTATTCTACAAGCCAATCCTTTTGTTTTTGTTTTGAGTTGTGGTATTCGAGTTGCTTCAATGTCAAGTGTTGATTCCATACCTTCCCCAAATGGTGTTCTCATACTCCGATGTGAATACTAATCCTTCTGGATAATCGAGATTGTCATGCCAATTTCTTTTAAACCGGCGTGTTTGTCTTCAAGTGGATCCGATCATTTCAACTCCCTCAAGATCAATTATCACTTCTTCTCAACGGTGTTTGTTTCATTCGTCCCAAGCTGCCTTTGTTTTTCCCTCCCTCCCACCCTTGTTTCTTCGAGGAACCATATTTCTTATTCAAGTATCCTTTTATTCATGTGAAGTCTCTCCATTCTTTTCTATCAATGTTCTTATCCGGTGATTCTCATGAAGATTCTAACGGAACCTCAAGTTCATCGTTCTTCGTTCCTTTTCTTCTCCGGTGGTTTCAAGTCAAGCTTTGTTGATCATGTATTTTCCTCATTTCAATGCTTCTCATGCCGGTGCATTCTTAATCATTCACCTCTCGCTATTCAATTTTTCCGGAGTGCTCAAGATATCTCGAAGATTCGTGTTTTTCACTCTGCATTCATTCAATATATTTCGAGGTTGTTATCTTATTCAAGCCATTTAATTCAACCAGTGCAATCTCCTTTCTCAAGTAATCGTTCTACTGTGTTTCTGTTGAGTGGGCCCTAACCCACAGGTCTTGTCCAGGATCTTACCTGACTCTTCTTATTTTCCCGGAGGTATTCTCAAATTCTTTTCAAAGTTTGACGTAAGAATGATTCAACATCAGTCATATGTGTTTCTCCAAGATCTTTCAATTCTTTTCATCGTTGGCTCAACTTTTCAAATTCTTCATTCCGGTGTGCCTCAATAATTATTGGTGGTGTTTCTCGCCGTCATTCTCGGATTTTGAAGACCGAAGAAGAGTTACTCTTTAATCTTGCTCCATTCTCTTCAAGATTCGTGATTCTATCTTGTTGCCATCCTCTCATAATTATTTGCGATTGTGAGATATTCTTTTCAACCATCCGGAGCAATTCAAGAGTCTTTTCAGTTTGATTATCCGGAGTCCATCATCTCAAGTTATTCATTCTCAGTGTTCAGCTATTGTTCTCCAATCTTACGGGGGCATTATTCAATATCCCCTAGTCAGCTCGTGATATTTCCATTCACTTGCATCTAATTTCTCTCTAGTTTCCTCATTCATTTCATAATTCTTCCCGGTGTTTCTTCATCTTCTCTTAGTTCATTTTCAATTCTTACGGTGGTTCGTCCAAGAGTTCTCGTCATTTGTTACCGTATATATTTATTCGTTGTTTCAACCCTACCGGTGGTTCGTCGAAGACCTTCTCAAGTTTACGCGATATCTCTCTTAATCCTTGATACGAGAATTAGCAATATGCCGAATCCGTGGATTTTCATCAATTTAATTTGGTGAAGGATGCGCATAATGTAATTCTTATTCTTGTTTCATCCATATGATTAATTCCCTATTCCGGAGGTTCATCAAAATTCTTTATCTCAATTGTTCATCTTATCTTTTTTTTCCCGGAGTTCCAACCTCTTTCAATTATATCGCCACGGAGATCCATCTAAATCGTTGCAAGGTTTCACCTTGTGTTTTCAACTTCTCTTTCTTTTCATTATTCTTTTGTTACCGGAGTTCTTCATGAAGGTTCTACATGATGGTTCATAAAGGATTTAATCCCTTCTCGAAGTTTAAATCGAGATTCTTTTCTAAGGAGCTCAAGTTTTCTTCATCTTGCAATCCGGAGTGCAATTCTTTCTACCATATTACCGGAGGTGGTATTGTGTCATTCTTGATAATTTGAGTTCATGTTTTCATGATTTACATGCTGTCAAGATTGGGATATTTTAAATCCATCAACCTATTCGTTGGTATTGTCTTGGGTTATATTTCACCTAAAGCCTTCCCTAAGGATGGTTGTTATTGTGGTGCTTATATATGATCCAAGTTTTTCATTTATCCTCCCGGTGAAATAATTTCTCGTCTCCTTGTTCATATAAACCCAATCAATTCTTCTTCCCGTGAGTGGCAGGCTGTCACCTCATAATTTGAGAGGTATTCCATAAGACCATATCAAGCTTATTATTTTCGTTGTGGGTTTTCCAACAACTCCGTTCTAGCTTCTGTTGTAACCGTGCTCTCTCAAGATATTGTTTTCCTTCGTTCACTCCATTCCATTCTTACTTTTGTTCCGGAGGCGTTGTGAGGTTCATGTTTTCAACCCATCATCTCGTTTTGTCAAAGATCATGATTTTTCCATGCCTATCCTTTTAGTCTGAGTGTTGTGTCCTCTTTTCAAGTATCCTCTCATCTTGTCAAGTTTAATTCCTTCCATTTACAGACAGAGTGCTATCCAAATTATATCACTCTTATTCCTTCCCTATCTTGCTTAACCGGAGTATTGTGCCCCTTTGTTCAAGTTCTTTTCGCCTTATCAAGTCTTGCATCCCTTCTCAACCAGAGTGTCGTGTTTTCATTCGAGCTCTCTCATCTTATCAAATTTTGACTCCCTTCTCAACCGGAGTGCTCTCTGAGATCTTTCTTACCCCTTATTCCATTCTTTCAATAGTTCCACAGGCGGTGTGTGGTGATTTCACCAAGTATATTCTCATCTTATCAAGTTCTTATTTAATCCTCCTTCTTTTCATTCGGAGTGCTGCCCGAATTTGTTCTTCCTTGTTCCTCTTCCCTACCGGAGTGCATTCAACTTGGTCCTTCTTCGTTGCATTCTTCTTTCACTGGCTTAACCTCTCAAGGTTCTTTGGTTTCACTCATTTGTCAAAGAAGCAACTTAGTTTTACCTCTTCTCTTTTCTCTTCCGTTTTCCCTCCGGTGCCATTCTAGATCTCGGGACGAGATCATCTCATAGTGGTGGAGTGTTGTAACGCCCCGAGACCGATGTGCCAGGTGTCGTTCTGTTATTCGCTGTTGTTGCCTTGTCATTCGCTTGCGTGTTGCATCTTGTCATATCATCATGTGCATTGCATATCTTGTCATCATGTGCATTTCTTTGGCATACGCATTCGTCTCATGCATCCGAGCATTTTCCCCGTTGTCCGTTTTGCAATCCGGCGTTCCGTTCTCCTCCGGTGGTCATTTCTACTTTTCTTTCATGTGTGGGGATTAAACATTTCCGGATTGGACCGAGACTTGTCATGCGGCCTTGGTTTACTACCGGTAGACCGCCTGTCAAGTTTCGTACCATTTGGACTTCGTTTGATACTCCAACGGTTAACCGAGGGACCGAGAAGGCCTCGTGTGTGTTGCAGCCCAACACCCCTCCAATTTGGCCCAAAACCCACCTAACTCTGCTCCATCATCTCGGTCGTTCGATCACGATCACGTGGCCGAAAACCGCACATCATTTGGACTCTCCTAGCTCCCTCTACCTATAAAAGAGCACCCCTCCCCGAATTTCGGATCAATTCGCAGATGAAACCCTAGATCCCCCCTCCACCGCGCATCCGGACAATGTCCGCCCAAGCCGGACAAATCGCGCCGCCCGCCACGGCAGCGCCGCCGCCGTCTCCACCGCATGGCCCGCGGAGCCCGTGGCCGGCCCTCCCCGCCGACCCCCTCGGGCCAGAGGAGCCCCGCGCGCTGCCTCCTTCGTCCCCGCGCCAGATCGCCGGCGCCGCCGCCGCCCCTTTGCCGGCCATCACCGGAGTTCCCCGCCGCCACCTCGTTCGTCGCGGGACCTTCACCACCGCGGCCAGATCCGGGGTCCCCGTGCCCGGATCCGTCCATTTCCGCAGGTCCCCGCCGTGCCCACCTGCCGGATCCGCCTCGCCCCGCCGCCTCAGGCCAGCGGACCCTGCCGCCGCCACCATGGCTCGCCTCGGCCTCGGCGGGAGGTCGGGGACGAGATCCCTCTCGCGTGGGCCGTGGCCTCCCAGGCCCAGATAACAGCGCCCCGCCTTCGGCCCAGATCCGCGTCCAGCTTCCCGGCCAGCGCAGCGCCAAGTCCGGCCCAGCCTCCGCCCCAGGCCCAGCTCCCCTTCGTCCGGCCCAGAGCGCCGCCCGCGCCTGGCCTGCCTCCTGCGCGCCACGGGCCGCGCCTCCAGGCACAGCGCGCCGCCCCCGCGTCGGCCTGCCCTGCCTCCTCCACAAATCGGGCCGAAGCCCAGGGTGAGCCGCCCCAGCGCCCCGCCTCTATATTTTTTCCCTGCTGTTGGGCTTGCCAAGTTTCTGCCCGATGCATGTTTTTTCCCTCTGTTGTGATTTGTCCAATTATTCCTGAGACAACAGTTTTGCAGAATAGTCCCTCATGTTCATGCATTTAATAACTCACAATTCGTGCATCGGTTTAAAATGATTTATATATGAAAATTGCTCAGAATTTTGTGTAGATTCATAATATCCAACTTTCATCTATGTTTAAAATGTTTAATATGTTGTTTTTATTAATTTGCCCCTATGCCATGCTAAAACGGTTTAATTCATAACTAAATAACTGTAACTCTGATTTTAATAAACTTTATATGTAAATGGGGTAGAATTTTGCCTAGTTTATCATGGTGACCTTACTTTGCATGTTAAACAACTCTAAAATTATGTTTAGGGCAGAACAGTACCAAACCTAATTTATGCTCATGAGGAGTTTCCGGAATTGTTGTTCGTTGCTTCCGGCCTCATTTAACCTTGACTAGATAGGTAGTTTTCATTTGCTTCACCTCTTGCCATGTTAATCAACATTTAATATTGATGGGTACATAAACGAGATCGAACTAAATATGTTGTCGTGGTGTTTCGTCAATATGCGACTCGTTGCATATTGAGCCCCACTTAATTTGTAGGATTGCTTGTGCATTTTGCCATGCCATGCCTCTTTAAACCGGACATGCATCATACTTGATAGTGCATCATGCCATGTTGATGTGTTGGTTGTTTACTATGTTGTGTGCTTCTTTTCCGGTGATTGCTTCTTCGGGTTGGTTCCGGTAATGTCGTGTTGTGAGGACCCATTCGTCTACGTCCGTTTGTCTTCTTCATGGCCTCGTTCTTCTTCCTTGCGGGATTTCAGGCAAGATGATCATACCCTCGAAATCACTACTATCCTTGCTATGCTAGTTTGCTCGATCTTTTGCTATGCCAATGCTATGATGCCTACCACTTGCTTGTCAGCCTCCCAATTGCCATGTTCAGCCTCTAACCCACCATTGTCCTAGCAAACCGTTGATTGGCTATGTTACCACTTTGCTCAGCCCCTCTTATAGCGTTGTTAGTTGCAGGTGAAGATCGAAGTTTTGTTCCTTGTTGGAACATGGAGACCGTTCCTTGTTGGAATATTTATTTACTTGTTGGGATATCACCATATATCTTATTTAATTAACACATCTATATACTTGGTAAAGGGTGGAAGGCTCGGCCTTATGCCTGGTGTTTTGTTCCACTCTTGCCGCCCTAGTTTCCGTCATATCGGTGTTATGTTCCCGGATTTTGCGTCCCTTACGCGGTTGGGCTATAATGGGAACCCCTTGACAGTTCGCCTTAAGTAAAGCTTTTCCAGCAATGCCCAACGTTGGTTTTACCATTTGCCACCTAGCCTTTTCCCTTGGGAGTCGCGCATCCCGAGGGTCATCTTATTTTAACCCCCCCGGGCCAGTGCTTGTCTAAGTGTTGGTCCGAACTGAGTAGACTGCGGGGCCACCTCGGGGAAACTTGAGGGCTGGTTTTACTCGTAGGATGTCTCATCCGGTGTTGCCCTGAGAATGAGATATGTGCAGCTCCCATCAGGATGTCGGCGCATCGGGCGGTGTTGCTGGTTTAGTTTTACCCTGTCGAAATGTCTTGTTGTACTGGGATACCGAGTCTGATCGGAATGTCTCGGGTGGAGGTCTATTCCTTCGTTGACCGTGAGAGCTTGTGATGGGCTAAGTTGGGACACCCTGCAGGGATTTGAACTTTTGAAAGCCGTGCCCATGGTTATGGGCATATGGGAATTTGTTAACGTCCGGTTGTAGAAAACCTAAACTTGACCTTAATTAAAATGAATCAACCGCGTGTGTAACCGTGATGGTCTCTTTCTGGCGGAGTCCGGGAAGTGAACACAGTTGTTGGAGTTATGCTTGACGTAGGTAGTCCAGGATCACTTCTTGATCATACTTTTATCGACCGTGCTTTGCCTTCTCTTCTCGCTCTCATTTGCGTATGTTAGCCACCATATATGCTAGTCGCTTGCTGCAGCTCCACCTCATACTTTTACCTTACCCATAAGCTTAAATAGTCTTGATCACGAGCGTGCGAGATTGCTGAGTCCCCGTGGCTCACAAATACTTCCAAAACCAGCTTGCAAGTGCCGATGAGACCGTGCAGATGATGCAACCAAGCTCAGGAGGAGCTCGATGAAGATCTTGTCCTTTGTGTTGTTTCGTTCTAGTAGATCAGTAGTGGAGCCCAGTTGGGGTCGATCGGGGACCTTTGTCGTATTTGGGGTTCTTCTTTTATTTTGGTTCCGTAGTCGGACCTTGAGTGTAATTGAATGATGTAATGCTTTATTCATGTATTTGTGTGAAGTGGCGATTGTAAGCCAACTATGTATCTCTTTCCCTTATGTATTACATGGGTTGTGTAAAGATTACCTCACTTGTGACATATGCCTTCAATGCGATTATGTCTCCAAGTTGTGCCTCGACACGTGGGAGCTATAGTCGCATTGAGGGTGTTACAATACCGCAGGATCTGTTGTGCCATCATATGATTCGATATTTACGGGTTTGAAACCCTCGGGGATTTGATGATCCATTATTTCGTCTGTGAAGCATAGTGGGTGTGCGGCGTCTCTCTACTGGGCTAAATCACGACGTAGCTCCAATGAGCTTTGTCTACTGTGTTCGGCCCTGCCGAATTTCTGGCCAGCGTGACGTTTACCGTCTCGAGCCGTGGGGCACCCACGCGATCCGTAGATCGATCTTGGTTGCCTTGCCTTGTCCTCCAACATATCTCGTAAGTCCGGCGCATATTCCCGTGCCTTGGTACGGGGTGCGGCTTGAGTGGAGGGCCGAGAGGCCTCTCTGTCGTGGCCACGAGGTGGCCGGTCAGCCGCATCAAGTGCTTCCTCCTCTAATCAGGGTAGCAACATGTGCTTTGGGTAGCTCTTGGAGGGGCGTTCGAGTTTATGCTCTTCGGCCGCAAGGACTTCAGTCCATCTGTCGACTGGCAAATCTTGATCAGCTCTAAGCTGTTGCTGTTTTTTCTTGAGGCTTCTTGCCGTGGCCATAAGCCTGCGTTGAAAATGCTCTTGCTCGACGAGATCCTCTAGCACGACGAATTCATCGTCGTCGAGGCTTGCCTCGTCTTCGGAGGGAGCCATATAATTATCGTCCTCGACCTCTCTGTCTGCCGCTCTCTCATGAGGGCTGGTTTCTCCATCCTCCTGTGCTAAATCTTGCTGGAGGGGGTTTTCTTCGGCACTTTTTGGAGTACTATTATCTCCCGTGCTGGAATCACCTTATTTGTTTTGGCGGGATTTTGAGCGGCACCGCTGACGCTGACGCTTAGGCTGTTTCTTGGAGGGGTCATCCTCCGCTGTTCCATCGCCATCTCCTTCTTTTGGGGTGTCCACCATGTATATGTCATATGACGAGGTGGCTTTCCAGGGTCTGATAGGCGCTGGTTCTTCATCATCTCCTTCATCGGCGTCCATACCGTCGATGTCTTCGGAGTCGAAGTCGAGCATGTCGGTTAAGTCGTCGACAGTGGCTACAAAGTGGGTGGTGGGTGGGCTTTGAATTTCTTCATCGTCCAAATCCCAACCTTGCCGACCGTAGTCCGTCCAGGGCTCTCCTGATAAAGAGAGAGACTTCAGTGTCTTCAGAATATCGCCGAAAGGCGAGTGCTGAAAGATGTCCGCGGCAGTAAACTCCATAATCGGCGCCCAATCGGATTCGATCGGCAGGGGCGCGGAGGGTTCGGAGTCCGAAGAGGAGTCTGGCTCCTTGGAGTCATGAGTCTCGCAGAGTGCGGGGCTGGTGTTCGGCTCAATCGCCGTTGGGATCGCAGCCCCCAAGGCGGCGTCCAACCACCCATCCTCGATCGGCACAGTTGGCTCCGAATTAAGGGTCGAAGCCGATGCGGGTGCGGCCTCTAGGGCACTGTTCGGCGGCAGAGCTAGATCATGCTCGTCGTGACAGTGCGGCGCGCTCGGCAGTGGCTCGAATCCGTCGAAGATCAAGTCCCCGCGGATGTCAGTCGTGTAGTTTAAACTTCCAAATCTGACCTGACGGCCAGGGGCATAGCTTTCGATCTACTCCAGATGGCCAAGTGAATTGGCCCGCAGTGTGAAGCCGCCGAAGACGAAGATCTGTCTGGGGAGGAAGGTCTCACCCTGCACTGCATCGCCATTGATGATCGTAGGAGCCATCAAGCCTGACGGCGACGACACAGAGGAACTCTCAATGAAAGCACCAATGTCGGTGTCAAAACCGGCTGATCTTGGGTAGGGGGTCCCGAACTGTGCGTCTAGGCCGGATGGTAATAGGAGGCAAGGGACACGAAGTTTTACCCAGGTTCGGGCCCTCTCGATGGAGGTAAAACCCTACGTCCTGCTTGATTAATATTGATGATATGGGTAGTACAAGAGTAGATCTACCACGAGACCAGAGAGGCTAAACCCTAGAAGCTAGCCTATGGTATGATTGTTGTTCTGTATGTTTTCCTACGGCCTAAAACCCTCCGGTTTATATAGACACCGGAGAGGGTTAGGGTTACACAAAGTCGGTTACAATGGTAGGAGATCTGCATATCCATATCGCCAAGCTTGCCTTTCACGCCAAGGAAAGTCCCTTCCGGACACGGGACGAAGTCTTCAATCTTGTATCTTCATAGTACAGGAGTCCGGCTGAAGGTATAGTCCGGCCATCCGGACACCCCCTAATCCAGGACTCCCTCAATCGCCGTCGGCATGCTACCTCTACATCTACCTTCGGGATTAGTTTTAGACCTGAATAATTGTTATTTGGTGCCAGCGTTAAGCATGAACATTATATCTGGATCTTGTTTGATGCGAGAGGTTATTCATTTAAATCAGAGAATAATGGTTGTTCTATTTATATGAGTAATATCTTTTATGGTCATGCACCCTTGATGAGTGGTCTATTTTCACTAAATCTTGATAGTAGTGATGCACATATTCATAGTATTGAATCCAAAAGATATAAGTTTAATAATGATAGTGCAACTTATTTGTAGCACTGCCATTTGGGTCATATTGGTGTAAAGCACATGAAGAAACTCCACGCTGATGGACTTTTGGAATCACTTGATTATGAATCACTTGATGCTTGCGAACCATGCCTCAGGGGAAAGCTGACTAAGACTCCGTTCTCCGGAACAATGGAACGAGCAACAGACTTATTGGAAATAATACATACTGATGTATGCAGTCCGATGAGTGTTGATGCTTGTGGCCGGTATCGTTATTTTCTGACCTTCACAGATGTTTTGAGCAGATATGGGTATATCTACTTGATGAAACATAAGTCTGAAACATTTGAAAAGTTCAAAGAATTTCAGAGTGAAGTGGAAAATCATCGTAACAAGAAAATAATGTTTCTACGATCTGATCGTGGAGGAGAATATTTTGGTTACAAGTTTGGTCTTCATTTGAAACAATGCGGAATAGTTTTGCAACTCACGCCACCTATAATACCACAGCGTAATAGTGTGTCTGAACATCGTAACCACACTTTATTAGATAAGGTGCGATCTATGATGTCTCTTACTGATTTACAGCTATCGTTTTGGAGTTATGCTTTAGAAGCGGCTGCATTCACGTTAAATAGGGCACGATCAAAATCCGTTGAGATGACACCTTATGAACTGCGGTTTGGCAAGAAACCCAAGTTGTCATTTCTTAAAGCTTGGGGCTGCGATGCTTATATGAAAAAGCTTCAACCTGATAAGCTCAAACCCAAATCGGAGAAATGTGTCTTCATAGGATACCCAAAAGTGACTGTTGGGTATACCTTCTATCACAGAACCGTAGACAAGATATTCGTTGGTATGAACGGATCCTTTCTAGAGAAGGAGTTTCTCTCGAAAGAAGTGAGTGGGAGGAAAGTAGAACTTGATGAGGTAGTTGTACCTACTCCCTTATTGGAAAGTAGTTCATCACAGAAATCAGTTCCAGTGATTCCTACACCAATTAGTGAGGAAGCTAATGATGATGATGATCATGAAACTTATGATCAAGTTATTACCAAACTTCATAGGTCAACCAGAGTAAGATCCGCACCAAAGTGGTACGGTAATCCTGTTCTGGAAGTCATGTTACTTGACCATGACGAACCTACGAACTATGAGGAAGTGATGATGAACCCAGATTCCACAAAATGGCTTGAGGCCATTAAATCTAATATGGGATGCATGTATGAGAACAAAGTATGGACTTTGGTTGACTTGCCTGATGATTGGCAAGCCATAGAGAATAAATGGTGTTGGAGAACGCAGTATTTCAAAAAAATTCCTATGATCACGCAAGATCTATCTAGGAGATGCATAGCAACAAGAGGGGGTGAGTATGTCTACGTACCCTCGTAGACCGAAAGCAGAAGTGTTATGAAACGTGGTTGATGTAGTCGAACGTCTTTGCGATCCAACCGATCAAGTACCGAACGCACGACACCTCCACGATCTGACACGTTCAGCTGAGTGACGCCCCTCGTACTCTTGATCCAGTTGAGGCCGAGGGAGAGATTCATCAGCACGACGGCGTGATGATGGTGATGATTAAGTTACCAAGGTAGGGCTTCCCTAAGCACTACAACGATATGACCGAGGTGGAATTCTGTGGAGGAGGGCACCACACACGGCTAAACAATCAACTTCTGTGTCTATGGGGTGCCCCCCTCCCCCGTATATAAAGGAGTGGAGGAGAGGAGGGCTGGCCCTCTCATGGCGCGCCCAAGGGGGAAGTCCTACTCCTGGTGGGAGTAGGATTCCCCCTTCCCTAGTAGGAGTAGGAGAGGAAGGAAGGGGGGAGATAGAGGGAAGGAAGGGGCGGGGGGCACCCAATTCGGATTGGGCTTGGGGGGCGCGCCCTCCACCTTGGCTGCCTCATCCTCTCTCCCACTAAGGCCCAATAAGGCCCATTGACTCCCAAGGGGGTTCCGGTAAGTCCCCAGTACTCCGGTAAATGCCCGAACTCACCCGGAACCATTCCGATGTCGAAACATTACCTTCCAATATATCGATCTTTATGTCTCTACCATTTTGAGACTCCTCGTCATGTCCGTGATCATATCTGGGACTCCGAACTACCTTCGGTACATCAAAACATATAAACTCATAATACCGATTGTCACCGAACGTTAAGCGTGTGGACCCTACAGGTTCGAGAACTATGTAGACATGACCGAGACTCACTTCCGGTCAATAACCAATAGCAGAATCTGGATGCTCATATTGGTTCCTACATATTCTATGAAGATCTTTATCGGTCAAACCGCATAACAACATACGTTGTTCCCTTTGTCATCGGTATGTTACTTGCCCGAGGTTCGATCGTTGGTATCTCAATACCTAGTTCAATCTTGTTATCGGAAAGTCTCTTTACTCGTTCCATAATGCATCATACTACAACTAACTCATTAGTCACATTGCTTGCAAGGCTCATAGTGATGTGCATTACTGAGAGGGCCCAGAGATACCTCTCTGATACACGGAGTGAAAAATCCTAATCTCTATCTATGCCAACTCAACAAACAGCATCGGAGACACCTATAGAGCATCTTTATAGTCACCCAGTTATGTTGTGACGTTTGATAACACACAAGGTGTTCCTCCGGTATTCGGGAGTTGCATAATCTCATAGTCAGAGGAACATGTATAAGTCATGATGAAAGCAATAACAATAAAACAAAACGATCATTTATGCTAAGCTAACAGATGGGTCTTGTCCATCACATCATTCTCTAATGATGTGATCCCGTTCATCAAATGACAACACATGTCTATGGTCAGGAAACTTAACCATCTTTGATTAGCGAGCTAGTCAAGTGGACGCATACTAGGGACACTCTGTTTTGTCTATGTATTCACACATGTACTAAGTTTCCGGTCAATACAATTTTAGCATGAATAATAAACATTTATCATGATATAAGGAAATATAAATAACAACTTTATTATTGCCTCTAGGGCATATTTCCTTCAGTCTCCCACTTGCACTAGAGTCAATAATCTAGTTCACATTGTCATGTGATTTAACACCAATAGTCTACATCTTTATGTGATTAGTTCGCATCTCCATGTGACTAATACCCAAAGGGTTTACGTCAATAATCTAGTTCACATCGCTATGTGATTAACACCCAAAGAGTGATCATGTTTTGCTTGAGAGAGAAGTTTGGTCAACGGGTCTGCCACATTTAGAGCCATATCTATTTTGCAAATTTACTATGTGTACAATGCTCTGCATGGAGCTACTCTAGCTAATCACTCCCACTTTCAATATGTATCTAGATCGAGACTTAGAGTCATCTAGATCGGTGTCACAGCTTGCATCGACGTAACTCTTTACGACAAACTCTTTGTCACCTCCGTAACTGAGAAACATTTCCTTATTCCACGAAGGATAATTTTGACCATTGTTCAGTGATCCACTCCTGGATCACTATTGTACCCTCTTGTCAAACTCATGGTGAGGTACACAATAGGTCTGGTACACATCATAGCATACTTTATAGAACCTATGACTGAGGCATAGGGAATGACTTTTCATTCTCTTTCTATTTTCTGTCGTGGTCGGGTTTTGAGTCTTTACTCAACTTCACACCTTGCAACAAAGGCAAGAACTCCTTCTTTGACTATTCCATTTTTAACTACTTAAAAAACTTGTCAAGGTATCTACTCATTGAAAATATATCAAGCGCCTTGATCTATCTCTAAAGACCTTGATGCTCAATATGTAAGTAGTTTCACCGAGGTCTTTCTTTGAAAAACTCCTTTCAAACACTCCTTTATGCTTTCCAGAAAATTCTACATTATTTCTGATCAACAATATGTCATTCACATATACTTATAAGAAATGTTGTAGTGCTCCCACTCACTGTCTTGTAAATACATGCTTCACCGCAAGTCTGTATAAAACCATATGCTTTGATCACTTTATCAAGGCATATATTCCAACTCTGATATGCTTGCACCAGTCCATAGATGGATTGCTGGAGCTTGCACACATTATTAGCACCTTAAGATTGACAAAACCTTCTTGTAGCATCATATACAACTTTTTTTGTAAGAAATCCATTAAGGAATGTAGTTTTGACATCCATTTGCCATATTTGATAAAATGTGGCAATTGCTAACATGATTTCGATAGACTTTAAGCATCGATACGAGTGAGAAAATCTCATCGTAGTCAACATCTTGAATTTGTCAAAAACCCGTTTTGACAAGTCGAGCTTTGTAGATAGTAACACTACTATCAGCGTTCGTCTTCCTCTTGAAGATCCATTTATTCTCAATGGCTTGCGATCAATGGGCAAGTCCACCAAAGTCCACACTTTGTATACATGGATTCTATCTCAGATTTCATGGCCTTAAGCCATTTTGCGGAATCTGGGCTCATCATCGCTTCCTCATAGTTCATAGGTTCATCATGGTCAAGTAACATGACCTCTAGAACAGGATTACCGTACCACTCTGGTGTGGATCTTACTCTGGTTGACCTAGGAGGTTCGGTAGTAACTTGATAAGAAGTTTTCATGATCATCATGATTAGCTTCCTCACTAATTGTTGTAGGAATCACTGAAACTGATTTCTATGATGAACTACTTTCCAATAAGGGAGCAGGTACAATTACCTCATCAGGTTCTACTTTCCTCCCACTCACTTCTTTCGAGAGAAACTCCTTCACTAGAAAGGATCCGCTCTTAGCAACAAAGATCTTGCCTTCGGATCTGTGATAGAAGGTGTACCCAACAGTTTATTTTGGGTATCCTATGAAGACGCACTGCTCCGATTTGGGTTTGGGCTTATCTGGTTGAAACTTATTCACATAAGCATCGCAAACCCAAACTTTTAAGAAACGACAACTTAGGTTTCTTGCCAAACCATAGTTCATACGGTGTCGTCTCAACGGATTTAGATGGTGCCCTATTTAACGTGAATGCAGCTGTCTCTAATGTATAACCCCAAAACGATCGTGGTAAATTGGTAAGAGACATCATAGATCGTACCATATCTAATAAATTATGGTTATGACATTCAGACACACCATTACGCTATGGTTTTCTAGGTGGCATGAGTTGCGAAACTATTCCACATTGTTTCAAATGAAGACCAAACTCATAACTCAAATATTAGTTTCCACGATTAGATCGTAGAAACTTTATTTTCTTGTTACGATGATTTTCTAGTTCACTCTGAAATTCTTTGAACTTTTCAAATGTTTTAGACTTATGTTTCATCAAGTAGATATACCCATATGTGCTCAAATCATCTGTGAAGGTCAGAAAATAACGATACCCACCGCGAGCCTCAACACTCATTGGACCACACACATCAGTATGTATTATTTCCAACAAGTCTGTTGCTCACTCCATTGTTCCGAAGAAGGGAGTCTTAGTCATCTTACCCATGAGGCATGGTTCGCAAGCATCAAGTGATTCCAAAAGTCCATCAGCATGGATTTTCTTCATGCGCTTTACACCAATATGACCTAAACGGCAGTGCCACATATAAGTTGCACTATCATTATTAACTTTGCATCTTTTGGCTTCAATGTTATGAATATGTGTATCGCTACGAAGATTCAATAAACCATTTATATTGAGTGTATGACCATAGAAGGTTTTATTCATGTAAATAGAACAACAATTATTCTTTGACTTAAATAAATAATCGTATTGCAATAAGCATGATCCAATCCTATTTATGCTCAATGCAAACACCAAACAACATTTATTTTAGGTTCAACACTAATACCAAAGGTAAAGGGAGTGTGCGATGGTGATCTTATCAACCTGGAAATCACTTCCAACTCACATCATCACCTCGCCCTTAACTAGTCTCTGTTTATTTTGTAACTCCCCTTTCGAGTTACTACTCTGAGTATCTGAACTAGTATCAAATACCGGGGGGTTGCTATAAACACTAGTAAAGTACACATCAATAACATGTATATCAAATATACCTTTGTTCACTTTGCCATCCTTTTTATCCGCCAAGTATCTAGGGCAGTTCCACTTCCAGTGACCATTTCCTTTGCAGTAGAAGCACTCAGTTTCAGGCTTTGGTCTAGCTTTGGGCTTCTTCATTGGAGTGGCAACTTGCTTGCCATTCTTCTTGAAGTTCCCTTTCTTTCCCTTTGCCCCTTTTACTTGAAACTAGTGGTCTTATTAACCATCAACACTTGATGCTCTTTCTTGAATTCTACCTTTGTTGATTTCAGCATCACGAAGAGCTTAGGAATCGTTTTCGTCATCCCTTGCATATTATAGTTCATCACGAAGTTCCCGTAACTTGGTGATAGTGACTAGAGAACTCTATCAATCACTATCTTATCTAGAAGATTAATTGCCACTTGATTCAAGCGATTGTAATAATCAGACATTCTGAGCACATGCTCACTGGTTGAGCTATTCTCCTCCATCTTGTAGGCAAAGTACTGGTCAGAGGTCTCATACCTGTCGACTCGGGCATGAGTCTGAAATACCAATTTCAGCTCTTGGAACATCTTATATGCTGTGTGGCATTCAAAATGGTTTTTGAAGTCTCGGTTCTAAGCCATAAAGCATGGCGCACTAAACTATCAAGTAGTTATCATACCGAGCTTGCCAAACGTTCACAACGTCTGCATCTGCTCCTACAATAGGTCCGTCACCTAGCGGTGCATCAAGGGCATAATTCTTCTGTGCAGCAATGAGGATAACACTCAGATCACGGACCCAGTCCGCATCATTGATACTATCATCTTTCAACTTATTTTTCTCTAGGAACATACCAAAATAAGACAAGGGAAGCTATACGCGAGCAATTGATCTACAACATAGATATGCAAATACTATCAGGACTAAGTTCATGATAAATTAAAGTTAAATTAATCATATTACTTAAGAATTCCCACTTAGATAGAAATCCCTCTAGTCATCTAAATGATCAGGTGATCCATATCAACTAAACCATGTCCAATAGTCACATGAGATGGAGTAGCTTTCGATGGTGAACATCACTATGTTGATCATATCTACTATATGATTCATGTTCGACCTTTCGGTCTCAGTGTTCCGAGGCCATATCTGCATATGCTAGGCTCGTCAAGTTTAACCCGAGTACTCTACATGTGCAAAACTATCTTGCACCCGTTGTATGTGAACGTAGAGCTTATCACACCCGATCATCACGTGGTGTCAAAGCACTAAGAACTATCACAATGGTGCATACTTAGGGAGACCACTTATACCTTGAAATTTTAGTAAGGGATCATCTCATAATGCTACCGTTGTACTAAGCAAAATAAGATGCATAAAAGATAAACATCACATGCAATCAAAATATGTGACATGATATGGCCATCATCATCTTGTGCCTTTGATCTCCATCTCCAAAGTACCGTCATGATCTCTATCGCACCGGCATGACACCATGATCTCCATCATCTTGATCTTTATCAACGTGTCATCACATGGTCATCTCACCAACTATTGCTTTTGCAACTATTGCTATCGCATAGCGATAAAGAAAAGCAATTATATGGCGCTTGCATCTTATGCAATAAAGAGACAACCATAAGGCTCCTTCCAGTTGCCGATAACTTTAACAAAACATGATCATCTCATACAAAAATTTATATAATCATGTCTTGACCATATCACATCAAAACATGCCCTGCAAAACCAAGTTAGACATCCTCTACTTTGTTGTTGCAAGTTTTACGTGGCTGCTATGGGCTTAGGAAGAACCGTTCTTACCTACGCATCAAAAACAACAGCGCGGTATAGTGATTGCTTTTTGATCTTCAGAAAGAACCCCATTCATTGAATCCGATTCAACTAATGTTGGAGAAACAGACACCCACTAGCCACCTATGCGTGAAGCACGTCGGTAGAACCAGTCTCGCGTAAGCGTACGCTTAATGTCGGTCTGAGCCACTTCATCCAACAATACCACTGAATGAAGAATCAACTAGTGACAGCAAGCAATATGTATATACCCATGCCCACAACTCCTTTCTGTTCTACTCGTGCATATAACATCCACGCATAGACCTGGCTCGGATGCCACTGTTGGAGAACGCAGTATTTAAAAACAATTCCTATGATCATGCAAGATCTATCTAGGAGATGCATAGCAATGAGAGGGGGAGAGTATGTCTACGTATCCTCGTAGACCGAAAGCGGAAGAGTTGTGAAACATGGTTGATGTAGTTGAATGTCTTCGCGATCCAACCGATCACGTACCGAACGCACGACATCTCCGTGATCTGCACACATTCAGCTTGGTGGCGTCCCTCGTACTCTTGATCCAGTTGAGGCCGAGGGAGAGTTTCGTCAGCATGACAGCGTGATGACGATGATGATGAAGTTACCGACGCAGGGCTTCGCCTAAGCACTACAACGATATGACCGAGGTGGAATTCTTTGGAGGGGGCACAACACACGGCTAAACAATGAACTTGTGTGTCTATGGGGTGCCCCCTCCCCCGTATATAAAGGAGTGGAGGAGGGGAGGGCCGGACCTCTCATGGCTCGCCCAAGGGGGGAGTCCTAATCTCGGTGGGAGTAGGATTGCCCCTACCCTTGTTGGAGTAGGAAAGAAGGAAGGGGGAAATAGAGGGAAGGAAAGGGGGGCCTCCCCCCTCCCAATTTGGATTGGGCTTGGGGGGGGCGTCCACCTTGGCTGGCTCCTCCTCTCTCCCACTAAGGCCCAGTAAGGCCCATTGACTCCCCGGGGGGTTCCGGTAACTCCCCGGTACTCCAGTAAATGCCCAAACTCACCCGGAACCATTCCGATGTCCAAACATAGCCTTCCAATATATCGATCTTTATGTCTTGACCATTTCGAGACTCCTCGTCATGTTCGTGATCATATCCAGGACTCCGAGCTACCTTCGGTACATCAAAACACATAAAGTCATAATACCGATCGTCACCGAATGTTAAGCGTGCGGACCCTACGGGTTCGAGAACTATGTAGACATGCACTACAAAAAAATACACTTATGTGATGATACATGTTTGTCACAGTAGGTCATGTTTTCTGTCATGCATGTACATCCATGAAAAATTTATGAATCAAGATAGTCATACCTGTGCTGTCGTAGAAGTGTTCCATGACATTACCAAAATTATCATCACGGAAGTGTCCACTTCCATGACGATAAATCACGCGTCATAGAAGTGCTTTTGTCAAGGGTGACCGACACGTGACATCCACCGTAACGGAACGCTCTTAAGCTATCAGGTCCGGTTTTGGATCCGATAACCCGTTAACAGCCCCAACCAATGGGGATTTTCCACACGTAAAATCATCATTGGCTGGAGGGAACACGTGTCGGCTCCCCGCTGGGACAGATGTCTTCCACTCATTGGACCCAAAGCGCCTTTGATACGTCGACATGTGGCATGACCCAACAGAGGCCCATTCCTATGTAAAGGTCGGCCCGTTTGACTTGGTCAAAAGGTGGCGGGCCGGCCCACGGCAAGCCTGTTAACGGCCTGTTCTCATATAGCCCATTTACAGCCCGCTAACCAAGGGCCCATTTACGGCCTATCCGAATTATGCCTAGTAGCGTCATCTAGGCCATCCAATATAATTCCAGCCCGTTTAAACTTCTGGCCCATGTATGGCCCATGACGTCTTTTGGCCCATATGAGGCCCTTAGTAACCCTTGGCCCATTAGCGGCCCATGGTAAAACTGGCCCGTAATGAACAATGTATCACTTTATACCCATTAACGACCCATTATACCGTTGGGCCGTTTCCAGCCCATGTTATCTTTCGGCCTTCTCAGGGCCCATTTATTCTTGGGCTCATTTCCAACATTCGTTTACTTTTGGCCAGTTACTATCATTTTCTGCTTGTGGGCCAAATTCAGCCCGTGGTTACAGTCGGCCCTTTTGTGGCCCGTTAATACGTTGGGCCGTTTTCATAGCATCATCAAATACGGCCAATTAATGACGGCCTATTATGGTCGGCCCATGAACGGACGGTTTCAACTCTAGCCCATTTACGGCCATAATGTGGTATGTTATTGGCCCATGTTTGGCCAACCGATCATACGGCCCGTAGAAGGCCCATTGATGATACGGCCCGTAGAAGGCCCGTTGTGTCTACAGCCCGTATAAGGCCCATTGTTTCTATGCCCCGTAGAAGGCCCATTGTTTCTACGACCCTTAGAAGGCCCATTGTTTCTACGGCCCTTATGAGGCCCATGTTAACTACAGTAAATATGTAGCCCATGGTTAATGTGGCCTAGTTTTAAGAAATAGGATATTGCGGCCACTAGCAAACTGCGGAAAAAGAACTGCACTGACTACAAGAAAACAAATAAACAAGACAATAAGGAAATAAATAGGCAAGTAACTTATGCATGGCTATCACAGCTATTACACATATTACATCCACTGGGCATCAAAGTTCACCACCAGTGCAAATATAGGGAATAGAGCAGCATATAAACACCGCAACAAAACAAGTCTAGAACTGAAACCACTTCATAAGAGCTCAAGAAACAATATCCTGGGTACCCATAATGCTGGCAAGATGCTTAGCAAGCTTATTAACTTTCTCTTGTTCGGTGCTTAAATCCTCCAGCACTTTCTATTGCACCAGAAAGTATGCATCTGAATTCTGCAGGGACTTCCTCAGTCCTCCGGCTTCCTGTCGCATAACATCTGATCGATGTCTTTCAACTTGAAGTTGAGACTCAAGAAGCCAAACTGATTCAGGCAGCAAGTTCGAAGAGCTGGTGCCAGCAGTAGTAGCCAGTAACTCGAACACTACATCAAGACAAGACTTTGGGGTAGTCTCAGTGTCTTGAATATAGTTTTTATCAGCTTTCTTGGAGACCAACAGGGATGTCTCACTATCTTGAACCTTGTCTGCATTACTTCCTGTACCATTGCATAACAGGGTACTCTTCTCCAATATTTTATCCACATTCTAAAAGAGAAACAAACAAACATATCACAGGTTTACAATGTAGTATATGAAACTTGTTTTGGTAAACCAGTTCAGTAGTAAGGTGGACAGGATAACAACATGAAACAAACATATATCTATGTAGTATGGTCACTAAATGGTCTACATCATTCTAGTTTATGTTGCCAAATCAAGATAGATACAGTTCGAATCATATCTATTTATGACAAAGCAGCTTAGACAGAATATAAGTGTGGGAAACTACACAACAATAACAACACTTGTAAGGTGCATGGCATGAGAATATAACTGTTTATTCAATTGAAACTGAAATCAACATAGAGCAAGTTACAACAGCAAACACGTTAAAGAAACAGGTTTAAAACATACCTGTTGTGCCATTGGAGTTTCAATTGCATCCTTCAAATTTGAAATTAGTTGGTATGAGTAAATACAGTGATGCAAGAGTAAAGTAGTATGAACCATAGCTACAGAACCTGACCTGAGAACAATTTTCTTCTGCTTTAAGCATTGACTTGGGGTTCGGAGTGGTGGTCCTCGTGCTTTGGGCACTGCAGTTGCCTTACTATCTGCTCGTGTTTGGGTGCTCTGTGGTGGAGACGGTGTTGTGTCAACGGGAACTGGGTTACTATCTGCTAGGGTTGGGGTTAGAAGGGGTATAGCTGGTTCTCTGTCCAACTTGGTAGGGGTACAATCTGCGTGAGTCTGGGTTATGTGTGGTGGAGCTGGTTCTCGGGCAAGTACAACCGTGGTTCTATCTCCATCGACAGGTAGCACGATCTTTTCTGAAGACCGTGTTTTTACTCCCACAGATACT
This sequence comes from Triticum monococcum, assembly GCA_034509565.1. NCBI lineage: Eukaryota > Viridiplantae > Streptophyta > Magnoliopsida > Poales > Poaceae > Triticum > Triticum monococcum. The sequence continues at coordinate 478,014,034 of CM067843.1, forward strand.
ACCATCACCCCCTCCAATTGAAATGGCTGATAAACAAGAAAAGCAATTGAATTTATAGACATTGTAAGATAGATAGGTGCAATGGATAGTAGGGAAGAAAGCAGGGCATGAAATAATTCACATTTATGTTGTCTAACCAAACATAATAGCAGGACATAATTTCACATATATGATGGCTAATTAAACAGGATAGCATGACACAATTTCACATGTATGATGGCTAACTAAACAGGATAGAATGACACACTTCAAAATATGATGACTATGTAAATAGGATGACATGATATAACTATACGATGTGTCTATTAAAGTGGTTAGCATGACATAAATCACAAACATGCCGTCGATGGAAACATGATGGCATCATATAATTCACGGATAGAATGACATAATTCAAGATATGATGACTATGTGAACAGGATGAGATGATATAACTATATTATGTCTTTAGAAAATGGGTTGGCATGCCATAATTCAGATACATGCTGTCTATGTAAACATCATGGCATGATATAATTCAAATATATGATTTATATACTAAGGAAGTGAGCAGAGGGCAATCGCATATATGATGTGTCAACTAAGGAGATGGCATTAAATATCGTGTATATGATGTAAAAACTAAGCATTGCTATACAACATATGCATGATATGAGTAATATAACCCTGCCGAGTTTGAGCATACACCTCAGGAGGATAATAGGACTGGTCATCTGCCTCTGAATCCTCCTCTGAAGAGCTATCTGTAACCAGCAAGATATCTGCTTCACCAGGTAGCATTGTCTGCTCTCAAGACCTTGTTTTCATTCCAGATTTTGCCATCACCAATTCAAATGGCTGATGCACAGGAAGAGCAGTTGAATATACCAACATTGTCAACAAAAGCAATGAGAAATACAAAAAAGGACACCATGATATAATTCACAAATATGACGCTTGACTAAACAGCATGGCATTGCATAATTTACATATATAATGCCTTGCAACAAGATAGCATTGCATAATTCACATATATAATGTCTTGCAACAAGATGGCATTTCATAATTCACATATATGGTAATTAGACACTAAACATGTGGCATTCACACAAAGCATGTCTATACTAAGCAAATGACATAGCTGTAACGCCCCAAGACCGGAGCTTCAGATGCCTTCCTTGGTTTTCCGAGTTTCGCTGGGTAATTTGTTTTGTCTGTTGCATTCATCTTTGCATTTGTGCATTGCATCATGTCATCATGCCATCATGTCATTTTTTAACTCAACTAAATAAATGGCGTGGATCTTTGATCCATTTAAATCGAGGGAATTCACATGGTGAGTACTTTTTATAACATATCCTCCTAATATTTAGGGAGCTATTATAAAATATTCCATTAACTTGGAATCACCCATAACACAATTGCACTACTCTTCAACTCTTCCCTTACCCGCCTCAACCTCCTACCCTTCCTTTTCGACCTTTTAAGTTAAATTGCAAATTGGGTTGCAATTTTACTTTCTCCATTAATGTTCCAAATCTGCCCATAAATCACATCTAATTTGTAGGGTCATCTCCTATAATTTCAACCCATTTGGAGTTCATTTGAATGGGTTTCGAAATTCAAACTTGACGAGTTAAATCCAACGCGTGTGGATGTTACTTCCTCTAAAAATCCTCAGGCCATTTTGTCAAATTCCTCACATTTTTATGGGTCCAGGAAAATAGCCCCCTTGCACAAATACTTTCCCTAACTCTCCTTTTCTTTTCTTCTCTCTAATTCTTTTCTTTTAAAAGAAAGATGAGGGAGAGATAGAGTAGTCAGCCAGGCTGGCTCATCCTTCCCCGCAGTCTCCCTCTCCACTAGGCCGGCCCGTTCCACCGACCCACCTAGCTCTAACCCTAGCGCTCCCTAGCCTGATCCACTGCACCCCCTCCTCTCTATTCGCTTGCATCGCCAGCGCCGATCCCCTCGATTCCCCTTGTCCTCCTCCTGAGTGCTCCCACACACAGGACGTGCCCGATTCCCCTCGTCCACCCTCCAGCGCCGCGCTACGCACGATCCTCGCTGCACACGCCATGGCGCCTCCAGCTGCGTCACGCCGGCCGGCCACCGGAGGTGTTGCCCCTGCCGCCCCACCGCTCCTTTCCGTGCCATCCCCCTCTTCCTCAACAGCCAGGAGCGCCGCCATCGCCTCCCACCACGCCCTGCTGCTGCTGCATCCATTCGCCACCGCTATCAAGCTCCGGCATGGAGGTCAACTCCGGCGCCCCCTGCCTCGCGTCGTCCCACCGCCTCTGTCGCGCCGGTGACCTTGGCCCGCCATGGATGGCTGGCTCTGCCAAGCCAGGACTCCCTCGCTGCCGCAGGACCTCCCCGACCCGCCTTCTCCTGCGAGCTCCCGAGGCACCAGCCTCCCATCCGCGAGATCCGGCGATGCCGGCCACTAGGACCCGCTGCTGCTCTGGCCGCAACCACCTCCGGTCTTCAACCCCGACGCCTGGCATGGCCCTCCTCGCGCTGCTGCTCCTTGGAGTCACCCCTGTCAACAACCAGCACGACCTCGAGGCCGCCCTCTCTTTTCCCCTGCACCGGATCTCGCAGCTACCACCATCTCCTCCTTGCTATTGGCATCCCGAGGCCCCTTGTGTTGTTTTGTGTTGGACGGCAAGACCGGCAAGGTCAACTACAGAGACACCAAGTACCACGACACTGAAGACCCGAACTCCATCAAAAACTAGTACTCGGTGACCCTAGGGCGCGCCAAGTTCCGTTGAAAGATGTTCAACTACATCCGATGTGGATTTCGACAAGTACCACGACGCCCGGAGCCCTCAGATACATCAAGTTTGACTACACTACGAGACGAAGAACGCCAAGTACCTCTCCGAAAACGAACATGTACCACTACGCCCGGAGGCATCGGATCCGTCAAGTCCAAAGACCCTTAGTACCATGACAACCCTGAAGGGATTTGTATTCGTCAAGTTCACCTTCAAAATGAGTACCTCTACCGTCGACCCCGTGGACGTCAAGTTCCTTGCCATGACTATGAACCGTGTACCACTACCGCCGCCTGGACGTCTACAAAACATGTACCGTCGACCCTTGAAGACCCATGGATGTCAAGTTCCTTGTTTTGACCCCTAACACCTATGGAATGTGAACATCTACGAAGCGAGAACGACTACTTCCACTACCGCCATCGCGAGAACACCTACTTCCCTCTACAAAATTGATCCGTTCCGATAATGCACGCTTCGAAAGGTATAACCATCGAGACGACCGTCCGTGGACCGAATGCATGTGTGTTGAATGAGTTGAACCCCGCGTTCGCACCGTGTTTGAAATTGTCGCTTGCATGTTTCTCCTCGTTGCCATGTCGTCCACCCATGGGAACCCGGCAACCGGAATCACCCCATCGTCTTGCATGACACGCTCCCGTCACATTTCCTTTGCACCGGCATCTCAATCGAGTACCGGAACCGGAATGTTGCCGTGGCACCGTTGTCGTTGCCGTGGTACCCCTTTCGTTTCAGCCACGATGACAAATGCTTCATAACATGCTCATGCCAATATTTTCTTAAAATTGCTTAAACTTGCAAATGTCATTTGCATCATGATAACAACATTTAAAATGGTTAAAATTGTTGTTTGCATTAAATTGCTAAATGCACATGAGGATTTACCGGGATTGTTGTTTGATGTTTCCGGCCTCATTTAAAATGCCTAGATGTATATTTTAAACATGTTTCACCTCTTGCCATGCTAACCAACATTTAATATTGTTGAGTACATAAACGGGAGAGAACTAAATAAGTCATGTGGTGTTCCGTCAATATGCAACTCATTGCATATTGAGCTCCACTTAGTTTGTAGTATTGTTCGTGCACTTTTCCATGCCATGTATCATTAAACTGGACATGCATCATACTTGGTTGTGCATCATGCCATGTGTCGTGGTTCTAAGCCTGATAGTAGAATAGTGGGGTAGGAATGTAGAGGCAAGATCCTAGCTATGGAGGAGTTGTACACGCGAGTTTTACGAGTTCAAGCCCTTCTTGGAGGAAGTAATAGCCCTACGTCTCGGAGCCCGGAGGCGGTCGACTGGATATATGCGTGTGACTTACAGAAGGTGCGAACCCCTGTCCTAGAGGAGGGGGTGGCTTATATAGAGTGCGCCAGGACCCCAGCTCCCCTCCGTTACACAGGGTTCAATGTTCATAAAGGAGGAGCATTACTAGTAACGTCCGTAGTAAAGTGCTATAAATATCCATAAAGCTCTGACTTAAACCCCGACCGTTGCGGAGTGAAGGACTTCACATCTTCTGGTGGTTGAGTGGTTGTTAGCATGGTCAAGTGTCTTCAAGGTGGTCGAGTGAACACATCTTCATGGTCGAGTGGATGATGGTTTCTCTTCGATTGCTTCTGGTTCTTTGTAGAGATGTCCTTGGGGAGGGTATGTTGGACAGATCCATGACCCAACCCTAGGTACATAGCTTCATCATTAGCCCCCGAATGGATTAGGGTTTGAGTGAGGAAGGAGTTGGGAACACTTCCGACTCATTCTTTGTGCTATGAGTATACCTTGTTCTGGAACAATAAACTAAGGAGACAACGTCAACTCCTTTTTCAGTCGCCTTGGTCCATTCTTGGTTTTTTGTCGAGTGAATTTTCACGGTAGAATTCCGAATGATAATGTAGAGGGCGTTTTCAGTCTGACAAGTTGCTCTGCTCTTCGCGGATTTCACGGGATTTGAATTTCGGGAAGCGCGCCAGACCGGCGAGACCATGGTAATAGGGACGGATTAGGCAAGTCTCCTCGATCTCCGCGCCACCTTTTTCGCCATGTACTGCACGCGCGACTGTTGCAGGATTTGTTTAGATCGTCCGAGTCCACCAGTCGGTCACTCGGGGAACGACCTTATAAAAGGCACTGGACGAGGCCTCTGCCCCGTGCGCTCCCATTCTCTTTTCTTCTTCCTTCGACCTCTCCGCCATGCTCGCTCCTGCCCTCGTCGGTGAACCCTCGCTCGAACTCGACTTGCCGCCATGGGAAAAGAGAAGACGGTGGCGCTGGAGCGCGCGAAGAACACGACCACGAAGGCGAAGGGCAAGCGGACCAGCCGGGGCGGATCCTCGTCGAGATCTGGCCTGCCGTCGGGCTGGATCCAGGGTGACTGGATCCGCTCGACGATCAGCCAAGATGACCTCGACGACCTGGTGGAGGGGGGACTGATCCCCCACAAGTCGGCGTGGCTCCCGAGGAACGAGACCGAGCCGCAGCCAAGGAAGGGTGAGTGCGTTCTCCTCGCCACCCACGTAGATCGCGGATTCTCACTTCCTCCCCATCCTTTCTTCCGGGGCTTTTTGAACTTCTTTGGGGCTCAACTCCACCATTTCACTCCAAACACCATAGTCTATCTGGCTGCTTTTGTGTCAATGTGTGAAAATTTCTTGGGCTGTCGACCGCACTGGGGTCTTTTCAAACACATCTTCACCTGCCGCTCCCAGTCGGTCAAAAAGGCCAATCCGAGTGATGAGAGGACGCACGTGATCCAGATGTGCGGGGGCCTGGGGATCCAGATGAGGAACAAGAGCACCTTCCCACGATGATCCTTCCCGACTCGGTCCGGGGTTGGCAGTCGACTTGGTTTTACTGTAAGGACCAGCCGACCCCGGGTCAGTCGACTGGACTTCCTCCCTTTTCTTTGGCTCAAGTGGAGAAGTCCTCCTCCCTGAAGGTGGTCCCAGAAGAGAAGGCGCAGGTCAAGGTGCTAGTCGAGCGGGTCGTCCAAATCGTCCGTGACGGGGTGATTGGGATGGACCTGCTGGAGGTCTTTCTCGGTCGATGCATCCAACCGCTTCAGGCACGTGATCATCCGATGTGGATGTACTCTTGGCTCGAGGATTCCACTCGGATCCACCCGGAGGACATCAGCAAGGACATCTTGGAGAAGTGGCTGATGGGAATCACCAGCAACAAAAGACAACCCTCGGGGGTCTAGGAGGGTGATTCCATTCGACCACTCGCGTCAGCCGGAGCAGGTATGATTCTGTTTTATCAAGTATCTTTCCGATTCACTGTGTGACGTCTTGTTGATGGTCGACTGAATTTCTTTTGATCGTTGTCTTTTCAGGCACTCATCGACATGTACTCAATGCCCAACGGAGTGCAGGAGCAAGACGTCGAGGAAGGAGCAAGCAGGTGCGAGAGCGGCGAAGGGCACTCAGATGCCGAGGAGGACGAGGAGAGCTATGAATCGACTGATGATGAAGAGGTCGACTCGCCTCCTCGCAGGGAGAGGAGATCCAAACACGCTCATGACCCGGCGAGCGCTCCGGGCCTGGTGGCCGCGTCGATTGGGCAGTCTTCGAAGCGCCCTAGGACGTCTTCCCCAACGCCGATTGAGAAGCTCCGAAGCAGCCCAAAGTTGTGCCGCTACCAGCGCCAAAAGCACTAAAAGACACCTCCTCCAAACTGCCAAAGGCTTTGCCCAGGATCAAAGTGACCGTCCCTACCATCTCCGGGTAATCATTTGACTTGTTCTTTTCATCGACTCGAGTAACAGAACGTAACCGACTGGATGCGGGTCTTTGCAGTGCTGCTACGTCAGGGACCTCTTCTCTCCAGTACCGAGACAAGGAGATGGAAGATGCGGTCACCTCCAACCCAGGGAAAAACTCTTATGATCTTGCTCTTGACTACTCGGTCGATTGAATTCTAGCGGTTTACTTTAGAGTCCACTGATCTTCTCCGCAGCTCCGCCCAACGTCATCGATCTCCCAGATGACAATGAAGATGTGGCTCTTAAGCCCAGGAAGAATAAAAAGGCTACGAGTGGTAAGGCGTCTCAGCAGGGACCGACGACAACACCAACCGTCTATCAATCTGAAGGCGCGGGCGGGACCTTTGTAACATTCATTGTACCGTTGTCGAGTGAGCGCCTCGCACCGTCGACTGTACCGGTGATTCCTTCAGTCGTCCCATCTCATGCCTCGGAGGTCCAAGCTGCTGCGCCTGGGTCCTCTGCTCTCTTCTTCACCAGCTACCCCGTCCCGGACAACCAGTCGGAAGCGGCTACGGAAGCCATCCGACAGGTTAACGTGATGATGGAGCGGATGAAGACGGTGCATGAGAATAGCCAGGCTGCCTACGACGCCAGCGCTGCTCTCCGGGCCAATGTCCAGGTAAGTAGACTTTTCGACTGCTCTTGTTCTATCAGGATATGCTACCCGAAATTTTTTCTTCTACACAATCTCCTGTTGTTTGCGTCAGATCAGAGCACCCACTGGGTGTTTTGTTGTCTTTGGTAGTTGCGTTCTTCCACTTGGTCTGGGCGAGTAGGATCTGAACCGGTGGGGGCACGCTAAGTGCACCCACTGGGTGTAGTCCCCGAGATCGCGGTCGACTGCTGGCAGTCGACTGGGGTCTGAGTTCTACCTTCCTTTCTTTTCCTCTACTCGACTCGGGTGGACCGGTCGAGTAGGATCTGAACCGGTGCGGGCACGCCAAGTGCACCCACTGGGTGTAGTCCCCAAGACCGCAGTCGACTGCTGGCAGTCAACTGGAGTCTGAACAACTTTTTTTTGACTTGATCCGGGCGGACCGGTCGAGTTGGGTTTTAATCAGCGGGGGCATGCCAAGTGCACCCCCCTGGGTGTAGTCCCTGAGACTACAGTCGACTGTGTGCAGTCGGCTGGGGTCTCAAGTGACTTCTTTAGGTTTTATTCACTCGGAAGTAAACAACCTTTGATCTTGTCGACTAACCCGTCTTTTTCCTTCTACAGAAGTCTTGTACTCTTATTTCCAAGTTTGCTGAACTTGAGAAGAAGCAGAGGCAACTCAACCTCGACTTGGAATTGGCCCAGCAGAATCTGAAGAAAGCTCAAGACGAAGCTGCTGGTATGGAAGGTAATTGCATGTTGACTGTCTTTCAATATATTTCTTCGATCTCTTGTTTCATTCGATTGCTTCTTTTGTAGAGAAAATGAAGTTGGCTCTGGAGAAGAAGGACTCGGACCTCACCGCCGCGCAAAAAGCAGCCCAAGATAAAACTGCTCTCGCAGACCAAAAGTTGGCTTCAGTCAGAGCGCTGGAAGGGGAGGTGAACAGACTGAAATCTTGCCTCAATGAATCTAACCGTGAAGTGACTAGTCTGAAGAAGGACAAGGTTGCCCTGAATGAAAAGCTGGAGTCCACGATCTGCAAGAGGAATGACACGGAAGCTTATCTGAGGACTCTTGCTAAGAAGCTCTATCTCACGCTGGAAGGTATTTCTTTTAAACCGACTATGTTGATGCTTGCGAATGGATCCTGCTCGGCCGACTCACTAATTTTTGGCTGCAAAATTCTGCCAAGACTTTGACGAGGAAACTATAAAGGTCGAGACGGGTCTGGACCCTATCGCTTCTCCAGTTTGCAACGAAACTGCAATGAACGTGCTCCGACTGGAGTCCCGTGTCACCAGCGCCACAAGCTACCTCGTGCGCCTGAAGGAGGTAGTCTCCCGAATCGACTCATTGCTTTGGCCAAGGGCGATGCTTCAAAATGACCTAGAATCCCTGATGGCTCGACTGAACGAGATCCCTGACCGAGTGCAAGAATGGAAGAAGTCGTCCGCTCGGTGTGGTGCTGACGTGGCGCTGTCCTTGGTGAGAGTCCACTGCAAGGAGGATCGTGAAGACAAGCTGGCTGCGATCCAGGTCGCTAACACCAAAAAGCATGACTTCCAGTCCTTCATGGAAACTTTCATCGCTACTGCTACTCGGATCACGGATGGGATCGACCTGGACGAATTCGTCGAGCCTGCCAGCCCTCCTCTTCCCGAGTGAACAAACTTATGAGACTTGAACCTGCTTTAAATTTGCCTCGGAATGCCGAGTGGTTGCTGTAACCGTTAAACTCCTTCGGGCTTGATGCTTGAATACTTTTGGTTTTGCTGCTTGGAACTTTAGGATTTATCCAAATTTGGTTTATCTCTGAATACGCTTGCGTTTTGCCTTCGAATGGACTTTGTTCACTGCTCGGAATAGTCTTTGCGCTGGAGATGCAGCTCTGAAGTGGTGGCTCCAGTCGACCTGCGCTTCGTCATCCTTGCGGATAGGGATGGAACGCACATTGTACTTGTGGAGTAGCTCCGAAGGAGAAGGTTGCAGTCGACCTGCACCTCGTCATCCTTGCGGATAGGGATGGAGCGCACGTTGTATTTGTGTCGTAGCTCCGAAGGAGAAGGTTGCAGTCGACGTACACCTCGTCGTCCTTGCAGATAGGGATGAAGCGCACGTTGTATTTGTGTCGTAGCTCCGAAGGAGAAGGTTGCAGTCGACGTACACCTCGTCGTCCTTGCAGATAGGGATGAAGCGCATGTTGTACTTGTGTCGTAGCTCCGAAGGAGAAGGTTGCAGTTGACCTGCACCTCGTCATCCTTGCGGATAGGGATATGTTTCGGACTTAGGCGAGTACTGGACTGCAGCTAAGCCCCCGAGTGAGGGGATTGCTCTCCACTCGGTAGGATTTTTCAAACTTAGGCGAGTACTGGACCGCAGCTAAGCCTCCGAGTGAGGGAACTTAGGCGAGTACTGGACTGCAGCTAAGCCCCCGAGTGGGAGGATTGCTCTCCACTCGGTAGGATTTTTTCAAACTTAGGCGAGTACTGGACTGCAGTTAAGCCCCCGAGGGAGGGAACTTAGGCGAGTACTGGACTGCAGCTAAGCCCCTGAGTGGGAGGATTTCTCTCCACTCGGTAGGATTTTTTCAAACTTAGGCGAGTACTGGACTGCAACTAAGCCCCCGAGCGAGGGAACTTAGGCGAGTATTGGACTGCAGCTAAGCCCCCGAGTGGGAGGATTGCTCTCCACTCGGTAGGATTTTTGAAACTTAGGCGAGTAGAGGACTGCAGGTAAGTCTCTGAGTGGGAGAACCTAGGCGAGTATTGGACTGCAGCTAAGCCCCTGAGTGGGAGGATTGCTCACCACTCGGTAGGATTTTCTTTCGAACTTAGGCGAAACAGATTCGCGACTAAGCTCACCCACTGGGGGATTTCAGAGGTAAATAAGAACAACAACAATCATACGACAGGACTGTAAAGCTCTTGCCTTTGATAAACAAATTACAAAGGTGTTTCTTATTACATTTTATTCGAATGAGTGCTTAAGTATAAAAGGGGCGGAGCAGCTCCGCGTTCCAAGCCCGTGGCTCGTCTTTCTGATGCTCAACACTGTAAAGATGGTATGCTCCGTTGTGTAGAACTTTGGTGACGATGAAGGGGCCTTCCCAAGCCGAGGCGAGCTTGCGTGGTTTCTGTTGATCCACTCGAAGAACCAGGTCTCCCTCTTGAAAGGTTCGGCTCCTCACGTTCTTGGCGTGTAATCGATGCAAGTCTTGTTGATAAATGGTCGACCGGATCAAGCCCATCTCTCTTTCCTCCTCTAAGAGATCGACTGAATCCTGCCGGGCCTGCTCTGCTTCTTCTTCAGAAAAGAGCTCGACTCGAGGCGCATTATGGAGCAGGTCACTCGGCAGAACAACTTCGGCTCCATAGACCAAGAAGAAAGGAGTTCATCCAGTCGACCGATTGGGAGTTGTCCTCAAACCCCACAAAACTGACGGAAGCTCATCGACCGAAGTGCCTGCTGCGTGTTTGAGGTCACGCATCAGTCGGGGTTTCAATCCTTTGAGAATCAGGCCATTAGCTCTTTCTGCTTGTCCGTTCGACTGTGGGTGAGCGACAGAAGCATAGTTGACTCGCGTCCCTTGAGAAGCGCAGAAAGCTCTAAACTCGTCAGAATCCAAGTTCGACCCGTTGTCCATAATGATGCTGTGTGGAACTCCATATCTGAATGTCAATTCTCTGATAAAACTGACAGCAGTGCTGGCCTCGAGACTCTTGACAGGTTTAGCTTCGATCCATTTGGTAAACTTGTTGACTGCCACAAGCACATGGGTGAAGCCACTCTTACCAGTTCTCAGTGGTCCAACCATATCCAAACCCCAAATAGAAAAGGGCCAGACGAGAGGAATGGTCTTCAGGGCTGACGCTGGCTTATGAGACATGTCCGAGTAAAACTGGCAGCCTTCACATCTGTCGACTATATCTTTCAAAATTTCATTTGCTCGCGGCCAATAGAACCTGGCTCAGTATGCTTTAGCCATGATGGCCCGAGAGGACGCATGGTGGCCACAGGTCCCCGAGTGGATGTCATTGAGGATCATTCGACCTTCTTCTAGCGTTATGCATCTCTGACCGACTCCAGTCACGCTTTCCCTGAACAATTGTCCTCTTATCACAGTAAATGCCTTGGATCGACGAACGATCTGCCGAGCCTCTTCTTCGTCTTCTGGGAGTTCTTTTCTGAGGATGTACGCAATGTACGACACTGTCCAGTCGGGTGTGATGACCAGAATCTCCATGATTAGGTCGACCACTGCTGGGACCTTGACTTCAGTCGGATCTGTGATGCTCTTAGGCTGTGGGGGCTCTTCAGTAAAAGGATCTTCCTGAACTGTCGGCGTGTGAATATGTTCCAAACACACATTGATGGGAATGGCTTCTCTCTTGGATCCTATCTTTGCCAAGTCATCGGCTGCTTGATTTTTCAGTCGGGGGATGTGGTGAAGGTCTAATCCTTCAAACTTCTTTTCCAACTTCCTCACCGCGTTGCCGTAACCGGTCATGGCTGGGCTTCTAACGTCCCACTCCTTCATCACTTGATTGACCACCAAATCTGTGTCGCCATAGACCATGAGGCGACGGACGCCGAGTGAGATGGCCATGCGCAACCCATACAGGAGTGCTTCATATTCTGCTTCATTGTTGGCGGAATCAAAGTGAATCTGGAGGACATATCTGAGCTTGTCTCCTCGGGGGGATACCAGTACTACCCCAACACCAGAACCATTCAACATTTTGGATCCGTCAAAGAACATGGTCCAGTGCTCCGAGTGAACTTGAGTCGACAGTTGCTGTTCGATCCACTCGGCGAGGAAATCTGCTATTGCTTGGGACTTGATAGCTTTCTTTGCCTCAAACTTGATATCCAAGGGAAGGAGTTCAATCGCCCATTTTGCCACTCGGTCAGTTGCATCTCTGTTGTGCAGAATCTCTGATAATGCAGCGTCACTCTGACGACTGTAACAGAGTGATCAGAGAAATAGTGTTCAACCTTCTTCGTGGTCATGTAAATCCCATAGACGAGCTTCTGCTTGTGTGGATATCTCTGCTTTGACGGAGTCAGGACTTCAGAAATATAATAAACTGGGCGCTGAACTTTATAAGCTTTTCCTTCTTCTTCCCGCTCGACCATAAGTACTGTACTGACGACTTGTCCAGTGGCTGCTATATAAAGCAGTAAAGGCTCTTTGCTGATTGGAGAAGCAAGCACCGGCTGGGTGGAAAGCAGGGCTTTTAGCTCTGCAAATGCTGCATCAGCTTCCGGGGTCCGCTCGAACTTATCTGATTTCTTCATCAGTCGGTAAAGAGACATCACCTTTTCACCGAGGCGAGAAATGAATCGACTTAGGGCGGCCAAGCAAGCAGTAAGCTTCTGGACATCATGCATACGCACAGGGCGTTTCATTCGGAGTATAGCACCCACTTTCTCTGGGTTAGCATCGATCCCTCATTCGGAAACTAGGAAACCGAGTAATTTTTTGCCTGCTCCAAATGTGCACTTTGATGGATTGAGCTTGATATCATACCTTCTTAGGCTGGCAAAGGTTTCAGCAAGGTCAGTCAGTAGGTCGGAACCTTTACATGACTTGACCACAATGTCATCTATGTATGCTTCCACATTCCGACTGATCTGAGTGAGCAGGCACTTCTGAATCATCCGCATGAATGTGGCTCCAGCGTTCTTCAAACCGAATGGCATTGTGACATAAAAGAAGAACCCAAACGGGGTGATGAAAGCTGTCTTTATTTCGTCGGGTCCGTACAGACGGATCTGGTGGTACCCGGAGTAGGCGTCCAAAAAGGACAAACGCTCGCACCCCGCAGTCGAGTCGACTATCTGGTTGATGCGAGGGAGAGGCAACTGATCTTTCGGGCAGGCCCGATTGATATGCTTGAAGTCAATGCACATGCGAAGTGAGTCGTCCTTCTTTGGGACCATGACAACATTGGATAACCATTCAGAGTGGTAAATCTCTCGGATAAACTCAGCTGCTAAAAGCTGGGCCACCTCTTCACAGATTGCCTTTCTCTTCTGTACGGCGGACCGTCGAAGATGTTCTTTGACTAGTTTCACTTTTGGGTCGACTCGCAAACGATGCTCAGCCAGTCCCCTGGGAACACCCGGCATGTTAGAAGGCTTCCATGCAAAGATGTCCCAGTTCTCACGGAGGAACTGGATGAGCGCTTCTTCCTATTTGGAGTCGAGTGTGGTTGAAATGTGAGTCGGAGCAGCATTGGGGTCTATCGGGTGCATGTGAATCAACTTTGTTTCACCACACGACTGGAATGCTGAATCTGTGGCTGGCTTCTTGGCTCGCAACAAATCACTCAGATCTACATTTTTCTGGTATTCTTGCAATTCTACCACGGCCATCTGAGCATCGGCGATCTTTGAACCCTTCTGGAAGCACTCTTATGCCTTCTTCCGATTACTAGAGATAGTGATCACCCCTTTGGGACCAGGCATCTTCAATTTGAGATACACGTAACATGGTCGAGCCATAAAACATGCATAAGCTGGCCTGCCCAGAATGGCATGATAGGCACTCTGGAAATCCACAACTTCAAATGTCAACTTTTCTTTGCGGTAATTCTTGGAATCACCGAAAACTACGTCGAGAGCAATCTGACCGAGGGATGCAACCTTCTTGCCTGGAATGACCCCATGGAAACTCATATTGCTTTCACTAAGTCTAGACATCGGAATGCCCATTCCCTTCAACGTCTCTGCATACAGTATGTTCAGGCCACTGCCACCGTCCATCAGGACCTTTGTCAGTCGAGTGCCTTCGACCACCGGGTCGACCACCAGTGCTTGCCTCCCAGGGGTGGCTATGTGCGCTGGATGATCAGACTGGATGAATGTAATGGCAGTCTGTGACCACTTCAAATAACTGGGTGTCACTGGACCAACCATGTTCACTTCTCTGTTGATGACTTTCAATTGACGTTTGCTCTCAACGTCAGCAAAAATCATCAGAGTGGAATTCACGTGGGGATAACCATCATCATCCCCTTCCTCATCCTCAACCTTGTCTGCTTCCTTCTCCTTTTCCTTGGGATGTTTCTCTCAGAATTGCTGGATTATGAGCCGACACTGCCGAGTGGTGTGCTTCGGGTAAATGAAATTACCCTCTTCATCTTTTTTGGTGTGGATGTGGCATGGCCGATCCAACACATCATTTCCATCTTGATCTTTTACTTTCTTGGGGTTCCACGGCACTTTGGGCTTCCCCTTGAACTTTCCTTGAACCACGGCCAAGGCTTCACCAGGAGCAGCTGGCTCAGCCCTACGCTTCTGTTTCCGACCAGAGTTTCCTCCTCCGGCTTCGTGGGCGACTTCTTTGTGCTTGCCACTCCGGAGTCGTTCTTCTTCTTCTTCTTCACCATTGGCATACTTGGTGGCAATTTCCATCATCCGACTCAGAGTCATATTTCTTGTCCGGCCGAATTTCAGATTCAACTCCCGATACCTGACACCTTCCTTAAAGGCACAAATTGCCTGATGATCAGGCACATCCTCCACCGTGTGGTGTAGGGTGATCCATCTTTGGATATAATCCCTCAAAGTTTCATTCGGTTTCGGAACACAACACTGTAATTCCATCAAACCTGTCGGCCGTTTGCAAGTGCCCTCGATTGTTCTGACAAACACTCGGGCGAGATCTTCCCAAGTATAAATACTGCCAGGTGCCAACTGATTCAGCCATGCTCTAGCCGAGCCCTCCAACATCAGAGGAAGGTGTTTCATGGCCACTTCATCATTGCCGCCACCAATCTAGACAGCCACTCGATAGTCTTCAAGCCATGTGTCCGGCTTGGACTCACCAATGAACTTACTGACTCCAGTCGCCAACCTGAAGTTCGGGGGGGATCACTGTAGCTCTGATAGCTCTGCTGAAGCACTCCGGACCTAAGACATGCACCCTGTTGCTGGTTTGCAGATCCCTGTCATGGCCCTCTCGGTGAGCTCTGTTTCTGTCGACCAAGCCCTGAACGAGAATAGATCTCGCATCAAATCCTGGCTCCCTGGGGTCGACTGGAATACCTCGCCCAACACTGTGAGGGCGTCTGTCTTCATGTTGCCGAGGCATGTATGACCCACTCCTTAGGGGAGGCGTGGGCACTCGACGACGATCATCGCGATCGACTCGGTGATCATATTGAACAAGGTTTCTGTACTGATCTGGTCGATCTCCACGTCCCTCACGCCTCGGGGGCGATCTTGGGCTATGGGCCGACTGAACTATGTCTGCAACCACGGATCTGCTATGGATCCTATTCCGCGACTGAGGTACGACCGTATTCTGTTCTCCCGCCGCTCGGAGCAAGGCTCGGATCTGCACCTGACCTCGGCCAGCCTCTAAGTGGGAAGGTTGGATCGACTCCGCTATCCGGGCGGCAGCTGCTAGATTCTGGATTGGGGTTCGGTATACCTGAGTCGGAGGTGGAAAAAGATCGCGTCGACTGGATTCAGGAGCATGCTGCCGAGCGCGATCATCGAGTGCGTGCTAGAGGTTCTCCAGTCGAGTGCTCTCAGCCAAGTTGGCCAAGCACGCCTGCTCCAAGGCCTGGGCCTCAGGGGTTTCTCCAACTATAGGAGTATGTAGTGCATCCATGTTCCGGCGGCGAAGTTCCTCCCTTTGCTGCAAAGAGAGGGGTTCGGGGCGGTACTCCTCATGAACGCGCAATGTATCGCCGTTCCCGTCGCCTTCGTCTTCACGGGCGAACCAAGGAGGGCTGCGTGGTCCATTGACCATCAGAACTTCAGCCGCTGGGTCACTGTTGTCGCACTCGGATGCGGTCTCTACGGAGCCAGTCGACAGATCGAACAGGCCATAGAGAGTTTCGTCGGGCTCGATCGCCGCGACTTGAGGGGTGGCCGACTGGCGGGCCACCGCATGCCTCACCCATCGCTGAAGCCTCGACCGACCAGAATGATTGCTCCGGCGGGCTGCAGGGAGGGGGAAAGTTGATGGAGCCGGCCGATCCTGGGTCGACGGCTGCCACAGGAGGACGCCGCGGATGCACGCACGAAAGTGCATCTCCCCGCAGGCGGGGAGTGCGCTGATGTCGAGTGGAGCCTCCTGAAGCCATGCAGAGTCGTCAGCGACAAACATGAGTGCGCCAAGACGGATCTCGCAGCCCTCAGCCAAACCTCCGCCCGGAACCATGATGAAGGGGATCGGAAAAATAGCAACTTCTCCAACAAGTCGCTAAGACACCTGCCCCACGGTGGGCGCCAACTGTCGTGGTTCTAAGCCTAATAGTAGAATAGGGGGTAGGAATGTAGAGGCAAGATCCTAGCTATGGAGGAGTTGTACACGCGAGTTTTATGAGTTCAGGCCCTTCTCAGAGGAAGTAACAGCCCTACGTCTCGGAGCCCAGAGGCGGTCGACTGGATATATGCGTGTGAATTACAGAAGGTGCGAACCCCTGTCCTAGAGGAGGGGGTGGCTTATATAGAGTGCGCCAGGACCCCAGCTCCCCTCCGTTACACAGGGTTCAATGTTCATAAAGGAGGAGCGTTACTGGTAACGTCCAAAGTAAAGTGCTATAAATGTCCATAAAGCTATGACTTAAACCCCGACCGTTGCGGAGTGAAGGGCTTCTCATCTTCTGGTGGTCGAGTGGTTGTTAGCATGGTCGAGTGTCTTCAAGGTGGTCGAGTGAACACATCTTCATGGTCGAGTGGATGATGGTTTCTCTTTGACTGCTTCTGGTTCTTTGTAGAGATGTCCTTGGGGAGGGTATGTTGGACAGATCCATGACCCTACCCTAGGTACATAGCTTCATCACCATGTTCATGTGAAAGTTGTTTACTATATTGTTTGCTTCTTTCCGGTGTTGCTTACGTCGCGTTTGTGAGGATCCGTTCGTCTTGTTCATGGACTCGTTATTCTTCCTTGCGGGATCTCAGGCAAGATGACCATACCCTCGAAATCACTTCTATCTTTGCTTGCTAGTTGTTCTCTCTATTGCTATGCCGCGATACCTACCACTTGCTATATCATGCCTCCCGTATTGCCATGTTAAGCCTCTAACCCACCTTTCCTAGCAAACCGTTGTTTGGCTATGTTACCGCTTTGCTCAGCCCCTCTTATAGCGTTGCTAGTTGCAGGTGAAGATGGAGTTTGTTCCATGTTGGAACATGTATATTGTTGGGATATCATTATTATATCTTGTTTACTTTAATGCATCTATATACTTGGTAAAGGGTGGAAGGCTCGGCCTTATGCCTGGTGTTTTGTTCCACTCTTGCCGCCCTAGTTTCCGTCATACCGGTGTTATGTTCCTTGATTTTGCGTTCCTTATGCGGTTGGGTGTTATGGGAACCCCTTGACAGTTCGCTTTGAATAAAACTCCTCCAGCAAGGCCCAACCTTGGTTTTACCATTTGCCACCTAGCCTTTTTCCCTTGGGTTCTGCAGACTCAAGGGTCATCTTTATTTTAACCCCCCCGGGCCAGTGCTTGTCTAAATGTTGGTCTGAACCTGTCAGCCACCGGTGGCCACCAGGGGCAACTCTGGGCTGGCCTACCGAAATCTTGGACAATCCGGTGTTGCCCTGAGAACGAGATATGTGCAGCTCCTATCAGGATGTCGGCACATCGGGCGGCTTTGCTGGTCATGTTTTACCATTGTCGAAATGTCTTGTGACCGGGATTCCGAATCTGATCGGGTCTTCCCGGGAGAAGGAATATCCTTTGTTGACCGTGAGAGCTTGTGATGGGCTGAGTTGGGACACCCCTGCAGGGTTTTGAACTTTCGAAAGCCATGCCCGCAGTTATGGGTAGATGGGAATTTGTTAATATCCGGTTGTAGAGAACTTGACACTTAACTTAATTAAAATGAATCAACCGCGTGTGTAGCCGTGATGGTCTCTTTCCGGCGGAGTCCGGGAAGTGAACACGGTTCTTGTGTTATGCTTGAACGTAAGTAGTTTTAGGATCACTTCTTGATCACTTCTAGTTCACGATCGTTGCATTGCTTCTCTTCCCGCTCTTATTTGCATAAGTTAGCTACCATATATGCTTAGTGCTTGCTACAGCTCCACCTCACTACCCTTTCATACCCATAAGCTTAAATAGTCTTGATCTCGCGGGTGTGGGATTGCTGAGTCCTCGTGACTCACAGATACTTCGAAACAGTTGCAGGTGCCGATGATACCAGTGCAGGTGATGCAACCCAGCTCAGATGGGAGCTCGATGAAGTCCTTGATCGTTATGTTGTTTCATTTCCTGTTGATCAGTAGTGGAGCCCAGTTGGGACGATCGGGGATCTCACATTTGGGGTTGTCTTTCTTATTTTGGTTCCGTAGTCGGACCTTGATTGTACTCTGGATGATGTATGTTTAACTTGTATTTGTGTGAAGTGGCGATTGTAGGCCAACTCTTTATCCCATTCTTATTCAGTACATGGGATTGTGTGAAGATTACCCCTCTTGCGACAAACCTACCATGCGGCTATGTCTCTAAGTTGTGCCCCGGCACGTGGGAGATATAGCCGCACCATGGGTGTTACAATAGCAATGCAAGATACCATACACACGATATGAGCATCATAACCCTGCCAAGTTATAGCATGCACCTCGGGGGGGGGGGGGAGGACTGGTCATCTATGTCTGAATCCTCCTCCGAGGAGCTATTTGTAACCAGCAAGACATGCGCTTCGTCAGATAGCATTGTCTTCTCTGAAGACCTTGTTTCTACTCTAGATTTTTCCATGACCGTGCCGAATTGCTGATGTAGAGGAAGAGTAATTGAATGTACTAAAATTGTTGACAAATTTAACACATAATAAAAAATGATGTCATGATATAATTCACATATAAGATGACTGGCTAACCAGGGTGGCATTGCAAAATTCACATATATGATGCCTGGCTAAATAAGATGGCATTGCATGATTCACATATACGATAAAGAAACTAAACAGATGGCATTCACACAAAGCATGTCTAAACTAAGCAGATGACATCTTTGATGTATACAGTAAGCAATGCAAGGCACCATATGCATGATATTACCAACATCAGCATGCCAAGTGAGAGCGAAGACCTCATGGGGTAAATAGGAGTGGTCTCCTACTTCTGAATCCCCCTCAGAATAGTTATCTTCCTCTCGATTATGATCCGAAATGGATGGAGGGAGGCCGCCTTTGCGCCCACCATGGAGCGACGTCTGCATGAAATTTTATTGCCACGCAAGGCTTGTCTCTTTTGCTCTACATGTTGAGTTCCATTGAGTACAATAACTGACATGCATAGAAATAAAACATAGTGAGATTATGTAAGGACTGCATGCACAAATCCAGAGTGATGGTAGCAAACTGTAGATAGACCCAAAACAAATGATAGCAGGCAGATAATAGCTTTAGTTAAAAAATACAGATAATGGCTCCTTTAATGTTTGTTTGCACCCAACATGAAACTCATAGTAGACACCCGAGATTAACCAGATGGTAGACAGATAGTACTGATTGCTGCCCCAGTATGTACCCCACAACCATTTAAAAACTCAAGTTTCAACATAAGTTTGGACCTAAGTCGGAGTCTAATAGGTGAACACGACGATAAAGTAGCATGTCATCATATTAAGCGATGCATAACGTAAGCAGACACGGAAGAGTGCGACCTCTCTTGCGGACCCGTGTAGTCCTCAAGGTCATCTACTCAGTTGATGATGGTAATGTAGTTGTCGTGGCTGCCGGCAGCGGGGAAGAACATCTGAGGTGGCGAAAGACAGTCTGGAGAGCGGATCCCTGCCCTGGTGAACCCTTCCATCGTTGGAGCAGCTGAGCTGGGGTGGAACACAGCACCACAGGAGTAGGACAAACCACACAAGGTTTTCTTTGACACATATTTGTAATAGAAGTAATTATGTAAGGGCTTGTTTGAATTTGAGGATTCTAACAATGCAGGGATAGGAAATAGACATGAATAGGATAGGAATGCATGTGCAAAACAGAGAATTTAAAAACACAGGATTTCTGCCAATCTGGGTGTTTGGTTCACAAGAATTGGAAGATCACAAGATGCAAAGAAGCATGTTGAGATTAAGTCAAACCACAAGAAGTGTACAACCTCTTTAGCGAAGCCATGTCGACCTCAGCATGATTGGGTTGGCCGGTGAGGATGCTCCGGCTAACTTGGCTGTCGGAGCAGGGGAAGAAGATCTTAGGCGTCTGGAGATGGAGCCCAAGGTACTGCTCCGCTGTGATGGAGGGTTTCGTCATTGGAGCAGCTCCGGTGAGTTGTACGACGCTGATGCTGAACCAGGACAAGAGAGACAATGTTAACCTAAGTGGAATTCTAATAGCATCTCCAATAGATGACGTAAAATACATAACCACAAAGTGCTAGATGTATACATCAGCCACTCATCTCTGAACTTAACTATCGAAACTAAATTTAACTGTCGAAACTGAATTTTGCTGTCGAAACTAAATTTTACTGTCGAAACTGAACGCACTAGAGGTGAGGCTACAAGTCAGTCGACTGACTTTTTCATCTCTGGTCAGTCGATTTTGCAGCCGTTGGATACGAAATCAAGGGCCTGCAGTTCATCTTCAACCTCCACCCCCTGAGCCGCCAGCCATCACCGGCCAAACAGCTGCCACCCGCCACCCACAGCCGGCGGTGCGCCGCCCTGCCCGCCTCGAAAACACTCCCAACCACCGGTCCGCCGCCGCCCTGGCCATCCCTGTAGGCCCCCCGTGCCGAGATTTTTCTCCGGCTATCCCCACGCCATCGCCCCCACCCTGAACCCTAATATAGGTAGTGGGGTACCTCTCTAGCGAGCCCTCCTCCCCACTGCGGCTCGTTCTTCCTTAACTCCGGCGAGCCCCCCACCCCCTGAAAATCGACTAACCCAAAAGTCGATTCAGTCGACTAAAGTGTAGCTAAATCGGAGCAGCATCACAAGCAAGAGAAAGAGCGAGAGCAGCAGTGCGAGCAAGAGCAAGAGCGAGAGTAGCAACGCGAGCAAGAGCAAGAGAAAGAGCAAACCAGGCAGGGGACCGAGAGCAAGAGCACAACAGCAGCGCGAGCGAGAGCTATAGCAGCAGCAGCTCCTACTGATGTGGACGTCGCCGCCGAGGGAGCGACGCTGTGGAGGAAGTGGTCGGCGACGCCGGCGTGGATGGAGCCGTGTCGGCTCGGGACCGAGCGCCGGCAGCACCGTGAGATCTAATCAAGAAGAAAATGCGGCGATTAGTGTACAACCTCTTTGGTGGCGCCGATTAGGCCGCAGCTTCATCCGAGGAAACAGTGATGATGATGCTCTTCCGGTGGTGCAGGTGAAGACGTCGGTGTGGAAATGGAGGTGGCGCGAAAGACGAGGGGAACGTTGGGGAAGCTCCTTGGAGGTGGAGGACGGGGTGGCTGAACTGGCGGGACGACCAGATCAACGACGGATCCTCATCCGGTACGGTGGATGAGGGACGTCGAGGTGTTGCTATGGACGACGTCGTCAGGGAAGAGGCTCCGGCTGGGTGGCAGACGGAGGAGGGTGTGGGGCTTCATGGGTTTTGCCGGCCTCGGTGTACGAATGGGTGGGCGGATGGGATGGGAGTGGGGAACCATGTCTTAGGGACGCGCTTGTCCGAAATGTGGGGTAAGTTATGAAAGTACCCCCACCGATTTGCGGCGGTTCTTTCGGTTCAGGGGTATCATTGGCATTTCAGACGTCGGGATTTCACAAGAGGTGGGAGTTTTCGCGCGTGTTGTAATTTTGGAATAGCAAGGCACAGGTTGAGATGGAGGGAGTTGTCGGAATATAGCGAGACAAAGATATATCTTAAATATTTCGGGCTAACAAGGCGCGGGTTGAAGAGGCGGGAGTTTCGCAGCACGATAGACAGAGATGCTAGCTTAAAATTTCGGCATAACAAGGCGTGGCTTGAAATTTCGGGAGAACAAGCTTAACATGTACCCAAAAAGACAATTTAAACTAGTATGATATACTATGTACAATGTGTTTAACACCCCGAACACACACACATACACCATTTAGACTAGTAAGGTACGCGTGCATTGCACGCATGAGATTTGGCAACCAAATTATGAATAAATACCACATTATAGCATGTAAGCTTTGCGTCATATATGCATGATGTAGATGTTCGTTTAATTCGTATAGTTCATTTCATTCAAAATCATCTAGTTTTTATAAGAAAGCTAATCTATTTTAAGATTCATGGAATTGTGCGTTGTAAGCATAAAGTAAAAACAAATCTTGTAGAAAAACATTTGGGCAATTATGATACGGAAGATTCTAGAACAAAGACGAAGTGCTTGTGTTTTGAGGTTTGTGCATTATGCTTAAGTTCAACCATATAGTCTTCTAGATTGTACTTGTGGCAACATCTGGTGGAATCTAGATGATATACAACGACGAGTAGTGCTCAAATTTTCT
The DNA here is from genome assembly GCA_034509565.1 of Triticum monococcum. NCBI lineage: Eukaryota > Viridiplantae > Streptophyta > Magnoliopsida > Poales > Poaceae > Triticum > Triticum monococcum. The sequence continues at coordinate 478,036,602 of CM067843.1, forward strand.
AGCTCTGTACAATCAGATTGGCCTCATCCAACGACCGTCTTTCAAAGTTAAAGTTATCCGCACACTATATATAAAATAATATATATATATATATATATGGGTATAGATATAGATATGTGACGCGAAAGCCACCCATCATCTCCAATTAGAATAGTTTGCCATGCACGGATGCAATGTGGCCAAATGATGTCTGCCATCGGTACCTCAATCTGACCTTGTTCAATGTGTATACATTGCAACATGCTCGTTTCCAAACCACACCGTGCAAATCTCCGTTATATTCATGCATGCATGGGTTCCAAACATCATCATCTCTTATTCAAATATTGGAATTCAACTTTACATTGATTATGACCTCACCTAGTCTTTTACACCCACACATTGGTCTTATCATTATAATTGTACCACTAACTTTCTCTCGTGCATGCATGCACATACACTACCAGTCGGCATTATCCATCGCACACATGCAATCTTTTTCTTCAGGCCGGTCTTCCATGAAGGCACACACACACATCCCCCTCTCCATCATATCGGGCATTCTTTATCTCTGACATGCATGCGCAATGACCGATGTTCCTCTATATATGTGTGTGTGTGTGTGTGTATAGCTAGGTCTTTCATAGTTTTCCACATAAACCGATCAATCTATATATCTAGTGAGGTCTCACCCTCTTTCCCACGTCCACATCGATCAATCTATACCTCTCTATATAGGATTACATATATAGCTAATACACCCACTTTAATTATATATCCAACGCCCCCCTCTCATCATCCATGCCTTCCGCTTCATCTCTCAGACGCGCGCACAATGGCCAAGACAAGGGGCAGCAAGGGCCCTGCCCCCCTGACATCATTATATATCGAGGCTAATATGAATGTGATCATTAGTCAATTGCTGGTAAAATGGTTTAAGTTGATGAATTGGCCCTCCTCGTAAAGGATTAGCAATGCTTGGCCCCTAGCTCAAGGGACATTTTTCATGGCTCCGCCACTGCGTGCAACAGCGCACGTTCTCGCCCCCTCTCTCTAAATATCGATCTCGCAGTTGTGCACTCCTTCATAGTCTCCCTCCACTTGGCCCCTCTCACCATCTTCTAGCCCCCCACCGGAATTTCCCACATGTACAATCTAGCAGACTCCATGGTTAAACTAACGCATAATGCACAAATCTCAAAACAACAGTGGTTCTCCTTTGTTCTACAATCTTCCGTATCGTAACTGCCCAAACTTTTTTCTGGTTGAATTGCCATTCTTTGTTTGTACTTTATGCTTTACAACGCACAATTCCATGCATCATAAAATAGATTAAGGGCTTCTTTGATTCAAAGGATTCTCGAAGGAATTTTGGAGGATTCTAATCCTTAGGAAATTTTCCTATCTTGGTTGTTTGATTCGTAGGATTGTAAACCATAGGAATTTTTGCATATGATTCATTTACACTAGATTTCATAGTAAACATCCCATCCACTCAAACCTCTTTGAAAGAATTCTGCATTTTTTCAATGCACAATCAAACACTCATACCATCCTATAGGATTCAAGGTGACATTCCACTCTAATCCCATGTTCTTCCTATTCCCGCGTTTTGGAAATCCTACGAGTCAAAGACGCCCTAGTTTTTTTTATAAAAACTAATTGATTTTGAATGAGATGAACTATAAGAATTAAACGAAGGTCTACATCAGGCATATATGACTCAGAGCTTACATGCTATAGTGTGGTATTTATTCATAATTTGGTTGCAAAATCTGACGCGTGCAATGCACGTGTACCTTACTAGTACTTCGAGTATGTGCAAAACACAATGGCACGCTATACAATGTCTCTCTTACAGTTCATGAAGCCACGTGGGCACGTGGCACATGTGGAGGCATTGTCGCGACATCCTTGTGTGGATTGATCACAGTGATGTGCTGCTGGTTCCAGAAGAATGTACTCGTCCTCCCTGAGCCGCACTGGCGGTACATGCACAAAGTGAAGATGTGCACGCACACCACACACACACTCATTTCCTCACACGCACACGTGGGTACACGGGCGGACGCAATTTTGTACCAAGATCCACCCCATGTGATAATTTGACGCACGTAAAGTCCTTCACTTCATTGATGGTCAATTAATATAGCATGTTGGTGCCATGTCATGGCACCAAGCCAAGTTTCATGATTTTCATGTGTGTTTCAGATTTACAGGAATTAAAAAACCAAGTTTCTCAATGTTTCCAGCCGAGCCATGACGCCCAGATGTTTGAATTTCATTCCCATTTCTCCTTCTTCTTTTGCTCCTGTGTTTCTTATTTTGCTCCGGGTGTTTCGCCGCATGTGTCACCTTCTCTGCGAGGCATGAATAGAACAATGCTAAAAATGATATGACCAGCAAATTATATCATTCTTTATCGCCAATAGAACAATGCCTCCTGCTAGTAATATATAATAAGAGTAGAGAGTAGAGGATATGGCACTGGGCTGCCGTGTTTCGTGCTCCTCTGTCGTACTACTCCAGTGGAAAACTTGAGTATACTGCATGTTTCTTTGCTCCCCCTCAGGTTGTCGGCACATTTATACGAGCGGTCGAATCACAAGGCCTCGCCTTCCAGCAGTAATGAGCCGTCAAATCACAAAGGCCCTCGCCTCTCGTGAAAAGGACCAAGCTAGAATGCCCCGCCCTCTAGCCTTTTAAAAAATGTATATATTTGTATAGTAGTAGTATCGATGGATTGCGCCATGGAGCAAAACTATGCATATACTATATAACACTACCCACTAGGAAGGTACTAGTAACATAGACTAGTAACCGGTCTATGTTACTCTCCACTATGACCAGCCAAAGTCGAGGCACGGATACCAACTAGGACCTGGTTGTGTCTATACTTGGACAATTCACCCGACTGCATGCGCACCAGGCAGACGAAGCTCGTGTCGTGTTGGTGCCGTGTGCGGCCCGCACATTAACCAAAACCTCGCGCCTCCATCTTAGCCTCCGCATTTGTAACATCTCAATCTCAAGGCCAAGGAGCAATGTGAAACCTATGATAGAGCCAATCGGATGGTTGAGAACACTACAATTCGTAGCTACAGATGCGTGTGTGAGAGAGGACGAGTGCATGTGTGCACCTCTTCTTAGAGTACAACTATATGTGGGTGGCATCGGCCTAGGGAGCAGTGATGGTGCGTGCGAGAAGTCCTGAGAGATAGCTGTAATGCGCCTGAAAAAAAGACTAGTCTATAGCTCGCCACGAGGCTATTCCTGTCAAACACCAAGCGTAAGATATGTATCCGACGGTGCCAGTTTTTGCACATACACAATAGTAGAAAAAGAACTACTAGTACAATGGCATATGCTACACCACGGCCGAGAAAACGTGCCGATGTTACGCCATCCGGGAATAGTGCCGCACTTCAAAACTAGAACCGGTAATAAATCTTGAGTGCGTCTCGTCACATTCCAAATTACTACTACCACCACACCATATTTAATTGCAAACATGTTCACACCGATCACAACCTAAATGGTTTCCCACTTAGGAGTGTATTAGTAGTACTCGGTTATAAATACTACTATGCTAAGATGACTGCACATTCCTCCTCAACTCCTCATCCACAAGAAACAATCAAGCCATAGCCAGTGTGAGTTCTGGGTCGAGAGATTTCCACCAGGGAGAGGTGAGCATGGAAGAGGAAGCACAAGAGATGTCCCGCCTCGCCACGAAAGCAGCCGACATGTCCAGCCGCGCAGCAGTAGCAGCACAGAGGTCCCGCTACACCGTCGAAGCAGCACGAAGGTCCCGCCGCATCGTCGATGTAGCAGACTGGTCCGGCCATGTCGCGGAAGCAGCAGAGATGTCCCGTCGCGCCGCCGAAGCAGCAGGGAGGTCCCGCCGCACCACGGCAGCCGGGGAAAATTTCTCGCGGGCAGGCAAGGACTCTTACGGGCGCATGCATGCGATAGTCCATAGCCAGATGGATCAGATCTCCGGCTGGCGAGGATGCAGGACGAGGCTACCGGCGTCATTCGGCAACTCGAGGAGGGCAATGCAAAGCTCCGGGGCGAGCACGACCTGCTGAGGGCGAAGATCGCCGAAAGGGCGAAGCAGGAGGGGGAGACCGCTGCCGTGTTGTAGAGGACGGGCTTCATCATCAAGAAACTTATGGATGAGAATGCCATGCTCTGCATCGAGCGCAACAGGCTGGTGGAGGAATCCATGGATGCTGCCAAGCAGTGTATTGAGGACATGAAATTGATGAAAGAGATCATCACCCGCCGTGAGAACCAGTCTCCGCGACCTGCAGCACATAAAGAAAGTAGAGATCAGCGAGCCAGATCGTTGTATGCGTCTTCCTTCTTCTTTTGCCCTTGTGTATTTCGGGCGTAGCCGCATGTGGCTTTTTTAGTCATCTTCCTAATTATGTAAGACAATTATTATCCACTCTTCTCGTCCTTATATATATATATTCATCAGTCTTGCTATAAGTCGTAGTAGATGCTATATAGGTCCGTCGGATCTTACATCAAGATCCGTACAAAATTTTCTTTTCAGATTTTATTTCTTCTCTCTTAAATCGCAGTCGAGTGAGACATTGCCACACCATTGAACAAAGGCTTGGGTGCCATTAATGGTACCTTGGGAGAGAGGTGGGCGTCAGATGGAGGTCAAAGTGCTCTCCTCCCGATAAGCACACGCAGGGGTCTGATCGCACGCCTCCCAAACTCAAATAGCTACCCTGCATGATGCCTCCTAGCTAATAAAAAAGGGGACGCGTTGCGGCACATAAATGGTAAATAGAACGCCCATGGTTTTAATAATACTTGTGTTAGGATTGTAATGTGACAGCACTTGTCCCAAAATGACTTTGTTGATTGTTAATGTGTGCGCCTTTGCAAATTGGACAGCAAAATTACCACAACATGTTCGTGCCATGTCATGGCACCAAACCAAGTTTCATGATTTTCATACGTGTTTCGGATTTACAGGAATTAAAAAACCAAGTTTCTCAATGTTTCCAGCCGAGCCATGACACCCAGATGTTTGAATTGCATTCCCATTTCTGGCATGGGACCTAGAAATTTACCCGAGGACACACATGTGATTTTTCAACCAGCTTTGGTGCACTGGAGCATGTTCTTGTATTTAAAATGTGAATTATGCACATAAAGGTGACACGTTCCCTCTCAGAACTACAAGCCTTCTTGAGAGAAGCTCCGGTTTGCAAGAAACCTATACCAAAACTTGTTCCTATTCTGCATTTTTTACCACAGCATGGTAGTACCATGACATGACAACATGCCAAGTTTCATGATTTCCAGGCGTGTTTTGGATTTACAAGAATTTTAAAACCAAGCTTCTCAATGTTCTCGGCCGAACCACGATGCCCAGATGTTTGAATTTCATTCCCATTTCTTGCATGGGACCTAGAAATTTACCCGAGGACACACATGTGATTTTTCAGTCAACTTTGGTGCACAGGAGCATGTGCTTGTAGTTCAAATTTGAATTATGCACATTAAATTACCAGAAACTCAATTAATGTATAAAAAAGGCCAAACGAACCCGGAATAATTCCAAAATTTAACAGGGCACTCATATAGTTCTATGTTGCCTCTGTAAAGAAAATCTGGCGGTAGGCAGCGTATATTGTTTCACACACAAAGGTATAATGAAATAAAGAAATTAGCCCTATTTAATTCTTGGGTTCTTATTATTTATGCTACTAGTTGTGTATTACTACTCAGTTTTGCCATTAGAAGTTACAACTACTCAAAAAATGCCATCGATCCGTGAGATGCCTGCTCAAAAATGCAATTAGATATCTAAAAAATTCCATTGTTTAGTTAGATGTTTGCTCAGAAATGCCATTAGACATTGTTATTTTCACGTCAAACCCCGTTGACCATGTTACATGACAAAAATAAGCCGATTCTCACAATGATAAGTTAATGGTCTCCAGCACAACACACCCCTCAAATAAAACTAAGCACCGTGGAATTCTTTGACAAAACTAAGCACCCTGAAATTCTTTGACAACTAAATTGCTGAATATATGATGTTGGCCATATATATTGTACGTATATAGTGTGAAGAAACGAGTGGTAGTACTATACCAACTAAAAGATGAAATGTACGAAATATAACGAGAAGAAACATAACATAGTTCTGCTGGGGGCTCAGCACAACACACCCCTCAAATAAAACTAAGCAGACCTGAAATTAAACTAAGCAACTAATCCGGTAGACACTGCATTAGAACCACCATGAGCAGCGACACTGCCACCTTACTCGGACTCCTCATCCACGTCCTTGACTTCGTCCTTGTCCCTCTTCCTCTTGGCCAATACTTCTTTGCTTGAACCGCACACTTGGCTCTTGCTCTTCATCCAACCCTTGTAGATATTGAAACAAAGGTAGCCATCGATTGCAGCGTAGTGGATGTGGTCTATATCTAGTACATTCCACTCACATGCATGATGAAACTTGAACGTAGGTTTCTTCAGTGTACCGTACGAAGGACGAACCATGGCTCCTGCTAGGGTCAGCATTGAAGGCTGATCACGGGAGGGCACCAGCCCTTTCTTCTGGAGGTCGAAGGGGTCGCCTACAACGAGGCCTATCTGACCCAGGATTTCCTTGTCGTTCCTAAAGTCTACAGTAACAAATTTGACTTGGCCTCCCTTGAGGAACTTCTTAAATTCCTCGCACTCAACGTCGGCATGGCATATGTGGTAGACCAAGCATAAGTCATGCACGCAAACCAGGATCACGGCGGGCTTCTTCTTCTCTGCCTCCTTTATTTTCTTCTCGCTCCCCAGGACTGTGGTGTACTCAACATCTAGCCCAGCGACCCACTCATCATTTGAGTTTTTGAACATGCGTTTGAAGCGAGGAAGCCATTCTTTCACCGTTGCGGAAGAATGGGTGTAGATGACATCGAACTCATTGCCGGTGATGGTTCTAACCTTGTACTCACCGCCGATCATGGAGATTTGGGACGCCATGGATTTGGGAGGAGGGTTAGGATTAGTGGAACTGCCGTAATGTGAAAGGACAGGACGACTAGGAGCAGTTTATCGATTGTAAAAATGTCAAGTGGAGGGGCGCGTGTGAATGGTAGGGTAGTGGCTTGCCTGGTGGATAAATGGATTCATGCACAGTACTATGGGGGCCCAATTAGATGTCATGTCTACTCGACGCCCAATTAAATAGCTTTTGATGTCATGTCAAGCGTCAGGAAAATTACAGGTGATACGAAGCTTTCCATTCTCCCATGATATGGGCATATGAGAGCCCTTGGATCTAAGATGGAATGGTTGCATGGCGTGATTATAGACCTATGGGTCAATATCCTATCTTGGAGGGTTATTCTGCAAATTTTCAGCAACTTAGCATGCGACCGTTCGATCTCAGATCCAAGGGCTGCCAGCAGCCCGTATCATGGTCGCGCCTACCACGACCGTCGCCTCGCTCACGCGGTCGCGCCCTTGGAGATTTAACACGGTGCGTTAGGCTATCTGATGTTGGCATGTCATACATAGTCATGACTTAGTCACTCATACAACAAGGTTAGCTATAAGGTTGGCTATAAGAGTATTTTTTGTTTACTTCTCTCTATCTCTTTCTTCGTAGTATTTATTGCATTTGCCAAGGAGTGACCTCTTCCAATGAAATGGTGCTTAGATGAGGTGCTATGGGCATTAAATGGCTTTGCAACTCAAGTCCCCAATTCATAGGTGCTTAGTTTTTTATTGCTAAGTTTGCTTCATCTAGGTACACGCGCTTAGCACCATTTCTTCCTAGGGTCACCAAACTAGTCTCTCTCTTCTTAATTAACTTTCCACATCAGACTTCATTCCTATGTGACAGGCTTAGCACCTGTAGGATCAAGTACAATAGTGGGCTATAAGCCTGCTTTGCATGGCATTTTTGCATATGTGGGGGAAAGAGGCAAGGAAAAAGTGGAGGAGTGGGCTCTCAAGCAAGAGCCAGCCTCTACATGGTGGAGCATCGAGAGAGGCACCTGTGTGGAGGTGGTCAGGAATCGGGAGACTCAAGTCGGTCATAGCGCCGCAGTTAAAATGATAATGGCAAGTCAAATCACCGGGCCCCACCTGTCCAGCAGTAACTCACTGTAAAATCACACAGTCCTATGTTTGTAGCAACCTACTCCCTCATCTTCTCGCGTCTCTGTCGAACCGACTAGGCAGAACTACCCCGCCTACCGCACGGAAAAAGCCCCGCCCTCGACTTTTAAATAGTACAGTATACTATTTTTGTATCCATGGATTGCGCCATGGAGCAAAGCCTCAAGAAAACAACGGTACACATGTATGGAGTATACAGCACGCCCGTCGCGTTCGCGTCGCACCCCATACGGTCGGTCGGTCTGGCACACCGCTCTCCGAATGGAACACGCATCATATTGCGTTTGCACACACATGTGGGAGCGCAATTGAGAACCGACCATAGGCACACTCCCTGGCCCCGTAAGTCAGATGAGTTAATAGAAGCACATACTCCACCTTGGTACCTGGACGATCCCTGCAAGACACGAAAGATCAGTTCGTCCATGCATGTGACTAGACTCCAGCAGACACCACTGGATTGGCTATCGTCTACATATCGTGTAGACTATGTTGTACAGGGCTGTAGTTCTGGTGAGAAATCTAAAAAAGGTTTCTTGTCATCTCGCAAAATTAGGTGTCATGTGCTTCGGATCACTGCGAGGGTTAAACAGCGACAACTGAGTTGGGCTAGTCATTGGGGGCACATGCACGAAAACTACTCGGCTGCCATCTAGGTCAAGCTGATTATGTTAATTAGGACATCTATCGACAGACCCCTTTTCTATGAGTTTATCTTTAATTTGAGCTTGGATCCTTGTCTAGTTTGTCCGTCGGGATTCATCTTGTCTCCTTTGGGCAGTGAGGTTATGATTTCTTGTCATGTGGCATTTTTTCGTGTTATATGTTATAATCCGGTGCTTCAGATCAAAATGACGACAACTGCACCTCCGGGGCACGTGCATGAAGACTTCTCGATAGTCATTGCCAAGGTCAAGCCGGCTCTGGCCGGTAGACCAAAGAAAACTAGTACTCCACTATATAGGCAGGAGCCTCCGCGCTTGCTTGCACTACAAAAAAATACAGTTCCGTGATGATACGTGTTTGTCACAATAGGTCGCTTTTTTGTCATGCATGTACATCCATGACAAATTTATGACAGAATCAAGATAGTCATACATGTGCTGTCATAGAAGTGTTCCATGACATTACCAAAATTATCATCACGGAAGTGTCCACTTCCATGACAATAAATCACGCGTCACAGAAGTGCTTTCGTCAAGGGTGACCGACACGTGGCATCCACCGTAACAGAACATCGTTAAGCTATCGGGTCGGGTTTTGGATCCGATAACCCGTTAGCAGCCCCGACCAATGGGGATTTTCCACGTGTAAAATCATCATTGGCTAGAGGAAACACGTGTCGGCTCATTGTTGGGACGGATGTCATCCACTCACAGGACAGAAGGCGCCTATGATATGTCGACACGTGGCACGGGCCAACAGTGGCCCATTCCTGTGAAAAGGCCGGCCCATTTGACTTGGTCAAAAGCTGGCGGGCCGGCCCATGGAAAGCCTGTTAACGGCCTGTTCGCATATAGCCCATTTACAGCCCGCTAACCCAAGGCCCATTACGCCCTATCCAAATTAGGCCCAGTAGCGTCATCTGGGCTGTCCAATAGATTCCAGCCCATTTTCACTTCTGGACCATGTATAGCCCATGACGTCTTTCAGCCCATATGAGGCCCTTTGTAACTCTTGGCCCATTAGCGGCCCATGCTGAAACTGGCCCGTAATGAACAGTGTATCACTTTACACCCATTAATGGCCCGTGGTGAAACTGGCCCGTAATGAACAGTGTATCACTTTATACCCATTAACGGCCCGTTATTCCGTTGGGCCGTCTCCAGCCCATGTTATCTTTCGGCCTTCTCAGAGCCCATTTATTCTTGGGCTCATTTCCAGCATTCGTTTACTTACGGCCTGTTACTGTCATTTTCTTCTTGTGGGCCAAATTCAGTCCGTGGTTACAGTCGGCCCGTTTGTGGTCCATTAATACGTTGGGCCGTTTTCATAGCGTCATCAAATATGGCCTATTAACGATGGCCCATTATGGTCGGCCCATGAATGGACGATTCCAACTATAGCCCGTTTACGGATAGAATGCGGTCTGTTTGGCACATGTTTGGCCGATCGATCATACGGCCCATATAAGGCCCATTGATGATACGGCCCATAGAAGGCCCATTGACGATACAGCCCGTAGAAGGCCCATTGTTTCTACGGCCCGTAGAAGGCCCACTTTTTCTACGGCCCGTAGAAGGCCCACTGTTTCTACGGCCCGTAGGAGGCCCAGTGTCACTACAGTAAATATTAGCCCATGGCTATTGTGGCCTAGTTTTAAAAAATAGGTTATTGCAGCCACTAGCAAACCCTAGAAAAAAACTGCACTGACTACAAGCAAACAAATAAACAAGACAACAAGGAAATAAATAAGCAAGCAACTTACACTAGGCTATCACGGCTATTACACATATTACATCCACTGGGCATTAAAGTTCACCACCAGTGCAAATTTTGGGAACACAACAGCATATAAATGCCGCAGCAAAACAAGTCCAGAACTGAAACCACTTCAGAAGAGCTCAAGAAACAATATCCTAGGTACCCATAATGCTAGCAAGATGCTTAGCAAGCTTATTAAGTTTCTCTTGTTTGGTGCTTAAGTCCTCGAGCGCTTGCTGTTGCACCAGAACGTATGCATCTGAATTCTGCACGGACTTCCTCAGTCATTCGGCTTCCTGTCGCATAACATCTGATCGATGTCTTTCAACTTGAAGTTGAGACTCAAGAAGCCGAACTGATTCAGGCAATGAGTTTGAAGAGCTGGTGCCAGCAGTGGTAGCCAGTAACTAGAACACTACATCAAGACAGGACTTTGGGGTTGTCTCAGTGTCTTCAATATAGTTTTTATCAGCTTTCTTGGAGACCAACAGGGATGTCTCACTATCTTGAACCTTATCTGCATTACTTCCTTTACCATTGCATAACATGGTACTCTTCTCCAATATTTTATCCATGTTCTAAAAGAGAAACAAACAAACACATCTCAGGTTTACAATGTAGTATATGAAACTCATTTTGGTAAACCAGTTCAGTTGTAAGGTGGACAGGATAACATCATGAAACAAACATATATCTATGTAGTATGGTCACTGTATGGTCTATATCATTCTAGTTTATGTTGCGAAATCAAGATAACTACAGTTCGAATCATATCTATTTAAGAGAAAGCAGCATAGACAGAATATAAGTGTGGTAAACTACACAACAATAACAACACTTGTAATGTTCATGGCATGAGAACATAACTGTTTATTCAATTGAAACTGAAATCAACATAGAGCAAGTTACAACAGCAAACAGCGAAACACGTTGAAGAAACAGGTTTAAAACATACATGTTGCGCCATTGGAGTTTCAATTGCATCCTTCAAATTTGAAATTAGTTGGTATCAATAAATACAGTGATGCAAGACCGAAGTAGTATGAACCATAGGTACGGAACCTGACCTGAGAACAATTCTTCTTCTGCTTTAAGCGTTGACTTCGGGTTCGGAGTGGTGGTCCTCATGATTTGGGCACTGCAGTTGCCTTACTAACTTCTCGTGTTTGGGTGCTCTGTGGTGGAGACGGTGTTGTGTCAACGGGAACTGGGTGCCTATCTGCTGGGGTTGGGGTTAGAAGGGGTGTAGATGGTTCTCTGTCCAACTGGGTAGGGGTACAATCTGCATGAGTGTGGGTTATGTGTGGTGGGGCTGGTTCTTGGGCAGGTACAACCGTGGTTCTATCTGCATCAACACGTAGCACGATCTTTTCTAAAGACAGTGTTTTTATTCCCATAGATACTTCCATCACTCCCTCCAATTGAAATGGCTGATAAACAAGAAAAGTAATTGAATATACAGACATTGTAAGATAGACAGGTGCAATGGATAGTAGGGAAGAAAACAGGGCATGAAATAATTCACATTTATGTTGTCGAAGCAAACAGAATAGCAGGACATAATTTCACATATATGATGGCTAATTAAACATGATAGCATGACACAATTTCACATGTATGATGGCTAACTAAACAGGATAGAATGACATACTTCAAAATATGATGACTATGTAAACAGGATGACATGATATAACTATACGATGTGTCTATTAAAGTGGTTGGCATGCCATAAATCACAAACATGTCGTCGATGGAAACATGATGGCATGATATAATTCTTGGATATAATGCCATAATTTAAATATGATGACTATGTAAACAGGATGAGATGATATAATTATATTATGTCTTTAGAAAATGGGTTGGCATGCCATAATTCAGATACATGCTGTCTATGTAAACATCATGGCATGACATAATTCAAATATATGATTTATGTACTAAGGAAGTGAGTAGAGGGCAATCGCATATATGATGTGTCAACTAAGGAGATGGCATTCAATATTGTGTATATGATGTAAAAACTAAGCATTGTAATACAACATATGCATTATATGAGTAATAGAACCCTGCCAAGTTTGAGCACACACCTCAGGGGGATAATAGGACTGGTCATCTGCCTCTGAATCCTCCTCTAAAGAGCTATCTGTAACCAGCAATATATCTGCTTCAGCAGGTAGCATTGTCTGCTCTGAAAACCTTGTTTTCACTCTAGATTTCTCCATCACCAATTCAAATGGCTGATGCACAGGAAGAGCAGTTTAATATACAAACATTGTCGACAAAAGCAATGAGAAATACAAAAAAGGACGGCATGATATAATTCACATATATGACGCTTGCCTAAACAGCATGGCATTGCATAATTCACATACCTAATGCCTTGCAACAAGATAACATTGCATATTTCACATATATAATGTCTTGCAACAAGATGGCATTGCATAATTCACATATATGGTAATTAGACACTAAACAAGTGGCATTCACACAAAGCATGTCTAAACGAAGCAAATGACATAGCAATGCAAGATACCATACACACGATATGAGCAACATAACCCTGCCAAGTTAGGGCATGCACCTCGGGGGGGGGGGGGAATATGACTGGTCATCTGTCTCTGAATCCTCCTCTGAGAAGCTATCGGTAACTAGCAAGACATGCGCTTCATCAGATAGCATTGTCTGCTCTGAAGACCTTGTTTCCACTCCAAATTTTTCCATGACCGTGCCAAATGGCTGATGCACAGGAAGAGTAGTTGAATGTACTAAAATTGTTGACAAATTTAACACGTAATAAAAAATGATGGCATGATATAATTCACATATAAGATGACTGGCTAACGAGGGTGGCATTGCAAAATTCACATATATGATGCTTGGCTAGACAAGATGGCATTGCATGATTCACATATACGATAAAGAAACTAAATAGATAGCATTGACACAAAGCATGTCTAAACTAAGCAGATGACATCTTTAATGTATACAGTAAGCAATGCAAGGCACCATATGCATGATATTACCAACATCAGCATGCCAAGTTAGAGAGAAGACCTCATGGGGTAAATAAGAGTGGTCTTCTCCTTCTGAATCCCCCTCATAACAGTTATCTTCCTCTTGATTACGATCCGAAATGGGTGGAGGGGGGGGGGGCTGCCTTTGCGCCCACCATGGAACGACATCTGCATGAAATTTTATTGCCACGCAAGGCTCGTGTCTTTTGCTCTACATGATCAGTTCCATTGTGTACAATAACTGGCATGCATAGGAATAAAACATAGTGAGATTATGTAAGGAGTGCATGCACAAATCCAGAGTGATGGTAGAAAATTGTGGACAGACCCAAAACCAATGATAGCAGGCAGATAATAGCTTTAGTTAAAAAATACAGATAATGGTTCCTTTAATGTTTGTTTGCACCCAACATGAAACTCATAGTAGACACCGGAGATTAACCAGATAGTAGACATATAGTACTGATTGCTGCCCCAATATGTACCCCACAACCATTTAAAAACTCAAGTTTCAGCATTAGTTTGGACCTGACTCGAAGTCTAATAGGTGAACACGACAATAATGTAGCATGTCATCATATTAAGTGACGCATAACGTAAGCAGACACGGAAGAGTGCGACCTCTCTTGCAGCCCCATGTAGTCCTGAAGGTCATCTGCTCAGTTGATGATGGTAATGCAGTTGCCGTGGCTGCCGGCAGCGGGGAAGAAGATCTGAGGCGGCGAAAGACAGTCTGGAGAGTGGATCCTGCTGTGGTGAACCCCTCCGTCGTTGGACCACCTGAGCTGGGGTGGAACACAACGCCGCAGGAGCAGGACAAACCACACAAGGTTTTCTTTGACACATATCTGTAACAAAAGTAATTGAGTAAGGGCTTGTTTGAATTTGAGGATTCTAACAATGCAGGGATAGGAAATAGACAGGAATAGGATAGGAATGCATGTGCAAAACAGAGAATTTAAAAACACAGTATTTCTGCCAATCTGGATGTTTGATTCACAACAATTGGAAGATCACGGGATGCAAAAAAGCATGGTGAGATTAAGTCAAACCACAAGAAAATGTACGATTATAATGCTATTATGTTACTATCTCTTAGTCTTGTGCTTGATGAATAGGAATATGAAAAGGAGGAGAAGTGGAAATTAGAAGTCCTACGGTTTTACTTTCAAGGAGACACTAAAGTAACAAATCCTATAGTTTTACTTTGCTCCATTCCTTTGGACCAAATTCATGAAAAGTAGTACCATAGGAAACTTTCCGATTCCGATGTTTTTCATTCACTTTTCCTTTCAAGCACTGGCGATTCTAGTAGGCAGGCTTGAGCAAGGAAAATCCTACACTAAAAAATGTTTTTGTGCTACTTCTATTAATTTGGACCCAGGCCACTGCCATACTAGCTCAACTCCCAGGCCCATCGACAAATGCACAGCTCAAACGCGCAGAGATAAATAATGATGGCGTTCAAGAGAGTCCATCACGGATAGCTAAGTTGCCTGGTACCTCACTGCTTGTCATATAGTAGGATAAAATAATCGTATTTCCCGTTACTATGAGTGCTCAGTGGACAATATATATAACATGTAGAGTAATAAAGAGATGCAACAAGTGTACAACCTCTTTGGCGAAGCCATGTCGATCTCAGCGTGATTGGGTTGGCCGGTGAGGATGCTCCGGATGACTTGGTTGTCGGAGAAGGGGAAGAAGATCTTAGGCATCTGGAGATGGAGCCCGAGGTACTGCTCCGCTGTGATGAAGGGTTTCGTCGTTGGAGCAGCTCTGGTGAGTTGTACGACGCCGAGGCTGAAGCAGGACAAGAGAGACAATGAACAACGTTAACCTGAGTGGAATTCTAATAGCATCTCCAATACATGCCGTAAAATACATAAACACAAAGTGCTAGATGTAAAATACATCAGCCGCTCATCTCTGAACTTAACTGTCGAAACTGAATTTAACTGTCGAAACTGAACTTAACTGTCAAAACTGAACTTAACTGTCGAAACTGAATTTTGCTGTTGAAACTGAATTTTGCTGTCGAAACTGGACGCACTAGCAAGGTGAGGCTACACGTCAGTTGACTGACTTTTTCATCTCTGGTCAGTCGATTTTGCAGCCATTGGATATGAAATCAAGGGCATGCGGTTCATCTTCAACCTCCACCCCCTGAGCCGGCCAAACAGCAGCCCCCCCCCCCCCCGCCGCCCGCGGCCGACGGTGTGCCGCCCCGCCCGCCCCGAAAACACCCCCACCGCTGGTCTGCCGCCGCCCCGGCCATCCCTCTAGCCCCCCCACGTGCCGAGCTTTTTCTCCGGTGATCCCCACGCCACCGCCCCCATCCTGAACCCTAAGATAGATAGTGGGGTACCTCTCCGGTGAGCCCCCTCACCGCTGCGGCTGGTTCTTCCTTCACCCCGGCGGCATCGGAGTGAAGTGTAGCTAAATCGGAGCAGCATCACAAGCAAGAGCAAGAGCGAGAGCAGCAGCGCGAGAAAGAGCAATAGCAAGAGTAGACCAGGCAGGGGACCAAGAGCAAGAGCAGAGCAGCAGCGCGAGCGCGAGCTAAACCAACAGCAGGTCCTACTGATGTGGACGTCGCCGCCGAGGGAGCGACGCCGTGGAGGAAGTGGCCGGTGACACCGCCGTGGATGGAGCCACGCCGTGTCGGCTCGGGACCGAGCACTGTCAGCACCGTGAGATCGAATCAAGAAGAAAATGCAGCGATTAGTGTAGAACCTCTTTGGTGGCGCCGATAGCTTCATCCGAGGAAACGGTGATGATGATGCTCTTCTGGTGGTGCAGGTGAAGATGACGGTGTGGGAATGGAGGTGGCGCAAAAGACGAGGGGAACGTCGGGGCAGCTCCTTGGAGGTGGAGGACGGTGTGGTTGAACCGGCGGGATGATGAGATCGACGATGGATCCTCATCCGGTACGGTGGATGAGGGACGTCGTCGGGGAAGAAGCTCCGGCTGGGTGGCGGATGGAGCAGGGTGTGGGGTTTCGTCACGGGTTTTCGCAGCCTCGGTGTACGAATGGGTGGGCGGATGGGATGGCAGTGGGGAACCATGGCTTAGAGACGCGCTTGTCCGAAATGTGGGGTAAGTTACAAAAGTACCCCCACCGATTTGAGGCGGTTCTTTCGGTTCAGGGGTACCACGGGCATTTCACGTGTCGGGATTTCATAGGAGGTGGGAGTTTTCGCGCGTGTTGTAATTTCAGAATAGCAAGGCGCGGGTTGAGATGGAGGGAGTTGTCGGAGCACAACAAGACAAAGATATATCTTAAATATTTCGGACTAACAAGGCGCGGGTTGAAGAGGCGGGAGTTTCCCAGCACGATAGACAGAGACGCTAGCTTGATTTTTCGGCATAACAAGGCGCGGCTTGAAATTTCGGAAGAACAAGCTTAACGTGTACCCAAAAAAAGACAATTTGCACCTCAACATGCACAACACACACAAACACCATTTAGACTAGAGTAAGGTACACGTGCACTGCATGCATGAGATTTGGCAACCAAATTATGAATAAATACCACATTATAGCATGCAAGATTTGAGTCATATATGCATGATGCAGATGTTCGTTTAATTCTTATAGTCCATTTCATTCAAAATCATCTAGTTTTTATAAGAAAGCTAATCTATTTTAAGATTCATGGAATTGTGCGTCGTGAGACATAAAGTAAAGACAAATAATGGCAAATCATGTAGAAAAACATTTGGGCAATTCTGATACGGAAGATTCTAGAACAAATAAGAAGTGCTTGTGTTTTGATGTTTGTGCATTATGCTTAAGTTCAACCATGGAGTCTTCTAGATTATACATGTGGCGAAATCTGGTGGAATCTAGATGATATCCAACGGCCAGTAGTGCTCAAATTTGCCATCTTTGTACCATCGGATTCGCCTCATCCAACGACCATCTTTCAAAGTTAAAGTTAGCCGCACACAATATAAAAAATATATAAAATAATATATATATATAGGGGTATAGATATAGATATGTGATGCAAAAGCCGCCCATCATCTCCAATTAGAACAGTGTGTCCATGCACGGATGCGACGTGGCCAAATGATGTCTGCCATCGGTATCTCAAATTCAAATCAGTCTGACCTTGTTCAATGTGTATACATTACAACATGCTCGCTTCCAAACCACACCGCGCAGATCTCCGTTATATTCATGCACGCATGGGTTTCAAACATCAGGATCTCTTATTCAAATATTTGAATTCAA
The DNA here is from genome assembly GCA_034509565.1 of Triticum monococcum. Taxonomy (NCBI): domain Eukaryota; kingdom Viridiplantae; phylum Streptophyta; class Magnoliopsida; order Poales; family Poaceae; genus Triticum; species Triticum monococcum. Next base: position 478,054,421 of record CM067843.1, read on the forward strand.
CTTTACATTGATTGTGACCTCACCTATTCAGCTATTCTTTTACACCCACACAGTAGTCTTCTCTTTATAATTGTACCACTAACCTTCTCTCGTGCATGCATGCACACACACTACCAGTCGGCATTATCCATCGCACGCATGCAATCTTTTTCTTTAGGTCGGTCTCCCATGAAGGCATACACCAACACACATCGCCCTCTCCATCATATCGGCATTCTTTATCTCTCACGCGTGCATGCATCGATGTTCCTCTATGTATGTGTGTATATAGCTAGGTCTTTCATAGTTTTCCACACAAACCAATCAATCAATATATCCAGTGAGGTCTCACCCTCTTTCCCATGTCCACATCGATCAATCTATACCTCTCTATATAGGATTAACATATATAGCCAATACACCCACATTAATTATGTATCCAACGTCCCCCTCTCATCATCCATGCCTTCCGCTTCATCTCTCAGACGCGTGCACAATGGCGAAGACATGGTGCAGTAAGGGCCTTGCCCCCTCCCCCCTAACATCACTATATATCAAGGCTAATATGAATGTGATCATTAGACGATTGCTGCTAAAACTGGTTTAAGTTCATGAATTGACCCTCCTCGTAAAGGATTAGCAATGCTTGGCCCCCTAGCTCATTTATTTTTCATGGCTCCGCCACTGCGCGCATCAGCGCACGTGTTCGCCCTCTCTCTCTCTAAATATCGATCTCGCACTTGTGCATTCCTTCATAGTCTCCATCCACTCAGCCCCTCGCACCATCTTCTAGCCCCCCACCAGATTTCGCCACATGTACAATCTAGCAGACTCCATGGTTGAACTTAAGCATAATGCACAAACCTCAAAACAAACAGTGGTTCTCTTTTGTTCTAGAATCTTCCGTATCATAACTGCCCAAACTTTTTTCTAGTTGAATTGCCATCATTTGTTTTTTACTTTATGCTTTACAACGCACAATTCCATGAATCATAAAATAGATTAAGGGCTTCTTTGATTCAAAGGATTCTCAAAGGAATTTTGGAGGATTCTAATCATTAGGAATTTTTCCTATCTTGGTTGTTTGATTCGTAGGATTGTAAACCATAGGAATTTTTCCATATGATTCATTTGCACTAGATTTGATAGGAAACATCCCATCCACTCAAACCTCTTTGAAAGAATTCTGCGTTTTTTCTATGCACAATCAAACACTCATACAATCCTGTAGGATTCAAGATGATATTCCACTATAATCCCATGTTTTGCCTATTCCCACATTCTTAGCTTTCTTATAAAAACTAATTGATTTTGAATGAGATGAACTATAAGAATTAAACGAAGGGCTACATCAGGCATATATGACTCAGAGCTTAAATGCTATAGTGTGGTATTTATTCATAATTTGGTTGCAAAATCTGATGCGTGCAATGCACGTGTACCTTACTAGTAGTTCGAGTATGTGCAAAACACGTAAATTAGAATACCAATTGCACGCTACACAGTGTCTCTCTTACAGTTCATGAAGCCACGTGGCACATGTGTAGGCGTTGTCGCAACCTCCTTGCGTGGATTGATCACAGTGACGTGCTGCTGGTTCCAGAAGAATGTACTCGTCCTCCCTGAGCCATACTGGTGGTACACGCACGAAGCAAAGATGTGTACGCACGCCATGCACGCACTCATTCCCCGCACGCACACGCTGGTACACAGGAGGACGCAATTTTGTACCAAGATCCTCCCCATGTGATAATTTGACGCGTGTAAAGTCGTTCACTTCATTGATGGTCAATTAATACAGTGCATGCAAATTGAGTGGACGTGAGGGCGGAAGAAAGACATTATTACTCCACTGCGCGCATGCGAGTAGTTAAATCGTGGGTTGCTAGTAGTACTTCCATTGGTCTGCTTCGTATTTTGTGCCAATTTTTGACAGTAACATAATATTTATGCATTTGAGCAGTGTAGTAGTACTTGAAATTTATGTTCCGCTAAACTCATCGGGAGCCGTTTTGGGCCTTGAAACCAAAGCCATCAATTAATCTTTACCTTGTTCCCATCACATTCGAAAGCCTGCTCGCACCTACTAGTAGTATGTACCAAACCTGAACGTGTTCCCACTATGTAGGTATTAGTACTAGTGCTAGTACTTAGGTTATAAAAAGGGGAACTACCTAAACGAAAATCACTCTACCTTTCCTCCTCATAAGTGCTTCTTCTTTGTCCGTCGTTGCCATGGCCGGTGAGCAGAGCTCTAGGTCGAGAACTACTCGTAACAAGGGAGCAGCAACCAAGGCTGCGGAAAGAGAGGGCTCGCCGCCACGCAGAGACCTCGAAAGATCTCTCACGGGCAGGCGATGGCTCCCAGGAGCGCCCTAGCCGTGGAGGCGAACATGCCGAGCTGGCGGAGCTGGAGTCGTTATCCCTCGACGGCATGCCCGATCAGCTCAATAAGCAGAAGGAGTTCATCCAAGGCTTGATGGAGTTGCTGAAGGAGAGCCTCGACGACATGCCCGCTGAGCTCAATCAGCAGGGGGAGTTGACCGCCGGCTTGGTGATGCTGCTGAAGAAGAGCATTGCCTCGGAGAAGAAGGCGACAGGGGGAATCGTGCGACTTCAGGAGGACAATGCGAAGCTCTGCCACGAGATCGACCTGTTGAAGGAGAAGAACGCCGGCTGGAAGAAGCTGCATGAGAATAGTAGTTCCTCGATGAAGATGCTGTAGGCCCTCGCCATGGAACAGAAGGAAGAGTTGGCGAAGCTCCGCATCGAGCACCCGGCTGCTGTCAAGGTACGTAATATGGCCGTGGAACAGATGATGAAGGCTCACGTTGAGAAATGTCGCGTCATGGACACAATGATGAAGATGGCGGAGGAGACGCGCAAGGAGATGGAGGTCGTGGAGGCGATGAAGAAGCAGTTACGACTCCGCGGCGAATTAGATCATTTGGGGTGATAATCTTCCTTCTTCTTTCGCTCATGCGTTTCATCTTTTGCTTTGGGTGTTTCGCCGCACGTGTCACGTTCTCTGCGAGGCATGAATAGAACAATGTTTTTTTTGAGGGAATGAATAGAACAATGCTAACAATGAGATGACTAGCAAGTTAGATCATTTTTATCGCCAAATGGCACTAGGCTGCCGTGTTTCGTGCTCCTCCGTCGCAGTACTACTCCAGTGGAAAACTTGAGTATACCGTACGGTTCTTTGCGCCTCCTCTATCAGGTCGTCCGCGCATTTATACGAGCAGTCAAATCACAAGGCCCCACCTTCCAGCAGTAATGAGCCGTCAAATCACAAAGGCCCTCGCCTCTCGTGAAACCGACCAAGCTAGACTGCCCCGCCCTCTAGCCTTTTAAAAATGTATACTTTTGTACATCAGTAGTATCGATGGATTGCGCCATGGAGCAAAACTTGAAATTAAAAAAAGGTGGTGCATATAGAGAGTGCTCGTCGCCAAATTATGCATATAGTACTATTAAAAAGGCTAGTCACAATAATGGTGTCCAGCACAAACCACCCCTCAAATAAAACTAAGAGGGTGCTTGGATACGTTTTAGTCCCATGACTAAAAGTAGTGGGACTAAAACATGCTAGCCTCACCCATGCTTGGATCCAAATACTAAAAAGGCTAAAATCAAGTTAATGAGCATTTATTATCCTCCAAACCCTCCAATCCAGAACTCGCCTGTGTTAAAGGAGAGGAGTTAAATGAGTAGAGAGAGGACTAATCCACATTTTAGTAGGGGTACCCCTGACTAAAAAAATTTAGTCTCAAGACTAGTTTTAGCCCCTCTTTAGTCAGGGGTGCTTGGAACTTTAGCTTCTTAAAGAGACTATTTTTAGTCAGACTAAAATAAGTCCCTTGGATCCAAGCACCATCTAAGCATCCTGTAATTCTTTGACAAAACTAAGCACCCTGAAATTCTTTGACAACTAAACTGCTGGCTATATGATGTTGGCCATATATATTGTACGTATATAATGTGAAGAAATGAGTGGTAGTACTATACCAACTAAAAGATGAAATGTAAAAAATACTAGTATGTACGTACTGAAGAGTTAAAGTAATGAGAAGAAACATAACATAGTTCTGTTGGGGGCTCAGCACAACACACCCCTCAAATTAAACTAAGCACACCTGAAATTAAACTTTGCAACTATTCCGGTAGACACTGCATTAGAACCACCATGAGCAACGACACTGCCACCTTATTCGGAGTCCTCGTCCACGTCCTCGACTTCGTCCTTGTCCCTCTTCCTCTTGGCCGATACTTCTTTGCTTGAACCGCACACTTGGTTGTTGCTCTTCATCCACCCCTTGTAGATATTGAAGCAAAGGTAGTCATCCATTGCAGCATAGTGGATGTGGTCTATATCTAGTACATTCCGCTGCCATGCATGACGATGAAACGTGTATGGAGGTTTCTTCAGTTTACCGTACGAAGGATGAACCATGGCACCTGCCAGGGTCAGCATTGAAGGCTGACGAGCGGACACCAACCGATTCTTCTCGAGGTCGAAGGTGTAGCCTACAACGAGGCCTATCCGATGCAGGACGTCTTTGTCGTTACCAAAGTATACAACAACGAATTTGACTAGGTTGCTCTCGAGGAAGTCCTTAAAATCCTGGCACTCAACGTCGGCATGGCATATGTGGTAGACCTGAAGGAAATATGCCCTAGAGGCAATAATAAAGTTAATATTTATTTCCTTATATCATGATAAAAGTTTATTATTCATGCTAGAATTGTATTAACCGGAAACATAATACATGTGTGAATACATAGACCAACAGAGTGTCACCAGTATGCCTCTACTTGACTAGCTCGTTAATCAAAGATGGTTATGTTTCCTAACCATGAACAAAGAGTTGTTATTTGATTAACGAGGTCACATCATTAGTAGAATGATCTGATTGACATGACCCATTCCATTAGCTTAGCACCCGATCGTTTAGTATGTTGCTATTGCTTTCTTCATGACTTATACATGTTCCTATAACTATGAGATTATGCAACTCCCGTTTACCGGAGGAACACTTTGGGTACTACCAAACGTCACAACGTAACTGGGTGATTATAAAGGAGTATTACAGGTGTCTCCAATGGTAGATGTTGGGTTGGCGTATTTCGAGATTAGGGTATTGTCACTCCGATTGTCGGAGAGGTATCTCTGGGCCCTCTCGGTAATGCACATCACATAAGCCTTGCAAGCACTGCAACTAATATGTTAGTTGTGAGATGATGTATTACGGAACGAGTAAAGAGACTTGCCGGTAACGAGATTGAACTAGGTATTGGATACCGACGATCGAATCTCGGGCAAGTAACATACCAATGACAAAGGGAACAACGTATGTTGTTATGCGGTCTGACCGATAAAGATCTTCGTAGAATGTGTAGGAGCCAATATGGGCATCTAGGTCCCGCTATTGGTTATTGACCGGAGACGTGTCTCGGTCATGTCTACATTGTTCTCGAACCGTAGGGTCCGCACGCTTAACGTTACGATGACAGTTATTATGAGTTTATGCATTTTGATGTACCGAAGGTTGTTCGGAGTCCCGGATGAGATCACGGACATGACGAGGAGTCTCGAAATGGTCGAGACGTAAAGATTGTTATATTGGAAGCCTATGTTTGGGCACCGGAAGTGTTCCGGGTGAAATCGGGATTTTACCGGATTACCGGGAGGGTTACCGGAACCCCCTGGGTGGCAAATGGGCCTATTGGGCCTTAGTGGAAAAGAGAGAAGGGGCAGCCCACAGGCTAGCCGGCCGAACCCCCCTTCCCTAGTCCTATTAGGACTAGGAGAACGGGCCGGCCCCCTCTCTTCTCTTTCTCCCGAAGAGTCCTATTAGGAATAGGATTTGGGGGAAGGAGTCCTACTCCCGGTAGGAGTGGGACTCCTCCCTGCGCCTCCCTCCTAGCCGGCCGACCCCCTTGCCCCTGGTCCTTTATATACGGGGGCAGGGGGCACCCCATAGACACACAACTTGATCCTTGAGATCGTTCCTTAGCCGTGTGCGGTGCCCCCTGCCACCAAATTCCACCTCGATCGTACCGTTGTAGTGCTTAGGCGAAGCCCTGCGTCGGTAGTACATCAAGATCGTCATCACACCGTCGTGCTGACGGAACTTTTCCTCGACGCTTTGCTGGATCGGAGCCCGAGGAACGTCATCGAGCTGAACGTGTGCTAAGAACTCGGAGGTGCCGGAGTAACGGTGCTTGGATCGGTCGGATCGGGAAGAAGACGTACGACTACTTCCTCTACGTTGTGTGATCGCTTCCGCAGTCGGTCTGCGTTGGTACATAGACAACACTCTCCCCTCTCGTTGCTGTGCATCACCATGATCTTGCGTGTGCGTAGGAAATTTTTTGAAATTACTGCGTTCCCCAACAGTGGCATCCGAGCCTAGGTTTTATGGTTTGATGTTATATGCACGAGTAGAACACAAGTGAGTTGTGGGCGATACAAGTCATACTGCCTACCAGCATGTCATACTTTGGTTCGGCGGTATTGTTGGTTGAGACGATCCGGACCAACCTTACGCGTACTCTTACGCGAGACCGGTTCCCTCGACGTGCTTTGCACATAGATGGCTTGCGGAAGACTGTCTCTCCAACTTTAGTTGAACCAAGTGTGACTACGCCCGGTCCTTGAGAAGGTTAAAACGGAGTCTATTTGACGAACTATCGTTGTGGTTTTGATGCGTAGGTGAGATGATTTCTTACTTAAGCCTGTAGCAGCCACGTAAAACTTGCAACAACAAAGTAGAGGACGTCTAACTTGTTTTTGCAGGGTATGTTGTGATGTGATATGGTCAAGGCATGATGCTGATTTTATTGTATGAGATGATCATGTTTTGTAACTAAGTTATCGGCAACTGGCAGGAGCCATATGGTTGTCGCTTTATTGTATGCAATGCAATCGCGATGTAATGCTTTACTAGATTACTAAACGGTAGTAATAGTCGTGGAAGCATAAGATTGGCGAGACGACAACGTTGCTACGATGGAGATCAAGGTGGCGCGCCGGTGACGATGGTGATCATGACGGTGCTTCGGAGATGGAGATCACAAGCACAAGATGATGATGACCATATCATATCACTTATATTGATTGCATGTGATGTTTATCCTTTTATGCATCTTATCTTGCTTTGATTGACAGTAGCATTATAAGATGATCTCTCACTAAATTATCAAGAAGTGTTCTCCCTGAGTATGCACCGTTGCCAAAGTTCGTCGTGCCCAGACACCACGTGATGATCGGGTGTGATAAGCTCTACGTCCATCTACAACGGGTGCAAGCCAGTTTTGCACACGCAGAATACTCAGGTTAAACTTGACGAGCCTAGCATATGCAGTTATGGCCTCGGAACACAGAGACCGAAAGGTCGAGCGTGAATCATATAGTAGATATGATCAACATGACGATGTTCACCATTGAAAACTACACCATCTCACGTGATGATCGGTTATGGTTTAGTTGATTTGGATCACGTGATCACTTAGAGGATTAGAGGGATGTCTATCTAAGTGGGAGTTCCTAAGTAATTTGATTAACTGAACTTAAACTTATCATGAACTTAGTACCTGATAGTATCTTGCTTGTTTATGTTGCTTGTAGATAGATGGCTCATGCTATTGTTCCGTTTGAATTTTAATGCGTTCCTTGAGAAAGCAAAGTTGAAAGATGATGGTAGCAATTACACGGACTGGGTCCGTAACCTGAGGATTATCCTCATTGCTGCACAGAAGAATTACGTCCTGGAAGCACCGCTGGGTGATAGGCCTGCTGCTGGAGCAACGCCAGATGTTATGAACGTCTGGCAGAGCAAAGCTGATGACTACTCGATAGTTCAGTGTGCCATGCTTTACGGCTTAGAATCGGGACTTCAACGACGTTTTGAACGTCATGGAGCATATGAGATGTTCCAGGAGTTGAAGTTAATATTTCAAGCAAATGCCCGAATTGAGAGATATGAAGTCTCCAATAAGTTCTATAGCTATAAGATGGAGGAGAACAGTTCTGTCAGTGAGCATATACTCAAAATGTCTGGGTATAATAATCTCTTGATTCAGATGGGAGTTAATCTTCCAGATGATTGCGTCATTGACAGAATTCTCCAATCACTACCACCAAGCTACAAGAGCTTCATGATGAACTATAATATGCAAGGGATGAACAAGACTATTCCCGAGCTCTTCGCAATGCTGAAAGCTGCGGAGGTAGAAATCAAGAAGGAGCATCAAGTGTTGATGGTTAGCAAGACCACTAGTTTCAAGAAAAAGGGTAAAGGGAAGAAGAAGGGAAACTTCAAGAAGAACAGCAAGCAAGTTGCTGCTCAAGAGAAGAAACCCAAGTCTGGACCTAAGCCTGAAACTGAGTGCTTCTACTGCAAGCAGACTGGACACTGGAAGCGGAACTGCCCCAAGTATTTGGCGGATAAGAAGGATGGCAAAGTGAGCAAAGGTATATGTGATATACATGTTATTGATGTGTACCTTACTAGAGCTCGCAGTAGCGCCTGGGTATTTGATACTGGTTCTGTTGCTAATATTTGCAACTCGAAACAGGGACTACGGAATAAGCGGGCACTAGCAAAGGACGAGGTGACGATGCGCGTGGGAAACGGTTCCAAAGTCGATGTGATCGCGGTCGGCACGCTACCTCTACATCTACCTTCGGGATTAATATTAGACCTAAATAATTGTTATTTGGTGCCAGCGTTGAGCATGAACATTATATCTGGATCTTGTTTAATGCGAGACGGTTATTCATTTAAATCAGAGAATAATGGTTGTTCTATTTATATGAATAATATCTTTTATGGTCATGCACCTTTGAAGAGTGGTCTATTCTTGTTGAATCTCGAAGATAGTAACACACATATTCATAATGTAGAAGCCAAAAGATGCAAAGTTAATAATGATAGTGCAACTTATTTGTGGCACTGCCGTTTAGGTCATATCGGTGTAAAGCGCATGAAGAAACTCCATACTGATGGGCTTTTGGAACCACTTGATTATGAATCACTTGGTACTTGCGAACCGTGCCTCATAGGCAAGATGACTAAAACACCGTTCTCTGGTACTATGGAGAGAGCAACAGATTTGTTGGAAATCATACATACCGATGTATGTGGTCCGATGAATATTGAGGCTCGTGGCGGATCTCGTTATTTTCTCACCTTCACAGATGATTTAAGCCGATATGGATATATCTACTTAATGAAACATAAGTCTGAAACATTTGAAAGGTTCAAAGAATTTCAGAGTGAAGTTGAAAATCATCGTAACAAGAAAATAAAGTTTCTACGATCTGATCGTGGAGGAGAATATTTGAGTTACGAGTTTGGTATACATTTGAAAAATTGTGGAATAGTTTCGCAACTCACGCCACCCGGAACACCACAGCGTAATGGTGTGTCCGAACGTCGTAATCGCACTTTACTAGATATGGTGCGATCCATGATGTCTCTTACTGATTTACCGCTATCGTTTTGGGGTTATGCTTTAGAGACGGCCGCATTCACGTTAAATAGGGCACCATCAAAATCCGTTGAGACGACGCCTTATGAACTATGGTTTGGAAAGAAACCAAAGTTGTCGTTTCTTAAAGTTTGGGGCTGCGATGCTTATGTGAAAAAGCGTCAACCTGATAAGCTCGAACCCAAAGCGGAGAAATGTGTCTTCATAGGATACCCAAAGGAAACTGTTGGGTATACCTTCTATCACAGATCCGAAGGCAAGACATTCGTTGCTAAGAATGGATCATTTCTAGAGAAGGAGTTTCTCTCGAAAGAAGTGAGTGGGAGGAAAGTAGAACTTGAAGAGGTAACTGTACCTGCTCCCTTATTGGAAAGTAGTACATCACAGAAAACTGTTTCTGTGACACCTATACCAATCAGTGAGGAAGCTAATGATGATGATCATGAAGCTTCAGAACAAGATACTACTGAACCACGTAGATCAACCAGAGTGAGATCCGCACCAGAGTGGTACGGTAATCCAGTTCTGGAAGTCATGATGCTAGATCATGATGAACCTACGAACTATGAAGAAGCGATGGTGAGCCCAGATTCCGCAAAGTGGCTTGAGGCCATGAAATCTGAGATGGGATCCATGTATGAGAACAAAGTATGGACTTTGGTTGACTTGCCCGATGATCGGCAAGCAATTGAGAATAAATGGATCTTCAAGAAAAAGACTAACGCTGACGGTAATGTTACTGTTTATAAAGCTCGACTTGTCGCAAAAGGTTTTCGACAAGTTCAAGGGGTTGACTACGATGAGACTTTCTCACCCGTAGCGATGCTTAAGTCCGTCAGAATTATGTTAGCAATTGCCGCATTTTATGATTATGAAATATGGCAGATGGATGTCAAAACTGCATTCCAGAATGGATTTCTGGAAGAAGAGTTGTATATGGTACAACCAGAAGGTTTTGTCGATCCAAAAGGAGCTAACAAAGTATGCAAACTCCAGCGATCCATTTATGGACTGGTGCAAGCATCTCGGAGTTGGAATAAATGCTTTGATAGTGTGATCAAAGCATTTGGCTTTATACAGACTTTTGGAGAAGCCTGTATTTACAAGAAAGTGAGTGGGAGCTCTGTAGCATTTCTGATATTATATGTGGATGACATATTGCTAATTGGAAATGATATAGAATTTCTGGATAGCATAAAGGGATACTTGAATAAAAGTTTTTCGATGAAAGACCTCGGGGAAGCTGCATACATATTAGGCATAAAGATCTATAGAGATAGATCAAAACGCTTAATTGGACTTTCACAATGCACATACCTTGACAAAATTTTGAAGAAGTTCAAGATGGATCAAGCAAAGAAAGGGTTCTTGCCTGTGCTACAAGGTGTGAAGTTGAGTAAGACTCAATGCCCGACCACTGCAGAAGATAGAGAGAAAATGAAAGATGTTCCCTATGCTTCAGCCATAGGCTCTATCATGTATGCAATGCTGTGTACCAGACCTGATGTGTGCCTTGCTATAAGTTTAGCAGGGAGGTACCAAAGTAATCCTGGAATGGATCACTGGACAGCGCTCAAGAACATCCTGAAATACCTAAAAAGGACTAAGGATATGTTTCTCGTATATGGATGTGACAAAGAGCTCACCGTAAGAGGTTACGTTGATGCAAGCTTTGACACTGATCCGGACGATTCTAAATCGCAAACCGGATACGTGTTTACTTTAAACGGTGGAGCTGTCAGTTGGTGCAGTTCTAAACAAAGCGTCGTAGCGGGATCTACATGTGAAGCGGAGTACATAGCTGCTTCGGAAGCAGCAAACGAAGGAGTATGGATGAAGGAGTTCATATCCGATCTAGGTGTCATACCTAGTGCATCGGGTCCAATGAAAATCTTCTGTGACAATACTGGTGCAATTGCCTTGGCAAAGGAATCCAGATTTCACAAAAGAACCAAACACATCAAGAGATGCTTCAACTCCATCCGGGATTTAGTCCAGGTGGGAGACATAGAGATTTGCAAGATACATACGGATCTGAATGTTGCAGACCCGTTGACTAAGCCTCTTCCACGAGCAAAACATGATCAGCACCAAGGCTCCATGGGTGTTAGAATCATTACAGTGTAATCTAGATTATTGACTCTAGTGCAAGTGGGAGACTGAAGGAAATATTCCCTAGAGGCAATAATAAAGTTATTATTTATTTCCTTATATCATGATAAAAGTTTATTATTCATGCTAGAATTGTATTAACCGGAAACATAATACATGTGTGAATACATAGACCAACAGAGTGTCACTAGTATGCCTCTACTTGACTAGCTCGTCAATCAAAGATGGTTATGTTTCCTAACCATGAACAAAGAGTTGTTATTTGATTAACGAGGTCACATCATTAGTAGAATGATCTGATTGACATGACCCATTCCATTAGCTTAGCACCCGATCGTTTAGTATGTTGCTATTGCTTTCTTCATGACTTATACATGTTCCTATAACTATGAGATTATGCAACTCCCGTTTACCGGAGGAACACTTTGGGTACTACCAAACGTCACAACGTAACTAGGTGATTATAAAGGAGTATTACAGGTGTCTCCAATGGTAGATGTTGGGTTGGCGTATTTCGAGATTAGGGTATTGTCACTCCGATTGTCGGAGAGGTATCTCTGGGCCCTCTCGGTAATGCACATCACATAAGCCTTGCAAGCACTGCAACTAATATGTTAGTTGTGAGATGATGTATTACGGAACGAGTAAAGAGACTTGCCGGTAACGAGATTGAACTAGGTATTGGATACCGACGATCGAATCTCGGGAAAGTAACATACCGATGACAAAGGGAACAACGTATGTTGTTATGCGGTCTGACCGATAAAGATCTTCGTAGAATGTATAGGAGCCAATATGGGCATCCAGGTCCCGCTATTGGTTATTGACCGGAGACGTGTCTCGGTCATGTCTACATTGTTCTCGAACCGTAGGGTCCGCACGCTTAACGTTACGATGACAGTTATTATGAGTTTATGCATTTTGATGTACCTAAGGTTGTTCGGAGTCCCGGATGAGATCACGGACATGACGAGGAGTCTCGAAATGGTTGAGACGTATAGATTGATATATTGGAAGCCTATGTTTGGGCACCGGAAGTGTTCCGGGTGAAATCGGGATTTTACCGGATTACCGGGAGGGTTACCGGAACCCCCCGGGAGGCAAATGGGCCTATTGGGCCTTAGTGGAAAAGAGAGAAGGGGCAGCCCACAGGCTAGCCGGCCGAACCCCCCTTCCCTAGTCCTATTAGGACTAGGAGAAGGGGCCGGCCCCCCTCTCTTCTCTTTCTCCCGAAGAGTCCTATTAGGAATAGGATTTGGGGGAAGGAGTCCTACTCCCGGTAGGAGTGGGACTCCTCCCTGCGCCTCCCTCCTAGCCGGCCGACCCCCTTGCCCCTGGTCCTTTATATACGGGGGCAGGGGGCACCCCATAGACACACAACTTGATCCTTGAGATCGTTCCTTAGCCGTGTGCGGTGCCCCCTGCCACCAAATTCCACCTCGATCGTACCGTTGTAGTGCTTAGGCGAAGCCCTGCGTCGGTAGTACATCAAGATCGTCATCACGCCGTCGTGCTGACGGAACTTTTCCTTGACGCTTTGCTGGATCGGAGCCCGAGGAACGTCATCGAGCTGAACGTGTGCTAAGAACTCGGAGGTGCCGGAGTAACGGTGCTTGGATCGGTCGGATCGGGAAGAAGACGTACGACTACTTCCTCTACGTTGTGTGATCGCTTCCGCAGTCGGTCTGCGTTGGTACGTAGACAACACTCTCCCCTCTCGTTGCTGTGCATCACCATGATCTTGCGTGTGCGTAGGAAAATTTTTGAAATTACTGCGTTCCCCAACAAGACCAAGCATAAGTCATGCATGCAAACCTGGATCACGGCGGACTTCTTCCTCTCTTCGTCCTTTAGATCCTTCTCTCGTCCCAAGACTGTGGTGTACTCAACATCTAGCCCAGCGACCCACTCATCATCTGAGTCTTCGAACATGCATCTGAAGCGAGAAAGGCATCCTTTCACCGTCGTGGAAGAATGGGTGTAGATGATGTCGAACTCATCGCCGGTGATGGTTCTAACCTTGTACTCACTGCCGATCGTGGAGATTTGGGACGCCATGGATTTGGGAGGAGGGTTAGGATTAGTGGAACTGCCATAATGTGAATGGACGGGACGACTACGAGCGAATCGCCATAGTATTGAAGGACGTGCGGGGACGAGTAGGAGCGAACTGCCAGCGTGCGAACGGCATGGTTGTGGCTTTCCATTCTCCCATGATACGGGCTTCCGAGAGCCCTTGGATCTGAGATCGAACGCTTGCATGGCGTGATTCTAGACCTATGGGTGAATATCCTATCCTGGAGGGTTATTCTACAAATTTTCAGCAACTTAGCATGCGACCGTTTGATCTCAGATCCAAGGGCTGCCAGCGGCCCGTATCATGGTCGCGCCTAGCATGACCGTCGCATCGCTTGTGCGGTCGCGCCCTTGGAGATTTAACACGGTGTGTTAGGCTATCTGATGTTGGCATGTCATACATAGTCATCACTTAGTCACTCATACTAGAACAAGGTTGGCTATAAGTGTATTTTTTACTCCTCTCTATCTCTTTCTTTGTACTCAAGGAAGAAATGGTGCTAAGCACGTGTATTTATTGCATTTGCCAAGGAGTGACCTCTTCCAATGAAATGGTGTTGCTAAGTTTGCTTCATTTAATTAGCTATAGACTCAAAATTGTCTTTTCAACTAGGTACACGCGCTTAGCACCGTTTCTTCCTTGGGTCACCAAACTAGTCTCTCTCTTCTTGATTAATTTGCCACATCAGACTTTATGCTTATGTGGCAAGCTTAAGCACCTGTAGGAGCAAGTAAAACTAAGTACAATAGTGCGCTTTACATAGCATTTTTGCATATGTGGAGGAAAGAGAGGCAAGGAAAAAGTGGAGAAGTGGGCTCTCATGCAAGAGCCAACCTCTACTACATGGTGGAGCATTTGGAGAGGCACCTGTATGGAGGTGGTCACGAATCTGGGAGACTCACGCCGGTCGTAGCGCTGCAGTTAAAATGAGAATGGCAAGTCAAATCACGGGGCCCCACCTGTCCAACAGTAACTCTATGTTTGCAGCAGCCTACTCCCTCGTCTTCTCGCGTCTCTGTCGAACCGACTAGGCGGAACTACCCCGCCGCCTACCGCGCAGGAAAAGCCCCGCCCTCGACTTTTAAATAGTATACAGTATACTAATTTTGTATCCATGGATTGCACTCGCGCCATGGAGCAAAGCGTCTAGAAAACGGAGGAGAGACGGTGGTCTTGCAATAGAGCAGAGGGAGAGGCGAGACGGTGGTTTTGGGAATGGAGATGATGGAGAAGAGAGGAGCTGTTTTTGCAATGGAGAAGAGGGAGAGGAGCGTGCGGCAGCGATTTAGGATTAGACGAGAGGGCCGGCGCGCTTTGACTGGATCAAAATGAAAATCAATTTGGTGACATGCATTCACATTTTGCTTGTCAAATACAGTACGTGGTCAAACTTTGACCCAAAATATGCGAAACAACAAAAAAATACTTCCAAGACCAGCGCCGCTCTTCCGCTCTTCTCCTCTTAAACCACCGCCGCTCCTCTCCTGTTCCAATCTAAATGCAGCGCTGCTCCTCTCCTCTTCCATTTCAAAACTACCGCCCCTCCTCTCTTGTTCCTGTCCAAAACCAGCATCGCTCCTCTCCCGTTCTAATCCAAAACCAGCGCTGCTCCTCTCCTCTTCCATTCAAAAACCACCGCCGGCGAGTGAAGGTGCTGTGGAGAAGTAGATCGATGGAGGAGTACAGCCGATACGTGAGGATCTCAGACGGCGACTCTGTGAAGCTAGCTAGGATGTTGGAGATACAGTCTTGGTTTGACAACAAGGACCAACTAGCGGCGACGGCGACATCCATGGCCAAATATCTGCAACAGAGCGAAAAGGCGGCGATACTCCCGGAGGGAGTCGCGCCGGAGTACATAGAGCTGCTCCTCTGGGCCATGGAGCAAACAGATTCACCGAATCCGATCATGCGGGAGCGGTGGTGGGAGTATCGATCCCAGATGGAGCATCCACCAGAGATTGAAGGATCGAGCATCTACATGGTGCCGTTTGTGAGGGTGTCCTGCCAGAGCGAGCCGGTGGAGTCTTCGTCGACCGAACCCAACTACAAGAGGAGAAAAGCAGTTGGCCCGATGACGCTTCCCCGCCATCGTCTCCCTCGCCGTTCACATCGTCTCACGGGGTGGCTGTCTGCCGCCGAGGAATAGGAGGGAGCTGCCCCCAACCCAATAGTCAGGCAGGTTGTGAATTGTCAGGAGGAGCTTAGGGTTGTCAGTATTTGCAGGTTGTGAATTATGTTTTGTGTTGTGTATTTTGAGAGTACTTTCAGATATGAATGTCTTTTGAATTTCAGATTTGCAGTATTGAGCATATGAAGTATTTTACGAATTCTAGATATCTATTTTTAGCACTTAAAAAATGTAGTTTCATAGGAGTATAAAAGTGCAGATAATGTGATTCTCAGAGAAGAAACTGCAAGTTTCAGTTTCAGATAAGAAACTACAAGTTCAGTTTTAGATAAGAAACTGCAACTTTCAGAGGCAGAGCATTTATATTAACACGGCCTTTTCAAACAGGGTTAACATCATGTTGGAAGTTTTATTCATGGTCGAAAATGGAACTACCAGCCAGTTAACATCATGCTGATCAACATTCATGCATAGCACATCTTCATATGATTCACAGTCAAAATGCCCACACAATGTCGAGTGTGTGAAACACAGAGAAAACGAGGGACGAAGTTTTGGCAAGTGTTGGACGTGGTTTTGGGCTGCCCTGTCTAGGCTTTCATTTTTAACATGCACAGCGCACGTCCTCGGATGGGAGGTCCATAGGCCTGTTTGTATTTTCTTAGGGCCGTCATGTATCGACCGGCCTATGGACCTCCCATTCGAGGTTTTATTTTTGGCAGCCCAATTTATGTATTTTTTGAAGAAAACGCAGAGGTTTGTTCTATTTTTATATAAGAATAGGAACGCCAGGTCCAACTTATGTTTCCCTTCTAACTATATTGTATATATTTAAATTATTTTATATGTTGACTGTTTAGTTCACATAATTGGCAAATAGATGACCGCTCTCGTGATCCCCTTCGCCCCCGCCACCACCTCCACCCTCGCCGGCGCCCCCGCCACTACCTCCACCCTCGCTGCCGCCATAGATCTCGCCGCCGCCCCCCGCCTCCTGACTCCGGGCGCGCCTGCCCCCCTCAGCAAGTCCGCTCGCGTGCCCCATGGAGTCGCCGGCCATATCCACGGGGGAATGGCTGGAAGACAGGCAGATGTACAAGATGCATCTCCCACATGTCTACAAAGCCTCCCCGCGGACGCTCCAGCCGCTTGACTCCGTCGCGCCGGCGGTGCCGCGGGAGACTCGAGGGAGGAGATGGAGGGAGCGGGCGATGCGGATCCGCGACGACGCTCTCTCCTGGACCCAGTGCACGCGCGAATGGAGGGAAGCAGAGGAGGAAGCTGCGAGGGAGGACGCCAAGGAGGGACCAAATCCATTCTCTCACTCGTGCAGGTATGCTCAGATGTGCAAGGATCATGTGGATTGGGAGCCGCTGAATCTAGCCCCGCGGATCTACTTCGAAGGAGATTTCTCAGAGAAGCACAGGATGCCCCACCCCAGTGAGCCGCCGATTGCGTTCGTTCAATGGGCGAAAGGAGAAGTGAATTCAGGAGATCCACGCCGTGCTGTGAGATGGGAATGCTTGACTGGACTCCTGTCCACCAGCATGCCACCGGAGCCGGAGCAGGTGGATCCCCTACCTTACCTCTCCCCCAAACCTGCAGAAGATTGAAATTAAGCTTGCAATCTGCTTCAATTGAGCTGTCTGGTGGTTATTTCTGCTTCCTGAGAGACAACATCTGGCTGGAGGATGAGAAGGAACCAGGAACTCCAATGAATCTCCCCTATCACAATGGGGGGGGGGGGAGCGCCGGTTGGGCAGTGGTACGGCCCACCTCCGCCCCAAATGGGGGCACAATCTGGGCAGGCTCCGTTAATTGCCCAAGATCAATCTGCTGGTGGTTCTGACTCTCAGATCAGTGGGAAATCTCAAGGCAAGAATCAGCAAAAGAAGAGACATGACATCCAGAAAACTGCTCATGCCCTTGCTTCGGGCCTTATGGCATACTCTGAGGTGATCTGCTACAACTGTGGGGGTACCAGGGCATCATTTGGATAAATGTGTCAAGCCCAAGAGTTGTTTTATCTGCAAAATGGTTACCCATAAAGTTGAGAATTGCCCTGTTAGAAGGAAAACCCACAGTTCTGCTAGATATGTTGGAAGTGCTGCTCCAGGATTATGTCCACCATTGACAGAATTTTCTGTGACACAGAATTAGATAGTTTTTCTCCTTTCTAGTTGTAGAGCTCTGGCCAGATGTGGTAGTGACCACACTCCTTTGCTCTGGGACTCTGGTCTTAACCAAACTCCAAAGAGCAATAGTTTTAAATTTGAAAAGTGGTGGTTGCTTAGAAAAGATTTTACTGAGCTAGTCAGGAAAATCTGGAATGAGCCTACTGGGAGCAGCTGCCCCCTAGAAAATTGGCAGATCAAAATCAGGAGATTTAGAAAAACTACCAAAGGGTGGAACTCCAATGAGGAAGCTAATCTTAGAAGATACAAAAGGCTTCTCCTCCTTGAGTTTGATTCTCTAGATATTAAGGCAGAAACCACTGACCTCTCTGAGGCTGAGACTAATAGATTAAACTTTGTCCATGGAGAGCTCAAGAAAATTTGGCTTCAAGAAGAAATCAAAGACAAACAAAGGTCTAGAGATAGGAACATTAAGGAGGGTGGTAGAAATACTGCTTACTTCCATGCAGTAGCTAACCAGAGGAGGAGGAAAACCCTCATTCACTCCCTTGATGGCCCTAATGGCCCTGTTACTGAGGTAGATGAGATGCTGAAAGTGGCTAGTGACTTCTACAAAGACATGTTTAAGAAAGAAAACCCTTTTGGGTTCTCTCTACAAAATAATTTTTTCTCTGCTTTTGAAAAAGTCTCTCCTGCTGAAAATGAGCTGCTAGAAGCCCCCTTTTCAGAGACAGAGGTGAAGGAAGCCATTTTTAGCTCTTATCCTGATGGGGCTCCTGGTCCTGATGGGATTCCCTTCTTGGTTTACCAGCATTTTTGGGACTTGGTGAAAAATGATCTCTTAGATCTTTTCCAAGCCTTTCATAGAGGAGAGTTGGATCCAACAACTTACTCATGGGGCGTCTGTTGGGGTCAAGTTAAATAACTGTGAAAGTGATTTTTTTTCCTTGCTGGTAAAGGCCTTAGGCAAGGTGACCCCATCTCCTCGCTTTTGTTTAATTTAGTAGTGGACGTTCTTACTAAAATGCTGAGCAAAGCTACTGATCATAGTCTGATTGCAGGGCTCTGTCCTGAGGTTTGCCCTGGTGGCATCATCTGCCTTCAATATGCAGATGATACCATCCTTCTCTTAGACAATGACTCCACACATGCTAGCAATATGAAAACTGTTCTAACCTGGTTTGAACAAGTCTCAGGCATGAGAATCAACTACTCTAAAAGTGAACTCATCCCTATCAACATGGATGATCAGGAGTTAGCTGACTTCCTCTCTATTCTAGTCTGTAATAAAGGTAACTTCCCCATTAAGCACCTAGATATCCCTCTCCACTATGATAAACTGAGGAGAGAGGATATCCAACCCCTTCTGGATAAAATCATTAAAAGGATTTCTGGGTGGAGGGGCAAACTTCTCTCTTACAGAGGTAGATTGATCCTCATACAAGCTTGTTTGGCTAGCATTCTAGTGTATCTCCTCTCCTTCTTCAAGTTCCCTAAATGGGCAGTGAACCTCATCAATTCTCAGATGTCTCATTACTTGTGGAATGATTTTGAGGGAAATAGGAAGCTACACCTTGCTAATTGGGCCCTAGTCTCTATGAAAAAAGATTTTGGAGGCCTAGGCATACCTAACCTCCAAGAAATTAACATCTCTCTTCTAGGGTCTTGGATTAAAAGATTCTATGAGGAAGACCTGAAACCCTGGAAGCTTCTTATTCCCCATAAATACCTAGGAAATAAACCTAATATTTTTGTCCCTTCCTCCCACCCTAAGTCCTCTAGATTCTGGAAAGGATTAAAATCTATTATGCATGCTATGAAATTTGGCTACAGATGGAACATAGGGGATGGGAGCAGAACCAGGTTCTGGGAAGATACTTGGTTTGGCACATCCCCCTAGCAGTCCAATTTTGGCCTATTTACTCTGTCCGCAATGAGCTTAACAAAAGTGTCAATGAAGTTTGGGACGGTCAATGCCTAAAACTCTCTTTTAGAAGGAACTTTAGTGATAGTCTCATGGAACAATGGTTCCAGTTGGAGGAAATTGCCAAAAGCATTACCTTTACTGCCGAGCCGAATGCCCTAGTTTGGCAGCCGGACAATAAGGGGAAGTATTCCTCCAGCTCCCTCTATCATGTTATCAACTTTAGAGGGGTTCAACCCGTGTTTATCCCTGCTGTTTGGAAATTGAGAGTTCCCCCTAAAATTCATGTATTTCTCTGGCTTCTCTCCAAAAACAAATTGATGACTAGGGATAACCTTAGGAAGAGACACATCATCAAACCCCTTGATTGTGTTTACTGCTTGGAACAAGAGTCTCGTTCTCACCTATTTTTTGAATGTATAGTTGCTAAACATCTCTGGGCCCACATTGAGGAATATTTCTCTAGTCAGATTGGCTCATCCTTCGAATCTGTCGCCAGATTCTGGATTGCTACCAAAAAGTGCTCAGTTTTAAACACTGTTAGATCAGCTGTCCTTTGGTGCCTCTAGAAATATAGAAATGCTATGATTTTCAGTAACACCTCCTGGATTTCCATTCCAAAGGTCTTGAGGTTGATCAGGAACATGGTGAGGAACTGGGTGATTCTCTCCTCTGGACCGGACAAGGACAAGTTGATGAGCTTCATGGAAACCCTAACAAGATCCCTCTAGAAACCGTTGGCGATCACTTGTGGCTGAACAAGGCTCAACCTGCTCTGGTGCTGGACCCGTGGGCTCGTCTCAAGATCTCTGATGAAGATGGTGGGCACCTAGCGCCGAAAAAGAGGGACATCCACCATGCTACGCCTTCCAGCCCGGTGTCTCCGCTTGCTTACTGGTTGCCGCAGGCTGACACGGTCCCGCGGCTAAAGACCATGAAGGCTTCGTTGGACCCTTGTTGTGTCATTTGAGTGCTCTATCTGCTCTGCCTTTGGCACCGCTCGGGTGATTTGTGTTATTCAGAGAACTTGTTCATCCACCCCCTAGTTTGTAGCTTTTCTACCTTTGCTTTCGAACTGCTCTTTGAGCTGTTGTATCAAAATATGTTGTGGTTTCGTTCTCAGCAATGGAACCGGGGAGATGCTCCCTGTTTTTCTAAAAAAATATTTTATATGTTATTACATAAAGCTTGGTAAGACTGTAAATTTAAGGACGAATGTAATAATATCACTTATTATTTAAATATATTTATAACAAAATGCTCAGCCCCTTTTTATTTTTTGATAACATTGTTCGCCCAACCCAACATTATAATTAGAATCAGCCTAGCAAAATTGTGTATTTCGAGAAAGTTGTTGAGGGAGTCCTGGATTAGGGGGTCTCCGGACAGCCGGACTATATCCTTTGGCCGAACTGTTAGACTATGAAGATACAAGATTGAACACTTCGTCTCGTGTCCGGATGGGACTCTACTTGGCGTGGAAGGCAAGCTAGGCAGTACGGATATGGATATCTCCTCCTTTGTAACCGACCTTGTGTAACCCTAATCCTCTCCGGTGTCTATATAAACCGAAGGGTTTTAGTCCGTAGGACAACAACCATAACATACAATCATACCATAGGCTAGCTTCTAGGGTTTAGCCTCTCTAATCTCGTGGTAGATCTACTCTGGTACTACCCATATCATCAATATCAATCAAGTAGGACGTAGGGTTTTACCTCCATCAAGAGGCCCGAACCTGGGTAAAACATTGTGTCCCCTGCCTCCTATTACCATCCGGCCTAGACGCATAGTTCGGGACCCCCTACCCGAGATCCACCGGTTTTGACACCGACATTGGTGCTTTCATTGAGATTTCCTCTATGTCATCGCCGTTAGGCTTGATGGCTCCTACTATCATCGATAGCGATGCGGTCCAGGGTAAGACTTTTCTCCCCGGACAGATCTTCATATTCGGCGGCTTTCCATTGCAGGCTAATTCGCTTGGCCATCTGGAGCAGATTGAAAGCTATGCCCCTGGCCATCATGTCAGATTTGGAAGTTTGAACTACACGGCCGACATCCGCGGAGACTTGATCTTCGACGGATTCGAGCCACAGCCGGGCGCGCCGCACTATCACGATGGGTATGACCTAGCTCTGCCACCGAACAGTACCCCAGAGGTCACGCCCTCGTCAGCTCCGACCCTTAGCTCAGAGCCAACTGCGCCAATTGAGGACAGGTGGCTAGACACCGCCTCAGGGCTGCAGTCTCAACAATGATCGAACCAAACACCAGCCTAATCCTCTGCGCAGCCCGTGACTCCAAGGTGTCGGACTCTTTTTCGGACTCCGAACCGCCCGCGCCCCCGCCAATCGAATCCGATTGGGCACCGATCATGGAATTCACCGTCACAGATATCTTCTAGCACTCGCCCCTCGGCGACATTGTGAATTCACTAAGGACTCTCTCTTTGTCAGGAGAGCCCTGGCCAGATTATGGCCAACAGGATTGGGATGCAGACGACAAAGAAATTCGACGCCCACCCACCACCCACTTCGTAGCCACTGTCGATGATTTAACCGACATGCTCGACTGCGACTCCGAAGACATCGACGGTATGGACGACGATGTAGGAGACGAACATAAACCAGCACCTATAGGGCACTGGAAAGCCACCTCATCATATAACGTATACATGGTGGACACACTAAAAGAAGACGATGACGAGGAACGGAAGGATGCTACGCAGGCTTGTCCCCTTGAGAAGCAGTCAAAGCTGCGGCGTAAGCGCCGCCCCAAATCCCGCCTCGGAGAAATAATGATCATACAGACCCAGCGTTGGGGTAGGGCGAACCACCGCTGGACCACGACAATACGGAGAAACAAACCGAACAAACCAATTCTGTCAAAGATAATAGTCCGGATGACATAACGCCGGACAGGCACCCGGAGCAGCAGAATGCCCGTCAAAGGCTTGTTGCCACCGCGAGGAGTCTGAAATAGCAGAAGCAAAGGCTCAAGGCTGCGCAGGACACACTCCAAATAAGATGGAGTAAAGTACTCAACACAACAGCAAGGTACGGCGGCAATCGCCCCACCAAGAGCTACCCAGAGCGGAAGTTGCTACCTGAATTCGATGAGGAGGCCTTAGACCCCCCACAACCAAAAATTAAAAAAGCCATCTGGCCGGATAGACGACCTCATGGCCAACATAAAGCGGCAAACAATGCCGCACACAAACCAATACACGGTCTACGCGAGGGCTCGCATCAAAAGGACGGCGAAACCAGATCCATCTATGGACCATGCAAGCGTGCTCCAACATACGATGCAACACAACAAACATCCGAACAACACGTTACACCCAGATATAGGGGTGCCGCACACCCCCTATGTTTCACCGATGAGGTGCTGGACCATGAATTTCCAGAGGGATTCAAACCCGTAAACATAGAGGCATACGATGGAGCAACAGACCCTGGGGTCAGGATTGAGGACTATATCCTCCATATCCACATGGCTCGGGGAGATGATCTCCACGCCATTAAGTATTTACCCCTCAAACTCAAAGGGCCAGCTCGGCACTGGCCAAAGAGCCTCCCCGAAAGCTCCATTGGAAATTGGGAAGAGCTCGAAGACGCCTTTCGGGCAAATTTTTAAGGGACTTATGTCCGACCTTCGGACGCAGATGATTTGAGTCATATAACTCAACAGCCCGGAGAGTCAGCCCGAAAGCTTTGGAACAAGTTTCTTACTAAAAAGAACCAAATTGTCAACTATCCGGACGACGAAGCCTTCGCAGCTTTTAAGCATAGCGTCCATGACGAATGGCTTGCCAGACACCTCGACCAAGAAAAGCCGAGAACAATGGCAGCATTAACAAGCCTCATGACCCGCTTTTGCGTGGGTGAGGATAGCTGGCTAGCCAGATGCAGCACCAGCAACCCCAGTACATCCGAAGTTAGAGATGGAAACGGGAAATCACGGCGCAACAGCAATAACAAACGCTAGAATAAAGAATACAGCATGAAGAGCACGGCAGTAAACGCCGGATTCAAAAGCTCTCGGCCAGGTCAGCAAAAGCCGCCCTCTAAAGGCGCCAGAGACGAACTGTCCAGCCTAAAAAAATTTGGACCAAATATGTCAGATCCATAGCACCCCTGGTAAACTCACTAATCATACCTACAGAGAATGTTGGGTCTTCAAGCAGTCCGGCAAGCTGAACGCCAAGGGGGAGGATACACCAAGCAAAGACGAGGATGAGCCTCTCAAGCAAGACACTGGGGAACAAAAGAAATTTCCACCAGAAGTCAAAACAATAAACGTGTTACACTTGATCAAGGGGAGAAACAAAAGGGCACTCCCAGAAAAATATGCCCAAGTGCCTATGACCGCGGAGTCCTGCCACTGGTCGTCTCAACCGATCACTTTCGACCATCGTGATTACTCAGCAAGTATCCGGCGTGCAGTATGGGCTGCCCTGGTATTAGACCCAATAATTGACGGAATACCACTTCACACGAGTTCTGATGGACGGTGGCAGTAGTCTAAACCTGATATACCAAGATACAATCCGCGAAATGGGGATAGACCCAACGAAAATTTGCCATAGCAATACTACCTTTAAAGGAGTAACGCCATGCCCAGGGGCTCATTGCATGGGCTCCCTGCTACTAAAGGTTATATTTGGCTTCCCCGATAACTTCCGTAGTGAACATTTAACCTTCCACATCACTCCATTCCAAAGTGGCTATCAAGCACTGCTTGGACGCGAAGCTTTCGCTCGCTTTAATGCAATACCGCACTACGCTTCCCTCACACTCAAGATGCTCAGCCCACATGGCATCATTACAGTGAACAAAAGTATTAAGCGATCTTTGCGCGCCGAAGAGAGTGTAACTGCCTTGGCAGCCGCACACTAAAAACGGCCTCACCAACTAAAGCATTTAACAGGTCGTCAAGACCACAGACACGGTTAGACGAGTCCGGTGCAACTATATGTAATTCATACCGGTCACACCCCTATTACAATTACAAGGGGCTCAATGCGCGCAGACAAGTGGAAATTTTTTACTCATCTTGAATTATACATGGTTTATTTAAAAACTATCGTTTTTGCACGACAACTTTTTCACCTAAGTTCCTCTCTTTTACAGATGATCAGCGCGCTACACCTGTCCAGGATACAGCACAACGGAGACATAGGCGCAGATGTGCAGCAGGGACCCATTCCAAGGATTCTTTTTAGATTAAGACCCTGCGTAAACCTTTTTTACTGTCTCTTGTTGATACACATCCACCGAATTCTCAGCACAATCGAGAAGGATGCTGACATCTTGGCATGTGGCCACGTCAGAATAATGCACGTACCAAGACACAAGGGGCTTCTTACAAAGGGCACTATTTAGGCCCGGTTTATACCATAAAGACCGAATACCTTAGGGAGTGTTCGGTGTCGCGAGTTTGGCCTTATATGCATCAGCTCCGAATCATTGTCTGTGGTCAAATGTTGGGTTTGCCCAGCTCCTGTGTTTTGGTGCCTTACGTTCCGCTTTATCGGCTAAGGAAGCACCAGGAGAACTACTGCGATTGTGCCCTGGTTCATCCGGACGAGCACCTCAGTAGAGAAAGCCGAAAACTAACTGTCATGTTATAGCGTGAGACTGGTCAACCACTCGATGACCTATCAGAATGTTAGAATTCCTCCGCCTTAACGAAGGACCATTTTCCGGCCAGGCATGTACGCACCCCAAGATCGGGAGAGTGCGGAGCCACCAGGGGTTGTCTAGTAGCCCCACTATCAAACTCCTATGGCTAAGTGAAAGTGTTAAAGCATTATAGTCCGGTTGCCTCATTCGCTGCGCTATCACCTCCTTAATAGGACCAAGACGTTGGGCTAAGTGTGAACACGCGTTTTTTGCGAGCACCTCCGCATTATATGCGTGGGGGCTGAAGCCGACGACTGCAATCTTTCAGGTTATACACATGTATACATAAACGGCCGCACATGAGGCATCATATTACTTTCGGGCAAAAGTATAAACACAGCCTTATAAAATTTCATAAAAACATTGTGTTTACAATGGGAATACATGTCACTCAAACATAATATTCTTCGAGCACTGGGCCTCTATCAAACGAGCACCCTCGAGAACCTCCTCGAAATAGTGCTCGGCAACCACTCGGCCTATGGCCGAACCCTGTGCCGCAACAACGGTAGCGTCCATCTCCGCCCAGTATGCTTTAACATGGGCAAGGGCCTGTTGGAAATATGCCCTAGAGGCAATAATAAATTAGTTATTATTATATTTCCTTGTTCATGATAATCGTTTATTATCCATGCTATAATTGTATTGATAGGAAACTCAGATGCATGTGTGGATACATAGACAACACCATGTCCCTAGTAAGCCTCTAGTTGACTAGCTCGTTGATCAATAGATGGTTACGGTTTCCTAACCATGGACATTGGATGTCGTTGATAACGGGATCACATCATTAGGAGAATGATGTGATGGACAAGACCCAATCCTAAGCATAGCACTAGATCGTGTAGTTCGTATGCTAAAGCTTTGCTAATGTCAAGTATCATTTCCTTAGACCATGAGATTGTGCAACTCCCGGATACCGTACGAGTGCTTTGGGTGTGCCAAACGTCACAACGTAACTGGGTGGCTATAAAGGTACATTACAGGTATCTCCGAAAGTGTCTGTTGGGTTGGCACGAATCGAGACTGGGATTTGTCACTCCGTGTAAGCAGAGAGGTATCTCTGGGCCCACTCGGTAGGACATCATCATAATGTGCACAATGTGATCAAGGAGTTGATCACGGGATGATGTGTTACAGAACGAGTAAAGAGACTTGCCGGTAACGAGATTGAACAAGGTATCGGGATACCGACGATCGAATCTCGGGCAAGTATCGTACCGATAGACAAAGGGAATTGTATACGGGATTGATTAAGTCCTTGACATCGTGGTTCATCTGATGAGATCATCGTGGAACATGTGGGAGCCAACATGGGTATCCAGATCCCGCTGTTGGTTATTGACCGGAGAACGTCTCGGTCATGTCTGCATGTCTCCCGAACCCGTAGGGTCTACACACTTAAGGTTCGATGACGCTAGGGTTATAAAGGAAGTTTGTATGTGGTTACCGAATGTTGTTCGGAGTCCCGGATGAGATCCCGGACGTCACGAGGAGTTCCGGAATGGTCCGGAGGTAAAGATTTATATATGGGAAGTCCTGTTTTGGTCACCGGAAAAGTTTCGGGGTTTATCGGTAACGTACCGGGACCACCGGGAGGGTCCCGGGGGTCCACCAAGTGGGGCCACCAACCCCAGAAGGTTGCATGGGCCAAGAGTGGTGAGGGACCAGCCCCTTAGTGGGCTGGTGCGCCTCCCACCAAGGCCCAAGGCGCAGGGGAAGTGGGAGGAGGCAAACCCTAGGTCCAGATGGGCCTTAAGGCCCACCCTAGGGGCGCCTCCCCCTTCTCCCCTCCCTTGGCCGCCACCCCTTGGCCATCTAGGGCTGCCGCCCCCCCTTTGGGGTGGGAAACCCTAGAGGGGGCGCAGCCCCTCCCCTTCCCCTATATATATGAGGCCTAGGGGGCTGCCCAACACACACGCGATTCAATCTCGTTGGTGCAGCCCTGCGTCTCTTCTTCCTCCTCTTCTGTAGTGCTTGGCGAAGCCCTGCAGGATAGCCACGCTCCTCCACCACCACCACGTCGTTGTGCTGCTGTTGGATGAAGTCTTCCTCAACCTCTCCCTCTCTCCTTGCTGGATCAAGGCATGGGAGACGTCACCGGGCTGTACGTGTGCTGAACGCGGAGGTGCCGTCCGTTCGGCACTCGGTCATCGGTGATTTGGATCACGACGAGTACGACTCCATCAACCCCGTTCACATGAATGCTTCCGCTTAGCGATCTACAAGGGTATGTAGATGCAACTCTCCTTCCCCTCGTTGCTAGTCTCTCCATAGATAGATCTTGGTGACACGTAGGAAAATTTTGAATTTCTGCTACGTTCCCCAATAGGGCCATCCGCGAGCCTTCTATGCACACCGACCTCTTCATCGCATTAATGCGCGGCACCGCACAAAGGAACTGCTGCACTAAGCTGAAATAGTTGTTCGGCTTTGGCTTTTCCGGCCATAGCTGATCCACAACAGACCTCAGGGCAAGTCCGGACAACCTATTCAGTTTGGACCATTCGGCTAGCTAGTCAGTCAATGAAAGCGGACGCTCTGGAACGTTGAATTGCGACCAGAACAGCTTGTCCACTTCACGATCTGTTTGACCTTGGAAGTACTTGGCCGCATCGGCAGCGCTCGCTGCCAAGTCCATATACGCATCTGCCGAACTCCATAGCCGGTCCAGAGGGGCATACCATGGATCTCCAAACTTCCTCCGTAACATGAAGGGCTTCCCAGCCGCAATATCCCCGGCTTCCCGCAGCTCCTCCTTCTTCGCTCTCATAACAGAGCGGGTATGTTTGTCCGCCGTCGTGGCCTTCTCAAGGTCCGTTGCCTCGCTCGGTTCTCTTTTTCAAGGAGCCGGCAACGGTCGGCAGTGCCCTTTAATTCTACGGCCATCTTGACCATCTTCTCGTTGCTCTTGCAATGTGCGGCCTTCTCGGCTTTCAACTCTTCGGTCGCCTTCAAAGCAGTCACATTACTAACCCTCGCTTGTTCTTTGGCTCAGGCAAGTTCTGCCCGCAAGGTTTCCACGGTGGCAGCTCCATCTGCAGTCACAACATATTAAAGATACTGGCATCATGCTGCTCTTACTACGTGGCATTCACCAGAAAATAACACTTACCCTGTGCCTCGTCAAGCCTCTTGTTAACAAGCTCGATGTCGGCGTCCGCCGCATCCAGTTGTCGTTTTAATTCGGCATACTCACTAGTCCGGCTAGCCACCGGAGCTTCCACTGCCCGCACATAAAGGCAGTCTGGTTATTGCCTGGGACTATGATCCTCTGTTCGCCGCCGTTCTCGTCGACAACCAGAGTCTCAGCGGCTACTGTCTACACAGGGCACACCTAACATGTGCGGTACTATCACATATTATCTCACGTACCTCAAAGCCTGTCAGTAGACTCATAAAGGCTTCATGTAATCCTCTTTCGGCGGATGAAATCCTTTCCATCACCGTACCCATCAGCGTACGGTGTTCTTCTGAGATGGCCGCTCGGCCCAACAGCTCCCTTAGAACGCCCGACCACACCAGACGGTGTCAGACTCTTTTGTTCGCTCTCCTCGAGAGCCGGACGCTGGGGACTTCGGGGGTCTATGGGATTATCTTGTGGCCTCACCGGATCCGGAGAGGCCCTCCGTGATGACACTTCGGGGTCGCCCGCTTCTTGAGCGGAGGAGTCCAGGGGAGGCGTTTCGCTCTCCATCATCTCCGGGAGAAGATCCCCCGAAGACGAGCTCAGCTGAGAAGGGCTAAGACCCGAACTGCAAGATATATGCGCCGGTTATTTTCTTAGAAGAAAGATAGTATACCTTCACTATTAAAGTATTTTTTGGATCACTTATGACTCATTGGAGGGCTGATCCGCCCGTGGACTTTGTGCGGCAAAAGCACCCCTCGAGGCAGGACCCTCTGTGGGAGACTTCTCCCGTTTGGAGGCCTCGGCTTCCGGATCCTCAGAAGCAGTCCTTTTCCTCCCCCGGTTAGCCTCCTTCATGGAGGCGCTCATTCCCTCGGTTGGAACAGGCAGTCATGGGGGCCCGCGTCCGCCCGTATTATCCCCCCTGTATCTTCCTTCGAGGGCTCCAGGCAAGGTGCAAGCTCGAGCATCTTTTCCAATACCGGATTTTCCAAACCCTCAGGGAGGGGGGCCAAACACCGAATCA
This sequence comes from Triticum monococcum, assembly GCA_034509565.1. NCBI lineage: Eukaryota > Viridiplantae > Streptophyta > Magnoliopsida > Poales > Poaceae > Triticum > Triticum monococcum. Next base: position 478,084,124 of record CM067843.1, read on the forward strand.
TCTTCGCCTTTGTTAGCCAGTCCTGGTCAAAGAGCGAACTATCAGAAATAACTTCATGATGAATAAAAGACAGTGTGTTCGGCTAGAGTTTTTCTTACTTGTTCGGTGGCACGGTTACTGCTCAGGCCCACGTCCTCGGTAGTATCCAGACATTCTATTTGAGGTCCGAAGAATGACTTGTACATCTCCTCGTGCGTCAAGCCGAGGAAAGTTTGAATGGCACACGGTCCTTCTGGGTTGAACTCCCACAAGCGAAGGGGCCGGCGTTTGCAAGGCTGGAGTTGGCGAACCAGCATAACTTGTATTACCACGACCAAATTAAAATCTCCCTCGAAGAGATCTCGAATGCGGCTTTGCAGTATAGGCACGTCCTTGGCTGGACCCCAGCTCAGACCTCTGCTAATCCATGACATCAGTCATGGTGGGGGCCCGAGCAGAAAGTGGGGGCAGCCGCCCACTTGGCACTTCTGGGAGCCGTGACATAAAACCACTCCCATTGCCATAATTCGAACACCTCTGGAAAGGAACCTTTCGGCCATGGAGCTCCTGCCATCTTGCCAATTGATGCACCTCCGCATGCTGCAGGTTGCCCCTCGATCATCTTCGGCTTCACTTCAATGGTCTTGAGCCATAGGCCGAAGTGAGGGGTAATGCGGAGGAAGGCCTCACACACGACAATGAATGTCGAAATGTGGAGAAAGGAGTCTGGAGCTAGATCGTGGAAGTCTAGCCCATAATAGAACATCATACCCCTAACGAAGGGATCCAGAGTGAGGCCTAGGCCTCAGAGGAAGTGGGAGTCGAACACAACGTTATCGTTGGGTTCGGGAGTAGGGATGACCTGCCCTCGAGCAGGCAGCCGATATGAAACCTCGGCGGTCAGGTATCTGGTATCCCTCAACTTCTTGATGTCCTCTTCCGTAACGGAGGAGGGCATCCATCGGCCTTGAAGGCTGGATCCGGACATGATTGAAGATCTGGAGCACCTAACCTGGGCTTTGGGTGTTAGAACTCAAGGCGGGGGAAGGGTTCGATTGAGCGCGAGAGGGGAAAAAGCGAAAACCTTGTCCCTTTATAAAGAAGGTGAATATCAAGCGTCCTCTCTGTAGCTGTTTAGGACTTGCCTATAATCTAGGAGTCCTAGACACGGTTGGGTTACCCACGACCGCATTAATGAGAATCTCGTAATTGGGGGAACACGATCTCTGCTTTGACAAGACGTGTCAAGAAACCGCCTCGCGTTATGTGTATAGCTGGTTAAAGGAAACGGTTCAAATAATCACCGGGCCATGACATAATGTCATGCTGCCAAAGCAGGCCAGCAAATTAGATCCGCGAAAATATTATTCTCTCTACGGTGGAATGTGGAACTTATTTTGTAGGGTCGGACACTATCCTCGTATTCAAATTCTTCTGTGATGTATTCGGAGAAGGAACCCGCCTTGCAATGCCGAAGACAATACTGCGCGCCGGACTCATCGTCATTGAAGCCTGGTTCAGGGGCTACCGAGGGAGTCCTGGATTAGGGGGTCTCCGGACAGCCGGACTATATCCTTTGGCCGGACTGTTAGACTATGAAGATACAAGATTGAAGACTTCGTCTCGTGTCCGGATGGGACTCTACTTGGCATGGAAGGCAAGCTAGGCAGTATGGATATGGATATCTCCTCCTTTGTAACCGACCTTGTGTAACCCTAACCCTCTCCGGTGTCTATATAAACCGAAGGGTTTTAGTCCGTAGGACAACAACCATAACATACAATCATACCATAGGCTAGTGTCTAGGGTTTAGCCTCTCTGATCTCGTGGTAAATCTACTCTTGTACTACCCATATCATTAATATCAATCAAGTAGGACGTACAGTTTTACCTCCATCAAGAGGGCCTGAACCTGGGTAAAACATCGTGTCCCCTACCTCCTATTACCATCTAGCCTAGACGCACAGTTCGGGACCCCCTACCCGAGATCCGCCAGTTTTGACACCAACAGTTGTGGTTTCGCGAAATAAAGTGCCCCCCGCTGACATGTCGGACCCACCAGCTATCTTCGCACACAAGGAAGTGCCTCCTTATTACGCACAAAAAAATGAATTCCCCTTGCCAGTTGGAATCCAGCATAGTGGGAGGCTGACTTGTGGGCCTACCAAGTTGACGGGGACGAAGGGCTTTGTCAACTTAGTCAATATGAACGATTCTAGCTCCTGTTACCGTACGATATTCATCCAACGGCCGTAGTGCTTCTCAACCTCTGGTCTTCTTGCTCCAGCCGCCCAAACCAGCGCCGATCGTGTCGCGTGCTCCTGCCTCCCATGGCTGGCTGTGATGCCGCGGAAGCCTCACCGCCCCCTACTACTCCCACCACTGGCCAGGCCATCCCTCTACTCACCCACACCCCCTGTTATCCTGCGGCGACAACAGCCTCACACCGCAGCCAAACCAGTGAACCCTCGTACTCCTCTTCGCGTGGGCATCCACTAATGCGTCTTCCCCGGCTCCGAGTCCTCCCCTTCCTAGTCCTTGACGTCGTTCACCACCCTGGTGCTCTCGGCGTGGCGTGATCAACGTGGTCAACGACCGACTTCCATCGGAAGAGTACTGTACGTGGAGAGGCTAACAGCTGGGTCCACGGCAGCCGCAAGGAAGTGCCTCCTTATTACACGGAAAATAATTATTCCTCCACCTGACAGCGAGGACCCATCGGACGGGCCACCAGTATTTTGCGAAAAAAATCGTTTCCCCCTGACTGCTGGGACCCACCGGACGGGCCACCGTATTTCACGAAAAAAAAGTTCCCCCCGCTGTCAGCTTGGACCCACCGGAAGTGCCTCCTTATTACGCACAAAAAAATGAATACTCCCCCGGCTCGTTGGGACCCACCTTGCTGGGAGACTGACTTGTGGGCCTACTAAGTTGACGGGGACAAAGGGCTTTGTCAACTTAGTCAATATGAACGATTCTAGCTCCAGTGACCGTACGATGTCCATCCAACGGCCGTAGTGCTTCTTCAACCTCTGGTCTTCTTGCTCCAGCCGCCCAAAGCAGCGCCGGTCGTGCCGTATGGTCCTGCCTCCCGTGGCCGGCTGTGCTGCCGCAGAGGCCTCACCGCCCCCTACTATTCCCACCGCTAGCCAGGCCCTGCGGCGACGACAGCCTCACACCGCAGCCGAACCAGTGAACCCTCGTAGTCCTCTCCGCACGGGCTTCCACAGTCGCGTCGTCCCCTTCCTAGGCCTCGCCGTCGTCCACTGCCGTGGTGCTCTCCGCGTGGCGTGGTCAACGTGGTCAAGGAACGACTTCCATCGGAAGAGTACTATACATGGAGATGCTGACAGTTGGGTCCATGGCCACAGCCCAGTTTTTTTGTGATTTGCCAAGTAAGTCGCTTTGTCAGGCTTGCTGGGCTGCAAATCTTACAAGACGAGGAGAACTTTCATTCGGCTGGCCGAGAAAATGGCCCATCAGTAATGAGAAATGGGTTGTACATTTTTAAAACACATCAAACTGGCAATTAGTTTCAAATATCTTTTTTTCATTTCAAGATTTTAAATTACATTAATTTTTATGCGTGGAGAATTTGTTGGATTTTATATTGATATACATTTATTTTTAAAATCAGTTTGAATGTGAGTCGAAATTTCAGGATTAAAAACAGTTCGGACCGCACCGAAATATGCAAAATTTCATATAATTTTTTAACCGTTGCCACAATATGGGCTGTAATGCTAACAAAAAGAATATGGGTTCCAAAAAAACCTTAAGAATTAGCAAATGGGCTGTAAATTATTAGAAATAATTGCAGATGGGTTGTATGCTATTTTCCACAGATTTGAGGCTTTCCTAAAAAAAGGTTTACGCACAAACACTGACTGTTGGATGTCCATCCAACGGCCGTCGTGCTTCTTCAATCTCTGCTCTTCCTGCTCCAGCCGCTCAAACAAGCGTCGGCGGGACTACCTGCTCCCTCCTCCTCGCGGCCGGCTGTGCTGCCGCGCAGGCCTCACCGCCCGACCGTACTCCCATCATTGGCCTAGCCATCCCTCTACTCACCCACACCTGCTGTTATTCTCCGACGACGGCAAACGAATAAGTAAACCCTCATACAGTCGTACTCCCCTCCGCGTGGGCATCCACTATCGCGTCTTCCCCGGCTCCGCGTCGTCCCCTTCCTAGGCCTCGCCGTCGTCCACCGCCCTGGTGCTCGCGGCGTGGTCAACGTGGTCAAGGAACGGCTTCCATCAGACGTGGACTGTACGTGGAGAGGCTGACAGCTGGGCCCACGGCCGCAGCAAGGAAGTGCCTCCTTATTACATGCAAAATAATTATTCCTCCACCTAACAGCTAGGACCCACCGGACGGGCCACCGTATTTCACGAAAAAACAATTCCCCCTGACTGCTGGGACCCACCAGCTACATCTTCGCACGCAAGGAAGTGCGTCCAGGCAAAAAAACAAAATGATTCGCCCCCTGACTGCTGGGACCGACCAGCTACATCTTCGCAGGCAAGGAAGTGCCTGACAGTCGGGACCCACCTGGTCGAAGCATAAGTAGCATTGTCATTCTGGTCGCGAACGTGTACGTACATACTGGTCGATGTAGAGGCGCGCACGTGTCGTAGTAGAGGCGCGCACGTGTCGTAGTAGAAGCGCGCACGTAGCATTTACACATACGTACAGCGGCCAGGGTGCAAGAAAGAAAATACGGCCACATATGTGTACATACGGGCGGGGTCTCGAACGCCTACTCGCGCATACGTACGACGACGGCTCGTGTACATGGCTGGCTCAGAACGGAGAAACAGCGTCGTCGTCATGTTCATGGGGAGGCAATGGAATGCGTTGTGTTCATGGGGAGGCAACAGAATGCGTCGTGTTCATCGGGAGGGCTTGGACGGAACAGGCGATGGAAACGAGGCCTAGCGTACCGCAGAACGGAGGAAACAGCCTTGTGTTCGACCGGCCACGTTCGAAACGAGATCCTGTTCGTCGGGAGGGGTCTGGCATACCGCAAAACGGAGGAAACGGACCTCCCACGGTCGAAACGGGGGTCCTGTTGATTGGGAGGGGTGTGGCATACCGCAAAACGGAGGAAACGGACTTGTGTTGGAGCGCTACGGTCGAAACGGGGGTCCTGTTCATCGGGAGGGGTGTTGCGTACCGCAAAATGGGACTCCACGGGATACTGTTCATCTCCACCATCGACCTCCTCCAGCCTCCACGGGCTCCTGTTCATACAGCCTCCACGGGCTCCTATTCATCCAGCCTCCACCGCGCGCTACTCCACCGGCTACTGTTCAACCACCCCTCCACCGTCTACTGTTCAACCAGCCCTCCACGGGCACCCCTCCACCGTCTATTGTTCATCCAGCCCTCCACACCACGGGGTCCTGTTCAACCACCCCTCCACCGTCTACTGTTCATCCAGCCCTCCACACCACGGGGTCCTGTTCATCCACCCCTCCACGGGCACCCCTCCACCGTCTACTATTCATCCAGCCCTCCACCACACCACGGGGTCCTGTTCATCCAGAGGCAACGCCACCGCTCACTATTCATCAACCCCCCCCCCCCCCCCCCCGCAACGGTCACTATTCATCCCATTGATCGGCTTCAGTTAGCAGCAGTAGCGAAGGAATCGCTCGATCGGGTTCAGTTAACAGCCATCGATCGATCGCTCGGGTTTAGTAACGCGTAGCCTGCAGTGCAATCACTCGGGTTCAGTTAGAGCCCAACGCCTCGCTCGGGTTCAGTTAGAGCCAACGCCTCGCACACACGCGCGTACGTGTACGAGAGAAAAGCGCATCACTCGGCCCCCGACCTCCCACCATAACCCGGAACTCCCCGAAAGTTTCCTCCCCCTCGCTTCCACCACGGTTTTTTCCGTCATGGATGGCCCAAAGAATGTCATGCAGCTGCGTCTCCGGCCCGCCCAGGACGAAAAGCCCATTTTTGTCATGATTATTTGTCATAGAAGTAGGAGCCCACCACATCTATGATGATACCAGGTTTTGTCACAATTATCATCATAGAAGTGTCATATGTATGACAGAAAAAAAATTCGTTCGGCCCAAAATGTCACGGATGTGTCTTTTTTGTAGTGTTGCTAGTGTTGCTCTCTTCACACTGTCTCGTCCTCTCCAGATCTAAACACGACAACGGTGGCCACGGTCTCTCTCTCTACTCATCGCTGGTCATAGATCCAGCCGGATCCTCTCCGTCGGGGAAGGTGAGAAGATGCAACATTCACGCGATCGTCCTCGGCGACGGCTCTTACCCATTGCCGGCGCATCCCGATCAGGGTGCCTTGCCGTTCTCTCCCAAGCATCGCTGGCGAGGGAGGGCCTCCCACCCCTTCTTCCACGCTGCCGTAGTGTGGGCAGATCCGGCCTCCCGCCGCCCACCTAGCGACATCCCGGTGACCCTCAGGTATAACTTCCTTCGAAACCGGCCTTGCTCTACTTCCCAAGCTCCTGACATCACCGCATTTGTATATTTTACTATTTCTTAGGCCCCCTCGTGTAGATAGGATCAATCGGCTGTTCGAAAAGCACCTAAATTTTTACTGTTAAGAGGTAAAACTAGTTCATGCACTCGAATCTAGTAGTACTTGGTTCAAACAAGGAAGAAAGGGGGTGGGGTGGGGGAAGATTTGTTACGTGAATCTAGGACATGGTCGAAAGAGGAAATAATGAGGGCGAAAAGTAGCAGAGACTGGCTATCCAACTGGTCTCTAGGTCTAATAGGGAAATAAAGGGAACGCAATACACACTCAATATAAACCCGATCTATTGGTTGAAAAAGGAAAGAAAGTGGGGACTGGGGGACAAGTCAACAGAGTAAGTCCAGCACTAGATTTGCTAGCCTCACACAGTATAAGGTGGCTATATACCGAACAAAAATGGGACCAACCCAGATATCCTCTTCTGATGTTTGTTGCCCCGAGCCGCTCTTATGTAATGCCACTGGTAAAATGTAGTAGTCGCACTATTAAAAGTAAGGACACGTTAAACCAATGTTGTTTTCCATGTAATGCCTCCAGTAATATGAATCAATTGCACTTTTTTCATGTCCTGCTAAATTTTCCATTAAGATAAGTTGCTTCTTTTCGGTAGAGATGCAACTGTCCTGGTCCACCTACTCTCCAGGAGCTTCACGACCAACCTTGATGTTGCTCAATTTTATTGCAACTAATAAAGAAGCTCTGTGGGTTTCGTTTTCTCATGGAAATGGAACCGGGGCTGGAGCCCTTTTCTTAAAAGAAGAAGAAGCTGCTAGCTCATGGGACATTGCTTCGTTTTAGGTGAACTGCACCAAAAGGTCCCATGAATTGAATCATCCATGTTGGTGACTGGTGTCATCCCTTCTATGATGGCGTTGACTGCAGATATGGTTCCCATCACGAGGTATGTTCCTTTTTGGTCTGACCGTTTGCCAAAGATCCTGCATGTTGATCCTACTCTTGTGCTACTGTTTTGGCACTACCATGATAAAGTAGTACTGTTATTATTTTGCACCTTAATCTAGTGGCACTATTAATTTGAGGCAATGTTTTGGCACCGCTAGTGCCACTTTTTTTTATATATCGAAAGAGGGGGTTCCCTCCGATTTCATTAAAGAAACCCAACCATAGAGAACCATTATCCGACAACATCTTAGTGTAAACGAGCAGTTATGCAACTACTACTAGAACGGACTGAGTACTAGCAGGAGACAAGTTCGCCACATAAGCTAGGCAGGTAGGGGGACGCAGCACCAGCTCGACCAAGTTTGGATTACAACCCAAATGCTACCACAGAAACATCGGGGGGAAGATAGGGACTAAAAGAGCCAGCTTCAGCATCCCAGTCTAAGCACCCCTGGCCTTCATTCTTGCGACGCACGGTACACCTCATTTGCCACCTGCACTAGTGCAGAACCGGGAAATAGCACCGGTTTGTAAGGCCCTTTAGTGCCGGTTAGGTAACCGGCACTAAAATTTCGGCACTAAAGGCCCCCCCCTTTAGTACCAGTTCCGCACGAACCGGTGCTAAAGGGCAACCACGTGGCACGAGCCAGCTCCGGGGGCTGGGAGCCCTTTAGTACCGGTTGGTAACACCAACCGGTACTAAAATGTTTGGGGGTTTTTTGGTTTTATGATTTCTTTTTCATTTAATTTTGTGTTTTCCATTTTAATTCTTTTTCGTTTGCTGGTATTTTACGGTACTACACATTGTACACGTTATGCATATATATATATATATATAAATAGAATTTCTAGTAGAACCAATCATATATATCATCAATCATGTCTCACAAACCACCATATTAATTCACACATACACACATGTATAGCTATATACAATTTCTCCTACATATGCATGTTGCCTTCGGAGCCAGTGGCATTAGCCTGATTGATGCCTTCGGAGCACGATGACAATTGGAAGTGGTTCATGTCTTTTTTGATGGGGGCGGTAGCAGGTAATAGTATTCTCCCTTCGGATTTATGACCTGGTCGAGCAAAAATCCTGCTATTTCCTCTTGAAGTGCTTCTACGCGGTCCGTTGGTAGGAGCTTGTCCCGCACCTCTTTGAACTGTTAAGAAGGAGATCAATATGCATGTGTATTAGTTGTGTGACTAGATATCGATAATGGTGTAAAAATTGTGAATATTGTTCTGACAAATGTACCCATTCCTGTCTTTGAGATCTGCTCCTTTCGGACGCCATCATGCGAATGTTCTCGCAAACGCAGTATGCACACAGATCAGTCTCCGGCGCCTGCTTCAGGGCCATTATTATGAGAATGGAATTTAATTTGATCAGATAATAATTAATCAAGCATGATAATTAAAGAGATGGCAGCTAGCTAGCTAGTACTACTTAATTACTTACCTTGGCTCGAAACCATTTCAGCTTTTGTTTCCATTCGCCTGGAGTGACGCTGATGAACCTTGCCCAAGCCCTGCCCGCCGACGAAGAAAATGAATAAAGGGGTTATTAAATAGTTCATATCATGAAATGACAAACTAAATAGGCCGAGATATATATAGTTAATAATGATTGAAATTACCTGTTGACTATCCCAAACAAGATGTTATAGTCAGTATTTGCTTTGAGTAGCGAGTCCAGTATTTCAACTGTTCCGGCGTCAACTTTAATGATACACAAGATCCAGTGAAATCTGCATGCACACACGTTTGCATGTCTTAATTAAGTGGGCATATGTAAGCAAAAACATGTAGCTAGCTAGTAGGCAAAAACAGAGAATTTGTAGTACAAGAAAGTGTGACTCACTCGAAGTTGTAAGGAAGTAGTATATCTTCATTGTATTTGAGGCGCTTGAAGAACTCTAGCATGTTGTCCTCTACCTCTTTTTCATAATATGCATCTAATTTCCATGTGTATTCATTAACGGTGTTTGGGTCAATAAACCCAATGCCATAGCGTCCACCTTTTCTCATTTCAGACATCTTCATCCTGCATAATACCATAGAAAAGAATATAGTGAGGATAATTACACGTAATGATTGATCAAAAGGATCACTATAGCTAGCTTGAGACTTAAATTACAGAAAGAAATCACTTACAGACAATAGCAACTGACGATAGATTTGTCGAGTGTGTCTTGATTGTATAACTGAAACAGTTCAGAATACTCAACGGCCACAGCTTTCTCATGGTAGTAATCATCCTTCTTGACATACACCATGAGGGACTCTCGATCAGATCTCTTGCTAATGTCCTGTTGGGGAACGCAGTAATTTCGAAAATTTTCCTACGCACACGCAAGATCATGGTGATGCACAGCAACGAGAGGGGAGAGTGTTGTCTACGTACCAACGCAGACCGACTGCGGAAGCGATCACACAACATAGAGGAAGTAGTCGTACGTCTTCTTCCCGATCCGACCGATCCAAGCACCGTTACTCCGGCACCTCCGAGTTCTTAGCACACGTTCAGCTCGATGACGATCCTCGGGCTCCGATCCAGCAAAGCGTTGAGGAAGAGTTCCGTCAGCACGACGGCGTGGTGACGATCTTGATGTACTACCGACGCAGGGCTTCGCCTAAGCACTACAACGGTATGATCGAGGTGGAATTTGGTGGCAGGGGGCACCGCACACGGCTAAGGAACGATCTCAAGGATCAACTTGTGTGTCTTGGGGTGTCCCCTGCCCCCGTATATAAAGGTTGGAGGGAGGGGGGCTGGCCGGCCAGAGAGAGGGAGGCGCAGGGGGAGTCCTACTCCTACCGGGAGTAGGACTCCCCCCTCCAATCCTATTCCAACTAGGACTCTCAAGGGGGAAAGGAGAGAGAGGGGGGCCGGCCCCTTTTCCTAGTCCTACTAGGACTTGGGGAAGGGGGGGCGCGCGGCCAGCTGTGGGCTGCCCCTTTTCTCTTTTCCACTAAGGCCCAATAGGCCCATTAGTCTCCCGGGGGGTTCCGGTAACCCTCCCGGTATTCCGGTAAAATCCCGATTTCACCCGGAACACTTCCTATGTCCAAACATAGGCTTCCACTATATCAATCTTTACGTCTCGACCATTTCGAGACTCCTCGTCATGTCCGTGATCTCATCCGGGACTCCGAACAACCTTCGGTACATCAAAATGCATAAACTCATAATAACTGTCATCGTAACGTTAAGCGTGCGGACCCTACGGTTCGAGAACAATGTAGACATGACTGAGACACGTCTCTGGTCAATAACCAATAGCGGGACCTGGATGCCCATATTGGCTCCTACATATTCTACGAAGATCTTTATCGGTCAGACCGCATAACAACATACGTTGTTCCCTTTGTCATCAGTATGTTACTTGCCCGAGATTCGATCGCCGGTATCCAATACCTAGTTCAATGTCGTTACCGGCAAGTCTCTTTACTCGTTCCGTAATACATCATCTCACAACTAACATATTAGTTGCAGTGCTTGCAAGGCTTATGTGATGTGCATTACCGAGAGGGCCCAGAGATACCTCTCCGACAATCGGAGTGACAAACCCTAATCTCGAAATACACCAACCCAACATCTACCATTGGAGACACCTGTAGTACTCCTTTATAATCACCCAGTTACGTTGTGATGTTTGGTAGTACCCAAAGTGTTCCTCCGATAAATGGGAGTTGCATAATCTCATAGTTATAGGAACATGTATAAGTCATGAAGAAAGCAATAGCAACATACTAAACGATCGGGTGCTAAGCTAATGGAATGGGTCATGTCAATCAGATCATTCAACTAATGATGTGACCTCGTTAATCAAATAACAACTCTTTGTTCATGGTTAGGAAACATAACCATCTTTGATTAACGAGCTAGTCAAGTAGAGGCATACTAGTGACACTCTGTTGGTCTATGTATTCACACATGTATTATGTTTCCGGTTAATACAATTCTAGCATGAATAATAAACATTTATCATGATATAAGGAAATAAATAATAACTTTATTATTGCCTCTAGGGCATATTTCCTTCAGTCTCCCACTTGCACTAGAGTCAATAATCTAGATTACACAGTAATGATTCTAACACCCATGGAGCCTTGGTGCTGATCATGTTTTGCTCGTGGAAGAGGCTTAGTCAACGGGTCTGCAACATTCAGATCCGTATGTATCTTGCAAATCTCTATGTCTCCCACCTGGACTAAATCCCGGATGGAGTTGAAGCGTCTCTTGATGTGTTTGGTCCTTTTGTGAAATCTGGATTCCTTTGCCAAGGCAATTGCACCAGTATTGTCACAGAAGATTTTCATTGGACCCGATGCACTAGGTATGACACCTAGATCGGATATGAACTCTTTCATCCAGACTCCTTCGTTTGCTTCTTCCGAAGCAGCTATGTACTCCGCTTCACATGTAGATCCCGCTACGACGCTTTGTTAAGAACTGCACCAACTGACAGCTCCACCGTTTAAAGTAAACACGTATCCGGTTTGCGATTTAGAATCGTCCGGATCAGTGTCAAAGCTTGCATCAACGTAACCTCTTACGGTGAGCTCTTTGTCACCTCCATATACGAGAAACATATCCTTAGTCCTTTTCAGGTATTTCAGGATGTTCTTGACCGCTGTCCAGTGATCCATTCCTGGATTACTTTGGTACCTCCCTGCTAAACTTATAGCAAGGCACACATCAGGTCTGGTACACAGCATTGCATACATGATAGAGCCTATGGCTGAAGCATAGGGAACATCTTTCATTTTCTCTCTATCTTCTGCAATGGTCGGGCATTGAGTCTGACTCAACTTCACACCTTGTAACACAGGCAAGAACCCTTTCTTTGCTTGATCCATTTTGAACTTCTTCAAAATCTTGTCAAGGTATGTGCTCTGTGAAAGTCCAATTAAGCGTTTTGATCTATCTCTATAGATCTTTATGCCTAATATGTAAGCAGCTTCCCCGAGGTCTTTCATCGAAAAACTTTTATTCAAGTATCCCTTTATGCTATCCAGAAATTCTATATCATTTCCAATCAGCAATATGTCATCCACATATAATATTAGAAATGCTACAGAGCTCCCACTCACTTTCTTGTAAATACAGGCTTCTCCAAAAGTCTGTATAAAGGCAAATGCTTTGATCACACTATCAAAGCATTTATTCCAACTCCGAGATGCTTGCACCAGTCCATAAATGGATCGCTGGAGTTTGCATACTTTGTTAGCTCCCTTTGGATCGACAAAACCTTTTGGTTGTATCATATACAACTCTTCTTCCAGAAATCCATTCAGGAATGCAGTTTTAACATCCATCTGCCATATTTCATAATCATAAAATGCGGCAATTGCTAACATAATTCTGACGGACTTAAGCATCGCTACGGGTGAGAAGGTCTCATCGTAGTCAACCCCTTGAACTTGTCGAAAACCTTTCGCGACAAGTCGAGCTTTATAGACAGTAATATTACCGTCAGCGTTAGTCTTTTTCTTGAAGATCCATTTATTCTCAATTGCTTGCCGATCATCGGGCAAGTCAACCAAAGTCCATACTTTGTTTTCATACATGGATCCCATCTCAGATTTCATGGCCTCAAGCCACTTTGTGGAATCTGGGCTCACCATCGCTTCTTCATAGTTTGTAGGTTCATCATGATCTAGTAGCATGACTTCCAGAACTGGATTACCGTACCACTCTGGTGCGGATCTCACTCTGGTTGATCTACGTGGTTCAGTAGTATCTTGTCCTGAAGCTTCATGATCATCATCATTAGCTTCCTCACTGATTGGTATAGGTGTCGCAGAAACAGTTTTCTGTGATGAACTATTTTCCAATAAGGGAGCAGGTACAGTTACCTCGTCAAGTTCTACTTTCCTCCCACTCACTTCTTTCGAGAGAAACTCCTTCTCTAGAAAGTTTCCGAATTTAGCAACAAAAGTCTTGCCTTCGGATCTGTGATAGAAGGTGTATCCAATAGTTTCCTTTGGATATCCTATGAAGACACATTTCTCCGATTTGGGTTTGAGCTTATCAGGTTGAAGCTTTTTCACATAAGCATCGCAGCCCCAAACTTTAAGAAATGACAACTTTGGTTTCTTGCCAAACCATAGTTCATAAGGTGTCGTCTCAACGGATTTTGATGGTGCCCTATTTAACGTGAATGCGGCCGTCTCTAAAGCATAACCCCAAAACGATAGCGGTAAATCAGTAAGAGACATCATAGATCGCACCATATCTAGTAAAGTACGATTACGACGTTCAGACACACCATTACGCTGTGGTGTTCCGGGTGGCATGAGTTGTGAAACTATTCCACAATTTTTCAAATGTACACCAAACTCGTAACTCAAATATTCTCCTCCACGATCAGATCGTAGAAACTTTATTTTCTTGTTACGATGATTTTCAACCTCACTCTGAAATTCTTTGAACTTTTCAAATGTTTCAGACTTATGTTTCATTAAGTAGATATACCCATATCTGCTTAAATCATCTGTGAAGGTGAGAAAATAACGATATCCGCCATGAGCCTCAATATTCATCGGACCACATACATCGGTATGTATGATTTCCAATAAATCTGTTGCTCTCTCCATAGTACCGGAGAACGGTGTTTTAGTCATCTTGCCTATGAGGCACGGTTCGCAAGTACCAAGTGATTCATAATCAAGTGGTTCCAAAAGCCCATCAGTATGGAGTTTCTTCATGCGCTTTACACCGATATGACCTAAACGGCAGTGCCACAAATAAGTTGCACTATCATTATTAACTTTGCATCTTTTGGCTTCTACATTATGAATATGTGTATCACTATCATCGAGATTCAACAAGAATAGACCACTCTTCAAAGGTGCATGACCATAAAAGATATTACTCATATAAATAGAACAACCATTATTCTCTGATTTAAATGAATAACCGTCTCGCATCAAACAAGATCCAGATATAATGTTCATGCTTAACGCTGGCACCAAATAACAATTATTTAGGTCTAATATTAATCCCGAAGGTAGATGTAGAGGTAGCGTGCCGACCGCGATCACATCGACTTTGGAACCGTTTCCCACGCGCATCGTCACCTCGTCCTTTGCTAGCGTCCGCTTATTCCGTAGTCCCTGTTTCGAGTTGCAAATATTAGCAACAGAACCAGTATCAAATACCCAGGTGCTACTGCGAGCTCTAGTAAGGTACACATCAATAACATGTATATCACATATACCTTTGTTCACTTTGCCATCCTTCTTATCCGCCAAATACTTGGGGCAGTTCCGCTTCCAGTGACCAGTCTGCTTGCAGTAGAAGGACTCAGTTTCAGGCTTAGGTCCAGACTTGGGTTTCTTCTCCTGAGCAGCAACTTGCTTGCTGTTCTTCTTGAAGTTTCCCTTCTTCTTCCCTTTGCCCTTTTTCTTGAAACTAGTGGTTTTGCTAACCATCAACACTTGATGCTCCTTCTTGATTTCTACCTCCGCAGCTTTCAGCATTGCAAAGAGCTCGGGAATAGTCTTGTTCATCCCTTGCATATTATAGTTCATCATGAAGCTCTTGTAGCTTGGTGGCAGTGATTGGAGAATTCTGTCAATGACACAGTCATCTGGAAGATTAACTCCCATCTGAATCAAGTGATTATTATACCCAGACATTTTGAGTATATGCTCACTGACAGAACTGTTCTCCTCCATCTTGCAGCTATAGAACTTATTGGAGACTTCATATCTCTCAATTCGGGCATTTGCTTGAAATATTAACTTCAACTCCTGGAACATCTCATATGCACCATGACGTTCAAAACGTCGTTGAAGTCCCGATTCTAAGCCGTAAAGCATGGCACACTGAACTATCGGGTAGTCATCAGCTTTGCTCTGCCAGACGTTCATAACATCTGGCGTTGCTCCAGCAGCAGGCCTGTCACCCAGCGGTGCTTCCAGGACGTAATTCTTCTGTGCAGCAATGAGGATAATCCTCAGGTTACGGACCCAGTCCGTGTAATTGCTACCATCATCTTTCAACTTTGCTTTCTCAAGGAACGCATTAAAATTTAACGGAACAACAGCACGAGCCATCTATCTACAATCAACATAAACAAGCAAGATACTATCAGGTACTAAGTTCATGATAAGTTTAAGTTCAGTTAATCAAATTACTTAAGAACTCACACTTAGATAGACATCCCTCTAATCCTCTAAGTGATCACGTGATCCAAATCAACTAAACCATAACCGATCATCACGTGAGATGGAGTAGTTTTCAATGGTGAACATCGTTATGTTGATCATATCTACTATATGATTCACGCTCGACCTTTCGGTCTCCGTGTTCCGAGGCCATATCTGTATATGCTTGGCTCGTCAAGTATAACCTGAGTATTCTGCGTGTGCAACTGTTTTGCACCCGTTGTATTTGGACGTAGAGCTTATCACACCCGATCATCACGTGGTGTCTGGGCACGACGAACTTTGGCAACGGTGCATACTCAGGGAGAACACTTCTTGATAATTTAGTGAGAGATCATCTTATAATGCTACCGTCAATCAAAGCAAGATAAGATGCATAAAAGGATAAACATCACATGCAATCAATATAAGTGATATGATATGGCCATCATCATCTTGTGCTTGTGATCTCCATCTCCGAAGCACCGTCATGATCACCATCGTCACCGGCGCGACACCTTGATCTCCATCGTAGCATCGTTGTCGTCTCGCCAATCTTATGCTTCCACGACTATCACTACCGCTCAGTAATAAAGTAAAGCATTACATCGCGATTGCATTGCATATAATAAAGCGACAACCATATGGCTCCTGCCAGTTGCCGATAACTTGGTTACAAAACATGATCATCTCATACAATAAAATCAGCATCATGCCTTGACCATATCACATCACAACATACCCTGCAAAAACAAGTTAGACGTCCTCTACTTTGTTGTTGCAAGTTTTACGTGGCTGCTACGGGCTTATGTAAGAACTCATCTCACCTACGCATCAAAACCACAACGATAGTTCGTCAAATAGACTCCGTTTTAACCTTCTCAAGGACCGGGCGTAGTCATACTTGGTTCAACTAAAGTTGGAGAGATAGTCTTCCGCAAGCCATCTATGTGCAAAGCACGTCGAGGGAACCGGTCTCGCATAAGAGTACACGTAAGGTTGGTCCGGATCGTCTCACCCAACAATACCACCGAACCAAAGTATGACATGCTGGTAGGCAGTATGACTTGTATTGCCCACAACTCACTTGTGTTCTACTCGTGCAAATAACATCAAACCATAAAACCTAGGCTCGGATGCCACTGTTGGGGAACGCAGTAATTTCGAAAATTTTCCTATGCACACGCAAGATCATGGTGATGCACAGCAACGAGAGGGGAGAGTGTTGTCTACGTACCAACGCAGACCGACTGCGGAAGCGATCACACAACATAGAGGAAGTAGTCGTACGTCTTCTTCCCGATCCGACCGATCCAAGCACCGTTACTCCGGCACCTCCGAGTTCTTAGCACACGTTCAGCTCGATGACGATCCTCGGGCTCCGATCCACAAAAGCGTCGAGGAAGAGTTCCGTCAGCACGACGGCGTGGTGACGATCTTGATGTACTACCGACGCAGGGCTTCGCCTAAGCACTACAACGGTATGATCGAGGTGGAATTTGGTGGCAGGGGGCACCGCACACGGCTAAGGAACGATCTCAAGGATCAACTTGTGTGTCTTGGGGAGTCCCCTGCCCCCGTATATAAAGGTTGGAGGGAGGGGGGCTGGCCGGCCAGAGAGAGGGAGGCGCAGGGGGAGTCCTACTCCTACCGGGAGTAGGACTCCCCCCTCCAATCCTATTCCAACTAGGACTCTCAAGGGGGAAAGGAGAGAGAGGGGGGCCGGCCCCTTTTCCTAGTCCTACTAGGACATGGGGAAGGGGGGGGCGCGGCCAGCTGTGGGCTGCCCCTTTTCTCTTTTCCACTAAGGCCCAATAGGCCCATTAGTCTCCCGGGGGGTTCCGGTAACCCTCCCGGTATTCCGGTAAAATCCCGATTTCACCCGGAACACTTCCTATGTCCAAACATAGGCTTCCAATATATCAATCTTTACGTCTCGACCATTTCGAGACTCCTCGTCATGTCCGTGATCTCATCCGGGACTCCGAAGAACCTTCGGTACATCAAAATGCATAAACTCATAATAACTGTCATCGTAACGTTAAGCGTGCGGACCCTACGGTTCGAGAACAATGTAGACATGACTGAGACACGTCTCCGGTCAATAACCAATAGCGGGACCTGGATGCCCATATTGGCTCCTACATATTCTATGAAGATCTTTATCGGTCAGACCGCATAACAACATACGTTGTTCCCTTTGTCATCGGTATGTTACTTGCCCGAGATTCGATCGTCGGTATCCAATACCTAGTTCAATCTCGTTACCGGCAAGTCTCTTTACTCGTTCCATAATACATCATCTCACAACTAACATATTAGTTGCAGTGCTTGCAAGGCTTATGTGATGTGCATTACCGAGAGGGCCCAGAGATACCTCTCCGACAATCGGAGTGACAAACCCTAATCTCGAAATACGCCAACCCAACATCTACCATTGGCGACACCTGTAGTACTCCTTTATAATCACCCAGTTATGTTGTGATGTTTGGTAGTACCCAAAGTGTTCCTCCGATAAACGGGAGTTGCATAATCTCATAGTTATAGGAACATGTATAAGTCATGAAGAAAGCAATAGCAACATACTAAACGATCGGGTGCTAAGCTAATGGAATGGGTCATGTCAATCAGATCATTCAACTAATGATGTGACCTCGTTAATCAAATAACAACTCTTTGTTCATGGTTAGGAAACATAACCATCTTTGATTAACGAGCTAGTCAAGTAGAGGCATACTAGTGACACTCTGTTGGTCTATGTATTCACACATGTATTATGTTTCCGGTTAATACAATTCTAGCATGAATAATAAACATTTATCATGATATAAGGAAATAAATAATAACTTTATTATTGCCTCTAGGGCATATTTCCTTCATGTCCATGTACCATTGATGCAATTCATACATTCTCGTTGGGAGCTTCTTGACATCTTCTGGCTCGACCAAAGGTTGGCCCCAGACAAATTTCCGTTTTCTTTCCTCCTCTCTAATCGGAGGCATGTCCTCGATCTCGAGGAGTTGTCCAACAGTGATCTTGAGTTCTTCAGCCTGCATTATATGCTCCTAGGTTATTACCACATCGCCCACCTCGGGAACGTAAACCGTTTGGCCACAATAATATTGGGTGCGCGTACTGTGATGTGTTGTTGGCGGCACAACAAGCGGGGGTATCAATTGCACCGCCTGTTTTCCCAGCTGGGCAACGGTTTTCCCGCATTTTTTGACAGCTGCTTGTTGTTTGCTCGAGCTCGAGCTCGCCTCCTTTTGTAGACGTTGTCGATGTAACTTCCTGATGTGGCGCTCATAGTCTGAGTCAATAGGCTTAGGAGCTGGTGGTTGAGCCATACGAATGAAGTGGTCAACTACTTCCACAGGCACTTTCTCCCTTGGCGGCGGTGGCGGTTTCGGTCCAAAATGGGCGTCGACTTCTGCCCGCACTATGGCATTGGTTTGCTCCTCGGTCCTGTCGTAAGCCCTCACAGGAAGAGGAGTACTGAGGTTTTAACCATATTTATATCGCTTGCCTCCGCCTGTACTTCATGTACTATCACCTCGACTCGTACCGCTACGCACCATAGCTGCGGGGTGTCTCTTCTGCGATTGCTGAGGCGGCGGAGACAGCTGACGGGGCTGAGTTGGACGAGGAGGAGTGGCCTGAAGCTGTGCCGGACTTGGAGGAGTGGCCTGACACTTTGCCGGACTTGGAGGAGGAGGAGTGGCCTCACGCGTTGGTGGACTTGGAGGAGCGGGATTCTGCTGACTCGGTGACGGACTTCGACGAGGAGTCGGGTGACGCGGTGTCGGTGGCCTTCGAAAGATGATGCAATCCTTTCTCCATAGGATGACACGATGTATGGCCTCTCCCAATGTGTGCTCGTCGTCACCTCCAGGAATGTCAAGCTGTAGCTCCGAATATGGGTCCACCACCTCATCAACCAAGACATGAGCATAGCCCGCTGGAATCGGGTTGCAATGGAAGGTTGCCTCGGGGGAATTTGAGAAAGCAATGACGTCCGCCACCTTCATGGATATGTTCTTCATTTTGAAGTGTAGCTCGCAGTTAGTGTTCTCCATGATGTCATCCACGGGGTATCTATCCAGCACTACTGCATCGCCCGGGGCAGAACCCACGCTGCTTCTCGGCATGGATGGGGCGGTGGTAAGCCCACATCATCTCGAATAATAGATATAATCTCGAATACATCGTCTCGAATAATATATAATCTCGAATACATCGTCTCAAATAATATATAGTCTCGAATACATCGTCTCGAATATTATATATCGAGTACATCACTGGCTAGGTAGCTAATAAAGATCGAATACTATAGAAGAATCTAGGAAACTCGCGGTTCCTTCGGCGCGGGCGGTGGACACCCAAGGAGAAGGAACCCTCACAGGATCATAGCTGAAGTGAGATACCTGAAGAAACTGCCAGGTATTGGAGAACCTGTCGCCCTCTAACGCAACCATGTAGCGATGGACGTGCTCGTCCTCCTCCCTGACACGGCGACGTACCTCCTCCGGCGGGGCTGGCTCCCTCCGCACCGAAACTGGCCCACGCGAACGCCACCAAATGAGATCAGGGTCGGCGACGGGACCCGGGGCCGGGTTCCTCATCAAGCGGCGCGCCCCTCTAGGCAGCACCTCCCAGTGCCAGCCCGGCGGAGCCCAGTCCCGGACATGGGTCAGCCGGACGTCGTCGTGGACGGGTCGCCGGCGAGGATGCGGGCCGGGCATCGTCCAGAACAAATACTAGCTATATGCACGCAAAAAGTAACATTTTTTTAATGATTGGATTTTGATAACTAAAATTTCTATCATTTCTATATAACTAACATTCCTATAACATTTCTAACAATGCTATATAACTAACATTTCTATAACATTTCTAATATTTCTATAACTAAAAAACAGAAAAAATAAATTTATAACATTTCTATATATATAACTAACATTTGTATAACATTTCTAATATTTCTATAACTAAAAAACAGAAAAAATTTCTAACAATTCTAACAATTTTATAACTATTTCTATAACTAAAAAATAGAAAAATTTCTATCAATTCTAACTATTTTATAACTATTTCTATAACTAAAAAATAGAAAAATTTCTATCAATTCTAACTATTTTATAACTATTTCTATAACTAAAAACAGAAAAAATGTGCGTGTGTGTGTGTTCATGCTTGTGTGAGTGTATGGGCTCGGGGAGGGGCGGCGGCCACTGGGGGCGAGGGATCGGAGAGGGGTTAGAGGGGGGATTGCTCACAGCGGGGCGACGGCGACGGCGAGGCGACGGCCCGGGGCATGACGGGGCGGCGACGCGGGGACGGCGCGACGGGGACGGGGACGGGCCCGGGGCGGCGACGGAGACGAGGGCGGCGACGGCGACGGGGGCGGCGAAGGGCACGAGGGCGGCAACGAGGATGGGGGCGGCGACAGCAACGGCGCGCGATGGGGGCGGCGTAGGACGGGGGCGGCGTCGATCGATCAGGAAGAAACAAAGGGGGAGAATGAAATTTTTTGAAGTGTTGTATATATAGAAGGCACCTTTAGTACCGGTTGGAGCCACCAACCGGTACTAAAGGTCTGTTTTGGCTAGCCCAAGCGGCGGGAAGCGACCCCCTTTAGTACCGGGTGGTGGCTCCAACCGGTACTAAAGGGCCCCCCTTTAGTACCGGTTGGTGCCACGAACCGGTACTAAAGGGGGGTGCGCTGCCAGGCGAGGGGCGCAAAGTTTAGTCCCACCTCGCCTAGCGAAGGGCAGTCGCACTGGTTTATAAACCCAGCCGCGGCTGCTCCTTCGAGCTCCTCTGAAATGCAGGCCTTCTGGGCCTATCTCTGCTACTCTGCCCTATGGGGCCTATTGGGCTTGCGGGCCTGCATCCTGGCCCAACAACAAGTTGGGTTTCTAGTCGTATGCAGGCCGCAGTGGCCCGGTAGGTGGGCTTTTTTCATTTAGTTTTTTCTTTTCTGCTTTATTTATTTTGTTTTATTTATTTTTAGTTGTTTTTTGTTGTATTTAGAGTTTCTTTGTGAATATTTTTGATAGTTTTTAGAAACTTTCAGTTAGTGCCGGTAGTTTTTAAATTTGAATAGTTTAAATTTTGAATTATTTGAAATTTGTGTGAATCACTAGTTTGTGAATAACTTAACTTTAAAAATACATTTTCCAGTGATTCTTTTTTCTTATGTTTAATATTAGTGTGTTTTATCATTATATTCAATTTGGTAATGCTTAAGTTATTTAAAAAATGAAATGCCTTTGTAACTGATGAGTTTTCGTCCGAAACCCTGATACTTCGAAACAGATTGTCCATTTTGTACACGAAGTGCATCCAGTTTTTGCGGTAACCCTCTCTAACTATTACAGAGATTCCCTCCTGGGTGTGAAACACAGAAGAAAGTGATGATAGTTAAGCCGATCACATCCCAGATCGTTGGGTGTGAAACTTTTTCTTCGCGTGTGTCCCTTTGCGTCGTAACCATGGAAAATCTTCATCATTTAACGGGATGCTCGGGTCAATATTCACTGTGAATGGAGCAAATTCATCAAACTTTTCATAATCTTCTGACTTGTCTGTCTTTTCATCCACTCCCACGATGTTTCTCTTCCCAGAAAGAACTATGTGCCGCTTTGGCTCATCGTACGATGCATTCGCCTCCTTATATTTTCTTTTTCTTGGCTTGGTAGACATGTCCTTCACATAGAAAACATGTGCCACATCATTGTCTAGGACGAATGGTTCGTCTGCATACGCAAGATTGTTGAGATCCACTGTTGTCATTCCGTACTGCGGGTCTTCCGTTACCCCGCCTCGTGTCATATTGACCCATTTGCACCGAAACAAAGGGACCTTCAAACCACGTCGATAGTCAAGTTCCCGTATGTCCTGTATATAACCATAATATGTTTCCTTTCCCATCTTGGTTTCTGCATCAAAGCGGACACCACTGTTTTGGTTCGTGCTCTTCTTATCTTGGGCGATCGTGTAAAATGTATTACCATTTATCTCGTACCCTTTGAAAGTCATTATATTCGAAGATGGTAACTGGGACAGCAAGTACATGTCATCTTCAATAGAGGTGTCATGCATGGTACGTGCTTGCAACCAGCTGGCGAAACTCCTGGTTTGTTCACGTGTAATCTAGTCATCAGACCGCTCCGGGTGTTTGGAGCATAGCAAATTCTTGTGTTCATCCGTATACGGAGCACTGGCATCATAATGAACTTCCGCTTCATGCACAACCAAGGAGGAAGGTTATACAAACATAGAGTCACAGGCCAGGTGCTATGGTTGCTGCTCTGCTCCCCAAAAGGATTAATGCCATCTGCGCTTAGACCAAACCATACGCTCCTTGCATCATCTGCAAACTCCTTCCCATACTTTCTTTCGATTTTTCTCCACTGCGACCCGTCAGCGGGTACTCTCAACTTTCCGTCTTTCTTACGGTCTTCTCTGTGCCATCGCATCGCCTTGGCATGCTCTTTGTTTTGGAACAAACGTTTCAACCGTGGTATTATAGGAGCATACCACATCACCTTGGCAGGAATCTTCTTCCTGGGGGTGCCGGCCCTCGACATCACCAGGGTCATCGCGGCTGATCTTATAGCGCAATGCACCACATACCGGGCAAGTGTTCAAATCCTCGTACTCACCGCGATAGAGGATGCAATCATTAGGGCATGCATGTATCTTCTGCACCTCTAACCCTAGAGGGCAGACATCCTTCTTTGCTTCGTACGTACTCTCGGGCAATTCGTTGTCCTTTGGAAGCATATCCTTTATCATTAGCAGCAACTTTCCGAATCCCTTGTCAGATACACCATTCTCTGCCTTCCATTGCAGCAATTCCAGTGTGGTGCCCAGCTTTTTCTTGTCACCTACGCAATTCGGGTACAACAATTTTTTGTGACCCTCTAACATGCGCTGCAACTTCTTCTTCTCCAAATCACTTGCGCAGTTTCTCTTTTCTTCGGCAATGGCCTGACCTAGATCATCAACGGGCTCATCTGATGCCTCTTCTTCAGCTTCTTCCCACATTACCGGCTCAGCTTCTTCCCCCATTGTTGTATCATCGTATTCAGGGAACCCATGGCTAGGATAGCTGTCGTCGTCCTCTTCTTCTTCATTGTCTTCCATCATAACCCCTCTTTCTCCGTGCTTGGTCCAAACATTATAATGGGGCATGAAACCGGACTTAAACAGGTGGACGTGAATGGTTCTTGACGTAGAGTAATTGTTACCATTCTTACAGCGAGCACATGGACAAGGCATAAAACCATCTGCCCGGTTGTTTGCCTCAGCCGCAAGCAGAAAAGTATGCACGCCCTCAACGAACTGGGGAGAGCATCGGTCATCGTATATCCATTACCGGGTCATCTTCATTACACAACACCGAATAGACCAAATTAATACAAGTTCATACATAAAGTTCATACAACACTTAAGTGCAACAAACAAATAACTCTCTAGCTAAAGCATTTAAATGCAACAACAAATACGATCAAGATCGCAACTAAGGTAACAATGGATCCAACAGCATAATGATACCAAGCCTCACTATCGATGGCATATTTTCTAATCTTTCTAATCTTCAAGCGCATTTTCTCCATCTTGATCTTGTGATCATCGACAACATCGGCAACATGCAACTCCAATTCCATCTTCTCCCCCTCAATTTCTTTTCAACTTTTCTTTCAAGTACTTGTTTTCTCTTTCAACTAAATTAAACCTCTTGGCAATAGGGTCGGTTGGAATTTCCGGTTCACATACCTCCTAGAAAAAATTTCTATGTCAACTTCATGGGCATAATTTGTCATAAACACAAAATGCAACTAGTTTTAAAAGAGAATATACATACCACATCCGAATCATAACAAGGACTAGGGCCGACGTGGATGGATATCAAAACCATGGCACTATATGTATAACAAACAACGTACCGGTAAGATAATTATACGAGTAACTATATATCCAAATCACACAAACATCAATTTTTATATAAAATTTCATGAACAAGAGGCTCACCACAAGGTGGTGCCGGCGACGGGACGGTCCGGGCGATCGACGGTGGCTACGATGGAGATTTAGAAGGCACTAAGTAAACCACACCTACATATGCAAACTAAGTGTTATTTTTGACCTCAAACTGCATATAAATCAAATACTAGCACACATATATATATATATATATATCCTCCCAAATTACTAAACTCACAAATTAATCACTATATAAAGCATTGCAAGAGCTAATCTAGCAATGAGAGATGAAAGGACAAAGTTGCTAACCTTTGTGATCATTTGAATGGATGGAGGCCTTCAAATCTTGACAAATTTTGGGCAAAATGTGTGATGAGCTCGAGAGGAAGAGGGGAAGAATAGAGAGGAGAGGTGAAAGGGGAAGAACAGAGCGAGCTCGGGTGGATGAAGGGTTTATGTAGGACGACCTTTAGTACCGGTTTGTGCCAAGAACCGGTACTAAAGGGGCTGGAGGGGCCCCATTCTGACAACATCCTGCCACCACTCTCATTAGTACCGGTTCGTCAAACCGGTGGTAAAGGTTTGCCACGAACCGGTACTAATGAAAGCGGCCCGGCTAGCCGTTGGAACCGGCACTAATGTATACATTAGTGCCGGCTCAAATACAAACCGGCACTAATGTGCTTCACGTTTGACCCTTTTTCTACTAGTGTTGCTCGACCCTAGTGTCACTGATAAAATGAAGTAATAATACAGTTAAAATAGAGCGAGTGTCCTCTCTATCATTTCATTTCCAATGTAGATAAAGAAAGTGCTTCTCTTTGTTAATGTATGTTTCATCAACTAGTCCCATTGTTAATGTTTAAGCGTTTCTGCAAACTTGGGTGCTTAATTTTAGTTGATCTGCACAAAAATAGAGATTTGAATGTCTCAAGGCCCCTCCTTGTACTACCGATGTACACCGATGTTCATCATTGGCAGAAGGTGTATCGAGGAGACTTGGGTCGATTTCCAGTATGATGTAATATATTCATCTGTTTATTAGTGTATGTTTCATCAACTAGGGCCACTATAATCTAATCACGCCTTTCATTATCTGTGCAAACAGGGTTATTCAGCTGCATTTTGGTGGAACTGCACAAATGTACAGATGGAACTGGCATATATGCAGAGTGCGAGGTGCCAAGTAAAAATTACCGACACCAACCCTCCTCCATCTAAGCATTGGCATCCACCACCATCAGTGGGATGTGTGGTGCTCACTGTGGACGACTCTTTCTCGGCAGCAAATCCTCTAACCAAATACTAGTAGCTTATACTTAAAAAAATAATAGTACCTTATATTGGCAGTTTTCTAAGGGTGTACTTTTTTCTGAAAGAAGCACCAATCTATTTTTCTTTATTTGTACACAGTGTCACACTTTGACCCAAAGGTCCATAGCTATTTTAGGGTGATTGGCGTAGTACTCGGAGGCTGATTGTAAGCATGATTTTTATTAGTTGTCACACTGATTGTAAGCATGAGGAGATGGAATATTAGGTTAGTGCGAAGCTTACCTTAAACCCTACCGATGCCGTTGAAACGAGGCGAGTGTCGAGGGAACTGTGGAGAACGGCGGGGAAGTGATGTCGTGCCATACGACCTCCTCTTGCGGTGGGAGAACGAATACTCCTATGGCTCCGGCTGGCTCTGCACCCTCACGAATGGCACATCGTACTCGATCGATTCGTTATCCTTTGGGTGCTCGACCTTCGACCTGTACGCCCACCACCTCCGCCTGACTTTCGCCTCGGGCGAATCTGTCTGCTCCATCACCCAGAGGAGATACTCGATGTAACTCGAAGGACTGCGGCGTGACTGCCGCCGAGGAGTACATCACCGCCCTCATCGCCATCGTCTCGCTCTTTTGCATATATTGCCACATGGCCCTCACCATCCTCGAAATCTTCCACTCATTGTCAAACCAAGTAAGGGTCTCCTTCAACCTGGCTAACTTTGCCTGGTCACCGCTGGCGATCTGCCAGATTCACTACTGCATCCCCTCCATAGATGTCCTTCTGAGTGGTCCGGTGCTAGCTTTGGAAGATGGGAGGAAAGACGGTGGTCTTGCAATATAGAAGAGGGAGAGGCGAGACGGTGGTTTTGGAAGGGAGATGATGGAGAGGATAGGTTCCCCTGCCTTTCGGTCGCTGATAGGTGGGCCCCGCGCTTGGTGGGACCCATGTGTCAGTGTCTTAATGGCAGTATGGGCTACGTTAGGGGATCCTCGTCCGAGGATAGAGGAGGTGGTTTTGCAATGGAGAAGAGGGAGAGGCGAGACGGTGGTTTTGGAATGGATATGATGGAGAGGACAGGAGGTGGTTTTGCAATGGAGAAGAGGGAGAGGTGCATGCAATTGCGATTTAGGATTGGACGAGAGGGCCGACGCGTTGTGACTGGATCAAAATCAAAATCAATTTACCCTTCAATTAAGAAAGCGGCCCCACATTAACTATTCTCCCTTTTATTCTGGGCCATAATTGACCATGATTTTCACAAATAAAATATATGTTATACGTTGCAAAAATAATATAATTTGAAAGTACATCCAGATACGAACCAAACGATACAATTTTTGGTGACATGCATTCACATTTTGCTTGTCAAATATAGTACATGGTGAAACTTTGACCCAAAATACGCAAAACAAAAAAAATACTTCCAAGACCAGCGCCGCTCTTTCGCTCTTCTCCTCTTAAACCACCGCCGCTCCTCTCCTCTTCCATTTCAAAACCACCACCCCTCCTCTCCTGTTCCAATCCAAAACCAGCGTCGCTGCTCTCCCGTTCTAAACCAAAACCTGTGTTGCTTCTCTCCTCTTCCATTCAAAAACCACCGCCGGTGAGTGAAGGTGCTGTGGAGAAGTAGATCGATGGAGGAGTACAATCGATACGTGAGGATCGCAGACGGTGACCCTGTGAAGCTAGCTAGGATGTTGGAGATACAGTCTTGGTTTGACAACAAGGACCAACTAGCGGCGACGGCAACATTCATGGCCAAATATCTACAACGGAACGAAAAGGCGGCGATACTCCCGGAGGGAGTCGCGCGGGAGTACATAGAGCTGCTCCTCTGGGCTATGGAGCAAACAGATCCACCGAATCCGATCGTGAGGGAGCGGTGGTGGGAGTATCTATCCCAGATGGAGCATCCACTAGAGATTGAAGGATCGAGCATCTACAGGGTGCCGTTTGTGAGGGTGACGTGCCAGAGCGAGCCGGTGGAGTCTTCGTCAACCGAACCCAACTGCAAGAGGAGAAAAATAGTTGGCCCGACGACGCTTCCCCGCCATCCTCTCACTCTCCCTTCACATCGTCTCATGGGGCGGATGTCTGCCGCCGAGGAATAGGTGGGATTTGCCCCCCCCCCCCGACCAATAGTCGGGTAGGTTGTGAATTGTCAGGAGGAGCCTAGGGTTGTTAGTATTTGCAGGTTGTGGATTGTGTTTTGTGTTGTGTATTTTGAGAGTACTATCATATATGAATGTCTTTTGATTTTCAGATTTGCAGTATTGAGCATATGAAGTATTTTAAGAATTCTATAGATCTATTTTTAGCACTTAAAAATTGTAGTTTCATAGGAGTATAAAAGTGCGAACAATGTGATTCTCACAGAAGAAACTGCAAGTTTTAGTTTCAGATAAGAAACTCCAAGTTCAGTTTCAGATAAGAAACTGCAACTTTCAGAGGCAGAGCATTTATATTAACACGGCCTTTTCAAACAGTGTTAACATCATGCTGGAAGTTTTATTCATGGTCGAAACTGGAACTACCAGCCAGTTAAAATCATGCTGATCAACATTAATGCATATCACATCTTAATATAATGCACCGTCAAAAAGATATGCTATTTTCAAAATGCCCACACAATGTCGAGTGTGCGAAAAACAGAGAAAACAAGGAACGAAGTTTTGGCAAGTGTAGGACGTTGTGTGCGTAGATGACAATTGGGACCCACATGTCAATAAAGGCAGAGGCAAAAATTTTAGAGATATTTTCTCTACACAGGTGGAATCAAATCTGGGCGGAACAGCTGTTGGGTAGTGTCACTTGGCCACTGGGCTAGTTCAGTTATTTCGTTACTAATAAGGCACTTCCTCAGGTTGTCGGATCTCCTCGTGCGCCTTTGTGCACTCGCCGCGATGCCGTTGTCTGCCATTGTTAATATGCTGAACAAACGAGAGGAATCTGGAGAGGACTGTACGTGGAGAGGCGGACAGTCGGGAACCACCAGGTCTATGGCCGTACGCAAGCAAGTGCCTCATCGAAAAAAATACTTCCTCCTAATTCTATACTGACGTTGGGGCCCACGGGTTTGTCAACATAGTTACATTTTTTAGGTGCTTCAACATAGTTAGTATAGGAGATAAATTCACAACGAAGCCGGGGAGCTGGCAGGTATCATTTATTATCACTGGGGCAGCCAGTATCAGCTGGGTTTCGGGCTGCCCCGTCTAGGCTCTCTTTTTTAACATGCACAGCCCACGACCTCGGATGGGAGGACCATAAGGCTGTTTGTATTGTCTTGAGGGTCGTCATGTATCGACCGGCCTACGGACCTCCCATCCGAGGTTTTATTTTTCCTGAAACATCGGC
Source organism: Triticum monococcum (assembly GCA_034509565.1). Lineage (NCBI taxonomy): Eukaryota > Viridiplantae > Streptophyta > Magnoliopsida > Poales > Poaceae > Triticum > Triticum monococcum. The sequence goes on from CM067843.1 coordinate 478,113,316, forward strand.
AGCCCAATTTATGTTTTTTTGAAGAAAACGTAGAGGTTTGTTCTATTTTTCTATATAAGAATTGGAACGCCTGGTCCAACTTATGTTTCCCTTCTAACTATATTATATATATTTAAATTATTTTATATGCTATTATATATTATTGTTATTCTCATCATATATTTAATAGATACTTACATATGTAAGAAAACAATATCCTACATCTTGTTAACTTATAAAAATAATTTCTTAACAATAAAATCATGGATTTTTTTGGCAAGGAAGTCCTGGTGATTGTGTACAAAAGCTTGGTAATATTTAAGGACCAATATAATAATAAATCACTTATTATTTAAATATATATATATAGCAAAATCCTAACCCCCTGTTTATTTTTTGATAACATTGATGCGCCCACCCCAACATTATAATTAGAATCAGCCCAGCAAAATTGTGTATTTCAAGAAAGTGCAAATGGCGTGTAATTTTTTTAGGAAAAACATAAATGGGCCGCATGGACGCTACATTATTTGTTCACCCAGCCCAGCTAATGGACTATAATTCAGAAAAAAGAGATCAAATGGACTGTAAATTCTACCCCGCAAAAAACTGTAAATTTTGAAAAAATGGGTTGAATACGTGCCACATTTTTGGAGGCTGAAATGTGGGCCAATAGACCGAAGCCAATGCAAGTCGTTGTCAACTTAGTCAACAAATGATTCTGACATCGTTAGCCGTTGGATTTACATACAACAACTAGCATACATCTTCAATCTCTCGTCTTCTTCCTCCAGCGCCGCCGGGACCACCTACTCCCGCCTCCTGCTGCTAGCAGCTCTGCTTAGCACGCTCCGCTGTGAAGCGCTACTCCATCGTTGCCCATGCCATCCCTCCACCCCTCCACACCTCCTGCTCTTCTCCACCGACTGCCGAACCACACCGCACCAGAACCAATTAACCCTCGTACACCTCTCCGTCTGCGACTCTACTCCCGCGTCTTCCCATCTCCGGCTCGTTGCTGTCCGGGGCCTCGCCGCCCTCCACCACCTTGGATGCGCTCGGCGCAGAGTGGTCAATGTGGTCAACGAACGACACCATCGGAAGTAGACTGTGCGTGGAGAGGCTGACAGCTGGGTCCACGGCCGCACGCAAGGAAATGCCTCCTTATTACGCGCAAAATAATGATTCCTCGACCTGACAACTGGGACCCACCGGAAGGGCCTCTGTATTTCATGAAAAACTGTTCCCACCGCTGACAGGTCGGACCCACCAGCTATATCTTCGCACACAAGGAAGTGCCTCTTTATTACGCACAAAAAAATGAATACTCCCCCTGCTAGTTGGGACCCACCTTGGTGGGAGCCTGACTTGTGGGCCTACTAAGTTGACGGGGATGGCGTGTTTTGTCAACTTAGTCAATATGAACGATTCTAGCTCCATTGACCGTACGATGTCCATCCAACGGCCGTAGTGCTTCTTCAACCTCTGGTCTTGTTGCTCCAGCCACCCAAAGCAGCCGGTCGTGCCGCATGCTCCTGCCTCCCGTGGTCGCTGTGCTGCCGCGGAGGCCTCACCGCCCCTATTATTCCCTCCGCTAGCCAGGCCCTGCGGCGATGGCAGCCTCACACCGTAGCCGAACCAGTGAACGCTCGTACTCCTCTCCGCGCGGGCTTTCAGTGCCGCGTCTTCCCTGGCTCCACGTCGTCCCCTTCCTAGGCCTCACAGTCGTCCACCGCCCTGGTGCTCTCGGGGCAGCGTGGTCAATGTGGTCAAGGAACGGCTTCCATCGGACGTGGACTGTACGTGGAGAGGCTAACAGCTGGGTCGACGGTCGCAGCAAGGAAGTGCCTCCTTATTACGCGCAAAATAATTATTCCTCCACCTGATAGCGGGGACCCACCGGACGGGCCACCATATTTCATGAAAAAATCGTTTCCCCCTGACTGCTGAGACCCACCAGCTACATCTTCGCACGCAAGGAAGTGCGTCCGGGCAAAAAAATGATTCGCCCCTGACTGCTAAGACCCACTAGCAACATCTTCGCACGCAAGGAAGTGCCTAACAGTCGGGACCCACCTGGTCGAAGCGTACGTAGCATTGTCATTCTAGTCACGAACGTGTACGTACATACTGGTCGATGTAGTGGCGCACACGTGTCGTAGTAGAGGCGCGCACGTAGCATGTACACGTACGTATAGCAGCCAGTGTGCAAGAAAGAAAATACGGCCATCTACGTACATATGGGCAGGGTCTCGAACACCTACGCGCGCATACGTACGGCCAGGGCTCGTGTACATGGCTGGGTCGGAACGGAGAAACAGTGTCTTCGTCGTGTTCATGGGGAGCCAACCGGCTGGGTCGGAACGGAATGCGTCGTCGTGTTCATCAGGAGGGCTTGGACGGAAGAGCCGATGGAAAGGAGGCCTGGCGTACCGCAGAATGGAGGACACGGCCTTGTGTTCGACCAGCCACGTTCGAAACAGGATCCTGTTCATTGGGAGGGGTGTGGCGTACCACAAAACGAAGGAAACAGACTTGTGTTGGAGCGCTACGGTCGAAATGGGGGTCCTGTTCGTCAGGAGGGGTGTGGCGTACCGCAAAACGGGACTCCACGAGATACTGTTCATCTCCACCATCGACCCCGTCCAGCCTCCACGGGCTACTGTTCATCCTCCGTCGACCTCCTCTAGCCTCCACCTGCGACTGTTCATCCACGGGCTCCTGTTCATCCAGCCTCCACCGCGCGCTACTCCGCCGGTTACTGTTCAACCAGCCCTCTCCACGGGCTCCTGTTCAACCACCCCTCCACGGGTTCCTGTTCATCCTGCCCTCCACTATCTACTGTTCATCCTGCCCTCCACGGGGTGGTCCTGTTCATCCTGCCCTCCACGGGGTCTTGTTCATCCAGCCCCAACCGGCTCGATCGACCGGGGTACTGTTCATCCAGAGGTAACACCATAGGGTCCTATTCATCCACCCCCACCGGGAACTATTCATCCACCCCCCCCCCCCCCCCCCGCAACACTCACTATTCATCTAGAGACAGCATCGATCGGCTTTAGTTAGCAGCAGTAGCGAAGGAATCGCTCGATCGGGTTTAGTTAACAGCCATCGATCGATCGCTCGGGTTCAGTTAGAGCCCAATGCCTCGCTCGGGTTTAGTTAGAGCCCAACGCCTCGCACACATGCGCATACGTACGAAAGAAACGCGCATCGCTCGGCCCCCGACCACCCACCGTAACCGGGGACTCCCCGATATTTTCCGCGCCCTCGCTTCTACCACGGTTTTTTCCGTCATGGACAGCCCAAAGAATGTCATGTAGTTGCGTCTCCGACCCACCCAGGATGAAAAGCCCATTTTCTGTCATAGAAGTAGGACCCCACCATATCTATGATGATACTGGGTTTTGTCACAATTATCATCATAGAAGTGTCATAAGTATGACAGAAAAGATTTTCGTTCGGCCCAAAATGTCACGGATGTGTCTTTTTTTAATGATGACTGAGACTCACTTCCGATCAATAACCAATAGCGGAACCTGGATGCTCATATTGGTTCCTACATATTCTACGAAGATCTTTATCGATCAAACCGCATAACAACATATGTTGTTCGCTTTGTCATTGGTATGTTACTTGCCCGAGCTTCGATCATTGGTATCTCAATACCTAGTTCATTCTCGTTGCCGGCAAGTCTCTTTACTCGTTCTGTAATGCATCATCCCGCAACTAACTCATTAGTCACATTGCTTGCAAGGCTCATAGTGATGTGCATTACCGAGAGGGCCCAGGGATACCTCTCCGATACATGGAGTGACAAATCCTAATCTCGATCTATGCCAACTCAACAAACACCATCAGAGACACCTGTAGAGCATCTTTATAATCACCCAGTTATGTTGTGACGTTTGATAGCACACAAGGTGTTCCTCCGGTATTTGGGAGTTGCATAATCTCATAGTCAGAGGAACATGTATAAGTCATGATGAAAGCAATAGCAATAAAACTAAACGATCATTTATGCTAAGCTAACGGATGGGTCTTGTCCATCACATCATTCTCTAATGATGTGATCTCGTTCATCAAATGACAACACATGTGTATGGTCAGGAAACTTAACCATCTTTGATTAACGAGCTAGTCAAGTAGAGGTATACTAGGGACACTCTGTTTTGTCTATGTATTCACACATGTACTAAGTTTCTGGTTAACACAATTTTAGCGTGAATAATAAACATTTATCATGATATAAGGAAATATAAATAAGAACTTTATTATTGCCTCTAGGGTATATTTCCTTCAAAAGGATCTTCAAGAAGAAGACTGACGCCGACGGTAATGTTACTGCCTACAAAGCTCGACTTGTTGCGAAATGTTTTCGACAAGTTTGAGGAGTTGACTACGATGAGACCTTCTCACCTGTAGCGATGCTTAAGTCCGTCCGAATCATGTTAGCAATTGCCGCATTTTATGATTATGAAATTATGGCAAATGGATGTCAAAACTGCATTCCTTAATGGATATCTTAAAGAAGAGTTGTATACGATGCAATGCTACCTCTTGAGCATGTGTTGGTTTCCCTTGAAGAGGAAAGGGTGATGCAGCAAAGTAGCGGAAGTATTTCCCTTAGTTTTTGAGAACCAAGGTATCAATCCAGTAGGAGACTACACGCAAATCGCCTAGTACCTGCACAAACAAATAAGAACCTTGCAACCAACGCGATAAAGGGGTTTTCAATCCCTTCACGGCCACTTGCAAAAGTGAGATCTGATAAAGATAATATGATAAATATTTTTGGTATTTTTGTATAGATTGGAAAGTAAAGATTGCAAAATAAACGGATACAGAAATGGCTAGTTGACGGGAAACTAATATGATGTAAAGTAGACCCGGGGGGGCATAGGTTTCACTAGTGGCTTCTCTCAAGATAGCGTATATTACGACGGGTGAACAAATTACCGCCGAGCAATTGATAGAAAAGCGCATAGTTATGAGAATATCTAGGCATGATCATAAACATAGGCATCCCATCAGTGTCAAGTAGACCAAAACAATTCTGCATCTACTACTATTACTCCACACATCGACCGCTATCCAACATGCATCTAGAGTACTGAGTTCATAAGAACAGAGTAACGCATTAGGCAAGATGAGATGATGTAGAGGGATAAACTCAAGCAATATGATATAAACCCCATATTGTTATCCTCGATGGCAACAATACAATACGTGCCTTGTTGCCCCTGCTGTCACTGGGTAAGGACACCGCAAGATTGAACCCAAAGCTAAGCGCTTCTCCCATTGCAAGAAAGATCAATCTAGTAGGCCAAACCAAACTGATAATTTGAAGAGACTTGAAAAGATATCAAATCATGCATATAAGAATTCAGAGAAGAATCAAATATTGTTCATAGATAAACTTGATCATAAACCCACAATTCATCGGATCTCGGCAAACACACCGCAAAAAGTATTACATCGAATAGATCTCCAAGAACATCGAGGAGAACTTTGCATTGAGAACCAAAGAGAGAGAAGAAGCCATCTAGCTAATAATTATGGACCCGAAGGTCTTTGGTAAACTACTCACACATCATCGGAGAGGCTATGGTGTTGATGTAGAAGCCCTCCGTGATCGAATCCCCCTCCGGCAGATCGCCGAAAAAGGTCCCCAGATGGGATCTCACGGGTACATAAGGTTGCATCAGTGGAAAAGTGGTTTCGTGGCTCCCTTGGATGTTTTCAAGGTGTAAGAGTATATATATAGGCAAAAGAAGTAGGTCGGTGGACCTACGAGGGGTCGACGAGGGTGGAGGCCGCGCCTGCCCCCCTCGGCGCGCCTCCCTACCTCGTGGTCGCCTCGTTGCTTCCTTGACCTCCACTCCAATTCTCCTAGATTGCGTTTGTTCCAAAAAAGATCCCCGCGAAGGTTTCATTCCGTTTGATATTCCTTTTCTGTGAAACACTAAAATAGGAAAAAAACGGCAATTTGCACGGGGCATTCGATTAATAGGTTAGTCTCAAAAATAATATAAAAGTGCATAATAAAGCCCATTAAACATCCAAAACAGAAAATATAATAGCATGGAACAATAAAAAATTATAGATACGTTGGAGACGTATTAAGCATCCCCAAGCTTAATTTTTGCTCGTCCTCGAGTAGGTAAATGATAAAAACTGAATTTTTGATGTGGAATGCTACATAACATAATTTTCAATGTATTTTTCTTTATTGTGGCATGAATATTCAAATCTGAAATATTCAAGAAAATTTTTTAATATTGACATAAAAACAATAATACTTCAAGCATACTAACCAAGCAATTACGTCTTCTCAAAATAACATGGCCAAAGAAAGCTATCCCTACCAAATCATATAGTCTGGCTATGCTCTATCTTCATCACACAAAATATTTAAATCATGGATAACCCCGACAAGCCAAGCAGTTGTTTCATACTTTTGATGTTCTCAAACGTTTTCAATCTTCATGCAATACATGAGCGTGAGCCATGGATATAGCACTATTGGTGGAATAGAATAGTGGTTGTGGAGAAGACAAAATGGAGAAGATAGTCTCACATTAACTAGGTGTATCAATGGGCTATGGAGATGCCCATCAATACATATTAAAGTGAGTGGGTAGGGATTGCCATGCAACGGATGCACTAGAGCTATTAGTATATGAAAGCTGAACAAAAGAAACTAAGTGGGTGTGCATCCAACTTGCTTGCTCATGAAGACCTAGGGCATTTTGAGGAAGCCCATCATTGGAATATACAAGCCAAGTTCTATAATGAAAAATTCCCACTAGTATATGGAAGTGAAAACATAAGAGACTCTCTATCATGAAGATCATGGTGCTACTTTGAAGCACAAGTGTGGAAAAAGGATAGTAGCATTGCCCTTCTCTCCTTTTCTCCCATTTTTTTATTTGGGCATTTTATTTTTTTATGGCCTCTTTTTTTCTTTTTTTTCGTCCGGAGTCTCATACTGACATGTGGGGGAATCATAGTCTTCATCATCCTTTCCTCACTGGGACAATGCTCTAATAATGATGATCATCACACTTTTATTTACCTACAACTCAAGAATTACAACTCGATACTTAGAACAAAATATGACTCTATGTGAATGCCTCCGACGGTGTACCGAGATGTGCAATGAATCAAGAGTGACATGTATAAAAAATTATGAATGGTGGATTTGCCACAAATACGATGTCAACTACATGATCATGCAAAGCAATATGACAATGATGGAGCGTGTCATAATAAACGAAACGGTGGAAAGTTGCATGGCAATATATCTCGGAATGGCTATGAAAATGCCATAATAGGTAGGTATGGTGGCTGTTTTGAGGAAGGTAAATGGTGGGTTTATGGTACCGGCGAAAGTTGCGCGGTACTAAAGAGGCTAGGAATGGTGGAAGGGTGAGAGTGCGTATAATCCATGGACTCAACATTAGTCATGAAGAACTCACATACTTATTGCAAAAATCTATTAGTTATCGAAACGAAGTATTACGCGCATGCTCCTAGGGGGATAGATTGGTAGTAAAATACAATCGCGCGTCCCCGACCGCCACTCATAAGGAAGACAATCAAAAAATAAATCATGCTCCGACTTCATCACATAACGGTTCACCATACGTGCATGCTACGGGAATCACAAACTTTAACACAAGTATCTCTCAAATTCACAACTACTCAACTAGCATGACTCTAATATCACCATCTTCTCTCAAAACAATCATCAAGTATCAAACTTCTCATGGTATTCAATGCACTTTATATGAAAGTTTTTATTATACCCATCTGGATGCCTATCATATTAGGACTAATTTCTTAACCAAAGCAAATTATCATGCTGTTCTAAAAGACTCTAAAAATAATAGAAGTGAAGCATGAGAGATCAAAAATTTCTATAAAATAAAACAACCACCGTGCACTAAAAAGATATAAGTGGAGCACTAGAGCAAAGTTATCTAGCTCAAAAGATATAAGTGAAGCACATAGAGTATTCTAATAAATTATGATTCATGTGCATCTCTCCAAAAGGTGTGTACAGCAAGGATGATTGTGGTAAACTAAAAAGCAAAGACTCAAATCATACAAGACGCTCCAAGCAAAACACATATCATGTGGTGAATAAAAATATAGCCTCAAGTAAAGTTACCGATAGACGAAGATGAAAGAGGGGATGCCTTCCGAGGCATCCCCAAGCTTAGGCTTTTGGTTGTCCTTGAATTTTACCTTAGGGTGCCTTGGGCATCCCCAAGATTAGGCTCTTGCCACTCCTTCTTCCAAAATCCATCAAATCTTTACCCAAAAAGTTGAAAACTTCACAACACAAAACTCAACAGAAAATCTCATGAGCTCCGTTAGTATAAGAAGACAAACAACCACTTTAAGGCACTGTATTGAACTCCTTCTTTATTTATATTGGTGTTAAACCTACTGTATTCCAACTTCTCTATGGTTCATACCCCCCGATACTAGCCATAGATTCATCAAAATAAGCAAACAACACACGAAAAATAGAATCGGTCAAAAACAGCACAGTCTGTTGTAATTTGTATGTTTCAAATACTTCTATAACTCCAAAAATCCTGAGAAATTAGGACGTCCTAAATAATTTCTATATTTATCTACTTCAGTTGGAATTGCTATTTTATCCCTCTCTCGTAAAAAATTAAAATTATTCCCGTGAGTGGAAACTTTCTGTTTTTTCAGCAAGATCAAACAACAAATAGCTATCGTTTAAACCAAACACTAATTAAAACATAAAAAACACAATCATAACAGAGGATAGATGATTTATTTATTACTAAGCAGGAACAAAAAGCAAGGAACAAAAATAAAATTGGGTCGCCTCCCAACAATAGCTATCGTTTAACGCCCCTAGCTAGGCAAAAAAACAAGAATAGATCTAGGTATTGCCATCTTTGGTGTTGGGAAAGAAAAGGGAAAATTTCTTATCTATAGCATTTATCTTTCTATTTTGTGAAAGCACATGGCCATTAATGGTGGAAGAAAGATTAAGTTGTTGGAAATATGCCCTAGAGGCAATAATAAAATGGTTATTATTATATTTCCTTGTTCATGATAATTGTCTATTGTTCATGCTATAATTGTGTTATCCAGAAATCGTAATACATGTGTGAATACATAGACCACAACATGTCCCTAGTGAGCCTCTAATTGACTAGCTCGTTGATCAATAGATGGTTACGGTTTCCTAACCATGGACATTGGATGTCACTGATAACGGGATCACATGATTAGGAGAATGATGTGATGGACAAGACCCAATCCTAAGCATAGCACAAGATCGTGTAGTTCGTCTACTAAAGCTTTTCTAATGTCAAGTATCTTTTTCTTAGACCATGAGATTGTGCAACTCCCGAATACTGTAGGAATGCTTTGGGTGTGCCAAACGTCACAACATAACTGGGTGGCTATAAAGGTACACTACGAGTATCCCCAAAAGTATCTGTTGGGTTGGCACGAATCGAGACTGGGATTTGTCACTCCGTATGATGGAGAGATATCTCTGGGCCCACTCGGTAGGACATCATCATAATGAGCTCAATGTGATGAAGGAGTTGTTCATGGGATGATGTGCTAAGGGAACGAGTAAAGAGACTTGTCGTAACGAGATTGAACAAGGTATCGGTATACTAACGATCGAATCTCGGGCAAATATTGTACCGATAGACAAAGGGAATTGTATACGGGATTGATTGAATCCACGACACCGTGGTTCATCCTATGAGATTATCGTGGAGGATGTGGGAGCCAACATGGGTATCCAGATCCCGCTATTGGTTATTTACCGGAGAGTTGTCTCGGTCATGTCTACGTGTCTCTCGAACCCGTAGGGTCTACACACTTAAGGTTCGGTGACGCTAGAGTTGTAGAGATATTAGTATGCGGTTAACCGAAAGTTGTTTGGAGTCCTAGATGAGATATCGGACGTCACGAGGAGTTCCGGAATGGTCCGGAGGTAAATATTTACATATAGGAAGTCCAGTTTCGGCCACCGGGAGAGTTTCGGGGGTCACCGGTATTGTACCGGGACCACCGGAAGGGTCCCGAGGGTCCATCGGGTGGGGCCACCTATCCCGGAGGGCCCCATGGGCTGAAGTGGCATGGGAACCAGCCCCTGGTGGGCTGGTGCACCCCACCCAAGGGCCCAAGGCGCCTAGGGATGGAAACCCTAGGGGGCCGTTGCCCCCCCCCCCCTGAGGGGGCATGCGCCCCCCTGGTTGGAAACCCTAAGGGGGCCATTGCCCCCCGAGGGGCCACCGCCCCGGGGGCCGCCGCCCCACCTCTAGATGGGATCTCCAAGGGGGCATGCGCCCCCCTAGCCCCTATATATAGTGGAGGGGAGGGAGGGCAGCCGCACCCTAAGCCCTGGCGCCTCCCTCTCCCTCCCGTGACACCTCTTCCTCCTCTAGTAGCGCTTGGCGAAGCCCTGCTGGAATCCCGCTGCTTCCACCACCACGTCGTCGTGCTACTGGATCTCCATCAACTTCTCCTTCCCCGCTTGCTGGATCAAGAAGGAGGAGACGTCTCCGCTCCGTACGTGTGTTGAACGTGGAGGTGCCGTCCGTTCGACGCTAGGATCATCGGTGATTTGGATCACGACGAGTACGACTCCATCAACCCCGTTCTCTTGAACGCTTCCGCTCGTGATCTACAAGGGTATGTAGATGCACTCTTCTCTCTCTCTCGTTGCTAGATGACTCCATAGATTGATCTTGGTGATGCGTAGAAAATTTTAAATTTCTGCTACGATCCCCAACATAAGCACACTACGGAAATTTGCATCTAAGCTAGCCTTCATCTCTTTGATAATTTCATTTTGATAAAAGCACAAAACAGGGGTGGATTCAACATTCTCATTCATGGGGTGCCCAAATTTCATATTTTCATAGGTATCTATGGCATCCCCCTCAAGAAAACCTTCTTCAAAAGTAGAATCTAAAACTTGTTTGAATGAAGAGGGTAAGCCAACATAAAATCTTTTTAGGTATATCTCAATTTGATATTGGGGTACGTAACTGGCTCGGATCCTTAATAGCCTATCCCAACCATCTTTCAAAGACTCATCAAGTAAATAACGAAAAATCTCGGGATCATCTTCATCAAAATTATTCATACTCTCATTGATAACTCCGGTAGGTCTTTACATAGCATCATTATTTATGAGCTTAGAGAGGACAGAGGGACTATCCAAAGTACTAAAACCTGGGAGAGAACCCATACCCCTTTTTGATTCGGCCATGGTGAAAGAAAGGTAAACGGGAAAGAGGCGAGGAAAAGGGCGAATAAAATGGCAAAGGTGAAGTGGGGGAGAGGAAAACAAGAGGCAAATGGCAAATAATGTAATGTGAGGGCTAAGAGTTTGTGATGGGTACTTGGTATGTCCTGACTTGGAGTAGATCTCCCCGGCAATGGCGCCGGAAATCCTTCTTGCTACCTCTTGAGCATGCGTTGGTTTTGCCTTGAAGAGGAAAGGGTGATGCAGCAAAGCAGCGTAAGTATTTCCCTCAGTTTTTGAGACCAAGTTATCAATACAGTAGGAGACTACACGCAAATCGCCTAGTACCTGCACAAACAAATAAGAACCTTGCAACCAACGCGATAAAGGGGTTGTCAATCCCTTCACGACTACTTGCAAAAGTGAGATCTGCTAAAGATAATAAGGTAAATATTTTTGGTATTTTTGTATAGATTGGAAAGTAAAGATTGAAAAATAAAGGGTGACAGAAATGGCTAGGTGACGGGAAACTAATATGATGTAAAGTAGACCCAAGGGCCATAAGTTTCACTAGTGGTTTCTCTCAAGATAGCATATATTACGGTGGGTGAACAAATTACCGCCGACCAATTGATAGAAAAGCGCATAGTTATGAGAATATCTAGGCATGATCATAAACATAGGCATCACGTCCGTGTCAAGTAGACCGAAACAATTCTGCATCTACTACTATTACTCCACACATCGACCACTATCCAACATGCATCTAGAGTATTAAGTTCATAAGAATAGAGTAATGCATTAGGCAAGATGACATTATGTAGAGGGATAAACTCAAGCAATATGATATAAATCCCATCTTGTTATCCTCGATGGCAACAATACAATACGTGCCTTGCTGCTCCTGCTGTCACTGGGAAAGGACACTGCAAGATTGAACCCAAAGCTGAGCACTTCTCCCGTTGCAAGAAAGATCAATCTAGTAGGCCAAACCAAACTGATAATTCAAAGAGACTTGCAAAGATATCAAATCATGCATATAAGAATTCAGAGAAGAATCAAATATTGTTCATAGATAAACTTGATCATAAACCCACAATTCATCGGATCTCGGAAACACACCGCAAAAAGTATTACATCGAATAGATGTCCAAGAACATCGAGGAGAACTTTGTATTGAGAACCAACAAGAGAGAAGAAGCCATCTAGCTAATAACTATGGACCCGAAGGTCTGTGGTAAACTACTCACACATCATCAGAGAGTCTATGGTATTGATGTAGAACACCTCCGTAATCGAATCCCCCTCCGGCAGATCACCGGAAAAGGTCCCCAGATGGGATCTCATGGGTACAGAAGGTTGCGGCACTGGAAAAGTGGTTTCGTGAATCCCTTGGATGTTTTCAGTGTATAAGAGTATATATAGGCGAAAGAAGTAGGTCAGTGGAGCTACGAGGGGCCCACGAGGGTGGGGGGGCAAGCCGCCCTACCTCGTGGCCGCCTCGTTGCTTCCTTGACCTCCACTCCAATTCTCCTGGATTGCGTTTGTTCCAAAAAAGATCCTCGTGAAGGTTTCATTTTGTTTGGATTCCGTTTGATATTCCTTTTCTATGAAACACTGAAATAGGCAAAAAATAACAATTTGCACTTGGCCTTCGGTTAATAGGTTAGTCCCAAAACTAATATAAAAGTGCATGATAAAGCCCATTAAACATCCAAAATAGATAATATAATAGCATAGAACAATCAAAAATTATAGATACGTTGGAGATGTATCATGCAACCAGAAGGTTTTGTCGATCCAAAAGGTGCTAACAAAGTGTGTAAGCTCCAGCGATCCATTTATGGACTGGTGCAAGCATCTCAGAGTTGGAATATATGCTTTGATAGTGTGATCAAAGCATATGGGTTTATACAGACTTTTGGAGAAGCCTGTATTTACAAGAAAGTGAGTGGGAGCTTTGTAGCATTTCTGATTTTATATGTGGATGACATATTGTTAATCGGGAATGATACTGAATTTCTGAATAACATAAAAAGGATACTTGAATAATATTTTTTCAATGAAAGACCTCGATGAAGCTGTTTATATATTGGGCATCAAGATCTATAGAGATAGATCAAGACACTTAATTGGACTTTCACAAAGCACATGCCTTGATAAAGTTTTAAAGAAGTTCAAAATGGATCAAGCAAAGAAAGGGTTCTTCCATGTGTTACAAGGTGTGAAGTTGAGTCAGACTCAATGCCCGGCCATTGCAGAAGATAGAGAGAAAATGAAAGTCATTCCCTATGCTTGAGCCATAGGTTCTATCATGTATGCAATGCTGTGTACCAGACCTGATGTGTGCTTTGCTATTAGTTTAGAAGGGAGGTACCAAAGTAATCCAGGAGTGGATCACTAGAAAGCGGTCAAGAACATCCTAAAATACCTGAAAAGACTAAGGGTACACTACTAGGATAGCGCGACATGAATAAAACACGCTACTACTATAATTCCCACACCGTTGCCGACATGCTAGGTATAGTAGTAGCGCCCTTCGAAAAACCGTGCTACTGCTATCAAATTAGTAGTAGCACGCTTTTAGGGTAGGGCGCTACTGCTAAGTTTGAACTTGTCCACAGAACGGGCCTAGCATAGCAGTAGCGAGTTTGTGAGGAGCGCGCTACTACTACGGATTTTAGCATCGGCGCATTTTCTTTTCCCACACTACTACTAAAGCTATTTTGACATAACCCCCACGCGGGCTTCCCTCCTCTACTTTCTCCCCCAATTCCCCACTCTCTCTTCTCCCCTCGTCGCCTCCGCCGTAGCCCCTGCCCTCGCCCTCGCCGGAGCCCCTGCCCTCGCTCTTCGTCGGAGTCTGCCCTTGATGTCGATGTGCGCCGTGCTCCTCCCCCTCGACCTCGACCTTGCAGGAGCCCCTGCCCTCGCTCTCCGCCGCCGTCTCCCTCAACCCCGCCTCGCCGCCATCTCCCTCGACCCTGCCTCGTCGCCGTCTTCCTCGACCCTGCCTCGCCGCCGTCTTCCCCGACTCCTCCTCGCCGCGCCTCGGCACCGCCGTCTCCCCCGACCCCATCTCTCTCTCCGCCCTCTGTAAGCACTCTCCCCTCCCCTCTTCTCTGCTTTCTGCTCTGCTCTCTCTCTCTCTATCTGTTAGTATGAACCCTAGCTATTTAGTGCTAGTTAGTATGAACGCTAGGCTATTTTTCGTGCTAGTTGGTTAATTACAATTAGTATGAACCCTAGTTAAAAAAACCTAGGACACATTATTGGCTATTTTTTAGTGGTATTTAGTATGAACCCTAGGTTTCAAACTACTGCTATTTTTTAATTAAAGCAATTGTTGCTATTTATTATTTTTTAGTTAAAGCAATTGTTGCTATTTAAAAAAACTTATTGCATTTTTCTTCAAGTTCTATATTTTTCTTCCTGCTATATGCAAATTTGAAGTGGACATGTGATATGTGGACATGTGATTTGGACATGTCACATTTGGAATTTGGACATGTCATATTTGTACATGTGATGTTTTGGACATGTTATATTTGGAAAATGATGATTATGTGCAGGGTAAATGATCCGAGCGGTTCTCGGGCGCCAGCCATAAATGGTTCAAAAGCAGACATGAAGCAGAAGCTAGTTACTTGAGGTTCACGCTAACGCGAGAGAGGACTCATAACCGCCGCCTCATGTACTGCATAGTTCCGCTCTCACTCATAGTGATAGCTCTTCTTGTCTATATCATTTATTTAGATGGATGATGATGTAGTTGCAAGTATTTGAGGCATCTCATAACTTGTATCGCTATTTCGAAAGAGACGTCATTTTGTGTTGGATGATGATTATGTTGATGACATGATCGATTTGATGAGGCTATTTGTATGTGTATGATATGATCAGATTTGTATGTGTATGACATTCTACAGACTATTGTATAAAACACGAAACAAAATTCAGCAGCACAAAATATGGAGCAGAAAAAAATCAGAAACTAATAACAGTAGCGTGGGGTATGGCTTTAGTAGCAGCGAGGTCTTAGCAGTAGCACCTTTTATACTAGGGCACTATAGATATTCGTAGCAGCATGTTTTTATGACGACCACTGCTGCTATCCCTAGATAGCAGTAGCGCGGGTCAGCACGCGCTACTGCTAAGCATTAGCTGTAGCGTTGTATCAGTAGCGCAGCTGCCCGCGCTACTGATAAGCATTTTACCCGCGTTACTGCTAGGCTTTTCCCTAGTAGTGGTATGTTTTGAACGGTTACGTTGATGCAAACGGTTACGTCGATGCAAGCTTTGTCACTGATTCGGATGACTCTAAGTCACAAACTGGATACGTATTTTTATTGAATGGTGGAGCTGTCAGTTGGTGCACTTCCAAGCAGAGCGTCGTGGCGGGATCTACATGCGAAGCGGAGTACATAGCTGCTTCGGAAGCAGCAAACGAAGGAGTCTGGATGGAGTTCATATCCGATCTAGGTGTCATACCTAGTGCATCGGGTCCAATGAAAATCTTTTGTGACAATACTGGTGCAATTGCCTTGGCAAAGGAATCCAGATTTCACAAGAGAACCAAGCACATCAAGAGACGCTTCAATTCCATCCGCGATCAAGTCAAGGAGGGAGACATAGAGATTTGCAAGACACATACAGATCTGAATGTTGCAGACCCGTTGAATAAGCCTCTCTCACGAGCAAAACATGATCAACACCAAGACTCCATGGGTGTTAGAATCATTACTATGTAATCTAGATTATTGACTCTAGTGCAAGTGGGAGACTGAAGGAAATATGCCCTAGAGGCAATAATAAAGTTGTTATTTATATTTCCTTATATCATGATAAATGTTTATTATTCATGCTAGAATTGTATTAACCAGAAACTTAGTACATGTGTGAATACATAGACAAACAGAGTGTCACTAGTATGCCTCTACTTGACTAGCTCGTTAATCAAAAGATGGTTAAGTTTCCTAACCATAGACATGAGTTGTCATTTGATGAACGGGATCACATCATTAGAGAATGATGTGATTGACTTGACCCATCCGTTAGCTTAGCACTATGATCGTTTAGTTTATTGCTATTGCTTTCTTCATGACTTATACATGCTCCTATGACTATGAGATTATTCTACTCCTGAATACTGGAGCAACACTTAGTGTGCTATCAAACATCACAACGTAACTGGGTGACTATAAATATGCTCCACAGGTCTCTCCAATGGTGTTTGTTGAGTTGGCATATATCGAGATTAGGATTTGTCACACCATGTATCGTAGATGTATCTCTGGGCCCTCTCAGTAATGCACATCACTATAAGACTTGCAAGCAATGTGACTAATGAGTTAGTTACGGGATATTGCATTACAGAATGAGTAAAGAGACTTGCCGATAACGAGATTGAACTAGGTATTGAGATACCGATGACCGAATCTCGGGCAAGTAACATACCGATGACAAAGGGAACAACATATGTTGTTATGAGGTTTAACCGATAAAGATCTTTGTAGAATATGTAGGAACCAATATGAGCATCTAGGTTCCGCTATTGGTTATTGACCGGAAGTGAGTCTCGGTCATGTATACATAGTTCTCGAACCCATAGGGTCCGCACGCTTAACATTCGATGACGATCGGTACTATGAGTTTATGTGTTTTGATGCACCGAAGGTAGTTCCGAGTGTCGGATAGGATCACGGACATGATGAGGAGTCTCGAAATGGTCGAGACATAAATATTGATATATTGGAAGGCTATGTTTGGACACCCGAATGGTTTCGGATAAGTTCGGGCAATTACCGGAGTACCGGGGGGTTACCGGAACCCCCCAGGGAGTCAATGGGCCTTATTGGGCCATGGTGGGAGAGAGAAGGAGGCGACCAAGTGGGGGGCGCCCCCCCCCCAAGCCCAATCCGAATTAGGGAGGGGGCTGCCCCCCTTTCCTTCTTTCCTTCTTCTCCTACTCCAACTAGGGAAGGGGGGAAACCTACTCCTACTAGGAGTAGGAATCCCCCTTGGGGCGCGCCATAGAGAGGGCCGGTCCTCCCCTCCTCCACTCCTTTATATACGGGGGAGGGGGGCCCATAGACACACAAGTTGACAGTTGTCTTAGCCGTGTGCGGTGCCCCCTCCACAGGTTTCCACCTCGGTCATATCGTTGTAGTGCTTAGGCGGAGCCCTGCGTTGGTAACTTCATCATCACCGTCATCACGTCGTCGTGCTGACTAAACTCTCCCTCAGCCTCAGCTGGATCAAGAGTACAAGTGAAATTACTGAGCTGAACGTGTGCAGATTGCAAAGGTGCCGTGCATTCGGTACTTGATCGGTTGGATCGCGAAGACGTTCGACTACATCAACTTCCTTACTTAACGCTTCCACTTTCGGTCTATGAGGGTACATGGACACACTCTCCCCTCTCGTTGCTATGCATCGCCTAGATAGATCTTGCGTGATCGTAGGAATTTTTTTTAAATACTGTGTTCCCCAACGTTATTTTAGTACAAACTCTTGGTTAGATCGATCGGAAAGAATAGCTTCGTGTTATTTTAGTATGAACTCTAGGATAGATTGATCGAAAAGAATAGCTTTGAGGTGGTTTCGTACCCTACAAAAAATTATGTCTTATGTTCTCCACTAGATAGGAACTTTGGAGTGATTCTTCGTTGCACGTTGAGGGATGGTTGTATGATCCAATTAAATTAGCATTGTTGAGAGGTTGCACCAGTGAAAGTATGAACCCTAGGCCTTGTTTTCAAGCATTGCAATACCATTTTTGTGCCCGTTTACTATTTGTTACCTTGCTGGTTTTATTTATTCAGATTATAAAAATATATTTCCACCATCCATATTACACTTTTATCACCATCTCTTCGCCGAACTAGTGCACCTATATAATTTGCCATTGTATTGGGTGTGTTGGGGACACAAGATATTTCTTGTATTTGGTTGCAGGGTCGTTTGAGAGAGACCATCTTCATCCTACGCCTCTCATGGATTGATAAAGCTTAGGTCATCCACTTGAGGGGAAATTACTATTGTCCTACAAAACTCTGCGTTTGGAGGCCCAACACGTGCCTACAAGAATAAAGTTGTGTAGTACACATCAGTAGGACGCGTGGTTGATGGTGCTCCCGTCGTCGGCCGCCAGCGTGGCCACCGCTTGTGCGGCCGCGTCCGTGTCAGGCTATACCGCTATTGCGTCATGAGTGGCGACTTGAGCGAGGGCAGCGACCTCGAGCTTCTTCCTCGAAGACAAGCTCTGCTGCAGAGCGTTCGTGCTCGCGCTCGCGGTCATGGCGGATGTGGTGCCAGGTAGCGGGACGATGCACTATGGTGTGGAGGTTTGCTAGGCATTGCCGCTTTAAGTAGAGCATTGCAGTGAGGTGCATCATTAAGTCGCCGGAGTTGGCTCCTCGAGCACCGAGCCTCTAAACAGCGGCATACGGATGGACGGCATGAATGCGGGCAGCTGGTGCCGGCTGGGAACGCACCGCGCGACGGCGCGAGGAATAAGGGTTTTTGGTGTGCCAGGGTAGTTAGCTACGGTCGTGGCAACGTTGGAGATGCCCTTTGCTCACATGCGATCCCCACATGTCATTGAAAAAGCAAGACGACCCGGCATGGTCTTAGGTCATGGCTGCGCTACACCACTCCGTGGACGCGTCGCGGCGCGCGCGCACTTCAGCACCCCATGCATCCTCGACAAGTCGGGTGTTGATCTGCTGGTCGTGCCACAACGCTAACGCCACCCTCGACACACTGAAGCCGACCATGTCCAGCGACGATGAGCGTGTCGGTCACTGCGGTCGTGAAAACGAGACAACTTATTGTTTATTTGAGTCGTTCAAGTATAATCATGTGGCGTTGCTTATTTCTCATTCCTCTCTGACCCTCTTCTCCATCAATCATGCCGCCCTTCGGTCGAGTCCATCCTCCCACATGCCTCATTTGAACATTCCGCCGAGTATCATTTGCATGTGGGCCTAGACCATGCTTGTATTTCCAATGTTGTAATTTGTCCGACATGCATACATACAAACGGTTCATCTAAAGTTTCACTTTGCCTCCACTACGTGTCGCTTCCCGTCATAGTTTTGACATCCCATTCGGTTCATGCCCCGACACATCTTGACGAGATCGATTGATGTTGAGAGATCAATTGCGTGTCGTGCAAGGAAATAAAGGTTTAGGTCTATTTCTATGATAGAAATGACCCGCGGGGGGGGGGGGGGGGTCTGTGGGGATCAGAGGGAGTATATTGTATGTTCATAAGCGAACGAATGTATTGTACCCACCCTAGTCCTCTTTCAATCGATCTCCAGACCCCGAGGTGAAATCGAGAGAGAATGAGTGGGTGCATGTGTGATACCTAAGGCAGATTCAAAATTTTGTACCGGTGATCATAGCATCCGCGAATCATATATAAAGGGTATTCAATGTTCGTTTCGCTTTTGAACATACAATATACTCCCTCCGATCCTTTCTAGTTTACATATAAGTTTTATGTGTAGTCAAAGTATCTCTACATCGATCAAACTTATAGAAAAAAGTATCAACATTCAACAACGCCCGACCAATATTGTTAGATTCGTACCTACTCCTAGATTTGTGTTCAAACAGAGATGGTTTCCAATTTGTTTTCAACCACGTGAATGTGCTTGTTCTCGTGCATTCTCTTCCTACTAGGATTTCGCTACGTATAGCCAGTCCAATAGTAACTTTTTTAAGCTTCCTATCCAATAGTACTAGTGGAGTACTGACAACATCTGTAGTAGAGTATGCAGTGCTCATAGTACTCCCTCCTTCCATTTATATAGGGCCTAAGGGCAAGTCTAATAAGGCCTAGTCAGCAGGCTATAAGACTTGCCATGTCATTAACAACCTACTTGGAGGAGTGAGAAGAGAGGAGAGAGAGCGAAGCGGGCACTTATTGAAGGAAATATGCCCTAGGGGCAATAATAAAGTTGTTATTTATATTTCCTTATATCATGATAAATTTTTATTATTCATGCTAGAATTGTATTAACCGGAAACTTAGTACATGTGTGAATACATAGACAAACAGAATGTCACTACTATGCATCTACTTGACTAGCTCGTTGAATCAATGATGGTTATGTTTCCTAACCATAGACATGACTTGTCATTTGATTAACGGGATCACATCATTAGAGAATGATGTGATTGACTTGACCCATCCGTTAGCTTAGCACGATGATCGTTTAGTTTGTTTCTATTGCTTTCTCCATAACTTATACATGTTCCTATGACTATGAGATCATGCAACTCCCGAATACCGGAGGAACACTTTGTGGGCTACCAAACGTCACAACATAACTGGGTGATTATAAAGGTGCTCTACAGATATCTCCGATGGTGTTTGTTGAGTTGGCATAGATCGAGATTAGGATTTGTCACTCCGATTGTCGGAGAGGTATCTCCGGGCCCTCTCGGTAATGCGCATCAATATGAGCCTTGCAAGCAATGTGACTAATGAGTTAGTTGCAAGATGATGCATTACGGAACGAGTAAAGAGACTTGCCGGTAACGAGATTGAACTAAGTATTGAGATACTGACGATCGAATCTCGGGCAAGTAACATACCAATGACAAAGGGAACAACGTATATCGTTATGCGGTTTAACCCATAAAGATCTTCGTAGAATATGTGGCAGCCAATATGAACATCCAGGTTCCGCTATTGATTATTGACTAGAGACGTGTCTCGGTCATGTCTGCATAGTTCTCGAACCCGTGGGGTCCGCACACTTAACGTTCGGTGACGATCGGTATTATGAGTTTATGTGTTTTGATGTACCGAAGGTAGTTCGGAGTCCCGGATGTGATCACAGACATGACGAGGAGTCTCGAAATGGCCGACACATAAAGATTTATATATTGGATGACTATGTGTGCACATTGGAAAGGTTTCGAGAGAGTTTGGGCATATACCGGAGTGCCGGGGGTTACCGGAACCCCCCGGGGAGTATATGGGCCCTAATGGGCTTTAGTGGAGAGAGAGTGAGAGGCAGCCAGGGCAGGCCGCATGCCCCTCCCCCTCTGGTCCGAATTGGACAAGGAAGAGGGGTGGCGCCCCCCTTTCCTTCCTCCCTCTCTCCCCCTTCCTTCTCTCCTAGTCCAATTAGGGAGGGGGGAATCCTACTCTCGGTGGGAGTAGGACTCCTCCAGGGCGCACCATAGAGGGCCGGCCCTCCCCCTCCTCCACTCCTTTATATACGAGGGAGGGGGGCACCCCATAGACACACAAGTTGATCATTGATCTCTTAGCCGTGTGCGGTGCCCCCCTCCACCATAATCCACCTCAGTCATATCATCATAGTGCTTAGGCGAAGCCCTGCGCCGGTAGCTTCATCATCACCATCATCACACCGTCGTGCTGACGAAGCTCTCCCTCGACACTCAGCTAGATCGAGAGTTCATGGGACTTCACCGAGCCAAACATGTGCAGATCGCGGAGGTGCCATACTTTCGGTGCTAGGATCGGTCGGATCGTGAAGACGTACGACTACATCAACCGTGTTGACATAACGCTTCCGCTTACGGTCTACGAGGGTACGTGGACAACACTCTTCCCCTCTCGTTGCTATGCATCACCATGATAGATCTTGCATGTTCTTAGGATTTTTTTTGAAATTACTATGTTCCCCAACACTTATTCTACAGCCCAGCTATAACACATAGATCAAGAAAAAAATAGTATGCATGCAACTCTCTTCCAATCGTATACCTTGCTCATGCAAATATTAAATGCTTAGAGCCAACCTAATAGCCATTCTAAGAGCCAACCTATTACTTAACCATGCAAAGATTAAATGCTTATATGAGTATTTTTTATGATGGCTCTAAGTGAGGTGGCATCTCTTTATAGCCAATAGCCGGCTACATTATTATTATTATTATTATTGACTGAATACTATAGGGAAAGCCCCCACAACCATTTATTGATTTAAAAAAACATAATTACATAGATTACAAAGGCTACCAAGAGTAGCTAAAAAGGAAAAAGGAAACAGAAAATACATTTAAGGATGGAGAAAGGAGACCCATCTAACCAGGTCTTCCTTGAACCTCACCTTGATTCTGTGAGAAAGTAAAAACATATCATTCACAAAAGCCCCTCTCCACCTATTAAAACTGGGCCTTTCATGCCTAAAAACTTTTCCATTTCTGATTATCCAGATATTCCAGCAAGAAGTGAAGACCACTTCAGCAAAGAAAGGGTGTGCAAATTTTCTCTTAGCATTGAGCACAATCTGGCCCATGTCATTCCCAGCCTCCCAATCAATTTGGAGAAAATTCCAAACCCTCTAACTAAAATTACAGTTGAAGAAAAGATGATCCCTATCTTCCCTGGTGTGAGAGGGATAAAGCACACAATTAACTCCATCATCTATATGCCAATGTCTCCTTTCCACCATATCCTTGGTGTTGAGCCTATACATTATTAGCATCTAGGCAAAGACCTTGATCTTCATGGTGCAGCAGCTCCTCCAAATCCAAGTCAAGACAGGGTTAAAAGTATGAGTAGTGAACCTGGATACATAAAACTGTTTGGGAGTATAGGGTTTGTTTGAGCCATGCCAAGACCAAACATCCTTCAGATCAGAATTCCTCTCATGATTCTGCATAAGATATTTCAGAACCAGAAGATCATTGTGCGCCTACTCAGAAAGTGGCAGATGAAACTAGGAGATCAGGTTAGGGGCAGAAAATCCATCCTTGACTGAGACCGGAGCATCTTTAACATAAGAAAATAACCTGGGAAACCTGTGCTGCAAAGGCAAAACATAGTTTCCAAGCTGCCATTTATCCTCCCAGAAAAGAGTAGTGTCACCCACATTAACTTTAACCCATGTGACTTCTCTGAATTGATCCAGGAGTTTTAGAATCTCCTTCCACCAAAAAGACCCACATGAAGAGGTTCCTTGTGGGACAAGTTCATGGTAATAAGAGTTCCAAATGAGATGTACCCAAGGAATATTAGCCTGTTGAGGAACTTATTGACATGCTTCAGTAAGAGGGCCACATTTTGAAAACCAAGGTCTAGAATGCCTAGCCCTCCTTTGTTTTTGGGTCTACAAATCAGATCCCAAGTAGCCAGAGAAGGAGCAGGTTCCTGCCTATTTTTCCTCCACAAGCACTGCCTTTGAATTCTCTGCAGTTGCTTCAAAATACTAGGAGCAATAAGCAAACTGCAGAGGAAGAAGATTGGTAAGGAGGACAAGCACAATTTAAGTATTGCAGTCGACCTCCCTGAGCTATGAAAGATGAACTAGCAGACATTCTCCTCTCCATGCAAGTAACCAGAGGCAGCACACCAGACATTGCAGGTTTGGATGTTCCAACTGGTAAACCTAGATAGGTGAAGGGCATCTTTCCCACTTGACAACCAAAACTGGATGCCAATCTCTGAATTTCCTCCTAGGAAACATTTATTGGGATCATAGAAGATTTGTGGTAATTAACCTCCAGGCCAGTTGACTGAGAAAAAACCAGCAACATTTTCTTAAGAGCCAAAAGCTGTGCTTCATCAGCAGGTACCACAATCAATGTGTCATCAGCATACTGCACAATTGGGTAGTCCTTGTCAAGACAAGGAATAGGCAGCTTAATTTCCCCTCTGATATGCATATCATTGACCATAGATTGCAAGAGATCTGCAGCAAGAACAAAAAGAAGAGGGGATACTGGGTCTCCTTGTCTAACACCTTTTTTACAGACAATTTTTTTCCCAGGCACACCATTAAGCAGAACGGAGGAGGTCCTAGATGACAAAAGAGATTTCACCCAACTAATCCATTTGTCATTAAAACCCTTATACTTCATGATCTGAAAGATAACTTCATGTTCAATGGAGTCAAAAGCTTTCTCAAAATCTAGTTTGAGAATCAAAATGGGCCTTTTGGACTGATGACACTGGTGCAAATACTCCAAGGTCCACCCAATGTAGTCTTGAATAGTCCTAGACTTAATGAATGCACATCATTATCAATTCCTGAAATCTGTTGGCTACCATTTTGGATAGAAACTTTATACCCATGCCAGTCAATGAAATAGGTCCGTATTCCCCAACCACTTCAGGTGAAAGTTTCTTAGGAATCAAAGCGATGAAAGACTCATTTATGTTTTCCAAGCTAGCTTTACCATAAAAAAATCCTGAGCTAAAGCATAAAACTCATGCTTAATAATGTGCCAACACTTCTTGAAGAAGAGGCCATTGAAACCATCTGGTCCAGGGGCTTTATCAATGAGCATATGTTTGACAACCAGGTCCATTTCCTCAAATGTAAAGGGTTTTGTCAAAACCTCAAGGCCAGGCACATGTTTTAGCAAGACAGACAGATCAAAACCCATGACAATACCTCTTGAAACTCCCATCCTTCCTTTAAAAGCACTCCAGATCATTCCTTCCATTTGAGAGTGATCAGAAATAACAGTACCATCAGGCTGTTGCAAGCTAGCAATTGAGTTTCTCCCAAACCTTTCTGTAGCCATGGCATGGAAAATTTTAGTGTTTTCCTCACCCACTTTGATGTACCTAATAGTACATCTCTTCTTCTAGTACAAAAACTACAGATGCAATAATTTTTCCAAATGTAGTTTGACAATTTTCCTGAAATTAAATTCCCGCCTAAAGAGAGGCCTTAGCTCCTCCAAGTTATCTAGCAGTAATATGACCTTGTTGCAGCTAGAGATGAGCAGCTTCATCTTGGAAAAACTAGTTTGCCACATCTTTAGGTCATGCCTGAGAGTTTTCATCTTATCAACAATGATTGCAGAGGAGTGAGATTTATTAGATGGTTTGCTCCAAGATTTCTGCACACACTCCAAAAAACCCTCCATGTGCACCCAATAATTGTCAAATCTGGAGATTTTGCACTTAGGAATGGATGTTTTAATTACCACAACACAAGGCACATGGTCTGAAGCAGTTCTAGCCAAAGGAAGTGCTTCAGTAAAAGGATAAACAAATATCCAGTTAGTGGAGGTAAAGAACCAATCCAGCTACTCCAGCAAAGGGGAATCTTACATGTTAGACCAAGTATAAGACCTCCCCTTAAGTGACAACTCAAGCAGACCCAGGTGACCAATAATTTCATTGAAGATAAAAATATCTTTGACATCTCCACCAGGTAAATTTCTGTTTTCAGAGGAGCTGATGAAATTAAAATCTCCAATGATTAACCAGTTATCATCAATTGTAATATTTAAGTTATATAACCAGGCCACAAAGTTATCCCTGGCTTCCCCCTGACATGACCCATAGACAGAAACTAAAGACCACTGCTCATTATTTTGCTTAGAAGTAAAACGCATCGCCACAGCAAAGGACTGAATTTCCACCAGCACACCAGACAACACAGCCGAATTCCAAACCACCAGAATCGCACCAGATGCACCCACAGATGGTGCAAAAGAAAAAGTATCAAATTTCCTGGGGCAAAAGGCCCTAATTTCTCTTATATCAAAAGTTTCACATTTAGTTTCTTGGAAACAAGCAACCACACATTGGCTTTCCTCAATTTTCTGTTTAACAGCACGCTTTCGAGCAGGTGAGTTAAGCCCTCTCACATTCCAGCAAGCACACTCGAATTCTTGCAGTTTGAAGTACTCATAATAACCATATAATTGAAGGTAACAAAATAGCACTACATAGTAGCACCACAGGTCATACAATCCCAACAAGCAAGAAGGTTTTAGGTCTAAATTATTACAATAATTTAAAAAGACCCAACGGCCTAGCACCACTGCCATCATAAGGGCATGGCAAACTCCAGAGCTCAAAAGAAGACTAAACATCCCCACCAGACTTGCTTTCATCCCCAGGATTAGCCATAAGATTACCATTGTGAGCTGCTCAGCAGGTATCTGCAGATCTCGGCCAATATCTTGGATCACCCTGATAGGAGTTGGTGGTGGCACATCAGTTGAAGAACCTGGTCGTGGAGACTCCTCAGAGAGGGACGCAGTGAGGGGCTTGCACCTAGGCTTCTTTTTCTTCGGTTGCTGCTGAAGTTCCTGAAAAACTGGCTTGAAACCATCTCTTTTAACTGAACCACGAGTGCAACGGCGAACTTCAATGTCCACAATTGGTGTTGGAGCCAGAGTCTTGCGACAATGAGCCTTCTTTCGGTCACACTGTACAGAGAAAGAAAAGACCTCATCAGGTTGAGCTTCCTGAGCTGCGGAAACTGAGATCTGGCTCTCCTGGAGAGGCTCAGAGGAAAAGCTGCTTGAGGCCACAGGTGCAGAGACAGAACTGTCTGAACTTTCAGGTTCAGAAAAAAGAGCCCGAGCAACAGGTCTGGGCTTGCTGGCAACTTGAACTTCTTTCCACTGAAGATGCGACACAACTTGAACATCATCAAAAGCAAGAGCCCAGCTCCTCTTCGACAGGACAATGGGCTGCAAATCAACCAAAGGCATCGGCATAGGGATCTCATAAGCAGGGCAACAGTTCATTAGAGACTCGAAAGTGCGCTTCCAGGCCAACTCCGGCGGCAAGACTGGCCCATAAACAACCTTGACAGAGGCAATGACAATGCGATCATACTGGATAACAGGCGGCTGATAAGTTACGATGGCCCATTCATTAGCATCAAAGAACTGCTCAGGAGGATCCACCAACTGAACTTCAGATTCAGACTACTGCATTGAGTTATCCATCACGATTGATTCTTGATCCTGAACCACGGGCTCCGGGTTGAGCTCTCCTTGCAGATCGGCCTCTTCATCACCCCAGTGCACATGCCCCCAGTTATCCGGATCCACCTGATTATGCATTGGGGGGAGGCACTGGCGGGAGGTCGTTCCAGCCAATCGCTAGATATGGAGGAAGCACAAAATTGTGGTTGTCAGGGAACAGAGCACCCGACAGAGGATGGGGGTTACCATCAATTGGCATTGGGTCTTCATCTTCAGGCATTTGATCAGCGAAATTGGCACCTAGAATATAACAAGGTGCAGTCCAAGAAACCTTTGCTCCACCATAGGCAGCATAATCCATGAACACCACATCTCTTGGGACCAAGATATCTTCAGGGAAAGATGCAAATATAATTGATATAACCATCTAAGGATCATCTTCAACCCAATGCTGAAACTTTCCAAAAGTGTTGATAGCAGCACGTATATTTTCAGTGTTACGAAGATCAAGAGGGATTCCCAGAAACATTAAGCAACCATCACGAAAACCATGTTGCCCCATAAAGCCCACACCCTCATCATGCTTATGAAAACGAACAAATGTGTCATTGCCTACAGGCTGAGGCGGCAACCGCAGCAGAGGAAAACGAACACCAGCATCTCGAAGCTCAAACAATCCAACACCACAAACCCAAGGCTGCGCAGATCGAACCTGAACTCCATGATGCTCCAAGAAGTCGACCACAACCTCCCGAGCAGCTCCCACCTGGTTAGGAGGCGCCAGTGGCATCACTTCCGCCACCATGAACTTCTCATGCCGCTTCAGAATGGGGGACGGCGGCGAAATGGAAGTCCGAGGCATATGATTTGCACCACCATCAATGATATGGTGGCCCGCTGGCACGTACCGCATGGGATCAATTGCGAAGACCGCCATGGGCTCGGCGGAGGGACCCGACGCTGGAGGAGACGCAGGAGGTGGAGGAATTGCCGAAGGTGTGGATGTTGGGGTTTTTGGTGGAGGAGTAATTGGACTAGACAGGGTGGCCCTATCAAAGGTGGTGGCGGCAGACTCGAGACCGGTATCGGGAACCGGAGGAGGCGGCTGATATTTTGGCTTCCAAAATAAACCTTGTGCAGTTGCAATCTTTGCACAATCCTGCTTACTATGGCCCACACGCGTGCAAGCCGCACAAACAGTATTGAGGGGGCAATTTTTTTCAAAATGACCTGATAAGGAGCACTTTGGGCAAGTCAAAACTATCTCAACCATATTGTCAATCAAAGATTCAAAAGCAGCATGAGCCTCTTGAGACCCCGGAATATCCTGAGACGAAGAAATCTGGCCCGGCCCATTCGGAGATGCGGGAAGGTCCATACCAGGCAGAGAGGGCCTAGCAGTCGAGGGCCCATCATGGGCAATCAAACTAGTACTACTCGACCCATGCAAATTACATGTCGGATCCTGAGGAGGATTATCGCCCAAATCACGGCGCCGTTGAATCACTGACAAGCTCACCGATCCAAAGATGATCGGAGGCGAGGCAACGGTCCATTGCAAATCAATAGGTTTGGGAGGATGGATAACCACACGCTTAGCAGCAGGAATATGATAACCCGCATCCTCAGATGCAGCAATGCAATCAGCCGAGGCATGATAACGATAACCCTTGCAAACACTATAATTTGAAATGTAGCAAAAGATAGCTTCTTCCGAACAGAGGAACCAGACTTAAGTGCAGATTTAGCAGGTGGATTATGCATAGTTACAGACCCAAGGTAGCCCTACGCTTAGAAGGACTAACCAAAATCCATTCTGCATCACATTCTTTCTTCCAAATCTTAAACTCACGAACCCAGTTAGGTCCCCCATTTGCCCACAAATGAAAGTAGCATTTAAACTAAGGGCAGGAGTAGGATCGTATGTCCACAATGTAAAACCCCACATCTTTGCAAGAAACATTAAAGCTGAATACCTTATCACCAATGGTGGAAACCAAAAAATCAATGGCAGATCCACCCAAAGCAGATTCCAAAGCTGCAGCCAATGAATCCTCTATAAGACGAAAATCATGGCGGCTGAAAGAAACCACTAAGGTGAAGGATCCCAAATTCTCCATGGGATGCACTGTGAGGCCCGAAGCATTGTAGATCTCATCAACAAAAACTCTGCCCTTGGGGAAGTCCAAGCCAAGGGTAGATCCAGAGGAGGAACCCATCACAAAAGGTATAGGAGGAGAGATCAAAGAGCGCCGAAGAAGATGGTCGGAGCCAATTACCAAATCACACGAAGGAGGGAGAGATCACTGGTGGCCTAGGGTTTAGGGGTGTGTGGGTGGGAGCGCCATTCATACCCAGTTTTTTATGCATTAGTTTCAGCCCGTTGATTTTAACCATGGCTTAAGCCAAGCTACATTTTGAGACCCACAAGTAGGGAAGGATTAAACTACTTTTGCCGGCTACATTATTAACCATGCTCTAATGCGTTTTTCAAAACCGGCTTTGACTATTGACAAGATTAATAGTACATGAGATGTATAATGTGAAAATGATATCCTTGGAAGCTCCTTTCACATACGAATTTGATTGTATGCTTTGTGTAAGTTGCATGGTATATATTATTACTCTAACATTTGGTCAAAGTTAGCCTCGAAAAACACATTAGGCCCTGTATAGATGGAAGAAGGGAGTAGTAGTGCAAGTGGATCCTATGACGTAGGTATCCCTGCCTTACCCTCCCTTTCGGTCACTTACTAGCGGTCCCCATGCTTGCTAGGCCCCGCATGTCAGTTACTCAATGGGTTCGACCACGTCAGGGGATCCTCATCCATAGTATACTCCCTCTATTTTTATTTACTCCGCATAAAACGGAGGGAGTAGTAGTATAAATGGCAAGGGTGGGGGAGGGGGAGGGACGTCAGTTTGCTCTCAACTGCGGTCCCACAAGCGAGCGAAAACGCAAGATGAAGAGCGTTCCATTCGGTGAGCGACATGGAGGGTCCAGCATGCCGGGGTGCAACGTGAACACGGCAAGAGCGATGTACAGTCAAAACGGATTGACCGGTCATCATCGAAACCACTATTCACACCGGAACCTTCACTGCTCGGCCTACGCCAGCCACTGCCCCGAAACCACACCTCCTCTCTAGCCCATTCCCCCACCTTTCGATCCCCTAGCCCGCATCAAGCGTCCCCTAGTTCACCGGAAAGCCATGGTGCGCCGCAAGATCACGTACTACAAGATGCTGATGCCGGAGCGCCACACAGAAATCGCGGCGGCAGTCGGTGCCACAAACCTTCCTTCCCAAGCTCGCTTTGCGGCAGGCCAATCCCCGAGTTCTCTGGAACCAAGCTATGAGGAGGAGGAAGCCGATCCAATGTTCATGGCGGAGGTCGCGATGCAAAAGGCCCCCGATGCGTATGAGTCGATGGACGTCGACTTCTGCAGGCATCCGGGTCCCCTATGGTGCAGGCAGACCAGCGGTTCAACCTGGCGATACTAAAGGAGGACCAGGAGGCAGAGGCTCAACTCGACGCGGAGCGTGCGCATGCCGCTGCCATCGAGGCTCTCCTGCAGGCGGAACAAGATGTTGTGGATGTGAACTAGGCAGCGGAGGCTCAACTTGACACGGAGCGCACGAATGTCGCTGCCATCGAGGCCATCCTGCAGGCGAAACTGGACATCCTGGACTAGAACCGGGCGGAGGAGGCTCAACTCAACGTGGAAAGCATGGATGCCGCTGCCATCGAGCCCCTCCCGCAGGCGGAGCCGGACGTCCTGGACTTGAACTGGGCGGCGGAGGGTCAACTCGATGCGGAGCGCGCGGATGCCGCTGCCATCGAGGCCCTCCTGTAGGCGAAACCGGACATCCTGGACTTGAACCGGACGGTCCTCTTATCCGTGCAGAGCGCCCGCATGCTCCACGTGAACGAGTAGCTGGAGGCCGAGGACAACCACGTTGCGGAGACACACGTCGGCAGCTATGGCTGGTTCACGCCGACAGCCAAAGAGGACGAGGTTGTCTTGTTCCGTGAGCAGTGATAGTTTTTCTTTATGTTGTTGTTTTTAGGGATCTTTTGCCGTGTAAAAACATATATTTATGCAAGTCGCATGACTTTCATCATTTGGGTCAGTCGACCATTTCAGGCGGTTGGATGAATATCCTACATCTCCTAACCCTTCTTACTCACCTCTTCTTCTTCCCCAACAGACCACCGCATGGGTCGTACAGATCTTCCCCAACATGCGGTTGGATAAACATATTGTATGAACGAAAATTATGTGTCAGCGGTAGGATGGCTGAGTTTGGTTTGATCACATGCGGTAGCATGTGTCAGTGAGGGTGCGTTCCCTTGGTTGGGTTTGCGGCATGCAGGAGCGACTGTGTGAGGGTGTGGTGTGATCGCAGCGTGCAGGAGCAACTGTGTGAGGGTGCGGTGCGACCGCGTCGTGCAGGAGCGACTGTCTGAGGGTGCGATGCAACCGCGATAGCCATGAGAAAGTGTACCTCCTTTTCATTTTGAAAACTTTAGGCAAGCTTGGCAAAAATATATGGTGAAGTATGGCAATGCAAGGCCTAGACCCAAACAGGATACAAGTACGTACGTAGGAGTACTAGTGTTAAAAAAGAAAGGCGGGGTTTTGCTTCGCAAGATTAATCAATACAAGTCCTCGTTTGACGTGTCAATTAATGTTTTTTTTCTCCAAAGCCCAAAGAGCTAACTGATACGTCCATTTTACATCATACTTTTATATTAATATTTATTGCATTATCGTCTGTTATTACACATTATGTCACAATACTTATGCCTATTCTCTCTTATTTTACAAGGTTTACATAAAGAGGGAGAATGCCGGCAACTGGGATTCTGGGCTAGAAAAGGAGCAAATATTAGAGACCGATTATGCACAGCTCCAAAAGTCCTGAAACTTCTCGGAAGATGTTTTCCAAATATATAAAAAATATTGAGAGCAAGAACTTCACCAGGGGGCCACACCCTGCCCACGAGGGTGGGGGCGCGCCCTACCCCCCAGGGTGCGCCCCCTACCTCGTGGGCCCCCTGGTGGCCCTCCGGTGGCCATCTTCTGCTATATGGAGTCTTCCGATGGGGAAAAAATCATAAGCCATCTTCTCAGAGGAAACTCCGCCGCCACGAGGCAGAACCTTGGCGGAACCAATCTAGGGCTCTGGCGGAGCTGTTCTGTCGGGGAAACTTCCCTCCCGGAGGGGGAAATCATCGCCATCATCATCACCAACGCTCCTCTCATTGGGAGAGGGCAATCTCCATCAACATCTTCATCAGCACCATCTCATCTCAAAACCCTAGTTCATCTCTTGTATCCAATTCTTGTCTCCAAGTCCGGGATTGGTGCTAGTAGGTTGTTAGTAGTGTTAATTAATCCTTGTAGTTGATGCTAGTTAGTTTAATTGGTGGAAGATCATATGTTCAGATACTATATGCATATTAATACCCCTCTGATTATGAACATGTTTATGCTTTGTGAGTAGTTACTTTTGTTCTTGAGGACATGGGAGAAGTCTTGCTATTAGTAGTCATGTGAATTTGGTATTCGTTCGATATTTTGATGAGATGTATGTTGTCTCTCCTCTAGTGGTGTTATGTGAACGTCGACTACATGACACTTCACCATTATTTGGGCCTAGAGGAAGGCATTGGGAAGTAATAAGTAGATGATGGGTTGCTAGAGTGACAGAAGCTTAAACCCTAGTTTATGCGTTGCTTCGTAAGGGGCTGATTTGGATCCATATGTTTCATGCTATGGTTAGGTTTACCTTAATACTTTTGTTGTAGTTGCGGATGCTTGCAATAGAGGTTAATCATAAGTGGGATGCTTGTCCAAGTAAGGACAGTACCCAAGCACCGGTCCACCCACATACCAAATTATCAAAGTACCGAACGTGAACCATATGAACGTGATGAAAACTAGCTTGACGATATTCCCATGTGTCCTCGGGAGCGCTTTACATCATATAAGAGTTTGTCCAGGCTTGTACTTTGCTACAAAAAGTATTGGGCCACCTTGCTGCACCTTATTTACTTTTTTTACTTGTTGCTCGTTACAAATTATCTTATCACAAAACTATCTGTTACCAATTATTTCAGTACTTGCAGAGAATACCTTGCTGGAAACCGCTTATCATTTCCTTCTGCTCCTCGTTGGGTTCGACACTCTTACTTGTCGAAAGGACTACAATAGATCCCCTATACTTGTGGGTCATCACTAACCATCTCACTCCTCATCGCTTGATTAATGCAGCGCCATGCAAGCCAACCTTCTCACTTCTGCATGCATGCAAGGGTACATTAATGTCCTTGGTTGCTAGTACGAGGCAAACCCCATCAATTTTGCATCGATTATTGTTAGTGTCATTCTGCAAATTGTAATTTTGATATACTGGCCTTGTGTACAAAAAAATGGAGGCAGTAACTATTTGATTCCCTTCCCCGTTGCGATGACGTCGATGATATCTCAAACGTTGTGGTTTGGCGAAGTGCGTTTGATGGAGAACACCATTGAGGGAGACCATGGTAAGTCATTTGCATGTGCCGCCTGCAAGCCGAGACAACTGCCTTATTTGCATCCAGGAAGTCCATTGAACCAAAGAACGCGTAAATGTACTAGTAGTAGTACACAATAGCGTTGTCCGTCCAGCTTAGTGCGGTGAGGTGGTTTCTCGAAGAAGATGATAGAGAAGCGGAGTTAGCGAAGAGTGAAATGATGGTTGCTTCGTCCGTGCTTTGTGATTTGACGCCTCACTGATTTGTGATTTGTGATAGAAGGGACACGGGAGTAGACCCTGTGCTCTATACTGTACATACGTCCAAGCACGAGAGAAAGAGGAGAGACGTTGCATTTTTCTATTCCTTCAATCAATCAATCAATCAGGGAGCTTCGGTTCCATCTTTTTGGCTTTGGCAGCACCGTGCAAAATGGTTCCCATCGATGCCAAAAGCTATTTTCACATTTGGCTACACATTGTGGATGCCCTTAACTGTACCACTTGGTTTTGCTCCTGTGTGCTATCTATACAAATCTCAATTATATTGATCTAAAAAATTATAGAATCAAGATTAGTAAAAAGGAGGCGATTTTGCCGCAGGAATGGCGGGGGAGGTTTCTTATTATTAGAGGACATTGGCCTCGCGGTTTGCTAACATGCGGTCCCACGTGTTAGTGCTTTAATTACCAAGCCGATCCGCGTCCCACATGAGGCAGTACAACGGCAGAAGCAACACGTGGTTAACTTGAAGAAGATGGGGGAGAAGCAGATTCAGCAATTAGTGAAATGATGGTTGCTTCGTCCCACCAACTTCTTTTTTTACCATTATTACTTCGTCCCTCCAACTTAACTGCGGGAAAGGTGCAACTTTGTGATTTGACGCCTCATTGCTTGTTACTACGCTGGCGCCATGACTGGGGGTGCTTCACCCCTGGTGCTTTGCGCTGTATTTCGGTATGGCACATGGATCCGGTAGCTTGATGTACCACATGTCGGCGAAAGGGACTAGCAAATTTATGAAAGCGGGCGCTCCACTCTTACGACGGAGGAGTACACGACATGGCGGCCCAGTGAACTGTTACTTGTATTGTAGTACTATAGTACTATAGTTTTGCTGTTTCGCACGATCCATCGATACAAACCCGATTAAACAGGAAAGGGCGGGATTTTTCCCGCGCGGTAGATGATACTGGTGAAGGAAATATGCCCTAGAGGCAATAATAAAGTTATTATTTATTTCCTTACATCATGATAAATGTTTATTATTCATGCTAGAATTGTATTAACCGGAAACATAATACATGTGTGAATACATAGACAAACAGAGTGTCACTAGTATGCCTCTACTTGACTAGCTCGTTAATCAAAGATGGTTAAGTTTCCTGACCATGAACAATGTGTTGTTATTTGATTAACGAGGTCACATCATTAGTTGAATGATCTGATTGACATGACCCATTTCATTAGCTTAGCACTCGATAGTTTAGTATGTTGCTATTGCTTTCTTCATGACTTATACAAGTTCCTATGACTATGAGATTATGCAACTCCCGTTTGCCGGAGGAACACTTTGGGTGCTACCAAACGTCACAACGTAACTGGGTGATTATAAAGGAGTACTACAGGTGTCTCCAATGGTAGATATTGGGTTGGCGTATTTCGAGATTAGGATTTGTCACTCCGATTGTCGGAGAGGTATCTCTGGGCCCTCTCGGTAATACACATTATACAAGCCTTGCAAGCATTGCAACTAATGAGTTAGTTGCAGGATGATGTATTACAGAACGAGTAAAGAGACTTGCCGGTAAGGAGATTGAACTAGGTATTGGATACGGACGATCGAATCTCGGGCAAGTAACATACCGATGACAAAGGGAACAATGTATGTTGTTATACGGTCTGACCGATAAAGATCTTCGTAGAATATGTAGGAGCCAATATGGGCATCCAGGTCCCGCTATTGGTTATTGACCGGAGACGTGTCTCGGTCATGTCTACATTGTTCTCGAACCGTAGGGTCCGCACGCTTAACGTTACGATGACAGTTATTATGAGTTTATGCATTTTGATGTACTGAAGGTTGCTCGGGGTCCCGGATGTGATCACGGACATGACGAGGAGTCTTGAAATGGTCGAGACATAAAGATTGATATATTGGAAGCCTATGTTTGGACATCGGAAGTGTTCCGGGTGAAATCAGGATTTTACCGGATCACCGGGAGGTTACCGGAACCCCCCGGGAGCCATGTGGGCCTTCATGGGCCTTAGTGGAAAAGAGAAAAGGGGCAGCCCATAGCTGGCCGCGCGCCCCCCCTTCCCTTAGTCCTATTAGGACTAGGAGAAGGGGCCGGCCCCCCTCTCTCTCTCTTTTCCCCCTTGGGAATCCTAGTTGGAATAGGATTGAGGGGGGGGGGGGTCCTACTCCCGGTAGGAGTAGGACTCCTCCCGTGCCCTCTCCCTGGCCGGCGCACCCCTCCCCCTTGGATCCTTTATATACGGGGGCAGGGGGCACCTCTAGACACACAAGTTGATCATTGAGATCGTTCCTTAGCCATGTGCGGTGCCCCCTGCCACCATATTCCACCTCGATCATATCGTTGTAGTGCTTAGGCGAAGCCCTGCGTCGGTAGAACATCAAGATCGTCACCACGCCGTCGTGCTGACGGAACTCCTCCCCGAAGCTTTGCTGGATCGGAGCCCGGGGATCGTCATCGAGCTGAACGTGTGCTAAGAACTCGGAGGTGCCGGAGTAACGGTGCTTGGATCGGTCGGATCAGGAAGAAGACGTACGACTACTTCCTCTACGTTGTGTCAACGCTTCCGTTGCGATCTACAAGGGTACGTAGATCAGACTCTCCCCCTCGTTGCTATGCATCACCTTGATCTTGCGTGTGCGTAGGAATTTTTTTGAAATTACTACGTTCCCCAACAGTGGCATCCGAGCCTAGGTTTTATGGTTTGATGTTATTTGCACGAGTAGAACACAAGTGAGTTGTGGGCGATACAAGTCATACTGCCTACCAGCATGTCATACTTTGGTTTGGCGGTGTTGTTGAACGAGACGACCCGGACCAACCTTACGCGTACGCTTACGCGAGACCGGTTCCCTCGACGTGCTTTGCACATAGATGGCTTGCGGGCGACTGTCTCTCCAACTTTAGTTGAACCAAGTGTGGCTACGCCCGGTCCTTGAGAAGGTTAAAACGGAGTCTATTTGACAAACTATCGTTGTGGTTTTGATGCGTAGGTGAGATGAGTTCTTGCTTAAGCCCGTACCAGCCACGTAAAACTTGCAACAACAAAGTAGAGGACGTCTAACTTGTTTTTGCAGGACATGTTGTGATGTGATATGGTCAAGGCATGATGCTGATTTTGATTGTATGAGATGATCATGTTTTGTAACCAAGTTATCGGCAACTGGCAGGAGCCATATGGTTGTAGCTTTATTGTATGCAATGCAATCGCGATGTAATGCTTTACTTTATTGCTAAGCGGTAGTGATAGTCGTGGAAGCATAAGATTGGCGAGACGACAACGATGCTACGATGGAGATCAAGGTGTCGCACCGGTGACGATGATGATCATGACGGTGCTTCGGAGATGGAGATCACAAGCACAAGATGATGATGGCCATATCATATCACTTATATTGATTGCATGTGATGTTTATCTTTTATGCATCTTATCTTGCTTTGATTGACGGTAGCGTTATAAGATGACCTCTCACTAAATTATCAAGTAGTGTTCTCCCTAAGTATGCACCGTTGCGAAAGTTCTTCATGCTGAGACACCACGTGATGATCGGGTGTGATAGGCTCTACGTTCAAATACAACGGGTGCAAAACAGTTGCACACGCGGAATACTCAGGTTATACTTGACGAGCCAAGCATATACAGATATGGCCTCGGAACACGGAGACCGAAAGGTCGAGCGTGAATCATATAGTAGATATGATCAACATAATGATGTTCACCGATGAAACTACTCCATCTCACGTGATGATCGGACATGGTTTAGTTGATTTGGATCACGTGATCACTTAGAGGATTAGAGGGATGTCCATCTAAGTGGGAGTTCTTAAGTAATATGATTAATTGAACTTAAATTTATCATGAACTTAGTACCTGATAGTATCTTGCTTGTTTATGTTGATTGTAGATAGATGGCTCGTGCTGTTGTTCCATTGAATTTTAATGCGTTCCTTGAGAAAGCAAAGTTGAAAGATGATGGTAGCAATTACACGGACTGGGTCCATAACTTGAGGATTATCCTCATTGCTGCACAAAAGAATTACGTCCTGGAAGCACCGCTGGGTGCCAGGCCTGCTGCTAGAGCAACACCAGATGTTATGAACGTCTGGCACAGCAAAGCTGATGACTACTCGATAGTTCAGTGTGCCATGCTTTACGACTTAGAATCGGGACTTCAACGACGTTTTGAACGTCATGGAGCATATGAGATGTTCCAGGAGTTGATGTTAATATTTCAAGCAAATGCCCGGATTGAGAGATATGAAGTCTCCAATAAGTTCTATAGCTGCAAGATGGAGGAGAACAGTTCTGTCAGTGAGCATATACTCAAAATGTCTGGGTATAACAATCACTTGATTCAGATGGGAGTTAATCTTCCAGATGATTGCGTCATTGACAGAATTCTCCAATCACTGCCACCAAGCTACAAGAGCTTCGTGATGAACTATAACATGCAAGGGATGAACAAGACTATTCCCGAGCTCTTCGCAATGCTGAAAGCTGCAGAGGTAGAAATCAAGAAGGAGCATCAAGTGTTGATGGTTAACAAGACCACCAGTTTCAAGAAAAAGGGCAAAGGGAAGAAGAAGGGGAACTTCAAAAAGAACGGCAAGCAAGTTGCTGCTCAAGAAAAGAAGCCCAAGTCTGGACCTAAGCCTGAAACTGAGTGCTTCTACTGCAAGCAGACTGGTCACTGGAAGCGGAACTGCCCCAAGTATTTGGCGGATAAGAAGGATGGCAAGGTGAACAAAGGTATATGTGATATACATGTTATTCATGTATACCTTACTAATGCTCGCAGTAGCACCTGGGTATTTGATACTGGTTCTATTGCTAATATTTGCAACTCGAAACAGGGACTACGGATTAAGCGAAGATTAGCTAAGGACGAGGTGACGATGCGCGTGGGAAACGGTTCCAAAGTCGATGTGATCGCGGTCGGCACGCTACCTCTACATCTACCTTCGGGATTAATATTAGACCTAAATAATTGTTATTTGGTGCCAGCGTTGAGCATGAACATTATATCTGGATCTTGTTTAATGCGAGACGGTTATTCATTTAAATCAGAGAATAATGGTTGTTCTATTTATATGAGTAATATCTTTTATGGTCATGCACCCTTGAAGAGTGGTCTATTCTTGTTAAATCTCGATAGTAGTGATACACATATTCATAATGTAGAAGCCAAAAGATGCAGAGTTGATAATGATAGTGCAACTTATTTGTGGCACTGCCGTTTAGGTCATATCGGTGTAAAGCACATGA
Source organism: Triticum monococcum (assembly GCA_034509565.1). Taxonomy (NCBI): domain Eukaryota; kingdom Viridiplantae; phylum Streptophyta; class Magnoliopsida; order Poales; family Poaceae; genus Triticum; species Triticum monococcum. The sequence continues at coordinate 478,152,277 of CM067843.1, forward strand.
AGAAACTCCATACTGATGGACTTTTGGAACCACTTGATTATGAATCACTTGGTACTTGCGAACCGTGCCTCATGGGCAAGATGACTAAAACACCGTTCTCCGGTACTATGGAGAGAGCAACAGATTTATTGGAAATCATACATACCGATGTATGTGGTCCGATGAATATTGAGGCTCGTGGCGGATATCGTTATTTTCTCACCTTCACAGATGATTTAAGCAGATATGGGTATATCTACTTAATGAAACACAAGTCTGAAACATTTGAAAAGTTCAAGGAATTTCAGAGTGAAGTTGAAAATCATCGTAACAAGAAAATAAAGTTTCTATGATCTGATCGTGGAGGAGAATACTTGAGTTACGAGTTTGGGATACATTTGTAAAATTGTGGAATAGTTTCGCAACTCACGCCACCCGGAACACCACAGCGTAATGGTGTGTCCGAACATCGTAATCGTACTTTACTAGATATGGTACGATCTATGATGTCTCTTACTGATTTACCGCTATCGTTTTGGGGATACGCTTTAGAGACGGCCGCATTCACGTTAAATAGGGCACCATCAAAATCCGTTGAGACGACGCCTTATGAACTATGGTTTGGCAAGAAACCAAAGTTGTCGTTTCTTAAAGTTTGGGGTTGCGATGCTTATGTGAAAAAGCTTCAACCTGATAAGCTCGAACCCAAATCGGAGAAATGTGTCTTCATAGGATATCCAAAGGAAACTATTGGATACACCTTCTATCACAGATCCGAAGGCAAGACTTTTGTTGCTAAATTCGGAAACTTTCTTGAGAAGGAGTTTCTCTCGAAAGAAGTGAGTGGGAGGAAAGTAGAACTTGACGAGGTAACTGTACCCGCTCCCTTATTAGAAAGTAGTACATCACAGAAAACTGTTTCTGCGACACCTACAACAATAAGTGAGGAAGTTAATGATAATGATCATGAAACTTCAGAACAAGATACTACTGAACCTCGTAGATCAACCAGAGCAAGCTCCGCGCTAGAGTGGTACGGTAATCCAGTTCTGGAAGTCATGCTACTAGATCATGGTGAACCTACGAACTATGAAGAAGCGATGGTGAGCCCAGATTCCGCAAAGTGGCTTGAGGCCATGAAATCTGAGATGGGATCCATGTATGAGAACAAAGTATGGACTTTGGTTGACTTGCCCGATGATCGGCAAGCAATTGAGAATAAATGGATCTTCAAGAAAAAGACTGACGCTCACGGTAATGTTACTGTCTATAAAGCTCGACTTTTTGCAAAAGGTTTTCGACAAGTTCAAGGGGTTGACTACGATGAGACCTTCTCACCCGTAGCGATGCTTAAGTCTGTCCGAATCATGTTAGCAATTGCCGCGTTTTATGATTATGAAATATGGCAGATGGATGTCAAAACTGCATTCCTGAATGGATTTCTGGAAGAAGAGTTGTATATGATGCAACCGGAAGTTTTTGTCGATCGAAAGGGAGCTAACAAAGTGTGCAAACTCCAGCGATCCATTTATGGACTGGTGCAAGCATCTCGGAGTTGGAATAAACGCTTTGATAGTGTAGTCAAAGCATTTGGCTTTATACAGACTTTTGGAGAAGCCTGTATTTACAAGAAAGTGAGTGGGAGCTCTGTAGCATTTCTGATATTATATGTGGATGACATATTGCTGATTGGAAATGATATAGAATTTCTGGATAGCATAAAGGGATACTTGAATAAGAGTTTTTCAATGAAAGACCTCGGTGAAGCTGCTTACATATTGGGCATTAAGATCTATAGAGATAGATCAAGACGCTTAATTGGACTTTCACAAAGCACATACCTTGACAAGATTTTGAAGAAGTTCAAAATGGATCAAGCAAAGAAAGGGTTCTTGCCTGTGTTACAAGGTGTGAAGTTGAGTCAGACTCAATGCCCGACCACTGCAGAAGATAGAGAGAAAATGAAAGATGTTCCCTGTGCTTCAGCCATAGGCTCTATCATGTATGCAATGCTGTGTACCAGACCTGATGTGTGCCTTGCTATAAGTTTAGCAGGGAGGTACCAAAGTAATCCAGGAGTGGATCACTGGACAGCGGTCAAGAACATCCTGAAATACCTGAAAAGGACTAAGGATATGTTTCTCGTATATGGAGGTGACAAAGAGCTCACCGTAAGAGGTTACGTTGATGCAAGCTTTGACACTGATCCGGACGATTCTAAATCGCAATCCGGATACGTGTTTACTTTAAACGGTGGAGCTGTCAGTTGGTGCAGTTCTAAACAAAGCGTCGTAGCAGGATCTACATGTGAAGCGGAGTACATAGCTACTTCGGAAGCAACGAACGAAGGAGTCTGGATGAAGGAGTTCATATCCGATCTAGGTGTCATACCTAGTGCATCGGGTCCAATAAAAATCTTTTGTGGCAATACTGGTGCAATTGCTTTGGCAAAGGAATCCAGATTTCACAAAAGGACCAAACACATCAAGAGACGCTTCAATTCCATCCGGGATCTAGTCCAGGTGGGAGACATAGAGATTTGCAAGATACATACAGATCTGAATGTTGCAGACCCGTTGACTAAGCCTCTTCCACGAGCAAAACATGATCAGCACCAAGGCTCCATGGGTATTAGAATCATTACTGTGTAATCTAGATTATTGACTCTAGTGCAAGTGGGAGACTGAAGGAAATATGCCCTAGAGGCAATAATAAAGTTATTATTTATTTCCTTACATCATGATAAATGTTTATTATTCATGCTAGAATTGTATTAACCGGAAACATAATACATGTGTGAATACATAGACAAACAGAGTGTCACTAGTATGCCTCTACTTGACTAGCTCGTTAATCAAAGATGGTTAAGTTTCCTGACCATGAACAATGTGTTGTTATTTAATTAACGAGGTCACATCATTAGTTGAATGATCTGATTGACATGACCCATTTCATTAGCTTAGCACTCGATTGTTTAGTATGTTGCTATTGCTTTCTTCATGACTTATACAAGTTCCTATGACTATGAGATTATGCAACTCCCGTTTGCCGGAGGAACACTTTGGGTGCTACCAAACGTCACAACGTAACTGGGTGATTATAAAGGAGTACTACAGGTGTCTCCAATGGTAGATGTTGGGTTGCGTATTTCGAGATTAGGATTTGTCACTCTAATTGTCGGAGAGGTATCTCTGGGCCCTCTCGGTAATACACATTATACAAGCCTTGCAAGCATTGCAACTAATGAGTTAGTTGCGGGATGATGTATTACAGAACGAGTAAAGAGACTTGCCGGTAACGAGATTGAACTAGGTATTGGATACCGACGATCGAATCTCGGGCAAGTAACATACCAATGACAAAGGGAACAATGTATGTTGTTATACGGTCTGACCGATAAAGATCTTCGTAGAATATGTAGGAGCCAATATGGGCATCCAGGTCCCGCTATTGGTTATTGACCGGAGACGTGTCTCGGTCATGTCTACATTGTTCTCGAACCGTAGGGTCCACACGCTTAACGTTACGATGACAGTTATTATGAGTTTATGCATTTTGATGTACCGAAGTTTGTTCGGAGTCCCGGATGTGATCACGGACATGACGAGGAGTCTCGAAATGGTCGAGACATAAAGATTGATATATTGGAAGCCTATGTTTGGACATCGTAAGTGTTCCGGGTGAAATCGGGATTTTACCGGATCACCGGGAGGTTACCGGAACCCCCCGGGAGCCATATGGGCCTTCATGGGCCTTAGTGGAAAAGAGAAAAGGGGCAGCCCATAGCTGGCCACGCGCCCCCCTTCCCTTAGTCCTATTAGGACTAGGAGAAGGGGCTGGCCCCCCTCTCTCTCTTTTCCCCCTTGGGAATCCTAGTTGGAATAGGATGGAGGGGGGAGTCCTACTCCCGGTAGGAGTAGGACTCCTCCCGCGCCCTCTCCCTGGCCGGCGCACCCCTCCCCCTTGGATCCTTTATATACGGGGGCAGGGGGCACCTCTAGACACACAAGTTGATCATTGAGATCGTTCCTTAGCCGTGTGCGGTGCCCCCTGCCACCATATTCCACCCCGGTCATATCGTTGTAGTGCTTAGGCGAAGCCCTGCGTCGGTAGAACATCAAGATCGTCACCACGCCGTCGTGCTGATGGAACTCCTCCCCGAAGCTTTGCTGGATCGGAGCCCGGGGATCGTCATCGAGCTGAATGTGTGCTAAGAACTCGGAGGTGCCGGAGTAACGGAGCTTGGATCGGTCGGATCAGGAAGAAGACGTACGACTACTTCCTCTACGTTGTGTCAACGCTTCCGTTGCGATCTACAAGGGTACGTAGATCAGACTCTCCCCCTCGTTGCTATGCATCACCTTGATCTTGCGTGTGCGTAGGAATTTTTTTGAAATTACTACGTTCCCCAACAACTGGCCATACATTTCAAAGGCAATTTTAATGTATGCCAACTAAATAATTAAGTAACAATATGATATCTAGTAAAACTAAAAACACATATGATTTATTGTGTTAGAGTGTAGTAGTAGTGCTGTATTGCATAGTTGTTAGATGTAACATGCGAGAACGTGTAGAGATGTAGTTTTGGAGGGCCTACAGAGAGAAAAGTGTAATACGGTCACCGGACTTCAGAATATGCTCATTATGGTCACTATATACGTTTTGCGGTGATTATACGGTCACTTGCTCACCGTTCAGCATCAGATTGCACTCTATTGACCGGCCAAATAGTCTGTGTGGCACCACGTTGACTAGTTAAATTGACCATGTTCCTTGTGGGTCCCACCTGTCAGTTCGCATAGGAAAAAGGTCAGATACACCAAATTTTACGCAGGTGCGACAAGACTCCAAGCCGTGCGCGGGAACCACCTGGTTGTGTATGTGTCTGTCAGGGCTTGATGTGTGCACATGCACATGTAGGTTGAGCACTTGAGCGTGAGAGTGTGTGTTGGTCGTGTGGTGTGTGTTTGCATGCACGTGTATGTGCATGTGAGTGTTGCGTGTGTGCGTGGCTACATGTGAACGTGTGAGTGTTGCGTGCGTGCATGGTTGCATGTGTTCGTGTGACTGTTGCGTGCATGCAGTTCATGTGCATGCGTGCGTGTGTGTATAATCACCACACCAGCTCCTGTGTGTTAAAACGGACGGCTCAACATACCAATGCAAGGCCACCTTGTCTGTTGTGCCCGCGGTCATGACTTCAAGCCACCGTCTAATATTTTTTTGTCGTTTGTTTTCATTCTTACTAGCAAGATGCCCGTGCGTTGCACGTAACATCAAGATGCATTGTATGACTAGTTTATCTTGTGAGAGAAAAGTATGAACGAGGGAAGGCCTTATTTGCAAATGTGGAGAGGTGTGTGGGTACCTTTTTGCAAAATTGTCATAGTTTCCTTCCTATCCGTCAGATATAAATTGGACGGCCTACATTGTAGGATGGCAGGCATACCTTCATCACCAACTCTGTTTTTAATAAGAGTGTAGAGTAGATACACGCTGACAGGTGGGCCCTATGTTAGTGAGATAATGTGATGCAACACTAGAGGTGCCACGTGGAGCGTTTAACTGGTCAACTACTCGTGTCTTGAGAAAATATAGAGTTGTACGATGAGCCAGTGACTGTATAATAACATGTAACATCCCAAATTTTCAATTTGGAATGTTATACACTAGATCATCATGCATATCATATTTTCTTGCATTTTGGTTGATCCTAGAAATTTCACGCAACTCAAGGACCCTCGGAGAGAGTTGGAGATTTCGTCATTTTCATATTTGAGTTTTCTCAAATTTCGAAAAGGGGGTCATTGGATTTGTCGGAGTTTCATTTGCCTTTTTCTTTGGATAGGGAAAAATGCGCGTTTTCAAAATTTGCATTCTAGGTCCTGAGAAAAGTTCATTTTGTTCGACTCAATTTTAGGAGTCGGGGAAAATTTACTTTAGAAGTTTTGGAGTTCGTTTAGTTCTCTTTTCTTTTGTTTTTCTACGCGCGTAACCGTTTAAAAAAATCTGCAGCGCCCCTGGGCCAAGGCCCAAGCCAGCAGCCGGCCGGCCAAGACCAGGCCATCGCGCGCGCCCCCTGCGCAGGAGGCCAAGCCGCCGCCGCCCTAGAGTCCTTCTAGTACTCCGTTTGCTTTTTTTAGGACTCCCTCTCCTACTCTATTTCTTGCCCCCTCCCCCAAGTCTCCTCTCCCCTCTTTATATACCCCCCACCCCCCCTCTAAACATCAAATCAAGCCCCAAGCCTCCCCAAGCCGCGCCCCACCCCGCGCCCTCACCCCGCGCCGCGCCGCCCTTGTGCCCCCCCCCCCGCCGCCGCCCTGCGTCACCACCGCCGCCGCCACCCCATAGCGCCGCCGCCGCCCTTGTGCATCGCCGCCGCCGCCGCCCTTGTGCATCGCCGCCGCCGCCCAACGCCGCCGTTCGCCGGAGCCCTCGCCGAAGACCTCGCCGGAGGTAGCCCCGCGCCGCATCTCTTTTTCTTTTCCTCGGATCGGTTTTTCTTCTCAACCGTTCCGATTCTTTTCTTCTCTTCCGATTCGTTTTCTTTCCGGTTCTTTTCTAAACCGTTCCGGTTCTCTAGATCGGTTTTTGTTTTGATCTCTTTTCTCGAAACCCTAGATCGGATTCGTTTTCTTTTCCGGTTTAGTTGCCTAGAGACCGTTCGCCGGACTATTTGTCCTAATGAACGTGATCACCGGATTCTTTTAGGTTAACGAACGTCTGTTCGTTTAACCGTTCTTCTTTTTCTTTTCGTCGGATTTATTCCGCGATGGCGATCTCAGATCCGATCTTCGTTCTAGTCCATCTTCTCGCTCTTTTGTCGGAATCAGGTGATTCAAGCGCCTGGAGTTTCATTTCGAAACCACCGTTTCGACTAATCAACTTAAACAAGTTTTTGCTACAGTAAAATTTGACCTAGTTTCAACTTGCTAGAACCGAGTTGTTTTTCTTCCGCCGTTTGTTTTCGGTTTCTTTGTTCGATTCTTTCTCTCTTTGCAACCGGAGTTCTTAAGTTGAACTATCTGGTTCGATCTCTTGTTCAAGTTTTACCTGTGCATTAGATGAGTACTTATTGTATGCTTGTTGTTTGTCTGCGATAGATTACCCGGATTGCGCCGCCTGTTACTTCGAATCTCTAGGACTCGCGGATCATCAGCAAGGCAAGTAACACTTTGATCATACCTTTTCTACAACCCAGTTTTATTGCATTAGATCTATCCTCACACATTGCATGACTAGGATCTAATTAAATTGTGGGATGGGAAGTAGATGAGGTAGTACCTATTACCTGTTTATTATGAAACCTTTGGGAATTACTTCTACGTTTGCTTATTATGCCATGCTATGCTAGTAGACGTGGATTGGGTGAGTGATATCCATGACAGATGTGAGATTGATAATTTTAATGGTTTATCTAAGGTGGCAACTTAAACACACATCTGGGTGGATTGAGGCACCTAATGTCTATCAGGACTTGCCTGTTTTTCTTTGGACCGCCACCCAGGCTCAAAGGGATCATAAGATCTTTCATGCTAAATACTTACGTGTGCAGCCACAAGCCAATATGGGCTCTGGCATAGTTGACTAAGTCGTGCGAACTCTTACAGGGTAGACTAGCAGATGTAGGGGAAAGTAGGTGTACCGGTCTATCCATCGTAAGGTGCTAGCGCTTCTGAAAGACTGTGTCTCGGTCATCCGTTTCTCAAACACCAGTAGTCCGAGAAATCCAACGGAGGCGATCGAGTCTTGTGGGGAAAAGTGCACAAACCTCTGCAGAGTGTAATAAACTAATCATGATTAGCCGTGTCCCCGGTTATGGACAATCTTGAGTATCTAGTACTTGAATGTCATGTGAATCTCATCATGTTACTTCTAATTAATATTGTTGGGTTTTAATTGTTCACTTTTAATTGGGATTGAGAATGCTGTCAACCATTCTCAATGTTTAACAACCACCATGATAGTTAAATAAATTTATTCCTTTGCAGTAGGGAAAAATTGGCTTTACGCAAAATAGTAACCATAGAGCTTTCCACCAGCCAAATATGCATATAGTATAGCTGTTTCATTCCATTACTCTCTATGTGTTACCTTGCCAGCATATTCCATGTGCTGACCCGTTTCGGGCTGCAACGTTAATGTTGCAGACATTTCAAACAATGATTAAGGTGCTTTTAGGTCGTGGTTCTATACTCAGTGATGCCATTGGAGTTGATGGACCCATTTATCTTCCAAGTCTTCCGTTGTTATCGTTATTAGATGGCCTTAAGCCATATTTATTGTAATAAGTTCTCTTTTGAGACACCGATGTAATAAGTGTGTGATTGCCACTCTGCTATAAATCCTACGAAGTACTGTGTGGTGCCAGCATTACTGATCCAGGGATGACACCGGAGCACAGTAGACTTGATCCATTCGGGCCGGGTCGCTACATAACCACAAAACGTAAATGGTGACAGGAATGAGTGGATTCTGAAGTCCAATGTATGTATCGTGCTTTCACTTCAAATACAATGATAGTCAATGTATATATCACGAGAGAAAGATGAAACATGCGTGAATGTGCTGGGGGCGTACTTCTAGAGGACCTGGAGATAGTTTGTGTGCGTACGTGAAAGGGGCGTAGAGGGGGTGTATGTGATGGAGAGAGAGAGAGATGCTCTTCGTTTCTCTTTATTATGACTAACTTTATATATAGTATAAAAATATAAAATTTCATAGTGCGGAATAAATATCATTATGGGCACCATGCAATGTAAATTAACTTTCATACTCCTCCATATAACTTTGTAATGTTGTATATATGTAGAAATTCTAAAATAATTTTTTGGCCACACTTTATTCAAAAGGAATGTTGTATGTGAAATAAACATGAAAAGAGGGCTTTTTAGATCAATGGGGTATGTGATGTAACATGTGTGAATGTGTAGTTGATGTATTTGGCAGGGCCTAGAGAGGTATGTCTGTGTATTACGTATTCGAGAGAGGCATGGGTAGAGGGGCTAGCGGGGGGAGGGGGCGTGTGAGAGATAGCACGAGAAATGAGAGAGATCTATAGAGAGAGACGAATATGATGTCACGGCGAGAGATGCCCTTGAGTGTGTATATGTGATACGTCTCCAATGTATCTATAATTTTTTATTGTTCCATGCTATTATATTATATATTTTGGATGTTAATGGGCTTATTTATACACTTTTATATTATTTTTGGGACTAACCTACTAACCCAAGGCCTAGTGCAAATTGTTGTTTTTTGCCTATTTCAGTGTTTCGTAGAAAAGGAATATCAAACGGAATCCAAATGGAATGAAACCTTCAGGAGAGTTATTTTTGGAACAAACATGATCCAGGGGACTTGGAGTAGACGTCAAGAAAGAAACGAGGTGGCCACGAGGCAGGAGGGTGCGCCCCCCCCCTCGTGCCCCCCCCCCCCCCCCGCAGCTCCACCGACCTAGTTCTTCCTCCTATATATATACCCCGAAAACATCCAGGAGCACCACGAAACCCTATTTCCACCGACGCACCTTCTGTACCCAAGAGATTCCATCTTGGGGCCCTTTCCGGAGCTCCGCTGGAGGGGGAATCGATCATGGAGGGCTTCTACATCAACACCATAGTATCTCCGATGATGTGTGAGTAGTTTACCATAGACCTTCGGGTCCATAGTTATTAGCTAGATGGCTTCTTCTCGCTCTTTGGATCTCAATACAAAGTTCTCCTCGATCTTCTTGGAGATCTATTCGATGTAACTCTTTTTGCGGTGTGTTTGTCGAGATTCGATGAATTATTGGTTTATGATCAAGTTTATCTATGAACAATATTTGATTCTTCTCTGAAATCTTTTATGTATGATTGGTTATCTTTGCAAGTCTCTTCGAATTTTCAGTTTGGCTTGGCCTACTAGATTGATCGTTCTTGCAATGGGAGAAGTGTTAGCTTTGGGTTCAATCTTGCGGTGTCCTTTCCCAGTGACAGCAGGGGCAGCAAGGCACGTATTGTATTGTTGCCATCAAGGATAAAAAGATGGGGTTTATATCATATTTCTTGAGTTTATCCCGCTACATCGTGTTATCTTGCCTAATGCGTTACTCTGTTCTTATGAACTTAATACTCCAGATGCATGCTGGATAGCAGTCGATGTGTGGAGTAATAGTAGTAGATGCAGAATCGTTTCGGTCTACTTGTCGCGGACATGATGCCTATATACATGATCATGCGTAGATATTCTCATAATTATCCACTATCCTATCAATTGCTCGACAGTAATTTGTTCACCCACCGTAATACTTATGCTATCTTGAGAGAAGCCACTAGTGAAACCTATGGCCCCCGGGTCTATCTTTTTATCATATAAGTTTCCAATCTACTTTATTTTGCAATCTTTACTTTCAATCTATATCATAAAAATACCAAAAGTATTTATCTTCTTATTATTATTATCTCTATCAGATCTCACTCTCATAAGTGACTGTGAAGGGATTAACAACCCCTTTATCGCGTTGGTTGCGAGGTTCTTATTTGTTTGTGTAGGTATGAGGGACTTGCGTGTAGTCTCCTACTGGATTGATACCTTGGTTCTCAAAAACTGAGGGAAATACTTACGCTACTTTGCTGCATCACCCTTTCCTCTTCAAGGGAAAACCAACGCAGTGCTCAAGAGGTAGCATGAAGGATTTCTGGCGCCGTTGCCGGGGAAATCTACTCACAAGTCAAGACATACCAAGTACCCGTCACAAACTCTTATCCCTCGCATTTCATTATTAGCCATTTGCCTCTCATTTTTCTCTCCCCCACTTCACCCTTGCTATTTTATTCGCCCTCTTTTTCGTCCGTCTCTTTTTTGCTTGCTTCTTTTGTAGCCGTGTATTGTCATGGCTAATCCTTCTATCGTTGTTAGTACTCCTGATCATGAAGTTCTTAATTTTAAATAAAGGGAGGGAGAAAATCTAAAAGATGCTTGGCACAGAATTTGCAATGCTCGGAATAGATCTACTAGGAAGCAATCCACTTCCGTTCTTCTTTGCGATTTTTATGTAGACATCACTCCTTGGAATAGATATATTCTTGACACCATTATCGGAGGGAATTTCTTGGGTAGCCATACTTTTGATTCTTATAATGCTATGATAGATTTGTTTGGCCCACCACCTCTTTTGGTTAATGGAACTATTTTAACTTTGGAACATGTGATGCAAAGGCATGAAATTATTGAAAATAAAGTTGCCTTTGTGGAGTTGATTGAAAATTTGGATAAAAAGATCCACAACCAAATCACTCAATGTGGATCTAAGGTAGGGGTTACTCTGATTTTTTTAAAGAAAAAGAACCTATCATTAATGAAAGAATAGATCAAGATTCCACAAGAATTGGTAAACATGAGGATATTATTACTAATTTAGGGTCTGCCTTTTCATCCGTTAAAAATACTCCAAATCTTCCTACTACCAAGATTGCCAAATTAATGTATGTTCCTAAAAATAAGGGTGAATCTTCTAGTAAGGAAAATGCGGATCTCAAATCAATAAGTGTTCATCCTAACTTCTTCAATATCATTAAGGAACCTTTTGCTACAAATGAATTTATTGATTTCTTGCCTAGGAGTTTGATCATTAATAAAAAGAAGGAAACTCCCAAGGGTTATAAGTGTTCCATTGAAGAATTTCTTACCAAAGATGATAATACCTAGATCTATTCTTGTTTTTATGCCTAGCTAGGGGCGTTAAACGATAGCGCTTGTTAGGAGGCAACCCAATTTTATTTTTGTTTCTTGCTTTTTGGTTCTGTTTATTAACAAATAATTCATCTATCCTCTGTTTAGATGTGGTTTTATGCTTTTAATTAGTGTTTGTGCCAAGTAGAACCTTTGGGAAGACTTGGAGGAAGTTTTAGTGATCTTGCTGTAAAAAACAGAAACTTTAGCGCTCACGAGATTTACTGCCATATTTTACTGGAGAGTGCGATTAGGTTGATTCTTTTTGAATATGATTAATAGACAAATTCCTCACGTCCACAAATTTATTTCAGAATTTTTGGGGTTACAGAAGTATTCAAAACCTACAGATTACTACAGACTATCCTGTTTTTGACAGATTCTGTTTTTCGTGTGTTGTTTGCTTATTTTGATGAATCTATGGCTAGTATTGGAGTGTATGAACCATATATAATAGAATAAAGTAGGTTTAACACCAATATAAATAAATAATGAGTTCATTACAGTACCTTAAGTTGTTGTTTGTTTTCTTATACTAACAGAGCTCATGAGATTTTCTGTTGAGTTTTGTGTTGCGAAGTTTTCAAGTTTTGGGTAAAGATTTGATGGATTTGGAATAAGGAGTGGCAAGATCCTAATCTTGGGGATTCCCAATGCACCCCAAGTTAAAATTCAAGGACAACCAAAAGCCTAAGCTTGGGGATGCCCCGGAAGGCATCCACTCTTTCGTCTTCTTCCATCGGTAATTTACTTGATGCTATATTTTTATTCACCACATGATATGTGTTTTGCTTGGAGCGTCTTGCATGATTTGAGTCTTTGCTTCTTAGTTTACCACAATCATCCTTGCTGTACACACCTTTTGGGAGAGACACACATGAATCGGAATTTATTAGAATACTCTATGTGCTTCACTTATATCTTTTGAGCTAGATAATTTTGCTCTAGTGCTTCACTTATATTTTTAGAGCACGGTGGTGGTTTTATTTTATAGAAATTATTGATCTCTCATGCTTTACTTATATTATTTTTATAGTCCTTTAGAATAGCATGGTAATTTGCTTTGGTTATAAAATTAGTCCTAATATGATAGGCATCCAGGATGGGTATAATAAAATTTATCATAAAAAGTGCATTGAATACTATGAGAAGTTTGATACTTGATGATTGTTTTGAGATATAAAGACGGCGATATTCGAGTCATGCTAGTTGAGTAGTTGTGAATTTGAGAAATACTTTTGTTAAAGTTTGTGATTCCCGTAGCATGCATGTATGGTGAACCGTTATGTGATGAAGCCGGAGCATGATTTATTTATTGATTGTCTTCCTTATGAGTGGCGGTCGGGGACGAGCTATGGTCTTTTCCTACCAATCTATCCCCCTAGGAGCATGCGCGTAGTACTTTTGTCTTGAATATTTCGGATCTGAACATTCATGCCACAATAAAGAAAAATTACATTGAGAATTATGCTAGGTAGCATTCCACATCAAAAATTATGTTTTTATCATTTACCTACTCGAGGACGAGCAGGAATTAAGCTTGGGGATGCTTGATACGTCTCCAACATATCTATAATTTTTTATTGTTCCATGCTATTATATTATCTGTTTTGGATGTTAATGGGCTTATTTATACACTTTTATATTATTTTTGGGACTAACCTACTAACCCAAGGCCAAGTGCAAATTGTTGTTTTTTGCCTATTTCAGTGTTTCACGGAAAAGGAATATCAAACGGAATCCAAACGGAATAAAACCTTAGGGAGAGTTATTTTTGTAACAAACGTGATCCAGGGGACTTGGAGTAAACGTCAAGAAAGAAACGAGGTGGCCACGAGGCAGGAGGGCGCGCCTGCCCCCTAGGCACGCCCCACCCTCTTGGGCCCCTCACAGCTCCACCGACCTACTTCTTCCTCCTATATATGTCCATATACCCCGAAAACATCCAAGAGAACCACGAAACCCTATTTCCACCGCCGCAACCTTCTGTACCCAAGAGATCCCATCTTGGGGCCTTTTCCGGAGCTCCGCCGGAGGGGGAATCAATCACGGAGGGCTTCTAAATCAACACCATAGCCTCTCCGATGATGTGTGAGCAGTTTACCACAGACCTTCGAGTCCATAGTTATTAGCTAGATGGTGTCTTCTCTCTCTTTGGATCTCAATACAAAGTTCTCCTCGATCTTCTTGGCGATCTATTCGATGTAACTCTTTTTGCGGTGTGTTTCCCGAGATCCGATGAATTGTGGGTTTATGATCAAGTTTAACTATGAACAATATTTGATTCTTCTCTGAAATCTTTTATGTATGATTGGTTATCTTTGCAAGTCTCTTCGAATTATCAGTTTGGTTTGGCTTACTAGATTGATCTTTCTTGCAATGGGAGAAGTGCTTAGCTTTGGGTTCAATCTTGCGGTGTCCTTCCCAGTGACAGTAGGGGCAGCAAGGCACGTATTGTATTGTTGCCATCGAGGATAAAAAGATGGGGTTTATATCATATTGCTTGAGTTTATCCCTCTACATCATGTCATCTTGCCTAATGCGTTACTCTGTTTCTTATGAACTTAATACTCTTGATGCATGCTGGATAGCGGTCGATGTGTGGAGTAATAGTAGTAGATGCAGAATCATTTTGGTCTACTTGTCGCGGACGTTATGCCTATATACATGATCATGCCTAGATATTCTCATAATTATGCACTTTTCTATCAATTGCTCGAAAGTAATTTGTTCACCCACCGTAATACTTATGCTATCTTGAGAGAATCCACTAGCGAAACCTATGGCCCCGGGTCTATCTTTTATCATATAAGTTTCCAATCTACTTTATTTTCCAATCTTTACTTTCAATCTATATCATAAAAATACCAAAAATATTTATATTATTACTATTATCTAAATCAGATCTCACTCTCATAAGTGACCATGAAGGGATTGACAACCCCTTTTATCGCGTTGGTTGCGAGGTTCTTATTTGTTTGTGTAGGTACGAGGGACTTGCGTGTAGTCTCCTACTGGATTGATACCTTGGTTCTCAAAAACTGAGGGAAATACTTACGCTACTTTGCTGCATCTCCCTTTCCTCTTCAAGGGAAAACCAACGTAGTGCTCAAGAGGTAGGAATATGTAAGGGGGGAGGGGATAGAGGCACGAGGAGAAGTTTTTTTTTGTGTGGTGTCTGTGTTGGTATGTGTGGGTGTGAGAAGATAACGAGACCTAGAGGCAGAGGGTGTGTCACCGCGTGAGGTCCGGTGGGCTGAGGTGAGGCCCTTGGTTTGGTTCCATCCTGCGCCACATTGGTCGGCCCGTGACGCATTTAGGGACACCCATGGATGACTAGTCTACAAGACAAAGATAGCAGAATCATGAAGGACTCTATGTCCACTGACAAAGCCATCTAGGATTTGTATCCCTAGGTCCTCAGACTAAGGTAACCCCTTATCTCTGATATTACTATTCATCCAACCTAACTTTAAGGGGCATCCTACAAAATGCTCTGCTAGAATCATACTCGTCGATTAGGAAGAGAGGTGTGAGACAATGCATGAGAGACGAGCCTAAAGATAATGTGTGTACGAGAGACACGTAGGCAGGTCTATGTATATAGAAAGGGACGATGGGGATTGTGCGTGTGTATGCTTGTGAGAGGAAGAGTGCTTGTGATAAAGGTTAGTGAAAACACTTTTACATGGTTACGAGAGGGAGGGAGGGTTATATTGAGAGCATGTCTGCGAGAAAGACACCTCGGGAGAGTGTGTGAACATGTGTGAGAGACCACCGATGGAGAGTGAAACTACACGTAAAAGACTGATGTACACATTTATTAAAAATATAAATTATATCCAAATATTAGGATGGGATCATGATATTTGCAATTCAGAGAAGAAACGGTCATTGATCCATCAGACATCTAGATTCTATTGAATTTGAGCATGTCTATGTTATAATTAGACATAATTGATCCAAATAGTTAGTATTTTGAACTCCAGACAATGCATCGCTTTAGCAATCGAATATAAACATGAGTATAGTTCATGTTGTGTGTGTAAAGCGCATTATACATACGAAAGTTACACAATGAATATTATAAATAGCTAGCTATGAACTAGCATACATTTGAATTCAACTTAAGGTGGTTTAAAAAATTCGAATTCAATTATTGGAATTCCATATCATGTCATTTGTAAATCATACCTAAATTATGGGGGCACCAATCTTTGCTCTTCTTTTGTACATAATAGCATATATAGTCATGTACAACATAGATTCAAATTTAGCTCCCCCATTCCAAAATAATCATAGTTATAGGATTTTCAAGTGTCAAAATTTCAAAAAGAAGCGATAATTTAATGAGGTTTTCAAATATACAAGGTCAAATTTAACGTTGTCTATTTAGGTCAATCCTCAAAGTTCAAGAGTACTCTAAACGTGAATGCTTCTATTTCAAAATTTCGAATGAAGCGCCAAAAGACCCTCTACTCGCCCAAAACCGTGTGAGACCAATGTTTCGTAGTAGAAGGAAATTGCTTTTCTAACTCCGGCCCGTGAAACCTACCGGCCCGACGTCCAAAGGTCTAAACAGGGGTAGGTTTGTAGCTTCATCTATATGCCATGCAACCGCCTCCGAAAAACATTCATCCACAATGACCACCTAAGCACACATGCGCGCGACTGAAATCGCTCCCGCCCACTATTTGCGACACCTGGGATTAACATCCTACCCCCGACCCGCAGTAGGTCTGAAATTTAAGAGGGGGGCAAAGTTTGTACTTTACCCAAATTTCAAACAAGCGCGTCCCATCTGTTCAAGAAAGCCAAAAACAAGCGCGTCCTAGATCGAAACATGGTTCTCACTTAGCTCCCCCCCCCCCCGTCTGATTCCCCATTCGTACTCCGCCGGCGCCAAAACTACCTCTCCACCAACCGTGAAACCTCGGCGTCCTCCGTCCGCCACCCCATCCCACCCATCAACCGCCGCCCTCCTCCAGCACGCCAGAGCCGATACGCTGACATCCTCGTCCACCGCAACCTCGACCGCAACGCCCTCCACGGCTAGTAGTTGAAGCCGAGGTCGAGCTATTTGTACCCGAGCCAGTTCAACCACGCCGTCCTGCGCCTCACCGCTGCCGCTCCAACTTCGCCACCCTCCACCACACTGGAGTTGTTCCTCCTACACCGTCCTTTGTCGCCTTGGATCTGCTTCCCCTCCGCTGATAGACGGCCACTGCAACACAGTCAACAATTTGGCCATGGGTTCGTCCAAGGCTCCACCCTCCTCCAAAACATCGGTTCCCCAGGTAAAACAAGAAAATCGGTGCGACTTCTGGAGGACGCAGCACTGGTAACCGGAAATGGTACTCCTCATCCCTTATTCGTGCAAATCTTACGTGTCTTCTTGCACGGTATTCATCCCACAAAAGACACTAGTTGGCCGCTTCTTCTTGATACTAGATGTTCCTAGTAACTCACGATGCACAATGTTTCTCCTCATATACTATTTCACCTTAGCTAGAGGTCTGTCGCCCCCTGGATTTCAATTCCTGGTCTGCTGATTCCCAATTAAAGGAAGGATTCCCCGGTGTAACAGGCGCTAGTCCGCCTACTACGCCAGGGAAGCAGCGCCTCAGCGTTTATCTTAGGGGCGTGTGGGGCCTAGAGCTGCTGGCGCTTGATCTGGAGGTCGGTCGGGATTAAAGGGATGATCAAGGGGCGCTCCCAAGCACGATGGTGGTGTGAGGTCGAGGGGAGGGCGGGGCGATGGAGGTAGGGGTCTGGGCCGGTGGTCGCTGGCGGTTCGAGAAAGATTGTCAACAGTGACTAGCGGGAGGTAGACGAAGGCCATCTTCCCGTTCCTTATAGATCGGACGGTTCATAAAAAATCGATTGATCTATTTATTTTCAATCAACTGTTATTTTGTTAGGACCACATGTGGTGGTGTGCTGGAGGAGTGTCTGCATTTCCCAGCCATCCTTGTGCTCATATATTACAAAATCATACGGAGTAGAATCTAATTTTGTTTGCCATGCAATGTTGTAGAGCTATCATATGTCTCCAGTCATTTATTTTTCAGCCACCTGCTATCAGCTACTTTTACAGTGCACTAGTTCTACACACACTTCACCCATACTCTCACTATTGTGTTTTTATGCAAGGGTATTTAAGACTCTGCCTTGACAGAAGCAGAAAAGAAAAGAGAGAAGTCGCTCCTGCTTGCTTCACGGGCAGGCAAGACACATGTTTTTGCTTTAAAGGTAGGATGTTCAACAGATGGAGACGGTAAACATAGCTCTGGAGTTGATGATCTCGCTCGCAATGAACCACCATCCTAGGTGCCTGCTTTAACTTCGCGGTGTCATATGTGGTTGCATGTTGCATATGGTGTCTAGCTTGTATTCGAAAGGCCGAAGTTGGTCTTTATTAAGATAAGGAAAGATATTTTTTACATGAACCACCACCCGGGGAGCACCAGAAGAAAAATAGCTAGTCAGGGCACTGGCCAAGCCAGTGACAAGCCCTGCACAGACATGCATCACCTGGAAGCCAACTAAAAAGCCGTGATGGTGGTGAAGCAGCCCGCCTCCCACTAGGCTCTCAGGTCCTAGATGATCATGCTCACCACTCCAGCTGGATGTCTAGCTTGTATTGCTTCCAATTTGGTTAAATTGGATCTACTTAGCTTACACATTATACGTTTGAATATGACATGCCTTCCTATTTTTCGTACATACTAGTACATATGTCTATTAACCATGTTCTTACATCAAACTAATGTTCTTGTGTATCCCTCATTGCTACCTCTTGAGCACTGCGTTGGTTTTCCACGAAGAGGAAGGGATGATGCAGCAAAGTTGCGTAAGTATTTCCCTCAGTTTTTGAGAACCAAGGTATCAATACAGTAGGAGGCTACGCGCAAGTCCCTCGTACCTACACAAAACAAATAAATCCTCGCAACCAACACGAATAGGGGTTGTCAATCCCTACATGGACACTTACGAGAGTGAGATCTGATAGATATGATAAGATAATATTTTTGGTATTTTTGTGATAAAGATGCAAAGTAAAATAAAGGCAAAGTAAAAAAAAGCAAAGGAAATAACTAAGTAGTAGGAGATTAATATGATGAAGATAGACCCATGGGCCATAGGTTTCACTAGTGGCTTCTCTCGAGAGCATAAGTATTCTACGGTGGGTGAACAAATTATTGTTGAGCAATTGACAGAATTGAGCATAGTTATGAGAATATCTAGGTATGATCATGTATATAGGCATCACGTCCGAGACAAGTAGACCGACTCCTGTCTGCATCTACTACTATTACTCCACTCATCGACCACTATCCAGCATGCATCTAGAGTATTAAGTTAAAAACAGAGCAACGCCTTAAGCAAGATGACATGATGTAGAGGGATAGGCTCATGCAATATTAAGAAAACCCCATCTTGTTATCCTCGATGGCAACAATACAACACCTGCCTTGCTGCCCCTACTGTCACTGGGAAAAGACACCGCAAGATTGAACCCAAAGCTAAGCACTTCTCCCATTGCAAGAAAGGTCTATTTAGTAGGCCAAAACAAACTGATAATTCGAAGAGACTTGCAAAGATAACCAATCATACATAAAAGAATTCAGAGGAGATTCAAATATTGTTCATAGATAAACTTGATCACAAACCCACAATTCATCGGTCTCAACAAACACACCGCAAAAAGAAGATTACATCAAATAGTTCTCCACAAGAGAGGGGGAGAACATTGGATTGAGATCCAAAAAGAGAGAAGAAGCCATCTAGCTACTAACTATGGACCCGTAGGTCTGAGGTAAACTACTCACACTTCATCGAAGAGGCTATGGTGTTGATGTAGAAGCCCTCTGTGATCGATACCCCCTCCGGCGGAGCTTCGGAACAGGCCCCAAGATGGGATCTTGTGGATACATAAAGTTGCGGTAGTGGAATTAGGTTTTTGGCTCCGTCTCTGGTCGTTTGGGGGTACGTAGGTATATATAGGAGGAAGGAGTATGTCGGTGGAGCAACAGGGGGCCCACGAGGGTGGAGGGGGCGCCTGGTGGGGGCGGGCGCGCCCCCTACCTCGTGGCCTCCTCTTTTGTGCCTTGACGTAGGGTCCAAGTCTCCCGGGTCTTGTTTGTTGAGAAAATCATGTTCCCAAAGGTTTCATTCCGTTTGGACTCCGTTTGGTATTCCTTTTCTTCAAAACCCTAAAACAGGCAAAAAACAACAACTCTGGGTTGGGCCTCCGGTTAATAGGTTAGTCCCAAAAATAATATAAAAATGGATAATAAAGCCCAATAATGTTCAAAACAATAGATAATATAGCATGGAGCAATCAAAAATTATAGATACGCTGGAGACGTATCAAGCATCCCCAAGATTAATTCCTGCTCGTCCTCGAATAGGTAAATGATAAAAACAGAATTTTTGGTGCGGAGCGCTACTTGTCATAATTTTAATGTAATTCTTCTTAATTGTGGTATGAATATTCAGATCCGAAAGATTCATGACAAAATTTCATAATGACATAAAAATAATAATACTTCAAGTATACTAACAAAGCAATCATGTCTTCTCAAAATAACATGGCCAAAGAAAGTTATCCCTACAAAATCATATAGTCTGGCTATGTTCCATCTTCACCACACAAAATATTTAAATCATGCACAACCCCGATGACAAGCCAAGCAATTGTTTCATACTTTTGACATTCTCTAACTTTTTCAATCTTCACGCAATACATGAGCGTGAGCCATGGATATAGCACTATAGGTGGAATAGAATGGTGGCAAAAAACAACAACTCTGGGTTGGGCCTCCGGTTAATAGGTTAGTCCCAAAAATAATATAAAAGTGGATAATAAAGCCCAATAATGTTCAAAACAATAGATAATATAGCATGGAGCAATCAAAAATTATAGATACGCTGGAGACGTATCAAGCATCCCCAAGATTAATTCCTGCTCGTCCTCGAATAGGTAAATGATAAAAACAGAATTTTTGGTGCGGAGTGCTATTTGTCATAATTTTAATGTAATTCTTCTTAATTGTGGTATGAATATTCAGATCCGAAAGATTCATGACAAAATTTCATAATGACATAAAAATAATAATACTTCAAGTATACTAACAAAGCAATCATGTCTTCTCAAAATAACATGGCCAAAGAAAGTTATCCCTACAAAATCATATAGTCTGGCTATGTTCCATCTTCACCACACAAAATATTTAAATCATGCACAACCCCGATGACAAGCCAAGCAATTGTTTCATACTTTTGACATTCTCTAACTTTTTCAATCTTCACGCAATACATGAGCGTGAGCCATGGATATAGCACTATAGGTGGAATAGAATGGTGGTTGTGGAGAAGACAAAAAAGAGGAAGATAGTCTGACATCAACTAGGCGTATCAACGGGCTATGGAGATGCCCATTAATAGATATCAATGTGAGTGAGTAGGGATTGCCATGCAACGGATGCACTAGAGCTATAAGTATATGAAAGCTCAAAAAGAAACTAAGTGGGTGTGCATCCAACTTGCTTGCTCATGAAGACCTACGGCATTTTGAGGAAGCCCATCATTGGAATATACAAGCCAAGTTCTATAATGAAAAATTCCCACTAGTATATGAAAGTGATGACATGAGAGACTCTCTACTATGAATATCATGGTGCTACTTTGAAGCACAAGTGTGGTAAAAGGATAGTAACATTGTCCCTTTGTAATGCCCCGGACACACCCGCCGGTGGTCGTTACTCCTGGCGGGATCTAGACTGGCCCCACAGATCAATACTAGTCTTTTCTGTGCACTTTGTCCTCACTCGTGCGCACCCGGGAGCAACTTCCCGGTCGGTCACCCATCCTGACACTACTCCAAGCTGAGCACGCTTAACTTTGGAGTTCTGTCCGAATGGGCTCCCGGAAAAGAAGGAATTCCTTATTGATATGAGTAGTCTATCATCCCTAATAAGCCAGGCTATCACATACACCCCCACTCAGAGGAACCGACGTCCTCCTCGGGCCACAGGAACGTTCCCTCTTGGCACAAACGTCTGTGCTTCCAGTCTGGTACATGTGCCATGTCGGATGCCACGACGGGTCACAAACGTCATGAACAACATGACCACGCACCTGTCCGCAACCATCCGTGTAACCGCGAGGGTCGGCTCTGATACCAACTTGTAACGCCCCGGACACACCCGCCGGTGGTCGTTACTCCTGGCGGGATCTAGACTGGCCCCACAAATCAATACTAGTCTTTTCTGTGCACTTTGTCCTCACTCGTGCGCACCCGGGAGCAAGTTCCCGGTCGGTCACCCATCCTGACACTACTCCAAGCTGAGCACGCTTAACTTTGGAGTTCTGTCCGAATGGGCTCCCGGAAAAGAAGGAATTCCTTATTGATATGAGTAGTCTATCATCCCTAATAAGCCAGGCTATCACACCCTTCTCTCTTTTTCTCTCATTTTATTTATTTATTTGGGCCTTTTCTTTTTTTTATGGACTCTCTTCTTTCTCTTTTTTTATTTTTCATCCAGAGTCTCATCCCGACTTGTGGGGGAATCATAGTCTCCATCATCCTTTCCTCACTAGGACAATGCTCTAATAATGATGATCATCACACTTTTATTTTTCTTACAACTCAACAATTACAACTCGACACTTAGAACAAAATATGACTATATGAATGCCTCCGGCGGTGTACCGGGATATGCAATGAATCAAGAGTGACACGTATGAAAGAATTATGAATGGTGGCTTTGCCACAAATACGATGTCAACTACATGATCATGGTAAGCAATATGATGGAGCGAAACGGTGGAAAGTTGCATGGCAATATATCTCGGAATGGCTATGGAAATGCCATAATAGGTAGGTATGGTGGCTGTTTTGAGGAATGTATATGGTGGGTGTATGATACCGGCGAAAGGTGCGCGGTATTAGAGAGGTTAGCAAGGGTGGAAGGGTGAGAGTGCGTATAATCCATGGACTCAACATTAGTCATAAAGAACTCATATACTTATTGCAAAAATCTACAAGTTATCAAAGCAAAGTATTACGCGCATGCTCCTAGGGGGATAGATTGGTAGGAAAAGACCATCGCTCATCCCCGACCGCCACTCATAAGGAAGACAATCAAAAAATAAATCATGCTCCGACTTCATCACATAACGGTTCACCATACGTGCATGCTATGGGAATCACAAGTTTCAACACAATTATTTCTCAAATTCACAACTACTCAACTAGCATGACTTTAATATCACCATCTTTATATCTCAAAACAATTATCAAGTATCAAACTTCTCATAGTATTCAACACACTCATAAGAGAATTTTATTATTCTTGAATACCTAGCATATTAGGATTTCAAGCAAATTACCATGCTATTAAGACTCTCAAAATAATCTAAGTGAAGCATGAGAGATCAATAGTTTCTATAAAACAAATCGACCACCGTGCTCTAAAAGATATAAGTGAAGTACTAGAGCAGAACTATATAGCTCAAAAGATATAAGCGAAGCACATAGAGTATTCTAACAAATTCCAAATCATGCATGGCTCTCTCAAAAGGTGTGTACAGCAAGGATGATTGTGGTAAACTAAAAAGCAAAGACTCAAATAATACAAGACGCTCCAAGCAAAACACATATCATGTGGTGAATAAAAATATAGCTCCAAGTAAAGTTACCGATAGAAGTAGATGAAAGAGGGGATGCCTTCCGGGGCATCCCCAAGCTTTGGCTTTTAGGTGTCCTTAGATTATCTTGGGGGTTCCATGGGCATCCCAAAGCTTAGGCTCTTGCCACTCCTTGTTCCATAATCCATCAAATCTTTACCCAAAACTTGAAAACTTCACAACACAAAACTTAAAGTAGAAAATCTCGCGAGTTCCGTTAGCGAAAGAAAATAAAATACCACTTCAAGATACTGTAATGAACTCATTATTTATTTATATTGGTGTTATACCTACTGTATTCCAACTTCTCTATGGTTTATAAACTATTTTACTAGCCATAGATTCACCAAAATAAGCAAACAACACACGAAAAACAGAATCTGTCAAAAACAGAACACTCTGTAGTAATCTGTAGCTAGCACAAGATCTGGAACCCCAAAAATTCTAAAATAAATTGCTGGACGTGAGTAATTTACCTATTAATCATATGCAAAAAGAATTAACTAAATATCACTCTCCAAATAAAAAATGACAGCAGTTCTCGTGAGTGTTAAAGTTTCCGTTTTTTACAGCAAGTTCAACAAGACTTTCCCCAAGTCTTCCCAACGGTTCTACTTGGCACAAACACTAATTAAACACAAAAAACACAAACAAAATAGAGGCTAGATAAATTATTTATTACTAAACAGTATAAAAAATCAAGGAATAAAAATAAATATGGGTTGCCTCCCAACAAGCGCTATCGTTTAACGCCCCTAGCTAGGCATAACAAGCAAGGATAGATCTAGTTATTGTCATCTTTGGTAGGCAATCCATAAGTGGCTCTCATAATAGATTCATAAGGTAATTTAATTTTCTTTCTAGGAAAGTGTTCCATGGCTATCCTTAACGGAAATTGGAATCTAATATTTCCTTCCTTCATATCAACAATTGCACCAATCGTTCTAAGGAAAGGTCTACCAAGAATAATAGGACATGAAGGATTGCAATCTATGTCAAGAACAATAAAATCTACGGGCATATAATTCCTATTTTCAACAATAAGAACATCATTAATTCTTCCCATAGGTTTCTTAATAGTGGAATCCGCAAGGTGCAAGCTTAGAGAGCAATCATCAAAATCACGGAAACCTAACAAATCACACAAAGTCTTTGGAATCGTGGAAACACTAGCACCCAAATCACATAAAGCATAGCATTCATGATCTTTAATTTTAATTTTAATAGTTAGTTCCCACTCACCATAAAGTTTTCGAGGGATAGAAACTTGCAATTCAAGTTTTTCTTCAGAAGATTGCATCAAGGCATCAACGATATGTTTATTAAACGCTTTATTTTGACTATAAGTGTGAGGAGAATTTAGCATGGATTGCAAGAAGGAAATACAATCAATCAAAGAGAAATTTTCATAGTTAAATTCTTTGAAATCCATAATAGTGGGTTTAGCAACATCTAGGGTTTTAATTTCTTCAATCCCACTTTTATCAATTTTAGCATCAAGATCAAAACATTCCGAATTCTTGGAACGCCTTCTAGGTAAAGGTGGATCATATTCAGTCCCAACATTATCAAGATTCATATTGCAAAACAAAGATTTAATAGGGGACACATCAATAACTTTTAGATCTTCATCTTTATTTTCATAGGGATTAGAAGAACACACTTTTATAAAGGCATCTTTCTTAGCACGCATCCTAGCGGTTCTTTCTTTGCACTCATCAATGAAAATTCTCATGGCTTTGAGAGACTCATTGATATCATGCTTAGGTGGAATAGATCTAAGTTTCAAAGAATCAACATCAAGAGCAATTCTATCAACGTTCCTAGCCAAATCATCAATCTTAAGCAATTTTTCTTCAATCAAAGAATTTAAATTCTTTTGCAAAGTAATAAATTCTTTAATATTAGATTCAAAATCAGAGGGCATATTATTATAATTTCCATAAGAATTGTTGTAGGAATTACCATAATTATTAGAGGGATTACTAGGATAAGGCCTAGGATTAAAATTTCCTCTATACGCGTTGTTACCAAAATTGTTCCTACCAACAAAATTCACATCCATAGATTCATTATTATTCTCAAACAAAGTAGACAAGGGCATATCATTAGGATCAGAAGAAACACTCTTATTAGCAAATAATTTCATAAGTTCATCCATCTTTCCATTCAAAACATTAATTTCTTCTATCGCATGCACCTTTTTATTAGTAGATCTTTCAGTATGCCATTGAGAATAATTAACCATAATATTATCTAGAAGTTTAGTAGCTTCTCCTAAAGTGATTTCCATAAAAGTGCCTCCCGCGGCCGAATCTAAAAGATTTCTAGATGCAAAATTCAATCCGGCATAAAAATTTTGTATAATCATCCACAAATTTAAACCATGAGTAGGGCAATTACGTATCATTAGTTTCATTCTCTCCCAAGCTTGTGCAACATGTTAATGATCAAGTTGCTTAAAATTCATAATATCATTTCTAAGAGATATGATCTTAGCAGGAGGAAAATACTTAGAGATAAAAGCATCTTTGCACTTGTTCCAAGAATCAATAGTATTTTTAGGCAAAGACGAAAACCAAGCTTTAGCACGATCTCTAAGCGAAAAAGGAAAGTTTCAATTTAACAATATCATTATCCACATCTTTCTTATTTTGCATGTCACATAAATCAACGAAGCTATTTAGATGGGTAGTGGCATCTTCACTAGGAAGGCCGAAAAACAGATCTTTCATGACAAGATTCAACAAAGCAATATTAATTTCACAAGATTCAGCATCGGTAAGAGGAGCAATCGGAGTGCTAATAAAATCATTGTTGTTGGTATTGGTGAAGTCACACAATTTAGTATTATCTTGAGCCATCGTTACAAGCAAGCAAACTAACACACAAGCAAACAAAAAGCAAGCGGGCAAAAAGAGGCAAATAGAGAAAGAGACGGAGGATAGAGAGAGAGGGCGAATAAAACGGCAAGGGTGAAGTGGGGGGAGAGGAAAACGAGAGGCAAATGGCAAATAATGTAATGCGGGAGATAAGGGTATGTGATGATTACTTGGTATGTTGACTTTTGCGTAGACCTCCCCGACATCGGCGCCAGAAATCCCTCTTGCTACCTCTTGAGCACTGCATTGGTTTTCCCCGAGGAGGAAGGGATGATGCAGCAAAGTAGCATAAGTATTTCCCTTAGTTTTTGAGAACCAAGGTATCAATCCAGTACGAGGCTACGGGCAAGTCCCTCGTACCTGCACAAAACAAATAAATCCTCGCAACCAACGCGAGTAGGGGTTGTCAATCCCTACACAGCCACTTACGAGAGTGAGATCTGATAGATATGATAAGATAATATTTTTGGTATTTTTTGTGTTAAAGATGAATGCCTCCGGAATGAATGAAAGAATGCAATGAAAAGAACGGAGAAGAGAACAACATGTTCTACCTCAAATGAATTTGAGAGAGCATCCTTAAAAAGAATGATTGAATGGAGTTGTTGGGAAATCAACAACGAAAAGAATAACCTTGATGTGAGCTTATGGAAAACATCTCAAAACTTGAGGTGAAGACCTACCACAAACGAAAAACAATTGCATGCTTGAGAGCGACGGAGAGATGAAAACATCTTTCATCGCAAGAATAGGAGGAAACTTGGATCATCGATAAACACCATAAATAGCAACATTCCCAATGGAAGGCTTTAGGTGAAACATGACACAAGATAACTCTAACGAAGAGATTGATGGATTTAAAATATCTCATTCTTGACAACTATTGAATCATGAAGCATGAAGGAAAAATTGTCAGGAAATACATAACACCACTTGAAAAGATAAGGTAGAAGGAATTTCACTTCGGAATGCAAGATGAAGAATGCTTGAACTCCTCTGAAAAGAATCTCGATGAACACTTCGAAAAGGAATTAAATCCTTGCTGAACCATCATGTAGAACCTCCATGAAGAACTCCGGTAACAAAAGGATGATCAAACGAAAGGAAAGAGAGTTGAAAACACAAGGTGAATCCTTGCAATGATTTAGGTGAATCTCCGTGGTGATATAATTGAGAGAGATTGGAATTCTTGGAAAAGAAAAGATAAAGCATCTCGAACTGAGAATGTGATATGATGAACCACTCCGGAAAGCAGGAATTGAATTTACTCGATGAAACAAGAATAAGAATTACATTATGCGTATCCTTCACCAGTGTAGATTGATGGCAAGCAACAGATTTGGCATACTACTTATTGTCGTTGAAAGAATTAAGAGAGATATAGCGCAAGCTTGGGAAACTCTTCAACGAACCAGCGGTAGGATTGAAACAACGAATGAATTAATATGATAACCATGGAAGAGAATCTTGAGCAAACCACCGTAAGAATTGAAAATGAAAGTATCAAAGGCACAATTCATCGGGAAGAATTTGGAAAAATGAATGAAGATACTTGTTGGAATTTAGATACAAGGGAACAAAGATATCATGAACTGATTAGAGAACACTTGAACGATGCACCGGTAAGATTTGGATAACGAGAGCTGAAAGCTGGAAATGAATAATTCTGATATGATGGCCTCCGGAGAATCAAACTAAAAAGACTCCTGAAATGCTCCGGATGGATGAAAAGAATTCTCACAATGGAAAACAATTATGAGAGGATGGCATCAAGCTAGAACCACACATCTCTGAGAGAAAGGAGCAAGATTGCCGAGAAAAACTCTTCTTCGGTCTTCAAGATTCGAGAATGACAACGAGAAACACCGTCATGAATTGTTGAGGCTCTCCGGAATGAAGAATGGAAAGGTTGAGCCAATGATGAAAAGAATTTGAAAGATCTTGGAGAAATACAAATGACTGATGATAATTCATTCTTACGTCAAACTTTGAAAAGAATTTGAGAATAACTCCGGAAAAAATAAGAAGAGTCAGGTAAGATCCTGGGAAAAGAACTTGTGGGTTAGGGCCCACTCAAAAGAAACAACGTTGAAACGATTGCTTGAAAAGAGAGATTGCATCGGTTGAATTAAATGACTTGAATGAGATAACATCCTCAAAAGAGCTTGAACGAAAGCAGAGTGGAAACACGAATCTTCGAGATATCTTGAGCACTCCGGAACAATTGAATAGCGAGAAGTGGATGATTATGAGGTGCACCGGCATGAGAAATCATTAGAAATGAGGAAAAGGGATATGATCAAGACCAAAAGCTTGATTTGAATCCACCGGAAAAGAAAAGGAACGGAGAATGACAACTTGAAGCTCCGTTAGAATCTTCCTGAGAATCACCGGATAAGAACATTGACGGAACTGAATGGAGAGACTTCCCATCAATAAAAGGACACTTGATTAATAAATCTGAGTCCTCGAAGAAAAAGGGTGGGAGGGTGGGAAAAACAAAGACAACTTGGGACGGATGAAACAAACACCGATGAGAATACTTAGAGTTGAACTTGCAGATGTTGAAAATGATTGGATCCACTTGAAGAGAAACACGCCAGTTGAAAAATAAACTGAAGTGACAAACTCGGTGATCGAGAAGGATTAGTATTCACATGGGAATATGAGAACACCGCTTAGGAAAGGTATGGACTCAACACTTGACTTCAAAGCAACTCGAATACCACAACTCAAAACAAAACAAAGGATTGGGTTGCAGAATAAGCCGGAACGAACATATGATAGAGATTTCGTCCGAAGTTTTCGTGGTGGGGCCCACACGGGCTCGATCGTACAACACCATCATGTACAAGGCAGTGCACATGACATATGAAGCGTCCCCAAGTCAGCATAGCCAAGGACTCTTTATGACACAACGAGACCACTATAAAACCAACCGTGGATAGGCGGACCACTAGACGCCGAACCCCAATCTCATATCATGCATCTGACGGAAAGATATCCTAAGAGCTACTTGAACTCCCACTTATAAACTCCCGAAACTTTCCGGTTATGCAATCATGTGTTGGGCATATAGGGGAAGCATAATATCTCACCCAAAACTAGCAAATCCAACATCCAGCTGTATCCATCCTTCAACACATAACCAAGAAACCTTCGGAAATCATTTACCTCAACCTTCGAAAAGCATCCATTATACGAGTTATGGCAATACTCCCGAACTCCCGCCCCAGTACTGGGTGGCGTTGAGGTTATCTCACCAACAACTGCATAAAAGAGATTTTCGATGTCGGCGAACTCAGGTATTCCAGAACTGTAACGATAAAATTGTGATGACAACACCTCAGAGCTCACTCTCCGGGACACTGCCACAACCCCTAAATGTTAGGAGGCACCAAGAACAATGTTCTTGTCACAAAACCATCGAAATGATTCCAAGATACCCGCGTGATCTTAAAAAAAATTAGTGAAATTTGAGAAGAGAAGAGTCAAAACTCTACGTCAGGATGCCTCACCAGAGCGACGAAGGGACTGAGGAGTAAAAAGAATCCTACTCTCCGATATATATAATCCTAAAGACTCAAAACATTTTTCTAGACTCAACAACGCCAGTGATTCGATCAAGCAGGGGGCTCCTAAGTCGGGGAAGGCTCTGATTACCAACTTATAACACCCACGATGCGGCTATATCTCCAACGTGTCGCAGCACGACTTAGAGGCATAACTGCATTGTAGGCATGTCGCGAGAGGGGTAACCTTTACACATCCCATGTACTGAATAAGAAATAGGTACAGAGTTGGCTTACGATCGCCACTTCACACAAAACATGAATATAACATTACATCAACCAGATACAAACAAGGTCCGACTACGGAACCAAAATAAAAGAAGACTACCCCTAATGCTAGATCCCCAATCGCCCCGACTGGGCTCCACTACTGATCAACTGGAAACGGAACAACATAACGAACATGATCTTCATCTAGCTCCTCCTTGAGCTTGGTTGCGTCACCTGCACAGTATCATCGGCACCTGCAAACTGGTTTTGGAAGTAATCTCTGAGTCACAGGGACTCAGCAATCTCACACCCTCGCGATCAAGACTATTTAAGCTTATGGGTAGGAACAGGTAGTGGGGTGGAGCTGCAGCAAGCACTAGCAGATATGGTGGCTAACTTACGCAAATGAGAGCGAGAAGAGAAGGCAAAGCACGGCCGTGAACTAGAAGTGATCAAGAAGTGATCTTGAAACTACTTATGTTCAAGCATAACTCCAACACCGTGTTCACTACCCGGACTCCACCGGAAAGAGACCATCAAGGCTACACACGCGGTTGATGCATTTTAATTAAGTTAAGTTTCAAGTTCTCTACAACCGGACATTAACAAATTCCCATCTGCCCATAACCGCGGGCACGGCTTTCGAAACTTCAAAGACCCTGCATGGGTGTCCCAACTTAGCCCATCACAAGCTCTCACAGTCAACAAAGGATATTCCTTCTCCCAGGAAGACCCGATCAGACTCGGAATCCCGGTTACAAGACATTTCGACAATGGTAAAACAAGACCAGCAAAGCCACCCGAATGTGCTGACAAATCCCGATAGGAGCTGCACATATCTCGTTCTCAGGGGCACACCAGATTTTCCAAACTTCTGGTAGGCCAACCCAGAGTTGCCCCTGGTGGCCACCGGCGGCTGACAGGTTGAACCAACACTCAGAGGAGCACTGGCCCGGGGGTGGGGGGGGGGTTAAAATAAAGATGACCCTCGGGCTCCGGAAACCCAAGGGAAAAGAAAAGGCTAGGTGGCAAATGGTAAAACAAAGGTTGGGCCTTGCTGGAGGAGTTTTATTCAAGGCGAGCTGTCAAGGGGTTCCCATTATAACCCAACTGCGTAAGGAACGCAAAATCAAGGAACATAACACCGGTATGATGGAAACTAGGGCGGCAAGAGTGGAACAAAACACCAGGCATAAGGCCGAGCCTTCCACCCTTTACCAAGTGTATAGATGCATTAATTAAATAAGAGATATTGTGATAACCCAACAAAACCATGCTCCAACATGGAACAAACTCCAAGCTTAACCTGCAACTAGCAACGCTATAAGAGGGGCTGAGCAAAGCAGTAACATAGCCAAACAATGGTTTGCTAGGACAAGGTGGGTTAGACGTTTGACATGGCAATATGGGAGGCATGATAAAGCAAGTGGTAGGTATCGCGGCATAGCAATAGATCGAGGAACTAGCAAGCAAAGATAGAAGTGATTTCGAGAGTATGGTCATCTTGCCTGAGATCCCGCAAGGAAGAAGAACGAGTCCATGAAGAAGTCAAACGGACGAAGTCGAACATATCCTCACAACACAACGTTATCGAAACCAACCCGAAGAAGCAACACCGTAAATAAGCAAACAACATAGTAAACAACCACCACATAAACATGGCATGATGCACAAACAGTTATGATGCATGTCCGTTTTAATAAAGCATGGCATGGCAAAGTGCAACAAACAACACTACAAATTAAGTGAAGCTCAATATGCAACGGAGTTGCATATTGAAGAAAACACCACATGAGTTATTTAGTTCTCTCTCGTTGAGGTACTCAACAATATTAAATGTTGGTTAGCATGGCAAGAGGTGAAGCATACATAAACTAACTATCTAGGCAAGTTTAAATGAGGCTGGAACAACAAACAAGTCCGGAAACTCCTCATGTGCAATATTTTAGGTTTGGTACTGTTTTGCCCTAAAGCATATTTTAGAGTTGTTAAGCATGCAAAGTAAAACCACCATGTTAAACTAGGCATTTTTCTACCCCATTTACATATAAAGTTTGTTAGGTTTGGAGCTATGATTATTTAGTTATGAAATAAACTGTTTTAGCATGGCAATATGGCAATATATATGCAAACAACAGTTTAAACATTTTAAACATGCATGAAAGTGACATATTATGAAACTAGATGAAAAACTAAGCATTTTACATATATAAGTTATTTGCAAATGATGCATGGTTTGTGAGATATTAAATGTATGAACATGAGGGTCTTTTCTGCAAATCTATAAAACACTGGATAAATAGATAAATCACTCCTCGGGAACAAAAACATGAGTCGGGCCGAAACTGGCCCGAACTGGGCTGCACAGGAGCTAAAGGAGGTGGGCTTCCTCACATTGGGCTTCAGGGAGCCGGGCCTTGGCGCTAGTGGGCTGATGCGGGTGAAGGCGAGTGGTGGCCCAGCATGTTGGCGGCGCGGTCAACGCGGGCGCTCCTGCTCGTCGCTGCTCGAACGAAAACAGAGGAGCGGCGCTGGAACAGGAGTGCGGCGGTGAGGAAGAGACGACGGAGGGGCGCGGCGAGGGTCTTGCTCGGGCGAGGGCGCGCAGGAACCGGCCGGATCCAAGGCTCGGTGGCGGTGGAGCTCCGTTCTGAGGGCAGTCCGCGGCAAAACGGCGTGCAGATGAGGCGGGGCTTGCCATCTCCGACAGAGCACAACAACGGCAGCAACAGAGGAGCAGGCGGGGCGCCGGCAGGCACAGGAAGCGGCGGGTCGACGTGGTTCGCCGGGAAGACGGCAGTGGGCGGCGGACTTGAAGGATCTCGGCGAGGGGATCAGCCATGGCGTCGGGCGCCGTGCTCCTCGTTCCCTGTAGGCAGACAACAACGGGAGAGCGAGGTGAGCATGGGGAAGGAGAAAACGAGAGGAGACGACTGAGGAGAAGGGAGACGAGGCCGGCCTGGGGGTGTTGGTCGCCGGCGGCAACGTCCGGTTGATGGAGAGACGGCGGGAGAGGGCCAAGTGGATCGACGTCTAGGTCGGGAGAGAAACAGGCTGCAGGTTGATTCGGTGGCGCTGAAAAAAAGGGGAAAATGGCAGCAGATCCGAGGTGGGGGAAGGCTGTAGGTGGCGGCAGCCAGAGGGGACAAAACTCCTATAATTTAGGGTTTGGTCTAAAAATAGACAAGGAGGTCTATATATAGCGAAACAAATCATTTTAGGGCGGTTAGGTCCCTCCGATCGTAATTGGACGGTCCGAGAAAAATAGGTTAGGAGAATCTAACGAGAAAACGATGATACTTTATAGATGTTTGGGGATGATCCGGATCCAACGGTGACGACTGTCCGGGTCGGGTTCGGGTAAGTTTCGGACACGCATGAGGGGTCAATGCACTGTGCAAAGAGGGGGTAGGCTGGGCCTAGGCTGTGTAGGAGAGGTCTCAGGCTGAGAAGAGGGAGACGGAAATGCAGCCCGGCAAGGTTTCCGGAGACCGAAAATGTCCGACGTTAGACCGACTATATTGTCGCTATAGCTATCCGTTGGGACACCAAACGAACTCCGAATGCGATGAAACTTGGAAGGCGGTCTACTGACAACAAAAAAACACCGCATGCCAACTTTCATCCCATTCCGAGAACATTTCCCGGCCACTTAAAAAACTAATATTTCGGACGTGCAGCGGGCGCGTGCAAGTGTGGTTGAGCTCAGAACGGACAACGGAGAGAATGAGGAGACCCGGACGAATGCAAGTTTTGAAAACATGATGATGCAATGCACATGATGACATGACAAGATGCAACACGCAAGCGAATGACATGGCAACGATGGCGAATAACTGGGAGACACCTGGCGCATCGGTCTCGGGGCATTACATGGCCGGATAATTTTTTGTGACCGGTCAACCCACCGAGACGTTTGAGATAGAATTGGGGGTGCGCGGCCATAGATGCTCTTATATACTACACTCTCTCCATGTATAAAATAAGTGTCGTGGTTTAGTTTGCATTTATTTTAGAGCAGCGGAAGTTCTTCCTCCGTCTCGAACAAATTGTCAAAAAATGGATGTATCTAAAATTAAAATATATTTAGGCCAACATGCTTTTATGCTCTTTCTATAAATAGCACAAATGACAATCAAACTTGAGAGGAAGAAGCTACAACTTTGCTACAAAAATTTAAAGAACAATACACATCCAAAGGAGAAAAGCGACTGATAGGAAACGGGTCTCTACCAAGACGAGCT
The DNA here is from genome assembly GCA_034509565.1 of Triticum monococcum. Lineage (NCBI taxonomy): Eukaryota > Viridiplantae > Streptophyta > Magnoliopsida > Poales > Poaceae > Triticum > Triticum monococcum. Next base: position 478,186,576 of record CM067843.1, read on the forward strand.
CTCGGGTTATAGGGGTGGAAGGAGGGTTGGCGTGAAGGAAGGCGAGGCCGGCGGTGCTGGGGCGCCGTGGTTGTGCATGAGAGAGAGAGGGCGCAGGGGGCGGCTAGGTTAGGTCTCCCGGCTTCCTTCAGGAAGCCGAGCAAATATGATTGCTTCTACTTAACTCAAAACGGGTCCTTACATGAGTTTATATAATCCTCCTAATAAGATAATTGGGCTAAGACCCTAATATGATAAGATAACTTGGGCCAAGCCCCTAACTGTCTGTGCCATAGGGCCTCCTCCGGCTATAGTGTATGTCAGTCATAACATCTTTCCTCGCCCGCACAAACAGCTCATCCTCGAGCTGAAAGTCGGGAAAGCGCTTGCGGAACTCGTCGAGGTGCTCCCAAGTGGTGTCCTCCTCCGGAAGTCCCTGGCACTGGATCAACAAGCGTCACGCACCTCGGCTCTGCTGGGGCTTCAAAACCTTCGCTGGACCGAGAAGTAGACGACCCTCGGAGGTCGGAAGAAGATCCGGCATGGCCGCCGGTGGCTCGCCGTGGAAAGGCTTCAACAAGCCCACATGGAAAACGTCATGGATGCAAGCGCCATATGGCAGCTGAAGGTGGTAGGCGACGTTGCCGATGCGCTCCAACACTGGTAACGACCTAGCATAGCGGGGACCCAGCATGCGCTTAGCGCGCGGGTCCAATGACTGCGGAGAGCGGTGGAGTAGGCGTAGCCACACTCAGTCGCCCACCGCGAACTCCGCCTCACGGTGGTGGGCGTCGTAGTACTTCTTGGACAACTGCTGGGCCTGAAGAAGACACTGTCGCACCTCGGCAAGGATCTCATCCCTGCCGCGAAGAAGCTCGGTCGCCGCCTCTGTCTGGGTCGTCTTCGGCTGGAACGGCGGGATGGGTGGCGAAGGGTGACCGTAGACCACCTCGAAGGGCGTGGCACGCAGGGCGGAGTGGTAGAAGGTGTTGTAGCAGTACTCCGCCCAAGAAAGCCCGTCGACCCATGCACGCGGGCGATCACGTGTAACACAACGTAAGTACATAGCAATCACCTTGTTGACCACCTAGGATTGGCCGTCTGTCTGGGGATGGAATGCCATACTGAGGCGCAGCTTCACCCCTGCCATCCGAACAGATCATGCCAGACATGTCCCGTGAACACCAGGTTGCGGTCGCTGACGATAAAGGATAGAAACCCGTGGAAGCGGACGATGCCATCGAAGAAGACCCGCGCGATGGAGGTGGCGGTGTAGGGATGGCCGAGCGCGATGAAGTGCGCATACTTGGAGAAGCGGTCGACCACCGTAAGGATGACAGACTTGCCGCCCACCTTGGGGAGGCCTTCGATGAAGTCCATGGAGATGTCGGCCCAGACTTGAGAGGGCACCTCAAGGGGTTGGAGCAGCCCCGCCGACTGCAGTATCTCCGTCTTGTTGCACTGGCATGTCATGCAAGACCGCACCCTGTCCCGCACCAGTGCATGATCGCCGGGGATGTAGAAATCCGCTCGGAGACGATGGAGGGTCTTCTGCACGCCCTCGTGGCCAGCCGAGTGGGCCAGCAGCAGGACCTGGTGACGGAGGTCGCCATGATCCTGCCCAAAAAGCCAGCGCCCGTGCAGGAGGAGACCATCGGCTAGCCGCCACGGCTCCTCCAGGTCGCCATCCGTGAGGCGCAGACGGAGGAGCTGCGCGTCTGTGGTGCTAGCGGTGGCTCGGCGGATGTCGTTAATGAAGGCGAAGGAGGGTCCTGAGCGTATGCAGAGGGCCGCCCACGTCGAGTGACGGTGTCCGTGTTGAGGTCGGTGTCACGGCGGGACAGAGCGTCCGCCACGGTGTTGAGGCGACTTGGACGTTACTCAACGGTGAAGTCGAGCCCAAAGAGCTTGTTGATCCACTGATGTTGCGGCATGGTGGAGAGGCGTTGGTCCAACAAAAACTTGAGGCTGTAGTGGTCCGTGCGGATATGGAACGACCGCCCCCATAGATACAGCCTCCAGTGGCGCACCGCCTGCACCAATCCAATGAGCTCCCGCTCGTAAGCCGCGAGCTTGTGATGGCGCGTGGCGAAGGGCCTGCTGAAGAATGCGAGTGGTCCATCGCCCTGATGTAGGATGGCGCCAAACCCCACGCCCGAGGCGTCGCAGTCCACCACAAAGAGCTTGTCGAAGTTAGGCATCTCGAGGATCGGCCCAGTAGTGAGGGCCTGCTTGAGGGTCGCGAACGCCTCGGTCGCCTTGGTATCCCAAGAGAAGGCGTCGCGGCAGAGCAAGCGCGTGAGTGGAGCAGCGATGAGGCCGAACTCCCGGATGAACTTCCGGTAGTAGCCCGCATGGCCGAGGAAGCCACGTAGGGCCCGCGGCGAGTGCGGCGTCGACCACACCGCGACAACCGCCACCTTGTCGGCATCCATAGCGATACCCTCCGCCAAGATGACGTGGCCGAGGTAGAAGACTGATGTCATGCCGAACGAGCACTTCAAGCGCTTGAGGTGCAGATGGTGCGCTCAAAGCTCGTTGAAGACAATGGTCACATGTTGTAGGTGCTCCGCCCACGATGAGCTGTAGATAAGAATATCATCAAAGAAAACAAGCACAAACCGGCGCAAGTAGGGGCGGAGGACATCATTCATCAAAGCCTGAAATGTCATCGGGGCATTGGAGAGGCCAAAGGGCATCACCAAGAACTCGAAGTGGCCGTGATGAGTGCGGAAGGCCGTCTTCACGACATCCTCCGGTGCATCCGCACCTGGTGATATCCCAAATGGAGGTCAAGCTTGGTGAAGAAGCGTGCCCCGTGTAGCTCATCCAGGAGTTCATCCATGATCCAAATGGGAAATTTGTCCTTGAGTGTCTTGGCGTTAAGAGCACGATAGTTGATGCAGAAGCGCCACGTGTCGTCTACCTTGCGAACGAGGAGAACCGGCGCCGAGAACAGAGAGGTCGAGATCCGGTTGATGCCCATGGCAAGCATGACCACGCACTGCCTCTCCAGCTCGTCCTTCTGCAGCTGGGGGTAGTGGTATGGATGGACTGCCACGGGAGCTATGCCAGGGAGCAGGTGAATGCGGTGGTCGTAGACCTGGGTTGGCGGAAGGCCCTGGAGCTTGTCGAAGAGGTCGCTGTGTTTGTGTAAGCGACGAGCCAATAGTGGCTGCTCGGGCTCTGCGGCGGCCGCTGTCAGCTATGGATGGGGCGCCGCTGATGAAGGGCCACCCACGCCCTTCCACGGGATGCGATGACCCAGGCGCCAGAAGACCATCGTCATAGCGTCGAAGTCCCAGAGGATGGGGCCCAGGGTCCGCAAAAAGTTGACGCCAAGAATGAAGTCGAAGCATCCCAAGTCAATGCCGACGCACCTGATGGTGAAGTGCTCATCGCCGATGTTGATGGGGACATGCCGCGCAGTCCCGTGACGGTGGAGGAAATCACCGTTAGCGATGGTAACCCGAAGTTGCTCCCCGCCCATCGGCTGGAGCGCCAGGTGGCTCATGGTCGACGCAGGCAGAAAGTTATGGGTGGATCCCATATCCAGCAAAGCCAGGAGGCGGTCGCCGCTGATCGTCACCGACAGCAGCATATTCTTCTCCGCTCGTATACCTGTGAGGGCATGGAGGGAGACCACGAGTGCAGTCGCCGGAGCGGGGACCAGAGCGACCTCCGCGGCAACTGGGGTGGGCAGGGCGTCGAGCCCCTCGGCAGTGTCCTCCTCGACGCAGTCCGCAACCTCCAAGTAGAAGAGCCGCGGGCAGATGACACGTACGGCTCGTCGCAGTTATAGCACAACCCCTGACGTTGACGCTCGAGCCGCTTGGCCGGTGTGAGCCACCGGAAAGGACGTGGCGTAGCCGGGGCATTGGGCGCCGCGGGAGCCTGGGCAGGACGCCCCGGTGCTGGTGGTGTCGGTGGAGGCCAGGGAGGTTCGCGGGCGCCCTAGGACGGTAGTGCCTGCTGCATGGCCACCGCGCGTCGCTCGAAGGGGCAGGCGTAATACATGGCCTCCTGGAGGTCTTGTGGCCCGCACATCTCCACATCCACGCGGATATGATCCGATAGCCCACCAACAAACAGCTCGGCCCGCTGGCATGCCATGACGCCAAGCGCGTGGCAAGCCAGGGCCTGGAAGCGGTCGGCGAAGTCTTGCACTGTGGAAATGAAAGGCAACCACCCAAGCTCCGCCGGCCGGCTCCCACGAATCGGCGACACGAACCGTAAGAGACATAGCTTACAGAAACGCTCCCATGGAAGCATGCCGCCCTTGTCCTGTTCGAGGGCGTAATACCGCGTCTGCACCGCGCCCCGGAGGTGGTAGGAGACGAGCCAAGTGCGGTCGAACGGTAGCGTGCGTTGTCCCCTGAAAAATTGGTCACACTGATTGAGCCAATTCAGGGGGTCCTCGGTGTCGTCGTAGGTGGCGAACTCGAGCTTGGAGAAACATGGCGGCGAGTGGCCATGGCTGACGCAGGGGGGAGGCACGCCTAGTCGGCACAGAGTAGCGAGGATGACGGCGCCGAGTAGGTGGTCAAGGCCCCCCCTTGAAACAGGGGCCCATCGACGCCGTCATAGGGGCCGGCTCGAAGGCCCGCCGAACTAGAGGGGCGACGCCGGCAGAGACGGGACATGTGGCTGACCCAGGGCCATCGTGTAGACCGACAGAGAGGACACGGCCAGTCAGGCCGGCAACGGAGACGGCGACGGGGGGAACCGCACCCGATGGATGGGCATCCCGGGCGCCGTCGTCGGAAGGGCTGGCCCTGATGTGGCTGGTGGCGGCAGCGACAGCTGCAACTGCGGCAACGACAAGGCGGGGGCGCCGGAGGTCGCCGGGGGTGGCGGCTGCCATGGGAGCTGCGGCGGCCCCGTGATGGCGGCGACAGGAGCGGCCGGCTGCGGCCCATAGGGCCCCGCAAGGAAGAGGCGGATGCCCTGGACCTCCCGTGTGAGGTCCCGGAGCACCGAGGACATCTCCTCTGGGGTGAGGACGGGGGCGACCGCAGGGGACGTCCTGGCGGTGGAGGAGACCGGCCCGGCCAGGAGCGGGGTGTTGCCTGGTGTGGTCATCGGTGACGAGGAGGCGATCGACAACGGGAGGGATGGGGTGGGGTGGGCGGAGGAGCGGACATGATTGAGCCCGAGACAGCTGGTACCAGATTGATAGGAACCGGTTCCCTATCAGGACGAGCTCTCAGGTTATAGGGGTGGAAGGAGGGTTGGAATGGAGGAAGGCGAGGCCGGTGGCGCTGGGGCGCTGTGTGATGAGGTTATGAACCTAGGGTAGGGTCATAAGCCTGACTTAGACACCTTCCCCTAGGACATCACCCTAAAGCCAGAATCATTCAAAGGGTACCATTATCCACTCGACCAGAGACGTTCCACTCGGAAGAATCAATGGCACTCGACCGTAGCAGAAGCCACTCGATGAACAGAAGATATAAAGCCACTCTGCACCAACAACGGCCGAGCATTTACTTATAGGCTTAATTGTCATTTATAACATTTAATGGCTAGCGTTACTAGTAACGTTCCTCTCTTAATGTACATTGAACCATGTGTAACGGAAGGGAGCAGGGGTCCTGGCGCACTCTATATAAGCCACCCCCCTCCTCTAGGACATGGGTTCGCATCTTTGTAAACACACACACACACACACACACACACACACACACACACATAATCCAGTTGACCGCCTTAGGGCACCGAGACGTAGGGCAGTTACTTCCTCCGAGAAGGGCCTGAATTCGTAAAACTCGTGTGTACAGCTACTCCATAGCTAGGATCTTGCCTCCTCATATCTACCCCCCATTCTACTGTCAGTGTTAGACCCACGACAGTTGGCGCCCATTGTGGGGCAGGTGTCTTAGCAGTTTATTGAAGAAGTTGCGATTTTTTCGATTCCCATCATCATGGTTTCCGGCGGAGGATTGGCTGAAGGCCGCGAGATCCGTCTCGGCGCGCTCATCTTCATCGCCGACGACTCCGCTTGGCTTCACGAAGCTCCACTCGACGTCGAGGCTCTCCCCGTCCGCGGGGCGACGCACTTCCGCGCGTGCGTTCGCGACGTCCTTCTTCGACAATCGTCGACTCCGTATCAGTCGACTCATGTGGCAACCTCCCTCTTTATTGTTTGCCGGCGCCAGCGATCCGGTCAGTCGCAGCTTCAGCGGTGGGTGAGGCACGCGGTGGCCCGCCAATCGGGCACCCCGCAAATCGCGGCAATCGAGCCCGATGAAACTCTCTACGGCATGTTCGATCTGTCGACTGGCTCCGTTGAGACTGCGTCCGAATGCGACAGCAGCGACCCCGCGACAGAAGTCTTGATGGTCATTGGACCACACAGTCCTCCTGGCTTCACTCGGGAAGGCGGTGGTGATGGCAGCGGTGATCCATCGCGTGTTGACGAGGAGTACCGTCCCGAACCCCTCTCTTCGCAGCGGAGGGAAGATCTTCGTCGCCGTAATATGGATGCGCTCCACACTCCTATCGTTGGAGAAACCCCCGAGGCCCAGGCCTTGGAGGAGGCGCACCTGGCCAACTTGGTTGAGCGCACTCGACTGGAGAACCTCCAGCGCGCACTCGACAAGCATGCTCGACAGCGGATCCCCGAGTCCAGTCGACGACAACTTTTTCCGCCTCTGACTCAGGTGTATCAAACTCCGATCCAGAATCTCACAGCTGCTGCTTGAATAGCAGAGTCAATTCAACCTTCCCAGTCAGAAGCTGGCCGAGGTTTGATGCAGATCCGGGCTTTACTCCGGGCAGCAGGAGAGCAGAATACAGCGGTATCTCAGTCGCGGAATAGGATTCATAGCAGGTCTGTGGTGGCGGATACTGTCCAGTTTGCCCATAGCCTGAGACCGCCTCCGCGGTGTGAGGGACGTGGATACCAGCAAGATCAGTACAGAAATCGTGAGCAGTATGATCACTGACTCGATCACGATGATCATCGTCGAGTGCCCACGCCCCCCCAAGGAGTGGGTCATACGTGCCTCGACAGCATGATGACAGACACCCTCACAGCGGTGGGCGAAGGATTCCAGTCGACCCCAGGGAACCGGGCTTTATGCGAGATCTATTCTTGTTCAGGGTCTGGTCGACAGAAACAAAGCTCACAGAGAAGGCCACGACAGAGATTTTCCAACCACCAGCAGAGTGCATGTTTCAGGACCCGAGTGTTTCAGCAGAGCCATCAGAGTACTAGTGATTCCTCCAAACTTCAGGTTGGCGACCGGAGTCAGCAAGTTCACCGGCGAATCCAAGCCAGACACTTGGCTTGAGGATTACCGAGTGGCTGTGCAGATTGGTCGTGGCAATGATGATGTTGCCATGAAGCACCTCCCCTTGATGTTGGAAGGCTCTGCCAGAGCGTGGTTGAATCATTTGGCTCCTGGCAGCATATACAGTTGGGAAGAACTTGCTCGAGTGTTTGTTAGGACCTTTGAAGGCACTTGCAAAAGGCCGGCAGGGTTGACAGAATTGCAGTGTTGTGTCCAGAAACCGAATGAAACTTTGAGGGATTATATCCAGAGATGGATCACGTTACACCATACAGTGGAGAATGTGTCAGATCACCAAGCAATTTGTGCCTTCAAGGAAGGCGTTAAGTATCGGGAATTGAACCTGAAATTTGGTCGGACAGGGGATATGACTCTGACTCGGATGATGGAGATCGCCACCAAATATGCCAATGGTGAAGAGGAAGACCGACTTCGGAGTGGCAAACACAAAACAGTCGCCCAAGAAACCGGAGGAAGGAATTACAGTCGGAAACAGAAGCGAAAAGCTGAACCAGCTGCTCCTAGTGAAGCCCTAGCTGTTGCCCAAGGACAGTTCAAGGGAAAACCCAAAGGGCCCTGGAACCCCAAGAAAGTTAAGGATAAATATGGGAATGATGTGTTGGATTTACCGTGACATATTCATACCAAGAAAGATGAAGAGGGGAACATCATTTACCCTAAACACACCACTCGACAGTGTCGTTTCCTGATTCAGCAGTTCCGAGAAAAACAACCCAAGGAAAAGGAAAAGAAGTCGGACGGAGGTGAGGATAGGGAAGAAGATGATGATGGCTTTCCCAATGTCAATTCCACGCTGATGATTTTTGCTGATGTTGAAAGCAAAAGTCGATTGAAGGTTATTAACAGGGAGGTGAACATGGTTGCTCCGGCAACACCTAGTTATCTAAAGTGGTCCCAGACTGCCATCACATTCGACCAGTCAGACCACCCAGCGCATATAGCCACCCCTAGGAGGCAAGCACTGGTGGTCGATCCAGTAGTCGAAGGCACCCGACTGACTAAAGTGCTGATGGATGGTGGGATCGGCTTGAATATTCTTTATGCCGAAACCTTGAAGGGAATGGGCATTCCGATGTCCAAGCTGAGTGAAAGCAACATGAGTTTCCACGGTGTTATACCTGGCAAGAAAGCTCAATCACAAGGCCAGATCACACTTGATGTGCTTTTCGGTGATTCCAAGAATTACCGCAAGGAAAAGTTGATGTTTGAGGTAGTGGATTTCAAGAGTGCTTACCATGCCATCCTGGGGAGACCTGCTTATGCATGTTTTATGGCTTGACCATGTTACGTGTATCTCAAATTGAATATGCCTGGTCCCAAAGGAGTAATCACTGTCACTGGAAATCGGCAGAAGGCAGAAGAGTGCTTCCAGAAGGGCTCAAAAATTGCTGATGCACAGATGGCAGTAGTGGAACTGCAAGAGTACCAGAAAAATGCAGATCCGAGTGATTTGCTGCGAGCCAAGAAGCCTACCACAGAGTCCGCATTTCAGTCGTCAGGGGAAACGAAGCCGATTCATATCCATCCGACCGATCCCAATGCTGCTCCGACCCATATCTCGTCAACACTTGACAGCAAATAGGAAGAATCGCTCATCCAGTTCCTCCGTGAGAACTAGGACATCTTTGCATGGAAACCTTCTGACATGCCGGGTGTACCCACGGAACTGGCTAAGCATCATTTGCGAGTCGACCCGAAAGTAAAACCAGTCAAGGAACATCTTCGACGGTCCGCCGTCCAGAAGAGAAAAGCAATTGGCGAAGAAGTGGCTCGACTCCTGGCAGCTGAGTTCATCCGAGAGATTTACCACTCTGAGTGGCTCGCCAATATTGTCATGGTCCCTAAGAAGGACGATTCACTTCGCATGTGCATTGACTTCAAGCATATCAATCGGGCCTGCCCGAAAGATCATTTCCCTCTTCCCCGCATCGACCAAATTGTTGATTCAACAGCGGGGTGTGAGCGTTTGTCCTTCTTGGACGCCTATTTCGGGTACCATCAGATCTGATTGTATGGACCCAATGAGATAAAAACGGCTTTCATCACTCCATTCAGATGTTTCTGTTATGTCACTATGCCATTCGGCCTGACGAACGCCGAAGCCACATTCATGAGATGATTTAGAAGTGTCTACTCACTCAAATCAGTCGGAATGTGGAAGCACACATGGATGACATTGTAGTCAAGTCACGTAAAGGTTCCGACCTGCTAGCTGACCTTGCCGAAACCTTTGCCAACCTCAGAAGGTATGATATCAAGCTTAATCCATCAAAGTGCATGTTCGGAGTTCCAGGTGGAAAATTACTCGGTTTTCTCGTTTCCGAATGAGGGATCGATGCTAACCCACAGAAAGTAGGTGCCATACTCCGGATGAAATGCCCTGTGTGTGTGCATGATGTCCAGAAGCTTACTGGTTGTTTGGCCGCTCTAAGCCGATTCATTTCTCGCCTCGGTGAAAAGGCACTGCCTCTTTACCGACTGATGAAGAAGTCAGATAAGTTCGAGTGGACTCCTGAAGCTGATGCAGCATTTGCAGCGCTTAAAGCCCTGCTTTCCACCCAGCCGGTGCTTGCTGCCCCAATCAGCAAAGAGCCTTTACTGCTTTATATTGCAGCCACTGGACAAGTCGTCAGTACAGTACTTATGGTCCAGCGGGAAGAAGAAGGAAAAGCTTACAAAGTTCAGCGGCCAGTATATTATGTCTCTGAAGTTTTGACTCCATCAAAGCAAAGACATCCACATTATCAGAAGCTTGTTTATGGGATTTATATGACCATGAAGAAGGTTCCACACTACTCCTCTGACCACTCCATTACAGTCGTCAGCGACGCTCCATTATCAGAGATTCTGAACAACAGAGATGCAACTGGTCGAGTGGCAAAGTGGGCGATTGAACTCCTTCCCTTAGATATCAAGTTTGAGGCAAAGAAAGCTATCAAGTCCCAAGCAATAGCTGATTTCCTCGCCGAGTGGATCGAACAGCAACTTCCAGCCCAAATTCACTCGGAGCATTGGACCATGTTCTTCGATGGGTCCAAGATGCTGAATGGTTCCGGTGCTGGAGTGGTATTGGTCTCCCCCCATGGCGACAAACTCAGTTATGTTCTCCAGATTCACTTTGACTCCTCCAACAATGAGGCTGAATATGAGGCACTTCTGTATGGGTTGCGTATGGCCATTTCACTCGGCGTTCGTCGCCCCATGGTCTATGGCGACTCGGATTTAGTGGTCAATCAGGTGATGAAGGAGTGGGACATCAGAAGTCCAGCCATGACTGGTTATTGCAATGCAGTAAGAAAGATAGAAAAGAGGTTCGAGGGGTTAGAGCTCCATCACATCCCCCGACTGAAAAATCAAGCAGCCGATGATCTGGAAAAGATAGGCTCCAAGAGAGAAGCCATTCCCAGTAATGTGTTCCTGGAGCATATTCATGCACCCTCGGTTCAAGAAGATCCCTTCACGGAAGAGCCCCCACAGCCGAAGAGTGCCACCGATCCGACTGAAATCGAGATTCCGGCCATGGTCGACTTGATCATGGAAGTTTTGGTCACCACCCCAATTGGACGGTACCATATATCGCATACATTCTTAGAAGAGAACTCCCATAAGATGAAGAAGAGGCTCGATAGATCATCTGTCGATCTAAGGGCTTCACCGTGATAAGAGGACAGTTGTTCAGAGAAAGTGTGACTGGAGTCTGCCAGAAATGCATAACACCTGAAGAAGGTCGAGTGATCCTCAATGATATCCACTCGGGGACCTGTGATCACCATGCGTCCTCTCGGACTATTGTGGCCAAAGCATACCGAGCGGGATTTTACTGGCCTTGAGCAAATGAGATGGCACAAGAAATAGTCGACAAATGTGAAGGTTGTCAGTTCTACTCCAACATGTCTCACAAGCCTGCATCAGCCCTGAAAACAATTCCGCTCGTCTGGCCTTTTGCTGTTTGGGGATTGGATATGGTTGGACCTTTGAGGACTGGCAGGAGTGGATTCACTCATGTGCTTGTAGCAGTCGACAAGTTCACCAAATGGATTGAAGCCAAGCCTATCAAGAACCTTGATGCCAGTACTGCCGTCAGCTTCATCAGAGAGATAACATTCAGATATGGTGTTCCCCATAGCATCATCACTGACAATGGATCAAACTTTGATTCTGATGAGTTCAGGACTTTTTGTGCTTCACAAGGTACTCGAGTGACTATGCCTCGGTCGCTCACCCCCAGTCGAATGGACAGGCTGAAAGGGTAAATGGATTGATTCTCAAAGGACTGAAACCTCGACTAATGCGTGACCTCAAACACACAGCAGGAGCCTGGGTCGATGAACTTCCATCAGTATTATGGGGATTGAGGACAACTCCCAATTGGTCGACTGGCAGAACCCCGTTTTTCTTGGTTTATGGAGCCGAAGCTCTACTTCTGAGTGACTTGCTCAACAATGCACCCCGAGTCGAGCTTTTCACGGAGGAAGAAGCAGAACAAGCGCGACAAGATGAAGTTGACCTCCTTGAAGAAGAAAGAGAGATGGCCTTGATCCGATCAACCATTTATCAGCAAGATCTTCGTCGATTCCATCCAGAAATGTGATGGGTCGAGCATTTCAAGAGGGAGACTTAGTTCTCCGAGTGGATCAGCAGAAACCACGCAAGCTTGCTCCCTTTTGGGAAGGCCCCTTCATGGTCACCAGAGTGCTCCACAATGGAGCATACCACCTTTACGACGTTGAGCAAAAGAAAGACGAGCCACGGGGTTGGAATGCGGAGCTTCTCCGCCCCTTTTATACTTAAGTACTCATTTGGGTGACATGTAATAAGAAATACCTTTGTAGTTTGTTTATCAAAGACAAGAGCTTTACAGTTTTCTTAAACGATTGTTGTCGCTTTTGTTTGTGTCTGAAATCCCCCAGTGGGTGACTTTGCTGCGAATCTGTTTCGCCTAAGTTCAAAAAATCCTACCGAGTTGTGAGCAAGCCTCTCACTCGAGGGCTTAGCCGCGAATCCGTTTTGCCTAAGTTTGAAAAATCCTATCGAGTGGTGAGCAACCCTCCCACTCGAGGGCTTAGCTGCAGTCCAGTACTCGCCTAAGTTTAAAAAAATCCTACCGAGTGGATGAGCAACCCTCCCACTCGGGGGCTTAGCTGCAGTCCAGTACTCACCTAAGTTTAAAAAATCCTACCGAGTGGTGAGCAACCCTCCCACTCGGGGGCTTAGCTGCAGTCCAGTACTCGCCTAAGTTTAAAAAATCCTACCGAGTGGTGAGAAACCCTCCCACTCGGGGGCTTAGCTGCAGTCCAGTACTCGCCTAAGTTTATAAAATCCTACGAGTGGTGAGCAACCCTCCCACTCGGGGGCTTAGCTGCAGTCCAGTACTCGCCTAAGTTTAAAAAATTCTACCGAGTGGTGAGCAACCCTCCCACACGGAGGCTTAGCTGCAGTCCAGTACTCGCCTAAGTTTAAAAAATCCTACCGAGTGGTGAAAAACCCTCCCACTCAGGGGCTTAGCTGCAGTCCAGTACTCGCCTAAGTTTAAAAAATCCCACCGAGTGGTGAGCAACCCTCCCACTCGGGGGCTTACCTACAGTCCAGTACTCGCCTAAGTTTAAAAAATTCTACCGAGTGGTGAGCAACCCTCCCACTCGGAGGCTTAGCTGCAGTCCAATACTCGCCTAAGTTTAAAAAATCCTACCGAGTGGTGAGAAACCCTCCCACTCGGGGGCTTAGCTGCAGTCCAGTACTTGCCTAAGTTTAAAAATTCCTACCGAGTGGTGAGCAACCCTCCCACTCGGGGGCTTAGCTGCAGTCCAGTACTCGCCTAAGTTTAAAAAATCCTACCGAGTGGTGACAAACCCTCCCACTCAGGGGCTTAGTTGCAGTCCAGTACTCGCCTAAGTTTAAAAAATCCCACCGAGTGGTGAGCAACTCTCCCACTCGGGGGCTTAGCTACAGTCCAGTACTCGCCTAAGTTTAAAAAATTCTACCGAGTGGTGAGCAACCCTCCCACTCGGAGGCTTAGCTGCAGTCCAATACTCGCCTAAGTTTAAAAAATCCTACCGAGTGGTGAGAAACCCTCCCACTCGGGGGCTTAGCTGTAGTCCAGTACTCGCCTAAGTTTAAAAATTCCTACCGAGTGGTGAGAAACCCTCCCACTCGGGGGCTTAGCTGCAGTCCAGTACTCGCCTAAGTTTAAAAAATCCTACCGAGTGGTGAGCAACCCTCCCACTCGGGGGCTTAGCTGCAGTCCAGTACTCGCCTAAGTTTAAAAATCCTACCGAGTGGTGAGCAACCCTCCCACTCGGGGGCTTAGCTGCAGTCCAGTACTCGCCTAAGTTTAAAAAATCCTACCAAGTGGCGAGCAACCCTCCTACTCGGAGGCTTAGCTGCAGTCCAGTACTCGCCTAAGTTTAAAAAATCCTACCGAGTGGTGAGCAACCCTCCCACTCGGGGGCTTAGCTGCAGTCCAGTACTCGCCTAAGTTTAAAAAATCCTACCGAGTGGTGAGCAACCCTCCAGCTCGGGGGCTTAGCTGCAGTCTAGTACTCGCCTAAGGTTTAAAGTCCATCCTTATCCGCCAGGACGATGAGGTGCTGGTCGACTACAAACTTCTCCTTCGGAGCTGCGCCACAAATACAACATGCGCTCCATCCCTATCCGCAAGGACAACGAGGTGCAGGTCGACTGCAACCTTCTCCTTCAGAGCTGCGCCACAAATACAACATGCGCTCCATCCCTATCCGCAAGGACGACGAGATGCAGGTCGACTGCAATCCTCTCACGGAGCTACCCTACAAGTACAATGTCCGCTCCATCCCTATCCGCAAGGACGACGAGGTGCAGGTCGACTGCAATCCTCTCACGGAGCTACGCTACAAGTACAATGTCCGCTCCATCCCTATCCGCAAGGATGACGAGGTGCAGGTCGACTGCAATCCTCTCATGGAGCTACGCTACAAGTATAATGTCCGCTCCATCCCTATACGCAAGGATGACGAGGTGTAGGTCGACTGCAATCCCCTCACGAAGCTACGCTACAAGTACAATGTCCACTCCATCCCTATCCGCAGGGATGACGAGGTGCATATCGACCGCAACTCTCTCCTTGGGGCTGCGCCACAAATACAATGTGTGCTCCATCCTTCTCCGCAAGGACGGCGAGGTGCAGGTCGACTGGGATATCCCCTTCAGAGTTGCATTCCGAAGGAGAGTCCGAGCGAAGAACAAGTTCTACTCGAAGATGAACGCAAGCATACGCAGAAGATAAACCAAGATTGGATAAAATCTCAAAAGTCTCAAAACGAAGATAAAAGTACTCGGGCATCAGGCCCGAAAGAGTTTAATGGTTACAGAAACCACTCGGCATTCCGAGGCAAATTTAAGGCAAGTTTAAATCTCAAGTTTGTTCATTCAACAGGAGGAGGGCTCGCAGGCTCGACGAATTCGTCCAAGTCAATTCCATCAGTGATCCGAGTGGCCGCAACAAGGAAAGTCTCCATGAAGGACTGGAAGTCATGCCTTTTGGTTTTGGCGACCTTGATCGCCACCAGCTTATCTTCGCGGGCCTCCTTGCAATGGGCTCTTACCAACGACAGAGCCACGTCAGCACCACATCGGGCAGACGACTTCTTCCATTCCTGCACTCGACCGGGGACCTTGTTGAGTCGAGTCATCAGAGACTCGAGAACATTTTGAAGCGTCGCCCTTGGCCAGAGCGGTGAGTCGATGCGTGAAACTGCCACCTTCAGACGAGCAAGGTAACTTGTAACACTGGCGACGCGGGATTCCAGTCGAAGCACATTCATGGCAGCCTCATCGCCAACTAGAGAAATGATAGGGTCCAAACCCGTCTCGATCCGTCCAGTCTCTTCTTCAAAGTTTTGGCAGAATTCTGTAGTCAAGGAGTTAGTGAGTCGACTGCACAGGACTAACTTGCAAGCAGTAAAGCAGTCGGATTAAAAGAGATACCTTCAAGCATAAGATAGAGCTTCTTGGCGAGAGTTCTCAGATAAGCTTCCAAGTCATTTCTCTTACGAGCCATGGATTCCAGCTTCTCGTTCAGAGCCACCTTATCCTTCTTTAGACGAGTTGCCTCTCGGTTGGATTCAGTGAGAGAGGACTTCAGCTTGCTTACTTCCTCTTCCAGCGCTCCGACTGAAGCCAGCTTTTTGTCAGCAAGAGTAGTCTTCTCTTGAGCCTCCTTCTGCGCAGCTTCAAGGTCCAAGTCCTTCTTCTCTAGAGCCAACCTCATTTTCTTTGCAAGATGAGCATTTAGATCAAACAAAAGATCGAAGGGATAATTTAAAAAGACGATCGACATGAGCAGTTGACAGGCAGTTACCTTCCATACCGGCAACTTCATCTTGAGCCTTCTTCAAGTTTTGTTGGGCCAGTTCCAGGTCAAGGTTGAGGTGCCTCTGCTTCTCCTCAAATTTGGTGAACTTGGAAATGAGAGTACAAGATTTCTGCAGAGAGTAAAAGACATATCAATCGACAAGATCAAAGATTATTTACTTCTGAGTGAATAAAATTTCAAAGTTTACTCAGACCCCAACCGACTGCCAGCAGCCGACTGCGGTCTCAGGGAGTACACCCTATGGGTGCACTTGGCGTGCCCCCACTGGTTCAGTTTCCACTCGGCCGGTCCGCCCAGGTCGAGTAAAAAAAAGTATTCAGACCCCGGCTGACTGCCAGCAGCCAACCGCGGTCTCGAGGACTACACCCAGTGGGTGCACTTGACGTGCCCCACTGGTTCAGATCGCACTCGGCATGCTCCGCCCAGGTAGAGTGGAAGAAATGAAAGCGAAAGAAGCGCTCAGACCCCAACCGACTGCCCGCAGTCGACTGCGGTCTCGGGGACTACACCCAGTGGGTGCACTTAGCGTGCCCCCACTGATTCAGATCCCATTCAACCGACCGAGTGGAAGAGTGCAAATACTAATGACAGCAAAACACCCAGTGGGTGTACAGATTCGAAGCAGACAACAAGAGATTGTACGAAGGAAAATATTCAGGTAGCATATCCTAATAGAACAAGTTCAGTCAGAAGTCAACTTACCTAGACATTGGCTCGGAGAGCCGCGCTGGCATCGTAAGCAGCCTGGCTATTGTCTTGCACCGCCTTCATCCGCTCCATCATTACGCCAGCCTGACGGATAACCTCTGCAGTGGCGTCCGATTGGCTTTCCGGAACATGATAGGTGGTGAAGAAGGGGACAGACGGTCCAGATGCATCAGCTTGGGGCTCCGAGGCATGAGGTTGGATGACTGAAGAAAACACGGGTACAGTCAACGGTGCGGGGCATTCACTCGACACTGGGACTGCAAAAGTTACAAAGGCTCTACTTGCATCTTCAGGCTGCTGGACTGTTGGTTCTATCGCCAGTTCCGACTGGGATATCTTGCCAACTGCTGCTTTCTTGCTCCTTCCGAGCCTCGGTATCACGTCTTCATCGTCATCCAGAAGCTCGATAACATTGAGTGGGGCTGCAAAGAAATCAGTCGACCCCAAGTGAATCACCAGAATTTAATCGACCAAATAATCAAGAACAAGATCACGAGAATTGTACCTGGGTTGGAGGTAACCGTGTCTTCCATCTCCTCGTCTCGGTACTGGTGGGTGGAAGTTCCAGAAGTGGCAGCACTGCAAATACCAGCATTCAGTCGGTTACGTTATGTTACCCAAGTCAACCAAAGGATCAGGCCAGATTGTTACCCAGAGACTGTGGGAATGACCACTTTGATTTTGGGCAAAGCCTTCGGAGGTTTGGAAGATGTGGCCTTCGGTGGTTTCGGCACTGGAGGCGGCGCAGTCTTGGGCTGTTTCGATACCTTCTCGGTCAGCACTGGAGAAGACGTCCGAGGGCGGTTTGAAGACTACCCAGTTGGTGCGGCCACCAGGTCAGGGGTGTGTGCCGGGTCGTGAGTGTGCTTGGACCTCCTTTCTCTCCGAGGAGGCGAGTCGACCTCTTCTTCATCACTCGGGTCATCGCTCTCCTTGTCCTCCTCTACATCCGAGTGCCACTCGCCACTCTTGCCCCCGCTCGCTTTCCCTCGACATTTTGCTCCTGCACTCCTTGGGCATTGAGTACATATCAACAAGAGCCTGAAAGACAACAAACAAAAGAAAGACAGTTGACCGTCAACAAAATGCTACATAGAAAATCAAGAAGACACTCGACAATGCAGAATCGTACCTGTTCCGGCTGGCGCAAATGGTCGAATGGAACCACCCTCCTGGACCCCCGGGGGTTATCCTTGTTACCGGTAATACCTATCAGCCACTGCTCCACCGTGTCCTCACTGACATCCTCCAGGTGGATCCGAGTGGAATTCTCGAGTCTCGAGTACATCCACATCAGATGGTCACGAGCTTGGAGTGGTTGGATGCGTCGACTGAGGAAGACCTCCAGCAGGTCCATGCCGGTTACTCCGTCGCGGACGAGTTGGACAACCTGCTTGACCAACACCTTCACCTACATCTTCTCCTCCAGGATCACTCTCAAGGCGAAGGGCTTCTCCACTCGAGCCATGGAAAAGGGGGTAAGTCCAGTCGACTGGCCCGGAGTCGGCTGGTCCTTGCAGTAGAACCAGGTCGATTGCCAACCCCGGACCGAGTCGGGAAGAATCATAGCTGGGAAAGTGCTTTTGTTCCTCATCTGAATTCCAATACCCCCACACATCTATATCATGTGCGTCCTCTCGTCACTCGGGTTGGCCTTCTTGACGGTCTGAGAGCGACACGTGAATATGTGCTTGAAGAGACCGCAGTGTGGTCAACAACCCAAGAAGTTCTCGCACATGGACACGAAGGCGGCAAGGTACACGATGGTGTTTGGAGAAAAGTGGTGGAGTTGAGCCCCAAAGAAGTTCAAGAAACCGCAAAAGAAAGGATGGGGAGGCAAAGAGAACCCGCGGTCGACATGAGTGGCAAGGAGAACGCACTCACCCTCCTGGGGCTGCGGCTCAGTCTCGTTCCTCGGGAGCCACGCCGATTTGTGGGGGATCAGTCCTCCCTCAACTAGGTCATCGATGTCATCTTGGCTGATTGTCGAGCGGATCCAGTCGCCCTGGATCCAGCCAGGCGGCAGGCCGGACCTCGACGAAGATCCGCCCCGGCTGATCCTCTTCCCTTTCGCCTTCGTCGTCGCCTTCTTCACACGCTCCAACGCCACCGTCTTCTCCTTCCCCATGGCAGCGGATCGAGTTCGAGCAGGGCGATGACGCCGTGAGCAGAGGCCGATGCGGTGAAGAAAACAGAGGAGAAAGGGGAACAATGAGAACACACTGTGCGAAAATCCCCGTCCAATGCCTTATATGAGGGCATTTCCGAGTGGCTGACTCGTGGGCCCAGGCGATCCGATCAAATCCCGCAACAGTCGTGCGCGCGATACGTGGCGAAAAAGGTGGCGCGGAGATCGAGGCGGCCTGCCTAATCCACCCCAATTACTGCAGCCTCCCCCGTCCGACACGCTTCCCAAAATTCGAATCCTGTGAAATCCGCACACAACAGAGCAACCCGTCAGACGGAAGATTTTTTTCCCATAACAGCACTTGAAGCTCAACTATAAAAGTTCACTCGACAAAACCAAGAATGGATCAAGGCGACTGAACAAGCAGTTGAAGTCATCTTGAATGTTCATTCGACCTCTGGACAAGACATTTCCGAAGCGCAAAAGCTGAATCGGAGAGGTTGTCAACCCCTTCTCCACTCGGACCCTGAACCATTCGGGGACTAATGATGAGGTTATGAACCTAGGGTAGGGTCATAAGCCTGACTTAGACACCTTCCCCTAGGACATCGCCCTAAAGCCAGAATCATTCAAAGGGTACCATTATCCACTCGACCAGAGACGTTCCACTCGGAAGAATCAATGGCACTCGACCGTCGCAGTAGCCACTCGACGAACAGAAGATCTAAAGCCACTCTGCACCAACAACGGTCGAGCATTTACTTATAGGCTTAATTTTCAATTATAGCATTTAATGGCTAGCGTTACCAGTAACGTTCCTCTCTTAATGTACATTGAACCCTGTGTAACGGAAGGGAGCAGGGGTCCTGGCGCACTCTATATAAGCCACCCCCTCCTCTAGGAAAAGGGTTCGCATCTTTGTAAACACACACACACACACACACATAATCCAGTCGACCGCCTCAGGGCACCAAGACGAAGGGCTGTTACTTCCTCCGAGAAGGGCCTGAACTTGTAAAACTCGTGTGTACATCTACTCCATAGCTAGGATCTTGCCTCCTCATATCTACCCCCATTCTACTGCCAGTCTTAGACCCACGACACCGTGATCGCGTGCGCGAGAGAGAGGGCGCAGGGGGTAGCTAGGGTTAGGTCTCCCGGCTCCCTTCAGGAAGCCGAGCAAATATGATTGCTTCTGCTTAACTCAAAATGGGTCCTTACACTAGTTTATATAATCCTCCTAATAAGATAATTGGGCTAAGCCCCTAATACGATAAGATAACTTCGGCCAAGCCCCTAACTGCGTGCGCCATGGGGCCTCCTCCGGCTATAGTGTATGCCGGTCATAACAGCGACACACAAGAAATAAATATCGTGGACAATAATGGCAATCCGGAGAACATGACTACTACGTCTTGAGCTTGCGTTGGTTTTCCCCGAAGAGGAAGGGATGATGCAGCAGAGTAGCGTAAGTATTTCCCTCAATTTTGAGAACCAAGGTATCAATCCAGTAGGAGGCCACGCTCAAGTCTCTCGTACCTGCACAAAACAATAGCTACTCGCAACCAACGCGATTAGGGGTTGTCAATCCCTTCACGGTCACTTACGAGAGTGAGATCTGATAGATATAATATTTTTGATATAAAGATGCAAAGTAAATAGTAAAAGCAAAGTAAATAGCAAAGCAAGATTAAAGTGATGGAGATTGATATGATGAGAATAGACCCGGGGGCCATAGGTTTCACTAGTGGCTTCTCTCAAGAGCATAAGTATTCTACGGTGGGTGAACAAATTACTGTTGAGCAATTGACAGAATTGAGCATAGTTATGAGAATATCTAGGCATGATCATGTATATAGGCATCACGTCCGTGACAAGTAGACCGAAACGATTCTGCATCTACTACTATTACTCCACTCATCGACCTCTATCCAGCATGCATCTAGAGTATTAAGTTAAAAACAGAGTAACACCTTAAGCAAGATGACATGATGTAGAGAGATACATTCATGCAATATGAAATAAACCCCATCTTGTTATCCTCGATGGCAACGATGCAATACGTGCCTTGCCGCCCCTTCTGTCACTGGGAAAGGACACCGCAAGATCGAACCCAAAGCTAAGCACTAATCCCATGGCAAGAACTACCAATCTAGTTGGCCAAACCAAACGGATAATTCGAAGAGACTTACAAAGATAACCAATCATACATAAAAGAATTCAGAGAAGATTCAAATATTATTCATAGATAGACTTGATCATAAACCCACAATTCATCGATCTCAACAAACACACCGCAAAAAGAAGATTACATCGAATAGATCTCCATGAGAGAGGGGGAGAACTTTATATTGAGATTCAAAGAGAGAGAAGAAGCCATCTAGCTGCTAACTATGGACCCGAGGGTCTGAGGTAAACTACTCACACTTCATCGGAGGGGCTAGGATGATGTAGTAGCCCTCCATGATGACGGCCCTCTTCCGGTGGAGCTTCGGAACAGGCCCCAAGATGGGATCTCGTGGATACAGGAAGTTGCGGCGGTGGAATTAGGTTTTTGGCTCCTGTTCTGATCATTTGGGGGTACGTAGGTATATATAGGAGGAAGGAGTACGTCAGTGGAGCACCGAGGGGCCCACGAGGCAGGGGGCGTGCCTTGGGGGGGCGCCCCCACCCTCGTGACCTTCTCTTTGATCCCTTGCAGTAGGGTCCAAGTCTCCTGGATCACATTCGGTGAGAAAATCACATTCCCGAAGATTTTATTCCGTTTGGACTCCGTTTGATATTCCGTTTCTCCGAAACACAGAAATAGGCAAAAAACAGCAATTCTGGGCTGAGCCTCCGGTTAATAGGTTAGTCCCAAAAATAATATAAAAGTGGAAAATAAAGCCCAAAATAGTCCAAAACAATAAATAATATAGCATGGAGCAATCAAAAATTATAGATACGTTGGAGACGTATCAGGCATCCCCAAGCTTAATTCCTGCTCGTCCTCGAGTAGGTAAATGATAAAAAGAGAATTTTTGATGCGGAATGCTACTTGGCATAATTTCAATGCAAATCTTCTTAATTGTGGTATGAACATTCAGATTAGACAGATTCAAGACAAAAGTTTATATTGACAT
Source organism: Triticum monococcum (assembly GCA_034509565.1). NCBI lineage: Eukaryota > Viridiplantae > Streptophyta > Magnoliopsida > Poales > Poaceae > Triticum > Triticum monococcum. Next base: position 478,208,179 of record CM067843.1, read on the forward strand.
AAAAATAATAATACTTCAAGCATACTAACAAAGCAATTATGTCTTCTCAAAATAACATGGCCAAAGAAAGTTATCCCTACAAAATCATATAGTCTGGCTATGCTCTATCTTCACCACACAAAATATTTAAATCATGCACAACCCCGATGACAAGCCAAGCAATTGTTTCATACTCTAACTTTTTCAATGTTCACGCAATACATGAGTGTGAGCCATGGACATAGCACTATAGGTGGAATAGAATGGTGGTTGTGGAGAAGACAAAAAGGGATAAGATAGTCTCACATCAACTAGGCGTATCAACAGGCTATGGAGATGCCCATCAATAGATATCAATGTGAGTGAGTAGGGATTGCCATGCAACGGATGCACTAGAGCTATAAGTATATGAAAGCTCAAAAAGAAACTAAGTGGGTGTGCATCCAACTTGCTTGCTCATGAAGACCTAGGGCAATTTGAGGAAGCCCATCATTGGAATATACAAGCCAAGTTCTATAATGAAATATTCCCACTAGTATATGAAAGTGATAACATGAGAGACTCTCTATTATGAAGATCATGGTGCTACTTTGAAGCACAAGTGTGGTAAAAGGATAGTAACATTGTCCCTTCTCTTTTTCTCTCATTTATTTATTTTTATTTGGGACTTTTCTCTTTTTTTATGGCCTCTTTTTTATATTTGGGCTTCTTTGGCCTCTTTTATTTATTTTTCGTCCGGAGTCTCATCCCGACTTGTGGGGGAATCATAGTCTCCATCATTCTTTCCTCACTGGGACAATGCTCTAATAATGATGATCATCACACTTTTATTTTTCTTACAACTCAACAATTACAACTCGATACTTAGAACAAAATATGACTCTATATGAATGCCTCTGGCGGTGTACCAGGATATGCAATGAATCAAGAGTGACATGTATGAAAGAATTATGAATGGTGGCTTTGCCACAAATACGATCTCAACTACATGATCATGCTAGCAATATGACAATGATGGAGTGTGTCATAATAACCGGAACGGTGGAAAGTTGCATGGCAATATATCTCGGAATGGCTATGGAAATGCCATAATAGGTAGGTATGGTGGCTGTTTTGAGGAAGGTATATGGTGGGTGTATGATACCGGCGAAAGGTGCGCGGTATTAGAGAGGCTATCAAAGGTGGAAGGGTGAGAGTGGGTATGATCCATGGACTCAACATTAGTCATAAAGATCATATACTTATTGCAAAAATCTAGAAGTTATCAAAGCAAAGTAGTACATGCATGCTCCTAGGGGGATAGATTGGTAGGAAAAGACCATCGCTCGTCCCCGACCGCCACTCATAAGGAAGACAATCAATAAATAAATCATGCTCCGACTTCATCACATAATGGTTCACCATACGTGCTTGCTACGGGAATCACAAACTTTAACACAAGTATTCTTTAAATTCACAACTACTCAACTAGCATGACTTTAATATTATCACCTCCATATCTCAAAACAATTATCATGCTTCAATCTTTTCTTAGTATTCAACACATTCAAAAGAAAGTTTCACAAATCTTGAATACCAAGCATATTATTATTAAGCAAATTACCATGCTATTAAGAGACTCTCAAAATAATTTTAAGTGAAGCATGAGAGATCAATAGTTTCTTTAAAACAAATCCACCACCGTGCTCTAAAAGATCTAAGTGAAGCACATAGAGCAAAATTATAACGCTCAAAAGATATAAGTGAAGCACATAGAGCAAAACTACTTAGCTCAAAAGATATAAGTGAAGCACATAGAGTATTCTATCAAATTTTAATTCATGGATGGCTGTCTCAAAAGGTGTGTACAGAAAGGATGATTGTGGCATACTAACAAACAAAGGCACAAATAATACAAGACGCTCCAAGCAAAACACATATCATGTTGGTGAATAAAAATATAGCTCCAAGTAAATTACCGATGGAAGTGGACGAAAAGAGGGGATGCCTTCCGGGGCATCCCCAAGCTTTGACTTTTTGGTGTCCTTGGATTATCTTGGGGGTGCCATGGGCATCCCAAAGCTAAGGCTCTTGCCACTCCTTGTTCCATAATCCATCACAAGAATTCACCCAAAACTTGAAAACTTCACAACACAAAACTCAAAATAGAAAACTCGTGAGCTCCGTTAGCGAAAGAAAACAAAAGACCACTTCAAGGTACTGTAATTAATTCATTCTTTATTTATATTGGTGTTAAACATACTTTATTCCAACTTCTCTATGGATTATAAATTATTTTATTAGCCATAGATTCAACAAAATAAGCAAACAACACACGAAAAACAGAATCTGTCAAAAACAGAACAGTCTGTAGTAATCTGTAGCTAGCGCAAGATCTGGAACCCCAAAAATTCTAAAATAAATTGCTGGACGTGAGGAATTTATCTATTAATCATCTGAAAAAATAATTAACTAAATAGCACTCTTAAAATAAAAATTACAGCAGTTCTCGTGAGCGCTAAAGTTTCTGTTTTTTACAGCAAGTTCAACAAGACTTTCCCCAAGTCTTCCCAACGGTTCTACTTGGAACAAACACTAATTAAACAAAAAAACACAACCAAAACAGAGGCTAGATAATTTATTTATTACTAAACAGGATAAAAAATCAAGGAATAAAAATAAAATTCGGTTGCCTCCCAACAAGCGCTATCGTTTAACGCCCCTAGCTAGGCATAAAAGCGAGGATAGATCTAGGTATTGCCATCTTTGGTAGGCAATCCATAAGTGGCTCTCATGATAGTTTCATATGGTAATTTTATTTTCTTTCTTGGAAAGTGTTCCATGCCCTTTTTTAATGGAAATTGGAATCTAATATTCCCTTCCTTCATATAAATAATCGCACCAACCGTTCTAAGGAAAGGTCTACCAAGAATAATAGGGCAAGAAGGATTGCAATCTATATCAAGAACAATGAAATCTACGGGCACATAATTCCTATTTGCAACAATAAGAACATCATTAATTCTTCCCATAGGTTTCTTAATAGTGGAATCCACAAGATGCAAGTTTAGAGAGCAATCATCAAAATCGCAGAAATCTAGTAAATCACACAAAGTCTTGGGAATAGTAGAGACACTAGCACCCAAATCACACAAAGCATAAAACTCATAATCTTTAATTTTAATTTTAATAGTTGGTTCCCACTCATCATAGAGTTTTCTAGGGATTGAAACTTTCAACTCAAGTTTTTCTTCATAAGATTGCATCAGGGCATCAACAATATGTTCGGTGAATGCTTTATTTCGACTATAAGCATGTGGAGAATTTAGCACGGATTGCAACAAGTAAATACAATCAATTAAAGAGCAACTTTCATAATTAAATTCCTTGAAATCCAATATAGTGGGTTTACCAACATCTAGATTTTTATTTCTTTCAATCCCACTTTCGTCATTAAGATCTAAATACTCCGAATTTTTAGAACGCCTTCTAGGTAAAGGAAGATCATATTCAGTTTCATCAAGATTCATATTGCAAAACAAAGATTTAATAGGGGACACATCAATAACTTTTAGATCTTCATCTTGATTTTCATAGGAATTGGAAGAACACGCTTTAATAAAGGCATCTTTGGAAGCACGCATCCTAGCGGTTCTTTCCTTACACTCATCAATAGAAATTCTCATGGCTTTTAGAGACTCATTGATATCATGCTTAGGTGGAATAGATCTAAGTTTCAAAGAATCAACATCAAGAGCAATTCTATCAACGTTCCTAGCCAAATCATCAATCTTAAGCAATTTTTCTTCAATCATAGCATTAAAATTCTTTTGCGAAGAAATAAATTCTTTAATATTAGATTCAAAGTCAGAGGGCATGTTATTATAATTTCCATAAGAGTTGTTGTAGGAATTCCCATAATTATTAGAAGGATTACTAGGATATGGTCTAGGATTAAAATTCCCTCTATAAGCGTTGTTACCAAAATTATTCCTACCAACAAAATTCACATCCATAGATTCATTGTTATTCTCAATCAAAGTAGACAAAGGCATATCATTAGGATCAGAAGAAACACTCTTAGTAGTAAATAATTTCATAAGTTCATCCATCTTTCCACTCAACACATTAATTTCTTCTATCGTATGCACTTTTTTCTTAGATGATCTTTCAGTGTGCCATTGAGAATAATTAACCATAATATTATCTAGGAGTTTAGTAGCATCTCCTAAAGTGATTTCCATAAAAGTGCCTCCCGCGGCCGAATCTAAAAGATTTCTAGAAGCAAAATTCAATCCGGCATAAAATTTTTGTATAATCATCCACAAATTCAAACCATGAGTAGGGCAATTACGTATCATTAATTTCATTCTCTCCCAAGCTTGTGCAACATGTTCATGATCAAGTTGTTTAAAGTTCATAATATCATTTCTAAGAGAGATGATCTTAGCGGGAGGGAAATACTTAGAGATAAAAGCATCTTTGCACTTGTTCCATGAATCAATACTATTTTTAGGCAAAGATGAAAACCAAGCTTTAGCACGATCTCTAAGCGAAAAAGGAAATAGCTTCAATTTAACGACATCATTATCTACATCTTTTTTCTTTTGCATATCACATAAATCAACGAAGCTATTCAGATGAGTAGCGGCATCTTCACTAGGAAGGCCGGCGAATTGATCTTTCATAACAAGATTCAACAAAGAAGTATTAATTTCACAGGATTCAGCATCGGTAAGAGGAGGAATCAGAGTGCTAAGGAAATCATTATTATTGGTATTGGTGAATTCACACAATTTAGTATTATCTTGAGCCATCGCGACAAACAAGCAAACTAACACACGAGCAAACAAGAGCAAACGGGCTAAAGAGGCAAATAGAGAGGGAGGATAGAGAGAGAGGGCGAATAAAATGGCAAGGGTGAAGTGGGGGAGAGGAAAACGAGAGGCAAATGGCAAATAATGTAATGCGAGAGATAGGGATTGCGATGGGTACTTGGTATATTGACTTTTTGCATAGACTCCCCGGCAACGGCGCCAAAAATCTTTCTTGCTACGTCTTGAGCTTGCGTTGGTTTTCCTCGAAGAGGAAGGGATGATGCAGCAGAGTAGCGTAAGTATTTCCCTCAGTTTTGAGAACCAAGGTATCAATCCAGTAGGAGGCCACGCTCAAGTCCCTCCTACCTGCACAAAACGATAGCTACTCGCAACCAACGTGATTAGGGGTTGTCAATCCCTTCACGGTCACTTACGAGAGTGAGATCTGATAGATATAATATTTTTGGTATAAAGATGCAAAGTAAAAAGTAAAAGCAAAGTAAATAGCAAAACAAGATTAAAGTGTTGGAGATTGATATGATGAGAATAGACCCGGGGGCCATAGGTTTCACTAGTGGATTCTCTCAAGAGCATAAGTATTCTACGATGGGTGAACAAATTACTGTTGGCAATTGACAGAATTGAGCATAGTATGAGAATATCTAGGCATGATCATGTATATAGGCATCACGTTCGAGACAAGTAGACCGAAACGATTCTGCATCTACTACTATTACTCCACTCATCGACCGCTATCTAGCATGCATCTAGAGTATTAAGTTAAAAACAGAGTAACGCCTTAAGCAAGATGACATGATGTAGAGAGATAAATTCATGCAATATGAAATAAACCCCATCTTGTTATCCTCGATGGCAATGATGCAATACGTGCCTTGCTGCCCCTTCTGTCACTGCGAAAGGACACCGCAAGATCGAACCCAAAGCTAAGCACTTCTCCCATGGCAAGAACTACCAGTCTAGTTGGCCAAACCAAACGGATAATTTGAAGAGACTTGCAAAGATAACCAATCATACATAAAAGAATTGAGAGAAGATTCAAATATTATTCATAGATAGACTTGATCATAAACCCACAATTCATCGATCTCAACAAACACACCGCAAAAATAAGATTACATCGAATAGATCTCCATGAGAGAGGGGGAGAACTTTGTATTGAGATTGAAAGAGAGAGAAGAAGCCATCTAGCTACTAACTATGGACCTGAGGGTCTGAGGTAAACTACTCACACTTCATCGGAGGGGCTAGGATGATGTGGAAGCCCTCCATGATGACGGCCCTCTTCCGGCGGAGCTCCGAAACAGGCTCCAAGATGGGATCTCGTGGATACAGAAAGTTGCGGCGGTGGAATTAGGTTTTTCATTCCCGTTCTGATCGTTTGGGGTACGTAGGTATATATAGGAGGAAGGAGTACATCGGTGGAGCACCGAGGGGCCCACGGGGCAGGGGGTGCGCCCTAGGGGGGGTGGGCGCCCCCCACCCTCGTGACCTCCTCTTTGATCCCTTGCAGTAGGGTCCAAGTCTCGGGGATCACGTTCGGTGAGAAAATCACGTTCCCGAAGATTTTATTCTATTTGGACTCCGTTTGATATTCTGTTTCTCTGAAACATGGAAATAGGCAAAAAACAGCAATTCTGGGCTGGGCCTCCGGTTAATAGGTTAGTCCCAAAAATAATATAAAAGTGGAAAATAAAGCCCAATACAGTCCAAAACAGTAGATAATATAGCATGGAGCAATGAAAAATTATAGATACGTTGGAGACATATCAATGCGTCACAAAACCATGAGGGATTCGAGGCGCAAACTGTATTGCTGCATAAATGCTAGGGTCATTCTAAATCCTACAATTCTCAGATTCTAATAATTTAGTCAGAGGTTGAGTAACTAAGAAAGCAAGAATCACTCCTAAAAGTGTTGAAGGTATGCTCACAAAAACAAAAAATACTTCACCAAATACATACTAGTAATTAAGTTCAGAGACCACTGCACTGGGTTCTTTGATAGTTAGATTAGTTGAGCTAATTCTGTCCATCTATATGGTAAGATAATGCCACTCCTAACTAACACATCCTCTAATGTAGTTGCTAGCGCTTCAACTGAAAAACCAATGTCACTCAAGAACTACAAATATACCTTTTTCACATAGATGCAAAATACTAACAGTGATATACATATTAGTTTGTATGCACTAACACAGTTACACTCTTACCAAAAGTTGGCCCATGATGTTTGGTAGTTTAGTGAATATAAGCTCAGGTAGGTGTCAACTTACTCCTAGAAATTAACCACACATCTAGATGCTCTGTCATGCTTTCTGCATAACCTTGTCCGGTATTCACAAAGGAATATTCTCACTAAGATGCAAGAAACAAAGACTTGATCAGGAAACACTATCAATTTTAATTTCCATATTTTCGTTTTTATCACAAGCACATGATCATATAAAATTATATATATGCACGAAATAGGCACAATACTTGATATAATCTACCACACTATACATAATGAAAAAAGGGGGAAATAAACATATAGATTGATTACTTACCAAACCCGCCAGATTTCTTTTGGCAACGATGCATGCATCTTCACATATCACCAAGACATACAATGATTAAATGGTCAATATAAGTGTGATATGTGAAGATGCATGCATCTTTAAGTATATCTTGAGTATTCATATATCACCAATCCGAAAGATCTTTAAGTATATCTTGAGTATTCATATATCTTGAGTATTCATATATCACCAATCCGAAAGATGCATGCATGCATATTATTAAAAAAAGTTCGTCCAAAACAAATAGTGGTATCTGAAGTACAGCTCACATCGGGACCAGAGAGTAAAGTAAGCTAAAAAATAAATAAAGCCACAACCGGCTGGATGAAGTAGAAATCAAGGCTTATCCTATTATGCGACCGCCATCCAAATCGGTTGAATATATTCCGTGCTACCATCTCCCATCGGGTGCACCCAGTAGCCAAATGCTCCCTGGACGCCGTCGGAGTGAGTAGCAACCAAGTACGGATCCATGCCGTCGCTCTAAAGATAACTTGCAGGAAGTTTGGAATATGTAATCTGTTAAAAATCATATCATTACTGCAGTTCCATATAGCCCAAAGAAGTGCGCATATTCCAATCCGGATATGTGACGCAGTGTCCGGGTGCACTGCATTTAGCCACGTCCCAAACAACGCATCTATGCTAGATGAAGGTGATATGTTAAATGCTATATGGATAGATTGCCAAAGTAACTTTGCGAGGGGGCAATCAATAAATAAATGTTGAATTGTTTCGTCATGAACACAAAATCAACATCATGAACTACCTACCCATCTCCGATTTAGTAAGTTATCTTTGGTGAGAATGGCCCGCTTATGCACAAACCACATAAAATTTTGATGAGCAAGGGGACCTTAACTTTCCAAATGTGTAATGATCTTGGGATTGGGCCAGAATTAATAAGATCTAAGTACATAGATTTAACCGAAAACACTCCATTCCTCATCAACTTCTAGTGCACGACATCTGCTCGTGGTGCGAGTTGAACGTCCATCAACCTCCTCACCAAGTGCAACCAGGAAGTCCATCGTTCCCCTACTAAAGCCCGCCGGGACTGGACATTCAAGCGAACCGTCTGTAATACTATAGCCACGTAATCTTCCTTACGTTGCACAATATTATACAGGGTAGGCTACTGTACGGCTAGCGGCGCATCGCATAGCCAAGTATCCTCCCAAAACCTTGTTGTCGTTCCATCCCCAACAACGAATTTCACCCTGTGGAAAAAAGACTCTTTTATCCTCATGAGGCCCTTCCAAAAAGGTGAATCAGTAGGTCTTATGGTAACCTAAGCTAGAGTTTTAGAGTGTAAGTATTTAGCCCGTAGAATTTGTGCCCACATACCTTCCGCTTCCAGACAAAGTCTATACGGCCATTTGCTCAACAAGCTTTTATTTTTAATATTGAGGTTCTCAATCCCTAGACCCCCTGGTCTTTGGGTCAACAAATAATATCCCATCTTGCCAAGTGATATTTTGTCTTAACCTCATCTGACTGCCAGAAGAAACGTGATCGATAGAAATCTAATCTCTTTCGTACCCCTTTAGGTACCTCAAAGAAAGAAACGGGGAACATCGGCATACTAGTCAGTACTGAATTAATTAGCACTAACCGCCCTCCATAAGACATAAGCTTACCCTTCCAGCAGCTTAGTTTTTTTCAAACCGATCTTCGATACATTTCCACTCGTTGTTAGTTAACTTCTGATGGTGAATTGGAATACCTAGATAGTTGAATGGTAGTGACCCCAGTTCATAACCGAACAATTGTCTATAATTATCTTGTTCCTCTTTTGCCCTACCAAAGCAAAATAATTCACTCTTGTGGAAGTTAATCTTCAAACCTGACAATTGTTCAAAAAGGCACAAAACTAATTTCATATTTCTCGCTTTTGCAAGATCATGCTCCAAGAATATGATCGTGTTGTCAGCATATTGTAGGATGGAAACGCCCCGATCCACCAAATGAGGGACGAGTCCACCTACCAGGCTTTTCTCCTTAGCCCGACCTATGAGCACCATCAACATGTCTGCCACAATGTTGAAGAGAATAGGAGACATCGGGTCACCTTGTCATAGGCCTTTATGCGTCTGGAAATAATGACCAATGTCATCATTCACCTTAACCCCGACACTACCTTTTTGGACAAAATAATCCACCTAATCCCTCCATGCCCAGTTGAAACCCTTCATGCGCATGGCTTGCTGGAGGAATGGCCATTTGACCTTATCATATGACTTCTCGAAATTCACCTTGAAGATAACACCATCTAATTTCTTCGAGTGGATTTCATGTAAAGTTTCGTGCAAGACAACAACCCCTTCCAAGATATGTCTTCCAGGCATGAAAGCGGTCTGACTAGGATGCACCACCGAGAGGGCAATCCATGTCAATCTATTAGTAGCCACTTTCGTAAAGATCTTGGAACTCACATTCAAAAGACATATCGGTCTGAATTGCTCAATTTGAATTGCGTCCTCTTTCTTTGGTAGCAATGTTATGGTGCCAAAATTAAGATGAAAGAGTTGCAGATGGTCGTTAAAGAAGTCATGAAACATAGGCACTAAGTCGTCCTTCACTATGCCAACATCTCCTATAGAATTATGTGGGAAATCTGTCCAGTCCTGGTGCTTTATTTGGCTTCACCTGGGAGATTGTTTTGAAAACCTCTTTCTCAGCAAAAGGAGCAGATAAAATCTCATTTCCATCTGATTTGAGCCGAGGTATATCCTCCACTATAAAATCATCTAAGGACACCGCATTATCTACCGGAGGCCCAAATAGTTGTTTGTAATAGTTGGATATATATAGTTTGAGATTTTCGTGTCCCACTATGGTTCCTTCATCTTGCTCAAGCTGGATGGTTTTTCTTTTTTCTATGTTTTCCATTAGCAATCATATGAAAAAACTGAGTATTGTCATCCCCTTGGACGACTTTGAGCACCTTAGCTCGTAAAGCCCACTTCATTTCCTCTTCATGAAGAAGAGCACGAATTTTTGACTCAGCTTCGGATTTTAGGACCTATTCATTCTCATCTAGCAGATTCGTTTCTGCTCTCAAATCTAGAACTTGAATCAATTGAATAAGCCGTTCTTTTTCTTGCTTATAAATCCCGCTCTCATTTCTGGCCCAACCCCTCAAAAATTGTCTCGATGTGTGCAGTTAGGCAACCAAATGCAAAGTACTTAAGCGTTCAATCTTCCTTCGTGGGCTGGCAGGTCATGGCGGCCATTGCCGCTGGCTGACAGGTCAGCAGCCAGCCAAAGAATGTGCAAATGGAGGACGCCTCCTCCGACGAGCCAGTGCCACCATCCTCTTCCTCTGTGGCACCCTCCTCCTTCGCTCCATTCTCGTTGGTACATTGCACCCTGACCATCGGTGAGGCCCGTTCCCATTATATGGACATGATGCGAGAGGAACAGTTCTGGGAGGCGCAGGCTGACACCAACTACAACCACAACCTCCTCCAGGAACATCTGCAGGCGGAGGAGCAGGTCGTCACCGGCAGGGCGGTTGCGTCGGACGTGGACCTGGCAGAGTAGGAGGCGCTGCTCGAGTCCTACCGCTTCGTCCGTGAGATTCGCCTCGCCCGCTGGCGGTACTGGCAGTGGGTGCTAGAGGTAGCAGCCACCGGCAAGGAGCGGGAGGACAACATGGTTGGGGCGTTGTTCGATGACACCGACAGTGAGGAGGCCACGCCCCGGCACGACGACCACGAAGAAGTCGGCACGTCCGCGGGCGCCGCCGGTAGTGGGGAAGAGTAGTGCATGGTAGGTCGTCGTCGCTTGGGTCCCAAGAAGGCCACCGCTCCTCCCCTCTCGTCGACATCAAGCTTGGTGGGCTCAGCACCGACGGCCAATTAATCGCTTGGCAATGACGTCGAGGTGGACAGCTTCACTTCCCAAGACTCCAGAGGCAGAGGTCATGGAGACGGAGCTGGAAAAGGCAAAGCTTCCATTCTCTTGGTTTATGGCCAGAGACGGGGACCAGACGCCGGCGATCATTTAGGTTAGCCCCACTAGGACCGCTTTCATGTATTTGTAATGAAATCCGTCATGTTTATATGAAATCCGGCATGTTTAGATAAAATCAGGCCGTGGTTATATGAAATCCGCACTTGTTTGCACAAATTTTTTCTGGTTGGTTTGAGTTGTTTTGAAAATGTATGTGGCTAGCTTTGATGGCTGCCTCCCGCATCCATGTCCGCGGACTAGCCCCACTGTCCGCGAACGGATGCGGGAGGTTTTTTGCGGGTTCCCGTGGGAGATGCCCTTAGATAATGAGGAGGAGGGAGTACTATCGATTACAAGTTATGGCTATGGCTATTGCCAGGACTAAAATGGAGGGTGTGCGCACTTCCACAACAAAAAAACTAATTCAAGTATACAATATCCAACTAAAAGAATGACATAAATAACTCAATCAAATCTCACAACATTCTAGTTTTGGGAATATATTTCATATGTGCAAATTTACAATATAAATGGTCTTGGATGAAATATACACAAGTAGAAACTCACAACCTTATTCAACTCTCAACTTTTGCATTGCCATGGAAGCTTCAACTATGTCATCTTCACTTACTGCCAAAGAACACGGCTCATTCAATGAATGTCTCTAAGAAATAGTTCAAGAGATCACCACTCATACTATTTGTTAACTTATTCGATAGTTTCATTGCCGAAATACTCTTTCAACACTCGGTGTTGCCACCGGTAAGACCAATATCAATTTGGTGAGTAAGTAGCATGCCTTTTCATTTCAACAAGCATAATAGAGAGCACACTAATACTATATATACATCTAAACCTAGTATCTTATCTCATATCATCAATAAAGGTGGCAAATTGGAATTCAAGCCTTACCAAATATGTGCTTTATATGTCCCTAGCGTAGAATTCAGCAAGTCTCATCACCTTGAGTGCGTTATAAGAAACAAATGAATTGACGAGATTCAAAGCTGACATGCAAATAAGCAACATCATATTAACTTGATCAAACTGATTGTCAATCTCTTGAATGGTTTGATCAATGATACCAAGATATACTTCTCTTCTTTGTTGCAAAATAATGTCACCTTCGCAAGAAATTCTTCCCATCCATGAGACCTCGTATGTTGCATTCTACTCTTTATCATAATAACAAGTGACATTGCATTAACAGTATCTTTATCTATGTGTTGTAATGACCTAGACAACTCATTTGTGTAGCCAACAATAACTACCATCAAGTGAAGATTGAAAACAAAAGTCAAATGATTCAAAGGAAGTAGCACCTCCACGTATTCTTGTCCACTCACTTTATTGTATGGATCTTTTTCAGTAGTATCTAGTACTTCAAAGATTGTGGGATACATGCTAAGATGTGCACAATGGTTCTAAAATGGGATCCCCATCGAGTATTATCGGGTCTAGATAGTCCGATCTATTGATTTAACCCACTGCCAATTTCACTCATTTGAAGTACTTGCATAACTTTTTGAGCTCTAACATCTCGAAGCATGTCATGACGTTTACAAGGTACTCCAGTAATATCGAGCAAGTAACAAACATGATTAAAAACACATGGTTCATTTTCCTTTGCCAAGGCAATAAGAACCAATTGAAGTTGACATGCAAAGCAATGGATGTAATAAGAGGAGGTCTCTCTCTCATAATCAGTGTTTTCGACCCTTTATCTTCCCTTTCATGTTGCTAGCCCCCAATGGTGAGAGGTGACAGCGAAGATGCGAAGGGCCCGTCGTCGACCAAACGGGAACTTGGGTATCACGAGCACACCACGTGGACCAACCAAAAGCCACACTGGTCTTAATTATAAGCAAAAACACAATGAACATCTGCAACATACAAAATGCCACACAACAGCATGCAGATCTTTGCCAAGATCTGCTACCACCGAAGATCCAACACCAAAATAAGAAAACATCATCGGTGACATCAAGCGTGGAGTGCTCGCTACCCGAGCATGACGCTTGCGGGCATGTGCACTGTGCATGTCCCAACACCAATGGTCACGGCTGTCGGAGCTAAATCAGGTAGATCTCAGGTAGGGGGTCCCGAGATGGTGGTCTCGGCTAGATGGTAACAAGAAGAATAGGGACATGATGTTTACCCAGGTCCGGGCCCTCTCGAAGAGGTAATACCCTACTCCTGCTCTTGTTTATATTTTGTGTAGGGAGTACAAAGTGTAGGTGATCTACCTCGAGATCGTATGAATGAGTCTAAAGAGCTTGCCCCTACGGATTAAACCACTCGGCTTATATACGGGACGAGGGGTACCTAGGGTTACACATGACCAATTGCATATAGAGATAAACATGCCGAATATTTAATATGCCTTGAAGTGTGCGCCAAGTCTTCGGAAGATTCCATCTTGAGTACGCCGAGGGTCATGGCAAACATGTCCCATTTTTCATTGGTGGGTCCTTGTCCCGGCCCATGAGTGGTAGGCCGACAAGGTTAGTACCCCCTAATCTAGGACACTGTCAGTAGCCCCTGAACTGGTCTTCAAGCCAAGGGCATCGATCTTCTTCTTGGCAAGGTGGTTTCCTTTTCGGTCTTTAGCTTTGTAGGCGACTTTTCGATATTCTAGTCCTTCCAAGTATACCCATGTCTGACAACTCTAGGTCCGAAGTCTTTTATGTCAAGGATGATTCCTTCTAGGCGAAGTATGCTCTCCAAGGACCTTTTATGGCCTCTGACAATTTCGTGGCCCCACACTTGAGTTGTAAAGGGCCACGAGTTCCACTTTTAGTGGTATTTTAATTCTCTTCCCTCAATTCGCGTATCCACACATGGCACGACTCCTGAGAAACATGCAGATTAATCACCCAGGACTCAAGCGTCCCATGGGGAGACGTCCAACTATTGCGAATACAATACTAGGGTGTAGATAACCTATCTTACTCCCCTTTTGCTTCCTCTTTGTTATGCGCAACGTCTCCCTCCATTTTCCCTCCTAAAACTCCAACACAATGGCGAACATACCCAGCTCGTCGCGCCGCCCCAATAGCCCCCTCGAAGGATACTAGAAAAGTTGCACAGGTACCGAAGGGCAACTGAATCGGCTCGCAACTGAAGGGTACTTGCCCGATCTAGATTTCGTGCAGTTTCATCCTGGCCTAGTGGCCATAGACAACAGGGTTCTCAATGAAAATTTCCCCACTCTGCAGGGAACAGAGTGCATCTGTTTCACCCCCTTCCTTATTCGAGGACTTGGTTTTCTGATGCACCCCTTCCTTAGGTGTCTTCTTGAATTTTATGCAATCCATCTCCACAATCTTACGCCTAATGCCATACTCAACATATCAGACTTTGTCGCTCTTCGTGAATCCTTCCTCGGTTGCAAGGATCACTTTGAGTTGTGGCATAAATATTTTTGTTTAATTCCTCGCAGTTGGGGCGACACTACTTTTAAGGTAGGAGGAGCTGATGACCCACAAGTATAGGGGATCTATCATAGTCCTTTCTATAAGTAAGAGTGTCGAACCCAATGAGGAGCAGAAGAAAATGACAAGCGGTTTTCCGCAAGGTATTCTCTGCAAGTACTGAAATTATCGGTAATAGATAGTTGTGTGATAAGATAATTCGTAACAGGTAATGAGTATCAAAAGTAACTAAGGTGCTGAAAGGTGGCCCAATCCTTTTGGTAGCAAAGGACAAGCCTGGACGAACTCTTATATAAAGCAAAGTGCTCCGGAGGACGCATGGGAATTGTTGTCAAGCTAGTTTTCATCATGCTCATATGATTCATGTTTGTTACTTTGATAATTTGATATGTGGGTGGACCGGTGCTTGGGTGCTGTCCTTACTTGGACAAGCCTCCCACTTATGATTAACCCCTCTCACAAGCATCCGCAACTACGAAAGAAGAATTAAGATAAATCTAACCATCGCCTGAAACATGTGGATCCAAATCAGCCCCTTACGAAGCAACACATAAATTATGGTTTAAGCTTCTGCACTCTAGCAACCCATCATCTACTTATTACTTCCCAGTGCCTTCCCCTAGGCACAAATAATGGTGAAGTGTCATGTAGTTGACATTCACATAACACCTCTAGAGGAGACAACATACATCTCATCAAAATATTGAACGAATACCAAATTCACATGATTACTTATAACAAGACTTCTCCCATGTCCTCAGGAACAAACGTAACTACTCACAAGGAATATTCATGTTCATAATCATAGGAGTATTAATTATCATTAAGGATCTGAACATATGATCTTCCACCGAATAAACCAACTAGCATCAACTACAAGGAGTAATCAACACTACTAGCAACCCATAGGTACCAATCTGAGGTTTCGAGACAAAGATCGGATACAAGAGATGAACTAGGGTTTGAGAGGAGATGGTGTTGGTGAAGATGTTGATGGATATTGACCCCCTCTCGATGAGAGGATCGTTGGTGATGATGATGACGATGATTTCCCCCTCCGCGAGGGAACCCGACAGAACAGCTCCGCCGGAGCCCTAGATTGGTTCTGCCCAAGTTCCGCCTCGAGACGGTGGCGCTTCGTTCCGAAAGCTTCCCCTGATTTTTTCCTGGTCAAAACCCTTCATATAGAAGAAGATGGGCACCGAGGGCCTGCCAGGTGGCCCACAAGGTAGGGGCGCGCCCCCACCCTTGTGGCTGCCTGGTGGGTCCCCTGTGGTGCTTTGTTTGCCTAATATTTTTTATATATTCCAAAATAATTCTCCGTAAATTTTCAGGACTTTTGGAGCTGCGCAGAATATGTCTATCAGATTTGCTCCTTTTCCAGTCCAGAATTCCAACTGCCGGCATTCTCCCTCTTCATGTAAACCTTGTAAAATAAGAGAGAAAAGGCATAAATATTGTACCATAATGTGTAATAACAGCCCATAATGCAATAAATATCAATATAAAAGCATGATATAAAATGGACGTATTAGGAGCCGAGGTGTGTCAGATTGTCAGGACGGGATATCTCCTAGGCACCCAAGAAAGATGCGGAGACATGGTCGACCGAATGGTTTGATATTGCCGACGTACTACTTGAAGACCCTATTCGGCCGGGACTGCCCCCTTTTCTCTTTCACCACCAAAGAAGTAGTACTTGACATTTGAGGAGTTACTCCCAAGAGGAGGACACCAAGGTGGTTAGCTTGGCCGCCCAAGTAGCCTGCCTTGGCCATCACAAGCTCACCATCATCAATGCGATGTCAGTGGCTATCAACCGAGGAGTCCAGCCACTGCTGCAGCATATCCATTCGTTATGGAGGTACAACGCACATGGGCACGGTTTAGCAGAGGGGTCGTGCTCACCTAGGTCCTAGAAGGCCATGGGTGACGGGTTGTGGCTTGGGTCGGTGAGGCCATCTTGGGGTGAAGCAGATCTGGACCAGGGAAGCTGGCAGACCGTGATTGGACCAGTCGAACCGGTGGTTATGGACGGATTGGGCTGGTCCAGCTGGACCGATCGGTTGCTAGTGGTTTTCACCAGTTCACTGGATGGCGTAGGACTTCAGGCACATGTGTGCAACAAAATCCGGCGCGGCAATGGTGCGGCTGAGACTTGTGGCGGCAAGGGCACCAGATACGTGGTAGGGGAGGTGGGTGGAGCCAGATCTGGGCGAGACCTCGCCAGATCTCGAGCAGATCGTCAGCTGATACATCTCCGACTATCTATTTAAGAAGTATTCAAGCCATGTTTATAACAATTCCATATGATTTTGGTATCATTTGATTAGAACTAACCCGGACTGACGCTGTTTTTAGCAGAATTATTGTGGTGTTGTTTTTGTGTAGAAATAAAAGTTCTCGGAATGAGCTGAAAATTAATGGAAATTTTTTCTAGAAAATATAAAAAATACTGGAAGAAAAAGATACGGAAGAAGATTCCCGGGGTAACCACAAGGGTGCAGGGCGCCCCACCCCCCTAGGGCGCGCCCTCCGACCTTGTGATCACCTCGTGGGGCCCCCTGACGTGAAACCAACACCAACCCCTCCTATAAATCCAAAAAAACCAGAACAGAAGAGAGATCGGGAGTTCCGCCGCCGTAAGCCTCTATAGCCTCGAAAAACCAATCTAGGCCCTCTCTGGCACCCTGATAACCCACAAGTATACAGGATCGCAACAGTTTTCGATAAGTAAGAGTGTCCAACCCAATGAGGAGCTAAAGGCAGAACAAATATTCCCTCAAGTTCTATCGACCACCGATACAACTCTACGCACGCTTGACGTTCGCTTTACCTAGAACAAGTACGAAACTAGAAGTACTTTGTAGGTGTTGTTAGATAGCTTTGCAAGATAACAAAGAGCACGTAAATAAAAAGTATGTGCTATTTACATAAAGACACAACTAAATAAGTTTTAGTAGAGAGCTTTTTGTTACGAGAAAGTTATTTTTCCCTAAGCAATCGATAACTAGACCGGTAATCATTATTGCAATTTTATATGAGGGAGAGGCATAAGCTAACATACTTTCTCTACTTGGATCATATGCATTTATGATTGGAACTCTAGCAAGCATCTGCAACTACTAAAGATCATTAAGGTAAAACCAAACCATATCATTAAAGTATCAAGTCCTCTTTATCCCATACGCAAACAACCTACTTACTCGGGTCTGTGCTTCTGTCACTCACGCCACCCACCATAAGCAAATCATGAACATATTGCAAACCCTAGAGCGGGAATCCCTCACTCTTGCACAACACAGAGAGCACCATATGACATCACCAATAATAAAACATGCAACTCAAACCAATCACGATCATCAAATAGCCCATAGGACAAAACAGATCTACTCAAACATCATAGGATAGCCATACATCATTGGGAAATAATATATAGCGTTGAGCACCATGTTTAAGTACAGATTACAGCGGGTAAAAGAGGGGTCACACCGCTGCATAGAGGGAGGAAGAGTTGGTGATGATGGCAGTGAAGTTGTTGGTGAAGATTGCGGTGATGATGATGGCCCCCCGGTGGCACTCCGGTGCCACCGGAAGCGAGGGGGAGAGAGGCCCCCTCCTTCTTCTTCTTCCTTGACCTCCTCCCTAGATGGGAGAAGGGTTTCCCCTCTGGTCCTTAGTCTCCATGGCATGGGAGGGGCGAGAGCCCCTCCAAGATTGAATCTGTCTCTCTGTCTCTCTCTATTTCTGCGTTCTCATATTCTACCCTTTCACCGTTTCTTATATTCCCGAAGATCCATAACTCTGATTGGGCTGAAATTTTAACACGATCTCTATCCGGATATTAGCTTTCTTGCGGAGAAATAAGGGCATCAACCGCCTTACGGGGTGGCCATGAGGGTTAGGTGCGCGCCCAGGAGGTGGGGCGCGCCCCCTGCCTCGTGCCTCCCTCGGGCACCGTCTCGCGTGGATTTTTCTTTCCAAAAATCATATATATTCCAAAAAACATCTCCGTCAGTTTTTATCCCGTTTGGACTCCGTCTGATATGGATATTCTAGAAACAAAAAACATGCAACAAATAGGAACTGGCACTGGGCACTGGATCAATATGTTAGT
The DNA here is from genome assembly GCA_034509565.1 of Triticum monococcum. Taxonomy (NCBI): domain Eukaryota; kingdom Viridiplantae; phylum Streptophyta; class Magnoliopsida; order Poales; family Poaceae; genus Triticum; species Triticum monococcum. The sequence continues at coordinate 478,227,041 of CM067843.1, forward strand.
CCCCAAAATAGTATAAAAAGTTGCCAAAAGTATATGAAAGTTGTAGAATATTGGCATGGAACAATCAAAAATTATAGATACGACGGAGACGTATCAGCATCCCCAAGCTTAATTCCTGCTCGTCCTCGAGTAGGTAAATGATAAAAAGATAATTTTTGACGTGGAATGCTACCTAGCATAATCTTGATCACATATCTAATCATGGCATGAATATTAAGATACGAGTGATTCAAAGCAATAGTCTATCATTTGACATAAAAACAATAATACTTCAAGCCTACTAATAAAGCAATCATGTCTTTTCAGAATATCATGGCCAAAGAAAGTTATCCCTACAAAATCAAATAGTCTAGCTATGCTACATCTTCACCACACAAAATATTCACATCATGCACAACCCCGATGACAAGCGAAGCAATTGTTTCATACTTTTGACGTCCTCAAACCTTTTCAACTTTCACACAATACATGAGCGTGAGCCATGGACATAGCACTATAGGTGGAATAGAATATGATGGTGGAGGTTGTGTGGAGAAGACAAAAAGGAGAATATAGTCTCACATCAACTAGGCATATCAACGGGCTATGGAGATGCCCATCAATAGATATCAATGTGAGTGAGTAGGGATTGCCATGCAACGGATGCACTAGAGCTATAAGTGCATGAAAGCTCAAACTGAAACTAAGTGGGTGTGCATCCAACTTGCTTGCTCATGAAGACCTAGGGCATTTGAGGAAGCCCATCATCGGAATATACAAGCCAAGTTCTATAATGAAAATTCCCGCTAGTATATGAAAGTGATAACTCAAGAGACTATCTATATGAAGAACATGGTGCTACTCTGAAGCACAAGTGTGGTAAAAGGATAGAAACATTGCCCCTTCTCTCTTTTTCTCTCATTTTTTTATTTTTTTATTTTTTATTTTTTGGGGGGCCTTCTCTTTTTTTGTCCTTTCTCTTTTTTTATTTTTTTTCTTTTTTCGCCCGGAGTCTCATCCCGACTTGTGGGGGAATCATAGTCTCCATCATCCTTTCCTCACTAGGTCAATGCTCTAATAATGATGATCATCACACTTTTATTTACTTACAACTCGATACTAGAACAAAGATATGACTCTATATCAATGCCTCCGGCGGTGTACCGGGATGTGCAATGATCTAGCGTAGCAATGACATCAAAAAACGGACAAGCCATGAAAACATCATGCTAGCTATCTTACGATCATGCAAAGCAATATGACAATGAATGCTCAAGTCATGTATATGATGATGATGGAAGTTGCATGGCAATATATCTCGGAATGGCTATGGAAATGCCATGACAGGTAGGTATGGTGGCTGTTTTGAGGAAGGTATATGGTGGGTTTAAGGTACTAGCGAAAGTTGCGCGATACTAGAGAGGCTAGCAATGATGGAAGCGTGAGAGTGCGTATAATCCATGGACTCAACATTAGTCATAAAGAACTCACATACTTATTGCAAAAATCTATTAGTCATCGAAACAAAGTACTACGCGCATGCTCCTAGGGGGATAGATTGTTAGGAAAAGACCATCGCTCGTCCCCGACCGCCACTCATAAGGACAATCAATAAATACCTCATGCTCCGACTTTGTTACATAACGGTTCACCATACGTGCATGCTACGGGAATCTCAAACCTCAACACAAGTATTTCTACTAATCCACAACTACCCACTAGCATGACTCTAATATCACCATCTTTATATCGCAAAACTATTACAAAAAATCAAACATATCATATTCAGTGATCTACAAGTTTTATGTAGGATTTTATGACTAACCATGTGAATGACCAGTTCCTGTCATGTCTCTAAATAGATATAAGTGAAGCAAGAGAGTTTAATTCTTTCTACGAAAGATATTCCCACACTCTAACAAATATAAGTGAAGCAAAAGAGCATTCTACAAATGGTTCTATGTGAAGAGAAACAGGCAATCCAAACTTCAAATGATATAAGTGAAGCACATGAAGCATTCTATAAAGCCATACTCAAAAGATATAAGTGAAGTGCAAAGAGCATTCTATAAATCATCCAAGGACTATCTCATACCAGCATGGTGCATAAAAGAAAAATGAAAACTAAATGCAAAAGATGCTCCAAGATTGCACATATCGCATGAACGAAACGAATCCGAAAACATACCGATACTTGTTGAAGAAAGAGGGGTCCCCAAGCTTAGACGCTTGAGTCTCCTTGAATATTTACTTGGGGTGCCTTGGGAATCCCCAAGCTTGAGCTCTTGCCTCTCTTCCTTCTTCTCACATCGAGACCTCCTCGATCTTCGAACACTTCATCCACACAAAACTCAACAGAAAGCTCGGTAAGATCTGTTAGTGTAATAAAGCAAATCACTACTCTAAGTACTGTTGAAAACCAATTCATATTTTGTTTTTGCATTGTGTCTACTGTAATATAAGTTTTTCATGGCTTAATCCACTGATATAATTATCAAAACAAGCAAACTATGCATCAAAAACAGAATCTGTCTAAAACAGAACAGTCTGTAATAATCCGAACATTCACCATACCTCTGGTACTCCAAAAAATTTACCAAAATTAGGAAAAAATAAACAATTTGTATAGAAAGACAGTGCAAAAAGAATCATAACCATTTGACGTTCCAATAAAAAAGTGTAAAATCGCACACTACAACCAAAGTTTCTGTCCTGCACCGTACAAACCAACAAGCATCTAAAACATCCTAAAGGCAAACCTTGGCACATTATTTTTATAATACAATGGAATTGTACAAGGGGATAATTATTTTTGTTGAAAAGTTTCTGTAATCAAGATTCACAAAGTTTCCGTGAGCATGAACAAAGTTCAAGGCTAGCTCCCACTTCAACAATGCTTGTCTCTCTCACTTTCACTTTCCTTTTTGAAAAAGTTTTGGGTTCCCCTCTTTATTTTTGTTGTTTTTAAATTATAAGAAATCACTCAAAATACATAAATGACTCTCTAAAACTTCTGGGTTTTCTCCCTGGCAGTGCTTTCTTTAAAGCCATTAAGCTAGGCATATAGTGCTCAAGTAATGAATCCACCCGGATCCCATGGTATATCAAAGCCAATTTTAATTAACAATGATTTGTAATTTAGTAGTGAGCACAAAGTAACATATATCATGCAACAACGAATTCTAATTAACTCTTTTCCTATGCATCGGCATGTCATAAAAGAACAATTCATGCACACAAAGTAAAGGCCAATGCATAGTATAAACAGTTTCTTGCAATTTTATCGTGTGGGAAACATAGAGAGGTGGAGATATAGTTCCTCTCTCATAATAATTGCAAGTAGGAGCAGCAAGCACATGCATATTATATCTATCAAAATCATCATGTGTAGTAGTAAAAGGCAACCCATCAATATAATCCTTAATAAGTACAAACTTCTCCGATATAGTGTAGTTTGGAGAATTCAAAAAGATAATAGGACTATCATGTCTAGGTGCAATTGCAACAAATTTCATGTTTAACATAAGAAACTATAGCAAGTTCATCTCCATAAGCATAATTCATATTGGCATCTTGGCCACAAGCATAGTAAGCATCATCAAAAAGGGATATTTCAAAAGAATCAACGAGATCATAGCAATTATCATAGCATTCATCCTTCGGTAAGCACGAAGGGAAATTAAACAATGTATGAGTTGAAGAGTTACTATCATTAGAAGGTGGGCATGGGTGACCAATTCGCTCTTCCTCCTTTTGTTCTTCGCTCTCCTCCTCATCTTTTTCATCCAATGAGCTCACAGTTTCATCAATTTCTTCTTCAATAGATTCTTACAAAATATTAGTCTCTTCTGGGACAGCGGAGACTTTCTTAATAAACGCATCAATATCAGAATTGTATTCATAATTCTCATAACAATATTTAAGGATAGCTAAATTTTCAGGTCTGTAGACAACATCATAAATATTTTCATATTCTTTGAACATAGATTCAATTTCATAAGCACCCATAAAAGCAACAAATTCTTCTATTTGTTTAACATCATAGTAGTTATATATACCTCTAGCATAAGAAGCCAAAGTTTCATTAGCATTAAATTCAAATGAAAAGGGAAGGTGTGGAGCCTTCATCCTAGAGCAACAAGTATAATCATATCTCAAGCATAGTTGCCTAGCATACCAATACAACATATAAATTTGATCCCATAATAGTTTCCCTTTTTGAGTCAAGCGATAATCCCTAAAGTATTCACGTTGATCCAATGTGTCTCCCATTACCAAATTGAATGGGGTTTTCTCTGGATTATCAAAGTAGTACATAATATCTGTCACATAACGAGCATCGAGGGTTTTAGGAGGTTCCTCATCTCCATGAGCAGCAAGTACACCTAATTTTTTTGGTACTTCGTGTTCCATATCCATAACTAAATATAAAGAATAACTAAGAACAGCAAATAAAAAATTACTTAGTGATAAAGCAAACAAGCACACACGAGAATATTCACCCAACGCTGTTGCTCCCCGGCAACGGTGCCAGAAAAAGGTCTTGATAACCCACAAGTATACGGGATTGCAACAGTTTTTGATAAGTAAGAGTGTCGAACCCAACGAGGAGCTAAAGGCAGAACAAATATTCCCTCAAGTTCTATCGACCACCAATACAACTCTCCGCACGCTTGACGTTCGCTTTACCTAGAACAAGTATGAAACTAGAAGTACTTTGTAGGTGTTGTTGGATAGGTTTGCAAGATAATAAAGAGCACGTAAACAAAAAGTAGGGGGTGTTTAGATAAAGACACAACTAAATTAGTTTTAGTAGAGAGCTTTTTGTTACGAGAAAGTTATTTGTCCCTAAGCAATCGATAACTAGACCGGTAATCATTATTGCAATTTTATATGAGGGAGAGGCATAAGCTAACATACTTTCTCTACTTGGATCATATGCACTTATGATTGGAACTCTAGCAAGCATCCGCAACTACTATAGATCATTAAGGTAAAACCCAACCATAGCATTAAAGTATCAAGTCCGCTTTATCCCATATGCAAACAACCTACTTACTCGGGTCTGTGATTCTGTCACTCACGCCACCCACCATAAGCAAATCATGAACATATTGCAAACCCTACAGCAGGAATCCCTCACGCTTGCGCGATACGGAGAGCACCATAGGACAACACCAATAATAAAACATGCAACTCAAACCAATCACAATCATCAAATAGCCCATAGGACAAAACGGATCTACTCAAACATCATAGGATAGCCATACATCATTGGGAAATAATATATAGCGTTGAGCACCATGTTGAAGTAGAGATTACAGTGGGTCAAAGAGGGGTTACACCGCTACATAGAGGGGGGGGAAGAGTTGGTGATGATGGCAGTGAAGTTGTTGGTGAAGATTGCGGTGATGATGATGGCCCCCGGTGGCACTCCGGCGCCACCGGAAGTGAGGGGGAGAGAGCCCCCTCCTTCTTCTTCTTCCTTGATCTCCTCCCTAGATGGGAGAAGGGTTTCCCCTCTGGTCCTTGGTCTCCATGGCATGGGAGGGGCGAGAGCCCCTCCGAGATTGAATCTGTCTCTCTGTCTCTCTCTATTTCTGCGTTCTCATATTCTACCCTTTCACCGTTTCTTATATTCCCGAAGATCCATAACTCTGATTGGGCTGAAACTTGAACACGATCCGGATATGAGCTTTCTTGCGGCGAATAAGGGCATCAACCACCTTACGGGGTGTCCACGAGGGTCAGGGGCGCACCCCTGCCTCGTGCCTCCCTCGGGCACCGTCTCGCGTGGAGTTTTCTTCAAAAAATCATATATATTCCAAAAAACACCTCCTTCAGTTTTTATCCTGTTTGGACTCCATTTGATATGGATATTCTGCGAAACAAAAAACATGCAACAAACGGGAACTGGCACTGGGCACTGGATCAATATGTTAGCCCCAAAAATAGTATAAAAAGTTGCCAAAAGTATATGAAAGTTGTATAATATTGGCATGGAACAATCAAAAATTATAGATACGACGGAGACGTATCACACCCTGCCAAAGGGGGCCATCTTCACCAGAGGCCATGAAGGAGGATCCCGGAGGGGGCCATCACTGGTGTGCGTTGGTGCTATACAAACGATTTTTAACCCCTTCCCACGACGGCATTTGGAACCATCGCCAAGTGAGTGTGGGTGATAGGGGGGTCCTTCCCAGACGACCCGGAAATCATCGGGGATAGGCCCTCCTGGGAGACAGGCTGGGGCCATGTGCGACCGGGCGAGGCATCGAAACCCAATCATTTCCGTAGGTATGTAGATCCCACACGGTAATCCGAGAAAAATGTTTCCGTAGGTATGTACATCCCACACGGTGAATCCCAGAAAATCATTTACGTAGGTATGTACATCACACATGGTCAATCCAAGGAATACGTTTCCGTTCTTATGTACATCCCACACAGTCAATCCAGGGAAAACGTTTCCATTCGTGCGTACATCCCACACAGTTTTATGTGTAGGCTCGTGTGTGAAAGGTGTAACTGTCACACACGGTCTGCCTTGGTTAACTATTTGCTTTTATCAACTATATCACACACGATTTGATGAAGAAAACTGTGTGGCATTGGGCTATCCATCACAAGCACTTTTACTGCTAGAACCGTTTGCAAAGGTCCATGCCACATTTAGCAGGTTTATTAGTTTATAATTAATAATTCCAGTATTATGCAAATTCATATTTCATATCGAACAGTTGTTTGCCAATTTCATACCAGGCACATAAATATATTATAACATCACAGTACGGTAACTACATGAAAACAGCACAGTACAACATATAGCTAGTTCAACTTCATAAGAACAATATATTCATTTCCCTAATCGAGATCATCCAGGCTCGTATTATCCACCTCTGTTTTCAGTTCTGTAAGAACCTATTTTGCACGGGCCAACTGGGAAAGTGCCTCCTCCTTCGCCAACACCATCTTAGCAAAGTCTGATTTAAAAATTCTGAGCTCATTCTCCACCTTCAACTTTTTATCCCGCATCTTCAAATATTCTTCAGCATTGACAACAATTTATCTAAGCCTACGTCTGTTCTCTTCCTCATGCATGCTCTAGAGCTTCGCTAGGCACATCTTCAAAGACTGTGGCCACTCTTAATCAACACACTCCAAGTAAGAACACTTCCGTTCATCCTATAATATTTAAAACTAGATCAGTAACAATTATAGGGGAAATGGGTTTATAGCAACATAGAAAACCACCAATGCTTATTTTGAAAAACTAAGGAAACATGTTAATTATGACATATCTTCTCAAAAAGATCAATGTGCAAATGAATTACTTGCTACGGAGACAACAACCAAATTCTGGAACATGAGAAGCTTTAATTAACTACAACGACGCTACAAGTTCTTACTCATGTACAATAAATAACAAATTGAACATTTTATGAGGAAGGTAAATATAACTACAACGGCATAGCGACAGTGTTTGGATGACAGCAAATTGATACTAACAGGTGTGTACATGCACAAATTTAGTAACATAGAACTAATAGCACTAAGGTCATCCACTATGTATGCCAAAACTGGGGTAAAGACAACTGTTGCTACATCTCGCACCGGTGCCCTGCACTAGCGAGCTGATGTAGCGGAAAAAAAATCAGGGACCCGGACTCCGGAGCACGTAGTTGCTCCGTTACCCAGTTCCTTCGTGCCATAAAGATTTACTATTTTGCTGCTTGGCTGCTCGGATGTGTGGACGAAAGTTGGCTGCACAAACTGCTAAAGCGGTGCCAAATAATTTTCTAATGGCACCACTGATGTGATGGCAACAATTTAAGATAATAGGTACAAACTGTGACACTGTCTTAGGATGCGTTTGGTTGAAGGTGTGGTATGAATGGGTTGGGACCATGACAGTGTCTGAATCACATCTAACAAATGATTTGTAACAACGAAAGAGGGTCTAACCTTCTCTGCACGTGCCAGAGACTTCCTCCCACCGTCCACAGATTCAAACGCAACTAGCTTCATGCATATAGATTGATGGTGACAACGAGCAGATAGATCTTCAGCCACCCCGCTCCATTCGTTACCACTGTGGTCCTAGGGAGCTACAAGACGAAGAAATGACTCAAATCGACTGCCGGGTAAAAATCCTTCATTCCAAGTCATAGCCTGAGAGAGAGAGAAGAGAGGCATACTCGGGTGGTGAAGGAGTCGTCGCCGGAGGAGGAACCGCCGGAAAGGTCTTTGAAGAAGACCATGGCGACCCCGGCGGTAGGATGCGAGACGGCAAGAGCGAGGAAGCGGCTATAGCTTAGGAAGGAAGGAAGGAGGAAACATGGGAAATGTGACTTGCGTTCGGGGAGAAAAGGGGGTGGGGAAGGGAGAATGGGGGCGGGGGTAGATATTTTGGCAGTGTGCCAAAATTTTGGAAATGTGGAAGGAAATTTTGCGCGCGGTGCCGCCGGACCATTCACTTTGAATGATTGTACGCATCGCAAAGAATTCGTGTGCTTTACGTGCATGGGATGAGTTTGATAATTCAAATTTTGGTGGAAATTTCCCCGGGTACGTCATTGCATAATTTAACATCGCTTGCTAATTTGGGCACACAAAAGAGCGTACAACAAACAGACCACACTTACTGAATCAAGAAATTTTAGTAATTAAACAGAGCCAGTTGACCTAAACATTGCTCTAACAAAAGACCAGCATTAAAAATAAAGCCTAAGTACGCATAATTTTAACAAATCTCCTGCCGCGCCGGCCTATGCATCGCCGGTGTGAGATGAGACGTTGATGACTTGTCCTGGCGACATGCCGCCATTGGTGGGCTCCGCGTCCCCCCTACTGAATTCGACCGTGTCCTTGTCCTCATCCTTGTCCTCGTACTTGGTGCCGCCCTCAAGGTTGTAGTACTTGTAGTAGTGGCTGCGCCAGAGCTCGCGTTGGTACTCCATCACTGATTCCTTGACGGACAGACTCTTCTCTACCTCGACCTCGGCCACGCGCAACTCCTCCTCCCTGCGCTCCTTGATCTCTGCCGCCTCCTGCATCTCCAGCTCCCACTCGACCTCATGAGGAAGCTGGTGCTCCATGGCCATCGCTGCATTTTCAGACGTGGGTTGCATGCTGGAGTCCGAGGTGGCCTAGAATATCTTGGTCTGTGCATCCTCGATCTTGGTGTGGATGGCCTCGACCCGGGCTAGGGCGACATCGGTGGCATGGACGGTAGCTCGAGCGCTCTCGGCATTTGCAGCCGCCGTCGCAGCAGCAGCTGCAGCCGTCTCGGCTGCTGCAGTTGCCCTGTCGGCTGCCGCAGACGCCCTCCAAGCGGAAGCATCCGCGCTCAATGCGGATGCGGCGGCACTCTCGGCATAGGCGGTCGCGCTCTCGGCGCAGGCGGCAGCGCTCGGGGGGGGGGGAGGGGGGACGCGGCCATCGTACGGGCCTTCACGAAGCGTTTCCACGGCGTCATCTTTGCAAGAAGGGCGTGCGGGGATGGGGACCGAGATTCGTGGATTCGGGGGTTGCCAGCACTAGAGCAGACGAGCCGGCGAAGCTTAAGGAGGGAGACTTAAATATACCCAGATATTTTCATCGCAAACGGTTCCTAGAAAACAACTGTGTGTTATGTTGTAGATATTTTTTATTAGCTGTGAATGACGAATTTGGAGTAAAGTGGTATCGGATGGTGTTTTAAATGAACGAGAAATTTTGTAGTACTAATACAACTGTCATGTCGAATTTTGGAAAATTCCAGGGGTCAATTGACCTTTTAAGACATTTAAGTGATTTTCTAGCCATTTAATGTCCGTAATTGAAATTTGAACTACATGTACATGCAACAGCTAACCATAACGGTTTGAAAACTCATATTTTATGTACTTGTGTGTGATTTAATTCAATGTGCAGTAAATTGGAAGGAACTTTCAAACATATTGGTCTAACGGCTATGACACAATTAAGTATGGAGTGACATGGCATTTTAATTCCAAAAAATAAAAATAAAAAATAGAAACACATGAAACCTTGGTTGATGTAATGTCATGCCACCAAGATGATGTGGTAAAAAATTGGCATGTTTGACCAAAGTTTGGACACACATCCCTCACAAACCGGAGCAACTCACTAGAAGGCTCGTGGTTCCGAGAGGGAACAATGCATGTTTGATGATGAACGGGAAATAGCTTCCTCTTACGGCCTTCAAATGTTTTCTACGTCTAACGTGCACTACTACAATTGTAATGTGAAATTTTGGAAAATTTTAGGGGTCATTTGACCTTTTAAAGACATTTAAGTGATTTTCTAGCCATTTAATGGCTGTAATTCAAATTTGAACTACATATACATGCAACGCCTAACCAAAACGGTTTGAAAAATCATATTTGTGTACTTGTGTGCGAGTTAATTCCATGTGTAGTAAATTAGAAGGAATTTTCAAACATATTTATCTCATGACATGAACACATGCCTATGTATGCATGGAGTGACATGGCAGTTTAATTCCAAAAAATCAGAAACACAAGAAACCTTGGTTGATGTAATGTCATGCTACCAAGATGATGTGGTAAAGAAATTGGCATGTTTGACGAAAGTTTGGACCACACCCCTCACAAACCGGAGCAACTCACTAGAAGGCTCGTGGTTCCGAGAGGGAACAATGCATGTTTGATGACGAACGGGAGATAGCTTCTCCTCTTATGGCCTTCAATTTTTTCTACGTCTAACGTGCACCACTACAACTATAATGTGAAATTTTGGAAAATTCTAGGGGCCATTTGACCTTTAAAAGACATTTAAGTGATTTTCTAGCCAGTTAATGACCATAATTCTAATTTGAACTACATCTACATGCAACGCCTAACCAAAACGGTTTGAAAAATCATATCTATGTACTTGTGTGCGAGTTAATTCCATGTGTAGTAAATTAGAAGGAACTTTCAAACATATTGGTCTCAAGGCATGGGCACATGCATACGTACGCATCGAGTGCCATGGCATTTTAATTCCAAAAAATTAAAAAATGATCAGAAAATATGAAACCTTCGTTGATGTAATGTCATGCCACCAAGATGATGTGGTAAACAAATTGGCATGTTTGACAAAAGTTTGGACACACACCCCTCACAAACCGGAGCAACTCACTAGAAGGTTCGTGGTTCCGAGAGGGAACAATGCATGTTTGATGACGAAAGGGAGATAGCTTCCTCTTACGGCCTTCAATTTTTTTCTACGTTTAACGTGCACTAATACAACTGTCATGTGAAAATTTGGAAAATTTCAAGGGTCATTTGACCTTTTAAAGACATTTAAGTGATTTTCTAACCATTTAATGACTGAATTCAAATTTGAACTACATCTACATGCAATGCCTAACCAAAACGGTTTGAAAAATCATAGTTTTGGGTACTTGTGTGCGAGTTAATTCCATGTGCAGTAAATTAGAAGGAATTTTCAAACATATTGGTCTCAAGGCATGGGCACATGCATGGAGTACCATCGCATTTTAATTCCAAAAAAAAATAATGATCAGAAAAACATGAAACCTTGCTTGATTTAATCTCATGCCACCAAGATGATGTGGTAAAAAATTGGCCTGTTTGACAAAATTTTAGACACACACCCCTCACAAACCGGACTAGAAGGTTCATGGTTCCGAGAGGGAATAATGCATGTTTGATGACGAACGAGAGATAGCTTCCTCTTACGGCCTTCAAATTTTTTTTCTACATTTAACGTGCACTAATACAACTATCATGTGAAAAATTGGAAAATTTCCGGGGTCATTTGACCTTTTAAAGACATTTAAGTGATTTTCTAATCATTTAATGACCGCAATTCAAATTTGAACTACATCTACATTCAATGCCTAACCAAAATGGTTTGAAAAATCATATTTTTGTGTACTTGTGTGCGAGTTAATTCCATGTGCAGTAAATTAGAAGGAATTTTCGAACATATTGGTCTCAAGGCATGGGCACATGCATGGAGTGCCATGGCATTTTAATTCCAAAAAATTAAAAAAATGATCAGAAAAACGTGAAACCTTGCTTGATTTATTGTGGTGCCACGAAGATGATGTGGTAAAAAAATTGGCCCGTTTGACGAAAATTTGAACACACACCCCTCATAAACCTGAGCAACTCACTAGAAGGTTCGTGGTTCCGAGAGGAAACAATGCATGTTTGATGACGAACGGGAGATAGCTTCCTCTTACGGTCTTCAATTTTTTTCTACGTTTAACGTGCACTAATACAACTGTCATGTTAAAATTTGGAAAATTTCAAGGGTCATTTGACCTTTTAAAGAGATTTAAGTGATTTTCTAACCATTTAATGACCGTAATTCAAATTCGAACTATATCTACATGCAACGCCTAACCATAACGGTTTCAAAAATCATATTTTTGTGTACTTCTGTGCGAGTTAAAAAACCATCAAACGATGTAAATATCTGGTATTCAAAAAAGAAAATGTAAAAATCTGGCAAGACAACCGACCCTCACACGATTGACACTCTATCTCGCAGCTCGAGGTTTGGTAGGTGAGTGGTGGGGATCATTAATCAGACACAGTTTTGTATTGGAAACCGTCAGCTATTATGTTCACAGACGGATTTTGCTACATGAATCGTGTGTAATTCAAACTACAGTACTCCTAAATTCTGGCAACCGGCGTGTGTACTGTCCCCGTCGATCTAGATTCCGGCCGCCAATAAATACTCCCTTACTCACGTCGTCCCGCCTGCATTCTCGTGTACATCCTCCCCTTGCTCGCTCCATCTCTCTCACACACAAATCTCTGCCATGGCGCCGCCTGACTTCCCACGCGCCGACGAGGAGTCGCCGCCCCCCGAGGACGCTCACTCGAATAGCAGCGATGAGGACCCTTACGCGCCACCTGACGAGGTTGCGTCGGACCCCCGAACTTTCGATTGGTTTTGGGGCCTGTACAATCTTTGTCTGTGGAAGTCGCTGCCGCCGGCTGATAAAGCCAGGCAAGTGGTGTTCAAGAAGGAGATGGCGGAGGAGGAAGCCAGGTACTAGGCGGCCTGTGAAGCCCGTGATGCCGCCTGGAAAAAGGAGGCGGCGGAGCTTTGGGGGCGGGCACGTCATCGTGCGAAGGAGGTGTACGAAGACGGGTACATCACGAGGAAGGTCATAGGCGTTGGGTGCCTCATCGCTGCATGGAGGTGGGCCGATAAGCTCCGGCGTGCCACCGACGAGGAGCTCCAGTGGGCGCCCAACGAAATGGCAAGATCATTCGCGCGCGTCCGCCAGCAAGAGGCAGATCAGTACGTCAAGCGCTGCGAGGCGGAGGAGGCGGAGTACTGCCTCCGCACTGGGAAGACGCCACACACTAGAGAGCTGCTGGCGAGGGGCTGCCGGAATACTGCCCTTGGAGGGATTATTAGTTTTAGTATTGTTTGTTTTCAATTTTATGCATTGTACCTTGTAGTTAAGTATCATCATGTATATTGATGATATTATATTATGTCATGAACTAATGAACAATTAATAATATGAATTCCATTTTCTATCTATTTTTGTATACTAATTTGAATCTAGCAATTATCATCCACATATACAGAATGAAAAGCGTATACACATACATTGAAACAGAACATATAAGAACAGAAAACCGAGTACACATATTGAAACAGAGGAATAGACAGAGCAATACTATGATGGTTGTGAATACATAGCTATCCACGTCAAAACGACTCAACAAAATAAAACGCGTCCATGAGACCATGGCCAGCAGCCCTTGCCTACGGTACCTCTTGGCTCTGCCTAAACTCGTGCAGGTGTTCGTCCAAGCGGTCGACACGCTCGCGGTACATCTGGAGCGCGATCTCGAGCTCCAAGTTGGCTATTTCATCAGAGATCACCAGCTCGAGGATGCGACGGCCATGCTCCTCTACTGCGCCCAGGTGGACACCTGGGCCAAGGAGGCGGTCAAGCCTACGGACCAGCGCGTTGGCATCCAACGGGCTGCGGACAAGGCGAACAGCGGCACCCATGCGAACGGCGCGGCGGGCGTCCGGTGGATGTATGGCGCGGCCGGCCTATGGTGCAAGTATGACGCTGAGGGCCTCTGCCCACTCCTGGTGAGGAATGGGGGTACTGATGGGACATGTACCCAATAGCGACATCGTGTCGACAGCAGGCAAGCATCGATGGATCCGCTCTTGCTATGCGGCACGCCGCGCTTCTCGCTCTGCGGCGCCCCATCGATCATGTTGTGCGGCGAGCTGCAGCCAGTCGGTGCTGACATGTCTATCTTGATCCGCGGTGGCCAAGCGCCATGTGCCAAAGGTCTGCTCAACCCTGGCGATGATGCGCATCACGGCGTCGTCCATCGCGTTGCCAGGGAGCGCCTCGGCCTCGACTGGCCGTGGTGCCTGCTCATTTTCCTCGTCGACGAGGTTGATGGCAGAGGCGGTGCTTTGGTGGGTTGGCATGCTTGGAAAAGGATGTGCTATAGGCTGCTCTTGTCGCCTCCGTGCGTCGCGTGCCACCTAGGTTTATGCGCAATACCGCTAGTGGAAGGAAACAGGTGAGGAAATGGCGGGAAATGGTGGCGTGTTCACAAAACGCCATCAATTAATGGAAACTTAGCATAAAAGGAACATCGAGCTAGCACAAGAAGTAGACGATGATCCAACACGGACCACACAAGGGAACCCGTCGGTGATGAATGCATCAATCGCAAACGGTCGAATACTAGCAAGCGTTTGCCCACAACACACACGGCTTATTCCATCACAAACAGGTCGGATGGATCAACTATATGCCACGTATCGTACATTGTCAAAAAGTAATGTGGTAGACCTTCTTTAACATGTGTTAAAAAATAAATAAAATTAAAAAACAAGGACCTTGAGGTTAAATTAACTCATGGCATGGGGCGTATCAGTCATTTAATTTGACAAATACGACCCATCCTATCAGTTAATTTAACATCAACAGAACTTCCCATCCAGTTACCCATCTGATGGCTACTCTAGCCTGAGCACACTTAACTTGAGAGTTCTCTTACATGAGCTACTGATGGAACAGCTAGTCCTTGCTGATATAGGATGCATCTTCACATCCTTATGGCGTATCCGGATGACCGCCTGTCCCCCAATGGCCAATAGATGTTATTTAGACAAAGCATATCAAATACATCTTATTAGAAGCAATCGTCTGTGTTATTATCGGTCTTGGCACACATTTCTGATTACAGACCTGTTTGCTGCGTATCACACACATCTTGTTATGTTTAACCGTTTCTGTTCCCATGTCTCAAGGCAAACAGTTCATCCGAGTGAACAGTATGCTGTACATCACAAACACCTTGATCTGGCTGACCGTTTTTTGTGTTGCCTAATCACAAACAGTTCGTCCGAGTGAACCGTATGCTGTACATCGCACACACCTTCATCTGTCTGCCTGTTTCTTTTGTTCCTCCTCATTGCAAATGGTTGATTAAATTGAACCGTATGCCCTGCATCGCACACGCAACTAAAATTTGAACCATGTTTGATGCATCCTCCATCGCAAACATTTTGCACCTTTTTGCCGGGTTTTTTACACCATCCTTTGCGGTTATGGCATCGCTCAAAGTTTCGTCAAAGGGTCTCTGATGTAGTGTCGCGTTAGCAGCATCCTGCAGTAGTGCATCATCCCCATGGAGGCCAAGGACCAGAGGGGAAGCTCTTCCTATCTAGGGGGCATGGAGGAGCAAGCACAAGGGGGAGAACCACCCCCTCTCTCTCTCTCTTGGTGGCATCGGAGTGCTACCAGGGGAATCATCGCCGCGGTGATCGTCTTCATCAACATCACCATCCTCATCTCTTTTACATAGTCCACTTGCCCGCACCCCGCTGTAATCCCCTACTTGAATATGGTGCTTTATGCCACATATTATCATCCAATGATGTGTTGCCATCCTATGATGTTTTGAGTAGATTTCTTTTGTCTTTGGGTTGATTAGTGATATAGATTGGTTTGAGTTGCATGTTTTATTATCGGTGCTGTCCTATGGTGCCCTCCGTGTCGCGCAAGAGTGAGGGATCCCCACTATAGGATTTGTAATATGTTCATGGTTTGCTTATTGTCTGCGTTGCATGAGTGATTGAAACACAGATACGGGTAAGCGGGTCATGGCGTATGGGAATAAAGGGGACTTGGTGTGTTAATGCTATGGTTGGGTTTTACCATAATGATCTTTAGTAGTTGCGAATGCTTGCTAGAGTTCCAATCATAATTGCATAGGATCCAAGAAGAGAAAGTATGTTAGCTTATGATGCGGAGCATCCCACGTTCATCCCCATGTACACTCCGACTACTCTCCAAGCCCCAAGAGGACATATGACGAGACCTCATACATACACCATTGGACACATGGTGAACTCACTCCTCTTCGAACCATCACTTTCCACATGTGAGACATGGCTGCTACCTCATATATATGTGCTATGCATGACCAGGAACAAAGATGAAGACCATGGACAAGACGGCGAGGACACCAAGTGCAAGAACTACCAAAGAAGCTCCAGCGAGCGGACATCCGGACGACACCGGACGACCGGCCTCTCACAGCGAGCGGACGTCCGGCCAGGACCGGATGATCGGCAACACCGCACCCGAGCCAAACTAGCGGATGTCCGACGCCACCGAACGACCAGCGACCGGACAACTGGCCACCTCCGGAAATCCGGTGCCTCCTCAACCGAACCAAATCGAGCGGAAGTCCAGAGACTACCGGACGTCCAGACGCCCGTGAGCCATCGGACGACCGGTACCCACTGGACATCCGACGCCTGTCTATGCATAGCGTATCGGGCCCGAGGCCCATGTACCCCCTCGCCCCTCACTTACCCCTTCGTGGCTCTAGACTATAAATACTCCTCCACCTCCACCATTTGAGGGTTAGCGTTGTGATAGCTCATTTGAGAGATAGAGCTTCGCTCATCCATATCGGATCTACTCCACAAGAGAGACCGCAACCCCTCTATGGAGAAGATCAACTTGGATTCAAGACCCCTCACGGGAAGATCCCCTCGTGGATTCAAGACCTCCTCATGGAGAAGAACCGATTACCCTATGTATCATCCTTTGTTGGATTCGGATCTTGTATCTCTTTGTGTTTCGAGGATCTAGCATATGGGTGACCATATCTTGTTGGTTTTAGTGTTTCTCTCGTGTTTCCCCTCGTGTTTCCCCTCGTGTTTCCCCTCGTGTTCTTCGCGGGATCCGCTCCTTTCGTGAAAGATCGGCCGTATAGGGTTCCAACCTACATCATCTTGGATCAGAGCCAGCTTGTCTCATGATATCGTCTTGGTATCATGAGCCATGTTGATCACGATTTAGGAGCCTCGCCTCATTGTTTTCTACCCTAATTTTGTTGTGTTCTTCCGCAATTTCGAAAATCCCAACCAAAAATATCCCTAATTTTTTTTGTGATTTGTTGGTTTGATGAAGTTTTGTTGATTTTGATCCATGGATTTGCTTGGTTTCGAGTGGATCTAGCATATCCCCAAGTTTCCCCACTTTCCATCCACGAAATCTCTCCAATTTTGCCCCTAAAATCATCAATTTCTGCCCCCAATTCGAAAATTTCCGCCCCAAACGAGATCTGGAATCGTCGGGCCGGACATCCGTCTCCTGGAGCACAAATTCCGCACGGTTTTGGACATCAGCCCCCGGATATCCGGCCCCCAAGCCCGGATGTCCGGCCCCTGGCATTTCAGCTTTTTCCGTTTCACCATTTTGTCCATAACTAATTCATTCGGAGTCTATTTTTGACGTTCTTTAGCTCGTTGAAAAGCTCTTGACATCCCCTTCCCACAAAAATGTTACCATCACCATTTGACTCCATCAAATGTTTTGCATTTTGGCATCTTTTCCTAGGGCTTCCACCATATCAACCTAAGCATAACCACCACCGACTTCCGCAACCTAACCAATTTTGTTCCTTATAGCATTTGTGTTTTCTTGAGTAGTGATTCGAGTCTCCTAAGGTGTTTAGGCTACTTAGGGACGATTGCTTCTTCATCAACCACCTCCACCACCATAACTTCCACATAGCCCACCATACACTTCCGCCACCCCAACTTAACCCAAATTTGTTTGTGTTGTGAGTTGTGTCTCCTAAGGTGTTTCGGCTACTTAGGGACCGTGCTTCCAACTCCGACACCGTGTATAGCCAACCTTACCCTCCACTTCCGCATTGCTTGCTCGCAAAACCCATCATTGCATTTCTGCAATCCCATTGAGATTCCGTAACACCACCACCGCATTCCGCTACCATCATTTGACATTTGAGATTTTGAGTTCACGGTTTTTCTGTTTCCTAAGGTGTTTCGTCTACTTAGGGACAAGTCTCCATTATCTTGGTATCTCCATCAAGATCACTGCTACTCATCATTGCCAAGGATGGTAACCTCCATATCATCTTGGTATCGTGGTATCCCTCCATTGTATATTCCCTTGCAATTGCATCAATAACCCCTAGCCCATTTTGTGTCACTTGCCCATCGAGACTAGCCATTTGAGTATTGCCGGCAATGTTACTTGTGCACATTAGTGATCTACACCTCCCATTGCATACATACCATATCATATTGGTATCATATCATCCCTTGTGTCTCAAGTTTGTTCTCGCATATACACAATTGCTATCTTGGTTTGTGCATTGTGCAAAAGTGGCCATACACATACGAAAAAAAGAATAAAGCTTTTAAGCAAAAGAGAAAGAGCAAAGAAGCTTGTAAGCAAGTGCCATAGCATCATACCACATTGCATATAAGATTGTCATATCCGATCATCTTGGATCATACCACCGGAACATCATATACATAGCATACTTGGGATAGAAGTCGTTGCATTTTTGTCTCCTATAGGTTGTGCACAAGTGTTGTATCCGCCTATTGAGCAACCGTGCTAGCGTCTCTTTAGAGTTGTGAAACAAGAGCATTTTCCGTGGATTCCACATTTGAGCTCATTCCTTGGTTGCACGACCCCATTTATCTATCCATGTGTGTGTTTCCGTGTGCCACACATTGCTATTGGTCTACTTGTTTCACTTGCGAATTTTTGAATCTCTTTCAACATTATTGACTCTTGCTAACATTTTGCATCAAATTTTTTGTGCCACTATCCTCACCGTGCTCCACCATAAGCCTTACTTGCGTAGGTGTGAGAAACCGACAAGAATTGGTACCAATTGTGCTATTTCCTTGTCCACATTGGAGTGATCATTGAGCCACTTTCAACTTCGGTCAAGGTATATTTGGTATTCGTTCTTCTCTCTCTACCACTCACATTTTTCTCTTGGAGTGATGGATAGGCAATGCATTTCATCTCCGGTCTTCCACAACAACGATGATGTGAACAACTACATCACCAACGCGTCAATCTTCGATCTACAACGACAAATGCAAGGCGCACAATCAAGATTGCGAGAGCGCATCGAGAACCTCTCCATCGACATTCGTCACTTTGAAGCAAGAAAAAGGGACTACATCGACAACAAGCTTTCCGCACAAAAGGAGGAGCAAGATGCTAGGATGGAGGAGATTCGGACCTGGTTGATCAACCATTCTTCCCCTTCATCATCCTCAAGGCGGTGACGTTCAAGTCACAAGTCTTTGGAGCGCAAAAATGATGCAAGCGCAAGTCGTCCACGTCCACATCTCCATGGCGACCACCATCACGTTCGTGATCCACATCGTCATGAAGGGCAAGTCACCTCCAAGCATCCTGTGCACGACGACGATGAATGCCATCGAGCTCAAGTACGACAATGACACCATCAACTTGAAGATGCTCGAGATGCGCCTACCTACAAGTCCCAACAAGCTCTACATCAAGCTACGCCCAAACTTCATGAGAACAAGAGAAGACCGCGAGACGAGCACCACCAAGACGGAGCTACGGCTACTACCACCACCACTTCGGCATCTTCACCAAGTGCTATCAAGGCGTCTTCGCCTTTGGACGTACGGAACCTTAGCCTACTTCCCGTGAGTTCGCATACATCGACATCATCAAGTACAAGGCGACCACCTACAGGTGAGGGTGACACTTCCATCTTCGGAAGCACCTCAAGGAAGATGGCCGAGCATGGGAAATTCCCTTCGGTCATGGAAACGAGCTATGAGGTGCCACATCATATGGGCCTCCTACAACAAGACGACGACAAGAAGGTCGAGCAAGGGCCATCCCCTTCGACCACGGCGACGAGCATGAACCTCTTCAACAACATGAAGACGGCGCCCATATTGGACTCATACTCCGAGTCAAGCTACGATACCGCACATGAGACCTTATCTTTGGTCTTAGAGGAG
Organism: Triticum monococcum; assembly: GCA_034509565.1. Lineage (NCBI taxonomy): Eukaryota > Viridiplantae > Streptophyta > Magnoliopsida > Poales > Poaceae > Triticum > Triticum monococcum. The sequence goes on from CM067843.1 coordinate 478,247,363, forward strand.
AGTGATGATGTGCCATCTTCGGCCTTCATCCACGGCTACAACTACGACATGATTGAGCATGGAGACATTTGCACCAACATCTCTCTGACACCCACATATAAAGAGATGCCCCAATTTCCATGTGAGGAGAGCCACCACCACATGAGTGACATGAGTGACTCCACCATACGCGACATTGAGAGCATTTCCTATGAGAGGATGAGTGTGACCACCACTAGCCCCACACTTAAGTGCATGCCACACATCTTATGTGAGGTTGAGAGCCATGTGAGTGACTCCACCAACCATATGAGTGAGAGCATCCAAGAGGGAGTGAGTGAGCCACAACGCTTAGTGAGTGAGGTAGTTGACACGGCATGTGAGGCCACTATGATTTCTAACGACCCAACCTCTACTCCGAGTGTGTTTTCTTCTTTGGTGCCAGGTCCCCTACATGACGGCATGCCTATCCTCGACGAGTCCATACCTCCAATGGAGACGATGGTGGCCATGGTGGACGATGATGCACCCTCTACATGGTTTCGTCAAGATGAAGATGACAATGACTTGGTCTTCGACACCTCACCTACAACACATGAGCGATGCTCCAAAGGTAACTTAGGTAATGGTGCTTCTCTTCTCCCACTAGTGGACTATCTCACCAATGATTGCTTGCATGATGTTGATCCACCTATTCCCATGCTTCATGCTAGTGCAAATTCTTCATGTCATGACTTACCAATTTATCATGAATATGATGATGAGCATGTTGATTTTCCTAGTTGTGATGATATTCTACATATGATATCATGTGAAAATTCTTTTGGTCACATCATGTTTGACAATCCATTACCCTTGTCATATGCTATGAGTGAGATATCCCATATTGCATCTTTTCAATCTCAACATAGTGAATATGCATGCCCCATTACAATAAATCCCATTTGCACTTAGGGCATAGATGACGAGATGATGGTCATTGGCTTTTGTTTCTCTTGTGATGATATTGCTATGCTTCCTTTGCAAAATTTGCACAATTCATCTCATATGCCATGCCATGAAAATTATTGTCTATCGCATGATTACATCCCTTGTGTGCACCATATGCATACCATTCCTCACAATGCTCTACATATTTCTTGTGATGCATTACACAATTTGAGCCTCCATTATGCTATACATAACAGCAAACCTATCATGATGGATGACATGTTCATGTACATCTACCACGCACACACAATTTTCCCTTTGTCTTTGTTTTGTGTAGGTACTCACGTATACTCGCCAACCTCTCAATCCCAGGAGTTGACGAAACGAGCTCTTGAGAGCAAAGATGACTTGGTATCCTGTGAACTATCCTTCCCACCGCTCTCTTCGCACAACGACTACGCGCATCTCTTTCACTTGGCTCTCACACGGCTATGGACTATATACCGTTTGTCACTTCATGCTCATTTTACCGTGTTCACTTTGCATGCTATGCTTGCTTCTATGCCTTTGCTATGCAATTGTGACCCTTGCTTGCATCTACCCATGGTTCACCATTATGCTACTCCTTTGTGTATTTGCATGCTTGGTGGAGATCCTTGTTGCTATTGCCATGTTTATCATGTGCCTCATGCTATTGATGCTTGTTGTGTTGGGAGAGTCATGATGTCCCATTGCTATTTACATATGGCCTCTCGCCAATACATTGATGATATTTTGCTCATATATTGCCTTCATCCTTGTGATATGTCTTGTGCATTATTCATGACCACCATTTGCACACATGACATGCTTGACATGATTCCCCCTAGTATGTTGCATCTTCGCACTACTAGCTCAAACCACTTGATTTCTTGATTTGTTGCATCACCCATGTTTCTCGCTTCCTTGGGTTGATGACATATATATTCATGCCTCTCACATGATACATCTTGTTCATTGTCGCTTGCCTCCAATTGTTGCATCTACGATTATTGATCTTGGAGACTTGGACACTTTACTTGTGATGCATGCTTGTTTACTTGAGCCTATTGTATTTGCTTGTTCTCCCATCATATGCCTCCATACTATGAAATGCTCCCTTGTCCTTTCTTATGATGAGCATGACGCATACACTTGTTGGGTATGTTACCACACAAATGATTGGTTTTGCACTTCCACTAACCTCGTTTGTTTTTTCGAGTGTTTGACATGTTCTTTCATTTTGAAGGATCCACAATGTGGTACCATCACAAGACAACTTAGTTATGTGACGGCGTACACGATGTGTGACACCAACATTTACGACATTCTCATAAAGTTGAACTCCTTCCCTTTGAGCCATCCTCAATTACGCATATTGGATGGGTCACTCTTTCATTGTTGTCTCCTTCTTGTTGTCTATATAATACATCTCATGAATGGAGGAGCGACATGGGAGATTGGCTCTATGGACCTTCACATTGAGGAAGACTCAGACTTATTGGATGCACCTTCGAACATCCACTCATGCCACGACATCGAGCATTAGTACACCAACACCTCCATATTTGTTGATTGTGCTCACACATGTCACACTCGATGGACGTATCATACACATGACAAATTTGCATCTTATGCATGGATTGACTCACATTTTGATTGCCTTGTTGCATATTGTATCCCCATGTCATCCATGATATATGAGCTTGTGCATTTCCTTAGCAAATTTGTTGTGATATACCTTGATGGCATATTCATACATCATGATCTTATTGCCTACCATCAATTGCATGATCACATCAAATTGAGCATCCATTACCATATTCATGCTATTGATAAACCGTCTCATTATGACATCATTTTGCACTGTGGTTGCATTGCTCATATTCACAACACATTTGTGTGCAAAATGAATGCTTTTGATCCCATGAATGCTTTACATCTCATTCCATATCATCTTGCTAAGCTTCATGTGCTTTGTCACGAACAATCTTGCCTCACGGACTCATTCTTACATGGTGGACACTTTGTGTGCGCTAACCATTGTATTTCCGAGTGTCGTTTGTGTTTGCTCTTTTTGCATGTATATTCCTCCGGCAACACCTTGGAGTACTTGGATTGCGCCATGACTTCCACTTCGTCCAACTACAAGTCCGTCCACGACAACCGTTTTCCATGGTGATGACGATCACGATCCGAGGTCGGATCTTTCCCAAGGGGGGGGGAGATGGTGCGGAGCATCCCACGTTCATCCCCATGTACACTCCGGCTACTCTCCAAGCCCCAATAGGACATATGATGAGACCTCGTACATACACCATTGGACACAAGGTGAACTCACTCCTCTTCGAACCATCACTTTCCACATGTGAGACATGGCTACTACCTCATATATATGTGCTATGCATGACCAAGAACAAAGAGGAAGACCATGGACAAGACGGCGAGGACAACAAGTGCAATAACTACCAAAGAAGCTCCAGCGAGCAGACGTCCGGACGACACCGGACGACCGGCCTCTCACAGCGAGCGGACGTCCGGCCAGGACCGGACGAATGGCGACACTGCACCCGAGCCAAACCAACGGATGTCCGACGCCACCGGGCAACCAGCTACCGGACGACCGGTGACCGGACGACCGGCCACCTCCAAAAATCCGGTGCCTCTTCAACCGCACCAGATCGAGCGGAAGTCCAGGGACTACCGGACGTCCGGACGCCCGTGAGCCACCGGACGTCCAACGCATGTCTGTGCACAGTGTATCGGGCCCGAGGCCCATATACCCCCTCGCCCCTCACTTACCCCTTCATGGTTCTAGACTATAAATACTCCTCCACCTCCACCATTTGAGGGTTAGCGTTGTGATAGCTCATTTGAGAGATACAGCTTCGCTCATCCATATCGGATCTACTCCACGAGAGAGACCGCGGCCCCTCTACGGAGAAGATCCTCTTGGATTCAAGACCCCTCACGGGAAGATCCCCTCATGGATTCAAGACCTCCTCACGGAGAAGAACCGGTTACCCTATGTATCATCCTTCGTTGGATTCGTATCTTGTATCTCTTTGTGTTTCGAGGATCTAGCATATGTGTGACCATATCTTGTTGGTTTTAGTGTTTCTCTCGTGTTTCCCCTCGTGAATCCCCTTGTTTTCCCCCTCGTGTTCTTCGTGTTCTTCGTGGGATTCGCTCCTTTCATGAAAGATCGGTCGTATAGGGTTCCACCCTACATCATCTTATGCCTCTCCCTCATATGAAATTGCAATAATGATTACCGATCTCGTTAACAATTGCCTAGGATAATTCCGCACACCGACCCATCATTATTCCACACTCACTATTCATAATATATAGTAATATATTCTAAATTTATGATAACAGCACCTACTTTTATATTTTAGCTCTCCGATATCATGCAAAGTTATCCTCCTCATACCCATAACGTAGTTTTATTTCTCATTTCTCATTGTAAGCAAACGTTCGGTGTACGTAGAGTCGTATCAGTCGCAGATAGGACTTGAGATTGATCTTACCTTTAGCTCCTTGTGGGTTCGACACTCCATACTTATCACTTCCATCTTTGGGAATTGCTATGATGATTCCTTCCACTTGGGGATTATCAAGCTCTGGCGCCGTTGCCGGGGAGGCGAGGTAAGCGGCACTAACACCCCGTCAACTAAGCTGTTTTCTGGCGCCGTTGCCGGGGAGCAATAGCGTCGGGTTGATATTCTCATGTATGCTTGTTTGCTTTCTTCACTAAGTAGATTTTATTTCCCCTTTTGTTCTTGCTTAGTTGTGGGTGAAACGAACAAAAAAAATTAAAATTAAAATACCAAAAATAATTTGCTTGCCTCTTATGCCTAAAAACTGTTTCAAAAAGAGAAGTGATTGGAAGGTTGTGCATTGGAGAAGTGAGGGTCGACCTTGAACACTTGTGTTTATGCTCATGGAAACAATGTAGAGTTTTTCATGGAAGTTTCTCAAAAATAAGTATCCCCATGTGTATATTCATTTTATTATAAAAATAATGTATCATGGTTTGGCTTTAGAGTGTTTAAATTGCTTGTTTGGTGTGTGCAGCAGAAAAACGGAAAACATTATGTAGTCTTTTAATTTTCATTTTTTACTAGAGCACGATAAAATCTTGAAATTTTTAAACAATACTGCTTTGCAAATTGTTTAGAGTTTCCTAATTTTTTAGAATTTTTGAAGTTACAGAAGTATACGAAAGTTCCAGATTGCTACAGACTGTCCTGTTCTCGACAGATTCTGTTTTCAATGTGTTGTTCGCTTATTTTGATGAATCTATGGGTTGTATCGGGGGGTATGAACCATGGTGAAGTTGGAATACAGTAGATATAATGCTAATATGAAATTGGAATGAGTTTACAATAGTACATATAGGTAGTGATTTGCTTTACTATACTAATGGATCTCACAAAGTTTTTGTTAAGTTTTGTGTGGATGAAGTGTTCGAAGAACGAGGAGTTACCGATATGAGAAGAATAATGAGATGCAATAGTTCAAGCTTGGGGATGCCCAAGGCACCCCAGGTAAATATTTCAAGGATACTCAAGCATCTAAGCTTGGGGATGTCCCAGTTGGCATCCCATCTTTCTTCTTCAACAAATTATCGGTATACCTCGGTTTTTGTTTTGTTCACATGATATGCATCTTTTGTGTTTATCTCTATTTCTTTCCTTTATGCTCCATGCTAGTGTGAGATAGACCTTCATTGATTTGTAGAATGCTCTTTATGGTTCACTTAATCTTTTGAGTATGCCTTTATAGAATGCTCTTTATGCTTCACTTAAATCTTTTGAGTATGTCTTTGTAGAATGCTCTTTACGCTTCACTTAAATCTTTTGAGTATGTCTTTGTAGAATGCCCTTTGCGCTTCACTTAAATCTTTTGATCATGGCTTTATAGAATGCTTTGTGTGCTTCACTTATATATTTTGAGATCGGATGTTGGTAAACCTATATTATTTGTAGAATGCTCTATGAACTTCACTTATATCTTTTAGAGTATGAATAAAATTATTATCGGAATTGGGCTTGGAAGAGTATCATTAGAATGTTATACCTAGCTAAAAGGGCATTAAAGAAAAGAGATTGTTGGGAGACAACCCAATATTTATCCTTACTGTTTTTGTGTGTTTACATAATTAAGCTATTATACTAATCATGTTTTATAGCTTTTGTTTCAATAAAGTGCCAAGTAAGACCTTTGTGATGGCTTACGGTGATAGTTGATTTGATCTTGCTAAAAAACAGAAACTTTTGCACTCAGCAAAACAATTCTCATTTTTAGCAGAAGCGTGATAAAATACTAATTATTTTTGAATATGATTAATAAACAAATTTCTTAGGTTTTCCTAATTTTTCAGGATTTTTGGAGTATCAGAAGTATGGTTGTTGTTCAAATCATTACAGACTGTTCTGTTTCCGGCAGATTCTGTTTTCAATGCATAGTTTGCTTGTTTTCTAGTTTTGTTGGCTTATATTGCTCAATATAAATTGTGGAATGATAGGGTACAGTAGGCATTGTGTGAGAACAATTATGAATCTTTTCTTTGACAGTATGAAAGTGAATGATTTGCTCTTTATCATACTAACCCATCTCACGAAGTTTCGTTAAGTTTTGTGTGAGATATCGATACAAGGAGAATAAGGAGTGGAAATACCCTAAGATTGGGGATTCCCAAGGCACCCCAGGGTAATATTCAAGGAAGACTCAAGCGCCTAAACTTGGGGATGCCCCGGAAGGCATCCCCTCTTTCGTCTTCAAAACCATCGGTATACCTTACTCGGAGCAATATTTTTATTCGTCACATGATATGTGTTTTGCTTGGAGTGTATTTTCATTTTTACTTGTTGTTTGAATAAAATCATTGGATCTGAAATCTGGAATAATAGAGAGTCCTCCCGTGCCTACTTAATTATTTGACTACTCATTGTCCTTCACTTATATCTTTTGGAGTAGTTTGTCATTTACTCGCGTGCTTCACTTATATCTTATGAGTAAATGGTTGAATGAATTGAATATCATAAATCTGAAATTATATATGCTTCATATGCTTATCCCATGGGGAGTAATGACTTCATTTATAAGACGTATAGGTGGTAAAATTTATTGAAAGTTAGCAAACTCAACATTGGTCACTTGAACAATTCATGAAAGAATATTGAAGGAAGAGATATTTCACATATAAATATACTATCTTGGACATCTTTTGTAATTGTGACCACTCATTAAAATATGACATGCTAAAAAGTTGGTGTTGGACAAGACAACATAATGGGTTATGTTTTCCTATATCCGAATAGAAGTTATATTGTCATCGATCCTTCAACATGTTGAGCTTGCCTTTCCCCCTCATGCTAGCCAAATTCTTTGCACCAAGTAGAGATAATACTTGTGCTTCCTAACATCCCTTAAACCAGTTTTGCCAGGAGAGTCCACCATACCTACATATGGATTGAGTAAGATCCTTCAAGTAAGTTGTCATCGGTGCAAGCAATAAAAAATGATCTCTCTAAATATATATGATCTATTAGTGTGAAGAAAATAAGCTTTATACGAACTTGTGATATGGAAGAAATAAAAGCGATAGGCTGCATAATAAAGGTCTTTATCAGAAGAGGCAATATAAAGTGACGTTCTTTTGCGTTAAGATTTTGTGTATCCAACCATAAAAGCGCATGACAACCTCTGCTTCCCTCTGCGAAGAGCCTATCTTTTACTTTTTTCTTCTACCCTTATACAAGAGTCATGGTGATCATCACCTTTCCTTTTTATACGTTTTCCTTTGGCAAGCGCTATGTGTTGGAGAAATCTGGATATATATATCCACTCGGATGTACGTTATCATAAAGTATTATTGTTGACATTACCCTTGAGGTAAAAAGTTGGGAGGCGAAACTATAAGACCCTATCTTTCACTGTGTCCGATTAAAACTTTGAACCCATAAATATCACGTGAGTGCTAGCAATTGTGAAATATTATATGATAGTTGAGTATGTGGGATTTGCTAAATCAAAGCCCTTATGTAGACCCTTCCTGAAAATAAGATGAATTGCAATTGTTCGATGACTAGGAACATGGTTTGTTAGTTTTCAAGAAACTTTATGGTCTATACTTTAATTACTGAATAGCTTGTTACTCGATCATGAGAAGTGTTATGAGATGACTACTATTTATGACAAAGAATAATGCGAGAAAAAGTGCTTGGAACTTTCATTGATCAAATTTGTGCACTTGATAGCATTCACTATTCATAAATTATTTCTTTCATCATTTACCTACTCGAGGACGAGCAGGAATTAAGCTTGGGGAAGCTGATACGTCTCCGATATATCTATAATTTATGAAGTATTCATGCCATGTTTATAACAATTCCATATGATTTTGGTATGATTTGATTAGAACTAACCCGGACTAATGCTGTTTTCAGCAGAACTACCGTGGTGTTGTTTTTGGGCAGAAATAAAAGTTCTCGGAACGAGCTGAAAATTAACGGAGAATTTTTCTGGAAAATATAAAAAATACTGGAAGAAAAAGATATGGAAGAAGAGTCCCGGGCTTACCACAAGGGTGGAGGGCACCCCCCTAGGGCGCGCCCTCCGACCTTGTGATCGCCTCGTGGGGGCTCCTGATGTGAAACCAACACCAACCCCTTCTATAAATCCAAAAAAGCCCATAACAGAAGAGAGATCAGGAGTTCCGCCGCCGTAAGCCTCTGTAGCCTCAAAAAACCAATCTAGGCCCTCTTTGGCACCCTGCCAGAGGGAGCCATCTTCACCGGAGGCCATGGAGGAGGATCCCGGAACGGGCCATCATAGCCATGGAGGCCAAGGACCAGAGGGGGAACCTCTCCCCATCTAGTGGGCATGGAGGAGCAAGCACAAGGGGGAGGACTGCCCCCTCTCTCTCTCTCTTGGTGGCACCAGAGTGCCATCGGGGGAATCATCGCCGCGGTGATCGTCTTCATCACCATCACCATCATCATCACCATCCTCATCTCTTTTACACGGTCCACTCTCCCGCACCCTGATGTAATCCCCTACTTGAACATGGTGCTTTATGCCACATATTATGATCCAATGATGTGTTGCCATCCTATGATGTTTTGAGTAGATTTCTTTTGTCTTTGGGTTGATTGATGATATAGATTGATTTGAGTTGCATGTTTTATTATCGGTGCTGTCCTATGGTGCCCTCCGTGTCGCGCAGGCGTGAGGGATCCCCGTTGTAGTTTTTGTAATATGTTCATGGTTTGCTTATTGTCTATGTTGCGTGAGTGACTGAAACACAAACACGGGTAAGCAGGTCATAGTGTATGGGAATAAAGGGGACTTGATGTGTTAAGGCTTTGGTTGGGTTTTAACTTAATGATCTTTAGTTGTTGCAGATGCTTGCTAGAGTTCCAATCATAAGTGCATATGATCCAAGAAGAGAAAGCATGTTAGCTTATGCCTCTCCCTCATATGAAATTGCGATAATGATTACTGATCTTGTTAAGAATTGCCTAGGATAACTCCGCACACCAACCCACCATTATTCACACTTGCTATTCATAATATATAGTAATATATTCTAACTTTATGATAACAGCACCTACTTTTATATTTTAGCTCTCCGATATCATGCAAAGTCATCCTCTTCATACCCACAACGTAGTTTTATTTCTCGTTTCTTGTTGGAAGCAAACGTTCGGTGTACATAGAGTCGTATCAGTGGCAGATAGGACTTGATAGAATATTGATCTTACCTTTAGCTCCTTGTGGGTTCGACACTCCATACTTATCACTTCCATCTTTGGGAATTGCTACAATGATTCCTTCCACTTGGGGATTATCATGGGCTGAGGTGGCCTTAGAGCTCCGAGCGTCGTCATCCATCGCGGCTTGACTAGTTGTCTCCCATGGTAGGTTGCTTGTGTTCCTGCAGGTGAGAGAGAGCGAAACTATGAGTGGTCTATGGGAGGAAGAAGGATAAGGGACGACGACCCGCAGGATAGCGGCGGGTAATATGCTCTAGTTCGTCTAGGTGGCTCTCCCGATCCAGGGATCAAGCGCCTAGGCAGGAGGCGTCTGTGGGGTGCGAGCATTAGGGCTGGGAGGCTCTCCTGGCCGTTTGATCTAATATCTAAGGGCTCAGATTGGCGGCTGGGTTTGGCTGGATCTGAGGGTCCGTGGAAGCCTATTTTGATGGAAATATGCCCTAGAGGCAATAATAAAATGGTTATTATTGTATTTCCTAAATCATGATAAAGGTTTACTATTCATGCTAGAATTGCATTGACCAGAAACTTATATACATGTGTGGATACATAAACAAATACCGTGTCCCTACTAAGCCTCTACTAGACTAGCTTATCGATCAAAGATGGTTAAGGTTTCCTAACCATAGACATGTGTTGTCATTTGATAACGGGATCATATCATTAGGAGAATGATGTGATTGTTAGCTTAGCATATTGATCGTTCAGTTCATTGCTATTGCTTTCTTAATGTCAAATACATATTCCTCCGACTATGAGATTATGAAACTCCCGGATACTGACGGAATACCTTGTGTGCTATCAAATATCACAACATAAGTAGGTGATCATAAAGATGTTCTACATGTATCTCCAAAGGTGTTTGTTGAGTTGGCATAGATCGAGATTAGGATTTGTCACTCCGAGTATCGGAGAGGTATCTCTGGGCCCTCTCAGTAATACACATCATAAGAAGCCTTGCAAGCAAAGTGACTAATGATTTAGTTGCAGGATGATGTATTACGGAACGAGTAAGGAGACTTTCCGGAAACGAGATTGAACTAGGTATGAAGATATCGACGATCGAATCTCGGGCAAGTAACATACCGATGGACAAAGGGAATTACGTATGTTGTCATAACGGTGCGACCGATAAAGATCTTCGTATCATATGTAGGAGTCGATATGGGTATCCAGGTTCTGCTATTGGTTATTGACCAGAGAGGTGTCTCGGTCATGTCTACATAGTTCTCGAACCCGTAGGGTCCACACGGTTAATGTTCGTTAACGATATAGTGTTATATGAGTTATATGATTTGGTGACCGAATGTTGTTTGGAGTCCCGGATGAGATCACTAAAGGAAATATGCCCTAGAGGCAATACTAAAGTTGTTATTTATATTTCCTCATATCATGATAAATGTTTATTATTCATGCTAGAATTGTATTAACCGAAACTTAGTACATGTGTGAATACATAGACAAACAGAGTGTCCCTAGTATGCCTCTACTTGACTAGCTCGTTAATCAAAGATGGTTAAGTTTCCTAGCCATAGACATGTGTTGTCATTTGATGAACGGGATCACATCATTAGAGAATGATCTGATGGACTAGACCCATCCGTTAGCTTAGCACTATGATCGTTTAGTTTATTTCTATTGCTTTCTTCATGACTTATACATGTTCCTGTGACTATGAGATTATGCAACTCCTGAATACCGGAGGAACACCTTGTGTGCTATCAAACGTCACAATGTAACTGGGTGATTATAAAGATGCTCTATAGGTGTCTCCGATGGTGTTTGTTGAGTTGGCATAAATCGAGATTAGGATTTGTCATTCCGTGTATCGAAGAGGTATCTCTGGTCCCTCTTGGTAATGCACATCACTATGAGCCTTGCAAGCAATGTGACTAGTGAGTTAGTCACGGGATGATGCATTATGGAACGAGTAAAGAGACTTGCCAATAATGAGATTGAACTAGGTATGATGATACTGACGATCGAATCTCGGGCAAGTAACATACCGATGACAAAGGGAACAATGTATGTTGTTGTGCGGTTTGACCTATAAAGATCTTCGTAGAATATGTAGGAACCAATATGAGCATCCAGGTTTCGCCATTGGTTATTGACCGGAGATGTGTCTCGGTCATGTCTACATAGTTCTCGAACTTGAAGGGTCTGCACGCTTAACGTTCGATGACGATATGTATTATGAGTTATGTGATTTGATGTACTGAAGGTTGTTCAGAGTCTCGGATGAGATCATGGACATGACGAGGAGTCTTGAAATGGTCGAGACATAAATATTGATATATTGGAACATTATATTCGGACACCGGAATGGTTCCGAAGTGTATCGGGTATTTTCCGGAGTACCGGGAGGTTACCGGAACCCCCCGGGGGATTAATGGGCCACAATGGGCCTTAGTGGAGAATAGAGAGGGCCGTCTAGAGGTGGCTCCCCCCTTGCCTAGTCCGAATTGGACAATGGGAAGGGGGCGCCCCCCTCCTTCCTTCTCTTCTCTCCTCTTTCCCTTCTTCTCCTTCTTGGACTAGGAAAGGGGGAAACTTACTCCTACTAGTAGTAGGATTCCTCCCCCCTTGGCGCGCCCATTGTGGCCAGATGGCCTCCCCCCCTCCTTTATATACGGGGGAGGGGGCACCCAATAGACACACAAGTTTATCTTTAGCCATGTGCGGTGCCCCCCTCCAAAGTTTTCCACCTCGGTCATATTGTCGTAGTGCTTAGGCAAAGCCCTGCATCGGAACTTCATCATCACCGTCAACACGCCATCGTGGTGATGGAACTCACCCTCGGCCTCAGCTGGATCAAGAGTACGAGGGACGTCACCGAGCTGAACGTGTGCAGATCGCGGAGGTGTCGTGCATTCGTTACTTGATCGGTTGGATCGCGAAGACGTTTGACTACATCAACCACGTTACTTAACGCTTCCGCTTTTGGTCTACGAGGGTACGTAGACACACTCTCCCCTCTCGTTTCTATGCATCTCCTAGATAGATCTTGCATGATCGTAGGAATTTTTTGGAAATACTGCGTTCCCCAACAATCACAGACATGACGAGGAGTCTCAAAATGGCCGAGAGGTAAAGATTGATATATAGGATGATGGTATTCAGACATCAGAATAGTTTCCGAGTGCATCAGGTACTCATCGGGTCACCGAAAGAGGTTCCGGGCACCCCCGGCAAGTGTATGGGACTATGGGACAAAGGGGGGATAGACCAGCCCACAATGGGGCTGGTGCGCCCCTTCCCTTGGCTGCTCGGCCCTAGGGGAAGGAAAGGGGAGGGGTGGCCCCTCCTGCCTTTCCTTCCTCAGGAGAGAAAGGAAAGGGGGGCACCTCATCCTTCCTTCCTCCCGCACTCCAAATAAGGAAGGGGAGCGCCACTTGGGGGGTGCCTCCTGGCTGCTCCCTCCACCCCCACCTATATATATGTGGGAGGGGGAGCCCAGCACACCAGAACATTATCTTAGCCGTGTGCGGCGCCCCCCTCCACCATTTACACCCCGTACATATTTTCCTAGTGCTTAGGTGAAGCCTTGCGGAGATAGCTTCAACATCACCATCACCACGACGTCGTGCTGCCGAAACTCATCTACTACCTCGATGTCTTGCTGGATCAAGAAGGCGGAGGGCCTCACCGAGCTGAATGTGTGCAGAACATGGAGGTGACGTATGTTCGATGTTCATCAGGATGTTTTGTTCCATCTCCTAAAAAGGATTAGCTAGCAGTCTTTCTATTATACCCGAAGGAACTTCAAAGAAAGTATTTTCATTTTCATTTTCAGTAGGTTGAGTAGGTTGAGGAGCAACTCTTTGCTCTACTGGTCGGGGTGAAGATACCCCGAACAAGCCCCTCAGAGTATTACTTTCCATAGTAACAACTGACCGTAAATTTCAGCACACTATATAAATTTTTCCTCACTAAATTCCACCTACCAAAGGTGCTTCACTCCCTGGCAACGGCGCTAGAAAAGAGTCTTGATGACCCACAAGTATAGGGGATCTATCGTAGTCCCTTCGATAAGTAAGAGTGTCGAACCCAACGAGGAGCAGAGGGAAACGATAAGCGGTTTTCAGCAAGGTATTCTCTACAAGTACTGAAATAAGTGATAACAGATAGTTTTGTGATAAGATAATTTGTAACGAGCAACAAGTAGCAAAAGTAAATAAAGTGCAGCAAGGTGGCCCAATCCTTTTTGTAGCAAAGGACAAGCCTGGACAAACTCTTATATAAGGAAAAGCGCTCCCAAGGACACATGGGAATATCGTCAAGCTAGTTTTCATCACGCTCATATGATTCACGTTCGGTACTTTGATAATTTGACATGTGGGTGGACCGGTGCTTGGGTGCTGTTCTTACTTGAACAACCATCCCACTTATGATTAACCTCTATTTCAAGCATCCGCAACTACAACAAAAGTATTAAGGTAAACCTAACCATAGCATGAAACATATGGATCCAAATCAGCCCCTTATGAAGCAACGCATAAACTAGGGTTTAAGCTTCTGTCACTCTAGCAACCCATCATCTACTTATTACTTCCCAATGCCTTCCTCTAGGCCCAAATAATGGTGAAGTGTTATGTAGTCGACGTTCACATAACACCACTAGAGGCTAGACAACATGCATCTCATAAAATATCGAACGAATACCAAATTCACATGACTACTAATAGCAAGACTTCTCCCTTGTCCTCAGGAACAAACGTAACTACTCACAAAGCATAAACATGTTCATAATCAGAGGGGTATTAATATGCATATAGGACCTGAACATATGATATTTCACCAATTAAACCAACTAGCATCAACTACAATGAGTAATTAACACTACTAGCAACCTACTAGCACCAATCCCAGACTTGGAGACAAGAGATGAACTAGGGTTTTGAGATGAGATGGTGTTGATGAAGATGTTGATGGAGATTGCCCTCTCCCGATGAGAGGAGCGTTGGTGATGACGATGGCGATGATTTCCCCCTCTGGGAGGGAAGTTTCCCCGGTAGAACAGCTCTACCGGAGCTCTAGATTGGATCCGCCAAGGTTCCGCCTCGTGGTGGCGGAGTTTCGTCCCAAAAGGTTGCTTCCTATTTTTTTCTCGACGAAAGACATCATATAGGAGAAGATGGTCATCAGAGAGCCACCAGGGGGCCCACGAGGTAGGGGGCGCTCCTTTAGGGGGGGGGGGGCACCCCCACCCTCATGAGAAGGGTGGGGGCCCCCTGGCCTTCATCTTTGGCGAGGATTTTTCATTATTTATTATAAGGTATTCCGTGGAGTTTCAGGACTTTTGGAGTTGTGCAGAATAGGTCTCTAATATTTGCTCCTTTTCCAGCCCAGAATTCCAGCTGACGGCATTCTCCCTCCTTATGTAAACCTTGTAAAATAAGAGAGAATAGCCATAAGTATTTTGACTTAATGTGAAATAACATCCCATAATGCAATAAATATCGATATAAAAGCATGATGCAAAATGGACGTATCAACTCCCCCAAGCTTAGACCTCGCTTGTCCTCAAGCGAAAAGCCAAAATCGAAAAATATGTCCACATGTTTAGAGATGAAGGTGTCGATAAAAATAAAATACGGACATGAGAGCATCATGATCATTCTTAGAACATCAACTTATATAATTCTTGTCATATGATATCTTATGCTAGGGTAATAATTCAATCACAATATCAAGTGTGAATCATAAACTTCATTGAAAACTAACAAGCTATAATCTCAGTCATTGAAGCAATTGCAATTTATCATAACATAGGAAAGAGTCAATGCATAAGAGCTTTTCAGCAAGTCCACATACTCAACTATCATATAATCTTTCACAATTGCTGACACTCGCGCAATACTTATGGGTATGGAGTTTTAATCGGACACAAAGAAAGATAGGGGCTTATAGTTTTGCCTCCCAACGTTTTACCTCAAGGGTAATGTCAACTGTAATAGTTCATGAAAATTCACATCCAATTAGCCATATATACCAGGATCTTTCCAACATACTGTGCTTGCCAAAGGATAAAGTGTAAAAAGGAAGGGTGAAAATCACCATGACTCTTGCATAAGGTAGAAGATAATAATAAAAGATAGGCCCTTCGCAGAGGGAAGCACAGGTTGCCATGTGCTTTTATGGTTGGATGTATAAAACCTTAATGCAAAAGAACGTCACTTTATATTGCCTCTTGTGATATGAACCTTTATTCTGCAATCTGTCACTTTTATTACTTCTACATCACAAGATCATATAAAGCTTATTTCTCCCACACCAATCAATCATACATATTTAGCGAGCAATTTTTATTGCTTTGCACCGATGACAACTTACTTGAAGGATCTTATTCAATCCATAGGTAGATATGGTGGACCCTCATGGCAAAACTGGTTTAAGGGTATTTGGAAGCACAAGTAGTATCTCTACTTGGTGCTGAGAATTTGGCTAGCATGAGGGGGAAAGGCAAGCTCAACATGTTGGAGGATCCAAGACAATATAATTTATCTTGGATGTAAGAAAACATAACCCATTACGTTGTCTTCCTTGTCCAATATCAACTCTTTAGCATGTCATATTTTAATGAGTGCTCACAATCATAAAAGATGTCCAAGATAGTATATCTATATGTGAAGACATCTCTTTATTTATTACTTCCTATTAATTGCAACGATGACCAAAACTATGCTTGTCAACTCTCAACAGCTTTTATTCATCATACTTTTTCTACGTGAGCTCATTACTCTCCATGAGATCCAAATGATCTCTTTGTTTCTTTTTATTTCTTTCTCTTTCTTTTATTCACTTAGGATCATGGCAAAATAATCAAGGCCTTGACTCAACACTAATCTTCATTATATAGCTCACAGACTCGTTTACATAGAAGGATAATAAAGCAAAACTCACAACTATATCACACTAAGAACTTTTATTCTACTAGATCAAGATACTACTAATAAGATCGAACTAAAGAAAACGGTAAAGATAAAAGTGATGGTGATACGATACCGGGGCACCTCCCCCAAGCTTGGCAGTTGCCAAGGGGAGCGCCCATACCCATGTGATTATGTCTCCTTGGTTGATGAAGAAGGTGGAGTTGTTGATGACGGATAGTCGCACATCGAGCGTAGGAGGTCTTCTAACTTGCGGATAATGCCCTTGAGTCCGATGATATGCTCCTTCAACAAAATATTTTCACGTGTGAGATACTTATTTTGTATATGAGCCAACTCAATCATCTTGAAAGCTTCGATTTCTGTAGGGGTAAGAAGATTATGATCCAGTTGAAGGGTGTCTTCTGTTGCTGGAACTTGGTCCTCCATGGCCTTCTTGATCCCTTCATCCTTGTTGATCTCCATAGGTTCTTCTCTCTTCAGCTCTATCTTCATTAGCCAAGCATCGTTGCCCTCATGGTTGGAGGAGGAGGGAGACGACATAGTGCCTGGCCTTGACAACCCTGATAGAAAACAACTCAGAACAAAAACATGCAATTTTTGCAAGATACGGGAGTCAAATCCCCCGGGAGATTATATAATGAATTTTTACCGACCAAAATACGTATCGTGCAAGAAAACAGAGTCTGGAAGGCACACGAGGTGCTCAAGAGGTAGGGGGGCGCGCCCAGGGGGTAGGGCACGCCCTCCACCCTTGTGGGGCCCTCGTGTCCTTCCCGGACTGCTATTTAATTTTCTATTTTTCTAAATATTCCAAAATGGAGAAATATTGCCTTAGAAATTGTTTTGGAGTCGGTTTACTTACCGCACCACATATGTATTCCTTTTCGGAGTCTGAAATGTTCTGGAAAGTGTCCCTTATGTATTCCTCCGGGGTTACGGTTTCAATAACATTGGTTTCGACATTTATGGGATTACCTAAGATATAATGTTTGATTCTTTGACCGTTTACCACCTTCGGATTTGTGC
Organism: Triticum monococcum; assembly: GCA_034509565.1. Lineage (NCBI taxonomy): Eukaryota > Viridiplantae > Streptophyta > Magnoliopsida > Poales > Poaceae > Triticum > Triticum monococcum. The sequence continues at coordinate 478,264,998 of CM067843.1, forward strand.
CTTCGAATTTGTTGATTTTTATGGCACCGGAACGATAGACCTCCTCGATAACATAGGGGCCTTCCCATTTAGAGAGAAGTTTCCCTGCAAAAAATCTCAAACGAGAGTTGTATAGCAATACATAATCACCTACATTAAACTCACACTTTTGAATCCTTTTGTCATGCCATCTTTTAACCTTTTCTTTAAACAACTTGGCATTTTTATAAGCTTGGGTTCTCCATTCATCAAGTGAGCTAATGTCAAATAACCTCTTTTCACCGGCAAGTTTGAAATCATAGTTGAGTTCTTTAATAGTCCAATATGCCTTATGTTCTAGTTCAAGAGGTAAGTGACATGCTTTTCCATATACCATTTTATACGGAGACATACCCATAGGATTTTTATATGCAGTTCTATAGGCCCATAATGCATCATCAAGTTTCTTGGACAAATTCTTTCTAGACCTATTGACAGTCTTTTGCAAAATTATTTTGAGTTCTCTATTACTCAATTCTACTTGACCACTAGACTGTGGGTGATACGGAGATGCAATTCTATGATTGACGTCATATTTAGCAAGCATTTTACGGAAAGCACCATGAATAAAATGTGAACCACCATCAGACACTGAATATCTAGGGACTCCAAACCTCAGAAAAATAACTTCTTTAAGCATTTTAATAGAAGTGTTATGATCAGCACTACTAGTTGGAATAGCTTCTACCCACTTAGTAACGTAATCAACAGCAACTAAAATATGTGTATATCCATTAGAGGAAGGAAAAGGTCCCATATAATCAAAGCCCCAAACATCAAACGGTTCAATAACAAGTGAATAATTCATAGGCATTTCTTAACGTCTACTAATATTGCCAATTCTTGGACATTCATCACAGGACAGGACAAACTTACGGGCATCCTTAAAGAGAGTAGGCCAATAAAAACTGGATTGCAATACCTTATGTGCAGTTCTATCTCCAGCATGGTGTCCTCCATAAGCCTCGGAGTGACAATTGCATAGGATCTGTTCCTGTTCATGCTCAGGTACACAATGTCTAATAACACCATCTACTCCTTTATGAAGGTGTGGGTCATCCCAGAAGTAATTTCTTAAATCATAGAAAAACTTTTTCTTTTGTTGGTATGTGAAACTAGGTGGTATAAATTTATCAACAATGTAATTAGCATAATCAGCACACCATGGAGCAGTACAAGAAGCATGTATGACAACTAATTGTTCATCAGGAAAACTATCATCAATAGGTAGTGGGTCATCAAGAACATTCTCTAACCTAGATAAGTTGTCTGCAAAGGGGTTCTCAGCTCCTTTTCTATCAACAATATGCAAATCAAATTGTTGTAGCAAGAGAACCCATCTAATAAGTCTAGGTTTAGCATCTTTCTTCTCCATAATATATTTAATGGCAGCATGATCAGTGTGGATAGTTACTTTAGAATCAACAATATAAGGTCTGAACTTATCACAAGCAAATACAACAGCTAAAAGTTCTTTTTCAGTAGTAGCATAATTTTTTTGAGCATTGTCTAGAGTCTTACCAGCATAATGGATAACATTTAATTTCTTATCAACTCTTTGCCCTAGAACAGCACCTACGGCATAATCGCTAGCATCACACATAATTTCAAAGGGTAAATTCCAATCTGTTGGTTGAACAACAGGTGCAGAGACTAATGCTTTCTTAAGTATTTCAAATGCTTCTACACAATCATCGTCAAAGACAAATGGTATATCTTTTTGTAATAAACTAGTCAGAGGCCGAGAAATTTTTGAGAAGTCCTTAATGCACCTCCTATAAAATCCGGCGTGACCAAGGAAACTTCTTATACGTTTGATGTCCTTGGGACATGGCATCTTTTCAATAGCATCAACCTTGGCTTTATCAACTTCAATACCTCTTTCAGAAATTTTATGCCCCAAGACAATACCTTCATTAACCATAAAGTGGCACTTTTCCCAATTCAAGACAAGATTAGTTTCTTCACATCTCTGCAGAACTCGATCAAGATTGCTCAAGCAATCATCAAAAGAAGATCCATAGACGAAAAAGTCGTCCATGAAAACCTCACAAATCTTTTCACAAAAGTCAGAGAATATAGCCATCATGCATCTTTGAAAGGTAGCAGGTGCATTACATAAACCAAAAGGCATACGTCTATAAGCAAAACTACCAAAAGGGCATGTAAAAGTAGTCTTTGATTGATCTTTAGCCGACACAGGTATTTGAGAGAAACCAGAATAACCATCTAGAAAGCAGTAATGTGTGTGTTTGCATAATCTTTCTAGCATTTGATCGATAAAAGGTAAGGGGTAATGATCTTTCTTAGTAGCTTTATTTAATTTGTAGAAATCAATTACCATCCTATAACCTGTAATAATTCTTTGTGGAATCAATTCATCTTTATCATTAGGAACAACAGTAATACCTCCCTTCTTAGGGACACAATGAACAGGACTTACCCACTGACTATCAGCAACGGGATAAATTATACCTGCCTCCAGAAGCTTTAATATTTCTTTTCTTAACACTTCTTTCATTTTAGGATTCAGACGTCGTTGAGGATCACGAACTGGTTTGGCATCTGCTTCCAAATTTATTTTGTGTTGACATAGAGTGGGACTAATGCCCTTAAGATCATCAAGAGTATATCCAATAGCAGCACAATGCTTCTTCATAGTTTTCAATAGTCTTTCTTCTTCATGCTCTGAAAGGTTAGCACTAATAATAACAGGATATATCTTCTTTTCATCAAGATAAGCATATTTAAGATTATCAGACAACGGTTTAAGCTCAAACACGGGATCACCCTTAGGTGGAGGAGGATCCCCTAGGATTTCAACAGGCAAATTGTGTTTCAGCATAGGTTCCTGTTTAAAGAATACTTCATCTATTTCCCTTCTTTCATTCATAAACATATCATTCTCATTGTCTAGCAAATATTGTTCTAGAGGATCACTAGGAGGTATGGCAATAGAAGCAAGACCAATAATTTCATCCTTACTAGGCAATTCTTCTTCACGGTGTTGTTTACTAAATTTAGAGAAATTAAATTCATGAGTCATATCATCCAAGCCAATAGTAACAACATTCTTTTCGCAGTCTATCCTAGCATTAACTGTATTCAAGAAGGGTCTACCAAATATAATGGGACAAAAGCTATCTTGTGGGGAACTAAGAACAAGAAAATCAGCAAGATATTTAGTTTTCCCGCACAAGACTTCAACATCTCTAACAATTCCCACTGCTGAAATAGTATCTCTATTAGCAAGTTTGATTGTGACATCAATGTCTTCTAACTCAGCAGGTGCAATTTCATGCTTGATTTCTTTATACAAGTCATAAGGTATAACACTAGCACTAGCACCCATATCACATAAGCCATGATGACAATGATCTCCTATTTTAACAGAAATAACAGGCACACCTACCACATGTCTATGTTTATCTTTAGCACAAGGTTTGGCAATTCGAGCAGTTTCACCGTAGAACTGAATAACATGCCCATCAATATTATCAGACAGGAGTTCTTTAACAATAGCAATATTAGGTTCTACTTTAACTTGCTCAGGTGGTGTATATGTTTTAATATTGCTTTTACGAACCACAGTTGAAGCTTTAGCATGATCCTTTATCCTAACAGGGAAAGGTGGTTTCTCAACATAAGAAGTAGGAACAATAGGATCATTATAAGTAATAGCCTTTTCTTCAACTTTAATAGGTGCAACTACTTTTACTTCTATGGGCGGATGATATTTAAACCACTTCTCCTTAGGGAGATCAACATAAGTAGCAAAAGATTCACAGAAAGAAGCTACTATCTCAGAATCAAGTCCATATTTAGTGCTAAACATATGGAAAATATCGGTATCCATAAAAGATTTAACACAATCAAACTTAGGTGTCATACCTAAATCCTTAACATTGTAGAGGTCCCAATCTTCAGAGTTGCGTTTAATTCTATCCAATAAATCCCATCTAAATCCAATAGTCTTCATCATAAAAGAGCCAACACAAGAAGTATCGAGCATGGTGCGATTATTTTCAAAGAGCAGAGCATAAATTTTTTGAATAATCATTTCTCTTGAGAGCTCATGATTGGGGCATGAATATAACATTGATTTAAGCCTCCCCCAAGCTTGAGCGATGCTTTCTCCTTCGCGGGGCCAAAAACTATATATATAATTGCGATCACGATGAACAAGATGCATAGGATAAAACTTCTGATGAAATTCCAATTTCAATCGTTTGTAATTCCAAGACCTCATATCATCACCTAGCCTATACCATGTCGATGCACCTCCCCTCAAATATATGGGGAAGACCTTCTTCTTAAAAACATCTCCGGATACACCTGCAAGCATAAATAATCCACAAACTTCATCCACATATATTAGATGTTCATCAGGATGTTTTGTTCCATCTCCTAAAAAAGGATTAGCTAGCAGTCTTTCTATTATACCCGAAGGAACTTCAAAGCAAGTATTTTCATTTTCATTTTCAGTAGGTTGAGTAGGTTGAGGAGCAACTCTTTGCTCTACTGGTCGGGGTGAAGATACCCCGAACAAGCCCCTCAGAGGATTACTTTCCATAGTAACAAGTGACAGTAAATTTCAGCACACTATATAAATTTTTCCTCACCAAATTCCACCTAGCAAAGGCGCTTCACTCCCTGGCAACGGTGCCAGAAAAGAGTCTTGATGTCTGACAAGTATAGGGGATCTATCGTAGTCCTTTTGATAAGTAAGAGTGTCGAACCCAACGAGGAGCAGAAGGAAACAATAAGCGGTTTTCAGCAAGGTATTCTCTGCAAGTACTGAAATAAGTGATAACACATAGTTTTGTGATAAGATAATTTGAAAGGAGCAACAAGTAACAAAAGTAAATAAAGTGCAGCAAGGTGGCCCAATCCTTTTTGTAGCAAAGGACAAGCCTGGACAAGCTCTTATATAAGGAAAAGCGCTCCCGAGGACACATGGGAATATCGTCAAGCTAGTTTTCATCACGCTCATATGATTCGCGTTCGGTACTTTGATAATTTGACATGTGGGTGGACCGGTGCTTGGGTGTTGTTCTTACTTGAACAAGCATCCCACTTATGATTAACCTCTATTGCAAGCATCCGCAACTACAACAAAAGTATTAAGGTAAACCTAACCATAGCATGAAACATATGGATCCAAATCAGCCCCTTACGAAGCAACGGATAAACTAGGGTTTAAGCTCCTGTCACTCTAGCAACCCATCATATACTTATTACTTCCCAATGCCTTCCTCTAGGCCCAAATAATGGTGAAGTGTTATGTAGTCGACGTTCAAATAACACCACTAGAGGCTAGACAACATGCATCTCATCAAAATATCGAACGAATAACAAATTCACATGACTACTAATAGCAAGACTTCTCCCTTGTCCTCAGGAACAAACGTAACTACTCACAAAGCATAAACATGTTCATAATCAGAGGGGTATTAATATGCATATAGGACCTGAACATATGATCTTTCACTAATTAAACCAACTAGCATCAACTACAAGGAGTAATTAACACTACTAGCAACCTACTAGCACCAACCCCGGACTTGGACACAAGAATTGGATACAAGAAATGAACTAGGGTTTTGAGATGAGATGGTGCTGATGAAGATGTTGATGGAGGTTGTCCTCTCCCGATGAGAGGAGCGTTGGTGATGACGATGGCGATGATTTCCCCCTCCGGGAGGGAAGTTTCCCCGGCAGAACAGCTCTGCCGGAGCTCTAGATTGGATCCGCCTTGTGGTGGCGGAGTTTTGTCCCGAAAGGTTGCTTCCTATTTTTTTTCTCGACGAAAGACATCATATAGGAGAAGATGGTCATCAGAGAGCCACCAGGGGGCCCACGAGGTTGGGGACACGCCCCCACCCTCGTGAGAAGGGTGTGGGCCCCCTGGCTTCATCTTTGGCGAGGATTTTTATTATTTATTATAAGGTATTCCATGGAGTTTCAGGACTTTTGGAGTTGTTCAGAATAGTTCTCTAATATTTGCTCCTTTTCCAGCCCAGAATTCCAGCTGACGGCATTCTCCCTCCTTATGTAAACCTTGTAAAATAAGAGAGAATAGCCATAAGTATTGTGACATAATGTGAAATAATAGCCCAGCATGCAATATTATCGATATAAAAGCATGATGCAAAATGGATGTATCATACGTCTTCACGATCCGACCAATCCTAGCACCGAAGGTACGGCATCTCCACGATCTGCACATGTTCAGCTCGGTGATGTCCCACGACCCCTAGATCCAGCTGGGTTCGAGGGAGAGTTTCGTCAGCACGACGTCGTGATGACGGTGATGATGAAGTTACCGATGCAGGGCTTCACCTAAGCACTACAATGATATGACCGAGGTGGAAATCTGTGGAGGGGGGCACCGCACACGGCTAAACAATCAACTTGTGTGTCTATGGGGTGCACCCTCCCTCGTATATAAAGGGGGGAAGGAGGAAAGGGCCAGCCTAGGAGGAGGCGTGCCCAAGGGGGGGCAATCCTACTCCCAGTAGGTTTGCCCCCCCTTTCCTATTCCTACTAGGAGAAGGAGGAAGGAGGAGGAGAGGAGAAGGAAAGGGGGGCCGCTGTCGGTGTCAAAACCGACGGATCTCGGCTAGGGGGTCCCGAACTATGCGTCTAAGGCGGATGGTAACAGGAGGCGAGGGACACAATGTTTACCCAGGTTCGGGACCTCTCGACGGAGGTAATACCCTACTTCCTGCTTGATTGATGTTGATGGTATGAGTATTACAAGAGTTGATCTACCACGAGATCGTAGAGGATAAACCCTAGAAGCTAGCCTATGATTATGATTGTTCTCCTCCTACGGACTAAACCCTCCGGTTTATATAGACACCGGAGGGGGCTAGGGTTACACAGAGTCTGTTACAAGGGAGGAGATCTACATATCCGAATTGCCAAGCTTGCCTTCCACGCAAAGGCGAGTCGCACCCAGACACAGGGCGAAGTCTTCAATCTTGTATCTTCATAGCCCAACAGTCCGGCCAAAGGATATAGTCCAGCTGTGCGAGGACCCCCTAATCCAGGACTCCCTCAGTAGCCCCTGAGCCAGGCTTCTATGACGATGAGTCCAGCGCGCAGATTGTCTTCGGCATTGCAAGGCGGGTTCTTCCTCTGAATACTCCATAGAAGATTCCGAACACAAGGGTAGTGTCCGGCTCTGCAAAACAAATTCCACATACCACCATAGAGAGTATAATATTTCAACAAATCTAATCTGCTGACAACTTTTCATAACGCGACATCACGCCGTGGCCTAGTCATTATTCAAACCATTTTTCTCAACCAGCTACTGCACATATTCCAAGACGGCTTTCTTGGCACGTCTTGTCGAAGCAGAGATCGTGTCTCCTTATCACGGGATTCTCATCAATATGGGTGTGGGTAACCCAACCGCGCCATCAATCACGGTGCTTGGGGAATAAGCGCGTTTACCAGGCAGGTAGGGAGGGGCATAGTTTCTTCCGCCCTTATAAAGGGACAAGGACTCCTCCTTTTCACCCACGCGTTCTTCTTCCCTGCCCATCCATTCTCATGCACTCGAGCTCCAGCGCCCAAGTTCACATTTTCTCCGTAAAACCACTCCAAACATGTTCGGAGCAGGAGGCAAGTGGATGGTCTCCTCTGTTACGGAGGAGAACATTACGAAGCTCTAGGAAGCCGGATACCTGGCCGCAGATATCGCGCATCGGCTCCCAGACGCGGGGCAGATTGTCCCTACCCCCGAACCCCACGAAAGGGCTGTATTCCTTACCCATTTCGTCCGCCGGCTGGGATTTCCCCTCCACCCATTTGTCCGCGGGTCATGTTCTACTACGGGATGGACTTCCACGATCTGGCCCCTAATTTCATCCTCAACATCTCGGCATTTATCATCGTGTGTGAGGCCTTCCTCCGCATCAAGCCCCACTTCAGCCTGTGGCTGAAGACCTTCAACGTTAAGCCGAAGGTGTTGGTCGGCCAGCAAGCGGAGTGCGGAGGCGCCATGGTGGAAAAAATGCCCAACGTCACCTGGCTCAAAGGCTCCTATGTGGAGACCGTGAAGGGGTGGCAATCGGGGTGGTTCTACATCACCGAGCCGCGTGACACCAACTGGGTGTCGGCCCCCGAATTTCGATTCGGCATCCCCATGCAGCTCACCTCCTGGAAAGAGAAGGGCCTATCCTAGGGTTCATCGGTGGAGCTGACCGGACTCCAGAACTGTGTTAAAAACATGATAAGCAAGAAAATCAAGCTTGTCAATGTGGTCCGTGTCATGCTCTTTCGCCGGATCCTCCTGTGTCAAAGACGGGCATTCAATATGTGGGAGTTCGACCCGGCTAAGCACCAGACGCTGCGAGAGCTCTTCGACACGACACACCAGGGCATCTGGAGGGTGCTGTTCAAGTCCGATGAGGTACCTCCTTCCCTTACCGAGGATCGCGGACTCAGTGCAAAGTGCCCTGCCAATCCGGTAAGCTCCTTATATCCCATAAGATGTTTCTTTCCCAAGTATGATCATGTGGGGGATCTAAGCCTCCATGCCATTTAACAGGAATGGGTCGCAACAGCGGAGCAGATCGATTGTCCGGCCCCACTGCCCGAGGATCCAGCAAGGGCTCTCTTAACGGAGAGGCTGGTTCCAGTGCCCTATGAGGCGCCGGAGAAGAAGGCCACGGGGACCAGGAAAGGTCTCCGGTGCAAGGTCGTGTCGGACTCATCGTCCGATAACACTGAAGCGCCCTCCACCCACGAAAACAAGGAGGAGGAAGAGGAATGTTCTCCCCCCTTGGCCGGGGAGACAAGAAAAGGAAGGTCGCCCCGTCAGGGGAAGCCGAAGGGTCCAAGAAGGGAAGGACTCTCCTTCCGGACTGCTCCACGGCGGCCGCTTTTAGCAGTGGTTACCCAGGGACAAGCCCCTGGCAAAGTTGTAAGTATCCGGATACCATAATAGTTCTTGGTATGTTTTATTTTATTGCTTCTTATCATGCCGAACATGATCATGCAGCCCATCCAAAGCCCATACCGACGTATCCTCTTCGGATGAGTTTTGGGCCCGTCGGAGATGAACAACGATTCACTCCCGACCGCCTCCTCCCCCCGCCCTACGGATGATGTCGAGGTGTTGTCTTGATGGGTACTGAACCAAGGGGAGACAGTTCCGGAGGCGCCCCAAGGCGACATTTCGGACGCTGGGCGCATGAGGGGCAAGACTCCCATGGGCTCTAATGCCGGGGGAAGCAAGTCTAAGGGGTACAAGCCGTCTGTGCCGATGGCCTCTGTCCATCCAGAGGCATCGAACAATTTGCTGGAAGCGGTGGTCAAGAAGGTTCGGTCTGCCAAAAGCGGACTGACTGAAGCCTATGCCAGCCTCCTAATAGGGTTTGAGGTAAGTAATCAAATTATGAGAAAATGTTACAGCATAGACAGTAGCCCCTGATGCTCTGTTTGGTGTTCGCGAAGAAAGGCCGAACAGAGGATCAAATAATAATCATAGGAGTCTAATCAGAATATGTCTATGTGAATAAGCAGGCTTCACTACTGGCCGCTGCCGCTCACACGACGAAGGTCTCCGCACTGAAGCGGGACCTTGAGCGGTCTGAGGAAGAGCTTGGACTTACCAAGAGGCAGCTCAGAGAGAACAAAGGTAAGTGATACCTTGTCTGTTTATTGATAAAAAAGAAGAAACTGGTTGTTAGATCACAGGATCGTCATGAATTTTGCTAGGGGCCACGACCGAAGTGGCGGCCCTGAAGAAGGCGCTGTCCGAGGCCGAAGGCAAAGCGGCCAAGGAGTGCGTAGAGCGCGAGAAGCAAGAGGCATGAGTCGGCGAGGTTCAGCAAGAGCTCTAGGAGTTTGTCAAGAAGTACGAGTCCTTGGAGAGTGACTCTAAGACACAAGGGTTCGAGCTTGCAAAGGCCCTCGAGAACTCACAAAATGCCAAGGCCGAAGCTCAAAAGGCCCTCTAGGAAATCGAGGCGGTCAGGAAGATAGCGGCGGTAAGGCATTCATTATGCAAAGCAAGCATGTGAAGGAAACTTTCCTTTTACTTACCCGAATTCGGAGCTCTCCAGGAGCGTTCGCAGATCTACCCAGCAGTGTGTCGGATGCCGCGGAATTCTACCGGTCCCAGGAAGGGAGCTCGACGGAGAAGTTGTTCTGGTCTCAGTATACTGGGACCAAACATCCGATGCCCTTGAGAAACCAGTTGAAGCAACTGGTCGAGCTTCACAAGGCGGCCGAACTGGCCATGAAGGGCCTCATAGTCCGGATGTGGCCTGGCGAGCCCCTGCCTGGCAGCTATTTCGGCCTAGTAAGGCGGCTTGTGAATGCCTCCCGCGGTTTGAAGTCATAAAGCAGTCCGTCTGCATTGAGGGTGCGTGCAGGGCTTTTGCCCGGGCGAAAGTGCACTGGGTGAAGATGGACGCCGAAAAGTTGGTGAAGGAGGGGCCGCCAGAGGGCAAGGAGCATCGCCGCCCCGAAAAGTATTATGACAGTGTCCTAAAGGGTGCTCGCCTTGTGGCAGAGGAATGTGTTAAGGATGTAATATTTGAATGAATGTATTCATGTGATCCTGTAATGTGAAACGAGTTCATGTGCGCTATGTAACGCTTGTTAATATAAAATATTACCTTCTGTGCGGTCGTTTATAAAATTTGAGCGTTGGCCAGTCGTCGGCTTCCACCCCCATGTAACTAGTACTGAGGTGTTCAGGATAAACCTGGTCACTCTTTATCCCAGTTTTGGGCCCTTCGAAGGAGGTGTTCAGCACAACGAACCAGGCAATCGGACTATAAAGCTTTATCACTCTCACTTAGCCATAGAAGTCTACAATTTTAAATTTTGGCGAAGCCCCTAGTATTCGGAAGGCCGAACTTGGGGCGCTATGTACGCCTAAATCAGACAAGGCCGACTCCTCGCCCGAAGCAGAAAAATCTTTAAGGATTTGAGACCTCTCGAACAGCGATCAGCTCTCGTCGCATCATGACAGTCAATTTTCGGCTTTCTCTACTGAGGTGCTCATCTGGAAGAACCGGGACGCAATCGCAGTAGTTCTCCCAGTGCTACCTTAGCCGATGTAGCGGAACATAAGGTACCAAAACATGGGAGCCGGGCAAACCCAACTATTGACCCAAGACATGATTCGGAGCTGATGCATATAATGATATAAGTTCGGGGTGCCGCACTGTCGAAAGTGTTCGGACTTTTCATGCCGTGTTATGGGGTACACTGAAGCCCCTGGCGCACTGGTCGTATCAGAATGTACTGGTGCAATTTGTCATAAATAAGCAGACAGGGAAAAAAGATAAAGGAATGCAATAATGAGCTAATGTTGTACATTGTTATTTAAATGATACGTCAAAGTGTATACATACATGTAGTGCAATAAGTAAAAAATAGGACTATTTGACATGTCCTATCCAAGGTCAAGCTACGTGTGGGTATGCAAAACAGGTATATCGATCATTATCAAAGACCACGTGAGGATTCCCTTGTACGTCAAAGCTTCTTGCTTCCTTGGTGTTTCCTTCCCGTGACGGGTCCGATAATCAGACGATCTGCCCCGCACCAGGAATCCTTAGACGATCTGCCCCTCCTCTATAATGAAATCCAGGACTCCCTCAGCTGCCCCCAAACCCTAAACCAATTCGGTTTGGGCCTAGGGGGCAAACCCCACCACTTTCATGCTGCCCTGTTTCTCCACTAGGGCCCATTAAGGCCCATTGACTCCTCGGGGGGTTCTGGTAACCTCGTGGTACTCCAGAAAATGCCCGAACTCATCCGGAACCATTCCGGTGTCCAAACATAGCCTTTCAATATATCAATCTTTATGCATTGACCATTTCGAGACTCCTCGTCATGTCTGTGATCACATCCGGGACTCCGAACTACCTTTGGTACATGAAAACACATAAACTCATAATACCGATCGTCATCAAACCTTAAGCGTGCGGACCCTATGGGTTCGAGAACTATGTAGACATGACCGAGACTCACTTCCGGTCAATAACCAATAGCGGAACCTATATGCTCATATTGGTTCCTAAATATTCTACAAAGATCTTTGTCGGTCAAACCGCATAACAACATACGTTGTTCCCTTTGTCATCGGTATGTTACTTGCCCGAGATTCGATCGTCGGTATCATCATACCTAGTTCAATCTCGTTACCGGCAAGTCTCTTTACTCGTTCCGTAATGCAACATCCAGTAACTAACTCAATAGTCACATTGCTTGCAAGGCTTATAGTGATGTGCATTACCGAGAGGGCCTAAAGATACCTCTCCGACAATCGGAGTGACAAATCCTAATCTCGATCTATGCCAACTCAACAAACACCAACAGAGACACCTGTAGAGCATCTTTATAATCACCTAGTTACATTGTGACGTTTGATAGCACACTAAGTGTTCCTCCGGTATTCGTGAGTTGCATAATCTCATAGTCATAGGAACATGTATAAGTCATGAAGAAAGCAATAGAAACAAACTAAACGATCATAGTGCTAAGCTAATGGATGGGTCTCGTCCATCACATCATTCTCTAATGATGTGATCCCGTTCATCACATGACAACACATGCCTATGGCTAGGAAACTTAACCATCTTTCATTAACGAGCTAGTCAAGTAGAGGCATACTTGGGACACTCTGTTTGTCTATGTATTCACACATGTATCAAGTTTCCGGTTAATACAATTCTAGCATGAATAATAAACATTTATCATGATATAAGGAAATATAACTAACAACTTTATTATTGCCTCTAGGGCACATTTCCTTCAGTCTCCCACTTGCACTAGAGTCAATAATCTAGTTAACATCGTCCTGTGATTTAACACCAATAGTTCACATCTTTATGTGATTAGTTCACATCTCCATGTGACTAATACCCAAAGGGTTTACTAGAGTCAATAATCTAGCTCACATCGCTATGTGATTAACACCCAAAGAGTGATCATGTTTTGCTTGTGAGAGAAATTTAGTCAACGGGTCTGCCACATCCAGAGCCGTATGTATTTTACAAATTTTTCTATGTCTACAATGCTCTGCATGGAGCTACTATAGCTAATTTCTCCCACTTTCAATATGTATCCAGATTGAGACTCGGAGTCATCCAGATCGGTGTCAAAACTTGCATTGACATAACACTTTACGATGAACTTTTTGTCACCTCCATAAATGCGAAACATATCCTTATTCCACTAAGGGTAATTTTGACTGATGTCCACTGATCCACTCCTGGATCACTATTGTACGCTCTTGCCAAACTCTTGGTGAGGTACACAATAGTTCTGGTACACAACATAGCATACTTTATAGAACCTAGTGGTCTTGTCAACCATCAACACTTGACACTTTTTCTTGATTTCTACCTTCGCCAATTTCAGCATCGCGAAGAGCATGGGAATCGTTTCCGTTATCCCTTGCATATTATAGTTCATCACGAAGTTCTAGTTACTTGGTGATAGTGACTAGAGAACTCTGTCAATCACTATCTTATCTGGAAGATTAACTCCCACTTGATTCAAGTGATTGTAGTACTCAGACATTCTGAGCACATGCTCACTAGCTGAGCTATTCTCGTCCATCTTGTAGGCAAAGTACTTGTCAGAGGTCTCATACCTCTTAACACGGGCATGAGTCTGAAATACCAATTTCAGCTCTTGTAACATCCCATATGCTCCGTGGCGTTCAAAACGTTTTTGAAGTCCCGGTTCTAAGCCGTAAAGTATGGCGCACTAAACTATCAAGTAGTCATCATACCAAGCTTGTCAAACGTTCATAACGTCCGCATCTGCTCCTACAAAAGGTCCGTCACCTAGCGGTGCATCAAGGACATAATTCTTCTGTGCAGCAATGATGATAATCCTCAGATCATGGAGCTAGTTTGCATGATTGCTACTAAAATCTTTCAACATAGTTTTCTCTAGGAACATACCATAAATAAAACGGGGAAGCTATACGCGAGTTATTGATCTACAACATAGATATGCAAATACTATTAGGACTAAGTTCATGATAAATTAAAGTTCAATTAATCATATTACTTAAGAACTCCCACTTAGATAGACATCCCTCTAATCATCTAAGTGATCACGTGATCCATATCAACTAAACCATGTCTGATCATCACGTGAGATGGAGTAGTTTTGAATGGTGAATATCACTATGTTGATCATATCTACTATATGATTCACGCTCAACCTTTCGGTCTCAGTGTTCTGAGGCCATATCTGCATATGCTAGGCTCGTCAAGTTTAACCCGAGTATTCTACGTGTGCAAAACTGGCTTGCACCCATTGTATGTGAGCGTAGAGCTTATCACACCCGATCATCACGTGGTGTCTCGGCACGATGAACTGTCGCAACGGTGCATACTCAGGGAGAACACTTGTACCTTAAAATTTAGTGAGAGATCATCTTATAATGCTACTGTCGTACTAAGCAAAATAAGATGCATAAAGGATAAACATCACATGCAGTCAATATATGTGACATGATATGGCCATCATCATCTTGTGCCTTTGATCTCCATCTCCAAAGTACCGTCATCATCTCCATTGTTACCGCATGACACCATGATCTCCATCATCTTGATCTCTATCAACATGTTGTTCATGGTCATCTCACCAATTATTGCTTTTGCAACTATTGCTATCGCATAGCGATAAAGTAAAGCAATTATATAGCGATTGCATCTTATGCAATAAAGAGATAACCATAAGGCTCCTGCCAGTTGCCGATAACTTCAACAAAACATGATCATATCAGATTATATCACTTCATGTCTTGACCATATCACATCACAATATGCCCTGCAAAAACAAGTTAGACGTCCTCTACTTTGTTGTTGCAAGTTTTACGTGGCTGCTACAGGCTTAGCAAGACCCATTCTTACCTACGCATCAAAAACCACAACGCGGTATAGTGATTGCTTTCTGATCTTTAGGAAGAACCCTGTTCATTGAATCCGATTCACCTAAAGTTGGAGAAACAAACACCCACCAGCCACCTGTGTGCAAAGCACGTCGGTAGAACCAGTCTCATGAACGCGGTCATGTAATGTCGGTTCGGGCCGCTTCATCCAACAATATCACCGAATCAAGAAACAACCAATGACGGCAAGCAATATGTATATACCCACGCCCACAACTCCTTTGTGTTCTACTCATGCATATAACATCTACGCATAAACCTGGGTCGGATGCCACTGTTGGGGAATGCAGTATTTCAAAAAAATTCCTATGCACACGCAAGATCCATCTAGGTGATGCATAGCAATGAGAGGGGGAGAGTATGTCTACGTACCCACGTAGACCGAAAGTGGAAGCGTTATGACAACGCGGTTGATGTAGTCATACATCTTCACGATCCGACCGACCCTAGCACCGAAGGTACGACACCTCCGAGATTTGCACACGTTCAGCTCGGTGACATCCCACAATCTCTAGATCCAGCTGGGGTCGAGGGAGAGTTTCGACAGCACGACGGCATGATGACGGTGATGATGAAGTTACCGACGCAGGGCTCCACCTAAGCACTACAACGATATGACCGAGGTGGAAATCTGTGGAGGGGGGGCACCGCACACGGCTAAACAATCAACTTGTGTGTCTATGGGGTGCACCCCTCCCCCGTATATATAGGGGGGAAGGAGGAGAGGGCCAGCCTAGGAGGAGGCGCGCCCAAGGGGCGGGGCGGGGGGGGATCCTACTCCAAGTAGGCTTGCCCCCCCCCTTTCCTATTCCTACTCGGAGAAGGAGGAAGGAGGAGGAGAGGAGAAGGAAAGGGGGGACGGCCCCCCAAACCCTAAACCAATTCGGTTTGGGCCTAGGGGGGTGCGCCCCACCACTTGCGTGCTGCCCTCTTTCTCCACTAGGGCCCATTAAGGCCCATTGACTCCCTGAGGGATTCCGATAACCTCCCGGTACTCCGGAAAATGCCCGAACTTATCCGAAACCATTCCGGTGTCCAAACATAGCCTTCCAATATATCGATCTTTATGTCTCGACCATTTCGAGACTCCTCGTCATGTCTGTGATCATATCCGGGAGTCCGAACTACCTTCGGTACATCAAAACACATAAACTCATAATACTGATCATCATCGAATGTTAAGCGTGCGGACCCTACGGGTTCGAGAACTATGTAGACATGACCGAGAATCACTGTCGGTCAATAACCAACAGCAGAACCTGGATGCTCATATTGGTTCCTACATATTCTACGAAGATCTTTATCGGTCAAACCGCATAACAATATACGTTGTTCCCTTTGTCATCAGTATGTTACTTGCCCGAGATTCGATCGTCGGTATCATCATACCTAGTTCAATCTCGTTACCGGCAAGTCTCTTTACTCGTTCCGTAGTGCAACACCCCATAACTAACTCATTGGTCACATTGCTTGCAAGGCTTATAGTGATGTGCAACACCGAGAGGGACTAGAGATACCTCTCCGACAATCGGAGTGACAAATCCTAATCTTGATCTATGCCAACTCAACAAACACCATCGGAGACACTTGTAGAGCATCATATAATCACCTAGTTACATTGTGACGTTTGATAGCACACTAAGTGTTCCTCCGGTATTCGGGAGTTGCATAATCTCATAGTCATAGGAACATGTACAAGTCATGAAGAAAGCAATAGCAACAAACTAAACTATCATGGTGCTAAGCTAACGGATGGGTATCGTCCATCACATCATTCTCTAATGATGTTATCCCGCTCATCAAATGACAACACATGTCTATGGCTAGGAAACTTAACCATCTTTGATTAACGAGCTAGTCAAGTAAAGGCATACTAGGGACACTCTGTTTGTCTATGTATTCACACATGTATCAAGTTTCCGGTTAGTACAATTCTAGCATGAATAATAAACATTTATCATGATATAAGGAAATATAAATAACTAAGGATGGCAATTTTATCCATGGACATGGATATCCATGGATATCTGACCCGATTGGATAGAGTTTGGATATGCTTTTGTGTCCATGGGCGGCGCCCAAACCCGACCCGATTGTTCATGGATAGGGCATGGATATAATCTTGTACCCATGGATATACCCAAACCTGACCCGATAGTATGAGTTAATGGGGGAAAATCTGCTATCCCTGCCCCACGGTCATATGTCCCACAACAATTTTACACTTTTTTTATCTAAAACATGCATAAGAAATTACACAATCCCCATCGTAACTTTTTTTAGTTGACATTCAATCCCCTCTATAACATAATCCAACACCCCTTTCCTTATTTTTACCTCCTCCTTAAATGACTCGTCATTCTCATTTGTTAGAAAAATACTAAATGATCTTAGGTTGTTAGTGGATGTTGATTTACCATAAGTGACGCCTAGCCTACCACGAGGTGAAGAATGGAAGAGTTTATGTTAATATTGTGTTATGTCTTATTTATATGTCTCGAGAGGACCCAATGGATATCCAATGGGTATGGATATCCATCGGATTTGGACATGGAGACAACTTTTCACCCATGGATTTTTTCATGGGCGGTCCAAGACTGTCTTCATGGACATGGATATGGATTTGAGATCGTTCAAACCGATCCAAACCCGACCCATTGCCATCATTATAAATAACAACTTTATTATTGCCTCTAGGGCATATTTCCTTCAGGTCTTGCCTCTAAGACTGGCTCAAGTGTTATTGGTGATCATGTTTTCCGGATCTCAGGATATCGTTAAGTGTAACAGTAATCCTGAAACAACATTGATAGTATGACGTTAGAAGAACAATCATATTGAATCGACCCAATCTTGTTTGTTATACTTTGAGATAATATCGTTTGTAATCAATTGTTATAACATGGAGTGTTAGCATGTGTTTTAGTTCCTCAGACATGAGAGTATCCTAGTCACTTCCTACCATATGATGGACTTTGGTGTTGCTCAAACGTCATTTGTAACTAGGTGATCATAACGACAACTTACGGGTTGATCGGAAAGTTTGACAAGGGACTGGATAGCTTGAGAGTGGAATTTGCTCCTCCGATGATGGAGATATATTCGTAGGGCCCTATCAGTGTGATGACATCCATCATCGCTTGGCCAGACACAGGTGACTATGTCACGGGGATGCCGGGACATTTCAATGACAAAGAAGAACAATACTGGTAATAGGATCTATGGTATAGTGAGCATGTATATGACTCAGGAGGATACCGATGCACCCCGGGTATTGTAAAGTATCGTGAAGCAAAGGGAACATCACACGATAGCCAAAGGTTCACTCGAATATCATTCGTGTGCTCATAGGGATCGATATGGACATCCACGGTTCCACTATCGGTCATTGAGCGAAGGATTTTGTTCATGTCTATGAGTTATCGAACCTACAGGGTCACAAGCTTAAGGATATCATGATATCATGAGTGTTAGTAGGACGGGAGTAATGATAATATATTTTTGGAATTTTTTCATAAATATTCGGAATAGTTGCGAGTGGATCCAGAAGCGTTTCGGGGTCACCGGAAGGGCTTCAGAGAGTATCGGGTAATATTAGATACTATCGATAAATAATATATAGGTGGAAAATGTTTTCGATGATGTTAAATTATATATATAAGGGTCTAGTAATTATTATAAGGCTTTCATATTAAATTAAATATCAACGAGCCTTAAAAGGCCAAGAGGAGGAAGGCAACTTGGGCCACAAGGCGATGCAAAAAAACACTTGGGCCACAAGGGCCCAAGTGGAGGAGGCACATCCCCTTTCCTTGTGTGTGTGGGGGGGGGGCCTAGTGGGTGAGGAGTCCAACTCCTCCCCCTGGCCGGCGCACCAAGGAGGGGCTTTCCCTCCCTAGTGGCAACCCCTCCACTCCCCTCTAACCTATATATACATGAGGTGTTGGCCCTTCTCTACATAGAAGTTTTTGGAGCCTCCTCTCGTTCATCTAGCCCTAGTTCTAGTTGTCCTGGTTGAATAATTAGAGCTTGGTCTAGTTCCTCTAATCGTCATAATTAGAAGCCCAGTGTGGCTCTAACCTCCTTCCTCTAATTCTCCGATGATGATTATCTCTAGACAACAAAGTGCTGCAGCATCATGAAGGTTGCATGCTTGCAACTAAGTAGAGAGGTCATGCTTTTGGTCTTAGGTTCAAGGGACTATTCGTGGGCAGTTTGAGGGATCACTCATCGACAGTTCGAGGGACTCCAAGTATGATCCACACTGACACATTCTTCTTCCGCTGCAACTCGGTGACGGTAACGATCATGATCCCAACCCTTTTATGCATGTTCATCTTGATCTTGGGTGTTCATAGGTGCGATTTTTTGTTTGTTTTCTACTATGTTTCCAACACCAGAGGGGTTACCTGACCTCCCTTTATATAGACAGGGAGGTCTAGGGTTTACACAATTGTAGATGTGATCCTGGCCGCCTCCCTCCTTATCTTGGGGAATAAGTCACAGCAAGGTCGGGTTTGTTGGGGAACGTAGCAATAATTCAAAAAAAAATCCTACATGTCACCAAGATCAATCTAGGAGATGCTAGCAACGAGAGAGAGAGAGGGAGTGCATCTTCATACCCTTGAAGATCGCTAAGCGGAAGCGTTACAAGGAACGCAGATGATGGAGTCGTACTCGCGGCGATTCAAATCGCGGAAGATTCGATCTAGCACCAAACGGACGGCGCCTCCGCGTTCAACACACGTACAGCCCGGAGACGTCTCCTCCTTCTTGATCTAGCAAGGGGAGAGGAGAAGTTGAGAGAGAGCTCCGGCAGCACGACGGCATGGTGGTGGAGCTTGCAGTTCTCCGGCAGGGCTTCGCCAAGCACTACGGAGGAGAAGGAGGTGTTGGAGAGGGGAGGGGCTGAGCCAGGGAAGGGGTGCGGCTGCCCTCTCTCTCCCTCACAATATATAGGGGGAAGGGGGGAGGAGGATGCACCCTAGGGTTTCCCTAGGGGATGTGCGGCCGCCATAGGGGAAACCCTAGATGGGTTTGGGCGCCCCCACCCCTAGGAAACTTGCCCCCCCAAGCCGGGAGGGGTGGCTGCCCTAGGGGAGGCGCCCCCACTTCTCTACGTTACGTGAGTTGGGGTGGGAGGGGCGCACAGCCCCTTAGTGGGCTGGTGTTCCCCCTCCCCTTCGCCCATAAGGCCCCCCAACGCTTGTCGGGGCCTCCGAAACTCCTTTCGGTCACGCTGGTCGTCACCCAGTACTCCCAGAACAATTCCGGACTCCAATACCCTTCGTCCAATATATCAATCTTCACCTCTAAACCATTCTGGAGTTCCTCATCATGTCCGACGATCTCATCCGGGACTCCGAACAACCTTTGTTAACCACATACTATTCCCATTACAACTCTAGCGTCACCGAACCTTAAGTGTGTAGCACTACAAAAAAAATACACTTCCGTGATGATACGTGTTTGTCGCAGTAGGTCGCGTTTTCTATCACGCATGTACATCCATGACAAATTTATGACAGAATCAAGATAGTCATACTTGTGCTATCGTAGAAGTGTTCCATGACATTGCCAAAATTATCATCACGGAAGTGTCCACTTCCATGACGATAAATCGCGCGTCACAGAAGTGCTTTCGTCAAGGGTGACCGACGCGTGGCATCCACCGTAATGGAACGCCGTTAAGCTATCGGGTCAGATTTTGGATCCGATAACCCGTTAACAGCCACGACCAATGCTGATTTTCCACGTGTAAAATTCTCATTGGCTGACGGATCCACGCGTCCGCTCCGCGTTGGCACAGGTGTCACTCATCCAACGGTCGAGATGGGCATATGATATGTTGACACGTGGACCGGACCAAAAGTGGCCCACAAAGATTAAATGGGCCGGCCCAACCGAAGGCCCATAAGATTTAGCGGACCATAATGGGCCGGCCCAGCTAAAGGCCCACAACATTTAGCGGACCATAATGGGCTGACCCAGCTAAAGGCCCACACGATTTTGCAGACCATAATGGGCCGGCCCAGCTAAAGGCCCACAAGATTTTGTGGACCACAATGGGCCAGCCCAGCTAAAGGCCCACTAGATTCGGCCGACCATAATGGGCCGGCCCAGCTAAAGGCCCAACATTCTCTGTCAAATTGGCCCATCAACGGTTTGTCCTAAACTTGTCATCAACGCGGCACATGGTCACTTCTGGCCCGTTAACAGTCCGCTAAGTAATTGGGCCGAATTACGGCCCGATGTATTTCCGGCCTGTTAAAGGTCCGGCTTCATTTGGGCCCATTTACAGGCCATCAAAACTTTCAGCCCATAAACGACCGTGAAGGATTTGGGTCATATTCGGCCATGTCTGACATTCGTCCTGTTAGAGGCCCACTATAGCTTTGGGCCACTTTCGGCATGTTGTCATTTTCGGCCTATTAACGCCGTACCTAAGCCATGGGCCCAACTGTGGCCCAACGTCATATCGGGCCCATTAACGGCCCATATAAAAATGAAGATAATCTAGCCCGACCGAAGTTCTGGCCTGTTAAAGGCTCGTGTATTAGGTCGGCGCATTTACGGCCCATTCGAATTTCGGCCTGTTAAAGTCCAGTGGGTTATTTAGCACAATCAGGGCCCAATCTCACTTTCGGTCTACTAAAGGCCCATGTATTTTATGGGCTCGAGATATTTACACCTGTAAACGGCCTATTTTTACTGAGGGCCCAAATTATGTTTAGGCCTGTTAAAGGCCCACTATGGGCACAGGCCTACCAGAAAAATATGAAAGCTTATGCTGATTTAGGCCTACATATTTTTAGTGGGCTACATGCCAATTTTGGCCCATAATCGTCTTTAGCCCAATTGGAATGGGCCCGACGAATGTTGGCATGTTGGGCTCCTACGAAGCTTTAGGCCGAATACATTAATAAGATAAACCTACACTATACGAAAATAGCGTCGTAATTACTGCAGCCTGAGGCAGCATCATGAATGTTGTATCACAACAAAATAAATTCCAACTATACAACAAAAGGCCTGTTGGTGTAAAGTTTACAGTCCTTCCAGATAAAAGCACCATCAGATGTATAGAAGCACAGATCATTTGACGTGAGTGCTAATGTTTCAGGCTGTAGAATCTGATGGAGCAGCACAATCTCCACCTTTTTTCCCGCCATTGCTCTTGAACAACGAAGCGAATGTCTGATAGTCTGGTTTCAAAACCATTCATATCTTGATGATATTTCTCAACCACTATTCTTGTTTCTGAAACAATGTCCACTAGGGATTGGACTTGTGTCTGGAGCACAGATATATCACTCTGTCTAGCAGGAAGATTTTGTTCAGTAGGCGATTTGGACGAGGTTACCTTGACAACCAACCCAGAATTACGCAGGAAGGTGCTTTTTGCACTGTTAGTGGAGAGATACTGATGCACTGCCGCAAGAGGTGACATTATGCATGTAGTAGCCTCGTCACCTTCAGGTTGTTGTGGCTGTTCAATCATTTGTTCCATAGCTTCCTGAAAGTTTGAACTTGTAGATCAGTGTACCAGATAAATTACTAATGAGACAAAAACAAACAAAGTAGGTTAAAGGTTTATACATAACTTATTTTGGTGAACTACTGTAATACATTAGCATGTATTGTAGTGCCAACTACATAATAAAATCACTTTCGGAACATATGTCCATGTAGCATGCCTACTGTATTGTCTATTTCCTTACATTCGTTGACATCTAAGGATAAAGAGACATGGTTTAAAGTAGGATGAACATAGTATGACATCATTCATATCATGGGCAAATAGATATAAAACAAACAGGCTACTTTATCATTGTGTGCGCACGTGAACATAACAACTAGATTACAGATCAAGACCAAAGGAATATCCTTCATCTCTTCTAAACCATGTAAGGTGACAACTGTGAATAAAAGTGAACAGAGTAACTGACATTGGCTGCAAACCAAGTAGTTAAATGAACACATCACAATACCAATCAGTTCAAGGCAGGAGGAGTAAGGACTTACAACAGTGGCTTGAACTGGTGTGCTCATGCCCTTCATCTTGCCGGTGTGGCAATCCTTGAAGATTTGCACTGCATTCGGTTCAAGTTCTTTTCGGTCCGCACGAGATTTCCTTTGTATTTGGAACAAGTCAATATAGATACGATAATATGGCACAAAAAAGAAGGAAGTAGCAGCTATTTACAAGAGCCTTGCAGTGTGCAATATAGCTACGAGATCCTGTGGTCTGTTCGAATTTCACTTTAGAACGGTCGGTTTTGTTCTTCAAACAGTTAGCCTAGAAGAAGATACACTTGTAAGGCACATACATAAATACAAGTTCAATATGTGGTCTGATCAAATACATATAGCCCACCTGATACTTTGGATCAGACCAGTGTTTAACGAGGGCTGTCCAGTCTTCATCTGTAATATATTCCACTGGAGATGTTTGGGCGATTTCATTGTTAGCCTTGCCTTCAAAGTGAGATTTTCTAAGGTGGTACCAATACTGTCGCAGAGCAGACTGAAAAACATGAGTGCATGCTTGTCTAGTTGCATCATCTTTCGGATCCAACTTGAACCTCATCTATTGAAAAAAGAATGTAAGTCTTATTAGGAGGAAGCTAGAAAGTATGGGACAGAGCAAGACAATATTACTAATTGCGATGAATAACATTACTTACGAATAAATGGTCAAGGAAGGTGTTAAACTGGGTATTGTCTTTCTCATTCCTGTACTGGATCCACGTTGGGAGGATACGTGCATGACACCTAACGGCAACGGCTGCCTCTGATACTAACTTGGCTGACTCTGCAGCATCACGTGGCCTTTTTAAACCTGCCTCAAAATGGATCTCCATTATTCCTCCTTTAGATTTTGTTAATCTGTCAAGCATTATCCCTGATGTCTGTTTCCGCTTGCGCCGTGGTGCTAGTTCAACAACGAATATGGAAAGTGTTAGTGTACATCAAACTGTGAGAGTACATATAAAGGAGCATGCAACTGCAACCTGACTCGGTCAGGTACCGTCTTGGTGTTGATGCTCATGAAGTCCATATGATCTTGCCAAGTCCTGTTGTGCCAGCAGTGCTTCGGAAGTAGTGTTAGGTGTGAAGGCAGCTTGGGAACTGGCCAGTTCCAGAGCAAACGAATGAGTAACTGGTTGAGATGCTAGTACAGTTGAAGCGGATGCTGCAGCTGGTGGAGCAGGTGATACTGTGTTTGTAGATTTAGCCGGTGGGCTTGGACCTTCTACTGCACTATAAGTACCAGCAGAATCTCGACGGCAGAACCTTTTCCGTTTCACCCGACGAGTAACAACACTCCCTACTATATTATTTTCCTTGCTCTTTTTTGACTTTGCCATGTCAAGCTGTACCCACAACAAAAAAGAATAAAATCACTCTTCAGAACTCATTGATGCATGATACAGACAAGCAATACTTTGATGTAAGACAACCGTATGAGGATGGAATATGTAAGAAAAACAGGACGGCATGACATATTCACAGCTACGATGTGCAAACTAAGCAGAAGGATTTTCAAGAAAATAGAAGTAATGCAAGCTAGACACCATATGAAAGATGCAACCAATATTACTCTGCCAAGTTAAAAGTGTCTTGTCATAAGTGGCAATTTGAAAAATTAGAAGCAGTACAACGTAGGAATCAATGCAAGATGCAACCACTATCAAACTGCCATGTTAGAAGCATCCAATCATGAGTGACTGATGCAGGATACACAACAGCAGTACTTTGATGTAAGAACATGTTATGATAGATAGATGTAGTGTATTCTAGACACAGAAAGCCATGTCATATGCACATGTATAACGTATAAACTCAGCAGGTGCAATTTAATCAAAATAGAAGAAATACAGGCTAGACAACATATGCAACATGAAACCAATTATCACACTATCAACTTAGAGCAAGCACCTGCGATGGTGGAGTACGGGAGATGAACTCATCATGTAGACTTAGGACTTCAACTTCATTAGCAGTAGCAGTGGCAAATCTAGAGAGTCTCTGTTTGCGTCGGTGCGGAGGACCACTAACATCCCCTAACTTACTCTTTCCCTTCCTATTTTCTGATATTGCCTTATGAAGTCAAAACCACAAGAAGATGAACAAAATTAGCTCTGCATAACTGGTTGATGCATGATACAGATGAACACTCTTTGATGTAAGGCAAGCGCAGGATAGGAGGATGGA
The DNA here is from genome assembly GCA_034509565.1 of Triticum monococcum. Classification (NCBI taxonomy): domain Eukaryota; kingdom Viridiplantae; phylum Streptophyta; class Magnoliopsida; order Poales; family Poaceae; genus Triticum; species Triticum monococcum. The sequence goes on from CM067843.1 coordinate 478,290,181, forward strand.
ATATATACAGAAAAAGACGGCGTTTCATATTCACACGTACGATAGGAGGATGGAATATGTATGAAAAAACAGTAAGCGGAAGGCATTTCAACAAAATTAGAAGAAATGAAAGCTAGGCACCATATGAACATGCAACCAATATCACTCTATCAGGTAAAAAGTGTCTCGTCATAAGAGCCATTTCAAGAAATTAGAAGCAGGTATATGGTGGTGGAGTAGGGGAGATGTGCTCATCATGGTGGTGGAGTAGGGGAGATGTGCTCATCATGTACACGTATTGTAACATCCCAAATTTTCAATTTGAAATGTTGTACATAAGTCATCCATGCATATCATATTTTGTTGCATTTTCGCTCCGCAATCCTCAAAATCCTAAGCAACTCAAGGAACTCCGGAGAGAGTTGGGGTTTCCCGGTTTTCATATTTGATTTTTATCAAATAATGAAATGAGGATTTTGATTTTAATTATTTCTCTCCCCGAAAAATATTTCATATTAAAATATATGAGAGGAGATAATATGACTTCCCCAAAATAATTGAAATATCGGAGGAAAAATATTAAAATCATTTATTTGATTTTATTTGGATTTTATTTGCATTAGAAAAATTGCACGTTTTCCAAATTGCATTTTAGGGCCAAGAAAATGTTCATCTCGTTCTAAATATTTTATTTCGACGGTGAAAATTTGTTTTTGGCATTTTTAGATTTTTATTTATTTTTCTAGGATTTTATTTCGGTCGGCGAAATTATTAAAAAAAGGTTCCGCGCCCGACTGGGCCTAAGGCCCAGCTGAACCAGGCTCGCGCCGCTGTCGCCGCCTCCATGCGCGCGCGCGCCGCCGCCGCCGACTCGGACTAGGAGTCTGAGCCGGACTCCGCCGCCGCCGCTTGCCCCTCCTCCAAGCAAGCCGCCCCGCCCCGCCCCTTTATATAGCCGCCACCCCGCCCCCCCAACACCACCCCACCGCCGCCGCACCTCGCCGCGCCAGCCGCCGCCGCCCGCAGCTGCCGCCGCCCGCACCTCGTCCCGCCGGAGCCCTCGCCGGAGGTAGCCACCGGACTCCGCCGCTGTTTTTCTTGGTTCTTTTAGTTAGCGGACGTTCATCCCTACGTTCGTTTTAACGAATGGTTTTCGCCCGTTAGTTACAGCTAACAAACGCTCATTTGTTAGTCTGTTCGTCCGTTTTCTTTTATCGGATTTATTCCGCGTTTTTTCTGATCGCGATTTCTTATCCGATCTTAGTTTCTGCTTTTCTTTTCGCTCGTTAGTCGGAATCAGGCAATTCAAGCGCCTAGAGTTTTGTCTCGAAACCCTCTTTCCGTTTAACCAACTCAAATAAGTTTTTGCTACTATAAAATTTGACCTAGGTTCAGATTAGTAAAACGAAGCTTTTCTCTTTCGCCGTTTGAGTTTCGTTGCTCTGTTTGATTTGATTCTTTTTGCTAACCGGAGTTCTTAAGTTGAACCTTCCGGTCAATCTCTTTTATTTGAGTTTTGCTTGCGCACCTTTGCTTGTTGCTTATGTAAGTTATTATTTGTTTGCGATAGAACACCCGGAGTGCGAAGCGTGCTACTACGAGTCCCTAGGTTTTGCAGATCGTCAGCAAGGCAAGTAACACTTTGATCATACTCTTCTCATACCCAGTTTTCATGCATTAGTTCCAATCCTCAAACGTTGCATGATTAGGATGTCATTAACATGTGGGTTGGGAAGTAGTTGTTGAGGTAGAACCTATTACCCTGTTACATTCAAAACTTTGTGAGTTACTTCTACGTTTGCTTATATTGCTATGCTATGCTCATAGACGTGGTTTGGGTTTGAGTGAAATCCATGACAGATGTGAGATTGTTAATTAATGGTTCAACTTAAGGTGGCAATTTAAATTAACATCTAGGTGGATTGAGGCACCTAGAGTACCAGTGTTGCCTGTATTTTTTTGGAAATCCCGGAGTACCCGTGTGATCTTCCTATGGACCGCCACCCAGGCTCAAAGGGAACTGAGATGATTCATGCTAGAAACTTCCGTGTGCAGCCACAAGCTATTATGGGCTCTAGCATAGTTGAGTAAGTTACGTGAAGCTCTTGAAGAGGCAGATCAGCAGGTAGTGGGAATGTAGGTTTGGCATGGTCTGTCCGGAGTAGAGAGTTAATGTTTCTGAAAGACTGTGTCTCGGTCATCTGTTTCTCAAACACCTTGTAGTGCGAGAAAATCCAACGGAGGCGATCGAGTCTTGTGGGGAAAAGTGCGCAAACCTCTGCAGAGTGTATAATCTAATCATGGTTAGCCGTGTCCCCGCTTATGGACAATTCTTGAGTATCTAGTATTTGGGTTATGACATGTATCTCATCACTCTTAATTAATATTGTTGGGATGTTCATTACTTTAATTGGGATTGAGTTGGAGGAACCTTCTCAAGGATGTTTCAACTACCATGATAGTTAAATTAAAATCTATTCCTTTGTTGTAGGGAAAAATTGGCTTTACGCAAAAACTATAACCATAGAGCTTTCCACCAGCCAAATATACATGTACTATTAGCATTACTCTATTCTTGCTCTACTGTGTTATTTTGCCAGCATATTCCATGTGCTGACCCATTTCGGGCTGCAACGTATTATGTTGCAGACTTTTCAGACGAGGAGTAAGGTTCGTTAGGTCGTTGCTGTGTAGCTCAGCTATGCCGTTGGAGTTGATGGACTCACTTTATCTTCCAAGCCTTCCGCTGTTATCGTATTAGATGGCCTTAAGCCATGTTATCGTATTAAGTTCTCTCTTGAGACATTTGATGTAATAAGTGTGTGATTTCCACTCTGTTATAAATCCTTCGAGTACTGTGTGTGTCAGCATTGCCGATCCAGGGATGACACTGAAGCACAGAGACTTGACCATCTGAGGTCGGGTTGCTACAAGATGGTATCAGAGCACACTTTGAGTGTAGGACACAACCACTAAGCTAAAGCCATAGATCACTATTCTCTTCTCATTTCTGACTCCTCTCCATTTTCTACTCTTTAGGATGACGGAGATGAAGAACAAGTTTGCACAACCGGATGAAGACACACCTTTTAGGCGCCACTTGAAGGAAGTCACTAGGTACTTGAACATTGGAATACCAAGCTTCACCGGGACGTACAACGTAACCTTACTAGAAGAGGAGCACTGGATGATTCAATTACAAGTTCTAGGAAGGACATTCTCGCCAACCTCCAAACCCATAGAATTTTCTTTCGAAGCACCCACCTGGAGTCTAGGCAAGAGCATGGCAGCCCACATTACCATGGGACGCATTGGAGAAGTCTACAGAGGGAGCTTAAGGACACTATCTACCAAATATGTGGGTGCCGAGACGAGCAATGGGAAGTAATCAACACCAAGAAGGATAGATCCATTGCAGGTTTCAGCCAGGAGTTAAACCAGCATATTCGACGCCAGGAGAACCAGATGTGTGCGGACATGATGGACTTGAAGAAGGCGAAGACTAGGATCATCGAGCTGGAGGAAGAACTCAAGTTTACACGCGATGGATATGAGGAGGAAATCAAGACACTACTGGAGAAGAATAACCTAGTCAAGAAGATCGGAGTATTCATGGGAGGACCAGCACCAATAGAAGAAGAAGAAGAAGAACCCAAGGAGATACGCCCCGAGGACTACATCATCATCGATGATACCGATTCCGATCCTAGTGATGATGACTTTGAAGACGAAGCTGGAGCAGACATCATGGAGTCTTCCACCGATCAAAATTTCTAGATGACCACCATATATTAGTAGTATTCCCCCATGTATTTAGTAGTAGATGAGCACTTTTGCGATAGTTCTAGTCCATTTGTATGCCCTTGCTTGATTGATTGAGTGAAATGTTTGTGTTTGTCTCATGTGCATATGGGTAGTGTTTCCTCATTAGACCTCTTTTCTATTCTGATCTCTTCCAGCTAAACCCATCAGATGCCTCCGAGACGTGACACCGGTTTTGCTTTCCCACCGGAGCTCACCCAGTTGATCCAGCAGCAGAACACTTTGATGAAATTGCTAGTTCAGAACCAGGGCAACAACAACAACAACCCGCCACCAGTGGACAACCTAGCCCGCTTTCTAAGGTTACAACCGTCAGTGTTTTCCAGTAGCACCGAGCCTATAGTTGAAGATGATTGGCTCCACAGGATTGGAAGGGAGTTAATCACTACGGGATGCACTGATGCTAAGAAGGTGCGTTTTGCCGCACATCAGTTGGATGGACCCGCAGCATCATGGTGGGAGAATTACACTGTCACCTACCCCATAGCCATGGTGACATGGGACTAGTTTTAGCAAGCTTTCCGCATGACCCATGTCTCAACTGGAGCTATGAGTATGAAGAAGCAGGAGTTCCGCAACCTATGCCAGGGGAACCGTACTGTGGCTCAGTACGTGGATGAGTTTAGCAAGTTATCCCGCTATGCCCCTGATGATGTGGCCACAGATGCCACGAAGCAGGAGAAGTTTATGGAAGGGTTGAATGATGAGATGAGCATGCAGTTGATGGTAGCAACCTTTAACAACTACCAGGAGTTGGTAGATAAGGCCCTTATGATTGAAGGGAAGCAGCAGCAGATTGAGAGCCGCAAGAGAAAGTATGGACAAGGGAAGTATAACCCAGGAGCACAGCAGAAGCCATGTCTAACCCCGAATTCGGGAGGACTTGTTCATAACCATGGAGGCCACAACCACACTGGAGGAGGATCGCACAACCACAATGGTGCTAAGAATGGGAATGGGAACGGAACCAACAATAATCAGAACTGCCCCAATCCAGCCACACACGCCAAAAGGGACTTAAGTTACGTTACCGGTTTCAAGTGCGAGAAGACTGGACACTACGCCACGGAGTGCCCTGAAGGAAAGAATGGAAACGGAAATGGTAGTGCTGGGAAGAAGCCTAATCCATTCAACAAAGGACAAGTGAACCACGTTAACGTGGAGGAGGTTGAAGAGTAGCCAGACGCGGTAATAGGTAAGTTTTTGGTTAAGTCATTTACCACTCTTGTTCTTTTCGATACTGGTGCATCACATTCATATATATCAAGGGGATTTGTGGATAAGTTTAAACTACCAACCCAAACCCTTAGGACCCCTCTGTTAGTAAGCTCACCTGGAGCAGAATACATGTCCAGCCGATGGTGCGACCAGATACCCCTAACCATTGGCACACATGTTTTTCCGTCTGACCTAATTATCTTGGAGTCACAAGGATTGGATGTGATATTAGGCATGGACTGGATGTCAAAGTATGGAGGAAGCATTGACTGTGCTAGTAAGTCGATTTATCTCACCACCCCGGAGGGAAAAGGGATTAAGTATGTATCTAGGCATGTGCCTAGGAGGAGCCAAGTGAATGCCCTTACTAGAGTTGTTTAGGAGGAAGTGCCTATAGTGAAGGATTATCCGGATGTTTTTCCTGAGGAGTTACCAGGCATGCCACCAGATGGAGACATTGAGTTTTTGATAGAGTTGTTGCCAGGAACAGGACCAATATCCAAGAGAGCCTATCAGATGCCCGCAAATGATCTGGAGGAAATTAAGAAACAGATCAAGGAGTTATTGGAAAAATGATACATTCGAAGAAGTTCATCACCTTGGGGAGCCCCTCTGCTTTTGGTGGAAAAGAAGGATAAATCCCTAAGGATGGTTGTTGATTATCGAGCCTTGAATGAAGTGACGATTAAGAACAAGTACCCAATGTCGATGATCAATGATCTGTTCGATCAGTTACAAGGAGCTAAAGTGTTTTCGAAGATCGATTTGAGATCGGGATACCATCAGTTGAAGATACGTGAGAAGGATATACCAAAGACAGCATTCACAACGCGGTATGTATTATACGAGTACACGGTCATGTCATTTGGACTGACTAATGCCCCTGCTTATTTCATGAGCATGGTGCACAAGGTGTTCATGGAGTATTTGGACAAGTTTGTTGTGGCATTTATTGATGATATTATGTTATACTCGAAGAATGACGAGGAGCACAAGGAGCATTTGTGCTTAGTTCTCGAGAAACTCAGGGAACACCAGTTGTATGCTAAGTTTAGCAAATGCGAGTTTTGGTTGAAGGAAGTCAGGTTCCTTGGACATGTTATATTGGGAGAAGGTATAGCAGTAAACCCCAGCAAAATTTAGTCAGTCACTGAATGGTTGGCACCCACCTCAGTTATCGAGATCCGCATTTTCCTTGGACTCGCAGGTTACTATCGGAGATTCATTGAGAACTTTTCCAAGATTGCGATGCCCATGACTAAACTGTTAAAGAAGGATACTAAGTTTAAATGGACAGAAGATTGCGAGGCAAGTTTCCAGGAGTTGAAGGGACGGTTGACTACAACACCAGTGCTAACACTGCTGGATATACATAAGGAATTCCAAGTGTATTGCGACGCCTCTCGCTTAGGACTTGGATGTGTTCTTATGCAGGATGGAAGAGTTGTTTCGTATGCCTCGTGACAACTAAAACCTCATGAGTCGAACTATGCCACGCATGATTTGGAGTTAGCAGCCGTAGTGCATGCATTGAAGACCTGGAGACATTACCTTATAGGAAACCGATGTGATGTATACACGGACAACAAGAGTTTGTAGTACATTTTCACCCAGAAGGAACTGAACCTTAGACAGAGGAGATGGTTGGAGCTTATAAAGGATTATGATATGAAGCTACACTATCACCCAGGAAAGGCCAATGTTGTAGCAGACGCCTTGAGCAGGAAGAGTTATGCTAATATCCTTGAAAGTAAGGGATTGCCGAAGGAGTTAGCAGAGAATATCATGGAACTTCGATTGGAGATTGTTCCTAGAGGATTCGTTGCAACAATGGAGGTCCAGTCGACATTGCCGGAAAAGATTCGGGAAGCTCAGAAGGATGACAAGGAGATCGCCGAAATAAAGGAGAAGATGGGCAAAGGAAAGGCCAAAGGTTTTCGTGAAGATGAGCACGATACCTTATGGTTTGAGGATCGAGTTTATGTGCCCAATAACTAGGAGATCAGGAAGTTAATACTTCAAGAGGCTCATGACTCACCATACTCGATACACCCAGGAAACACCAAGATGTATCTGGATTTGAAGGAGCATTTCTGATGGACCGGTATGAAGAAGGATATTGCCGAGTATGTGGCCGTATGTGATGTATGTCAGAGAGTGAAGGCAGAACATCAGAAGCCAGCAGGACTATTACAACCTATGCCGATACCCGAATGGAAGTGGGATAAACTTGGCATGGACTTCATCACCGGATTGCCCAGGACTAAAGCAGGATATGATTCCATATGGGTAGTAGTTGATCGCTTGACCAAAGTGGCTCAATTCATCCCAGTGAAAACCACTTATACCAGTGCAAAGTTCGCCAAGATTTATATGTCCAGGATCGTATGTCTGCATTGAGTTCTGAGAACCATCGTATCAGATAGAGGAACACAGTTTACTTCAAAGTTCTGGCATCAGTTACATCAGACTTTAGGAACAAGGTGAGAGTTCATCACAGCTTTTCACCCTCAGACAGATGGACAGACTGAGAGAGTGAACCAAATTCTGGAGGACATATTGAGAGCGTGTGCGCTAGATTATGGATCTAGTTGGGATGACAATTTGCCTTACGCAGAATTCTCGTACAACAATAGCTACCAAGCCAGATTGAAGATGGCACCATTTGAAGCCATGTATGGACGCAGGTGCAGAACACCGTTGATGTGGGACGAGGTAGGAGACCGACAATTGGTTGGACCAGACTTGATCAAGGAGTCTGAGGAGAAGGTTAAATTGATTCGCGATAGACTGAAGATTGCGCAGTAAAGACAGAAGAGTTATGCGGACTCAAAACGCAAAGAGGTAACTTATGAAATTGGAGACAGAGTACATCTGCGAGTATCTCCCTTGCGAGGAGTGAAACATTTTGGAGTTAAGGGGAAACTAGCTCCGAGATTTGTAGGACCGTATTGTGTTTTGGAACGGATGGGAGAAGTTGCCTACAAGTTGGAGTTACCCGGAGGATTGTCAGGAGTTCATGATGTGTTCCACGTTTAACATCTGAAGAAGTGTCATGCTGAGATGGCCGATATACCGTTAGGGATACAGTACCCTTGGAGGCAATTCAGTTGGACAGTGATTTGACATACGAGGAAAAGCCAGTAAAGATTCTTGAGTTTCCTAGCAGAGTCACTCGCAGTAAAGTTATCAAGTTTTGCAAAGTTCAGTGGAGCCACCATACCGAGGATGAAGCCACCTGGGAACGAGAAGATGATCTCCGCAAAGACCACCCACACCTATTTTCTAGCCAACTCGAATCTCGAGGGCGAGATTTATCTTAAGGGGGGTAGGTTTGTAACATCCCAAATTTTCAATTTGGAATGTTATACATAAGTCATCCATGCATATCATATTTTATTGCATTTTCGCTCCACAACCCTCGAAATTCTAAGAAACTCAAGGACCTCCGGAGAGAGTTGGGGTTTCCAGGTTTTCATATTTGATTTTTATCAAATAATGAAACGGGGATTTTGATTTTAATTATTTCTCTCTTCGAAAAATATTTCATATTAAAATATATCAGAGGTGATAATATGACTTCCCCAAAATAATTGAAATGTCGGAGGAAAAATATTAAAATCATTTATTTGATTTTATTTGGATTTTATTTGCATTAGAAAAGTTGCACGTTTTCAAAATTGCATTTTAGGGCCAAGAAAATGTTCAGCTCGTTCTAAATATTTTATTTAGACGGTGAAAATTTGTTTTGGCATTTTTAGATTTTTATTTATTTTTGTAGGATTTTATTTCGGTCGGCGAAATTATTAAAAAAAAGGTTCCGCGCCCGACTGGGCCTAAGGCCCAGCCGAGCCAGGCCGGCCTGCCGCCGTCGCCGCATGCCTGCGCGGGCGCGCCGCGCCGCCGACTCGGACTAGGAGTTCGAGCCGAACTCCGCCGCCGCCCCCGCCTGCCCCTCCTCCAAGCAAGCCGCCCCGCCCCGCCCCTTTATATAGCCGCCACCCCGCCCCCAACACCACCCCACCGCCGCTCGCGCCGCCTGCAGCCGCCGCTGCCCCGCGCCGTGCCAGCCGCCGTCACATTTGCCCCACCGCCCGCACCTCGCCCCGCCGGAGGTAGCCACCGGACTCCGCCGCCGGTTTTTTTATAAAAACTGTTCGGTTTTTTTAGAAACCCTGGATCTGTTTTTTTTCGAATTCGCCGGTTTTTCTCAGTTCTTTAAGTTAGCGGACGTTCGTCCATATGTTCGTTTTAACGAACGGTTTACGCCTGTTAGTTACAGCTAACGAACGCTCATTCGTTAGTCTGTTCGTCAGTTTTCTTTTATCGGATTTATTCCGCGTTTTCTCTGATCGTGATTTTTGATCCGATCTTAGTTTTTGTTTTTCTTTTTGCTCGTTAGTCGGAATCAAGCGATTCAAGCGCCTAGAGTTTCATCTCGAAACCCTCTTTCCGTTTAACCAACTCAAATATGTTTTTGCTACTATAAAATTTGACCTAGGTTCAGATTAGTAAAACGAAGTTTTTTCTTTCGCCGTTTGAGTTTCGTTGCTCCATTTGATTTGATTCTTTTTGCTAACCAGAGTTCTTAAGTTGAACCTTCCGGTCAATCTCTTTTATTTGAGTTTTGCTTGCGCAACTTTGCTTGTTGCTTACATAAGTTATTGTTTGTTTGCGATAGAATACCCGAGGTGCGAAGCGTGCTACTATGAGTCCCTAGGTTTTGCAGATCGTCAGCAAGGCAAGTAACACTTTGATCATAGTCTTCTCCTACCCAGTTTTTATGCATTAGTTCCAATCCTCAAACATTGCATGATTAGGATGTCATTAACATGTGGGTTGGGAAGTAGTTGTTGAGGTAGAACCTATTACCCTGTTACATTCAAACCTTTGGGAGTTACTTCTACGTTTGCTTATATTGCTATGCTATGCTCATAGAAGTGGTTTGGGTTTGAGTGAAATCCATGACAGATGTGAGATTGTTAATTAATGGTTCAACTTAAGGTGGCAATTTAAATTAACATCTGGGTGGAGTGAGGCACCTGGAGTACCTAGTGTTGCCTGTATTTTTTTGGAAATCCCGGAGTACCCGTGTGATCTTCCTATGGACCGCCACCCAGGCTCAAAGAGAACTGAGATGATTCATGCTAGAAACTTCCGTGTGCAGCCACAAGCTATTCAGGGCTTTGGCATAGTTGAGTAAGTTACGTGAAGCTCTTGAAGAGGCGGATCAGCAGGTAGTGGGAATGTAGGTTTGGTATGGTCTGTCCGGAGTAGAGAGTTAATGTTTTTGAAAGACTGTGTCTCGGTCATCTATTTCTCAAGCACCTTGTAGTGCGAGAAAATCCAACGGAGGCGATCGAGTCTTGTGGGAAAAGTGCGCAAACCTCTGCAGAGTGTATAATCTAATCATGGTTAGCCGTGTCCCCGGTTATGGACAATTCTTGAGTATCTAATATTTGGGTTATCACATGTATCTCATCACTCTTAATTAATATTGTTGGGATGTTAATCACTTTAATTGGGATTGAGTTGGAGGAACCTTCTCAATGATGTTTCAACTACCATGATAGTTAAATTAAAATCTATTCCTTTGTTGTAGGAAAAAATTGGCTTTACGCAAAAACTATAACCATAGAGCTTTCCACCAGCCAAATATGCATGTAGTGTTAGCATTACTCTATTCTTGCTCTACTGTGTTATTTTGCCAGCATATTCCATGTGCTGACCCGTTTTGAGCCGCAACGTATTATGTTGGAGACTTTTCAGACGAGGAGTAAGGTTCGTTAGGTCGTTGTCGTGCAGCTCACCTATGTTGTTGGAGTTGATGGACTCCCTTTATCTTCGAAGCCTTCCGATGTTATCATATTAGATGGCCTTAATCCATGTTATTGTATTAAGTTCTCTCTTGAGACATTCGATGTAATAAGTGTGTGATTGCCACTCTGTTATAAATCCTTCGAGTACTGTGTGTGTCAGCATTACCGATCCAGGGATGACACTGAAGCACAGAGACTTGACCATATGAGGTTGGGTCGCTACAAGATTGTATCAGAGCACACATTGAGTGTAGGACACGACCACTAAGCTAAAGCCATAGATCACTATTCTCTTCTCCTTTCTAACTCCTCTCCATTTTCTACTCTTTAGGATGACGGAGATGAAGAACAAGTTTGCACAACCGGATGAAGACACACCTTTTGGGTGCCACTTGAAGGAAGTCACTAGGTACTTGAACAATGGAATACCAAGCTTCACCGGGATGTACAATGCAACCTTACTAGAAGAGGAGAGCTGGATGATTCAAGTACAAGTTCTAGGAAGGACATTCTTGCCAACCTCCAAACCCATAGAATTTTCTTTCGAAGCACCCACCTGGAGTCTAGGCAAGAGAATGGCTGCCCACATTACCATGGGACACATTGGAGAAGTCTACAACAAGGAGCTTAAGGACACTATCTACCAAATATGTGGGTGCCGAGATGAGCAATGGGAAGTAATCAACACCAAGGATATATCCATTGCAGCTTTCATCTAGGAGTTAAACCAGCATATTCGACGCTAGGAGAACCAGATGTGTGCGGACATGATGGACTTGAAGAAGGCGAAGACTAGGATCATCGAGCTGGAGGAAGAACTCAAGTTTACACGCGTGAGGAGGAAATCAAGACACTACTGGAGAAGAATGATTACCTAGTCAAGAAGATCGGAGTATTCATGGGAGGACCAGCACCAATAAAAGAAGAATAAGAACCCAAGGAGATATGCCTCGAGGACTACATCATCATCGACGACACCGATTCCGATCCTAGTGATGATGACTTTGAAGACGAAGCTGGAGCAAACATCATGGAGTCTTCCACCGATCAAAATTTCTAGACGACCACCATATATTAGTAGTATTCCCCCATGTATTTAGTAGTAGATGAGCACTTTTGTGATAGTTCTAGTCCGTTTGTATGCCCTTGCTTGATTGATTGAGTGAAATGTTTGTGTTTGTCTCATGTGCATATGGGTAGTGTTTTCTCATTAGACCTCTTTTCTATTCTAATCTCTTCCATCTAAACCCATCAGATGCCTCCAAGACGTGACACCGGTTTTGCTTTCCCACCGGAGCTCACCCAGTTGATCCAGTAGCAGAACACTTTGATGCAATTGCTAGTTCAGAACCAGGGCAACAACAACAACCCGCCACCAGTGGACGACCTAGCCCGCTTTCTAAGGTTACAACCGCCGGTGTTTTCCAATAGCACCGAGCCTATAGTTGCAGATGATTGGCTCTGCAGGATTGGAAGGGAGTTAACCACTGCGGGATGCACTGATGCTGAGAAGGTGCGTTTTGCCGCACATCAGTTGGATGGACCCACGGCATCATGGTAGGAGAATTACACTGTCACCTACCCCATAGCCACGGTGACATGGGACCAGTTTCAGCAAGCTTTCTGCATGGCCAATGTCTCAACTCGAGCTATGAGAATGAAGAAGCGGGAGTTCCGCAATCGACGCCAGGGGAACCGTACTATGGCTCAGTACGTTAATGAGTTTAGCAAGTTATCCCGCTATGCCCTTGATGATGTGGCCACAGATGCCACGAAGCAGGAGAAGTTTATGGAAGGGCTGAATGATGAGATGAGCATGCAGTTGATGGTAGAAACCTTCAACAACTACCAGGAGTTGGTAGATAAGGCCCTTATGATTGAAGGGAAGCAGCAGCAGATTGAGAGCCGCAAGAGAAAGTGTGGACAAGGGAAGTATAACCCAGGAGCACAGCAGAAGCCACGCCTAACCCCGAATTCAGGAGGACTTGTTCATAACCATGGAGGCCACAACCACACTGGAGGAGGATCGCATAACCACAATGGTGCTAAGAATGGGAATGGGAACGGAACTAATAATAATCAGAACCGCCCCAATACAGCCACACCCGCCGAAAGGGACTTAAGTCACGTTACCTATTTCAAGTGCGGGAAGACTGGACACTATGCCATGGAGTACCCTCAAGGAGAGAATAGAAATAGAAATGGTAGTGCTGGGAAGAAGCCTAATCCATTCAACAAAGGACAAGTGAACCACGTTAACGTGGATGAGGTTCAAGAGCAGCCGGACGCGGTAATAGGTAAGTTTTTGGTTAAGTCATTTACCACTCTTGTTCTTTTCGATACTGGTGCATCGCATTCATATATATCAAGGGGATTTGTGGATAAGTTTAAACTACCAACCCAAACCCTTAGGGCCCCTATGTTAGTAAGCTCACCTCGAGCAGAATACATGGCCAGCCGATGGTGCGACCAGATACCCCTAACCATTGGCACACATGTTTTTCTGTCCGACCTAATTATCTTGGAGTCACAAGGATTGGATGTGATATTAGGCATGTACTGGATGTCAAAGTATGGAGGAAGCGTTGACTGTGCTAGTAAGTCGATTTACATCACCACCCCGGAGGGAAAAAGGATTAAGTATGTATCTAGGCATGTGCCTAGGAGGAGCCAAGTGAATGCCCTTACTAGAGTTGTTCAGGAGGAAGTGCCTATAGTGAAGGATTATCCAGATTTTTTTCCTAAGGAGTTACCAGGCATGCCACCGGATACAGACATTGAGTTTTTGATAGAGTTGTTGCCAGGAACAGGACCAATATCCAAGAGACCCTATCGGAAACAGATCAAGGAGTTATTGGAAAAAGGATACATTCGAAGAAGTTCATCACCTTGGGGAGCCCCTGTGCTTTTGGTGGAAAAGAAGGATAAATCCCTAAGGATGGTTGTTGATTATCGAGCCTTGAATGAAGTGACGATTAAGAACAAGTACCCACTGTCGATGATCAATGATCTGTTCGATCAGTTACAAGGAGCTAAAGTGTTTTCGAAGATCGATTTGAGATTGGGATACCATCAGTTGAAGATACGTGAGAAGGATATACCAAAGACAGCGTTCACAATGTGGTATGGGTTATACGAGTACACGGTCATGTCATTTGGACTGACTAATGCCCCTTCTTATTTCATGAGCATGATGAACAAGGTGTTCATGGGGTATTTGGACAAGTTTGTTGTGGTGTTTATTGATGATATTATGTTATACTCGAAGAACGAGGAGGAGCACAAGGAGCATTTGCGCTTAGTTCTCGAGAAACTCAGGGAACACCAGTTGTATGCTAAGTTTAGCAAATGCGAGTTTTGGTTGAAGGAAGTCGGGTTCCTTGGACATGTTATATCGGGAGAAGGTATAGCAGTAGACCCCAGCAAAATTTAGTCAGTCACTGAATGGTTGGCACCCACCTCAGTTAGCGAGATCCGCAGTTTCCTTGGACTCGCAGGTTACTATCGGAGATTCATTGAGAACTTTTCCAAGATTGCGAAGCCAATGACTGAACTGTTAAAGAAGGATACTAAGTTTAAATGGACAGAAGATTGCGAGGCAAGTTTCCAGGAGTTGAAGGGACGGTTGACTACAACACCAGTACTAACACTACCGGATATACATAAGGAATTCCAAGTGTATTGCGACGCTTCTCGCTTAGGACTTGGATGTGTACTTATGCAAGATGGAAGAGTTTTTTCGTATGCCTCACGACAACTAAAACCTCATGAGTCGAACTATGCCATGCATGATTTGTATTTAGCAGCCGTAGTGCATGCATTGAAGACCTGGAGACATTACCTTATCAGAAACCGATGTGATGTATACACGGACCACAAGAGTTTGAAGTACATTTTCACCCAGAAGGAACTGAACCTTAGACAGAGGAGATGGTTGGAGCTTATAAAGGATTATGATATGAAGCTACACTATCACCCAGGAAAGGCCAATGTTGTAGCAGATGCGTTGAGTAGGAAGAGTTATGCTAATATCCTTGAAAGTAAGGGATTACCTAAGGAGTTAGCAGAGAATATCATGGAACTTCGATTGGAGATTGTTCCTAGAGGATTCATTGCAACAATGGAGGTCCAGTCGACATTGCTGGACAAGATTCGGGAAGCTCAGAAGGATGACAAGGAGATTTCCGAAATAAAGGAGAAGATGGGCAAAGGAAAGGCCAAAGGTTTTCGTGAAGATGAGCACGATACCTTATGGTTTGAGGATCGAGTTTATGTGCCCAATAACCAGGAGATCAGGAAGTTAATACTTCAAGAGGCTCATGACTCACCATACTCGATACACCCAGGAAACACCAAGATGTATCTGGATTTGAAGGAGCGTTTCTGGTGGACCGGTATGAACAAGCATATTGCCGAGTATGTGGCCATATGTGATGTATGTCAGAGAGTGAAGGCACAACATCAGAAGCCAGCAGGACTATTACAGCCTATGCCGATACCCGAATGGAAGTGGGATAAACTTGGCATGGACTTTATCACCGGATTGCCCAGGAATAAAGCAGGATATGATTCCATATGGGTAGTAGTTGATCGCTTGACCAAAGTGGCTCACTTCATCCCAGTGAAAACCACTTATACCAGTGCAAAGTTCGCCAAGATTTATATGTCCAGGATCGTATGTCTGAATGGAGTTCCGAGAACCATCGTATCAGATAGAGGAACACAGTTTACTTCAAAGTTCTGGCATTAGTTACATCAGACTTTGGGAACAAGGTTAGAGTTCTATATAGCTTTTCACCCGCAGACAGATAGACAGATTGAGAGAGTGAACCAAATTCTGGAGGACATGTTGAGAGCCTGTGCGCTAGATTATGGATCTAGTTGGGATGACAATTTGCCTTACGCAGAATTCTCGTACAATAATAGCTACCAAGCCAGTTTGAAGATGGCACCATTTGAAGCCATGTATGGACGCAGGTGCAGAACACCGTTGATGTGGGACGAGGTAGGAGACCGACAATTGTTTGGACCAGACTTCATCAAGGTCTAAGGAGAAGGTTAAATTGATTCGCGATAGACTGAAGATTGCGCAATCCAGACAGAAGAGTTATGCGGACTCAAAACGCAAAGAGGTAACTTATGAAATTGGAGATATAGTATATCTGTGAGTATCTCCCTTGCGAGGAGTGAAACGTTTTGGAGTTAAGGGGAAACTAGCTCCGAGATTTGTAGGACTGTATCGTGTTTTGGAACGGATGGGAGAAGTTGCCTACAAGTTGGAGTTACATGAAGGATTGTCAGGAGTTCATGATGTGTTCCATGTTTCACAGGTGAAGAAGTGTCATGCTGAGATGGCCGATATAGCGTTAAGGGATACAATACCCTTGGAGGCAATTCAGTTGGACAGTGATTTGACTTGCGAGGAAAAGCCAGTAATGATTCTTGAGTTTGCTAGCAGAGTCACTCGCAGTAAATTTATCAAGTTTTCCAAAGTTCAGTGGAGCCACCATACCGAGGATGAAGCCACCTGGGAACGAGAGGATGATCTCCGCAAAGACCACCCACACCTATTTTCTAGCCAACCCGAATCTCGAGGGCGAGATTCATCTTAAGGGGGGTAGGTTTGTAACATCCCAAATTTTCAATTTGGAATGTTATACATAAGTCATCCATGCATATCATATTTTATTGCATTTTCGCTCCGCAATCCTCGAAATCCTAAGCAACTCAAGGACCTCCGGAGATAGTTGGGGTTTCCCGGTTTTCATATTTGATTTTTATCATATAATGAAACGAGGATTTTGATTTTAATTATTTCTCTCTCCGAAAAATATTTCATATTAAAATATATGAGAGGAGATAGTATGACTTCCCCAAAATAATTGAAATATCGAAGGAAAAATATTAAAATCATTTATTTGATTTTATTTGGATTTTATTTGCATTAGAAAAATTGCACGTTTTCAAAATTGCATTTTAGGGCCAAGAAAATGTTCATCTCGTTCTAAATATTTTATTTAGATGGTGAAAATTTGTTTTGGCATTTTTTGAATTTTATTTATTTTTCTAGGATTTTATTTCGGTCGGCGAAATTATTAAAAAAAAGGTTCTGCGCCCGACTGGGCCTAAGGCCCAGCCGAGCCAGGCCGGCCCGCCGCCGTCGCCGCCTCCCTGCGCGTGCGCCGCCGCCGCTGACTCGGAATAGGACTCCGAGCCAGACTCCGCCGCCGCCGCTTGCCCCTCCTCCAAGCAAGCCGCCCCGCCCCGCCCCTTTATATAGCCCCCCCCCCCAACACCACCCCACCGCCGCCCGCACCGCCTGCAGCCGCCGCCGCCCCGCCGCCCGCACCTCGCCCCGTCGGAGCCCTCGCCAGAGGTAGCCACAGGACTCCGCCGCTGGTTTATTTATAAAAACCGTTCGGTTTTTTTAGAAACCCTGGATCCATTTTTTCGGATTCACCGGTTTTTCTCGGTTCTTTTAGTTAGCCAAAACAGGTTCGCCCGTACGTTCGTTTTAACGAACGGTTTTCGCCTGTTAGTTACTACTAACGAACACTCGTTCGTTAGTCTGTTCGTCAGTTTTCTTTTATCGGATTTATTCCGCGTTTTCTCTGATCGTGATTTTTGATCCGATCTTAGTTTTTGTTTTTCTTTTCGCTCGTTAGTCGGAATCAGGCGAAACCCTCTTTCCGTTTAACCAACTCAAATAAGTTTAACCAACTCAAATAAGTTTTTGCTACTATAAAATTTGACCAAGGTTTAGATTAGTAAAACGAAGCTTTTCTCTTTCGCCGTTTGAGTTTCGTTGCTCTGTTTGATTTGATTCTTTTTGCTAACCAGAGTTCTTAAGTTGAACCTTCCGGTCAATCTCTTTTACTTGAGTTTTGCTTGCGCCCCTTTGCTTGTTGCTTATGTAAGTTATTGTTTGTTTGTGATAGAACACCCGGAGTGCGAAGCGTGCTACTAAGAGTCCCTAGGTTTTGCCGATCGTCAGCAAGGCAAGTAACACTTTGATCATACTCTTCTCATACCCTGTTTTTATGCATTAGTTCCAATCCTCAAACATTGCATGATTAGGATGTCATTAACATGTGGGTTGGGAAGTAGTTGTTGGGGTAGAACCTATTACCCTGTTACATTCAAACCTTTGGGAGTTACTTCTACGTTTGCTTATATTGCTATGCTATGCTTGTAGACGTGGTTTGGGTTTGAGTGAAATCCATGAAAGATGTGAGATTTTTAATTAATGGTTCATATTGGTGGCAATTTAAATTAACATCTGGGTGGATTGAGGCACCTAGAGTACCCAGTGTTGCCTGTATTTTTTTGGAAATCCCGGAGTACCCGTCTGATCTTCCTATGGACCACCACCGAGGCTCAAAGGGAACTGAGATGATTCATGCTAGAAACTTCCGTGTGCAGCCACAAGCTATTATGGGCTCTAGCATAGTTGAGTAAGTTACGTGAAGCTCTTGAAGAGGCAGATCAGCAGGTAGTGGGAATGTAGGTTTGGTATTGTCTGTCCGGAGTAGAGAGTTAATGTTTCAGAAAGATTGTGTCTCGGTCATCAGTTTCTCAAACACCTTGTAGTGCGAGAAAATCCAACGAAGGCGATCGAGTCTTGTGGGGAAAAGTGCGCAAACCTCTGCAGAGTGTATAATCTAATCATGGTTAGCCGTGTCCCCGCTTATGGACAATTCTTGAGTATCTAGTATTTGGGTTATCACATGTATCTCATCGCTCTTAATTAATATTGTTGGGATGTTAATCACTTTAATTGGGATTGAGTTGGAGGAACCTTCTCAGTGATGTTTTAACTACCATGATAGTTAAATTAAAATCTATTCCTTTGTTGTAGGGAAAAATTGGCTTTACGCAAAAACTATAACCATAGAGCTTTCCACCAGCCAAATATGCATGTAGTGTTAGCATTACTCTATTCTTGCTCTGCTGTGTTATTTTGCCAGCATATTCCATATGCTGACCCATTTCGGGCTGCAACATATTATGTTGCAGACTTTTCAGACAAGGAGTAAGGTTCGTTAGGTTGTTGCCATGCAGCTCAGCTATGCCGTTGGAGTTGATGGAATCACTTTATCTTCCAAGCCTTCCGTTGTTCTCGTATTAGATGGCCTTAAGCCATGTTATTGTATTTAGTTCTCTCTTGAGACATTCGATGTAATAAGTGTGTGATTGCCACTCTGTTATAAATCCTTCTAGTACTATGTGTGTTAGCATTACCAATCCAGGGATGACACTGAAGCACAGAGACTTGACCATGTGAGGTCGGGACGCTACACGTATGTTCTAGAAACAGGAACACATGTCATATTCACAGGCATTATGTGTAAAGTAAGCAGATGCAATTCAAGTTAGAAGCAATACAAGCTAGACATCATACGCAACATGCCACCACATATAATAGTGTTAAGTTAGAGCAAGCACATGTGATGGTGGAGTAGGGGAGATGTGCTCATCATCTACACAGCTACGTTGACTGTCCAGCCTTGTGTTGTCTTGCGAATCTTGTTGGGAGGATGGCAGAGTAGAATCTGTAGAGACCCCCTGTTTGAGTTGCTCCGAAGGACCACCATCATCCACTGCCGGACTAATTTCCTTCAGCTGTAATGATTTTGCATTGTGAAGTCAAACCGATAAGAAAAAGGAATAAAATTCGCTCTTCAGAACTCATTCATGCATGATACTGACGAACACTAATCGAATGAAAGGCAAACACATGATGCGAGGATGGAATATGTATGAAAACAGGATGGTGTGACATGTTCACACCTACGATGTGGCAACTAAGCAGAAGGCATTTCAACAAATTAGAAGCACTGCAAGCTAGACACCATACGAAAGATGCAACCAATATCACTTTGCCAAGTTCAAACTGTATGGCGTTTCAACAAATTAGAAGAAGTACATGCTAGAAATCATATGCAAGACACAACCAATATCACAGTGGCGACTTAAAGGTGCCTTATCATAAGTGACTGATGTGGGATATGAAAGAATAGTAGTCTGATGTAGAAACAGGAACACATGTCATATTCACAGGCATTATGTGTAAAGTAAGCATATGCAATTCAACAAAGTTAGAAGCAATACAAGCTAGACATCATACGCAACATGCAACCACATATAATAGTGCCAAGTTAGAGCAAGCGCCTGTTGAAAGTCCGTTATATCGACTAGAGGGGGGTGAATAGGCGATTTTTATGAAAGTCTTCAAAACGTGAAGGTTATGAAGACAAACAGTACAGATATGCCTATCACTTAAGCAGCAGAAGTTAGATTACACTAGGCAAGCCATGGTCAAGTATTCAATAGAGTGAAAGCACAATGACAAGTAGCTGCAGTGTAATAAGGATCAGGTAGGAAGAAGTTATGAAGCCAAACAAATCACACAGTTATGTTGTGAAGACAAAAGATAAAGCAAGCATGCAATGGCTTCACAATGTGTAACAGTAAGTAAAAGGAAGTGAAGATGAAACCAGTGACACGCTGAAGACAATGATTTGTTGGACCAGTTCTAGTTGTTGTGACAACTGTACATCTGGTTGGAGCGGCTAGGTATTTAAACCAAAGGACACACAGTCCCGGACACCCAGTCCTGAACACGCAGCTCAGGACACCCAGTCCTCACCGTTTTATCCTTGAGCTAAGGTCACACAGACCTCGCCCAATCACTCTGGTAAGTCTTCAAGGTAGACTCCCAAACCTTCACAGACTTCGTTCACCGGCAATCCACAATTTCTCTTGGATGCTCAGAACACGACGCCTAACCGGCTGGAGGATGCACAGTCCTCAAGTGTAATAAGTCTTCAGATCACTCAGACAAGAAGACTTAAGTGATGCCCAATTTACTCTGGCTCTGGGTGGTTAGGGCTTTTCTCCTCACTAGGAATTTTCTCTCAAAGGCTTCGAGGTGGGTTGCTCTTAAACGACAAAAGCCGTGCACTGAAATCTGAGCAGCCAACCGTTTATGGTTGTAGGGGGTGGACTATTTATAGCCACTGGGCAACCCGACCTGATTTGTCCGAAATGACCCTGGGTCACTAAGGAACTGACACGTGTACCAACGGTCAGATTTCAAACTCACACGGCAACTTTACTTGGGCTACAAGTAAAGCTGACTTGTCCGACTCTGGACAAGATTTGCTCTCATAGTCTTCGCTCGAAGATATAGGTTTTGAATTAGGCATCACTTCAGTCATTCTGACTGGTTCTCTTGGACCCCACTTAACAGTACGGTGGTTCCTATGACTCAACACAAATGAAAAAGAACTACGAAACATCTAAGTCTTCGAGTTCCATAGGCTTCACGTGGTGTCTTCTCTTGTCATAGTCTTCAATGTGAATATCTTCATATACCACCATTGTCTTCAATGTCTTCGTACATTTTTAGGGGTCATCTCTGGTAGTAAAACCGAATCAATGAGGGACTTCTATCTGTGTTATCCTGCAATTCTCACAAACACATTAGTCCCTCAACTAGGTTTGTCGTCAATACTCCAAAACCAATTAGGGGTGGCACTAGATGCACTTACAATCTCCCCCTTTTTGGTGATTGATGACAAACTAGTTGAAGTTTTCAACGGGGAACATAATTTGTGAAATTGTAAAGGAATTTTCTTCATAAGCTGCAAGGGCTCCCCCTGAAGATGTGCATATAAGTGTTTTGCTTCTGGAACGCAAATGCACATGGAAGGTTGTACTTGTGGAAATCCACTTCAACTTATGATGACAATCCACTATGCATGTAAAAGTATATGAAGAGAATGACATGCATAATGAAAAATGGACGTCTGCAGAATGATCTAAGTGCGGAATTTATCGTCGCACATGCGGAATTTATCTTCGCAAAACATAGTGGCAAACAAGTAGCAGACGACCATCAAGTTTAAGTGTTACAACTCAAGGAAGCAAATGTAGCAAAAACGGGAGTTGTAAGCACAAAGCAAAATGTAGCAAAGTATAAAGGCACCCGCCCATAGTGACCCGTTTGAAGACTATAAACATCATATGCTTCTCCCCCTTTGAAGACATAGAGTTTTCTACGCGTTCCCAGGCGTAGCAGGGTCGGTGGAGGTGTTTGGCGGTGCAGACGAGCTTGGTGCAGATTCGACGCGCGCTGAAGGAGGTGGAGTTGACGTAGCGTCATCGTCTTCTTCGATAATCCGTGCAGTCACCGTGGCAGCAGAGGAAGAGAACTCCGAATCTTCAAGTGATGGAGTTCTGCGTAGCATAGCCCTTCGAGGAGGCGTGGAGTCAAATTTGAAACGCTCTGTGAAGCCATCCTCTTGAAGTTCAGCTTCAGGACACATCATCGTGAGTCCTTTCCAAGTGCGGCGACAGGTTTCGTGTGCAACAAATGCATTCTTGGTTGCAAGATTTCTGATACGATTGACATCCTCCATGATGCTTTTCATCTGCCTCTTGAGCCAGTCGTGATGCCTATCCTGCTTTTGGTGAAGAGCCACAAGAAGCTCTCGGTCATTGAGGGCACGAGCGCGCTTCTTGGGTCGCTGAGCAGCTATGCTGTCAGTGGCTTCAGTAGACGCAGGTGCACGTGTGGTGCCAGCCAACGGATACACTCTGGAGATGGCTTCAACACCTTCAACATTCTGAGTGAAGCTCTGGTGTTCTGCATTCTGAAGACTTAATGGTTGCTTGGCAGGCTCAGGATATATAGCTTCAGCAGAGGTGTCCACATCTGGCAAGAAAATCCGATGGTTGCGAGCTGAGGGCTGATATGAAATCGCAGAGTGAAGCTTGATCAGCCTCATAACCCAAGGAGCATAAAACTTCAAGCCAAATAGATCTGAGCCGGATGCCGCAAGCTGGCGTATGAAGAAGTCCTGCGCATTGAAGCATTTGCCATGAAGGATGTAGAATATGAGAGTCTTCATTGCACCCTCAATCTTGGCATGTGGAGAGTGTCCCTTGATGGGCCAGAGAGTCTGCCTGATGATGTGATATATGGTTCTAGGCAGGTACTCTAGGTCTTCAACGAAGAACTCAGTTGGATAGGGTGCATCATGGGGCAATGGCTTCATCATTGAGAGCATCTGACTCATATTTGGTTCAGGCCTCTGGAATATGCTCTCAATTGCTTCAGCATGTAGTTGACAGCCTTCCTCGAAGAATTCGCCAGGAGTGGGCAGGCCGGTAAGCTCAATGATATCAAATGCATTGGCTTCATGATGGACATTGCCGGTCATCCACTCCAGGACCCAAGTCTTCGGATCTCTGTTGTAGCCTTTGATATGAAGAGTGGCATGAAATTGAAGCAGAAGCTCTTCATTCCAGTGCTCTTCATCTGTGATAAATGGCAGCAAACCCACTTGCTTGAAGCAATCCAGTGCTTCTTCCAGGCCGGGCAGACCAGCAACAGCTTCAACCTCAAAGCGTTTGTGCGGGAAGGTGCGACCTTGGTTGTATAGGATGCATGAATAATAGCTGCGTTGTGGATAGCTCCAGAACCTATCTGATACAATCCGTTCCCTTGAATAAGGGTTCTTGGAGCTGTTGAAGAACGTATTATCTGCCCTGAAGCTATTGACGTTAAAGGAGCCAGGAGCTGATGCAGGACCTGAGAACCTTGGTAGTCGTGGGATCGGCTTCTGGACCTGAGGCCTGTGCGCCACATGATAGTTGAATTGGGGACCGGCAGCAGACTCAGGCACAGAAGTGTCAGGAGCAGTAGCTTAAGTGTCTTCTGAAGCTCTTGTTGGGGAGGGCTCCACATGGGCTTCAATGTTGGTGGTGGCAGCCTCAATATTTTCCGCCTCCACTTGACTAGCTGGAGGGTCAGACTCAGGCTCGTTCTCCTGGAGAACGGCTTCTTGTTGGAGCGGGGGAGTTGGAGCTTGTGGTATTTCTTCATGCTCTTCGGCTGATGCAGCCGGAATGTCTTCAGCCGAATCTTGAGGCCGAGGTCCTTTGCGAAGCCCGCGGAATGCAGACGACGCCTTTGGAGTTGGAGTGGGCTGGACATCAGATTCTTCTTCCGCTTGTGGGCGATCCGCCCATGATGCATCTTGTGCAATTGGCGTCAGAGGACGACCAATGCTGATGAGTTCGCTTGTCTCAAGCTGAGGAAGGGCTGCATCATCTTGTACATTGTCCTGATGACCAATGTCTTTAGCAGCGATGGGGTCGGCTGCTGGAATATCTTCAGCTTCAGGAGCCTCTGTGGGAGCAGGCTCATGAACTGTCAGCTGACGATCTGCGTCAGGATAGATGACAGAGAGAGGTTCAACTATCAAGGGCTCTGTGGGAGCAGCCCAAGCTTTCTTGATCTTGCGCTTCTTCTTGGTGGGGTCAGACGGAGAGGCTTCAGAGTGTTTCCGCTTCCTCGCTTCAGTCTCGGCTGTCTTGGTGCCTCTGGTTCAGGCACAACATGCTTCTTCTTCTTCTTTGCGGCCATCCTGGGGTCGATGCCGGGACGCCCAAGTGCCTTGCGCTTCTCGGCCTCATTGTAGGCCTGCACACAGCGATCAGCCAGAGTCTTCATTCGCTCCCGCAAACCTTGAGCTTCTGCACGCTTCTTCAGAAAGTTCTCCTTTAGCTCGTGCAACATGATCTTGAAGTTCTTCACTTCTTGCACACTGAGCTTGGCCATGTGCTTCTTGAACTGAGCCTTTTCAAAATCAATTTTCTGCTTCAGTTCAACAATGCGTTGAGCAATTGCGAGTTCTGAAGCAATAGCGCCTTGGAAGGCGACGCTGAGGCCTATAGGCAGCTGCAGATCATCAAAGCTGACGTTTGGTGTAGCAAACCATTCATCGATGAAGTTGTGGATGATGGCGACATCAAACAGAGGCAGATTGTTGAAGATTTTAGCCTCCTCCTTGCTCTTGATGAGCTGCTCAAGAGCGTCATCTCCAAGATCTTCATCGCTTGACAGATCAATGGTTTCGCTGCGCAGAATGGCAGCAGCTGTGAGCTCTTTGCCTGTGTGTGGCTGAGGCTTCTTGGCTTCCTGGGGCTTGGAGACTCGTGATAAGTCTTCAGACTGCACACTGGCTTCAGGAGGTGCAGTTGCCAATGGCTTCGCTCTTGAGATTTTGGGTGAAGGGGCCGGCTTTGAAGCTTTTGACTTCTTCATCTGCTTTGGCTTCAGTGCAACAGGTGCTTCATCAGACTCAGAGTCAGCAGGAGGGTCATTGACTGTAGTCCCTTGGACTAAGATGCGGGTGATGAGGCCCTCAAGATTTGCATACGGACCGATGATATTGGGGTCAGCCTCGCGTGTGCCATCTGCCCTTGGTGCGGAGGGACCAGGGTTGAAGTCTAAGCCCAATTTCTTCTTGTTGTGCTTCGCTGACCTCTGGGCAAACTAGAAGTTGCGCTTGAACAGATTGTCGTCACGACACCAGAGTAGTGACGACGGATGTGCGTCAGCTGGCTGTGGCCCATGAACCATGCACGGGTAGAAGCCTTGAGCAATGGCTTCATCTCTGGACCTGGGCACGAGATTTTTGTATAGTACGTCTCCCCATGGTCTCTTGATGGCGCTTTTCTCAGCGTACTCCTTGGTGATGAAGCAGTATTGGAACCATTGCTCCGCCCAATAGTGTCGAATCCATTGGATTTGTGTCTTGCGCTGATTGTAATCCTCTTCAGGATTTGTCTTGTACAGCTCTGAGAGGTCATCGGGCAGATCTCTTGATGTTTCCCCTCGA
The DNA here is from genome assembly GCA_034509565.1 of Triticum monococcum. Taxonomy (NCBI): domain Eukaryota; kingdom Viridiplantae; phylum Streptophyta; class Magnoliopsida; order Poales; family Poaceae; genus Triticum; species Triticum monococcum. The sequence continues at coordinate 478,315,712 of CM067843.1, forward strand.
CGCTTTCTGCCACCCTTCCTTGCTGGTTTTTCTGCAGCCATAAACCTTAAGTTGGAAGGCTTCAAGACGTTCAAAGGCTTCAAAGGCTTTCTTTTGCTGGACCAACATGAACTGGCTTCAGGAGAATTGATGTGATGCTGTAAGAACTCTGCAAATGAATGCAGACTATGAGAACCAAAAGATTCTCCCACAGACATGTACCTGTGACAGCATTAAGGTGCGAGGGAAGGGGAAGAGGTCATATGCATTCTCAGAATATTTTGAAGATAAATCAGTTTAGAAGACATTGACCTCATCGTGCGAAGACATTCACTTATAGAAAAGAAGTTGGTTCCAGATTTGTACGAACCCATAGATCAGTACAAGTGAGGAATCTAACTACTTCATGAAGCACAAGTGAATATACTAGGCAAGTTATGAGATGCAGACTGAGAGAGATCTAACTTGTGTGAATAGAAACTTCTTATGGCAGAAAGTGACCGAACTATAGGATCAAAAGAGGCTGTAAAAAGAGGTTTTATTTACCACACTTGGAACTACTAGACGGAGTGGGAGATGAGGCCGAGCAGTTCGATCCTCCGTGCCCTAACTTGGCGACGGAAGACACCTACGGCGACGGCGGAGAGAGTGATGTCCGCGGTCGGCGTGAAAACGGCGTCGGAGAGGTTGCGGCAGTGAAGCGCTTCGTCGCCGGCATTGTCGAGAGCTAGCGGTGGCGCTAGGGTTCGTGCGAGGGAGGAAGAAGGAGATAATGACCGCGGTGAGTGTGTATTTATAGTCACAGGGGCGGCACTGCGCTATTACACAGGTGCCCCTGGCGATTCGCATCTGAACAGCACGTGGCCATCATGCGGAGTCTCGGGGGCAATTCCACATCCCACGCACCTGGATTGTCGGGTGGTCGTTCCTACTTCTCCGGATTTCTTGTGGATGAATGAGCATTGAAAACGGTTTTAAAGTTTGTCTCTGTGTCTTCTGCTGACAAGGACGCAGAGAAGACATTCGACAGTTTCAATAGGATGCATATGACTTGGAGAGATAGAATTTGAGATAGAAAGCATAGAGAGATTAGTGTCCGATCACATTCACTTAGTTCAAAAGATTCAAAACAAGAAGACATAGCTATAAGTGGATGCTGTAGAGGACAGAACACTAGTGTATATATATATATATATATATATCTATATAATCCACGTAGTGAAGATAATCATGAAGACATATTGGGAATGAAACCAGACCAAATGTGAAGACATTGCAAGGTAACGCTGTGAGTGAAACACTTCAAAATAGAACGTTTGGTTGTGGCGTTACCCACCGTATAGGAAGTATTAGACCCAGACACGGCGCACAATTATCGTGGCGCTCGGAAGTCAATTTCCACATTAATGTATTCACACTCAGAATGTATGTCTTCATTGATTGAAGATATACGTTACTTCGTGTGTTGCACATCTAAGTCATCAATATGCATAAGTGTTAGGATGTGTGCCTGATCACAGGACATTTGAGGATTCCAAGATATTTAGCTCACACCGTAACTTGCAAAATCTCTTCTCATCCAAGGGCTTGGTGAAGATATCTGCCAATTGCTCTTCAGTGTTGACGTGTATGATATCAATATCTTCCTTTGCAACATGATCTCTGAGAAAGTGATGATGAATTTCAATGTGCTTTGTCTTCGAGTGCTGAACTGGGTTGTTGGCGATCTTGATGGCGCTTTCGTTGTCGCAGTAAAGAGGCACTTGCTTCAGATGAATGCCATAGTCCTTGAGAGTTTGCTTCATCCACAGAAGCTGAGCGCAGCAAGATCCAGCAGCAATGTATTCAGATTCAGCAGTGGAGAGGGATACACAGTTCTGCTTCTTTGAAGACCAACATACAAGTGATCGTCCCAGAAAGTGACATGTGCCTGATGTAGACTTCCGATCAACCTTGTCACCAGCATAATCAGCATCCGAGAATCCAACCAGATCAAACTCTGAGCCCTTTGGATACCACAATCCTAGAGTTGGGGTGTGAGCCAAATATCGAAGAATTCGCTTCACTGCTAAGTGATGCGACTCCTTTGGTGCCGCTTGAAATCGAGCACACATGCAAACACTAAGCATAATATCTGGCCTAGATGCACATAAATAAAGCAAAGAACCAATCATGGAGCGGTATACCTTTTGATCGAACTCTTTACCATTGTCGTCAGGACCCAGATGATGTTTGGCGGGCATTGGTGTTGTGAAGCCTTTGCAGTCTTGCATACCTAACTTCTTCAGGCACTCTTTGAGATACTTCTCTTGAGATATGAAGATGCCATTGCGTTGTTGCCGTATCTGAAGACCGAGGAAGAACTTCAGCTCCCCCATCATAGACATCTGATATTGCTCTTGCATCATATATCCAAACTCCTCACTGTACTTCTGATTGGTGCAGCCGAAGATAATGTCATCCACATATATTTGGCACACAAACAGTTCACCATCATATGTCTTCGTGAAGAGAGTGGGATCTAGGGAGCCAGGTATGAAGCCTTTGCTCTTTAGGAAGTATTTGAGTGTGTCATACCAGGCCCGAGGGGCTTGTTTGAGGCCATACAGTGCCTTATTGAGCTTGTAAACCATGTCAGGATGTTTTGGATCTTCAAACCCAGGTGGTTGTGCAACATACACTTCTTCTTCAATCTTGCCATTGAGAAAGGCACTCTTCACATCCATTTGATATAAAAGTATGTTATGATGATTTGCATAGGCCAGCAGTATACGGATGGCTTCAAGTCCGGCCACGGGAACAAATGTTTCATCGAAGTCAATGCCTTCCACTTGAGTATATCCTTGAGCAACGAGACGAGCTTTGTTTCTGGCAACTTGACCATGCTCATCTTGCTTGTTGCGGTATATCCATTTGGTGCCTATTATATTGTGCTTCCGTGGATCAGGACGCTTAACCAGTTCCCATACATTGTTCAGCTCAAACTGTTGAAGCTCTTCTTGCATAGCTTGAATCTATTCAGGTTCCATGAAAGCTTCTTCAACTTTCTTGGGTTCTGTGATTGAAACGAATGCGAAGTGTCCGCAGAAATTTGCTAGTTGAGTTGCCCTTGAACGATTCAGTGGACCAGGTGCATTGATGCTGTCAATTATTCTGTCAATCTGCACTTCATTGGCAACACGAGGATGTATAGGTCGAAGACTTTGCTCTTGCTGATCTATGTTATCGTTGGGAGGAATGTCTTCAGGCTGAGCATTGTCTTCATGTGGATCAGGTGCTGAGATGATAAGTTCTTCTTCAGGATGAGCTTCAGAAGGTATAATTTCTCTAGTTCCCATTAGCTTGATTGATTCACTAGCAGGAACTTCATCTAGCACATCTGGCAGTTGCTCTCTTTGTGAACCATTGGTCTCATCGAACCGCACGTCCACTGTTTCAACCACTTTGTAGTGAAAGAGATTGAAGACTCTGTAGGAGTGCGAATCCTTTCCATATCCAAGCATAAAACCCTCATGTGCTTTTGGTGCAAATTTTGAGGTGTGGTGTGGGTCCTTGATCCAGCATCTTGCGCCAAATACTCTGAAGTAACTGACATTTGGCTTCTTGCCAGTTAGGAGTTCATAAGATGTCTTGTTCAAAAGCTTGTGAAGATAAACACGGTTGATTGCATGGCATGCAGTGTCAATGGCTTCAGGCCAGAATTTTCTTGGAGTCTTGTACTCATCTAGCATCGTTCTGGCCATCTCAATGAGTGTTCTGTTCTTGCGTTCGACGACGCCATTCTGCTATGGCGTGTACGGAGCTGATAATTCATGTGTGATGCCCAAAGTGTCCAGGTATGTATCAAGGCCAGTGTTCTTGAATTCAGTGCCATTGTCACTTCTGATGTGCTTTATCTTGGCGCCATAATTGTTCATAGCTCGATTGGCGAAGCGTCTGAAGACATCCTGCACTTCAGTCTTGTAAAGGATTATGTGCACCCAAGTATATCTAGAGTAATCATCAACAATGACAAAGCCATAGAGGCAAGCAGTAGTGGAAAAAGTTGAGTAGTGAGTGGGACCAAAACGATCCATGTGAAGCAGTTCGAAGGGTCGAGTAGTGGTCATGATTGTCTTCGAAGGATATTTTGCCCTTGTCATCTTCCCTGCTTCACAGGCACCACATAAGTGATCTTTCTTGAACTTGATGCCCTCGATGCCTATGATATGCTTCTTCTTCGCAATGGTGTGGAGGTTCCTCACGCCAGCATGCCCAAGCCTCCGATGCCAAAGCCAGCATTCTGAAGCCTTTGCCAGAAGACATACTGCAAGCTATGGCCCTGCTGAGAAATCTACCATGTACAAATCATCTTTCCGATACCCTTCAAACACTAGAGACTTGTCAGATTCCATCAGTACCAGGCAACGATATTTTCAAAAATTACAATCATGTTCAAATCGCAAAGCATTGAGACAGACATTAAGTTGAAGCCAAGGGATTCAACAAGCATGACTTTATCCATGTGTTGATCCTCTGAGATTGCAACTCTACCTAGACCCAATACCTTACTTTTACCAGTGTCAGCAAATGTGATGTGGCTCTTGTCGGATGGACGTAAGGTTGAGTCCATAAAAAGACTTCTTTTGCCAGTCATGTGATTTGTACACCCACTGTCAATAATCCATTCCGAAGAATCTGAAGACGCTGGTGTCGTACCCTATAGTGCAGTTAGGGGGATAGGCTTCACGAAGAGAATTGTGAAGCAAAAACATTTGACGAACCAGTGGGTTATGAAAACTTAGATCCAGGTTAGGACTAATAGGGAGAGTAGCATGCGATTCAGGTACGAAATACATAGTGATGCCATTCGGGCATTTGATCTTGCGCCCCACAAGATTTTTAAGGTCCCCAGCGAAAGCGTCAGAAGATTTTGGTTTTCTGCTGGAGACCTTTCCCTGCAAATGAGAGTTAAGCTTTCTTAACCACCCACATCTTCAAGGGTGGCTTAGAAGCAATAAGTCTAAGTGCAGCATCTGAGAATTTTGGCTTTGGAGCCCTAGCAAACAGTCTAGCAGGCGGGCAATAGTACTCATAAGAATAGGCAGAATAGTTCTTGGTCATATGAACATGACGGTTTGAAGAACCGCTCTCATATGCCTGAGTATGGTTTCCCTGCAAAACATTTGCGTTAGTGCGACTCAGGTGAGTCCTCTGTCTGTATGAAGCCTTTGGACCATATGAAGCCTTTGGTCTGAGGTTTGTCTTCTTCATGTGAGGTGTCATGAGGACATTCACAGGAAGATTCTCCAGACACGTTTTTGGAACCCAAATCTTCTTCATAGGCGGTCCATTCCTGCAGTTAGTACCAATGTACCTGGCAAACACTTCACCATTCTAATTTCTAAACAGCTTATAGTTTGCATCAAAGGATTCATCAATGATAATTGGGTTAGCACAGGTGAAGCCAGACAGATTGGATGGATCTGCTGAGGATTCCTTTGCAGCAACCCATGTGGTTTTGGGGTACTGCTCAGGTTTCCAGTAAGAGCCATCAGCATTTATTTTCCTCGCGAACCCAACACCCTCTTTCATAGGGTTTCGGTTCAGAATCTGCTTCTTGAGGACATCACATAATGTCTGATGTCCTTTGAGACTTTTGTACATTCCTGTTTCAAGCAATGTCTTCAACCTAGCATTCTCATCAGCAATAGCAGTGGTATCCTCAGCAGAGGGGTTAGTTACCGCTTCAACAGTTGAAGATATTGCAACAACAGTAGTAGTGGAACATTCAGCAACAGAAGTAGCATTATCACGCTCAATGCATTTAAGGCATGGTGGTTCAAATCCTTCCTGAGTGGAACTGATCTGTTCGGCGCGAAGTGACTCGTTTTCCTTTTGAAGATCTTCATGAGCCGCTCTCAATTTCTCAAGATCTTGCTTCCTTTGAAGATACTCATAGGAGAGATTTTCATGAGTTGTTGAGAGAGTATCATGACGATCTTCAAGTTCCTGATACTTAACGTGAAGATTTTTTATGTCTTCAATTAAGGATTCAGATCGAGTCATTTCAGCACCCAACAGATCATCGCTTCTGTCTAACAGTTTTTGAATATGTTCCATGGCTTTCTGTTGTTCAGTTGCAATTTTAGCAAGTGTTTTGTAGCTGGGTTTTGAATCACAATCAGAATCATCGTCACTGGATGTTTGATAGTGAGTAGTGCGTGTGTTTACCTTGGCACCGCGTGCCATGAAGCAGTAGGTAGGAGTGGAGTCGTCCTTGTCATTTGCATCGATGTTGGTGATGAAGTCTTTGTCTTCAGTGTTGAAGATGGACTTGGCGATGTAAGCTGTAGCCAGACTCGCAATGCCAGAATCAATTTCCTCCTCAGACTCCACCTCTGCCTCCTTAGAAGCGGACTCCTCCTCTGAATCCATTTCCTTGCCAACAAACGCACGAGCCTTGCTAGTTGAGCTCTTCTTGTGTGATGAAGACTTTGAGGAAGACTTGGAAGAAGACTTTGAGTATTTCTTCTTCTTCTTGTCGTCAAAGTCATATTCCTTGCTCTTCTTCTTCTTTTTGTTCTCATTGTCCCACTGTGGACACTCAGAGATGAAGTGTCCAGTTTTCTTGCACTTGTGACATTTTTTCTTCTTGTAGTCATGAGCAGAAGCTTCATCATTCCTTGAGCTTGATCGTGAAGACTTTCTAAAGCCTTTCTTCTTGGTGAATTTCTGGAACTTCTTCACTAGCATTGCAAGTTCCCTTCCAATGTCTTCAGGATCATCAGAACTGCTGTCAGATTCTTCTTCAGATGAGGACACAGCTTTTGCCTTCAAGGCACGAGTTCGCCCATAGTTTGGACCGTAGATATCTCTTTTCTCAGAAAGCTGAAACTCATGTGCGTTGCGCCTCTCAAGTATGTCAGACGGATCGAGTGTCTTGAAGTCTGGACGTTCTTGAATCATCAGGGCTAGGATGTCAAACAAACTGTCAAGTGATCTCAGCAGCGTCTTGACGATTTCATGTTTGGTGATCTCAGTGGCGCCGAGGGCTTGAAGCTCATTTGTGATGTCAGTGAGCCGGTCAAATGTGTGCTGGACATTCTCATTGTCATTTCGCTTGAAGCGGTTGAAGAGGTTGCGAAGAACACTGATTCTCTGATCTCTCTGGGTTGAGATGCCTTCATTGACTTTGGAGAGCCAGTCCCAGACCAGCTTGGATGTCTTCAAGGCACTCACACGGCCGTACTGTCCCTTGGTCAGATGACCACAGATGATATTCTTGGCAGTAGAGTCCAGTTGAGTGAACTTCTTGACATCAGCAGCAGTGACACCTTCTCTAGCCTTGGGAACGCCGTTTTCGACGACATACCATAGGTCGATGTCAATGGCTTCAATATGCATGCGCATCTTATTCTTCCAGTAGGGATATTCAGTTCCATCGAAGACGGGGCACGCAGCGGAGACTTTGATTATCCCTGCAGTCAACATAGCTAAAACTCCAGGTGGTTAAACCGAATCACACAGAACAAGGGAGCACCTTGCTCTGATACCAATTAAAAGTGCGTTATATCGACTAGAGGGGGGGTGAATAGGCGATTTTTATGAAAGTCTTCAAAACGTGAAGGTTATGAAGACAAACAGTACAGATATGCCTATCACTTAAGCAGCGGAAGTTAGATTACACTAGGCAAGCCATGGTCAAGTATTCAATAGAGTGAAAGCACAATGACAAGTAGCTGCAGTGTAATAAGGATCAGGTAGGAAGAAGTTATGAAGCCAAACAAATCACACAGTTATGTTGTGAAGACAGAAGATAAAGCAAGCATGCAATGGCTTCACAATGTGTAACAGTAAGTAAAAGGAAGTGAAGATGAAACCAGTGACACGCTGAAGACAATGATTTGTTGGACCAGTTCTAGTTGTTGTGACAACTGTACGTCTGGTTGGAGCGGCTAGGTATTTAAACCAAAGGACACACAGTCCCAGACACCCAGTCCTGAACACGCAGCTCAGGACACCAAGTCCTCACCGTTTTCTCCTTGAGCTAAGGTCACACAGACCTCGCCCAATCACTCTGGTAAGTCTTCAAGGTAGACTCCCAAACCTTCACAGACTTCGTTCACTGGCAATCCACAATTTCTCTTGGATGCTCATAACGCGACGCCTAACCGGCTGGAGGATGCACAGTCCTCAAGTGTAATAAGTCTTCAGATCACTTAGACGAGAAGACTTAAGTGATGCCCAATTTACTCTGGCTCTGGGTGGTTAGGGCTTTTCTCCTCGCTAGGAATTTTCTCTCAAAGGCTTCGAGGTGGGTTGCTCTCAAACGACAAAAGTCGTGCACTGAAATCTGAGCAGCCAACCGTTTATGGTTGTAGGGGGTGGACTATTTATAGCCACTGGGCAACCCGACCTGATTTGTCCGAAATGACCCTGGGTCACTAAGGAACTGACACGTGTACCAACTGTCAGATTTCAAACTCACACGGCAACTTTACTTGGGCTACAAGTAAAGCTGACTTGTCCGACTCTGGACAAGCTTTGCTCTCATAGTCTTCGCTCGAAGATATAGGTTTTGAATTAGGCATCACTTCAGTCATTCTGACTGGTTCTCTTGGACCCCACTTAACAGTACGGTGGTTCCTATGACTCAACACAAATGAAAAAGAACTACGAAACATCTAAGTCTTCGAGTTCCATAGGCTTCACGTGGTGTCTTCTCTTGTCATAGTCTTCAATGTGAATATATTCATATACCACCATTGTCTTCAATGTCCTCGTACATTTTTAGGGGTCATCTCTGGTAGTAAAACCGAATCAATGAGGGACTTCTATCTGTGTTATCCTGCAATTCTCACAAACACATTAGTCCCTCAACTAGGTTTGTCATCAATACTCCAAAACCAATTAGGTGTGGCACTAGATGCACTTACACCTGTGATGGTGGAGTAGGGGAGATGTGCTCATCATCTACACAGCTACGTTGACTGTCTAGCCTTGCGTTGTCTTGCGAATCTTGTTGGGAGGATGGCGGAGTAGAATCTATAGAGAACCTCCGTTTTAGTTGCTCGGAAGGACCACCATCATCCAATGCCTTGCCAATTTCCTTCAGCTTTATTGATTTTGCATTGTGTGGTCATACCGACAAGAAAAAGGAATATTGTTCGCTCTTCAGAACTCATTCATGCATGATACTGACGAACACTACTCTGATGAAAGGCAAAGTCATGATACGAGGATGGAATATGTACGAAAAAATGGACGGCTTGGCATATTCACACCTATGATGTGGTAACTAGGCAGAAGGCACTTCAACAAATTAGAAACACTGCAAGACACCATATGGAAGGTGCAGTCAATATCACTCTGCCAAGTTAAAACTGTCTCATCATAGGTGGCGTTCATCAAACTAGAAGCAATACATGATAGAAATCATATTCAAGACGCAAACCAATATCACACTGCCAACTTAAAGGTGTCCCATCATAAGTGACTGATGTAGGATACACAAGAAGAGTAGTTTCATGCAAGAACATGGTGTGATAGACAGATATAGTATGTACCAAAAACAGGAAAGCGTGTCATATTCACATGTATCATGTGTAAGCTAAGCAGATGTAGTTTACACTAATTAGGAGCAATACGAGCTAGACACCATATGCAACATGCAACCAGATATCACACTGCCAAGTTAGAGCAAGCACCTTGGATGGTGGAGTAGGGGAGCGGAGACTTGGACCTTGTAATGCACTATCAGTACAAGGAGAATCGGTACAGATGCTCCATTTACGTTGCTGCAGAGGACCACCATCATCGCCTTCCTTACTCTTTTCCTTCCTCTTTCTTGATTTTGCCTTGTCAAGTCAAACCCACAAGAAAAAAGAATAAAATTTGCTCTTCAAAACTCATTGATGCATGATACTGACGAACACTACTTTCATGTAAGGCAGCTGCATGATAGGAGGATGGAATATATATGAAAGATAGGATGGCGTGACATATTGACATGTATGATGTATAAAGTGTAAACTAAGCACAAGGTGCTTGAACTTGTTAGAATCGATGCAAGCTAGAAATCATATGAAAGATGAAACCAATATCACTCTGCCAAATTAAAAGGTTGCCCTAACAAATGTATTTGACCAAATTAGAAGCAATACATGGCAACAGGCTAGAAATAATATGCAATATGCAACGAATAAAGGTGACTCATCATAAGTGATTGATGCAGGATACAGAAGAGAGGTAGTTTCATGTAAGAACAAGGTCAACACATAGATGTAGTGTGTACCAAAAATAGGAAGGCGTGTCATATTCACAGGTATAGTGTGTAAACTAAGCAGATGCAATTTACCCTAATTAGAAGCATTACAAGCTAGACACCGTATGCAACATGCAACCACATATCACACTGCGAAGTTAGAGCAAGCACATGTGATGGTGGTGTAGGGGAAGTGTGGTCTTCAGGTACAGAGCTACGTTCAATATCTTCATTTAGGCTTGTTGTTTCTTGAGAATCATGTGGAGAGGATGAAATTGCATTCTTTATAAGAGTATTGTGTCTCATATTAACCCACGCGCGTGACTGTCTCATCATAAGCGATAGACGCAGGATACACAAGAACAGAAGTTTGATGTAAGAACATGGTGTGATAGGCAGATGTAGTATGTACCAAAAATAGGAAGGCGTGTCATATTCACGTGTATAATGTGTAAGCTAAGGAGATGCAATTTAACAAATTACGAGCATTGATGAGGGATACACAAGAAAAGTGCCTTATCATAAGATATAGTATGTACCAAAAACAGAAAAGCGTGTCATATTCACATGTATCATGTGTAAGCTAAGCAGATGCAATTTACACTAATTAGGAGCAATACGAGCTAGACACCATATGCAACATGCAACCAGATATCACACTTCCAAGTTAGAGCAAGCACCTTGGATGGTGGAGTAGGGGAGCAGAGACTTGGACCTTGTAATGCACTATCAGTACAAGGAGAATCGGTACAAATGCTCCGTTTACGTTGCTGTAGAGGACCACCATCATCGCCTTCCTTACTCTTTTCCTTCCTCTTTCTTGATTTTTCCTTGTCAAGTCAAACCCACAAGAAAAAGGAATAAAATTTGCTCTTCAGAACTCATTGATGCATGATACTGACGAACACTACTTTCATGTAAGACGAACACTACATATCACACTGCCAAGTAAGAGCAAGCACCTGCGATGGTGGTGTGGGGGAATTGCGGTGATCAACTAGAGAGCTAAGTTGACTATCTTCATTTAGCCTTGCTGTTTCTTGAGAATCATGTGGGGAGGATGACACTGCACTCTTTAAACGAGTATGGCGTTTCACAGAAACCCACCCGGGTGACTGTCTCGTCATAAGTGATTGACCAGGGATACAAAAGAGCATTAGTTTGATGTACGAACATGGTTAATAGACATATGTAGTACGTATCAACAACAGGAAGGCATGTCATTATCAAAGGTATAATGTGTAAAGTAAGCAGATGCAATTTAACCAAATTGGAAGCAATACAAGATAGACACCATATGCAACATGCAACCACATTTGACAGCGCGAAGTTAAAGCAAGCACCTAGGATGGTTGTGTGTGGAAATTGAGATCATCAACTACAGAGCTAAGTTTACTGTCTCCAACTGCTGACACTGCACCCGTTAGAGCGCTGGAACGCTTAGTGCTTATCTTCGAATTACACTGGAGAGACTTCTGTCTTTTCTTTTCTGCATTCATCAACATTGCGTCAGAGTCTGAAATACCCATGCATAAAAAACAATAGTGTGAGTATGGGTGAAGTGTGTGCACAATTAGTACAGTGTAAAGGTAGCAGATAGCAGGTCGGTGAGAAATAAATGACGGGAGACATGTGATAGCTCTACAACATGCATGGCACACTAAATTACTACAGGATTCTATGAAAATAACAGTCGACTAAAAGCAAATAGGTCAGTCCATTTTTTCTGCACCGTCTGATGTACAAAGAACGGGCAGATCGCCTTCATCTACCTCCAGCGAGTCAGTGTTGACGATCTTCCTCGAAACGCCAGCGACCACCGACCCAGTATTCCTCCCCTGCCTGCGCCCTCCCCTCGACCTCACCGCACCCCCCCGGCCATCCATTCAAGCCCCGCCGACCTCTAGATCGGGCGCAAGCAGCTCCTGCGCCCCACACCCCTATGATAGACACCGATGCGCCGCTTCCCCAGGGAACATGCGGACTAGGTGCTCCGCGCGCCTAAGCGGGTGCTGCTTCTTTTAATTGCGGTTCGACTGACCCTGAATTGAAATCCAGGCGGGCTACTGACCTCTAGCAAAGGTGAAATAGTAAAAGGGAGGAAACCTTATGCATTTAGTATCACGAAGAAGATGCAGTAAGAAGCGCTCAACTAGTTTCTTTTGTGGGATGAATACGGTGTGAGCGGAGACGTAAGATTTGCACGAATAAGGGAAGAGGAGTACCTCTTTCTGCTGGCAGTGTTGTGTCCTCCTTCTGTTTTTCCGACAATCTTCTTGTTGTTCGCCGGAAACCAGAAGTTGTGGAGGACGGTGTAGCCTTGGACGAACCCATGGCCAAGTTGTTGAGTGTGGTGCGGTGGCAGCCTGTCGGCGGCGGGGAAGCAGATCCGAGGCGGCGAACGACAGCATAGCGGGAACATCTCTGGTGCGGTGGACGGTTGTGACAGTGGAGCCGCAGCAGTGAGGCGTAGGACGGCGTGGTCGGAGTGGTTCTGGTACGGCGCACGTCGGCGTCGGCATCATGGAGGCAGCTCTGCCTCGGTTTCAGCTGCTAAGTCCTTGAGGGCATTGCGGTTGTGGTTGCGTTAGACGACGATGTTGGGGTACCAGCTCCAGCGTGATGGAGGAGGACGGCGGTGGATTAACCGCTATGGGGTGGAGGACGGAGGAGGCTGGGGTTTCGCGGTTGGTGGAGAGGGCGTTTTCGCGCCCACAGAGTATGAATGGGGAAACAGAGGGAGGCGGGGAACTAAGGGGGAACAATGTTTTGGTTTGAGACGCGCTTGTTTGAAATTTGGGTAAAGTTACAAACTTTCCCCCCCATCTAAAATTTCGGACATATTGCGGGTTGGGGGTGTCCCAAATGTGGGCGGGATAGATTTCGGCCGAGCGCATGGGTAGGCGCCCATGGCGTATGAATGCTACTCTGGCGTCTTGGTGAAGTTACAAACCTACCCCGGTTTAGACCTTTGGACATCGGGCCGATAGGCTACACGGGCCAGAGTCAGGACAGTAATTTCCTACCACCAAAACATTAGTCTCGTGTGGTTTCGGGTGACCAGAGGCCTATTTGGCGCTTCATTCAGGGCCTCTTTGATTCACAGGATTGTCAAAATGAAGGAATAGGAAAAATGCAGGAATAGGGTGACATGTCCCATAGTATCCTACAGGATTTGAAAGAATGTTTGATAGCATTAGGAAAAACAAAGGAATTCTACAAAGAGGTTTGAGTGGATGGAAATTTTCCTCCAAAATGTAGTACAAATGGATCATATGGAAAAATTCCTAAGGATGCCAATCCTACGAATCAAACGAGCATCACAGGAAAAATTCCTAAGGGTTTAAATCCTCCAAAAATCCTATGCAATTCCTTTGAATCAAAGGAGCCCTCAATATTTGGGAGTAGAAGCATTTAACATTTTCAGTTCTCTTGAATTGAACTTTCAGGATTTGTCAAACTTCACAAATCTTTACTCTTGAAAATCCTAAAGCTACGATTATTTTGGAATGGAGGGGGTACATTTGAATATACATTGTACATGAGTATATATTAAAAAATATGCAACTTACCTCAGTTCATGCATGGTTCCAGATATAATCTCCTTGGTTGCAAAAAAAAGTTAGATATGCGTATGAATATATATATAGCATGTTCAAACTCACAACAAAGTTGATGCCCCCTTTTACATCTGATTTACAAATGCCATTATCTCGGGTTCAAATAGATGAATGCACTTCCTATGAATTCGAATCTTCAAAACCCCCTTTATGTTGAATTCGACATGTATTCTATTTGTAGCTAGCAATTTGGAATGTATCAATGCAAGTGACAAATGTATAAAGTGCTTCACACTAACAACATGGAGTGCACTAATTAATGTTTATATATGAATTGCAAAAGCATCCATTGCATGTATTTCAAACCGCTCTCACTCTATGGATCGATAATATGAAATAAACACATGCACATGCTAGAATTAAATTGCAGCTGAAGAAAGAGCCTACTCCTGGTACTGTATATTAGCGATAGGGGTGTGTACAAAGTACACGTGAATACCAGGCATTGTGCGTGTGTGTATACTATCGATGAACTAGCCCCCAAGCTTGTATAACATACTAAGGGCCTAGGGTTACAAATCATATATAGTCGGCTTATCACCAGTGGGGATAGAGTCCTCCGCGACTCTGGTAGGTTCGTGTTGCACGCCGAGTCCTCCACATGGGTCTTCGTATAACACGTCTCGGTCCAACCTATATGTGGCGCAGGATGGAACCGACCCATGAGTCTTCATGTTGACCCACCACAACTAGAAATGATGTGCCCACCACACCACACACGCAATTGGCCACTAAGAAAATAAGCATATACAATAGTACAACAGTATCTAGCTCACGATACGTCTCCATATTTTGGTGATGACACTGACGGACTTTGCATTTGATGCGTGCTCCGTATTTTGCTGACGACACTTACGGTCATTGTATTTGAAGCGAAAGCACGATATGGTCACTGGACTTCAGAATAATCTCATCACGGTCACCACATACATTTTTGTCGTGCTAACCAACATGTGGTTGGATGATTAGAGGACAGTGGTTTCTCGAGCCCACCAAGGTTAAAGTCCCGGTGCTCGCATTTATCTTGTGTTAATTTCAGTATTTTCCAGCAACGTACGTTCAGTGGGAGGAGACGTTCCACTCGACTACGAGGCACCTATGGTGACTTCGTAAAATCTCAAGATCATATATGCGGGCCCACTCTCTCGAAGGTGCTCATAGGGGTAGGGTTCGCGTGTGTACGCTTATAGTGGTGAGTGCTTGTGCGTATATGTGAGCCCTTGCGTCTGTACCGTGTTAAACAAATACATATCATGATTATACGGTCACTGGCTCACCCATACAACTCCGTATTTTGTTGATGACACGATCAATTGACCAGTCAAACGTTCCACGCGGCACAACTAGTGTTGCACCATCGGGGTGCGTAACCGTGGGGCCCACCTGTCAGCCCGTATATGAAAGAAATGGTAGTTTGAGTCTGTACTGTGTTAATAAAATAGGAGTACATTTTAGGGTGATCATACGGTCACTGGCTCACCATACAGCTCCGTAATTTGTTGATAACATGATCAATTGACCAGTCAAACGGTCCACATTCAGCAGCGCACATTACCATAGGGCCCACCCGTCAGCGCGTATATGAAGGACAAAAATGGTAATAAATTAGTGGTTTCGGGGAGGGCGGGCCGGCCGCCGGCGGCGGGGGCTGGCGGTTCGGCCGGTGGTGGCTGGCGGCTCAGGGGGGTGGAGTTTGATGATAAACTGGAGGCCCTTGATTTCATATCCAACGGCTGGAAAATCTAATGACCACAGATGAAAAATTCAGTCGACTGACGTGTAGCCTCACCCCGCATGTACACATGCACGCACGCAAGACACGCACGCATGTAGGCGTGCAACACTGACACGTACACACGCACGCATGCTGGCGTGCAACACTGACACGTACACATGCACTCATGAACACACGCACGTACGCACCCATGCATGCAACACTGAAACGTACCCTTGCACGCATGCAACACTCGCACGCCTGCATGCACACAGCACACGACGCAAGACACACGTTCAACCTATACGTGCATGCACCCTTTGTTAAGGACATGGATTGTTACGGGTATTAATCAATATTATCTGTGATAAGCAGAACATTGATGTTTGCAGCGGTCTTTATGAATCACAACGTATCGAACGAGCTATCAACATAGTAGGCTTATCTACATGAAAAAGATGATGTCACACTCAATGAACAATCATCGGTTTATGAAATGCCCGCTTCTGACCACCCTGGCCCACCAAAGGTTCCTCTGCTATGCACTGCCTGCATTGGGTCACTGACATGCATGCCATGCACCCAAAGAGCCCACATGTCAGTGGAAGAACGGCGTGGTGTCCTAGGTCAGAGTCGAGGGCGCCACTCGCGGCACGCCCGGCTGAACACGCCTCCGTGCCGCATTCAAATGCCTCCATGAAACCCGCCTGTGTGGAAGCCGAGAAACCCACTCTGGACACATGTCCGTTCATGACCGGGCCGCTCCCCTATCTCCTCCACCATTTTGTCCACTCTTACAATGGCTTACGAAGAGTAGTTATTCTGCATCCAAGCCGGCTGGGTAGCCCGCCGGATACGAGCTATGCAGCTCGCTGATCCACCTCCCTCCCCTCACCCGACGGTCCCCTCACCCGACGGAGCCAGTTGCCGCCTCAAGCCGTGGAATTTTTCCATGTGTTGTTTTCATGGACTAGCAAGATGCATGTGCATTGCACAGAACATCAAGATGCATTTTTTTACAAACTCCCGCATGCATGCAAGGGATAATTAATGTCCTCCTTTGCTAGTACCACGAGGCAAACACCATTAAAATTGCATCGATTAGTGTTAGTGGCCTTGTATATCTGCAAATTGTAATTTTGATAGTGGCCCCTTGTATATAAAAATGGAGGGAGAAAGATGATAGATAAGGTGAGGAGGAGTGGGGTGTGGTGGTGACTGGTGGTCGGACTGGGCGGAGGCATGGGGATGGACGGCACATTATGTCTAGGTTTGTATCTCTCTCACACACACACCCACGTAGGTGGGGGACGTGCACGAAGAGAAGAGGTGCACGCACGGCGCACATACTCCCGTCTCTTTCCCAACCACACCCGCGCGGGTACACGGTGGAGCTCATTTCTGTATGAAAAAGGCAGCCCACGTGGTAATTTGGCACGTGTACTGCTTGTCCACTTGGTGGAGGGAGGATCGTCTACCACGGGTGAACAAACAAATTGCAACTTGATGCGTTATGTTAAATTAAAAAAAGAAGAAAACCATGTGGGGCCTACCTTAGAGGCAAGGCTCTATACACTGGAGTACTTTTGATGTGTCCCGTCAACTCGCAGAACGAGGATAAGCTTGCTTAGTATGCTGTCTCCCCCGCCCACGGGCGCGGTGGCTCGCAGGATGAGGTGAAGCTTGCTTACTACTAGTACGCCTTACGCCTGCTCCCTCGCCCACGCGCACGGTGGCGTGCAGCACGAGGAGAAAATTTTACTACTCCCTCCGTTTACTCCTCGTCCCTACTACGTACTTTGGTTAGTACTCCCTCCATTTACTTATACAAGATCACTATAAAAATACACATTTTGCATCTATACAAGGCCACAAATAGTAATCGAGACAAAAGTTACTACTCCCTCCTTTCCAGTTTATGGCTCAATTTCAAAATCTCTCCAACCAAGGTAGACGGTGAGTGGTCGAATTAATTTCGTATTTTGCACAAGTAATTAGTACGCTCGTTTTTTCTCAAGAAGTTATGTTTATCGAGGCATTAATTAGAACGAATGCATGAATGACCACTAAATTTCCATGAACTTGTACATGCATTGGTTAGTTTCCTCTTGACACTGCTTGCGTCGGGTGATCTAACGCACCTCGAAATCCAACATGTAATGGTACTACTACTAGTATAGTAGAATTGAGACTTATCAAATGGAAAAACGAATGTTTTTTAGATGAGCCCTATAAACCCTAGTGGGTATGTACTCCGTAAAAACAGATTTTTCCAAAACTAAGTCGCTCCCTTTCATGAATTCTATAGTATACTCCTCCGTCGACGCTCCCTTTCATGAATTCTGTACTTCCTGTCACCAACATGTGGGACATATAGCAACCGGGTCGACGTGTCAAGCACCAAATAACAGTGTAGAACAGTAGGGGGGACGCACCCCACTCGTACCGGCCCAGTAGTAGTAATGAGCAATGAGACATCAAATCACAATGCCGCACTTTCCCAGACGGACGAAGCAACCATTATTTCACACTTCGGTTCGCCATCATCTCAAACCACATACTAGTATTGCTTCTGCCACAAGAGGGAGACGCACATCGCCTTGGTACATCATGACACGTGGGACTGCGTGACAGGCCATGCTCCCCCGCCGATCGCTCGGTAAAATCACCTCATTTTTACTATACTTCCTCCGTATCGGTTTACTACATGGCATGCACGTCGTTCTAGGTTGAGAATTTAACTGGCTATATATGTGATGAATAGTACTCTAGCCTTTTAAAAATGTATACTTTTGTACAACAGTAGTATCAATGGATTGCGCCATGGAGCAAAAATTGAAATTAAAAAAAGGTGGTACATATAGAGAGCGCTCGTCGCCAAATTATGCATATAGTACTATTAAAAAGGCTAGTCACAATAATGGTGTCCAGCACAACCCACCCCTCAAATAAAACTAAGAGGGTGCTTGGATACGTTTTAGTCCCATGACTAAAAGTAGTGGGACTAAAACATGCTAGCCTCACCCATGCTTGGATCCAAATACAAAAAGGCTAAAATCAAGTTAATGAGCATTTATTATCCTCCAAACCCTCCAATCCAGAACTCGCCTGTGTTAAAGGAGAGGAGTTAAATGAGTAGAGAGAGGACTAATCCACATATTAGTAGGGGTACTCCTGACTAAAAAAAATTAGTCTCAAGACTAGTTTTAGCCCCTCTTTAGGCTGGTCGTAATGGTAGTATCATAACTAGTATCATGCATGCCAACAAGGAAATTTTGATGAGGTGTCATAGTATTAAATGAAGAAAGAGAGGGTGGAGTATCATCTCATGATACCGTATCATAATAAATGCTATGCGACTTTGTGTCATACATGGCAATAAATAGAGTACTACATGATACTAATATGTGATACTATGCATTAGGGAGGTAGTATCATACACTAGTATCATATGCATGATACTAGTATATGATACTCCCTATTACAACTAGCCTTAGTCAGGGGTGCTTGGAACTTTAGCCTCTTAAAAGAGACTATTTTTATTCAGACTAAAATAAGTCCCTTGGATCCAAGCACCCTCTAAGCATCCTGGAATTCTTTGACAAAACTAAGCACCCTCAAATTCTTTGACAACTAAACTGCTGGCTATATGATGTTGGCCATATATATTGTACGTATATAATGTGAAGAAACGAGTGGTAGTACTATACCAACTAAAAGATGAAATGTAAGAAATACTAGTATGTACGTACTGAAGAGTTAATGTAACGAGAAGAAACATAACATAGTTCTGTTGGGGGCTCGGCACAACACACCCCTCAAATTAAATTAAGCACACCTGAAATTAAACTTTGCAACTATTCCGGTAGACACTGCATTAGAACCACCATGAGCAACGACACTGCCACCTTACTCGGAGTCCTCGTCCACGTCCTCGACTTCGTCCTTGTCCCTCTTCCTCTTGGCCGATACTTCTTTGCTTGAACCGCACACTTGGCTGTTGCTCTTCATCCAACCCTTGTAGATATTGAAGCAAAGGTAGCCACCCATTGCAGCGTAGTGGATGTGGTCTATATCTAGTACATTCCGCTGCCATGCATGACGATGAAACGTGTATGGAGGTTTCTCCAGTTTACCGTACGAAGGATGAACCATGGCTCCTGCCAGTGTCAGCATTGAAGGCTGACGAGAGGACACCAGCCGATTCTTCTGGAGGTCGAAGGTGTTGCCTACAACGAGGCCTATCCGATGCAGGACTTCTTTGTCGTTACCAAAGTCTACAGTAACGAATTTGACTAGGTTGCTCTCAAGGAAGTCCTTAAAATCCTGGCACTCAACGTCAGCATGGCATATGTGGTAGCCAAGAATAAGTCATGCACGCAAACCTGGATCACGGCGGGCTTCTTCCTCTCTTTGTCCTTTAGATCCTTCTCTCGTCCCAGGACTGTGGTGTACTCAACATCTAGCCCAGCGACCCACTCATCATCTGAGTCTTCGAACATGCGTCTGAAGCGAGAAAGGCATCCTTTCACCGTCGCGGAAGAACGGGTGTAGATGACGTCGAACTCATCGCCGACGATGGTTCTAACCTTGTACTCACTGCCGATCATGGAGATTTGGGACGCCATGGATTTGGGAGGAGGGTTAGGATTAGTGGAACTGCCGTAATGTGAATGGACGGGACGACTAGGGCCGAACCGTCGTAGTATTGAAGGACATGCGGGGACGAGTAGGAGCGAACTGCCAGGGTGCGAACGGCAGGGTAGTGGCTTTCCATTCTCCCATGATACGGGCTTCCGAGAGCCCTTGGATCTGAGATCGAACGGTTGCATGGTGTGATTCTAGACCTATGGGTGAATATCCTATCCTGGAGGGTTATTCTACAAATTTTCAGCAACTTAGCATGCGGCCGTTTGATCTCAGATCCAAGGGCTGCCAGCAGCCCGTATCATGGTCGCGCCTACCACGACCGTCGCGTCGCTCGCACGGTCGCTCCCTTGGAGATTTAACACGGTGAGTTAGGCTATCTGATGTTGGCATGTCATACATAGTCATCACTTAGTCACTCATACTACAACAAGGTTGGCTATAAGTGTATTTTTTTACTCCTCTCTATCTCTTTCTTCGTACTCAAGGAAGAAACGGTGCTAAGCGCGTGTATTTATTGCATTTGCCAAGGAGTGACCTCTTCCAATGAAATGGTGTTGCTAAATTTGCTTCATTTAATTAGCTATAGACTCAAATTGTCTTTTCACCTAGGTACACGCGCTTAGCACCGTTTCTTCCTTGGGTCACCAAACTAGTCTCTCTCTTCTTGATTAACTTGCCACATCAGACTTTATGCTTATGTGGCAAGCTTAAGCACATGTAGGAGCAAGTAAAAGTAAGTACAATAGTGCGCTTTACATGGCATTTTTGCATATGTGGAGGAAAGAGAGGCAAGGAAAAAGTGGAGAAGTGGGCTCTCATGCAAGAGCCAGCCTCTACTACATGGTGGAGCATTGGGAGAGGCACCTGTACGGAGGTGGTCAGGAATCTGGGAGACTCACGTCAGTCGTAGCGCCGCAGTTAAAATGATAATGGTAAGTCAAATCACGGGGTCCCACCTGTCCAGCAGTAACTCGCTGTCAAATCACACAGCCCTACGTTTGCAGCAGCCTACTCCCTCGTCTTCTCGCGTCTCTGTCGAACCGACTAGGTGGAACTGCCCCGCCGCCTACCGCGCAAGAAAAGCCCCGCCCTCGACTTTTAAATACAACTACATCCGCTTAAGAATCCAATGATATACTTTTTGTGACATAGTAACTCATATTTAGTTAGTCAAATGGATGACCTAGAACTACGTGCAGGCCCTATAAACCGAGACACCTAAAAATAAAAAAACCGAGACGGAGAGGGTAGTTCAGCACATATCTTTTTAGATCAATATAGTCGGGATTCACCAAGGAGCAAAACCAAGTGGTAGGTTGCTCCTGTCGTGTTGGCGTAGCGACTCAAGCAGGGTTAGTCCGCACACGAAATGGCGACACACTTAATAGGACCCCTTTGGCCGACATGTGGCTCATCCACCGTCTTGTTCCATGTGTGATGCACCAAATTACAGTTCGGAGCAGCGGTTGGAATTGGAGGCACCCCGGTCGTAGCGCCGCAGTAGTTGAAAATGAGCGACGAGGGGTCAAATCACAAAGCCCCACCTTTCCCGCATTAAGCTGGATGGACGAAGCAACCATAATTTCACTCTAGGGCGCAGGAGCATAAAGAAAAGAGAAAACAATGATGCGTGCGGCAGCTACCTAGGGCACCCTAGGGTAGGGGTCTCCACTACATATCCTTTTTTTAAAGCGCCTCACTACAAATTGGCTTCTCCCTCGTCCTCTTGAAGAAAAC
This sequence comes from Triticum monococcum, assembly GCA_034509565.1. Classification (NCBI taxonomy): domain Eukaryota; kingdom Viridiplantae; phylum Streptophyta; class Magnoliopsida; order Poales; family Poaceae; genus Triticum; species Triticum monococcum. The sequence continues at coordinate 478,337,658 of CM067843.1, forward strand.
CAATGATGAGTGCGGCGGTAGGGTTTGTAGGAGTACTACGGCATGTGGGGCCACGTCGTAGTAAACGGGTTCGAGCCGACGCCTTAAATATGTGTGGGCTGCTTGGTTTTACGGGGACGAGGCAGCATTTTGGGTTCGGGGACCAGTGGAGATATAGTACGTACAAAAAATTGTGGGCGTAGGTTCGACCGAAAGGCAATGATGCATGGGCCCTACATTTTGATATACCCGGGGCCGCGTGAAATTTGCTACTCTACTCAAAACTAGTAAGGTACACATGTATTGAACGCATGAGATTTTGAAACCAAATTATGAATAAATACACACTATAGGATGTAAACCTTTGAGTCATATATGCATGATGTAGATGTTCATTTAGTTCTTATAGTTCATCTCATTCAAAATCAATAAGTTATATAAAAATGTTAAGATTCATGGGGTTGTGCATTGTACTCCCTCCGTTCCAAAATAGATGACCCAACTTTGCACTAACTTTGTACAAAGTTAGTGCAAAGTTGGGTCATCTATTTTGGAACGGAGGGAGTAAATCATAAAGTAAAACACAAATAATGGCAATTCATTTAGAAAAAAATAATCAATTATGATACAGAAGATTCTAGAACAAAGGAGAAGTGCTTGTGTTTTGAGGTTTGTGCATTATGCTTAAGTTCAACCATGGAGTCTTCTAAATTGTACGTGTGGCAGATCTGGTGGAATGTTGATGATATCCAACGGCCAGTAGTGCTCGGATTTGCCTATCTCTACACTGTCGGGTTAGCTTCATCCAGCGGCCATCTTTCAAACTTATTGGCACACTATATAGTTCTTGTGCCATAGTTGCATGTTTTGGAAAAAAGCTACTAGTGGGTTGTACTATCTATTTAGGAATAGAAGATGTATACATGGAAGTTGTAGGGAAAGAGATGACATGGAGCATCTCAATTCCTATGAGTAGGGATTGGAAAAGAGATGTCATTTGGTTCACATCATAGGAACTTTTCTATTGAATACAGAGATGACAGGTTTCTCAATTCCTATGAGGAGGGATTAGAAAAGAGATGTAATTTGGTTCATATCATAGGAACTTCTCCATTGAATATACGCTAATGTTTATTTTCCTTTGAAATTAAGGGAGTATAGGAATCCATTCATATGAACCAAGTGGCTCTAAAGCTATAGAAATGATATCATGTTTATTTCCTTTGAAATGTGGAGTATATGAATCTATTCCTATGAACCAATTGGCTCTAAAGGAAAAAATCCTATAAAAATCATATCATATAGAGTTCCTATGATATTCCTCGACACTAAAGGATGCTTGAAATTGCTGCGGGTGATACGATGGTCTTGCTTTGTAGACTCCTCACCCAACTTTATAGTTACCTCTCGAAGATGAATGAAATGATATATACATGGTATTCTACATGTGCAATTTGGTACACGAAAACTCGGTAAAAGTTTGCGAGGTTCGAATTTTCAATAAAGCTATATGCACTGCATTTCGGAATGGAGGGAGCATACGGCAGTTGCTAACACTCACGTGGAAGATTTGTGTGTAGGAGGAGTGGCTGTTCTATTAAATGACATGGCAAAACTGACATTGTCGGATGCCAATCTAATGGTCCTTACGGCGTTCGTCAGGAAAAGGCTTGTGGCGAACTTTTGTCGGATAATGATTTACGGACACATGCATTGCATTGATACATGCCCCCCTCTCTCTCACGCACACGCACCCTCACGAGTCACGACTCTCCCGAGTCCTCTCGCAGACTCGCACATCGCACCCACCGTCTATCTGCAGGTAGACGTCACGCACATATGTGCTCTTCACACCCTACCCTCAGAACTTCTAAAAAACAAAAGACGGCGCGCACATTTTATTTTAGCTCACACGTCACACACTTGTACTATTACTCTTGCGGCGAACGTTCTTTGGGCATAGTATATTGTACTCTCACGAAGAGAAGCGGTGCACGCATGCACTAGTTCTCTCACACCCACTCGCGGGTACACGTAGGAGCGCATTTTTTTGAAGCTGGTACAACAAAATCACTCCACTATATATAAAAGCAGGAGCCTTAGCGCTTGCTTTACTAGGGTTCCTCTCATTCACTCTCTCATGCTCTCCAGATCTAAGCAACACATAGGTGGCCACACTCTCTCTTAGCTCACGGTTGGTCACAAATCCAGCTGGACAACCTCGACCGGGGCAGGGGTGTAGGTGCATCGTTCACGCTGTCGTCGGCGGTGAGGGAGGAGACCAACGGCTGCCCGCGCGTCCCGATCGGCGGTCGTGCCATTCTCTCCGAGAGAGCGCCGGCTCGGGAGGGCCTCCGACCCCTTCTTCCTCCCTGCGGTATTGTGGCCAAGATGCGGCCTCCCGACGCCGTCTTTGCGACATGCCGACGACCCTCAGGTATATATTCCTTCAAAACCTGCCTTGCTCTACTGCCCCAGCTCCCTTCGTGTGGATCCTTTTCTACTTCCGTCCGCTGTTCCAAAGCCACCTAGACTTCTACTAAGGCATGTGCTTTGCACGTATGTTCTGTATGATAGATACTCATATACCTTCTTTTTAGAGAGAGAAATGGGTACTCGTATCTTGAGTACATATCATAGTGTGTTTGTTTGCATGATCTAAGGACTATTCTGAAATAAGAAGCAAATCACTTGCACAAATCAAACCGAGTTCCAAGTAAGAATTTGATTACAAGATAAAAGTTGTAGTTTTATTATATGTTGTTTCCTGGGTTCCACTGATGTATAGTTCCAGAGTTGTTTGACGGTTTACATGCATGTTTATGGACTATTTTGTGCAACTAAATAAGTCATTTAGGTCTGACAGACACTCATGTCCTGTATTAGCTTGAGGTATAGCTTATGTATGACTAAAATAAAATATTACACTTTTTCTGCGAATAATAAAAATATTACATTTCTCGATGAAGCAGAATAAAACTTTAGCTAGCATCAGCCATGCAATGTTATCTTATGTGAATAGTGTAAACTTTGCAGTAAAGCGGCATCTAAAAAATCCATTTTTACAGTAATCTAAAAAAATTAGTTATTAGTGGAGTGTTTATTTCCCAGGTGACAACGGGGAACCAAAATGTGCTAGCTATTTGCCAACTTGTCGTACTTGCATGTGAGGAGGTGGCAGCAGTTTCTAGACATTTCTCAACTTTAGTAGGTGCAATCCAGATTCAACGGGGACTTCTTTATTTGTTTACTTAGAGAGCAGAGTCGGCCATGTGCACAAGGAGCGGGAGCGAATCCGGCAGCCTTAGCCGTCAGATCATGTCATCCTTTGTTTGATGGATGGCAGTGATATGCATGAGAGGGGAAGTGAACGGTGGATTTTGAGCCAATGCTTGTTTGGGCGGGAGAACCGAAGATGGAGTGGTAAATCCAATTTCAAAACTGCCGCATTATAGCAGTAGTAGATTAGAAGTAGCTATTTCATACAGTCGACTCAAAGCGTTGGTTCAAACAGGGAAGAAAGTGGGAAAGCTGTAGCATGAATCTAGGACTTGGTTCTAAGAGGAAACGGGGGAAAGTAGTAATATCTGTCACTGTTTAAATAACTGTATATCTTTTTTGCGCAAACAGGGATGTCTGTCTCCATATCGTTTCGGGATGTCTGTCTCTGTATCGTTTCTATCCATGCAATCAAAAGCACACACCTCAGTTTTAGTACAACTGCGCAAAATGAGATGGCTATCCCTCGCTGTCGTCGTCTAACCTCCCATCTTCAAGGTATCCCTACATTGGTAGTAACTAAGGTAGAATAACCAACGCAATCTAAAAGAAGCTGATTCATACGTTTTACTTCCTGATTGCAGTGCAGGGACGAGCGAAAACAATTGCATCCTAGTCCGGAATGCACTTTCTACCAGTTCATCCATGGACCAAGGACTAGCTGGCACGGCTGCACGGCGGTTTTTTGGACAGGTGCGCGGACAAGAGGCATTGTGGTCTGCTTATTTCTGCAAATAGCGGTGCTTAAGTTTAGTGGAATGCACAAGCATTTCAGCTGGTCAGTACACTGCATGGTTCAGTTTAGCATTCCAGCTGATACCACAATTATAATTGGTTATTCTGGAATGAGAGAACCTAACCCTGAATGGTGGCAACAAGAAAAAACCAGAGTGAACTCCAGTAAATTTAAGCCTGCCAGGAGGCCCTTTGCTCAGAGAGAAGCCTTGCTTGTTTTTTCCTGATTTGTAAACTTTCTCACAACTTTGTCTTTTGCTGTGAACTAGTATATGTTTGTTATGTTCTATGAATCATTGAGATGTATAAAAAATTAACTTATGCTTTTCAAGTTTTTTATGAAGACGAGTTTAATGTGAGTGTTCCACATGAGCACTGGACTAGCGTGTGAACGTTTGGAATTTATTACATTGTGGTTTCAATTAACTGCATGAACCACTGTAACAAGATACATAGTTGCTTATATGTCAGACAACAGATTGTTGATTGTTAGCTGGTCGATAGCCAGGTGTTGAAGCGAGCTGAGCCAACGTGCCGTGTTTTGCACAACTGCTTACAAGTGGGGTAGCACCAACATTGTTTACAAGTACGTATGCATACGTCGGCGCACAGTTCTCGAACGAGTGCTCTATTTCATCAAAACACACACTGCTCATATGATAAACCGTGACAACTTATGTCTTACCATGCCATATTCATGAAAAAACTAGTGAGGATGCATCTGTTTCGGCAACAATTATGATGGTTCTCACATGATTCACGGGCACACAAAAGTAGCGGCAGTTCCCATAGACGGATTCAAACAGAGTACTAGCCCCAGAGGGGTCAATAACAGGCAAGGTTCGGATAATTAGACACAATCCAAACTACTATTAAACACTAGCTGGGGCAACTATTTCATGCCTCGATCTAATTTGGGCTGGACACAAGACAGACCTTGCCATGAACATCATCGAGGACGTCCCGTAGCAGCTGAATCCTGTGAACCTTCATGAAGACAACCTTGTGGCCTTGCCACTGATAAACTTGTTTGTGGAGGCATGCCATGTCATCTTCCTACGTAAGCTTGACAAGGACAATATTCCTCACAAAGGAAGGAGTAGCTTTGAACTTCTTGTGCTTCAGTACACCCTGGACAACACGCCTGACAACAGTGAGGCTGGAATACAACTCTTCATTGGTATAACCGCAAATGGTGTAACGCCCCGGACACACCCGCCGGTGGTCGTTACTCCTAGTGGGATCTAGACTGTCCCCACAGATCAATACTAGTCTTTTCTACGCACTTTGTCCTCACTCATGCGCACCCGGGAGCAACTTCCCGGTCGGTCACCCATCCTGACACTACTCCAAATGGTGTAACGCCCCGGACACACCCGCCGGTGGTCGTTACTCCTGGTGGGATCTAGACTGTCCCCACAGATCAATACTAGTCTTTTCTGCGCACTTTGTCCTCACTCATGCGCACCCGGGAGCAACTTCCCGGTCGGTCACCCATCCTGACACTACTCCAAGCTGAGCACGCTTAAGTTTGGAGTTCTGTTCGAATGGGCTACCGGAAAAGAAGGAATTCCTTATTGATATGAGTAGTCTATCATCCCTAATAAGCCAGGCCATCACATACACCCCCACTCAGAGGAACCGACGTCCTCGTCGGGCCATAGGAACGTTCCCTCTTGGCACAAACGTCTGTGCTTCCAGTCTGGTACATGTGCCATGCCGGGTGCCACGACGGGTCACAAACGTCATGAACAACATGACCACGCACCTGTCTGCAACCATCCGTGTAACCGCGAGGGTCGGCTCTAATACCAACTTGTAACGCCCCGGACACACCCGCCGGTGGTCGTTACTCCTGGTGGGATCTAGACTGTCCCCACAGATCAATACTAGTCTTTTCCGCGCACTTTGTCCTCACTCATGCGCACCCGGGAGCAACTTCCCGGTCGATCACCCATCCTGACACTACTCCAAGCTGAGCACGCTTAACTTTGGAGTTCTGTTCGAATGGGCTACCGGAAAAGAAGGAATTCCTTATTGATATGAGTAGTCTATCATCCCTAATAAGCCAGGCCATCACATACACCCCCACTCAGAGGAACCGACGTCCTCGTCGGGCCATAGGAACGTTCCCTCTTGGCACAAACGTCTGTGCTTCCAGTCTGGTACATGTGCCATGTCGGGTGCCACGACGGGTCACAAACGTCATGAACAACATGACCACGCACCTGTCCGCAACCATCCGTGTAACCGCGAGGGTCGGCTCTGATACCAACTTGTAACGCCCCGGACACACCCGCCGGTGGTCGTTACTCCCACCCATCCTGACACTACTCCAAGCTGAGCACACTTAACTTTGGAGTTCTGTTCGAATGGGCTACCGGAAAAGAAGGAATTCCTTATTGATATGAGTAGTCTATCATCCCTAATAAGCCAGGCCATCACAAATGGCTTCCAGGATCCAACAACCTAAGAACTCTGTTTTCCCAGTGCGTATATTCAGGTCGTCCGCCTCATAGCGAGTGACATGTGCAACCACACAATCCTTGTCTGCATCAGGGCTCTAATTGAAACAGAAACAAATTCTGAATACTTTTCAGTATAAGAAACACAAGTTATTTAAACCACTACGTATACCATGGCATCGAAGCTAATAAAAGTGTGCATTATTAATCACCACATACTTCCTTTTCTAAAAAAAATCACCACATACTTAGATGAAAAACCACAATCAAGATCGGCAAAGAAGGAAATCACCTTGGGCAGCTCAGCGGGGGGGGGGACATCCTCGATGGGGGAAAACTGCTCCTGCAGTGCCACGGGGGCTGTAACCTCAAACGAGGCATTGACCATCTCAGTATCTAGGCTCGCCTCGATGGTTGCCTCCATCTTCTTGGAGCTCTCTGTCTCGTGGGGATCAGCCTCCCGCGTCTGCTCCAATATCGGCAGATCTTTGCCTGGTTCTCCTTGGTCCATCATGAAACTGACGAATACTAGGAGTCCACTGAAAGGAAAACACAATCGCAATGACAATGAAACAAAAAAGAGAGTGAGGATCGGTTACTGCTTTGCAAAAGTTCTTTTTTTCCTTTGAACAAAAATATACCAACATCACGGATCCGCTTACCTTCCCTTCGTTCGGAGAGAAGAACAGTGGCAGATGCAAGTGTTGCCTTTCTTGAAGACGGTGAGGGAGAAGGGGATTCAGCGAAGAGTGAAATGATGGTTGCTTCGTCCGTCAAACTTAGACTGCGGGGAGGTGGAGTTTTGTGATACGACGGCTCGTTACTACCGCGCTACGATCGGGGTGACTCTCCGCCTGCATACTGCCTTCTAATTTGGTGGATGGCATTTGGGCCCGCGCGTTGCATGGCCCGCATGTCGGTGAACAAAAGTATAACGGCATTCACTAGAGGGAGACGTTTCAATGACCTAGGAGGAGCCAGAAGCGATAGAGTGTCTCCACTATACTAGTAGTAATTGTTTTTCTGGGTAGCTGTAGAGTGTCTCCACTGTACTAGTAGTAATTGTTTCTCGGGTCCCAAGACAAAACAACCCATCCACACTAGTAAATAGTAAAATCAATTCAAAAACCTGGGTGCTCTTCTTCCTCCTCGCTCCCACCCACCTCACGTCAGCTCGCTCCACTCGTACCCCCAAATTCCTCACCTCACTCCTACAGAAAACCCCAGCTCCCCTTCTTCCTCACTCCAACAGAAAACCCCCAGCTCCCCTTCTTCTTTGCTCGCACTACAACTAGGCTCGTCATTCGTTACTCTTCTCAAATCCGTGAGCGCAATGCGACGCCCTCGAGGAAAATGGAGTCGGCTGACCCAGCACCAAGAAGATGAGGCTCCCGCCAGCGGCGACACCTGTTGTAGATCCCGCACCCGGCAGAATGGGGAGAAGCGGCAACCCCGCCCCCACCGGATCCCAGGAACCCGTAGAATCTTGGGTGGACCGCATCAGCGATCTCCAGGATGCCATCCTTGGGGAGATCATCTCGCTTCTCCCCACCAAGGATTGCTGCCGCACCCAAGTCCTCTCAATTCGGTGGCGCCCTCTATGGTGCGCCATTCCCCTTAATCTCGACTGTCGTCATCTATCTCTCTTCAATAATTTTGAAATCCCCAGAGCCATCATCTCCTCCCACCAGGGCTCCGTTCAAAGCCTCTGCATCCCGTCATGCTACCTGAGCAAGCATACCATGCCCTGCATGGTGGATGCCTGGCTGGAATCCCCTGAATTCATAGAACTACAGCTGCTTGAGTTCTACTATTCCCCTAGAAATCACATACCACATACCGAACGCCATGAACTTGTGCCCTCAGCACCGATGTCCATCTCGGGGTTTTCGTCCTCTCTCCACACCGCCACCTTTGCGCAGTGCTACCTACCAGACAATCTGGTACTAAACCTTCGACTCTCATTTCTCAAGAAACTTTCACTTGTGCGGGTTCGTATATCGGAGGCCTCATTGCACAGCATCATCCACTCCAGTTGCCCTGCGCTGGAGTGCTTGGTGCTTGTTTTCACAGTTAGAATCGGTTGTCTCCAAATAAATTTGCCTAACCTTGTAAGAATTGGGATTTCTTTTGACGGAAGGCAGCTCATCATCCAAAATTCCCCTTCACTTCAAAGGTTGATCCTTGATTCTAGTTATTCATCGTTGCAAATAACCGTCCTCTCTGTGCCTAAACTGGAGACCTTGGGTGTAATACATGATCTCTGTGCTCATTTCAATATGGTGTTTGGCTGCACAATTCTTCAGGTACTTTATATTATCATCTACACTTGTAACCATAAGCTGCATTTTAAATTTCTGCGCATAATTTATATATCATCTTGGAGTACACATTTTGTACTAATATTATGTTCTATGCTCAATGAAGAGTTTCTCCATGGATGGCCTATCAATGGTGCTGGATTCTGTTAAGATCTTATATATCCAAATGAATAGTTTTGATCTGAACAAGATTATTGGCTTGCTGCAATGCTTTCCATGTTTGGTGAAGTTGTATATAAAGGTGATAATTTCACGCACATTGGAAGCCCGCATATAGTGTACTAGAATTAACCGTTCAGCTGTTGCTCTTTCGACACTCTTCTTTTAGACCTTAACTGTTTTCAATCTTCATGTCTATTTAGGCAACAGGACGGGGTAAGAAAGTTATAAACAATCGGTGGATTCGTAAGCATCGGGATTTTCTCACTTCTCATGAGATTCGATTGAAGACAATAACGCTAGAACGATATGTAGCCAACCGTGCAAACACAAGATTTGTCACATTCTTCCTGCTGAATGCGAGGTTACTATTGTCCATCAGGCTTAAGTTTATCAGCAGCATGGTTTTGATGGATGGGTATGTCAAAGAGCAAAAAAAGGAGTTTCAGGTGGGCAAAAGAGCTTCTGAACGTGCCGGGCTTCTATTTACAACATATTGTGGTCATAATCCAGTAAATTTTATGACCCAGGATGTTCATTCTATGGACCTGACCGATCCATTTGACTGTGACTGCCGAAAACAGTGCTGGAGTTAGATGTTGTTGCCCTTTTCAATCTGGTTTTTTTTGTAAACCTGATGAACAATTAACCCTCGTGCTTTTGTACAGTTTGTAAGCTGGAGTTAGATGTTCCTGCCCTTTTCAACTCGGTTGTGACTGTCATATTTTCTTTGAAACAAGGCAAATGGCTTGCCATTCGTTTAATTTAGAGTGAAATATTGTAACAAATCCAAACCAAGCGAAATAACATCACTCTTGCCGGCTGCTTGAGCTCACTGTGCATTACAGAAGCCAAGTGATTAGCCCCCACCAGCACCCACAAACTTATTTCGAACTAGCACATCAAATGGGCTGTAAATTTTCATAGGAAAGGCTGCATGACTATGACAGATTTGGATTTTGACATTTGGGACCCGCGAGGAAATAGCCTATCCAAGGTGGTGTCGACTTACTAGCCAGTCAACAAACGATTCTGCCTACCAACCGTTGGATTGACATCCAACATCTGTCGTGTATCTTCTATCTCTTATCTTCTTCTTCCTCCAATCGCCCAAACCAAACCACCCCGTCGGCTCTGCCTGCTCCCGCCTCCCATGGCTGGTTGCGCCTCCGCCGCCCTACCGTACGTATCCTCCAACGTTGGCCAGTCCCTCCCTCTATTCCCCCACACGTCCTGTTATTATCGGGCGACGTCAGCCCCAACAGGCACCCGCGCCCGAACCAGTCAACCCTCGTACTCCCCTCCGCCTGCGACTGGACCGGCGCATTTTCAACGGCTCCTGTTCGTTCCGTCTGAGGCCTCGCCGTCGTCCTCCGCCTTGTGGCCTTGGTTCGCTCGCCATGCGCGGTGTGCCGCCCTCTTGCGTTGTCAACGTCGTCAACAACTGAGAGGAACAAGGAGATGACTGTATGTGGAGAGGATGACAGTAGGGACCCACCAGCGTCATGGCAGTGTGCAAGCAAGTGCCTCTATTGTACAAGCCCAAAAATATGGTTCCTCCTAATGGTTGGACATCTGGGGCTCACGCCATTGTCAACATAGTTAATGAACGAGAGAATTACACTACGAGCGGCTAACACTAGGGACCCAGCAAGTCGCGCAGTTTTTTTTGAGGAACAAGCAGTTGTTATTTATACTAGTTTTAGCGACGGATCAGGGTAACAACGGGGCTATGCGGGGGCTGTGGCCCGTCTAGCCAGGGTTTTATTTATGTTTACCACATCATGAGCCCAGTTGTGTTCTTTTCTTGCTGAAAATGGCTAGCCCAGTTCTATTTTTTAAAGAAATACCCAAACAAGGCCTACTTGCTTTATCGGCCCTGCTGGGCTGCAAAGCTTTCAAGACGAGGAGAGTTCATTCGGTTTGCCCAGAAATGGGCTGTACATTTTTAAAACACATCAAACCGGGAATTAGTTTCAAAAAAATTTCATTACAAGATCTTAAATTCCATTGATTTTTATGCGTGGACAATTATTTGGATTTTATATTTATATAAATTATTTTTCAAAATAGTTTGAATGTGAATCGATATTTCTGGATTAAAAACAGTTGACCACATGGAAATATGCAAAATTTCGTGTACTTCTTAACCGTGGCCACAATATGGGGTGTGATGCTAACAAAAAGAAGATGGGCTCCAAAAAAATTCTTACGAATTAGCAAATGGGTTGTACATTATTAGAAATAATGGCAGATGGGTTGTATGCTGTTTTCCACAGATTTGAGGCTGACTTGTGCGCCTACTACAGGTTGACGCGTATGCTTTCATAAAAAAAGGTTGATGCACACGCAACGCCCTGTCAACTTAGTCAACACACGAGAGCAGTGACTGTTGGATGTCCATCCAACGGCTGTTGTGCTTCTTCAATCTCTGCTCTTCATGCTCAAGCCACTCAAACAAGCACCGGCGGGACTGCCTACTCCCTCCTCCCGCGGCCGTCTATGCTGTCGCGCAGGCCTCACGGCCCCACCATACTCCCATCACTGGCCTAGCCATCCCTCTACTCACCCACACCTGCTGTTATTCTCCGGCGACGGCAGACGAACCAGTAAACCCTCGTACTCCTCCGTGTGGGAAACAACTGCCGAGTATTCCCTGGCTCCGCGTCGTTCCATTCCTAGGCCTCGCCGTCGTCCACTGCCCTGGTGCTCTCGGCGCGGCCTGGTCAACATGGTCAATGAACGACATCCATCGGAACTGGACTGTATGTGGAGAGGCTGACAGCTGGGTCCACGGCCGCACGCAAGGAAATGCCTCCTTATTACACGCAAAATAATGATTCCTCCACCTGACAGCTAGGACCCACAGGAAGGGCCTCTGTATTTCGCGAAAAAACGTTCCCCCCGCTCACAGGTCGGACCCACCAGCTATATCTTCGCACGCAAGTGCCTCCTTATTACGCCCAAAAAAAATGAATACCCCCCTGCTAGCTGGGACCCACCATATTGTTGGGCTGACTTGTGGGCCTACTAAGTTGACAGGGACGGAGAGCTTTGTCAACTTAGTCAATACTCCAGTGACCGTATGATGTCCATCCAACGGCCATAGTGCTTATTCAACCTCTGGTCTTCTTGCTCCAGCCGCCCAAAGCAGCGCCGGTCGTGCTGCCTGCTCCTGCCTCCCGTGGCCGGCTGTGCTACCGCGGAGGCCTCACCGCCCCCATACTACTCCCACCACTGGCCAGGCCATCCCTCCACTCACCCACACCCCCTGTTATTCTGCGGCGACGGCAGCCTCACACCGCAGCCGAACCAGTGAACGCTCGTACTCCTCTCCGCGTGGGCATCCACTGCCGCGTCTTACACGGCTCCACGTCGTCCCCTTCCTAGGCCTCGCCGTCGTCGACCGCCGTGGTGCTCTCGGCGCAGCGTGGTCAACGTGGTCAAGGAACGGCTTCCATCGGACATGGACTGTACGTGGAGACGCTGACAGCTGGGTCCACGGCAGCCGCAAGGAAGTGCCTCCTTATTACGCGGAAAATAATTATTCCTCCACCTGATAGTGGGGACCCATCGGACGGGCCACCAGTATTTTGTGAAAAAATTGTTTCCCCTTGACTGCTGGGACCCACTGGACGGGCCATCGTATTTCACAAAAAAATGTTCCACCCGCTGTCAGCTCGGACCCACCGGAAGTGCCTCCTTATTACGCACAAAAAAAATGAATACTCCCCCGGCTAGCTGGGACCCACCTTGCTGGGAGGCTGACTTGTGGGCCTACTAAGTTGACGGGGACGAAGGGCTTTGTCAACTTAGTCAGTATGAACGATTCTAGCTCCAGTGACCGTACGATGTCCATCCAACGGCCGTAGTGCTTCTTCAACCTCTGGTCTTCTTGCTCCAGCCGCCCAAAGCAGCGCCGGTCGTGTCGCATGCTCCTGCCTCCTGTGGCCGGCTGTGCTGCCGCAGAGGCCTCGCCGCCCCCTACTATTCCCACAGCTGGCCAGGCCCTGTGGCGACGGCAGCCTCACACCGCAGCCGACCCAGTGAACCCTCGTAGTCCTCTCCGCGTGGGTTTCCACTGCCGTGTTGTCCCCTTCCGAGGCCTCGCCGTCGTCCACCGCCGTGGTGCTCTCCGCGTGGCGTGGTCAACGTGGTCAAGGAACGACTTCCATTGGAAGAGTACTATACGTGGAGAGGCTGACAGCTGGGTCCAGGCCACAACCCAGTTTTTTTGTGATTTGCCAAGTAAGTCGCTTTGTCAGGCCTGTTGGGCTGTAATTCTTTCAAGACAGGGAGAGTTTTCATTCGGCTGGCCGAGAAAATGGCCCATCAGTAATGAGAAATGGGTTGTACATTTTTAAAACATATCAAACCGGCAATTAGTTTCAAATAACTTTTTTTTTCATTTCAAGATTTTAAATTACATTAATTTTTATGCGTGGAGAATTTGTTGGATTTTATATTGATATACATTTATTTTTAAAATCAGTTTGAATGTGAGTCGAAATTTCGGGATTAAAAACAGTTCGGACCGCACCGAAATATGCAAAATTTCGTATAATTTTTTAACAGTTGCCACAATATGGGTTGTAATGCTAACAAAAAGAATACGGGCTCAAAAAAACCTTAAGAATTAGCAAACGGGCTGTAAAATATTAGAAATAATGGCATATGGGTTGTATGCTGTTTTCCACAGATTTGAGACTTTCCTAAAAAAAGGTTGACACACAAGCACTGACTGTTGGATGTCCATCCAACGGCCGTTGTGCTTCTTCAATCTCTGCTCTTCCTGCTCCAGCCGCTCAAACAAGCGCCGGCGGGACTGCCTGCTCCCTCCTCCTCGCGGCCGGCTGTGCTGCCGCGTAGGCCTCACGGCCCGACCGTACTCCCATCGCGGGCCTAGACATCCCTCTACTCACCCACACCTGCTGTTATTCTCTAGCGACGGCAGGCGAACCAGTAAACCCTCATACAGTCGTACTCCCCTCCGCGTGGGAAACAACTGCCGAGTCTTCCCTACCTCCGTGTCGTCCCCTTCCTAGGCCTCGCCGTCGTCCACCGCCCTGGTGCTCTCGGCGCGGCCTGGTCAACGTGGTCAACGACCGACATGTATCTGAAGTGGACTTTACGTGGAGAGGCCGACAGCTGGGTCCATGGCCGCACGCAAGGAAATGCCTCCTTATTACGCGAAAAATAATGATTCCTCCACCTGACATCAGGGACCCACCGAAAGGGCCTCTGTATTTCGTGAAAAAAACGTTACTGCCGCTGACAGCTCAGACCCACCAGCTATATCTTCGCACGCAAGGAAGTGCCTCCTTATTACGCACAAAAATGAATACTCCCCTTGTTAGCTGGGACCCAGTATAGTGGCAGGCTGACTTGTGGGCCTACTAAGTTGACGGGGACGGAGGGCTTTGTCAACTTAGTAAATATGCATGATTCTAGCTCCAGTGACCGTACGATGTCCATCCAACGGTCGTAGTTAGGGATGGCAATGGGTTGGGTTTGGGGCGGGTGGAGCTGGTCCAAATCCAACCCATGACCCATCTTCCTACCCTCTGCCCATCCATCAAATTATCCATGGGCAAAACTTGTGCCCATGTCCAAACCCACTGGATACCCACATACCCATGGAGCTCCATGGGCATAGAAAAGTCAGCATGAAGCCTTCCCAAAGAGCAAATTAACTCATCATCATTCACTCACAAATGACAACATAAGCTACATGCATAAGTAGGCAACAAGTAATACGATGAGTCCTTAAGTGTGACATACCAGAGGTCGATTCTCCAGCATATAGCTCATGGAACAAGTTGCATATTTCCTGCCACTTCCCATTGATTCGCTCTTTCTACTATCACTGGCTTATGGCCCCACATGTCATATGGGTATCCATTGGATATCCATGGAGCACAAACTATAACCATGCCCAACCCGGCTGTTCATGGGTATCCATATCCATGGACCCATGGGCGAAAATGTGCTCCATACCCTTGCCCAACCGGGTCGGGTATCCATGGATATCCAGATCCGTGGATAAACTTGCCATCCCTAGCCATAGTGCTTCTTCAACCTCTGGTCTTCTTGCTCCAGCCGCCCAAACCAGCGCCGGTCGTGCCTCGTGATCCTGCCTCCCGTGGCCGGCTACGATGCGGCGGAGGCCTCACCGCCCCCTACTACTCCCACCGCTGGCCAGGTCATCCCTCTACTCACCCACACCCCCTGTTATTCTGCGACGACGGCAGCCTCACACCGCAGGGAACCAGTGAACCCTCGTACTCCTCTACGCGTGGGCATCCACTGCCGCATCTTCCCCGGCTCCGCGTCGTCCCCTTCCTAGGCCTCGCCGTCATCCACCGCCCTGGTGCTCTCGGTGCGGCGTGGTGAACGTGGTCAAGGAACGGCTTCCATCGGACGTGGACTGTACGTGGAGAGGCTGACAGCTGGGTCCACGGCCGCAGCAAGGAAGTGCCTCCTTATTACGTGCAAAATAATTAATCCTCCACCTAACAGCGGGACCCACCGGATGGGCCACCATATTTCGCTCCCCTAACTGCTGGGACCCACCAGCTACATCTTTGCACGCAAGGAAGTGCCTGACAGTCGGGACCCACCTGGTCGAAGCGTACGTAGCGTTGTCATTCTGGTCGCGAACATGTACGTACATATATACTGGTCGATGTAGAGGCGCGCATGTGTCGTAGTAGAGGCGCGCACGTAGCATGTACACGTACGTACAGCGGCCAGGGTGCAAGAAATAAAATACGGCCGTGTATTTGTACATACGAGCGGGGTCTCGAACGCCTACTCGCGCATACGTACGGCCAGGGCTCGTGTAGATGGCTGGGTCAGAACGGAGAAACAACGTCGTCGTCGTGTTCATGGGGAGGCAACGGAATGCGTCATGTTCATGGGGAGGCAACGGAATGCGTCGTGTTCATCGGGAGGGCTTGGATGGAACAGGCGATGGAAACGAGGCCTGGCGTACCGCAGAACGAAGGAAACAGCCTTGTGTTCGACCAGCCACGTTTGAAACGGGATCCTGTTCATCGGGAGGGGTCTGGCGTACCGCAAAACGGAGGAAACGGACCTCCTGCGGTCAAAACGGGGGTCCTGTTGATCGGGAGGGGTGTGGCGTACCGCAAAATAGACGAAACGGACTTGTGTTGGAGCGCTACGGTCGAAACGGGGGTCCTATTCAATGGGAGGGGTGTGGCGTACCGCAAAACGGGACTCCACGGGATACTGTTCATCTCCACTGTCGACCCCCTCTAGCCTCCACGAGCTATTGTTCATCCCCCGTCGACCTCCTCCAGCCTCCACCTGCGACTGTTCATCCACGGGCTCCTGTTCATCCAGCCTCCACCGCGCGCTACTCCACCGGCTACTGTTCAACCAGCCCTCTCCACGGGCTCCTGTTCAACCACCCCTCCACGGGCTACTGTTCATCCTGCCCTCCACCGTCTACTGTTCATCCTGCCCTCCATGGGGTGGTCCTGTTCATCCAGCCCTCCACGGGGTCCTGTTCATCCAGCCCCAACCGGCTCGATCGATCGGGGTCTTGTTCATCCAGAGGCAACACCAAGGGGTCCTGTTCATCCACCCCCACCGGGAACTGTTCATCCAGAGGCAGCATCGATCGGCTTCAGTTAGCAGCAGTAGCAAAGGAATCGCTCGATCGGGTTCAGTTAACAGCCATCGATTGATCGCTCAGGTTTAGTAACGCGTAGCCTACAGTGTAATCGCTCGGGTTCAGTTAGAGCCCAAGCCTCGCTCGGGTTCAGTTAGAGCCAACGCCTCGCACACACGCCCGTATGTGTACGAGAGAAACGCGCATCGCTCGGCCCCCGACCTCCCACCGTAACCGGGAACTCCCCGAAATTTTCCTCCCCCTCGCTTCTACCACGGTTTTTTCCATCATGGACGGCCCAAAGAATTTCATGCAGCTGCGTCTCCAGCCCGCCCAGGATGAAAAGCCCATTTTCTGTCATGATTTTTGTCATAGAAGTAGGAGCCCACCACATCTATGATGATACCGGGTTTTGTCACAATTATCGTCATAGAAGTGTCATATGTATGACAGAAAAAATTTCGTTCGGCCCAAAATGTCACGGATGTGTCTTTTTTTGTAGTGTAGACCCGACAGGTTCGGGAACCATGCAGACATGACCGAGACACCTCTCCAGTCAATAACCAATAGCGGGATCTGGATACCCATATTGGCTCCCACATGTTCCACGATGATCTCATCAGATGAACCATGATGTCGGTGATTCAATCAATCCCATATACAATTCCCTTTGTCCATCGGTATGTTACTTGCTCGAGATTCGATCATCGATATCGCCATACCTCGTTCAATATCTTTAACGGCAAGTCTCTTTACTCGTTCCCTAACGCATGATCCCATGGCTAACTCCTTAGTCACATTGAGCTCATTGTGATGATGCATTACCGAGTGGGCCCAGAGATACCTCTCCGTCATACCGAGTGACAAATCTCAGTCTCGATTCGTGCCAACCCAACAAACACTTTCGTAGATACCTTTAGTGCACCTTTATAGCCACCTAGTTATGTTGTGATGTTTGATACACCCAAAGCATTCCTACGGCATCCGGGAGTTGCACAATCTCATGGTCTAATGAAATGATACTTGACATTAGAAAAGCTCTAGCAAACGAACTACACGATCTTGTGCTATGGTTAGGATTGGGTCTTGTCCATCACATCATTCTCCTAATGATGCGATCCCGTTATCAACGATATCCAATGTCCATGGTCAGGAAACCACAACCATCTATTGATCAACGAGCTAGTCAACTAGAGGCTTACTAGGGAGATATTATGGTCTATGTATTCACACATGTATTACGGTTTCCGATTAATACAATTATAGCATGAACAATAGACAATTATCATGAACAAGGAAATATAATAATAACCATTTTATTATTTCCTCCAGGGCATATTTCCAACAGTCTCCCACTTGCACTAGAGTCAATAATCTAGTTCACATCGGCATGTGATTTACACCCAAAAGTTTACTAGAGTCAATAATCTAGTTCACATCACCATGTGATTAACACCCAAGAGTTTACTAGAGTCAATAATCTAGTTCACATCACCATGTGATTAACACTCAATGAGTTCTAGGGTTTGATCATGTTATGCTTATGAGAGAGGTTTTAGTCAACGGGTCTGCAACATTCAGATCCGTGTGTACTTTGCAAATCTCTATGTCATATTGTAGATGTTGCTACCATGCTCCACTTGGAGCTATTCCAAATGGTTGCTCCACTATACGTATCCGGTTTGCTACTCAGAGTCATCCAGATAGGTGTTAAAGCATGCATCGACGTAACCCTTTACGCCGAACTCTTTATCACCTCCATAACCGAGAAACATTTCCTTATTCCTAAGGACAATTTTTGACCGTTGTCAATGATCCACTCCTGGATCACTCTTGTACCCCCTTGCCAGACACGTGGCAAGGCACATATCAGGTGTGGTACATAGCATGGCATATTGTATAGAGCCTATGGCTAAGGCATAGGGGACGACCTTTGTCCTTTCTCTTTCTTATGCCGTGGTCGAGCATCAAGTAACTTCACACCTTACAACTCAGGCAATAACTCCTTCTTTGACTGATCCATCTTGAACTCCTTCAAGATCATGTCAAGGTATGTGCTCTTTGAAAGTCTTATCAGGCGTCTTGATCTATCTCTATAGATCTTGATACCCAACATGTAAGAAGTTTTACATAGGTCTTCCTTTGGAAAAACTCCATTCAAACAACCCTTTATGCTTTCCATAAATTCTACATCATTTCCGATCAACAATATGTCATCCGCATATACCTATCAGAAATGTTGTAGTGCTCCCACTCACTTTCTTGTAAATACAAGTTTCTTGCAAACTTTGTATAAACCCAAAAAGCTTTGATCACCTCATCAAAGCGTATGATCCAACTCCAAGATGCTTGCTCCAGTCCATAGAAGGACCGCTAGAGTTTGCATACCTTTTAGCATCCTTAGGATTGAAAAAACCTTCTAGTTGTATCACATACAGCCTTTCCTCATGGAAACCGTCAAGGAAACTTTGTTTTGACATCCATTTGCCTCATTTCGTAAATGAAAATGCAGCAACTACTAACATAATTCTAACAGACTTTAGCATCACTATGATTGAGAGAGTCTCATCATAATCAACTCCTTGAATTGTTGGAAACTTCTTTGAGACAAGTCGAGCTTCACAAATGGTGATATTACCATCAGCGTCTATCTTCTTCTTAAAGATCCATTTATTCTCAATGGCTTGCCGATCATCAGGCAAGTCCACCGAAGTCCATACTTTGTTCTCATGCATGGATCCTATCTTGGATTTCATGGCTCCTAGCCATTTGTTGGAATCCGAGCCCACCATCACTTCTCCATAGCTCATAGGTTCATCGTTGTCCAACAACATGACCTTTAAGGCAGGGTTACCACTAAGAAGTTGTACACACCCTTGTCGACCTATGAGGTTCAATAGTAATTTGATCTGAAGCTTCATGATCATCATCATTAGCTTTCTCTTCAACTGACGTAGTTACCACAGAAACATCTTTCTGTGCTGCGCTAATCTCTGGTTGAAGTGAAGGTTCAACAACCTCGTCAAGTTCTATCTTCCTCCCACTCAATTCTTTCGAGAGAAACTCTTTCTCGAGAAAGGACCTGTTCATAACAACAAACACTTTGCCCTCGGATCTGAGATAGAAGGTGTACCCAATCGTCTTGTTTGGGTATTCTATGAAGACACAATTTTCCGCTTTGGGTTCGAGCTTTTCTGGCCGAAGCCTATCAACATAAGCATCGTAGCACCAAACCTTAAGAAACAACAACTTAGGTTTCTTGCCAAACCATAGTTCATATGGTCTCGTCTCCACGGACTTTGATGGTGCCATATTTAAAGTGAATGTAATTGTCTCTAATGCATAACCCCAAAATGATAGTGGTAGATTGGTAAGAGACATCATAGATCGCACCATATCCAATAAGGTTTGATTACGATGTTCGGACACACCATTATGCTATGGTGTTCCAGGCGGTGTCAACTTGAAATGATTCCACCTTGTCTTCAGTGATTGCCAAACTCATAACTCAGATACTCTCCCCTTGATCAAATCGTAGGAACTTGATCTTCTTGTTACGATGATTCTCAACTTCACTCCGAAATTGCTTGAACTTTTCAAACGTTTCAGACTTATGCTTCATTAAGTAAATATACCCATATCTACTCAATTCATTGGTGAAGGTGAGAAAATAACGATATCCACCACGCGTGTCAACACTCATCGGACCACACACATCAACATGTATGATTTCCAACAAGTCACTTGCCCATTCCATTGTTACAAAGAAAACGGGGTTTTAGTCATCTTGCCAATGAGGCATGGTTCGCATGTGTCAAGTGACTTCAAAAGTCCATCGGCATGGAGGTTCTTCATGCGCTTTACACCAATATGACCTAAGCGGCAGTGCCACAAGAAAGTGGTACTATCATTATCAACTCTACATCTTTTGGCATCAATGTTATGAACATGTGTATCACTACGATCGAGATTCAATAAACCATTCACATTGGGTGCATGACCATAGAAGGTATTATTCATGTAAACAGAATAACCATTATTCTCTGACTTAAATGAATAATCGTATTGCAATAAACATGATCTAATAATGTTCATGCTCAATGCAGACACCAATGCAAACAACATGTAGCTGGGTTCAATACTAATCCCGAATGTAGAGGGAGCGTGAGATGGTGATCATATCATCTTTGGAAACACTTCCAACACACATCGTCACATTGCCCTTAGCTAGTCTTCGTTTATTTCGTAGATTTTGTTTCGAGTTACCAATATTAGCAACTGAACCGGTATCTAATACCCATGTGCTACTAGGAGTACTAGTAAGGTACACACATATATCAAATATACTTTTGTTGAAGTTGACAGCCTTCTTATCTACCAATTATTTGAGGTAGTTCCGCTACCAGTGACCGTTCCCTTAATAGAAGCACTTCATCTAGGGTTTGGGTTATTGAGTTTCTTCACTGGAGCGGGAACTGGCTTGCCATTCATGAAGTTTCCCTTCTTGCCCTTGCCCTTCTTTGAAACCAGTGGTCTTGTTAACCATCAACACTTTGATGCTCCTTCTTGATTTCTACCTTTACGGCCTTAAGCACGATGAACAACTTCGGGATCATCTTCCCTTGCATGTTATAGTTCATCATGAAACTCTAGTAGCTTGGTGATAGTGACTGGAGAACTTTGTCAATCACTCTCTTATTTGGAAGATTAACTCCCACTTAATTCAAGCGATTGAAGTACCCAGACATTCTAAGCACATGCTCACTGGCTGAGCTATTCTCCCCATCTTGTAGGCAAAGATCTTGTCAGAGGTCTCAAACCTCTCAACACGGGCATGAGCCTGAAATACCAATTTCAGCTCTTGGAACATCTCATATGTTCCATGGCGTTCAAAATGCTTCTGGGGCCTTGACTCTAAGCCGTAAAGCATGGCGCACTAAACTATCAGGTAGTCATCAGAACATGTCTGCTAGATGTTCACAACATCCACATACGATGCCAGAGGGGTTGACACACCGAGCGGTGCATCAAGGATAGAAGCCTTCTATGTAGCAGTGATGACAATCCTCAGACTACGGCCCTAGTCCTCACAATTGCTTACAATATCTTTCAACTTAGTCTTTCTCTAGGAACACATTAAAACAAGGAGCTAAAGCACGGGCTATTAATCCACAACATAATTTGCAAAGACAATTTAGACCATGTTCATGATAATGAGTTCAATTAATCAAATTATTTAAAGAACTCCCACTCAGATAGACATCCCTCTAGTCATCTAAGTGATACATGATCAGAATCGACTAGGTCGTGTCCGATCATCACGTGAGACAGACTAGTCATCAACGGTGAACATCTCCATGTTGATCGCATCTACTATACGACTCATGTTCGACCTTTCAGTCTCTCGTGTTCTGAGGCCATGTCTGTACATGCTAGGCTCGTTAAGTCAACCTAAGTGTTTTGCATGTGTAAATCTGGCTTACACCCATTGTATGCGAACGTTAGAATCTATCACAACCAATCATCACGTGGTGCTTCAAAACAACGAACCTTCGCAATGGTGCACAGTTAGGGGGGACACATTTCTTCAAATTTTAGTGAGGAATCATCTTATTTATGCTACCGTCGTTCTAAGCAAATAAGATGTAAACATGACAAACATCACATGCAAATCATAAAGTGACATGATATGGCCAATATCATCTTGCTCCTTTGATCTCCATCTTCGAGGCGTGGCATGATCACCTTCGTCACCGGCATGACACCATGATCTCCATCGTCGTGTCTTCATGAAGTTGTCTCGCCAACTAGTACTTCTACTACTATGGCTAACTGTATTAGCAATAAAGTAAAGTAATTACATGGCGTTTTTCATTGACACGCAGGTCATACAATAAATTAAGACAACTCCTATGGCTCATGCCGGTTGTCATGCTCATCGACATGCAAGTCGTGATTCCTATTACAAGAACATGATCAATCTCATACATCACATATATATAATTCATCACATCCTTTTGGCCATATCACATCACATAGCATACCCTGCAAAAATAAGTTAGACGTCCTCTAATTGTTGTTGCATGTTTTACGTGGCTGCTATGGGTTTCTAGCAAGAACGTTTCTTACCTACACAAAAGCCACAACGGAGATATGCCAATTGCTATTTACCCTTCATAAGGACCCTCTTCATCGAATCCGATCCGACTAAAGTGGGAGAGACAGACACCCGCTAGCCACCTTATGCATCAAGTGCATGTCAGTCAGTGGAACCAGTCTCACGTAAGCGTACGTGTAAGGTCGGATCAGGCTGCTTTATCCCACAATGCCGCCAAATCAAGATAAGACTAGTAACGGTAAGAAAATTGAACAAATCATCGTGCACAACTACTTTGTGTTCTACTCGTGCATAGAATCTACGCATAGACCTAGCTCTGATACCACTGTTGGGGAATGTAGCAATAATTCAAAAAAATTCCTACGTGTCACCAAGATCAATCTAGGAGATGCTAGCAACAAGAGAGAAGGAGTGCATCTTCATACCCTTGAAGATCGCTAAGCGGAAGCGTTACAAGGAACACGAATAATGGAGTCGTACTCGTGGCGATTCAAATCGCGGAAGATCCGATCTAGCGCCGAACGGACGGCGCCTCCGCGTTCAACTCACGTACAGCCCGGGGACGTTTCCTCCTTCTTGATCCAGCAAGGGGATAGGAGAAGTTGAGGGAGAGCTCCAGCAGCACGACGGCGTGGTGGTGGAGCTTGCAGTTCTCTGGCAAGGCTTCGCCGAGCACTACGGAGGAGGAGGAGGTGTTGGAGAAGGGAGGGGCTGCACCAGGGAAGGGGTGCAGCTGCCCTCTCTCCCTCACTATATATAGGGGGAAGGGGGACGAGGAGGCGCCCTAGGGTTTCCCTAGGGGAGGGTGTAGGACCTTGAAGTAGATGTATCTAGAGGGGGGTGATTAGACACTTAATGCTAAAGTTGCAATTTTTAAGCCTTTTTGGTTTAAGTGGAGTTTAGGCATAATTTCAGCACTCACAATACATATCAAGCAAGCATGCAACGAGTGAATAGGCAGCGGAAAGTAAAGCATGCAACTTGCAGGAATGTAAAGGGAAGGGTTTGGAGAATTCAAACGCAATTGGAGACACGGATGTTTTTCCCGTGGTTCGGATAGGTGGTGCTATCCTACATCGACGTTGATGGAGACTTCAACCCACGAAGGGTAACGGTTGCGCGAGTCCACGGAGGGCTCCACCCACAAAGGGTCCACGAAGAAGCAACCTTGTCTATCCCACCATGACCATCGCCCATGAAGGACTTGCCTCACTAGCAGTAGATCTTCACGAAGTAGGCGATCTCCTTGCCCTTACAAACTCCTTGGTTCAACTCCACAATCTTGTCGGAGGCTCCCAAGTGACACCTAGCCAATCTAGGAGACACCACTCTCCAAGAAGTAACAAATGGTGTGTTGATGATGAACTCCTTGCTCTTGTGCTTCAAATGATAGTCTCCCCAACACTCAACTCTCTCTCATAGGATTTGGATTTGGTGGAAAGAAGATTTGAGTGGAAAGCAACTTGGGAAAGGCTAGAGATCAAGATTCATATGGTAGGAATGGAATATCTTGGTCTCAACACATGAGTAGGTAGTTCTCTCTCAGAAATAGGATGCTGGAAATGATCTGTTCTGATGGCTCTCTCCACGAATGAAGAGGAGGTGGAGGGGTATATATAGCCTCCACACAAAATCCAACCGTTACACACAGTTTACCAATCTTGGTGGGACCGAATCAACAAACTCGGTCAGACCGAAATAGTAAACCTAGTGACCATTAGAGATTTTCGGTGGGACCGACTGGATCAACTCGGTGGGACCGATGTGCTAGGGTTAGGGTAGATCCAAAACTCGGTTTGACCGATTACTCAAACTCGGTGAGACCAATTTTGGTAATAAGCGAAACAGAGAGTTGGCCAAGCAAACTCAGTGGGGCCGATTGCATATCTTGGTGGGACCGAGAGTGTTGCAATAGGTAACAGAGAGTTTGCAAGCCCATCTCGATGAGACCGAGATCCCATCGGTGAGACCGAACTGATTAGGGTTTCTGGCAATGGCTATGACAAGTGAAACTCGGTGGCGCCGGATAGAAATAATCGGTAGGTCCGAGTTTGGCTTTGGGTTTAGATCATATGTGGATATGGGAAAGTAGCTGAGGATTTTGGAGCATATCATTAAGCACTTGAGCAAGAGGCTCATTAAGCAACACCTCATCCCTCCTTGATAGTATTGGCTTTTCCTATGGACTCAATGTGATCTTGGATCACTAAAATGTAAAATGAAGAGTCTTGAGCTTTAAGCTTTAGCCAATCCTTTGTCCGTAGTACCTTGGAGAACTTCCCACAACCTTTAGTCCATGCCACTCCATTGTTGAACTTATCTGAAACATACTGGATAGAAACGTTAGTCCAACAAGAGATATGTTGTCATTAATTACCAAAACCACCTAGGGAGCACTTGTGCTTTCAATCTCCCCCTTTTGGTAATTGATGGCAACATACATCAAAGCTTTAGATAAAGATATAAAGAACAGCAAGTAAAGCTTTGGAAGGACATGTAACAAGCATAGGATCCCCCTACATGTATGCACTCATGTAAATGTGAAATATAGAAGCATGTGAGAGCATAACCATGATAGAGTAGGCAATGTGTTACATGTATCTTGGCCATATGCACCAGAGCAAAAGATTATCAAGGAAAATACCTTCATGCTCATGAGTCCTTCTTGCAAACAGTATGCACATAAGCAAGAATTCCTCATACTCATGATTTTGATGCATACACTTACCTTGTAGTCTTTAGCTAGCTTAGGATGGAATGAACCTGCACAAAAAAATGTTAGATAACACAGGTACCTCCACTAGCCAGAGCAAACCAAAGAAGCCACAAGAGTACCAAGACTGGGATGACATGTAGAGAGTGAATACAATGTACCACAATGGATTCAACATGTCCCCAAGAGTAAAGATATGCAATGAATTTGACTGATTTCTTTCCCTTAGATGTCTTGCTCCCCCTGAATCTTACATGGGATATTGGGAGAAGATAGGGAACAGAAAATCAGAGCTGAAAGATACAAATGAATAGAACTTAATGCAAATAAGCACATATGAACATGTCTTTCCCCCAAAAAGACATGTGACATCTCTCCTCTTGAACATCAAGCATCTGGGGCATCTGGGATCCTTGAGTATTCTCTCCCCCTGGAAATCTCTTTCTCCCCCTTAATACTTTATCTCCCCCTTGAGCATTGATGTGATCTCTCTCTCCCCCTTTGACATCAATTTCCAAGAAGGGCTTTCTGGAATCCATCGTATAGGTTTGGTCCTTGAGACTCAGCACAAAGCAATGGATAAAACTGTGATGCTTGGAGAGGACAAGATTCATTGAGTAGAGCTGGATCAGAAGAAATATAGAACAAGTGGCAAACTGTTTTTCCTGTTGCGAAGTTGGTGGCACCGTGTGGCATGTTTCGGTGGTACCGAGAAGATTCGGTTGGACCGAAAATTACAAGTCGGTGAAACCGAGTTCACACAGTGAAAAACACTTGTCACCTCAGCTCACTAGACATGTAGGATCTCACAAAGATTTGCAATGAATTAAATGCAGAAAATGCAGAACAAAAACAGAAAGAAAAGAGAAGAAACTGAAGGATCTAGATGAAGTTTTTTTTGTTTTTGAAAAAGAGAAAGAAAATAAACATGCATGAGACAAATGCAATAACACAAAAAGAACACAAGAGAACTTCATCTAGAGTTGGGCGGTGACATAGTCACCTATGTTAGAGTATATTGACTTAGGAGTCAAGTGAGAACACTTGATCATAGGTCATACTCATCGTTTAAGCTCAAAATGGGGTTACCATTTTTCGTTTAAGCATCTTGATGTATTCACATCTTGTTGAGTTGCTTTGACTCATGTCTTGGAGTAAAGCTTCTCTAAGATGGAATAACATACCTTGGGTGGTGGTGTGGTTCTTGCTCATGTAGTTGAACTTGTGTGGGTGCTCAAGGTTGATGTAGCTCATCAAGAGTTGGGAGCACCACTTGGAGTTTGAGTTCATCTACCTACATGGGTTAGTTCTTGCAAGGAAGAGCACTTGTGTATCCAAAAATGACAATCATGAAGCTCAACATAGAATTTGTCAAAGGATATGTTTGAATGGTTTTGTGCTTCCTTGTCTTCAACCACCATTGTGTAGAGACTTGGTGATGTAGAGATTGCTCAAGATATGAGTGAGTTGCAATCTCATGGAATTAGATTCAACCAAGCACCTACATGGGTTAGACAACATGCAAGGTACAAATATATCCAAGACATAAGATAGTCATCATAAGAGATATATCATGGATTAGTCATAAGCTCATGTCTTGCATGTATCCAATGGAGTTCCTACTCCAAGTTCGAAGCATCAATAATGTTCAATTCACCTCTCAACCTGAAAAATACTTTCTCATCAAGAGGTTTAGTAAATATATCCGCTAATTGCTTATCGGTACGAACATGCTTAAGATCAATGTCACCCTTAGCAACATGGTCTCGAATGAAATGATGATGAACTTCAATATGCTTAGTTCGAGAATGTTGTACAGGATTATGACCAATTTTGATAGCACTTTCATTGTCACAAAGCAGTGGGACATGTTTCACATAGATCCCATAATCTTTAAGAGTTTGGGTCATCCAAAGTAATTGAGCACAACATGAACCAGCGGCAATGTATTCCGCTTCGGCAGTGGATAAGGATACCGAGTTTTATTTCTTGGAAGACCAAGACACAAGAGATCTACCAAGAAATTGACAAGTACCCAAAGTGGACTTTCTATCAACCTTGTCTCCGGCATAATCTGAGTCGGAATAGCCAACAAGATCAAAAGAAGACCTCTTAGGATACCAAATGCCAAAGTTTGGTGTATGAATTAAGTATCTCACTATCCTTTTCACGGCCTTAAGATGACATTCTTTAGGAGCATCTTGATAACGTGCACACATGCACACACTTAGCATAATGTCGGGACGTGAAGCACATAGGTATAACAAAGAACCAATCATAGAGCGATAAACCTTTTGATCAACCGGTTCACCATCTTTGGTCAAGTTAAGATGTCCACTAGTAGGCATGGGTGTAGATATACCTTTGCATTCTTGCATATTGAACTTCTTGAATAAGTCCTTGGTGTACTTCGTTTGAGAGACAAATGTACCTTCCTTAGTTTGCTTGATTTGCAAACCGAGAAAGAATTTGAGTTCACTCATCATAGACATCTCAAACTTCTCTGACATTAGCTTTCCAAACTTTTCACTAAAGAGAGGGTTAGTTGAACCAAATATGATATCATCAACATAAATTTGGCATACAAATAGTTCTCCATTAACCCTTTTTGTAAAAAGAGTAGAATCAATTTTACCAATTTCAAAACCACTTGCAATAAGAAACTTGGTCAAGCATTTATACCATGCTCTAGGAGCTTGTTTAAGACCATAAAGAGCTTTGTGAAGTTTGTAAACATGATTTGGTTTCTTAGGATTGATAAAGCCGGGAGGTTGTTTGACATAAACTTCCTCCTCTATTTCACCATTTAGAAAAGCACTTTTAATGTCCATTTGGTACAAGGTGATATTATGGTGATTAGCATAGGCAAGTAAGATGCGAATGGACTCAAGTCTAGCAACAGGAGCATATGTCTCACCATAGTCCATACCTTCGACTTGTGTGTACCCTTGGGCGACGAGACGTGCTTTGTTGCGAACCACTTGTCCATCTTCATCTTGCTTGTTGCGAAACACCCATTTGGTACCAATGATGTTGTGGTTGTTGTCGGGCTTCTCAACCAATGTCCAAACTTGGTTTCTCTCAAAGTTGTGTAGCTCTTCATGCATAGCGTTTATCCAATCCGGATCTTCCAATGCTTCTTCAACCTTCATAGGTTCAATGCTAGAGATGAATGAATAGTTTTCACAAAAGTTAGCTAAACGAGTCTTTGAGCGAGTGATTCTCCCGGTTTGTATATCATTGAAGATTTGCTCGACGGGATGATCTTTGGCAATTCTTGCTCGAACTCGTGAGAGCTTTTGCTTGGGTCTTCGTTGAACATCTTCTTCATCTTGTTCTTCTTCTTGGCCTTCTTCATTGTTGACGTTGTCGTTCTCTTGTCGTGGTGGAGAAGGAGGTTGTTGATGTTCGTCTTGATGCATTTCCTTGTCTTCTTCATCTTGGTGTGTCCCACTTGTGGATGCTTCCGTATCAATTCTTGGTTCACCTTGTCGTGAAGTAGAAGCTTCCACTTGGACGGACGAGGTACTCTCCTTCACCTCCGTTGGACGAATTTTGCCAATAGACAAGTCTTGGATTGCTTCTGAAGGGTCTTTGTCTCCTACATCAATTGGCAATTGCTCTACTTGCGAGCCATTAGATTCATCAAACTTCACATCTACCGTATCTTCAACCTTTCGGGTGAAATTGTTGTAGACACGGTAACTGTGAGAGTTTGAGCCATAACCAAGTAGAAAACCTTCATGAGATTTAGGAGCAAACTTTGAACGACGATGCTTGTCAAGAATGTAGCACTTTGAGCCGAATACTCAAAAGTATCCAACTTGGGGTTTGTTACCGGTGAGGAGCTCATATGCCGTCTTGCCGAGTAGCTTGTGAAGATACAAGCGATTTGTTGCATGACAAGCTGTCTCAACCGCTTCTGCCCAAAAGTGCTTTGGCGTCTTGTATTCATCAAGCATCGTTCTTGCCATTTCGATGAGCGTCCGGTTCTTCCTCTCAACAACTCCATTTTGTTGAGGTGTGTATGTAGCCGAGAACTCGTGTGAAATCCCTTCTTCGTCAAGAAAGGTGTCCACATTTGCGTTCTTGAACTCCGTTCCGTTGTCACTCCGAACCTTCTTGATCTTCCCGTCAAACTGATTTTGGGCCTTCCTAGCGAAGTTTTTGAAGATCTTCTGAACCTACGACTTGTCATTAAGAAAGAACACCCACGTAAATCTTGAAAAATCATCAACTATAACTAGACCAAAAGAATTTCCACCGAGACTCTTGTAGGCGTTGGGACCAAAAAGATCCATATGAAGTAGCTCGAGTGGCCTCCTTGTGGTCATGATGTTCTTCACGGGATGCCTTCCTCCAACCTGTTTACCTGCTTGACAAGCACTGCAAAGTCTATCCTTATCAAATATGACATCGTTAACTCCAAGGATATGATTTCCTTTAATAAGCTTGTCAAGGTTTATCATGCCAACGTGACCTAGTCGTCTATGCCACAACCAACCTTTTGAGGATTTAGCAATAAAGCAAGTTTTAGGTTGTGCCTTTTTAGAGAAATCAACAATGTAAAGATCACCTCTACGCATACCGGTAAAGACCATTTTATGATTGTCTCGACGAAATACCTGGCAATCTACCTCAGTAAATAGGACATTCAAACCGAAATCAGCAAGTCTAGATACTGAAAGTAAGTTGTAGCCGAGAGATTCAACGAGCATGACATTTTGAATGGAACTATCATGTGAGATAGCCACCTTACCAAGGCCAACCACTTTACCCTTTGAATTATCACCAAAGGTGACATATTTTCGAGGGTCGTCATTTTCAGCAAGCTCACGGAACATCTCTTCATCTCCGGTCATATGATCAGTACATCCACTATCAAGAACCCATTCCTTTCCTCCTGACGCATATCCTCGAAGATTTGCCGTAAGACCAAAATGTCTCATTGCATCATCAAGATCGAAGTCACTATCATCATCATAGTATCCATGTTCACCATGATCTTATGACTCATCATTTCCTAGAGAGGGTAATTCATTAGATAAATGATCATCAAAGTAGTCACTTTTATGAATTCTTATAGCTTCGGATATAATGATTCCAACTTCTCCTTTAGCACGCTTGAGATTGGTAAGCTCAAATAGACAATCACCAAAACTAGGATCACTAGAGTTCATCTTACTCAAGGCAATAGATTTATGGAGAATTTCATCCAAATTTTTCAAGGAATGATCGGGAAATCGTTCCTCAAGAAATTTCTATATAGTATAGGCACAATTAAGAGTAGGCAAACTAGCAATCAAATTTTTGGGCAATCCTCTAATGATGAGCTCAATAGTTCTAAGATTGCGAATCATGCCAATATCTTCATCTAGGGTAGGATGCAAAGGATCAATATGAGGTGCACAAGGGCTAGCAATATACTTGTTCAAATGATATTGATTGAAAATTACAAGCATCTCATTTTTCCACTCATGAAAATACTCTCCATCAAGAATAGGCACTCTATGTCTAAGACTCCCTAAAGTAGACACATCCATCTTCCTCCAATGGTGATTAAACCAAGGCAATGGAGACCAAGGCTCTGATACCACTTGTAGGACCTTGAAGTGGATGTGTCTAGAGGGGGGTGATTAGACACTTAATGCTAAAGTTGCAATTTTTAAGCCTTTTTGGTTTAAGTGGAGTTTAGGCATAATTTCAGCACTCACAATACATATCAAGCAAGCATGCAACGAGTGAATAGGCAGCGGAAAGTAAAGCACGCAACTTGCAAGAATATAAAGGGAAGGGTTTGGAGAATTCAAACGCAATTGGAGACACGGATGTTTTTCCCGTGGTTCGGATAGGTGGTGCTATCCTACATCGACGTTGATGGAGACTTCAACCCACGAAGGGTAACGGTTGCGCGAGTCCACGGAGGGCTCCACCCATGAAGGGTCCACGAAGAAGCAACCTTGTCTATCCCACCATGGCCATCGCCCACAAAGGACTTGCCTCACTAGCGGTAGATCTTCAGGAAGTAGGCGATCTCCTTGCCCTTACAAACTCCTTGGTTCAACTCCACAATCTTGTCGGAGGCTCCCAAATGACACCTAGCCAATCTAGGAGACACCACTCTCCAAGAAGTAACAAATGGTGTGTTGATGATGAACTCCTTGCTCTTGTGCTTCAAATGATAGTATCCCCAACACTCAACTCTCTCTCATAGGATTTGGATCTGGTGGAAAGAAGATTTGAGTGGAAAGCAACTTGGGAAAGGCTAGAGATCAAGATTCATATGGTAGGAATGGAATATCTTAGTCTCAACACATGAGTAGGTAGTTCTCTCTCAGAAATAGGATGCTGGAAATGTAGATCTGTTCTGATGGCTCTCTCCACGAATGAAGAGGAGGTGGAGGGGTATATATAGCCTCCACACAAAATCCAACCGTTACACACAGTTTACCAATCTCGGTGGGACCGAATCAACAAACTCGGTCAGACCGAAATAGTAAACCTAGTGACCATTAGAGATTTTCGGTGGGACCGACTGGATCAACTCGGTGGGACCGATGTGCTAGGGTTAGGGTAGATCCAAAACTCGGTTTGACCGATTACTCAAACTCGGTGAGACCGATTTTGGTAATAAGCGAAACAGAGAGTTGGCCAAGCAAACTCGGTGGGGCCGATTGCATATCTTGGTGGGACCGAGAGTGTTGCAATAGGTAACAGAGAGTTTGCAAGACCATCTCGGTGAGACCGAGATCCCATCGGTGAGACCGAACTTATTAGGGTTTCTGGCAGTGGCTATGACAAGTGAAACTCGGTGGCGCCGGATAGAAATAATCGGTAGGTCCGAGTTTGGCTTTGGGTTTAGATCATATGTGGATATGGGAAAGTAGCTGAGGATTTTGGAGCATATCATTAAGCACTTGAGCAAGAGGCTCATTAAGCAACACCTCATCCCTCCTTGATAGTATTGGCTTTTCCTATGGACTCAATGTGATCTTGGATCACTAAAATGTAAAATGAATAGTCTTGAGCTTTAAGCTTTAGCCAATCCTTTGTCCGTAGCACCTTGGAGAACTTCCCACAACCTTTAGTCCATGCCACTCCATTGTTGAACTTATCTGAAACATACTGGATAGAAATGTTAGTCCAACAAGAGATATGTTGTCATTAATTACCAAAACCACCTAGGGAGCACTTGTGCTTTCAGAGGGGCGGCGGCCATAGGGGAAACCTAGATGGGTTTGGGCGCCCCCATCCCTAGGAAACTTGCCCCCAAGTCGGGAGGGGTAGCTGCCCTAGGGGAAGCGCCCCCACCTCACCAGGTTACGTGAGATGGGGTGGGAGGGGCGCACAGTACCTTAGTAGGCTGGTGTGCCCCTCCCCTTGGCCCATAAGCCCCCCCCCCAAACGCTTGTCGGGGCCTCCGAAACTCCTTTCGGTCACGCTGGTCGTCACCCGGTACTCCCAGAACAATTCCGGACTCCAATACCCTTCGTCCAATGTATCAATCTTCACCTCTGAACCACTATGGAGTTCCTCGTCATGTCCGGGATCTCATCCGGGACTCCGAACAACCTTCGGTAACCACATACTATTCCCATTACAACTCTAGCGTCACCGAACCTTAAGTGTGTAGACCCTATGGGTTCGGGAACCATGCAGACATGACCGAGACACCTCTCCGGCCAATAACCAATAGCGGGATCTGGATACCCATATTTGCTCCAACATGTTCCACGATGATCTCATCGGATGAACCATGATGTCAGGGATTCAATCAATCTCCTATACAATTCCCTTTGTCTGTTGGTATGTTACTTGCCCGAGATTCGATCGTTGGTATCGCCATACCTCGTTCAATCTCGTTACCGGGAAGTCTCTTTGCTCGTTCCGTAACGCATGATCCCATGGCTAACTCCTTAGTCACATTGAGCTCATTATGATGATGCATTACCGAGTGGGCCCAGAGATACCTCTCCGTCATACGGAGTTAAAAATCCCAGTCTCGATTCGTGCCAACCCAACAGACACTTTCGGAGATACCTGTAGTGGACCTTTATAGCCACCCAGTTACGTTGTAACGTTTGATACACCCAAAGCATTCCTACGGCATCCGGGAGTTGCACAATCTCATGGTCTAACGAAATGATACTTGACATTAGAAAAGCTCTAGCAAACGAACTACACGATCTTGTGCTATGCTTAGGATTGGGTCTTGTCCATCACATCATTCTCCTAATGATGTGATCCCGTTATCAACGATATCCAATGTCCATGGTCAGGAAACCACAACCATCTATTGATCAACGAGCTAGTAAACTAGAGGCTTAGTAGGGACATATTATGGTCTATGTATTCACACATGTATTACGGTTTCCGATTAATACAATTATAGCATGAACAATAGACAATTATCATGAACAAGGAAATATAATAATTTTTATTATTGCCTCTAGGGAATATTTCCAACAGGGCCCGCCCTTTGTTGGGCCTTGGGCGTCGGCCCATCTCCATACTTGACTGGTCCGGGTTAGCCACCCTCGGGTCGTGGCCACGTCAGTGACCTTACTACACATTACACTGCATATGCAATACGAAATAAAACCGTTTCACTTCTAGCTAGTAAGGAAATGACAGCTCATCCTAAATACTGACAAATTGTAGTACAAATTAACAGTCGTATGGATCAACAGGGAAAAGTTCATCAATGCCGAACTAGGGGGAAATGCATCGTCATATTTTCTTCTCTTGTCGCTTCTTCCTCTGATACTGCTTCTTTCTCTTCGGATACTTGTGTTACCTCTATTTGCCCACATTGCCTCAACCCAATCCAAACATTTGCTCTTCCAAGTTCATTGTCATGTGCCTCCACCATGGCCCGAGTCATCGGCATAAGCATCCCCGCGTGTCACTTACCTCTTTAGAATCCTATCGCTAGGGTCGATAGCGGTAGGGTATAACTCCCTACTGCCGAGGAGCCTGTCGGTAGCCACTTATCCACGTCATCGCAGCCAGACGGTGTTGCCTATGTTGACCGGGTCCCTACCACCACCAAGGACCGTGGCGGTAGGTAGTTACTATGACGGTAGAAAAAAAGGCCAGATCATGATTTTTTTGGAACTAGGGCCAGAT
Organism: Triticum monococcum; assembly: GCA_034509565.1. NCBI lineage: Eukaryota > Viridiplantae > Streptophyta > Magnoliopsida > Poales > Poaceae > Triticum > Triticum monococcum. The sequence continues at coordinate 478,372,192 of CM067843.1, forward strand.
TGTGCTAAACATTGTCAAAAGGGTCAGAACAATGATTTCGGCCCAATGCCTAATCTACATCTGGTGACGTGGGCTAGCGATATTCTAGACCCGATGTTCTGCAGCAAGTAACGAGCGGCGATAGCCGTCTTAGTAATGTGGGCCATTTGGAGTAACTGGAATAAGTATACTCATGATGAGATCAAGTTTCAGCCGATTCGTTTGATGGAGCTTATTCGAGAGATGATCCAGGCACTTGATATTCCAACAAGTGCAGTTGCGGTGCAAAAACCAAGAGAAGGTTGGAACCCACAATATGTAGGCTGGGTGAAAATTAACACTGATGGAGCGGTGGATGCAGTAGAGTTGTGTTTGGGAGCGGGAGTTGTTGCCGGGAGCCACACTAGGCAGTTTTAGCTGGAAGAATGTGCAAATTTCAAAGTGTGACGATCCCTATCTCAGTGAACTGCTAGCACTTAGAGAGGCAGCCTCCCCGGCGATACAAAAGGAATGGCAGAAAGTTCTCATTGAAACGGATTGTTTGATAATCCGGGGTGAACGGAAGGATGGTTCGTTTAGGTCCAATGAAGGCCATATACTTAGAAAGATTTAGTTACTTCTCTGAAACTTGCAAGAATTCGATATTACCTATGCTTGAAGAGGCGCCAACGAGGTAGCTCATACATGTGCTAAGAAAGCTTTAGTCAGTGGATTGACTGTAGAATCTGTTGATGTAATTCATGCTTTTTTGACTGCCGTTGTGCAGTCTGATGTTGTCCGCAAAACTTTGAATAAATTGCCTTGAATGAGGGTTAAAAAAAAATCAGCCCAGCTGTACACGTGGCCGAACCCAGGCGTGTTTGTCTTGTCCAGACCTGCCTACCAAACGGACCCAATTCATGAGACCATAAACCCGTACAAGACACCCATTAATGCCTCCTAGTCCCGAACTCCGGCTTCATTTAGTAAAGCATTCTATCGTCTGCCAAACGATGGGATGGACCATATGAGTCAGATCTACCTACCAGATCTGCCAGACGATGACAACTACAGATCGACGGATACGGATACATCTATCAGATTCCATACAAATTTCTTCAACAATAAATTCAGGTGTGAACCGCCACACCGCCGGTAAAACCCACCCGGTCAGGTGGTCACGCGAAAAAGCGCAAAGCCGGTGGCCGGAGTCGCACTTTCCTTGAGGCTTCCCCCACCATCACCATAGTACCAGCATACCCCACCGCGCATCTACCGGCCCGCCCTTTCCGAGCCGTGGCTTGGACGCCACACCCTGTCCGTCGCCGTCTTCGCCACTCCGCCCCTGTCTCCACTGCATCCTCCTCCTACTCATTCCTGCCTGTCTCCCTCACCGCTCGTCAGATTTGATCGACAGCGCCTTGCATAGTTGCCTTGGTACTACTACTACTACTAGTATTAGTAAACTGCTCTTATCCAGTGAGCCACGACTACGAGGCACCCTGCTCTTGGAGTTCCCAATCGATCGCGTCGCGTCTCGTCTGCGCTTGGTGCTGTTTAATAAATGGCGACGGAGGCGACCAGCCAGCGCAGCAGCAGCAGCTGAAGTCGCCGGGGTTCCCAGTTGAGATTCGCCATTCGCATGGTGAGTTCGCTTGCTCGGGCCTCCTCCCCCTTCCTTCCATCCACCCAGGTCGCGTCGGTTGTTCGTTTCTTTTTTGTCTGCCGACGTGTGACTAATTGCACGCGTCTCGCTGGATCAGGCCATCAAATTGCGTAACTGTTGAGTCTAATTGGTGCGGATTTGGGGTTGATTCTGTGCTCCGGTTGGGTTGGGTTGTGATTTTGTCTTGGCGTTGAATCCTGCCAGTGCCCCAGACTGTCACACTGAAAGTGTTGCTTGTTTAGTGAGAGAGTGGCCGCAACCCGTGTCGCTTTGCTGCGGCTTTGCTTGTGGGATTTGGCTTAGTTTGGACGTTACAGGGGTTGCTTGTCTTGTGAGAGACGCGGCCTTGACGTGCGGTCGCGTTGGTTGGCAATCCCCATTTCAAGGATTTAATAGGGTGCGTGCTCGACCTGGTGATTTAGAAGCAAGTTTAAATGGTGTAACTTATCCTACGATCTGCCCTACTATATCTATGTGTGTCATGCTCTTGTAGCTTCTCCCGTGACAATGTCGAGGAATCCATATGTCAGGCAACATAAATTTCTTCATGCTCAATAGGTCTCGCCTGCTCATAATGTGTTCATGTAAAGGAATACAGTGAAATTGTGTTGCCACTGTTTATTTATTTTATTAGAAGCCCTTCTTGGAGAGTTTACACCATTTCCCGTTGCATCATTATGATAGAATGTTCGGCTATTTTGTAATAGGCTCTCTTCTCTTTTGCAGTGTACGGTTAATCTGTTCTTCTCTGGAGATTTTGGACTTGCATGAGTTGATCAACAACTCCATTCCCTGGTTCCTGATGGAGGCATCATCTTGCTTGCGCTATCAAGTCCGTGGTTTTGGTTCGTTCAGGATATGGCTATGTCTTCTTTTACTTCTTGTCCTTCAGAATTGCAGCCCGGTGCTCTCGGATTCTCCATATTTGGTCGGCATGGGGAGCTATGACATAACAGGGCCCGCAGCAGATGTTAACATGATGGGATATGCAAATACTGAGCAGATTGCATCAGGGATTCACTTCAGGCTAAAGTCACGCGCGTTTATTGTTGCTGAGCCTAATGGAAAGCGTGTTGTCTTTGTGAATCTGGATGCTTGCATGGCATCACAGCTTGTGAATATAAAGGTGCTCGAAAGGCTAAAAGCAAGGTAAGAGCTCACTTCTATTGATTTTTTACTTATCAGAACATCCTGAAATGTAAGTTTCAACTCTCTGTGTGATGTCTCTTCCTAGAGTGTGCTTAAGGTTGCCTGGTTACATCATCCGTGGCTCATTTATCTCTCTTGAAATATTAGTTCATTATGAAGCTATCTTCTTACTTGTACCCGATTTGTTTTCTTGATTATCTTAAGCCACCATTAACTGCTGATATCGTTCTGCACATTATTTAGATTATTGAACTGAGGCAGTGCCACTTTAGCCATTTCACATTGCACATACATACTGTACAAAGGCACTCGGTGACTTTATTTGAGGTCTTATACTGTAATCTGCTTGGTCTACTTCTCAATAAAACTGTAGATTCTGCCTTGCATGCTCATAAAGTTGGGTTGACTTGGCAAACCTCAATTGGGCAGGTATGGTGATCTTTATAATGAGAATAACGTGGCTATCAGTGGGATCCATACCCATGCTGGGCCTGGAGGTTATCTGCAGTATGTAGTCTATATTGTCACTTCTCTTGGGTTTGTTCGTCAGTCATTTGATGTAATTGTCGATGGGATTGAGAAAAGCATTGTTGAAGCTCATAACAACCTCCATCCTGGGAAGATCTATGTGAATAAAGGTATGAAACTATTTGCACTGTCTCGGGCTAATGTGTTACCAAACTACCATTTATCTTGATCTCACACATCTAATTAAAATACATTCGTTGCGTAGTTTTTGGAGTGTCATCCACTCTACTCTATAATGTCATTTAGTTTCAGTTTGGTATTTAAATGTTCCTTGAAGTCTAGCTACAATCTTATTTCTCGCTACTGCAGCTATATAAAATAAATGCCCCAAAGTATAATTTTGCATGTTCTATTCCCCGTATGCTGCCTGCGTTTTTCCCTCTGTATGGTCTTCTGATGCTGGCTAATCTTAGATTTAGCTGTTGCAAAGATTTCGTTATCAATCTCTGAAGCTTGATTTTCAGGTGACCTTCTTGATGCTGGTGTGAATCGCAGCCCGAGCGCGTACCTGAATAACCCTGCTGAAGAGAGAAGCAAATACAAATACAATGTTGATAAAGAAATGACCCTTGTTAAGTTTGTAGATGATGAATCGGGTCCAGTTGGAAGTTTTAATTGGTTTGCGACTCACGGAACATCAATGAGTCGCACAAATTCTTTGATAAGTGGTGATAACAAAGGAGCAGCTGCACGTTTCATGGAAGACTGGGCTGAAAAGAATGGCCTTCCAAAGCAGACAGGTGTTGCAAGTTCTGATGATCTTGGATTTTTGCACATGACATCTGTACTTCCGAGAAGAGTCTCTACAATAATACCGGAACCGGATGAGATAAGTATGTTACATGCTACATGATTCTTGCATTGTTTAGATAGTGTATTGGAATGAAACATATTAGGTTGTGCATAAACCTGATTATTTTCTCCATTGCTTTTGTTCAGCTGACGACTTAATGCAATTGGCGTCATCCTACGAGGCATCGGGTGGAAGACGGTTGGAAGGTTCAAATATCACTAGACGCATTAGAAGCTCTCAAGAAAACAATGCAAAATTTGTTTCCGCGTTTTGCCAGTCAAACTGTGGAGATGTTAGCCCAAATGTCCTGGGGACGTTTTGCATAGACACCCATCTTCCTTGTGACTTCAATCACAGCACATGTAATGGGAAGAACGAACTTTGCTATGGACGAGGCCCAGGGTATTCATCATGCATAACAATTTATTAACCTTCCGTACACATAAGCCACTATTAGGTATAAATGAAATTTTGCTGTCTTGCAGATATCCTAATGAGTTTGAAAGTACCCGCATAATTGGGAATAGGCAATTTCTGAAGGCTGTAGATCTCTTTAATTCAGCTTCTGAAGAAATACAAGGAAAAATTGACTATCGACACACCTACTTAGATTTCTCGCAACTCAAAGTTAGTGTTTCTACAAGTACGGGCGGCCCGCAGGTGGTGAAAACATGCCCAGCAGCCATGGGGTTTGCATTTGCTGCTGGAACCACAGATGGTCCTGGAGCTTTTGATTTCAAACAAGGAGATGACAAGGTTCAGTATATCAATTAAATGTATTCTTCAGAATTTGATGATGTGCTATTCATTGACTGCGAAGCTCGTCTTATCAGGGAAACCCTTTCTGGAGATTAGTGAGGAACTTACTAAAGACACCAGGGAAAGAGCAAGTCGAGTGCCAAGCTCCAAAACCAATATTGCTGGACACTGGTGAAATGAAGGAACCATATGATTGGGCGGTATGACTTGCTTTTTTCAGTAATCATAAGCAGGCTTGTTGCTTTGCTTCCTCTGGAACGTCTTAATTGTTATTTCACTTGATAGTTGAAACTAACGCCACCATGATAAGGACCTATATTGCTGCTACATCGAACCAGCACTGTATAGGCTGATATATAAGATATAGTTCCGTGTAATATATGGGAATGTCACATTCCTTACTTTTCTTCAACAATTAGGTTTATTTATTTTCTCATGGGAGTTACTTAGTTCAAGAGCTTAAAGTGTAGCCATCATATATCTTCATGTTCAGTCTTCATTTGTTAACTGCAAAGCACCTGTTGTTCCTAAGCTTCACAATATTCAAATCAGAACCATGATTTCTAACTAGATTTTCCCCTGATCAGTTAACTTTGCAGCTCGCCTGCTAACTTCCAAAAAAGATGATCTCTTACTAGAAACAACTTACTGAATTGACACAATTTTTATTTGCTGGTCTTGTATTGATTTTTGTAATCTTTTGCAGCCTGCGATACTTCCCATCCAGATCATAAGAATTGGTCAGCTGGTTATCTTGTGTGTTCCTGGAGGTATATTACAATTCGTCAATCCTAGGATGTCTGTCAAGTCAGAAGTGCATGTGGTTCTTTGATCTATTGAGATATGCTATGATAATGCCATGCTCATGCTGTAAAATGTTGGTCTTACCGTTTTTTTCTCAACAGCAGCTGCATTATGCATGTCTGCATCATTTTCCCATTTTGCTTTGCTAGGCAATGAAAAGATGGCCCACTTAATGTGTATTTTGTGTCTTAAATATAACTTTACTGAATATAGTATATAGTAATTATTAGGAACTACTTAGTGGACCACAAGTCCACAACATGACAAAATGAAGAGTTTACCCATATAGCGAGCTTGCTTTACATAGCAAAGTTTTTTAGCTGTGCCAAACGCGTAGCCTTGTGGGGCAAGAGTTAGGTGGGCAATTGCTTGGGATATAGAGCTAGCAAGGCAAATACTCAGCAACAATGCGCGCCAGCACTCCTAAGGCCATGTTTGGGATGTCGTTTTGCTTAGCAATACACCTGTAAACAATACACGTCTCCATCTGTCGTTTCGTTTCCAGCCGGAAATCTCTACTGACCCGGTAATTTACACTCGTAAATTAAGTACCCGTGTATTCAAATACACCCAATCCAAGTGCGCCCTAATTCTTTTGTTATGTTTTGGTACAGAATTCACGACAATGGCCGGCAGGCGGCTACGCGATGCTGTAAAAAATGTACTGATAAGTGGCAGCAATGGTGAATTTGGTACAAATATTCATGTTGTTCTTGCGGGGCTGACAAACACATATTCTCAGTATGTCACAACATTTGAAGAATACCAGATCCAAAGATACGAGGTATATCCAACAAAACAGATGTTGCACAATTTTTTTCTTTTCATAGTTATTCTTTTCTGGCATATTCTTACAGAGTTACTGGGTTTTATGGGATTAATTGATATGGCTAAATCATACATCTCTACTGAGTAGAGATGTGTTAGAATGCTGGTTATTCCCTCTTCGATTTGCTTGCAAGGCTGCACTATAATCAAGTGTCATGATTTGAAGATGTCCTGCAATGTCAAAACTTGTTTCAGCCCCATCCATGTTTGTAGTGCAAACTAAAGAAAAATTATATCTGGTTTTTTGCTAGAAACTCCGCAATTATACCGGTTGGCTTTCATTGATGCTTTGTTGCTAAAGATCTGATGTATCTTTAACCTGAACCCATCAAACACATAAAATAGATCCACTCAACATATGTGTCAATGCATGAATAATTCATTGGCATAAACATGTTTTGCAGGGCGCGTCAACATTGTACGGTCCCCACACCTTGAGTGCATACATTCAAGAGTTTCAGAAACTTGCCACAGCTATGGTTGCAAACAAAGAGGTCCCCACAAACATCCAACCTCCTGACATGTTGGAGAAGCAAATTGGACTGCTGCCAGGTGTCATGTATGACTCTACTCCTCCTGGTGTTCACTTTGGGGATGTTAGCTCCGACGTTGCAGCAAACTCAAACTTCAGGAAAGGCAGTACTGTGAATGCTACATTCTATTCGGCCTGTCCAAGGAACGACCTTCTAACCGAGGGCACGTTCGCACTTGTTGAGAAGCTAAATGGTAACGACTGGATTCCTGTCTATGATGATGATGATTGGTCATTGCAATTCAAGTGGTCTAGGCCTTCAAAATTCAGTCCAAGAAGTTTCGCGACCCTGGAGTGGACCATTCCTGAGGATGCTGCCTCTGGTGTTTATAGGTTGAGGCATTCTGGTGCCTCTAAGCCATTGATAGGGTCAATCAAGCATTTTACGGGTACTTCTCGGGCATTTGCAGTGCGTTGAGCTATACACAATGCTTTTGATGGTATACCTGCTAGAGTTTACTTCTTGGAATGTAATCCGTTACTCCACATGATTCCCCCCTTGTATCTACGTCCCGGAGGTGTAAATTTGTAAGTGTCCGATCATACGAAACTCCTACTACTCTATATGCTTAAGTTATAAGGAAATATATAGCTTGTCTTTTCCAATAGATGACGCTTTTTGTTGACGCGTAATATAGCATCGATAGATACAATCATAATGAACACATAACTAGGATGCACACAATCGACAATAACACATACAAAGAGTAAGATTCACGAAGCTAGGTCTAGGTGAAGAGAGGGGAAAAAACCCAAGCATAAAAACAGTGATTGATGGTATGATGGTGTACAACAGTGACCATCAACGCCAACCGTCTCATACAACACAAGTACGGTGAGAATTTTTTTCTTCTGAAAGTGACGCCTCCAAAAAGCAAATCGCAACAAGCATCGTTATTGCCGGATCCAACCATCAAAGAGTTGATCTTGGGGTTTCACCTTGAAAAACGACTTCGAGCAAACTTCGAGCAATGCCTTTATGAGGGTAATGACACAAAGAACGTCACCATATACATGTATAACCAATTAGGGTCGAACCTACAATTCTCAACCCAGAGCTCAAGACCGGGCATTCGAGAAGCACCACCTAAAGACATATGACCACGACCATAAGCCACAAAACACGAGAGGAACTTCTCTCAGTTGGGCCGCTCTCGCGGGCGGCAGGGCGAAACCCTAGCCGCCGCTCGCCAGCATCACCTCCCCGCTGCCGCCGGGCGAAGCCCGGCTAGCGTCGGTGGCGGCAGGGTTCCTCTTCCTCCTCCCCTGGTGTCCTGTGGCACGAGACGCAGGTTCGAGCGAGGAGCATGGTGTTCACGCAGGGCGGCGCGGCGGTGCCCCGGACGGCTGTGCGGTGGGCGCAGCGGTGCGGCGACTGCGGTTGCGTGGAAGTTGGTGGCGGGGCATGCTGGCGCATTGGGGGCGGCGGGCAGCAAGCTCCGACGGTGGCTTCCTCAGATCCGGCGGGAGACGACGAGGGATGCGGTGGCGTGGACTGGGGGCAGCTGCCGGCTAGGCTGGGCCGGCCCCTGGCGTGGTGGGGCTGCTTCTTCCATGGGGCGGTTGCATTGGCGGATCACGCGGGATGGCCTCGGTTGGATCCGGCTTGATCTGGCGTCGGCGATCCATCCAGCGGCGACGGCTGGGTCCAGTAGGACCCATGGGCGGCCGACATTGTCGTGTAGGGGTGGCGACACTGGTGGCGTGTCTGTGGTGGCGGCGGCATGTGTGCTACCTGCACTACAAAAAAAGACACATCCGTGATATTTTGGGCCGAATGAATTTTTTTTCTGTCATACATATGACACTTCTATGACGATAATTGTGACAAAATCCGGTATCATCATAGATGTGGTGGGCTTCTACTTCTATGACAAAAAATCATGACAGAAAATGGGCTTTTCGTCCTGGGCGGGCCGGAGACGCAGTTGCATGACATTCTTTGGGCCGTCCATGACGGAAAAAACCGTGGTAGAAGCGAGGGGGGGGGGATTTCGGGGAGTTCCCGGTTACGGTGGGAGGTCGGGGGCCGAGCGATGCGCGCTTCTCTCGTACACGTACGCGCTCGTGTGTGAGGCGTTAGCTCTAACTGAACCCGAGCGAGGCGTTGGGCTCTAACTGAACCCGAGCGATTGCACTACAGGCTACGCGTTACTGAACCCGAGCGATCGATCGATGGCTGTTAACTGAACCCGATCGAGCGATTCCTTCGCTACTGCTGCTAACTGAAGCCGATCGATGCTGCCTCTGGATGAACAGTGAGCGTTGCGGGGGGGGGGGGGGGGGGGTGGATGAACAGTTCTCGGTGGGGGTGGATGAACAGGACCCCGTGGTGTTGCCTCTGGATGAACAGGACCCCGATCGATCGAGCCGGTTGGGGCTGGATGAACAGGACCCCGTGGAGGGTTGGATGAACAGGACCACCCCGTGGAGGGCAGGATGAAAAGTAGACGGTGGAGGGCAGGATGAACAGTAGCCCGTGGAGGGGTGGTTGAACAGGAGCCCGTGGAGAGGGCTGGTTGAACAGTAGCCGGTGGAGTAGCGCACGGTGGAGGCTGGATGAACAGGAGCCCGTGGATGAACAGTCGCAGGTGGAGGCTGGAGGAGGTCGACGGTGGATGAACAGTAACTCATGGAGGCTGGAGGGGGTCGACGGTGGAGATGAACAGTATCCCGTGGAATCCTGTTTTGCGGTACGCCACACCCCTCCCGATGAACAGGACCCCCGTTTTGACCATAGCGCTCCAACACAAGTCCGTTTCCTCCGTTTTGTAGTACGCCACACCCCTCCCGATGAACAGGACCCCCGTTCCGACCGTAGGAGGTCCGTTTCCTCCGTTTTGCGGTACGCCAGACCCCTCCTGATCAACAGGATCCCGTTTCGAACGTGGCCGGTCGAACACAAGGCCGTTTCCTCCGTTCTGCGGTACGCCAAGCCTCGTTTCCATCGCCTGTTCCGTCCAAGCCCTCCCGATGAACACGACGCATTCCGTTGCCTCCCCATGAACACGACGCATTCCGTTGCCTCCCCATGAACACGACAACGACGCTGTTTCTCCGTTCCGACCCAGCCATGTACACGAGCCCTGGCCGTACGTATGCGTGAGTAGGCGTTCGAGACCCCGCCCGTATGTACACATACATGGCCGTATTTTCTTTCTTGCACCCTGGCCACTGTACGTACGTGTACATGCTACGTGCGCGCCTCTACTACGACACGTGCGCGCCTCTACATCCACCAGTATATATGTACGTACACGTTCGCGACCAGAATGACAACGCTACGTACGCTTCGACCAGGTGGGTACCGACTGTCAGGCACTTCCTTGCGTGCGAAGATGTAGCTGGTGGGTCCCAGCAGTCAGGGGGGCTAAATACGGTGGCCCGTCCGGTCGGGCCCCGCTGTCAGGTGGAGGAATAATTATTTTGCACGTAATAAGGAAGCACTTCCTTGCTGCGGCCGTGGACCCAGCTGTTAGCCTCTCCACGTACAGTCCACGTTCGATGGAAGCCGTTCCTTGACCATGTTGACCACGCCACGCCGAGAGCACCAGGGCGGTGGACGACGGCGAGGCCTAGGAAGGGGACGACGCGTCAGTGGATGCCCACGCGTAGAGGAGTACAAGGGTTCACTGGTTCACTATGGTGTGAGGCTGCCGTCGCCGCAGAATAACAGGGGGTGTGGGTGAGTAGAGGGATGGCCTGGCCAGCGGTGGGAGTAGTAGGGGGCGGTGAGGCCTCCGCTGCATCGCAGCCGGCCACGGGAGGCAGGAGCACGAGGCACGATCGGAGTTGGTTTGGGCGGCTGGAGCAAGAAGACCAGAGGTTGAAGAAGCACTACGGCCGTTGGATGGACATCATACGGTCACTGGAGCTAGAATCGTGCATATTGACTAAGTTGACAAAGCCCTTCGTCCCCGTCAACTTAGTAGGCCCACAAGTCAGCCTCCCACCAAGGTGGGTCCTAGCTAGCAGGGGGTATTCATTTTTTTGTGCATAATAAGGAGGCACTTCCGGTGGGTCCGAGCTGACAGCAGGGGGAACGTTTTTCTCGGGAAATACGGTGGCCCATCGGGTGGGTCCCAGCAGTCAGGGGCAAACGTTTTTTTTTGCGATATACTGGTGGGCGTCCGGTGGGTCCCTGCTGTTAGGTGGAGGAATAATTATTTTCCGCGTAATAAGGAGGCACTTCCTTGCGGCTGCCGTGGACCCAACTGTCAGCCTCTCCATGTACAGTATTGTTCCGATGGAATTTGGTCGTTGACCACATTGACCACGCCGCGCCGACAGCACCACGGCAGTGGACGACGCGGAGCCAGGGAAGACGCAGCAGTGGATGCCCACGCGGAGAGGAGTACGAGGGTTCATTGGTTCGGCTGCGCTGCCGTCGTCGCAAAATAACAGGGGGTGTGGGTGAGTGGAGTGGAGGGATGGCCTGGCCAGCGGTAGGAGTAGTATGGGGGCGGTGAGGCCTCCGCGGCAGCATAGCCGACCACGGGAGGCAGGAGCAGGCGGCACGACCGGCGCTGCTTTGGGCGGCTGGAGCAAGAAGACCAGAGGTTGAAGAAGCACTACGGCCGTTGGATGGACATCGTACGGTCAGTCGAGCTAGAATCGTGCATATTGACTAAGTTGACAAAGCCCTTCGTCCCCATCAACTTAGTAGGCCCACTATACTGGGTCCCAGCTAGCAGGAGGAGTATTCATTTTTTTTGTGCGTAATAAGGAAGTACTTCCTTGCGTGCGAAGATATAGCTGGTGGGTCCGAGCTGTCAGCGTCGGTAACGTTTTTTTTTGCAAAATACAGAGGCCGTTTCGGTGGGTCCCAGATGTCAGGTGGAGAAAATCATTATTTTGCGTGTAATAAGGAGGCATTTCCTTGCGTGCGACCGTGGACCCAGCTGTCAGCCTCTCCACGTACAGTCCACTTCAGATGCATGTCGGTCGTTGACCACGCTGACCACGCCACGCCGAGAGCACCAGGACGATGGACGACGGCGAGGCCTAGGAAGGGAACGACACGGAGGCAGGGAAGACTCGGCCGTTGTTTTTGTTTCCCACGCGGAGGGGAGTATGACTGTATGAGGGTTTACTGGTTCGTCTTCCGTCGCCGGAGAATAACAGCAGGTGTGGGTGAGTAGAAGGATGGCTAGGCCAGCGATAGGAGTACGATGGAGCGGTGAGGCCTGCGCGGCAGCACAGCCGGCCGCGGGGAGGAGGGAGCAGGCAGTCCCGCCGACGCTTGTTTGAGCGGCTGGAGTAGGAAGAGCAGAGATTGAAGAAGCACGACGGCCGTTGGATGGACATCCAACAGTATACATGCCATCTGTGGAAAGCCTCAAATCTATGGAAAACAACATACAACCCATCTGCCATTATTTCAAATAATTTACAGCCTATTTGCTAATTCTTACGGGTTTTTTGGAGCCCATATTCTTTATGTTAGCATTACAGCCCATATTGTGGCCATGGTTAAAAAATTATACAAAATTTTGCATATGTCGGTGCAGTATGAACTGTTTTTAATCCCGAAATTTCGAGTCACAATCAAACTAATTTTAAAAATAAATATATATCAATATAAAATCCAATAAATTGTCCATGCTAAAAATCAACGCAATTTAAAATCTTGAAATGAAAAAAAGATATTTGAAAATAATTGCTGGTTTGATGTGTTTTAAAAATGTACAACCCATTTCTCATTACTGATAGGCCATTTTCTCGGCCAACCCAATGAAGCTCTCCTCGTCTTGAAAGATTTGCAGCCCAACATGCCTGATAAAGCGACTTACTTGACAAATCACAAAAGAACTGGGCTAGCCATTTTCAGAAAGAAAAAAACTACTGGGCTGGTCTATGGTAAACATAAAAGAAAAGGCTGTCTAGACAGGCCAGAGTGTCCCGCACAGCCCAGTTGACACCCTGCTTCCGTCTCAAAAACAAATTAGATAAATGCCACTCCAATTATGGCGATTCATAAAAATGCCACTACAATTTCCAAACTTTGAAAAATGCCACTGCAATTTTTGCAAACTTTGAAAAACGCCACTGCAGTTTGCAAACTTTGAAAAACGCCACTCCAAACTTCAAAAAATGCCACTAGAAATGGCATGAAATGGCATTTTTCAAAGTTTGGAAATTGCAGTGGCATTTCTCGGATACACCAGATTTGGAGTGGCATTTATCAAATTAACCCAAAACAAAAATAACTGGGCGAGCTGCTGGGTCCTGGTGTCAGCCGCTCGTTGTGCAATTCTCTCGTTTATTGACTACATTGACAATGACATGGGACCCAGATGTCAGAAATCCACTAGGAGGAGCCATTTTTTTATTGGCTTGAAATAAGGAGGCACTTGCTTGCATACTGCCATGACCTTGGCGGGTCCCTGCTGTCATCCTCTCCACGTACAGTACCAGATAGTCGTGCTTCAAAACTGATCGGCACGCCATTAAAAAAATAAAGGTCGATAACTAATGCGGCACCTCGGGCCAACGCGGCCAGATCACATTTTGCACGAGAAATTACACACCATGTTTCCTTGACATGTGGTCCCGTTCCAACATATCAGTGAGACGACGGCGAGTAGTAGGAGTATTTCTGAACGGACGTGCAGGCCGGGGCGCCTCTTCGTGAACCGTGGCAAACTCGCAACCGTCCACCGACTCTTCGCCTTTCCCTCTCGATTTGGAACTGCTGTCGCACGCTCTTCCTCTCCCTCCTCCATTTTCCTTCAGCCCTTCACCCTTTCTTCTGCCATTGTTCGATCGTCTTCTCCATGGAGGGAACAGGCCAGAAACGACCCCGTTATTCTTGCCCCAATCTGAAAGATGACGTGGTGGAGGAACTCATTGATCGGTGCGACGTCATCACCTCGGCTACCATGTCAGGTTCGTTCAAGCCCATTCTCGACTCAACTAATAACATCATTACAAAGAACCCAAGAGTCAAGGAGCGGTTTGAGCTCCCCTATCTTCTTCACCGTGACCCTGTTGACTGGCGCCGGCACGACGGAGGCCTCGCCCTGTGCAAGTTGATGCCGCTTCATAATGATATGTATGATGTTAAGATGCCATCGCTTGAGGGCAAGGCTTGGGCGGGCGCAAATGGAGATTGAGTTGTTTACATTGGGTCCAACTGCGAGTGGGAACTTGTGAATGTGTACACTCGTCACCGGGTTCCACTTCGAAAAATCTCAGCACACTGCCCAGAGGTTGAGCACACCGGTAATGTACGCACGTTCAAATACGATCATGGTGACTGTCTTCTATGGAAGATAGCAATTTGTCGAGTTCCCAACCGCTCTTGGAATTACAACAACTATCAAGTTGTTGCTATCTTCAACAAGATTGTTGCCGTCCTTCGTGGTTCGACTCGATGGATATTGCTCAAAAATCAGTTTCTGTACATGGATGAGTACTGTGATGCAATTCAATACGAGGGCCTTGTGTTTGCTGCCACCACTCATGGCACTATTTTTGCATGGCATCCTAGTAGTTTCGGTACGTTTGTCTTTCACCGTAATTATAATTGTTTCATCCACATGCATGCGGGTTAGCAAGTTTCCCTTTACTAATTAACCTTCTTCTTCTGTTTCCAAGGTCCTGTGAACATCCCACCACCTATACTTGAAAATTTTTATAACCAAGGGGGAGATGCCGATGGTGATGATCACGAGCAGCGCCCATATACTCTGTGGCGCCTGGCAACTAATTCCGATGGATCACCTCTTCTTGTGTGTATACAGCCCACTGATGATGTTACTGCTAAGGAAGCAGGTGTCTCCCATGGTCGCACTCTCCGGACCTATTCCAACACCCGTTGCATGGTATTCAGGATGGATACTAGTGTGCTAGCGCCAACTCCTTCTCCCTGGCACAGAATTGATAGTCTTGGAGAAAACTCGCTCTTCCTTGGACAAAACTATCCGATGATGGCGAAAGGCGATCCAACTGCTGTTGACACATTTATGAGAAGCAACTGTGTCTATACCTTGGACATTTGGGTGGTTCCCTACCCTGGTACTGATATAGTAGGCCGATTCAGCCTGGATGATCGGTCCTGCGTTGGTCTCCACATCAACAATGGATGGCCCGTCCCAGAGAATCACTTGTGGTTCAAAGCAAGCGTTTCCAACGCCGCAGAATGGTTGAATTGAAGTTCATTTCATGGCTTGTTATTTGTTGTGTGGTGAAAACTTTAGTATTTATAATGTATCCTCGTTGTCGATGTGGGTTAATGACCTGTTGTATGTAATAAAATGATATGCCTGTGATAAACTTACTAAATTTATGAATGACTTTCGAGTCGCTTCTCTGAGTGAGTGGTGCGATGAGGCAAAAAAATATTTTCCGAATACATAATTGTACGTGCATTGCAACAGGTTATCGGATGAGGCCAATCAACAATAGTAGTACACTATCTGTACTAGCTTCACATGCTTCGCACGTCGGGCGGGTGTTTTTACTGTAGCCATATGTTAATGTGTTCGCTGTACATAACCAACACCTCGAATCCTCGATACTAGTACTATATAGTAGGAGTAAGTAGTAGGAGTAGTAGGGTGGCATGGGCCAGAACAAGCATTCACGTCCAGGAGTACGGCACACGCCACCACCACGACATCCATCTAACACCATATTATTTTTTGGAGTCCGTGCTAGAGAAATCTCTTCAACCTCGTCGTTTCTCTAACTTCAGCCATCGCGCGGCGGGCAAGGTGGGGGTTTGCCGATAGTCGGTTTCCTTAACTGCGGTCCCACTTGCAAGGCCAACTCCAACGCACGACCCCAAACGCACCTCCATTTTGTACGAACTCCAAAGATAATTTTGACTAGAAAAGCAAGACCAAAGAAAACAAGAACCACAAGAATACATTTTACTACTCCTGTAAGTTGGATTAGTGCCTTCTCGATGCATTCATTGTTGATCTGCGGAGGCTCGATCTTGCGTCTATGCTAGCTAAAAGTGATAGAACATCTACTAAATTGCGCTCTATCAATATATGGATGTACTCTTCTTCCCAATACAAAAACTTGCATCCATTCTACTCCCTCCGTTGCACAATACATGCCTTCTATTTGTCAAAAAATATATGTATCTAGACATGTCTTAGTATATAGGTACATCCATTTTTGGACAAATGGAAGTCAAGTATTCTGGAACGGAGGGAGTACACAATAAAAATTTTAAGTTAGCACATCTAGTCTAATCCGAGAGCAGAACCGAAGATTTGGTCGGGTTCTTCCTCCTTTTGCCGACACGTGGGACATCCAGCATCCAGGTCGTGTCATAAAAGAAAATAGAGTGGTAGTTGAAGCCACGAGATGTGCATCTTGGGTTAAACTGTAAATAGAATCTTACTACTCTTGAGTAACTCCAAAAGCGGCCATCGAAGATCTTTATTGGATTTGTTTTTCATCACCAGCACGTCGAGCTGAAAGATGTGCATGTTCAGTGGGTCCTCTTGCGTTTTCATTGACATGTGGGGCCGCATGTGAGCAAACAGACGATGGGCTCCGCTCGTCCGGTGGCTAGCTGAGAAGAGAGATAGAGGAGGGCTGAGCACGGACTGCAGGAAATTTGTTCTACGTACCTCGATATAGGCTCGATATAGTGGGGTGGCATGCGCCATAACTAGCATTCACGTCTAGCAGTACGACACACGCCACCCACACGAGTCCCATCCGACACCAATTTTCTTGGAGTTCGTGCTACAACCATCTCTTCTCCCTCCTGTTTTCTCAGCCATCGCGCGGTGGGCAGGGTGGGGGTTTGCCGATAGTCGGTTTGCTCAACTGCGGTCCCACTTGTAAGTGAAAATGCAACACCGCACACATTCCCGCTTGAGCGCGTGCCGGACCAACTGTGTGGGGGTGCGACGCGAACACGGCAAGCTTTTCCTTTAGAACTCGTAACTTGTAAAATTTGGTTCTGCTCCATGGCGCGACCGATAGATAGAGAATAACAATTTTGCCTAGAGTAATGAGAAGTTTGGTTCTGGCGCCGTTCATGCATGGAGTACGCACGAAAATTATGAAGTTGATGCGAAAGGTACGATAATTACTGTAGTATCATATACTACTACATGGATTTGACAGAAAGATAAAAATACATACGGATCCATCAGCGTTCAACGACATCCTCACGCCCTTGTGCGCCGGGTCACCAACTGACGTGTGAGGAGCAACGGTGTCGGTGTCAAAACCGGCAGATCTCGGGTAGGGGGTCCCGAACTGTGCGTCTAGGCCGGATGGTAACAGGAGGCAAGGGACACGAAGTTTTACCCAGGTTCGGGCCCTCTCGATGGAGGTAAAACCCTACGTCCTGCTTGATTAATATTGATGATATGGGTAGTACAAGAGTAGATCTACCACGAGATCGAAGAGGCTAAACCCTAGAAGCTAGCCTATGGTATGATTGTTGTGTATGTTGTCCTACGGACTAAAACCCTCCGGTTTATATAGACACCGGAGAGGGTTAGGGTTACACAAAGTCGGTTACAATGGTAGGAGATCTACATATCCGTATCGCCAAGCTTGCCTTCCACGCCAAGGAAAGTCCCTTCCGGACACGGGACAAAGTCTTCAATCTTGTATCTTCTTAGTCCAGGGGTCCGGCTGAAGGTATAGTCCGGCCATCCGGACACCCCCTAATCCAGGACTCCCTCAGTAGCCCCTGAACCAAGCTTCAATGACGACGAGTCCAGCACGCAGAATGTCTTCGGCATGGCAAGGCGGGTTCCTCCTCCAATTACTTCATAGAAGATTTTGAACACAAAGATAGTGTCCGGCTTTGCAAAATAAGTTTCCACATATTGCCATAGAGAGAATAATATTTACAGAAATCTAATCTGCTGACGTATTCCGTAGTGTGGCACACCACGGCCAAGCCTTTATCCGAGTCGCTTCATTATCCCACCTCAGCGCGTCATGCGAGGCGGTTTCCTTGGCACGTCTTGTTAAAGCAGAGATCGTGTCCCCTTATTCCGGGATTCTCATCAATACGAGCGTGGGTAACCCAACCGCTTCTAGGACTCCTAGATTATAGGCAAGTCCAAACGGGCACGGAGAGGACGCTTGATATTCACCCTCTTTATAAAGGGACAAGGCTTTTATTTTTCCCTCCCGTGCTCAATCAAATCCTTCCCCCACCTCAAGCTCAAGCGCCCAAAGTTCAGGTCAGGTGCTCCGAACCTTCAGTCATGTCCGGGTCTAGCCTTCAAGGCCGATGGGTGCCTTCCTCTGTCACGGAAAAAGACATCAAAAAGTTGAGGGAGGCCAGATATCTGACTGCCGAGATTTTGCATCGGCTGCCGCCCCGAGGGCAGGCCGTCCCCACCCCTGAACCCAACGAGAACGTCGTGTTCGTCTCCCACTTCCTTCGAGATCTAGGCCTTGCTCTGGATCCTTTCGTCAGGGGTTTGATGTTTTACTATGGGCTAGACTTCCATGATCTAGCTCCGGACTCCTTTCTTCATATCACGACATTTATTGTCGTGTGCGAGGCCTTCCTCCGGGTTACCCCTCACTTTGGCCTATGGCTCAAGACCTTCGAAGTGAAGCCGAAGATGATCGAGGGGCGACATGCAGCGTGTGGAGGTGCCTCAATACGCAAGATGACGGGAGCTCCGTGGCCCAAAGGTTCCATCCCAGAGGTGTCTGAATTGTGGCAACAAGAGTGGTTCTACATCACGGCTCCTAGAAGTGCCAAGTGGGCGGCCCCTCCCGTTTTCCGCTCTGGCCCTCCACCACAGCTGATGTCATGGATCAGCAGAGGTCTGAGCTGGGGTCCAGCCAAGGACGTGCCTATACTGCAAAGCCACATTCGAGATCTCTTCAATGGAGATTTCAGTTTGGTTGCGGTAATACAGGTTATGCTGGTTCGTCAAGTCCAGCCTTGCAAACGCCGGCCTCTTCGTCTGTGGGAGTTCAATCCCGAGGGACCGCGTGCCATTCAAAATTTTCTCGGCCTGACGCACGAGGAGATGTACAAGTCATTCTTCGGACCTCAGGTGGAGTGTCCGGAAATCACCGAAGACGTGGGCCTGAGTAGTAACCGTGCCGCTGAACAGGTAAGGCATCTTCCGGCCGAACATACTATCTCTCCTTTGTTACGAAGTTATTTCTGAGATTTGCTTTTTGACCAGGAGTGGCTAACAAAGGCGAAGTTGATTCGGTGTTCGGCCCCCCTCCCTGAGGGTTTGGAAAATTCGGTATTGGAAAAGATGCTCCAGACTGCACCTTGCCTAGAGCCCTTGAAGGAAGATATTGTGGAGGATAATGTGGGCGGACGCGGGCCCCCAATGCTGCCCATTCTAGCCGAGGGGGCGAGCGTCTCCATGAAGGAAGACGATCAGAAGAGGAAAAGGACTGCGTCCGGGGATTTGGAAGCCAAAGCTTCCAAACAGGAGAAGAAGTCTCCCACAGAGGGTCCTACCTTGGGGGGCGCTGTTGCCGCACAAAGTCCACGGGGGGATCAATTCTCCCGCGAGTCGTAAGTGACCCGAAATACTTTAATAGTACAAATATGCCATCTTTTTCTTCTGAGAGAATAACCACCGCATATATTTTTGCAGTTCGGGCCTTAGCCCCTCTAAAATGAGCTCGTCTTCGGGGGATCTTCTTCCAGAGATGATGGAGAGCAAAACGCCTCCTTCAGACTCCTCCGCTCCAGAAGCGGGCGACCCTGAAGTGTCGTCGCGGAGGGCCTCTCCGAGTCCGGTGAGACCGGAAGATAATCCCATTGACCCCCGAAGCTCCCAGTGTCCAGCTCCCGAAGAGAGCAGACAAAAGAGTCCGGCATCATATAGTGTGCGATCGGATGTTCTGAGGGAGTTGGTGGGGCGAGCGGCCATCTCAGATGAACACCGTGTGCTGATGAATACGGTGATGGAGAGAATATCGTTCGCCGAAAGCGGATTGCATGAAGCTTTTATGAGTCTACTGACAGGATTTGAGGTACGTAAAAGAATGTATGATAGTCCTGCACATGCTAGGTGTGCCCTGTGTAGATAGTAGCCCCTGAGACTCTGGTTGTCGTCAGAAATGACAGCGAACAGAGGATCGTATTCCCAGGTAATAACCATACTGCCTTTATGTGCAGGTGATGGAAGCTCCAGTGGCTAGCCGGGCTAGCGAATTTGCCCATCTAGAACGGCAGTTGGATGCGGCAGACGCCGACATCGAGCTTGTTAACAAAAGGCTTGACGAGGCACAGCGTAAGTGTCATTATCTGGTAAAGGCCACATAGAAAGAGCAGCATGATGCTAGTATCTTTAATATGTTGTGACTACAGATGGAGCTGCCACTATTGAAGCCTTGCGGGCAGAACTTGCCCAAGCCAAGGAACAAGCAAGGTTGGGTAATGCGGCTGCTTTGAAGGCGGCCGAAGTGTTGCAAGCCAAGAAGGCTGCGCATGGCGAGAGCCGAGACAAGATGGCCATAGAATTAAAAGCCGCCGTCGACCGTTGCCGGGTTCTGGAAAAGGAAAACCAAGCAAAGGCATCGGACCTTGAGAAGGCTGCTGCGATGAAAAAGGACCTCCGCTCTGCTATGAGGGCAAAGAAGGAGGAGCTGCAGGAAGCCGGGGATATTGTAGCTGGGAAATCCTTTATGTTGCGGAGGAAGTTCGGAGATCCACGGTATGCCCCTCTGGATCGGCTGTGGAGTTCGGAGGATGTATATATGGATTTGGAGGCGAGCGCTGCCGATGCGGCCAAGTATTTCCAGGGTCAGACGGACCGTGAAGTAGACCAGCTGTTTTGGAGGCAATTCCATTCTCCCGAGCGTTCGCTTTCATTGGCTGACCAATTAGCCGAATGGGCCGAACTAAATAGGTTGTCCGGACTTTCCATGAGGTCTGTTGTGGACCAGCTATGGCCGGAAAGGTCAAAACCGAACAACTATTTTAGCTTGGTGCAGCAGTTCCTTGACGTGGTGCGGCGAATTAATGTGATGAAGAGATCGGCGTGCATAGAAGGCACATGGATGGCCTTTGCCCGTGTTAAAGCATACTGGGCGAAGATGGATGCTACCACTATTGCAGCGCAGGATTCGGCCATAGGTCGAAGGGCTGCTGAGCACTATTTTGAAGAAGTTCTTGAGGGTGCTCGTTTGATAGAGACCCAGTGCTCAAAAAATATTATGCTTGAGTGATATGTAATCTCATTGTAAGCGAAATGCTTTTATAAATTTTTATAAGGCTATTTTTATACTTTTGCCTGAAAGTAGATGCCTCCTGGGCGGCCGTTTATGTATACACGTGTATAACCTGAAAGATTGCAGCCGTCGGCTTCAACCCTCACGCATATAATGCGGAGGTGCTCGGAAAAACACGCATTCACACTAAACCCAATGTCTTGGTCCTATTAAGGAGGTGATAGCGGAGCGAGCGAGGCAACCAGACTATAATGCTTTAGCACTTTCACTTAGCCATAGGAGTTTGATACTGGGGCTACTAGATAGCCCCTGGTGGCTCCGCATTCTCCCGATCTCGGGGTGCATACATGCCTGGCTGGAAAACGGCCCTTCGTTAAGGCGGAGGAATTCTAACATTCCCACAGGTCATCGAGTGGTTGACCAGTCTCATGCTATATCATGACAGTCAGTTTTCGGCTTTCTCTACTGAGGTGCTCGTCCGGATGAACCAGGGCACAATCGCAGTAGTTCTCCTGGTGCTACCTTAGCCGGTAAAGCGGAACGTAAGGCACCAAAACATAGGAGCCGGGCAAACCCAACATTTGACCAAAGACAATGATTCGGAGCTGACGCATATAGGGCCAAACTCGCGACGCCGAACACTCCCTAAGGTGTTCGGTCTTTGTGGTATAAACCGGGCCTAAATAATGGCCTTTGTAAGAAGCCCCTTGTGTCCAGGTACGTGCATTGTTCTGGCGTGGCCACATACCAAGACGTCAGCATCCTTCTCAATGGTGGATATGTATCAATAAGAGACAGTAAAAAAGGTTTACGCAGGGTCTTAATCTAAAAAGAATCCTTGGAGCGGGTCCCTGCTGCACGTCTGCGCATGTGTCTCCGTTGTGCCGTATCCTGGATGGGTGTAGCATGATGGTCGTCTGTAAAAGAGAGGAATTTAGGTGAAAAAGTTATTGTGCAAAAAGATAGTTTGTTAAAGAAACCATGTATAATTCAAGATGAGAAGAAATTGCCACTTGTCTGCGCGTGTTGAGCCCCTTGTATTGCCGAATAGGGGTGTGACCGTTTATTCGGTATAAGTAGCGGCGCCTGACTCAATTAGTTGTGTCTGAGGTCTTGACGACCTATTGGACGCATTCTGGTCCGGGCGCCTTTAGTGTGCGGCTACCAAGGCAGCCTCACTCTCTTCGGCGCGCAGAGATCGCTTGATATTTCCGTGCACTGTAATGATGCCACGTGGACCGGGCATCTTGAGTGTGAGGGAGGCGTAGTGTGGTATTGCATTAAAGCGAGCGAAAGCTTCGCGTCCGAGTTGTGCTTGATAGCCACTTTGAAACGGAGCGATGTGGAAAGTTAAATGCTCGCGACGGAAGTTATCGGGGGAGCTGAATATAACTTGTAGTAGGAGGGAGCCCGTACAACGAGCCCCTGGGCCCGGCGTTACTCCTTTAAAGGTAGTATTTCTATGGCGAATTTGTGTTGGGTCTAATCCCATCCCGCGGATTGTATCATGATATATTAGGTTTAGGCTACTGCCGCCGTCCATCAAGACTCTTGTGAAGTGATATCCGCCAATTACCGGGTCTAATACCAGGGCAGCCCATCCTGCGTGTCGGATACTTGCTGAGTAATCGCGATGGTCGAAAGTGATCGGTTGAGATGACCAGTAGCAGGACTTCGTGGTGACAAGCACTTGGGTATATTTTCCTAGGAGTGCCGCGTTGTTTTTTCCCTTGATTACGTGTAACACGTTTACTGTTTTGACTTCTGGTGGAAATTTCTTTTGTTCCCCCGTGTCTTGCTTGGGGGCCTCGTCCTCGTCTTCACTTGGTGTATCCTCCCCCTTGTGTATGGCGTTGAGCTTGCCGGACTGCTTGAAGACCCAACATTCTCTGTGGGTATGATTAGCAGGTTTACCAGGGGTACTATGGATCTGACATACTTGGTCCAGAATTTTGTTGAGGCTGGACAGTTCATCCCTGGTGCCTTTAGGGGGCGGTTTTTGACCTGGCCGAGAGCTTTTGAATCCGGCATTTACTGCCATGCCCTTCTTGCTGTCTTCTTTATTCCGGCGTTTGTTATTGCTATTGCACCATGATTTCCCGTTTCCGTCTCTAACTTCGGATGTACTGGGGTCGCTGGTGCTGCATCTGGCTAGCCAGCTGTCCTCACCCGCGCAAAAGCGGGTCATGAGGTTTGTTAATGTGGCCATCGTTCTTGGCTTATTTTGGCCGAGGTGTCTAGCGAGCCATTCGTCACGGACGCTATGCTTGAAAGCTGCCAAGGCTTCGGCGTCCAGACAGTCGACAATCTGGTTCTTTTTAGTAAGAAACCTGTTCCAAAGCTTTCAGGCTGACTCTCCGGGCTGTTGAGTTATATGACTCAAATCATCCGCATCCAGAGGTCGGACATAAGTCACTTGAAATTGCCCAAAAGGCGTCTTCGAGCTCTTCCCAACTTCCAATGGAGCTTTCGGGGAGGCTTTTGAGCCAGTGATGAGCTGGCCCTTTGAGCTTGAGGGGTAAGTACTTGATGGCATGGAGATCATCTCCTCGAGCCATATGGATGTGAAGGATGTAGTCCTCAATCCAGACCCCAGGGTCTGTTGTTCCGTCGTATGCCTCTATGTTTACGGGCTTGAATCCCTCTGGAAATTCATGGTCCAGCACCTCATCGGTGAAACATAGGGGGTGTGCGGCACCCCTGTAGCTGGCTGTACCACATTGTTCGGATGTTTGTTGTGTTGCATTGTATGCTGGGGTGCGCTTGCGTGGTCCATAGATGGATCTTGTTGCGCCATCCTTTGGGTGCGAGCCCTCGCATGGGTCGCGTATTGTATTGTGAGCGGCGTTGTATGCCGCTCTGTGTTGGTAGAGGGGTCGTCTATCCGACCAGGTGGCTGCTTTGATATTTGGTTGTGGGGGTTCTGAGGCCTCCTCATTGAATTCAGGTAGCAGCTTCCGCTTTGGGTAGCTCTTGGAGGGGCGATTGTCGCCGTACCTTGCTGCAGTGTTGAGTATTTTACTCCATCTGATTTGGAGTGTGTCTTGCGCGGCCTTGAGCCTTTGCTTCTGCTTTTTCAGACTCCTCGCGGTGGCAACAAGCCTTTTACGGGCAGTCTGCTGCTCCGGGTGTCTGTCCGGCGTTATGTCATTTGGACCATTATCCTTGATAGGATTTGTTTGTTCGGTTTGATTATCTGGATTGCCGTTGTCCGACAGCGGTTTGCCCTGCTCCAGCGCTGGGTCTGTGTGATCGCTATTTCTGTCGAGGCGGGATATGGGGCGGCGCTTGCGTCACCGCTTTGACTGCTTTTCGAGGGGACAAGCCTTCGGTGCGTCCTTCCGCTCCTCGTCGTCATCTTTTGGTGCGTCCACCATGTATACGTCATATGACGAGGTGGCGTTCCAGGGCCCAATAGGCGCTGGTTCTTCATCATCTCCTTCATCGGCGTCCATACCGTCAATGTCTTCGGAGTCGAAGTCGAGCATGTCGGTTAAATCGTCGACAGTGGCTACAAAGTGGGTGGTGGGTGGGCTTTGAATTTCTTCATCGTCCGAATCCCAACCTTGCTGACCGTAGTCCGGCCAGGGCTCTCCTAATAAAGAGAGAGATTTCAGTGTCTTCAGAATATCACCGAAAGGCGAGTGCTGAAAGATGTCCGCGGCAGTAAACTCCATAATCGGCGCCCAATCGGATTCGATCGGCAGGGGCTTGGAGGGTTCGGGGTCCGGAGAGGAGTCCGGCTCCTTGGAGTCACGAGTCTCACAGAGTGTGGGGCTGGTGTTCGGCTCGATCACTGTTGGGATCGTAGCCCTCGAGGCTGCGTCCAACCACCCATCCTCGATCGGCGCAGTTGGCTCCGAATTAAGGGTCAAAGCTGATGCGGGTGCGGCCTCCAGGGCACTATTCGGTGGCAGAGCGATCATGCTCGTCGTGACAGTGCGGCGCGCTCGGCAGTGGCTCGAATCCATCGAAGATCAAGTCCCCGCGGATGTCAGCCGTGTCGTTTAAACTTCCAAATCTGACCTGATGGCCAGGGGCGTAGCTTTCGATCTGCTCCAGATGGCCAAGTGAATTGGCCCGCAGTGCGAAGCCGCCGAAGACAAAGATCTGTGGTCTCACCCTGGGCTGCATCGCCATTGATGATCGTAGAAGCCATCGAGCCTGACGGCGACGACACGGAGGAACTCTCAATGAAAGAACCAATGTCGGTGTCAAAACCGGCGGATCTCGGGTAGGGGGTCCCGAACTGTGCGTCTAGGCCGGATGGTAACAGGAGGCAAGGGACACGAAGTTTTACCCAGGTTCGGGCCCTCTCGATGGAGGTAAAATCCTACGTCCTGCTTGATTAATATTGATGATATGGGTAGTACAAGAGTAGATCTACCACGAGATCGAAGAGGCTAAACCCTAGAATCTAGCCTATGGTATGATTGTTGTGTATGTTGTCCTACGGACTAAAACCCTCCGGTTTATATAGACACCGGAGAGGGCTAGGGTTACACAAAGTCGGTTACAATGGTAGGAGATCTACATATCCGTATCGCCAAGCTTGCCTTCCACGCCAAGGAAAGTCCCTTCCGGACACGGGACGAAGTCTTCAATCTTGTATCTTCTTAGTCCAGGAGTCCGGCTGAAGGTATAGTCCGGCCATCCGGACACCCCTTAATCCAGGACTCCCTCAAGCGGCATTGGCGGCGAGCTCAACGTGCTTCTGAACAGTGCCGTCCAAGGTTGCCCTGCGCTCCAAGAAGGCCAGCGTCCTATCGTCCTCCTCTTGCATGTAGTAGTCCTTGTGGATGATTTGCACGTAGACGTGGGTGATTATGTCGATGGTGTCTTGCTGCACCAGGCGCTGCGCGGCGAGCGCGACCTCGAGGTGGACATTCTCCGGCGCGACGGCGGGCAGTCGCAGGGCCACCAGTGCGTCGAAGAGGTTGTTACCATAGTGGTCGTTGAGGGTGGCGGGCATCGCAGAGCCTGGGCGCGTCGGCTGGAGGCTTACGTCAAAGTCGTCCGCAAGCTTCTTGACGACGGTGAACTTGTCGAGGAAACCGACGATGACCTTGTCGAACAAGGAGACGAAGCTGTCGTCCAAGTGGCCCCTCGCCCTGGCAGCCTCAAGCAATACTACCTGGAGACGTTCCTCGGTGCCGGGCCGCAGGCCGGTGTCGTGGACCATCTGGCATAGCCGGCTGATGCTCGCGCTCATCACCTCCATGGGTCTAGCGTAGCTTCTAGTCAACTGATCTTGCGATTCGAGTGATCACTCAGCCCTGTACTACACGTTGGTCAAATTTGCATTACTAGATATTGCTAGTCAAATAATAAAATCCAGATGGACGTGGTAGTACTCCTAATTCCAGACGGTGGTGCTACTAGTACTAGTAGTAGTACTACCAATGTAGTAGTAGGAGTACTAGCACTGTACTACCTGTTGGTCAAATTATTACGTGCTGCTCCTCACAGTGAAGTGACAAGACCCTGCGCCGGAGATGACACCTGAGTATAGGCGCCGTGTTCGGCATACCATAGTCAGCCTCACTGTCTGCAGTCACTATCATCATGGCTGTAGAGCTAGCCTGCTTACAATTAGCCCTGTTCGACATAATTTCCCGTGCGTAGATGCCCGTGCATTGCACGGAACACCAAGATTGGGGGTGGACGGCTCCAGCAGCGGCCATCGCGCCAGATTTTTTCCACGACCTTCTACTCCTAGATGTGGTGGGGAGGAGATGAGGCTGATTATGAGAGACAAGGATTTGTTTGTAAATAGGGAACAAGTGCGGGCATCTTTTTGCAAAAATGGAGAAGCTTGGTTTGTATGCGTCAGATCTAGATCCGACGGCTATTGGTGAAAGATGGGAGGCACAACATCATCACCAACTCAGGACCTGGTTGATTCGCAGGATTTTGAAAACGCAGGAATAGGACACGACAATATTACAAGTTTCAAACTGATATTACAAATGTTAGGAGTAATGCTGCACCTACGAAGAGGGAATTACTAGGAAGTTTACGTAAGAACTTTCGTTACTTTAGGTGGATGCAGCATTATCGTACAAACTAAAATCCACCGCCCTAACAAGTCACTAATGGGCAAATAAGTTTTCGAGTCTCTGGCCACTTGATGTTTCAAAAATAAATTCAGCTTCTGCGGAGAAATGAGCTCCACCGTGTACCCGCGCGGGTGTGGCTGGGCACGAAGCGTGAGTACATGCACGGTGCACCTATTCTCTTCTTGTATACGTACACCACCTACGTGGGGTTGTGTGAGAGAGATACAAACCTAGAGAGATATAGTGTGTGGGTTCTTGAGAGTTTTTTTGGGGGGGGGGGGTCAATCAAAATATTTAACATATGCAATGTGTGTGAAATAGAGTCCTGGATATAACATATATATAGAGGGGGCAATCCACGAGAAGAGAGTGGAGGGATGATGTGTGTGTGTGTGTGCGCGCGCGAGCGATAAAGAGTGCCATCGAATTTGTGTGTGCCCATGTCAAATATATAGAGTGGCTAGCCTATTGGAACGTGAGATGGGACATGTGCAGTTTGTCTCTATGGCATGGATACCTACCTGCAGCGCTCAACTATCGGTGTGTGGTGGGGGAAGAGGGAGGCCCAATTAACTATAGAGGTATAATGTCTGATATATGTGTGGAGGAGGAGAGAGGCCTACCTCATGTATTAAGGAGATCGACCGCCTCATGTATTAAGGGAGATCGATCGGCATCCATGCATATGTGCAGGAGATGAATAAGGTTGGGAGAGAGACAGAGCTAGAGTGTTGGAGGGGGTGGTAGTGGAGTTGCATCTAACAAATGGTGGGATAGACTTGCTAGACAAACGGAGCGCACGCCCGCAATATCAATAAGAGAGGAGATGGCTGCTTGTTGTCTGTGCACGTGCGTGTGAGAGACGGGTCAGGAGACATGCACAAATGATGAGGGGGGATGATGTGGCTGTGGTAAGCAGACGTAACTACATAGGAAGATCAATCGCCCTTTGTAAGAGAAAGGAGAGACATAACTTGTGAGGTACGTCGATCGATGGGGGGGGGGTAGTTAAAGTCGATCTAGGTATATGTTGGGAGATCGATCGGTATACATGCATGTGTGTGTTAGAAGCAAATGAGGCATGCGGAGAAGGATAGAGAGAGAGAGAGAGAGAGAGGGATGCATGTAGGAGGTGGTACGAGAGGCATACTATATTGAGGGGGAGGAGTGTGCGAGTACGTCGATTAAAAGAGTGGTGGGAGTGAGGCATGGACGGTGACAAGAGAAGAGGGGAAGCTTGTGTTTGTGCTAGGCACACCTGGCTAGAGAGGCATATCGATTGATGTGTGCCATAAAGAAGGAGCTGGGAGGCCTACACACACCGTGGGTGAACGACCTAAAGTGAAAAGACGAATTTGCGCGATGGAGCTAGAGAATGCCGAGGAAGGGTGAGAGGGATGCGGGCGTGTGCACGCACAAGAGAAAGTTAGCGCTAGCTACAAAGATAAGAGGGTTGTGTGGGTGTAAAAGACGAATAGAGATCATATATACTTCATTATAAAAAGCGAATTCGGATATTTGAAGAATTTATCATAGTGTTTCAAACCAACGGATGTGTGAATATATATAACGGTGATACACATGGTGTGTGTAGGATCGAAAGTATGTCTAGAGGGGGGGGGGTGATTAGACTACTTGACCAAATAAAAACTTAACCTTTTCCCAATTTTAGTTCTTCGCAGATTTTAGCTACTTTAGGACAAGTCAAGCAATCATCACACAATTCAAGCAAGCATGCAAAGAGTATATAGGCAGCGGAAAGTAAAGCATGCAACTTGCAAGAATGTAAAGGGAAGGGTTTGGAGAATTCAAACGCAATTGGAGACACGGATGTTTTTCCCGTGGTTCGGATAGGTGGTGCTATCCTACATCCACGTTGATGGAGACTTCAACCCACGAAGGGTAACGGTTGCGCGAGTCCACGGAGGGCTCCACCCACGAAGGGTCCACGAAGAAGCAACCTTGTCTATCCCACCATGGCCATTGCCCACGAAGGACTTGCCTCACTAGCGGTAGATCTTCACGAAGTAGGCGATCTCCTTGCCCTTACAAGCTCCTTGGTTCAACTCCACAATCTTGTCGGAGGCTCCCAAGTGACACCTAGCCAATCTAGGAGACACCACTCTCCAAGAAGTAACAAATGGTGTGTTGATGATGAACTCCTTGCTCTTGTGCTTCAAATGATAGTCTCCCCAACACTCAACTCTCTCTCACATGATTTGGATTTGGTGGAAAGAAGATTTGAGTGGAAAGCAACTTGGGGAAGGCTAGAGATCAAGATTCATATGGTAGGAATGGAATATCTTGGCCTCAACACATGAGTAGGTGGTTCTCTCTCAGAACATATGAGTTGGAAGTGTAGATGTGTTCTGGTGGCTCTCTCCATGAATGAAGAGGAGGTGGAGGGGGTATATATAGCCTCCACACAAAATCCAACCGTCACACAATTTACCAATCTTGGTGGGACCGAATCAACAAACTCGGTCGGACTGAAATAGTAAACCTAGTGACCGTTAGAGATTTTCGGTGGGACTGACATGCAACTCGGTAGGACCGATATGGTTAGGGTTAGGGCATAACGTAATCTCGATGAGACCGATTACACAAACTCGGTGAGACCGATTTGGTAATAAGCTAACTAGAGAGTTGCTCAGGTAAACTCGGTGGGACCGATTTGCTCTTTCGGTGAGACGGAAAAGTTACAAAAAGGAAACAGAGAGTTTGCATTGACATCTCGGTGGGACCGATCCGCTCTTTCGGTGAGACCGAAAAGTTACGAAAAGGAAACAGAGAAATTGCAATCCCATCTCGGTGAGACCGAGATCCCTATAGGTAGAACCGGTTTGCTTAGGGTTTGGCAATGGCTATGACAAGTGAAACTCGGTGGCGCCAGATTGAAAGAATCGGTATGACCGAGTTTGGCTTTGGGTTTAGGTCAAGAGTGGATATGAGAAAGTAGTTGAGGGTTTTGGAGCATATCATTAAGCACATGAAGCAAGAGGCTCATTAAGAAACACCTCATCCCTCCTTGATAGTATTGGCTTTTCCTATGGACTCAATGTGATCTTGGACCACTAAAATGTAAAATGAAGAGTCTTGAGCATATGAGCTAGAGCCAATCCTTTGTCCTTAGCATTTTGAGGGTTCCACTTTCACCATCCATGCCATGCCAATCATTGAGATTTCCTGAAATGATCATCTTGGAATAGCATTAGCTCAATGAGCTATATGTTGTTATGAATTACCAAAACCACCTAGGGATAGTTGCACTTTCAATCTCCCCCCTTTTGGTAATTGATGACAACATATAGATCAAAGCTTCGACCAATAATAATAAGAATGAAATATATTGTCGCTTTGAGAAGTATGTGATAAGTAAGAGCTCCCCCTAAATTTGTGCATATTTAAAATTTGCTTTGGACTGCAAATGCACAAAGAGTTAGAGTCATGGGTTACTCTTCCATGTCACATACATCTTGGTGGAGCGCTTAAAATGATATGAATTAAGTACATGCACTCATCACCAAGAAAAGTGAATGATCACATAAGATAGATAAGATATATCAAGCATGCATAAGTGTAGCTTATGATCAAACACATGATCATCAATGTCTCACAAGCATATCAAAGTACCTCAACCAAAAGCAAACAAAGTTTGAAAAACCACCAAATAAAGCAAGAGAGAATAAAAGCAACACTCTCTCTCTCTCGAAGCCTATGATCTATACATTTTTCTCCCCCTTTGGCAACAAGTTACCAAAAAGTTCCTAGAAAATGCATAGTGCTAGATCGACTCTCAGGCTTGATCTTCTGGTGGTGGTGGAGTCTGGATCACTCCAAGGACGAAGCCTTCTGTAGACATGGTTGGAGTTGGAGCTGAAGTGGATGCTGGAGCTGGTTGGGTTGGTGCTGTAGCTGGAGCTGAGGTGGTGGCTCTGGTGTCAGGAACTGGCACTGCAGTCGACCTCGGAGCTCGTGGCACTCTGGCAAATGCATCAGTTGTAGTCTTCCCTCTCCTCTCCTGCATGTCATCTTGAAGTTGCTCCACTGCAGACTGAATCTCTGTTACTTTGACATCCATGTCATAGAACTTTTGTTCTATGATCCTCTCTAAGCTCTGCTGATTCTGAGTGAGGGTGGCTAGTCCTTTCTCAATCCTCAGTGTGGATGCAATCAAGTAACCAAGCTGCTCTTGTTTGGTTTTCAAGAAATACTCAGATGCCTCCTCTTGAGTTGGCATCTTGGCAGCTTTCTCCTTCCTTGCCTTCTCCTTCTTTGCTTGTGCTTGAACTGATGATGGTTGATTCTCATTCATCACAACTTGATTGTCTTCAAAATCTGGATGAATATGCAAATGTTCCTTGTCCAACAAGTATGTTCCTGTGCCCATCTTTGAGTTAATTAACTCCTGAATTTGTGGGGCATATCCACAGCTCCTCTTCTGATCTGCTGCAGTCCTCTTGATAGTCTCTACTATGAGGCTCATGACCTTGAATTTTTGAGGCACATCAAATATGTGTAGTAAGTTGATTGCATGGCCTCTGATCATCCTGTGATCTCCAGACTTGGGCAAGAGTGTGTGCCCAAGGATCCAGTTGATCATTGGCAGTCCTGACAACAAGTGTTTTACGGACCCAAGCTGGTGAGTGTCAAGATCATCTTCAGGAATTTCCTTGTACATATTTGCCATTGAGTTATGATCCATCTTTTTCTTGGCATAGACATCCAAGTCATCTTCATTTTCCTCTGGGGCATTGATCAACTTTGCCCATTCCTCAACAGTTGATTGGTACCTTGTACCTTCAGACATCCATGTTATCCTACCATCTGGATAGAAGTGTGCTATGGAGTAGAATTGCATAATGAGCTCCTCGTTCCACTTTGTGAGCTTCTGCCCAACAAAGTCTGCTACTCCACAAGCATGGAAGTTGTCATAAACACCAGGGTAGTGTTCCTCATTTTCCTTCATGTACTTCCAGTCGACCCACCTCATGTCACACACTATAGGCTTCTTATCTAACAGCACTGTCTCATAAAAATCTTGTCGTTCCTTGGTGTGAAACCTGTAATCAACAACAGTTCTTCTCCTTGAAGCATATGGATCTGCTTCTCTCCACTTCCTGAGCCCTGAATCTCTCCTGATTTTCATGTTCTCAGCCACAGGATGAGCATCATTGTGGTCTGGAATCTTGGGCTTGAGTTTTCTCAGAACTTGTCCTTCATCATCATCTTCAGCAGCTTCAGGCACTGGGGCCTTGTTCTTCTCAGTTGCAGGTATGCTCCTTGTATTCCTCGTTGGTGCTGACTTGGGCTTGGAGGCAGCTTTGGGTGCTTCTTTGGGCTTTGATGCAGCAACCCCTGTCCTGATAGCATCACCCATAAGCTTAGGTGCCTTAGGTGCTGGTGCAGCAACCTCTTCTTCCTCTTCCTCTTCAGAGTCTCTCATGATTGAGGATCTCCCAATCACTCTAGCAGTGGTCTTTTTGATCCTCTCCTTCCTCTTCTTCCCTTCTGCAGCAGCCTCATTGGGTTCAGGCTTTTCAGGAATCTGAGTTGAGGCTCTGGCCTTTGGCATAGGCTGTCTTCCTGCTGGCCTTTTGACTTTCATCCCTGGCTTTGTGCTCTGTGCTAGGCCATATTCCTTCTTGAGCACAACTCTCTTGGAAGTTGCTTCCTCTTCTGCCACATAGTCCTCATCCTCTGAGTCTGAGGTTCTCTTCTTCCTTTGTCTGGTGGCAGCTTTTGGCAAATTGCTAGGGGTGCTCCTGCTGCCTTCATCTGAGGAACTGGAGGGACTAGTGCCCTCACTCATGTGCACTTGCTGCTCTGACAGGTTTTGGCTGTCACTCTGATCTGACATGATGAACAAGCTGACTACTGACCTTGTGAAGACTTTATAGATGAGGTAGAGTGGATGAGCATCACAAAATGCAGAGATTTTTTGCAAAAGAATGATTCAAAATCTTAGTTTTAGTTTCCCACAGAAATCATTTCGGATCTATCGGTTTTTTAAACTCGGTGATACCGAAGCAGTTTTGGAACCTAAACTAGTGAACTCGGTCAGACCGAGTCACAGTTTGGTGGCACCAAGACTGCTAGGGTTTCACAAAGTTCCAAAATCGATCACACCGATAAGTAATTCTCGGCCAGACCGAGTCTCACTTGTGCAATGGCATGAGCCAAATCGGTGGGACCGAGTTTTTCAACTCGGTGGGTCCGAGATGGTTTTGGCAGAAACCTAACCCTAAAATTTTCAAATCAATCCTATTCTACGAACGTATTGACTGGATAGGAGTGTTTCAATCGTGGCTAGAAACAATAAGATCACAATGTGCTAGGAATCATATTGGGGATAGCACAAAGATCGAGTCCATACCCTAGTTCGGCGGAGACTCGCTATGGCGGCAACAGCGGTGTTGAATTCCGTTGACGACGATGGAGACCAGCGACTGGAGGCGGCCGGTGGCGAGGAGACGATCCGGAGACCACGTTGGCAGAGCGAGCTATCGCGCGGGCGAAGGGGTTCGGAGAAATTTCCAAATTTTTACCCGTGCCTATATATGGCCCGACCCTGTCGGTGTGACCGAGTGGAACAACTCGGTGGCACCGAGATGCAAAACTGTATACAGTTATTGCAACTCGGCGTGACCGAATGGTTCAAATCGGTTGCACGGAGATCGAAAATTCAGATCAACTTAATGATCTCGGTAGGACCGAAGGATATCGGTCAGACCGAGAATCACAAAGAGGTTTTGGAAGTTTAAGTCTATGACGAATCGGGGACTCCGAGTGCTCCTCACACAGAGTGGTTCGAATATGACTTGATCAAATTTTGTGATGTAGCATGAATAGAGTTTGAGACGAGAAAAGCATAGATAGCTAGAGGAGGTTCTTAGGCATTCTTGTCCATCCACTTGGCAAAAGGAAATAAAAACAAACAATCAAAACAACAAGTGGATGTCCTCGAATGAGTAAAATATGCAACCAACATGCTCACACAATAAAATGGCAATTGAAATATGTGACAAAGCATGCACAACCAATTCTAGCATCTATCAAGCAATTGGCGATGACTAGGTCATCTATATATGAGTATATTGACTTAGGAGTCAAGTGAGAACACTTGATCATAGGTCATACTCATCGTTTAAGCTCAAGTGGGGTTACCACTTTTACATAAAGCATTGTTGTATTCACATCTTTAGAGTTGCTTTAGCTCAAGTCTTAGAGTAAAGCTCCCCCTAGATGTGATATCCCCCCTAAGAGGGATGAACTAACCTTGGGTTTTGTCGATGATGACTTCATGTAGATGTTGAAGATGTGGATGCTCAATGTTGATGTAGATCACTTGGAGCTATCCATTTGAGTGAATTGCACTTTCAATACCTACATGGGTTAGTCCCACAAGGAACAAACAAGGATATCCATAGACATAGAGTGATGCACACACAAGATGATGTCCATGAAAACTTTTAGGTTACCTTGCCCCTTGTCTTACCAACAAGAGGGTTTGTGACTCCTTGAACTAGTGCAAGATGTGGAAGTTAATTGCACTTGTTCTTGCCAAAATGATAAGAGTGAAGTATGTTGGCGAAGTCACCCTCAAGAACTCTCTAGTTCTTCTTCTTTTGGATCCACACCATCTTGATGGGAATCCTTGGAGTTGTAGTCGTACTTGATGAAGTGGAACTTGAAGTGGTCTTGGGAATCCACTTGACTAAGGTCTTAGGAGCTTCTTCAAATGCATCAATTTCCTCTTGAAGCTTGTCCTTGCCTTTTTGCTTGTAGTCTTGTGGTGGAAGATCATCTTGAGCTTGTGTCCCCTTGAAAGAAGTAGGATCATACTTCTCTTGTTGAGGAACAAACTTTGTCTTGGGGTATTGATCTTCTTCCCACTCAACTCCATTGGCATTGAACTTTCGTTCAAAACCAACACCTTGATTCTTCCGGTGCCTTCCTTGCTTGCGCACAATTTCCTCGAATTGCTTACTCCCGGCAAGGCTTTTGTACACTCCTTTGTCTATAATTCCCTTCAATAAGCTATTTTCTTGCTCAAGTGTAACTTGGCTAAGAGAATCATTAGTGGAATCAAGAGAACTACTAGAAGCAACGATATTGGATTTAGCATGATCATTGTTACTACTAGAGGAAGAATCTTTCTTGTTCTTATTACTAGACTTGACTTGAGGCATGTAAGTGGATAAGAGTAAACGCTTGGCAATGTAAGAAGAACTTTTCTTGCGGAGATCATCATTGATTGCCTTTAAAAACTCATGCTCTTGCTCAAGATTGAGCTTTTCAAAGCATAACTTCTCATGAGCTCTTAAAAGTTCTCGATGATCTTCGAAGATAGTTTCATGAGCTAACTTAAGAGTGTTTAGTTCTTTAGTTAGAGCCTCAATCTTCTCCTTATCATTGTCATTCGTTTTATCTTGATTAGCATGATTAATTGACGTTTCATCATAGTATTCATCACTAGAGTTGTCAACAAGTAAATCATCATCACCTAACAAGTCATCTTCATCACTATTAAAATCAACATACTCGCGGTGTGTTACCTTAGGACCTTTGGTCATGAAGCATCTTCCAATTCCTTCATTGGGTGAGTCAAATATGTCGTAGGAGTTGGTTGACACAAGTGCTAGACCGGCAACACCTTCATCTTGAGTATATTCGGAATCGGAGTGATAACTTCTCTCGAAGTGGCTGTCGGAGTCGGAGCCGGATACCCATTCACCAACATGAGCTTGATGTCTTCGTTTTGTGTAGCTCCTTGATGATTTTTCCTTCCTTTCTGAATCCTTGCTTCTCCATGAGTATATTTGTTCATAATGATCATCTCTACTCCTTCTCTCTCTTGGTGGTGATTCTTCTCTTTTGCTTCTTCTTTTTGGAGAGTCTTCTCTTCTCTTGTAGGGAGCCGTACACTCATTGGAATAGTGTCCGAGTCTTCCACAATTGTAGCAGTTTCGCTCTCGACTAGAAGATCTTTTGTCATTGTAGGACCTTGACTTGGAGCTTCTATCTTTGCTTCTACTCTTGTAGAACATGTTGAAGTTTTTCACCATTAAGCTCAATTCTTCATTGAAGTTTGTTTCTCACTTGATGATGTAGGGGCTTCACATGAGGCTTTGTAGGCACCACTTGATTTGTTGTGAAGTTCCTCTTTATCCTTCAGTGACATCTCATGAGCAACAATTCTTCCAATTACCTCCGTTGGCTTGAGATCTTTGTTATTGGGCATCATTTGGATCAATGTGCACACGGTATCATATTTTCCATCCAAGGCTCTTAGAATCTTCTTGATGATGAATTTATCGGTCATCTCTTCACTTCCTAAGCCGGCAATCTCATTTATGATGAGAGCAAGCCTAGAGTACATTTCAGCGACACCTTCACCATCCTTCATTTTGAACTTGTCAAGTTGACTTTGAAGCACATCCAATTTGGATTCCTTGACGGAGTCGGTACCTTCGTGCATATCAATCAAAGTGTCCCAAATTTCCTTTGCATTCTCAAGACGACTGATTTTGTTGAATTCTTCGGGGCACAATCCGTTGAAGAGAATATCACAAGCTTGAGCATTGTATTGCAACATCTTCAACTCATTCGCGGTAGCTTCATGGTTTGGTTCTCTCCCATCAAAGAAGTCACCTTGCAAACCAACACACACAATAGCCCAAACGACGGGGTTATGTCCAAGAATATGCATTTTCATTTTATGCTTCCAACTAGCAAAATTAGTACCATCAAAGTAAGGACCTCTACAGTGATAATTTCCCTCGCTAGACGCCATACTCTCCTAGGTTGTGAAACTAAGGCTATGACCACCAAAAGCTATGGAAATCAAAGCAAATGGAGACCAAAGCTCTGATACCACTTGTAGGATCGAAAGTATGGCTAGAGGGGGGGGGGGGGTGATTAGACTACTTGACCAAATAAAAACTTAACCTTTTCCCAATTTTAGTTCTTGGCAGATTTTAGCTACTTTAGGACAAGTCAAGCAATCATCACACATTCAAGCAAGCATGCAAAGAGTATATAGGCAGCGGAAAGTAAAGCATGCAATTTGCAAGAATGTAAAGGGAAGGGTTTGGAGAATTCAAACGCAATTGGAGACACGGATGTTTTTCCCGTGGTTCGGATAGGTGGTGCTATCCTACATCCACGTTGATGGAGACTTCAACCCACGAAGGGTAGCGGTTGCGTGAGTCCACGGAGGGCTCCACCCACGAAGGGACCACGAAGAAGCAACCTTGTCTATCCCACCATGGCCATCGCCCACGAAGGAATTGCCTCACTAGCGATAGATCTTCATGAAGTAGGCGATCTCCTTGCCCTTACAAACTCGTTGGTTCAACTCCACAATCTTGTCGGAGGCTCCCAAGTGACACCTAGCCAATCTAGGAGACACCACTCTCCAAGAAGTAACAAATGGTGTGTTGA
The DNA here is from genome assembly GCA_034509565.1 of Triticum monococcum. Lineage (NCBI taxonomy): Eukaryota > Viridiplantae > Streptophyta > Magnoliopsida > Poales > Poaceae > Triticum > Triticum monococcum. The sequence continues at coordinate 478,409,871 of CM067843.1, forward strand.
TGATGAACTCCTTGCTCTTGTGCTTCAAATGATAGTCTCCCCAACACTCAACTCTCTCTCACAGGATTTGGATTTGGTGGAAAGAAGATTTGAGTGGAAAGCAACTTGGGGAAGGCTAGAGATCAAGATTCATATGGTAGCAATGGAATATCTTGGCCTCAACACATGAGTAGGTGGTTCTCTCTCAGAACATATGAGTTGGAAGTGTAGATGTGTTCTGATGGCTCTCTCCACGAATGAAGAGGAGGTGGAGGGGTATATATAGCCTCCACACAAAATCCAACCGTTACACAATTTACCAATCTCGGTGGGACCGAATCAACAAACTCGGTCGGACCAAAATAGTAAACCTAGTGATCGTTAGAGATTTTCGGTGGGACTGACATGCAACTCGGTAGGACCGGTATGGTTAGGGTTAGGGCATAACGTAATCTCGGTGAGTCCGATTACACAAACTCGGTGAGACCGATTTGGTAATAAGCTAACCATAGAGTTGGTCAGGTAAACTCGGTGGGACCGATTTGCTCTTTCGGTGAGACGGAAAAGTTACAAAAAGGAAATAGAGAGTTTGCATTGCAATCTCGGTGGGACCGATCCGCTCTTTCGGTGAGACCGAAAAGTTACGAAAAGGAAACAGAGAAATTGCAATCCCATCTCGGTGAGACCGAGATCCCTATCGGTAGAACCGGTTTGCTTAGGGTTTGGCAATGGCTATGACAAGTGAAACTCGGTGGCGCCGGATTGAAAGAATCGGTATGACCGAGTTTGGCTTTGGGTTTAGGTCAAGAGTGGATATGAGAAAGTAGTTGAGGGTTTTGGAGCATATCATTAAGCACATGAAGCAAGAGGCTCATTAAGCAACACCTCATCCCTCCTTGATAGTATTGGCTTTTCCTATGGACTCAATGTGATCTTGGACCACTAAAATGTAAAATTAAGAGTCTGGAGCATATGAGCTAGAGCCAATCCTTTGTCCTTAGCATTTTGAGGGTTCCACTTTCACCATCCATGCCATGCCAATCATTGAGCTTTCCTGAAATGATCATCTTGGAATAGCATTAGCTCAATGAGCTATATGTTGTTATGAATTACCAAAACCACCTAGGGATAGTTGCACTTTCAGTGTGGTTATGAACATGGTATACTACATTTAATATATTTTATCTCTACTCTTATGAAAAAACGGAGTTGTTGATGATGGTGTGCCTGCCATCCTGCATTATAGGCCGTCTGATTTATATCTGGCGGATAGCAAGGAAACTATGATGGTTGAAGTTGGCAACAATCATGATTGTAGGTTCTTATTGAAATAGAGACACAAATTCAAATTTTGGTTCGAATTGCAACGGTAGTATAGACATTTGGAATGAACTAAAATGTTGGTATGAGTAGGTTACATGCATTATATAGCAAGTGAAAAAAATTTAATCAGACATAACATGGATTCATACTCCCTCCTTCCATCTATATAGGGCGTAATGAGATTTATAAGACCGCCTTTGACTATTGACAAGATTAATAGTACATGACATGCACAATGTGAAAATTATATCATTGAAAGAAACTTTCGCAGACGAATTTAATGGTGTGCTTTGTGTAAGTTGCATGTCATATATCATTGCTTTAATATTTGGTCAAAGTTAGCATCGAAAAACGCATTAGGCCCTATATAGATGGAAGGAGGGAGTAGCTTTGAATAGCATTTGTATATTAAAACGGGGCAAGACTCTCTCTTTGTGTGGTGTGAATAGTTTTATTTTTTTTCATTTTCTTTTTGGTTGAGGGAAGTGCGAATTGATTTGGTACATACAAGTACAATATTACTACACGTTAGGCTTGTCCCTAAAATTCAATCCGCATCTTGTTATGTCCCGAAAATTCAGATATCGTGCACCCAAAACTGGCGCCTTCACAACCCGCGCCTTGCTATCCCAAAATTACAACGCGCGCGAAAACTCCCTCCAGTTGCCAAATCCCGATACACGAAATCCCCCTTCTAACCCTGAGCCGAAAGGGCCGCTAGTTCAAATCGGTGGGGGGTACTTTTGTAACACACCCTACATTTTGGACAAGCGCGTTCCTAAGTGATGGTTCACCCCCTCCCATCGCCCCCTTTTCGCCATTCGAAATCCCCGGCCGCCATAAGCTCTCTGCTCCAGCCGCGAAACCCCACCCTCCTCCATCTGCCACGTCACCGCTGCCCAGCCGGAGCCTCTTCCCCAACGACGTCGTCCACCGCAACAGCTCGACGTCCCTAGTCCACCTTCCTGGATGAGGATCCGTCGTCCATCTCGCCGTCCCGCCGGTTCAGCCGCCCCGTCCTCCACCTCCAAGGAGCTGCTCCGATGATCACCTCGTCTATCGCGATTGCTCCATCCCCACAACGCCACCTTAACCTGCTCCACTGGAACCGCAACATCCTCACCGACTCCTCGAACAAAGTCGAGGCCTACTCGGCGCCACCAAAGAGGTTGTACACTCATCGCATCGCACCTTCTCCTTAACTCGACCTCCCGGCACCGACGATGCTCTATCCCGCACCCCCATGGAGCGGCTACCTTGAAGCCGGCGCCGCGGGCGACATCTCCACGACGGCTCTCCCCCAGTGCGAGGCCCCTTCGGCGGTGGCGTCCATACCAGTCGGATCTGCTGCTGCTGCTCCGGCTCTCGCTCGATCGCTCGCTCGCCCAGCTGCTGTTGCTGCTGCTCTCCCCTCGCGCGTACTGCTGCTCTGCTCCGATTAAGCCACACTTCAGTCGACTGAATCGACTTTTGGGTCAGTCGATTTTCAGGGGTTGGGGGGGGGCTCGCCGGAGTTAAGGAAGAACCACCCGCAGCGGGGACGGGGGCTTGCCAGAGAGGTACCCCACTATCTATCTAGGGTTTAGGGTGGGGGGGGGGGGGGGCTAGAGGGCTGGCCGGGGCGGCGGTGGCGAGTTGTTTCGGGGCGGCGAGGCAGCGCTGGGGCCGGCGGTTCGGCCGGTGGTGGCTGGCAGCTCAGGGGGGTGCAGGTTGAAGATGAACTGCAGGCCCTCCCTAAACTACAGGTCAAGTGCCTCTCTGCTACCATTGCGTTCAGTTTCAACAGTAGCATTCAGATTCCACAGTAAATTTCAGTTTCGGCAGTTAAGTTCAGAGTCAACAGTTTTTACCTCATCTGTTGTAGTCAGGTGGTTTTTGGTGATGTTAATTTTACATCCATTTTACATCATCTATTGGAGATGCTATTAGAATCCCACTTGAGATTGACGATGTCTGTCTTATGCTGCTTCAGCCTTGACGTCTTACGGCTCACCGGAGCTGCTCCAACAACAGAACGATCCATCACAACAGAGCAGTGCCCTGGACGCCGTCTACATATTTCTCAGATCTTCCTCCACACCTACGACAGCCACCTCTGCCTCAACTGCTTCAGTGACCAACCCAATGATGCTGAGGTCGACACAGCTACGACAAAGAGGTTGTACACTTGTTGCATCACTTATTACTATACATTCATGTCGATCCATTAGCGCTATTTTGGTTCAACAGAAAAACATCGATCCACTGGTTGTTACCATCACTCTAAATTTCTGCATGCTCTCCTTACATAATCTCACCATATTTTTTTCGTATGCATGTTGGATATTGTACACAGTCATGCTGAACATGTAGAGAAAAAGAGAAGAGTTTTGCGCGGGAATACAATGTCATGCAGATATCGCTCCATGGTGGGTTCAATGGCAAACCCTCCCCACCCCTCTCTAGATTGTAATCCATAGGAAGATATCTGTTCTGAGGCGGATTCGGATGCCGCTGACCACTCCTATTTACCCCCAAGGTGTTTGCTCTACCTTGGCATGATGATGTTAGGCATATCATGCATATGTTGCCTTGCGGTGCCTACTTTTGACATCATATATGTCATCTACTTAGTTTAGACATGTTCTGTAATGCCACCTGTTTAGTTTCTATATCATATATGGGAATTATGCAGTCTCATATCTTTTAGCCAGCCATAATATATGTGAAATGTGCAATGCCATCCTGTTTAACCAGGCATCATATATTTGAATGATACCTTGCCCATCCTTTTCTTCATTACATTTCCATTTGTCGACAATGTTTGTACATTAAACTACTCTTCCTTTGAATCAGCCATTTGGGTGGGAGATGGAAAAATCTGGAGTGAAAACAAGGCCTTCAGAGCAGACAGTGCTACCTGTCGAAGCAGATCTCTTGTTGGGTCCCGATAGCTCCTCAGAGATGGATTCAGAGACAGATGACCAGTCCTATTCCCCCACTGTGGTGTATGCTCTAACTTGGCATGGTTATAATGCTCATATCATGCATACGGTGTCTTGCATTGCATAGTTTAGACATCATATACACAATATTCAACACCATGTTCTTAGTTCAGACATCATATCGAATGCCCTCTGTTTAGCATATAAATCACATATGTGAATTAAATGATGCGATCCTGATTACTTAGATAACATGTAGGTGAATTATGTCATGCGATCCTGTTTAGTTATTCATCATATCTTTGAATTATGTTATTCTATGCTATCGAGTTTAGATAGACATCATATATGTGAAATTATGTCATGCTATCCGTTTTAGTTAAACAATATACATGTCAACTATTTCATGCCCTCTTTTTTCCACACTATCTATTGCATCTGTCTCTCATACAATGTCTGTACATTCAACTATGTTTCCTGTTTATCAGCCATTTGAATTGGAGCGGGTGATGCCAGTATCTAGCGGACTAAAAACACGGTCTTCAAATAAAACTGTGCTACCTCTTGGTGGAGATAGCACCCCGGTTGGACATGCACAAGAACCAGCCCTACCACACATAACCCAAACTCTCGCAGATTGTACCCCTACTACGATGGACAGAGAACCAGCTTCACCCAATCTAACCCCAACCCCAGCCGATAGTAACCCAGTTCCTGTTGACACAACACCATCTCCACCACAGAGCTCCCAAACAAGAGCAGTTAGTAAGGCAGCTCCAGTGCCCAAAGGGCCAGTACTATCACGGCGAACCCCAACTCCACCAATTAGTACGCCTATTCCTGTGGAGGAAGCACAACCAGCTAGTCTTAGTTTAGCATCTATCGCATTTGATGTTGTTAAATCGTATGTGCGTATCTTCCCATCTTGGAAATATTATACTGAAGATGAAGGAAAATGCCAGTTGCAGGTGTTTGTCCAGGAGTTATGTGTAAGTAATATTATTCATGGCAATTACTTTGCTTCGTCCCATACATCCTAGCTCCATGATGGTTATAATACATCAAATTTTCCCATTTTTCTCTATAGAGAAGGACCGATTTGGAAACTCAGGATGAGGTAACCTGTGCTAATACCTCTGCTATCTTCAAGAATGCTTGGTGGCAGTATCGGAATTACCTGAAGAAAACATACTTCACCGGCAAAGAAACTCATCAAATTCCCTTACATTCTCCTGAGACACATTTACTGGACGATGACTGGGAACGCCTTGTTCTGTACTGGTCCCGAACCAAGAATGTGGTAAGGTCTATGAGCTCATTTTCTATTTTTAAGTATTATATTCTTGCGTCTTACTGTACTCTGTTCATGTAGAAGAAGTGCCTAAACCTGAAGAACAACTGTTCTAATTTAAGATTCCATTGCTACCATAGGACATAGATATATGTTTGTTTGATGCTTTTATTATGTACTAGTACTTGGCAATAGAAGACTTGGTAGTTTAATCCTGTCCACCTTAGTAATGAACTGGTTCACCGAAATGAGTTTCATATACTAGTACATGCTAAACTTGTTATATGTCTGCTTGTTTCTTCTTTTAGAATGCTGACAGAATATTGGGGAAGAGTGCCTTATTAAGCAACGGTAAAGGAAGTAATGCAGATAAGGTTCAGGATAGTGACACATCCTGTCTTGGTTTAGTGTTGGAGTTACTGGCCACTACCGCTTGCACAAGCTATTCAAACTCATTGTCTGAATCAGTTCGGTTTCTTGAGTCTCAACTACAAGCTGAAAGACATCGTTCAGCTGTGCTGCGACAAGAAGCGGAAGGACTGCGGAAGTCCCTGGAGCATTCAGATGCATACTTTCTGGTGCAACAGCAAGCGTTGGAGGATTTTAGCGCCAAACAGGACAAAGCTAATCAGCTTGCTAAGCTTATTGCCAGCATGGTGGATACCCAGGATAACGTTTCTTGAGCTCTTCTGAAGTTGTTTCAGTTATGCTCTTGTTTTGCTGTCGCGTTTATTTGCAATGGTGGCCAATTTTGACGGGTAGTGTATATGATATGCTGCTTTGTTCCCTATATTTGCACTGGTGGCGAACTTTGATGCCCAGTGGATGTAATATGTGTAATAGCCGTGATAGCCTAGTGTTAGTTGCTTGCTTATTTATTTCCTTGTTGTCTTGTTTATTTGTTTTCTTGTAGTCATTGCAGTTCTTTTTCCACGGTTAACTAGTGGCTGCAATAACCTATTTTTTAAAACTAGGCCACAATAACCATGGGCTAATATTTACTGTAGTGACACTGGGCCTCCTACGGGCCGTAGAAATAGTGGGCCTTCTACAGGCCGTAGAAACAATGGGCCTTCTACGAGCCGTATCATCAATGGGCCTTATACGGGCCATATGATCGATTGGCCAAACATGGGCCAATAATAGGCCGCATTATGGCCGTAAACGGGCTAGAGTTGGAATCGTTCGTTCATGGGCCGACCGTAACGGGCCATCGTTAATAGGCCGTATTTGATGACGCTATGAAAACAACCCAACATATTAACGGACCACAAACGGGCCGACTGTAACCACGGGCTGAATTTGGCCCACAAGCAGAAAATGACAGTAACGGGCCATAAGTAAACGAATGCTGGAAATGAGCCCAAGAATAAATGGGCTCTAAGAAGGCCGAAAGATAACATGGGCTGGAAACAGCCCAATGGAATAACGGGCCGTTAATGGGTATAAAGTGATACACTGTTCATTACGGGCCAGTTTCACCACGGGCCGTTAATAGGCCAAGAGTTACATAGGGCCTCATATGGGACGAAAGACGTCATGGGCCATACATGGGCCAAAAGTGAAAATGGGCTGGAATCATATTGGATGGCCCAGATGACGCTACTGGGCCTAATTCGGATAGGGCGTAACGGGCCTTGGGTTAGCAGGTTGTAAATGGGCTATATGCAAACATGCCGTTAACAGGCTTTCCATGGGCCTGCCCGCCACCTTTTGACCAAGTCAAACGGGCCGGCCTTTTCACAGGAATGAGCCTCTATTGGGCCGTGCCACGTGTCGACGTATCATAGGCACCTATCTGACCCACTGACGAGCTGACACGTGTTTCGTCCAGCTAATAAGAATTTTACATGTCGAAATTTCCCATTGGTCGGGGCTGTTAACGGGTTACCGGATCCAAAACCCTACCTGATAGCTTAACGGAGTTCCGTTATGGTGGATGCCACGTGTCAGTTACCCTTGACGAAAGCACTTCTGTGACGCGCGATTTATTGTCATGGAAGTGGACACTTTCGTGATGATAATTTTGGTAATGTCATGGAACACTTCTACGACAACACAGGTATGACTATCTTGATTCTGTCATAAATTTGTCATGGATGAACATGCATGACAAAAAAAGCGACCTACTGTGACAAACACGTATCATCGCGGAAGTGTATTTTTTTTGTAGTGCTGGGGTCCGGCCGGGCCTCCTTCCCGGCTTGGGCGATGGCATGCGGCGCGGGCGGACAGTCTGTGGGTTCTTCCTTAGCTGTGGTCCTCTCACACTTCTTCGACGGACGCGCGGCCATCGGTGACCTCTCGCCGGTCTGTGACAGTGGTCGTGGTGGGGCAAAGCAGGGTGCTTCGGGTGGGAAGGCCAGTAGGAGGGAAGGGGGCTTCAATGAGGTCAAGCCGCCCATCGCTGGCACAGGGGTGCCTGTCGTGGCCGTGTGTCGCTCCTCCCTTCCCGCTTCGCCAACTTGGTGCGTTTGTTGCTGACTCGGTGTTATCTGAGGCAGGATGGTCATTGTAGTTTCCAACGGTGATTGGGGTTAGCATTGTCCAACGCTTGCTCATTTGATGTTTCCAGGACGGTGTGGATGAAGGGCGGCGGCCCTGGAAGTGGGTGGCGTGTTGATCTTGGGTAGATTGCGCGGCTCGGGCGCGGAAGGGCATACATGGCCGCTCGGGCGGCATGGATGCGAGCGGTTGTTGGAGTTGGGATGCGTCGGAGGGATCGGTGCACTGAGGTACATCACTTACCCGGTCCCTGAATTGGCCGAGGGTGGCGGTGTCCGTGGATGTCGTCTCTCTTGGATAACGTAGCATGCAATTTCAAAAAAAAACCTACACTCACGCAAGATCTATCTAGGAGATGCATAGCAACAAGAAGGGGACAGTGTGTCCATGTACCCTCGTAGACCGAAAGCGGAAGCGTTTGACAACGCGGTTGATGTAGTCGAATTTCTTCTCGTTCCGACCGATCAAGCACTGAACGTACGGCACCTCCGAGTTCTGCACACGTTCAGTTCGATGACATCCCTCAAAATCTTGATCCAGCAATGTGTCGAGGGAGAGTTTCATTAGCACGACAACATGGTGACGGTGATGGTGAAGTGATCCGCGCAGGGCTTCGCCTAAGCACTATGAAGATATGACCGGAGGTGTAATCTGTGGAGGAAGGCGCCGCACACGGCTAACAGTTGTTGTTGTTGTTGTTGTTGTGTGTTCTAGGCGCCTCCCCCCTCATATATATAGGTGGGAGGGAGAGGGAGCAGCCAAGGGGGCGCCCAAGTAGGAGGAATCCTACTTGGGGCGCTAGTGCAATTCGCCCCCCTTACCATATCTTCCGGAGGGGGAAGGAAGGAGGAGGGAGGAGGGAAGGAAGGAGGAGGCCGGATCCCTCCCCTTTCTTTCTCTCTTCTCCTCTTTCCTTCCCCTCCTATTCCGGCCTACATGGGGCGCACCAGCCCTTTAGGGGCTGGTCTGTCCCCTCTTGGCCCATTAGGCCCATGTAGTTGTCGGGTGGATGCCCGGAACCCCTTCCGGTGACCCGATATGTACCTGGTACCCCCAGAACACTTCCGGTGTCCGAATACCATCGTCCTATATATCAATCTTTACCTCTCGACGATTTCAAGACTCCTTATCATGTCCATGATCTCACCCGGGACTCCAAACAACATTCGGTCACCAAATCACATAACTCATATGATACAAAACCGTCATCGAACGTTAAGCGTGCGGACCCTACAGGTCCGAGAACTATGTAGACATGACCAAGACACCTCTCCGGTCAATAACCAACAACGGAACCTGGATGCTCATATTGGTTCCTACATATTCTACGAAGATATTTATCGGCCGTACCATAATGACAACATACGTAATTCCCTTTGTCATCGGTATGTTACTTGCCCGAGATTCGATCGTCGGTATCTACATACCTAGTTAAATCTTGTTACCGGCAAGTTTGTTTACTCGTTCCGTAATACATCATCCCGCAACTAATTCATTAGTCACATTGCTTGCAAGGCTTATTATGATATGTATTACCGAGAGGGCCCAGAGATACCTCTCCGATACTCGGAGTGACAAATCCCAATCTCGACCTATGCCAACCCAACAAACACCTTCGGAGATAGCTGTAGAGCATCTTTATAATCACCCAGTTACGTTGTGACGTTCGATAGCACACAAGGTATTCCTTCGGTATCCGGGAGTTGCATAATCTCATAGTCAAAGGAATATGTATTTGACATGAAGCAATCAATAGCAATAAAACTGAACGATCAACATGCTAAGCTAACGGATGGGTCTTGTCCATCACATCATTCTCCTAATGATGTGATCCCGTTCATCAAATGACAACACATGTCTATGGTTAAGAAACTTAACCATCTTTGATTAACGAGCTAGTCTAGTAGAGGCTTACTAGGGACACGGTGTTTAGTCTATGTATCCACACATTTATCAAGTTTCCGGTTAATACAATTCTAGCATGAATAATAAACATTTATCATGATATAAGGAAATATAAAATAAAAACTTTATTATTGCCTCTAGGGCATATTTCCTTCAGTCTCCCACTTGCACAAGAGTCAATAATATAGATTACATTGTAATGATTCTAACACCCATGGAGTCTTGGTGCTGATCATGTTTTGCTCATGGAAGAGGCTTAGTCAACGGGTCTGCCACATTCACATCCATATGTATTTTGCAAATCTCCATGTCTCCCTCCTTGACTTGATCACAGATGGAGTTGGAGCGTCTCTTGACGTGTTTGGTTCTTTTGCGAAATCTGGATTCCTTCGCCAAGGCAATTGCTCCGGTATTGTCAAAAAGATTTTCATTGGACCCGATGCACTAGGTATTACACCTAGATCAGATATGAACTCCTTCATCCAGACTCCTTCATTCGCTGCTTCCAAAGCAGCTATGTACTCCGCTTCACACGTAGATCCCGCCATGACGCCTTGCTTGGAACTGCACCAACTGACAGCTCCACCATTCAATATAAATACGTATCCGGTTTGTGACTTAGAGTCATCTGGATCAGTGTCAAAGCTAGCATCGACGTAACCATTTACGACGATCTCTTTGTCACCTCCATAAACGAGAAACATATCCTTAGTCCTTTTCAGGTACTTTAGGATGTTCTAGAACGATGTCCAGTGATCCACTTCTGGATTACTTTGGTACCTCCCTGCTAGACTTATAGCAAGGCACACATCAGGTCTGGTACACATCATAGCATACATGATAGAACCTATGGCTAAGGCATAGGGAATGACTTTCATTTTCTCTCTATCTTTTGCAGTGGTCGGCATTGAGTCTGACTCAAGTTCACACCTTGTAATACATAAAATAACCCTTTCTTTGACTGGTCCATTTTGAACTTCTTCAAAACTTTATCAAGGTATGTGCTTTGTGAAAATCCAATTAAGTGTCTTGATCTATCTCTATAGATCTTGATGCCCAATATATAAGCAGCTTCACCGAGGTCTTTCATTGAATTTTTTATTCATGTATCCTTTTATGCTATCCAGAAATTCTATATAATTTCCAATCAACAATATGTCATCCACATATAATATTAGAAATGCTACAGAGCTCCCACTCACTTTCTTGTAAATACAGGCTTCTCCAAAAGTCTGTATAAAACCATATGCTTTGATCACATTATCAAAGCGTATATTCCAACTCTGAGATGCTTGCACCAGTCCATAGATGGATCGTTGGAGCTTGCACACTTTGTTAGCACCTTTAGGATCGATGAAACCTTCTAGTTGCATCATATACAACTATTCTTTAAGAAATCTATTAAGGAATGCAGTTTTGACGTCCATTTGCCAGATTTCATAATCATAAAATGCGGCAATTGCTAACATGATTTGGATAGACTTAAGCATCTCTATGGGTGAGAAGGTCTCATCATAGTCAACTCCTTGAACTTGTCGAAAACATTTCGCGACAAGTCGAGCTTTGTAGATAGTAACATTACCATCAATGTCAGTCTTCTTCTTGAAGATCCATTTATTCTCTATGGCTCGCCGATCATCGGGCAACTCAACCAAAGTCCACACTTTGTTCTCATACATGGATCCTATCTCAGATTTCATGGCCTCAAGCCATTTATCGGAATCTGGGCTCATCATCGCTTCCTCATAGTTTGTAGGTTAGTTATGGTCTAGTAACATGACTTCCAAGACAGGATTACCGTACCACTCTGGTGCAGAGCATGCTCTGGTTGACCTACGAGGTTCAGTAGTAACTTGATCTGAAGTTTCATGATCGTTATCATTAGCTTCCTCCCTAGTTGGTGTAGGCATCACGGGAACGGTTTTCTGTGGTGAGCTACTTTCCAATTCGAGAGAAGATGCAATTACCTCATCAAGTTCTACTTTCCTCCCACTCACTTCTTTCGAGAGAAACTCCTTCTTTAGAAAGGACCCATTCTTAGAAACCAAGATCTTGCCTTCAGATCTGTGATAGAAGGTGTACCCAACAATTTCTTTTGGGTATCCTATGAAGACGCACTTCTTAAATTTTGGTTCAAGCTTATCAGGCTGAAGCTTTTTCACATAAGCATCGCAACCCCAAACTTTAAGAAACGACAGCTTAGTTTTCTTGCCAAACCACAGTTAATACGGTGTCGTCTCAACGGATTTAGACGGTGCCCTATTTAAAGTGAATGCAACTATCTCTAATGCATAACCCAAAAATGATAGTGGTAAATCGGTAAGAGACATCATAGATCGCACCATATCTAATAAAGTACGGTTACGATGTTCGGACACACCATTACGTTGTGGTGTTCCAGGTGGCGTGAGTTGTGAAACTATTCGACATTATTTTGAATGAAGGCCAAACTCATAACTCAAATATTCGCCTCTCCAATCAGATCGTAGAAACTTTATTTTCTTGTTACGATGATTCTCCACTTCACTCTGAAATTCTTTGAACTTTTCAAATGTTTCAGACTTGTGTTTCATTACACTACAGAAAAATGCACTTCCGTGATGATATGTGTTTGTCACGGTAGGTCACCTTTCCTGTCATTTATGTACATCCATGACGATTTTATGACAGAATCAAGATAATGATACCCGTGCTGTCGTAGAAGTGTTCCATGACAATACCAAAATTATCATCACAGAAGTGTTCACTTCCATGACGATAAATGACACGTCATGGAAGTGCTTTCGTCAAGGGTAACTGACACTTGGCATCCACCATAGCGGGTCGCCGTTAAACTATCGGGTCTGATTTGGATCTGATAACCCGTTAATAGCCTGGACCAATGGGGATTTTCCATGTGTAAAATTCTCATTGGCCCGAGGAAACACGTGTCAGCTCGTCATTGGGTCAGATAGGCCCCTATGATATGTCGACACGTGCGACGGCCCACCACTGGCCTATTTAGCTTACAAAGGCCGACCTGTTTGACTTGGTCAAATGTTAGCGGGCCGGCCCATGAAAAGCCTATTAACAATTTGTTCACAAATAGCCCATTTTATGGCCCGGTAACTCACGGCCCGTTAGAGACTTCCCGAAATTGGCCCAACAATGTCATGTGGGCCGTCGAATATAACACCAGCCCGTTTCACTTTCGGCCCATGTTTGGCCCACGACGTCTTTCAGCCCATATGAGGCCTTTCGTAACTTTAGGCCCTTTAGTGGCCCACGGTGACTCTAGCCCATAATGGACATTAAATTTCTTTGTACCCATTAACGGCCCATGAATCACATGGGCCGTTTCCAGCCTGTATTAGCTTTCGGCCTACTGACGGCCCATACGTTCTTGGGCTCCTTTCCGGCCCTCGATTACTTCCGGCCCATTACTGGCATGTTCCCCTAATGGGCCAAATTCGGCCCGTGGCAAGAATCAGCCCATTTGTGGCCTGTTAACCTGTTGCGCCATTTCCAGCCCGTCCTATATTCTGGCCCATTAACGACCCGTCATGCCTATGACCGAATTAAGCCTTCGCTGTCCTCTGGCCTATTAACGGCTCGTTACCGTGCTAGGCCGATACCAATTATGCCCGTTTACGGCCCATGTGGACCGATTTATCCGACGGCTCAAGGCCCACCGATTCTACAGCCCGTTGGAGGCCCATTTATCCGATGGCCCGTAGGAGGCCCATGGATCGTGCGGCCTGTAGCAGGGTCAAGGTTACCATAGCCCGTGTATGGCCCATGGTTGTTGCGGCCACTAGCAAACCAGGGAAAAACAAGACTAGGAAATAAATAAGCCCGAAACTAACCCTAGGCTATCAAGACGATTGCACAGATTACATCCACTGGGCATCAAAGATCGCCACTAGTGCAAATATGGGGAACATCATATACTATACAAAAATGGTTGATGTTTTCTTCAGCCGGTGGCTGCACATTAAGAACAAATTTTGTATCACAACAAAACAAATTAAAACCATAAAACAAAAGGAAGGTTGGCGTAAAAGTTAATAGTCCGGCAGATAAATGCACCACCATAAGTTCACAAGCTTAGTTCATTTGACATGACTATTACGTTTTCATGCTGTATTGTCCGATGGAGCACCCTTCGCCTTCATTTCTCCTAGGCTCCTGAATAACAGAGAAAATGTGTGATAGCATGGTTTCAAAACCATGCGTAGACATCGAATAATGTATGTCCTTGTTTCACAAAGGGTCTCTGTTAGGGAATGGACTTGTGTCTGGAACTCATATATAACATTGTTTTGAGCTTGCATATCTTGATCATGAGGCAGTTTGGACGAGATTGCCTTAACAACCAACCTAGTATTACACAGGAACGTGCTTTTGGCACTGTTAGTGGACAGGTACTGACCCACTGCAGCAAGAGGTGACATTGCAGTTATAGTTGCCTCGTCACCTTCAGAAGGTGGCGGTTCCACCATTTTTTCCATAGCTTGCTGAAAGTTGAGTTTTTACATTAGTAGTACGAGAACAGAAGATATTAAGGAGGCAGCAAAACCAAACAAAATAGCTTTGGTCTATATACATAACTTATTCTAGTGATACCATGTAAAATATTAGTTGTATTTTACTGCAAAGTACATAATAAAACCAGGTTCCAAACATATGACCATGTACCATGGCTAATGTATTGTCTATTTCTTCACATTGTATTGACAGCTAAGGATAAAGAGACAAAGTTTATAGTACGGTAAGCATAATATGACATCATTCATATCACAAAACAACTGAGAATAGACAAATAGGCAATTGTAACGTTGTGTGGGCAAGTCCAGGACGGAACTAGATTACAGATCAAGATCAAAGGAACATCACTCCTCTCTTTTAAACCTTGTAAGGTGCAATGATACGCTAAGACAATTGTGTATAAAATTGAAAAGAGTAATAGACATTGGCTGCAAACCATGCAATTCAATGCACAAGTCAGAGTAAGTAGTAGTTAAAAGGCATGAGGATTAAGGGCATACACCATCGACTTTGACTGGTGTAGTCATGCCCTTCATCTTGCTGGTGTGACAGTCCTTGAAGATTTCCACAACATTTGGTTAAGGTACTTTTTGGCCCTTGTCTGCTTTCCTCTGCATTTGGAACAAGTCAATATAGATCTGATAATATGGTACAGTGAAAAGAGTGAAACAATAGCTAACTACAAGAGCCTCCCAGTGTGCAATATAGCTACGAGATCCTGTTGTCTGTTGGAATTTCACTTTCGTACGATTGGCCTTGTTCTTTGAACAGTTCACCTACAAGAAGATAGATTTTTGAGGCACATGCGTAAATATGACATCAACATGTGATTTGATCACATATATATAATGTATCTGATACTTTGTATCAGACCAATGTTTAACGAGGCCTCTCCAGTCTTCATCCGATATATTTTCCACTGGAGAGGTTTGGGCAAGTTCACTATTAGCCTTGCCTTCAAAGTGAGTTTTCCTCAAGTTATACCGATACTATGCAGAGCAGACTTGAAAACATGGGTGCAAGCTTGTCTGGTTGCATCATCTTGGCTATCCAACTTGAACCTCATCTATTGAAAATTATGGTAGTCTCATTATCAGCAACCTCGAAAGTATGGGAGAGAGCAAGACGATATTACTAGTTTCCATACATAACCATACTTACAGATAAATGGTCGAGGAAGGTGTTGAACTGGGTTTCGTCTTTGTCATTCCTGTACCGTATGCATGTTGGGAGGATACGTACATGACACCTCATGGCAACCGCTGCCTCTGATACTAACTTGGCTGACTTTGTAGCATCACGTGGCCTTTTTAAACCTGCCTCAAAATGGATCTCCATTCTTCCTCCTCTAGATTTAGTTAACCTATTGAGCATTATCCTTGATGTTTGTTTCCTCTTGCGCCTAGGTTCTAGTCCAACAACGAACATAGGAAGTGTTAGTGTACATCAAACTGTGAGACTACATACAAAGAAGCATGCAACTGTAACTTGACTCCACTATCTACCTTCTTGCTGTTGAAGCTCACAAAGTTCACCTGATCTTGCCAACTCGTCTTGTGTCAAGAGTGCTTCAGAAGTAGTGTCAGGTGGCAAGGGAGCTTGGTAACATGCTGCTAGCCGAGTTGACAAACGAGTAACTTGTGCAGCTGGTGGTACTATGGAAGGTGTTGCAACAACTAGGGCTGTCTCTGCTTGTTTGGTGGCAGCTATTTGCATCTGTTTGGCTTGTTCTATAGATCCTGTAGCATGGGATACCCTGTTTGTACAATTTTCCACTGGATTTTGACCTTCTATTGCACCATCAGTACCAGCAGAATCTGCAGGGTTCTTACACTTCACTTTCCATGTGTCCTTAGTAATAACACCATCCCCTGTCATTCTGTGTCCCTTCCACTTTCTCTGTGCCATGTTAAGTCAAGCCAACAAGAAAAAGGAATGACAATAGTTCTTCAGAACAAATTGATGCGTGATACAAACGAACTGAACTTTGATGTTTGTAACGCCCCGTATGTAACCTGCCATATTTGTATAACAACTCTTGCCATTTCCGACACTAAGTTATGGTATTTCCTCGTTGTCGGGTTTTTGTCTTCGTGTTGCTTTTGTCTTTGTCATGCATCTCATATCATGTCATCATGTGCATCGCATTTGCATACGTGTTCGTCTCATGCATCCGAGCATTTTCCCCGTTGTCTGTTTTGCATTCCGGCGGTCCTATGTCCTCCGGTGTCCCTTTCTACCTCTTTTCGTGTGCGGGTATTAAATGTTCTTGGATTGGACCAAGACTTGCCAAACGGCCTTGGTTTACTACCGGTAGACCGCCTGTCAAGTTTCGTGCCATTTGGACTTCGTTTGATACTCCAACGGTTAACCGAGGAACCGTAAAGTCCTCGTGTGTGTTGCAGCCCAACACATCTCCAAAGTGGCCCAAAACCTAGCTAAAGCCCCTCCAGCATCTTGGGCGTTCGATCACGATCGCGTGGCCGAAAACCGTGCTCAATTTGGAGCCTCCTAGCTCCCTCTACCTATAAAAAGGCATCTCCCCCCAAAAATCATGGATAAACCCTAACCTCTCCATCTCCTCACGCCGCCGCCCGACCACTCGCACGCCGCCACGTGGGCCGCGCCCACTTCGCCGCCTCCCGCCACTGCCGGCTCGCGGGGCCCGCACCAGGCCCGCAGGGCCCGTTCCCGCCGCCGTGCGCTCGAGACGCCGCTCCTGCGTCGCGCCGCCCAATCACGCCGGAGCGCCGCCGCACCTCCTCACTGTCCACGGCCGCTCCTCGCCACCCCGCCGCCGCACGAATCCGGCCAGCCGCCGTGCGCCACCCCTCGTCGCCGCGCCGCCGACCGCCTCCGGCGACCTCCGCTGCCCCGGTCGGCCTCCTCCTCGACGCCGGCATCTCCTCCGGCGACCCCCGAGCACTGTTTCGGTGAGAAGCTCCGGTCGTCCTCGATCTACGTGCCCGATCCAGATCTGGAACTTGAGGGTTGACCTAATTTTTGCCCTAAGTCCCAATATTTTTTTGCATATTTCATCATGCCATAACTCTGCATCCGTTGCTCCGTTTTGGGCGTGTAGCATATCAAATTGTTCGTCTCGACGAGCAGTTCATTTCATTCCATTGCACCATGTTCTTTTGAGCTCATCTTGATGCCCTAAATGCTATTGCAAGAGTGCTATGCAATGTTAGTTTCAGTTTCTTAGCAGAGATTGGACATTTCTCATTTTTGCCATGATTAATGTGTGCCTCCTATGATCTTGAGCCCTACATGTGTTTTGAAGTATGCCATGCCATCTTTACAGGGGTGTATGCCATGTATTTTTTGTGATCTTTGTGGTGACTAGCACAAGCATGCAAAGTAGCTCTCATGATATTGATGATTTCAGGGACTTAGAAATCTTCTAAGTCTTTTCCCTGATAATATTTTTATGCCATGTATTCTTGTTGCTACAGAGTGATCCATGCCTCGTTTGAGCATGTTCAGTAAGGATCATTTTGATATATTGTTGTGCTCTATCCATCCATGTCTTTGTTTGCAATTACGGAGCACCCTAGCATGACTCAATCGAGCTCTACTTTTGCTATAAAATGTTCCTGGCAGATTGTTTACATGTTAAGCAATTTTGCCGAGGTTATTATTGTTTGTCCATGCATGCTATGAGAGTGTTCTTGCCATGTTTAGCTTCTATGCCATGTCTACTTGCTGGGTGTATGCTTAGTTTGTCATGCAATGCCTTGTGGTGAGTGCATCAAGCTCGTAAACATGCCTACGTGAATCTGTTTTGCCATGTTCCAGTTTTCTACTAAGTCTGAATCTGTTAGCGAAAGTTGCTATGTTCACATGGTTGCCATTGTATTTTCTAATCCCTTTTGGCTTATGGTCAGTCAGGGACTTTTGTTGTATGATTTGAGTAGCTTCATGCCATGCCTTGCTTTGCCATGATATGTTCTTGTAGCATGTTGTTATCTTGCTCTAAACATTGCTTCCTGATGTTAAATTCCTGACATGTTGTTATTTTCACTAAGTATGTAACCTGATATCTTTTGCATGCCATGCTTGTTTGAACCTGCTATTGTGTGATTTAGCCGTAGATCAGTGTTCATCTTTTGTCAAGCATCTTGAGTGGATCCCTGCCATGTGTTTCGTTGCTATGTTAGAGTACAGTAGCTTGTAGTTCTTGATGCATTTAGATGGCTTCGTGTTGTTAATCGCATCTTTGTGCCATTATTGTTTTGCTTGCCATTTGCAAACCGTGCATCCTATTCCGGTGATCTTTATATCGATTTCGACCGAAATCAACTCATCTTTCCAGCGGCACTCTTGGTTTTCCCAGTTGAGGCCAGGTTCAATCTTTCCTTTCTGAAACATGCATATGCATTGCATATCACATCCCGCATATCATGCCATGTTTTGCATCATGTTGCTTGCGCTTTGCACCGTGGTTGATTGTGGTTCCATTTGTTTGTGTTCTTGCTTTGGGTAGAGACAGGAGACAAGTATGTGATCGAGGAACCCGTTGAGTACGCTTACGAGGATCAAGCTAACGTCAACTCGGAGAACTTTGCAGGCAAGATGACCATACCCTCGAAATCACTTCTATATTTGCTTGCTAGATGCTCGCTCTATTGCTATGCCTATGCTACGATACCTACCACTTGCTTATCATGCCTCCCATATTTCCATGTCAAACCTCTAACCCACCTTGTCCTAGCAAACTGTTGTTTGGCTATGTTACCGCTTTGCTCAGCCCCTCTTATAGCGTTACTAGTTGCAGGTGAAGATTGGAGTTTGTTCCTTGTTGGAACATGTTTATTGTTGGGGTATCACTATTATATGTTGTCTACTTTAATGCATCTATACACTTGGTAAAGGGTGGAAGGCTCGGCCTTATGCCTGGTGTTTTGTTCCACTCTTGCCGCCCTAGTTTCCGTCATACCGGTGTTATGTTCCTTGATTTTGTGTTCCTTACACAGTTGGGTTATAATGGGAACCCCTTGACAGTTCGCCTTGAATAAAACTTCTCCAGCAAGGTCCAACCTTAGTTTTACCATTCGCCACCTAGCCTCTTTTTCCCTTGGGTTCCGCGGACTCAAGGGTCATCTTTATTTTAAACCCCTGGGCCAGTGCTCCTCTGAGTGTTGGACCAAAACTAGAGCCCTTTGCAGCGCCCCCTCGGGGAAACTTGAGGTTTGGTTTTAGTTGTACGGAGCGCTCATCCGGTGTGCCCTGAGAACGAGATATGTGCAGCTCCTATCGGGATTTTTCGGCACATTCGGGTGGCTTTGCTGGTTTAGTTTTACCATTGTCGAGATGTCTTGTAACCGGGATTCTGAGTCTGATCGGATTGTCTTGGGAGAAGGAATATCCTTCATTGACCGTGAGAGCTTGTGATGGGCTAAGTTGGGACACCCTTGCAGGGATTTGAACTTTCAAAAGCTGTGCCCACGGTTATGGGCAGATGGGAATTTGTTAATGTCCAGTTGTAGAAAACCTGCAACTTAACTTAATTAAAATGAATCAACAGAGTGTGTGGCCGTGATGGTCCCTTTTCGGCGGAGTCCGGGAAGAGAACACGGTCTCGTGTTATGCTTGATCGTAGGTTGTTCTAGGATCACTTCTTGATCATAGTTTCTCGACCGTGCCTTGCCTTCTCTTCTCGCTCTCATTTGCGTATGTTAGCCACCATATATGCTAGTGCTTGCTGCAGTTCCACCTCATACCTTTTTCCCTACCTATAAGCTTAAATAGTCTTGATCGCGAGGGTGTGAGATTGCTGAGTCCCCGTGACTAACAGGTTACTTCCAAAACCAGATGCAGGGACCGATGATACCATTCCAGGAGATTCGACTGAGCTCAAGTGGGAGTTTGATGAGCACTCAGGACGATACTATGTTTCCTTTCCAGACGATCAGTAGTGGAGCCCAGTTAGGGCGATCGGGGACATTATGCATTTGGGGTTTATCTTTATTTTGGTTCCATAGTTGGACCTTGATTGTATCTGGATGATTGTAATGATATTTATGCTATTGTGTGACGTGGCGATTGTAAGCCAACTATGTACCTCTTTTCTTATTCAGTACATGGGTTGTGTGAAGATTACCCCCCTTGCGACATTGCTTACAATGCGGTTATGCCTCTAAGTCGTGCTTCGACACATGGGAAATATAGCCGCATCGTGGGCGTTACAATGTTAGACAACCACATGATAGGAGGATGTAATATGTATGAAAAACAGGACGACATGAGATAACCAGAACTATGATGTGTCAACATTAGAACCAATGCAATGGAAGGTAGACACCATATGAAAGCTGCTACAAATATCGCTCTGCCAAGTTAACAATGTCTCGTCATAACTGGCGTTTAAAAAAATGTGAAGCAATATAAGAAATAAATCATATGCAAGATGCAAACAACATCACACTACCAAGTTAAAGGTCTCTCGTCATTAGTGCCTTTGCATATTCATAGCTTATGATGTGTAAACTAAGGAGAAGACATTTCAACAAATTAGAATCAATGAAACCTAGACACCATATGAAAGATGCAACGAATATCACTCTACCAAGTTAAAACTATCTCGTCATAAATGCCATTTCAACAAATTAGAAGTAGTACAAGCTAGAAAAGAATGCGAGATGTAACCTATATCACACTACTAAGTCAAACGTGTCTTATGATAAGTGATTGTTGCAGGTTACACAATAGTAGTACTTTGATGTAAGAACATGGTGTGATAGACATATACTGTATGTTTTAGAAACAGGAACACGTGTCTTATTCACAAGTATAATGTGTAAAGTAAGCAGATGGAATTCCGCAAAATTAGAAGCAATGCAAGTTAGAAATCATACATAACATGCAACCACATATAACAATGCCAAGTTAGAGGGAGCACCTGTGATGGTGCACTAGGGAGACGTGCTCATCATCAACACAGCTACGTTGAGTGTCTATGCATGTATTGTCTTGCAAATCATCTTGGGGGGTTGGAGGAGTAGAATCTGTAGAGGCCCTCCATTTGGAAGGAGCACCTTTATCCGCTGCCTTGCAAACTTCCTTCCGCTTTATTGATTTTGAATTGTCAAGTAAAACCGACAAGAAAAATCAATAAAATTCACTTGTCAGAACTAATTCGTGCATGATACTGACAATCACTACTTTGATGTAAGGCAAACACATGATACAAGGATGGAATATGTACTAAAAATAGGACGGCATGGCATATTCACAACTGTTTGTGTACTGTAAGCGGAAGCCATTTCAACAAATAAGAAGCAATGCAAGCTAGACACCGTATGCAACATGCAAGACAATATCACATTGCCAAGCTAGAGAAAGCACCTGGGATGTCAGTTTCGCCAGAAGACCGCCATCAGTCCATGCCTTATTTTTTTCCTTGCTACTTCTTACTTTTATTGCATTGTCAATTCAAACCCACAAGAAAAATGAATAAAAATCTGCCTTTCACAACTCATTGATGCAGGATGCCGACGAGCACTACTTTAATGTAAGGCGACCGCATGATAGGACGATTGAATGTGTAACAAAGAAGGACAACATTGCATGTTCACAACTATGATGTGTAAGGAGAAGGCATTTCAACATATTAGAAGCAATGAAAGCTAGACACCATATGAAAGATGCAACGAATATCACTCTACCAAGTTAAAATTGTCTCATCATCAGTGCCATTTCAACAAATTAGAAGTAGTACAAGCTAGAAAAGAATGCACGATGTAACCTATATCACACTACCAAGTCAAACGTGTCTTATGATAGGTGATTGTTGCAGGTTACACCAAAGTTGTCAGAATCATGATTCTGAATCGGATCGGAGCCCCGATGGCAGGATCACAAATCGTAGAATCTTCACTATGAGGATCGTAAAAATGTAGATTCTATGAACCAAAATCGTAGAATCAGAGGGGTTACTTTGGATCGTAAAGTTGTGAAATCGTACAATAGAATTGTGATTCTGAAAACCTTGGGTTACACAACAGTAGTACTTTGGTGTAAGAACATGGTGTGATAGACAGATATTGTATGTTCTAGAAACAGGAATACGTGTCTTATTCACAAGTATAATGTGTAAAATAAGCAGATGGAATTCAACAAAATTAGAAGCAATACAAGCTAGACATCATACATAACATGCAACCACATATAACAATGCCAAGTTAGAGGGAGCACGTGTGATGGTGCACTAGGGGAGACGTGCTCGTCATCAACACAACTACGTTGAGTGTCTATGCATGTGTTGTCTTGCAAATCATCTTGGTGGTTGGAGGAGTAGAATCTCTAGAGGCCCTCCGTTTGGAAGGAGTACCTTTATCCGCTGCCTTGGAAACTTCCTTCCGCTTTATTGGTTTTGAATTGCAACGTAAAACCCACAAGAAAAAGCAAAAAAAATTCACTCTTCAAAACTCATTCGTGCATGATACTGACAATCACTACTTTGATGTAAGGCAAACACATGATACCAGGATGGAATATGTACGAAAAACAGGACGACATGGCGTATTCACAACTGTTTGTGTAAACTAAGCAAAAGCCATTTCAACAAATAAGAAGCAATGCAAGCTAGACACCGTATGCAACATGCAAGATAATATCACACTGCCAAGCTAGAGAAAGCACCTGGGATGCCTGTTTCACCGGAAGACCGCCATCAGTCCCTGCCTTATTTTTTTTGCTTCCTGCTTCTTAGTTTTATTGCCTTGTCAATTCAAACCCACAATAAAAATGGATACAAATCTGATTTTCAGAACTCATTGATGCACGATGCTGACGAGCACTACTTCAATGTAAGGCGACCGCATGATAGGACAATTGAATGTGTAACAAACAAGGACATCATTGCATATTCACAGCTATGATGTGTAAACTAAGGAGAAGGCATTTCAACAAATTAGAAGCAATGAAAGCTAGACACCATATGAAAGATGCAATGAATATCACTCTACCAAGTTAAAACTGTCTTGTCATAAGCGCCATTTCAACAAATTAGAAGTAGTACAAGCTAGAAAAGAATGCGAGATGTAACCTATATCACACTCCCAAGTCAAACATGTCTTATGATAAGTGATTGTTGCAGGTTACACAACAGTAGTACTTTGATGTAAGAACATGGTGTGATAGACATATATTGTATGTTCTAGAAACAGGAACACGTGTCTTATTCACAAGTATAATGTGTAAAGTAAGCAGATGGAATTCAACAAAATTAGAAGCAATACAAGCTAGACATCATACATAACATGCAACCACATATAACCATGCCAAGTTAGAGGGAGCACCTGTGATGGTGCACTAGGGAGACGTGCTCATCATCAACACAACTGCGTTGAGTGTCTATGCATGTGTTTTCTTGCAAATCATCTTCGGGGGTTGGAAGAGTAGAATTTGTAGAGGCCATCCGTTTGGAAGGAGCACCTTTATCCTCTGCCTTGCAAACTTCCTTCCGCTTTATTGATTTTGAATTGTTAATTAAAACCGACAAGAAAAAGCAATAAAATTCACTCTTCAGAACTCATTCGTGCATGATACTGACAATCACTACTTTGATGTAAGGCAAACACATGATACCAGGATGGAATATGTACGAAAAACAGGACGGCCTAGCATATTCATAACTATTTATGTAAACTAAGCAGAAGCCATTTCAACAAATAAGAATCAAAGCAAGCTAGACACCGTATGCAACATGCAAGACAATATCACACCAAGTTAGAGAAAGCACCTGGGTTGCCGGTTTCGCCGGAAGACCGCCATCAGTCCCTGCCTTATTTTTTTCCTTCCTGCTTGTTAGTTTTATTGCCTTGTCAATTCAAACCCACAATAAAAATGGATAAAAATCCGCTTTTCAGAACTCATTGATGCAGGATGCTAACGAGCACTACTTTAATGTAAGGCGACCGCATGATAGGACGATTGAATGTGTAACAAAAAAGAACAACATTGCATATTCACAGCTATGATCTGTAAACTAAGGAGAAGGCATTTGAACAAATTAGAAGCAATGAAAGCTAGACACCATATGAAAGATGCAACGAATATCACTCTACCAAGTTAAAACTGTCTCGTCATAAGTGCCATTTCAACAAATTAGAAGTTGTCCAAGCTAAAAAAGAATGAGAGATGTAACCTATATCACACTCCCAAGTCAAACGTGTCTTATGATAAGTGATTTTTGCAGGTTACACAACAGTAGTACTTTGATGTAAGAACAAGGTGTGATAGACATATATTGTATGTTCTAGAAACAGGAACACGTGTCTTATTCACAAGTATAATGTGTAAAGTAAGCAGATGGAATTCAACAAAATTAGAAGCAATACAAGCTAGACATCATACATAACATGCAACCACATATAACCGTGCCAAGTTAGAGGGAGCATCTGTGATGGTGCACTAGGGGAGACGTGCTCATCATCAACACAACTACGTTGAGTGTCTATGCATGTGTTTTCTTGCAAATCATCTTGGGGATTGGAGGAGTAGAATCTATAGGGGTACTCCGTTTGGAAGGAGCACCTTTATCCGCTGCCTTGCAAACTTCCTTCCGCTTTATTGATTTTGGATTGTCAAGTAAAATCGACAAGAAAAAGCAATAAAATTCACTCTGCAGAACTCATTCGTGCATGATACTGACAATCAGTACTGTGATGTAAGGCAAACACATGACAGCAGGATGGAATATGTACGAAAAACAGGACGACATGGCATATTCACAACTATTTGTGTAAACTAAGCAGAAGACATTTCAACAAATAAGAAGCAATGCAAGCTAGACACCATATGCAACATGCAAGACAATATCACACTGCCAAGCTAGAGAAAGCACCTGGGATGCCAGTTTCATCGGAAGACTGCCATCAGTCCCTGCCTAATTTTTTTCCTTCCAGCTTGTTAGTCTGATTGCCTTGTCAATTCAAACCCACAAGAAAAATGAATAAAAATCCGCTTTTCAGAACTCATTGATGCAGGATGCTGACGAGCACTACTTTAATGGAAGGCGACCGCATGATAGGACGATTGAATGTGTAACAAAAAAGGACAACATTTCATATTCACAGCTATGATGTGTAAACTAAGGAGAAGACATTTCAACAAATTAGAATCAATGAAACCTAGACACCATATGAAAGATGCAACGAATATCACTCTACCAAGTTAAAACTATCTCGTCATAAGTGCCATTTCAACAAATTAGAAGTAGTATAGGCTATAAAAGAATGCGAGATGTAACCTATATCACACTCCCAAGTCAAACGTGTCTTATGATAAGTAATTGTTGCAGGTCACACAACAGTAGTACTTTGATGTAAGAACATGGTGTGATAGACAGATATTGTATGTTCTAGAAACAGGAACACGTGTCTTATTCACAAGTATAATGTGTAAAGTAAGCAGATGGGATTCAACAAAATTAGATGCAATACAAGCTAGACATCATACATAACATGCAACCACATATAACAGTGCCAAGTTAGAGGGGGCACCTGTGATGGTGCACTAGGGGAGATGTGCTCATCATCAACACAACTATGTTGAGTGTCTATGCATGTGTTGTCTTGCAAATCATCTTGGGGGGTTGGAGGAGTAGAATCTGTAGAGGCCCTCCGTTTGGAAGGAGCACCTTTATCCGCTGCCTTGCAAACTTCCTTATGCTTTATTGATTTTGAATTGTCAAGTAGAACCAATAAGAAAAAGCAATAAAATTCACTTTTCAAAACTCATTCATGCATGATACTAACAATCACTACTTTGATGTAAGGCAAACACATGATACCAGGATGGAATATGTACAAAAACAGGATGGCATGGCATATTCACAACTGTTTGTGTAAACTAAGCAGAAGCCATTTCAACAAATAAGAAGCAATGCAAGACAATATCACACTTCCAAGCTAGAGAAAGCACCTGGGATAACTACTGGAATTAGGATCTTTGCCATCAGCCAGCTCTTTGCTATCAGCTAGTTGACGGCAAAGAACGTCTTCGCCACAAGCTCATAGAAAACTGACGGCAAAGAATGAGCTGACGACAAAGGACATGTTTGCCGTCAGCCTGCTCTTTGCCGTCCGCTAGCTGACGGCTTAGAAGCTTTGCCGTCAGCTAGCCGACGACAAAGAGGGTGGTTGGCCCACTAACGAGAAGAACTTAACGGCCACTTTCTTTGTCGTCTGGTAGCGGACGACAAAGCTTTTTTGCCATCCGCTAGCGGACGGAAAAGAAAGTGGCCCACCTAACGGCCATTCCCCCCGGCCCCACCCCACTACCTAGGCTCTTTGCTGTCTGCTAGCAGATGGCAAAGAGATTTGTCCTATCAAAAAAGGTCAGCGCCTGCGCCTGCGCCATCCTCTTTCTCTCCTCTCTGTCTCTCTCCCCTCACCGCGCCGTACCCGTGCCCGAGCCGCCGACCCCCACTGCCCCCCGCCGCCGCCCGTTGCCGCTCCGCCCCCTGGTGAGGTTATTCCCTTTTTTCCTTTTTCTTGCTATTTTAGTTGATTTGGTTGATTTAGGTTAGTTGATATAGGTTAGTTGATTTAGTTACTTTAGGTTAGTACATTTAGTTGCTTTAGGCTAGTTGCTTTAGGTTAGTTGATTTAGTTTAGTTGATTTAGTTGCTTTAGGTTAGTAGATTTAGTTGCTTTTGGTTAATTAGTTGATTTTGTTGCTTTAGGTTAGTATATTTAGTTGCTTTATGTTAGTTGCTCTAGGTTAGTTGATTTAGGTTAGTTGATTTAGTTGCTTTAGGTTAGTAGATTTAGTTGCTTTGGGTTAGTTGATTTAGATGCTTTAGGTTAGTAGATTTAGTTGCTTTAATTAGGTTAGTAGATTTAGTTGCTTTTATTAGGTTAGTAGATTGTAGATTGTAGGTTAGCTTTTTTAGGTTAGTAGATTGTAGGTTAGATTTTAGGTTAGTTTTTTATATTAAGAAGAAAAGAAGAAAAAGTAGAATTGAAGAGGAAAAGGAAAATAAGGAAAATGAAGAAGAAAAAGAAGACAAGAGGAAGAAGGAAAAGAAGAAAGAAGAAGAAAAAGAAAGATCGAGGGGGAAAGGAGTTTATTTTAGGTTAATTTAGTTTAGTTTAGGTAGCTAGGTTAGTTTCTAGGTTAGTTAGGTTAGGTTAGTTATCTTTAGACTAGGTTAGGTTAGTTTCTAGGTTAGTTAGGTTAGGTTAGTTATCTTTAGAATAAGTAGAAGGTGTTAGTTAGGTTAGTTTGATTTTCTAGGTTAGTTTGATTTTCTAGGTTAGTTAGGTTAGTTATCTTTAGACTAGGTTAGTTAGGTTAGTTTATAGGTTAGTTATAGCTTAGTTAGGTTAATTAGTTTGACGGGTTTTGGTGATGTCATTTTGTTCTCCAAGAGATGATACTTGGCAAGATAACCAAATATGGCATTTTTTACATGCTAGAATTTTTTTGGAATTTATAGAGAATATTTCCTATGTAAATATTCCAAAAGCTTGTAATATCAGAAAAGGGGTTTTGGTGTTGTTTTCACCCACCAAATTTTTTTTAAGTTTATGTTGTACTAATTTTGTTTACTCTTTGTCATTGCAGGTGTTGACAGATGGTGGGCACGGGTCGAGAGCGCTCCGAGCCTCCTTCTTCATCGGCATGTGCTGGGAGGGGTGGCTATATTCCACCCCAGCAGCTTTGTAGAGCGCTTGTAGACAACATGGTGACACCGGCGGCCCCTTCTTCTTCTGCCGGGAGAGGTCGGGGGAAGACAAAGAGGGGATCTAGAGGTGGACGTGGCGATGGGAGAGGTAGGAAGGCTATTGTGCCTTCCTCGCCGCCACCCGCAGCTGATTCTCCGGACCACCGGAGTGCTTCGTCTCAAGTGGAGCTGTCAGACATGGGCCCGTCTCGGACTTCGGTCCATAAGCCACGGGCAGACGAGCCTCGTGTCGCCGAGCCTTTGTCCCAGGAGACTCGGGCCCCAGAGTCTTCGTCCCACGAGACTCCGGTCCCAGAGTCTTCGTCCCAGGTGACTCCGGAGACTAGTGGCCATGCTGATGGCGAGGAGACCTGGTCTGACGATAGTTTTAGTGATGGCGAGCTGGTTGAGCAGGGCAAGAAGGTCTACCAGCGTGGTGGTATGAAGCCATTGGCCGTGCCGGCGACCCGCAATCATAGGTGGTTGATTCAGCCTAACGGGGAGAAGTAAGTGCATTTACTCTATTTTAACCTTTGTCCTTCATGTTTCTTCAAATTAATATCTAATGTGTTGGCCTTGTCATACTGCAGGGGTTGGATACACCCCGATGGTGTCCGTTAGCCCAACCAGGTCCTTCGTCAGCTAGCAATGAGCTAGGAGCTGTACGTGGCTGCCCCGACCCCGCCAGAGGAGAGGGTCGATGGTGTCGTGTGCGGGTTGGTGGCCGACATTGTGAGGCGGCGGTTTTGGGTAATTTCTACTTTACAGAATAAAAAATCAACATTACCTAGTGATTGTACTAATCAGTGTTGTCTTGTTCGATTGCAGACCTTCTATAGGGTTGCTAAGGAACACGAGGCGGAGGCGGCTATGGTTCTCGAAGCCGAGGGCAAGCGCCTACTTCAGAACTTATAGCACGAGGCTAGGCTGCAGGCTGTTCGAGACTACTACGCCTCGACTAACATTAGGAGGGCCAAGAAGAAGTGCCTCCACAAGTATCTGAGTAAGGAGAAGTACATGAAGGTAATTACCTATTCTTAAGGCCTTGTACTTAGTTTCCTTGATTTCATTCGTAGGCGTAGTGCTGAAATTTCTCTTTGCCAAACTTAGGTGCCCCCGAGATGGTGTGCGGATATGATGGACTATTGGGAGGCGTTGGTGAATGAGTGGTGCTCTCCCCAATGGCTAGCTAAACACAACAAGGCCAGGGATTAGCGTTCCCAAATCCGAGGTGTGCCACACCATCAAGGGAGCTCCAACCTGTTTGAGTACGGGGATAACTGGGTATGTGGTTTCAGCCCTTAACGATTCATGCAATTTCATTCTTCATGCTAGATTCAGCCTGTCGGATCATGGGTTCCGGAAAAACCCTTCAGGTTCGAACAGTGGGGTGCGTTCCAAGATTTCCCCCTACCGATCCACATCCTAGCTCGGCTAAGATCTTAAGGACTAACTCGACGAACTCGCAACACAAAGGACACAAGATTTATACTAGTTCAGGCCACCGTTGTGGTGTAATACCCTACTCTAGTGTGGTGGTGGTGGATTGCCTCTCGGGCTGAGGATGAACAGTACATGGGGAAGAAGAGCCTCCTGAGGTTGAGGTGTTCTTGTGCTTGGCAAACTTGTGTGTGTTCTGGTCTTTCTTGATCTGACCCCCCTCCTCTCTCGATCTCGGGCTCCCCTAGCTATGGTGGTGGCTAGTCCTATTTATAGAGGCCCTGGTCCTCTCCCCAAATGTTGAGCGGGAAGGGAGCCAACAACGACCAATTTGAAAGGGGATAGATAGTACAGCTTATCCTGACAAAAGTGGTCTTCTCCTACAAAAGGCTCTGGTGGTGACGCCGCCTTGGGCTCCATGGTGACCTCCTTCTTGTCGCCCTACTGGTCTTGGTCTCATTGCACCGATATGGAAACCTTTTCTTGATGCCTCGGTACTCCGCGCCTGCGCTTGCCCCCTTAGCACCAAAGAGGAAACAAGGACATTGCACGCGCTGTCGCCCACCTGGTCTCAGTTGTCATGGCTCACGTCACTAGAACCTCGCGAGGTTTGCCTGGCCTTGAACTCTCCGCCCCTCGCGAGCCATCCTGGTGAGGCAGCTCCTGAGGAGGTCTTGTGTGATCCACCTCGCGAGGCTTGGCCCCTCATGAGGGTCTTGAATTTCTTGTTGATGAAGATTGTTCGTACGGGCCCGCTCACAGAGCCATGCCGTGGGCCGCAGGCAGGCAAGTCTAAGGACCCCCGTTCCCAAAACGCTGACAATAGCCCCCGGGCCCAAGGCACGCCCGGTCTTGGCTTCGAGGCGAAGCCAAAGGTCAAGTGCGGAGCGCCAGGGGGCCCAATAGCCTGCGGCCTTGGTCGACGCATGGCGGTTGATTGGACGTGGGCGTCTCCGCTTCCCCACGCTGCCTCGGCAACTGCCCGACTGTCAAAAGGTTGGCATCGATAGTGCTCTCCTTCCTTGTTTCCTTTCACCTTGCTCAGACTCCCTTTCTTGCTCCCCGCTTCCGAAATCTCCAGATCTGCTCCCATCCTTTCTTGCACCAGCGACCAATGGCGCCCCGGAGGGTCAAGCCCGCCTTGTCGCCGGCTTGGTACGAACCTGCTCTCGGTCGCCCAACGTCTCGGAGCAGAGCCTCACCTCCACGTGCTTGCTAGCGGCGGGGGAGAGCAATGAAAGGGGGAAGACGGAGCTCCGGGTTGCCTCCGACGTGCCGAAGCCCGAGGGGAGCACGTCCTTCCCCTTCTTCATGAGCAGTATCGCTGCCGGGTTGGTTCCTCCCTTCTTCGATTTCTTCTATGAGGTCCTTGGCCACTACGGGCTGCAGGCGCCGCATCTCCATCCCAACTCCATCCTTCTCTTGTCCATCTTTGCCTACTATTTTGAGGCGTATCTGGGCGTGATGCCGTCCGTGGCTCTGCTGCGCCACTTCTTCTTCCTTCGCACCGGCGAGGGCCATATCTCTGAGTGTGCCAATTTCATCGCGGCTGGCAAGGCCAACTCAATCTCAAACACCGAAAAGAAGGCCGACAACCCCATGGACAAATGGGTCATGATGGGAGCCAAGTGCGTCCACCCATGCTTGGCGCTGCCAACGGAGAGGCCCCAGTCCGACAAGGGGTGGTCCTGCGCGAAGCTCATCGACAAGCGGGCGATGTTGGTGCTGGAGCAGATGAAGTCCGACCTGAAGCCTGGCAATGCAAAGGCAGACAAGATTACAGGGGCCATGCTCCTGAGGGAATTCCTGGCGCTGCGCGTGGCCCCGCTTGAAGCCCGCACGCGCCCCTTGTAGGAACTTCGGGATGAAGAGGACAAGGTTCACGTGAGCTCGGAGGCCTTGTCCGACAAGGAGCTGAACGCAGCTCTCCGCCTCCTGGTTGGGGACAATCAGGAGTATCCGCCGAATGTCTTTACTCCCTTGTTCCGCCACATGGACGGGGCGCTGATCGTGGCCTCCAAGCCGACCTTTGACAGGCGTGGACTGGTGCCGCCGGTGCTCACCGGGGCCCCTGCGGCGCCGACGCCGGTGGATCTGTCTTTTGGTGAGTTCCGCGGGGAGGAAGAAGAGGAGGAGGAAGACTCGGAGGTGACCCCCGAAGGGACGGGGGAGACCTACCCCCTGTGTAAGGCTGACATCCTCCATGCTTTTCCCGGCGATGATGAGGCCAACGCTCCCCAAGAGAAGGAGGAATTGGCCATGATCCCGACGAGGAGCAGGTCAGCGCTGATCTCTCAAGATTCTGCTGTTGCTCCAGTGCCGGCTGGGGCCGCTTCTGGCTCAACCGCTGCTCCTGCTTCAGCTTCTGGGGCTGGTGCGCCCACGCCTCAAGTCGTGAAGCTCTCAGGCTTCAAGCTCACCAAGCGGAAGGTGGACTACATTGCTGTGGGCCAGTAAGTGCCCCGCCTCGCCTTGTTCCTGCTGTTGATGCTCGTTTCCGACTCTCTTTCCTTGTTGCGTAACCAGGTTCTCGTCTGCGACGAAGAGGAGAAGGGAGAGCGAGGTGGTGCCGCTTGAGTCTGTGTCGCCTCCTGCGACCGCGCCCCTCTCCATGAGCAATGGTGGGGATGGTGCTCGCGCTTCTCCAGCCCGGTCATCTTCACGAGGCCTAGTGGAGCATCCTAGGGGGGAGTCAGCCCCCGAAGCGCCGCTGGCTGATACGTCTCCAATGTATCTATAATTTTTGATTGCTCGATGCTATATTATCTACTATTTTGGACATTATTGGGCTTTATTATCCTCTTTTATATTATTTTTGGGACTAACCTATTAACCGAAGGCCCAACCCAGAATTGCTGTTTTTTTTGCCTATTTTAGGGTTTTGAAGAAAAGGAATATCAAACGGAGTCCAAACGGAATGAAACCTTCGGGAACGTGATTTTCTCATCGAACATGATCCAGGAGACTTGGACCCTACGTCAAGAAACAAAGGAGGAGGCCACAAGGTAGGGGGCGCGCCTACCCCCCAGGCACCCTCCACCCTTGTGGGTCCCCTGTTGCTCCACCGACGTACTCCTTCCTCCTATATATACCTACGTACAAACGATCAGATATGGATCCAAAACCCTAATTCCACTGCCGCAACTTTTTGTATCCACGAGATCCCATCTTGGGCCTATTCCGGAGCTCCGCCGGAGGGGGTATCCATCACGGAGGGCTTCTACATCAACATCATAGCCCCTCTGATGAAGTGTGAGTAGTTCACCTCAGACCTACGGGTCCATAGTTATTAGCTAGATGTCTTCTTCTCTCTTTTTGGATCTCAATACAATGTTCTCCCCCTCTCTTGTGGAGATCTATTTGATGTAATCTTCTTTTTGCGGTGTGTTTGTTGAGACCGATGAATTGTGGGTTTATGATCAAGTCTATCTATGAACAATATTTGAATCTTCTCTGAATTCTTTTATGTATGATTTGTTATCTTCGCAAGTCTCTTTGAATTATCAGTTTGGTTTGGCCTACCAGATCAATCTTTCTTGCAATGGGAGAAGTGCTTAGCTTTGGGTTCAATCTTGCGGTGTCCTTTCCCAGTGACAGTAGGGGCAGCAAGGCACGTATTGTATTGTATTGTATTGTTGCCATCGAGGATAACAAGATGGGTTTTTCATCATATTGCACGAGTTTATCCCTCATACATCATGTCATCTTGCTTAAGGCGTTACTCTGTTTTCATTAACTTAATACTCTAGATGCATGCTGGATAGCAGTCGATGAGTGGAGTAATAGTAGTAGATGCAGGCAGGAGTCGGTCTACTTGTCTCGGATGTGATGCCTATATACATGATCATACCTAGATATTCTCATAACTATGCACAATTCTGTCTATTGCTCAACAGTAATTCGTTCACCCACCGTAAAATACTTATGCTCTGGAGGGAAGCCACTAGTGAAACCTATGGCCCTCGGGTCTATCTTCATCAAATTAATCTTCCAATACTTAGTTATTTCCTTTGCTTTTTTACTTTGCTTTTATTTTACTTTGCATATTTATCACAAAAATACCAAAAATATTATCTTATCATATCTATCATATCTCACTCTCGTAAGTGGCCGTGTAGGGATTGACAACCCCTTATCGCGTTGGTTGCGAGGATTTATTTGTTTTGTGCAGGTACGAGGGACTCGCGCATAGCCTCCTACTGGATTGATACCTTGGTTCTCAAAAACTAAGGGAAATACTTACGCTACTTTGCTGCATCATCCCTTCCTCTTTGGGGAAAACCAACGCAATGCTCAAGAGGTAGCACTGGCTCAGGAGGTGCCGGTGTCCGACTCGGGTGCTGAGGTCCAAAAGGCTCAGGAGCCTCCTGCCTCTGAGGCCATGGTGACAACGCCTCTTCCTCCTTCTGCGCCATTATTCCTAGGTTCTTCTGCCTCCTCTATTGTCTTGGAGCGTGCCCTTGCAGAGATGGCTCAGCTGCGGGAAGATCTCATGAGCGCGGATCCGCGCCTGGCAGTCGGGCGCCTAGAGCTCGCCTCCGGCTGGCTCTAGTTTGACGCAGCAGTCCGAGTGGTGCTAAGCCAGGCCGCAACAACCTTTGAGAAGGAGAAGCGGGCCGTCGCCCAAGCTGTGGCCGATCCCGAAGCGGTAATGAAGGTAGCCGAAGCCGCCCACGACCGCTGCCGGGCGCTGGAAAACAAGCTGAAGAGTTTGCGTGATGAGCACGCAGAGGAAGCTCGCGGCCGTCAGGTGAAGGAGGAGGAGATGAAGGCCTGAGAGGACGCCATCAAGGATCGCGACGCCGAGCTGGGGGAGTTGGCAAAGGCGCAGGCCACTGAACGCAGCCAGCTGGAGGAGCTGGAGCGGAAGGTGGAGCGAAGGGGGTCGATCTTGACGCCAAGGCGAAGGTCCTGGCCGAGGACCGCGCAACCTTCGTGCTTCTGGAGAAGAGGTCTCGTGAGGCCCTGAAGTTGCTCTATGCGAAGGGCTTGGAGAAGCCGTTGGCCACCAGTGAGGACGATCCTGCTCAGCTGCTTCCCTTCTTGGTGAAGGCACTCGAGGAAGTCATGGAGGGCATCGGTCCCATGGCGGAGGTAGAGGCTCGCGCCCTTTCCTCAGCCGCGCTGACGCGGGTCTTCAGCCACCTGCACCTTCGTGACCCCAGCGCTTGTCTTGACGAGCTGCTGGAGCCTGTAGCTGATGAACACTACGCGACTGCCACCGCAGCCATGAAGGGTCAAGTGGAGGCCATGCTGAAGAAGTTCGATGCCTTCACCCCCGCTCCCTTGACCGGTGATGCAGGTGAAGGCGAGACTATCCAGGAGCGGGCACCTCTTGCAGGTGCCGATGGTGTCTAGGGGTGACCTACGGCTGCTTTTCTGTTTTATTCTTGCAACATGCACCATGCCTCGTGGAGGCGTTAAACTCGCGTATGATATTGTGAGAACAATATGTCTTGTAATATTTGCTTTGAGATTTTGCGATTTTCTTTGTATTTGCTTTCCGTTCTGCGTCGGCAGAGCCCGGCCGCATGCATACCTCAACCGCCATTGGGCCGACCAGAAACCAGGACGGACCAAGGAGTGAGGGGCTACGTGACTAGTTAGGCTCCTGAGTCGCGATGCTTAGGAGTCCCCCTTGATGCGCAAATAGCTTATAGGAAGGATACGCGAGGATAGGTTATTGTTCTAGCCAGCAGAGCCCGGCTCGGCGCATACCTCAACTGCCGTTGGGCGGACCGGAAACCAGGGCGGGCCAAGGAGTGAGGGGCTACGTGACCAGTTAGGCTCCTGAGTCGCGATGCTCAGGAGTCTCCCTTGACGTGCAAACATTCTCCATACCTTTTCCCTCGCCGAGCCTCGGTTCAGGAGGGGTGTGCGACGACCAGGTCCGAGGGACCTGGTTGGGTGGCGTACGCTTGGGCGTGACCCGAGCGCAGCCCCCGTGCCCAGCCCCCTTGCGTGGCTCTCCCGAGGGGAGGCATTGCGGTGAGGACGGACACTGAGCTCTGGGGCTCCCTGAGGTTGGTACAGCCATGGGGCCGCCCTCAGTTGTTTATCACCAGCGCGGAGTGTAGTGCTTCTGCTTGTGCACAGGCATAGCCACTCCTCGGCAGTGTCAACGGCCAGCGCGGAGCATGGTGCTTCCACTTGTGCGTGGGTGGGGGACTCCTTACAGCGGAGAGCCCCTGGGGTGTGTACAGCCCTGCCCTGACACGTGGCTTGCACGACAGGGCTAGACGAGGTGTATCTGGGCACTCGTGAGCCAGTGCGGGACTCACGAGGCCATACCTCAAGGAGGGTTGCGCCTGGTCTTGGTTCCTGTTCACTGTCTTGGTCCTGTGAGGTGGTTAGGCAACCTGCACCGAATGAATCTCCTGAGGTCCTCGCGTGAGAAGGCCAAGCACCAACAGCCCCAAGAGGTGACGTGAACGGGGCCGGCCCGCCAGACAGAGCTCAGCTGCTGGATTTGTCGACGCTGCAGGGACGGGCCCGAGCACAGACGTCGTGCTTAACATACTCACGCGAAGGGTCCTGAAGAAAGACGATCGGTGCGCGGCTCCCATGGTAGGCGACAATCAAGCAGGTGATAGTCATAGATAGATTAAGCATGAAAGGCAACCTAGCTCAGGTAAATGCATAATCATACGCGCCACTGGGTCCGGCCCGAGCGGCTTGGGGATGATGCAGCCCGAGGGGCACCCCCAGCAAGGTAAGCTAAAGACATAACAAGGAATGATACATGCCACAGGGACGGACCAACGCGGCCTGGGAATGATGCAGCCCTGGGGGGCGCTCCTAGCTGAATGAACTTGGAAAATGTCACCTGGTTCTGTTGATGAAGGAGAGTTGGGGCAACTGAAGGTACGCGGCGAAGGGGCTACTCCTCATGAGCCACCAGGGCCCTGAGCCTCGGGAGGCTCTGGGGGTCCAGGGGGTTCCTTGAGGACCGTCTTCATCTCCGTCAGCACAGCGTGATGCCTGGCCTCCTAAGCCGCCAGGATGTTCCGTAGGTTGCCCTGATAAGCGGTCGCCACACTCCGCAGGCCAAAAGGCATGCGAACATAGCTATGGGGTGGGCCCTTGCAGCGTCCCACACGCGAAGGCCAGAAGAGCTCCTAAGAGGCGGCCCGGTTGAGCCCTGGGACGTCAATGCAGACGCGCTGTCAGACCCCGATTCTAAGTCCCACCGATCTAGCCTGTAACACCTCATATCACTTTGCGGCCTCACGCACGGTATTCCCACGGGTGTCGCCTTACCAGGGCCTGGGACCGTTTGCGCCTTTTGGCTCACGTATATGATAGTGTCACTAGCATCCATACGACAGAGAACCCGGCCGACATGACTAGTCGCGAACCCAAAGTGGCACTAACTTATGGGGACAGGCATACATGAATCAACATCGAGCATGTCGGTCAGCAGCGTGTGAATCCGGGCTGTAGCACTGGGCTAACAGGACTCCAGGAACCCGGGCTATAGCAGGCTAGGCAGGACTCCGGATGTCACCGCGTGACATTTCCCCGAAGGGACAGACACAAGAATGAAGTGAATCACATGCCAGCCAGTCAAGTGCTCCGGAGCAGTAGTGCTGGGCTAGCAGGACTCCAGTGAACTGGGCTGTAGCGGACTACTATGGCTCATGGAAGGACAAGACTACATTTCCCCATCAGAGAGGCTACCAAGGATAAATAACTAGGTTGTCGGATCCCACACATACCAAGCATTTCAATCATACACACAATATGCTCGATATGTGTAAATACAACATGGCATCACAACATAACTCTATGACTCAAGTATTTATTCATTAGGCTCCGAGGAGCGAGATATTACAAACATGGCTCTCATGACCTAACATTCAGAGCATACAAGTCAAAGCACATGCGGAAGCTTAACTTGTCTGAGTACAGACAACAAAAAATGAAGAAGGCTGAGGAGCCTGACTATCTACAAGACCCTCCCAAGGGTACAAGATCATAGCTGAGGTAACAAGCTAAACGTCGAAGTCCACGTGGAACTACTAGCGAGACTGAAGTCTCTCTGCAAAAAGATAAATTAAGCAAATGTGAGTACAAATGTACCCAGCAAGACTTACATCAGAACTAACTACATATGCATCGGTGTCAACAAAAGGGATGGTGGGGTTTAACTACAGCAAGCCAGCTTTTGACTCAGTGGCTAACCTGAACTACGACTGCAAGTAACTCTTTTGAGGTGGCGCACATGAGTGCACATATTCACCATATCAATACTCCACTATGGATCCGCTCCGTTCTCCCTACGAGAAGGCCATCCATAGCACTCATGCTTATCTTGTGCATTTTAGAGTATCCAGTTCCACTTGTCTATGAACTATGCAAGAGGTCCAAGTTTCCATATCAGAGGAATCCGGCTATTCGAATAGATAATGATAACCCTGCAGGGGTGTACTTTTTCACACACGCTCTCGCAACTTACCACCATGTACACGTCGTGTATCTCGGCAACCTTCAAGCGGAAGCCTGGCGAGGGAGTCGGCCACGACCTGACTAACCAACAAGTCTCTAGTCCAGGTTTATCGCCTATTCGGGTTCCATCCGCAAGGAGATCCGGCCGGGGTGTCGCTCACGGCCCCAAACGATGTGTACAGGGTTCCCAAGCCCACCATCCGGGTGCCACTTGGTACACCGGGCCACTGTGCCTAGTCTGTCCCAAGCCCACCTATACCGGGTGGCACTTGGTAGACTACTAACACTACCTACAAACACCAGAAACTAGTTGCAACTCCTGGACAGAGATCAGGTTGATTAATAAGTCGGGAGGGGCACTTAAGCATTCCAATGCGTGGTAGTAGTTGTTCATGGAACACAAACACAGAACTCAGTTCCTAAGGACAGCTGCAATGAGACAACCCACCATGTACTCCTACATGGCCTCTCACCGCTACCTTTACCAAATCATGTTCACACACTTAGCTCTCAACAGTAGGACATGTTCACAACTTCCCAATTCATCCCCGATGAATCAGACCTAACACAACTCTAAGCAATAGCAGGCATGACAAACAAGCATGAATGAGTAGGCACATCAGGGCTCAAACAACTCCTACTCATGCTAGTGGGTTTCATCTATTTACTGTAGCAATGACAGGTCATGCAGAGGAAAGGGGTTCAACTAACGCAGCATGTAACAGTTGAAATGGTGTTGTCCTAATGCAGTAAAAGAGAGTAGGAGCGAGGGAGTGGGATTATATTGGAATGAACAACGGGGTTTTGCTTGCCTGGCACTTCTGAAGATAGTATAGCTCTTCATCGGTGTCATCGATCATATCGTCGGAACCACGTTTACTGAGGGGGAACAAATACCGGCAAATAGAGAAACAACACAATCAATGCAATGCACATTCACATGGATGACATGTCATGTTAAGGTACTGAATTCACCTAATGCAATATCTAGCTAAGTTAATTGAAATGGAATTCAAACAAGGTTAAACTCCAACTCCAAATTCTAGTTCATAAATTGCCCTAATCATGATTTATCCCATTCAGTGAGGTTAACTTGTTCAAAAAGGCATGAAAATTCCATAAATAAATTCTTCATATTTTTCTGATAATTTTTCATATATAATTTATTTCATTCCGAGTTACGGTTGATTTTCAATGAATTTTTGAAGTTTTAACTATTTTCTGAAATTTTCTAAACCTTTTCTGATTTATTCAAATTTCAAAAAATAGTTGCAGCGTCAGCATGATGTCAAGATGACGTCATCAGGTTGACCGGGGCTGACCAGGGTCAAACCTGACACGTGGGGCCCACATGTCATCGGCTTAGTTATAATTAGTGATTTTAGTTAAACCTAACCAAAATCGTTAGAGGGGCTAGGCCCACCGGTCAGTGGCTGCGGGTGTTAATTAGAGCCTAAACTAATTGTTGCCACATCAGCTAAACAGGGTTTCGCCGCTGGCGACCTCATGCGACGGCGGAGGCATGTCAAAATCACTGCTCCGGTAACGGTTCGATGTGCCGAGGGTACCAGTGGAGAGCTCACACTCATGCGCGACTAGGGGAGGCCTCGGGAGGCGGTGGGGTGGCCGGGAACGATGACCACGTCGGCTTTGGCGGCGGCCGGAGCTCGGGCCAGCACGGGCGCAGTGGCTGCAGCGCGTTAGCCAGAGCAGAGGAGCGCGTCGGGATCCTGGGCACCTGGAGAGCACACGAGCGCTAATGGAGCAAGAGGAAGAGCTCCGGGGCGCGAGGTTCGCCGGCCATGGCAATGGCCGGAGCTCGGTGCTTGCGGGGACGGCAGCTACGACGCAAGAACGAGCAGGGGAGGAGGGGGAAAACGAAGGAGTCCTCACAGAGAAGTTGTTTAGTAGCCCAGACAGCTCGGGGAGGCCCTCTTCGGCGCGAATCAACGGCGGCGATCCACGGGATGCCAGCGAGGAAGACGATGATGCTGACGGTGCTGCAGTGTGCCCGGGCTTCTGATCTTCAGAGTTCAGACGAGGACGAGCTTCTCTCCGTGGCTGGACACGGCGCGGGGCCTAGCTAGGGTGCG
This sequence comes from Triticum monococcum, assembly GCA_034509565.1. NCBI lineage: Eukaryota > Viridiplantae > Streptophyta > Magnoliopsida > Poales > Poaceae > Triticum > Triticum monococcum. Next base: position 478,449,984 of record CM067843.1, read on the forward strand.
CGGTGGCTACGACAGCGAGCAGCGGCTCTCCGGTGCGCTCGGCTTTGGGGGAGAGACAAGGCAGGCAGAGAGGGGAACGGTCGAGGGGGTCCAGGGGTCTGCGTGGCAACGCCAGAGGCGTCCAGGCCGTCGAGGAGGCAGGCAAGCAGGGTGGAGGTAGCGCGCGCGTGTGCACGCATGGCGGCCACACGCCCTGCCTACTGGCCTAGGGAGGAAGGCGACAGGGGAGGTGGAGGTGGGCTGGGCCGGTACAGTAGCGGGCCGCGTAGGTGGGCTGGCCTCTCTGGTGGGCTTCACAGGTGAGGCCAGGTAAAAACTGCTTTGTTTTATTATCTATGTTGTTTTCTTTTTATTTAATCATTTTGCCACTGATTCTAATTCAAAAGTAAATCAAAGCAGGGCAAAACCTTCTGATTATTTGTATGTTGCCATTATGGACTTTTCCAAAGGCACATAAATAATTTCAGGGCCTTTTGAAATATATTCTATATAGAATGAATATAATCCAAAGGTCAAATACTTATTGATTTAAATTCAAAGTCCCAAAAATAATTCCTTAAAAATGTTCCTAAATTTTGGTTTGATATATAGTTCTTGCCAAAATTGTCAAACCTTGCAAAACTGACATCTTGGAAACAAAGAATGAGGGTTCTTTGCCCTTCTTTTGATTAAAGTTTTAAGGCTTCAACGATCCACAATTCAAGTTTCAGAAATTTAAATAAGATGCATGACTGCAATGCCACTAATTACAAGCATTAAACTTGGGTTGTGACAACTTACCCCCACTAAACAAGAATCTCGTCCCGAGATTCAAGACGTGAGGTAAGAAGACAGAGGGGACACAAAGCCAACACAATCTTCTCAATCCAACTGCCTTTCTCAATGATGTTGATTCATTTCTTCATATTGATCCTGACGTTTGTGCTTTCGAGATCTTCATCCAACATGATGACGATAGAAAGAAACTCTACAGGAATCGTCTTCTCAAAGACCGAGCAACTCAAGATCAACTCATGGAGTGAGACGTTGAAACATCTCATGAGCTAAGACGCTAACTCACGTCAAGTGGGAAGGAAGGAAAAAGATGACGAAAGTTCAATTTGGTAGGCAAGAATTCCACGCCTGGGTAAGATGGTACAAGAGTTTAAAGTAGCGAGGAAATAATTGCCATGATTCCATAGCAGGGCACCTTGGGAGAGGTGATTCATGGAAATATTACCTTAAGTGGCAAAAAGAATTACTTCTGACTCATAGATCATTGAAACTCTCTATACCAGCCTAAGGCAATTCGCAAACGATGGTCTGGAAGAGTTCGAAGAAGTGGCATACTCAGACTAGAATGGATGATGTGGACTACCTTGTTGAAGACAACGTATTGGATGATATTTGCCTATCATCGGAAATGGATGGGACCCATGCTAAGTCCACTTTTGAAGATGACTCTGGATAGCAATTACCAAGCAGGGAAGCCCATGGAATATTGGCACAATAGCGGTGCAGGCTGGGAACAAAAATGGAAATGATGGGAATGTTCCAACCATCATATCTGCCTGAGATTCAGATCTGGTTAGTAATAGGATACTTCAGACTCAACATGTCTGCAAAAGAAAGTTTGCAACACAATTCGACGAGATGACGTTGCGAGATTCTCAGGAGATGAACTACGATAGCAAGCTGCAAAACATGAGCGGGTTCTGCTACACACATGTGAACACGTTGTCCTAGACAAGCATGACCACATAGTAGTCTTACAATGAAACACTACCGAGTTCAGGTGGGAACCATCAACGAGGATATCAAAGTCCTTTTATAAGCCCGGGTTAGCTCTTAAGAAGGAGCTTCTTCTCCTTGAACAAATCAATCAGTGGCTTGGTGTGCTAGGAAACACATCTAGAATGCACGCGGCCAACCTGTCAAACTATGGAGCACTTCGCACATGCGTGACTAATTTGGGATGATTCCAAGGAAGCAAAAACAAACTTTCTCGAATTCACGGTGGCAACTTGCAGCAAATGCACATGAATTAGAGGAAGTCACTTCTTTCATCCAACATATCCTTCATGAATGGAACATGAAGAAAATTCTTACACAAGTTTCCAACACTAGCTTAATGTTCAACATGAATCATGGAGAAGATAAACTGCTGCTGATGTGCTCAACAACAAGTCATCAAGGCTTCCATATAGATGGAGTTCCACAATTTAGTGAACATGGATTTAGCATTGGTCAGACCAAAAGATGTGATGGTGTATGCTTGAGGGATCAACCACGGGTGCGACAATATTATGAATATCGTTGGTTCTGATTTGATTTGAGAATAGCCCACACTCAAATCAAAGTTTGGACAAGACAATAGATCCAACAATTGATCATGAGGATCAATCGATGAAGACATCATCTTTCTTCAACACACACACAAAAACAAGGATATCCCTTTAAATGAACTAAGTTAGGCAAGCTTTTATCTTCCAACTCTCCAAGTTGTTGTTTGGCTTAGCCAACTAGCTCAGGGGTATCCAACACAGATTCTTGGAGAAAGAGTGGTTTATTGGAAAACCAACTTGATCACAAACTCAACATATCGGTCAGGGGACGACCTGGTGATACCTCTGTGAAGATATCCAGGAAATCATGAACCACCGATATGTCTCTAAGCTCGAGAACAATCTTGCTTTTCAAGGCAAGACGACATGATCAGAAGAGCAAGGGATTCAATCCTAACTCAAAGATCAAAGAGTGCACCAGAAATAAGGACAAGGCGGCACGATCAATCCTAGAATAGTGATTCGATAACCAACACGCTAAGAATGATATTAATGTCCATTAACTACCAAGCAACACGGTTGCTAGGAGTATTGATTTCACACATCATGATTCACCTGTCGGCATTCCGGTTACAACCAACACGGAGACCAAGAAATGAATAATGATGGTGAAAGTATCACTATATCAATAATTCATAAGAGATTGTACAATTCTCACGTTATTCTTGATATGAAAGAGGGTGACACTCCAAGGTAGAACAGAGCAAACGTTGAATTGGCATTTTGATCTGTGGAATACAACTACTTTGACCCAATCCTCGAAGTGGACAAGGTACTGGAGTTTGTTTCTCCTTGTCATTCCGGAATATAATGGCTTGACGGACCACAAGAGTAAAAGGCACCGATAAACACGAATGCACACATACTCTTGACTATCAACTGATAGGCTAAGGTCGGAATACAACTAAAGGGGGACAACTCAAGGAAAATATACTTTTTTTGAGTTGTGGACGCATGGATTAGTATGTCGAACAAGTTCAAAATATTTCTTCCGGATAACCCACGCAAAAGAAGTAGGACTGGCAGATTCACAATTTGAATGGAGAACTCATCAAGAGCACTCTTATTGTGATCTTTTGGTTCAACGAACTTCCGCCAAGGATGGTTCATGGTATTAGGAAGAATGATATACCACAGACCTCGAAGACTATCACAAGGTTACTAATATCCTAAAGGAACTAGCAAACACTATCAACATGAAGTAAGTTGGGTGAATCTCGGGTTCAAGAACCCAGGAATAGAATACCTACTACTAAGTGGCATCACGAGATGCTTTCGAGAATGACGGCCAGAATCATCGCACTGGAACACAAAACATGGCTAGATTACTAGGTGATTCTATAAGACGCCTAGGGTCATAATAATAGCTCCAACATATATGTCGAGGCAATAGAGTACCTCAACTCACCGATTAGTGTGCTTATTCTGAGCAAAAGGACATCAGGAACAGAAAGGAAGGATCTGCAAATGCATCAGACTATTTAGAAACCTGGGATGACTCGGACAACATAACGGTTGTAAATGGTCAAAAAGATTTGAGACATCTTGCAAAATGGTGGCATAACCACTTAACATCACAATATCAAGGTTCTGAGGTTAACTGTTAACACAAGAAAGTACTAGAAACTGAACTGAGACTCGAATCCATCATACCTATAAGTCTCTATCATAGTAACTTGTCATCCTGATAGATAGATGAGAAGGCCTAGTTTCTTAACCCCGTAGAGAAGACGAGGGTGACTCAGATCAGAAGGAAATAAGGTAAAGGAGTAAAAAGAGCCTTATGTTCGCTTCCACAATCAATTCCATTATATATCTAAAGCATTTCTAGACTTGATTTCGACCAGTTTGGCTTGGTAATCGTACAGGCAGTCAGGCTCTGATACCAAAGCTGTCAGGACTCCGATTCTAAGTCACATAGCCTGTAACACCTCATATCACTTTGCGGCCTCACGCACGGTATTCCCACGGGTGTCACCTTACCATGGCCCGGGACCGTTTGCCCCTTTTGGCTCACGTATATGATAGTGTCACTAGCATCCATATGACAAAGAAGCCGGGCCGACATGACTAGTCGTGAACCCAAAGTGGCACTAACTTATGGGGACATACATACATGAATCAACATCGAGCATGTCGGTCAGCAGGGTGTGAATCCGGGCTGTAGCACTGGGCTAACAGGACTCCGGGAACCCGGGCTGTAGCAGGCTAGGCAGGACTCCGGATGTCACCGCATGACATTTCCCCGAAGGGACAGACACAGGAACAAAGTGAATCACATGCCGGCCAGTCAAGTGCTCTGGAGCAGTAGTGCTGGGCTAGCAGGACTCCGGTGAACCGAGCTGTAGCGGACTACTATGGCTCATGGGAGGACAAGACTACATTTCCCCATAAGAGAGGCTACCAAGGATAAACAACTAGGTTGTCGGATCCCACACATACCAAGCATTTCAATCATACACACAATATGGTCGATATGTGTAAATACAACATGGCATCACAACATAACTCTACGACTCAAGTATTTTTTCATTAGGCTCTGAGGAGTGAGATATTACAAACATGGGTCTCATGACCCAACATTCAGAGCATACAAGTCAAAGCACATGCGGAAGCTTAACTTGTCTGATTACAGACAACTAAAAATGAAGAAGGCTGAGGAGCCTGACTTATCTACAAGACCCTCCCAAGGGTACAAGATCGTAGCTGAGGTAACAAGCTAAACATCGAAGTCCACGTGGAACTACTAGCGAGACTAAAGTCTCTCTGCAAAAACATAAATTAAGCAAACGTGAGTACAAATGTACCTAGCAAGACTTACATCAGAACTAACTACATATGCATCGGTATTAACAAAAGGGATGGTGGGGTTTAACTGCAGCAAGGCAGCTTTTGACTCAGTGGCTAACCTGAACTACGACGGCAAGTAACTCTTTTGAGGTGGCGCACACGAGTCCACATATTCACCATATCAATACTCCACTATGGATCCACTCCCGTCTCCCTACAAGAAGGCCATCCATAGCACTCACGCTTATCTTGCGCATTTTAGATTATCCAGTTCCACTTGTCTATGAACTATGCAAGGGGTCCAAGTTTCCATATCCGAGGAATCCGGCTATTGGAATAGATAATGATAACCCTGCAGGGGTGTACTTCTTCACACATGCTCTCGCCACTTACCACCATGTACATGTCGTGTATCTCAGCAACCTTCAAGCGGAAGCCTGGCGAGGGAATCGGCCATGACCTGACTAACCAACAAGTCTCTAGTCTAGGTTTATCGCCTATTCGGGTTCCATCCGCAAGGAGATCCGGCCGGGGTGTCGCTCACGGCCCCAAACGATGTGTACAGGGTTCCCAAGCCCACCATCCGGGTGCCACTTGGTACACCGGGCCACTGTGCCTAGTCTGTCCCAAGCCCACCTGTACCGGGTGCCACTTGGTAGACTACTAACACTACCTACAAACACCAGAAACTAGTTGCAACTCCTGGACAGAGATTAGGTTGATTAATAAGCCGTGAGGGGCACTTAAGCATTCCAATGCGTGGTAGTAGCTGTTCATGGAACACAAACACAGAACTCATTTCCTAAGGACAGCTGCAATGAGACAACCCACCATGTACTCCTACATGGCCTCTCACCGCTAGCTTTACCAAATCGTGTTCACACACTTAGCTCTCAACAGTAGGACATGTTCACAACTTCCCAATTCATCCCCAATGAATCAGACCTAACACAACTCTAAGCAATAGCAGGCATGACAAACAAGCATGAATGAGTAGGCACATCAGGGCTCAAACAACTCCTACTCATGCTAGTGGGTTTCATCTATTTACTGTGGCAATGACAGGTCATGCAGAGGAAAGGGGTTCAGCTACCGCAACATGTAATAGTTGAAACGGTGTTGTCCTAATGCAGTAAAAGAGAGCAGGAGCAAGAGAGTGGGATTGTATCGGAATGAACAAGGGGGTTTTGCTTGCCTGGCACTTCTGAAGATAGTATAGCTCTTCATCGGTGTCATCGATCTCATCGTCGGAACCACGTTTACTGAGGGGGAACAAATACCGGCAAACAGAGAAAGAACACAATCAATGCAATCCACATTCACATGAATGACATGTCATGTTAAGGTACTGGATTCACCTAATGCAATATCTAGCCAAGTTAATTGAAGTGGAATTCAAACAAGGTTAAACTCCAACTCCAAATGCTAGTTCATGAATTGCCCTAATCATGATTTATCCTATTCGGTGAGGTTAACTTGTTCAAAAATGCATGAAAATGCCATAAACAGATTCTTCATATTTTTCTGATAATTTTTCATATATAATTTATTTCATTCCGAGTTACAGTTGATTTTCAATGAATTTTTGAAGTTTTAACTATTTTCTGAAATTTTCTAAACCTTTTCTGATTTATTCAAATTTCAGAAAATAGTTACAGCGTCAGCATGACGTCATCAGGTCAACCGGGGCTGACCAGGGCCAAACCTGACACGTGGGGCCCACATGTCATCGGCTCAGTTATAATTAGTGATTTTAGTTAAACCTAACCAAAATCATTAGAGGGGCTAGGCCCACCGGTCAGTGGCTGCGGGTGTTAATTAGAGCCTAAACTAATTGTTGCCACATCAGCTAAACAGGGTTTCACCGCCAACGACCTCATCCGACGGCGGAGGCATGTCGGAATGGCTGCTCCGGTAGCGGTTCGATGCGCCGAGGGTACCAGTGGAGAGCTCACGCTCGTGCGCGACTAGGGGAGGCCTCGGGAGGCGGTGGGGTGGCTGGGAACGATGACCACATCGGCTTTGGCGGCGGCCGGAGCTCGGGCCAGCACGGGCGCGGTGGCTGCAGCGCGTTAGCCAGGGAGCAGAGGAGTGCGTCGGGATCCTGGGGACCTGGAGAGCACACGGGCGCTACTGGAGGGAGCGGAAGAGCTCCAGGGCGCGAGGTTCACCTGCCATGGCAATGGCCGGAGCTCGGTGCTTGCAGGGACGGCAGCTACGACATGAGAATGAGCAGGGGAGGAGGGGGAAAATGAAGGAGTCCTCACAGCGAAGTTGTTTAGCAGCTCAGACGGCTCGGGGAGGCCCTCTTTGGCGTGAATCGACGGCGGCGATCCACGGGTTGCCTACGAGGAAGACGATGATGCCCGGGCTTCTGATCTTCAGTGTTCAGACGAGGACGAGCTTCTCTCCACGGCTGGACATGGCGCGGGGCCTAGCTAGGGTGCGCGGTGGCTACGACGGCGAGCAGTGGCTCTCCGGTGTGCTCGGCTTCGGGGGAGAGACGAGGCAGGGAGAGAGGGGAGCGGTCGAGGGGGTCCAGGGGTCTGCGTGGCAACGCCAGAGGCATCCAGGCTGTCGAGGAGGCAGGCGAGCAGGGTGGAGGTGGCGTGCACGTGTGCGCGCATGGCGGCCACACGCCCTGCCTACTGGCCTAGGGAGGAAGACGACAGGGGAGGTGGAGGTGGGCTGGGCCGGTACAGTAGCGGGCCGCGTAGGTGGGCTGGCCTCTCTGGTGGGCTTCACAGGTGAGGCCAGGTAAAAACTGCTCTGTTTTATTATCTATGTTGTTTTCTTTTTATTTAATCATTTTTCCACTGATTCTAATTCAAAAGTAAATCAAAGCAGGGCAAAACCTTCTGAATATTTGTATGTTGCCATTATGGACTTTTCCAAAGGCACATAAATAATTTCAGGGCCTTTTGAAATACATTCTATATGAAATGAATATAATCCAAAGGTCAAATACTTATTGATTTAAATTCAAAGTCCCAAAAATAATTCGTTAAAAATGTTCCTAAATTTTGGTTTGATATATAGTTCTTGCCAAAATTCTCAAACATTGCAAAAAGGACATCTTGGAATCAAAGAATGAGATTTCCAGGGTTCTTTGCCCTTCTTTTGATTAAAGTTTTGAGGCTTCAACGATCCTCAATTCAAGTTTCAGAAATTTAAATAAGATGCATGAATGCAATGCCACTAATTACAAGCATTAAACTAGGGCTGTGACAACTTACCCCCACTAAACAAGAATCTCGTCCCGAGATTCAAGACGTGAGGTAAGAAGACAGAGGGGACACAAAGCCAACACAATCTTCTTGATCCAACTGCCCTTCTCAAAGATGTTGATTCATTTCTTCATATTGATCCTGACGTTTGTGCTTTCGAGATCTTCATCCAACATGATGATGATAGAAAGGAACTCTACAGGAATCGATCTTCTCAAAGACCAAGCAACTCAAGATCAACTCATGGAGTGAGACGTTGAAACATCTCATGAGCTAAGACGCTAACTCACGTCAAGTGGGAAGGAAGGAAACAGATGACGAAATTCAATTTGGTAGGCAAGAATTCCACACTTGGGTAAGATGGTACAAGAGTTTAAAGTAGCGAGGAAATAATTGCCATGATTCCATAGCAAGGCACCTTGGGAGAGGTGATTCATGGAAATATTCCCTTAAGTGGCAAAAAGAATTACTTCTGATTCATAGATCATTGAAACTCTCTATAACAGCCTAAGGCAATTTGCAAACGATCGTCTGGAAGAGTTCGAAGAAGTGGCATACTCAGACTAGAATGGATGATGTGGACTACCTTTTTGAAGACAACGTATTGGATGATCTTTGCCTATCATCGGAAATGGATGGGACCCATGGTAAGTCCACTTTTGAAGATGACTCTGGATAGCAATTAACGAGGAGGGAAGCCCATGGAATATTGGCACAATAGCGGTGCAGGCTGGGAACAAAAATGCAAATGATGGGAATGTTCCAACCATTATATCTGCCTAAGATTCAGATCTGGCTAGTAATAGGATACTTTAGACTCAACATGTCTGCAAAAGAAAGTTTGCAACACAATTCGACGAGATGATGTTGCGAGATTCTCAAGAGATGAAGTACGATAGCAAGCTTCAAAACGTGAGCGGGTTCTGCTACACACATGTGAACACGTTGTCCCAGACAAGCATGACCACATAGTAGTCTTACAATGAAACACTACCGAGTTCAGGTGGGAACCATCAACGAGTATATCAAAGTCCTTTTATAAGCCCGGGTTAGCTCTTAAGAAGGAGCTTCTTCTCCTTGAACAAATCAATCAGTGGCTTGGTGTGCTAGGAAACACATCTAGAATGGAGGCGGCCAACCTGTCAAACTATAGAGCACTTTGCACATGCGTGACTAATTTGGGATGATTCCAAGGAAGCAAAACCAAACTTTCTCGAATTCACGGTGGCAACTTGCATCAAATGCACATGAATTAGAGGAAGTCACTTCTTTCATCCAACATATCCTTCATGAACGGAACATGAAGAAAATTCTTACACAAGTTTCCAACACTAGCTTAATGTTCAGCATGAATCATGGAGAAGATAAAATGCTGTTGATGGGCTCAACAACAAGTCACCAAGGCTTCCATATAGATGGAGTTCCACAATTTAGTGAACACGGATTTAGCATTGGTCAGACCAAAAGATGTGATGGTGTATGCTCGAGGGATCAACCACGGGTGCGACAACATTATGAATATCGTTGGTTCTGATTTGATTTGAGAATAGCCCACACTCAAATCAAAGTTTGGACAAGACAATAGATCCAACAATTGATCATGAGTATCAATCGATGAAGACATCATCTTTCTTCAACACACACACAAAAACAAGGATATCCCTTTAAATGAACTAAGTTAGGCAAGCTTTTATCTTCCAACTCTCCAAGTTGTTGGTTGGCTTAACCAACTAGCTCAGGGGTATCCAACACAGATTCTTGGAGAAAGAGTGGTTTATTGGAAAACCAACTTGATCACAAACTCAACATATCGGTCAGGGGACGACCTGGTGATACCTCCGTGAAGATATCCGGGAAATCATGAACCACCGATATGTCTCTAAGCTCGAGAACAATCTTGATTTTCAAGGCAAGATGACATGATCAGAAGACCAAGGGATTCAATCCTAACTCAAAGATCGAAGAGTGCACCAGAAATAAGGACAAGGTAGCACGATCAATCCTAGAATAGTGATTCGATAACCAACACGCTAAGATTGATATTAATGTCCATTAACTACCAAGCAACACGGTTGCTAGGAGTATTGATTTCACACATCACGATTCACCTGTCAGCATTCCGGTTACAACCAACACGGAGATCAAGAAATGAATAATGATGGCGAAAGTATCACTATATCAATAATTCATAAGAGATTGTACAATTCTCATGTCATTCTTGATATGAAAGAGGGTGACACTCCAAGGTACAATAGAGCAAAAGTTGAATTGACATTTTGATCTGTGGAATACAACTACTTTGACCCAATCCTCGAAGTAGACAAGGTACTGGAGTTTGTTTCTCCTTGTCATTCCGAAATAGAATGGCTTGACGGACTACAAGAGTAAAAGGTACCGATAAACACGAATGCACACATACTCTTGACTATCAACTGATAGGCTAAGGTCGGAATACAACTAAAGGGGGACAACTCAAGGAAAATATAAATTTTTTTGAGTTGTGAACGCACGGATTAGTATGTCAAATAAGTTGAACATATTTCTTCCGGATAACCCACGCAGAAGAAGAAGGACTGGCAGATTCACAATTTGAATGGAGAACTCATCAAGAGCACTCTTATTGTGATCTTTTGGTTCAACGAACTTCCGCCAAGGATGGTTCATGCTATTAGGAAGAATGATATACCACGGACCTCGAAGACTATCACAAGGTTACTAATATCCAAAAGGAACTAGCAAACACTATCAACATGAAGTAAGTTGGGTGAATCTCGGGTTCAAGAACCCAGGAATAGAATACCTACTACTAAGTGGCATCACGAGATGCTTTCGAGAATGAATGCCAGAATCATCGCACTAGAACACAAAACATGGCTAGATTATTAGGTGATTCTATAAGAAGCCTAGGGTCATAATAATAGCTCCAACATATATGTCGAGGCAATAGAGTACCTCAACTCACCGATTAGTGTGCTTATTCTGACCAAAATGACATCAAGAACAGAAAGAAAGGATCTGCAAATGCATCACACTATTTAGAAACCTGGGATGGCTCGAACAGCATAACGGTTGTACATCCTCAAAAAGATTTGAGACATCCTGCAAAATGGTGGCATAACCACTTAACATCACAATATCAAGGTTCTGAGGTCAACTATTAACACACGGAAGTACTAGAAACTGAACTGAGACTCGAATCCATCATACCTATAAGTCTCTAGCATAGTAACTCGTCATCCTGATAGATAGATGAGAAGGCGTAGTTTCTTAACCCCCTAGAAAAGACGAGGGTGACTCAGATCAGAAGGACATAAGGTAAAGGAGTAAAAAGAGCCTTACGTTCCCTTCCACAATCAATTCCCTTATATAACTAAAGCATTTGTAGACTCGACTTCGACCAGTTTGGCTTGGTAATCTTACAGGCAGTCAGGCTCTGATACCAAAGCTGTCAGGACCCTGATTCTAAGTCACACCGATCTAGCCTGTAACACCTCATATAACTTTGTGGCCTCACGCACGGTATTCCCACGGGTGTCGACTTACCATGGCCTGGGACCATTTGCGCCTTTTGGCTCACGTATATGATAGTGTCGCTAGCATCCATATGACAGAGAACCCGAGCCGACATGACTAGTCATGAACCCAAAGTGGCACTAACTTACGGGGACAGGCATACATGAATCAACATCGAGCATGTCGGTCAGCAGCGTGTGAATCCGGGCTGTAGCACTGGGCTAATAGGACTCCGGGAACCCGGGCTTTAGCAGGCTAGGCAGGACTCCGGATGTCACCGCGTGACATTTCCCCAAAGGGACAGACACAGGAACGAAGTGAATCACACGCCGGCCAGTCAAGTGCTCCGGAGCATTAGTGTTGGGCTAGCAGGACTCCGGTGAACCGAGCTGTAGCGGACTACTATGGCTCATGGAAGCACAAGACTACATTTCCCCATAAGAGGCTACTAAGGATAAACAACTAGGTTGTCGGATTCCACACATACCAAGCATTTCAATCATACACACAATATGCTCGATATGTGTAAATACAACAAGGCATCACAACATAACTCTACGACTCAAGTATTTATTCATTAGGCTCCGAGGAGCGAGATATTACAAACATGGGTCTCATGAACCAACATTCAGAGAATACAAGTCAAAGCACATGCGGAAGCTTAACTTGTCTGAGTACAGACAACTAAAGATGAAGAAGGCTGAGGAGCCTGACTATCTACAAGACCCTCCCAAGGGTACAACATCGTAGCTGAGGTAACAAGCTAAACGTCGAAGTCCACGTCGAACTACTAGCGAGACTGAAGTCTCTCTGCAAAAACATAAATTAAACAAACGTGAGTACAAATGTACCCAGCAAGACTTACATCAGAACTAACTACATATGCATCTGTATCAACAAAAGGGATGGTGGGGTTTAACTGTAGCAAGCCAGCTTTTGACTCAGTCGCTAACCTGAACTACGACTGCAAGTAACTCTTTTGAGGTGGCGCACACGAGTCCACATATTCACCATATCAATACTCCACTATGGATCTGCTCCCGTCTCCCTACGAGAAGGCCATCCATAGCACTCACGCTTATCTTGCGCATTTTAGAGTATCCAATTCCACTTGTCTATGAACTATGCAAGGGGTCCAAGTTTCCATATCCGAGGAATCCGGCTATTCGAATAGATAATGATAACCCTGTAGGGGTGTACTTCTTCACACACGTTGTCGCCACTTACCACCATGTACACGTCGTGTATCTCGGCAACCTTCAAGCGGAAGCCTGGCGAGGGAGTCGGCCACGACCTGACTAACCAACAAGTCTCTAGTCCAGGTTTATCGCCTATTCAGGTTCAATCCGCAAGAAGATCCGGCCGGGGTGTCGCTCACGGCCCCAAACGATGTGTAGAGGGTTCCCAAGCCCACCATATGGGTGCCACTTGGTACACCGAGCCACTGTGCCTAGTCTGTCCCAAGCCCACCTGTACCGGGTGCCACTTGGTAGACTACTAACACTACCTACAAACACCAGAAACTAGTTGCAACTCCTGGACAGAGATCAGGTTGATTAATAAGTCGAGAGGGTCACTTAAGCATTCCAATGCGTGGTAGTAGCTGTTCATGGATCACAAACACAGAAATCAGTTCCTAAGGACGGCTGCAATGAGACAACCCACCATGTACTCCTACATGGCCTCTCACCGCTACCTTTACCAAATCGTGTTCACACACTTAGCTATCAATAGTAGGACATGTTCACAACTTCCCAATTCATCCCCAATGAATTAGACCTAACACAACTCTAAGCAATAGCAGGCATGACAAACAAGCATGAATGAGTAGGCACATCAGGGCTCAAACAACTCCTACTCATGCTAGTGGGTTTCATCTATTTACTGTGGCAATGACAGGTCATGCAGAGGAAAGGGGTTCAGCTACCGCAACATGTAATAGTTGAAACGGTGTTGTCCTAATGCAGTAAAAGAGAGCAGGAGCAAGAGAGTGGGATTGTATCAGAATGAACAAGGGGGTTTTGCTTGCCTGGCACTTCTGAAGATAGTATAGCTCTTCATCGGTGTCATCGATCTCATCGTCGGAACCACGTTTACTGAGGGGGAACAAATACCAGCAAACAGAGAAAGAACACAATCAATGCAATCCACATTCACATGAATGACATGTCATGTTAAGGTACTGAATTCACCTAATGCAATATCTAGCCAAGTTAATTGAAGTGGAATTCAAACAAGGTTAAACTCCAACTCCAAATGCTAGTTCATGAATTGCCCTAATCATGATTTATCCTATTCGGTGAGGTTAACTTGTTCAAAAATGCATGAAAATGCCATAAACAGATTCTTCATATTTTTCTGATAATTTTTCATATATAATTTATTCCATTCTGAGTTACGGTTGATTTTCTATGAATTTTTGAAGTTTTAACTATTTTCTGAAATTTTCTAAACCTTTTCTGATTTATTCAAATTTTAGAAAATAGTTACAGCGTCAGCATGACGCCAAGATGACGTCATCAGGTCAACCGGGGCTGACCAGGGTCAAACCTGACACGTGGGGCCCACATGTCATAGGCTCAGTTATAATTAGTGATTTTAGTTAAACCTAATCAAAATCGTTAGAGGGGCTAGGCCCACCGGTCAGTGGCTGCGGGTGTTAATTAGAGCCTAAAATAATTGTTGCCATGTCAACTAAACAGGGTTTCACCACCGGCGACCTCATCCGACGGCGGAGGCATGTCGGAATCGCTGCTCCGATAACGGTTCGATGCGCCGAGGGTACCAGTGGAGAGCTCACACTCGTGCGCGACTAGGGGATGCCTCGGGAGGTGGTGGGGTGGCCGGGAACGACGACCACGTCGGCTTTGGCGGCGGCCGGAGCTCGGGCCAGCATGGGCGCGGTGGCTGCAGCGCGTTAGCCAGAGAGTAGAGGAGCGCGTCGGGATCCTCGGGACCTGGAGAGCACACAGGCGCTACTAGAGCAAGCGGAAGAGCTCCAGGGCACGAGGTTCGCCGGCCATGGCAATGGCCGGGAGCTTGGTGCTTGCGGGGACGGCAACTACGACATGAGAACGAGCAGGGGAGGAGGTGGAAAACGAAGGAGTCCTCACAGCGAAGTTGTTTAGCAGCTTAGACGGCTCGGGGAGGCCCTCTTCGGCGCGAATCGACGGCGGTGATCCACGGGTTGCCAGCGAGGAAGACGATGATGCTGACGGCACTGCAGTGCGCCCGGGCTTCTGATCTTCAGTGTTCAGACGAGGACGAGCTTCTCTCCGCGGCTGGACATGGCGCGGGGCCTAGCTAGGGTGCGCGGTGGCTACGACGGCGAGCAGCGGCTCTCAGGTGCGCTCGGCTTCGGGGGAGATACGAGGTAGGGAGAGAGGGAGCGGTCGAGGTGGTCCAGGGGTCTGCGTGGCAACACCAGAGGCGTCCAGGCCGTCGAGGAGGCAGGCGAGCAGGGTGGAGGTGGCGCGCGCGTGTGCGTGCACGGCGGCCACACGCCCTGCCTACTGGCCTGGGGAGGAAGACGACAGGGGAGGTGGAGGTGGGTTGGGCCGGTACAGTAGCGGGCCGCGTAGGTGGGCTGGCCTCTCTGGTGGGCTTCACTGGTGAGGCCAGGTAAAAACTGCTCTGTTTTATTATCTATGTTGTTTTCTTTTTATTTAATCATTTTGCCACTGATTCTAATTCAAAAGTAAATCAAAGCAGGGCAAAACCTTCTGAATATTTGTATGTTGCCATTATGGACTTTTCCAAAGGCACATAAATAATTTCAATGCTTTTTGAAATATATTCTATATAAAATGAATATAATCCAAAGGTCAAATACTTATTGATTTAAATTCAAAGTCCCAAAAATAATTCCTTAAAAATGTTCCTAAATTTTGGTTTGATATATAGTTCTTGCCAAAATTCTCAAACATTGCAAAAAGGACATCTTGGAAACAAAGAATGAGATTTCCAGGGTTCTTTGCCCTTCTTTTGATTAAAATTTTGAGGCTTCAACAATCCTCAATTCAAGTTTCAGAAATTTAAATAAGATGCATGAATGCAATGCCACTAATTACAAGCATTAAACTGGGGTTGTGACACGCACAGCACGGCATCCTCGCCTGGATGGGGAGCTGCGCCTGGTGAGCGGCGGCCGCCGTGCATGGCCCTTGCGTCTTGCAGTTCCTGAGTGGTCTTGGTGACGAACTCCTGGACGGTGGGCACACCTTTCCCTGTGTTCTCCTGAGGGAAACGTGTCGCGAAGCACGCTTCCAAGTGGTTCCCAAGCGCCTCCCTCGTGATGTTGGCAAAGTCTCAGGCCCTTCAGAAGAAAGCCCTCGAGCCCTGCCCGAGAGGGGCACCAGGCGCGCTTTCCTATGCGATGGAGGGAGGCGCCCCAGGCGCTGGCGCCGATCCTAACAAGGAGCCGCTTGCCTGAGGCCCTGCATGGCGCAACTGCTTCTTCTTCTTGGGGTGGCCTCAGGAGGGCGCTTGCCCTAGCTGTCGGGGTCGTCGATTGCTACAGCTTGGAAGGCATGCTCGAGGGAGCACACCTCGCCTCTTTCCTCGCACGGACTTTGATGATTCCACTGCTTCCCGGCATCTTGAGGACATTGTAGCCATGATGGGTCACCGCCATGAACTTGGCCAGGGCTGGATACCCGAGGATGGCATTGTATGGCAGGCAGATATAGGCGACGTCGAAGCCAATGAGTTCGGTGCGGTACTTGTTGCATTCTTCGAAGGTAACGGGGAGGCGGACCTGCCCGATCAGGGTAGTAGAGTCGCCGGTCACTCCTGAGAAAGGCTTGGTAGGCTGAAGCTGGTCAAATGGCACTTGGAGGCTTTCGAATGTGTCGACGGACATGACATTGAGCCCTGCGCCGCCATCGATGAGGGTCTTGGTAACTTGCACGTTGCTGATGACTGGTGAATAAAGCATTGGGAGGACGCCTGTAGTAGCTGCGCACTTGAGCTGATCTGCCGAACTGAACGTGATGGGGCACTTGGACCATCTGAGCGGGCGTGTGGCCTCGAGCTTGGGGAGGACTGCATTCACTTCATGAGCGAACTGTTTGAAGATACGCTGCGAGGCTGGGGCTTGAGCTCCGCCCAAGATGCAGGCGATAGCACGCGACTCCTGGAAGCCCCCAGCCCCCTCGTCTTGGTGGTGGTCGTCATTCCTTTTGGGTGGTGGCGGTAGTGGAGGAAGGCCAGCGTTGCCTTGAGGACAATCCTCATTAGGCTGGTCCCTCCAGGCGCCCTCGCGAGGCTGATCCTGCCAGTGGTCCTCACGAGGCCGGTCGTGCCACTCCTGGCGCGGGGCACGGTCATCCCAGCGTCCGCCACCACATCCTCCTCCTCGGCCGTAGCCATGGTCACTGCACTCGGGGCGTCGACCGAAGCGTCCTTCTCGAATGGCTCTAAGCTCTTGACAGTCGCTGGTATTGTGGGTATGCAGGTTATGGAAGGTGCAGAATGGTCGGCTGCCCTTGGATAACTCAGGAAGATCTCGGCCGCGCTTGGTGTCTGGCTCCGCCGCGAGCACGGCCACTCCTTTGTGTTTCATGTCCTTGGCCTTGGTCTTCTTCCCTTTTGGGTCCGCAGCAGGGAGTTTGAGGAGGGGAGGCGCCCCTCCTCAGCTCTTGCACACTTGGTCGTGATGTTGAACAGCTCCAAGGTCATGCACAGCTCCTCATGGATCGCGAGATCCTCCTTCATCTTGACGTCGCGGATGCCGTCGGAGAACGCTGAGATGATGGCCTCATCGGTCACCTTGGGGATCTTGATTCGCGCACTATTGAAGCATTGGATGTACTTCTACAGGGTCTCTCCTGGTTGTTGCTTGATGTGGCGCAGGTCACCCGCGACCGGGGGGCGGTCGCGAGTGTCCTGAAAGTTGGCGATGAAGTGATTGCGCGTCTCGTCCCAAGAGGAAATCGAGCCTGGAGGCAGGTTCAGGAGCCAGGAGCGGGTACCACCCTTGAGGGCCATGGGAAACCAGTTTGCCATGACCTCCTCGTCGCCATTGGCCGCCTTGATGCTCAGCTTGTAGAGCTGCAGGAACTCCGCGGGGTCAGGGGTGCCGTCGTAGCGAGGAGGCAGATCTGACTTGAACTTGCCCGGCCAGGCGACTCTACGCAGCTCGGGGGTGAAGGCACGGCAGCCGACCATGGTCACCGGGGGCCGCCTTGGAGGTGGAACTTGGTCTTGGCGCCCGCGCGCCACTACGGCAAGCGGCGCGGGGCCTTGCCGCAGCAAACGATCCTGGCACGGAGGTGCGAGGAGTGGCGGAGCGTTCTCTTGCGGTCGAGGGACTTCTTGATAGCTTCTCTTTTCATGTGCGGGCGCCGGACATGGTGGGTCATGCCGTGGAGCCGCGCGCCATGGCGCTAGGGTGCCTTCTTGGTGCTGAGGTGGTGGAGGTGCTTCGTGAGCCACGTCGCCCGCGGCTGGCGGAGGTCGAGGCAGAGAGTGGGACGATGCAGGGGAGCCTCCGACAAGCTTGGCGATGCGGTCAAGCCAGTCCTCATACAGGTCGTTGACTGGGCGGTAGCGCAGGAGCTCGTGCGCCATGAGGAGCGCGGCCCGTGCGTCCGTGGGAATGCGACGAGCATGATACGACGAACCGGCGGGAGTCAGTGATGGAGTGGCGGTGCGGCCGTCCAGTCGCACTAAGGGGTGCAGCGAGGATGCTTGCTGCTCGTTCCTCGTCGGGCTGGTGGCGGTGTTGGCGGCAGGCGATGAAGAGCGACGGGATGGCCCGCCGACAGGGGCCGTCTGAGCAATACGGGTGGCGAGGGCAGCCCGGCGCTCGGCGCGGGTGCAGCATGCGTCCGCAATGGAGATGATGAAGTGACATGACGCGGAGCGATGGAAGGGAAGGTTCGGCGCACCCCTACCTGGCGCGCCAAATGTCGGATCACGGGTTCCGGAAAAACCCTTAAGGTTCGAACACTGGGGGTGCGCGCGAAGATTTCCCCCCTACCGATCCACGTCCTAGCTCGGCTAAGATCTTACGGACTAACTCGACAAACTCGCAACACAAAGGACACAAGATTTATACTAGTTCAGGCCACCGTTGTGGTGTAATACCCTACTCTAGTGTGGTGGTGGTGGATTGCCTCTCGGGCTGAGGATGAACAGTACAGGGGGAAGAAGCCTCCTAAGGTTGAGGTGTTCTTGTGCTTGGCGAACTTGTGTGTGTTCTGGTCTTTCTTGATCTGACCCCCTCCTCTCTCGATCTCGGGCTCCCCTAGCTATGGTGGTGGCTAGTCCTATTTATAGAGGCTCTGGTCCTCTCCCCAAATGTTGAGCGGGAAGGGAGCCAACAACGGCCAATTTGAAAGGGGACAGCTAGTACAACTTATCCTGACAAAGGTGGTCTTCGCCTACAAAAGGATCTGGTGGTGATGCCGCCTTGGGCTCCATGGTGACCTCCGTCTTGCCGTCCTGCTGGTCTAGGTCTTGTTGCACCGATATGAAAAACTTTGCTTGATGCCTTAGTATTCCGCGCCAGCGCTTGCCCCTTAGCACCAAAGAGGAAACAAGGACGCTGCACACGCTGGTGCCCGCCTGGTCTCAATCATCATGGCTCACGTCATTAGAACCTCGCGAGGTTTGGCTGGCCTTGAACTCTCCGCCCCTCGCGAGCCAGCCTGGTGAGGCCGCTCCTGGGGAGGTCTTGTGTCGTCCGCCTCGCGAGGCTTGGCCCCTCGCGAGGGTCTTGAGTGTCTTGTTGATGAAGATGGTTTGTACGGGCCCGCTCGTAGAGCCACGCCGTGGGCCACATGCAGGCAAGTCTGGGGACCCCCATTCCCGGAACGCCGACACAGCCCTTAACTAATATGTTGTTCCTCTCTTTTAGGTGAAACACAACATGAAGGAAGTGCCACCGTTGTACGACCTCTATGCCATGGCCCATATGGCCCCGTTCAAGAAGGCCGAGTCATTCTCTAAGGTTGAGCACGATCATCCAGAGAGCTTCACCAACATCTCCTCCCACAACAAGCTCGTGAGGTACAGAGACTGGGGGAAGGCGACGAAAGGGGATGACTTCAAACCGAGCCAGGGTCCTTTTGATAGAGAGCTCGTGATGCTATCTGGTGATGGGAGGAAACATGGCTTGGTAGCCATTGGGGATGGACTGATACATTGTCCTAGTAGTCTCTCGAAGATCAAGAAGCGCCACGCGAGGTCTCTTCCTGACATACCGCCTCGACCACAGCTAGTGGACCTCGCCATCGAGGCTAGGGCCCGGGAGCTTCTGGCGGAGGCAAACAAGCAGGCCAAAGAGAGGGAGAATGAGCTAGAGCACAGGACGGCTAGGATGCTAGAGGAGGAGAGGAACCAGAACGAAGCGTCTCACTGGGCCCTATACGAGCTCCTCGTGGTAAGTTTCTCCTGCATATTAGCCAAATCATGCATGTAATGTTCGTTTCATTACTAACTAATATCACTGACTCGTGAAATCAAAATGTGCAGACCGTGTGCGAGAAAAACAGTCAGACCCCTCCGCTGATGCCTCAGATTGGTATAGCGGACACGACGACTTTCATTTAAATGGTCATTAGTTACTAGTATTCACATTTCAGTTGCATCATGCTAACGAGACATTGTAAATGATCTTTGGAGCAACATGCCTCCCGACAAGCATCGACCGATCCTTCTCCGTCTCGCACTGGCGCAACCCCGACCACCACCAGTCCTTCTCCATCTGACACTGGTGTAAACCCGACCGGCCCTTCACCTCCGTGATGACGGTAACATTTCTCTAGTGTTTTGCCTACCAGATGCATAAAGACCTAGACTTAGCTTTATTTCCTCCAAAATGGTTACCATAATGACCTAGACTTAGCCAATCTTCCTACAAAATGACATAATTAGCTTACTTAGCTCCGAAATGATCTATACTTAAATTAGCTCTAATATGCTTAGTTACCTAGGTTAGCTAAATAAAGACCTATACTTAGCTTACTCATGTCAAAAATGGCATAATATGCTTAGTTAACTCAAAAATGGTATAATTAGTTAAGTTAGCTCCAAAATGACCCATTTTACCTAGGTTTGCTCCAATATGATCCATTTTACCTAGGTTAGCTCCAAAATGAGCAAGTTTACCCAGGTTAGCTCCAATATGATCCATTTTACGTACGTTAGGTCTAATATGATCCATTTTAGCTAGGTTAGCTCCAAAATGATCCATTTTACCTATGATAGGTAAAAATGGCATAATTACTTATGTTAGCACAAAAATGACCTATAATTACCTTAATTTCCTCCAAATTGACATAATAAGCTTAGTTAGCTAAAAATGGCATAATTACCTATGTAAGCTCTAAAATGACACACATAAGGAATAAGAAGAAGAAAAACAAGGAAGAGGAGAAAAAGAAAGAATAGAAGAAGAAAGAGAAGAAAAACAAAGAATAGAAGAAGAAATAGAAGAAAAAGAAAGAATAAAAGAAGAAGAATGAGAAGGGAAAGGGTAAAACATTTTTCTTCTTCTTCTTCTAGTCTTCTTGTTCTTCTTCTAGTATTCTTCTTCTTCTTCTTCTTCTCCAAAATGACCTAAGTTAGCTCTAATATGCTTAGTTACCTAGGTTAGCTCAATAATGACCTATACTTAGCTGCTTTATATCAAAAATGGCATAATATGCTTAGTTCACTAAAAAGGCATAATTAGCTAGGTTAGCTCCATTTTACCTAAGTATGCTTACTTATTCTTCTTCTTCTTCTTCTAGTTTTCTATTTCTAACTTTCTTGTTTCCCATTTTGCAGATTTCATTTACTTCACGGAAGCTCGCATGGATGGAGTGTTCCCTTTTTGCTTTTATTTTGTATCGCTGAACAATGTGGAACTAGTTATATGGATGGATGGATAGGTGTTCGATGAACAATGTGATGAAACTATGTGTTGGTTATGTATGGATGGAACTATGTGTTGGTTATGTATGTATGATGAAACTTGTGTGTTGGATATGTCATATGTCTGTTGTGAAATTTTTGTGTTCAAACTTGTGTGTTGAAATTGAATGAATATAAGAAAAAACAGAAAAACAGGGGCTATAGAGGCTCTTTGTCGTCCGCTGGCAGATGGCAAAGAGCTTTGCCATCAGCCAGCAGACGGCAAAGATGCCACATGGCAGCTACCTGTGCAACCTGGGTCACTGGTTGGACTATTTGGTTACTTTGTCGTCTGCTGGCAGATGGCAAAGAACATTGCACCTTTGCCATCTGCCAGCGGAAGGCATAACATGACACATGGCAGCACCTAGGGCTGGCCTATTTTGCTACTTTGTTGTCTGCTGGCAGACGGCAAAGGGGCATTGGTCTTTGCCATCCGCGGGCGGATGGCAAAGCACGCCGTTAACCCCCTAACTAACCTACCCTGGCACTTGTGCCATCCAGGCTCTTTGTCGTCTGCTGGCCGACGACAAAGAGCGTTCCATCTTTGCCATCCGCCAGTGGACGACAAAGATCTCTTCGCCGTAGCCTATTCGACCGGACCTATTGTTGTCTCCTGGCGGACGGCAAAGGCCTTTGCCGTCAGCCATGGAAGACGGCAAAGTGCCTGATTCCTATAATGGATGCCGGTTTCGCCGGAAGACTGCTATCAGTCGCTGCCTTATTTTTTCCTTCCTCCTTCTTAGTTTTATTGCCTTGTCAATTCAAACCCACAAGAAAAATGAATAAAATCCACTTTTCAGAACTCATTGATGCAGGATGCTGACGAGCACTACTTTAATGTAAGGCGACCACATATAGGACAATTGAATGTGTAACAAAAAAGGGACAACAATGCATATTCATAGCTATGATGTGTAAATTAAGGAGAAGACATTTCAACAAATTAGAAGCAATGAAAGCTAGACACCATATGAAAGATGCAACGAATATCACTCTACCAAGTTAAAATTGTCTCGTCAAAAGTGACATTTCAACAAATTAGAATTAGTACAAGCTAGAAAAGATGCGAGATGTAACCTATATCACACTCCCAAGTCAAACGTGCCTTATGATAAGTGATTGTTGCAGGTTACACAACAATTGTACTTTGATGTAAGAACATGGTGTGATAGACAGATATTGTATGTTCTAGAAACAGGAACACGTGTCTTATTCACAAGTATAATGTGTAAAGTAAGCTGATGGAATTCAACAAAATTAGAAGCAGTACAAGCTAGACATCATACATAACATGCAACCACATATAAAAGTGCCAAGTTAGAGGGAGCACATGTGATGGTGCACTAGGGGAGGCGTGCTCATCATCAACACAGCTACATTGAGTGTCTATGCATGTGTTATCTTGCAAATCATCTTGGGGGGTTGGAGTAGAATCTGCAGAGGCCCTTTGTTTGGAAGGAGCACCTTTATCCGCTGCCTAGCTAACTTCCTTCCGCTTTATTGATTTTGAATTGTCAAGTAAAACCGACAAGATAAAGCAATAAAATTCACTCTTCAGAACTCATTTGTGCATGATACTGACAATCACTACTTTGATGTAAGGCAAACACATGATACCAGGATAGAATATGTACAAAAACAGGACAACATGGCATATTCACAACTGTTTGTGTAAACTAAGAAGAAGCCATTTCAACAAATAAGAAGCAACCACATGAAAGATGCAACCAATATGACTCTGCTAAGTTAAAAGCGTCCCATCATAAATGGCTTTTCAACAAATTAGAAGCAGCGCATGCTATAAATCATATGAAAGTTGCAACTAATATCGCACTGCATATACTAAAGGTGTCTCGTCATATTGATTGACGCGGGATATAGAAAAACAATAGTTTTTTGTAAGGACATGCTTAATAGACAAATGTACTATGTACTAAAAATAGGAAGGCATGTCAGATTAACATGTATAATTTATAAACTAAGCAGAATAGCACATGCAATTTAACCAGATTGGAATAATTACAATCTAGACACCATATGCAACATGCAACCACATATCACGCTCCCAAGTTAGAGCAAGCACCTACGATGGTCGTGTAGGGGAAATGCGGTAATCAACTACATAGCTAAATTCACTATCTTCATCTAGCCTAGCCATTTCTTGAGAATCATGTGGGGAGGATGACGCTGCATTCTTTAAATGAGGATCTTCACTCATAGTAGTCCACTGGCATGACTGCTTCATCATAAGTGATTGATGAGTGATACGTCTCCAACGTATCTATAATTTTTGATTGCCCCATGCTATATTATCTACTATTTTGAACATTATTGGGCTTTATTATCCACTTCTATATTATTTTTGGGACTAACCTATTAACCGGAGGCCCAGCCCAGAATTTGCTGTTTTTTGCATGTTTTAGGGTTTCAAAGAAAAGGAATACAAACGGAGTCCAAACGGAATGAAACCTTCGGGAACGTGATTTTGTCAACAAACAAGACCCGGGAGACTTGGACCCTACATCAAGGCACAAAAGAGGAGGCCACGAGGTAGGGGGCGCGCCCACCCCCACCAGGCACGCCCTCCACCCTCGTGGGCCCCCTGTTGCTCCACCGACGTACTCCTTCCTCCTATATATACCTATGTACCCCCAAACGATCAGATACGGAGCCAAAAACCTAATTCCACCGCCGCAACTTTCTGTATCCACGAGAACCCATCTTGGGGCCTGTTCTGGAGCTCCGTCGGAGGGGGCATCGATCACGGAGGGCTTCTACATCAACACCATAGCCTCTCCGATGAAGTGTGAGTAGTTTACCTCAAACCTACGGGTCCGTAGTTAGTAGCTAGATGGCTTCTTCTCTCTTTTTGGATCTCAATACAACGTTGATGTAATCTTCTTTTTGCGGTATGTTTGTTGAGACCGATGAATTGTGGGTTTATGATCAAGTTTATCTATGAACAATATTTGAATCTCCTCTGAATTCTTTTATGTATGATTGGTTATCTTTGCAAGTCTCTTCGAGTTATCAGTTTGGTTTGGCCTACTAGATTGATATTTCTTGCAATGGGAGAAGTGCTTAGCTTTGGGTTCAATCTTGCGATGTCCTTTCCCAGTGACAGTAGGGGCAGCAAGGCATGTATTGTATTGTTGCGATCAAGGATAACAAGATGGGGTTTTCTTCATATTGTATGGGTCTATCCCTCTACATCATGCCATCTTGCTTAAGGCGTTACTCTGTTTTTAACTTAATACTCTAGATGCATGCTGGATAGCGGTCGATGAGTGGAGTAATAGTAGTAGATGCAAGAAGGAGTCGGTCTACTTGTCTCGGACATGATGCCTATATACATGATCATACCTAGATATTCTCATAACTATGCCGAATTCTGTCAATTGCTCAACAGTAAATTGTTCACCCACCGTAGAATACTTATGCTCTCGAGAGAAGCCTCTAGTGAAACCTATGCCCCCTGGGTCTATCTTCATGATATTAATCTCCTACTACTTAGTTATTTCCTTTGCTTTTTACTTTGCCTTTATTTTACTTTGTATTGCTGCTATATGCACCCATCATCTTGTTTTGTCAAAGATCATGTTTTTTTGTGCTTATCCATTTAACCGGAGTGTCATGCCCTCTTTTCAAGTTCTCTCATCTTATGAAGTTTTACCTCCCTTCTCAACCAGAGTCCTGTCGAAATCGTTCTTACCCATTGTGCCATTCTTTCAATAGTTCTGGAGGTAGTGTGTTGCTGTTTTCATCAAGCATCTTCTCATCTTGTCAAGTTCATGATTCTAATTCCTTCAATTTACAATCAAAGTGCTGCCCAAATTATATCATTCTTATTCCTTCTATATCTTGTTTTTAACCGGAGTGTTGTGTCATCTATTCAAGTTCTTTTCATCTTATCAAGTTTCATATCAATTTTCTACCGGAGTGCTGTCCGAATTTGTTCTTCCTTGTTCCTCTTTTTATAACGGAGTGTTTTCAACTTTGTTCATCTTCGTTGTGTTCTTTCTTTCAATTTGTTCAATCTCTCAAGGTTTGTGGTTTCACTCATTTGTCAAAGAAGCAACTTAGTTTTACCTTTTCTCTTCCTCTTCCATTTCTCTCCGGTGCCATCCTAGATCTCGGGACGAGATCCTCTCATAGTGGTGGAGTGTTGTAACGCCCCGAGACCGATGCGCCAGGTGTCTCCCAGTTATTCGCCATCGTTGCCATGTCATTCGCTTGCGTGTTGCATCTTGTCATGTCATGATGTGCATTGCATCATCATGTTTTCAAAACTTGCATCCGTCCGGGTCTCCTCGTTCTCTCTGTTGTCCGTTCTGAGCTCAACCACACTTGCACACGCCTACGGCACGTCCGAAATATTTTTTTAAGTGGCCGGAAAATGTTCTCGGAATGGGATGAAAGTTGGCGTGCGGTGTTGTTTTGTTGTCAGTAGACCGCCTGCCAAGTTTCATCGCATTCGGAGTTCGTTTGGTGCCCCAATGGATAGCTATAGCGGCAATATAGCCGGTCTAACGTCGGACGTTTTCGGTCTCCGGAAACCTTGCCGGGCTGCATTTCCGTCTCTCTCTTCCCAGCCTGAGACCTCTCCTACACAGCCTAGGCCTAGCCTACCCCCTCTTTGCACAGTTGTAACGCCCCATATGTAACCTTCCCCAATTGTACTCCAACTCATGCCGTTTCCGGCATTAAGTTATATTTAATTCTCGGGTTCGGGTCTTTGCCTTCGTGTGTTGTTTTCGTTTTCGTGCATCTCATATCATGTCGTCACGTGCATTGCATTCGCATACAGGTTCATCTCATGCATTCGAGCATTTTCCCCGTTGTCCGTTTTGCATTCCGGCGCTTCGTTCTCCTCCGGTGGCCATTTCTAGCTTTCTTTCATGTGTGGGGGTTAAACATTTCCGGATTGGGCCGAGACTTGCCATGCGGCCTTGGTTTACTACCGGTAGACCGCCTGTCAAGTTTCGGGTCATTTGGACTTCGTTTGATACTCCAACAGTTAACCGAGGGACCGAAAAGGCCTCGTGTGTGTGCAGCCCAACACCCCTCCATGTTGACCCAAAACCCACCAAACTCAGCTCCATCGTCTCGGTCGTTCGATCACGATCGTGTGGGCGAAAACCGCACCTCATTTGGACTCTCCTAGCTCCCTCTATGCCTATATATACACCCCCCCCCCCCGTTTTCGGATCTCTCTTCCTCCCCGAAACCCTAAAAATCCCTCGCGCCGGCCGGACACGTCCGTCCCCGGCCGGATGTCTCGCCGCCACCAATCGCCGCCCGCCACGTGGCCTCCCGCCGCCGCAGCCCGTGCGGGCCCGCCAGGCCCGAGGCCGGCCCCCGCCGCCGCCTACCCGGGCCGCGCCCCGCGCCTCCACCCGCCGCCGCCTCTTCGAGCTCCGGTGGCCGGAACCACCGCGCGCCGCCGCAAGCCACCGCGGGCCGCACCTCGCCGGCACCCCGACCTCAACTCCGGCCGCCACGGGCCGCAGCTCCCCTCGCCGTCCGGCCGCACCTCGTCGCCGGCCTCGCCCGGTCCGGCCGGAGCTCGCCGGCCTTCCCCCGCAGCTCCCCTCGCCGTCCCCGGCCGCCCCTCGTCGCCGGCCGCCTCGCCTTCGCCGTACCCGGCCGGTCGCGAGCTCGGTGAACAGTGCCGCCGCGCGAGATCTGATCGGATCTACAGTAAACCCTAGCCCCCCTCCCCCCCCCCCCGTTGACTTTCTCCTCCGTTTTCAGTATTTTGTGCAAAGTTTGACCGCTTATATCTCCGCAACCGTAGCTCCGATTTGGGCATATGATATGTCAAAATCTTCGTCTCGACGAGTACATCATTTCATTCCATTGCATCATTTGCATTTGAGGTCATCTTGGTGGCCAAAATGCTGTTGGAAGGAGGCATGTTGAGATAAATTGCAGATCCGTTAGTTCAACATGCACTTTTGTCATTTTTGCCATGATTAATCCGTGCATGATATGCCTGTGCCCCTTTGGGATGAATTGTTAAGCATGTTGTCTTCTTTCCATAGGTGCCTTCCATGTATTTTTAGGATGTGTGTGTTGTCTTGTGCAAGCTTGCGAAGAGGGCTGCCTGAGATTACCGATTTCAGGGACTTAGTGATTTTCACTAAGTCTGGGCCGTTTTAGTTCACGATGCTATATGTCCGGCTTGTTTCCTAGTGATCTGTGCCTCTTTTGGTGATGATCAGTAAGAGTGGTTTGTTATGATTGTTGTGCTTAATCCATCCATGTCTTTACTTGTTATGTTGGAGCACCATAGGTTGACTCAATCGAGCTCAACTTTTGGATAGTTGCTGTTTTGGGCAGATCGTGAACTCTTCTGCGATTTTGCCAGAGTGATTGCTAGTGATCCATGCATGCTATGCCATTGTTCTTGCCTTGTCTAGCTAGAATTTTGTGCCTTCTTAATAGATATGTGCTTGCCTTGCCATGACTTGCACCGTAGTGAGAGCATCGAGCTCGTTTACATGCCTCCGTGAGTTATTATTTCAGCATGTCCCAGTTTTCACTAAGTCTGAAAACTGATTGTGTTTCATCAATGTTCGTGTGCTCGGTAGAGTATTTTGTGAACCCTTTTGGCCCCAGGTCATTTTGGGTGTTTTGGCAAGCTTGTTGAGTAGCTCCATGCCATGCTCTTACTTGCCATGTTCAGGTTTTCCTTCATGTTGTTTTGCTGCTCCGAAGAGAGCATCGTGGTCTGAAATTTCAGACTAGCGTTAATTTCGCGGTCTGAAATCTGTTTTGCTTATTCAGTTTTGCCATGCTTGTTTGAAGCCCTTAATGGATGAATTTGCCTATGCCTCAGTCCTGCTGATTTGTTAAGCTTGATGAGTACATCACTGCCATGCAATTTTTTTCATGTTGGGTGGCTGTAGCATGTCCATTTTGTTGTATTTAGGAGCCTACTTGCTGTAAATCGCAGATCGGTTCGTTTAGTAAAACGCTTGCCATTTCTAAACCGTAGCTCCGATTGCCATGATCTTTATATCGTTTTCAGGGGATTTCTTCCCCTCTATCCAGTGGCACACTTGGTTTTCCAAGGTGAGGCCAGGTTCATGCATTTCCTGTTACATGTTGCATTTTTGCATCCCGCATCGCATCCCGCATAGCATATCATCTTTGCATCTTATTGGTTGCCTTTGCACGTGGTTGATTGTATCCTTGTTGCTTGTTTGTGTTGTTGGGTAGAGCCGGGAGACGAGTTCGCTAATGAGGAGCCCGTTGAGTTTGCCTTTGAGGATCCAGTCAATTCTGACAACTGTGCGGGCAAGATGATCACACCCTTGAAATCACTACTATCTTTGCTATGCTAGTTTGCTCACTCTTTTGCTTTGCCAATGCTACGATGCCTACGACTTGCTTGTCAGCCTCCCAATTGCCATGATTGAGCCTTTAACCCACCTCTGTCCTAGCAAACCATTGATTGGCTATGTTACCGCTTTGCTCAGCCCTTCTTATAGCGTTGTTAGTTGCAGGTGAAGATTGGAGCCGTTCCTTGTTGGAACACTTATTTACTTGTTGGGATATCATTATATTGCTATGTTATCTTTACTCATCTATATACTTGGTAAAGGGTGGAAGGCTCGGCCTCTCGCCTAGTGTTTTGTTCCACTCTTGCCGCCCTAGTTTCCGTCATATCGGTGTTATGTTCCCGGATTGTTGCGTCCCTTACGCGGTTGGGCTATAATGGGAACCCCTTGATAGTTCGCCTTGATTAAAGCTTTTCCAGCAATGCCCAACATTGGTTTTACCATTTGCCACCTACCATTTTCTTTCCCTTAGGTTTCCGGAGCCCGAGGGTCATCTTATTTTAAACCCCCCCCCCCCCCCCCCGGGCCAGTGCTCCTCTGAGTGTTGGTCCAACTGTCAGCTGCTGGTGGCCACCAGGGGCAACTCTGGGCTGGCCTACCCATACCTAGGACAATCTGAGTGTGCCCTGAGAAAGAGATATGTGCATCTCCTATCGGGATTTGTCGGCGCATTCGGGCGGTGTTGCTGGACTAGTTTTGACCTGTCGAATCATCTTGTTGTACCGGGATACCGAGTCTGATCGGTGGGTCCTGGGTGGAGGTCTATTCCTTCATTGACCGTGAGAGCTTGTTATGGGCTAAGTTGGGACCCCCCTGCAGGGATTGGTCTTTCGAAAGCCGTGCCCGCGGTTATGGGCAGATGGGAATTTGTTAATGTCCGGTTGTAGACAACTTGAACTTAATTAATTAAAATGAATCAACTGCGTGTGTTGCCGTGATGGCCTCTTCTCGGCGGAGTCCGGGAAGTGGACACGGCGTTGGAGTTATGTTTGCGTAGTCTGCTCTATTTAGTTTCCGCTCGTGCTTTGCCTTCTCTTCTCGCTCTCCTTTGCGAATAAGTTAGCCACCATATATGCTAGTCGCTTGCTGCAGCTCCACATACATTACCCCTTTCCTACCTATTTAGCTTAAATAGTCTTGATCGCGAGGGTGCGAGATTGCTGAGTCCTTTGTGGCTCACAGATTACTATTACACCAGATGCAGGGACCGATGATACTCCTCCGGATGGCGCGTTCGAGCTGAAGTGGGAGTACGACGAGGACTCTCAGCGATACTATGTTTCTTTTCCGGATGATCAGTAGTGGTGCCTATTCGGGGTTCGATTCAGGGATTAGTCGCTTGTTGTGGGTCTTTTCTATTTTGGCGTCATAGTCGGGCCATGAGTGTTTGTATGATGGATGTTATTTATGTATGTTGATGTGACGTGGTGAGTGTAAGCCAACTATTATTATTATCCCCCCTTTATATTATATAAGTACTTGGGTTGTGTAATGATTCCCGACTTGCGACATTGCTTTCAATGCGCCTATGTCTCTAAGTCGTGCCTCGACACGTGGGAGACATAGCCGCATCGAGGGCGTTACAAGTTGGTAATCAGAGCCTTCCCCGACCTTAGGAGCCCCATTGCTTGATCGTTTTTAGCAGCCGAGTTGTGTCTAGAAAAATGTTTTGAGTCCTTAGGAATTATATATCGGAGAGCTTAGGAATTCTTTTTACTTCCCAGTCTCCTCATCGCTCTGGTAAGGCATCCTGACGTAGAGTTTTGACTCTTCTCTTCTCAAATTTCACTAAAAAAAAATTTAGGATCACGCGAGTATCTTAGTTTTGTTCCGATGGCTTATGATGAGAATACTGTCTTGGTGCCTCCTGTCAGGGGTTTAGTGGAAGTGTCCCGGGGAGTTGAGCTCTGAGGTGTTGTCATCATAATTCTATCGTTGCAATTCTGGCATACTTGAGATATGTGCGCGACATCGAAAATCTCCTTTATGCAGTTCGTTGGTGAGATAACCTCGACGCCACCCAGTACTGGGGCGGGAGTTCGGGAGTATCGCCATAACTTGTATAACGGATGCTTTTCGAAGGTTGAGATAGATGGTTTCCGAAGGTTTCTTGGTTATGTGTTGAAGGATGGATGCAGCTGGATGTAGGATTTGCTAGCTTGGGTGAGATATTATGCTTCCCCTGTATCCTCAACACCTGATTGCATAACCGGAAAGTTTCGGGAATTTCATAGGTGGGAATTCAAGTAGCCTTAGGATATCTTTCCAACATATGTGTGATATGAAATTGGGGTTCGACGTCTAGTGGTTCGCCTATTCACGGTCGATTTTATAGTGGCCTCGTTGTGTCTTAAAGAGTCCTTGGCTATGCTGACTCGGGGACGCTTCGTATGTCATGTGCACTGCCTTGTACATGATGGTGCTGTACGGTCGAGCCCGTGTAGGTCCTACCACGAACACTTCGGACGAAATTTCTATCATGTGTTTGTTCCGGCTTATCCCGCAAGCCAACCCTTGGTTTTATTTCGATTTGTCGTATTCGTTCTTCTTCGACGTCATATGTTGATTCCATTCCTCGTTGATGTACCTCTTCTACCTGATTCTTCCTGGCTTCGCAATGTAGGAATATGTGACCACTTCAAGAGAAGTGCATTCGTTCGTTTTGTTCGGATGTGAAGACTTTATGTTGCAATTTTCATTCCGTTGGTTTCACCTTCAATATTTCTTTATTTGTGTGCTAATGGTGGTCAACCTCTTCAGGATGGCTCCCGCTAAGAGCACCAGTCAGAACCAGAATCAAGATCCTCCGCCACCTCCGCCTCCTCCGGAAGCATGGCAGGCTGTGATGGCTGCTACTAATGCAAATACTCAGCTGATCATGAAAATCATCCAAGAGCGGAATCAAAGCAGTCAAGCGAATCAAGGCAACAACAAGAACCAGTTTGCAACTCTGAATCAGTTCCTCGCAAATGGTCCAAAGACGTTCAGCAACTGCGTTGAGGCTACCGATGCTGATGATTGGTTAGTCGATCTGGGCAAGCATTTTGAATGTAGCAACGTCAGACCTGAGGATTTCGTCAAGTTCGCGTCTTTCCAGCTCAAGGATCAGGCCGCAGAGTGGTTTCAGCAGTACCGGGATTCCAGAGGTGGACGTTTGATCACTTGGGATGATTTCCGTCGTGATTTTCGAGCTCATCACATTCCTCAAAGTGTGACTGAAAGCAAACGTGAAGAATTCCGCAATCTGAAGCAAGGCTCTTTGTCTGTCTATGACTACAACAAGTTGTTCCAGAAGCTCACCCGTTTTGCCAAGCAGGATGTTCCTGATGAGAAGAGTATGATCTATCAGTTCAGGGGTGGTCTTCGTGAAGAAATTCAGCTCGCTCTTGTCCTCTTCGAGCCGCTGAGATACGATGAGTTCTACAACATGGCACTGAAGCAAGAGGCTGCTCAGCTCAGGTGTGATGCTTCCAGGAAGCGAGTCAGAGACACTACGTCTTCGTCCTCTACTCAAGTGACCAAGCAGCAGAAGTATTGGCTTCCTCCTCCTCCGTTCCGTCAGCCATATCAGCAGAAGAGCAAAGGTGGCAGTGGTTCGTCCCACCCACCCAACCCAGGCTTTCAGAACAAGACTTTGTCTCAAGCTCCAAGATCGAGTGCTCCGTACCACCGTCCGCTCTCAGAGGTCACGTGCAACAAGTGCCAACAGAAGGGTCACTGCGCCAACAAGTGTTTCAACCAGAGGCGTCTTCCTCCTCCTCCTCCTGTCAGATCGGCAAGTACAGCTGTGGTCAAGCATAACCCCAAGTCCGCCAAGGTCAACTTGATGAACGCAGCTCAGGCAGAGGATTCGTCAGATGTGATCATGGGTAACCTTCCTGTTAATGATATTCCTGCAAAAGTTCTTTTTGACACGGGTGCTTCGCATTGTTTCATTTCAAGGCCATTTACTTCTAGGCATGATTTGGTTTCACAAGTTCTGCCTAGCCCTTTAGCGGTTGTTTCTCCCGGTAAGCGTATGCAGGCTAACTCCATTGTTCCGAATGTTACAATTACTTTGGGTGATCATAAGTTTCTGGCATCTCCAACGGTCCTTGGTGATTCTGATATTGACCTCATTCTTGGGATGGACTGGCTCTCTAAACACAAGGCTCACCTCGATTGTGCAGCCAGGCAGATTCAACTGACTCATTCCTCTGAAGATGTCATTGTTTTTGCTGCTCGAGATAATACCATCCGGTTATTCTCTCTCAATGAGAAGGGTGAATTGGATGCTATTTCACAGATTCCGGTTGTTTGTGAGTATCAAGATGTCTTCCCTGAAGAACTCCCAGGCATGCCTCCAAACCGGCCTGTTGAATTCGTTATTAAACTTGAGCCCGGTACGGAACCGGTGTGCAAACGGCCTTACAAGCTCGGCCCCGAAGAGTTGAAGGAGTTGAAGAAACAGCTCGATGTGCAAGAAAGAATGGATCTCATTCGGCCTAGTACTTCTCCGTGGGGTTGTGGTGTTCTTTTTGTGAAGAAGAAGGATGGAACGGACCGACTTTGTGTTGATTACCGTCCATTGAACAAGAAGACCATCAAGAACAAATATCCACTTCCCAACATTAATGAGCTGTTCGAACAACTCAAGGGTGCCCAAGTATTCTCCAAGCTTGATCTCCGTATGGGTTATCATCAAATTTGCATTCGTGAACAAGATATTCCGAAGACGGCGTTCAGAACAAGCTATGGGTCATATGAATACACTGTTATGTCTTTTGGCCTCGCCAATGCTCCTCCGACGTTCTCTCGCATGATGAACTTCATCTTCAACCCCTACACCAACGACTTTGTTTTGGTCTATCTCGATGATATCCTGGTTTTCTCGAAGAACAAGGAAGATCATGCCAAAAACTTGCGTTTGGTTCTTGACAAGCTAAGGGAACATCAATTCTATGCCAAGTTCTCCAAGTGTGAGTTTTGGCTCGATGAGGTTCTTTATCTTGGCCATATTATCTCTGCCAAGGGCATTTCCGTGGATCCTGAGAAGGTGTCTGCAATTGTTAATTGGGAACCTCCTCAGAATGTGAAGCAACTCCATAGCTTCCTCGGTCTTGCAAGTTATTGCCGAAGATTCGTTGAAAACTTCTCCAAGATCGCGAAGCCTCTCTCAAATCTTCTTCAGAAGCACGTCAAGTACGTTTGGTCTTCGAAGTGCGATGTTGCTTTCAACGCTTTGAAAGAGAAATTGATCACTGCTCCAGTTCTAACTCCGCCTGATGAAACCAAGCCGTACGAGGTCTTTTGTGATGCCTCTCTCCAAGGTCTCGGTGCAGTACTGATGCAAGAGAAGAAAGTTGTTGCTTATACCTCTCGCCAGTTGAAGCCAAATGAGAAGAACTACCCCACTCATGATCTCGAGTTGGCGGCAGTTGTGCACGCATTGTTGACTTGGAGGCATCTTCTTTTGGGAAGGAAAGTGGACATTTTCACTGATCACAAGAGTCTCAAGTACATCTTCACTCAGCCTAATCTCAACCTCAGGCAGACTCGATGGGTCGAAATGATTCAAGAGTACAATCCGAGTATCGAGTATACTCCAGGCAAGGCTAATGTGATTGCTGACGCTTTGAGCAGAAAAGCATATTGCAACAGTCTGATTCTCAAGCCTTATCAACCCGAGCTTTGTGAAGCCTTCCGCAAACTTAATCTGCAAGTTGTTCCTCAAGGTTTCCTTGCCAACCTTCAAGTTTCTCCTACCTTGGAAGACCAGATTCGCCAAGCCCAGCTTCTTGATGCTATGGTGAAAAAGGTGAAGATTGGTATTACAAAGAGTCAGTCCAAGTACAAGTGCTACCGACTTGATGACAAGGACGCTCTCTTCTTCGAGGATCGAATTGTTGTGCCCAAAGGTGAACTTCATAAAGTGGTCATGAATGAGGCTCATAACTCTCTCCTCTCCATCCACCCTGGGAGCACGAAGATGTATCAAGACCTGAAGCAAACTTATTGGTGGACTCGAATGAAGCGCGAGATCGCTCAATTCGTGAATGAATGTGATGTCTGCAGAAGAGTGAAAGCAGAACACCAAAGGCCAGCAGGTCTCCTCCAACCTCTCGCCATTCCAGAATGGAAGTTTGACCACATTGAAATGGACTTCGTGACTGGGTTTCCTAAGTCCAGGTGTGGCAATGATGCTATATTCGTTGTCATCGACAAGCTGACCAAAGTGGCTCATTTCTTGCCTATCAAAGAGTCAATCACTGCAGCTCAATTGGCGGAGCTCTACACCTCTCGCATTGTCTCTCTGCACGGTATTCCTCAAGTGATATCTTCAGACCGTGGCAGCATCTTTACCTCCAAGTTCTGGGATTCTTTTTAGAAGGCCATGGGCACCAACATTCGCTTCAGCACTGCTTTCCATCCTCAAACAAGCGGTCAAGTCGAGCGTGTCAACCAGATTCTTGAAGATATGCTCAGGGCTTGTGTTATCTCCTTCGGCATGAAGTGGGAGGATTGCCTTCCTTATGCTGAATTCTCGTACAACAACAGTTTCCAAGCAAGTTTCGGCAAGGCCCCGTTTGAAATTCTGTATGGTAGGAAGTGTCGTACACCTCTCAACTGGTCTGAAACCGGTGAACGTCAGCTGCTGGGTAATGACCTGATCACAGAGGCAGAAGAAATGTGCAAGGTCATTCGTGATAACCTCAAAGCAGCCCAATCTCGTCAGAAGAGCTATTACGACAGCAAGCACCGTGATTTGGCCTTCGAGATCGGAGATCATGTCTACCTCCGCGTCTCTCCTATGAAAGGGACTCGTTGCTTCAGTATCAAAGGGAAGCTTGCCCCCAGATACGTCGGGCCTTTCAAGATCGTCGGCAAGAGAGGCGACCTCGCCTATCAACTCGAGCTTCCTGCAACCTTTGCCAATGTTCATGATGTGTTCCATGTCTCGCAACTCCGTAAGTGCTTCAAGACGCCTGAGCGCACCATCAACTTCGAGGACATTGAGCTCCAAGAAGATCTCTCCTACCGTGAGCACCCAGTTGCAATCCTTGAAGAGACTGAACGCAAAACTCGCAACAAGTCAATCAAGTTTCTCAAAGTAAAGTGGTCACACCATTCCGACCGTGAAGCTACCTGGGAACGCGAGGATCACCTCCGTTCTGAGTACCCGGAGTTCTTTCAGTCTTAGATCTCGGGACGAGATCTTTTCGTAGTGGTGGAGTGTTGTAACGCCCCATATGTAACCTTCCCCAATTGTACTCCAACTCATGCCGTTTCCGGCATTAAGTTATATTTAATTCTCGGGTTCGGGCCTTTGCCTTCGTGTGTTGTTTTCGTTTTCGTGCATCTCATATCATGTCGTCACGTGCATTGCATTCGCATACATGTTCATCTCATGCATTCGAGCATTTTCCCCGTTGTCCGTTTTGCATTCCGGCGCTTCGTTCTCCTCCGGTGGCCATTTCTAGCTTTCTTTCGTGTGTGGGGGTTAAACATTTCCGGATTGGGCCGAGACTTGCCATGCGGCCTTGGTTTACTACCGGTAGACCGCCTGTCAAGTTTCGGGTCATTTGGACTTCGTTTGATACTCCAACAGTTAACCGAGGGACCGAAAAGGCCTCATGTGTGTGCAGCCCAACACCCCTCCATGTTGACCCAAAACCCACCAAACTCAGCTCCATCGTCTCGGTCGTTCGATCACGATCGTGTGGGCGAAAACCGCACCTCATTTGGACTCTCCTAGCTCCCTCTATGCCTATATATACAACCCCCCCCCCCCCCCGTTTTCGGATCTCTCTTCCTCCCCGAAACCCTAAAAATCCCTCGCGCCGGCCGGACACGTCCGTCCCCGGCCGGATGTCTCGCCGCCACCAATCGCCGCCCGCCACGTGGCCTCCCGCCGCCGCAGCCCGTGCGGGCCCGCCAGGCCCGAGGCCGGCCCCCGCCGCCGCCTACCCGGGCCGCGCCCCGCG
Organism: Triticum monococcum; assembly: GCA_034509565.1. Lineage (NCBI taxonomy): Eukaryota > Viridiplantae > Streptophyta > Magnoliopsida > Poales > Poaceae > Triticum > Triticum monococcum. Next base: position 478,487,051 of record CM067843.1, read on the forward strand.
CCTCCACCCGCCGCCGCCTCTTCGAGCTCCGGTGGCCGGAACCACCGCGCGCCGCCGCAAGCCACCGCGGGCCGCACCTCGCCGGCACCCCGACCTCAACTCCGGCCGCCACGGGCCGCAGCTCCCCTCGCCGTCCGGCCGCACCTCGTCGCCGGCCTCGCCCGGTCCGGCCGGAGCTCGCCGGCCTTCCCCCGCAGCTCCCCTCGCCGTCCCCGGCCGCCCCTCGTCGCCGGCCGCCTCGCCGTCGCCGGACCCGGCCGGTCGCGAGCTCGGTGAACAGTGCCGCCGCGCGAGATCTGATCGGATCTACAGTAAACCCTAGCCCCCCTCCCCCCCCCCCCCCCCGTTGACTTTCTCCTCCGTTTTCAGTATTTTGTGCAAAGTTTGACCGCTTATATCTCCGCAACCGTAGCTCCGATTTGGGCATATGATATGTCAAAATCTTTGTCTCGACGAGTACATCATTTCATTCCATTGCATCATTTGCATTTGAGGTCATCTTGGTGGCCAAAATGCTGTTGGAAGGAGGCATGTTGAGTTAAATTGCAGATCCGTTAGTTCAACATGCACTTTTGTCATTTTTGCCATGATTAATCCGTGCATGATATGCCTGTGCCCCTTTGGGATGAATTGTTAAGCATGTTGTCTTCTTTCCATAGGTGCCTTCCATGTATTTTTAGGATGTGTGTGTTGTCTTGTGCAAGCTTGCGAAGAGGGCTGCCTGAGATTACCGATTTCAGGGACTTAGTGATTTTCACTAAGTCTGGGCCGTTTTAGTTCACGATGCTATATGTCCGGCTTGTTTCCTAGTGATCCGTGCCTCTTTTGGTGATGATCAGTAAGAGTGATTTGTTATGCTTGTTGTGCTTAATCCATCCATGTCTTTACTTGTTATGTTGGAGCACCATAGGTTGACTCAATCGAGCTCAACTTTTGGATAGTTGCTGTTTTGGGCAGATCGTGAACTCTTCTGCGATTTTGCCGGAGTGATTGCTAGTGATCCATGCATGCTATGCCATTGTTCTTGCCTTGTCTAGCTATCATTTTGTGCCTTCTTAATGGATATGTGCTTGCCTTGCCATGACTTGCACCGTAGTGAGAGCATCGAGCTCGTTTACATGCCTCCGTGAGTTATTATTTCAGCATGTCCCAGTTTTCACTAAGTCTGAAAACTGATTGTGTTTCATCAATGTTCGTGTGCTCGGTAGAGTATTTTGTGAACCCTTTTGGCCCCAGGTCATTTTGGGTGTTTTGACAAGCTTGTTGAGTAGCTCCATGCCATGCTCTTACTTGCCATGTTCAGGTTTTCCTTCATGTTGTTTTGCTGCTCCGAAGAGAGCATCGTGGTCTGAAATTTCAGACTAGCGTTAATTTCGTTGTCTGAAATCTGTTTTGCTTATTCAGTTTTGCCATGCTTGTTTGAAGCCCTTAATGGATGAATTTGCCTATGCCTCAGTCCTGCTGATTTGTTAAGCTTTATGAGTACATCACTGCCATGCAATTTTTTTCATGTTGGGTGGCTGTAGCATGTCCATTTTGTTGCATTTAGGAGCCTACTTGCTGTAAATCGCAGATCGGTTCGTTTAGTAAAACGCTTGCCATTTCTAAACCGTAGCTCCGATTGCCATGATCTTTATATCGTTTTCAGGGGATTTCTTCCCCTCTATCCAGTGGCACACTTGGTTTTCCAAGTTGAGGCCAGGTTCATGCATTTCCTGTTACATGTTGCATTTTTGCATCCCGCATCGCATTCCGCATAGCATATCATCTTTGCATCTTATTGGTTGCCTTTGCACGTGGTTGATTGTATCCTTGTTGCTTGTTTGTGTTGTTGGGTAGAGCCGGGAGACGAGTTCGCTAATGAGGAGCCCGTTGAGTTTGCTTTTGAGGATCCAGTCAATTCTGACAACTGTGCAGGCAAGATGACCACACCCTTGAAATCACTACTATCTTTGCTATGCTAGTTTTCTCGCTCTTTTGCTTTGCCAATGCTACGATGCCTACCACTTGCTTGTCAGCCTCCCAATTGCCATGATTGAGCCTCTAACCCACCTCTGTCCTAGCAAACCATTGATTGGCTATGTTACCGCTTTGCTCAGCCCTTCTTATAGCGTTGTTAGTTGCAGGTGAAGATTGGAGCCGTTCCTTGTTGGAACACTTATTTACTTGTTGGGATATCATTATATTGCTATGTTATCTTTACTCATCTATATAGTTGGTAAAGGGTGGAAGGCTCGGCCTCTCGCCTAGTGTTTTGTTCCACTCTTGCCGCCCTAGTTTCCGTCATATCGGTGTTATGTTCCCGGATTGTTGCGTCCCTTACGCGGTTGGGCTATAATGGGAACCCCTTGATAGTTCGCCTTGATTAAAGCTTTTCCAGCAATGCCCAACATTGGTTTTACCATTTCCCACCTACCCTTTTCTTTCCCTTGGGTTTCCGGAGCCCGAGGGTCATCTTATTTTAAACCCCCCCGGGCCAGTGCTCCTCTGAGTGTTGGTCCAACTGTCAGCTGCTGGTGGCCACCAGGGGCAACTCTGGGCTGGCCTACCCGTACCTAGGACAATCTGAGTGTGCCCTGAGAAAGAGATATGTGCAGCTCCTATCGGGATTTGTCGGCGCATTCGGGCGGTGTTGCTGGACTAGTTTTGACCTGTCGAATCATCTTGTTGTACCGGGATACCGAGTCTGATCGGTGGGTCCTGGGTGGAGGTCTATTCCTTCGTTGACCGTGAGAGCTTGTTATGGGCTAAGTTGGGACCCCCTTGCAGGGATTGGTCTTTTGAAAGCCGTGCCCGCGGTTATGGGCAGATGGGAATTTGTTAATGTCCGGTTGTAGACAACTTGAACTTAATTAATTAAAATGAATCAACTGCGTGTGTTGCCGTGATGGCCTCTTCTCGGCGGAGTCCGGGAAGTGGACACGGCGTTGGAGTTATGTTTGCGTAGTCTGCTCTATTTAGTTTCCGCTCGTGCTTTGCCTTCTCTTCTCGCTCTCCTTTGCGAATAAGTTAGCCACCATATATGCTAGTCGCTTGCTACAGCTCCACATACATTACCCCTTTCCTACCTATTTAGCTTAAATAGTCTTGATTGCGAGGGTGCGAGATTGCTGAGTCCTTTGTGGCTCACAGATTACTATTACACCAGATGCAGGGACCGATGATACTCCTCCGGATGGCGCGTTCGAGCTGAAGTGGGAGTACGACGAGGACTCTCAGCGATACTATGTTTCTTTTCCGGATGATCAGTAGTGGTGCCTATTCGGGGTTCGATTCAGGGATTAGTCGCTTGTTGGGGGTCTTTTCTATTTTGGCACCGTAGTCGGGCCATGAGTGTTTGTATGATGGATGTTATTTATGTACGTTGATGTGACGTGGCGAGTGTAAGCCAACTATTATTATTATCCCCCCTTTATATTATATAAGTACTTGGGTTGTGTAATGATTCCCGACTTGCGACATTGCTTTCAATGCGCCTATGTCTCTAAGTCGTGCCTCGACACGTGGGAGACATAGCCGCATCGAGGGCGTTACAACAGTGCATCGACCCCTCGCGCGTGTCCGAAACTTACCCGAACCCGACCCGGACAGTCGTCACCGTTGGATCCGGATCATCCCCAAACATCTATAAAGTATCATCGTTTTCTCGTTGGAGTCTCCTAACCTATTTTTCTCGGACCGTCCGATTACGATCGGAGGGACCTAACCGCCCTAAAATGATTTGTTTTGCTATATATAGACCTCCTTGTCTATTTTTAGACCAAACCCTAAATTATAGGAGTTTTGTCCCCTCTAGCCGCCGCCACCTACAGCCTTCCCCCTCCTCGGATCTGCTACCATTTTCCCCTTGTTTTCAGCGCCACCGAATCAACCTGCAGCCCATTTCTCTCCCGATCTGGCCGTCGATCCACTTGGCCCTCTCCCGCCGTCTCTCCATCAACCGGACGTCACCGCCGGCGACCAACACCCCCAGGCCGGCCTCGTCTCCCTTCTCCTCAGTCGTCTCCTCCCGTTTTCTCCTTCCCCGTGCTCACCTCGCTCTCCCGTCGTCGTCTGCCTGCAAGGAACGAGGAGCACGGCGCCCGACGCCATGGCTGATCCCCTTGCCGAGCTCCATCAAGTCCGCCGCCCGCTGCCGTCTTCCCGGCGAACCACGTCGACCCGCCGCTTCCCGTGCATGCCGGCGCCCCGCCTGCTCCTCTGCTGCTGCCGTTTTTGTGCTCTGTCGGAGACGGCGAGCCCCGCCTCATCTGCACGCCGTTCTTCCGCGGACTGCCCTCAAAACGGAGCTCCACCGCCACCGAGCCTCGGATCCGGCCGGTTCCTGCGCGCCCTCGCCCGCGCAAGACCCTCGCCGCGCCCCTCCGTCGTCTCTTCCTCGCCGCCGCACTCTATTCCAGCGCTGCTCCTCTGTTTCCATTTGAGCAGCGACGAGCAGGAGTGCCCGCGTTGACCGCACCACCAGCGTGCTGGGCCACTCCTCGCCTTCACCCGCATCAGCCCACTAGCGCCATGGCCCGGCTCCCTGAAGCCCAATGTGAGGAAGCCCACCTCCTGTTAGCTCCTGTGCAGCCCAGTTCGGGCCAGTTTCGGCTAGACTCATGTTTTTTTTCCGAGGAGTGATTTATCTATCTATCCAGTGTTTTACAGATTTGCAGAAAAGACCCTCATGTTCATACATTTAATATCTCACAAACCATGCATCATTTGCAAATAACTTATATATATGTAAAATGCTTAGTTTTTCATCTAGTTTCATAATATGTCACTTTCATGCATGTTTAAACTGTTGTTTGCATATATTTTGCCATATTGCCATGCTAAAATAGTTTATTTCATAACTAAATAACCGTAGCTCCAAACCTAACAAACTTTATATGTAAATGGGGTAGAAAAATGCCTAGTTTAACATGGTGGTTTTACTTTGCATGCTTAACAACTCTAAAATATGCTTTAGGGCAAAACAGTACCAAACCTAAAATATTGCACATGAGGAGTTTTTGGACTTGTTGTTTGTTGTTCTGGCCTCATTTAAACTTGCCCAGATAGTTAGTTTATGTATGCTTCACCTCTTGCCATGCTAACCAGCATTTAATATTGTTGAGTACCTAAACAAGAGAGAACTAAATAAGTCATCTGGTGTTTTCTTCAATATGCAACTCCGTTGCATATTGAGCTCCACTTAATTTGTAGTGTTGTTTGTTGCACTTTGCCATGCCATGCTTCATTAAAACGGACATGCATCATAATTGTTTGTGCATCATGCCATGTTTATGTGATGGGTGTTTACTATGTTGTTTGCTTCTTTCCTGTGTTGCTTCTTCGGGTTGGTTTCAATAACGTCGTGTTGTGAGGATCCGTTTGACTTCTTCATGGACTCATTCTTCTTCCTTGCGGGATCTCAGGCAAGATGACCATACCCTCGAAATCACTTCTATCTTTGCTTGCTAGTTGCCCGATCTATTGCTATGCCGCGATACCTACCACTTGCTTTATCATGCCTCCCATATTGCCATGTCAAGCCTCTAACCCACCTTGTCCTAGCAAACCATTGTTTGGCTATGTTACCGCTTTGCTCAGCCCCTCTTATAGCATTGCTAGTTGCAGGTGAAGCTTGGAGTTTGTTCCATGTTGGAGCATGGTTTTGTTGGGTTATCACAATATCTCTTATTTAATTAATGCATCTATACACTTGGTAAAGGGTGGAAGGCTCGGCCTTATGCCTGGTGTTTTGTTCCACTCTTGCCGCCCTAGTTTCCGTCATACCGGTGTTATGTTCCTTGATTTTGCATTCCTTACGCGGTTGGGTTATAATGGGAACCCCTTGACAGTTCGCCTTAAATAAAACTCCTCCAGCAAGGCCCAACCTTAGTTTTACCATTTGCCACCTAGCCTTTTCTTTTCCCTTGGGTTTCCGGAGCCCGAGGGTCATCTCTATTTTTACCCCCCCCCCCCCCCGGGGCCAGTGCTCCTCTGAGTGTTGGTCCAACCTGTCAGCCGTCGGTGGCCACCAGGGGCAACTCTGGGTTGGCCTACCGGAAGTTTGGACAATCCGGTGTGTCTTGAGAACGAGATATCTGCAGCTCCTATCGGGATTTGTCGGCACATTCGGGTGGCTTTGCTGATCTTGTTTTACCATTGTCGAAATGTCTTGTAACCGGGATTCCGAGTCTGATCGGGTCTTCCTGGGAGAAGGAATATTCTTCGTTGCCTGTGAGAGCTTGTGATGGGCTAAGTTGGGACACCCCTGCAGGGTTTTTGAACTTTCGAAAGCCGTGCCCGCGGTTATGGGCATATGGGAATTTGTTAATGTCCGGTTGTAGAGAACTTGAAACTTAACTTAGTTAAAATGCATCAACCATGTGTGTAGCCATGATGCTTGAACGTAAGTAGTTTTAGGATCACTTCTTGATCACTTCTAGTTCACGACCGTGCTTTGCCTTCTCTTCTCGCCCTCATTTGCGTAAGTTAGCCACCATATCTGCTAGTGCTTGCTGCAGCTCCACCCCACTACCTGTTCCTACCCATAAGCTTAAATAGTCTTGATCGCGAGGGTGTGAGATTGCTAAATCCCCGTGACTCACAGATTACTTCCAAAACCAGTTTGCAGGGGCCGATGATACCGTTCAGGTGACGCAACCGAGCTCAAGGAGGAGCTAGATGAAGATCGTGTTCGTTATGTTGTTCCGTTTCCAGTTGATCAGCAGTGGAGCCCAGTCGGGGCGATCGGGGATCTAGCATTAGGGGTAGTCTTCTTTTATTTTGGTTCCGTAGTCAGGCCTTGTTTGTATCTGGTTGATGTAATGTTATATTCATGTTTTGTGTGAAGTGGCGATTGTAAGCCAACTTTGTACCTCTTTCTTATTCAGTACATGGGATGTGTAAAGATTACCCCTCTTGCGACATGCCTACAATGCGGTTATGCCTCTAAGTCGTGCTCCGACACGTGGGAGATATAGCCGCATCGTGGGTGTTATAGGCCAAGTGCCTCAAATGTCTGGGCTGACCCACACCCCGCATATCCAACCCAAATATAGGGCGGATATGAGGCGGTTGACAAGCCAGGCCCATCATCGACCCCACGGCTGTCCCACAAAAAATTCCGAACGGCTCATTGCTCCCAACCCTAGCTCACTTACACTATCCTCTCTCGCTCCGTCTTCTCCTCTCAGCACATCGATTTTGATCGAATCCGGCGCAATGTCGAGCTCTGGCAGCCGCTCCGACTCCGAGCTGGATCCTGACTTTGAGCTTACCCTCCGCATTATCTTGGAGCGGCCTAAGGTGGAGACCGGGGGCAGCTCCGGATTTGCAGTGTCGTCACAGACTCAGCTCCCCTGCCGGCGCAGTGCGGACGCCAGTGCTGGCCCCTCTAGGCCCGTGCAATCCGAGCCTCCCCTACGCCGTCCCTGCCTGCACCGGTTGCTGGTCCCCCACGTGGGTAGCGGGGGATGCTTGTGCTTGCCCTGCCGGCCCGGACGTGCAAAACGGAACTAGAGGCGTGTGCCGGCCGCCACGAGAGGCGGCGGGAAGGACAAGGACGCGCGGCGCCTCGATTGGGTCTACCGCCGGTCCCTTACGACCGCGAAGACGGGCACGCGGCGACTCCGCCGAAAGAATGCCAAGGCGCTCCAGATTGTCATTGAGCAATCCGAGTGTGAGGCGGCAGAGGCGGCCCGGCTTGCGAAGCTCAAGACGCAGCATGACAAGGCCGTCTGACGGTTGAAAGTGCTAATCATCCTCTCCGGCACCTCCGATGACGAAGACGACCATGGCTCCTCGTCCGACGACTCGGACGATCCTCCACCAGCCGTCGACGCCTACAGCTACGCCGGTGACAGGAAGGGCAAAGGGCCAGCAAAAAAGTGGTGAAGCTCCGCTGTCTCCATCTTTAATTCCAAGTTTTTAGTAATCTAGTTTAAACTTGTACGTCATTTATGTGAATTATGTGAACTTTGGCGATCTTTTTGAGATCCGTTGGTGATCTTTTGATGATCTGAATGTGTATTTCTACATATGATTTTTATGTATATTTGATTATCTACATTGTTTATTTCTATCTTCCATGATTAATATGAATATAGGATATCGGATATGAGATATACGGACAGGATTTGAAAAGTGCCCGGTTAGTGTTCGGAAGCCGGACGCGTCCGTGTGCGTTTGTGGGCCCGGATTTGGAGCGGCTGTAGATGGTGTAACAATCAGATCATTCGAAAGACTCGATGGACCGATCTATCGATCCCCAGTGGAGTTAGACAAATCGAACGCATTGCACATGGTACCACTCTGAAGTCGGCGTTGCACGCTTCATTGCACGTGGGACCGTGGCGCCCCATGCACCCACATGTCGGTGAGTCACCTCGGCCGGCGCGGACGCCACCCGCGTTCTCGGCATCGCATGACAAAGCGCAGGCGCAAACGCGCGCGGCTTCCTCGGTTCCTCTCCGCGCCGCTCATTCCCCTCTCCGTCCGTCCACCTGCAAGCCTCCGGGACGCGCCGCGCGTGCGACGTACGAACCGGCCGTTGATTCCATCCAGCCACCAAGCATGGGCACGGGAGAGGACGACGACACGACGACGGCAGAACAAGGCGGAGAGGATGATGAGCAGACGCGGGACGCAGGAGGAGGAGGGGTGATGGCGAGCCTGGTGGGCAAGGCCAAGGGGTTCGTGACGGAGAAGATCGCGCAGATGCCCAAACCCGAGGCTTCGCTAGAGCGGGTCTCGTTCAAGAGCATCAGCCGCGAGGGCGTGGCGCTCCACAGCCACGTCGACGTCAGCAACCCCTACTCGTACCGCATCCCCATCTGCGAGCTCACCTACACGTTCAAGAGCGACGGAAAGTTCGTACGCTCCATCATCTTGCATGGTCATCGATCAATCATCTTTGGGCATATGCACACAGCCTTATATGTCATGGTTTCTCGCGTGATTGTCATAGCATCAGGCACGATGCCTGACCCCGGGTGGATCGGCGCCAGCGGCATCACCAAGCTGGAGCTGCCGGTGAATGTGCCCTACGACTTCGTCATGTCACTGATGAAAGATCTGAGCGGGGACTGGGACATCGACTACGTGTTGGAGGTCGGGATCACCATCGACCTCCCCGTCATCGGTACCTTCACCATCCCGGTCAGCACCGAGGGGGAGATGAAGCTCCCCACGTTTCGGGATTTGTTCTGAACAATTTAGCTGCACGCTTTTTTGCCCGACCTTACCTTCTGGCCTCTGGGTGAAAAAGGGTATTATTTCTTGTTTGATCCGTGGATGCCTGTTGAAATTAGATTTGTGCTGCAACTGCAAGTCTCGCATTCTTTTCTGCATTTTCTCAACATATGCATTTAACGTTACTTCCTGCAACAATCTGTAAATTTTTTAGGAGTCGGGCCCAGCCATCTAGTTGCAAAATCTTCCCTGTAAAAAAAAAATCAGTTGCAAAATCTCGGACGCACAAGCATAAATGGCCAGCCCATCAAGCGTGCGCTCGTTCCTAGCCTTTCACTTGGGATCCTTGGGATGGGCTGAGAACATGTCACTTGGCGCTCAATCGCCGTCATGTGTCGCATAGTAGGCGTTTCCTTTGAATTTTTTATTTATTTTTTCGTACGCGTTTTTGACTTTTTAAATGGTTTTTTTGATTTTTTTTTTCCAGCTTTTGGTTTTGCACCAGTTTTTCTTAGCTTTTGGACCAATTTTTTAACAAAAACATTTTTACGCGAAAAAACACGTTTTTCCGCAAGAAAGATGGTTTTGCTTCCGCGACAAGCACAGCCATACCTCTCGGAAACTAAAAAAATGCATTTTTTTTCTTACACAAGAGGCATAGTTTTGCTTCCGCGAGAGGCACTGCCGTGCCTCTCGGAAAGAAAAAATATTTTCATTCATAAGAGACAGCGTTTTGCTTCCGCAAGAGGCATGGTCGTGCCTTTCAGAAACGGAAAAAACGTGTTTTTTCGTTAGAGACACGGTTTTGCATCCGCGAGAGGCATGCTTTTGCTTGCACAAGAGGCACGGCCATGCCTCTCGGAAACGACTTTCGAAAAGGGAAAAAAGTGCTCCCGGTCTGGTTTTTTCGTCTGGTTCTCTTTGAAATAAAAAGTTCGTCAAAACCTATCAACGTGGAATCTAGATTTGAAAATCTCGGCGCGATGAATCCACGAATAAAAACAGTTCAAGATTTGAACACACTATTTAAGAGATAAATCGTTTTGAATAAACGGTGTATGAAAAAAAGAAAACTCCAAGGTTGCAAAAGTGACGCACATGCAGCGCGTCACTTGTCGCAATTTGGGGAGATGGAAGTGATCTTTGGAAAAAGTATTTCTCAATTAGTGATTCCACCGATGGCTCGCCTAGGCGCACCAGTTCGTCTAGTTCAATGGTCCGTGATTGACCAATTGACCTGTCAATGGTTGAATTAGAAAAAACAAAAAGACTTTCGCAAACTCAACAAAAGTAAATAAAATCCTGATTTTGAACATATGCATGACATATGCAGGCGCAAAGTCTTTGTATTTTTTCTGCATTTTCTAAACATATGTTTTTTGAAAAACACGTGTAATTTTATTCATACTCATAACAGGCGCGCTAATTTAGAACTAAAATCCAAGAAAATGCAAAGTAACTTCTATGACTAAGAATTACAATTAAATCTCTTGAAAACACCTTTTCGCGGTATTAATCTTTGCTAGAAAAAATACTCCAAAAACTTCGGTAAAGCGGCCGCAATTCAATTGGAGCAATGATGTTGTCACTCTTTCTCCCACACGAACATTATCAATAATGGTTTTTAAAACCGACTTGAGTCGCCCAACCAAAAAAATGTGAAGCCTTGATCGATGAACATACTTAACCCGGGATGATCCCCTAGAAGTGTAGACCATCGGATCACAATATCTTTATCATGATGTCGATGAAAGATTTCAGTTTCATAAAAAATCAAACCAACAAAAAAAGTTTAACACACCAACATAAACTCATTAGATCTAATAGTCGGATCTGCAATGGCATGAAACTTTCTAATCTTATGGCATCACCAAAAGAGCGAGAATAAATTTATTCTCATAAAAAACGACCACTAGATAATGATGAAAAACGTAAAACTCTTGAAGGTGCGAGGCTCTCCCACCTCTCAGCGTCAAGATAGTTAGCCAGAGAGGAGGGGACAAAAAATTCCCTGGCGGCGGCTGCTATCCTATTCTGTGAAAGCGCCAAACATGCAGCCCACATACCATTTTGGGCTGACCGTGTGCATGGTGGGATGCCCGTGATTCTATTTCGATGTTTCTTTTCTGTTTCCATCCTTTTTTTCTTTAAAATAATTTGTGATTTCAAAACAGTTCTAGATTTTCAAAAAATGTGAATTTTGAAAAACAGATGTTCAATCAATCGTAAAATGTTCATGAATTCGAAAATAGTTTGGGAAATCATAAAATGTTCATGAATACAGAAAACGTACATGGTTTGAAAATATATTCAAATATTCAAAACATGTTAAAGATATTTAAAAGAAAGTATAGGAAATAAAAAAAGTTCAGCATTTTAAAAAAAGTTGCATATTTAAATATTCTTCATTAATTTTAACAAATATTTGCAAATTCAGAAAATGTTCAAGAAATTCAAAAAATGTTTGTAAATTTCAAAAATTGACACCAAATTTCAAACAAAATCATCGATAAGAAATGTTCATTGAGTAAAAAAATGTTCATGAACTCCAAAAATGCTCGTAAAAAACTGAATGTCAAAAATTGTTCCCAAATTTCAAAAAACAAATCTTCCATACAAAAAGTGTTCACTGATTCAAAAAAAAAGTTCCTGAGTTTGTTTTTTTTCACAATTTCAGAAAATGTCCCCGGATTCAGAAAATATTCAGAGTTTGAACTTTTTTCGCAATTTCAGAAAGTGTTCCCGAATTTAAAAACTGTTGACGAATTTGAAAATGTTCACGATTTTAAAAAATGTTTGTGATATAAAAAATGCTCATAATTTTTAAAAGTTGACAATTTTGAAAAGTCTTTATGAATTAAAATTTAGAAGGGTGTTTTCAAGAAAATAAAAAAGAACATAAAAAAGGAAATCAAGAAATAAAAAAATGAAAAAAAAATGAAAAAATGAAAATAGAAAAAAGAAAGAAAGAATGTAAATGGAGAAAACACAAGAAAAAATAGTTTGGGAAGGTTCTAGAACCTTCCTAAAACAGGAAATGAACTAGTTGGGCCAGCTCACGTGCAAGTAGCAGGGAGTGGGGGAGCACGTTTGGTCGCTATTTGGCGACCTACGCGCCAAATAGGATCTGCCATGCGTCGCCAAATAAGATCCGCGGAGGTTTACGATCACTGTTGGTTCTACTTCAAGGATCACCACCAAATAGGTTCCGCCATGCGTCGCCAAATAGGATCGGCCATGCGTCGCGAAATAGGATCATTGAAGTGGTTGTGTAGAGGTTTACGAGGATCCCGATGCTAAGATGGAAGACATTGAACGTGGCAGAAAACACAACTAGGTAGAGAACGGTCTTACATTGGCAGTTGAAGATCTTTCAGTAGCTCTTGTACAAGCGGTTGATACGAGTTCCATTGGAGGGAATAAGCTGCTACTGCTACCCCCACCTACGGTTCCTCCCAGCCCGAGCTCAAAGCAGGATCCAAAAAGGGCGAAAATAGCCATAGGGAATGCTAAGCTTCCTGCACATAAGGGTGTTGCACTTAACAAGAATTCAGATGCAAAAAATGGTGTCTTATAATTTGGAGGTCACCGGGTATAATGAGTATCATCGTTTGGAATTGTCGTGGTGCGAGAAAAGCCGCGATAATTCAAGAGCTTCGCAATTTTGTGAGTAGATTTGACCCTAGCGTGCTTTGTATTATTGAAACTAAAATTGAGAGGGCAAGGATTGAAGGTTTAGCGAGTATGCAAGGGTATGATCATGGTTATGCCATTAGTAGTAATGGTAGACGTGGTGGCTTAGGAATTTTTTCTAGAATAAATCAATAATCTTGAATTTTTGGGTTACTCAATGTATCATGTAGATTGCACAATCAAGGAGACTGAGGAAGACCCATGGAGGCTTACGTGTGTTTATGGTGAAGCTCAGACCCACTTACGACATCAAACCTGAGACATGGTGAAAGACATATGCAGTTCGAGTGACCTCCCTTGGCTCTCTACAGGGGATTTTAATGAAGTTTTATGTCCGAAAGAACATGAGGGGGGTAGGAGAATGTAGCATTGCTCAAATCCATGGTTTCAGATACACGGTTGATATTTGCATGTTAACGGGCATTGGCTTCAAGGGGAGATTCTTGAAATTTGAGAAAAAAAATCTGAAGGCACTTTACTAGGGTTCGTCTAGACCATTTGTTGGGATCTACTTGATGGAGCTCGATGTCCATTTTGCATCGCTCCAGCACCTGACAGCGGCCACCTCAGACCATAGTCCTTTTTTGCTGGAGATGAATGATAGTCAAGGAGAATCCAACAACTCAAAGTGTCTCTTTATCTATGAGCTAATGTCGGAAACACACGAAACATGGAAGGACACGATCCAAACTAGCTGGGGTGATGGTCATGTTGGAAGACTTAAAATAGAAACACACAAGTCTCTCCAAGAATCTCTTGGGGTGGAGTTCAGACACCTTTGGGTCAGTATGCAAGTAATTAATTACTGAGAGTGGATTTGGAAAGGTTGAGGAGCAATCCGGTTAGAACGGATCCATCTCATGTGGAACTGAATATAAATGAGAAACTCGTAGAGCTCTATCATCGTGAAGAGATCATGTGGTGCCAACGGTCCAGAATTGAGTGGCTTACCACTGCAGACAGGGATACAAATTTTTCCCACTTAAGGGCTAGTATTCAAAGAAAGAAAAACATGATCAAGGCTTTGGCCAACTCTCTTGGCATTTTGACATATGACCCCTGTGAGCTCAAGGCGATAGTGTCGGACTTCTATCAAAACCTCTACACCTTGGAAGGTGTCATAGGGATGGAAGCAGTCCTAAACCATGTACCCTGCAAGGTGACACCAAAGATGAGTGCTATTTTTGTGAGCAATATTCAAGGGAGGAGGTACAAAATGCTTTGTTCCATATGTTCCCAACCAAATTCTCAGGGCTAGATGGCTTTCCGGCTCATTTTTATTAGCGACACATGGATATATGTGGAGACGAGGTTACAGAGGCAGTTCTACACATTGTTAGAGGGGAGGATAGTGCAAGTTGTATCAACAAAACACTTCTAGTCCTAATTCCAAAGGTAATTAACCATACACTCCTTGCACAGTTCAGACCTATAAGTCTCTACAATGTTCTATACAAGATTGCCTTGAAGGTAGTTGCAAATTGTTCAAAGTATATTATGTGGATATCATCTCTGAAGAACAGTCTTCTTTTGTTCCTTGCAAGTAAATAACAAATAATATAATTTGTGCTTATGAGTGTATGCATTTTATGATGCGTGGCTAGTCCAAGACTAACAACTTTTGTGCTCTTAAATTGATATGATGAAGGCTTATGACAGACTTGAGTGGGATTATCTTCAGGCTATCGTGGACACGCTGGGGTTTGCACCTGCTTGGGTCAATATTGTTATGAACATGACCAAGTCGATCTCATTTTCAGTTTTGTCTAATGGAGAGAGACTATATGACTTCAAGCCCACAATAGGGATTCGGCAGGGAGACCCAATTTTCCCTTATCTTCTCCTGCAGCAGAGGGCCTTTCGTGACTGAAAGGATCGATATGGTTGACTAGAGGGGGGGTGAATAGGCAACTACCAATTTTTAGCTTTTCTTTACCAAATTAATCTTTGCATCAAAGTAGGTTGTCTAGACATGCAACTAGGTGAGCAACCTATATGATGCAACAACAACAAGCACACAAGCAAGCAAGGGAATAAACACTAGAGAGCTTGCACAAGTAAAGGTAAGAGATAACCAAGAGTGGATCCGGTGAAGACGAGGATGTGTTACCGAAGTTCCTTCCTTTTGAGGGGAAGTACGTCTCCGTTGGAGCGGTGTGGAGGCACAATGCTCCCCAAGAAGCCACTAGGGCCACCGTATTCTCCTCATGCCCTCACACGATGCGAGATGCCGTGATTCCACTATTGGTGCCCTTGAAGGCGGCGACCGAACCTTTACAAACAAGGTTGGGGCAAACTCCACAACTTAATCGGAGGCTCCCAACAAGACCACGAAGCTTCACCACAATGGAATATGGCTCCGAGGCGACCTCAACCGTCTAGGGTGCTCAAACACCCAAGAGTAACAAGATCCGCTAAGGATGAATGGGGGAATCAAAAATCCCTTGGTGGAAGTGTAGATCGGAGCCTTCTCAACCACTCCCGAGCAAATCAACGAGTTTGATTGGCTAGGGAGATAGATCGGGCAAAAGGAAGCTTGGGGTATTCAATGGAGCTTGAGCAATAAATGGTGCTTGGGCAATAATGAAGGTTGGGGGAAGAGGTAAGGCAAAGAGGGAGGAGAAGGAGCCCTTTTATAGTGGGGGAAACAAGTCAACCGTTACCCCCCACTCAGCCCCGCAGAGGGCGGTACTGCCGCGGAGGCAGAGCGGTACTGCCGCTCTCAAGCGGTACTACCGCTCCCCTCAGCGGTACTACCGCGCCAGAAGAGAAGGGCTGGGGCAGGGGCCCAGGGCGGTACTACCGCGGAGGTAGAGCGGTACTACCGCTCTCAAGCAGTACTACCGCCACTACTGCCGCAGCTAGTACCGCAAAACCCGACACGAGAAAATGCGCGCAAGAATCGAAGCGGAAGGAGCACCATGCCACCACGGTACTGCGGCTAAGCCCAGCAAGCGGTACTACCGCTCCGGGGAGCGGTACTACCGCTACAGACGCAGTGACAGGACGATAGTAGCACGGAACCGCAGAGGTACTGCCGCTGAGGCCACCCAGCGGTACTACCGCTCCGGGGAACGGTACTACCGCTCCAGGGAGCGGTACTACCGCTTAGGGAGTCTCAGCCGCACTACCGCTGTGGACCGCGGTACTACCGCTGGGTCCTGGACAAGCAGAAGAAGGAGGGAAAGAAGGGCCCCATAGGTGCGGAAAGAAACGAAGGGTGTGAAGAGAACGTGTATGTGTTGATTCCACCCAAGCCATACCGAAGCGAACCCCCTCTTGATAGTATGGTCACTACTACGAAACTTAGTCCACCAACAAAGTCACGGAATAGACAACACCGTCTTGAGTAGAGCGCCAAAGGGAAATAATCGTTCCGTGCCGAAGGATGAATATCTGAAAGCACTCAAAGCACATGATTAGTCCGCAAATGCATTGTCATCAATCACCAAAACATCGTAGGGATAAATAAGCCCTTACAATCTCCCCCTTTTTGGTGGATTGATGACAATACGGGATTTGCACAAAAAGAGTAATGACAAAGAATGCAAGAGAGCTCACGCCTCTAAAATATAGATAGGCTCCCCCTGGATGTGTGCAAACTAGATGAGTACTGGGGACTGAAGGGCACACACACTAGGATCACAGCTCCCGCTATATTTTAGAGACCAAACAACCTAAGTAAGATACATGAGAACAACATATAAGATACGATAAGCAAGCTATAAGATACCGAGGTGCATAAGCATAAATAAGATAGCTAAGGTAGCATATGTCTTACACCATATGACGGAAACTTAAGTCTCACAACAAACCAAACCAAGGGAAACGCACAAGACTAAACGCAAAGCACGACACAAGAAGCGAAACGAGCAAGTCAAATCCCTACACTCTCTCCCCCTTTGGCAGCGAGACACCAAAAAGGTCGAGAGAGAAACTACGACTCCAGGTGATCATCACATCTCTGCATCTGCATCGTGGGGAGAGAACTGCACGGCATCGGAGTCGGTCCAGTGGCAGTTCTGATGTATCCAGTCCTCCTCTTCAGTGATCTGTCCCTCGGATCCACTGACAACTGTGGCGCCCAGCTGGCGCATGAGCTCCTTGTGGCGCGACCTGGCATTCTTCTCCGCCACATGAGTCATATACTGACCATGGGACTCCAGACAGAAGAGCTTCTTCATCTTGCGCTTGAGTTTTTGGGCCCATGATGGTTCTGCACTGGAGTGGCCAAGGTCCTCATCATGGCCAGGAGGAGCATCCCCACCCTCAGTGTCCATGCCAGTTGCAGCGGCAGACGGGCCCCCGGTGGCAGCAGTAGAAGGACCCCCTGTGTGAGGTGCAGACCAGTTGTCCTTCTTCCTCAGACGCTTGACCTCATGGGAAACTAAATCTCCAGTCTCTAGCAGCACTCTGGGGTAGGTCTGTGCCCAGGCCCTCTCAATGAGCCTCATGATGAAGGGACCATAGATAGGACACTTGCGCTCAGACACGGCGGAGACAAGTTCAGACCACATGACATGAGAGATATCCAGGCTCTCTCCAGTGCTGGCTTCCTTCTCATGCTGACAGAAAAGGAGCATGTCCACGAGGTAGGAGTGAACCTGATCCAGATTCCCAATGCAAGGGAAGAGAGTCTCACGGAAAATGCGATGGAGAATGTCCAGATATGGACACAGCTCGTAGGTCTTCTTCTCAGTGACAGGGTGGATCTTGACGGTGCAGAAGGGCCAAAGGGCTTGCTTATGGGTGGAGGTAACATTGCGGTGAGGACGGAAACCAACTGGAGTCTCAAGCCCGTTATCCACCACATCAAGCAACTCCATGAACGCCCGCCACTTGACAGAAAGCAGCTTGCCATTGGTCATCCAGGTCAGGGTCCGGTCACCATCTGTTCCAAGGTGAACGGTGGCAAAGAACTGAGCCAACAGATCCGCATCGAAATCCTTGTTGAACTGCATGATCCTGAGAATGTTCAGCTGAGTGCACATCTGAAGGGCTTCCCCAAAGTACTCTGGATCCTTCTCCATGGCATCAACGTCAATAGAGCGAACATCAACAAACAGATTCTTCTTGGCCTTGATCACATCAAAAAAGATGGCAAACTGAAAATGGTTCCAGAACGGACGGTTGACCAAAGTGGGTTCTTGGTCCACCGTATAGGGGTTGCGACGACGCTTCTCCCAGAACTCCTTGTTGTTCATCTCAGTCACAGTCTTCCCTTTTGGCTTGTTGGCGGCTCGCTTCTGGTGCTGAGGAGGAGGAGGAGTACTTGCTGAAGCATTCGCTGGAGGCGGCTGAGTGCTGGAAGAAACACCGGCAGGCTCTGAGGTCCGGTAACGCTTGGAGGTGGCACGTCCAGGGTTGATACAGCGACCATGCTGCTCAGAAGTGTCATCACCTGGAGCCAAACACACAAAAGACGCAAAACAAACAGAAGAGACGAGCATAAGCCAACAAACAAATCAAAGGCAATGTAGGAGAATGGTGGAAGTTGGCATGCAGCGGTAGTACCGTGCCCTACCCGCGGTAGTACCGCCCCGAGCGGTAGTACCGCCCCAGAGGGAGCGGTAGTACCGTGCGAGGTCAAGCGGTAGTACCGCTCCAGGGGGAGCGGTAGTACCGCTTGAGGCGGATGCACACCAGTTTCAAAGCTTGGGGCGGTGAAACAGTGGCCTGCTACTACCGTGGACAAATCCGGTACTACCGGCCTACCAAATTCAAACATAATCCTACCAAACATCAATCTCGATGATCTAGTTGCCTACTCCAACTAACTCAAGCCTAGATTTAGCCAAAAATCTAGAGATGCAACCAACATTGCCCCTAAAGCATAAGATCTAAACACAAGACCAAAAGAGAGAAGGAACGGGGGCAATACCGGCATCCATGGCAAGAGGACGAGGTGGGCATCGACTCCACCGAAGGAAATGGAGAGGGATGCCCCAGAGGAGGAGATCCACCGGAGCCCTTCCGCGCCGGAACGGTGCTGGAGAGAGAGAGAGGCACGAGGGGGCGAGCGAATGGGTATGGGGAGGAAGAAACCTCCCCTGCCCCTATAAAAACCCCTGGCCCCCGCCCCACCGCGGTAGTACCGCGCTGGGAGCGGTAGTACCGCTTACCAGCGGTAGTACCGCTCCCCAGCAGCGGCAGTACCGCCCCAGCACACGGCGACAACTGGATCACAAGGCCTAGCTCAAAAGAAACCGCAACGAAGAAAAGAAGAAAAAAAAGAAAGAAGCACACCATCAAGAGGCCAAGAGAGGGCGGTGGCCGAAGCCACCTATGTTTGAGTCAGGAGGTATGGCACCGCGAAGATTTTAACCTTGGGCCCATGACCAAAACTCGTCTTTTAAGCACACGTGCCATCAACAATGGCAACAAGAGAAAGACTTGATCAATTTATGCATAATGGGGGGAGGGAGAGTTCATTGAGAGAACAACACTCCCCCTATGTCCATGCCTACACCTAAACTAGACAACAAATTGAGTGAGGTAGGGTGTGCACGGGTTCAAGCAACATTGCTCGAATCAATGATATTTAGCTCATGCCTTAACTCGCGAAATCTTGCTTCATCCAGGGGCTTCGTGAAAATATCTGCAAGGTTGTCGTGAGTGTTGACATAGTTGAGCTCGATCTCTCCTCGCCTGATGTGATCCCGGATGAAGTGATACCGAATCTCAATATGCTTCGTCTTGAAGTGTTGCACCGGGTTGAGAGAAATCTTGATGGCACTTTCGTTGTCACACCAAAGAGGCACTTTGTCACAAGTGACACCGTAATCCTTCAAAGTTTGCCTCATCCACAAGAGTTGTGCGCAACAACTACCGGCCGCAACATACTCCGTTTCGGTGGACGAGAGAGACACACAACTTTGCTTTTTGGAAGACCAACTTACCAAGGAGCAACCAAGGAATTGGCATCCTCCAGAAGTGGACTTCCTATCCACTTTGTCTCCCGCCCAATCGGAATCCGAGAACCCTACAAGCTTGAAGTTTGATCCTCTTGGGTACCATAGGCCAAAGTTTGGGGTATGAGCCAAATATCGAAAGATTCATTTGACCGCCACATAGTGACTTTCCTTAGGTGCGGCTTGAAACCGTGCACAAATTCCCACACTCAACATGATATCCGGTCTAGATGCACAAAGGTAGAGCAAGGAACCAATCATGGAACGGTATACCTTTTGATCCACCACTTTACCATTTGGATCAAGGTCAAGTTGGCACTTGGTGGGCATTGGGGTGGAAGCCGGCTTGACGTCACTTAGCTTGAATCTCTTGAGCATGTCTTGAGTATATTTGGATTGATTGATGAAGGTTCCTTCTCTTCTTTGCTTCACTTCGAACCCTAGAAAGAACTTCAACTCCCCCATGGAGGACATCTCGAACTTTGAGGTCATGAGAGCGGCAAATTCCTCATTGAAGGCTTTGTTAGGAGAACCAAAGATAATATCATCAACATATAGTTGGCACACAAACAACTCCCCTTTGACCTTCTTAGTAAAAAGAGTGGGGTCGATTACCCCAACTTCAAACCCACGGTCTTGTAACAACTCGGTAAGGTGATCATACCACACACGTGGGGCTTGTTTAAGGCCATAGAGTGCCTTATCGAGTTGATACACATGATCGGGAAAGTAGGGATCCTCAAACCCGGGGGGTTGCTTGACGTACACCAATTCATTAATGGGACCATTAAGAAAAGCACTCTTCACATCCATTTGATGTAACTTAAAGTTATGATGAGAAGCATATGCAATCAACATGCGAATGGATTCAAGACGAGCAACGGGAGCAAAGGTTTCACCGTAGTCGATACCCTCGACTTGGGAGTAGCCTTGTGCTACCAAACGAGCCTTGTTGCGAACGATAATCCCATGGGAATCTTGCTTGTTCTTGAATATCCACTTGGTTCCAATAACATTATGGGTCCCCGTTGGCCTTGGCACCAATCTCCACACTTTGTTGCGCTCGAAGTTGTTGAGTTCTTCATGCATGGCATTAAGCCAATCCGGATCTTCTAGCGCCTCATAAACCTTGTGGGGTTCCACACAAGAGACAAACGCATGATGCTCACAATAATTTGCTAATTGTCTACGAGTGCTTACCCCCTTTCTTAAGCTTCCAAGCACATTCGTCATGAGATGGTCTTTGGTGGAGAGCTTGGAAGCAACCTTGGCGGCTCGACGCTCTAATTCCTCCTCGGCAGTGAGTTGAGGAGCGGTTACTTGATTATCTTGAGTGTCGTCATGAGCTTGTTCTTGGTCTTGAACATGCTCGAGGGAGAGTACTTGACCTTGGGCATCACTTGGTGTGTCAAGACCGTCTTGAGCATGATGTTGCCCTTGGTCTTGTTCATGAGGTTGAGGGCCTTCACTTTGTTCTTCGGAAGCGTGTGGGCCTTGGGTTGGTGATGGCTCCACTTGAGTGGAGCATTGTCCTTCTCCTTCGGCCACAAGGGGTTCCTCAATGGGTAGGATGAAACCAACACCCATTCTTCTTATGGCTTGAGGAGGAATTTCATCACCTACATCACAAGTGCCACTTTGCTCCACTTGGGAGCCGTTATTTTCATCAAACTCCACGTTACACGTCTCCTCAATAAGTCCCGTGGATTTATTGAGGACACGGTAAGCATGAGAGTTTTTAGCATAACCAACAAATATGCCCTCATAAGCTCTAGCCTCAAATTTAGACAAACGAACACCCTTTTTGAGAATGAAGCACTTACACCCGAACACCCGGAAGTACTTGAGGTTGGGCTTGTTACCGGTGAGTATCTCATAAGGAGTCTTGTTCAAACCCTTGCGGAGGTAGAGCCGATTTGATGCATGACACGCAGTGTTGATGGCTTCGGCCCAAAAGTTGTATGGAGACTTGAACTCCGCCATCATGGTCCTTGCCGCATCCATCAACGTCCGGTTCTTCCTCTCCGCAACACCGTTTTGTTGAGGGGTGTACGGTGCGGAATATTGATGCTTGATTCCCTCATCACTAAGAAATTCATCCAAGGTGTAGTTCTTGAACTCGGTCCCGTTGTCACTTCTTATCATCAAAATCTTTGCATTGTGTTGACGTTGTGCTTCATTTGCAAAGTCAATGACGGTTTGTTGGGTCTCACTCTTCCTCTTGAAGAAATACACCCACGTGTACCTTGAGTAGTCATCCACAATCACCAAGCAATACTTTCTACCTCCAAGACTATCGAAGGACGGAGGCCCAAAGAGATCCATGTGAAGGAGCTCCAAAGGCCCTTTTGAATAAATGATAGTCGTGGGAGGGTGAGCCTTCTCATGTAGCTTTCCTTCGATACAGGCACTGCAAGCACGATCTTTAGCAAAACTAACATTCGTTAGTCCACGGACATGGTCCCCCTTTAGGAGACTTTGCAAAGATCTCATATTGACATGGGCTAAAGGGCGATGCCAAAGCCATCCCACATCAACTTTAGCCATTAGGCATGTCGCGGTCTTAGTGGGTCGCTCCGAAAAGTTAATCACATATAGACCGTTCTCGACATGCCCAACAAAGGCTACTTTAAGAGTCTTGCTCCATAAGAGGGCCACGGTATCGATATCAAAGAAAGTGGCAAAGCCCATGATTGCAAGTTGACGAACGGAAAGTAAATTGTATGCAAGGGACTCAACAAGCATGACCTTCTCGATCGTGAGATCATGAGAGATGACCACCTTGCCAAGTCCCAATACCTTAGAAGATGAGGCGTCACCCCATTCGACATTGGTGGGCATAGATGGAACCGTGCGCACGTCCACCACCAAGTCCTTGCTTCCGGTCATATGATTTGTAGCTCCGCTGTCGAGAAACCATGATCCACCACCGGAAGCAAACACCTACAAGAGATCAATGCTTGGTTTTAGGTACCCATTTTGTAATGGGTCCTTTGATGTTAGTAACAAGGGTCTTAGGAACCCAAATAGACCATTCAATGTACTCATGAAAAGAGCCAACAAATTTGGCATAAACATGCCCATCACTAGCACGACACAACACATAAGAAGGATTAAAATCGCCGGCCTTGTTGGGTGAGGTGACATTGCCCTTCTTGACTTTGTTCTTCTTCTTCTCCACGGGAACACTCTCTCCCGCCCTCACAAAAGTTTGCATGAGGGGAGGAGGTCGTTTGGTCTTGTCATTCTTCTTCTTGTTCTTGGAGTTGGGGACGTACCCAACCCCTTCCTTCGCCACACCTCCCTTTTGGTTGATCAAGAGATCATTGAGGTTCTTCTTGCCTTGTATGCACGTCACAAGGCCTCTCTCAAGTTGCGCCTTCAACGATGCATTTTCCTCAACAAGATGCATATGCTCACAACACGGGTTAGTAGCATTTGCGTTATCAAGTAAAACCATATGAGGAAAAGTTGCTTTCTCCTTAGTTAGCTTTACTTGGAGTTGATCATGAGACTCCTTGAGACTCGCGTGAATACCCTTCAAGGCCTTGTGGGCCTTGTCAAGTATATCAAACTCCTCTTTGAGTCTAGCAAGATCAACCCCGAGTTTGGCCTTCTCGGAGTTTAGTACACGAGACACAACTAGGACATGATCATAATCTTTCTCTAACTTAGCATGATCAACGTTGTGTGACTCCTCAAGAGCCAAACGAAGACCACGCTCTTCCTCAAGAGCATTGGAAAGATCCGAAATCTCATCGGCATAGTCACGACTATGCCCTTCCATCTTCGAGATGGTGTCTTCGTGAGCCTCGATCATGTCATTGGCCTCACTAAGTTGTTCCAAGAGAGCAACAAAGTGCTTCTTGGATTTTCCCTTGAGTTTACCCATAAAGGCCTCAAACTCGTTAGCCTCCACATTAGCTCCCTCAACTTCATTCATGCAATCCAATGGGGAAGGATGATTAATGATGGTAGTTTTGATGTTGGGGGTTACCTTGTTGGTGGCTTTAGCCATGAGGCACTTGGCGTTGGTGCTCTCGTTGGGTGAGTCAAAGAGAGACACTTGTGACGTTGTTGCAATGGCAACGGAGGCCATGGCAACCGTCTCATCATCTTCATCATCGTCATCATCCTCATTGTACTCTTCTTGCACAACCAAGGCCTTAGGAGGAGTCTTCTTGGTGAAGTTGTTCTTGTTGGGGAACGACTTGGCCTTGTCCTTTCGGATGAGTTTGCCACCATTATCTTCCCTCTTCTCATACGGGCATTCCGCAACGAAATGACTCACATTGCCGCAATTGTAGCAAGTCCTCACACGTTGCTTGCCCCTTGTCCCACTTGAGTTGTTTTTGCTAAAGTTGGGCCTCGAGTTTTTCTTGCTCCAAAATTGCCTTGAAGCAAGAGCCATGTGTTCATGATATGCATACTTTGTATCTTCGGGGTTGCTCTCCTCTTCTTCCTCTTCTTCTTCTTCCACGGTGAGCTTGGCCTTCAAAGCAAGGTTGGGCTTCTTTGCCCGTTGAGACCGGAGCACCGCATTGTCGGCGGTCTTGTCCAAGATGCTCATGGCCACAAACTCATCCAACACCTCGCTTGAGGTCAAAGTGTGGAAGTCCGGTCTTTGGCGGATGACGGAGGACATGACCTTGTGGTAGGGCATCATTGCCTTGAGGAATTTGCGCTTGATCCAATTATCATCCGTGTCCTTGCTCCCGTGATCTCGTAATGAGACCGCGAGTTTGGTGACTCTCCGAAAAAGCTCACGAGGCTCTTCATCTTCCTTCATTGCAAACTCATCGGCCTCATCTTGTACCACTTCATAGTTGGAGCGTTGAATGCTTGCGCTTCCCCGGTAGAGAGACACGACACAATGACATGCATCTTTGGCCAAGGAGTAAGGGCGAAGATGAGGTAGGTCTTCGGGTGGAATTGCATCTTGAATGATGAAGAGAGCATTCTCATTGAATTGATTGTCCGTGGCTTCTCGAGGAGTGAGGTTGCTTGGATCATGTGGGTAAAAACCTTCTTCAATGATTCTCCAAAGGTTAGTGTTCACATGATTTAAATGACGTTTAAAGCGGTAAACCCAAGAATCAAAGTCCTCATTTTTCACAATCTTAGGAGGAGGACCGGCATGATTCAAATGAGTAGAAGAAACCGGTCCACCATAAACAAGTGGTGGTTCCACGTGGGCAAAAATGCCGGTGCCATTCTTGCCACCCAAAGAAGGAGCCTTTTCACTACTAGCTTCCCCCTTGTTGGGGGTAGCATCCGACACCTTGTTGGCGGGATCCCCCACTTTCGACGGTGCGGTGGATAGTTTAAGCCCCTCAAGGAATTTAGTAAACATGCTTTCAACTTCGGTCGTCATGGAGGTTTTCAATGTCTCCAAGGCTACATTGAACTCCTCACGAGAGACCGAAGTTCCCCCATCGCCCGTAGACGAGATAGGATTCACACCGGAGTGTTCCTCTGCACCGTCTACGGTATCAACCATACTCTTTGGACGGTAAAGTCCTTAATAAAGAGACGAGGCTCTGATACCAATTGAAAGGATCGATATGGTTGACTAGAGGGGGGGTGAATAGGCAACTACCAATTTTTAGCTTTTCTTTACCAAATTAATCTTTGCATCAAAGTAGGTTGTCTAGACATGCAACTAGGTGAGAAACCTATATGATGCAACAACAACAAGCACACAAGCAAGCAAGGGAATAAACACTAGAGAGCTTGCACAAGTAAAGGTAAGAGATAACCAAGAGTGGATCCGGTGAAGACAAGGATGTGTTACCGAAGTTCCTTCCTTTTGAGGGGAAGTACGTCTCCGTTGGAGCGGTGTGGAGGCACAATGCTCCCCAAGAAGCCACTAGGGCCACCGTATTCTCCTCATGCCCTCACACGATGCGAGATGCCGTGATTCCACTATTGGTGCCCTTGAAGGCGGCGACCGAACCTTTACAAACAAGGTTGGGGCAAACTCCACAACTTAATCGGAGGCTCCCAACAAGACCACGAAGCTTCACCACAATGGAATATGGCTCCGAGGCAACCTCAACCGTCTAGGGTGCTCAAACACCCAAGAGTAACAAGATCCGCTAAGGATGAACGGGGGAATCAAAAATCCCTTGGTGGAAGTGTAGATCGGAGCCTTCTCAACCACTCCCGAGCAAATCAACGAGTTTGATTGGCTAGGGAGATAGATCGGGCAAAAGGAAGCTTGGGGTATTCAATGGAGCTTGAGCAATAAATGGTGCTTGGGCAATAATGAAGGTTGGGGGAAGAGGTAAGGCAAAGAGGGAGGAGAAGGAGCCCTTTTATAGTGGGGGAAACAAGTCAACCGTTACCCCCCACTCAGCGCCGCAGAGGGCGGTACTGCCGCGGAGGCAGAGCGGTACTGCCGCTCTCAAGCGGTACTACCGCTCCCCCTCAGTGGTACTACCGCGCCAGAAGAGAAGGGCTGGGGCAGGGGCCCAGGGCGGTACTACCGCGGAGGTAGAGCGGTACTACCGCTCTCAAGCAGTACTACCGCCACTACTGCCGCAGCTAGTACCGCAAAACCTGACACGAGAAAATGCGCGCAAGAATCGAAGCGGAAGGAGCACCATGCCACCACGGTACTGCGGCTGAGCCCAGCAAGCGGTACTACCGCTCCGGGGAGCGGTACTACCGCTACAGACGCAGTGACAGGATGGTAGTAGCACGGAACCGCAGAGGTACTGCCGCTGAGGCCACCCAGCGGTACTACCGCTCCGGGGAACGGTACTACCGCTCCAGGGAGCGGTACTACCGCTCCGGGAGCGGTACTACCGCTTAGGGAGTCTCAGCCGCACTACCGTTGTGGACCGCGGTACTACCGCTGGGTCCTGGACAAGCAGAAGAAGGAGGGAAAGAAGGGCCCCATAGGTGCGGAAAGAAACGAAGGGTGTGAAGAGAACGTGTATGTGTTGATTCCACCCAAGCCTTACCGAAGCGGACCCCCTCTTGATAGTACGGTGACTACTACGAAACTTAGTCCACCAACAAAGTCACGGAATAGACAACACCGTCTTGAGTAGAGCGCCAAAGGGAAATAATCGTTCCGTGCCGAAGGATGAATATCTGAAAGCACTCAAAGCACATGATTAGTCCGCAAATGCATTGTCATCAATCACCAAAACATCGTAGGGATAAATAAGCCCTTACAGTGACTTTTAAATCCAATTCTCTATCACCACATATTATTGAGTCAAGGTGGCCCCAACTACCCTGACAGTTAATCATCTTCTATTTGCGGATCACAAATTGTTGCTTTTTTTAAGTAAAGTGTGGAGGGATTCGTTGAGGTGTCAAACTTGCCCGGACCTTGAGGCCCTTGCGGCAGGACAGATCACATGTTGTGTTTCCCAGGATTGGACTGATGCAGTTGGCCAGATGGCCTGTTATTCCATCTCTTCCAGCCTTTTACCTCTGCTGCCTGGCCGACTGGTGTGTATGCTTGACGTGCTTGGTTGCACTCCTTACCGAACCGTCGATTGTTAGGTCGGTTAGCCTGCTTTCTTTCTACTCATGTGATGTTGGGGGGGGGGGGTCAGCGATTTGAATGCTTCAGGTCATTTGCCGTGGGTATGCTTTCAAATTTTTTATTAACCCAGATGGAGCATGAAAGAATAAAACATACTCTCAATTCACCTTCTCAATCACTACTGCAGGATGCTACTAACGCGGCACTATAATCAGAGACCCTTCGACAAAACTGTGTGTGATGCATTAATCGCAAAAGGGTGATGTAATAAAACCGTAAAAAATGATACAAAATGTTTGCGATGGCGGAGACATCAAACACGGTTCATATTATAGTTGCGTGTGTGATGCGTGGCATACGGTTAATCCATAAGAACTGTTTGTGATATGGCAACACAACAGAAACGGTCAGCCAGATCAAGGTGTGTGCGATACACGACATACAGTTCACTCGGATAAACTGTTTGTGATTAGGGAACACAACAGAAACGGCCAGCCAGATCAAGATGTGTGTGATATACGGCATACAGTTCACTCAGATGAACTGTTTTCTATTAGGCAACACAACAGAAATAGTTCAGCCAAATTAAGGTGTGTGCAATGGAGAGCATACAGTTCATTCTGATAAACTATTTGTGTTGAGCCAGGAGAACAGAATCGTGTTGTGTAAACAAGATGTGTGTGATACGTGACAAACATCCAATTACATAGGTGGCTAGTACACACATGACATTTCCACACACCAAAGTAAACTATTACATTCATAATTAACTAGGATAAATGATCATCTGATCATCATCTAGTTCTTCTTATGATGCTTGCCGCCATTGCTCTACTAGGATAAATGGAACAACATTCTTTACTGTGAATAGTGTGCCCTGTTGGGCACACAAATAGTGTGCCTTGGGTGAGCAATGTGCCCGCACGCATCGTGCTAGCTCGATGTTCCTTCTATGCTAAGTTTCCATTAATTGATGGCGTTTTATGAACACGCCAACGTTTCCTGCCATTTCCGCACCGGTTTCCCGCCGGCACCCAGCGATATTATCCATAAACCTAGGCGGCGCACGACGCACCGAGGCAATAAGCGCAGCCTATAGCACATCCATCTTTTCCAAGTATGCCAACCCAGCAAAGCATAGCCTCTGCCGTCAACCTCCTCAATGAGGAAAACGAGAAGGCGCCACGGCCCGTCGAGGCCGAGGCGCTCCCCGACAACGCGATGGACGACATCGTGATGCACATCATCGCCAGGGTTGAGCAGACCCTTAATGCACGACGCTTCAGCATCATGGATCAAGATAGGCATGTCATCGCTGAGAGGCTGCAGCTCACCACACAACATGATCGATGGTGCGCCACAGAGCAAGCTAGGCGCGCCTGCACCCATAGGCTGCGGCTTGCTACCTCAGTTGAATGAAGATTTTGCTTCTTCATAGAGGAGATGAAGAAATTGTTGTAAATAGTTACATCAATTGTTTGTGGTAAAACGTTACACAAGACAAGTTCATATAAACTATTGGGCTATAATCTTAAACGAACATACTTGTGGATCTTACAGATGATAGAAATTGAGGCTTAAGAAGTCCTCAATAGAATATAATATGGATCAATAAAAGTCTGTTGATGAAGTGCGGAGTAGTTCCAAATGATATTAACTATATGAAGATATAGTAAATATGCTATATGGAGATATAGTGTTACTATAAAATCAAAAATGCTAAATGGAGGCCGAGCTCCATGGAGCTCTATATTTTGAAAAATTTGAAGTTTAAAAAAAACTAAAAAAATTATACGCATTCGTATGGATGTGTAATACATGTGTGTGAAATTTGATGATGATATACATTACGATGAGAGCTACACAAAAAGACAAAAACATGGTTTTGAAATGGTGAACAGTATATGCACTGTTCACTATAAAAGTGCATGAATTTATCTTTTTTTGTGTAGCTCTCACCGTAGTGTATTTCATCCTTAGACTTTACACACATGTAAAGCACATCCATATGGATGCGTATGATTTTTTCCAGAATATTTTGAAACTTCAAAATACGATTTTATATTTTTTTTTAAAAAAAACCGAGCTCCATGGAGCTCGTCCTCCAAAATGCTGCTCTCCTATAAAATGGACTATATAGAGACATAGTGTAAACATTAATGTAACATTAGAATTACACAGAGTAAAACCAAATATTACCGACACAAATAACATGAAGATTTGAAGAGTATCGAATCCAGTGATGAAGGCTCTACCACTAGCAAAGCATGAGCAACATCAGATATCCATGGGTGTTAGAATAACATGCAACTAGATTATTGACTCTAGGGCAAGTGGGAGACTTTCTAAAATATTCCCTAGAGGCAATAATATTTGCATTATTATATTTTCATATTCATAATTAAAGAGTTGATACTCTATGTTGTAACTGCTATGATCCTGGAATAAATGATTCAGTGGAAAACTTATATGCATGCGTGGAATGATAAACGGTTAAATAAAAGATTCCTAGTCTTGCCTTTAGGACTAGCTCAAGTGTTGTTGGTGATCATGTTTTCCGGATCTTAGAATATCATTTAAAGTGTTAAACGATAGTCCTAAAACAACATTGAGATTATGACGTTATGAATTGAGTAATATCGTCTATAATCAATTGTAATAACACAGAGTGTTAACGTGTGTTTTTTCTCCTTAGACCACGAGAGCATCACAGTCACTTCTTACTGTACGGTGATCTTGGGGTTGCTCAAATGTCATCAGTAACACGGTGATCACAACAACAACTTACAGGTTCATCGTAAAGTTTGATAAGGGACTAGATAGCTCGACAGTGGGATTCGCTCCTCCGACGATGGAGAGATAACATGGAAGCCTGCCAAGTGGATAGCTTCTTCTCGGGCTTGTCAACAAGAAGGAGAAGGTCAACGTCGGATGTCTTCCTGATGGAAAGAGGAAGACCCAGGTACTTGACGGGTAAGTGGGCGATGGGGCACGCCATGAAGGCGGCGAAGGTGGTCACCTTCTCACCACAACACTTATAGGTGTCACAGAGCAGTTGTTGTAGTTGGCGCGCATCACGCTAACATTGCCAAAGAGGGTAAGCAACTCTTTGATCACTGAAGATTCGTGCTCGTCTGGTGGTAGAAAACGATAATGTCGTCGGTGTATAACAAAACACTATAGGCCACATGTCGCGTCATTAGTCGTTGCAAGAGGACCACTTGACTTGCAATTTGGATGAAAGAGTTCAGGACATCGATGACCAAAACAAAAAGCATCAGGGAGAGAGGATCTCCCTGGCAAAGGCCCCCTGCGTGGAAGATGGGTGGGCCATGGATGTCGTTAACAAGGACATGTGTGGAAGCAGATGCAAGGGTGATAAAAATCAACTCCTGCCAACGCACGCAGAAACCCAAGTGAGTGAGGGTTTCAAGGACGAAAGGCCACAACACCAAGTCTAAAGCACGGGTGGTGTCGAGCTTGAGAAGCATCCGGGGTGTTATTTTAGAACATGACAAATCTTTCACAACACTGCGGCAATTTTACCAGTTTTTACATGGCAATTCAAAAACTTTCGCTGGGAGTGGTTATTTTGAGCCAACGAAAACGTCCATTCATTCCTCCCTACCTGGGGACGAATTGTTTGCTTGGAAGGGCGCGTATGTTACGGTCCTAGAGAAAATAATTAGTCCCCAAAAGTCGGTTGTACAAAACCAAGAATAGAAAGCAACAAATATGCTCGCCAGCCTGCGCTGTTGATGTGTGCTCCGGATCTCCCTCCTTCCCCTGCTTCAACACCACCCAGGAAGCCGACAGCCCGCCGGAAAACTCTCGCTGGTGTGAAGATCTCCAAGGTGGGTGGCCTCTCCCTGCAGAGGATCAGGCGCCCTGCTGTCCTCGCAGCAACGACGTCGGCGGCACAGGTGGCTGAGCAGTTTATTGGCCGCAGCCTGGGCATCATCAAGAATGGGCAGGACATCACCACTGCCACCCTGGATGCCTTCGCTGTAAAGTTCAAAGGGCAGCTTCCTCCTGATGTAATTGTGGCCATGAGAGAGTTCTTTGAGCTAGACAATGGGGCTGTTACAGCAGTGGAAGATGCTCTAATCGAGCATGGTGGAGCAGGGGTCCTCGACGCTGTGGGAGCAGATGTTGCCACGGGCTCGCTGGATGTGAACGCCTGAGGTTTCGATCTTGTAGTAGCTGCTGCTGGGTGCGTTGTTCCTCATGTTAGTGCAACATCTGTTGTTTTGTAAGGGTCTGTTCCAATTCAAGGGCAATAGCTCTGTTTGTGGAAGAACTACAACTCTGTACGTGGTTTGTACCAGTTCAAGGGCAATAGCTCATGTTAGTGCAACTATGTACGTGGTTTCGTCCATTTGGCCTTGTGCTAGTCCATGCTTCCATCTTGTACATGCATGTGTGCGCCCCCATCATGGGCTTCATCCAAACCTCAGGGCCACCTTACTTTCCAATGACAGTACAACCGATAAACACAATTAGCTGGAATGTGCGGGGGCTTAATTGCCCAGACCGAAGAGTGTCAGCGTTCTGGGAACGGGGGTCCCCAGACTTGCCTGCCTGCGGCCTGTGGCGTGGCTCAAAGGAGGCCCAGCACGGCCCATCTTCATCAACACAAGACTCAAGACCCTCGCGAGGGGCCAAGCCTCGCGAGGCGGACGACACGGAGCTTCCTTAGGCACGGCCTCGTCAGGCTGGCTCGCGAGGAGGCGGAGAGATCAAGGTGGGGAACCTCGCGAGGTGCCCGTGACGCAAGCCATGACGACTTAGGGCACCAGGTGGGTGCCAGCCCGCGCATCGTCCTCCTTTCCTCTTTGGTGCAAAGGGGGCAAGCGCAGCCGCGGAGTACCGAGGCGTCAGGCAAAGGTTTCCATTTCGGTGTAACAAGACCAAGACCAGGAGGACTACGAGACGGAGGTCACCGTGGAGCCCAGGACGGCGTCATCTCCAGAGCTTTGCGCAGGCGAAGACTGCTTCTGCCAGGGTAGTTGATACTTGCTGCCCCCCTTCAAATTAGCCCGCCATTGTTGGCTCCCTTCCCGCTCGATATTTGGGAAGAGGACCAGGGCCTCTATAAATAGGACCAGCCGCCCAGAACGGGTCGGTTCGGAGGGTTGGTTCGTTCGGACTGTTAGATTGGTTAGAAGCACACACACACACACACACACACACAGAGAGAGAGAGAGAGGGTGGCTGAACTCCTCCGAGCAGTTCATCACCCCAGCCAAGAACAGACCCTTGCGAGGTTGTTCTTCCTTGTATTGTTCATCATCATCAGCCCCAAGAGGCAATCCACCCACCACGCACTGGAGTAGGGTATTACACCACAACGGTGGCCCGAACCAGTATAAACCTTGTGTCTCTTGTGCAGTTCTTTCAGTAGCTTAGATCTTTGTGGGACGGGGTGGTAGAAGGCGTAATCTCCGCGCGCACCCCAGTGTTCGAACCTTAAGGGTCTGCCGGAACCCGAAATCCGACATTTGGCGCGCCAGGTAGGGGTGCGCCGGAATTCGTCTTCCACTGCTCCGTGCCCCGTCGCGCCGTCATCACCATGCCCGGCGACCAGGAGGGCAACCCCGACAAATGGCCTGCGTGGCCCGCCCGCGTAGAACCGCTCGCCTCGGGCGACCCGTGCCCCAGGCAGCTCGCGGTCCGCAGGGCGCTGCCGGCCGCGGGCGACGCGGACAAACTTCGACAACTCTCACACCGCGGCAGGCACGGTCGGCAGCAAGGGCCTCCAATCACGCCGCGACCACGACACCGTACACCTGCTGGGAGCAGGAGAACTCGAGGGCCGCGCTCACGGTGGCCCGAGAGCTGCTGCAGTGCAGACTGCTGGAGAGCGGCCACAAAGTGCTGCTGGAGCGAGTGGCGGAGCTCCTGGGCTTCGCCGCTTCGGGGGCTCACCCCTTCTCCACCCAGCTCCCAACTCAAGCCCAGGGCGACCCCCGCGGGGGCTCCGCGCGCGCCCGCGGGCCCCAAGGCTACTCCGACGCCAGCGAAGCTGCCAGCACCGGACCGGCGGCGGCGCTGCCCCTGCCCCCGACCCGTGAAGAAGAAGGACTCAACGCGACCCGCGGCTCCAGTGGGCGGCCGCGTTGCCACCCCGCGGTGGGCGTGACAGGCGGGACCGCGTGGCATGCGGGGCATCACGGCATAGCATTCGGGATGACGGCGTCAGAGGAATATGTGCCCCTTATGATGGACCAAGGACACCCTCACAAGAACGGACAAGGCTCGCTCCTCGGCCCAAGCTGGGGGGACGAGGCAATCGAAACTGAGCCTTTCTAGGAGCCTCGGAACGGTCCCACTGGCCACGCTGGAGGCAACGATTATCGGGCACCGCTAATTCTTCAGGAGCAGGTATACGCTAACCATGGATCGCAGGAGGTGCAGGTCGCCGCGGCAAGCAGCTGCCCCGCTCCCACAGTCTCCTACCCCTCGGGAGGAGGGCGCAGGGGGCTGCAGGAGAGGGGCCGAGATCCGACATCACCACCGCGGCGTTCGGAGCAAGGCGTTCTCAGGAGGTAGGCCCTCTGCTGGGGAGGTGCCTCAGGGCCTGCCCCTGGCGGAGGACCCGTGGTCGTCGGGGGAACCGCTGGCGATCGCTCTACCCCATCGGGCGGCGTCCTGGGTTCCGGTCGTTGCTGATGGCACTAGAGTGTGGCGCAAGGCGGGGCCCTCGTCTGGCGATATGAAGCAAGGCTAGTACTTGTGAAGAAGGCCCGGTGCCTGTGAAGCTCGCCGCCCCGTGACACTCTCACATAATAATGAGTGGGGCTGTACACGCCCCGGAGTCTTAGGGGTGCCGGCCTCAGGCCCTGGGGCTCCCTCCCACGCCCAGTGGACAGCACTTAGCTCCGCGCTGGTGAGAAGACATCCAAGACTAGATTAGGTGCCGGACGCGGCCTTTTGTCTGCTTTCATTGCCTTTCCCTTTGGCTGTAGCTTTTCCCTCGCTGGATTTAAGTTGGATTCGAATTTGAGATTTGCGTGTGTTCGGGGAAGGGGTGCTTACTTTCGCTCGAGCCATTTCTCGCGTTCTGGTTACCGCTTCACCACAGTTGCCTCCCCTCACGAGCCCCTCGCGAGTCGGGTCAGGCCTGGCTCGTGCGCAACCCAAACTGCCGCTGTTGCTCCCTCTCGGGAGGATTTTCGGGTGCCTGCGGAGGTTGTCCTGTTTGGAAAAGGCCTAGAGCGTGTGAAGCAAGGCAAGTGCCTATGAAGCCATCGCATTTTGGAAAAGGCCCAGAGCCTGTGAAGCAAGGCGAGTGCCTGTGAAGCCATCGCGTTTTGGAAAAGGCCCAGAGCCTGTGAAGCAAGGCGAGTGCCTGTGAAGCCATCGCGTTTTGGAAAAGGCCCAGAGCCTGTGAAGCAAGGCGAGTGCCTGTGAAGCCATCGCGTTTTGGAAAAGGCCCAGAGCCTGTGAAGCAAGGCGAGCGCCTGTGAAGCCGTCCCATTTGGGAAAAGGCCCGGAGCCTGTGAAAAAGGCCAACGCATGTGAAGCTCCCCGCCGGCGACACTCTCATATCCTGTGGATTCAACTAAAGAACACCCCCGACGTCACGCCCTCCCACAGGCTGCTTCGGGGCTCGCGTGAAACAAAGGTAAACCAGCCAACCGCCATGCGCGGGCGCTCGTGCAATATGACAACTACTAATATGATGAACACGGGTTTTACATGAGGGGCTTCCCCTCCCAAAATGCTCTCACAGCCATCAGATCAAAAGCTTGAGTTCTATTCATACAGGTAAAAAAGGCAGGAGCGATACACACTCAGTCGGACCAATCCCCCAATGCGTCCTCGGAAGCACCTCCCGAGCCGTCGCTGGCATCGCCGAGCTCGCCATCGTTGCATGCGTCGCCACCAGCAGCGTCAGGGCCGTTCACCGCACCGTCCTCCTCAGCAGCCACAATCACGTCGTCGTCATCCGAAGCGAAGGCCCTGACGAGGGCGTCCACGTTGTCTTCCACCCAGTGTGCCAGGTCGCCTCGGACGGCCTGGGGAACTGGGGCGATGACGGCATCAAAGTCGAAGTGGGAATCCATGTTCAGGAGATGACTGAAGACACGAGAAAAGGCGCGCCCGAGTAGGGCGCGGTTCCTCTCCTCCACCAACCTGTCGGCCCTGGCCGACCGCGCCTCCAGCTGTGTCACCACGGCGGTGAAGAACTGAAGGTTGCCAGCATAGTTGGCTGTGTGCGGCTCGCCAACGGCCACCTCACAGATGTTGCCCAAGGCTGCGCTAGCCCTCTCTCGGAGCGTGGCGAGCATGGGGCCATGCATGTGCTCCAGGACCTGCCGCTGACATATCTCATCCGCGTTCTGGCGCGCGATGCCCTCAGCCTCCTCCACCCGCTGGCGAAGACGGAGCACCTCGGCCTGGGAGGTGGCTAACTCCCCTCGCGCTACCTCAAGGGCGGCTCGGGAGGCGTCGGCCAGCCACGTCGCCTCCTCCCGCTGGGCCCTCAAGGCTGCGGTCCTTCCTTCAGCTTCAACCCGTATCAACTCCAGCCTCCTCTCGAACTCGCGCTCGAGGCCTTGGCGCGCCATCGCCACCCGACGTTCGACCTCCTCCAGGACACGAGCTTCCCGTGCGGCGACATCGTCCTCCGCCTGCGTCACCAAGCGCTCCCTCGTCTCCAGCCGCTCGTACTCACGGGTGCGCTCGGCGGCTTCCAGCGTCAATGCTTCTTCACGCTTCTGGAGCTCAGCTGGGTCGCCGGAGGCCACCCGCATCGACGCAAGGGCCGACTCGCGCAGCTCCACTTGTTCCTCCAGCGAGTGGCACCGAGCCAGGAGCTCACGAGCCCGCTCCTCCGCCGCCTCTCGCCGTCGGTCAGCTCCCCGGGCCTCCTCGGCGGCCTGGGATCGAGCCACCCGAGAGGCCTCCAGCGACGCCTTCGCCTCTTCATCGTCAAGATCATGCTGACGGCGTGCGAGGGCAATGGTGGCCTCCAGCTCGCGCCTCCCTGCAGCTAGGCGCAGGCCCTCAGCCTCCAGGCGCGTGTCTTCGTCAGCAAGCTCCTCCCCAAGCAAGTTCACCACGTCGGTCGCCCTTCGAAGGAACCCATGGCGGCGAGCGCGGCGCTCCCGGGCGTGCTCAAGCACGTCTTCCACACTGTCATCCGCCTCAAGCAAGCCCCGGGGCCACGAATCATCGTTCCTCCTCCGGGCAGGGGGCTGGGGGCTGGCGCCCTCGTGACGGCCGGGCGCGCCGCACCAGAAGCCCAGCCTGGAGCCAGCCCGTCTCCAGATGAAGGGCGCAGGGGGCGCCTCAACCAGTCGCAGTCCAGGACCAGACGAGAAGCCCACGGCAGACTGGCTATTCCCTGAGAGGGACCGGGAAGGAAAATCGGAGGGAATGAAGGGCCGAGGAGCACCTCGGGATGGTCCACCCCTTCAGTCGCCCTCACCATAAGGGCAGAGCTGCTCGGAGCACTTGAGGACGGTAGAGGGGGCGAAGCCAAAGGAGGCGGCACCTCTTCTACTTCCGTGAGCTCAGCCGAAAGGGGCCTGCGGATCAAGGATCAGTGAAAGCAACAAGAGGATCAGGAGCCAGAGAGGGAGAGGACTTACTCGTCGGTGGCGAAGTACTTCCTGAGCTTCAGCACGCGACAAGGGAAGTCATCACCCAGGGCCTCCCTTTTCCTCCAGAGGGCCTCAAAGTCCACGCGGAAGCGGCCCAAGAGAAGAGCACAAGGATCAACCTGCGACGAAGACGGAGCATCAGAGCGATCCACGCCAGGGGCGCCTGCCTGGCGCGTGCCGCCCATCACCTCGCCAGAAGACGCGGCTGGGGCCTCCGAGGCCTCAGCCCCGGGCGCTGGGAGCGGCTGCTTTCCACCTTCATCCACAGCGGCACGGGTCCCAGGAGCTGCCCCCTCGCGAGCATCACCCGGTGCTGCCACCTCATCAGGAGCCCCTCGGCCTCCGGCGCCTCCTGCCTCCCTGCTCTGCCACTTGAGGAGGAGTCGCCTTGGCCGATTGGAAGGGCAGTCACCACCATTGAATTCTCGCGAGGTCCCTGGAGGCCTGCGGGGCGCAGCCCCCACTCATCAAAGACGGGCATCTGCTTCACGAAGTCGGCCCTGCTCTGGCAGAGATACAGCAAGGCCCCTCCCTGTCGGACGTTGCCGGGGTTGGGGTCCCCGGCCAAGGTCAAGAGTGTCGACTTCAGCACCGCGGGAGCCAGGTCCTCTTCCTGGAGCCTCATGCTATCCTCGCGCCCACGGAAGGCCCACATCCGACGAGAGTGGCGTTGAAGGGGAGCAACACGACATAGCAGAAATTCCTTCACCACCTTGGGCGCTGTCACGCTGAGCTTCCTCAGGAGCGCGAAGCGGCTCCAGACGAAGACGAGTCGGGGGCTCTTGAGCGTCTCCTGGCCCCAACCCGAATTGGGGACAGCAGGCGAGGTCGACTCCGATAGCAGGGGCTGGGCACCCCTGCGTCCACATACAACCACCACTCGCGGAACCCAACCGCGGGCAGGGGGAGTTTGAAGTCAATCCCAGAGGCCTCGGTCTCAGGCTCGGTAGCGAAGCTCACACACGCCCAGCATTGGAAGGGTCGACAAGGTGCAGCGAGAAGAAGTGGCGCAGCAAGGCAACCGAAGGAGGGATGCCCACCATGGCTTCGCAAACGAAGGCGAAGACCGAAAGGAGGGTGATGGACTCAGGACTTAGATGCATCATGTGGATCTGATAATGGGAGAGCACGGCATTGAAGAAATCAGAAAAGGGGGGAACCAGACCCGCCCACAGGGCGTCGGTAAAACATGGGACCTCGGTTGCTATCCTGTCGATGGAGAAGTGGGACGCGGGCCAGGCCGTCGTCCTCCCGCACTCATTGAAGACGGTGGCCAGAGCCAAGCTATCCCTGCCCAGGCACTCTTGATTGAGTACGGTCGACTGGCCGACGGCGGGGGCCACCGATGGCGGCACACAAGACGGAGGCATGGGTTTCTCCCCTCTCTCCTTCCTCGTCGGAGTCATGGCGATGGGAAGGAGAGGGGAGATTCGAGATTGGATTGGAGGAGGGAGCAGGCGTTCGAAGGAAGGAAGAACAGGGGGCGCTCGAGCAACAAGAAGGGGAGCGGCTGTGTGCAACTACAAGTCCGCCTAGCAGGGCGCAGAATAAGGGGGCGTGGGGGAACAGTGCCGCCCACGTCCCATCAACCGCCACGTGGCGCCCAAGGCCGCAGGCTGTTAGGGCCCGCGGCGCTTCGCCCTTGCCCTTTCGCCTCTCGGCACGGCCAAGCCCGGGCGCGCCTTGGGCCCGGGGGCTACTGTCGGCGTTCTGGGAACGGGGGTCCCCAGACTTGCCTGCCTGCGGCCTGCGGCGTGGCTCAAAGGAGGCCCAGCAGGGCCCATCTTCATCAACACAAGACTCAAGACCCTCGCGAGGGGCCAAGCCTCACGAGGTGGACGACACGGAGCCTCCTCAGGCACGGCCTCGTTAGGCTGGCTCGCGAGGAGGCGGAGAGATCAAGGCGGGGTACCTCGCGAGGTGCCCGTGACGCAAGCCATGACGACTTAGGGCGCCAAGCGGGTGCCAGCCCGCGCAGCGTCCTCCTTTCCTCTTTGCTCCAAAGGGGGCAAGCGCAGCCGCGGAGTACCGAGGCGTCAGGCAAAGGTTGCCATTTCGGTGTAACAAGACCAAGACCAAGAGGACTATGAGTCGGAGGTCACCGTGGAGCCCAGGACGGCGTCATCTCCAAAGCTTTGCGCAGGCGAAGACTGCTTTTGTCAGGGTAGTTGATACTTGTTGTCCCCCTTCAAATTAGCCTGCCATTGTTGGCTCCCTTCCCGCTCGATATTTGGGAAGAGGACCAGGGCCTCTATAAATAGGACCAGCCACCCACAACGGGTCGGTTCGGAGGGTTGGTTCGTTCGGACTGTTAGATCGGTTAGAAGCAGAGAGAGAGAGAGAGAGAGAGAGAGAGAGAGAGAGAGAGAGGGTGGCTGAACTCCTCCCAGCAGTTCATCACCCCAGCCAAGAATAGACCCTCGCGAGGCTGTTCTTCCTTGTATTGTTCATCATCATCAGCCCCAAGAGGCAATCCACCCACCACGCACTGGAGTAGGGTATTACACCACAACGGTGGCCCGAACCAGTATAAACCTTGTGTCTCTTGAGCAGTTCTTTCAGTAGCTTAGATCTTTGTGGGACGGGGTGGTAGAAGGCGTAATCTCCGCGCGCACCCCAGTGTTCGAACCTTAAGGGTCTGCCAGAACCCGAAATCTGACAAAGAGCTACTGTTAAAGCAATGCTTGCCGACTCCTCCTGCCAGCTTGTCTGTCTTCAGGAGACTAAGTTGAGTGTTGTCGACAAATTCATCGTTGCATCACTTGGGGGAAACAGACTGGGTGGCTTCGCCCAGCGTCCGGCGAACGGAACTAGGGGCGGTATCCTATTGCTATGGGATGAGAATCTACTTGATGCTTCCGACTTTGTCACCTCTGCATACTGTATTTCTGCCACATTCTGTATACGTGCTTCTGGCTCCTGCTTCAAGCTCACTTCGATCTATGGCCCCACTGATTCCTCGTGCAAAGATGCTTTTTTGTGGAGTTTCTCAACCACAAACCACCTACGGATGTGGCTTGGTTGGTTGCCGGGGACTTTAACCAAATTTACAGAGCCAGGGATAAGAACAAGAGGAACGTCAACACGAGCAGAATTAACCGCTTCCGGTCGACGCTTCATTCCTGTGAACTCAAGGAAATCCACCTCCAAAATAGACGCTTCACTTGGAGCAACGAACGCGCCAATCCCACATTGTGCAAGCTTGATTCCTTCTTCTGCAATGCTAAGTGGGACACCACTCACAACAATCACTTGTTACATGCCCTGTCGTCTTCCCTCTCTGACCATTGCCCTCTATTGCTCGCTGATGACAAGGGCCCTAGGCGCCCGCGTACATTCAGATTTGAGAATTTCTGGGTATCTTTGCCTGGATTTCACAAGGTCGTTCTTGATGCTTGGGCGGAGAGGGTGAGTCATTCTGAACCGTACCAGGTCCTCCACCATAAGCTCAAAAAAAGGCGATCCGCCTTGCTCAGTGGAGCAAGCGTATCTTCTCCAAGGCCAAGGTGCAGCTCCATGCAGCCAACATCATCATCCTCCGCCTAGACATTGCGCAAGAGGAGCGACTGCTATCCCCGGGGGAGCTTGACCTATGCTCTAGGCTTAAGAGGCGCGTGATCAGTCTTGCGGTTCTAGAGAGGGCAAGAAAGAGCCAATGCGCTAGGATTGCGAACCTGAAGGATGGGGATGCTAACACAAAAATTTCCCACCGCCGCATCAACGCTAGGAGAAGGAAAAATCACATCCATAGGATAAAAAACGCACAAGGCTGGGTCACCGACCATAAGCAAAAAGAGGACATCATCCATAACCACTTTGCCGAGGTCATGGGGAAAGCAAGCACGAGCTGCGTTGACCTTAAATTGGGATGAGCTTAATATCCAGTCGCATGACTTGGATGATCTCGGTGATCCCATCACCGAGGATGAGGTTTTGGCGGCCATAAAAGCAATGCCGGGGGACAAGGCTCCCGGGCCATATGGCTTCACGGGCATCTTCTTCAAACGTTGTTGGGAAATTATTAAGCATGATCTCATGCGGGTCATCCAGAGCTTTGACTCGCTCCACACATCCCACTTGCAATGGCTCAACTCTGCCAATGTGGTGCTTTTGCCCAAGAAGGAGGGGGCGGAGGGAGTCTCTGACTATAGGCCTATTAGTCTTGTCCATGTCGTGGCCAAGATTATCGCCAAGATTCTTTCCCTACGGCTTGCCCCTCACATGGATGTTCTCGTCTCCAATGCCCAAAGTGCTTTCATAAAGAAGAGGAGTATCCATGACAACTTCATGTATGTGCGCAATTTTGCGAGACGGTTGCACAAGCGCAAGACTTCAACCCTCCTCTTCAAGCTTGACATTAGAAAAGCTTTCGACTCGGTCAAATGGGAATACATCCTCGACTTATTACAACGCAAGGGGTTCCCTTACAAATTCCGGAATTGGATCGCCGCTCTACTGTCATCTTCCTCTTCGCGCGTTCTCCTCAATGGGCTTCCGGCCCCCCCGATCAAGCACGGCCGCGGGTTTCGTCAAGGGGACCCAATTTCACCTCTACTGTTCGTCCTTGCAATTGACCCCCTTCAACATATCCTCGACATCGCAACTCACAAGGGCATCATCCATAGGATCCGCGGCTGCGGCGTCATGATGAGAACCTCCCTCTATGCGGACGACGCGGCCATCTTCATGGCCCCAATCAAGCAGGACATTGATAACCTCTCAGTCATCCTAAGGGGTTTCGGCGAGGTGACGGGACTCTTCACCAACTTCCGCAAGAGCTCGGTTGTGCCCATTCGATGCAGCCACCTTCCTCTGGAGCATATTCTGAGTAGCATTCCGGTGACCCGCGCCGCTTTCCCAATCAAATATTTGGGCCTCCCGCTCTCAGTACGACAACTTCGGAAGGTCGACTTCCAGTATCTTGAAGACAAGGCGGACGGAAAATTAGTAACTTGGGAGGGACAAAGCATCACACCTATTGGGCACACTACCCTTGTCAGATCGGTCATCACCTCTCAAGCGGTCTTCTCCATCACATCTCTCATCGTGCCACAGGGCACACTTCATAATATCAACAAGATTGAGAGGGCCTTCCTCTGGTCAGGGTCGGACAAGACGACCGGCGCAAAATGTAAGGTCTACTGGGACATGGTCTGCAGGCCTACGATCTATGGAGGCCTGGGCATCCTCAACACCGACAAGTTTGCTCGGGCCTTGCGACTAAGGTGGCCATGGTACGAATGGAAGGAGCCTACCAAGCTTTGGGTTGGCTTGGGCAACCCATGCACCGAGGAAGATATGGATTTCTTCTATGCCTCCACCACAATCATCGTTGGCAATGGTGCAAAAGCACCGTTATGGGACTCCCCGTGGTTGCTTGGTCGCAAGCCCAAGGATATTGCCCCTCTTATTTTTCAAGCCTCAAAAAGGAAGAGACCGACGCTTCGCCAGGCCCTTCGAGGGAACGCTTGGATGACCCACATCAAGCATGTCACTATTGTCTCCGTCACACACATCCGGGAACTTTTCTCGCTTTGGGCTCTTGTGCATGACTTCCATCTTGACGATCACGTTGAGGACGACATTGTTTGGAAACATGCTGATGATGGGCAGTACTCGGCGTCCACAACATATAAGGCGCAATTCCTTGGCCTGACGCACTCGCCCATTCACCACATGGTTTGGAGAGCTTGGGGCCCCCCTAAGGTTAAATTCTTCGCCTGGTTGACCTTGCAAGACCGGAACTGGACCGCCGACCGGTTGGAGCGGCGTGGTTGGGATAACTGTGGGCTTTGCACGCTTTGCAAACGTGAGCAAGAATCGGGCATCCACCTCTTCGTCAAGTGCCGCTTCTCCATTAGGCTCTGGCGATCGGTCATTGACAAGTTTGGTCTTGTGCACATGGACACCTCCAATTGGCACCTTGAGGATTCCCTCATGCAATGGTGGGATAAAAGGACCGACATGCGAAACCCCAATAGACGAGCGATGGCCTCCCTTATCATGCTCGTCTCTTGGACTATTTGGAACGAGAGAAACACGCGGGTGTTTCGTAACAAGAGCGCGCCGCCGCCTATCCTGCTTCAAAATATCGTGCTTGAGGCAAAATTATGGGTTACGGCAGGT
This sequence comes from Triticum monococcum, assembly GCA_034509565.1. Lineage (NCBI taxonomy): Eukaryota > Viridiplantae > Streptophyta > Magnoliopsida > Poales > Poaceae > Triticum > Triticum monococcum. Next base: position 478,530,064 of record CM067843.1, read on the forward strand.
GCTAAGAAACTAGGGTGTTTTGTTGTACGAGAATAATTGCCATGCCGTGTTGCAAGGGCACTTGTAAAAACTCTAAACTCTATTCTCCTCTTATTTAATGGATGAGGCAAATCTTTTGCCTCCGTTTTAAAAAAAAACAAATAACAGATGAGAGAAAAGGCTTCATCAAATATGCGATCATCAACTCCGCAACAAAGAATAGATGGGAGGGAGGCTTCACCAACTCTTTGTAGTAGTAGAGATTAATAGTAGAGACGAGATGCAACCGTCAAGTCTCGAACTGTCCGGCATGGACCCACTGTGTCTGACCGAGTAGAGCAAAACTAGCGGAAACGTGAACCAGGGGATTTCAAAATCGAGCTTCACCAAACATTCCGCCGCGGACACCAAACAAGTAAAGAGGGAGAAAAGGAGTGGTTTACGTCCTCTTCCTCCTCTACAATTACATTGTCACTTGAGAGAGAAACCACAGCGATGGGATGCGTGTCCCCTACAAAATTGCAGTCTAACTATTCCAGCAGAGATCTCGACTCGGACTCCGTTGCCTTCTCACTGAGCGATCTCTCCAAAGCTTTGTCAGCCTGCATGATAATGCAAAAAATGCGACAAACCGTAAGATTGTGCAACAGTCCTGAATAATTCTTTGGACTGTTCGTTTTGGCGTATGATTTTTATAGGTGTAACAGTAGGTTCAGAAGAGCAAACCATCTTCTGCCAGTCGGTGAAAAACGTGATGGCGGAGAGAAGCGTGGTCTGCGAGATGGATCCACAGACGACGCCAATCCAAAGCCCCTTTTCCCCCATCTTGAGCACAAAACCGAGGAGCATCGCCATGGGGATTCCGAGCAAGTAGAAGGAGCCGAGGTTGACGTACGCGCCCACGTGCTGCCATCCGCACCCTCGAGCGACGCCTGAGCAAGAACGTACGCACAGGCACAGAGATGTTAGTAACAAGAAGAGTAGCTACGTTTTGTTGGAAACGATGGAGAACTTGCAAGGTCATGCAGTTGCTCCCAGAACTCAGAAATGAATGTGACCTGAGAGAACCCCTTGCAGGCCATCGGTGACCACGGTGATGCAGACGAGAGGAACCATCACGGCGACGGCAGATGCCACCTCCTCCTCGCTGCTGTAAGCACGGCCCAGGAGGCGCCGTGACAGCAAAAGACTTCCACTGACGATCACCGCCTCTGTCACCGCGACCGACATCACGACCCGGACCGCCGATCGAGCTCCTTCCGGGTTCCCAGCACCCAATTCGTTAGCTACTCGCGTGCTGTTCGTTAAGAAATACAGAATCAACTATCAAACCGAAACTATTTCCACATCGGCCGTGTATTAACTGCCTTGAGAGATCGTACCTTCCAGCAGCTCCAAGTCCAGAAGGTATAGTAAAGAGCAATGTGACGCTCGTGAGGCTGTGAAAATAGTAACAGTAAAAATGTAAGTTCAGCCTTCTTATACTAGAAGCAGATTTAAGCCACATCAAACAGTGAACATTTGGTACCATATTGAGAGCACCGAGGTTTGAAGCTCGGGGTTGGGCAGAAGCCCCGACATGAGAATAAGCAGCTCAAATGACCACCACTCAAGACTGAAAACGAATGTAAACATTACATGATTAGGCACATAAATGCGAAGTTAATTCCATTCCAATTAGGTTCTGGTGGTTGGTTACCATATCATGAGCGCAGAGGGCAGAGCTAGGCGCAGGAACACACCCACCCCCCTGAAGGCCTTGATGGTCGGCGGCGTGCGCGTCTCCTTGCAGGAGCTCGACATCGCAATGTAGGCCACGAGCATGGCCACGTTGAGCCAGTATGAGACACTGATGGCCAGGGCGGCGCCGGTGTACCCCATCCCGGCCCTGAACACCATGACCCAGCACAGGGGGACGTGGAGCGCCAGCGTGGCCACGGACGACAGGAGCAGCGGCATGATGAGGCTCTGCGACTGCAGGAACTTGGTGATGGGCTGGATCACGGCGTTGGCGAAGAGCCCCGGGATGAGCCACACGATGTACCTCCCGGCGCCGTGCGCGATCAGGGGGTCCTGCCCGATCAGCACCAGGAGATTGCCCATGAACGCCCACAGGAGCGACAGCGGGACGCACGCCACCAGGAGAGTGACGATGGCTGTGTACATGTGGAGCCCCAGAGTGTGGTACTGCCTTGCGCCGTAGGCCTGGCCGCAGAGCGTTTCCAGTGCGCTTGCCATGCCGGTCTGTATGAATTCAGCATAGTTTATGTTGATCACTTGCTGAATTCAGCATAGTCATATGAACCTAATTTCTTCTTCCAAGTAAACTGACTTTTGCTAGCGGTGGAAATTTAGGCTGATATATAAATGGTGTGAAATCCATTGCAGAGAAAAAGATAGTTTCAACGGTTCTTCAGAAATGACTGCTACGTACTTTGACGTCTGCGGAATAAAATACTAGTACCACTTTACACCAATCAGAAATCTGATGGCATGTCACCCACTAGTATTCATTCTAACCAGTCTCGATAATTCCTACTTAGAAAAACACAAAGTCACTACGAGACGGAGGGAGTAATCTAAAGTCCTAAGCCAATGGAATAAAGAACATGAGTTAGTCTCTCGTTTTTCCTTGTCTGTATCTCAAGATGGAAAAGGTCCTTGGAACGATCTCGATGAGCTAAGAACACGCACCATGGATGAGCAGAGCCGAGGAATGCACGGCATGCAGCAAGGGGAAATCAAGGCTAGATGTCTAGGACGTAGTACTAGCTACTAAGAGGCGAATGGAAACTGAAGGGGAATAAACGAGCGGAGAGGCCGTAAACGGAACTGAATATGCGGAAGGGGGGAAAGGGGAGGTGGGGATAAGCGGTGTGCGTACGAGCAGGCTGAAGCCGGAGACGGAAGCGAGGGAGGTGGCGATGGCAGCAGAGGAGAGCGGGAGGACGCCGGGGAGGTGGCCGACCATCATGTTGGAGGACACCTGCACCGCGTACTGCGACAGGCTCACGGCCACCATCGGCAGCGCCAGGTACGCCAGCTTCCTGGCCTCGCTCCGCCAGTACCCCGTCGCCTCCTGGTCCTTCCGCGGCAGCAGAGGCGCATCCGCCATCGCGCGTGGGGTGCGCCCGAGAGGGATGATCTCCAGTCGCGGGAGGGAGGCCTCTCGAAGCGCTGTGTGCCCGTGCTCGCGGCCTGGGCACGGCGCCGCCGCCGAGTCGTGGACCGCACGTGCTGGGTTTATTATTGGACCGCACGCGCTGCGTGGGTATTAGTAATGTGTTTGCAATGGACCGCTGCCTGGGCACGGCGCCGCCGCCGTCGTGGTCGTGACCGTTACAAGAGAGATAAGGATCCTCATGAAATATGATGGATGTATTATTGAGACTTGAGAGCAAATATATATTGAATACAAGACTTGAAGAATAAGACACCTCTTCTGAAGATAAATTAGAAGATGAATTACAAATCCTAGACTATCAAATACTGTACTTCTATCTCAAATATATCTCTAACATCCCCGCAGTCGTAGCGGTAGTATTGCGAACAACAAAAGCGTCGTGGACTATCTCAAATACATGTATCTCAAATATATCTACCGCACGTCCGGTTAAAAAATGATGGCGTTATGAGCATATAACGTGGATCCTGTGCGTGTTGGTCCAGGTCCAAGGTCTGTGCTGGAAACAAAATTGGAAAATGTGGAATGCTACGCTATGGGCCCCACCTGGCATTCAGCACTGCCATGTACGTAACGAGGTTGAGGATAGAACGAGTCTTCTACCAATCGCTATGCTAACTTTGTGATGCCCACTTCAATCCCCAAACAAGGCTTTCAATCCCTTTCCTCTTTTCTCTGAAGTCAAGGCTCATGCTACTAATTTGGTCCACCTACGAGCCTAGCCGAGTGAGTCAATTTATTAATACACCATATGCTATACTACCTGATTTTTAAGGCATCACAGTCAATCAAGGTCTCCAAACTAAAACAGGGTCATCAGGTTTTGAAAGAGCTTTTTTATTTAATTCTTTTAATAATTTATTATGCTTCTTAATTTTGAAGATTTCCCTGTAAATTAAATTTTGAATTTGGTTGGGTCAACGATCTTTTAAATTAATCAACAGCAACCGACCTATAAAGACATACCAATCACACACACCCTTTCACCACTTAAAAAATTATCACATGTCATAGTGTAGCATTAAAATAGTACATGCAGCCACCAACACGAAAAATTTCCTCTCATAATTATAAGTTAATTAACGGATAACAGAGAATCACACAGCGGAAGGCCCACCAAAACACACTCCATTATCCCCCCACTTGCCAAATCAAATACTCCATCAGTTTCAAAACATAAGGTGTATTAGTTTTTTGAAAATTCAATTTTTTTAACATTAACCAAGTTCAGAGCCAAAAAAATGACATCCGCAATACTAAATAAATAAAACATGAAAAATCATTTCATGATGAATCTAACGATATCAATTTGATATTTTGAATATTGATATAGTTATCTATAAATTTAGTCAGACTTGAAGAGATTTGAGTTTTCAAAGAACTAATACACCTTATATTCTGGAGCAGATGGAGTAAAAAAATATGTGTATTGCTTTTTTGAAAAGTCATTTAAAAAAATTGACCAAGTTTAGAACCGAAAATATCAGCATCCACAATACTAAATAAATAAATATGAAATTCATTTCATGATGAATCTAATGATACGGATTTCATATTATAAATAGTGTATATTTCTCTACAAATTTGGTCAATCTTAATGAGGTTTGACTTTTCAAAGTACTAATACACCTCACATTCTGAAAGAGAGGGAGTAAAAAAATTACGAAAATCCAGCAACACCAACAGCGCAGCAAAGCGTCCATCCCTTGTAGTATTTGTATGATTAGAGAACTTGGAAAGCCATTGGTATTGCAAAGTCCTCTTTTGAGAGTCAGAGTGAGTGCACAATAAGAATCTTATAAAATGCTACGATAGATGAGTCTAATGCATACATAATAGGGGCTCAGGCGCCACTATGTGGGGCATGCTTGTGTTGTGATCTTTTCTCAGCACATTAGGCTACTTTCTTTTGCCCTTGGTCTCAGTCCAAAGCGTTTTGAGTTAGCAATGGTAGTTTTTTTAGGGATTAGCAATGGTAGTTAAGATATATAACATTAGGATCTAATCACCTCATATTAGTAGATCAAATACATTAACCAAGAACAAAATAAGGTCATATGTGTAGACATACAGATACTATATTATAAGATTTTAGAACCATGCTTGATCAACCATATCCACGAACTGAATTCAGTTATATGCTAATGTAGTGTTGATTACATCTTGTAGTTGATTACTATATGGTTTACTTGGTAGAAGATTATATGTTCAGATCCATTATGATATTTAATACCCTCTGATCTTGAGCATGATTATCATTTGTGAGTAGTTACTTTTGTTCTTGAGGTCACGGGAGAAATCTTGTTGCAAGTAATCATGTGAACTTGATATGTGTTTGATATTTTGATGGTATGTATGTTGTGATTCCCTTAGTGGTGTCATATGAACATCGACTACATGACACTTCACCATATTTGAGCCTAAGGGAATGCATTGTGGAGTAGTTATTAGATGATGAGTTGCGAGAGTGACAGAAACTTAAACCCTAGTTTATGCGTTATTCCGTAAGGGGCTGATTTGGATCCAAAAGTTTAATGCTATGGTTAGATTTTATCTTAATACTTTTCTCGTAGTTGCGTATGCTTGCGAGGGGGTTAATCATAAGTAGAAGGCTTGTTCAAGTAAGAACAACACCTAAGCACCGGTCCACCCACATATCAAATTATCAAAGTAGCAAACACAAATCAAACCAACATGATGAAAGTGACTAGATAAAATTCCCGTGTACCCTCAAGAACACTTTGCTTATCATAAGAAACTGTTTTGGCATGTCCTTTGCCTCAAAAGGATTGGGCTAAATTGCTGCACTTTTTGTTACCGTTACTGTTACTTGCTCGTTACAAATTATTTTGCTATCAAACTACTCGTTACTTATAATTTCAGTGCTTGCAGAGAATACCTTGCTGAAAACTACTTGTCATTTCCTTCTATTCCTCGTTGGGTTCGACACTCTTACTTATCGAAAGAACTACGATTGATCCCCTATACTTGTGGGTCATCAGCAGGCCACGCGGAGGGGAGGGGGAAGGTGTCTAGAGGACTCCCTCAACGCGGAGAGGCCACGGGGGCGCTTGAGAGAGCTCGAAGATGACACGTTTACGCGGTCATGGCAGAGGAAACACGGACAGCACGCGGACACGACTGTCATGGAGTGGGGAGGAAGAAAGAGGAGGGGGCAGGGTGCGCGTGGACGAAGGGGGGTATGAGCGATGTTGTAAACATCGTGTGGTGTCGAGAGCACGATGACCGGTCAGTGGCTGGGGGCCCCAAATCCAGAGCGCGTCGAACAACATGCCAGACGTGTGCTCACCGCGTGAACGTGGCCTTGCCACGCGTTCTGGGTGGCCTAAGTGTGTATGGCGTGTTAGGCACTCCCCCAGTAGATGCTAGGAAGAAGGGGACAACCGAATAATCTTAAGAGGAGACTGAACTGAGCTCAAACATGAATTAGCAGCCAAGTGTTTGATTACTTGTGAGGGAAATTCACATGTCCAAGGGGCATCATGTTTGGATGAGGATAATCATCCACTAAGGTGACTAGCTTGGCAAAGTTTCAGCTCAAAAGGACAAGCCTAGATGACACTTTCTTTGCAATATGCCCCACTGGACAGAAATGAGAAAGTTGAAGTTGTGCTCAAATGTATGAATGGATTGATCTGAAATTTGGGGTAGGATGATCATAAGGACATATGAAGTCACTGTAAAAAAATTATACCATTTGGATAAACAAAAATGGTACTTCCTTCACAGTGGTCCTCTATGGACAAAAACTTAGGAAATTCTTGAGAACTATTGGCTCAATGAAATGAGCTCAAATTTTGTGGAGGGAGGTTATAATGGTAGGAGAATGTCCTGGTAACATTTGAGAATTTATGGAGCAATATAAAATATATTTGCTTCACAAACTGAAATAATGACCAGAAACAAAGATTGGATGGTTGCTCACCATGAGCATGAAATCTTGAATATTTTTGCATATCCAAGGTTCATATGGTCCAAAAGAATTTTGGTAATGACAGAAATATAGGTTCTTTCACAACCTAGGGCAAACAGGGTTATTCCTTTAATAGAAAAAGGAATATTCCCAAGAAATGAATATTAGGGTTGGGCTAAGATGGAAATGACATGGCCTTGGGAAAGATTTGAGGGTGACAAACCACTTGGGAGAGGAAGATGAGATGATCTTCGCAGCTTTCAAGACCACAGAGCCACAGAAAAGGAAATCCAAATAAGAAATCAAAGAAATACAAAAGAAAAGGAAAGGGCCAAAAATCGGGGTGTGACATTTTGGGTGTAAACCTGTAGGGTGTAAGTGGGTGTTTAAGAAAAAGCTTAGGCATAATGGTACAATTGAAAAGTAAGGCGCGGCTTGTAGCCAAGTGATATACCCAAAAAGAAGGTGAAGATTTCTTTGATACTTATGTGCTTGTGGCCAAATTGACCATCATTCGAGTACTACTCTCATTGGCTGCCCCACACAATCTTCTCTTTCATCAAATGGATGTTAAGACAACTTTCCTAAGGCCTTGTTCGGTTACGCCCAGCCCAGCGAGGTTTCGGGTCCAATCCACGCGGGTCCGCAGGGATTACCCCCGCCGGGGAATAAACCCGGCCCATCCAGTTTTTCTCGTTCGGTTAAGCCCCACATTGTATTTCCCCGGCCCAAACCTCTCCAAACCCACGCGGAAAAAATCATCCACTAGCACCCCATGGAAGGAATCCCCGAGCGAGGCGCTCGTCTCATCTCTCCCGAGCGACAGAAGCGGCGGCAAGGAGGCGGCGGGGACGAGTGGACGACGGCGGCGCAACCTACCCGGATGTAACGCCCCATATGTAACCTTCCCGAATTGTACTCCAACTCATGCCGTTTCCGGCATTAAGTTATATTTAATTCTCGGGTTCGGGTCTTTGTCTCTGTATGTTGTTTTCATTTTTTGTGCATCTCATATCATGTCATCTCGTGCATTGCATTTGCATACATGTTCATCTCATGCATTCGAGCATTTTCCGCGTTGTTCGTTTTGCATTCCGGCGCTTCGTTCTCCTCCGGTGGCCATTTCTAGCTTTCTTTCGTGTGTGGAAATTAAACATTTCCGGATTGGACCGAGACTTGCCATGCGGCCTTGGTTTACTACCGGTAGACCGCCTGTCAAGTTTCGGGTCATTTGGAATTTGTTGGATACTCCAACGGTTAACCGAGGGACCGAAAAGGCCTCGTGTGTGTGCAGCCCAACACCCCTCCATTTTGGCCCAAAACCCACCAAACTCTGCTCCATCGTCTCGGTCGTTCGATCACGATCGTGTGGGCGAAAACCGCACCTCATTTGGACTCTCCTAGGTCCCTCTATGCCTATTTATACCCCCTCCATTTCGGATCTCGTCTTCCTCCTCCGAAACCCTAATTTCCCAGATCCGCTGCTCCTCCCGCCGACGGACACGTCCGATTCGGGCCGGACATGTCCGCCCCGCCGCCGCCAGCCACCCACCGTGCGCCATGTGGCAGGCCAGCCGCCGCCGCCGCCGCGGCCCGCTAGGCCCAAGGCCGGCCCCCGCCTCCGCCTCGCCCGGGCCGCGCCCCGCGCCCGTCCTCCTCCTGAGCGCCGCCCTTGCCTCGCCGTCCGGCGCCGCCCCACCGCGTCGCTCCGCCGCCCGCCGCCGCACCGCGCTCCGGCGACCGAGCCGCCGCGGCCACCGCCCCTCGTCCTCCGGCGATCCCCGCCGCTCCGGCGTCCCACGCCGGCCGGAGCCGCTCCGGCAGCGGCCTCCCCGCCGTCCTCCGGCGCCGATCCGGCCGTCGAGCCCCAGCCCGAGCTCCGGCGAGCCCTGTTCCGGCGAGATCCGGCTGCCTCGGTTCGCGCGCCGGACGAACCCTAGATCTGGGTTGACCTTTTTTCCTTCCCCCCTCATATTTTTATGCCATGTTTGACCTGCCATATCTCCGCATCCGTAGCTCCGATTTGGGCATATGATATATCAAAATCTTCGTCTCGACGAGTACATCATTTCATTCCATTTTATCATTTGCATTTGAGGTCATCTTGGTGCCCAAAATGCTGTTGGAAGGAGGCATCATGAGTTAAATTGCAGATCCGTTAGTTCATCATGCACTTTTGTCATTTTTTGCCATGTTTAATCCGTGCATGATATGCCTGTGCCCCTTTGGGATGAATTGTTAAGCATGTTGTCTTTTTTCCAGAGGTGCCTCCCATGCATTTTTAGGATGTGTGTGTTGTCTTGTGCAAGCTTGCGAAGAGGGCTACCTGAGTTTACTGATTTCAGGGACTTAGTGAAAATTACTAAGTCTGGGATGTTTTAGTTCACGATGCTATATGTCCAGCTTGTTTCCTAGTGATCCGTGCCTCTTTTGAGGATGATCAGTAAGAGTGGTTTGTTATGCTTGTTGTGCTTAATCCATCCATGTCTTTACTTGTTATGTTGGAGCGCCCTAGGTTGACTCAATCGAGCTCAACTTTTGCATAGTTGTTGTTTTGGGCAGATCGTGAACTCTTTTGCGATTTTGTCGGAGTGATTGCTAGTGATCCGTGCATGCTATGCCATTGTTCTTGCCATGTCTAGCTAGCATTTTGTGCCTTATTAATGGATATATGCTTGCCTTGCCATGACTTGCACCGTAGTGAGTGCATCGAGCTCGTTTACATGCCTCCGTGAGTTATATGTCAGCATGTCCCAGTTTTCACCAAGTCTGAAAACTGATTGTGTTTCATCGATGTTCGTTTGCTCGGTAGAGTATTTTGTGAACCCTTTTGGCCCCTGGTCATTTTGGGTATTTTGTTAAGCTTGTTGAGTAGCTCCATGCCATGCTCTTACTTGCCATGTTCAGGTTTTGCTTCATGTGGTTTTGCTGCTCCGAAGAGGGCATCGTGGTCTGAAATTTCAGACTAGCGTTAATTTCGCCAAGTCTGAAATCTGTTTTGCTTATTCAGTTTTGCCATGCTTGTTTGAAGCCCTTAATGGATGAATTTGCCTATGCCTCAGTCCTGGTGATTTATTAAGCTTCTTGAGTACATCACTGCCATGCAATTTGTTTTCATGTTGGGTGGCTGTAGCATGTTCATTTTGTTGCATTTAGAGCCTACTTGCTGTAAATCGCAGATCGGTTCGTTTAGTAAATCGCTTGCCATTTCTAAACCGTAGCTCCGATTGCCATGATCTTTATATCGTTTTCAGGGGATTTCTTCCCCTCTATCCAGTGGCACACTTGGTTTTCCAAGTTGAGGCCAGGTTCATGCATTTCCTGTCACGTCTTGCATTTTGCATCCCGCATCGCATCCCGCATAGCATATCATCTTTGCATCTTATTGGTTGCCTTTGCACGTGGTTGATTGTATCCTTGTTGCTTGTTTGTGTTGTTGGGTAGAGGCGGGAGACGAGTTTGCTAACGAGGAGCCCGTTGAGTTTGCTTTTGAGGATCCAGTCAATTCTGACAACTGTGCAGGCAAGATGATCACACCCTTGAAATCACTACTATCTTTGCTATGCTAGTTTGCTCGCTCTTTTGCTTTGCCAATGCTACGATGCCTACCACTTGCTTTTCAGCCTCCCAATTGCCATGATTGAGCCTCTAACCCACCTTTGTCCTAGCAAACCATTGATTGGCTATGTTACCGCTTTGCTCAGCCCTTCTTATAGCGTTGTTAGTTGCAGGTGAAGATTGGAGCCGTTCTTTGTTGGAACACTTATTTACTTGCTGGGATATCATTATATTGCTATGTTATCTTTACTCATCTATATACTTGGTAAAGGGTGGAAGGCTCGGCCTCTCGCCTAGTGTTTTGTTCCACTCTTGCCGCCCTAGTTTCCGTCATATCGGTGTTATGTTCCCGGATTGTTGCGTCCCTTACGCGGTTGGGCTATATGGGAACCCCTTGATAGTTCGCCTTGATTAAAGCTTTTCCAGCAATGCCCAACATTGGTTTTACCATTTGCCACCTACCCTTTTCTTTCCCTTGGGTTTCCGGAGCCCGAGGGTCATCTTTATTTTAGCCCCCCACGGGCCAGTGCTCCTCTGAGTGTTGGTCCGGAACGTCAGCCGCCGGTGGCCACCGGGGGCAACTCTGGGCTGGCCTACCGGAAGTTTAGACAATCTGAGTGTGCCCTGAGAAAGAGATATGTGCAGCTCCTATCGGGATTTGTCGGCACATTCGGGCGGTGTTGCTGGACTAGTTTTGACATGTCGAATCATCTTGTTGTACCGGGATACCGAGTCTGATCGGTGGGTCTTGGGTGGAGGTCTATTCCTTCGTTGACCGTGAGAGCTTGTTATGGGCTAAGTTGGGACCCCCCTGCAGGGATTGATCTTTCGAAAGCCGTGCCCGCGGTTATGGGCAGATGGGAATTTGTTAATGTCCGGTTGTAGATAACTTGAACCTTAAATAATTAAAATGAATCAACTGCGTGTGTTGCCGTGATGGCCTCTTCTCGGCGGAGTCCGGGAAGTGGACACGGCGTTGGAGTTATGTTTGCGTAGGCTGCTCTATATAGTTTCCGCTCGTGCTTTGCCTCCTCTTCTCGCTCTACTTTGCGAATAAGTTAGCCACCATATATGCTAGTCGCTTGCTGCAGCTCCACTTTACATTACCCTTTCCTACCTATTAAGCTTAAATAGTCTTGATCGCGAGGGTGCGAGATTGCTGAGTCCATTGTGGCTCACAGATTACTATTACACCAGATGCAGGGACCGATGATACTTCTCCGGATGGCGCGCTCGAGCTGAAGTGGGAGTACGACGAGGACTCTCAGCGTTACTATGTGTCGTTTCCTGATGATCAGTAGGGATGCCTATTCGGGGTTAGATTCAGGGCCTAGTCGCTTGTTGGGGGTCTTTTCTATTTTGGCGCCGTAGTCGGGCCATGAGTGATTGTATGATGGATGTTATTTATGTACTTCGATGTGACGTGGCGAGTGTAAGCCAACTATGATATTATTCCCCTTTATATTATATATGTACTTGGGTTGCGTAATGATTCCTGACTTGCCACATTGCTTTCAATGTGCCTATGTCTCTAAGTCGTGCCTCGACACGTGGGAGACATAGCCGCATCGAGGGTGTTACACCGGAGGAGGAGGGTGCCCTCCTGCTTCGACGACCTGCCACGAAGCCCGTCGGAACCCTAGCCTTTGATTGTCCCATCTCCCCCGCCGCCCCCTTGCCGCGGGCCCGCGGCCGGAACCCTAGCTCCGGAGAAGTGGTTGCTGCAGGCGAGGAGATCTCTGGTTAGTTCTCTCTCTCCCTCCTCCCCCCCTCCCTCCCACCGCCTTTCTCTCTAGCAGCACTGATTTGCCCCCTCCATGAAAACCTAGACAAATATTGATTTGTCTTCCCGAATGTGCTCGTCAAGGTCGAGACTTTTCTTGGGGTTTCCTAGGAACTAGCATCAATTGTTATTTCATGATTTGTCTTCCCGAATGTGGTCGTCAAGATCTGTCTTCCCGTTGTTAGTAATTTGTACTGGAATCAGCAGTACAATTTTGTGTTAGTAAATGGAGTCAGCAGTACGATTTGGTGTTAGTAATTTGGATTTGTTTTATTTTTCTCGACATAATTATTGTAGTAGTAGTATAATTGTTAGTCTATCTCTTGGTATAAAGAAGGACTATCTAATCTAGAGGAACAACAATGCATGTTGTTTTTGTTGCTGGCTGCTGATAGTACAGTATGATGTTCGTCCCAAAATGTAGTATGTGAACCTAATCTCTGTTAGCAGCAGAGCACATACTTCCAAAGATTTTTTATGTCCGAACAAAAGATACTTCGGGTATGATCATTGGTAGATTATATAATTGTTCTCTTCATGGTGTGTGATCATCATCTGTTCTTCATTGGTACACATTGCAGTTGTCCTTTTTTCCTAGTGTTGTCCTTTTTGTTAGATGATGTTCCAATGCCAGATATTTTGATGATGCCAGATATAATCTAGCTTCGCCGCCTCACAACTGCAGCAAGACCCTGAATTGGGCAGCATCGTGAAGGACAAGGTAGATTAATCCTCTTGTTTTAATCTTCTCCTTATTCATGTACTGTTGGTTATTATTGCTTGGTCGATAGATCTGTGTTACAAACTGTTTTTTTGGTAAGCTGAGAGCTATGTTAATATATTACATACTAGACATTGTAGTTGTTGAAGAATTTTAGCTCTTACTACAGTTGTTTTTTTTGGTAAACTGTTTGTTTGTACAACTTGCACTCTTACTGTTTTGGTGTAGTAGTAATAACTAGCCACATTTTTCTTCTTTAGACTTGGAATGGATCCTGAAATGAGGGATCGTGTTAGGAAGAGGGAGGAGGAGGATGACGAAATGATGTTATTTGTTTTCCCTGCACTACATTTGATAGAGACCGATGGAGTTGCTCTTAGGGAGCGGAGGATTCCGCGTCATACATCATCGCTAACAGGCGAGATGTTTGTTAAGGAGTTACTCGAAGGGCACATCAAAAACTGTCGGGTAGCATTTAGGATGGAGCCGCGTATCTTCAAATCTTTGGCTAATTATCTTCGAAGGGAGAAGTTGGTGAAAGATACCAGAATTAAAGTCGAAGAGAAACTAGCATCATTTCTGTGGATGTTATCCCATAATTCTTCATTTGAAGACCTTCAAGTTCGGTTTGGTCACAGCGGGGATACTTTCCATTGGCAAATGAAGAATTTCTTTGACATCATCCCTATTCTCTCCAAGCATTTTTTTGAAGCCTCCAAATCCCAGTCAAGTGCATCCGAAGATTCAGTCGGACACGAGATTCTTTCCTTATTTTCAGGTTTTTGCTTTGCCAACTTTGATCCACATCGATAACTTACTCTTCATATTATAGGTGCTAAGTTATAGTATTTTGTTGCAGAATTGCATTGGGGCAATTGATGGGACACATGTTCCCATAACAATTTTAGGAGAAAAGCCGCACCATTCAGAAATAGGAAAGGGTCCCTAAGCCATAATGTTATGGTCGTGTGCGACTTCGACCTGAACTTCACCTTCATTTCTTGTGGCTGGGAGGGATCTGCTACCGATGCTAAAGTTCTCCGGTCAACACTTAATAGTGGGTTTCATGTACCTCCGGGCAAGTTTTATCTGGTTGATGGTGGTTATGCCAACACACCTTACTTCTTGGCACCGTATCGTGGTGTTCGGTACCATCTGAAGGAGTTTGCACGCGGTCGCCGTCGACCCCAAAATCACAGGGAGCTATTCAATCTCCGGCATGCCGTGTTACGAAATCACGTCGAACGGGGATTAGGCATCTTGAAGAAGCGGTTCCCAATCCTAAAAGTGGGCACGCATCATCGAATAGAGAACCAAGTCAAGCTACCAGCAGCGGCGGCAATCTTACATAACATCATCCGATCTGAAAAAGGAGATGAGCGTTGGTTAGATAACCAACCAAACAATATACCTGTCATGAATTTTGTTGATCTTCCTGACGGTGATATTCCTCAAAATCATCAAATCAACCATGAAGGCGACAACCTTAGAGATGCCATTGCTCATCAAATGTGGGCTGATTATCGACATGCATAACTTGTCATTTGTAGTGTAGTAGTAATAAGTATAGTGTAGAAGTTTATGTTTTTTTTTCTGTTGTTCATGTCATGAATATTGTTCAGAAGTCACTATGATGACTGCTCGAGGGTCACCAAGGTTGAGCCTCCTCAAAAAAGCTGTCGAAAGGGATAGAGCATCACCTCCTACAAGCAGTGTGACAAAGAGGATGAGAGGGTCTCCCAAAGGTAATAAACTAGCCGTGACTTTATTTCTCTTGTCGGGACTTTATTTGCTTAAAACCAAAATAGTTAAGATAGAAAAAGGTACATTAACATACAATGTGGAAATGCAGAAGATAGAGCACAGTGGAATGCAAGCCTTGAGAAAGATCTTGTGGACTTGCTTCGTGAGCATGATACACCTGAACATAAGGGTCAAAATGGATGGAGCTCAGAAGCATGGAATACGATAGTGAAGAAATTCCACCAAAAGAATCCTTATGCTAGGTACGAGAAGAAGAAAATCCAAGAAAAGGAAAAAGAGTTGAAAAGAGAATACAAGATGATCAAAGAGATAAGGAAGCAAAGCGGCGTTTCATGGGACGACCGGCAGTGCAGGATTCTAGCGGATCCACCACTTTGGAAAAACATCATCATAGTAAGAATGTCATTGTTATTCCCTAAAAGTTTCATTACTTGTTGCATGCTCTAATATCATTTTCTTGTCAACTATGTAGTCACACCCTAAAGCTGGAAAGTTCAAGACAAAAGCCTTCCCTCTTTTTGAAGCTTTGGGAGAATTGCATGATGGTTAGTTATCAACTTCATTCATATACTCATGTCATTGTTTTATGTTTGTTTACTCTTCTAGTTTGAAATCTTATATTTGATTGTCACTTTAACTTGTAGGCCAAACTGCAGAAGGGACATATAACTTCACCTCTATCGAGTCATCACATTGCTCGACCCAATCAGATCTCGAGAATCTTGGAGGAGCTAGCAAGAATCAAGGAGAAACATCAGCTGATGGTGAGAATCTTGGAGGAGAAAGGGTGTAGATCGATGAAGATGTTGAGGAGGTTTATGTGCAAGAAAACATTGATGTGGAGCCCGAGCAAACTCAACCAAATTTGGCTACTGCACCCTCAAGAAATGGAGAAGAGAAAGAACCAAAGAGAAGGAGGGGGGCGAATGGTGATGTGGCTGCAATGATGGAGAAGTACTTGGACATAAGGACGAAGCAGGTGGAGGATGAGAGGAATAAGCCAAGGGTCGTGGATGAGTACTCTATCAAAAACTGCATTGATCTGCTGAAAACAATGGAGATCACACTTGAAGAAGAAGTCAAGGCTTTCTGAGTCTTCAAGATCCCCGAGAACCGAGAGATTTTCATGAGTGCCAGACCGGAGACTGCTCTTATGTGGCTGAGAGCTGAAATGGAATAACTCAGGTACTCCTCTTTTCAATTAGTGCATGTTACTAAACTCCTTGCTAGCCATTTAGTCCATGTTGTTGTTGTTGCTGCTGCTGTAAAGACATTATTTTCTGCTGAAATGGATAGTTGTTTTAAATATATTTATGAAGTTCTTTTGCAAACTATTAGACTGACTGCTTATAGGAACACTTTTCTTGAATAATACAACCTTTTTTCAAATGATTGCTTGATGTATCGACACAGGTTGACAAGTGCTTGTGTTGTAGCTAGGCTAGGCTGATTTTCTTGTGGTTGTAGTAATTGTCTATTTCTAAACTGCTATGATGCCTTGTCCCTAGAAAATAAAAATGGATGCTTTTAACATAGATCAGAGGATAGAGATTGATTTACCTACTATCTATGTATGTTTTTCTCATTGTTTCCATTCCTGGAAATAAAACTGCCAAGTATTTCACTCTCAAACTAATTTTGGGTTTGAATGGTTTCAAAAAGCAGGAGTTCTACATAAGAATGCTCCGGAAGAAGAGCGAAGGTGCCGCGACTTGGATCTATTTGTGTGTGCTTTTCAGTGGAAGGCTTCATATCTATTCGCTGGGTTTTGTCCATGTGATATTTGTAGAGAAACTAAACACTATTTCTGAAACGACTGACTGTAGCGTGGAAGAATTTGGGAGGAACTGATAATTAAGCTCTTGTGGTCTATTCAACATATTATATATTATGTATGCTCCAAATTGCTATTATTTTTGTTAGTATTTGTGCCCTGTTCAAATCTTAGAATTGTTGTTATTGTTGGGATAATAAGTGTTTTAAACTGTCAGTGTTATTGTCACTTCAGTCTGCATCTGTGTCATTACTGCATGAGAATTGTTGTTATCTATATGTACCACTTCATCTATGTCAATACTGTCCAGTGCCCTTGGGGACTAACCGAATGCATGAGAGTGGCGTGGATTGCATACTGGCAGGGATTTGGTCCCCAAGTGGTTTTGGTGTCAAGCGGGGATCACCCAATCCTCTAGAGGATTAAATCCACTAGAGGATTAATTCTGCTACAACCGAACAAGGCCTAAATGGAGATTTGGAGGAGGAAAATTTACATGGAACAACCTGGTGATTTTGTAGTAGATGGTCATGAAGGATAAGTGTGCAAATTGCTAAAATCTTTGTATGGTTTGAGACAAGCACCTAAGCAATGGGACGAGAAGTTCAAAAAAACTTTGACATCTACGGGCTTTGTTGCAAACACAGCCGATAAGTGTGTGTACTATCGCCATGGTGGGGGCGAGGGAGTTATACTGTGTTTGTATGTTGATGACATACTTATTTTGGAAGAAATCTTATGGTCATTGTGTTGGGGAACGCAGTATTTCAAAAAAACTACCTACAATCACACAAGATCTATCTAGGAGATGCATAGCAACGAGAAGGGAGAGTGTGTCCACGTACCCTCGTAGACCAAAAGCGGAAGCGTTTAGTAACGTGGTTGATGTAGTCGAACGTCTTCACGATCCAACCAATCCAAGCACCGAACGTACGGCACCTCCGCGTTCAGCACACGTTCAGCTCGATGACGTCCCTCGATCTCTTGATCCAATTGTGGACGAGGTAGAGTTCCGTCAGCACGACGGCATGGCGACGGTGATGATGAAGTTACTGGCGCATGGCTTTGCCTAAGCACTACGACGATATGACCGAGGTGTGTAACTATGGAGGGGGCACTGCACATGGCTAAGAGAAGACTTGGTGTGTCTTTGGGGTGCCCCCTTCCCACGTATATAAAGGGGGAGGAGAGTAGGCCGGCCCTAGAGGGGGCACGCCAAGGGGGGAAGTCGTACTTGGACTCCCGGTCCAAGAAGGATCCCCCCCCCCTTTCCTTTCCGAAGAAGGGGGAAGGGGGAAAGAGAATGAGGAGGAGAAGGAAAGCCCCCCCAACCCTAGTCCAATTCGGTTTGGGCTTGGGGGGGTGCGTGCCTCCACCTGGCCGCCTCTCTCCTCAAGGGCCCATGAAGGCCCATTAACCCCCCCCCCCCGGGGGGGGGGGGGTTCCGGTACCTTCCCGGTACTCTGGAAAATACCCGAAACACTTCAGAACCATTCGGGTGTCCGAATATAACCTTCCAATATATCGATCTTTGCCTCTCGACCATTTCAAGACTCCTCGTCATGTTCGTGATCTCATCCGGGACTCCGAACAATCTTCGGTCATCAAATCATAACTCATAATACAAATCGTCATCGAACTTTAAGCGTGCGGACCCTACGGGTTCGAGAACTATGTAGACATGACCGAGACACATCTCCGGTCAATAACCAATAGCGGAACCTGGATGCTCATATTGGCTCCTACATATTCTACGAAGATCTTTATCGGTCAAACCGCACAACAACATACGTTGTTCCCTTTGTCTTGGGTATGTTACTTGCCCGAGATTCGATCGTCGGTATCATTATACCTAGTTCAATCTCATTACCGGCAAGTCTCTTTACATGTTTCGTAATGCATCATCTCGTAACTAACTCATTAGTCACATTGCTTACAAGGCTCATAGTGATCTGCATTACTGAGGGGGCCCAGAGATACCTCTCTGATACTCTGAGTGACAAATCCTAATCTCAATCTATGCCAACTCAACATACACCATCGGAGACACCTGTAGAGCATCTTTATAATCACTCAGTTACGTTCTGATGTTTGATAGCACACAAGGTGTTCCTCTGGTATTCGGGAGTTGCATAATCTCATAGTCAGAGGAACATGTATAAGTCATGAAGATAGCAATACCAATAAAACTAAACGATCATTATGCTAAGCTAACGGATGGGTCTTGTCCATGGCATCATTCTCTAATGATGTGACCCCGTTCATCGAATGACAACACATGTCTATGGTTAGGAAACTTAACCATCTTTGATTAACGAGCTAGTCAAGTAGAGGCATACTAGGGACACTATTTTGTCTATGTATTCACACATGTACTAAGTTTCCGGTTAATACAATTCTAGCATGAATAATAAACATTTATCATGATATAAGTAAATATAAATAACAACTTTATTATTGCCTCTAGGGCGTATTTCCTTCACATTGAGGAAGTGAAAGATTTTTGAACCAAAACTTTGAGATGAAAGACCTTGGAGTAGCTGATGTTATCTTGAACATCAAGCTTGTGAGAGGTGATGATGCTGGGATCACTCTGTTGTAGTCTCACTATGTAGAGAAGGTTCTGGATCGCTTTGGATATTCAGAATGCAAACCTCCTCCAACACCTTATGATTTGAGTGTGTTGATTTGGAAGAATGAAGGAGAAACAAAGGATCAATCGAGATTTTCTCAACTCATTGGCTCGCTTATGTATTTAGCTAGCTCTACAAGGCCTGACATCTCATTTGTTGTGAGTAAACTAAGACCATTTGTTTCAAACCCGTGCGATGTTCATTGGCATGCACTTGAAAGAATAATGCGCTATCTAAAAGGTACTGCGAGTTATGAACTTCACTATACCAGGTATCCAACAGTAATTGAAGGTTATAGTTGAAGGAAATATGCCCTAGAGGCAATAATAAAGTTATTATTTATTTCCTTATTTCATGATAAATGTTTATTATTCATGCTAGAATTGTCTTAACCGGAAACATAATACATGTGTGAATACATAGACAAATAGAGTGTCACTAGTATGCCTCTATTTGACTAGCTCGTTAATCAAAGATGGTTATGTTTCCTAACCATAGACATGAGTTGTCATTTGATAAACGGGATCACATCATTAGGAGAATGATGTGATTAACTTGACCCATTCCATTAGCTTAGCACTTGATCATTTTAGTTTACTGCTATTGCTTTCTTCATAACTTATACATATTCCTATGACTATGAGATTATGCAACTGCCGATTACCGGAGGAACACTTTGTGTGCTACCAAACGTCACAATGTAACTGGGTGATTATAAAGGTGCTCTACAGGTGTTTCCGATGGTACTTGTTGAGTTGGCATAAATCGAGACTAGGATTTGTCACTCCGATTGTCAGAGAGGTATCTCTGGGCCCTCTCGGTAATGCACGTCACTATAAGCCTTGCAACAATGTAACTAATGAGTTAGTTGCGGGATGATGCATTACGGAACGAGTAAAGAGACCTGCCAGTAACGAGATTGAACTAGGTATTGCGATATCGACGATCGAATCTCAGGCAAGTAACATACCGATGACAAAGGGAACAATGTATGTTGTTATGCGGTTCGACCGATAAAGATCTTTGTAGAGTATGTAGGAGCCAATATGGGCATCCAGGTTCCGCTATTGGTTATTGACCAGAGAAGTGTCTCGGTCATGTCTACATAGTTCTCGAACTCGTAGGGTCCGCACGCTTAAATGTTCGTTGACGATATAGTATTTATGAGTTATGTATGTTGGTAACCGAATGTTGTTCGGAGTTCCGAATAAGATCACGGACATGACGAGGAACTCCGGAATGGTCCGGAGATAAAGTTTGATATATAGGATAATAGTGTTTGGTCTCCGAAAGGGTTCCGTAATTCACCGGAAGGGGTTCTGGATGTTTCCCGAAATGTTTGGGTACGAGAACACTTTATTTGGGCCAAAGGGGAAAGCCCACAAGGTTTTTGGAAAGCGCAAAAGGAAGTTTGGCGGATTCCAGAGGCCAGACACCAACATCCCTGGTATCAGGGTCGAGACGCCGGGAACCCTGGTGTCTGGCCCCGGAGTCCGAGAAGGACTCTTGCCTTTCGGGTGAAACCGACTTTGTGGAGGCTTTTACTCCAAGTTTCGACCCCAAGGCTCAACATATGAATAGAGGGGTAGGTCTAGCACCCAAGACACATCAAGAAACACCAAGCCGTGTGCCGGCAACCCCGTCCCCTCTAGTTTATCCTCCATAATAGTTTTCGTAGTGCTTAGGCGAAGCCCTGTGGAGATTGTTCTTCACCAACACCGTCACCACGCCGTCGTGCTGCCGAAACTCATCTACTACTTCACCCCTCTTGCTGGATCAAGAAGGCGAGGACGTCATCGAGCTGAACGTGTGCTGAACGCGAAGGTGTCGTACGTTCGGTACTTGATCGGGGCGGATCGTGAAGATGTACGACTACATCAACTACGTTGATAAACGCTTCCACTTTCGGTCTACGAGGGTACGTAGACATATTCTTCCCTCTCGTTGCTATGCATCACCATGATCTTGCGTGTGCGTAGGATTTCTCTTGAAATTACTACGTTACCCAACAGTGGCATCTAAGCCAGGTTTATGCGTATATGTTATATGCACGAGTAGAACACAAGTGAGTTGTTGGCGATACAAGTCATACTGCTTACCAGCATGCCATACTTTGGTTCGGCGGTATTGTTGGATGAAGCGGCCCGGACCGACATTACGCGTATGCTTACGCGAGACTGGTTCTACCGACGTGCTTTGCACACAGGTGGCTGGCGGGTGTCAGTTTCTCCTAGTTTAGTTGAACCGAGTGTGACTACGCCCGGTCCTTGTTGAAGGTTAAAACAACATTAACTTGACGAAGTATCGTTGTGGTTTTGATGCGTAGGTAAGAACGGTTCTTGCTCATCCCGTAGCAGCCACGTAAAACTTGCAACAACAAAGTAGAGGATGTCTAACTTGTTTTTGCAGGGCATGTTGTGATGTGATATGGTCAAGACATGATGCTAAATTTTATTGTATGAGCTGATCATGTTTTGTAACACATTTATCGGCAACTGGCAGGAGCCATATGGTTGTCGCTTTATTGTATGAAATTCAATCGTCATGTAATTGCTTTACTTTATCACTAAGCGGTAGCGATAGTCGTGGAGGCAATAATTGGCGTGACGACAACGATGCTTCGATGGAGATCAAGGTGTCAAGCCGGTGACGATGGTGATCATGACGGTGCTTTGGAGATGGAGATCACAGGCACAAGATGATGATGGCCATATCATATCACTTATATTGATTGCATGTGATGTTTATCCTTTATGCATCTTATTCTGCTTGATTGACGGTAGCATTATAAGATGATCTCTCACTAAATTTCAAGGTACAAGTGTTCTCCCTGAGTATGCACCATTGCCAAAGTTCGTCGTGCCGAGACACCATGCGATGATCGGGTGTGATAAGCTCTACGTTCACATACAACGGGTGCAAGCCAGTTTTGCACACGCAGAAATACTCAGGTTAAACTTGATGAGCCTAGCGTATGCAGATAGGCCTCGGAACACTAAGACCAAAAGGTCGAGCATGAATCATATAGTAGATATGATCAACATAGTGATGTTCACCATTGAAAACTACTCCATTTCACGTGATGATCGGTCATGGTTTAGTTGATATGGATCACGTGATCACTTAGATGATTAGAGGGATATCTATCTAAGTGGGAGTTCTTAAATATGATTAATTGAACTTTAATTTATCATGAACTTAGTACCTAATAGTATTTTTGCTTGTCTATGTTTTTGTAGATAGATGGCCCGTGCTGTTGTTCCGTTAAATTTTAATGCGTTTCTTGAGAAAGCAAAGTTGAAAGATGATGGTAGCAGTTACACGGACTGGGCCCATAACTTGAGGATTATCCTCATTGTTGCACAGAAGAATTACGTCCTGGAAGCACCGCTAGGTGCCAAACCCGCTGCGGGAGCAACGCCGGATGTTATGAACGTCTGGCAGAGCAAAGTTGATGACTACTCGATAGTTCAGTGTGCCATGCTTTACGGCTTAGAACCGGGACTTCAATGACGTTTTGAACGTCATGGAGCATATGAGATGTTCCAGGAGTTCAAGTTAATATTTCAAGCAAATGCCCGTATTGAGAGATATGAAGTCTCCAATAAGTTCTACAGCTGCAAGATGGAGGAGAATAGTTCTGCCAGTGAACATATACTCAGAATGTCTGGGTACCATAACCACTTGACTCAAGTGGGAGTTAATCTTCATGTCGATACTGTCATTGACAGAGTTCTTCAATCACTGCCACCAAGCTACAAGAGCTTCGTGATGAATTATAATATGCAAGGGATGGATAAGACGATTCCCGAGCTCTTCGCAATGCTAAAAGTTGCGGAGGTAGAAATCAAGAAGGAGCATCAAGTGTTGATGGTCAACAAGACCACCAGTTTCAAGAAAAAAGGTAACGGGAAGAAGAAATGGAACTTCAAGAAGAACGACAAACAAGTTGCTACTCAAGAGAAGAAACCCAAGTCTGGACCTAAGCCTGAGACTGAGTGCTTCTACTGCAAAGGGACTGGTCACTGGATGTAACACCCACGGTGCGGCTATATATCACACGTGTCGGGGCACGACTTAGAGGCATAACCGCATGGTAGGCACGTCGCAAGAGGGGTAATCTTTACGCATCCCATGTACTGAAAAAGAAAGGGATAAAGAGTTGGCTTACAACCACCACTTCACACAATACAAATATATATCATACATCATCCAGAATACAATCAAGGTCTGACTACGGAACCAAAAGAAAGACAACCCCAAATGCAAGATCCCCGATCGTCCTGATGTCTACTACACAACCTTGTAATCTGAAAATATAAAAACAGCAAGGTAACTAATGGTAAAAGTGAGCATAAACGGTATTGCAATGATAGGAAACAAGGCCTAGGGTTCATACTTTCACTAGTGCAAGTCCTCTCAGCAATAATATCATAATTGGATCACATAACTATCCCTCAACATGCAACAAAGTGTCACTCCAAAGTCACTAATAGGGAGAACGAACGAAGAGATTATGGTAGGGTACGAAACCACCTCAAAGTTATTCTTTCCAATCAATCCGTTGGGCTATTCCTATAAGTGTCACAAATAGCCCTAGAGTTCATACTAGAATAACACCTTAAGACACAAATCAACCAAAACCCCAATGTCACCTAGATACTCCAATGTCACCTCAAGTATCCGTGGGTATGATTATATGATATGCATCACACAATCTCAGATTCATCTATTCAACCAACACAAAGGACCTCAAAGAGTGCCCCAAAGTTCTACCGGAGAATCACGACGAAAACATGTGCCAACCCCTATGCATAGGTTCATGGGCGGAACCCGCAAGTTGATCACAAAAACATACATCAAGTGAATCACGTGATATCCCATTGTCACCACAGATACGCATGGCAAGACATACATCAAGTGTTCTCAAATCTTTAAAGACTCAATCCGATAAGATTACTTCAAAGGGAAAACTCAATTCATTACAAGAGAGTAGAGAGGGAGGAACATCATAGGATCCAACTATAATAGCAAAGCTCGCGATACATCAAAATTGTGCCAAATCAAGAACACGAGAGAGAGAGAGAGAGATCAAACACATAGCTACTGGTACATACCCTCAGCCCCGAGGGAGAACTACTCCCTCCTCGTCATGGAGAGCACTGGGATGATGAAGATGGCCACCGGAGAGGGATTGTCCCCTCCGGCAGGGTGCCGGAACGGGTCTAGATTGGCTTTCGGTGGCTACGGAGGTTTCTGGCGGCGGAACTCCCGATCTATTGTGCTCCCCGATCGTTTTAGGGTATATGAAGATATATAGGCAGAAGAAGTACGTCATGAAGGAAATATGCCCTAGAGGCAATAATAAAGTTATTATTTATTTCCTTATATCATGATAAATGTTTATTATTCATGCTAGAATTGTATTAACCGGAAACATAATACACGTGTGAATACATAGACCAACAGAGTGTCACTAGTATGCCTCTACTTGACTAGCTCGTTAATCAAAGATGGTTATGTTTCCTAACCATGAACAAAGAGTTGTTATTTGATTAACGAGGTCACATCATTAGTTGAATGATCTGATTGACATGACCCATTCCATTAGCTTAGCACCCGATCGTTTAGTATGTTGCTATTGCTTTCTTCATGACTTATACATGTTCCTATAACTATGAGATTATGCAACTCCCGTTTACCGGAGGAACACTTTGGGTACTACCAAACGTCACAACGTAACTGGGTGATTATAAAGGAGTACTACAGGTGTCTCCAATGATAGATGTTGGGTTGGCGTATTTCGAGATTAGGGTTTGTCACTCCGATTGTCGGAGAGGTATCTCTGGGCCCTCTCGGTAATGCACATCACATAAGCCTTGCAAGCACTGCAACTAATATGTTAGTTGTGAGATGATGTATTACGGAACGAGTAAAGAGACTTGCCGGTAACGATATTGAACTAGGTATTGGATACCGACGATCGAATCTCGGGCAAGTAACATACCGATGACAAAGGGAACAACGTATGTTGTTATGCGGTCTGACCGATAAAGATCTTCGTAGAATATGTAGGAGCCAATATGGGCATCCAGGTCCCGCTATTGGTTATTGACCGGAGACGTGTCTCGGTCATGTCTACATTGTTCTCGAACCGTAGGGTCCGCACGCTTAACGTTACGATGACAGTTATTATGAGTTTATGCATTTTGATGTACCGAAGGTTGTTCGGAGTCCCGGATGAGATCACGGACATGACGAGGAGTCTCGAAATGGTCGAGACGTAAAGATTGATATATTGGAAGCCTATGTTTGGACATAGGAAGTGTTCCGGGTGAAATCGGGATTTTACCGGAATACCGGGAGGGTTACCGGAACCCCCCGGGAGACTAATGGGCCTATTGGGCCTTAGTGGAAAAGAGAAAAGGGGCAGCCCACAGCTGGCCGGCGCCCCCCCCCCCTTCCCCAAGTCCTAGTAGGACTAGGAGAAGGGGCCGGCCCCCCTCTCTCTCCTTTCCCCCTTGAGAGTCCTAGTTGGAATAGGATTGGAAGGGGGAGTCCTACTCCCGGTAGGAGTAGGACTCCCCCTGCGCCTCCCTCTCTCTGGCCGGCCAGCCCCCCTCCTCCAACCTTTATATACGGGGGCAGGGGACACCCCAAGACACACAAGTTGATCCTTGAGATCGTTCCTTAGCCATGTGCGGTGCCCCCTGCCACCATATTCCACCTCGATCATACCGTTGTAGTGCTTAGGCGAAGCCCTGCGTCGGTAGTACATCAAGATCGTCATCACGCCGTCGTGCTGACGGAACTCTTCCTCGATGCTTTGCTGGATCGGAGCCCGAGGATCGTCATCGAGCTGAACGTGTGCTAAGAACTCGGAGGTGCCGGAGTAACGGTGCTTGGATCGGTCGGATCGAGAAGAAGACGTACGACTACTTCCTCTACGTTGTGTGATCGCTTCCGCAGTCGGTCTGCGTTGGTACGTAGACAACACTCTCCCCTCTCGTTGCTGTGCATCACCATGATCTTGCGTGTGCGTAGGAAAATTTTCGAAATTACTACGTTCCCCAACAGTGGCATCCGAGCCTAGGTTTTATGGTTTGATGTTATTTGCACGAGTAGAACACAAGTGAGTTGTGGGCGATACAAGTCATACTGCCTACCAGCATGTCATACTTTGGTTCGGCGGTATTGTTGGGTGAGACGATCCGGACCAACCTTACGCGTACTCTTACGCGAGACCGGTTCCCTCGACGTGCTTTGCACATAGATGGCTTGCGGAAGACTGTCTCTCCAACTTTAGTTGAACCAAGTGTGACTACGCCCGGTCCTTGAGAAGGTTAAAATGGAGTCTATTTGACGAACTATCGTTGTGGTTTTGATGCGTAGGTGAGATGAGTTCTTACTTAAGCCCGTAGCAGCCACGTAAAACTTGCAACAACAAAGTAGAGGACGTCTAACTTGTTTTTGCAGGGTATGTTGTGATGTGATATGGTCAAGGCATGATGCTGATTTTATTGTATGAGATGATCATGTTTTGTAACCGAGTTATCGGCAACTGGCAGGAGCCATATGGTTGTCGCTTTATTGTATGCAATGCAATCGCGATGTAATGCTTTACTTTATTACTAAGCGGTAGTGATAGTCGTGGAAGCATAAGATTGGCGAGACGACAACGATGCTACGGTGGAGATCAAGGTGTCGCGCCGGTGACGATGGTGATCATGACGGTGCTTCGGAGATGGAGATCACAAGCACAAGATGATGATGGCCATATCATATCACTTATATTGATTGCATGTGATGTTTATCCCTTTTATGCATCTTATCTTGCTTTGATTGACGGTAGCATTATAAGATGATCTCTCACTAAAATTATCAAGAAGTGTTCTCCCTGAGTATGCACCGTTGCCAAAGTTCGTCGTGCCCAGACACCACGTGATGATCGGGTGTGATAAGCTCTACGTCCAAATACAACGGGTGCAAAACAGTTGCACACGCAGAATACTCAGGTTATACTTGACGAGCCAAGCATATACAGATATGGCCTCGGAACACGGAGACCGAAAGGTCGAGCATGAATCATATAGTAGATATGATCAACATAACGATGTTCACCATTGAAAACTACTCCATCTCACGTGATGATCGGTTATGGTTTAGTTGATTTGGATCACGTGATCACTTAGAGGATTAGAGGGATGTCTATCTAAGTGGGAGTTCTTAAGTAATTTGATTAACTGAACTTAAACTTATCATGAACTTAGTACCTGATAGTATCTTGCTTGTTTATGTTGATTGTAGATAGATGGCTCGTGCTGTTGTTCCGTTGAATTTTAATGCGTTCCTTGAGAAAGCAAAGTTGAAAGATGATGGTAGCAATTACACGGACTGGGTCCGTAACCTGAGGATTATCCTCATTGCTGCACAGAAGAACTACGTCCTGGAAGCACCGCTGGGTCACAGGCCTGCTGCTGGAGCAACGCCAGATGTTATGAATGTCTGGCAGAGCAAAGCTGATGACTACTCGATAGTTCAGTGTGCCATGCTTTACGGCTTAGAATCGGGACTTCAACGATGTTTTGAACGTCATGGTGCATATGAGATGTTCCAGGAGTTGAAGTTAATATTTCAAGCAAATGCCCGAATTGAGAGATATGAAGTCTCCAATAAGTTCTATAGCTGCAAGATGGAGGAGAACAGTTCTGTCAGTGAGCATATACTCAAAATGTCTGGGTATAATAATCACTTGATTCAGATGGGAGTTAATCTTCCAGATGACTGCGTCATTGACAGAATTCTCCAATCACTGCCACCAAGCTACAAGAGCTTCGTGATGAACTATAATATGCAAGGGATGAACAAGACTATTCCCGAGCTCTTCGCAATGCTGAAAGCTGCGGAGGTAGAAATCAAGAAGGAGCATCAAGTGTTGATGGTTAGCAAAACCACTAGTTTCAAGAAAAAGGGCAAAGGGAAGAAGAAGGGAAACTTCAAGAAGAACAGCAAGCAAGTTGCTGCTCAGGAGAAGAAACCCAAGTCTGGACCTAAGCCTGAAACTGAGTGCTTCTACTGCAAGCAGACTGGTCACTGGAAGCGGAACTGCCCCAAGTATTTGGCGGATAAGAAGGATGGCAAAGTGAACAAAGGTATATGTGATATACATGTTATTGATGTGTACCTTACTAGAGCTCGCAGTAGCACCTGGGTATTTGATACTGGTTCTGTTGCTAATATTTGCAACTCGAAACAGGGACTACGGAATAAGCGGACGCTAGCAAAGGACGAGGTGACGATGCGCGTGGGAAACGGTTCCAAAGTCGATGTGATCGCGGTCGGCACGCTACCTCTACATCTACCTTCGGGATTAATATTAGACCTCAATAATTGTTATTTGGTGCCCGCGTTGAGCATGAACATTATATCTGGATCTTGTTTGATGCGAGACGGTTATTCATTTAAATCAGAGAATAATGGTTGTTCTATTTATATGAGTAATATCTTTTATGGTCACGCACCTTTGAAGAGTGGTCTATTCTTGTTGAATCTCGAAGATAGCGATACACATATTCATAATGTAGAAGCCAAAAGATGCAAAGTTAATAATGATAGTGCAACTTATTTGTGGCACTGCCGTTTAGGTCATATCGGTGTAAAGCGCATGAAGAAACTCCATACTGATGGGCTTTTGGAACCACTTGATTATGAATCACTTGGTACTTGCGAACCATGCCTCATAGGCAAGATGACTAAAACACCGTTCTCCGGTACTATGGATAGAGCAACAGATTTATTGGAAATCATACATACCGATGTATGTGGTCCGATGAATATTGAGGCTCGTGGCGGATATCGTTATTTTCTCACCTTCACAGATGATTTAAGAAGATATGGGTATATCTATTTAATGAAACATAAGTCTGAAACATTTGAAAAGTTCAAAGAATTTTAGAGTGAGGTTGAAAATCATCGTAACAAGAAAATAAAGTTTCTACGATCTGATCGTGGAGGAGAATATTTGAGTTACGAGTTTGGTGTACATTTGAAAAATTGTGGAATAGTTTTGCAACTCACGCCACCCGGAACACCACAGCGTAATGGTGTGTCCGAACGTCGTAATCATACTTTACTAGATATGGTGCGATCTATGATGTCTCTTACTGATTTACAGCTATCGTTTTGGGGTTATGCTTTAGAGACGGCCGCATTCACGTTAAATAGGGCACCATCAAAATCCGTTGAGACGACACCTTATGAACTATGGTTTGGCAAGAAACCAAAGTTGTCGTTTCTTAAAGTTTGGGGCTGCGATGCTTATGTGAAAAAGCTTCAACCTGATAAGCTCGAAGCCAAATCAGAGAAATGTGTCTTCATAGGATATCCAAAGGAAACTATTGGATACACCTTCTATCACAGATCCAAAGGCAAGACTTTTGTTGCTAAATTCGGAAACTTTCTAGAGAAGGAGTTTCTCTCGAAAGAAGTGAGTGGGAGGAAAGTAGAACTTGACGAGGTAACTATACCTGCTCCCTTATTGGAAAATAGTACATCACAGAAAACTGTTTCTGCGACAACTATACCAATCAGTGAGGAAGCTAATGATGATGATCATGAAGCTTCAGAACAAGATACTACTGAACCACGTAGATCAACCAGAGTGAGATCCGCACCAGAGTGGTACGGTAATCCAGTTCTGGAAATCATGATGCTAGATCATGATGAACCTACGAACTATGAAGAAGCGATGGTGAGCCCAGATTCCGCAAAGTGGCTTGAAGCCATGAAATCTGAGATGGGATCCATGTATGAAAACAAAGTATGGACTTTGGTTGACTTGCCCGATGATCGGCAAGCAATTGAGAATAAATGGATCTTCAAGAAAAAGACTGACGCTGACGGTAATATTACTGTCTATAAAGCTCAACTTGTCACGAAAGGTTTTCGACAAGTTCAAGGGGTTGACTACGATGAGACCTTCTCACCCGTAGCGATGCTTAAGTCCGTCAGAATTATGTTAGCAATTGCCGCATTTTATGATTATGAAATATGGCAGATGGATGTCAAAACTGCATTCCTGAATGGATTTCAGGAAGAAGAGTTGTATATGATACAACCAGAAGGTTTTGTTGATCCAAAGGGAGCTAACAAAGTATGCAAACTCCAGCGATCCATTTATGGACTGGTGCAAGCATCTCGGAGTTGGAATAAACGCTTTGATAGTGTGATCAAAGCATTTGGCTTTATACAGACTTTTGGAGAAGCCTGTATTTACAAGAAAGTGAGTGGGAGCTCTGTAGCATTTCTAATATTATATGTGGATGACATATTGCTGATTGGAAATGATATAGAATTTCTGGATAGCATAAAGGGATACTTGAATAAAAGTTTTTCGATGAAAGACCTCGGAGAAGCTGCTTACATATTAGGCATAAAGATCTATAGAGATAGATCAAAACGCTTAATTGGACTTTCACAGAGCACATACCTTGACAAAATTTTGAAGAAGTTCAAAATGGATCAAGCAAAGAAAGGGTTCTTGCCTGTGTTACAAGGTGTGAAGTTGAGTCAGACTCAATGCCCGACCACTGCAGAAGATAGAGAGAAAATGAAAGATGTTCCCTATGCTTCAGCCATAGGCTCTATCATGTATGCAATGCTGTGTACCAGACCTGATGTGTGCCTTGCTATAAGTTTAGCGGGGAGGTACCAAAGTAATCCAGGAATGGATCACTGGACAGCGGTCAAGAACATCCTGAAATACCTGAAAAGGACTAAGGATATGTTTCTCGTATATGGAGGTGACAAAGAGCTCACCGTAAGAGGTTACGTTGATGCAAGCTTTGACACTGATCCGGACGATTCTAAATCGCAAACCGGATACGTGTTTACTTTAAACGGTGGAGCTGTCAGTTGGTGCAGTTCTAAACAAAGCGTCGTAGCGGGATCTACATGTGAAGCGGAGTACATAGCTGCTTCGGAAGCAGCAAACGAAGGAGTCTGGATGAAGGAGTTCATATCCGATCTAGGTGTCATACCTAGTGCATCGGGTCCAATGAAAATCTTCTGTGACAATACTGGTGCAATTGCCTTGGCAAAGGAATCCAGATTTCACAAAAGGACCAAACACATCAAGAGACGCTTCAACTCCATCCGGGATTTAGTCCAGGTGGGAGACATAGAGATTTGCAAGATACATACGGATCTGAACGTTGCAGACCCGTTGACTAAGCCTCTTCCACGAGCAAAACATGATCAGCACCAAGGCTCCATGGGTGTTAGAATCATTACAGTGTAATCTAGATTATTGACTCTAGTGCAAGTGGGAGACTGAAGGAAATATGCCCTAGAGGCAATAATAAAGTTATTATTTATTTCCTTATATCATGATAAATGTTTATTATTCATGCTAGAATTGTATTAACCGGAAACATAATACATGTGTGAATACATAGACCAACAGAGTGTCACTAGTATGCCTCTACTTGACTAACTCGTTAATCAAAGATGGTTATGTTTCCTAACCATGAACAAAGAGTTGTTATTTGATTAACGAGGTCACATCATTAGTTGAATGATCTGATTGACATGACCCATTCCATTAGCTTAGCACCCGATCGTTTAGTATGTTGCTATTGCTTTCTTCATGACTTATACATGTTCCTATAACTATGAGATTATGCAACTCCCGTTTACCGGAGGAACACTTTGGGTACTACCAAACGTCACAACGTAACTGGGTGATTATAAAGGAGTACTACAGGTGTCTCCAATGATAGATGTTGGGTTGGCGTATTTCGAGATTAGGGTTTGTCACTCCGATTGTCAGAGAGGTATCTCTGGGCCCTCTCGGTAATGCACATCACATAAGCCTTGCAAGCACTACAACTAATATGTTAGTTGTGAGATGATGTATTATGGAACGAGTAAAGAGACTTGCCGGTAACGAGATTGAACTAGGTATTGGATACCGACGATCGAATCTCGGGCAAGTAACATACCGATGACAAAGGGAACAACGTATGTTGTTATGCGGTCTGACTGATAAAGATCTTCGTAGAATATGTAGGAGCCAATATGGGCATCCAGGTCCCGCTATTGGTTATTGACCGGAGACGTGTCTCGGTCATGTCTACATTGTTCTCGAACCGTAGGGTCCGCACGCTTAACGTTACGATGACAGTTATTATGAGTTTATGCATTTTGATGTACCGAAGGTTGTTCGGAGTCCCGGATGAGATCACGGACATGACGAGGAGTCTCGAAATGGTCGAGACGTAAAGATTGATATATTGGAAGCCTATGTTTGGACATAGGAAGTGTTCCGGGTGAAATCGGGATTTTACCGGAATACCGGGAGGGTTACCGGAACCCCCCGGGAGACTAATGGGCCTATTAGGCCTTAGTGGAAAAGAGAAAAGGGGCAGCCCACAGCTGGCCGGCGCCCCCCCCCTTCCCCAAGTCCTAGTAGGACTAGGAGAAGGGGCCGCCCCCCCTCTCTCTCCTTTCCCCCTTGAGAGTCCTAGTTGGAATAGGATTGGAAGGGGGAGTCCTACTCCCGGTAGGAGTAGGACTCCCCCTGCGCCTCCCTCTCTCTGGCCGGCCAGCCCCCCTCCTCCAACCTTTATATACGGGGGCAGGGGACACCCCAAGACACACAAGTTGATCCTTGAGATCGTTCCTTAGCCGTGTGCGGTGCCCCCTGCCACCATATTCCACCTCGATCATACCGTTGTAGTGCTTAGGCGAAGCCCTGCGTCGGTAGTACATCAAGATCGTCATCACGCCGTCGTGCTGACGGAACTCTTCCTCGACGCTTTGCTGGATCGGAGCCCGAGGATCGTCATTGAGCTGAACGTGTGCTAATAACTCGGAGGTGCCGGAGTAACGGTGCTTGGATCGGTCGGATCGAGAAGAAGACGTACGACTACTTCCTCTATGTTGTGTGATCGCTTCCGCAGTCGGTCTGCGTTGGTACGTAGACAACACTCTCCCCTCTCGTTGCTGTGCATCACCATGATCTTGCGTGTGCGTAGGAAAATTTTCGAAATTACTACGTTCCCCAACACGTCAGGGGGGCCATGAGGGGCCCACGAGGGTGGAGGGCGCGCCCCCTACCTCGTGGCTTCCTCGAAGCTCCCTTGACGTGGACTCCAAGTCTCCCGGGTTGCTTTCCTTCCAAAAATAGGTTCCGTGAAGTTTCAGGTAAATTGGACTCCGTTTGATTTTCCTTTTCTTAGAAACCCTAAAATAGGCAAAAAAACAGAAACTGGCACTAGGCTCTAGGTTAATAGGTTAGTCCCAAAAATAATATAAAAGTGTATAATAAAGCCCATAAACATCCAAAACAGAAGATAATATAGCATGGAGCAATCAAAAATTATAGATACGTTGGAGACGTATCAGCATCCCCAAGCTTACTTCCTGCTCGTCCTTGAGTAGGTAAATGATAAAAACATAATTTTTGATGTGGAATGCTACTTGGCATACTATCAATGTAATTATTCTTAATTGTGGCATGAATATTCAGATCCGAAAGATTCAAGATAAAAGTTCATATTGACATAAAAATAATAATACTTCAAGCATACTAACTAAGCAATTATGTCTTCTCAAAATAACATGGCCAAAGAAAGTTCATCCTTACAAAATCATATAGTTTAGTCATGCTCCATTTTCATCACACAAGAATGCTCTCATCATGCACAACCCCGATGACAAGCCAAGCAATTGTTTCATACTTTAGTAATCTCAAACCTATAAACTTTCACGCAATACATGAGCGCGAGCCATGGATATATCACTATGGGTGGAATAGAATAATGAGGGAGTTATGTGGAGAAGACAAAAAGGATAAAGTCTCACATCAACGAGGCTAATCGATGGGCTATGGAGATGCCCATCGATTGATGTTAATGCAAGGAGTAGGGATTGCCATGCAATGGATGCACTAGAGCTATAAATGTATGAAAGCTCAACAAAAGAAACTAAGTGGGTGTGCATCCAACTTTCTTGCTCATGAAGACCTAGGGCACTTGAGGAGGCCCATTGTTGGAATATACAAGCCAAGTTCTATAATGAAAAATTCCCGCTAGTATATGAAAGTGACAAAACAAGAGACTCTCTATCACAAAAATCATGGTGCTACTTTCAAGCACAAGTGTGGAAAAAGGATAGTAGCATTGTCCCTTTATTTTATTTTTTTATTTGGCCTTTCTTTTCCTTTCTTTTTTGGCCTCTTTTTTATGGCCTTCCTCTCCTTTTTTTGGGGAACAATGCTCTATTAATGATGATCATCACACTTCTATTTACTTACAACTCAAGAATTACAACTCGATACTTAGAACAAAGTATGACTCTATATGAATGCCTCCGGCGGTGTACCGGGATGGGCAATGAATCAAGAGTGACATGTACGATAAATTATGCATGGTGGATTTGCCACAAATACGATGTCAACTACATGATCATGCAAGGCAATATGACAATGATGAAGCATGTCATAATAAACAGAATGGTGGAAAGTTGCATGGCAATATATCTTGGAATGGCTATGGAAATGCCATAATAGGTAGGTATGGTGGCTGTTTTGAGGAAGATATAAGGAGGTTTATGTGTGACAGAGCATATCATATCACGGGGTTTGGATGCACCGGCGAAGTTTGCACCAACTCTCAATGTGAGAAAGGGCAATGCACGGTACCGAAGAGGCTAGTAAGGATGGAAGGGTGAGAGTGCGTATAATCCATTGACTCAACATTAGTCATAAAGAACTCACATACTTATTGCAAAAATCTACAAGTCATCAAAAACCTCGGCACTACGCGCATGCTCCCAGGGGGGATAGTTGGTAGGAAAAGACCATCGCTCGTCCCCGACCGCCACTCATAAGGAGGACAACCAAATAACACCTCATGTTTCAAATTTGTTACATAACGTTTACCATACGTGCATGCTACGGGACTTGCAAACTTCAAAACAAGTATTTCTAAATTTCACAACTACTCAACTAGCACGACTTTTATATTATTACCTCCATATCTCAAAACAATCATCAAGCATCAAACTTCTCTTAGTATTCAAAACACTCATAAGAAAATTTTACTAATCCTTAATACCTAGCATATTAGGATTTTAAGTAAATTACCATGCCATTTAAGACTCTCAAAATAATCTAAGTGAAGCATGAGAGTTCATCTCTTTCTTCAAAATAAAACTACCACCATGCTCTAAAATATATAAGTGAAGCACTAGAGCAAATGACAAACTACTCCGAAAGATAAAAGTGAAGATCAATGAGTAGTCAAATAATTATGCAACTATGTGAAGACTCTCTAACATTTAATAATTTCAGATCTTGATACTTTATTCAAAAATCAAGCAAAGCAAAATAAAATTACATTCTAAGAATGGCAAACATCATGTGAAGAAGCAAAAACTTAGGATCAACCGAAACTAACCGATAGTTGTTGAAGAAGAAAGGTGGGATGCCAACCGGGGCATCCCCAAGCTTAGATGCTTGAGACTTCTTGAAATATTATCTTGGGATTCCTTGGGCATCCCCAAGCTTGAGATTTTGTGTCTCCTTAATTCCTCTCATATCACGGTCTTCCTAAATCTCAATAGCTTCATCCACACAAAACTGAACAAGGACTCGTGAGATAAGTTAGTATAAACTATTGCAAAAACCTTATCATACTCTACTGTAGAAAATCACTAAAATTATTATTCAACATTGCATACTAAATGCCTCTGCATATTTAATAGTCCTATCCTCAAATAGAATCATTAAAGAAGCAAACATATGCAAACAATGCAAACATAACAGCAATCTGCCTAAACAGGACAGTCTGTAAAGAATGCAGCAACATCCATACTTCCCTAGCTCCAAAAATTATGAAAGAAAATTCCCACTGTAGTAAATTTATCAGAGCTTAATATGCAAAAGGTTTCAACATTTTATCACATTCTGACTTTTCTAGGGAATTATTGCAACAGCGATAAACTTTCTGTTTTCAAACAGCAACAGGTGGACTTCTAAAATAGGCATAGTAAAGGCTATCAATGCCACTTTTATTGAAATAAAAGATGCAAAACATTGCTATAAATAAAAGCAAGCAAATCCTAACAAAATAAATTGACGCTCCAAGCGAAACACATATCATGTGGCGAATAAAAATATAGCTCCAAGTAAAGTTACCGATGAACGAAGACGAAAGAGGGGATGCCTTCCGGGGCATCCCCAAGCTTAGGATTTTTGGTGTCCTTAGATTTTACCTTGGGGTGCCTTGGGCATACCCAATCTTAGGTTCTTGCCACTCCTTATTCCGTAGTCCATCGAATCCTTACCCAAAACTTGAAAACTTCACAACACAAAACTTAACAGAAAACTCATAAGCTCCGTTAGTATAAGAAAATAAATCACCACTTCAAGGTACTATAATGAACTCATTATTTATTTATATTGGTGTTAAACCTACTGTATTTCAACTTATCTATGGTTTATAAACTCTTTTACTAGCCATAGATTCATCAAAATAAGTAAACAACATATGAAAAACAGAATCTGTCAAAAACAGAACAGTCTGTAGTAATCTGAATCAAACGTATACTTACGGAACTCATAAAATTCTCAAATAAATTGCTGGACCTGAGGAATTTATCTATTAATCATCTTCAAAAATAATTAACTAAATATCACTTTCCTAATAAAAATGGCAGCAATTCTCGTGAGCGCTAAAGTTTCTGTTTTTTACAGCATGATCAACAAGACTTTCCTCAAGTCTTCCCAAAGGTTCCACTTGGCACAAACACTAATTAAAAGCATAAAACCACATCTAAATAGAGGCTAGATGAATTATTTATTACTAAACAGGAAAAAAAAGCAAGGAACTAAAACAAAATTGGGTTGCCTCCCAACAAGCGCTATCGTTTAACGCCCCTAGCTAGGCATGATGATTTCAGTGATGCTCACATAAAGGATAAGAATTGAAACATAAAGAGAGCATCATGAAGAATATGACTAGCACATTTAAGTCTACCCCACTTCCTATGCATAGGTATTTTGTGAGCAAACAACTTATGGGAACAAGAATCAACTAGCATAGGAAGGCAAAACAAGCATAACTTCAAAATTTTAAGCACATAAAGGGGAAACTTGAAATTATTGGAATTCCCACAGGCATATATTCCTCCCTCATAATAATTTTCAGTAGCATCATGAGTGAATTCAACAATATAACCAACACCTAAAGTATTCTTTTCATGATCTACTAGCATAGAAATCTTATTAGTCTCCACATAAGCAAAATTCTTCTCATTCGGAATAGTGGGAGTATCATAAGAGACTTGAATACTATAAATTGTTTCCACATTAAAAGAGTAATGTTCAGATAAAGGGTACTCATAATCATGACAAGTTTTATAAATATAATCTATAGCGACCCGACCCGAATGGGTCAAGTCTCTGTGCTTAAGTGTCATCCCTGGATCGGTATGCTGACACACACAGTACTCGAGGATTTATAACAGAGGTAAATCACATGTAAAAGTAATGTAAATACTATTACCTCAATCCAAATAGCGGAAGTAACAAGGTTGTGGATTCCCATCAACACCAACGGCAAAGTTGAGTGTAGAAATCGTAACCCTAACGTATCACTTGTCGTAAGATAATCCTGCAACATGAGACGTTGCAGCCACAAAGGGTCAGTACATTGAATGTACTGGCAAATTCACACCAGAGGATAATGATGAATAAAGGCTATCACTACATGCATATTTGGCTGGTGGAAAAGCTCTATGGTTATAGTTTTGCGTAAAGCCAATTTTTCCCTACTGCAAAAGGAACAAATTTTATTTAACTATCATGGTGGTTGTTAAACATTGAGAATGGTTGACAGCATTCTCAATCCCAATTACGTAACATCATTAAAACCCAACAATATTCATTTAAAGTAACGTGATGAGATCAACAGGATAATCCAAGAACTAGATACTCAAAACGTCCATAACCGGGGACATGGCTAATCATGATTAGTTTATACACTCTGCAGAGGTTTGCGCACTTTTCCCCACAAGACTCGATCTCCTCCGTTGGATTTCTCGCACTACATGGTGTTTGAGGAACGGATGACCGAGACATAGTCTTTCAAAAGCGTTTGCACCTTACGATGGGTAGACCGTACCACCTACAACCCCTACATCTGCTAGTCAACCACTATAAGAGTTCACACGACTTAATCAACTATGCTAGAGCCCATAATAGCTTGTGGCTGCACACGGAAGTTTCTAGCATGAATAATCTTATGATCCCTTTGAGCCTGGGTGGCGAACCATGGGAGGATCACACGGTAACCCCGGGATCTCCTAGGACAACACTGGTATATCCCCAGGTGTCTGGGCAAGTCCACTGGTATATCCCCAGGGTGCCCCAACCAATCCACCCAGATGTGTATTAAAGTAGCCACCTTAAGTTAAACCTTAGTTAACAATAATCTCTCACATCTGTCATGAAATACTCTCAAACCCAATCCACGTCTACGAGCATAGCATGGCAATATAAGCATAACGTAATAATAACTCCCAAGGGTTTGACTGTAACAGGTAATAGGTTCCTACCTCATCAACTACTACCCATTACCCACATGTTATCAATTCCTAACCATGCTATGTTTGAGGGTTGAAACTAATGCATAAAACTGGGTATGAATGGGATATAATCAAAGTGTGAACTTGCCTCCAATGTTGATGAAGATGATTCGCACTCAAAAATCTTGATAGCTCTACTCGTCACACTCCGGTCAATCTATCGTAATCAAGCAATAGTAACCACACATAAGCAATCACTCAAAAGATCAGAAAGATCGAAGAAGTCGATTCGAAAAACATCAAAACCAAGCAAATAGCTCTTGCAACATAAAACAATTTCTAACAGTACCAAAATTAAGTGAATTTGGCCTTATCAGAAAGTTTAGGTCAAGAGCTCCGATTGGCAAAAAGAATCAACTCAAACAGAGTTACGGATAAAAAGATATGATCAAAAGAAGTTTGAATATGAATCTGAACAAAATTCAAAATTTGAAAATTTCAAAAAGTTGATGTGACATGTTCACTAGATAGGTGAAAACAAGACGAAGCTATAGGCGCTGGTTTCATCTAATTTGAATAAACGAGTGAAGAGTTATGGCTATTTGAAAAATCAGGGCCAAGCTGTTTTAGGAAAGAAAAAATAGCTACGGTTAAGGTCTAACGTATAAATACGTAGACTAATTGATAATCTAATTATTTTATCGTATTAGTCTAAAAATAATAAACTACGGAAGTATATGAAGAAAAAAAAATACCTTTATAAGGTAGAGAAAAGATGACTTTGGAGAGAAGAGACAATTTCCAGATGTCGCGCCGGAGAGAAGAAATATATTTTTCTTAAATGAATCTAGTCAAACCAAAATATTGATTTAATCCAAATCGGATGATTTTTTGAGCTCTATGGGTTTATATTTATTGGTGGAAAAGAGGCTTAGGGGTTTAAGGCTAGGCAATGTGGGACTAAACATAGACGAAAATATAAGAAACAGAAAAGAAAAGAGGCGATGGGCCTAAAGGTCTTCGGCCGGCCGCGCGGTGTAGTTTTTTTTTACAAAATTCGGCCTAAGAAAAAAAGAAAAAAAAGCTGGCTGGGCCTAGCCTATTAAAAAAACAATGGGGCGCCAGAAGTACTATACTGTGCATGTAGGCGACAGTTAGTTTCAGGCGCGCGCAGTTTTTTTTAACAGAATACGATAAACTAAAAAGCGAAAATAAAATAAAACTTTATATAGGCATATTATATATCAAAAATTTCAGAAAAAGGTTTTCTACGACATGAATATTTTTATAATGCCAAATAAAATCCACACAAATTCAGATAATTCAAAGAGTGCTACTGGTTTAATAAAATCCAATAAAAATCATTTTAAAAATACCAAAATTAATTCAAATTTATTTCTCTCCAATTTTTTGATGTAGGGAATCATGTTACCCTATTTTCTGTATATTTTATTTTTGGAGAAAAATAATTTGAATAAAATCCAAATAACTCCAAATTGGAAAATAATTCCAAAAGACTTGGAATTTGATCCTTTGAAACTCCCAAGTCATATTTCATATAATTTGAAGAAGTCATTTTATCTCCTCTCATGAAAATCATTGAGTTGCATAAAGTTTCAGAATTGGAAATATTTTCCAAATGAAATTCAAATATTTTCAACACCCCTTGTCATTTAAATAAATGGAAGAAGTCATGTCATCTTCTCTCCAGGGTTTCGTGGTGAAAATAATTTGAATTCACGGAGATCATGAATGCAAAATGAAAGTTTGGGAAAGTCGTTTTATTCCCTCTCATTTAACTTTCAAAAAGGTTTCAAATTTCACTCAATTTCACACAATCAATCAAACAATCAATCAAATCTATCTATTTATTATAACATTCAAAAATTTAGAATTTTGGGATGTTACAAACCTACCACCCTTAAAAGGAATCTCGTCCTCGAGATTCGGAGAGGCTAGAAAGAAATAGGTTAGGTTCGGGGTCTCCTCAAAAATCCATTGATCGTCTCCAGGGTCTCTGGTACTACCACCCTTAGAAGCATGGTTACGGTTCTATCAAAACTCATATACTCCATCCTTATTCTCGACAGTGGCGGTCTTCTCAAATTCTCGAGAAAATTCCGTCTCTGGGCTCTTCCGATAGCGGCATAACCTTTGTCCTCAATTTTGGTACGGTTATTCTGTGACTGGGTCTTCTTAGCTGACGGGTCTGGCGCCAAAACTAAACAACTATCGATATCTCATGGTGGTCAACAATTTATGGTTTCTCCTGCAGGAAATGGGTCTGGATTGAACCTCACCATATAACCTACGGTTGGCAAAACCTGCCTTGTACAAGGGAAAAAAATACCTATACCATTCTAGGGCTTAAACAAGGTTTTGATCGTCGTCTCTTTATTATAGGTAAGTCACTCAGATTTACCATCCCATATATCAAGGCGAACAATAGGAGTAAGTCGGTATGGTGATCAATCCATCCCGCACCCAAATCATTACCTTGTATACGATTTAGCGAATCTCGCATTCTAACACTCGGTCATCCTCACAAGCATTGCAGAATTTCTCTTGTCGACGAACCAAGTTCGGATATATCCATAGATTCTGCAAGCCAAACAAACATCTATCGTTCCTTCACAACTCTCAGGTTTTGCGTAACTCCTACAAGATCGTCGGTCGATAAAATCATAACTTCTTTTAGGGTTTTTCCTTCAGCAAGAGTGTGCTTGCTTCTTGGCAGGTCCTGGGGCCTGTGGGTTATGGCCCATCTCATCACTTGCAAACCTTGAACTCTTCATCGGGGCAACGGATCTCTAATCCAACATCCAACTTCCAGCTTTCCTAGTATAATAAAATCCATCCAATTGTACTGTCTCCCTTCCTTCTATTGGCACCAAACTAGGACATGATTACTCAGACTCATCATGGAGTTTCCATTGATCCATATTTCCAACATCATACCTCCTTTATATCCAATGGTAACTCATCTCTTCATCCTCATGGGATATCCCACATACCGAGATAAAAACTTATACTTATGGAGTCCATATTCCACTTCGTGGAACGTCATTATCCTTTCCAGGGTCAAGCGTCCTTACAGGGAAATATTGGCCATCTCTGCATGGCACTTCTTCAACTCGGAAACGTGAAACACATCATGAACTCCTGACAGTCCTTCGGGTGACTCCAACTTGTTCGCCACTTCTCCCATATGCTCCAAAACTCGGTATGGTCCTACAAATCTTGGGGCTAATTTTCCCTTAACTCCAATCCATTTAACTCCTCGCATAGGGGACACGCGAAGACATGCTCTGTCTCCAATTTCATACACTACCTACTTGAGTTTTTGAGTCTACGTAACTCTTCTGCCTGGACTGAGCTACCTTCAGTCTATCTCAAATCAACTTAACATTCTCTTCTGACTCCTTGATCACATTTGGTCCAAACAACTGACAGTCTCCAACTTCATCCTACACACTCTTGGGGTATCACACATATCAAGACAAAACTCGTATCCATTTTGTCCGAAATCCACTCAGTGGAGTATCCTTATCTTTTCCAGGGGTCAACGGTTCTTACAGGGTACTACCACCCTTAAAATACATAAATCTTCCATAGACCATATTTCTCATATCCTCAGAATGGCCAAAATTCTTCTTCATAGAGTAACAACTCATAAAATCCATACCAGTACCAACGATGCTAACTTTATTCACTCTCAATTGATTACAATCTCTCGCTTTTCCATTACATGTCTCAACTCAACACCTCAATATAAAAGAAAATGTTCTCACTTCTACTACTCCCTTTCTTTTGTTGCAAACTCACTATCTAGCACAAGTCTCCTTCTCCTTGGGGCATCCTCTGGCAAATTGCCCTGCTCTATTACAACGAAAACATATTACTTCTGACAAGTCTCGAGGTTTCCTTTTTGGGCAACTGTTGAGGTAGTGCCCTGACTCTTTGCACCTGTAACAGGTGATATGACTCAGGTCCTTCCTGGAATCAAATTTGCTTCTCTTCCTGGACTTTTCCATTCCAATCATGGATTCTATTTCTTGTGGGTCATATTCTACTTCCTCTGTCGGGAATTCTACTAGATCCCCATTCAAACAATTTTGGGAGATGTGTCCTTCTTCTCCACATGAATAGCAAGACTTAGTGCAGGGTTTACTCGGGTCTTCTTTAGGTGTGTCCTCCACCTCTTCCTTCATCACAGTTCTTCTAAAATTTCCATAAGGGCTCGTTTCTTCAGCTGTACGGTTCGTTGTACCATGGGGTAAATGTGACACTGAGCAGGATAGTGGGTAGTCCCTTCACACAAGAAACAAGTAATCTGCCTAGTTGGGCATTCTTCAACTGGGTGACTTCCTTCATAATTAGGGCATTCATCCTTATGTTCTTTATGGGTGTGTCCGATTTCTCCACAAATCTTGCATGCACAACGTTTCTTGATATCCTTTCCATAAGGCTTCAACTTCTGGGACACAAACCGAGACTTTGGCAAAGTCAACTTAAATTCTTTCCAAGTGGTTATTCCTTGCCATCCATTGATGGTTTGGTACATCCTCCACCAAGTAGCAGCACCTCTTTCAAAGCACTAAAGAGCATGCTGGGTCATATCATTTCCAGCTATAGGGTTATTCTTCATGTGATCCTCCATGTTCTGAATCCATCGGT
Organism: Triticum monococcum; assembly: GCA_034509565.1. Classification (NCBI taxonomy): domain Eukaryota; kingdom Viridiplantae; phylum Streptophyta; class Magnoliopsida; order Poales; family Poaceae; genus Triticum; species Triticum monococcum. The sequence continues at coordinate 478,573,661 of CM067843.1, forward strand.
CTGTCTCCAATAGACTCATCGGTCCAGAAAATATAAGCTCATCTTCATTCATCCTCTATTGGGTCCATGTGGGTTTGGGGTAAGATAAGAGAGAGGGAGAGGGATACACACAATACAAACAAAAGTTTTGAAAAGACAGATTTTATTTGTGGCCGTCGGGAAAACATCAAACACATGACAGCTCACAAACGTCGCATCTAACGTAGGTATATAACAGGGGTTTGGTCTTCTAAAGGTCAATAAATATTCAACTCTCCAAACTCTTCAAGCCTTGTTCATGCCTCCAATGGCTTCTTCCGATCATGCTTGTCTTTCTCAAGTTCTTTTGCTAGATCAACTCTGTTGACGCGAAGTCTCTCGTGACGTCCTTTAATATTCTGGAGTTGCGTTCCAAACTTCTGGTTTCAACATCCTTCACATGAACCATGGTCATACTGTCCTTCATTTCCTGACAAATCTCCGGTATCTCGAGGCTGTAGCTCCTCCAGCTTGGCTACTTTCAGCTTTTGGTTCCTGAGTTCTTCATGAAATGCTTCCTTGTCTAATACGGCTTCATGGAGCTCCACCTTAAACTTCTTGATGTACTACTCCAGATCCTAGTGATACACCGACTAAGGTTAAAACTTCATCTTACTAATAGGTGTTCTATTAGCCTTGTACCATCCAATCCTTCCATGCATATGCCTGCTTTAACTCAGCACGGTGACAATAGCATAAGCGGGCGATAACCTCATGGATAGCCGTGTTTCTACTCTTGTCATTTCCATGAGCTATCTCTCCATAGTTGATATCTCCTACCTTAGGGTGTTCCTTGACAGAACTTTGAGTTTTTAACTCTCCATGTTCCGGTCTTTCTCCGATACACCTTGATCTCGGGTATTGACAATTTCCATGGTCTGCCAAGTTCCATAAGGGTAGCCTTTCTAGGTCATAAAATCTGGGAATTTCTTCAGAGCCTTCAAAATCTCCTAGTCTTCGGTCTTCAACCATTGTAGTTTCCACTATTCAGATGCACGGAAATTACTCTTCATTCTGAAGTGGTCTTAGTTGTCCAATATCTGGTACTTCTTGGAGTGGTCTCATCAGTCGAATTCTTCGTGTGGTCAAAAGGGGAAAGGAGTATGGTCTCACTAAAGGGAATTTTTGAATAAGCTCAGAAGAGAAGAGATGTAAAAGATCTTTTTGAAAGGAAAAGTTGTAGAGAAAAATCTTTGCTATGGGCTTGCCGGTTTCTAGGGTCACGTCCTACAGTCAACATGTGCTCTGATACCATCTTGTAGCGACCCGACCCGAATGGGTCAAGTCTCTATGCTTAAGTGTCATCCCTGGATCGGTATGCTGACACACACAGTACTCGAGGATTTATAACAGAGGTAAATCACATGTAAAAGTAGCGTAAATACTATTACCTCAATCCAAATAGCGGAAGTAACAAGGTTGTGGATTCCCATCAACACCAACGGCAAAGTTGAGTGTAGAAATCGTAACCCTAACATATCACTTACTCGTCGTAAGATAATCCTGTAACATGAGACGTTGCAGCCACAAAGGGTCAGTACATTGAATGTACTGGCAAATTCACACCAGAGGATAATGATGAATAAAGGCTATCACTACATGCATATTTGGCTGGTGGAAAAGGTCTATGGTTATAGTTTTGCGTAAAGCCAATTTTTCCCTACTGTAAAGGAATAAATTTTATTTAACTATCATGGTGGTTGTTAAACATTGAGAATGGTTGAAAACATTCTCAATCCCAATTAAGTAACATCATTAAAACCCAACAATATTCATTTAAAGTAACATGATGAGATCAACAGGATAATCCAAGAACTAGATACTCAAAACGTCCATAACCGGGGACACGGCTAATCATGATTAGTTTATACACTCTGCAGAGGTTTGCGCACTTTTCCCCACAAGACTCGATCTCCTCTATTGGATTTCTCGCACTACATGGTGTTTGAGAAACGGATGACCAAGACATAGTCTTTCAGAAGCGTTTGCACCTTGCGATGGGTAGACCGTACCACCTACAACCCCTACATCTGCTAGTCTATCACTGTAAGAGTTCACATGACTTAATCAACTATGCTAGAGCCCATAATAGCTTGTGGCTGCACACGGAAGTAGCATGAATAATCTTATGATCCCTTTGAGCCTGGGTGGCGAACCATAGGAGGATCACATGGTAACCCCGGGATCTCCTAGGACAACACTGGTATATCCCCAGGTGTCCGGGCAAGTCCACTGGTATATCCCCAGGGTGCCCCAACCAATCCACCCAAATGTATATTAAAGTAGCCACCTTAAGTTAAACCTTAGTTAACAATAATCTCTCACATCTGTCATGAAATACTCTCAAACCAAATCCACGTCTACGAGCATAGCATGGCAATATAAGCATAACGTAATAGTAACTCCCAAGGGTTTGACTGTAACAGGTAATAGGTTCCTACCTCATCAACTACTTCCCATTACCCACATGTTATCAATTCCTAACCATGCAATGTTTGAGGGTTGAAACTAATGCATAAAAACTGGGTATGAATGGGATATGATCAAAGTGTGAACTTGCCTCCAATGTTGATGAAGATGATTCGCACTCAAAAATCTTGATAGCTCTACTCGTCACACTCCGGTCAATCTATCGTAATCAAGCAATAGTAACCACACATAAGCAATCACTCAAAAGGTCAGAAAGATCGAAGAAGTCGATTCGAAAAACATAAAAACCAAGCAAATAGCTCTTGCAACATAAAACAATTTCTAACAGTACCAAAATTAAGTGAATTTGGCCTTATCAGAAAGTTTAGGTCAAGAGCTCCGATTGGCAAAAAGAATCAACTCAAACAGAGTTACGGATAAAAAATATGATCGAAAGAAGTTTGAATATGAATCTGAACAAAATTTGAAAATTGAAAATTTCAAAAAGTTGATGTGACAGGTTCACTACATAGGTGAAAACAAGACGAAGCTATAGGCACTGGTTTCATCTAATTTGGATAAACGAGTGAAAAGTTATGGCTATTTGAAAAATCAGGGCCAAGCTGTTTTACGAAAGAAAAAATTGCTATGGTTAAGGTCTAACGTATAAATACGTAGACTAATTGATAATCTAATTATTTTATCGTATTAGTCTAAGAATAATAAACTACAGAAGTATATGAAAAAAAATACCTTAATAAGGCCGAGAAAAGATGACTTTGGAGAGAAGAGACAATTTCCAGAGGTCGCGTCGGAGAGAAGAAATATATTTTTCTTAAATGAATCTAGTCAAACCAAAATATTGATTTAACCTGAATCGGATGATTTTTGGAGCTCTATGGGTCTATATTTATTGGTGGAAAAGAGGCTTAGGGTTAAAGGCTAAGCAATGTGGGATTAAACGTAGACGAAAATATACGAACAGAAAAGAAAAGAGGCGATGGGCCTAAAGGCCTTCGACCGGCCGCGCGGTGCAGTTTTCTTTTTACAAAATTCGGCCTAAGAAAAAAAAGAAAAAAAAGCTGGCTGGGCCTAGCCTATTAAAAAAAACAATGGGACGCCAGAAGTACTATGCTGTGCATGTAGGCGACAATTAGTTTGAGGCGCGCGCGCAGTTTTTTTTAACAGAATGCGATAAACTGAAAAACGAAAATAAAATTAAACTTTAGATAGGCATATTATATATGAAAATTTTCAGAAAAAGATTTTCTACGGCATGAACATTTTTATAATGCCAAATAAAATCCACACAAATTCAGATAATTCAAAGAGTGCTACTAGTTTAATAAAATCCAATAAAAATCATTTTAAAAATACTAAAATTAATTCAAATTTATTTCTCTCTAATTTTATGATGTAGGGAATCATGTTACCCTATTTTCTGTATATTTTATTTTTGGAGAAAAATAATTTGAATAAAATCCAAATAACTCCAAATTGAAAAATAATTCCAAAAGACTTGGAATTTGATCCTTTGAAACTCCCAACTCATATTTCATATAATTTGAAGAAGTCATTTTATCTCCTCTCGTGAAAATCATTGAGTTGCATAAAGTTTCAGAATTGGAAATATTTTCCAAATGAAATTCAAATATTTTCAACACCCCTTGTCATTTAAATAAATGGAAGAAGTCATGTCATCTTCTCTCCAGGGTTTTGTGGTGAAAAGAATTTGAATTCACGGAGATCATGAATGCAAAATGAAAGTTTGGGAAAGTCCTTTTATTCCCTCTCATTTAACTTTCAAAAAGGTTTCAAATTTCACTCAATTTCACACAATCAATCAAACAATTAATCAAATCTATCTATTTATTGTAACATTCTAAAATTTAGAATTTTGGGATGTTACATAATCACTACTTTTTATAGCATAAGTATCATCACAATAATCATCATAAGTAGGGGGCATGCTATCATCATTATAAATTTGCATATCAAAACTTGGTAGACTAAAAATATCATCTTCATTAAACGTAGCATCCCCAAGCTTGGGACAAACATTAATTGTAGCAAATATATTCTCAAAAACATCATCTTCATCAAACATAGCATCCCCAAGCTTGGGCCTTTTCATATCATAAGCATAATCACTCTCATCATTAATAGTACGGATAGCACCAATGGTATATCAATTATCATATTCTTCAAAGCAAGTGCCAAAAAGATTTTCAAGATCATAATAAGTATCATTATCTTCCACAATTATATTTTCATGAGGCACAATAGTAATAGGAGCAGCATTATTTAGGGGAGATATCTTTTTACCTCTCTTCCTTTTTATTCTCTTCTTCTTCACCACATCATGTGTGGGTTCAATTCTCTTTTTGGAGCTCCTTATTAATGAGATTGGCTGAATAGGAGGCTCCTCCTCGTTACCTGATTCATCATAAGAAATAATAGGAGGGTATTGGGAAGTCTCTTCCCTTTCATTAGTATTCTCTTCATCTTCTATTTGTTTTCTTTTCTTCACGTAGTTGGCAATATAAGGATTTTCAATACAATTCACCGCACAATACATATAAATTTCCTCAAGATCAAATCCAAGAAGTTTATACCGGGCAAAATCTGGAAGATAGTTAGTTATACGTTTCATTTCTTCATAGCCCATAAGGAAACTAAGTTCATTATAATGTGCAAGGGAAAGCAAGTCATCACAATTTTTGGACACGATTAGATCATGAAACAATTTGCATCGGATAGTTAAATGACCACGTTCATTACAAAGCTCACAAGTATGGCCAAGAAAATTTAAATTTTCAGCACAATCATCTACCCTTTCTTGTAACAATTTAGTTTCTGAGTACTTATGCCTCTTGCAATATCTATCTCCCTATTTGGTGTGTACTTGCAAACCCAATGCACTCCACACAAATTGACATGTTTATAGGAGACATTTTCATCATAACTAGTGCAATCATCATTAGTATCATGGATATTAAAAGAATTCGTACTAACAACATTGCAATCATGCTCATCATTCAAATATTTAGTGCCAAACATTTTAATGCATTCTTCTTCTAGCATTTGAGCATAATTTTCCTTTCCATCATACTCACGAAAGATATTAAAAAGGTGAAGCGTATGAGACAAACTCAATTCCATTTTTTATAGTTTTCTTTTATAAAGTAAACTAGTGATAAAACAAGAAACTAAAAGACTTAATTGCAAGATCTAGAGATATACCTTCAAGCGCTAACCTCCCCTGCAATGGCGCCAGAAAAGAGCTTGATGTCTACTACACAACCTTCTTCTTGTAGACGTCGTTGGGCCTCCAAGTGCAGAGGTTTGTAGGACAGTAGAAAATTTTCCTCAAGTGGATGACCTAAGGTTTATCAATCCATAGGAGGTGTAGGATGAAGATGGTCTCTCTCAAGCAACCCTGCAACCAAATAGCAAAGAGTCTCTTGTGTCCCCAACACACGCAATACAATGGTAAATTGTATAGGTGCACTAGTTCAGCGAAGAGATGGTGATACAAGTGGTATATGGATAGTAGATAATAGTTTTTGTAATCTGAAAATATAAAAACAGCAAGGTAACTAATGGTAAAAGTGAGCATAAACGGTATTGCAATGATAGGAAACAAGGCCTAGGGTTCATACTTTCACTAGTGCAAGTCCTCTCAACAATAATATCATAATTGGATCACATAACTATCCCTCAACATGTAACAAAGAGTCACTCCAAAGTCACTAATAGTGGAGAATGAACGAAGAGATTATGGTAGCGTACGAAACCACCTCAAAGTTATTCTTTCCAATCAATCCGTTGGGCTATTCCTATAAGTGTCACAAACAGCCCTAGAGTTCGTACTAGAATAACACCTTAAGACACAAATCAACCAAAACCCTAATGTCACCTAGATACTCCAATGTCACCTCAAGTATCCGTGGGTATGATTATACGATATGCATCACACAATCTCAGATTCATCTATTCAACCAACACAAAGGACCTCAAAGAGTGCCCCAAAGTTCTACCGGAGAATCACGACGAAAACATGTGCCAACCCCTATGCATAGGTTCATGGGCGGAACCCGCAATTTGATCACCAAAACATACATCAAGTGAATCACGTGATATCCCATTGTCACCACAGATACGCACGGCAAGACATACATCAAGTGTTCTCAAATCTTTACAGACTCAATCCGATAAGATTACTTCAAAGGGAAAACTCAATTCATTACAAGAGATTAGAGGGGGAGGAACATCATAGGATCCAACTATAATAGCAAAGCTCGCGATACATCAAGATCGTCCCAAATCAAGAACACGAGAAAGAGAAATCAAACACATAGCTACTGGTACATACCCTTAGCCCCGAGGGAGAACTACTCCCTCCTCGTCATGGAGAGCACCGGGATGATGAAGATGGCAACCGAAGAGGGATTGTCCCCTCCGGCAGGGTGCCACAACGGGTCTAGATTGGCTTTCAGTGGCTACGGAGGCTTCTGGCGGCGGAACTCCCGATCTATTGTGCTCCCCGATCGTTTTAGGGTATATGGAGATATATAGGCGGAAGAAGTACGTCAAGGGGGGCACGAGGGGACCACGAGGGTGGAGGGCGCGCCTAGGGGGGTGGGCACGCCCCCCTACCTCGTGGCTTCCTCGAAGCTCCCTTGACGTGGACTCCAAGTCTCCCGGGTTGCTTTCCTTCCAAAAAAAGTTCCGTGAATTTTCAGGTCAATGGGACTCCGTTTGATTTTCCTTTTCTTCGAAACCCTAAAATACGCAAAAAAACAGAAACTCGCACTGGGCTCTGGCTTAATAGGTTAGTCCCAAAAATAATATAAAAGTGTATAATAAAGCCCATAAACATCCAAAACAGAAGATAATATAGCATGGAGCAATCAAAAATTATAGATACGTTGGAGACGTATCACGTCCCAACTGGGCTCCACTACTGATCAACGGGAAACGAAACAACACAACGAACAAGATCTTCACCGAGCTCCCACTTGAGCTCGGTTGCGTCATCTGCACTGGTATCATTGGCACCTGCAACTGTTTGGATGTATCTGTGAGTCACGAGGACTCAACAATCTCACACCCGCGACATCAAGACTATTTAAGCTTATGGGTAGGAAAGGGTAGTGAGGTGGAGCTGCATCACTAAGCATATATGGTGGCTAACATACGCAAATAAGAGCGAGAAGAGAAGAAACGCAGCGGTCGAGAAACTGTAAGTGATCAAGAAGTGATCCTAGAACTACCTACATTCAAGCATAACACAAGAACCGTGTTCACTTCCCGGACCCCGCCGAGAAGAGACCATCACGATTACACACGCGGTTGATTCATTTTAATTAAGTTAAGTGTCAAGTTCTATACAACCGGACATTAACAAATTCCCATCTGCCCATAACCGCGGGCACGGCTTTCGAAAGTTCAAAACCCTGTAGGGGTGTCCCAACTTAGCCCATCACAAGCTCTCACGGTCAACGAAGGATATTCCTTCTCCCAGGAAGACCCGATCAGACTCGGAATCCCGGTTACAAGACATTTTGACAATGGTAAAACAAGACCAGCAAAGCCGCCTGATGTGCCGACAATCCCGATAGGAGCTGCACATATCTCGTTCTTAGGGCAACACCAGATAGGTCAAACTACGAGTAAAACCAGCCCTCGAGTTGCCCCGAGGTGGCTCCGCAGGCTGCCCAGTTCGGACCAACACTTAGACAAGCACTGGCCCGGGGGGTTAAAATAAAGATGACCCTCGGGTTGGCCGACCCGAGGAAAGGGTAGGTGGTGGTGAGGCAAATGGTAAAACCAAGGTTGGGCCTTGCTGGAGGAGTTTTATTCAAAGCGAATAGTCAAGGGGTTCCCATAACACCCAACCGCGTAAGGAACGCAAAATCAAGGAACATAACACTGGTATGACGGAAACTAGGGCGGCAAGAGTGGAACAAAACACCAGGCATAAGGCCGAGCCTTCCACCCTTTACCAAGTGTATAGATGCATTAATTAAAATAATAGATATTGTGATATCCCAACATATCCATGTTCCAACATGGAACAAACTTCATCTTCACGTGCAACTAGCAACGCTATAAGAGGGGCTGAGCAAAAGCGGTAACATAGCCAAACAACAGTTTGCTAGGAAAAGGTGGGTTAGAGGCTTACATGGCAATATGGGAGGCATGATATAGCAAGTGGCAGGTATCGTGGCATAGCAAAAGAGCGAACAACTAGCAAGCAAAGATAGAAGTGATTTCGAGGGTATGGTCATCTTGCGTAAGATCCCGCAAGGAAGAAGAACGATTCCATGAAGAAGACAAATAGACGTAGTGGAACGGATCCTCACAAACGTGACGTTATCGGAACTAACCAGAAGAAGCAACACCAGAAAGAAAGAAACAACATGGTAAACAACCACCACATGAACATGGCATGTTGCACAATCAAGTATGATGCATGTCCGGTTTAATAAGGCATGGCATGGAAAAGTGCACAAACAAGACTACAAGTTAAGTGGAGCTCAATATGCATCGGGATGCATATTGACAAAACACCACATTCCATTATTTAGTTCGATCTTGTTATGTACCCAACAATATTAAATGTTCTTAACATGGCAAGGGGTGAAGCAAATGAAAACTATCTATCTAGGCAAGTTCAAATGAGGCCGGAACAACAAGCAACAAGTCCGGAAAAATCCTCATGAGCATATTATAGATTTGGTACTGTTCTGCCCTAAACACAATTTTAGAGTTATTAAACATGCAAAGTAAAGTCGCCATGTTAAACTAGGCATTTTTCTACCCCATTTACATATAAAGTTTGTTAAGTTTGGAGCTACGGTTATTTAGTTATGAAACAAATCATTTTAACATGGCATAGGAGCAAATTGATTCAAACAGCAGTTTAAACATTTTAAACATAGATGAAAGTTGCAAATTATGAAACTAGACAAAATTATAAGCAAGTTACATATATAACTTTTTTTAATCCGATGCACGGTTCTGAAGTTATTATATGTATGAACATTAAGGGGTTTTCTGAAAACTGCAGTCTCTGGAATAATAACTAAATCGCAGAACTGAAAAAAAAACATGAGGCGGGCCGAATCTAGCCGGGCCAAAGGAAGGAAAAAAGGAGGCGCTGGGGGGGGGGGGGGGGGGGGGGGGGGGGGGGTTGCCTCACCATGGGCCTTGGCCCGATTGGGAGGGAGGCTGCAGGAGGGGCGCTGGGCCCTGTCGACTCGAGAAGCATGGCGCGGTCAACGCGCTAGCAATACAGGGGGTCGAGACGCTCATCCTCCTCTGCAACTGCTTCGATGCAGAGGACGCCGGCGATGCAGGAGGCCGCAGCAGTGGGACTTAGCGGTGGCTTGAGGGACTTGGCGGGGCGCCAGCGACACGGACGAGACGAAGAAGGACCCCGGGCAGAGAAGCTCTAGGCGGCAGCGCTGGCCCCGAAGCTGCACGAGGCCGAGCTTCAAGGTGCTTGTAGCAGCGACTGTCTGCTGCGGGAGTTGTATCCATGGGGCGGGGTGGGTCTGGGTGACGCAGTCAAAGACGCGGAGCGGGACGGTGCGCTGGCGACGGAGACGAGCGGTTTCGGGCGCGTACGGCGTACTACGGCGAGGTGGCATGCGGGCGGAGCGACGGCGAGTGGATGCAGGTGCGGGGCGACGCTGCGAGCGGTTCGAGCTCCTCTGAATGGTGCAGAGCGAGAAGAGGCCGGCGGCGAGGCAAGACCGGGGATCCTTGGGCAGAGGCCACGTCCGGCGGATCCCTGGTGGCGACGCGCGACTTGGGGCTTGCGGCGGAGCTCCTATGGCACTTCATGGCGATGGGCCGAAGAAAAGGTTCCTGAGAGAGAGTTGGGAGATGTGAGATGAGAGAGAAAGAGAAGCAGGAGGGCAAAGGAGCAGGGCTGTCGGGACTCATCTCCGGCGAGGGTCCGGTCGCCGGTGTCGGCCGGACGACGAGGCGGGGTCGAGGTTGACGGGGAGCTATGGGAGGAGCTCGGGCAGAGGATCAAGGAGGCGTGGGATGAGGAGGAGTTGAATCGAGGGGAGGGGCTGGTTGGCTCGGCGCTGAAAACAAGGTGAGTGGCGGCGGCGGGGATTGGACAGGGGAGGATCCGTAGAAATTAGATCTTGGTCTGATTTGCATAGAGGTGGACTATTTATAGGGACAAAAAGGAGTTAGTTAGGACCCTTCGATCGAAATTGGGCGGTTGAGAAAAAATAGGCTAGGAAGTCCAAATAAGAAAACGGTGATGTTTTAGGGATATTTAGGGATGATCTGGAACCAACGGTGACGATTGCCCGGGTTGGGTTCGGGACAACTTTCGGACGCGCGCGAGGGGTTCGATGCACTGATGCAAGGGGGTCAGGTGGAACTTGCGGGTTTGAGAAGAGAGGAAGATGGGCAGCCCGGCACATGTTTCCGGAGACCGAAAACATCTGACGAAAAGACCGGCTATATTGCCGCTATAGTTATCCGTTGGGGCATCAAACGGACTCCGAATGCGATGAAACTTGGCAGGCGGCCTATCTACACTATAACAACACCACATGCCAACTTTCAACCAATTCCGAGAACATTTTCCGGCTTATAAAATATTATTTCGGACATGCCGCGGGTGCGTGCAAGTGTGTCTGGGCTCAAAACGGACAACGGAAGGAACAGGGAGGCCGAGACGGATGCAAGTTTTGAAAACATGATGATGCAATGCACATGATGACATGAAAATATGCAACACGCAAGCGAAGGACATGGCAACGACGGTGAAAAACTGGGAGACACCTAGCGCATTGGTCTCGGGGCGTTACAACACTCCACCACTACGAGAGGATCTCATCCCGAGATCTAGGATGGCACCGGAGGGAAAAACGAAAGATGAAGAGGTAAAATAAAGTTGCTTCTTTGACAAATGAGTGAAACCAAAGAACCTTGCGAGGTTGAACAAATTGAAAGAAAGAATGCAACGAAGATGAACAAATTTGAGAACACTCCGTTAGAAGAGAGGAACAAAGAACATTACTAGAACCTTGTAGGTTGAAAGGCATAAGAAGAGGGTTGCAATGGACAAGAAGTACATGCAAGCACTCCAGATCAAACATGATGTACAAGGAACGATAAAGATCAATTACGAAAACACTCCGGTTGGAAATGGAAGGTGAAGAATATGAGCTTGTCAAAATAAAAGCACTTGGATGAAACTCTGGTTAGAAGAGGAATGATGGCCACAACACTCCGGTTAAACAAGATAGAGAAGGAATAAGAATGATAAAATTTGGACAGCACTCCGAGTGTACATGGAAGGAATTAGAATCATGAACTTGACAAGATGAGAAGATACTTGATGAAAACAACAACACACTACCTCCAGAACTATTGAAAGAATGGCACATGGGGTAAGAATGATTTCAAATAGCACTCTGGTTGAGAAGGGATGGAAAACTTGATAAGATGAGAGGACTCGAATGAAAACACGACACTCCGGTTAAATGGATAAGAAAAGGAAAAAACATGTTCCTCACAATTCAAGATGTAGAGTGAAGAGAGCAATGCTTCCGGAACAAAAGAATAGAAGCTAGATTGTTGGAATAAAGGGACAGAGAAGAAAATGACAACTTCTGCCACAAATGATCTTGAAAAAGCATCTTTAGAAGAAGGGTCGAACGGAGTTGTTGAAAAAGCAACAACAAAAAAAAAGTAAGCTTGTTGTGGGCTTATGGAAAACATCTCAAAACTGAGGTGAAATTCTGCCACCGAAAACAATGATTGATAGAGGACAATGAAGAGATGATGAACTTCTTCACCGAGATGGGAAGGAGAAGATTGGATCATTGATAAGCACCTAAATCGAAACCATCCTTAGGATAGGCTTTAGGTGAAATATAACTCAAGATGACTCCCATGAAGACATTGACGGATTAAAAATACCTTATTCTTGACAACATGTGAATCACGAAACAAGAATGGAAATTGTCAAGAAATGATATAGCACCACCTCAAAAGATAAGGTAGAAAGAATCGCACTTTGGACTGCAAGATGAAGAATATACTTGAACTCCTCAAAACAAACATGTGTAGAGCACACTGTTTAATTTTTGAGTATAGCTTGGCGGACCATAACTTTGAGAGAAAATCTTGAAGAACAATTAAAAAATAAAAAGAATCCTTGACGAACCACCATGTGGAGCCTTCGTGAGAACTCCGGCAATAAATGGATGATAAAAGGAAGATAAGTTGAAAACACAAGGTATAATCAAGAAAACTTAGAGCTCCAGAAAAAGAAAAGGTGAAACACTAGAACCGAGAAATACTTCATCCTGAACAAACTCCGATGGAAAAAAATAAACACTTGGATGAAACAAGAATAAGAATTACATTATGCGTATCCTTCATCAATTTAAATTCATGACAAGCAACGGATTTGGCATACTACTTATTCTCGTAGAAAGGATTAAGAGAGATATAGCCAAACTTGAGAAGGTCTTGATGGAACCACCGGTGGGATTTGGGAACAACGAATGAATTGATACGATAACAATGGAAGAGGAATATTGAACGAACCACCGTAAGAATTGAAAATGAAAGTGGCAAAAGCACAACTCACCAGGAAGAATTGGAAAATGAACAAAGATACTTAAGAGAATCAAGATGCAAGAGAATGAAGAGATCGCGGACTGATTAAAGAATGCTTGAATGATGCACCGGCAAGATTTGGAGAATGAGAGCTGAAAGCTGAGAATGAATAAACCCGAAATGATGGCCTTCAGAGAACCAAACTGAAAAGACTCCTGAAATGCTTCGGATGGATGACCAAAAATCTCACAATCGCAAACAATTATGAGAAGATGTCATGAAGCTAGAACCACGAGTCTTGAGAGAACGGGTAAGATTTGGAGGAAAAAATCTTCTTCGGTCTTCAAATGTTGAGAATGACGATGAGAAACACCACCATGAATTGTTGAGGCTCTCCGGAATGAAAAAAATAATAAAGTTGAACCAACGATGAAAATAATTTGAAAGATCTTGGAGAAAGACATATGACTCATGATAATACATTATTACCTCAAACTTGGAGAAAAATTTGAGAATAACTCCGAAAAAAGAAGAGTCAGGTAAGATCATGGGAAAAGACCTGTGGGTTAGGGCCCACTCAAAAGAAACACCATTGAATGATTTCAAAGATAGATTGCACCGGTTTAATTAAATGGCTTGAATGAGATAGCAATCTCGAAATAGCTTGAACGGATTGAGAATGGAAATGAATCTTCTGAGATATCTTCGCACCCCGAAACAAATGAATAGTGAGAGGTGAATGATAAAGAGGTGGACCAGCATGAGAAAACATTTGAAACAAGGAAAGGATATGATCAACAAAGCTTGACTTGAATCCACCGGAGAAGAAAAGAGAACGAAGAATGATAAACTTGAAGCTCCATTAGAAACTTCCTGAGAATCACCGGATAAGTATATTGATGGAAAAGAATGGAGAGACTTCCCATAAATAAAAGGATACTTGAATAAGATATCTGATTCCTTCAATGAAAAGGGTGGGTGGGCGGGAAAAACAAAGGCAACTTGGGGACAGATGGAACGAACAACATTGGGAAAAACCGAGAGGTGATCTTGCGGATGTTGAAATGATCGGATCCACTTGAAGAGAAACACGCCGGTTGAAAAGGATAGACATGACAATCTCGATTATCATGAAGGATTGGTATTCACATAGGAGTATGAGAACACCACTTAGGAAAGGTATGGAATCCACCTTTGACTTCGAAGCAACTCGAATACCACAACTCAAAACAAAACAAAAGATTGGCTTGCAGAATAAGACGGAACAAAAATATGATAGAGATTTCGTCCGAAGTTTTCGTGGTGGGGCCCACACGGGCTCAATCGTACAGCACCATCATGTACAAGGCAGTGCACATGACATATGAAGAGTCCCCGAGTCAGCATAGCCAAGGACTCTTTAATACACAACGAGGCCACTGTAAAACCAATCGTGGATAGGCGGACCACTAGACGTCGAACCCCAATCTCATGTCATGCATCTGTTGGAAAGATATCCTAGGAGCTACTTGAATTCCCACTTATAAACTCTTGAAACTTTCTGGTTATGCAATCAGGTGTTGGGGATACAGGGGAAGCATAATATCTCACCCAAACTAACAATTCCTACATCCAGTTGTATCCATCCTTCAACACATAACCAAGAAACCTTCGGAAATTGTTTACCTCAACCTTCGAAAAGCATATGTTATACGAGTTATGGCAATACTCCCGAACTCCCGCCAGGCCGCCACAGTACTGGGTGGCGTCGAGGTTATCTCACCAACAACTGCATCAAAGAGATTTTCGATGTCGGCGAAACTCAGGTATTCCAGAACTGCAACGATAAAATTGTGACGACAACACCTCGGAGCTCAACTCCCCGGGACACTGCCACAACCCCTAAATATCAGGAGGCACCAAGAACAATGTTCTCGTCACAAAACCATCAGAACGATTCCAAGATACCCGTGTGATCCTAAAAAAATCACGAAATTTAAGGAGAGAAGAGTCAAAACTCTACGTTAGGAGGCCTCACCAGAGCGACGAAGGGACTGAGGAGTAAAAAGAATTGTACTCTCCTATATATATATAATCCTAAGAATCAAAACATTTTGTTCTAGACTCAACAACGTCAGCGATTCAATCAAGCAGGGGGCTCCAAAGTTGGGGATGGCTCTGATACCAACTTGTAACGCCCACGATGCGGCTATATCTCCCACCTGTCGAGGCACGACTTAGAGGCATAACCGCATGGTAGGCATGTCACAATAGGTGTAATCTTTACACATCCCATGTACTGAAAAAGAAAGGGATAAAGAGTTGGCTTACAATTGCCACTTCACACAATACAAATATATGTCATACATCATCCAGAATACAATCAAGGTCCGACTACGAAACCAAAAGAAAGACAACCCCAAATGCTAGATCCCCGACCATCCCAACTGGGCTCCACTACTGATCAACGGGAAACGAAATAACACAACGAACAAGATCTTCATCGAGCTCCCACTTGAGCTCGGTTGCGTCATCTGCACTGGTATCATCGGCACCTGCAACTGTTTGGAAGTATCTGTGAGTCACGAGGACTCAGCAATCTCACACCCGCGACATCAAGACTATTTAAGCTTACGGGTAGGAAAGGGTAGTGAGGTGGAGCTGCAGCACTAAGCATATATGGTGGCTAACATACGCAAATAAGAGCAAGAAGAGAAGCAACGCAGCGGTCGAGAAACTATAACTGATCAACAAGTGATCCTGAAACTATCTACGTTCAAGCATAACACAAGAACCATGTTCACTTCCCGGACCCCGCCGAGAAGAGACCATCACGGCTACACACGCGGTTGATTCATTTTAATTAAGTTAAGTGTCAAGTTCTCTACAACCGGACATTAACAAATTCCCATCTGCCCATAACCGCGGGCACGGCTTTCGAAAGTTCAAAACCCTGCAGGGGTGTCCCAACTTAGCCCATCACAAGCTCTCACGGTCAATGAAGGATATTCCTTCTCCCAGGAAGACCCGATCAGACTCGGAATCCCGGTTACAAGACATTTCGACAATGGTAAAACAAGACCAGCAAAGCCGCCCGATGTGCCAACAATCCCGATAGGAGCTGCACATATCTCATTCTCAGTGCAACACCGGATAGGTCAAGCTACGAGTAAAACCAGCCCTCGAGTTGCCCTGAGGTGGCCCAGCAGGCTGCCCGGTTCGGACCAACACTTAGACAAGCACTGGCCCCGGGGGTTAAAATAAAGATGACCCTCGGGTTGGCCGACCCGAGGGAAGGGTAGGTGGTGGTGAGGCAAATGGTAAAACCAAGGTTGGGCCTTGCTGGAGGAGTTTTATTCAAAGCGAACTGTCAAGGGGTTCCCATAACACCCAACCGCGTAAGGAACGCAAAATCAAGGAACATAACACCGGTATGACGAAAACTAGGGCAGCAACAGTGAAACAAAACACCAGGCATAAGGCCGAGCCTTCCACCCTTTACCAAGTGTATAGATGCATTAATTAAAATAATAGATATTGTGATATCCCAACATATCCATGTTCCAACATGGAACAAACTTCATCTTCACCTGCAACTAGCAACGCTATAAGAGGGGCTGAGCAAAAGCGGTAACATAGCCAAATAATGGTTTGCTAGGAAAAGGTGGGTCAAAGGCTTGACATGGCAATATGGGAGGCATGATATAGCAAGTGGCAGGTATCGCGGCATAGCAAAAGATCGAACAACTAGCAAGCAAAGATTGATGTGATTTCGAGGGTATGGTCATCTTGCCTAAGATCCCGCAAGGAATAAGAATGATTCCATGAAGAAGACAAACGGACGTAGTCGAACAGATCCTCACAAACGCGACGTTATCAGAACTAACCCGAAGAAGCAACACCGGAAAGAAACAAACAACATGGTAAACAACCACCACATGAACATGGCATGATGCACAATCCAGTATGATGCATGTTCGGTTTAATGAGGCATGGCATGGCAAAGTGCACAAACAACACTACAAGTTAAGTGGAGCTCAATATGCATCGGGATGCATATTGACAAAACACCACATTCCATTATTTAGTTCAATCTCGTTATGTACCCAACAATATTAAATGTTCTTAACATGGCAAGGGGTGAAGCGAAGGAAAACTACCTATCTAGGCAAGTTTAAATGAGGCCGGAACAACAAGCAACAAGTCCGGAAAAATCCTCATGAGCATATTATAGATTTGGTACTGTTCTACCCTAAACACAATTTTAGAGTTATTAAACATGCAAAGTAAAGTCGCCATGTTAAACTAGGCATTTTTCTACCCCATTTACATATAAAGTTTGTTAAGTTTGGAGCTACCGTTATTTAGTTATGAAACAAATCATTTTAACATGTCATAGGAGCAAATTGATTCAAACAACAGTTTACACATTTCAAACATAGATGAAAGTTGCAAATTATGAAACTAGACAAAATTCTAAGGAAGTTACATATATAACTTTCTTAATCGGATGCACGGTTCTGAAGTTATTATATGTATGAACATTAAGGGGTTTTTTGAAAAACTGCAGTCTCTGGAATAATAACTAAATCACAGAACTGAAAAAAAACATGAGGTGGGAGGGAGGCTGCAGGAGGGGCGCTGGGCCCTGGCGACTCGAGAAGTAGGGCGCGGTCAACGCGCTAGCAATACAGGGGGTCGAGACGCTCATCCTCCTCTGCAACTGCTTCAATTCATATGACGCCGACGATGTAGGAGGCCACAACAGCGGGACTTGGCGGCGACTTGAGGGACTTGGCGGGGCACCAGCGACGTGGACGAGACGAAGGAGGACCCCAGGCGGAGAAGCTCTAGGCGGCAGCGCTGGCCCCAAAGCTGCACGAGGCCGAGCTTCAAGGTGCTTGTAGCAGCGACTGTCTACTGCGGGAGCTGTATCCATGGCGTGGGGCGGGTCTGGGCGACGCAGTCAATGACGCGGAGCGGGACGATGCGCTGGCGACGGAGACGAGCGGTTCCGGGTGCGTACGGCGTTCTCCGACGAGGTAGCATGCGGGTGGAGAGGCGACGACTGGATGCTGGTGCAGGGCGACGCTGCGAGCGGTTCGAGCTCCTCTAAACGGTGCAGAGCAAGAAGAGGCCAGCGGCGAGGCAGGACCGGGGATCCTTGGGCAGAGGCCACGTCCGGCGGATCCCTGGTGGTGACGCGCGGCTTGGGGCTTGCGGCGGAGCTCCTGTGGCACTTCATGGAGATGGGTCGAAGAAAATGTTCCTGAGAGAGAGAGAGGAGAGATGTGAGACGAGAGAGAAAGAGAAGCAGGAGGGGAAAGGAGCAGGGCTGTCGGGACTCATCTCCGGCGAGGGTCCGATCGCCGGTGTCGGCCGGACGACGAGGCGGGGTCGAGGTTGATGGGGAGCTACGGGAGGAGCACGGGCAGAGGATCGAGGAGGCATCGAGTGAGGTGGAGTTGGATCGAGGGGAGGGGCTGGTTGGCTCGGCGCTGAAAACAAGGTGAGTGGCGGCGGCGGGGATTGGACAGGGGATGATCCCTAGAAATTAAGTCTTGGTCTGATTTGGATAGAGGTGGACTATTTATAGGGACAAAAGGAGTAGGTTAGGACCCTTCGATCGAAATTGGGCGGTCGAGAAAAAATAGGCTAGGAAGTCCAAATAAGAAAACGGTGATGATTTAGGGACGTTTGGGGATGATCCGGAACCAACGATGACGACTGCCCGGGTCGGGTTCGGGACAACTTCCGGACGCGCGCGAGGGGTTCGATGCACTGATGCAAGGGGGGTCAGGTGGAACTTGTGGGTTGACAAGAGAGGAAGATGGGCAGCCCGGCACATGTTTCCGGAGACCGAAAACGTCTGACGAAAAGACCGGCTATATTGCCGCTATAGTTATCCGTTGGGGCGTCAAACGGACTCCGAATGCGATGAAACTTGGCAGGCGCCCTATCTACACTATAACAACACCACATGCCAACTTTCAACCCATTCCGAGAACATTTTTTGGCTTATAAAATATTATTTTGGACATGCCGCGGGCGCGTGCAAGTGTGTCTGGGTTCAGAACGGACAACGGAAGGAACGGGGAGGTCAGGACGGATGCAAGTTTTGAAAACATGATGATGCAATGCACATCATGACATGACAATATGCAACACGCAAGCGGTGGACATGGCAACGACGGCGAAAAACTAGGAGACACCTAGCGCATTGATTTCGAGGCATTACAACACTCCACCACTACGAGAGGATCTCGTCCCAAGATCGAGGATGGCACCAGAGGGAAAATGAAAGATGAATAGGTAAAACAAAGTTGCTTCTTTGACAAATGAGTGAAACCAAAGAACCTTGCAAGGTTGAACAAATTGAAAGAAAGAATGCAATGAAGATGAAAAAATTTGAGAACACTCCGTTAGAAAAGAGGAACAGAGAACACTACTAGAACCTTGTAGGTTGAAAGGCATAAGAAGAGGGTTGCAATGGACAAGTAGTACATGCAAGCACTCTAGATCAAACGTGATGTACAAGGAACGATAAAGACCAATTACGACAACACTCCAGTTGGAAATGGAAGGTGAAGAATATGAGCTTGGCAAAATAAAAGCACTTGGATGAAACTCCGGTTAGAAGAGGAATGATGTCCACAACACTCCGGTTAAACAAGATAGAGAAGGAATAAGAATGATAAAATTTGGACAGCACTCCGACTGTACATGGAAGGAATTAGAATTATGAACTTGACAAGATGAGAAGATGCTTGATGAAAACAACAGCACACTACCTCCGGAACTATTGAAAGAATGGCACAAGGGGTAAGAACGATTTCAAACAGCACTCCGGTTGAGAAGGGATGGAAAACTTGGTAAGATGAGAGGACTCGAATGAAAACACGACACTCCGGTTAAATGGATAAGAAAAGGGAAAAACATGATCCTCACAATTCGAGATGTAGAGTGAAGAGAGCAACGCTTCCGGAACAAAAGAATAGAAGCTAGATTGTTGGAATAAAGGGACAGAGAAGAAAATGACAACTTCTGCCACAAATGAGCTTGAAAAAGCATCTTTAGGAGAAGGGTCGAACGGAGTTGATGGAAAAGCAACAACAACAAAAAAAAGTAAGCTTGTTGTGGGCTTATGGAAAACATCTCAAAACTGAGGTGAAATTCTACCACCGAAAACAATGATTGATAGAGGACAATGAAGAGATGATGGACTTCTTCACCAAGATGGGAATGAGAAGATTGGATCATTGATAAGCATCTAAATCGAAACCATCCTTAGGATAGGCTTTAGGTGAAATATAACTCAAGATGACTCCCATGAAGAGATTGATGGATTAAAAATACCTTATTCTTGACAACATGTGAATCACGAAACAAGAATGGAAATTGTCAAGAAATGATATAGCACCACCTCAAAAGATAAGGTAGAAAGAATCACACTTTGGACTGCAAGATGAAGAATATACTTGAACTCCTCAAAACAAACATGTGTAGAGCACCCTGTTTAATTTTTGAGTATAGCTTGGCGGACCATAACTTTGAGAGAAAATCTTGAAGAACAATTAAAGAATGAAAAGAATCCTTGACGAACCACCATGTTGAGCCTTCGTGAGAACTCCGGTAATAAATGGATGATAAAAGGAAGAGAAGTTGAAAACACAAGGTATAATCAAGAAAACTTAGAGCTCCAGAAAAAGAAAAGGTGAAACACTAGAACCGAGAAATACTTCATCCTGAACAAACTCTGATGGAAAAAATTAAACACTTGGATGAAACAAGAATAAGAATTACATTATGCGTATCCTTCATCAATTTAAATTCATGACAAGCAAGGGATTTGGCATACTATTTATTCTCGTAGAAAGGATTAAGAGAGATATAGCCAAACTTGAGAAGGTCTTGATGGAACCGCCGGTGGGATTTGGGAACAACGAATGAATTGATACGATAACAATGGAAGAGGAATATTGAACGAACCACCGTAAGAATTGAAAATGAAAGTGGCAAAAGCACAATTCACCAGGAAGAATTGGAAAATGAACAAAGATACTTAAGAGAATCAAGATGCAAGAGAACGAAGAGATCGCGGACTGATTAAAGAATGCTTGAATGATGCACCGGCAAGATTTGGAGAATGAGAGCTGAAAGCTGAGAATGAATAAACCCGAAATGATGGCCTTCGGAGAATCAAACTGAAAAGACTCCTGCAATGCTCCAGATGGATGGAAAAAATCTCTCAATCGCAAACAATTTTGAGAAGATGGCATGAAGCTAGAACCACGAGTGTTGAGAGAACGGGTAAGATTTGGAGGAAAATCTCTTCTTCGGTCTTCAAATGTTGAGAATGACGATGAGAAACACCACCATGAATTGTTGAGGCACTCCGGAATGAAAAAAATAGTAAGGTTGAACCAATGATGAAAAGAATTTGAAAGATCTTGGAGAAAGACATATGACTCATGATAATACATTATTACCTCAAACTTGGAGAAAAATTTGAGAATAACTCCGAAAAAAGAAGAGTCAGGTAAGATCCTGGGAAAAGACCTCTGGGTTAGGGCCCACTCAAAAGAAACACCGTTGAATGATTTCAAAGATAGATTGCACCAGTTTAATTAAATGGCTTGAATGAGATAGCAATCTCGAAATAGCTTGAACGGATTGAGAATGGAAACGAATCTTCAGAGATATCTTCACACCCTGAAACAAATGAATAGTGAGAGGTGAATGATAAAGAGGTGGACCAGCATGAGAAAACATTTGAAACGAGGAAAGGATATGATCAACAAAGCTTGACTTGAATACACCGGAGAAGAAAAGAGAATGAAGAATGATAAACTTGAAGCTCCGTTAGAATCTTCCTGAGAATCACCGGATAAGTATATTGACAGAAAAGAATGGAGAGACTTCCCATAAATAAAAGGATACTTGAATAAGATATCTGATTCCTTCAATGAAAAGGGTGGGTGGGCGGTAAAAACAAAGGCAACTTGGGGACAGATGGAACGAACAACATTGGGAAAAATTGAGAGGTGATCTTGCGGATGTTGAAATGATCGGATCCACTTGAAGAGAAACATACCGGTTGAAAAGGATTGACATGACAATCTTGATTATCATGAAGGATTGGTATTCACATAGGAGTATGAGAGCACCACTTAGGAAAGGTATGGAATCCACCTTTGACTTCGAAGCAATTCGAATACCACAACTCAAAACAAAACAAAGGATTTGCTTGCAGAATAAGACGGAACAAACATATGATAGAGATTTTGTCCGAAGTTTTCGTGGTGGGGCCCACACGGGCTCAATCGTACAACACCATCATGTACAAGACAGTGCACATGACATACGAAGAGTCCCCGAGTCAGCATAGCCAAGGACTCTTTAATACACAACGAGGCCACTGTAAAACCAACCGTGGATAGGCGGACCACTAGACGTCGAACCCCAATCTCATATCATGCATCTGTTGGAAAGATATCCTCGGAGCTACTTGAATTCCCACTTATAAACTCCTGAAACTTTCTGGTTATGCAATCAAGTGTTGGGGATACAGGGGAAGCATAATATCTCACCCAAACTAACAATTACTACATCCAGTTGTATCCATCCTTCAACACATAACCAAGAAACCATCGGAAATCGTTTACCTCAACCTTCAAAAAGCATCTGTTATACGAGTTATGGAAATACTCCCGAACTCCTGCCCAGTACTGGGTGGCGTCGAGGTTATCTCACCAACAACTGCATAAAAGAGATATTCGATGTCGGCGAAACTCAGGTATTCCAGAACCGCAACGATAAAATTGTGACGACAACACCTCGGAGCTAAACTCCCCGGGACACTGCCACAACTCCTAAATGTCAGGAGGCACCAAGAAAAATGTTCTCGTCATAAAACCATTGGAACGATTCCAAGATACCCGTGTGATCCTAAAAAAAATTCGTGAAATTTAAGTAGAGAAGAGTCAAAACTCTACGTCAGGAGGCCTCACCAGAGCGATGAAGGGACTGAGGAGTAAACAGAATCCTACTCTCCGATATATATAATCCTAAGACTCAAAATATTTTGTTCTAGACTCAACAACGTCAGCGATTCGATCAAGCAGGGGGCTCCAAAGTCGGGGATGGCTCTGATACCAACTTGTAACTCCCACGATGCGGCTATTTCTCCCACGTGTCGGGGCACGACTTAGAGGCATAACCGCATGGTAGACATGTCGCAAGAGGGGTAATCTTTATGCATCCCATGTACTGAAAAAGAAAAGGATAAAGAGTTGGCTTACAATTGCCACTTCACAAAATACAAATATATATAATACATCATCCAGAATACAATCAAGGTCCGACTATGGAACCAAAAGAAAGACAACCCCAAATGCTAGATCCCTGATCGTCCCAACTGGGCTCCAATACTAATCAACGAGAAATGAAACAACACAACAAACAAGATCTTCATCGAGCTCCCACTTGAGCTCAGTTGCGTCATCTCCACTGGTATCATCGGCACCTGCAACTGTTTGGAAGTATCTATGAGTCAGGAGGACTCAGCAATCTCACACCTGCGAGATCAATACTATTTAAGCTTATGGGTAGGAAACGGTAGTGAGGTCGAGCTGCAGCACTAAGCATATATGGTGGCTAACATACACAAATAAGAGTGAGAAGAGAAGCAACGCAGCGGTCGAGAAACTATAAGTGATCAAGAAGTGATCCTGAAACTACCTACGTTGAAGCATAACACGAGAACCGTGTTCACTTCCCGGACCCCGCCGAGAAGAGACCATCACGGCTCCACACGCGGTTGATTCATTTTAATTAAGTTAAGTGTCAAGTTCTTTACAACCAGACATTAACAAATTCCCATCTGCCCATAACCGCGGGCACGACTTTCAAAAGTTCAAAACCCTGCAGGGGTGTCCCAACTTAGACCATCACAAGCTCTCACGGTCAACGAAGGATATTCCTTCTCCCAGGAAGACCTGATCAGACTCGGAATCCCGGTTACAAGACATTTCGACAATGGTAAAACAAGACCAGCAAAGCCGCCCGATGTGCCAACAATCCCGATAGGAGCTGCACATATCTCATTCTCAGTGCAACACCGGATAGGTCAAGCTACGAGTAAAACCAGCCCTCGAGTTACCCTGAGGTGGCCCCGCAGGATGCCTGGTTCGGACCAACACTTAGACAAGCACTGGCCCGGGGGGTTAAAATAAAGATGACCCTCAGGTTGGCCGACCCGAGGGAAGGGTAGGTGGTGGTGAGGCAAAAGGTAAAACCAAGGTTGGGCCTTGCTGGAGGAGTTTTATTCAAAGCGAACTGTCAAGGGGTTCCCATAACACCCAACCGCGTAAGGAACGCAAAATCAAGGAACATGACACCGGTATGACGGAAACTAGGGCGGCAAGAGTGGAACAAAACACCAGGCACAAGGCCGAGCCTTCCACCCTTTTCCAAGTGTATAGATGCATTAATTAAAATAATAGATATTGTGATATCCCAACATATCCATGTTCCAACATGGAACAAACTTCATCTTCTCCTGCAACTAGCAACGCTATAAGAGGGGCTGAGGAAAAGCGGTAACATAGCCAAACAACGGTTTGCTAGGAAAAGGTGGGTTAGAGGCTTGACATGGCAATATGGGAGGCATGATATAGCAAGTGGCAGGTATCGCGGCATAGCAAAAGAGCGAACAACTAACAAGCAAAGATAGAAGTGATTTTGAGGGTATGGTCATCTTGCCTGAGATCCCGCAAGGAAGAAGAACGATTCCATGAAGACGAAAAAAGGACGTTGTCGAACGGATCCTCACAAACGCGACGTTGTCGGAACTAATCCGAAGCAGCAACACCAGAAAGAAACAAACAACATGGTAAACAACCACCACATGAACATGGCATGATGCACAATCCAGTATGATGCATGTTCGGTTTAATGAGGCATGGCATTGCAAAGCGCACAAACAACACTACAAGTTAGTTGGAGCTCAATATGCATCGGGATGCATATTGACAAAACACCACATTCCATTATTTAGTTCGATCTCATTATGTACCCAACAATATTAAATGTTCTTAACATGGCAAGGGGTGAAGCAAAGGAAAACTACCTATCTAGGCAAGTTTAAATGAGGCCGGAACAACAAGCAACAAGTCCAAAAAATCCTCATGAGCATGTTATAGATTTGGCACTTTTCTACCCTAAACACAATTTTAGAGTTATTAAACATGCAAAGTAAAGTCGCCATGTTAAACTAGGCATTTTTCTACCCCATTTACATATAAAGTTTGTTAAGTTTGGAGCTACGGTTATTTAGTTTTGAAACAAATCATTTTAACATGGCATAGGAGCAAATTGATTCAAACAACAGTTTAAATAGGTTGGGAGGGAGGCTGCAGGGGGGGCGCTGGGCCCTGCCGACTCGAGAAGCAGGGCGTGGTCAACGCGCTAGCGATACAGGGGGTCGAGACGCTCGTCCTCCTTTGCAACTGCTTCGATGCAGAGGACGCCGGCGATGCAGGAGGCGGCTTGAGGGACTTGGTGGGGCACCAGCGACGCGGACGAGACGAAGGAGGACCCCGGGCGGAGAAGCTTTAGGCGGCAGCACTGGCCCCAAAGCTGCACGAGGCCAAGCTTCAAGGTGGTTGTAGAGGCGACTGTCTGTTGCGGGAGCTGTATCCATGGCACGGGGCGGGTCTGGGCGACGCAGTCAACGGCGCGGAGCGGGACCATGCGCTGGCGACGGAGACGAGAAGTTCCGGGCGCGTACGGCATTCTCCGGCGAGGTGGCATGCGGGCGGAGCAGTGACGAGTGGATGCAGGCGTGGGGCGATGCTGCGAGCGGTTCGAGCTCCTCTGAACGGTGCAGAGCAAGCAGAGGCCGGCGGCGAGGCAGGACCGGGGATCCTTGGGCAGAGGCCACGTCCGGCGGATCCCTGGTGGCGACGCGCGGCTTGGGGCTTGCGGCGGAGCTCCTGTGGCACTTCATGACGATGGGCCGAAGAAAAGGTTCCTGAGAGAGAGAGGAGATTCGAGACGAGAGAGAAAGAGAAGCAGGAGGGGAAAGGAGCAGGGTTGTCGGGACTCATCTCTGGCGAGGGTCCGGTCGTCGGTGTCCGCCGGACGACGGGGCGGGGTCGAGGTTGACGGGGAGCTGGGGTAGGAGCTCGGGCAGAGGATCAAGGAGGCATCAGGTGAGGTGGAGTTGGATCAAGGGGAGGGGATGGTTGGCTCAGCGCTGAAAACAAGGTGAGTGGCGGCGGGTGGGATTGGACAGGGGAGGATCCCTAGAAATTAGGTCTTGGTCTGATTTGGATAGAGGTGGACTATTTATAGGGACAAAAAGGAGTAGGTTAGGACCCTTCGATCGAAATTGGGCGGTCGAGAAAAAATAGGCTAGGAAGTCCAAATAAGAAAACGGTGATGTTTTAGGGACGTTTGGGGATGATCCAGAACCAACGGTGACGACTGCCCGGGTCGGGTTCGGGACAACTTTCGGACGCGCGCGAGGGGTTCGATGCACTGATGCAAGGGGGGTCAAGTGGAACTTGTGGGTTGAGAAGAGAGGAAGATGGGCAGCCCGACACATGTTTCCGGAGACCGAAAACATCCGACGAAAAGACCGGCTATATTGCCGCTATAGTTATCCGTTGGGGCGTCAAACGGACTCCGAATGCGATGAAACTTGGCAGGTGGCCTATCTACACTATAACAACACGACATGCCAACATTCAACCCATTCCGAGAACATTTTCCAGTTTATAAAATATTATTTCGGACATGTTGTCTGGGCTCAGAACGGACAACGGAAGGAACGGGGAGGCCGGGACGGATGCAAGTTTTGAAAACATGATGATGCAATGCACATAGTGACATGACAAGATGCAACAGACAAGCGACGGACATGGCAATGACGGTGAAAAACTGGGAGACACCTGGCGCATCGGTCTCGGGGCGTTACACTGGAAGCGGAACTGCCCCATGTATTTGGCGGATAAGAAGGATGGCAAGGTGAACAAAGGTATATGTGATATACATGTTATTGATGTGTACCTTACTAAAGCTCGCAGTAACAACTGGGTATTTGATACTGGTTCTTTTGCTAATACTTGCAACTCGAAACAGGGACTACGGATTAAGCGAAGATTGGCTAAGGACGAGGTGACGATTGATACGTCTACAACGTATCTATAATTCTTTATTGTTCCATGCTATTATATATTCTGTTTTGGATGTTTAATGGGCTTATTTATACACTTTTATATTATTTTTTGGGACTAACCTATTAACCAGAGGCCCAGCCCAAATTGCTATTTTTTTGCCTATTTCAGTGTTTCGCAGAAAAAGTATATCAAACGGAGTCCAAACGGAATGAAACCTTCGGGAGCGTGATTTTCAGAACAAACGTGATCCAGAGGACTTGGAGTGGACGTCAAGCAACCAACGAGGTGGCCATGAGGCAGGGGGCACGCCTACCCCCTAGGCGCACCCTCCCCCTCGTGGGCCCCTCGTGGCTCAACCGACCTACTTATTCCTCCTATACATATTCACATACCCGGAAAACATCGAGGAGCATCAAGAAACCCTATTTCCACCGCCGCAACCTTCTGTACCCAAGATATCCCATCTTGGGGCATTTTTTGGAGCTCCGCCGGAGGGTGCATTGATCATGGAGGGCCTCTACATCAACTCCATGGCCCCTCCGATGATGTGTGAGTAGTTTACTTCAGACCTTTGGGTCCATAGTTATTAGCTAGATGGCTTCTTCTCTCTCTTCGGATCTCAATACAAAGTTCTCCTCGATTCTCTTGCAGATCTATTCGATGTAATCTTCTTTTGCGGTGTGTTTGTCGAGATCCAATGAATTGTGGGTTTATGATCAAGATTATCTATGAACAATATTTGAATCTTCTCTGAATTCTTTTATGTATGATTGGTTATCTTTGCAAGTCTCTTCGAAATATCAGTTTGGTTTGGCCTGCTAGATTGATCTTTCTTGCAATGGGAGAAGTGCTTAGCTTTGGGTTCAATCTTGCGGTGCTCGATCCAAGTGACAGTAGGGGAAACGACACATATTGTATTGTTGCCATCGAGGATAAAAAGATGGGGTTTATATCATATTGCATGAGTTATCCCTCTACATCATGTCATCTTGCTTAAAGCATTACTCTGTTCTTATGAACTTAATACTCTAGATGCATGCTGGATAGCGGTCGATGTGTGGAGTAATAGTAGTAGATGCAGGTAGGAGTCGGTCTACTTGTCACGGACGTGATGCCTATATACATGATCATACCTAGATATTGTCATAACTATGCTCAGTTCTATCAATTGCTCGAGAGTAATTTGTTCACCCACCGTAATGCTTATGCTATCTTGAGAGAAGCCACTTGTGAAACCTATGGCCCCCGGGTCTATTTTCCTTCATACAAGTTTCCAATCTATTTTATTCTGCAATCTTTACTTTCAATTTATATCATAAAAATACCAAAAATATTTATCTTATTATTATTATCTCTATCATATCTCACTCTTGCAAGTGGCCATGATGGGATTGACAACCCCTTTATCACGTTGGTTGCGAGGTTGTTATTTGTTTGTGTAGGTACGAGGTGACTCGCGCGTGGTCTCCTACTGGATCGATACCTTGGTTCTCAAAAACCGAGGGAAATACTTACGCTGCTTTGCTGCATCACCCTTTCCTCTTCAAGGGAAAACCAACGCATGCTCAAGAGGTAGCAAGAAGGATTTCTAGCGCCGTTGTCGGGGAGTCTACGCACAAGTCAAGACATACCAAGTACCCATCACAAACTCTTATCCCTCGCATTTTTATTATTTGCCATTTGCCTCTCATTTTCCTCTCCCCCACTTCACCTTTTCCGTTTTATTCACCCTTCTTCTGTTCATCTTTTTGTTTGCTTTGATGTCTCACTTGGCTCGTTCGCTCGTTTGGTTGGAATAGTTGTTTATTTATTGCTAAACAGAGAACCTAAGATCTATGGATCCTCATCCGCTTGCTAATCTTTTTAAGAGATCCAATTATGATGGACCAATTGCTATTGAGTTTTATGCACTAGATTATCTTTATGAAGTTTTGCTTGAAATTCGTGAATCTAAAAATTGTGATGAAGTACTTTATGGAGTGATTCACGATGGATCTTTGAATAGAAAGCATGATTGCAATAATGATAGTATAAATTCTATTAATGTCAATTATGCTTATAATATGCAAAACCCTAACCTTGAGGATGCTAGTTTTGCTATGTCTACTACTTGTTGCAATGATCATGATTGGGGTGATTCTTCTTATGATCTTGAAAATTTATTTAAGCACCATGATGAATATGAGATTGATTATAATGTTTGAAATAATATTTAAAGTGGGTTTGGAAGAGTGTCAACTTTAGATCCCACATATTTGGAGAATGTTCAATCTTATGAAGTTTTTGATAAAAGTGGGTTTGGAGAGGTCGTGACTTTAGTTAATGTAAGCCCACTATTTTGGAAGAGTGTCAACTTTGCATACATGCGGATCGTGTTAAGAATATGTTTCATGATAGCTATATTGTTGAATTTGCTTATGATCCTACATGTAATTATTATGAGAGAGGAAAATATGGTTGTAGAAATTTTCATGTTACTAAATTACCTCTCGTTATGTTGAGATTGCTATTGTTTCTTTCTGCTTCCTTGCATATGCTAGTTTTTGCTTGCCTTGATAATTTGTTTTCCTATAAGATATCTATGCATAGGAAGTATGTTAGACTTAGATGTGTTTGGCACGTGTTTTATGATGCTCTCTTTGTGCTTCAATTCTTGTCTTTCATGTGAGCATTATTGAAATCTTTTACCTAGCTAAAAGGCTTTAAAGAAAATCACTTGTTGGGAGACAACCCAATATTTTTCCTTGCTGTTATTAAATAAATAATTTATCTAGCCTCTGTTTTGGTTGTATTTTTTGTGTTTAATTAGTGTTTGTGCCAAGTAGAACTGTTGGGAAGACTCGGGGAAAGTCTTTTTGATCTTGCTGTAAAAAACAGAAACTTTAGCGCTCACGAGAATTGCTGCCATTTTTTACTGGAGAGCGATATTTAGTTAATTATTTTTGAAGATGATTAATAGATAAATTCCGCACGTCCAGATATTTATTTTAGAATTTTTGGGGTTCCAGAAATATTCAAAACCTACAGATTACTATAGATTGTTCTGTTTTTGAGAGATTCTACTTTTCGTGTGTTGTTTGCTTATTTTGATGAATCTATGGCTAGTAACAGAGTTTATGAACCATAGAAAAGTTGGAATACAGTAGGTTTAACACCAATATAAATAAAGAATGAGTTCATTCAAGGTTGTCAGAATCGCAATTTTGAATCGGATCGGAGCTCCGATGGTAAGATCGCAAATCGTAGAATCTTCACTATCAGGATCGTATAAACGTAGATTCTATGAACTAAAATCATAGAATCATAGGGGTTAGTTTGGATCGTAAAGTCATAGAATCATATAACAGAATCGCGATTCTAACAACCTTGAGTTCATTATAGTACCTTGAAGTGGTGGTTTGTTTTCTTTTACTAACGGAGCTCACGAAGATTTTCTTTTAAGTTTTGTGTTGTGAAGTTTTCAAGTTTTGGGTAAATACTTGATGGATTATGGAACAAGGAGTGGCAAGAGCCTAAGCTTGGGGATGCCCAAGGCACCCCAAGGTAAAATCCAAGGACAACCAAAAGCCTAAGCTTGGGGATGCCCCGGAAGGCATCCCCTCTTTCGTCTTCGTCCATCGGTAACTTTACTTGGAGCTATATTTTTATTCGCCACATGATATGCCTTTTGCTTGGAGCATCTTGTATGATTTGAGTCTTTGCTTTTTAGTTTACCACAATCATCCTTGCTGTACACACCTTTTGGGAGAGACACACATGAATTGGAATTTATTAGAATACTCTATGTGCTTCACTTATATCTTTTGAGTTGGATAATTTTTGCTCTACTGCTTCGCTTATATCTTTTAGAGCATGGCGGTGGTTCTATTTTGTAGAAATAATTGATCTCTCATGCTTCACTTATATCATTTTGAGAGTCCTTTAGAACAGCATGGTAATTCACTTTGGTTATAAATTTTAAATGCTAAGAGAAGTTGGATGCTTGATACATTGTTTTGAGATATAAAGGTGGTAATATTAGAGGTGTGCTAGTTGAGTAATTGTGAAATTGATGAATACTTGTGTTGAAGTTGGCAAGTCCCGTAGCATGCACATATGGTAAATGTTATGTGACAAATTTGAAGCATGGGGTGTTCTTTGATTGCTTTCCTTATGAGTGGCGGTCGGGGACGAGCGATGGTCTTTTCCTACCAATCTATCCCCTTAGGAGCATGCGCGTAGTGCTTGGTTTTGATGACTTGTAGATTTTTGCAATAAGTATTTGAGTTCTTTATGACTAATGTTGAGTCCATGGATTATACGCACTCTCACCCTTCCATCATTGCTAGCCTCTTCGGTAAAAAAGGCTAGCAATGATGGAAGGGTGAGAGTGCGTATAATCCATGGACTCAACATTAGTCATAAAGAACTCATATACTTATTGCGAAAATCTACAAGTTATAAAAGCAAAGTATTACACGCATGCTCCTAGGGGGATAGATTGGTAGGAAAAGACCATCGCTCGTCCCCGACCGCCACTCATAAGGAAGACAATCAATAAATAAATCATGCTCCGACTTCATCACATAACGGTTCACCATACGTGCATGCTACGGGAATCACAAACTTTAACACAAGTATCTCTAAAATTCACAACTACTCAACTAGCATGACTCTAATATCACCATCTCCATATCTCAAAACAATTATCAAGTTTCAAACTTCTCATAGTATTCAACACACTCATAAGAAAATTTTATTATTAATCTTGTATACCTAGCATATAAGGATTATTTAAGCAAATTACCATGCTATTTAAGACTCTCAACATAATCTAAGTGAAGCATGAGAGATCAATAGTTTCTATAAAACATATCCACCATCGTGCTCTAAAAGATAGAAGTGAAGTACTAGAGCAAAACTATATAACTCAAAAGATATAAGTGAACCACATAGAGTATTCTAATAATTTCTGAATCATGTGTGTTTCTCTCAATAGGTGTGTGCAGCAAAGATGATTGTGCTAAACTAACAAATAAAGACTCAAATTATACAAGACGCTCCAAGCAAAACACATATCATGTGGTGAATAAAAATATAGCTCCAAGTAAAGTTACCGATAGAAGTAGACGAAAGAGGGGATGCCTTCCGGGGCATCCCCAAGCTTTATCTTTTAGGTGTCCTTAGATTATCTTGGGGTGCCATGGGAATCCCCAAGATTAGGCTCTTGCAACTCCTTGTTCCATAACCCATCAAATCTTTGCCCAAAACTTGAAAACTTCACAACACAAAACTTAAAGAAAAAAATCTCGTGAGCTCCCTTAGCGAAAGAAAACAAAAGACCACTTCAAGGTACTTTAATGAACTCATTATTTATTTATATTGGTGTTGAACCTACTGTATTCCAACTTCTCTATGGTTTATAAACTATTTTACTAGCCATAGATTCATCAAAATAAGCAAACAACACACGAAAAATAGAATCTGTCAAAAACAGAACAGTCTGTAGTAATATGTAGCTAGCGCAAGATCTGGAACCCCAAAAATCTAAAATAAATTACTGGACGTGATTAATTTATCTATTAATCCTCTTCAAAAAGAATGAACTAAATATCAATTTCCAAATAAAAATGGCATCAGTTCTCGTGAGCGCTAAAGTTTCTGTTTTTTACAGCAAGATTAACAAGACTTTCCCCAAGTCTTCCCAATGGTTCTACTTGGCACAAACACTAATTAAACACACAAAACACAACCAAAACAGAGGCTAGATAAATTATTTATAACTAAACAGGAGCAAAAATCAAGGAATAAAAATAAAATTGGGTTGCCTCCCAACAAGCGCTATCGTTTAACGCCCTAGCTAGGCATAAAAGCAAGGATAGATCTAGGTATTGCCATCTTTGGAAGGCAATCCATAAGTGGCTCTCATAATAGATTCATAAGGTAATTTAATTTTCTTTCTAGGGAAGTGTTCCATGCCTTTCCTTAACGGAAATTGGAATCTAATATTTCCTTCCTTCATATCAATAATCGCACCAATCGTTCTAAGGAAAGGTCTACCAAGAATAATAGGACATGAAGGATTGCAATCTATATCAAGAACGATAAAATCTACGGGCACATAATTCCTATTTGAAACAATAAGAACATCATTAATTCTTCCCATAGGTTTCTTAATAGTGGAATCTGCAAGGTGCAAGTTTAGAGAGCAATCATCAAAATCACGGAAACCTAACAAATCACATAAAGTCTTTGGAATCATGGAAACACTAGCACCCAAATCACACAAAGCATAGCATTCATGATCTTTAATTTTAATTTTAATAATTGGTTCCCACTCATCATAAAGTTTTCTAGGTATAGAAACTTCCAACTCAAGTTTTTCTTCACAATATTGCATCAAAGCATCAACGATATGTTTAGTAAAAGCTTTATGTTGGCTATAAGCATGAGGAGAATTTAGCACAGATTGCAACAAGGAAATACAATCTATCAAATAGCAATTATCATAATTAAATTCCTTGATATCCAAAATAGTGGGTTCATCAATATTTAAAGTTTTGATCTCTTCAATCCCACTTTTATCAATTTTAGCATCAAGATCTAAGAACTCCGAATTTTTAGAACACCTTCTAGGTAAAGGTGGATCATATTCAGTCCCATCATTATCAAGATTCATATTGCAAAACAAAGATTTAATAGGGGACACATCAATAACTTTTAGATCTTCATCTTTATTATCAGGGTCTTCCTGTTTAGCGGCCATCTTATTAACTAAGGTAGCCTGCTTATCCAAAACTTCAGCTATTAACTTCTCAAGACAAGAAATTTGGGATCTCAAACCATCAAATTATTTAGACATATCATCGAGCTCTTTATTCATATAACTCGTAAATCTTTTTTGTTCTTTAAGCTCGCTTCTAAAGAAACGATTATGCTCAAATTGCAAGACTATAAAACTCCTAACATTGCTTTCGATTTCTTCTAACCTTTTAAGGTGAAGATCACCAAATAGGGGAAGAGCCATCGTGACAAGCAAGCAATCCAACACACAAGCAAACAAGGAACGGGCAAATAAAATGGCAAATAGAGAAAGAGAGGGAGGATAGAGAGAGAGGGTGAATAAAATGACAAGGGTGAAGTGGGGGAGAGGAAAACGAGAGGCATGGCAAATAATGTAATGCGGGAGATAAGGGTATGTGATGGGTACTTGGTATTTTGACTTTTGCGTATACCTCCCCGGCAACGGCACCAGAAAAGTAGCACCATGATCTTCATGATAGAGAGTCTCTTATGTTGTCACTTTCATATACTAGTGGGAATTTTTCATTATAGAACTTGGCTTGTATATTCAAATGATGGGCTTCCTCAAATTCCCTAGGTCTTCGTGAGCAAGCGAGTTGGATGCACACCCACTTAGTTTCTTTGATGAGCTTTCATATATTTATAGCTCTAGTGCATCTGTTGCATGGCAATCCCTACTCCTTGCATTGACATCAATCGGTGGGCATCTCCATAGCCCATTGACCCGCGTCAATGTGAGACTTTCTCCCTTTTGTCTTCTCACACAACATCAATCATCATATTCTATTCCACCCATAGTGCTATGTCCATGGCTCTGCTACCTCTTGAGCACTTGTGTTGGTTTTCCCTTGAAGAGGAAAGGGTGGTGCAGCAAAGTAGCGTAAGTATTTCCCTCAGTTTTGAGAACCAAGGTATCAATCCAGTAGGAGGCTACACGCGAGTCCCTCGTACCTACACAAAACAAATAAATCCTCACAACCAACGTGATAAGGGGTTGTCAATCCGTAGGGTCACTTACGAGAGTGAGATCTGATAGATATGATAAGATAATATTTTTGGTATTTTTATGATAAAGATGCAAAGTAAAATAAAAGCAATGAAAATAACTAAGTATTGGAAGATTTATATGATGAAGATAGACCCGGGGCCATAGGTTTCACTAGTGGCTTCTCTCAAGAGCATAAGTATTTTACGGTGGGTGAACAAATTACTGTTGAGCAATTGACAGAATTGAGCATAGTTATGTGAATATCTAGGTATGATCATGTATATAGGCATCACGTCCAAGACAGGTAGACCGACCCCTGCCTACATCTACTACTATTACTCCACACATCGACCGCTATCCAGCATGCATCTAGAGTATTAAGTTCATAAGAACAGAGTAACGCCTTAAGCAAGATGACATGATGTAGAGGGATAAAATCATGCAATATGATGAAAACCCCATCTTGTTATCCTCGATGGAAACAATACAATACGTGCCTTGCTGCCCCTACTTTCACTGGGAAAGGACACCGCAAGATTGAACCCAAAGGTAAGCACTTCTCCCATTGCAAGAAAGATCAATCTAGTAGGCCAAACCAAACTAATAATTCGAAGAGACTTGAAAAGGTAACCAATCATACATAAAAGAATTCATAGAAGATTCAAATATTGTTCATAAATAAACTTGATCATAAACCCACAATTCATCGGTCTCAACAAACACAGCGCAAAAGAAGATTACATCGAATAGATCTCCACAAGAGAGGGGGAGAACTTTGTATTGAGATCCAAAAAGAGAGAAGAAGCCATCTAGCTAATAACTATGGACCCGTAGGTCTGAGGTAAACTACTCACACTTCATCGGAGAGGCTATGGTGTTGATGTAGAAGCCCTTCGTGATCGATGCCCCCTCCGGCGGAGCTCCGGAACAGGCCCCAAGATGGGATCTCGTGGATACAGAAAGTTACGGCGGTGGAATTAGGGTTTTGGCTCCATATCTGATCGTTTGGGGGTATGTAGGTATATATAGGAGGAAGAAGTACGTCGATGGAGCAACAGGGGGCCCATGAGGGTGGAGGGCGCGCCTGGGGGGGGGGGGGGGTAGGCGTGCCCCCTACCTCGTGGCCTCCGTGTTGGTTGCTTGACGTAGGGTCCCAGTCTCCTAGATCATGTTTGGTGAGAAAATCACATTCCCGAAGGTTTCATTCCGTTTGGACTCCGTTTGATATTCCTTTTCTTCGAAACCTTAAAATAGGCAAAAAAAATAGCAATTCCGGGATGGGCCTCTGGTTAATAGGTTTGTCCCAAAAATAATATAAAAGTGGATAATAAAGCCCAGTAATGTCCAAAACAGTAGATAATATAGCATGGAGCAATAAAAAATTATAGATACGTTGGAGACGTATCAGGCTCGCGCTCATATATTGCGTAAAAGTTGAAAGAGTTTGAAAAGGCTAAGTATGACAGAATTGCTTGGCTTGTCATCGGAGTTGTGCATGATGAGAGCATTTTGTGTGACGAAAATTAAGCATGGCCAAACTATATGACTTTGTAGGGATAAGTTTTCTTTGGCTATGTTATTTTGATAAGACATAATTGCTTGATTAGCATACTTGGAATATTACTATTTTTATGTCAACAATAAACTTTTATCTTGAATCTTTCGGATCTGAACATTCATGCCACAATAGAGAAAAATACATTCTAGAAAGCATTCCACATCAAAAATTCTGTTTTTATCATTTACCTACTCGAGGACGAGCAGGAATTAAGCTTGGGGATGCTTGATACGTCTCCAACATATCTATAATTTTTGATTGTTCCATGCTATTATATATTCTGTTTTGGATGTTTAATCGGCTTATTTATACACTTTTATATTATTTTTGGGACTAACATATTAACCGGAGGCCCAGCCCAAATTGCTGTTTTTTTTGCCTATTTCAGTGTTTCACAGAAAAAGAATATCAAACGGAGTCCAAACAGAATGAAACCTTCGGGAGCGTGATTTTTGGAACAAACATGATCCAGAGGACTTGGAGTGGACATCAAGCAACCAATGAGGTGGCCACGAGGTAGGGGGCGTGCCTACCCCCTGGGCGCGCCCTCCCCCCTCGTGGCTCAACCGACCTTCTTCTTCCTCCTATATATATTCACATACCCCGAAAACATTCAGGAGCACCACGAAACCCTATTTCCACCGCCGCAACCTTCTGTACCCAAGAGATCCCATCTTGGGGCCTTTTCCGGAGCTCCGCCGGAGGGGGCATTGATCACGGAGGGCCTCTACATCAACTCCATGGCCCCTCCGATGATGTGTGAGTAGTTTACTTCAGACCTTCGGGTCCATAGTTATTAGCTAGATGGCTTCTTCTCTCTCTTTGGATCTCAATACAAAGTTCTCCTCGATTCTCTTGGAGATCTATTCGATGTAATCTTCTTTTGCGCTGTGTTTGTCGAGATCCGATGAATTGTGGGTTTATGATCAAGATTATCTATGAACAATATTTGAATATTCTCTGAAATCTTTTATGTATGATTGGTTATCTTTGCAAGTCTCTTCGAATTATCAGTTTGGTTTGGCCTACTAGTTTGATCTTTCTTGCAATGGCAGAAGTGCTTAGCTTTGGGTTCAATCTTGCGGTGTCCTTTCCCAGTGAAAGTAGGAGCAACAAGGCACGTATTGTATTGTTGCCATCGAGGATAACAAGATGGGGTTTTCATCATATTGCATGAGTTTATCCCTCTACATCATGTCATCTTGCTTAAGGCGTTACTCTGTTCTTATGAACTTAATACTCTAGATGCATGCTGGATAGCGGTCGATGTGTGGAGTAATAGCAGTAGATGCAGGCAGGAGTCGGTCTACCTGTCTTGGACGTGATGCATATATACATGATCATACCTAGATATTCTCATAACTATGCTCAATTCTATCAATTGCTTGACAGTAATTTGTTCACCCACCGTAATGCTTATGCTATCTTGAGAGAAGCCACTAGTGAAACCTATGGCCCCCAGGTCTATTTTCCTTCATACAAGTTTCCAATGTATTTTATTCTGCAATCTTTACTTTCAATTTATATCATAAAAATAACAAAAATATTTATCTTATTATTATTATCTCTATCAGAACTTACTCTTGCAAGTGGCACTGAAGAGATTGACAACCCCTTTATCGCATTGGTTGCGAGGTTCTTCTTTGTTTGTGTAGGTACGAGGTGACTCGCGCGTGGTCTACTACTGGATTGAAACCTTGGTTCACAAAAACTGAGGGAAATACTTACGCTGCTTTGCTGCATCACCCTTTCCTCTTCAAGGGAAAACCAAAGCATGCTCAAGAGGTAGCAACGATGCGCGTGGGAAATGGTTCCAAAGTCGATGTGATTGCCGTCGGCACGCTACCTCTACATCTACCTTCGGGATTAGTTTTAGACCTGAATAATTTTTATTTGGTGCCAGCGTTGAGCATGAACATTATATCTGGATCTTGTTTGATGCGACACGGTTATTCATTTAAATCAAAGAATAATGGTTGTTCTATTTATATGAGTAATATCTTTTATGGTCATGCACCCTTGAAAATTGGTCTATTTTAATGAATCTCGATAGTAGTGATACACATATTCATAATGTTGAAGCCAAAAGATGCAGAGTTGATAATGATAGTGAACTTATTTGTGGCACTGCCGTTTAGGTCATATTGGTGTAAAGCGCATGAAGAAACTCCATTCTGATGGACTTTTGGAATCACTTGGTACTTGCGAACCATGCCTCATGGGCAAGATGACTAAAACACCGTTCTCCGGAACTATGGAGCAAGCAGCAGATTTGTTGGAAATCATATATACTGATGTATGTGGTCCGATAAATGTTGAGGCTCGTGGCAGGTATCGTTATTTTCTCACCTTCACAGATGATTTGAGCAGATATGGGTATATCTACTTGATGAAACATAAGTCTGAAACATTTGAAAAGTTCAAAGAATTTCAGAGTGAAGTGGAAAATCATCGTAACAAGAAAATAAAGTTTCTACGATCTGATCGTGGAGGAGAATATTTGAGTTACGAGT
Source organism: Triticum monococcum (assembly GCA_034509565.1). Taxonomy (NCBI): domain Eukaryota; kingdom Viridiplantae; phylum Streptophyta; class Magnoliopsida; order Poales; family Poaceae; genus Triticum; species Triticum monococcum. The sequence goes on from CM067843.1 coordinate 478,612,700, forward strand.
TTGGTCTTCATTTGAAACAATGCAGAATAGTTTCGCAACTCACGCCACCCGGAACACCACAACGTAATGGTGTGTCCGAACATTGTAATCGTACTTTACTAGATATGGTACAGTCTATGATGTCTCTTACTGATTTACCGCTATCATTTTGGGGTTATGCTTTAGAGACAGCTGCATCCACGTTAAATAGGGCACCATCTAAATCCGTTGAGATGACGCCTTATGAACTATGGTTTGGCAAGAAACCAAAGTTGTCGTTTCTTAAAGTTTGGGGCTGCGATGCTTATGTGAAAAAGCTTCAACCTGATAAGCTCGAACCCAAATCGGAGAAATGTGTCTTCATAGGATACCCAAAGGAGACTGTTGGGTACACCTTATATCACAGATCCGAAGGCAAGACATTTGTTGCTAAGAATGGATCCTTTCTAGAGAGGGAGTTTCTCTCGAAAGAAGTGAGTGGGAGGAAAGTAGAACTTGATGAGGTAACTATACCTGCTCCATTATTGGAAAGTAGCCCATCACAGAAACCGGTTCCTGTGACACCTACACCAATTAGTGAAGAAGCCAATGATGATGATCATGAAACTTCAGATCAAGTTACTACCGAACCTCGTAGGTCAACCAAAGTAAGATCTGCACCAGAGTGGTATGGTAATCCTGTTCTGGAGGTCATGTTACTTGACCATGACGAACCTACGAACTATGAGGAAGCGATGATGAGCCCAAATTCCGTGAAATGGCTTGAGGCCATGAAATTTGAGATGGGGTCCATGTATGAGAACAAAGTGTGGACTTTGGTTGACTTGCCCGATGATCGGCAAGTGATACGTCTCCAACGTATCTATAATTTTTGATTGTTCCATGCTATTATATTATCAACCTTGGATGTTTTATCTGCATTTATATGCTATTTTATATGATTTTTGGGACTAACCTATTAACCTAGAGCCCAGTACCAGTGTCTGTTTTTTCCTTGTTTCAGAGTATCGCAGAAAAGCAAAATCAAACGGAGTCCAATTGACCTGAAACTTCACGGAACTTATTTTTGGACCAGAAGAAGCCCACGGAGTATTGGAGATGGACCAGGAGAGTCCCGGGCTGACCATGAGGGTGGGGGCGCGCCCCCTACCTCGTGGACAGCCCGGAGATCCACCGACGTACTTCTTCCTCCTATATATATCCATATACCCTAAAAACTTCGGGGGCAAAATAGATCGGGAGTTCCACCGCTAGAAGCCTCTGTAGCCACTGAAAACCAATCTAGACCTGTTCCGACACCCTGTCGGAGGGGGAACCCCTCATCGGTGGCCATCTTCATCATCCCGGCGCTCTCCATGACGAGGAGGGGGTAGTTCACCCTCGGGGCTGAGGGTATGTACCAGTAGCTATGTGCTTGATCTCTCTCTCCTCTCTCTCTCTCTCTCTCGCTCTCTATCTCTTGTGTTCTTGAGGTGGCACGATCTTGACGTATCACGAGCTTTGCTATTATAGTTGGATCTTATGATGTTTCGCCCCCTCTACTCTCTTGTGATGAATTGAGTTTTCCCTTTGAAGTTATCTTATCGGATTGAGTCTTTGAGGATTTGAGAACACTTGATGTATGTCTTGTCGTGCTTATCTATGGTGACAATGGGATATCACATGATCCACTTGATGTATGTTTTGGTGATCAACTTGCGGGTTCCGCCCATGAACCTATGCATAGGGGTTGGCACACATTTTTGTTTTGACTCTCCGGTAGAATCTTTGGGGCACTCTTTGAAGTACTTTGTGTTGGTTTGAATAGATGAATCTAAGATTGTGTGATGCATATCGTATAATAATACCCACGATACTTGAGGTGACAATGGAGTATCTAGGTGACATTAGGGTTTTGGTTGATTTGTGTCTTAAGGTGTTATTCTAGTACGAACTCTATGATAGATCGAATAGAAAGAATAGCTTCATGTTATTTTACTACGGACTCTTGAATAGATCGATCAAAAAGGATAACTTTGAGGTGGTTTCGTACCCTACCATAATCTCTTCATTTGTTCTCCGCTATTAGTGACTTTGGAGTGACTCTTTGTTGCATGTTCAGGGATAGTTATATGATCCAATTATGTTATTATTGTTGAGAGAACTTGCACTAGTGAAAGTATGAATCCTAGGCCTTGTTTCAACGCATTGCAATACCGTTTGTGCTCACTTTTATCATTAGTTACCTTGCTGTTTTTATATTTTCAGATTACAAAAACCTTTATCTACCATCCGTATACCACTTGTATCACCATCTCTTCGCCGAACTAGTGCACCTATACAATTTACCATTGTATTGGGTGTGTTGGGGACACAAGAGACTCTTTGTTATTTGGTTGCAGGGTTGCTTGAGAGAGACCATCTACATCCTACGCCTCCTACGGATTGATAAACCTTAGGTCATCCACTTGAGGGAAATTTGCTACTGTCCTACAAACCTCTGCACATGGAGGCCCAATAACGTCTACAAGAAGAAGGTTGTGTAGTAGATATCAAGCTCTTTTCTGGCGCCGTTGCCGGGGAGGTGAGTGCTTGAAGGTATATCTTTAGGTCTTGCAATCGAATCTTTTAGTTTCTTGTTTTATCACTAGTTTAGTCTATAAAATAAAACTACAAAAAATGAAATTAAGGGTACCTCATAGGCTTCATCTTTTTAATATCTTTCGTGAGTATTATGGAAAGGAAAATTGTACCAAAGTGTTAGAAGAAGAATGCATTAAAATGTTTGGCACTAAATCTTTGAATGATGAGCATGATTGCAATGTTATTAGTATTAACTCTTTAAATATCCATAGTACTAATGATGATTGCACTAGTCATGATGAGAATGTCTCTTATAAGCATGTCGATTTTTGTGGAGTGCATAGAGTTTGCAAGTAAACACCAATTAGGGAAGATAGATTTTGCAAGAGGCATAAGTACTTAGAAACTAAATGGTTGCAAGAAAGGCTAGATGTTTATGCTGAAAATTTAAATTTTTTTAGCCGTACTTGTGAACTTTGCAATGAACGTGGTCATTTAACCATCCGATGCAAATTGTTTCATGGTCTAATCGTTTCCAAAAATTGTGATGACTTGATTTCCCTTGCACATCATAATGAACTTAGTTTTCTTATGGGTTATGAAGAAATGAAACGTATAACTAACTATCTTCCAGTATTTGCCCGTGATAAACTTCTTGATTTTGATCTAGAGGAAATTTATATGTATTGTGCGGTGAATTGTATTGAAAATCCTTATATTTCCAATTAAATAAAGAAAAGAAAAGAAATAGAAGATGAAGAGAATACTAATGAAAGGGAAGAGACTTCCCAATATCCTCCTATTATTTCTTATGATGAATCAGGTAACGAGGAGGAGCCTTCTATTCAACCAATCTCATTAATAAGGAGCTCCAAAGAGAGGGTTGAACCCACATATGATGTGAAGAAGAAAAAGAAAAGATGGAGAAGCAAAGGTAGAAAGGTATCTCTCCCAAATAATGTTGCTCCTATTAGTCATTGTGATGGTGATAATTGCTATACTATTGGTGCTATCCATACTATTAATGATGAGAGTGATTATGCTTATGATATGAAAAGGCCCAAGCTTGGGGATGCTATGTTTGATGAAGATGGTGTTTTTGAGAATATATTTGCTGAAATTAATGTTTGACGCAAGCTTGGGGATGCTACGTTTACTGAAGATGATACTTTTAGTCTCCCAAGTTTTGATATGCAAATTTATAATGATGATAGCATGCCTCCTACTTATGATGATTATATTGATGAAAGTGGGTTTGGAAGAGTGTCAAATTTAGGAAGTAATGATCCCACTATTTTGGAGGATGTTGAATCTTATTATGATAATTATGAAAGTGGATTTGGAGAGGTCATGACTTTATTTAGTGATGATTCCACTATCTTGGAAGAGGTTTCAATCGATTATGATGAGAACAAAGTTGCTACTTATGATAATTATTGTGATGATACATATGCTATAAAAAGTAGTGATGATTATATTTATAAAACTTGTCAGGATTATGATTACCCCTTCTCTGAACATTACTCTTTTAATATGGAAACAATTTATAGTATTCGAGTTTCTTATGATACTCCATTATTCCGAATGAGAAGAATTTTACTTATGTTGAGAGTAATAAATTTTCTATGCTTGTAGATCATGAAGAGAATGCTTTGGGTGCTGGTTATATTGTTGAATTCATTCATGATTCTACTGAAAATTACTATGAGGGAGGAACATATGCTTGTAGGAATTGCAATAATATCAAGTTTCCTCTCTATGTGCTTAAAGTTTTGAAGTTATGCTTGTTTTGCCCTCCTATGCTAGTTGATTATGGTTCCCACAAGTTGTTTGCTCACAAAATCCCTATGCATAGGAAGTGGGTTATGCTTAAATGTGCTAGTTATATTCTTCATGATGCTCCCTTTATGTTTCAATTCTTATCTTCTATGTGAGCATCATTGAAATCATCATGCCTAGCTAGGGGCGTTAAACAATAGCGCTTGTTGGGAGGCAACCCAATTTTATTTTTGTTCCTTGATTTTTGTTCCTATTTAGTAATAAATAATTTATCTAGCCTCTGTTTATATGTGGTTTTATGTTTAATTAGTGTTTGTGCCAAGTAGAACCTTTGGGAAGACTTGGATGAAGCCTTTGTGATCTTGCTGTAAAAAACAGAAACTTTAGTGCTCACGAGATTAGCTGCCATTTTTTACTGGAGAGTGCTACTAAGTTAATTATTTTTTAAGAGGATTAATAGATAAATTCCTCAGGTCCACCAATTTATTTGATAATTTTATGATTTCCATAAGTATACGTTTGATCCATATTACTACATACTGTTCTGTTTTTGACAGATTCTGTTTTCTATGTGTTGTTTGCTTATTTTGATGAATCTATGAGTAGTATCGGAGGGTATGAACCATAGATTAGTTGGAATACAATAGATATTACACCAATATGAATTTATAATGAGTTCACAACAGTACCTAAGTGGTGATTTATTTTCTTATACTAACGGAGCTTACGAGTTTTCTGTTAAGTTTTGTGTTGTGAAGTTTTCAAGTTTTGGGTAAAGATTCGATGGATTATGGAACAAGGAGTGGCAAGAGCCTAAGCTTTGGGATGCCCAAGGAACCCCAAGGTAATACTCAAGGACAACCAAAATCCTAAGCTTGGGGATGCCCAGGAAGGCATCCCCTCTTTCGTCTTCGTTCATCGGTAACTTTACTTGGAGCTATATTTTTATTCACCACATGATATGTGTTTTGCTTGGAGTGTCATTTTTTGTTTTACTTGCTGTTTGAATAAAATACCAATATCTGAAATTCTTAAATGTTAGAGAGTCTTCATATAGTTGCATAATTATTCGACTACTCATTGATCTTCACTTATATCTTTCGGAGTAGTTTGTTGTTGCTCTAGTGCTTCACTTACATCTTTTTAGAGCACGGTGGTGGTTTTATTTTATAGAAATAGATGAACTCTCATGCGTCACTTATATTATTTTGAGAGTCCTAAACAGCATGGTGATTTTCTTTGGTTATGAAACTGGTCCTAATATGATGGGCATCCAAGAGGGATATAATAAAAACTTTCATATAAAGTGCATTGAATACTATAAGAAGTTTGATACTTGATAATTGTTTTGAGATATGGAGATGGTGATATTAGAGTCATGCTAGTTGAGTAGTTGTGAATTTGAGAAATACTTGTGTTGAAGTTTGTGATTCCCATAGCATGCACGTATGGTGAACCGTTATGTGATGAAGTCGGAGCATGATTTATTTATTGATTGTCATCCTTATGAGTGGCGGTCGGGGACGAGCGATAGTCTTTTCCTACCAATATATCCCCCTAGGAGCATGCGCGTAGTACTTTGTTTCGATAACTAGTAGATTTTTGCAATAAGTATGTGAGTTCTTTATGAATAATGTTGAGTCCATGGATTATACGCACTCTCACCCTTCCACCATTGCTAGCCTCTCTAGTACCGTGCAAGTTTCGCCGGTACCATAAACCCACCATATATCTTCCTCAAAAAAACCACCATACCTACCTACTATGGCATTTTCATAGTCATTCGAAGATATATTGCCATGCAACTTTCCACCGTTCCATTTATTATGACACGCTCCATCATTGTCATATTGCTATGCATGATCATGTAGTTGACATTGTATTTGTGGCAAAGCAACCGTTCATAATTCTTTCATACATGTCACTCATGAGTCATTTGTAACGCCCCGAGACCGATGTGCCAGGTGTCCTCCAGTTATTCGCTGTTGTTGCCTTGTCATTGCTTGCGTGTCATGCATTGCATATCATGTCATCATGTGCATTTCTTTTGCATACATGTTCGTCTCATGCATCCGAGCATTTTCCGCGTTGTCCGTTTGGCAATCCGGCGCTCCTATGTCACCCGGTGTCCCTTTCTACCTCTTTTCGTGTGCGGGTGTTAAACGTTTTCGGATTGGACCAAGACTTGTCGTGTAGCCTTGGGTTACTACCGGTAGACCGCCTGTCAAGTTTCGTGCCATTTGGACTTCGTTTGAGACTCCAACGGTTAACCGAAGGACCGAAAAGGCCTCATGTGTGTTGCAGCCCAACACCCCTCCAAAGTGGCCCGAAACCCACCTAAACTTCCTCCATCATCTCGGTCATTCGATCGCGATCGCATGGCCGAAAACCGCACCTCATTTGGACATTCCTAGCTCCCTCTACGCCTATATATAGACCCATTCATTTTCGTTTTCGGATCTTTTCCCCAAAACCCTAGCCATCTCCCTCCTCGCGCCGCCGGACACGTCCTCGCACCTGACATCTCCGCCGGACGCGTCACCCTGATGAATCAGGGCGCGCCATGTCGCCATGCCGCCGCTCTCCAGCAACCAGGCCGCGCCACGTCGCCTCCCCGCCGGACCTTGTCTCTCCTCCGCCGCCGCGGGCCCGCGCGGCCCAGATCCGGCCCGCGGGGCCCGAACCGCCGTCGCCCCGCGCCTGGGCGTCCCCACCGCCTCGGGCGTACCACGCCGCCACACCCGCCAGGCGCCGCCGCCCGCCTCTTTCGCCGCCTCGCCGTCGCATCGCCGGCGCCGCGCCGCCGCAAGCTTCGCGCCAGCCGCAGGTCCCCGTCGCCGAGGGAGACGAGCCGCTCCGCCGCGACCTCCCTTCGTCGTCCGTACGCCTCCTCGCAGCCCCGACGAGTCCACGGCGTGCTCCGGCCAGCCCCTCCTCTCCTCCGGCAAGACTCCGGCCAGCTACAGGAACGGCGGTAATCCTCGGAATCCGCGCCCGATCCGGATCTCAGATCTGGGAATTCCTTGGGTTGACTTCCTCCTCCCGAAACCCTAACTTTTTGGCATCTTCATCGCATCATAACTCTGCACTCGTAGCTCCGTTTTGAGTGTGTAGCATATCAAAATGTTCGTCTCGACGAGTACATCATTTCATCTCATTGCATCATTTTCATTTGAGCTCATCTTGATGCCCAAAATTCTGTTGGAAGAGGGCTATGTGAGGAATTTGTCCGATCTATTTCAGCAAATAGCTATTTGTTATTTTTGCCATGTTTAATGTGTGCATGTTATGATCCTGAGCTCTACATGTGTTTTGTTATATGCCATGCCATCTTTACAGAGGTGCTTGCCATGTATTTTTGTGATATTTGTGATGACTAGCACAAGCTTGCAAAGTAGCGTAATCGGTAATGCTGATTTCAGGGACTTAGAATTTCACTAAGTCCTTGCTGTTTTTGTCGTTATGCCATATGTTCATGTTGTTTCCTAGTGATCCGTGCCTCTTTTGAAGATGATCAGTAAGGATGTTTTGTTAACATTGTGGTGCTCTATCCATCCATGTCTTTGTTTGCATTTATGGAGCACACTAGCTTGAGTCAATCGAGCTCTACTTTTGCTATAAAGTGAATCTTGGCAGATTGTTGACATGTTTAGCGATTTTGCCGAGGTTGTTGCTATTGATCCGTGCATGCTATGTTATTGTTCTTGCCATGTCTAGATTCTATGCCATGTATTATTGATGGGTGTATGCTTAGTTTGTCATGCAATGCTCTGTAGTGAGTGCATCGAGCTCGTAAACATGCCTACTCGTTAACTGATTTGCATGCTCCAGTTTTTCACTCAAGTCTGAATCTGTTTATGTTTTTGCCATGTTCACATGATTGCAATTGTATTTTCTGATTCCTTTTGGCTCAAGGTCAGTAAGGGACTTTTGTTAAGTGCTTTGAGTATCTTCATGCCATGCCTTGCTTTTCCATGTTAAGTTCCTGTAGCTTGTAGTTTTCATGCCCTAAAGTTTGCTTCCTGATGATAAATTCCAGACTTGTGTTAATTTCACTAAGTCTAAAACCTGTTATCATTTGCACTTTTGCCATGCTTGTTTGAACCTGTTAATGGATGAATTAGTTGTAGCTCAGTGTTCATCTTTTGTCAAGCTTCATGATTGGATCCCTGCCATGTATTTTATTGCCATGTTTGAGTGCTGTAGCATATTTATCTTGATGCATTTAGTTGGTCACTTGCTGATTATCGCAGACCAGTGCCATATTTGTTTTGCTTGCCATTTCCAAACCATGCATCCGATTCCGGTGATCTTTATATCGATTTCAACCGAAATCACCTCACCTTTCCAGTGGCACTCTTGGATTTCCAAGTTGAGGCCAGGTTCAATCATTCATGTCCAAATCTTGCATATGCATCGCATACCGCATCCCGCATATCATACCATGTTCATGTGTTGGTTGTTTACTATGTTGTGTGCTTCTTTCCGATGTTGCTTCTTCGGGTTGGTTCCATTAACGCTGCGTTTGTGAGGACCCGTTCGTCTACGTTCGTTTGTCTTCTTCATGGACTCGTTCTTCTTCCTTGTGGGATCTCAGGCAAGATGACCATACCCTCAAAATCACTTTTATCTTTGCTTGCTAGTTGCTCGCTCTTTTGCTATGCCTATGCTGTGATACCTACCACTTTCTATATCATGCCTCCCATATTGTTTAAGCCAAGCCTCTAACCCACCTTGTCCTAGCAAACCGTTGTTTGGCTATGTTACCGCTTTGCTCCGCCCCTCTTATAGCGTTGTTAGTTGCAGGTGAAGATTGGAGCTTGTTCCATGTTGGAATATGGATATTTTGTTGGGATATCACAATATATCTTATTTAGTTAATGCATCTATATGCTTGGTAAAGGGTGGAAGGCTCGGCCTTATGCCTGGTGTTTTGTTCCACTCTTGCCGCCCTAGTTTCCGTCATACCGGTGTTATGTTCCCGGATTTTGCGTTCCTTACGTGGTTGGGTTATAATGGGAACCCCTTGACAGTTCGCCTTGAATAAAACTCCTCCAGCAATGCCCAACATTGGTTTTACCATTCGCCACCTAGCCTTTTCTTTTCCCTTGGGAGTCGCGCTCCTGAGGGTCATCATTATTTTACCCCCCCCCCGGGCCAGTGCTCCTCTAAGTGTTGGTCCAAACTAGAGCCCTGTGCAGCGCCCCTCGGGGAAACTCGAGGTTTGGTTTTAGTTGTATGGAGCGCTCATCTGAGTGTGCCCTGAGAACGAGATATGTGCAGCTCCTATCGGGATTTGTCGGCACATTCGGGCGGTGTTGCTGGACTTGTTTTACCATTGTCAAGGATGTCTTGTAACCTGGATGCCGTGTCTGATCAGAATGTCTTGGGAGAAGGAATATCCTTCGTTGACCGTGAGAGCTTGTGATGGGCTATGTTGGGACACCCCTGCAGGGATTTGAACTTTCAAAAGCCGTGCCCGCGGTTATGGGCAGATGGGAATTTGTTAATGTCCGGTTGTAGAAAACCTGAAGTTGATCTTAATTAAAATGCATCAACCGCGTGTGTAACCGTGATGGTCTCTTCTCGGCGGAGTCCGGGAGGTGAACATGGTGTTGGAGTTATGTTTGGCGTAGGTTGTTCTAGGATCACTTCTTGATCATAGTTGTTCGACTATGCTTTTGCCTTCTCTTCTCGCTCTCATTTGCGTATGTTTAGCCACCATATATGCTAGTCGTTTGCTGCAGCTCCACCTCATACCTTTTACCCTTCCTATAAGCTTAAATAGTCTTGATCGCGAGGGTGCGAGATTGCTGAGTCCCCGTGACTCACAGATACTTCCAAAACCAGTTTGCAGGTGCCGATGTTACCGAGCAGGTGGCGCATCCAAGCTCAAGGAGGAGCTCGATGAAGATATCGTTCTTTGTGTTTTTTCGTTCAGTCGATTAGTAGTGGAGCCCAGTCGGGACGATCGGGGATCTGTGTAGCATTTGGGGTAGTCTTCTTTTATTTTTGGTTCCGTAGTCGGACCTTGATTGTATCTGGATGATGTAATGTTTTATTCTTGTATTTGTGTGAAGTGGCGGTTGTAAGCCAGCTATGTATCTTTTTCCCTTATGTATTACATGGGTTTTGTGAATATTACCTCACTTGCGACATTGCTTTCAATGCGGTTATGCCTCTAAGTCGTGCTTCGACACGTGGGAGATATAGCCGCATCGAGGGTGTTAAAAGTTGGTAATCAGAGCCTCCCCGACCTTAGGAGCCCCCTCCTTGATCGAATCACTGGCGTTATTGAGTCTAGAAAAATGTTTTGAGTCATCTGGAATTATATATCGGAGAGTTAGGACTTCTTTTTACTCCTCAGTCCCTTCGTCGCTCTGGTGAGGCATCCTGATGTAGAGTTTTGACTCTTCTCTTCTCTAATTTCATTAAAAAAAATTAGGATCACGCGGGTATCTTGGAATCGTTCCGATGGTTTTGTGACGAGAACATTGTTCTTGGTGCCTCCTGACATTTAGGGGTTGTGGCAGTGTCCCGGGGAGTTGAGCTCCGAGGTGTTGTTGTCACAATTTTATCGTTGCAGTTCTGGAATACCTGAGTTTAGTTTCGCCGACATCGAAAATCTCTTTTATGCAATTGTTGGTGAGATAACCTCGACGCCACCCAGTACTGGGGGGGAGTTCGGGAGTATTGCCATAACTCGTATAACGGATGCTTTTCGAAGGTTGAGGTAAATGATTTCCGAAGGTTTCTTGATTATGTGTTGAAGGATGGATACAGCTGGATGTAGGATTTGTTAGTTTTGGGTGAGATATTATGCTTCCCCTGTATCCCCAACACCTGATTGCATAACCGGAAAATTTCGGGAGTTTATAAGTGGGAATTCAAGTAGCTCTTAGGATATCTTTCCGACAAATGTATGATATGAAATTGGGGTTTGACGCCTAGGGGTCCGCCTATCCACGGTTGGTTTTACAGTGGTCTCATTGTGTCTTAAAGAGTCCTTGGCTATGCCGACTCGGGGACGCTTCGTATGTCATGTGCACTGCCTTGTACAAGATGGTGTTGTACGATCGAGCCCGTGTAGGTCCCACCACAAAAACTTCGGATGAAATCTCTATCATATGTTTGTTCTGGCTTATTCTGCAAGCCAATCCTTTGTTTTGTTTTGAATTGTGGTATTCGAGTTGCTTCGAAGTCAAAAGTTGATTCCATCCCTTGTCTAAGCGGTGTTCTCATACTCCGATGTGAATACTAATCCTTCATGATAATCAAGATTGTCATGTCAATCTTGTTCAACCGATGTGTATCTCTTCAAGTGGATCCGATCACTTCAACATTCGCAAGATCAATTATCAGTTCTTCTCAACGGTGTTTGTTTCATCCATCCCAAGTTGCCTTTGTTTTCCCGCCCACCCACCCTTTTTCTTCAAGGACTCAAATTTCTTAATCAACTATCTTGTTATTGATGAGAAGTCTCTCCATTCTTTTCTGTCAATATTCGTATCCGGTGATTCTCAGGAAGATTCTAATGGAGCTTCAAGTTCATCATTATTCATTCTCTTTCTTCTCTGGTGGATTCAATTCAAGCTTTGGTATTGAGTATAGTCCTTTCATTTTGGCCAATGCTTTTCTCATGTCGGTGCACCTCTTTATCATTCACTTTGCACTATTCATTTGTTCCGGAGTGCTCAAGATATCTCAAGGCTCGTCTTGTCATTCAAGATCCGTTCAACCTATTTAGGGGTTGTTATCTCATTCAAGCCATTTAATTCAACCAGCGCTATCTCTCTTTTCAAGCAATCGCTCGACGGTGTTTCTTTTGAGTGGGCCTTAACCCACATGTCTTTTCCCAGGATCTTACCTGACTCTTCTTATTTTACCGGAGCTTCTCAAATTCTTCTCGAAGTCTGACGTAGGAATGAATTTTCATCAGTCAAATGTCTTCTCCAAGATCTGTCAAATCTTTTCATCGTTAGCTCAACCTCTTCGTTTTTGATTCTTCCAGAATGTCTAAATAATTCATGTTGGTGTTTCTCGTTGTCATTCTCGGATTTTGAAGATCGAAGAAGATTCTTCTTTCAATCTTGCTCCATTCTCTTCAAGATTCGTCATTCGAGCTTGTTGCCATCCTCTCATAATTGTTTTCGATTGTCAGAATTCTTTTTCACCCATCCGGAGTAATTCAGGAGTCTTTTCAGTTTGATTCTCCGAAGGCCATCATTTCGGGATTATTCATTCCAGTTTTCAGCTAACATTCTCCAAATCTTACCGGTGCATCATTCAAGTATTCTCTTATCAGCTCATGATCTCTTCGTTCATTTGTATCTAAATCCCCTCAAGTATCTTCTTTTGTTCTCTTATTCTTCCCGGTGCTTCTTTATCTTTCTTCGTTCTTTTCCAATTCTTACGGTGGCTATTCAGGATTTTTCTTCCTTGCTATCATATTTATTTATTCGTTGTCAATCCTAACGGTGATTAGTTCAAGAGTTCTCTTCCTTGGTTATCATATCAATTCATTCGTTGTTTCAATTCCACCGGTGTTTCGTTGAAGACCTTCTCAAGTTGGCGTGATATCTATCTTAATCCTTTCTAAGAGAGTAAGTAGTATGCCAAATCCATTGTTTGTCATCAATTTAATTGGTGAAGGATACGCATAACATAATTCTTACTCTTGTTTCACCCAAGTGATTAATTCCTTATTTCGGAGGTTCATCAAATTCTCGATTCAAGTTGTCCATCTTTCTTTTCCGGAGCTCAAAGTTATTTCAATTATATCATTCCAAAGATCCATCAAATCATTGCAAGGATTCGCATTGTGTGTTCAACCTCTCTTTCCTTCCGTTTGATCATTTCTTTTATTACCGGAGTTCTTCATGATGGTTCATCAAGGATTTAATTCCTTCTCGAAGTGTTCATCAAGTTTATTTTCAGAGGAGTTCAAGCATTCTTCATCTTGCTATCCGGAGTGCAATTCTTTCTTCCGTATCATTGGAGGTGGTATTATGTCATTCTTGATAATTAGAGTTCATGTTTCATCATTCAAAAGTTATCAAGAATGAGGTATTTTAAACCCATCATCTCTTCATTGGAGTTATCTTGGGTTATATTTCACCTAAAGCCTTCCCTAAGGATTGTTACTGTTATGGTGCTTATAAATGACCCAAGTTCTTCATTTATCCTCCCGGTGAAATTAGTTTCTCGTATCCTTGTTCATATCAATCAAATCCTTTTTCCCGTGAGTGGCAGGTGGTCACCTAATAATTTGAGATGCATTCCATAAGACCATATCAAGATCATCTTGTTTGTCAAGATCATGTTCAGTTCCTTCCATTTTCAGTCGAAGTGCTGCCCAAATTATACCATTATTTTCCCTCTCTATCTTGTTTTCAATCGGAGTGCTGTCTGAGATCTTTCTTACCCCTTGTTCTATTCATTCAATAGTTCCGGAGGCAGTGTTTTGTGATTTCATCAAGTATCTTCTCATCTTATCAAGTTCTTATTCAATTCCTTTTCTTTTCAATCGGAGTGCTGCCCGAAGTTGTTCTTCCTTGTCCCTTTTGCCTAACGGAGTGTTTTCAACTTTGTCATCTCCGTTGTACTCTTTTGTCGAAATGGCTTAACCATTGCAATGTTCTTTCGTCTCACTCGTTTGTCAAAGAAGCAACTTAGTTTTACCTCTTCTCTTTCTCTTCCGTTTGTCCCTCCGGTGCCATTCTAGATCTCGGGACGAGATCCTCTCGTAGTGGTCGAGTGTTGTAACGCCCCGAGACCGATGTGCCAAGTGTCCTCTAGTTATTCGTTGTTGTTGCCTTGTCATTGCTTGCGTGTCATGCATTGCATATCATGTCATCATGTGCATTTCTTTTGCATACATGTTTGTCTCATGCATCCGAGCATTTTCCCCGTTGTCCGTTTTGCAATCCGGCGCTCCTATGTCACCCGGTGTACCTTTCTACCTCTTTTCGTGTGCGGGTGTTAAATGTTTTCGGATTGGACCGAGACTTGTCGTGCAGCCTTGGGTTACTACCGATAGACCGTCTGTCAAGTTTCGTGCCATTTGGACTTCGTTTGATACTCCAACGGTTAACCGAGGGACCGAAAAGGCCTCGTGTGTGTTGCAGCCCAACACCCCTCCAAAGTGGCCCAAAACCCACCTAAACTTCCTCCATCATCTCGGTCATTCGATCACGATCGCGTGGCTAAAAACCGCACCTCATTTGGACATTCCTAGCTCCCTCTACGCATATATATAGACCCCTTCATTTTCGTTTTCGGATCTGTTCCCCGAAACCCTAGCCATCTCCCTCCTCGCGCCGCCGGACACGTCCATCTCGCACCGGACATGTCCGCCGGACGCGTCACCCCGACGAATCAGGGCGCGCCATGTCGCCACGCCGCCGCTCTCCACCAACCAGGCCGCGCCACGTCGCCTCTCCGCCGGACCTCCTCTCTCCTCCGTCATCGCGGGCCCGCGTGGCCCAGATCCGGCCCCGCGGAGCCTGAACCGCCGCCGCCCCACACCTGGGCGTCCCCGCCGCCTCAGGCGCACCGCGCCGCCCCACCCGCCAGGCGCCGCCGCCCGCCTCTTTCGCCGCCTCGCCGTCGCATCGCCGGCGCCGCGCTGCCGCAAGCTTCGCGCCGGCCACAGGTCCCCGTCGCCGGCCGGAGACGAGCCGCTCCGCCGCGACCTCCCCTCGCCGTCCGGACGCCTCCTCGCCGCCCCGGCGAGTCCACGGCGTGCTCCGGTGACCTCCTCCGGCCAGCCCCTCCTCTCCTCCGGCAAGACTCAGGCCAGCTACAGGAACGGCGGCAATCCTCAGAATCCGCGCCCGATCCGGAAACCCTAACTTTTTGGCATCTTCATCGCATCATAACTCTGCACTCGTAGCTCCGTTTTGAGTGTGTAGCATATCAAAATGTTCGTCTCGACGAGTACATCATTTCATCTCATTGCATCATTTTCATTTGAACTCATCTCGATGCCCTAAATGCTGTTGGAAGAGGGCTATGTGAGGAATTTGTCCGATCTGTTTCAGCAAATAGCTATTTGTCATTTTTGCCATGTTTAATGTGTGCATGTTATGATCCTGAGCTCTACATGTGTTTTGTTATATGCCATGCCATCTTTACAGAGGTGCTTACCATGTATTTTTTTGATATTTGTGATGACTAGCACAAGCTTGCAAAGTAACATAATCGGTAATGCTGATTTCAGGGACTTAGAATTTCACTAAGTCCTTGTGCTGTTTTTGTCGTTATGCCATATGTTCATGTTGTTTCCTAGTGATCCGTGCCTCTTTTGAGGATAATCACTAAGGATGTTTTGTTAACATTGTGGTGCTCTATCCATCCATGTCTTTTTTGCATTTATGGAGCAACCTATCTTGAGTCAATCGAGCTCTACTTTTGCTATAAAGTGAATCCTGGCAGATTGTTGACATGTTTAGCGATTTTGTCGAGGTTGTTGCTATTGATCCGTGCATGCTATGTTATTGTTCTTGCCATGTCTAGCTTCTATGCCATGTATTCTTGATGGGTGTATGCTTAGTTTGTCATGCAATGCTCTATAGTGAGTGCATCGAGCTCGAAAACATGCCTACTCGTTAACTGATTTGGATGCTCTAGTTTTTCACTAAGTCTGAATCTGTTTATGTTTTTGCCATGTTCACATGCTTGCAATTGTATTTTCTGATTCCTTTTGGCTCAAGGTCACTAAGGGAATTTTGTTAAGTGCTTTGAGTATCTTCATGCCATGCCTTGCTTTGCCATGTTAAGTTCCTGTAGCTTGTAGTTTTCATGCCCTAAAGTTTTCTTCCTGATGATAAATTCCAGACTTGTGTTAATTTCACTAAGTCTAAAACCTGTTATCGTTTGCACTTTTGCCATGCTTGTTTGAACCTGTTAATTGATGAATTAGCCGTAGCTCAGTGTTCATCTTTTGTCAAGCTTCATGAGTGGATCCCTGCCATGTATTTTGTTGCCATGTTTGAGTGCTGTAGCATATTTATCTTGATGCATTTAGTTGGTCACTTGCTGATTATCGCAGACCGGTGCAATATTTGTTTTGCTTGCCATTTCCAAACCGTGCATCCGATTCCGGTGATCTTTATATCGATTTCAACCGAAATCACCTCACCTTTCCATTGGCACTCTTGGATTTCCAAGTTAAGGCCAGGTTCAATCATTCATGTCCAAATCTTACATATGCATCGCATACCGCATCCCGCATATCATACCATGTTCATGTGTTGGTTGTTTACTATGTTGTGTGCTTCTTTCCGGTGTTGCTTCTTCGGGTTGGTTCCGTTAACGCCGCGTTTGTGAGGACCCGTTCGTCTATGTCCCTTTGTCTTCTTCATGGATTCGTTCTTCTTCCTTGCGGGATCTCAGGCAAGATGACCATACCCTCGAAATCACTTCTATCTTTGCTTGCTAGTTGCTCGCTCTTTTGCTATGCATATGCTGCGATACCTACCACTTGCTATATCATGCCTCCCATATTGTTTAAGCCAAGCCTCTAACCCACCTTGTCCTAGCAAACCGTTGTTTGGCTATGTTACCGCTTTGCTCGGCCCCTCTTATAGCGTTGTTAGTTGCAGGTGAAGATTGGAGCTTGTTCCATGTTGGAACATGGATATTTTGTTGGGATATCACAATATATCTTATTTAATTAATGCATCTATATACTTGGTAAAGGGTGGAAGGCTCGGCCTTATGCCTGGTGTTCTGTTCCACTCTTGCCGCCCTAGTTTCCGTCATATTGGTGTTATGTTCCTTGATTTTGCGTTCCTTACGCGGTTGGGTTATAATGGGAACCCCTTGACAGTTCGCCTTGAATAAAACTCCTCCAGCAATGCCCAACATTGGTTTTACCATTCGCCACCTAGCCTTTTCTTTTCCCTTGGGAGTCGCTCTCCTGAGGGTCATCATTATTTTACCCCCCCCCCCTGGCCAATGCTCCTCTGAATGTTGGTCCAAACTAGAGCCCTGTGCAGCGCCCCCTCGGGGAAACTCGAGGTTTGGTTTTAGTTGTATGGAGCGCTCATCTGAGTGTGCCCTGAGAACGAGATATGTGCAGCTCCTATCGGGATTTGTCGGCACATTCGGGCGGTGTTGCTGGACATGTTTTACCATTGTCGAGGATGTCTTGTAACCTGGATGCCGAGTCTGATCGGAATGTCTTGGGAGAAGGAATATCCTTCGTTGACCGTGAGAGCTTGTGATGGGCTAAGTTGGGACACCCCTACTGGGATTTGAACTTTCGAAAGCCGTGCCCGCGGTTATGGGCAGATGGGAATTTGTTAATGTTCGGTTGTAGAAAACCTGAGGTTGATCTTAATTAAAATGCATCAACCGCGTGTGTAACCGTGATGGTCTCTTCGCGGCGAAGTCCGGGAAGTGAACACGGTGTTGGAGTTATGTTTGGCGTAGGTTGTTCTAGGATCACTTCTTGATCATAGTTGTTCGACCGTGCTTTTGCCTTCTCTTCTTGCTCTCATTTGCGTATGTTTAGCCACCATATATGCTAGTCGCTTGCTGCAGCTCCACCTCATACCTTTTACCCTTCCTATAAGCTTAAATAGTCTTGATCGCGAGGGTGCGAGATTGCTGAGTCCACGTGACTCATAGATACTTCCAAAACCAGTTTGCAGGTGCCGATGTTACCGAGCAGGTGGCGCATCCAAGCTCAAGGAGGAGCTCGATGAAGATATCGTTCTTTGTGTTCTTTCATTCAGTCGATCATTAGTGGAGCCCAGTCGGGACGATCGGGGATCTGTGTAGCATTTGGGGTAGTCTTCTTTTATTTTTGGTTCCGTAGTCGGACCTTGATTGTATCTGGATGATGTAATGTTTTATTCTTGTATTTGTGTGAAGTGGCGATTGTAAGCCAGCTATGTATCTTTTTCCCTTATGTATTACATGGGTTGTGTGAATATTACCTCACTTGCGACATTGCTTTCAATGCAGTTATGCCTCTAAGTCGTGCTTCGACACGTGGGATATATAGCTGCATCGAGGGCATTACATCATTGCACATCCCGGTACACCGCCGGAGGCATTCATATATAGTCACATTTTGTTCTAAGTATCCAGTTGTAATTCTTGAGTTGTAAGTAAATAAAAGTGTGATGATCATCATTATTAGAGCATTGTCCCATGTGAGGAAAGGATGATGGAGACTATGATTCCCCCACAAGTCGGGATGAGACTCCAGACGAAAAAAGGAGAAAGGCCATTAAAAAGAGAAGGCCCCAAGAAAAATTAGAGAAAAAGAGAGAAGGGACAATGCTACTATCCTTTTACCACACTTGTGCTTCAAAGTAGCACCATGATCTTCATGATAGAGTGTCTCCTATGATATCACTTTCATATACTAGTGGGATTTTTTCATTATAGAACTTGGCTTGTATATTCCAATGATGGGCTTCCTCAAAATGCCCTAGGTCTTCGTGAGCAAGTGAGTTGGATGCACACCCACTTAGTTTCTTTTTGAGCTTTCATACACTTATAGCTCTAGTGCATCCGTTACTTGGCAATCCCTACTCACTCACATTGATATCTATTTATGGGCATCTCCATAGCCCGTTGATATGCTTAGTTGGTGTGAGACTATCTTCTCCCTTTTTGTCTTCTCCACAACCACCATTCTATTCCACCTATAGTGCTATGTCCATGGCTCACGCTCATGTATTGCGTGAAGATTGAAAAAGTTTAAGAACATCAAAAGTATGAAACAATTGCTTGGCTTGTCCTCGGGGTTGTGCATGATTTAAATATTTTGTGTGGTGAAGATGGAGCTTAACCAGACTATATGATTTTGTAGGGATAACTTTCTTTGGCCATGTTATTTTGAGAAGACATGATTGCTTTGTTAGTATGCTTGAAGTATTATTATTTTTATGTCAATATTAAACTTTTGTCTTGAATCTTATGGATCTGAATATTCTTGCCACAATAAATAATTACATGGATAAATATGTTAGGTAGCATTCAATGTCAAAAATTCTGTTTTTATCATTTACCTACTCGAGGACGAGCAAGAATTAAACTTGGGGATGCTGATACGTCTCCAACGTATCTATAATTTTTGATTGTTCCATGCTATTATATTATCAACCTTGGATGTTTTATATGCATTTATATGCTATTTTATATGATTTTGGGACTAACCTATTAACCTAGACCCCAGTGCCAGTTTCTGTTTTTCCTTGTTTTAGAGTATCACAGAAAAGTAAAATCAAATGGAGTCCAATTGACCTGAAACTTCACGGAACTTATTTTTGGACCAGAAGAAGCCCACGGAGTATGGGAGATGGACCAGGAGAGTCCCGGGCTGCCCACGAGGGTGGGGGCGCGCCCCCTGCCTCATGGACAACCCGGAGATCCATTGACGTACTTCTTCCTCCTATATATATCCATATACCCTAAAAACTTCGGGGGGCAGAATAGATCGGGAGTTCCACCGCCAGAAGCCTCCATAGCCACCGAAAACCAATCTAGACCCATTCCGGCACCCTGCCGGAGGGGGAACCCCTCACCGGTGACCATCTTCATCATCCCGGCGCTCTCCATGACGAGGAGGGAGTAGTTCACCCTCGGGGCTGAGGGTGTGTACCAGTAGCTATGTGTTTGATCTCTCTCTCTCTCTCGTGTTCTTGAGGTGGTACGATCTTCATGTATCGCGAGCTTTGCTATTATAGTTGGATCTTATGATGTTTCTCCCCCTCTACTCTCTTGTGATGAATTGAGTTTTCCCTTTGAAGTTATCTTATCGAATTGAGTCTTTAAGGATTTGAGAACACTTGATGTATGTCTTGTCGTGCTTATCTGTGGTGACAATGGGATATCACATGATCCACTTGATGTATGTTTTGGTGATCAACTTACGGGTTCCGCCCATGAACCTATGCATAGGGGTTAGCACACGTTTTTGTCTTGACTCTCCGGTAGAATCTTTGGGGCACTCTTTGAAGTACTTTGTGTTGGTTTGAATAGATGAATCTGAGATTGTGTGATGCATATCATATAATCATACCCACAGATACTTGAGGTGACAATGGAGTATCTAGGTGACATTAGGGTTTTGGTTGATTTGTGTCTTAAGGTGTTATTCTAGTACGAACTCTATGATAGATCGAATGGAAATAATGTCTTCATGTTATTTTACTACGGACTCTTGAATAGATCGATCAGAAAGGATAACTTTGAGGTGGTTTCGTACCCTACCATAATCTCTTCGTTTGTTCTCCGCTATTAGTGTCTTTGGAGTGACTCTTTGTTGCATGTTGAGGGATAGTTATATGATCCAATTATGTTATTATTGTTGAGAGAACTTGCACTAGTGAAAGTATGAACCCTAGGCCTTGTTTCAACGCATTGCAATACCATTTGTGCTCACTTTTATCATTAGTTACCTTGCTGTTTTTATATTTTCAAATTACAAAAACCTTTATCTACCATCCATATACCACTTGTATCACCATCTCTCCGCCGAACTAGTGCACCTATACAATTTACCATTGTATTGGGTGTGTTGGGGACACAAGAGACTCTTTGTTATTTGGTTGCAGGGTTGCTTGAGAGAGACCATCTTCATCCTACGCCTCCTACGGATTGATAAACCTTAGGTCATCCACTTGAGGGAAATTTGCTACTGTCCTAAAAACCTCTGCACTTGGAGGCCCAACAACATCTACAAGAAGAAGGTTGTGTAGTATACATCAGCAAGCCATTGAGAATAAATGGATCTTCAAGAAGAGGACTGATGCTGACGGTAACGTTACTGTCTACAAAGCTCGACTTGTTGCAAAAGGTTTTCGACAAGTTCAAGGAGTTTACTACGATGAGACCTTCTCACCCGCAGCGATGCTTAAGTCCGTCCGAATCATGTTAGCAATCGCCACATTTTATGATTATGAACTTTGGCAAATGGATGCAAAGACTGCAATCCTGAATGGATTTCTGGAAGAAGAGTTGTATATGATACAACCTGAAGGTTTTATCGATCCAAAGGGTGCTAACAAAGTGTGCAAGCTCCAGCGATCCATTTATGGATTGGTGCAAGCCTCTCGGAGTTGGAATAAACGTTTTGATAGTGTGATCAAAGCATATGGTTTTATACAGACTTTTGGAGAAGCCTGTATTTACAAGAAAGTGAGTGGGAGATCTGTAGCATTTCTAATATTATATGTGGATGACATATTGTTGATTGGAAATGATATAGAATTTCTGGATAGCATAAAAGGAACTTGAATAAGAGTTTTTCAATGAAAGACCTCGGTGAAGCTGCTTATATATTGGGCATCAAGATATATAGAGATAGATCAAGACGCTTAATTGGACTTTCACAAAGCACATACCTTGATAAAGTTTTGAAGAAGTTCAAAATGGATCAAGCTAAGAAAGGGTTCTTGCCTGTGTTACAAGGTGTGAAGTTGAGTAAGACTCAATGCCCGACCACTGCAGAAGATAGAGAGAAAATGAAAAATGTTCCCTATGCTTCAGCCATAGGCTCTATCATGTATGAAATGTTGTGTACCAGACTTGATGTGTGCCTTGCTATTAGTTTAGCAGGGAGGTACCAAAGTAATCCAGGGTTGGATCACTGGACAGCGGTCAAGAACATCCTGAAATACCTGAAAAGGACTAAGGATATGTTTCTCATTTATGGAGGTGACAAAGAGCTCATCGTCAATGGTTACGTCGATGCAAGCTTTGACACTGATCCGAACGATTCTAAATCACAAACCGGATACGTGTTTATATTGAACGGTGGAGCTGTCAGTTAGAGCAGTTCTAAACAAAGCGTCATGGCAGGATCTACGTGTGAAGCAGGGTACATAGCTGCTTCGGAAGCAGCAAATGAAGGAGTCTAGATGAAGGAGTTCATATCCGATCTAGGTGTCATACCTAGTGCATTGGGTCCAATGAAAATCTTTTGTGACAATACTGGTGCAATTGCCTTGGCAAAGGAATCCAGATTTCACAAGAGAACCAAACACATCAAGAGACTCTTCAATTCCATCCGCGATCAAGTCCAGGTGGGAGACATAGAGATTTGCAAGATACATACGGATCTGAAAGTTGCAGACCCGTTGACTAAGCCTCTCTCACGAGCAAAACATGATCAGCACCAAGGCTCCATGGGTGTTAGAATCATTACTATGTAATCTAGATTATTGACTCTAGTGCAAGCGGAAGACTGAAGGAAATATGCCCTATAGGCAATAATAAAGTTATTATTTATTTCCTTATTTCATGATAAATGTTTATTATTCATGCTAGAATTGTATTAACCGGAAACATAATACATGTGTGAATACATAGACAAATAGAGTGTCAGTAGTATGCCTCTACTTGACTAGCTCGTTAATCAAAGATGGTTATGTTTCCTAACCATAGACATGAGTTGTCATTTGATAAACGGGATCACA
The DNA here is from genome assembly GCA_034509565.1 of Triticum monococcum. Lineage (NCBI taxonomy): Eukaryota > Viridiplantae > Streptophyta > Magnoliopsida > Poales > Poaceae > Triticum > Triticum monococcum. The sequence goes on from CM067843.1 coordinate 478,635,460, forward strand.
TCATTAGGAAAATGGTGTGATTGACTTGACCCATTCCGTTAGCTTAGCACTTGATCGTTTTAGTTTACTGCTATTGCTTTCTTCATAACTTATACATGTTCCTATGACTATGAGATTATGCAACTCCCGATTACTGAAGAAACACTTTGTGTGCTACCAAACGTCACAACGTAACTAGGTGATTATAAAGGTGCTCTACAGGTGTTTCCGGCGGTACTTGTTGAGTTGGCATAAATCGAGACTAGGATTTGTCACTCCGATTGTCGGAGAGGTATCTCTAGGCCCTCTCAGTAATGCACATCACTATAAGCCTTGCAAGTAATGTAATTAATGAGTTATTTGTGGGATGATGCTTTACGGAATGAGTAAAGAGACTTGCCGGTAACGAGATTGAACTAGGTATTGAGATACCGACGATCGAATCTTGGGCAACACTACAAAAAAATACACTTCCGTGATGATACGTGTTTTTCACAGTAGGTCGCGTTTTTTGTCATGCATGTACATCCATGAAAAATTTATGACAGAATCAAGATAGTCATACATGTGCTGTCGTAGAAGTGTTCCATGACATTACCAAAATTATCATCATGGAAGTGCCCACTTCCATGACGATAAATCGCGCGTCACAGAAGTGCTTTCGTCAAGGGTGGCCGACACGTGGCATCCACCTTAACGGAACGCCGTTAAGCTATCGGGTCAGGTTTTGGATCCGATAACCCGTTAACAGCCCCGACTAATGGGGATTTTCCACGTGTAAAATCATCATTGGCTGGAGGAAACACGTGTCGGCTCATCGTCGGGACAGATGTCATCCACTCATTGGACAGAAGGCGCCTATGATACGTTGACATGTGGCACGACCCAACAGAGGCCCATTCCTGTGAAAAGGCCGGCCCGTTTGACTTGGTCAAAAGGTGGCGGGCCGGCCCATGGAAAGCCTGTTAATGGCTTGTTCACATATAGCCCATTTACAGCCCGCTAACCGAAGGCCCGTTACGCCCTATCCGAATTAGGCCCAGTAGCATCATCTGGGCCATCCAATATGATTCCAGCCCGTTTTCACTTCTGGCCCATGTATGGCCCATGATGTCTTTCGGCCCATATGAGGCCCTATGTAACTCTTGGCCTATTAACGGCCCGTGGTGAAACTCGCCTGTAATGAACAGTGTATCACTTTACACCCATTAACGGCCCATGGTGAAACTGGCCCGTAATGAACAGTGTATCACTTTATACCCATTAACGGCCCGTTATTCCATTGGGCCGTCTCCAGCCCATGTTATCTTTTGGCCTTCTCAGAGCCCATTTATTCTTGGACTCATTTCCAGCATTCGTTTACTTACGGCCCGTTACTGTCATTTTCTGCTTGTGGGCCAAATTCAGCCCGTGGTTATAGTCGGCCCGTTTGTGGTCCGTTAATACGTTGGGCCGTTTTCATAGCGTCATCAAATACGGCCTATTAACGATGGCCCATTATGGTCGGCCCATGAATGGACGATTCCAACTCTAGCCCGTTTACGGCCAGAATGCGGTCTGTTTGGCCCGTATAAGGCCCATTGATGATACGGCCCGTAGAAGGCCCATTGTTTCTATGGCCCGTATAAGGCCCACTATTTCTACAGCCCGTAGAAGGCCCACTGTTTATACGGCCCGTAGAAGGCCCATTGTTTCTACGGCCCGTAGGAGGCCCAGTGTCACTACAGTAAATATTAGCCCATGGTTATTGTGGCCTAGTTTTAAAAAATAGGTTATTGCAGCCACCAGCAAACCGCAGAAAAAGAACTGCACTGACTACAAGCAAACAAATAAACAAGACAACAAGGAGATAAATAAGCAAGCAACTTACACTAGGCTATCACGGCTATTACACATATTACATCCACTCGGCATCAAAGTTCGCCACCAGTGCAAATATAGGGAACACAGCAGCATATAAACGCCGCAGCAAAACAAGTCCAGAACTGAAACCACTTCAGAAGAGCTCAATAAACAATATCCTGGGTACCCATAATGCTGGCAAGATGCTTAGCAAGCTTATTAACTTTCTCTTGTTTGGCGCTTAAGTCCTCCAGCGCTTGCTGTTGCACCAGAAAGTATGCATCTGAATTCTGCAGGGACTTCATCAGTCCTTCGGCTTCCTGTCGCATAACATCTGATCGATGTCTTTCAACTTGAAGTTGAGAGTCAAGAAGCCGAACTGATTCAGGCAATGAGTTCGAAGAGCTGGTGCCAGCAGTGGTAGCCAGTAACTCGAACACTACATCAAGACAGGACTTTGGGGTTGTCTCAGTGTCTTCAATATAGTTTTTATCAGCTTTCTTGGAGACCAACAGGGATGTCTCACTATCTTGAACCTTATCTGCATTACTTCCTTTACCATTGCATAACAGGGTACTCTTATCCAATATTTTATCCGCGTTCTAAAAGAGAAACAAACAAACACATCTCATGTTTAGAATGTAGTATATGAAACTCATTTTGGTAAACTAGTTCAGTAGTAAGGTGGACAAGATAACAGCATGAAACAAACATATACCTATGTAGTATGGTCACTGTATGGTCTATATCATTCTAGTTTATGTTGCCAAATCAAGATAGATATAGTTCGAATCATATCTATTTAAGACAAAGCAGCATAGACAGAATATAAGTGTGGGAAACTACACAGCAATAACAACACTTGTAATGTGCATGGCATGAGAACATAAATGTTTATTCAATTGAAACTGAAATCAACATAGAGCAAGTTACAACAGCAAACAGCCAAACACATTGAAGAAACAGGTTTAAAACATACCTGTTGCACCATTGGAGTTTCAATTGCATCCTTCAAATTTGAAATTAGTTGATATCAGTAAATACAGTGATGCAATAGCAAAGTAGTACGAACCATAGCTAGGGAACCTGACCTGAGAACAATTCTTCTTCTGCTTTAAGCATTGACTTCGGGTTCGGAGTGGTGGTCCTCGTGATTTGGGCACTGCAGTTGCCTTACTAACTGCTCGTGTTTGGGTGCTCTGTGGTCGAGACGGTGCTGTGTCAACGGGAACTAGGTGTCTATCTACCGGGGTTGGGGTTAGAAGGGGTGTAGCTGGTTCTCTGTCCAACTGGGTAGGGGTACAATCTGCATGAGTGTGGGTTATGTGTGGTGGGGCTGGTTCTTGGGCAAGTACAACCGTGGTTCTATCTGCATCGACAGGTAGCACAATCTTTTCTGAAGACCGTGTTTTTACTCCCACAGATACTGCCATCACTCCCTCCAATTGAAATGGTTGATAAACAAGAAAAGTAATTTAATGTACGGACATTGTAAGATAGACAGGTGCAATGGATAGTAGGGAAGAAAACAGGGTATGAAATAATTCACATTTATGTTGTCTAAGCAAACAGAATAGCAGGACATAATTTCACATATATGATGGCTAATTAAACAGGATAGCATGACACAATTTCACATGTATGATGGCTAACTAAACAGGATAGAATGACATCCTTCAAAATATGATGACTATGTAAACAGGATGACATGATATAACTATACGATGTGTCTATTAAAGTGGTTGGCATGCCATAAATCACAAACATGTCGTCGATGGAAACATGATGGCATGACATAATTCACAGATAAATGACATAATTTAAATATGATGACTATGTAAATAGGATGAGATGATATAACTATATTATGTCTTTAGAAAATGGGTTGGCATGCCATAATTCAGATGCATGTTGTCTATGTAAACATCATGGCATGACATAATTCAAATATATGATTTATAAACTAAGGAATTGAGCAGAGGGCAATCGCATATATGATGTGTCAACTAAGGAGATGGCATTCAATATTGTGTATATGATGTAAAAACTAAGCATTGCAATACAACATATGCATTATATGAGTAATATAACCCCGCCAAGTTTGAGCATACACCTCAGGGGGATAATAGGACTGGTCATCTACCTCTGAATCCTCCTCTGAAGAGCTATTTGTAACCAGAAAGATATCTACTTCAGCAGGTAGCATTGTCTGCTCTGAAGACCTTGTTTTCACTCCAGATTTCTCCATCACCAATTCAAATGGCTGATGCACAGGAAGAGCAGTTGAATATACAAACATTATCGACGAAAGCAATGAGAAATACAAGAAAAAGGACGGCATGATATAATTCACATATATGACGCTTGCCTAAACAGCATGGCATTGCATAATTCACATACATAATGCCTTGCAACAAGATAACATTGCATAATTCACATATATAATGTCTTGCAACAAGATGGCATTGCATAATTCACATATATGGTAATTAGACACTAAACAGGTGGCATTCACACAAAGCATGTCTAAACTAAGCAAATGACATAGCAATGCAAGATACCATACGCACGATATGAGCAACATAACCCTGCCAAGTTAGGGCATGCACCTCGGGGGGGGGGGATATGACTGGTCATCTATCTCTGAATCCTCCTCTGAGGAGCTATCGGTAACCAGCAAGACATGCGCTTCGTCAAATAGCATTGTCTGCTCTAAAGACCTTGTTTCCACTCCAGATTTTTCCATGACCGTGCCAAATGGCTGATGCATAGGAAGAGTAATTGAATGTACTAAAATTGTTGACAAATTTAACACGTAATAAAAAATGATGGCATGATATAATTCACATATAAGATGACTGGCTAACCAGGGTGGCATTGCAAAATTCACATATATGATGCCTGGCTAGACAAGATGGCATTGCATGATGTAGGATCGAAAGTATGTCTAGAGGGGGGGTGATTAGACTACTTGACCAAATAAAAAATTAACCTTTTCCCAATTTTAGTTCTTGGCAGTTTTTAGCTATCTTAGGACAAGTCAAGCAATCATTACACAATTCAAGCAAGCATGCAAAGAGTGTATTGGCAGCGGAAAGTAAAGCATGCAACTTGCAAGAATATAAAGGGAAGGGTTTGGAGAGTTCAAACGCTATTGGAGACACGGATGTTTTTCCCGTGGTTCGGATAGGTGGTGCTATCCTACATCCACGTTGATGGAGACTTCAACCCACGGAGGGTAACAGTTGCGCGAGTCCATGGAGGGCTCCACCCATGAAGGGTCCACGAAGAAGCAACCTTGTCTATTCCACCATGGCCATCGCCCATGAAGGACTTGCCTCACTAGCGGTAGATCTTCACGAAGTAGGCGATCTCCTTGCCCTTACAAACTCCTTGGTTCAACTCCACAATCTTGTCGGAGGCTCCCAAGTGACACCTAGCCAATCTAGGAGACACCACTCTCCAAGAAGTAACAAATGGTGTGTTGATGATGAACTCCTTGCTCTTGTGCTTCAAATGATAGTCTCCCCAACACTCAACTCTCTCTCATATGATTTGAATCTGGTGGAAAGTAGATTTGAGTGGAAAGCAACTTGGGAAAGGCTAGAGATCAAGATTCATATGGTTTGAATGGAATATCTTGGTCTCAACACATGAGTAGGTGGTTCTCTCTCAGAACATATGAGTTGGAATGATGTATGTGTTCTGATGGCTCTCTCCTTGAGTGAAGAGGAGGTGGAGGGGTATTTATAGCCTCCATACAAAATCCAACCGTTACACACAATTTACCAATCTCGGTGGGACCGAATCAGAAAACTCGGTTGGACCGAAATGGTAAACCTAGTGACCATTAGGAATTTCGGTGGGACTGACATGCAACTCGGTAGGACCGATTCGGTTAGGGTTTGGGCATAACGTAATCTCAGTGAGACCGATTGCACAAACTCGGTGAGACCGAGTTTGGCAATAAGCTAACCAGAGAGTTGGTCAGGCAAACTCGGTGGGACCGACTTGCTCTTTCGGTGAGACCGAAAAGTTACAAGAAGGAAACATAGAGTTTACCTTGCATTCTCGGTGGGACCAATTCGCTCTTTCGGTGAGACCGAAAAGTTACGAAAGGGAAACAGAGAGTTTGCAAGCCCATCTCAGTGAGACCGAGATCCTTATCGGTAGGAATTAATTGCTAGGGTTTGGCAGTGGCAAATGACAAGTGAAACTCGGTGGCGCCGGAATGAAAGAATCGGTATGACCAAGTTTGGCTTAGGGTTTAGGTCATTTGTGGATATGGTAAAGTAGCTGAGGATTTTGGAGCATATCATTAAGCACATAAAGCAAGAGGCTCATTAAGCAACACCTCATCCCTCCTGGATAGTATTGGCTTTTCCTAAAGACTCAATGTGATCTTGGATCACTAAAACATAAAATGAAGAGTCTTGAACTTTTGAGCTTGAGCCAATTCTTTGTCCTTAGCATTTTGAGGGTTCCACTTTCACATCCAAGCCATGCCAATCATTGAGCTTTCCTGAAATAATCATCTTGAAATAGCATTAGCTCAATGAGCTATATGTTGTTATGAATTACCAAAACCACCTAGGGATAGTTGCACTTTCACATGATTCACATATACGATAAAGAAACTAAACAGATGGCATTGACACAAAGCATGTCTAAACTAAGCAGATGGCATCTTTAATGTATATAGTAAGCAATGCCAGGCAGCATATGCATGATATTACCAAGATCAGCATGCCAAGTTAAAGCAAAGACCTCATGGGGTAAATAGGAGTGGTCTTCTCCTTCTGAATCCCCCTCATAACAGTTATCTTCCTCTTGATTACGATCCAAAATGGGTGGACGGGGGTTGCCTTTGCGCCCACCATGGAACGACGTCTGCATGAAATTTTATTGCCACGCAAGGCTCGTCTCTTTTGCTCTACATGATCAGTTCCATTGTGTACAATAACTGGCATGCATAGGAATAAAACATAGTGAGATTATGTAAGGGGTGCATGCACAAATCCAGAGTGATGGTAGCAAACTGTGGATAGAACCAAAACCAATGATAGCAGGCAGATAATAGCTTTAGTTAAAAAATACAGATAATGGCTCCTTTAATGTTTGTTTGCACCCAACATGAAACTCATAGTAGACACCGGAGATTAACTAGACAGTAGATAGATAGTACTGATTGCTGCCCCAATATGTACCCCACAACCATTTAAAAACTCAAGTTTCAGCATTAGTTTGGACCTGACTCAGAGTCTAATAGGTGAACACGACGATAATGTAGCATGTCATCATATTAAGCGACGCATAACGTAAGCAGACACGGAAGAGTGCGACCTCTCTTGCGGACCCGTGTAGTCCTCAAGGTCATCTGCTCAGGCGGCGAAAGACGGTCTGGAGAGCGGATCCCTGCTATGGTGAACCCTTCCGTCGTTGGAGCAGCTGAGCTGGGGTGGAACATAGCGCCACAGGAGCAGGACAAACCACACAAGGTCTTCTTTGACACATATCTATAACATAAGTAATTGAGTAAGGGCTTGTTTGAATTTGAGGATTCTAACAATGCAGGGATAGGAAATAGACAGGAATATGATAGGAATGCACGTGCAAAACAGAGAATTTAAAAACACATGATTTCTGCCAATCTGGGTGTTTGATTCACAACAATTAGAAGATCACAGGATGCAAAAATGCATGGTGAGATTAAGTCGAACCACAAGAAAATGTACGGTTATAATGCTATTATGCTACTATCTCTTAGTCTTGTGCTTGATGAATAGGAATATGAAAAGGAGGAGAAGTGGAAATTAGAATTCCTACGGTTTTTCTTTCAAGGAGACACTAAAGGAACAAATCCTACATTTTTCCTTTGCTCCATTCCTTTGCACCAAATTCATGAAAAGTAGTACCATAGGAAACTTTCCAATTCCGATGTTTTTCATTCACTTTTCCTTTCAAGCATTGGCGATTCTAGTAGGCAGGCTTAAGTAAGGAAAACCCTACACTAAAAAAATGTTTTTGTGCTACTTCTATTACTTTGGACCCATGCCACTGCCATACTAGCTCAACTCCCAGGCCCATCGACAAATGCATAGCTCAAACACGCAGAGATAAATAATGATGGCGTTTAAGAGAGTCCATCACGGATAGCTAAGTTACCTGGTACCTCACTGCTTGTCATATAGTAGGATAAAATAATCGTATTTCTCGTTACTACGAGTGCTCGATGGACAATATATATAACATGTAGAGTAAAAAAGAGATGCAACAAGTGTACAACCTCTTTGGCGAAGCCATGTCGATCTCAGCATGATTGGGTTGGCCGGTGAGGATGCTCCGGCTGACTTGGCTGTCGGAGGAGGGGAAGAAGATCTTAGGCGTCTGGAGATGGAGCCCGAGGTACTGCTCCGCTCTGATGGAGGGTTTCATTGTTGGAGCAGCTCCGGTGAGTTGTACGACACCGAGGCTGAAGCAGGACAAGAGAGATAACGAACAACGTTAACCTGAGTGGAATTATAATAGCATCTCCAATACATGATGTAAAATACATAACCACAAAGTGCTAGATGTAAAATACATCAGCCGCTCATCTCTGAACTTAACTGTCGAAACTGAATTTAACTGTCGAAACTGAACTTAACTGTCGAAACTAAACTTAACTGTCGAAACTGAATTTTGCTGTCAAAACTGAATTTTCCTGTCAAAACTGAACGCACTAGCAAGGTGAGGCTACACGTCGGTCGACTGACTTTTTCATCTCTGGTCAGACGATTTTGCAGCTGTTGGATACGAAATCAAGGGCCTGTGGTTCATCTTCAACCTCCACCCCCCTGAGCCGGCCAAACAGCAGCCCCCCACCGCCCGCGGCCGGCGGTGCGCCGCCCCGCCTGCCCCGAAAACACTCCCCACCATCGGTCCACCGCCGCCCCGGCCATCCCTCTAGCCCCCCCCCCCCCCGTGCCGAGCTTTTTCTTCGGCGATCCCCACGCCACCGCCCGCGACCACCGCCCCCATCCTGAACCCTAAGATAGATAGTGGGGTACCTCTCCGGCGAGCGCCTCTCCCCGTTGCGGCTGGTTCTTCCTTCACCCCGGCGGCATCAAAGTGAAGTGTAGCTAAATCAGAGCAGCATCGCAAGCAAGAGCAAGAGCGAGAGCAGCAGCGCGAGCAAGAGCAATAGCAAGAGCAGACCAGGCAAGGGACCGAGAGCAAGAGCAGAGCAGCAGCGCGAGCGAGAGCTAAAGCAGCAGCAGGTCCTACTGATGTGGACGTCGCCGTCGAGGGAGCAACGCCGTGGATGGAGCTGCACCGTGTCGGCTCGGGATCGAGCGCCGGCAGCACCGTGAGATCGAATCAAGAAGAAAATGCGGCGATTAGTGTACAACCTCTTTGGTGGTGCCGATTAGGCCGCAGATTCATCCGAGGAAACGGTGATGATGATGCTCTTCCGGTGGTGCAGGTGAAGACGACGGTGTGGGAATGGAGGTAGCGTGAAAGATGAGGGGAATGTCGGGGCAGCTCCTTGGAGGTGGAGGACGGGGTGGCTGAATCGACGGGACGATGAGATCGACGACGGATCCTCATCCGGTATGATGGATGAGGGACGTCGAGGTGTTGTTGTGGACGACGTCGTCGGTGAAGAGGCTCCGGCTGGGTGGCGGACGGAGTAGGGTGTCGGGTTTCATCGCGGGTTTTCGCGGCCTCGGTGTACGAATGGGTGGGCGGATGGGATGGCAGTGGGGAACCATGGCTTAGAGACGCGCTTGTCCGAAATGTGGGGTAAGTTACAAAAGTACCCCCACCGATTTGAGGTGGTTCTTTCGGTTCAGGGGTACCACGGGCATTTCACGTGTCGGGATTTCACGGGAAGTGGGAGTTTTCGCGCGCGTTGTAATTTCGGAATAGCAAGGCGCGGGTTGAGATGGAGGGAGTTGTCGGAGCACAACGAGACAAAGATATATCTTAAATATTTCGGGCTAACAAGGCGCAGGTTGAAGAGGCGGGAGTTTCACAGCACGATAGACAGAGACGCTAGCTTGAATTTTCGGCATAACAAGGCGCGGCTTGAAATTTCAGAAGAACAAGCTTAACGTGTACCAAAAAAAGACAATTTGCACCTCAACACGCACAACACACACACAAGCACCATTTAGACTAGAGTAAGGTACACGTGCATTGCACGCATGAGATTTGGCAACCAAATTATGAATAAATACCACATTATAGCATGCAAGCTTTGAGTCATATATGCATGATGTAGATGTTCGTTTAATTCTTATAGTTCATTTCATTCAAACTCATCTAGTTTTTATAAGAAAGCTAATCTATTTTAAGATTCATGGAATTGTGTGTCGTAAGACATAAAGTAAAAACAAATGATGGTAAATCATGTAGAAAAACATTTGGGAAATTCTGATACGGAAGATTCTAGAACAAATAAGAAGTGCTTGTGTTTTGATGTTTGTGCATTATGCTTAAGTTCAACCATGGAGTCTTCTAGATTATACATGTGGAGAAATCTGGTGGAGTCTAGATGATATCCAACAGCCAATAGTTCTCAAATTTGCCATCTTTGGACCATCAGATTCGCCTCATCCAACGACCATCTTTCAAAGTTAAAGTTACCCGCAAACAATATAAAAATATATATAATATAATATATATATAGGGGTATAGATATAGATATGTGATGCAAAAGCCGCCCATCATCTCCAATTAGAATAGTGTGTCCATGCACGGATGCGACGTGGCCAAATGATGTCTGCCATCGGTATCTCAAATTCAAATTAGTCTGACCTTGTTCAATGTGTATACATTACAACATGCTCGTTTACAAACCACACCGCGCAGATCTCCATTATATTCATGCATGCATGGGTTTCAAACATCAGGATCTCTTATTCAAATATTTGAATTCAACTTTACATTGATTGTGACATCACCTATTCAGCTATTCTTTTACACCCACACAGTAGTCTTCTCTTTATAATTGTACCACTAACTTTCTCTTGTGCATGCATGCACACACACTACCAGTCGGCATTATCCATCGCACGCATGCAATCTTTTTCTTTAGGTCGGTCTCCCATGAAGGCACACACCAACACACATCCCCCTCTCGATCATATCAGGCATTCTTTATCTCTCACGCGTGCATGCGCAACGATCGATGTTCCTCTATATATGTGTGTATATAGCTAGGTCTTTCATAGTTTTCCACACAAACCGATCAATCGATATATCCAGTGAGGTCTCACCCTCTTTCTCACATCCACATCGATCAATCTATGCCTCTCTATATAGGATTAACATATATAGCTAATACACCCACATTAATTATGTATCCAACGTCCCCCTCTCATCATCCATGCCTTCCGCTTCATCTCTCAGACGCGTGCACAATGGCGAAGACAGGGGCAGTAAGGGCCCTGCCCCCCTCCCCCCCTAACATCACTACATATCAAGGCTAATATGAATGTGATCATTAGACAATTGCTGCTAAAATGGTTTAAGTTCATGAATTGACCCTCCTCGTAAAGGATTAGCAATGCTTGGCCCCCTAGCTCATTTATTTTTCATGGCTCCGCCACTGCGCGCATCAGCGCACGTGTTCGCCCCCTCTCTCTAAATATCGACCTCGCACTTGTGCATTCCTTCATAGTCTCCCTCCACTCGGCCCCTCGCACCATCTTCTAGCCCCCCACCGGATTTTGCCACATGTACAATCTAGCAGACTCGATGGTTGAACTTAAGCATAATGCACAAAGCTCAAAACAATAGTGGTTCTCTTTTGTTCTAGAATCTTCCGTATCGTAACTGTCCAAACTTTTTTCTAGTTGAATTGCCATTATTTGTTTTTACTTTATGCTTTACAACGCACAATTCCATGAATCATAAAATTGATCAAGGGCTTCTTTGATTCAAAGGATTCTCAAAGGAATTTTGGAGGATTCTAATCATTAGGAATTTTTCCTATCTTGGTTGTTTGATTCGTAGGATTGTAAACCATAGGAATTTTTCCATATGATTCATTTGCACTAGATTTCATAGGAAACTTCCCATCCACTCAAACCTCTTTGAAAGAATTATGCGTTTTTTCTATGCACAATCAAACACTTGTACAATCCTGTAGGATTCAAGACGACATTCCACTATAATCCCATGTTTTTCCTATTCCCGGGTTCTTAGCTTTTTTATAAAAACTAATTCATTTTGAATGAGATGAACTATAAGAATTAAACGAAGGGCTACATCAGGCATATAAGACTCAGAGCTTACATGCTATAGTGTGGTATTTATTCATAATTTGGTTGCAAAATCCGATGCGTGCAATGCACGTGTACCTTACTAGTACTTCGAGTATGTGCAAAACACGTAAATTAGAATACCAATGGCACGCTACACAGTGTCTCTCTTAGAGTTCATGAAGCCACGTGGCACATGTGTAGGCGTTGTCGCGACCTCCTTGCGTGGATTGATCACAGTGACGTGCTGCTGGTTCCAGAATAATGTACTCGTCCTCCCTAAGCCATACTGGCGGTACATGCATGAAGCGAAGATGTGCACGCACGCCATGCACGCACTCATTCCTCGCACGCACACGCAGGTACACGGGCGGACGCAATTTTGTACCAAGATCCATCCCATGTGATAATTTGACGCGTGTAAAGTCGTTCACTTCATTGATGGTCAATTAATACAGCGCATGCAAATTGAGTGGACGTGAGGACGGAAGAAAGACATTATTACTCCACTGCACGCATGCGAGTAGTTAAATCGTGGGTTGCTAGTTGTACTTCCATTGGTCTCCTTCGTATTTTGTGGCAATTTTTGACAGTAACATAATATTTACGCATTTGAGCAGTGTAGTACTTGAAATTTATGTTCCGCTAAACTCATCGGGAGCCATTTTGGGCCTCGAAACCAAAACCATCAATTAATCTTTACCTTGTTCCCATCATATTCGAAAGCCTGCTCACACCTACTAGTAGTACGTAGCAAACCTGAACGTGTTCCCATTATGCAGGTATTAGTGTCTTATATGGGCCTAAGCCCATCCATAATCCAACAAGTACTAGTGCTAGTACTTCGGTTATAAAAAGGGGAACTACCTAACCGAAAAGCACTCTGCCTTTCCTCCTCATAAGTGCTTCTTCTTCGTCCGTCGTTGCCATGGCCGGTGAGCAGAGTTCTAGGTCGAGAACCACTCGTAACAAGGGAGCGGCAACCAAGGCTGCAGAAAAAAAGAGAGGGCTCGCCGCCATGCAGAGACCTCGAAAGATCTCTCACGGGAAGGCGATGGCTCCCAGGAGCGCCCAAGCCGCGGAGGCGAACATGCCGAGCCGACGGAGCTGGAGTCGTTATCCCTCGACGGCATGCCCGATCAGCTCAATAAGCAGAAGAAGTTCATCCAAGGCTTGATGGAGTTGCTGAAGGAGAGCCTCAACGACATGCCCGCTGAGCTCAATCAGTAGGGGGAGTTGACCATCGGCTTGGTGATGCTGCTGAAGAAGAGCATTGCCTCGGAGAAGAAGGCGACCGGTGAAATCCTGCGACTTCGGGAGGACAATGCGAAGCTCTGCCACGAGATCGACCTGTTGAAGGAGAAGAACGCCGGTTGGAAGAAGCTACATGAGAATAGCAGTTCCTCGATGAATATGCTACAGGCCCTCGCCATGGAACAGAAGGAAGAGTTGGCGAAGCTCCGCATCGAGCACCCGACTGCTGTCAAGGTACGTAATATGGCCGTGGAACAGATGACGAAGGCTCGCGTCGAGAAATGCTGCGTCATGGACACAATGATGAAGATGGCGGAGGAGACGCGCAAGGAGATGGAGTTCATGGAGGCGATGAAGAAGCAGTTACGACTCCGCGACGAATTAGATCATTTGGGGTGATAATCTTCCTTCTTCTTTTGCTCCTGTGTTTCATCTTTTGCTTCGGGTGTTTCGCCGCACGTGGCACGTTCTCTATGAGGCATGAATAGAACAATGTTTTTTTGAGGGAATGAATAGAACAATGCTAACAATGAGATGACTAGCAAATTAGATCATTTTTATCACCATATGGCACTGGGCTGCCGTGTTTCGTGCTCCTCCATCGCAGTACTACTCCAGTGGAAAACTTGAGTATACCGCACGGTTCTTTGCTCCTCCTCGATCAGGTCGTCGGCGCATTTATACGAGCAGTCAAATCACAAGGCCCCGCCTTCCAGCAGTAATGAGCCATCAAATCACAAAGGTCCTCGCCTCTCGTGAAACCGACCAAGCTAGACTGCCCCACCCTCTAGCCTTTTAAAAATGTATACGTTTGTACAGCAGTAGTATCGATTGATTGCGCCATGGAGCAAAACTTGAAATTAAAAAAAAGCTGGTACATATAGAGAGCGCTCGTCGCCAAATTATGCATATAGTACTATTAAAAAGGCTAGTCACAATAATGGTGTCCAGCACAACCCACCCCTCAAATAAAACTAAGAGGGTGCTTGGATACGTTTTAGTCCCATGACTAAAAGTAGTGGGACTAAAACATGCTAGCCTCACCCATGCTTGGATCCAAATACTAAAAAGGTTAAAATCATGTTAATGAGCATTTATTATCCTCCAAACCCTCCAATCCAGAACTCGCCTGTGCTAAAGGAGAGGAGTTAAATGAGTAGAGACAGGACTAATCCACATTTTAGTAGGGGTACCCCTGACTAAAAAAAATTAGTCTCAAGACTAGTTTTAGCCCCTCTTTAGTCAGGGGTGCTTGGAACTTTAGCCTCTTAAAGAGACTATTTTTAGTCAGACTAAAATAAGTCCGTTGGATCCAAGCACCCTCTAAGCATCCTGGAATTCTTTGACAAAACTAAGCACCCTGGAATTCTTTGACAACTAAACTGCTGGCTATATGATGTTGGCCATATATATTGTACGTATATAATGTGAAGAAACGATTGGTAGTACTATACCAACTAAAAGATGAAATGTAAGAAATACTAGTATGTACGTACTGAAGAGTTAAAGTAACGAGAAGAAACATAACATAGTTCTGCTGGGGGCTCGGCACAACACACCCCTCAAATTAAATTAACCACACCTGAAATTAAACTTTGCAACTATTCTGGTAGACACTGCATTAGAACCACCATGAGCAACGACACTGCCACCTTACTCGGAGTCCTCGTCCACGTTCTCGACTTCGTCCTTGTCCCTCTTCCTCTTGGCCGATACTTCTTTGCTTGAACCGCACACTTGGCTGTTGCTCTTCATCCAACCCTTGTAGATATTGAAGCAAAGGTAGCCATCCATTGCAGCGTAGTAGATGTGGTCTATATCGAGTACATTCCGCTGCCATGCATGACGAGGAAACGTGTAATGAGGTTTCTACAGTTTATCGTACGAAGGATGAACCATGGCTCCTGCCAGGGTCAGCATTGAAGGCTGACGAGAGGACACCAGCCGATTCTTCTGGAGGTCGAAGGTGTTGCCTACAACGAGGCCTATCCGACGCAGGACTTCTTTGTCGTTACCAAAGTCTACAGTAACGAATTTCACTGTTTTGTCCTTGAGGAAGTTCTTAAAATCCTGGCACTCAACGTCGGCATGGCATATGTGGTAGACCAAGCAAACGTTATGTACGCAAACCTGGATCATGCCGGGCTTCTTCCTCTCTTCGTCCTTTAGATCCTTCTCTCGTCCCAGGACTGTGGTGTACTCAACATCTAGCCCAGCGACCCACTCATCATCTGAGTTTTCGAACATGCGGTTGAAGTGAGAAAGGCATCCTTTCACCGTCGTGGAAGAACGGGTGTAGATGACGTCGAACTCATTGCCGGTGATGGTTCTAACCTTGTACTCACCGCCGATCGTGGAGATATGGGACGCCATGGATTTGGGAGGAGGGTTAGGATTAGTGGAAATGTCGTATTGTGAATGGACGGGACGACTAGGAGCGAACCACCGTACTATTGAAGGACGTGCGGGGACGAGTAGGAGCGAACTGCCAGCATGCGAACGGCAGGGTAGTGGCTTTCCATTCTCCCATGATACGGGCTTCCGAGAGCCCTTGGATCTGAGATCGAACAGTTGCATGGCGTGATTCTAGACCTATGGGTGAATATCCTATCCTAGAGGGTTATTCTGCAAATTTTCAGCAACTTAGCATGCGACCGTTTGATCTCAGATCCAAGGGCTGCCAGCAGCCCGTATCATGGTCGCGCCTACCACGACCGTCGCGTCGCTCACGCGGTCGCGCCCTTGGAGATTTAACACGGTGTGTTAGGCTATCTGATGTTGGCATGTCATACATAGTCATCACTTAGTCACTCATACTACAACAAGGTTGGCTATAAGTGTATTTTTTACGCCTCTCTATCTCTTTCTTCGTACTCAAGGAAGAAACGGTGCTAAGCGCGTGTATTTATTGCATTTGCCAAGGAGTGACCTCTTCCAATGAAATGGTGTTGCTAAGTTTGCTTCATTTAATTAGCTATAGACTCCAAATTGTCTTTTCACCTAGGTACACGCGCTTAGCATTGTTTCTTCCTTGGGTCACCAAACTAGTCTCTCTCTTCTTGATTAACTTGCCACATCAGACTTTATGCCTATGTGGCAAGCTTAAGCACATGTAGGATAAAATAAAAGTAAGTACAATAGTGCGCTTTACATGGCATTTTTGCATATGTGGAGGAAAGAGAGGCAAGGAAAAAGTGGAGAAGTGGGCTCCCATGCAAGAGCCAGCCTCTACTACATGGTGAAGCATTGGGAGAGGCACCTGTATGGAGGTGGTCAGGAATCTGGGAGACTCACGCCGGTCGTAGCACTGCAGTTAAAATGATAATGGCAAGTCAAATCATGGGGCCCCACCTGTCCAGCAGTAACTCACTGTCAAATCACACAGCCCTATGTTTGCAGCAGCCTAGCTACTCCCTCGTCTTCTCGCGTCTCTGTCGAACCGACTAGGCGGAATTGCCCCGCCGCCTACCGCGCAAGAAAAGCCCCGCCCTCGACTTTTAAATAGTATATAGTATACTAATTTTGTATCCATGGATTGCGCCCGCGCCATGGAGCAAAGCGTCTAGAAAACGGAGGAGAGACGGTGGTCTTGCAATAGAGAAGAGGGAGAGGCGAGACGGTGGTTTTGGAATGGAGATGGTGGAGAGGAGAGGAGGTGGTTTTGCAATGGAGAAGAGGGAGAGGAGCGTGCGGCAGCGATTTAGGATTGGACGAGAGGGCCGGCGTGCTCTGACTGGATCAAAATCAAAATCAATTTACCCTTCAATTAAGAAAGCGACCCCACATTAACTAGTCTCCCTTTTATTCTGGGTCATAATTGACCATGATTTTCGCACATAAAATATATGTTATACGTTGTATACAAGGCCACTATCAAAATTACAATTTGCAACTATACAAGGCCACTAACATTAATCGAGGCAAAATTGATGGCATTTGCCTCGTACTAGCACCCGAGGACATTAATATCCCTTGTGTGCATGCGGGAGTGAGAAGGTTAGCTTGCATTCCCAACATTAATCAACCAATGAGGAGTAAGAGGGTTGGCTTGTTGTGCTTGGGAGAGAAAAACCACATTAATTAACATGACAATCAAGGTGACAAGCTAGCTTGCAACATTGACTTAAACATAGCATTGATTTTTGCCTTGGTACCTATAATATGAGTTTGTGGCCTTGTATACAAAAATGGAGGGAGTATAATTTGAAAGTACATTCAGATACGAACCAAATGATACAATTTTTGGTGACATGCATTCACATTTTGCTTGTCAAATACAGTACGTGGTCAAACTTTGACCCAAAATACGCGAAACAACAAAAAAATACTTCCAAGACCAGCGCCGCTCTTCTGCTCTTCTCCTCTTAAACCACCGCCGCTCCTCTCCTGTTCCAATCTAAATGCAGCGCCGCTCCTCTCCTCTTCCATTTCAAAACCACCGCCCCTCCTCTCCTGTTCCAGTCCAAAACCAGCGTCGCTCCTCTCCCGTTCTAATCCAAAACCAGCGCTGCTCCTCTCCTCTTCCATTCAAACACCACCGCCGGCGAGTGAAGGTGCTATGGAGAAGTAGATCGATGGAGGAGTACAACCGATACGTGAGGATCGCAAATGGCGACCCTGTGAAGCTAGTTAGGATGTTGGAGATACAATCTTAGTTTGACAACAAGGACCAACTAGCGGCGACGGCGACATCCATGGCCAAATATCTGCAACAGAGCGAAAAGGCGGCGATACTCCCGGAGGGAGTCGCGCCGGAGTATATAGAGTTGCTCCTCTAGGCCATGGAGCAAACAGATTCACCGAATACGATCGTGAGGGAGCGGTGGTGGGAGTATCGATCCCAGATGGAGCATCCACCAGAGATTGAAGGATCGAGCATCTACAGGGTGTCGTTTGTGAGGGTGTCCTGCCAGAGCGAGCCGGTGGAGTCTTCGTCGACCGAACCCAACTGCAAGAGGAGAAAAGCAGTTGGCCCGACGACGCTTCCCCGCCATCGTCTCCCTCGCCGTTCACATCGTCTCACAGGGCGGCTGTCTGCCGCCGAGGAATAGGAGGGGGCTGCCCCCCCCCAGCCCAATAGTCGGGCAGGTTGTGAATTTTCAGGAGGAGCTTAGGGTTGTCAGTATTTGCAGGTTGTGAATTGTGTTTTGTGTTGTGTATTTTGAGAGTACTTTCAAATATGAATGTCTTTTGAATTTCATATTTGCAGTATTGAGCATATAAAGTATTTTATGAATTCTAGATATCTATTTTTAGCACTTAAAAAAATGTAGTTCCATAGGAGTATAAAAGTGCAGACAATGTGATTCTCAGAGAAGAAACTGCAAGTTTCAGTTTCAGATAAGAAACTGCAACTTTCAGAGGCAGAGCATTTATATTAACACGGCCTTTTCAAACAGGGTTAACATCATGTTGGAAGTTTTATTCATGGTCGAAAATGGAACTACCAGCCAGTTAACATCATGCTGGTCAACATTCATGCATAGCACATCTTCATATGATGCACAGTCAAAATGCCCACACAATGTCGAGTGTGCGAAACACAGAGAAAACGAGGGTCGAAGTTTTGGCAAGTGTTGGACGTGGTTTTGGGCTGCCCCGTCTGGGCTTTCATTTTTAACATGCGCAGCCCACGACCTCGGATGGGAGGTCCGTAGGCTTGTTTGTATTTTCTTAGGGCCGTCATGTATCGACCGGCCTATGGACCTCCCATCCGTTATTTTTGGCAGCCCAATTTATGTATTTTTTTTGAAGAAAACACAGAGGTCTGTTCTATTTTTCTATATAAGAATAGGAACGCCAGGTCCAACTTATGTTTCCCTTCTAACTATATTATATATATTTAAATTATTTTATATGTTGACTGTTTAGTTCACATACTCCTTCCTTTTCGGTTTATAGGGCTTATCTCAAAATTTTAGTTTTTTCCATTTTATAAGGCTCAATTTGGTTGTTTTCCATCACATGTTCAGATTCCAAGGTGCATTGAATCATCGCATGCAAGTATTAAGAGAAAATTTGACCAATGCATGTACTTTATGCATGCATGCATTGCAATTTATGCATTGATAAACATAATTTTTTGAGGAAAACAAGTGCATTAATTAGGTGCTTTTGCAGACTAAAAAAAGTATTCCACCATTCATCATCTACCTTGGTTGGTGAGATTTTTGAATTGAGCCCTATAAACCAAAAAGGAGGGAGTAATTAGCAAATAGATCTCGCCGCCACCCCCCGCCTCCTAACTCCGGGCGTGCCTGCCCCCCTCAGCAAGTCCGCTCGCGCGCCCCATGGAGTCGCCGGCCATATCCACAGGGGAATGGCTCGAAGACAGGCAGATGTACAAGATGCATCTCCCACATGTCTACAAAGCCTTCCCGCGGATGCTCCAGCCGCTCGACTCTGTCGCGCCGGCGGTGCTGCGGGAGACTCGAGGGAGGAGATGGAGGGATCGGGCGATGTGGATCCGTGATGACACTCTCTCCTGGACCCAGTGCACGCGTGAATGGAGGGAAGCGGAAGAGGAAGCTGCGAGGGAGGAAGCTGAGGAGGGACCGAATCCATTCTCTCACTCGTGCAGGTATGCTCGGATGTGCAAGGATCATGTGGATTGGGAGTTGCTGAATCTAGCCCTGTGGATCTACTTCGAAGGAGATTTCTCGGAGAAGCACAGGATGCCCCACCCCAGTGAGCCACCGATTGCGTTCGTTCGATGGGCGAAAGGAGAAGTGAATTCAGGAGATCCACGCCGTGCTGCGAGATGGGTTCTCTCTACAAAACAATTTTTTCTCTGCTTCTGAAAAAGTTTCTCTTGCTGAAAATGAGCTGCTAGAAGCCCCTTTTTCAGAGACACAGGTGAAGGAAGCCATTTTTAGCTCTTATCCTGATGGGGCTCTTGGTCCTGATGGGATTCCCTTCTTATTTTACCGGCATTTTTGGGACTTGGTGAAAAATGATCTCTTAGACCTTTTCCAAGCCTTTCATAGAGGAGAGTTGGGTTCAGCAACTTACTCATGGGGGATCTGTTGGGGTCAAGTTAAATAACTATGAAAGTGATTTTTTTCCTTGCTGGTAAAGGCCTTAGGCAAAGTGACCCTATCTCCCCGCTTTTGTTTAATTTAGTAGTGGATGTTCTTACTAAAAGCTGAGCAAAGCTGCTGATCATAGTCTGATTGCAGGGCTGTGTGCTGAGGTCTACCCTGGTGGCATCATCTGCCTTCAATATGCAGATGATACCATCCTTTTCTTAGACAATGACTCCACACATGCTAGCAATCTGAAAACTGTTCTAACCCGGTTTGAACAAGTCTCAGGCATGAGAATCAACTACTCTAAAAGTGACCTCATCCCTATCAACATGGATGATCAGGAGTTAGCTGACTTCCTCTCTATTCTAGTCTGTAATAAAGGTAACTTCCTCATTAAGTACCTAGGTATCCCTCTCCACTATGATAAACTGAAGAGAGAGGATATCCAACCCTTCTGGATAAAATCATTAAAAGGATTGCTGGGTGGAGGGGCAAACTTCTCTCTTATAGAGGTAGATTGATCCTCATACAAGCTTGTTTGGCTAGCATTCCAGTGTATCTCCTCTCCTTCTTCAAGTTCCCTAAATGGGCAGTGAACCTAATTAATTCTCAGATGTCTCATTGCTTGTGGAATGATTTTGAGGGAAATAGGAAGGTACACCTTGCTAATTGGGCCCTAGTCTCTATGAAAAAAGATTTTGGAGGCCTAGGCATACCTAACCTCCAAGAAATTAACATCTGTCTTCTAGGGTCTTGGATTAAAAGATTCTATGAGGAAGACCTGAAACCCTGGAAGCTTCTTATTGCCCATAAATACCTAGGAAATAAACCTAATATTTTTGTCCCTTCTTCCAACCCTAAGACCTCTTGATTCTGGAAAGGATTAAAATCTATTATGCATGCTGTGAAATTTGGTTACAGATGGAACATAGGGGATGGGAGCAGAACCAGGTTCTGGGAAGATACTTGGTTTGGCACATCCCCCCTAGCAGTCCAATTTTGGCCTATTTACTCTATCCGCAATGAGCTTAACAAAAGTGTCAATGAAGTTTGGGATGGTCAATGCCTAAGACTCTCTTTTAGAAGGAACTTTAGTGATAGTCTCATGGAACAATGGTTCCAGTTGGAGGAAATCACCAAAAACATTACCTTTACTGCCGAGTCGAATGCCCTGATTTGGCAGCTGGACAATAAGGGGAAGTATTCCTCCAGCTTCCTCTATCATGTTATCAACTTTAGAGGGGTTCAACCCGTGTTTATCCCTGCTATCTAGAAATTGAGAGTTCCCCCTAAAATTCATGTATTTCTCTGGCTTCTCTCCAAAAACAAATTGATGACTAGGGATAACCTTAGGAAGAGACACATCATCAAACCCCTTTATTGTGTTTACTGATTGGAACAAGAGTCTTGTTCTCACCTATTTTTTGAATGTATAGTTGCTAAACATCTCTGGGCCCACATTGAGGAATATTTCTCTAGTCAGATTGGCTCATCCTTCGAATCTGTCGCCAGATTCTGGATTGCTAGCAAAAAGTGCTCAGTTTTAAACACTGTTAGCTCAGCTATCCTTTGGTGCCTCCGGAAATATAGAAATGCTATGATTTTCAGTAACACCTCCTGGATTTCCATTCTGCAGGTCTTGAGGTTGATCAGGAACATGGTGAGGAACTGGGCAATTCTCTCCTTCGGATCTGACAAGGACAAGTTGACGAGCTACGGGGAAACCCTAACAAGATCCCTCCAGAAACCGTTGGCGATCACTTGTGGATGAACACGACCTGCTCTGGGGCTGGACCCGTGGGCTCGTCTCAAGATCTTTGATGAAGATGATGGGCACCTGGCGCCGAAAAAGAGGGACATCCACCATGCTACGCCTTCCAGCCCGGTGTCTCCGCTTGCTTACTGGTCGCCGCAGGCTGACACGGCCCCTCGGCTGAAGACCATGAAGGCTTCGCTGGACCCTCCTTGTGTCATTTGAGTGCTCTATCTGCTCTGCCTTTGGCATCGCTCGGGTGATTTGTGTTATTCAGAGAACTTGTTCATCCACCCCCCTAGTTTGTAGCTTTTCTACCTTTGCTTTCGAACTGCTCTTTGAGCTGCTGTATCAGAATATGTTGTGGTTTCGTTCTCAGCAATGGAACCGTGGAGGTGCTCCCTGTTTTTCTAAAAAAAATTATATGTTATTATATATTATTTTTATTGTCATCATATATTTAACAGATACTTACATATGTAAGAAAACAATATCCCACATCTTATTAACTTATAAAAATAATTTCATAACAAATAAAATCCTGGATTGTTTTGGCACGAAAATCCTAGTGATTGTGTACAAAAGCTTGGTAAGATTTAAGAATGAATGTAATAATATCACTTATTATTTAAATATATTTATAACAAAATGCTCAACCCCTTTTTATTTTTTGATAACATTGCTGGCCCAACCCAACATTATAATTAGAATCAGCCCAGCAAAATCGTGTATTTCAAGAAAGTGCAAATGGCCTGTAATTTTTTAGAAAATAAAATAAATGGGCCGCATGGACGCTACATTATTTGTTCACCCAGCCCAGCTAATGGCTGTAATTCAAAAAAAGAAGATCAAATTGACTGTAAATTCTACTTCACAAAAAAAGACTGTAAATTCTGAAAAAAATGGGTTGAATACGTGCCACATTTTTGGAGGCTGAAATGTGGGCCAATAGGTCAAAGCCAATGCAAGTCGTTGTCAATTTAGTCAACAAATGATTCTGACATGTTAGCCGTTGGATTTACATCCAACGACCGGCATCCATCTTCAATCTCTCGTCTTCTTCCTCCAGCGCCGCCAGGACCACCTCCCGCCTCCTGCTGCTAGCAGCTCTGCTTAGCACGCTTCGCTATGAAGCGCTACTCCACCGTTGGCCAGGCCATCCCTCCACCCCTCCACACCTCCTGTTCTTCTCCACCGACTGCCGAACCACATCGCACTAGAACCAGTTAACCCTCGTACTCATATTTGTCTACGACTCTACTCCCGCGTCTTCCCATCTCCGGCTCGTTGCTGTCCGGGGCCTCGCCATCGTCCACCAGCTTGGATGCGCTCGGCGCGGCGTGGTCAACGTGGTCAACGAATGACACCATCGGAAGTAGACTGTGCGTGGAGAGGCTGACAGCTGGGTCCATGGCCGCACACAAGGAAATGCCTCCTTATTACGTGCAAAATAATGATTCCTCCACCTGACATCTGGGACCCACTGGAAGGGCCTCTATATTTCACGAAATAAAGTGCCCCCCGCTGACATGTCGGACCCACCAGCTATCTTCGCACGCAAGGAAGTGCCTCCTTATTACGCACAAAAAATGAATATTCCCCCTGCCAGCTGGAACCCAGCATAGTGGGAGGCTGACTTGTGGGCCTACCAAGTTGAACGGCACGGAGGGCTTTGTCAACTTAGTCAATATGAACGATTCTAGCTCCTGTTACCGTACGATGTTCATCCAACGGCTGTAGTGCTTCTTCAACCTCTGGTCTTCTTGCTCCAGCCGCCCAAACCAGCGCCGGTTGTGCCACGTGCTCCTGCCTCCCGTGGCCGGCTGTGATGCCGTGGAGGCCTCACCGCCCCTACTACTCCCACCGCTGGCCAGGCCTGGCCATCCCTCTACTCACCCACACCCCTTGTTATTCTGCGGCGACAACAGCCTCACACCGCAGCCGAACCAGTGAACCCTCGTACTCCTCTTCGCGTGGGCATCCACTGCTGCGTCTTCTCCGGCTCCGAGTCATCCCCTTCCTAGTCCTCGCCGCCATCCACCGCCCTGGTGCTCTCGACGCGGCATGGTCAACGTGGTCAACAACCGACTTCCATCGGAAGAGTACTGTACGTGGAGAGGCTGACAGCTGGGTCCACGGCAGCCACAAGGAAGTGCCTCCTTATTACGCGGAAAATAATTATTCCTCCACCTGACAGCGGGGACCCACCGGACGAGCCACCAGTATTTTGCGAAAAAAATCGTTTCCCCCTAACTACTGGGACCCACCGGACGGGCCACCATATTCCGTGAAAAAAACCTTCCCCCGTTGTCAGCTCGGACCCACTGGAAGTGCCTCCTTATTACGCACAAAAAATGAATACTCCCCCGGCTAGCTGGGACCCACCTTGCTGGGAGGCTGACTTGTGGGCCTACTAAGTTGACGGGGACAAAGGGCTTTGTCAACTTAGTCAATATGAACGATTCTAGCTCCAGTGACTGTATGATGTCCATCCAACAGCCGTAGTGCTTCTTCAACCTTTGGTCTTCTTGCTCCAGCCGCCCAAAGCAGCGCCGGTCATGCCGCATGCTCCTGCATCCCGTGGCCGGCTGTGCTGCCACAGAGGCCTCACCGCCCCCTACTATTCCCAGCGCTGGCCAGGCCCTGTGGTGACGGCAGCCTCACACCACAGCCAAACCAGTGAACCCTCGTAGTCCTCTCCATGCGGGCTTCCACTGCCGCGTCGTCCCCTTCCTAGGCCTCGCCGTCGTCCACCGCCGTGGTGCCCTCCGCGCGGCGTGGTCAACGTGGTCAAGGAACGACTTCCATCGGAAGAGTACTGTACGTGGAGAGGCTGGCAACTGGGTCCACGGCCACAGCCCAGTTTTTTTGTGATTTGCCAAGTAAGTCGCTTTGTCAGGCCAGTTGGGCTGCAAATCTTTCAAGACAAGGAGAGCTTTCATTCGGCTGGCCGAGAAATGGCCCATCAGTAATGAGAAATGGGTTGTACATTTTTAAAACACATCAAACCGGCAATTAGTTTCAAATATCTTTTTTTTCATTTCAAAATTTTAAATTACATTAATTTTTATGCGTGGAGAATTTGTTGGATTTTATATTGATATACATTTATTTTTAAAATCAGTTTGAATGTGAGTCGAAATTTCGGGATTAAAAACAGTTCGGACTGCACCGAAAAATGCAAAATTTCGTATAATTTTTTAACAGTTGCCACAATATGGGCTGTAATGCTAACAAAAAGAATATGGGCTCCAAAAAAACCTTTAAAATTAGCAAATGGGCTGTAAATTATTAGAAATAATGGCAGATGGGCTGTATGTTGTTTTCCACAGATTTGAGGCTTTCCTAAAAAAAGGTTGACACACAAGCACTGACTGTTGGATGTCCATCCAACGGCCGTCGTGCTTCTTCAATCTCTGCTCTTCCTGCTCCAGCCGCTCAAACAAGCGCCGGCGGGACTGCCTGCTCCCTCCTCCTCGCGGTCGGCTGTGCTGTCGCGCAGGCCTCACCGCCCGACCATAATCCCATCGCTGGCCTAGCCATCCCTCTAATCACCCACACCTGTTGTTATTCTCCGGCGACGGCAGACAAACTAGTAAACTCTCATACAGTCGTACTCCCCTCCGCGTGGGAAACAACTGCCGAGGCTTCCCTGCCTCCGTATCGTCCCCTTCCTAGGCCTCGCTGTCGTCCACCGCCCTGGTGCTCTCGGCGCGGCGTGGTCAACGTGGTCAAGGAACGACTTCCATCGAACGTGGACTGTACGTGGAGAGGCTGACAGCTGGGTCCACGGCCGCAGCAAGGAAGTGCCTCCTTATTACGCGGAAAATAATGATTCCTCCACCTGACAGCTGGGACCCACCAGATGGGCCACTGTATTTCGCGAAAAAAACGTTTCCCCCTAACTGCTGGGACTAACCAGCTACATCTTCGCACGCAAGGAAGTGCGTCCGGGCAAAAAAACGATTCGCCCCCTGACTGCAAGGACCGACCAGCTACATCTTCGCAGGCAAGGAAGTGCCTGACAGTCGGGACCCACCTGGTCGAAGCGTACGTAGCGTTGTCATTCTGGTCGCGAACGTGTACGTACATACTGGTCGATGTAGAGGCGTGCACGTGTCGTAGTAGAGGCGCGCATGTAGCATTTACATGTACGTACAGCGGCCAGGGTGCAAGAAAGAAAATACGGCCACGTATGTGTACATATGGGCGGGGTCTCAAACGCCTACTCGCGCATACGTACGGCCAGGGCTCGTGTACATGGCTGGGTCGGAATGGAGAAACAACGTCGTCGTCATGTTCATGGGGAGGCAACGGAATGCGTCGTGTTCATGGGGAGGCAACGGAATGCGTCGTGTTCATCGGGAGGGCTTGGACGGAACAGGTGATGGAAACAAGGCTTGGCATACCGCAGAACGGAGGAAACGGCCTTGTGTTCGACCGGCCATGTTCGAAACGGGATCCTGTTCATCGGGAGGGGTCTGGCGTACCACAAAACGGAGAAAACGGACCTCCTACGGTCGAAAGGGGGGTCTTGTTGATTGGGAGGGGTGTGGCATACCACAAAACGGAGGAAACGGACTTGTGTTGGAGCGATACGGTCGAAACGGGGTCCTGTTCATCGGGAGGGGTGTGGCGTACCGCAAAATGGGACTCCACGGGATACTGTTCATCTCCACCGTCGACCTCCTCCAGCCTCCACGGGCTCCTATTCATCTAGCCTCCACGGGCTCCTGTTCATCCAGCCTCCACGGGCTCCTGTTCATCCAGCCTCCACCGCGCGCTACTCCACTGGCTACTGTTCAACCACCCCTCCATCGTCTACTGTTCATCCAGCCCTCCACACCACGGGGTCCTGTTCAACCACCCATCCACCATCTACTGTTCATCCAGCCCTCCACACCACGGGGTCCTGTTCATCCACCCCTCCACGGGCACCCCTCCACCGTCTACTATTTATCCAGCCCTCCACCACACCATGGGGTCCTGTTCATCCAGAGGCAATGCCACCGCTCACTGTTCATCCAACCCCCCTCCCCCCCCCCGCAACACTCACTGTTCATCCCATCGATCGGCTTCAATTAGCAGCAGTAGTGAAGGAATCGCTTGATCGGGTTCAGTTAACAGCCATCGATCGATCGCTCGGGTTCAGTAACACGTAGCCTGCAGTGCAATCGCTCGGGTTCAGTTAGAGCCCAACGCCTCGCTCGAGTTCAGTTAGAGCCAATGCTTCGCACACATGCGCGTACGTGTACGAGACAAACGCGCATCGCTCGGCCCCCGACCTCCCACCGTAACCGGGAACTCCCCGAAATTTTCCTCCCCCTCACTTCTACCATGGTTTTTTCCGTCATGGACAGCCCAAAGAATGTCATGCAGTTGCATCTCCGGCCCGCCCAGGACGAAAAGCCCATTTTCTGTCATGATTTTTTGTCATAGAAGTAGGAGCCCACCACATCTATGATGATACCGGGTTTTGTCACAATTATCGTCATAGAAGTGTCATATGTATGACAGGAAAAAATTTCGTTCGGCCCAAAATGTCACGGATGTGTCTTTTTTTGTAGTGCAAGTAACATACCGATGACAAAGGGAACAACGTATGTTGTTATGCGGTTCGACCGATAAAGATCTTCGTAGAATATGTAGGAGCCAATATGGGCATCCAGGTTCCTCTATTGGTTATTGACCAAAGAAGTGTCTCAGTCATGTCTACATAATTCTCGAACCCATAGGGTCCGCACGCTTAAACGTTCATTGACGATATAGTATTTATGAGTTATGTATGATGGTAACCGAATGTTGTTCGGAGTTCTGGATAAGATCACGGACACGACGAGGAACTCCACAATGGTCCGAAGATAAAGTTTGATATATGGGATAATAGTGTTTGGTCTCCAGAAGGGTTCGAGAATTCACCGAAAGGGGTTCCGGATGTTTCCCGAAATGTTTGGGTACGAGAACACTTTATTTGGGCCAAAGGGGAAAGCCCACAAGGTTTTTGGAAAACGCAAAAGGAAGTTTTGCGGAGTCTAGAGGCCAGACGCCAGGGTCCCTAGCATTTGGGTCCAGACGCCAGGAACCCTGGCGTCTGGCCCTGGAGTCCGAGAAGGACTCTTGCCTTTCGGGTGAAACCGACTTTGTGGAGGCTTTTACTCCAAGTTTCGACCCCAAGGCTCAACAAATAAATAGAGGGGTAGGGCTAGCACCCAAGACACATCAAGAAACACCAAGCCGTGTGTCGGCAACCCCGTCCCCTCTAGTTTATCCTTTGTAATAGTTTTCGTAGTGCTTAGGCGAAGCCCTACGGAGATTGTTCTTCACCAACACCGTCACCACACCGTCGTGCTGCCGGAACTCATCTACTACTTCGCCCCTCTTGCTGGATCAAGAAGGCAAGGACGTCATTGAGCTGAACGCATGCTGAACGCGGAGGTGCCGTACGTTCGGTACTTGATCGGGACGGATCATGAAGGTGTACGACTACATCAACCGCATTGATAAACGCTTCCGCTTTCGGTCTATGAGGGTACATAGACATACTCTCCCCTCTCGTTGCTATGCATCACCATGATCTTGCGTGTGCGTAGGAATTTTTTTGAAATTACTACGTTACCCAACAATAGTGATGCAAATTTGATATCTAATGTTGATGAGCTTAAAGCCGCTAGTGGTTATGTGTTTACACTTGGTGGTGGTGCTGTTTCCTGAAAGTCTTGCAAGCAGACCATGTTAACAAGGTCAGCAATGGAAGCAGAACTCACAACATTAGACACAACAACAGTTGAAGCAGTATGGCTTCGAGAACTTTTGATGGACTTGTCAGTGGTTGAAAAACCAATACCAGCTATCCTAATGAATTGTGATAATCAAACAGTGATTGTGAAGGTAAGTAGTTCTAAGGACAATAAGAAATCATCAAAACATGTGAGACGGAGACTAAAACCTGTCAAATTTATGAGAAACTCTGGAGACTATATAAACACATCGAAGAATCTGGCAGATCCCTTCACAAAGGGTTTATCACGAAATGTGATAGAGTATGCATCGAAAGAGATGGGATTGAGACCCACCACATAAGTTGTTCATACTGGTAACCCATTCTTTGTGATAAGAGATCTCGTGAATTAGAATTGGGCGAGACAAGTTATTGGATAACTGATAGGAGGATATTTGTCTATAAATATCCACTCCGTTATGATGCAATTTTCTCCTAATCTGTATGGCAGGTTGATATTTATCTTAATGTGTTCTGAATGGCTTGGGTAGGCAAAGATGTTGTCCTACAAAACATCTAGAAAGAACACACCTATATGAGTTAGAATCTTAAACGTCGCAGTCTGTGAGAGTCGGGTGTTCTAGAATAAACTCACGAAGAGGCCCTAGACTATGATGTATATGCTTGACGGTGTCCTTGACTAGGGGGTACTCATCACGTCGTCTCCCGATCTATTAGATTGGGCTGAGGACCCCCGTGGCCATATACTCATGGGCCAGTTCGGACGGCTGCCGCATACAAGGAAGATTCCACAAGACTTGGCGATCAAGACAAGGACTTCTCCCCACCGGCGTATTCGGCTAGGACTCTTATTATCCTAAGCCTCCGGTGCATTATATAAACCGAGGCCAGGCTAGTCGATAGAGAATCAACTCCATATACAACAATCATACCATAGGCTAGCTTCTAGGGTTTAGCCTCCTTGATCTCGTGGTAGATCTACTCTTGTACTACCCATATCATCAATATTAATCAAGCAGGACGTAGGGTTTTACCTCCATCGAGAGGGCCCAAACCTGGGTAAAACATCATGTTCCCTGCCTCCTGTTACCATCCGGCCTAGATGCATAGTTCGGGACCCCCTACCCGAGATCCGCCGGTTTTGATACCGACATTGGTGCTTTCATTGAGAGTTCTGCAGTGTGATCGATAAAAGGACTGATGGCTCGCCTGCAGGTCAACTGTGACTTCGACGTCTTTGTCACCAGTTCGACTGGTCACCTTGGTTCGACCAAGAATTGCGCCCCGTGTTTGGATCACCATGTTCGGATGAGGGCCTTCATCAAACATCAACTCCGATCTCTATCAAGATCACGGAGGAATTATCTATGGAGCTCGGGGGCTCAACGTCAACATTGCCCTCAAGCGATCGTGTTGTTTTTTTGGACAGCGAACTCGTATCTGCCGCCACCACCTCCTCGAGTATCGCTTTGACGATCGCTTTGGTGGAATTGTGCGGAATTGAGTCTACAATAACCCAGGAAAATTTCGTCGAGTTCCGATGGAGGAATCTCTGGCAATCCACAATATACCGGAGCCCTATCAAATCTGGACGGGAATTTGGATGAGTTTAGGGCGTGGTGTCCAGCTTCTAGCTCGGACGTCCTTTGGAAGATCCAACCGTTGATCGGCTGCGGAATTCCTATATCTACCACCTCTCAAAATTTCGGCTCGATCCGACCGTCCAAACTCCGGGAACCTTCCGATTAGTGCATCACTTTTCGGATCTGTTTTCTGCGCGAAAACGAATCCGACCCGAGTTCATCTTTTTTATGAACAGGATTTCGGACATCCCTTTTGAAGGAAGTTTTGTATGGGGTATTGTGTTTTGTTCCCGAACACATCCCACTAGCTGTAAGATCTTTTGAACATGATCTTCAACATCATGCTGGTGTCAAACCAGTCCGGCAATATTACTCCACGGCTGCCGACCTGCGCTAGACACGACGTCACTTTGTTGAGCCGAGCTCAACTTCTTCGGATCATCATCTCGTCAAGCCGAACAAGAGCCCGGCATCGTGAAGGATAAATCATCACCAACATCGCTGCCCCACGGATCACACGGAGCGGGCATACTGGCATCGCCGCACGGTCGCTTTATCAAGCCGGCATCGACCACGTCACGACCTGCATCGATAGGGCCGCACTATTGCTTCTTCAAGCTGGTGTCCATCACGTCGACCCACTTCGACTCATCGGCTGACATCGAGGCTTCGACATCTCGGCTGGACTGGGGGCTTCATCTCTTCATCAACCTACTCCGGTAACGGGTGTGCGGATCGAGTCCCAATTTTGGGAATCACCTTCCTTCGGATTGCTACAAAAAAATAAACCATGTGCTATTAATCCCAGTATTTTTTGCTTGTTTGGGTTCATTTTTCCCAAGGAATTATTACTCTAGTTTATCCATCATATGTACACAGGTCTATCAAATGGTGGCCGCATTAACGACGGTCGCATGGTGGTCCGGTCAGTCTCCGCACATAGTCCGGCGAATGCCGCATCCGGAACTCGGACCAACCTGTGAATTCAGGCTTTGCCACGCCCTTATCGCATCACGCTGACGCCCTGCATTGACATTGACTTCGGCGCCAGGCCATATTTCTTTTATTACCCACTTTGCATAAATTATTAATTATGCAATGATTTTTTATTACTATTATCTCCGGTTTGCACTATTTTATATGGCACAGGATAATGATCCAGCCGGACTATATCCTTTGGCGTCACCTCGGCTGGACGGGAGGCTTCGTCAACACTTCATTACCCCATGTCGGGGACTTCGGCATCACTCTGCCGGCCTGCATTGTCTATGCTATGTCACCACTTCGGAGTGTCGAGCTCTTTGCTCCGCCACCTCGGGACCGGCTTAGGGTATGGCACCTTGTCCCGCATCAAGCTTGGACCGCGTCATCAATACCGAACACATTAACCAGCTAAGTTGCCTTCATGCTCAAAGTTTTAAATTTTTAACTTGTGTTCGGCTCGACCAAGCATTATACTTTTTTGGAAAAAAGTTGCTTATAAAATTTCCTTGTCCAAACTTTGTTTGTGACGCATAAATTCAAATACCCCGTTTACTTGGGGCTTCCTTTATGAAGATTTTCCTGTTGCATATGATTATACTTGTACGGCTTCGTTCCTTGTTCATGTATTACGCCACAATATGCACCATATTGACTTAAGCGACTTGCAAGCTGGGTTGCCTCGCTCCTGTGTTTACCCCTACGTTCCCGATTGTTCGGCTAGGGAGTAAAGGGAGCACCTCTGCGATTGTCACGATCGGGTCACCCGAGCCGGACCTCAGACTGGGTGAAGCCGAAAGCTAGCGCTCTTATAGTTATTCAATGATGGTCGGCACACAACGGAACTCGTGAGTACAAAAAATCTATTGCACAAGTCTCATAATAACAATGAGCACCGAAGAAAGGTATCGGTGGGGGTACTATTTTCTTTGAAGATGCTTCTTACTCTTCGCAGTAATATAGCATAAGTTCCCTGAGCGCGCTTTGTCTGTTATAGCCTTATGGCCTGATTGCCTGGTTATTGGAAACACCGTCGATATTCTCGACCGATGGAGTACATAACACTTTTCGGTCCTTAACCGAAGAGGGAGAAGCCGACGGTCGGTTAAGACGCGTTTAAAGTTCGGTTGAACATAGATATGATATAAGTACTTCGGTACATGCAATCATTCTTCTACCCAAGTCACATGGGGGCTCTTAAGTTTATTTGAGCCATTTTATAATAAGTGTTCTTCTTCTTAGTCGTTGCAAAGTTTTATTATTTTATTTATCACTCCTTTTTTCGACACGAGTGTGCGGTCACTAGCCAGGGAGCCTAATTTCTCTCTCAAAGCCGCTAGAGTTTAGTTTGCTAAACTGGCCTGATGAGAAGTACTCCGCCCTCGGGATAGGAGGTTGAAGCCGTAGGCTGACCCGCTCGAAGTCTTGAGATAGGATGTGTCATGTTAAAGGACGACAGAAGCACTTCTTTTTTCTAAGACCAATTTTTGGATTGGCACCGAACACTTGATCTTGTTCGGACGTCATGTTTTTGCTGACATTTCTTGGTTTTCCAAGCTTTTTGGCACTTTTAAACTATTTGTGCTTTTCCAGCATTAGTCTCGCAGTGCAACGCCAGACACCTTTAGGGATTCGGCAAAAACATTCTCAGATATTGCTATATATGCATCGGTTTCGAATTGTGTCTTCGGTCAATAGTTGGGTTGCCCGGCTCCTGCACTTGCTTCCTACGTTCCGGCTAGGCGTGCAAAGGGAGAACCACTGCGATTGTGCTTCCAGCTCACATGGTTAAGCACCTTAGTGTAGAAAGCCGAAAACTGACTGTCACAATAAGCGTAAACTGGTCAGCGATCCGATGACTATGACGGGCCATTCATAACATTGGCCGAAGTGTTTATGGCTGACCTCGACTGTTGCCGAACACTACCGGGGGCTATTAACTGGCCTCCCAAACTAAATCCTCGATATTTTGCTCTTACATTCGAGCTGAGGTTTCATGATCATGCTTAGCATGACAACCCAAAGAAAGGAACCGATAGCGGGACTATTTTCTTTGGAATACATTTCTTTTGTTAAACAGTAATATAACATATCTCTCTGCGTACCTTTGTTTATAAAACCGTATGGCCAGACTGCCTTGTTTGTTGTAAATCTTTGCCCTCATAAAGGATTTATAAAGTAGGACAAACACTCCTCGGCTACTGGCCGAGGAGGTGGAAGCCGATGGTCGGTCAACAAAGTTTTGTACAATGCGGATCCGAGCATTAATGACGTAAAGTACTTGGATACATAGAGTCATTACACATAATTTGTGATTTTACTATGGATATTGATCCTTAATTCGGCAACCCGTGCCCGCATTAAGGCTCGGGGGCTACTGGGCTTCGGGCTTATTATTTACAAATATTAAAGGGGTACATCGATCCCCTGATCTGGTGTTGCCACCCGACTAGTGTCTCGGGGGCTACTGCATTGCTTGACCAATGCAGAAAATTTTATGTGCAATATAGTTTCCAAGGAGATTTTGATCCTCAGGTTGGTCGGCCGCACCCAACCTGAGTCTTGAGGACTGAGCACGCCGCTTTTGTGTCCCGAAGTATTCTGCCGAGCTAGGACTTGATCCTCAGGCCGATTTTGCAAATCAACCTGAGTCTCAGCGGCTACTGGGATCAGCGGTCTTATGTCATCCTTCATGTGCATCTCGGGTTTTAGACCGATACACACCTTGAGGGCTACTGGCTATATATCTCGGCAGAGAATAAATTGCACCAATAAAAAATATTGACAAAAAATCGGCCCATAGTCGGGGTGGTGCACCACCTCGGAAGCAGTCCGGCATAAAGCTCGGGCGCTAGTGGCTGGCTCCATAGAGGGCATTTCCGGCATTAAGCTCGGCTAAACTCCTTCAACTTTTTTGAACCAAGGTGATATGACACCTCGGATATAGTCCGGTATTGGAGCCTGGACACAGTCCGGCGTTGGAGCTCGGATATATTTCGGCGTTGGAGCTCGGATATACAGTCCGACGTTGGAGCTGGGATACATAGTCCGTCGTTGGAGCTCGGATACATTCCGGCGCTAGAGCTGGGAAGCGGTCCGGCGTTGGTGCTCGGCTGCAAAAGATACCTCGAATGCAGTCCGGCGTTGGAGCTCGAACGCAAGAGGACCCTGCCTCCCGGGAACAACTTCAAACCTGAGGTGTGGCATAAAAATGAACAAGGCATTGATAAAGGCCGGAAACTTAAAGGGGCTCCTCGGATACCCGACGTGTAAACTCGTCGAATGCATTTTGGCGATCCTCAAGATCGAAGATAAAGAAGATTTGTTGAACCAGTTTTCAAGACCGGCAACCGAAGATGAAGAACAGTTCGGAAGAATCGAGGAGCGTCCCTAACTTGAAGACCGATTCAGGGGGCTACTGACGGTGTCCTGGACTAGGGGGTACTCACCACGTCGTCTCCCGATCTATTAGATTGGGCTGAGGACCCCCGTGGTCGTATACTCATGGGCCAGTTCGGACGGCTGCCACATACAAGGAAGATTCCACAAGACTTGGTGATCAAGACAAGGACTTCTCCCCACCGGCGTATTCGGCTAGGACTCTTGTTATCCTAGGCCTCCGGTGCATTATATAAACCGAGGCCAGGCTAGTTGATAGAGAATCAACTCCATATACAACAATCATACCATAGGCTAGCTTCTAGGGTTTAGCCTCCTTGATCTCGTGGTAGATCTACTCTTGTACTACCCATATCATCAATATTAATCAAGTAGGACGTAGGGTTTTACCTCCATCGAGAGGGCCCAAACCTGGGTAAAACATCGTGTTCCCTGCCTCCTGTTACCATCCGACCTAGATGCACAGTTCGGGACCCCCTACCCGAGATTCGCCGGTTTTGACATCGACAATGCTCCTACCCACGGGAAAGTTTTTAGCGGTTCTGTATTGGTCAAGTCTTTCATGTGAAACTTATTTGCACAAAACTTGCAGTTCAAGGAGTAGTCCACTGTTCAAGTTGTGAATGAGTGTAGCATGGAGTTCTAGGTGGAAGTTCAACTTAACAGTCTCCACTGAAACGGCGGTATATAAACAATGTTTTGAAACCATATGCAAACTTGATGTGCCTCTGGGATCTGGTGGGAGATTGTTAGAATAATTGGGATTTAGACAATCTGTTATATCTAATAATTTCTAGGA
Source organism: Triticum monococcum (assembly GCA_034509565.1). NCBI lineage: Eukaryota > Viridiplantae > Streptophyta > Magnoliopsida > Poales > Poaceae > Triticum > Triticum monococcum. Next base: position 478,671,067 of record CM067843.1, read on the forward strand.
AAATTCCATAGGCCCATGTGGCACATTCATGCATGATAGAATTTTTTGTGCTCGTGGAAAATTAAACCAAATGGTTGTGAATTATCCTATTCATCTCCCCATTGATGGCATCATTGTTTTGGTTTCGGTTTTATTTCTCCAGTAGTACATTGGTTTCTTCATTCCGTGCATGCTAGCATATTTTGGTCATGCAAGAAGTTGAAACAATTAGCCTACTAATGGAAGACGAAACTGATCACTTAATAGGATTTTTAGTGTGTTCGTTTCTCCTCTCCTTGGTGGGAATTTGTGCGTTCATTTTCAGCTTCATCTCGTCACGCCTATAAGAGGTGGCTCCTCTTCCTGCGAGACACATAACACATCACCTTGTTTCATAACATTGCACTGCTTATCTCTTTCCCATATCCCGTCCCGGCGCACCGTGAAGTGAGAAAAAAGGCCTCCGAAACTCTGCCTCTTGTGATCTCGTACGGGAGAGGGGCGATCAGGTTTTTGGGGAGCGCTTCTGTGCGACTGTTGGGGAGCGCTTCCGTTCGACTTTTGGGGAGTGCTTCCGTGCGACTGTTGGATCCTTCTTCATCATGGCTGCGATCGATGATGAATTCCCCAATGACGACTTCTTCCCCGACATCGACAACCTCTTCAACGACATGGCGAACGGCGCATCTGCTTCCGCTTCTACTACTCCATATGTCATGTTATCCTCTTTGTTAGGGTTAGTGTTTGGAGTACTACTAGTAGCAACCAATATAAATATGATGTCTTTTCTTTATGATTCCGGTTGCATGACTAGTTTCAACAATTTGTTGTTTGTCTCGATTATCTTCACTGTCATGTTTTTCTGGATTAAACTTAACAGTAAAATGCCTAATTATTTTAGAATTTTTTTCAAAATTTTCAAAATAAAGAGCTCCATGGAGCTCATCCTCCATTAAGCATTGTCGTTTGCAAGGGGAGTAAAAAGCTACATTTGAATATCTCTTTCCAAGTTGAATGCTACATTTCAAGCTGAAATCATTAAGAGCATATATAATCGGGATTACCTAATATGGCGACCTATACGCCGGCGGGCGCGCCCGGTCGTGTCCGCTGTCAATGACCGGACAATGACTAAATCGGTTGCTCCACAACTGCGATTGCCTAAATTTGGTGCCCAAATTCATACCAGCCATGTAACATATGTAGATCCATATGACAATGCATAAAACATAATAAATCTGACATCTGCCATATATTTAGTTCACCAAAAGGCCCATGCTCGTCAAACTTAAGCAGTTAAGCTAAAATAAACATTAAACAACTAATTAAAACATAGGGGGCGGGGGTCGGTCGGAGTACACCACTGCATCACCGTCTCCTTCCCCTTGCGGTCTCGGCTTTGGTCCTCCATGTACGCGTCGGCGGCAGGCGAGGCGCCGTAGTCGTCCGTCATCGTATCGTTGTTGTCGTTGGAGACAGAGCTCATGTAGACCGCCATGCATCAGAGGCGCGATTCTGCTCCGCCGCAAGACCGGGGGCTTTGTCCGCCGCCTCAAACTCTTTTGAGCTAGAGCATCACATCGTTTTTGGGACGCCGGTAGGGGGCGTTCGGCTCCACCGACGTGTAAGAATGGCGGGTAGCAAGGCAGAGCACCTCATTGTTGTCGGGGCGGGCGGCAGGGCCTCCGGTGCAGATTTAGTGGAGCTAGAGGCTTATACGGCCGCACTCATCGCCATCCGATAAGCGCAACCCTTCGTCTCCGGCTGGCGTAGCTGTGGCTGTGGCTGGGTCGTGCCGGCACCAGACCACCAATACCCATTTGCTACCAGGAGGGGCATCTGATGGCGGTGACGGGGTGGCGATGCCGGCCGTGACACCTAGCCTAACACGAGAAGGAGCGCGCCAGGCGTGTTTGGGCACGACGGATGAGGAGCAGCTCACCGACGATGAGCTCATTGCCGACGAGGAGGAGCTCCTACCCCGGTCCACCTGCGAACATTGGAGAGCAATGCAGAGCGCGAGCTCCTCGTCCGATGAGCTCGTAGAATCCATGGCGAGGGGAGAGAAGCGGGGTGAGCGAGAAAGCGAACATACTGGAAGAGGAGCAAAGCGGACTGGAACGCCCCGAGACCGTTGCGCGAGGTGTCTTCCAGTTATTCGATGTTCTTGCCTTGCCTTCGTTTGCGTGTCATGCATTGCATATCATGTCATCATGTGCATTTCATTTGCATACGTGTTCGTCTCATGCATCCGAGCATTTTCCCCGTTGTTCGTTTCGCGATCCGACACTCCTATGTCATCCGGCGCCCCCCTTTTGCCTCTTTTCGTGTGCGGGTGTTGAACGTTCTCAGATTGGACCGAGATATGCCAAGCGGCCTTGGTATACTACCGGTAGACCACCTGTCAAGTTTCGTGTCATTTGGACTTCGTTTGATACTCCAACGGTTAACCGAGGAACCGTATAGGCCTCATGTGTGTTGTAGCCCAACACCCCTCCAAAGTGGCCCAAAACCCATCCAAACCCCCTCCATCTTCTCGGTCGTTCAATCACGATTGCGTGGCCGAAAACCGCACCTCATTTGGACTCACCTAGCTCCCTCTACCTATAAATATGTGTCTTCCTCCGAAATTCTCGCGCAAACAAACCCTAGATCCAACTCCCTCCGCGCCGCCGGACCCGTCCGTCCGCGCCGAACGTGTCCACCCCGCCGCCACGTCGTTCCGGCCAACCGGCGGCCGACACGTCACCATAGCGCCGCCGCCGACCACTCCCATCGCGCCATGTGTCGCCGCCTCTCTCTCCTCTACCGCGCGGCCCGCAAAGCCCGGGCGCGGCCCGCCTGAGCCCGTCCGGCCGCGCCACCGCTCACCCGCGGGTGCCCCGCGCCCGAGCCCACGGCTCCTCCCGCCGGTCGTCGCCAGCGCCACCGCGTCGCGCCATCCGTGCTCCGCCGCCCGGATCTCGGCTGCGCCGCCGCCTTAGGTTGCCGGATCCACCGCCCAGTGCAACTCCGGTGAGCCCCGCGCCCCTTCTTCGTCTCCGGCAAGTCCAGAAGCTTCTCCGGCGAAGCTCCGGCCGTGCCTCAGTTCGCGTGCCACGGACGAACCCTAGATCTCGAAGGTAGTTTTTCTGCTAAGTCCTGGAAATCTCACATTCTGGAGCCATGTTCATCGCATCATAACTCCGCATCCGTAGCTCCGTTTCGTGCGTGCAATATATCAAATTGTTCATCTGGATGTCCTCTTCATTTCATTCCATTGCACCATGTTTGTTTGAGTTCATCTTGATGCCCTAAATGCTGTTGCAAGAGTGCTATGTAATGTTAGGTGCTGATTCTTATCAGTTTATGAGCATTTGTCATTTTTGCCATGATTAATGTGTGCTGCATATGAGTATGAGCTCTACATGTGTTTTGTTATATGCCATGCCATCTTTACAGGAGTGTATGCCATGTATTTTTGTCATCGATGTGGTGACTAGCATAAGCATGCAAAGTAGCTCTCGTGATGTTGCTGATTTCGGGGACTTAGAATTCTTCTAAGTCATTTCCCTGATGTTATTTTTATGTCATGTATTCATGTTGCTATACAGTGATCCATGCTTCGTTTGAGTATGTTCAGTAAGGATGATTTTGAGTTATTGTTATGCTCTATCCATCCATGTCTTTGTTTGCAATTATGGAGTACCCTAGCATGACTCAACCCTGCTCTACTTTTGCTATAAAATGCTCCTGGCAGATTGTTTACGTGTTAATCAATTTTGCCAAGGTTGTTGTAGTTGATCCATGCATGCTATTAGTTTGTTCTTGCCATGGTTAGCTACTTGATCATGTCTCCTTGCTAGTACTATGCTTAGTTTGTCATGATATGCCTTGTGTTGAGTGCATTGAGCTCACAAACATGCTTACGTAATTTTGTTTATGCCATGTCTAGTTTTTCTGCCAAGTCTGAATCTGTTACCGAAACTCGCTATGTTTACATGGGTGCCATCATATCTTATGATCCTTTTTGACTTATGGTCAGTAAGGGACTTTTGTTATATGCTTTGAGTAGTTTCATGACATGCTTTGTATTGCTATGACCTGATCCTGTAGCATGTTGTTATCTTGCTCTAAACATTGCTTCCTGATGTTAATTCCTGACATGTTAGTATTTTCACTAAGTCTGAGATGCCGTTATCTTTTGCACTTTTGCCATGCTTGTTTGAACCTGCTATTGTGTGATTTAGCCGTAGCTCAGTGTTCATCTTTTGTCAAGCATCTTGAGTGGATCACTGCCATGTGCTTTGTTGCTATGTTAGAGTGCAGTAGCTTATTTTTCTTGATGCATTTAGATGGCATCGTGCTGTTAATCGCAGCTTTGTGCCATTATTGTTTTGCTTGCCATTTGCAAACCGTGCATCCGATTCCGGTGATCTTTATATCGATTTCGACCGAAATCAACTCATCTTTCCAGCGGCACTCTTGGTTTTCCAAGTTGAGGCCTGGTTCAATATTTCCTTTCCGAAGCACGCATATGCATTGCATATCACATCCCGCATATCATGCCATGTTTTGCATCATGTTGCTTGCGCATTGCACCGTGGTTGATTGTGGTTTCCTTTACTTGTGTTCTTGTCTTGGGTAGAGCCGGGAGACGAGTTTGTGTTCGAGGTACCCATTGAGTTCGTTTACGAGGATCAAGTTTTCGTCTTCTCGGAGAATTTTGCAGGCAAGATGATCATACCCTCGAAATCACTTCTATCTTTGCTTGCTAGTTGCTCGCTCTATTGCTATGCCTATGCCGCGATACCTACCACTTGCTATATCATGCCTCCCATATTGTCATATCAAGCCTCTAACCCACCTTGTCCTAGCAAACCATTGATTGGCTATGTTACCGCTTTGCTCGGCCCCTCTTATAGCGTTGTTAGTTGCAGGTGAAGATGGAGTTTGTTCCATGTTGGAACATGGTTATTGTTGGGATATCACAATATCTCTTATTTAATTAATGCATCTATATACTTGGTAAAGGGTGGAAGGCTCGGCCTTATGCCTGGTGTTTTGTTCCACTCTTGCCGCCCTAGTTTCCGTCATACCGGTGTTATGTTCCTTGATTTTGTGTTCCTTACACGGTTGGGTGTTATGGGGACCCCTTGACAGTTCGCTTTGAATAAAACTCCTCCAGCAAGGCCCAACCTTGGATTTACCATTTGCCTCACCACCACCTACTTTTCCCTTGGGAGTCGCTCTCTCGAGGGTCATCTTTATTTTAACCCCCCCCCCCGGGGCCAGTGCTTCTCTAAGTGTTGGTCTGAACTAGAGTCCTTTGCAGCGCCACCTCGGGGAAACTTGAGGGCTGGTTTTAGTTGTACGGAGTGCTCATCCGGTGTTGCCCTGAGAACGAGATATGTGCAGCTCCTATCGGGATATCGGCGCATCGGGCGGTCTTGCTGGTCTTGTTTAACCATTGTCGAAATGTCTTGTAACCGGGATTCCGAGTCTGATCGGGTCTTCCTGGGAGAAGGAATATCCTTTGTTAGCCGTGAGAGCTTGTGATGGGCTAAGTTGGGACACCCCTGCGGGGTTTTGAACTTTCAAAAGTCATGCCCGCGGTTTTGGGCTGATGGGAATTTCTTAATGTCTGGTTGTAGAGAATTGACACTTAACTTAACTAAAATGCATCAACCGCGTGTGTAGCCGTGATGGTCTCTTCTCGGCAGAGACCGGAAAGTGAACACGATGTTGGAGTTATGCTTGAACGTAAGTAGTTTCAGGATCATTTCTTGATCACTTTTAGTTCACGACCGTGCTTTGCCTTCTCTTCTCGCTCTCATTTGCGTAAATTAGCCACCATATATGCTAGTGCTTGCTGCAGCTCCACCTCATACCTTTTCCCTACCTATAAGCTTAAATAGTATTGATCGCGAGGGTTCGATATTGCTGAGTCCCCGTGACTCACAGTTTACTTCCAAAACCAGTTGCAGGTGCCGCTGATACCGTGCAGGTGATGCAACCGAGCTCAAGGAGGAGCTCGATGAAGATCGTGTTCATTGTGTTGTTTCGTTTCCAGTTGATCAGTAGTGGAGCCCAGTCGGGGTGATCGGGGATCTTTTGCATTAGGGGTGGTCTTCTTTTATTTTGGTTCCGTAGTCGGACCTTGATTGTATCTGGATGATGTAATGCTATATTTATGTATTGTGTGAAGTGGCGATTATAAGCCAACTCTGTATCCCTTTCTTGTTCAGTACATGGGATGTGTAAAGATTACCCCTCTTGCGACATGCCTACTATGCAGTTATGCCTCTAAGTCGTGTTCCGACACATGGGAGATATAGCCGCATCGTGGGTGTTACAAGTTGGTATCAGAGCCTTCCCCGACTTAGGAGCCCTCTGCTTGATTGAATCGCTAGCGTTGTTGAGTCTAGAAAAATGTTTTGAGTCTTATAGGATTATATATATCGGAGAGTAGGATTCTTTTTACTCCTCGGTCCCTTCGTCGCTCTGGTGAGGCATCCTGACGTAGAGTTTTGACTCTTCTCTCCTCAAATTTCACAAAAAAAAATTAGGATCACGCGGGTATCTTGGAATCGTTCCGATGGTTTTGTGACGAGAACATTGTTCTTGGTGCCTCCTATCATTTAGGGGTTGTGGCAGTGTCCCAAGGAGTTGAGCTCCAAGGTGCTGTCGTCACAATTTTATCGTTGCAGTTCTGGAATACCTGAGTTTCGCCAACATCGAAAATCTCTTTTATGCAGTTGTTGGTGAGATAACCTCGACGCCACCCAGTACTGGGGCGGGAGTTCGGGAGTATTGCCATAACTAGTATAACGAATGTTTTTTGAAGGTTGAGGTAAACGATTTCCGAAGGTTTCTTGGTTATGTGTTGAAGGATGGATACAGCTGGATGTAGGATTTGCTAGTTTTGGGTGAGATATTATGCTTCCCCTGTATCCCCAACACCTGATTGCATAACCGGAAAGTTTCGGGAGTTTATAAGTGGGAATTCAAGTATCTCCTAGGATATCTTTCCGACAGATGTATGATATGAAATTGGGGTTCGACGTCTAGTGGTCCGCCTATCCACGGTTGGTTTTACAGTGGTCTCGTTGCGTCTTAAAGAGTCCTTGGCTATGCTGACCCGGGGACGCTTCGTATGTCATGTGCACTGCCTTGTACATGATGGTGCTGTACGATCGAGCCCGTGTGGGCCCCACCACGAAAACTTCGGACGAAATCTCTATCATATGTTTGTTTCCGGCTTATTCTGCAAGCCAATCCTTTGTTTTGTTTCAGTTATGGTATTCAAGTTGCTTCGAAGTCAAATGTTGATTCCATACCTTTCCTAAGTGGTGTTCTCACATTTCTATGTGAATACTAATCCTTCTTGATAATCGAGATTGTCATGTCAATCCGTTTCAACCGGCGTGTCTCTCTTGAAGTGGATCCGATCTTTTTCAACATCCGCAAGTTCAATTCTAAGGATTTTCTCAACGGTGTTTGTTTCATCCGTCTCCAAGTTGTCTTTGTTTTACCCACCCTCCCACCATTTTTCTTCAAGGACTCGGATTTCTTAATTCGTTATCCATTTTATGGATGTGAAGTCTCTCCATTCTTTTCTGTCAATGTTCTTATCCGATGATTCTCTGGAAGATTCTAATGGAGCCTCAAGTCTATCATTCTTTTTTTTTCTCCGGCGGATTCACTTCAAGTTTTCAGTGTTGATCATATTCCTTTCCTTGTTTCAAATGTTTTCTCATGCCGGTGCACCTCTTAATCATTCCCCGCTCGCTATTCTATTGTTCCGGAGTGCTCAAGATATCTCGAAGATTCATGTTTTCACTCTACATTCGTTCAAGCTCTTTCGAGGATGTTATCTCATTCAAGTCTTTTAATTCAACCGGTGCAATCTCTCTCTTTAAATCATTTCAACGGTGTTTCTCTTGAGTGGGCCCTAACCCACAGGTCTTTTCCCAGGATCTTACCTGACTCTTCTAATTTTCCCGGAGTTACTCTCAAATTCTTCTCCAAGTTTGACGTAAGAATGAATTATCATCAGTCATGTGTCTTCCTCCAATATATTTCAAATTCTTTTCATCGTTGGCTCAACTCCTTCTTTATTCATTCTCCCAGAGTATCTCAATAATTCATGGTGGTGTTTCTCATCGTCATTCTCAGATTTTGAAGACCGAAGAAGAGCTCCTCTTAAATTCTTATCCGTTCTTCCAAAGATTCATGGTTCTAGCTTGATGTCATCCTCTCATAATTGTTTTCGATTGTGAGAATTCTTTCCATATATCCGGAACAATTCAGGAGTCTTTTCAGTTTGATCATCCGGAGCCCATCATCTCAGATTTATTCATTCTCAGCTTTCAGCTATCATTCTCCAAATCTTACCGGTGCATCATTCAAGTATTCTGTAATCAGCTCGTGGTCTCGTCGTTCTCATGGATCTAAATTCACTTGAGAATCTTCGTCTCATTTTCAAAAAAATTCGGGTGAATTGTGCTTTGCTACTTCCATTTCCAATTCTTACGGTGGTTCTTCCAAGATTCTTCTTCCTTTGGTTATCATATCAATGCATTCCTGCTTTCCAAATTCTACCGGTGGTTCGTTGAAGACCTTCCCAAATTTGCGCTATATCTCTCTTAATCCTTTCTACGAGAATAAGTAGTATGCCAAATCTATTGCTTGCCATCAATTTATATTGGTGAAGGATACGCATAACATAATTCTTATTCTTGTTCATCCAAGTGATTAATTCCTGCTTTCCGGAGTGGTTCATCATATCACATTCTCGGTTCGAGATGCTTTATCTTTTCTTCCGGGGTTCCAAGTTTTTTCCCACTTTATATCGTTGCAAAGCTCCATCTAAATCATTACAAGGTTTCACCTTGTGTTTTCAACTTCTCTTTCTTTTTGTTATCCTTTTGTTTACCGGAGTTCTTCATGTAGGCGCTACATGATGGTTCATAAAGGGTTTAATTCCTTCTCGAAGTGTTCTTCAAGATTCTTTTCATAGGAGCTCAAGCATTCTTCATCTTGCAATCCGGAGTGCAATTCTTTCATTGTATCATTGGAGTTGGTATTTTGTCATTCTTGATAATTTGAGTTCATGTTTCATGATTCACATGTTGTTAAGAATGAGGTATTTTAAATCCATCAACCTCTTCGTTGGAGTTATCTTGTTGCTATTTATGGTGCTCATAAATGACCAAAGTTCTTCATCTATCCTCCTGGTGAAATAAGTTTCTCGTCTTCTTGCTCATATCAATCCAATCTATTGTTTTCCGTTAGTGGCAGAATTTCACCTCATAGTTTTGAGAAGTTTTCCATAAGCCCACCACAAGCTTACTCTTTTCGTTGTTGGTTTTCCAACAACTCCATTCGACCCTTCTCCTAAGGATGCCTATTCAAACTCAATTGTGGCAGAAGTTGGCATTTTATTCTTCATTCTTTTATTTCAATTATCTATCTTCTATTATTTCCTCCGAAGGCATTGTGATGTTGCTCTCTTCGACCCATCATCTTGTTTGATCTAGATTATGTTCCTTTCCTTGCTTATCCGTTTAATCGGAGTGTGGTGTTCTTCTTTCAAGTTCTTTTCATCTTATCAAGTTTTGCCTCCCTTCTCAACCGAAGTGCTGCCCAAATTATATCATTCTTATTCCTTCTCCATCTTGTTTTAACCGGAGTGGTTCCAATATCTATCTTGGCATTTAACCTCAAAGTTTCTCGTAATGTTCCTTGTTCCTCTTTTCTAACAGAGTGTTTTCAACTTCGTTCATCTCCGTTGCATTCTTTCTTTCAATTTGTTCAACATCTCAAGGTTTTTTGGTTTCACTCGTTTGTCAAAGAAGCAACTTAGTTTTACCTCTTCTCTTTCTCTTTCGTTTTCCCTCCGGTGCCATTCTAGATCTCGGAACGAGATCCTCTCGTAGTGGTGGAGTGTTGTAACGCCCCGAGACCGTTGCGCCAGGTGTCTTCCAGTTATTCGTTGTTGTTGCCTTGTCTTTATTTGTGTGTCATGCATTTCATATCATGTCATCATGTGCATTTCATTTGCATACGTGTTCGTCTCATGCATCCGAGCATTTTCCCCGTTGTCCGTTTCGCGATCCGACACTCCTATGTCATCCGGCGCCCCCCTTTTGCCTCTTTTCGTGTGCGGGTGTTGAACATTCTCGGATTGGACCGAGATTTGCCAAGCGGCCTTGACATACTACCGGTAGACCACCTGTCAAGTTTCGTGCCATTTGGACTTCGTTTGATACTCCAACGGTTAACCGAGGAACCGTATAGGCCTCGTGTGTGTTGCAGCCCAACACCCTCCAAAGTGGCCCAAAACCCATCCAACCCCCCTCCATCTTCTTGGTTGTTCGATCATGATCGCGTGGCCAAAAACCGCACCTCATTTGGACTCTCCTAGCTCCCTCTACCTATAAATATGTGTCTCCCTTCGAAATTCTCGCGCAGACAAACCCTAGATCCAACTCCCTCCGCGCCGCCGGACACGTCCGTCCATGCCGGACGCGTCCACCCCACCGCCACGTCGTTCCGGCCAATCCGCGGCCGACACATGACCACAGCCGCCGCCGACCACTCCCATCGTGCCATGTGTCGCCGCCTCTCTCTCCTCTACCGCGTGGCCCGTGAAGCCCGGGCGCGGCCCGCCCGAGCCCGTCCGGCCGCGCCGCCGCTCACCCATGGGTGCCCCGCGCTCGAGCCTGTGGCTCCTCCCGCCGGCACCGCCCTCCCCCGCCTTTCTCCTCCCGCCGGCCGTCGCCGGCGCCGCCGCGTCGCGCCATCCACGCTCCGCCGCCCGGATCTCGGCTGCGCCGCCGCCTTAGGTCGCCGGATCCGCCGCCCAGTGCAACTCCAGCGAGCCCCGCGCCCCTTCTTCGTTTCCAACAAATCCGGCAGCTTCTCCGGCGAAGCTCCGGTAGTGCCTCGGTTCGCGTGCCATAGACGAACCCTAGATCTCGAAGGTAGTTTTTCTGCTAAGTCCTGGAAATCTTACATTATGGAGCCATGTTCATCGCATCATAACTCCACATCTGTAGCTCCTTTTCGTGCGTGCAATATGTCAAATTGTTCGTCTGGATGTCCTCTTCATTTCATTCCATTGCACCATGTTTGTTTGAGTTCATCTTGATGCCCTAAATGCTATTGCAAGAGTGCTATGTAATGTTAGGTGCTCATTTTTGCCATGATTAATGTGTGCTGCATATGAGTATGAGCTCTACATGTGTTTTGTTATATGCCATGCCATCTTTACAGGGGCGTATGCCATGTATTTTTGTCATCGATGTGGTGACTAGCACAAGCATGCAAAGTAGCTCTCGTGATATTGCTGATTTTGGGGACTTAGAATTCTTCTAAGTCATTTCCCTGATGTTATTTTTATGTCATGTATTCATGTTGCTATACAGTGATCCATGCTTCGTTTGAGTATGTTCAGTAAGGATGATTTTGAGTTATTGTTATGCTCTATCCATCCATGTCTTTGTTTGCAATTATGGAGTACCCTAGCATGACTCAACCCTGCTCTACTTTTGCTATAAAATGCTCCTGGCAGATTGTTTACGTGTTAATCAATTTTGCCAAGGTTGTTGTAGTTGATCCATGCATGCTATTAGTTTGTTCTTGCCATGGTTAGCTACTTGATCATGTCTCCTTGCTAGTACTATGCTTAGTTTGTCATGCCATGCCTTGTGTTGAGTGCATCGAGCTCATAGACATGCCTACGTAATTCTGTTTATGCCATGTCTAGTTTTTCTGCCAAGTCTGAATCTGTTACCGAAACTCGCTATGTTTACATGGGTGCCATCATATCTTATGCTCCTTTTTGGCTTATGGTCAGTAAGGGACTTTGTTATATGATTTGAGTAGTTTCATGCGATGCCTTGTATTGCTATGACCTAATCCTGTAGCATGTTGTTATCTTTCTCTAAACATTGCTTCCTGATGTTAATTCCTGACATGTTAGTATTTTCACTAAGTCTGAGATGCAGTTATCTTTTACACTTTTGCCATGCTTGTTTGAACCTGATATTATGTGATTTAGCTGTAGCTCAGTGTTCATCTTTTGTCAAGCATCTTGAGTGGATCACTGTCATGTGCTTTGTTGCTATGTTAGAGTGCAATAGCTTATTTTTCTTGATGCATTTAGATGGCATCGTGCTGTTAATCGTAGCTTTGTGCCATTATTGTTTTGCTTGCCATTTGCAAACCGTGCATCCGATTATGGTGATCTTTATAGCGATTTCGACCGAAATCAACTCATCTTTTCAGCGGCACTCTTGGTTTTCCAAGTTGAGGCCTGGTTCAATCTTTCCCTTCCGAAGCACGCATATGCATTGTGTCGGGGATATACGCCCCGGTATGACCCGGCTAGAGTTGTAAACCGGCTGGGACTTGGTAAACCGGCAGAGTTAAGACAGACAGTTAAGACAAATGGCTAAGAAAGACGGTAAATCAGCGAGTGTTAAACCGGCAAAGTTAAGACAGATGGTAGCACCGGCAGGTGTTAAGTCAATCATAACCCGGCAGACAATGTTAAACCGGTAGACGTTAAGAAGCCCGGGAAGGGAAGTCAAAATAGTTTAAGTCTTAGTCCAAGATGGACTCTACATGTAACCCGCCCCTTTAACTTATATAAGGAGGGGCAGGTCTTCCCAAAGAGGGACAAGTAAGAAGAAACAATCTTAGGGCTAGACACAAAGAGGAGAGTCGGTTTACGGCGACTCTCTCATGGTGATAATGAGACCTAGCATCAAACAATATGTAGGGTTGTTACCAGATGATGTTTCCCGGGGCCCGAAGCTGTCTAAATCCTTATTTTGTGTTGCGTCTCTCGATTCCGCTCAACCCCTCTCAAACTACCACATAGATGCGTTGGCCTCACGACTAAGTCCTCACCCTAGGACATCTGCCGTGACAAAACCACGACAGTTGGCACCCACCGTGGGGCCCACGCACGGTGATGACGAGTTCTTGGAGGGATTTTTTCTCAGGGATCAAGAAGTTCATAATTTTCCGGATGAAGAAAGACCGGTTGGGAAAGGTTTGCATCAGCTTTGAGTTTATCAATCGAAAATAACAGTCAGATATAAGGCCCGGACAAAGTTTGAGTTCAAAAGAAATTAGGGTCAAGTCGCCAAGGTTCCAGTGATCCGTCCAAACCGAAGGTGTCGTAAGTACCAGGGGAGTCAAACCTGCTATGACCAGGCCTCTAAATCGCTGCCAAAAAGGAGCTGATTACCACTACTTGTTGAGTGACGCGTGGAGTCAAGATGATTTTTAACTGGTGGCCGGCATCGATTTGTCCTTCTGCTAAATCGCCCCCGTTATGGTCGGCGTCAAGATGCCTTCGAAGCCGTTCCGAACCGGGCCTGCCTTGCCTCAGGGCCGGTTTGCTTTTTTGCCGAAGCTTGCTATTTTCCATGAAGACCAAGTCAAACTAAGATGGACATCACGTAGTCCAAAACAGTAACCTGTCAAATATTAGGCCAAGTTGGATCAGAGTCGGGCAACCGGTTCCCAGACCGGATCAAGGTATTTCTACGGACTCATATACTGTTGCTGGCTCGCCCTCGAGGAGGGGTTGGATCGTCTCTACTGTTCGCTCTGGGTTACTGACATCCCGCCGATGAGCCACCTCTCCGCTTTGACCCGCCCTCGCCGGACATCAACGCTACAATCCACTACTTCTGGCTTCTGCTGCCAAAAAGGGAGCGACATGGTCTCCTCCAAGTCGCCCGTCCGTTCTACGCTAAGTCGCCGATGCTTGCTAGCTACTGTACTCCAAGCCGCCCTCGACTTCAACCCTTCCCCAGCTGTTGCTATGCCTTGAAGTTGCCAAATCGCCTGCTGCTGTATCATAGTGGGTAGTACTGTTCACAAGATAACTGAAGCCGAAACCTTATGCACGTGATGCCAGAGACAGCTGGGAAGATTTCTGTTACTAGTAGTATTAATCCGGTCACATCTGAGGACAAGTTCCAAAAGCAAGATCAAATCTGTGTGGCCGTACGTGCATCACTGCCACGAGCTGCAGTACATCGAGACCAAAAGAGAATCAATATTTGCGGCAGTGCTAATCCGTCAAGTCATCGAATCAATATTTGCGCAGTACGAGAACAGGGATAAGTGATTCAGGATTGCACGTGTGGCAGCGCTAATCCGTCAAGTTTTCCCTTTGCAGAGCGGCAAGAATCTACTGAAGACATCTTGTTTCCGGATCAGAGGTGAACCTCGCTGCAGCCGCGTCGGGATTAAATCCAAGAAACAATCAGTTTTTCCCTGCACAACTTCACCTCGCCTCGCCGGTTCGCTTCCGCTGCATGAAGCCGGCCGGCTTCCGTGCCAGGCCACCCCGGCCTCAATCCGGCCTGGACTCTGCCTTAACCCGCCTCTGCCAGGCCATCAAAGGCCGCCTCGGTTTCCATCCGCTTCCTTCACAAGCCGTCGCCGGGTCGTCTCCCCGGATAAATCACCGCTGCATCTGTCAAGCCGGACCTGCCTCCGTCTCGAGCCGCTATCACTTCTGTAAGCTGCAGTCTCACGTCGTTCGTACTACCTCGTCAACAGGCCGACCACCGCCGTCGCCGTAAACCGTTTCGACGGCCGCATCCTGCCGGTTTAACCTGACGGCTTCGCCCGCCGTCCGAGGGTCGCGGTCGCCTTGCCTCCTTATGTCAGAGCCGCCGCCGGTCGAGGGTCGCTGAAATCGCTGTCTGCGCCGCGCCCGGTTTAAAGCGCCACTGTTGCCTTGGTAAACTCCTCGGCCTCGCCTGGGCCGCCTCAACTGCCGTGGGTTCCGTGCCCCACATGCGGGCCTCCGCCGCTTTACCACGCCGGCGGGTCGGGCTCGTGCCCCGGCCGTCAATGGCAAGCCGGATAAACTGCCCGTGAGCCATCGCCTTGGATTTTGAGCCACCAACCTCTGCTGCTGAGCCACTGTCACAGTTGCCCCTGAGTCGCGTCGCACTGCCCCTAGACCGGAGCTCCGCTGCTGAGCCACTTCAGCCGAGCAGCCCTGCCAGGGCCTCGTCGTGCCACCTCCTACTGCCGGTGAGACACCCGTCACCACTTCCGCCAGCTTCAAGTCATCGCGGTCACAACCGTGGTCCCCACCGTTGCAGTCGCCATCACATTGACTCACCTTGCTAAAAAAACGAAGGTGCCCAGTATCTGCTTTAAGGTCGCTGCCGGTCTCGCTTTGGTTGCCTCGAGTCGCCGCAGCTCCGAGCGCGACCCGGACTGTTGCTGTCGCTCCTTCTGTCACTACGGTTCGTTTCCATGACTCGCCTCGCTCATGATCCGCCACTGCTGCCGGTCTATCACGAAGAGCCAAGCAATTAAGCATCAGTGCACGTACGTGCGAGTTTAAACAAAAATACGAGAGATGCTCAAATCGGGCTTCAGTACTTTTCATGGGCAATTTGCGTACCTGGCGCCACTCGGTACTATTCAGAAAGAGAAGTGGTCGCGGGGTGACACACCAAGTATTTCTCTACTCATATAAAAGACTCAGTTGGTGATGATGGTGTGTCTGTCATCCGTCATTTCTGCCCATTAGATCTGCATCTAACGATTGTGATGCAAGTTATGGCCTTTTTGCAACAATATCCCACTTCTCTGCTCCAATTTCTCTACTCCTATAAAAGTCTCAGTTGGTGATGATGGTGTGTCTGCCATCCGTCATTTCTAGCCACTAGATCTGCATCTAACGACTGTGATATAAGTTGTGCCTTTTTGCAACAATATCCCACTTCTCTGCTCCAATTTACAGAAAACCCCTTAGTATCTTGAAACCAACCACATTCCTCCCTTAACTCATCAAAACAGCCCAAGAAATATATTTTGAGTGAAACATAATATATTTTTAGTGATATATGTTTCCTTTCAAATTTGTGAATATGTATTATTCTACTTTGGATCCGTTGCAACGCACGGGCACATTGCTAGTTGTATCAGATTCGCTGAGCAAGACAAAGCCGGGCAAGCATCTGCACCATGCCTGGAGTGGAGTTTTGCCAGGACTTGCATTTTCCGTGTCAGAGCCATGCTGCCTCGAGTACACCTGACCCACCGAGTCTCTTTGCTATGCGTTGGCTCAGCATGCGCCTCCCTCGGCAGCATGGCCCCGCCTCTGCCTGGCATGTCCTTGCTTTGCTCCGAACTGCTGCGCTGCCGGAGCTCCGTTCTCACCATAGCGCCTTTAAACCAGTTCATTAGGCCGCCGTGGTTGCTTTGCGGTTTTACGTGAGCCGCCGTCAATGCTTCGAGTCACCGCCACTAGAGAGCCTCCCCGTGCCTCTAACCCGCCCCCGCGCGGGCCCTTGTGATGAGCCACCGTTGTGACTGCTTCCAGGTTACCCTGATCTTCTCCCCTCCACCTGTTAACTTACCTCGACGCTGCCAAGTCGTCGTGCCTGCGGTCCTAAGCCGCCACGCTGCTTCACACCTCACCTGTTAGTCCGCCTTTCCATCACCGGTTCTGCCCGTGTAGCTCTGTTATATGCTCTGCGCTGCGTATCTCGTGAGAGGTGGAGGAGGAGTTAACCCGGTGGGTAACGAGGAGTTGTGACAGCATTTGGCAGGATCCTCGAGGGGGTCAACATAAAAATGTTTGGATAAAAATATGGATCAAGGGGAATTCAGTAACAGTACTGAAAAAATTATCTATGGATAGATGATCCATCGTCAAAACAAAATCAAGTGTTATCCCTCATATGTATTTTATCAGTACATTTTAATTCTTCTGAGCACCACTCCACTGCCCTATTGGTGTTTTTATATACAAGTGAAATTATTGTTCTACTGCGGGGATAGAGCGCGCACTCGCAATATTCTACAACGGTGTTTTCCTCGGTGTCACACTACCCGTTGAACGGACGGGCGGATCACGCGTCCGCACCGGTTTACAACGCAGAGGACAACTTGCCGTACGCACCTATTTACAATGTTGCAGACGATACATTGGTCTGTTCCCACGGCCAACTCGGTCGTGATTGATTTCAGCTTTACCGGGGTGATCATCCACTCCGCTGTGGATAATTTCTGGCCTAACATATCAGGTGAAATCCATCCAATATATTTTTATATTATATATTGCTTTCTTTAAAAGAGCAATTACTCCGGCTTGCAAAGTTATCTAATGTTGGACCCTAAACCGCCATATTGGTGCAAATTTAAAGGCCGTCAGAAAATTTTCCAGCTTAAAAAAGAAGGATTCCGGTTGCAAAATACGGTTCAAGGGACGGTTGTCTCCCACAAAGCTTTGAAGCTCTCAATATCTGGTTAAAAGAATAATCTCTCGCAAGTTCGAGTTCTTAGGAAATTATAAGGGGCCAAAGAGAGTTTGTTGCACAGTACAGCTCAAACATGGGTATCCCTTGAGCGCAGCTCGCAATATCATTTGGGGGTTTCCTGTTCAAACATAGGTGTATTCACCAAAGAGAACATAACATTGCTACCCTCTTGATTCCAGCTATCAAGCCAATATTATCACAAGAGCACGGCTCTGGTTATTTCGGTAATCCGGCTATCAAGCCAATATTATCATAAGGGGCCAAAGAGAGTCTGCTGCACAGCACAGCTCAAACATGGGTATCCCTTGAGCACAGCTCAGAATATCACTTGGGGGCTATGTTCGAACCATAGTCACACCTCTTGATAGGCTTAAAAGCCACCAGGGAAATCATTTGGGGGCTCTGGTCGTATCCGAGCCACAGCTTATACCCTCTTGATCAGCATAAGGGCACCAGGGAAATCACTTGGGGGCTTGGTCGTATCCGAACCATAGCTACACCTCTTGATAGGCATAAGACCATCAAGGAAATCACTTGGGGGCTATGGGTTCGAACCATAGTTACACCTCTTGATAGGCATAAGGGCACTAGGGAAATCACTTGGGGCTTGGTCGTATTCGAACCATAGCTACACCTCTTGATTGACGCACCATAATTATGACTACTTGGGGGGCTCTGGTCGTATCCGAACCATAGCTTAAACCCTCTTGATCATACACATACATCATCATATATTGCATCATCATTACACCATCATAGCATGTGCCGTATGTGCATGGATATATCGGCTTATGAGGCAGGAATCGGTTTTCGAACCAGGTCATATTATTCAAATCTTTAATAGCCAACATGGCTGGATTTTCTTATGGTTATCAATAACCAGTATTATGATTAAGGTTTTCAAAGTCGCTTTAGCGCAATGACTATCATATTATTAATGGATATGATTTATTCTACAATTGAAGGAATAGTCCCGAGTCGCTGCAGGCTTACGACCCGGCACTTGGGGGCTACATTATTCAAGTTGGGATTACATCAAATACACAAGTCTCATGTCGCTGCAAGCATGCACCATGACACTTGGGGGCTAATGCAAAGTCATTGTTTGCTCACTTATTGAAGACCCGACTCATCACATCGTAATGAGCCGGCCCTTGAGGGCTACCAATTGCTCCTATCAACAATTCAAGGTACACAAATTTTCATCTATTATTGAAGGATCCACTGCTCAGTTGGTAAAGCACAAAGCTCTCAACCTTGTGGACGTGGGTTCAAGCCCCATGATGGGGGTTACATCGTATAATGTCATTCTCAGTGAAGTATATATAAAGTCTCAGGTCAATATTATCTTACCGAGCTGGCCCTTGGGGGCTACACGTTTCTATTCAAGTCTACATGATCATATCTATAAAGTCCCTGCTCCTTATTGCATAATAACTCGGCCCTTGGGGGCTACACTGGTTGAAGTTTTTATGAGCATAAGGCAATTTCAAGTCCCAGGTTGCTGCAAGCATGATAACCCGGCACTTGGGGGCTACATATGTGGAATACTCAGTTCTGACTAGTGATTGAGATGAACAACCTGGATTTCTTCAAGCTTGTGACATTCATATTGAAGCAAGTCTTAAGCTGTTGCTATGCTACCTTCTTAAGACTTGGGGGCTACAAGTGATAGGCATATAAGAGGTATATTTTCAAGCTTGATGTTAACTACAATTATGACCCGGTGCCATCAATATTTGTAAACCGGCAAAGATAAACCGACAAGTTCAAGTCTTAAACCGGCAAAGTTCTACATTCTTAAACCGGCTGAAGATCAGATGAGTATTTCAAAGACCAATATTTTTGTTAAGCATTGGGAGCTGAGTCAAAGAAGTTATTCTTCACAATATTTCTCTATGACAAACCGATGTCAACAAATTGATTATAAAGCTGGTCTATTGACTCGGATTTTATAGAAGAAGGAAGTGACAAGGACTTAAGGATAATCAAGATCAGTTTAACATGGATAAATCCAAATTAAACTGGGGGCTCATGTCGGGGATATACCCCGCGGTATGACCCGGCTGGAGTTGTAAACCAGCTGGGACTTGGTAAACCGGCGGAGTTAAGACAGACAGTTAAGACAGATGGCTAAGAAAGACGGTAAACTGGCGAGTGTTAAACCGGCAGAGTTAAGACAGATGGTAGCACCGGCAGGTGTTAAGTCAATCATAACCCGGCAGACAATGTTAAACCGGCGGACAATGTTAAACCGACAGACAATGTTAAACCGGTAGACGTTAAGAAGCCCGGGAAGGGAAGTCAAAATAGTTTAAGTCTTAGTCCAAGATGGACTCTACATGTAACCCGCCCCTTTAACTTATATAAGGAGGGGCAGGTCTCCCCAAAGAGGGACAAGTAAGAAGAAATAATCTTAGGGCTAGACACAAAGAGGAGAGCCGGTTTACGGCGACTCTCTCATGATGATAATGAGACCTAGCCTCAAACAACATGTAGGGTTGTTACCGGATGATGTTTCCCGGGGCCCGAAGCTGTCTAAATCCTTTTTTTGTGTTGCGTCTCTCGATTCAGCTCAACCCCTCTCAAACTACCACATAGATGCGTTGGCCTCACGACTAAGTCCTCACCCTAGGACATCTGCCGTGACAAAACCACGACACATTGCATATCACATCCCGCATATCATGCCATGTTTTGCATCATGTTGCTTGCGCATTGCACCGTGGTTGATTGTGGTTTCCTTTACTTGTGTTCTTGTCTTGGGTAGAGCCGGGAGACGAGTTCGTGTTCGAGGTACCCGTTGAGTTCGTTTACGAGGATCAAGTTTTCGTCTTTTAGAAGAACTTTGCAGGAACGATGATCATACCCTCGAAATCACTTCTATCTTTGCTTGATAGTTGCTCGCTCTATTGCTATGCCTATGCCGCGATACCTACCACTTTCTATATCATGCCCCCCCATATTGCCATGTCAAGCCTCTAACCCACCTTGTCCTAGCAAACCGTTGTTTGGCTATGTTACCGCTTTGCTCGGCCCCTCTTATAGCGTTGTTAGTTGCAGGTGAAGATGGAGTTTGTTCCATGTTGGAACATGGTTATTGTTGAGATATCACAATATCTCTTATTTAATTAATGCATCTATATACTTGGTAAAGGGTGGAAGGCTCGGCCTTATGCCTGGTGTTTTGTTCCACTCTTTCCGCCCTAGTTTCCGTTATACCAGTGTTATGTTCCTTGATTTTGCGTTCCTTACACGGTTGGGTGTTATGGGGACCCCTTGACAGTTCGCTTTGAATAAAACTCGTCCAGCAAGGCCCAACCTTGGATTTACCATTTGCCTCACCACCACCTACTTTTCCCTTGGGAGTCGCTCTCTCGAGGGTCATCTTTATTTTAACCCCCCCCCCCGGGCCAGTGCTTCTCTTAGTGTTGGTCCGAACTAGAGTCGTTTGCATTGCCACCTCGGGGAAACTTGAGGGCTGGTTTTAGTTGTACGGAGTGCTCATCCGGTGTTGCCCTGAGAATGAGATATGTGCAGTTCCTATTGGGATGTCGGCGCATCGGGCGGTCTTGCTGGTCTTGTTTTACCATTGTCGAAATGTCTTGTAACCGGGATTCCGAGTCTGATCGGGTCTTCCTGGGAGAAGGAATATCCTTCGTTGACCGTGAGAGCTTGTGATGGGCTAAGTTGGGACATCTCTATAGGGTTTTGAACTTTCGAAAGCCGTGCCCGCGGTTATGGGCAGATGTGAATTTGTTAATGTCCGGTTGTAGAGAACTTGACACTTAACTTAATTAAAATGCATCAACCGCGTGTGTAGTCGTGATGGTCTCTTCTCGGCGGAGTCCGGGAAGTGAACACGGTGTTGGAGTTATGCTTAAACGTAAGTAGTTTCTTGATCACTTCTAGTTCACGACCGTGCTTTGCCTTCTCTTCTCGCTCTCATTTGCGTAAGTTAGCTACCATATATGCTAATAGTCTTGACTGCGAGGGTGTGAGATTGCTGAGTCCCCGTGACTCACAGTTTACTTCCAAAACCAGTTGCAGGTGCCGTTGATACCGTGTAGGTGACGCAACCGAGCTCAAGGAGGAGCTCGATGAAGATCGTGTTCATTGTGTTGTTTCGTTTCCAATTGATCAGTAGTGGAGCTCAGTCAGGGCGATCGGGGATCTTTTGCATTAGGGGTAGTCTTCTTTTATTTTGGTTCCGTAGTCGGACCTTAATTGTATCTGGATGATGTAATGCTATATTTATGTATTGTGTGAAGTGGCGATTGTAAGCCAACTCTTTATCCCTTTCTTGTTCTGTACATGGGATGTGTAAAGATTATCCCTCTTGCGACATGCCTACTATGCGGTTATGCCTCTAAGTCGTGCTCCGACACGTGGGAGATATAGCCGCATCGTGGGTGTTACACGGACGAGAGGAGAGAGGCTAGGGTTCGTCGGCTGGGTTTTTTATGGGGACATATGGGGGCAGCGCAGGCCATAGGCCAGGCCTACGTGACGGGCATGTCGGGGCGCATTCGGGCCTCCCCATATCCACCGGTCAGTCCGGGCGTTTAGGGCGGCTATGAGGAGTCTGGTTGGGTGGCAATTTTTGGTCCGGTCATTGACCGGACAGTCCGTCCGAGCGTTTGAGAGCGGGTATTGAGAGGTCCGGTTGTAGATGATGTAATCTTCTAACAAGCTCACCCATGTCTATCTCATCTCCATGTTGCTTGAGTTATGACGGTACCTAGCATGCAAAGATGCCATGCAGCGTTTAGTACCATCAATCCAACATTATATTTTAATCTCCATTGACGACGCACAACTGCACAAGGCAACGACTGCACGTGGCGCCAATGACAGCCTTCTTGCTCCCTAATCACGATCTCAGACACCAAGATCGAAAAGAGTCACCCCCTTAACCCCATAGCAAGAGGCTAATCATTACCCTCAAAAAAAAAAGCAAGAGGCTAATCAAGCAATGATGATTCGTGAAACTTGCTGGGTCCCAAAGGCAAAACAATTAGGCTTGATCCGCACAAAAGACAGAAAGGAAAGGAAAGGAAAAGAGAGGAGGAAAAGCAAAAAACAAAACACAAAAGAGGGAGAACTTGCAACGCACTACAACTGCAATCCCCCCCTCGCAGGCCCTCCCCCCCGGAACACTCTAGAAACAGCCCCACGGGCCCTTAAGAGGCCGTTTAACCGCACGCAGCTCAATCCAATCCAATCAGTCCCTTGGTTGGATCCATCCATCCCCTCCCCACCAAATACCGTCGATCTCTATTCACCTCTCCCAAAGTCTTCGTCTGGTCTTCTCCACCTCGACGCAGACATGGCCGCCGCCGCCGCGTCGGATCTGGAGAGCAAGGCCAAGGAGGCCTTCGTCGACGACGACTTCGAGCTGGCCGCCGAGCTCTACACCCAGGCCATCGAGGCGGGGCCGGCCACCGCGGAACTCTACGCCGACCGAGCCCAGGCGCACATCAAGCTGGGCAGTTACACTGGTGCGTGTTTCCCGCCTTCCCCTCCTCGCCCCCCGCCCCTGCGGCTCGATTCGTTTGCTTATGCCGAACCCTGTCATGATTTGCCGCATGGATGTGGATGGAATCGCTAGGCCCCCCTATGAGATGTTTGCGTCTGGTTCTGGGAGCAGATGAGTTCGATTCGCCGTCGCTTGTTGCGTTGTCGGTGCGGCGGTGCGGTTTTACGTTAGTTGTGGGGTTCAAGCGGCGAGTTAGGCCCTAATAAGCTCGGTTTGTTTTCGTTCCGAATCCTTACGTTACTTGTGTTGTACGCCAAGTGTCGGTGGGTCAAAGATGGCACCTTTGGGGGTTGCTCTGATTTGTGTGAAATAAGTCTGTTTCGTTAGTGTCAGCACACATAGCTTCTGTGTGTGCAGGTGTTGAAGTACAAGTGTGTTGAATCCCTCTCATTTACAGTTAGGATTGACTTCCAGTTTGCATAGGCTAGGGAATGTAATGGGGTAGAATAGCATTCCAGCGTGTTTACTGTAGTCATTACACGACTTGCGCCCTAAAAAAGATATGCACTTGTTGAGTTGCTACAGTTATTGCTTGCTTTTTGCTCATATGTGTTGGCGAAATTAGTCAAAACGGGTGCTAACATTGAGATTCTATTAGTGGGTTGTTTGATCTCTGGTTGTTAAGATGCCTGTTGTTGATTTCTGTTCCTACATCACAGCCTTTAGCCTAACCTTGAAAAGGAACGAGATCTACTAATGTGGTGGCATGTAAAGTGTTATATTTATATCAACTCTGAGGCACTTAACCACCATAAAGAATCTGGGTAGTATCATTATTGGAGTTTTGTTATTTTGTTATCTTGCAGTTCAGTATTCTGAATAAGTATTTGGTTGTTCGCACATCTTGTTTTATTACTTGTTCATGTATCATTGAGTTGTTGCATAGAACTCCATTTCGATCCTCATGATGTAAAGTAAAATGCCATCCAAATGTAGAGCTGTCGTATCATAATATGGATTTTTTCTTAAGGTGCGTGCTTTTGTTTTGCCTATTTGCTCAGTTTATGAGGATATGGAATACATGCTATCCTCCTGAAGTTAGATTCGGTGTCCTAGCATGGCCAAGGAGGTGAGGACCTTCCTCTCCAGCCTAGTGCCATGAACAACGGCTGCCTTTGAAAAAACCCTGTGTTTGGCAACAATTTGTAACCAATGGTACATTTCTTTGTGATAACCGAAGTATCCCTATGTTGCCTGTGTAAAAATATTATTCAGGCAGCTACAAGCCACTGCTTGATATGCTAGAAATCGCATCACATTAACTAACTATCGTAAAATCGTATGTAAATTTTCCTCTGTATGAGGTTATTTGTTTGAATGCTTCATAAATTGAGAACAAAAAGCTAATTTGATTCCCTGCATAGTGAGGTCTGGATATCTATGTTTCTGACTTGGTGGAAGCCTTGTGCTTTTAAAAATGCAATAGTAATTGTAGTAATAGCATTAAACAATTGTTCTACTCTATCTATGAAGGAAAATATATAATAGTGAAATCTGTAGATTATATGAAGTAAAAGATATAATAGTGACATCTGCAGATTCAAGAGGTACATTGTTGTGCATGGAGTAATACTTATGATTCATAACCATGTTTATGTACTTTGCAGAATTTCTTAGAACCTAATCCCTGTTTGTCCGTGATCTATAGTTGTTTCCTTGTTGTTGCATATTAATGAAGCCTTGGTCTGCTCTTTGTCAAACTCGAAACTTGCCATGTGGCTTATTTGTTTGCCCTTTTACGTCTAGAATGTTCAAAATGTTAGTGCCACACCATCCATGTATGAGTACAATGTCATTTCAGTTCTTAATTACCAGTTGAACTCATTTTGTGAACTTTAGCCCCGAATATTATTTAACTATCCATCATGAAAGATCATGTAAGCTCAATTAGCCATTCACTATATTTACAAATATAGTTTGTTTATTTTAAGCATTATCCTCTCACATTCATATTATTCCCTATGATCATAACTCATGATTGAGTGTCTCTCTTAGTCTCAAGTGTTCTTCTTGGGTAGAGAATACATAAATCTCTCTTAGTCTCAACTGCTCTTCTTAAGTAGAGAACACATAAATCAAGAGAATAATCAGGGCATTTAGGAGCAAGAGAATGGCATGATGTTCATTGAGGCTAATTCCTTCATTTTTGTGCCAATGGCTACAATGACCTACATTTGTGGACATACTGAAATAGTTAGATCATGCCTTTTTTATTTGTTACTTGATAGTAATTGTCTGTTTGTACTTGCACAATATAGTGTACTAAGCGCGTGGTAATTTTTGTCTTGCAGAGGCTGTAGCTGATGCCAACAAAGCAATTGAACTTGATCCTTCGATGCATAAAGCATACCTTCGGAAGGGGTCAGTCATGCATTTATTCGCTTCATCAGTTGAACATAAATTTTAGAACAAACTGCCATCTATTGCCTTTTTATTTTTACATGACAAGAATAATTCTATGCAGCTCTGCTTGCATCAAGCTGGAGGAATACCAAACTGCAAAGGCTGCTCTTGAAGTGGGTTCTTCTTATGCATCTGGTGACTCGAGGTTTACTCGTCTGATGAAGGAGTGTGATGATCGTATTGCTGGTGAGTCAAACATATTTAGCTCAGCAATTGCCTAATGGATATAGTGATTCTTTATTGGGCATGCCATAATAGGAATGTATGTCCTCTGTGTTTTCCCAATTTTTGAGTTATTGTGTTCTGTTAAAATCTCTCATAGCAGCCTTGCATCATCATCCAGTTTTCGGGATGTGCTAACACTTCTGAAGCTGCATATGATTTTTTCATTTGCTCTTTCTTACCCACACTTGTACTGCTGGGGTGTCATTAACTTGTTATGTGTTCAGAGGAGGCTAGCCAGGTGCCAGTAAAGAATGCCGCTGCGGCTGTTGCTTCAGCTACATCTTCGGGGGCATCTTCCGGGGCTACAACTGTGGCTACTGAAGCTGAGGACCAGGATGGTGCAAATATGGAGAATGCACAGCCAACGATAGAAGTGCCAAGCAAGCCCAAATACAGGTAATTGGTGCAGAATTCTTTCAGTAGTGTTCTTTCTCCCATGATAAAAAAAATTATTTTCTATGTATGAGCCCATTTAAATTTGGGGGGACATCTACTACATGCACTAAAATTTATGTTTGATTTCCACCTCATTCACATCGTCAGAGTTGTGCGTAATACTAGTGTATCTAAGGAATGATTAAATGTTTATGCTGTAAACAGTGGATGGATGCTAACATTTTCTGGCAATGCATTTGATGTTGTAGGCATGACTACTACAATACTCCTACAGAAGTGGTACTGACTATATTTGCTAAGGGTGTTCCAGCTGACAGCGTGGTTGTTGACTTTGGTGAACAGATGGTGTGTTTCCCTTGCCTTATTCTTGCAAATCAATTGTCATTTCACCATGTTGACTAATCTAGCTTCACTTTCTAGCTGAGTGTCTCAATTGAACTTCCCGGTGAGGAACCATACCATTTTCAGCCTCGTCTGTTTTCAAAGGTACCTCCTCATCTTTTTAACCTGTATGTGGCTACTTATGAACACAATGCAAACAGTACATGCTGTATCTGTTGTGTCACTTGTATGATGCAATGTTTGGTAAGAGAAGGTACTAAATATTCAGAACATACACGCAAGGCAGGGTGACTCAGAAGCATAGTTTTCATGTTTTTGTTAGTAACTAATCTGTAAATACGAATTTATAGGAGATATATATTGTAAATACAACTTTCAGTACAGAAAATCAATAATTTATTTATTTTCCCCCTCAAACAAGTTTTCCACCCTGATCTAGAACATGAGTGGCACATACAGGTTCCCACATATATGTTTATGAACAACTTTGGAAATACATGATTCTGGATATAACGACGAAGCCAGGCTAAACAGTACACCCTCTGTAAAGAACTATAAGAGTGTTTAGATCACTAAAGTAGTGATCTAAACGCTCTTATATTTCTTTACGGAGGGAGTACTCTCTTGTTAGTCAGTTACACACGGAGATGGAATGAGGTCTTCTTTATATGATATAATATACTAATTTTGTTTCTAAAACAACTAATTTATTATGTTAATCCTCAAATTTATGTTCTAGGAACAGCAATTGATCTGCTGATAAAGTAGGATATTGTAACTGACAAAGTAAATTGATTGCTAAGGGCCCAAGTTTTCATGTGGTGTGGAAATAC
This sequence comes from Triticum monococcum, assembly GCA_034509565.1. NCBI lineage: Eukaryota > Viridiplantae > Streptophyta > Magnoliopsida > Poales > Poaceae > Triticum > Triticum monococcum. The sequence continues at coordinate 478,698,081 of CM067843.1, forward strand.
ACATGGTCAATAGTTCATTGCCGAGTAGCACCTTTGACAAACTTGTCAGTTGATTGGATATAGTTTGTTTCTCGCTCCATCTGGCAACTTACAGTGATGACTGAGAACTCCTGTATTTGGATTGTTCCCTAAATGCATGGAAGTTGTTGAGAATCAGTTACGCTCTCTCTATGTAACTGTTTTTACTTGTGGTGGTGTATACCAGACTGGGTTGAGCTATTGCACATTCATCAGTAATTTTGTTGTTTTTTGACAATCAGATCGTCCCAGATAAGTGCAAGTATACTGTGTTGTCTACAAAGGTTGAAATGCGCCTTGCAAAAGCTGAGCCAGTAACTTGGACATCATTGGATTATACTGGTAAACCAAAGGCTCCTCAGAAGATAAATGTACCAGGTAATTCCTTGAGGGCTGAATGCGAGCAAAATTGTTGACTTGTCTAGTGATAACCTTGCTGTGATTGAGCTTTTGTATGGATTACTACTCCCTCTGTAAATTGTGTTCTACAATTTTTTCTTATGAAAGATAATCACTGAAAATATTTTAAACCAGCGCAAATTTATGGCATGTTCCTGACATGATAGTCAACAAGAATATGGTGATTTCTGTACTTAGTGAGAAAGATACTTTCATGCACACTGAGGGTAACAGATCTATAAGAAAGTTATCTAAAATGCTGGTTGGTGCTGACTCCTAAGCTTGCAGAATGGCTACTATTTCAGTCCCAGGCTGTTTATGTAGCTTTCAAGCTGGCAGAATGGCTACTAAGGTAGTTTTAAGCCTGAACCGTGTATGTGATGCTGGGTTTTAGATGAACAGCATACCAGTTCTATACAAAATCTGAGTTCTGGGTTAGTGTTATATTGCATTGTCTTCCATTTGTCACTGAAACATTGCATGCATTCCTTGTTTTGCAGCTGAATCAGCCCAGAGGCCATCTTATCCGTCATCAAAATCCAAAAAGGACTGGGATAAGCTTGAAGCTGAAGTGAAAAAACAGGTTTGTGTGTGTGTGTGAGCCTTTCATTTCACTACTGCCGTACTACCATTGAAGTTTCTCATGATTTTGAGCTTGTTTCAGGAGAAGGATGAAAAACTTGATGGCGATGCTGCATTGAACAAATTTTTCCGTGAAATTTACAGTGATGCTGATGAAGATATGCGTAGAGCAATGATGAAGTCTTTTGTATGTGCTCTCCATCCTCGTGGCTCCCCTTTTGTCAATTGACCTGTGTTGGCATAGCTGACAAAGGTCACAACTGAGATCATATACTACTACTTGCTGTCTGAACATATCTGGTGTTGCAGGTGGAGTCTAATGGAACCGTTCTCTCAACCAACTGGAAGGATGTCGGGAAAAAGACGGTTGAAGGAAGCCCTCCTGATGGAATGGAGCTCAAGAAGTGGGAGTATTAATGAATCCAGATCATCCATGTTGTAAATCCTGGTCGGGTCGTGAGTGTTAACTTGGCTGCAGACTTGCAAATCAGTGTCGGTCGGATTATTGTGTGCTGCTCTTGATTCTGTTTCCGTATTTGTAAGCTGTTTGCGTGGCAGGTTAGCTTTTAAGTACTTATCCTAGTTTTGCGAGCTACAGTTGGTAATAGAGTAAGCCATACCTGTGCATCTGTGGTATGGAAGTGCGAAACGTCCGTTGTAACTGGTGCCAAAACTATCATCTGTGAAACGGTGCTATTTTTTGTCTGAAATCTGTGCATCACACTTAATTTTTGTTTGATCAGATCAATCACATAGATCGTGAAATTTAATGATGATGTGTTTGTCTCAGAAAGTTAGCAGTTACTTAGTCACAGAATTTCCTTATGGGCGAAAAGAGCGGAATCACTTTCGTGGTAGTGGAGCACGATTTACTGAGACCTTATGACATGTGTTTCTACCATCGTGAGCCGCGGTACCTTTCGTTGGATGCATGGAAGGTGGAGTTCTTACTGGTTTGGCGTGGTCAAATGCTTTGATGCCCGTTAGTAGGCAAACCGCTGAGAGGGATCATGCGCAAAACGCACATCAAAACGATTTACCGAGACCTTATGATCTACCAGGTGCCTAGCTCTTGTTGGCTCGGCGTGGTCAAGGCTTTGACGAACTACAATTACATGTATACAAGACTGGAGCTACATCAGAAACCTTCCATCAATTTTGTTGAGAGGGATCAAGCACAAAACACACATCAAACGCATATACATGGCTTCTTGCCTGCTGCGTGACCCCTCCTTCGCAAATATGTGAACACAGGGGCAAAAAAGTTGTCAATCGGTGGTGCCTATAGGTTATAGCTACAAATTTCCTCTCCAGCTATAGCGAGAGCCGTCGTCCCAGGGCGTCGTCCTCGTCGAAGACATGATCCAGATCGCCATCCACGGGCGCCAACAACTCGTCCAGGTCCAGCTCCGTCGGCCAGAACTCGCCGCCGTCATCCCCCGCCGCATCCTCAGTGGCACCGTCCACCGCCATGGACGACGTCTCGTTGCTTTCGTCGTCGCACCTCACCGCCTCGTGGGCATCGCCGTGGCTCTTGGGCGACGTCGTGGTCGTCGTCCCTGCGTGGCCGTCGGCAGGGGTGGTCTTGTGGCGGGTGGTGCCGGCGAGCGCGTTGATCTGCGTCGGCACCGGGTGGCAGTGGTCGGCCATGTAGGTGATGACGAGCACACCGGGCTTGGCCGGGCTGCGCTCCACCAGTTTCCGGGCCATGCACCCCTTCATGCTGCTACACTTGTAGTATCCCCTGTGACCACAAAGCTAACAAAGTTTAGGAGTAGTAATTAAGATAGGTACTGGTACGGAGGAGTACTTAAGTACCTTCCGGAGCATGCGTGTTTGTACTGCAAAAGTACATGTGACGTGTAGTGGCCAAAACTTGATGCCAAATTGCAAGGTGCGTGGCTAAAATCTACTCCTAGCAAGTTCTAAGCACCAGGTCATATGTAGTACTACTACTATTACTATACTGTTCGTAAATGACCAAAGGTTTGATGAAATCCGTGTAAATGTTCATCGTATGAGAAATCAGTTGGGAGTAGTGCGAATCTATTAACAGAAGGTACTAGCGGTAGTGACTGGACTCAAGGCTGTGCACCGGGTAGCTAGTGCATCGACGAGACGACAGTAACGCGTGGAAACGGGCCGGTGGAAGTGGTTAGTAGTTAATTACCGGGGATAAGGCGAGCCCTTGATGGGCTTTTGACCGTACTTTCGCCATGCCCAAAGGTCGGAGGAGACGCCGCCGTCGGCCACCGGCACCTCACACACCACCTTCTTCAGCTGGCTCTTCTTGCTGCTCGCCGCCACCATCACCACCACCAAACAAAATCACAATCAGCAGGCTGCAAGCTTCTCCGATCCAAATCGCGCTGCATAAGCGATCGGGCCGGGTGCACAAATCAACTATAGGTATATAGTACGTACCTTCTTTTCGGGCGTGGGGTGCTGCTTCGCATGCCGGGCTTCCGGCCAGGCGGCACCCGCGGGCGCACGCCGGACGTGGACGCCGCCGCGGGGAAAGAGATCATCATCTCGTGGCGGTCGTCCACCGCCGCCCACGACTGCGACGACGGCGCCGACAGCAGGAAGGGCTTGTGATCCAGGTCCAGGTACTCCAGGCCGTACAGCGACGACGCGTCCTTGGCCGCCGACGCGGGCCGGACCACGTCGCGCGGCTCCCGCTTGACCGGCGTCTCCGGCACCGGCGCCGCGGCGGTGCCCGGAGGAGGACCGGCGCGGTCCTGGGGGTGGTGGGAGGAGGAGAAGGTGGCGCAGCTCCTGACGACGGCCTGCAGGTCCCAGTCGTTGAGGTGCTCCATGCGCAGAAGCAGGCCGCACATGAACGGCGACCGGGGATTTGAGCTTGGAGAGGTTTGACGAAGTGAGCTAGCTAGGTAGGACGGACGCGTGGTGGTGGCCGGGGCGGGATGGGGTTGACTTTTGGCACTGGCAGGCCGGTCCGGGGAAGCGCAAATATATACGCGTACGCCTGTACATACTCCAGACGCGTTCTACCCTGGAGTGGCACGAGGGGGATGACTCGATCCCTGTAAAGTCAAAGGCAAGTGGTGGGCACGGCGCGCGCTTCGCAGCAGGGGATAAGGGAGAAGATCGCGTCCGGATTTGAAATGATCAGCCACTCCGCATTGTATTGTATACTGGGGCGGGGCTCTATGCTATGCACTTGTCAAAAGGGCCTTGGCTTCTCCTCCCTATTGTTTTCTTTGACTTTGCTCCAAATGTCAAAAGGGAGAGAGGGCAAGCTAGAAGAAAAAGGGTGGAATCTTTGGATGGAACTCTGTGGCGTCATTAAAGGGGCCGCAGGGGAGGGGAATATGGAAGCCGCGAATTAACTTTAAAGCTTGCTTGACTCTTTATGCCCATCCTATATTATTGGCTGCGCTTGACCAGCCACTTGGGCGCGTCAGGCGTCGGTTATTCTGGATCTGACCTTGTGTAAATGTCAAAGGGCAGAGAGAGGGAGAGGCGTGGCACAAAATCTCGGCCATATGCGTCAGATCTCTGAACCCGTCCGGGGGTATCGCGTGGGGCTCCAATCGGCGCGGGGATAAGTGGCAAAGCGACGGTGGAGTGGAGGAGGGTCTTTTGGCCACGACAAGGACGCGAGAGGGATCGGCCCGGCCCTCGGGAAGCCGGTGGTCGTGCTCGCCGCGCTCCACCGCTGTTGCCGCCGCGCGCTGCTCTCTCTCTCTCTAGTGTAGTTGCCTACTACTGGTCTAGCCTAGTGCGCGCACGCGGGGGCCCGGGCTGCACGCGCCGCGCTCCGCTCGGCCCCATTAGTTTTTGGGACGGACGCCCACGCGCAAATTTTGCATCACGAGAGCGACGGACAATTGGAAGATATGGATAACTAAGTGTGCCTGCCTGCCTTGCGTTGAATGACAGGTACGCTTCGGTCCGTCCACGTTATCGATGGCTGGCCGATCGCCACTACTGCGCCTGTTAGGTTTGGTTTGGTTTGGGTGTGCAGTCAGTCATCCCCTCGTCCTGCGTGCTTCCCGTTGAGGGCCGAGTGGCTCGTGATCTCGGTCGTCCGGTTGCCGGTTGCAATCACCCGTCTGCTCATCCCGATCCCTCCCGGTAAGCTGGAAGGAACATAAAGCATGCGCATGCCCATGCATACAAAAACTTCTGCCCGCTGTCCTCTTAATTATTACTACCACCACCCGTGAAGCTTCTCTGATCGCCAGCTAGGCTGCCTGCATGGTACGTCTAGATATCGAGCCGTATGAAAACTTGGTAAGTAGTACGACAGGATTAGCACAGGGATGTTTCTTCCTCCATCCCCTTTATGCGCGCACTGGAACTCGCTTGCTAAGAGGAGTAGCCTGGCAGCTAGCCGATTGCAATGTTTCACGACGAGAAGAATCGTTACTCAAAGTGGGCTTGTTCGTAGCCGGCGACGACGACGGCTCTTTCTCTGTCTGTCTGCCTGTCTGTGTATGCACCAAGTGAAATGGTCCATCCATCCCTTTTCTGCGTTGCAATCCTGCAACTTGGCCTAGATGCGACTTCCTTTCTTTAGCGACGGAATGACCGCTAGCCGCTGCTGAAACCTTCGAGAGCATTTCGGGGTGCAGCGACTGATCAGGGGAGCCAAGGGGCCTCCGTTGACTTGCCCGCTCCGCCGGTTGCCCGCGGCGACGCGTTAGGGCATCTCCAATGGTTATAAGATAGTTGTTCGTAGAGTTTGTCACATAGGATTTTTGATGATGTGTCATACAATAAATGAGAAAAGAGAGGAAGGTTGTATGTACATAAACCAACACCCGTTACACAATCTTCAATGTAAAATGAGAGAACACCCCATTTATTATCTCACATCCTATTGGGCAAACTAGATACAACCCATTAGAGTTGTTGTATGTTAAGGTGTTGGTTGATGACATGGCATATTCTATCAACAAGCTAACATACAAACTATTGAGGATGCCCTTACCTTGCACAACACAGACTCCTCCACACACATGGCCGGAGCAGACAACTCTTCTCTCAGGAATCTGTGTGTCATTAATATCACCTAATGCTGCTTCCCACAAAATAATAAGGCTGGTCGTAATGGAAAGTATCATATACTAGTATCATGCATATGATATTAGTGTATGATACTACATCCGTAGTGCATAGTTTATATGTTAGTATCATAGGTGACTTCATTTATGAGCATGCATGACACATAGTAGCATAATATTTAATATGATATAGTATCATGATATGATACTCAATCCTTCCTTTCTTCATTTAATTCTATGCAACCTCATCAAATTTGCCTAGTTGGCATGCATGATACTATCTATGATACTCCCATTACAACTAGCGTAAAGAATACTCCCTAGTCACAGTGAAGAGCAACTTACACATATTCCTAGACTATATTACTACTTCTGGTTGTAATGGGGAGGATCATGGAAGTGGGTTAGGAGCACTCGGGTGCTCCATCCCCCTATATTTAAAAATAATTTAATAATTCAAAAAAAAGACAAAAAAAATCTTGGATATATTTTTGAACCAAATATGACTAGGTATTGTACTCATATAAAATGTTTGGCCAAGGAATAATTCTCGTTGACTTCAGGGCAAAAAAACAAATTTATGACGACAATATAGCATCAATAGTACTTGTATCTAGCATTTTTTGGGTAATCTTTGACCCCAGATACAATAAAAGTGATTTCCTATTTAAATCTTTTTATATGAGTGCAATACCTGGTCATGTTTGATTCCGTAAAAAGTTCTGGGATTTTTTTTGACTTTTTTGAATTACTAAATTATTTTTAAATATAGGGGGGCGTAGCAACCGAGAGCTCCTATGCATTTTCGGGAGTATCATATACTAGTATCATGCATATGATACTAGTGTATGATACTATATCCGTAATGCATGGTATCATATGTTAGTATCATATAAGACTACATTTATTGTCATGCATGATACAAAGTAGCACATCATTTAATATGATACGGTATCATGATATGATATTCAAGCCTCTTTTTTTCATTTAATTCTATGCTACATCATCAAAATTGCTTAGTCGGTACGCATGATACTATCTATGATACTTTCATTACAACCAGCCTCATACTAGTAAGTAGTAGTAACATAAGTATGGTGTTATGCAAAGCTTCATTTATTAGGTTATAGACTTATATTATATTGATATGTGCGATGTTACTCATAGTAAGAGTAACTAGCTAAAGTTACTTAAACTATCTCTCCTCATAGCATGGTTAATAATACAACCAACGGTCGGCTATAAGAAGTTGTCATGTCATCTACAGCCAACCTCTTAGCCGACATGTAGAATAATAAGTTTTAAATATGTACTTCCTATGTAAACTATTATAAGAGCATTTAGATCACTAAAGTAGTGATCTAAACGCTTTTATATTTGTTTACGGAGGGAGTACTAGTTTATGAATAGTTGACCCACCTTACATCCTCACAAAGCGTCTTGGGTCTCGAGCTGCAACTCGCTACTAACCAAGAGCCCGCTTCTCTTCTCGCTCCTCCAATTAAGTAAAAATATATTATTCTATTTCTTATAGCCTGCTTATGTCACCCTATTGTACTTGCTCTCATTAACTCATTGGCACATAGGCAAATTTGCTGAGTTGGACTCAATGTTACTACTCAAGTTATTTCCACGGTGGCTAATCTAAGTCATCTTATGTTGTGCATCGCGACCAAGACGAAAGGGAAAACAAGAGAACTTAATGTTTATTTGCTACTCCCTCCGTCCTGATTTGTTAGTCTCCTTTATATTTTGTGTAAAACTTTGACTTTAAATTTAACTAACAAAATGTTAATGCATGTCATATAAAATAATATAATTGGAAACTATGTTCTAATACGAATTCAATGATATAATTTTTGGTTAATATTTTGTTAGTTAAATCTTTAGTCAAAATTTGGCACGAAATATAAAGGGGACTTATAAACTAGAACGGATGTAGTAATTAATATCATTGTATGCAATGAACTCACCATTGTATGCCGTGCTTAGGTAGTCTAAACTCACTAAAATCATACACGCCTCATGTTTCTTATTGGTTGATTCCTTTATTCATGTCAAGAAGCAAGAAACGAGGTGGGAGTTTATGCACCATGCCTAAGTGTTTTGGAATCATTTAGTTTTCGTAAGATGGCCTATGCATCAGTACTCTAGTGAGATCGTTTAAGAAAAATGCTTTCATAACGCAAAAAAAGATTGAAAAAAATTGTACATACACAAATACATGTTTAACACATTCTAGACTCATAACATTATACTTTCACACACGATGTACAAAAAAAGAAAGACAAATATGTATTTTCAAAATGGGCCAACTTTTCTTTTTGTTGGGCCATAATTTTGTCTTTTTGGTACAATATACAAATCACAATATTTTCAAAAATGATTTTTTACACGTTTGTTTGGAAAAACATAAGTTCCCATGGATTTTTTTTCTATTTTTTTTGAAACATTTAAATATGATTTTTGATTTTTTTGAAAAAAGGGCTCCATGGAGCTCGGCCTCCAAAAAATTGCACTTGTTGTGATGTCATTATATCCAATGGCATAGCCAATATGCATAGTGGTTAGCTACAAGAAAATACTACTTTATGGGGAAGTGGTCGCGCTGGCTGAACTCGAGGGTTCTTCTGAGCGCGTTCGACCCTCTTATAGGAAAGGTCGCCGTGTGGGATGAACCGTGGTGCACACGATTTACTTCCAAGGGAAGTAAGACTGTCCTGATTAACTCTAATCTCTCCGGCCTCCCATGTATATGATGGAGATGTATATTCTTTCGGAGGGAGTGCATAGTTCGTTCTATAAAGACCTCTCCTGTTTTTTCTGGCAAGCGATGAACGGTCGACAGAAGAACCACCTGGTGATGTGGGCCGATATTTGCTGGCCCAAGGACCTGGGAGGGTTGGTCATCCTTGCCTCCCGTCGTACGAATGTCGTCGTCATGCACAGGTGGGTCTATTGGATCATCCGAGGGGAGGGGGCCTGTGACTGCAACTTCTTCAGGAAAAATACCTTCGGGGCATGCCACTTGTAGCTTGCGAACGCCCAGAGGGTTCCCAGTTTTGGAAGTTGATCCAGAAGATCAAGCATGAGATTCGCCTGGGGTTGTCCTTTTCTATTGGCAATGGCGAAGGGCCATGTTTTGGTTAGATCGCTGGGTGGACGGAATCCCACTATGCATGGGGTTCCCAAATCGGTTTGCCATCTACGTTGACCCGTTGCTCTTGGTCTCCGTGGCGGTCGAAAATGGTCAATGGAACATTTTTTTCTGTCACTCATTTGAGCCAGAGGAGGTGTTGGAGTGGTCCAATTTATAAGCGACCCTATCTCCCGTGCGCACAGGCGACCTAGACTTCGCGTACTGGCACCTTTCTCCCTCGGGAGATTTTCCTGTGGCATTGACATACCATGTTGTTGGGGAACGCAGTAATTTCAAAAAATTTCCTACGCACACGCAAGATCATGGTGATGCACAACAACGAGAGGGGAGAGTGTTGTCTACGTACCAACGCAGACCGACTGCGGAAGCGATCACACAACGTAGAGGAAGTAGTCGTACGTCTTCTTCCCGATCCGACCGATCCAAGCACTGTTACTCCGGCACCTCCGAGTTCTTAGCACACGTTCAGCTCGATGACGTTCCTCGGGCTCCGATCCAGCAAAGCGACGAGGAAGAGTTCCGTCAGCACGACGGCGTGATGACGATCTTGATGTACTACCGACGCAGGGCTTCGCCTAAGCACTACAACGGTACGATCGAGGTGGAATTTGGTGGCAGGGGGCACCGCACAAGGCTAAGGAACGATCTCAAGGATCAAGTTGTGTGTCTTGGGGTGCCCCCCGCCCCCGTATATAAAGGTTGGAGGAGGGGGAGCCGGCCGGCCAGGGAGAGGAGGCGTAGGGGAGTCCTACTCCCACCGGGAGTAGGACTCCTCCCCCCAATCCTAATCCAATTAGGACTCCTGGGGGGGAAAGAGAGAGAAGGGGGGCCGGCCCCCTATCCTAGTCATACTAGGACTTGGGGAAGGGGGGGGGGGGCGCCGGCCAGCTTGGGCTTGTCCCTTTTCTCTTTTTCCACTAAGGCCCAATAGGCCCATTAGTCTCCCGGGGGGTTCCGGTAACCCTCCCGGTATTCCGGTAAAATCCCGATTTCACCCGGAACACTTCCGATGTCCAAACATAGGCTTCCAATATATCAATCTTTACGTCTCGACCATTTCGAGACTCCTCGTCATGTCCGTGATCTCATCCGGGACTCCGAACAACCTTCGGTACATCAAAATTCATAAACTCATAATAACTGTCATCGTAACGTTAAGCGTGCGGACCCTACGGTTCGAGAACAATGTAGACATGACCGAGACACGTCTCCGGTCAATAACCAATAGCGGGACCTGGATGCCCATATTGGCTCCTACATATTCTACGAAGATCTTTATCGGTCAGACCGCATAACAACATACGTTGTTCCCTTTGTCATCGGTATGTTACTTGCCCGAGATTCGATCGTCGGTATCCAATACCTAGTTCAATCTCGTTACCGGCAAGTCTCTTTACTCGTTCCGTAATACATCATCTCACAACTAACATATTAGTTGCAGTGCTTGCAAGGCTTATGTGATGTGCATTACCGAGAGGGCCCAGAGATACCTCTCCGACAATCGGAGTGACAAACCCTAATCTCGAAATACGCCAACCCAACATCTACCATTGGAGACACCTGTAGTACTCCTTTATAATCACCCAGTTACGTTGTGACGTTTGGTAGTACCCAAAGTGTTCCTCCGGTAAACGGGAGTTGCATAATCTCATAGTTATAGGAACATGTATAAGTCATGAAGAAAACAATATCAACATACTAAACGATCAGGTGCTATGCTAATGGAATGGGTCATGTCAATCAGATCATTCTACTAATGATGTGACCTCGTTAATCAAATAACAACTCCTTGTTCATGGTTAGGAAACATAACCATCTTTGATTAACGAGCTAGTCAAGTAGAGGCATACTAGTGACACTCTGTTGGTCTATGTATTCACACATGTATTATGTTTCCGGTTAATACAATTCTAGCATGAATAATAAACATTTATCATGATGTAAGGAAATAAATAATAACTTTATTATTGCCTCTAGGGCATATTTCCTTCAGTCTCCCACTTGCACTAGAGTCAATAATCTAGATTACACAGTAATGATTCTAACACCCATGGAGCCTTGGTGCTGATCATGTTTTGCTCGTGGAAGAGGCTTAGTCAACGGGTCTGCAACATTCAGATCCGTATGTATCTTGCAAATCTCTATGTCTCCCACCTGGACTAAATCCCGGATGGAGTTGAAGCGTCTCTTGATGTGTTTGGTCCTCTTGTGAAATCTGGATTCCTTTGCCAAGGCAATTGCACCAGTATTGTCACAGAAGATTTTCATTGGACCCGATGCACTAGGTATGACACCTAGATCGGATATGAACTCCTTCATCCAGACTCCTTCGTTTGCTGCTTCCGAAGCAGCTATGTACTCCGCTTCACATGTAGATCCCGCTACGACGCTTTGTTTAGAACTGCACCAACTGACAGCTCCACCGTTTAAAGTAAACACGTATCCGGTTTGCGATTTAGAATCGTCCGGATCAGTGTCAAAGCTTGCATCAACGTAACCTCTTACGGTGAGCTCTTTGTCACCTCCATATACGAGAAACATATCCTTAGTCCTTTTCAGGTATTTCAGGATGTTCTTGACCGCTGTCCAGTGATCCATTCCAGGATTACTTTGGTACCTCCCTGCTAAACTTATAGCAAGGCACACATCAGGTCTGGTACACAGCATTGCATACATGATAGAGCCTATGGCTGAAGCATAGGGAACATCTTTCATTTTCTCTCTATCTTCTGCAGTGGTCGGGCATTGAGTCTTACTCAATTTCATACCTTGTAACACAGGCAAGAACCCTTTCTTTGCTTGATCCATTTTGAATTTCTTCAAAATCTTGTCCAGGTATGTGCTTTGTGAAAGTCCAATTAAGCGTCTTGATCTATCTCTATAGATTTTTTTGCCTAATATGTATGCAGCTTCCCCGAGGTCTTTCATCGAAAAACTTTTATTCAAGTATCCCTTTATGCTATCCAGAAATTCTATATCATTTCCAATTAGCAATATGTCATCCACATATAATATCAGAAATGCTACAGAGCTCCCACTCACTTTCTTGTAAATACAGGCTTCTCCAAAAGTCTGTATAAAGCCAAATGCTTTGATCACACTATCAAAGCGTTTATTCCAACTCCGAGATGCTTGCACCAGTCCATAAATGGATCGCTGGAGTTTGCATACTTTGTTAGCTCCTTTTGGATCGACAAAACCTTCTGGTTGTACCATATACAACTCTTCTTTCAGAAATCCATTCAGGAATGCAGTTTTGACATCCATCTGCCATATTTCATAATCATAAAATGCGGCAATTGCTAACATAATTCTGACGGACTTAAGCATCGCTACGGGTGAGAAAGTCTCATCGTAGTCAACCCCTTGAACTTGTCGAAAACCTTTTGCGACAAGTCGAGCTTTATAGACAGTAACATTACCGTCAGCGTCAGTATTTTCTTGAAGATCCATTTATTCTCAATTGCTTGCCGATCATCGGGCAAGTCAACCAAAGTCCATACTTTGTTCTCATACATGGATCCCATCTCAGATTTCATGGCCTCAAGCCACTTTGCGGAATCTGGGCTCACCATCGCTTCTTCATAGTTCGTAGGTTCATCATGATCTAGCATCATGACTTCCAGAACTGGATTACCGTACCACTCTGGTGCGGATCTCACTCTGGTTGATCTACGTGGTTCAGTAGTATCTTGTTCTGAAGCTTCATGATCATCATCATTAGCTTCCTCACTGATTGGCATAGGTGTCGCAGAAACAGTTTTCTGTGATGTACTATTTTCCAATAAGGGAGCAGGTACAGTTACCTCATCAAGTTCTACTTTCCTCCCACTCACTTCTTTCGAGAGAAACTCCTTCTCTAGAAATGATCCATTCTTAGCAACGAATGTCTTGCCTTCGGATCTGTGATAGAAGGTATACCCAACAGTTTCCTTTGGGTATCCTATGAAGACACACTTCTCCGCTTTGGGTTTGAGCTTATCAGGTTGAAGCTTTTTCACATAAGCATCGCAACCCCAAACTTTAAGAAACGACAACTTTGGTTTCTTGCCAAACCATAGTTCATAAGGCGTCGTCTCAACGGATTTTGATGGTGCCCTATTTAACGTGAATGCGGCCGTCTCTAAAGCATAACCCCAAAACGATAGCGGTAAATCAGTAAGAGACATCATGGATCGCACCATATCTAGTAAAGTGCGATTACGACGTTCGGACACACCATTACGCTGTGGTGTTCCGGGTGGCGTGAGTTGCGAAACTATTCCACAATTTTTCAAATGTATACCAAACTCGTAACTCAAATATTCTCCTCCACGATCAGATCGTAGAAACTTTATTTTCTTGTTACGATGATTTTCAACTTCACTCTGAAATTCTTTGAACCTTTCAAATGTTTCAGATTTATGTTTCATTAAGTAGATATACCCATATCTGCTTAAATCATCTGTGAAGGTGAGAAAATAACGATATCCGCCACGAGCCTCAATATTCATCGGACCACATACATCGGTATGTATGATTTCCAACAAATCTGTTGCTCTCTCCATAGTACCGGAGAACGGTGTTTTAGTCATCTTGCCTATGAGGCACGGTTCGCAAGTACCAAGTGATTCATAATCAAGTGTTTCCAAAAGCCCATCAGTATGGAGTTTCTTCATGCGCTTTACACCGATATGACCTAAACGGCAGTGCCACAAATAAGTTGCACTATCATTATTAACTTTGCATCTTTTGGCTTCTACATTATGAATATGTGTATTACTATCTTCGAGATTCAACAAGAATAGACCACTCTTCAAAGGTGCATGACCATAAAAGATATTATTCATATAAATAGAACAACCATTATTCTCTGATTTAAATGAATAACCGTCTCGCATTAAACAAGATCCAGATATAATGTTCATGCTCAACGCTGGCACCAAATAACAATTATTTAGGTCTAATATTAATCCCGAAGGTAGATGTAGAGGTAGCGTGCCGACCGCGATCACATTGACTTTGGAACCGTTTTCCACGCGCATCGTCACCTCGTCCTTTGCTAGTGTCCGCTTATTCCGTAGTCCCTGTTTCGAGTTGCAAATATTAGCAACAGAACCAGTATCAAATACCCAGGTGCTACTGCGAGCTCTAGTAAGGTACACATCAATAACATGTATATCACATATACCTTTGCTCACTTTGCCATCCTTCTTATCCGCCAAATACTTGGGGCAGTTCCGCTTCCAGTGACCAGTCTGCTTGCAGTAGAAGCACTCAGTTTCAGGCTTAGGTCCAGACTTGGGTTTCTTCTCCTGAGCAGCAACTTGCTTGCTGTTCTTCTTGAAGTTTCCCTTCTTCTTCCCTTTACCCTTTTTCTTGAAACTAGTGGTCTTGCTAACCATCAACACTTGATGCTCCTTCTTGATTTCTACCTCCGCAGCTTTCAGCATTGCGAAGAGCTCGGGAATAGTCTTGTTCATCCCTTGCATATTATAGTTCATCACGAAGCTCTTGTAGCTTGGTGGTAGTGATTGGAGAATTCTGTCAATGACGCAATCATCTGGAAGATTAACTCCCATCTGAATCAAGTGATTATTATACCCAGACATTTTGAGTATATGCTCACTGACAGAACTATTCTCCTCCATCTTACAGCTATAGAACTTATTGGAGACTTCATATCTCTCAATTCGGGCATTTGCTTGAAATATTAACTTCAACTCCTGGAACATCTCATATGCTCCATGACGTTCAAAACGTCGTTGAAGTCCCGATTCTAAGCCGTAAAGCATGGCACACTGAACTATCGAGTAGTCATCAGCTTTGCTCTGCCAGATGTTCATAACATCTGGTGTTGCTCCAGCAGCAGGCCTATCACCCAGCGGTGCTTCCAGGACGTAATTCTTCTGTGCAGCAATGAGGATAATCCTCAGGTTACGGACCCAGTCCGTGTAATTGCTACCATCATCTTTCAACTTTGCTTTCTCAAGGAACGCATTAAAATTCAACGGAACAATAGCACGAGCCATCTATCTACAAGCAACATAAACAAGCAAGATACTATCAGGTACTAAGTTCATGATAAGTTTAAGTTCAGTTAATCAAATTACTTAGGAACTCCCACTTAGATAGACATCCCTCTAATCCTCTAAGTGATCACGTGATCCAAATCAACTAAACCATAACCGATCATCACGTGAGATGGAGTAGTTTTCAATGGTGAACATCGTCATGTTGATCATATCTACTATATGATTCACGCTCGACCTTTCGGTCTCTGTGTTCCGAGGCCATATCTGCATATGCTAGGCTCGTCAAGTATAACCTGAGTATTCTGCGTGTGCAAAACTGGCTTGCACCCGTTGTAGATGGACGTAGAGCTTATCACACCCGATCATCACGTGGTGTCTGGGCACGACGAACTTTGGCAACGGTGCATACTCAGGGAGAACACTTCTTGATAATTTAGTGAGAGATCATCTTATAATGCTACCATCAATCAAAGCAAGATAAGATGCATAAAAGGATAAACATCACATGCAATCAATATAAGTGATATGATATGGCCATCATCATCTTGTGCTTGTGATCTCCATCTCCGAAGCACCGTCATGATCACCATCGTCACCGGCGCACCATGTTGATCTCCATCGTAGCAACGTTGTCGTCTCGCCAATCTTATGCTTCCACGACTATCACTACCGCTTAGTAATAAAGTAAAGCATTACATCGCGATTGCATTGCATACAATAAAGCGACAACCATATGGCTCCTGCCAGTTGCCGATAACTCGGTTACAAAACATGATCATCTCATACAATAAAATCAGCATCATGTCTTGACCATATCACATCACAACATACCCTGCAAAAACAAGTTAGACATCCTCTACTTTGTTTGTTGCAAGTTTTACGTGGCTGCTACGGGCTTAAGCAAGAACTCATCTCACCTACGCATCAAAACCACAACGATAGTTCGTCAAATAGACTCCGTTTTAACCTTCTCAAGGACCGGGCGTAGTCACACTTGGTTCAACTAAAGTTGGAGAGACAGTCTTCCGCAAGCCATCTATGTGCAAAGCACGTCGAGGGAACCGGTCTCGCGTAAGAGTACGCGTAAGGTTGGTCCGGATCGTCTCACCCAACAATACCGCCGAACCAAAGTATGACATGCTGGTAGGCAGTATGACTTGTATCGCCCACAACTCACTTGTGTTCTACTCGTGCATATAACATCAAACCATAAAACCTAGGCTCGGATGCCACTGTTGGGGAACGCAGTAATTTCAAAAATTTTCCTACGCACACGCAAGATCATGGTGATGCACAGCAACGAGAGGGGAGAGTGTTGTCTACGTACCAACGCAGACCGACTGCGGAAGCGATCACACAACGTAGAGGAAGTAGTCGTACGTCTTCTTCCCGATCCGACCGATCCAAGCACCGTTACTCCGGCACCTCCGAGTTCTTAGCACACGTTCAGCTCGATGACGTTCCTCGGGCTCCGATCCAGCAAAGCGACGAGGAAGAGTTCCGTCAGCACGACGGCGTGATGACGATCTTGATGTACTACCGACGCAGGGCTTCGCCTAAGCACTACAACGGTATGATCGAGGTGGAATTTGGTGGCAGGGGGCACCGCACACGGCTAAGGAACGATCTCAAGGATCAAGTTGTGTGTCTTGGGGTGCCCCCCGCCCCCGTATATAAAGGTTGGAGGAGGGGGAGCCGGCCGGCCAGGGAGAGGAGGCGCAGGGGAGTCCTACTCCCACCGGGAGTAGGACTCCTCCCCCCAATCCTAATCCAATTAGGACTCCCGGGGGGGAAAGAGAGAGAAGGGGGGCCGGCCCCCTATCCTAGTCATACTAGGACTTGGGGAAGGGGGGGGGGGGGCGCCGACCAGCTTGGGCTTGTCCCTTTTCTCTTTTTCCACTAAGGCCCAATAGGCCCATTAGTCTCCCGGGGGGTTCCGGTAACCCTCCCGGTATTCCGGTAAAATCCCGATTTCACCCGGAACACTTCCGATGTCCAAACATAGGCTTCCAATATATCAATCTTTACGTCTCGACCATTTCGAGACTCCTCGTCATGTCCGTGATCTCATCCGGGACTCCGAACAACCTTCGGTACATCAAAATGCATAAACTCATAATAACTGTCATCGTAACGTTAAGCGTGCGGACCCTACGGTTCGAGAACAATGTAGACATGACCGAGACACGTCTCCGGTCAATAACCAATAGCGGGACCTGGATTCCCATATTGGCTCCTACATATTCTACGAAGATCTTTATCGGTCAGACCGCATAACAACATACGTGGTTCCCTTTGTCATCGGTATGTTACTTGCCCGAGATTCGATCGTCGGTATCCAATACCTAGTTCAATCTCGTTACCGGCAAGTCTCTTTACTCGTTCCGTAATACATCATCTCACAACTAACATATTAGTTGCAGTGCTTGCAAGGCTTATGTGATGTGCATTACCGAGAGGGCCCAGAGATACCTCTCCGACAATCGGAGTGACAAACCCTAATCTCGAAATACGCCAACCCAACATCTACCATTGGAGACACCTGTAGTACTCCTTTATAATCACCCAGTTACATTGTGACGTTTGGTAGTACCCAAAGTGTTCCTCCGGTAAACGGGAGTTGCATAATCTCATAGTTATAGGAACATGTATAAGTCATGAAGAAAACAATAGCAACATACTAAACGATCAGGTGCTATGCTAATGGAATGGGTCATGTCAATCAGATCATTCTACTAATGATGTGACCTCGTTAATCAAATAACAACTCCTTGTTCATGGTTAGGAAACATAACCATCTTTGATTAACGAGCTAGTCAAGTAGAGGCATACTAGTGACACTCTGTTGGTCTATGTATTCACACATGTATTATGTTTCCGGTTAATACAATTCTAGCATGAACAATAAACATTTATCATGATGTAAGGAAATAAATAATAACTTTATTATTGCCTCTAGGGCATATTTCCTTCACATGTGCTATGCTATAGGTTGACGATTGCATGGGTAGCGCCCCTTTGGAAGGGGCCTCTCCCTTTGAAGAGCAAGATTTTTGTGTGGCAACTGCTGAGGGATCACCTCCCATCTGGGATGGAGGTGATCAAGAGGCATGGCTCAGGTAATGGGTTGTGCCCTCTGTGTGGGGTACCGGAAACAAGGACCCACATCCTGTTCACTTGCACAATGGCTCGGCCGCTCTGGAGCTTTGTTCGGGAGGCCCTCATAAATGTTTGGGAGGCTTTGGTTCTTGTCAGCTTCCTCCAAAATAGAGCAGTGCATACCAAAAGGAAAGGTGCCTCTTCCAACTAATTTTTGCTGCCTTAACATGGATGCTTTGGACAACGTGTAACAGGTGGGTGATCAAGCGGATCTTTCTTGCGTTATTGCAACACTGGCACCCACTAGCCAGGTAATGGGACCGTGACAACTCGGGCAGATGCTGGATACGCTACATGACTCGGCACATCGACTATCCTCTCGAGTGGTCCTTTGATGTTATGGACACTTGGTGGTCTTTTTTTCCTTCTTTTCTCCTTTGTTTTATTTGGGCTTGCTGATGGAAAATGTTGCATGAAAATCAAAATTTTGCCTACGAACACGCAAGATCCAATCTAGGAGATGCATAGCTATGAGAGGGGGAGTGTGTCTACATACCTTTGTAGATTGAAAGTGTTAGGTCGTAACGTGGTTGATGTAGTCGCACTCTTCACGATCCAATTGCGATTCAATATGATCTAGTACCGCACATGCGGCACCTCTGAGTTTAGCACCCGTACGGCCCAACGGTGTCCTCTCCTTATTGATCTAGAAACCAAGGGCGGGGAGGTAGACAAGATCTGAACCAACATGACAGCATGGTGGTGGTGGTGGTAGCAGAATTCTGGCAGGGCTTCGCCAAGCATGTATCGGTGAAACATGGGAGAAGTTGGGAGAGGTAACGGGCAAGGGTCGAAGGTTGGCTGACCCCAACGCCTCCCCACCTTTATATAGGCGTGGAGGGGGCTAGTGGCTTTCCCTCCAAGCCTCTAGGGTCATTGTCCAAAGTGGGAGGAAAGAAATCCCTCCTTTCCTTCCACACCGATCGCCATCCCCCCTTTTCAGGGATCCTAATCTTATCCATTTAGGATATGATACTATTCCTTTTAAGCAGGGGTCTTGGTGCGTCTAGACCAGGGGTCTGGGGCCTTTCCCCACTACCCACGTTCATGTGGGTCCCCCATGTAGGTGGGCCCCACTCCAGAACCTTCTCGGTACGATACCGAAAAACCCCAAACTTTTTTCGGAACCCCGAAAACAACTTTCCATATATGAATATTTACCTATGGACCATTCCAGAGCTCCTCGTGATGTCACAGATCCCAACCGAGACTCCAAACAACCTTCATAATTTCCACTCTTAATATCTCAATACTACCCTAGCGCTACTGAACGGTAAGTATGCAACCCTATGAGTTTGAGAACCATGTAGACATGACCGCGACTCCTCTCTGATCAATAATCAATAGCAGGACCTAGATGCCTATATTGATTCCCACATATTCAACAAAGATATTTATTTGTTGAACCATGATGTCAAGGATTCAGTTAATCCCATATGCAATTCCCTTTGTCTGGCGATATGTTACTTGTCCGAGATTCGATTGTCGGTATCTCCATACCTAGTTCAATCTCACCACCGGCAAGTCTCTTTACTCATTCCGTAATACAAGATCCTGTGACTACACTCATTAGTCACATGCTTGCAAGCTTCTTGTGATGTTGTATTATCGAGAGGGCCCAGAGATATCTCTCTTTCACATGGCGCGACAAATCCCAGTCTTGATCCATGCAACCCAACAAAAACCTTCGGAAATACATGTAGAGCACCTTTATGATCACCTAGTTACGAAGTGATGTTTGTTAGCACACAAAGTATTCCTCCGTTATCCGGAAGTGGCATGATCTCATGGTCTAAGGAACTGATACTTGACATGAAGAAAGTTGTAGCAAATAACTAAATGATCTGATGCTAAGCTTACGGTTGGGTCTATCCATCACATCATTATCCTAATGATGTTCATTATCGTAATGATGTGACCCCGTTATCAAATGACAACTCATGTCCACTGATACGTCCATTTTGCATCATGTTTTCCTACTGTTATTTACAATGTTTTTATGCATAATAATGCTTTATTGAGTAATTTTAATGCCTTTTCTCTCTTAATATGCAAGGTTTACACAAAGAGGGAGAATGCCGATAGCTGGAATTCTGGACCTGAAAAAGCTATGTCAGAGTCACCTATTCTGCACATCTCCAAATGAGCTGAAAATTTACGGAGAATTGTTTTGGAATATATGAAGAATATTGGAGCAAATAACTACTAGAGGGGGCCCAACAGGTGGGCGCAACGCACCTGGGCGCGCCCTGGTGGGTTGTGCCCTCCTTGGCCTACCTCTGGTGCCCCTCTTCTGGTATATAAGTCATTTTGACCTCAAAAAAATAAGGGAAGACTTCCGGGATGGAGCTCCACCATCTCGAGGTGGAATTTGGGTAGGAGCACTTTTGCCCTCCGGTGGAGCGATTCTGCCGGGGGAAATTCCCTCCCGGAGGGGGAAATCATCATCATCACCAACAACCCTCTCATCTTTGGGAGGCCAATCTTCATCAACATCTTCAACAACACCATCTCCTCTCAAACCCTAGTTCATCTCTTGTGTTCAATCTTTGTACCGGAACCTCAGATTGGTACACGTGGGTGACTAGTAGTGTTGATTATATCTTGTGGTTGATTACTATATGGTTTATTTGGTGGAAGATTATATGTTCAGGTCCATTATGCTATTTAATACCCCTCTGATCTTGAGGATGATTATCATTTGTGATTAGTTACTTTTTTTCTTGAGGTCACGGGAGAAGTCATGTTGCAAGTAATCATGTGAACTTGATATGTGTTTGATATTTTGATGATATGTATGTTGTGATTCCCTTAGTGGTGTCATGTGAACGTCGACTACATGGCACTTCACCATATTTGGGCCTAAGGGAATGCATTGTGGAGTATTTATTAGATGATGGTTTGCTAGAGTGATAGAAGCTTAAACCCTAGTTTATGCGCTATTTCGTAAGGCACTGATTTGGATCCAAAAGTTTAATGCTATGGTTAGATTTTATCTTAATACTTTTCTCGTAGTTGCTGATGCTTGCGAGGGGGTTAATCATAAGTAGGAGGTTTGTTCAAGTAAGAAAAACACCTAAGCACCGGTCCACCCACATATCAAATTATCAAAGTAGCGAACACGAATCAAACCAACACGATGAAAGTGACTAGATGAAATTCCCGTGTATCCTCAAGAACGCTTTTCTTATTATAAGAAACCATTTCGGCCTGTCCTTTGTCACAAAAGGATTGGGATACCTTGCTGCACTTTATTTACCGTTACCATTGCTTGCTCGTTACAAATTATCTTTCTATCAAACTACCTGTTACCGACAATTTCAGTGCTTGTAGAAATTACCTTGCTAAAAACCACTTGTCATTTCTTTCTGCTCCTCGTTGGGTTCGACACTCTTACATATCGAAAAGACTACGATTGATCTCCTATACTTGTGGGTCATCATCCATGGTTAGGAAACCTTAACCATCTTTGATCAACGGGCTAGTCTAGTAGAGGCTTACTAGGGACACGGTGTAGTTTATGTATTCACACATGTATTTAAGTTTCCAGTCATACAATTCTAGCATGAATAATAAACATTTATCATGAACTAGAAATATGATAATACCATTTTATTATTGCCTGTAGGGCATATTTCCAATAGTCTCCCACTTGCACTAGAGCGAATAATCTAGTTCACATCACCATGTGATTAACACCCAGTGAGTTCTGGGGTTTGATCATGTTTTGCTTGTGAGAGAGGTTTTAGTCAACTCGCGTCTGCTACATCCAGATCCGTGTGTACTTTGCAAATCTTTATGTCATACTATAGATGCCGCTACCACGCTCCACTTGGAGTTATTCCAAATGACTGCTCCACTATACGTGTCCCATTAACGACCCAGAGTTATCCGGATCGGTGTCAAAGCTTGCATCAATGTAACCCTTTACGACTAACTCTTTATCACCTCCATAACTGAGAAACATTTTCTTAGTCCTCTTTAAGTACCTAAGGATAATCTTGACCGTTGTCCAGTGATCCACACCTGGATCACTCTTGTACCCCCTTGCCAGACTCATGGCAAGGGACAAATCAGTTATGGTACACAACATGACAGACATTATAGAGCCTATGGCTGAGGCATAGGGGATGACTTTCATCCTTTCTCTTTCTTTTGCCGTGGTCGGGCTTTGAGTCTTACTCAACTTCACACCTTACAACTCGGGCAAGAACTACTTTCTTGACTGATCCATTTTTAACTTCTTCGAAATCTTGTGTAGGTATGCTTTATGTGAAAGTCTTATTAGACATCTTGATCTATCTCTATAGATCTTAATGCCCAATATGCAAGCAACCTTACCTAGGTCTTCCTTTGAAAAACTCCTTTCAAACAACCCTTTATGCTTTCCAGAATTCTACATCATTTCTAATCAACAATATGTCATACGCATATACTCATCAGAAATACTATAGAGCTCCCACTCACTTTCTTGTAAATACAAGTTTCTTCATAAACTTCGTATAAATCCAAAAAATTTGATCACCTTATCAAAGCCTATATCCCAACTCCGAGATGCTTGCACTAGTCCATAGATGGATTGCTAGAGCTTGCATACCTTTTTAGCATCCTTAGGATCCACAAAACCTTTGGGCTGCATCATATACAACTCTTCCTCAAGGAAAGCAGTTTTCACATCCATCTGCGAGATTTCATAATCGAAAAATGCACTAATTGCTAACATAATTCTACTAGATTTAAGCATCGCTATCGGTGAGAAAATCTCATCATAGTCAACTCCTTGAACTTGTCGAAAACCCTTTGCGGCAAGTCGAGCTTTATAGACAGTGAAATTACAATGACATAACCATAGTCTCTTCAACCTTTCGATCGCGCCCCACAACACAAACAAGCACACCCATGATGACACATACAGAAATTATATATATATATATATATAGCGCCGCTCCAATGGAGTTTGGCGTGCATCAAGTGGAGACCCACGTAAGGGAGAAGGACCTCTCGGTGGTGTACACCAACGACCCGACCTTGGTGGAGGACTCCATCAACACCATGGAGCAGTTGCTTGCTCAGGATGACAAGTACAAAGTGGTCGACATCGACCTCCAGTACACCCACGGTCGTGCCGGGTATGACAAGAAGGTTGCCGTGGCCCAGTTGTGCATGCGCCATCATGTCCTTGTCTACCACTACTCCATGGACATAAGGCCTTGCGATCATTTTGCCAGGTTTGTCAATAGCCCCGACTACAACTTCGCTACGATGGATACCATCAATGATGTAAAAGCGCTCAAGGTTATGGGCTTGGCTTGCAAGAAGCTGTTGGTGCAATGATTTGCCTCCTTATGTTTTGGAGTTTGTTGACATAAATAGTATGGGACTTATGTGTTTGCTAGTGCATACAGAGTACCAGGTCCCTGAAATCATGATGAGTTTGATTCAAATAACGAAGGTAATCTCTTGCATAGCAGTGAAGGTTTGAAGGAAATATGCCCTAGAGGCAATAATAAAGTTGTTATTTATATTTCCTTACATCATGATAAATGTTTATT
Organism: Triticum monococcum; assembly: GCA_034509565.1. Classification (NCBI taxonomy): domain Eukaryota; kingdom Viridiplantae; phylum Streptophyta; class Magnoliopsida; order Poales; family Poaceae; genus Triticum; species Triticum monococcum. The sequence goes on from CM067843.1 coordinate 478,721,998, forward strand.
ATTCATGCTAGAATTGTATTAACCGGAAATTTAGTACATGTGTGAATACTTAGACAAACAGAGTGTCCCTAGTATGCCTCTACTAGACTAGCTCGTTAATCAAAGATGGTTAAGTTTCCTGACCATAGACATGTGTTGTCATTTGATGAACGGGATCACATCATTAGAGAATGATGTGATGGACATGACCCATCCGTTAGCTTAGCATAATGACCGTTTAGTTTTATTGCTATTGCTTTCTTCATGACTTATAAATGTTCCTCTGACTAGGAGATTATGCAACTCCCGAATACCGGAGGAACACCTTGTGTGCTATCAAACGTCATAACATAACTGGGTGATTATAAAGATGCTCTACAGGTGTCTCCTATGGTGTTTGTTGAGTTGGCATAGATCGAGATTAGGATTTGTCACTCCGTGTATCAGAGAGGTATCTCTGGGCCCTCTCGGTAATGCACATCACTATGAGCCTTGCAAGCAATGTGTCTAATGAGTTAGCCACGTGATGATGTATTATGGAACGAGTAAAGAGACTTGCCGATACGTCTCCAACATATATATAATTTATAAAATATTCATGCTGTTATTTTATCATTCTTGGGCGTTTTACAATCATTTTATAGCAACTTTATATCATTTTTTGGGACTAACCTATTGACCCAGTGCCCAGTGCCAGTTGCTATTTTTTTTGCTTGTTTTTTTATATCACAGGAAATCAATATCAAACGGAGTCCAAACACCATGAAACTTTACGGAGATTTTTCTTGGACCAAAAGGAACCCAATGGGCCAGCGCTGCACCTGGGGGGGGGGGGGGTGCCCCGAGGTGGGCACAACCCACCAGGGCGCCTAGGTGGGTTGTGCCCACCTCGGTGGCCTCCCGCACCCCCTCTTTGCACTATAAATTCCCAAATATTCCAAAACCCTTCAGGGTTAGCCTAGATCAGAAGTTTCACCGTCGCAGGGCTCCGTAGCCACCAAAAACCAATCTAGACCCGTTTCGGCACCCTGCCAGAGTGGGAAATAATCTCTGGTGGCCATCTTCATCATCCCGGCGGTCACCACGATGAGGAGGGAGTAGTCCACCCTCGGGGCTGAGGGTTTATACTAGTAGCTATGTGTTTAATCTCTCTCTCTTGTGATCCATATCATGGGCTTTGTTAATATAGTCGGATCATATGATGTTTATCCCCTCTATACCCTTGTTGTGATGAATTGAATCTTTACCCTTTGAAGTTTTTTCTTCTCGGATTGAATGTTCAGATTTGAGAACACATGATGTATGTCTTGCGGCATGAATACTTGAGGTGACAATGGGGTATCTTCGTAACATCCCAAATTTTCAATTTGGAATGTTATACATAGATCATCATGCATATCATATTTTCTTGCATTTTTGTCGATCCTAGAAATTTCACGCAACTCAAGGACCCTCGGAGAGAGTTGGAGATTTCGTCATTTTCATATTTGAGTTCTTCTCAAATTTTGAAAAGAGGATCATTGGATTTGTTGGAGTTTTATTTGCCTTTTATTTGGATAGGGAAAAATGCGTGTTTTCAAAATTTGCATTTTAGGCCCGGGGAAAAGTTCATTTTGTTCGACTCATTTTTAGGAGCCGAGGAAAATTTAATTTAGAAGTTGTGGAGTTCGTTTAGGTTTCTTTTTCTGTGTTTTTCTGCGCGCGAGACCGATTTAAAAAAAAAATCCCGCAGCGCCTGGGCCAAGGCCCAAGCCGCCGGCCAGGCCAGGCCATCGCCGCGCCGCGCGCCAGCGCGCAGGAGGCCGCCGCCGCCCCCAGTGGAGTCCCACTAGGACTCCAATCTCTTCTCCCTCTCCTACTCTTTTTCTTGCCCCTTCCCCAAGCAAACCCTCCCCCTCACCTATATAAATACCAACACCCCCCTCTAAACCCCACCAAGCCGCGCCCCAAGCCCCAAGCCGCGCCCAAGCCGCGCCGCGCCCCTTGCACCGCGCCGCGCCCCTTGCACCGCGCCGCCGCCGCCCTTGTGCCGCGCCGCCGCCGCCCTTGCTCGTCGCCGCCGCCGCCCAACGCCGCCGTTCGCCGGAGCCCCGTTTGCCGGAACCTCGCCGAGGTAGCCGCGCCGCATCTCTCTATCCCCTCGGTTCGGTTTTTCTTATAAACCGTTCCGGTTCTTTCTTCTCTTCCGATTCGTTTTCTTTCTGGTTCTTTTCTAAACCGTTCCGGTTTTCTAGATCGGTTTTTCGTTCGGTTTTCTTCTCCGAAACCCTAGATCGGATTTGTTTTCTTTTCCGGTTCAGTTGCCTCGAGACCGTTCGCCGGACCGTTCGTCCTAACGAACGTGATCACCGGATTATTCCTGGCTAACGAATGTCCGTTCGTTTAACCGTTCTTCTTTTTCTTTTCGTCGGATTTATTCCGCGATCGCGATCTCAGATCCGATCTTCGTTCTAGTTTATCTTCTCACTTGTTTATCAGAACCAGGTGATTCAAGCGCCTGGAGTTTCGTTTCGAAACCGCCGTTCTGACTAATCAACTTTAACTAAGTTTTGCTACGGTAAAATTTGACCTAGTTTCAACTTGCTAGAACCGAGTTGTTTTCTTCCGCCGTTTGTTTTCGGTTTCTTTGTTCGGTTCTTTCTCTCTTTGCAACCGGAGTTCTTAAGTTGAACTTTCTGGTTCGATCTCTTGTTCGAGTTTTACCTGTGCATTAGATGAGTACTTATTGTATGCTTGTTGTTTGTCTGCGATAGATTACCCGGATTGCGCCGCCTGTTACTTCGAATCTCTAGGACTCGCGGATCATCAGCAAGGCAAGTAACACTTTGATCATACCTTTTCTACAACCCAGTTTTATTGCATTAGATCAATCCTCACACATTGCATGATTAGGATCTAATTAAATTGTGGGATGGGAAGTAGATGAGGTAGTACCTATTACCTGTTTATTATGAAACCTTTGGGAGTTACTTCTACGTTTGCTTATTATGCCATGCTATGCTAGTAGACGTGGATTGGGTGAGTGATATCCATGACAGATGTGAGATTGATAATTTTAATGGTTTATCTAAGGTGGCAACTTAAACACACATCTGGGTGGATTGAGGCACCTGATGTCTATCAGGACTTGCCTGTTTTTATTTTGGACCGCCACCCAGGCTCAAAGGGGTCATAAGATCTTTCATGCTAAATACTTACGTGTGCAGCCACAAGCCAATATGGGCTCTGGCATAGTTGACTAAGTCGTGCGAACTCTTACAGGGTAGACTAGCAGATGTAGGGGAAAGTAGGTGTACCGGTCTATCCATCGTAAGGTGCTAGCGCTTCTGAAAGACTGTGTCTCGGTCATCCATTTCTCAAACACCAGTAGTGCGAGAAACCCAACGGAGGCGATCGAGTCTTGTGGGGAAAAGTGCGCAAACCTCTGCAGAGTGTAATAAACTAATCATGATTAGCCGTGTCCCCGGTTATGGACATCTTGAGTATCTAGTACTTGAATATCATGTGAATCTCATCATGCTACTTCTAATTAATATTGTTGGGCTATTGATGACTACTTTTAATTGGGATTGAGAATGTGGTCAACCATTCTCAATGTTTAACAAACACCATGATAGTTAAATAAATTTATTCCTTTGCAGTAGGGAAAAACTGGCTTTACGCAAAATAGTAACCATAGAGCTTTCCACCAGCCAAATATGCATATAGTATAGCTGTTTCATTCCATCATTCTCTATGTGTTACTTTGCCAGCATATTCCATGTGCTGACCCGTTTCGGGCTGCAACGTTAATGTTGCAGACTTTTCAGACGATGATTAAGGTGCTTTTAGGTCGTGGTTCTATACTCAGTGATGCCGTTGGAGTTGATGGACCCATTTATCTTCCAAGTCTTCCGCTGTTATCGACATTAGATGGCCTTAAGCCATATTTATTGTAATAAGTTCTCTTTGAGACATCGTTGTAATAAGTGTGTGATTGCCACTTTGCTATAAATCCTTTGAAGTACTGTGTGGTGTCAGCATTACTGATCCAGGGATGACACCAGAGCACAGTAGACTTGATCCATTCGGGTCGGGTTGCCACAGAGATGGTATCAGAGCACACGCTGACTGTAGGACACGACCACTAAGTTAAAGCCATAGATCACTATTCTCTCCTCATTTTCTAACTCCTCATCTTTTCTACTCTTTAGGATGAAGGACGCGAAGATCAAGTACGCTCAACCGGATGAAGGCACACCTTTTGGATTTCACTTGAAGGAAGTCACCAAGTACCTAAACATTGGATTACCAAGTTTCACGGGAACCTTCAACGCCACTCTGCCTGAAGAGGAGCGCTGGAAGATTCAAGCTCACGTTCCGGGAAGGACATTCGCGCCAATGACGAAGCCCATAGATAGTGTTTTCAATGCACCAACTTGGAGCCTAGGAAAGAGCATGGCAGCCCATATCACCATAGGACGCATTGGAGAAGTTTATCAAGAAGACCTCAAGGACACTATCTACCAGATTTGCGGACACCGAGATGAACAATGGGAGTTAGTCAGCACCAAGAAGGATAGATCCATTGCAGCTTTCATCCAGGAGTTAAACCAGCACATTCGACGCCACGAGAACCAGATGTGCAATGATATGATAGAGTTGAAGAATGCGAAGGCAAGGATCATCGATCTAGAAGGAGAACTGAAGGCTACACACAAGGACGACATGGACGAGATCGTAGCTCTAGCAAGACACAACTGCGATCTTAAGCAAGAGATTGAAGAACTCAAGATGGAGTTAGCATCCAGGAAGGAAGACATGTACGTCGCATGTCCGGACAACTACATCATCATCGACGACACTGATTCGGATCCAAGTGAACCCGACTTTGAAGACGAAGCTGGAGCGGACATCATGGAGTCTTCCACAGGTTCAAATTTTTAGATGACCACCAACTATTAGTAGTATTTCCCCCATGTATACACTATAGTTCGAGCACTTTTGCGATAGCTAGATCGATTGTAAGCCCTTGTTTGAATTGAATGAAGTGATTTTGTGTGAATTTGCTCATGTGCATTGGGGTAGTGTTTTCTCTTTAGACCTCACTCTATTCTTATTTCTCATCCTTTCTAAACCCTCAGATGCCTCCGAGATGTGACAATGGATTTCCACCGGAGCTCACTCAGTTGATCCAACAACAGAATCAATTGATGCAGATGTTAGTTCAGAACCAGCAGAACAACAACAACAACAACCCACCTCCACCACCGCCACCTATTGACCACTTAGCCCGTTTCCTTAGGCTAAATCCGCCGGTGTTTTCTAGTAGTATCGAGCCGATAGTAGCAGACGATTGGCTCCGCAAGATAGGAAGGGAGTTGACCACTGCAAGATGCACGGATGGTGAGAAAGTGAAGTTTGCCGCACATCAGTTAGAAGGACCCGCGGCAGCATGGTGGGAGAATTTCACAGCCACCTTCCCAGTTGACACTGTCACATGGGATCAGTTCCAGCAAGCTTTCCGTACTGCACATGTTTCAGCAGGAGCTATGGCCATGAAGAAGCGTGAGTTTCGCAACTTACGCCAAGGAGGAAGGACAGTTGGCCAGTACATTGACAATTTCAGCAAGTTAGCACGTTATGCCCCAGATGACGTTGCTACGGATGCAACCAAGCAGGAGAAGTTCCTGGAGGGACTGAATGATGAGTTGAGTATGCAGTTGATGGTAGCAAGCTTCAACAACTACCAGGAGTTGGTAGATCGTGCCATCATGATTGAAGGGAAGCAACAACAGATTGAGAACTGCAAGAGGAAGTATGGACAAGGGAAGTATAACTCTGGAGCCCAGCAGAAGCCCCGTTTTACCCCTAAATCGGGATTTCAGTTTCAGCATACCCATGGAGGAGGTAGTTCGCACAACCACAATGGCCACAAGAATGGTAATGGGAATGGAGGAAGCAACGGCCAGAACCGTACCACCCCATCAACCCCATCCAAGAGAGACCTGAGTCAAGTCACCTGTTTCAAGTGTTCCAAGACCGGACATTATGCCAATGAATGTCCTGAAGGCCAGAATGGAAATGGCAATGGGAGCTCAGGGAAGAAGCCGAACCCTTTCAATAGGGGACAGGTGAACCACGTTAACATGGAGGAGGTTGAAGATCAGCCTGCTGCAGTAATCGGTAAGTTTTTGGTTAAGTCATTTACCACACTCGTTCTTTTCGATACTGGTGCATCACATTCATACATATCAAGGGGATTTGTGGAAAAATATAGCGTGCCCACTAGGATTCTTAAAACTCCTATGCTAGTAAGTTCGCCAGGAGCAGAGTACATGGCCAGACAAGGATGTTTTCAAGTGCCATTAAGCATAGGAAGGCATGTTTTTTCCCAACAGATTTAATTATTCTGGAGTCCCAAGGTCTGGATGTAATTCTCGGTATGGATTGGCTGTCGATGTATGGAGGAAACATCGATTGTGCTAGTAAGTCAATTTTGCTCACAACGCCAGAAGGAAGAAGGATCAAGTATGTATCCCGGCATGCGCCAAATAGGACACAAGTAAATTGCCTAACAGGAGTAGTGCAGGAGGAAGTACCTGTGGTAAAGGATTTTCCTGATGTATTTCTTGAAGAGTTGCCAGGCATGCCACCGGATAGAGACATTGAGTTTTTGATTGAGTTATTGCCAGGTACATGCCCAATATCAAAGAGACCATACCGGATGCCAGCAAAGGATTTGGTAGAAATTAAGAATCAGATTAAGGAGTTACTGGAGAAAGGTTACATTCGCCCAAGTTCTTCGCCTTGGGGATCACCCGTACTTCTAGTGGAGAAGAAGGATGGATCATTACGGATGGTTGTTGATTACCGTGGATTGAACGAAGTAACCATCAAGAACAAGTACCCACTGCCAATGATTAATGATCCGTTTGATCATTTGCAAGGAGCTAAAGTTTTTTCCAAGATCGACTTGCGATCAGGGTACCACCAGTTGAAGATTCGAGAGCAGGACATACCTAAGACAGCATTCACCACAAGATATGGACTGTATGAGTATACCGTTATGTCATTTGGATTGACTAACGCACCTACCTATTTTATGAACCTGATAAACAAAGTGTTTATGGAGTTTTTGGGTAAGTTCGTCGTAGTGTTCATTGATGATATCCTGGTTTATTCAAGGAATGAAGAAGAGCATAAGGAACATTTGCGTTTGGTTTTGGAGAAACTAAGGGAACATCAGCTATATGCCAAATTCAGCAAATGTGAGTTTTGGTTGAAGGAAGTAGGATTCCTCGGACACGTTATATCCGGAGAAGGGATAGCAGTTGACCCCGCAAAGGTTGAGACCGTAACCGAATGGGAAGCACCAATGACACTTGGAGAGATCCGGAGTTTTCTTGGACTCGCAGGATACTACCGGAGATTCATTGAGAACTTTTCAAAGATTGCAAAGCCTATGACGGAGTTGTTGAAGAAGGATACTAAGTTCAAATGGACTGAGGAGTGTGAGGCTAGTTTCCAGGAGTTGAAGAAACGTTTGGTTACCTCACCAGTGTTGATTTTGCCAGATCAGACCAAGGATTATGAGGTATATTGCGACGCTTCACGTCGAGGACTTGGAGCAGTGCTTATGCAGGAAGGGAGAGTTGTTTTGTATGCTTCACGACAACTGAAGCCTCATGAGTTGAGTTACGCCACACATGATTTGGAGTTAGCAGCCGTAGTGCATGCATTGAAGACATGGAGACATTTTCTCATTGGAAATCATTGTGAGGTGTACACGGATCACAAGAGTTTGAAGTACATTTTCATGCAGAAGGAGTTGAATCTCAGACAAAGGAGATGGTTGGAGCTCATCAAGGATTATGATATGAGATTGCATTACCATCCCGGTAAAGCTAATGTAGTAGCAGACGCATTGAGCCGTAAGAGCCATGTCAATACGTTAATAACGGAGGAAATACCCAAGGAGTTATCAGAAAACCTTCGTGAACTAAGTTTAGAGATAGTTCCGAAAGGTTATGTAGCAGCATTGGAGATTCAGTCAACCTTGATGGATAAAATCAGAGAGGCTCAGAAATCGGACAAGGAGATTGCTTCTATAAAGAAGAAAATGAGCGAAGGAAAAGCAAAGGGATTTCATGAGGATGAGCACGATACCCTATGGTTTGAGGACCGTGTTTATGTGCCAAATGACCCAGAGATCAAGAAGTTGATTCTACAAGAGGCACATGATTCACCATATTCAATTCACCCAGGAAATACCAAGATGTATTTGGATTTGAAGGAGACATTCTGGTGGACCGGAATGAAGAAGGATATTGCAGCATATGTAGCAGTTTGTGATGTGTGTCATAGAGTAAAGGCAGAGCATCAGAAGCCAGCTGGATTGTTACAACCATTGCCGATACCCGAATGGAAGTGGGATAAGATAGGCATGGATTTTATCACAGGACTACCCAGGACGAAGGCAGGATATGACTCGATATGGGTAGTAGTTGATCGTTTGACGAAGGTGGCACATTTCATTCCAGTTAAGACCACTTACACTAGTGCTAAGTTGGCAAAGATATACATGACTAGGATCATTTGTTTGCATATCTTTGTATCAGATAGAGGAACCCAATTTACCTCAAAGTTTTGGAATCAGTTGCATGAAACTTTGGGAACCAGGCTAGAGTTCAGCACCGCTTTTCATCCGTAGACAGATGGACAGACCGAGAGAGTCAATTAGATTTTGGAAGATATGCTGAGAGCTTGTGCACTAGATTATGGATCTAGTTGGGACGATAACTTGCCGTATGCGGAGTTTTCTTATAACAACAGTTACCGAACCAGTTTGAAGATGGCACCTTTCGAAGCTTTATACGGAAGGAGGTGCAGGACACCGTTGTCATGGGACGAAGTTGGAGATTTCCAGTTCTTTGGACCAGATTTGATTAAGGAGTCTGAACAGAAGGTGAAGTTGATTCGCGATAGGCTCAAGGTAGCCCAGTCCAGGCAGAAGAGCTACGCAGATTCTAAACGCAAGGAGACAGTTTACGAAACCGGAGACAGAGTGTATCTCCGAGTATCCCCACTTCGAGGAGTTAAGCGCTTTGGAGTTAAGGGAAAGTTAGCACCGCGTTTCGTTGGACCATATAAGATCTTACAACGTATGGGAGAAGTCGCTTATAAGTTGGAATTACCAGCGGGACTGTCAGGAGTTCATGATGTATTCCATGTTTCTCAGCTGAAGAAATGTCACGCCGAGATGGCGGAGGTACCGCTAAGAGATACAGTGCCATTGGAAGCGATTTAGTTGAAGGACGACTTAACGTATGAGGAGAAGCCAGTCAAGATTCTCGAGTTTGCCAGCAGAGTTACACGCAGCAAGGCTATCAAGTTTTGCAATGTTCAGTGGAACCACCACTCAGAGGATGAAGCCACCTGGGAGAGAGAAGAAGATTTGCTCAAGGACCACCCTCACCTATTTTCTAGCCAACCCGAACCTCGAGGGCGAGATTCATCTTAAGGGGGGTAGGTTTGTAACATCCCAAATTTTCAATTTGGAATGTTTAGATCATCATGCATATCATATTTTCTTGCATTTTTGGTTGATCCTAGAAATTTCACGCAACTCAAGGACCCTCGGAGAGAGTTGGAGATTTCGTCATTTTCATATTTGAGTTCTTCTCAAATTTTGAAGAAAGGATCATTGGTTTTGTCGGAGTTTTATTTGCCTTTTATTTGGATAGGGAAAAATGCACGTTTTCAAAAAATTTGCATTTTAGGTCCCGAGAAAAGTTCATTTTGTTCGACTCATTTTTAGGAGTCGGGAAAAATTTACCTTAGAAGTTTTGGAGTTCGTTTAGGTTTCTTTTTCTGTGTTTTTCTGCGCGCGAAACCGATTTAAAAAAAATAAAAATCGCAGCGCCTTGGGCCAAGGCCCAGCCAGCAGGCCGGCCAGGCCAGGCCATCGCCGCGCCGCGCCCCAGCGTGCAGGAGGCCGACGCCGCCCCAAGTGGAGTCCTACTAGGACTCCAATCTCCTCTCCCTCTCCTACTCTTATTTCTTGTCCCCTCCCCCAAGCAAACCCTCCCCCTCACCTATATAAATACCCAAGCACCCCCCCTCTAAACCCACATCAAACCAAGCCCCAAGCCCCTCACCCCGCGCCGCGCCGCCCTTGTGCCCCCCCGCCGCCGCCTTGCATCACCGCCGCCGCCGCCCTAGTGTCCCGCCGCCGCCGCCCATTGCCCACGCCGCCGCCCTTGCTCGCCGCCGCCTACGCCGCCCAACGCCGTTCGCCGGAGCCCCGCTCGCCGGAGGTACCGCGCCGCGTCTCTCCTATCCCCTCGGTTCGGTTTTTCTTATAAACCGTTCCGGTTCTTTCTTCTCTTCCGATTCGTTTTCTTTCCGGTTCTTTTCTAAACTGTTCCGGTTTTCTAGATCGGTTTTTGGTTCGGTTTTCTTTTCTCGAAACCCTGGATCAGATTCGTTTTCTTTTCCGGTTTAGTTGCCTAGAGACCGTTCGCCGGACCGTTCGTCCTAACGAACGTGATCACCGGATTATTCTCGGCTAACGAACGTCCGTTCATTTAACCGTTCTTCTTTTTCTTTTCGTCGGATTTATTCCGCGATCGCGATCTCAGATCCGATCTTCGTTTTAGTTTATCTTCTCGCTCGTTTATCGGAATCAGGTGATTCAAGTGCCTGGAGTTTCGTTTCGAAACCGCCGTTTCGACTAATCAATTTAAACAAGTTTTTGCTATGGTAAAATTTGACCTAGTTTCAACTTGCTAGAACCGAGTTGTTTTCTTCCGCCGTTTGTTTTCCGTTGTTTTGTTTGGTTCGTTCTTTCTTTGCAACCTGAGTTCTTAAGTTGAACTATCTGGTTCGATCTCTTGTTCGAGTTTTACCTATGCATTAGATGAGTACTTATTGTATGCTTGTTGTTTGTCTGCGATAGATTACCCAGATTGCGCCGCCTGTTACTTCGAATCTCTAGGACTCGCGGATCATCAGCAAGGCAAGTAACACTTTGATCATACCTTTTCTACAACCCTGTTTTATTGCATTAGATCGATCCTCACACATTGCATGATTAGGATCTAATTAAATTGTGGGATGGGAAGTAGATGAGGTAGTACCTATTACCTGTTTATTATGAAACCTTTGGGAGTTACTTCTACGTTTTCTTATTACGCCATGCTATGCTAGTAGACGTGGATTGGGTGAGTGATATCCATGACAGATGTGAGATTGATAATTTTAATGGTTTATCTAAGGTGGCAACTTAAACACACATCTGGGTGGATTGAGGCACCTGATGTCTATCAGGACTTGCCTGTTTTTATTTTGGACCGCCACCCAGGCTCAAAGGGATCACAAGATCTTTCATGCTAAATACTTACGTGTGCAGCCACAAGCCAATATGGGCTCTGGCATAGTTCACTAAGTCGTGCGAACTCTTACAGGGTAGACTAGCAGATGTAGGGGAAAGTAGGTGTACCGGTCTACCCATCATAAGGTGCTAGCGCTTCTGAAAGACTGTGTCTCGGTCATCCGTTTCTCAAACACTAGTAGTGCGAGAAATCCAACGGAGGCGATCGAGTCTTGTGGGGAAAAGTGCGCAAACCTCTGCAGAGTGTAATAAACTAATCATGATTAGCCATGTCCCCGGTTATGGACATCTTGAGTATCTAGTACTTGAATATCATGTGAATCTCATCATGTTACTTCTAATTAATATTGTTGGGCTATTGATGACTACTTTTAATTGGGATTGAGAATGCTGTCAACCATTCTCAATGTTTAACAACCACCATGATAGTTAAATAAATTTATTCCTTTGCAGTAGGGTAAAATTGGCTTTACGCAAAACAGTAACCATAGAGCTTTCCACCAACCAAATATGCATATAGTATAGCTGTTTCATTCCATCATTCTCTATGTGTTACCTTGCCAGCATATTCCATGTGCTGACCCGTTTCGGGCTGCAACGTTAATGTTGCAGACTTTTCAGACGACGATTAAGGTGCTTTTAGGTCGTGGTTCTATACTCAGTGATGCCGTTGGAGTTGATGGACCCATTTATCTTCCAAGTCTTCCGCTGTTATCGACATTAGATGGCCTTAAGCCATATTATTGTAATAAGTTGTCTTTTGAGACATCGATGTAATAAGTGTGTGATTGCCACTCTGCTATAAATCCTTCGAAGTACTGTGTGGTGTCAGCATTACTGATCCAGGGATGACACCGGAGCACAGTAGACTTGATCCATTCGGGTCGGGTCGCCACAGAGATCCATATGGTCTCTTTGTTTCTTTTTATTTCTTTCTCTTTTCTTTTATTCACTTAGGATCATGGCAAAACAATCAAGCCCTTGACTCAACACTAATCTTTATTATATAGCTCACGGACTCGATTACATAGAAGGATAATAAAGCAAAACTGACAACTAGATCATGCCATAAACTTTATTCTACTAGATCAAAATACTACTAATAGGATCGAACTAAGGAAAACGGTAAAGATAAAGGTGAGGGTGATACGATACCGGGGCACCTCCCCCAAGCTTGGTGGTTGCCAAGGGGAGTGCCCATACCCATGTGATTATGTCTCTCTTTTCGGGGATGGTGATGTGATGTTTTTGGCGATGATGCCCTTCAAAATACGATTCTCCTCCTCAAGCTTGTTGACTTACTGCTTGAGATCCATTATTTCCTTTCGGAGTTTTCCTGTAACAGCCAAAGCTCCCTGCACCCAAGGGTGTTGCATAGCTGCGGGAGAACCAGTGACACTCTTTTTCATATTCTCATAAGAAAGAAATCTAACATTGTAAGGGATAACTGAGTTTGGAATAGCTGAGCTCTGCAGTTCTCCCATTGCGAATCCAGCTTGGAAGCGAGAGGTGACTTCTTGATCCTCCATGGCATCTACCCTCATTAGGTCAGCCTCCATCTCTTCCTTCGTTGCTGGCCCAAAGTGGTCAGGGTCGCTGTTTGCCCTTGGTTCCGGTGTCGGACTAGATACTCGGCTCTCCCCGACTGACTCTTGAGAAGACATCTTGCTCTAATCTGCAGCAGCAACAGCTCAAAACAAAAACAGAGGATTTTTGCGTGATACAGGAGTCAAAACCCCCGGGAGATTATATAATGAATTTTTACCAACCAAAATACGTATTGTGCAAGAAAACGGAGTCCGGAAGGCACACGAGGTGCTCACAAGGTAGGGGGCGCGCCCTCCACCCTCGTGAGGCCCTCGTGTCCTTCCCGGACTGCTACTTAATTTTCTATTTTTCTAAATATTCCAAAACAGAGAAATATTGCCTTAAAAATTGTTTTGGAGTCGGTTTTCTTACCGTACCACATACCTATTCCTTTTCAGAGTCTAAAATTTTCTAGAAAGTGTCCCTTATGTATTCCTCCGGGGTTACGGTTTCAATAATATTGGTTTCAACATTTATGGGATTACCTGAGATATAATTTTTGATTCTTTGACCGTTTACCACCTTCGGATTTGTGCCTTCGAAGTTGTTGATTTTTATGGCACCGAAACGATAGACCTCCTCGATAACATAGGGGCCTTCCCATTTAGAGAGAAGTTTCCCTGCAAAAAATCTTAAACGAGAGTTATATAGCAATACATAATCACCTACATTAAACTCACGCTTTTGTATCCTTTTGTCATGCCATCTTTTAACCTTTTCTTTAAACAACTTGGCATTTTCATAAGCTTGGGTTCTCCATTCATCAAGTGAGCTAATATCAAATAACCTCTTTTCACCGGAAAGTTTGAAATCATAGTTGAGCTCTTTAATAGCCCAATATGCCTTATGTTCTAGTTCGAGAGGTAAGTGACATGCTTTTCCATATACCATTTTATACAGAGACATACCCATAGGATTTTGATATGCAGTTCTATAGGCCCATAATGCATCATCAAGTTTCTTGGACCATTTCTTTCTAGACCTATTGACAGTCTTTTGCAAAATTAATTTGAGTTCTCTATTACTCAATTTCACTAGACCACTAGACTGTGGGTGATACAGAGATGCAATTCTATGATTGACGTCATATTTAGCAAGCATTTTACGGAAAGCACCATGAATAAAATGTGAACCACCATCACTCATTAAATATCTAGGGACTCCAAACCTCGAAAAAATAACTTCTTTAAGCATTTTAATAGAAGTGTTATGATCAGCACTACTAGTTGGAATAGCTTCTACCCACTTAGTAACATAATCAACAGCAACTAAAATATGTGTATATCCATTAGAGGCAGGAAAAGGTCCCATATAATCAAAGCCCCAAACATCAAATGGTTCAATAACAAGTGAATAATTCATAGGCATTTCTTGACGTCTACTAACATTACCAATTCTTTGACATTCATCACAAGAAAGGACAAACTTACGGGCATCCTTGAAGAGAGTAGGCCAATAAAAACCGGATTGCAATACCTTATGTGAAGTTCTATCTCCTGCGTGGTGTCCTCCATAAGTTTCGGAGTGGCACTTGCGTAGGATCTGTTCCTGTTCATGCTCAGGTACACAACGTCTAATAACACCATCTACTCCTTCTTTATAAAGATGTGGGTCATCCCAAAAGTAATGTCACAAATCATAGAAGAACTTTTTCTTTTGTTGGTCTGTGAAGCTAGGTGGTATAAATTTAGCAACTATGTAATTAGCATAATCAGCATACCAAGGGGTACTACAAGAAGTACTTATGACATTTAATTGTTCATCAGGAAAACTATCATCAATAGGTAGTGGGTCATCAAGAACATTCTCTAACCTAGATAAGTTGTCTGCAACGGGATTTTCAGCTCCTTTTCTATCAACAATATGCAAATCAAATTCTTGTAGCAAGAGAACACATCTAATAAGTCTAGGTTTAGCATCTTTCTTCCCCATAAGATATTTAATAGTAGCATGATCAGTGTGGATAGTTAATTTAGAATCAACAATATAAGGTCTGAACTTATCACAAGCAAATACAACTGCTAAAAGTTCTTTTTTAGTAGTAGCATAATTTCTTTGAGCATTGTCTAGAGTCTTACTAGCATAATGGATAACATTTAATTTCTTATCAACTCTTTGCCCTAGAACATCACCTACAGCATCACACATAATCACTAGCATCACACATAATTTCAAAGGGTAAATTCCAATCAGGTGGCTGAACAATAGGTGCAGAGACTAATGCTTTCTTAAGTATTTCAAATGCTTCTACACAATCATCATCAAAGACAAATGGTATATCTTTTTGTAATAAATTAGTTAGAGGACGAGAAATTTTTGAGAAGTCCTCGATGAACCTCCTATAAAATCCAGCGTCACCAAGGAAACTTCTTATACCTTTGATGTCCTTGGGACATGGCATCTTTTCAATAGCATCAACCTTGGCTTTATCAACTTCAATACCTCTTTCAGAAACTTTATGCCCCAAGACAATACCTTCATTAACCACAAAGTGGCACTTTTCCCAATTCAAGACAAGATTAGTTTCTTCACATCTCTGCAAAACACGATCAAGATTGCTCAAGCAATCATCAAAAGAAGATCCATAGACGGAAAAGTCGTCCATGAAAACCTCACAAATCTTTTCACAAAAGTCAGAGAATATAGCCATCATGCATCTTTGAAAGGTAGCAGGTGCATTACATAAACCAAAAGGCATACGTCTATAAGCAAAAGTACCAAAAGGGCATGTAAAAGTAGTCTTTGATTGATCTTTAGCCGACACAGGTATTTGAGAGAAACCAGAATAACCATCTAGAAAGCAATAATGTGTATGTTTGCATAATCTTTCTAGCATTTGATCGATAAAAGGTAAGGGGTAATGATCTTTCTTAGTAGCCTTATTTAATTTGCGGAAATCAATTACCATCCTATAACCGGTAATAATTCTTTGTGGAATCAATTCATCTTTATCATTAGGAACAACAGTAATACCTCCCTTCTTAGGGACACAATGAACAGGACTTACCCACTGACTATCAGCAACGGGATAAATTATACCTGCCTCCAGAAGCTGTAGTATTTATTTTCTTACCACTTCTTTCATTTTAGGATTCAGACATCGTTGAGGATCACGAACTGGTTAGGCATCTGCTTCCAAATTTATTTTATGTTGACATAGAGTGGGACTAATGCCCTTAAGATCATCAAGAGTATATCCAATAGCAGCACGGTGCTTCTTCAGAGTTTTCAATAATCTTTCTTCTTCATGCTCTGAAAGGTTAGCACTAATAATAACAGGATATATCTTCTTTTCATCAAGATAAGCATATTTAAGATTATCAGGCAACGGTTTAAGCTCAAACACGGGATCACCCTTAGCTGGAGGAGGATCCCCTAGGATTTCAACAGGCAAATTGTGTTTTAGCATAGGTTCTTGTTTAAAGAATACTTTATCTATTTCCCTTCTTTCATTCATAAACATATCATTCTCATGGTCTAGCAAATATTGTTCTAAAGGATCATTAGGAGGTACGGCAATAGAAGCAAGACCAATAATTTCATCCTTACTAGGCAATTCTTCTTCACGGTGTTGTTTACTAAATTTAGAGAAATTAAACTCATGAGTCATATCATCTAAGCCGACAGTAACAACATCCCTTGTGCAATCTATGGTAGCATTAACAGTATTTAAGAAGGGTCTACCAAATATAATGGGACAAAAGCTATCTTGTGGGGAACCAAGAACAAGAAAATCAGCAGGATATTTAGTTTTCCCACACAAGACTTCAACATCTCTAACAATTCCCATTGGTGAAATAGTATCTCCATTAGCAAGTTTAATAGTAACATCAATTTATTCTAACTCAACAGGTGCAAGGTCATGCATAATTTCTTTGTATAAGTCAATAGGTATTGCACTAGCACTAGCACCCATATCACATAAGCCATGATAACAATGTTCTCCTATTTTAATAGAAATAATAGGCATGCCTACCATAGTTCTATTTTTATCTTTAGCCCAAGGTTTAGCAATTCTAGCAGTTTCACTGCAGAACTGAATAATATGCCCATCAATATTATCAGACAAGAGCTCTTTAACAATAGCAATATTGGGTTCAACTTTAACTTGCTCGGGAGGTGTATATGTTTTAATATTGCTTTTACGAACCACAGTTGAAGCTTTAGCATGATCCTTTATCCTAACAGGGAAAGGTGGTTTCTCAACATAACAAGTAGGAACAATAGGATCATTATAAGTGACAGTCTTTTCTTCAACTTTAACAGGTGCAGCTACTTTTACTTCTATGGGAGGATGATATTTAAACCACTTCTCCTTAGGGAGATCAACATAAGTAGCAAAAGATTCACAGAAAGAAGCTACTATCTCAGAATCAAGTCCATATTTAGTGCTAAACTTACGGAAAATATCGGTATCCATAAAAGATTTAACACAATCAAACTTAGGTGTCATACCTGACTCCTTACCATTGTCGAGGTCCCAGTCTTCAGAGTTGTGTTTAATTCTATCCAACAAATCCCATTTGAATTCAATAGTCTTCATCATAAAAGAGCCAGCACAAGGAGTATCAAGCATGGTGCAATTGTTATCAGAAAGCCGAGCATAAATATTTTGAAGAATTGTTTCTCTTGGAAGCTCATGATTGGGGCATGAATATAACATTGATCTAAGCCTCCCCCAAGTTTGAGTGATTCTTTCTCCTTCCCGAGGCCAAAAATTATATAAATAATTGCGATCACGATGAACAAGACGCATAGGGTAATACTTTTGATGAAATTCCAATTTCAATCTTCTATAGTTCTATGATCCCATATCATCACATAGCCTATACCATGTCAATGCGTCTCCCTTCAAAGATAAAGGGAAGACCTTTTTCTTAGCAACATCATCGGAAATACCTGCAAGCTTAAATAATCCACAAACTTCATCCACATATATTAGGTGTTCATCAGGATGCTTTGTTCCATCTCCTGTAAAAGGATTAGCTAGTAGTTTTTCTATTATACTCGAAGGATACTCATAAGGAATTTCATTTTAAATAGGTTCAGTAGGTTGAGGAGCAACTATTTGCTCTATTGGTTGGGGGTGAAGATACCCCGAACAAGCCCCTCAGAGGATTACTTTCCATAGTAACAACTGACAGTAAATTTCAGCACACTATATAAATTTTTCCTTACCAAATTCCACCTACCAAAGGCGCTTCACTCCCCAGCAATAGCGCCAGAAAAGATTCTTGATGGCCCACTAGTATGGGGGATCTATCATAGTCCTTTCGATAAGTAAGAGTGTCGAACCCAACGAGGAGCAGAAGGAAATGTTAAATGGTTTTCAGCAAGGTATTCTCTGCAAGTACTGAAATAAGTGGTAACAGATAGTTTTGTAATGAGATAATTTGTAATGAGCAACAAGTAACAAAAGTAAATAAAGTGCAGCAAGGTGGACCAATCCTTTTTGTAGCAAAGTACAAGCCTGGACAAACTCTTATATAAGGAAAAGCGCTCCCGAGGACACATGGGAATATTGTCAAGCTAGTTTTCATCATGTTCATATGATTTGCGTTCGGTGCTTTGATAATTTGACATGTGGGTGGACTGGTGCTTGGGTGTTGTTCTTACTAGAACAAGCATCCCACTTATGATTAACCTCTATTGCAAGCATCCGCAACTACACCAAAAGTATTAAGGTAAACCTAACCATAGCATGAAACATATGGATCCAAATCAGCCCCTTACGAAGCAACACATAAACTAGGGTTTAAGCTTCTGTCACTCTAGCAACCCATCATCTACTTATTACTTCCCAATGCCTTCCTCTAGGCCCAAATAATGGTGAAGTGTTATGTAGTCGACGTTCACATAACACCACTAGAGGCTAGACAACATACATCTCATCAAAATATCGAACGAATACCAAATTCACATGACTACTAATAGCAAGACTTCTCCCTTGTCCTCAGGAACAAACGTAACTACTCACAAAGCATAAACATGTTCATAATCAGAGGGGTATTAATATGCATAAAGGATCTAAACATATGATCTTCCACCAATTAAACCAACTAGCATCAACTACAAGGAGTAATTAACACTACTAGCAACCTACTAGCACCAATCCCGGACTAGAAGACAAGAATCGGATACAAGAGATGAACTAGGGTTTTGAGATGAGATGGTGCTGATGAAGATGTTGATGGAGATTGCCCTCTCCCGATGAGAGGAGCGTTGGTGATGATGATGGCGATGATTTCCCCCTCCGGGAGGGAAGTTTCCCCGGCAGAACAGCTCTGCCGGAGCTCTAGATTGGATCCGCCAAGGTTCCGCCTCGTGGTGGCGGAGTTTCGTCCCGAAAGGTTGCTTCTTAATTTTTTTCTTGACGAAAGACTTCATATAGGAGAAGATGGTCATCGGAGAGCCACCAGGGGGCCCACGAGGCAGGGGGCGCGCCCCCACCCTCGTGAGAAGGGTGTGGGCCCCCTGGTCTTCATCTTTGGCGAGGATTTTTCATTATTTATTATAAGGTGTTCCGTGGAGTTTCAGGACTTTTGGAGTTGTGTAGAATAGGTCTCTAATATTTGCTCCTTTTCCAGCCCAGAATTCCAGTTGATGGCATTCTCCCTCCTTACGTAAACCTTGTAAAATAAGAGAGAATAGCCATAAGTATTGTGACATAATGTGAAATAACAGCCCATAATGCAATAAATATCGATATAAAAGCATGATGCAAAATGGACATATCACGAACCCAACGAGGAGCAGAAGGAAATGATAAGCGGTTTTCAGCAAGGTATTCTCTGCAAGCACTGAAATTATAGGTAACAGATAGTTTTGTGATAAGATAATTCATAATGAGCAACAAGTAACAAAAGTAAATAAAGTGTGGCAAGGTGGCCCAATCCTTTTTGTAGCAAAGGACAAGCCTGGACAAACTCTTATATAGAAGAAAGCGCTCCTGAGGACACATGGGAATTATCGTCAAGCTAGTTTTCATCACGTTCATATGATTCGCGTTCGGTACTTTGATAATTTGGTATGTGGGTGGACCGGTGCTTGGGTACTGCCCTTACTTGGACAAGCATCCCACTTATGATTAACCTCTATTGCAAGCATCCGCAACTACAACAAAAGTATTAAGGTAACCCTAACCATAGCATGAAACATATGGATCCAAATCAGCCCCTTACGAAGCAACGCATAAACTAGGGTTTAAGCTTCTGTCACTCTATCAACCCATCATCTACTTATTACTTCCCAATGCCTTCCTCTAGGCCCAAATAATGGTGAAGTGTCATGTAGTCGACGTTCACATAACACCACTAGAGGAGAGACAACATACATCTCATCAAATATCGAACGAATACCAAATTCACATGACTACTAATAGCAAAACTTCTCCCATGTCCTCAAGAACAAACGTAACTACTCACAAAGCATATTCATGTTCATAATTAGAGGGGTATTAATGTGCATATAGGATCTGAACATATGATCTTCCACCAAGTACACCAACTAGCATCAACTACAAGGAGTAATCAACACTACTAGCAACCCACAAGTACCAATCCTAGACTTAGAGACAAGAATTGGATACGAGAGATGAACTAGGGTTTGAGAGGGGATGGTGCTGGTGAAGATGTTGATGGAGATTGACCCCCTCCTGATGAGAGTATCGTTGGTGATGACGATGGTGATGATTTCCCCCTCCCGGAGGGAAGTGTCCCCGGCAGAACAGCTCCGCCGGAGCCCTAGATTGGTTCCGCCAAGGTTCCGCCTCGTGGCGGCGAAGTCTCATCCCGAAAGCTTGCTTATGATTTTTTTCTCCAGGAAAGACTCCATATAGCAGAAGATGGGCATCGGAGGGCCACCAGGGGGCCCACGAGGCAGGGGGCGCGCCCCCCACCCTCGTGGTTGGTGAGTGCCCCCCTCTGGTACTTCTTGCGCTCAGTATTTTTTATATATTCTGAAAATAACTTATGTGAAGTTTCAGCGCTTTTGTAGAATAGGTCTCTAATATTTGCTCCTTTTCCAGCCTAGAATCCCAGCTACCGGCATTCTCCCTCTTTATGTAAACCTTGTAAAATAAGAGAGAATAGGCATAAGTATTGTGACATAATGTGTAATAACAGCCCATAATGCAATAAATATCGATATAAACCGCCCCCAACCATGATCAAGGATACGTTGGTAAGGCTAGCCGTGATGCCTGCTCGGATTAAGGAGCTGAAGAAATCAGCTGCCAGGGCGGGTGCTCTTACCGCATTGACTCGGGCCAAAGCCTGGATCTCTGATCTTGACCCGGCTGATCTTGGAAAATGGCTATCCGAGCATAAAAGAGGACGGGTCAGATTTTGATAACAATGACCTCAGAGCTTTGATAAGGGAGATGCGTCCATTGGCTAGCAAATTGGCCGAAGAAATTGATCTATCACATTATCAGTCGATTTATGATGCCAACAACAAGAAAGTTAATCCGCCAAGTTGCAACGCTCCGAATCTTATTCCGACAATCCATAAGCATACTTATGCTCCTGATGTTGACCCCTCCTCACTTATAAGCAATGAAGCTATATTCAGAGCCTTAACTGGGGTCGATTGGTCAACCAATGACTTCCAGCAACTAGGTAGAGAAGAAGAGGGTGAACCGGCATAGGATGATCCACAACCTTCAAGCCAGCCCGACCAAGATTCATAAACCGGTAGCCGGTTTAGCTTCTTCCTTCTGCAAGACTTGTTTGAAATAATTGTTCTTATGGGCATCAAACCGCCTTGTAATAGGCTAGTTTAAACGCTTGGTCTGCTATGCCATTGTGCATATTTACTTTGCATGACACTGTTAATCCACCATGTTAAGATATGCTATGTCTGCTTATGATACTTAGCACTATGGAATATGCTCCTGCAATTAATAAATAAAAATGTCCTAGCAGTTTACCGCTAGACGGGTTATCTTGCCCAATAACATAGTTTATAACCATTGCTAGGCATAAAAATAACCATATACAATTTAAGATATACCATACCCATGATATTTTATCACACTACTGGTTTAGCAAGCCGGTATAATAAGGGTGATAACCCATAACTTGAATACTGGTAATCATCATCTGTTTTCCGGTTTATGAACGGAACCAGGCCGGATCAATAAACACTGGACATTAGTTTTCCTCTTACTGTTGACCTATAGTCAAAGGCCAGGCTGGGTTAATAAGCATAGATAAATTATACTCATAAAGCTTTATAAACCGAAAAAATCAAGAACGATTTAAATAGTCATAATTGTGGTGTTGTACTGATCAAGAGGGTCTAAGCTATGGTTCGGATATGACCAAAGCCCCCAAGTGATTTCCTTGGTGGCCTTATGCCAATCAAGAGGTGTAACTATGGTTCGAATACGACCAAGCCCCCAAGTGATTTCCCTGGTGGCCTTATGCCAATCAAGAGGTGTAGCTATGGTTTGAATACAACCAAGCCAGTGATTTCCCTGGTGGCCTTATGCCAATCAAGAGGTGTAGCTATGGTTCGAATACGACCAAGCCCCCAAGTGATTTCCCTGGTGGCCTTATGCCAATCAAGAGGTGTAGTTATGGCTCGAATACGACCAAGCCCCCAAGTGATTATGTGGGTTGTGCCCAAGGGATACCTATGTTTGAGTTGTGTATTGACAACAGACTCTCTTTGGTCCCTTTAACCTGGGTAACAAGCCCCCAAGTTTTTTTTATATTGGCTTATAGCCGGTTCAAGGAGAAATCATAAGTTCATGCCTAAGCGAGAAGCCCCTGGTAACCAAAAACTCATTTAAGAGAACGACAGAAGCCCCGCTTTAGCAAGGATGCCGATTTATTATATCAATCACAATATATACATTGTCTAAATATGTACATAAGGAGAGCCTGTGGCTCAAGTGTAGTATGGCCTAAGCTAAGCAGTATTCCAGGGCCGACGGGTCTCCTCCTCCGACGTGCGTGAGCCCTTGTGGTCTCGAACATCGATGAAGTAATATGACCCGTTGTTTAGATTCTTGCTGACCACAAAGGGTCCTTCCCAAGGCGGGGATAACTTGTGCATATCAGTCTGATCTTGGATGAGCCGGAGCACCAGATCACCTTCTTGAAAGGTTCTGGTTTTAACCCGGCGGTTGTGGTAACGACGCAGATCTTGCTGGTAAATAGACGAACGAGTCGCTGCAATGTCACGTTCTTCATCTAACAGGTTAAGTGCTTCCTGACGAGTTTTTTCATTGTCAGCTTCAACATAAGCCGCCACGTGGGGCGGGTCATGATGGATGTCACTAGGGAGAACCGCCTCTGCTCCATAGACCATAAAGAAAGGTGTGTAACCCGTAGACCTGTTGGGGGTGGTATTAATGCTCTATAACATGGAAGGTAACTCCTCTACCCAAAAACCCGGCGTCCTTTGTAGGGGAACCATAAGCCGGGGTTTGATACCTCTCAAAATATCTTGATTAGCTCTCTCAACTTGACCATTAGACTGGGGGTGAGCCACTGAAGATACATCAAGCCGGATATGCTCACGTTGACAGAAATCTTCCATAGCTCCCTTGGAGAGGTTAGTGCCATTGTCTGTTATAATGCTATGTGGAAAGCCAAAGCGAAAGATCACTTTCTTCATGAATTGAACCGTCGTTGCTGCATTACACTTACTCACTGGCTCTGCCTCTACCCATTTAGTAAACTTGTCAACTGCCACCAAGAGGTGGGTCTTCTTATCCTTGGATCTCTTAAAGGGCCCAACCATATCAAGTCCCCAAACTGCAAACGGCCAAGTAATTGGAATCATTCTTAACTCCTGAGCCGGAACATGAGCTTGACCTGCAAACTTCTGACAATCGTCACACCTTCTGACCAAGTCCTCAGCATCAGCATGAGCCGTTAGCCAATAAAAATTGTGACGAAAAGATTTGTCTACCAGAGATTTTGAACCGACATGATGACCACAATCTCCTTCATGGATCTCGCGTAGGATCTCACAGCCTTCTTCAGGAGACACGCAACGCTGAAACGCCCCTGTGACACTGCAATGATGTAACTCTTCATTGACAATAGTCATTGACTTGGACCGCCAGATTATCTGCCCGGCCAATATTTCATCCTCAGGTAACTCGCCCCGGGGTCATATATGCCAAATAGGGAACTGTCCAATCAGGGATAACATGAAGAGCCACTACCAACTGAGCCCACGGGTCAGGAATAGCCAAATCCTCCTCTGTGGGTAACTTGACCGACGGGTTATGAAGGACGTCAAGAAAAACATTAGGGGGAACTGGTTTACGTTGAGAACCCAAATGGCTTAAGGTGTCAGCCGCTTCATTCTTTCTCCGGTCAACATGCTCAACTTGATAACCCTTGAAGTGACCAGCAATAACATCCACCACTCGTCAATAAGCCGCCATCAGTGGATCCTTGGAATCCCAAGTACCAGAGACCTGTTGAGCCACCAAATCCGAGTCACCAAAGCACCTTACCCGGCTTAAGTTCATCTCCTTAGCCATCCGAAGACCGTGGATCAAGTCCTCATATTCAGCTGCATTGTTAGTGCAAGGAAACATCAAACGAGGGGAAGCAAGCACAACTCCATCCCCCGAGCCCTCCAATTGCCTGGACCCATCAAAGTGAATGGTCCAATACGTGTTATCCGGCCTTTCCTCTAGCGCTTGCAATTCTGTCCAATCATTGATGAAATCCACTAATGCTTGGGACTTGACAGCCGTACGAGGTACATACTTTAAACCATGAGGTCCAAGCTCAATAGCCCACTTAGCGATCCGGCCAGTTGCTTCCCTATTTTGGATGATATCTCCCAAAAGAGCGGAGCTAACCATGGTGATGGGATGACCCTGGAAATATTGTTTAAGCTTTCGGCTCGCCATAAAAACCCCATATGCAAGCTTCTGCCAGTGCGGATATCTCTGTTTAGACTCAATAAGCACCTCACTGATGTAGTAAACCATCCACTAAACCGGATATTCCTTACCCGTTTCCATCCGTTCCACCACAGTAACTACACTGACAGCCCGGGCATTGGCAGCCACATATAACAACAATGGCTCTTTATCAACGGGGGCAACAAGAACTGGTGGTTCGGCTAACAGTTTTTTCAAATCCTCAAACGCCGCATTAGCAGCATCACTCCAGACAAAATTATCTGTCTTCTTCATCATCTGGTATAGAGGGATAGCCTTCTCCCCTAACCGGCTTATGAACCGGCTCAGTGCCGCAATACGACCCGCCAGACATTGAACGTCGTTGATACACGCCGGTTTAGCCAGAGAAGTGATGGCCTTGATCTTCTCTGGATTAGCCTCGATGCCCCTGTTAGACACCAGAAAACCTAAGAGCTTACCCGCCAGTACACCAAAGACACACTTGGCCGGGTTAAGCATCATCTTATAAACCCAGAGGTTATCAAAGGTTTCCTTCAAATCATCTATCAATGTTTCCTTCACTCTGGACTTCACCATGATAT
Source organism: Triticum monococcum (assembly GCA_034509565.1). Taxonomy (NCBI): domain Eukaryota; kingdom Viridiplantae; phylum Streptophyta; class Magnoliopsida; order Poales; family Poaceae; genus Triticum; species Triticum monococcum. Next base: position 478,747,418 of record CM067843.1, read on the forward strand.
CATCCACATAAGCATGAACATTGCGCCCAATCTGAGTATGAAGACAATTCTGCACACATCGTTGGTATGTCGCCTGGGCACTCTTGAGCCCAAAAGGCATAGACACATAGCAGAAGGCTCCAAAGGGAGTTATAAAAGCTATCTTCTCCTGGTCCTTAACTGCCATCTTGATCTGATGATAACCCGAGTAAGCATCCAAAAAACTCAACCGCTCACAACCAGCCATAGCATCAATGATCTGATCAATACGAGGGAGAGCAAAAGGGTCAGCTGGACAAGCCTTGTTCAAATCTGTTGTAGCGACACGACCTCAAATGGTCAAGTCTCTAAGCTTCAGTGCCATCCCTGGATCGGTAATGCTAACACACACAGTACTCGAAGGATTTATAACAGAGTGGCAATCACACACTTATTACATCGAATGTCTCATGAGAGAACTTATTACAATAAACATGGCTTAAGGCCATCTAATACGATAACAGCGGAAGGCTTGGAAGATAAAGTGAGTCCATCGACTCCAACGGCATAGCTGAGTGCATGACAAACGGCCTATCGCACCTTACTCCTTGTCTGAAAAGTTTGCAACATGATACGTTGCAGCCCGAAAACGGGTCAGCACATGGAATATGCTGGCAATGTAACACAGGAGAGTAATGAATAGATAAAAGCTATCACTACATGCATATAGGGCTCGTGGAGGCTGTATGGTTAATATGTTTTGCGAAAAGCCAATTTTTTCCTACAACAAAGGAATTTATTCTATTTAACTATCATGGTAGTTTAACATTATTGAAAAGGTTCCTCAAACTCAATCCCAATTAAAAAATAATTATCAACCCAACAAATTAATTTAGAGTGGTGAGATCCATATGATAATCCACAAACCAGATACTCAAGATGTCCATAACCGGGGACACGGCTAACCATGATTAGTTTGTACACTCTACAGAGGTTTGTGCACTTTTCCCCACAAGACTCGATCTCCTCTGTTGGATTTCTCGCACTACAGTGTGTTTGAGAAACGGATGACCGAGACACAATCTTTCAGAAGCATTTGCTCTCTACTCCAGGCGGACCGGTACACCTACAATCCCGCATATCTGCTAGTCCACCTCTTCAAGAGCTCATGCAACTTACTCAACTATGCCAGAGCCCATAATGGCTTGTGGCTGGACATGGAAGTTTCTAGCATGAATAGTCTTATGATCCCTTTGAGCCTGGGTGGCGAACCGTAGGATGATCACATGGGTACTTCGGGATATCCTAGGACAACACTGGATCCTCCAGGTGCCCACAAGCAATCCACCTAGATGTGTATTAAAGTTGCCACCTTAAGTTAAACCATTAATTAACAACTCACATCTGTTATGGATACACTCAAACCCAATCCACATCTATGAGCATATGATGGCAATATAAGCATAACGTAGAAGTAACTCCCAAGGGTTTGATAACAAAACAGGTAATAGGTTCTACCTCATTATCTACTTCCCAGACCCACATGTTAAGAGATCCTACTCATGCAATGTGTGAAAGTTGAAACTAATGCATAAAAACAGGGTGATAAAGGGGTATGATCAAAGTGTTACTTGCCTTGCTGATGAGCCGTGAAACCTAGAGACTCGTGGTAGCAAGCTTCGCACTCCGGGTGTTCTATCGCAAACAAACAATAGCATACATAAGCAACCAAGCAAAGATGCACGGGTAAAACTCAAATAAGAATATCTAACCAGAAAGTTCAACTAAAGAACTCCGGTTTGCAAAAAGAATCAAATCAAACGGAGCAACGAAACTCAAACTACGATTACTAATCTGGAATAAAGTCAAATTTTACAGTACCAAAATCTTGTTCAAGTTGGTTAAACAAAAAGAGGGCTTCGAGACGAAGATCCAGGCGCTTGTATCGCCTAATTCCAATAAACGAGCAAAAAGCTAAACTAAAATGAAAACTAGGGCAGAAATCGCGATCGAAAATAATCGCGGAAAAACCTTAAAAAAAGAAAATTGACGAACAGGCTAACAAACAAACGTTCGCTGTATGCGGTTAACGGGTGAAAACCGTTCTTTAAAATGAACGTATGAACGGGCGTTCGCTAAATAACTAAACTAGGAAAAAAATAAAACCGATCTAAAAAAAGCATCTAGGTTTTCATATAAAAAACGAACGGTTTTTAGAATAAAACCGACGGCTACCTCACGGATCAGGACGGCTGCGGCGGCGAACTCCAGCGGCGGCGCGGTCGACAGCGGGCGGCGTGGCTGCGACGGGGCGGCAGCGCGGCGAACTACGGCGGGCGGCGGCGCGGCATTGGGGCGGCGAACTCCAACGGCGGCGGCGGCGGCGAACTCCGGTGGCGGCGGCGCGGCTTTCGAGGCGGGCGGGGCGCTAGGGTTTGGGGCTGGGGCGGCTCGAGCCTCGTTCTTAAAAAGGTCGGCCCGGTGCAGTGTCCTAGTCGGACACGGCCCAATAAGGCGGTTGACTTTTTTTAAAAAAATAATTCTGACGCGCAGAAAAACTAAGAAAAGAAATACTAAATAGACTCCAAAAATCCTGAAATACATTTTCCCCATCCTCTTAAAATACACTGGACAAGGTGAACATTTATTTGGGCCTCTAATGCAATTTTGAAAAAACGCAAATTTTTCCTAATTCAAATAAAATAGCGATAAAACCCCAAATAAAATACAAATTGATTTTAATATTTTTCCTCCAACATTTCATTTATTTTGGAGAAGTCATATTATCTCCTCTCATATAATTTTAATACAAAATATTTTTGGGGAGAAAAATAATTAAAACCAAAGTGATCCTTGTTTCAATATTTGATAAAACTCAAATATGAGAACGAGGAAAAATCCCCAACTCTCTCCGAGTGTCCTTGAGTTGCTTATGATTTCGAGGATCACAAAACGAAATGCAATAAAATATGATATGCATGAATGACCTATGTATAACATTCCAAATTGAAGATTTGGGATGTTACAAACCTACCCCCTTAAGATGAATCTCGCCCTCGAGATTCGGGTTGGCTAGAAAATAGGTGTGGGTAGTCCTTGCGTAGATCATCCTCTCTTTCCCAGGTGGCTTCGTCCTCGGTATGGTGTCTCCACTGAACTTTGCAAAACTTGATAACCTTGCTGCGGGTGACTCAACTGGCAAACTCGAGAATCTTGACTGGTTTCTCCTCATACGTCAAATCACTGTCCAACTGAATTGCTTCCAGGGGCACTGTATCTCTCAGAGGAATATCGGCCATCTCGGCATGGCACTTCTTTAACTAGGAAACGTGAAACACATCATGAACTCCTGACAGCTCTTTAGGTAATTCCAACTTGTAGGCAACCTCTCCCATGCGCTCTAGAACACGGTATGGTACTACAAATCTCGGGGCTAACTTTCCCTTAACTCCAAAACGCTTAACTCCTCGCAGAGGTGACACTCGCAGATATGCTCTATCTCCAATTTCATAGACTACCTCCTTGCATTTCGAGTCTGCATAACTCTTCTGTCTAGACTGAGCTACTTCCAGTCTATCTCGAATCATCTTAACCTTCTCCTCGGACTCCTTAATCAAATCCGGTCTAAACAACTGGCGGTCTCCAACTTCATCCCACATCAATGGTGTTCGGCATCTTCTTCCATACAGGGCTTCAAACGGTGCCATCTTAAAACTGGCCTAGTAGCTGTTGTTGTACGAGAACTCCGCGTAGGGTAAATTATCATCCCAACTAGACCCGTAGTCTAGTGCACAAGCTCTCAACATGTCCTCCAGAATCTGATTGACTCTCTTAGTCTGTCCATCTGTCTGCGGGTGAAAAGTTGTACTGAACTCTAGCCTGGTTCCCAAAGTCTGGTGCAGTTGGTGCCAAAACTTTGAAGTAAACTGTGTTCCTCTATCTAATATGATGGTCCTCGGAACTCCATGCAGACATACGATCATGGTCATATATATCTTGGCCAACTTTGCACTTGTATGTGTGGTTTTCACTGGGATAAAGTGAGCTACTTTGGTCAAGCGGTCCACTACTACCCAGATAGAATCATATCCCGATCGGGTCCTGGGTAATCCGGTGATAAAATCCATGCCAAGCTTATCCCACTTCCATTCGGGTATCGGCATAGGTTGTAGTAATCATGCTGGCTTCTGATGTTCTTCCTTCACTCTCTGACATACATCACATACGGCTACATACTCGGCAATATCATTCTTCATTCCAGTCCACCAGAAATGCTCCTTCAAATCCAAATACATCTTGGTGTTTCCGGGGTGTATCGAGTATGGTGAGTCGTGAGCTTCCTGTAATATCAACTTTCTGATCTCGGCATTATTGGGCACAAAAATACGGTCCTCAAACCACAGGGTGTCGTGCTCATCCTCACGAAAACCTTTGGCTTTGCCTTCACTCATCTTCTCCTTTATCTCGACAATTTTTTTGTCATCCTTCTGGGCTTCTCGAATCTTTCCCAACAATGTCGACTAAACTTCCATGGTTGTAACAAAACCTCTAGGAACAATCTCTAGACGTAGCTCCCTGAAATCTTCTGCTAACTCCCTTGGCAATCCTCCTGTTACTAAGGTATTGGCATAACTCTTTCGGCTCAAAGCATCTGCTACGACAATGGCCTTTCTCGGATGATAGTGCAACTTCATATCATAATCCTTTATAAGCTCCAACCATCTCCTTTGCCTGAGGTTCAACTCCTTTTGTGTGAAAGTGTACTTAAAACTCTTATGATCCATGTACACATCACAATGCTTCCGAATAAGAAAATGTCTCCAGGTCTTGAGTGCATGCACTACGGTTGCCAACTGCAAGTCAGGTGTGGCATAATTCAACTCATGCGGTTGAAGTTGTTGTGAGGCATATGAAACAACTCTTCCGTCTTGCAAAAGTACTCCTCCAAGTCCTAAACGAGAGGCGTCGCAATACACTTGGAAATCCTTGCGTATATCCGGCAGGATCAGCACTAGGGTTGTAGTCAAACGTTTCTTCAACTCCTGGAAACTAGCTTCACATTCCTCAGTCCAATGGAACTTGGTGTCCTTCTTCAACAACGTCGTCATAGGCTTCGCAATATTAGAGAAATTTTCAATGAATCTCCAATAGTATCCCACGAGTCCAAGAAAATTGCGGATCTCTCCAACTGAGGTGGGTGCCAACCACTCAGTGACTGATTTAACCTTGGTAGGATCTACTGCTATACCTTCTCCTGATATAATATGTACCAGAAATCCAACTTCCTTCAACCAAAACTCACATTTGCTAAACTTGGCATACAATTGATGCTCCCTGTGTTTCTCGAGAACTAAGCGCAAATGCTCCTTGTGTTCCTCTTCATCCTTTGAGTATACCAAGATATCATCAATGAACACCACAACAAACTTATCCAAGAATTCCATGAACACCTTATTCATCATACTCATGAAATAGGCAGGGGCGTTAGTCAATCCAAATGACATAACCGTATACTCATAAAGCCCATACCTTGTGGTAAACAATGTCTTAGGTATGTCCTTTTCTCGAATCTTCACCTGGTGGTAACCTGATCGCAGGTCGATCTTTGAAAACACTTTAGTTCCTTGTAGCTGGTCAAACAGATCATTGATCATCGGTAGTGGGTACTTGTTCTTGATTGTCACTTCATTCAACGCCCGATAATCAACAACCATTCTTAGAGATTTATCCTTCTTCTCAACCAATAGCACCGGGGGCTCCCCATGGTGATGAACTCCGTCGGATGTAACCTTTCTCCAATAACTCCTTAATCTGTTTCTTGATCTCCTCCAGATCATTCGCGGGCATCCAGTATGGTCTCTTTGATATAGGCCCGGTGCCTGGCAACAGCTCTATCAAAAACTCGATGTCTCGATTGTTGGGGAACGTTGCAGAAAACAAAAATTTTCCTACGGTTTCACCAAGATCTATCTATGAGTTCATCTAGCAACGAGTCATCGGATGCATCTACATACCTTTGTAGATCGCGAGCGGAAGCGTTCAAAGAACGGGGATGAAGTAGTCGAACACGACGTGATTCAAATCACCGGAGATCCTAGCACCGAACGGATGGCACCTCCGCGTTCAACACACGTATGGTTCGTGCAACGTCTCCTTCTTCTTGATCCAGCAAGGGGAAAGGAGAGGTTGAGGAAGATGGCTCCAGCAACAGCACGACGGCGTGGTGATGGTGGAGCTGCAGTACTCCGTCAGGGCTTCACCAAGCACTATGGAGGAGGAGGAGGAGTTGGAGAGGGAGAGGGAGGCAACCAAAGGCGTAGGAGAAAAGCCCTCCCTCCCCCACTATATATAGGAGGGCCAAGGGGGGGGGGGGCAACGGCCGTAGGAGATCTATTCTCCTAGGGGGGGCGGCGGCCAAGGGGTGGGGGGCTTGCCCCCCAAGCAAGGGGGCGCCCCCCTTTAGGGTTTCCCCCAAACCCTAGCCGCATGGGCCCTAGGGGAGAGGCGCCCCAGCCCACTTTGGGCTGGGTCCCTTCCCACTTCAGCCCATGGGGCCCTCCGGGATAGGTGGCCCCACCCGGTGGACCCCTGGGACCCTTCCGGTGGTCTCGGTACAATACCGGTGACCCCGAAACTTGTCCCGATGGCCGAAATATCACTTCCCATATATAATTGTTTACCTCCGGACCATTCCGGAACTCCTCGTGACGTCCGGGATCTCATCCAGGACTCCGAACAACATTCGGGTTACTGCATATACATATTCCTACAACCCTAGCGTCACCGAACCTTAAGTGTGTAGACCCTACGGGTTCAGGAGACAGGCAGACATGACCGAGACGACTCTCCGGTCAATAACTAACAGCGGGATCTGGATACCCATGTTGGCTCCCACATGCTCCACGATGATCTCATCGGATGAACCATGATGTCGAGGATTCAAGCAACCCCGTATACAATTCCCTTTGTCAATCGGTATGTTATTTGCCCGAGATTCGATCGTCGGTATCCCAATACCTCGTTCAATCTCGTTACCGGCAAGTCACTTTACTCGTACCGTAATCCATGATCCCGTGACTAGACACTTGGTCACTTTGAGCTCATTATGATGATGCATTACCGAGTGGGCCCAGTGATACCTCTCCGTCATACGGAGTGACAAATCCCAGTCTTGATCCGTGTCAACCCAACAGACACTTTCGGAGATACCCGTAGTATACCTTTATAGTCACCCAGTTACGTTGTGACGTTTGGTACACCCAAAGCACTCTTACGGTATCCGGGAGTTACACGATCTCATGGTCTAAGGAAAAGATACTTGACATTGGAAAAACTCTAGCAAACGAACTACACGATCTTTATGCTATGTTTAGGATTGGGTCTTGTCCATCACATCATTCTCCTAATGATGTGATCTCGTTATCAATGACATCCAATGTCCATAGTCAGGAAACCATGACTATCTGTTGATCAACGAGCTAGTCAACTAGAGGCTTACTAGGGACATGTTGGTGTCTGTTATTCACACATGTATTACGATTTTCGGATAACACAATTATAGCATGAATAAAGACAATTATCATGAACAAGGAAATATAATAATAATGCTTTTATTATTGCCTCTAGGGCATATTTCCAACAGTCTCCCACTTGCACTAGAGTCAATAATCTAGTTACATTGTGATGAATCGAACACCCATGGAATTCTGGTGTTGATCATGTTTTGCTCTAGGGAGAGGTTTAGTCAACGGATCTGCTACATTCAGGTCCATATGTACTTTACAAATATCTATGTCTCCATCTTGAACATTTTCACGAATGGAGTTGAAGCGACGCTTGATGTGCCTTGTCTTCTTGTGAAACCTGGGCTCCTTGGCAAGTGCAATAGCTCCAGTGTTGTCACCGAAGAGCTTGATCGGCCCCGACGCATTGGGTATGACTCCTAGGTCGGTGATGAACTCCTTCACCCAAATTGCTTCATGTGCTGCATCCGAGGCTGCCATGTACTCCGCTTCACATATAGATCCCGCCACGACGCTCTGCTTGCAACTGCACCAGCTTACTGCCCCACCATTCAAAATATACACGTATCCGGTTTGTGACTTAGAGTCATCCAGATCTGTGTCGAAGCTAGCGTCGACGTAACCCTTTACGACGAGCTCTTCGTCACCACCATAAACGAGAAACATTTCCTTAGTCCTTTTCAGGTACTTCAGGATATTCTTGACCGCTGTCTAGTGTTCCTTGCCGGGATTACTTTGGTATCTTCCTACCAAACTTACGGCAAGGTTTACATCAGGTCTGGTACACAACATGGCATACATAATAGAACCTATGGCTGAGGCATAGGGGATGACACTCATCTCTTCTATATCTTCTGCCGTGGTCGGACATTGAGCTGAGCTCAATTTCATACCTTGTAACACAGGCAAGAACCCCTTCTTAGATTGATCCATATTGAACTTCTTCAATATCTTCTCAAGGTATGTGCTTTGTGAAAGACCTATGAGGCATCTTGATCTATCTCTATAGATCTTGATGCCTAATATATAAGCAGCTTCTCCAAGGTCCTTCATTGAAAAACTCTTGTTCAAGTAGGCCTTGATGCTGTCCAAGAGTTCTATATCATTTCCTATCAAAAGTATGTCATCTACATATAATATGAGAAATGTTACAGAGTTCCCACTCACTTTCTTGTAAACGCAGGCTTCTCCATAAGTCTGCGTAAACCCAAACGCTTTGATCATCTCATCAAAGCGAATGTTCCAACTCCGAGATGCTTGCACCAGCCCATAAATCGAGCGTTGGAGCTTGCACACCTTGTCAGCATTCTTAGGATCGACAAAACCTTCTGGCTACATCATATACAATTCTTCCTTAAGGAAACCATTAAGGAATGCCGTTTTGACGTCCATTTGCCATATCTCATAATCGTAGAATGCGGCAATTGCTAACATGATTCGGACGGACTTCAGCTTCGCTACCGGTGAGAAAGTCTCATCGTAGTCAACCCCTTGAACTTGTCGATAACCCTTAGCGACAAGCCGAGCTTTATAGATGGTCACATTACCATCCGCGTCTGTCTTCTTCTTAAAGATCCATTTATTTTCTATGGCTCGCCGTTCAATGGGCAAGTCAGTCAAAGTCCATACTTCGTTTTCATACATGGATCCTATCTCAGATTTCATGGCTTCTAGCCATTTGTCGGAATCCGGGCCCGCCATCGCTTCTTCATAGTTCGAAGGTTCACCGTTGTCTAACAACATGATTTCCAATACAGGGTTGCCATACCACTCTGGTGCGGAACATGTCCTTGTGGACCTTCGAAGTTCAGTAGCAACTTGATCAGAAGTTTCATGATCATCATCATTAACTTCCTCTCTAGTCGGTGCAGGCATCTCAGGAACATTTTCTTGAGTTGTGCCATTTTCCGGTTCAAGAGGTAACACTTCATCAAGTTCTACTTTCCTCCCACTTACTTCTTTCGAGAGAAACTCCTTCTCTAGAAAGCATCCATTCCTGGCAACAAAGATCTTGCCTTCGGATCTGAGGTAGAAGGTATACCCAACAGTTTCTTTAGGGTATCCTATGAAGACGCATTTTTCCGACTTGGGTTCGAGCTTTTCAGGTTGAAGTTTCTTGACATAAGCATCGCATCCCCAAACTTTTAGAAACGACAGCTTAGGTTTCTTCCCAAACCATAATTCAAACGGTGTCGTCTCAACGGATTTCGACGGAGCCTATTTAAAGTGAATGCGGCAGTCTCTAAAGCATAGCCCCAAAAAGATAGTGGTAAATCGGTAGGAGACATCATAGATCGTACCATATTCGGACACACCGTTACGGTGAGGTGTTCCAGGCAGCGTGAGTTGTGAAACTATTCCACATTTTCTTAAGTGTGTGCCAAATTCGTGACTCAAGTATTCTCCTCCACGATCTGATCGTAGAAACTTGATTTTCTTGTCTCGTTGATTCTCAACCTCACTCTGAAATTCCTTGAACTTTTCAAAGGTTTCAGACTTGTGTTTCATTAAGTAGACATACCCATATCTACTCAAGTCATCGGTGAGGGTGAGAACATAACGATAGCCACCGCGAGCCTCAACGCTCATTGGACCGCACACATCAGTATGTATGATTTCCAATAAGTTGGTTACTCGCTCCATTGTTCCTGAGAACGGAGTCTTGGTTATTTTACCCATGAGGCATGGTTCACACGTGTCAAATGATTCATAATCAAGAGACTCTAAAAGTCCATCTGCATGGAGCTTCTTCATGCGTTTGACACCTATGTGACCAAGGCGGCAGTGCCACAAGTATGTGGGACTATCATTATCAACCTTACATCTTTTGGTACTCACACTATGAATATGTGTAGCATTACGCTCGAGATTCATTAAGAATAAACCATTCACCATAGGAGCATGACCATAAAACATATCTCTCATATAAATAGAACAACCATTATTCTCGGATTTAAATGAGTAGCCATCTCGAATTAAACGAGATCCCGATACAATGTTCATGCTCAAAGCTGGCACTAAATAACAATTATTAAGGTTTAAAACTAATCCCGAAGGTAAATATAGAGGTAACGTGCCGACGGCGATCACATTGACCTTGGAACCATTCCCGACGCGCATCGTCACCTCGTCCTTTGCCAGTCTCCGCTTATTCCGTAGCCCATGCTTTGAGTTACAAATGTGAGCAACTGCACCGGTATCAAATACCCAGGAGCTCTACGGGTACTGGTAAGGTACACATCAATTACATGTATATCACATATACCTTTTGTTTTGCCGGCCTTCTTGTCCGCTAAGTATTTGGGGCAGTTCCGCTTCCAGTGACCGCTTCCCTTGCAATAAAAGCACTCAGTCTCGGGCTTGGGTCCATTCTTTGGCTTCTTCCCGGCAGCTTGCTTGCCGGGCGCGGCAACTCCCTTGCCGTCCTTCTTGAAGTTCTTTTTACCCTTGCCCTTCTTGAACTTAGTGGTTTTATTGACCATCAACACTTGATGTTCCTTCTTGACCTCTACCTCTGCTGATTTCAGCATTGCAAATACCTCAGGAATGGTCTTTTCCATCCCCTGCATATTGAAGTTCATCACAAAGCTCTTGTAGCTTGGTGGAAGCGACTGGAGGATTCTGTCAATGACCGCATCATCCGGGAGATTAACTCCCAGCTGAGTCAAGCGGTTATGTAACCCAGACATAGTGAGTATGTGCTCACTGCCAGAACTATTTTCCTCCATCTTACAGCTGAAGAATTTGTCGGAGACCTCATATCTCTCGACCCGGGCATGAGCTTGAAAAACCATTTTCAGCTCTTCGAACATCTCATATGCTTCATGTCTCTCAAAACGCTTTTGGAGCCCCGGCTCTAAACTGTAAAGCATGCTGCACTGAACGAGGGAGTAGTCATCAGCACGTGTCTGCCAAGCGTTCATAACGTCTTGGTTCTGTGGGACGGGAGCTTCACCTAGCGGTGCTTGTAGGACATAATCTTTCTTGGCAGCTATGAGGATGATCCTCAGGTTCCGGACCCAGTCCGTGTAGTTGCTGCCATCATCTTTCAGCTTGGTTTTCTCTAGGAACGCGTTGAAGTTGAGGACTACGTTGGCCATTTGATCTACAAGACATATTGTAAAGATTTTAGACTAAGTTCATGATAGTTAAGTTCATCTAATCAAATTATGCAATGAACTCCCACTTAGATAGACATCCCTCTTCTAGTCATCTAAGTATAACATGATCCGAGTCAACTAGGCCGTGTCCGATCATCACATGAGATAGACTAGTCAACATCGGTGAACATCTTCATGTTGATCGTATCTTCTATACGACTCGTGCTCGACCTTTCGGTCTTCTGTGTTCCGAGGCCATGTCTATACACATGCTAGGCTCGTCAAGTCAACCTAAGTGTTTGCATGTGTAAATCTGTCTTACACCCGTTGTATGTGAACGTTTGAATCAAACACCCGATCATCACGTGGTGCATTGAAGCAACGAACTGTCGCAACGGTGCACAGTTAGGGGGAACACTTGCTTGAAATTATTATGAGGGATCATCTTATTCACTACCGTCGTTCTAAGTAAACAAGATGCAAAACATGATAAACATCACATGCAATCAAATAATAATAGTGACATGATATGGCCAATATCACATAGCTCCTTTGATCTCCATCTTGGAGCTCCATGATCATCTTGTCACCGGCATGACACCATGATCTCCATCATCATGATCTCCATCATTGCGTCTTCATGAAGTTGCTCGCCAACTATTACTTCTACTACTAAGGCTAACGTGTTTAGCAATAAAGTAAAGTAATTTACATGGCGTTCCTCAATGACACGCAGGTCATATAAAAGAATAAAGACAACTCCTATGGCTCCTGCCGGTTGTCATACTCATTGACATGCAAGTCGTGATTCCTATTACAATAACACGAACATCTCATACATCACATATGTATCATTCATCACAACTTTGGCCATATCATATCACAAAGCACTTGCTGCAAAAACAAGTTAGACGTCCTCTAATTGTTGTTGCAAGTTTTACGTGGCTGAAGTAGGGTTCTAGCAAGAACGTTTTCTTACCTACGTGAAAGCCACAACGTGATTTGTCAACTTCTATTTACCCTTCATAAGGACCCTTTTCATCGAATCCGCTCCAACTAAAGTAGGAGAGACAGTCACCCGCCAGCCACCTTATGCAACTAGTGCATGTTTGTCGGTGGAACCGGTCTCACGTAAGCATACGTGTAAGGTTGGTCCGGGCCGCTTCATCCCACAATACCGTCGAAGCAAGATAAGACTAGTAGCGGCAAGAAAGTTGACAACATCTATGCCCACAACAAATTGTGTTCTACTCGCGCAAGAAGAACTACGCATAAACCTAGCTCATGATGCCACTGTTGGGGAACGTTGCAGAAAACAAAAATTTCCCTACGGTTTCACCAAGATCTATCTATGAGTTCATCTAGCAACGAGTCATCGGATGCATCTACATACCTTTGTAGATCGCGAGCGGAAGCGTTCAAAGAACGGGGATGAAGTAGTCGAACACGACGTGATTCAAATCACCGGAGATCCTAGCACCGAACGGACGGCACCTCCGCATTCAACACACGTACGGTTCGCGCAACGTCTCCTTCTTCTTGATCCAGCAAGGGGAAAGGAGAGGTTGAGGAAGATGGCTCCAGCAACAGCACGACGGCGTGGTGATGGTGGAGCTGCAGTACTCCGTTAGGGCTTCGCCAAGCACTATGGAGGAGGAGGAGGAGTTGGAGAGGGAGAGGGAGGCAACCAAAGGCGTAGGAGAAAATCCCTCCCTCCCCCACTATATATAGGAGGGCCAAGGGGGGGGGGGGGGGCGCCGGCCCTAGGAGATCTATTCTCCTAGGGGGGCGGCTGCCAAGGGGTGGGGGGCTTGCCCCCCAAGCAAGGTGGCGCCCCCCTTTAGGGTTTCCCCCAAACCCTAGCCGCATGGGCCCTAGGGGAGAGGCGCCCCAGCCCACTTTGGGCTGGGTCCCTTCCCACTTCAGCCGATGGGGCCCTCTGGGATAGGTGGCCCCACCCGGTGGACCCCCGGGACCCTTCCGGTGGTCCTGGTACAATATGGGTGACCCCGAAACTTGTCCCGATGGCCGAAATATCACTTCCCATATATAATTCTTTACCTCCGGACCATTCCAGAACTCCTCGTGATGTCCGGGATCTCATCCAGGACTCCAAACAACATTCGGGTTACTGCATATACATATTCCTACAACCCTAGCGTCACCGAACCTTAAGTGTGTAGACCCTACGGGTTCGGGAGACAGGCAGACATGACCGAGAGGACTCTCCGGTCAATAACTAACAGCGGGATCTCGATACCCATGTTGGCTCCCACATGCTCCATGATGATCTCATCGGATGAACCACGATGTCGAGGATTCAAGCAACCCCGTATACAATTCCCTTTGTCAATCGGTATGTTACTTGCCCGAGATTCGATCGTCGGTATCCCAATACCTCGTTCAATCTCGTTACCGGCAAGTCACTTTACTCATACCGTAATGCATGATCCCGTGACCAGACACTTGGTCACTTTGAGCTCATTTTGATGATGCATTACCGAGTGGGCCCAGTGATACCTCTCCGTCATACGGAGTGACAAATCCCAGTCTTGATCCGTGTCAACCCAACAGACACTTTCGGAGATACCCGTAGTATACCTTTATAGTCACCCAGTTACGTTGTGACGTTTGGTACACCCAAAGCACTCTTACGGTATCCGGGAGTTACACGATCTCATGGTCTAAGGAAAAGATACTTGACATTGGAAAAACTCTAGCAAACGAACTACACGATCTTTATGCTATGTTTAGGATTGGGTCTTGTCCATCACATCATTCTCCTAATGATGTGATCTCGTTATCAATGACATCCAATGTCCATAGTCAGGAAACCATGACTATCTGTTGATCAACGAGCTAGTCAACTAGAGGCTTACTAGGGACATGTTGGTGTCTGTTATTCACACATGTATTACGATTTCCGGATAACACAATTATAGCATGAATAAAGACAATTATCATGAACAAGGAAATATAATAATAATGCTTTTATTATTGCCTCTAGGGCATATTTCCAACATTGATCTGCCGGCATGCCAGGTAACTCTGGAAATACATCTGGGTAATCCTTCACAACATGCACTTCCTCCTGAAAAACTCCCGTGAGAGAATTTACTTGGGTTCTCCTTGGCACATGCCTGGATACATACTTGATCCTTTTTCCCTCCAGGGTAGTAAGCAGAATTAACTTACTGGCGCAATTGATGTTTCCTCCATACATCAATAGCCAATCCATTCCTAGTATCACATCCAATCCTTGCGACTCCAGAATTATCAAGTCGGAGGGGAAAACATGACTACCTATGGTTAATGGCATCTGAAAAGATCCACTGCTTGCCATATACTCGGCTCCGGGTGAGGTTACTAGCATAGGTGTCTTAAGAACTCTAGTGGGCAACTTATACTTATCCACAAATCCCCTTGATATGTATGAATGCGCTGCACCAGTATCAAAAAGAACGATTGCAGTAAACAACTTAACTAAAAACTTACCGATAACTGCATGTGGTTGCTCTTCAACCTCCTCCATGTTCACGTGGTTCACTTGTCCTTTGTTAAATGGATTGGGCTTCTTCCCAGAGCTCCCATTACCATTTTTGTGCTTTGCTTCAGGGCACTCCATGGCATAGTGTCTAGTCTTCCCGCACTTGAAACAAGTAACATGGCTTAGGTCCCTCTTGGTGGGTGTGGCTGGATTGGAACGGTTCTGATTGCTGCTTGCTCCATTCCCATTCCCATTCCTTGGGCCATTATCATTATGGGAACTTCCTCCATTGTGAGTGTGGCCTCCATGGTTATGGGTAAGCCCTCCCGAGTTCAGGGTAAAGTGAGGCTTCTGCTGAGCTCCTGAATTGTACTTCCCTTGTCCATATTTCCTCTTGCAGCTCTCTATCTGCTGCTGCTTCCCTTCGATCATGAGATCTTTATCTACCAACTCCTGGTAGTTGTTAATTGTTGCCACCACTCAGTGCATACTCATCTCATCATTCAACCCTTCCATAAACTTCTCCTACTTCGCGGCATCTATGGCCACATCATCTGGAGCATAGCGGGATAACTTACTAAACTCCTCCACGTACTGCCCTACAGTATGGTTCCCTTGGCGTAAGTTGCGAAACTCACGCTTCTTCATGCTCATAGCTCCGGTGGATATGTGGGCTATGCGGAATGCTTGCTGAAACTGCTCCCAGGTGACATTGGCTATAGGAAAAGTGGATGTGTAATTCTCCCACCAAGCGGCTGCTGGTCCATCCAATTGGTGTGCGGAAAAACGCACCTTCTCAGCATATGTACAACCTGCGGTGGTCAACTCCCTTCCAATCCTGCGCAGCCAATCATCAACAACTATTTGCTCGGCGCTACTGGAAAACACCGGCGGCTGCAGCCTCAGAAAACGGGCTAAGTTATCAACTGGTGGTGGTGGTGGGTTGTTGTTGTTGTTGTTGCCTTGGTTCTGAACTAACAACTGCATCAAGGCATTCTGCTGCTGGATCAACTGAGTGAGCTCTGGTGGGAAAGCAAAACCGGGGTCACGTCTCGGAGGCATCTGATGGGTTTAGAGGGAAGAGATTAGAATAGAATGAGGTCTAATGAGAAAACACTACCCATATGCACATGAGACAAACACAATCATATCATATCACTCAATCAATCGAGCAAGGGCATGCAGTCGGTCTAACTATCATTACAGTGCTCGGACTACTAATATTTACATGGGGGGTACTACTAATAGTATGGGGGTCTACTAGAAATTTTGATTGGTAGAAGACTCCATGATCTCTGCTCCAGCTTCGTCTTCATAGTCATCATCACTACTATCCGGGTCAGAGTCGGTGTCGTCTATCATGATGTAGTCTTCAGAACGAATCTCCTTGGGTTCGTCGTCTTCTCCTCCTGGCGCGGGGTCTCCCCTAAAAACTCCTAGCTTCCTGGTCATGTCATCATTCCTCTCCACAAGTATCATCATTTCCTCCTCATATCCATCGCGTGTAGACTTAAGCTCCTCTTCTAGCTCCGTGATCCTGATCATTGCCTTCTTCAAATCTATCACGCTTCCGCACATCTGGTTCTCCTGGCGACGAATGTGGTGGTTTAATTCCTGGATGAATGCTGCAATGGACCTATCCTTCCTGGTGTTGATCATCTCCCATTGCTCATCTCGGCGCCCACATATCTGGTAGATAGTGTCCTTCGGCTCCTTGTGGTAAACTTCACCGATGCGTCCTATAGCAATGTGGACTGCCATACTCTTGCCTAGACTCCAGGTGGGTGCATCAAAGGAAAACTCTATGGGTTTAGTGACTGGTGGGAACGTCCTTCCTGGAACTTGAATTCGAATCATCCATCGCTCCTCTTCTGGTAAAGTGGCCGTGTAGGTCCTGGTGAAGCTTGGTATTCCAATGTTCAGGTACTTAGTGACTCCTTCAAGTGTCGTCCAAAAGGTGTGTCTTCATCCGGTTGTGCAAACTTGTTCCTCGTATCCGCCATCCTAAAGAGTAGAGAATGGAGAGGAGTCAGAAATAAGTAGAGAAGAGTGGCCTATGGCCTTTCTTAGTGGTCGTGTCCTACATTCAACGGGTGCTCTGATACCATCTTGTAGCGACCCGACCTCAAACGGTCAAGTCCCTGTGCTTTAGTGTCATCCCTAGATCGGTAATGCTGACACACACAGTACTCGAAGGATTTATAACAGAGTGGCAATCACACACTTGTTACATCGAATGTCTCACAAGAGAACGTATTACAATAAATATGGCTTAAGGCCATCTAATACGATAACAGCGGAAGGCTTGGAAGATAAAGTGAGTCCATCAACTCCAATGGCATAGATAAGTGCATGACAAACGACCTATCGCACCTTACTCCTCGTCTGAAAAGTCTGCAACATGATACGTTGCAGCCCGAAAACGGGTCAGCACATGGAATATGCTGGCAATGTAACACAGGAGAGTAATGAACAGATAAAAGCTATCACTACATGCATATAGCGCCGGTGGAGGCTGTATGGTTAATATGTTTTGCGAAAAGCCAATTTTTTTCCTACAACAAAGGAATTTATTTTATTTAACTATCATGGTAGTTGAACAATATTGAGAAGGTTCCTCCAACTCAATCCCAATTAAAAAAATAATTATCAACCCAACAAATTAATTTAGAGTGATGAGATCCATATGATAATCCACGAACCACATACTCAAGATTTCCATAACCGGGGACACGGCTAACCATGATTAGTTTGTACACTCTGTAGAGGTTTGCGCACTTTTCCCCATAAGACTCGACCTCCTCCGTTGGATTTCTCGCTCTACAGGGTGTTTGAGAAACGGATGACCGAGAAACAATCTTTCAGAAGCATTTGCTCTCTACTCCGGGCGGACCGGTACACCTACAATCCCCTACATCTGCTAGTCCACCTCTTCAAGAGCTCACGCAACTTACTCAACTATGCCAGAGCCCATAATGGCTTGTGGCTGCACACGGAAGTTTCTAGCATGAATAGTCTTATGATCCCTTTGAGCCTGGGTGGCGGACCGTAGGATGATCACACGGTTACTCCGGGATATCCTAGGACAACACTGGATTCTCCAGGTGCCCACAAGCAATCCACCCAGATGTGTATTAAAGTTGCCACCTTAAGTTAAACCATTAATTAACAACTCACATCTGTTATGGATACACTCAAACCCAATCCACGTCTATGAGCATATGATGGCAATATAAGCATAATGTAGAAGTAACTCCCAAGGGTTTGATAACAAAACAGGTAATAGGTTCTACCTCATTATCTACTTCCCAGACCCACATGTTAAGAGATCCTACTCATGCAATGTGTGAAAGTTGAAACTAATGCATAAAAACAGGGTGATAAAGGGGTATGATCAAAGTGTTACTTGCCTTGCTGATGAACCGTGAAACCTAGAGACTCGTGGTAGCAAGCTTCGCACTCCAGGTGTTCTATTGCAAACAAACAATAGCATACATAAGCAACCAAGAAAAGATGCACGGGTAAAACTCAAATAAGAATATCTAACCAGAAAGTTCAACTAAAGAACTCCGGTTTGCAAAAAGAATCAAATCAAACGGAGCAACGAAACTCAAACCGCGAAAGAAACAAGATTCGATTACTAATCTGGACTAAAGTCAAATTTTACAGTACCAAAATCTTGTTCAAGTTGGTTAAACAAAAATAGGGCTTCGAGACGAAGATCCAGGCGCTTGAATCGCCCGATTTCGATAAACGAGCGAAAAGCTAAACTAAAACGAAAACTAGGGCAGAAATCGTGATCGAAAATAATCGTGGAAAAACCCTGGAAAAAGAAAACTGACGAACAGGCTAACGAATGAACGTTCCCTGTCTACGGTTAACGGGTGAAAACCGTTCATTAAAACGAACGTACGAACGGGCGTTCGCTAAATAACTAAATTGGGGAAAAAATAAAACCGATCTAAAAAACGCATCTAGGTTTTTGTATAAAAACTGAATGGTTTTTAGAATAAAACCGACAGCTACCTCGCGGATCGGGACGACGGCGGCGGCGAACTCCGGCGGCAGCGGGGGCGGCGGCGCGGTGAACTCCGGCGGCGGCGGGGGCGGCAGCGGCAGCGGTGAACTCCGGCGGCGGCGGCGTGGCTTTCGAGGCGGGTGGGGTGCTAGGGTTTGGGGCTGGGGCGGCTCGGGCCTCGGCCTTAAAAAGGCCGGCCGGGTGCAGTGTCCTAGTCGGACACGGCCCGGTAAGGCGGTTGAATTTTTTAAAAAAATCCGACGCGCAGAAATACAAAGAAAAGAAATACTTAACAGACTCCAAAAATTTTGAAATAAATTTTCCCCATCCTCTAAAAATACGCCGGACAAGGTGAACATTTATTTGGGCCTCTAATGCTATTTTGAAGAAACGCAAATTTTTCCTAATTCAAATAAAATAGCGATAAAACCCCAAATAAAATACAAATTGATTTTAATATTTTTCCTCCAACATTTCATTTATTTTGGAGAAGTCATATTATCTCCTCACATATAATTTTAATATGAAATATTTTTGGGGAGAGAAATAATTAAAACCAAAGTTATCCTTATTTCAATATTTGATAAAACTCAAATATGAGAATGAGGAAAAATCCCCAACTCTCTCCGAGGGTCCTTGAGTTTCTTAGGATTTAGAGGATCACAAAACGAAATGCAATAAAATATGATATGCATGAATGACCTATGTATAACATTCCAAATTGAAAATTTGGGATGTTACATGTGTCTAGTCCACACACATGCGCCAAGTGTCATTCTTCTTAAGTACCAGCACCGGGTTAGCCAACCGCTCAGGATGAAAAACCTTTGTTTAAACCCAGCTGCCAAGAGCCGGGCTACCTCCTCACCAATGGCCTTGTGCCTTTCTTCGTTGAAACGCTGAAGAAACTGATTGACCGGTTTAAACCTGGGATCAATATTGAGAGTGTGCTCAGCGAGTTCCCTCGGTACACCTGGCATGTCAGAAGGCTTCCATGCAAAGATGTCCCGGTTCTCACGGATGAACTCGATGAGCGTGCTTTCCTATTTTGGATCCAAATTAACACTGATATTGAAATGCTTGGATGAATCGCCGGGAACAAAGTCAACTAGCTTAGTCTCATCAGCCAATTTAAATTTCAGGGCCGGATCATGCTCTATAGTGGGTTTTTTCAAAGAAGTCATGTCTGTCGGATCAACATTGTCCTTATAGAACTTCAACTCCTCCGTTGCACAAACCGACTCAGCATAAGCCGCATCCCCCTCTTCACACTCCAAAGCTATTTTCTGGCTCCCATGTACCGTGATGGTCCCCTTATGACCCGACATCTTGAGCTGTAGATAAACATAACAGGGCATTGCCATGAACTTAGCATAAGCCAGCCGTCCAAATAGGGCATGATAAGGGCTCTTGATTTTCACCACCTCAAAGGTCAATG
Source organism: Triticum monococcum (assembly GCA_034509565.1). Lineage (NCBI taxonomy): Eukaryota > Viridiplantae > Streptophyta > Magnoliopsida > Poales > Poaceae > Triticum > Triticum monococcum. Next base: position 478,767,942 of record CM067843.1, read on the forward strand.
TCTCTGATCTAGAGTCATGATCATCTCCAAAAGCAACTTCCAAAGCTATCTTACCAACTGGATACACCGACTTACCAGGCACCACACCATGGAAAACAGTATTTGACGGTTTAAGATTTTTATCCGTCAACCCCATACGACGAAAGGTGTCATAATAAAGGATATTGATGCCGCTCCCTCCATCCATGAGCACCTTGGTGAACTTATACCCTCCAACTTGAGGCGCAACCACCAATGCCAGATGACCCGGATTATCAACCCGGGGCGGATGATCCTCTCGACTCCACACAATGGGCTGCTTAGACCAGTGCAAGTAACGGGGCACTGCTGGTACAACGGAGTTTACTGCCCATTTTTGAAGTTTCTGATCCCACTTGCACAAACTCATGGTGAAGACGTGATACTGTCCACTATTCAACTGTTTCGGGTTACTCTGACATCCAGACTGCTGCTGCTGACTCCCCTGACCAGACTATTGATGGTAGCCGTCCTGATTGCCTTGATTGCCTTGATGACCTTGATGACCTTGGAACCCAGAACCTAAACCGCCACCACCGTAACCCGGACCCTGTGAACCGGATCCTGGACCGCCTCCCGGTCCATGGTTGCTTTGAAAAAGATTTGAATTCTTGAACTCCTTCATGATGTAACAATCTTTCTAGAGATGAGTAGACGGTCTTTGACTTGTACCATGCCTCGGGCATGGCTGATTTAACAGATGCTCAAGATTCATGCCTGATCCTCCGGTCTGTGGAGGCGGTCTACCCTTACGACCCTGGCCATTATTCTGTGCATTGGTATTTGCCATAAAGTCCAAACTATTATCAGCTTTGCGCTTACCGTTACCACCTTGACTCGCCGCCCGGTTATGCTGCTGCCCTCAGGTGCTGATGTTCTTCTTTCCCTCTCCCGGTTTGTCATCATCAGACTCGGGGTCTTTGGTACTATCAGAGTCAGCATATTTAACCAGAGCAGGCATGAGTGTCCCCATGTCATGGAAGTGACATTTGCGCCACCCTAACTCCTGCTTGAGGGGCATAAAACGGCAATTTTTCTCCAATGTCAAGACTACTGAATCAGCATTGATCCGGTCTGATGAGTGCAAGATCGTTGAAACCCGGCGCACCCAGTGGGTTGTCGAATCACCTTCTTCATGGACACAGGATGCCAAGTCCACAATTACATGGGCTCCTTGCATGTGTCCTTGAAATTCTGGATAAATCGGGCTTTTAACTCGGCCCATGACCCAACAGAGTTAGCCGGTAATCCTTTCAACCAAGTACGAGCCGTTCCTTCTAACATCATGGTGAAATACTTAGCACATGCGGCCTCATAAACATCCAGTAGTTCCATTGCCATCTCATAACTCTCAATCCATGCTTCAGGAGGTAAATCGGATGTGTAATTGGGTACCTTACGGGGACCTTTGAAATCCTTGGGCAACCGTACGTTACGCAAAGCCGGGGACAAACACGGCACATCCAAAGACCTGAAAGTTACACCTGTCTTGACCGAAGCCGTCAGATGAACCGGAGAAGGTTGACGGGTTGTGTACTGCGCCGCTAGCTCGACCTCTCGATGTGCTCTACCTTGGTCCACCACATTCTAAGCATCGACCCCACCGCCTGCCGGGTTATGGCCATGAGGCGGATTACGATTCCGCACACTGCTTGACATAGCTAGCTCATCAATATGTCTGCTGTAACTCCGGCTTGGGCGGGGGGTGGAATGAATCCTTTCACGGCTGTATGAATAAGCCTGCTGCTAAGCCAAGGCTGTCTGAAGAAGCTCTCTAGCCCGCCGCGTCACAACTGCTACTGGGGACTCGCCTTCGACTGGGAGAGCCGCCAATCGAGAAGCGGCGACAACCATGTTATCTAAGGGGTTTGAGTAATGACCCGGCGGCGTCGGCACATGCTACGGCGTCGGTATATGTTGTGGCGGGTTATTGCCTTGATGAGGCGGGTCTATCGTGCGGTTGAACCGGCGCCCCTGTTCCTGGTGCTTCAGTCCGGTTTACCACTGGCTGGTTACTGGTCCCTGCTTCGGGCGTCTTGAAGAGGTTTCTTGCCTCGTAAACCGAAGGTAGGCGGGTCTGATGCCTTCTCCTCATGACATCATTCGACGCGTTTTGATCCATCATAAGCCGAAAGGACTCCGATTTAACCTGATGCGCCTCAGCCTCTAACTCGGCCCGCATCGTGGCCATCCTTACGTCTTCGGCAGCCAGGTCTTCCTTGGCTTGAGTTATCTGGTCTCTCACCTTGGCGACCTCCGCATTATGCTCATCCCGATTTGCCGCGCTAACCTCAGCTATCATCAGTGTTGCTAAAGTGTCAAGTAAACAAGACAAGACTTGAGCCGGCGGGCGCGCAGGGCCTCCTGCCCCGGCCGCCGTTGTCACTGCTGATCCAGAGATTAACGCCGCCACAGCTAAAGAATTCTGCCCCGGCTGTGTACCGGCCATGAAGATTGCAACTCGGTTCAGCGGCTCGTGGGGATTCGGAATACTGTCGTCATCGGAATAGCCCCCAAGCTGGCCGTCTTGCAGCAGGTACAATGACTCAGTTTCTCTAGTAGATGACTCGCCATCGGAGTAAACGATGGTTTCACCACCAGATACCGATCTATCCTTAGATTCTGCCCCATGGATGACTCCCACGAAGGCACGCTTCATGGCAGGCTGAACCCGGGCGGATCTCGCACTCTGAGCCATCTTGATGATGTCGATGTAGATGTCCGGCTCAGGGCCTGGTTTGCCGATCTTGCCGATCAAGACGTGAATTCCACCAAAGGCGACCCAGTACCCGTACTCAATGGAGCCGGCCTCGGGGCCCGAGCCTGCGTCGTCGATGTAGAACTTGCCGCGGTGACTCTTGGTCATCCGGCCCATGGCGTATCCCTTGATCCCTTCGAAGCTGCCCTTTAAGAACTCGAAACCATCGTGCGATAGCCCCATGGTGGGCGCCAACTATCGTGGAAACGTCTTGGTAGATGTCGTAGCCTGAGGACTTAGTCGTGGAGCCATCGCGTTGAGGTTAGCTTAAAGGGGTTAAACAGGAAAAAGGACACGGGGAGTTTATACTGGTTCGGCCCCTTACGATGAAGGTAAAAGCCTAGTCCAGTCTGTAGTTTGTATTGCTAGGGTTTCGATGAACGGGGAGTGAATACGCTTAAACCGACTCTCGATCTCTTGTTTCTTGTCCCTAAACCGCCGCCGGGTCACCCCTTTATATACATAGGTTGGCGCCCAGTCGGTTTACAGAATCCCGGCTGGCTCATAATCGTGTCCGGCTCGGTATCTACTCTTTCCTAACGTACAATACAAGTCATACACCTTATGGTGGTTTACATCTATGGGCTCTAACCCGTCTCTGGGCCCTGAGTCTTGTTATTACATTTCTTTACTAAAGCGCCATCCTTTATGTCCTCATGGGCTTCAATACAGGTGCTTCACTATGGGCATAACCCGGCCCCTCCAGGGCGGTTTATGCTCAATAGTTATATCCCCAACAGTTTGCAAAGCGTGTGTGATGTCAAACACTATCACATACGGTGCAGGAAAACTAAATGTGTGTGATTGTCTACCTATTGTACACGGTTTATAATCATGAACTGTTTGTGATGTGCCAGGCATCATAAAACTCCCGTGCCTAGAATCTGTCTGGAAAACTCTCGTGCCTGGAATCTGCCTGGTTTTAGGTAAAACCACAAAACTCTGACTGCGATGGCAATGCGAGCAAAAATGAGTAGCAAGGATGAAGCATTTGGGATATTCGAGATATCGAAAACGATTAAATAGGGACAACTGTATGCATCGAGGCTCCCTATCCCCGATGGTTTTTGGGTAGTGTCGGAAGGACCCCCTATCACCGTCACTCACTAGGCAACGGTTCCAAATGCCATCGCGGAAAGGGGTTAAAACCGTTTGTATAGCACCGATGCGTACTAGTGTGGATCAACCACAATATTATTTTTCTTGGGAATATTCCTTTTTCTATTAAAGGAATAACCCTATTTACCCTAGGTTGCGAAGCAACTTATATTTTTGTCACTCCTAAAATTTCCAAATAATTCTCATAAATTGTTTGGGTCATATCTTTCTCAAATATGTCAAAATACTTCATTGCCATGTTCAAAAATAATTCACCAGTAATCATTTTTCTATTCTGCCCTAAATGGCACTTTGTGAAGGAAGTCCTCTTTATCTTTGCTTGTTGTAACATCCTGATTTTTTGAGAGTTCAATTTTTTCTCTCTAAGCCAAGCAATGTTGCAACGTAATCTTTTATTATCTATTTTGCTTTGGAGTTGCTCAAATTATTTCCAAGTCGTTTGGAATTAATTTAGCATATGTCAGGTGGAAAATATTTTCTGTAATATCCTGAGTTAATTTATTTGTTCATACTATTCTTTTTAAAGTTCTTTTTTCATGGATTTCATGGATTATTTTTGAAGACTTTTGAGTTGTTTTTTGTTTTTGTTCCTTATGTAGTAATCCTAGTCCAAAGAAAATCAATATTATTATATTGATTTCTTTCATCTCTCCTTTCATTAGTCCTTGGACCATTGATACGTTCTAGTGTGTGCTCGCGTATCATAGTCAAGCTTTCATCCATCCATCCGTACGTACCTCTCTCTGGTTTTTTTTCTCTTCCCCGTCTAATCTCTGTAGAACTAATGAGGCCAAGGCCCATTCCAGTCAACAACCGCAACAAGGCCCAGCTGTCGTGGTTCTAAGTCTGACAGTAGTGTAGGGGGGTAAGTATGGAAAGGCAAGGTCTTAGCTATGGATAAGTTGTAGGACGCAAGGTTTACGAGTTCAGGCCCTTCTCGGAGGAAGTAATAGCCCTACGTCTCGGAGCCCGGAGGCGGTCGACTGGATTATGTGGGTATGAGTTACAGAGGTGCGAACCCTTGTCTCGGAGGAGGGGGTGGCTTATATAGAGTGCGGCAGGACCCCGGCCAGCCCACGTTACGAAGGGTTCAATGTACATTAAGGCAGGGCGTTACTGGTAACGCTAGTAATAAAGTGATGTGATGACCATAAAAGCTACTTAATGACTGACCGTTAGAGTGCGGAGTGACCTTAAGCCTCCTGGCCGTCGAGTGATTGCTTCTTGGTCGAGTGATTGCTTCTTGGTCGGGTGTCTTCGAGTCTGTCGAGTGGAATGCCTCAAAGTCGTTTGAAAGGTGATTTCTTCTAGAGATGCCCTTGGGTAGGGTAGTTAGGACAGGTCCATGACCCTACCCTAGGTACATAGCTTCATCATTAGCCCCCGAATGGATCGAGGTTTGAGTGGGGAAGGAGTGGAGAACTTTTCCGACTCGTTTTTCATGCTGTGAGCATATCTTGTTTCAGATTAATGGACCTGAGTGATGGCGGCAACTTCCTTTTCAGTCGCCTTGATCCATTCTTAATTCTTCGTCGAGTGAGTTTCTTTGCTTGTAAGGCTCCGAGTGACGGTGCGGAGGAGATCTTTGGTCTGACAAGTTGTTTGCTGCCCGCTGATTTTGTGGGATCCGAATTTTGGGAAGCGCGCGGGACGGGGGAGGCCGCAGTAATCGGATGGGATAGAGCAGAGCTGCCTCGATCCCCGCGCCACCTTTTTCGCCACGTATCGCTCGCGCGGTCGTTGCGGGATTTAACAGAGCCATCTGGGCCTACCTGTCAGCGACTCGGAATCGGCCTCATATAAGGCGTTGGACCGGAGTCCCCCGAACAGTGCGCCCCATTACTTCTTCTCCTCCTCACGCCTCTCCGATGCGCTCGCTCTCGTCCCCGCGCCACCGCACCACACGCGTCTCGCCGGCGACAATGGTGAAAGAGAATACGGCATCTCTGGAGCGGGCGAAGAAGGCGACGGCGAGGTCGAAGGGGAAGGCGACGAGCCGGGGCAGATCTTCCTCGTGGACTGGCCTGCCGAAGGGTTGGATTCAGGGCGACTGGATCCACTCGAGGATCTCCCAAGAAGACCTCGACGACCTGGCTGAGGGAGGGCTGATCCCCTATGACTCTGCACGGCTTCCGGGGAAGGAGTCCGAGCCGCAACCCCGGGAGGGTGAGCGCGTTCTTCTTGCCACCCACGTCGACCGTGGGTTTTCCTTGCCTCCTCATCCTTTCTTCCGAGGGTTTCTAAACTTCTTTGGGGCTCAACTCCACCATTTTACCCCCAACTCAATCGTTTATCTTGCCGTGTTCATTTCCTTGTGTGAGAATTTCTTGGGATGTCGACCTCACAGGGGTCTTTTCAAGCATATTTTCACTTGTCGCTCCCAGACAGTGAAAAAGGCTAATCCGAGTGACGAGAGGACCCAAGTGATCCAGATGTGTGGGGGTCTTGGCATCCAGACGAGGGGAAAAAGCTCCTTTCCGGCCATGGTTCTTCCCGACTCAGTTCGCGGATGGCAGTCGACTTGGTTCTACTGTAAGGACCAGTCGACGCTAGGGCAATCGACTGGCCTCCCTCCCTTTTCCATGGACCGAGTGGAAAAACCCTCCCCTTTGAAGGTGCTCCCAGAAGAGAAGGCGCAAGTGAAGGCGTTGGTCGACCGAGTGGTCCAGCTCATTCGTGACGGGGTCACTGGTATGGATCTCTTGGAGGTCTTCCTTCAGCGGCGCATCCAGCCTCTCCAAGCCCGATACCATCCGATGTGGATGTATTCGGGTCTAGAAGACTCCACTCGGATCCACCCGGAGGAGGTCGACGACGACACACTGGAGAAGTGGATGTCGAGTATTACCGGGAACAAGGACAATCCTAGAGGAGCTAGGAGAGTTCCCCCATTCGACCAGTCGTGTGCACCAGAGCAGGTCTGATTCTGAGTTTTCGCTTGTAATCTGAATTCACTCACGTAGTTGTCTGTATTGCGTCGAATAACTTTTACCTCCCTGCTTTCTTTCAGGCCATTATTGAAATGTATTCGATGCCCAACGGGGCGCAGGAGCAAACTCTGGAAGGCGAGGCGAGCGGTGGCGAAAGCGGCGAGTGGACTTCCGATGGTGAAGGGGATGGAGGAAGCGACGACTCAAGTGATGGGGAAGAAGTCGAGTCGCCTCCTCACGTAGAGAGACAATCCAAGCTTGACCAGGATCGGCCGAGTGCCTGCAACAAGGCGACTGCTCAGGCTGGTCAGTCTTTGAAGCGTCCTCGGATCTCTTCACCAACCACAACTGAGAAGGCGCCCAAGCACCCCAAAGTTGCAGAACCGAAGATTCGAAAGGCGCTGTCGAAGATCAAGATCGATATCCCTGTCGGCTCCGCGTAAGTGTCTCTCCTTGTATTCACTCGACGCTCCGTGCTGTTTGTTTTTCTTGTTTTAACTTGGATGAACTTTGGAATTGTTAGTGCTGCCACTTCCGGGACCTCAGCTTACAGGGATGATGATGAGGTGATGGAGGATGCGGTCACTTCTAATCCAGGTATGACTTCTGCCATACTGTCTTTGTTCAGTCGATTCAACTCCAATGTGCACCATTGGGTGACATGATTTTGGCGACTGAACTTTGCACAACTCCCAACATTATTGACCTCCCTGATGATGATGAAGAGCCTGAGAGGCCTTTGACGAGGAAGAATAGGCGAGCTCCTGCAAGCGAGGCGCCGCAGTCAACGCCGAGAGCGGAGCCAGTCGTTCAGGACACTGGTGACGTCAATCGGGGTTCTGTTACCTTCGCCGAGCCCCTGTCGAGTGCTTTGCCTTCTTCTTCGACTGCTCAGGCCCCCATCGACCCGCCTTCAGTTTTTGTGACCCATCATGTCCCAGAGGACGACGTGAATGCTGCTAAGGAAGCCATACGCCAGGCGGGCATTATGATGGAAAAGATGAAGACGGTGCGGGACGCCAGCCAAGCTGCTTATGATGCCAGCTCGGCTCTCCAGAGCAACATTCAGGTTAGTCGACTATGCAAAGATTCTTTCCACAAATCTTTGCATCTATACACCCACTGGGTGCGTCGATTGAAGTTTTGGACTAGTGTGGCACACTGAGTGCACCCACTGGGTGTAGTCCCCGAGGCTACGGTGGACTACTGGCAGTCGAATGTAGTCTTTGTATTTTGTTGAGTAAAAACCGAACTGGTAGTTTGTTTCTTCCGCTCGATCCGGTCGAGTAGAATCAGAACCGGTGGGGGCACGCAAAGTGCACCCACTGGGTGTAGTCCCCGAGACCACGGTCGATTGCTGGCAGTCGACTGTGGTCTGAGTTCTACTTTGTCTCTCTCTCTTTTTGTTTTTTGAACTCGACTCTGGCGGACCGGCCGAGTGGAATCAGAACCGGTGGGGGCACGCAAAGTGCACCCACTGGGTGTAGTCCCCGAGACTATGGTGGACTGCGAGCAGTCGACCATAGTCTTAGCACTTAATGTCTTTGAAGTTTTTTTGCTGTGGAATAATTTCTCCCCTTTGATTTTAGAAATCTTGCGATCTTGGAGCTCGCTTTGCTGACTTGGAGAAGCAACAGATTCAACTGAAACTTGACTTGGAGCTGGCCAGGACAGAACTGCAGACGGTCAGAGACGGCGCCGCTGGTAAGACAAGTTTGTCGACTGGTTAATTTTCAGCTCGAGCACCCTTCTGCTATTTCTGAATCAAACGTCATTTCTTTGTAGAAAAACTAAGGGAAGCTTTGGCGAAAAAGGATCAGGATTTGGCTGCTGCCCAAAAGGAGGCTGACGACGGGACCGCTCTGGCCGGACAGAAGTTGGCTTCAGTCGCCCAGTTGGAAGAAGAGAATACCAGGCTGAAGACTGCTCTGAATGAAGCCAACAGGGAGTGCACACGCTGGAAGAAGGAGAACCTCAAGCTGAGCGAACAGATGGAAGGCATCGCTCGTAGGAGGGACGATCTGGAGATCTACCTGAGGAGCCTCGCCAAGAAGTTGTATATCAAGCTTGAAGGTGCACATTTAGTTCCGACTAATTTTCTTTTTTGTCGACTCAGTGTATGAAGATTGACTTATCCTTGGATCATGAATGCAGAGTTTTGCCAGAATTTTGAAGAAGAGACTAGGAGGATCGAACCAGGTTTGGATCCAATCAACTCTCCCGTGAAGGATGACACTACCATGAATCTGCTCCGACTGGAATCTCGCATCGACGGTGCCGTGGACTACTTGGCTCGACTGAAGGTCGCCATGTCACGGATTGATCCGGCACTCTGGCCAGAGGCTACGCTCCAAAACGATATTGAGTCTCTGATGGCTCGACTTAACGGAATCCCTGATCGAGTGCAGGAGTGGAAGAAGTCTTCTGCTCACTGTGGCACTGATGTGGCTCTATCCTTGGTTCGTGTCCACTACAAGGAGGTGCGACAAGACAAGCTGGGCGCAATCAAGGTCGCAAACACCCAGAAGCATGACTTTCGAACCTTCATGGAGACCTTCATAGCTGCCGCCACTCGGATTGCCGATGGCGTCGACCTGGATGAGTTTGTCGAGCCTGCTAGCCCTCCTCCCACGGAGTGAACAAACACTTATGTCCTACCTTAAATTTGCCTCGGAATGCCGAGTGGTTTTTGTAACCATTAAACTTTTTTGGGCTGCATGCCCGAGTACCTCGATCTGTGATCCAGAACCTTTAGAATTTTATCCGAACTTGATTTACTGTTGAATATCTTTATGAATCTCCTGCTGAGTGAAACCATTTTTTATTCGAGACAATTTTCTGGATTCGCAGCGCAGCTCCGAAGGAGAGGGAAGCAGACGACCCATGTCTTGTTTTTGTGGCGAAGCCCTCCAGGGGAAGGCGGCGGTCGACCCACACCCTGTTATTGCAGAGTGGGACGTAGCGCACATTGTATTTGTGACAAAGCTCTCTAGGAGAAGGTGGCGGTCGACCCACACCCTGTTACTGCAGAGTGGGACGGAGCGCACATTGTATTTGTGGCGAAGCTCTCCAGGAGAAGGTGGCGGTCGACCTGCTCCTCGTCGTTCTTGAGGATTAAGCTGTGCTTTGAACTTAGGCGAGTGCTGGACTGCAGCTAAGCCCCCGAGTGGGAGGGTTTCTCTCTACTCGGTGGGATTTTTTTCAAACTTACGCAAGTGTCGGGTTGCAGCTAAGTCTTCTAGTGAGAGAACTTAGGCGAGTACTGGGCTGCAGCTAAGCGCCCGAGTGGGAGGATTGCTCTCCACTCGGTAGGATTTTTTCAAACTTAGGCGAGTGCCGAACTGCAGCTAGGTCCTCTAGTGAGAGAACTTAGGCGAGTACTGGACTACAGCTAAGCCCCCGAGTGAGAGGATTGCTCTCCACTCGGTAGGATTTTTTCGAACTTAGGCGAGTGTCGGACTGCAGCTAAGTCATCTAGTGAGAGAACTTAGGCGAGTACTGGACTGCAGCTAAGCCTCCGAGTGAGAGGATTGCTCTCCACTCGGTAGGATTTTTCAAACTTAGGCGAGTGCCTAACTGCAACTAACTCTTCTAGTATGAGAACTTAGGCGAGTACTGGACTGCAGCTAAGCCCCCGAGTGAGAGGATTGCTCTCCACTCGGTAGGATTTTTCAAACTTAGGCGAGTGCCTGACTGCAGCCAAGTCTTCTAGTATGAGAACTTAGGCGAGTACTGGACTGCAGCTAAGCTCCCGAGTGGGAGGATTGCTCTCCACTCGGTAGGATTTTTTCAAACTTAGGCGAGTGCCGGACTGCAGCTAAGTCCTCTAGTGAGAGAACTTAGGCGAGTACTGGACTGCAGCTAAGCCCCCGAGTGAGAGGATTGCTCTCCACTCGGTAGGATTTTTCAAACTTAGGCGAGTGCCTGACTGCAGCTAAGTCTTCTAGTATGAGAACTTAGGCGAGTACTGGACTATAGCTAAGCCCCCGAGTGAGAGGATTGCTCTCCACTCAGTAGGATTTTTCAAACTTAGGCGAGTGCCTGACTGCAGCTAAGTCTTCTAGTATGAGAACTTAGGCGAGTACTGGACTGCAGCTAAGCCCCGAGTGGGAGGATCACTGTCCACTCGGTAGGATTTTTTCAAACTTAGGCGAGTGCCGGACTGCAGCTAAGTCTTCTAGTGAGAGAACTTAGGCGAGTACTGGACTGCAGCTAAGCCCCCGAGTGAGAGGATTGCTCTCCACTCGGTAGGATTTTTCAAACTTAGGCGAGTTCCAGACTGCAGCTAAGTCTTCTAGTGAGAGGACTTAGGCGAGTACTGGACTGCAGCTAAGCCCCCAAGTGAGAGGATTGCTCTCCACTCGGTAGGATTTTTTAAACTTAGGCGAGTGCCTGACTGTAGCTAAGTCTCTGAGTGGGAGAACTTAGGCGAGTACTGGACTACAACTAAGCCTCCGAGTGGGAGGATAGCTCTCCACTCGGTAGGATTTTTCAAACTTAGGCGAAACGGATTCGTAGCTAAGCCCCCGAATGGGAGGCTTGCTCTCCACTCAGTAGGAAACTGTTTTTACAAACTTAGGCGAAGCGGATTCGCAGCTAAGCCACCCACTGGGGGATCTCTTACGCAAACAAAAACAATAATAATCACTGGGAAAATTATAACGCTCTTGTCTTTGATAAATAAACTATGGGAGTTTTTCTTATTACATCTCATCCGAGTGAGAATTCAAGTATAAAAGGGGCGGAGTAGCTCCGCATTCCAGGCTCGTGGCTCATCAATCTGGCGATCGACATTGTAGAGGTGGTATGCTCCATTGTGGAGGACTCTGGTGACTATGAAGGGGCCTTCCCAAGTAGAAGCAAGCTTGTGTGGTTTCTGCTAATCCACTCGGAGGACTAAGTCTCCTTCTTGGAAGGCTTGGCTCTTCACGTTTCTGGCATGGAATCGACGCAAGTCTTGCTGATAGATGGTCGATCGGATCAGGGCCATCTCTCTTTCTTCTTCTAGGAGGTCGACTGTGTCCTGCCGGGCTTGTTCTGCTTCATCTTCTGAGTAGAGCTCAACTCTGGGAGCGTTGTGAAGCAGGTCACTCGGTAAGACTGCCTCGGCTCCGTAGACCAGAAAGAATGGGGTTCTTCCGGTCAATCGATTCGGGGTTGTCCTCAATCCCCAAAGGACTGATGGGAGCTCGTCGACCCATGCACCTGCTGCATGCTTGAGATCGCGCATTAATCGGGGTTTTAGTCCTTTGAGAATTAGGCCATTTGCCCTTTCTGCTTGCCCATTCGACTGGGGGTGAGCGACCGAAGCATAGTCGACCCGAGTGCCCTGAGAGGCGCAAAAGGCCCTGAACTTGTCGGAAGCGAAGTTTGACCCATTGTCCGTGATGATACTGTGCGGAACTCCATATCTGAATATCAACTCTCTGATGAAACTGATAGCGGTGCAAGCATCGAGATTCTTGATGGGCTTGGCTTCAATCCATTTGGTAAACTTGTCGACTGCTACCGGCACATGAGTGAAGCCGCTCCTGCCTGTTCTCAGTGGTCCAACCATGTCCAACCCCCAAACAGCGAAGGGCCAAACGAGTGGAATGGTTTTCAGGGCTGACGCGGGCTTGTGCGGCATATTGGAGTAATACTGACACCCTTCACACTTGTCGACTATCTCTTTTGCCATCTCATTGGCCCTTGGCCAGTAGAACCCCGCTCAGTATGCTTTAGCCACAATGGTCTGAGAGGACGCATGATGACCACAGGTCCCCGAGTGGATATCGTTAAGGATCATCTGACCTTCTTTTGGTGTGATACACTTCTGGCCGACTCCAGTCGTGCTTTCTCAATATAACTGTCCCTTTATGACTGTAAAGGCCTTGGACCGACGGATGATCTGTCGAGCCTCTTCTTCGTCTTCTGGGAGTTCTTTCCTTAGGATGTACGCGATGTACGGTTCTGTCCAGACGGGAGTGATAACCAACACTTCCATGATCAGATCGACCACAGCTGGAACTTCAACTTCAGTCGGATCCGAGGCGCTTTTTGGCTGCGGGGCCTCTTCCGTGAAGGGATCCTCCTGGACTGATGGCGTGTGGATGTGTTCCAAAAACACATCGCTGGAAATGGCTTCTCTTTTGGAACCTATTTTTGCCAAATCATCAGTTGCTTGATTTTTCAGTCGGGGTATGTGATGAAGCTCTAACCCCTTGAATTTCTTCTCCAGCTTTCTCACTGCATTGCAATAACCAGTCATAGCTGGACTTCTGACATCCCATTCCTTCATCACCTGATTAACCACCAAATTTGAGTCGCCATAGACCATGAGGCGACGGACGCCGAGTGAGATGGCCATGCGCAACCCATACAAAAGTGCTTCATATTCTGCCTCATTATTGGAGGAATCAAAGTGGCTTTGAAGAACATATCTAAGTTTATCTCCTCTGGGGGAGACCAACACCACTCCGGCACCAGAACCACTCAGCATCCTGGAGCCGTCGAAAAACATAGTCCAATGCTCCGTGTGAATCTGAGTCGGCAGCTGCTGTTCAATCCACTCAGCGACGAAATCTGTGATTGCTTGGGACTTGATAGCTTTCTTTGCCTCAAACTTGGTATCTAGGGGTAGGAGTTCAATCGCCCATTTTGCCACTCGACCAGTTGCATCCCTATTATGCAGGATCTCTGATAATGGAGTGTCGCTGATGACTGTAATGGAATGATCAGAGAAGTAGTGAGCAACTTTCTTGGAGGTCATATAAATCCCATATACAAGCTTCTGATAGTGAGGATATCTTTGCTTCGATGGGGTTAGGACTTCAGAAATGTAATATACTGGGCGCTAAACTTTGAAGGTTTTCCCTTCTTCTTCCCGCTCGACCGTAAGTACCGTACTGACGACTTGTCATGTGGCTGCGATGTAAAGCAGCAAAGGCTCTTTGCTGATTGGGGCAGCAAGCACTGGCTGGGTGGAGAGCAGAGCTTTGAGCTCTGCAAATGCTACATCAGCTTCAGGAGTCCACTTGAACTTGTCGGACTTCTTCATCAATCGGTAAATAGGTAATGCCTTTTCACCGAGACGAGAAATGAATCGACTTAGGGCGGCCAAGCAACCAGTAAGCTTCTGGACGTCGTGCACTCGCACAGGGCTTTTCATTCGAAGTATGGTGCCAACTTTTTCTGGATTGGCGTCGATTCCCCGTTCGGAAACGAGAAAACCGAGTAACTTTCCGCCAGGGACTCCGAATGTACACTTTGATGGATTAAGCTCGATATCATACCTCCTGAGGTTGGCAAAGGTTTCAGCAAGGTCAGTCAGCAGGTCGGAACCCTTCCGTGACTTGACCACAATATCATCCATGTATGCTTCCACGTTCCGACTGATTTGAGTGAGCAAACACTTCTGAATCATCCTCATGAATGTGGCTCCGACATTCTTGAGGCCGAATGGCATGGTAACATAACAAAAGCACCCGAATGGAGTGATGAAAGCTGTCTTGATCTCGCCAGGTCCATACAGACGGATCTGATGGTACCCGGAATAGGCGTCCAAGAAAGACAGTCGCTCACATCCCGCAGTCGAGTCGACTATCTGGTCGATGCGGGGGAGGGGAAAATGATCTTTCGGGTAGGCCCGATTGATGTGTTTAAAGTCAATGCACATGCGAAGTGACTTGTCCTTCTTGGGGACCATGACAACGTTGGCGAGCCACTCGGAGTGGTAGATTTCTTGGATGAACTCCGCTGCTAAGAGCCGAGCCACCTCCTCGCCAATAGCCTTTCTCTTTTGGACGGCGGACCGTCGGAGATGTTCCTTGACAGGTTTTACTTTTGAGTCGACTCTCAGGCGATGCTCAACCAGCTCCCTGGGAACACCTGGCATGTCAGAAGGCTTCCATGCGAAAATGTCCCAGTTCTCACGGAGGAACTGGATGAGCGCTTCTTCCTATTTGGAGTCGAGTGTTGCCGAGATATGAGTCGGGGCGGCGCTGGGGTCGGTCGGGTGGATGTGAGCTGTCTTCGTGTCGCCAGTCGACTGGAAAGCTGACTCTGTAGCAGGCTTCTTGGCTCGTAACAAATCACTCGGGTCTGCAGTCTTCTGGTATTCCTGCAACTCCACCACTGTCATCTGTGCGTCGGCGATCTTTGAACCCTTCTGAAAACATTCTTCCGCTTTCTTCCGATTGCCCGTAATGGTGATCACACCTTTGGGGCCATGCATCTTCAATTTGAGATACACATAACATGGTCGGGCCATGAAGCGTGCATAAGCCGGCCTGCCCAGAATAGCGTGATAGGCACTCTGGAAGTCCACAACTTCAAATGTCAACTTTTCTTTGCGGTAATTCTTGGAATCACCGAAAACCATATCAAGAGCAATCTGGCCGAGTGATTCAGCCTTCTTCCCAGGAATGACTCCATGGAAACTCATGTTGCTGGCACTGAGTCTGGACATCGGAATGCCCATCCCTTTCAACGTCTCAGCGTATAATATGTTCAAACCACTGCCACCATCCATCAGGACTTTGGTCAGTCGAGTTCCTTCAACAACTGGGTCGACCACCAAAGCTTGCCTCCCAAGGGTGGTGATGTGCGTTGGGTGGTCGGACTGGTCGAATGTTATGGCAGTCTGAGACCATTTCAGGTAACTAGGTGTCGTCGAAGCGACCATATTCACCTCTCGGTTAATAACTTTCAGTCGACTTTTGCTCTCAACATCGGCAAAAATCATCAGGGTGGAATGGACTTGAGGGTATCCATCATCACTGTCCTCTTTGTCCTCGACCTTGTCTGACTCCTTTTCCTTACCCTTGGGCTGCTTGCCCTGGAACTGCTGGATCAAGAGTCGACATTGCCGAGTGGTACGTTTTGGGTAAATAAAATTACCCTCTTCATCTTTCTTTCTGTGGACGAGACATGGTAAGTCCAACACATCGTTTCCCTCCTGGTCTTTAACCTTTTTGGGGTTCCAAGGCCCTTTAGGTTTCCCTTTGGACTTTCCTTGGGCCAAAGATAAGGCTTCCCCGGGAGCCGCTGGCTCGGCTTTCCGCTTCTGTTTCCGATTGGAATTGCCGCCGGTTTCTTGGGCGACTAACTTGAGCTTGCCACTCCTGAGTCGATCCTCATCCTCACCAATAGCGTACTTGGTGGCAATCTCCATCATCCGATTCAGGGACATATCTCTGGTTCGACCGAATTTTAAATTCAGTTCTCTGTACTTGACGCCTTCCTTGAAGGCACAAACTGCTTGGTGGTCGGGCACATTCTCCACCGAGTGATGTAACATGATCCATCTCTGGATGTAATCCCTCAAGGTCTCATTCGGCTTTTGCACACAAGACCGCAGTTCTGTCAGTCCTGCCGGTCGCTTGCATGTGCCTTCAAATGTGGTGACGAACACTTGGGAGAGATCTTCCCAAGTGTAAATGCTGCTAGGTGCTAACTGGTTTCGCCATGCTCTGGCCGAGCCGTCCAACATGAGAGGCAGGTGTGTCATGGCCACTTCATCATTGCCACCGCCAATCTGGATGGCCACTTGGTAGTCCTCAAGCCAAGTATCGGGCTTGGACTCGCCAGTGAACTTACTAACTCCAGTCGCCAACCTGAAATTGGGAGGAATCACAGCGGCCCTGATGGCTCTACTAAACCACTCTGGCCCCGAAACATGTACTCTGCTGCTGGCAGGCGCATCTCTGTCGTGGCCTTCTCGGTGAGCCCTGTTCCTGTCGACCAGACCTTGGACGAGGATGGATCTCGCGTCAAAGTCTGGCCCTCTAGGGTCGACTGGAATCCTTCGCCCACCACTATGAGGGTGCCGGTCATCCTGTTGGCGAGGCACATACGACCCGCTCCTTGGGGGAGGCGTGGGCACTCGACATCGATCGTCACGGTCGACTCGGTGATCATACTGCTCATGGTTCCCATACTGGTCACGTTGGTCTCCACGTCCCTCACGCCTCGGGGGCGATCTCTGGCTGTGAGCCGACTGGACTGTGTCCGCGGCGGTGAATCTGCTGTGAATTCTGTTCCGCGACTGAGAAACAGCGGAATTCTGATCCCCTGCTGCCTGGAGTAACGCTCTGATCTGCAACAAGCCTCTGCCAGCCTCTGACTGGGAAGGCTGAATCGACTCCGCTATACGGGCTGCTGCTGCTAAATTCTGAATCGGAGTCCGATATACCTGCGGGGGCGGGAAGAGGTGATGTCGACTGGATTTGGGAACCCGTTGTCGCGCACGCTCGTCGAGTGCTCGCTGGAGGTTCTCTAGTCGAGTGCGCTCGGCCAAGTTTGCCAGGCGCGCGTCCTCCAAGGTGCGAGCCTCGGGGGTTTCTCCAATGATAGGAGTGTGCAGTGCATCCACATTCCGACGGCGAAGTTCTTCTCTCTGCAGGGACGTGAGAGGCTCGGGAAGATACTCCTCATGGGGACGCGACGGGTCGCCTCCTCCCGCGCCTCCATCGGTGCGGGTAAAGCCGGGGGGACTGGGCGGTCCATCGACCATCAGAACCTCTGCCGCTGGATCGCTGTTGTCGCACTCGGATGCAGTCTCTTCGGAGCCAGTCGAACAGGCCATAGAGGGATTCATCGGGCTCGATTGCCGTGACTTGAGGGGTGGCCGACTGACGATCCACCGCGAGTCTCACCCATCGCTGAAGTCTCGACCGACCGGAGCGCTTGCGCCGGCGGGAAACGGGGAGGGAGGACAACACAGGAGCCGACCGGTAGGGGGTCGACGGTTGCCGCAGGAGAACGCCGCGGACGCACGCGCTAAAGTGCGTTGCCCCGCGGACAGGGAGTGCGTCCACGTCGAGCGGAGCCTCCTGAAGCCAGGCGGAGTCGTCGGCGATGAACGTGAGTGCGTCGAGACAGATCTCGCGGCCCTCCACCAAAACTCCGTCAAAAACCATGATGAATCGGGTCGGAAAAGATCGCAACTCCTCCAACAAAATGCTAAAACACCGGCCCCATGGTGGGCGCCAACTGTCGTGGTTCTAAGTTTGACAGTAGTGTAGGGGGGTAAGTATGGAAAGGCAAGGTCTTAGCTATGGAGAAGTTGTAGGACGGAAGGTTTACGAGTTCAGGCCCTTCTCGGAGGAAGTAATAGCCCTACGTCTCGGAGCCCGGAGGCGGTCGACTGGATTATGTGGGTATGAGTTACAGAGGTGCGAACCCTTGTCTCGGAGGAGGGGGTGGCTTATATAGAGTGCGCCAGGACCCCGGCCAGCCCACGTTACGAAGGGTTCAATGTACATTAAGGGCAGGGCGTTACTGGTAACGCTAGTAATAAAGTGTTGTGATGACCATAAAAGCTACTTAATGACCGACCGTTAGAGTGCAGAGTGACCTTAAGCCTCCTGGCCATCGAGTGATTGCTTCTTGGTCGAGTGATTGCTTCTTGGTCGGGTGTCTTCGAGTCTATCGAGTGGAACGCCTCAAAGTCGTTTGAAAGGTGATTTCTTCTAGAGATGTCCTTGGGTAGGGTAGTTAGGACAGGTCCATGACCCTACCCTAGGTACATAGCTTCATCACCAGCTACTAGCAGTAGCCGCGAGGCCCGCCCGGCCAGCCAGCGATGAAGCGTCGTCTTCCTTCCGCATGTACCCGCACAAGTTACAGAAACTTATCGATTCCTTTGCTGTTTCCATTTGTCATCAACACAAGAATTACTCCCCACTCAACGGCGAGTCCTTTCATTCCAATGGCTCCACTCATTGCGGTCTTAATCGCCCACAAGTAACTGATGAACATAAGGACAGCCATTAGCATTCGTCCATTGACCTCCCTGCTGTGGCTATCATTTGCCAGACCATTCGTGTCACGGCATGCGCCCAGAGGTCCTCTATAAAAGCCCATCATCCCATCCTCAATTCCTTTCGAAGCACTCATAATCCTCCCCGCAACACAACCCCATCTGCACTGTTCTTTGTCTACCGTCGCCTAAGGTGAGCATCCCAGTCCAATTCCTCCCACCAATAGAATCCCCTTGCCAAAGCCTAGCTCCTAGACATCTTTTCCCATCTGTTGGTTGTTGTTGGCCGCACGCACAATGATGTCATGCCGCTGCCACCCTTTTGGACCGATGCTGTCGTCAATGGATGACCGTTCATAGAAGCAGAGGACGAAAAAAATTTAAGGTGTGGCGAAGTCTTAAGGAAAGATTTTTTTGATGCAAATTGAAAGAGAGTCAATACACACTGCAAACCAAAAATCAAATGCAATGAAAATGTAGATATGCTTCAATAGAAAAACACCCTAAAACATACCCATAATGAAGCTATTAATGGCATCTAGAAGACCCAGGCAATGGCAATGGAATACGCTACCATCCTTCTAAATTTTTTCTTAATTTTACGAAGATCAATACTTTTGAAGATCTCTCGCTCAATATAACTAACAATCAAGTCATTAAGCTAGTCATCGATCATCTTGCTGCGCAACTCAGTCTTGATAATTTTCATTGATGAGAAGGCCCTTTCAACTGGTGTCGTCGCTACTGATAATAGCAATGCCAACTCAATTAAGTGATAAACAGTAGGAAACATGAGATGTCTTTCAAGTTCAACCATCATTTCAGCTAGGCTTGCAATATCATGACAAGCTCTAAAGTCTTCAATGCTTGGATTTGATTTTGAGCTGCTGCCACTACCAATTACTTCAAAATACCTTGTCAAATCTGCAGTCCACGGCATCAATTTGTCACTAAAATCTGATTGGATTCAAGCTACTGTTAACAATTGCAACAAAGACATGAGAAATATACCTCTTCCTCCCCTTTCCTTTGGATTTGCTGGTCCCTTCTCCTTCTTTTCCATCTTATGGCCCGAACTGCTGGAACTTGCTGCTGCAGCCGGCGCTGCTGGACCTGACTGGAGCTTGCTGTCGTCGCCGTTGGAGTCGTGGAGTCACTGTTGGAGCTTGCTGCCGCCGCCCTCTAAGCCCCCAGCCCGCCGCCGGCGTAGCCTACCCCGTCGCCAGTCCCCGCCTGTCCTCGCGACCTGACCAGTCGCCGTCGTTTTGCTAGGGTTCGTCGCTTGCGTGTGCATCGTGTGCATGGGCGCTCGATGGAATCGAGCTCGACCGCTTCCTGGCCCAACTCGTGCGTGTGTGTGTCGGGCTATCGGCCCATCTGGCTAGCGGCCTCTTTACCTGTTTTGTGGCTACACTCGACCGACAGAACGAGATGATCGATAGCCACGATAGATGCGTATGTATAAAATTGTTTTTGCCCAGAATCAAGGTATGGCAGCTGCCATGCCTTGCCCACCGAGGCCTCCGCCAATGACCGTTCGTCCAGTCCATCCGCGTCCCGGTGTTCCAACATCACCAAGAGTGTCACGCACCATCGTCTTTTCATCACCGGAGTTCAACGACAATGACACTCACTGGAACACGCTCATTTTCTCTTCAACGTCTTCCTCTCTGACTAGTGATCGGTGACTCAAATCCAAACCCAAACCCCTAGGAAGATTTTGATGATGCTAGGAGCGAGTTGATTGTTTTGTTTTCATTGAGTAGGTGTTAAATTGTGTTATTTTTATATCAAGTGCGTATGATGTTTTGTGTAAGTAATCATGCGTAATTAGTTGTGTTTTTTCATGTTCATAGCATGCTTAGGGTATGTCCTAATTATTGTTGTGATTCTAGGATTATTTAGAATGTCATGGAATTTATTTCGGCTTATTTAAAATTAGTGATGCATGATAATACAATTGGATATTTTTTATAGTACGTAGGTGTGTGCATATCGTGGGAACAATATTGCCATGCGTAGAAATATTCATGTTTTACTTTATTTGATACAATTATTTTATTGTTGTTTAATTATTATTTTTATCGGGTTATGTTGTGAGGCATAACATATGAGTGTTGTCATTTTGCAAATGATTGATGATGCTATGACTAGATTATTGTTGATCCTTTTTATATGTATTTAGATTATTATTTTTAGATGCCACATGGTTTGTGCATATAATGTTTTGGAATCATTTTAGAATCATATTATCGTTTGATGTCATGTAGTTCATCTAGTTTAGTCATGAAGTTGTATAGCTTGGTTGGCATTTATGATACTTGTCGTCAACTGCAATATTTGGTGTTTTGTTAAATACTATTAACAATTATGAATATTTAGATCTTATCTAAATATTGATTGTGGGTAAATATTGCATTACCATGCTACGTTGAGTCGTGTCATTCAAATGCATAGGATAGTTATTGTTTCACGTTTATGTCATGTCAGTCATTATTGTTTCTTTTCTTTTTAGTTAGCCGAAGCATTTGTATCGGGCACTATTAAAGTTTAGTCAGCATGTTACTATTTAGAACGTTAGACATCATGGCCGAGTTTTGCTTAACTTGATAAACCTATACCCAGTCAATCCGTTCAATTCCTCTACTCATCTTCAATCGATCTACCTCCTTTGACATATCCATATCCATCCAGATCTTTCTACCAATCCTTCCTATATTGTTATTTCATTTGGATGTTATTTGGATTTTATTGCTTGTTATTTATTTTTCTTCGCCGTTAGTACGAGTAGGAGGCGACGGTACGGGAGAGGAGCACTACGAGGAAGAAGGAAACGGGGGCTCGACAACGAAAGCATGCCTCCTTCTTTGATCATACTTATCCTATGGTTTACAAAATTAAATTAAGTTTTATTATTACTATGTGCATGCTACTTTAATTCTCGTAGCTAGCATGTCGATTGACACATAGCTTGATCCGCTTGTCGCCTATTTAATTGACACCTGAGTAGAAGTATATGGTTCCTGTAGAGTGGAAATGCTTGGCCATGCTTATCACCCATAGGTGCTTTGTTGAATGACCTCTGAGTCATTTACAGTTGAAACTTAACGCTGAGCTAGGCCAGTTGGCCCTTGTTGACCTTCTCTATCCTCCTCTACTCTGGGTGAAACTTACCATCTGAATACTGGCGCGGGCGATAGCTGAATCAAGGATTGAAGGAGTGATTAACCGCCCTTCACGAGTTGAAGGGGGCAATCAGTCGTCCGTGCCACATGAGGCCTAATAAGTCCTGGATTTGAAGATTGTGATAATAGTACAGCCACATGCTATATGGGCACTGGCTTGGTTGATTAGTTAGTTCACCCTTATTGTCGTCATCGTCGTACCGTAGGTCGGATAGCTGCCTTGCGAGGAGTATCCTCGGCACAAAAGGGGGCCCGGACTGTGAACTACGGTTACTTCCGTGTTGAAACCTAGTGGGCTTGGCACAGTAAGTGTTGTCTAATGAAAGAGCTATTCACAATCTCCCTGCCGGTATACCAAATGGTGTTGGGGATATAACTATTGGGTATGACCCGCCCAGAAGGGCCGGGTTATCCCAGAGGCGGTTCATCCAGATAAAGCCCATGAAGATGTTGAAGATGGCGGTTCATGAAGCAGGCTTACTAAGGACCCAAAGCCCAAAGGCGGCTTAAGGCCCATAGGTGTAAACCGCCATATATGTATGACTTGTATCATAAGGCAAAGGTAGTTACTCACCGAGCTAGACATGTTGTTTATGAGCCGGCCGGGGCTCTGTAAGCCACTGGGCATCAACCTGTGTATATAAAGGGACGATCCAGCGGCGGCTTAGGGACAAGAAACAAGAGATCGAAAGCTAGGTTAAGCGTATTTGCTCCCTAGTAATCGAAACCCAAGCAATACCACCCCAAACTGGATTAGGCCTTTACCTTCACCGCAAGGGGTCGAACCAGTATAAACTCCCTGTGTCCTTTGTCCCGTTTAACCCCTTTAAGCTAACCTAGTTGCGATGGCTCCACGACTAAGTCCTTTTTCTAGGACATCTGACGTGACAATTCCAAGACAGTTGGCGCCCACCGTGGGGCTGGCGCATGGTGGTTTCGAGTTCTTGAAGGGAAACTTCGAAGGGATCAAGGGATACGCTGTGGGTGGATGACCAAGAGTCGTCGCGGCAAGCTCTACATCGACGATGCAGGTAGGGGCCCTGAGGTCGGCTCAATCGAGTACAGGTACCGGGTCCCCTTTGGCGGAATTCACATCTTCATTGGCAAGATCGGCGAACTGAGCCCTGAGCCGGACATCTGCACCGACATCATCGAGACGGCTCTGCGTGCATGACCCGCCTGAGTTCAGCCCGCCGTAAAACGTGCCTTCGTGGGATTCATCCATGGGACAGAATTTGAGGAAGGATCCATGTCTGGCAGAGAGATGGCCATCTATTATGATGGTGAGTCGTCCACGGGCGAGTCTACTTCATTATATCAACTGCAAGATGGCAGGCTTGGGGGCTGTTCCGATGGCGATAGTATTCCAGACCCCTATGAGCCACCGAACCGGGTCGTGATTTTCATGGCCGGTACACAGTCAGGGCAGAATTCTATGAATGCAGCAGCAATGATTTCCGGGTCAGCAACGACAGCGGCGGCCGAGGCAGGAGGCCCTGTGCGCCCGCCGGCTCAGGTCTTATCCGATTTATTGGACACTTTGACAACATTGTTGATAGCAGAGGTTAACTCGGCAAATCAAGCTCAGCATAACACGGAAGTTGCAAAACTACGAGATGAGATAACTCTAGCCAAGGAAGATCTGGCGGCTGAGAACGCGAGGATGACTGTGGAGCGAGCTGCTCTGGATGCTCAAGAATAGCAGATCCAGGCTGATTCCTTCCAGCTCACGTTGGATCAGAACACGTCAAACAAAGTCATGAGGAGGAGACATCGGAGTCATCTGCCCCCGGTTTACGAGGCGAGGAACCTCTTCAACATACCTGGTGCAGGGACCAGGGACCCGCCAGAGGCAAACCGGGTGGTAGCCACTCCTAGGACTGGAGCACCGGCTCAGCCACGCACAACAGATCCACCTCGTTTGAATAATATCCCACCATAGTATGTGCCGACGCCATCGGGTCATTATTCTAACCCTTTGGATAATATGATCGCTGCGGCGACGTGATTGGCGGCTCTCCAAGTTGAAGGTGAGTCTCTAGCTATGATTGAAACACGAAGGGCTAGAGCGCTTCTTTAGACAGCACTGGTACAACAGGAGGCTTATTCTTACAGCCGTGAGAGGATTCACTCAACCCCTCGCCCGAGCCGAAATTATAGTAGACACATTGACTCACCAGCCATTTCAAGCAATGACAGGCGCCGTAACCAGCCTGGTCGTCATGACCTGGCGCGTGACGGTGCTCGGGATTTGGTGGACCAGAGTAGAGCATGTCGAGAGGCTGAGCTGGCGGCTCAGCAAGCGGCTCATCAGCATACTCTAGTTTGTCCGACAACTTCAGTGGAGATAGGTGTAACCTCCAGAACCTTGGGAGTGCCATGTTTACTGTCGGCTTTACGTAACATACGTTTTCCCAAGGATTTCAAGGGTCCTCGTAAGGTACCCAACTACACAGCTGACTTACCCCCTGAAGCATGGGTTGAGAGTTATGAGATGTCGATGGAGTTGGATGATGACGATGATGCATGTGCTAAGTACTTCACCATGATGTTGGAAGGAACAACCCATACTTGGTTGAAAGGGCTGCTAGCCAACTCCATTGGATCATGGGCCGAGTTAAAAGCCCGATTTATCCAGAATTTTTAAGATACGTGCAAGCAGCCTATGTCAATTGTGGATTTGGACACGTGTGTCCAAGAAGAGGGCGAGTCAACAACCCATTGGGTGCGCCGGGTCTCGGCTATCCTGCACTCATCGTATCACATCAACGCCGGCTCAGCAGTCTTAATGTTAGAGAAGAATTGTCATTTTATGCCCCTTAAACAGAAACTTGGGCAGCTTAAGCGCCACAGTAATGATATGGGGGAGCTCATGTCAGCTCTTGTCAAATATGCCGACTCTGATAGTACCAAGGACCCCGAGTCTGATGAGGAAAAGCCGGTAAGGGAAAGAAGAGTAGCGGTGTGAAAGGGCAGCAGGGTGGCAATGTGTAAGCATAGAGCTGATGAGAAGTTGGACTTCGTGGCTAACATTGGCGCGCGGAATTACAACCAGCGGCGCAAGGGAAGGTCGGCTCAGGCTGAAAGGTCAAAAATCAACCTTGAAGCATTGTTGAATCAGCCGTGTCCGAAGCACGGGTCGCGTGAGAAGCCGTCCTCTCATCTATGGAAGGATTGCTACATCATGAAAGAATTCAGGAATTCCCATCTTTTCCTGGATAATCATGGGCCGTGCAGTGGCTCAGGTTCCGGCTCTCATGGTCCAGGTTACAGTGGTGGAGGTTCTAATTCCATTTTCCAGAATCAGGGCAATCAAGGTGGTTTTCGACAACAATCTACTCAGGGGACTCAGCAGCAGCAATCTGGTTATCAAAGTAATCCAAAGCAACTGAATAATGGGCAGTACCACGTCTTTACCACAAGTTTATGCAAGCGTGATCAAAAGCTCCGTAAAAGGGTTGTGAACGCCGTGGAGCCGGCAGTTCCCCGTTACTTGCGATGGTCTGAACAACCCATCGTGTGGAGTCGAGAAGATCACCCGCCTCAGGTTGATAATCCGGGTCACCTGGCTTTGGTGGTGGCACCTCAGGTTGGAGGATACAAATTCACTAAAGTACTCATGGATGGAGGTAGCAACATTAATATCCTCTACTATGATACTTCCCGTCGTATGGGGTTGACTGGTAAAAATCTTAAGCCGTCCAATACTATTTTCCATGGAGTGATGCCTGGTAAGTCGGCATATACTGTAGACAAGATTGCTTTAGAAGTGGCTTTTGGGGATGAACATGACTCTAGGGCCGAGATGCTAACCTTTGAAGTGGTCAAGATTCAAAGCCCGTATCACGCTCTGTTTGGACGGTCGGCTTATGCCAAGTTCATGGCACGACCTTGTTATGTTTATCTGCAGCTCAAGATGCCGGGTTACAAGGGGACCATCATGGTGCATGTGTCGGTGTCAAAACCGGCAGATCTCGAGTAGGGGGTCCCGAACTGTGCGTCTAAGGCAGATGGTAAGTGGAGGCAGGGGACACAATGTTTACCCAGGTTCGGGCCCTCTAGATGGAGGTAATGCCCTACTTCCTGCTTGATTGATCTTGATGATATGAGTAGTAAAAGAATTGATCTACCATGAGATCGTAGAGGCTAAACCCTAGATTGTTCTTGTCCTATGGACTAAACCCTCCGGTTTATATAGACACCAGAGGGGGCTAGGATTACACAGAGTCGGTTACAAGGGAGGAGATCTACATATCCGAATTGCCAAGCTTGCCTTCCACGCAAAGGAGAGTCCCACTCGCACACGGGACGAAGTCTTCAATCTTATATCTTCATAGTCCAACAGTCCGGCCAAAGGATATAATCCGGCTATCCGAGGACCCCCTAATCCAGGACTCCCTTAGTAGCCCCTGAATCAGGCTTCAATGACGATGAGTCCGGCGCAGATTTGTCTACGGCATTGCAAGGTGGGTTCCTTCTCCGAATACTCCATAGAAGATTTTGAACACAAGGATAATGTCCGGCTCTGCAAAACAATTTCCACATACCACCGTAGAGAGTATAATATTTCCACAAATCTAATCAGCTGACAACTTATCATAACGTGCCATCACGCCATGGACCGGTCATTATTCAAACCATTTTTCTCAACCAGCTACTACACATATTGCGAGGCGGTTTTCTTGGCACGTCTTGTCGAACCAGAGATCGTGTCCCCTTATCACGGGATTCTCATCAGTACGGGTGTGGGTAACCCAACCGCGCCATCAATAACGACGCTTGGGGAATAAGCGAGTTTACCAGGGAAGTGGGGAGGCGCATAGTTTCTTCCGCCCTTATAAAGGGACAAGGACTCCTCTTTTTCACCCACGCCTTCTTCTTCCCGATCCATTCCCCCTCGCCCGAGCTCCAACGCCCGAGCGTTCGTCCTCTCCTGCCACAAAGGCCTTCTGAAAATGTCCGGATCCGGAGTAGGAGTCAAGTGGATGGCCTCTACCGTCTAGGAGAAGCATATCAAAAAGCTTCGGGAGGCCGGGTATCTGGCCAAAAAAATCGGCCACCGTCTCCCGACGGCGGGACAGATCGTTCCCACTTCGGAACCCCAAGAGAGGGTTGTATTCCTCCCTCACTTTGTCCGCGGGCTAGGGTTTCCCCTCCACCCGTTCGTTCGCGGCATCATGTATTATTACGGGATCGATTTTCATGATCTATGCCCCAATTCCTTCCTCAACATCTCGACATTCATCATCGTGTGCGAGGCTTTTCTCCGCATCTCGCCACACTTCGGCTTATGGCTGAAGATCTTTAATGTGAAGCCCAAGGTGGTGGGCGGCGAGCACGCCGAGTGCGCGGGCGCCATGGTGAGCAAGATGCCCAACGTCACATGGCCAACAGGTACTTTTAATGATTCCGTCAAAGAGTGGCAAAAGCAGTGCTTTTATATTAGTGAGCCGCGCGGCACGGAATGGGCCGCTGCTCTAGAGTTCCGATCCGGAGCCCCTTTGCAGCTTACGTCCAGGCCCAAGAAGGGCGTGAACTGGTCTTTGTCCGACGAACTGTCTATGCTCCAGACGCGCGTTAAAGATATGGAAGACAAGAAAATTGAACTTGTCAATGTACTCCAGGTGATGTTAGTTCGTCGGATCCTGCCTTGTCAGCACCGGACTTGTAATCTATGGGAATCCGATCTGGCCAAGCACCAGACCGTGTGAAAGCTCTTTGGCTCCTCGCACGAAGACATTTGGAAGGTGCTTTTCAAGTCCGGAAAATCATGGACGGACTCGGCCGAGGACCGCGGGTATCAACTGTCCTGCCCTGCAAGCTCGGTAAGTTTTTATGCGTTTTACCCGCATAACCCGAGGGAAATGCTCAATGTGTTTTTATCAACTCCCCTAGGGCTGGACAAAGAAGGTGAGGCGGATCCACTGTCCGGCCCCGTTGCCCGAAGAACCGGCCGGCCCACTTCTGATGAAGATGTTGGTCCCGGCGCCGTACAAGGCGCCGAAGAAGAAGACGGAGAAGGAGGCCAAAAAGACCCGGGGCGGCCTTCGTCGCCGTGGTCCTTCAGACACAATATCCGAAGGCTCCAACGTCTATTCTGCCTCCAAAGAGGACGACGAGGAGGAGGAAGACGAATCCCCAGCGAGGGGAAGAAAGAAGAGGGCGGCCTCCATACACTTGGAGGCTGAGTCGCCTAAAAGGGGAAAAGCTCCTCTTCCGGAAGAGTCCACTGCCGTCACCGACAGCAGCTCGGCGTGGGATCCCAGGGCCCAGCCCCTGGTGAATTCGTGAGTATAAGATCCGAACACACTTATGCGTCCAGACTCATCATGGCATAATATTTTAACCTGAGCTATATTTTTTGTAGTCCAGCGAGCTCCCGCACCGAACGATCCTCATCAGAGGATTCGCTGAGCTCGGATGCTGTAGAGAGTGGGACGCCCCTGAAGGCCCCTTCCCCCAAATATGTGCATAACACCGAGGCTTCGTCCCAGAAGGACCCCGGCCAAGAAGGGGGGAGAGATCATGAAGGCGGCGCTTGGAGGTCGAACTTCAGGGGCCGGAGACATGGGGGAGAAGATTCCCATGGGAGTCGACGGCGGGAGCCATCTTGAATTTGGCTCCCAGCCGGACGCAATTTCGGAGACCACTGGCAATCTCTGTCCAGCCAAAGGTGCCGGATGTTTTGTTGGCAGCGCTGAAGAGTGCCTCCATCATCGATGAATACCGTGCCCTGATGGGTGCGGTGACTAAGGAAATTCAGTCTACTGAGAGTGGACTGAACGAAGCCTATATCATCCTTATAAGAGGCTTTGAGGTATGTTTTATGAGGTTTCGAAGAGTGTCATAGTATGGATAGTAGCCCCTGATACACTATTCGGTTCAAGAAAGGACCGGACAGAGGATCAATTTTATGTTCACAAGAAGACTCACTTGATGACATCTATCTCTCTTCATTTATAAGCAGGCGTCTGCAGCGGCTGCTGCCTCCCATGCTGCGGAGGTCTCCGGACTGAATCAAAGTCTGGAGCAGGCCGAAGAAGAACTTGGCTAGTTCAAAAGGCAGTTGGAAGATAAACAAGGTATGTGCAAGCCTTGTTCGCGTCCAGTGCAAACAAATTCTCAGTATGATAACATATGTTTCATTATTTGCGCCAGGGGCGATGACCGAAGTCGAGGCTCTGAGGAAGGCTGTTGCCGAGGCCGAGGAAAAGGCAGCCGCAGAACAGGCTCTTCGTGAGAAGCACGAGGCTAGGGTTATTGAAGCTGAGCAGGAGCTTCAAGAGTCCATGAAGAAATGCGAGACCTTGGAGCGGAGTTTAACGGAGAAAGAATCCGAACTCGCCAGGGCTCATCAGGCTGCGCGTGATGCCCAGGGGAAACCCGAGGTGCCTTGTAGGAGATCCAGGAGGCGAGGACGATCGTGGCGGGTAAGGCCTTTTCCATGTAAAGCAAGTATTTGAGGAGAAAATCATGTTTCTAATTTTGAGTTCGGATTTCTCCAGGGGTATTTGCGGAACTGCCCCATAGCATATCGGATGCCGCCCAATTCTACCGAGCCGAAGAAGGGAACACTGCGGATAAGCTCTTCTGGTCGCAGTATCTGGCACCAAATTATCCGGTGCCTTTTGCCGACCAACTGAAATAGTTGATCGAACTGCATAGGGTGGCCAAGCTAGCCATGAAGGATTTGATTATCTGGCTATGGCCTGCCGAGCCGATTCCAGGCAGCTACTTTGGACTCGTGAAGCGGCTTGTGAGTGCCTGCCCTCGACTTGACATCATCAAGCGGTCGGTCTGTATAGAGGGTGCGCGAACGGCCTTCGCCCGCGCAAAGGTTCACTGGGGGACCAAGGGACCGCCAGAGGGGAAGGAGCACCGCAAGCCCAAATTATATTATGAAAGTGTCCTAAAAGGATCCTACCTAGCGGCGGAGCGATGCACCAAGGATATTATATTTCCATGAATACAATCATGTTGTCCTTTGTAATGTTGAACAAGGTCATTTCTATTATTTATTGCCTATTATATAAAAGTTTATCCTCCTGTGCGGCCGTTTTATATATTAAACCTGAGAGTTGGCCAGTTGTCAGCTTCTAGCCCCACGTAGGAAGTACGGGGGTGTTCGGGATAAACCTGATCACTCTTTATCCCAGTTTTGGGTCCTTCGAAGGAGGTGTTCAGCACAACGAACCAGGCAATCGGACTATAGGGCTTTATCACTCTCACTTAGCCATAGGAGCTTTATAAAAGGAAGGTAGGTGCAGCCCCTGGTGTTCGGAAGACCGCACGAGGGGCTATATAAGCACCTGATTGGAAGAAAAGCCGATACATCGCACGCTGCATTGGTTATGGCATTATGCGGGAGAAATCCTTAAAGATTTTACAACCTCTCGAACAGCTGACCAGCTCTCGCCGTATCATGACAGTCAGTTTTCGGCTTTCTCTACTGAGGTGCTTGTCCGGAAGAACCGGGACACAATCGCAGTAGTTCTCCCTGTGCCGCCTTAGTCGATATAGGGGAACGTAAGGTAGCAAAACATGGGAGCCGGGCAAACCCAACATTTGACCCAAGACATGATTCGGAGCTGATACATAAAATGCTATAAGTTCGGGGTGCCGAACTTCCATGAAGGTGTTTGGACTTTATTGTCGTATAACGGGTAAAATGAAGCCCCTGGCATATTTAAAGCATATCGCGGTGTACGGATGCCACTTGATAAAAGAATTTCAATAAGAAATGACAACGGATAAGCGTTATATAAATCCACATGTTGTCTTTGAATAGTACGTCGATGCGTGTGAGTACAGGTAATGTGGTAAAAAAGAAATATGACTTGTGAGCCAGCCCCACCCACAGGTGAAATTGTACAGCTCCCTATCTCGTTGAAAGCCCCTTTGCTCACGGAAGAGAAGAGTTGGATGCCGCGGTTTGCACACCTTGGACCAGCTGGACAGATGTTCCGGCCTTTCTCCTATTAAATGCATCTGCCACCTTATTTTCCATTTTACCCCTAATATTCCGCCTTTGAAAGTCAAAGCTCACACTTGCTCATCTTAGCATGTAGCTGATTCCGCAGAAAAAGTGTTAGCTGCAAGTGCTATTGATGCTCCTTTAGTGTTTTACTGTCAAGAAGTATATGGAACCTGCTGAGACTACGGGGAAGAAGCTGTGTGTGGATCCGGAGTATAGTCGGATGGTAATTGCGGGGAATATCTAAGGATTCCCTTGCTCGTTTGAGCTGCTTCCATATCACCAGTCCTGGTCTGCGCAAGTTAAACCTGCAAACAAAATGTAAGAAATGCTTGTGTGTCACCGAGCGGTTGAGCCGCGGTATGTGGCATGTCCTGGCTTTCGTCGGAGTGTTTAATTGAGCTCTGGATGAGCCGGGCTATCCTGTCGCGAAGTATTTCGAAGTCCTTTAGCGGTGTCCGAGAGTCGGACCGTCGACTCAAGGTTCGGTTGGAAGGTTCTACTTGTAGCTTCTGCTGTTAAAGCGGCGGTATACTCCTTGGTGCCGAGGGAAAGTTCGGCCTTTTGCCATTAACCGTGAGGACGCCACGCGGACCGAGCATCTTGAGCTTACGGTAGAAATAATGTGGTACTGCGTTGAATCAAGCAAACACGATTTGTCCGAGGAGTGCCTGATAATCACTGCGAAAGGGGACGATGTCGAAGATTAACTCTTCGGCTGGTGATCCGAAGACTACCTCAAGGGCGATGGAGCCTGTACAGCAGGCCTCCACACCTGGTATAATACCGTTGAAGGTGGTTTTAGTGGGCTATCACCGAATGATCAATGCCCATCTTGCGCACGGTGTCCTGGAAAAGCAGGTTTAGAATGCTACCTCCGTCCATAAGGACTCGCGTGAGGTGGAACCCGTCAATTATTGGGTCGATGACTAGTGCGGCTAGATTGCCGTGATTAGTGTTAACCGGACGATCCATGCGGTTGAAGGTGATCGCCCTAGTTTGAATTGTGGGATGATTGGTTCTGTTAAGTCGACATCCCTAAGGGTGTGCATCCGGTCCGGGTTGGGAGTGTAGGTGCCGTTTACCATGTTCACCGTTTGGATTTGCGGGGGAAATCTCTTTTTCCCTCCTGTACTCGGTGATCTGGGCTTCTCGTCGTCATCGTCGCTTTGAAGACCCAGCATTCTCTGTTGGTATGATTCGCTGGTGTTCCTGGGGTGCCATGAATTTGGCATGGGCGGTTGAGTATGCGGTCCAGACTGGACGGACCCGAATTGTCATTTGTGAGTGGCCCGTTCCGCTGACTGGATGTAGAGCCCCTAAATCCGGCATTGATTGTCGTATCTTCGGTGTTTCCACCATTTTTGTGGCGCTTGTGTTTGTTGCGTCGGGGTTTGCCGTTGCTATCTCTGGCTTCTGATGTGCCAAGGTTGCTTGTTGTGTTGTTGCTACGGGCCAACCAGCTATCTTCGCCCGCGCAAAAGCGGGTCATGAGTGTCGTGAGGGCTGCCATGGATTTTGGCTACTCTTGGCCGAGATGTCGGGCGAGGCACTCGTCATGGATGTTATGTTTAAAGGCCGCTAGGGCTTCGGCATCTGGATAGTCGACAATTTGGTTCTTTTTAATTAGGAACCGAGTCCAGAATTTCCTGGCTGACTCTCCGGGCTGCTGTGTTATGTGACTTAAATCATCAGCATCTGGTGGCCGCACATAAGTTCCCTGGAAGTTGTCCAGGAATGCATCTGCCAGGTTCTCCCAGCTTCCGATGGAGTTAGCCGGCAAGCTATTCAGCCAATGCCGAGCCAGCCCTTTGAGCTTTAGCGGGAGATACTTGATGGCGTGTAGATCATCCCCGCGGACCATGTGAATGTGGAGGAAGAAATCCTCTATCCATACCGCGGGGTCTGTGGTGCCGTCATATGATTCAATGTTTACGGGTTAAAACCCTTCTGGGAATTCATGATCCATTACTTCATCAGTGAAGCATAGGGGGTGTGTGGCGCCTCTGTGCCGGGCTATATCACGATGTAGTTCATATGGGTCTTGTCTGCTGTGTTCGGCCCGGTCGGACTTGCTTTTAGTATATCCGGCGTGACGGTTGTCGTCACGTGTTGGGGCGCGCCCCCGTGATCAGTAGACGGATCTTTTATGTCCCGATTTGTTTTCCAATACTTCTCGCAGGTCCTGCGTGTTACCCCGGGCCTTGGTGTTTTTGTTTGACTGGCAACGGGGTGCGGTCTGGACTTCGGGCTGATATGTCATTTTGTCTCGGCCACGAGGTGGCCAGTCAGCCGCATCATACACTGGTAGTGTAGGTTTTAATGCTTCCTCCTCGAGTTGGCGTAGCAACTTTCGCTTTGGGTAACTTTTGGTTGGGCGCTTGAGTTCGTATTCCTTGGCTGCCAGCACCTAGGTCCATCTATCCGCTAGCAGATCTTGATTAGTTTGAAGCTGTTGTTGCTTTTTCTTTAGCCTTTTTGCTGTGGCTATAAGCCGGCGTTTGAAGCGCTCATGCTCGACGGGATCCTCAGGCACAATAAATTCTTCGTCGCCGAGGCTCACCTCGTCATCGGAGAGGGGCATGTAATTGTCATCCTCTGATTCTTCGTCTGCTGCATCTTCCTTAGGGCTAGCTTGCCCATCCTCCCGATCGAAGCCTAGCTGGAGGGGATTGTCTTCGTCTTCGGCATTGTCCGCAGCGTTATTGTCTCTTGCGCCGGTATCGCTGCTTTTGCTACGGCGGGGCTTAGAGCGGCGCCGATGACGCCGGTGCTTAAATTGCTTCCCGAGGGGATTATCCTATGTTGCCTTATTGCCATCGCTTTCTTTGGGGGTGTCCACCATGTATATATCATATGATGAGGTGGCTGTCCAGCGCCCTGTGGGCGGTGGTTCCTGTTCTTCTCCCGCATGGTCGTCCATACCGTCTATGTCTTCGGATCCGAAATCAAGCATGTCGGTTAAGTCGTTGACAGTGGCTATTAAGTGGGTGGCGGGTGGGGAATGAATTTCTTCTTCGTCCGCTTCCCACTCAAGCCGGACATAGTTCGGCCAAGGGTCTCCTGACAAGGAGAGAGACCTCAATGAATTTTGTACGTCGCCCAAGGGCGAGTGCTGAAAGATATCCGTGGAGGTAAACTCCATGATCGGTGCCCAATCAGATTCGATAGGCACGGACGCAGGCGGTTCGGAGCCTGTGGCCGGGGACGAATCCAAGGGTCCGGCAACACAGGTCTCATAGGGGGTGAAGTCAGTATTCGGCTCTATCGCCGCTGGGTGTGCGGCCTCCGTGGCGGGGTCCATCCACCCATCCTCGGACGGCACGATATGCTCCGGATTGAGGGCCGGAGTAGCCACAGGTGTAATCTCCTGAACACCGTCCTGCGGCAGAGCTAAGTCATGCTCGTCGTGACTGTGAGGCGCACCTGACACGGGCTCGAATCCGTCGAGGATCAAGTCTCCGTGGATGTCGGCAGTATAGTTTAAGTTTCCAAACCTGACCTGACGGCCAGGGGCGTAGCTCTCGATCTTCTCCAGATGGCCAAGCGAGTTGGGCCGCAGTACGAAGCCACCGAATACGAAGATCTCTCCGGGGAGAAAAACCTCACCCTGGATCACGTCGTTGCCGATGATCGAAGGAGCCATCAAGCCTTATGGTGACGACACAGTGGAACTCTCAATGAAAGCACCAATGTCGGCGTCAAAACCGGTGGATCTCGGGTAGGAGGTCCCGAACTGTGCATCTAAGGCGGATGGTAACAGGAGGCAGGGGACACAATGTTTACCCAGTTTCGGTTCCTCTCGATGGAGGTAATACCCTACTTCCTGCTTGATTGATCTTGATGATATGAGTATTATAAGAGTTGATCTACCATGAGATCGTAGAGGCTAAACCCTAGAATCTAGCCTTTGATTATGATTGTTCTTGTCCTACAGACTAAACCCTCTGGTTTATATAGATACCGGAGGGGGCTAGGGTTACACAGAGTCGGTTACAAGGGAGGAGATCTACATATCCGAATTTCCAAGCTTGCCTTCCACGCAAAGGAGAGCCCCACCCAGACACGGGACGAAGTCTTCAATATTGTATCTTCATAGTCCAACAGTCAGACCAAAGGATATAATTCGGCTGTCTGAGGACCCCCTAATCCAGGACTCCCTCAGCATGGAAGCCGGAAGATAGCTTTGGAGTGTGAAGAAGGTGACGCTGCTTATGCTGAGTCTGTCTGCGCAACAGAGGAATTGAATTTTTATAAAGACAATGTTGACCCAGCAGATATGACATCTTTGAAAAGGCCAACTACAGAGCATGATCTGGTCTTGAAGTTTAAGTCGGCAAATGACACTAAGCTAGTTGATTTCGTTCCTGGAAATTCATCCAAGCAGTTCAGCATCAGTGCCAATATGGATCCGAAATAGGAAATCGCGCTCATCAAGTTCATCCGTGAGAACCGGGACATCTTTGCATGGAAACCTTCTGACATGCCAGGTGTACCGAGGGAACTCGTTGAGCACACTCTTTATATTGATCCAAAGTTTAAGTCGGTCAAGCAATTCCTTCATCGTTTTAATGAAGAAAGGCGTAAGGCCATTGGTGAAGAAGTGGCTCGGCTCTTGGCGCCTGGTTTCATTGTTGAAGTTTTTCATCCCGAGTGGTTGGATAACCCGGTATTAGTACTTAAGAAGAATGGCACTTGGCGTATGTGTGTGGATTACACAGATTTAAACAAGGCTTGTCCGGCTGATCCTTTTGCTCTACCCCATATTGATCAGATTATTGATGCTACGGCGGGTTGTGATCGTTTGAGTTTTTTGGATGCTTATTCTGGTTATCATCAGATCAAGATGGCAATTAAGGACCAGGAGAAGACAGCTTTCATCACTCCTTTTGGAGCCTTCTATTATGTGTCTATGCCTTTTGGGCTCAAGAGTGCCTAGCCGACTTACCAGCGGCGGTGTGCGCAAAATTGCCTTCTTAATCAGATCGGGCATAATGTTCATGCTTATGTGGATGACATTATGGTGAAGTCCAGAAAAAAGGAAACCCTGATTGAGGACTTGAAGGAGATGTTTGACAATCTCTGGGTTTATCAGATGATGCTTAAACCAGCCAAGTGTGTTTTTGGTGTGCCAGCAGGCAAGCTTCTGGGTTTTTTGGTTTCGGAACGGGGTATAGAAGCTAACCCGGAGAAGATAAAGGCTATCACCTCTCTGGCTAAACTGGCGTGTATCAATGATGTCCAGCGTTTGGCGGGTCATATTGCGGCCTTAAGCTGGTTCATAAGCCAGTTGGGTGAGAAGGCTATCCCTCTTTACCAGATGATGAAGAAGACAAATCACTTTGTTTGGAGTGATGCTGCTAATCAAGCGTTTGAGGACTTGGAGAAACAGTTGGCTGGGCCGCCCATTCTTGTTGTTCCCATTGATAAAGAGCCTTTGTTGTTATATGTGGCTGCCAATGGCCGAGCTGTTAGTGTAGCCATTGTGGTGGAAATGAAGGAGCCAGGCAAGGAGTATCTGGTTCAATGCCCGATTTACTACATCAGTGAGGTACTTATTGAATCCAAACATAGGTTTGCTCCAAAAACTCTCAGCCACTTTGACATTTCCACATATGTCTAAAACCTAAAGTCAAACTCGGCCCCACCGATTTGATCTATCCAGAGCCACCGTGTTCACTTTACATAGCCACTACCAGAAACCCTAGACAATTCGGTCTCACCGATCGGGATCTCGGTCTCACCGAGATGGCCTTGCAAA
This sequence comes from Triticum monococcum, assembly GCA_034509565.1. Lineage (NCBI taxonomy): Eukaryota > Viridiplantae > Streptophyta > Magnoliopsida > Poales > Poaceae > Triticum > Triticum monococcum. The sequence goes on from CM067843.1 coordinate 478,804,430, forward strand.
CTCTCTGTTGCCTGTTGTAATTATTTCGGTCTCACCAAAACGTGCAATCGGTCCCACCGAGTTTGTTTGACCAACTCTCTGTTTGCTCATTGCTGAAATCGATCTCACCGAGTTTATGCAATCAGTCTCACCGAGATGAGGTTTTGCCCTAACCCTAGCACACCGGTACCACCGAGTTGATCATGTTGGTCCCATCGAGATTCCTAACGTTCACATTTTGAACTGAATCGGTGTCACCGAGTTCTTCTATTCGGTCTGACTGATTTGGGTCAAATGTGTGTAACGGTTGGATTTTGTGTGGAGGCTATATATACCCCTCCACCCCCTTCTCCATTCGAGAGAGAGCCATCAGAACGTGCCTACACTTACACTACTCATTTTGTGAGAGAGAACCACCTACTCATGTGTTGAGACCAAGACATTCCAATCCAACCACAAGAATCTTGATCTCTAGCCTGCCCCAAGTTGCTTTCCACTCAAATCATCTTTACACCATAGCCAAATCTGTGAGAGAGAGTTGAGTGTTGGGGAGACTATCATTTGAAGAACAAGAGCAAGGAGTTCATCATCAACACAACATTTATTACCTTTTGGAGAGTGGTGTCTCCTAGGTTGGTTAGGTATTACTTGGGAGCCTCCGACAAGATTGTGGAGTTGAACCAAGGAGTTTGTAAGGGCAAGGAGATTGCCTACTTCGTGAAGATATACCCAAGTGAGGCAAGTCCTTCGTGGGTGATGGCCATGGTGGGTTAGACAAGGTTGCTTCTTTGTGGACCCTTCGTGGGTGGAGCCCTCCGTGGACTCGCGCAACCGTTACCCTTCACGGGTTGAAGTCCCCATCAACATGGATGTACGATAACACGACCTATCGGAACAACGCCAAAAATCTCCATGTCTTCATTGCGTTTTCACACTCCAATCCCAGCCCTTTACTTTCTTGCAATTAGCATGCTTTACTCTTTTCGCTGCTCATACTCTTGCCATGCTTGCTTGAAATGTATTGTGAATGCTTAAACTTGTGCTAAAACTCCACCTCAACTTAAAGAACCTAAAATCTGCTATTTTTCTTGTTGAGGGTCTAATCACCCCCCCCTCTAGACACATGTTCTCTATCCTTGCACTCTTGCCGCTCCTTATTCCATAGTCCATCAAATCTTTAACCAAAACTTGAAAATTTCACAACACAAAACTCAACAGAAAACTCATGAGATCCATTAGTATAAGAAAATAAAATCACCACTTTTGGTACTGTTGTGAACTCATTATTTATTTATATTGGTGTAATATCTATTGTATTGCAACTTCTCCATGGTTCATACCCCTCGATACTACCCATGGATTCATCAAAATAAGCAAACAACACATAGAAAATAGAATCTGTCAAAAAATAGAACAGTCTGTAGTAATCTGTAAACTTCGAATACTTATGTAACTCCAAAAATTCTAAAAAATTAGAACAACAGAGGAATTTTTTATATAAATCTTGTGCAAAACGAATCAATATTTTATCATGCTTCTTTGAAAAATGAAAATTATTTTACTCTGTGTAAAAGTTTCTATTTTTCAGCAAGATCAAATCAACTATCACCGTAAGCCATCCCAAAGGTCTTACTTGGCGCAAACACTAATCAAAACACCAAAACACAATTACTACAGAGGTAATAATGTGTATTTTATTCAAGAACACTAGCAAAAAAACACAAAAATAAAATTGGGTTGCCTCCCAACAAGAGCTATTGTTTAACGCCCCTTGTTAGGCATATTGCAATAGATCTAGGTGTTGTCATCTTTGGTATGCAACTCCTCGATTGCACCCTTGGGCCTTATAGGAGGTTCTTTAATCTTATATATAATCACACTCCTTGGTAAGAAATCAAGAAATTCATTTGTAACAAAAGGTTCCTTCATGATATTGACAAAACGAGGGTGAACACTTATCATCTTAAGATCTTCATTTTCCCCACTAGAAGATTCACCTCTATTTTTTAGGAACATAAATAAAATTGGAAGCCTTGGTGGAAGGAAACTTTGGGGTAGTTTTAACGGAAGAAAAAGCGGAACCCAAGTTAATTAGTAATAATATTCTCCAACTTATCAATCCTAGTGGAGCCTTGATCTAACTTCTCATTAACTATGGGTTCCTTTTCCTTTAGATTCTTCAAAGTAATTCCTACTTTTGATCCATATTAAGTAATATGATTATGAATCTTTTTATCCAAGTTTTCAGAAAGATCTATGGTAGCAATTTTATTCTCAATAATATCAAGCCTTTGCATCACATGTTCCAAAGTTAAAACATATTCATTAACCATAAGAGGCAGTGAGCCTACCAAATCTATCATAGCATTATAAGCATCCAAAGAGTGGCTTCCCAAGAAATTTCCCCCGATAATGGTATCTAGAACAAATCTATTCCAAGGAGTAACACCCACATACAAACTGCGAAGGAGAACGGTAGTAGATTGCTTAAGAGTAGATCTATTTTGAGAATTGCAAATTCTAAACCAAGCATCTTTTAATTTTTCTCCTCCCTTTGCTTAAAATAAAGAACCTCACTTTCGGGAGTACTTGCAATGGTATGGGTATTAGCCATGAGAGCAAATCAAATGATCTAGCACACGAGCAAATGAAAAACAAGCGAAAAGACGAATGGAAGAAAGGCAAATAAAAAGGCAAATCTTTTTGTGTTTTTCTGAAAATCGTTTTAGAAGTGGGGGAGAGGAAAACGAGAGGCAAATGGCGAATAATGTAATGAAAGAGATGAGAGTTTATGGTGGGTACTTGGAAGGCTTGAAGTAGACCTCCCCGGCAACGGCGCCAGAAATTCTTCTTGCTGCTTCTTGAGCTTGCGTTGGGTTTTCCCTTCAAGAGGAAAGGGTGATGCAACAAAGTAAAGATAAGTATTTCCCTCGTTAGAGAACCAAGGTATCAATCTAGTAGGAGGTACAAGTAAGTCTCCAATCTATGCACGTGCACAAACAATCAAACACTTGCACCCAATGTGATAAAGGGGTTGTCAATCCCTTCACGGTCAATTGCAATGGTGAGATCTCATAGAGATAGCTATAAAAGATTGCTAAAACGTAACACTAAATAAAAGTAAATAAATTACAGCAAGGTATTTTGGGGTTTTTTGGTTTATAGATCTGAAAATATATGATGGAAAATAGACCCGGGGGCCATTGGTTTCACTAGAGGCTTCTCTCTTGAAGGCAAATAATATGGTGGGTGAACAAATTACTGTCAAGCAATTGATGGAAAAGTGCAAAGTTATGACGATATCCAAGGCAATGATTATGCATATAGGCATCACGTCCATGTCAACTAGACCGACAACTGCCTGCATCTACTACTATTACTCCACACATTGACCGCTATCCAGCATGCTCTAGAGTATTAAGTTCATAAAGAACAGAGTAACGCCTTAAGTAAGATGACATGATGTAGAGGGATAAACTCAAGCAATATGATGAAAACCCCATATTTTTATCCTTGATGGCAATAATACAATACGTGTCTCGCTACCCCTACTTTGTCACTGTGTGAAATCACGCAAGATTGAACCCAATACTAAGCACCTCTCCCATTGCAAGAAAAACCAATCTAGTTGGCCAAACCAAATCGATAATTCGAAGAAAATACAAAGATATCAAATAATGCATATAAGAATTCAGATAAGATTCGAATAATATTCATAGATAATCTGATCATAAATCTACAATTCATCGGATCTCAACAAACACACCACAAAAGAATATTACATCGGATAGAACTCCAAGAACATCGAGGAGAACATGGTATCGAAGAACATAGAGAGAGAAGAAGCCACCTAGCTACTAGCTATGGACCCGTAGGTCTGAGGTAAACTACTCATGCTTCATTGGAAGGGCAATAGGGTTGATGTACATGCCCTCCATGATCGAATCCCCCTTCGGCAGATTGCCGGAAAAGGCCCCAAGATGGGATCTCACGGGAGCAGAAGGTTCCGGTGGCGGAAAAGTATTTGTGTGGATGCTTCTGAGGGTGTGGGAATATTTGGGAATTTATAGGCCGAAGAATAGGGTTAGAGGAGCTCCGAGGGACCCACAAGGCAGGGGGCGCCCCCTGGGGCGCGCCCTGCACCCTTGCCATCGCCTCAAGACTCTTCTGACTTGGTTATCAAGTCCTACGTGTGTCTTCTAGTCCAAGAAAAATCATCGTAACGTTTTATTCCGTTTGGACTCTGTTTGATATTCCTTTTCTCCGAAACTCAAAAACAAGAAGAAAAAACAGAAACTGGTAATGGGCTCTAGATTAATAAGTTAGTCGCAAAAATAATATAAAATAGGATATTAATGCATATAAAACATCCAAAACAGATAATATAATAACACGGAACAATCAAAAAATATAAATACGTTGGAGACGTATCACTTCACTTCCATTTTTGTTATTGTTTTCTTTTATAAACCAAACTTGTGAAAAATAAAAAAAATAAAAGATTTAGTTGCAAGATCAAAAGATATACCTTCAAGCACTCACCTCCCCGGCAATGGTGCCAGAAATCGCTTGATGTCTACTACACAACTTTATTCTTGTAGACTCTGTTGGGTCTTCAAGTGCAGAATTTTGTAGGACAACACCAAATTTCCCTCAAGTGGGTGACCTAAGGTTTATCAATACATGAGAGGTGTAGGGTTAATATGAAGGATATCAAACAACCCTGCAATCAAATATAAGAAATCTCTTGTGTCCCCAACACGCCCAATATAGTTGTCAATTGTATAAGTGCACTAGTTCGAACAAGAGATGGTGATACAAGTGTAATAAGGATGGTAGAAATAGGTTTTTATAATCTGAAATACTAAAATAGCAAGGTAACAAGTAGCAAACAGCGAGCAAAACGGTATATAAATGCTTAGAAACAAGGCCTAGGGTTCATACTTTCACTAGTGCAATCTCTCAACACAGCTAACTGATAACCCAAAAGTATAGGGGATCAATTGTAGCCTCTTTCGATAAGTAAGAGTGCCGAACCCAACGAGGAGCTAAAGGTAGAACAAATATTCACTCAAGTTCTATCGACCACCGATACAACTCTACGCACGCTTAACGTTTGCTTTACCTAAAACAAGTATGAAACTAGAAGTACTTTGTAGGTGTTTTTGGATAGGTTTGCAAGAATATAAAGAGCACGTAAATAAAAACTAGGGTCTGTTTAGATAAAGAAGCAATAAACTTAGTATAGCGAGTGTGGAAAAGTGGTGGTAGGAGTTGCGTAATTGCCCCTAAGCAATTGACTATGTTACTAGACCGATAGCAAGTTTTACGTGGGAGAGGCCACTACTAGCATGTCATCCCTGACTTGGAATTCTATGCACTTATGATTGGAACTATTAGCAAGCATACGCAACTACTAACGTTCATTAAGGTAAAACCCAACCATAGCATTAAGATATATTGGTCCCCCTTCAATCCCGTATGCATCAATTTCTATGCTAGGTTGAAGCTTCTGTCACTCTTGCCCTCCAATACATAGTCCTATCAACATACAACCAACCCTATGGTCTGATCCACACGTGCGCTCATATGATGGGCACCAAAGGACAGCAACATAACCACAAGCAAATTAAACCAATCATATCAATTCATCAACCACCGATAGGACAACAAAAATCTACTCAGACATCATAGGATGGCAACACATCATTGGATAATAATATGAAGCATAAAGCACCATGTTCAAGTAGAGGGTACAGAGGGTTGCGGGAGAGTGGACCTCTGTATATAGAGGGGGGAAGGTGATGGAGATGTGGTGAAGATGGCGTAGGTGTTGGTGAAGATTGCGGTGATGATGATGGCCTCGACGGCGTTCCGGCGCCACCAGAAGCGAGGGGGAGAGAGCCCCCTCCTTCTTCTTCTTACTTGACCTTCTCCCTATATGGGAGAAGGGTTTCCCCTCGTTCCATGGCCTCCATGGCATAGGAGGGGTGAGAGCCCCTCTGAGATTGGATCTGTCTCTCTGTCTCTCTCTGTTTCTGCGTTCTGGGATTCTGCCCTTTCACCGTTTCTTAAATTCCTGAAGATCCGTAACTCCGATTGGGCCGAAATTTTAACACAATCTCTATCCAGATATTAGCTTTCTTGCGGCGAAAGATGGGTATCAACCACCTTACGGGGTGGCCACGAGGGCCCAGGGCGCGCCCCCTGCCTCGTGGCCCCCTCAGGCATCATCTCGCGTGGATTTTTCTTCCCAAAAAATCACATATTTCCAAAAAAAATCTCCGTCAGATTTTATCCCGTTTGGACTCCGTTTGATATGGATTTACTGCGAAACAAAAAACATGCAACAAACAGGAACTGGCAGTGGGCACTAGATCCATATGTTAGTCCCAAAAATATTATAAAAAGTTGCCAAAAGTATATGAAAGTTGTATAATATTGGCATGGAACAATCAAAAATTATAGATACGACGGAGAAGTATCAGCATCCCCAAGCTTAATTTATGCTCGTCCTCGAGTAGGTAAACGATAAAAAGATAATTTTTGATGTGGAATGCTACCTGGCATAATCTTGATCATGTATCTAATCATGGCATGAATATTAAGACACAAGTGATTCAAAGCAATAGTCTATTGTGATGCCCCCGATTCAATCGTACACTACTCATACACACAAACATGTACGATCCAGATCAGGGACTCAACGGAAGATATCACAACACAACTCTACAAATAGAAATAAGTCATACAAGCATCATATTACAAGCCAGGGGCCTCGAGGGCTCGAATACAAGAGCTTGATCATAGACGAGTCAGCGGAAGCAACAATATCTGAGTACAGACATAAGTTAAACAAGTTTGCCTTAAGAAGGCTAGCACAAACTGGGATACAGATCGAAAGAGGCGCAGGCCTCCTGCCTGGGATCCTCCTAAACTACTCCTGGTCGCCGCCAGCGGGCTGCATGTAGTAGTAGGCACCTCCAGTGTAGTAGTAGTCGTCGTCGACGGTGGCGTCTGGCTCTTGGGCTCCATCGTCTGGTCGCAACAACCGGGTATAGGAAGGGGGAAAAGGGGGAGCAAAGCAACCGTGAGTACTCATCCAAAGTACTCGCAAGCAAGGAGCTACAGTACATATGTATGCATTGGTATCAAATGGAATAAGGCTATCATATGTGGACTGAACTGCAGAAAGCCGGAATAAGAGGGGGATAGCTAGTCCTATCGAGGACTATGCTTCTGGCCACCTCCATCTTGCAGCATGTCGAAGAGAGCAGAAGGTAAGTTCACCAAGTAACATCGTGTAGCATAATTCTACCCGGCGATCCTCTCCTTGTCGCCCTGTTAGAGAGCGACCACCAGGGTGTATCTGGCACTTGGAAGGGTGTGTTTTACTAAGTATCCAGTTCTAGTTGTCATAAGGTCAAGGTACAACTCCAAGTCATCCTGTTACCGAAGATCACGGCTATTCGAATAGATTAACTTCCCTACAGGGGTGCACCACATAACCCAACACGCTCGCTCCCATTTGGCCGGACACACTTTCCTGGGTCATGCCCGGCCTCGGAAGATCAACATGTCGCAGCCCTACCTAGGCACAACATAGAGGTCAGCATGCCGGTCTAAATCCTATGGCGCAGGGGTCTAGGCCCATCACCCGTTGCACACCTGCACGTTGCGAGGGCGGCCGGAAGCGGAACTAGCCCCCTTAATACAAGAGCAGGCTTACGGTCCAATCCGGTGCGCGCCGCTCAGTCGCTAACGTCACGAAGGCTTCGGCTGATACCACGATGTCGAGTGCCCATAACTGTCCCCGCGTAGATGGTTAGTGCGTATAGGCCAGTAGCCAGACACAGATCAAATACCAGGATCTCGTTAAACGTGATAAGTATCCGCGAACGCCAACCAGGGCCAGGCTCACCTCTCTCCTAGGTGGTCTCAACCTACCCTGTCGCTTCGCCACAAAGATCCACTCGCGGGTACTCCTACGAGCCGACCCGTCTTTTAGTCACCACATGTATCATGTATAAAGTATATAGTATATACCCATGGTCACCTCCCGACTGATCACGACCCGATAGTATAGCATGGCAGACGGACAAGAATGTAGGGCCACTGATGATAAACTAGCATCCTATACTAAGCATTAGGATTGCAGGTAAAGATAACAACAGTAGTAGCAAGGACAGGCTATGCATCAGGATAGGATTAACAGAAAGTAGTAACATGCTACACTACTCTAACGCAAGCAGTATAGAGGAGAGTAGGCGATATCTGGTGATCAAGGGGGGGCTTGTCTGGTTGCTCTGGCAAGAGAGAGGTGTCGTCAACACCGTAGTCATACTGTGAAGTAGCGGCATCGGTCTCGGTGTCTAGCGAGAGAAGAGGGGGAAGAAACAATAAATATAATGCAAACAAATGCATGACGATGCATGACATGACAAGGCGTGATGCTAGGTGTGCCCTATCGCGGTACGAGGTGGTACCGGTGAAGGGGGAAAACATCCGGGAAAGTATTCCTGGTGTTTCACGTTTTCGGACAGAGGAGCCGGAGGCGGAAAGTTGCGGGGTCTGTCTCTCCCACTTTAGTCAGATCGGATTCGATGAACAGGGTCCTTATGTAGGGTAAATAGAAATTGGCAATTCACGTTGTGGTTTTGGCGTAGGTGAGAAATGTTCTTGCTAGAAACCTATAGCAGCCATGTAAAAACTTGCAACAACAATTAGAGGACGTCTAACTTGTTTTTGCAGCAAGTGTTTTGTGATGTGATATGGCCAAAGGATGTGATGAATGATATATGTGATGTATGAGATGATCATGTTCTTGTAATAGGAATCACGACTTGCATGTCGATGAGTATGACAACCGGCAGGAGCCATAGGAGTTGTCTTAATTTATTTATGACCTGCATGTCAACTTAAACGTCATGTAATTACTTTACTTTATTGCTAAAGCGTTAGCCATAGTAGTAGAAGTAATAGATGACGAGACAACTTCAAGAAGACACGATGATGGAGATCATGATGATGGAGATCATGGTGTCATGCCAGAAACAATGATGATCATGGAGCCCCAAAGATGGAGATCAAAAGGAGCAAAATGATATTGGCCATATCATGTCACTATTTGATTGCATGTGATGTTTATCATGTTTTACATCTTATTTGCTTAGAACGACGGTAGCTTAAGTAAGATGATCCCTCACTAAAATTTCAAGAAAAGTGTTCTCCCTAACTGTGCACCGTTGCGAAGGTTCGTTGTTTCGAAGCACCACGTGATGATCGGGTGTGATAGATTCTAATGTTCGAATACAACAGGTGTAAGCTAGATTTACACAGCAAAAACACTTAGGTTGACTTGACGAGCCTAGCATGTACAGACATGGCCTCGGAACATGGAAGACCGAAAGGTCGAGCATGAGTCGTATAGAAGATACGATCAACATGAAGATGTTCACCGATGATGACTAGTCCGTCTCACGTGATGATCGGACACGGCCTAGTCAATTCAGATCATGTATCACTTAGATGACTAGAGGGATGTCTATCTGAGTGGGAGTTCATGAAATAATCAGATGAACTCAATTATCATGAACATAGTCAAAAGGACTTCGCAAATTATGTCATAGCTTACGCTTTAGTTCTACTATTTTAGATGCGTTCCTAGAGAAAATTTAGTTGAAAGTTGATAGTAGCAATTATGTGGACTGGGTCCGTATACTGAGGATTGTCCTCATTGCTGCGTAGAAGGATTATGTCCTTAATGCACCGCTCAGTGAGCTGAACCTCAAGCGTCAGTTGTGGATGTTGCGAACATCTGACATACACGTTTTGATGACTACATGATTGTTCAGTGCGTAATGCTAAATGGTTTAGAATTGAGGCACCAAAGACGTTTTTGAAACATCACAGAACATATGAGATGTTCCAAGGACTGAAATTGGGATTTCAGGCTAGTGCCCACATCAAGAGGTATGAGACCTTTGACAAGTTTCTTAAGCCTGCAAACTAAGGAGAAAAGCTCAATCGTTGAGCATGTGCTCAGATTGTATGAGTGCTACAATCGCTTGAATCGAGTGGGAGTTGATCTTCCAGATGAGATAGTGATGGTTCTCCAAAGTCACTGTCACCAAGCTACTAGAGCTTCATGATGAAATATAACATATCAGGGATAGATATGATCCTTGAGCTATTCGCGACACCGCGAAAGTAGAAATCAAACAGGAGCATCAGTTGTTGATGGTTAGTAAAACCACTAGTTTCAAGAAGGGCAAGGGCAAGAAAGGGATACTTCATGAAATGACAAATCAGTTGCCGTTCTAGTAAAGAAACCCAAAGTTGAACCCAAGCCCGAGACTAAGTGCTTCAGTAATAAGGGGAACGGTCACTGAAGCGGAACCACCCTAGATACTTGGTAGATGAGAAGGATGGCAAGGTTGACAGAAGTATGTATTGGACATACATTATATTAAATGTGTACTTAACTAGTACTCCTAGTAGCAGCAGGGTATTAGATACCGGTTCGGTTGCTAAGTATTAGTAACTCAAAATGAAAGGCTACAGAATAAACAGAGACTAGCCAAAGGTGAGACGATGATATGTGTTGGAAGAGTTTCCAAGGTTGATGTGATCAAACATCGCACGCTCCGTCTACCATCGGGATTGGTGTTAAACCTAAATAATTGTTATTTGGTGTTTGCGTTGAGCGTAGACATGATTTGATTATGTTTATCGCAATACAGTTATTCATTTAAGGAGAATAATGGTTACTCTATTTATTTGAATAATACCTTCAATGGTCTTACACCTAAAATGAATGGTTTATTGAATCCCGATCGTAGTGATACACATGTTCATGCCAAAAGATATAAGATAGTAATGATAGTACCACATACTTGTGGCACTGCAATTTTAGTCACAATGGTATAAAATGCATGAAGAAGCTCCATGTTGATGGATCTTTTGGACTCGCTTGATTTTGAATCACTTGCGACATGCAAATCATACCACATGAGCAAGATGACTAAAACGCCTCGTTTTCAGTAAGATGGAACAAGAAAGCAACTTGTTGGGAGTAATACATCTTGATGTGTGCTGTCCAATGAGTGCTGAGGCATGTAGTGGATATCGTTATATTCTTACTTCACAGATGATTTGAGTAGATGCTAAGTATATTTACTTGATGAATCACGAGTCTGAATTATTGAAAGGTTCAAGTAATTTCAGGGTGAAGTTGAAGATCGTCGTGACAAGAGGATAAAATATCTATGATATGATCATAGAGATGAATATCTGAATTATGAGTTTGGCACAGAATTAAGACATTGTGGAAATTGTTTCACAACTAATACAGCCTGGAACACCATAGTGTGATGGTGTGTCCGAACATCATAACTGCACCCTATTGGATATGATGCATACCATGATGTCTCTTATCGAATTACCACGATAGTTTATGGGTTAGGCATTAGAGACAACCACATTCTCTTTAAATAGGGCACCACGTAATTCCGATGAGATGACACCGTATGAACTATGGTTTAGAGAAACCTAAGGTATCATTTCTTAAAAGTTTGGGGCTGTGACGCTTATGTGAAAAGGTTTCAGGCTGATAAGCTCGAACCCAAAGCGGATAAATGCATCTTCATGGGACACCCAAAACAATTGGGTATACCTCCAGTCTCAGATCCGAAAGCAATAGGGATTGTTTCTAAAATCGGGTCCTTTCTCGAGGAAAAGTTTCTCTCAAAAGAATTGAGTGGGAGGAAGATAGAACTGGATAAGGTTGTTGAACCTTTACTTCAACCAGAGAGTAGCGCAGCACAGGAAAAATGTTTCTGTGGCACCTGCCTCAGTTGAAGAAAAAGCTAATGATGATGATCATGGAGCTTCAGATCGAGTTACTATCAAACCTCATAGGTTGACAAGGGTGTGTACAACTTCTAAGTGGTAACCCTACCTTAAAGGTCATGTTGTTGGACAACGATGAACCTATGAGCTATGGAGAAGCGATGGTGGGCCTGGATTCCGAAAATTGGCTCGAGGCCATAAAATCCGAGAGAGGATCCATGTATGAAAACAAAGTGTAGACTTTGAAAGAACTACTTGATGGTCATAAGGCTGTTAGGTACATGTGGATTTTAAGAAGAAGACGGACGTGAACGGTAATGTCACCGTCTATGAAGCTCGACTTGTGGCGAAGAGTTTTTCACAAGTTCAAGTAGTTGACTACGATGATATTTTCTCACCCGTAGCGATGCTCAAGTCTGTCGGAATAATGTTAGCATAAGCTGCATTTATGAAATCTGGCATATGGATGTCAAAACAAGTTTCCTTACCAGTTTTCATAAGGAAAGGTTGTATGTGATACAATCAGAAAGGTTTTGTCTATCCTAAGGATGCTAAAAGGTATGCTGGCTCCAGCAATCCTTCTATGGACTAGAGCAAGCATCTCGGAATCGGAATATATGTTTTGATGGAGTGATCAAAGCTTTTAGGTTTATACAATGTTTGCTAGAAACTTGTATTTACAAGAAAGTGAGTGGGAGCACTACAACATTTCTGATAAGTATATGTGGATGACATATTGTTGATCCGAAATAATGTAGAATTTCTGGAAAGCATAAACGGTTGTTTGAAGAGTGTTTTTCAAAGGAAGACCTGGATAAAGCTGCTTACATATTGGGCATCAAGATCTATAGAGATAGATCAAGACGCCTGAAGGTGCTTTCAAAGAACGCACACCTTGACATGTTTTTGAAGGAGTTCAAAATAGATCAGTCAAAGAAGGGGTTCTTACCTGAGTTGTAAGGTGTGAAGTTCAGTAAGACTCAAAGCTTGACCATGGCAGAAGAAAGAAGAAGGACGAAGGTCGTCCCCTATGCTCTTGTCATAGGCTCTTTACGGTATGCCATGCTGAAGTACCACACCTGATGTGTGCCTTGCCACATGTCTGGCAAGAGGGTACAAAGGTGATCTAGGAGTAGATCACCAGATAGCGGTCAAAAATTATCCTTAGAGGAATAAGGAAATGTTTCTCGGTTATGGAGGTGATAAAGAGTTCGACATAAAGAGTTACGTCGATGCAAGCTTAACACCTATCCGGATAGCTCTGAGTAGACATACCGGATACGTATAATGGAGCAATAATTTGGAATAGCTCCAAGTGGAACGTGGTAGCAGCATTAACGACATAAAGTTTTGCGAAATACATAGGGATCTGAATATGGCAAGACCCGTTGACTACAACCTCTCTCACAAGCATAACATGATCAAACCTAAAACTCATTGAGTATTAAGCACATAGTGATGTGAACTAGATTAGTGACTCTAGTAAACTCTTTGGATGTTGGACACATGGCGATGTGACCTGTGAGTGTTAATCACATGGCGATGTGAACTAGATTATTGACTCTAGTGCAAGTGGGAGACTGTTGGAGAGGCAATAATAAATTGGTTATTATTATATTTCCTTGTTCATGATAATCGTTTATTATCCATGCTAGAATTGTATTGATAGGAAACTCAGATACATGTGTGGATACATAGACAACACCATGTCCCTAGTAAGCCTCTAGTTGACTAGCTCGTTGATCAATAGATGGTTACGGTTTCCTGACCATGGACATTGGATGTCGTTGATAACGGCATCACATCATTAGGAGAATGATGTGATGGACAAGACCCAATCCTAAGCCTAGCACAAAGATCGTGTAGTTCGTATGCTAAAGCTTTTCTAATGTCAAGTATCATTTCCTTAGACCATGAGATTGTGCAACTCCTGGATACCATAGGAGTGCTTTGGGTGTGCCAAACGTCACAACGTAACTGGGTGGCTATAAAGGTACACTACGGGTATCTCTGAAAGTGTCTGTTGGGTTGGCACGAATCGAGACTGGGATTTGTCACTCCGTGTAAACGGAGAGGTATCTCTGGGCCCACTCGGTAGGACATCATCATAATGTGCACAATGTGATCAAGGAGTTGATCATGGGATGTTGTGTTACGGAACAAGTAAAAGAGACTTGCCGGTAACGAGATTGAACCAGGTATCGGGATACCGACTATCGAATCTCGGGCAAGTATCGTACCGCTAGACAAAGGGAATTGTATACGGGATTGATTAAGTCCTTGACATCGTGGTTCATCCGATGAGATCATCGTGGAGCATGTGGGAACCAACATGGGTATCCAGATCCCGCTGTTGGTTATTGACCGGAGAGTTGTCTCGGCCATGTCTGCATGACTCCCGAACCCGTAGGGTCTACACACTTAAGGTTCGATGACGCTAGGGTTATAGGGAAAGTATGTACGCAGTTACCGAATGTTCTTCGGAGTCCCGGATGAGATCCCGGACGTCACGAGGAGTTCCGGAATGGTCCGGAGGTAAAGATTGATATATAGGAAGTATGGTTTTGGCCACAGGAAGTGTTCCGGGCATCACCGGTAGTGTACCGGGACCACCGGAGGGGTCCGGGGGTCCACCGGGAGAGGCCACCAGCCCCAGAGGCTTGCGTGGGCCATAAGTGGGAAGGGACCAGCCCCTAGGTGGGCTGGGGCGCCTCCCACCAAGGCCCAAGGCGTCCTCAAGAGGAGATGGGGCAAACCCTAGGCGCAGATGGGCCCTAAGGCCCACCCTAGGTGCGCCCCCCTCTCTCTCCCCCTTGGCTGCCTCCCAGATGGGATCTTGGGGCTGCCGCCATCCCTAGGGAGGGAACCCTAGGTGGGGGCGCAGCCCCTCCCCTCCCCCTATATATACTTGAGGTTTGGGGCTGCCCAACACATGTGATTTTCTCTCCCTGTTGGCGCAGCCCTACCCCTCTCCCTCCTCGTCTCTCGTAGTGCTTGGCGAAGCCCTGCTGGAGTCCCACGCTCCTCCACCACCACCACGCCATCGTGCTGCTGCTGGATGGAGTCTTCCCCAACCTCTCCTTCTCCCCTTGCTGGATCAAGGCGTAGGAGACGTCACCGGGCTGTACGTGTGTTGAACACGGAGGTGTCGTCCGTTAAGCACTAGGATCATCGGTGATTTGGATCACGACGAGTACGACTCCATCAACCCCGTTCACTTGAATGCTTCCGCTTAGCGATCTACAAGGGTATGTAGATGCACTCTCCTTCCCTTCGTTGCTAGATTACACCATAGATTGATCTTGGTGATGCGTAGAAAATTTTGAATTTCTGCTACGTTCCCCAACACCTGTCTCGTGGGTTCCATCTGAAAACAAAGATGTTTCAAAAGAGTCAACCGACAGTGTGGATAATGTTCAATACACTACTCTAAAGAATAGCTAGGGCTTATCCAACTTTGGGGTGAACGTGGTCACGGGATCCTAGTGTTAGAGTTAGTAAAATCGTTTAACCCGAGTAGGAGAGAGTTCAGAGTCCAAGAGTAAGGATCGAGGAGTAAAAGATCCTAATACCACCTAGATGGCGACGTGGGCCCATAAGGCACACAGCCATGTTAGTAAAAGTTTTGTAATGTCTAGACTCAACTTCGGCCAAGGAGTGTGGAAGGGGGATTCCTACAGGCAGTCGCCTCTGATACCAACTTGTGACGCCCCCGATTCAATCGTACACTACTCATACATGCAAACGTGTACGATCAAGATCAGGGACTCACAGGAAGCTATCACAACACAACTCTACAAATAAAAATAAGTCATACAAGCATCATATTACAAGCCAAGGGCCTCGAGGGCTCGAATACAAGAGCTCGTTCATAGACGAGTCAGCGGAAGCAACAATATCTGAGTAGAGACATAAGTTAAACAAGTTTGCCTTAAGAAGGCTAGCACAAACTGGGATAAAGATCGAAAGAGGTGCATGCCTCCTGCCTGGGATCCTCCTAAACTACTCCTGGTCGCCGTCAGTACTCATCCAGTGTAGTAGTAGTCGCCGTCGACGGTGGCGTCTGGCTCCTGGGCTCCATCGTCTGGTCGCAACAACCGGGTATAGGAAGGGGGAAAAGGGGGAGCAAAGCAACCATGAGTACTCATCCAAAGTACTCGCAAGCAAGGAGCTACACTACATATGTATGCATTCGTATCAAATGGAATAAGGCTATCATATGTGGACTGAACTGCAGAAAGCCAGAATAAGAGGGGGATAGCTAGTCCTATCGAGGACTACACTTCTGGCCACCTCCATCTTGCAGCATGTAGAAGAGAGCAGAAGGTAAGTTCACCAAGTAACATCGTGTAGCATAATTCTACCCGGCGATCCTCTCCTCGCCGCCCTGTTAGAGAGCGACCACCAGGTTGTATCTGGCACTTGGAAGGGTGTGTTTTATTAATTATCCGGTTCTAGTTGTCGTAAGGTCAAGGTACAACTCCAAGTCGTCCTGTTACCGAAGATCACGGCTATTCGAATAGATTAACTTCCCTACAGGGGTGCACCACATAACCCAACACGCTCGATCCCATTTGGCCGAACACACTTTCATGGGTCATGCCCGGCGTCGGAAGATCAACATGTCGCAGACCTACCTAGGCACAACAGAGAGGTCAGCACGCCGGTCTAAATCCTATGGCGCAGGGGTCTGGGCCCATCACCCGTTGCACACCTGCACGTTGCGAGGGCGGGCGGAAGCAAAACTAGCCCCCTTAATACAAGAACAGGCTTACGGTCCAATCCGGCATGCGCCGCACAGTCGCTGACGTCATGAAGGCTTCGGCTGATACCACGACGTCGAGTGCCCATAACTGTCCCCGCGTAGATGGTTAGTGCGTATAGGTCAGTAGCCAGACTCAGATCAAATACCAGGATCTCATTAAACGTGTTAAGTATCCGCAAACGCCGACCAGGGCCAGGCCCACCTTTGTCCTAGGTGGTCTCAACCTGCCCTGTCGCTTCGCCACAAAGATCCACTCGCGGGTACTCCTACGAGCCGACCCATCTTTTAGTCACCACATGTATCATGTATAAAGTATATAGTACATACCCGTGATCACCTCCCGAGTGATCACGACCCGATAGTATAGCATGGCAGACGGACAAGAATGTAGGGCCACTGATGATAAACTAGCATCCTATACTAAGCATTAGGAATGCAGGTAAAGATAACAACAGTAGTAGCAAGGACAGGCTATGCATCAGGATAGGATTAACAGAAAGCAGTAACATGCCACACTACTCTAATGCAAGCAGTATAGAGGAGAGTAGGCGATATCTGGTGATCAAGGGGGGGGGGCTTGCCTGGTTGCTCTGGCAAGAGAGAGGGGTCATCAACACCGTAGTCGTACTGTGAAGCAGCGGCGTCGGTCTCGGTGTCTAGCAAGAGAAGAGGGGGAAGAAACAATAAATATAATGCAAACAAATGCATGACGATGCCTGACATGACAAGGCATGATGCTAGGTGTGCCCTATCGCGGTACGAGGTGGTACCGGTGAAGGGGGAAAACATCCGGGAAAGTATTCCCGGTGTTTCACGTTTTCGGACAGAGGAGCCGGAGGGGGAACGTTGCGGGGCTGCTATGTTAGGGATGCGTGGCGGATGAACGGGCTGCGTATCCGGATTCGTCTCGTCGTTTTGAGCAACTTTCATGTTGATATATTTTAATCAGAGTTACGGATTAAAAGATATGATTTTCTAAAGATTTTATTAATTTCTGGAATTTAATTAATTATTTAACCTAATTACGAAAATGGATTTATTACATCAGCATGATGTCATGCTGACGTCAGCAGTCAACAAGGTTGACTGGTCAACTTGGCCAGTGGGTCCCGTGGGACCCACGTGTCATACACTGTCAAGTTAATTAGGGTTAGGTTAAACTAATTACTGCTTAGTTAGACTAAAAGGTTAATTAGATTAATTAAGTAGGATTAATTAACTTAAATAATTATGTTAATTAATTTTAATTAATTAATTAATTAATATTATTTAATTTCTTTCCTTTTTCATTTTTTTTGCAACGTTCCAGGGGCGTGGACCCATGTGATCAGAGGCCCAGGCTAGCCAATCGGGCGCTAGGCGAAACAGGGGCAGGCGTGGGCGTGGGCGCCCATGCCCGAGGCCACGGGCGAGGGGACGCGCCAGCGAGCGCCGGCGCCAGTCACCGCAAGTAGCTATGCGGTGAATCGGCGGCGTGCGGCCGCGACGGTTGAGGGCGGTGGCCAGCGACCGGAGGGGCCAAGCAGGTCGCGGCAGGGGATGCGGCGCAGGGGTGGGGAGCACCATGGGCGCAGTCGGCAGAGGCGAGTCGCGCGCGCATGGGTGGCAGTAGGCACGCGGCCAAGGGCTTGCCGGCGAGAGGGAGCGGGGGCGGCCGAGCGGGAAGGCAGGGCGTGGCCCGCGGCGGCGGTTCGCGGCGCAGGACGGGCGCGGTCGCCGCACGGTGATAGCGAGCGCGCGCGGGCAGAGGGGGAGCGGGGGGCGCAACGACAGGGGGACGCGCGGCCGGAGCGATAGGGGCTCGGCCCCTGGCAGGGCGAGGGCGGCCAAGGCCACGGAGCAGGGCAGCGCACGAGTGGGGACGGGTGAGGCGGAGCGGACAGAGAGGAGGGAGGCGCGAGCTCACGGGGCCGGTAGGGATTGGGCAGCGGTGCTCGGGGCGTTGGTCGGAGACGACGACGAAGAACGACACAGGCTGGCGAGGTCGTCCTCCAGCTGGGTGGCGATGCGGCGAAGAGGAGGCTGGCTGGTGGGGAAGCTCCGGCGAGGCTCGGGCGGGGAGGGGGCGACGGCGTTCGGCGGCGACGTCGGGCGTCGAGGGCGCGGTCATCCCGATCCCGATCCGGATCGGGGGAGCAAGGGGGAGCGAATGGGGCGACGGGGTGGACGGCTAGGGTTTCGGGGGGGGTTAAGGAGAGGGAGTGGGCCAGTGGCTTGGCCGGCTGTGGCCTGGTGGGCCGAAGCCCAAGGGGCCGGGGGGTTCTTTTATTTTATTTTTGCTTTCTATTTTGTTTCTTTTCCTTTTCCTTTTATTTATTTTCTTTTATAGTTTTAATTAGTTTAAAGCACTTAGGCACTTTATAAAAATATGTTTATTATACCATAATTAAATATTCGAATTATGGCACTGCCCGAACATTTTTGTTTTATCTTTTGAAAACTTTTATAATTTAACTTTATTTTAATTTTTGAATTTGACTCCGTCTTGGACTAACGGTAGATTATCAACAATAATCGTGGTGACGTGGCATGATTAGCATTGGATTATTGTAGCACGATTATCCAGGCGTTACAAATCTCCTCCACTATAAGAAATCTCGTCCCGAGATTTAGGAGGTAGGAGGAAACAGTGCGGGGTATTCATCACGCAGGCGGTCCTCGCTGAGGGAGTCCTGGATTAGGGGGTGTTCGAGTAGCCGGACTCCAGGACTATGAAGATACAAGATTGAAGACTTCGTCCCGTGTCCAGATGGGACTTTCCTTGGCGTGGAAGGCAAGCTTGGCGTTGCGGATATTCAAGATCTCCTACCATTGTAACCGAGTTGGTGTAACCCTAACCCTCTCCGGTGTCTATATAAACCGGAGGGTTTTAGTCCGTAGGACAACTTCATCATACTACAATCATACCATAGGCTAGCTTCTAGGGCTTTGCCTCCTTGGTCTCGTGGTAGATCTACTCTTGTACTACCCATATCATCAATATTAATCAAGCAGGACGTAGGGTTTTACCTCCATCAAGAGGGCCCGAACCTGGGTAAAACATCGTGTTCCTTGCCTCCTGTTACCATTCGGCCTAGATGCACAGTTCGGGACCCCCTACCCGAGATCCGCCAGTTTTGACACCGACATTGGTGCTTTCATTGGGAGTTCCTCTATGTCGTCGCTTTTAGGCCCGATGGCTCCTTCAATCATCAACAACGATGCAGTCCAGGGTGAGACTTTTCTCCCCGGACAGATCTTCGTCTTCGGCGGCTTCGCACCGCGGGCCAATTCGCTTGGCCACCTTGAGCAGATCGAAAGCTACGCCCCTGGCCATCAGGTCAGGTTTGGAAGCCTAAACTACACGGTTGACATCCGCGGGGACTTGATCTTCGACCGATTCAAGCCACAGCCAAGCGCGCCGCACTGTCTCGATGGGCATGATATAGCTCTAACGCCGAACAGCGCCTTGGAGGCCGCACACACATCGGTTCCGACCATTGATTCGGAGCCTACAGCGCCGATTGAGGATCAACGGTTGGACACTGCCTCAGGGGCTGCGATCTCAGAGGCGATCAAGCCGAACTCCAGCCCCGCACTCCGCATGGCCCGTGACTCCGAGGAGCCGGATTCCTCTCCGAACTCCGAGCCCCCCGCGCCCCTGCCGATTGAATTCGATTGGGCGCCGATAATGGAGTTCACTGCCGCAGACATCTTTCAGCACTCGCCCTTCGGCGACATCCTGAATTCTCTTAAGTCTCTCTCTTTACCAGGAGAGCCCTGGCCGGGCTACGGTCAGCAAGGTTGGGTTACGGACAACGAGGAAATTCAAAACCCACCCACCACCCACTTCGTAGCCACTGTCGACGACTTAACTGACATGCTTGACTTCGACTCCAAAGACATCGACGGCATGGACGACGATGCAGGAGACGAACAAGAACCTGCACCTATAGGGCGCTGGAAGGCCACCTCGTCATATGACATATATATGGTGGACACTCCAAAGGATGGAGATGGCGATGGAACAGCAGGGGACGATACCTCTAAGAAACAGCCCAAGTGCCGGCGTCAGCGGCGCCGCTCTAAATCCCGCCAAAGCAAAAAAACGGTGATTCCGGCACGGGAGATAATACTACTCCGGATAGCGCCGAAGAACACCCCCTCCAGCAAGATTCAGCACAGGAGGACAGAGAAGCCAGCCCTCATGAGAGGGCGGTGGACCAAGAGGTTGAGGACGATAATTATACGCCTCCCTCCGAAGACGAGGCAAGCCTCGATGACGACGAGTTCGTCGTGCCAGAGGATCTCGCCGAACAAGAGCATTTTAAACGCAGGCTTATGGCCACGGCAAGCAGCCTCAAGAAAAAGCAGCAACAGCTTATAGCTGATCAGGATTTGCTAGCTGACAGATGGACTGAAGTCCTTGCGGCCGAAGAGTATGAACTCGAATGCCCCTCCAAGAGTTACCCAAAGCGCAGGCTGCTACCCCGACTAGAGGAGGAAGCACCTACATCACCAGCGCATGACATGGCCGACCGGCCACCTCGTGGCCGCGACACAGAGGCCTCTTGGCCCTCCACTCAAGCCATGCCCCGACACCGCGTCAAGCATACTAAGGCACGGGAAAATGCGCCCGACCTGCGCGACATACTGGAGGACAAGGCAAGGCAAACAAGATCGATCTACGGATCACGCAGGCGCCCCACGGCACGTGACGGTGATCGTCACTCCAGATGCAATAAATCCAGCCGGGCCGAACTCAATAGACAAAGCTCCTTCGAGCTGCGTCATGATATAGCCCAATACAGAGGCGCCGCACACCCACTATGCTTCACAGATGAAGTAATGGATCATAAAATCCCTGAGGGCTTCAAACCCGTAAACATCGAATTGTACGATGGCACAACAGATCCTGCGGTATGGATCGAGGATTATCTCCTTCATATCCACATGGCCCGCGGTGATGATCTACACGCCATCAAATACCTCCCACTCAAACTTAAGGGACCGGCCCGGCATTGGCTTAACAGCTTGCCAGCAGACTCAATCGGTTCTTGGGAGGACCTGGAAGCCGCATTCCTTGATAACTTCCAGGGCACTTATGTGCGACCACCGGGCGCCGATGACCTAAGCCACATAATTCAGCAGCCAGAGGAATCGGCCAGGCAATTCTGGACACAATTCCTAACAAAGAAAAACCAGATAGTCGACTGTCCGGATGCAGAGGCCTTAGCGGCCTTCAAGCATAATATCCGTGACGAGTGGCTTGCCCGGCACCTAGGACAGGAAAAGCCGAAATCTATGGCAGCCCTCACGACACTCATGACCCGCTTTTGCGCGGGAGAAGACAGCTGGCTAGCTCGCAACAACAATTTAACCAAGAACCCTGGTAATTCGAATACCAAGGACAAAAGCAACAGGTCGCGTCGGAACAAACAAAAGTGCCGCGTTAACAGCGACAACAACGAGGATACGGAAGTTAATGCCGGATTCCGAGGCTATAAATCCGGTCAACGGAAAAAGCCATTCAAAAGAAATACTCAGGGCCCGTCCAGTTTGGACCGAATACTCGACCGCTTGTGCCAGATACATGGCACCCCCGAAAAGCCAGCCAATCACACCAACAGGGATTGTTGGGTGTTCAAGCAGGCACGCAAGTTAAGAGCCGAAAACAAAGACAAGGGGCTGCATAGCGACAACGAGGAGGAACCCAGGCCGCCGAACAACAGTGGACAGAAGGGATTTCCCCCGCAAGTGAGGATGGTGAACATGATATACGCAACCCACAACCCCAAGAGGGAGCGGAAGCGTGCGTTACGGGACGTATATGCGATGGAGCCAGTCGCCCCAAAGTTCAACCCATGGACCTCCTGCCCGATCACCTTTGATTGAAGGGACCACCCCACTAGCATCCGTCACGGCGGCTTCGCCGCATTGGTTCTAGACCCAATCATTGACGGATTTCATCTCACAAGAGTCCTCATGGACGGCGGTAGCAGCCTGAACCTGCTTTACCAGGATACAGTGCGAAAAATGGGCATAGATCCCTCGAGGATCAAGCCCACCAAAACGACCTTTAAAGGCATCATACCAGGTGTAGAAGCCAACTATACTGGCCCAGTCACACTGGAAGTGGTCTTCGGATCTCCAGATAACTTCCGAAGTGAGGAGTTAATCTTCGACATAGTCCCGTTCCGTAGTGGCTATCACGCACTGCTCGGGCGAACCGCATTCGCAAAATTCAACGCGGTACCGCACTATGCATACCTCAAGCTCAAGATGCCAAGCCCTAGAGGAGTAATCACGGTCAATGGGAACACTGGACGCTCCCTCTGAACGGAGGAGCACACGGCAGCGCTCGCAGCAGAAGTACAAAGCAGCCTCTCCAGGCAGTTCTCCAGTTCGGCCTTCAAAAAGCTGGACACTGTCAAGCGCGCCCGGAGTACCCAACAACAAGACCGCCTGGCACGTTCTGAGCTAGCGTAGCAATGCGGCCCCAACCCTAGCCCTCGCAATATAGTGAAACCAGTGCTTCGCG
This sequence comes from Triticum monococcum, assembly GCA_034509565.1. Taxonomy (NCBI): domain Eukaryota; kingdom Viridiplantae; phylum Streptophyta; class Magnoliopsida; order Poales; family Poaceae; genus Triticum; species Triticum monococcum. The sequence continues at coordinate 478,827,544 of CM067843.1, forward strand.
TACATAACTACGCTTTTGAAATACCATGGGCACAGGGGAAGGGGCACTATCACGGCATGCCCGAAATAAGGCTTAAACCGCACCAGGGGCTCCCGGATTCCTTTTTTCTTTTTTTCTCTTACTCTCAGGACTCCATACTTAGGATGACCCGTTCGGCAATTCAACTGCCGCACAAACGATGCAAGATCCAGGAAAGCAAACAAGCCACGCCGCATTATGGACCTCCCAGGTGGTCTCTATTGCGAGCAGTATACCTATTTTTTAATACAATTACGCGGCCTGCCCCTGGCCAGGACATGTTAAATAGTCCAATTTCTTTTGCTTATCGCACTATTTGTATCGTTCCACTTTCATAGAAGCCTTTCTATAAACAATGCATAGCTTTTTGTCTATTTTTTGCATTATCCTCTATATATATATATGTTTATTAATAACATGTTGCATCCGTACACTGTGGTACGGCAAAAATACGCCAGGGGATTCAGTACCCATCAATATGGCGTGAGAAGTCCGTACACTTTCACAAGTGCGGCACCCTGAACTTATAGCACTATATGCATCGGCTTCGAATCATGATCTGGGTCAATAGTTGGGTTTGCCCGGCTCCTATGTTTTGGTGCCTTACGTTCCGGTATATCGGCTAAGGTAGCACTAGGAGAACTACTGCGATTGTGCCCCAGTTAAGCTGGGCTGAGCACCTCAGTAGAGAAAGCTAAAACTGACTGTCATGATGAGGCGAGAGACCGGTCGCTGTTCGAGAGGTTTTTCGAGTCCTTAAAGACTTATGCTGCTTCGAGCGAGGAACCGGCTTTGTCCGGCCAAGGCGTGGATAGCGCCCCGAACTCGGTCTTCCGAATACTAGGGGCTTCATCGAAATTCAAAATTATAGAGTTCTATGGCTAAGTGAGAGTGTTCAAGCATTATAGTCCGATTGCTTTGTTCGTTGTGCTGAGCGCCTCCCTTGACGGACCCAATCATGGGGAAAAGAGCACTCAGGTTTATCCTGAACACCCCAGCACTAGTGGCATGGGGGAAGAAGCCGACGACTGTCCATCTCTCAATTTTTTGATAAACGGCCGCACAGAAAGTAATATTTTAAATTCAACAAGCATTGCTTAGCGCATATGAACAAGTTTTCAGTGCACAGGATAACACGAGCGAGCTCATTCAAAAATTACATCCTTGGTACATTCATCCGCCATAAGGCGGGCACCAGCCAGAACATCCTTGTAATAGTTCTCGGGCTTGCGATGCTCCTTCCCCGGCGGCGGCTCGTCCCTCACAAGCTTCTCACCGTCCAGCGTACCCCAGTGCACCTTTGCACGGGCAAGGGCCCTACGGGCACCTTCGACGCAGACGGAGCGCTTGATGACCTCGAGCCTTGGACAAGCCTCCACCAGCCGCCGCACCAGTCCGAAGTAGCTTCCAGGCAGGGCCTCTCCAGGCCACAGCCGAACTATGAAGCCCTTCAGGGCTTGTTCGGCCACCTTGTGGAGCTCGACCAGCTGCTTCAGCTGGTCGCTCAAGGGCACAGGGTGTCCGTCCTCAGCGTACTGAGACCAAAACACCTTCTCCGTCGAGCTGCCTTCCTCGGCTCGGTAGAATGCGGAGGCATCGGATACGCTGCGAGGAAGATCTGCGAATGCCCCTGGAGAGCTCCGGATTCGGGTAAGTAACAAGTAGTTTACTTTTATATGTCTGCTTTGCATAGAGAATGCCTTACCTGCCACTATCTTTTTCACCACATCCAATTCCTGGAGGGCCTTCTGGGCTTCGGCCTTGGCAGATTCGGCAGTTTTAAGGGCCGCAGCAAGCACGGACGCTCGCGTCTTCGAGTCGAGCCCCAAACTCTCATGTTTTTCATGAGAGCCTGAAGCTCTTGCTGCACCTCGCCGACCTGCGCCTCAAATTTCTCCCGCTCGGTGTGCTCCATGGCCGCTTTCTTCTCGGCCTCGGACAGCGCCTGCTTGAGGGTCGCCACCTCAGTTGTGGCCCCTACAATAAGTAGTGTACTCCTGTCATTTTTTGCAATTGCGTCTTCTTATAGGCATTTTTCTATAAGGTATCTCTTACCTTCTTTCTCCTCGAGCTGCCGTTTGGCAAGGCCGAGCTCTTGCTCGGTCCGCTCAAGGCCCTGCTTCAGGGCACCCACCTCCGCAGTCAGTGCGGCGGTGGCCAGCAGCGAAGCCTGCATACGTATATTGACTCCTTTTTAGTTAGACTCCTGCGATATTTAATAGATCCTCTATTCGGCTTTTCTTTCCGAACGCCAAACAGAGCATCAGGGGCTACTGTCTATGCGGTAATATTTTTACATATTTTTTACTTACGTCGAAGCCTGTTAGAAGGCTAGCACAAGCTTCAGTCAGTCTGCTTTTGGCGGACCGAACCTTCTGGACCACCATACTCATGATGGTACCGTGCTCCTCGTTGATGGAGGCACCCTTAAGCACCTCCAGCAGATTGTTCGGCGCCTCCGGTTGGACGGAGGACGCCGGCTCAATAGGCTTGCTCCTCTTGGCAGGAGTTCGCCTGCCGCGGTCCGGAACCGTTGATGATTCCGGCGCGGTGTCCGGCTTAAAGCCGGACTTGGAGCCCTGGGGGTCTGGTCCCCTTTACTCCTGGAGTCTGGGAGGTCGCCTCGCGGTTCCTCCTGGACCACCTCCTCTTGCCCGGAGATTGTCGCGACGCCACTTTGGCATCATCCGCAGCACAGGGGAAGGCAGCGGGCGGAACTGAATTCACGTCCGATGAATCCAGGGAGCCGCTCGACGACTCGTCGAGCCCGTCCTTGGGCGGGCTGCATGATTATATTCGACATTAGGGAAAGCTGCATGACAAAAGGAATAGCATGAGTTACTCTGGTATCCGAACACTTATGATTTCGCCGGACGGTTGGCCCTGTCCGGCCACTCCTCTTCGTCCTCATCGGCGTCGGGGGCGTAGTCCGGCGGAGGGGTTTTCCTCTTCTTGGACCCTTCGGCCTCCCCTACTGGGGCGACCTTCCTCTTCTTTCCTCCCCCCGCTAGAGGGGGAGAGGTCTCTTCCTCCTCCTCCTCGTCTTCACGGGAGGAGTGCGTCTCGGACTCGTCGGACGACGAGTCCGACACCACCATATGCCGGGAACTCTTTCGAGTCCCCGTGGCCTTCTTCTCCAGCACCACATAAGGTGCCGGAACCAGCAGCTTCACTAGGAGAGCAGGGGCTGGGTCTTCAGGCAAGGGAGTCAGACAGTTAATCAGTCCGGACTTCGCCTGCCAATCCTGTCAAAGGTGAGGGAGTTTAGATCCCGCATAGAGTCAAACTATGAAGAAAACTTAACATCCTGTAAAAGATGAAAATATTTTACCTCACCAGCAGGACGCTGCGAGCTGAATCCGCGGTCTTCGGAGGCGGATGTGGGAGCCTCGGCGCCTTTGGTTAGCCCTTCCAGACATCTTCGTACGTCGTGTCGAAGAGCCTGCTCAGAGTTCGGTGCTGCGCCGGGTTGAACTCCCACAGATTGAAGTCCCTTCCTTGACACAGAAGGATCCGGCGGACGAGCATGACCTGGACTATGTTGACAAGCTTGAGCTGCTTGCTCACCAGGGACTGGATGCATTTTTTCAGTCCGGTCACCTCTTCTTCGTCGCCCCACGACAAGCCCGTCTCCTTCTAGGACGTGAGCCGCGTAGGGGGTCCGGATCGGAATTCAGGGGTTGCGATCCACTTCGGATCGCGTGGCTCGGTGATGTAAAACGACCCTAACTGCCACCCCTTCAAGGTCTCCACAAAGGAGCCCTTGAGCCATAGGACGTTGGCTATTTTGCCCGCCATGGCACCTCCGCACTCTGCCTGGTTGCCACGCACCACCTTTGGCTTGACGTTGAAGGTCCTGAGCCAGAGGCCGAAATGGGGGCGGATGCAGAGGAAAGCCTCGCACACGACGATAAACGCCAAGATATTGAGGATGAAGTTCGGGACCAGATCGTGGAAATCTAGGCCATAGTAGAACATGAGCCCGCGGACAAATGGGTGGAGAGGAAAACCCAGTCCGCGGAGGAAGTGGGGAAGAAATACTACCCTATCATGGGGCCTTGGGGTAGGGAGAAGCTGCCCCTCCTCAGGAAGCCACTGTGTGATGTCTTTGGACAGGTATTCGGCCTTCCTTAGCTTTTTGACATGGCCCTCCGTGACGGAGGAGACCATCCACTTGCCTCCCGCTCTGGACATTGTTGGAGAAGGTTGAGGTAGGAAGTGCGGGCTTGGGCGCTGGAGCTCGGATGCACAGAAGATGGATAGGCAAAGGAGGAATAAGGCGTAGGTAAAAAGGTGGATCCTTATCCCCTTATATGGGCGGATGCGACTATGCATCCCCACCAGCCTAGTAAACCTCGCTTGCCTCCCAAGCGCCATGATAAATGGTGCGGTTGGGTTACCCATGTCCGTATTCATGAGAATCCCGTAAATGGGGGACACGATCTCTGCTTTGACAAGGCGTGCCAAGGAAACCGCCTCGCAAAACACACTGAGGTGGAAAAGTGAAAACGATTCGAATAAAGGCTTGGCCGTAGTGTGATGTCATGCTGCGGAATACGTCAGCAGATTAGATTTGTGTTAATATTATTCTCTCTGTGGCAATACATGGAAACTTATTTTGCAGAGCTGGACACTACTCTTGGTGTTTACAAACTTTTATGAAGAATTTGGAGGAGGAACCCGCCTTGCAATGCCGAAGACAATCTATGCGCCGGACTCGTCGTCATTGAAGCCTGGTTCAGGGGCTACTAAGGGAGTCCTGGATTAGGGGGTGTTCGGGTAGCCGGACTATACCTTCAGCCGGACTCCAGGACTATGAAGATACAAGATTGAAGACTTCGTCCCGTGTCCGGATGGGACTTTCCTTGGCGTGGAAGGCAAGCTTGGCGATGCGGATATTCAAGATCTCCTACCATTGTAACCGACTTGGTGTAACCCTAACCCTCTCCGGTGTCTATATAAACCGGAGGGTTTTAGTCCGTAGGACAACTTCATCATACAACAATCGTACCATAGGCTAGCTTCTAGGGTTTAGCCTCCTTGATCTCGTGGTAGATCTACTCTTTTACTACCCATATCATCAATATTAATCAAGCAGGACGTAGAGTTTTACCTCCATCAAGAGGGCCCGAACCTGGGTAAAACATCGTGTTCCTTGCCTCCTATTACCATTCGGCCTAGATGCATAGTTCGGGACCCCCTACCCGAGATCCGCCGGTTTTGACACCGACACTCGCGTTCCCAAGTGGCTTCGTCTTCAGAGTGATTCGACCACTGGACTTTGAGGAACTTGATCGCCTTCTGACGTGTGTGGCATTCAGCTTGGTCGAGAATGCGGACTAGATGCTCTTTATAGGAGAGGTCCTGTTGCAATTCGAGCACTTCTTGATCCACTGCTCGGATTGATTCCTTGAAGCAACGGCGGAGCTGTGACACGTGGAACACATCGTGAACCTGAGAAAGGTTCGGCAGAAGCTCCAGTTGATATGCCACTTTTCCACGCCTTTCGAGAATAGTGAAGGGACCGATATAGCGAGGAGCTAGCTTGCCCTTGATCCCGAAGCGGTGAGCACCCTTCATTGGTGTAACTCGAAGATAAGCCTTTTCGCCAGGTTGATAGACCATGTCTTGGTGATGACGGTCATACTGACTTTTCCGACATGACTGAGCAGTCTTGAGATTCTCGCAAATAATGCGAACTTGTTCTTCGGCATGTTGGATAATATCTGGACCGAAGAGTGGACGTTCCCCAGTTTCTGACCAGTTCAGAGGGGTTCGACACTTTCGTCCATATAGCACTTCAAAGGGGGACATCTTCAGACTAGCTTGATAGCTATTATTATAAGAGAACTCGGCATATGGAAGAGACTCCTCCCATTTCTTGCCAAAGGAAATTACACAAGCTCGAAGCATGTCTTCGAGAACTTGGTCGACACGTTCAACCTGTCCTTGCGACTAAGGATGAAATGCCGCACTGAACAACAGGTGAGTTCCCATAGCTTCTTGGAAACTTGCCCAAAATCTTGAAGTTAATAAGCTGAACTGATAATCAGTGGAATACCGTGAAGTGAAACAATTCTGGACATGTAGAGGGTAGCAAGCTGACTAGCAGTGATTGTCTCTTTGACCGCCAGAAAATGTGCAACTTTAGAAAGCCAGTCAATGACGACGAGAATAGCATCATTACCTTTCTGCGATTTGGGAAATCCAGTGACGAAGTCCATTTCAACATGGTCCCATTTCCATTCAGGAATAGAGATAGGTTGCAGAATTCTAGCAGGCCTTTGATGCTCTGCTTTGATATGGCGGCAAATGTCACACTCAGCAACATATCAAGCAATGTCTTGCTTCATATTAGACCACCAGAATCTTTGACGGATGTCTTGGTACATCTTTGTACTACCAGGATGAATAGACAAAGGCGTATCATGAGCTTCTTTCATAACCTCTTTAGTCTGATCCAGGTTTTTCCTCGAACGTGGTACCACTAGGCGGCCTTTGAAGTACAAGGCGCCATCATCGGCGATAGAGAAGAAGGAGGGCTTTCCTTCTGCTAGATGACGTTTAATCTTATGGACTTTAGAGTCATAACCTTGAATAGTCTTTATACCAGCTACGAGATCTGGTACGACAGCCAGGGTATTGAGAGAACCCTTAGTAACAACATGAAGATTCATCTTCTGAAACTCTGGGGGAGGGGGAGCGAGTGCACCAGGAGGAACAATATGAAGGTTCAGCTTTCTAAACTCTTCGACAAGCGAGGGCTGAACTTTGTGAACCTAGAGGTGATTGCAGTAAGACTTGCGGCTCAAGGCATCAGCCATTACATTAGCCTTGCCAGGGGTATAGGATATACCCACGTCAAAGTCTGCAACAGTCTCCATCCATCTCTGCTGACGGAGGTTCAGATCCGGCTGAGTAAACAGATACTTCAGACTTTGGTGGCCGGTGAAGATCTCGCAACGATTACCGAGAAGGTAATGTCGCCACTGCTTCAGTGCATGAATGACAGTAGCAAGCTCGAGGTCGTGAACTGGGTAGTTTTCTTTGTGAGGGCGAAGTTGACGAGAGGCATAAGCAATCACTCTGCGCTCTGGCATTAGGACACAGCCTAATCCTTGACGGAAGCATCGCAGTAAATGACGAAGTCCTTCTTAGTATCAGGTGGAGCAAGCATTGGGGGAGAAGTCAACTTGTCTTTGAGCGCCTGGAAACTTTCCTGACACTTGTCTGTCCATTCAAACTTGACACCCTTATGCAACAGATTAGTCAGAGGCCTGGCAATATTGGAGAAGTTCTCGATGAATCGACGGCAATAGCTGGCGAGACCGAGAAAACTTCGGACTTGCTTGACATTCTTCGGAGGAGTCCAATCGAGAATAGCCTGAACTCGTTCAGGGTTGACGGCAATACCATCCTTGGAGATGACATGCCCAAGATAGGTTACTTTGGGGAGCCAGAATTCATACTTGGAATACTTAGCATACAGTTGATGCTCTCGAAGCTTTTCCAGCACAAGACGAAGATGTTCAGCATGTTCTTCCTCGTTCTTGGAAAATACAAGGATATTGTCCAGATAAACCACGACGAACTTATCGAGGTAATCCATGAATATATAGTTCATCATATGAGAGAAGGTGGCGGGAGCATTCGTTAAGCCGAATGACATGACGGTGTACTTGTATGATCCATACCGAGTCACGAAGGCGGTTTTTGGGATGTCCTCTTCACGAACATGGATCTGCTGGTAACCCAACCTCAAGTCGAGTTTGGAGAACACTGATGAGCCAGCCAGTTGATCATAAAGATCATTGATCCGAGGAAGAGGATATTTATTCTGAATGGTAGCTTGGTTTATAGGACGGTAGTCTTGGACTAATCGGTTTGTCCCATCCTTCTTCTTAACAAAGAGAGAAGGTGCTCCCCAAGGAGAGCAACTTGGGTTAATGAAACCTTGGACAAGAGATTTGTCGATTTCCTCCTTAAGCTCAATGAGTTCATGCGGCGGAATCTTGTATGGTCGTTTAGCTATAGGGGTGGTGCCTGGTTTCAAGTCGATAATGAATTCGACAGCTCTAGCAGGGGGAAACCCTGGAAGTTCTTCCGGAAAGACGTCTTGGAATTCACGAATGATGGGAATGTTTTCAATGCCCTCGAGTGGTGCAGCTTTCAACGCATTCAAGGCATAAAGCCGTGCCTCGGCGTTCTGAACTAGATGAGCTTGGTAAGCAATTATTTCATCAGAAGGGTGTAGCAGATGGACGACCTTAGTGGCACAAACTATAGAAGCAGTATGCACTTTCAACCAATCCATTCCCAGAATGAGGCCGATGCTACAGGACTTCAGTACTATGGGAGAGGCAAGGAATTCCAGACCTTTGATTTCAACGAGGATGTCGTTACAAATCATGGAGGTCCGACATTGGCCCGTGGGAGTGTGTAATAATAGAGAAGTGTCCATGTCCTCGCTTTTAATGCCATGCATGAATGCAAAATCCTCTAACATGAATGAATGTGATGCACCTGTATCAAATAAAACAGATGCTGGTGCTAAATTTGCGAGGAGTGTACCCATCACGGTAGCGGGCTGGTCTAGAACTTCATTGAGATCAACGTGGTTGGCATGAACACGACCATAAGACTTGGCATTGTTGTTGCGGGGCTGGTTGCTTCCATGGCCAGTTGCTGGGAGGGCCAGTTGATTCTGGTTCTGATTGCAATCCCTAGCACAGTGACCTGGTTGACCACACTTGTAGCATAGACCATTATTGGGAGTGGGTACAGGAGCTTGGGGTGGCGGAGCTGGGAGCCTTGGCTGCCTAGTTGGAGGAGTAGGCAGACGAGGGGCAGCATAGGACTGCCTTGGGGCAGGTGCAGTTGGCTGGTACATGCTGTTGGGAATCCATATCTTACGCTTCTGCGAGGACGGGCCTAAAGATGAGCCCGTATCATGGTTGCGCCTGTGAGAGCTCTGGTATTCCTGCAGACCAGTTTCGACATTGATGGCCTTGTTCACCAGGGTGGCGAAATCAACAAAGTCATGCACTAGAAGTGCGAGCTTGATGTCAGCTTGAAGGCCATCACGGAACTTCTCCTGTCTGCGTGCATCAGTTGCAATGTCTTCTTTAGCATAGCGGGACAAGTCAAGAAACTCCCGCTGATAAGCTTCAACAGTCTTGTTGCCTTGGGTGAGGCTATGGAACTCGCGCTTCTTACAGTCCATGACTCCCTGAGGAATGAAGCGGGCACGGAAAGCAGCTTGGAAGTCTGGCCAGGTGATGATTGTTCCAACTGGCAGAGTACACCTGTGGCTGTTCCACCATTGAGCTGCGGGTCCCTTCAGGAAGAAGGAAGCAAAGGTGACATAGCTGGTAGGGGCTACATCAGCAAACTCCATCTCATAGGTGATGTCACGGAGCCAGTCATCTGCATCCAGAGGCTGAGTTGAGCTGCGGTACACAGTTGGGTTCAGGCGCATGAAATCCTGCGGAGTTACTGGGGTTGGCTGCTGGTTCATATTGGGGCGAGGAAACTGAGCCATCATATTCTCCATGAACTGGCGATTAATCTCAAGCTGTTGGATCATACCAGCCATGTACTCAGGCGGTGGTGGGGCATTGCCACCACGACCACGACCACCTGGTCTAACCATCCTGCTAATATATAACAGGGGTAGTTCAGCATTGAGAAATTTGCAAAGACAAGAATCATTCATGATGAAAGCAGCACGGTAGATACTACATAATAGTCGGCATATCTTACAAAAGAGATCATGCATAGAGTCTGGTACACAGAGTTCAGTACATAGACTAAGACATCATAGGCGGCATGCAGGCTCGCGGCGAATGCATCTAACACTAACAAGCAAGTCTACATCAGTCCCACGTAGTACTGTGGAGGTAGCTGTAGCCTGAAAGCTGGTAGTGTGGCATCGGGAACTCCACGTCGGCAACCTGGGGTCCGCGGGTACTCTGGTGCAGAACCCGACGCTCAAGTGGCAGAAGAGGACCAAGTGCAGGAGAGTAGCCTCCCACATCTGGCCAACCGACGCCCTGGGGCATCACGGTCCTGGCAGGGTAGATCAGAGAACGCGATAGATCACCAGATCGGATAGAGGGGTGCAACAACGTCAGAGCACGATACAGGTGCTGACGGGTGGTGTACAACTTGTGGCGAAGAGCTCGGTTAGCTCTATCCAGCCCATCAGCATACAGAACCAGGTTCTGATGGTAGAAAGGCTCTCGGGTGACAGTGGAGTAGGCAGCAGTGTATTATCCCTCCGCACCAACATCGGATGCGATAGCAATGTGCCTGAAGGGGGAGGTGTCCAACTCTTGATACTCTCCACGAAGACGTGTCAGAGCATCATAAGCAGCATCGTGGACCGCCATATCGATAGTCACTCCAACACCATGAGCAGTGTGCAGCACGGTAGTGGAGTCATACTCTCGAGAGTAGAGGTGGACGATGGCACGGTACTGCTCCTGGTTGAAGTCCTGGTACTCCTCATAGACGGTGTACTCAGGGTGCCAGCGATAACCCAGAGAGGTCATCATCTCAACCAACAAAACACGTGATCCTAAGGCACCAATGGCCGTCGTGTGGCGCACGACCTGTCTCGTGGGTTCCATCTGAAAACAAAGATGTTTCAAAAGAGTCAACTGACAGTGTGGATAATGTTCAATACACTACTCTAAAGAATAGCTAGGGCTTATCCAACTTTGGGGTGAACGTGCTCACGGGATCCTAGTGTTAGAGTTAGTAAAATCGTTTAACCTGAGTAGGAGAGAGTTCAGAGTCCCAGAGTAAGGATCGAGGAGTAAAAGATCCTAATACCACCCAGATGGCGATGTGGGCCCGTAAGGCACACAACCATGTTAGTAAAAGTTTTTGTAATGTCTAGACTCAACTTCGGCCAAGGAGTGTGGAAGGGGGATTCCTACAAGCAGTCGGCTCTGATACCAACTTGTGACGCCCCCGATTCAATCGTACACTACTCATACACGCAAACGTGTACGATCAAGATCAGGGACTCACGGGAAGATATCACAACACAACTCTACAAATAAAAATAAGTCATACAAGCATCATATTACAAGCCAAGGGCCTCGAGGGCTCGAATACAAGAGCTCGATCATAGACGAGTCAGCGGAAGCAACAATATCTGAGTACAGACATAAGTTAAACAAGTTTGCCTTAAGAAGGCTAGCAAAAACTGGGATACAGATCGAAAGAGGCGTAGGCCTCCTGCTTGGGATCCTCCTAAACTACTCCTGGTCGCCGTCAGCGGGCTGCACGTAGTGGTAGGCACCTCCAGTGTAGTAGTAGTCGTCGTCGGCGGTGGCGTCTGGCTCCTGGGCTCCATTGTCTGGTCGCAACAACCGGGTATAGGAAGGGGGAAAAGGGGGAGCAAAGAAACCGTGAGTACTCATCCAAAGTACTCGCAAGCAAGGAGCTACACTACATATGTATGCATTGGTATCAAATGGAATAAGGCTATCACATGTGGACTGAACTGCAGAAAGCCGGAATAAGAGGGGGATAGCTAGTCCTATCGAGACTACGCTTTTGGCCACCTCCATCTTGCAGCATGTAGAAGAGAGCAGAAGGTAAGTTCACCAACTAACATCGTGTAGCATAAGTCTACCCGGCGATCCTCTCCTCGTCGCCCTGTTAGAGAGCGACCACCGGGTTGTATCTAGCACTTGGAAGGGTGTGTTTTATTAAGTATCCGGTTCTAGTTGTCATAAGGTCAATGTACAACTCCAAGTCATCCTGTTACCGAAGATCACGGCTATTCGAATAGATTAACTTCCCTGCAGGGGTGCACCACATAACCCAACACGCTCGATCCCATTTGGCCGGACACATTTTCCTGGGTCATGCCTGGCCTCGGAAGATCAACACGTCGCAGCCCTACCTAGGCACAACAGAGAGGTCAGCACGCCAGTCTAAATCCTATGGCGCAGGGGTCTGGGCCCATCGCCCGTTGCACACCTGCACATGGCGAGGGTGGTCGGAAGCAGAACTAGGCCCCTTAATACAAGAGCAGGCTTACTGTCCAATCTGGCGCGCGCCGCTCAGTCGCTGACGTCACGAAGGCTTCGGCTGATACCATGATGTCGAGTGCCCATAACTGTCCCCGCGTAGATGGTTAGTGCATATAGGCCAGTAGCCAGACTCAGATCAAATACCAGGATCTCGTTAAACGTGTTAAGTATCCATGAACGCTGACCAGGGCCAGGCCCACCTCTCTCCTAGGTGGTCTCAACCTGCCCTGTCGTTTCGCCACAAAAATCCACTCACGGGTACTCCTACGAGCCGACCTGTCTTTTAGTCACCACATGTATCATGTATAAAGTATATAGTATATACCCGTGATCACCTCCCGAGTGATCACGGCCCAGTAGTATAGCATGGCAGACAGACAAGAATGTAGGGCCACTGATGATAAACTAGCATCCTATACTAAGCATTAGGATTGCAGGTAAAGATAACAACAGTAGTAGCAAGGACAGGCTATGCATCAGGATAGGATTAACGGAAAGCAGTAACATGGTACACTACTCTAATGCAAGCAGTATAGAGGAGAGTAGGCGATATCTGGTGATCAAGGGGGGCCTTACCTGGTTGCTCTGGCAAGAGAGAGGGGTCGTCAACACCGTAGTCGTACTATGTAGTAGCGGCATCGGTCTCGGTGTCTAGCAAGAGAAGAGGGGGAAGAAACAATAAATATAATGCAAACAAATGCATGACGATGCATGACATGACAAGGCGTGATGCTAGGTGTGCCCTATCGCGGTACGAGGGGGTACCGGTGAATGGGGAAAACATCCGGGAAAGTATTCCCGGTGTTTCATGTTTTCGGACAGAGGAGCCGGAGGGGGAAAGTTGCGGGTCTGCTATGCTAGGGATGCGTGGCGGACGAACGGGTTGCGTATCCGGATTCGTCTCATCGTTCTAAGCAACTTTCATGTTGAAAATATTTTAATCCGAGTTACGGATTAAAAGATATGATTTTCTAAAGATTTTATTAATTTCTGGAATTTAATTAATTATTTAACCTAATTACGAAAATGGATTTATGACATCAGCATGATGTCATGCTGATGTCAGCAGTCAACAGGGTTGACTCGTCAACCTGGCTAGTGGGTCCCATGGGATCCACCTGTCATACACTGTCAAGTTAATTAGGGTTAGGTTAAACTAATTACTGCTTAGTTAGACTAACAGGTTAATTAGATTAATTAAGTAGGATTAAGTAACTTAAATAATTATGTTAATTAATTTTAATTAATTAATTATTATTTTTAATTATTATTATTATTTAATTTCTTTCCTTTTTCATTTTTTTGCAACGTTCCAGGGGCGTGGGCCCCTGTGGTCGGAGGCCCAAGCTAGCGAATCGGGCGCTGGGCGAAACAGGGGCAGGCGTGGGCGTGGGCGCCCATGCTCGAGGCCACGGGCGAGGGGACGCGCCAGCGAGCGCCGGCGCCGGTCGCTGGAAGTAGCTGTGCGGTGAATCGGCGGCGTGCGGCCGCGATGGTTGAGGGCGGCGGCCAGCGACCGGAGGGGCCAAGCAGGTCGCGGCAGGGGATGCGGCGCAGGGGTGGGGAGCACCATGGCCGCGGTCGGCAGAGGCGAGTCGCGCGCGCATGGGTGGCAGTAGGCACGCGGCCAAGGGCTTGCCGGCGAGAGGGAGCGGTGGCGGCCGAGCGGGAAGGCAGGGCGTGGCCCACGGTGGCGGTGGTTCGCAGCGCGGGACGGGCGCGGTTGCCACGCGGCGAGAGCGAACGCGCGCGCAGAGGGGGAGCGGGGGGGGGGGGGCGCAGTGACAGAGGGACGCATGGCCGGAGCGATAGGGGCTCGGCCCCTGGCATGGCGAGGGCGGCCAAGGCCACGGAGTAGGGCAGCGCACGAGCGGGGACGGGTGAGGTGGAGCGGACAGAGAGGAGGGAGGCGCGAGCTCACGGGGCCGGTAGGGTTTGGGCAGCAGTGCTCGGGGCGGTGGTTAGAGACGATGATGAAGAACGACGCAGGCCGGCGAGGTCATCCTCCAGCGAGGTGGCGATGCGGCGAAGAGGAGGCGGGCCGATGGGGAAGCTCCGGCGAGGCCCGGGCGGGGAGGGGGCGACGGCGTTCGGCGGCAACATCGAGCGTCGAGGGCGCGGTCACCCCGATCCCGATCCGGATCAGGGGAGCGAGGGGGGAGCGAGTGGGGGCGAGTGGGGCGATGGGGTGGACGGCTAGGTTTCGGGGGGGTTAAGGAGAGGGAGTGGGCCGGCTGAGCCTTTGCCCAGTTGGGTCGGTGGCCTCGCCGGCTGTGGCCTGGTGGGCCGAAGCCCAAGGGGCCGGGGGGTTCTTTTCTTTTCTTTTTGCTTTCTGTTTTGTTTCTTTTCCTTTTATTTATTTTCTTTTACTGTTTTAATTAGTTTAAAGCACTTAGGCACTTTATAAAAATATGTTTATTATACCATAATTAAATATGCGAATTATGGCACTGCCCGAACATTTTTGTTTTAACTTTTGAAAACTTTTATAATTTAACTTTATTTTAATTTTTGAATTTGACTCGGTTTTGGACTAACGGTAGATTATCAACAATAACCATGGTGATGTAGCATGATTAGCGTTGGATTACTATAGCACGATTATCCGGGCGTTACCTCTATCATTTGACATTAAGACAATAATACTTCAAGCATACTAACCAAGCAATTATGTCTTGTCAAAATAACATAGCCAAAGAAAGCTCATCCCTACAAAATCGTATAGTCTGGCTATGATCCATCTTCACCACACAAAGCATTCAAATCATGCACAACCCCCATGACAAGATGAGCAATTGGTTCATACTTTTTAACGCGCTTCAGCCTTTTCAACCCTCACGCAATACATGAGCGCAAGCCATGCACATAGCACTATGTGTGGAATAGAATATGATGATGGAGGTTTGTGTGAGAAGAAAAAAAAGGAGAAAGTCTCACATTGACGCAGCTAATCAACGGGCTATATATGGAGATGCCCATCAATTGATGTCAATGTGAGGAGTAGGGATGGCCATGCAACGGATGCACTAAGAGCTATAAGTGTATGAAAGCTCAAACTGAAACTAAGTGGGTGTGCATCCAACTTGCTTGATCATGAAGACCTAGGGCATTTGAGGAAGCCCATCATTGGAATATACAAGCCAAGTTCTATAATGAAAATTCCCACTAGTATATGAAAGTGATAACTCAAGAGACTCTCTATCTGAAGAACATGGTGCTACTCTGAAGCACAAGTGTTGTAAAAGGATAGTAACATTGCCCCTTCCCTCTTTTTCTCTCATTTTTTCTTTCTTTTTTCTTTTTTTGTGGGCTTCTTTGGCCTCTCTTTTTTATTTGGGCTTCTTTGGCCTCTTTTTTTTATAACCTCACATGGAACAATGTTCTAATAATGATGATCATCACACTTTTATTTACTTACAACTCAATATTACAACTCGATGTCTAGAACAAAGATATGACTCTATATGAATGCCTCCGGTGGTGTACCGGGATGTGCAATGATCTAGCATAGCAATGACATCAGAAAACGGACAAGCCATGAAAACATCATGCTAGCTATCTTACGATCATGCAAAGCAATATGACAATAAATGCTCAAGTCATGTATATGATGATGATGGAAGTTGCATGGCAATATATCTCGGAATGGCTATGGAAATACCATGATAGGTAGGTATGGTGGCTGTTTTGAGGAAGATATAAGGAGGCTTATGTGTGATAGAGCGTATCGTATCACGGGGTTTGGATGCACCGGCGAAGTTTGCACCAACTCTCGAGGTGAGAAAGGGCAATGCACGGTACCGAAGAGGCTAGCAATGATGGAAGGGTGAGAGTGTGTATAATCCATGGACTCAACATTAGTCATAAAGAACTCATATACTTATTGCAAAATTTTATTAGCCCTCGAAGCAAAGTACTACTACGCATACCCCTAGGGCTATATATTGGTAGGAAAAGACCATCGCTCGTCCCCGACCACCACTCATAAGGAAGACAATCAATAAATACCTCATGCTCCAACTTCGTTACATAACGGTTCACCATACGTGCATGCTACGGGACTTGGAAACCTCAACACAAGTATTTCTCAATTTCACAATTACTCAACTAGCACGACTCTAATATCACCACCTTTATATCACAAAACTATTGCAAGGAATCAAACATATCATATTCAGTGATCTACAAGTTTTATGTAGGATTTTATGACTAACCATGTGAATGACCAGTTCCTGTCATCTCTCTAAATAGATATAAGTGAAGTAAGAGAGTTTAATCCTTTCTAAAAAAGATATTCCCATGCTCTAACAAATATAAGTGAAGCAAAAGAGCATTCTACAAATGGCGGTTTTCTATGTGAAGAGAAACAGGCAATCCAAACTTCAAAAGATATAAGTGAAGCACATGAAGCATTCTATAAATCCATACTCAAAAGATATAAGTGAAGTGCAATGAGAATTCTATAAATCAACCATGGACTATCTCATACCAGCATGGTGCATAAAAATGAAAACTAAATGCAAAAGATGCTCCAAGATTGCACATATCGCATGAACGAAACGAATCCGAAAACATACCGATACTTGTTGAAGAAAGATGGGATGCCTTCTGGGGCATCCCCAAGCTTAGACGCTTGAGTCTCCTTGAATATTTACTTGGCGTTCCTTGGGAATCCCCAAGCTTGAGCTCTTGCCTCTCCTTCTTCTCCTCACATCGAGACCTCCTCGATCTTCGAACACTTCATCCACACAAAACTCAACAGAAAACTCGGTAAGATCCATTAGTATAATAAAGCAAATCACTACTCTAAGTACTGTTGCAAACCAATTCATATTTTGTTTTTGCATTGTAGATACTGTAATATAACTTTTTCCATGGCTTAATCCACTGATATAAATCGATAGTTTCATCAAAACAAGCAAACTATGCATCAAAAACAGAATCTGTCTAAAACAGAACAGTTTTCAATAATCTGAACATTCACCGTACCTCTGGTACTCCAAACATTCTACCATAATTAGGAAAAATAAAAAATTTGTATAGAAAGACAGTGCAAAAAGTTTCAGAATCGTTTGACATTCCAGTAAAAAATGTAAAATCGCACACTACAGCCAAAGTTTCTGTTTTGCATCGTACAAACTAACAAGTAATCTAAAACATCCTAAAGGCAAACCTTGGCACATTATTTTTATAATACAATGGAATTGTACAAGGGGATAATTATTTTTGTTGAAAAGTTTCTGTAATCAAGATTCACAAAGTTTACGTGAGCATGAACAGAGTTCAAGGAGCTTCCCCACTTCAACAATACTTGTCTTTCTCACTTTCACTTTTCTTTTTTGAAAAGTTTTGGGTTCCCCTCTTTATTTTTTTGTTTTTAAACTATACAAAAGAACTCAACAGAAATAAATGACTCTCTTAAAACTTCTGGGTTGTCTCCCTGGCAGCGCTTTCTTTAAAGCCATTAAGCTAGGCATATAGTGATCAAGTAATGGATCCACCCGGATCCCAAGGTATATCAAAGCCAATTTTAATTAACAATGATTTGTAATTTAGTAGTGAGCACAAAGTTACATATATCATGTAATGACGAAGTCTAACTCACTTTCTATGCATTGGCATGTCATAAAAGAACAATTCATGCACACAAAGTAAAGGCCAATGCATAGTATAAATAGTTTCTTGCAATTTTTTTGTGTTGGAAACATAAAGAGGCGGAGATGTGGTTCCTCTCTCATAATAATTGCAAGTAGGAGCAGCAAGCACATGCATATTATATCTATCAAACTAATCATGTGTAATAGTAAAAGGCAACCCATCAATATAATCCTTAATAAGGGCAAACATCTCTAATATAGTGTAGTTGGGATAATTCAAAAAGATAATAGGACTATCATGCGTGGGTGCAATAGCAACAATTTCATGTTTAACATAAGGAACTATAGGAAGTTCATCTCCATAAGCATAATTCATATTGGCATCTTGGCCACAAGCATAGCAAGCATCATCAAAAAGGGATATTTCAAGAGAATCAACGGGATCATAACAGTCATCATAGCAATCATCCTTCGGTAAGCACGAAGGGAAATTACACAATGTATGAGTTGAAGAGTTACTCTCATTATAAGGTGAGCATGGGTGATCAATCCGCTCTTCCTCCTTTTGTTCTTCGCTCTCCTCATCATCTTTTCCATCCAATGAGCTCACAGTTTCATTAATTCCTTCTTCCATAGACTCCTGCAAAATATTAGTCTCTTCTTGGACAGCGGACACTCTCAATAAAATCATCAATATAGGAATTGAATTCATAATTCTCATAGCAATATTTAAGGATAGCTAAATTTTCAGGTCTATAAACTGAATCATCAACATTTTCACACTCTTTAAAAAAAGATTCAATTTCATAAGCACCCATAAAAGCAACAAATTCTTCTATTTTTGGTTCCACATCATAGTAATCATATATACCATTAGCATAAGAAGCCAAGGTTTTATCAACATTAAATTTGCATGAAAAGGGAAGGTGTGGAGCCTTCATCCTAGAGCAACAAGTATAGTCATATCTCAAGCAAAGTTGCCGAGCATACCAATGCAACATATGAATTTGATCCCATAATAGTTTCCCTTTTTGTGTCAAGCGATAATCCCTAAAGCATTCATGTTGATCCAACGTGTCTCCCATTATATAATTGAATGGGGTTTTCTCAGGATTATCAAAGTAGTACATGATATCTTTCACATAATGAGCATCGAGGGTTTTAGGAGGTTCCCCATCTCCATGAGTAGCAAGTAAACCTTTTTTTGGTATTTCGTGTTCCATATCCATAACTAAAGATAGAGAACAACTTAGAACAGCAAATAAAAATTGCTTAGTGACAAAGCAAACAAGCACACACGAGAATATTCACGCCACGCTATTGCTCCCCGACAACGGCGCCAGAAAAAGGTCTTGATAACCCACAAGTATAGGGGATCAATTGTAGCCTCTTTCGATAAGTAAGAGTGTCGAACCCAACAAGGAGCTAAAGTTAGAACAAATATTCCCTCAAGTTATATCAACCACCGATACAACTCTACGCATGCTTAACGTTTGCTTTACCTAAAACAAGTAAGAAACTAGAAATACTTTGTAGGTGTTTTTGGATAGGTTTGCAAGAATATAAAGAGCACGTAAATAAAAACTAGGGGCTGTTTAGATAAAGAAGCAATAACGTTAGTATAGCGAGTGTGGAAAAGTGGTGGTAGGACTTGCGAAATTGCCCCTAAGCAATTGACTACGTTACTAGATCGATAGCAAGTTTTATGTGGGAGAGGCCACTACTAGCATGTCATCCCTGACTTGGAATTCTATGCACTTATGATTGGAACTATTAGCAAGCATCCGCAACGACTAACATTCATTAAGGTAAAAACCAACCATAGCATTAAGATATATTGGTCCCCCTTCAATCCCGTATGCATCAATTTCTATGCTAGGTTGAAGATTCTGTCACTCTTGCCCTCCAATACATAGTCCTATCAACATACAACTAACCCTATGGTGTGATCCACACGCACGCTCATATGATGGTTACCAAAGGACAGCAACATAACCACAAGCAAATTAAATCAATCATAGCAATTCATCAACCACCGATAGGACAACGAAAATCTACTCAGACATCATAGGATGGCAACACATCATTGGATAATAATATGAAGCATAAAGCACCATGTTCAAGTAGAGGGTACATCAAGTTGCGGGAGAGTGGACCGCTGTAGATAGAGGGGGGAAGGTGATGGAGATGTTGGTGAAGATGGCGTAGGTGTTGGTGAAGATTGCGGTGATGATGATGGCCCGGCGGCGTTCCGGCGCCGCCGGAAGCGAGGAGGAGAGAGCCCCCCTCCTCCTTCTTCTTCTTCTTATTACTTGACCTTCTCCCTAGATGGGAGAAGGGTTTCCCCTCTGGTCCATGGCCTCCATGGCATGGGAGGGGTGAGAGCCCCTCCGAGATTGGATCTGTCTCTCTGTCTCTCTCTGTTTCTGCGTTCTGAGATTCTGCCCTTTCACCGTTTCTTAAATTCCAGGAGATCCGTAACTCCGATTGGGCCGAAATTTTAACACGATCTCTATCCGGATATTAGCTTTCTTGCGGCAAAAGAAGGGTATCAACCACCTTACGGGGTGGCCACGAGGGCCCAGGGCGCGCCCCCTGCCTCATGGCCCCCTCGGGCATCGTCTCGCGTGGATTTTTCTTCCCCAAAATCACATATATTCTAAAAAAATCTTCGTCAGTTTGATATGGATTTACCGTGAAACAAAAAACATGCAACAAACATGAACTGGCACTGGGCATTGGATCAATATGTTAGTCCCAAAAATATTATAAAAAGTTGCCAAAAGTATATGAAAGTTTATAATATTGGCATGGAACAATCAAAAATTATAGATAAGATGGAGACGTAGCACTAACATAATTGAATTATATAACAACCGCTCAATGTGCAATAAAGGATCACTCCAAAGTTCTTATCAACAGCGAAGAACATAACATGAAATTATTGTAGGTAGCAATCCACCTCAAAGTTATATTTTCAATCTACTGTAACGCCCTCGATGCGGCTATATCTCCCACGTGCCGAGGCACGACTTAGAGGCATAACCGCATTGAAAGCAATGTCGCAAGTCGGGAAATCATCACACATCCCATGTACATAAATAATATAAAGGGGAGGTACATAGTTGGCTTACACTCCCCACGTCACATCGAAGTACATAAATAACATCCATCATACAATTCACTCATGGCCCGACTACGGCGCCAAAATAGAAAAGACCCCCAACATGCGACAAGGCCCTGAATCTAACCCTGAATAGGCACCACTACTGATCATTAGGAAAAGACACATAGTAACGCTGAGAGTCCTCGTCGTACTCCCACTTGAGCTCGAGCGCACCATCTGGAGCTGAATCATATGTCCCTGCATCTGGTGTAATAGTAATCTGTGAGCCACAGGGACTCAGCAATCTCGCACCCTCGCGATCAAGACTATTTAAGCTTAATAGGTAGGAAAGGGGTAATGTAAGTGGAGCTGCAGCAAGCGACTAGCATGTATGGTGGCTAACTTATTCGCAAAAGAGAGCGAGAAGAGGAGGCAAAGCACGAGCGAGAAACTAGAGAGCAACCTGCGCAAACATAACTTCAACACCGTGTCCGCTTCCCGAACTCCGCCGAGAAGAGGCCATCACGGCAACACACTCAGTTGATTCATTTTAATTAATTAAGGTTCAAGTTATCTACAATCGGACATTAACAAATTCTCATCTGCCCATAACCGCGGGCACGGCTTTCGAAAGATCAATCCCTGCAGGGGGGGTCCCAACTTAGCCCATAACAAGCTCTCACGGTCAACGAAGGAATAGACCTCCACCCAAGACACATCGATCAGACTCGGTATCTCGGTACAACAAGACGATTCGACAGGTTAAAACAAGTCCAGCAACACCACCCAGATGTGCCGACAAATCCCGATAGGAGCTACACATATCTCGTTCTTAGGGCACACCGGATGAGCAAGACGTCGGGTAGGCCAGCCCAGAGTTGCCCCTGGTAGCCCCGGACATCGCTCGGTGGGACCAACACTCAGAGGAGCACTGGCCCGGGGGGGTTAAAATAAGATGACCCTCGGGCTCCGAAAACCCAAGGGAAAAAGGGGTAGGTGGCAAATGGTAAAACCAATGTTGGGCATTGCTGGAAAAGCTTTAATCAAGGCGAACTATCAAGGGGTTCCCATTATAGCCCAACCGCGTAAGGGACGCAACAATCCGGGAACATAACACCGATATGACGGAAACTAGGGCGGCAAGAGTGGAACAAAACACTAGGCGAGAGGCCGAGCCTTCCACCCTTTACCAAGTATATAGATGCATTAAGATAACATAGCGATATAATGATATCCCAACAAGTAAATAAATGCTCCAACAAGGAACAGCTCCAATCTTCACCTGCAACTAACAACGCCATAAGAAGGGCTGAGCAAAGCGGTAACATAGCCAATCAACGGTTTGCTAGGACAAAGGTGGGTTAGAGGCTCAAACATGGCAATTGGGAGGCTGACAAGCAAGTGGTAGGCATCGTAGCATTGGCAAAGCAAAAGAGCGAGCAAACTAGCATAGCAAAGATAGTAGTGATTTCGAGGGTATGATCATCTTGCCTGCACAGTTGTCAGAGTTGACTGGATCCTCAAAAGAAAACTCAACGAGCTCCTCATTAGCGAACGCGTCTCCCGGCTCTACCCAACAACACAGACAAGCAACAAGGATACAATCAACCACGTGCAAGGGCAACCAATAATATGCAAAGATGGTATGCTATGCGGGATACGATGCGGGATGCAAAATGCAAGACGTGACAGGAAATGCATGAACTTGGCCTCAACTTGGATAACCAAGTGTGCCACTGGATAGAGGGGAAGAAATCACCTGAAAACGATATAAAGATCATAGGAATCGGATCTACGGTTTGGAAATGGCAAGCATTTTACGAAACGAACCGATCTGCGATTTACAACAAGTAGGCTCCTAAATGCAACAAAATGAACATGCTATAGCCACCAAACATGAAAACAAAATACATGGCAGGGATGTGCACAAGATGCTTAACAAACCACTAGGACTAAGCCACGGCCAAATTCATCCATTAAGGGGTTCAAACAAGCATGGCAAAACTGAATAAGCAAAACAGATCTCAGACTTAGTGAAATTAACACTAGTCTGAAATTTCAGACCACGATGCTCTCTTCGGAGCAGCAAAACAACATGATACATAACCTGAACATGACAAGTAAGAACATGGCATGGAGCTACTCAACAAGATTAACAAAACACCCAAAGTGACCTGGGGCCAAAAGGGTTCACAAAATACTCTAACAAGCACACGAATATTGATGAAACACAATCAGTTTTCAGACTTAGTGAAAACTGAGACATGCTGAAATTATAACTCACGGAGGTATGTAAACGAGCTCGATGCACTCACTACGGTGCAATTCATGGCAAGGCAAGCATATATCCATAAAGAAGGCACAAAATGCTAGCTAGACATGGCAAGAACAATGGCATAGCATGCACGGGTCACTAGCAATAGCACCGGCAAAATCGCAAAAGAGTTCATGATCTGCCCAAATTAACAACGATGCAAAAGTTGAGCTCGATTGACTCAACCTAGGGTGCTCCAACATAACAAGTAAAGACATGGATGGATAGAGCACAACAAGGTTAACAAATGTCTCTTACTGATCATGCTCAAAAGAGGCACGGATCACTAGGAAACAAGCTGAACATATGGCATCATGAACTAAAATATCTCAGACTTAGTGAAAATCACTAAGTCCCTCAAAACAGATTACTCAGGTGCCCCTCTTTGCAAGCTTGCACAAGACACCACACACATCCTAAAACTGCATGGGTGGCACCTCTGGAAAGAAGACAAAATGCTTAACAATTCATCCCAAAGGGTCACAGGCATATCATGCACACAATAATCATGGCAAAAATGACAAAAGTCTATGATGAGATAACGGATCTGCAATTTAACTCACGATGCCTCCTTCTAACAGCATTTTGGGCATCAAGATGACCTCAAATGCAAATGATGCAATGGAATGAAATGATGTACTCGTCGAGGTGAAGATTTTGATATATCATATGTCCAAAACAGAGCCACAGATGCGGAGATATGAGCAGTCAAAGAATGCATAAAAATTAAGGGGGGGAGGGAGGAAAGTCAACCCTCCGTTTTAGATCTCAGATCTAGGGTTTGGCACGGATTACGAAGCACGCCGGAGCACTGTAGCTCGCCGAAGATTGGAGCTTGCCGGAGACGCGGGAGGTCGCCGGTCGGGGAGGAGGTCGCCGGGGCGGCGCCGGCGTGGAGGAGGGCGGCGCGGCGCCGGTGCTCTCGGGCGGCGAGGGGAGCCGCGGGCGGCGGCGTGAAGGCCCGCGAGGAGGAGGCGGTGTTCCGCCGCGGCAGCGGTGGCGGGGCGCGGCGGCGCCGGCGGCCGGCCGCGAGGAAGAGGCGGCGAGGCGCGGGAAGGCGGCGGCAGGGCGACGTGGGCCTCGGGGGCCGGCTGCGGGCCTGGCGGCGGCGAAGTGGGCGCACGCCCACGTGGCGGCGCGCGATTGGCTGCGGCGACGGGGCGGACACGTCCGGCCCGGCGCGGGGAGAGATGGATCTCTTTTTTTTAGGGTTTTGGACGGGGGAGAGAAGAGATCCGGATGGAGGGGGTATTTATAGGCATAACTGGAGCTAGGAGAGTCCAATTGAGGTGCGGTTTTCGCCCGCGCGATCGTGATCGAACAACCGAGACGATGGAGCAGAGTTTGGTAGGTTTTGGGCCAAATTGGAGGGGTGTTGGGCTGCAACACACACGAGGCCTTTTCGGTCCCTCGGTTAACCGTTGGAGTATCAAACGAAGTCCAAATGGTACGAAACTTGACAGGCGGTCTACCGGTAGTAAACCAAGGCCGCATGGCAAGTCTCTGTCCAATCCGGAAATGTTTAATCCCCACACATGAAAGAAAGCTAGAAATGGCCAATGGAGGAGAACGAAGTGCCGGAATGCAAAACGGACAACGGGGAAAATGCTCGAATGCATGAGATGAACATGTATGCAAAATGCAATGCACGTGATGACATGGTATGAGATGCATGAAAACGAAAACAACATACGGAGACAAAGACCCGAACCCGAGAAATAAATATAACTTAATGCCGGAAACGGCAAGAGTTGGAGTACAAATTGGGAAAGTAATATCTGGGGCGTTACAACACTCCACCACTACGAAAAGATCTCGTCCCGAGATCTAGGACTGAAAGAACTCCGGGTACTCAGAACGGAGGTGATCCTCGCGTTCCCAGGTAGCTTCACGGTCGGAATGGTGTGACCACTTGACTTTGAGAAATTTGATTGACTTGTTGCGAGTCCTGCGTTCAGTCTCTTCAAGGATTGCAACTGGGTGCTCATGATAGGAGAGATCTTCTTGGAGCTCAATGTCCTCGAAGTTGATGGTGCGTTCAGGCGTCTTGAAGCACTTTCGGAGTTGGGAGACATGGAACACATCATGAACATTAGCAAAGTTTGAAGGAAGCTCGAGTTGATAGGCGAGGTCGCCTCTCTTGCTGACGATCTTGAAAGGTCCGACGTATCTAGGGGCAAGCTTCCCTTTGATACCGAAGCGACGAGTCCCTTTCATAGGAGAGACGCGGAGGTAAACATGATCTCCGATCTCGAAAGCCAAATCACGGTGCTTACTATCATAGTAGCTCTTCTGGCGGGATTGGGCTGCTTTGAGGTTATCACGAATGACCTTGCACATTTCTTCTGCCTCTGTGATTAGGTCATTACCCAGCAGCTGACGTTCACCGGTTTCAGACCAGTTGAGAGGTGTACGGCATTTCCTACCATACAGAATTTCAAATGGGGCCTTGCCCGAACTTGCTTGAAAACTGTTGTTGTATGAGAATTCAGCATAAGGAAGACAATCCTCCCACTTCATGCCGAAGGAGATAACACACGCCCTGAGCATATCTTCAAGAATCTAGTTGACACGCTCGACTTAACCGCTTGTTTGAGGATGGAAAGCAGTGCTGAAGCGAATGTTGGTGCCCATGGCCTTCTGAAAAGAATCCCAAAACTTGGAGGTAAAGATGCTGCCACGGTCTGAAGATATCACTTGAGGAATACCGTGCAAAGAGACAATTCGAGAGGTATAGAGTTTCGCCAATTGAGCTGCAGTGATTGACTCTTTGATAGGCAGAAAGTGAGCCACTTTGGTGAGCTTGTCGATGACAACAAATATAGCATCATTGCCACGCTTGGACTTTGGAAACCCAGTCACGAAGTCCATTTCAATGTGGTCAAACTTCCATTCTGGAATGGCAAGTGGTTGGAGGAGACCTGGTGGCCTTTGGTGTTCTGCCTTCACTCTTCTGCAGACATCACATTCATTCACGAATTGAGCGATCTCGCGCTTCATTCGAGTCCACCAATAAGTTTGTTTGAGATCCTGATACATCTTCATGCTCCCAGGGTGGATGGAGAGGAGAGAGTTGTGAGCCTCGTTCATGATCACTTTACGAAGTTCACCTTTGGGCACAACAATTCGATCCTCGAAGAAGAGAGTGTCCTTGTCATCAAGTCGGTAGCACTTGTACTTGGACTGACTCTTTGCAATACCAATCTTCACCTTTTTCACCATAGCATCAAGATGCTGGGCTTGGCGAATCTGGTCTTCCAGGGTAGGAGAGACTTGAAGGTTGGCGAGGAAACCTTGAGGAACAACTTGCAGATTAAGTTTGCGGAAGGCTTCACAAAGCTCGGGTTGATAAGGCTTGAGAATCAGACTGTTGCAATATGCTTTTCTGCTCAAAGCGTCAGCAATCACATTGGCCTTGCCTGGAGTATACTCAATACTCGGATTGTACTCTTGAATCATTTCGACCCATCGAGTCTGCCTGAGGTTGAGATTAGGCTGGGTGAAGATGTACTTGAGACTCTTGTGATCAGTGAAAATATCCACTTTCCTTCCCAATAGAAGATGTCTCCAAGTCAACAATGCATGCACAACTGCCGCCAACTCGAGATCATGAGTGGGGTAGTTCTTCTCATTAGGCTTCAACTGGCGAGAGGTATAAGCAACAACTTTCTTCTCTTGCATTAGTACAGCACCTAGAACTTGGAGAGAGGCATCACAAAAGACCTCGTACGGCTTGGTTTCATCAGGCAGAGTCAGAACTGGAGCAGTGATCAACTTCTCTTTCAAAGTGTTGAAAGCAATATCACACTCCGGAGACCAAACGTACTTGACGTGCTTCTGAAGAAGATTTGAGAGAGGCTTCGCGATCTTGGAAAAATTCTCAACGAATCTTCGGCAATAGCTTGCGAGACCGAGGAAGCTACGGAGTTGCTTCACGTTCTGAGGAGGTTCCCAATTAACAATTGCAGACACCTTCTCAGGATCCATGGAAATGCCCTTGGCAGAGATGATATGGCCAAGGTAAAGAACCTCATCGAGCCAAAATTCACACTTGGAGAACTTGGCGTAGAACTGATGTTCCCTGAGCTTGTCAAGAACCAAACGCAAGTGCTTGGCATGATCTTCCTTGTTCTTTGAGAAAACCAGAATGTCGTCGAGATAGACCAAAACAAAGTCATTGGTGTAGAGGTTGAAGATGAAGTTCATCATGCGAGAGAACGTCGGAGGAGCGTTGGCGAGGCCAAAAGACATGACAGTGTATTCATATGACCCATAGCTTGTTCTGAAGGCCGTCTTGGGAATATCTTGCTCACGAATACGAATCTGATGATAACCCATACGGAGATCAAGCTTGGAGAATACTTGGGCACCCTTGAGTTGTTCGAACAGCTCAATGATGTTGGGAAGTGGGTATTTGTTCTTGATGGTCTTCTTGTTCAATGGACGATAATCAACACAAAGTCGGTCCGTTCCATCCTTCTTCTTCACAAAAAGAACACCACAACCCCACGGAGAAGTACTAGGCCGAATGAGACCCATTCTTTCTTGAACATCGAGTTGTTTCTTCAACTCCTTCAACTCTTCGGGGCCGAGCTTGTAGGGACGTTTGCACACAGGTTCCGTACCGGGCTCAAGTTCAATAACAAATTCAACCGGCCGGTTTGGAGGCATTCCTGGGAGCTCTTCTGGGAAGACGTCTTGATACTCACAAACGACTGGGATCTGCAAAATAGCATCCAATTCGCCCTTCTCATTGAGAGAAAACTATCGGATTGTATCATCACGAGCGGCAAAGACAATGACATCCTCAGACGAATGAGTCAGTTGAATCTGCCTGGCTGCACAATCAAGCTGAGCTTTATGCTTAGAGAGCCAGTCCATCCCAAGAATAAGATCGATATCAGAATTACCAAGAACCATTGGGGAAGAAAGGAACTTGTAGTCGCCCAACGTGATAGTAACATCTGGAGCCATCATTTTGGTGTTCATGAACAAACCCGGAGACAAGACCACTATCGGCTTAGGCAAATCAATAGTATGCACCTCATGCATGGATGCAAAAGGCTTCGATAAAAATGATAAAGATGCACCAGTGTTAAAAAGAACTTTTGCAGGAATATCATTAACAGGAAGGTTACCCATGATCACGTCTGGTGAGTCCTCTGCCTGAGCTACATTCAGCAAGTTGACCTTGGCGGACTTGGGGTTATGCTTGACCACAGCTGTACTTGCCGATCTGACAGGAGGAGGCGGAGGAAGACGCCTCTGGTTGAAACACTTGTTGGCGTAGTGACCCTTCTGTTGGCACTTGTTGCACGTGACCTCTGGGAGTGGACGGTGGTACGGAGCACTTGATCTTGGAGCTTGAGATGAAGTCTTGTTCTGAAAGCCTGGGTTGGGTGGGTGGGAAGAACCACTGCCACCTTTGCTCTTCTGTTGATACGGCTGACGGAACGGAGGAGGAGGAAGCCAATACTTCTGCTGCTTGACCACTTGAGTAGAGGAAGAAGGCGTAGTGTCTCTGACTCGCTTCCTGGAAGCATCACACCTCAACTGAGCAGCCTCTTGCTTCAGTGCCATGTTGTAGAACTCATCGTATCTCAATGGCTCGAAGAGGACAAGAGCGAGCTGAATTTCTTCACGGAGACTACCCCTGAACTAATAGATCATGCTCTTCTCATCAGGAACATCCTGCTTGGCAAAACGGGCGAGCTTCTGGAACAACTTGTTGTAGTCATAGATAGACAAAGAGCCTTGCTTCAGATTGCGGAATTCCTCACGTTTGCTTTCAGTCACACTCTGAGGGATGTGATGAGCTCGGAAATCACGACGGAAATCATCCCAAGTGATCAAACGTCCACCTCTGGAATCCTTGTACTGCTGGAACCACTCTGCAACCTGATCTTTGAGCTGGAAAGAAGCGAACTTGACGAAATCTTCAGGCCTGACGTTGCTGCATTCAAAATGCTTGCCCAGATCCACTAGCCAATCGTCAGCATCGGTAGCCTCAACACAATTGCTGAACGTCTTTGGACCATTTGCGAGGAACTGGTTCAGAGTAGCAAACTAGTTCTGATTGTTGCCTTGATTCCCTTGACTGCCTTGATTCCGCTCTTGGAGGATTTGCATGATCAGCTATGTATTTGCATTAGTAGCGGCCATCACGGCTTGCCATGCTTCCGGAGGAGGCGGAGGTGGTGGCGGATCAGGGTTCGGAGTCGTGCGCGTTGGAGGAGCCATCCTGAACAGGTTGACCACCATTAGCACACAAATAGACAAATATTGAAGGTGAATCCAACGGAATGAAAATTGCAACAAAAAGTCTTCACATCCAAACAAAATGAACGAATGCACTTCTCTTGAAGTGGTCACATATTTCTAAATTGCGAAGCCACGAAGAATTAGGTAGAAGAGGTACATCAACGAGGGATGGAATCAACATATGACATCGAAGCAACTCGAATACCACAACTCAAAATAAAACCAAGGATTGGCTTGCGAAATAAGCCGGAACAAACATATGATAGAAATTTCGTCCGAAGTTTTTGTGGTGGGACCTACACGGGCTCGATCGTACAGCACCATCATGTACAAGGCAGTGCACATGACATACGAAGCGTCCCCGAGTCAGCATAGCCAAGGACTCTTTAAGACATAACGAGACCACTGTAAAATCGACCGTGAATAGGCGAACCACTAGACGTCGAACCCCAATTTCATATCATACATCTGTTGGAAAGATATCCTAAGAGCTACTTGAATTCCCACCTATGAAACTCCCGAAACTTTCCGGTTATCCAATCAGGTGTTGGGGATACAGGGGAAGCATAATATCTCACCCAAGCTAGCAAATCCTACATCCAGCTGTATCCATCCTTCAACACATAACCAAGAAACCTTTGGAAACCATCTACCTCAACCTTCGAAAAGCATCCGTTATACAAGTTATGGCGATACTCCCGAACTCCCGCCCCAGTACTGGATGGCGTCGAGGTTATCTCACCAACGAACTGCATAAAGGAGATTTTCGATGTCACGCACATATCTCAAGTATACCAGAATTGCAACGATAAAATTATGATGACAACACCTCAGAGCTCAACTCCCCGGGACACTTCCACTAAACCCCTGACATGAGGCACCAAGACAGTATTCTCATCATAAGCCATCGGAACAAATCCAAGATACTCGCGTGACCCTAAAATTTTTTTTTAGTGAAATTTGAGAAGCGAAGAGTCAAAACTCTACGTCAGGATGCCTTACCAGAGCGATGAGGAGACTGGGAAGTAAAAAGAATTCCTAAGCTCTCCGATATATAATTCCTAAGGACTCGAAACATTTTTCTAGACACAACTTGGCTGCTAAAAACGATCAAGCAATGGGGGCTCCTAAGGTCGGGGAAGGCTCTGATACCAACTTGTAACGCCCTCGATGCAGCTATATCTCCCATGTGTCGAGGCACGACTTAGAGGCATAACCGCATTGAAAGCAATGTCGCAAGTCGGGAAATCATCACACATCCCATGTACATAAATAATATAAAGGGGAGGTACATAGTTGGCTTACACTCGCCACGTCACATCAAAGTACATAAATAACATCCATCATACAATTCACTCATGGCCCGACTACGGCGCCAAAATAGAAAAGACCCCCAACATGCGACAAGGCCCTGAATCTAACCCCGAATAGGCACCACTACTGATCATCAGGAAAAGACACATAGTAACGCTGAGAGTCCTCGTCGTACTCCCACTTGAGCTCGAGCGCACCATCTGGAGCTGAATCATCTGTCCCTGCATCTGGTGTAATAGTAATCTGTGAGCCACAGGGACTCAGCAATCTCGCACCCTCGCGATCAAGACTATTTAAGCTTAATAGGTAGGAAAGGGGTAATGTAAGTGGAGCTGCAGCAAGCGACTAGCATGTATGGTGGCTAACTTCTTCGCAAAAGAGAGCGAGAAGAGGAGGCAAAGCACGAGTGAGAAACTAGAGAGCAACCTGCGCAAACATAACTCCAACACCGTGTCCGCTTCCCGGACTCCGCCGAGAAGAGGCCATCACGGCAACACACTCAGTTGATTCATTTTAATTAATTAAGGTTCAAGTTATCTACAACCGGACATTAACAAATTCCCATCTGCCCATAACCGCGGGCACGGCTTTCGAAAGATCAATCCCTGCAGGGGGGTCCCAACTTAGCCCATAACAAGCTCTCACGGTCAACGAAGGAATAGACCTCCACCCAAGACACACCGATCAGACTCGGTATCTCGGTACAACAAGATGATTCGACAGGTTAAAACAAGTCCAGCAACACCACCCAGATGTGCCGACAAATCCCGATAGGAGCTGCACATATCTCGTTCTCAGGGCACACCGGATGAGCAAGACGTCGGGTAGGCCAGCCCAGAGTTGCCCCTGGTAGCCCCGGACATCGCTCGGTGGGACTAACACTCAGAGGAGCACTGGCCCGGGGGGGTTAAAATAAGATGACCCTCGGGCTCCGGAAACCCAAGGGAAAAAGGGGTAGGTGGCAAATGGTAAAACCAATGTTGGACATTGCTGGAAAAGCTTTAATCAAGGCGAACTATCAAGGGGTTCCCATTATAGCCCAACCGCGTAAGGGACGCAACAATCCGGGAACATAACACCGATATGACGGAAACTAGGGCGGCAAGAGTGGAACAAAACACTAGGCGAGAGGCCGAGCCTTCCACCCTTTACCAAGTATATAGATGCATTAAGATAACATAGCGATATAATGATATCCCAACAAGTAAATAAATGCTCCAACAAGGAACATCTCCAATCTTCACCTGCAACTAACAACGCTATAAGAAGGGCTGAGCAAAGCGGTAACATAGCCAATCAACGGTTTGCTAGGACAAAGGTGGGTTAGAGGCTCAAACATGGCAATTGGGAGGCTGACAAGCAAGTGGTAGGCATCGTAGCATTGGCAAAGCAAAAGAGCGAGCAAACTAGCATAGCAAAGATAGTAGTGATTTCGAGGGTATGATCATCTTGCCTACACAGTTGTCAGAGTTGACTGGATCCTCAAAAGCAAACTCGACGGGCTCCTCGTTAGCGAACACGTCTCCCGGCTCTACCCAACAAAACAAACAAGCAACAAGGATACAATCAACCACGTGCAAAGGCAAACAATAATATGCAAAGATGGTATGCGATGCGGGATGCAAAATGCAAGACGTGACAGGAAATGCATGAACTTGGCCTCAACTTGGATAACCAAGTGTGCCACTGGATAGAGGGGAAGAAATCACCTGAAAACGATATAAAGATCATAGGAATCGGAGCTACGGTTTGGAAATGGCAAGCGTTTTACGAAACGAACCGATCTGCGATTTACAGCAAGTAGGCTCCTAAATGCAACGAAATGAACATGCTACAGCCACCAAACATGAAAATAAAATACATGGCAGGGATGTGCACAAGATGGTTAACAAAACACTAGGACTAAGCCACGGCCAAATTCATCCATTAATGGGTTCAAACAAGCATGGCAAAACTGAATAAGCAAAACAGATCTCAGACTTAGTGAAATTAACACTAGTCTGAAATTTCAGACCACGATGCTCTCTTCGGAGCAGCAAAACAACATGATACATAACCTGAACATGACAAGTAAGAACATGGCATGGAGCTACTCAACAAGCTTAACACAACACCCAAAGTGCCCTGGGGCCAAAAGGGTTCACAAAATACTCTAACAAGCACACGAACATAGATGAAACACAATCAGTTTTCAGACTTAGTGAAAACTGAGACATGCTGAAATTATAACTCATGGAGGCATGTAAACGAGCTCGATGCACTCACTACGGTGCAAGTCATGGCAAGGCAAGCATATATCCATAAAGAAGGCACAAAATGCTAGCTAGACCTGGCAAGAACAATGGCATAGCATGCACGGGTCACTAGCAATAGCACTGGCAAAATCGCAAAAGAGTTCACGATCTGCCCAAATTAACAACGATGCAAAAGTTGAGCTCGATTGACTCAACCTAGGCTGCTCCAAAATAACAAGTAAAGACATGGATGGATAGAGCATAACAAGGTTAACAAATGTCTCTTACTGATCATGCTCAAAAGAGGCACGGATCACTAGGAAACAAGCTGAACATATGGCATCATGAACTAAAATATCTCAGACTTAGTGAAAATCACTAAGTCCCTCAAAACAGATTACTCAGGTGCCCCTCTTTGCAAGCTTGCACAAGACACCACACACATCCTAAAAATGCATGGGTGGCACCTCTGGAAAGAAGACAAAATGCTTAACAATTCATCCCAAAGGGTCACAGGCATATCATGCACACAATAATCATGGCAAAAATGACAAAAGTCTATGATGAGCTAACGGATCTGCAATTTAACTCACGATGCCTCCTTCTAACAGCATTTTGGGCATCAAGATGACCTCAAATGCAAATGATGCAATGGAATGAAATGATGTACTCGTCGAGACGAAGATTTTGATATATCATATGTCCAAAACGGAGCCACGGATGCGGAGATATGAGCAGTCAGAGAATGCATAAAAATTAAGGGGGAGAGGGAGGAAAGTCAACCCTCCGTTTTAGATCTCAGATCTAGGGTTTGGCACGGATTACGAAGCACGCCGGAGCACTGTAGCTCGCCGGAGATTGGAGCTTGCCGGAGACGCGGGAGGTCGCCGGTCGGGGAGGAGGTCGCCGGGGCGGCGCCGGCGTGGAGGAGGGCGGCGCGGCGCCGGTGCTCTCGGGCGGCGAGGGGAGCCGCGGGCGGCGGCGCGGAGGCCCGCGAGGAGGAGGCTGTGGCGGGGCGCGGCGGCGCCGGCGGCCGGCCGCGAGGAAGAGGCGGCGAGGCGCGGGAAGGCGGCGGCGGGGCGACGTGGGCCTCGGGGGCCGGCTGCGGGCCTCCCAGGCCTGGCGGCGACGAAGTGGGCGCACGCCCACGTGGCGGCGCGCGATTGGCTGCGGCGGCAGGGCGGACAAAGTCCGGCGCGGGCGGACATGTCCGGCCCGGCGCGGGGAGAGATGGATCTCTTTTTTTAGGGTTTTGGACGGGGGAGAGAAGAGATCCGAATGGAGGGATTATTTATAGGCATAAGTGGAGCTAGGAGAGTCCAATTGAGGTGCGGTTTTCGCCCGCGCGATCGTGATCGAACGACCGAGACGATGGAGCAGAATTTGGTGGGTTTTGGGCCAAATTGGAGGGGTGTTGGGCTGCAAGACACACGAGGCCTTTTCGGTCCCTCGGTTAACCGTTGGAGTATCAAACGAAGTCCAAACGGTACGAAACTTGATAGGCGGTCTATCGCTAGTAAACCAAGGCCGCATGGCAAGTCTCGGTCCAATCCGGAAATGTTTAATCTCCACACACGAAAGAAAGCTAGAAATGGCCACCGGAGGAGAACGAAGTGCCGGAATGCAAAACGGACAACGGGGAAAATGCTCGAATGCATGAGATGAACATGTATGCAAAATGCAATGCACGTGATGACATGGTATGAGATGCATGAAAACGAAAACAACACACGGAGACAAAGACCCGAACCCGAGAAATAAATATAACTTAATGCCGGAAACGGCAAGAGTTGGAGTACAAATTGGGAAAGTAATATCTGGGGCGTTACATCTACCTATTGAGCCATCCCTATAAGTGTCACAAACAACGCTAGAGTTCGTACTACAATAATACCATATGATACGCATCAATCAATTCTCATGTCACCTAGATACTCCAATGTCACCACAAGTATCCGTGAATCAATTATTCGATATGCATCAAACAATTTTAGATTCATAATATTCAATCCAACACAAAGAAGTTTAAAGATTACCCCAAAGTTTCTATCAGAGAAAGTAGGACGAAAGCGTGTATCAATCTCTATGTCTAGATTACCCAAATGTCACCTCGGGAATCTGCAAGTGATTACCAAAACATATATCAAGTGACTCAATAGAATACCCATTGTCACCACGGCTATCCACCTGCAAGACATACATAAAGTGATCTCAAATCCAAAATATTCAGTCTGATAATAATGAAACATCAAAGGGCAAGGCTCAATTCATCACAACAAAGATATAGAGGGAAGAACACCATATGATCCAACTATATTAACAAAGCTCATGGTACATCAAGATCGTACCAAATCAAGAACATGAGAGAGAGAGGGAGAGAGAGAGAACACATAGCTACTAGTACATACCCTCAGCCTCAAGGATGAAGTACTCACACATTACCATGAGAACGAATGAGAAGTTGGTGGTGATGGTGATGGAGGAGATGTCCCCGGCGGCGTCGCGGTGCCACGAGAGGAGAGGTGGAAGGGCCCCCCCTCTTATTCTTCTTCCTTGGACCTCTAGGGAGAGAGGGATCTCTCCCCTAGATTGCATCTCTCTATTGTCTTCTATTTCTGGTACTATTTTCAGAGCCCTTCACCGTTTTTAATATTCCTGGATATTCGTAACTACGATTGGGCTGAAATTTTGAGGGGATTTTTATCTGGAAATTATCTTTCTAGCGGGGAAAGAAGGGCTCCAACTGACCTACTATGAGGTGACCACAAGGCAAGGGGCGCGCCTAGGGGGATAGGGCGTGCCATATTGCCTTGTGGAGCCCTCGGGCACCGTATTGCATTGATTCTTTTCCCCAAAAATCACATATATTCCAAAAAAATCCGTAAACTTTTATCACATTTGGACTTCGTTTGGTATGTTTTTTCTGCGAAACAAAAAACATGAAAAACAGAATTGACACTGGTTACTAGATTAATAAGTTATTCCATAAAAAAATATAGAAGTGCACCAAAACCATATAAAACCATTGTAAACATTGCATGAATACTTCATAAATTATAGATACGTTGGAGATGTATCAAATATCCATCTTAGAAGAATATGAACCTGCTCACTATAAGTAAGCGATGACAGCGCCCCGCTCGAAGGAATGGCTTAAAACCATGCACTCCAAAATGAAGTTCATATGACAATTAAGTTTAGAACTTGGTTGATCCTATAAAAGGTATAGAACAGATTGTTGGAAATATGCCCTAGAGGCAATAATGAAAGCATTTTTATTATATTTCCTTGTTCATGATAATTGTCTTTATTCATGCTATAATTGTGTTATCCGGAAATCGTAATACATGTGTGAATAACATACGCCAACATGTCCCTAGTAAGCCTCTAGTTGACTAGCTCGTTGATCAACAGATAGTCATGGTTTCCTGACTATGGACATTGGATGTCATTGATAACGAGATCACATCATTAGGAGAATGATGTGATGGACAAGACCCAATCCTAAACATAGCATAAAGATCGTGTAGTTCGTTTGCTAGAGTTTTTCCAATGTCAAGTATCTTTTCCTTAGACCATGAGATCGTGTAACTCCCGGAAACCGTAATAGTGCTTTGGGTGTACCAAACGTCACAACGTAACTGGGTGACTATAAAGGTATACTACGGGTATCTCCGAAAGTGTCTGTTGGGTTGACACGGATCAAGACTGGGATTTGTCACTCCGTATGACGGAGAGGTATCACTGGGCCCACTCGGTAATGCATCATCATAATGAGCTCAAAGTGACCAAGTGTCTGGTCACGGGATCATGCATTACAGTACGAGTAAAGTGACTTGCCGGTAACAAGATTGAACGGGGTATTGGGATACCGACGATCGAATCTCGGGCAAGTAACATACCGATTGACAAAGGGAATTGTATACGGGGTTGCTTGAATCTTCGACATCGTGGTTCATCCGATGAGATCATCGTGGAGCATGTGGGACCCAACATGGGTATCCAGATCCCGCTGTTGGTTATTGACCGGAGAGTCATCTCGGTCATGTCTGCCTGTCTCCTGAACCCGTAGGGTCTACACACTTAAGGTTCGGTGACGCTAGGGTTGTAGGAATATGTATATGCAGTAACCCGAATGTTGTTCGGAGTCCCGGATGAGATCCCGGACGTCACGAGGAGTTCCGGAATGGTCCGAAGGTAAAGAATTATATATGGGAAGTGATATTTCGGCCATCGGGACAAGTTTCGGGGTCACGGTATTGTACCGGGACCACCGGAAGGGTCCCGGGGGTCCACCGGGTGGGGCCACCTATCCCGGAGGGCCCCATGGGCTGAAGTGGGAAGGGACCCAGCCCAAAGTGGGCTGGGGCGCCTCTCCCCTAGGGCCCATGCGGCTAGGGTTTGGGGGAAACCCTAAAGGGGGGCGCCCCCTTGCTTGGGGGGGAAGCCCCCCACCCCTTGGCCGCCGCCGCCCTAGGAGAATAGATCTCCTAGGGCCGGCGCCCCCCCTTGGCCCCCCTATATATAGTGGGGGAGGGAGGGATTTTCTCCTACGCCTTTGGTTGCCTCCCTCTCCCTCTCCAACTCCTCCTCCTCCTCCATAGTGCTTGGCGAAGCCCTGACGGAGTACTGCAGCTCCACCACCACCACGCCGTCGTGTTGTTGCTGGAGCCATCTTCCTCGACCTCTCCTTTCCCCTTGCTGGATCAAGAAGAAAGAGACGTTGCGCGAACCGTACGTGTGTTGAACGCGGAGGTGCCGTCCGTTCGGTGCTAGGATCTCCGGTGATTTGAATCACGCCGTGTTCGACTACTTCATCCCCGTTCTTTGAACGCTTCCGCTCGCGATCTACAAAGGTATGTAGATGCATCCGATGACTCGTTGCTAGATGAACTCATAGATAGATCTTGGTGAAACCGTAGGAAAATTTTTGTTTTCTGCAACGTTCCCCAACAGTGGCATCATGAGCTAGGTCTATGCGTAGCTCTTCTTGCGCGAGTAGAACACAATTTGTTGTGGGCGTAGATGTTGTCAACTTTCTTGCCCCTACTAGTCTTATCTTGCTTCGACGGTATTGTGGGATGAAGCGGCCCGGACCAACCTTACACGTATGCTTACATGAGACCGGTTCCACCGACAAACATGCACTAGTTGCATAAGGTGGCTGGCGGGTGACTGTCTCTCCTACTTTAGTTGGAGCGGATTCGATGAAAAGGGTCCTTATGAAGGGTAAATAGAAGTTGACAAATCACGTTGTGGCTTTCACGTAGGTAAGAAAACGTTCTTGCTAGAACCCTACTTCAGCCACGTAAAACTTGCAACAACAATTAGAGGACGTCTAACTTGTTTTTTGCAGCAAGTGCTTTGTGATATGATATGGCCAAAGTTGTGATGAATGATACATATGTGATGTATGAGATGTTCGTGTTATTGTAATAGGAATCACGACTTGCATGTCGATGAGTATGACAACCGGCAGGAGCCATAGGAGTTGTCTTTATTCTTTTATATGACCTGCGTGTCATTGAGGAACGCCATGTAAATTACTTTACTTTATTGCTAAACACGTTAGCCTTAGTAGTAGAAGTAATAGTTGGCGAGCAACTTCATGAAGACACAATGATGGAGATCATGGTGTCATGCCGGTGACAAGATGATCATGGAGCTCCAAGATGGAGATCAAAGGAGCTATGTGATATTGGCCATATCATGTCACTATTATTATTTGATTGCATGTGATGTTTATCATGTTTTGCATCTTGTTTACTTAGAACGACGTTAGTGAATAAGATGACCCCTCATAATAATTTCAAGCAAGTGTTCCCCCTAACTGTGCACCGTTGCGACAGTTCGTTGCTTCAATGCACCACGTGATGATCGGGTGTTTGATTCAAACGTTCACATACAACGGGTGTAAGACAGATTTACACATGCAAACACTTAGGTTGACTTGACAAGCCTAGCATGTGTATAGACATGGCATCGGAACACAGAAGACCGAAAGGCTCGAGCATGACTCGTATAGAAGATACGATCAACATGAAGATGTTCACCGATGTTGACTAGTCCGTCTCACGTGATGATCGGACACGGCCTAGTTGACTCGGATCATGTTATACTTAGATGACTAGAAGAGGGATGTCTATCTAAGTGGGAGTTCATTGCATAATTTGATTAGATGAACTTAATTATCATGAACTTAGTCTAAAATCTTTACAATATGTCTTGTAGATCAAATGGCCAACGTAGTCCTCAACTTCAACGCATTCCTAGAGAAAACCAAGCTGAAAAACGATGGCAGCAACTACACGGACTGGGTCCGGAACCTGAGGATCATCCTCATAGCTGCCAAGAAAGATTATGTCCTACAAGCACCGCTAGGTGAAGCTCCCGTCCCACAGAACCAAGACGTTATGAACGCTTGGCAGACACGTGCTGATGACTACTCCCTCGTTCAGTGCGTCATGCTTTACAGTTTAGAGCCGGGGCTCCAAAAGCGTTTTGAGAGACATAGAGCATATGAGATGTTCGAAGAGCTGAAAATGGTTTTTCAAGCTCATGCCCGGGTCGAGAGATATGAGGTCTCCGACAAATTCTTCAGCTGTAAGATGGAGGAAAATAGTTCTGTCAGTGAGCACATACTCACTATGTCTGGGTTACATAACCGCTTGACTCAGCTGGGAGTTAATCTCCCGGATGATGCGGTCATTGACAGAATCCTCCAGTCGCTTCCACCAAGCTACAAGAGCTTTGTGATGAACTTCAATATGCAGGGGATGGAAAAGACCATTCCTGAGGTATTTGCAATGCTGAAATCAGCAGAGGTAGAAGTCAAGAAGGAACATCAAGTGTTGATGGTCAATAAAACCACTAAGTTCAAGAAGGGCAAGGGTAAAAAGAACTTCAAGAAGGACGGCAAGGGAGTTGCCGCGCCCGGCAAGCAAGCTGCCAGGAAGAAGCCAAAGAATGGACCCAAGCCCGAGACTGAGTGCTTTTATTGCAGGGGAAGCGGTCACTGGAAGCGGAACTGCCCCAAATACTTAGCGGACAAGAAGGTCGGCAAAACAAAAGGTATATGTGATATACATGTAATTGATGTGTACCTTACCAGTACCCATAGTAGCTCCTGGGTATTTGATATCGGTGCAGTTGCTCACATTTGTAACTCAAAGCAGGGGCTGCGGAATAAGCGGAGACTGGCAAAGGACGAGGTGACGATGCGCGTCGGGAATGGTTCCAAGGTCAATGTGATCGCCGTCGGCACGTTACCTCTATATTTACCTTCGGGATTAGTTTTAAACCTTAATAATTGTTATTTAGTGCCAGCTTTGAGCATGCACATTGTTTCGGGATCTCGTTTAATTCGAGATGGCTACTCATTTAAATCCGAGAATAATGGTTGTTCTATTTATATGAGAGATATGTTTTATGGTCATGCTCCTATGGTGAATGGTTTATTCTTAATGAATCTCGAGCGTAATGCTACACATATTCATAGTGTGAGTACCAAAAGATGTAAGGTTGATAATGATAGTCCCACATACTTGTGGCACTGCCGCCTTGGTCACATAGGTGTCAAACGCATGAAGAAGCTCCGTGCAGATGGACTTTTAGAGTCTCTTGATTATGAATCATTTGACACGTGCGAACCATGCCTCATGGGTAAAATGACCAAGACTCCGTTCTCAGGAACAATGGAGCGAGCAACCAACTTATTGGAAATCATACATACTGATGTGTGCGGTCCAATGAGCGTTGAGGCTCGCGGTGGCTATCGTTATGTTCTCACCCTCACTGATGACTTGAGTAGATATGGGTATGTCTACTTAATGAAACACAAGTCTGAAACCTTTGAAAAGTTCAAGGAATTTCAGAGTGAGGTTGAGAATCAACGTGACAAGAAAATCAAGTTTCTACGATCAGATCGTGGAGGAGACACTTGAGTCACGAATTTGGCACACACTTAAGAAAATGTGGAATAGTTTCACAAATCACGCCGCCTGGAACACCTCAGCGTAACGGTGTGTCCGAACGTCGTAATCGCACTCTATTAGATATGGTACGATCTATGATGTCTCTTACCGATTTACCACTATCTTTTTGGGGCTATGCTTTAGAGACTGCCGCATTCACTTTAAATAGGGCTCCGTCGAAATCCGTTGAGACGACACCGTTTGAATTATGCTTTGGGAAGAAACCTAAGCTGTCATTTCTAAAAGTTTGGGGATGCGATGCTTATGTCAAGAAACTTCAACCTCAAAAGCTCGAACCCAAGTCAGAAAAATGCGTCTTCATAGGATACCCTAAAGAAACTATTGGGTATACCTTCTACCTCAGATCCAAAGGCAAGATCTTTGTTGCCAGGAATGGATGCTTTCTAGAGAAGGAGTTTCTCTCGAAAGAAGTAAGTGGGAGGAAAGTAGAACTTGATGAAGTGTTACCTCTTGAACCGGAAAATGGCGCAACTCAAGAAAATGTTCCTGAGGTGCCTGCACCGACTAGAGAGGAAGTTAATGATGATGATCATGAAACTTCTGATCAAGTTGCTACTGAACTTCGAAGGTACACAAGGACACGTTCCGCACCAGAGTGGTACGGCAACCCTGTCTTGGAAATCATGTTGTTAGACAACAGTGAACCTTCGAACTATGAAGAAGCGATGGCGGGCCCGGATTCCGACAAATGGCTAGAAGCCATGAAATCCGAGATAGGATCCATGTATGAAAACAAAGTATGGACTTTGACTGACTTTCCCGTTGAACGGCGAGCCATAGAAAATAAA
The DNA here is from genome assembly GCA_034509565.1 of Triticum monococcum. Lineage (NCBI taxonomy): Eukaryota > Viridiplantae > Streptophyta > Magnoliopsida > Poales > Poaceae > Triticum > Triticum monococcum. The sequence goes on from CM067843.1 coordinate 478,869,220, forward strand.
TGGATCTTTAAGAAGAAGACAGACGCGGATGGTAATGTGACCATCTATAAAGCTCGGCTTGTCGCTAAGGGTTATCGACAAGTTCAAGGGGTTGACTACGATGAGACTTTCTCACCGGTAGCGAAGCTGAAGTCCGTCCGAATCATGTTAGCAATTGCCGCATTCTACGATTATGAGATATGGCAAATGGACGTCAAAACGGCATTCCTTAATGGTTTCCTTAAGGAAGAATTGTATATGATGCAGCCGGAAGGTTTTGTCGATCCTAAGAATGTTGACAAGGTGTGCAAGCTCCAACGCTCGATTTATGGGCTGGTGCAAGCATCTCGGAGTTGGAACATTCGCTTTGATGAGATGATCAAAGCGTTTGGGTTTACGCAGACTTATGGAGAAGCCTGCGTTTACAAGAAAGTGAGTGGGAACTCTGTAGCATTTCTCATATTATATGTAGATGACATACTTTTGATGGGAAATGATATAGAACTCTTGGACAGCATCAAGGCCTACTTGAACAAGAGGTTTTCAATGAAGGACCTTGGAGAAGCTGCTTATATATTAGGCATCAAGATCTATAGAGATAGATCAAGACGCCTCATAGGTCTTTCACAAAGCACATACCTTGAGAATATATTGAAGAAGTTCAATATGGATCAATCTAAGAAGGGGTTCTTGCCTGTGTTACAAGGTATGAAATTGAGCTCAGCTCAATGTCCGACCACGGCAGAAGATATAGAAGAGATGAGTGTCATCCCCTATGCCTCAGCCATAGGTTCTACTATGTATGCCATGCTGTGTACCAGACCTGATGTAAACCTTGCCGTAAGTTTGGTAGGAAGATACCAAAGTAATCCTGGCAAGGAACACTAGACAGCGGTCAAGAATATCCTGAAGTACCTGAAAAGGACTAAGGAAATGTTTCTCGTTTATGGTGGTGACGAAGAGCTCGTCGTAAAGGGTTACGTCGACGCTAGCTTCGACACAGATCTGGATGACTCTAAGTCACAAACCGGATACGTGTATATTTTGAATGGTGGGGCAGTAAGCTGGTGCAGTTGCAAGCAGAGCATCGTGGCGGGATCTACATGTGAAGCGGAGTACATGGCAGCCTCGGAGGCAGCACATGAAGCAATTTGGGTGAAGGAGTTCATCACCGACCTAGGAGTCATACCCAATGCGTCAGGGCCGATCAAGCTCTTCTGTGACAACACTAGAGCTATTGCACTTGCCAAGGAGCCCAGGTTTCACAAGAAGACAAGGCACATCAAGCGTCGCTTCAACTCCATTCGTGAAAATGTTCAAGATGGAGACATAGATATTTGTAAAGTACATACGGACCTGAATGTAGCAGATCCGTTGACTAAACCTCTCCCTAGAGCAAAACATGATCAACACCAGAATTCCATGGGTGTTCGATTCATCACAATGTAACTAGATTATTGACTCTAGTGCAAGTGGGAGACTGTTGGAAATATGCCCTAGAGGCAATAATAAAAGCATTATTATTATATTTCCTTGTTCATGATAATTGTCTTTATTCATGCTATAATTGTGTTATCCGGAAATCGTAATACATGTGTGAATAACAGACACCAGCATGTCCCTAGTAAGCCTCTAGTTGACTAGCTCGTTGATCAACAGATAGTCATGGTTTCCTGACTATGGACATTGGATGTCATTGATAACGAGATCACATCATTAGGAGAATGATGTGATGGACAAGACCCAATCCTAAACATAGCATAAAGATCGTGTAGTTCGTTTGCTAGAGTTTTTCCAATGTCAATTATCTTTTCCTTAGACCATGAGATCGTGTAACTCCCGGATATCGTAAGAGTGCTTTGGGTGTACCAAACGTCACAACGTAACTGGGTGACTATAAAGGTATACTACGGGTATCTCCGAAAGTGTCTGTTGGGTTGACACGGATCAAGACTGGGATTTGTCACTCCGTATGACGGAGAGGTATCACTGGGCCCACTCGGTAATGCATCATCATAATGAGCTCAAAGTGACCAAGTGTCTGGTCACGGGATCATGCATTACGGTACGAGTAAAGTGACTTGCCGGTAACGAGATTGAACGAGGTATTGGGATACCGACGATCGAATCTCGGGCAAGTAACATATCGATTGACAAAGGGAATTGTATACGGGGTTGCTTGAATCCTCGACATCGTGGTTCATCCGATGAGATCATCGTGGAGCATGTGGGAGCCAACATGGGTATCCAGATCCCGCTGTTGGTTATTGACCGGAGAGTCGTCTCGGTCATGTCTGCCTGTCTCCCGAACCCGTAGGGTCTACACACTTAAGGTTCGGTGACGCTAGGGTTGTAGGAATATGTATATGCAGTAACCCGAATGTTGTTCGGAGTCCTGGATGAGATCCCGGACGTCACGAGGAGTTCCGGAATGGTCCGGAGGTAAAGAATTATATATGGGAAGTGATATTTCGGCCATCGGGACAAGTTTCGGGGTCACCGGTATTGTACCGGGACCACCGGAAGGGTCCCGGGGGTCCACCGGGTGGGGCCACCTATCCCGGAGGGCCCCATGGGCTGAAGTGGGAAGGGACCCAGCCCAAAGTGGGCTGGGGCGCCTCTCCCCTAGGGCCCATGCGGCTAGGGTTTGGGGGAAACCCTAAAGGGGGGCGCCCCCTTGCTTGGGGGGCAAGCCCCCCCACCCCTTGGCCGCCGCCCCCCTAGGAGAATAGATCTCCTAGGGCCGGAGCCCCCCCTTGGCCCTCCTATATATAGTGGGGGAGGGAGGGCTTTTCTCCTACGCCTTTGGTTGCCTCCCTCTCCCTCTCCAACTCCTCCTCCTCCTCCTCCATAGTGCTTGGCGAAGCCCTGACGGAGTACTGCAGCTCCACCATCACCACGCCGTCGTGCTGTTGCTGGAGCCATCTTCCTCAACCTCTCCTTTCCCCTTGCTGGATCAAGAAGAAAGAGACGTTGCATGAACCGTACGTGTGTTGAACGCGGAGGTGCCGTCTGTTCGGTGCTAGGATCTCCGGTGATTTGAATCACGTCGTGTTCGACTACTTCATCCCCGTTCTTTGAACGCTTCCGCTCGCGATCTACAAAGGTATGTAGGTGCATCCGATGACTCGTTGCTAGATGAACTCATAGATAGATCTTGGTGAAACCGTAGGAATTTTTTTGTTTTCTGCAATGTTCCCCAACACAGATGGATGTCAAAACTAGTTTCCTAAATGGATAGGATGTATAGATGATACAAGCAGAAGGTTTTGACAATCCTAAGAATACCGGAAATGTGTGAAAGCTTCAAAAGTTTATCTATAGTTTGAAGCAAGCATCAAGGAGCTAGAATCAACATTTTAATAAAATGGTTAAAAGAGTTTAACTTTGTTAAAATGATGAAGAAACTTGTGTATATAAGAAGTTTAGTGGAAGCAGTATAGCATCTCTAATCTTATATGTAAATGATATAGAAATAATATAAAGTTTTTATGGACAATAAAAGATTTCGAAGAATATGTTTCCAATGAAATTCCAAGGCGAAGCAACTTATTCATCATGAAGATCTACGTAAGATAGATCACGATGTCTAATTGTACTAAGCCAAAATGTATACATTGACAAGGTTTTAAATGGAGAATGTGTTTTTCTCCCAATGTCACATAACATGATGCTTAGAAGAAATAAATGTCCTAAGACAGTTGATAAGCATGTACAACTGAGTGGATTATTGAATCCATCATGAATGTTGTGATATGTATAAGGCCAAATGTTCTTATGTACTAAGTGTTAGTAGCATGTACCAAAGTGATACTGGAATGGCTTACTAGGTAATTGTTAATATAATTAAGTACCTCAAAAGGATAAATGACATGCTCCTTGTCTATAGAGGAGATGAAGAAGATCCTTGTAAATGGTTACATGAACACCAGCTTCATGATTGAAATAAATAATTATTGGGCTATGATAAAATAATTGTTTGCAATAGTTTTCAAGCATGAACAATATTGTGGATCCTATAGCGTAAAACTAACATATGTTGAAGCATCACAAGTTTCAAAATAGTCTGGATCAAGAAGTGTCTTGATATAGTTTGTGTGATCCCAAGTGAGAAAACCAATGACATTGTATTATGAATAGTAGTGCCATTAATCAAAGCAAAAGGAATCAATATCTCGCATAAAGATCAGACATGACTAACACAAATATTGCATGGTTTTGAATGTGCCAAAACCGATGACGAGTACTCTACCACAAGCAAGGCATGAGCAACGCCGGATAAGCCTTAGGTGTTAATAGACTATGCAACTAGATTACTGACTCTAGTGCAAGTGGGAGACTGTTGGAAATATGCCCTAGATATTGTACTATTATATTTCCATTTTCATAATTAAGAGTTTATATTTCATGCTATAACTACTATGATCTTGTAATATGGATTTAGTGGAAAACTCATATGCACGTGTGGAATGATAAACAATAAAGATTAGGTTCCTAGTCTTGCCTCTAAGACTGACTCAAGTTTTGTTGGTGATCATGTTTTCCGGATCTCAGTATATCGTTAAGTGTAATGATAGTCCTACAACAAAATTGAGAGTGTGATGTTAGAAGAACGATCATATTAAATCGACCCAAACTTGTTTGTTATACTTTGATATAATGTCGTCTGAAATAAATTGTTATAACACGGAGTGTTAACATGTGTTTTTGTTCCTTAGACCATGAGAGTATCATAGTCACTTCTTACCGTGCATGCTTTGGGGTTGCTCAAACATCATCTGTAACACGGTGATCATAACGACAACTTAGTCCATCGGAAAGTTTGACAAGGGACTAGATAGCTCGAGAGTGGGATTTGCTCCTTCGGTGATGTAGAGATATTCTTAGGGCCCTCCGGTGTGACAACATCCATCATCGTTTGGCCAGACACAGGTGATTATGTCACGGGGATGCTGGAACATATCAACAAGAAAGAAGAACAAAACGGGTAACAAGGATAATGGTATAGTGAGCATGTGGATTACTCAAGTGGATACTGATGCATCTCGAGTTTTGTAAAGTATCGTGAATCAAAGGGAACAGTACATGATAACCAAAGGTTCGCTCGAATGTCATTCGTGTAATCATTGGCGTCGATATGGACGCCCACGGTTCCACTATCGGTCATTGAACAAAGGAGTTCTCGTTCATGTTTATGTTTTACCGAACCCAAAGGGTCACAAGCTTAAGGTAATCATGATCTGCTGAGTGTTAGTAGGGCGAGAGTATCGATGATTTATTTGTGGAATTGTTTCATTAATATTCAAAAAAGTTTCGAGAGGAACCGAAAGCGTTTCAGAACCGGAATGGTTTTAGAGTTTATCGGGCAATACCGGGTATTACCAATAAATAATATATAGGTGGAAAATGTTCCTGGTTAATTTAATATCAACGGGCCTTAAAAAGGCCAAGTGGTGGAAGGAGTATTGGGCCACAACGACCCATGTAGGGGTCTCGCCCCCTTTCCAACTATGGGGAGGTCGAATTGGACAAGGGGGGAGAAACCCTCCTCCCCTAGGGCCGGAGCAAGGGGAGGGGATTCCTTCCCCTTGTGTGGCGCCTCCTCCTCCCCTTTGTGTACTAGAGGCTTTTGCACTATTTATACATACAAGTTTTGGAGCCTCCTCTAGTTCTCTAGTTCTAGTTGGTCCTAGTTGATCAATTAGAGCATGACCTAGATCCTCTAATCCTCATAATTATAAGCCCAATGTGGTTCTAATATCCTCCCTCCAATTCTCCAATGACGATTAGCTCTAGATGGCGAAGCGCTGCTGGATCGTGAAGACCGTACACTTGCAACCAAATAGAGGGGGCGTGCTTTTGATCTTCCGTTCGAGGTATCGTTCATGAGTGGTTTGCGGGGTCGTTCATCTACGGTTCGAGGGACTCCAACTAAGATCCACACCGACTCATCTACTTCCGCTGTTACTCGAAGTCGGTAACGATCGTGATCCAAACCATTTATGCATCTTCATATTGTTCCTGGGGTGATCGTAGGGTGTTTTTTGTTTTCTACTATGTTTTCCGACAAAGTGATCTCAATAGATTGCCCCATTGTCACGACGGGCATCCACAAGGAACACGGTCATCTCAAATCCAAAGTATTCAATCCAACATACAAAACTTCAAAGAGCAAGACTCAATTCATCACAACAAAGGTAGAGAGGGAGGAACACCATATCATCCAACTATATTAACAAAACTCATGGTACATCAAGATCGTGCCCTATTAATATCACGCGCGAGAGAGATCAAACACATAGCTACTGGTACATACCCTTAGCCCCGAGGGTGAACTACCCCCTCCTCATCATGGAGGCGGCGAGGATGATGAAGATGGCCTCCAGTGATGACTTCCCTCCTCTAGCAAGGTGCCAGAATAGAGCTCCGATTGAGATTGCTTTGGAATAGAGGCTTGCGGCGGCGGAAAAATTCAACTAGGTTAACTTTCGGAGGTTTATGAATATATAGGATTTTTCAACATTGGAATCATGTCAGGAGGGGTCACAAGGGGCCCATAAGGCACTTGGGCGCGCGCCTGCCTTGTGGAGCTCCTGTGGGTCTTCTGGTGCTCCCCCGAAGGTTCTTGGGTCTCTTTCCTTCTAGGAAAAGTTGTCAAAAAGTTTCGTCGTGTTTGGACTTCGTTTAGTATGGATTTTCTGGAAAATAAAAAACAAGCAGAAAACAACAACTGGCACTGGGCACTAGATTAATATGTTAGTCCATAAAAACAATATAAAAGTGCACCAAAACCACATAAAATTATTTTAAACATGGCATGAATACTTCATAAATTATAGATATGTTGGAGACGTATCACCAAGTTGTATCCGTGATGAGATGGAGGTAAAGATAATACAAAATCAATATTATGTCACTTTGCTTATTGCAATGCTTTGTTTTACTTAATACTTTAATATATACGCTGGATAACGGTTTTGGGGTGGATTATTAGTTATAGATACAGTTCGATAAAGGTCTATGGATATAAGGAAATAATGCCTATAAACAACCATGATATATATAACCATAATCATAAAAAATGCAATTGAATGGATACATGATCGTAATTTGTTCACAACGCCTATGATATGTTCATTTATTCATTTGAGAGATGCCTCTTGTGAAACTATAGATCCCAGTCCATTTATTTCTCATATTTAAAACCTCGATCAAACCCTTTTACTACTCTTTACAATCTAAACCCTTTTTTACTTGCTTACAATCATCAATTCGTACCATATGATATGCTTATCCATGTAACTAGAAAGCTAGTGAGATTGACACCCTCACTAGACAAGTTGGGGACCAAGAAAAAGTTCCTAATTATATGCAGATATTGAAATTACGTTTTAAGCACACCCCACAGATTGATAACATTGATTATTCACAGAGGAAATTTGTTGCTTACTACAAACCCTTACTCTTAAGGGCCCAACAATTCCCTATAAGGATAACTGAAGCACCTACTTGTCCCCAAACTTGCGAAATCAACTATAAACAAATTATCACTTACAAAACTGACCGTGAGGCCATGGGATTGCTCCATGCTAGCCGCACTACCCCCTGCCCCAATTATCGTTTGCAGTTGCGACACCGAGGGCACAACACCTTCCTAGTCACTAAGACCTTCATTAGAGCCTTGTGGTCCTCTTCGTCATTAGACATCGCCATCTTCCAGTCCTCATCAGCCACAAGATTCATGCGCGTCTTATCTGCCACAACAACTTTCACTTGTTTTTTGTTGTCTGAGATCTGATGAGCTCTCGCCGTCGACTCTAACCTCCAGACCTTTGAGCTGCGCAACAATGTCACACAAAGGGGCTCGGATTCACCACCCCAATCCCCACACGAGAAATTGACCAAGAACCAGTAGATCCGCAAAGGGTACCGATGGTCGCCCCTAAATCGAGACCCTCACCGGAGTAAATGATACTAAAAATCAAAGCAACACCATTGGCAAACACAGTACAGGAATAACACATGAGCAGAGTGAATCATTGTAGAATACGACGTCAAAAGGGTACACCTAACTATCTTTTATGACTAGCACAACTACTACATGAAAGCCACGGGAAATGTTAGAGAGAAGGTGAGCGGAGGCGGTAGAAGCCATAGTTGGGAGGCCCGTCAGTGGGTTGACGATGCTCCCCCTTGAATTTCATGGGAGCGAGACCTAAGAGCAACTCCAATGGGACAACCTATTTCATCTGTCGTCGTTCGTTTGGGTCGGCGCGGACAAAAGAGGCGGCCCAACGCGTCGACCCATCCCAGATCGCGTCCGCTCCACATCCATGCCGACGCATTTGCGGCCTAAACTTGCGCATCAAATGCGTCGGCGTGGACGTAAAACGGACGCCTCGCGTGCCTTCTCATTGTTCGCCGTGTCCCCATCTGGTGGTCGTCCAACTTCGACGGACAACATTATTTATGATGACCACCCACCTTGGGCCCACGCGTCAGTGACGGCGGTCGTCCTTTTTTAAGCCGGGCGTGCGGTGGGGCCGTCCTCATCCACTGCCACTCGCCCCCGTCCCAATCTGGCCATCCCTGCCCCACACCGGCGACAACCCTAGCCACCGCCAGCATGGGCTTCTTCTCCGGCATCGACAGCAGCGGCACGGGCAAGGCCCCCGCCCGCCATTCCCCCTCCCTCCGTCGCCCTCCCCGCGCTGTCGCGCTCTCCCCAGCAGAGGCAGCGCATCAATGTGCCGGTGCACCAGGCCGAGTGGCACTGGCAGCACCGCGTGCCTCTGCCGTACCCCGATGTGACGCTGCTGCATGACTGGCATTAGGATCCGGAGAGGATCCCAGTGCCGGCGGCGCCGCGGACGGCGAGGGCCCATGCGGAGGAGGTGCGGCGCCAGCGGGCGTTGCTGACGCCGGAGCAGCGCGCCTTACTGCACTACGTCGTCGACTCGCCTTACTGGGCTCGATGGTTCGCCTTCGAGCACGAGGAGGCGAGGTGACGCGGCGTCCGCGGCGTCGACCGCAGCCTGCCGCCGCCCCCGCTCGTCGTCCGCGACGAGAACCAGGAGGTCGAGGCCGCCTACCAGGCGGCCATTTAGGAGAGCGAGGAGGAGGAGCGGTGGAGGGAGGCGGATGAGGCGGCTTTCCAGGCTGCCATGGTGGAGGCCATGGCCCTCTCCGCGGCGGGTGACTGCGTCGTGCTGCCGGTGACCCCGCCGTTCCCGCCCAAAGCCGAGCCGGAGGAGCCGGCCCCCCTCGAGCGCTACTCCTGGACCGGAATAGTGCACGAGTGGGTCAGCTGTGACGCCCCCGATTCAATCGTACACTAATCATGCATGCAAATGTGTACGATCAAGATCAGGGACTCACGGGAAGATATCACAACACAACTCTACAAATAAAAATAAGTCATACAAGCATCATATTACAAGCCAGGGGCCTCGAGGGCTCGAATACAAGAGCTCGATCATAGGCGAGTCAGCAGAAGCAACAATAACTGAGGACAGACATAAGTTAAACAAGTTTGCCTTAAGAAGGCTAGCACAAACTGGGATACAGATCGAAAGAGGCGCAGGCCTCCTGCTTGGGATCCTCCTTAACTACTCCTGGTCGTCGTCAGCGGGCAGCACATAGTAGTAGGCACCTCCGGTGTAGGGGTCGTCGTCGACGGTGGCGTCTGGCTCCTGGGCTCCAACATCTGGTTGCGACAACCAGAAAGGAAGGAAAGGGGGAAAAGGGGGGAGAAAGCAACCGTGAGTACTCATCCAAAGTACTCGCAAGCAAGGAGCTACACTACATATGCATGGGTATCAAATGGAGTAAGGGTATCATATGTGGACTGAACTGCAGAAAGCCAGAATAAGAGGGGGATAACTAGTCCTTTCGAAGACTACGCTTCTGGCAGCCTCCGTCTTGCAACATGTAGAAGAGAGTAGACTGAAGTCCTCCAAGTAGCATCGTATAGCATATTCCTAACCGATGATCCTCCCCTCGTCGCCCTGTGAGAGAGCGATCACCGGTTGTATCTGGCACTTGGAAGGGTGTGTTTTATTAAGTATCCGGTTCTAGTTGTCATAAGGTCAAGGTACAACTCTGGGTCGTCCTTTTACCGAGGGACACGGCTATTCGAATAGATAAACTTCCCTGCAGGGGTGCACCACATACCCCAACACGCTCGATCCCATTTGGCCGGACACACTTTTCTGGGTCATGACCGGCCTCGGAAGATCAACACGTCGCAGCCCTACCTAGACCAACAGAGAGGTCAGCACGCCGGTCTAAACCTAAGCGCCCAGGGGTCTGGGCCCATCGCCCTTAGCACACCTGCACGTTGCGAGGGCGGCCGGAAGCAGACCTAGCCTAGTGGCGTTCCAGTCCAATCCAGCGCGCGCCGCTCCGTCGCTGACGTCAAGAAGGCTTCGGCTGATACCACGACGCCGGGATACCCATAACTACTCCCACGTAGATGGTTAGTGCGTATAGACCAAATGGCCAGACTCAGATCAAATACCCAGATCTCGTTAAGCGTGTTAAGTATCCGCGAACGCCGACCAGGGCCAGGCCCACCCCTCTCCTAGGTGGTCTCAACCTGCCCTGTCGCTCCGCCTCAAGTAATAGTCGGGGGCCGTCGGGAACCCAGGCCCACCTCTACCGGGATGGAGCCACCTGCCCCTTCAGCCCCCATCTCCGAACAGTTTCTCCGGTAATGTAATATGGTAAAGTATATAGTATATGCCCGTGATCACCTCCCGAAGTGATCACGGCCCAGTAGTATAGCATGGCAGACGGACAAGAGTGTAGGGCCACTGATGGAACACTAGCATCCTATACTAAGCAGTAGGATAGCAGGTAATGGTAACAACAGTAGTAGCAAGGACAGGCTATGCATCAGGATAGGAATAACGGAAAGCAGTAACATGCTACACTACTCTAATGCAAGCAGTATAGAGAAGAGTAGGCGATATCTGGTGATCAAAGGGGGGCTTGCCTGGTTGCTCTGGCAAGAGAGAGGGGTCGTCAACTCCGTAGTCGTACTGGGTAGCAGCGGCGTCGGTCTCGGAGTCTATCGAGAGAAGAGGGGGGAGAAACAATAAATATTTAAGCAAGCATATGCATAGTGATGCATGACATGACAAGTAACGGCGTTAGAGGTGCCCTAACGCGGTAGTAGGTGATACCGGTGAAGGGGGATAACATCCGGGAAAGTATCCCCGGTGTTTTGCGTTTTCGGGCAGAGGACCGGAGGGGGAAAGTTGCGGGTTCGATAGGTTAGGGGTGTGTGGCGGACGAACGGACTGCGTATCCGGATTCGTCTCGTCGTTCTGAGCAACTTTCATGTTGAAAATATTTTCATCCGAGTTACGGATTAAAAGATATGATTTTCTAAAGATTTAAACCATTTTCTGATTTTAATTATTTATTTTATTCCAACATTATCCAAAACAGTGAATGATGACGTCAGCATGACATCGGAGTGATGTCAGCAGGTCAACTGGTCGGTTGACCAGTCAAACCAGACAGGTGGGTCCAGTGGGACCCACATGTCATTGACAGGGCTAACTAAACAGGTTTGGTTAGTTTAGTTAATTGATTAGGTTAATCTAATTATAATTAGTTAACTTAATTAATTCCTTAATTAATTAATTAATTTTATTATTAGTATTTATTTCTTTTTAATTAATTAATTTATTTATTCTTTCCTCTTTTTTTTTAGAATCGTTCTGGGCGGTGGGGCCCCTTGTCAGTGGGCCAAAGGCCTAACGGGCATGGGGTAATGGGGCTGCGGGCGGGGCAGCCCCGAGCGCTGCGAGCGGGCACAACCGCGGGGAGGCGGTGGCCGGCGACAGCGACCGGCGCAGAGGCGCCATGGGGCGGTAAGGGAGCGTGAGCGCGGAGCGGCGAGCGGGGCGAGCAGGCCAGACGGCGTGCCGGAGTTGCAGCGCCGCAGGCGGAGCGGCGAGGCGAGGCCGGGGCGAGTAGTGGTTGCGGACGGCGCGAGCGCGCGCGGCCATGGGCGCGTGACGGGCGCGAGCGAGCGCAAGGAGGTGGGGGCCGCGGCGCGGGAGCTCGCGGGGTCGACGAGTGGGCGGCAGAGGAGCAGTCGCAGGGGCGGGGGACGACGAGCAGCGGGGCCACGCGAGGCCGCGGTCAGAGAACCAGGGGAGAGAGGGAGGGGGCCGGAGCTCACGGCGGGGCGTAGGGTCTCGGCCGTGGGGTCGAGGTGGTCCGGTGACGACGGCGCCGGCGAGGAGGAAGGCGGCGGCCGTCCGGCGATGCGGATCCGGCGAGGTGGGAGTCGGGGACGGTCTCGAGGCGACGAGGGGGGGGGGGTCGGGCGTCCTGCGCGGCCGGTCGGGGAGGAGGGGAGGAGGACGAGCGCCGGTGGGGTGGGGCGCCGGCGTCGGGGGCGACAGGATCGGGCTCTCCTCCCGATCCAGATCGGGGGACGAGGGAGAGGGAGTGGCGGCATGGGAGGGAGGGGAAAGTGGGGCGACGGGGTGGGGTTAGGGTTTCGGGGGAGTGGGTTATGGGAGGGGGGGCGTGGCCGGCTGGGCCTTTGCCCAGTTGGGCCGGTGGTGGCCTGGCCGGCTGGGCCGTCTGGCCCAGGGGGGGGGTCTTTCCTTTTTTTTTGATTTGCTTTCTGTTTTCTTTTTATTTATTTTCTTTTCTGTTTTTTATTTATTTATAAACACTTAGGCATTTTATAAAATTGTGAACCATACACCATAATTATCTTTGTAATATTTGGCAACCACCGAACATTTTGTTTTATTATTTTTTTAAAACTTTTATTACCATCATAATTTTGAATTGAATATCGAAACCGTTTTGATTTAACCCGAGATCAACTACAGTGACAGAGGTGACGTGGCATCATTAGTGGGGATTACTGTAGCTTAATTACCCGGGCGTCACAAATCTCCTCCACTACAAGAAATCTCGTCCCGAGATTTAGGAGGTAGAAGGAAATAATGCGGGGTATTCATCACGCAGGCGATCCTCGCGTTCCCAGGTGGCTTCGTCTTCAGAGTGATTCGACCACTGGACTTTGAGGAATTTGATCGCCTTCTGACGCGTGCGGCGTTCAGCTTGGTCAAGAATGCGGACCGGATGCTCTTTATAGGAGAGGTTCTGCTGCAATTCGAGCACTTCATGATCCACTACTCGGATTGGGTCCTTGAAGCAGCGTCGGAGTTGTGACACGTGGAACACATCGTGAACCTGAGAAAGGTTCGACGGAAGCTCCAGTTGATATGCCACTTTTCCACGCCTTTCCAGAACAGTGAATGGGCCAATATAGCGGGGAGCTAGCTTCCCTTTGATCCCGAAGCGGTGAGCACCCTTCATTGGTGTAACTCGAAGATAAGCCTTTTCGCCAGGTTGATAGACCATGTCTTGGTGATGACGGTCATACTGACTTTTCTGACGTGACTGAGCAGTCTTGAGATGCTCGCGAATAATGCGAACTTGTTCTTCGGCCTGTTGGATAATATCCGGACCGAAGAGTGGGCGTTCCCCAGTTTCTGACCAGTTCAGAGGGGTTCGGCACTTTCGTCCATATAACACTTCGAAGGGGGACATCTTCAGACTAGCTTGATAGCTATTATTATAAGAGAACTCGGCATATGGAAGAGATTCCTCCCATTTCTTGCCGAATGAGATTACACAAGCTCGAAGCATGTCTTCGAGAACTTGGTTCACACGTTCAACCTGTCCTTGCGACTGAGGATGAAACGCAGTACTGAACGACAGATGAGTTCCCATAGCTTCTTGGAAACTCTCCCAAAACCTTGAAGTGAATAAGCTGCCACGGTCTGAACTGATAACCAGTGGGATACCGTGGCGTGAAACAATTCTGGCCATGTAGAGAGTAGCAAGCTGACTAGCAGTGATTGTCTCTTTGACCGCCAGAAAATGGGCAACTTTGGAAAGCCGGTCAATGACGACAAGAATAGCATCATTACCTTTCTGAGATTTGGGAAATCCAGTGACGAAGTCCATTTCAACATGGTCCCATTTCCATTCAGGAATAGAGATAGGTTGCAGAGTTCCAGCAGGCCTTTGATGCTCTGCTTTGATTCGGCGACAAACGTCACACTCAGCAACATAACGAGCAATGTCCTGCTTCATATTAGACCACCAGAATCTTTGACGAATATCCTGGTACATCTTTGTACTACCAGGATGGATGGACAGAGGCGTATCATGGGCTTCTTGCATAACCCTTTTAGTCTTATCCAGGTTTTTCTTCGAACAAGGTACCACTAGGCGGTCTTTGAAATACAAGGCGCCATCGTCAGCAACAGTGAAGAATGAGGGCTTTCTTTTTTTGAGGTCGCGCTTAATCTTGAGGACTTCATCGTCACACTTATGTATCCATTTGATGGTGTCCACAAGATCTGGTTTCGCAACCAGGGTATTGAGAGAACCCTTGGAAACAACATGGAGGTTCTGTTTGGGGAAACCTTCGGGAGGAGGAGCGAGTGATCCCGGAGGAACAATATGGAGGTTCAGCCTTCTAAATTCTTCGGTAAGCGAGGGCTGAACTTTATGAACCTGGAGGTGGTTGCAGTAAGACTTGCGGCTCAAGGCATCAGCCATCACATTAGCCTTGCCGGGGGTATATGATATATCCACGTCAAAGTCTGCAACAGTCTCCATCCATCTTTGCTGGCGTAGGTTCAAATCTGGCTGAGTAAAGAGATACTTCAGACTTTGATGGTCGGTGAAGATCTCGCAACGATTACCGAGAAGGTAATGTCGCCACTGCTTCAGTGCATGAATGACAGCAGCAAGCTCGAGGTCGTGAACTGGGTAGTTTTCTTCGTGAGGGCGCAATTGACGAGAGGCATAAGCAATCACTCTGCGCTCTTGCATTAGGACACAGCCTAATCCTTGACGGGAAGCGTCGCAATAAATGACGAAGTCCTTCTTAGTATCAGGTGGTGCAAGCACGGGGGCAGAAGTCAATTTGTCTTTGAGCGCCTGGAAACTATCCTGACACTTGTCTGTCCAGTCAAACTTGACACCCTTATGTAACAGGTTAGTCAGAGGCCTGGCAATCTTGGAGAAGTTCTCGACGAATCGACGGCAATAGCTGGCGAGACCGAGAAAACTTCGGACTTGCTTGACGTTCTTCGGAGGAGTCCAATCGAGAATAGCCTGAACTCGTTCAGGGTTGACGGCAATACCATCTTTGGAGATGACATGCCCAAGATAGGTTACTTCGGGGAGCCAGAATTCACACTTGGAATACTTAGCATACAGTTGATGCTCTCGAAGTTTCTCTAGCACAAGACGCAGATGTACAGCATGTTCTTCCTCGTTCTTGGAAAATACAAGGATATCGTCCAGATATACCACGACGAACTTGTCGAGGTAATCCATGAATATATAATTCATCAAACGAGAGAAGGTGGCGGGAGCATTCGTTAAGCCGAATGACATGACGGTGTACTCATATGACCCATACCGAGTCACGAAGGCGGTTTTTGGAATGTCCTCTTCACGAACACGGATCTGGTGGTAACCCAACCTCAAGTCGAGTTTGGAGAACACTGATGAACCAGCCAGTTGATCATAAAGATCATTGATCCGAGGAAGAGGGTATTTATTCTGAATGGTAGCTTGGTTTATAGGACGGTAGTCTTGGACCAATCGGTTTGTCCCATCCTTCTTCCTAACAAAGAGAGAAGGTGCTCCCCAAGGAGAGCAACTTGGGCGAATGAAACCTTTGACAAGAGATTTGTCGATTTCCTCCTTAAGCTCAGTGAGTTCATGCGGCGGCATCTTATAGGGTCGTTTAGCTATAGGGGTGGTGCCGGGTTTCAAGTCGATGATGAATTCGACAGCTCTAGCAGGGGGAATCCCTGGAAGTTCTTCTAGGAAGACATCTTGGAATTCACGAACGACGAGAATGTCTTCAATGCCCTCGAGTGGTGCAGCGTTCAACGCATTCAAGGCATAAAGCCGTGCCTCGGCGTTCTGAACTAGATGAGCTTGATAAGCTATTATTTCATCAGAAGGGTGTAGCAAATGGACGACCTTAGTGGCGCAAACTATAGAAGCAGTATGCGCTTTTAACCAATTCATCCCCAGAATGAGATCAATGCTACAGGACTTCAGTACGATGGGAGAGACAAGGAATTCCAGTCCTTCGATTTCTACAGGGACGTCGTTGCAAATCATGGAGGTTCGGCATTGGCCCGCAGGGGTGTGTACTAATAGTGAAGCATCCATGTTCTCACATTTAATGTCGTGCAAGCATGCAAAACCTTCTGACATGAATGAATGAGATGCACCGGTATCAAATAAAACGGATGCTGGTACTGAATTTACGAGGAGGGTACCCATCACAGTAGCAGGCTGGTCTTGAGCTTCGCTCAGATCAACGTGGTTGGCATGAACACGACCATAAGACTTGGCATTGTTGCTGCGGGGCTGGTTGCTTCCACGGCCAGTTGCTGGAAGGGCCAGTTGATTCGGGTTCTGGTTGCATTCCCTAGCACGATGTCCTGGTTGCCCACACCTGAAGCACAATCCATTATTGGGAGTGGGAACAGGAGCTTGTGGTGGTGGAGCTGGGAGTCTTGGCCGCCTAGTCGGAGGAGTAGGCAGACGAGGTGCAGCATAGGTCTGCCTTGGGGTAGGTGCATCCGGCTGGTACAAGCTATTGGGAATCCATATCTTGCGCTTCTGCGAGGACGGGCCCGAAGATGAGCCCGTGTCACGGTTGCGCCTGTGAGAGCTCTGGTATTCCTGCAGACCAGTTTCGACGTTGATGGCCTTGTTCACCAAGGTGGCGAAATCAGTAAAGTCATGCACTAGAAGTGCAAGCTTGATGTCAGCTTGAAGGCCATCACGGAACTTCTCCTGTCTGCGTGCATCAGTTGCAATGTCTTCTTCAGCATAGCGGGACAAGTCCAGAAACTCCCGCTGATAAGCTTCCACAGTTTTGTTGCCTTGGGTGAGGTTGCGGAACTCACACTTCTTCCGGTCCATAACTCCCTGAGGAATGAAGCGAGCACGGAAGGCAGCTTGGAAGTCTGGCCAGGTGATGATTGTTCCAGCTGGCAGTGTACGCCTGTGGCTGTCCCACCATTGAGCTGCGGGTCCCTTCAGGAAGAAGGAAGCAAAGGTGACATAGCTGGCAGGGGCTACATCAGCAGACTCCATCTCATAGGTGATGTCACGGAGCCAGTCATCAGCATCCAGAGGCTGGGTTGAGCTGCGGTACACTGTTGGGTTCAGGCGCATGAAATCCTGCAGAGTTACTGGGGTTGGCTGCTGGTTCATATTGGGGCGAGGAAACTGAGCCATCATATTCTCCATGAACTGACGATTCAGCTCAAACTGTTGGATCATACCAGCCATGTACTCAGGCGGTGGTGGGGCGTTGCCACCACGACCACGACCACCTGGTCTAACCATCCTGCCAATGTTTAACAGGGGTAGTTCAGCATTGAGGAATTGTAAAAACAAGCATCATTCATGATGAAACATGCACAACGAAAGCAGCACGACAGATACCACATAGTAGTCGGCATATCTTACAAAAGAGATCATGCATAGAGTTCGTTACACAGTGTTCAATACATAGACTAAGACATCGTAGGCGGCACACAGGCTCGCGGCGAATGCATCTAACTCTAATAAGCAAGTCTACGTCAGTCCCATGCGGTACTGCGGAGGTAGGTGTAGCCCGACAGCTGGTAGTGACGCGAAGGGAAGACCTCCACGCGAGTAGCCTGGGGTCCGCGGATACTCTGGTGCGGAACCCGATGCGCAGGTGGCAGGAGAGGGCCCAATGCAGGAGAGTAGCCTCCCACATCTGGCCAGCCGACGCCCTGGGGCATCATGGTCCTGGCGGGGTAGATCGCAGAACGCGTCAGATCACCAGATCGGACAAAGGGGTGCAACAGTGTCAGAGCACGATACAGGTGCTGACGGGTGGTGTACAACTCGTGGCGAAGAGCTCGGTTAGCTCTATCCAGCCCATCAGCATGCAGAACCAGGTTCTGATGGTAGAATGGCTCGCGGGTGACAGTGGAGTAGGCCGCAGTGTAGTAACCCTCCGCACCAACATCGGATGCAATAGCAATGTGCCTGAAGGGGGAGGTGTCCAACTCCTGATACTCACCACGAAGACGTGTCAGAGCAGCATAAGCAGCATCGTGGACCGCCATATCGATAGTCACTCCAACACCATGAGCAGTGTGCAGCACAGTAGTGGAGTCATACTCCCGAGAGTAGAGGTGGACGACGGCACGGTACTGCTCCTGGTTGAAATCCTGATACTCCTCATAGACGGTGTACTCAGGGTGCCAGCGATAACCCAGATAGGTCATCATCTCAACCAACACAGCAGGTGATCCTGAGGCAGCAATGGCCGTCGTGTGGCGCACGACCTGCCTCGTGGGTTCCATCTGAAAACAAAGTTGTTTTCACAGGAGTCAAATGACAATGTGGATAATGTTCAAGTACTACACTAAAGAATAACTAGGGCTTATCCAACTTTGGGGTGAATGTCGTAACGGGACCCTAGTGTCAGAGTTAGTGAATTCGTTTAACCCGAGTAGAAGGGAGTTCAGAGTCCCAGAGTAAAGGTCGAGGAGTAAAAGATCCTAGCACCACCCGATGGCGACGTGGGCCCGTAAGGCACACAGCCAAGTTAGTAAAAGTTTTTGCAATGTCTAGACTCGACTTCGGCCAAGGAGTGGGGAAGGGGGGTTCCTACAGGCAGTCGGCTCTGATACCAACTTGTGACGCCCCCGATTCAATCGTACGCTAATCATGCATGCAAATGTGTACGATCAAGATCAGGGACTCACGGGAAGATATCACAACACAACTCTACAAATAAAAATAAGTCATACAAGCATCATATTACAAGCCAGGGGCCTCGAGGGCTCGAATACAAGAGCTCGATCATAGGCGAGTCAGCGGAAGCAACAATAACTGAGGACAGACATAAGTTAAACAAGTTTGCCTTAAGAAGGCTAGCACAAACTGGGATACAGATCGAAAGAGGCGCAGGCCTCCTGCCTGGGATCCTCCTTAACTACTCCTGGTCGTCGTCAGCGGGCAGCACGTAGTAGTAGGCACCTCCGGTGTAGGGGTCGTCGTCGACGGTGGCGTCTGGCTCCTGGGCTCCAACATCTGGTTGCGACAACCAGAAAGGAAGGAAAGGGGGAAAAGGGGGGAGAAAGCAACCGTGAGTACTCATCCAAAGTACTCGCAAGCAAGGAGCTACACTACATATGCATGGGTATCAAATGGAGTAAGGGTATCATATGTGGACTGAACTGCAGAAAGCCAGAATAAGAGGGGGATAACTAGTCCTTTCGAAGACTACGCTTCTGGCAGCCTCCGTCTTGCAACATGTAGAAGAGAGTAGACTGAAGTCCTCCAAGTAGCATCGTATAGCATATTCCTAACCGATGATCCTCCCCTCGTCGCCCTGTGAGAGAGCGATCACCGGTTGTATCTGGCACTTGGAAGGGTGTGTTTTATTAAGTATCCGGTTCTAGTTGTCATAAGGTCAAGGTACAACTCCGGGTCGTCCTTTTACCGAGGGACACGGCTATTCGAATAGATAAACTTCCCTGCAGGGGTGCACCACATACCCCAACACGCTCGATCCCATTTGGCCGGACACACTTTTCTGGGTCATGACCGGCCTCGGAAGATCAACACGTCGCAGCCCTACCTAGACCAACAGAGAGGTCAGCACGCCGGTCTAAACCTAAGCGCCCAGGGGTCTGGGCCCATCGCCCTTAGCACACCTGCACGTTGCGAGGGCGGCCGGAAGCAGACCTAGCCTAGTGGCGTTCCAGTCCAATCCAGCGCGCGCCGCTCCGTCGCTGACGTCAAGAAGGCTTCGGCTGATACCACGACGCCGGGATACCCATAACTACTCCCACGTAGATGGTTAGTGCGTATAGACCAAATGGCCAGACTCAGATCAAATACCCAGATCTCGTTAAGCGTGTTAAGTATCCGCGAACGCCGACCAGGGCCAGGCCCACCCCTCTCCTAGGTGGTCTCAACCTGCCCTATCGCTCCGCCTCAAGTAATAGTCGGGGGCCGTCGGGAACCCAGGCCCACCTCTACCGGGATGGAGCCACCTGCCCCTTCTGCCCCCATCTCCGAACAGTTTCTCCGGTAATGTAATATGGTAAAGTATATAGTATATGCCCGTGATCACCTCCCGAAGTGATCACGGCCCAGTAGTATAGCATGGCAGACGGACAAGAGTGTAGGGCCACTGATGGAACACTAGCATCCTATACTAAGCAGTAGGATAGCAGGTAATGGTAACAACAGTAGTAGCAAGGACAGGCTATGCATCAGGATAGGAATAACGAAAAGCAGTAACATGCTACACTACTCTAATGCAAGCAGTATAGAGAAGAGTAGGCGATATCTGGTGATCAAAGGGGGGCTTGCCTGGTTGCTCTGGCAAGAGAGAGGGGTCGTCAACTCCGTAGTCGTACTGGGTAGCAGCGGCGTCGGTCTCGGAGTCTATCGAGAGAAGAGGGGGGAGAAACAATAAATATTTAAGCAAGCATATGCATAGTGATGCATGACATGACAAGTAACGGCGTTAGAGGTGCCCTAACGCGGTAGTAGGTGATACCGGTGAAGGGGGATAACATCCGGGAAAGTATCCCCGGTGTTTTGCGTTTTCGGGCAGAGGACCGGAGGGGGAAAGTTGCGGGTTCGATAGGTTAGGGGTGTGTGGCGGACGAACGGACTGCGTATCCGGATTCGTCTCGTCGTTCTGAGCAACTTTCATGTTGAAAATATTTTCATCCGAGTTACGGATTAAAAGATATGATTTTCTAAAGATTTAAACCATTTTCTGATTTTAATTATTTATTTTATTCCAACATTATCCAAAACAGTGAATGATGACGTCAGCATGACATCGGAGTGATGTCAGCAGGTCAACTGGTCGGTTGACCAGTCAAACCAGACAGGTGGGTCCAGTGGGACCCACATGTCATTGACAGGGCTAACTAAACAGGTTTGGTTAGTTTAGTTAATTGATTAGGTTAATCTAATTATAATTAGTTAACTTAATTAATTCCTTAATTAATTAATTAATTTTATTATTAGTATTTATTTCTTTTTAATTAATTAATTTATTTATTCTTTCCTCTTTTTTTTTAGAATCGTTCTGGGCGGTGGGGCCCCTTGTCAGTGGGCCAAAGGCCTAACGGGCATGGGGTAATGGGGCTGCGGGCGGGGCAGCCCCGAGCGCTGCGAGCGGGCACAACCGCGGGGAGGCGGTGGCCGGCGACAGCGACCGGCGCAGAGGCGCCATGGGGCGGTAAGGGAGCGTGAGCGCGGAGCGGCGAGCGGGGCGAGCAGGCCAGACGGCGTGCCGGAGTTGCAGCGCCGCAGGCGGAGCGGCGAGGCGAGGCCGGGGCGAGTAGTGGTTGCGGACGGCGCGAGCGCGCGCGGCCATGGGCGCGTGACGGGCGCGAGCGAGCGCAAGGAGGTGGGGGCCGCGGCGCGGGAGCTCGCGGGGTCGACGAGTGGGCGGCAGAGGAGCAGTCGCAGGGGCGGGGGACGACGAGCAGCGGGGCCACGCGAGGCCGCGGTCAGAGAACCAGGGGAGAGAGGGAGGGGGCCGGAGCTCACGGCGGGGCGTAGGGTCTCGGCCGTGGGGTCGAGGTGGTCCGGTGACGACGGCGCCGGCGAGGAGGAAGGCGGCGGCCGTCCGGCGATGCGGATCCGGCGAGGTGGGAGTCGGGGACGGTCTCGAGGCGACGAGGGGGGGGGTCGGGCGTCCTGCGCGGCCGGTCGGGGAGGAGGGGAGGAGGACGAGCGCCGGTGGGGTGGGGCGCCGGCGTCGGGGGCGACAGGATCGGACTCTCCTCCCGATCCAGATCGGGGGACGAGGGAGAGGGAGTGGCGGCGTGGGGGGGGGGAGAAGTAGGGCGACGGGGTGGGGTTAGGGTTTCGGGGGAGTGGGTTATGGGAGGGGGGGCGTGGCCGGCTGGGCCTTTGCCCAGTTGGGCCGGTGGTGGCCTGGCCGGCTGGGCCGTCTGGCCCAGGGGGGGGGGTCTTTCCTTTTTTTTTGATTTGCTTTCTGTTTTCTTTTTATTTATTTTCTTTTCTGTTTTTTTATTTATTTATAAACACTTAGGCATTTTATAAAATTGTGAACCATACATCATAATTATCTTTGTAATATTTGGCAACCACCGAACATTTTGTTTTATTATTTTTTTAAAACTTTTATTACCATCATAATTTTGAATTGAATATCGAAACCGTTTTGATTTAACCCGAGATCAACTACAGTGACAGAGGTGACGTGGCATCATTATTGGGGATTACTGTAGCTTAATTACCCGGGCGTCACATCAGCGCTCCGTCGATCTGGCTCGGGGCGACGGAGAAGCAGGAGGCGGCCTACCTCGACCACTGGCGTCGTGTTCGGCTGACCGAGGAGCGCCGGGAGGGCGAGCGCCTGCAGATGCTCGAGCGCGAGGCCGAAGAGGAGGCGCGGCAGGCCCAGGCAGCGGCGGCGCAGCCCAACATCGCCGCCCTCTGAAACACGGCGTTTCCCCGGGCCGACCCTGCGCCGACGTTGATCGACCTCACCGGCCCGACGCAGACGCCGACGAAGGCGCCTAGGGCTTCGTGACGTCTAATTTTTAGTTTCTTTATGTTAATTAATGTAATGTGAACTTCCGCCGGCCTTCGTGGTCGGCTTTTATGTTTAATAAAATGCATGTTAAAAAAATTTAGCACGCCGACAAAATGGGTCGGGCCAGTGTTGGACGCTCGCGCCGATTCAAATACAGTGACGGACGTTTGTGTCCGCCAGACCGACCAAAATGAACAAAAAGCGGACAAAAACGCCGTCCGTATGAGTCGGCCCGTTGGAGTTGCTCTAAAACCATGTAAGTTTCATTTGTCATAGTGTCCACATGGGGAAAACTGGATTATGCACCCTATTAATTGATGTACTCGTAGGACCTAACTCTCATTAAAAATCAGAAAATTTTCACTGTACATATATATAGATAAATTAATTAAGCAAAAGGAGGGAAACGAAATCCATACCAACCAGCTCGTGGTGACAGGCCTTGCCTAACCAGAACCGAAAAGGCTGCAGGGACGAAAGAGAAAAGGTCCCCTCGCCCCAAGTCACGGCCCGCTTTCCCCTTCCTACCCGTTCCCTTGGTTTCCACTCCAAATTCAAACTTGGGGCTGAAAGCTTGACGTCAGTCGAAATCTGGGGTGCAAACCGCAAATCCACTCCTCTCCGTCCGAAACGAGAGGCCTTTACTCTACTCCCCTCTACGACTCGCTCCGCCTCCCGTTGTCCCCTGCTCCGCTCCGCTCCTCCCCATTTCCTGCCTTCGTTGCTCCCCAGTCCACAGGGCAGCACCGGAAGCCCGAACCCCACCGCGCCGGTGACTATGAACGCGGGCGGGCGCCGGCGCTACACCTCGGAGCAGCTCCTCTTCGACGTCCCCGCCAATGCCGCAACGGCGGGCGGTGCCGGCAGGTGGACCCAGGTACGGCTAACGATTCCTCGAGATCTGCGTGCAGCACGTTATCTCCGGTTAGCTCATGAGTCTGGATTTGGGGTGATATTGCTTGCAGCGCGGGGGGGTGCGCCGCGGGGACGGGGAGATCTTCGTGTCGGTGGACCCGGCGACGCCGGCACGGCTGCGCGGAGGGGACGCGGCAGCTGGGGAGTCTCCGGGGCAGAGGCACCAGCTCAGCCCCGGGCTGCTCGACCTCCACGCCTTTGATACCGAGCTTATCCCCGATGTAAGACGAGAGCTGCAGTTTTTATGAGTACTGCTTCTGTTCCGATGATCCCGTGTGGCTGCGTTAGATTATAATATTCTTGATTGTAGGAAGTGTTATTGATCTGACGTTCTGAATCCAGTTGTCGAGGCATGGCCACATGGGTCCTCAGAAGTTTTTTAATTTTCTTTGGATCATCGGTGTATGGAAAGCAAACGAAGAACTGTTTCGTTTTTGTTTTGGCATCAGTCTTGTTTTAGGCGAATTTCAGTTACTTGTGCGAAATTAAATATTTGCTACAGCTTTAGGTAGCTGGTGAGACGTGGCACTGCATCCGTAGGTGTTTTTGTTGGGTCTCATTTTGGTCATGTTCTTGCCAATGCTGCCCACGCCATATGTACTCTGCTTGCAAATATGTGCTTTGGCATCTATGTTAATGAATTTATGGCTGTGTTCAACAGAGGATGCAAATGCCGGGAGGTTTTGACCTTCCTTTTCAGGAAAAGAAAATCCGTACTGTATGGTTCGATATAAGCTATTGATTTGTGTAAGTTAGTTCTTTAGATTAGATGGTATGCTAATGAAGGATCGCTGGTAAACCAAATATTTAATGTTGTAGCAATGGGACATATATTATTGCCCACATTGTAAATTCTATGTTAAATGTAATTCATGTTTATATACAGTTTCAAGTACAAGGAATGTATGATGGTGCTGAAAAGTTTGGTTATGCCAATGGAGAAGGCTTTGATGATTCGGATATGAGCTTTGGTACAGACAAGAAGATGAGCAAGTCCGCTGTTTTTGCTGAAAGTAACTACCTCAAGGCCTTCCCTGAGAAAGAGAAGGCAGCCCCTGTTGCTAAAATCAAAGTGGTGGTATGTTTCTTTGTCTTGCTCCATGATTGAATATTTCTCAATGGCTCATACAAAGCTATGAGGACATCACTTTTTATAGCTTTGATGTGTAATGTTAAATGCAGGTGCGCAAAAGACCTCTGAACAAGAAGGAGATATCAAAGAAAGAAGAAGATATCATAGACATTGAACAAAATTCTTTGACTGTCCATGAGACTAAACTTAAGGTTCATGCCAAGCTTGTTATCTCCATATGATCATAACTTGCTACTGGAAGTCTATTCTCATTGCTTGATACCTGGCACATAATTCTGCAGGTTGACCTCACTGAGTATGTCGAAAAGCATGGATTTGTGTTCGACGCTGTTTTGGATGAGGACGTTTCAAATGATGAGGTGATCAGTTATCCGCGCACTCTATATAATTACAGTATTAGGTATTATAAATTTATTCTCAGCAACCTGGAGCCATTCTATTTACAGGTTTATCGTGAAACAGTGGAACCAGTGGTTCCTGCTATTTTTAATCGTACAAAGGCAACTTGTTTTGCATATGGACAAACCGGTATAGCTCCAACATCCTCTAGATGCATGTCTAAAATTGCAGCAGACTAAAGACAACTCCTAACTTACATTGTCCATGCAGGTAGTGGAAAAACCTACACCATGAGACCACTTCCTCTAAAGGCCTCCCAAGACATTTTGAGACTAATGCACCATACATATCGTAATCAGGGGTTTCAGTTATTTTTTAGTTTCTTTGAGATCTATGGAGGGAAATTATATGATCTGCTTAATGAAAGGAGGTACATTATACCTAAATCTGTTATGTTTATAAATAAAGTCTATGCAGAAAGGCAATTATGTTTCAGTTCTGAACAATGATTACCTCATGTAGTAAACTTTGCATGAGAGAAGATGGAAAACAGAAAGTTTGCATTGTTGGTTTACAAGAGTACAGGGTGTCTGATCTTGAAACTATCAAGGAGTTGATTGAGAGAGGTAATGCCACCAGAAGTACTGGTACAACTGGTGCAAACGAGGAGTCATCACGATCTCATGCCATTCTTCAGCTTGCTATCAAACGGCGTGTTGATGGCAATGAGTCTAAACCACCCAGATTGGCCGGCAAGTTGTCGTTTATTGACCTGGCTGGCAGTGAGCGTGGTGCTGATACAAATGAAAATGATAAACAAACAAGGTTATCTTACAAAACTTTCTATGTAAGGAATATACATTATGTATTTTGCTAACACTGAAATGCTTTAAAAAAATATTATGCAGAATTGAGGGCGCTGAGATCAATAAAAGTTTGCTTGCTTTAAAGGAATGCATCAGAGCACTTGATAATGATCAGAATCATATTCCCTTCCGTGGTAGCAAGTTGACTGAAGTTTTACGAGATTCATTCATTGGAGACTCGCGCACTGTCATGATTTCATGCATTTCCCCTAGTTCTGGCTCTTGTGAACATACACTGAACACATTGAGATATGCTGATAGGTAACTATCTTTATTCATTCTTTATGTTGCAGTAGCTGCTTTTTCTCCATGTAACACATGTAACATATTCTCACCTTCAGAGTGAAGAGTCTGTCAAAAGGAAGTAACAGCAAGAAAGATGTGCCTTTGGCCGCTGCACCTTTACGAGAGTCGAGTCCTTCACCATTGGCTCCGGTTGTACCCTCTTTCTCTGCAGCTGAGGTAATGAATGATATCACTGAAAGGGGTAAGTTTGGTTGGCCCAAGCAGCAGTATGCCAAAGAACAGCCATCACCATCGTTTGTGGATAGAATGCCCAAGGGTAGGGAAGACACTGAGTTCAGTTCGGCGAATAGTGGTTATTTCAATGAACAAAGAAGCAGAGGCATTGCGGCAGCAGGTATAGCCGTGGTACCAGATACAATGTACCAGCAAGGAAGGCAACATGCACGGAAGGGTAGAGATCCAGCTTTGGAGAATAATATGAGAAATTATGTTGCTTACCCAATTAGAAGGGCTGTGCCAGACGAAGATGACCATCTGAATGACCTCCTTCAGGTACAGTATTATTGCTTCTGCACCATTTTGTTGATAGAATATGACCACGGTTAGGTTTTGATGTTTGTTAACTGGTGCAGGAAGAGGAAGATTTAGTGAGTTCTCACAGAAAGCAGGTGGAAGAGACCCTGGATATCATTAAAGAGGTTAGTCGCCTAAAATGGTAAACTGACTCACTGTCATTGGTCGTCATATTATTTTGCCGTAACCTGTGAATGGCCTCTTGTTTCATCAGGAGATGAACTTACTAGATGAAGCAGATCAGCCTGGCAACCAACTGGACGACTACGTTACAAGACTAAGCGGTATCCTCTCACAGAAAGCTGCTGGAATTGTGGATTTACAGGATCGTCTGGCACAGTTCCAGAGGCGCTTAAACGAGAATAGCGTGCTGCTATATTCCGAGTGCCCTTGATCACAAGAGCGGCCTATTCGTCGCTACTCCGTCTCCCAGGGTAATGAGGAAGTTGGGGACAGAGGCAGCAGAGTCGATCTGCCCCCCATGAGCTCTGCCCCGATGCGGTCTCGCCTTTGCGAACGCTGGTGCGCCGATGCAGTTCTGAACCCATAGATGCGGCAAATGCAGAACTAGGTGGCTAGTTGACTGCTGCTTGCCGTGGCCGACTCCGTAGCATATTTGTACCCGAGTCGTTCCATTGTGTGCGTGTGCTTCGTACTTCCGTTCAATCCATGTGTATGTATATCCGCGTCACATGAGTACCCTGCTATTTGTTCATCAACAAATATGCTGTTTTTTTACTATGGTGCATGAAGATTCCGGTATGTCGCTGCATGGCAATTTTTTTCAAACACACATACCTTATTTCTGTGGTTACGAAAGTTGCAAATATATGTTTTGAATATTTTAAATTTTTACTATCAACTTAATATGGACTGAAAAAAATGAACAAAAACGTGTCTCATACATCCGTTTCTGAAAAACTCTCTCCAATCCATATTAATTGATGCACACTTAGTATAATTTGAAGATCTTATATTTGTGAATGGAGGGGTACCTAAACCACATGAAAGGTTTCATCTTATGTTAGTTTTTCTCCCAACCTTTCTTTCATCATCCTCACCCCCATCGATCGTTGTTCGCTTAGGGTGTCTCCAATAGCATACATCAAAAAGGACAATCTGAATCATCCACGCCTCCATGGACACGTCCCGACGTGACTGCGGACAACGGATAGAGGGCTGACATCCAATTTGGTGCACCAAATGTCCATCTCTTGTACAATAGAGAGAGGAGAGAAAAGGGAGGAGGATGAAAAGCTGGGTTCACTATGGGTCCAAGGCTTGTCCATAGTGTGTCGGGGCTCCTTAAGCCACTTCTATGTTTGCTATCGGTTTAGCAGAATTCAGACACCATGCCTGCTCCGCGAAAGTTTTATGTGCCTATACCTGGCCATGGGCTGCCCGGCCCGGTCGGCCCGACCCGACCCGGCCCGGCCTGACCTTGTCCACGGGCCGGGTCTGGGCCTAGGTTTTGAGCCCGAATGCTAGGCCGGGCCGGGGCCGGGCCAGTCATATGTGTTGTTTAATGAAGAGGCCCGGCCCGAGGCCCGGTTGGCTTTTGCAGTGACGGGTCGGGCTCGGGCCTGGTTTTTTTTGCTTTGGGCGTGGTCAGGCCCGATCCGAAGCTCGGCCCGACCCGGGGGATGGCTAGGTATAGATGTGCCCCATTAAATGACTAAAAGTGTCTGAATCGTCCGATCCGGACATTTAGAAGCGATTTGATGTACACATGTGGAGATGCCCTTAGGCCCTGCACCGCATCCCCTCGCTCGCGTGAAAATATCGGGTGAACCGAATGACTAATCCGCACCACTCCTCACGACTTCCCATAGAAAAATAGGCTAGGGTTGCCCACCTCAGCCGCCACGCTGTTGCCCCACACATCACCAACCATGGTCGCTCCCTCCGTGTGCAAATGGGGGTAGCATCGCCATAGCCTGCGCGATCTCCCCCGAGGAAGCCCTGTGCTTGCTTGCCGTCATGTGTCATAGCCTCCGACACCCGCGTGTGGCTGTTGACGACTCTTCTACCAACCCCATCGCCCCCGCTCGCCTTCTCCCCTACCACGGTTGCCTCACCCTAGCTCGTGGGCGCCACGTTAATTGTTTATGCTTACGAGATCACATCCGGCTGTATTTAGTGCCACTCCACCTTTTTTCAATTTTGATCTTTTATGCTTGTGAGATCACATCCAGTTGTATTTAGTGCCACTACATCTTCTTTTGGCTCTTCTATGCTTGTCGTGGGATCACATCCAGCTACTGCGGTCCAAACAATGAATTATTACATCATCAGTATAATATGAATGGGTTGCTTTGCTTTAGATTCTATCGTATTGCTTTCTTTTGACTATTGAGAAACACAAAAGAGTTGAATGTGATTCTGATGTACGTATGCAGATGTGCTACTATGTAGCAGCTTCTTTCTCTCTAAATTTCTTCGAGACTAATTCGTGTGTTTTGAAACTCTTGATGTGTGCAAACCTACCTTAGCGACAAGTTGACATCCGGTGAGCCAAGGCATGGTTCTTTTTTTCTTTTGCGTGCTTAGCATTTTAGGGTACTTGTTCATACCTATGCTTAATGAGAAGCAACAAGCACTAACACTATGCGTCGGCTTGAGGAAACTTGGAGCATCAACATGGTTACATCAAGGGAGAGAGACGGTGGGGGGTGTAACACCCCCAGTGTCATGCTACAACGACCTCACCCTAATGGTGCCATGTCATCATGTTTAACTAAGCCAAATTGCCACTTGATAAAAATCAAAGCCATTTTCATATATAAATTATTTTCCAAATAAAATATTCTACAAACTGAAAAAACTAAAATGTTCGAGATGTTGCAAGTATACACTAAGTAATTGTCGTGTAGAAACCAGCATCTTTTGAATTTTTAAAATGGCCTTACCCTATTTAAAATAAGGCTAGTGGCATTAAATATACGCACATAAATTCAAAACTGAATTTGAACAACTCCTTTTGGCCCCAAATTTTTTGTGCCAGACTAGAAAGTAGCCAAGTATTTTTGTGTTAAATATCGCATCCAACAAAGATCAAATGGTGACCAAATTAATTGCAAAGCAATAGCTTTTTAAATTACAGATAGATTAAAGAGAAAAGCACACGTTGTACACCTAAAGCCTAGTGCTACAGTGTGAAGCCCAACAGTTAACTGTATCAGGCCCAGCCCACCTGGCTGGCCTTTTCCCCTACCTCTGGACAGAGGCAGAGGCCATGGCACCGAGCACGCGCGCACGCCGTTCAAGCCATAGATGACCACCTGTCGACCATTCACCGGTGCCCCGATATGGATAAGCACACCCCTGAACCCCCTTGACAAACCCTATGAAGGAAATATGCCCTAGAGGCAATAATAAAGTTATTATTTATTTCCTTATATCATGATAAATGTTTATTATTCATGCTAGAATTGTATTAACCGGAAACATAATACATGCGTGAATACATAGACCAACAGAGTGTCACTAGTATGCCTCTACTTGACTAGCTCGTTAATCAAAGATGGTTATGTTTCCTAACCATGAACAAAGAGTTGTTATTTGATTAACGAGGTCACATCATTAGTTGAATGATCTGATTGACATGACCCATTCCATTAGC
Source organism: Triticum monococcum (assembly GCA_034509565.1). NCBI lineage: Eukaryota > Viridiplantae > Streptophyta > Magnoliopsida > Poales > Poaceae > Triticum > Triticum monococcum. Next base: position 478,899,525 of record CM067843.1, read on the forward strand.
TTAGCACCCGATCGTTTAGTATGTTGGTATTGCTTTCTTCATGACTTGTACATGTTCCTATAACTATGAGATTATGCAACTCCCGTTTACCGGAGGAATACTTTGGGTACTACCAAACGTCACAACGTAACTGGGTGATTATAAAGGAGTACTACAGGTGTCTCCAATGGTAGATGTTGGGTTGGCGTATTTCGAGATTAGGGTTTGTCACTCCGAGTGTCGGAGAGGTATCTCTGGGCCCTCTCGGTAATGCACATCACATAAGCCTTGCAAGCACTGCAACTAATATGTTAGTTGTAAGATGATGTATTACGGAACGAGTAAAGAGACTTGCCGGTAACGAGATTGAACTAGGTATTGGATACCGACGATCGAATCTCGGGCAAGTAACATACCGATGACAAAGGGAACAACGTATGTTGTTATGCGGTCTGACCGATAAAGATCTTCGTAGAATATGTAGGAGCCAATATGGGCATCCAGGTCCCGCTATTGGTTATTGACCGGAGACGTGTCTCGGTCATGTCTACATTGTTCTCAAACCGTAGGGTCCGCACGCTTAACGTTACGATGACAGTTATTATGAGTTTATGCATTTTGATGTACCGAAGGTTGTTCGGAGTCCCGGATGTGATCACGGACATGACGAGGAGTCTCGAAATGGTCGAGAAGTAAAGATTGATATATTGGAAGCCTATGTTTGGACACCGGATATGATCCGAAGGCAAGACATTCGTTGCTAAGAATGGATCATTTCTAGAGAAGGAGTTTCTCTCGAAAGAAGTGAGTGGGAGGAAAGTAGAACTTGACGAGGTAACTGTACCTGCTCCCTTATTGGAAAATAGTACATCACAGAAAACTGTTTCTGCGACACCTATACCAATTAGTGAGGAAGCTAATGATGATGATCATGAAACTTCAGGACAAGATACTACTGAACCACGTAGATCAACCAGAGTGAGATCCGCACCAGAGTGGTATGGTAATCCACTTCTGGAAGTCATGCTACTAGATCATGATGAACCTACGAACTATGAAGAAGCGATGGTGAGCCCAGATTCCGCAAAGTGGCTTGAGGCCATGAAATCTGAGATGGGATCCATGTATGAGAACAAAGTATGGACTTTGGTTGACTTGCCCGATGATCGGCAAGCAATTGAGAATAAATGGATCTTCAAGAAAAAGACTGACGCTGACGGTAATATTACTGTCTATAAAGCTCGACTTGTCGCAAAAGGTTTTCGACAAGTTCAAGGGGTTGACTACGATGAGACCTTCTCACCCATAGCGATGCTTAAGTCCGTCAGAATCATGTTAGCAATCACCACATTTTATGATTATGAAATATGGCAAATGGATGTCAAAACTGCGTTCCTGAATGGATTTCTGGAAGAAGAGTTGTATATGATGCAACCAGAAGGTTTTGTCGATCCGAAGGGAGCTAACAAAGTGTGCAAACTCCAGCGATCCATTTATGGACTGGTGCAAGCATCTCGGAGTTGGAATAAACGCTTTGATAGTGTGATCAAAGCATTTGGCTTTATACAGACTTTTGGAGAAGCCTGTATTTACAAGAAAGTGAGTGGGAGCTCTGTAGCATTTCTGATATTATATGTGGATGACATATTGCTGATTGGAAATGATATAGAATTTCTGGATAGCATAAAGGGATACTTGAATAAAAGTTTTTCGATGAAAGACCTCGGGGAAGCTGCTTAGATATTAGGCATAAAGATCTATAGAGATAGATCAAGACGCTTAATTGGACTTTCACAAAGCACATACCTTGACAAGATTTTGAAGAAGTTCAAAATGGATCAAGCAAAAAAAGGTTCTTGTCTGTGTTACAAGGTGTGAAGTTGAGTCAGACTCAATGCCCGACCACTGCAGAAGATAGAGAGAAAATGAAAGATGTTCCCTATGCTTCAGCCATAGGCTCTATCATGTATGCAATGCTGTGTACCAGACCTGATGTGTGCCTTGCTATAAGTTTAGCAGGGAGGTACCAAAGTAATCCAGGAGTGGATCACTGGACAACGGTCAAGAACATCCTGAAATACCTGAAAAGGACTAGGGATATGTTTCTCATATATGGAGGTGGCAAAGAGCTCACCGTAAGAGGTTACGTTGATGCAAGCTTTGACACTGATCCGGACGATTCTAAATCGCAAACCGGATACGTGTTTACTTTAAACGGTGGAGCTGTCAGTTGGTGCAGTTCTAAACAAAGCGTCGTAGCGGGATCTACATGTGAAGCGGAGTACATAGCTGCTTCGGAAGCAGCGAACGAAGGAGTCTGGATGAAGGAGTTCATATCCGATCTAGGTGTCATACCTAGTGCATCGGGTCCAATGAAAATCTTCTGTGACAATACTGGTGCAATTGCCTTGGCAAAGGAATCCAGATTTCACAAAAGAACCAAACACATCAAGAGACGCTTCAACTCCATCCGGGATTTAGTCCAGGTGGGAGACATAGAGATTTGCAAGATACATATGGATCTGAATGTTGCAGACCCGTTGACTAAGCCTCTTCCACGAGCAAAACATGATCAGCACCAAGGCTCCATGGGTGTTAGAATCATTACTGTGTAATCTAGATTATTGACTCTAGTGCAAGTGGGAGACTGAAGGAAATATGCCCTAGAGGCAATAATAAAGTTATTATTTATTTCCTTATATCATGATAGATGTTTATTATTCATGCTAGAATTGTATTAACCGGAAACATAATACATGTGTGAATACATAGACCAACAGAGTGTCACTAGTATGCCTCTACTTGACTAGCTCGTTAATCAAAGATGGTTATGTTTCCTAACCATGAACAAAGAGTTGTTATTTGATTAACGAGGTCACATCATTAGTTGAATGATCTGATTGACATGACCCATTCCATTAGCTTAGCACCCGATCGTTTAGTATGTTGTTACTGCTTTCTTCATGACTTGTACATGTTCCTATAACTATGAGATTATGCAACTCCCGTTTACCGGAGGAATACTTTGGGTACTACCAAACGTCACAACATAACTGGGTGATTATAAAGGAGTACTACAGGTGTCTCCAATGGTAGATGTTGGGTTGGCGTATTTCGAGATTAGGGTTTGTCACTCCGAGTGTCGGAGAGGTATCTCTGGGCCCTCTCGGTAATGCACATCACATAAGCCTTGCAAGCACTGCAACTAATATGTTAGTTGTGAGATGATGTATTACGGAACGAGTAAAGAGACTTGCCGGTAACGAGATTGAACTAGGTATTGGATACCGACGATCGAATCTCGGGCAAGTAACATACCGATGACAAAGGGAACAACGTATGTTGTTATGCGGTCTGACCGATAAAGATCTTCGTAGAATATGTAGGAGCCAATATGGGCATCCAGGTCCCGCTATTGGTTATTGACCGGAGACGTGTCTCGGTCATGTCTACATTGTTCTCGAACCGTAGGGTCCGCACGCTTAACGTTACGATGACAGTTATTATGAGTTTATGCATTTTGATGTACCGAAGGTTGTTCGGAGTCCCGGATGTGATCACGGACATGACGAGGAGTCTCGAAATGGTCGAGACGTAAAGATTGATATATTGGAAGCCTATGTTTGGACACCGGAAGTGTTCCGGGTGAAATCAGGATTTTACCGGAATACCGGGAGGGTTACCGGAACCCCCCGGGAGGCAAATGGGCCTATTGGGCCTTAGTGGAAAAGTGAAAGGGGCTGCCCACAAGGGCTGCGCGCCTTCCCCCCTTCCCTAGTCCTATTAGGACTAGGAGAAGGGGCCGGCCCCCCTCTTTCTCTCTTCTCTTTGGAGAGTCCTATTAGGAATTGGATTGGGGGGGGGGAGTCCTACTCCCGGTAGGAGTAGGACTCCTCCTGCGCCTCTCTCCCTAGCCGGCCGAACCCCTCCCCCTGCTCCTTTATATATGGGGGCAGGGGGCACCCCATAGACACACAAGTTGATCATTGTTGATCGTTCCTTAGCCGTGTGCGGTGCCCCCTGCCACCAAATTCCACCTCGGTCATATCGTTGTAGAGCTTAGGCGAAGCCCTGCGTCGGTAGTACATCAAGATCGTCACCACGCCGTTGTGCTGACGGAACTCTTCCTCGACGCTTTGCTGGATCGGAGCCCGAGGATCGTCATCGAGCTGAACGTGTGCTAAGAACTCGGAGGTGCCGGAGTAACGGTGCTTGGATCGGTCGGATCGGGAAGAAGACGTACGACTACTTCCTCTACGTTGTGTGATCGCTTCCGCAGTCGGTCTGCGTTGGTACGTAGACAACACTCTCCCCCTCGTTGCTATGCATCACCATGATCTTGCGTGTGCGTAGGAAATTTTTTGAAATTACTACGTTCCCCAACACCCTAGCCCTCATTTTCCCCTCGTCCGCTCGCTCTCGTCAAAATAGTCGTCGCACGAACGGTGCTTGCCATGGTTGCGGTGGTCGTCGCGCCCAGTGGCCTCCCCGGCGCCCGGGAGGATGCCCAGGAGCTTCTTCGTCATTCACTACTTCACCTACGTGCCTTGAATTGAGTCGGACCGCGCCGTACGCTCGCCATCGCCGGTCTTCTTCACCACGGCCGTCGCAACTCGTCATCGGGCTCGACATATCCGGCCACCCCCGCACTCCCTAACCTCGTCCATGAGTTTCACGGTGAGCTTCTCCGCCAATTCCCCTCTTCCCCAACCTCGATTCGGTCGCCGTTTGCCGTCCCCGAGCACATCCGAGCTCGCGTGTACGCGTACATACGTGTGTGTGTGAGCTGCTGCTGCTTAACAGCCATCTGTTGCTGCTGTGTACTGCTGCCACCGCGCGCCGGCCTTGACCTTGCCTCCGCGTGCCGCTGCTCGCAGGCCATCGCCTACTGCCGCCCGCGGCCTAGCGCTGCCCCTGTTGCTGCCTTCTGCTTCTGTCGTTGCTTAGCTGCTTAGCTTCTGCCGCTGCTGCTATTGCTTAGTTGCTGCCACTGCTATGCGCTACTTTGCTGCTGCTAATGGCCATGGCGGCCATGCTGTGTGCGTGGGTGTGCACAGCCACACTGGCCGGGCGTGCAAATTAGATTAGGACTAATTGATAGTACTAGTTAGGTTGGTTGCTACACTATGACGTATGGACCCCATTTGATTAGGTTAATTTTTTTATTAGATTAGATATAGCCTTAAGACAGGTGGGCCACCCTCTAATAAGCCTAATTAGAAATTAACTAAACATTGTTAAAATATTACAGGGTATGACAACCGGGTCCCACAAGACCTTTGACCGGTCAACCATGGACCAGTCAATTGCTTGGTCAGCAGTTGATTGGACCCACTGGTCAGCCTCACTGGTGCACCTCTGGTGCACTGCACCGGGTGCACCCAGTTTTTAATTGCTGATTTCTGAAATCAAAAACAAATAAGAAAATTTAGAAAATCATTTAAAACTTTGAAAAATCATAGAAAATAAACCGTAGCTCGGATGAAAATGTTTTCTACATGAAAGTTGCTCAGAACGACGAGACAAATTTGAATACATGGTCCGTTCGTCCGCTGCACGTCTCTAGCATAGCGAGCACGCAACTTTCCCCCTTCGATTCATTTGTCCGAAAACGTGAAATACCGGGGATATTTTCCCAGATGTTTTCCCCCTTTCACCGGTATCACCTCATACCGCGTTAGGGCATCCCTAGCACCGCTACTTGTCATGTCATGCATCGCTATGCATTTGTTTGCATTATATTCATTGTTTCTTCCCCCTCTTCTCTCCGATAGACTACGAGACTGACGCCGCTGCTGGTGCCCCGATCGACTACGCTGTTGACGACCCCTCTCTCTTGCTAGAGCAACCAGGCAAGCCCCCCCTTGATCATCAGATATCGCCTATTCATCTTTACTGCTTGCATTAGAGTAGTGTAGCATGTTACTGCTTTCCATTAATCCTATCCTGATGCATAGACTGTCATTGTTGCTACAACTGTTGATAGCTTACCTGCAATCCTACATGCTTAGTATAGGTTGCTAGTACTACATCAGTGGCCCTACATTCTAGTCCGTCTGCCATGCTATACTATCGGGCTGTGATCACTTGGGAGGTGATCACGGGCATATGATATATACTTATACTGTTACATTACTTATGATACTGTTCGGAGATGGGGGCTGAAGGGCAGGTGGCTCCATCCCGGTAGAGGTGGGCCTGGGTTCCCGACGGCCCCCGACTGTTGCTTTGTGACGGAGCGACAGGGCAGATTGAGGCCACCTAGGAGAGAGGTGGGCCTGGCCCTGGTCGGCGTCCATGGTTATTTCAAAATAACACGCTTAACGAGATCTTGGTATTTGATCTGAGTCTGGCTACTGGCCTATACGCACTAACCATCTACGCGTGAACAGTTATGGGCACTCGACATCGTGGTATCAGCCGAAGCCTTCGTGACGTCAGCGACTGAGCGGCGCGCGCCGGGTTGGACCGCGTAACGCAACTTCCTTTGTAATGGAGGTTGCTAGGTGAAGGAAATATGCCCTAGAGGCAATAATAAAGTTATTATTTATTTCCTTATATCATGATAAATATTTATTATTCATGCTAGAATTGTATTAACCGGAAACATAATACATGTGTGAATACATAGACAAACAGAGTGTCACTAGTATGCCTCTACTTGACTAGCTCGTTAATCGAAGATGGTTATGTTTCCTAACCATGAACAAAAGAGTTGTTATTTGATTAACTGGATCACATCATTAGAAGAATGATGTGATTGACATGACCCATTCCATTAGCTTAGCACCCGATCGTTTAGTATGTTGCTATTGCTTTCTTCATAACTTATACATGTTCCTATGACTATGAGATTATGCAACTCCCGTTTGCCGGAGGAACACTTTATGTGCTACCAAACGTCACAACGTAACTGGGTGATTATAAAGGACCTCTACAGGTGTCTCCAAAGGTACATGTTGGGTTGGCGTATTTCGAGATTAGGATTTGTCACTCCGATTGTCGGAGAGGTATCTTTGGGCCCTCTCGGTAATGCACATCACATAAGCCTTGCAAGCATTACAACTAATGAGTTAGTTGCAAGATGATGTATTACGAAACGAGTAAAGAGACTTGCCGGTAACGAGATTGAACTAGGTATTGAGATACCGACGATCGAATCTCGGGCAAGTAACATACCGATGACAAAGGGAACAACGTATGTTGTTATGCGGTGACCGATAAAGATCTTCGTAGAATATGTAGGAGCTAATATGATCATCCAGGTTCCGCTATTGGTTATTGACCGGAGAAGTGTCTCGGTCATGTCTACATTGTTCTCGAACCCGTAGGGTCCGCACGCTTAAGGTTTCGATGACAGTTATATTATGAGTTTATGAGTTTTGATGTACTGAAGTTAGTTCGGAGTCCCGGATGTGATCACGGACATGACGAGGAGTCTCGAAATGGTCGAGACATAAAGATTGATATATTGGAAGCCTATATTTGGATATCGGAAGTGTTCCGGGTGAAATCGGGATTTTACCGGAGTACTGGGAGGTTACCGGAACCCTCGGGGAGGTATATGGGCCTTAGTGGGCTTTAGTGGAAGAGAGGAGAGGTGGCCAGGGCTGGGCCACGCACCCCTCCCCCCTAGTCCGAATAGGACAAGGAGAGGGGGGCGGCGCCCCCCTCCTTCTCTCTCTCCTCTTTCCCCCTCCCGAATCCTATTCCAACTAGGAAAGGGGGGAATCCTACTCCCGGTGGGAGTAGGACTCCTCCTGGCGCGCCCTCCTCCTGGCCGGCCGCACCCCCCTTGATCCTTTATATACGGGGGCAGGGGGCACCTCGAGAAACACAAGTTGATCCAAGTGATCATATTCTTAGCCGTGTGCGGTGCCCCCTTCCACCATAATCCTTGATAATATTGTAGCGGTGCTTAGGCGAAGCCCTGCGACGGTAGTACATCAAGATCGTCACCACGCCGTCGTGCTGACGGAACTCTTCCCCGACACTTTGCTGGATCGGAGTTCGGGGATCGTCATCGAGCTGAACGTGTGCTAGAACTCGGAGGTGCCGTAGTTTCGGTGCTTGATCGGTCGGGCCGTGAAGACGTACGACTACATCAACCGTGTTGTGCTAACGCTTCCGTTGTCGGTCTACAAGGGTACGTAGATCACACTCTTCCCTCTCGTTGCAATGCATCACCATGATCTTGCGTGTGCATAGGAATTTTTTTGAAATTACTACGTTCCCCAACAGTGGTATCAGAGCCTAGGTTTTATGTGTTGATGTTATATGCACGAGTAGAACACAAGTGAATTGTGGGCGATATAAGTCATACTGCTTACCAGCATGTCATACTTTGGTTCGGCGGTATTGTTGGACGAGGCGGCCCGGACCGACATTACGCGTACGCTTACGCGAGACCGGTTCTCCCGACGTGCTTTGCACAAAGGTGGCTAGCGGGTGACAGTTTCTCCAACTTTAGTTGAACCGAGTGTGGCTACGCCCGGTCCTTGCAAAGGTTAAAACAACACCAACTTGACAAACTATCGTTGTGGTTTTGATGCGTAGGTAAGATTGGTTCTTGCTTAAGCCCGTAGCAGCCACGTAAAACTTGCAACAACAAAGTAGAGGACGTCTAACTTGTTTTTGCAGGGCATGTTGTGATGTGATATGGGCAAGACATGATGCTAAATTTTATTGTATGAGATGATCATGTTTTGTAACCAAGTTATTGGCAACTGGCAGGAGCCATATGGTTGTCGCTTTATTGTATGCAATGCAATCGCGCTGTAATGCTTTACTTTATCACTAAGCGGTAGCGATAGTCATGGAAGCATAAGATTGGCAAGACGACAACGATGCTACGATGGAGATCAAGGTGTCGCGCCGGTGACGATGGTGATCACGACGGTGCTTCGAAGATGGAGATCACAAGCACAAGATGATGATGGCCATATCATATCACTTATATTGATTGCATGTGATGTTTATCTTTTACGCATCTTATCTTGCTTTGATTGACGGTAGCATTTTAAGATGATCTCTCACTAATTATCAAGAAGTGTTCTCCCCGAGTATGCACCGTTGCGAAAGTTCTTCGTGCTGAGACACCACGTGATGATCGGGTGTGATAGGCTCTACGTTCAAATACAACGGGTGCAAACAGTTGTACACGCAGAATACTCAGGTCATACTTGACGAGCCAAGCATATACGGATATGGCCTCGGAACACGGAGATCGAAAGGTCGAGCGTGAATCATATAGTAGATATGATCAACATAGTGATGTTCACCATTAAAACTACTCCATCTCACGTGATGATCGGACATGGTTTAGTTGATTTGGATCACGTGATCACTTAGAGGATTAGAGGGATGTCTATCTAAGTGGGAATTCTTAAGTATTATGATTAATTGAACTTTAATTTATCATGAACTTAGTCCTAGTAGTATTAGCATATCTATGTTGTAGATCAATAGCTCGCGTTGTTGTTTTCATATGTTTATTTTGATATGTTCCTAGAGAAAATTGTGTTGAAAGATGTTAGTAGCAAAGATGCGGATTGGATCCGTGATCTGAGGTTTATCCTCATTGCTGCACAGAAGAATTATGTCCTTGACGCACCGCTAGGTGACGGACCTATTGCAGGAGCAGATGCAGACGTTATGAACGTTTGGCTAGCTCAATATGATGACTAGTTGATAGTTTAGTGCACCATGCTTAACGGCTTAGAATCGGGACTTCAAAGATGTTTTGAACGTCATGGACCATATGAGATGTTCCAGGAGTTGAAGTTAATATTTCAAGCAAATAGCCGAGTTGAGAGATATGAAGTCTCCAACAAGTTCTATAGCTAAAAGATGGAGGAGAATCGCTCAACTAGTGAGCATGTGCTCAGATTGTCTGGGTACTACAATCGCTTGAATCAAGTGGGAGTTAATCTTCCAGATAAAATAGTGATTGACAGAATTCTCTAGTCACCATCACCAAGTTAGTAGAACTTCATGATGAACTATGGTATGCAAGGGATGACGAAAACGACTCCCGAGCTTTTCATGATGATGAAATCGATGAAGGTAGAAATCAAGAAAAAGCATCAATTGTTGATGGTTGACAAGACCACTAGTTTCAAGAAAAGGGCAAAGGGAAGAAGGGGAACTTCAAGAAGAACGACAAGCAAGTTGCTACTCAAGTGAAGAAGCCCAAGTCTGGTCCTAAGCCTGAGACTAAGTGCTTCTACTTCAAAGGGACTGGTCACTGGAAGCGGAACTACCCCAAGTGATTGGCGGATAAGAAGGATGGCAAAGTGAACATAAGTATATTTGATATACATGTTACTGATGTGTACTTTACTAGTGTTTATAGCAACCCCTCAGTATTTGATACTAGTTCAGTTGCTAAGATTAGTAACTCGAAACGGGAGTTGCAGAATAAACAGAGACTAGTTAAGGGTGAAGTGACGATGTGTGTTGGAAGTGGTTCCAAGATTGATATGATCATCATCGCACACTCCCTATACTTTCGGGATTAGTGTTGAACCTAAATAAGTGTTATTTGGTGTTTGCGTTGAGCATAAATATGATTGGATCATGTTTATTGCAATACGGTTATTCATGTAAGTTAGAGAATAATTATTGTTCTGTTTACATGAATAAAACCTTCTATGGTCATACACCCAATGAAAATGGTTTGTTGGATCTTGATCGTGGTGATACACATATTCATAATATTGAAGCCAAAAGATGCAAAGTTAATAATGATAGTGCAACTTATTTGTGGCACTGCCGTTTAGGTCATATTGGTGTAAAGCGCATGAAGAAAATCCATGCTGATGGGTTTTTGGAATCACTTGATTATGAATCAGTTGATGCTTGCGAACCATGCCTCATGGGCAAGATGACTAAGACTCCGTTCTCCGGAACAATAGAGCGAGCAACAGATTTGTTGAAAATCATACATACTGATGTATGTGGTCTGATGAATATTGAGGCTCGCGACATGTTGTTGGGGAACGTAGTAATTTCGAAATTTTCCTATGCACACGCAAGATCATGGTGATGCATAGCAACGAGGGGAGAGTGTGATCTACGTACCCTTGTAGATCGACAACGGAAGTGTTTGGTTGATGTAGTCGTACGTCTTCACGGCCCGACTGATCAAGCACCGAAACTACGGCACCTCCGAGTTTTAGCACACGTTCAGCTCGATGACGATCCCCGGACTCCGATCTAGCAAAGTGTCGGGGAAGAATTCCGTCAGCACGACGGCGTGGTGACGATCTTGATGTACTACTGTCGCAGGGCTTCGTCTAAGCACCGCTACAATATTATCGAGGACTATGGTGGCAGGGGGCGCCGCACACGGCTAAGAATAAGATCACGTGGATCAACTTGTGTGTCTCTGGGGTTCCCCTGCCTCTGTATATAAAGGATCAAGCGGGGGGGGGGGGGGGGGGGTGCGGCCGGCCTAGGAGAGGCGCGCCAGGAGGAGTCCTACTCCCTCTGGGAGTAGGATCCCCCCAATCCTAGTTGGAATAGGATTCGCAGAGGGGGGAAAAGAGAGAGGGGGGCCGGCCCCTTCTCCTTGTCCTATTCGGACCAAGGGAGGGGAGGGGCGCGCGGCCCATCTTGGGCTGCCCCTTCTCTTTTCCACTAAGGACAACTAAGGCCCATATAGCTCCCGGGGGGGGGGGGGGGTCCGGTAACCTCCCGGTACTCCGGTAAAATCCCGATTTCACCCGGAACACTTCCGATATCCAAACACAGGCTTCCAATATATCAATCTTTATGTCTCAACCATTTCGAGACTCCTCGTCATGTCCATGATCACATCCGGGACTCCGAACAACCTTCGGTACATCAAAACGTATAAACTCATAATATAACTGTCATCGAAACCTTAAGCGTGCGGACCCTACGGGTTCGAGAACAATGTAGACATGACCGAGACACGTCTCCGGTCAATAACCAATAGCGGGACCTGGATGCCCATATTTGCTCCTACATATTCTACGAAGATCTTTATCGGTTAGACCGCATAACAACATACGTTGTTCCCTTTGTCATCGGTATGTTACTTGCCCGAGATTCGATCGTCGGTATCCAATACCTAGTTCAATCTCGTTACCGGCAAGTCTCTTTACTCGTTCCGTAATACATCATCTTGCAACTAACTCATTAGTTGCATTGCTTGCAAGGCTTAAGTGATGTGCATTACCGAGAGGGCCCAGAGATACCTCTCCGATGATCGGAGTGACAAATCCTAATCTCGAAATACGTCAACCCAACATGTACCTTTGGAGACACCTGTAGAGCACCTTTATAATCACCCAGTTACGTTGTGACGTTTGGTGGCACACAAAGTGTTCCTCCGGCACACGGGAGTTACATAATCTCATAGTCATAGGAACATGTATAAGTCATGAAGAAAGCAATAACAACATACTAAACGATCGGGTGCTAAGCTAATGGAATGGGTCATGTCAATCAGATCATTCAACTAATGATGTGATCCCGTTAAATCAAATGACAACTCTTTGTCCATGGTTAGGAAACATAACCATCTTTGATTAACGAGCTAGTCAAGTAGAGGCATACTAGTGACACTCTGTTTGTCTATGTATTCACACATGTATTATGTTTCCGGTTAATACAATTCTAGCATGAATAATAAACCTTTATCATGATATAAGGAAATAAATAATAACTTTATTATTGCCTCTAGGGCATATTTCCTTCAGTCTCCCACTTGCACTAGAGTCAATAATCTAGATTTACACAGTAATGATTCTAACACCCATGGAGCTTTGGTGCTGATCATGTTTTGCTCGTGGAAGAGGCTTAGTCAACGGGTCTGCTACATTCAGCTCCGTATGTATCTTGCAAATCTCTATGTCTCCCACCTGGACTAGATCCCGGATGGAATTGAAGCGTCTCTTGATGTGTTTGGTTCTCTTGTGAAATCTGGATTCCTTTGCCAAGGCAATTGCACCAGTATTGTCACAGAAGATTTTCATTGGACCCGATGCACTAGGTATGACACCTAGATCGGATATGAACTCCTTCATCCAGACTCCTTCGTTCGCTGCTTCCGAAGCAGCTATGTACTCCGCTTCACATGTAGATCCTGCTACGACGCTTTGTTTAGAACTGCACCAACTGACAGCTCCACCGTTTAAAGTAAACACGTATCCGGTTTGCGATTTAGAATCGCCCGGATCAGTGTCGAAGCTTGCATCAACGTAACCTCTTACGGTGAGCTCTTTGCCACCTCCATATACGAGAAACATATCCTTAGTCCTTTTCAGGTATTTCAGGATGTTCTTGACCGCTGTCCAGTGATCCACTCCTGGATTACTTTGGTACCTCCGTGCTAAACTTATAGCAAGGCACACATCAGGTCTGGTACACAGCATTGCATACATGATAGAGCCTATGGCTGAAGCATAGGGAACATCTTTCATTTTCTCTCTATCTTCTGCAGTGGTCGGGCATTGAGTCTGACTCAACTTTACACCTTGTAACACAGGCAAGAACCGTTTCTTTGCTTGATCCATTTTGAACTTCTTCAAAATCTTGTCAAGGTATGTGCTTTGTGAAAGTCTAATTAAGCGTCTTGATCTATCTCTATAGATCTTTATGCCTAATATGTAAGCAGCTTCACCGAGGTCTTTCATTGAAAAACTCTTATTCAAGTATCCCTTTATGTTGTCCAGAAATTCTATATTATTTCCAATCAGTAATATGTCATCCACATATAATATCAGAAATGCTACAGAGCTCCCACTCACTTTCTTGTAAATACATGCTTCTCCGAAAGTCTGTATAAAACCAAATGCTTTGATCACACTATCAAAGCGTTTATTCCAACTCCGAGAGGCTTGCACCAGTCCATAAATGGATCGCTGGAGCTTGCACACTTTATTAGCTCCCTTTGGATTGACAAAACCTTCTGGTTGCATCATATACAACTCTTCTTCCAGAAATCCATTCAGGAATGCAGTTTTGACATCCATCTGCCAAATTTCATAATCATAAAATGCGGCAATTGCTAACATGATTCAGACAGACTTAAGCATCGCTACGGGTGAGAAGGTCTCATCGTAGTCAACTCCTTGAACTTGTCGAAAACCTTTTGCGACAAGTCGAGCTTTGTAGACAGTAATATTACCGCCAGCGTCAGTCTTCTTCTTGAAGATCCATTTATTCTCAATTGCTTGCCGATCATCGGGCAAGTCAACCAAAGTCCATACTTTGTTCTCATACATGGATCCCATCTCAGATTTCATGGCTTCAAGCCATTTTGTGGAATCTGGGCTCACCATCGCTTCTTCATAGTTCGTAGGTTCATCATGATCTAGCAGCATGATTTCCACAACAGGATTACCGTACCACTCTGGCGCGGATCTCACTCTGGTTGATCTACGAGGTTCAGTAGTATCTTGTCCTGAAGTTTCATGATCAGTATCATTAGCTTCCTCACTAATTGGGGTAGGTGTCACAGAAACAGTTTTCTGTGATGTACTACTTTCCAATAAGGGACTAGGTACAGTTACCTCATCAAGTTCTACTTTCCTCCCACTCACATCTTTCGAGAGAAACTCCTTCTCCAGAAAGTTTCTGAATTTAGCAACAAAAGTCTTGCCTTCGGATCTGTGATAGAAGGTGTATCCAATAGTTTCCTTTGGACATCCTATGAAGACACATTTCTCCAATTTGGGTTCGAGCTTATCAGGTTGAAGCTTTTTCACATAAGCATCGCAGCCCCAAACTTTAAGAAACAACAACTTTGGTTTCTTGCCAAACCATAGTTCATAGGGCGTCGTCTCAACGGACTTTGATGGTGCCCTATTTAACGTGAATGCGGCCGTCTCTAAAGCATAACCCCAAAATGATAGCGGTAAATCAGTAAGAGACATTATAGATCGCACCATATCTAGTAAAGTACGATTACGACGTTCGGACACACCATTACGCTGTGGTGTTCCGGGTGGCGTGAGTTGCGAAACTATTCCGCATTGTTTCAAATGTACACCAAACTCGTAACTTAAATATTCTCCTCCACGATCAGATCGTAGAAACTTTATTTTCTTGTTACGATGATTTTCAACTTCACTCTGAAATTCTTTGAACTTTTCAAATGTTTCAGACTTATGTTTCATTAAGTAGATATACCCATATCTGCTTAAGTCATCTGTGAAGGTGAGAAAATAACGATATCCGCCACGAGCCTCAATATTCATTGGACCACATACATCTGTATGTATGATTTCCAACAAATCTGTTGCTCTCTCCATAGTACCGGAGAACGATGTTTTAGTCATCTTGCCCATGAGGCACGGTTCGCAAGTACCAAGTGATTCATAATCAAGTGGTTCCAAAAGTCCATCAGTATGGAGTTTCTTCGTGCGCTTTACACCGAATGACCTAAACGGCAGTGCCACAAATAAGTTGCACCATCATTATCAACTCTGCATCTTTTGGCTTCAACATTATGAATATGTGTGTCACTACTATCGAGATTCAATAAAAATAGACCACTCTCCAAGGGTGCATGACCATAAAAGATATTACTCATATAAATAGAACTACCATTATTCTCTGATTTAAATGAATAACCGTCTCGCATCAAACAAGATCCAGATATAATGTTCATGCTCAACGCTGGCACCAAATAACAATTATTTAGGTCTAATACTAATCCCGAAGGTAGATGTAGAGGTAGCGTGCCGACCGCGATCACATCGACTTTGGAACCGTTTCCCACGCGCATCGTCACCTCGTCCTTAGCCAATCTTCGCTTAATCCGTAGTCCCTGTTTCGAGTTGCAAATATTAGCAACAGAACCAGTATCAAATACCCAGGTGCTACTGCGAGCATTAGTAAGGTACACATCAATAACATGTATATCACATATACCTTTGTTCACCTTGCCATCCTTCTTATCCGCTAAATACTTGGGGCAGTTCCGCTTCCAGTGACCAGTCTTCTTGCAGTAAAAGCACTCAGTTTCAGGCTTAGGTCCAGACTTGGGTTTCTTCTCTTGAGCAGCAACTTGCTTGCTGTTCTTCTTGAAGTTCCCCTTCTTCTTCCCTTTGCCCTTTTTCTTGAAACTAGTGGTCTTGTTGACCATCAACACTTGATGCTCCTTTTTGATTTCTACCTCCGCAGCTTTCAGCACTGAGAAGAGCTCGGGAATAGTCTTATTCATCCCTTGCATATTATAGTTAATCACGAAGCTCTTGTAGCTTGGTGGCAGTGGTTGGAGAATTCTGTCAATGACGCAATCATCTGGAAGATTAACTCCCATCTGAATCAAGTGATTATTATACCAGACATTTTGAGTATATGCTCACTGACAGAACTGTTCTCCTCCATCTTGCAGCTATAGAACTTATTGGAGACTTCATATCTCTCAATCCGGGCATTTGCTTGAAATATTAACTTCAACTCCTGGAACATCTCATATGCTCCATGACGTTCAAAACGTCGTTGAAGTCCCGATTCTAAGCCATAAAGCATGGCACACTGAACTATCGAGTAGTCATCAGCTTTGCTCTGCCAGACGTTCATAACATCTGGTGTTGCTCCTGCAGCAGGCCTGGCACCCAGCGGTGCTTCCAAGACGTAATTCTTCTGTGCAACAATGAGGATAATCCTCAAGTTACAGACCCAGTCCGTGTAATTGCTACGATCATCTTTCAACTTTGCTTTCTCAAGGAACGCATTAAAATTCAACGGAACAACAGCACGGGCCATCTATCTACAGTCAAACATACATGAGCAAGATACTATCAGGTACTAAGTTTATGATAAATTTAAGTTCAATTAGTCAAATTACTTAAAGAACTCCCACTTAGATAGACATCCCTCTAATCCTCTAAGTGATCACGTGATCCAAATCAACTAAACCATGTCCGATCATCACGTGAGATGGAGTAGTTTCATTGGTGAACATCACTATGTTGATCATATCTACTATATGATTCACGCTCGACCTTTCGGTCTCCGTGTTCCGAGGCCATATCTGTATATGCTTGGCTTGTCAAGTATAACCTGAGTATTCCGCGTGTGCAACTGTTTTGCACCCGTTGTATTTGAACGTAGAGCCTATCACACCCGATCATCACGTGGGGTCTCAGCACGAAGAACTTTCGCAATGGTGCATACTCAGGGAGAACACTTCTTGATAATTTAGTGAGAGATCATCTTATAATGCTACCGTCAATCAAAAGCAAGATAAGATGCATAAAAGATAAACATCACATGCAATCAATATAAGTGATATGATATGGCCATCATCATCTTGTGCCTGTGATCTCTATCTCCGAAGCACCGTCATGATCACCATCGTCACCGGCGCGACACCTTGATCTCCATCGTAGCATCGTTGTCGTCTCGCCAATCTTATGCTTCCATGACTATCGCTACCGCTTAGTGATAAAGTAAAGCATTACAGCGCGATTGCATTGCATACAATAAAGCGACAACCACATGGCTCCTGCCAGTTGCCGATAACTCGGTTACAAAACATGATCATCTCATACAATAAAATTCAGCATCATGTCTTGACCATATCACATCACAACATGCCCTGCAAAAACAAGTTAGACATCCTCTACTTTGTTGTTGCAAGTTTTACGTGGCTGCTACGGGCTTAAGCAAGAACCAATCTTACCTACGCATCAAAACCACAACGATAGTTTGTCAAGTTGGTGCTGTTTTAACCTTCGCAAGGACCGGGCATAGCCACACTCAGTTCAACTAAAGTTGGAGAAACTGTCACCCGCAAGCCACCTATGTGCAAAGCACGTCGGGGGAACCGGTCTCGCGTAAGCGTACGCGTAATGTCGGTCCGGGCCGCTTCTGTAACACCCTCGATGCGACTATAGCTCCCACGTGTCGAGGCATGACTTAGAGACATAATCGCATTGAAGGCATATGTCGCAAGTGAGGTAATCTTCACACAACCCATGTAATACATAAGGGAAAGAGATACATAGCTGGCTTACAATCGCCACTTCACACAATTACATGAATAAACATTACATCAATCAAATACACTCATGGTCCGACTACGGAACCAAAATAAAAGAAGAACCCCAAATGCAACAAAGGTCCCCGATCGACCCCAACTGGGCTCCACTACTGATCAACTAGAACAAAACAACACAAAGGACAAGATCTTTATCGAGCTCCTCTTGAGCTTGGTTGCGTCATCTGCACGGACTCATCGACACCTGCAAGCTGGTTTTGGAAGTATCTGTGAGCCACAGGGACTCAGCAATCTCGCACCCTCGCGATCAAGACTATTTAAGCTTATGGGTAAGGTAAAAGGTATGAGGTGGAGCTGCAGGAAGCGACTAGCATATATGGTGGCTAACATACGCAAATGAGAGCGAGAAGAGAAGGCAAAGCACGGTCGATAAAGGTATGATCAAGAAGTGATCCTGGACTACCTACATCAAGCATAACTCCAACAACCGTGTTCACTTCCCGGACTCCGCCGGAAAGAGACAATCACGGTTACACACGCTGTTGATTCATTTTAATTAAGGTCAAGTTCAGGTTTTCTACAACCAGACGTTAACAAATTCCCATCTGCCCATAACCGCGGGCACGGCTTTCGAAAGTTCAAATCCCTGCAGGGGTGTCCCAACTTAGCCCATGACAAGCTCTCATGGTCAACGAAGGAATAGACCTCCTCCCGAGACATTCCGATTAGACTCAGTATCCCGGTACTCCAAGACATCCTCGACAATGGTAAAACAAGTCCAGCAAGACCACCCGAAGCGCTGACATCCCGATAGGAGCTGCACATATCTCGTTCTCAGGGCACACCGGATAAGCTAAGCGTACAGGAGCCAACGTAACCCAAGTTGCCAAGGGATGGCCCTGCACGGTGCTCTGGGTTGGATCAACACTTAGACAAGCACTGGCCCGGGGGGGGGTTAAATAAGATGACCCTCGGGATGCGCGACTCCCAAGAGAAAAAGGCTAGGTGGCGAATGGTAAAACCAAGGTTGGGCCTTGCCAGAGGAGTTTTATTCAAGGCGAACTGTCAAGGGGCTCCCATTATAACCCAACCGCGTAAGGGACGCAAAATCCGGGAACATAACACCGATATGACGGAAACTAGGGCGGCAAGAGTGGAACAAAACACCAGGCATAAGGCCGAGCCTTCCACCCTTTACCAAGTATATAGATGCATTAATTAAATAAGATATATAGTGATATCCCAACAAGTAAACAAATGTTCCAACAAGGAACGGCCTCCAATCTTCACCTGCAACTAACAACGCTATAAGAGGGGCTGAGCAAAGCGGTGACATAGCCAATCAACGGTTTGCTAGGACAATGGTGGGTTAGGGGCTGAACATGGCAATTTGGGAGGCTGACAAGCAAGTGGTAGGCATCGTAGCAATGGCATAGCAAAAGAGCGAGCAAACTAGCATAGCAAAGATAGTAGTGATTTCGAGGGTATGATCATCTTGCCTGAAATCCCGCAAGGAAGAAGAACGAGTCCATGAAGAAGACAAACGGATGTAGATGAATGGTTTCTCACCAACTCGACGTTACCGGAACCAACCCGAAGAAGCAACACCGGAAAAGAAGCACACAACATAGTAAATAACCAACACATCAACATGGAATGATGCACAATCAAGTATGATGCATGTCCGGTTTAAAGAGGCATGGCATGGCAACGTGCACAAGCAATCCTACAAATTAAGTGGAGCTCAATATGCATCAGGATGCATATTGACAAAACACCACATCAATTATTTAGTTCACTCTCATTTATGTACCCAACAATATTAAATGTTGATTAACATGGCAAGAGGTGAAGCAAATGAAAACTACCTATCTAGGCAAATTTAAATGAGGCCGGAAGCAACGAACAACAATTCCGGTAAATCCCCATAGCATATTTTAGATTCGGTACTGTTCTGCCCTAAACACAATTTTAGAGTTGTTTAACATGCAAAGTAAGGTCACCATGATAAACTAGGCAAAATTCTACCCCATTTACATATAAAGTTTGTTAAAAACGGAGCTACGGTTAAATAGTTATGAATTAAATCATTTTAACATGGCATAGGATCAAATTAATGCAAACAACATTTTAAATATTTCAAACATAGGTGAAAGTTGGATATTATTAATCTACACAAAATTCTGAGCAAGTTTCATATATAAATCATTTTAATCCGATGCACGGTTGTGAAGTTATTATATGCATGAACATGAGGGACTATTCTGTAAAACAACCGTTCTCTGGATAATTGGAAAAACGTACTGACAGGAAAAAATATCACATAGGCCGAAATTGACAAGGCCTGAAGGAACAGGGAAACGGGAGGGCTCCTCACCCATGGGCTCGGCCCAGTAGAAGGGGAGGTTGGCAGGCCGCGAAGGGGAGCTGGGCCGCAGCTGGAGAGGAGGCTGGGCCTTGGGCGGTTGACAGCAGAGACAACCGGGCCTTGGGGTTGCGGCCCATGACGATCGACGGGGAGGGCGCGGCCGATCTGGAGTCGGTCAACGCGAGCGCAGCGCTGGGCCAAAATCCAGATCGAAGCGAGGCGGCGGTCCAGGCGCGGGGTCGAGCGAGGCTCATCTGCTTTCGAGCAGAGCGAGCAGATGCCAGCGGTGATGGACTTGGCGAGGGCGGCGCAGAGGCTTGGCGGACGGATGGCGAGCTTGGTGCGTCGTCTCGCTGGCAGACAAACGGGACGGTGGCGGCGACGCTGGTGATCGATGTGGGTCGAACAGAGGGACTTGGCGGGGCGACGACTCCCTGGTGACGAGGTTCTGCACAAGGGCAGCAGCCATGGCAGGGACTTGAAGCGGGGCTCCTGGCGACGAGGCGTTAGCAGGGGAGGCAGACGAGATGTTGGCGTTGCGCCTCCTTCGTGCGGAGAACGAGCGGGCCAGGCAGGGGACCAGGCGCCCAAAGGCTTGAAGGTGGCGCCGCGGCGGACTTGGAGCTGGGCGCCAGCGTTGGGGGCTTGCTGCCGGCGCGTGGCCTCCGGTGGCGAGGCTCCTGCCCAACGGAGAAGAGAGGGCGAGCTGAGAGACCGAGGGGGAAGAAGAAATAGGAAGAGAAGGAAAAGAAAGAGGATGAGGATGGCGTGACCTGGTTCGGCAGGTCGCCGTCGAGGCGGGGCGATGTGGAGCTGCTGGTTGCTGGCGAGGAGCGGCTCGGGAGGTGGCTGCGATCTGGTTGGATCGAGGGAGGGAAATGGTTGGCCCTTGCTGAAAATGAGGGAGTTGGTCGGCTCGGCTGGATCAGGAGGGATCCCGAGGAAAACAAAGTGGCGGCGGCGCGAGGGAAGGAAGGATGGGTCAGGCTAGGACTAGGGTTTAGACTGTTATATATAGTAGGTGGGTTAGTTTAGGGGCTATTCGGGTCCTCCGATAATAATCGGACGGTCGCGAATAAAATAGTTAGGGAGGCCAAATAAGAAAACGGTGACGTTTTGTAGACGTTCGGAGATGATCCGGATCCAACGGTAACGACAGTCCGGGTCGGGTCCGGGACAACTTTCGGGGGCGCGCGCGCGAGGAGGGTCGCAGGCTGACGAGAGAGGTTAGGTAGGGCCTGGCGATAGGTAGTGATCTGTGTAGACGGTCTCGAGCTAAGAGAAGAGAAGAGAGGGCGGCCCGGCGACTATTTCCGGAGACTGAAAACGTCCGACGTTTTGACCGGCTACTATTGCCGCTATATTTATCCGCTGGGGCATCAAACGAACTCCGAACGCGATGAAACTTGGCAGGCGGTCTACTAACAAAAAAACAGCACCGCACGCCAACTTTCATCCCATTCCGATAACATTTTCCGGCCACTTATAAAATACTATTTCGGACATGCCGCGGGCGCGTGCAAGTGTGCCTGGGCTCAGAACGGACAACGGAGAGAACGAGGAGGCCGGGACGGATGCAAGTTTTGAAAACATGATGATGCAATGCACATGATGACATGATGAAATGCAACACGCAAGCGAATGACATGACAACAACGGCGAATAAGCGGAGGACACCTGGCACATCGGTCTCGGGGCATTACAACACTCCACCACTACGAGAGGATCTCGTCCCGAGTCTAGAATGGCACCGGAGGGAAACAACGGAAGAGAAAAGAGGAGAGGTAAAACTAAGTTGCTTCTTTGACAAACGAGTGAAACCACAACCTTGAGAGGTTGAATACATTCGAGACAGAATTCAACGAAGGTGAACAAGGTCAAAAACAGCCATTTAGAAAAGAGGAAGAAAAAAAAACATTGCGAAAAAACCTTGAGGTTGAAGGGAAGATATATATTGAAAACACTCTGGTTAAGGAAGGGGATCAAGGAAGACCAAATTCGGGCAGCACTCCGGTTGGAAAGAAAAAGAATTGAATAAGGTCTTGATAAGATGAGAAGATACTTGATGAAATCACAACACACTACCACCGGGACTATTGAATGAATGGAACAAGGGGTAAGAAAGATCTCAGACCGCACTCCGGTTGAGAAGGGAGTCAAAATTTGATAAGATGAGAGAGCTCAAATGAAAACACGACACTCCGGTTGAGAAAGGGATGCAAGACTTGATAAGGCGAAAAGAACTTGAACAAAGGGGCACAATACTCCGGTTAAGCAAGATAGGGAAGGAATAAGAGTGATATAATTTGGACAGCACTCCGTCTGTAAATGGAAGGAATTGAACTTGACAAGATGAGAGGATACTTGTAAAGAGGACAAAACCCTCAGATAAAAGTATAGGCATGGAAAGATCATGATCTTTGACAAAACGAGAAGATGGGTGAAAATAACAACATTGCAATACCTCCGGAACGAAAGAATAGAAGATAGATAATAGAAATAGGAGAATGGAGACGAAAATGCCAACTTCTGCCACAAAAGAGTTTGGAAAGGCGTCTTTAGGAGAAGGGTTGAACGGAGTTGTTGGAAAAACCACCAACGAAAAGAATAGGTTGATATGGTCTTATGGAATACATCTCAAATTATGAGGTGACAACCTGCCACTCACGGGAAAAAGAATTGGATTGATAAGAACAAGGAGACGAGAAACTTATTTCACCGGGAGGATGATTGAAGAACTTGGGTCATTTATAAGCACCATAAATAGCAACAATCCTTAGGGAAGGCTTTAGGTGTAACATGGCACAAGATAACTCCAATAAAGAGATTGATGGGTTTAACTATCTCATCTTGATAACTTGTGAAACACGAAGCACGAAGGGAAATTATCAAGAATGACATAACACCACCTCAAAAGATATGCGTGAAAGAATTGCACTCCGGATTGCAAGATGAAGAATGCTTGAGTTCCTCTGAAAAGAATCTCAAAGAACACTTCGAGAAGGAATTAAATCTTTGATGAACCATCATGTAGAACCTTTATGAAGAACTCTGTTAAACAAAAGAATGATCAAACGGAAGGAAAGAGAAGTTGAAAACACCAGGTGAATCCTTGTAACGATTTAGATGAATCTCCGTGGTGAAATAATTGAGAGAACTTGGAACTCCGGGAAAGAAAAATGAACACTTGAACCCAAGAATTTAATCATCGAGAACAGACTCCGGAAGAAAAGATTAACATATGGATGAAACAAGAATAAGAATTACATTATGCTTATCCTTCACCAATTTAAAATTATGACAATCACGGATTTGGCATATTACTAATTCTCGTATAAAAGATTAAGATAGATATAGCGCGAACTTGAGAAAGTCTTCGACGAACCACCGGTAGGGTTGAAACAACGAATAAATTGATATGATAACGAAGGAAGAGAAATCTTGAATGAACCACCGTAAGAAATGAAAATGAACGAAGAGAAGATAAAGAAACACCGGGAAGAATTATAAAATGAACAAAGATGCTTGAGAGGATTTAGATACATGAGAACGAAGAGCTCACGAGCCGATTAAAGATTACTTGAATGAAGCACCGGTAAAATTGAAGAACGAGAGCTGAAAGCTGAGAATGAATAATATTTGAAAAGATGGATTCCGGATAAGAAATTGAGAAGACACTTGAATATCTCTGGATGGGTGAAAAAGATTCTCACAATCGAAAATAAATATGAGAGGATGGCAACAAGCTAGCACCATGAATCTTGAAGAGAATGGAGCAAGATTAAAGAGAAACTCTACTTCGGTCTTCAATATCTGAGAATGATGATGAGAAACAACACCAAATTGTTGTGATACTCCGGGATGAAAAATGGAAAGGTTGAACCAACGATGAAAGAATTTGAAAGATCAAGGGGAAAGGCATTTGACTGATGATAATTCATTCTTACGTCAAACTTCGAAAAGAAATTTGAGGATAGCTCCGGGAAAATAAGAAGAGTCAGGTAAGATCCTGGAGAAAGACCTGTGGGTTAGGGCCCACTCAACAGAAACACCGTAGAACGATTACTTGAGAAAGGAGATTGCACCGGTTGAATTAAATGGCTGGAATAAGATAACAAGCTCGAAATATATTGAATGAATGCAGAGTGAAAAACACGAATCTTCGAGATATCTTGAGCACTCTGGAAAAATGAATAGCGAGAGGTGAATGATAAAGAGGTGCACCGGTAAGAAAAGGTATTTGAAACGGGGAAAAAGGATATGATCCACAAGGCTTGGCTTGAATCCAGCGGAGAAGAAAAATGAGTGAGGAATGACGAACTAGAAGCTCCGTTAGTATCTTCATGAGCATCACCGGATATGAAGATTGACGGAAAAGGAATGGAGAGGCTTTCCAGGAATAATGGATACTTGAATAATAAATATGGTTCCTCGAAGAAACAAGGGTGGGAGGGAGGGAAAAACAAAGGCAGCTTGGGACGAATGAAACAAACACCGTTGAGAAGAAGTGATAATTGATCTTGCGGGAGTTGAAATGATCGGATCCACTTGAAGAGAAACACGCCGGTTGAAAAGGATTGACAACACAATCTCGATGATCAAGAGGGATTAGTATTCACATCGGAGTATGAGAACACCATTTGGGGAAGGTATGGAATCAACATTTGACTTCGAAGCAACTCGAATACCACAACTCCAAACAAAAACAAAGGATTGGCTTGTAAAATAAGCCGGAACAAACATATGATAGAGATTTCACCCAAAGTTTTCGTGGTGGGACCTACACGGGCTCGATCGTACAGCACCATCATGTACAAGGCAGTGCACATGACATATGAAGCGTCCCCGAGTTAGCGTAGCCAAGGACTCTTTAAGACGCAACGAGACCACTGTAAAATCGACCGTGAATAGGCGAACCACTAGACGTCGAACCCCAATTTCATATCATACATCCGTCAGAAAGATATCCTAAGAGCTACTTGAATTCCCACTTATAAGCTCCCGAAACTTTCCGGTTATGCAATCAGGTGTTGGGGATACAGGGGAAGCATAATATCTCACCCAAACTAGCAAATCCTACACCCAGCTGTATCCATCCTTCAACACATAACCAAGAAAACTTCGGAAACCATCTACCTCAACCTTCGAAAAGCATCCGTTATACAAGTTATGGCGAGACTCCCGAACTCCCGCCCCAGTACTGGGTGGCGTCGAGGTTATCTCACCAACGAACTGCATAAAAGAGATTTTCGATGTTGGCGTACTGGACTCAGGTATTCCAGAACTGCAACGATAAAATTATGATGACAACACCTCAGAGCTCAACTCCCCGGGACACTTCCACTAAACCCCTGACAGGAGGCACCAAGACAATGTTCTCATCATAAAACCATCGGAACGATTCCAAGATACCCGCGTGATCCTAAATTTTTTTTTAGTGAATTTTGAGAAGAGAAGAGTCAAAACTCTACATCAGGATGCCTTACCAGAGCGATGAAGGGACTGGGAAGTAAAAAGCATTCCTAAGCTCTCTGATATATAATTCCTAAATGACTCAAAACATTTTTCTAGACACAACTCGGCCGCTAAAAACGATCAAGCAATGGGGCTCCTAAGGTCGGGGAAGGCTCTGATTACCAACTTGTAACACCCTCGATGCGACTATAGCTCCCACGTGTCGAGGCACGACTTAGAGACATAATCGCATTGAAGGCATATGTCGCAAGTGAGGTAATCTTCACACAACCCATGTAATACATAAGGGAAAGAGATACATAGTTGGCTTACAATCGCCACTTCACACAATTACATGAATAAACATTACATCAATCAAATACACTCATGGTCCGACTATGGAACCAAAATAAAAGAAGAACCCCAAATGCGACAAAGGTCCCCGATCGACCCCAACTGGGCTCCACTACTGATCAACTAGAACGAAACAACACAAAGGACGAGATCTTTATCGAGCTCCTCTTGAGCTTGGTTGCGTCATCTGCACGGACTCATCGACACCTGCAAGCTGGTTTTGGAAGTATCTGTGAGCCACAGGGACTCAGCAATCTCGCACCCTCGCAATCAAGACTATTTAAGCTTATGGGTAAGGTAAAAGGTATGAGGTGGAGCTGCAGGAAGAGACTAGCATATATGGTGGCTAACATACGCAAATGAGAGCGAGAAGAGAAGGCAAAGCACGGTCGATAAAGGTATGATCAAGAAGTGATCCTGGACTACCTACGTCAAGCATAACTCCAACAACCGTGTTCACTTCCCGGACTCCGCCGGAAAGAGACCATCACGGTTACACATGCTGTTGATTCATTTTAATTAAGGTCAAGTTCAGGTTTTCTACAACCGGACGTTAACAAATTCCCATCTGCCCATAACCGCGGGCACGGCTTTCGAAAGTTCAAATCCCTGCAGGGGTGTCCCAACTTAGCCCATGACAAGCTCTCACGGTCAACGAAGGAATAGACCTCCTCCCGAGACATTCCGATCAGACTCGGTATCCCGGTACTCCAAGACATCCTCGACAATGGTAAAACAAGTCCAGCAAGACCACCCGATGCGCCGACATCCCGATAGGAGCTGCACATATTTCATTCTCAGGGCACACCGGATAAGCTAAGCGTACAGGAGCCGACGTAACCCAAGTTGCCAAGGGATGGCCCTGCACGGTGCTCTGGGTTGGACCAACACTTAGACAAGCACTGGCCCGGGGGGTTAAATAAGATGACCCTCGGGATGCGCGACTCCCAAGGGAAAAAGGCTAGGTGGCGAATGGTAAAACCAAGGTTGGGCCTTGCCGGAGGAGTTTTATTCAAGGCGAACTGTCAAGGGGCTCCCATTATAACCCAACCGCGTAAGGGACGCAAAATCCGGGAACATAACACCGATATGACGGAAACTAGGGCGGCAAGAGTGGAACAAAACACCAGGCATAAGGCCGAGCCTTCCACCCTTTACCAAGTATATAGATGCATTAATTAAATAAGATATATAGTGATATCCCAACAAGTAAACAAATGTTCCAACAAGGAACGGCCTCCAATCTTCACCTGCAACTAACAACGCTATAAGAGGGGCTGAGCAAAGCGGTAACATAGCCAATCAATGGTTTGCTAGGACAATGGTGGGTTAGGGGCTGAACATGGCAATTTGGGAGGCTGACAAGCAAGTGGTAGGCATCGTAGCAATGGCATAGCAAAAGAGCGAGCAAACTAGCATAGCAAAGATAGTAGTGATTTCGAGGGTATGATCATCTTGCCTGAAATCCCGCAAGGAAGAAGAATGAGTCCATGAAGAAGACAAACGAATGTAGACGAACGGATCCTCACCAACTCGACGTTACCGGAACCAACCCGAAGAAGCAACACCGGAAAAGAATCACACAACATAGTAAATAACCAACACATCAACATGGCATGATGCACAATCAAGTATGATGCATGTCCGGTTTAAAGAGGCATGGCATGGCAACGTGCACAAGCAATCCTACAAATTAAGTGGAGCTCAATATGCATCGGGATGCATATTGACAAAACACCACATCAATTATTTAGTTTACTCTCGTTTATGTAACCAACAATATTAAATGTTGATTAACATGGCAAGAGGTGAAGCAAATGAAAACTACCTATCTAGGCAAATTTAAATGAGGCCGGAAGCAACGAACAACAATTCCGGTAAATCCCCATAGCATATTTTAGATTCGGTACTGTTCTGCCCTAAACACAATTTTAGAGTTGTTTAACATGCAAAGTAAGGTCACCATGATAAACTAGGCAAAATTCTACCCCATTTACATATAAAGTTTGTTAAAAATGGAGCTACGGTTAAATAGTTATGAATTAAATCATTTTAACATGGCATAGGAGCAAATTAATGCAAACAACATTTTAAATATTTCAAACATAGGTGAAAGTTGGATATTATTAATCTACACAAAATTCTGAGCAAGTTTCATATATAAATCATTTTAATCCGATGCACGGTTGTGAAGTTATTATATGCATGAACATGAGGGACTATTCTGTAAAACAGCCGTTCTCTGGATAATTGGAAAAACGTAGTGACAGGAAAAAATATCACATAGGCCGAAATTGACAAGGCCCGAAGGAACAGGGAAACGGGAGGGCTCCTCACCCATGGGCTCGGCCCAGTAGAAGGGGAGGCTGGCAGGCCGCGAAGGGGAGCTGGGCCGCAGCTGGAGAGGAGGCTGGGCCTTGGGCGGTTGACAGCAGAGACAACCGGGCCTTGGGGTCGCAGCCCATGATGATCGACGGGGAGGGCGCGGCCGATCTGGAGTCGGTCAATGTGAGCGCAGCGCTGGGCCAAAATCCAGATCGAAGCGAGGCGGCGGTCCAGGCGCGGGGTCGAGTGAGGCTCATCTGCTTTCGAGCAGAGCGAGCAGATGCCAGCGGCGATGGACTTGGCGAGGGCGGCGCAGAGGCTTGGCGGACAGACGACGAGCTCGGTGCGTCGTCTCGCTGGCAGACGAACGGGACGGCGGCGGCGACGCTGGTGATCGATGTGGGTCGAACAGAGGGACTTGGCGGGGCGACGACTCCCTGGTGACGAGGTTCTGCACAAGGGCAGCAGCCATGGCAGGGACTTGAAGCGGGGTGCCGGCGACGAGGCGTTAGCAGGGGAGGCAGACAAGACGCTGGCGTTGCGCCTCCTTCGTGCGGAGAACGAGCGGGCCAGGCAGGGGACCAGGCACCGAAAGGCTTGAAGGTTGCGCCGTGGCGGACTTGGAGCTGGGCGCCAGCGTTGGGGGCTTGCTGCCGGCACGTGGCCTCCGGTGGCGAGGCTCCTGCCCAAAGGAGAAGAGAGGGAGAGCTGAGGGACCGAGGGGGAAGAAGAAATAGGAAGAGAAGGAAAAGAAAGAGGAGGAGGATGGCGTGACCTGGTTCGGCAGGTCGCCGTCGAGGCGGGGCGATGTGGAGCTGCTGGTTGCCAGCGAGGAGCGGCTCGGGAGGTGCCTGTGATTTGGTTGGATCGAGGGAGGGAGATGGTTGGCCCTTGCTGAAAACGAGGGAGTTGGTCGGCTCAGCTGGATCGGGAGGGATCCCGAGGAAAACAAAGTGGCGGCGGCACGAGGGAAGGGAGGATGGGACAGGCTAGGACTAGGGTTTAGACTGTTATATATAGTAGGTGGGTTAGTTTAGGGGCTATTCGGGTCCTCCGATAATAATCGGACGGTCGCGAATAAAATAGTTAGGGAGGCCAAATAAGAAAACGGTGACGTTTTGTAGACGTTCGGAGATGATTCGGATCCAACGGTAATGACAGTCCGGGTCGGGTCCGGGACAACTTTCGGGGGCGCGCGCGCGAGGAGGGTCGCAGGCTGACGAGAGAGGTTAGGTAGGGCCTGGCGATAGGTAGTGAGCTGTGTAGACGGTCTCGAGCTGAGAGAAGAGAAGAGAGGGCGGCCCGGCGACTATTTCCGGAGACCGAAAACTCCGGCGTTTTGACCGGCTACTATTGCCGCTATATTTATCCGTTGGGGCATCAAACGAACTCCGAACGCGATGAAACTTGGCAGGCGGTCTACTAACAACAAAACAACACCGCACGCCAACTTTCATCCCATTCCGAGAACATTTTCCGGCCACTTATAAAATACTATTTCGGACATGCCGCGGGCACGTGCAAGTGTGTCTGGGCTCAAAACGGACAACGGAGAGAACGAGGAGGCCGGGACGGATGCAAGTTTTGAAAACATGATGATGCAATGCACATGATGACATGATGAAATGCAACACGCAAGCGAATGACATGGGAACGACGGCGAATAAGCGGAGGACACCTGGCACATCGTTCTCGGGGCGTTACAGCTTCATCCAACAATACCGCCGAACCAAAGTATTACATGCTGGTAAGCAGTATGACTTATATCGCCACAACTCACTTGTGTTCTACTCGTGCATATAACATCAACACATAAAACCTAGGCTCGGATGCCACTGTTGGGGAATGTAGTAATTTAAAAAATTTCCTACGCACACGCAAAATCATGGTGATGCATAGCAACGAGGGGAGAGTGTGATCTACGTACCCTTGTAGATCGACAACGGAAGCGTTTGGTTGATGTAGTCGTACGTCTTCATGGCCCGACCGATCAAGCACCGAAACTACGGCACCTCCGAGTTTTAGCACACGTTCAGCTCGATGACGATCCCCGGACTCCGATCCAGCAAAGTGTCAGGGAAGAATTCCGTCAGCACGACAGCGTGGTGACGATCTTGATGTACTACTCTCGCAGGGCTTCGCCTAAGCACCACTACAATATTATCGAGGACTATGGTGGCAGGGGGCGCCGTACACGGCTAAGCATAAGATCACGTGGATCAACTTGTGTGTCTCTGGGGTTCCCCTGCCTTCGTATATAAAGGATCAAGGGGGAGGGGGTGTGGCCGGCCTAGGAGAGGCGTGCCAGGAGGAGTCCTACTCCCTCTGGGAGTAGGATCCCCCCCAATCCTAGTTGGAATAGGATTCGCGGAGGGAGGAAAAGAGAGAGGGGGGCCGGCCCCTTCTCCTTGTCCTATTCGGACCAAGGGAGGGGAGGGGCGTGCGGCCCATCTTGGGCTGCCCCTTCTCTTTTCCACTAAGGCCCACTAAGGCCCATATAGCTCCCGGGGGGTTCCGGTAACCTCTCGGTACTCCGGTAAAATCCCGATTTCACCCGGAACACTTCCGATATCCAAACATAGGCTTCCAATATATCAATCTTTATGTCTCGACCATTTCGAGACTCCTCGTCATGTCCGTGATCACATCCGGTACTCCGAACAACCTTCGGTACATCAAAACGTATAAACTCATAATATAACTATCATCGAAACCTTAAGTGTGCGGACCCTACGGGTTCGAGAACAATGTAGACATGACCGAGACACGTCTCCGGTCAATAACCAATAGCGGGACCTGGATGCCCATATTGGCTCCTACATATTCTACGAAGATCTTTATCGGTCAGACCGCATAACAACATACGTTGTTCCCTTTGTCATCGGTATGTTACTTGCCCGAGATTCGATCATCGGTATCCAATACCTAGTTCAATCTCGTTACCGGCAAGTCTCTTTACTCGTTCCGTAATACATCATCTCACAACTAACTCATTAGTTGCATTGCTTGCAAGGCTTAAGTGATGTGCATTACCGAGAGGGCCCAGAGATACCTCTCCGACGATCGGAGTGACAAATCCTAATCTCGAAATACGTCAACCCAACATGTACCTTTGGAGACACCTGTAGAGCACCTTTATAATCACCCAGTTACGTTGTGACGTTTGGTAGCACACAAAGTGTTCCTCCGGCACACGGGAGTTACATAATCTCATAGTCATAGGAACATGTATAAGTCATGAAGAAAGCAATATCAACATACTAAATGATCGGGTGCTAAGCTAATGGAATGGGCCATGTCAATCAGATCATTCAACTAATGATGTGATCCCGTTAAATCAAATGACAACTCTTTGTCCATGGTTAGGAAACATAACCATCTTTGATTAACGAGCTAGTCAAGTAGAGGCATACTAGCGACACTCTGTTTGTCTATGTATTCACACATGTATTATGTTTCTGGTTAATACAATTCTAGCATGAATAATAAACCTTTATCATGATATAAGGAAATAAATAATCACTTTATCATTGCCTCTAGGGCATATTTCCTTCACATGTATCATTATTTTCTGATCTTCACAGATGATTTGAGCAGATATGAGTATATCTACTTGATGAAACACAAGTCTGAAACATTTTAAAAGTTCAAAGAATTTCAGAGTGAAGTTGAGAATCATCGTAACAAAAATAAAAGTTTCTATGATATGATTGCAGAAGTAAAATATTTGAGTTACGAGTTTGGCCTTCAGTTAAAACAATGTGAAATAGTTTCACTACTCACGCCACCTGGAACACCACAGTGTAATGGTGTGTCCGAATATCATAACCATACTTTATTGGATATAGTGCAATCTATGATGTTTCTTACCGATTTACCACTAAAGTTTTGGGGTTATGCATTACAGACAGCTGCATTCACGTTAAAAAAAGGGCACCATCTAAATCCGTTGAGACGACACCGTATGAACTGTGGTTTGGCAAGAAACCAAAGTTGTCGTTTCTTAAAGTTTGGGGTTGCGATGCTTATATGAAAAAGTTTCATCCTGATAAGCTCAAACCCAAATCGGAAAAGTGCACCTTCATAGGATACCCAAAAGAAAGTTGGGTACACCTTCTATCACAGATCCTAAGGCAAGACATTCGTTGCTAAGAATGGATCCTTTCTAGAGAAGGAGTTTCTCTCGAAATAAGTGAGTGGGAGGAAAGTAGAACTTGATAAGGTAACTGTACCTACTCCCTTATTGGAAAGTAGTTCATCACAGAAATCTGTTCCAGTGACTACTACACCAATTAGTGAGGAAGCTAATGATGATGATCATGTAACTTCAGATCAAGTTACTACCAAATCTCGTAGGTAAACCAGAGTGAGATCCGCACCAGAGTGGTATGGTAATCCTGTTCTGGAACTCATGTTACTAGACCATGACAAACTTGCGAACTATGAGGAAGCAATGATGAGCCCAGATTCCGCGAAATGGCTTGAGGCCATGAAATCTGAGATGAGATCCATGTATGAGAACAAAGTATGGACTTTGATTGACTTTCCCAATGATCGGTGAGCCATTGAGATTAAATGGATCTTCAAGAGGAAGACGGACACTGATAGTAGTGTTACTATCTACAAAGCTAGAATTGTCACAAAAGGTTTTCGACAAGTTCAAGGTGTTGACTACGATGAGAGTTTCTCACTCGTATCTATGCTTAAGTCTGTCCGAATCATGTTAGCAATTGCCGCATTTTATGAAATCTGGCAAATGGATAAACAAAACTGCATTCCTTAATGGATTTATTAAAGAAGAGTTGTATACGATGTAACTAGAAGGTTTTGTCGATCCTAAAGGTGTTAACTAAATATGCAAGCTCCAGCAATCCATCTATGGACCGGTGCAAGCATCTCAGAGTTGGAATATATGCTTTGATAAGTTGATCAAAGCTTATAGTCTTATACAGACTTGCGGTGAAGCCTGTATTTACAAGAAAGTGAGTGGGAGCACTACAACATTCCTGATAAGTATATGTGAATGACATATTGTTGATCGGAAATAATGTAGAATTATTATGCAAAGCATAAAGGAGTATTTGAAAGGATTTTTTTAAAGAAAACCTCGGTGAAGCTGCTTACATATTGAGCATCAAGATCTATAGAGATAAATCAAGACGCTTGATAAGTTTTTTTAATGAGTACATACGTTGACAAGATTTTGAAGTAGTTCAAAATGGAACAGTCAAAGAAAGAGTTCTTGGCTGTGTTACAAGGTGTGAAATTGAGTAAGACTGAAAGCCCGACCACGACAGAAGATAGAAAGAGAATGAAAGTCATTCCCTATGCCTCAGCCATAGATTCTATAAAGTATGCCATGCTGTGTACCAAATCTATTGTATACCCTACACTGTGTTAAGTAAGGGAGTACAATAGTGATCTAAGAGTAGATCACTGGATAGCGGTCAAAATTATCCTTAGTGGAATAAGGAAATATTTCTCAATTATGGAGGTGACAAAAAGGTTCGTCGTAAAAGGTTACGTCGATGCAAGTTTTGACACTGACCCAGATGGCTCTAAGTCTCAGTCTGGATACATATTGAAAGTGGGAGCAAATAGCTAGAGTAGCTCCATGCAGAGCATTGTTAATATAGAAATTCGCAAAATACTTACGGATCTGTATGTGACAGATCCGTTGACTAAAATTTTCTCACAAGCAAAACATGATCACACCTTAGTACTCTTTGGGTGTTACTCACATAAACGATGTGAACTAGATTACTGACTCTAGTAAACCCTTTGGGTATAGGTCACATGGCAATGTGAACTATGGGTGTTAATCACATGGTGATGTGAACTATTAGTGTTGGATCACATGGCGATGTGAACTAGATTATTGACTCTAGTGCAAGTGGGAGACTGGAGGAAATATGCCCTAGAGGCAATAATAAAGTTATTATTTATTTCCTTATATCATGATAAATGTTTATTATTCATGCTAGAATTGTATTAACCGGAAACATAATACATGTGTGAATACATAGACAAACAGAGTGTCACTAGTATGCCTCTACTTGACTAGCTCGTTAATCGAAGATGGTTATGTTTCCTAACCATGAACAAAAGAGTTGTTATTTGATTAACGGGATCACATCATTAGAAGAATGATGTGATTGACATGACCCATTCCATTAGCTTAGCACCCGATCGTTTAGTATGTTGCTATTGCTTTCTTCATGACTTATACATGTTCCTATGACTATGAGATTATGCAACTCCTGTTTGCCGGAGGAACACTTTGTGTGCTACCAAACGTCACAACATAACTGGGTGATTATAAAGGAGCTCTACAGGTGTCTCCAAAGGTACATGTTGGGTTGGCGTATTTCGAGATTAGGATTTGTCACTCCGATTGTCGGAGAGGTATCTCTGGGCCCTCTCGGTAATGCACATCACATAAGCCTTGCAAGCATTACAACTAATGAGTTAGTTGCAAGATGATGTATTACGAAACAAGTAAAGAGACTTGCCGGTAACGAGATTGAACTAGGTATTGAGATACCGACGATCGAATCTCGGGCAAGTAACATACCGATGACAAAGGGAACAACGTATGTTGTTATGCGGTCTGACCGATAAAGATCTTCGTAGAATATGTAGGAGCCAATATGAGCATCCAAGTTCCGCTATTGGTTATTGACCGGAGAAGTGTCTCGGTCATGTCTACATTGTTCTCGAAACCATAGGGTCCGCACGCTTAAGGTTTCAATGACAGTTATATTATGAGTTTATGAGTTTTGATGTACCGAAGTTAGTTCAGAGTCCCGGATGTGATCACGGACATGACGAGGAGTCTCAAAATGGTCGATACATAAAGATTGATATATTGGAAGCCTATATTTGGATATCGGAAGTGTTCCGGGTGAAATCGGGATTTTACCGGAGCGTGTTGGGTTATGTGGTGCACCCCTGCAGGGAAGTTAATCTATTCGAATAGCCGTGATCTTCGGTAACAGGACGACTTGGAGTTGTACCTTGACCTTATGACAACTAGAACCGGATACTTAATAAAACACACCCTTCCAAGTGCCAGATACAACCCGGTGGTCGCACTCTAACAGGGCGACGAGGAGAGGATCATCGGTTAGGATTATGCTATGCGATGTTACTTGGTGAACTTACCTTCTACTCCCTTCTCCTGCTGCAAGATGGAGGTTACCAGAAGCGTAGTCTTCGAAAGGCCTAGCTATCCCCCTCTTATTCCGGCATTCTGCAGTTCAGTCCACATATGATACCCTTAATCCATTTGATACCAATGCATACATATGTATTGTAGCTCCTTGCTTGCGAGTACTTTGGATGAGTACTCACGGTTGCTTTACTCCCCCTTTTTCCCCTTCCTATACCCGATTGCTGTGACTAGACGTTAGAGCCCAGGAGCCAGACGCCACCATCGACGACGACTACTACTACTCGGGAGGTGCCTACTACTACGAGCAGCCCGCTGACGACGAACATGAGTAGTTTAGGAGGATCCCAGGCAGGAGGCCTGCGCCTCTTTCGATCTGTATCCCAGTTTGTGCTAGCCATCTTATGGCAACTTGTTTAACTTATGTCTGTACTCAGATATTGTTGCTTCCGCTGACTCGTCTATGATCGAGCTCTTGTATTCGAGCCCTCGAGGCCCCTGGCTTGTAATATGATGCTTGTATGACTTATTTTATTTGTAGAGTTGTGTTGTGACATCTTCCCGTGGGTCCCTGATCTTGATCATACATGTTTGCGTGTATGATTAGTGTACGATTGAATCGGGGGCGTCACAAGTTGGTATCAGAGCCGACTGCCTGTAGGAATCCCCCTTCCACACTCCTTGGCCAAAGTCGAGTCTAGACATTACAAAACTTTGTACTAACATGGTTGTGTGTCTTACGGGCCCATGTCACCATTTGGGTGGTATTAGGATCTTTTACTCCTCATCTATACTCTGGGACTCTGATCTCTCTTCTATTCGGGTTAAATGATTTTGCTAACTCTAACTCTAGGTTCTCGTAAATACTTTCTCCCGAAGAGCCCCTTCATTCTAGATGATGGCCTGCTTCGCCAGAAGATTCCGAAGATACTCTCCGTTTTTATCTCGAGACCTTGTGCCCACCACTTTTGCTATTCCTGACCACCGTTAAATCCTTATGGATAATTGCTTACGCTTGTTGTTCTTACCTTTGTTCCTAGTTGCCCCTGTTATTACTTGATACCCTGAAAATTGCTTCAATAATTCGAGAAACCTTTGTGCCCACCGCTTTGCAGCTCTTTGCCGCAGACATACCCTTACGGATAATTTCTTGCACTTATCGAGGATCCGCTCATCCCCAGTTGATTCATGTATTTCACAAAAGTCTTCAAAATACCATTCGATCCTCGAAAATCCTCAACAACCTATTGCTCTTGAAATTCTTGCTTGCTTGCATTATGATTAACCTCATAAGTCTAGTAATCTTATTGGCATCATTATTCATTATCAGTTTGAGTCTGTTGAATCAATATGTTGCGAATGCTCGCATTCCTTAATCAGATCCTTTGTTTCGTCCTTTCGGCTCAGACGTCATTTTAAACATGAGCTGGATCTCGACCAATCAAATTGCCATCGATTGTACCTCTAAGGCTATTCAACTTATCCAGCCCTAATCAGAGCATTGCTTCTGATCCCTTGTCTTGGAATTCATAATTCCTTTGCATTTGAGCTTTGAGTTAGTAATTTGTTTCTATAATCTGATCCCCTTGCATTCTTTCTTCCTCTGGTTGAGTACAGATACTCACATCAGATCCCTCATGGACCACCGGATCCTTTGTTGGATTTTGTCCGACACCATCCTTCATATTCATTGAACTTGTGAGCCTTTCATCGGATACATAATGCCTTTGGTAAATTGTATCGCTTGCTTTTGTCAACCATGCTCTGCTCCTGAGCTTGAGTTATTCGCTCCTGAAGTTGGTGGTATGTGTTCATAAGATGCCCCGATGGGTTAAACCTATGCCTTCCTTACTCTGTGTGAACCCGAAAGATTTCACGGGTCATAATTATCTAGTATTGCACCAGGTAAAACTTTCGACAACTAATGTCATTTTCGAAAAGCGAGAGGTGAATGGAAGGTTATACATTGAAGGAGTGGGAGTCGACCTTGAACTTTGTGTTCATGCCCATGGACACGATGTATATCCTATCATGGAAGCTTCTTGTAATAATAACTATTCCCTTAATATAATTTGGTATCTGTAAATTGAGCCTTTGCAATCGTGGTTCCGACCATGATTGTTCTCCTTTGATTCCATTTCTCAGACAAGATGAAGTACTTGTCTTCTGCGGATCATTTAACATGTCCACCCTCTACTCTGCCCTACCGTCGAGTATTACACTCTGGTATCTCGAGAATATCATGTAACTGCATAACTTCTTATGGGTTCTTCATCAACTGTTATTTCCCATTGATTCCAATTTTCCTGGGTTTTGGGTTGTCGTCAACCGAGAACACCGAATTGTGAATCGAGTTCGCACTCCGATTCGATAACTCTAAGTAATTTTCGTTGCTTACAAGTTTAATAATCCTTCAAGTCATCCCAAGCCTTATCGGCTATATCATTATCGTACTAAATTTTAACTGTGCTACCTGGTCCTTCTTCCCGGAGCACAATTTTTGACGATGAGCTAAGATTACGTCGATCTTCCTCATCATGCCATTTTGCCTTGAACAACGAACTTGGTTTGGAGTTTGTGTCATATCCTTGGTTACAATAACCTTTCGCTTCACCATTCATTTGAATCGATCTCATCACCGATTGATTATGTCTTGAATCTCTCGACAAATGTGTCATGATCATCATCAACATTCTGAGCTCTTCCAAGATAACTATTGAATTCTTGATGAGAAATACCACCCTTTCCCCTCGATGATCTGTGTTATCATCAACAACATTATTGCCTCCCCTCTGGCACCAACTTGATATTGTTATGGAGCCACTTGCTATCCAGTTTGTGTTATGTTCTATCTTGAAGTATTATTGTCCTTATGTCAAGGATGTTGCAAGGATTGCTCCACCTCTTAATAGTACTTGGTATAGTAATACTTCTCACAAGTACCATTCTTTCTTGGTCCCCGTATTGACTAACCAAGAATACCAACAAGTGAACGATGTTGTTTGGATTCTACCCTTCTAGCAACTCTATTGATATGAAGTTAATGGTCGATAGGTTCATTCTAAGTCTTTTGGTTATTGAATCACCATTCCAATATTGATCATGCTACATAAGCCCATATTTTGGGTGCACCTTTTCAACCAATGTTTAATTGTGTATGTTTTCCTCGAACATACATCATTATATCAGTTGATCTGACAAGTGTTACATCCTTGTTCACATAATTATGGAAATCCATCTTTGGTTAATCTCGATGAATTGTTGCTGACTCCATCAACCACATCCTCGTTTCTCCTTGGTTAATGATGAAATTTTATTTTGGAACCTGCTTCTATAGTTCATTTCCCAAGAATGTTACATTGTCATCTCATCAATTTGTGTTGCACCTTTTCTTCTCAGACATCCTGACTCTGAGGTATCCTGACACCAATCAAATCAGCTTCTCGGTCAGATATGATGGTTGGGACATATTTCCAAGAGTTATAACATTGGTCCTTATATATCGGTAAGGTGATGTCATGCCTATCACACCTGGCCGGAGGACTGTTGTTATAGTTTCCTGTTTAGCCAGGTTAACCATTCTTCCATGAGGAAATTGTAAGGCTTATTCGATAAGTTGTTCCTGATGAATCCTTTGTGTATCCAAGTCCGACCTTTGCTTGAAGACCATGTTAATGATATCTCGAAGCATGTCTGTGGTACTCCAATTTTCAACAAAGAACATTTGAAGCCCAATGCTAAATGTTTCTTGCTCAATTATCCAAACACCGTTGTATGGGTAATGTCATGAAGTCTATCTCCCCTTACCTAAAGAGTTTTCTACATTATATCCCGTCATGGATATCATGCTCTCCTTGCCCTTGGGAAGGATATACGCCTGAAATATGTGTTTAAACACATTTTCCTTTCCATTGTTATGTTTAATCTGATGATCACCTTTTCCTTTCCATTATTTTGTTTAATATTTCTTGTGATCTACATGATCTAAGCAGTAATAATTCACTACTGCTTATGTAAACACCTTAGTGTACTACTCTGTCAATAATACACTGTTACTATTGTTGATGACATTCCGGTAGCCACCGATGGACGAGAACCTTGCTTATTGGTCTGCCCCGTTCAACGAGCAGGAAAATGGTTCTCCTTGTCCCTCGCCCTTGGTACCGATGTTGTCGCCGACATAACTGGCAGGCTATCCTCTGACATGCCTTGCTTACATGATTGGGCAAGAGGTCAGCGTCATTTCTACCTTTAACCCACATGGTGAGCCCATAACCCACAGATCCATAGGATCGAAACCTGACTCTCCTGTACAACCTTGATTCTGAAATATTCTTTGCACTTGGCTTCGTATGTAATTCATGAGCTAACTTCCTCACCATGTTTCATTCCGGTATCAGAGGCAACATTATTCTTCAATGCTCTGAACCACTTCATCACTTGTTTTAGGCATCAACTGGATGCGTACCTGGTTGAAACTTGTTGGACCACCTTATAGCACTCTTGGTACATTTCTTGTGCTTCTAAAATCTCTTTCCTTGAGATAACTACCGGATGCCGGTCCTTTCAGACATCCGTCCTTATAGCTTTCCACTTATACCCCATTCGTAAGTACGATAGAGTTCCCGAAGAAAGGATAACGACTTCATCATGATGGCTTGAAGCGGAGAAATGAAGACATCAACGTAAATGATCGACCTCTTCGAGAAGAGCAACCAAGACCAACAAGATTCGTTAGAATTTTGTAACCAGATCTTTCCCCCTTATTTCACGTCTTAAATCTCGGGACAAGATTTCTTGTAGTGGAGGAGAACTGTAACACCCCCAGTGTCATGCTACAACGACCTCACCCTAATGGTGCCATGTCATCATGTTTAACTAAGCCAAATTGCCACTTGATAAAAATCAAAGCCATTTTCATATATAAATTATTTTCCAAATAAAATATTCTACAAACTGAAAAAACTAAAATGTTCGAGATGTTGCAAGTATTCACTAAGTAATTTTCGTGTAGAAACCAGCATCTTTTGAATTTTTAAAATGGCCTTAACCTATTTAAAATAGGGCTAGCGGCATTAAATATACGCACATAAATTCAAAACTAAATTTGAACAACTCCTTTTGGCCCCAAATTTTTTGTGCCAGACTAGAAAGTAGCCAAGTATTTTTGTGTTAAATATCGCATCCAACAAAGATCAAATGGTGACCAAATTAATTGCAAAGCAATAGCTTTTTAAATTATAGATAGATTAAAGAGAAAAGCACACATTGTACACCTAAAGCCTAGTGCTACAGTGTGAAGCCCAACACTTAACTGTATCAGGCCCAGCCCACCTGGCCGGCCTTTTCCCCGACCTCTGGACAGAGGCAGAGGCCATGGCACCGAGCACGCGCGCACGCCGTCCACGCCATAGATGACCACCTGTCGACCATCCACCGGTGCCCCGATATGGATAAGCACACCCCTGACCCCCTTGACAAACCCTAGCCCTCATTTTCCCGTCGTCCGCTCGCTCTCGTCAAAATAGTCATCGCACGAACGGTGCTTGCCATGGTTGCGGTGGTCGTCGCGCCCACTGGCCTCCCCGACGCCCGGGAGGATGCCCAGGAGCTTCCTCGTCGTCCCACTACTTCGCCTACGTGCCTTGAATTGAGTCGGACCGCGCCGTACGCTCGCCATCGCCGGTCTTCTTCGCCATGGCCGTCGCAACTCGTCATCGGGCTCGACATATCCGGCCACCCCCGCACTCCCTAACCTCGTCCATGAGCTCCACGGTGAGCTTCTCCGCCGATTCCCCTCTTCCCCAACCTCGATTCGGTCGCCGTTTGCCGTCCCCGGGCACATGCGAGCTCGCGTGTACGCGTACATACGTGTGTGCGTGAGCTGCTGCTGCTTAACAGCCATCCATTGCTGCTGCGTACTGCTGCCACCGCGCGCCCTCCTTGACCTTGCCTCCGCGTGCTGACCTCTCTGTTGTGCCTAGGTAGGGCTGCGACGTGTTGATCTTCCAAGGCCGGGCATGGCCCAGGAAAGTGTGTCAGGCCAAATGGGATCGAGCGTGTTGGGTTATGTGGTGCACCCCTGCTGGGAAGTTAATCTATTCGAATAGTCGTGATCTTCGGTAACAGGACGACTTGGAGTTGTACCTTGACCTTATGAAAACTAGAATGGGATACTTAATAAAACACACCCTTCCAAGTGCCATATACAACCCGATGGTCGCTCTCTAACAGGGCGACGAGGAGAGGATCATCGGTTAGGATTATGCTATGCGATGTTACTTGGTGAACTTACCTTCTACTCTCTTCTCCTGCTGCAAGATGGAGGTTACCAGAAGCGTAGTCTTCGAAAGGCCTAGCTATCCCCCTCTTATTCCGGCATTCTGTAGTTCAGTCCACATATGATACCCTTAATCCATTTGATACCAATGCATACATATGTAGTGTAGCTCCTTGCTTGCGAGTACTTTGGATGAGTACTCACGGTTGCTTTACTCCCCCTTTCCCCCCTTCCTATACCCGATTGCTGCGACCAGACGTTGGAGCCCAGGAGCCAGACGCCACCGTCGAGGACGACTACTACTACTCGGGAGGTGCCTACTACTACGAGCAGCCCGCTGACGACGACCAGGAGTAGTTTAGGAGGATCCCAGGCAGGAGGCCTGCGCCTCTTTCAATCTGTATCCCAGTTTGTGCTAGCCATCTTATGGCAACTTGTTTAACTTATGTCTGTACTCAGATATTGTTGCTTCCGCTGACTCGTCTATGATCGAGCTCTTGTATTCGAGCCCCAAGGCCCCTGGCTTGTAATATGATGCTTGTATGACTTATTTTATTTGTAGAGTTGTGTTGTGATATCTTCCCGTGGGTCCCTGATCTTGATCATACACGTTTGCGTGTATGATTAGTGTACGATTGAATCGGGGCCGTCACAGGGGGTGAGGGGGAGAGGGGGAGAGGGAAGAGTTTATAGTGACGAGGCTTACACAGTCAATGTGGTGGAAGGGGGTTTTGAGCTGGATGCACCAATGATAGCTATGGTGAGCTTTGATTGTGAACACGGGGGCCGGGGGGGGGGGGGGAGGAGGGTGAAGAAGAGTGATTTATAAATTCCAAAGGTATATGAATGCATGGATAATTAACTATTACCTCGGTCCCAAAATGCTCGTCTTAGATTCTTCTGTATACGAGTGTATCTGAACACTAAAACATGTCTATATATCTCTATATCTAGACAAATCTAGGACAAGTAATTTGGGACGGTGGGGGTACTAAACAAAAAAGGGAAAAGAATGTCATCCCGACCGACGTTCACCACTCACCCCTGGACTGAGGCTCTGTGTTCTGGTCTGGCTGATGTGCACACCCAACCTTCAACGTCGGTTGCATCCACGCACGTTGAGGCCCAGTTGGTCTAAAAGCCGTCGGGCCTTTATCTACTTGCGGAATCCCATGAAGCATGGGAGCAACGAGGGCGGGCAGCGGGGGGGGGGGGGGGGGGGGGTGTGGCGACTACCACATGTTATGCGTTCTGTGCATATTTTTTCCTGCACATGTTTTTTCATTTTTTGGATTTTCGAGCATAGGTTGCCAGGAACAATGATGGCCAAGATAGAGTGGTGCTGGGAATGGTAAGAGAGAGTGTTGACGGGGACGACGGTGAAGTTTTTCATTGTGGAGTAGTAGTAAACAATTAATTATAAAAAGTCGTGAACAAACAAATACTAACCAGCAGGAAAATGAAGGTCTAATAATAGACTACACAGATCGGTCA
Organism: Triticum monococcum; assembly: GCA_034509565.1. Taxonomy (NCBI): domain Eukaryota; kingdom Viridiplantae; phylum Streptophyta; class Magnoliopsida; order Poales; family Poaceae; genus Triticum; species Triticum monococcum. The sequence goes on from CM067843.1 coordinate 478,942,933, forward strand.
AATATAGGGACCGGTTAGTGATTATCTTCAGTCCTTTTGATTATCAGGACAAGCTATCATTGACCGACCAGTTTTAGACCGGTCCACGATGACCATCTTCGATCCCAAAAGTTGACATCACTGATGCCTCGGGAGAGGTGATACGTCCATTTTGCATCATGTTTCTTACTATTATTTATGATGTTTTTACCCATAATAATGCTTTTTGGAGTAATTCTAATGCCTTTTCTCTCATAATATGCAAGGTATACACAAAGAGGGAGAATTCCGGCTACTGGAAATCTGGACCTGGAAAAGCTACGTCAGGCCACCTATTCTGCACAACTCCAAACAAGCTGAAATTTCACGGAGATTTTTTATCAAATATATGATGAATATTGGAGAAAATAACTACCATAGGGGCCCACCAGGTAGGCACAACCCACCTGGGCGGGCCAGGGAGCCCAAGCGCGCCCTGGTGGGTTGTGCTCACTGAGGCCCACCTCCGATGCCCATCTTTTGGTATATATGTCGTTTTGTCCTAGAATAAATAAGGCGAGGACTTTTGGGATGGAGCGCTGCCATCTCGAGGCGGAACTTGGGCAGGAGCACTTTTGCCCTCCGGCGGAGTGATTCCGCCCTGGGAACTTCCCTCCCGGAGGGGGAAATCATCGTCATCATCATCACCAACAACTCTCCCATCTTGGGGAGGGCAATCTCCATCAACATCTTCAACAACACCATCCCATCTCAAACACTAGTCCATCTCTTGTGTTCAATCTTGTTACCGGAACTATAGATTGGTGCTTGTGGGTGACTAGTAGTGTTGATTACATCTTGTAGTTGATTACTATATGGTCTATTTGGTGGAAGATTATATGTTCAGATCCAATATGCTATTTAATACCCCTATGATATTGAGCATGATTATCATTTGTGAGTAGTTACTTATGTTCTTGAGGTCACGGGAGAAATCATGTTGCAAGTAATCATGTGAACTTGATATGTGTTCGATATTTTGATAGTATGTATGTTGTGATTCCCTTAGTGGTGTCATGTGAACGTCGACTACATGACACTTCACCATATTTGGGCCTAAGGGAATGCATTGTGGAGTAGCAATTAGATGATAGGTTGCGAGAGTGACACAAGCTTAAACCCCAGTTTATGCGCTATTCTGTAAGGGGCCGTTTGGATCCGAAAGTTTAATGCTATGGTTAGAATTTATTCTTAATACTTTTCTCGTAGTTGCGGATGCTTGCGAGAGGGTTAATCATAAGTAGGAGGTTTGTACAAGCAAGAACCACACCTAAGCACCGGTCCACCCACATATCAAATTATCGAAGTACCGAACACAAATCAAACCAATATGGTGAAAGTGACTAGATGAAAATCCCGTGTACCCTCAAGAACACTTTGCTTATCATAGGAGACCGTTTTGGCCTGTCGTTTGTCTCAAAAGGATTGGGATACCTTGCTGCACTTTTGTTACTACTATTGTTACTTGCTCGTTACAAATTGCCTTGCTATCAAACTACTCTGCTACTTATAATTCCAACACTTGCAGACATTACCTTGCTGAAAACCACTTGTCATTTCCTTCTGCTCCTTGTTGGGTTCGACACTCTTACTTATCGAAAAGAGCTACAATTGATCCCCTATACTTTTGGGTCATCAAGGCTATTTTCTGGCACCATTGCAGGGGAGTGAATCGCCTTTGGTAAGTGGAATTTGGTAAGGAAATATTTATATACCGTGCTGAAATTTATTGTCACTTGTTACTATGGAAAACAATCCTTTGAGGGGTTTATTCGGGGTATATTCACCTCGACCGGAACTACAATTAGCTACCCCTCAACCTACTGCACCTACTAAAAATATTGAATATGAAATTCCTTCGAGTATGATAGAACAACCGCTAGCTAATCCTTAGGCAGGAGATGGAACTGAACATCCTGATATGCACTTGATATATGTAGAACAAATTTGTGGATTGTTCAAGCTTGCAGGTTTACCTGAGGATGAAGTTATGAAAAAGGTTTTCCCTTTATCTTTGAAGGGAAAAGCATTGACATGGTATAGGCTATGCGATGATATTGGTTCTTGGAATTGGAATCATTTGAAATTGGAGTTCCATCAAAAAATTTATCCTATGCATCTAGTTCATTGTGATCGAAATTATATATATAATTTTTGGCCTCGTGAAGGAGAAATTATCGCTCTAGCTTGGGGGAGGCTAAAGTCAATGTTATATTCATGCCCCAATCATGATCTCTCAAGAGAAATTATTATCTAGAACTTTTACGCTCGGCTTTCTCGTAATGATCAAACCATGCTTGGTACCTCTTGTGCTGGTTCTTTTATGAAGAATACTATTGAATTCCGGTGGGATCTTTTGGAAAGAATTAAACGCAACTCTAAAGATTGGGAACTCGATGAAGGTAAAGAGTTGGGTATTAAACTTAAGTATGATTGTGTTAAATCTTTTATGGATACCGATGGTTTTCAAAAGTTTAGCACTAAATATGGACTTGACTCTGAGATAGTAGCCTCCTTTTGTGAATCCTTTGCTACTCATGTTGACCTCCCTAATGATAAATGGTTTAAATATCACCCACCTATTAAAGAAGAAATCAAAGAATTGTACCAATTAAAGAAGAAACTATACTTTACAATGTTGATCCAGTTGTTCCTTCTGCTTATATTGATAAACCACCTTTCCCTGTTAGGATAAAGGAACATGGTAAAGTTTCAACTGTGGTCAACAAAAGCTATATTATAACACCTAAACCTGATGAACAAATTAAAGTAGAACCTAGTATTGCTATGGTTAAGGATCTCTTGGAAGAAAATGTGGATGGGCATGTTATTTACTTCTGTGAAGAAGCTGCTAGAATTGCCAAACCTGATAAAAATGATAAACATAGACCTGTTGCTGGCATGCCCGTTGTTTCAGTTAAAATAGGAGATCACTCTTATCATGGTTTATGTGACATAGGTGCTAGTGTGAGTGCTATTCCGTACACCTTATATCAAGAAATTATGAATGAAATAGCACCTGCAGAGATAGAAGACATAGATGTTACTATTAAACTTGCTAATAGAGACACTATATCACCAATTGGGACTGTTAGAGATGTTGAAGTCTTGTGTGGGAAAATAAAATACCCTACTGATTTTCTTTTCTTGGTTCCCCACAAGATGATGTTTGACCCATTATCTTTGGTAAATCCTTCTTGAACACCGTTAATGCTAGAATAGACTGTGAGAAACAAACCGTCAGTGTTAGTTTTGATGATGAGTCTCATGAGTTTAATTTTTCCAAGTTTAGTAGAATGCTTCATGAAAAATAATTGCCTAGTGAGGATGAAATAATTGGTATTGCTTCTATTGCTCTACCACCTACTAATCCTTTAGAACAATATCTGCTAGACCATGAAAATGATTTACTTATGCATGGAAGAAATGAAATAGATAAGATTTTCTTTGAACAATGTCCTCTGCTTAAACACAATTTTCCTATTGAAACTCTAGGAGGTCCTCCTCCACCTAAAGGTGATCCTATGTTTGAATTAAAACAATTTCCTGACACTTTTAAATATGCTTATCTTGATGAAAAGAAGATATATCCTGTCATTAGCAGTGCTAACCTCTCAGAACATGAAGAAGAAAGATTATTGAAAGTTCTAAGGAAGCACCGAGCTGCTATTGGATATACTCTTGATGATTTAAAGGGCATTAGTCCCACTCTATGTTAGCAAAAAATTAATATGGAACCTGATGCTAAACCCGCTGTTGATCACCAACGTCGCTTAAACCCGAAGATGAAAGAAGTGGTAAGAACAGAAATATTAGAACTTTTGGAAGAAGGTATAATCTATCCTATAGATGATAGTAAATGGGCGAGTCTTGTTCATTGTGTCCCGAAGAAAGGAGGTATAACTGTTGTTCCTAATGATAAGAATGCACTTATTCCACAAAGAATTCTTATAGGCTATAGAATGGTAATTGATTTTAGAAAATTAAACAAAGCAACTAGAAAAGATCATTACCCTCTACCTTTTATTGATCAAATGCTTGAAAGATTGTCTATGCACACACATTTTTGCTTCCTTGATGGATATTCTGTTTTTTCACAAATACATGTTTCTCAATCTGATCAAGAAAAGACCACTTTTACTTGTCCCTTTGGAACCTATGCTTGTAGACGTATGCCTTTCGGTTTATGTAATTCACCTGCTACTTTCAAAGCTGTATGACTGCTATATTCTCTAATTTTTGTGAAAAGATTGTTGAGGTTTTCATGGATGACTTCTCAGTTTATGGGAAGTCTTTTGATGATTGTTTAAGCAATGTTGATCGAGTTTTGCAGATATGTGAACAAACAAATCTTGTCTTGAATTGGGAGAAGTGCCACTTTATGGTTAATGAAGGCATTGTCTTGGGTCATAAAATTTCTGAAAGAGGTATTGAAGTGGACAAAGCTAAGGTTGATGCAACTGAGAAAATGCCATGTCCTAAAGATATAAAAGGTATTCGTAGTTTCTTAGGTCATGCTGGCATCTATAGGAGATTTATCAAAGACTTTTCTAAAATTTCTAGGCCTCTTACGAATCTTTTGCAAAAGGATATTCCTTTTGTTTTTTTATGATGATTGTTTAGGAGCCTTTGAAACACTCAAGAAAGGCTTAATTTCTGCACCTATTGTTCAACCACCTGATTGGAACTTGCATTTTGAAAGTATGTGTGATACTAGTGATTATGTTGTTGATGTTGTTCTAGGACAAAGAGTTGATAAGAAACTGGATGGTATTCATTATGCTAGTAAAACTCTAGACAGTGCTCAACGAAACTATGCTACTACTGAAAAAGAATTCTTAGCAGTGGTGTTTGCTTGTGATAAATTTAGACATTATATTGTTGATTCCAAAGTAATTGTTCACACTGATCATTCTGCTATTAAATATCTTATGGAAAAGAAAGATGCTAAACCTAGACTTATTTGATGGGTTCTCTTGTTACAAGAATTTGATTTACATATCATTGATACAAAAGGAGCCGAGAACCCCGTAGCTGATAATTTATCTACGCTTGAAAATTTGCTTGATGACCCACTACCTATTGATGATAGTTTTCCTGATGAGTAGTTAGCTGCAATAAATGCTCATAGTACTCCTTGGTATGCTGATTATGCTAATTACATTGTTGCTAAATATTTACCACCTAGCTTTACATACCAACAAAAGAAAAAAAATCTTCTATGATTTAAGACATTACTTTTGGGATGACTGAGGGAGTCCTGGATTAGAGGGTGTTCGGGTAGCCGGACTATACCTTCAGCCAGACTCCAGGGCTATGAAGATACAAGATTGAAGACTTCGTCCCGTGTCCGGATGGGACTTTCCTTGGCGTGGAAGGCAAGCAAGGCGATGCGGATATTCAAGATCTCCTACCATTATAACCGACTTTGTGTAACCCTAACCCTCTCCGTTGTCTATATAAACCGGAGGGTTTTAGTCCGTAGGACAACTTCATCATACAACAATCATACCATAGGCTAGCTTCTAGGGTTTAGCCTCCTTGATCTCGTGGTAGATCTACTCTTGTACTACCCATATCATCAATATTAATCAAGCAAGACGTAGGGTTTTACCTCCATCAAGAGGGCCCGAACCTGGGTAAAACATCGTGTTCCTTCCCTCCTATTACCATCCGGCCTAGACGCACAGTTCGGGACCCCCTACCCGAGATCCGCCGGTTTTGACACTGACATTGTTGCTTTCATTGAGAGTTCCTCTGTGTCGTCACTTTTAGGCCCGATGGCTCCTTCGATCATCAACAACGATGCAGTCCAGGGTGAGACTTTTCTCCTCGGACAGATCTTCGTCTTCGGCGGCTTTGCACTGCGAGCCAATTCGCTTGGCCACCTTGAGCAGATCGAAAGCTACGCCCCTGGCCATCAGGTCAGGTTTGAAAGCCTAAACTACACGGCTGACATCCGAGGGGACTTGATCTTCGACGGATTCGAGCCACAGCCAAGCGCGCCGCACTGTCTCGATGGGCATGATATAGCTCTGCCGCCGAATAGCGCCTTGGAGGCCGCACACGCATCGGTTCCGACCATTGATTCGGAGCCTACTGCACCGATCGAGGATCAGCGGTTGGACGCTGCCTCAGGGGCTGCGATCTCAAAGGCGATCGAGCTGAACTCCAGCCTCGCACTCCGCATGGCCTGTGACTCCGAGGAGCCGGATTCCTCTTCGAACTCCGAGCCCCCCGCGCCCCTGCTGATCGAATCCGATTGGGCGCTGATAATGGAGTTCACCACCGTGGACATCTTTCAGCACTCGCCCTTCGGCGACATCCTGAATTCTCTAAAGTCTCTCTCTTTATCAGGAGAGCCCTGGCCGGACTATGGTCAGCAAGGTTGGGATACGGACGATGAAGAAATTCAAAACCCACCCACCACCCACTTCGTAACCACTATCGACGACTTAACCGACATGCTTGACTTCGACTCCGAAGACATCGACGACATGGACAATGATGCAGGAGACGAACAAGAACCAGCACCTGTAGGGCGCTGGAAGGCCACCTCGTCATATGACATATATATGGTGTACACTCCAAAGGATGGAGATGGCGATGGAACAGCGGGGGACGATAACTCTTAGAAACAGCCCAAGCGTCGGCGTCAGCGGCGCCGCTCTAAATCCCGCCAAAGAAAAAACGGTGATTCCGGCACGGGAGATAATACTACTCCGGATATCGCCGAAGAACACCCCCTCCAACAAGATTTAGCACAGGAGGACAGAGAAGCTAGCCCTCACGAGAGGGCGGCGGACCAAGAGGTTGAGGACGATAATTATACGCCTCCCTCCGAAGACGAGGCAAGCCTCGACGACGACGAGTTCGTCGTGCCAAAGGATCTCGCCGAACAAGAGCGTTTTAAACGCAGGCTTATGGCCACGGCAAGCAGCCTCAAGAAAAAGCAGCAACAACTTAGAGCTGATCAGAATTTGCTAGCTGACAGATGGACTGAAGTCCTTGCGGCCGAAGAGTATGAACTCGAACGCCCCTCCAAGAGTTACCCAAAGCGCAGGATGCTACCCCAACCGGCCACCTCATGGCCGCGACAGAGAGGCCTCTTGGCCCTCCACTCAAGCCATACCCCGACGCCGCGTCAAGCATACTAAGGCACGGGAAAATGCGCCCGACCTGCGCGACATACTGGAGGACAAGGCAAGGCAAACAAGATCGATCTACGGATCGCGCAGGCGCCCCACGGCACGTGACGGTGATCGTCACTCCGGATGCAATAAATCCGGCCGGGCCGAACTCAACAGACAAAGCTCCTTCGAGCTGCGTCGTGATATAGCCCAATACAGAGGCGCCGCACACCCACTATGCTTCACAGATGAAGTAATGGATCATAAAATCCCTGAGGGCTTCAAACCCGTAAACATCGAATCGTACGATGGCACAACAGATCCTGCGGTACGGATCGAGGATTATCTCCTTCATATCCACATGGCCCGTGGTGGTGATCTACACGCCATCAAATACCTCCCACTCAAACTTAAGGGACCGGCCCGACATTGGCTTAACAGCTTGCCAACAGACTCAATCGGTTCCTGGGAGGACCTGGAAGCCGCATTCCTTGATAACTTCCAGGAAACTTATGTGCGACCACCGGATGCCGATGACCTAAGCCACACAATTCAGCAGCCAGAGGAATCGGCCAGGCAATTCTGGACACGGTTCCTAACAAAGAAAAACCAGATAGTCGAGTGTCCGGACGCAGAGGCCTTAGCGGCCTTCAAGCATAATATCCGTGACGAGTGGCTTGCCCGGCACCTGGGACAGGAAAAGCCGAAATCTATGGCAGCCCTCATGACACTCATGACCCGCTTTTGCGCGGGAGAAGACAGCTGGCTAGCTCGCAGCAACAATTTAACCAAGAACCTTGGTAATTCGAATACCAAGGACAAAAGTGACAAGTCGCGTCGGAACAAACAAAAGCACCGCGTTAACAGCGACAACAACGAGGATACGGCAGTTAATGCCGGATTCCGAGGCTACAAATCCGGTCAGCGGAAAAAGCCATTCAAAAGAAATACTCAGGGCCCATCCAGTTTGGACCGAATACTCGACCGCTTGTGCCAGATACATGGCACCCCCGAAAAGCCAGCCAATCACACCAACTGGGACTGTTGGGTGTTCAAGCAGGCATGCAAGTTAAGAGCCGAAAACAAAGACAAGGGGCTGCATAGCGACAACGAGGAGGAGCCCAGGTCACCGAACAACAGTGGACAAAAGGGATTTCCCCCGCAAGTGCGGACGGTGAACATGATATACGCAACCCACATCCCCAAGAGGGAGCGGAAGCGTGCGTTACATGACGTATATGCGATGGAGCCAGTGGCCCCAAAGTTCAACCCATGGTCCTCCAGCCCGATCACCTTTCGAAGGGACCACCCCACTAGCATCCGTCATGGCGGCTTCGCCGCATTGGTTCTAGACCCAATCATTGACGGATTTCATCTCACAAGAGTCCTCATGGACGGCGGCAACAGCCTGAACTTGCTTTACCAGGATACAGTGCGAAAAATGGGCATAGATCCCTCGAGGATCAAGCCCACCAAAATGACCTTTAAAGGTGTCATACCAGGTGTAGAAGCCAACTGTACAGGCTCAGTCACACTGGAAGTGGTCTTCGGATCTCCAGATAACTTCCGAAGCGAGGAGTTAATCTTTGACATAGTCCCGTTCCGTAGTGGCTATCACGCACTGCTCGGGCGAACCGCATTCGCAAAATTCAACGCGGTACCGCACTATGCATACCTCAAGCTCAAGATGCCAGGCCCTAGAGGAGTAATCATGGTCAATGGGAACACTGAACGCTCCCTCCGAACAGAGGAGCACATGGCAACGCTCGCAGCAGAAATACAAAGCAGCCTCTCTAGGCAGTTCTCCAGTTCAGCCTTCAAAAAGCCGGACACTGTCAAGCGCGCCCGGAGTACCCTACAACAAGACCGCCTGGCACGTTCTGAGCTAGTGTAGGAATGCGGCCCTAGCCCTAGCCCTCGCGATATAGCGAAATCAGTGCTTCGCGTACATAACTACGCTCTTGAAATACCATTGGCACAGGGGAAGGGGCACTATCACGGCACGCCCGAAATACGGCTTAAACCGCACTAGGGGCTGCTGGATTCCTTTTTTTAATTTTTTCTCTTACTCTCAGGACTCCATACTTCGGATGACCCATTCGGTAATTCAACTGCCGCACAAACAATGCAAGATCCAGGAAAGCAGACAAGCCACGCCGCATTATGGAACTCGCAGGTGGTCTCTATTGCAAGCAGTATACCTGTTTTTTAATACAATTCCGCGGCCTGCCCCTGGCCTGGACATGTTAAATAGTCCAATTTCTTTTGCTTATCGCACTATTTGTATCGTTCCGCTTTCATAGCAGCCTTTCTATAAACAATGCATAGCTTTTTGTCTATTTTTTACATTATCCTCTTTTTATATATATGTTTATCAATAACATGTTGCACCTGTACACTGTGGTACGGCAAAAATACGCCAGGGGCTTCAGTACCCATCAATATGGCATGATAAGTCCGTACACTTTCACAAGTGCGGGACCCCGAACTTATAGCACTATATGCATCGGCTCCGAATCATGATTTGGGTCAATAGTTGGATTTGCCTGGCTCCTATGTTTTGGTGCCTTACGTTCCGCTATATCGGCTAAGGTAGCACTAGGAGAACTACTGCGATTGTGCCCCAGTTAAGCTGGGCTGAGCACCTCAGTAGAGAAAGCTAAAACTGACTGTCATGATGAGGCGAGAGACCGGTCGCTGTTCGAGAGGTTTTTCGAGTCCTTAAAGACTTATGCCGCTTCGAGCGAGGAACCGGCTTTGTCCGGCCAAGGCGTGGATAGCGCCCCGAACTCGGTCTTCCGAATACTAGGGGCTTCGCCGAAATTTAAAATTATAGAGTTCTATGGCCAAGTGAGAGTGTTCAAGCATTATAGTCTGATTGCCTTGTTCGTTATGCTGAGCGCCTCCCTCGACGGACCCAATCATGGGAAAAAGAGCGCTCAGGTTTATCCCGAACACCCCAGCACTAGTGGCATGGGGGCAGAAGCCGACGACTGGCCATCTCTCAATTTTTTGATAAACGGCCGCACAGAAAGTAATATTTTAAATTCAACAAGCATTGCTTAGCGCATAAGAACAAGTTTTCAGCGCACAGGATAACACGAGCGAGTTCATTCAAAAATTACATCCTTGGTACATTCATCCGCCATAAGGCGGGCACCAGCCAGAACATCCTTGTAATAGTTCTCGGGCTTGCGATGCTCCTTCCCCGGCGGCGGCCCGTCCCTCACAAGCTTCTCACCGTCCACCTTACCCCAGTGCACCTTTGCATGGGCAAGGGCCCTACGGGCACCATCGATGCAGACGGAGCGCTTGATGACCTCGAGCCTTGGACAAGCCTCCACCAGCCGCCGCACCAGTCCGAAGTAGCTCCTAGGCAGGGCCTCTCCAGGCCACAACCGAACTATGAAGCCCTTCAGGGCTTGTTCGGCCGCCTTGTGGAGCTCGACCAGCTGCTTCAGCTGGTCGCTCAAGGGCACAGGGTGTCCGGCCTCAGCGTACTGAGACCAGAACACCTTCTCCGTCGAGCTGCCTTCCTCGGCTCGGTAGAGTGCGGCGGCATCGGATACACTGCGGGGAAGATCTGTGAATGCCCCTGGAGAGCTCCGGATTCGGGTAAGTAACAAGTAGTTTACTTTTACATGTCTGCTTTGCATAGAGAATGCCTTACCCGCCGCTATCTTTTTCACCGCATCCAATTCCTGGAGGGCCTTCTGGGCTTCGGCCTTGGCAGATTCGGCAGTTTTAAGGGCCGCAGCAAGCTCGGACGCTTGCGCCTTCGAGTCGAGCTCCAAACTCTCATGTTTTTTCATGAGAGCCTGAAGCTCTTGCCGCACCCCGCCGACCTGCGCCTCAAATTTCTCCCGCTCGGTGCACTCCGTGGCCGCTTTCTTCTCGGCCTCGGACAACGCCTGCTTGAGGGTCGCCACCTCAGTTGTGGCCCCTACAATAAGCAGTGTACTCCTGTCATTTTTTGCAATTGCGTCTTCTTATAGGCATTTTTTCTATAAGGTATCTCTTACCTTCTTTCTCCTCGAGCTGCCGTTTGGCAAGGCCGAGCTCTTGCTCGGTCCGCTCGAGGCCCTGCTTCAGGGCACCCACCTCCGCAGTCAGTGTAGCGGTGGCCAGCAGCGAAGCTTGCATGTGTATATTGACTCCTTTTTAGTTAGACTCCTGTGATATTTAATAGATCCTCTATTCGGTTTTTCTTTCCGAACGCCAAACAGAGCATCAGGGGCTACTGTCTATGCGGTAATATTTTTACATATTTTTTACTTACCTCGAAGCCTGTTAGAAGGCTAGCACAAGCTTCAGTCAGTCCGCTTTTGGCGGACCGAACCTTCTGGACCACCGTACTCATGATGGTACGGTGCTCCTTGTCAATGGAGGCGCTCTTAAGCACCTCTAGCAGATTATCCGGCGCCTCCGGTTGGACGGAGGACGCCGGCTCAATAGGCTTGCTCCTCTTGGCAGGAGTTCGCCTGCCGCGGTGCGAAACAGTTGATGATTCCGGCGCGGTGTCTGGCTTAAAGCCGGACTTGGAGCCCTGGGGGGTCTTGTCCCCTTTACTCCTGGAGTCCGGGAGGTCGCCTCGCGGTTCCTCCTGGACCACCTCCTCTTGCCCCGGAGCTTGTCGCGACGCCACTTCGGCGTCATCCGCAGCACAGGGGGAGGCAGCGGGCGGGACTGAATTCACGTCCGATGAATCCAGGGAGCCGCTCAATGACTCTTCAAGCCCGTCCTTGGGCGGGCTGCATGATTATATTCGACATTAGGGAAAGCTGTGCAACAAAAGGAATATCATGAGTTACTCTGGTATCCGAACACTTACGATATCGCCGGATGCTTGGCCCTGTCCGGCCAGTCCTCTTCGTCCTCGTCGGCGTCGGGGGCGTAGTCCGGCGGAGGGGTTTTCCTCTTCTTGGACCCTTCGGCCTCCCCTACTGGGGCGGCCTTCCTCTTCTTTCCTCCCCCCCACTGGAGGGGGAGAGGTCTCTTCTTCCTCCTCCTCATCTTCACGGGAGGAGTGCGTCTCGTACTCGTCGGACGACGAGTCCGACACCACCATATGCCGGGAACTCTTTCGAGTCCCCGTGGCCTTCTTCTTCTTGGCCTTCTTCTCCGGCACCACATAAGGTGCCGAGACCAGCAGCTTCACTAGGAGAGCAGGGGCTGGGTCTTCGGGCAAGGGAGCCGGACAGTTAATCAGTCCGAACTTCGCCTGCCAATCCTGTCAAAGGTAAGGGAGTTTAGATCCCGCATAGAGTCAAACTATGAAGAAACTTAACATCCTATAAAAGATGAAAATATTTTACCTCGCCAGCAGGACGCTGCGAGCTGAACCCGCGGTCTTCGGAGGCGGATGTGGGAGCCTCGGCGCCTTTGGTTAGCCCCTTCCAGACATCTTCGTACGTCGTGTCGAAGAGCCGGCTCAGAGTTTGGTGCTGCGCTGGGTTGAACTCCCACAGATTGAAGTCCCATTCTTGCCAAGGAAGGATCCGGCGGACGAGCATGACCTGGACTACGTTGACAAGCTTGAGCTGCTTGTTCACCAGGGACTGGATGCATTTTTGCAGTCCAGTCACCTCTTCTTCGTCGCCCCATGACAAGCCCGTCTCCTTCCAGGACGTGAGCCGCGTAGGGGGTCCGGATCGGAATTCAGGGGCTGCGATCCACTTCGGATCGCGTGGCTCGGTGATGTAAAACGACCCTGACTGCCACCCCTTCAAGGTCTCCACAAAGGAGCCCTCGAGCCATAGGACGTTGGCTATTTTGCCCGCCATGGCACCTCCGCACTGCGCCTGGTTGCCGCGCACCACCTTTGGCTTGACGTTAAAGGTCTTGAGCCAGAGGCCGAAATGGGGGCAGATGCAGAGGAAAGCCTCGCACACGACGATAAACGCCGAGATATTGAGGATGAAGTTCGGGGCCATATCGTGGAAATCTAGGCCATAGTAGAACATGAGCCCGCGGACGAATGGGTGGAGAGGAAAACCTAGTCCGCGGAGGAAGTGGGGAAGAAATACTACCCTCTCATGGGGCCTTGGGGTGGGGAGAAGCTGCCCCTCCTCAGGAAGCCGGTGTGCGATGTCTTTGGACAAGTATCCGGCCTTCCTTAGCTTTTTGACATGGCCCTCCGTGACGGAGGAGACCATCCACTTGCCTCCCGCTCCAAACATTGTTGGGGAAGGTTGAGGTAGGAAGTGCGGGCTTGGGCGCTGGAGCTCGGGTGCGCAGAAAATGGATAGGCAAAGGAGGAAGAAGGCGTAGGTAAAAAGGTGGATCCTTATCCCCTTATATGGGCGGATGCGACTGTGCGTCCCCACCAGCCTAGTAAAACTCGCTTGCCTCCTACGCGCTATGATAAATGGAGCGGTTGGGTTACCCACGTTCGTATTGATGAGAATCCCGTAAATGGGGGACACGATCTCTGCTTTGACAAGACGTGCCAAGGAAACTGCCTCGCAAAACACGCTGAGGTGGAAAAGTGAAAACGATTCGAATAAAGGCTTGGTCGTAGTGTGATGTCATGCTGCGGAATACGTCAGCTGATTAGATTTTTGTTAATATTATTCTCTCTGTGGCAATGCGTGGAAACTTATTTTGCAGAGCCGGACACTACTCTTGGTGTTTACAAACTTTTATGAAGAATTTGGAGGAGGAACCCGCCTTGCAATGCCGAAGACAATCTACGCACCATCATTGAAGCCTGGTTCAGGGCTACTGAGGGAGTCCTGGATTAGAGGGTGTTCGGGTAGCCGGACTATACCTTCAGCCGGACTCTAGGGCTATGAAGATACAAGATTGAAGGCTTCGTCCCGTGTCCGGATGGGACTTCCTTGGCGTGGAAGGCAAGCTTGGCGATGCGGATATTCAAGATCTCCTACCATTGTAACCGACTTTGTGTAACCCTAACCCTCTCCGGTGTCTATATAAACCGGAGGGTTTTAGTCCGTAGGACAACTTCATCATACAACAATCATACCATAGGCTAGCTTCTAGGGTTTAGCCTCCTTGATCTCGTGGTAGATCTACTCTTGTATTACCCATATCATCAATATTAATCAAGCAGGACATAGGGTTTTACCTCCATCAAGAGGGCCCGAACCTGGGTAAAACATCGTGTTCCTTGCCTCCTGTTACCATCCGGCCTAGACGCATAGTTCGGGACCCCCTACCCAAGATATGCCGGTTTTGACACCGACAATGACCCACATCTTTATAAAGAAGGAGTAGATGGTATTATTAGACGTTGTGTACCTGAGTATGAACAGGGACAAATCCTACGGAAATGTCACTCCAAAGCTTATGGAGGACATCATGCCGGAGATAGAACTGCCCACAAGGTATTGCAATCTGCATTTTATTAGCCTACTCTCTTCAAGGATGCCCATAAGTTCATCTTATCTTGTGATGAATGTCAAAGAATAGGTAATATCGGTAAGCTCAAGAAATGCTTATGAACTATTCACTTGTTGTTGAACCGCTTGATGTTTGGGGATTTGATTACATGGGACCTTTTTGTTCCTCTAATGGGTATACACATATTTTGGTTGCTGTTGATTATGTTACTAAATGGGTAGAAGCTATTCCAACCAGTAGTGTTGATCACAACACCTCTATTAAAATGCTTAAGGAAGTTATTTTCCCAAGGTTTGGAGTCCCTAGATATTTAATGACTGATGGTGGTTCACACTTTATTCATGGTGCTTTCCGTAAAATGCTTGCCAAGTATGATGTTAACCATAGATTTGCATCACCTTATCATCCTCAGTCTAGTGGTCAAGTTGAACTTAGCAATAGAGAAATAAAATTAATTTTGTAAAAGACTGTCAATAGGTCCAGGAAGAATTGGTCTAAGAAATTAGATGATGCTCTTTGGGCTTATAGAACAACATATAAAATTCCTGTGGGTATGTCTCCTTATAAAATGGTTTATGGAAAAGCTTGTCATTTGCCTCTTGAGTTAGAACATAAAGCATATTGGGCCATCAAAGAGCTCAACTATGATTTTTAACTTGCTGGTGAAAAGAGGTTATTTGATATTAGTTCTTTAGATGAATGGAGAACCCAAGCTTTTGAAAATGCAAAATTATTAAAAGAAACAGTTAAAAGATGGCATGACAAAAGAATCCAAAAGTGTGAGTTTAAAGTCAGAGAATATGTTCTTTTGTACAACTCTTGTTTCATATTCTTTGCAGGAAAACTCCTCTAAAAATGGGAAGGCCCCTACGTTATCGAGGGGGTTTATCGGTCTGGAGCCATCAAAATAAATAATGTCGAAGGTACTAACCCGAAGGTTGTCAATGGACAACTAATAAAACATTATATCTCAGGTATGCCCATTAATGTTGAAAGTAACATTATCCAAACTTTGACACAGGAAGAACACATAAAAGAGTCCTTCCGGAACACTCCAGAATCGTGAAAATAAGGAGGTACGTGATACGGTAAGTAGAGGGACTCTGAAAAATCCACAAAAATATTTTTGTCAGTTTTGGAATATTTAGAAAAATAGGAAAATAAGAAACTTCCAGGAAGCATATCCTGGTGGGCACAAGACACCTTCCGGACCCGTTTTTCTACAGTTTGCTTGTCCCCCAAGATAATATATATATATATATATATATATATATATATATATATATATATATATATATATTCCCCGAACTTGTTGATCACCGTATCGTAGAGAAATCCTATGTTCTTTTTTCTTGTTATTTTCTATGCAGTTCTGAAAATATGTCGTCCCAAGACTCCGACGGAGAGAGCTATGTCTCACATCTCATTGCTGATCCAAAGACCTATGGAGACCTATCTCCTTGTGGTCGAGCTACAGATGACGAGGAAGATGCTCACTTGATGAGGATCGATGATTCAAGATCTCAGGAGGAGGATGTTCCTCTACCTCAACCTGGGGATATGCACGTGGAGTTCAAGAAGTCAAGTCTCCCTAAGAGAGATAACCGGTCTAAAAACCAATCTATTCCTTTTCGTTTTTGGCAGAAAAGCAAGGGGATTTATGTGACAAGATCTTGAAGCTGGAGCTGGAAGTCGATGATTTAAAGGAGGAAATTTCTCTCCTCAACTACAATATGAAAAAGTCGAAGGCACAATTTCCATCACCACCATCATCTTCTTCACCACCAAATGAGAATTGAGTATCAGGTTGTTGGGTAACGCAGTAATTTCAAAAAAATTCCTACGCACACGCAAGATCATGGTGATGCATAGCAACGAGAGGGGAGAGTGTTGTCCATGTACCCTCGTAGACTGTAAGCGGAAGCGTTATGACAACACGTTGATGTACTCGTACGTCTTCATGATCGACCGATCCTAGTACCGAAAGTACGGCACCTCCGCAATCTGCACACGTTCGGCTTGGTGACGTCCCACGAACTCTCGATCCAGCTGAGTGTTGAGGGTGAGCTTCGTCAGCACGACGGCGTGATGACAGTGATGATGATGCTACCGGAACAGGGCTTCGCCTAAGCACTGCTACGATATGACCGAGGTGGATTATGATGGAGGGGGGCACCGCACACGGCTAAGGGATCAATGATCAACTTGTGTGTCTATGGGGTGCCCCCTCCCCCGTATATAAAGGAGTGGAGGAGGGGGGGATGGCCGGCCCTCTATGGCGCACCCTGGAGGAGTCCTACTCCCTCCGGGATTAGGATTCCCCCCTTCCCTAGTTGGACTAGGTGAGAAGGAAGGGGGAGAGAGGGAGGAAGGAAAGGGGGGCGCCGCCCCCTTCCTAGTCCAATTCGGACCAAAGGGGGAGGGGGCGCGCGGCCTGCCCTGGCTGCTTCTCTCTCCACTAAAGCCCATTAGGGCCCATATACTGTGAGAACCCATAATTATCTTCCAGATCCTCCTATGTTTGAGTGTCAACCCCAGGATCATTGTTGACAACACAGTGAAATGGTATCATTGCACAATACGTAAAAGTATTACAAGTAGTATATTTTTCACAAGACATACCTAGTGAAATGTCTCATGACATTTATTACAACGAGAAAACAGCGGAAAGTAAAATGCGTAGCGACCCCATCTCAGCCACAGGCAGTCGATGTAGTCCACATGACCTCACTCCTACGGATCGCCATAGTAGTCGTAATCATCACCTTCGTCTTCATGGAACTCTGTTGTCAACAAAATTATTGCCATGAGTACATTACGTACTCAACATGCCTCCCTCGGAGAGGACCTAATAGCTACATGTGGCTTCAACGGAAGGCTGTATGGCTCATTTGCGTAAAGCTAATTTTGATTAACAAATAAAGTAGTTGGATGAAAGCAGTTTTAGATGAAAACATGTTTTATCTCCAGAACAACTTTCATCAAGTGAGGATCCTCGATCAACTCACGTCCTTCACAGGTTTAAATAATAGGGGCAAAGAGGGAATAAGCAAGACATGTCCTGTATGTCAAGAAAGATTCATGTGCTGTCCTTGACCGTGGACACGGCTATTCGAATAGTTTTACACTCTGCAGAGGTTGTACACTTTACCCACACGGCACAATCCCGACTTGTTGCCACTAGTCGTCGCTAGTGTAGTACACCATTTGGTATATCGGCAGGGAGATTGTGACGAGGTCTTTCATTAGGCCAAACTTACTGTGCCAAGCCCACTAGGTTTCAACACGAAAGTAACCACAGTTCACAGTCCAGGCCCCCCTTTTGTGCCGAGGATACTCCTCGCAAGGCAGCTATCCCATCTGTGGTACGCAATGACGACAATAAGAGTGAACTAACTAATTAACCAAGCCAGTGCCCATATAGCATGTGGCTGTACTGTTATCACAATCTTCAAATCCAAGACTTATTAGGCCTCATGCGGCACGGACGACTGATTGCCCCCTTCAACTCATGAAGGGCGGCCAATCGCTCCTTCAATCCTTGATTCTGCTGTCGCCCGTGCCAGTATTCAGATGGTAAGTTTCACCCAGAGTAGAAGAGGATAGAGAAGGTCAACAAGGGCCAACTGGCCTAGCTCAGTGATAAGTTTCAACTATCAATGACTCAGAGGTCATTCAACAAAGCACCTATAGGGTGATAAGCATGGCTAAGCGTTTCTACTCCACCAGAATACTATAATTCTACTCAGGTGTCAAGTGAATGGGCGACAAGCGGATCAAGGTAATGTGTCAATCGACACGCTATCTACAAGAATGAAAATAGCATGCATATAGTAACCATAAAACACAATGCAATTTTGTAATGCATATGATAAGTATGATCGAAGAAGGAGGCATGCCTTCGTTGTTGAGTCCTTCTTCGGTAACCTGATCTGTCCTTGTCCAACATCGTCGTCACTCCCTACTCGTCATAACGTTACCAAAGGAAAAACAATAAATACCAAAGCAATAGGAAATCCAAATAACATCCAAAACAAATTAAGAATGGATGGATAGCAAGATACTGATCAAGATGGAGATTCCAAAAGGAGATAACATGACTGGAAGGTAAGTAGAGGACTCGATGAATTGACAGGGTTTAGTTGATGATGGATAATCAAGGCTTGCCAACAATACTAACGTTCTAATACAAACTATGGTACTAACCATTAGAAGTGCCTACTACACATCTCAGCTTACTATATAGGAAACTGTTACAAACAAACCAAATTGCATGAACATACATGGAATAATCCATTCCATGCATTTCAACTACTCAATCATAACATGACATGATATAATGGTCAATTGCAACCAAACATATACAACAACTATATAATCAAACAAAAGCAAGTATTCTATAAGACAAGTAAACCAACATTACAAACTATTCCAGTCAAGCAATGAAACATCATACAACAATATGAAATGAAATGATCTCAGTCTAGTCCTAAAATGTTATTAAAAGGAAATAGAATCAACTACATCATATCAAACTAATTCATTTGTCAAAGAATTAACAAGAACTACACAACACATTGAACAAATGGATGCACATCTATCCTAGGCATGATATGATTAAGAGTAACAATCAACCGAGAATAAATATTTGGATGAATCCAAATACTTATAATGGTTAACAACAATCAAAGACTAAACATAAATCATAAAAACTATTAGCAAGCATATCTATAAAAGAAGACAAACCAATACTAATTAAGGTAGAAACTAATTAAAAAACTTAATAATAACACACATCTCACACAATACATGTGAGTATAGATTCACTAGATGTCTAAGCAAATAACACAAGCATGACACATACGAGTGATCATGATAAGATACTAAACTAGAATCTGGTCTTACTACTAAAGAACAACTAATACTCAAGTAACCACTAGCAATAAGATTACCACTTCATGCTTACATAATAGATCAAACTATGCACACTAAGCATATGAGGAAGATACAACTCAACTAACATGAAAGGCAAACTATCTTAAGCATGTGCTAAACTATCGCAACAAGACCCAACACTCCCGAGGCTATCATAAGACCAAAGTGATCATCCATAAGAATGCACAAGAGACTAAGTACTCAATTATAGCACATAGACAAAATAAGACATGAAAGATCACTTGCATGAGTGACAACTAGACATATAACAATGCTTCAACTAGATAAAGTAGATATGAAGAAGTCTAGGCATACACCAATGTAATAGTGCGGTAGACTAGATATAATGCTAAGCATGGATGATCATGACACAAGATGCCAAACTATGCTATTAGTAGAATACAACTTATAACTACGACATAACTTAGTTGATATCAACTAACATGACTATCCGGAATGGCATTAGCACACAACACTATCATGCTAGTTGTGACTTATAAGCAAAAGGGAAAAGCATACTAAGCAGGTACACATCTAGGTCATGGCATCAATCACATCAAGCAATGTGCTATACTAGCATGAATGACATGAAGGCATGTATTTCTACCTAGTGCAACCTAGACTTGCTAATCCATAACTGGACAACCTAGGCATCATAGAACACACGGGTCATTACACACATGTTATGCAATCTATTTATACAATCCCAACAACATGGCATAGTATTGATCAAGCAAGAAGTTGCTCAATAAAAGAATGTACAAGATCAACAAACTACTATAATGTAAATCAAGGCTAACCATATGTGTAGTCATACAATGCAAACTAGAAATGATATAGTGCATGGTACGCATACAACCAAACATGCATTCTATTGTAAGCAATTGTTAACACGACATGGTAATAAACTAATATAAATAAACACACATGATAATTAACAATATGCAATAAACTAGTTTTATTCCATCAGAATGATTCTATATAGCAATACAAATATGAATGACATAAAGCATCCACCCATGAAATCATTTCCAAACAACAAGGCATTTTATTTGACATCTAGCATAAAGGAACTATGCAACAACACATACAAACATCCATCATAGACATGACAATGATTTCAAACCAATAAAACAACACGTGACATGGATGGAAATGAATATGTGAACCATATCTAAGATATATCCATGCTAATAAAAAATTAAAATAATCAAGACATAAAGTAATCCATGATTCAATGAACAAAGCAAATCCTAGAATAGTCCTACGGAATTATAAGCATTGCGAACATTCAACAAAAAATGTATGAATGCATAAGATAGCGCTACATGCTACGCAAAAATATCACACGAGACAACATACACGTATATAATAAATAAATAAAAGAAATACTTATAATAAATCCATTCAATCGCATCTAACTCCTAGAATTTATGGAATAATTAGGAGCGACTCCTAGGCATATAACGAACATACAAATATCATATTAACATAAAACTTCACCGATCAACTACTATGCGTTTAATAAATCGCAAGAACTAATGTGAAACAAAAGTGTAACACACTACTACAATTAGGCATGCTTTATATACATGAAACCATAGAAAACTATATTAAAATCTATCGACATGTCTAACACAAGACAATAACAATGCAAACACAATATTATCTACTTGCGACAATAAAAACTATAATCGGTAAACAAATAAATCTATAAGTCATTTCTCACATGCAAAAATTATGAGACCAATAGGATGCACTCCTAGGCATATCGCAAACATATAAACAATGGCATATCAATACAAAAATTAACCGATGAACAAACCCCATTCAATCTTGGGCAAGAACGACTTTAACAAAATTTATACTAAAAATCCTATTGATGAGACTAGCGATCTAACTCCGCCATGGGGCTATTATCGGCATGAGGAACAAGTCATATATTGAACACAAGAACATCTGAGGAACTAAAAAAGTACGCCGACATGTCGATGCCATCTGTTCATGCATCGACGCGAGCAACGGTATAGATAGGATGAATGATGATGTCTACAGGATACAGTAGATGATGACGAGTACACGTGCAAAAGGAATTTGATAGAGGCTCACCGAGTTTGACAGAATGACGCGAAGAACTCGACGAACAGTGTTGGCGGACATGCAAAATTGTTTGCGTCTGGTCGATAGAACGCGTTCTTTCTTCTCTGAATGGATTCGTGGTGTGGAGAGGAACCTTGTGGCGCAAGGGTGCTGATGGAGATGGTATACGCCACCGGGAACGAGCGCCGGCATCCATGGAGCAGCAGCAGTTCGGAGAGAGTTTTGGAGAGATTGTGCAAGGGAGAAGGGAGGAGTTGATATGTGTCTGCAAGAGGAGCAAGGGGCACACATATATATACTCATGGATTTGAGAACGCTTGAGAAAATCAGGAGTGCTAGTGCCTGTACGTTTCAGCTTCGTGTGCTCATGTACGTTCAGGCTGCGTTAGGCAACGAAGTTTTTCTGCAGTTTTACAAGAAATACGTGGTTTTCAATAAATCCGCTATTTTGAATATTTTGATGTGTTTGGCATAAACAAATACAACAGTTTTAGAAACTGTAGTTTTCTTGAAACCACGGTTTTTTTGCTGTTTTGGAAAAGGAGGTTGGAACCTCTTTTTTGTAAACAGAGAAACGCACACGCTGCATTACTTTGCTCTCCCCTGCAATTTTTTCTGGTGAGCCCATCTTCCAGCCATCCTTGTGATGTGCAATTCATCCATTTTTTTCTCCAACCATGGACAAATAAAGCTCGCCACTTGGTTGGAAGAAAGGTAGTATGTGCTATCCTGCCCGATTGATTGAACCCGTCAACACAACTCCATGCGTGCGTGTACGGTTGATTGTGTCCATAACCTGCTAGGTCAGTGATCAACTGGGCGTCCTTTAGCACACGCTGATTGAACCGGTCCTGTAGTTCCTTAAGTGTAGCTAAGTTAGGTTCAGTTGTCTAACAGTCAGTCAAAACTACAATACAAACAACACCAGGCAAACATATCCGTAGTTTTCCGAAAACTAAAAAAAATACAGTTTCTAAAAACTGTAGTATTTGTTGTCCACGCATTGCAATATCAAGATTTCCGAATACTATAGTATTTAAAAAACTTTGCTGCCAAACTAGGCCTCAAGTGTGGGTGGAGTCGTGAGGAAGGAGAAGCGCTTGGGTTGGCTTTGGAAGATGGAAGGTGGAGAGAAATAAGGAAGGAAAGAGGAATTAAAGGAGGATGCAGGAGTTTCCTATGTACATGTAGGCGGTTGTTTCTCTTCTGTAGATTGAAATGTACGGAGGGAGCGAAGAGGAGGCGCTGGCTTGGCTGGGTATTGGCCCAATTTGGCTTTGGTCCAAGTGGGAGAGAAAGAAGAAAGGAAAAGTTGGCTGTTGGCCCATTCGGGTGTGAGAAAAATATAGGTGGGCTTAACACATAACACAGGGAAGAAAGAGGAAAGACATACTGTACACGGGAATTTGATACAAATTTTGAGAGAGGGAAACAAATTGATTTTCCTAAGAGGAAAATCTAGTAATGAAAAAGAAGCTCAAACAAAATATCACAAACTTAGAAATTGAAGAAAACACAAACTCGCATATTTAAATATGCTTAAGACCAAAATAAAACCCAACTAAAAGAAACAACAAAACTCAAATTTAATTTAAGTTGGTATTAGTTCAAATTAAATCCTCTGAATTATAAAAGTTCAATTTAAGCTTTGTTAACAAATAAAACAAATGAAATTTTCTTGCCCTGATTTTTGGAGAATTTTTTCTAAAACATTCCGAGAATCGGGATGTTACATATACTCCCCGGGGGGTTTCGGTAACCCCCGGTACTCCAGTATATGTCCGAACTCACTCGGAACCCGATGTCCAAACATAGGCTTCCAATATATCGATCTTTATGTCTCGACCATTTTGAGACTCCTCGTCATGCCCGTCATCACATCCGGGACTCCGAACAACCTTCGGTTCATCAAAACACATAAACTCATAATACCGATCGTCACCGAACGTTAAGCGTGTGGACCATATGGGTTCGAGAACTATGTAGACATGACCGAGACATGTCTCCGGTCAATAACCAATAGCGGAATCTGGATGTTCATATTGGCTCCCACATATTCTACAAAGATCTTTATTGGTCAAACCGCATAACGATATACGTTCTTCCCTTTGTCATCGGTATGTTACTTGCCCGAGATTCGATCGTCGGTATCTCGTTACTGGCAAGTCTCTTTACTCGTTCCGTAATGCATCATCCTGCAACTAACTCATTAGTCACATTGCTTGCAAGGCTTATATTGATGTGCATTACCGAGAGGGCCTAGAGATACCTCTCCGACAATCGGAGTGACAAATCCTAATCTTGATCTATGCCAACTCAACAAACACCATCAGAGACACCTTTAGAGCACCTTTATAATCACCCAGTTACGTTGTGATGTTTGGTAGCACACAAAGTGTTCCTTCGGTATTCAGGAGTTGCATGATCTCATAGTCATAGGAACATGTATAAGTTATGGAGAAAGCAATAGCAACAAACTAAACGATCATCGTGCTAAGCTAACGGATGGGTCAAGTCAATCACATCATTCTCTAATGATGTGATCCCGTTAATCAAATGACAACTCATGTATATGGTTAGGAAACATAACCATCATTGATTCAACGAGCTAGTCAAGTAGAGGCAAACTAGTGACACTCTGTTTGTCTATATATTCACACATGTACTAAGTTTCCGGTTAATACAATTCTAGCATGAATAATAAACATTTATCATGATATAAGGAAATATGAATAACAACTTTATTATTGCCTCTAGGGCATATTTCCTTTAGTCTCCCACTTGTACTAGAGCCAATAATCTAGATTACATTGTAATGAATCTAACACCCATGGAGTCTTGGTGCTGATCATGTTTTGCTCGTGAGTGAGGCTTAGTCAACGGATCTGCAACATTCAGATCCGTATGTATCTTGGAAATCTCTATGTCTCCCTCCTTGACTTGATCGCGGATGGAATTGAAGCATCTCTTGATGTTCTTGGTTCTCTTGTGAAATCTGGATTCCTTTGCCAAGGCAATTGCACCAGTATTGTCACAAAAAATTTTCATTGGACCCAATGCACTAGGTATGACACCTAGATCGGATATGAAATCCTTCATCCAGACTCCTTTATTTGCTGCTTCCGAAGCAGCTATGTATTCCGCTTCACATGTAGATCCCGCCACGACGTTCTGCTTGGAACTGCACCAACTGACAGCTCCACCATTTAATAAAACATGTATCCGGTTTGTGACTTAGAGTCATCCAGATTAGTGTCAAAGCCTACATCGACGTAACCATTTACAACGAGATCTTTGTCACCTCCATATACGAGAAACATATCATTAGTCCTTTTCAGGTATTTCAGGATGTTCTTGACCACTGTCCAGTGATCCCCTCCTGGATTACTTTGGTACCTCCCTTCTAGACTGATAGCAAGGCACACATCAGGTGTGGTACACAACATTGCATACATGATAGAGCCTATAGCTGAAGCATAAGGAACACCTTTCATTTTCTCTCTATCTTCTGCAGTGGTCGAGCATTGAGTCTGACTCAACTTCACACCTTGTAACACAGGCAAGAACCCTTTCTTTGGTTGATCCATTTTGAAATTCTTCAAAACTTTATCAAGGTATGTGCTTTGTGAAAGTCCAATTAAGCGTCTTAATCTATCTCTATAGATCTTGATGCCCAATATATAAGCAGCTTCACCGAGGTCTTTCATTGAAAAATTCTTATTCAAGTATCCTTTTATGCTATTCAGAAATTCAGTATCATTTCTGATCAACAATATGTCATCTACATATAATATCAGAAATGCTACAGAGCTCCCACTCACTTTCTTGTAAATACAGGCTTCTCCAAAAGTCTGTATAAAACCATATGCTTTGATCACACTATCAAAGCATATATTCCAACTCCGAGAGGCTTGCACCAGTCCATAAATGGATCGCTGGAGCTTGCACACTTTGTTAGCACCTTTTGGATCGACAAAACCTTCTGGTTGCATCATATACAACTCTTCTTTAAGATATCCATTAAGGAATGCAGTTTTGACATCCATTTGCCAAATTTCATAATTATAAAATGCGGCAATTGCTAACATGATTCGGACGGACTTAAGCATCGCTACGGGTGAGAAGGTCTCATCATAGTCAACTCCTTGAACTTGTCGAAAACCTTTTGCAACAAGTCGAGCTTTGTAGACAGTAACATTACCGTCAGAGTTAGTCTTCTTCTTGAAGATCCATTTATTCTCTATGGCCTGCCGATCACCGGGCAAGTCAACCAAAGTCCACACTTTGTTCTCATACATGGATCCCATCTCAGATTTCATGGCCTCAAGCCATTTTGCGGAATCTGGGCTCATCATTGCTTCCTCATAGTTCGTAGGTTCGTCATGGTCAAGTAACATGACCTCCAGAATAGGATTACCATACCACTCTGGTGCGGATCTTACTCTGGTTGACCTACGAGGTTCGGTAGTAACTTGATCAGAAGTTTCATGATCATCATCATTAGCTTCCTCACTTACTGGTGTAGGAATCACTGGAACTGACTTCAGTTATGAACTACTTTCCAATAAGGGACTAGGTACAATTACCTCATCAAGTTCTACTTTCCTCCCACTAACTTCTTTCGAGAGAAACTCCTTCTCTAGAAAGGATCCATTCTTAGCAACGAATATCTTGCCTTCGTATTTGTGATAGAAGGTGTACCCTATAGTCTCCTTTGGGTATCCTATGAAGACACATTTCTCTGATTTGGGTTCGAGCTTATCAGGTTGAAGCTTTTTCACATAAGCATCGCAGCCCCAAACTTTAAGAAACGACAACTTGGGTTTCTTGCCAAACCACAGTTCATAAGGTGTCATCTCAACGGATTTAGATGGTGCCCTATTTAATGGGAATGCAGTCGTCTCTAAAGCATACCCCAAAATGATAGCGGTAAATTAGTAAGAGACATCATAGATCGCACCATATCTAGTAACCAGTGTGATGTTCGGACACACCATTACGCTGTGGTGTTCCAGGTGGCGTGAGTTGCGAAACTATTCTGCATTGTTTCAAATGAAGTCCAAACTCATAACTCAAATATTCACCTTACGATGATTTTCCACTTCACTCTAAAATTCTTTGAACTTTTCGAATGTTTCAGACTTATGTTTCACTAAGTAGATATACCCATATGTGCTCAAATCATCTATGAAGGTGAGAAAATAACAATATCCGCCGCGAGCTTCAATGTTCATTGGACCACATACATCATTATGTATGATTTCCAATAACTCCATTGCTCGCTCCATTGTTCTGGAGAATGGAGTTTTAGTCATCTTGCCCATGAGGCATGGTTCGCAAGTACCAAGTGATTCATAATCAAGTGATTACAGAAGTCCATCAGAATGGAGTTTCTTCAAGCGCTTTACACCAATATGACCTAAACGACAGTGCCACAAATAAGTTGCAATATCATTATCAACTCTGCATCTTTTGGCTTCAATACTATGAACATGTGTATCACTACTATCAAGATTTAGTAAAAATAGACCACTCATCAAGGGTGCATGACCATAAAATATATTACTCATATAAATAGAACAACCATTATTCTTTGATTTAAATGAATAACCGTCTCGCATCAAACAAGATCCAGATATAATATTCATACTCAACGCAGGCACCAAATAACAATTATTTAGGTCTAAAACTAATCCTGAAGGTAGATGTAGAGGTAGCATGCCGACGGTGATCACATCAACTTTGGAACCATTTCCCACGCGCATCGTCACCTCGTCCTTAGCCAATCTTCGCTTAATACGTAGCCCCTGTTTCGAATTGCAAATGTTAGCAACTGAACCAATATCAAATACCTAGGCACTACTGCGAGCATTAGTAAGGTACACATCAATAACATGTATGTCAAATATAACTTTCACTTTGCCATCCTTCTTCTCCGCCAAATACTTGGGGCAGTTCCGCTTCCAGTGACCAGTCCCTTTGCAGTAGAAGCACTCAGTCTCAGGTTTAGGTCCAGACTTGGGTTTCTTCACTTGAGCAGCAAGTGGCTTGCTATTCTTCTTGAAGTTCCCCTTCTTCCCTTTCCCCTTTTTCTTGAAACTAGTGGTCTTGTTGACCATCAACACTTGATGCTCCTTCTTGATTTCTACCTCCGCGGCCTTTAGCATTGCGAAGAGCTCGGGAATAGTCTTATCCACCCCTTGCATATTATAGTTCATCGAGAAGCTCTTGTAGCTTGGTAGCAGTGGTTGAAGAACTCTGTCAATGACACTATCATCAGGAAGATTAACTCCCAGCTGAGTCAAGTGGTTGTGGTATCCAGACATTCTGAGTATATGTTCACTGACAGAACTATTCTCCTCCATTTTGCAGCTATAGAACTTATTGGAGACTTCATATCTCTCAATCCGGGCATTTGCTTGAAATATTAACTTCAACCCCTGGAACATCTCATATGCTCCATGACATTCAGAACATCGTTGAAGTCCCGGTTCTAAGCCGTAAAGCATGGCACAATGAACTATCGAGTAGTCATCAGCTTTGCTCTGCTAGGTGTTCACAACATCTGGCGTTGCTCCCGCAATGGGTTTGTCACCTAGCGGTGCTTCCAGGATGTAATTCTTCTGTGCAGCAATAAGGATAACCCTCAAGTTACGGACTCAGTCCATGTAGTTGCTACCGTCATCTTTCAACTTAGCTTTCTCTAGGAACGCATTAAAATTCAACGGAACAACAACATGGGCCATCTATCTACAACAACATATACATGCAAAATACTATCATGTACTAAGTTCATGATAAATTAAAGTTCAATTAATCAAATTACTTAAGAAGTCCCACTTAGATAGACATCTCTCTAATATTCTAAATGATCACGTGATCCATATCAACTAAACCATGTCCGATCATCACATGAGATGGAGTAGTTTTCAATGGTGAACATCACTATGTTGATCATATCTACTATATGATTCACGCTCGACCTTTCGGTCTTAGTGTTCTGAGGCCATATCTAGATATGCTAGGCTCGTCAAGTTTAACCCGAGTATTCTGCGTGTGCAAAACTGGCTTGCACCCATTGTATGTGAATGTAGAACTTATCACACCCGATCATCACGTGGTGTCTCGGCACGACGAACTGTAGCAACAGTGCGTACTCAGGGAGAACACTTGTACCTTGAAATTTAGTGAGAGATCATCTTATAATGCTACCGCCGAACTAAGCAAAATAAGATGCATAAAGGATAAACATCACATGCAATCAATATAAGTGATATGATATGGCCATCATCATCTTGTGCCTTTGATCTCCATCTCCAAAGCACCGTCATGATCACCATCGCCACCGGCTTGACACCTTGATCTTCATCGAAGCATCGTTGTCGTCTCGCCAACTATTGCTTCTACGACCATCGCTACCTCTTAGTGATAAAGTAAAGCAATTACATGGCGATTGCATTTCATACAATAAAGCGACAACCATATGGCTCCTGCCAGTTGCCGATAACTGTGTTACAAAACATGATTATCTCATACAATAAAATTTAGCATCATGTCTTGACCATATCACATCACAACATGCCCTGCAAAAGCAAGTTAGACGTCCTCTACTTTGTTGTTGCAAGTTTTACGTGGCTGCTACGGGCTGAGCAAGAACCGTTCTTACCTACGCATCAAAAACCACAACATGGTATAGCGATTGCTTTTTGATCTTCAGAAAGAACCCTGTTCATTGAATCCGATTCAACTAAAGTTGGAGAAACTGACACCCACCAGCCACCTATGTGCGAAGCACGTCGGTAGAACCAGTCTCGTGTAAGCGTACACGTAATATCGGTCTGGGCTGCTTCATCCAACAATACCGCCGAATTAAGAAACAACACTACAAAAAAGACACATCCGTGACATTTTGGGCCGAACAAATTTTTTTTCTGTCATACATATGACACTTCTATGACGATAATTGTGACAAAACCCGGTATCATCATAGATGTGGTGGGCTCCTACTTCTATGACAAAAAACCATGACAAAAAATGGGCTTTTCGTCCTGGGCGGGCCGGAGACGCAGCCGCATGACATTCTTTGGGCCGTCCATGACGGAAAAAACCATGATAGAAGCGAGGGCGAGGAAAATTTCGGGGAGTTCCCGGTTACGGTGGGAGGTCGAGGGCCGAGCGATGCGCGTTTCTCTCATACACGCATGCGCGTGTGTGCGAGGCGTTGGCTCTAACTGAACCCGAGCGATTGCACTGCAGGCTACGCGTTACTGAATTCGAGCGATCGATCCATGGCTGTTAACTGAACCCGATCGAGCGATTCCTTCGCTACTGCTGCTAACTGAAGCCGATCGATTGGATGAACAGTGAGCGTTGCGGGGGGGGGGGGGTGGATGAACAGTGAGCGGTGGCGTTGCCTCTGGTTGAACAGGACCCCGTGGTGTGGAGGGTTGGATGAACAGTAGACGGTGGAGGGGTGCCCGTGGAGGGGTGGTTGAACAGGACCCCATGGTGTGGAGGGCTGGATGAACAGTAGATGGTGGAGGGGTGGTTGCACAGTAGCCGGTGGAGTAGCGCGCGGTGGAGGCTGGATGGACAGGAGCCCATGGAGGTTGGAGGAGGTCGATGGTGGAGATGAACAGTATCCCGTGGAGTCCCGTTTTGTGGTAAGCCACACCCCTCCCGATGAACAGGACCCCTGTTTCGACCGTAGGAGGTCCGTTTCGTTCGTTTTGCGGTACGCCACACCACTCCCGATCAACAGGACCCCCGTTTCGACCATAGGAGGTCCGTTTCCTCCATTTTGCGGTACGCCACACCCCTCCCGATCAACAGGACCCCTGTTTCGACCGTAGGAGGTCCATTTCCTCCGTTCTGCGGTACGCCAGGCCTTGTTTCCATCGCCTGTTCCGTCCAAGCCCTCCCGATGAACACGACCACGCATTCCGTTCTGACCCAGCCGGTTGGCTCCCACGCGTTCCGTTGCCTCCTGATGAACACGACGCATTCTGTTGCCTCCCGATGAACACGACACATTCCGTTGCCTCCCCATGAACACGATGCATTCTGTTGCCTCCCCATGAACAAGACGCATTCTGTTGCCTCCCCATGAACACGACGATGATGATGTTTCTTCATTCCGACCCATCCATGTACACGAGCCCTGGCCGTACGTATGCGCGAGTAGGTGTTCGAGACCCTACCCATATGTACACATACGTGGCCGTATTTTCTTTCTTGCACCCTGGCCGATGTACGTACGTGTACATGCTACGTGCTGCTATGTCTTGAGCTTGCGTTGGTTTTCCCCGAAGAGGAAGGGATGATGCAGCAGAGTAGCGTAAGTATTTCCCTCAGTTTTTGAGAACCAAGGTATCAATCCAGTAGGAGGCCACGCTCAAGTCCCTCGTACCTGCACAAAGCGATAACTACTCGCAACCAACACGATTAGGGGTTGTCAATCCCTTCACGGTCACTTACGAGAGTGAGATCTGATAGATATAATATTTTTGGTATTTTTGGTATAAAGATGCAAAGTAAAAGGTAAAAGCAAAGTAAAAAGCAAAGCAAGATTAAAGTGATGGAGATTGATATGATGAGAATAGACCCTGGGGCCATAGGTTTCACTAGTGGCTTCTCTCAAGAGCATAAGTATTCTACGGTGGGTGAACAAATTACTGTTGAGCAATTGATAGAACTGAGCATAGTTATGAGAATATCTAGACATGATCATGTATATAGGCATCACGTCCGTGACAAGTAGATCGAAACGATTCTGCATCTACTACTATTACTCCACTCATCGACCACTATCCAGCATGCATCTAGAGTATTAAGTTAAAAACAGAGTAACGCCTTAAGCAAGATGACATGATGTAGAGAGATAAATTCATGCAATATGAAATAAACCCCATCTTGTTATCCTCGATGGAAACGATGCAATACGTGCCTTGCTGCCCCTTCTGTCACTGGGTAAGGACACCGTAAGATCGAACCCAAAGCTAAGCACTTCTCCCATGGCAAGAACTACCAATCTACTTGGCCAAACCAAACAGATAATTCGAAGATACTTACAAAGATAACCAATCATACATAAAAGAATTCAGAGAAGATTCAAATATTGTTCATAGATAGACTTGTCATAAACCCACAATTCATCGGTCTCAACAAACACACCGCAAAAAGAAGATTACATCGAATAGATCTCCACAAGAGTGGGGGAGAACTTTGTATTGAGATTCAAAGAGAGAGAAGAAGCCATCTAGCTACTAACTATGGACCCGAAGGTCTGAGGTAAACTACTCACACTTCATTGGAGGGGCTAGGATGATGTAGAAGCCCTTCGTGATGACGGCCCTCTTCCGGCGGAGCTCTGAAACAGGCCCCAAGATGGGATCTCGTGGATACAGAAAGTTGCAGCGGTGGAATTAGGTTTTTGGCTCCTCTTCTGATTGTTTGGGGGTATGTGTGTATATATAGGAGGAAGAAGTACACCGGAGGACCAACGAGGGGCCCATGAGGCAGGGGGCGTGCCCTAGGGGGGGGGGCACCCTCATGACCACCTCTTTTGTTCCTTGGAGCAGGGTCCAAGTCTCGTGGATCACGTTCGGTGAGAAAATCACGTTCCCGAAGATTTTATTCCGTTTGGACTCCGTTTGATATTCCGTTTCTTCGAAACACTGAAATAGGCAAAAAAATAGCAATTCTGGGTCGGGCCTCCGGTTAATAGGTTAGTCCCAAAAATAATATAAAAGTGGAAAATAAAGCCCAATATAGTCCAAAACAGTAGATAATATAGCATGGAGCAATAAAAAATTATAGATACGTTGGAGATGTCTCAGGCATCCCCAAGCTTAATTCCTGCTCGTCCTCGAGTAGGTAAATGATAAAAAGAGAATTTTTGATGCGGAGTGCTACTTGGCATAATTTCAATGCAAATCTTCTTAATTATGGTATGAATATTCAGATTAGAAAGATTCAAGACAAAAGTTTATATTGACATAAAAATAATAATACTTCAAGCATACTAACAAAGCAATTATGTCTTCTTAAAATAACATGGCCAAAGAAAGTTATCCCTACAAAATCATATAGTCTAGCTATGCTCCATCTTCACCACACAAAGTATTTAAATCATGCACAACCCCGATGACAAGCCAAGAAATTGTTTCATACTCTAACCTTTTCAATCTTCACGCAATACATGAGCGTGAGCCATGGATATAGCACTATAGGTGGAATAGAATGGTGGTTGTGGGGAAGACAAAAAGGAGGGGAAGATAGTCTCACATCACCTAGGCGTATCAACGGGCTATGGAGATGCCCATCAATAGATATCAATGTGAGTGAGTAGCGATTGCCATGCAACGGATGCACTAGAGCTATAAATGTATGAAAGCTCAAAAAGAAACTAAGTGGGTGTGCATCCAACTTGCTTGCGCACGAAGACCTAGGGAAATTTTGAGGAAGCCCATCATTGGAATATACAAGCCAAGTTCTATAATGTAAAATTCCCACTAGTATATGAAAGTGAAAACATATGAGAATCTCTATATGAAGAACATGGTGCTACTTTGAAGCACAATATATGAGACTTGCTATATCATGGTGCTACTTTGAAGCACAAGTGTGGAAAAAGGATAGTAGCATTGCCCCTTTTATTTATTTTCTTTTTTTTGGGCCTTTTTTTCTTTGGCCTTTCTCTTTTTTTTTGGAACAATGCTCTATTAAATGATGATCATCACACTTCTATTTATTTACAACTCAATAATTACAACTCGATTCTAAAACAAAGTATGACTCGATATGGATGCCTCCGGCAGTGTACCGGGATATGCAATGAATCAAGAGTGACAAGTATGAAGAAATTATGAACGGTGGCTTTGCCACAAATACTATGTCAACTACATGATCATGCTAAGCAATATGATAATGATGAATGTGTCATGATGAACTAGATGGTGGAAAGTTGCATGGCAATATATCTCGGAATGGCTATGGAAATGCCATAATAGGTAGGTATGGTGGCTGTTTTGAGGAAGGTATATGGTAGGTGTATGATACCGGCGAAAGGTGCGCGGTATTAGAGAGGCTAGCAAAGGTGGAAGGGTGAGAGTGCGTATAATCCATGGACTCAACATTAGTCATAAAGAACTCATATACTTATTGCAAAAATCTAGAATTTATCAAAGCAAAGTATTACGCGCATGCTCCTAGGGGGATAGATTGGTAGGAAAAGACCATCGCTTGTCCCCGACCGCCACTCATAAGGAAGACAATCAATAAATAAATCATGCTCCGACATCGTCACATAACGGTTCACCATACGTGCATGCTACGAGAATCACAAACTTTAACACAAGTATTCTTTAAATTCACAACTACTCAACTAGCATGACTTTAATATTATCACCTCCATATCTCAAAACAATTATCATGCTTCAATCTTTTCTTAGTACTCAACACTCAAAAGGAAGTTTCACAAATCTTGAATACCAAGCATATTATTATTAAGAAAATTACCATGCTATTAAGAGACTCTCAAAATAATTTAAGTGAAGCATGAGAGATCAATAGTTTCTTTAAAACAAATCCACCACCGTGCTCTAAAAGATCTAAGTGAAGCACATAGAGCAAAAGTACTTAGCTCAAAAGATATAAGTGAAGCACATAGAGTATTCTATCAAATTTTAATCCATGTATGGCTCTCTCAAAAGGTGTGTACAGCAAAGATGATTTTGGAATACTAAGACACAAAGTCACAAATAATACAAGACGCTTCAAGCAAAACACATATCATGTTGGTGAATAAAAATATAGCTCCAAGTAAATTACCGATGGAAGTGGACGAAAGAGGGGATGCCTTCCGGGGCATCCCCAAGCTTTGACTTTTTGGTGTCCTTGGATTATCTTGGGGGTGCCATGGGAATCCACAAGCTTAGGCTCTTGCCACTCCTTGTTCCATGATCCATCAAAAGAATTCACCCAAAACTTGAAAACTTCACAACACAGAACTCAAAATAGAAAACTCGTGAGCTCCGTTAGCGAAAGAAAACAAAAGACCACTTCAAGGTACTGTAATGAACTCACTCTTTATTTATATTGGTGTTAAACCTACTGTATTCCAACTTCCCTATGGATTATAAACTATTTTACTAGCCATAGATTCATTAAAATAAGCAAACAACACACGAGAAACAGAATCTGTCAAAAACAGAACAGTCTGTAGTAATCTGTAGCTAGCGCAAGATCTGGAACCCCAAAAATTCTAAAATAAATTTCTGGACGTGAGGAATTTATCTATTAATCATCTTCAAAAATAATTAACTAAATATCACTCTTAAAATAAAAATGACAGCAGTTCTTGTGAGCGCTAAAGTTTCTGTTTTTTTACAGCAAGTTCAACAAGACTTTCCCCAAGTCTTCCCAACGGTTCTACTTGGCACAAACACTAATTAAACACAAAAAACACAACCAAAACAGAGGCTAAATAATTTATTCATTACTAATCAGGATCAAAAAGCAAGGAATAAAAATAAATTTGGGTTGCCTCCCAACAAGCGCTATCGTTTAACGCCCCTAGCTAGGCATAAAAGCGAGGATAGATCTAAGTATTGCCATATTTGGTAGGCAATCCATAAGTGGCTCTCATGATAGTTTCATATGGTAATTTTATTTTATTTCTTGGAAAGTGTTCCATGCCCTTTTTAATGGAAATTGAAATCTAATATCCCCTTCCTTCATATCAATAATCACACCAACCGTTCTAAGGAAAGGTCTATCAAGAATAATAGGGCAAGAAGGATTGCAATCTATATCAAGAACAATGAAATCTACGGGCACATAATTCCTATTTGCAACAATAAGAACATCGTTAATCCTTCCCATAGGTTTCTTAATAGTGGAATCCGCAAGATGCAAGTTTAGAGAGCAATCATCAAAATTACGGAAATCTAGTAAATCACACAAAGTCTTAGGAATAGTAGAGACACTAGCACCCAAATCATACAAAGCATAAAACTCATGATCTTTAATTTTAATTTTAATAGTTGGTTCCCACTCATCATAGAGTTTTCTAGGGATAGAAACTTTCAAATCAAGTTTTTCTTCATAAGATTGCATCAACGCATCAACAATATGTTCGGTGAAGGCTTTATTTTGACTATAAGCATGTGGAGAATTTAGCACGGATTGCAACAAGGAAATACAATCAATTAAAGAGCAACTTTCATAATTAAATTCCTTGAAATCCAATATAGTGGGTTTAGCAACATCTAGATTTTAATTTCTTTCAATCCCACTTTCATCAATTTCATCATTAAGATCTAAATACTCCGAATTTTTAGAACGCCTTCTAGGTAAAGGAAGATCATATTCAGTTTCATCAAGATTCATATTGCAAAATAAATATTTAATAGGGGACACATCAATAACTTTTAGATCTTCATCTTGATTTTCATAGGAATTGGAAGAACACACTTTAATAAAAGCATCTTTGGAAGCACGCATCCTAGCGGTTCTTTCCTTGCACTCATCAATGGAAATTCTCATGGCTTTGAGAGACTCATTGATATCATGCTTAGGAGGAATATATCTAAGCTTTAAAGAATCAACCTCAAGAGAAATTCTATCAATGTTTCTAGCCAAATCATCAACTTTAAGCAATTTCTCCTCAAGCAAAGCATTAAAATTCTTTTGTGAATTCATAAATTCTTTAACACTATTCTCAAATTCAGAGGGCATCTTATTATAATTTCCATAAGAGTTGTTGTAGGAATTCCCATAATTATTAGAAGGATTACTAGGATATGGCCTAGGATTAAAATTCCCTCTATAAGAGTTGTTACCAAAATTATTCCTACCAACAAAATTCACATCCATAGATTCATTGTTAATCTCAATCAAAGTAGACAAAGGCATATCATGAGGATCAGAAGAACCACTCTTAGTAGCAAATAATTTCAAAAGTTCATCCATCTTTCCACTCAACACATTAATTTCTTCTATCGCATGCACTTTTTTATTAGAAGATCTTTCAGTATGCCATTGAGAATAATTAACCATAATATTATCTAGGAGTTTAGTGGCATCTCCTAAAGTGATTTCCATAAAAGTGCCTCCCGCGGCCGAATCTAAAAGATTTCTAGAAGCAAAATTCAATCCGGCATAAATATTTTGTATAATCATCCACAAATTCAAACCATGAGTAGGGCAATTACGTATCATTAATGTCATTCTCTCCCAAGCTTGTGCAACATGTTCATGATCAAGTTGTTTAAAGTTCATAATATCGTTTCTAAGAGAGATGATCTTAGCAGAAGGAAAATACTTAGAGATAAAAGCATCTTTGCACTTGTTCCATGAATCAATACTATTCTTAGGCAAAGACGAAAACCAAGCTTTAGCACGATCTCTAAGCGAAAAAGGAAATAGATTCAATTTAACGACATCATTATTGACATCTTTTTTATTTTGCATATCACATAAATCAACGAAGCTATTCAAATGAGTAGCGGCATCTTCAATAGGAAGGCCGGCGAATTGATCTTTCATAACAAGATTCAACAAAGCAGTATTAATTTCACAAGATTCAGCATCGGTAAGAGGAGCAATCGGAGTGCTAAGAAAATCATTATTATTGGTATTGGTGAAGTCACACAATTTAGTTGTATCTTGAGCCATCGCGATAAACAAGCCATCTAACACATGAGCAAACAAAAGCAAACGGGCAAAAGGAGGCAAATAGAGAGGGAGGATAGAGAGAGAGAGAGGGGGGGGAATAAAACGGCAAGGGTGAATTGGGGGGAGAGGAAAACGAGAGGCAAATGGCAAATAATGTAATGCGAGATATAGGGATTGTGATGGGTACTTGGTATGTTGACTTTTTGCGTAAACTCCCCGGCAACGGCGCCAGAAATCCTTCTTGCTACGTCTTGAGCTTGCGTTGGTTTTCCCCGAAGAGGAAGGGATGATGCAGCAGAGTAGCGTAAGTATTTCCCTCAGTTTTTGAGAACCAAGGTATCAATCCAGTAGGAGGCCACGCTCAAGTCCCTCGTACCTGCACAAAGAGATAGCTACTCGTAACCAACGCGATTAGGGGTTGTCAATCCCTTCACGGTCACTTACGAGAGTGAGATCTGATAGATATAATATTTTTGGTATTTTTGGTATAAATATGCAAAGTAAAAAGTAAAAGCAAAGTAAAAAGCAAAGCAAGATTAAAGTGATGGAGATTGGCATGATCAGAATAGACCCGGGGGCCATAGGTTTCACTAGTGGCTTCTCTCAAGAGCATAAGTATTCTACGGTGGGTGAACAAATTACTGTTGAGCAATTGACAGAATTGAGCATAGTTATGAGAATATATAGGCATGATTATGTATATATGCATCACGTCCGTGAGAAGTAGATCGAAACGATTCTCTATCTACTACTATTACTCCACTCATCAACCGCTATCCAGCATGCATCTAGAGTATTAAGTTAAGAATAGAGTAACACCTTAAGCAAGATGACATGATGTAGAGAGATAAATTCATGCAATATGAAATAAACCCCATCGTGTTATCCTCGATGGCAATGATGCAATACGTGCCTTGCTGCCCCTTCTGTCACTGGGTAAGGACACCGCAAGATCGAACCCAAAGCTAAGCACTCCTCCCATGGCAAGAACTACCAATCTAGTTGGCCAAACCAAATGGCTAATTCGAAGATACTTGCAAAGATAACCAATCATACATAAAAGAATTCAGAGAAGATTCAAATATTGTTCGTAGATAGACTTGATCATAAACCCACAATTCATTGGTCTCAACAAACACACCGCAAAAAGAAGATTACATCGAATATATCTCCACAAGAGAGGGGGAGAACTTTGTATTGAGATTCAAAGAGAGATAAGAAGCCATCTAGCTACTAACTATGGACCCAAAGGTCTGAGGTAAACTACTCACACTTCATCGAGGGGCTAGGATGATGTAGAAGCCCTCCGTGATGACGGCCCTCTTCCGGCGGAGCTCCGGAACAGGCCCCAAGATGGGATCTCGTGGATACAGAAAGTTGCGGTGGTGGAATTAGGTTTTTGGCTCCTCTTCTGATCGTTTGGGGGTACGTGTGTATATATAGGAGGAAGAAGTACGCCGGAGGAGCAACGAGGGGCCCACGAGGCAGGCGGCGCGCCCCCACCCTCGTGACCGCCTCTTTTGTTCCTTGGAGCAGGGTCCAAGTGAAAGCACAAGTGCTCTCCAGGTGGTTTTGGTAATTAATGTCAGCTACTTTCCCATATCCTCAAATGACCTAAACCCTAAGCCAAACTCGGTCATACCGATTCTTTCAACCCGGCGCCACCGAGTTTCACTTGTCATTTGCCACTGCCAAACCCTAGCAATTCGGTCTCACCGATGGGATCTCGGTCTCACCGAGATGGGCTTGCAAACTCTCTGTTACCTGTTGCAATATCTTCGGTCCAACCGAGATATGCAATCGGTCCCACCGAGTTTGCTTGGCCAACTCTCTGTTTCGCTTATTACCCAAATCGGTCCCACCGAGTTTGAGTAATCGGTCAAACCGAGTTTTGGATTTTCCCTAACCCTAGCACATCGGTCCCACCGAGTTTTTCCAATCGGTCCCACCAAAATTCCTAACGGTCACTAGGTTTACTATTTCGGTCCGACCGAGTTTTCTGATTTGGTCCCACCGAGATTGGTAAATTGTGTGTAACGGTTGGATTTTGTGTGGAGGCTATATATACCCCTCCACCTCCTCTTCACTCGTGGAGAGAGCCATCAGAACACATACACCATTCCAACTCATATGTTCTGAGAGAGAACCACCTACTCATGTGTTGAGACCAAGATATTCCATTCCAACCATATGAATCTTGATCTCTAGCCTTCCCCAAGTCGCTTTCCACTCAAATCTTCTTTCCACCAGATCCAAATCCTATGAGAGAGAGTTGAGTGTTGGGGAGACTATCATTTGAAGCACAAGAGCAAGGAGTTCATCATCAACACACCATTTGTTTCTTCTTGGAGAGTGGTGTCTCCTAGATTGGCTAGGTGTCACTTGGGAGCCTCCGACAAGATTGTGGAGTTGAACCAAGGAGTTTGTAAGGGCAAGGAGATCGCCTACTTCGTGAAGATCTACCGCTAGTGAGGCAAGTCCTTCGTGGGCGATGGCCATGGTGGGATAGACAAGGTTGCTTCTTCGTGGACCCTTCGTGGGTGGAGCCCTCCGTGGACTCGCGCAACTGTTACCCTTCGCGGGTTGAAGTGTCCATCAACGTGGATGTAGGATAGCACCACGGGAAAAAATCCGTGTCTCCGATTGCGTTTGAATTCTCCAAACCCTTCCCTTTACATTCTTGCAAGTTGCATGCTTTACTTTCCGCTGCCTATACACTCTTTGCATACTTGCTTGATATGTGTTGTGAATGTTGAAATTATGCCTAAACTCCACTTAAACTGAAAAAGCTTAAAAATTGCAACTTTAGCCTTGAGTGTCTAAAACCCCCCCTTTCTAGACACACCTACTTCTAGATCCTACAAGTGGTATCAGAGCTTTGGTCTCCATTGCCTTGGTTTAATCACCATTGGAGGAAGATGGATGTGTCTACTTTAGGGAGTCTTAGACATAGAGTGCCTATTCTTGATGGAGAATATTTTCATGAGTGAAAAAATGAGATGCTTGTAATCTTCTATCAATACCATGTGAACAAGTATATTGCTAGCCCTTGTGCACCTCA
Organism: Triticum monococcum; assembly: GCA_034509565.1. Lineage (NCBI taxonomy): Eukaryota > Viridiplantae > Streptophyta > Magnoliopsida > Poales > Poaceae > Triticum > Triticum monococcum. The sequence continues at coordinate 478,983,217 of CM067843.1, forward strand.
TATTGATCCCTTGCATCCTACCTTAGATGAAGATATTGACATGATTCACAATCTTAGAACTATTGAGCTCATCATTAGAGGATTGCCCAAAAATTTGATTGCTAGTTTGCCTACTCTTAATTGTTCCCATACTATATGGAAATTTCTTGAGGAACGATTTCCCAATCATTCCTTGAAAAATTTGGATGAACTTCTCCATAAATCTATTGCCTTGAGTAAAATGAACTCTAGTGATCCTAGTTTTGGTGATTGTCTATTTGAGCTTACCAATCTCAAGCATGCTAAAGGAGATGCTGGAATCATTAGTGATATTATATTTGAAGCTATAAGAATTCATAAAAGTGACCACTTTGATGATCATTTATCTAATGAATTACCCTCTCTAGGAAATGATGAGTCACAAGATCATGGTGAACATGGATACTATGATGATGATGATGATGATGATAGTGACTTCGATCTTGATGATGCAATGAGACATTTTGGTCTTACGGCAAATCTTCGGGGATATGCGTCAGGAGGAAAGGAATGGGTTCTTGATAGTGGATGTACTGATCATATGACTGGAGATGAAGAGATGTTCCGTGAGCTTGCTGAAAACGACGGCCCTTGGAAATATGTCACCTATGGTGATAATTCAAAGGGTAAAGTGGTTGGCCTTGGTAAGGTGGCCATCTCACATGATAGTTCCATTCAAAATGTCATGCTCGTTGAATCTCTCGGCTACAACTTACTTTCAGTATCTAGACTTGCTGATTTCGGTTTAAATGTCCTATTTACTGAGGTAGATTGCCAAGTGTTTCGTCGAGACAATCATAAAATGGTCTTTACCGGTATGCGTAGAGGTGACCTTTACATTGTCGATTTCTCTAAAAAGGCACAACCTAAAACTTGCTTTATTGCTAAATCCTCAAAAGGTTGGTTGTGGCATAGACGACTAGGTCATGTTGGCATGAGAAACCTTGACAAGCTTATTAAGGGAAATCATATCCTTGGAGTTAACGATGTCATATTTGATAAGGATAGACTTTGCAGTGCTTGTTAAGCAGGTAAACAGGTTGGAGGAAGGCATCTCGTGAAGAACATCATGACCACAAGGAGGCCACTCGAGCTACTTCATATGGATCTTTTTGGTCCCAACACCTACAAGAGTCTCGGTGGAAATTCTTTTGGTCTAGTTATAGTTGATGATTTTTCAAGATTTACGTGGGTGTTCTTTCTTAATGACAAGTCGCAGGTCCAGAAGATCTTCAAAAGCTTCGCTAGGAAGGCCCAAAATTAGTTTGACGTGAAGATCAAGAAGGTTCGAAGTGACAACGGAACGGAGTTCAAGAACGCAAATGTGGATACCTTTCTTGACGAGGAAGGGATCTCACACAAGTTCTCGGCTACGTACACACCTCAACAAAATGGAGTTGTTGAGAGGAAGAACCGGACACTCATCGAAATGGCAAGAACGATGCTTGATGAATACAAGACACCGAAGCACTTTTGGGCAGAAGTGGTTGAGACAGCTTGTCACGCAACAAATCGCTTGTATCTTCACAAGCTACTCGGCAAGACAGCATACGAGCTCCTCACCGGTAACAAACCCCAAGTTGGATACTTTCGCGTATTCGGCTCAAAGTGCTACATTCTTGATAAGCATCGTCGTTCAAAGTTTGCTCCTAAATCTCATGAAGGTTTTCTACTTGGTTATGGCTCAAACTCTCACACTTACCGTGTCTACAACAATTTCACCTGAAAGGTTGAAGAGACGGTAGATGTGAAGTTTGATGAATCTAATGGCTCACAAGTAGAGCAATTGCCAATTGATGTAGGAGACAAAGACTCTCCAGAAGCAATCCAAGACTTATCCATTGGCAAAGTTCGTCCAACGGAGGTGAAGGGGAATACTTCATCCATCCAAGTGGAAGCTTCTACTTCACGACAGGGTGAACCAAGATTCGACACGGAAGCATCCACAAGTGGGACACGCCAAGATGAAGAAGACGAGGAAGTACATCAAGACGAACATCAACAACCTCCTTCTCCACCACGACAAGAGAATGACAATGTCAACAATGAAGAAGGCCAAGAAGAAGAACAAGATGAAGAAGATGCTCAACGAAGACCCAAGCAAAAGCGCTCACGAGTTTGAGCAAGAATCGCCAAAGATCATCCCGTCGAGCAAATCCTCAATGATATACAATCCGGGAGAATCACTCACTCAAAAACTCGCTTAGCTAACTTTTGTGAAAACTACTCATTCATCTCTGGCATTGAACCTATGAAGGTTGAAGAAGCATTGGAAGATCCGGATTGGATAAACGCTATGCATGAAGGGCTACACAATTTTGAGAGGAACCAATTTTGGACATTGGTTGAGAAGCCCGACAACAACCACAACATCATTGGTACCAAATGGGTGTTTCACAACAAGCAAGATGAAGATGGACAAGTGGTTCGCAACAAAGAACGTCTCATCGCCCAAGGATACACACAAGTCGAAGGTATGGACTATGGTGAGACATATGCTCCCGTTGCTAGACTTGAGTCCATTCGCATCTTACTTGCCTATGCTAATCACCATAATATCACCTTGTACCAAATGGACATTAAAAGTGCTTTTCTAAATGGCGAAATAGAAGAGGAAGCTTATGTTAAACAACCTCCTGGTTTTATCAATCCTAAGAAACCAAATCATGTTTACAAACTTCACAAAGCTCTTTATGGTCTTAAACAAGCTCCTAGAGCATGGTATAAATGCTTGACCAAGTTCCTTATTGCAAGTGGTTTCGAAATTGGTAAAATTGATTCTACTCTTTTTACTAAAAGGGTTAATGGAGAACTATTTGTATGCCAAATTTATGTTGATGATATCATATTTGGTTCAACTAACCCTCTCTTTAGTGAAAAGTTTGGAAAGCTAATGTCAGAGAAGTTTGAGATGTCTATGATGAGTGAACTCAAATTCTTTCTTGGTTTGCAAATCAAGCAAACTAAGGAAGGTACATTTGTCTCTCAAACGAAGTACACCAAGGACTTATTCAAGAAGTTCAATATGCAAGAGTGCAAAGGTATGTCTACCCCCATGCCCACTAGTGGACATAATGATTTTACCAAAGGTGGTGAACCGGTTGATCAAAAGGTTTATCGCTCTATGATTGGTTCATTGCTATACCTATGTGCTTCACGTCCCGATATTATGCTAAGTGTGTGCATGTGTGCACGATATCAAGCTGCTCCTAAGGAATGTCATCTTAAGGCTGTGAAAAGGATAGTGAGATACTTAATTCATACACCAAACTTTGGCATTTGGTATCCTAAAAGGTCTTCTTTTGATCTTGTTGGCTATTCCGACTCGGATTATGCCGGAGACAAGGTTGATAGGAAGTCCACTTCGGGTACTTGTCAATTTCTTGGTAGATCTCTTGTGTCTTGGTCCTCTAAGAAACAAAACTCGGTATCCTTATCCACCGCCGAAGCTGAATACATTGCTGCTGGTTCATGTTGTGCTCAATTACTTTGGATGACCCAAACTCTTAAAGATTATGGGATCTATGTGAAACATGTTCCACTGCTTCGTGACAATGAAAGTGCTATCAAAATTGGTCATAATCCTGTACAACATTCTCGAACTAAGCATATTGAAGTTCGTCATCATTTCATTCGAGATCATGTTGCTAAGGGTGACATAAATCTTAAGCATGTTCGCACTGATAAGCAATTAGCGGATATATTCACTAAACCACTTGATGAGAAAGTGTTTTGCAGGTTGAGAGGAGAATTGAACATCATTGATGCTTCAAAAGTGGAGTAGGAACTCCATTGGATACATGCAAGACATGAGCTTATGACTAATCCATGATATATCTCTTATGATGACTATCTTATGTCTTGGATATATTTGTACCTTGCATGTTGTCTAACCCATGTAGGTGCTTGGTTGAAACTAATTCCATGAGATTGCGACTCACTCACATCTTGAGAAATCTCTACATCACCAAGTCTCTACACAATGGTGGTTGAAGACAAGGAAGCACAAAACCATTCAAACATATCCTTTCACAAATTCTTTGTTGAGCCTCATGATTGTCACTTTTGGATACACAAGTGCTCTTCCTTGTAAGAACGAACCCATGTAGGTAGATGAACTCAAACTCCAAGTGGTGCTCCAAACTCTTGATGGGCTACATCAACCATGAGCACCCACACAAGTTCAACTACATGAGCAAGAACCACACCACCACCACCCAAGGTATGTTATTCCATCTTAGAGAAGCTTTACTCCAAGACATGAGTCAAAGAAACTCAACAAGATGTGAATACATCAAGATGCTTAAACAAAAATGGTAACCCCATTTTGAGCTTAAACGATGACTATGACCTATGATCAAGTGTTCTCACTTGACTCCTAAGTCAATATACTCTAACATAGGTGACTATGTCACCGCCCAACTCTAGATGAAGTTCTCTTGTGTTCTTTCTTTGTGTTATTGCATTTGTCTCATGCTTGTTTATTTGTTCCCTTCTCTTTTTCAAAAAAAAACTTCATCTAGATCTTTCAGTCTCTTCTCTTTTCCTTTTGTTTTTGTTCTGCATTTTCTGCATTTAATTCATTGCAAATCTTTGTGAGATCTTATTTGTCTAGTGAGCTGAGCTGACAAGTGTTCTCTCTGTCATGAACTCGGTTTCACCGATTTGTAATTTTCGGTCCAACCGAATCCCTTCGGTACTACCGAAACATACCACTCGGTGCCACCGATTTCGCAACAGGAAAAACAGTTTGTCACATAATCTATATTTCTTCTGATCCAGCTTCACTCAATGAATCTTGTCTCAATTTTATTCTTTGCTTTATGATGAGTCTCAAGGACCAACCCTATTCGACGGATTCCAGAAAAACCTTCTTGGAAGTTGATGTCAAAGGGGGAGAGAGAGATCACATCAAAGCCTATCTTCGGGGAGAGAGAGAGATCACATCAAAACACTAAAGGGGGAGAGAAAGTCTCAAGGATCCCAGATGTCCCAGATAATGTATTAAGGGGGAGAAAGAGATCTCTAGGGGGAGAGACAATACTCAAGGATCCCAGATGCTTGATGTTCAAGAGGAGAGATGTCACATGTCTTTTTAGGGGGAAAGACATATTCATTTGTATCTTTCAGCTCTGATTTTCTGTTCCCTATCTTCTCCCAATATCCCATGAAAGATTCAGGGGGAGCAAGACACCCATGGGAAAGAAATCAGTCAAATTCATTGCATATCTTTACTCTTGGGGACATGTTGAATTCAATGTAATACCTAGTACTCACTCTCTACATGTCATCCCAGTCTTGGTATTCTTGTGGTTTCTTTTGTTTGCTCTGGTTAGTGGGTGTACCTGTGTTATCTAACCTTGTTTGTGCAGGTTCATTCCATCCTAAGCCAACCAAAGACTACAAGGTAAGTATATGCATCAAAATCATGAGTATGAGGAATTCTTGCTTATGTACATACTGTTTGCAAGAAGGACTCATGAGCATGAAGGTATTTTCCTTAACAAATCTTTTGCTCTGATGCATATGACCAAGATAAATGTAACACATTGCCCACTCTGTCATGATCATGCTCTCACATGTCTCTATATTTCATATTCACATGAGTGCATACATGTAGGGGGAGCCTATGCTTGTTACATGTCCTTCCAAAGCTTTACTTGTTGTTCTTTATATCTTTATATAAAGCTTTGATGTACGTTGCCATCAATTACCAAAAAGGGGGAGATTGAAAGCACAAGTGCTCTCCAGGTGGTTTTGGTAATTAATGTCAACATATCTCTTGTTGGAATAACGTTTTTATCTAGTATGTTTCAGATAAGTTCAACAATGGAGTGGCATGGACTAAACATTGTGGGAACTCCTTCAAGATGCTAAGGACAAAGGATTGGCTAAAGCTTCAAGCTCAGGACTCTTCATTTTACACTTTTAGTGATCCAAGATCACATTGAGTCCATAGGAAAGGCCAATACTATCAAGGAGGGATGAGATGTTGATAATGAGCCTCTTGCTCAAAGTGCTTAGTGATATGCTCCAAAATCCTCAGCTACTTTCCCATATCCTCAAATGGCCTAAACCCTAAGCCAAACTCGGTCATACCGATTCTTTCAACCCGGCGCCACCGAGTTTCACTTGTCATTTGCCACTGCCAAACCCTAGCAATTCGGTCTCACCGATGGGATCTCGGTCTCACCGAGATGGGCTTGCAAACTCTCTGTTACCTTTTGCAATATCTTCGGTCCAACCGAGATATGCAATCGGTCCCACCGAGTTTGCTTGGCCAACTCTCTATTTCGCTTATTACCCAAATCGGCCCCACCGAGTTTGAGTAATCAGTCAAACCGAGTTTTGGATTTTCCCTAACCCTAGCACATCGGTCCCACCGAGTTGTTCCAATCGGTCCCACCGAAATTCCTAACGGTCACTAGGTTTACTATTTCGGTCCGACCGAGTTTTCTGATTCGGTCCCACCGAGATTGGTAAATTGTGTGTAACGGTTGGATTTTGTGTGGAGGCTATATATACCCCTCCACCTCCTCTTCACTCGTGGAGAGAGCCATCAGAACACATACACCATTCCAACTCATATGTTCTGAGAGAGAACCACCTACTCATGTGTTGAGACCAAGATATTCCATTCCAACCATATGAATCTTGATCTCTAGCCTTCCCCAAGTCGCTTTCCACTCAAATCTTCTTTCCACCAGATCCAAATCCTATGAGAGAGAGTTGAGTGTTGGGGAGACTATCATTTGAAGCACAAGAGCAAGGAGTTCATCATCAACACACCATTTCTTACTTCTTGGAGAGTGGTGTCTCCTAGATTGGCTAGGTGTCACTTGGGAGCCTCCGACAAGATTGTGGAGTTGAACCAAGGAGTTTGTAAGGGCAAGGAGATCGCCTACTTCATGAAGATCTACTGCAAGTGAGGCAAGTCCTTCGTGGGCGATGGCCATGGTGGGATAGACAAGGTTGCTTCTTCGTGGACCCTTCGTGGGTGGAGCCCTCCGTGGACTCGCGCAACCGTTACCCTTCGTGGGTTGAAGTCTCCATCAACGTGGATGTAGGATAGCACCACCTATTCGAACCACGGGAAAAACATCCGTGTCTTCGATTGCGTTTGAATTCTCCAAACCCTTCCCTTTACATTCTTGCAAGTTGCATGCTTTACTTTCCGCTGCCTATACACTCTTTGCATACTTGCTTGATATGTGTTGTGAATGTTGAAATTATGCCTAAACTCCACTTAAACTGAAAAAGCTTAAAAATTGCAACTTTAGCCTTGAGTGTCTAACCCCCCCCCTTTCTAGACACACCTACTTCTAGATCCTACACCAAGTCTCCTGGATCACGTTCGGTGAGAAGATCACGTTCCCGAAGATTTCATTCCGTTTGGACTCCGTTTGATATTCCGTTTCTTCGAAACACTGAAATAGGCAAAAAACAGCAATTCTGGGCTGGGCCTCCGGTTAATAGGTTAGTCCCAAAAATAATATAAAAGTGGAAAATAAAGCCCAATATAGTCCAAAACAGTAGATAATATAGCATGGAGCAATCAAAAATTATAGATACGTTGGAGACGTATCACGTGCACGCCTCTACTACGACACGAGATGCCTCTACTACGACACATGCGCGCCTCTACATCGACCAGTATGTATGTACACGTTCGCGACCAGAATGACAACGCTATGTACGCTTCGACCAAGTGGGTCCCGACTTTCAGGCACTTCCTTGCCTGCGAAGATGTAGCTGGTGGGTCCCAACTGTCAAGGGGGCGAATCGTTTTGTTTTTTTTGCCCGGACGCACTTCCTTGTGTCTGAAGGTGTAGCTGCTGGGTCCCAGCAGTCAGGGGGGCGAATTGGTTTTTTTGCCCGGATGGACTTCCTTGCGTGCGAAGGTGTAGCTGGTGGGTCCCAGCAGTCGGGGGGTGAATTGTTTTTTTCGGACACACTTCCTTGCGTGCGAAGATGTAGCTGGTGGGTCCCAGCAGTCAGGGGGGGCGAATCGTTTTTTTGGACGCACTTCCTTGCATGCGAAGATGTAGCTCGTGGGTCCTAGCAGTCAGGGGGCGAATAATTTTTTTCACGAAATACGGTGGCCCGTTCGGTGGGTCCTCGCTGCCAGGTGGAGGAATAATTATTTTGTGCATAATAAGGAGGCACTTCCTTGAAGCTGCCGTGGACCCAACTATCGGCCTCTCCACGTACAGTCCATGTCCGATGGAAATCGTTCCTTGACCATGTTGACCACGCCACACCGAGAGCACCAGGGCAGTGGACGACGGCGAGGCCTAGGAAGGGGACGACGCGAAGCCGGGGAAGACGCGGCAGTGGATGCACATGCGGAGAGGAGTACGAGGGTTCACTGATTCGGCTGCGCTGCCGTCGCCGCAGAATAGCAGGGGGTGTGGGTGAGTGGAGGGATGGCCTGGCCAGCGGTGGGAGTAGTAAGGGTGGTGAGGCCTCTGCGGCAGCACAGCCGGCCATGGGAGGCAGGAGCAGGCGGCACGACCGCCGCTGCTTTGGGTGGCTGGAGCAAGAAGGCCGGAGGTTGAAGAAGCACGGCGGCCGTTGGATGGACATCGTACGGTCACTGCAGCTAGAATCGTTTATATTGACTAAGTTGACAAAGCCCTTGGTATGTCAACTTAGTAGGCCCAGAGGTCAGCTTCCAAAATGGTGCGCCCTAGATGTCAGGGGGAGGAATCATTTTTTGGGTGGGTGAATCTAGAATATCCGAGATTGAAGAAGAAGCACGACATCCGTTGGATGGACATCCAACGACCACTGCTGCTAGAACCATGTGTTGACTATAAGTTGACAAAGCCTTGCATACGCGTCAACTCTGTTTTTTTAGGGGACGCGTCAACTTAGTAAGGCCAGAAGTGTGTGGCAGAGAACTTATAGCCCATTTGAGATTTGTAAGAATGTGTAGCCCATTTTTGAATTCTAATGGAATTTACTACAGCCCATTTACAGTTTGTTAAAACTATAGTCCATTTCAACCAACCGTTCAAAACAGAATTCAATAAAATTTCCCACATTTTGATGGGATCCGAAATATTTTTATCCCGAAATTTCTAGTCAGATTAAATACAATTTCAATATAAATTTATATTACGTAAAAATCCAACTAAACATTGCGCTCGCAACAACTAATGAAATTAAAATTTTCAATATCCAAAAATAATATTTTATAAAGTAATCACGTGTTTGGTGCATTTTTTATAGTTACTGCCCAGTTTTTATAATTACATCCCATTTATTATTTCTTAAAACCCATTTTCTTGTTAAGCCTAATGCATCCCTCCTAGGAAAGATTTGCAGCCCAGCGGGGCGGAGAATAACAACTTGACCTTGCCTGGGTATTCGTAAAAAAAAGTTTAGCCGGGCTAGCCATTTTCAGCTTGAAAAAAATTAATATCTAGGCTGGATATCTGGCCTGGGCTAGACGGGCCACAGCCCGCCCAGTTAATACCTGCAGCGATGTTTTCGTTGTTGTTCAGAGGAGAAAAATTAATATTTGGGCTAAACATCGAAAAACTCTGCAGTGCTCACACCTCAAAAACACAAATACTGCTCGAGCTGCTTGGTCCCAGCTGTCGGCCGCTTCTTGTGCAATTCTCTCGTTTATTGACTACTACATAGGTTGACAATGGCGTGGGACCGTGATGTCAGGAAACCAGGAGGAAGCATAATAAATTATAGTTATATATATATAATAAGGAGGCACTTGCGTACGTGAGGCTATGGACCTGGTGGGTCCCCATTGTCATCCTCTCCAAGTAAAGTCATCTCCTCGCCCGCGCACGCTTTTCGCCCGAAACAGTCAGCGCCGCCCGCCCCGCTTCCCGGTGCAGGCGATTGCTCCGCCTTCAAACAACACAAGTGTTGTCCATCCGTCCATCTACCGCCCACATTAATGATACGCGGTTGCCGAGGCAGCTACTCCGGCGCCAGACGTCCGTCCCTCCGCCCACCCACCATTGCAATATAAACTACTGCGTCGGCCATAGCCGCAGTCATCTGCATCCGTTCCCTTTCTCATGTCCACACCACTACTGCCCACCATGGCTTCCTCGCGCTCCAGCGCTCTTCAGGACAGGCGGACGATGGACCACAAGGAGATGGCAGCCGTTGCTGCCGACCGGCTAGCCGGCAGGCAGCCGGAGGACGACGACATCCCAATGGAGAACATGCTAGTCGACAATCCGGCGCCAACCCCCTCCTCCGTGCTATCCTCGCGCGGTGCATTGCACCTTGACCATCGGCGAGGCCCATGCCCAATATATGGACAGGGTGAGGCAGATGCGTGAGGAGAAGTTCAGGGAGGCGCAGGCCGACACCACCTGCAACCACCATCTCCTCCAGGAGCACCTACAGGCGGAGGAGCAGATCGCCACGGAGCGGGCGGGGCAGGAGGCACTGCTCAACTCGTACCGCTCCGCCCGCAAGGGCCGTTTCGAGCGCTGGCGGTACCGCATGCGGGTGGCGGAGGCTGCGGCCGCCTACAAAGAGGCTAGCAAAGAGGGCGATGAAGCGGGCGAGGCGCTGTTTGGCGAGCCCGAGGATGAGGCAGAGGACAATGCCGGCTCCGATGAGTCCCCGCTCCGCTGGCGTCGACGAGGCCCTGCTCCGCTGAGGCCCCGCGGTGCCAACAATGAGGCAGAGGACACCGCTGGCTCTGCCGAGGACCCGCCCCGCCAACAACGAGGCAGAGGACATCGCCGGCTCAGCCGAGACTCCACCCTGCCGGCAACGTGGGGGAGGATTTCCACCGCTCCACTGAGGCGCCACCCGCCGGCAACGAGACAGAGGACATCACCGGCTCCGCCGAGGCCCCGCCCCGCTGCCAACGAGGTCGCGCCACACAGAAAAAGAGGAAGTGCAGAACACGGTAGGTCGCCGCCGGTCGGGTCCAAGTAAGGCCACCGCTGCTACCCTCCGGTTGAAGCCAAGCTAGGCGAGTTGACCATTGACGGCCGGTTAGCTTCTTGGCGGGGACGTGGAGTCGGAGAGCTGCGCTGGAGAAGAACACTGCTTCTACTTAACTGCTGGTGCAGTTGGCTGACTGACACGTGGGCCCAATAGGCCACATGTCAGTTATGCAACTACACCTGCAGTTAAGTCACTGAAGCTTCTGTTCGGCTCAGCGGGACACAGGTGGGTAGCTTCGGTTAATTAATTCTACCTCCAACGCACTCCTTTTTAGTTGAAGAATGTATGAAATGTAATGAAATCTGGCATGTTTATATGAAATCCAACCGTGTATGAATGAATTATTTCGATTAGTTCGAATTCCTGTATCAGTGGCATTGGATGAACATGCAAAACAGTACATACTAGCATTATTACCAGGGTGATCACCTCGTTTGCTGCAGTTTCACATGTACTCCCCCCGGTCCTTTCTAGTCTGCATACAAGTTTTGTCTGCAGTCAAAGTATCTCTACTTTGACCAATCTTATAAAAAATGTATGCACTTTCACAATGTGCGAAGTAAAAAGGAACAGAAGGAGTACAAAGAGTTTGAGCAGCTTTTTAGCGTTTCCGTACATTGCAATCAAACACACAGGCCTGGCAATTCATAGAGAACATTCAAACAATCGATGATTATGCATCTTAGCGACTCACATGTCAGAGGCAATATTTACTTCACAACTAAAGAATAAAGAAAAAATTGATCGACGTTGCTGATAGCAAAGGGCGTCCCATTCGAAAATATCAAATGCATGTCTTGCTAAAATCAATGAGCAAAATTTGACAAGGTTGTCCCATTCCAAAATATCAAACGCCTAGGATTGTGGAATGGGCAGGGTTTGCCATCAGTTCGTACATTGACACGGCACCTCGTGCTAAATAAACTAGCTGTTCTTTTTGTGTAGTTCCACCAAAATCAACCAAATTCACGCGTAGCTTGTATGATTTCGCCCTTATATGTTGCAACGCCTTGAACTTATTGGCACTTCCTTTGTTGTGGTGGAAATGAATGATTCGATGTATTCATGAACATTTTGTGCAGTTCCCATTGAAATCAAGTTGAGCACCCCTGTTTGCACAAATACAAAAAAAGTGATTAGTATAAAGCAAACTGTACTATGAATTGACAGTTTCAACAGGCACATACATGGTCCATGTAGAGCACACTTTTAGAAAAATGGAACTCACCAGAAAGAATCCTAGAACAACATTGTACTTGTGCATCACAGCAAAAAAATGGAGATTTGTCAGTCCTTCTGAGCTGAAGTTAGTTTGGTCTTGTGGGTAGTAATGTAACCATCCTTCAATTGCTCCTTCTGATGAGAAGATAGTCAGGGCTTCTTCATCCTGTCATAATCGGAACTAGTCACTTCACGTACTCCATATTCTTCTTCAGAGGAAGATGATCCTGTTGTGCAAAGACAAGAGGACTACTAAGTGCTAGCATCCCAGTTTGCTTAAAAAAAGGAAAGGAAATATTTAAAACAACACAGATGAAGCACTTCTCAAGGACAATACCACTTTTTCATGACAGTATCTAAACAGTAGCACGACACCAATAGAGATGACAAAGCTCAATCATATGGATGAAATCAGTGGGAGAGTACCAACCTTTGTCAGGAGGCTTATTGTGTAGAGCATACAGATGAAGCACTTCTCTGGGACCATCTGTTGCTATCTATGGTGGTGGCCATGCTTACTATATACTCCTCGATTAATTTAATGTTTCCAACATCTTCTTGTGAAGTTCCACTAAAATATATGGTATCTTCAAAGAAGATCCCTGTTTGCACAAGTAGAGATAATTACATATTACATTAAGAGTGGCATCAAATCAGTGGAAAAACAATTGCTCGTTCTAACCACAGTAATAAATTAAGATGCAAAACTATATCATTACTTGTGTCATCACAGTTCCAGTGCTTCATTACCGCACTGGGAGTTGATTTTTGTTTTTCTTCCACTTGTTCTTCCCCTTCATCACTTGGTTCAATAACAAACAAGCTTTGCCTTCAATGTAAGATTTGGCATGTCAATTAGGGAGCACAAGTATAGTACTAAACTTAATTTTATGATGAAAGTGGCAAAATACAGGCCAGCAGTTGTGAAATATCCTTATCTTACCTCAATGGGATATTACAGTGCACATACAGATTGGAAGTCTTGTCTCCATTTGTGCAGTTCACTAAAATCAAGCAACATTATCGTACAAGTAGCACAACATATGAAAGCACACTGCAGAATCATGTGAAAGAAGGCTAGTACTGACCTCTCATGATGCGGATTTCAAACAACTCACAAGAAGAAGATCTGAACCAAATTCGCCTTAACGGATAGGAAGTAAGATCTCCTCTTGTGCAGTTCCACTAAGATCAAGCAATCAAGTAACGTTGTCGGTGTGACATTTTGGTTGAACTGCACAAAATCTTCTTAAAACAAAAGTGTTTTGTGCAGTGCAACAAAATATCACAATGGCAACGAGGTGAAGTAGATAACCCTATTTACATAGAGGTGCAAAGGAAACAATTAGTGGTCAATAATGGTGGATGACACAGAAGCCAACAAAAAGAAGCATCTACCTTATCTAAATGGGAAAGAATGCAAGATAGTAGCATTTCTCAAACGGTGGCATTGACTAATATTAACATAGAGATTATATTAACAATAAAATTCGTTAAACATGTAATTTGCTTTTAACTGTGGCATTGCATCAATTTTCAGCGGCATTATTAGAGGGTGTTTGTTTATAGGGAAATTTTGGTGTAGGGACTAAAAAAACTCCGTGTCAGTCCCATCTAAACCAAACAGGAGGGACTTCTAGGGACTAAAAGTGGGCATTTGGGACTAAAAAAAGAAGGCACGGAGGCAGTCTTTTTGGGACTTTTTCCAACAGTTGCCCCTGCCACACATCGCACCTTGTCCCTATTAGTTCATTACTAGGGGTAACATGGTCTTTTAGCATGTCATTTAATAACCTCTAGTCCATGTTTAGTCCCTGGAACCAAGCAGGTAGGGACTAGGGAGTTTTTAACCAAACAGGGCCTTAGATTAACTACAACTAATGAGTTGCATGGGACAGTGGACGCACCAGCACCATGTGCATCTACCGATGTACTATGGTCATGCACAGTCTGTTGCAACAAAGAACAAACAACCAAGGAGCATATTTGTGTAGGTCCCAGTTTTGTTATCTTTAGACACCTTTCCCTATGTGAGCGCAACAAATCTAGTCCTACTCAAACTCTACAGCCTTGTCCCTTCCTTTCCTTTTCGAACTAGTACTTTCGCCCCTTCCTTTCCTCTTTGAACCACGTCCTAGATTTATGCGATACAACTTTCCCCACTACTTTCCCCCATTCCTTTCCTCTTTGAACCACATCCTAGATTCATGCTATACAACTTTCCCCCTTCATTTCCTCTTTGAACCACGTCCTAGATTCATGCTATATACAACTTTTCCCACTACTTTCCCCCACTGCTTTCCTCTTTGAACCACGTCCTAGATTCATGGTATACATGCAGCTAGAGCAATGCATGTGGAGTAAGTAAATTATACCTTAAGGTTCTTGGGGCGTGGTTCGGTGGGCGACAGGACGACGACGAAGAAGAAGGGGTCGGAGGCCCTCCCGCGCCGCCGCTGGGTGGAAAGTGAACAGCTGCGCCGGTAGTCCCTCGCCGACGGCGACAGCGTTAAGCCTCCTTCCCTTCCGGGCGGACGGATCCTGCCGGCTCTTTGAGCTGCAGTGAGGGGAGAGAGGGGCCAACGAAGTCGTGTTTAGATCTGGAGAGGGCGAGAGAGTGTGAAGAGAGCAACTACAAGCGCTGAGGCTCCAGCGGGAGAGGGCGAGAGAGTGTGAAGAGAGCAACTACAAGCGCTGAGGCTCCAACGTGTATATACATACTGGAGAGAGAGAGTGAAGCTTGCCCTAGAAAACATTTTGACCAGTCAGAGAATCCTCCTGACACAAATTATGCTCAAGTGTAGTTATCGAACCCGAGACCTCAAGTTTGATGAGCGAATAGGCTAACCAGCTACACAACCCTCCCGTTATGTTCAACAAGAGGGAAATAACCTTTTATACATTCCTGCATTCGTGTGACAAGCATGTCGTGTTTTGTGTGTGTGTGGGAGTCATGGGGATTTCAATCATAATCGTGTCATGTGGCTTTGGTGGTAAGACTATCCACATTGGTGCAGAAATAATGCAGCCTTAGTCACCTTACCTCTCTCCACATAGTACGTTGGGTCCCACCAGTCAGAGGGTGAAACAAACAAATTAATAAGAAAAATTAAAAGCGCCAGCGGTGTATCTTACGTCACACATCTCGCTACTGCTCTGGAACAATGTCCAATTGATCCCTCTGTTCGCTCATGTACTATTTTAAGTGAATCCTTATTATAACATGCACACAAAATTTTGGGCACTTGTATTCGACTTAAGTCAGTGTGCCACCGTATCTCGAATAATTACTACTCCCTCCGTCTAGGTGTAATAAGTCACGTTAGAAGGTGCAGCGGGACCAAGGTGCGTGTGTGTGTGTGTGTGTTTAACAACATGTGTGTGTTAGAGAGAGCGACAGATCGACCTACTCCTATAGAGAGATGTTGTGTAGTGTACGATTTTAGCTGCGAGAGTCGGTGCATCATCTCATTTCCGGGCGTGTCCGGTAGGGACATGCGGACAGCTGCCATGCCCGCTCCTGACTAGCCTGGCCCACCCAAAGCCCCTCCACCGCCCGCGTGCGCTTCCCACCCGAAACGGTCGGCACCGCTCCAAAGAATCGGTGCCACATTCATGCTCGGGCAGAGCGGACGCAACCTTTTACTAGCGCAAGAGTGATGGTTGCTTCGTTCGTCCAACTTACTACTGGGTCTATGTGATTTGACGGCTCATTGGTCTTTATTACTGAGGTGGTAGGACTGCTGGATGTCCCATGCTTTCGGCGAAAGGAGGTACTACTACTAGATCACAATTTTCTCCATTCTTACAGCGGAGGCATGCAAGAGCAGTGAAAACACGCAGGCTCAGTGATTACATGGCCCACCTCACACTATCACCGTGCGAAACCTAACTCTTTACATAGCACTCCCTCCATTCCTAAATATTACTAGATGAGTCCCCGCACGTTGCCGCCGAACAGCGGTATATCTCTCTACGCAAAATTATCGATTTCATAGAACTAAAAAACTCTATAACCGCATGACAAATGTGGTAGCCAAACTAAATAAACTCCCATATCATTTAGATCATCCCACATAAGGAAAAAAGATCAGCCAACTCCTACTGCATAATGGGATTATATTTTTCTTTTTGACATGTTAATGGGACTTAAAAGCTCACTTACATGCATGCTACCGGTGCATGCTTGCATGCAGACATGTTGATGTGATTTAAAACCCACTCACATGCATGTGCCATGGTATTTCTGCATGCTTGCATGTGGCTTAGTGTGGAGCCTCTCAACGTCTAGATCAGACGGCTATTATGGACTGATTTACTTCATCTAACGGCTACATCAATTTTGATGATGTGGCTCAAGGAGAGGATAGAGAATTCCTAGTAGTGGGGGCTAGCTATTACTAGTAGATAAGGCTTTGTAGAGATTCCACTACATACGGAACAAAATGAATGAATCTACACTTCAAAAGCATCTATATACATCCACATGTGGTTCATGGTGAAATCTCTACAAAGACTTATATTTAGGAACGGAGGAAGTACTAGTGTAGTACGTACTGTAATTTATCAGCGAGATAAATTTGTACAATGCTATGAAGCTTCCAGCTTCTGTTACATGTATCTTGCGTCCAAGGTTGCCCGTTGCAACATTTCATCAAATACAAAGGAGACTAACATGCATGCTATTGCATCTCAATGATTGACAGATCATAGCAAATGTGTACTCCCTCCGTTCCAAAATAAGTGTCTCAACTTTGTGCAAACTTTAGTACAAAGTTGTACTACTACTAAAGTTGACACTTATTTTGGAACAGAGGCAGCTAAAGAAAAAAACGACCCATGCAGTCCCTAGCCCTTGAACCGTGAACCCTGACCAGGCTTCAATTTGCTGGCAACGTTCGAGCTTCCTAATAAATGAAGTTTGCAACCTTTTGACCATCGGATCATTTTGTGCAGTTTCACCAAAATCGAGATGAGCATCCCTGTGGCAAAGAAATTGAAGAAGCGTGATTAGAATAAGATTGTTGGGACTAGTTGATGAGACATAAACTCATCACAAATACAGTACGTAGAAGCCAGTAGAGGTATGTGCGGGCAAAGAAGTAGAGAAATATCCACAGGGAGTGATGTGGGCAGCTGGAGCAGTGGTGCAAGCCGGCTGTAAAGGGAGTTGTACCTGAGGGGCGTAGCTGAACCTTGAGGAGGGCGGCGGGAGGCGGCAACTGCCCACGTCGCGGCAGTGAGCAAGGGACGAAGGCAACCTCAGCGGCTTTGTGAGAGAGAACGGCGGGGACCCCTAATCGGGACGTGCTGACAGTGGGTTTTCGCCGTCGGCAACGGCCACCGCATCTACACTAAGCATCCACCCCTTCCCCAAGCATACGTGATCCACCGAGATGTTAGAGATGTGGCCACAGTCATTTTGTGCGAGAGAGTGTGAAGAGAGCAACCCCAGCAAGCAACCGTGTAGGCTGGCCCGTCCAGACTATGTATATAGTGGAGCAGTTTCCTTTTCTCTCCATATGAACCTATCATATTGCGTACGTGCCACTGAAGAAAAAAAACTTCATTTATAAATGACGCGGCACCTACTACTCGTTCTCCTATAACCTTGCGCTTGGCATCTCCAAAATATTAACCTTGCGATTGGCTCTTCGCCTCTTTGGGAAGTCGAGCAATAATGGTAGTGCAGTATATATCGTTCTGGCTATATGAGACCAAATGAATTGCGGCACGTCCACCACATGGGCGAGGGTCGAGGGGCGAGGGAGAGTGCTACATACGGAGCAAAATCAGTGAATCAACACTCTAAAATACGTCCATATACATCAGTGTTTGGAGTATGTACTAGTAGTTCATGTTGAAATCTACTAAAGGACATATATATTCCAAACAATATGATATAATCTCTAGAACCAAGGTAGTAGGGACGATGAGTAAACGGAGGGAGTAGTAAATTTTTCTCCTCATCCTGCGAGCCACCACGCGCATGTGCGAGGGAGCGGGCGTAAGGCGGAGCAAGCTTCACCTCATCCTGTGAGCCACCGCGCCCGTGGGCGGGGGAGACGGCGTACTAAGCAAGCTTCTCCTCATTCTGCGAGTTGACGGGACACATCAAAAGTACTCCAATGTATAGAGCCTTGCCTCTAAGGTAGGCCCCACATGGATTGCCACTTTTTTTAACATAACACGTCAAGTCGCAATTTGTTTGTTCACCCGTGGTAGACGATCCTCCCTCCACCAAGTGGACAACCAATACACGTGCCAAATTACCACGTGGGCTGCCTTTTTCGTACAGAAATGAGCTCCATCGTGTACCCGCGCCGGTGTGGTTGGCAAAGAGACGGGAGTACATGCGCCGTGCATGCACCTCTTCTCTTCATGCACGTCCCCCACCTATGTGGGTGTGTGTGAGAGATACAAACCGCGTTCGTGAGTGTTTTTTGTTTTGGGGTGGGGGTGGGGTGGGGTTGATTTCGTGAATTATTTGTGGGAATATGTGTCGATGACATCTCAAACAAAATTTTGCATGCAATGTGTGTGAAATGGAGGCCTATCCATATCATACATAGAGGGTCAGGCAATCCACGAGAAGAGTGGGAGGGTTCATAGCTATCGATAGAGTCGAAGAGAGGATCAAGTGGGTGGGTGCGAGATCGATGAAGGGAGCCATCGAAATTGTGTGTGTGTGCGCAAGTCAAAGTTTGTGTGTGGCAGGGAGACATGACTAGAGCGCTCGATGTATCGGTGTGTGGGGGGGAGGGGGTGGGGGGAGGGGTAGGCATAGGCCTAACTATAGAGGTAGAACGACTCGTATATGTGTTGAGAAGGAGAGACCCAACTATGTCTTGAGGGAGATCGGTCGACATCCATACATAACTGAAGGACGGGAAATATGATGGGACAGAGAGAGAGAGGAGAGAGAGAGGGAGGGAGAGGGAGGGAGAGGGGTAGAGTGCTGGATGGGTGATGGAGTTGCTTCTCGAAGATGGTGGGAGAGGCCTACTAGACAAACTGAGGGTGGAACTGCAATGTTATCAATAAGAGTGGGGATGTGTTTCTGTGTGTGCCTGTGCGTGATAGATCTGTCGGGACGTATCCATGGATGATGAAGGGGAACCATGTGTTTGGTAAGCAAACCTAACTAGATCGGTAGATCAATTGTTGTTTGTCGGAGGAAGGGAGAGACCCAGCTAATGAGGTAGATCGATTGATGTGTGGGTAAAAACGAGTTATAAGGACCTAGCTAGCTATATGTATAGCGAGATATCGGTCGATGTACGTCCATTTGTTAGAGGCAAATAAGGCCCAGCGAGACGGATAGACAGAGAGAATGGAGCTAGGAGGTGGTGCGAGAGGCCCAACTACTAGCTAGATAGGGGGAGGAGTGTGCGGTTGTGAGATCGATGAAAAGAGGGGCGAGAGTTTAAATGTGTGTCTGACCGTATGAGAGACACAAGGCAAGGACACATAAAGGAGGAGATTGAAGGTGTGTGTGTGTATGTTGTAGGCAGGCATTGCTGGAGAGGTTTATCTATCGGTGTGTGTCAGAAAGGAGTTGTGGAGACTCTCGGAGAACGACCTAAAGAAAAAAATGAATGTGCCCGGTGGATAGAATGTCGAGGGAGGGGGAGGGCGAGGAGGGCGTGTGCAGGCACGAGAGAAAGTTAGTGGTAGCTACAAAGGTTAGAGGATTGTGTGGGTGTAAAAGACTAACAAAGATCATAATTTGATATGAAAGCGGATTCATATATTTGAGTAGGAGATCATAGTGTTTTAAACATTACATGCATGAATATAGCGGTGATACACCTGCTGTGCACATGTTATACCATAATGTGATAATGCATGGCGTTTGCAACTCACAGCTAAATGCTGAACAATCTAAACCATACTATACATCAAACAATCTCACATTTTATTTGAATTTGTGATAATGTGTGGCGTTTGCAGCTTACAACTAAATATCAAACAATCTAAACAATACTATATATCGAACATTCTCACATTTTATTTGAATTTGTGGTAATGTGTGGTGTTTGCAACTCACATCTAAATACTTGTAGGCGTAGGGGGCAGGGAACCATACATAATGTGATAAACACATTATACATATGAGACATGGTTTAGATTATGAAGATCTAGCTAGAGCTAGAAATGTAATGTGATTTGAAATCAAAATAAAGTGGATTCAAAAAATCTAGTTCGAGTTCATATAGTACACATAGTTCATATGTAACTCGAGACTAATCATGTGGTGTGCTGTGAAGATAATACACAAACTATGGTTTAACTTGACAATAATGATGATTGTAGATCTTATTAAAACAGAGAAACGAATTCAAATGCTTTGACTTCACAACAATCATTACTGTAGATCTTATTCAAATAGAGAAACGAATTCAAATTTAGTTCATATTGAAGCAGTAGTACGTTTGGAATGCACTAAAACATTCATTTGAATAGTAGGTTGCATGCATTATACACGTAGCGAAATATTTCAATTGAACATAACATGAATTCAAAGTTTTGAATGACATTTGTAGTGTGCATTGATTTGGTACAGTACACGTTAGGCTTGTCCTTGAAATTTCAACCCGCACCTTGTTAGCCCAAAATATTTAAGATATATCTTTGTCTCGTTGTGCTTCGACAACTCCCTCCAACTCAACCCGCGCCTTGCTATTCCGAAATTACAACGCGTGCAAAAACTCCCACCTCCTGTGAAATCCCGACACGTGAAATGCCCGTGGTACCCCTGAACCGAAAGAACCGCCTCAAATCGGTGGGGGTACTTTCATAACATACCCCACATTTCGGACAAGCGCGTCTCTAAGCCATGGTTCCCCATTGCCATCCCATCCGCCCACCCATTCGTGCACCGAGGCCGGGACAACCCGTGACGAAACCCCACACCCTGCTCCGTCCGCCACCCAGCCGGAGCCCCTTCCCCGACTATGTCGTCCACAGCAACACCTCGACGTCCCCCATCCACCGTACCGGATGAGGATCCGTCGTCGATCTCATCGTCCCGCCGGTTCAGCCACCCCGTCCTCCACCTCCAAGGAGCTACCCCGACATTCCCCTCGTCTTTCGCGCCACCTCCATTCCCACACCGCCGTCTTCACCTGCACCACCGGAAGAGCATCATCATCACCGTTTCCTCGGATGAAGTTGCGGCCTAATCGGTGCCACCAAAGAGGTTGTACACTAATTGCCACATTTTCTTCTTGATTTGATCTCACGATGCTGCCGGCGCTCGGTCCCGAGCCGACACAGCGCGGCTCCATCCACGGCGGCGTCGCCGGCCACTTCCTCCACGGCATCGCTCCCTCGGCTACGACGTCCACATCAGTAGGAGCTGCTGTTGCTTTAGCTCTCGCTCGCGCTGCTGCTCTCGCTCTTGCTCTTGCTTGCGATGTTGCTTCGATTTAGCTACACTTCAGTCGACTGAATCGACTTTTGGGTCAGTCGATTTTCAGGGGGTGGGGGGGGGGCTCGCCGGGGTGAAGGAAGAACCAGCCGCAGCGGGAAGGGGGGCTCGCCAAAGAGGTACCCCACTATCTATCTTAGGGTTTAGGATGGGGGCGGTGGTCGCCGGCGGTGGCGGGGCGGTGGCGTGGGGATCGCCGGAGAAAAGCTCGGCTCGAGGGGGGGCTAGAAGGATGGCCGGACCGGCGGTGGGGAGTGTTTTTGGGGTGGGCGGGGCGGCGCACCGCGGGCCGAGGGCGGCGGGGGGCTGCTGTTTGGCCGGTGGTGGCTGGCGGCTCAGGGGGGTGGAGGTTGAAGATGAACCACAGGCCCTTGATTTCGTACCAACGGCTGCAAAATCGACTGACCAGAGATGAAAAAGTCAGCTGACCGACATGTAGCCTCACCTTGCTAGTGCGTTCAGTTTTGACAGCAAAATTTAGTTTCGACAGCAAAATTCAGTTTTGACAGTTAAGTTCAGTTTTGACAGTTAAGTTCAGTTTCGACAGTTAAGTTCAGAGATGAGCGGCTGATGTATTTTACATCTAGCACTTTGTGGTTATGTATTTTACGTCATGTATTGAAGATGCTATTAGAGTTCCACTCAGGTTAACGTTGTTCGTTGTCTCTCTTGTCCTGCTTCAGCCTCGGCGTCATACAACTCACCGGAGCTGCTCCAACGACAAAACCCTCCATCACAGCAGAGCAGTACCTCGGGCTCCATCTCCAGACGCCTAAGATCTTCTTCCCCTCCTCCGACAGCAAAGTCAGCCGGAGCATCCTCACCGGCCAACGCAATCACGCCGAGATCGACATGGCTTCGCCAAAGAGGTTGTACACTTGTTGCATCTCTTTTTTACTCTACATGTTATATATATTGTCCACTGAGCACACGGATTTGTTCCTTTAGTGTCTCCTTGAAAGAAAAAATGTATGAATTTTAATTTTCACTTGTCCTCCTTTTCAAATTCCTATTCATGAAGCACAAGACTAAGAGATAGTAGCATAATAGCATTATAACCATACATTTTCTTGTGGTTTGACTTAATCTCACCATGCTTATTTGCATCCTGTGATCTTCCAATTGTTGTGAATCAAACACCCAGATTGGCAGAAATCCTATGTTTTTAAATTCTCTGTTTTGCACGTGCATTCCTATCCTATTCCGATCTATTTCCTATCTCTGCATTGTTGGAATCCTCCAATTCAAATGAGCCCTTACAGAATTACTTCTCTTACATATAGTTGTCAAAGAAAACCTTGCGTGGTTTGTCCCGCTCCTGCTGCGCCGTCGTCCACCCCAGCTCAGCTGCTCCAACGACAAAAGGGTCCAGCACAGCAGGGATCCGGCCTCCAGACTGTCTTTCGCCACCTCAGATCTTCTTCCCCACCGCTGGCAGCCATGAAAACTGCATTACCATCATCAACCGAGCAGATGACCTCGAGGACTACACGGGTCCGCAAGAGAGGTCGCACTCTTTCGTGTCTACTTACGTTATGCATCGCTTAATATTACATGCTACTTTATCGTCCTGTTCACCGATTAGACTCTGAGTTAGCTCCAAACTAATGGTCAAACTTGAGTTTTTAAATGGTTGTGGGGTACATATCGGGGCCGCTAACAATAGTATCTATCTACTATCTGGTTAATCTCCGGTGTCTACTATGAGTTTCATGTTGGGTGGGAAACAAACAGTAAAGAAGCCATTATCTGTATTTTTTAACTGAAGCCATTATCTGCCTGCTATTATTGGTTTTGGGTCTATCCACAGGTTGCTACCATCACTCTGGATTTCTGCATGCACTCCTTACATAATCTCACTATGTTTTATTCCTATGCATGACAGTTATTGTAAACAATGGAACTGAACATGTAGAGCAAAAGAGACGGGCCTTGCGTGGCAATAAAATTTTATGCAGACGTCGCTCCATGGTAGGCGCAAAGTCAGCCCCCGTCCACACATTTCAGATTGTAATCGAGAGGAAGATATATGTTCTGAGGGGGATTCAGAAGGAGAAGGCAACTCCTATTTACCCCCTGAGGTCTTCGCTCTAACTTGGCATGCTGATGTTGGTTATATCATGCATATGGTGTCTTGCATTTCTTACTTTATACATCAAATATGTCATCTGCTTAGTTTAGACATCCTTTGTGTGAATGCCATCTGTTTAGTTTATTCATCGTTTATGTGAATTATGCAACACCATCTTGTTTAGCCAGGCATCATATATGTGAATTTTGCAATGCCATCCTGCTTAGCCAGTCATCTTATATGTAAATTATATCAGGCCATCCTTTTTTACATTACATATTACATTTGTCAACAATGTTAGTACATTCAACTGCTCTTCGTGTGCATTAGCCATTTGACACGGTGATGGCAAATTCTGGAGTGAAAACAAGGTCTTCAGAGCAGACTATGCTATCTGACGAAGCGCATATCTCGCTGGTTACGGATAGCTCCTCAGAGGAGGATTCAGAGACAGATGACCAGTCCTATCCCCCCCCCCCCCGAGGTGTATGCTCTAACTTGGCAGGGTTATGTTGCTCATATTGTGCGTATGGTGTCTCGCATTGCTATGCCATTTGATTAGTTTAGACATGCTTCATGTGAATGCCACCTGTTCAGTGTCTAATTACCATATATGTGAATTATGCATTGCCATCTTGTTGCAAGACATTATATATGTGAATTATACAATGCTATCTTGTTGCAAAGGCATTATATATGTGAATTATGCAATGCCATGCTGTTTAGCCAATCATCATGTATGTGAATTATATCATGCTATCATTTTTTGTATTACGTGTTCCAATTGTCAACAACGATTGTATATTCAACTACTCTTCCTGTGCATCAGCCATTTGAAGCGGTGATGGAAGTATCTGGAGTGAAAACAAGGTATTCGGAGCAGACAATGCTAACTGCTGAAGCAGACATCTTGCTGGTTACAGAGAGCTCCTCAGAGGAGGATTCAGAGACTGATGACCAGTCTTATTTCCCCCCTGAGGTCTATGCTCAAACTTGGCAGGGTTATATTACCCATGTCATGCATGTTGTCTTGCATTGCTTAGTTTTTACATCATATATGGATTGCCATCTCCTTACTTGCTTACTATATAAATAATATATTTGAATTATATCATGCCATCATGTTTACATAGTACATACACATCATCTATCTGAATTATGGCATGTCAACCCATTTAATAAAGACATCATATAGTTATATCATCTCATCCTGTTTAGTGTTTACAGTCATCATATTTTGAATTATGGCATTCTATCCGTGAATGTATGTGAATTATGGCATGCCAACCTATTTAATAAACACATTACATAGTTATGTCATGTCATCCTGTTTACATAGTCTCATATTTTGAACTATGTCTTTCCATGTTTTTTAGTTAGCCATCATAATATGAAATTGTGTCATGCTATCCTGTTTAGTTTGCCATCATATATGTGAAATTGTGTCATGCTATCCTGTTTGGTTAGACAACATAAATATGAATTATTTCATGCCCTCTTTTATTCCCCACTATCCATTGCACCTGTCTATCATACAATGTCTATACTTTCAATTACTTTTCTTGTTTATCAGCCATTTGAATTGGAGAGCGTGATAGTAGTATCTAAGGGAGTAACAACACGGTCTTCAGAAAAGATAGTGCTACCAGTTGATGCAGATAGAACCACGGTTGTACTTGCCCAAGGACCAGATCCACCACACATAACCCAGACTCTCGCAGATTGGACCCCTACCCAGTTGGACAAAGAACCAGCTACACCCCTTCTAAACCCAACCCCGGCAGATAGTAACCCAATTCCAGTTGACACAACACCGTCTCCACCACAGAGCACCCAAACACGAGCAGTTAGTAAGGGAACTGCAGTGCCCAAAGCATGAGGACCACCACTCCAAATCCCAACTCAACGCTTAAAGTAGAAGAATATTTGTTCTCAGGTCAGGTTCTGTAGCTGTGGTACATACTCCTTTGCTCTTGCATTACTATATTTACTCATACCAACTATTTTCAAATTTGAAGGATGGAATTGAAACTCCAATGGCGCAACAGGTATGTATTAAACCTGTCGGGTAGTAGGTGCGACATATGCCAACGGGTGGCTTATCATTGTGGGAGCCAATAAAACATCTCCGGTGCCTAGAAACGGGACAAGGCGAAGACATGCACGCCGGCGAATCTTACCCAGCTTCGGGGCTCTCCGGGGAGATAACACCCCTACTACTGCTCTGCGGGGTCTCCGCATGGTTACTAAATGAACAAGTAGCTACACAATGCTCCTCGAGCTGTTTGGGTGGAAGGAGGAAGAAGGGCACAGCTAGCTTGCTTCTTCTCCTTGTATCGTGTCTAGAACTAGCTTGGGGTTCAACCCTTTGCATGGGTGCACCGGGGGGTTTATATAGGCCTACCCCCTGGGGGTACAATGGTAATCCGGCTGGGCGCGGGGCCCAGCCGTCTGTGACCGCGTTCGCCGGCTTCCGCGCCGACTGCTGGGGCCCGCCGGCTGCCGGTGCCCTGGTCGACAAGCAGGTCCCACTATCCAGGGCCCGGTCGGTGGCTGATCACTGTCGCTCTATCCTGATGACGCGAGCTTGGTCGGGGTAAGCGTGGCTACAGTGCCGCCGCCATGGCGGGCGATTACTGTAGCCCCGCCACGTCTTGTCTCCTTAATGGGGCGTCTCCCTCGAGGAGGGTGGCAGGCCGGCTATGGGAAGCCGACTCTCTATCTCGCCGGCTTGGGTACTTTGCGGGTACGGCCTTGACTGCTTTATGGGAGACGGCTCCTTGGAGCCGGCCTCTTTGCAGCCGGCTTCTCGCAGTCGGCCCTCCCATAGCTTTCTTCATGAGGGTAAAGGGCGGGCCGCCCCCGAAACCGGCCTAGAAGATAGCCGGCTGGGGGGGGGGAGGCGGCCCTAGGTCTTGAGTCCTCTTGAGAGCCGGATGGGCTCGTAATTTTTTCAGAAGGGCCAGGGGAAGCCGGCTAGGCTACCCATGGCTATTTACTCCGACAGTAGTCCCCGAAGCTGAGCAAGCTTCGCGGCGGACAAAGGGACGAGAAGCTTGGTCAGCTTCTTACCCTGAGGAGCCGACCTCGCCGTCGTAGGCCGACTTCGGAGAACTTCTTTGTTTTATCAACATGACCGCGGTTGACCCGCGTGCTGACCGCGGGCGCCACGACGGGCCACGTGGCGGTGAAGTCCTGCCGTCGCACGCGCGCGACGGGACGCCGCCGCAGGCCCGGGCCCGCCACTCCCTGGCCTCGGCCCGAGCGCAGATCTTCTGTGGTCCGAGGGGACGGCTCGCCTTCCCGTGGCCGTTTCTTCTTGTCTTCAGTGCACAATAAACGCGGGGCGTGGGGGAAGTGGGCACGATCGATCCCCACGACCCCCCACGCCGCGCCTCCTCGGCTCTGGCGCATGAGCCTACAAGTAGGAGGGGGAGGGGGAGAGGCAAAGGCTCGCTCGCTCCCCCGCTCCCCGTCCCTCCTCGTTCTCTTTTCTCTTCTTCCTCTCGCGCCCGACGCAGCTTCCCGTCGCAGCTCCCCCATGCCTCCATGTCCATGGCATTGTCGAGCTCGTGGGACGGCTCCAACGTCCACGACGATCACATAGAGTTCCTCCGCCGGACCCGGCGCCTGCCCGCCGCCAACCTCGTGCAGGTTCGTCTGGCACCGGAGACGGAAATCTCGCCGGTGCCGAAGGAAGGCGAGCGGGTCGTCTTCCGCGCGCATTACCTGCGCGGCTTCGGCCTCCCGGCGAGTGGGTTCATGCACTCCTTCCTCGAGTTCTACCGCCTCCAGCCGCAACACCTCACGCCCAACGCGGTGATGCAGCTGTCGGCCTTTGTCTCCCTCTGCGAAGGCTTCTTGGGAGTGCTGCCCACGCTGGAGCTCTGGGCGGAGTTCTTCCAGAACAAGCTCGGCACATCGCCGGCGTGCCCGCCCCTGCGGGGCCTTCATCGCTATTAAGAGGACATGCAAGAGCAATCCCTTCCCACACATTCCTTTAATCCAGTCGGTGAAGCTCTGGCAAAAACCATACTTCTACGTGAAGAATATCGCCTCGCAAGGAGACCACGTCAATCTGCCGGCTTACGTAGCTGGCCCGCCGGCTGGAAGGCACCCGTCTTGGGGCTTCAGATCCAAGTCCTTATCTCCGGCTGGGAACGCCGCCATCGTCCGGCTTCGGGTAATGATCCAGTCGGAAGGCCTGCGCGGAGCCGACTTGGTGGCCGCCTTCGTGGAGCGCCGGATCCTTCCTCTCCAAAGCCGGCCCCACATGATGTGCCAGATGAGCGGCCTCCTCGACCCATGCCGGCTGAGCACATGGGAATTGCCCCATGCCGAGGTGGCGCTCATGGTCAACTACATCGCCAACCTCAAGCTCGCCGACGACTGGCAATACGGCAAGGCGCCGTACTCTCGCGCCAATCCACCACCCCTAGTAGGTCTTTCTTTCTATCTTCTTTCTGTCATCAGCCGGCTTTATATCGGCCGGCTTCTGACCAGGCGGTTCCTTTTTATCAGAACCCTCTTCTTCCGCCGCCAGCCGGGGCGGCAGGAGTCGAATGCCGGTATGCCCCCGACTGTGTGGTAGATGATATTGACGACCCGGACCTGGGGGCGGCCGCCATGGAAGATGCCGCCATGAGGGACGTCGCCGAGCCCGGAGGCATGGGGCTCTCAGCTAGCTTTGATGACTGGCCGGATGACGCCGACGCCGAAGAAATCCCGCGCCGGCAGCCGGCAGCCGATCGTCACAGTGCGGGCTCGTCCGCCGCGCCGGTTGCCGGTGGTGGAACGTCGAAGCGCCGGGCCGCGCTTCCTCTCTTCGGCAGTCCGCCGAAGAAGAGGAGGGCCTCCGCCGCGGCAACGAAGCGAGACGAGGCGGCAGCGAAGGCAGCCCGCTTCCGGAGGGCGGTGAAGCAGCCTCAGGCGGTTTCATCGTAAGTCTTTGGCTGCTTGCGTGCCTATTTTTTGTTGTCTTCTTTTGTTCTAACCCTCCTCCATTTTCTGGGCAGGGCGCCGCTTTCCCTTGAGCGGGGCCTAGGCGGCTCTGTGGTTGGGCCGGGTGCCGGATCTTCAGGGCCCCGCCGCGTGGACCCCCGCGCCAACCTCGCGGAAGCCACGGAGCGGAACGCCCGCGAGGCGCGAGAGGAGAGGGAGGCGGCGGAGCGGGAGGCCGCCCGGGCGGCGAAGGAGCGGGCTGACGCGGCAGCCGAGACTCCGACGGAGCGGGCAACCGCGGAAACGGAGGCGGAGGGCACGCGTAGCCGGCCTCCTCTGCTCGCCATCCCCCTCTGCACCGTGGACCCGGACATCCCGCTGCCCTTGGCGGAGGAGATCACCCCAGATCAGCCGCCGGTGCAAAGGGAGGAGCTCTTCGAGGTCTTCGCGGAGAGGACGCCGCCGGCAGCGCCAACTGGAGCGGGCGAAGGCGGCCAGTCGTCGGCGGCGCCGGAGGAGCCAGCCCGGAGCGTACCCGAGGCCGGAGCCAGCCTTGAGATTCAGCTGGCGCCAAGCCGCGGGTGCCAACCAGTCGGCAGAAGCCTTGGAGGCGGCCAGCTCTGTCACGTCCGGGTGGACTCCCAGCGAAGGGAGTGGCGAGCTGAACGTGGCGGCCCAAGGGGTTCGGAGCCGGCTGCAGGCTCAGGCCGCCCTCCTGCAGCAATATACTCAGGAGTTCTTGTTGACGCGGGTTGCTATCCGGGTAAGTTTTTCACTTGTCGACCGCTCTGGTCCTCTGATTTCTTCTGTCGGGGCGCGCCAGCGCACCCACTGGGTGTAGTCCCCGAGATCCGGGCCGACTACAGCGCAGTCGGGTCGGATCTTTCTTGACGACCATCGTAACTCTGTTTTCTGTCTGAACCTTAGGATTATCACAACTCTCGTGCTGCCGCCTTCAACTCCCAAGCTCGGGAGCTGGGCCGGAGGACCGATGACCTGGCCAGCAGCCGACGTAAGTACTTTGCTCTTATCTGTCTCTTGTGGGGGCGCGGCAGCGCACCCACTGGGTGTAGTCCCCGAGATTCAGGCCGACTGCTGAGCAGTCGGGTCGGATCTTCCTTGACGACCTTTCCCTTATTGACTTTTTCTCTTTGTCTTTTGCTCATGTAGGGGCCAACGCTAACTTGCGGAGGGAGCTTGGCGAGGCGCAGACTGCTCTTCACGCCAGGGACGCCGAGTACGCCGACTTGGTCCAGGAGCGCGACCGCCTGGTCAAGAAACTGGCCGACCAGGAAGAAAGCCACAAGGCGGCCCTGCAGAAGGCGCAGGACAGCGAGGCTGCCCTGAAAGCGGAGTTTGAGACCGAGGCGGCGAGCTGGGCCGAGACGCGTCAGGCGCTGGACGAAGGCTTCGGCCGAATCGAAGACCTGATCGATGGTAAGCTACTTTTCTTGCCCTTACTCCATCTGCTAGCCGCCTGGAGTTTTATTCTGACCTGTGCTTGTTACTTTGCGCAGATTACTTTCCCGGCCACTCCATCCTCGCCACCCAAGCCATCGAGTCTCATCACGAGGCGCGCCGTCAGGCTGGAGCTGGCATTGCGCCAGATGCAAATCGGACGTTGGAGGAGCAGCTCATTGCCGTCCAGGCGCGACTGCAGCCGGCCCATCGGGTGCTCCGCCGGCTCCAACGTGCCGGGGCGCAGGTGTTGGCCGCCCTCTGGCCCGGCTAGATGATCCCCCGCACCCCAAGCCGGACCGCAACCTGGCTGGAAGGCGCAGTCGGCCGCTTCGAAGCTTGGAAGGCGTCGGCAGCCCGTCTTGGAGCCGGGCGGGCGTTGGAGTTCGTCCGCGCATGGTACCCAGGGCTAAGCCTGGACCAGCTGCGAACTTGGCGACTGGAGGCCGACGCGGAGCTGGAGGAGGTACGGCCGGCGATCGCCCAGCGCGCCTCGACGATCGCCGAGTGCACCGACACCAGCGTCTTCGCGCCCGAACTTAATGACGACGGCGTCGCCCAGCCGGAGGAGTGGTTCGGGCTGAACCCGGTGGTGGGCGAGGACTCGGCCGAGGAGATTGCCTCCAGCGACGAGGGCGAGGATGACGAGGAAGAGGACGGTGAAGACGCCGAGCCGGCCAGTGGAACGACCGACCGTCCTCAAGCCGACCGTGCCTCCAGCAACGAGCCGCGCGGAAGTGCGCCCTCTGCCGGAGGCGGTGATCAGGCCGAAGTTGGTCAGCCGACCGCTCCTTCAGCCGGCGCAACCGTCTCCACTGCCCAGCCCAGCTCGTCAGCTGCCCCGCCGGCTTGATCTGCCGTCCTTGTTGTTCCTGCTTTTGTCTTTTCGAACAACTTTAAGTTTTCGCAGTTCCACCCACTGGGGGTGTATCAAACTATGTTGGATGCTGACCTCTCTAGAGGTCCTTTGTGTAAATATTGTTGTGTGCATGTTTTGGTTTCCATTCGAGTGCACTTTTTATCCTTAGGCTTTTTCCTTTGCTGCCTTCCCTCTTTGGGAAGGCAAGTACTCGAGCTTTCTTGGATTTGAAGTGAACTGAATGCAGGCCGGCCGGCCGACTACTCTGGTAGTCGGTTGGCGGTAGGCGGCAAGCCGGCTTTTGTTATATAAGTCCGTTAGTCCCTAGCCGTTTTTTGTGTGCACATCCTTTTCGGCTTGTGACTCTTGCCAGCCGGGCAGCCGGTTCTTCAAACTGCGATTTTGGCAAGAGCTAAGCCTGGGTGTCGGCACATTACTTATCTGGCCGCGGGTAGGACTCCTAATATAACTCCAGTCGGCTAGTCCCCGGGCCGACTCGTCGAACCCGGTGCCGGACGAAATAAATAAATGAAAAGGCGATATCATACGCATGATAATTTTCATTCATAGATAAAAGAGGGCAGTCCCCGGGCCATCCTCGGGGGGCCTGTTGTTTCATACTTAGTACAAAAGTTAGCGCGATACATACTGCATTTCAACTGTAAAATCTTCGAAGGAGGTTGGCGTTCCATGGTCGTTCCAACTCCTTGCCGGAGTTGTCTCTCTTGCGTGCCTTGGGCTTCTGCGCGTCGATGAGGTAGTAGGAATCGTTGCCTAGAGCTCTGCTGACGATGAAGGGGCCTTCCCAGGGGGCTGCGAGCTTGTGCTGGCCGGCTGTTCGCTGGATCAGCCGGAGCACAAGGTCGCCCTCCTGGAAGGATCTTGGCCTGACCTTCCGGCTGTGGTAGCGGCGCAAACCCTGCTGGTAGATGGCAGACTGGCTGAGGGCTAACAGCCGGCCTTCTTCCAGCAGGTCGACGCCGTCTTCTCGTGCTTCTTTGGCCTCCGCCTCCGTGTACATGGTTACCCGAGGCGAGTCGAACTTGATGTCTGTTGGGATGACTGCCTCAGCACCGTACATGAGGAAGAAAGGAGTGAAGCCGGTTGATCTGTTTGGGGTAGTACGCAGACTCCATAGGACAGCCGGCAGCTCGTCGAGCCAACAGCCGGCTGAACGCTCCAGCGGTTCAACCAGTCAGGGCTTGATGCCGGAGAGGATGAGGCCGTTTGCTCGCTCGACCTGGCCGTTTGACTGCGGGTGGGCGACGGACGCAAGGTCCAGCCAGATACCCTGTGCAGCGCAGAATCGTGCCAAGGCTCCTTTGGCAAAATTCGTGCCGTTGTCGGTGATGATGCTGTGCGGTACGCTGTACCGGGTTGTTATATCTGCGATGAAAGTCACCGCAGTCGGCCCATTCAGCTTCTTGATCGGCTTTGCCTCTATCCACTTGGTGAATTTGTCCACGGCGACAAGCAAATGCGTCATGCCGCCGCGCGCTATCTTGAATGGGCCCACCATGTCCAGTCCCCAGACGGCAAAAGGGCCAGGTGAGGGGAATGGTCTTGAGTGCCGAAGCCGGCATGTGTTGCTTGGAACTAAAAAGCTGGCAGCCTTTGCAGTGTTTGACTAACTCTTTGGCGTCGTCCAAAGCAGTCGGCCAGAAAAAACCGTGGCGGAAGGCTTTGGCGACAAGTGATCTTGAGGCGGCGTGGTGGCCGCACTCTCCCTGGTGTATATCTCTGAGGATTGCGATGCCCTTCTCCTGCTCGACGCATCGCTGGAGGACTCCGGTGACACTGCGCTTGACAAGTTCTCTGTTGACGATCGTGTATGCTCCGGCTCGATGTTGGACTTGTCTCGCTTCTGTTTTGTCAGCTGGCAGATCTTGGTTCACTAAGAAGTTGAGGATGGATTGAGCCCATGATGGAGCTGCGACCTCCCCTGCCGCCAATGTGGCTACTGCCACCAGGGTGGGCGGGCTGGGTGATGAAGTGTTGGAGTCGGCCGCCGCTTGCTGTGCTGAAGAAGTCCCTGGGCCGGCTACCACAGTCCCCGGGCCGGCTACCGCAGTCCCCGAACCGGGTGCGGCAGTCCCCGAGCCGAGTACTGGAGTCCCTGGGTCGCCTGCTTGGTTCTTCGAGCCAGACCCGGCCCTGTCGGGGTCAAGCGGCACGAAGATGGAATCGGATTCCGGAGACGGCTTGATGGACGGCTTGAGGAGGCGTTGTAGAGCGACGCCGGTTGGTATTGCTTGCCGCATGGAGCCTATTCGGGCCAGGGCATCTGCTGGCTCGTTGTTGGCTCGCGGTACGTGGAGGAATTCGCATCCATCAAAGTACCCACTGATTTGCTGCACTAGGAAGCGGTAGCTTGCCATGTTTGCGTCTTTGGCATCCCAGTCGCCAGATGATTGCTGAACCACCAAATCCGAGTCGCCATAACACAGGATCCGGCGGATGCCGAGTTCCTTGGCAAGCCGGAGCCCATGTATGAGCGCCTCGTACTCGGCTACATTGTTGGAGGCGGCGAAGTGGATCTGCAGCGTGTATCTGAGCTTGTCACCCTTAGGAGAGGTAAGGACAACGCCGGCTCCCAGGCCGGTGCGCATCTTGGATCCGTCAAAGTGCATGCGCCAATGGGTGGAGTCGGGAGCTGGTGCTAAGTACTGGGTCTCGGCCCAGTCGACGAGGAAGTCAGCCAGTGCTTGTGACTTGATGGCGGTGCGGGGTTGGTAGAAGATCGTGTAAGGGGCCAGCTTGATGGCCCACTTAGCCACCCGGTCGGATGCATCCCGGCTACCTATGATCTCGGCCAGCGGGGCAGTGCATACGACCGTGATGGGATGTTCTTGAAAGTAGGGCTTCAGCTTCTTGGCGGTGAAGTACACGCCGTAGCACATCTTCTGGTAGTGCGGGTAGTTCTGCTTTGAGGCGGACAGCACCTCACTCAAGTAATACACCGGCCTCTAGACCGGCTGGGCTCGGCCTTCTTCGGGGCGTTGGACTACGATGACGGTGCGGACCACCCGGCTAGTAGCGGCAATATAAAGGAGCATGGGCTCTTACTCAGTCGGCGCCGCCAGGACAGGCGGCGTGGCCAGCATTTTCTTCAGCTTGTGGAAAGCTTGGTCGGCCTGGTCATTCCACTCGAAGTGAGTGCTCTTCTTCATGAGGCGGTAGAGAGGGAGAGCTTTCTCTCCAAGCCGGCTGATGAAGCGGTTCAAAGAGGCCAGGCACCCGGTGAACTTTTGGATTTCTCGAAGCTTGGTTGGGATCGCCATCCTCTCAATGGCCTTGATCTTCACTGGGTTTCACTCGATGCCGCGTTCGGAGACCAGAAAGCCTAGGAGCTGGCCAGCTGGCACTCCGAACACGCATTTCTCGGGGTTGAGCTTGATTCGGAACCGGCGCAGGTTCTCGAATGTTTCTTTCAGGTCTTCCAGCAAAGTGCCGCGCTTCTCCGTCTTCACCATGATATCGTCCACGTAAACGTGGGTGTTTTTGCCGAGCTGCGTGAGGAGGCACTTCTGCATGCAACGCTGAAAGGTGGCACCGGCATTCCTTAAGCCGAACGTCATGGTCAGGTAGCAGAAGGCTCCAAATGGCGTGCTGAAGGCGGTCTTTAGGCGGTCATCTGGGTTCAGTTTTATCTGGTGGTATCCTGAATAAGCATCCAAAAAACTCAACAGCTCGCATCCGGCTGTGGAGTCTATTACTTGGTCAATCCTTGGCAGGGCGAAGGGATCTTTGGGGCAGGCCTTGTTGAGGCTGGTGTAATCTATGCACATGCGCCATTTGTTATTCTTCTTCAGCACGAGGACCGGGTTGGCTAGCCATTCTGGAAAGAAAACTTCCATAATGAAGCCGGCTGCCAGAAGCCGGGCTATCTCCTCCGTCACGATCCTTCTCTTCTCCTCTGACAATCGGCGGAGAGGCTGCTTGACTGGTTTTGTGTCCTCCCGCACATGTAGTTTGTGCTCGGCGAAATCCTTCGGAACACCCGGCATGTCCTTGGGGGACCATGCAAAGATATCCCGATTCTCATGGAGGAAATCGGCGAGCTCGCCTTTCTATTTGCTGTTTAGGCTTGCCCCAATGACGGCAAACCTTTCGGGGTGCTCGGGGTCGAGCTGTATTTTCTTGGTCTCCTTGGCCGGCTGGAAAGATCCTTTGGCATCATACTCCTTGGAGTCGGCGGGCTGGCTCACCTGCTTGCTGGCCAAGGCCATGACCCGGTCCAGCGTCTTCTTCTCTTCAGCAATCATGAGGGATTCGGCCAGCCGGCTGCTGGCCGCGGCGCAGTCGGTGGATTTGTTGTAATCGCCGATGATGGTGATGATGCCCTTGGAGCTTGGTATCTTCATCTTGAGGTATGCGTAGTGGGGGACCGCCATGAACTTGGCCAAGGCGGGTCGGCCAAGCAAGGCGTGGTAAGGGCTCTCCAGGTCCACCACCTCGAACCAGATCGCTTCCCGGCGGAAATGCTCCTTGCCCCCAAAGAGTACGTCGATCTTGATCTTGCCAATGGGGGCGCAGGACAAACCGGGTACGATGCCGTGAAACACCGTCTGAGTCGGCACATGCTGTTTCGTCTTGACACTTAACTTCTCCAGGGTGTCGCGGTACAGGATGTTGATGCTGCTTCCGCCATTGATAAGCACGCGGGAGAAACAGGCGGCGCATGTGTCCGTCGCGAGGGTGGCCTCCAGGACCAAAGCGTAGGAGCCAGGGGACGGCATCACCTCTGGGTGGTCGTCCCGGCTCCAGCTGATGGATTTCTCTGACCAATGCATCTGTCTGGCTGGGCTAGCAGCGGCCACATTGACTTCTTGATGCTCTCGGCGCTTGCTGCGTCGGTCTTCGAGCTGGCTCGTAAAGATGACGTAAGATGCTTGCTCGTCGGGGAACTCGTCCTGCACGGCGTTGACCACGGGCCGAGCGGCCTTGGGCGGCGGAGCCGGAGGCGGTGGGCTGGCAGGCGGAGTCGGCGTGAGCCCTTCGCCCTTGGAGATTCGGGCGAGCCAGTTACACTTTCGGGTTGTGTGGTTGGACGGCTTCGCACCGCTATGGAACTTGCACGGGGCGTCAAGAGTTTGTTCGTAGGAGAAAGCCGGCTGCCAAGCCGGCCGGCCGCCCTTGGGCTTCTTGGGCGCGGGCCGCCCCTCAGGCGGCGTGTCTTCAACCGTGGCCACCTGCCGGCTAGCGGGAGGCGGCGCAGGATCTTTGCGCTTCTGGTCATTCGGGTGTTGGCGTCGGCCGGAATCTCCCACCGGCCTTTGGGGCGCCGGATTAAGCACTTTCCCGGACGCGTCCACCCGGAGCTCGGTCTTCATCGAAGAGTCGGCGGTGGCGTACTTGTCGGCGATGTTCAGGAGCTCGTCGAGGGTAGTCGGCTCGTCGCAAAGGAGTTTGTGCTTGAGGAGGGTGCCCTCTCGGCACCCAGCAGTGAAGTATTCGATGGCTTGCACCTCGTGCACCCCTTTACAAGAATTGCGGAGCTCGGCCCAACGCGTGAGGTAGTCGCGGGTGGACTCGGCTGGGCCCTGTACGCACAGGGAGAGCTGCCTGGGCTTGGGAGCCCGCTTGTAGGTGCTGGTGAAGTTGCGAACGAAGGCTTCAGTGAAATCTACCCAGCTGTTGATGCTGAGAGGCTTGAGGCTGTTAAGCGAAGTCCGTGTCGTGCCTTGCAGCATGAGGGGCACGTACTTCACGGCAACGCGCCGGTTGCCGTTGGCGATGCTGACGGCTGTGGAGTAGTCGGTCAGCTAGTCTTCCGGCTTCACCGAGCCATTGTACTTGGGCGTGTCTCTTGGGAGCGAGAACCCTTTGGGGAAGGGCTCGTCGCGGATGCGGGGGCCAAAACAGGGCGGGTCGACATCGTCCTCTTCTTCTAGCGCCAAGGATCTGGCCAGGCGGTCGATCCGGTGGCGGGCGTCGTTCTCGCCGACTCCTTCGCGGCGACCTAGCCGGCCGCTGAGAGTCGGGTGTGCCACTGGAGGCGGGGTGGGGTATCTCTCTCCACGAGCTCGAGGCGGAGGCGGGCTGCCCCGCCATTCCATGGCTCGGGGACGGCCGTCAGCGCCTCGCTCGATGGAGATTCGGGTCCGGCTTCGGCTGGAAGCCGGCTCTTTCTCGCGCCGCGCGCGGGTGTTGCTCGTAGTCGGCGTCCGAGAAGTCGCGCCGTGATCGCGGCGCGGGGGAGGGCTTCCCGCGCGGGCGTCGGCTTCGTGCCGCTGCGCGGCCGTGTCAATTAGTTGCTGTATGCGCCGCGTCATGTGGGGGAGGTCTTCAGCTTCCAAGCTGTCCAGCTCGTCTACGGCCGCCTGGGCGGCGCGCAGGTTCTCGAGCGGAGTGGCATAGACCGGGCGATCAACTCCCAGCGTGTCAGCGATGACGGCGCCGCGTTGCCTGACAGCCCCAGCCCGGCTTGGGCCAGCCGGGGCCGGCGTACCGAAGGCGGCGCGGTCAGCTTCGCGCTGGTAGGCCTTAGTGAGGCGTCTTACGGAGGCCACCCTCCGGCTCTCCACGTGGAGGGCGAGACGGCGTGCCTCCAGTGCTTCGTCGTCGGCATCAGCCGGGAGCGGGACGGACAAGTTGTGGGCCGCCGCGCGCGGAGCGTCGTGGGCGCCCTCGTCGGCCGGGCCGTCATGGCCGATAACCATCACCTCAGTGGTGACAGTATCGCGATCGCCGGCCGGAGGGAGTGGGTCGTTGTAGATCGTGACGTTGGTGGGGAAGGTGTCGTAGGACGCCGTGTCGGAGTCGACAGGCATCGGGTCAGTGGAGCCAACCGACTCCAGATCTGCAGCAGGCTCGCTGGAGACATGGAGCTGGCCAAGGAGGTTGGCGAGGTGGTCGGTGCCCGCATCGGAGGCGAGCTCGTCGGAGATGCGGGCCTTGTTGAGGAGATCGGCGAGGCCGCTCGCCGCGCAGATGTCGGTGACGCTTTGCAGCGCGTCATGGCAAGCGCCATCGGGCGAGCCGGGCTGGCTACGCTCGCGGGGGAGGAAGAGGGTTCTCGTCTAGAACATGTCTCCGGACGACGGTGCACCTGGCCCCACGGTGGGCGCCAAATGTCGGGTGATAGGTGCGACATATGCCAACGGGTGGCTTATCATTGTGGGAGCCAATAAAACATCGCCGGTGCCTGGAAACGGGATAAGGCAAAGACATGCACGCCGGCGAATCTTACCCAGCTTTGGGGCTCTCCGGGGAGATAACACCCCTACTGCTGCTCTGCGGGGTCTCCGCATGGTTACTAAATGAACAAGTAGCTCCACAATGCTCCTCGAGCTGTTTGGGTGGAAGGAGGAAGAAGGGCACAGCTAGCTTGCTTCTTCTCCTTGTATCATGTCTAGAACTAGCTTGGGGTTCAACCCTTTGCATGGGTGCACCGGGGGGGTTTATATAGGCCTACCCCCGGGGGTACAATGGTAATCCGGCTGGGCACGGGGCCCAGCCGTGTGTGACCGCGTTCGCCGGCTTCCGCGCCGACTGCTGGGGCCCGCCGGCTGGTGGGCCCCGCCGGCTGCCGGTGCCCTGGTCGACAAGCAGGCCCCACTATCCAGGGCCCGGTCGGTGGCTGATCACTGTCGCTCTATCCTGATGACGCGGGCTTGGTCGGGGTAAGCGTGGCTACAGTACCGCCGCCATGGCGGGCAATTACTGTAGCCCCGCCACGTCTTGTCTCCTTAATGGGGCGTCTCCCTCGAGGAGGGTGGCAGGCCGGCTATGGGAAGCCGGCTCTCTATCTCGACGGCTTGGGAGGAGGTGCGGCCGCCTTCGGCATCTCTCTGCCCGAAGGGGCCCACCGCCTCGGGGGCGTCGCTGGTGGCCCGTCGTGGACGGCGTCAGAGCTGCCGTGGCTACAGTGCCGCGCCGGGCGGGCCGTGGCTGCCCGTACGGCGCACTATACCAGGCGTGCTTCGGGTTTTGGGGGTGGCAGGCTTCACTGTAGCCACGCCCCGCTTCATCATCGCGGGGTGGACACGTACTTTGCAGGTACGGCCTTGACTGCTTTATGGGAGCCGGCTCCTTGGAGCCGGCCTCTTTGCAGCCGGCTTCTCGCAGTCGGCCCTCCCACAGCTTTCTTCATGAGGGTAAAGGGCGGGCCGCCCCCGAAGCCGGCCTAGAAGATAGCCGACTGGGGGGGAGGCGGCCCCAGGTCTTGAGTCCTCTTGAGAGCCGGATGGGCTCGTAATTTTTTCAGAAGGGCCAGGGGAAGCCGGCTAGGCTACCCATGGCTATTTACTCCGACAAAACCTGTTTCTTTAACTGGTTTGTTGTTGTAACCTGCTCTATGTTGATTTCAGTTTCAATTGAATAAACAGTTATGTTCTCATGTCATGCACATTACATGTGTTTTTATTGCTCTATACTTACCCACACTTATATTCTGTCTATTCTGCTTTGTCTTGAACAAATATTATTTGAACTGTGTCTCTATCTTGATTTGACAACAAACACTAGAATGATATAGACCATAAAGTGACCATGGTACATAGATATATGTTTGTTTCATGTTGTTATCCTGTCCACTTTACTACTAAACTCATTTACCAAAATGAGTTTCATATACAACATGGTAAACATGTGATGTGTCTGCTTGTTTCTCTTTTAGAATGCGGACAAAATATTGGAGAACAGTACCGCGTTATCCAATGGTAAAGGAAGTAATGCAGATAAGGTTCAAGATAGTGAGACATCCCTGTTGGTCTCCAAGAAAGCTGATAAAAACTATCTTGACGACAGTGAGGGAACCCAAAAGTCCTGTCTTGATGTAGTGTTCGAGTTACTGGCCACTACTGTTGGCACAAGCTCTTCGAACTCGCTGCCTGAATCAGCTCACCTTCCTGAGTCTCAACTTCAAGTTGAAAGACATCGATCAGTTGTGCTGCGACAGGAAGCTGAAGGACTGAGGAAGTCCCTGCAGAATTCAGATGCATATTTTCTGGTGCAATAGCAAGCGCTGATTTAAGCGCCAAACAAGAGAAAGTTAATAAGCTTGCTAAGCATCTTGCCAGCATTATGGGTACCTAGGATATTGTTTCTTGAGATCTTCTGAAGTGGTTTCAGTTCTAGATATGTTTTGCCGCGGCGTTTATTTGCGCTGGTCGCCAACTTTGACAACCAGTGTATATGATATGCTGCTTTGTTCCCTATATTTGCACTGGTGGCGAACTTTGATGCCCAGTGGATGTAATATGTGTAATAGCCGTGATAGCCTAGCGTTAGTTGCTTGCTTATTTATTTCCTTGTTGTCTTGTTTATTTGTTTGCTTGTAGTCCTTGCAGTTCTTTTTCCACGGTTAGCTAGTGGCTGCAATAACCTATTTTTTAAAACTAGGCCACAATAACCATGGGCTAATATTTACTGTAGTGACACTGGGCGTCCTACTGGGCGTAGAAACAGTGGGCCTTCTACGGGCTGTAGAAACAATGGGCCTTCTATGGGCCGTAGAAACAATGGGCCTTCTACGGGCCGTATCATCAATGGGCCTTATACGGGTCGTATGATCGATTGGCCAAACATGGGCCAAACAGACCGCATTATGGCCGTAAATGGGCTAGAGTTGGAATCGTCCATTCATGGGCCGACCATAATGGGCCATCGTTAATAGGCCGTATTTGATGACACTATGAAAACGGCCCAACGTATTAACGGACCACAAACGGGCCGACTGTAACCACGAGCTGAATTTGGCCCACAAGCAGAAACTGACAGTAACGGGCCATAAGTAAACGAATGCTGGAAATGAGACCAAGAATAAATGGGCTCTGAGAAGGCCGAAAGATAACATGGGATGGAAATGGCCCAACGGAATAACGGGCCGTTAATGGGTATAAAGTGATACACTGTTTATTACGGGCCAATTTCACCACGGGCCGTTAATGGGTGTAAAGTGATACACTGTTCATTATGGGCTAGTTTCACCACAGGCCGTTAATAGGCCAAGAGTTACATAGGGCCTCATATGGGCTGAAAGACGGCATGGGCCATACATGCGCCAGAAGTGAAAACGGGCTGGAATCATATTGGATGGCCCAGATGACGCTACTGGGCCTAATTCGGATAGGGCGTAACGGGCCTTGGGTTAGCGGGTTGTAAATGGGCTAAATGCGAACAGGCCGTTAACAGGCTTTCCATGGGCCAGCCCGCCACCTTTTGACCAAGTCAAACGGGCCGGCCTTTTCACAGGGATGGGCCTCTGTTGGGCTGTGCCATGTGTCGATGTATCATAGGCGCCTTCCATCCAATGAGTGGATGAAATCTGTCCCAACGATGAGCCGACACGTGTTTCCTCCAGCCAATGATGATTTTACATGTGGAAAATCCCCATTCGGCGGGGCTGTTAACGGGTTTTCGGATCCAAAACCCGACCCGATAGCTTAACGGAGTTCCGTTACGATGGACGCCATGTGTCAGTCACCCTCGACGAAAGCACTTCTGTGACGCATGATTTATCATCATGGAAGTGGACACTTCTGTGATGATAATTTTGGTAATGTCATGGAACACTTCTATGACAGCACAGGTATGACTATCTTGATTCCATCATAAAATCGTCATGGATGTACATGCATGACAAAAAACGAGACCTACTGTGACAAACACGTATCATCACGGAAGTGTATTTTTTTGTAGTGCAACTAGTGACGGCAAGTGATACGTCCCCAACGTATCTATAATTTTTGATTGCTCCATGCTATATTATCTACTATTTTGGACATTATTGGGCTTTATTATCCACTTTTATATTATTTTTGGGACTAACCTACTAACCGGAGGCCCAGCCCAGAATTGCAGTTTTTTGGGGCCTATTTTAGGGTTCCGAAGAAAAGGAATATCAAACAGAGTCCAAACGGAATGAAACCTTCGGGAACGTGATTTTCTCACTGAACATGATCCAGGAGACTTGGACCCTACGTCAAGCAACCAACAGGGAGGCCACGAGGTAGGGGGCGCGCCTACCCCCCAGGCGCGTCCTCCACCCTCGTGGGCCCCCTGTTGCTCCACCGACGTACTTCTTCCTCCTATATATACCTATGTACCCCAAGCGATCAGATACAGAGCCAAAACCCTAATTCCACCGCCGTAACTTTTTGTATCCACGAGATCCCATCTTGGGGCATGTTCCAGAGCTCCGCCGGAGGGGGCATCGATCACAGAGGGCTTCTACATCAACACCATAGCCTCTCCGATGAAGTGTGAGTAGTTTACCTCAGACCTTCGGGTCCATAGTTATTACCTAGATGGCTTCTTCTCTCTTTTTGGATCTCAATACAATGTTCTCCCCCTCTCTTGTGGAGATCTATTCGATGTAATCTTCTTTTGCGGTGTGTTTGTTGAGACCGATGAATGGTGGGTTTATGATCAAGTTTATCTATCAACAATATTTGAATCTTCTCTGAATTCTTGTGTGTATGATTGGTTATCTTTGCAAGTCTCTTCGAATTATCAGTTTGGTTTGGCCTACTAGATTGATCTTTCTTGCAATGGGAGAAGTGCTTAGCTTTGGGTTCAATCTTGCGGTGTCCTTTCCCAGTGACAGT
Organism: Triticum monococcum; assembly: GCA_034509565.1. NCBI lineage: Eukaryota > Viridiplantae > Streptophyta > Magnoliopsida > Poales > Poaceae > Triticum > Triticum monococcum. The sequence goes on from CM067843.1 coordinate 479,025,711, forward strand.
AGGGGCAGCAAGGCACGTATTCTATTGTTGCCATCGAGGATAAGAAGATGGTTTTTTATCATATTGCATGATTTATCCCTCTACATCATGTCATCTTGCTTAAGGTGTTACTCTGTTCTTATGAACTTAATACTCTAGATGCATGCTGGATAGCGGTCGATGTGTGGAGTAACAGTAGTAGATGCAGGCAGGAGTCGGTCTACTTGTATCGAACATGATGCCTATATACATGATCATACCTAGATATTCTCATAACTATGCTCAATTCTGTCAATTTCTCAATAGTAATTTGTTCACCCACCGTAAAATACTTATGCTCTTGAGAGAAGCCACTAGTGAAACCTATGGCCCCCGGGTCTATCTTTATCATATTAATCTTCCAATACTTAGTTATTTTCATTGCCTTTTATTTAAATTTGCATCTTTATCATAGAAATACCAAAATATTATCTTATCATATCTATCATATCTCACTCTCGTAAGTGACCGTGTAGGGACAACCCCTTATTGCGTTGGTTGCGAGGATTTATTTGTTTTGTGTAGGTGCGAGGGACTCATGCGTAGCCTCCTACTTGATTGATACCTTAGTTCTCAAAAACTGAGGGAAATACTTACGCTACTTTGCTGCACCACCCTTTCCTCTTCAAGGGAAAACCAGTGCAAGTGCTCAAGAGGTAGCAAGAAGGATTTCTGGCGCCGTTGGCGGGGAGGTTTGCGCAAGTCAAGAATTGACTCCCGACAACGAGCTATTTCTGGTGCCGTTATCGGGGAGGTCTATGCAAAAGTCAACATACCAAGTACCCATCACAAACCCTTATCTCCCGCATTACATTATTTTCCATTTTCCTCTCGTTTTCCTCTCCCCCACTTCACCCTTGCTGTTTTATCCGCCCTTTATTTTTCTCACTTGCCTTTCCCCTCCATGTCTGAATCAAAAAGGGTTGGGGGTTCTCTCCCGAGTTTTAGTACTTTGGACAACCCTTCTACTCTCGCTAAGCTTATAAATAAGGATATTATGGAAAAACCTACCCAAGTTATCAATTATAATCCTAATAATTTTGATGAAGATGATTCTGGAATTTTTCGTTATTTACTTGATGAATCTTTGAAAGATGCTTGGTATAGACTATTAAGGATCAGGGCTAGCTATGTGCCTCAATACCAAATTGAAATTTACTTAAAAAGCTTTTATATTGCCCTTCCTTCTTCTTTTAAGCATGTCTTAAATTCTATATTTGAAGAAGGCTTTCTTGCGGGGATGCCGTAGACACTTATGAAAAGATGAAAACCATATGTGGGCACCCCATAAAAGGGAAAGTTGAATCTATATCTCTTTTGCTCTCTTACCAAAATGAATCCATCAAAGGGATGCAGGCTAGCTTAGATAAAAATTTCCGTAACATACTTAATCTTTCTTCTACCATTAATAGCCATGTGCTTTATCAAAATATAAATATTAATTCCATAGATAGCAAGTTTGCTCTTTTCTTCCATAAAACCAAAGATGGCAATACCTAGATCTAGCCTTGCTTTTTATGCCTAGCTAGGTGCGTTAAACGATAGCGCTCGTTGGGAGGCAACCCAATTTTATTTTTATTCCTTGATTTTTGCTCCTGTTTAGTAATAAATAATTTATCTAGCCTCTGTTTTGCTTGTGTTTTTGTGTTTAATGAGTGTTAGTGCCAAGTAGAACCGTTGGGAAGACTTGGGGAAAGTCTTGTTAATCTTGCTGTAAAAAACAGAAACTTTAGTGCTCACGAGAACTGCTGCCATTTTTATTTGGAAAGTGCTATTTAGTTAATTCCTTTTGAATATAATTAATATATAAATTCCTCACGTCAAGAAATTTATTTTATCATTTTTGGGGTTCCAGATCTTGCGCTAGATACAAACTACTATAGACTGTTCTATTTTTGACAGATTCTGTTTTTCATGTGTTGTTTGCTTATTTTGATGAATCTATGGCTAGTAAAATAGTTTATAAACCATAGAGAAGTTGGAATACAGTAGGTTTAACACCAATATAAATAAATAATGAGTTCATTACAGTACCTTGAAGTGGTATTTTGTTTTCTTTCGCTAACGGAGCTCACGAGATTTTCTACTTTGAGTTTTGTGTTGTGAAGTTTTCAAGTTTTGGGTAAAGATTTGATGTATTATGGAACAAGGAGTGGCAAGAGCCTAAGCTTGGGCATGACCATGGCACCCCCAAGATAATCTAAGGACACCTAAAAGCCAAAGCTTGGGGATGCCCCGGAAGGTATCCCCTCTTTCGTCTACTTCTATCGGTAACTTTACTTGGAGCTATATTTTTATTCACCACATGATATGTGTTTTGCTTGGAGCGTCTTGTATGATTAGAGTCTTTATTTTTTAGTTTACCACAATCATGTTTGCTGTACACACCTTTTTAGAGAGACACACATCATTAGGAAATCATTAGAATACTCTATGTGCTTCACTTATATCTTTTGAGTTATATAGTTTTGCTCTAGTACTTCACTTATAACTTTTAGAGCACGGTGGTGGATTTGTTTATAGAAACTATTGATCTCTCATGCTTCACTTAGATTATTTTGAGAGTCTTAAATAGCATGGTAATTTTCTTAAATAATCCTAATATGCTAGGTATACAAGATTAATAATAAAATTCTCTTATGAGTGTGTTGAATACTAAGAGAAGTTTGATGCTTGATAATTGTTTTGAGATATGGAGATGGTGATATTAGAGTCATGCTAGTTGAGTAGTTGTGAATTTGAGAAATACTTGTGTTAAAGTTTGTGATTCCCGTATCATGCATGTATGGTGAACTGTTATGTGATGAAGTCGGAGCATGATTTATTTATTGATTGTCTTCCTTATGAGTGGCGGTCGGGGACGAGCGATGGTATTTTCCTACCAATCTAACCCCCTAGAAGCATGCGCGTAATACTTTGCTTTGATAACTTGTAGATTTTTGCAATAAGTATGTGAGTTCTTTACGACTAATGTTGAGTCTATGGATCATACGCACTCTCACCCTTCCATCATTGCTAGCCTCTCTAATACCGCGCACCTTTCGCCGATATCATACACCCACCATATACCTTCCTCAAAACAGCCACCATACCTACCTATCATGGCATTTCCATAGCCATTCCGAGATATATTGCCATGCAACTTTCCACCATTCCGTTTATTATGACACGCTCCATCATTGTCATATTGCTTTGCATGATCATGTAGTTGACATTGTATTTGTGGCAAAGCCACCGTTCATAATTCTTTCATACATGTCACTCATGAGTCATTGCATATCCCGGTACACCGCCGGAGGCATTCATATAGAGTCATATCTTGTTCTAAGTATCGAGTTGTAATTCTTGAGTTGTAAGAAAATAAAAGTGTGATGATCATCATTATTAGAGCATTGTCCTAGTGAGGAAAGGATGATGGAGACTATGATTCCCCCACAAGTCGGGATGAGACTCCGGACGAAAAATAAAATAACATAAATTAAAAAGAGGTCATAAAAAAGAGAAAAGGCCAAATAAAAAAATGAGAGAAAAAGAGAGAAGGGACAATGCTACTATCCTTTTACCACACTTGTGCTTCAAAGTAGCACCATGATCTTCATGATAGAGAGTCTCCTATGTTATCACCTTCATATACTAGTGGGAGTTTTTCATTATAGAACTTGTCTTGTATATTCCAATGATGGGCTTCCTCAAAATGCCCTAGGTATTCGTGAGCAAGCAAGATGGATGCACACCCACTTAGTTTCTTTTTGAGCTTTCATATACTTATAGCTCTAGTGCATATGTTGCATGGCAATCCCTACTCACTCAGATTGATATCTATTGATGGGCATCTCCATAGCCCGTCGATACGCCTAGTCGATGTGAGACTATCTTCTCCTTTTTGTCTCCTCCACAACCACCATTCTATTCCACCTAAAGTGCTATGTCCATGGCTCACGCTCATGTATTGCGTGAAGATTGAAAAAGTTTTGAGAATGTCAAAAGTATGAAACAATTGCTTGGCTTGTCATCGGGGTTGTGCATGATTTAAATAATTTGTGTGGTGAAGATAGAGCATAGCCAGACTATATGGTTTTGTAGGGATAACTTTCTTTGGCCATGTTATTTTGAGAAGAAATAATTGCTTAGTTGGTATGCTTGAAGTATTATTATTTCTATGTCAATATTGAACTTTTGTCTTGAATCTTTCGGATCTGAATATTCATACCACAATTAAGAAGAATTACATTGAAAATATGCCAAGTAGCATTCCACATCAAAAATTCTATTTTTATCATTTACCTACTCGAGGACGAGCAGGAATTAAGCTTGGGGATGCTTGATACGTCTCCAACGTATATATAATTTTTTATTGCTCCATGCTATATTATGTACTGTTTTGGACATTATTGGGCTTTATTATACACTTTTATATTATTTTTGGGACGAACCTACTAACAGGAGGCCCAGCCCAGAATTGTTGTTTTTGCCTATTTTAGGGTTCCAAAGAAAAGGAATATCAAATGAAGTCCAAACGGAATGAAACCTTCGGGAACGTGATTTTCTCACCGAACATGATCCAGGACACTTGGACCCTACGTCAAGCAACCAACAGGGAGGCCATGAGGTAGGGGTCACGCCTACCCCCCCCCCCCCCAGGCGCGCCCTCCACCCTCGTGGGGCCCCTGTTGCTCCACCGACGTACTTCTTCCTCCTATATATACCTACGTACCCCCAAACGATCAGATACGGAGCCAAAACCCTTATTCCATCGTCGTAACTTTCTATATCCACGAGATCCCATCTTGGGGCCTGTTCCGGAGCTCCGTCGGAGGGGGCATCGATCATGGAGGGCTTCTACATCAACACCATAGCCTCTCCGATGAAGTGTCAGTAGTTTACCTCAGACCTTCAGGTCCATAGTTATTAGCTAGATGGCTTCTTCTCTCTTTTTGGATCTCAATACAATGTTCACCCCCTCTCCTGTGGAGATCTATTCGATGTAATCTTCTTTTGCGGTGTGTTTGTTGAGACTGATGAACTGTGGGTTTATGATCAAGTTTATCTATGAACAATATTTGAATCTTCTCTGAATTCTTTTATGTATGATTGGTTATCTTTGCACGTCTCTTCGAATTATCAGTTTGCTTTGGCCTACTAGATTAATCTTTCTTGCAATGGGAGAAGTGCTTAGGTTTGGGTTCAATCTTGCGGTGTCCTTTCCCAGTGACAGTAGAGGCAGCAAGGCACGTATTGTATTGTTTCCATCCAGGATAACAAGATGGTTTTTTTATCATATTGCATGAATTTATCCCTCTACATCATGTCATCTTGCTTAAGGCGTTACTCTGTTCTTATGAACTTAATACTCTAGATGCATGCTAGATAGTGGTTGATGTGTGGAGTAATAGTAGTAGATGCAGGCAGGAGTCGGTCTACTTGTCTCGGACGTGATGGCTATATACATGATCATACCTAGATATTCTCGTAACTATGCTCAATTCTGTCAATTGCTCAATAGTAATTTGTTCACCCACCGTAAAATACTTATGCTCTTGAGAGAAGCCACTAGTGAAACCTATGGCCCCTGGGTCTATCTTTATCGTATTAATCTTCCAATACTTAGTTATTTTCATTGCCTTTTATTTTACTTTGCATCTTTATCATAAAAATACCAAAAATATTATCTTATCATATCTATCAGATCTCACTCTCGTAAGTGACCGTGTAGGGATTGAAAACCCCTTATCGCGTTGGTTGCGAGGATTTATTTGTTTTGTGTAGGTGCGAGGGACACGCCCGTAGGCTCCTACTGGATTGATACCTTGGTTCTCAAAAACTGAGGGAAACACTTACGCTACTTTGCTGCACCACCCTTTCCTCTTCAAGGGAAAACCAACGCAAGTGCTCAAGAGGTAGCAGCGAGCAATATATATATACCCACGCCCACAACTCCTTTGTGTTCTACTCGTGCATATACCATCTACGCATAAACCTGGCTCGGATGCCACTGTTGGGTAACGCATTAATTTCAAAAAAGTTCGTACGCACACATAAGATCATGGTGATGCATAGCAACGAGAGGGGAGAGTGTTGTCCACGTACCCTCGTAGACCGTAAGCGGAAGCGTTATGACAACGCGGTTGATGTAGTTGTACGTCTTCACGATCGACCGATCCTAGTACCAAAAGTACAGCACCTCCGCGATCTGCACACGTTCGGTCGGTGACGTCCCACGAACTCTCGATCCAGCTTAATGTAAAGGGTGAGCTTCGTCAGCACGACAGCGTGATGATGGTGACGATGATGCTACCGGAACAGGGCTTCGCCTAAGCACCACTACGATATGACCGAGGTGGATTATGGTGGAGGGGGGCACCGCACACGACTAAGGGATTAATGATCAACCTGGATGTCTATGGAGTGCCCCCCTCCCTTGTATATGAAGGAGTGGAAGAGGGGGGAGGGTCGTACCTCTATGGCGTGCCCTGGAGGAGTCCTACTCCCTCCGGGAGTAGGATTCCCCCCTTCCCTAGTTGGACTAGGAGAGAAGGAAGAGGGAGAGAGGGAGGAAGGAAAGGGGGCGTTGCCCCCCTTCCTAGTCCAATTCGTACCAGAGGGGGAGGGGCGCGCGGCCTGCCCTGGCTGCCTCTCTCTCTCTGTCCACTAAAGCCCATTAGGGCCCATATACTCCCCGGGGGGTTCCGGTAACCCCTCGGTACTCTAGTATATATCCGAACTCACTCGGAACCTTTCCAATGTCCAATCATAGGCTTCCAATATATCGATCTTTATGTCTCAACCATTTCGAGACTCCTCGTCATGCCCGTGATTACATCCAGGACTCTGAACAACCGTCGGTTCATCAAAACACATAAACTCATAATACCGATCGTCACCGAACGTTAAGCTTGCGGACCCTACGGGTTCGAGAACTATGTATACATGACCGAGACATGTCTCCGGTCAATAACCAATAGCGGAACCTGGATGTTCATATTGGCTCCCACATATTCTACGAAGATCTTTATCGGTCAAACCGCATAACGATATACGTTCTTCCCTTTGTCATCGGTATATGTTACTTGCCCGAAATTCAATCGTCGGTATCTTAATACCTAGTTCAATCTCGTTACCGGCAAGTCTCTTTACTCGTTCCATAATGCATCATCCCGCAACTAACTCATTAGTCACATTGCTTGCAAGGCTTATATTGATGTGCATTACCGAGAGGGCCTAGAGATACCTCTCCTACAATCAGAGTGACAAATCCTAATCTTGATCTATGCCAACTCAACAAACACCATCGGAGACACCTGTAGAGCACCTTTATAATCACCCAGTTATGTTGTGATGTTTGGTAGCACACAAAGTGTTCCTCCGGTATCTGGGAGTTGCATGATCTCATAGTCATAGGAACATGTATAAGTTATGGAGAAAGCAATAGCAACAAACTAAACGATCGTCGTGCTAAGCTAACGGGTGGGTCAAGTCAATCACATCATTATCTAATGATGTGATCTCGTTAATCAAATGACAACTCATGTCTATGGTTAGGAAACATAACCATCATTGATTCAACAAGCTAGTCAAGTAGAGGAAAACTAGTGACACTCTGTTTGTCTATATATTCACACATGTACTAAGTTTCCGGTTAATACAATTCTAGCATGAATAATAAAAATTTATCATGATATAAGGAAATGTAAATAACAGCTTTATTATTGCCTCTAGGGCATATTTCCTTCACGGGTATGGGCACTCCCCTTGGCTTTCGCCAAGCTTGGGGGAGGTGCCCTGGTATCATATCACCCCACTATCTTTTTGCCTTTACTTATTTTAGTTCGATCTTTTACTTTAGATGAATAAAAGTTTAGTTTGATCCTTTCTTCTTTGAGAGTTTGCTTAGTGATCGATCCTTGTCATCGTGTGCAAGATATATAATAAGGTTTAGTTCGAGTTTTTGCTTTCTTTACTTTCATGTTGCAAATAAAAGAAAAAGATAAAGGAAATAAATGAAAAAGATCATATGCAAATCTTATGGTAGGTGATGACACCACATAAGGAAAAGTATAAGTAGAAAATTTTATTAGAGATTGACAAACATAGCATTAGTCAATGATGCAACTCATGAAAGAATTAATAAGGGAAGAGAAGATTCACATATAAATATACTATCCTAGAAATCTTTTGTGATTGTGAGCCCTCATCAAAATATTATATGCCAAAATTGTTGACGTTGGAAAAGGAAGACAACTTAATGGTTTATGTTTGTTTATATTCACATAGAAGTCATATTGTCATAGATCCTTTAACATGTGGTGCTTGCCCCTATCTTTGCTAACCAAAAATTCCGCACTAAGTAGAGATAGTACTTGTGCATCCAAAAACCCTTAAACCCAAATCTTATTTTCAAGTGTCCACCATACCTACCTAGGGATTGAGCAAGATCCCTCAAGTAAGTTGTCATCGGTGCAAAAAGGCAATAAAATTTTCTTCTAAAAGTGTGAGATCATTTAGTGTAAGAGAAAATTGAGCATTGCACGAACTTGTGATGGTGAATAATAAAAGTGACAGACTGCATAATAAAGGTTGCTATCACAAGGGGCAATGCAACGTGACGTTCTTTTGCACTAAGGGGTTGAGCATACAAACAAATAAGCGCATGGGAACCTCTGCTTCCCTCTGCGAAGGGCCCATGTTTTACTTTTATGTATTTACCTTTATCAAAAGAGTCAAAGTTTTCCTTCTATTCCTTTTATTTTTCTCCTTTGGCAAGCATCATGTGTTGAGGAAAGATCTAGGCACATATGTCTAGTTGAATATGGATAGCATGAGTTATTATTGTTGACATCAACCTTGAGGTGAATACGTGATAACCCACAAGTATAGGGGATCAATTGTAGCCTCTTTCGATAAGTAAGAGTGTCGAACTCAATGAGGAGCTAAAGGTAGAACAAATATTCCCTCAAGTTTTATCGACCACCGATACAACTGTACGCACGCTTGACGTTCGCTTTACCTAGAACAAGTATAAAACTAGAAGTACTTTGTAGGTGTTTTTCGATAGATTTGCAAGATAATAAAGAGCGTGTAAATAAAAACTAGAGGCTGTTTTAGGTAAAGAAGCAATAAAGTTAGTATAGCGAGTGTCGAAAAGTGGTGGTAGGAGTTGCCAAATTGTCCCTAAGCAATTGACTACTTTACTGGACCGATAGTAAGTTTTATGTGGGAGAGGCTACTGCTAGCATGTCATCCCTGACTTGGAATTCTATGCACTTATGATTGGAACTATTAGAAAGCATCCGCAACTACTAACGTTCATCAAGGTAAAACCCAACCATAGCATTAAGATATATTGGTCCCCCTTCAATCCCGTATGCATCAATTTCTATGCTAGGTTGAAGCTTCTGTCACGCTTGCCCTCCAATACATAGTCCTATCAACATACAACTAACCCTATGATGTGATCCACGCACGTGCTCATATTATGGGTACCAAAGGATAGCAACATAACCACAAGCAAATTAAACCAATCATAGCAATTCCCCAATTACCGATAGGACAACGAAAATCTACTCAGACATCATAGGATGGCAACACATCATTGGATAATAATATGAAGCATAAAGCACCATGTTCAAGTAGAGGGTACAGCGGGTTGCGGGAGAGTGGACCGCTGTAGATAGATGGGGGAAGGTGATGAAGATGTTGGAGAAGATGACAGAGATGTTGGTGTAGATCACCATCACACGATGATGGCCCCGGCGGCATTCCGGCGCCATCGGGAGAGAGGGGGAGAGAGCCCTGTCAGCGTTATGGAAACGGGGGTCCCCAGACTTGCCTGCCTGCGGCCTGCGGCTTGGCTCGAGTGGGGGCCCAGTGCGGCCCAGCTTCATAAGCTCAAACTCAAGACCCTCGCGAGGGGCCAAGCCCTGCGGGGCAGACGATAGGAAGCTTCCTCAGGAGCAGCCTCATCAGGCAGGATCGCGAGGAGGCAGAGAGATCAAGGCAGGGGCACCTCGCGAGGAACCCGTGACGCAAGCCATGACGATCGAGATCAGGCGGGCGCCAGGCGGGCACCGGCCTGTGCAGTGTCCTTGTTTCCCCTTCGGTGCAAAGGGAACAAGCACAGTCCAAGGCATCGGGCAAAGGTTACCATTCTGGTGCAACGAGACCAAGACCAGCAGAGCGGCAGGATGAAGGTCATCATGGAGCCCAAGACAGCGTCATCACCAGTGCTTTTGGCAGCCGAAGACCACCTTTGGTCAGGATAACTTGTACTAGATGTTCCCCTTCAAAATGGCCAATTGTTGGCGCCCTTCCCGCTCACATTTTGGGAAGAGGACCAGGGCCTCTATAAGTAGGACTAGCCACCATAGAGGGAGGGGGATCCAGACCGAGTAGAACACACCGCACCAGCTCAAGAACACCTCTCGCGAGGCCGTTCTGCCCCCTGTATTGTACATCATCAGCCCCTGAGGCAATCCACCACACCACACACTGGAGTAGGGTATTACACCACATCGGTGGCCCGAACCAGTATAAACCTCGTGTCCTTTGTGTGTTCTTCTCTCTAGCCTAGATTTCTTGCAAGCATAGAAGCGCGAGTCGGTAGGGGAAAGATCTCTGTGCGCACCCTAGAGTTCGAACCTTAAGGGTCTGCCGGAACCCGAAATCCGACAAGCCCCCTTATTCTTCTTCTACCTTGACCTTCTCCCTAGATGGGCGAAGGGTTTCCCCTCTGGTCCATGGCCTCCATGGTGGCGGAGGGGTGAGAGCCCTCCGAGATGGGATATGTCTCTGTGTCTCTCTCTGTTTCTGCGTTCCCTGATTCTGCCCTTTCACCGTTTCTTAAATTCCCGGAGATCCGTAACTCCGATTGGGCTGAATTTTGGACACGATTTTTATCCGTATATTAGCTTTCTTTAGGCGAAAGAAGGGCACCAACCGCCTTATGGGGTAGCCACGAGGGCCCAGGGCGCGCCCCCCTGCCTCGTGGCCTCCTCGGGCATCGTCTCGTGTTGATTCTTCTTCCCAAAAATCATATATATTCGAAAAAAAACTCTCCTTCAGTTTTTATCCCGTTTGGACTCCATTTGATATGGATTTCTTGCGAAACAAAAAAATATGCAACAAACAAGAACTGGCACTGGATCAATATGTTAGCCCCCAAAATAGTATAAAAAGTTGCCAAAAGTATATGAAAGTTGTATAATATTAGCATGCAACATTCAAAAATTATAGATACGACGGACACATATCAATATGTTGGGAGCCGAAACTATAAGCCCCTATCTTCCTATGTGTCCGGTTGAAACATTTTACTCATGTGTACGCGGTAAGTGTTAGCAATCATAGAAGAGTATATGATGGTTGAGTATGTGGACTTGCCTAAAGGCTCCGATAGGTGACCCTTCCTGAAAATATGATGAATTGTAGTTGCAAAGTTGACCGAGAACATAGTTTGTTGGTTATTAATAGAGTTTTTGTTTTACTTCAATAGTGTGATGAATTATCACTTATTCATGAGAAGTATATGATAAAAGTTCTATGATAAGAGTCTTATGTTTAAGTTTGTTGCTGTTATAGTAATCTACATGATGCTTATATGTCCATATTTTGTTTTTATTGACACCTCTCTCTCTCTCTCTCTAAGGATGTGGACATGTTTTTCGATTTCGGTTTTCGCTTGAGGACAAGCGAGGTCTAACCTTGGGGGAGTTGATACGTCCATTTTGCATCATGTTTTCTTACTGTTACTTATGATGTTTTATCCATAATAATGCATTTTGGAGTAATTCTAATGCCTTTTCTCTCATAATATGCAAGGTATACACAAAGAGGGAGAATTCCGACAGCTGGAAATCTAGACCTGGAAATGCTACGTCAGGCCACCTATTCTGCACAACTCCAAACCAAGTGAAACTTCACGGAGATTTTTTATCAAATATATGATGAATATTGGAGCAAGTAACTACCAGAGGGGGCCCACCAGGTGGGCACAACCCACCTGGGCGCGCCAGGGAGCCCAGGCGCACTCTGGTGGGTTGTGCTCACCCAGGCCCACCTCCGGTGCCCATCTTTTGGTATATAGGTCGTTTTGACCTAGAAAAATAAGGCGAGGACTTTCGGGACGAAGCGCCGCCGTCTCGAGGCGGAACTTGGGCATGAGCACTTTTGCCCTCCGGTGGAGCGATTCCATCGGGGGAACTTCCCTCCCGGAGGGGGAAATCATCGTCATCATCATCACCAACAACTGTCCCATATTGGGGAGGGCAATCTCCATCAACATCTCATCTCAAACCCTAGTTCATCTCTTGTGTTCAATCTTGTTACCGGAACTATAGATTGGTGCTTGTGGGTGACTAGTAGTGTTGATTACATCTTGTAGTTGATTACTATATGGTTTATTTGGTGGAAGATTATATGTTTAGATCCAATATGCTATTTAATACCCCTCTGATCTTGAGCATGATTATCATTTGTGAGTAGTTACTTTTGTTCTTGAGGTCACGGGAGAAATGATATTGCAAGTAATCATGTGAACTTGATATGTGTTTGATATTTTGATAGTATGTATGTGATTCCCTTAGTGGTGTCATGTGAACGTCGACTACATGACACTTCACCATATTTGGGACTAAGGGGATGCATTGTGGAGTAGCAATTATATGATGGGTTGGGAGAGTGACAGAAGCTTAAACCCTAGTTTATGCGCTATTCCGTAAGGGACCGATTGGATCCAAAAGTTTAATCCTATGGTAATAATTTATTCTTAATACTTTTCTCGTACTTGCGGATGCTTGTGGAAGGGTTAATCATAAGTAGGAGGTTTGTTCAAGTAAGAACATCACCTAAGTTCCGGTCCACCCACATATCAAATTATCAAAGTACCGAACACAAATCAAACCAATATGGTGAAAGTGACTAGATGAAAATCCCGTGTACCCTCAAGAACACTTTGCTTATCATAGGAGACCATTTTTGCCTGTCCTTTGCCTCAAAAGGATTGGGCTACCTTGCTGCACTTTTGTTACTACTATTGTTACTTGCTCGTTACAAATTGCCTTGCTATCAAACTACTCTACTACTTATAATTTCAGCACTTACAGACATTACCTTGCTGGAAACCACTTGTCATTTCCTTCTGCTCCTCATTGGGTTCGACACTCTTACTTATCAAAAAGAGCTAAAATTGATCCCCTATACTTGTGGGTTATCAAGAGGTCAGTCGGTATTAAGGCTCATCACTGCCGAGTGGTCATGGGCTAGTCAGTGATGAGGGTTATGTGCTGTCCGAATATGTGGTTGTGTGACCGTGGCTCTGTGATGCCCCAACCTCGACCATGCACTAATGGTACATGCATATATGCACGATTAAGGCCGGAGACTCACGTGAAGATATCACAACACAACTCTAGACACAAATTCAAACATAAGGGAGATATATTACAAACCAAGGGTCACGGGGACCTGAATACATGAGTCGGCGAAAGCAACAATATTTGAGTACAAACATAATTAAGCAAGTTTACCTTAAGAAGCCTAGCAAAACAATGACAACAATATCGAAATGGCACAGGCGTCCAGCCTGGGGCCTCCTAACTACTCCCTGTCATCGGTATCCACGTAGTAGTAGGCTCCGGCGGTGTAGTAGTAGTCATCGGCGGGATTAGCTAGCTCCTGAGCTCTATCATCTAATCGCAGCAATCTGGTAAAGGGGAAAAATTTAGCGAAGAAACTGTGAGTACTCATCCAAAGTACTCGCAAGTCTTACATCAGATCTATACTTAGTATGCATTAGTATCAAAGGGAAGAGGCTGTATCTGTGGACTATACTGTAGAAATCCCAGAATAGAAGGGAAGACCTAGCCTAACGAAGACTAGCAAATTGCAGCAACAAAAGAGAGTAGAGTAACATAACATATAGTAACAAGTATATCATAGCAACACCCAGAGATCTTTCCACATCTACCCCGGGAGGAAGCGACCCCCGGAGCTATAATATCAGTTTAGTGTCACAAGTATCCAGTTCTAGTTGTGGTAGATCGGGATACAATTCCGATCGTCTGTTACCGTGGATACGGCTATTCGAATAGATTACTTCGCTCCAGGGGTGCAGCAACTTACCCAACACGATCGATTAACTCTGGCCAAACACACTTTTCCTAGTCATGCCCAGCCTTGGCTGATCGACACACCGTAGTCCTACCTAGGCTCAACATAGAGGTCAACACAGCGGTCTACGTCCTAAGTGCAAAGGGGTCATGGGCCAATCACCCTAAGCACACTTGCATGTTGCATACACGGCCTGGAGCAGACTCACCTCCTTATAAAAGCCCAGGCAGTTACCGCCCAACCGGGCATGTCCCGCTCAACTACTGACATTGTGAGCTTCTGGAAGAATTGTACAATGCCGAAAGCCCATACTTATTCACGCGTGGTGGTTAGTGCGAAAACATCACATATCCAAACCCGTTACTGTATTGGGAGCTTGCGGAAATGATCAGTGATCATGTCGCTCCGTCTCGCGGACTTACGACAAGGGCTAGGCCCATCCCACTCTAGGGCGGTGTCTTCTTGCCCGATCGTGTCACGTCATTATCTCACGGGTACCCCCATGGTCAAGCTGACTTCAATAACTCTCATGGGAACCCCTTGGGTCGACCCGATGCTACTTCTTGAGCTTGCGTTGGTTTTTCCCATGAAGAGGAAAGGGTGATGCGGCAAAGTAGAGGTAAGTATTTCCCTCAGTTAAGAACCAAGGTATCAATCCAGTAGGAGATACACGCAAGTCTCCAATCCACGCACCTGCACAAACAATCAAACACTTGCACCCAACGTGATAAAGGGGTTTTCAATCCCTTCACGGTCACTTGCAAAGGTGAGATCTGATAGAGATAGATATAAAAGATTACTAAAATGTAAAACAAAGTAAAAGTAAATAAATTGCAGCGAGATATTTTTGGGTTTTTTGGTTTATAGATCTGAAAATATATGATGGAAAATAGACCCGGGAGCCATAGGTTTCACTAGAGGCTTCTCTCTTGATGGAAAATAATACAGTGGGTGAACAAATTACTGTCGAGCAATTGATAGAAAAGCGCAAAGTTATGATGATATCCAAGGTAATGATTATAAATATAGGCATCACGCCCGTGTCAAGTAGAACGACTCCTGCCTGCATCTACTACTATTACTCCACACATGGACCGCTATCCAGCATGCATCTAGAGTATTAAGTTCATAAGAATGGAGTAACGCCTTAAGCAAGATGACATGATGTAGAGGGATAAACTCAAGCAATATGATGAAAACCCGATCTTTTTGCCCTTGATGGCAACAATACAATACGTGTCTCGCTACCCCTACTTTGTCACTGGGTGAGATCACCGCAAGATTGAACCCAAAACTAAGCGTCTCTCCCATTGCAAGAAAAACCAATCTATTTGGCCAAACCAAACCGATAGTCGAAGAGAAATACAAAGATATCAAATCATGCATATAAGAATTCAGAGAAGATTCAAATAATATCCATAGATAAACTGATCATAAATCCACAATCCATCGGATCTCGACAAACACACCACAAAAAAAGATTACATCGGATAGATCTCCAAGAACATCGAGGAGAACATGGTATTGAGGATCAAAGAGAGAGAAGAAGCCATCTAGCTACTAGCTATGGACCCGTAGGTCTGTGGTAAACTACTAACGCTTCATCAAAAGGGAAATAGAGTTGATGTAGAAGCCCTCTGTGATCGAATCCCCCTCCGGCAGGGTGCCGAAAAAGGTCCCTAGATGGGATCTCACGGGTACAGAAGGTTACGGCGACGGAAAAGTATTTTGGTGGACGCTTCTGGTCATTTGGGAATATTTCGAAATTTATAGGCCAAGAATTAGGGTTAGAGGATCTCCTTGGGGCCCACAAGCCCTCAGGGCGCGCCCCTGTCACTTGTGGCCACCTCGGGACTCATCTGACTTCATTTCCAAGTCCTACGTGCGTCTTCTGGTCCAAGAAAATCATCGCGAAAGTTTTATTCTGTTTGGACTCCGAACTCAAAAACAAGGAAAAACGAAAACTGGCACTAAGCTCTAGGTTAATAAGTTAGTCCCAAAAATAATATAAAATAGCATATTAATGCATATAAAACACCCAAAACAGATAATATAATAGCATGGAACAATCAAAAATTATAGATACGTTGGAGACGTATCACCTGACTTCAACAAAGGACTGAAGTGAAGGGGTATCCGTCTGTCCATAACATCAAGGAGGAATCTGAGGAATCACCCTCGATGGATTCCCTCTCGATGCAACTGTCAAGGTGACCTTGGAGGAATCACCCTCGAAGGGTTCACACTTGAGGTGTTGCACGATAGAGTCATCATAGGGAGTGGTGAATGAGGAATCACCCTCAGTAATCCACGGCCGATTAGCTACACTATAGAGATACTAGTTGACTGCCCGTGCGTTGCACGGGCCAACAATCATTTCTTCTCTCTATTCTAACAAACACCGTGCATCACTTTAGCTGCTCTTTCTCATTAAACTTGTCATCCATCACATTCTCTTCTTGTACATCATTTAACATCTCAATCATTGCCCCTTGCTTCCCATACATCATTTATCCTCTCAATCGTTCCCCTTGACTCTACATGTAGCTTCTATGTCATCATTTTGTCGTATCACTCTTAATATGTACGCCGTCTAAAGTGAAATGCCATAAAATATGTGAGATATAAGGCACCTCACTGTACTAAAAATAATAAGAAAAAGTGGCATACGGACATGAAATAACGCACACACCATTCCAATGTCGGCGCCAGTGAAATGCTGCATCCGCTTTGGGCCTGCGTCATTGCGAAGCGGCCGCTCTACAGTGGCATGAATGCTGGACATCTGGCGTCCCTCGAGAATGCACACAGGTAAGTGGAGAGGGTTTGGGTGAGTCAAGTTAGTCAAGAGCGGGCATGGTAGCGGTCCATACGCTCGCAAAGCCCCCTCCCTCTTTGTCTCCGTTTGCGGGGAAAAGCGTGTCCGGACTGGCCTACGGACCGATACAGGACCGCGCCCGATGGAAGAACACAACCGGAGGGTTGCTGGCGGTTTGAAGGTCGGTGTTAGAGATACCCTAAGACTTTTTTTGCATCGTTGTCATCACATCTTCTCCTCCACAAGCCCTTCCACTTCGATTCTATAGAATATAACTAAATGAGAACCTCTTTGGACATTGCGTCACCAGTATGTTATGTCGTCACCTTGCTCCAAATCCACTTTGATCCTACTGTAAAAAACTAAATAAGAACCAAGAAAGAAAGAGGTATACAAAAAAAACTTGTCAATTATTATTCAGTAACTAACCAATGGCTTTGAAATCGGTTGAGAAATAGTTGAAGCCAATCTGTTTTAACCATTGTCAAAGGGATTTGATGAACTTCAAAGAAAATTTCACGAGCACCCTCAATTTGTTCATCCAATTTATGTTTACTCAGTAGCTCCAGAACTTGTGGAATATAAGGAATATTATAAAAGCTATACCCTGAAAGGTGAATAATTAGCTGTATTTCTTACTGTTTCAAAGCATAGACGAATAACCTTTTTGGTTGCTTCCAGGGATGAGACATACAACATGATATAAGTATTCAATGGTAACTGATTGAACCGTAGAAGAAGAAGCAGAGTTATCCCATCCACTACTAGCCTAGCATCTGGAACTGGGTCTGGGTCAGCGCCTCCATGGTAGGAACCAACCGCACTTGCATCCCCAGCCAATCTTGGTGGACCGGGGGACGGGGGTCCATTGCCTCCTATTGACTGCCATGAAGCAAGCCTCAACCATACCCTATGACCTTGTCCCAGAAAAGAAATCACGACGCCACGTCTGTGCCCATCGTCGTCGATGCACTCGATGGTGTGGCAATGTAACGACCACCTCCACCTCGGACCGTGCCCATAAGGAGAAACCTTGCTGCTCGCGGGCATCACCCTAACCGAGCCCAACCACACCTGCCCAAAGTAGGAACCACCGTCCCGCCTCGAGCCTAGATCTGGTCCGCCTGAGCATGAGCCCTAGATCCAAGACCAGGCCGTCAGATCCTTGATGCTGATGTCTGTACATGATTGCACCGCCTTCACCACGCCCATCGCCTTGACCTGCAAGGGTCTCCGCCACCACCCCGTGTTGCCCGCTCTACACCATCCGCCAAAGGAGATGGCTTGAACAAAGCCAGCATGCCACCGCCAGGCCGGATGCACATCCCACCATGCCCAAGCCCTCCACCAGCTGGATCCAAATTGGAACATACCAGGCAAGCCGGAGCCACTCCTTCCATGCCCAAACCACCATGGCAGATCACTCCCCAACAAAGACCTAGAGGTCCTCTGCCCACGCCCCGCGCCACAAGTTAAATCCTAGCTACAACCCTATCGAATCTGGCCAGGACTTGGCCCACACGCAGCCACCGATGCCAACACAACCGCATCCACTACACTTCGAATAGGCCCAACATATTTATAAGGCAAGAAAAGTAAGTGCTGTTAGAATTGGAAAAAGAATACCAGATAATAGGTGCAAGTTGCTTCATCTTCTATTTATTCTTCAATACCAAACGAGGTTTTATTTATTGGATTTCCAGTAAAGCTGCATTAACATATGAAAATACGGATGAAACAGTATAAAAGGAACGTAACATAGCTTATCATTGGTGGTCTTAAAGAAAGAGCAAGTATATGACAACAATATCTATGCATTTACGAATTGAATATGCAGATTGAATTAGATAGATACAAGTAACAAACTAAAAGATAACTCACGAAGTTTCAATAAAATTGGCAAGTTATCTTATAGTATTACTCCTATTAGAAACTTCATGCATAGGTTGCTGGATAGGTTGTGAAAATAATCATTTTTTTCATGGACTCACAACACATAACCATACCACGTTCACATGTTTATGCACATGAAGAAAACCAGATACAACTATGTAAGTTAAGAGAATGCGGGACTGTATCCTTCAACGTATTACTAGATAAGCCCCTATAGGAAAAAATATAAATATTTCATAAATGAGAATCAATCTATAGATTATTTTTCATGGGCCTGCATATTACAGATGCTTAGGGCCTAGAAGCTACAATGAACGAAAGCTGACAGGTAAGAGGAAGCTTCGACCTTTCAGTTAGCGTCCAGCGCACATCACTGGCCCCGAACAGACCAAGTAATGAGATTGGTTGTGTCCAATGAGGAGCCGGCATGTAGGTGTTTATTGATTTTTCTTTTAGTAGCTTTTGCTTACTCTATATGCTGGTTGCTTTTGGGCAGATTGTAAATTGAACATGAACCATGTATCCTCCTCTGCTCTGATTCTACCTGCTGTTGTTGCAGCTGCCTATACCCAATCTTTTTGTTCTTTTCTACTCTAGTTCCTTGATCTGCTCCTTTCTACTTGCTGCTACAAAGGTCAGGTCTCTAACATTATTTAAACATGGAAAGTGAATGTGCACCTAGTAAATGCTAGTGAGTGTGCCAGTATATGTGCATCCAATTCAATTCGTATTTTTTTGCTGACAAAACTAATCTCCAAAACAGTGTGGACTAAATTATTTTAATTTGCAATGATGTGGAAAACTAAAAAGCCAATTTTTTATATCACCAATAACATCAAAAGAGAAGTGTTTGAACTGGCCACGAGACTGAATATAAATTTGGAATTTTTATATGTTATGAAAATTTATATTCTTACATCTACTTTTTACCTGATCCCTTTTACTCAAAGGTAAAACATGCTACAAATTTAGCATGTACATGTGCACATGCAGTTAGGGGCTAGGGGCAAGCTACAAAATTATTTAGTCCAACTTCAGTATATATTCATCTAAATTATGATTCGTTCACAGCCACATCAATTGTCATGCTGAGAAAGAGAAATGTTTGATGCTTAATGCTTATATTTCTGAAAATTTGGTGCACCAACACAGCATGAAACATTACCAGCACAAGATATAACGCGAGACAGAAATCAAGGTTCTCCCTCGCCGTGCTATAAGCTCCATATGAAATTCATCAATGCCCATCAGCCTTATCCACAACAATATAGCCCTGACACACAAACAATAGTGATGCAGGTTTAGGGATATGTCATTAGCACGCACCAAAAGAATTTGTATTAACAACTTCATTTAATCCCAACCGCCAATTCTCGAAGCCAACTTATGAAATCAAATCAGTAAGTTGGCATGCCCAATAACAAATTAGTAAGAGAGCCCGACGAACATGGCAAGCCAAAGAATCTTCAAGAACTCGTCCACTTCTTTTACAGCAGTCTCGCCCGACGCAGCTGCATACCTGATGTACCTTCCGCTTCGCTCCATCTGTTTGAGCTACGCCTGCCCAAGCCTGACCCAACCTAGCTTCGCCTTATTACAAGGTGCATCGGCGGATAGGAAACAACCACCTGGCCTGGGTGGATGAGAGGCCACTACTGGGTGTCGTTCCAAGCCTCTCTCCATCACCTCTCGTTGTTCCAAGATGCCACTGGATCCCATTCCCTGGTTGCCATGAGGCTGCCGGTGGAGGGACATGCGACGGCTAGGGCATCGCAGTAGGGGGCGTTCTTAGGTTTAATGACCATCATGTGTTAGGCCGCTGGGGTCACCGATGGGGTGGTGGTCCATCTGGTGGGAGGGTCGGCATCACTGATGTGGAGGCAGCATGGTGGGGGTGGGAGAAGGCGACGCTCCTTTTTTCTTCCACTCCATCGTGGATTATTATGCAAGGAGATTGCATTATTACCAGAAAACGGGGAGATAATATGTTGATTATTCCATCAGGAGAGACCTTGGCGAAGGAAAGAGATCTGATGTATGATTGGAAGCGAAACGATCGAAATGAACGACGTACCATGACCTATCATCACGACCGCAGACTCCTCTTTAGGTGTAGAGATTGGGAGGTGGGGATGGGTGTGGCCAACGAAGTCGCAGTAGGTCTACAACTTCCAGGAAGACGGCGCCCTGTGGGAGGTCGGCGTCGACCAGGAAGACAGTGGCTGCGCACAAACCTAGCTTCAGAGCGGGCTGCCTTTGAGCAGAACCGTTCGCTTGCCAAATAGGATGAAACAACCCATGGACGAGGGTGTTGGTGTGACGAAAAAAAATGACAAAAAATCACTAAACATATAACAAATTAAATAGGTACATAAACGCTTTCATGATGAGGTTAATTTGTTTCCAGAAAATCTGTTATTTGTTTCCTAAAATAAATTGCATTAATAAGACATATCGATTGATTGGGATAAAATAGGAAAATTTAGTCCGTGATTTTTTGTATGTTAGGGAAGCTCTGGTTTGCTAAAAAATGAAGAGAAAAACAAACCAACATGGAGAGTGGGGTGGGAGGGGAGACAAAAAACCACCAAAAAAAGGTTGAAAGTGGTGGGACAAAAATAAACCATACTATTCAAGCAACTCAAACATTAGGTGTAGCGACCAGACCTCAAACAGTCTGATCTTTGTGCTCAGGTGTCATCCCTGGATCAGTAATGCTGACACCACACAATACTTGGAGGATTTATAATAGAGTAGCAATCACACACTTATTACATCGAGTGTCTCAATAGATAACTTATAACAATAAATATGGCTTAAGGCCATCTAATAACTATAACAGCAGAAGGCTTGGAAGATAAGTGAGTCCATCAACTCCAACGGCATCACTGAGTATAGAACCACGACCTAAAACTCCTTAATCGTCGTCTGAAAAGTCTGCAACATTAACGTTGCAGCCCGAAACGGGTCAGCACATGGAATATGCTGGCAAAGTAACACATAGAGAGTAATGGAATGAAACAGCTATACAATATGCATATTTGGCCGGTGGAAAGCTATATGGTTACAATTTTGCGAAAAGCCAATTTTTTCCCTACTGCAAAGGAATAAATTTTATTTAACTATCTTGGTAGTGGTTAAACATTGAGAATGGTTGACAGCATCCTCAATCCCAATTAAGCATCATCATTAAACAACCCAACAAAATTAAATTTTAGAGTAACATGTTGAGATCCACATGATAATCCAAGTACTAGATACTCAAGATGTCCATAACCGGGGACACGGCTAATCATGATTAGTTTATACACTCTGCAGAGGTTTGCGCACTTTTCCCCACAAGACTCGATCACCTCCGTTTGGTTTCTCGCACTACACGGTGTTTAAGAAACGGATGACCGAGACATAGTCTTTCAGAAGCGCTAGCACCTTACGATGGATAGACCGTTACACCTACTTTCCCCTACATCTGCTAGTCTACCCTGTAAGAGTTTGCATGACTTAATCAACTATGCTAGAGCCCATAATAGCTTGTGGCAGCACACGAAAGTTTCTAGTATGAAAAATCTCATGATCCCTTTGGGCCTGGGTGGCGGTCCATAAAGAAAAACAGGCAATCCTGGAATACCCAGGTACCTCAATCCACCCAGATGTGTGTTTAAGTTGCCACCTTAGATAAACCATTAATTAAGAAACTCACATCTGTCATGGATATCACTCACCCAATCCACATCTACTAGCATAGCATGGCATAATAGGCAAACGTAGAAGTAACTCCCAAAGGTTTGATAATATAACAGGTAATAGGTACTACCTCAACTACTTCCCATCCCACAATTTAATTAGATCCTACTCATGCAATGTTTGAGGATTGATCTCATGCAATAAAACTGGGTAGTAGGAGGTATGATCAAAGTGTTACTTGCCTTGCTGATGATTCGCGAAACCTAGAGATTCGAAGTAGCAGGCGGCGCACTCCGGGTATTCTATCGCAGACAAACAAACAAGCATACAATAAGTATTCATCTAATGCACGGGTAAAACTCAAATAAGAGATCTAACCAGAAGGTTCAACTTAATAAGTCCGGTTTGCAAAAAGAATCAAATCAAACGAAGCAACGAAAGTCAAACGGCAAAAGAAACAAGCTTTGTTTACTATTCTGGATCTAGGGCAATTTTTACAGTGGCAAAAACTTGGTTTAAGTTGGTTAAACGGATAGAGGGTTTCGAGACGAAACTCCAAGCGCTTGAATCGCCTGATTCTGATAAACGAGCAAAAAGTTATACTAAAACGAAAATCGGATCAGGAATCACGATCAGAAAAATTGCGAATTTAATCCGAGAAAAAGAAAAACGACGAACGTTCGCTAGAACGAATGGACGGACGAACGCTCACTAAATAAATAAATTGGAAAACCCGATCAATTTAAAAAAACCGAAACTAAAAATACCGTGACTTTTTAAAAAAATGGGCGGCGAAAACGAGGTTGACCTCGGGCGGCGGGCGGCGGCGGCGGTGCACGGCTAGGGTTAGGGTTTCGGGCGCGGTGGGTTGGCGGCGGCTGATGGGCTCGGCAGCTCGGGTCGGGCGGCTTATAAAGACTACCCCCGGGCGGAGTCCCGCTCGGGTACGGCCCAAAGTCGGTTCGCGTTTTTTTATATTCCGCACAGAAAAACAAATAAAAGTAATACTAAACGGACTCGAAAAATCCCGAAATAAATTTTCCCAGGCTTCTGAAATCAAGCCGCACAAGGTGGACATTTATTTGGGGCCTAAATGCAAATTTGAAAAACGCACATTTTTCCTAAATTCAAATAAAATACCGAAAAACTCCAAAATAAAATCTTATTTGATTTTATTATTAAATCCTCAATATTTCTTTATTTTGGGAAAGTCATTTTATTCCCTCTCTCATATTTTTGTAATGGAAATAATTGATGATAAAATAATTAAAATCAAATGATCCTATTCTCAAAATTTGAGAAAACTCAAATATGAAAATAATAAAATCCCCAACTCTCTCCGTGGGTCCTTGAGTTGCGTGGAATTTCTAGGATCAAAACCAAAAGCAAATAAATTATGATATGCAATGATGATCTAATGTATAACATTCCAAATTGAAAATTTGGGATGTTACAAACCTACCCCCCTTAAGTTGAATCTCGCCCTCGAGATTCGGGTTGGCTAGAGAATAGGTGAGGCTGGTCCTGGAGCAAATCTTCCTCTCGCTCCCAGGTGGCTTCATCCTCCGTGTGGTGGCTCCACTGAACCTTGCAAAACTTGATAACCTTGCTGCGGGTGACTCGACTAGCATACTCTAGAATCTTAGTTGGTTTCTCCTCATAGGTCAAATCGTTATCCAACTGAATTGCTTCCAATGGCACTGTGTCTTCCAAGGGTATGTCAGCCATCTCCGCGTGGCACTTCTTCAACTGAGAAACGTGGAACACATCATGAACTCCTGACAATCCTTCAGGAAATTCCAACTTGTAGGCCACTTCTCCCATACGTTCCAATACTCGGTATGGTCCTACGAATCGTGGCGCTAACTTTCCTTTAACACCAAAGCGCTTTGTTCCCCGATGTGGGGATACTTGAAGATAAGCTATATCTCCAACTTCGTAAACTGTCTCCTTGCATTTAGAATCTGCGTAACTCTTCTGTCTGGACTGGGCTATCTTGAGCCTATCGCGAATCAATTTCACCTTCTGTTCAGACTCCTTAATCAAGTCAGGTCCAAACAATTGGCGGTCTCCAACTTCATCCCACGTCAATGGTGTCCTGCACCTCCTTCCGTACAAGGCTTCGAAAGGGGCCATCTTTAAACTAGATTGATAGCTGTTTTTGTAAGAGAACTCTGCATACGGCAAATTCTCGTCCCAACTAGATCCATAATCTAGTGCACAAGCTCTCAGCATGTCCTCCAAAATCTGATTGACTCTCTCGGTCTGTCCATCTGTCTGTGGATGAAAAGTTGTGCTGAACTCTAGCCTGGTACCCAAAGTTTCGTGCAACTGATTCCAGAACTTTGAGGTAAACTGGGTTCCTCTATCTGATACTATACTCCTCGGAACTCCATGTAAGCATACAATCCTGGTCATGTATATCTTTGCCAACTTAGCACTGGTGTAAGTGGTGTTTACCGGGATGAAATGAGCTACTTTCGTCAACCGATCAACTACAACCCAAATCGATTCACAGCCTGAACGAGTCATGGGTAATCCCGTGATAAAATCCATGCCTAACTTATCCCACTTCCATTCGGGTATTGGCAATGGTTGTAGCAATCCTGCTGGCTTCTAATGCTCTGCCTTTACTCTCTGACATACATCACAAACTGCTACATACTCCGCAATATCTTTCTTCATTCTGGTCCACCAGAAAATATCCTTCAAATCCAAATACATCTTGGTATTTCCTGGGTGAATCGAATATGGTGAATCGTGTGCCTCTTGCAGAATCAACTTCCTGATCTCCGGGTCATTGGGCACATAAACATGGTCATCAAACCATAAGGTGTCGTGCTCATCCTCACGAAATCCTTTAGCCTTTCCTTCGCTCATTTTCTCCTTTATAGAGGCAATCTCCTTGTCAGTCTTCTGAGCTTCTCTGATTCTATCCATCAAAGTTGACTGAATCTCCAATGCTGCTACATAGCCTCTCGGAACTATTTCCAAACATAGTTCATGAAGATTTTCGGCTAACTCCCTTGGTATTTCTCCCGTCATTAGTGTATTGACATGGCTTTTGCGGCTTAATGCGTCAGCTACTACATTAGCCTTTCCGGGATGGTAATGCAATCTCATATCATAATCCTTGATGACCTCCAACCATCTCCTTTGTCTGAGGTTCAACTCCTTCTGCGTGAAAATGTATTTCAAACTCTTGTGATCCATGTACACCTCACAATGATTTCCAATGAGGAAATGTCTCCATGTTTTTAATGCATGCACTACGGCTGCTAACTCCAAATCATGCGTAGCATAATTCAACTCATGAGGCTTAAGCTGTCGTGAGGCATATGAAACAACTCTCCCTTCCTGCATAAGCACTGCTCCAAGTCCTCGACGTGAAGCGCCGCATTACACCTCATAATCCTTGGTCTGGTCTGGCAAAATCAACACTGGTGAAGTAACCAAGTGTTTCTTCAACTCCTGGAAACTAGCCTCACACTCCTCGGTCCATATGAACTTGGTATCCTTCTTTAATAACTCAGTCATAGGCTTCGCAATCTTTGAAAAATTCTCAATAAATCTCTGGTAGTATCCTGCGAGTCCAAGGAAACTCCGGATCTCGCCAACTGTGGTTGGTACTTCCCACTTGGTCACGGTATCAACTTTAGTGGGATCTACTGATATACCTTCTCTGGATATAATGTGTCCAAGGAATCCTACTTCCTTCAACCAAAACCCACATTTGCTGAACTTGGCATACAACTGATGTTCTCTGAGCTTCTCAAGTACCAATCGCAAGTGTTCCTTATGCTCCTCTTCATTCTTCGAGTAAACCAGGATATCATCAATGAACACCACCACGAACTTATCCAAGAACTCCATAAACACTTTGTTCATCATGTTCATAAAATAGGCAGGTGCGTTAGTCAGACCAAATGACATAACGGTATACTCGTACAGTCCATACCTGGTGGTAAAAGCTGTCTTAGGTATATCCTGTTCTCGAATCTTCAACTGTTCGTATCCTGATCGCAGATCGATCTTGGAAAATACCTTAGCTCCTTGCAATCGATCAAACAGATCTTTGATCATTGGTAGTGAGTACTTGTTCTTGATGGTTACTTCATTCAAGCCTCGATAATCAACAACCATCCTTAGTGATCCATCCTTTTTCTCCACTAGAAGTACTGGTGATCCCCAAGGCGACGAACTTGGGCGAATGTAACCTTTATCCAGTAACTCCTTAATCTGCTTCTTAATTTCCACCAAATCCTTTGCAGGCATCATGTATGGTCTCTTTGATATTGGCCCTGTGCCTGGCAATAGCTCAATCAAAAACTCAATATCTCTATCCGGTGGCATGCCTGGCAACTCTTCTGGAAGTACTTCAGGGAAATCCCTTACCACTGGTACTTCCTCCTGCACAACTCCTGTTAAACAATTTACTTGAGTCCTGTTTCACGCATGCTGGGATACATACTTGATCCTTCTTCCTTCTGGTGTCATAAGCAAAATTGTCTTAGTGGCGCAATCGATGTTTCCTCCATACATCGACAGCCAATCCATACCCAGAATTACATCCAATCCTTGTGATTCCAAAATTATTAAATCCGAGGGAAACACATGCCTACCTATACTCAATGGCACTTGAAAACATCCTTGACTGGCCATATACTCCGCTCCTGGTGAGCTTACTAGCATAGGTGTTCTAAGAACCTTAGTGGGCAAGTTATACTTATCCACAAATCCCCTTGATATGTATGAATGCGATGCACCAGTATCAAAAAGAACGAGTGCAGTAATTAACTTAACCAAAAACTGACCGATTACGGCATCCGGCTACTCTTCAACCTCCTCCACGTTAACGTGGTTCACCTGTCCCCTGTTGAAAGGGTTCGGCTTCTTCCCAGAGCTTCCATTGCCATTCTGGCCTTTAGGACATTCATTGGCATAATGTCCGGTCTTCTGGCACTTAAAGCAAGTGACTTGGCTCAGGTCCTTCTTGGCTGGGTTGATGGGTTGGTACGGTTCTAGCCATTGCTTCCTCCATTGCAATTACCATTCTTGGTGCCGTTGTGATTGTGTGAGCTACCTCCTCCATGGGTATGCTGAAAATGTCCTCCCGATCTAGGGGTAAAACATGGCTTCTGCTGAGCTCCAGAATTGTACTTCCCTTGTCCATACTTCCTCTTGCGGTTCTCAATTTGCTGCTGCTTGCCTTCAATCATAAGAGCACGGTCTACCAACTCATGGTAGTTGTTGAAGGTTGCTACCATCAACTGCATGCTCAACTCATCATTCAGTCCTTCTAGAAACTTCTCCTGCTTAGCTGCATCCGTAGCGACGTCATCTAGGGCATAACGTGCTAATTTACTAAAGTCCTCCACATACTGGCCAACTGTTCGTCCTCCTTGGCGCAAGTTGCGAAACTCTCGCTTCTTCATGGCCATAGCTCCAGCTGAAACATGGGCAGTACGAAAAGCTTGCTAAAACTGGTCCCATGTGACAGCGTCGACAGGGAAAGTGGCTGTGAAATTATCCTACCATGATGCTGCGGGTCTTTCAAGCTGATGTGCGGCAAACTTCACCTTCTCCGCATCTGTGCATCCTGCTGTGGTTAACTCTCTAGCTGTTTTGCAGAGCCAATCATCTACTACTATCGGCTCGGTGCTACTGGAAAACATCGGCGGATTCAGCCTAAGAAAACGGGCTAAGTGATCAATAGGTGGTGGTGGTGGTCGTGGGTTGTTGTTGTTCCCCTGATTCTGATTCTGAACTAGCAACTGCATCAATGTGTTCTGCTGCTGGATCAACTGAGTGAGCTCCGGTGGAAAGGTAAATCCGGGGTCACGTCTCGGAGGCATCTGAGGGTTTAGAAAAGATGAGAGTTAAGAATAGAGGGGGTCTAAAGAGAAAACACTACCCATATGCACATGAGGCAAAAGCAAACAATTCACTTCATCGAATCAAACAAGGGCATACAATCGATCTAACTATTGCAAAAGTGCTCGGACTACTGTATTTACATGGTGGACTACTACTACTGATGAGGTGGTCTACTAGAAATATTCTTCGGTTGCAAACTCCATGATATCTGCTCCGGCTTCATCAACATAGTCATCATCGCTGTCATCTGGGTCCGAGTCGGTGTCGTCGATGATGATGTAGTCTTCCGGGCGAATCTCCTTGGGTTCTTCGTCTTCATCTATTGGTGTAGGGCCTCCCATAAATATCATGATCTTCTTGATCAGATCGTCATTCTTCTCCACCAATACTTCGATTTCCTCTTCATAATCTTCACGTGTAGCCTTAAGTTCTTCCTCCAGTTCCTTGATTCTTGTCCTTGCCTTCTTCAGGTCTATCATGTAGGCGCACATCTGGTTCTCCTGTCATCGAATGTGCTGGTTTAACTCCTGGATAAAAGCTGCAACTGATCTATCCTTCCTGGTGCTGATCATCTCCCAGTGTTCATCTCGGCGCCCACAAATCTGGTAGATAGTATCCTTGAGATCATTGCGGTAGACTTCTCCAATGCGTCCCATGACGATGTGAGTTGCCATGCTCTTTCCTAGACTCCAAGTTGGTGCATCAAAAGAAAACTCTATGGGCTCAGTGACTGGCATGAACGTCCTTCCTGGAACTTGAACTTGAATCATCCAGCGCTCTTCTTCAGGTAAAGTGGCGTTGTAGGTTCCGGTGAAGTTTGGTACTCCTATGTTCAGGTATCTAGTGACTTCCTTCAAATGACGTCCAAAGCGTGTATCGTCATCCGGTTGCGTGAACTTGTTCCTTGCATCCACCATCCTAAAGAGTAGCAAAGATGAGAGGTCAGAAGAGAAGAGAGTGAATAGTGATCTAGGTCTTTAGCTTAGTGGTCGTGTCCTACAGTCAGCGTGTGCTCTAATACCATCTCTATAGCGACCAGACCTCAAACAGTCTGATCTCTGTGCTCAGGTGTCATCCCTGCATCAGTAATGCTGACACCACACAGTACTTGGAGGATTTATAACAGAGTAGCAATCACACACTTATTACATCGAGTGTCTCAATAGAGAACTTATTATAATAAATTTGGCTTAAGGCCATCTAATAACAATAACAGCGGAAGGCTTGGAAGATAAGTGAGTCCATCAACTCCAACGGCATCACTGAGTATAGAACCACGACCTAAAACTCCTTAATCGTCGTCTGAAAAGTCTGCAACATTAACGTTGCAGCCCAAAACGGGTCAGCACATGGAATATGCTGGCAAAGTAACACATAGAGAGTAATGGAATGAAACAGCTATACTATATGCATATTTGGCTGGTGGAAAGCTCTATGGTTACAGTTTTGCGAAAAGCCAATTTTTCCCTATTGCAAAGGAATAAATTTTATTTAACTATCTTGGTAGTGATTAAACATTGAGAATGGTTGACTGCATCCTCAATCCCAATTAAGCATCATCATTAAACAACCCAACAAAATTAAATTTTAGAGTAACATGTTGAGATCCACATGATAATCCAAGTACTAGATACTCAAGATGTCCATAACCGGGGACACGGCTAATCATGATTAGTTTATACACTGTGCAGAGGTTTGCGCACTTTTCCCCACAAGACTCGATCGCCTCCGTTTGGTTTCTCGCACTACACGGTGTTTGAGAAACGGATGACCGAGACATAGTCTTTCAGAAGCGCTAGCACCTTACGATGGATAGACCGTTACACCTACTTTCCCCTACATCTGCTAGTCTACCCTGTAAGAGTTTGCATGACTTAATCAACTATGCTAGAGCCCATAATAGCTTGTGGCAGCACACGAAAGTTTCTAGTATGAAAAATCTCATGATCCCTTTGGACATGGGTGGCGGTCCATAAAGAAAAACAGGCAATCCTGGAATACCCAGGTACCTCAATCCACCCAGATGTGTGTTTAAGTTGCCACCTTAGATAAACCATTAATTAACAAACTCACATCTATCATGGATATAACTCACCCAATCCATGTCTACTAGCATAGCATGGCATAATAGGCAAACGTAGAAGTAACTACCAAAAGTTTGATAATATAACAGGTAATAGGTACTACCTCAACTACTTCCCATCCCACAATTTAATTAGATCATAATCATGCAATGTTTGAGGATTGATCTAATGTAATAAAACTGGGTAGTAGGAGGTATGATCAAAGTGTTATTTGGCTTGCTAATGATCCGCGAAACCTAGAGATTCGAAGTAACAGGCGGCGCACTCCGGGTATTCTATCGCAGACAAACAAACAAGCATACAATAAGTATTCATCTAATGCACGGGTAAAACTCAAATAAGAGATCTAACCAGAAGGTTCAACTTAAGAACTCCGGTTTGCAAAAAGAATCAAATCAAACGAAGCAACGAAAGTCAAACGGCAAAAGAAACAAGCTTTGTTTACTATTCTGGATCTAGGGCAATTTTTACAATGGCAAAAACTTGTTTAAGTTGGTTAAACAGATAGAGGGTTTCGAGACGAAACTCCAGGCGCTTGAATCGCTTGATTCCGATAAACGAGCGAAAAGTTATACTAAAACGAAAATTGGATCAGGATTCGCGATCAAAAAAATCGCGGATTTAATCTGAGAAAAAGAAAAACGATGAACGTTCGTTAGAACGAACAAGCGGATGAACCCTCGCTAAATAAATAAATCGGAAAAACCCGATCTATTTAAAAAAACCAAAACTAAAAAAAATCATGACTTTAAAAAAAACGGGCGGCGAAAACGAGGTTGACCTCGGGCGGCGGCTCCGGCGGCGGCGGCGCGCAGCTAGGGTTAGGGTTTCGGGCGCGGTGGGCTGGCGGCGGCTGATGGGCTCGGCTGCTCGGATCGGGCGGCTTATAAAGGCTGCCCCCGGGCGGAGTCCCGCTCGGGTACGGCCCAAAGTCGGTTCGCGTTTTTTTATATTCTGCGCAGAAAAACAAATAAAAGAAATACTAAACGGACTCCAAAAATCCCGAAATAAATTTTCCAGGGCTTCTAAAATCAAGCCGCACATGGTGGACATTTATTTGGGGCCTAAATGCAATTTTGAAAAACGCACATTTTTTCTAAATTCAAATAAAATACCAAAAAACTCCGAAATAAAATCTTATTTGATTTTATTATTAAATCCTCAATATTTCTTTATTTTGGGAAAGTCATTTTATTCCCTCTGTCATATTTTTGTAATAGAAATAATTGATGATAAAATAATTAAAATCAAATGATCCTATTCTCAAAATTTGAGAAAACTCAAATATGAAAATAACGAAATCCCCAACTCTCTCCGTGGGTCGTTGAGTTGCGTGGAATTTCTAGGATCAAAACCAAAAGCTCTGTGGCAATGATAAAATCAAATAAGATCTAGTGTAATGATGATCTAATGTATAACATTCCAAAATGAAAATTTGGGATGTTACATTAGGAGTAGAGATCATCAGGAGTTAGATTCTAGGTATCACCCTCAGCACTCAATAGTAGCTCTGCAGAGTCGTACAACTAAAGCAGGTGTCAATGTGTCGGTCTCCGCGCCTCGATCACATTGATCGAGTCATCTGGAAGCAAGGCATGGCAACACAGACAAGGGTGTAAGGCCTCTGATGGATCAGTAACCAGCCTATACTAAGCATATAGGATAACAGGTAAAGTAATAACAGTAGGTTACAAAAGCAGGCTATGCATCAGAATAGGAGCTATCGAACAATAGTAGTAAAATCTAATGCAAGGATGAGAGAGAAAGAATGGGCCATATAGGAATGGTCAAGGGGGTTTCGCTTGCCTGGAAGCTCTGTGGCAAGTAGATGGACGTTTGTAGCGTAGTTGTACTTAGTGGCGTCAGTGTCGGTCTCGAGGTCTAGCAGAGAAGAAGAGGGGGGAGGAACAGTAAATATAAAGCACACAGATGCAGCACAAAGCATGACATAGTGATACATCTCCAACGTATCTATAATTTTTTATTGTTCCATGCTATTATATTATCTGTTTTGGATGTTTTATATGCATTAATATGCTATTTATATGATTTTTGGGACTAACCTATTAACCTAGAGCCCAGTGCCAGTTTCTGTTTTTTCCTTGTTTTAGAGTTTCGCAGAAAAGGAATACCAAACGGAATAAAACTTTCGCGATGATTTTTCTTGGACCAAAAGACAACCAGGAGACTTGGAGTGCAAGTCAGAAAACCCGCGAGGCGGCCACAAGAGTGGAGGGCGCAGCCCCCAACCTTGTGGGCCCCTCGGCGACTTCCTGACTTAGATCTTCCTCCTATATATATATATATATATATATATATATATATATATATATATATATATATATATATATATATACTCTTATACCCCAAAAACATCTAGGGGAGCCACGAAACCACTTTTCCACCGCCGCAACCTTCTATACCCGTGACATCCCATCTTGGGGCCTTTTCTGGCATCCTGCCGAAGGGGGATTCGATCACAAAGGGCTTCTACATCAACACCATTGCCTCTCCGATGAACCGTGAGTAGTTTACTTCAGACCTATGGGTCCATAGCTAGTAGCTAGATGGCTTCTTCTCTCTCTTTGATTCTCAATACAAAGTTCTCCTCGATGTTCTTGGAGATATATTCGATGTAATACTCTTTTGCGGTGCGTTTGCCGAGATCCGATGAATTGTGGATTTATGATCAGCTTATCTATGAATATTATTTGAATATCCTCTAAATTCTTTTATGCATGATTTGATATCTTTGCAAGTCTCTTCGAACTATAGATTTGGTTTGGCCAACTAGATTGGTTTTTCTTGCAATGGGAGAAGTGCTTAGCTTTGGGATCAATCTTGCGATGCTTGATCCTAGTGACAGAAGGGGAACCGACACGTATTGTATTGTTGCCATCAAGGATAACAAGATGGGATTTTCATCATATTGCTTGAGTTAATCCCGCTACATCATGTCATCTAACTTGATGCGTTACTCTGTTCTTATGAACTTAATACTCTAGATGTAGGCAGGAGTCAGTCGATGTGTGGAGATGCAGAATCGTTTTGGTCTACTTGACACGTACGTGATGCCTATATTCATGATCATTGCCTTAGATATCGTCATAACTTTGCGCTTTTCTATCAATTGCTTAGTAGTAATTTATTCACCCACCGTAATAATTTCTTTCTTGAGAGAAGCCTCTAGTGAAACCTATGGCCCCGGGTCTATTTTACAACATATTAGTTTCCCGTCAACTTGCCAATTTCTATCGCCGTTCACTTACTTTACAATCTTTTACTTTCCGTTCCATAAACCAAAAATACCAAAAATATTACTTTACCGTTTATCCATCTCTATCAGATCTCACTTTGCGAATAACCGTGAAGGGATTGTGATACGTCTCCGTCGTATCTACTTTTCCAAACACTCTTGCCCTTGTTTTGGACTCTAACTTGCATGATTTGAATGTAACTATCCCGGACCGACGCTGTTTTCAGTAGAATTACAATGGTGTTATTTATGTGCAGAAATAAACGTTCTCGGAATGACCTGAAACTTCACGGAGCAACTTTTTGGAAAATATAAAAAATACCTGCAAAAGATGAAGGCCAGGGGGCCCACCACCTGTCCACGAGGGTGAGGGCGCGCCCCCTACCTCGTGGGCCCCGTGGTGCCTCTCCGACTCTAACTCCAACTCCATAATTGTGTTTCGGGGAGAAAAAAATCAGAGAGAAGAATTCACCGTGTTTTACGATACGGAGCCGCCGCCAAGCCCAAAAACCTCTCGGGAGGGCTGATCTGGAGTCCGTTCGGGGCTCCGGAGAGGGGAATCCGTCGCCATCGTCATCATCAACCACCTCCATCACCAATTTCATGATGCTCACCGCCGTGCGTGAGTAATTCCATCGTAGGCTTGTTGGACGGTGATGGGTTGGATGAGATCTATCATGTAATCGGTTTAGTTTTGTTAGGGTTTGATCCCTAGTATCCACTATGTTCTGAGATTGATGTTGCTATGACTTTGCTACGCTTAATGCTTGTCACTAGGGCCCGAGTGCTGCTACCTCTTTTAGCACTGCGTTGGTTTTCCCTGAAGAGGAAGGGATGATGCAGCAAAGTAGTGTAAGTATTTCCCTCAGTTTTTGAGAACCAAGGTATCAATCCAGTAGGAGGCTACACGCGAGTCCCTCGCACCTGCACAAAACAAATAAATCCTCGCAACCAACACAAATAGGGGTTGTCAATCCCTATAGGGCCACTTACGTGAGTGAGATCTGATAGATATAATAAGATAATATTTTTGGTTTTTTTATGATAAAGATGCAAAGTAAAATAAAGGCAAAGTAAATAACTAAGTAGTAGGAGATTGATATGATAAAGATAGACCCGGGGGCCATAGGTTTCACTAGTGGCTTCTCTCAAGAGCATAAGTATTCTACGGTGGGTGAACAAATTATTGTTGAGCAATTGACAGAATTGAGCATAGTTATGAGAATATCTAGGCATGATCATGTATATAGGCATCACGTCCGAGACAAGTAGACCGACTCCTGCCTGCATCTACTACTATTACTCCACTCATCGACCGCTATCAAGCATGCATTTAGAGTATTAAGTTAAAAACAGAGTAACGCCTTAAGCAAGATGACATGATGTAGAGGGATAGACTCATGCAATATGAAGAAAACCCCATCTTGTTATCCTCGATGATAACAATAAAATATGTGCCTTGCTGCCCTTACTGTCACCGGGAAAGGACACCGCAACATTGAACCAAAAGCTAAGCACTTCTCCCATTGCAAGAAAGATCAATCTAGTAGGCCAAACCAAACTGATAATTCGAAGAGACTTGCAAAGATAAGCAATCATACATAAAAGAATTCAGAGAAGATTCAAATATTATTCATAGATAGACTTGATCATAAACCCACAATTCATCGATCTCAACAAACACACCGCAAAAAGAAGATTACATCGAATAGTTCTCCAAAAGAGAGGGGGAGAACATTGTATTGAGATCCAAAAAGAGAGAAGAAGCCATCTAGCTACTAACTATGGACCCGTAGGTCTGAGGTAAACTACTCACACTTCATCGGAGGGGCTATGGTGTTGATGTAGAAGCCCTCCGTGATCGATGCCCCCTCCGGCGGAGCTCCGGAACAGGCCCCAAGATGGGATCTCGTGGATACAGAAAGTTACGGCGGTGGAATTAGGGTTTTGGCTCCGTATCTGATCGTTTGGGTGTACGTGGGTATATATAGGAGGAAGAAGTACGTCGGTGGAGCAACAGGGAGCCCACGAGGGTTGAGGGCGCGCCTGGGGGGTAGGCGCGCCCCCTACCTCGTGGCCTCCTGTTACGTTTCTTGACGTAGGATCCAAGTCTCCTGAGTTGTATTCGATGAGAAAATCACGTTCCCGAAGGTTTCATTCCGTTTGGACTCCATTTGATATTCCTTTTCTTCGAAACCCTAAAACACGCAAAAAACAGCAATTCTGGGTTGGGCCTCCGGTTAATAGGCTAGTCCCAAAAATAATATAAAAGTGGATAATAAAGCCTAATAATGTCCAAAATAGTAGATAATATCGCATGGAGCAATCAAAAATTATAGATACGTTGGAGACGTATCAAGCATCCCCAAGCTTAATTCTTGCTCGTCCTCGAGTAGGTAAATGATAAAAACAGAATTTTTGACGCGGACTGCTACTTGGCATAATTTTAATGTAATGCTTCTTAACTGTGGTATGAATATTCAGATCCAAAAGATTCAAGACAAAAGTTCATAATGATATATAAACTAATAATACTTCAAGCATACTAACAAAGCAACTTTGTCTTCTCAAAATAACATGGCTAAAGAAAGTTATCCCTACAAAATCATATAGTCTGGCTATGCTCTCTCTTCACCACACAAAATATTTAAATCATGCACAACCCCGATGACAAGCCAAGCAATTGTTTCATACTTTTGACATTCTCAAAACTTTTTCAATTTTCACGCAATACATGAGCGTGGGCCATGGATATAGCACTATAGGTGGAATAGAGTGGTGGTTGTGGAGAAGACAAAAAGGAGAAGATAGTCTCACATCAACTAGGCGTATCAACGGGCTATGGAGATGCCCATCAATAGATATCAATGTGAGTGAGTAGGGATTGCCATGCAACGGATGCACTAGAGCTATAAGTATATGAAAGCTCAAAAAGAAATTAAGTGGGTGTGCATTCAACTTGCTTGCTCATGAAGACCTAGGGTAATTTGAGGATGCCCATCACTGGAATATACAAGCCAAGTTCTATACTGAAAGACTCCCACTAGTATATGAAAGTGACAACATGAGAGACTCTCTACTATGAAGATCATGGTGATACTTTGAAGCACAAGTGTGGTAAAAGGATACTAACATTGTCCCTTCTCTCTTTTTCTCTCATTTTTCTTTTTTTCTCTTTTTTGGGCCTTTTCTCTTTCTTTTTTATGGCCTCTTTTCTTTCTCTTTTTTTATTTTTATTTTTCGTCCGGAGTCTCATCCCGACTTGTGGGGGAATCATAGTCTCCATCATCCTTTCCTCACTCGGACAATGCTCTAATAATGATGATCATCACACTTTTATTTTTCTTACAACTCAACAATTACAACTCGATACTTAGAACAAAATATGACTCTATATGAATGCCTCCGGCGGTGTACCGGGATATGCAATGACTCATGAGTGACAAGTATGAAAGAATTATGAACGGTGGCTTTGCCACAAATACTATGTCGACTACATGATCATGCTAAGCAATATGACATTGATGGAGTGTGCCATAAACGGAACGGTGGAAAGTTGCATGGCAATATATCTTGGAATGGCTATGGAAATGCCAAGATAGGTAGGTATGGTGGCTGTTTTGAGGAAGGTATATGGTGGGTGTATGATACCGGCGAAAAGGTGTGCGGTATTAGAGAGGCTAGCAAAGGTGGAAGGGTGAGAGTGCGTATAATCCATGCCCTCAACATTATTCATAAAGAACTCATATACTTATTGCAAAAATCTACAAGTTATCAAAGAAAAGTATTACGCGCATGGTCCTAGGGGGATACATTGGTAGGAAAAGACCATCGCTCGTCCCCGACCGCCACTCATAAGGAAGGCAATCAAAAAATAAATCATGCTCCGACTTCATCACATAATGGTTCACCATACGTGCATGCTACGGGAATCACAAACTTCAACACAAGTATTTCTCAAATTCACAACTACTCAACTAGCATGACTTTAATATCACCTTCCCTATATCTCAAAACAATTATCAAGTATCAAACTTATCATAGTATTCAACACACTCATAAGAAAGTTTTATTATTAATCTTGTATACCAAGCATATTAGGATTTTAAGAAAATTACCATGCTATTTAAGACTCTCAAAATAATCTAAGTGAAGCATGAGAGATCAATAGTTTCTATAAAACAAATCCACCACCATGCTCTAAAAGATATAAGTGAAGTACTACAGCAAAACTATATAACTCAAAAGATATAAGCGAAGCACATAGAGTATTCTAACAAATTCCAAATCATGTATGGCTCTCTCAAAAGGTGTGTACAGCAAGAATGATTGTGGTAAACTAAAAAATCAAAGAATCAAATAATACAAGACGCTCCAAGCAAAACACATATCATGTGGCGAATAAAAATATAGCTCCAGGTAAAGTTACCGATAGAAGTAGACGAAAGAGGGGATGCCTTCCGGGGCATCCCCAAGCTTTGGCTTTTATGTGTCCTTAGATTATCTTCGGGGTGCCATGGGCATCCCCAAGTTTGGCTCTTGCCACTCCTTGTTCCATAATCCATCAAATCTTTACCCAAAACTTGAAAACTTCACAACACAAAACTTAAAGTAGAAAATCTCGTGAGCTCCGTTAGCGAAAGAAAATAAAAGACCACTTCAAGGTAGTGTGATGAACTCATTCTTTATTTATATTGGTGTTATACCTACTGTATTACAACTTCTCTATGGTTTATAAACTATTTTACTAGCCATAGATTCATCAAAATAAGCAAACAACACACGAAAAACAGAATCTATCAAAAACAGAACAGTCTGTAGTAATCTGTAGCTAGCGCAAGATCTGGAACCCCAAAAATTCTAAAATAAATTTCTGGACGTGAGTAATTTATCTATTAATCATCTTCAAAAAGAATTAACTAAATATCACCTCCAAATAAAAATGACAGCAGTTCTCGTGAGCGCTAAAGTTTCTGTTTTTTACAGCAAGTTCAACAAGACTTTCCCCAAGTCTTCCCAACGGTTCAACTTGGCACAAACACTAATTAAACACAAAAAACACAACCAAAACAGAGGCTAAATAAATTATTTATTAAATAACAGCAAGTATAAATATTGGGTTGACTCCCAACAAGCGCTTTTCTTTAAAGCCTTATAGCTAGGCATAATATTTCAATGATGCTCACATGAAAGACAAGAATTGAAGCACAAAGAGAGCATCATAAAACACGTGACAAACACATTTAAGTCTAACATACTTCCTATTCATAGGCATATTTTAGGCAAACAAATTATCAAGGCAAGCAAAAACTAGCATATGCAAGGAAGCAGAAAGAAACAATAGCAATCTCAACATAACGAGAGGTAATTTAGTAACATGAAAATTTCTACCACCATATTTTCCTCTCTCATAATAATTATATGTAGGATCATAAGAAAATTCAACAAAATAGCTATCACATAAAATATTTTCAACATGATCCACACGCATGCAAAGTTGACACTCTTCCAAAATAGTGGGATTAACATTAACTAAAGTCATGACCTCTCTAAACCCACTTTTATAAAAAAAATCATAATATTGAACATTCTCCAAATATGTGGGATCTAAAGTTGACACTCTTCCAAACCCACTTTCAATAATATTGCAAACACTATTATCAATCTCATATTCATCATGGGGCTTAAATAAATTTTCAAGATCATAAGAAGAATTACCCCAATCATGATCATTGCAACAAGTAGAGGACATAGCAAAACTAGCATCCCCAAGATTATGGTTTTGCATATTATTAGCATAATTTTCATAAATAGAAGTTATAATAAAATCATTGCAATCATGCTTTTTATTCAAAGATCTATTGTGAATCGCTTCATAAAGTAATTCATCACACTTTTTAGATTCACGAATTTCAAGCAAAACTTCATAAAGATAATCTAGTGCACAAAACTCACTATCAATTGGTTCATAATAATTGGATCTCTTAAAAAGATTAGCAAGCGGATGAGGATCCATAGATTTTAGGTTCTCTGTTTAGTAGTAAATAAACAACTATTCCAACCATACGAGCAAACAAGAAACGGGCAAAAAGAGGCAAATAGAGAAAGAAAGGGAGGATAGAGAGAGAGGGCGAATAAAACGGAAAGGGTGAAGTGGGGGAGAGGAAAACGAGAGGAAAATGGCAAATAATGTAATGCGGGAGACAAGGGTATGTGATGGGTACTTGGTATGTTGACTTTTGCGTAGACCTCCCCGGCAACGGCGCCAGAAATACTTCTTGCTACCTCTTTTAGCACTCCGTTGGTTTTCCCCGAAGAGGAGGGGATGATGCAGCAAAGTAGCGTAAGTATTTCCCTTAGTTTTTGAGAAGCAAGGTATCAATCCAGTAGGAGGCTACGCGCGAGTCCCTCGCACCTGCACAAAACAAATAAATCCTCGCAACCAACGCAAATAGGGGTTGTCAATCCCTATAGGGCCACTTACGAGAGTGAGATCTGATAGATATAATAAGATAATATTTTTGGTTTTTTTATGATAAAGATGCAAAGTAAAATAAAGCCAAAGTAAATGGCAAAGTAAATAACTAAGTAGTAGGAGATTGATATGATAAAGATAGACCCGGGGGCCATAGGTTTCACTAGTGGCTTCTCTTGAGAGCATAAGTATTCTACGGTAGGTGGACAAATTACTGTTGAGCAATTGACAGAATTGAGCATAGTTATGAGAATATCTAGGTATGATCATGTATATAGGCATCACGTCCGAGACAAGTAGACCGACTCCTGCCTGCATCTACTACTATTACTCCACTCATCGACCGCTATCCAGCATGCATCTAGAGTATTAAGTTAAAAACAGAGTAACGCCTTAAGCAAGATGACATGATGTAGAGGGATAGACTCATGCAATATGAAGAAAACCCCATCTTGTTATCCTCGATGTCAACAATACAATACGTGCCTTGCTGCCCTTACTGTCACCAGGAAAGGACACCGCAAGATTGAACCCAAAGCTAAGCACTTCTCCCATTGCAAGAAAGATCAATCTTGTAGGCCAAACAAAACTGATAATTCGAAGAGACTTGCAAATATAACCAATCATACATAAAAGAATTCAGATAAGATTCAAATATTATTCATAGATATACTTGATCATAAACCCACAATTCATCGGTCTCAACAAACACACCGCAAAAAGAAGATTACATCGAATAGTTCTCCACAAGAGAGGGCGAGAACATTGTATTGAGATCCAAAAAGAGATAAGAAGCCATCTAGCTACTAACTATGTACCCG
The DNA here is from genome assembly GCA_034509565.1 of Triticum monococcum. Taxonomy (NCBI): domain Eukaryota; kingdom Viridiplantae; phylum Streptophyta; class Magnoliopsida; order Poales; family Poaceae; genus Triticum; species Triticum monococcum. The sequence goes on from CM067843.1 coordinate 479,066,740, forward strand.
TAGGTCTGAGGTAAACTACTCACACTTCATCGGAGGGGCTATGGTGTTGATGTAGAAACCCTCCGTGATCGATGCCCCCTCCGGCGGAGCTCCGGAACAGGCCCCAATATGGGATCCCGTGGATACAGAAAGTTATGGCTTTGGAATTAGGGTTTTGGCTCCGTATCTGATCGTTTGGGGGTAGGTGGGTATATATAGGAGGAAGAAGTACGTCGGTGGAGGAACAGGGGGCCCACGAGGGTGGAGGGTGCGCCTGGGGGGGGGGGGGTAGGCGCGCCCCCCTACCTCATAGCCTCCTGTTACGTTTCTTGACGTAGGGTCCAAGTCTCCTGAGTTGTATTCGATGAGAAAACCACGGTCCCGAAGGTTTCATTCCGTTTGGACTCCGTTTGATATTCCTTTTCTTCGAAACCCTAAAACATGCAAAAAATAGCAATTCTGGGCTGGGCCTCCGGTTAATAAGTTAGTCCCAAAAATAATATAAAAGTGGATAATAAAGCCCAATAATGTCCAAAACAGTAGATAATATAGCATGGAGCAATCAAAAATTACAGATACGTTGGAGACGTATCAAGTGCCACGATTTTAGATTTGAACCTATTATGTTTTCATCAATATATGAGTGTTCTTGATCCTATCTTGCAAGTTTATAGTCACCTATTATGTGTTATGATCCATTAACCCAGAAGTGACAATAATCGGGATACTTACCCTTGATGACCGTAGTTTGAGTAGTTCATGTATTCACTATGTGTTAATGCTTTGTTCTGGTACTCTATTAAAAGGAGGCCTTAATATCCCTTAGTTTCCGTAAGGACCCCGCTGCCACGGGAGGGTAGGACAAAAGATGTCATGCAAGTTCTTTTCCATAAGCACGTATGACTATATTCGGAATACATGCCTAACATTACATTGATGAACTGGAGCTAGTTCTGTGTCACCCTAGGTTATGACTGTTATATGATAAACCGCATCCGGCATAATTCTCCATCACCGATCCATTGCCTATGAGCTTTCCATATATTGTTCTCCGCTTATTTACTTTTCCATTGCTATTGCTATCATCACTACAAAATACCAAAAACATTACTTTTACTATTGTTACCTTTTGCTATCGTTACCACTACTATCATATTACTTTGCTACTAAATACTTTAATGCAGATACTAAGTTTCCAGGTGTGGTTGAATTGACAACTCAGCTGCTAATACTTGAGAATATTCTTTGGCTCCCCTTGTGTCGAATCAATAAATTTGGGTTGAATACTCTACCCTCGAAAACTGTTTCGATCCCCTATACTTGTGGGTTATCAAGACTACTTTCTGGCGCTGTTGCCGGGGAGCATAGCTCTATTCTTTGAGTCACTTGGGATTTATATCTGCTTATCATTATGAAGAACTTGAAAGATCCAAGAACCAAGATTTATCCCTCAACTACGAGGGGAGGTAAGTAACTGCCATCTAGCTCTGCACTTGATTCACCTTATGTTTTGAGTAAGCTTGCGACACCTAAAACTGCTTCTGCTATTCGTTCTGATATGTCGCATGTTATTGATGATGCTACTTCTGCTATGCATGATACTTATGATGAAACTGCCTCTATGTCTGATACTACTATGCCACTTAGTGATTTTCTCGAGGAACGACTTGCTAGAGCTAGAGAGATTGAAAATATTGAATTTGATAATACTGATGAAAGTGATGATGAAGAATCACTTGTTATTCCTGAGGGTTATGTTTTTTATCAAGAAGCTTCTTTAGCTATTTTAGCTTGCAAATATAGATACAAACTTAAGAGGTTATTAGCTAAATGGAACAAGCAATCTCTAAATGCTAGAATGAAACCTGACCCTGCTTTTGGTACTTCACCTATATGTGTTACCGATAAGGATTATGAATTCTTTGTTGATCCTGATATAATTACTTTGGTTGAATCTGATCCTTTTCATGGCTATGAATCTAAAACTGTTGTGGCACATCTTACTAAATTAAATGATATAGCCACCCTGTTCACTACTTATGAGAGAACTCGTTACTTTTATATCCTTAAAATATTTTCGTTCTCATTAAAGGGTGATGCTAAGATATGGTTTAATTCTCTTGATCCTGGTTGTGTGTGTAGTCCCCAGGATATGACTTATTACTTCTTTGCTAAATATTTCCCTGCTCATAAGAAACAAGCTACTTTAAGGGATATATATAATTTTGTGCAAATTGAAGAAGAGAGTCTCCCATAAGCTTGGGGGAGGCTTCTCCAATTACTTAATGGTTTGCCTGATCATCCTCTTAAGAAAAATGAAATACTTGATATCTTTTATAATGGACTAACCGATGCCTCCAGAGATTACCTGGATAGTTGTGCTGGTTCTTTTTTCAGGGAAAGAACACCGGATGAAGCTGAAATTCTATTGAATAATATGTATATAAATGAAAATAACTGGACACCTCCGGAGCCAATTCCTAAGCCTATTCCTAAACCAACTCCGAAGAGGAGGGGTATTCTATTTCTCAGTCCTCAAGATATGCAAGAGGCAAAGAAATCTATGAAAGAAAAAGGTATTAAAGCTGAAGATGTTAAGAATTTACCTCCTATTGAAGAAATACACGGTCTTAATTTACCGCATGTTGAAGAAACATATGATCTTAATCCATTACCTATTGAAGAAACTCATGGTCTTGATAACCCGACACAGGTAGTAAAGGTAAATTCTCTCTCTAGATATGATAAAGCTGAAATCCCATTTACTAAGTTTGCTAGCCCATGCTTAGATCAGTTTGATAAATTTATGGCTAAGCAAGAAGACTTTAATGCTTATTTTGGTAGACAATTGAAATACAATTCAAATATGCTTGAACACTTGGGTGATTATATGGCTAATGTCAAAGGTGAACTTAAACTTATCAGTAAACATGCTTCTATGGTTACCACTCAAGTAGAACAAGTACTTAAAGCGCAAAATGATTTTCTCAATGAATTGAATAGTAAGAATAATAATAATGTTGTTAGAGTGGCTACTAGAACTTGTAAAATGACTCAGGAACCTTTGTATCCTAAAGGCCATCCTAAGAGAATTGAGCAAGATTCTCAGAGAAATAATATAGATGCACCTAGTCCTTCTAAAAGGAAGAAAAAGAAAAATGATAGGACTTTGCATGCTTCTAATGAACCTATTACTGAAACACCTGAGAATCCAAATGATATTTCTATTTATGATGCTGAAACTCAATCTGGTAATGAACCTAAAACTAGTAATAATGTTAATGATAATGTTCATGATGATGCTCAACCTAGTAATGATAATGATGTAGAAACTGAACCTGCTGTTGATCTTGATAACCCACAATCAAAGAATCAATGTTATGATAAGAAAGACTTTGTTGCTAGGAAACATGGTAAAGAAAGAGAACCATGGGTTCAGAAACCCATGCCTTTTCCTCCCAAACCATCCAAGAAAAAGGATGATGAGGATTTTGAGCGCTTTGCTGAAATGATTAGACCTATCTTTTTGTGTATGCGATTAACTTATATGCTCAAAATGAATCCTTATGCTAAGTATATGAAAAAAAATTGTTACAAATAAAAGAAAGATACCGGAAGCTGAAATTTCCACCATGCTTGCTAATTATACTTTTAAGGGTGGAATACCAAAGAAACTTGGAGATCCAGGAGTACCCACTATACCATGCTCTATAAAAAGAAACTATGTTAAAACTGCTTTATGTGATCTTGGAGCCGGTGTTAGTGTTATGCCTCTCTCTTTATATTGTAGACTTGATTTGAATAAGTTGACACCTACTTAAATATCTTTGCAAATGGCTAATAAATCAACTGCTATACCTGTCGGCATTTGTGAGGATGTGCCTGTTGTAGTTGCAAACATTACTATTTTAACGGACTTTGTTATTCTTGATATTCCCGAGGATGATAGTATGTCTATTATTCTTGGAAGACCCTTTTTGAATACTGCAGGGGCTGTTATTGATTGCACTAAAGGCAATGTCACTTTTCATGTTAATGGTAATGAGCATACGGTACACTTTCCGAGGAAACAACCTCAAGTTCATAGTATCAACTCTATTGGAAAGATTCCATCGATTATATTTGGAGGTTTTGAATTTCCTCTTCCTACTGTCAAGAAGAAATATGATATTCTTATTATTGGGGATGTGCATATCCCCGTTGAGGTAACATAGTGTTATTCGAAATTTCTCCGGTTCCATGTTATTGAGAATGAGTTCGTTAACAAGACTTGATCAACCTTGTTAGTGGATTCCTTTTGATGATCATGAGATGGATGAAACTAGAAAGCACAACCTTCTGTACCCCACTTTTACTTTCTGTTATTTATATTAAATAAAATAAAAATAAATATTTTTCTGCCTGTTATCTGATTATCCGTGCAATATAAAAATACCCCGAAAATAAAAGTTCTCCAAATGCCCTGAAATTTAAATATGATTTTTTTCTAGAATATTTGAGAATATTTGGCACTGAAAACACAGCAGGGGGGTCAATCACCTGCCCACGAGGGTGGAGGGCGCGCCGCCTGCCTCGTGGGCCCACGGTGGCCCTCCTCCACTTATCCTTTTACCCATACACTCCTTCTTCCTCCCCCAAACACGAATATCCAGCTCAAGCACGAGTTCTAGCTCATTTTGCTGCCATTTTCGATCTCCTTGCTCAAAGCACCTCTCACAACACTGCTTGGGGAGATTGTTCCTTGGTATGTGACTCCTCCATTGGTCCAATTAGTTTTTGTTCTAGTGCTTTATTCATTGCAAATTTTTGCTTCTTAGGTGACCCTGTTCTTGAGCTTGCATGACAAATTTATTTGGTCAAAAGTAGTTTTGATGCTTGATATAGGCCCTAGGCACTTGTAGGAGTAGTTGCTATCAATATTATTGAGTTTAGTTTACTTTTATTTTGAAGTTACTAAAAAAATTCAGAATTTTTCAGAGGAAGAAAAAATTCTTAGGAAAATGTTCCAAGGTGGCCCCTCAAGGAAGCAAGGACCCAGACTTGCAATGTGTGATGCTGATGAAGAGCCACCAAGAGATGCTCCAGTGCGTCCTTGTGAGTGGCCTTCTGAAATTTATGGATCAAGCATGAATTAAAGAAGAATTCAACGCATATTTGCGTAACGCCGATCTTATGAGCTTCGAGGAAGAGAAGTGCAGTCAGTATTACAACCTCACCAGTACCTTTGTGAGGAGGTTTGAATTTTCAACTTCACATAATTCTCCAACTGTCCTGTTTGATCTTTATGAAAATTCTTATACTATGGACTTAGAGGATTTTACCACTACTTGCAAACTTCCACAATGGGTAGTATAAGGGATCCTTGCAAATCTGAATTTAGAGATTTTCTTGCTAGTATAACTGTGGGAGAATCTAGAGATATAACACAAGCCACCGTAGGGAGCATTCACTTTCCTGCTATACATTATTTTGCTCTCTTCATAGGTAGATGCATTAATGGTAAAGATGAGGCATGTCACATGTGTGTCCCCGATCTCAGTATTCTTAGGAGTGATGTGTTAGGAGATAAATCTTATAATTTGGGAACCATTGTTGCACGTAGGTTGCATCTTAATAGATTTAATGGAGATTTCTTTGGAGGAATGTATGCAACCCGCATAGCTAATTTTCTTGGTATAGCCATACGCGAAGATGATATTGAATTACCTACTGCTTACCTAGACTTTAATGCTATGGTTCACCACCAGTTTGTCGAGAGGAATGAATCACCTCTCCAGTATCGACTAACCTTTGACAGACGTCGTGCTGTCCATATTACTCTCCCTGCTCCTGCCTTCTTTGATCATCAGGCAAAAGGAAGATATACTATTACCAGAGAGGAGGCAAATGAGTACGAGAGGAGAGTGGAGGCCGCTCATTGCCACGCTGCAGCTCAGCAGGCGATAGCCGTTGCATCTCAGTACGACCCCAACTATTATTATGGATATCCGCCAGGCCAGCCGTGGCCATAGACCAACTTAGGCCAAAAGCCTAAACTTGGGGGAGTACGTATTTCCCACCGACATTACATTTATGTTCACACACTCATTGCTAGATGTTGATGCTCATACTTTTCCATTGTATCATCCATGCTAGTTTATTTTCCTTTTTATGCTTTCTTCTTGTGTGTTTAATAAACCTTAAGAAAAACCAAAAAAAATTAGTTGTAGCTTTTAATTAGTTTAATTTCCATGCTCGTAGTAGTAATTAAAAAGAAAACCCAAAAAGATTTCTTGTTCTTCTTTTGCTTGTTGGGAGCTCTCCCGTGTAAATAGTTTTATTTCTTTTCTTTTCTTTGAGGGTCGATAGGAGAAGACCATGATTAAATTGTTGAAGTGGATCTTATATACATTATTGTTGATCTGACAAAAGAGCCCATATTGCCTTGTCTTCTCCTGTTTATTGAATGCCTGCAGATTCCAGCTTACTCCAATGCATGCGTACTATTATTATTATTATTCACATCGTTCGGTCGTGCAAGTGAAAGGCAATTATGACGATATATGATAGATTGACTGAGATAAGAAAGGCTGGTATGAACTCGATCTCTTTTGTTTTTGTAAATATGATTAGTTCATCGTTCTTGATTTAGCCTATTATGAATAAACATGTTTGCAATGACAACTAGAGATCATAGTTTCTTGTGCCATGCTTGATTAGCTATGAGTTATAATTGTTTACCTTGCGTGCCAACATGCTATTAAGATGGTTATGATGTGGTATGATAGGGTGGTATCCTCCTATGAATGATTTAAGTGACTTGACTTGGCGCATGTTCACGCATGTAGTTGAAACAAAATCAACATAGCCTTCACGATATTTATGTTCATGATGGATTTTATCCAACTCATGCTTGCATTCGGTGTTGATTAATTTTAATGCATGTTCATGATTGTTGTCTCTCTCTAGCTGGTCGCTTCCCAGTCTTTTGATAGCCTTCACCTATACTAAGCGGGAATACTGCTTGTGCATCCAATCCCTTAAACCCCAAAGTTATTCCACATGAGTCCACTATACCTACCTATATACGGTATCTACCTGCCGTTCCAATTAAATTTGTATGTGCCAAACTCTAAACCTTCAAATAAATATCATGTTTTGTATGCTCGAATAGCTCATGTATCAACTAGGGTTGTCTGTATCTTCCATGTTAGGCGGATTATTCTCAAGAGGAGTGGACTCCGCTCCTCACTCACGAGATAAATGGCTGGTCACCGGGATGCCCAGTCCCATGCTTTATGCAAACTAAATCAAAATAATTGCAAACAAAACTCCCCCTGTGACTCTTGTTAGTTGGAGGCACTCGTTGTTTCGAGCAAGCCATGGATTGATGCTTGTTGGTGGAAGGGGGAGTATAAACTTTACCATTCTGTTTGGGACCGCCTATAATGTGTGTAGCATGGAAGATATCGCCATCTCTTGGTTGTTATGTTGACAATGAAAGTATACCGCTCAAAATAGTATTCACCTCTATTGCAAAACCGAGCTCTGGCACCTCTACAAATCCCTGCTTCCCTCTACGAAGGGCCTATCTATTTACTTTTATGCTGAGTCATCATCCTCTTATTAAAAAGCACCAGTTGGAGAGCACCGCTATCATTTGCATTCATTATTGTTAGTTTACATTGAGTATGACTTGATTGAATCTCTTTTACCATGAATTACAATGTCTAGTCAGTCCTGGTCTTTAAAGGTGCTCTGCATTTATGTTTTGCGGTCTCAGAAAGGGCTAGCGAGATACCACCTTGTTATATCATATTATGATTGTTTGGAGAAAGTGTTGTCATCCGAGATTTATTATTATTGCTCGCTAGTTAATTATGCTATTGATATGAGTAAAATTGAGACCTAAGCGTTATTGTGAATGTGGTTAGTTATAATCTTTGCTGAAAACTTGAATGCTGGCTTTACATATTTACAATAACAAGAGCAAACAGAGTTTGTAAAAGTTTTTCTTTATCACTTTCAGTTTGTCAACTGAATTGCTTGAGGACAAGCAAAGGTTTAAGCTTGGGGGAGTTGATACATCTCTGTCGTATCTACTTTTCCAAACACTTTTGGCCTTGTTTTGGACTCTAACTTGCATGATTTGAATGGAACAAACCCGGACTGACGCTGTTTTCAGCAAAATTACCATGGTGTTATTTTTGTGCAGAAACAAACGTTCTCGGAATGACCTGAAACTTCACGGAGCAAATTTTTGGAAAATATAAAAAATACGTGCAAAAGATGAAGGCTAAGGGGCCCACCACCAGTCCACGAGGGTGGGGGGCGCGCCCCCCTACCTCGTGGGCCCCTTGGTGCCTCTCCGACTCCAACTCCAACTCCATATATTGTGTTTCGGGGAGAAAAAATCAGAGAGAAGAATTCATCGCGTTTTATGATACGGAGCCGCTGCCAAGCCCTAAAACCTCTCGGGAGGGCTGATCTGGAGTCCGTTCGGGGCTCTGGAGAGGGGAATCTATCGCCATCGTCATCATCAACCATCCTCCATCACCAATTTCATGATGCTCACCGCTGTGCGTGAGTAATTCCATTTTAGGCTTGCTAGACGGTGATGGGTTGGATGAGATCTATCATGTAATTGAGTTAGTTTTGTTAGGGTTTGATCCCTAGTATCCACTATGTTCTGAGATTGATGTTGCTATGACTTTGCTATGCTTAATGCTTGTCACTAGGGCCCGAGTGCCATGATTTCAGATCTGAACCTATTATGTTTTCATAAATATATGAGTGTTCTTGATCCTATCTTGCAAGTTTATAGTCACTTATTATGTGTTATGATCCGTTAACCCCGAAGTGACAATAATCGGGATACTTACCGGTGATGACCGTAGTTTGAGGAGTTCATGTATTAACTATGTGTTAATGCTTTGTTTCCGTACTCTATTAAAAGGAGGCCTTAATATCCCTTAGTTTCCGTAAGGACCCCGCTGCCACGGGAGGGTAGGACAAAAGATGTCATGCAAGTTCTTTTCCATAAGCATGTATGACTATATTCGGAATACATGCCTACATTACATTGATGAACTGGAGCTAGTTCTGTGTCACCCTAGGTTATGACTGCTACATGATGAACCGCATCCAGCATAATTCTCCATCACCGATCCATTGCCTACGAGCTTTCCATATATTGTTCTCCGCTTATTTACTTTTCCGTTGCTATTGCTATCATCACTACAAAATACCAAAAACATTACTTTTACTACTGTTACCTTTTGCTATCGTTACCACTACTATCATATTACTTTGCTACTGAATACTTTGCTGCAAATACTAAGTTTCTAGGTGTGGTTGAATCGATAACTTAGCTGCTAATACTTGAGAATATTCTTTGGCTCCCCTTGTGTCAAGTCAATAAATTTGGGTTGAATACTCTACCCTCGAAAACTGTTGCGATCCCCTATACTTGTGGGTTATAAGATTGACAACCCCTTTGTCACGTTGGTTGCAAGTTGGTGTTTGTTTGTGCGGGTATTCGATGGCTTGTCGCGTTGTCTCCTATTGGATTGATACCTTGGTTCTCAAAACTGAGGGAAATACTTACGCTACTTTGCTGCATCACCCTTTCCTCTTCAAGGGAAAACCAACGCAAGCTCAAGAGGTAGCACGTAGTGATACGCTATGCTAGGGGTGACCTAATGCAGTTCTAGGTGTTATAGACGGAGTGGGAAAATACCCAGGAATATTTTCCCGGCTCCAGGCATTTATCGGTCAGACGATCCAGAGGGGAAGATTCCATGTTTGCAGTGTTGGGGGCATGTGACAGGTACGTCGATGGCATATTCGGATTCTTCTTATTTTTCTGATCATCTTTCATATATCCAATATTTTCATCTGACTTAGGGTTATTTTTCTATGATTTCCCGAAGTTTATTGCATTTTATGAAATATTTTAATTTGAAATTAAGTATCTAAATACTGCTGTCACATGGGGATGTGCTAGCCAGGGTGTATGATAGTGGGGCTAGAGGGTCCAGTCAGAAGTAGTTGACCAGTCAAAGTTGTCTGGTCAACAGGGTCAACAGACCCACATGTAAGTGTCATAGGGGCAGATTATTTAGTCTAAACTAATTTACCCGGGGGGACACATGTCATAGGGCTAAACTAGCATGGTGGTTATAATAACAGGGGGTTTAGCCCCTACTTAAGTTGGGCCGGCCCAACTGAGGGAAATATGCTCTAGAGGCAATAATAAAATGGTTATTATTATATTTCCTTATTCATGATAAAGGTTTATTATTCATGCTAGAATTGTATTGATCAGAAACTTCAATACAAGTGCGGATACATAAACAAATGTTGTGTCCCTAGTGAGCCTCTACTAAACTATCTCGTTGATTAAAGATGGTTTCCTAACCATGGACATGTGTTATCTCTTGATAACGGGATCACATCATTAGAAGAATAATGTGATGGACAAGACCCATCCGTTAGCTTAGCATACGATCATTCAGTTTATTGCTGCTGCTTTCTTAATGTCAAGTATATATTCCTTCGACCATGAGATCATGCAACTCCCGGATACCGAAGGAATACCTTGTGTGCTATCAGATGTCACAACGTAACTGGGTGATCATAAAGATGCTCTACAGGTATCTCCAAAGGTGTCTGTTGAGTTGGCATGGATCGAGATTAGGATTTGTCACTCCGTGTATTGGAGAGGTATCTCTGGCCCCTCTTAGTAATACACATCACAAGTAGTTTGCAAGCAAAGTGACTAAGGAGTTAGTTACGAGATAATGTATTACGGAACGAGCAAAGAGACATGTCGGTAATGAGATTGAATTAGGTATGAAGATACCGATGATCGAATCTCGGGCAGGTAACATACCGACAGACAAAGGGAATTGTGTATGTTGTCATAAGGTTCGACTGCTACTTCTTGAGCTTGTGTTGGTTTTTCCCTTGAAGAGGAAAGGATGATGCAACAAAGTAGAGATAAGTATTTCCCTTAGTTTGAGAACCAAGGTATCAATCCAGTAGGAGACCATGCACAAATCACCGAATACCTGCACAATCAATCAAACAACTTGCACCCAACGCTTTAAAGGGGTTGTCAATCCCTTCACGGTTACTTGAAAAATTGAGATCTGACAAAGATAGATAAATGATAAAGTAAATATTTTTGGTATTTTTGGTTTATAGATCGGAAAGTAAAAGATTGAAAAAATAGTAAATCGGAAACTAATATTATAGATCGAAAACTTATATGATGGAAAATAGACCCGGGGGCCATAGGTTTCACTAGAGGCTTCTCTCAAGGTAGCAAATAATATGGTGGGTGAACAAATTACGGCCAAGAAATTGATAGAAAAGCGCAAAGTTATGACGATATTTAAGGCAATGATCATGAATATAGGCATCACGTCCATTTCAAGTAGACCTAAACGATTCTACATCTACTACTATTACTCCACACATCAACCGATTCATGCCTGCATCTAGAGTATTAAGTTCATGAAGAATAGAGTAACACATTAAGTAAGATGACATGATGTAGAGGAATTAATTAACTCAAGCAATATGATGAAAACCCCATCCTTTTATCCTCGATGGCAACAATACAATACATGCCTTGATACCCCTACTGTCACTAGGAAAGGACATCGCAAGATTGAACCCAAAGCTAAGCACTTCTCCCATTGCAAGAAAAACCAATCTAGTTGGCCAAACCAAACCGATAGTTCGAAGAGAATTACAAACATATCAAATCATGCATAAAAGAATTTAGAGAAGATTCAAATAATATTCATAGATAAGCTGATCATAAATCCACAATTTATCGGATCTCGGCAAACACACCGCAAAAGAATATTACATCGGATAGATCTCCAAGAACATCGAGGAGAACATGGTATTGAGAATCAAAGAGAGAGAAGAAGCCATCTAGCTACTAGCTATGGACCCGTAGGTCTAAGATAAACTACTCACGCTTCATCGGAAGGGCAATAGAGTTGATGTAGAAGCCCTACGTGATCGAATCCCCCTCCGGTAGGGTGCCGGAAAAAGTCCTTAGATGGGATCTCACGGGTACAGAAGGTTGCGGTTTGCTTCTGGTCCAAGAAAAATCATCGCGAAGGTTTCATTCCGTTTGGACTTCGTTTGGTATTCTTTTTCGGTGAAACTCAAAAATAGGTGAAAACAGGAATTGGCACTGGGCTCTAGGTTAATAGGTTAGTCCCAAAAATAATATAAAATAGCATATAAATCTATATAAAACATCCAAAACAGATAATATAATAGCATGGAACAATAAAAAATTATAGATACGTTGGAGACGTATCATCGACCCATAAAGATCTTCATAGTATATGTAGGAACCAATATGCGCATCCAGGTTTCACTATTGGTTATTGACCAGAGAGGTGTCTTGGTCATGTCTACATCATTCTCGAACCCGTAGGGTCCACACGCTTAACGTTCATTAATGATATAGTATTATATGAGTTATGTGATTTGGTGACCGAATGTTGTTTAGAGTCCTGCATGAGATCATGGACCTGACGAGGAGCTCCGGAATGGTCTGGAGGTAAAGATTGATATATAGGGCAATGCTATTTGGTCACCGGAAAGGTTTCGGAGTGTATCGGGTAGTCATTGGATCACCGAATGGGGTTCCGGGAAGGCTCGGGAGGTTAATGGGCCTTATGGGCCAAGAGGGGGAACACACCAGCCCACAAGGGGCTGGCGCGCCCCTTCCCTTGGCCGCCGGCCCTAGGGATGGAAAGGAGGGAGGGCTAGCCCCTCTTTCCTCCCCCCCCCCCCCCCCCGCCTGCAGGCAAACAAGGAGGGGGCGCCAAAGGGCAGGCGCCCAAGGGGGTCGGCCGGCCGGCCACCTTGGGGTTCTACAGTGCATGGCGTAGCCCAGCGGGAACAACTTCACCATCACCGTCACCACGTCATCATGCTGCCGGAACTCATCTACTACTTCATCCGTCTTGCTGGATTAAGAAGGCGAGTACGTCATCGTGTTGAACTTATGCTGAACGCGGAGGTGCCGTACGTTCAGTACTTGATCGGTTGGATCACGAAGGTGTTCGAATACATCAACCGCGTTGTTAAATGCTTCTGCTTTATGGTTTATGAGGGTATGTAGACATACCCTCCCCTCTCGTTGCTATGCATATCCATGGATAGATCTTGCGTGTGCATAGAATTTTTGTTGTTTTCCATGCAACGTTCTCCAACACCTACTAGGCAGTGGCCCAACTAGCCCTCTGTGTGGCTGTGCTCACGGATGAGAGCACCGGCGGCCACGGCCATGGCCAGGGGCGCAGCAGCGAGTGCATGGCAGACGCGGCTAGCGTGGGGGCGAGCAGCAGCAAGGGAGCGGGGGCACAGCGGCGCACATATGCACACAGGCTGATACGTCTACAACGTATCTATAATTTTTGATTGTTCCATGCTATTATATTGTCTATTTTGGATGTTTTATATGCATTAATATGCTATTTTATATTAGTTTTGGGACTAACTTGTTAACCCAGTGTGACGCCCCGAGACCGTTGCGCCAGGTGTCTTCCAGTGTTTCGCTGTTGTTGCCTTGTCATTTGCTTGTGTGTCACATCTTAGCATGTCATCATGTGCATTGCATCATCATGTTTTTTAAAACTTGCATCCGTTCGGGTTCCCCCAGTTCCTTCCGTTGTCCGTTCTGAGCCCAGACACACTCGCACGCGCCCGTGGCACGTATAAGTGGCCGGGAAATGCTCTCGGAATGGGATGAAAGTTGGCGTGCGGTGTTGTTTTGTTGTCAGTAGGACACCTGGCAAGTTTCATCGCATCCGGAGCTCGTTTGATAGCCCAACCGTTAAACTATAGTGGCATTATAGTCGGTCAAATCGTCGGAGGTTTTCGGTCTCCGAAAACCCTGCCAGGCTGCGTCTCTCCCCTCTTCTCTCAGCCCAACCCGCTCTCCACAGTCCGCCAGGCCCAACCTAACCTCCTCTCGTCAGCCCGCGGCCCTCCTCGCGCACACGTCCGAAAGCCGTCCCGGACCCGACCTGAACAGTCGTGACCGATGGGCCCGGAACATCCCCAAACATCTACAAAACATCACCGTTTTCTTATTTGGACTCCCTAGCCTATTTTTCTCGACCGCCCGATTACGATCGGATGGACCGAATACCCCCCTAACCTAATCCAATAACGTATATAAGAGGGCAACCCTAAATTTTAGGCGAGTTGTCCCATCCTCCACTCGTCGCCGCCACCACTCCACCGAATCCCCCTCGGGATCCTTCCACCAACCAGCTTCATCCTTCCCGATCCAAACCATCCATCCACCCACTTCCTCCAATCGATCCATCGCATGAGAGAAAGTGCTCCCTGCCTCCCTCAATCCTACCGCGCCCGACTCCGTCTGACCCTGCTGACCACCTCGCCGGAGCACAGCACCCTCGGAGCCCCGAGCCCTGTGCCCTTCGCCGCCTCCCATGCGCCTCTGCTCGTGCCTGAGCACGGACGCCTCGCCGAACTCCTCCCGCAGCAGTCCCGCATCAAGCCTCGCGCCGTCGGCTAGCAGGACCAAGCCGTCGTCGTCCTTTGTCCTCGTAGCCTCCCCGCTCTCCTCGCCGGCGCAGGGAGATGAGCCCCTCTCGAACTCCAGCGACGGTGTCGCCCCTCGCAGGTCATCCGTGCCCTTGCGCTTCCTTCTTCTTCCCCTATCCCGCTCTCCTCTCACATCTCTCTCTCTCTGAACCAGCGACTGCCGCCGTCGCCATGGCCTACATCGCCTCGATGCCATGGCCGCCTGAAGCTTCTCCACCACCGCCGCTGTCGTATGGATCTCTGCCACCGGCCACCACATCCACGACGTCCTTGTCCAGGTCCCGGCCTCGTCCACCTCCTGCAGCCGAGCACCGGCCGGCCACCAGAGCTCCTCCGAGCGCCTCCTCTGCATCAAACGGGGAGGATGAGATGCATGTTCCCTTCGCCATCGCTATGCCCGCACGCCAAGTCCCTCGCGGCTCCACCGGAGTCTGGTCCTCGCCGGCCTTTCCCTGCACGCCCGCTGCCGTCGTCCTGTTTCTTCCCGGCAAGAGCCTCGCCTCTGCTCCGTCCGGTTTGGGAGAGCGCTGCTGTTCCCCCTGCTTTGACCGGCGCCAAGTTCCCCCGTGCCTGGAACCGCTCGATCCCGTTGACCGCCCTCTGCTTCGCGCTCCTGGGCCTGCATCGTGCGCGTGGCCTCTTCGCCTTGGGCCGCTTCTACTGCACCGCACCAAGGCCACATCCAGATCCGGCCTCGCCGTCCTGGGCCATGGCCCGCTATGTGAGCGGCCGCACGAGATCCCCCTGTGCACTATCTGGCCAGCTAGTTTCAGCCCGTTCTGTTTTTTTTTCTGCTGCTGTGATTTTAGCAATTATCCAGAAAACTGCATATTTACAAAACAGTCCTTCATGTTCATGCATTTAATATCTCGCAAACCGTGCATCAGATTAAAATGTTTTAAATAGGTAAGATGCTTATAATTTCATGTAGTTTCATAATTTGCAATTTTCATCCATGTTTAAAATGTTTAACTTGCTTTCTGCATTAATTTGCTTAAATGCCATGTTAAAATGATTTAATTCATAACTTAATAACCGTAGCTCCAAATTCAATAAACTATATATGTAAATGGGGTAGAAAAATGCATAGATTATTATGGTGACCTTACTTTGCATGTTTCACAACTCTAAAATATGGTTTAGGGCAGAACAGTACCAAACCTAAAAATATGCACATGAGGAGTTTCTGGACTTGTTGTTTGTTGTTCCGGCCTCATTTAAACTTGCCTAGATAGGTAGTTTTCATATGATTCACCTCTTGCCATGCTAACCAACATTTAATATTGTTGAGTACATAAACGGGAGAGAACTAAATAAGTCACATGGTGTTTCGTCAATATGCAACTCGTTGCATATTGAGCTCCACTTAATTTGTAGGATTGCTTGTGCACTTTGCCATGCCATGCTTCATTAAACCGGACATGCATCATACTTGATTGTGCATCATGCCATGTTTATGTGATGGTTGTTTATTATGTTGTTTGCTTCTTTCCGATGTTGCTTCTTCGGGTTAGTTCCGATAACGTCGCGTTTGTGAGGATCCGTTCGACTACGTCCGTTTGTCTTCTTCATGGACTCGTTCTTCTTCCTTGCGGTATCTCAGGCAAGATGACCATACCCTCGAAATCACTTCTATCTTTGCTTGCTAGTTGCTCGCTCTTTTGCTATGCTGCGATATCTACCACTTGCTATATCATGCCTCACATAATGCCATGTCAAACCTCTAACCCACCTTGTCCTGGAAAACCATTGTTTGGCTATGTTACCGCTTTGCTCAGCCCCTCTTATAGCGTTGCTAGTTGCAGGTGAAGATGAAGTTTGTTCCTTGTTGGAACATGATTATTCTTGGGATATCACAATATATCTTATTTACTTAATGCATGTATATACTTGGTAAAGGGTGGAAGGCTCGGCCTTATACCTGGTGTTTTGTTCCACTCCTGCCGCCCTAGTTTCCGTCATACCGGTGTTATGTTCCTTGATTTTTGCGTTCCTTACGCGGTTGGGTGTTATGGGAACCCCTTGACAGTTTGCTTTGAATAAAACTCCTCCAGCAAGGCCCAACCTTGGTTTTACATTTGCCTCACCTAGCCTTTATCCCCTTGGGTTTCCGGAGCCCGAGGGTCATCTTTATTTTAACCCCCCTGGGCCAGTGCTTCTCTAAGTGTTGGTCCAACCTGAGCGATGTCCGGTGCCCCCCTGGGCAACCAGGGTCTATGCCAACCCGACGTCTTGCTTATCCAGTGTACCCTGAGAACGAGATATGTGCAGCTCCTATCGGGATTTGTCGGCACAACGGGTGGTCTTGCTGGTCTTGTTTTAGCATTGTCGAAATGTCTTGTAACCGGGATTCCGAGTCTGATCGGGTCTTCCTGGGAGAAGGAATATCCTTCGTTGACCGTGAGAGCTTGTGATGGGCTAAGTTGGGACACCCCTGTAGGGTTTTGAACTTTCGAAAGTCGTGCCCGCGGTTATGGGCAGATAGGAATTTGTTAATGTCTGGTTGCAGAGAACTTGACATTTAATTTAATTAAAATACATCAACCGCGTGTGTAGCCGTGATGGTCTCTTCTCGGCGGAGTCCGGGAAGTGAACACGGTTCTTGTGTTATGCTTGGACGTAAGTAGTTTCAGGATCACTTCTTGATCACTTCTAGTTCATGACCGTGCTTTGCCTCTCTTCTCGCTCTCATTTGCGTAAGTTAGCCACCATATATGCTAGTGCTTGCTGTAGCTCCACCTCACTACCTTTTCCTACCCATAAGCTTAAATAGTCTTGATCGCTAGTATGTGAGATTGCCGAGTCCTCGTGGCTCACATATACTTCCAAACAGTTGCAGGTGTCGATGATATCAGTGCAGGTGACGCAACCCAGCTCAAGTGGGAGCTCGATGAAGATCGTTGTTCGTTGTGTTGTTTCATTTCCAGTTGATCCGTAGTGGAGCCCAGTCGGGGCGATCGAGGATCTATGTATTAGGGGTTGTCTTTCTTTATTTGGTTCCGTAGTCGGACCTTGATTGTATCTGGATGATGTAATGCTATATCTATGTATTGTGTGAAGTGGTGATTGTAAGCCAACTCTTTATCCCTTTCTTATTCAGTACATGGGATATGTGAAGATTACCCCTCTTGCGACATGCCTACTATGCGGTTATGCCTCTAAGTCGTGCTCCGACACGTGGGAGATATAGCCGCATCGTGGGTGTGACACCCAGAGCCCAATGCCAGTTTCTGTTTTTCCTTGTTTTTGAGTTTTACAGAAATGGAATATCAAACGGAGTCCAAACGGAATAAAACTTTATGGTGAATTTTCTTGGACCAGAAGACACGCTTAGGACTTGGATAGGAAGTCATAAGAGTCGCGAGGGCTCCACAAGCCCTCTAGGTGCGCCCTAGGGGGGAGCCCCTGGCTTGTGGGCCCCACGGGAGTCCTCCAACCCTAATCTTTGGCCTGTAAATTCAGAAATATTCCGAAACGACCAAAAGAGTCCACCAAAATACTTTTCCGCCGCTGTAAACTTATGTACCATGTGTGGAGTAATAGTAGTAGATGCAAAATACCCATGAAATCCCATCGAGGGACCTTTTCCGGCACCCTGCCGGAGGGGGATTCGATCACAGAGGGCTTCTACATCAACTCTATTGCCCTTCCGATGAAGCGTGAGTAGTTTACCACAGACCTACGGGTCCATAGCTAGTAGCTAGATGGCTTCTCCTCTCTCTTTGATCCTCAATACCATGTTCTCCTCGATGTTCTTGGGGATCTATCCGATGTAATCTTCTTTTGCGGTGTGTTTGTCAAGATCCGATGAATTGTGGATTTATGATCAGTTTATCTATGAATATTATTTGAATCTTCTCTAAAATCTTATACGCATGATTTGATATCTTTGTATTTCCCTTCGAATTATCGGTTTGGTTTGGCCAACTACATTGGTTTTTCTCGCAATCGGAGAGGTGCTTAGTTTTGGGTTCAATCTTGCGGTGATCTCACCCAGTGATAAAGTAGGGGTAGCAAGACACGTATTGTATTGTTGCCATCAAGGGTAAAAAGATGGGGTTTTCATCATATTGCTTGAGTTTATCCCTCTACATCATGTCATCTTACTTAAGGCGTTACTCCGTTCTTATGAACTTAATACTCTAGATGCATGCTGGATAGCGGTCGATGTGTGGAGTAATAGTAGTAGATGCAGAATCGTTTTGGTCTACTTGACACGGACGTGATGCCTATATGCATAATGATTGCCTTGGATATCGTCATAACTTTGCGCTTTTCTATCAGTTGCTCGACAGTAATTTGTTCACCCACCGTGTTATTTTCCTTCAAGAGAGAAGCCTCTAGTGAAACCTATGGCCCCCGGGTCTATTTTCCATCATATATTTTCATATCTATAAAATAAAAAAACCAAAAATATCTCGCTACAATTTATTTACTTTTATTTTGTTTTACGTTTTAGTAATCTTTTATATCTATCTCTATCAGATATCACCTTTGCAAGTGACTGTGAAGGGATTGACAACCCCTTTATCGCATTGGGTGCAAGTGTTTGATTGTTTGTGCAGGTGCATAGATTGGAGACTTGCTTGTATATCCTACTGGATTGATACCTTGGTTCTTAACTGAGGGAAATACTTATCTCTACTTTGCTGCATCATCCTTTCCTCTTTAGGGGAAAAACCAATGCAAGCTCAAGAAGTAGCAAGTAGCAACCACTAAAATAATTTCCAAGGCATTAATTAGTGAGTCAAATCATGTTGGTTAAACATGATAAATGATCAAGGGAATTTTTAGAATAATACAAACATTTTAGTTTTAATGTTTGAAGAAATATTAATGTTGACTTCAAATTAAATCTGAAATTGCTTTGAATTTTTACCAAGTGTCCATTTAACTTAGCAAATCATGGTGGCATGGCATCATTAGTTAGAGATCACTGTAGAATGACTATTGGGGTGTTACATGCTCCTCTTAATATCAACTCTTGCCCTGATTTCCCTGTGATCGAATATACTGATGATGCTATTATTGTGATGCTTACTTGCTCAACCCAGATTATGCAGATCAAGAATGTCTTATTGCATTATTCTACCCATACTGGATTGAGAGTCACCTAAGAAAGTATCATTGTACCAATCGACACCTCCTCAACTAGATGATTGAGCTGGTAGATACTTTTGGCTGCTCCACTAGTTCTATCTCTTTTACCTACTTAGGGCTACCACTCGGTCTTAACAAGCCTAACTTGGAAGATTTTATGGCCATCATGCAAAGAGTGTAAAAAAGATTGGCTGGCTATTCCAATTTTTGTCATATGGGAGAAGCTTATCGTTGTTGTTTCACAAGTCTCCCGGGTTTTTTTACATGAGTACCCTCTCCGTCTCTACCTGTCGGGGTGGTTAATGATCCCAACAAATATTTAGGGCACCATGTTTGGAGAAAGTATGGGATGAAAGATAAAGGTACTATGTTGATTGCATTGGACAAAGTATGCGTCCCCAAAGAACAGGGTGGACTGGGAGTCCAAGATTTGGCCACTCATATTAAATTCCTCCTCATGAAACACCTACAAAAATTCCTCAATTATATGGATTTGGCTTGGGTTAAATTGATCTAGGAAACTCACTATGAAAGGAGATCCATTGTTCTAGGGAAGTGCATACTTTAAGGTGGAAAAGTTAGTTAAGCTCATTCTAGAGTTCAAGCAGATGTCAAGATGTACTATCAGGCACTATAATTTTATTATGCTATGGCATGCCCTATGGTGTGATATTCCTCTTAAAACCAAGTTTCCATAACTTTTTTCCTTTACCCTCCATGAAGATATTTCAGTAAAGGAGGTTCCGGAGAAAGATTGTTTGCTTCAATTTTTTTCATACTCCAATCTCTTTCCTAGTATTCGAACAATTCCAATAGCTTCAACTTCTGATTTAGAACATTCAGCTCCAAGATTATCCTGAAAAATGTCATATCCCTGGAAGTCCACTAGTTATTCTTCACTAAGAATGTACAATATTTTTTTGAAATGAGAATCTACAAATGTTTGAGACAAGGTTTGGATGCAAACTTCATATTCAAACTACTCTAGAAAATTTATGTAATCCTCAAATACAAAATCTTCTTATGGTTGCTTCTACATGATAGCATCAATACAAGGAATTTGCTTCAACATGCCTTCCTACAATTGTGCTTTCTGCACCCTTAATTCGAAGGAACCTACCCTCCATGTTTTCTGGGAATGCCTTCTGCCATGAACTATTGGGAATCCCTTATTGACACAAGAAATAAAGGTATTTAATACTTGATGAAACCCTTTTGAGTTTGGAGTCTCTGCCTAATTTTTTTGCACTAAGCATCATCATCATGGGTTGTTGGAACATTTGGATGTAGAGAAACGATTAGATATGTAGATGTGAAAATCCCAGTGCTGCCTCTTGAAGAATCCTACTAAAAGTTATCTCATGCTCATCTCTCATAGAATCTAGATGAAACATGTGGCAGAGTTCAAGAATTGGATTGTTGAACATCTTAGTTAAAGTTTTCACCTAATTCTATGATGCTTCCTAGATTTGGTATTTGTTGGCCCAAGGCTTTTGTATTTATTTTCCTTTTTGTACATATACTTTATTGTTTTAATAATAAATACTATAGAACGATTATTCTATGGTTCTGGGTTAAAAAATTGTCAGGGAGGATAATCCATCCATACTGGCTTGCTGAAGAGAAGCATCGACAAAATGCCATACTTCTTTGGTAAAAGGGCAATTGAGGAAGAGATGAACAAATCTCAGGACACACTTATTATATGCATACTTCTTATACGCTTATCAAGCATGAAGGGAGTGCAAGATAGTTAGGTTACTCAATAGAGCGGTGCTTGGCGCCGGCCGACCGGCATAAAAGCCCATATCAGTCCCCCTGAACCTCACGATTAGTATGTCTACAATAATTAGATTCTGCTTCTTTTTCCTTGCATCCTCTTGCCCTGCACTTGAAAAAACCCATCGCCCCGTAGTCAAAACTATCCCCGCACAAGACCCCCATCGACAGCAGCGTAGGAAAATGAAGGCCCACGTTGGCCACGCCACTCGGCCTTGACCCATTCATTGCCACTCGCC
Organism: Triticum monococcum; assembly: GCA_034509565.1. Classification (NCBI taxonomy): domain Eukaryota; kingdom Viridiplantae; phylum Streptophyta; class Magnoliopsida; order Poales; family Poaceae; genus Triticum; species Triticum monococcum. Next base: position 479,088,429 of record CM067843.1, read on the forward strand.
ACAGATGGAGTTGCCGACTAGGGCACCAGTCGCTGCCGTCGTACCTCTTTCATCGATGTTTGCATCACTTGTTTTTATTTCAGTATTTGTAGCATCTAGTGGCCACATCTCCAGCACCAATGGGTTTTGGTTGCAGCAAAAAAGGCATCTATTGGCGCATCATCTTTAGCATCAACACCGCCCAACTAGGTTGTAGTAATCGATGTCCGCGTCTCCCGCATTGGCAACCACTGGTGCAACATCGTTCACTGATGTGGTCCGCTTGCAGTACCAGCCACCATTGGTCTCAGCATCGTGCAACAAATGTGGCAGCGGGCAGTAGCATTGTACGGAGGTGCTAATGAGTAAAAGTATGTGATGTTTTTACCCTTTATTTTGTGCGTACACAATATGCTTTGTCAGGATTTATCGCGTTTGCACACTTCTTTTTGTTTGTTTTCTCCAGGATGTTGTTTTTTATGCATTTGGAGTTTTTTTGAAAGAACGCTAAGAAAGGGTGATGAAACCATGTCAATCAATGTGATAGATAATGACCTTAGGAATAAAAGCATTTTGGGAGAAGCCCGGGCCTCCACAGGGCAACTAGAGAGCTCGACGACCTTTGGTATGAGCACAAGCGCTCGTACCAGTACCAATGATCGTACCGCTCGCTGCCACCTCCTTCTGGTCGACTACTTCACCCCCATACAATTGGATTTGGCATCAAATGCCTACAACCACCAGAAACTCATCCATAAGTAAGAACCCTAGACTCCGGAAGGATTCTGGAGGGGGAATTGATCTAGGGACCACCGCATGGAGAGGGCTTCATCACCACCCGTATTTATCGTTGCTATCTCATACCCATCTCTTTATAATACACAAGTCGGTGGGGACTCACCTTTGTATTATTTAGATCGCCATCTTCATCATGACTTACTCCGCAATGCTAATGCCTTCGATGTGCGAGTAGTTTCCCTCATTCTCGGGGATATGTAGGACCCTAAAATGATAATAGGATTTGATATCCTTTTTATATGTTTGTATGTTAATGATCTTCTTCATATTGGATGAAATCGACCATCAAATATGTGCCTTCTTTGGATGGAAGATTATTACTATTGGTGTGAAGGTGGCACGCGGACATCGGTAGTGACGATGTGTATCTTTCTCCTTCTTGGATAATTGCAACAGAGGATAAACGGAGACCACTTTAGTTGCGTCCATGGGGGAATCCTCAATTACCATTCGGTAGTTGTAGTGGGGATGAATGATAGTGGCGTATGGTATATGAAATTATTGCATGTATGCATGTATCTATACTTGGCTTTGCCCACTTGTAGAAACATATAAAACGGCTTAGGAATTTCAATTAGAAATTATGCTTAGGCATCGATTGTGTAGACACATAGAATCCCGATTCCCTGAGAACGCCTTAACCCCAGCAATTCCAACAATTGTCCGCCTCACGCTCTTTTATTTTACTCTTGCTCTTTATTTTCATGTTCACAGAAACTACTAAATACTTTAAGCCTTTATATGTGCTTTGCTTGGGATCACAACAAACTTGCACGCATTATAATTTATATCATTTTGGGAGACAAAGTCCAATTCTTGTGCTTCTTGTGTGATTGATACTCTTACTTCAAAAAATCTACATCTAAACCATGTGCACTTGGAGGACATCAGGTGTGTGGCCGGTTGCAGCACTGACCAATACAGACATAACATCTGCGTGCCCTGATTGAAGCACGAGTCGATCTCGAATCCAGCAAAGTCTGGTCGCGTGTATCACCGCGATCATAGCTCCCAACACCGTCAGTAGCAGCTTGCCGTTGTGTCAGTCCTAGCACCCGGCACCGCTGGTTGCAGCTCATTGTCGTGGCAGTTGCATCTCGTCGGTGTGACAGTCGTAGCACCCCACGCCGCCAGTGCAGTTTGTCCTCGGGCCGGATGCAATACTGGTGGGCACCGGTTGCAGCTCGCCCCATCATGCCCAGCCGACCCTTTCAGCAGCCTGATGTTGCGGCACCGCCCCCGCTCATTGCCGCTGGCAGCATCCAGGCGAGTCGATTTGTAGCACCAACGCGTCCCTCCCCCATCTAGCGTGCAACATCTGCCCCCCCCCCCCCTACTCGTCGACCGACACGCATCGCCTCTCGTCGCGGCGAGGTGGTCGTCCGGGCTTACAACGGTGGTCATTTGTAGAGCCATGCCGGACATTGGATTTGGTTCACAAGGAGGAGCGCAATTTTGTGGGTTTCGCTCGCCGGGGAAGACAAAACGAGAGAGACTAGAGGCATGCAAGATTGGAGCCGATGATAAGGATGAGGCGAAAGGATGATGTGTTGGTCGGTGCATGAGCCCCATGGCACGACGTGGCACGCGTGCGTGCAACCAGCAAAGGACGAAGCCGGTCATCATTTTCCTATTCATTACTCAAAGTACTTCCTCTGGTTCTTTTTACTCTGCATATAAGGATTGTCTGAAGTCAAACTTTGTAAAGTTTGATCATATTTATATAAAAAAAATATTAACATCTACAATGCTAAATTTATACAATATGAAAGCTAAAGTCATGACGCATTTAATGTTGTTGATTTCACATTCTGAATGTTGGTAGTTTTTCTATAAATTTAATCAAAGTTTATGACATTTGACTTCAGAAAAATCTTATATGCGAACTAAAAATGACAGGAGGAAGTAGTCGCTTACACCCAGCTTTGATTTAATTAAGAATCACCTGCCACATAAAGTATGCTTAATTCTCCTGCAGACGCGGCGTAGTCGACAGCTAGCTATCCAAGAGGATATTCAATTTGGACCAGGCTGCAGTAGCTTAGAAGGAACGAAGATGCGCATGCGCTCTACATAAAAAATGCAAATTTGATTTTTATTACTCCTTTCGCAAACTAATATAAGAGCGTTTAGAATACTAAAATAATGATCTAAATGCTTTTTTATTTTAGTTTACAAAGGAAGTATAAACTAAATATATAAATAAATCCAAAGTTCTCGCAAGTGATCAGTTGTCTACTTCCTTTGAGTTGGGGAATCAATTAAAGGCATACTCGTTTGCAAAAGTACTGGTGCAGTATACGTAATTGCATTGGAGATACAACAACTTGGCAGTTGGCATTTAGGGGACATTTAGTCCATAAAATTAAGAAAATGCAATGGAATGGTCTATTAACTCGGCTTGCCGGCTCACTTGGGTCCAAACTGAGTCAATTAGATTAGCCACAATGGGTAATAACATAAACTAGTAACATGCCCGTGTTATTATTCTATGTTACTATTATAATGGAGAATAACATATGTGTGATAACATGTAACCCTTTATTTATTAGGCTATAGACACATCTTGCCTTGATATGTGTGATGTTATTCATACTACTAGTAACTAGCTATGTTACCACTTTTCTCTCTTTCTTCATTTATTGTCTGCCACATCATCTAATTTATCTACATATGTGTGATGTTGATGCAGAGGCCGGGGTCTTTCCCCTTTTCGAAAAGAAAAAAAAAGATATGTGTGATGTTACTACTTATGTTACTTTCATTGTGGGTAGTCTTAGGCTGGTCATAATGGGAGTAACTTAGGCCCTATTTGGTTCATAAGTCCTAGGACTTTTTTTAGTCCCAACTTATAAATCCTAAGTCCCTAAAAAGTCCCTACCTGTTTGGTTCCTGAAACTTATAAATATCTATAAGACCATATTACAACTATAAGTCTCTCCTTAAGAGTCTTATTTCATAAGTCCCAAATGCCCACTTTAAGTCCCTATAAGTCCCTCCTGTTTGGTTTAGATGGGACTTATAAGGACTTATTTAAGTCCCTAGACCAATAAGTCCCTGAAAACAAACACCCTCTTACCAAGTAACATAACACATCAAGAAAAGTTTGCTTACATGGCATATATTTAATGAGGAGAGAGATGGTTGGATATATTATTGTAACATAACACATCCCAAGACAAAATAATTCTACATCATGATTTACATGATACCACATATATGTTATTCCCCACTATAAAGTTAGTATCATAAACTAGTAACATATACATATTACTAGTCTAAATTACTCCCCCACTATGACTAGCCTTAACTATCAGTATGCATCGATCGGAGTATAAGTTTGCAAAGGAACGCCCACCTCCACAACAAACATGCCTAGCTTGATGATATGACTTTCTTCATGCAGAAACCAGTGACATGTCGTCAGTTGACCATCATCACCTTGCATCGATCTGAATATGAAAACCGAGAGCAGGAGTGCCTCATGTTAGAATTAATGGCCTAACCCATTAACAAAATCTGAAATCTCAAATGAGCCCATATGTAAAATGACAAGTGATGGTACTAAAATTTAGTCCATCCCGGAAGTTGAGGAAAAGTTGGATCTTTTTATATAGTGAGTTCTCTCCACCACTCTAAGTGGTGTGTTGAGAAGAGAAAGAGAAGACCACACGCGCGTGCTCGCTCGCCTAGCCGGGTCGTGGCGAGGCGGCGCGTATGTGCGACATGCGTGTGAATGGTCCGCTGAAATTCGGTCCGTTGCCTTGCAGGGGTGCGGCTTCCTTTTGCCGTTTTATTTTTATGTTTTAACAGACAAGTTAATGATTTCTTGTCTGGTAAATATACGACTTAGAAATCAAGTCGGTTTGGGATTGTGATCGCAACACAATACCGCCTCTCGTCCTAATATATATAATGCTACCGGCTGCGGCCATAGACGCACCGAAAAACACATAGGATTTTGCCTCGTCTCACAACTTGTGTCGCCATCGTAGTCTACTCTATTCCGAACGTCGACATGCATCGGCGTGCAGGAGAGCAGGTCTCCGGAACCGGTTGTCTTTGCGATCTTTCACCGGGAGAGGACGAATTAGGTATTTGGGAAGCGCTCTGTGCGAATGCTCAAGTTCGTCATCATGGGTCGTCTTCCGTCCAATTCGTATGGTGCTACTCATCGTCGTCTCCATCGTCATCAACAACAGATCGTCGCCAACATCATCATCAACACCGTCGCTTCTGCTGCAACTATCGAACATTACGTCAATCATGATCTGTTCATGTCTCTCTCTTGAGTTGCTATTTTGTGTGCAATGCTGATGTACATGATTTTTGGATCTTTTAGTTTGCTAGATTGTTGCATGCTAATTTCTATCCTAGTCATGAATTATTTACTGGAATTATTCACGAACTTGCCTAATTTTCCAACGATCCAAAAACCTAATTGTAGACAATTTCCCGAGTTAATTATGACTGGATTCGCTGATGCACTGAGGCCGGATAAGTTTACCGGTCTGCACTTTAAGAGGTGGCAGGTGAAGACCACGCTCTGGCTTACTGCTCTAAAAGTTTTCCACGTTAGTGTTGGTGCTCCAAAGGAAATGTCTGACGAAGATCATAGAAAATTTTAGGAAGCCAATACTATGTTTGTGGGATGCATTCTGAGTGTTCTTGTTGACCGTCTATGTGATGTGTACATGCACATAGATGACATAAATACACTGTGGGATGCACTGAATGCAAAATTCCATGCAACAGATGTAGACAGTGAATTGCACATCATGGAGAGTTTTCATGACTACAAGATAGTGAATAATCGTTATATAGTTGAACAAGCTCATGAGATATAGTGCATTGTGAATGAACTTGAACTCCTTAAGTGTGTACTACCCGACAAATTTGTGGCTAGGTGCATGATTGCAAAGTTGCCTCCTTCATGGAGGAATTTCGTCACAACTCTAAAACATAAGAGACAAGAGATATTAGTTGAAAATCTGATTGCATCTCTTGATGTTGAAGAAAAAGCTTGGGCTAAAGACAGTACTAAGAAAGGAGGTGATGTTTATCCTACCGCCAATATGGTGCAGAGGTACCCAAAGAACAAGAACAAAGGGAAGAACAAATCTATTTTCAACAAGCGTACCAAGACTACTACCTTCAAGAAGAAGAAGTTTAACAAGGCTGAGCTAGAGTGCTACGCCTGTGAGAAGCCCGGACACTTTTCCAAGGAATGCCGAGAACGTGTAGACCGCAGAGGGAAAACGAGCTCGAAGACTGTCAACATGGTGACCACTAGCAATACTGATGGGTATGGTCTTTTATCTATTGTGCTTTCAATATTTCAATCATCTTCGTGGTGGATTGATTTAGGTGCTAACGTTCATGTGTGTGATAGCCTATATTTGTTTACTTCTTATCAGGTAACAAGGGATTCTTCCGTCTTAATGGGGAATGGGTCACATGGTTCTGTTCGTGGCATTGGCCCAGTGGATCTGAAGTTTACTTCGGGAAAGATCATGCAACTGAGAAACGTGCAACATGTCCCTACTATGAACAAGAATCTATTTAGCGGCTCTCTTCTATGTCGAGATGGGTTTAAGGTGGTTTTAGAGTCAAATAAAGTAATCGTGTCGAGATTTGGACAGTTTATAGGCAAAGGCTATGAGTGTGGAGGCTTGTTCCACTTTTCCTTTTCAATTTTTTGCAATAAGTCAGTAAACCAAATTTGTGCTAGTGTTAATGATGATGCAAGTGTTTGGCACTCTCATTTATGTCATATTAATTTTGGTTTAATGTCTCGGCTATCAAGTATGACTTTAATGCTGAATTTCACCATTCCCAAAGGTTCTAAGTGCCATAGTTGTGTGCAATCGAAGCAACCTCGAATGTCGAGGAGAGAAACTTGGCACCTCTAAAACTCATACATTCTGATCTTTGTCAGACGAATAGTGTGTTGACAAAAGATGGAAAGAGATATTTCATGACTTTGATTGATGATGCGACTAGATTTTGCTAGGTTTATTTATTGCAAACTAAAGATCATTAGACTACTTTAAAATCTATAAAGCCGAAGTTAAAAATAAACTAGAGAGAAAGATCAAATGTCTTAGGTCCGATCGTGGTGGAGAGTATTTTCCCAAAGTATTTGATGAATTTATGAGGAACATGGTATTATTCATGAGAGGACGTCTCCCTATTCACCCCAATCAAACCGGGTTGCCGAGAGGAAAAACCACACATTGACTGACTTGGTGAATGCCATGTTAGACACTGCCGGTTTATCTAAGGCATGGTGGGGGGAGGCCTTATTGACTTCATGTCATGTCCTAAATAGAGTTCCTAACAAGAATAAGGAGAAAACCCCTTATGAGGAGTGGGTTGGGAGAAAACCATCACTCTCTTATTTGCGCACTTGGGGATGCTTGGAAACGGTCAATATTCCTATTCCTAATAAACGCAAACTCGGACCAAAGACAGTGGATTTTGTCTTTCTAGGACATTCTCAACAGAGCATTGCTTATAGATTTTTTGTTGTAGAATCTGAAGTACCTGATATGCATGTTGATACTATAATGAAATCTCGTGATGCAACATTCTTTGAGAATATATTTCCTATGAAAGATATGCATAGCATGCTAGATTTTCTTCTGAGATAATTCCTGAATCTAGTATAAGTGATGAATATTTCGAACAATCACACAAGGAAGTCCTTGAGAAGAATAATGATGAAGCTCCTATAAGGAGCAAGAGACAAAGGGTTGCAAATCCTTTGGTGATGATTTCATTGTATACCTTGTGGACGACACACCCAAGTCTATTGCAAAGGCATATGCATCTCCGGATGTAGATGATTGGAAAGAAGCTGTTCATAATGAGATGGACTCAGTTCTTTCTAATGGAACTTGGGAAATAACTGATAGACCATATGGTTTTAAACATGTGGGTGTTCAAAAAGAAGTTAAAGCCTGATGGTACTATTGATAAGTACAAGGCGCGACTTGTGGACAAGGGCTACACTCAAAAAGAAGGCGAAGATTACTGTGACACCTATTCACCCGTTGCTAGAATGACCACCATTCGAGTGTTACTTTCCCTGGCTGCCTCTTCTGGTCTTATCATTCATCAAATGGATGTAAAGACAACTTTCCTCAATGGAGAGTTGGAAGAGGAAATTTATATGGATCAGCCTGATGGGTTTGTGGTAAAGGGTGAAGAGAGAAAGGTGTGCAAGTTGTTAAAATCTTAGTATGGTCTGAAAGAGGCACCTAAGCAATGACATGAGAAGTTTGAAAGAACTCCGACTTCTGCAGGATTTTTCATTAACGAGGCTGATAGGTGTGTTTACTATTGCCATGGTATGGGCAATAGTGTTATATTATGTTTGTATGTGGATGAGGTCAAGTCTTTTTTATCAAAAAGTTTTGATATGAAAGATCTGGAAGAAGCCGATGCAATTCTAAACATCAAACTTATTAAGGATGAGAGTGGGATTACTCTAACACATTCTCACTATGTTGACAAGGTCTTGAGCCGGTTCGGCTTTATGTATAACAAGCCTTCTCCAACACCTTATGATCCCAGTGTGACACTCAGGAAGAACAAGAAAGAAACGAGAGATCAATTAAGATACTCTCAAATTGTCGGTTCACTCATGTACTTAGCTAGTGCTACAAGGCCAGATATCTCTTTTGCTGTCAGCAAACCGAGTAGGTTCATGTCCAACCCAGGTGATGATCATTGGCATGCACTAGAAAGGTTCTTGCGCTATCTGAGAGGTACTATGAGTTACGAAATTACTTATTCAGGGCATCCTGCTGTGCTACAAGGATACAATGATTCAAATTGGATCTCCGATGTTGATGTACTCTAGGCAAAAAGTGGGTATCTATTTACTCAGGGAGGTGGCGCAGTGTCACGGATGTCTTGCAAACAAACCATATTGACGAGGTCAACTATGGAAGCAGAACTAACTGCTTTAGACACAATCACTTTTGAGGCAGAATGGATGCGTGAGCTCTTGATGGACTTGCCTATGGTTGAAAAACCTGTACCGACTATTCTTATGAATTGTGATAACCAAACGGTTATCGCTAAAGTGAACAATTCTAAGGACAATGCGGAGTCATCAAGACACGTGAAGAGACGTTTGAAGTCTGTCAGGAAGTTAAACAACTCCTGAGTAATAACTGTTACGTATATTCAAACAGACAAAACCTAGCAGATCCCTTTACAAAGGGACTATCATGAAATGCGATAGATATTGCATCAAGGGAGATGGGTATGAGACCCATAGATGTTACACCATAGTAGTAACCCAACCTTTGTGATTGGAGATCCCGTGAATTAGGATCTGGGAAGAATAAGCTATTGGTTAACTGAGGAGAGTAATAAGTGACCATCTCTAGGTGAAGATGCAAAACTATCAAAGTCGTAATGCTCAAAGCTATAAGGATGGTTGGCAACATGCCTTAATGTGGTTCTATTGACTATGATTAGCAAAGATGTTCTCCTACAGAGCAGTCATGAAAGAACGCACATATATGAGTTCCAACTGTAAATGTCACTGTCTATGAGATTAGGGTGATCTCTATAAGCTCACAAAGAGACCAGGGAGTATGATGTATATGCTCCAAACCGCATGGTAGCCTGCTGGCAGCCAGGTATTGGTTAAGACTTTGAGTGAAACCTTTTCACATAAAACTAGCAATTCAAGGCATAGTCCATTGTCAACTTATGAATGGATGTAGCTTAAAGCTCTAGGCAGAAGTTCAACTTAACAGTCTCTACTACATTGGTATATTAAACAAGTGGTGAGAAAAGATAAAACTCTAAATGGGTATTTGAGATCTGGTGGGGGATTGTAAGAAATAATGGGCCTGGCCCATTAACAAAATCTGAAATCTCAAATGAGCCCATGTATAAAATGGCAACTGGTGGTGTTAAAGTTTAGTCCCACCCCGAAAGTTGAAGAAGAGTTGGACCTCTTTGTATAGTGGGTTTTCTCCACCACTCTAAATGGTGTGTTGAGAAGAGAAAGGGAAGATCACTCGCGTGCGCTCGCTCGCCTTGCCTGGCAGGCCGGGCCGGGGCGTGGCGTGGTGGCGCGAGGCGGCGCATACATGCGACATGCGCATGAATGGTCCGCCAAAATCCGGTCCTTGTCTTGCAGGGGTGTGCCTTCCTTTTGCCAATTTATTTTTATGTCTTGGCAGACAAGTTAATGATTTATTGTCCCGTAACTATACGACTTAGAAACCAAGTCAGTTTGGGATTGTGATCGCGACACAATACCGCCTCTGGTCCTAATATATATACTGCTACCGGCTGCGGCCATAAACACATCGAAAAACACCTAGGGTTTTGCCTCGTCTCACAACTTGTGCCGCCACCGTAGTCTACTCTATTCCGAATGCCGACGTGCATCGGCGTGCGGGAGAGCAGGTCTCCAGAACCGTTCGTATTTGCGATCCTGCACCGAGAAAGGATGAATTAGGTTTTTTGAAAGCTCTCTGCGCGACTGCTCAAGTTCGTCATCACGGGCCGTCTTCCGTCCAAGTCGGACGGTGCTACTCATCGTCGTCAACAACAGATCGCCGCCAACATCATCATCAACACCATCACTTCTGCTGCAAGTACCGAACAATATGTCAATCGTGATCTGTTCATGTCTCTCTCTGAAGTTGCTATTTTGTGTGTGATGCTGCTGTACATGATTTGTGAATCTTTTAGTTTGCTAGATTGTTGCATGCTAGTTTCTGCCCTAGTCATGAATTATTTACCGAAGTTATTCATGAACTTGCCTAATTTTCGAACACCTCACAAATTAAACCACCAACCACCACCGATTCAAATTAAGCAACCTAGCTAGTTTAACTATGATTAGTACTCAATTATTGCGCTAGTGCTAGTAGTTGATAAGACCACATGGGCACAAGATGAGTGGATATTCAAGAGAACATCCCCATTTTGGAAAGAGGGTCAAGGAGCACCAGTTCAGCGAGTCTGGGGACCAACCAAACGCAAGGAGGCAGCACGACTGATCCCAATTATACCCATCCACTCACAAAAGCCTTGGAGGAGACAAGATATTTTCGAAGAGAGCACACCTACATCATAGCATCGTAATACTTTAATTGATCAATCCCGTAAAGAGCAGGGGGGGTGGGCCCGGCCCATATTTTGTTACGAGCAAGCATAGTCGTCCATATCTGCCGCGTTATCATTTGATACTGTCTTTTTTTTTGCGAGTATCATTTGATATTGTCCACCCGGGTTGCTTTGATTGGTCAGGGATTAATATATACGATGGATTAGCTAATTAATCCGCCGTACGTACGTGCAGCATTGACACGTAAGTGAGCATCTTGCGAGGACCAAATACCGTTTCACCCCTTTCCGGTGGGGTTTCGCCGGCCGGTGGCACGCTCGCACGGACTAAACCTGGTCCATGAATGAGCCCAACCTTACATTTTTCTAGTACAAGCTGGTGTTTGTACTACCTTCTCAGTCAGTGTACAGTCGATCGAGGCGACCGATCACATCACCAGCACAGTGCGAGAGGAGCAAGTGGACGGACAACCATTAAGCTGCTAGCCCCTACTCCACGGCCAGATCGAGAGGAGCAAGCTTGAGAGAGACCACACCGGATGGATGATCGAGGCAGTTGGGTTTTGATGCGATCTCCTGCTCATTGTCCGCACTGTTGGAGCACGCTCCGGTCCAAAAGGCGGCACGGTTTTAATCACATATATCACCGGAAATCTCAGGCGATGGCGACGCCAGGAAGGCTGGGGATCGATCGACATGCTGCTAGTCCGTGTGAAGGATCGACACACGACACTTGTCCCGTTTTCCGAGCGCCAGAGACGTCTATATATATATAGATTAACCCCGAACAGGTAAGCTCATCACATGGGTTATTAGTTTAGCCATGTCCTCCTGTCACGCACGCTGCCCATAATTAGTAACCATAGTCTAATTGGGCGGCGCCCGGCCCCTCTCTGCAAGCAACCACACCTGCCTGCCTGCCTGCCTGCCTTTTGAGGGACTTTGACGTGTGCGGGTGAGTTAGAGTAGAGGGAGCGAACTCTCAGTGCCTGAGGCAAGTACGCAGGAGGTACATAGATAGGAGCAGGATGGACGGCCTCCACACGGAGCTGGCGCTGGGGCTGATCGGGTGCGGCCATGGCGACCTCCAGACGGCGCCGTTCGTGGCCAAGACGTACCAGATGGTGTGCGACCCTAGGACGGACGCGCTCGTCAGGTGGGGGAAGGGCAACAACAGCTTCCTCGTCACCGACGTCGCCGGCTTCTCGCAGCTCCTCCTCCCCTGCTTCTTCAAGCACGGCAACTTCTCCAGCTTCGTCCGCCAGCTCAACACATATGTGAGTACTCCTATCCTACCTAGTGAGGCTTCCAGTGCCGCCGTCTTTTGTCTTCTGGTGTCCTAGCAAGAAGTGGTCTGTAAATGGTACTTGCTTGTACGAAGGGTACTCTAAGCTTGCACGTGCACTGTACAATGTCTGCTTGATTTGCTTATTAGATGGAATTCTTGTGCAGGGCTTCCGGAAGGTGCACCCGGACCGATGGGAGTTCGCGCACGAGTCGTTCCTGCGCGGCCAGACGCACCTGCTGCCGCGCATCGTGCGCCGCAAGAAGCGCGGCGAGGTCGGTGCTGGCGCCTCCTGCTCGTCTGCAGTCGGTGGCGGCGAGCAGCACCAGCACGTGGTGGCCAATATGGGAGACCAAGTGGAGGAGGAAGAGGATGAGGAGGGAAGGGAGGCGCTGCTCGAGGAGGTTCAGAGGCTGCGGCAGGAGCAGACGGCCATCGGGGAGCAGCTGGCGAAGATGAGCCGGCGACTGCAGGCGACAGAGCGGCGGCCTGACCGGCTCATGTCCTTCCTCTCCAAGCTCGCCGAGGATCCCAACGCCACCTCCCTCCACCTTCTTGAACAGGCAGCCGAGAAGAAGCGCCAGCGCATGCAGTGCCCTTCCCGTGATTTTACTTCCTTTCCCGTCGCACTTCCTCTTCATCCCGCGCCTTCACCGCCGCCGCCACCGCTATTGGCGCTCGGCGACCCGACCATGGGCGGGGTCAGAGTCTGGCAATGGGCGGAGCCGATGCCACTGGCGCTCACAACCTTCGAGCAGTCCTCCGCGAGCTCCGGGGTGCAGCAGGTGCCGGAGTTCGAGGGCGGCCGGAGCGGCAGCAGCATGGGCATAACTGACGGTGGGACCGCGGTGGAGACCCCCTTCCCGTTCTGCCTACTGGGCCAGTGTTTCTTCTAAACACGGCGCGCGCATCGTGCATGCACATGCACTACCTTCTTCTACTTACTAATTTAGCAATTAGCAATCATTTGTACACACCTACAAAAAACAATGTTATATTAGCTCTGCTATACTCATTCAGTAATACCAGCATCGGTACGTGCTCTGAATATTCTTAGGCCACTAGGCGCTGTCGACCGGCCAAAATTCGGTCAGTCGCCGCGCGGCCCTTAGATTAGGCCAGCTCATGCTCTTAGCCGGACTTGCATACCGCGGACGCGTCCGAGCACACCTGCCAACATTGATCGGGCACTTCATGTATTCGCGCCTCCACACCGTTGTATCTCATATTCCCTCTCTTATATCATAGTTTTAAATAATCGGTTATAGCTCCGTTATAATCTTTTTAGCAGGGTGCCACTAAATGGTCGCCTTCACAAATAGTCCGTTATAGCCCGCTATACCTGATTCGAAGGTCCGCCGCTATTTCCCATAGCCCGCTATTTAAAACATTGTTTACATTCATACTAAACCATGCAATGTTGTTAAAAACTACATAGATCCTGAGCAAACATACAAATGCACAATGGTTTTATCAAAAGATCACAACCAGACCATCAAAAAATAGCCAAAGTTCATGTAATACATATAATACGGCGGACACGTTCAAACTACATCTAAAACTTGAAATTAAGACGGGTCTTCACCGCTTCCTCGCCGGCCCTTTGCCCTTTCGGTCGCCGGCACGGCTGTAGGAGTCCGCGGCAGGAGGTGGGTCCACGTTGAGCCGTCAGACCCGTAGTCGTCGTCGGAGGAATCGGAGATGACGATGTAGCCTTGCAAGCGCCGGACGACGCGGTCTTGCTTGCGCTTGAGCTTGGCCACCCTCGCCGCCTCCTGCACTGCCTTCGCCGCCTCTCGCTCAGATTGCTCAATGACGTGCAGGAGCTGCTTGGCGCTGAGCCTCCGGAGCCATCGGGCCTTCGTCTCCACCTCAGTCAGTGATCGGCGGCACGCCCACTCGAAGAGATGGTCCTCCTCGCCGGGCACCCGACGGCGGCGGGCGGACTGCGCAGACCCGTTGGACCCGCTCGTCATCTCCCTTGTCCTCCGCCTCTCGCGACAGGCGGCACGTGCCCCCGACTCCGGAGTCTGCATCTGCTGAATCGGCGGAGCGGGCACTAGAACTCAGCGCTGCCCGCGCAAAGCAGCGACCAGAGGTAGAAGAGGTCGTCGGGCGGGAGGAGCAGATCAGGCAAGCCTCACAAGTCTGCATGTGGGGCTTGAAGGGCTGGCGTTGGCATCAACACTGCCGCGATGGGCGACAGGTGGCGTTGCACCGGACCCGGAGCTGTTGCATATCGACACGCGACCGCTCGAGCGTGATACGGAGCGCCAGGTCCTTGTCGTCTCCGGACCTGCCGTCAGAGTGGCTTCCCGGATTTAGTATTTTACTGCTTGGCAGCTCGGATGTGTGGACCAAAGTTGGCTGCACAAACTGCCGAAGTGGTGCCAAATAATTTTCTAATGGCACCGCTGATGAGATGGTAATATTTTTAGATACTAGGTACAAACTGTGACACTATCTTAGGATGCGTTTGGTTGAAGGTGTGGTATGAATGGGTTGGGACCGTGACAGTGTATGAATCACATCTAACAAATGATTTGTAACAACGAAAATGGGGCTAACCTTCTCTGCACATGCCATTAACTTCCTCCCACTGTCCACAGATTCTCTGCACATGCCATTAACTTCTTCCCACTGTCTACAGATTCTCTGCACATGCCATTAACTTCCTCCCACTGTCCACAGATTCAAACGCAACTAGCTTCACGCATAGAGGTTGATGGTGACAATGAGCAGACAGATCTTCAGCCACCCCGCTCCATTTGTTGCAACTGATGGTCCTAGGGAGCCACAAGAGGAAGAAATGACTCAAATCGACCGCCGGATTAAAATCCTTTATGCCAAGTCATAGCCCGAGAGAGAGAGAAGAGAGGCATACCCGGGTGCTGAAGGAGTCGTCGAGGAGGAGGAACCGCTGGAGTGGTCATTGAAGAAGACCATGGCGACCGTGGCGGTAGGATGCGAGACGACGAGAGCGAGGAAGCAAGCGAGGAAGCGGCTATAGCTTAGGAAGGAAGCAAGGAAGGAGGAAACAGGGAAAATGTGACTTGTGGTCGGGGAGAAAAGGGGATGGGGAAGGGGGCGGGGGTAGATATTTCGGCGGTAGGCCAAAAATTTCGAAATGTGGAGGGAAACTTTACGTGCGGTGCCGCCGGACACCATTCACTTTGAACGACTGTACGCATCGCAAATGATTTTTCTAGTTTACGCGCATGGGATGAGTTTGATAATTCATATTTTTGTGGAAATTTGCCTGGATACTATCCTCATCCACGTCATTGCATAATTTAATATCGCTTACTAATTTCGGCACACAAAAGAGCGTACAATACACATACCACACTTATTGAATCGAGTAATTTGAGTAATTAAACAGAGCCAGTTGACCTAAACATTGCCCTAACAAAAGACCAGCATTAAAAACAAAGCCTAAGTACGCATAATTTTAACAAAGCCACCGCCGCGCCAGCCTATGCATCGCCGGTGTGAGATGAGACGTCGAGGACTTATACTGGTGGCATGCCGCCGTTGGTGGACTCCGCGCCCCCTACTGAAGTCGAACGCATCCTCATCCTCGGCGTCGCCCTCAAGGTTGTAGTACTTGTAGTAGTGGTTGCCCAGAGCTCACATTGATACTCCACCGTTGATTCCTCGACGGACAGACTCTTCTCTACCTTGACCTTGGTCACGTGCAACTCCTCCTCCCGGCGCTCCTCGATCTCCGCCGCCTCCTGCATCTCCAGCTCCCGCTCGGCGATCTCATGAGGAAACAGGTGCTCCATGGCCACCGCCGCCTTTCCAGACGTGGGTTGCATGCTGGATTCCAAGGTGCCCTGGTATATCTTGGCGTGTGTCCTTGATTTTGGCATGGATGGCCTCGACCCGGGCCAGGGCGACGTCGGCGGCACGGACGGCAGCTCAAGCGCTCTCGGCGTTTGCCTGCTGCAGCTGCCTTGTCGGTTGCCGCAGACGCCCTCTCGGTGGATGCGACGACGCTCAATGTAGATGCGGCGGCGCTCTCAGCGCAGGCGGCGGCGCTCTCGGCGCACGCGGCGGCGCTCGGGGTGGACGCAGCCTCCGTACGGGCCTTCACGAAGCGTTTCCATGGCGTCATCTTTGCAAGAAGGGGTTGAGGGAATGTGGATTAGGATTAGTGTATTCGAGGGTTGCCGACACTGAAGCAGACGAGCTGGCGAAGCTTAAGGAGGAAGACATAAATAGACCCACAAATTTTCATCGCAAACGGTTCCTTAAAAAACCGTGTGTGTTGTTGTTGATATTTTTTATTAGGTGTGAAAGACGAATTTGGTGTAAAGTGGCAATGGATGGTGTTTTAAATTTACAAGAAAAATTGTAGTACTAATACAACTGTCATGTCAAATTTTGGAAAATTTTAGGGGTCATTTGACCTTTTAAAATATTTAAGTGATTTTCTAGCCATTTAATGACCGTAATTCAAATTTGAATTACATGTACATGCAACAGCTAACTATAACGGTTTAAAAATTCATTTTTTGTGTACTTGTGCATGAGTTAATTCCATGTGTAGTAAATTAGAAGGAATTTTCAAATATATTGGTCTCACGGCTATGACACAATTAAGCATGGAGTGCCATGGCATTTAAATTCCAAAAAAAAAATCAGAAACACATGAAACCTTGCTTGATGTAATGTCATGCCACCAAGATGATGTGGTAAAAAGTTTGGCATGTCTGATGAAAGTTTGGACACACACCCCTCAGAAACCGAAACAACTCACTAGAAGACTCGTGGTTCCAAGAGGGAAGAATGCATGTTTGATGACGAACGGGCAATAGTTTCCTCTTATGGGCTTTAAAAAATTTCTACAGTTGACGTGCACTAATAGAATTGTTGTGTCAAAATTTGGAAAATTTCAGGGGCCACCTTACCTTTTTAAGACAATTAAGTGATTTTCTAGCCATTTAATGATCACAATCCAAATTTGAACTACATCTACATGCAACGGCTAACCATAATGGTTTGAAAAATCATATTTGTGTACTTGTGTGCGAGTTAATTCCATCTGCAATAAATTGGGAGGAATTTTCAAACATATTGGTCTCACACCCTGGACACTGTTAAGCATGGAGTGCCATGGCATTTAATTTCGAAAAAAAAGATTTGGAACACATGAAACCTTGCTTGATGTAATTTCATGCCACCAAGATGATGTGGTAAAAATTTTGGCATGTTTGACGAAAGTTTGGACACACAACACTCACAAACTGAAGCAACTCACTAGAAGGCTTGTGATTCCAAGATGGAACAGTGCATGTTTGATGACGAATGGGCGATAGCTTCCTCTTACGGGCTTCATAATTTTTCTGCAGTTAACATGCACTAATACAACTGTCATGTCAATATTTGGAAAATTTCGGGGGTCATTTGACCTTTTAAAGACATTTAAGTGATTTTCTAGCCATTTAATGACCGTAATCCAAATTTGAACTACATTGATACGTCTCCAACGTATCTACTTTTCCTAACGTTTTCCTCTTGTTTTGGACTCTAATTTGCATGATTTGAATGAAACTAATCCCGGATTGACGTTGTTTTCTGCAGAACTACAATGGTGTTGTTTTTGTGCAGAAATAAAAGTTCTCAGAATGGAACGAAACTTTGCGAGGAATTTTTATACAATAAACAAGAATTTCTGGAGCCAAGAACCACCGGAGGGGGGCACGTGGGTGGGAATAACCCACCAGGGCGCCCCCTCCTAGCGCGCCCAGGTGGGTTGTCCCCACCTGGTGGCCCCGCAGACCCTGATTCAAACTCCATAAATACCTATTTTTCTCCAAAAAAATCAGGGAGAAAGAATTATTGTGATCCACGAGATGGAGCCGCCGTCACCTGCTATTCTTCACCAGCCAAATCTGGAGTCCGTTTGGGGCTCCGGAGTGGGGGGTCTTCGTTCTTCGTAATCACCAACCTTCTCCATCGCCAATTCCGTGATGCACCCCACCGGGAGTGTGTAATTCCTTCGTAGGCTCCCTGGTCGGTGAGGAGTTGGATGCGATTCATCATGTAATCGAGTTAGTTTTGTTAGGGCCTGATCCCTAGTATCCACTATATTATAAAATTGATGTTGTTATGACTTTGCCATGCTTAATGCTTGTCACTTTGGGCCCGGGTGCCATGATTTTAGATCTGAACCGTTTATGTTATCACCATTATATCCATGTTCTAGATCCGATCTTGCAAGTTATAGTCACCTACTATGTGTTATGATCCGGCAACCCCGGAGTGACAATAGTCGGGACCACTCCCGGTGATGACCGTAGTTTGAGGAGTTCTTGTATTCACCGTGTGTTAATGCTTCGTTCCGGTTCTCTATTAAACGGAGGCCTTAATATCCCTTAGTTTCCAATAGGACCCCGCTGCCACGGGAGGGTAGGACAAAAGATGTCATGCAAGTTCTTTGCATAAGCACGTATGACTATTTACGAAATACATGCCTACATTATACTGATGAAATGGAGCTAGTGCCGTATCGCCCTAGGTTATAATTGTCTCGTAATGAATATCATCCAACAAGTCACCGATCCAATGCCTACGAATTTATCCTATATTGTTCTTGCTAAGTTACTACTGCTATCGTTACTGTTGCACCTGTTACAAAACTATTGCTATCACTGTTACTGTTACCATTACTACAGCTACTATTATCAAAACTATCATATTACTTTGGCACTGATCGCGTTGTTGCAGATAATTAATCTCCAGGTGTGGTTGAATTGACAACTCAGCTGCTAATACCTTCAAATATTCTTTAGCTCCCCTTGTGTTGAATCTATCAATTTGGGTTGAATACTCTACCCTTGAAAACTGTTGCGATCCCCTATACTTGTGGGTTATCAAGACCTTTTTCTGGCGCTGTTGCCGGGGAGCATAGCTATATTTGTGGAGTCACTTGGGATTATTATCAATTTATCACTATGAAGAATCTGAAGGATGCTAAGACTAAGATTTTTCCCTCAAAGACGAGGGGAGGTAAGGAACTGCCATCCAGTTCTGCTTTAGATTTACCTTCGTTTATAAGTAAACTTGCAACACCACCACATGCTATTAATTATGATATGCCGCAAGTTATTGATGATGCTACTTCTACTATGGATAATGCTTATGATGATGCTAGTACCTTGCTTGATAATGATGATGTGCCACTTGGTGAATTTCTTGATAAAAAAATTGCTAGAGTAATACAACATGATGTTGTTGAATCTGATGATGAGCTTGAAACTGAAACTCTTGAAACGCCTGCTAGAACAAGCATTCCTAGATATGAATTGCCTAAGGTACCGGAAGGTTATGTTATGAATGAGGAGACAACTAGAGATATTCTTGCTTGTAAGGATAGAGATGATCTAGAGAAATTATTATGCAAGTATAAATAAAAATCTCTGAATGCTAGAATGCAATATGATCCTCAGTTTGCTACTTCACCTATCTTTATTGATGATAAGGATTATGAATTATCTGTCGACCCAGAGTTAATTACTTTGGTTCAATCTGATCCTTTCCATGGTTATGAAACTGAAACTGTTGTGGCACATCTTACTAAGTTGAATGGCATAGCCACCCTTTTTACTCATGATGAGAAAACTTGCTATTACTTTATTCTCAAATTATGCCTGTTCTCATTAAAGGGTGATGCTAAAGATTGGTACAATACTCTTGTTCCTGGTTGTGTGCATAGTCCCCAGGATATGATTTATTACTTCTTCGAAAAATATTTCCCTGCTCATAAGAAACAAGCTGCTTTACAGGAAATATTTAAATTTGTGCAAATTAAAGAAGAGAGTCTCCCACAAGCTTGGGGGAGGCTTTGCCAATTACTTAATGCTTTGCCTGATCATCCTCTTAAGAAAAATGAAATACTTGATATCTTCTATAATGGACTAACCGATGCTTCTAGGGATTTCCTAGATAGGTGTGTTGGTTGTGTTTTCAGGGAATAAACTGTTGGAGAAGCTGAGGAATTATTGAATAATATATTGAAAAATTATGATGATTGGACTCTTCCTGAACCACCGGCTAAACCCACTCTAAAGAAGAGAGGTATATTATATCTCAGTCCTGAAGATATGCAAGAGGCAAAGAAATCTATGAAGGAAAAGGTATTAAAGCCGAGGATGTCAAAAATTTACCTCCTATTGAAGAAATACATGGGCTTAATACACCACCACCTCCTAAGGTGGTAGAGGTAAATTCTCTTATGAAGTTCAATGATAATGACAATCCTCACAATATGCACCCTAGACAATGTCTTTACGAGTTTGAAAACTATATTAGAAAACAAGATCACTTCAATGCAAATGTTATGAAACAATTGAAATACAATTCTGATATGATCGCTCGCTTGAGTGACTTGTTATTTAGAATTTTGAATGATGTTAGAGGTGTTGGAAAGCATGCTTCCATGGTATAAACCCAGTTAGAACAAGTTGCTAAATCTCAAAGAGAATTGCTTGATGAAATGAATAATAATATACATGACTTTTTGTTAGAGTTGCAACTAGAGGAGGTAAAATGACTCAAGAACCACTTTATCCTGAGGGACACCCAAAAAGAATAGAACATGATTCACAAAGGAATAACACCACTGCACCTAGTTCTTCTAAAAAGAAAAAGAAGAAGAAAATTGATAGGACTTTGCATGCTCCTAGTGAACCTGAAATAGAAAAACTTCCTGACAATGGTAATGAAGTTTCTACCTCTGATGCTGGAACTCGGTCTGGTAATGAACATTCACCTAGTGATAATGAAAAGGATAATGTTGATGTTCATGAAGACTCTGAACCAAATAATAAAGAACAAGACAATGATGTTGAGATAGAACCACCTGTTGATCTTGATAAACCACAACCTAAAAAATAAAAGGTATGATAAAAAAGGCTTTGTGGCTAGAAAACACGGTAAAGAAAGAGAACTGTGGGTTCAAAAACCAAAGCCTTTTCCACCTAAGTCAACTAAAAAGAATGATGATGAAGAATTTGAACGCTTTGCTGAAATGCTGAGGCCAGTCTTTTTGCGTACTTGCTTGACTGATATCTTGAAAATGCCTCCTTATGCAAAGTACATGAAAGACATCATCACTAATAAGAGAAAAACACCGGAAGCTGAAATCTCCACTATGCTTGCTAATTATACTTTTAAAGATGAAGTACCTAAAAAACTTGGAGATCTAGGAATACCATCTATACCTTGCTCCATCAAAAAGAATTATGTGAAAACTGCTTTGTGTGATTTAGGAGCTGGTGTTAGTGTTATGCCTTTCTCTTTATATAAAAGACTTGATTTGAGTAAACTCACACCTACTGAAATATCTTTGCAAATGGCTGATAAATCAACTGCCATACCTATCGATATCTGTGAGGATGTGCCCTTTGTTGTTACTAATGTTACTATTTTGACTGACTTTGTTATACTTGAGATGCCCGAGGACGACAACATGTTGATTATCCTTGGTAGACCCTTCTTGAATACTGCATGGGCTGTTATTGATTGCAATAAAAGCAAGGTCACTTTTCATATCAATGGTAATGAGCATAGGTGCACTTTCCGAAGAAACAATTCCAAGTGAATGGTATTAATGTTATTGAAAAATCTCCGACAATCACTATTGGAAGTTTTCAAATACCTCTACCTACTGTCAAAAAGAAATGTGAAATTCTTATTGTTGGGGACATTCATATCCCCGTTGAGGTAACTTAGTGATTTACGAAAGTTCTTTGGTTTCATGCTAATCGAAAGTGGTTGTTAATAAGACTTGATCAACCTTATTAATGGATCATTTTTGAGCGGTATGAAGTTGATGAATTTAGTAAGCACTACCTTCTGTCCCTAATTTTTGTTTTCTGTTTTCATTAGTTAAATAAAATAAAATGCCATGTTTTGTTTGTTTTCTAAATTTCTCATGCAATAAAAAATGACCCAAAAATAAAAGTTCTCAGAATGCCCTGAAAAATTAATACAATTTTTTTCTGAATATTCTGAATTTCTGGTGCAAATAATATCTGAGGGAGGTGCATCAGGTGGGCACAACCCACCTGGGCGCGCCAGGACCCCCAGGCGCGCCCTGGTGGGTTGTGGTCCCCATGTGGGCCCCTCACTTATCTCTTTACACCACATCATCACTTACCTCCAGAAAAAAAATCCCCATAGCTCTCTCTCTCTCTCTCTCTCTCGTGTTCTTGCTCTCAAGCCTGAGGATTTCAACCTCTTTGCTCGAAGCTCCATTTCCGAAACTGTTTGGGGGATTTTTGCTTGGTATGTGACTCCACCGTTTGTCCAATTAGTTTTTTAGTGGTTTATATTTCGAATAATTAGCTACTCTTGGTGCTGCTGTAGATGAGCTTGCATGTTAAATTCTTAGAGTTCTAAGTAGTTCGAATGCTTGCTATGGCCTCTATGTATCCTTATGAGTAGTTGGTATCAATCTTATAAAGTTTTGTTGATAAATTTTTCTCACTCAATTTTTTTTCCAGAAAATTGTACGCGAACATGATGAACATATTTGGAAGGAGTTCTTCAAGGAGGAGATCCTTGGGAGCACCTTCTAGTGACAGCTCCGCTCATCTGTCTTATGTCGAACCAAGTGAAAGTTTCATTCGAGATGCAGCCACCAAAACATGCTTATGGACTTGCGATGATTATATGATGCGTGTGGGCATTAAGGAGGAATTTGAGAAATATGTTCACAATGCCGGTCTCGGTCCCTACATTGCAGATAAGTGCGAGCAACGCCACACTCTTACTGAATCATTTGTCAAAGGATTTAAATTCCATCCCCGTGAATCTAGGGTGTCATTTAAGCTTTATGCAAATTCATTTACCATCTCACTAGAGAGTTTTGCTCACCACTGCAAACTCCCATTCTGGGGTTCGCTTAACAAACCGCCAAGGGCTGAGTACCAATCATTCTTGACTAGTCTTTGCTACGATGAGACAAGGGGAGTGACTCAAGGTAGAATAAAGAGCATTCATTTTCCCGCAATTCAGTACTTTGCATTATTTAACGGGAAATGTATAGTAGGCAAGCAAGACTTTAGCGCGCTCTGTGCTCCAGACTTGAGCCTCATATGCATCGCTCTCACCGGTGAAAGGAGTTATAACCTTGCAGCGATTGTTGCACGCAGACTGCAGCACAACACTAAAAGTGGTTGTTTCTATGTTGGAATTTATGCCACACGTTTAGCACGAAGGTTGGGTGTTTCACCTTTTCCCTTTAACCCTATCTTACCCACGCAGTATTTATACTTGGATGCTTTAAAAGATCATATGATCCTTAAAGGAAAAATTCATAACTTCACTTACATTCTGTTGTTTAACCAAACATCTGGTGTGCACACATGTTAGACTGCGCCTGCTCTTTTTGACTATCATAGCAAAGGAAAATATTTTGTTCTTAAGAGCGAGGCCCGAGCTCACAACGCGGCAGTGGAGGCAGCATGGCAGGCCGAGGCATCCGCACCGAGAGCCTCCATGAACTACCACGCCAACTACTATCCAGGCTTTTGATTGATTACCAAGTTAGGCCAAAAGACTAAGCTTGGGGGAGTACGTGTTTCCACCGACTTTATATTCATGTCCATTTCATTCCAGTTGTCGGTGTCCACACTTTTTCATTGTATCATCCATGCTTAATTTTATTTTCTTGCTTTCTTCATGTGTGTTTGAAAAACCTTAGAAAAACCAAAAAATAATTAGTTTTAGTTAATTTACTTTCTTTGCATGCTTAGCTATAGCAGTAAAAAGAAAACCCAAAAAGATTTCCTTGTTCTTCTTCTACTTGTTGGGAGCTTTCCCGTGTAAATAGTTTTTCTCGTTTTTGCTTTTCCCTTTTATTTGCTTGTTCTAGAAAACCAAAAACTCCAAAAATATTTCAGTGTGTTTCTCTGAATTTCTTTTATTTTTATTCGAGTTGTACCGAGGAGAAGACCACGATGAAAATGTTGAGTGGCTCTCATATGAATAAATATTGACCTAATAAAGAGCCCATTTACCTTGTCTTCTCCTATTAATAAAAATGATTGCAGATTCCAGCTTAGTCCATGACACTCTTGCACTATTATTATTTTCACATTGTCTGGTCATGCAAGTGAAAGGCAATAATGATGATTGTCGGTGTTCTGGGAACGGGGGTCCCCAGACTTGCCTGCCTGCGGCCCGCAGTGTGGCTCCACCAGCGGCCCTGTATGGCCCATCTTCACCAGCACATTCAAGACCCTCGCGAGGGGCCAAGCCTCGTGAGGCGGACGATGCAAGACGTCCTTAGGGGCGACCTCACCAGGCTGGCTCACGAGGGGCGGAGAGATCAAGGCAAGGGGCGCGCCATGAGGTTTCTGTGATGCAAGCCATGACGACTGGAGCCAGGCGGGCACCAGCGCGTGCAGTGTCCTCATTTCCTCTTTGGTGCTAAAGGGGCAAGTGCAGGCGAGGAGTCCCGAGGCGTCAGGCAAAGGTTTCCATATCGGTGCAACAAGACCAATACCGGCAGGACGGAGGTCACCGTGGAGCACAAGACGGCGTCACCACCAGAGCCTTTGGCAGGCGAAGACTACTTTTGTCAGGATAGCTTTTACTAGTTGTCTCCCTTTGAATTTGGCCGTTATGGGATCCCTTCCCGCTCAATATTTGGGAAGAGGACCAGGGCCTCTATATATAGGACTAGCCACCACCATAGGGAGACATCTGATTTGGAACTAAATCGGATCCATATCACCCCAGCCACTCAAGTTCACAAAGCATAAGAACACCTCTCCTCGCGAGGTTGTTCTTCCCTTGTAACTGTTCATCCTCAGCCCAAGAGGCAATACACCACACCACACTGGAGTAGGGTATTACACCACAACGGTGGCCCGAACCAGTATAAATCTTGTGTCTTGTGTTCTTTGGGTTCGTCGAGTTAGGCCGTGAGATCGTAGAGTGTACGAGATAGAGAGGGTGAGAGATGTTCGTGCGCACCCCAGTGTTCGAACCTCAAGGGTTTTGCCGGAACCCGAAATCCGACATTTGGCGCGCCAGGTAGGGGTGCGCCAAAGCCTTGCCCCCCGACGGCCTCGCCTCTCTGACCGACTCTCATGGACGCCGCTTCTTCTCCGACTGGATCGACGGGCGCCCTCCGCAGTGCTGGGGGACTCCGGGCCTTCACCCCCACCTTTCGGCGGGTGCAGTGGCCGCACAAGTTCAAGCCGGAGATGCCGCCCCGTTACGATGGTGCGATGGATCCGGCAGCCTTCTTGCTGGCATATGAGGAGGCCGTCTTGGAGGCCAGGGGCGATGGTAAAGTGATGGCCAACTGGCTCCCAATGGCCCTGGTTGGCGTGTCGCGTGCCTGGCTCCTCCATCTGTCGGAATCTTCCATGGCCTCCTGGGAGGAGCTACGTGACCTCTTCATCGCGCGCTTCGGAGGGCCAGCACACCCTGTCGTCGCGGCTCTCCTCGGTGGCTCGCAGGTGCTGCCCTCGAATCGTCACGCCAAGCCGTTCTTTCGCCAGATCAGCGCCGCCTCCACGTACAGGGGGCTCCCCCGGGCTGGGCGGCGCCCAAGGCCGACCTGATCTTCAACTCAGGGGATCACCCAGTCACCACCGTCGGCTCGAGTGTGCTCTTGATGCTTTGCATGCCCACCATTTGCGGCGTAGCTGTTACCAAGACCCTCATCGACGGCGGCGCCGACCTCAACGTGCTCTCCATGTAGTCTTTCAGCCTCCTTCATGTACCACTTGAGCGGCTCCACCCCAGCAAGCCTTTTTCCGGATTCAGCGGTGGCTCCTCCTACCCCTTGGGGCAAATCCGTATCCCCGTGACTTTCGGCACACGCGACAACTATCGCACCGAGCTGATCAACTTTGACATCGCCCGCATCGGCTTGCCGTACAACGCCATACTCGGGTACCCGGCGCTGGGCCAGTTCATGGCGGCCACTCATCCTGCCTACAACCTCATGAAGATGCCAGGAAGCATGGACGTCCTCACCGTGGTCAGAGACACCAAGGAAGTCGTGGTGGCCCTCAAGCTCGCCTTCAGGGCCACGGCGGCATCTTGCCCGACCGACAAGGCAGTGTCGAACCAAGGGGGTTGCACCGATCAAGAAGAAGCAGCTGTTCACTTAGGGTTAAGCCAAGACGAAGCAGATACCGGTCGACAAAGACGGGGCCTCTGTCACCACCTTTAGCATTGGCGCCGACCTCGCCCAGATCAAGAAAAAGAGTTGGTGGACTTCTTGCGGGCGAACAGGGAAGTTTTCGCCTAGGAACCCAAGCAGCTGGCTGGGGTCCCGAGAAGAGTGATCGAGCATCACCTAATGGTATGTCCGAACGTGCGTCCTGTGAAGCAGAGGGCAAGGCGGCAATCCATGGAGAAGCAGTCCTTCATCGTTCAGGAAACCCGCAAGCAGGAGGTAGCGGGTGTCATTCATGAAGTCCGGTACCCAGAGTGGCTGGCAAATCTGGTCATCATGCCGAAGAAAGGAGGGAAGGAGCGCATGTGTGTCGACTTCACCAACCTCAACAAGGCTTGCCCTCAAGACCCGTTCCTGCTGCCGCGCATCGACCAGATTGTCGACTCCACTGCCGAGGGCGATCTGCTATGTTTCCCGGATGCGTTCTCAGGCTACCACTAGATCAAGATGGCAGTGGAAGATGAGGAGAAAACAGCTTTCCTGACCCCCATGCGGGGTGTACTACTACACTTGCATGCCATTCGGACTGCGCAATGCAGGAGCGACCTTCCAGCGATTGATGCACATCGCCTTGGGGCGGCAGCTCGGAAGATACGCTGAGGCCTACGTCGACGACATTGTGGTGAAGTCTCAGGAGGCAAGAATTCTGATTCAGGACCTGGAGGAGACCTTCGCGAGCCTACGCCAGGTGGACCAGTGGCTCAACCCGGAGAAGTGCATGTTTGGTGTCCCTTCGGGCAAGCTGTCGGGCTTCCTCGTGTCTCACAGGGGAATCTAGGCCAACCCGGAGAAGGTCAAGGCAATCGAAGACATGAGCCCACCACAAAACCTCAAGGAGATGCAGAAGCTTGCAGGCTGCGTGACTTCATTGGGGCGCTTCATCTCCAAGTTAGGGGAGCGTGCATTGTCATTCTTCAAGCTGATGAAGAAGAAGGATCCGTTCGAGTGGACCCCGAGGCTGACCTGGCATTTCAAGACCTCAAGATATACTTGACCAGCCCGCCAGTGATGGTGGCGCCTCGTCCTCACGAGCCCTTGGTACTCTACCTGTCTGCCACACCCCACTCCACCAGGGAGGGGCCCGAGGTCGAGGACCCGCCAAGTGGAGTCGCCAAGCCGGAGGAGGTAGCTCAGCACCAAGGCGATGCTCCTGAGACAGCGGCTGCCCTGACAGGTCATCAAGCCACAGGAGCTGGAAACCCGCAGGAAACACCTCAGTCCTCGGGAGGCAAAAACTCCGTCAGCTCTCCCACCCTTGTCGAGCACCCAGTGTACTTTGTCAGCACGGTCCTGCGAGATGTGAGGGTGCGATACCCCATGCCTCAGAAGCACTTGCTCGCGCTCCTGGTGGCCTCACGCAAGCTGCGCCACTACTTCCAAGGTCACCCCATCATGGTCGTTTCAGCTTACCCATTGGAGAGAGTGCTCATAAGCCCCAATGCTGTGGGAAGGGTCGCCAAATGGAACATTGAGCTGCAAGCGTTCGACCTGGATTTCAGCACAACCAGAGTCATCAAGGGGGCTACACTCGCCGACTTTGTGGCGGAATGGACCAACACCCCGAAGCTCAAAGAAGGCGAGAGCTGACCCCTCTCGTCGGGAAGTGAAGCACCAGATGGTTGGGTCATGTACTTCGATGGCGCGTTTGCACAGCAGGGCGCGGGGGCTGGAGCCGTGCTCATCTCGCCCACTCAGGACAAGCTTTACTACTCCGTGCAGCTTTGCTTCCAGCAGGGCGAGAAGGTCTCCAACAACATCACAGAGTATGAGGGTCTCATAGCCGGCCTCAAAGCGGCGGTGGCCCTGGGGGTGAAGCGCCTCACCATCAAGGGAGGCTCGCAACTCCTCGTCAACTTCTCCAACAAGGTGTATGAGCCAAAGGATGAGCACATGGAGGCATACCTCGCGGAGGTGTGCAAAATGGAGAAGCAGTTCTTGGGCCTGGAGCTACAGCATGTGCCTCGTGGCACCAACAAAGAGGCCGATGACAGCGCCAAAAGAGCATCCAAGCGGCTGCCCCAAGAGCCTGGCGTCTTCGAGGAGTGGCTCTTGAAGCCTTCGGCAGCACCTCCGCCTGCGGAGCCGATGCCATCTCAGGAGGAACTCCCCCAACCTCGGGAGCCCCCGCCTGTGGCCCGACCTCGGGAGCGGGCCTCCTCTTAGTGCTCGAGCCTTGGTAGGGGTGATGGATCGAGGAGTTCAAGGCGTACCTGACGCAAGGCACATTGCCGGAGAAGGAGGAAGACGTGGAGCATGTGGCCCGACAGGCTACGGCATATTGCATTCAGGACGGTGAGCTATACAGGAAGCGGCCAAATGATGTTTCTCTATGATGCATTTCGAGGGAACAAGGGAATGAGCTGTTGACTGACATACATGGCGGAGACTGCGGGAACCGCTCGTCGTCATGCACCCTGGTCGGCAAGGCTTTCCGCAGCGGGTTCTACCAGCCCACGGCACTCAGCGACGCGACCGAGCTGGTAAAATCCTGCGAGGCCTGCTAGTTGCACGCCAAGCAGATCCACCAGCCTGCTCAGGGCCTCCAGACTATTCCGCTCTCATGGACGTTCGTGGTCTGGGGGTGGATATCCTGGGCCCATTCCCTCGAGCGCTTAGAGGCTACCGCTACCTCTACGTCGCCATTGACAAATTCACCAAATGGGCGGAAGTGGAAGCTGTTCGCACCATCCAGCCGGGTCGGCAGTCAAGTTCATCAAGGGCCTCGTAAGCCGATTTGGGGTCCCTAATCGCATCATCACCGACAACGGCTGCAATCTCTTCAAAACGTATTGTGCTAACCTTGGAACGCAGATCTGCTACGCCTTCGTGGCGCACCCCAGGAGCAATGGCCAGGCTGAACACACCAACGCGGAGGTCCTCAGGGGTCACAAGATAAGGACCTTCAAGAAGAAGCTCGAGGCCTGCGGCAGGGGCTGGCACGACTAGCTCCAGTCTGTGATATGGTCCATCCGCACCACCGCCACTAGGCCGACAAGCGAGACCCCGTTCTTCCTCGTCTACAGAGCAGAAGCGGTTCTCCCACACGAGGTCAAGCATCGCTCCACGCGGGTCCTGGCGTTTGATGAAACGCAGCAGGACGCCATGCAGGGGATGGATCTCGTGCTGGGGGAGGAACGCCGCCAAGAAGCCTCGCTCCAAGCTGCGAGGTACCAGCAGGCACTGCGGCGGTACCACTACCGCAGCGTCCGCTCCAGGACGCTCGAGGTGGGTGATCTTGTCCTGAGGCGGGTGCTCTCCAGGGAAGGGCTGCACAAGCTCTCGCCCATGTGGGAGGGCCCATTTCATGTCACCCAAGTCTCCACGCCTGGCGCCGCGCGCCTGGAGACACAGGACGGGATCCCCATCCAGAACGCCTAGAACATCCAGCACCTCCGGGAGTTCTACCCATGAAGCAAGGCCCGGTGCCTGTGAAGCAAGGCCTAGTTCCTGGGAAGAATCTCCGCTCGTGACACTCTCATGTAATAATGAGTGGGGCTATACATGCCCCAGAGTCTCAGGACTGCCGCCCTCGGGCCTTGGGGGCTCGCTCCTACCGTCCCACGCCTAGTGGCAGCACTTAGCTCTGCACTGGTGAGAAGACAAGAAGACTAGACTAGGTGCCGGACGCGGCTTTTTATTTGCTTTCCGCAGTTGGTTGCCCCCTCTTTTAAGTGAGAATTTGCTTTATGATGTTCCTTGCTGGCCTGGTTCCATTGTCCTTGTTGTCTCCTTTTCTGCCCTCGGTTCCTCGTTTTTGACCCGTCCTCTCCCTTGCGTGCCTCACGAGGGGGCTGGAAAGGCGCCCTCGTGAGTGTTTTTGTTTTCTTGTCTTTCACAAGGCACCACAAGCTAGCGCTCCCCTCTCAATCCATGCCCCCTGGGTATCATGATGCGATGCATTGGGTTAGGGCCGGCAGTGCCTACGACCAGGGTCCGAAAGAATAAGGATTCCCTAACAAATTTTTGCAGTTCTCAGGCGCCTCCCGAGCACAGGAGGCCTCATCAGGCACTGGGGAACGCGCGTCTCGCGAGGTGGAACCTACTTCTGGCGCATCGAGCTAAGTCATTCTACGCGCATACATAAAACATGACGCTGCAACACAACACAGGAATGATAAACACACAGCCACTTAGAAATCATAATTGTTGCACGCCCTAGCAGGGCCCCATACTTGTCTCTCTCTAATGGAGGAAGGAAAGGAAGAACGAAACAAAAGCAGAACGTGCTCCCGCGATAGGTTGCGAGGACGGGACCGTGGCGCTCTCCTGGGTTTAGCCAGACCCCTCCTCGCGCTTCACCGTAGCACGGCGACGGGACGACCCGCTGCCACCTTCGAAGCGGGCACGGCGACGTGGCGGCTGGCCATAGCCGCCACTGCTGGAGCTGCTGTCGGAAGAGGATCCGCTGTAGCTGGACGAGCCATGGCCAGCATCGAGGATGAAGCCGCCCTCCTCCTCATCACGACCATCGCCAAGGCCGAGCACCTCGTCATCGTCATTGTCCTCGGGGCAGCACCCGACGCGGCGACCATCTTCCCCAAATACCCTCACGAAGAGGGTCGCGTCGCCGTCGTACCTGAAGTGGAGGGCACAAAGCCTGCCTAGTCCACGCGCAGGGGCGAATGTCTGCCAGCCGTGAGCCAGGACAGCGTTGCCTACGGCGGAGACCTGGACCATGACCCAAGAAGCCTTGCTGCAGCAGTCGTCCGCCTGCAACCAAAGACCGCCTACACCAGTGGCAGGCAGCTCGCCGACAAAGAAGCACAAGAGATGAAGCCAGGTGCCGGCCGAGTTCTCCGACCACACGATGAATTCCGGCATCACCTCCGCCGAATGGAAGCACGGTCGAGGGGGCCGCGCAACCACTAAATGCCTCACCTCATCAACAGGACTGTCATGACCTGGGCGGCTGCCGCCATGAGAAGAGGTGCCGCCGCAGCCGCGAGGGGCCGCGACGGGGGTCACGATGTGCTTGCGGGGACGGCCATGCCCCCTCTTGGGCGGCGGTGAGCCAGGCCCCTCCTGGCGAGCCTTCCCCTTCTCCACAACCGAGAGCCTCTTCGCAGGTGCCATGGGTGTCGTTGCCGGTAGTGGAGCAAGGAAGAAGAAGAAAAAGAAGCGGGAGAAGCAAGGAAGAGACTAGTGACGGGGGCTCCACCCCCACTTCCCATTTATAACCAAGGGGACGCCAACCGCCGGCCTCCACGACCTAAGGTAATAATGATCTTTTTTCTGCATGCAGCAAGTCCCGTCAAGTCGGTCATTTGCTGAGGCGGCGCGGGGAAGCGGAGACGCCCACGTCCAATCAGTCGCCACGCGCTAATCGTGGCTGCAGGCTGATGGGGCCCGCGGCGCTCTGCGCTTGCCCTTTGGCTTCGCCTCAAAGCCAAGCCCGATCGTGCCTTGGGCCCGGGGGCTACTGTCAGCGTTTTGGGAACGGGGGTCCCCAGACTTGCCAGCCTGCGGCCCGCAGCATGGCTCCACCAGCGGCCCTGTATGACCCATCTTCACCAGCAAACATTCAAGACCCTCGCGAGGGGCCAAGCCTCGCGAGGAGGACGATGCAGGACCTCCTCAGGGGCGGCCTCACCAGGCTGGCTCGCGAGGGGCGAGAGATCAAGGCAAGGGGCGGATGACGAGGTTTCTGTGACGCAAGCTGTGAAGATTGGAGCCAGGCGGGCGCCAGTGCATGTAGTGTCCTTGTTTTCTTTTTGGTGCTAAAGGGGCAAGCGCAGGCGAGGAGTCCCGAGGCGTCAGGCAAAGGTTTTCATATCGGTGCAACAAGACCAAGACCAGCAGGACGGAGGTCACCGTGGAGCCTGTCGGTGTCAAAACCGGCGGATCTCGGGTAGGGGGTCCCGAACTATGCGTCTAAGGTCGATGGTAACAGGAGACAGGGGACACGATGTTTACCCAGGTTCGGGCCCTCTCTATGGAGGTAATACCCTACGTCCTGCTTGATTGATACTGATAAATACGAGTATTACAAGAGTTGATCTACCACAAGAAAGTAATAGCTAAACCCTAGAGATCTAGCTTGTATGGCTATGATAATGAATATCTCTCTCCAGACTAAGTCATCCGGTTTATATAGACACTGGGAGGATCTAGGGTTACACAAGGTCGGTTACAAAGCAAAGGAATCTACATATTTGGTAGCCTAGCTTGCCTCCCGCGCCAGGGAGAGTCCCATCCGGACACGGGTGCAGTCTTCGGTCTTCGCATCTTCACAGCCCATCAGTCCGGCCTATGGCTAACAGGCCGGACGCCCGAGGACCCCTTAGTCCAGGACTCCCTCAGTAGCCCGTGAACCTGGCTTCAATGACAAGGTATCTGACGCATAGATCTGTCTTCGGCATTGCAAGGTGGGTTCCTCCTTCCAAACTCCAAGATAGTCTTCGGACGAAACAAACGTGTCCGGATCTGCATCACACAACTGTAGAGAGTATAGTATTTCACGAATCCGATCTGCTGACAACTTTAGTAATGTGACGTCACGCTTTCCTGGTCATTTATTTTGAACCGTTTCTCGTCCTGCTGTTCCACGTTTCGGGCGTGGTTTTTATTGGCACGTCTTGTCGAAGCAGAGATCGTGTCCCCTTATTGCGGGATTTTCATCAACACGGGCGTGGGTAACCCAACCGTCCCGCGGGAAAGATTCCTTAGGAATAGGCAGGTTGTTAGGCTTAGGAGGAGGCGTTCAATACCTGATGCCTTTATAAAGGAACCAAGGGCCGTCTTTTTTATGCCAAACTTCTCCTCAGCCTTCCCAACCTCGAGTTCTAGCACCCAAGGTTCGACTTCATTACTTCAAGCCTCCCCATCATGTCCGGACCTAGCCCTCAAGGCTGATCGGTAGCTTCCTCCATTACGGAGGAGGATATTGCAAAGCTTCGGGAGGCCAGATACTTGACCGCAGAGATACACCACAGACTTCCTGCTCAAGGATAGGTTATTCCGACCCCCAGATCTGGCGAGAGGGCTGTATTCATCTCCCACTTCCTCCAAGGGCTAGGGTTCACTCTTCACCCCTTCGTCCGGGGGCTAATGTTTTATTACGGACTAGATTTTCACGATCTAGCTCCGGACTCCTTCCTCCACATCTCGGCGTTTATCATCACATGCGAGGCCTTCCTCCGAATTCCCCCCACACTTCGGCTTATGGCTCAAGACCTTTAGCGTGAAGCCGATGGTAATTAACGGGGAACAGGCAGAGTGCGGTGGTGCTGTAGTGAGCAAACTTACCAACACTCCCTGGCCAAAAGGCTCTTTCACCAAAACCTCCAACCAATGGCAGCGAGAGTAGTTTTATGTCATGGAACTCCGTAGTACCAAGTGGGAAGCTATACCTGCGTTCCGCTCCGGCCCTCCGCCACAGCTTGCATCATTGATTAACAAGGGGCTGGACCGGGGATCAGTTGATGAAGTGCAGACTCTACAGAGCCGCATCCGAACCCTCCTTGATAGAGACATCGATCTTGTCAACGTGATTCAAGTGATGCTAGTTCGCCGAATCCTGCCATGCCAGCACAGATCTCACCATATGTGGGAGCTTAATCCAGAAGGACCACGAACCCTCCAGCACTTCTTCCGCACTACGCACGAAGGGATGTGGAAGTTGTTTTTCGGGAAGCGAAAACATTAGCCGGACACTACTGAGGACACTGGCCTTAACTGCCACCGTCCGGATACCCCAGTAAGCACTTGTCTCCCGAACACTTTGTAATTACGCATACTGTAATATGGTACTGAGCAAGCTATCTTTTTCCAGGGCTGGATAAAGAAGGCGGAACTAATTATGTGTTCGGCCCCTCTTCCTGAAGGCCCCGCGAATCCTGTTCTAACAAGGATGCTGGCCCTGGCACCATACCAGATGCCTGTGAAGGAGGGCGAGACGGAGAGTGGGGGAACCAAAGATGGCCCCTATTCCAATTTCCAAGGGTACATCATACATTGTGTCCGGAGGAATCAAAATTCCCTCATCCGAAGACAAAAGTGAAGGGGAGGCCACTGTCTCCTCCCCTCATGGGAAGAAAAGGGCCGCCTCCAAAGATTTGGAGAAACAGGCTCCTAAGCGAGGCAAGATGCCTCTGTTGGGTGGCTCGGGCTTGGAGAATGTCGAAGCACAGTCTCATGACGAGGACAAGCCTCAGGCCAAATCGTAAGTGAACAAGGATGTTTTAAACATATCCCATTCTTTTCTTGTAATGCCTGGAATATATGTTTTTTGTAGCTCGGCACGCAGTCTTCTACAACAATCCTCCTCTTCGCGGGACCTTCTCCCCGAGATGACGGAAAGTGGGACGCCTCCACCGGCTTCTCCGCCCAATAGGGCGGACGATTTCGAGGTGTCGTCGTGGAGGGTCTCCCCCGACCAACAGGTGGCGCAAGTGATGATGAAGACATTACCCAAAGGTGATACTTCGGTGGCCCAGGATTCGGGGGCCAACAATAAAGGCCCCATACTATCCGGTTTTCAGCCAGTGATGATTCTAGAGACAGGTGAACGGAATCCTACAAAGGATGGTCGTGCTCCTATAGCGGCTTCTGGAGACCCGGCGGCGCCGGATATGTTGAGGGATATGCTGCAAAAAGCATCTGTCTCGGTTCCCAAACAGAATGGTAAAGTTTATACTCCCCCTCCACCAACAAACATCAATCCATGGCTTGCTCAAAACAACGAGTGCCTCCAACATACATCAGGTCCTAGGGGGAGTTCTATTTGCAATTATTTTGATTTAGTTTGCATAAAGCATGGGACTGGGCATCCCGGTGACCAGCCCTTTATCTCGTGAGTGAGGAGCGGAGTCCACTCCTCTTGAGAATAACCCGCCTAACATGGAAGATACAGACAACCCTAGTTGATACATGAGCCATTCGAGCATACAAAACAGGATGATTATTTGAAGGTTTAGAGTTTGGCACATACAAATTTACTTGGAACGGCAGGTAGATACCGCATATAGGAAGGTATAGTGGACTCATGTGGAATAACTTTGGGGTTTAAGGAGTTTGGACGCACAAGCAGTATTCCCGCTTAGTACAGGTGAAGGCTAGCAAAAGACTGGGAAGCGACCAACTAGAGAGCGACAACAGCCATGTACATGCATTAAAATTAATAAACATTGGATGCAAGCATGAGTAGGATATAATCCACCATGAACATAAATATCGTGAAGGCTATGTTGATTTGTTTCAACTACATGCGTGAACATGTGCCAAGTCAAGTCACTTAAATCATTCAGAGGAGGATACCACCCTATCATACCACATCATAACCATTTTAATAGCATGTTGGCATGCAAGGTAAATCATTATAACTCATAGCTAATCTAGCATGGAATAAGCAACTATAATCTCTAATTGTCATTGCAAACATGTTTATTCATAACAAGCTGAATAAAGAACGATGAACTCATCATATTTACAAAAACAAAAAAGGTCGAGTTCATACCAGCTTTTCTCATCTCAGTCAGTTCATCATATATCATCATAATTGCCTTTCACTTGCACGACCGAACGATGTGAATAATAACAAGAGTGCACGTGCATTGGACTAAGCTGGAATCTGCGAGCATTCAATAAACAGGAGAAGACAAGGCAATATGGGCTCTTTTGTCAGATAAACAATAATGCATATATGAGCCACTTCAACAATTTAATCAAGGTCTTCTCCTACTGACCCCCAAAGAAAAGAAACAAAACTATTTACACAGGAAAGCTCCCAACAAGCAAAAGAAGAAGAGGAAATATTTTTGGGTTTTCTTTTTAATTACTACTACAGCATGGAAAGTAAATTAATTAAAAGCTACAACTATTTTTTTGGTTTTTTCTTAAGGTTCATCAAACACACAAGAAGAAAGCATAAAAGAAAATAAACTAGCATGGATGATACAATGAAAAAGTATGAGCACCGACATCTGGCAATGAGTGCGCGTGAACCTAAATGTAATGTCGGTGAGAAATACGTACTCCCCCAAGCTTAGGCTTTTGGCCTAAGTTGGTCTATGGCCATGGTTGACCTGGCTAATATCCATAATAATAGTTGTTGGGGTCGTACTGTGATGAGGAAGAAGAAGGCTCCGAGTGCCACTCGTTGGCAATCATTTCCGGATCCCACTAATAGTTAGACTGTCGTGAAGGATCAAATTGTGGTTCCGGTTCTGGCTCCTCGGCTGGTGCAGGGTTCCGATAGGCATGGATAGCCGTCAATGGAACAAGGTACTTGCCTACAGTCAAATCAAACAAAGCAGGAGCAGGCAAGCTAATAGTCTCAGGATGATGTTTATTAAAGAACAATTGATATTTAAGCTCTCCTGCCCTATTCTTAACAATAAAATCATGTGCCACCATACTTTTATAACCTAAATAAACACGAGGCAACACTTTTTCCTCCTTATCAGCATGCCTAATAGGTATGTTAAAATGTGCAGCTAGGCGTGTGGCATAGACGCCTCCAAAGATGGGACCCTTAGTACGGTTCATACTTAACCGTCTAGCAATAATGCCGCCCATACTAAAAGTGTTATCACTGTATAAACCTTGGAGCAAAATAATAATATCAGGGATACTAAGGTTTCCAGAGTTTCCGCGACCAATTAAGCAACGACTAGCAAATAATGCAAAGTAACGTAAGACGGGAAAATGTATGCTAGTAATTCGTGCATCGGAAACCTTCCTAGTTTCCCCTACAGTGATAGTATTAATAAATCCCTCCACATCATCATGATGTGGTTCTTCTGTCTTGCCCCCAAAAGGGACTAAACAAATCCGATGGAAATCATAAAGTGACATCTCCTTATGCTCATCATATAAATGAAACTCCACCGTAGGTGGTGAGTTCCTAGAATGAAAATGAAAGTTTTTCACAAAGGTATTTGTGAGCAAGAGATACTGATCGCATTGGTCGTGGAGGAAAGCGGTGAGGCCTGCATTATGAGCCAACTCATGAAAATCTTCATAAATCCCGGCTGCTCTCAAGAAATCCTCAGAAGGCCATTCACACGCCCGAACCTCCGCGGTGCGCGGCAAATTATACTTAGGCTTCGGTGCCTTTTCCTTCGAGCTTTGGCTCGATGAGCCCCTCAATAATCTCCTCATCATTTTCTGAAAAATTCTGAAATTTTTAGTAACTTCAAAATAAAAGTAAACCAAACTCAATAATATTGATAGCAACTACTCCTACAAGTGCCTAGGGCCTATATCATGCATCAAAACTACTTTTGACCATATAAATTTGACATGCAAGCTCAAGAACAGGGTCACCTAAACAGCACAAATTTGCAATGAATAAAGCACTAGAACAAAAACTAATTGGACCAATGGAGGAGTCACATACCAAGGAACAATCTCCCCAAGCAGTTTTGTGAGAGGTGCTTTGAGCAAGGAGATAAAAAATGGCAGCAAAACGAGCTTGGACTCGGGTTTGAGTTTGTTTTTCATGTTTGGGGGAAGAAGATGAAGTGTGGGGCTGAAAGAATTAGTGGAGGAGGGCCACCGTGGGCCCATGAGGCAGGGGGCGGGCCCTCCACCCTCGTGGCAAGGTGGTTGGCCCCCCTGGTGTGTTCTTTGTTCCATAAATCCTCAAATATTCTATAAAAAATCATATTTAATTTTCAGGGCATTTGGAGAACTTTTATTTTCGAGGTATTTTTATATTGCACGGATAATCAGATAACAGACAAAAAATTATTTATTTTTAATTTATTTCAACTAAATAACATAAAGTATAGAGAGGCTACAGAGAGTTGTGCTTCTAGTTTCATCCATCTCATGCTCGTCAAAAGGAATCCACTAACAAGGTTGATCAAGCCTTGTTAACAAACCCATTCCGATTAACATGAAACCGAAGAAATTTCGAATAACACTAGGTTATCTCAACAGGGATATGCACATCCCCAATAATAAGTATATCATATTTCTTCTTGATAGTAGGAAGAGGAAATTCAAAACCTCCAAATATAATCGATGGAATTTTTCCGATAGAATTGATACTATGAACTTGAGGTTGTTTCCTCGGAAAGTGTATCGTATGCTCATTACCATTAACATGAGAAGTGACATTTCCTTTGTTGCAATCAATAACAGCCCCTGCAGTATTAAGAAAAGGTCTTCCAAGAATAATAGACATACTATCGTCCTCGGGAATATCAAGAATAACAAAGTCCGTTAAAATAGTAACGTTTGCAACTACAACAGGCACATCCTCACAAATACCGACAGGTATAGCAGTTGATTTATCTGCCATTTGCAAAGATATTTCAGTAGGTGTCAACTTATTCAAATCAATTCTACGATATAAAGAGAGAGGCATAACACTAACACCGGCTCGAAGATCACATAAAGCAGTTTTAACATAGTTTCTTTTTATAGAGCATGGTATAGTGGGTACTCCTGGATCTCCAAGTTTCTTTGGTATTCCACCCTTAAAAGTATAATTAGCAAGCATGGTGGAAATTTCAGCTTCCGGTATCTTTCTTTTATTTGTAACAATTTTTTTCATATACTTAGCATAAGGATTCATTTTGAGCATATAATTTAATCGCATACACAAAAAGATAGGTCTAATCATTTCAGCAAAGCGCTCAAAATCCTCATCATCCTTTTTCTTGGATGGTTTGGGAGGAAAAGGCATGGGTTTCTGAACCCATGGTTCTCTTTCTTTACCATGTTTCCTAGCAACAAAGTCTTTCTTATCATAACATTGATTCTTTGATTGTGGGTTATCAAGATCAACAGCAGGTTCAGTTTCTACATCATTATCATTACTAGGTTGAGCATCATCATGAACATTCTTGGATGGTTTGGGAGGAAAAGGCATGGGTTTCTGAACCCAAGGTTCTCTTTCTTTACCATGTTTCCTAGCAACAACGTCTTTCTTATCATAACGTTGATTCTTTGATTGTGGGTTATCAAGATCAACAACAGGTTCAATTTCTACATCATTATCATTACTAGGTTGACAATTAATATGAACATCATCACTACATTTTCATTAGGTTCATGTTCATTACCAGATTGTGTTTCAATATCATTTGGATTATCAGGTGGTTCAGCAATAGGTTCACTAGAAGTTTGCACAGTTCTATAATTTTTCTTTTTCTTCTTTTTAGAAGAACTAGGTGCATCAATTTTATTTCTTTGAGAATCTTGCTCAATTCTCTTAGGGTGGCCTTCCGGATACAAAGGTTCTTGAGTCATTCTACTAGTTCTAGTAGCCACTTTAACAACATAATCATTTTTCTTACTATTCATCTCATTGAGCAATTCTTTTTGAGCTTTAAGTACTTGTTCTACTTGAGTGGTAACCATAGAAGCATGTTTGCTAACAAGTTTAAGTTCACCTCTAATATTAGCCATATAATCACCCAAGTATTTAATCATATTAGCATCTTGTTTTAATTGTCTACCAAAATAAGCATTGAAGTCTTCTTGCTTAAAAATAAAATGATCAAACTCATCCAAGCATTGACTAGCAATTTTAGTAGGAGGGATTTCAGCTTTATCATATCTGTAGAGAGAATTTACCTTTACTACCTGTGTCGGGTTATCGAGGTCTGGAGGTTCTTCAATAAATAAAGGATTAAGATCATATATTTCTTCATCAGGCGGTAAATTAAGACCATGTATTTCTTCAATAAGAGGTAAATTCTTAACATCTTCAGCTTTAATACCTTTTTCTTTCATAGATTTCTTTGCCTCTTGCATGTCTTCGGGACTGAGAAATAGAACACCTCTCTTCTTCGGAGTTGGTTTAGGAATAGGATCATTAATTGGAGCACGAGCTGCCTCAGGAGGTGCCCAATTATTTTCATTTGCCAACATATTATTCAATAAGATTTCAGCTTCATCCGATGTTCTGTCCCTGAAAAGTGAACCAGCACAACTATCCAGGTAATCTCTGGAAGCATCGGTTAGTCCATTATAAAAGATATCAAGTATTTCATTTTTCTTAAGAGGATGACCAGGCAAAGCATTAAGTAACTTGAGAAGCCTCCCCCAAGCTTGTGGGAGACTCTCTTCTTTAATTTGCACAAAGTTGTATATTTCCTTTAAAGCAGCTCGTTTCTTATGAGCAGGGAAATATTTAGCAGAGAAGTAATAAATCATATCCTGGGGACTACGCACACAACCAGGATCAAGAGAATTAAACCATATCTTAGCATCACCCATTAGTGAGAACGGAAATATTTTAAGGATATAAAAGTAGCGAGATCTCTCATCATTAGTGAACAGGGTGGCTATATCATTTAATTTAGTAAGATGTGCTACAACAGTTTTAGATTCATAACCATGAAAAGGATCAGATTCAACCAAAGTAATTATATCAGGATCAACAGAGAATTCATAATCCTTATCAGCAACACATATAGGTGAAGTAGCAAAAGCAGGGTTAGGTCTCATCCTAGCATTTGGAGATTGCTTATTCCATTTAGCTAATAACCTTTTGAGTTCATATCTATCTTTGCAGGCTAAAATAGCTAAAGAAGCATCTTGATCAAATAAATAACCCTCAGGAATAACAAGTGATTCTTCATCATCACTTTCATCTTCATAATTAGATTCAATATTTTCAATCTCTCTATCCCTAGCAAGTCGTTCCTCGAGAAAATCACTAAGTGGTATAGTAGTATCAGACATAGAGGCAGTTTCATCATAAGTATCATGCATAGCAGAAGTAGCATCATCAATAACATGCGACATATCAGAACGAATAGCAGAAGCAGGTGTAGGTGTCGCAAGCTTACTCATAACAGAAGGTGAATCAAGTGTAGAGCTAGATGGCAGTTCCTTACCTCCCCTCGTAGTTGAGGGATAGATCTTCGTTTTTGGATCTCTCAAGTTCTTCATAGTGTCCAGCAGATATATATCCCAAGTGACTCAAAGAATAGAGCTATGCTCCCCAGCAACGGCGCCAGAAATTAGTCTTGATAACCCACAAGTATAGGGGATCGCAACAACTTTTGAGGGTAGAGTATTCAACCCAAATTTATTGATTCGACACAAGGGGAGCCAAAGAATATTCTCAAGTATTAGCAGCTGATTTATCAATTCAACCACACCTGGAAACTTAGTATCTGCAGCAAAGTGTTTAGTAGCAAAGTAATATGATAGTGATGGTAACGGTAACAAAAGAGTAATGAAAGCAAAGTAATGTTTTTGGTATTTTGTAGTGATTGTAACAATAGCAACGGGAAAGTAAATAAGCGTAAACCAGTATATAGAAAGCTCGTAGGCATTGGATCAATGATGGAAAATTATGTCAGATGCGGTTCATCATGTAACAGTCATAACATAGGGTGACATAGAACTAGCTCCAATTCGTCAATGTAATGTAGGCATGTATTCCGAATATAGTCATACGTGCTTATGGAAAAGAACTTGCATGACGTCTTTTGTCCTACCCTCCCGTGGCAGCGGGGTCCTAATGGAAACTAAGGAATATTAAGGCCTCCTTTTAATAGAGAACTGGAACAAAGCATTAGCACATAGTGAATACATGAACTCCTCAAACTACGGTCATCACCGGTAAGTATCCCGATTATTGTCACTTCGGGGTTAACGGATCATAACACATAATAGGTGACTATAGACTTGCAAGATAGGATCTAGAACTCTCATATATTGATGAAAACATAATAGGTTCAGATCTGAAATCATGGCACTCGGGCCCTAGTGACAAGCATTAAGCATAGCAAAGTCATAGCAACATCAATCTCAGAACATAGTGGATACTAGGGATCAAACCCTAACAAAACTAACTCGATTACATGGTGAATCTCATCCAACCCATCACTGTCCAGCAAGCCTACGATGGAATTACTCACGCACGGTGGTGAGCATCATGAAATTGGTGATGGAGGATGGTTGATGATGACGACGGCGACGAATCCCCCTCTCCGGAGCCCCGAACGGACTCCAGATCAGCCCTCCCAAGAGGTTTTAGGGCTTGGCGGCGGCTTTGTATCGTAAAACGCGATGATTTCTTCTCTCCTATTTTTTTGTTCTCGAAAGCAGTTATA
Organism: Triticum monococcum; assembly: GCA_034509565.1. Classification (NCBI taxonomy): domain Eukaryota; kingdom Viridiplantae; phylum Streptophyta; class Magnoliopsida; order Poales; family Poaceae; genus Triticum; species Triticum monococcum. The sequence goes on from CM067843.1 coordinate 479,130,829, forward strand.
TAGAGTTGGAGTTGGAGTCGGGGGGTTTCCAGGGGGCCCACGAGGTAGGGGGCGCGCCCTTGGGGGGGCGCCCCCACCCTCATGAGAAGGGTGTGGACCCCCTGGTCTTCATCTTTGGCGAGGATTTTATTATTATTTATTGTAAGATATCCCGTGGAGTTTCAGGTCATTCCAAGAACTTTTGACTTCTGCACATAAAACAACATCATGGGAATTCTGCTGAAAACAGCTTCAGTCCGGGTTAGTTCCATTCAAATCATACAAGTTAGAGTCCAAAACAAGGGCAAAAGTGTTTGGAAAAGTAGATACGTTGGAGACGTATCAGTGTGATGATATGGTATCCTCCTGTGAATGTTCGAGTGGCTTGACTTGGCACATGTTCATGCATGTAGTTGAATCAAAACCAACATAGCCTCTATGATATTTATGTTCATGGTGTTCATATCCTACTCATGCTAGTGTCCAATATTACTTATGCATAATGCATGTTCATGATCATTGTTGCTCTCTAGCTAGCCGCTTCTCAATCTAATTGCTAGCCTTCGCCTGTACTAAGTGGGAATTCTTCTTGTACATCAAAAACCTTGAACCCAATGTTATTCCAGATGAGTCCACCATACCTACCTATATGCAGTATTACCCTGCCGTCCTAAGTAAATTTGCATGTGCCACCTCTAAAAAGCTTCTAAAAAATATCCTTTTTGTGTGCATGGATCATTCATGGAACGACAGGAGGTGGTCGGTATCTTCCATGCTAAGTAGGTTATTCTCAGGCCGAGTGTTTATTCACTTGCCATCGCACGAGAAAAGGGCGGTAATAGGGATGCCCGGTCGCAAACTGCAAACAGAAAAAGCTTACAAATAATCAAATAAAAACTCCCAATGGAGTTAAACCTTTACTTTTATCGCTTGGGAACTGCCACTAGCGTGCTTAGCATGGAAAATATTGATAATTGATAGTCCTGAAGTAAATGAGAAGGGTGCATGTCTCAAAAATATCATTTACCTCTATTTTAAAAACTTGAGTTGTGGCACCTCTGCAAATCACTGCTTCTCCCTCTGCGAAGGGACTATCTATTTACTTTTATGTTGTGTCATCACCTTCTAAAACAAGCACCAGAACCTGAGAGCACCGTTGTCATGACTTATGCATTATGTGTAGCTAATGTTGGGTGCATCATGACTGCATATTTTCAACCATGAATTACAATGTTTAGTCATTGCTTCGACTTTGGAGGTGCTCCGCACTTATGTTTTGCGGTCTTAGAAAGGGCTAACGAGATACCACTATTGTCATATTATATCATGGTTGTTTTGACAACATGTTGTTGTTTGAGATATTTTTTTTATTGCTCGCTAGCTGATTATGTTTTTGATATGAGTTAATATAATCTTTAAGAGTTATTGTCGGCATGGTTAGTTATAATGTTGGCTGAAAACCTAGGTGTTGTTTAAGCTTATTTATGCAAAAAAGAGCAAAAGAGTTCGTAAAAGTTTTTCTTTTTCACTTTCAGTTTATCAACTGAATTGCTTGAGCCTAAGCAAAGGTTTAAGCTTGGGGGAGTTGATACGTCTCCAATGTACCTACTTTTCCTAACGCTTTTCCTCTTGTTTTGGACTCTAACTTGCATGATTTGAATGAAACTAACCCCGGACTGACGCTATTTTCAGTAGAACTACCATGATGTTGTTTTTGTGCAGAAATAAAAGTTCTCAGAATGGAACAAAACTTTGTGAGGAATTTTTATACAATAAACAAGAATTTCTGGAGCCAAGAACCACCGGAGGGGGGCACCTGGGTGGGCGCAACCCACCAGGGCGCCCCCCTCCTGGCGCGCCCAGGTGGGTTGTCCCCACCTGGTGGCCCCGCAAACCCTGATTCCAACTCCATAAATACCTATTTTCCCAGAAAAAAATCAGGGAGAAAGAATTATCGCGATCCACAAGATGGAGCCACCGTCACCTCATATTCTTCATCGGGAGGCCAGATCTAGAGTCTGTTTGGGGCTCCGGAGAGGGGGATCTTCGTTCTTCGTCATCACCAACCCTTGTCCATCGCCAATTCCACGATGCTCCCCACCGGGAGTGAGTAATTCCTTCGTAGGCTCGCTGGTCGGGGAGGAGTTGGATGAGATTCATCATGTAATCGAGTTAGTTTTGTTAGGGCTTGATCCCTAGTATCCACTATGTTCTAAGATTGATGTTGCTATGACTTTGCCATGCTTAATGCTTGTCACTTTGGGCCCGGGTGCCATGATTTTAGATCTGAACCGTTTATGTTATCACCATTATATCCACGTTCTAGATCCGATCTTGCAAGTTATAGTAAAAGTGCAACTATCCCTGGGTGGTTTTGGTAATTCCTAACAACATATAGCTCATTGAGCTAATACTATTTCAAGATAAATATTTCAAGAAAGCTCAATGATTGGCATGGCAAGGATTAGAAATGTGGACCCCTCAAAATGCTAAGGACAAAATATTGGCTCAAGCTCTAAAGCTCAAGACTCTACATTTTACCTTTTAGTGATCCAAGATCACATTGAGTCCATAGGGAAACCAATACTATTAAAAGGGGATGAGGTGTTGCTTAATGGATTACTTGCTCAAAATGCTTAGTTATATGCTCCAAAACACTCAACCACTTTCTCATATCTACATATGTCCCAAACCAAAAGTCAAACTCGGCCCCACCGAAACTTTCTATCTGGCGCCACCGAGTTCAATTGACATGGCCACTGCCACAAAACCTTAGTCTTCTCGGTCTCCCTGATAGGGATCTCGGTCTCACTGAGATGGGATTGTAAACTCTCTGTTTCCCTTCGTAACAATTTGGTCCAACCGAAATGAGCGATCGGTCCCACTAAGTTCGCAATGCAAACTCTTTGTTTCCCCTTCATAGCGTTTCGGTCTTACCGAGATGAGCGAATCGGTCCCACCGAGTTTGCCTGACCAACTCTCTGGTTAGCTTATTACCAAAGTCGATCTCACCGAGTTTGTGTAATCGGTCTCACCGAGATTACGTTATGCCCTAACCCTAATTAAATCGGTCTCACCGAGTTGACATGTCGGTCCCACCAAAAATCCCAATGTTCACATTTTGAACTACATCGGTCCAACCGAGTTTCATTATTCGGTCCCACCGAGTTTGGTGATTTGTGTGTAATGGTTAGATTTTGTGTGGAGGCCATATATACCCCTCCACCCACTCTTCATTTGAGGAGAGAGCCATCAGAACATGCCTACACTTCCATCATACATTTTCTGAGAGAGAACCACCTACTCATGTGTTGAGGTCAAGATATTCCATTCCAGCCATATGAACCTTGATCTCTAGCCTTCTCCAAGTTGCTTTCCACTCAAATCATCTTTCCACCAAATCCAAATCAGTGAGAGAGAGTTGAGTGTCGGGGAGACTAGCATTTAAAGCACAAGAGCAAGGAGTTCATCATCAACACACCATCTATTACCTTTTGGAGAGTGGTGTCTCCTAGATTGGTTAGGTGTCACTTGGGGGCCTCCGTCAAGATTGTGGAGTTGAACCAACAAGTTTGTACGGGCAAGGAGATCGCCTACTTCGTGAAGATCTACCCTAGCGAGGCAAGTCCTTCGTGGGCGATGGCCATGGTGGGATAAACAAGGTTGCTTCTTCATGGACCCTTCGTGGGTGGATCCCTCCGTGGACTCGCGCAACCATTACTCTTCGTGGGTTGAAGTCTCCATCAACGTGGATGTATGATAGCACCACCTATCGGAACCATGCCAAAAATCTTCGTGTCTACATTGCGTTTGCTCCCTCCAAACTCCTCCCTTTACCTTCATGTGCGATGTTTTACATTCGCTGCTATACTCTTAGACTTGCATGTGTAGGTTGTTTTCTTGACTAGTGCTAAGTTGCCAAAATCTTCCAAGACTTAAAATTGGGAAAAGGCTAGATTTTTATTTGGTCAAGTAGTCTAATCACCCCCTCTAGACATACTTTCGATCCTACAAGTGGCATCAGAGCTTTGGTATCCATTTGCCTTGATTTCCTTAGCTTTTGGTGATCATAGCCCTGGTTTCACAACCTAGGAGAATATGGCGTCTAGCGAGGGAAATTACCACCGTAGAGGTCCTTACTTTGATCGTACAAATTTTGTCAGTTGGAAGCATAAGATGAAAATGCATATTCTTGGACATAACCCCGCCGTTTGGGCTATTGTGTGTATTGGCTTGCAAGGTGAATTCTTTAATGGGAGATAACCGTACCGTGAAGCTAGCGTGGAAGAGTTGAAGATGTTGCAATACAATGCCCAAGCTTGTGATATTCTCTTCGACGGATTGTGCCTCGAAGAATTCAACAAAATCATCCATCTTGGGAATGCAAAGGAAATTTGGGAGACTTTGATTGATATTCACGAAGGTATCGACTCCGTCAAGGAATCCAAATTGGATGTGCTTCAAAGTCAACTTGACAAGTTCAAAATGAAGGATGGTGAAGGTGTCGCTGAAATGTACTCTAGGCTTGCTCTCATCACAAACGAGATTGCCGTCTTAGGAAGTGAAGAGATGACCAATAGATTCATCATCAAGAAGATCCTAAGAGCCTTGGATGGAAAATATGATATCATGTGCACATTGATCCAAATGATGCCCAATTACAAAGATCTCAAGCCAACGGAAGTCATTGGAAGAATTGTTGCTCCTGAGATCTCACTCAAGGATAAGGAAGAGCTTCACAACAAGTCAAGTGGTGCTTACAAAGCCTCATGTGATGCTCCCACATCATAAAGTGAGAAACAAGCCTTCAATGAAGAATTGAGCCTAATGGTGAAGAATTTCAACAAGTTCTACAAGAGTAGAAGCAAGGAAAGAAGTTCCAAGTCAAGGTCCTACAATGACAAAAGATCTTCGAGTCGTGAACGTAATTGCTAGAATTGTGGAAGACCCGGACACTACTCCAATGAGTGTACGGCTCCCTACAAAAGAAGAGAAGATTCTCCCAAAAGAAGAAGTAGAAGAGAAGAATCACCACCAAGAGAGAGAAGGAGTAGAGATGACCGTTATGAACGAAGAACATCACGGACAAGCAAGGATTCAGAAAGGAAGGACAAATCATCAAGGAGCTACACAAAACGAAGACATCAAGCTCATGTTGGTGAATGGGTATCTGACTCTTACTCCGACAATCGCTCTGAGAGAAGTTATCACTCCGACTCCATATATACTCAAGATGAAGGTGTTGCCGGTCTAGCACTTGTGTCAACCAACTCCTATGCCATATTTGAGTCATCAAATGAAGGAATTGGGAGATGCTTCATGGCTAAAGGCCCAAAGGGAAGACACCGGAAGAATCAAGGAATTGGTTTTGAACGAAGGTTCAATACTAATGGAGTTGAGTGGGAAGAAGATCAATACCCCAAGACGAAGTTTGTTCCTCGACAAGAGAAGTATGATCGTACTTCTTTCCAAGGAACACAAGCTCAAGATGATCTTACACCACAAGACCACAAGCAAAAAGGCAAGGACAAGCTTCAAGAGGAGATTGATACATTTGAAGAAGCTCCCAAAGCCTTGGTCAAGTGGGTTCCCAAGACTACATCAAGTTCCACTTCATCAAGTACGACTACAACTCCAAGGATTCCCATCAAGATGGTGTGGATCCCGAAGAAAAAGAACTAGAGAGTTCTTGAGGGTGACTACGCCAACATACTTCACTCATATCTTTTGGCAAGGACACATGCAAACAACTTCCATATCTTGCACTAGTTCAAGGAGTCACAAACCCTCTTGTTGGTAAGACAAGGGACAAGGTAACCTAATGTTATGTGAACATCACTCTATGTCTATGTTTATCCTTGTTTGTTCCTTGTGGGACTAACCCGTGTAGGTATTGAAAGTGCAACTCGCTCTAATGGATTGCTCCAAATGATCTACATCAAAATTGAGCATCTACATCTTCAACACCTACATGAAGTCATCATTGACAAAACCCAAGGTTAGTTCATCCCTCTTAGGGGGATATCACATCTAGGGGGAGCTTTACTCTAATCAATTGAGATAAAGAAACTCTAATGGTGTGAACACAACAATGCTTTATTTAAAAGTGGCAACCCCACTTATGCTTAAACAATGAGTATGCCCTATGATCAAATGTTCTCATTTGACTCCTTAGTTAATATACTCATATATAGATGACCTAGTCATCGCCAATTGCTTGATAGATGCTAGAGTGATTGTGCATGCTCTGCCACATATTTCATTTGCCATTTTATTGTGTGAGCATGTTGGTGGCATATTTTACTCATTCGAGGACATCCACTTGTTGTTTTGATTATTTGGCGTTATTCTCTTTTGCCAAGTGGATGAACAAGAATGCCTAAGAACCTCCTCTAGCTATCTATGCTTTTCTTGTCTCAAACTCTATTCATGCTACATCACAAAGTTTGATCAAGTCAGATTCGAACCACTCTGTGTGAGGAGCACTCGGAGTCCCCGATTCATCATAGACTTAAACTTCCAAAACCTCTTTGTGCATTTCGGTATGACCGAGTCATCCACTTCGGTCACACTGAGTTCACTAAGTTGATCTAGGTTTTCCATCTCGGTGCAACCGATTTGAACTTTTCGGTCACACCGAGTTGCAGTTACCGCTCGCGATTCTGCATCTTGGTGCCACCGAGTTGTTCCACTCAGTCACACCGACAGGGTCGGGATATATATACACACGGGTGAGATTTTGGAAATTTCTTCAAACTCCTCAGCCCATGCGTGTGTCATGCTTTGCCTCCTTAGTTCTCTGAATCGTCTCCTCGCTGCCAACGACCTCCCGCCGCTGGTTTCCATCACCGTCGACAGAATTCTGCTCCGCCGTTGCCGACGTAGAGAACCTCCACTGAACTAGGGTATGGGTTCGACTCTATGTGCTAATTCCTGTACTCGGATTCATAGCACATTACTTTGCCATGATTATGACAATGTATGCAAACAATCCACCCACTGAAAACTTCCTTTTGATTAGATTGCATTTGAAAATTTAGGGTTAGGTCTCAGTCGGACTCATCTCGGACCGACCAAATTGTAGAAATCGGTCTCACCGATTTGGCTTAGGCCATAGCACATGCATTTTCGGTCTGCCTGAAAATTGTAAATCGGTGTGACCGAGTTTGATTTTCTGTGAATCCCTAGCAGTCTTGGTGCCACCGAACTATGACTCGGTCTGACCGAGTTCACTAGTTTAGGTTCCAAAAGCTGGTTCGGTATCACCGAGTTTATCAAATCAGTAGGTCCGAAATGCTTTCTGTGGAGAACTAAAACTAAGTTTTTAAGTCATCTATTTTGCAAAAACTCTGCACTTTGTGATGCTCATCCACTCTACCTCATCTACATCTATTCCCAGGGTTTGCTGTCAATGATTGCCAAGATGTCTGACCAGAGTGACAGTCAGAAGAAATCTGAGGAACATGTGCAATTGAGTGAGGGTTCAGATCCCTCAAGAAGCTATGATGAGGGCAGTAGAAGCACACCTAGTAACTTGCCCAAGGCAGCCACTAGAGCAAGGAAGAAGAAAACCTCAGACTCCGAGGATGAAGACTACGTGGCTGCTGAGGATGAGGCCACCTCAAAGAAGAAAATGTTGAAGGAGTATGGCTCAGCTGCTACAACAAAGCCAGGGATGCACAAGAAGGCACCTGCCAAGAGAATGGCAACATCCAAGCCTAGGAAAGCAGCCTTGGAAGAAACTATGGAGTTCACTCTTGAACCCAAAGAGGCTGGAGAAGGCAAGAAGAGAAAGGAGAGGGTCAAGAAGACCACTGCCAGAGTTCTAGGGAGATCATCCATGTTTAAGGATCCCGCAGAAGAAGAGGAAGAGGAAGAGGATGCTCCAGCACCCAAAGCTTAGAAGCTCATGGGAAATGCCATTAAGTCAGGGGCTGCAACATCAAAGCCCAAGTCTGCTCCCAAAGCTCTAGCTCAGAAGTCAAAGCCCAAGAGAAACACTAGAAGTATTCTTGCAGAAGAGAAGAACAAGGCCCTAGTGCCCCAAGCTGAAAAAGAGGATGATGAATCTCTTGTTTTGAGGAAATTGAAACCCAAGATCCTAGACCACAATGATGCTCATCCAGTGGCTGAAGACATGCACATCAGAAAAGATACTGTACTAAGATTGTGGAGACAGTCTGATCCATATGCTGTTAGGAGAATGACTGCAGTTGATTACAGATTTCATACCAAAGAACAGCAAGACTTCTATGAGACAAATTTGCTCGACAAGAAGCCCATTGTTTGTGACATGAGATGGTTGATTGAGAATACATCAAGGAGAATAAATATCACTTCCTAGGAGTATATGAAAGCTTCAAAGCATGTGGAGTAGATGAGTTTGTTGGACAGAAGCTCACAAAATGGAATGATGAGCTGATCATGCAGTTTTACTCCACTGCTCACTTTTACCCAGATGGGAAGATCATATGGATGTCTAAAGGTACTAGGTACCAATCCACTGTTGAAGAATGGGCCAAGCTGATCAATGCCCCAGAGGAACATGAGGATGACTTAGATGTGTATGCCAAGAAGAAGAAAGACCACAACTCCATGGCAAACATGTACAAAGAGATCCCTGATAAAGCTTTGGAGAGTCACAAGCTTGGATCTATACATTACTTGTTGTCTGGTCTGCCTACCATCAACTGGATCCTAAGGCACACATTGCTACCCAAGTCAGGATATCACAAGGTGATAAGAGGGCATTCCATCAACATGCTGCAAATCTTTGATGTCCCTCAGAAGTTTAAAGTCATGAGCCTGATTGTAGAGACAGTCAAGAGGATAGCTGCTGACCAAAAGAGAAGCTATGAGTATGCTCCACATATTCAGGAGCTCATCAATTCTAAGATGGGCATAGGAACATACTTGTTGGACAAGGAGCATCTACCCCTATATCCTGAATTTGAAGATAATGAAGTTGTCATGAATGAGAATGAACCGTCATCAGCTCAAGCACAAGAGAAGAGAGCCAAAGCTAAGGAAGAGAAAGCTGCAAGGATGCCAAGTGCAGAAGAAGCATCTCAGGTGTTCCTCAAGTCAAAACAAGATCAATTGGGCTATATGATTCAAGCTACACTGAGGATTGAGAAGGGCTTGACCACCCTAACTCAAAATCAGGAGATCCTCGAGAGAATTGTTGAGACAAAATTCTATGATCTTGACCTCAAGGTAACTGAGATACAGACTGCAGTTGAGCAGCTCCAGGAGGAAGCAGAAGAGAGGAGAGGGAAGACAACTACTGATGCTTTTCGGCGTGTGCCACGAGGTCAGAGGTCTCCCGCAGTGCCAGTACCAGTTTCTAGAACTACTCTGTCTGGACCAGCAGCTACAACCTCAGTACCACCTCCAGCAGCCACTCCACCAGCTCCTACTACATCGACAGATGCCTTCGTCCTTAGAGTTCTCTCTACACCACCTCCGAAGACCGAGCCTGAGAGACGTATATCACTATGCATTTTCGAACTTTTCGGTAACTTGTTGCCAAAGGGGGAGAAATATGTATAGATCATAGGCTGAGAGAGAGAGAGTGTGTGTGTGTTTTGCCTTTTATCTCTCTCATTTTTGGTTGAACCTTTTTATGTGCTTGGTTGATACACTATGTCTTTGTCTGTGTGAGATACTTGTTTGATCATGTGATTGATCATATGCTACCTTAATGCTTGCTTGGATGATAATCTCTTATATTCCATATATGATCATTCACTTTGCTTGGTGATGAGTGCATGTTTTTAATGTTTATCATTTTGAGCGCTCCACCAAGATGTATGTGACATGGAAGAGTGACCCATGATCCTAATCGATTATGCATTTGCATTAAAAAGCAAATTTTAAATAATGCACAAATTTAGGGGGAGCTCTTTCTTATCACATACTTCTCAAAACGACGATGTATTTCAATCTTGTAATCATTTGTCGAAGCTTTGAGCTATATGTTGTCATCAATTACCAAAAAGGAGGAGATTGAAAGTGCAACTATCCCTGGGTGGTTTTGGTAATTCCTAACAACATATAGCTCATTGATATACTATTTCAAGATAAATATTTCAGGAAAGCTCAATGATTGGCATGGCATGGATTAGAAATGTGGACCCGTCAAAATGCTAAGGACAAAAGATTAGCTCAAGCTCTAAAGCTCAAGACTCTACATTTTACCTTTTAGCTAGTGATCCAAGATCACATGGAGTCCATAGGAAAAGCCAATACTATTAAAAGGGGATGAGGTATTGCTTAACGAGTTACTTGCTCAAAATGCTTAGTGATATGCTTCAAAACCCTCAACCACTTTCTCATATCCACATATGTCCCAAACCAGAAGTCAAACTCGTCCCCACCGAAACTTTCTATCCGGCGCCACCGAGTTCATTTGACATAGCCACTGCCACAAAAACCTAGTCTTTTCGGTCTCACCGATAGGGATCTTGGTCTCACCGAGATGGGATTGTAAACTCTCTATTTCCCTTCTTAACGTTTCGGTCCAACCGAAATGAGCGATCGGTCCCACCGAGTTCGCAATGCAAACTGTCTGTTTCCCCTTCGTAACGTTTCGGTCTCACCGAGATGAGTGAATCGGTCCCACCGAGTTTGCATGACCAACTCTCTGGTTATCTTATTACCAAAGTTGGTCTCACCGAGTTTGTGTAATCAGTCTCACCGAGATTATGTTATGACCTAACCCTAATGAAATCAGTCTCACCGAGTTTACATGTCGGTCCCACCGAAAATCCTAACGTTCACATTTTGAAATAAATCGGTCCAACCGAGTTTCATTATTCGGTCCCACCGAGTTCGGTTTGTGCGTAATGGTTAGATTTTGTGGGGAGGCAATATATACCCCTCCACCCACACTTCATTCGAGGAGAGAGCCATCAGAACATGCCTACACTTTCATCATACATTTTCTGAGAGAGAACCACCTACTCATGTGTTGAGGTCAAGATATTCCATTCCAACCATATGAATCTTGATCTCTAGCCTTCTCCAAGTTGCTTTCCACTCAAATCATCTTTCCACCAAATCCAAATCAGTGAGAGAGAGTTGAGTGTTGGGGTGACTATCATTTGAAGCAGAAGAGCAAGGAGTTCATCATCAACACAACATCTATTACCTTTTGGAGAGTGGTGTCTCCTAGATTGGTTAGGTGTCACTTGGGAGCCTCCGTCAAGATTGTGGAGTTGAACCAAGAAGTTTGTACGGGCAAGGAGATCGCCTACTTCGTGAAGATCTACCCTAGTGAGGAAAGTCCTTTGTGGGTGATGGTCATGGTGGGATAGACAAGGTTGCTTCTTAGCGGACCCTTCGTGGGTGGAGCCTGATACGTCCATTTTGCATCATGCTTTTATATTGATATTTATTGCATTATGGACTGTTATTTCACTTTATATCACAATACTTATGGCTATTCTCTCTTATTTTAAAAGGTTTACATAAAGAGGGAGAATGTCGGCAGCTGGAATTCTGGTCTGGATAAGGAGCAAATATTAGAGACCTATTCTGCGCAACTCCAAGAGTCCTGAAACTCCACGGAAAGTCTTAGAAGAAATAAAGAAAAATCCACGCCAAAGATGAAGGCCAGGGGCCCACACCCTGCTCACGAGGGTGGGGGCACCCCCCCTAGGGCGCGCCCCTACCTCGTGGGCCCCCTGGTGGCTCTCCGATGCCCATCTTCTCCTATATGAGGTCTTTCGATGAGAAAAAAATAAAGAGAAACTTTTCGGGACGAGACTCCGCTGCCACGAGGTGGAACCTTGGCAGATCCAATCTAGAGCTCTGGCAGAGCCGTTCTGCCGGGGATACTTCCTTCCCGGAGGGGGGAAATCATCACCATCGTCATCACCAACGCTCCTCTCATCGGGAGAGGGCAATCTCCCTCAACATCTTCACCGGCACCATCTCATCTCCAAGCCCTAGTTCTTCTTTTGTATCCAATTCTTGTCTCAAAGTCCGGGATTGGTGCTAGTAGGTTGCTAGTAGTGTTGATTACTCCTTGTAGTTGATGCTAGTTGGTTTAATTGGTGGAAGATCTTATGTTCAGATCCTATATGCATATTATTACCCCTCTGGTTATGAACATGAATATGCTTTGTGAGTAACTACGTTCATTCCTGAGGACAAGGTAGAAGTCTTGCTATGAGTAGTCATGTGAATTTGGTATTCGTTTGATATTTTGATAAGATGTATGTTGTCTAGCCTCTAGTGGTGTTATGTGAACATCGACTACATAACACTTCACCATTATTTGGGCCTAGAGGAAGGCATTGGGAAGTAATAAGTAGATGATGGGTTGCTAGAGTGACAGAAGCTTAAACCCTAGTTTATGCGTTGCTTCGTAAGGGGCTGATTTGGATCCATATGTTTCATGCTATGGTTAGGTTTACCTTAATACTTTTGTTGTAGTTGCGGATGCTTGCAATAGAGGTTAATCATAAGTGGGATGCTTGTTCAATTAAGAACAACACCCCAGCACCGGTCCACCCACATATCAAATTATCAAAGTATCGAACGCGAATCATATGAACGTGATGAAAACTAGCTTGACGATATTCCCATGTGTCCTCAGGAGCATTTTTCCTATTATAAGAGTTTGTTCCGGCTTTTCCTTTGCTACAAAAGGATTGGGCCACCTTGCTGCACTTTATTTACTTTTGTTACTTGTTGCTCGTTACAATTTATCCTATCACAAAACTATCTGTTACCACTTATTTCAGTATTTGCAGAGAATACCTTGCTGAAAACCGCTTATCATTTCCTTCTGCTCCTTGTTGGGTTCGACACTCTTACTTATCGAAAGGACTACGATAGATACCCTATACTTGTGGGTCATCAAGAATATTTTCTGGCGCCGTTGTCGGGGAGTGTAGCGCCTTTGGTAGGTGGAATTTGGTAAGGAAAAATTTATATAGTGTGCTGAAATTTACTGTCACTTGTGACTATGGAAAGTAATTCTCCGAGGGGCTTGTTCGGGGTATCTTCACCCCGTCCAGTAGAGAAAAGAGTTGCTCCTCAACCTACTGAACCTATTGAAAATGAAATTCCTTATGAGTATCCTTCAGGTATGATAGAAAAACTGCTAGCTAATCCTTTTACAGGAGATGGAACAAAGCATCTTGATGAGCACTTAATATATGTGGATGAAGTTTGTGGATTATTTAAGCTTGCAGGTATACCCGATGATGTTGCTAAGAAGAAGGTCTTCCCTTTATCTTTGAAGGGAGACGCATTGATATGGTATAGGCTATGTGATGATATGAGATTGTGGGACTATAAAAGATTGAAGCTGGAATTTCATCAAAAGTATTACCCTATGCATCTTGTTCATCGTGATCGCAATTATATATATAATTTCTGGCCTCGCGAAGGAGAAAGCATCGCTCAAGCTTGGGGGAGGCTTAGATCAATGTTATATTCATGCCCCAATCATGAGCTCTCAAGAGAAATAATTATGCAAAGTTTTTATGCTCGGCTTTCTAAAAACAATCGCACCATGCTCGATACTTCTTGTGTTGGCTCTTTTATGATGAAGACTATTGAATTCAGATGGAATTTATTGGATAGAATTAAACGCAACTCTGAAGATTGGGACCTCGATGAAGGTAAGGAGTCAGGTATGACACCTAAGTTTGATTGTGTTAAATCTTTTATGGATACTGATATTTTCCGTAAGTTTAGCACTAAATATGGACTTGACTCTGAGATAGTAGCTTCTTTCTGTGAATCTTTTGCTACTTATGTTGATCTCCCTAAGGAGAAGTGGTTTAAATATCATCCTCCCATAGAAGTAAAAGTAGCTGCACCTATTAAAGTTGAAGAAAAGACTATCACTTATAATGATCCTATTGTTCCTACTTCTTACATTGAGAAACCACCTTTCCCTGTTAGAATAAAGGATCATGCTAAAGCTTCAACTGTCGTTCGTAAAAGCAATATTAGAACTTATACACCTCCTGAGCAAGTTAAAGTAGAACCTAATATTGCTATTGTTAAAGATCTCTTGTCTGATAATATTGATGGGCATGTTATTCAGTTCGAAGGTGAAATTGCTAGAATTGCTAAACCTTGTGATAAGGATAAACATAGACCTGTGGTAGGCGTGCCTGTTATTTCTGTTAAAATAGGAGATCATTGTTATCATGGCTTATGTGATATGGGTGCTAGTGCTAGTGTTATACCGCATGCTTTATACGAAGAAATTAAGAATGAAATTGCACCTGTTGAGTTAGAAGATATTGATGTTACTATTAAACTTGCTAACAGAGATACTATTGCACCAATTGGAATTGTTAGAGATGTTGAGGTCTTGTGTGGGAAAACTAAATATCCTGCTGATTTTCTTGTTCTTACTTCTCCGCAAGATAGCTTTTTTCCAATTATATTTGGTAGACCCTTCTTAAATACTGTCAATGCTACCATAGACTGCACTAAGAATATTGTTACTGTTGGTTTGGATGATATGGTTCATGAGTTTAATTTCTCTAAATTTAGTAAACAACATCGTGAGGAAGAATTACCTAGTAAGTATGAAATTATTGGTCTTGCTTCTATTGCCGTACCTCCTAGTGATCCTTTAGAACACTATTTGCTAGACCATGAAAATGATATGTTCATGAAAGAAAGAAGGGAAATAGATGAAGTATTCTTTAAACAGGAACCTATTCTACATCACAACTTGCCTATTGAAATTTTAGGAGATCCTCCTCCACCCAAGGGTGATCCCGTGTTTGAGCTCAAACCTTTGCCTGATAATCTTAGGTATGCTTATCTTGATGAAAAGAGGATATATCATGTTATTATTAGTGCTAACCTTTCAGAGCATGAAGAAGAAAGATTACTGAAAACTCCGAAGAAGCACCGCGCTGCTATTGGATATACTCTTGATGATCTTAAGGGCATTAGTCCCACTCTATGTCAACATAAAATAAATTTGGAAGCAGATGCCAAACCAATTCGTGATCCTCAACGACGTCTGAATCCTAAAATGAAAGAAGTGGTGAGAAAAGAAATACTACAGCTTCTGGAGGCAGGTATAATCTACCCGATGCTGATAGTGAGTGGGTAAGTCCTGTCCATTGTGTCCCTAAGAAGGTAGGTATTACTGTTGTTCCTAATGATAAAGATGAATTGTTTCCACAAAGAATTATCACAGGTTATAGGATGGTAATTGATTTCCGCAAATTAAATAAAGCTACTAAGAAAGATCGTTACCCCTTACCTTTTATTGATCAAATGCTACAAAGATTATGCAAGCATACACACTATTGCTTTCTAGATGGTTATTCTGGTTTCTCTCAAATACCTGTGTTGGCTAGAGATCAATCAAAGACTACTTTTACATGCCCTTTTGGTACTTTTGCTTATAGACGTATGCCTTTTGGTTTATGTAATGCACCTGCTACCTTTCAAAGATGCATGATGGCTATATTCTCTGACTTTTGTGAAAAGATTTGTGAGGTTTTCATGGACGACTTTTCCGTCTATGGTTCCTCTTTTGATGATTGCTTGAGCAATCTTGATCGAGTTTTGCAGAGATGTGAAGAAAGTAATCTTGTCTTGAATTGGGAAAAGTGCCACTTTATGGTTAATGAAGGTATTGTCTTGGGGCACAAAGTTTCTGAAAGAGGCATTGAAGTTGATAAAGCCAAGCTTGATGCTATTGAAAAGATGCCATGTACCAAGGACATAAAAGGTATAAGAAGTTTCCTTGGTCACGCTTGATTTTATAGGAGGTTCATTAAGGACTTCTCAAAAATTTCTCGGCCTCTGACTAATTTATTGCAAAAAGATATACCATTTGTCTTTGATGATGATTGTGTAGAAGCATTTGAAATACTTAAGAAAGCATTAATCTCTGCACCTGTTGTTCAGCCACCTGATTGGAATTACCCTTTGAAATTATGTGTGATGCTAGTGATTATGCTGTAGGTGCTGTTCTAGGGCAAAGAGTTGATAAGAAATTAAATGTTATTCATTATGCTAGTAAGACTCTAGACAATGCTCAAAGAAATTATGCTAGTACTGAAAAAGAACTCTTAGCAGTTGTATTTGCTTGTGACAAGTTCAGATCTTATATTGTTGATTCTAAAGTAACTATTCAAACAGATCATGCTGCTATTAAATACCTTATGGAAAAGAAAGATGCTAAACCTAGACTTATTAGATGGGTTCTCTTGCTACAAGAATTTGATTTGCATATTGTTGATAGGAAGGGAGCTGAGAACCCCGTTGCAGACAACTTGTCTAGGTTAGAAAATATTCTTGATGACCCACTACCTATTAATGATGACTTTCCTGATGAGCAATTAAATGTTATAAGTACTTCTCTTAGTACTCCATGGTATGCTGATTATGCTAATTATATTGTTGCCAAGTTTATACCACCTAGCTTCACATACCAGCAAAAGAAAAAGTTCTTCTATGACTTGAGACATTACTTTTGGGATGACCCACATCTTTATAAAGAAGGAGTAGATGGTGTTATTAGACATTGTGTACCTGAGCATGAACAGGAACAGATCCTACGCAAGTGTCATTCTAAGTCTTATGGAGGACACCACGCTGGAGATAGAACTGCACATAAGGTATTGCAATCTGGTTTTTATTGGCCTACTCTCTTCAAGGATGCCCGTAAGTTTGTCTTGTCTTGTGATGAATGTCAAAGAATTGGTAATATTAGTAGACATCAAGAAATGCCTATGAATTATTCACTTGTTATTTAACCGTTTGATGTTTGGGGCTTTGATTATATGGGACCTTTTCTTGCCTCTAATGGATACACACATATTTTAGTTGCTGTTGATTACGTTACTAAGTGGGTAGAAGCTATTCCAACTAGTAGTGCTGATCATAACACCTCTATTAAAATGCTTAAAGAAGTTATTTTTCTGAGGTTTGGCGTCCCTAGATATTTAATGACTGATGGCGGTTCACACTTTATTCATGGTGCCTTCCGTAAAATGGTTGCTAAATATGATGTTAATCATAGAATTGCATCTCCTTATCACCCACAGTCTAGTGGTCAAGTAGAGTTGAGCAATAGAGAGCTCAAATTAATTTTACAAAAGACTGTTAATAGGTCTAGAAAGAATTGGTCTAAGAAACTTGATGATGCATTATGGGCATATAGGACTGCATACAAAAATCCTATGGATATGTCCCCGTATAAAATGGTCTATGGAAAAGCATGCCACTTACCTCTCGAACTAGAACATAAGGCATATTGGGCTATTAAAGAGCTCAACTATGATTTTAAACTTGCCGGTGAAAAGAGGTTATTTGATATTAGCTCACTTGATGAATGGAGAACCCAAGCTTATGAAAATGCCAAGTTGTTTAAAGAAAAAGTTAAAAGATGGCATGACAAAAGGATACAAAAGCGTGAGTTTAATGTAGGTGATTATGTATTGCTATACAACTCTCGTTTAAGATTTTTTGCAGGAAAACTTCTCTCTAAATGGGAAGGCCCCTACATCATCGAAGAGGTCTATCGTTTCGGTGCCATAAAAATCAACAACTTCGAGGGCACAAATCCAAAGGTGGTAAATGGTAAAAGAATTAAACATTATATCTCAGGTAATCCCATAAATGTTGAAATCAATATTATTGAAACCATAACCCCGGAGGAATACATAAGGGACACTTTCTGGAACGTTGAAGACTCCGAAAAGGAATAGGTATGTGGTACGGTAAGTAAACCGACTCCAAAACAATTTTTAAGGCAATATTTCTCCGTTTTGGAATATTTAGAAAAATAGAAACATAAGTAGCAGTTCGGGAAGGACACGAGGGCCCCACGAGGGTGGTGGGCGCGCCCCCCTACCTTGTGAGCACCTCGTGTGCCTTCCGGACTCCATTTTCTTGCATGTTACGTATTTTGGTCGGTAAAAATTCATTATATATTCTCCCGAAGGTTTTGACTCCCGTATCACGCAAAAACCTCTTGTCTTTGTTTCGAGTTGTCCTGTTGCAGATTAAATCTACATGTCTTCCTAGGATTCGGAAGGAGAAAGCTATGTGGATGATTACTTAGCAAATCCAAAGGTCTATGGAGATGTGGAACATAATGGATGGACCAGGGAGGAAGAAGAGGACTATGAACCCAAGGGGAAGGAGGAGACGAGCTCGGATGAAGATGAAGCACCATTACCTCAACCAGGAGACATGCACGTGGAGTTCAAAAAGTCAAGTCTCCCTGATAGGGTAAAGAAACCCAAGTTCGAGTTTATCCCTTTTCGTCTCTTGCAGGAAAATAAGCAGGACCTATGCAAAAAGATATTAAACCTGGAGTGGGAAGTTGATGGTCTGAGGGATCAAAATGTCGTCCTCAAGCGCAAATTAAGGGAGAAGACTAAGCCATCAACTAAGCCAACAACACCTCCACCGTCTCCTCCAACAAAGAAGAATTGAGTATCTGGGTATGGGCACTCCCCTTGGCAACTGCCAAGCTTGGGGGAGGTGCCCCGGTATCGTATCACAATCACAACTCTTATCTTTACCGTTTTTCTTAGTTCGATTATATTAGTAGTATCTTGATCGAGTAGAATAAAGTTTATGGCATGATCTAGTTTTGAGTTTTGCTTTATGATCACTCTATATAATCGAGTCCGTGAGCTATATATAATAAAGATTAGTGTTGAGTCAAGGGCCTGATTATTATTCCATGATCTTGGGTGAATAAAAGAAAAGAGAAAAAGAATAAAAAGAAACAAAAAGTTCATATTGATCTTATTGAGAGTAATGACTTCACATAGAAAGAGTATGATGATTAAAAGTTGTTGGGAGTTGGCAGACATAGCTTTGGTCATTGTTGCAATTAATAGGAAGTAATAAGGAAAGAGAGGTTTTCACATGTAGATATATTATCATTGACATCTTTTATGATTGGGAGAACTCATCAAAATATGACATGCTAAAGAGTTGATGTTGGACAAGGAAGACAACGTAATGAGTTATGTCTTTCTTATATCTGAGATAAAGTATGTTGTCATGGTTCCTCTAACTTGTTGAGCTTGCCTATCCCCCTCATGCTAGCCAAATTCTCAGCACCAAGTAGAAATAGTACTTGTGCTTCCAAATATCCCTAAACCAGTTTTGCCATGAGAGTCCACCATATCTACCTATGGATTGAGTAAGATCCTTCAAGTAAGTTGTCATCGGTGCAAAGCAATAAAAATTGCTCTAAATATGTATGATTGATTGGTGTGGGAGAAATAAGCTTTATACGATCTTGTGATGTGGAAGTAATAAAAACGATGGACTGCATAATAAAGATTCATATCACAAGTGGCAATATAAAGTGACGTTCTTTCGCATTGAGATTTTATACATCCAACCATAAAAGCGCATGGCAACCTCTGCTTCCCTCTGCGAAGGGCCTATCCTTTATTATTATCTTCTACCTTATGCAAGAGTCATGGTGATATTCACCTTTTCTTTTTTATTTTATCCTTTGGCAAGATCGGCATGTTGGAAAGAACATGATATATATATATATCTAATTGGATGTAGGGGAGCATGAACCATTATTGTTGACATTACCCTTGAGGTAAAAGGTTGTGGGGCAAAACTATAAGCCCCTATCTTTCTCTGTGTCCGATTAAAACTCTGTAACCACAAGTATCGCGTGAGTGTTAGCAATTATGGAGGACTAAATGATAGTTGAGTATGTGGACTTGCTTTTCAGCTCTGACATAGACTCTTTCCGATGTTATGATAACTTGCAATTGCTTCAATGACTGAGATTATAGTTTGTCGGAGTCCAATAAGGTTTATGATTTATACTTTTGCATTGTGAATAGATCATCAGTTGAACATAAGTAATCATATGACAAAACCTATATATGTTGTTGTTATAAGAATAATCATGATGCCTTCATGTCCGTATTTTATTTTTATCGACGCCTCTACCTCTAAACATGAGGACATATTTATTGTTATCGGCTTTTCGCTTGAGGACAAGTGAGGTCTAAGCTTGGGGGAGTTGATACGTCCATTTTGCATCATGCTTTTATATTGATATTTATCGCATTATGGACTGTTATTTCACTTTATATCACAATACTTATGGCTATTCTCTCTTATTTTACAAGGTTTACATAAAGAGGGAGAATGCCGGCAGCTCGAATTTTGGTCTGGATAAGGAGCAAATATTAGAGACCTATTCTGCGCAACTCCAAAAGTCCTAAAACTCCACGGAAAGTCTTAGAAGAAATAAAGAAAACTCCACACCAAAGATGAAGGCCAGGGGGCCCACACCCTGCTCACGAGGGTGGGGGGCGCCCCCCCCTAGGGCGTGCCCCCCTACCTCGTGGGCCCCCTGGTGGCTCTTCGATGCCCATCTTCTCCTATATGAGGTCTTTCATTGAGAAAAAAATTAAGAGGAACTTTTCGGGACGAGACTCCGCCGCCATGAGGCGAAACCTTGGTGGATCCAATCTAGAGCTCTAGCAGAACCGTTCTGTCGGGGATACTTCCTTCCCGGAGGGGGAAATCATCACCATCGTCATCACCAACGCTCCTCTCATCGGGAGAGGGCAATCTCGATCAACATCTTCACCAGCACCATCTCATCTCCAAACCCTGGTTCATCTCTTGTATCCAATTCTTGTCTCAAAGTCCGGGATTGGTGCTAGTAGGTTGCTAGTAGTGTTGATTACTCCTTGTAGTTGATGCTAGTTGGTTTAATTGGTGGAAGATCATATGTTCAGATCCTATATGCATATTATTACCCCTCTGATTATGAACATGAATATGCTTTGTGAGTAACTACATTCGTTCCTGAGGACAAGGGAGAAGTCTTGCTATGAGTAGTCATGTGAATTTGGTATTCGTTTGATATTTTGATAAGATGTATGTTGTCTAGCCTCTAGTGGTGTTATGTGAACGTCGACTACATAACACTTCACTAGAGGAAGGCATTGGGAAGTAATAAGTAGATGATGGGTTGCCAGAGTGACCGAATCTTAAACCCTAGTTTATGCGTTGCTTCGTAAGTAGATGATGGATCCATATGTTTCATGCTATGGTTAGGTTTACCTGAATACTTTTGTTGTAGTTGCGGATGTGTAACATCCCAAATTTTCAATTTGGAATGTTATACAGTAGATCATCATGCATATCATATTTTCTTGCATCTTGGTCGATCCTAGAAATTTCACGCAACTCAAGGACCCTCGGAGAGAGTTGGAGATTTCGTCATTTTCATATTTGAGTTTTCTCAAATTTTGAAAAAAGAGGATCATTTGATTGATTTATTTCATCTTCAATTGTTTTCCCGATAATATGAGAGAGGGGAATAATATGACTTTCCCCAATTTAGGAAAAAGGAAGATTTAATAAATAAATCAAATTTTGGATTTTCTGGATTTTAGTTGCATTTTATTTGGATTAGGGAAAAATGCGTGTTTTAAAATTAGCATCTAGGCCCCGAGAAAAAGTTCATTTTGTTTGACTCATTTTTAGGAGTCGGGGAAAATTTACTTTGGGAATTTTGGAGTTCGTTTAGATTTTCTTTTCTTTGTTTTTTTTCTGCACACGTATTATTTTAAAAAAAATCCATGTCGCGCCCGCCTGGGACAAGGCCCAGCCTCCCCTCGCGCGCGCCCGTGCGCAGCCCCGCCGCCGCCCGCGCGGAGTCCGAACCGGACTCTAGCGCTGCCGCCGCCACCTTGCTTGCCCCCTCCCCCAAGTCTCCCCCCCTTTAAATACCCAAGCATCCCCCCTATCCCCACACCACCCCGCTGCCCGCAGCACGCAGCAGCAGCCGCGCCGCCGCCTGCTCGCGCCGCCGCCGCCACACCGCCGCCCCGCGCCTCGCCTCTGCCCCGCCGGAGCCCCTCGCCGAGGTAGCCCGCGCCGATCCATCCCTCCCCTTGGTTCAGTTTTTTTTAAAAAGATCGTTCCGGTTTCTTTTCGTTTCGTTGTTTCGGTTTTTTTTCGAAACCCTAGATCGGTTTTTCGTTTGTTTTCGGTTTAGTTGCTTAGCGACCGTTCGCCGGACCGTTCGTCCAAACGAACGTGATCACCGATTATTCTCTGTTAACGAACGTCCGTACGTTTAACCATTCGTCGTTTTCTTTTTGTCGGATTTATTCCGCGATTTTCTGATCGCGATTTCAGATCCGATCTTCGTTCTAGTTTATCTCCCCGCACGTTTATCAGAATCAGGTGATTCAAGTGCCTGGTGTTTCGTTTCGAAACCGCCGTTCCGACTAATCAACTTAAATAAGTTTTTGCTACTGTAAAATTTGACCTAGTTTCAACTTGCTAGAACCGAGTTGCTTTCTTCCGCCGTTTGTTTTTCGTTGCTTTGTTCGGTTCGTTCTTTCTTTGCAACCGAAGTTCTTAAGTTGAACTTTCTGGTTCGATCTCTTGTTCGAGTTTTACCTGTGCATTAGATGAGTACTTATTGTATGCTTGTTGTTTGTCTGCGATAGATTACCTTTTCTACAACCCAGTTTTATTGCATTAGATCGATCCTCACACATTGCATGATTAGGATATAATTAAATTGTGGGATGGGAAGTAGATGAGGTAGTACCTATTACCTGTTTATTATGAAACCTTTGGGAGTTACTTCTACGTTTGCTTATTATGCCATGCTATTCTAGTAGACGTGGATTGGGTGAGTGATATCCATGACATATGTGAGTTTGATAATTTTAAGGGTTTATCTAAGGTGGCAACTTAAACACACATCTGGGTGGATTGAGGCACCTGGTTTCTATCAGGACTTGCCTGTTTTCTTTTGGACCGCCACCCAGCCTCAAAGGGATCATAAGATCTTTCATGCTAGAAACTTCCGTGTGCAGCCAGAAGCCATTATGGGCTCTGGCATAGTTGATTAAGCGGTGTGAACTCTTATAGGGTAGACTAGCAGATGTAGGGGAAAGTAGGTGTACCGGTCTATCCATCGTAAGGTGCTAGCGCTTCTGAAAGACTGTGTCTTGGTCATCCGTTTCTCAAACACCATGTAGTGCGAGAAATCCAACGGAGGCGATCGAGTCTTGTGGGGAAAAGTGCGCAAACCTCTGTAGAGTGTAATAAACTAATCATGATTAGCCGTGTCCCCGGTTATGGACATCTTGAGTATCTAGTACTTGAATATCGTGTGAATCTCATCATGTTACTTCTAATTAATATTGTTGGGTTTTAATTGTTCACCTAATTGGGATAGGAATGCTGTCAACCATTCTCGATGTTCAACTACCATGATAGTTAAATAAATTCATTCCTTTGTAGTAGGGAAAAACTGGCTTTACGCAAAACTGTAACCATAGAGCTTTCCACCAGCCATACATGCATTTAGTATAGCTCATTACTGTTCATTACTCTCTATGTGTTACTTTGCCAGCATATTCCATGTGCTGACCCGTTTCGGGCTGCAACTTTCATGTTGCAGACTTTTCAGACGACGAGTAAGGTGCTTTTAGGTCGTGGTTCTATACTCAGTGATGCCGTTGGAGTTGATGGACCCATTTATCTTCCAAGTCTTCCGCTGTTATCGATATTAGATGGCCTTAAGCCATATTTATTGTAATAAGTCTCCATTGAGACACCGATGTAATAAGTGTGTGATTGCTACTCTGCTATAAATCCTTCGAAGTACTGTGTGGTGTCAGCATTACTGATCCAGGGATGACACCGGAGCACAGAGACTTGATCCATTCGGGTCGGGTCGCTACAGAGATGGTATCAGAGCACACGCTGACTGTAGCTTCACCGGGACTTTCAACGCCACTCTGCCTGAAGAGGAGCGCTGGAAGATTCAAGCTCACGTTCCAGGAAGGACATTCGCGCCAATCACGAAGCCCATAGATAGTGTTTTCAGTGCACCAACCTGGAGTCTGGGAAGGAGCATGGCAGCTCATATCACCATGGGACGCATTGGAGAAGTTTATCAAGAAGACCTCAAGGACACTATCTACCAGATTTGCGGATGCCGAGATGAACAATGGGAGTTAGTCAGCACCAAGAAGGATAGATCCATTGCATCATTCATCCAGGAGTTAAACCAGCACATTCGACGCCACGAGAACCAGATGTGCAATGATATGATAGATTTGAAGAATGCGAATGCTAGGATCATCGAGCTAGAAGGAGAACTGAAGGCTACACGCAAGGACTACATGGACGAAATCGTAGCTCTAGCAAGACACAATGGCAATCTTAAGCAAGAGATTGAAGAACTCAAGGGGAAGTTTGCATCCAGGAAGGAAGAAATGTACGTCGCATGTCGGGACAACTACATCCTCCTCGACGACACCGATTCGGATCCAAGTGAACCCGACTTTGAAGACGAAGCTGGAGCTGACATCATGGAGTCTTCCACCGATTCAAATTTCTAGATGACCACCAAATATTAGTAGTATTTTCCCCATGTATACACTATAGTTCGAGCACTTTTTCGATAGATCTAGACCGTTTGTATGCCCATGTTTGGTTTGAATGAAGTGATTTTGTGTGCATTTGCTCATGTGCATTGGGGTAGTGTTTCTCTTTAGACCTCACTCTACTCTTAATTCTCATCTTTTCTAAACCCTCAGATGCCTCCGAGACGTGATAATGGATTTCCACCGGAGCTCACTCAGTTGATCCAGTAGCAGAATCAATTGATGCAATTGTTAGTCCAGGATCAGCAAAACAACAGCAACAACAACCCACCTCCACCACCGCCACCTGTTGACCACTTAGCCCGTTTCCTTAGGCTAAATCCGCCGGTGTTTTCCAGTAGCACCGAGCCAATAGTAGCAGACGATTGGCTCCGCAAGATAGGAAGGGAGTTGACCACTGCATGATGCACAGATGGTGAGAAAGTAAAGTTTGCCGCACATCAGCTTGACGGACCCACGGCAGCATGGTGGGAGAATTTCACAGCCACTTACCCAGTTGACACTGTCACATGGGATCAGTTTTAGCAAGCTTTCCGCACTGCCCATGTTTCAGCAGGAGCTAAGGCCATGAAGAAGCGTGAGTTTCGCAACTTACGGCAAGGAGGAAGGATAGTTGGCCAGTACGTTGATGATTTCAGTAAGTTAGCACATTATGCCCCAGATGACGTTGCTACGGATGCAACTATGCAGGAAAAGTTTCTGGAAGGATTGAATGATGAACTAAGCATACAGTTGATGGTAGCAAGTTTCAACAACTACCAGGAGTTGGTAGATCATGCCATCATGATTGAAGGGAAGCAACAACAGATTGAGAACCGCAAGAGGAAGTATGGACAGGGGAAGTATAATTCTGGAGCCCAGCAGAAGCCCCGTTTTACCCCTAAACCGGGAGTTCAGTTTCAGCATACCCATGGAGGAGGTAGTTCGCACAACCATAATGGCCACAAAAATGGTAATGGGAATGGAGGAAGCAACGGCCAGAATCGGACCATCCCATCAACCCCAGCCAAGAGAGATCTGAGTCAAGTCACCTGCTTCAAGTGTTCCAAGACCGGACATTATGCAAATGAATGTCCTGAAGCCCAGAATGGAAATGGTAATGGAAGCTCAGGGAAGAAGCCGAACCCTTTCAATAGGGGACAGGTGAACCACGTTAACGTGGAGGAGGTTGAAGATCAGCCTGATGCAGTAATCGGTAAGTTTTTGGTTAAGTCATTTACCGCACTCGTTCTTTTCGATACTGGTGCATCACATTCATACATATCAAGGGGATTTGTGGAAAAATAGCCTGCCCACTAGGATTCTTAAAACACCTATGCTAGTAAGCTCGCTAGGAGCAGAGTACATGGCCACACAAGGATGTTTTCAAGTGCCATTAAGCATAGGAAGGCATGTTTTCCCAACAGATTTAATTATTCTGGAATCCCAGGGTCTGGATGTAATTCTTGGTATGGATTGGCTATCTTTGTATGGAGGAAACATCGATTGCGCCAGTAAGACAATTTTGCTCACAACACCAGAAGGAAGAAGGATCAAGAATGTATCCCGGCATGTGCCAAGTAGGACACAAGTAAATTCTTTATCAGGAGTTGTGCAAGAAGAAGTACCAGTGGTGAAGGATTTCCCTGATGTATTTCCTGAGGAATTGCCAGGAATGCCACCAGATAGAGATATTGAATTTTTGATTGAGCTTTTGCCAGGCACTGGGCCAATATCAAAGAGACCGTACAGGATGCCAGCAAAAGATTTGGTGGAAATTAAGAATCAGATTAAGGAGTTACTGGAGAAAGGTTACATACGCCCAAGTTCTTCACCTTGGGGATCACCCGTACTTCTAGTGGAGAAGAAGGATAGATCATTACGGATGGTTGTTGATTATCGTGGATTGAATGAAGTAACCATCAAGAACAAGTACCCACTACCAATGATTAATGATCTGTTTGACCGGTTGCAAGGAGCTAAAGTGTTCTCCAAGATCGATTTGTGATCAGGGTACCACCAGTTGAAGATTCGAGAGCAGGACATACCTAAGACAGCATTCACCACAAGATATGGACTGTATGAGTATACCGTTATGTCATTTGGATTGACTAACGCACCTGCCTATTTTATGAACCTGATGAACAAAGTGTTTATGGAGTTTTTGGATAAGTTCGTCGTAGTGTTCATTGATGATATCCTGGTTTATTCAAGGAATGAAGAAGAGCATAAGGAACATTTGCGCTTGGTTTTGGAGAAACTAAGGGAACATCAATTATATGCCAAATTTAGCAAATGCGAGTTTTGGTTGCAGGAAGTAGGATTCCTCAGACATGTTATATCCGGAGAAGGGATAGCAGTTGACCCCACAAAGATTGAGACCGTAACCGAATGGGAAGCACCAACGACAGTTGGAGAGATCCGGAGGTTTCTTGGACTCGCAGGATACTACCGGAGATTCATTGAGAACTTTTCAAAGATTTCAAAGCCTATGACGGAGTTGTTGAAGAAGGATACTAAGTTCAAATGGACTGAGGAGTGTGAGGCTAGTTTCCAGGAGTTGAAGAAACGATTGGTTACCTCCCCAGTGTTGATTTTGCCAGATCAGACCAAGAATTATGAGGTGTATTGCGACGCTTCACGTCAAGGACTTGGGGCAGTGCTTATGCAGGCAGGGAGAGTTGTTTCGTATGCTTCACGACAACTAAAGCCTCATGAGTTGAATTACGCCACACATGATTTGGAGTTAGCAGCCGTAGTGCATGCATTGAAGACATGGAGATATTTCCTCATTGGAAATCATTGTGAGGTGTACACGGATCACAAGAGTTTGAAGTACATTTTCACGCAGAAGGAGTTGAATCTCAGACAAAGGAGATGGTTGGAGCTCATCAAGGATTATGATATGAGATTGCATTACCATCCCGGAAAAGCTAATGTAGTAGCTGACGCATTGAGCCGTAAGGGCCACCTCAATACGTTAATAATGGAGGAAATACCCAAGGAGTTATTAGAAAACCTTCGTGAACTAAGTTTAGAGATAGTTTCGAAAGGCTATGTAGCAGCATTGGAGATTCAGTCAACATTGATGGATAAAATCAGAGAGGCTCAGAAATCTGACAAGGAAATTGCTTCTATAAAGGAGAAACTAAGCAAAGGAAAAGCAAAGGGATTTCGTGAGGATGAGCACGATACCCTATGGTTTGAGGACCGTGTTTATGTGCCAAATGACCCGGAGATCAGGAAGTTGATTCTGCAAGAGGCACATGATTCACCCTATTCGATTCACCCAGGAAATACCAAGGTGTATTTGGATTTAAAGGAAACATTCTGGTGGACCGGAATGAAGAAGGATATTGCAGCATATGTAGTAGTTTGTGATGTGTGTCATAGAGTGAAGGCAGAGCATCAGAAGCCAGCCGGATTGTTACAACCATTGCCGATACCCGAATGGAAGTGGGATAAGATAGGCATGGATTTTATCACAGGACTACCCAGGACGAAGGCAGGTTATGACTCGATATGGGTAGTAGTTGATCGTTTGACGAAGGTAGCACATTTCATTCCAGTTAAGACCACTTACACCAGTGCTAAGTTGGCAAAGATATACATGACTAGGATCATTTGTTTGCATGGAGTTCCGAGGAGTATTGTATCAGGCAGAGGAATCCAATTTACCTCAAAATTTTGGAATCAGTTGCATTAAACTTTGGGAACCAGGCTAGAGTTCAGCACCGCTTTTTATCCGCAGACAGATGGACAGACCGAGAGAGTCAATCAGATTTTGGAAGATATGCTGAGAGCTTGTCCACTAGATTATGGATCTAGTTGGGACGATAACTTGCTGTATGCGGAGTTTTCTTATAACAACAGCTACCAAACCAGTTTGAAGATGGCACCTTTCGAAGCTTTATACGGAAGGAGGTGTAGGACACCGTTGTCATGGGACGAAGTTGGAGACCGTCAGTTGTTTGGACCCGATTTGATTAAAGAGTCTGAACAGAAGGCGAAATTGATTCGCGATAGGCTCAAGGTAGCCCAGTCCAGGCAGAAGAGCTACGCAGATTCTAAATGCAAGGAGATAGTTTACGAAACCGGAGACAGAGTTTATCTCCGAGTATCCCCACTACGAGGAGTTAAGCGCTTTGGAGTTAAGGGAAAATTAGCACCGCGTTTCGTTGGACCATATAAGATCTTGCAACGTATGGGAGAAGTCGCGTATAAGTTGGAATTACCAGAGGGACTGTCAGGAGTTCATGATGTATTCCATGTTTCTCAGCTGAAGAAATGTCACGCCGAGATGGCGGAGGTACCACTAAGAGATACAGTGCCGCTTGAAGCAATTCAGTTGAAGGACGACTTAACGTATGAGGAGAAACCAGTCAAGATTCTCGAGTTTGCCAGCAGAGTTACCCGCAGCAAGGTTATCAAGTTTTGTAAAGTTCAGTGGAACCACCACTCCGAGGATGAAGCCACCTGGGAGAGAGAAGAAGATTTGCTCAAGGACCACCCTCACCTATTTTCTAGCCAACCCGAATCTCGAGGGCGAGATTCATCTTAAGGGGGGTAGGTTTGTAACATCCCAAATTTTCAATTTGGAATGTTATACAGTAGATCATCATGCATATCATATTTTCTTGCATCTTGGTCGATCCTAGAAATTTCATGCAACTCAAGGACCCTCGGAGAGAGTTGGAGATTTCGTCATTTTCATATTTGAGTTTTCTCAAATTTTGAAAAAAAGAGGATCATTTGATTTATTTATTTCATCTTCAATTGTTTTCCCAATAATATGAGAGAGGGGAATAATATGACTTTCCCAAATTTAGGAAAAAGGAAGATTTAATAAATAAATCAAATTTTGGATTTTCCGGATTTTAGTTGCATTTTATTTGGATTAGGGAAAAATGCGTGTTTTAAAATTTGCATCTAGGCCCCGAGAAAAAGTTCATTTTGTTCGACTCATTTTTAGGAGTCGGGGAAAATTTACTTTGGGAATTTTGGAGTTCGTTTAGATTTTCTTTTCTGCGCGCGTATCTATTTAAAAAAATCCGTGTCGCGCCCGCCTGGGCCAAGGCCCAGCCGCCCCTCGCGCGCGCCCGCGCGCAGCCCCGCCGCCGCCCGCGCCGAGTCCGAACCGGACTCTAGCGCCGCCGCCGCCACCTTTGCTTGCCCCCTCCCCCAAGTCTCCCCCCCTTTAAATACCCAAGCACCCCCCTCTCCCCACACCACCCCGCCGCCCGAAGCACGCAGCAGCAGCCGCGCCGCCGCCTGCTCGCGCCGCCGCTGCCACACCGCCGCCCCGCTCCTTGCCTCTGCCCCGTCGGAGCCCCTCGCCGAGGTATCCCGCGCCGCGCCACCCCTCCCCTCGGTTCGTTTTTTTAAAAGACCGTTCCGGTTTCTTTTCGTTTCGTTGTTTCGGTTTTTTTTCGAAACCCTAGATCGGTTTTTCGTTTGTTTTTGGTTTAGTTGCTTAGCGACCGTTCGCCGGACCGTTCGTCCTAACGAACGTGATCACCGGTTATTCTCGGTTAACGAATGTCCGTACGTTTAACCGTTCGTCATTTTCTTTTGTCGGATTTATTCCGTGATTTTCTGATCGCGATTTCAGATCCGATCTTCGTTCTAGTTTATCTCCCCGCTCGTTTATCGGAATCAGGTGATTCAAGAGCCTGGTGTTTTGTTTCGAAACCGCCGTTCCGACTAATCAACTTAAATAAGTTTTTGCTACTGTAAAATTTCACCTAGTTTCAACTTGCTAGAACCGAGTTGTTTTCTTCCGCCGTTTGTTTTCCGTTGCTTTGTTCGGTTCGTTCTTTCTTTGCAACCGGAGTTCTTAAGTTGAACTTTCTGGTTCGATCTCTTGTTCGAGTTTTACCTGTGCATTAGATGAGTACTTATTGTATGCTTGTTGTTTGTCTGCGATAGATTACCCGGAGTGCGCCGCCTGTTACTTCGAATCTCTAGGTCTCGCGGATCATCAGCAAGGCAAGTAACACTATGATCATACCTTTTCTACAACCCAGTTTTATTGCATTAGATCGATCCTCACACATTGCATGATTAGGATCTAATTAAATTATGGGATGGGAACTAGATGAGGTAGTACCTATTACCTGTTTATTATGAAACCTTTGGGAGTTACTTCTACGTTTGCTTATTATGCCATGCTATGCTAGTAGACGTGGATTGGGTGAGTGATATCCATGACATATGTGAGTTTGATAATTTTAAGGGTTTATCTAAGGTGGCAACTTAAACACACATCTGGGTGGATTGAGGCACCTGGTTTCTATCAGGACTTGCCTGCTTTCTTTTGGACCGCCACCCAGGCTCAAAGGGATCATAAGATCTTTCATGCTAGAAACTTCCGTGTGCAGCCACAAGCCATTATGGGCTCTGGCATAGTTGATTAAGCGGTGCGAACTCTTATAGGGTAGACTAGCAGATGTAGGGGAAAGTAGGTGTACCGGTCTATCCATCATAAGGTGCTAGCGCTTCTGAAAGACTGTGTCTTGGTCATCCGTTTCTCAAACACCATGTAGTGCGAGAAATCCAACGGAGGCGATCGAGTCTTGTGGGGAAAAGAGCGCAAACCTCTGTAGAGTGTAATAAACTAATCATGATTAGCCGTCCCCGATTATGGACATCTTGAGTATCTAGTACTTGAATATCGTGTGAATCTCATCATGTTACTTCTAATTAATATTGTTGGGTTTTAATTGTTCACCTAATTGGGATCGGAATGCTGTCAACCATTCTCGATGTTCAACTACCATGATAGTTAAATAAATTCATTCCTTTGTAGTAGGGAAAAACTGGCTTTACGCAAAACTGTAACCATAGAGCTTTCCACCAGCCATACATGCATTTAGTATAGCTCATTACTGTTCATTACTCTCTATGTGTTACTTTGCCAGCATATTCCATGTGCTGACCCATTTCGGGCTGCAACTTTCATGTTGCAGACTTTTCAGACGACAAGTAAGGTGCTTTTAGGTCGTGGTTCTATACTCAGTGATGCCGTTGGAGTTGATGGACCCATTTATCTTCCAAGTCTTCCGCTGTTATCGATATTAGATGGCCTTAAGCCATATTTATTGTAATAAGTCTCCGTTGAGACACCGATGTAATAAGTGTGTGATTGCTACTCTGCTATAAATCCTTCGAAGTACTGTGTGGTGTCAGCATTACTGATCCAGGGATGACACCGGAGCACAGAGACTTGATCCATTCGGTTCGGGTCGCTACAGCATGCTTGCAATAGAGGTTAATCATAAGTGGGATGCTTGTTCAAGTAAGAACAGCACCCAAGCACTGGTCCACCCACATATCAAATTATCAAAGTATCGAACGCGAATCATATGAACGTGATGAAAACTAGCTTGACGATATTCCCATGTGTCCTCGGGAGCGTTTTTCCGATTATAAGAGTTTGTTCCGGCTTTTCCTTTGCTACAAAAGGATTGGGCCACCTTGTTGCACTTTATTTACTTTTGTTACTTGTTGCTCGTTACAATTTATCCTATCACAAAACTATCTGTTACCACTTATTTCAGTACTTGCAGAGAATACCTTGCTGAAAACCGCTTATCATTTCCTTTTGCTCCTCGTTGGGTTCGACACTCTTACTTATCAAAAGGACTATGATAGATCCCCTATACTTGTGGGTCATCAGAGCCCTCCGTGGACTTGTGCAACTATTACCCTTCATGGGTTGAAGTTTCCATCAACGTGGATGTACGATAGCACCACCTATCGGAACCACACCAAAAATCTCCGTGTCTACATTGCGTTTGCTCCCTCCAAACTCCTCCCTTTACCTTCATGTGCAATGTTTTACATTCCGCTGCTATACTCTTAGACTTGCATGTGTAGGTTGTTTACTTGACTAGTGCTAATTTGCTAAAACTGCTAAGACTTAAAATTGGGAAAAGGCTAGATTTTTATTTGGTCAAGTAGTCTAATCACCCCCCCCCCCTCTAGACATACTTCCGATCCTACATATAGTCACCTACTACGCGTTATGATCCGGCAACGCCGGAGTGACAATAGGCGGGACCACTCCCGGTGATGACCGTAGTTTGAGGAGTTCATGTATTCATCGTGTTTTAATGCTTTGTTTTGGTTCTATATTAAAAGGAGGCCTTAATATCCCTTCATTTCCAACAGGACCCCGCTGCCACGGGTGGGTAGGACAAAAGATGTCATTCAAGTTCTTTCCATAAGCACGTATGACTATTTACAAAATACACGCCTAAATTATATTGTTGAACTGGAGCTAGTGTCGTATCGCCCTAGGTTATAACTGTCTCATGATGAATATCATCCAACAAGTCACCGATCCAATGCCTACGAATTTATCCTATATTGTTCTTGCTAAATTACTACTACTATCATTACTGTTGCAACTGTTACAAAACTATTGCTATCATTGTTACTGTTTCCACTGCTATTGCTACTATTATCAAAACTATCATATTACTTTGCTATTGTTCCCGTTGTTGCAGATAATTAATCTCCAGGTGTGGTTGAATTGACAACTCAGCTGCTAATACCTTCAAATATTCTTTGGCTTCCCTTGTGTCGAATCTATATATTTGGGTTGAATACTCTACCCTCGAAAACTGTTGCGATCCCCTATACTTGTGGGTTATCATACATCTACACGCAACGGCTAACCATAACGGTTTGAAAAATCATACTTGTGTACTTGTGTGCGAGTTAATTCCATGTGCAGTAAATTGGAAGGAATTTTCAAACATATTGGTCTCACGCCCGGGACACATGCATGGAGTGCCATGGCATTTAAATTCCACAAAATTAAAAAAAGATCAAAAACACATGAAACCTTACTTGATGTAATGTCATTCCACCAAGATGATGTGGTAAAATAATTGGCATGTTTGACGAAAGTTTGGACACACACCCCTCACAAACCGGAGCAACTCACTAGAAGACTTGTGGATTTGAGAGGGAACAATGCATGTTTGATGACGAACGGGCAATAGCTTCCTATTATGAGCTTAAAAAAAAATCTACATTTAACATGCACTAATACAACTGTCATGTCAAAATTTGGAGAAATTCACGTGTCATTTGACCTTTTTAAGACATTTAAGTGATTTTCTAACCATTTAATCCAAATTTGAACTACATCTACATGCAGCGGCTAACCATAACAGTTTGAAAAACATTGTGTACTTGTGTGCGAGTTAACTCCATGTGTAGTAAATTGGAATGAATTTTCAAACATATTGGTGTCACGGCTTGGACACATGGATGGAGTGTTATGGCATTTAAATTCCAAAAAATAAAAAAATCATCAAACGATGGAAATATCTGGTGTTCCAAAAAGAAAAATGTAAAGATGTGGCAAGACAACCGCCCCCACATGATTGGCACTCTATTTCACGCCTCGAGGTTTGGAAGGCAAGCGGCACGGGTAATTAATTAGACATGGTTCTGTATTGGAAACCGTCAGCTATTAAGTTCACTCGGATTTTGCTGCGGGAATCGTGTGTAATTTCAAACTACAGTACTCGTAAATTCCAGCGACCGACGTGTGTACTGATCCCGTCGATCTACATTCCAGCCGCCAATAAATACTACCTTGCTCACGTCGTCCCACCTGCATTCTCATTTACATCTTCCCCTCGCTCGCCCTCTCTCTCTCTCTCTCTCAAATCTCTGCCATGGCATCGCCGATCTGCCCACATACCGACAAAGGAGTCGCCGCCCCCCGAGGACGCTCAGTCGAAGAGCAGCAACGAGGAGGACCCCTACGCGCTGCCGGACGAGGTTGCACCGGACCCCCCAACTTTGGATTGGTTTTGGGGCCAGTACAAACTTTGTCTGTGGAAGTCGCTATCGTCGGCTGAGAAAGCCAAGCAATTGGCATTCAAGAAAGAGATGGCGGAGGAGAAAGTCAGGTACCAGATGACATGTGAAGCCCGTGATGCTGCCTGGAAAAAGGAGGCAGCGGAGCTTTGAGGGCGTCGTGCTGAGGAGGTGTACGAAGACGGGTACTTTCCGAGGAATGACAAAGGTGCTAGGCGCCTCATCGCTGTGCGTAGGTGGGCCGATAAGCTCCAGCGTGCCACCGAAGAGGAGCTCTGGTGGGTGCCCAACGAAATGGAAAGATCGTTCATGCTCGTCGCCAGCAAGAGGCAGATCGGTACGTGATACATCTCCAACGTATCTATAATTTTTGATTGTTCCATGCTGTTATATTATCATTCTTGGATGTTTTATAGTCATTCTATAGTCATTTTATATCTTTTTTTGGTACTAACCTATTGACATAGTGCCAAGTGCCAGTTCCTGTTGTTTCCGTGTTTTTTACATCGCAGAAAATCAATATCAGATGGAGTCCAAATGCCACAAAACTTTACCGTGATTTTGTTTGGACCAAAAGAAACATTTTGGGCCCTGGTTGCACCTCGGGGGGAGTCCCGGGGAGGGGACAACCCACCAGGGCGTGCCAGGAGGCCCAGGCGCGCCCTGGTGGGTTGTGCCCACCTCGGGTGGCCCCAGGACCTGCTCTTTGCTCTATAAATACCCAAATATTCCAGAAACCCTAGGGGAGTCGACGAATTATTCATCCACCCGCCGTAGAGTCCAGAACCACCAGATCCAATCTAGACACCATCTCGGATGGGGTTCACCACCTCCATTGGTGCCTCTCCGATGATGCATGACTAGTTCTTTGTAGACCTTTGGGTCCATAGTTAGTAGCTAGATGGCTTCATCTCTCTCTCTTGATTCTCAATACAATGGTCTCTTGGAGATCCATATGATGTAACTCTTTTTACGGTGTGTTTGTTGGGATCTGATGAACTTTGAGTTTATGATCAGTCATATCTTTTTATATCCATGAAAGTTATTTGAGTTTCTTTGATCTCTTATAGCCTCGTATTTCTTCTCTGACATTTAGATTTTGGTTGGCCAACTTGATCTATTTATCTCGCAATGGGAAGAGGTGCCCGGTAGTGGGTTCGATCTTACGGTGCTTGATCCCAGTGATAGAAAGGGAACCGACACGTATGTATCGTTGCTACTAAGGATAAAAAGATAGGATCTATATCTACGTAATAGATAAACGGATCTTGTCTACATCATGTCATCGTTCTTATTGCATTACTCCATTTTTCCATGAACTTAATACACCAGATGCATGCTGGATAGCGGTCGATGTGTGGAGTAATAGTAGTAGATGCAGGCAGGAGCCGGTATACTAATCTTGGACGTTATGCCTATGTAATGATCATTGCCTGGATATCATCATAATTATTTGAGGATCTATCAATTTCCCAAAAGTAATTTGTTACCTGCCATTTGCTATCTTTCTCGAGAGAAGCCACTAGTGAAACCTAC
Source organism: Triticum monococcum (assembly GCA_034509565.1). Lineage (NCBI taxonomy): Eukaryota > Viridiplantae > Streptophyta > Magnoliopsida > Poales > Poaceae > Triticum > Triticum monococcum. The sequence goes on from CM067843.1 coordinate 479,166,591, forward strand.
GCCCCCGGGTCTTCTTCCTCATATATTTGCTTGTGATCTACTTTTCCTTTGCATTTTTATTCATATCTATTAAACCAAAAATACAAAAATACTTTGCTGCACTTTATTTCATTCGCGACCTATTATTTCAATCTACTACAATATTATGGCATCGTTACCCGAAAGGGATTGACAACCCCTTTAACATGTCGGTTTGCGAGGTGTTGTTATTTGTGTGCAGGTGTTGTTTACGTTGTATTGCTTGGTTCTCCTACTGGTTTGATAAGCTTGGCTTCTTCACTGAGGGAAATACCTATCGTCGCTGTGTTGCATCATCCCTTCCTCTTTGGGGAAATACCGACGTAGTCCTAGCAGACAGGAGCTTTTCTGGCGCTATAGTCAGCGAGCAATCAAAATGAATTTCTGGCGCTGTTGCCGGGGAGGATCTTCAACATAACCAGGTTCCTAATCACAAATCTCATCTCCTCGCAATTTACATTATTCGCCATTTGCCTCTCGTTTTCCTCTCCTCCACTTCACAAAAATTTGCCGTTTTATTCGCCTCTCTTTTTTCGTTCGCTGTTTTCTTGCCAGATCTGTTTTTGAGTGCAATCTTGTTGTGTGGTAATCATGACTCAAGAGAACACGAACTTATGTGTTTTCTGAAATACCAACAACAATGATTTTATTGGCACTCCGCTTGCTCCTCCCGCCACTAGTGCGGAGACTTGTGCTATTAATACTGCTTTGCTGAATCTTGTTATGAAAGACCAATTTTTTGGTACTCCTAATGAGTATGCCGCATCCCATATTAATACCTTCGTGGAATTATGTGATATGCAAAAGGAAAAAGATGTGGACAATGATGTGGTCAAGATGAAATTATTTCCGTTTTCCTTGCGTGATTCTGCAAAAATTTGGTTCTCTTCTTTGCCTCGCAATAGTATTGATTCTTGGAATAAGTGCAAAGATGCTTTTATCACTAAGTATTTTCCTCCCGCAAAATTTATTTCCCTTAGAACCCAGATCATGAATTTCAATCAACTTTAACATGAGCATGTTGCACGATCTTGGGAAAGGATGAAAATGATGCTAAGGAATTGCCCAACTCATGGGTTAAATCTTTGGATGATCATACAGAATTTTTATGCGGGGTTGAATTTCGTTTCTCGTAATCTTTTAGATTCCGCCATGGGTGGTACCTTTATGGAAATTACTTTGGGTGAAGCCACCAAATTGATTGACAATATCATGGCAAATTATTCGCAATGGCATACCGAAAGGGCTCCTGCTAGTAAAAAAGTTAATTCGGTTGAAGAAATTTCTTCTTTGAGTGAAAAAGTTGATGCTCTTGTGAGATTGGTTGCTAGTAGAAGTGCTCCTATTGATCATAGTTATATGCCTTTTTCTACTTTGATTGAGCAAAATAGTGATGCCATTGATGTGAATTTAATTTCTAGAAATAATTTGAACAACAATGCTTATAGAGGTAATTTTAATCCTAGGCCTTTTCCTAGTAATTCCTCTAATAATTATGGTAATTCCTATGGAAATCAATCTTATAATAATAATAGGAACACCTCTGATCTTGAGAACAATATTAAAGAATTTATCAACACGCAAAAAGTTTTCAACACTTCCATAGAAGAAAAGTTGAATAAGATTGATGATTTGTCTAAAAGTGTTGATAGAATTGCTCATGATGTGGAAAATCTCAAGATGAAATTTTTTGTGCCTAAAGTAGATGAATCAATTAAAGCTCTTTATGTTTCTATGGATGAAAGTAAGAAAAGAACCGCTATGCTTAGAGCTAAAAGAGAATTTTTAGAAACAACGTTTTCTAGTGATTTCTTTCGCAAAAGTGATGAAGATCTTAAAATAATTGGTGTTTCTTCTATTGATTCCTTGTTTAGTAAAGTTAATATTGATGAAAAATGGACTGGAGAAGAGTCAACTTTAGTTAGAAGGCATCCCAATATTTCGGAGGGTGAAAATCTTGTTGAAAAAATTGATGAAAGTGGGTTTGAAGAGGTCAAAACTTTAGCTAGTGATGTGCCCACTCTTTTGGATTACAAAGACTTTAATTATGATATTTCCTCTTTGATTGATTGTATTTCTTTGTTGCAATCCATGATAAATTCACCCCATGCTTATGAACAACATAAAGCTTTTACTAAACATGTTTTTAATGCTATGATGAAAGCTCTTGAAGAAAAATTGGAATTAGAAGTATCAATTCCTAGAAAATTGCATGATGAATGGGAACCTACTATCAAAGTCAAGATTAAAAATTATGAGTGTTTTGCTTTGTGTGACTTGGGTGCTAGTGTTTCTACAATTCCAAAATCTTTATGTGATGTGCTTGGTCTTACCGATTTTGAATCATGCTCTTTAAATTTGCACTTGGTGGATTCTACTATTAAAAAGCTTATGAGAAGAATTAATGATGTCATTATTCTTGCAAATAGGAATTATGTTCCCATAGATTTTATTGTTCTTGATATTGATTGCAATCCGTCTTGTCCAATTATTCTCGGTAGACCATTTTTATGCACTATTGGTGTCGTGATTGATATGAAAGAAGGCAATATTAAGTTCCAATTTCCTTTGAGGAAGGGTATGGAACACTTTCCTAGAACTATAATTGAGCCACCCTATGAATCAATCATGAGGGCATCTTATGGATCTCGAACCAAAGATGACAAAACTTAGATCTTTGCTTTATGCCTAGCTAAGGGCGTAAAACTATAGCGCTTGTTGGGAGGCAACCCAATGGATAAATTTTATTTTTGCTTTTTGCTTCCTGTTCTTCTGTGTTAGCACAATTATTCTACTATTATGATTGTGTTTTTTATGTTTAGTTAGTGTTTGTGCCAAGTAAAGCCTTCAGGATCTTCTTGGGTGATAGTTGTTTGATCTAGCTGAAAAAACAGAAACTTTTACGCTCACGAAATTAATTTTCATCTTTTACCAGAGAGCGATAAAATACCCATTCTACTTGCAGTAGATCAATATACAAATTTCTCATGCCTTCCTAAATTTTTAGGATTTTTGGAGTTACAGAAGTATCCGAAATAGTCAGATTGCTATAGACTATTCTGTTTTGATAGATTCTGTTTTCTTTGTGTTGTGTGCTTATTTTGATGGCTCTATGGTTTTCTTTGATGAGTTTTTGCCATAGAAAAGTTGGAGTACAGTAGATATAATACAAAAACAAAATATGAATTGGTTTGATACAACACTTATGGTGGTTGTATTATTCTTATACTAACGGATCTCACGAAGGTTTTGTTGAGTTTTGTGTGATTGAAGTTTTCAAGTTTTGGGTTATCTTACGATGGATGGAGGAAGGATGGAAGAGCCTAAGCTTGGGTATGCCCCGGCATCCCAAGCTATTATCCAAAAATGAGCAACCAATTAAGCTTGGGGATGCCCCCGAGTGGCATCCCCGCTTTCTTCCAACAACTATCGGTATTTAACTTGATACTATATTTTTATTCGTCACATGATATGTGTTTTGCTTGGAGCGTCTTGTATTATATGAGTCTTTTCTTGTTTTATTTCATGTTTTAAGTCATCAATACTTGCTGGACACACCTATTTGAGAGAGCCAAAATTATGTCATGACTTGTTAGAATTGCTCTCTATGCTTCATTTAAATCTTTTATGAGCTAGGACTTGCTCTAGTGCTTCACTTATATCTTTTTGAGCACGGTGTGCTCAGTATTTTTGAAGAAATGCTCTCTTGCTTCACTTAGATTTATTTTAGAGTTAGTAAAATTTTGAAGAAATTCTCTCTTGCTTCACTCAAATTGTTTTGAGAGAAAGAAATATTATGCTCACGATCTTCACTTATATTTGTTTGAGCTTATGAAAAGCAACACATGAAAATTAGTCCCAAAATGATAGATATCCAAGAAGGATAAAGAAAAGAAAAATGTCATGTAGATCATTGGACAAAATAAACTTGATTTTTATTAATAGTTTTGAGATATGATGATGTGATATGTGAGTTATGTTGGTGAGTAATTATGCTCTAGTAGGAATATTGGTGTTAATGTTTGTGATTCCCGAAGCATGCACGTATAGTCTCTCGTTATGCTATGTTGTTGGAGCATAATTTATTTTTGATTGTCTCCCTTATGAGTGGCGGTGGGGGACGAGCGATGGTCTTTTCGTACCAATCTATCCCCCTAGGGGCATGCGTAGTAATACTTTGCTTTGAGGGCTAATAAACTTTTGCAATAAGTATATGAGTTCTTTATGACTAATGTGAGTCCATGGATTATACACACTCTTACCTTTTCGCAATTTGCTAGCCTCTACGGTACCTTGCATTGCCCTTTCTCACATTGAAATGTGGTGCAAACTTTGCATGTGCATCCAAACCCCATGGTATGATACGCTCTATCACACATAAGCCTCATTATATATTCCTCAAAACAGCCACCATATCTACCTATTATGGCTTTTCCATGGCCATTCCGTGATATATTGCCGTGAAACTTCCACCGCTTCCGTTTGATGACTTGAGCATTCATTGTCATATTGCTTTGCATGATCATATAGCTGACATAGTGTTTGTGGCCCAACCACCATTCATCATTTTTCATACATGTTACGCTGGATCATTGCCAGAGGCATTCATATAGTCATACCTGTCATAGGTATCGAGTAGTAATTTTTATTTCTTTTGAATTATAAGTAAATAGAAGTGTGATGATCATCATTATTCATTTTTAGAGCAGTGCCTCAGTGAGGAAAGGATGATGGAGATTATGATTCCCCCACAAGTCGGGATGAGACTCCGGACAATGAGAGAAAGAAAAAAAAGAGAAAATAAAAGGAAAAAGAAAAAAAGGAAAAGGAATAGGAATAGGAAAAAAATAAACAAGGAGAGAAGGGGCATTGCTAGTATCCTTTATCACACTTGTGCTTCAAAGTAGCACCATGTTTTTCATATGGAGAGTCTCCTATGTTGTCACTTTCATATACTAGTGGGAATTTTTCATTATAGGATTAGATGCACACCCACTTAGTTTTCATATTGAGCTTTCATACACTTATAGCTCTTAGTACATTCGTTGCATGGCAATCCCTACTCCTCACGTTGATATCGATTGATGGGCATCTCCATAGCCCGTTGGTTAGCCGCATAAATGTGAGACTTTCTTACTTTTTTATCTTCTCTATATTTACCCCTATCATCATACTCTATTCCACCCGTAGTGCTATATCCATGGCTTGCGCTCATGTATTGCGTAAGAGTTGAAAAAGCTGAAGCGCGTTAAAAAGTATGAACCAATTGCTCAGCTTGTCATCGGGGTTGTGCATGATAAATAGTTCGTGTTAAGAAGAGAGAGCATGACAAGACTATATGATTTTGTAGGGATAAGTTATTTTAGCATTGATATTTTGAAAGACATGGTTGCTTGTTGATATGCTTGAGTATCTAAATCATTATGTCAACACTAGACTATTGCTTTGAATCACATAAAAAGTCCAATTGTCCATGCTATAAAGAAAAGAATATGATATGACATGTGAAACAGCACTCCACATCAAAAATTCTGTTTTTATCACTACTCGAGGACGAGTAGGAGTTAAGCTTGGGGATGCTGATACGTCTCCAACGTATCTATAACTTTTTATTGTTCCATGTTGTTATATTATCAATCTTGGATGTTTTATAATCATTTTATAGTCATTTTATATCATTTTTTTGTACTAACCTATTGACATAGTGCCAAGTGCCAGTTCCTATTTTTTCTGTGTTTTTTACACCATAGAAAATCAATGTCAGACGGAGTCCAAATGCCACCAAACTTTACGGAGATTTTTTATGGATCAGAAGGAACATGTTGGGCCCTGGTTGCCCCTGGGGGGAGTCCCGAGGAGGGGACAACCCACCAGGGCGCGCCAGGAGGCCCATGCGCGCCCTGGTGGGTTGTGCCCAACTCGGGTGCCCCGGGACCGCCTCTTTGCTCTATAAATATCCAAATATTCCAGAAACCCTAGGGGAGTAGACGAAATATTCATCCAGCCGCCGCAGAGTCTAGAACCACCAGATCCAATCTAGACACCATCTCCGATGGGGTTCACCACCTTCATTGGCGCCTCTTCGATGATGCGTGAGTAGTTCTTTGTAGACCTTTGGGTCCGTAGTTAGTAGCTAGATGGCTTCATCTCTCTCTCTCTCTCTCTCTCTCTCTTGATTATCAATACAATGGTCTCTTGGAGATCCATATGATGTAACTCTTTTTACGGTGTGTTTGTTGGGATCTGATGAACTTTGAGTTTATGATCAGTCCTATCTTTTTATATCCATGAAAGTTATTTGAGTTTCTTTGATCTCTTATATGCATGATCTCTTATAGCCTCGTATTTCTTCTCCGATATTTGGGTTTTGTTTGGCCAACTTGATCTATTTATCTTGCAATGGGAAGAGGTGCCCGGTAGTGGGTTCGATCTTACGGTGCTTGATCCCAGTGACAGGAAGGAAACCGACACATATGTAATGTTGCTACTAAGGATGAAAAGATGGGATCTATATCTACACAATAGATAAATGGATCTTGTTTACATCATGTCATTGTTCTTATTGCATTACTCCGTTTTTCCATGAAATTAATACACTAGATGCATGCCGGATAGCGGTCGATGTGTGGAGTAATAGTAGTAGATGCAGGCAGGAGTCGGTCTACTAATCTTGGACGTGATGCCTATGTAATGATCATTTCCTGGATATTGTCATAATTATTTCAGGTTCTATCAATTGCCCAACAGTAATTTGCTTACCCGATGTTTGCTATCTTTATCGAGAGAAGCCACTAGTGAAACCTATGGCCCCCGTGTCTTCTTCCTCATATATTTGCTTGCGATCTAATTTGCCTTTGTATTTTTATTCAGATTTATTAAAAAAAATATAAAGATACTTTTCTGCACTTTATTTTATTTGTGATCTATTGTTTCAATCTACTACAGTTTTCTGGCATCGTTACCTGAAAGGGATTGACAACCCCTTTAATACGTCGGGTTGCGAGGTGTTGTTATTTGTGTGTAGGTGATGTTTACTCTGTGTTGCTTGGTTCTTCTACTGGTTCGATAACCTTGGTTTGTTCACTGAGGGAAATACCTACCGTCGCTATGCTGCATCATCCCTTCCTCTTTGGGGAAATACCGACGTAGTCCTAGAAGACAGGAGCTTTTCTGGCGCTATAGTCAGAGAGCAATCAGTACGTCAAGCGTTGCAAGGCGGAGGAGGCGGAGTACTGCCTCCGCGCTGGGAAGACGCCGTGCACCAGGGAGCTGCTAGCGAGGGGCTGCCGGGATACTGCCCCGAGGAGAGATTATTAGTTTTAGTATTGTTCGTTTTAAATTTCATGCATTGTACCTAGTAGTTAAGTATCATCATGTTTGTGTGATGATATTATATATATATATATTCTGTGATGAACTAATAAACAATTCATATACATATATATATATATATTATGAATTCCATTTTCTATCTATTTTTGCATACTAATTTGTATCTAGCTGTTATCATCCACATATACAGAATGGAAAGCATATATACACACATTGAAATAGAACATATAAAAACGAAAAACAGAGTACACACATTGAAACGGAACAATAAATAGAGCAATATTATGATTGTTGTGAATACATAGCGATCCACGTCGAAATGACTCAACAAAATAAAACGTGTCCACGAGACCATGACCATAAGCCCTTCCATATGGTAGCTCTTGGTTCTGCCTAAACTCGTGCAGGCGTTCGTCCAAGCGGTCGACACGCTCGTGGTACATCTGGAGTGCGATCTCGAGCTCCAAGTTGGCTATTTCATTGAAGATCACTAGTTCGAGGATGCGACGGCCATGTCCCTCTACTGCGCCCAGGTGGACATCTGGGCCAAGGAGGCGGTCGAGCCTAGCGACTAGCAAGTTGGCATCGAGCGGGCCGCGGACAAGGCGAACGGCGCGGCGGGCGTTCGGTGTAAGTACGGCGCTGCTGGCCTATGGTGCAAGTATGGCGCAAAGGGCCTCTGCCCACTCCAGGCGAGGAATGGGGGTACTGACGGGACGTGTTCCCAGCTGCGATGCCATGTCGACAACAGGCAGGCGCCGATGGATCTGCTCTTGCTGTGCGGCGCGCCGTGCCTCTCGCTCAGTGGCACTCCAACGGTCTCGCCATGTGGCGAGCCACAGCCTATCATTGTGGACGCACCTAGCTTTCTCTGCGGCACGCCATCGATCATGTTGTGCGGCGAGCTGCAGCCTCTCGGTGCTGACATGCCTATCTTGATCCACGGCGCTGAAGCGCCATGCGCCAAGGGTCTGCTCAACCCTGGCGATGACGCGCATCACGGTGTCATCCATCGCGTTGCCGGGGAGCGTCTCAGCCTCAACGGGTCGTGACGCCTTCTTGTTTTCCTCGATGAGGTTGATGGCAGAGGCAGCGCTTTGGTGGGTTGGCATGCTTGAAAAGATGGATGTGCTACAGGCTGCGCTTGTTGCCTCCGTGCGTCGTGCGCGGCCTGGGTTTATGTGCAATATCGCTGGGTGGTGGGAAACTGGTGAGGAAATGGCAGGAAACAGTGGTGTGTTCATAAAATGCCATCAATTAATGGAAACTTAGCATAGAAAGAACATCGAGCTAGCACAAGAAGTAGATGATGATTAGATGATCGTTTATCCTAGTTAATTATGCATGTAATAGTTTACTTTGGTGAATGGAAATGTCATGTGTGTACTAGCCACCTATGTAATTGGATGTTTGCCGCGTATTACACACATATTGTTTATGTGAAACATTTTTGTTCTCTTGACTCAACACAAACAATTTATAGGAATCAACTGTATGTCTCCGTTGCACACACATTGATCTGTCTGAACCGTTTCTTTTGCGTTGCCTAATCGAAAACAATTCACCCGAGTGAACCATATGCCATATATCGCACACACCTTGATCAGGCTGAGCGTTTATTTTGTGCTGCCTAATCACAAATAGTTCATCCGAGTGAACTATATGCCGTATATCACACACACCTTCATCTGGTTGTCCGTTTCTGTTGTTCCGCCTCATCAAAAATAGTTTATCCGAGTGAACTGTATGCCGTATATCACACACGCCTTTATTTGGCTGCCCATTTCTTTTGTTCTGCCTCGTCGCAAATAGTTAATTGAACTGAACCGTATGCGCCGCATTGCACACGCAACTAAAATTTGAATTGTGTTTGATGTATCCTTCATCGCAAACATTTTGCATATTTTTTGACGGGGTTTTTACGTCACTGTTTGCGATTAATGGATCGCACACAATTTCGTCAAAGGGTCTCTGATCATAGTGTCGCGTTAGCAGCATGCTGCTGTAGTGAATGCATAGTCCCACAAACAAGTCACGAACTTGCTGATGCACATCATTGATAACGTCCAAGGACTATCTATATTCATAAACACATAAGAAATATAATCAAACGTGATTGCCTCTTGGGCATATCTTCAACACATTTAAACTCCTCTTTGACATCAAGATAGTTCAAACATTTATGTTTCCACTGCATACAATTTAGTGATATTCCAAATCCATAAATTTTAAATTCATATATGAACTAGGGTCCAAATAAAATAAACAATCTAAATAAAACATGAAGACACATAAGAAACAGTTTCCTATGGATCTACAATATGCTCAACTTGGTCCTTTTGAATTAATCTGTCACCAACCTAGGCATGGATTTAATTCTATTTTCACTAATGGTGATAGAACAAGTACAATCACCATGGTTTAGACTCATATGATCATACCGCTCTTAGTGTTGGCGAGAAATAAGATATTCGCCGTGTTACCATTATCAGATGACGAATCATACAAATAATGGACCAAAAGAGAACTCATGGACACAATATACACCACATATGTCAATTTCAGTTTGCACTGATCATAAGAATTACAAACGAAAATACCTTTGAATTTTTTTTGTCGAACACCTTTCAGGGGTCGACCACCACTTTGGTCAAGTAGGATGATACCGTGCCACCAAGACGTGAATAGGTGGCGATAGTGGCAGGGAACGATGATGCTAATATAATAACCAACATGAAACAATTATTAGCTATACACACAAGTGGAAATAGGGGAAATAGGAATACATGCAACTTCCCAATGAGATCAAGTAGTCCGTTTCCTTTGAAATTTCGTTTGTGGCTTCATGCAGGCTTGTGTCGTCGCCACACAACTCTCATTGCCCCTTTTGCTGCCAGGGCACAGGGTACTCTGCACAATACCACCCTAGCAATCGGATCCACAATTGCTTCACCTACCAATATTGGCATCATACATCAACTTCAGAGTACATCACTGCTGGGAAACATAGTAGAAAACAAAAAAATCGCCCTACGATCACCCATGAACAATATGAAGATACATATAAGATTGGGATTACTATCGTTACCGACTCCGAAGTGCAGTAGAAGTAAACGAGGCAGTGTAGATCATACATGGATTCCCTCGAACCATAGATGAATGATCCTCAGAACCACCCACGAACGATCCCTTGAATGGAAGACCGAAAGCACGACCTCTCAACTTGGTTGCAAGCGTACGGTCTTCACGGTCCGGTAGCGCTTCGCCATCAGAGCTAATTGTCGCTAGAGAATTAAAGGGATGAGATTAGCAACCACATCGGGCTTCTAATTATGAGGATTAGAGGATCTAGGTCAAGCTCTAATTGATCAACTAGGACCAACTAGAACTAGAACTAAAGTAGTGACAGGAGGCTACAAAACTTGTGTATCCCTAAGGACAAAATCCACTAGTATATATAGGTTTGAGGGAAGAGGAGGGGCTGCCACCAAGGAGGTAAAGTCCCTCCTTGGTGCGTCGGCCAAGGGAGGGGGGGGGGAATTCCCCCACCTCCAATTCGGCATCCCCTATATGAAAGGGGGGCGCAACCTCCACTTGGGACCTTGTGGCCCAAGTTGCCTTCCACCTCTTGGCCTTTTAAGGCTCGTTGATATTTAATTAAATATAAAAAGCCTCCTAAAAATTACTAGAGATTTTTATTATTAATTCTACATCATCGAAAACATTTTCTACCTATATATTATTTATCGGAAATATCCTAAATTGCCCGATAAACTCCGAAACCCTTCCGGCAACCCCGAAACGCTTCCGATTACTCTCAGAACTATTTTGAATATTAATGAAAAACTTCCACCATTAAATCCTCGATACCCTCATCTTACTAATATTTAGCAGATCGTGATTACTTTAAGCTTGTGACCCCGTAGGTTCAGTAAAAGATAGATATGAACAAAACCCCTTCGTTCAATGACCGATAGTGAAACCGTGGACGTCAATATCGATCCCCATGATTACACGAATGATATTCGAGCGAACCTTTGATTATCATGTGATGTTCCCTTTGCGTCGTGATACTTTACAAAACCCGAGATGCATCGGTATCCTTTTGAGTCATACACATGCTCACTATACCATCATCCTCGTTACCGGTTTTGTTCTTCTTTCTCTTTGATATGTTCTGGCATCCCCGTGACATAGTCACCTGTGTCTGGCCAGATATCGATAGATGTCGTCATGCCGAGAGGGCCCTAAGATCTCTCCGTCATCTAAGGAGCAAATCCCACTCTTGAGCTATCTAGTCCCTTGTCAAAATTTCCAATGAACCTGTAAGTTGTTGTTATGATCACTGTGTTACAGATGACGTTTGAGGAACCCCAAGGCCCACCAAATGGTAGGAAGTGACTATGATACTCTCATGGTCCGAGAAACTAAAAACACATGTTAACACTCTGTGTTATATCAATTGATTTCATATGATATTATCTCAAAGTATAACAAACAAATTTGGGTTGATTCAATATGATCATTCTTCTAACATCATACTCTCAATGTTGTTTTAAGACAATTGTTACACTTAATGATATCCTAAGATCCGGAAAATATGATCACCAACAACACTTGAGTCAGTCTTAGAGAGGCAAGACTAGGAACTTATTCTTTACCGTTTAACATTCCACACATGCATCATGAGTTTGGGAAACCCTTCCCGCCTACACGCCAGCCGGATCTTTCGGCAGGTCACTTCGTCGCGTGAGGCGCTGGTGCCACTACTAGGAAAAGGCCTACTAGTGGCGCACCTGTTTTGCCTACTAATGGCGCACTACAGGTGCGCCACTAGTATCACGCCATTAGTATTTTTTACTAATGGCGCACCTGTGGTGCGCCATTAGTATCTGGTATACTAATGGTGCACCATGCAGTGCGCCATTAGTATAGCCCACGGTGCGCCATTAGTATGCATCCCATGGGGCCATATTTACCCATGTGCTTTGGCATACTAATGGCGCACTAGTGGATGATGCACCATTAGAGTCCTTTTTGCAGTGCGCCATTAGTGTGCTGAGTGGTGCGCCACTAGTATGAATATTAGGGATTATTTTTTTCTGATATTTGCACAGGTTACAAAACATATTACTGCACATAATATAGAGAGCACAACATATAAACAGCAGATCCATCGAATACAATAAAAGATTAGTCTCCGAATACAATTCATCATATTAGTCTCCGAATTCAAAAGACCGAACAAAGATAGAACATTACAAGTCTCGAGACCGCGAGTAGCGAGTTTGTCGGAAGTAATACTAATTCTAACAAGTCCTACTAATCATCATCATACAACTTCTACTCGTTATTAATAACAAGTCATATGATCATGATCTTGATAGTCATTGAACCAACCCTACATAATTGTTCTTAGCACATGATCATCAGTATTAGGCAGGACCTAAATACCCTATTTAAGGTAAAAATAGCATAAAACAATATAGACCCTGACTCTCCATTATGGAGAATGGAGTTCATCCTGTCTCCAATTCTTGCGCTTCGCTTCCTTTTGCTTCCAAGAACCTCCTTACGACTATCCATACATTTTTTCCATCCTTTGATTTGCATGTCTCCACTTCTTTTAGAAATCTGGTGTGGACAGTTGAGATTCGTAGGATGACCTGGCTGTATGTTCAAAACATTAAGGCTACCTTTCTGATACATCAAATGAGGCACACAATTATCTGGGATTATCTGTTGAAAAACATAATAATAACTTCATAGTTAGCAATGATGTACTAGTTTTAGAAGTATGCAAAAGATGCACAGATGTCGTAATAGTAAAAAATCTTACCAGGGTATCTCCATGGTAGTTACCGTAGTTGAACACATGCACTAGTGGCACGTATTGACCATAATGTTGAGGAGTTTGATTGTAGATATTGTAATTCTCAATGTCAGTACAAAATCCGACCAGATGATTTTTCTCCTTGTAAGTTGTTAATTCGGAGCCATCGGTGTAGTGGGTTTTGTCTACCATCTCCCGCACATTCTTTGAACAATGAAAATAAGCTATCAATGGAAATAAGCTGTCAACTTTTTTGAAATAAAAAATATAAATTAGCTAATAACTATGTTTGAGAAACTCACATAGCGGTGGAATTGGAGGCGTATCAACAAGGACCCAAATGTCCATATTGTCTTGCTCGATTTTAGGATCACCAAGATCCATGGTGACAAGCATACCCTCATCAAAACCATACATCTTGCAAAATGCTTCCCAATTTTTGCAACCAAAATGGGTTACGCTCCTAGAATTATACAGATTTACTTCAAAATCCACATCGTGATGAGTCCTTAGGTGAATTTTCGTTGTTTCAGAAATTTCACGGTCTTCAAAATCCATCCTCTCCAAGACATAGCGTCTTGCATGGCATGGCATAAGCTATACTCGAATTGTAAAAGATGAAAAATTACATGTTGAAATAGTTGAAGTCATGCTTAATTATGAAAATAACACTTGTCGTCATTGTGTACCGTTTCAACTTCGAAGGTCTCCTCGAGCTTAATGCTGAAGCATCGATCATCATCCAGGTGAGGCATGTCGCACAGACCTCGATCGTCGTGGCACCAGCCGCACTCCCTCGGGAGACTTTTGTCATCCGATGACAACATATCCTACGTTCATAATTCAAAACTACATCATCTCTTGCGTTGGGTCCAATAAGATAATCCACAGTGTGGTGAAAACACGCCCTTCGAACTGGTTTGAGCTATTGGTGAATGGAGATGGTCTAAGATTTTCAGTAGTAAGAAGTGAAGTGGTAATTTTGAGAGAAAATGGTTAGGATGAGTGGTTCCTCTTTCCTGTTTAGCTTTACAATAGAATATTGTTAGTCATGCACACTTGTGCATTTTCAGCCAGGCCTAGTGGAGTTGGCCTAAAAACATTTCTTTCTTTAAGCCTACTACATCCATCTCAGGTATTTATGGTCAAGGGTTAGCAAGGCCATCCAAATAGAATATGTGGTATGGGCTTTTTTAGTAGGTCATCCTACCAGATTAGGGTTTATCGATGACGAGCAACTGACATTAGTAATAACTATGAGTTGATATCACACTTCTATATGTATAACACAAGAGGCAGTTGATCCTACTTAATTAAGTACTAAGATACCCCGGGCCATGCATTAGTCGCAAGTACCCCATATGTCCTATTTTTAGCAAAGTCATGCTAAAATTCACGGAAAATTTCAGCATGACCTTTGCTGAAAATAGGACATATGGAGTACCCGAATTTGCCGGAACGGAAGTTAATCGACATTCCAGCAAACTCAAGGGCCTCTCAGGGTACCTGCAAAATCATTATCCCCGTGTAATGAAGTCGCAAATGGGTCATTTCAGAAGATCACAAGTAGCATCATCACAAGTACAACATCATCACAAGTACAGCAGCAGCAGTAGTGAATATAGGTATAACAGTAGCAACAGCAGGTTTATTCTTCTTCTTCGTAAACATTAATTGGTGTGGGTGACTCTATCTGCCCTCTAATGACTCACTCAACTTAACAGGACAACCCACAAGCATTATTTTGATTCCAACAGCTACTGTAAAATACATCCAGCAAAGGTGCTCTAAAATCAGAAATACTACCCCCCAAATCTTTAGCTCAATTCTGAAAATACATGGCCAGGACAACGGTAGCATTCAACCACAAGCCCAAGCCTATACTTAACTAGGCCCAGGTCCATTAAATTCTTACAGAAACCAAGAAATGGAATCAACTCCCCTTGTTGCTGATTCAGTCATGGGAGATGCCATGTCTCAAAAATATCAAGTAGCACCATCATGTTCGATTTCAATATAAGGAATATTACAAAATTAATAGTTAAGATCCCAGGTGAGTAACGCACTTTGGTCTTCTAGTTACAAAACAAAACTGACATAACTCCTTAATCACTATTTCAGCAAGCAGCAGAGGAGGTTTAAAGGAAAGGAGCATATGTAGAAATACACAGCAGAAAAATACAAGAAGCCTTTGACACTCCGCTGCTCAAGGTACCACTACCCCATGCACATGTATTTGGGTAAGCAACATAGCAGAGGAGGAGGCCATTTAATCAGGTAAATGGTGCATTTACAAATTCTTTTCTCCTGGGAACTAGAAGAAAATCTCAATCACTGAAATGGACACACAGGGCAACAAAACTAGTGCCTAAACTAAACTAACTAATTAGACTAACTAACTAAACTAGTCCCTAAACAAGGAGCCTAAACTAACTAATTAAGTAACTAACTAATTAGACTAACTAACTAACTAACTAATTAGACTAACTAACTAAACTAGTGCCTAAACTAAACTAACTAATTAGACTAACTAACTACGTTAGAAGAAAATCTCAGTCACTGAAATGCAGCAGCAGTTAGTAGCAGAGGAGAGCGGGATCAGGGAGCAGCAGGGCAGCCCGGACGACCGCAGGCGCTGGCAGCATCAGCTTCGAGAAGCAGCGGCAGCAGCAACACTCAGTGTGGACGAGCGAGCGTGAGGCAGAGGGCGGCCAGCGCGAGCAGGGGATGGCCTAGGGGTCAGGGGAAGGCGAGCATGGGCGCAGGGCTACCGGCCAGGTGAGGCGGGGCTCACGGCCTGGGATTTTAGAGGCGCGGTCGGGCATGGCACGTGTACAGCAGGACGGGGCAGAAGAAGGAAGCCCGGCGCGCGCCGAGGCCGTATGCCGCACAGCAGCAGTAGGGTTCGGGCACGATGGAGTCAGTCTCCTACGGCATCTAACTTGAAGGGGGAAAGGGGGCGAGGGAGGAGCTCACCGCGGTGTCACGGCGAGATGGGGAGCAGCGGTGGCGACGGCGAGCGGAGGAAGAAGAAGTGCTCGGGCCTCCTCTCCTGGTGGACGCGGGCCTCCTCCTCCTAGTGCTCCGGGGGCTGGCAGTCGTGGCGGCAGGCCGTCGGCGGCGAGGACAGAGACGGCGAGGCGGGGCGCGGGGGTCGTCGGAGCGGGTGTGGAGCGAGGGGGGAGTGGATCTGGCGAGGGAGGGACGAAGGGATCGGGCGAATTAGCTAGGGGGAAGATTACTAATGGCGCACCCCTGGCGGTGCGCCATTAGTATGTTTTTTATAGCAATGGCACACCCCCGAGCGGTGCGCCATAAGTAATCTTTTTTTAGATAGCAATGGCGCACCAGCCAGCGGTGCGCCATAAGTAATTATTATTATTGTTTTTTGTTGCATCTAATAACTTTAGAAAATGAATATGAATATGAAATAGTAATAAATTTTTGTAAAAACAGTAATATTTTTTAAAAAAATCTCATCAAATTTGTTATTTGAAAATATTTATGAATATAAAAAAATATCATCAAATTTGTTATTTGAAAATATCATCAAAATTGTTATTTGGAAATATAATCAAATTTGTTTTTTTGGATTTTTAGTTGCATTCATTTGTGACGGTGGAGCGGGGGATGGTGTGGGGGGTCCTCGACAGCGATGGAGCGGGGGAGGGTGCGGTGGGTCATCGGCGGCGGAGGAGCGGGGGAGGGGTGCGATGGGTCGTCAGCGGCGGTGGAGCGGGGGAGGGTGCGAGGGTGTCCTCGGCGGCCGTGGAGCGGGGGATGGTGCGGTGGGTCGTCGGTGGCGGTGGAGCGGGGGAGGGTGCGGGGGTGTCCTTGACGGCGGTGGAGCGGGGGAGGTTGCGGTGGGTCGTCGGCGGCGGTGAAGCGGGGGAGGGTGATGAAGCTATGTACCTAGGGTAGGATCATGGACCTGTCCTAACTGCCCTACCCAAGGACATCTCTAGAAGAAAAACACTTTCCAATCGACTTGCAGGTGTTCCACTCGGCAGACTCGAAGACACTCGACCAAGAAGCAATCACTCGACCACGATCCAACCACTCGACGGCCAGGAGACCTAAAGTCACTCCGCACGCTAACGGTCGGTCATTAAGTAGCTTTTATGGTCATCATAGCACTTTATTAGGGGCGTTACCAGTAATGCCCGAACTTAATGTATTTGAAATCCTGCATAACTGAGGGCCGGAGGGGTCCGGCGAACTCTATATAAGCCACCCCCCTCCTCAGTGTAAAGTGTTCGCATCCTTGTAAATCATACACGCATAATCCAGTCGACCGCCTCCGGGCTCCGAGACGTAGGGCTATTACTTCCTCCGAGAAGGGCCTGAACTCGTAAACCTCTTGTGCTTACAGCTACTCCATAGCTAAGACCTTGCCTCTCCATACCTACCCCCTACATTACTGTCAGACTTAGAACAACGACAGTTGGCGCCCACCGTGGGGTAGGTGTTTTAGCGATTTGTTGGAGGAGTTGCGATCTTTTCCAATCCAAATCATCATGGTTTCTGGCGGAGTTTTGGTGGAAGGCCGCGAGATCCGCCTCGGCGCGCACACGTTCATCGCCGACGACTCCGCTTGGCTTCAGGAGGCTCCGCTCGACGTGGATGCACTCCCTGTCCGCGGGGCAACGCACTTTCACGCGTGCGTCCGCGGCGTCCTCTTGCGGCAACCGTCGACCCATTATCGGTCGGCTCCAGTGTTGTCCTCCCTCCCTGTTTCCCGCCGGCGCAAGCGCTCCAGTCGATCGAGACTTCAGCGGTGGGTGAGACACGCGGTGGCACGCCAGTCAGCCGCCCCTTAAGTCGCGGCGATCGAGCCCAATGAATCCATCTACGGCCTGTTCGACTAGCTCCGCAGAGACCGCATCCGAGTGTGACAGCAGTGATCCGGTGGCGGAGGTTCTGATGGTCGATGGACCGCCCAGTCCTCCCGGTTTCCCCCGCACCGACGGAGGCGCAGGTGGAGGCGACCCGTCGCGTCCCCATGAGGAATATCTCCCCGAGCCTCTCACGTCGCTGCAGAGAGAAGAACTTCGTCGCCGGAACATGGATGCACTGCAAACTCCTATCGTTGGAGAAACCCCGGAGGCTCGTGCCTTGGATGATGCGCGCCTGGCAAACTTGGCCAAGCGCACTCAACTGGAGAACCTCCAGCGAGCACTCGACGAGCGTGCGCGACAACGGGTTCCAGAATCCAGTCGACGTCAGCTCTTTCTGCCCCCGCAGGTATATCGAACTCTGATTCAGAATTTAGCAGCTGCAGCCCGTATAGCAGAGTCGATTCAGCATTCCCAGTCAGAGGCTGGCAGAGGCTTGATGCAGATCAGAGCATTACTCCGGGCAGCAGGAGACCAGAATTCCGCTATTTCTCAGTCGCGGAACAGGATTCATAGCAGATCCATTGCTGCAGTCACAGTCCAGTCGGCTCATAGCCTAAAATCGCCCCCGAGGCGTGAGGGACGTGGGGACCGGCGTGATCAGTACAGGAACCGTGAGCAGTATGATCACCGATTCGATTGTGACAATTGACGTCGAGTACCCACCCCTCCCCCGAGGAGTGGATCGTATGTGCCTCGACGGCAGGATGACAGGCGTCCTCATAGTGTTGGGCGAAGGTTTCCAGTCGACCCCAGGGAACCAGGCTGTGATGCGAGATCCATTCTCGTTCAAGGTTTGGTCGACAGGAACAGAGCTCACTGAGAAGTCACGACAGAGATGCACCTACCAGCAGCAGAGTACATGTTTCGGGGCCAGAGTGCTTTAGTAGAGCCATCAGGGCCGCTGTGATTCCTCCCAACTTCAGGTTGGCGACTGGAGTCAGTAAGTTCACTGGTGAGTCCAAGCCTGATACTTGGCTTGAACACTACCGAGTGGCTGTCCAGATTGGCGGTGGCAATGATGAAGTGGCCATGAAGCACCTGCCTCTCATGTTGGAGGGTTCGGCCAGAGCGTGGCTGAATCAGTTAGCACCAAGTAGCATTTACACTTGGGAAGATCTCGCCCGAGTGTTCGTCGCCATGTTTGAAGCAAAATGCAAGCGATCGGCGGGGCTGACGGAACTGCGGTCTTGCGTGCAGAAGCCGAATGAAACTTTGAGGGATTACATCCAGAGATGGATCACGTTACATCACACGGTAGAGAATGTACCTGATCACCAAGTAGTCTGTGCCTTCAAAGAAGGTGTCAAGTACAGAGAACTGAATCTGAAATTCGGTCGAACCAAAGACATGTCTCTGAATCGAATGATGGAGATTGCCACCAAGTACGCTAATGGTGAAGATGAGGATCGACTCCGGATTGGCAAACACAAGTCAGTCGCCCAAGAAACCGTAGAAGGAAATTCCAATCGGAAACAGAAGCGGAAAGCCGAGCCAGCTGCTCCTGGGGAGGCCTTGGCTGTGACTCAAGGAAAGTTTAAGGGGAAACCCAAAGGGCCTTGGAACCCCAAGAAAGTTAAAGACCAAGACGGAAATGATGTGTTGGATTTGCCATGTCACATCCACACCAAGAAAGATGAAGAGGGTAAGTTCATTTACCCGAAACATACCACTCGACAGTGTCGGCTCTTGATCCAGCACTTCCAGGGCAAACATCCCAAAGATAAGGAAAAGGAGTCGGACAAAGTTGAGGACAAGGAAGACAGTGATGATGGATACCCCCAGGTCAATTCCACTTTGATGATTTTTGCTGATGTTGAAAGAAAAAGTCGACTGAAAGTTATCAACCGTGAGGTGAATATGGTTGCTCCAGCGACACCCAGTTATCTGAAGTGGTCTCAGACTGCCATCACATTCGACCAGTCCGATCACCCAACGCACATTGCCACCCCTGGGAGGCAAGCTTTGGTGGTCGACCCAGTTGTTGAAGGCACTCGACTGACCAAAGTCTTGATGGACGGTCGCAGTGGTTTGAACATACTATATGCTGAGACGCTGAAAGGGATGGGCATTCCGATGTCCGGACTCAGTACCAGCAACATGAGTTTCCATGGAGTCATTCCTGGGAAGAAGGCTGAGTCGCTCGGCCAAATTGCTCTTGATGTGGTTTTCGGTGATTCCAAGAATTACCGCAAAGAAAAGTTGACGTTCGAGGTTGTGGATTTCCAGAGTGCTTATCATGCTATTTTGGGCAGGCCGGCTTATGCACGCTTCATGGCTCGACCATGTTATGTGTATCTCAAATTGAAGATGCCTGGTCCCAAAGGTGTGATCACTGTTACGGGCAATCGGAAGAAAGCAGAAGAGTGTTTTCAGAAAGGTTCAAAGATCGCTGATGCTCAGTTGGCAGTGGTGGAGCTGCAGGAATACCAGAAGACTGCAGACCGAGTGATTTGTTGCGAGCCAAGAAGCCCGCTATAGAATCAGCTTTTCGGTCGTCTGGCGAAACGAAGACGGCTCACATTCACCCGACCGATCCCAGTGTTGTACCGTCTCATATCTCAACAACACTCGACTCCAAATAGGAAGAAGCGCTCATCCAGTTCCTCCGTGAGAACTGGGACATCTTCGCATGGAAGCCTTCTGACATGCCGGGTGTTCCCAGGGGGCTGGCTGAGCACCGCCTACAAGTCGACTCAAAAGTGAAACCTGTCAAAGAACATCTCCGACGGTCCGCCGTCCAGAAGAGAAAGGCTATCGGTGAGGAGGTGGCTCGGCTCTTACCATCGGAGTTCATCCGAGAGGTTTACCACTCCGAGTGGCTCGCCAACGTTGTCATGGTCCCCAAGAAGGCAAGTCACTTCGCATGTGCATTGACTTTAAACATATCAATCGGGCCTGCCCGAAAGATCATTTTCCTCTCCCCTGCATCGACCAGATAGTCGACTCGACTGCGGGATGTGAGCGACTGTCTTTTTTAGACGCCTATTCCGGGTACCATCAGATCCGTCTGTATGGGCCTGATGAGATCAAAACAACTTTCATCACTCCATTCGGGTGCTTCTGTTATGTTACCATGCCATTCGGCCTCAAGAATGCCGGAGCCACATTCATGAGGATGATTCAGAAGTGTTTGCTCACTCAAATCAGTCGGAATGTGGAAGCATACATGGATGATATTGTGGTCAAGTCACGGAAGGGTTCCGACCTGCTGACTGACCTTGCTGAAACCTTTGCCAACCTCAGGAGGTATGATATCAAGCTTAATCCATCAAAGTGCACATTCGGAGTTCCTGGTGGAAAGTTACTCGGTTTCCTCATTTCCGAACGGGGAATCGACGCCAATCTAGAAAAAGTCGGTACTATACTCCAAATGAAAAGTCCTGTGTGAGTGGACGACGTCCAGAAGCTTACTGGTTGCTTGGCCGCTTTAAGTCGATTCATCTCTCGTCTCGGTGAAAAGGCATTGCCTCTTTACCAATTGATGAAGAAGTCAGACAAGTTCGAGTGGACTACTGAAGCTGATGCAGCGTTTGCAGAGCTCAAAGCTCTGCTCTCCACCCAGCCGGTGCTTGCTGCCCCAATCAGCAAAGAGCCTTTGATGCTTTACATCGTAGCCACGGGACAAGTCGTCAGTACGGTACTTACGGTCGAGCGGGAAGAAGGAAAAGCCTTCAAAGTTCAGCGCCCAGTATATTATATTTCTGAAGTTTTGACTCCGTCGAAGCAAAGATATCCTCATTATCAGAAGCTTGTATATGGGATTTATATGACCACAAAGAAGGTTGCTCACTACTTCTCTGATCATTCCATTACAGTCGTCAGCGACGCTCCATTGTCAGAGATCCTGCACAACAGAGATGCAACTGGTCGAGTGGCAAAATGGGCGATAGAACTCCTTCCTCTAGATATCAAGTTTGAGGCAAAGAAAGCTATCAAGTCCCATGCAATAGCAGATTTCGTCGCCGAGTGGATTGAACAGCAACTGCCGACTCAGGTTCACTCGGAGCATTGGACCATGTTCTTCGACGGTTCCAAAATGCTGAATGGTTTCGGTGCCGGGGTAGTATTGGTCTCCCCCCGAGGAGATAAGCTCAGATATGTTCTTCAAATCCACTTTGATTCCTCCAATAACGAGGCAGAATATGAAGCACTTTTATATGGGTTGCGCATGGCAATTTCACTCGGCGTCCGTCGCCTCATGGTCTATGGTGACTCAGATTTGGTGGTTAATTAGGTGATGAAGGAGTGGGACGTCAGAAGTCCAGCCATGACTGGTTATTGCAATGCAGTGAGAAAGCTGGAGAAGAAATTCGAGGGGTTAGAACTTCATCACATACCCCGACTGAAAAATCAAGCAGCTGATGATTTGGCGAAAATAGGTTCCAAAAGAGAAGCCATTCCCAGCAATGTGTTTTTGGAACACATCCACACACCATTAGTTCAGGAGGATCCCTTCACTGAAGAAGCCCCGCAGCCAAAAAGTGCCACGGATCCGACTGAAGTTGAAGTTCTAGCTGTGGTCGACCTCATCATGGAAGTTTTGGTCATCACTCCCGACTGGACAATACCATACATCGCGTACATCCTAAGGAAAGAACTCCCAGAGGACGAAGAAGAGGCTCGACAGATCGTCCATCTATCCAAGGCCTTTACAATCATAAAGGGATAGTTGTATAGAGAAAGTGCGACTGGAGTCAGTCAGAAGTGTATAACACCAGAAGAAGGTCAGATAATCCTTGATGATATCCACTCGGGGACCTGTGGTCATCATGCGTCCTCTCGGACCATTGTGGCTAAAGCATACCGAGCGGGATTCTACTGGCCAAGAGTGAATGAAATGGCGAAAGAGATAGTCGACAAATGTGAAGGATGACAGTTTTACTCCAATGTGTCGCACAAGCCCGCGTCAGCCATGAAAACCATTCCACTCGTCTAGCCCTTCGCTGTTTGGGGACTGGACATGGTTGGACCACTGAGAACGGGCAGGAGCGGCTTCACTCATGTGCTAGTAGCAGTTGACAAGTTCACCAAATGGATTGAAGCTAAACCTATCAAGAATCTTGATGCTTGCACTGGTATCAGTTTCATCAGAGAGTTGATATTCAGATATGGAGTTCCGCACAGCATCATCACTGACAATGGGTCAAACTTCGATTCCGACAAATTCAGAGCCTTTTGCGCCTCTCAGGGCACACGAGTCGACTACGCTTCGGTCGCTCACCCCCAGTCGAATGGACAAGCGGAAAAAGCAAATGGCTTAATTCTCAAAGGACCGAAACCCCGACTGATGCACGATCTCAAGCACATAGCAGGTGCATGGGTCGGCGAGCTTCCATCAGTTCTTTGGGGATTGAGGACAACCCCAAACCGATCGACCGGAAGAACCCCATTCTTTCTGGTCTACGGAGCCGAAGCAGTTTTGCCGATTGACCTGCTTCACAACGCACCCCGAGTCGATCTCTACTCTGAAGATGAAGCAGAACAAGCCCGGCAGGATGCAGTCGACCTCCTGGAAGAAGAAAGAGAAATGGCCATGATCCGATCGACCATCTATCAGCAAGACTTGCGTCAATTCCATGCCAGAAATGTGAAGAGTCGAGCCTTCCAAGAAGGAGACTTGGTCCTCCGAGTGGATCAACAGAAACCACACAAACTCGCTCCTACTTGGGAAGGTCCCTTCATAGTCACCAGAGTCCTCCACAATGGAGCGTATCACCTTTATAATGTCGATCGCCAGATTGATGAGCCACGAGCCTGGAATGTGGAGCTGCTCCGCCCCTTTTATACTTGAATTCTCACTCGGATGAGGTGTAATAAGAAAATCTTATGTAGTTTATTTATCAAAGACAAGAGCGTTATAATTTTCCTAGTGATTGTTATTGTTTTTGTTTGCGTGAGAAATCCCCCAGTGGGTGGCTTAGCTACGAATCCGTTTCGCCTAAGTTTGTAAAAATAATTTCCTACCGAGTGGTGAGCCAGCCTCCCACTCGGGGGCTTAGCCGCGAACCCGTTTCGCCTAAGTATTTGAAAATCCTACCGAGTGGTGAGCCAGCCTCCCACTCGGGGGCTTAGCTGCAGTCCAGTACTCGCCTAAGTATTTGAAAATCCTACCGAGTGGAGGGCGACCCTCCCACTCGGGGGCTTAGCTGCAGTCCAGTACTCGCCTAAGTATTTGAAAATCCTGCCGAGTGGTGAGCCAGCCTCCCACTCGGGGGCTTAGCTGCGAACCCGTTTGAAAGTGCGTTATATCGACTAGAGGGGGGTGAATAGGCGATTTTTATGAAAGTCTTCAAAACATGGAAGTTTCAAAGACCAACGATAGAAATAAACCTATTACCATGCAGCGGAAGGTAGACTACACTAGGCAAACCATAGTCAAGTACTCAATGAAGTGAAAGCTCAATGACTTATAGCAGCTAGGTAGTAAGGATCAGGTAGGAAGATATTATGAAGCCAAACAGAACAAGCAGTCACTCAGTGAAGATAAAAGATAGTGCAATCATACAATGACTTCACAAGGACCAACAGTAAGTAAAGGGAAGGGAAGGATGAAACCAGTGACTCGTTGAAGACAATGATTTGTTGGACCAGTTCCATTTGCTGTGACAACTGTACGTCTGGTTAGGGCGGCTAGGTATTTAAACCCGAGGACACACAGTCCCGGACACCCAGTCCTGAACACGCAGCTCAGGACAGCCAGTCCTCACCGTATTCCCCTTGAGCTAAGGTCACACAGACCTCGCCCAATCACTCTGGTAAGTCTTCAAGGTAGACTCCCAAACCTTCACAGACTTCGTTCACCGGCGATCCACAATGTCTCTTGGATGCTCAGAACGCGACGCCTAACCGGCTGGAGGATTCACAGTCCTCAAGTGTAATAAGTCTTCAGATCACACAGACAAGATGACTTAAGTGATGCCTAACACTCTTTGGCTCTGGGTGGTTAGGGTTTTATCCTCGCAAGGAATTCTCTCTCAAAGGCTTCGAGGTGGGTTGCTCTCAAACAACAAAAGTCGTACTCTAACTCTGAGCAGCCAACTGTTTATGGTTGTAGGGGGTGGGCTATTTTTTGCCACTAGGCAACCCGACCTGATTTGTCCGAAATGACCCTGGGTCACTAAGGAACTGACACGTGTTCCAATGGTCAGATTTCAAACTCACACGGCAACTTTACTTGGGCTACAAGCAAAGCTGACTTGTCCGACTTTGAACAAGATTGCTCTCATAGTCTTCACTCGAAGACATAGGTTTTGGTTAAGCATCACTTCAGTCATTCTGACTGGTTCTCTTGGACCCCACTTAACAGTACGGTGGTTCCTATGACTCAACAAAGAAGAAAAAGAACTACGAAAGATTTAAGTCTTCGAGCTCCATAGGCTTCACGCGATGTCTTCTCTTGTCATAGTCTTCAATTTGAATATCTTCATATACCACCTTTGACATCAATGTCTTCATACATTTTTAGGGGTCATCTCTGGTAGGAAAACCGAATCAATGAGGGACTTCTACCTGTGTTATCCTGCAATTCTCACAAAGACATTAGTCCCTCAACTAGGTTTGTCGTCAATACTCCAAAACCAACTAGGGGTGGCACTAGATGCACTTACAATCTCCCCCTTTTTGGTGATTGATGACAAACTAGTTGAAGTTTTCAACGGGGAATATAATATGTGAAATTGTAAAGGAATTGTCTTCATTAGTTGCAAGGGCTCCCCCTGAAGATGTGCATATAAGTAATTTGCTTTTGGAATGCAAATGCACATGGCAGGTTGTACTCGTGGAGATCCTCTTCAACTTATGATGACAATTCATTATGCATGAGAAGGTATGTGAAGATAATGACATGCATAATGGAAAATGGATGTCTGCAAAATGATCTAAGTGCGGAATTTATCGTCACACATGCGGAATTTATCGTCGCATCACGAAGTAGCAAATAAGTAGGAGACGACCATCGAGTTTAGGTGTTACAACTCAAAGAACCAACTGTATCAAAACGAGAGTTGTAAACACGAGGCAAAATATAAAGCAACTGCCCATGTGGACCCGCTTGAAGACTATCAAACTCATACGCTTCTCCCCTTTTGTCAGTAAGGACCAAAAAGGTTTGAAGACATAGAGCATCTACTCGTTCCCATGAAGAGTAGGTGAAGCAGCAGGGTCGTCAGTGGTGTTGGGCGGTGCAGAAGAACTTGGAGCAGTGTCAAAGTGTGCTGAAGGAGGTGGCGGTGAAGTAGCATCGTCTTCATCCTCGGTCACTCTGGCATTCACAGTTGCAGCAGAGGAAGAGAACTCAGAGTCTTCAAGAGATGGAGTTCGTCGCAGCACAGCCCTTCGAGGAGGTGTGGAGTCAAACTTGAAGCGTTCGGAGAAGCCATCCTATTGAAGATCATCTTCAGAGCACATAAGCGTCAGCCCTTTCCATGTGCGTCGAGAGGTTTCATGTGCAACAAAGGCATTCTTGGTGGCAAGATTGCGAAAACGGTTGACATCCACCAAGAGGCTTCGCATTTGGCGCTTCAGCCAGTCATGATGCCTATCCTATTTCCGATGAAGAGCCACCAGAAACTCTCGGTCATTGAGAACACGAGTGCGCTTCTTAGGTCGTTGGGCAATTGTGCTATCGGTGGCTTCAGTAAGGGCAGGATGTGGTGCACGTGTAGTTCCAGCCAAAGGATACACACGAGTGACTACTTCAACTCCTTCAATGTTCTAAGAAAAACTTTGATGCTCCATATTCTGAAGACTTAGAGGTTCTTTGGCAGGCTCAGGATAAATGGCTTCAACAGACATATCCACATCAGGCAGAAAGATCCGATGATTGCGAGCAGATGGCTGATATGAGATAGCGGAGTGGAGTTTAATCAGCCGCATTATCCATGGAGCGTAGAACTTCAAGCCAAAAACATCAGAGCCTGATGCAGCAAGTTGGCGGATGAAGAAGTCTTGCGCATTGAAGCATTTTCCATGAAGAATATAGAAGACCAAAGTCTTCATTGCACCTTCCAGCTTGGCATGTGGAGAATGTCCTTTGATGGGCCAGAGAGTTTGCCTTATGATGTGATAAATAGTCCTTGGCAGATACTCAAGGTCTTCAATGAAGAACTCCTTGGGATATGCAGCATCTTGGGGCAATGGCTTCATCATACTGAGCATCTGACTTATGTTAGGTTCAGGCTTCCGAAACATGCTCTCCACAGCTTCACTGTGAAGCTGACAGCCATGTTCGTAGAGATCGCCAGGAGTGGGCAGACCAGTGAGCTCAATGATGTCAAAGGCTTCGTGATGAACATTTCCTGTCATCCACTTCAGGACCCAAGTCTTCGGATCTCTGTTGTACCCACGGATGTGAAGTGTGGCATAGAATTGGAGCAGCAACTCTTCATTCCAGTGCTCTTGGTCGGTGACAAACGGCAGCAATCCAACCTCTTTGAAGCAATCTAGAGCTTCTTCCAGACAGGGCAGACCGGCTATTGCTTCGATGTCAAGACGCTTATGTGGGAAGATGCGACCTTGATTATATAAAATGCAGGAGTAATAGCTTCGCTGCGGATAGCTCCAGAACCGATCAGATGATATTCTTTCCCTGGAGTAGGGGTTCCTGGAGCTATTGAAGAAAGTGTTGTCTGCTTTGAAGCCATTGACATTGAAGGATCTAGGTGCTGATGCAGGACCTAGAAACCTGGGCAATCTGGGGATTGGCTTCTGGACCTGAGGCCTGTGCTCAACATGGTAGTCAACCTGAGGATCAGCAGCAGGCACAGGAACAGAAGCAGTAGCATCATTGGCTTCACTGACTTCTGGTGCTTGGTTAGGTGAAGGCTCCACATTGGCTTCAGCCATGACAACGTCATTGGCGTCGGTGGCAGCCTCAAAATTCTCAACCTCCACTTGATGAGCTGGAGGGTCGGTCACAGTCACGTTCTCCTCGAGAACAGCTTCTTGGTGAGACGGGGGTGTAGCAGCACTTGGGGTTTCTTCTTCATCGGCTGATGCAGCCGGAATGTCTTCAGCAGCTTTAGCTTCAGACTCAGAGACTAGAGGCCTTGGTCCTTTGCGAAGCCTGCGTAACGCAGGCGACGCCTGTGGAGTTGGAGTTGGCTGGGCCTCAATGTCTTCTTCCTCTTGTGCTTGTGGGTGATTAGCCCATGATGCATCCTGAGCAATTGGCGTCAGAGGACGACCAATGCTGATGAGCTTGCTGTGTGTTAGCACAGGCGATGATAACTGTTGGTGCTCGAGTTGAGGAAGAACTGCATCATCTTCAACATGGTCATGGTGACCAATGTCTTCAGCAGCGATGGGATCAGCTGCTGGAAAGTCTTCAGCTTCATGAGCCTCTATGGAAGCAGGCTCATGGACAGTCAATTGGCGCTCTTGATGTTCAGCGTCAGGGCGAACCATGGAGATGGGTTCAACAACTAAGGGCTCTGTGGGAGCAGCCCGTTCCTTCTTGGTCTTCCACTTCTTCTTGGAGGGAGCAGCATCAGAGGCTTCAGAGTGTTTCCTCTTTCTGGCTTCAGCCTCAGCAGTCCTCGTCTTCTTCAATTCTGAAGCGGTTGACCTGGCCTTTGGCTTCGGGCCAGTCATGCTAGTTGGGAAGACTATGGGATCTGCTTCCTGCCTTGGTGCGATGGGTTCGGCCATAGTGGGCTTCGTCTTCTTCTTAGCAGCCATCCTGGGATCAATGCCCGGACGCCCAAGGGCCTTGCGCTTCTCAGCCTCGTTGTAGCCTTGCACACACTTGTCAGCTAGGCTCTTCATGCGCTCACGAGAACCCTGAGCTTCTGCACGTTTCTTGAGAAAGGCTTCTTTAAGCTCGTGCAGCATAATCTTGAAGTTCTTCACCTCTTGCACGCTGAGCGTGGCCATATGCTTCTTGAACTGATTTTTCTCAAAGTCAATCTTCTGCTTCAGTTCAATGATGTGCTGAGCTAGAGTTAGCTCTGAAGCAATGGCGCCATGGAAGGCGACACTGAGGCCAATCGGAAGTTGCAGATCTTCGAAGCTGAGGTTGGGCGTGTCAAACCACTCATCAATGAAGTTGTGGATGATTGCCACGTCAAAGAGAGGCAGATTATTGAAGATTTCTGCTTCTTCTTTGCTCTTGATCAGTTGCTCAAGAGCGTCATCTGCAAGATCTTCATCACTGGACAGATCAATGGCATCGTTGCGCAGAATAGCAGCAGCTGTGAGTTCTTGGCCGGCGTGTGGCAGAGGCATCTTGTCTTTCTGGGGCTTGGAGATGCGTGACAAATCTTCAGACTGTACACTGTCTTCAGGAGGTGCAGTAGCCAGTGGCGTCGCCCGTGAGATTTTTGGTGCAGAGGCAGGCTTTGAAGCTTTAGGTTGCTTCAACTTATTTGGCTTTGGCGCTGCAGGCGCTTCATCTGATTCAGCGTCATCTGCAGGCTCATTCATGGCTGTCCCTTGAACCACGATGTGAGTGATGAGACCTTCCAAGTTGTAGAAGGGCCCAAGAAGATTGGGTTCAGCTTCGCGAGTTCCATCGGCACGGGGAGCAAAGGGACCAGGGTTGAAGTCTAATCCCAAAGACTTCTTGTTCTGCTTCGCTGAGTTCTTGGCAAACTGGAAGTTGCGCTTGAACAGATTGTCGTCACGACACCATAGTAGTGACGATGGGTGTGCATCTGCAGGCTGTGGCCCACGGACCATGCAAGGATAGAAGCCTTGCTCAATGGCTTCTTCTCTGGACCTGGGTTGAAGATTCTTGTATAGGATGTCTCCCCACGGTCGCTTGATGGCATTTTTCTCAGCATATTCCTGGGTCACAAACCGGTATTTGAACCATTGTTCTGCCCAATATCTTCGAATCCATTGGATTCGGGTCTTGCACTGATTGTAATCCTCTTCAGGATCTGTCTTGTAAAGTTCTGAGAGGTCATCAGGCAAATCTCTTGACGTTCCCCCACGACGCTGTCTGCCACCCTTCCTTGCTGATTTCTCTGCAGCCATGAACTTCAAACTGAATGGCTTCAACACGTTCAAAGGCTTCAAAGGCTTTCGCTTGCTGGACAAACAGGAACTGGCTTCGGGAGAATTTATATGATACTGTAAGAATTCTGCAAATGAATGTAGACTATGAGAACCAAGGGATTCTCCCACGGACATGTACCTGTGACAGCATTAAGGTGTGAGGGAAGGGGAAGAGGTCATATGCATTCTCAGAAGATTTTGAAGATAAATCAGTTTAGAAGACATTGACCTCATCATGCGAAGACATTCACTCATAGATAAGGAGTTGGTTCCAGATTTGTACGAATCCACGGATCAGTACAAGTGAGGAATCTAACTACTTTGTGAAGCATAAGTGAATATACTAGGCATTTTATGAGATGCAGTATGAAGTGGATCCAACATGTGTGAATAAAAACCACTTGTGGTGGAAAGTGACGAATCTATAGGATCAAAGGGGCCGTAAAAAGGAAGTTTTATTTACCACAAGTAGAACTGCTAGACGAAGTGGAAGAGGAGGCCGAGTAGTTCGATCGTCCATGCCGTAACTTGGCGACGGCTGAGAAGACGATGTCCGCGATCGACGTGAAGACGGCGTCGGAGAGGTTGCGGCAGCTAAGCGCTTCGTCGTTGGTGTCGTCGAGGGCTAGCGGTGGCGCTAGGGTTCGTGCGAGAGTGGAAGAAGAGATAGTGATTTTGGTGAGGCGTGTATTTATAGGGACAGGGGCGGCTCAGTGTTATTACACAGGTGCCACTGGCGATTCACATGTGAGGAACATGTGGCCATCATGTAGCATACCAGAGGTTGTTTCACGTCCCACGCACGCCTAGATTGTCGGGTGGTCGTTCCCACTTCTCCGGGTTTCAGGTGAAGGAATTAGCATTGAAAGCGGACTTAATGTTTGTCTCTGTATCTTCTGCTGACTGAACTTCGCAGGAGGACGATCCGAGTGGCTGCAGCAATAAAAGTCTCCATAAAAGATCGAAAGTCATGCCTCTGGGTGTTGGCGACCTTGATTGCTGCCAGCTTATCTTGTCGCACCTCCTTGCAGTGGACACGAACCAAAGACAGAGCCACATCAGCACCACACCGGGCAGAAGATTTCTTCCACTCCTGCACTCGATCACGGATCTCGTTAAGTCGAGTCATCAGAGACTCGAGATCATTCTGGAGCGTGGCCTCTGGCCAAAGTGCCATTTCGATCCGTGACGTGGCGACCTTCAGTCGAGCCAAGTAGTCCACAACACCATCGATGCGGGATTCCAGTCAGAGCAGATTCATGGCAGTTTCATCTTTCACAAGAGAGTTGATGGGGTCCAAACCTGGCTCAATCCGCCCAGTCTCCTCCTCGAAGTTCTAGCAAAACTCTGCATTCACGATCCAAGGATAAGTCAATTTTCGTATGCTAAGTCGACAAAAAACATCAGTCGGAACAAAATGTATACCTTCAAGCTTGATGAACAACTTCTTGGCAAGGCTCCTCAGATAGCTCTCCAGATCGTCCCTCCTGCGAGCGAGGCCTTCCATCTTCTCGTACAGGTTGAGATTGTCCTTCTTCAAGCGTGTGCACTCCTTGTTGGCTTCGTTTAGAGCAGATTTCATCTTGGTGTTCTCTTCTTCCAATTGGCCGACTGAAGCCAGTTTCTGTTCAGCCAGAAAGGTTCTGTCGTCAGCTTCCTTTTGAGTAGCAGCCAAATCCCGATCCTTCTTCGCCAGAGCTTCGCTCAGTTTTTCTGCAAAGAAATGGTGCTTGATTTAGAAAGAGCAGAAGGGTACTCAAGCCTAAGATAAACCAGTCGACAAGCTCGTCTTACCATTGGCGCCGTCCTTGGCCTTTTGTAGCTCTGTCTTGGCCAATTCCAATTCAAGGTTTAGTTGGATCTGCTGTTTCTCCAAGTCAGCAAAGCGAGCTCCAAGATCACAAGATTTCTGCAATCAGGGAGGAGAAGTTATTTTACAGCGAAAAACAACAAAGACAATAAATACTAAGACTACACCCAGTGGGTGCACTCAGCGTGCCCCCACCGGTTCTGATCCCACTTGACCGGCCCGCCGGAGTCGAGTGCAGGGAGTAAAGAGAGAGAGAGAGAGAGAGAGAGAGAGAGAGAGAGAGAGAGAGAGAGAGAGAGAGAGAGAGAGAGAGAGAGAGAGAGAGAGAGAGAAGAACTCAGACCATAGAACTCAGACCATAGTCGACTGCCAGCAGTCAACCGCGGTCTCGGGGACTACACCCAGTGGGTGCACTTGGGTGCCCCCACCGGTTCTGATCCCACTCGCCCAGACCGAGTAGAAGAGACAAACTACCGGTTTGGTTTACACTCGACGTGGCCAGACCAGGTCGAGCGAAAGAATCAAAATACAAAGACTACAGTCGACTGCCAGCAGCCCACCATAGTCTCGGGGACTACACCCAGTGGGTGCACTCAGTGTGCCCCCACTAGTTCAAAAATTCAATCGACGCACCCAGTGGGTGTACAGATGCAAAGATTTTCGGAAAGAGAGTCTTCAGATAGCATATCCTAACAGAACAAGCGGTGACCAACTAACCTGAACGTTTCTTTGGAGAGTCGAGCTGGCGTCGTAGGCAGCCTGACTGGCGTCCCGCGCCGTCTTCATCTTCTCCATCATAATGCCCGCCTGGCGTATGGCTTCCTTGGCAGCATTCACTTCGTCCTCTGGGACATGATGGGTCGCAAAAACTGAAGGTGGGTCGGCAGGGGCCTGAGCAGTCGACGAAGAAGGCAAGGCACTCGACAATGGTACGGCGAAGGTAACAGAACCCCCATTGGCATCACCAGCGTCCTGAATGACTGGTTCCACCCTCGGCGTCGACTGTGCCACCTTGCTTGCAGGAGCTTGCCTATTTTTCCTCGCCAAAGGCCTCTCAGGCTATTCATCAACATCATCGGGGAGGTCAATAATGTTAGGAGCTGTTCAAAGATCAATCGCCAAAATCACATCACCCAATGGTACACATTGTAGTTGAGTCGACCAAATAAAGACAGAATGTCAGAAATCATACCCAGATTGGAAGTGACCGCATCCTCCATTACCTCATCCTCGTCCCTGTAAGCTGAGGTCCCGGAAGTAGCAGTGCTGCCAGTTCCAAAGTTCGTCCGGTTAAATCAAGAAAAAACAAATAGCACGGGGCGTCGAGTGAATACAAAGGGAGACACTCACGCAGAAGCGACAGGGATGTCAATCTTAATCTTCAGCAACGCCTTCCGAGGCTTCGGCTCTGCAACTTTGGGATGCTTTGACGCTTTTTCAGTTGGGGTTGGTGAAGAGGTCCGAGGACGCTTTGAAGACTGACCAGCCTGAGCAATCGCCTTTTCACGGGCGCTCGGTCGTTCTTGGTCAAGCTTGGATCGCCTCTCCCTGCGAGGAGGCAACTCGTCTTCTTCTTCGTCACTTGGGTCGTCGCTTTCTTCGTCCCCTTCACCGTCAGAATACCATTCGCCGCTGTCGCCGTCGCTCGCCTCTCCTTCCAGGTCTTGCTCTTGCTCTCCGTTGGGCATTGAATACATTTCGATAAGGGCCTGAAAGAAAGCAGGAAGAATAAAGTCAGTCGACGCAGTATAGACATGTAACGCCCCAAGACCGGAGCTTCAGTTGCCTTCCAGGGTTCCCGGGTTTCTCTGTGTGTTTTATTTTTTTTGCTTGCTCCTTTTATGTTTGCATTGCATCATATCATCATTCCATCATGTCATTATTTTTTTGCAACTCAACTAAATAAACCGTATGGATCTTCGATCCGTTTAAACCGAGGGAATTCACATGGTGAGTTCTCTTTATAACATACCCTCCCAATATTAGAGAGCTATTATAAAATATTCCATTGTTTTGGAATCACCCATGAACCCACTTGCATATTAAATCCCTTGGCCTTTTTCTTCCTTAATTTTCGACTCTCTAGTCTTGCCATTTATTTCTTTCATCATTTTCCGGAGCTTTACCAAATTCTCAACATTTTCGGATACCCTAAACCTCGCCCTAGTTCAAACCCATTTGAATTAAATTCAAATGAGTTTGAATTCTTTTCATTTGATCTGGCTATACCATTTTTCTTGGAACCAGTGCATTCTTGTGAGTCCGGGAATTTAACTTCCATGCCCAAATTCCATCCATACCCTCTCTTTCTATTTTTTCCCTTCTATCTATTTTCTATTTTTCTCTTTTTGGTTAAGAGAGAAGAGTAGGAGAGGCAGTCCAGTAGGCCCTGGCCGATTCTCTTTTCCATTGGGCTGGCCTCCCAAGGCCCATCCGCGCCCTGTGGTTACCCTAGCTAGCTCGATCCCCTGGCCCGATCTCTCCCTAATCCCTCTTCCTCCGCCGCCAGGAGACCCATCTCCTCGATCCCCATCTCCCATCTCTCCCTCCTCTCGCTCTCCTCGCATCGCACCAGAGGAGGAGACCCGCAGCCCGATCCCCATCCCTCGACCTCACCACTCGGCGGCGACCAAAAACCGGGGCGCCACCCACCTCCCTCCGCCGTCAAGCTCAAGTACCACGTCGGCGCTCCGCCTCCTGCCGACTAGCCCCGGCCACCAGTGCGCCACGGCAAGCCCAGTCGCCATGTCCGGTCGCTGCCGGCGACCACGACCAGCGCCTGCGCCTCCCTGCGCTGGTGTCTTCGTCGTCCAACTGGAACAGGGCCCCATGGACGCCATGTCTTGCCGTCGCCAAGTCCCGTCGCCCCTGCCTCTCCTCCTGCTTCTCCGCGTCGCCCTCAACCCTCCTCGACGTCGTCGCCACCCTCCTTCCTCTCCAGTCGCACGAGCCCTGCACAGCCCTGCGCCCTCAAGTGCCCCGCCAGCCTGCGACGCCGCCACCGACCTCCACCAGAAGCCTGCGTCACCCAGGCGCCAGCTCCTTCCACCTCGCCTCTCTGCAACTCCTGTGGATGCCGTCCAGGGAACCCATGGCGTCGTCGTCTCAAGGCCGTCGCCGGTGGGATCCTGCGTCCCTCCGCCATCTTCCTGGTCAAGTGACGCCAGGGCCGACCCCGCCGCATTCCTCTACTCCTCTCGCCTTGAGCACCTGCCGCTGAACACCACCTTTGTCTTCTGCTGCTGCTTCACTGATGAGCATAGGCCGCCGCCGCGTTGCTTTGCCTTTGCCTCCCAGCTTCGTCCGCGAGAACGGTTACAGTCACTTGGGTTCGACAAGTTGCCGAGTACCACTACATTTGCCATGTACATCTACACTAAGACGAGACCGCCAAGATGCATCCTGATGTCGCCGAAGACACATGAACATCTACACGACGATCGCCAAGTACCTCTTCGCAAGTATCCCTACGCGCGAAGACGCCAAGACAGTTTTGGAATTCACCAAGTACCACTACGGCCGGAGACCTCCACGCCCGACGCCTAAACGATCACCGAACCGGAAATAACGCCAAGTACTAGGTCAACGAGAATAGCCAAGTTCGTCTTCCGCCGTCTCCGAAATCGCCAAGTACCACGACGAATCGAGAACAACTACCGTCGATGTGCATTTTGCCAAGTACCACTACCGCCGTCGCAAGAACGGGACCGGAAAGTCCGAAGACCCCAAGTACCACAACACCGATGACATGAACATCTACGGAATGTGTACGACTACGCGATGTGACGCCAAGTTCGATGACGACCGTGTACCCCTACCGCTCCTCGAACATGAACGTCTACTTCCTCTTGAACTCGTGAACGTCTACTTTCACTGCTTCCTCTACAAGTTCGAACCGCTCTGAGAATGCTCCTTTGGGAAGGTATAACCTCGAGGCGACGTCCTTGAACGAATGCATGTGTGATGTATGAGATGCTCGTGCTTGCACCGTGCTCGATTTGTCGGTGCACGTTGCCCTCTTTTACCTTGTCACCGTCATGTGGGAACCCGGTAACCGGGAGCACCACACCTCCTATTGCATGTCACGCCCCTGTCGCACTTTCTTTGCACCGGGATCTCAATCGAGTTACCGGAACCGGAACGTTGCCGTGGCACCGTTTTGTTATCGTTGTCGTGGCTCCCCTTTTCATTTCCGCCACGTTGACAAATGCTTCTTAATATGCCCTTGTCAACTTTTCTTAAAATTGCATAAAACTTGCACATGTCATTCGCATCATGATAATAACATTTAAATGTTAAAATTGTTGTTGCACCAAATTGATAATTGCATATGGGGATTTACCGGATTTGTTGTTTGTTATTTCCGGCCTCATTTAAACTTGCCTAAATGTTTAGTTTTCTTATGCTTCCCCTCTTGCCATGCTAACAACATTTAATATTGTTGAGTACCTAAACGAGAGAGAACTAAATAACTTGAATGTGGTGTTACGTCAATATGCAACGGAGTTGCATATTGAGCTCCACTTAATTTGTAGGATTGTTTGTGCACTTTGCCATGCCATGCATATTTAAACCGGACATGCACCATAATTGATTGAGCATCATGCTATGATTATGTGGTGGTTGTTTACTATGTTGTTTGCTTCTTTCCGGTGTTGTTTCTTCGGGTTGGTTACGATAACGTCGCGTTTGTGAGGATCCGTTCGACTACGTCCATTTATCTTCTTCATGGACTCGTTCTTCTTCCTTGCGGGATTTCAGGCAAGATGATCATACCCTCGAAATCACTTCTAGCTTTGCTTTGCTAGATGCTCGCTCTTCTGCTATGCCTATGCTGCGATACCTACCACTTGCTTGTCATGCCTCCCATATTGTTGAACCAAGCCTCTAACCCACCTTGTCCTAGCAAACCGTTGTTTGGCTATGTTACCGCTTTGCTCAGCCCCTCTTATAGCGTTGTTAGTTGCAGGTGAAGATTGAAGTTGTTCCTTGTTGGAACATGGAGATCGTTCCTTGTTGGAACATTTATTTACTTGTTGGGATATCACAATATATCTTATTTAATTAATGCATCTATATACTTGGTAAAGGGTGGAAGGCTCGGCCTTATGCCTGGTGTTTTGTTCTACTCTTGCCGCCCTAGTTTCCGTCATATTGGTGTTATGTTCCCGGATTTTGCGTCCTTACGCGGTTGGGCTATAATGGGAACCCCTTGACAATTCGCCTTAAGTAAAGCTCTTCCAGCAATGCCCAACATTGGTTTTACCATTCGCCACCTAGCCTTTTCTTTCCCTTGAGTCGGCCGGCTCAAGGGTCATCTTTATATTACCCCCCCCCCCCCCCGGCCAGTGCTCCTCTGAGTGTTGGTCCAACTGAGCGATGTCCGAGGCTACCAGGGGCAACTCTGGGCTGGCTTACCTGACGTCTGGCTCATATGAGTGTGCCCTGAGAAAGAGATATGTGCAGCTCCTATCGGGATTTGTCGGCACATTCGGGCGGTGTTGCTGGTTTAGTTTTACCCTGTCGAAATGTCTTGTTGTACCGGGATACCGAGTCTGATCGGAATGTCTCGGGTGGAGGTCTATTCCTTCGTTGACCGTGAGAGCTTGTCATGGGCTAAGTTGGGACACCCCTGCAGGGATTTGAACTTTCAAAAGCCGTGCCCGCGGTTATGGGCAGATGGGAATTTGTTAATGTCCGGTTGTAGAAAACCTGAAGTTGACCTTAATTAAAATGAATCAACTGCGTGTGTAACCGTGATGGTCTCTTTCCGGCGGAGTCCGGGAAGTGAACACGGTTGTTGGAGTTATGCTTGACGTAGGTTGTTTAGGATCACTTCTTGATCATACTTTTAACGACCGTGCTTTGCCTTCTCTTCTCGCTCTCTTTTGCGTATGTTTAGCCACCATATATGCTAGTCGCTTGCTGCAGCTCCACCTCATACCTTTACCTTACCCATAAGCTTAAATAGTCTTGATCGCGAGGGTGCGAGATTGCTGAGTCCCTGTGGCTCACAGATACTTCCAAAACCAGTTTGCAGGTGCCGTTGAGTCCGTGCAGATGACGCAACCAAGCTCAGGAGGAGCTCGATGAAGACTTTGTCCATTGTGTTGTTTCGTTCTAGTTGATCAGTAGTGGAGCCCAGTTGGGGTCGATCATGACCTTTGTCGCATTTGGGGTTCTTCTTTTATTTTGGTTCCATAGTCGGACCTTGATTGTATTTGGATGTTGTAATGCTTTATTCATGTAATTGTGTGAAGTGGCGATTGTAAGCCAACTATGTATCTCTTTCCCTTATGTATTACATGGGTTGTGTGAAGATTACCTCACTTGCGACATTGCTTTCAATGCGATTATGCCTCTAAGTCATGCTTCGACACGTGGGAGATATAGCCGCATTAAGGGCGTTACAAGTTGGTAATCAGAGCCTTCCCCGACCTTAGGAGCCCCCACTGCTTGATAGTTTTTAGCGGCCGAGTTGTGTATAGAAAAAAATGTTTTGAGTCATTTAGGAATTATATATCGGAGAGTTTAGGAATTCTTTTTACTTCCCAGTCTCCTCATCGCTCTGGTAAGGCATCCTGACATAGAGTTTTCACACTTCTCTTCTCAAATTTCACTAAAAAAAAATTTAGGATCACGCGGGTATCTTGGAATCGTTCCGATGGTTTTATGATGAGAACATTGTCTTGGTGCCTCCTGTCAGGGGTTTTGTGGAAGTGTCCCGGGGAGTTGAGCTCTGAGGTGTTGTCGTCATAATTTTATCGTTGCAGTTCTGGAATACCTGAGTTTAGTTCGCCGACATCGAAAATCTCTTTTATGCAGTTCGTTGGTGAGATAACCTCGACGCCACCCAGTACTGGGGCGGGAGTTCGGGAGTATCGCCATAACTTGTATAACAGATGCTTTTTGAAGGTTGAGGTAGACGATTTCCGAAGGTTTCTTGGTTATGTGTTGAAGGATGGATACAGCTGGATGTAGGTTTTGCTAGTTTGGGTGAGATATTATGCTTCCCCTGTATCCCCAACACCTGATTGCATAACCAGAAAATTTCGGGGGTTTCATAGGTGGGAATTCAAGTAGCTCTTAGGATATCTTTCCGACGGATGTATGATATGAAATTGGGGTTCGACGTCTAGTGGTCCGCCTATCCACGGTCGGTTTAAAGTGGTCTCGTTGTGTCTTAAAGAGTCCTTGGCTATGCCGAATCGGGGACGCTTCGTATGTCATGTGCACTGCCTTGTACATGATGGTGCTGTACGATCGAGCCCGTGTAGGCCCCACCACGAAAACTTCGGACGAAATCTCTATCATATGTTTGTTCCAGCTTATTTTGCAAGCCAATCCTTTGTTTTGTTTTGAGTTGTGGTATTCGAGTTGCTTCGAAGTCAAATGTTGATTCCATACCTTTCCCAAGTGGTGTTCTCATACTCCGATGTGAATACTAATCCCTCTTGATCATCGAGATTGTGTTGTCAATCCTTTTCAACCGG
Organism: Triticum monococcum; assembly: GCA_034509565.1. Lineage (NCBI taxonomy): Eukaryota > Viridiplantae > Streptophyta > Magnoliopsida > Poales > Poaceae > Triticum > Triticum monococcum. Next base: position 479,205,972 of record CM067843.1, read on the forward strand.
CGTGTTTCTCTTCAAGTCGATCCGATAATTCCAATATCAGCAAGATCTATTATCACTTCTTCTCAATGGTGTTTGTTTCATCCGTCTCCAAGTTTCCTTTGTTTTTCCCGCCCACCCACCCCTTTTTCTTCAAGGATTCAGATTTCTTAATCAGGTATCCATTTTATTGATGGGAAGCCTCTCCATTATTTTCCGTCAATGTTCTTACCCGGTGGTTTCCATGAAGATGCTCTTCTAGTTCGTCATTCCCCACTCATTTTCCTTCTCCGATGGATTCAATTCAAACTTTGGTATTTCTTTTTGTCCAATGCTTTTCTTATGCCGGTGCACCTCATTTGTCATTCCATTTCTCGCTATTCATTTATTCCGGAGTGCTCAAGATATCTCGAAGATTCGTGTTTCCACTCTCCTTCCGTTCAACCTCTTTTGAGGATGCTATATCTTACAAACTATTTAACTCAACCGATGCTATATCCTCTTCAAGCAATCGTTCAACGGTGTTTCTTTTGAGTGGGCCCTAACCCACAGGTCTTTTTCCAGGATCTTACCTGACTCTTCTTATTTTTCCCGGAGCTACCCTCAAATTCATCTTAAAGTTGACGTAAGAATGATTTATCATCAGTCACATGTATTTCTCCAAGATCTCTCAAATTCTTTTCATCGTTGGCTCAACTTTTCCATTCTTCATTCCGGTGTGCCTCACTAATTCTTGGTGGTGTTTCTCGTCGTCATTTGAAGACCGAAGAAGAGTTTTACCTCCATATCTTATCCGTTCTCTCAGAGAATCGTCGTTCTAATTCGAGGTCATCCTCTCATAATTGTTTGATTGTGAGAATTCTTTTTATCCATCCGGAGCAATTCAGGAGCCTTTTTTCAGTTTGTTCTTCCGGAGCCCATCATCTAAGATTTATTCATTCTCAGCTTTCAGCTATCATTCTCCAAATTTTACCGGTGCTTCGCTCAAGTGATCTTTAATCGGCTCGTGATCTCTTCATTCTCATGTATCTAAATTCTCTCAAGCATCTTCGTTCATTTAATAAATTCTTCCCGGTGTTTCCTTTATCTTCTCTTCGTTCATTTTTAAGTCGTACAGTGGTTCGTGCAAGATTCCTCTTCTTTCGTTATCATACCAATTCATTCGTTGTTTCGATTCCACCGGTGTTTCGTGGAAGACCTTCTCAAGTTTATGCGATATCTCTCTTAATCCTTTCTACAAGAGTAAGTAATATGCCAAATCCGCTGCTTGTCATCAATTTAAATTGGTGAAGGATAAGCATAATGTAATTCTTATTCTTGTTTCATCCGAATGATTAATTCTTTATTCTGGAGGTTCATCAAAAATTCTTGATTTCTGTTGTTCATCTTTCCTTTTTGGAGCTCCAAGTTATTTCAATTATATCACCACGAAGCTCCATCTAAATCATCGCAAGGTTTCACCTTGTATTTTCAGCTTCTCTTCCCTTTTGTTTAATCATCCTTTCGGTTAACGGAGTTCTTCATGAAGGTTCTACATGATGGTTCATCAAGGATTATATTCCTTCTCGAAGTGTTCATCAAGATTCTTTTCAGAGGAACTCAAGCATTCTTTATCTTGCATTTTAAAGTGCAATTCTTTCAACCGTATCGTTTGAGGTGGTATTATGCCATTCTTGATAATTTGAGTTCATGTTTTCATGATTCACATGTTTTCAAGAATGAGACATTTTAAATCCATCAATCTCGTCATTTGAGTTATCTTGGGTAATATTTTCGCCAAAAGCCTTCCCTATGGATTGTTGCTATTATGGTGCTTATAAATGATCCAAGTTCTTCTTTTATCCTTCCGGTGAAATAGTTTCTCGTCTCCTTGCTGATATCAATCCAATCTATTGGTCCCGTTAGTGGCAAAAATTTCACCTCATAGTTTTGAGATGTTTTTCCATAAGCCCACTACATACTTATTCGTTTTGTTGTTGGTCTTTCCCAACAACTACGTTTTAACCTTCTTGGAAGGGTGCCTTCCAAGATCATTGGTGGCAGAAGTTGTCATTTTCTTCTCAATTCCTTGTTTTTCATTTATCTATCACCTATTTCTTTCTTCCGGAGGCATTGTGATGTTGCTCTCTTCAACTCATCTTCTTGTTTCCTCAGGATCATGTTTTTTTCCTTTGCTTATCCATTCGACCGGAGTGTTGTGTTTTCATGCCAGTTCTCTCATCTTATCAAGTTTTTACATCCTTTCTCAACCGGAGTGTTGTCCGAGATATTTCTTACCCCTTGTTCCATTCATTCAATAGTTATGGAGGCAGTGTGTTGTGATTTCATCAAGTATCTTCTCATCTTATCAAGACCTTATTCAATTCCTTTTCTTTCCAACCGGAGTGCTGCCTGAATTTGTTCTTCCTTGTTCCTCTTTTCTAACGGAGATTTTTCAACTTCATTCATCTACGTTGCATTCTTTTCTCGAATTGGCTCAACCTTTTCAAGGTTCTCTAGTTTCTTCGTTTGTCAAAGAAGCAACTTAGTTTTTACCTCTTCTCTTATCTCTTCCGTTGTCCCTTCGGTGCCATTCTAGATCTCGGGACGAGATCCTCTCGTAGTGGTGGAGTGTTGTAACGCCCCAAGACCGGAGCTTCAGTTGCCTTTCAGGGTTCCCGAGTTTCTCTGTGTGTTTTTTTGCTTGCTCCTTTTATGTTTGCATTGCATCATGTCATCATGCCATCATGTCATTATTTTTTTGCAACTCAACTAAATAAACCGTATGGATCTTCGATCCGTTTAAACCGAGGGAATTCACATGGTGAGTTCTCTTTATAACATACCCTCCCAATATTAGAGAGCTATTATAAAATATTCCATTGTTTTGGAATCACCCATGAACCCACTTGCATATTAAATCCCTTGGCCTTTTTCTTCCTTAATTTTCGACTCTCTAGTCTTGCCATTTATTTCTTTCATCATTTTCTGGAGCTTTACCAAATTCTCAACATTTTTGGATACCCTAAACCTCGCCCTAGTTCAAACCCATTTGAATTAAATTCAAATGAGTTTGAATTCTTTTCATCCGATCTTGGCTATTCCATTTTTCTTGGAACCAACGCATTCTTGTGAGTCCGGGAATTTAACTTCCATGCCCAAATTCCATCCATACCCTCTCTTTCTATTTTTTCCCTTCTATCTATTTTCTATGTTTCTCTTTTTGGTTAAGAGAGAAGAGTAGGAGAGGCAGTCCAGCAGGCCCTGGCCGATTCTCTTTTCTATTGGGCTGGCCTCCCAAGGCCCATCCGCGCCCCGTGGTTACCCTAGCTAGCTCGATCCCCTGGCCCGATCTCTCCCTAATCCCTCTCACTCCGCCGCCAGGAGACCCATCTCCTCGATCCCCATCTCCCATATCTCCCTCCTCTCGCTCTCCTCGCATCGCACCAGAGGAGGAGACCCGCAGTCCGATCCCCATCCCTCGACCTCACCACTCGGCGGCGACCAAAAACCGGGCGCCACCCACCTCCCTCCGCCGTCAAGCTCAAGTACCACGTCGACGCTCCGCCTCCTGCCGACTAGCCCCGGCCACCAGTGCGCCACGGCAAGCCCCGTCGCCATGTCCGGTCGCTGCCGGTGACCACGACCAGCGCCTGCGCCTCCCTGCGCCGGTGTCTTCGTCGTCCAACTGGAGCAGGGCCCCATGGACGCCATGTATTGCCATCGCCAAGTCCCGTCGCCCCTGCCTCTCCTCCTGCTTCTCCGCGTCGCCCTCAACCCTCCTCGACGTCGTCGCCTCCCTCCTTCCTCTCCAGTCGCACGAGCCCTGCACAGCCCTGCGCCCTCAAGTGCCCCGCCAGCCTGCGACGCCGCCACCGACCTCCACCAGGAGCCTGCGTCGCCCAGGCACCAGCTCCTTCCACCTCGCCTCTCTGCAACTCCCGTGGATGCCATCCAGGGAACCCATGGAGTCGTCGTCTCAAGGCCGTTGCCGGTGGGATCCTGCGTCCCTCCGCCATCTTCCTAGTCAAGTGATGCCAGGGCCGACCCCGCCGCGTTCCTCTACTCCTCTCGCCTCGAGCACCTGCCGCTGAACACCACCTTCGTCTTCTGCTGCTGCTTCACCGATGAGCATAGGCCGCCGCTGCGTTGCTTTGCCTTTGCCTCCCGGCTTCGTCCGCGAGAACGATTACAGTCACTTGGGTTCGACAAGTTGCCGAGTACCACTACATTTTCCATGTACATCTACACCGAGACGAGACCACCAAGATGCATCCTGATGTCGACGAAGACATGTGAACATCTACACAACAATTGTCGAGTACCTCTTCGCAGGTATCCCTACGCGCGAAGACGCCAAGACAGTTTTGGAATTCACCAAGTACCACTACGGCCGGAGACCTCGACACCCGATGCCTAAACGATCACCGAACCGGAAATAACGCCAAGTACTAGGTCAACGAGAACAGCCAAGTTCGTCTTCCGCCGTCTCCGAAATCGCCAAGTACCACGACGAACCGAGAACAACTACCGTCGACGTGCATTTTGCCAAGTACCACTACCGCCGTCGCAAGAATGGGACCGGAAAGTCCGAAGACCCCAAGTACCACGACACCGATGACATGAACATCTACGGAATGTGTACAACTACGCGATGTGACGCCAAGTTCGATGACGACCGTGTACCCCTACCGCTCCTCGAACATGAACATCTACTTCCTATTCGACTCGTGAACGTCGACTTCCACTGCTTCCTCTACGAGTTCGAACCTCTCTGAGAATGCTCCTTTGGGAAGGTATAACCTCGAGGCGACGTCCTTGAACGAATGCATGTGTGATGTATGAGATGCTCGTGCTTGCACCGTGCTCGATTTGTCGATGCACGTTGCCCTCTTTTACCTTGTCACCGTCATGTGGGAACGCGGTAACCGGGAGCACCCCACCTCCTATTGCATGTCACGCTCCCATCGCACTTTCTTTACACCGGGATCTCAATCGAGTTACCGGAACCGGAACGTTGCCGTGGCACCGTTTCGTTATCGTTGTCGTGGCTCCCCTTTTCATTTCCGCCACGTTGACAAATGCTTCTTAATATGCCCTTGTCAACTTTTCTTAAAATTGCATAAAACTTGCACATGTCATTCGCATCATGATAATAACATTTAAATGTTAAAATTGTTGTTGCACCAAATTGATAATTGCATATGGGGATTTACCGGATTTGTTGTTTGTTATTTCCGGCCTCATTTAAACTTGCCTAAATGTTTAGTTTTCTTATGCTTCCCCTCTTGCCATGCTAACAACATTTAATATTGTTGAGTACCTAAACGAGAGAGAACTAAATAACTTGAATGTGGTGTTTCGTCAATATGCAACGGAGTTGCATATTGAGCTCCACTTAATTTGTAGGATTGTTTGTGCACTTTGCCATGCCATGCATATTTAAACTGGACATGCACCATACTTGATTGAGCATCATGCTATGATTATGTGGTGGTTGTTTACTATGTTGTTTGCTTCTTTCCGGTGTTGTTTCTTCGGGTTGGTTCCGATAACGTCGCGTTTGTGAGGATCCATTCGACTACGTCCATTTATCTTCTTCATGGACTCGTTCTTCTTCCTTGCGGGATTTCAGGCAAGATGATCATACCCTCGAAATCACTTTTATCTTTGCTTTGCTAGATGCTCGCTCTTTTGCTATGCCTATGCTGCGATACCTACCACTTGCTTGTCATGCCTCCCATATTGTTGAACCAAGCCTCTAACCCACCTTGTCCTAGCAAACCGTTGTTTGGCTATGTTACCGCTTTGCTCAGCCCCTCTTATAGCGTTGTTAGTTGCAGGTGAAGATTGAAGTTGTTCCTTGTTGGAACATGGAGATCGTTCCTTGTTGGAACATTTATTTACTTGTTGGGATATCACAATATATCTTATTTAATTAATGCATCTATATACTTGGTAAAGGGTGGAAGGCTCGGCCTTATGCCTGGTGTTTTGTTCCACTCTTGCCGCCCTAGTTTCCGTCATATCGGTGTTATGTTCCCGGATTTTGCGTCCCTTACGCGGTTGGGCTATAATGGGAACCCCTTGACAGTTCGCCTTAAGTAAAGCTCTTCCAGCAATGCCCAATATTGGTTTTACCATTCGCCACCTAGCCTTTTCTTTCCCTTGAGTCGGCCGGCTCAAGGGTCATCTTTATTTTACCCCCCCCCCCCCCGGGCCAGTGCTCCTCTGAGTGTTGGTCCAACTGAGCAATGTCCGAGGCTACCAGGGGCAACTCTGGGCTGGCTTACCCGATGTCTGGCTCATCTGAGTGTGCCCTGAGAAAGAGATATGTGCAGCTCCTATCGGGATTTGTCGGCACATTCGGGCGGTGTTGCTGGTTTAGTTTTACCCTGTCGAAATGTCTTGTTGTACCGGGATACCAAGTCTAATCGGAATGTCTCGGGTGGAGGTCTATTCCTTCGCTGACCATGAGAGCTTGTCATGGGCTAAGTTGGGACACCCCTGCAGGGATTTGAACTTTCAAAAGCCGTGCCCGCGGTTATGGGCAGATGGGAATTTGTTAATGTCCGGTTGTAGAAAACCTGAAGTTGACCTTAATTAAAATGAATCAACTGCGTGTGTAACCGTGATGGTCTCTTTCCGGCGGAGTCCGGGAAGTGAACACGGTTGTTGGAGTTATGCTTGACGTAGGTTGTTTAGGATCACTTCTTGATCATACTTTTAACGACCGTGCTTTGCCTTCTCTTCTCGCTCTCTTTTGTGTATGTTTAGCCACCATATATGCTAGTCGCTTGCTGCAGCTCCACCTCATACCTTTACCTTACCCATAAGCTTAAATAGTCTTGATCGCGAGGGTGCGAGATTGCTGAGTCCCTGTGGCTCACAGATACTTCCAAAACAAGTTTGCAGGTGCCGTTGAGTCCGTGCAGATGATGCAACCAAGCTCAGGAGGAGCTCGATGAAGACTTTGTCCATTGTGTTGTTTCGTTCTAGTTGATCAGTAGTGGAGCCCAGTTGGGGTCGATCAGCACCTTTGTCGCATTTGGGGTTCTTCTTTTATTTTGGTTCTGTAGTCGGACCTTGATTGTATTTGGATGTTGTAATGCTTTATTCATGTAATTGTGTGAAGTGGCGATTGTAAGCCGACTATGTATCTCTTTCCCTTATGTATTACATGGGTTGTGTGAAGATTACCTCACTTGCGACATTGCTTTCAATGCGATTATGCCTCTAAGTTGTGCTTCGACACGTGGGAGATATAGCCGTATCGAGGGCGTTACAAGACAGCTGCGCGAGTGAATTCAGATTACAATCAAAAGCTCAGAATCGGACCTTTTCTGGTTCGTGGGACTGGTCGAATGGAGGAACTCTCCTGGCTCCCCTGGGGTTGTCCTTATTTACGGTGATGCCCGACAGCCACCCCTCCAGTGTGTCGTCATCGACCTCCTCCGGGTGAATCCGAGTGGTGTCGTCAAGACCCGAATACATCCACATCGGATGGTCTCGAGCTTGAAGAGGCTGGATGCACCGCCGAAGGAAAACCTCCAAGAGATCCATACCAGTGACCCCGTCACGGATGAGCTGGACCACTCGATCGACCAGCACCCTAACTTGCGCCTTGTCCTCCAGGAGCACCTTCAAAGAGGAGGGTTTCCTCACTCGGTCCATGGTAAAAGGAGGGAGGCCAGTCGACTGCCCTGGTGTCGACTAGTCTTTGCAGTAAAAACCAGGTCGACTGCCATCCGCGGACTGAGTCGGGAAGAATCATGGCCGGAAAGGAACTTTTCCCTCTCATCTGAACACCAAGACCCCCACACATCTGAATCACTTGTGTTCTCTCGTCACTCGGATTGGCCTTTTTCACCGTCTGAGAACGACAGGTGAAAATGTGCTTGAAAAGACCCCAGTGAGGCCGACAACCCAAGAAATTCTCGCACAAAGACACGAAAGCAGCGAGATACACGATTGTGTTGGGAGTGAAGTGGTGGAGTTGTGCCCCAAAGAAATTCAGAAATCCCCGAAAGAAAGGGTGAGGAGGCAAGGAAAATCCACGGTCGACGTGGGTGGCAAGGATAACGCGCTCACCCTCCTGAGGTTGCGGCTCGGATTCCTTCCCCGGAAGCCGCGCCGATCCATGGGGGATCAGTCCTCCGTCGGCTAGGTCGTCGAGGTCTTCTTGGCGGATCACCGAGCGGATCCAGTCACCCTGGATCCAGCTCTTCGGTAGGCCGGCTCGTGAGGAAGATCCACCCCGACTGGTCGCCTTCCCCTTCGCCTTTGCCGTCGCCTTCTTCGCCCGCTCTAGAGCCGCCGTCTTCTCCTTCCCCATCGTCATCGGCGAGACGCGTACGGAGCGGCGGTGCTGGGGCGAGAGTGAGCGCGACGAAGAAGCCTGAAGAGGAGAAGAGGGAATGGGAACGCACTGTTCAAGAAACCCCGGTCCGACGCCTTATATGAGGCCGCTTCCGAGTGGCTGACTGGTAGGCCCGGATGATCCTGTCAAATCCCGTAACAATCGCGTGCGCGATACGTGGTGAAAAAGGTGGTGCGGTGATCGAGGCGGCTCCGCCCTATCCCATCCGATTACTGTGGCCTCCACCGTCCCGCGCGCTTCCCAAAATTCGAATCCCGTGAAATCTGCGGGCAGCAGAACAACTTGCCAGACGGAAGATCTCCTCCACACCGTCACTCGGAGTTTTTCAGGCAAAGAGACTCACTCGACAAAAAACTAAGAATGGATCAAGGCGACTGAAAAGGAAGTTGTTGTCATCACTCAGGTTCATTGATCCGAAACAAGATATGCTCGTGGCATGAAAAATGAGTCGGAGTTCTCAACTCCTTCCTCACTCAAACCTCGATCCATTCGGGGGCTAATGATGAAGCTATGTACCTAGGGTAGGATCATGGATCTGTCCTAACTGCCCTACCCAAGGACATCTCTAGAAGAAAAACACTTTCCAATCGACTTGGAGGTGTTCCACTCGGCAGACTCGAAGACACTCGACCAAGAAGCAATCACTCGGCCAAGATCCGACCACTCGACGGCCAGGAGACCTAAAGTCACTCCGCACGCTAACGGTCGGTCATTAAGTAGCTTTTACGGTCATCATAGCACTTTATTAGGGGCATTACTAATAACGCCCGACCTTAATGTATTTGAAACCCTGCATAGCTGAGGGCCGGAGGGATCCGGCGAACTCTATATAAGCCACCCCCTCCTCAGGGTAAAGGGTTCGCATCCTTGTAAATCATACACGCATAATCCAATCGACCGCCTTCGGGCTTCGAGACATAGGGCTATTACTTCCTCCGAGAAGGGCCTGAACTCGTAAACCTCTTATGCTTACAACCACTCCATAGCGAAGACCTTGCCTCTCCATACCTACCCCCCTACATTACTGTCAGACTTAGAACCACGACAGAGGGTGCGGGGGTGTCCTTGGCGGCGGTGGAGCGGGGGAGGGTGCGGTGGGTCGTCGGCGGCGGTGGAGCGGGGGAGGGTGCGGGGGCTGCTCGGCGGCGGTGGAGCGGGGGAGGGTGCGGGCGGTGCTTGTGGTGTGCCATTAGTAGTTTTGCAAAAAAAATATAATAGTGGCGCACTGTGTGGCAGGTGCGCCATTACTAGTTAAAACTAGTAATGGCGCACTATGCCCTGGTGCGCCATTAGTATTTTTGGAAAAAAAATTGTTACTAGTGGCGCACCAAGGGTCTGGTGCGTCATTAGTGTCTATCACACTAATGACGCACCAACACATGGTGCGCCACTGCTATATAGTAGTGGCGCACCACATGTCTGGTGCGCCATTAGTGGCCATATTATCTATAGCCCTTTTCCTAGTAGTGTGTGTGGGACCCATAACAATTTTTTTGACGTGGCCCACTTCCTTCACGCGGATGACCGGCGAGCGTGGGCGGCCAGGACGACGAGCGTGCGGCCGGGGTGACGAGCGCGGACGACCAGGGCGATGAGCTACTGTCGCAGCACCGCCATGGAATCCACTCCGTCCATCCGTCTAGGTCCACTCCGACGAAGCGAAACCTCCACCCCTGGAAGCTACAACCAGCTGAGCCAGAAGCTACAACCGTTGTAGAATTTTGCTACTACCAATGACCGATTTGCTACATCCATCACGGCGGAGCTGCGACCTACTACGTAGGAGGATTTTTTTTGTTGCAGCCGCCCTCAGATTTTGCTACTACCACGGGGATTTTGCTACACTCGACATGCCGGAGCTGAGACCGGCGATGGCAGCAAGATGATTTGCTGCAACCATCCTTCGATTTTGCTACCACCGGTGGATTTTTTTTCTACATCCATCATGCCAGAGCTGAGACCGGCGACGGCGATGAGATGATTTGCCGCAACCATAGTTGGATTTTGCTACTACCAGCGAGGATTTTGCTATATCCATCATGCCGGGGGCGCGACCCACGACGGTGGCAATGATGGATTGCTGCAATCGTTTCTTTTTTGCTACGACCGACATCTTTTTCTGCTACGTCCATGAAATGACATTGACTCCTGGTCGTTGCTCACGCAACCCCGTGCAGCGAGCTTCGATGGCGAGGGGACGGCGGCACATCAGGAGCTACCATGGAGCGAGAGCAGGGTGAGGAGGATGTGAGGAGGAGATGTGGCGGTGAGAACAGAGAGCTAGGGGAGGTGATGGAGATCGGCGGTGATGGCGGCCGACAGTGACAACGCTGGGTGACCGGCGAGGACAAGCAAGGCGGCGCGGGGGTGGCTGGCGAGCGCGGCGTCGTGCGCGGCCCCCGGCCGGTTGCACGGGGGAGGGTGAAGCCAAGGAGGAAGGAAGAAGACGACTCGAGGGGATCCAAATCCAACGATGGGATGCGGCTAATTGAGCAGATGGGATCTGACTGGCCGAAATTTTTGGTCGGTGCGCCAGTGCCTAGAGTGCCCTATAAGTTTTCTACAAAATCACATATTTCGGGATCATAGCAATTATAGCATAAAATATAAACTTTTAATGATAAAGATGAAAACATAATAATACAATAAATATTGCCTCTATGACATATTTCTAATAGTTTAACTTCAGATAAATCTTATAGGCGGAGTGAAACGGACCAGAGGAGTATATTTAGCTATTAATAGTCCAGGTGTTGCGTAGCTCCATTATTTTAGTGGCACAAGTACATTACATATATGGTGTTAATTAAAGTAGGGATCTGGACGTCGATGGGAATCAAATTATTAAAGGCCCCTAGAGTCACGAGAGGGCGCGATTGGCCGATTTGGACGTGATTTTCCCTCGGTCTCCATCGCCCGCCCGAGCGGGCCGGTAGTTGGAGCGTAGGTACATTTCTTAATCACAAGCACAGGGATGTAGGAGTACTTTGTATACTCTGGGCGAGATCGTGGCTTAATTGTGACTACGCATCTGAAATCCTTGTTAACTTCGGTGGTGCGAAAGGTGGTCAATTTGATACATTTTCTGTGTGTGCGTGTCGCTATCCAGGATACAATTCCGAAAAGACGGGACGAAATGTCTACAAACATTTAGTTGTCCGGCCGACAGAGGTGCCACACATTAGTACTACCAGTGTCAATGGATTATTAAGCTCGTAATTAATGAGCGTGATAGATGGTCATAGGTTAGCTAGTACTCTCTGTATCAAAATATTTGTCGTGACTTTAGTTCAAAAAACACGACAAATATTTTAGAACGAAGGAAGTATATAGCAAGGCATTGGTCTAAAGGAGGCATCGAAACGCCGCTCTCTTCCATGACCTCCGACCATCTACCGACGCCTTTGTCCACACCATCAAGGAGGAAGCCCGGCTTTGGTCTAAAGCCGGCGCCCAAGGCTCACACCACACTCCTGGGGACGCCGTTGCATATACGCCCCCTCGAGTGCTACTCTGTATGTTTCTATCCACTTATCAATGAAATGATACGCAACAATGCGTATTCATGAAAAAAGAAGTATATAGCAAGTGAAGAAAAAGCTACTAGGCCACTGGCAGGTTCTAAATGATTTTATTTTACCGAGGGAGTAGGAGGTAGCTAGTGTGCACTTGACATGAAATGTTCACGCCCCCACCCCAAATCGAAATATAGCCGGATGATAGTGACCCTTAATTAAGAAGAAACGACGCTGTCCTGTACGTATTTAATTCGAGACGCTAGTGTTAGTGTCCGATGGCGTGGTGATTAAATGCCCAGGGCTAAGCTTACTGTACGCATCGTACGAAGGTTTGAAAGCAAGAAAGCTGTCTCACTCGTCGAGGCTGTAGCAAATCGGCAAAGTAAACGTATACGGCCGAAATAGGCCGGGCCCAGCCATTTGCAGGTGGCCCGCCATTCCCGTCAGGTGACGTATCTAGCTCATCATATTTTTCTTTCTAAAGTGTGGTTAACTTGAAAGTATGCATATGATTCCTGTGTACCGCATCTCGTGCAAATCTCATTGAACGGCAGACTAGCGATCGAAGCAAGCATGTGAACGAAGGCAGCGTATGAGAGGATGAGAGCAAAAAAAAATGCATGATGACGTGACGTGCGACTGTAGGATTGCCTGCGAGTTCATGCATGCAGATCGATCCATATGCAAACGGATCTAACCTGCACTGTCGCGCATTTAATTGCATGTTACCTGGTCCGGGCCCCGCGTGTCATGTGTAAAATACATTATCTCTGCCCATGCTATCCTTCCGTGTCTGCAAGCTATTTTCAGTTTTTCATACATAAACTGTGACACCTACTTAAAAAAATACTTTCTCCATTTTAAAATATAGTGTGCTCGTACTTCTCAAGATTCAATTTTGATCATTAATTTAATCAACGAGACCGACTACAGCTGGGGCAAAGATTACATAATTGAAAGCTTTTTTTAATACAAATTTACTGATATAATTTTTGCTCCCACTACATTCAATCTCGTTGGTTAAATTTATAATTAAAGTTGAAGTGCGGAAACCGATGACACATTATATTTTGGAACGGGGGGAGTATACATAAGCTGTGACTTCGGGGTACTCCGCCAGCTTCACGTACGCAATAAAACGTCAGGGCCGTGCGGTACATGCGATCGATCTCGCGGTTCTTGCATGATGTACGTACATAGCATAGCACATGTGCATGGCATCCATGTAGGTTCACGGGTTACGCACGTGGCACAGCTGGGGCATGCCCCCCCTTTGGGATGCTTCGACAGATGGCAATGGGAATATCATGGGAGCCTGAATATAAGGATAGCGCGTGTTGGATCTGAATTTTTGATGTGTCAGAATGCATGCACGCACGTGTGCTCCCCTGCGATCCTGCATTCCTGCATAGGATGCCATGCGCGGAATATTAGACGCATACATGTATGGGCCACCGATCGATTATTCGATCAATTGCAAGGTTCATCGAATTTATATATTACTGTATTATATCCAGGCCTGGATTGGATTGTTATCCAGATGATATATTAGGATATACTCCTACTTTGTAAAAGAATTACTCTCTCTGTAAATTAATATAAGAGTGTTTAGATCATTACTTTAATATTCTAAACGCTTTTATATTAAACCACGACGAGTAATTTGGAACGAAGAGAGTAGTTTACAGAGAGAGTACAAGACATACGGATAGTCAGTTGATCATCGGTTCGCACGAACGTTTCTTTCTTTCTTTTCTTATACATTTTCTTTTACTTTTTACATTTATGCATTAATAATCCTTTTTAACGCTTAAACAACATCTTATGTTATTTGATAAAAACACCGACGACATTTTATTATGAGACCGATTATACGTAGGTCGCTTAAAATATTATTTTAGACAGGTCAATTTTTATTTTACTTTTGGAAAAAAAATCTGATCTATTCATTAACTATTAGCTCCGTAGATCACCTAGCGACGACTGCAAGCACTGGAAGATGTGTCGGTGTTATCGTTCCACCATCACAGGAGCCGGTCTAACCTTGTTGTAGTAGAAAGTCAGAAAATCGTTGTGCTATAGCCTCACAGGACCAACAAGTCAGAACAGTAACCACCGCCGACGAAGAGAAGCATAGATCGGAAGGATCTAACCTGTAGACACACGAACATAGACGAAGGAAGACTAGATCTAAGCAGATCCACCGAAGGCAAACATCGCCGGAATCCTGCCAGATTCGTCGGAGACAAACCTCCACGCACCCTCTAACAGCACTAGAAGCACCACCGGGACGAGGGCTAGGTGAGAAGAACCTTATTCCTTCTTCAGGAAGCCACCACCACCTCGTCTTCTTGAGCAGGACTCAAACCCTACCAAAACTTAAAAATACCTAAACCGGAGCCCTCTCGCTGGCAACGACCGGAACCCATCGCGCCTCCATGGCCCTAAGGCTATAGGAGATGAGGAGGACGGCGGCTGCCCTTGCGTGTATGAGGAGCGAAGGGGGGTATACCACTTATGCCGACCTAACCAAACGAATAACTTTTTAGATAAGTCAGTTTTGTCGGTCATTCGATTAAAATCCGACAACTGTTCTTCTTTCTTCTTCCTCCAGCTTTCTTCCTCCTCCAATCATTCCCCTCCCACAAAATTGACTTATCTAATTACAAATTCATATAATTTACATGTATCTATTGTATTATTATGTTGAACAATTATGGGACATCAAGCAGACAGGTGGGACAACAAGTCCTATACATTGCCAAGAGGCCCTTACACAGCTTCTTTAAAAATAAGTCCACGTAGAATATTGTGTTCAACTGTGTTGTCTTCTCCAGTGTCCTCCCTCCTTCATCTCGGTTGTGCAACCGCGGAACAAAATTAAGCTCGACAACTTCTGCCAAGCCTACCCAAGTTGTTGCCACCACGGGATATGAAAACCATAATAATCACCTATCCCGGGTGGTGGAATATGAATCTTGGAGAATGAACATCGGTTGAGGGATCTCCTCGTGCAAGCAAGCCACCCCACACTACTAGGGATAAGCCTAGCATTGGGGGTGGTAAAAGCCTAGTAGTAGCGCGGGTGGCCACACTACGGCTAGCGTCCTACAGCTAACTGGTTAGTAGTAGCGCCGGTCAGGCCCCGTGCTACTACTACTTACATTAACAGAAGTGCGGGGTTTGACCCGCGCTACTACTAACTAGCTGTATCGCGGTGGCAAACCCCACGCAACTCCTAACTCCATGTATTTCTTTTCCATGTATTTATGTTGTACTTATGCAACAATTATAGAGAATTTTTATATAATCCAATATATACATACATCATTGATACAACAATGTCTCATCATCATCATAGTGTATAACAACGTCTCATCATCATCATCATCATCATCATCATAATGATATAACAATGTCTCATCATCATCGTAGTGATATAAAAATTCATTATCATCGTAGTGATATAATAATGTCTCATCATCATCATCATCAACAACATCATCATCATCCTCCTCCTCATCATCATCATCATCATGATAAGTTAACCACTAGCCAATTGTTATCATCCTAGGTAAATAACTTCCGAGCACATAACAAGTACTAGGACCTACTCCTTTCTCTTAGGAAAAATAGAAAAAAAGAAAAAACTCTCCATCTCCATGATGGAGCATAGAGATCCACCGGCCTCCAATTTGTGGCCTGCGCTCATTCACTATTTGCCTCCATCCTTCAATCTTGAGGCATCCATTTGGTTGACGTTCAGTCAAGTATGTATATTTGAAACTGGTCCTCAAAGGGCAAACAATTGCCATCTCACCTTCGATATCCATCAGCACATGCACAACCACAGTTGGGAGCTTCTATTGAAGAACATAATAGTAACATAGTTAGCAATGTAGTTTACTTAAGAAGAATGTGTGAAAAAGATGAACTAGTGAGACAATAGTAAAAAATCATACCATGATATTTGTACGAATGTTAGCATTGCTCAATTTGTGGAATAGTGGCACGTATCATGTAGTATTTTGGCCAGCTCCATAAATGCTCTTAAACGATAGAACATCGTTAACAAAGGAGACAAGATAATTGTTCTCCTCCCAAGTTAGCTTTGAGTGTAATAGGTCTCATCTACTATCTTCCGTGTATTTCTTGAAGATTGAAAATAAGTTGTCAATTATAAATAAACAAGTTAAGTTAGGGATGAATAACAACTATTTTTAATAAGCATTATAGATTATTTAACAAATTTGTTTAGCAAACCCACACGGAGGTAGAATTGGAATCATGTCTAGATCCATCCAAATGTCTTTATCAAATTGAGGACCGGTGACTCGATCATATTGAGGAATACCAATATCAATGGTTATTCTCATACCCTCCTCAAATCCTCAAACATTGCATAATCCTCTCCAATTTGCACAATCAAAATATGTGACCTACTTCATTTAAGACCTTAGCCTAAAAAAATGAAACCATGTCTCGTTGTATCGTCTTAAGGTAAGCTTTCCTCGTATCCACATTATCCATGTCGCCGAAAGAGAGCTTCCCTAGTACATAGTGTCTTGCATAGAAGGGGATGCACTAATCAAATTATAAAAAACGAAATTACATGTTAAAGAAAAAAAAATCTTAAGCCTTGGTTAATTAAGAAGAAATAACTGCCGCTAAAGTTATATACTGTATAATATTTGAATGCCTCTGTAAGCGTGAGGAAGAAGCACCTACCATTTCCATGTGAGGATTGTCGCACATAGCCCCTCGTCGATACAGTTATCGCACTCGGGAATCCTATCTTCGTCATCCATTTCCCTTGTTCATAATTGCAAGATTAAGAATCGACTACAAATACCTGGAAGTGAACACAAAGATCACTATTCAGCATGGCTACTTTCGATGTGTATATGATGGGCACTCCCTCACTGATATTTCGACCGCCGGTGATGGTTACTACTCCTCCTCCCCCCTAATGCATTACCAAGGTCTAGGACAAGGAGAAGAAGGAGAAGCGACCCCCACGACAACAATCAGGATCCTTCCATCAAGAACATCGATCCATACTAGTATTAATAAAGTTCGTGTATATATGGTGGACACTCTCTCACTAATATTTCGACCGTCGGTGATGGTCACTACTCCTCCTTCCCCTAGTGCATTACCAAGGTCTAGCACAAGGAGAAGAAGAAGAAGCGACCGCCAGGACAACAGTCGGGATCCTTCCCTCAAGAACATCGATCTACACTAGTACAAATAATATTGGTGTATATATGGTGGACACTCCCTCACTGATATTTTGACCATCAAACTGAAAGTCAACCCTAAGTATCGATAAACATTACATATATGGAAAATAGTGCCAAAATGTCCGGGCACTCAATATGTCCTACTTTTTTTTACCAAAAGTCGTGCCGAAATCCACGAAAAAATTCTTCATGATCGTTGCTAAAAATAGGACATGTCAAGTTCCTAAAATTTGCCGAAACAGAAATTAATCAACATTGCGGCAAAACATAGGAACCCGTAAGTTCCCTACAAAACATTGCATCATTATGGATTCATGTTGTTACAAAGTTGCCTTCTGTAAATTCCATAGTAATTCAGTCTTGCATCATATGAATAAAAGATATATATGAAAGTTGTTCCATATCATGCATTTTTTTCCTAAACAAGCACATAGTATTCCTCCGGCGGTGCCCCAGTGCAGTGGTCAGAGCTGCACCTTCGCATCCACAAGGTCCTATACTTTTTGGCCCTTTTGTGTCAGACATTGTAGATTAAACTCTTTTGCGTGCACGTCCTATATATGTTTTGTTAAGATTTGTGCCTACTGCGTCTACAAACCATTTGCATGAATTTATCATTTTGTATAGCCTCTGTTTGATCTGGTCAAATTAGGCATCTTATTGTTAACTTATAAGTTTCTCATATTTCAATAAAACTTGGCATTTTGCAAAATTCATAACTTAATCCCTGTGCATCTTATAAATTCATGTCTTATCGATCCGTTGATTATTTTTATGTGTACTACCTGCCCATGTCATTTGAATTCTCACTAAAATCATTAGCACATTGTTTCTGGTGGCCAATGATAACCCACAAGTATAGGGGCTCGCAACAGTTTTCGAGGGTAGATTATTCAACCCAAATTTATTGCTTAGACACAAGGGGAGCCAAAGAATATTCTCAAGTATTAGCAGCTGAGTTGTCAATTCAACCACACCTGGAAACTTAATATCTGCAGCAAAGTATTTAGTATCAAAGTAATATGATAGTAGTGGTAACGGTAGCAAAAGTAATATTTTTAGTTTTATAGTGATTGTAACAGTAGCAACGGAAAAGTAAATAAGCGAAGATCAATATATGAAAAGCTCGTAGGCAATGGACCAGTGATGGATAATTATGTCGGATGCGATTCCTCATGCAATGGTTATAGCATAGGGTGACACAGAACTAGCTCCAGTTCATCAATGTAATGTAGGCATGTATTCCGAATATAGTCATACGTGCTTATGGAAAAGAACTTGCATGACATCTTTTGTCCTACCCTCCCGTGGCAGCGAGGTCCTATTGGAAATTAAGGGATATTAAGGCCTCCTTTTAATAGAGTACCAGACCAAAGCATTAACACTTAGTGAATACATGAACTCCTCAAACTACGGTCATCACTGGTAAGTGTCCCTATTATTGTCACTTCGGGGTTAACGGATCATAGCACATAATAGGTGACTATAGACTTGCAAGATAGGATCAAGAACTCACATATATTCATGAAAACTTAATAGGTTCAGATCTGAAATCATGGCACTCGGGCCCTAGTGACAAGCATTAAGCATAGCAAAGTCATAGCAACATCAACCTCAGAACATAGTGGATACTAGGGATCAAACCCTAACAAAACTAACTCGATTACATGATAAATCTCATCCAACGCATCACCGTCCAACAAGCCTACGATGGAATTACTCACACACGGCGGTGAGCATCATGAAATTGGTGATGGAGAAAGGTTGATGATGACGATGACGACGGATTCCCCTCTCCGAAGCCCCAAACGGACTCCAGATCAGCCCTCCCGAGAGAGATTAGGGCTTGGCGACGGCTCTATATCGTAAAATGTGATGAATCCTTCTCTCCAATTTTTCTCCCCGAACACGAATATATAGAGTTGGACTTGAGGTCGGAGGAGCACCAGGGGCCCACGAGGCAGGGGGCAATCCTAGGGGGGTAGGCGCCCCCCACCCACGTGGACAGGGTGTGGCCCCCTAGCCTTGATTCTTTCGCCAGTATTTTTTATATATTTCAAAAATAATCTCCGTTGATTTCCAGGTCATTCCAAGAACTTTTATTTCTGCACAAAAATAACACCATGGCAATTCTGCTGAAAACAACGTCAGTCCGGGTTAGTTCCATTCAAATCATGCAAGTTATAGTCCAAAACAAGGGCAAAAGTGTTTGAAAAAGTAGATATGTTGGAGACGTATCAACTCCCCCAAGCTTAAACATTTGCTTGTCCTCAAGCAATTCAGTTGACAAACTAAAAGTGATAAAGAAAAACTTCTACAAACTCTGTTTGCTCTTGTTGTTGTAAATATGTAAAGCCAGCATTCAAGTTTTCGGCAAAGATTATGAACTAACCATATTCACAATAATATTTAGGTCCCATGTTTACTCATATCAATGGCATAATCAACTAGCGAGCAATAATAATAAATGTCGGATTTCAACACTTTCTCAAAACAATCATAATATGATATAACATATATAACAAGATGGTATCTCGCTAGCCCCTTATGAAACCGCAAAACATAAATGCAGAGCACCCCTGAAGATCAAGGGCTGACTGGAAATTTTAATTCATGGTAAAAGAGATCCATTCAAGTCATACTCAATGTAAACTAATAATAATACATGCAAATGACAGCGGTGCTCTCCAACTGGTGCTTTTTAATAAGAGGATGATGACTCAACATAAAAGTAAATGGATAGGCCCTTCGCAGTGGGAAGCAGGGATTTGTAGAGGTCCCAGAGCTCGATTTTGAAATAGAGATGAACAATATTTTGAGCGGTATATTTTCATTGTCAACATAACAACCGAGAGATCTCGATATCTTCCATGCTACACATATTATAGGCGGTTCCCAAACAGAATGGTAAATTTTATACTCCCCCACCACCAACAAGCATCAATCCATGGCTTGCCCGAAACAATGGGTGCCTCCAACTAACCACAATCCTGGGGGAGTTTTGTTTGCAATTATTTTGATTTTATTTGAGCATGGGACTGGGCATCCCGGTGACCAGCCATTTTCTCGTGAGTGAGGAGCGGAGTCCACTCCTCTTGAGAATAACCCGCCTAGCATGGAAGATACAGACAACCCTAGTTGATACATGAGCTATTCGAGCATACAAAACATAATGTTTATTTGAAGGTTTAGAGTTTGGCACATACAAATTTACTTGGAACGGTAGGTAGATACCGTATATAGGAAGGTATGGTGGACTCATATGGAATAACTTTTGGGGTTTATGGAGTTGGATGCACAAGCAGTATTCCCGCTTCGTACAAGTGAAGGCTAGAAAGAGACTGGGAAGCGACCAGCTAAAGAGCGACCACAGTCATGAACATGCATTAAAATTAATCAACACTGAATGCAAGCATGAGTAGGATATAATTCACCATGAACATAAATATCGTGGAGGCTATGTTGATTTTGTTTCAACTACATGCATGAACATGTGCCTAGTCAAGCCACTCGAGTCGTTCAAAGGAGGATACCACCCTATCATACCATATCACGACCATTTTAATAGCATGTTGGCACGCAGGGTAAACCATTATAAACTCCTAGAAAATTAAGCATGGCATGAGCAACTATAATCTCTAATTGTCATTGCAAACATGTTTCATTTATAATAGGCTGAATCAGGAATGACGAACTAATCATATTTACAAAAACAAGAGAGGTCGAGTTCATACCAGCTTTTCTCATCTCAATCAGTTCATCATATATCATCATTATTGCCTTTAACTTGCACGACCGAATAGTGTGGATAATAATAATAGTGCACGTGCATTGGACTAAGATGGAATATGCAAGCATTCAATTCAAGGGAGAAGACAAGGTAATATGGGCTCATTGTTAGATCAACAATAATGCATATGAGAGCCACTCAACATTTTCATCATGGTCTTCTACTCTCGACCCCTCGAAGAAAAGAAAGGAACAAAACTATTTACACGGGAAAGCTCCCTACAAGCAGAAGAAGAAAAAGAAATCTTTTTGGGTTTTCTTTTTAATTACTACTACTACATGCATGAAAAGAAACTAGCTAAAAGCTACAACTAAATTGTTTTTGGTTTTTCTTAAAGTTTTTCAAACACACAAGAAGAAAGCTTAAAAATAAAATAAACTAGCATGGATGATACAATGAAAAAGTATGAGCACCGACAACTGGCATGAGTGTGTGAACATAAATGTAATGTCGGTGAGAAATACATACTCCCCCAAGCTTAGGCTTTTGGCCTATGTTGGTCTACGCCCAAGGATCAAAGTTGTAGTTGGGGTCGTACTGAGAGGCAGCGACAATTGTCTCATGAGCTGCAGCTTGGAGGTGAGCTACCTCCGTCCTCCTATCATACTCGCTCGCCTCCTCCCTGGTTATAACATATCTCCCTTTTGTCTGAAAGTCAAATAAAGCAAGAGTAGGGAGAGCGACATGGAAGGTTCGCCATCTGTCAAAGATTAGTCGGTACTGGAGGGACTAACCGTTCCTCTCAACAAACTAATGGCGAACCATAGCATTATAATCTAAATAAGCAGGAGGCAAATCAATATCATCTCTGCGTATGGGTATCTCAAGAAAATCAGCTAAATGGGTTGCATAAATTCCACCAAAGAAATCGCCATTAATACTATTATTATGCAACCTACGTGCAACAATGGCCCCCAAGTTATATTGTTTATCACCTAATAAAGCACTCTTGAGGGCACTAAGATCTGGAGCGCACATGTGACAAGCCTCATCCTTACCATTAATGCATCTACCAATAAAGAGAGCAAAATAATGTATGGCGGAAAAATGAATGCTCCCTATGGTGGCTTGCGTGATTTCTCTAGATTCCCCCACAGTGATACTAGCAAGAAATTGTTTAAATTCAGATTTGCGAGGTTCACTATCACTACCCCGCTGCGGGAGTTTACAAGCAGTATTAAAATCTTCTAAGTCCATAGTATAAGATTTGTCATAAAGATCAAATAGGACAGTGTGAGAATTGCACGGGGATGTAAATTTAAACCTTCTCACAAATGAATCAGTTAAGTAAAGGTATTGCCGACACTTATCTACCTCGAAGCACTCCAGATTAGTGTTACGCACATATGCATCAAATTCTTCCTTGATGCCTGCCCGAACCATGAAATCCTCTGACGACCATTCACAAGGCCGCACTTGAGCCTCCCTTGGTAGTTCATTGTCCGGCTCGCGTATTGCGGGGCCTTGGGCCTTGCTTCCTTGAGGAACCACCTTGGTACATTTTCCTAAACATATTTATTCCTGTGAAAAATTTCTGAATTTTTTAGTGACTCAAAATAAAAGTGAACCAAACTCAACGAAATTGATAGCAACTACTCCTACAAGTGTCTAGAGGCTATATCATGCATTAAAACTACTTTTGACCACATAAATTTGACATGCAAGCTCAAGAACAGGGTCACCCAAGCAGCAAAAAATTACAATAAATAAAGCACTAGAACAAAAACTAATTGGACCATTGGAGGAGTCACCAACCGAAGAACAATCCCCCAAAGCAGTTTTGCGAATGGAGCTTTGAGCAAGGAGATCGAAAATGGCAGCAAGATGAGGAAGAACTCGGGTTTGAGCTGGTGGATGATTTTTTCTGGAGCAAGACAAATTGTGTGGGTGCAAGGATAAGTGGAAGGGACCCACGTGGGGTCCACGAGACAGGGGGCGCGCCCTCCACCCTCGTGGGCACATGGTGGGTCCCCCTGGTGTGTTCTCAGTGTCAATAATTCTGAAATATTCTGGAAAAAACATATTTCATTTTCAGGGCATTCGGAGAACTTTTATTTTTGGGGTATTTTTTTATTGCAAGGATTATTCAGAAAATAGACAGAAGATACTATTTTTGCTTTATTTAATATAAATAACAGAAAGTAAAAGGAGGGTATAGAAGGTTGTGCTTTCTAACTTCATCCATCTCATGCTCATCAAAAGGAATCCACTAACAAGGTTGATCAAGTCTTGTTAACAAACTCATTTCAAATAACATTAAACCAGAGAAATTTCGTATAACACTAGGTTACCTCAACGGGGATATGCACATCCTCAACAATAAGAATATCATATTTCTTCTTGACAGTAGGAAGAGAAAATTCAAAACCTCCAATAGTGATTGTTGAAATTTTTCCAATGGAATTGATACAGTGGACTTAAGGTTGTTTCATCGAAAAGTGTACCGTATGCTTATTACCATTAACATGAAAAGTGACATTGCCTTTGTTGCAATCAATAACAGCCCCTGCAGTATTCAAAAAGGGTCTACCAAGGATAATCGACATACTATCGTCCTCGGGAATATCAAGAATAACAAAGTCCATTAAAATAGTAACGTTTGCAACCATAACAGGCACATCCTCACAAATACCGATAGGTATAGCAGTTGATTTATCAGCCATTTGCAAAGATATTTCAGTAGGTGTCAACTTATTCAAATCAAGTCTACGACATAAAGAGAGAGGCATAACACTAACACCGGCTCCAAGATCACATAAAGCAGTTTTAACATAGTTTGTTTTAATGGAGCATGGTATAGTTGGTACTCATGGATCTCCAAGTTTCTTTGGTATTCCACCCTTAAAAGTGTAATTAGCAAGCATGGTGAAAATTTCAGCTTTCGGTATCTTTCTTTTATTAGTAAAAATATCTTTCATGTACTTAGCATAAGGATTCATTTTAAGCATATCAGTCAGACGCATACGCAAAAATATAGGTCTAATCATTTCAGCAAAGCGCTCAAAATCCTCATCATCCTTTTTCTTGGATGGTTTAGGAGGAAAAGGCATGGGTTTCTGAACCCATGGTTCTCTTTCCTTACCGTGCTTCCTAGCAACAAAGTCTCTCTTATCATAACGTTGATTCTTTGATTGTGGGTTATCAAGATCAACAGAAGGTTCAATCTCTACATGGGTTTCTACACCATTATCATTGCAAGGTTGAGTCCTACCCTCCCGTGGTAGCGGGGTCCTATTGGAAACTAAGGGATATTAAGGCCTCCTTTTAATAGAGTACCAGACCAAAGCATTAACACTTAGTGAATACATGAACTCCTCAAACTATGGTCATCACCGGTAAGTGTCCCGATTATTGTCACTTCGGGGTTAACGGACCATAACACATTATATGTGACTATAGACTTGCAAGATAGGATCAAGAACTCACATATATTCATGAAAACATAATAGGTTCATATCTGAAATCATGGCACTCGGGCCCTAGTGACAAGCATTAAGCATAGCAAAGTCATAGCAACATCAATCTCAGAACATAGTGGATACAAGGGATCAAACCCTAACAAAACTAACTCGATTACATGATAAATCTCATCCAACCCATCACCGTCCAGCAAGCCTACGATGGAATTACTCACACACGGTGGTGAGCATCATGAAATTGGTGATGGAGGAAGGTTGATGATGACGATGGCGATAGATTCCCCTCCCCGAAGCCCCGAACGGACTCCAGATCAGTGCTCCCGAGAGAAATTAGGGCTTGTCGGTGGCTCCATATCGTAAAACGTGATGAATCCTTCTCTCTGATTTGTTTCTTTCCGAACACGAATATATAGAGTAGGAGTTGAGGTCAAAGGAGCACCAGGGGGCCCACAAGGCAGGGGCGCGCCTAGGGGGTAGGCGCGCCCCCACCCTCATGGACAGGGTGTGGGCCCCTGGCCTTGATTCTTTCGCCAATATTTTTTATATATTCCAAAAATAATCTCCATTGATTTTCAGCTCATTCCAAGAACTTTTATTTTTGCACAAAAATAACACCATGGCAATTGTGCTGAAAACAACGTCAGTCCGGGTTAGTTCCATTCAAATCATGCAAGTTAGAGTCCAAAACAAGGGCAAAAGTGTCTAGAAAAGTAGATACGTTGGGGACGTATCAGCCAACGTACATGTGGGATAACACATGTGGACACTAAGTAAAATAGCACATGGGGGCAATTAGTGAAATTTTGAAATAGCACATAGTACGGGGAGAGTGGAGGAAGGGGAGGAAGAGGAAGGAGGGCCAGTGCCCCGGTAGGGGAAGGGGAGGAGGGAGGAGGGTTGGTGCCCAGTAGGGGAAGGGGAGGAGGGGGAGGCTTACCGAGGCCTGGGATGGCGGCGACAGCGGGAAGAGGAGCGAGAGCGACGGTGAGAGAGTGAGGAAATCGTACTGGCAGGGAGAGTTGAGGGTGCTACGCTTAGTAGTAGCACGGGGCTAGGTACACGCGCTACTGCTAAGCACCATAGCTGTAGAGTGGGGTGTGTGGGCCGCATCACTACTTAGTGCGGCGCACCAACTGGCACTGTGTATCCATAGTAGTATTGCGGCTATCTTGTTAGCTGTAGAGCAGTCTTTAGACCCAAGGCTGCTGCTGTGGCCTCTCCCAGGGGCACAGCGGGGACTACTTAGCAGTAGCGCGGTGTACCTGTGCCGGCACTACTGCTAAAGTTGACCCGCAGCATTGTATTTTGCCACCATTTTACCCCACACCATTGTTAAGTGATCGCCTAAAGGGGTTTTCCCAGTAGTGCCACCTCCCCCTCTGCACGAGCAGGGGGAGGATGAGCACGGACAACCTCGATACAAAGGAATACACAAAGATCCCATGTCAACATAGCTTCATGAATCTCGACACACCTATGCCAACTACACTGGCACACCAAGTAGCTAGGATCCAACCAGATATGGTGGGACTAAACCTTCACATGCCCTTCATTGATATTGGATGCATTATCGGGGCAGGGTCAGAGGGGAAAGGATTACTACTAACAAAACAAGCATTGGAGTCGGTCCTCGGAGGCACTTTTCAGCCCATAACTAGTTGTCTATAATAAATCAATGGAGAAGGTCAGCAGTGTTGCCCTCCACCATGTCCTCCACTGACAGGATCCATCGGCATGGGTTGTGGGCATAGTTTTAAATAGCTGGCTATAGCTCCGCTATAACCCGCTGTAGCCTTTTCAATAGGGTGCCGCTAAATGGTGGCCTTCACAAATAGCCCGCTATAGTTCCGTTGTAGCTGATTTGGAGGCCCGCCGCTATTTTCCATAGCCCGCTATTTAAAACATTGGTTGTCGGTGGTTCCTTCACGGACCCGGGAGAATAATGTCGCCGCCAACCCCATCGCAACGCACAGTGAGATCCAGCATGGTACTAGCCTTCGTTTCAATTTATATATTTTGGGTAAAATATATGCAATGGATTGATTTTAGGGTTGTGTTAATTATGTTTATGTTGTGGTTAGTTAGGTGCCTATGTTATTTGAACATAGTCATTAATTTGATATAATTTATGTGTTAAGATAACTTGATCAAATGCTTATGTGTAATTTGAAATGTGCATATTTTAATTTGAATGTGTATCATGGCTATGTTAGAAAAATGTATGAAAGATAATCATGTATGTAGCTTCCACACCCATCTATACACACTCTTATTTATGACAACATAAACTTGTAATTCTAACTCAACTTATCTCAACTTTCTCGAACACTGTTGGGGATATAACTACTGGGTATGAACCACCTAGGAGGGGTAGGGTTATACCATTGGCGGTTTACCAATGAAGATGGCGGATCATACGAGCCTGATGACGGCCCAAGACCCAGAGGTGACTTACGACCCAGGTGGATGAACCGCCATGTATGTGTGACTTGTATTGTAAGGCAGGCGTAGTTAGTCACCGAGCCGGACACGTTGTATAAACTGGCCGGGACTCTGTAAGCTGCAGGGCGTGAACCTGTGTACATAAAGGGACGACCCGGCGGCGGTTTAGGACCAGAAACAAGAGATTGAGAACTAGGTCAAGCGTATTCGCTCCCTGGTAATTGAAACCCTAGCAATACAATCCCAAACTGGAGTAGGCCTTTACCTTCATCATAAGGGGGCCGAACCAGTATAAACTCTTTGTGTCCTTTATCCCGTTTAACCCCTTTAAGCTAACAATAAGTCCTTCTACTAGGACATCTGCCGTGACAATTCCACAACAGTTGGCGCCCACCATGGGGCCAGCGCACGGTGGTTTCGAGTTCTTGAAGGGCAACTTCGAAGGGATCAAAGGATACGCTGTGGGCCGGATGACCAAGAGTCATCGCGACAAACTCTACATCGACGACGCAGGCTGGGGCCCCGAGGCTGGCTCAATCAAGTACGGGTACCAGGTCCCCTTCGGCAGAATCCACGTCTTCATCAGTAAGATCGGCGAACTGGGCCCTAAGCCGGACATCTGCACCGACATCATCGAGACGGCTCAGCGTGCACGACCCGCCCCGATTCAAACCGCCATGAAGCGTGCCTTCATTGGTTTCATCCATGGGACAGAAATTGGAGAAGGATCTTGATGACCCACAAGTATAGGGGATATATCGTAGTCCATTCGATAAGTAAGAGTGTCGATCCCAACGAGGAGCAAAAGGAAATGATAAGGCCTCTTTTGGTTCATATGATAGGATTATCGTAGGAATAGGAATTTTGTAGGAAATGAGATGGCATGTATCTCAAATCCTATGAGTAGGAATAGGAAATGAGATGTCATTTGGTTGACACCAAAGGAATTTTTTCATTGAGTCTAGGCTCATTTTTTTCCTATGAAATGTGGAGGATAGGAACCAATCCTATGTAGGAGGAATCTATTCCTATGAACCAAAGGGCTCTAAAGGAAAAAAAACCTATAAGAATCCTATCCTCTAGAATTCCTATGAAATTCCTCCAAACCAAAGGAGGCCTAAGCAGTTTTCAGCAAGGTATTCTCTGCAAGCACTGAAATTATCGGTAACAGGTAATTTTTTGATAAGGTAATTTGTAACAAGTAACAAATAGTAAAAGTAAATAAGATGCAGCAAGATGGCCCAATACTTTTTGTAGCAAAGGACAAGCCTGGACAAACTCTTATATGAAGGAAAACGCTCCCGAGGACACATGGGAATTATCATCAAGCTAGTTTTCATCACGCTCATATGATTCGCGTTCGTTACATTGATAATTTGATATGTGGGTGGACCGGTGCTTGGGTGCTTCCCTTCCTTGGACAAGCATCCCACTTATGATTAATCTCTTTTGCAAGCATCCGCAACTACAAAAGAAGTATTAAGGTAAACCTAACCATAGCATGAAACATATGGATCCAAATCATCCCCTTATGAAGCAACTCATAAACTAGGGTTTAACCTTCTGTCACTCTAGCAACCCATCATCTACTTATTACTTCCCAATGCCTTCCTCCAGGCCCAAACAATGGTGAAGTGTCATGTAGTCGACGTTCACATGACACCACTAGAGGAAAGACAACATACATCTCATCAAACCATCGAAAGAATACCAAATTCACATGACTACTTACAGCAAGACTTCTCCCATGTCCTCAGGAACAAACGTAACTACTCACAAATCATATTCATGTTCATAATCAGAGGGGTATTAATATTCATAATGGATCTGAACATATGATCTTCCACCGAATAAACCAACTAGCATCAACTACAAGGAGTAAACACTACTAGCAACCCACAGGTACCAATTTGAGGCTTTGGGACAAAGATTGGATACAAGAGATGAACTAGGGTTTGAGATGAGATGGCGTTGGTGAAGATGTTGATGGAGATTGACCCCCTCCCGATGAGAGGATCGATGGTGATGATTTTCCCCTCCCGGAGGGAAGTTTCCCTGGCAGAATAGCTCTGCCGGAGCCCTAGATTGGTTCCAACTCGTGGCGGCAGAGTTTCGTCCCGTGAGCTTGCTGATGATTTTTTTCTGGACGAAAGACCTCATATAGCAGAAGATGGGCATCAGAGGGCTGCCAGAGAGCCCACGAGGCAGGGGGCGCGCCCAGGGGGTAGGGCGCGCCCCACCCTCATGGATGGTGGGTGGCCCCCCTCTGGTGCTTCCTTCACCCAATATTTTATATATATTCTGAAACGTGCTCCCGTGAAGTTTCAGGACTTTTGGAGTTGTGCAGAATAGGTGTCTAATATTTGCTCCTTTTCCAGCCCAGAATTCCAGCTGCCGGTATTCTCCCTCTTCATGTAAACCTTGTAAAATAAGAGAGAATAGGCATAAGTATTGTGACATAATGTGTAATAACATCCCATAATTCAATACATATCGATATAAAAGCATGATGCAAAATGGATGTATCAACTCCCCCAAGCTTAGACCTCGCTTGTCCTCAAGCGGAACCCGAAATCGAAAAATATGTCCACATGTTTAGAGATAGAGGTGTCGATAAAATAAAATACGGACATGAGGGCATCATCATCATTCTTATAACAGCAACATATATATATTGTCATATGATTTCTTATGCTAAAGTAACAATTCATTCACAATTTCAGGTATGAATCAGAAACTTCATGGAAAACTAACAAACTATAATCTTAGTCATTGAAGCAATTACAATTTATCATAACATCAAAAAGAGTCAATATAAGAGCTTTTCAGCAAGTCCACATACTCAACTATCATTTAGTCTTTCACAATTGGTAACACTCACGCAATATTTATGGGTATGAAGTTTTAGTTGGACACAAAGAAAGATAGGGGCTTATAGTTTTGCCTCCCAACCTTTTACCTCAAGGGTAATGTCAGCAATAATAGTTCATGAAAACTCACATCCAATTAGCTATATATATCAGGATCTTTCCAACACATTGTGCTTGCCAAAGGATAAAATGTAAAAAAGGAAAGGTGAAGATCACCGTGACTCTTGCATGAAGTATAAGACAAGAATAAAAGACAGGCCCTTCTGTAACGCCCCGTGACCGATGTGCTAGGTGTCATCCAGTTATTCGTCGTCGTTGCCTTATCATTGCTTGCATGTCATGCATTGCATATCATGTCATCATGTGCATTTCATTTGCATATGTGTTCGTCTCATGCATCCGA
Source organism: Triticum monococcum (assembly GCA_034509565.1). Lineage (NCBI taxonomy): Eukaryota > Viridiplantae > Streptophyta > Magnoliopsida > Poales > Poaceae > Triticum > Triticum monococcum. Next base: position 479,235,992 of record CM067843.1, read on the forward strand.
GCATTTCCCCCCTTGTCCGTTTTGCATTCCGGCGCTCCTATCTCCTCCGGTGGTCATTTCTACCTTCTTCTCATGTGTGGGGATTAAACACTTCCGGATTGGACCGAGATATGCCAAGCGGCCTTGGTTTATTACTGGTAGACCGCCTGTCAAGTTTCGTATCATTTGGACTTCGTTTGAAGCTCCAACGGTTAACCGAGTGACCGAGAAGGCCTCGTGTGTGTTGCAGCCCAACACCCCTCCAAAGTGGCCCAAAACCAACCTAAAACTGCTCTATCATCTCGGTCGTTGGATCACAATCGCATGGCCGAAAACCGCACCTCATTTGGACTCTCCTAGCTCCCTCTACCTATATATATGTGCAACCCTCCCGAAATTCGCGGATGAACCCTAGATCCGCTCCTCTCCACGAAGCCGGACAAATCTCACACCGCCCGGACATGTCCAACCACCGCCTCCGACGAATCCACCGCCGCCAAGTGTCGCCCGCGCCTCCCTCTCTCTCCTCAGCCGCGCCGCCGGCCCGCGGAAGCCCATCCGCGGCCCTCCGCTGCTCCCGCCCGGGCCGAGGCTCGCCCGCACCCCACCGCCGTCTCCTTCGCCTCCGGGAGCGCGCTGTCCACTCCGCCGTGGGTTGCTGCTCCGTTTGCCGCACCCCTCGCCGGCGAGATGACCGGCCTTGCCGCGCCCTTCTTTCAGCCCCGCCGCGCCGGCCGACCACCGCCGCCACCGCTCCGGCGAGCTCCACCGGCGCCGTCCCAGCCTCTTCCTCCCCTTGGCCGCCTCTTCCCCCCTCTACTCCGGCAAGAACTCCGGCGAACAGTGCATCTCCGGTGATCCTCGATCCGCGTGCGATCCAGATCTGGAAATATCTCCTCGGGTTGACTTTTCCCTCAGAAACCCTAATTATTTTGCCATCTTTGACCTGCCGTAACTCTGCATCCGTAGCTCCGATTTGGACATATAGCATATCAAAATGTTCGTCTCAGAGAGTACATCATTTCATTCCATTGCATCATTTTCATTTGAGTTCATCTTGATGCCCGAAATGCTGTTAGAAGGAGGCTACTTGAGATATTTGTCAGATCTGCTACTCCATTTAGAGTTTTGTCATTTTTGCCATGATTATTGTGTGCATGATATGCCCTGATGCTCTACATATGTTTTGTTAAGGGTTTTGCCATATTTCCAGAGGTGCAACCCATGTATTTTTGTGATGTGTGTGGTGACTAGTGCAAGCTTGCAAAGTGAGGCACTTGGTAATTCTGTTTTCAGGGACTTAGCATTTCCACTAAGTCCTTGAGCTGTTTAGTTCATGATGCCATATGTTCATGTTGTTTCCTAGTGATCCGTGCCTCTTTTGAGGATGATCAGTAAGGATGTTTTGTTAATCTTGTAGTGCTCTATCCATCCATGTCTTTGTTTGCAATTATGGAGCACCCTAGCTTGAGTCAATCGAGCTCTACTTTTGCTACTTTGTGACTCTGGGCAGATTGTCAACTTGTTTGCAATTTTGCCGATGATGTTATAGTTGATCCGTGCATGCTATGCTATTGTTTTTGCCATGTCTAGCTTGCATTTTGTGTATTCTTGATGGATGTATGCTTAGCTTATCATGACTTGCTCCGTAGTGAGTGCATCGAGCTCGTAAACATGCCTATTTCATATCTGTTTTCAGCATGTTCCAGTTTTCACTAAGTCTGAAAACTGATTATGTTTTTGCCATGTTCACATGCTTGCAAATGTATTTTGTGATCCCTTTTGGCTCAAGGTCACTAAGGGACTTTGTTAAGCTTTTTGAGTAGCTCCATGCCATGTTTTACTTTGCCATGTTCAGGTCCTGTAGCATGTAGTTTTGTTGCTCCGAAGAGGGCTACCTGATCTGAAATCCCAGACAAGTGTTAATTTCACTAAGTGTGAGATCTGTTTACCATATGCAGTTTTGCCATGCTTGTTTGAACCTGTTAACGGATGAATTGGCCGTAGCTCAGTGCTAGTCTTTTGTTAAGCATCTTGAATGCATCCCTGCCATGTATTTTGTTGCCATGTTTGGTTGCTGTAGCATGTTCATCTTATTGCATTTAGATGGATACTTGTTGTAAATCGCAGACCGTGGTCATATTTGAATCGCTTGCCATTTCCAAACCGTGACTCCGATTCCGGTGATCTTTATATCGTTTTCAAGCGATTTCATCTCACCTTTCCAGTGGCACACTTGGATTTCCAAGTTGAGGCCAGGTTCAATCATTTCTTGTCAAATCATGCATATGCATCGCATACCGCATCCCGCATATCATACCATGTTCTTGTGTTGGTTATTTACTATGTTGTGTGCTTCTTTCCGGTGTTTGCTTCTTCGGGTTGGTTCCGGTAATGTTGCGTTTGTGAGGACCCGTTCGACTACGTCCATTTGTCTTCTTCATGGACTCGTTCTTCTTCCTTGCGGGATCTCAGGCAAGATGACCATACCCTCGAAATCACTTCTATCTTTGCTTGCTAGTTGCTCGCTCTTTTGCTATGCCTATGCTGTGATACCTACCACTTGCTTATCATGCCACCCATATTGTTGAACCAAGCCTCTAACCCACCTTGTCCTAGCAAACCGTTGTTTGGCTATGTTACCGCTTTGCTCAGCCCCTCTTATAGCGTTGTTAGTTGCGGGTGAAGATTGAAGTTTGTTCCTTGTTGGAACATGTTTACTTGTTGGGTTATCACAATATATCTTATTTTAATTAATGCATCTATATACTTGGTAAAGGGTGGAAGGCTCGGCCTTATGCCTGGTGTTTTGTTCCACTCTTGTCGCCCTAGTTTCCGTAATATTGGTGTTATGTTCCCGGATTTTGCGTTCCTTACGCGGTTGGGCTATTATGGGAACCCCTTGACAGTTCGCCTTAAGTAAAGCTCTTCCAGCAATGCCCAACATTGGTTTTACCATTCGCCACCCAACCTTTTCTTTTCCCTTGGGGGTCGCGCGCCCAAGGGTCATCATTATTTTAAACCCCCGGGCCAGTGCTCCTCTGAGTGTTGGTCCAACTTGTCAGCCGTCGGTGGTCACCAGGGGCAACTCTGGGCTGGCCTACCGGAAGTTTAGACAATCCGGTGTGCCCTGAGAAAGAGATATGTGCAGCTCCTATCGAGATTTGTCGGCACATTCGGGCGGTGTTGCAGGTTTAGTTTTACCCTGTCGAAATGTCTTGTAGAACCGGGATACCGAGTCTGATCAGAATGTCTCGGGAGGAGGTCTATTCCTTCGTTGACCGTGAGAGCTTGTGATGGGCTAAGTTGGGACACCCCTGCAGGGATTTGATCTTTCTAAAGCCGTGCCCGCGGTTATGGGCAGATGGGAATTTGTTAACGTCCGGTTGTAGAAAACCTGAAGTTGACCTTAATTAAATACATCAACCGCGTGTGTAACCGTGATGGTCTCTTTCCGGCGGAGTCCGGGAAGTGAACACGGTTGTTGGAGTTATGCTTGACGTAGGTTGTTCTAGGATCACTTCTTGATCATAGTTGCTCGACCGAGCTTTTGCTTTCTCTTCTCGCCCTCTTTTGCGAATAGGTTAGCCACCATATATGCTAGTCGCTTGCTGCAGCTCCACCTCATACCTTTACCTTACCCATAAGCTTAAATAGTCTTGATCGCGAGGGTGCGAGATTGCTGAGTCCCTGTGACTCACAGATACTTCCAAAACCAGCTTGCAGGTGTCGATGAGACCGTGCAGATGACGCAACCAAGCTCAGGAGGAGCTCGATGAAGATCTTGCCCTTTGTGTTGTTTCGTTTCAGTCGATTAGTAGTGGAGCCCAGTTGGGGTCGATCAGGGATCTGTGTAGCATTTGGGGTAGTCTTTTTTTATTTTGGTTCCGTAGTCGGACCTTGATTGTATTTGGATGTTGTAATGCTTTATTCTTGTAATTGTGTGAAGTGGCGATTGTAAGCCAACTATGTATCTCTTTCCCTTATGTATTACATGGGTTGTGTGAAGATTACCTCACTTGCGACATTGCTTTCAATGCAGTTATGCCTCTAAGTCGTGCTTCGACACGTGGGAGATATAGCCGCATCGAGGGCGTTACACCTTCGCAGTGGGAAGCAGAGGTTGTCATGTGCTTTTATGGTTGGATGCACAAAATCTTAATGCGAAAGAGCGTCACTTTATATTGCCACTTGTGATATGGACCTTTATTATGTAGTTCGTCGCTTTTATTTCTTCCACATCACAAGATCGTATAAAGCTTATTTTCTCCACACTAATAAAGTATACATATTTAGAGAGCAATTTTTATTGCTTGCAACAATGACAACTTACTTGAAGGATCTTACTCAATCCATAGGTAGATATGGTGGGCTCTCATGGCAAAACTGGGTTTAAGGATATTTGGAAGCACAAGTAGTATCTCTACTTGGTGCAAAGAATTTGGCTAGCATGAGAGGGAAATGCAAGCTCAACATGTCGGATGATCCATGACAATATAATTTATTTCAGATGTAAGAAAACATAACCCATTACGTTGTCTTCCTTGTCCAACATCAACTTTTTAGCATGTCATAATTTAATGAGTGCTCACAATCATAAAAGATGTCCAAGATTGTATATTTATATTTGAAAACCTCTCTTTCTTCATTACTTCCTATTAATTGCAACGATGACCAAAACTATGTTTGTCAACTCTCAACAACTTTTATTCATCATACCCATTATATGTGAAGTCATTAATCTCCACAAGATCCATATGATCTCTTTATTTCTTTTCACTCTTTCTCTTTTATTTGTATTCCCTCAAGATCATAGCAAGATAATCAAGCCCTTGACTCAACACTAATCTTTATTATATATAGCTCATGGACTCGATTACATAGAAGGATCATAAAGCAAAAATTCAAAACTAGATCATGCTAAAACTTTATTCTACTGGATCAAGATATTACCAAAAAAGGATCGAACTAAGAAAAATGGTAAAGATAAAAGTGTGATGGTGATACGATACCGGGGCACTCCCTGAAGCTTGGCAGTTGCCTAGGGGAGTGCCCATACCATGCATTTATGTCTCTTTCTTCGGGGGTGGTGATGTTGGAGTTGTTGATGATTGTGCCTTTGGCTTTTCATATTGTAATTGAGAAGGGCGATCTCCCCCTTTAAATCATCGACCTCCAATTCCAGCTTCAAGATCTTTTCACATAAATATCCTTTGCTTTTCTGCTGAAAACGAGAAGGATCGGTTGTTAGACAGTTTAGCCCTCTTGGGGAGACTAGGGTTCTTGAACTTCACATGCATATCCCCAGGTTGAGGTAGAGGGACATCCTCCTCCTACGAACTTGAGTCATTGATCATCCTCAAGTCCTCCTCATCATCCGTAGTTCGACCACAAGGAGATAGGTCCCCATAGGTCTTTGGGTCAGTAATGAGATGTGAGACATAGCTCTCTTTGTCGGAGTCTTGGGAAACATCTTGATCTAATCTGCAACAGAACAGCTCTAAACAAAAATAGAGGATCTTTGCGTGGTACGATGGTCAAGACCTTCAGGAGATTATATTATGAATTTCTACCGACCAAAAGAAGTATCGTGCAAGAAAACGGAGTCAAGAGAGCACACGAGGTGCCCACGAGGCAGGGGGCGCGCCCAGGGGGTAGGGCGTGCCCTCTACCCTCGTGGACGCCTCGTGTCCTTCCCGGACTACTTCTTATTTTCCTATTTTTTTAAATATTCCAAAACGGAGAAAAATTGCTATTAGAACTGTTTTGGAGTCGGTTTACTTACCGTACCACATACCTCTTCCTTTTCGGAGTCTGAAACGTTCTGGAAAGTGTCCCTTATGTATTCCTCCGGGGTTATGGTTTCAATAACATTAGTTTCAACATTTATAGGATTACATGAGATATAATGTTTGATTCTTTGACCGTTCACCACCCTCGGATTCGTGCCTTCGAAGTTGTTGATTTTTATAGCATCGGAATGATAGACCTCCTCAATGACATAAGGGCCTTCCCATTTATAAAGGAGTTTGCCTGCAAAAAAAATCTTAAACGAGAGTTATATAACAATACATAATCACCTACATTAAACTCACGTTTTTGTATCCTTTTATCATGCCATCTTTTGACTTTTTCTTTAAACAGTTTAGCATTCTCATAGGCCTAGGTTCTCCATTCATCAAGTGAGCTAATGTCAAAAAGCCTCTTCTCGCCGGCAAGTTTGAAATCATAATTGAGCTCTTTAATGGCCCAATATGCCTTATGTTCTAGTTCGAGAGGGAAGTGACATGCTTTTCCATAAACCATCTTATACGGAGACATACCCAAAGGATTTTTATATGCAGTTCTATAAGCCCATAATGCATCATCAAGTTTCTTGGACCAATTCTTTCTAGATCTATTTACAGTCTTCTGCAAAATTAATTTAAGCTCTCTATTACATAATTCTACTCGACCACTAGACTGTGGATGATATGGAGATGCAATTCTATGATTAACATCATACTTAGAAAGCATTTTATGAAAGGCACCATGAATAAAATGTGAACCACCATCAGTCATTAAGTATCCATGGACTCCAAACCTCGGAAAAATAACTTCTTTAAGCATCTTAATAGAGGTGTTATGATCAGCACTACTAGTTGGAATAGCTTCTACCCACTTAGTAACGTAATAAACAACAACTAAAATATGTATATACCCATTAGAGGAAGGAAACGGTCCCATATAATCAAAGCCCCAAACATCAAATGGTTCAATAACAAGTGAATAATTCATAGGCATTTCTTGGCGTCTACTAATATTACCAATTCTTTGACATTCATCACAAGACAAGACAAACTTACGGGCATCCTTGAAGAGAGTAGGCCAATAAAAACCGGATTGCAGTACCTTATGTGCAGTTCTATCTCCAGCATGGTGTCCTCCATAAGCCTCAGAGTGACACTTTCATAGGATCTGTTCCTGTTCATGCTCAGGTACACAACGTCTAATAACACCATCTACTCCTTCTTTATGAAGGTGTGGGTCATCCCAGAAGTAATTTCTTAAATCGTAGAAAAACTTTTTATTTTGTTGGTATGTGAAACTAGGTGGTATAAATTTAACAACAATGTAATTAGCATAATCAGCACACCATGGAGCAGTACGAGAAGCATGTATGACAGCTAATTGTTCATCAGGAAAACTATCATCAATAGGTAGTGGGTCATCAAGAACATTCTCTAACCTAGACAAGTTGTCTTCAACGGGGTTCTCAGCTCCCTTTCTATCAATAATATGCAAATCAAATTCTTTTAGCAAGATAACCCATCTAATAAGTCTAGGTTTAGCATCTCTCTTCTCCATAAGATATTTAATAGCAGCATGATCAATGTGAACAGTTACTTTAGAATCAACAATATAAGGTCTAAACTTATCACAAGCAAATACAGCTGCTAAAAATCCTTTCTCAGTAGTAGCATAATTTCTCTGGGCATTTTCCAGAGTCTTACTAGCATATTGGATAACATTTAATTTATTATCAATGCTTTGTCCTAGAACAACACCTACAACATAATCACTAGCATCACACATAATTTCAAAGGGTAAATTCCAATTAGGAGGCTGAACAATAGGTGCAGCAATCAAAGCTTTATTAAGTATTTGAAATGCTTCTACACAATCATCATCAAAGACAAAAGGAACATCTTTTTATGAGAGATTAGTCAGAGGCCTGGAGAGTTTTGAGAAGTCTTTAATGAACCTCCTATAAAAACCGGCATGACCAAGGAAACTTCTTATACCTTTAATTTCCTTAGGACACGACATCTTTTCAATAGCATCAACCTTAGCTTTATCAACTTCAATACCTCTTTCAGAAATTTTATGCCCCAAGACAATAACTTCATTAACCATAAAGTGGCACTTCTCCCAATTCAAGACAAGATTAGTTTCTTGTCATCTCTGCAAAACTCAATCAAGGTTGCTTAAGCAATCATCAAAAGAAGTTCCATATACAGAAAAATCATCCATGAATACCTCAACAATCTTTTCACAAAAGTCAGAGAATATAGCAGTCATACATCTTTGAAAGGTCGCAGGTGCATTGCATAAACCAAAAGGCATACGTCTATAAGAAAAGGTACTGAAAGGGCAAGTAAAAGTGGTCTTTTCTTGATCCTCTTTTGACACATGTATTTGAGAGAAACCAGAATAACCATCTAGAAAACAAAAATTTATATGTTTGGATAATCTTTCTAGCATTTGATCAATAAAAGGCAAAGGGTAATGATCCTTTTTAGTAGCTTTATTTATTTTGCGGAAATCAATTACCATTTCTATAACCTATAATAATTCTTTGTGGGATCAATTCATTTATCATTAGGAACAACAGTAATACCTCCCTTCTTAGGGACACAATGGACATGACTTACCCACTGACTATCAGCAATGGAATAAATTATACCTGCCTACAAAAGCTTTAGTATTTCTTTTCTTACCACTTCTTTCATCTTAGGATTTAACCGTCGTTGGTGATCAACAACCGGTTTCGCGTCTTTCTCCAATTTTAATTTGTGCTGGCATTGAGTGGGACTAATGCCCTTAACATCATCAAGAGTATATCCAATAGCAGCATAGTGCTTCTTTAGAGTTTTCAATAATTTCTTTTCTTCATGCTCTGAAAGGTTAGCACTAATAATAACAGGATATATCTTTTTCTCATCAAGATAAGCATACTTAATTGTATCAGGTAATGGCTTAAGCTCAAACACGAGATCACCTTTGGGTGGAGGAGGATCCCCTAGAATTTCAATAGGCAGGTTGTGTTTCAAAATAGGTCCCTATTTAAAGAATACATCATCTATTTCCCTTCTTTCATTCATAAACATATAATTTTTATGGTCGAGCAAATATTATTCTAAAGGATCATTAGGGGGCATGGCAATAGAAGCAAGACCAATAATTTCATCTTCACTAGGCAATTCTTTATCATGGGGTTGTCTATGAAATTTAGCAAAATTAAACTCATGAGACATATCCCCCAAACCAATAGTAACAACATCCTTTTTGCAATCTATCCTAGCATTAACAGTATTCAAGAAGGGTCTACCAAATATAATGGGACAAAAGTTATCTTGTGGGAACCAAGAACAAGAAAATTAGCAAGATATTTAATTTTCCCACACAAGACTTCAACATCTCTAACAATCCCAACTGGTGAAATAGTGTCTCTATTGGCAAGCTTAAGTGTAACATCAGTTTCCTCTATCTCAGCAGGTGCAATATCATGCATAATTTCTTTATATAAGGAATGAGGTATTGCAATAGCACCCATATCACCTAAGCCATGATAGCAATGATCTCCTATTTTAACAGAAATAACAGGCATGCCTATAACAGGTCTATGCTTATTTTATTATCGGGTCTAGCAATTCTAGCAGCTTCATCATAGAAGTAAATAATATGCCCATCAATATTATCGGCCAAGAGATCCTTAACCATAGCAATACTAGGTTCAACTTTAATTTGCTCAGAGGGTGTAGGTATTCTAGTAGTACTCTTATGAACCATAGTTGAAGCTTTAGCATGATCCTTTATTCTAGTAGGGAAAGGTGGTTTCTCAATATAAGCAGTAGGAACAACAGAATCAACATTATAAGTGATAGTATTTTCTTCAACTTTAATAAGTGCGACTACTTTTACTTCAATGGGAGGATTATATTTAAACCACTTCTCCTTAGGTAAATCAACATGAGTAGCGAAGGATTCATAGAAAGAAGCTACTATCTCAGAGTCAAGTCCATATTTAGTGCTAAATTCACGAAAGGCATCAGTATCCATAAAAGATTTAACACAATCAAACTTTGGGGTTATAGCTGAATCCTTACCTTCATCGAGATCCCAATATTCAGAGTTGCGTTTAATTCTTTCTAATAAATCCCATTTGAATTCAACAATCTTCATCATAAAAGAGCCAGTACAAGAAGTATCGATCATGGAGCTATTATTGAGAGAAAGCCGAGCATAAAAATTTTGAATAATAATTTCTCTTGAGAGCTCATGATTGGGGCATGAATATAACATTGACTTAAGCCTCCCCCAAGCTTGAGAGATGCTTTATCCTTCGTAAGGCCAAAAATTATATATATAATTACGATCACGATGAACAAGATGCATAGGATAAAACTTTTGATGAAATTCCAATTTCAATCGGTTGCAGTTCCATGATCCCATATCATCACATAGCCTAAACCAGGTCAATGCCTTTCCCTTCAAAGATAAAGGGAAGACCTTCTTCTTGATAACATCCTCGAGCATACCTGCAAGCTTAAATAATCCACAAACTTCATCCACATAGATTAGGTGCAAATCAGGATGTAATGTTCCATCACCTGTGAAAGGATTAGCTAGCAGTTTCTCTATCATACCTGAAGGGATTTCAAAGTAAACATTTTCAGTAGGTTCTGTAGGTTGAGGAGCAACTCTTTGCTCTACAGGTCAGGGTGAATATACCCCGAACAAGCCCCTCAAAGGATTATGTTCCATAGTAACAAGTGACAGTAAATTTCAGCACACTATATAAATATTTCCTTACCAAATTCCACTCACCAAAGGTGCTTCACTCCCCGGCAACGGCGCCAGAAAAGAGTCTTGATGACCGACAAGTATAGGGGATCTATCATAGTCCTTTCGATAAGTAAGAGTGTCGAACCCAACAAGGAGCAGAAGGAAATGATAAGCAGTTTTCAGCAAGGTATTCTCTGCAAGCACTGAAATTATCGGTAACAGGTAATTTTGTGATAAGGTAATTTGTAATGGGTAACAAATAGTAAAAGTAAATGCGGTGAACAAAGATGGCCCAATCCTTTTTGTAGCAAAGGGAAAGCCTGGACAAACTCTTATATGAAGGAAAACGCTCCCGAGGACACATGGGAATTATCGTCAAGCTAGTTTTCATCACGCTCATATGATTCACGCTCATTACTTTGATAATTTGATATGTGGGTGGACCAGTGCTTGGGTGCTGCCCTTCCTTGGACAAGCATCCCACTTATAATTAACCCCTCTTGCAACCATCTACAACTACAAAAGAAGTATTAAGGTAAACCTAACCATAGCATGAAACATATGGATCCAAATCAGCCCCTTACGAAGCAACTCATAAACTAGGGTTTAAGCTTTTGTCATTCTAGCAACCCATCATCTACTTATTACTTCCCAATGCCTTCCTCTAGGCCCAAACAATGGTGAAGTGTCATGTAGTCGACGTTCACATGACACCACTGGAGGAAAGACAACATCCATCTCATCAAAATATCAAACGAATAGCAAATCCACATGACTACTTACAGCAAGACTTCTCCCATGTCCTCAGGAACAAACCTAACTACTCACAAATCATATTCATGTTCATAATCAGGGGGGTATTAATATTCATAAAGGATCTGAACATATGATCTTCCACCGAATAAACCAACTAGCATCAACTACATGGAGTAATCAACACTACTAGCAATCCGCGGGTACCAATTTGAGGCTTTGGGACAAAGATTGGATACAAGAGATGAACTAGGGTTTGAGATGAGATGGTGCTGGTGAAGATGTTGATGGAGATTAACCCCCTCCCAATGAGAGGATCGATGGTGATGACGACGGTGATGATTTCCCCCTCCCAGAGGAAAGTTTCCCTGGCAGAACAGCTCCGCCAGAGCCCTAGATTGGTTCCGCCTCGTGGCAGCGGAGTTTCGTCCCGTGAGCTTGCTTATGATTTTTTTCCGGACGAAAGACCTCATGTAGCAGAAGATGAGTATCAGAGGGTTGCCAGAGGGCCCATGAGGTAGGGGGCGCGCCCCCACCCTTGTGGATGGTGGGTGGCCCCCCTCTGGTGGTTCCTTCGCCCAATATTTTCTATATATTCTGAAACGTGCTCCCGTGAAGTTTTAGGACTTTTGGAGTTGTGCGGAATAGGTCTCTAATATTTGCTCCTTTTCCAGCCCAGAATTCCAGTTGTTGGCATTCTCCCTCTTCATGTAAACCTTGTAAAATAAGAGAGGTAGGCATAAGTATTGTGACATAATGTGTAATAACAGCCCATAATGCAATAAATATTGATATAAAAGCATCATGCAAAATGGACGTTTCAGATATGTGTCTGGCGATGAGACAGCCGTCCACTCTGATGGTGAGTCGTCCACAGGTAAGACTAATTCATTGTATCAACTGCAAGATGGCCGGCTTGGGAGCTGTTCCGATGGTGACAGTATTCCGGACCCCTACGAGCCGCCGAATAGGGTCGCTATCTTCATGGCTGGTACACAACCGTTGCTTGGTTCAACAACCACCGTGGCTATGACCTCTGGCTCAATGACTGTGGCTGCGGCTGGTGCTGGCAGTTCTGCACGCCCGCCGGCTCAAATTCTCACAGAGTTATTAGAGGCTCTGGCGACTCTGATGGGGGTGGAGGTAACCCTGGACAACCAGGAACAACACAAGATGGAACTAGCAAAATTACGAGATGAGATAGCTCAAGCCAAGGGAGAGTTGGCGGTTGAGAACACTAGGATGGCTGCAGAGCAGGCAGTTTTGGATGCCCAGGCACAGCGGATCCAAGCATATTCCTTCCGGCTTACGTTAGATCAGAATGCTTCAAATGAGGCCATGAGGAGGAGGCACCGGAGTTATCTACCCCTAGGTTTATGAACCGAGGAACCTCTTCAACACGCCTGGAGCAGGGACCAGTGACCCGCCGGTTGTGAACTGGGCAGTCGAAGCACCTGGGACTGGAGCGCCGGTTCAGCCACAGGCACTAGACCCGCCACGTTTGGATAATACTCCGCCTCAGTGTAGTCCAACACCTTCGGGTCACTATTTTAACCCGTTGGACAATATGATTGTCGTGGCAATGCAATTGGCGGCTGTACCGGTCACAGGCGAGTCTCCGACGGCGATAGAGAGGGAGGGCCAGAGAACTTCTTCAGACAGTTGTGGCTTAGCAGGCGGCTTATTCTTACAGTCGTGAGCGGATCCATTCAACCCCTCATCCAAGCCGGAGTTACTGCAGGCACATTGACTCTCCGGCGGTGTCAAGCAGTGAACAACGCCGTAACCAGCTACGTGGACATGACCCGGCGCGCGGTGGTACCAATGCTCAAACTCTGGTGGATCAGGGCAGAGCGCGTCGGGAGGTCGAGCTGGTGGCTCAGCAAGCTACTCATCAACACTCTCCGGCTTATCTGTCAGTTTCAGTGGAGGCAGGCATGATTTCAAAAACCTTGGGTGTGGCATGTCTAGTGTCGGCTCTACATAACGAGCGTTTACCCAAGGATTTCAAGGGTCCTCGCAAGGTGCCTAATTACACAACAGATCAACCCCCTGAAGCTTGGATTGAAAGTTATGAGATGGCCATGGAGAAGCTGGATGTTAGCGATGATGCATGTGCTAAGTATTTCACCGTGATGTTGGATGGGTCGGCTCGTACTTTGTTGAAAGGGTTGCCTGCCAACTCCATTGGGTCATGGGCGGAGCTGAAGGCCCATTTTATCCAAAATTTCAAAGACAGATGCAAGCAACCCATATCAATCCTGGATTTGGATTCTTGTGGACAAGGTGAGGGCGAGTCAACAATCCACTGGGTGTGCCGGATCTCGACTATTATACACTTGTTAGACAGCATCAACATCGGCTCAGCGGTTTTGATGTTGGAGAAAAATTGTCGTTTCCTCCCCCTCAAGCAGAAGCTCAGACGGATTAAGCACCACTGCAGTGACATGGGGGAGCTCATGGCGGCTCTTGTCAAGCATGATGATTTCGACAGTACCAAGGACCCTGAGTCTGATGATGAAAAGCCGGGAAAGGCAAAGAAGAGCGGCAACATGAAATGGCAGCAATATAACCCGACAAGCCAAGGTGGTAATGGTAAGCGTAAAGCCGACGGCAGTTTAGATTTTTGTGGCTAACACCAGAGCGCAGAATAATAGCCAGCGTTGCAAAGGAAGGCCGGCTCAGCCCGGAGGGTCAAAATTCGACCTTGAAGCAGTGATGAATAAGCCTTGTCCGAGGCACGGTACACGCAAGAGGCTGCCCACTCATTTGTGGAAGGACTGTTTTATTATGAAGGAGTTCAAGGCTTCCAATATTTTTCAGAACAACCATGGCCCAAATGGCGGTTCAGGATTCGGCTCTCATGGATCGGGCTTTGGTAGTGGCGGTTTTAATTCTGGTTTTCAGGGCCAAGGCAATCAAGGTGGTTATAATCAACAGTTTGGTCAAGGGAATCAGCAGCAGTAGTCTGGTTATCAGAATAACCCAAAGCAGTTGAATAGTGGACAGTACCACGTCTTCATCACAATTTTATGCAAGCAGGATCAGAAGCTCCATAAAAGGGCAGTGATGGAGGCAGTATCATCAATATCCTTTATTATGATACTTTCTGTCGCATGGGACTGACCGACAAAAATCTTAAACCTTCCAATACTATTTTCCATGGAGTGGTGCCTGGCAAGTCGGCGTACCCGGTGGGAAAGATTGCTTTGGTAGTAGCCTTTGAGGATGAGCATGACTCTAGAGCTGAGACGTTGACCTTTGAGGTGGTCAAGATCCAGAGCCCGTATCACGCTCTGTTTGGGCGGGCGGCTTATGCAAAATTCATGGCACAGCCTTTTTATGTTTATTTGCAGCTTAAGATGCCGGGTCACAAGGGCACCATCATAGTGCATGGAAGCCAGAGGATAGCATTGGAGTGTGAGGAAGGTGATGCTGCTTATGCTGAGTCTGTCTGTGCAACAGAAGAATTGAAGTTTTACAAGGATAATGTTGACCCGGCGGAGATGACATCTTTGAAGAAGCCAACCACAGAGCATGGCCTCCTGTTGAAGTTTAAGTCAGCGGATTACACTAAGCTAGTTGATTTCGTTCGTGGAGATTCATCCAAGCAGTTCAATATTAGTGCTAATCTGGATCCAAAATAGGAAAGCACGCTCATCGAGTTGATCGGTGAGAATCGGGACATCTTTGCATGGAAATCTTCAGACATGCTAGGTGTACCGAGGGAACTCGCTGAGCACACTCTCAATATTGATCTGAAGTTTAAACCGGTCAAGCAATTCCTTCATCATTTCAATGAAGAGAGGCGCAAGGCCATTGGTGAAGAAGTAGCTTGGCTCTTGGTGGCTGGATTCATTGTTGAAGTTTTTCATCCTGAGTGGTTGGCTAACCCAGTGTTGGTACTTAAGAAAAACGGTATTTGTCGCATGTGTGTGGATTATATAATTCCTAACAAGGCCTATCCGGCTAATCCTTTTGCTCTCCCCCGTATTGATCAGATTATTGATGCCACGATGGGTTGTGAGCGTTTGAGATTTTTGGATGCTTATTCTGGCTATCATCAGATCAAGATGGCAGTTAAGGACCAGGAGAAGACAACCTTCATCACGCCCTTCAGAGCCTTCTGTTATGTGTATGTGCCTTTTTGGCTCAAGAGTGCCCACACGACTTACCAACGGTGTGTGCAAAATTTCCTTCATGATCAGATCGGGCGTAATGTTCATGCTTATGTGGATGATATCATGGTGAAGTCCAGGAAGGACACCTTGATAGATGATTTGCAAGATACCTTTGACAATCTCCGGATCTACAAGATGATGCTTAACCCAGCCAAGTGTGTCTTTGGCGTACAAGCAGGCAAGATCTTAGGTTTTCTAGTTTCTGAACGGGACATTGAAGCTAACCCGAAGAAAATAAAGGCCATCACCTCCCTGGCTAAACCGGCATGTATCAATGATGTTCCACGTCTGGCGGGTCGTATTGCGGCCCTAAGCAGGTTCATAAGCCGGTTGGGTGAGAAGGCTATCCCTCTATATCAGATGATGAAGAAGACAGATCACTTTGTCTAGAGTGATGCTGCTGATAAGGCGTTTGAGGCCTTGAAGAAACAGTTAGCTGAGCCGCCGATTCTTGCTGTTCCCATTAATAAGAGCCCTTCTTGTATGTGGCTGCTAATAGTCGAGCTGCCCGCGTGTCAATAGTGGTAGAAAGGAAGGAGTCAGGCAAAGAATATCCGGTTCAGCGACCGGTTTATGATATCAGTGAGGTGCTTATTGAGTCCAAGCAGAGATATCCGCATTGGCAGAAGCTTGTATATGGGGTGTTCATGGCTAGTCGAAAGCTCAAGCAATATTTTCTGGGTCATCCCATTACTGTGGTTAGTTCTGTCCCTTTAGGGGATATTATTCAAAACAGAGAAGCCACAGGTCGGGTAGCCAAGTGGGCCATTGAGCTTAGACCCCATGGTTTGATGTATATGCCTCGCACAGCCATCAAGTCTCAAGCACTTGTGGATTTCATCAATGATTGTACAGAGTTGCAGATGCCCGAGGAGAAGCCGGATAGCACATATTGGACTATTCACTTCGATGGATCCAAGCAGTTGGAAGGCTCGGGGGCTAGAGTTATCTTGACTTCCCCATGAGGTGATAAATTTTGTTATGTTTTACGATTGATGTTCCCTTGTACTAACAATGCTGCCGAGTATGAGGCCTTGCTCCATGGTCTTCGGATGGCTAAGGAGATGAACTTAAGCCGAGTGAGCTGTTTTGGTGACTTAGATCTGGTAGCTCGGCAAGTTTCTGGCACTTGGGATTCTAAGGACCCACTCATGGCGGCTTATCACCGAGAGGTTGATATTACTGCTGGTCACTTCAAGGGATATCAAGTATAGCATGTTGATCGAAGGAAAACAAGGCAGCGAATGCTTTAAGCCGGTTGGGATCCCAGCGTAAGCCGGTACCACCCAATACTTTCCTTGATATTTTGCATAATCCTTCAGTCAAAATGCCTACAGAGGAAGATCTTACTATTCCTGACCTGGAAGGACAGCTGGTGGCGGCTCTTCATGCTATTCCTGATTGTACAGTTCCATATTTGACATATATGACCCGGGGCGAGTTACCTAAAGATGAAGCGTTGGCCAGGAAGATAACTTGGCAGTCTAAGTCAATGTCTATTGTCAATGGAGAGTTGCATCATCGCAATGTTACATGGGCGTTTCAACGTTGTGTTTCTCCCAAGGAAGGTTGTGAGACCTTACGAGAGATTCATGAAGGAGATTGTGGTCATCATGTCGGCTCTAAGTCTCTCATAGCCAAGGCTTTCCGTCATGGGTTTTATTAGCTCACAGCTCACACTCATGCGGAGGATTTGGTTAGTAAATGTGATGGCTGTCAGAAATTCTCACGACGAGCTCATGTGCCAGATCAAGAATTGAGGATGATTCCAACTGCTTGGCCATATGCAGTCTAGGGGCTTGATATGGTTGGACCTTTCAAAAGCTTCAAAGATAAAAAGACCCACCTTTTGGTGGTGATTGACAAATTTACAAAGTGGGTTGAAGAAGAGCCGGTTAGTAAGTGTGATGCGGCAATGGTGGTTCAATTCATCAAAAAGGTGATTTTTCGTTTTGGTTTTCCCCACAACATTATAACTGATAATGACACTAATCTGTCCAAGGGTGCTATGAAAGAATTTTGTCAACGAGAGCATATTCGACTTGATGTATCATCAGTGGCTCATCCCCAGTCCAATGGTCAAGCTGAGAGAGCCAATCAAGAAATTTTGAGAGGTATCAAGCCCTGGCTTATGGTTCCTTTGTAGTGGATGCCGGGTTGTTGAGTGGAGGAGTTACCCTTAGTGTTATGGAGTATCAATACTACCCCCAACAGATCGACGGGTTACACGCCTTTCTTCATGGTTGACGGGGCAGACGCGGTTCTCCCTAGTGACATCCGTCATGACTCGCCTCGAGTGGCGGCTTATGTTGAAGCAGATAATGAAAAGGCATGTCAAGATGCACTGGACCTGTTGGATGAGGAGCGTGACCTTGCGGTGGCTCGTTCAGTGATTTACCAGCAAGATCTCCGTCGTTACAACAGCTGCCGGGTTAAAACCGGGACCTTTCAAGAAGGTGATTTGGTGCTCTGACTTATCCAAGATCAAACTGATATGCACAAGCTATCCCCGCCTTGGGAAGGGCCCTTTGTGGTCAGCAAGAATCTAAACAAGGGGTCATACTACCTTATCGATGTTCGAGACCACAAGGACTCACGCACGTTGGAGGAGGAGACCCACCGGCCGTGGAATATTGCTCATCTTAGGCCTTATTACACTTGAGCCATTGGCACTTGTGATGTACATATTTCAGTGTATATATTATGATGAATATAATAAAGCCGGGATCCCTGATAATTCAGGGCCTCTGTCGTTTCATTTCTAACATAGGTACCCAGTGAGCATAGCTAAAAATATATCAGTTGGGGACTCCTTGTTCACAGAACATAGCTTTGATAACCCCTTGGATTGAAACGCCAGGTGTATAACACCAAAAAAATAGTTAATCATGCCTTGTACATCTGCCACTCCGCCCAGGTAATCCTGGAATGACCCGCTGAACTCTTGACAGTCAATCTTATTAAAGACCCTGAACTTGTCAAGGTTAAAATGGTGGTTGCTCATGTGAGGTCCGGCTTACAAGGTTTGAAGCATTAGCTAGTGGTTGTGCAAGCCCATGAAAAACACTTGGGTTTTAGGCCCGGCCGTCTATGAAATCCTTGTTTTCTGATATTTATTTGATTTGAAGATTTCTTTTTTGAGGGTTTTTTCCTTGTGACATATTGATACATGATTGGAAACTAATGATGACTATTATGGCTTGTGTTTCATATTGTGAACCTCTTTGGGGTTTATTTCACCCAGCATGGTTTTAGACTATAAGTCGCCAGGATATGCTTGGAGTGTTAGGCTCTAGGCTATGGACTAATGTCCTTTGCTGCATGCAGCATTATAAACCGGTAGTATAAATCAATTTAACATGGTGTTGTGCTCTAAATCTGTGGGTTGTAACCCTTACTGCACAGGTATGATAAACCGACAATGTACACAAATATCACAAGTATGATATTTTGTTATAATTATGATTAAAACAGCCCTGGTTATGGACAGAGCAAGTCCCAAGTGGTTTTTATATAGGGTGTTATGACCCGCCCTAGGGTAAACCGCCAGGGCACTTGGAATCTATTTGGGTGCAGGTACAATAATAAATCTGATCTGCATATTTGATGATATCATGAGCACAAGTGGTAGATCTTCAATCCATGGATCACCAGTGTTAACTAGACGAAATGTGCACGGGCACAGCAGATCAAAAGTTCAACTAGCCTATTACAAGGCAAACAATGGCCCAAAGAGGAAGTGTTTTTGAGACGCAAACATCAAAGTGTTATGCTTAATACGCCGGTTCATGGCTCCTGGCGGGTTGAAGCCTCTGGGTCATCCTGCGCTGCGTCTTCTTCTTCTTCAGCTCCTTGATTATCCATCAGTTGGAAGTCAGGCGTAGCCCAGTTGGTACCGGTCAACGCTCTAAACACAGCTTCATCATTGATAAGGTTGGATGGATCAATATCAGGAGCGAAGGTGTGCTTACGAATTGGTGGGATGAGATCTGTCTCCTAATGAACCGACACCTTCACCTTTTTATTATCAGTGTCATAAGCCGCCTGGTATTGAGATAAATTGGTTTCTTTAACCAGCCGGGTTGCTAATGGACGCAATTATCTTACTATATCGGCAAAGTCATCCGCACTGAAGGGTGACCCATCTTCCTTTACACTTGGGGAACCATTGGCCAGGTCTTCTGGATCAAGATCTGCTTGCCACACCTTGGCCCGGCTTAACGCAGTTAAAGTGCCGGCTCTGGCAGAGGCTCGCTTTAATTCTTCAATCCTCTTGGGTACCACTGACAAACTTTCCAATGTGTGCCCTTGATAAGAGTGGGCGGCTATTTCTTGTGCAGAGCAACAGCAATGGTCCGTTGAGCGCCAGTGTATAATTGTTCTACAAGAGTGTAGACGGCTTTCAACCTGATACGCATGTCTGAGCCCAACTTGACGCTCCGAGAACCTGCATTAGTTAATTTGTTGATAAGCCGATAGGTGTTTATAATGGATTGATAGCGATGAAAGGAGTCATGATCATTACTTACCGAAGATGGCCAATGACATATTATTGATTTGCTGCTGTAAACCGGACAGTTCACCAGTCACCGGTTTAAGCGCGGCTTTAGCTTGTTCTGCTCTCTTCAATAGAGCCATTTTTTCGGTCTCCCAACCATCCTTATCAGTGTTGAAATTTTGCTTAAGCTGCTCAATGTTCTCCAAAGCAGCTTTCAGTTCTGACTTGGCCTTGGATGTTTCAGATTGTTGCGTTTTGATGTTAGCCTTTAGATCATTGAGCTGTGAGTCTTTCTTAGTTAATCTAGCCTGTGACATGAGCACACATGGAAAGTATTACAATCATGATTATTTTTTTAGTCCCAAGAACAATACAAGTATTACCTTGGCCCTTGGGTGCTAATGCATATTTCTCTTTTTAAGACAAACTTTTGAAGTCCCAAGCACAATACAAGTATTATCCTTGGCACTTGGGGTCTAATGCCTATTGCTCTTTTGAAAGATGAATTTATCTGATGACTTGGGTGAAATGATCCGGTTTATCAAAATTATTGAAGTGTTGATCTATCAATGTTGTTAAGTTCCATTTTAACTTGACAAGTTTAAACCGGCCCTTGGGGGCTACAGATCCAAAGTTGAATCATGGTATTTAAAGTCCCGACTTAACATGATAATTAAGCCGGCCCTTGGGGGCTACTAGTGAGGGAGATCTTCTACTTTGTGGCTATTTGAAAAGTCTACAGAATATTCAATCCTATCATACTCTATAGACTTGGCGGCCGATAGACATATGATTATGAAGAGAATAGGGATTAGAGTACCTCATAGCGTTCCTTCATCAAGTTGACTAAGCCGGCTTCAAAGTCGCGGCTTGTGTGTAGACGGTTTAAATAACCGGAATGGATTTCTTGAGCGCTGAAATGTGAGTAGCCTTCTACGTCTATTTTCCACTTGCCTTTATCAGCAGCGGAAAACTCTTCTTTGGCACTATGCTTGGACAGAGCAGTGGGGTTACCCGGCGTGGTATACCCGAACCCAGTGACAACAACATCGTCAGCCTTTGTTTCCGAAGGCTTGATGGGACTTCGAGGATTAGGGATGACCGGTTCAACATCCATTCGATCCATGGTAACTTCATTCTCTTCTAGTGGCAGATCATCAACAATAGCTTCAGCAGTTGGATGAGAGAGTTCTGGTTGTTGTTGTTTTGACTCAGATGGGTTGGATTCGTCGACCGTTTTGTTCAGTTTTGCCTTTTTGCTGGGCTTGGCGTGGCCACTGAAAATAAGAAGCACAAAGAGGTCAGCATATTGATCAGGCATGAAGTTTTGAATAATTACATATACCCTTACCCAGGTACAGTCTTGAAAGCTGGGATTTGGGTTCCTGTTGAGTCGCCATAGGAAGAGTGAGATGTTCCCTGATAATTTGAATCAGACGGGTTAAGAGGTTGACAAAACCCGCCTTGGGGTAATCTAAGTCAGAAATGAAAGTGCAACTATCCCTGGGTGGTTTTGGTAATTCCTAACAACATATAGCTCATTGAGCTAACATTATTCCAAGATTAATATTTCAGGAAAAGCTCAATGAATGGCATGGCATGGATGAGGAAAGTGGATCCCTCAAAATTCTAAGGACAAAAAGTTTGGCTCAAGCTTGAATCTCAAGACTCTACATTTTATATTTTAGTGATCCAAGATCACATTGAGTCTATAGGAAAAGCCAATACTATCAAGGAGGGATGAGGTGTTGCTTAATGGCTTGCTTGCTCAAAGTGCTTAGTGATATGCTCCAAAAACCCTCAACTACCTTCCCACATCCACATATGACCTAAACCAAAAGTCAAACTCGGCCCCACCGATTCTTTCTATCCGGCGCCACCGAGTTTCAAATGGCATAGCCACTGCCACAAACCCTAGGCAAATCGGTCTCACCGATAGGGATCTCGGTCTCACTGAGATGGGATTGTAATCTCTCTGTTTACCTTCGTAATGTTTTGGTCTTACCGAGATGAGCGATCGGTCCCACCGAAATTGCAATGTAAACTCTCTGTTTCCCTTTTGTAACATTTCAGTCTCACCGAGATGAGCGAATCGGTCCCACCGAGTTTACCTGACCAACTCCCTGGTTAGCTTATTACCAAAATCGGTCCTACTGAGTTTGTGTAATTGGTCACACCAAGATTACGTTATGCCCTAACCCTAACCATATCGGTCCTACCGAGTTGCATCTCAGTCCCACCGAAAATCCTAACGGTCACTAGGTTTGTTGAATCGGTCCGACCGAGTTTAATCATTCGGTCCCACCGAGTTTGGCAAATTGTGTGTAACGGTTAGATTTTGTGTGGAGGCTATATATACCCCTCCACCCACTCTTCATTCGTGGAGAGAGCCATCAGAACATACCTACACTTCCAATACACATTTTCTGAGAGAGAACCACCTACACTTGTGTTGAGGTCAAGATATTCCATTCCAACCATATGAATCTTGATCTCTAGCCTTCCCCAAGTTGCTTTCCACTCGAATCTTCTTTCCACCAAATCCAAATCCTGTGAGAGAGACTTGAGTGTTGGGGAGACTATCATTTGAAGCACAAGAGCAAGGAGTTCATCATCAACACACCATTTGTTACTTCTTGGAGAGTGGTGTCTCCTAGATTGGCTAGGTGTGACTTGGGAGCCTCCAACAAGATTGTGGAGTTGAACCAAGGAGTTTGTAAGGGCAAGGAGGTCGCCTACTTCGTGAAGATCTACCGCTAGTGAGGCAAGTCCTTCGTGGGCGATGGACGTGATGGAATAGACAAGGTTGCTTCTTCGTGGACCCTTCATGGGTGGAGCCCTCCGTGGACTCGCGCAACCGTTACCCTCCGTGGGTTGAAGTCCCCATCAACGTGGATGTACGATAGCACCACCTATCGGAACCATGACAAAAACATCTGTGTCTCCAATTGCATTTGAATCCTCCAAACCCTTCCCTTTACATTCTTGCAAGTTGCATGCTTTACTTTCCGCTGCTCATATACTCTTTTGCATGCTTGCTTGAATTGTGTGGAGATTGCTTGACTTGTGCTAAGATAGCTAAAATCTGCCAAGAACTAAAATTGGGAAAAGGCTAGATTTTTATTTGGTCAAGTAGTCTAATCACCCCCCTCTAGACATACTTTCGATCCTACAAGTGGTATCAGAGCTCTGGTTTCCATTTGCTTTGATTTCCATAGCTTTTGGTGGTCATAGCCTTGGTTTCACAACCTAGGAGAGTATGGCGTCTAGCGAGGGAAATTATCACCGTAGAGGTCCTTACTTTGATGGCACTAATTTTGCTAGTTGGAAGCATAAGATGAAAATGCATATTCTTGGACATAACCCCGCCGTTTGGGCTATTGTGTGTATTGGCTTGCAAGGTGAATTCTTTGATGGGAAAGAACCAAACCGTGAAGCTACCGCCGAAGAGTCAAAGATGCTGCAATACAACGCTCAAGATTGTGATATCCTCTTCAATGGATTGTGCCCCGAAGAATTCAACAAAATCAGCCGTCTTGAGAATGCAAAGGAAATTTGGGATACTTTGATTGATATGCACGAAGGTACTGACTCTGTCAAGGAATCCAAATTGGATGTGCTTCAAAGTCAACTTGACAAGTTCAAAATGGAGGATGGTGAAGGTGTCGCAGAAATGTAATCTAGGCTTGCTCTTATCACAAATGAGGTTGCCGGCTTAGGGAGTGAAGAGATGACTGATAGATTCATCATCAAGAAGATCCTAAGAGCCTTGGATGGAAAATATGATACCGTGTGCACATTGATCCAAATGATGCCCAATTACAAAGATCTCAAGCCAACGGAAGTCATCGGAAGAATTGTTGCTCATGAGATGTCACTCAAGGATAAAGAGGAACTTCACAACAAATCAAGTGGTGCTTACAAAGCCTCATGTGAAGCCCCCACATCATCAAGCCAGAAACAAACCTTCAATGAAGAATTGAGCTTAATGGTGAAGAACTTCAACAAGTTCTACAAGAGTAGAAGCAAAGAGAGAAGCTCCAAGTCAAGGTTCTACAATGACAAAAGATCTTCTAGTCGAGAGCGAAACTGCTACAATTGTGGAAGGCCCGGACACTATTCCAATGAGTGTACGGCCCCCTACAAGAGAAGAGAAGATTCTCCCAAGAGAAGAAGTAGAAGAGAAGAATCACCATCTAGAGAAAGAAGGAGTAGAGATGATCGTTATGAACGAAGACCCTCACGGAGAAGCAAGGATTCGGAAACAAAGGACAAGTCATCAAGGAGCTACACAAAACGAAGACATCAAGCTCATGTTGGTGAATGGGTATCCGGCTCTGACTCCGACAACCACTCCGAGAGAAGCTATCACTCCGACTCGGAATATACTCAAGATGAAGGTGTTGCTGGTCTAGCACTTGTGACAACCAACTCCTACGACATATTTGACTCACCAAATGAAGGAGTTGGAAGCTGCTTCATGGTTAAAGGCCCAAAGGTATCACACCCCGAGTATGTTGATTTCAATAGTGATGAAGATGACTTGTTAGGTGATGATGATTTACTTGTTGACAACTCTAGTGATGAATACTATGATGAAACGTCAATTAATCATGCTAATCAAGATAAAACGAATGACAATGATAAGGAGAACATTGAGTCTCTAACTAAAGAACTAAACACTCTTAAGTTAGCTCATGAAACTATCTTAGGAGATCATCGAGAACTTTTAAGGACTCATGAGAAATTACGCTTTGAAAAGCTCAACCTTGAGCAAGAGCATGAGTACATTGCCAAGCGTTTACTCTTATCCACTTACATGCCTCAAGTCAAGTCTAGTAACAAGAACAAGAAAGATTCTTCCTCTAGTAGTAACAATAATCATGCTAAATCCAATATTGTTGCTTCTAGTAGTTCTCTTGATTCCACTAATGATTCTCTTTGCCAAGTTACACTTGAGCAAGAAAATAGCTTATTGAAGGGAATTATAGAGAAAGGTGTTTACAAGAGCCTTGCCGGAAGTAAGCAATTCGAGGAAATTGTACGCAAGCAGGGAAGGCACCGGAAGAATCAAGGTGTTGGTTTTGAACGAAAGTTCAATGCCAATGGAGTTGAGTGGGAAGAAGATCAATACCCCAAGACGAAGTTTGTTCCTCAACAAGAGAAGTATGATCCTACTTCTTTCAAAGGGACACAAGCTCAAGATGATCTTCCACCACAAGACCACAAGCAAAAAGGCAAGGACAAGCTTCAAGAGGAAATTGATGCATTTGAAGAAGCTCCTAAGGCCTTGGTCAAGTGGGCTCCCAAGACTACATCAAGTTCCACTTCATCAAGTACAACTACAACACCAAGGATTCCCATCAAGATGGTGTGGGTCCCGAAGGAGAAGAACTAGAGAGTTCTTGAGGGTGACTCCGCCAACATACTTCACTCTTATCATCTTGGCAAGAAAAAGTGCAATCAACTTCCACATCTTGCACTAGTTCAAGGAGTCACAAACCCTCTTGTTGGTAAGACAAGGGACAAGGTAACCTAAAAGCTTTCATAGACATCATCTTGTGTGTGCATCACTCTATTCTATGGATATCCTTGTTTGTTCCTTGTGGGACTAACCCGTGTAGGTATTTAAAGTGCAACTCACTCCAATGGATAGCTCCAAATGATCTACATCAACATTGAGCATCCACATCTTCAACATCTACATGAAGTCATCATCGACAAAACCCAAGGTTAGTTCATCCCTCTTAGGGGGGATCTCACATCTAGGGGGAGCTTTACTCTAAGAATTGAGCTAAAGCAACTCTAATGGTGTGAACACAACAATGCTTTATGTAAAAGTGGTAACCCCACTTGTGCTTAAACGATGAGTATGACCTATGATCAAATGTTCTCATTTGACTCCTAAGTCAATATACTCATATATAGATGACCTAGTCATCGCAAATTGTTTGATAGATGCTAGAATTGGTTGTGCATGCTTTGCCACATATTTCAATTGCCATTTTATTGTGTGAGCATGTTGATTGCATATTTTACTCATTCGAGGACATCCACTTGTTGTTTTGATTGATTGGTTTTCTTTTCTTTTGCCAAGTGGATGGACAAGAATGCCTAAGAACCCTCTCTAGATATCTATGCTTTTCTCATCTCAAACTCTATTCATGCTACATCACAAAATTTGATCAAGTCAGATTCGAACCACTCTGTGTGAGGAGCACTCGGAGTCCCCGATTCGTCATAGACTTAAACTTCCAAAACTTCTTTGTGCATTTCGGTCTGACCGATTCATCCATTTCGGTCATACCGAGATCACTAAGTCGATCTAGATTTTCAATCTCGGTGCAACCGATTTGAACCTTTCGGTCACACCGAGTTTCAGTAAATGCTTGCAGTTATGAATCTCGGTGCCACCGAGTTGTTCCACTCGGTCACACCGACAGGGTCGGGCTATATATACTCACCGGCAAAATTTTGGAAATTTCTTCGAAACCCCTTCCCCCGCGCATAGCTCGCTCTGCCTCCTGGGTCTCCGGATCGTCCTCCTTGTCGCCAGCCGCCTCCTGTCGCTGGTCTCCGCCGCCGTCAACGGAATTCTTCCCCGCCGTTGCCGCCGTAGCGAGTTCATCACCGAACTAGGGTATGGACTCGATCACAGTGCTATCCCCGTCTGATTCCTAGCACATTGTGTTCACTATGATTCTTACCACGATTGAAATGCTTCTATCGAGTCAAAGCACTCCGTAGATTAGAGTTGATTTGAAAATTTAGGGTTAGGTTTCCGCCGAAACCATCTCGGACCATCCGAGTTGTGGAACTCGGTATCACCGATTCGGCTCAGGCCATTGCACATGTAATTTTCAGTCTGACCGAGAATTGCAAATCGGTGTGACCGAGTTCGGGACTTTGTGAAAACCTAGCAGTCTCGGTGCCACTGAACTGTGACTCGGTCTGACCGAGTTCACTAGTTTTGGTTCCAACAGCTGCTTCGGTATCACCGAGTTTACAAATCGGTTGATCCGAAATGCTTTCTGTGGAAAACTAAAACTAAGTTTTTGACTCATTCTGTTGCAAAAACCTCTGCATTTTGTGATGCTCATCCACTCTATCTCATCTATATCTATTCACAGGGTCTGCTGTCAGTGTTTGCAATATGTCTGATCAGAGTGACAGCCAGAACAGGTCAGAGGAGTAGGTTCACCTAAGTGAGGGCACTAGTCCCTCTAGCAGTTCAGATGATGGTAGCAGGAGCACTCCCAGGAACTTGCCCAAAGCTGCCACCAGAACAAGGAAGAAGAAAACTTCAGAGTCTGAGGATGAAGACTATGTGGCCACTGAGGATGATGCCACATCAAAGAAGAAAGTGATCAAGAAGGAGTACAGCTCAGCTGCAGTTAAGCCAAGGATGAAGATCAAAAGGCCAGCAGGAAGACAACCCATGTCAAAAGCCAGAGCCACCACTCAAGCATCTTTGGAATCCAAACCCAAAGAGGCTGCTGCAGAAGGGAAGAAAAGGAAGGAAAGGGTCAAGAAGACCATGGCCAGAGTGATTGGAAAGGCTTCCATGATGGAAGAAGAAGAAGAGGTTGTTGCACCAGCACCCAAGTCACAAAAGCTTATGGGTGATGCTATCAGGACAGGGGCTGCTTCATCAAAGCCCAAAGAAGCACCCAAAGCAGCCTCCAAGCCCAAGAGTGCACCTAAGAGGAATACCAGGAGTATACCAGCTGCTGAGAAGAACAAGGCCCCAGTGCCTGAACTTTCTGCTGATGAAGATGATGAAGGACAAGTCCTGAGGAAGCTCAAACCCAAGATTCCAGACCACAATGATGCTTATCCTGTGGCTGAGAACATGAAGATCAGGAGAGACTCAGGACTGAGGAAATGGAAAGAGACAGACCCATATGTTACAAGAAGAAGAACTGCTGTTGATTACAGGTTCCACACAAAGGAACAGCAAGATTTCTATGAGACCGCGCTGCTGGACAAGAAGCCTATAGTGTGTGAAATGAGGTTGGTCGACTGGAAGTATATCAAGGAAAATGAGAAACACTATCCTGGTGTGTTTGACAGCTTCAGTGCTTGTGGAGTTGCAGACTTTGTTGGGCAGAAGCTCACAAAGTGGAATGAGGAGCTCATAATGCAATTCTACTCCACAGCGCACTTCTATCCAGATGGCAGGATAGTATGGATGTCTGAAGGTACAAGGTATCACTCAACTATTGAGGAATGGGCAAATCTGATCAATGCTCCTAAGGAAGAAGAAGATGACTTGGATGTCTATGCCAAGAAGAAGATGGATCACAACTCTATGGCAAACATGTACAAAGAGATTCCTGAAGATGATCTTGAGACTCACCAGTTTGGGTATGTAAAACACTTGCTGTCAGGGTTGCCTACAATCAATTGGATCCTTAGGCACACTCTCTTGCCCAAGTCTGGTGATCACAGAATGATCAGAGGCCATGCAATTAACTTGCTACATATGTTTGATGTGCCACAGAAGTTCAAGGTCATGAGCCTTATAGTTGATACTATCAAGAGGACTGCAGCAGACCAGAAAAGAAGTTGTGGATATGCCCCACAAATCCAGGAGTTGATAAACTCAAAGATGGGCACAGGCATATACCTGTTGGATAAGGAACACTTGCCTATCTACCCAGACTTCGAGGACAATCAACTTCGACTGAAGCCTTCGTTCTTGGAGTTCTTCGGACACCACCACCTGAAGACCTAGCGTGAGAGACGTTTTAGTGCTATGCATTTTCTATGAACTTTTTGGTAACTTGTTGCCAAAGGGGGATAAAAATGTATAGATCATAGGCTTCGAGAGAGAGAGAGTTTGCTTTTGTTCTCTCTTGTCTTCTTGGTTGAACTTTGTTTGTCTTTTGATTGCTTGAGATACTATGCTATTATCTGTGAGACATTGATGATCATGTGGTTGATCATAAGCTACACTTATGCTTGTTAGATGATATTATCTTACTTATCCTTATATGATCATTCACTTTGCTTGGTGATGAGTGCATGTATTTAATTCTTATCATTTGGAGCGCTCCACCAAGATGTATGTGACATGGAAGAGTAACCCATGATCCCAACTCATTGTGCATTTGCAGTCCAAAGCAAATCTTAAGATATGCACAAATTTAGGGGGAGCTCTTGCTTTTCACATACTTCTCAAAGTGACAATATCTTTCACTCTTATTATCATTTTTCAAAGCTTTGATCTATATGTTGTCATCAATTACCAAAAAGGGGGAGATTGAAAGTGCAACTATCCCTGGGTGGTTTTGGTAATTCCTAACAACATATAGCTCATTGAGCTAACATTATTCAAAGATTAATATTTCAGGAAAAGCTCAATGAATGGCATGGCATGGATGAGGAAAGTGGATCCCTCAAAATTCTAAGGACTTAAAGTTTGGCTCAAGCTTGAAGCTCAAGACTCTACATTTTATATTTTAGTGATCCAAGATCACATTGAGTCTATAGGAAAAGCCAATACTATCAAGGAGGGATGCGGTGTAGCTTAATGGCTTGCTTGCTAAAAATGCTTAGTGATATGCTCCAAAAACCCTGAACTACCTTCCCACATCCACATATGACCTAAACCAAAAGTCAAACTCGGCCCCACCGATTCTTTCTATCCGGCGCCACCGAGTTTCAAATGTCATAGCCACTGCCACAAACCCTAGGCAAATCGGTCTCACCGATAGGGATCTCGGTCTCACCGAGATGGGATTGTAATCTCTCTGTTTACCTTCGTAATGTTTTGGTCTTACCGAGACGAGCGATCGGTCCCACCGAGATTGCAATGTAAACTCTCTGTTTCCCTTTTGTAACATTTCGGTCTCACCGAGATGAGCGAATCGGTCCCACCGAGTTTACCTGACCAACTCTCTGGTTAGCTTATTACCAAAATCGGTCTTACCGAGTTTGTGTAATCGGTCACACCGAGATTACGTTATGCCCTAACCCTAACCATATCGGTCCTACCGAGTTGCATCTCAGTCCCACCGAAAATCCTAACGGTCACTAGGTTTGCTGAATCGGTCCGACCGAGTTCAATCATTCGATCCCACCGAGTTTGGAAAATTGTGGGTAACGGTTAGATTTTGTGTGGAGGCTATATATACCCCTCCACCCACTCTTCATTCGTAGAGAGAGCCATTAGAACATACCTACACTTCCAATACACATTTTCTGAGAGAGAACCACCTACACTTGTGTTGAGGTCAAGATATTCCATTCCAACCATATGAATCTTGATCTCTAGCCTTCCCTAAGTTGCTTTCCACTCAAATCTTCTTTCCACCAAATCCAAATCCTGTGAGAGAGAGTTGAGTGTTGGGGAGACTATCATTTGAAGCACAAGAGCAAGGAGTTCCTCATCAACGCACCATTTGTTACTTCTTGGAGAGTGGTGTCTCCTAGATTGGCTAGGTGTCTCTTGGGAGCCTCCGAAAAGATTGTGGAGTTGAACCAAGGAGTTTGTAAGGGCAAGGAGATCACCTACTTCGTGAAGATCTACCGCTAGTGAGGCAAGTCCTTCGTGGGCGACGGCCGTGATGGAATAGACATGGTTGCTTCTTCGTGGACCCTTCGTGGGTGGAGCCCTCCGTGGACTCGCGCAACCGTTACCCTTCGTGGGTTGAAGTCTCCATCAACGTGGATGTACGATAGCACCACCTATCGGAACCATGACAAAAAACATCCGTGTCTCCAATTGCGTTTGAATCCTCCAAACCCTTCCCTTTACATTCTTGCAATTTGCATGCTTTACTTTCCGCTGCTCATATACTCTTTTGCATGCTTGCTTGAATTGTGTGGAGATTGCTTGACTTGTGCTAAGATAACTAAAATCTGCCAAGAACTAAAATTGGGAAAAGGCTAGATTTTTATTTGGTCAAGTAGTCTAATCACCCCCCCCCCTCTAGACATACTTTCGACCCTACAAGAAATTTTTAAGACCGTCGGTCGACGTTTGTGAGGTGCTGGGGTGTTTGGTAAGCCAGAGGATAAAACTCCACTGCCACTTTTCCGGGTTGTCCGGCGAGCTTCATGTTGCTGCTTCTTCAAAAGAAAGTTGGGATCCAAATAAGCCAAAGGATGAGAAAACCTTACTTTCCGGTTTGCCTGACGAATATTCTGTTTTGGCACAGACTCTGAGCCGGAGGGAAGAACAATTACCTCGTTGTCACCCGCACGGCTGGCTTCAGCTTCCTCCTGATAACAATCATTGTCAATGAGATGTATAAAAAATGAGCCAGGAGAGTCAAGTTCTACCTCCGACTCATGATCATTAGTGTCATCATCCGAGTTTAACCCGGCGGGTTCGATGGTTTTATTCTTAGCAGGCCTCTTGGTGACCTTTGTCTTGGTACGAGCCGGTTTTTTGCGGTTTCTTCTTCCAAAATGAAGAGTTGGCCTGTTAAAATCAAAAGGTCATAAGTAGGCAATATTAATGCAAATGTGATTAACTGGAAGGTGTGCAATATTTACAGCTGGCGGTTTGTTGAAGGAGCAGAAAGGACTAAGTCCTGTTTTACTGCAATCTGCCGAAGATTTGTTCAGCATGGTGGCTTCAGTAATTTCTACGTCAAACAGTTGAATGTTGTAGTGGCGCTGGGAACCTTTTAAATTGCCAGTGTATTCGCACATTAAGCCAGGGTGATGGCTTAATGGCAAGATGCTCCAGGACACCCAGCACCGAACAAAGTCGATGCCGGTTAGGCCATTAGCCATGAAGGCTCTGAGCTTTGAAAAAGCTGGTGCATATTTGGCCCATTCCTTTGCATTGATCCATGGGGGAAGTGGATGTGTGTTGCTAAGCTGATGATCGCGGTAACCCGACAGAGGATTTTCGTCTGCTGGAGATGTATCTTGGCAGTAAAACCAAGTGTGGTTCCAATCTCTGGGGTGACTCGGCGCCTTGGCATAGGGAAAGCTGGCTTCTTTCCTCTTCTGAATTGAAACCCCAACGAGTTCCAAGCTAGGCCCGTCAACAAACTCTGTTTGATGGTTTAAGTAGTAAAATTCTCTGAATAATTCAACTGTGGGCCCCTCTTGAAGATAAGCTTCATAAAATACTTGAAAGTTGCAAATATTGGACACAGAATTGGGCCCAATATCTTGAGGGTGAAGTTGGAAAAAATGAAGAACGCCGCGGAAAAACTTTGAGCCCGGTGGGCTGAACCCCCGAATCATGTGGTCAGTGCAAACAATCACTTCTCCATCCTTGGGCTTAGGTGGATTTTCTTCACCAGGGACCCTCCAGTGGATGCCCTCTTTCTTAGCTAAGGTGCCGGTTGCAACAAAATTGTTTAGGTCTTCTTCGGTAACCCGGGATCGGACCCAGTTGCAAGCAGTATATGTCTTAGTCATTTTTTGCTGATCTGAAAGGAGGATTATGCCGGTTTAAAGATTATATGGTTAAACCGTCTATTGGTTTAAAAGCAAATAATAATGAATCATGCATGCAAAGGTGTTAAACCGGAGGATAACATTGAAATCATAAAGGTGAGTTATTGGCGACTTAAAAGGGGGTTAATGGTACCTGGCGGGTTATGGTTTCTGAGCAAAGCCGCCCATACAATTATTGATTTACAGATCTGAGAGTGGAAAAGTTGCGAAGTGTTGGAAAAACAGATTTCACAAATTGATGCTATGATTTTGGATCTACAACACTTCAAATAATGGAAAATATCTAAACCTAAGTGGCAGTAGTTGAGAAGTTCATGTGTCCAGATTGGGTTTCTCACGCAGAGATGTTTTAATATCAAAAATTAGTACTACAACTACCACCGTGCAGGAGGAGTATAAAGTTTGGATCGAAATCTCAAAATACAGTGAAGAACAAAGAAAGGCAGAGATGAACTGCGACGAACTTGTGGAAACCCTAATGGAATCTATGGCGAAAGGAAAAGGGAGAACTCACCGGAGTTGTTGAATGGCGGAGATGCGCGGATGGACTTTGGTCAGTTCAGGTTGATGCGGCGGCCGTAGACGAGGCAGTTGTGAAGGTCGACGGCGGCGGTGGAGCTCAGGCGCAGAGGCGTCGTGAGGTAGAAGATGGAGACGAGAAGGCGAAGGGGAAAAGTGAGAAGGGACCCCTGGCCCTATTTATAAGGCTGGAAAGATAAAGTGGCATACGTGGGAATCGAGGAGGTTAAAAATGGATATGTGACAGCACAGACGCCTTGATTTTCGAAGTCTCATTAAAAGAGAGGGTATATTAAGATTTGGGCCTTGCGTAATATTAATGACAGGTGATGTCACGGCGGGTTACCATAATCCTAGGAGATGACGTCACGACGGGTTACAAGATCTCGTAAGAGCAAATGAGGAAGGATTTTTTTCTAAGTATTGAAGATTGATATGAACAAGTTCACATCAACCTGGGGCCTAATGTTGGGGATATAACTACTGGGTATGAACCGCCCAGGAGGCGTCGGGTTATACCACTGGCGGCTTACCAATGAAGATGGCGGATCATACGAGCCTGGTGACGGCCCAAGACCCAGAGGTGACTTACGGCCCAGGTGGATGAACCGCCATGTATGTGTGACTTGTATTGTAAGGCAGACGTAGTTAGTCACCGAGCCGGACACATTTTATAAGACGGACGGGACTCTGTAAGCCGTCGGGTGTCAACCTGTGTATATAAAGGGACGACCCGGCGGTGGTTTAGGACAAGAAACAAGAGATCAAGAACTAGTTCAAGCGTATTCGCTCCCTGGTAATTGAAACCCTAGCAATACAATCCCAAACTGGAGTATGCCTTTACCTTCATCGTCAGGGGCTGAACCAGTATAAACTCTCTGTGTCCTTTGTCCCGTTTAACCCCTTTAAGCTAACCTAGCTACTATGGCCCTATGCTAAGTCCTTCTACTAGGACATCTGTCGTGACAATTCCACGACAAACACTTTCTTCTCCTACGCCTGAGTTATATTCGTTGACAAGAGGCTGCTTACCAAAATTTCCAGGGGTCTATGTTCTTCAAAATATGAACAACACGGATTAGCTGACATTCCAAGGAAGTGTCGGTATCTCCCTTTGTGCGGTCATGCATAGAATGTTTAATGCTAGAGCAGGACATAGAAGTCATAGAGATAGTTGAGCAAATGGAGTTGGACTCGCCTTTTATGCTGCTATCATAAACAAGAGTGGTGTATGTTTTCCTAGCACCCAAAACTTATAGACCAATGATGAAACTCATGGCATTTAGACATATTAAAGGTCCAACTAGATTTGGCAGTGTGTTGATGAATAGTTGAAATTCTGTAACTCATGCTACCATGGCAAATGTACCTTTTATGTATAACATAAGATTCATTGCGTTATCTTAGGTGTATAACTTTTTTTTATCTCACACCTCATATATATCAAATTCTTCATTTTATCGCTCCTAAAAGTTACACACACTTTGATCTCTCTCACCTCTAGTGTGCCTAAGTTATTGTCTCTCAAAAATTTGATAAGTGTTCTTTTTAACTAGATACCCAAATTTGTCGACGTAACCAACAAAGACTATTGGGTTTCCCCTTACCTCATACTTGGTGGAGATGTGAGAGAGTCCACATGATCTATTTCTTTTCTCGGAGAAGCAGGCGGGCACTCAAAAATGGATGGCAATGCCTCTATTTTGCATTAGGTCCTTGCTCTGGATTTTTAGCATAATATGGATAACTTCCAATAGTGATGTTTGTCCATCATCATGCCACCGCCCTAGTCCAGTTTGAGAGGAGTTTTGGTTAAGCTATTACTTGTGTGTTAATTTGAGTTTAGGTATATTTAATACTTGAGTTTGCTTTTACTAGTTTTGCACTGAGTTGAACATGTTTTCCCACTTTGTGCGAACATATGTACATCGATTTTAGTGGTGTTGCAAAAGATTTATTGATGATCATGTAGTTACTTGATAGTGTATACGAACTGAGAGTAGAGCTAAGAGACTTAAAATTGTATACTAATCAATTGTAATTTTATTAGCTCCGCTTGAAAATCGTTTACATTGGCTATTTATTTTGGAATTACCGACTATGTACATTCATTTGTGAACGACCTCCCAACCGAGGGGGTATGGTCTTTTTGACTGCATCCA
Organism: Triticum monococcum; assembly: GCA_034509565.1. Taxonomy (NCBI): domain Eukaryota; kingdom Viridiplantae; phylum Streptophyta; class Magnoliopsida; order Poales; family Poaceae; genus Triticum; species Triticum monococcum. Next base: position 479,271,058 of record CM067843.1, read on the forward strand.
TTCAACAAACTATTAGGTTATATTGGTCGCCTTAATCTATATGTGTATCATAGGGGTATTATATTTTAGTCGCACTACACGAATTAGATCGCCAATCACATTACAAATTTATCGAATCAGAGTCGGCTCATTGCATCAACTGTTGGTTCAGAAAGTCGAATAGAGATTTGTGGGATAATCATTCTCGCCATCTCTCTCCAGTAGCTCGATCTCCACAATTCTAAGTATGTAATCATTTAAATTAGCTTTGTTTAATATATGTATAATCATGTTTATATTGTAACTCAAAATTATTTTTAGTAGGATAGAGCTGAGATATCCATCAAGAAGATATCTGGCAGTTGGCCTGGAAAGGCGACATGAAGATGACAACAATGACATAGCCAATGAAGATATGCTTATTTTTTGGTTTGCGCAATACAACTTTTCAGAGTTCGGCACTTGTTTTATATGTTGGTAGTGAACTATTGAAATGTATATGTTGTCTTTCAATGATTGCAAAACGGTAAATGTATTATGAAATGCAATGCACTTATGTGAGAAACGATAGTGTGCATGCGTGTGTGTGTGTGTGTATGCGATTCAAGATTTTGTTTGTGAGAGATTATGAAAGTGTGTTGTAAATTTGAAATACAGATCAAGCTAAAAGAAAATGCCAAACCTGAACTAGAAATGGAGGTGGTTTTGCATGTGGAACCACATGAAAAGTTAAACTAGTAGTAGCAGCTCATGGGCTGAAACTGCCTGGTTCTTCAAGTATTGGAGGCGGTTTGAAACAGCCTCCATTAGTACGAATATTAGCGGTACTTGCCAACAAGTGGAATGACTGCCACATGGGTGTGTTCGAGAATCGCCCCCAAAGCCTTGTTTTATACTAATGGACTCAAAAGCGTTGGTGTTGTCTTGACGCCCCGTAACATACACAAACCTAACTGAAAAAAAGGAAAAGATCCCTCCAGTCGACGGAGAGTCGAGGTCCACCATACCTCCAATGCCCATATGGTCACCTGAGACTGGGCGGGCCGGTGGCGACACCGACGATAGGCGTGGGCGGCTGGATCTCAAGAGATCAAATCTTAGAGGAGCGAGAGAGGAATGGCGGGTTAAGATATGCGATGGGTCATCATCCCCAGCACCTCCAAGGCCCGTATGGCCAATGAAGGTTTGGCGGGTCAACAACAACACTGACGAGAGGCGTGGGTGAATGGATATGAGGAAGTTAGATCTGAGAGGGAGGCGAGAGGAAGAGATAGTTAAGCAATAATTTCTAGGTCAAAGAGAATAATACCGTATGTAAGATGAAAAATAAGAATTCACAGGGGTGATCCCTCCGGGTAGCACTAATATTTCAGGCTCAACTGATTTATGACATCTGGAAAATAGAAACACTTGCATGCATCAGCATAATTTTCTTATTATTGAAATTCATATTATTCCACTCATATTGAATAATAGTTAGTACAAAACACCTAGCACTGCCATATGAACAGGCCTAGCTACAACAACGACTTGCGTCATTTCCTATTTTTTTGTTCTCTACTGGTTTTTTCTATGGTGGTCTTCTAGATTTCCCCCATTTATTTTCTATCAATTTTTTATGGTTTTCTTTGTTTTACTTTTCTATTTTCTAATTCCAACTTTTTGGGATAGTTTGCCACGAAGGAAAAGCAGAGAACGGGAATGTGAATTATAGTATTTTTGTGGGAATGGAAATGAAATACACAAGATACTTTTTTCTAGAAATATGGACTATTGGAAGTTTATAAATTTTCATATTTTTAAAATTCATGAAAAGTTTTTATTTAACACATGAACATCTAAAAAGATAATTAACATTTTTATTTTATGAAAAATAAATATGCGAACATTTTTCAAATTACATGAACAATTTTGAATTTCATAGATATTTACTTGAATTTTAAACACCTTTATATTTTTGCAAGAGGCGCGCGCCCCTCCATTCGTCGTCGTCCATAGTGACGGAGGCGAGGGGTATGATGCCGCCTGCGGTTTCCCATAGATATTCCTTGTCTGGTATCGTTGTGCGGGCTTTGCCCTAGGTCTTCGACAGTATGCATGGATCGCCACGACGAGGTACAAGCGGCGGCGCCACCACATCACACTATCCACCTTGTTGGCTAGGGATTAATGGAGGTGGGTATGTCAAGACGAATCGAAGGCCAGAGGTTCTACACACTTATACTGTGTGAGACTTCTTGGTAATGGCAGTGATGTGAGAGGATGACTCCATGGGATAGATTGGAAGACGTTTATGTGTAGGACGATTGGAGTTTGCAATAGTAATCTCAGCGAGTGGGGCGGCGACACTGGCAGACTTCATTCTTGGCGGTCTCAGTTTCCGGGGCAAAAACCCTAGGTCTTGTACCTAGCAATGGAAGCTTCCTAGTCATTTCCTTGTCGAAGGCATTGTTTGGAGATTGGACCTTCTCAAGGATGAAAATCCATGATCTAACTATGATGGTTGGACCGGACGACAATGGTGTTTGTGCACTATAACCTTCTAGAAAGCGTCATTTTTGGAGAAACTTTTTTGGAGTCTAGATGTTGTCATCATTGGTGGTGCCTTCTTGCTGCTGCAAGCCTCTTTTTTTCAATAGGGCATTTGTTTCCCTTTTTCTTCTTTTAATTTTTTTGTTGTGTGCATCTGTGATGTCTAGACTTACTCTGAATATTATGTTGTTATAGAGGTTGGGTGTAACTTGTATCATCCTGATATTAATATATTCTCTTTGTTGACAAAAATATATTCCTTACCCACTATCGAATTGAGTGAATGAATGAGTAGGACGGGGAAAGGGAAGTTCCGGTTTGGTTTGATTATTTCAAGTTACTCTATGTATGTTATTTTCTTTTTGTTTTGAGGGAATGAGTAGGACAAGTAAAGAAAAATGCCGATTTGGTTATATTATTCTAAATTACTCTATGTGCATGCCAATATTTGTGCATACCTCCCTCGCTCATTGCATGTTCGTTGTTGCTTCGTTTTTCTTTGCCTTTTACCTTTCTTTTCGTTTTTTCTTCTGGGCTTTTGTTTCTTCACCACTTTTTTCAGGTTTTGTGTTATTTCTTTGTTTTTCACCGGATTTTTTCATTTCTTTTCTGGATTTTTACCGGTTTCTATATTTTCCTCTTTTTTCTTCAGTTTTTTTCTTTCTTCTTTTCAATGTTTTTATCTTTTGTTTGATATTTTCTTTATTTTTCTTCTCTTTTCCTTTTCTTCTTCTAGTTTTTTTTATCAATTTTCTTCTTTTTTCTTTTTTCTTGGTTTTCACTCTTTTCATTATTTTGCACCGGTTTTAATTGGTTTTGTTGCTTCTTTTGTGTATTTTCATTGCATTTTTCTATCCTTTTCCGTATAGAACAAGAATATAGTTTCCAAAACATTTATTTTTTTCCTATTACACACAATATTTTTCGCATACATCCAAAACATTTTTTCTTTACATGTTGAACATTTTTCAGATACATAATTAACAATTTTTTCAAACATATATTTTGATATCAAGCTTTTACATACACATTCAACATTTTTCTTACAAATCAGGAGCATTTTTATATACATGTTTAACATTGTTCAAATACTTGATCAACATATTTGAGAACTCGTATTTTCTTATGTCTACCTTAGTCCATACACATGCAATTTTCATATACGCTATAACCCTAGCCGCCGCCAGGAGAGGCCAGTCTTCCAGCACCGTTGATGTCGCTTGAAGCTACGTCGGTATTTCCCCAAAGAGGAAGGGATGATGTAGCACAGCGGCGGTAGGTATTTACCTCAGATATTAAATCAAGGTTATCGAACCAGTAGGAGAACCAAGAAACACAATGTAAACAGTGGCTTCACACAAAAAACAAATCCTCGCAACCCGACGTGTTAATGAGGTTGTCAATCCCTTTCGAGTAACGGTGCCAGAAATTGGTGCGTGACGGTAAAAAGGTTGTAATAGATTGGATAAATAGATCTCAACTAATATAAATTGCAGCAAAGTATTTTTGGGTTTTTGGATTAATAGATTTGAAAATAAATGCAAATAAAAGTAGATCACAAAGGCAAATAATATGAGAAAGAGACCCGGGGGCCGTAGGTTTCACTAGTGGCTTCTCTCGAGAAAAATAGCAAACGGTAGGTGAACAAATTACTGTTGGGAAATTGATAGAACTTCAAATAATTATGACGATATCCGGGCAATGATCATTACATAGGATCACGTCCAAGATTAGTAGACCGACTCCTGCCTGCATCTACTACTATTACTCCACATATCGACCGCTATCCAGCATGCATCTAGTGTATTAAGTTCATGGAGAAACTGAGTAATGCGATAAGAACGATGACATGATGTAGACAAGATCTATCTATGTAGAGATAGACCCCATCGTTTATCCTTAGTAGCAACGATACATACGTGTCGTTTCCCTTTCTATCACTGGGATCAAGCACTGTAAGATCGAACCCGCTACAAAGTACCTCTTCCCATTGCAAGATAAATAGGTCAAGTTGGCCAAACAAAACCCAAATATCAGAGAAGAAATACGAGGCTATAAGCAATCATGCATAAAACAGATCAAAGAAACTCAAATACTTTCATGGATATAAAAAGATAGATCTGATCATAAACTCAAAGTTCATCGATCGCAACAAACACACCGCAAAAGAGTTACATCATATGGATCTCAAAGAGACCATTGTATTGAGAATCAAGAGAGAGAGAGAGATGAAGCCATCTAGCTACTAACTACGGACCCGAAGGTCTACAAAGAACTACTCACACATCAACGGAGAGGCCCCAATGGAGGTGGTGAACCCCATCCGAGATGGTGTCTAGATTGGATCTGGTGGTTCTAGACTCTGCGGAGGCTGGATGAATATTTCGTCGACTCCCCTAGGGTTCTGGGATTTTTGGGGTATTTATAGAGCAAAGAGGCGGTCCAGGAGGCTCCCGAGGTGGGCACAACCCACTAGGGCATGCCTGGGCCTCCTGGCGCGCCCTGGTGGGTTGTGCCCCCCTCAGGGCACGCCCCCCCAGGTGCAGTCAGGGCCCGTTGTGTTCCTTCTGGCTCATAAAAATTCTCCGTAAAGTTTCATGGCATTTGGACTCCGTCTGATACTGATTTTCTGTGATGTAAAAAATACAGAAAAAATAGGAACTGGCACATGGCACTATGTCAATAGGTTAGTAAAAAAAATGGTATAAAATGACTATAAAATGATTATAAAGCATCCAAGATTGATAATATAACAACATGGAACAATAAAAAAATCATAGATACGTTGGATACGTATCAACATCCCCAAGCTTAACTCCTGCTCGTCCTCGAGTAGGTAAGTGCTAAAAACAGAATTTTTGATGTGGAATGCTGCCTAACATGTTATATCATATTTGTTTTCTTTATAGCATGGACATTTGGACTTTCATATTGTTCAAAGCAATAGTCTAGTTTTGACATAATAATTTAGATACTCAAGCATGTCAACAAGCAACCATGTCTTTTAAAATGTCAATGCTAAAATGAGTTATCCCTAGCCCATATGCTCAAACATTGATCCATTCATGAAACACGCTCGAATATTAGCTACACCCAATACTTAAGTACGATCATATTGCCTCCTAGTTGGTGCTTTTATAAGAGAAGATGGAGACTCAAATAAAAATTGCATAAAGTAAAATAAAGGCCCTTCGCAGAGGGAAGTAGGGATTTGTAGAGGTGCTAGAGCTCAAAGCGAAAAACTTAGAGACAAAAACATTTTGGGAGGTGTGTCCATCCCACCAACGAAAACGACTTAGAGTTCCCAACACTTTCCATGCTAGATATGCCATAGGCGGTTCCCAAGCAGAAAGTAAAGTGTATTCCTTTTCCACCATACTTTCACTTTCCATGGCTAACTGTATCCACGGGTGCCCTCCATACCAACACTTTCCAAGAAATTTATTATTTGACAACATAAAGTAAATTAATTTTTTTTGCATTTCGGGACTGGGCATCCCTAAGACCTTTGCCTTACTCTCGTGCAATGACAAGTGAATAAACACTCATCGTGAGAATAACACATCCAGCATGGAAAATATTAGCCACCCCTCACCGCTCCGCGAGCGAAACAAACACACAAAAGAGAAGTTTATTTTGAAAATTAGATATGGCACATGAAAATTTTCTTAGAACGGCAAAAGAATACCGCATATAGGTAGATATAGTGGACTCATGTGGCAAAACTGGTTTAAAGGTTTTTGGATGCACAAGTAGTGATCATACTTGGTGCAAAATGAAGGCTAGGAAAAGATTGGAAAGCGACCAACCAAGAAACGGGTAATCTCATAAGCAAGCATTAAGCATAAATAACACTGAATAATGCAGCACAAGTAGGATATAATTTCATTGCATGACTATTGGCTTTCGTACTTGCATAGGGAATCACAAACCTTAACACCAATATTCTTACTAAAGCATAATTACTCATCAACATAACTCACATATCACATCATCATATCTCAAAACTATTACTAAGAATCAAGTTTATTTTGTCCATTGATCTTCATGAAAATTTCTATTATGTCCTTCTTGGATATCTATCACTTTGGGACTAATTTTCATGTGTTGCTTTTCATAAGCTCAAACAAATATAAGTGAAGATCATGAGCATAATTTTTCTTCTTTCTCTCAAAATAATTTAAGTGAAGCAAGAGAGAATTTCTTGAAAATTTTACTAACTCTCAAATAAATCCAAGTGAAGCAAGAAAGCATTTCTTCGAAAAATACTAAGCACGCCGTGCTAAAAAAGATATAAGTGAAGCACTAGAGCAAGTCCATAGCTCATACAAATTTAAATGAAGCATAGAGAGCAATTTTAACAAGTCATGACATAATTTTGGCTCTCTCAAATAGGTGTGTCCAGCAAGTATTGATGAATTAAAACACGAAATAAAACAAGCAAAGACTCATATCATACAAGACGCTCCAAGCAAAACACATATCACGTGACGAATAAAAATATAGTTTCGAGTAAAATACCGATAGTCATTGGGAGAAAGCGGGGATGCCACTCGGGGGCATCCCCAAGCTTAGTTGGTTGCTCATTTTTGGATAATAGCTTGGGATGCCGGGGAATCCCCAATCTTAGGCTCTTCTATCCTTCCTTCATCCATCGTAAGATAATCCAAAACTTGAAAACTTCAATCACATAAAACTCAACAAAACCTTCGTGAGATCCGTTAGTATAAGAAATTAATAAATCACTACCATAAGTGATGTATCAAACCAATTCATATTTTGTTTTTGTATTGTATCTATTGTATTCCAACTTTTCTATTGCAAAAACTCATCAAATAAAACCATAGAGCTATCTAAATAAGCACACAACACAAAGAAAATAGAATATGTCAAAACAGAACAGTGTGTAGCAATCTGACTATTTCGAATAATTCTGTGACTCCAAAAATTCTGAAAAATTAGGATGACCTGGGTAATTTTTATATTGATCTACCTCAAGTGGAATGGGTATTTTATCGCTATCTGGTTAAAAATGATAAATATTTTCGAGAGTGCAAAACTTTCTGTTTTTTCAGCAAGATCAAACAACTATCACCCAAGAAGATCCTAAAGGCTTTACTTGGCACAAACGCTAATTAAAACACAAAAAACAAAATCATAACAGTATCATAATTGTGCTAACACTGAAAAATAGGAAGAAGAAAGAAAAAATAAATTTTATTCATTGGGTTGCCTCCCAACAAGCGCTATAGTTTTATGCCCTTAGCTAGGCATAAAGCAAGGACCTAAGTTTTGTCATCTTTCTTCTTAACTTTCTTAGAGGTATTTTCATCACGAGGCTTTGTAAAAGCAACATAAAACATGTTATCCATAGAGTCCTTAGTAATCCTAAGTTGGTTTTCGTCATACCCCCTTTGATTTCCCGCAACAATCCAAGAGTAATGTTGATTAACATTACTGAAAACTTGTTGGGTTATATCTAGAACCGAGACTTCCTTTTTAAGATTCTCATCAAAGATTGTATTGTCCCCAAGCAAATGTCTTAAAGCATAGTCACTATTGTAAAGAATTTTCAACTATCACAGGTTTTTCACGATTCATACCATAAAAGTCAAAGATTTCCCTAGCTTCCCGTATTATGTAGTCAAACTCATTCATGAGAACAAGAGTGGCCAACTTTTTAGCTCTAGGATTCTTTATAATGGGGAGCTCAAAAAACAATCTTTGAAAGGTAGGATGGGTACGAATAAATTTACTTTCAAGTTTCAGAACTAGTGCTGAAATAGCATCCGCATAAGATCTAGTAGTTTTAAGTATAGGAGAATCATCAAGACTTAGATTCCCAACAGAATTAAAAAATTCTTGGATAAGTTCTTTTCCCATAACGTTTCCATGCCCCAAGATAAAAGTTTTAGCATCCAGATTTCCTATATGTCCAATCTTAGGAGTTAGGCCATCATCTGGTGGTGCCATACCGAAATCACTCACGATTTCAAACAAAGGATAGATCTGACAAGAAAACGGTGAACGGAAAAGAGAGGTGAATAAAACGGCAATTTTTTGTGAAGTGGAGGAGAGGAAAACGAGAGGCAAATGGCACATAATATAAATTACAGGGAGATGAGATTTGTGATTAGGAACCTAGTTTATCTTGAAGATCCTCCCCGGCAACGGTGCCAGAAATTCCTTTTGATGTCGCTTGAAGCTACGTCGGTATTTCTCCAAAGAGGAAGGGATGATGCAGCACGGCAGCGGTAGGTATTTCCCTCAGATATGAAACCAAGGTTATCGAACCAGTAGGAGAACCAAGCAAGACAACGTAAACATCCCATGCATACAGATAACAATTCCTCACAACCCGACGTGTTAAAGGGGTTGTCAATCTCTTTCGGGTAATGGTGCCAGAAATTGGTGCATGACGATAAAAAGGTTGTACAAGATTGGATAAATAGATCGCAAATAATATAAATTGCAGCAAAGTATTTTTGGGTTTTTGTATTAATAGATCTGAAAATAAATGCAAATAAAAGTAGATCGCAAAGGCAAATAATATGAGAAAGAGACCTGGGGGCTGTACGTTTCACTAGTGGCTTCTCTCGAGAAAAATAGCAAACGGCGGGTGAACAAATTATTGTTGGGAAATTGATAGAACTTCAAATAATTATGACGATATCCAGGCAATGATCATTACATAGGCATCACGTCCAAGATTAGTAGACCGACTTATGCCTACATCTACTACTATTACTCCACACATCGACCGCTATCCAGCATGCATCTAGTGTATTAAGTTCATAGAGAAACAGAGTAATGCAATAAGAACGATGACATGATGTAGACAAGATCTATCTATGTAGAGATAGACCCCATCGTTTTATCCTTAGTAGCAACGGTACATACGTGTCGTTTACTTTTCTGTCACTGGGATATAGCACCGTAAGATCGAACCCACTACAAAGTACCTCTTCCCATTGCAAGATAAATAGATCAAGTTGGCCAAACAAAACCCAAATATCAGAAAAGAAATACGAGGCTATAAGCAATCATGCATAAAAGAGATCAAAGAGACTCAAATACTTTCATGGATATAAAAAGATAGATCTGATCATAAACTCAAAATTCATCGATCCCAACAAACACACCGCGAAAGAGTTACATCATATGGATCTCCAAGAGACCATTGTATTGAAAATCAAGAGAGGGAGATGAAGCCATCTAGCTACTAACTAAGGACCCGAAGGTCTATAAAGAACTAATCACGCATCATCAGAGAGGCACCAATGGAGGTAGTGAACCCCATCCGAGATGGTGCCCAGATTGGATCTGGTGGTTCTGGACTTTGCAGCGACTGGATGAATGTTTCGTCGACTCCCCTAGGGTTCTGGGATTTTTGGGGTATTTATAGAGCAAAGAGGCGGTCCGGGGGGCAACTGAGGTGGGCACAACCCACCAGGGCGCGCCTGGGCCTCCTGGCGCGCCCTGGTGGGTTGTGCCCCCCTCGGGGCACCCCCAGGCGTAACCAGGGCCCTTTGTGTTCCTTCTGGCCCATACAAATTCTCTGTAAAGTTTCGTGGCATTTTGACTCCGTCTGATATTGATTTTCTGTAATGTAAAAAACACGAAAAAATAGGAGCTGGCACTTGGCACTATATCAATAGGTTACTATCAAAAATGATATAAAATGACTATAAAATAATTATAAAACATCCAAGATTGATAATATAACAGCATGGAATAATAAAGAAGTATAGATACGTGTAACATCCCAAATTTTCGATTTGAAATGTTATACATTAGATCATCATGCATATCATATTTTCTTGCATTTTTCTCGATCCTAGAAGTTTCACGCAACTCAAGGACCCTCGGAGAGAGTTGGAGATTTCGTTATTCTCAAATTTGAGAGTTTTCTCAAATTTTGAAAAGTGGATCATTTGATTTATTTATTTCATCTTCAATTATTTTTCCAATATCAAAAATATGAGAGAAGGGAATAATATGACTTTCCCAAATTTAGGAAAAATGAGGATTTGATAAGTAAATCAAATTTCGTTTGCCGGAGTTTTATTTGCATTTTATTGGACAGGGAAAAATGCGTGTTTTCAAAAATTGTATTTTAGGCCCGGAGAAAATTTCATTTTGTTCGGCTCATTTTTAGAAGTCGAGGAAAATTTACTTTATTAATTTTGGAGTCAGGTAGATTTGTTTTCTGTTTTTTTTCTTTTTTTGAACACGGAACCTTTGAAAAAAAAAATTCTCAGCGACTTGGGCCAAAGGCCCAAGCCACCGAGCCAGCGGCCGGCCAGGCCAAAGGCCATCGCGCGCCACGCCCAGGAGGAGCCGCCGCCGCCGTTGCCTCTTTTTAGGAAGTCCTAGTAGGACTTTAATCTTACTTCGTTTATTTTCTAGATCTTTTCTTTCTCTCTTTTCTATTTCTATTCCTAGTCTAATTCTTGTCCCTTATCCCAAGTAACCCCCCTCCCTAATATAAATACTCCTACACCCTCCCCCTTCTAAATCATCAAACCCAAAGTCTAGAGCTCCACCACACCCGCGCCACACCACCCACGCCGCACCACCCCACGCCGCGCCGCCGCGCCACCCCACGCCGCACCACCCCACCCGCGTCGCCGCCGCCCCTTGTGCCCGCGCCACCGCACCTTCCCACCGCCGCCGCCGCCGCACCACCGCGCCGCCGCACCTTCCCACCGCCGCCCCTTGTGCCCGCGCCGCCGCACCTTCCCACCGCCGCCGCCGCACCACCGCGCCGCCGCCCCACGCCCACGCCGCCGGAACCCCTCGCTGGAGATCTCGCCGGAGGTAGCCCCGCGCCGCATCTCTTCTTTTCATCGGATCGTTTTCTTCAACTCGTTCCGATTCTTCTTTTCCGATTCGTTTTTCTCTCCGGTTCTTCGCTAAACCGTTCTGGTTTTCTAGATCGGTTTTTCGATCGGTTTTGTTCTCCGAAACCCTAGATCGGATTCGTTCTCTTTTCCGGTTTAGTTGTCTTATGACCGTTCGCCGGACCGTTCGTCCTAATGAACGTGATCACCGGATTTCTTCTAGGTTAACAAACGTCCGTTCGTTTAACCGTTCTTCTTCTTCTTTTCTTTTCGTTGGATTTATTCCGCGATCGCGATCTCAGATTCGATCTTCGTTCTAGTTTTTCTTCCCGCTCGTTTATCGGAATCAGGTGGTTCAAGCGCCTGAAGTTTCGTCTCAAAACCGCCGTTCCGTCTAATCAACTTAAACAAGTTTTTGCTACGGTAAAATTTGACCTAGTTTCAACTTGCTAGAACCGAGTTGTTTCTTCCTTCGTTTGTTTTCGGTTTCTTTGTTCGGTTCTTTTCTTTCTTTGCAACCGGAATTCTTAAGTTGAACTTTCTGGTTCGTTCTCTTGTTCGAGTTTTACCTGTGCATTAGATGAGTACTTATTGTATGCTTGTTGTTTTGACTGCGTTAGATCACCCGGATTGCGCCGCTTGTTACGTCGAAACCCTAGGACTCGCGGATCATCACCCAAGCAAGTTCACACTTTGATCATACTTTTTCTACAACCCAGTTTTATTGCATTAGATCAATCCTCACATATTGCATGTTTAGGATCTAATTAAATTGTGGGATGGGAAGTAGATGAGGTAGTACCTATTACCTGTTATTATTATGAAACCTTGGGAGTTACTTCTACGATTGCTTATTATGCCATGCTATAATAGTAGACGTTGATTGGGTGAGTGATATCCATGACAGATGTGAGATTGATAATTTTAATGGTTTATCTAAGGTGGCAACCTAAACACACATCTGGGTGGATTGAGCCACCTGATGTCTATCAGGACTTGCCTATTTTTTTTGGACCGCCACCCAGGCTCAAAGGGATCATAAGATCTTTCATGCTAGAAACTTACGTGTGCAGTCACAAGCCATTATGGGCTCTGGCATAGTTGACTAAGTCGTGCGAACTCTTACAGGGTAGACTAGCAGATGTAGGGGAAAGTAGGTGTACCGGTCTATCCACCGTAAGGTGCTAGCGCTTCTAAAAGACTATGTCTCGGTCATCCGTTTCTCAAACACCAGTAGTGCGAGAAAACCAACGGAGGCGATCGAGCCTTGTGGGGAAAAGTGCGCAAACCTCTGCAGAGTGTATAAACTAATCATGATTAGCCGTGTCCCCGGTTATGGACATCTTGAGTATCTAGTTCTTGGATTATCCTGTTGATCTCATCATGTGACTTTAATTAATTTTGTTGGGTTTTAATGATGATGCTTAATTGGGATTGAGAATGCTGTCAACCATTCTCAATGTTTAACAACCAGCATGATAGTTAAATAAATTTATTCCTTTGTAGTAGGGAAAAATTTGCTTTTCGCAAAAACCTTACAACCATAGAGCCTTTCCACCAGCCATATATGCATGTAGTGATAGCTATTGTTCATCATTCTTTCTCTATGGTGTGAATTTGCCAGTACATTCAATGTACTGACCCGTTTCGGGCTGCAACGTCTAATGTTGCAGGTTTCTTACGACGAGTAAGTGATACGTTAGGGTTACGATTTCTACACTCAACTTTGCCGTTGGTGTTGATGGGAATCCACAACCTTGTTGCTTCCGCTATATTGGATTGAGGTAATAGTATTTACGTTACTTTATACATGTGATTTACCTCTGTTATAAATCCTGAGTACTGTGTGTGTCAGCATACCGATCTAGGGATGACACTTAAGCACAGAGACTTGATCCATTCGGGTCGGGTCGCTACAATACGTTGGAGACGTATCAGCCATCCTCCGGCAGCTCCCCTTAGTCGTCGGTCGTGTGGGGGGTCGCCAGATCCACGCGTGTGAATCGTTTCTACTCCTTCGTAGTCTAGGTTTTGAGGCTGTTCATTGTCTTTGCTTCGGCGTCGACGATGACGGCACTGAATAAAAGTTCTTTGGATTCTTCCCTGACGAGGCCATTGGTTCTGTGGTTGGGGATGAATTTGAAAACTAGTCTGTTCAGACAAGGATGGCGTGGCGGCGGCGACATCCTCATGGTGGACCTGTGTCCTCGGGCTCCGCCATTGCGATGGCGTTTGCTCCAGCGCCGACGCGGAACTTGGGAGGTAGTCCAGGAGTGGATGCAGATTGTGGTCTGCATCGACGACATCTGGAAGACGGAATTTGTGCTGGGCTCGTGGTTCGTGGATGGCAGGTATGGTTTCCTCCTTTGGCGTCTTAGTCGTGATGGGGTACCAGATCTGGAGTTCGATGGCGTGTCAGGGGTGTTGTCAGGTCTGATTCGTTCAGCGGCAAGGGCTTCACTTTTGGTGAGCCACCTTAGAGATCCGCAAAGCTGCATATCAGCGATGGAGCCACGCCGAGCTCAGGTGAGAAGGTGATTCGTCATTCTTTTCTTCGGTGGCTGCTGTGATGGTGCCGAAGATAGGTGACGGGCGTTGGTGTCAAGCTCAGAGATGTTCCGCTATCCTTTCAGTTTTGTCATGTCAGTCTTTACATGACTTGTACTTTGATCTTATGATATGAATGAGACACGTATTACCATGCAAAAAATATACTTTTTTACATTTTTATATATAATTAACAATTTTTATATACACATTCAACATTTTCCAAATACGTTATTAACAATTTTGGAAGATATGTATTTTGATGTCTAGGTTTTTGCACACACATTGTACAAGTTTTGTATATCGGGAAAAGTTTTTATATACACGTTTGAAAAAATTAAATGCATGATTAACATTTTTTTGAACATATATTTTTTGATGTATAGTTTTCCCATAAACATTCTACATTTCGGTATCCATCAGGAACATTTTATTTACACGTTTAACATTATTCAAATACATTTTAAACACTTTTACATATATATGTTTTCATGTTTTTTCATACACATTATACAACTTTTTAAATAAATTAGATATAAAGTTATTTCCCTAATAGATATATTCAGAATATTTTGAAATACAAGCAAAAGCAGGAAAATAAAACAAGAAAATGAAAAAAAATTAGACAACCTCGTGAAACTATTTACTCGTCACAATGTTTACACAGACGAATGGAAGATCTTCCGGATGGCCTAAACAAACATGGCGGCCAACCGCGAGGGAAAGAGAGTGTTCCGCTAGGTTGTGAGCCTAATAGTTTGAGCTCCTAAATTCATGAACTATATTACATGAAAGAAAGATTGGCGAACTGTGACGCCCCCGATTTGACCGTACACTAATCATGCATGCAAATGTGTACGATCAAGATCAAGGACTCACGGATAAATATCACAACACAACTCTACAAATAAAATAAGTCATACAAGCATCATATTACAAGCCAGGGGCCTCGAGGGCTCGAATACAAGAGCTCGATCATAGACGAGTCAGCGGAAGGAACAATATCTGAGTACAGACATAAGTTAAACAAGTTTGCCTTAAGAAGGCTAGCACAAACTGGGATACAGATCGAAAGAGGCGCAGGCCTCCTGCCTGGGATCCTCCTAAACTACCCCCGGTCGTCATCAGCAGACAACACGTAGTAGTAGGCACCTCCCGAGTAGTAGTAGTCGTCGTCGAAGGTGACGTCTGGCTCCTGGGCTCCAACATCTGGTTGCGACAACCAGGTAGAAGGGATAGGGGGAAAAGAGGGAGAAAGCAACCGTGAGTACTCATCCAAAGTACTCGCAAGCAAGAAGCTACACTACATATGTATGCATTGGTATCAACTAGAATAAGGCTATTATATGTGGACTGAACTGCAGAAAGCCGGAATAAGGGGGGATAACTAATCCTGTCGAAGACTACGCTTTTGGCAACCTCCGTCTTGCAGCATGTAGAAGAGAGTAGACTGAAGTCCTCCAAGTAGCATCGTTTAGCGTAATCCTAACCGATGATCCTCCTCTCGTCGCCCTGTGAGAGAGCGATCACCGGTTGTATCTGGCACTTGGAAGGGTGTGTTTTATTAAGTATCCGGTTCTAGTTGTCATAAGGTCAAGGTACAACTCCGGGTCGTCCTTTTACCGAGGGACACGGCTATTCGAATAGATAAACTTCCCTGCAGGGGTGCACCACATACCCCAACACGCTCGATCCCATTTGGCCGGACACACTTTTCTGGGTCATGCCCGGCCTCGGAAGATCAACACGTCGCAGCCCTACCTAGGCACAACAGAGAGGTCAGCACGCCGGTCTAAATCCTATGGCGCAGGGGTCTGGGCCCATCGCCCTTTGCACACCTGCACGTTGCGTACGCGGCCGGAAGCAGACCTAGCCTAGTGGCTTTCTAGTCCAATCCGGCGCGCGCCACTCAGTCGCTGACGTCACGAAGGCTTTGGCTGATACCACGACGCCGGGATACCCATAACTACTCCCGCGTAGATGGTTAGTACGTATAGACCAAATGGCCAGACTCAGATCAAATACGCAGATCTCGTTAAGCGTGTTAAGTATCCGCGAACGCCGACCAGGGCCAGGCCCACCTCTCTCCTAGGTGGTCTGAACCTGCCCTGTTGCTCCGCCTCCAGTAACAGTCGGGGGCCGTCGGGAACCCAGGCCCACCTCTACCGGGATGGAGCCACCTGCCCCTTCAGCCCCCAACTCCGAACAGTACCACAGGTAATGTAACTGTGTAAAGTATATAGTATATGCCCGTGATCACCTCCTGAAGTGATCACGGCCCAGTAGTATAGCATGGCAGACGGACAAGAGTGTAGGGCCACTGATGGAACACTAGCATCCTATACTAGGCATGAAGGATTGCAGGTAAAGGTAACAACAGTAATAACAAGGACAGGCTATGCATCAGGATAGGAATAACGGAAAGCAGTACCATGCTACACTACTCTAATGCAAGCAGTATAGAGAAGAGTAGGCGATATCTGGTGATCAAAGGGGGGGGGCTTGCCTGGTTGCTCTGGCAAGAGAGAGGGGTCGTCAACACCGTAGTCATATGGGGTAGCAGCGGCGTCGGTCTCGGTGTCTAGCGAGAGAAGAGGGGGAAGAAACAATAAATATAATGCAAACAAATGCATAACATGACAAGGTGTGATGCTAGATGTGCCCTAACGCGGTACTACCACTAAACCCACTGCGATAAAAAGTTTAACACCTAAATATAATAGTTTAACATTTTATTAATTATAAAAGGCATCTCAATAATTGTTTTGACTATTGTTTAAATCATTATGGTGTAGTTAAGCATTTCATAAAAGTTTGGTTACACCACCCCATTTACCTATGATTTATCCGACACATTTAGAACATTTTAGTTTTATTTTTGGAAAACTTTTGTTGTTTGGTTTAATTTCAAATTTGAATTTGAATCGGTTTTGAACTAACTGGAGATTAGCAACTATAAACGAGGTGACGTGGCATCATTAGCAGAGGATCACTGTAGCTTAATTACCCGGGCATCACAATTCTCCTCCACTACAAGAAATCTTGTCCCGAGATTTAAGCGGTGGAGTAAGGGGCGACGGTGTTGGTAGCGAAAAAAAAACTAACGAGTCTTCTCGGTCTTGGCTGCCCTTTCTAAGAGGTTGATCCCTTTCGTTGATGTCTTCATTTCACTGCTTCAAGTCACCATGATCAATTGTCATCCTTCTTCGGGATCTCCATCGTACTTATGAATAGGTAAGGGGCAGCTCTACAACGATAGGATGTTATAAGGGAAAATCTTCTAGGGGTTTCCCAAGTATGAAAATATGAGTATCTCTCGAGTTGAACAAATGAAACACATCAAGAGCAAAGTATGACGGTGCAATAAGAAGTTTCAAGCGGATAGGCAATCATTCATTGCCTGAAACAGAGTGTGAATGGGTTTCAGGGCAACGAGAATAGGTATTGTGTCCAATACTAGAATAGATCACTACACAGGTGGTCCGTGAATTACATACGAATTCAAGCGCGAGGAACAACCTTGGGAACAGGTGGTGTACAGGAGAGTCAGGTTTTGATTCTGTGGAACTGTGGGTTATGGGCCCACCATGTGGGATAAAAGTAGGAGGGGTGACATCTTGCATGGTCACGATAGCAAGGGATGTCAGAGGCTAGTCTGTCAGTTATGTCGGCAACAACATCGATACCAAGGGCGAGGGACGAAGAGAACCATTTTCCTGCTCGTTGTACGAGGCGGACCAATAGGCAAAGTTCTCGTCCACCGGTGGTTACCGGGATGCTATCAACAATGGTAACAGGGTCTTACTGACAGAGTTGTACAACGAGGTGCTTACTAAGCAGGGATTTATCACTGCTCAGTTAAATCAGATTACAAGAAAGCTTAACAAGACAATGGAAAGGAAAATGTGATTATCAGGTTTAACAGAAGAATGGAAAGGAAAATGTGTTTTAAACACATAATTCAGGGGTATATCTTTCCCAAGGACAAACAGAGCATGATATCCGTGGCAGGATATCATGTAGAAAACCCTTTAAGTAAGGGGAGAGAAATTTCATGACAGTACCCATACAACGGTGTTTGGATAATGGTTAAAGAAAACTTAGCATTGCGCTTTCAATGCTCTTATTGAAAATTGGAGTACCATAAACATGCTTCAAGAGGCATTGACATGGTATTCAAGCAAAGGTCAGACTTTGGAAACACAAAGGATCCATCAGGAATAACTAGTGAAATAAGTCTTACAATTTCCTCACGGAAGAATGGCTAGACTTGCTAAAAAGGATACTACAACAATAGGTCCTCCGGCCAGGTGTGCTAGGCCTGACATAACCTTACCGGGTCATATATAAAGACCAACATTATAACTCTTGGAAATAAGTTCCAACCATCATATCTGACCGAGATTCAGATCTGATTGGTGTCATGATACCTCAGACTTAGGATGCTTGAGAAGAAAAGGTGCGGCACAATTTGACGAGATGACATTGTAAGATTCTCGGGAAATGAACTATGGAAGTGAGTTCCTGTGATGCCCGGATAATCATGCTACAGTGAACCTCTGCTAATGATGCCACGTCACCTCCGTTACTGTTGATAATCGCGTTAGTTCAGAAACCGATTCAAATTCAAATCCAGAAAAATATGGCAAACAACAATAGTTTTCAAATATTGGAACTAAAATGTTCGGTTTGTTGAAAATAGTCCTTACTAAATATTGGTGGAGAAACCCCACTTTTATAAAGTGTTTAAAACTCCATAATGAGCAAAACAGTAACAAAATCAATTATTTAAAAGCTTTTAAATTATTAAACACTTACAAACTATTTTATTTTAGGTGCCAAGTTAATTGTAGTGGTGGCATATTTGTCAATACTAATTTAGGTACAACTAATGTATTTTATAAAACTAAGCTATTTGAAATATAAAGTTAAAACAGAAAAGAAAAGAAAATAAGAAAAGGAGAAAGACTAGAACAAAAAAACAAATAGAAAGAACAACCCCCCCATCTAGGCCTCGGCCCAGCAGGCCGACGGGCCGCCAGACCGGCCCACCCTGGTCCCCCTTATCCCCCACCCGGCCAAACCCTAACCACCGACACCCCACTACCCCCCCCCACGATCCCCCTCATCTCTTCTCTCTCCCCTCGTTCTGGATCGGGGGGGCACACGCCCGATTTCGCCACTGCCCGACGCGGCCCGGCTCTCACCACATCGCTCCGACGCCATCGCCCTGGACCTTGCCGCCTCGTCCTCAACCGCCCATCGCCAGACCGCCTCGCCTCCCCTTCTTCTCCGATCTGGATGCGCCGCCGCCCGAAGGCCTCACCGTCGCCGGACCACCCTGCCGTCGCTGCTCGTTGCCTGGAACTTCTCCGCCCCGTCGCGCCAGCCCCGACTCCTCCTCGAGCCGGCTTTGCTCAACTACAGGGCTGGGTGAGCCCCGTCCTTCCTCTCCCCTCGTTCTCTGTCGCCGGCGCCGTCCACCGCGCGCCGACCACGCTCGGCCCTGCGCCTCGCCATGGTCCTCCGCGGCCCAGTACACGCATGCCGCGTCCGTGTCTTTGCGCTCCCCGGCCTCCTCGCGGTGCACGCGCGCGGCCCACTCGCGCCCAGCGCTCGGTGCCCCTCCTCCCTGCTCGCCCGCGCGCCCCACTGATGCCGCCTCACCCTCGCCGTGCAGCCTCGCACTGCTCGCTACCCCGCGCCGGCCATGCCCCTGTTCGCCCGAGCTCCCCACCCCCCACACGCGCGTAGTCTCCAGCCGCGCCCGCTGCTGGCCCTCTCTCACCGCCAGCTCCACCCTGCAACTGCTCGCCGGCCACCGCCGCCGTGTCCCCGCGCCGCCCCTCGCCCCCGCGGCCGCCGCTCCGGCCTCCTGGCCAGTGTCGTGGCCCCTGGCGCACCGCAGCGCTCAGTCGGGTTCGGCCACGCCAAGGCGCATGTGCCCGACGCCCGCGCCAACTATGGCTCACCAGAGCCACTGGCTAGGGGCCCCAGCCCCTGAGAACGTTTCATTAAAAAAAGGAAAAATAATATAATAAAAATAAAAATAATTAATTAATTGAAGAATTAATTAACTTAATTAATTTTGATTAATTAAACTGAACAACTAATTAAACTAATTAACTTGTTTAATTAGTCTTAGTCAATGTCAGTAGGACCCACGTGTCAGTTTGACCCAGTCAACTAACTGGTTGACTGCTGACATCATGCTGACGTCATCATGACGTCAGCAGACACTATTCTGGATAATGTTGATTAAATTAATTAAATAAATCCTAAAAATGATTTAAATCTTTTAAAATTAATATAAAATAAACCGTAGCTCGGATCGAAAAACTTTGTACATGAAAGTTGCTCAGAACGACGTGACGATTCCGGATACGCAACCCGTTCGTCCGCCACACCCCTCTAACCTATCGAACTCGCAACTTTCCCCCTCCGGCCCCTCTGCCCGAAAACGCGAAACGCCGGGGATACTTTCCCGGATGTTTCCCCCTTTCACCGGTACCACCTCGTACCGCGTTAGGGCACATCTAGCATCACGCCTTGTCATGTTATGCATTTGTTTGCATTATATTTATTGTTTCTTCCCCCTCTTCTCTTGCTAGACACCGAGACCGACGCCGCTCCTACCCCGTACGACTACGGTGTTGACGACCCCTCTCTCTTGCCAGAGCAACCAGGCAAGCCCCCCCCCCTTTGATCACCAGATATCGCCTACTCTTCTCTATACTGCTTGCATTAGAGTAGTGTAGCATGGTACTGCTTTCCGTTATTCCTATCCTGATGCATAGCCTGTCCTTGTTATTACTGTTGTTACCTTTACCTGCAATCCTACATGCCTAGTATAGGATGCTAGAGTTCCATCAGTGGCCCTACACTCTTGTCCGTCTGCCATGCTATACTACTGGGCCGTGATCACTTCCGGAGGTGATCACGGGCATACTATATACTTTACACTGTTACATTACCTGTGGTACTGTTCGGAGATGGGGGCTGAAGGGGCAGGTGGTTCCACCCAGGTAGTGGTGGGCCTGGGTTCCCGACGGCCCCCGACTGTTACTTTGTGGCGGAGCGACAGGGCAGGTTCCGACCACCTAGGAGAGAGGTGGGCCTGGCCCTGGTCGGTGTTCGCGGATACTTAACACGCTTAACGAGATCTGGGTATTTGATCTGAGTCTGGCCATTTGGTCTATACGCACTAACCATCTACGCGGGAGTAGTTATGGGTATCCCGGCATCGTGGTATCAGCCGAAGCCTTCGTGACGTCAGCGACTGAGTGGCGCGCGCCGGATTGGACTGGAAAGCCACTAGGCTAGGTGTGCTTCCGGCCGCGTACGCAACGTGCAGGTGTGCAAAGGGCGATGGGCCCAAACCACTGCGCCATAGGATTTAGACCGGCGTGCTGACCTCTCTGTTGTGCCTAGGTAGGGCTGCGACGTGTTGATCTTCCGAGGCCGGGCATGACCCAGAAAAGTGTGTCCGGCCAAATGGGATCGAGCGTGTTGGGGTATGTGGTGCACCCCTGCAGGGAAGTTTTATCTATTCGAATAGCCGTGTCCCTCGGTAAAAGGACGACCCGGAGTTGTACCTTGACCTTATGACAACTAGAACCGGATACTTAATAAAACACACCCTTCCAAGTGCCAGGTACAACCGATGATCTCTCTCTCACAGGGCGACGAGGGGAGGATCATCGGTTAGGATTATGCTATGCGATGCTACTTGGAGGACTTCAGTCTATTCTCTTCTACATGCTGCAAGATGGAGGCTGCCAGAAGCGTAGTCTTCGACAGGACTAGCTATCCCCCTCTTATTCCGGCATTCTGCAGTTCAGTCCACATATGATAGCCTTATTCCAGTTGATACGAATGCATACATATGTAGTATAGCTCCTTGCTTGCGAGTACTTTGGATGAGTACTCACGGTTGCTTTCTCCTTCTTTTCCCTCTATCCCTTCTACCTGGTTGTCGCAACCAGATGTTGGAGCCCAGGAGCCAGACGCCACCGTCGATGACGACTCCTACTACACCGGAGGTGCCTACTACTACATGCTGCCCGCTGACGACGACCAGGAGTAGTTAGGAGGATCCCAGGCAGGAGGCCTGCGCCTCTTTCGATCTGTATCCCAGTTTGTGCTAGCCTTCTTAAGGCAAACTTGTTTATCTTATGTTTGTACTCAGATATTGTTGCTTCCGCTGACTTGTCTATGATCGAGCTCTTGTATTCGAGCCCTCGAGGCCCCTGGCTTGTAATATGATGCTTGTATGACTCATTTTATTTGTAGAGTTGTGTTGTGATATCTTCCCGTGAGTCCCTGATCTTGATCGTACACGTTTGCGTGTATGATTAGTGTACGGTTAAGTCGGGGGCCTCACAAATTGGTATCAGAGCCAACTGCCTGTAGGAATCCCCCTTCCACACTCCTTGGCCGAAGTTGAGTCTAGACGTTACTAAAACTTTTACTAACATGGCTGTGTGCCTTACGGGCCCACGTCGCCATCTGGGTGGTATTAGGATCTTTTACTCCTCGATCTTTACTGTGGGACTCTAATCTCTCCCCTATTCGGGTTAAATGAATTTTGCTAAATCTAACATTAGGATCTCGTTATCACTTTCTCCCGGAGAGCCCTTCATTACAGATGATCGACTGCTTCAACAGAAGATTCTAATAATACTCTCTGATGTTCTCCTGAAACTTTGTGCCCATCACTTTTGCTATTCCCGACCACCGATAAATCCTTATGGATAGCTACTTACACTTGCCATTCATACGATCATCCCCCATTGATCTTGTTATTACAAGATACCCCGGAGTCTTCTCTATTGTTCTGAGAATACTTTGTGCCTATTGCCTAGCAGTTCCTTGCCACATGAATACCCCTTCAATTAAATCCTCGCACTTGTCGAGTATCCAATCATCCCCAGTTGTTCATGTGTTTCACAATGGTCTTCGAAATACTATTCGATCCTCCAAAAATCCTTAGTAGCTTATTGCTCTGCAATACTTGCCTGCTTGCATTATGGATGCTTTCCACATGTCTGGCGATATTCGTTAGTATCCTTAGGCATCGTCTTTTGATCCTATTGATTCAACTTGAGTGCGAATGCACGCAATCATCAGTTGATCCTTTTAAATTATCTTTCCGGCTCAGACGTTATTTTAAAATATGAGCTGGATCTCGACCAATCAAATTGCTGTCGATTGTACCCTTAAGGCTATTCAACTTATCCATCCCTGATCAGAGCATTGCTTCTGATCCCTTGTCTTGGAATTGATAATTCCTTTGCATTTGAGCCTTGAATTAGTCAGTTATTTCTAAAGTCTGATCTCCTTGCATTGTTTCTCCCTCTGGTTGAGTACCGATGCTCACACCAGATCCCTTGAGGACCACCGGATCATTTGCTGGATTTTATCCGACAGCGTCCTTCATATTCAATAAGTCTGTGAGCTTTTCCTCGGATACATAATACCTTTGGTAAATTGTATCCTCTGCTTTCTCTAACATGCTCTACTATCGAGCTGGTGTTATTTATTCTTGAAACTTGTGGTATATGTTTCTAAGAAGCCCCTATGGGTTGAACATATGCCTTCTCTAAACTGTGTGAACTCGAAAGTTTTCATGGGTCATACACTTCTGGTATTTTGCCAGATGAAATTTCAACACTATAACTTCTTCGAAAGTGAGAAGTGAATGAAAAGTTATTGCATTGAAAAAGTGGGAGAAAACCTTGAACCTTGCGTTCATGCCCATGGACACGATGTAGATCTTATCATTAAAGCTTCTCTTAAATTGATTATTCCTTTGGTATAAGTTCATCTTATATCTGGGATCTGGCCTTTTGCAATCGTGGTTCCGACCATGTTCTCCGTTAAATACCATTTCTCGTGCAAGTTTAAGCACTTGTCTTTTGCAGTGTAATACCCCAGTCCAACCTCTACTTTGATTTGTCGTCGAGTATTACCCCACCTGGTATCTCAAGATTATCATGGAACTGCATAACTACTTATGAGTTCTTCATCAAGTGCTACATTCTCATTGATTCCAATTTTTCGTGGGCTCTGAGTTATTTAACACTGAAAGACATCGATAACTGAATCGAGTCCGCACTGCGATTCAACAACTCTTAGTAATCTTCAATACTTACGAGTTTGTACTCGATAGTGTCATTCCCAGCTGATTGACTACATCATCATCGTCAGGCTGACTGCTTAACCATTCTACCTATGTCCTTCATCCTCGGGACACAATCCCGACAGTGCTCTAAGCTTACATCGAACTTTCACCATCATATTGTTTGTCTTAAGAAACAACTCTGAATTCTGAGATGGCATCTTATCTATGGTTATAATAACATTTTGCTTCACCATTCCCTTGGCTTGATGTCATTGCCGAGCGATTGCATCCTCATGGAGCCTCTCGATAAGATTTGTCGTGATCATCATCAACATTTTGACCCCTTCCAAGATATTAATTGAATTCATGATGAGAAGTACCCTCCTTGCCCTTGATGATTTGTGTTATCATCGACCACTTTATTGCCTTCCGTTCAACACAAACTTGTTCGTGTCTCCAGCACCCTATTGCTTCCAAGTTAATGGTCGATATTTCATTCTTAGACTATTGGTTGTTGAATCACCTTTCTAACATTGATCATGCTACCTAAGACCATATTTTGGGTGCACTTTTCAACCAATGCTTAATTGTGTATGTTTTCCTCGAGCATACATCCTTATATCATTTGATCCGACAAATGTTGACTCCTTGTTCACATAATTTTGGAAATCCATCTTTTTGGAAATCTCAAGGGATTGTCGCTGAGTCCTTCAGCCACCTCCTCATCCTCTCCTTGGTTTAATGATGAACTCTTGTTTCGGAACTCGCTCCCATAGTTCATTTCCTGAGTATCTTGCAATGTCATTTCGTCTATTTGTGTTGCACCTTTTCTTCTCGGACATCCTGAGTCTGAGGTATCATGACACCTATCAGATCTGAATCTCGGTCAGATATGATGGTTGGGACATTTCCAAGAGTTATAACATTAGCCTTTATATGACCCGGTAAGGTGATGTCAAGCCTAGCACACCTGGCCGAAGGCCCTATTATTATAGTTCCTTTTCAGCAAGGTTGCCCATTCTTCCATGTGGAAACTGTAAGACTTATTCTACAAGTTATTCCTAATGGATCCTTTTTGTTTCCAAAGTCTGATTTTCACCTGTTGACCATGTCAATGCTATCTCGAAGCACGTTTATGGTACTCCGTTCTTCAACAAGAACATTTGAAGCCCAATACTAATTGTTTCTTGCTCAATTATCCAAACACCGTTGTATGGGTAACGTCATGAAATTCCTCTCCCCTTACCTAAGTGGGTTTCTACCTTCTATCCGGTCTTGGGTATCATACTATGCTTGTATTGGGAAGGATATACCCCTGAAATATGTGCTTAAACACATTTTTCCTTTCCCTTGTTCTGTTTAATCTGATAATCACATTTTCCTTTCCATTGTTCTGTTTAACCTTCTTGAGGTTTATATGATCTAAGCAGTAATACGTCACTGCTTTTATAAGCACCTCAGCGTACAACTCTGTCAGTAAGACCCTGTTACCATTGTTGATAGCATCCCGGTAACCACCGGTGGACGAGAACTTTGCCTATTGGTCCGCCTCGTTCAACGAGCGGGAAAATGGTTCTCTTCGTCCCTCGCCCTTGGTACCGATGTTGTTGCCGACGTAACTGATAGGCTGATCCTCTGACAAGCCTTGCTATCATGACCATGCAAGATGTCAACGCCCATTCCTACTTTTAACCACATGGTGGGCCCATAACCCACAGTTCCACAGGATCGAAACCTGACTCTCCTGTACAACCCTGTTTCTAATGGTTATTCTCCATGCTTGTCTTCGTATTTAATTCATGGGCCACCTTCCTAGTGCTCTATTCTGGTATCAGACACAATGCTTACTCTCGCCGCTCTGAACCCCTTTCTCACTCTGGTTCAAACTTTGAGCAGCTATCTATCCGCTTGGACCCTCTCATTGTACCTTCGTATCATACTCTCGAAGTATTTTATATGTTCAACTCGAGAGATAATCTTATGCTCATTCATGGTTAACCCAGATTGTTCCCCTCATAAGCATGTTGTCGTAGCCGAGCTGCCCCTTACCTATTCGTAAGTACGATGGAGTTCCTCGAGGAAAGGATGACAACTTCATCATGATGCATTGGAATAAAGAACTGAAGACATCATCGAAGGGAATTAACTTCTTCGAGAAGATCCATTAGCATATCGTAACCAGAACTTTCCCCTTAATCCCCTCTTAAATCTCGGGACGAGATTTCTTGTAGTGGAGGAGAATTCTGACGCCCGGATAATCATGCTACAGTGAACCTCTGCTAATGATGCCACGTCACCTCCGTTACTGTTGATAATCGTGTTAGTTGAGAAACCGATTCAAATTCAAATCTAGAAAAATATGGCAAACAACAATAGTTTTCAAATATTGGAACTAAAATGTTCGGTTTGTTGAAAATAGTCCTTACTAAATGTTGGTGGAGAAACCCCACTTTTATAAAGTGTTTAAAACTCCATAATGAGCAAAACAGTAACAAAATCAATTATTTAAAAGCTTTTAAATTATTAAACACTTACAAACTATTTTATTTTAGGTGCCAAGTTAATTGTAGTGGTGGCATATTTGTCAATACTAATTTAGGTACAACTAATGTATTTTATAAAACTAAGCTATTTGAAATATAAAGTTAAAACAGAAAAGAAAAGAAAATAAGAAAAGGAGAAAGACTAGAACAAAAAAACAAATAGAAAGAACAACCCCCCCATCTGGGCCTCGGCCCAGCAGGCCGACGGGCCGCCAGACCGGCCCACCCTGGTCCCCCTTATCCCCCACCCGGCCAAACCCTAACCACCGACACCCCACTACCCCCCACGATCTCCCTCATCTCTTCTCTCTCCCCTCGTTCTGGATCGGGGGGGGCACACCCCCGATTTCGCCACTGCCCGACGCGGCCCGGCTCTCACCACATCGCTCCGACGCCGTCGCCCTGGACCTTGCCGCCTCGTCCTCAACCGCCCATCGCCGGACCGCCTCGCCTTCCCTTCTTCTCCGATCTAGATGCGCCGCCGCCCGAAGGCCTCACCGTCGCCGGACCACCCTGCCGTCGCTGCTCGTCGCCTGGAACTTCTCCGCCCCGTCGCGCCAGCCCCGACTCCTCCTCGAGCCGGCTTTGCTCAACTACAGGGCTCGGTGAGCCCCGTCCTTCCTCTCCCCTCGTTCTCTGTCGCCGGCGCCGTCCACCGCGCACCGACCGCGCTCGGCCCTGCGCCTCGCCATGGTCCTCCGTGGCCCGGTACACGCATGCCGCGTCCGTGTCTTTGCGCGCCCCGGCCTCCTCGCGGTGCACGCGCGCGGCCCACTCGCGCCCAGCGCTCGGCGCCCCTCCTCCCTGCTCGCCCGCGCGCCCCACTGATGCCGCCTCGCCCTCGCCGTGCAGCCTCGCACTGCTCGCTACCCCGCGCCGGCCATGCCCCTGTTCGCCCGAGCTCCCCACCCCCCACACGCACGTAGTCTCCAGCCGCGCCCGCTGCTGGCCCTCTCTCACCGCCAGCTCCACCCTGCAACTGCTCGCCGACCACCGCCGCCGTGTCCCCGCGCCGCCCCTCGCCCCCGCGGCCGCCGCTCCGGCCTCCTGGCCAGCGCCATGGCCCCCGGCGCACCGCAGCGCTCAGTCGGGTTCGGCCACGCCAAGGCGCATGTGCCCGACGCCCGCGCCAACTATGGCTCACCAGAGCCACTGGCTAGGGGCCCCAGCCCCTGAGAACGTTTCATTAAAAAAAGGAAAAATAATATAATAAAAATAAAAATAATTAATTAATTGAAGAATTAATTAACTTAATTAATTTTGATTAATTAAACTGAACAACAAATTAAACTAATTAACTTGTTTAATTAGTCTTAGTCAATGACAGTAGGACTCACGTGTCAGTTTGACCCAGTCAACTAACTGGTTGACTGCTGACATCATGCTGACGTCATCATGACGTCAGCAGACACTATTCTGGATAATGTTGATTAAATTAATTAAATAAATCCTAAAAATGATTTAAATCTTTTCAAATTAATATAAAATAAACCGTAGCTCGGATCGAAAAACTTTGTACATGAAAGTTGCTCAGAACGACGTGATGATTCCGGATACGCAACCCGTTCGTCCGCCACGCCCCTCTAACCTATCGAACTCGCAACTTTCCCCCTCCGGCCCCTCTGCCCGAAAACGCGAAACGCCGGGGATACTTTCCCGGATGTTTCCCCCTTTCACCGGTACCACCTCGTACCGCGTTAGGGCACATCTAGCATCACACCTTGTCATGTTATGCATTTGTTTGCATTATATTTATTGTTTCTTCCCCCTCTTCTCTCGCTAGACACCGAGACCGACGCCGCTGCTACCCCATATGACTACGGTGTTGACGACCCCTCTCTCTTGCCAGAGCAACCAGGCAAGCCCCCCCCCCTTTGATCACCAGATATCGCCTACTCTTCTCTATACTGCTTGCATTAGAGTAGTGTAGCATGGTACTGCTTTCCGTTATTCCTATCCTGATGCATAGCCTGTCCTTGTTATTACTGTTGTTACCTTTACCTGCAATCCTACATGCCTGGTATAGGATGCTAGAGTTCCATCAGTGGCCCTACACTCTTGTCCGTCTGCCATGCTATACTACTGGGCCATGATCACTTCCGGAGGTGATCACGTGCATACTATATACTTTACACTGTTACATTACCTGTGGTACTGTTCGGAGATGGGGGCTGAAGGGGCAGGTGGTTCCACCCAGGTAGTGGTGGGCCTGGGTTCCCGACGGCCCCGGACTGTTAATTTGTGGCGGAGCGACAGGGCAGGTTCCGACCACCTAGGAGAGAGGTGGGCCTGGCCCTGGTCGGTGTTCGCGGATACTTAACACGCTTAACGAGATCTGGGTATTTGATCTGAGTCTGGCCATTTGGTCTATACGCACTAACCATCTACGCGGGAGTAGTTATGGGTATCCCGGCGTCATGGTATCAGCCGAAGCCTTCGTGACGTCAGCGACTGAGTGGCGCGCGCCGGATTGGACTGGAAAGCCACTAGGCTAGGTCTGCTTCCGGCCGCGTACGCAACATGCAGGTGTGCAAAGGGCGATGGGCCCAGACCCCTGTGCCATAGGATTTAGACCGGCATGCTGACCTCTCTATTGTGCCTAGGTAGGGCTGCGACGTGTTGATCTTCCGAGGCCGGGCATGACCCAGAAAAGTGTGTCCGGCCAAATGGGATCGAGCGTGTTGGGGTATGTGGTGCACCCCTGCAGGGAAGTTTTATCTATTCGAATAGCCGTGTCCCTCAGTAAAAGGACGACCCGGAGTTGTACCTTGACCTTATGACAACTAGAACCGGATACTTAATAAAACACACCCTTCCAAGTGCCAGATACAACCGATGATCGCTCTCTCACAGGGCGACGAGGGGAGGATCATCGGTTAGGATTATGCTATGCGATGCTACTTGGAGGACTTCAGTCTATTCTCTTCTACATGCTGCAAGATGGAGGCTGCCAGAAGCGTAGTCTTCGACAGGACTAGCTATCCCCCTCTTATTCCGGCATTCTGCAGTTCAGTCCACATATGATAGCCTTATTCCAGTTGATACGAATGCATACATATGTAGTATAGCTCCTTGCTTGCGAGTACTTTGGATGAGTACTCATGGTTGCTTTCTCCTTCTTTTCCCTCTATCCCTTCTACCTGGTTGTCACAACCAGATGTTGGAGCCCAGGAGCCAGACGCCACCGTCGATGACGACTCCTACTACACTGGAGGTGCCTACTACTACGTGCTGCCCGCTGACGATGACCAGGAGTAGTTAGGAGGATCCCAGGCAGGAGGCCTGCGCCTCTTTCGATCTGTATCCCAGTTTGTGCTAGCCTTCTTAAGGCAAACTTGTTTATCTTATGTCTGTACTCAGATATTGTTGCTTCCGCTGACTTGTCTATGATCGAGCTCTTGTATTCGAGCCCTCGAGGCCCCTGGCTTGTAATATGATGCTTGTATGACTCATTTTATTTGTAGAGTTGTGTTGTGATATCTTCCCGTGAGTCCCTGATCTTCATCATACACGTTTGCGTGTATGATTAGTGTACGGTTAAGTCGGGGGCGTCACAGTTCCGAAACAAGAGTTCATCAGTAAACCAAGGAGAGGATGAGGAGGTGGCTGATAGGCTCAGCAACAAATCATCGAGATTTCCAAAGGATTGATTTCCACAATTATGTGAACAAGGAAATATCATTTGTCGGATCAAATGTCATAATGATGTATGCTTGAGGGAAACATACACAACTGAACAATGATAGAAGGGTGCACCCAGGAATCTGGACTAGGTAGCACGATCAATGTTTGAATGATGATTCAATAATCAATAGACTTAGAATGAAACTGTAGACCAATAACTCCAAGCAATAGGGTTGCTAGAAGTTTAGAATTTACACATCACAGACCATTAGTCGGTATTCCGGTTAGAAACAATACGGAGACCAAGAAATGAACGCAAAAGGCGAGAGATATTACTATATCAAGAATTCTCAAGAGGTGGTAAAATTACCACGACATTCTTGACATAAAAGGTGGTAACATTCCAAGGTAAAGAAGAACAAATGCTGTATAGCAAGGATCTCAAGGTATAACTCAAAACACGGATAAGTTTGTGTTGAACGGAAGGCAATAAAGTGGTCGGTGATAACACAAACTATTGAGGGGCGATGATGGTATTTCTCATCAAGAATTCGATATATATCTTGGAAGAGCTCAGGATGTTGATGATGACCACGACACATTTGTCGAGAAATTTCATGAAGATGTAATCGGTTGGCGATGACATCAAGTCAAATGATGACGCAACGAAAGTCAAATAATACTTGAAGAAGAACTCATAAGAAGTTATGCAGTTCCATGCTAATCTCGAGATACGAGAGGGGGTAATACTCGATGACGGATCAAAGTAGAGGTTGGACTGGGGTATTGCTCTACAAAAGACAAGCGCTTAAACTTGCACGCGAAATGGTATTTAAAAGAGATCATGGTCGGAACCTTGATCGCAAAAGGCCAGATCCGAGATATAAGATGAACTTATACCAAGAAATAATTAATTTGAGAGAAGCTTTAATGATAAGATCTACATCGTGTCCATGGGCATGAACACAAAGTTCAAGGTCGACTCCCACTTCTCCAATGCATAACCTTTCATTCACTTCTCACTTTCGAAGAAGTTGTAGTGTTTGAAATTTTATCTGGCAAAATACCAGAGGTGTATGACTCGTGAAAGCTTTCGAGTCCACACAGTTTAGAGAAGGCATATGTTCAACCCATAGGGGCTTCTTAGAAACATATACCACAAGTTTCAAGAATAAATAACACCAGCTCGATAGTAGAGCATGTTTGAGAAAGCAGAGGATACAATTTACCAAAGGTATTATGTATCTGAGGAAAGGCTCACAGACTTATTGAATATGAAGGACGCTGTCGGATAAAATCCCGCAAATGATCTGGTGGTTCTCAAGGGATCTGGTGTGAGCATCGGTACTCAACCAGAGGGAGAGACAATGCAAGGAGATCAGACTTTAGAAACAACTGACTAATTCAAGGCTCAAATGCAAAGAATTATCAATTCCAAGACAAGGGATCAGAAGCAATGCTCTGTTCAGGGATGGATAAGTTGAATAGCCTTAAGGGTACAATCGACAGCAATTTGATTGGTCGAGATCCAGCTCATGTTTTAAAATAACGTCTGAGCCGGAAAGATAATTTAAAAGGATCAACTGATGATTGCGTGCATTTGCACTCAAGTTGAATCAATAGGATCACAAGACGATGCCTAAGGATACTAACGAATATCGCCAGACATATGGAAAGCATCCATAATGCAAGCAGGCAAGTATTGCGGAGCAATAAGCTACTAAGGATTTTTGGAGGATCGAATAGTATTTCGAAGACCATTGTGAAACACATGAACAACTGGGGATGAGTGGATACTCGACAAGTGCGAGGATTTAATTGAAGGGGTATTCATGTGGCAAGGAACTGCTAGGCAGTAGGCACAAAGTATTCTCGGAACAATAGAGAAGACTCCGGGGTATCTTGTAATAACAAGATCAATGGGGGATAATCGTATGAATGGCAAGTGTAAGTAGCTATCCATAAGGATTTATCGATGGTCGGGAATAGCAAAAGTGATGGGTACAAAGTCTCGAGAGGAATAGCAAAGAGTATCTTCGGAATCTTCTGGTGAAGCAGGCCATCATCTGGAATGAAGGGGCTCTCCGGGAGAAAGTATTTACGAGATCCTAGAGTCAGAGTTAGTAAATTCATTTTAACCCGAATAGAAGAGAGATATGAGTCCTAAAGTATAGAAAAGGAGTAAAAGATCCTAATACCACCCAATGGCGACGTGGGCCTGTAAGCCACACAGCCATGTTAGTAAAAGTTTTTCAACGACTAGACTCGACTTCGGCCAAGGAGTTGGAAAGGGGAATTCCTACAGGCAGTCGGCTCTAATACCAACTTTTGACGCCCCCGATTTGACAGTACACTAATCATGCTCGCAAATGTGTACGATCAAGATCAAGGACTCACGGGTAGATATCACAACACAACTCTACAAATAAAATAAGTCATACAAGCATCATATTACAAGCCAGGGGCCTCGAGGGCTCGAATACAAGAGCTCGATCATAGACGAGTCAGCGGAAGCAACAATATCTGAGTACAGACATAAGTTAAACAAGTTTGCCTTAAGAAGGCTAGCACAAACTGGGATACAGATCGAAAGAGGCGCAGGCCTCCTGCCTGGGATCCTCCTAAACTACCCCCGGTCGTCATCAGCAGACAGCACGTAGTAGTAGGCACCTCTCGAGTAGTAGTAGTCGTCGTCGAAGGTGACGTCTGGCTCCTGGGCTCCAACATCTGGTTGCGACAACCAGGTAGAAGGGATAGGGGGAAAAGAGGGAGAAAGCAACCGTGAGTACTCATCCAAAGTACTCGCAAGCAAGAAGCTACACTACATATGTATGCATTGGTATCAACTGGAATAAGGCTATTATATGTGGACTGAACTGCAGAAAGCCGGAATAAGGGGGGATAACCAATCTTGTCGAAGACTACGCTTCTGGCAACCTCCGTCTTGCAGCATGTAGAAGAGAGTAGACTGAAGTCCTCCAAGTAGCATCGTTTAGCGTAATCCTAACCGATGATCCTCCCCTCGTCGCCCTGTGAGAGAGCGATCACCGGTTGTATCTGGCACTTGGAAGGGTGTGTTTTATTAAGTATCCGGTTCTAGTTGTCATAAGGTCAAGGTACAACTCCGGGTCGTCCTTTTACCGAGGGACACGGCTATTCGAATAGATAAACTTCCCTGCAGGGGTGCACCACATACCCCAACACGCTCGATCCCATTTGGCCGGACACACTTTTCTGGGTCATGCCCGGCCTCGGAAGATCAACACGTCGCAGCCCTACCTAGGCACAACAGAGAGGTCAGCACGCCGGTCTAAATCCTATGGCGCAGGGGTCTGGGCCCATCGCCCTTTGCACACCTGCACGTTGCGTACGCGGCCGGAAGCAGACCTAGCCTAGTGGCTTTCCAGTCCAATCCGGCGCGCGCCACTCAGTCGCTGACGTCACGAAGGCTTTGGCTGATACCACGACGCCGGGATACCCATAACTACTCCCGCGTAGATGGTTAGTGCGTATAGAACAAATGGCCAGACTCAGATCAAATACCCAGATCTCGTTAAGCGTGTTAAGTATCCGCGAACGCCGACCAGGGCCAGGCCCACCTCTCTCCTAGGTGGTCTGAACCTGCCCTGTCGCTCTGCCTCCAGTAATAGTCGGGGGCCGTCGGGAAGCCAGGCCCACCTCTACCGGGATGGAGCCACCTGCCCCTTCAGCCCCCAACTCCAAACAGTACCACAGGTAATGTAACTGTGTAAAGTATATAGTATATGCCCGTGATCACCTCCCGAAGTGATCACGGCCCAGTAGTATAGCATGGCAGACGGACAAGAGTGTAGGTCCACTGATGGAACACTAGCATCCTATACTAGGCATGAAGGATTGCAGGTAAAGGTAACAACAGTAATAACAAGGACAGGCTATGCATCAGGATAGGAATAACGGAAAGCAGTATCATGCTACACTACTCTAATGCAAGCAGTATAGAAGAGAGTAGGTGATATCTGGTGATCAAGGGGGGCCTTGCCTGGTTGCTCTGGCAAGAGAGAGTGGTCGTCAACACCGTAGTCGACCGGGGCATCAGCGGCGTCGGTCTCGTGTCTATCGAGAGAATAGGGGGGAGAAAACAATAAATATTTAATCAAGCATATGCATAGTGATGCATGACATGACAAGTAACAGCGTTAGAGGTGCCCTAACGCGGTAGTAGGTGATACCGGTGAAGGGGGATGACATCCGGGAAAGTATCCCCGGTGTTTTGCGTTTTCGGGCAGAGGACCGGAGGGGGAAAGTTGCGAGTTCGATAGGTTAGGGAGGTGTGGCGGACGAACGAGTTGCGTATCCGGAATCGTCTCGTCGTTCTGAGCAACTTTCATGTAGAAAGTATTTTCATCTGAGCTACGGTTTATTTTATATTAATTTTAATAGATTTAAATCATTTTCAGGATTTATTTAATTAATTTAATCAACATTATCCAGAATAGTGTCTCCTAACGTCATCATGACGTCAGCATGACGTCAGCAGTCAACAGAGGCGTTGACTGGTCAACTGACGTGTGGGTCCCGTTCGTCATACTCTGTTTTAATTAACTAACCGTTAATTAGGTTAATTAGTGATTAGGTTAATCTAATTATAATTAATTAACTTAATTAATTCCTTAATTAATTAATTATTGTTATTATTATTATTATTTATTTTTTTTCTTATTTTAATTAAAACGTTCTGGGGGTGGGCCCCCGTTGTCATAGGGCCACTGGGCCTTAGCGGATCGGGTGCGCCCGATCGGGCGGTGCGGGCGCAGGGACACCCGCACGCGAGGCCACCAGGGGCGAGGCGGGGCGCCAGAATCTGGCGAGGTAGGGGGGGAAGGGGCGGCCAGCTCCTGCGAGCGGCGGGGCCGGGCAGCAGGGGGTTGTGGCCCGTGCGGGGAACGGCGGACGCGACGAAGCAGCAGCGGGCCACGGCGGACGGAGGAGCAGGGGCGGGCGACGAGCTGCAGCGAGCAGGCGAACGCGGGGCCATGGACACGCACTGGCCGGTCGGGAACGAGGTACGAGATGCGGCCACGGGCGAGGGTGAGCGCGGCCGGATCCGTTCGGTGCGGTGGTCGCAGGCATCAGCGAGCAGCGGAGAGGAGAAGAGGAGGCCGAGGGCCTCACCGTACGGTGTAGGGGCTAGGCAGCGGGTGTCGAGGAGTAGGACGGGGAGGTCCGACGAGGGAGAGGATGAGGACGAGGTCGGCCGTGGTGGCGCGGGCTCCGGGCGGCGGTGTCCAATCGGCGAGGGGCGGCGCGGATCGATCTGGCGGCTTCGGGGTTGGTGACGGGGCGAGGCGACGGCGGAGAGGACGGCGACGTCGGGCGCGGTGGGGGCTCGGTGCTGCGAGTCGGGGAGGAGGACGAGGAAGCGAGGTCGGGCCGGCGAGTCGGAGCGATGGGCGCCGGCGGTGCGGCGACGAGCGGTGTCAGGGGCGACGAGAAAAGCCCCGGTCCAGATCTGATCGGGGGGAAGATGGACGAGGAGAGGGGATCGTGCGGGGGGGTGTGCGGGGCGAGTGGGGATGGTGGGTTAGGGTTTCGTTGCCACTGGGGGGTTATAGTCAGAGGGTGAAGGGGCCGCGTGGGCCGGCCTGGTGGGCGGCCTGGTCGGCCAGCTGGGCCGTTTGGCCCGGGGGACTCTTTTCTTTTTATTAGTTTTCTGTTTTTGTTTTTCCTTTTTATTTATCTTATATCTTTTCTGTTTTATCTTGTTGCTCATTTTATTTTAGTTTGTTAAAGTACAAGAATGATCCCTAACTTAGTACTACCACTAAACCCACTGCGATAAAAAGTTTAACACCTAAATAGAATAGTTTAACATTTTATTAATTATAAAAGGCATCTCAATAATTGTTTTGACTACTGTTTAAATCATTATGGTGCAGTTAAGCATTTCATAAAAATTTGGTTACACCACCCCATTTACCTATGATTTATCCGACACATTTAGAACATTTTAGTTTTATTTTTGGAAAACTTTTGTTGTTTGGTTTAATTTCAACTTTGAATTTGAATCGGTTTCGAACTAACTGGAGATTAGCAACTATAAACGAGGTGACGTGGCATCATTAGCAGAGGATCACTGTAGCTTAATTACCCGGGCGTCACACGAACGGTGTGAAATCTCACGAAGAACCGCGCCATAAGCAGCTAACTTGCCTTGATGCAAATCATCAACAACTACCTTGCAATCTGAAGCAATATGAATGCGTCGGGCATATAGATCATCTGCTATGGAAAGAGTTTCCCTTATAGCTAGAGCTTTGAAAACAATCTCTGAGGCCCCAAGAAAAGCACCATTTTGGTCACTGCACCATGCTTCTCCCTCATGGACAATGTCCCGTCTACATTGATTTTAACACTCCCTTGGACTGGCGGCACCCACGATGACCTGCGTGGAACCCTCTATGTTGATATGATAAAAATTCATCATTTTTTAATACACAGTCAATATTTTTTCTATAGACACTTAACAATTTTCAAATGTTTGATCAACACTTTTCAAATACTTGTTCAACATTTTAAAAATGCTTGATTAACATTTTGTATACATGATAAAAAAATTCATCAATTTTTAATACATGGTCAATATGTTTTTCTATAGTCATTTAACATTTTTCAAATGCTTGATCAACATTTTTCAAATACTTGTTTAACATTTTTTTCAAATGCTTGACTAACATATTTATATACATGATATAAATAATTCATCATTTTGAATACATGGTCAACATTTTTCTATAGACATTTAACATTTTTTTAAGTGCTTGATCAATAAGTTTTTCAAATGATTGATTAACATTTATATATACATGATTAAAAAATCATCATTTTTTAATACATGATAAACCTTTTTTTCTACACTCATTTAACAAATTTCAAATGCTTGATCAACAATTTTTTAATACTTGTGCAAACAAGATTCAAATTCTTGATTACCATTTTTTAAATACATGATTAGAAAATTTATACACATTTTATATACATTTTCATATACGTGATAAACATTTCCTTTATACACATTCAACATTTTTCAAATGCTTGGTCAACATTTTTTCAAATATTTTTATATGGGCATTCTAAAGTATATACAAAAGAAGAAAATAAAGGAAGAAATGAAACAAAAAATGTAAAAACATAATAGAAAAAGGAGGTTGTGGCATCCCGCGCTCCTCGGTCGGCCCAGTCAGTCTCCCCTTCAACGAGGATTCCTGCCCCTCTCGCTGAAGCCGAGCATAGGGACGCCCGCATGGCTACGCTGGACTAGTTTTTCTTAAAGGTATTTTGCGCTGACTAGACTGGCCCTTGACTAACTTTTTGGTCCAATGTCCAATTATAAAACAGTTTAATGGTCGGAGATGGAAGAAAGATCTAAGCCTCCAACACATTTCCTATTTACGCATTCTACGTCGAAATGTTGGGCAAAGACACAGGAGATCGAAGGAATCAACCGAGATGGACCGACCCATTTAGAAGCGAGGGTTGCATTCCAGGGATCTCGGTTTTGGGAACCTTCTGGAAGGTTCAATCCGGTTCTTTCTGGTTTTGCAAACTGGTTTATTTTTTCTGTTTCTTTTTGGTTTTCATTTTTCCATCTTTTTTCGTTTTTTCTTTTCTCTCCTTTTTATGTTTTTTCCTTTTACTTCTTTTCTTTTCTTTCCTTTTTTTATGTTCTTTCATTTATCTTTTTCAAGTTTATTTCCTATTTTAAACAAATGTTCAGAAATGTAAAAACTGTTGGCATTCGATCATTTTTTCTAAATGTTTTCTAGTTTGAAATTTTCTTCAAAAATTCTAAAAACATTTAGACTTTCAAATATTTGTACACTTCTTTTTACAACAAATATTGCAGATTTCAACAAAAAATAATGTCAAAATATAGAAATGTTCAAAATTAAGAAAATGTTTGGTGATTTCAAATATTGTTCCCACATGAAAATTTAAAAAATGTACATCTTTTGAAAATTTGTTCACAAATTTAAATAATTTGGGGGAATTTTTAAAAATGTTCCACTTCAAATTTTTTTCACAGATGAAAAAATGATCATGTTTCGAAAATTTGTTCCCAAATTCAAATAATGTTTGGGGATTTTCATAATATGTTTGCATTTTTTATTTTTTGTACCCAGATTCAAAAAATGTTTAGGAATTTCCAAATATGTTCCAGCTTTCAAAATTTATTCACAAATTCGAAAAATGTCATGTTTACAATTTTTTTGCAAATTTGAAATTTTTTTCAGGAAATTTGAAAAATTTTCATTCTCTGAAAAAATTGTTCATAACTTTGAAAAAAATGTCCTGTTTTTTGGAAAATGTTTGTGTTTTTTGAAAAATTCTTCGTAATTTCAGAAAATTATACTGTTCTTAATTTTGTTCCTTCTTTAGAAAAATGCTTGAGAATCCCCAAAAATGATAACAATTTCCTCAAATGTTCGAGGTTTTTAGACGCAGATTCCTAGGAAGGTCGCTGTTGACCTCAGTAGTAGGAGGTCCTCTGTTCGATCCCAATTTTGTTTTGGGGTTTTTTCTGTGAGAATGCTCAAAGACTAATTTGGTGCAGTGGCTAGCCCAGCTTCCGCGTCGCTACGAAGTCAGCGGTTCGAATCCCAGCGCGCTCAATTTTCCCGTGTTTTTCCACAGCGCGAATGAAAAATGGGCCGGCCCAGGTGAACTACGCTATGTGCGGCGCGTCGACTTTTTGACGCAAAGAGCGTCACACTGGACCTCCCCACGATCCTGTTTGGTCTAGATGTATCCGTTTTGGTCCAAACGGACAGACGCCACGGCCCAACGCCTCACCCCATCCTCAATTTTTGTCCGTTTGGCTTTCGGCCCACCTCATTTCCGGTGCAAACTTGCGTCCGGTTTGTGTCCAAACGGACGCCCACGCACCCGCTCCACGTTCTCAGGCCCGCGTGGCAGCCACCCACCAACTTCCCACCGCCCACATTTAATCCGCACGCGCGGGCAGACCCGCCTGTCAGCCACCTGGCCACGCGATCCTCGTCCTTTTTAATGTGGAAGCCGTGGACCGGCCAATCCACACTTCCACTCCCGATAACACGTCCATCCTCGAAACCCAACACGCCCAAACCTTAGCTCTGGCTGCCACTCTTCCACCTCCTTGCCACCGACTATGGGCTGGCATTGGATCCCCGGCCGCAAGGGGAGGCACGACCATGAGGTCGGGTCGTCCTTCGGCCGCTGCAGCCGCTCCACCTTCTCTGTCGTTCACCATCGCCCTGCG
Source organism: Triticum monococcum (assembly GCA_034509565.1). Classification (NCBI taxonomy): domain Eukaryota; kingdom Viridiplantae; phylum Streptophyta; class Magnoliopsida; order Poales; family Poaceae; genus Triticum; species Triticum monococcum. The sequence continues at coordinate 479,310,529 of CM067843.1, forward strand.
GACAGCTGTGCCTCACACCTATCATATGTTAAGGCCGAGATTTGCATGAGGTACTAGGAGACGGGCACGCCACTTCCGTGGAGCGACGGCCACCTCCCGAACTACTGGCATCTCTCTGCGAACCGCGTGCCCATCCCCCCGGGCCCGGTCGGCGGCCGAGCTCGTTGCGAGGAGATCCAGCGTTGCTGAAGGAAATATGCCCTAGAGGCAATAATAAAGTTGTTATTTATATTTCCTTATATCATGATAATTGTTTATTATTCATGCTAGAATTGTATTAACCGGAAACTTAGTACATGTGTGAATACATAGACAAACAGAGTGTCACTACTTTGCCTCTACTTGACTAGCTCATTGAATCAATGATGGTTATGTTTCCTAACCATAGACATGAGTTGTCATTTGATTAACGGGATCACATCATTAGAGAATGATGTGATTGACTTGGCCCATCCGTTAGCTTACCACGATGATCGTTTAGTTTGGTGCTATTGCTTTCTCCATAATTTATACATGTTCCTATGACTATGAGATCGTGCAACTCCCAAATACCGGAGGAGCACTTTGTGTGCTATCAAACATCACAACGTAACTGGGTGATTATAAAGGTGCTCTACAGGTGTCTCCAATGGTGTTTGTTGAGTTGGCATAGATCGAGATTAGGATTTGTCACTCCGAGTATCAGAGAGGTATCTCTGGGCCCTCACGGTAATGCACATCACTATAAGCCTTGCAAGTATTGTGACTAATGAGTTAGTTGCGGGATGATGCATTACGGAACGAGTAAAGAGACTTGCCGGTAACGAGATTGAACTAGGTATTGAGATACCGACGATCGAATGTCGGGCAAGTAACATACCGATGACAAAGGGAACAACGTATATTGTTATGCGGTTAGACCGATAAAGATCTTCGTAGAATATGTAGGAACCAATATGAGCATCCAAGTTCCGCTATTGGTTATTGACCGGAAGTCAGTCTTGGTCATGTCTACATAGTTCTCAAGTTTCTGGAGTACCGGGAGGTTACCGGAACCCCCCGGGATAAGTTATGGGCCTTATGGGCCATAAGAAGGAAGCACACCAGCCCACAAGGGGCTGGTGCGCCCCCCTTGGGCAGGCGGCTGAATTGGAATAGCTTTGGGGGGGGGGGGGGGGCTTTCCTTCTCTCCTACTCCTCCTTCCCTTCCTCTTACAGTAACCGAGCCGAACGTGTGCAGATCGCGGAGGTGCCGTACTTTCGGTACTAGGATCGGTCGATCGTGAAGATGTACGACTACATCAACTGCATTGTCATAACGCTTCTGCTTATAGTCTACGAGGGTACGTGGACAACACTCTCCCCTCTCGTTGCTATGCATCACCATGATCTTGCGTGTGCGTAGGATTTTTTTTGAAATTACTACGTTCCCCAATAGTGGCATCCGAGCCAGGTTTATGCGTAGATGTTATATGCGAGAGTAGAACACACAATTGTTGTGGGCGTGGGTATATACATATTGCTTGCCGTCACTAGTTGATTCTTGATTCAGCGGTATTGTTGGATGAAGCGGCTCAGACCGACATTACGTGTATGCTTAGGCAAGACTGGTTCTACCGGCGTGCTTCGCACATAGGTGGCTGGTGGGTGTCAGTTTCTCCAACTTTAGTTGAATCGGATTCAATGAACAGGGTTCTTTGTCAAGATCGAAAAGCAATCACTATACCGCGTTGTGGTTTCTGATACATAGGTAAGAACGGTTCTTGCTCAGCCCGTAGCAGCCACGTAAAACTTGCAACAACAAAGTAGAGGACGTCTAACTTGTTTTTGCAAGGCTTTTTGTGATGTGATATGGTCAAGACGTGATGTGATATAAGTTGTTGTATGAGATGATCATGTTTCGTTGAAGTTATCGGCAACTGGCAGAAGCCTTATGGTTGTCTCTTTATTGCATAAGATGCAAGTCCCAAATAATTGTTTACTTTATCACTATGCGATAGCAATAGTTGCAAGAGCAATAGTTGGCGAGACGACCATGTGACGACACGTTGATAGAGATCAAGATGATGGAGATCATGGTGTCATGCCGGTGACGATAGAGATCATGACGGTACTTTGGAGATGGAGATCAAAGGTGCAAGATGATCATGGCCATATCATGTCACATATTTTGATTGCATGTGATGTTTATCCTTTATGCATCTTATTTTGCTTAGTTCGACGGTAGCATTATAAGATGATCTCTCACTAAATTTCAATGTATAAGTGTTCTCCCTGAGTATGCACCGTTGCGACAGTTCATCGTGCCGAGACACCACGTGATGATCGGGTGTGATAAGCTCTACGTTCACATACAACGGGTGCAAGCCAGTTTTGCACATGCAGAAATACCCGGGTTAAACTTGACGAGCCTAGCATATGCAGATATGGCCTCGGAACAATGGATACCGAAAGGTCAAGCGTGAATCATATAGTAGATATGATCAACATAGTGATGTTCACCATTGAAAACTACTCCATCTCACGTGATGATCGGACATGGTTTAGTTGATTTGGATCACCTGATCATTTAGATGACTAGAGAGATGCCTATCTAAGTGGGAGTTCTTAAGTAATATGATTAATTGAACTTAAATTTATCATGAACTTAGTCCTGATAGTATTTGCATATCTATGTTGTAGATGAATTGCTCGCGTATAGCTTCCCCGTTTTATTTATGATATGTTCCTAGAGAAAACTATGTTGAAAGATGATAGTAGCAATGATGTGGATTGGATCCGTGATCTGAGGATTATCCTCGTTGCTCCACAGAAGAATTATGTCCTTGATGCACCGCTAGGTGACATAACTATTGCAGGAGCAAATGCAGACGTTATGAACGTTTCACAAAGCTCGGTATGATGACTACTTGATAGTTTAGTGCGCCATGCTTTACGGCTTAGAACCGGGACTTCAAAAATGTTTTGAACGCCGCGGAGCATATAAGATGTTCTAAGACGTATCCCGTGTTGAGAGGTAGGAGACCTCTGACAGTACTTTGCCTACAAGATGGAGGAGAATAGCTCAACCAGTGACCATGTGCTCAGATTGTCTGGATACTACAAATGCTTGAATCAAGTGGGAGTTAATCTTCCAGATAAGATAGTAATTGACAAAGTTCTCTAGTCACTATCACCAAGTTACTAGAACTTAGTGATGAACTATAATATGCAAGGGATGACGAGAGTAATTCCCAAGCTCTTCGCGATGCTGAAATCGGTGAAGATAGAAATCAAGAAAAGAATCAAGTGTCGATGGTTAACAAGACCATTAGTTTCAAGTAAAAGGGCAAGGGAAAGAAAGGGAACTTCAAGAAGAATGGCAAGCAAGTTGCCACTCCCATGAAGAAGCCCAAAGCTAGATCCAAGCCTGAAACTGAGTGCTTCTACTGCAAAGGAAATGGTCACTAGAAGTGGAACTGCCCTAGATACTTGGCGGATAAGAAGGATGGCAAAGTGAACAAAGTGTTGGGGAACGTAGTAATTTCAAAAAAATTCATACGCACACGCAAGATCATGGTGATGCCTAGAAATGAGAGGAAAGAGTATCGTCCACGTACCCTCGTAGACCGTAAGCGGAAGCGTTATGAGAACGCGGTTGATGTAGTCGAACATCTTCATGATCCGACAGATCCAAGTACCGAACGCACGGCACCTCCGAGTTCAGCACACGTTCAGCTCGATGACGTCCCACGAACTCCGATCTAGCAGAGCTTTGCGGGAGAGTTTCGTCAGCACGATTGCATGATGACGGTGATGATGTTGCTACCGACGCAGTGCTTCTCCTAAGCACCGCTACGATATGATCGAGGTGGACTATGGTGGAGGAGGGCACCGCACACGGCTAAGGGATCAATGATCAACTTGTGTGTCTTGGGGTTCCCTTGCCCCCGTATATAAAGGAGCAAGGGGGGAGGCCGGCCGACCCTTGCAGGGCGCGCCAGGAGGAGGAGTCCTCCTCCTGGTAGGAGTAGGACTCCCCTTTCCTACTCCTACTAGGAGAAGGAAAGGAAGGAGGAGAGGGAGAAGGAAAGAGAGGGAGGAAAGGAGGAAAGGGGGGGGGGGGGCAAACCCCTAGTCCAATTAGGTTTGGGCTAGGGGGGCCGCGCGCCCTGCCTTGTCCTGCCTCCTCTCTTCCACCACTTGGCCCATGAGGCCCAATACTTCTTCCCCCGTATTCCCGTAACTCCCCCGTACTCCAAAAAATACCCGAATCACTCGACACCTTTCCGATGTCCGAATATAGTCGTCCAATATATCGATCTTTGCGTATCGACCATTTCGAGACTCCTCGTCATGTCCCCGATCTCATCCGGGACTACGAACTACCTTCGGTACATCAAATCACATAAACTCATAATACTGATTGTCATCGAACGTTAAGCGTGCGGACCCTACGGGTTCGAGAACTATGTAGACATGACCGAGATACGTCTCCAATCAATAACCAATAGCGGAACATGGATGTTCATATCAGCTCCTACATATTCTATGAAGATCTTTATCGGTCAAACCGCATAACAAGATACGTTGTTCCCTTTGTCATCGGTATGTTACTTGCCCGAGATTCGATCGTCGGTATCTCAATACCTAGTTCAATCTCGTTACCGGCAAGTCTCTTTACTCATTTCCCTAATGCATCATCCCACAACTAACTCATTAGTCACAATACTTGCAAGGCTTATAGTGATGTGCATTACCGAGAGGGCCCAGAGATACCTCTCCGACAATCGGAGTGACAAATCCTAATCTCGATCTATGCCAACTCAACAAGTATCATCGGAGACACCTGTAGAGCACCTTTATAATCACCCAGTTACATTGTGACGTTTGGTAGCACACAAAGTGTTCCTCCGGTACTCGGGAGTTGCATAATCTCATAGTCATAGAAACATGTATAAGTCATGAAGAAAGCAATATCAACAAACTAAACGATCATCGGGCTAAGCTAACGGATGGGTCAAGTCAATCACATAATTCTCTAATGATGTGATCCCGTTAATCAATTGACAACTCATGTCTATGGTTAGGAAACATAACCATCATTGATTCAATGAGCTAGTCAAGTAGAGGAATACTAGTGACACTCTGTTTGTCTATGTATTCACACAAGTACTAAGTTTTCGGTTAATACAACTCTAGCATGAATGATAAACATTTATCATGACATAAGGAAATAAATAATAACTTTATTATTGCCTCTAGGTCATATTTCCTTCAGTCTCCCACTTGCATTAGACTCAATAATCTAGTTCACATCTCCATGTGATTAGTTCACCTCTCCATGTGACTAATACCCAAAGGATTTACTAGAGTCAATAATCTAGTTCACATCGCTATGTGATTAACACCCAAAGAGTGATCATGTTTTGTTTGTGAGAGAAGTTTAGTCTACGGGTCGGCAACATTCAGATCCGTATCTATTTCGCAAATTTCTATGTCTACAATGCTCTACATGGAGCTACTCTAGCTAATTGCTCCCACTTTCAATATGTATCCATATTGACACTTAGAGTCATCTAGATCAATGTAAAAATCTTGCATCGACGTAACTCTTTACGATGAACTATTTTTTCACCTCCATAACCGAGAAATATTTCCTTAGTCCTCTAAGGATAATTTTGACTGCTGTCCAGTGATCTACTCCTAGATCACTATTGTACTCCCTTGCCAGAATCATGCTAAGGTATACAATAGGACTGGTAAACAGCATAGCATACTTTATAAAACCTATGATTGAGGCATAGGGAATGACTTTTCATTCTCTTTCTATTTTTTGCTGTGGTCGGGTTTTGAGTCTTTACTCAACTTCACACCTTGCAACACAGGCAAGAACTCCTTCTTTGACTGTTCCATTTTGAACTACTTCAAAATCTTGTCAAGGTATGTACTCATTGAAAAAACTTATCAAGCGTCTTTATCTATCTCTATAGATCTTGATGCTCAATATGTAAGAAGCTTCATCGAGGTCTTTCTTTGAAAAACTTCTTTCAAATACTCCTTTATGCTTTCCAGAAAATTTTACATTATTTCCGATCAACAATATGTCATTCACATATACTTATCAGAAATGCTGTAGTGCTCCCACTCACTTTCTTGTAAATATAGGCTTCACCGCAAGTCTGTATAAAACCATATGCTTTGATCACACTATCAAACATATATTCGAACTCCGAGATGCTTGCACCAGTCCATAAATGGATCGCTGGAGCTTGCACACTTTGTTAGCACCCTTTGGATTGATAAAACCTTCAGGTTGCATCATATACAACTCTTCTTCCAGAAATCCATTCAGGAATGCAGTCTTTACATCCATTTGCCAAATTTCATAATCATAAAATGCGGCAATTGCTAACATGATTTAGACGGACTTAAGCATCGCTACGGGTGAGAAGGTCTCATCGTAGTCAACTCCTTGAACTTGTCGAAAACCTTTCGCAACAACTCGAGCTTTGTAGACAGTAACACTACTATCAGCGTCCGTCTTCCTCTTGAAGATCCATTTATTCTTAATGTCTTACCGATCATCGCGCAAGTCGATCAAAGTCCATACTTTGTTCTCATACATGGATCCCATCTCAGATTTCATGGCCTCAAGCCATTTCACGGAATCTGGGCTCATCATCGCTTCCTCATAGTTCATAGGTTCGTCATGGTCTAGTAACATGACTTCCAGAAAGGATTACCGTACCACTCTGGTGCGGACCATACTCTGGTTGTCCTACGAGATTCGGTAGTAACTTGATCTGAAGTTTCATGATCATCATCATTAGCTTTCTGACTAATTGGTGTAAAGATCACTAGAACTGATTTCTGTGATGAACTACTTTCCAATTCGGGAGAAGGTACATGATACGTCTCCAACGTATCTATAATTTTGATTGCTCCATGCTATATTATCTACTGTTTTGTACATTATCGGGCTTTATTATCCACTTTTATATTATTTTTGGGACTAACCTATTAACCGGAGGCCCGGCCCAGAATTGTTGTTTTTTGTCTGTTTTAGGGTTTCGAAGAAAAGGAATATGAAACGGAGTCCAAACGGAATGAAACCTTCGGGAACGTGCTTTTCTCAACGAACAAGACCACGGAGACTTGGACCCTACGTCAAGAAAGAAACGAGGAGGCCACGAGGTAGGGGGCGCGCCTACCCCCCCCCCCCCCCCCCCAGGCGCGCCCTCCACCGTCGTGGTCCCCCTGTTGCTCCACCGACGTACTCCTTCCTCCTATATATGCCTACGTACCCCCAAAGGATCAGATACGGAGCCAAAACCCTAATTACACCGCCGCAACTTTCTGTATCCACGAGATCCCACCTTGGGGCTTGTTCCGGAGCTCCGCCGGACGGGGCATCGATCATGGAAGGCTTCTACATCAACACCATAGCCCCTCCGATGAAGTGTGAGTAGTTCACCTCGGACCTACGGGTCCATAGTTAGTAGCTAGATGGCTTGTTCTCTCTTTTTGGATCTCAATACAATGTTCTCCCCCTCTCTTGTGGAGATCTATTCGATTTAATCTTCTTTTTGCGGTGTGTTTGTTGAGACCGATGAATTGTGGGTTTATGATCAAGTCTATGTATGAATAATATTTGAATCTTCTCTGAATTCTTTTATGTATGATTTCTTATCTTTGCAAGTCTCTTCGAATTATCAGTTTGGTTTGGCCTACTAGATTGATCTTTCTTGCAATGGGAGAAGTGCTTAGCTTTGGGTTCAATCTTGCGGTGTCCTTTCCCAGTGACAGTAGGGGCAGCAAGGCACGTTTTGTATTGTTGCCATCGAGGATAACAAGATGGGGTTTTCTTCATATTGCATGAGTCTATCCCTCTACATCATGTCATCTTGCTTAAGGCGTTACTCTGTTTTAAAACTTAATACTCTAGATGCATGCTGGATAGCGGTAGATGAGTGGAGTAATAGTTGTAGATGCAGGCAGGAGTCGGTCTACTTGTCTCGGACATGATGCCTATATACATGATCATACCTAGGTATTCTCATAACTATGCTCAATTCTGTCAATTGCTCAACAGTAATTTGTTCACCCACCGTAGAATACTTATGCTCTCGAGAGAAGCCACTAGTGAAACCTATGGCCCTCGGGTCTATCTTTATCATATTAATCTCCTACTACTTATTTATTTCCTTTGCCTTTATTTTACTTTGCATCTTTATCATAAAAATACCAAAAATATTATCTTATCATATCTATCAGATCTCACTCTCGTAAGTGGCCTTATAGGGACTGACAACCCCTATTTGCGTTGGTTGCGAGGATTTATTTGTTTTGTGCAGGTACGAGGGACTCACGCGTAGCCTCCTACTGGATTGATACCTTGGTTCTCAAAAACTGAGGGAAATACTTACACTACTTTGCTGCATCATCCCTTCCTCTTTGGGGAAAACCAACGCAGTGCTCAAGAGGTAGCAAGAAGGATTTTTGGCGCCGTTGCCGGGGACGTCTATGCAAAAGTCATCATACCAAGTACCCGTCACATACCCTTATCTCCCGCATTACATTATTTTCCATTTGCCTCTCGTTTTCCTCTCCCCCACTTCACCCTTGCCGTTTTATTCGCCCTCTCTCTCTATCCTCCCTCTCTTTCCTGTTTGCCTCTTTTTTGCCCGCTTGCTTTTTGTTTGCTTGTGTGTTAGTTTGCTTGCTTTTCACGATGGCTCAAGATAATACTAAATTGTGTGACTTCACCAATACCAACAACAATGATTTTATTAGCACTTCGATTGCTCCTCTTACCGATGCTGAATCTTGTGAAATTAATACTGCCATGCTGAATCTTGTCATGAAAGATCCGTTTTCCGGCCTTCCTAGTGAAGATGTCGCTACCCATCTAAATAGCTTCGTTGATTTGTGTGACATGCAAAAGAAGAAAGATGTGGATAATGATATTGTTAAATTGAAGCTATTTCCTTTTTCGCTTAGAGATCGTGCTAAATCTTGGTTTTCGTCTTTGCCTAAAAATAGTATTGATTCATGGAACATGTGCAAAGATGCTTTTATCTCTAAGTATTTTCCTCCCACTAAGATCATTTCTCTTAGAAACGATATTATGAATTTTAAGCAACATGATCATGAACATGTTGCACAAGCTTGGGAGAGAATGAAATTAATGATACGTAATTGCCCTACTCATGGTTTAAATTTGTGGATGATTGTTTAGAATTTTTATGCCGGATTGAATTTTGCTTCTAGAAATCTTTTAGATTCGGCCGCGGGAGGCACTTTTATGGAAATCACTTTTGGAGAAGCTACTAAACTCCTAGATAATATTATCGTTAATTATTCTCAATGGCGTACTAAAAGATATACTAATAAAAAGGTGCATGCGATAGAAGAAATTAATGTTTTGAGCGGAAAGATGGATGAACTTATGAAATTATTTTCTAATAAGAGTGTTTCTTCTAATCCTAATGATATGCCCTTGTCTACTTTGGTTGAGAATAATAATGAATCTATGGATGTGAATTTTGTTGGTAGGAACAATTTTGGTAACAACGCGTATAGAGGAAATTTTAATCCTAGGCCTTATCCTAGTAATCCCTCTAATAATTATGGTAATTCCTACAATAATTCTTATGGAAATTATAATAAGGTGCCCTCTGATTTTGAATCTAATATTAAAGAATTTATTACTTTGCAAAAGAATTGTAATGCTATGATTGAAGAAAAATTGCTTAAGATTGATGATTTGGCTAGGAACGTTGATACAATTTCTCTTGATGTTGATTCTTTGAAACTTAGATCTATTCCACCTAAGCATGATATCAATGAGTCTCTCAAAGCCATGAGAATTTCCATTGATGAGTGCAAAGAAAGAACCGCTAGGATGCGTGCTAAGAAAGATGCCTTTATAAGAGTGTGTTCTTCTAGTTCCTATGAAAATAAAGATAAGATATAAAAGTTACTGATGTGTCCCCTATTAAATCTTTGTTTTTAAATATTAATCTTGATAATGATGGGACTGAATATGATCCACCTTTACCTAGAAGGTGTTCCAAGAATTCGGAATATGTTGATCTTGATGCTAAATTTGATAAAAGTAGGATTGAAGAAATTAAAACCCTAGATGTTGCTAAACCCACTATTATGGATTTCAAGGAATTTAACTTTGAAAATTGCTCTTTTATTGATTTTATTTCCTTGTTGCAATCCGTGCTGAATTCTCCTCACGCTTATAGTCAAAATAAAGCATTTACTAAACATATCGTTGATGCCTTGATGCAATCTTATGAAGAAAAACTAGAATTGGAAGTTTCCATCCCTAGAAAGCTTTATGATGAGTGGGAACCAACTATTAAAATTAAAATTAAAGATCATGAATGCTATGCTTTATGTGATTTGGGTGCTAGTGTTTCCACGATTCCAAAGACTTTGTGTGATTTGTTAGGTTTCCGTGATTTTGATGATTACCCTCTAAACTTGCACCTTGCGGATTCCACTATTAAGAAACCTATGGGAAGAATTAATGATGTTCTTATTGTTGCAAATAGGAATTATGTGCCCATAGATTTTATTGTTCTTGACATAGATTGCAATCCTTCATGTCCTATTATTCTTGGTAGATCTTTCCTTAGAACGATTGGTGCAATTGTTGATATGAAGGAAGGAAATATTAGATTCCAATTTCCATTAAGGAAAGGCATGGAACACTTTCCTAGAAAGAAAATTAAATTACCTTATGAATCCATTATGAGAGCCACTTATGGATTACCTACCAAAGATGGCAATAGCTAGATCTATTCTTGCTTGTTATGCCTAGCTAGGGGCGTTAAACGATAGCGCTTGTTGGGAGGCAACCCAATTTTATTTTTTATTCCTTTCTATTTGCTCCTGTTTAGTAATAAATAATTTATCTAGCCTATGTTTTGGTTGTGTTTTTTGTGTTTAATTAGTGTTTGTGCCAAGTAGAACCGTTGGGAAGACTTGGGGAAAGTCTTGTTACACTTGCTGTAAAAAACAGAAACTTTAGCGCTCACGAGAACTGCTGTCATTTTTATTTAGAAGGTTATATTCAGTTAATTATTTTTTCAGATGATTAATAGATAAATTACGCACGTCCAGCAATTTATTTTAGAATTTTTGGCGTTCCAGATCTTGCGGTAGCTACAGATTACTACAGACTGTTCTGTTTTTGACAGATTCTGTTTTTCGTGTGTTGTTTGCTTATTTTGATGAATCTATGGCTAGTAAAATAGTTTATAAACCATAGAGAAGTTGGAATACAGTAGGTATAACACCAATATAAATAAATAATGACTTCATTACAGTATCTTGAAGTGGTCTTTTATTTTCTTTCGCAAACAGAGCTCACGAGATTTTCTACTTTAAGTTTTGTGTTGTGAAGTTTTCAAGTTTTGGGTAAAAATTTGATGGATTATGGAACAAGGAGTGACAAGAGTCTAAGATTGGGGATGCCCATGGCACCCCCAACATAATCTAAGGACACCTAAAAGCCAAAGCTTGGGGATGCCCCAGAAGGCATCCCCTCTTTCGTCTACTTCTATCGGTAACTTTACTTGGAGCTATATTTTTATTCGCCACATGATATGTGTTTTGTTTGGAGCGTCTTGTATTATTTGAGTCTTTGCTTGTTAGTTTACCACAATAATCCTTGCTGTACACACCTTTTGAGAGAGCCATACAAGATTTGGAATTTGTTAGAATAATCTATGTGCTTCGCTTATATGTTTTGAGTTATATAATTTTGCTCTAGTACTTCACTTATATCTTTTAGAGCACGATGGTAGATTTGTTTTATAGAAACTATTGATCTCTCATGCTTCACTTAGATTATTTTGAGAGTCTTAAATAGCATGTTAATTTGCTTAAAATCCTAATATGCTTGGTATACAAGATTAATAATAAAACTTTCTTATGAGTGTGTTGAATACTATGATAAGTTTGATACTTGATAATTGTTTTGAGATATGGAGGTGGTGATATTAAAGTCATGCTAGTTGAGTAGTTGTGAATTTGAGAAATACTTGTGTTGAAGTTTGTGATTCCCGTAGCATGCACGTATGGTGGACCGTTATGTGATGAAGTCGGAGCATGATTTATTTATTGATTGTCTTCCTTATGAGTGGCGGTCGGGGACGAGCGATGATCTTTTCCTACCAATCTATCTCCCTAGGAGCATGCGCGTAATACTTTTCTTTGATAACTTGTAAATTTTTGCAATAAGTATATGAGTTCTTTATGACTAATGTTGAGTCCATGGATTATACGCAATCTCACCCTTCCACCTTTGCTAGCCTCTCTAATACCGCGCACCTTTCGCCGGTATCATACACCCACCATATACCTTCCTCAAAACAGCCACCATACCTACCTATTATGGCATTTCCATAGCCATTCCGAGATATATTGCCATGCAACTTTCCACCGTTCCATTTATTATGACACACTCCTTCATTGTCATATTGCTTAGCATGATCATGTAGTTGACATCGTATTTGTGGCAACGCCACCATTCATAATTCTTTCATAAATGTCACTCATGCATCATTGCATATCCCAGTACACCGCCGGAGGCATTCACATAGAGTCATATTTTTTTCTAAGTATCGAGTTGTAATTGTTGAGTTGTAAGAAAAATAAAAGTGTGATGATCATCATTATTAGAGCATTGTCCCAGTGAGGAAAGGATGATGGAGACTATGATTCCCCCACAAGTCGGGATGAGACTCCGGACGAAAAATAAAAATGAAAAAAAGAGAAAGAAAAGAGGCCATAAAAAAGAAAAAAAGGCCCAAATAAAAAATAAAAATGAGAGAAAAAGAGAGAAGGGACAATGTTACTATCCTTTTACCACACTTGTGCTTCAAAGTAGCACCATGATCTTCATAGTAGAGAGTCTCTCATGTTATCACTTTCATATACTAGTGGGAATCTTTCATTATAGAACTTGTCTTGTATATTCCAATGATGGGCTTCCTCAAATTGCCCTAGGTCTTCATGAGCAAGCAAGTTGGATGCACACCCACTTAGTTTCTTTTTGAGCTCTCACATACTTATAGCTCTAGTGCATCCGTTGCATGGCAATCCCTACTCACTCACATTCATATCTATTGATGGGCATCTCCATAGCCCGTTGATACGCCTAGTTGATGTGAGACTATATTCTCCCTTTTTGTCTTCTCCACAACCACCACTCTATTCCACCTATAGTGCTATATTCATGGCTCACGCTCATGTATTGCGTGAAGATTGAAAAAGTTTTGAGAATGTCAAAAGTATGAAACAATTGCTTGCTTGTCATCGGGGTTGTGCATGATTTAAATATTTGAGTGGTGAAGATAGAGCATAGCCAAACTATATGATCTTGTAGGGATAACTTTCTTTAGCCATGTTATTTTGAGAAGACATAATTGCTTTGTTAGTATGCTTGAAGTATTATTATTTTTATGTTAATATGAACTTTTGTCTTGAATCTTTCGGATCTGAATATTCATACCACAATTAAGAAGACTTACATTAAAATTATGCCAAATAGCACTCCGCATCAAAAATTCTGTTTTTATCATTTACCTACTCGAGGATGAGCAGGATTTAAGCTTGGGGATGCTTGATACGTCTCCAACGTATCTATAATTTTTGATTGCTCCATGCTATATTATCTACTATTTTGGACATTATTGGGCTTTATTATCCACTTTTATATTATTTTTGGGACTAACCTATTAACCAGAGGCCCATCCCAGAATTGCTATTTTTTGCCTGTTTTAGGGTTTCGAAGAAAAGGAATATCAAACGGAGTCCAAATGGAATGAAACCTTCGGGAACGTGATTTTCTCAACAAACAAGACCAGGGAGACCTGGACCCTACGTCAAGAAAGAAAAGAGGAGGCCACGAGGTAGGGGACGCGCCTACCCCCCCCCCCCCCCCCCAAGGTGCGCCCTCCACCCTCGTGGGCCCCCTGTTGCTCCACCGACGTACTCCTTCCTCCTATATATATACCTACTGTGACGCCCGGATAATTAAGCTACAGCAACCCTCTGCTAATGATACCACATCACCTCCGTTACTGTTACTAATCTCGCGTTAGTTCAAGACCGATTCAAAAACCGGATTCAAAAATCAAACAATTAAAGTTTTCAAAAATAAAAATAAAAATGATCGGTGGATGCCAAATATTACAAAGGTAATTGTGGTGTAGCAAACACATTTTTATAAAGTGTCTAAATAATTTAAAATGAGTTAAAGCAGAAAAGAAAATAAATAAAAGAAAGAAAATACAAAAGAGAAAAAAACAGAAAACAAAAATAAGAGTAAACCCCCCCTCCCTGGGCCGTGGCCCAACTGGGCCAAGCCACCAGGCCCCGACCGGCCCACCCCACCCGCACTCCTTAACCCCCCACTCCTCACCCGGTCCACCACCGACACCCCCACTCCCCCCCCAAATATCTCTCCCCCTCTCCCCCGATTGGATCGGGATCGAGGGAGGAGATCACCGACGCCGCTCGACGCCGTCCGTCGCCGCCAGGACCGCGCCGACGCCCGGAGCTCCCCCCTGCCGGCCTGCTTCCGCCTCCCTGCCGGCCTACTTCCGCGTCGACCCCGTCGTCCCCGTCATCCACCTCACCCCCGCTGCCAGGGTCCCTACACCCCCCTGTGAGGCCCTCCCCTCCTCTTTCCTCGCGCTCACCGCGCCCATCGTCCCGCACACGGCCGAAGCTCCTCGCGCGCCCGCGCCCTTCCCACCGTTTGCGCGAGCCCCCCCCCCGCCGTCACTACGGCCACCGCAACCACCGTGTGCACACCAACACGCCGCCCCCGCTTACCTCCTTTTGCGACCCGTCCCCGCGGCCACCGGCCCGCGCGACTGCACCACTCGCCCCATGCCTCGCCTCCGCCTCTGGCCCCGCGGGCCATCGCCGCGATGGCGGCCAACTCCCGCGGCCACCACCGTGGCTGCCCTGGCCACTGACCTCGCCGCGCCACCTTGCTCCGGCTACGGCCGTGACCGCCGGCGCCAGCCTGCAGTGCCCGCTGGGGCAGTGCCCGAACCGCGCCTGGCGCTCTTGCGCCCGTTCCACTCTGCCCCTCCGCATTTGCTCGCCGGCCACCGCTCATCCCGCGCGCGCTGCCCCGCCTCGCCGGGGTTGCTGCTGCATCGCCGTCGCCGGCCGGACTAGCCCCGCCACGCCGCTGGTCTCGCCCGAGGCCAGCGCCCGGGTTGGCCCCTGTCGGGCGCCCCCGCGCCCGTTACCAGTGGCGACCGCGCCCGTTCGCGAACCCGGCGCCCGCTAAGCCCCCTGCCTATGACAGGAGGGCCCCAGCCCCAGAACATTTTAATAAAAGAAGAATTAATAAAAATAATAATAAATAAATAAATAATGAAAATAATTAATTAATTAACTAATTAATTAACTTAATTAATTCTGATTAAATTAACTAATTAAGGTTAATTAACCTAATGTTTAATTAACCTTATTAACTACTGTTAATTAGCTAAATTAATTAATATGACAGTGGGGCTCACCCCCTAATTAATTTTGATTAGATTAATTAAACTGGTTAATTAAAATGTGTCACTAACCAGTGGGACCCACTGGTCAGGTTGACCAGTCAACCCTGTTGACTACTGACATTAGCACGACATCATGCTGATGTCATTAATCTATTTTTCGAATTAATTAATTAAATTCCAGAAATTAATAAAATCTTTAGAAAATCATATCTTTTAATCCGTAACTCGGATTAAAATATTTTCAACATGAAAGTTGCTCAGAACGACGAGACGATTCCGGATACGCAACCCGTTCGTCCGCCACACCTCCCTAACCTATCGAACTCACAACTTTTCCCCTCCGGCTCCTCTGCCCGAAACACGAAACACCGGGATACTTTCCCGGATGTTCCCCCCTTCGCCGGTATCACCTATCTCTGTGTTAGGTCACCCCTAGCACAACATATTGCCGCGTCTTGCTTTGTGATACATTTGATTGCTCTGTTATTTATTGTGTTCCCCCTCCGTTACTTATTTCCGGTAGACTCCGAGACCGCTGCCGATGTTCGTGTGGTCGACTACTTCACCGACAACCCCTCCTTCTTGTCTGAGCAACCAGGCAAGCCCGCCCCCTTGATCATCAGATATCGCCTACTCTCCTCTATACTGCTTGCATTAGAGTAGTGTAGCATGTTACTGCTTTCCGTTAATCCTATTCTGATACATAGCCTGTCATTGTTGCTGCAACTGTTGATACCTTACCTGCAATCCTAAATGCTTAGTATACGATGCTAGTGTTCCATCAGTGGCCCTACACTCTTGTCCGTCTGCCATGCTATACTACTGGGTCGTGATCACTTCGGGAGGTGATCACGGGCATATACTATATACTTACACTGTTACATAACCGGTGATACTGTTTGGAGATGGGGGCTGAAGGGGCAGGTGGCTCCATCCAGGTAGTGGTGGGCCTGAGTTCCCGACGGCCCCCGACTGTTACTTTGTGGTGGAGCGACAGGGCAGGTTGAGACCACCTAGGAGAGAGGTGGGCCTGGCCCTGGTCGGCGTTCGCGAATACTTAACACGTTTAACGAGATCTTGGTATTTGATCTGAGTCTGGCTACTGGCCTATACGCACTAACCATCTATGCGGGGACAGTTATTGGCACTCGACGTTGTTGTATCAGCCGAAGCCTTCGTGACGTCAGCGACTGAGCGGCGCGCGCCGGGTTGGACCGCGTAACGCAACTTCCTTTGTAATGGAGGTTGCTAGGTCTGCTCTCTGGCTGCGCACGCAACGTGCAGGTGTGCAATGGGCGATGGGCCCAGACCCCTGCGCCATAGGATTTAGACCGGCGTGCTGACCTCCCTATTGTGCCTAGGTAGGGCTGCGACGTGTTGATCTTCCGAGGCCGGGCATGACCCAGGAAAGTGTGTCGGGCCAAATGGGATCGAGCGTGTTGGGTTATGTGGTGCACCCTTGCAGGGAAGTTAATCTATTCGAATAGCCGTGATCTTCGGTAACAGGACGACTTGGAGTTGTACCTTGACCTTATGACAACTAGAACATGATACTTAATAAAACACACCCTTCCAAGTGCCAGATACAACCGGCGATCGCTCTCTCATAGGGCGACAAGGGGAGGATCATCGGTTAGGGTTATGCTATGCGATGCTACTTGGAGGACTTCAGTCTACTCTCTTCTACATGCTGCAAGACGGAGGCTGCCAGAAGCGTAGTCTTCGAAAGGACTAGCTATCCCCTCCCCTTATCCCGGCTTTCTGCAGTTCAGTCCACATATAATAGCCTTATTCCAGTTGATACCAATGCATACATATGTAGTGTAGCTCCTTGCTTGCGAGTACTTTGGATGAGTACTCATGGTTGCTTTCTCCTTCTTTTCCCTCTATCCCTTCTACCTGGTTGTCGCAACCAGATGTTGGAGCCCAGGAGCCAGACGCCACCGTCGACGACGACTCCTACTACACCAGAGGTGCCTACTACTACGTGCTGCCCGCTGACGACGACCAGGAGTAGTTTAGGAGGATCCCAGGTAGGAGGCCTGCGCCTCTTTCGATCTGTACCCCAATTTGTGCTAGCCTTCTTAAGGCAAACCTGTTTATCTTATGTCTGTACTCAGATATTGTTGCTTCCGCTGACTCGCCTATGGTCGAGCTCTTGTATTCGAGCCTTCGAGGCCCCTGGCTTGTAATATGATGCTTGTATGACTTATTTTATTTGTAGAGTTGTGTTGTGATATCTTCCCGTGAGTCCCTGATCTTGATCATGCACATTTGCGTGTATGATTAGTGTATGGTCAAATCCGGGGCGTCACAAGTTGGTATCAGAGCCGACTGCCTGTAGGAATCCCCTTTCCAACTCCTTGGCCGAAGTCGAGTCTAGCCATTGAAAAACTTTAACTAACATTGCCGTGTGGTTTACGGGCCCACATCGCCATTGGGTGGTATTAGGATCTTTTACTCCTTGTCTATACTCTGGGACTCTGATCTCTCCTCTATTCGGGTTAAATGAATTTTGCTAAATCTAACATTAGGATCTCGTTATCACTTTCACCCGGAGAGCCCCTTATTACTGATGATCGTCTGCTGCACGTGAAGACCCTGAAGATACTCTCCGCTGTTAAACCGAGAACTTGTGTTCATCGCGTTTGTAATTTCCCTTCCACCGTCGACCCTTATGGATAACTACTTGCAGTTGTTATTCTTACATTCATCCACAGTTGATCTTGTTATTACAAGATACCCCGAAATACTCGTCGTTGTTTCGGTAATCCTTGAGCTTACCGCCTTGTTGTTCTTTGTCACCTGAATACCCCTACGGATAATTCCTCACACTTATCGAGTATCCGCTCATTCCCAGTTGTTCATGTGTTTTGCAAAAGACTTTGAAATACCATTCGATCTTCCAAAATTTCTGAGCAGCCTATTGCTCTTGAAATTCTTGCTTGCTTGCATTATGGTTAATCCCATAAGTCTCGTAATCCTATTGGCATCCCTTGTCTTTATCATTTTAAGTCCGTTGATTCAATATGTTGAGGATGCCCGCATCCCTCAATCGAATCCTAGAATTCATCCTTCCGGCTCAGTGTCAGTTTGAACATGAGCTGGATCTCGACCAATCAAATTACTATCGATGGTATCCCTAAGCCTACTCAACTTATCCATCCTTAATCAGAGCGTTTGCTTCTGATCCCTTGATTTGGACATCAGAATTCCTTTATAGTTGAGCTTTGAATTAGTTAGTTGTTTCTGCCTTTGCATTGTTTCTTCCTCTGGTTGAGTACCAATGCTCACGCCAGCTCTGTTATGGACCAGCAGATCCTTCAATGGACTTTATCCGACAACGTCCTTCATATTCAATAACCTTGTGAGCCTTCCCTCGGATACATAATGCCTTTGGTAAATTGTATCATCTACTTTCTCAACCTTGCTCTACTTTCGAGCTTGTGATATTTACTCTTGAAGCGTGTGGTATATGTTTCAAAGAAGCCCCTATGGGTTGAACATATGCCTTCTATAAACCGTGTGAACTCGAAAGTTTTCACGAGTCATACACTTCTGGTATTTTGCCAGATAAAATTTCAACACTACAGCTTCTTTGAAAGTGAGAAGTGAATGAAAGGTTATGCATTAGAGAAGTGGGAGTCGACCTTGAACTTTGTGTTCATGCCCATGGACATGATGTAGATCTTATCATTAAAGCTTCTCTTAAATTAATTATTCCTTTGGTATAAGTTCATCTTATATCTGGGATCTGGCCTTTTGCAATCGTGGTTCCGACCATGTTCTCCTTTAAATACCATTTCGCGTGCAAGTTTAAGCGCTTGTCTTCTGTAGAGCAATACCCCAGTCCAACCTCTACTTTGATCTGTCATCGAGTATTACCCCCTTTGGTATCTCGAGATTATCATGGAACTGCATAACTTCTTATGAGTTCTTCTTCAAGTATTATTTGACTTTCACTGCATCATCATTTGACTTGATGTCATCGCCGACCGATTACATCTTCATGAAATATCTCGACAAATGTGTCGTGGTCATCATCAACATCCTGAGCTCTTCCAAGAGATATATCGAATTCTTGATGAGAAATACCATCCTCGCCCCTCAATGGGTTGTGTTATCACCGACCACTTTATTGCCTTCCGTTCAACACAAACTTATTCGTGTTTTGTGTTATACCTTGAGATCCTTGCTATCCAGCATTTGTTCTTCTTTACCTTGGAATATTACCACCTTTTATGTCAAGAATGTCATGGTAATTTTACCACCTCTTGAGAATTCTTGATATAGTAATATCTCTCGCCTTTTGCGTTCATTTCTTGGTCTCCGTGTTGTTTCTAACCGGAATACCGACAAATGGTCTGTGATGTGTAAATTCTAAACTTCTAGCAACCCTATTTCTTTGAAGTTATTGGTCTACAGTTTCATTCTAAGTCTATTGCTTATTGAATCATCATTCGAACATTGATCGTGCTACCTAGTCTAGATTCCTGTGTGCACCCTTCTATCATTGTTCAGTTGTGTATGTTTTCCTCGAGCATACATCATTATATCATTTGGTCCGGCAAATGATATTTCCTTGTTCACATAATTGTGGAAATCCATCTTTTTGGAAATCTCGATGAGTTGTCGCTGAGTCCATCAGCCACCTCCTCATCCTCTCCCTAGTTTAATGATGAACTTTCGTTTCGGAACTCACTCCCATAGTTCAGTCCCTGAGTCTGAGGTATCCTGACACCAATCAGATCTGAATCTCGGTCATATATGATGGTTGGAACATTTTCCAAGAGTCATAACATTGGTCTTTATATCACCTGGTAAGGTGATGTCATGCCTAGCACACCTGACCGGAGGACCTATTGTTATAGTTTTCTTTTTAACAAGGTTAACCATTTTTCCATGAGGAAATTGAATGCCATGTTTAATAAGTTTATCCTAATGGATCCTTCATGTATCCGAAGTCCGACCTTTGCTTGAAGACCATGTCAGTGCTATCTCGAAGCATGTATGTGGTACTCCTATCATCGATAAGAACACTTGAAGCACAATGCTAAATTTTCTTAATCAAATTATCCAAACATCGTTGTATGGATAATGTCATGAAATTTCTCTCCCCTACCTAAAAGGTTTTCTACATTATATCCTGTCATGGATATCATGCTCTACTTGTTCTTAGGAAGGGTATACCCCTGGTATATGTGTCAAACACATTATCCTTTCCATTGTTCTGTTTGATCTGATGATCACATTTTCCTTCCATTGATTTGTTTAACCTTCCTTGTGATCCACATGATCTAAGCAGTAATATTCTTCTGCTCATGTAAACACCTTGGTGTACAACCGTGTCAGTAAGACCCTGTTACTATGTTGATAACATTCCGGTAGCCACCGATGGATGAGAACTTTGCCTATTGGTCCACCTCGTTCGACGAGCAGGAATATGGTTCTCTTCGTCCCTCGCCCTTGGTACCGATGTTGTTGCCGACATAACTGACAGGCTATCCTCTGACATGCCTTGCTTCCATGATAGTGCAATACGTCACCGCCCTTCCTACTTTTAACCCACATGGTGGGTCCATAACCCATAGTTCCACATGATCGAAACCTGACTCTCCTATACAACCCCTATTCCCGAAGTTATTCCTCGCGTGTGGCCTCGTATGTAATTCACGAGCCACCTCCTAGTGACCTATTTTGGTATCAGACGCAATACCTATTCTTGTTGCCCTAAAACCCTACACCTTGTGCTTAGGCCCCGAACGATTGTGTATCCGTTTGAAGCTTCTCATGGTACCTTCTTACTTTGCTCTCGATGTCTTCTTAAGTTTCAAATCGAGAGATACTTATGCTTCTTCCCTGAGTTAATTGTCTGATGCTCGATCTTCTTAGAATCCATCCATATCGAATTTTCCCTTCTTACCCTTTCGTGAGTACGGTGAAGATCCTGAAGGAAGGACGACAACTTCATCATGATGACCTGAAGCAGAGAAATGAGGACATCAGCGCTATGGATCGACCACTTCGAGAAGAGCAACCAAGACCGAGAAGATTCGTTAGGATTTCGTAACCAAATCTTTCCCCCTTACTACACCTCTTAAATCTCGGGACGAGATTTCTTGTAGTGGAGGAGAATTGTGACGCCCGGATAATTAAGCTACAGCAACCCTATGCTAATGATACCACATCACCTCCGTTACTGTTACTAATCCCGCGTTAGTTCAAGACCGATTCAAAAACCGGATTCAAAAATCAAACAATTAAAGTTTTCAAAAATTAAAATAAAAATGATCGGTGGATGCCAAATATTACAAAGGTAATTGTGGTGTAGCAAACACATTTTTATAAAGTGTCTAAATAATTTAAAATGAGTTAAACAGAAAAGAAAATAAATAAAAGAAAGAAAATACAAAAGAGAAAAAAAACAGAAAACAAAAATAAGAGTAACCCCCCCTCCCTGGGCCGTGGCCCAACTGGCCAAGCCACCAGGCCCCGACCGGCCCACCCCACCCGCACTCCTTAACCCCCCACTCCTCACCCAGTCCACCACCGACACCCCCACTCCCCCCCAAATATCTCTCCCCCTCTCCCCCGATTGGATCGGGATCGAGGGAGGAGATCACCGACGCCGCTCGACGCCGTCCGTCGCCGCCAGGACCGTGCCGACGCCCGGAGCTCCCCCCTGCCGGCCTGCTTCCGCCTCCCTGCCGGCCTGCTTTCGCGTCGACCCCGTCGTCCCCGTCATTCAGCTCACCCCCTGCTGCCAGGGTCCCTACACCCCCCTGTGAGGCCCTCCCCTCCTCTTTCCCCGCGCTCACCGCTCCCATCGTCCCGCGCACGGCCGAAGCTCCTCGCGCGCCCGCGCCCTTCCCATCGTTTGCGCGAGCCCCCCCCCCCCCCCCGCCGTCACTTCGGCCACCGCAACCGCCGTGTGCACACCAACACACCGCCCCCCGCTTACCTCCTGTTGCGACCCGTCCCTGCGGCCACCGGCCCGCGCGACTGCACCACTCGCCCCATGCCCCGCCTCCGCCTCTGGCCCCGCGGGCCATCGCCGCGACGGCGGCCAACTCCGGCGGCCACCATCGTGGCTGCCCTGGCCACTGACCTCGCGCGCGCCACCTCACTCCGGCTACGATCGTGACCGCCGGCGCCAGCCCGCAGTGCCCGCTCGGGCAGTGCCCGAACCGCGCTTGGCGCTCTTGCGCCCGTTCCGCTCCGCCCCTCCGCATTTGCTCGTCGGCCACCGCTCATCCCGCGCGCGCTGCCCCGCCTAGCCGGGGTTGCTGATGCATCGCCGTCGCCGGCCGGACTAGCCCTGTCGCGCCGCTGGTCTCGCCCGAGGCCAGCGCCCAGGTTGGCCCCTGTCGGGCGCCCCCGCGCCCGTTACCAGTGGCGACCGCGCCCGTTCGCGAACCCGGCGCCCGCTAAGTCCCCTGCCTATGACAGGAGGGCCCCAGCCCCAGAATGTTTTAAGAAAAAAAGAATTAATAATAATAATAATAAATAAATAATGAAAATAGTTAATTAATTATTAACTAATTAATTAACTTAATTAATTCTGATTAAATTAACTAATTAAGGTTAATTAACCTAATTAACTACTGTTAATTAGCTAAATTAATTAATATGACAGTGGGGCTCACCTCCCTAATTAATTTTGATTAGATTAATTAAACTGGTTAATTAAAATGTGTCACTGACCAGTGGGACCCACTGGTCAGGTTGACCAGTCAACCCTGTTGACTGCTGACGTCAGCATGCCATCATGCTGATGTCATTAATCTATTTTTTGAATTAATTAATTAATTAGTTAAATTCCAGAAATTAGTAAAATCTTTAGAAAATCATATCTTTTAATCCGTAACTCGGATTAAAATATTTTCAACATGAAAGTTGCTCAGAACGACAAGACGATTCCGGATACGCAACCCGTTCGTCCGCCACACCTCCCTAACCTATCGAACTCACAACTTTTCCCCTTCGGCTCCTCTGGCCGAAAACGCGAAACACCGGGATACTTTCCCGGATGTTCCCCCCCTTCGCCGGTATCACCTATCTCTGCGTTAGGTCACCCCTAGCACAACGTATTGCCACGTCTTGCTTTGTGATGCATTTGATTGCTCTGTTATTTATTGTGTTCCCCCTTCGTTACTTATTTTCGGTAGACTCCGAGACCGCTGCCGATGCTCATGTGCTCGACTACGTCACCAACGACCCCTCCTTCTTGTCTGAGCAACCAGGCAAGCCCCCCCCCTTGATCACTAGATATCGCCTACTCTCCTCTATACTGCTTGCATTAGAGTAGTGTAGCATGTTACTGCTTTCCGTTAATCCTATTCTGATGCATAGCCTGTCATTGTTGCTGCAACTATTGATACCTTACCTGCAATCCTAAATGCTTAGTATACGATGCTAGTGTTCCATCAGTGGCCCTACACTCTTGTCCGTCTGCCATGCTATACTACTGGGCCGTGATCACTTCGGGAGGTGATCACGGGCATATACTATATACTTACACTGTTACATAACCGGTGATACTGTTTGCAGATGGGGGCTGAAGGGGCAGGTGGCTCCATCCAGGTAGTGGTGGGCCTGAGTTCCCGACGGCCCCCGACTGTTACTTTGTGGAGGAGCGACAGGGCAGGTTGAGACCACCTAGGAGAGAGGTGGGCCTGGCCCTGGTCGGCGTTCGTGAATACTTAACACGTTTAACGAGATCTTGGTATTTGATCTGAGTCTGGCTACTGGCCTATACGCACTAACCATCTACGCAGGGACAGTTATGGGCACTCGACGTTGTTGTATCAGCCGAGGCCTTCGTGACGTCAGCGACTGAGCGGCGCGCGCCGGGTTGGACCGCGTAACGCAACTTCCTTTGTAATGGAGGTTGCTAGGTCTACTCTCCGGCCGCGCACGCAACATGTAGGTGTGCAATGGGCGATGGGCCCAGACCCCTGCGCCATAGGATTTAGACCGGCGTGTTGACCTCTCTGTTGTGCCTAGGTAGGGCTGCGACGTGTTGATCTTCCGAGGCCGGGCATGACCCAAGAAAGTGTGTCCGGCCAAATGGGATCGAGCGTGTTGGGTTATGTGGTGCACCCCTGCAGGGAAGTTAATCTATTCGAATAGCCGTGATCTTCGGTAACAGGACGACTTGGAGTTGTACCTTGACCTTATGACAACTAGAACCGGATACTTAATAAAACACACCCTTCCAAGTGCCAGATACAACCGGCGATCGCTCTCTCATAGGGCGACAAGGGGAGGATAATCGGTTAGGGTTATGCTATGCGATGCTACTTGGAGGACTTCAGTCTACTCTCTTCTACATGCTGCAAGACGGAGGCTGCCAGAAGCGTAGTCTTCGAAAGGACTAGCTATCCCCCCCTTATCCCGGCTTTCTGCAGTTCAGTCCACATATAATAGCCTTATTCCAGTTGATACCAATGCATACATATGTAGTGTAGCTCCTTGCTTGCGAGTACTTTGGATGAGTACTCACGGTTGCTTTCTCCTTCTTTTCCCACTATCCCTTCTACCTGGTTGTCGCAACCAGATGTTGGAGCCCAGGAGCCAGACGCCACCGTCGACGACGACTCTTACTACACCGGAGGTGCCTACTACTACGTGCTGCCCGCTGACGACGACCAGGAGTAGTTTAGGAGGATCCCAGGCAGGAGGCCTGCGCCTCCTTCGATCTGTACCCCAGTTTGTGCTAGCCTTCTTAAGGCAAACTTGTTTATCTTATGTCTGTACTCAGATATTGTTGCTTCTGCTGACTCGTCTATGGTCGAGCTCTTGTATTCGAGCCTCCGAGGCCCCTGGCTTGTAATATGATGCTTGTATGACTTATTTTATTTGTAGAGTTGTGTTGTGATATCTTCCCATGAGTCCCTGATCTTGATCGTACACATTTGCATGTATGATTAGTGTACGGTCAAATCGGGGGTGTCACACCTACGTACCGCCAAACGATCAGATACGGAGCCAAAACCCTAATTCCACCGTCGCAACTTTCTGTATCCATGACATCCCATCTTGGGGCCTGTTCCGGAGCTCCGCCGGAGGGGGCATCGATCACGGAAGGCTTCTACATCAACACCATAGCCCCTCCGATGAAGTGTGAGTAGTTCACCTCATACCTACGGTTACATAGTTAGTAGCTAGATGGCTTGTTCTCTCTTTTTGGATCTCAATACAATGTTCTCCCCCTCTCTAGTGGAGATCTATTCGATGTAATCTTTGTTTTGCGGTGTGTTTGTTGAGACCGATGAATTGTGGGTTTATGATCAAGTCTATCTATGAATAATATTTGAATCTTCTCTGAATTCTTTTATGTATGATTGGTTATCTTTGCAAGTCTCTTTGAATTATTAGTTTGGTTTGACCTACTAGATCGATCTTTCTTGCAATGGGAGAAGTGCTTAGCTTTGGGTTCAATCTTGCAGTGTCCTTTCCCAATGACAGTAGGGGCAGCAAGGCACGTATTGTATTGTTGCCATCGAGGATAACAAGATGGGGTTTTCTTCATATTGCATGAGTCTATCCCTCTACATCACTTCATCTTGCTTAAGGCGTTACTCTGTTTTTAACTTAATAATCTAGATGCATGCTGGATTGCGGTCGACGAGTGGAGTAATAGTAGTAGATGCAGGCAGGAGTCCGTCTACTTGTCTCGGACATGATGCCTATATACATGATCATAGCTAGATATTCTCATAACTATGATCAATTCTATCAATTGCTCAACAGTAATTTGTTCACCCACCGTAGAATACTTATGCTCTCGAGAGAAGCCACTAGTGAAAACTGTGGCCCCCGGGTCTATCTTTATCATATTAATCTCCTACTACTTAGTTATTTCCTTTGCTATTTACTTTGCCTTTATTTTACTTTGCATCTTTATCATAAAAATACCAAAAATATTATCTCATCATATCTATCAGATCTCACTCTCGTAGGTGGCCTTATAGGGACTGACAACCCCAATTTGCGTTGGTTGCGAGGATTTATTTGTTTTGTGCAGGTGCGAGGGACTCGCGCGTGGCCTCCTACTGGATTGATACCTTGGTTCTCAAAAACTGAGGGAAATACTTACACTACTTTGCTGCATCATCCCTTCCTCTTCGGGGGAAAACCAACGTAGTGCTCAAGAGGTAGTAGTACAATTACATTATCAAGTTCTACATTCCTCCCGCTCACTTCTTTCGAGAGAAACTTCTTCTCTAGAAAGGATCCACTCTTAGCAATGAATGTCTTTCCTTCCAATCTGTGATAGATGGTGTACCCAACTTTCTCCTTTGGGTATCCTATGAAGACACAATTCTCTGATTTGGGTTTGAGCTTATCAGGATGAAACTTTTTCACATAAGCATCGCAAGCCCAAACTTTAAGAAACGACAACTGTGGTTTCTTGCCAAACAACATTTCATATGGTGTCGTTTCAACGGATTTAGATGGTGCCCTATTTAACGTGAATGCAACTGTCTCTAATGCATAACCCCAAAACAATAGTAGTAAATCGGTAAGATACATCATAGATTGCAGCATATCTAATAAAGTAAGGTTACGATGTTCAGACACACCATTACGCTGTGGTGTTCCAGGTGGTGTGAGTTGCGAAACTATTCCGCATTGTATCAAATGAAGACCAAACTCGTAACTCAAATATTCGCCTCCGCGATCAGATTGTAGAAACTTTATTTTCTTGTTACGATGATTTTCCACTTCACTCTTAAATTCTTTGAACTTTTCAAATGTTTCAGACTTATGTTTCATTAAGTAGATATACCCATATCTGCTCAAATCATCTGTGAAGGTCAGAAAATAACGATACCCGCTGCGAGCCTCAACACTTATCGGATTGCATACATCATTATGTATTATTTCCAATAAGTTAGTTGCTTGCTCCATTGTTCCGGAGAACGGTGTCTTAGTCATCTTGACTATGTGGCATGGTTCGCAAGCATCAACTGATTCATAATCAAGTGATTCCAAAAGCCCATCGGCATGGATTTTCTTCATGCGCTTTACACAAATATGACCTAAACGGCAGTGCCACAAATAAGTTGCACTATCATTATTAACTTCGCATCTTTTGGCTTCAATATTATGAATATGTGTATCACTACGATCGAGATTCAATAAACCATTCACCTTGGGTGTAAGACCATTGAAGGTTTTATTCATGTAAACAGAACAACAATTATTCTTTGACTTAAAATGAATAACCGTATTGCACTAAACATGATCAAATCATATCCGTGCTTAACGTAAACACCAAATAACATTTATTTAGGTTCAACACTAATCCCGAAAGTATAGGGAGTGTGCGATGATGATCATATCAATTTTGGAACCACTTACAACACACATCATCACTTCACCCTTAACTAGTCTCTGTTCATTCTGCAACTCCTGTTTCGAGTTACTAATCTTTAGTAACTGAACTAGTATCAAATACTAAGGGGTTGCTATAAACACTAGTAAAGTACACATCAATAACATGTATACCAAGTATACCTTTGTTCACTTTGCCATCCTTCTTATCCGCCAAATACTTGGGGTAGTTCTGCTTCCAGTGACCAGCCCTTTGCAGTAGAAGCACCTAGTCTCAGGCTTAGGTCTAGACTTGGGCTTCTTCACTTGAGCAGCAACTTGCTTGCCATTCTTCTTGAAGTTCCCCTTCTTCCCTTTGCCCTTTTCTTGAAACTAGTGGTCTTGTCAACCATCAACACTTGATGCTTTTCTTGATTTTTACCTCCGCAGCCTTTAGCATTGCGAAGAGCTCAGGAATCGTCTTATCCATCCCTTGCATACTATAGTTCATCACGAAGCTCTTGTAGCTTGGTGGCAGTGATTGAAGAACTCTGTCAATGACACTATCATCAGGAAGATTAACTCCCAGTTGAGTCAAGTGGTTGTGGTACCCAGACATTCTGAGTATATGTTCACTGACAGAACTATTCTCTTCCATCTTGCAGCTATAGAACTTATTGGAGATTTCATATCTCTCAATCCGGGCATTTGCTTGAAATATTAACTTCAACTCCTGGAACATCTCATATGCTCCATGACGTTCAAAATGTCGTTGAAGTCCCGTTTCTAAGCCGTAAAGCATGGTATACTGAACTATCGAGTAGTCATCAGCTTTTCTCTGCTAGGTGTTCATAACATCTGGCGTTTCTCCTGCAGTGGGTTTGTCACCTAGCGGTGCTTCCAGGACGTAATTCTTCTGTGCAGCAATGAGGATAATCCTCAGATCATGGACCTAGTCCGCATCATTGCTACTATCATCTTTCAACATAGTTTTTCTCTAGGAACATATCAAAAATAAATGGGGAGCTACATCACGAGCTATTGATCTACAACATAGTTATGCAAATACTATCAGGATTAAGTTCATGATAAATTAAAGTACACTTAATCATATTACTTAAGAACTCCCACTTAGACAGACATCCCTCTAGTCATCTAAATGATTACGTGATCCAAATCAACTAAACCATGTCCGATCATCACGTGAGATGGAGTAGTTTTCAATGGTGAACATCACTATGTTGATCATATCTACTATAAGATTCATGCTCGATCTTTCGGTCTCCAGTGTTCCGAGGCCATATCTTCATATGCTAGGCTCGTCAAGTTTAACCAGAGTATTTCTGTGTGTGCAAAAATGGCTTGCAACCGTTGTATGTGAACGTAGAGCTTATCACAGCTGATCATCACGTGATGTCTCGGCACAACGAACTTTGGCAACGGTGCATACATAGGGAGAACACTTGTACCTTGAAATTTAGTGAGAGATCATCTTATAATCCTACCGTTGAACTAAGCAAAATAAGATGCATAAAGGATAAACATCACATGCATTCAAAATATGTGACATGATATGGCCATGATCATCTTGCGCCTTTGATCTCCATCTCCAAAGTACCGTCATGATATCTATCGTCACCGGCATGACACCATGATCTCCATCATCTTGATCTCTATCAATGTGTCATCATATGGTCGTCTTGCCAACTATTGCTCTTGCAACTATTGCTATCGCATAGCGACAAAGTAAAGCAATTGTATGGCGCTTGCATCTTATGCAATAAAGAGACATCCATTAGGCTTCTGCCAGTTGCCGATAACTTTAACAAAACATGATCATCTCATACAAAAATTTATATCTCATCACGTCTTGACCATATCACATCACAACATGCCCTGCAAACACAAGTTAGACGTCCTCTACTTTGTTGTTGCAAGTTTTACATCGCTGCTACGGGCTGAGCAAGAACCGTTCTTACCTACACATCAAAAACCACAATGCGGCATAGTGGTTGCTTTTTGATCTTCAGAAAGAACCCTGTTAATTGGATCTGATTCAACTAAAGCTGGAGAAATAGACACCCACTAGCCACATGTGTGCGAAGCACGTCGGTAGAACCAGTCTCTCGTAAGCGTACGCGTAATGTCGGTCTGGGCCGCTTCATCCAACAATGCCGCTGAATCAAGAATCAACTAGTGACGGCAAGCAATTTCTATATACCCACACCCACAACTCCTTTGTGTTCTACTCGTCCATATAACATCTACGCATAAACCTGGCTCAGATGCCACTGTTGGGTAACGTAGTAATTTCAAAAAAATTCCTACCCACACGCAAGATCATGGTGATGTATAGCAACGAGAGGGAAAAGTATCGTCCACGTACCCTCGTAGACCGTAAGCAGAAGCGTTATGGGAACGCGGTTGATGTAGTCGAACGTCTTCATGATTCGACCGATCCATGTACCGAACGCACGACACCTCTGAGTTCAGCACACGTTCAACTTGATGACGTCCCACGGACTCCGATTCAGCAGAGCTTCACAGGAGATTTTCGTCAACACGATGGCGTGATGATGGTGATGATGTTTCTACCGACGCAGGGCTTCTCCTAAGCACCGCTACAATATGATCGAGGTGGATTATGGTGGAGGGGGGCATCACACATGGCTAAGGGATCAATGATCAGCTTATGTGTCTCGGGGTGCCCCCCTGCCCCCGTATATAAAGGAGCAAGGGGGGAGGCCGACCGGCCCTTGCAAGGCGCGCCCGGAGGAGGAGTCCTCCTCCTAGTAGGAGTAGGACTCCCCTTTCCTACTCCTACTAGGAGGAAAGGAAGGAGGAGAGGGAGAAGGAAAGAGGGGGAGGAAAGGAGGAAAAGGGGGCCCGGCCCCCTAGTCCAATTCGGTTTGGGCTAGGGGGGCCGCGCGCCCTGCCTTGTCCTGCCTCCTCTCTTCCACCACTTGGCCCATGAGGCCCAATACTTATTCCCCTGTATTCCCGTAACTCCCCGGTACTTCGAAAAATACCCGAATCTCGAAACCTTTTCGATGTCCGAATATAGTCGTCCAATATATCGATCTTTACATCTCGGCCATTTCGAGACTCCTCGTCATGTCCCCAATCTCATTCGAGACTCCGAACTACCTTCGGTACATCAAATCACATAAACTCATAATACCGATCATCACCGAACGTTAAGCGTGCGGACCCTACGGGATCGAGAACTATGTAGACATGAGCGAGATACGTATCTGGTCAATAACCAATAGCAGAACCTGGATGTTCATATTGGCTCCTACATATTCTACGAAGATCTTTATCGGTCAAACCGCATAACAACATACGTTGTTCCCTTTGTCATCGGTATGTTACTTGCCCGAGATTCGATCGTCGGTATCTCAATACCTAGTTCAATATCGTTACCGGCAAGTATCTTTACTCATTTATGTAATGCATCATCCCGCAACTAACTCATTAGTCACAATGCTTGCAAGGCTTATAGTGATGTGCATTACCTAGAGGGCCCAGAAATACCTCTCTGACAATTGGAGTGACAAATCCTAATCTTGATCTATGCCAACTCAACAAGTACCATCAGAGAAACATGTAGAGCGCCTTTATAATCACCCAGTTATGTTGGGACGTTTGGTAGCACACAAAGTGTTCCTCCAGTACTCAGGAGTTGCATAATCTCATAGTCATAGGAACATGTATAAGTCTTGAAGAAAGCAATGGCAACAAACTAAACGATCATCGTGCTAAGCTAATGGGTGGGTCAAGTCAATCACATCATTCTCTAATGATGTGATCTCGTTAATCAAATGACAACTCATGTCTATGGTTAGGAAACATAACCATCATTGATTCAACGAGCTAGTCAAGTGGAGGCATACTAGTGACACTCTGTTTGTCTATGTATCCACACAAGTACTAAGTTTCCGGTTAATACAATTCTAGGATGAATAATAAACATTTATCATGATATAAGGAAATAAATAATAACTTTATTATTGCCTCTAGGGCGTATTTCCTTCACAAAGGTATATTTGATATACATGTTATTGATGTGTACTTTACTAGTTCTTAATTATAGTAGCCCCTGGGTCTTTGATACTGGTTCAGTTTCTATGATTAGTAACTTGAAACATGAGTTACAAAATGAACAGAGACTAGTTAAGGGTGAGGTGACGATGTGTGTTGGAAGTGATTCCAAGGTTGATAAGATCACCATCGCATACTCCCTCTACCTTCGGGATTAATATTGGAACTAAATAAATGTTATTTGGTGTTTGCGTTGAGCATAAATATGATTGGATCATGTTTATTGTGATACAGTTATTCATTTAAGTTAGAGAATAATTGTTGTTCTGTTTACATGAATAAAACCTTTTATGGTCTTACATCCAATGTAAATGGTTTACTGAATCTTGATCACAATGATACACATAGTATTGATGCCAAAAGATGCAAAGTTAATAATGAGAGTGCAACTTATTTGTGGCACTGCCGTTTAGGTCATATTGGTGTAAAGCGCATGAAGAAACTCCATGCCGATGGGCTTTTAGAATCATTTGATGCTTCTGAACCATGCCTCATGGGCAAGATGACTAAAACTCCGTTCTCCGAAATAGTGGAGCAAGCAACTGACTTATTGGAAATAATACATACTGATGTATGCAATCCGATGAGTGTTGAGGCTCGCGGCAGGTACCGTTATTTTCTGACCTTCACAGATGATTTGAGCAGATATGAGTATATCTACTTAATGAAACATAAGTGTGAAACATTTGAAAAGTTCAAAGAATATCAGAGTGAAGTGGAAAATCATCGTAACAAGAAAATAAAGTTTCTACGATCTGATCGCGGAGGCGAATATTTGAGTTACGAGTTTGGTCTTCATTTGAAACAATGTGGAATAGTTTTGCAACTCACGCCACCTGGAACACCACGGCATAATGGCGTGTCTGAACGTTGTAATCGTACTTTATTGGATACGGTGCAATCTATGATGTCTCTTACCGATTTGCCACTATCGTTTTGGGGTTAAGCATTGGAGACAGCTGCATTCACGTTAAATCGGGCACCATCTAAATGCGTCGAGACGACACCTTATGAACTGTGGTTTGGCAAGAAACCCAAGTTGCCGTTTCTTAAAGTTTGGGGCTGCGATGCTTATGTGAAAAAGCTTCAACCTGATAAGCTCGAACCGAAATCGGAGAAATGTGTCTTCATAGGATACCCAAAGAAGACCGTTGGGTACACCTTATATCACAGATCCGAAGGCAAGATATTCGTTGCTAAGAATGGATCCTTTCTGAAGGAGTTTCTGTCGAAAGAAGTGAGTGGGAGGAAAGTAGAACTTGACGAGGTAATTGTACCTTCTCCCTTATTGGAAAGTAGTTCATCATTGAAATCAGTTCCAGTGATTCCTACACCAGTAAGTGGAAGCTAATGATGATGATCATGAAACTTCTGATCAAGTTACTACCGAACCTCGTAGGTCAACCAGAGTAAGATCCACACCAGAGTGGTACGGTAATCCTGTCCTGGAAGTCATGTTACTTGACCATGACGAATGTACGAACTATGAGGAAGCGATAATGAGCCCAGATTTCACAAAATGGCTTGAGGCCATGGGATCTGAGATGGGATCCATGTATGAGAACAAAGTGTGGACTTTGGTTGACTTGCTCGATGATCGGGAGGCCATTGAGAATAAATGGATCTTCAAGAGGAAGACGTATGCTGATAGTAGTGTTATGATATGTCTCCATCGTATCTATAATTTTTGATTGTTCCATGCCAATATTATACAACTTTCATATACTATTGGCAACTTTTTATACAATTTTTGGGACTATCATATTGATCCAGTGCCCAGTGCCAGTTCCTGTTTGTTGCATGTTTTTTTTCACAGAAAATCCATATCAAACGGAGTCCAAACAGGATAAAAACTGACAGAGATTTTTTTGGAATATATGTGATTTTTGGGAAGAAGAATCAACGTGAGATGATGCCCGAGGGGGCCACGAGGCAGGGGGGCGTGCCCTAGGGGGTCAGGCGTGCCTTGGGCCCTCGTGGCCACCCTTTAAGGCGGTTGGTGCCCTTCTTTCGCCGCAAGAAAGCTAATATCCGGATACAAATCGTGTCCAAAATTCAGCCCAATCGGAGTTACGGATCTCCGGGATTATAAGAAACGGTGAAAATGCAGAATCTGGAACGCAGAAACAGAGAGAGACAGAGATAGATCCAATCTCGGAGGGGCACTCGCCCCTCCGCCACCATGGAGGCCATGGACCAGAGGGGAAACCCTTCTCACATCTAGGGAGAAGGTCAAGGAAGAAGAAGAAGGAGGGCTCTCCCCCTCTCTTCCGGTGGCGCCGGAACGCCGTCGGGGCCATCATCATCACCGCAATCTACACCAACAACTTCACCGCCATCATCACCAATTCTTCCCCCCTCTGTGCAGCGGTGTAACCCCTCTTTTACCCGCTGTAACCTCTACTTAAACATGGTGCTCAACGCTATATATTATTTCCCAATGATGTATGGCTATCCTATGATGTTTGAGTAGATCCGTTTTGTCCTATGGGTTAATTGATGATCGTGATTGGTTTGAGTTGCATGTTTTGTTATTGGTAATGTCCTATGTTGCTCTCCGTATCGCGCAAGCGTGAGGGATCCCCACTGTAGGTTTTGCAATATGTTCATGATTTGCTTATGATGGGTGGCGTGAGTGACAGAAACATAGACCCGAGTAAGTAGGTTGTTTCGTATGGGAATAAAGAGGACTTGATGCCTTATAATGCTATGCGTGGGTTTTACCTTAATGATCTTTAGTAGTTGGGGATGCTTGCTAGAGTTCCAATCATAAGTGCATATGATCCAAGAAGATGAAGTATTTTAGCTTATGCCTCCCCCTCAAATAAAATTGCAATAATGATTATTGGTCTAGTTATCGATTGCCTAGGGACAAATAACTTTCTTGTGTGACAACAAGCTCTCTATTAAAACTAACTTAGTTGTGTCTTTATCTAAACAACCCCTACTTTTTATTTATGCGCTCTTTATTATCTTGCAAACCTATCCTATCACACCTACAAAGTACTTCTAGTTTTATACTTGTTCTAGGTAAGGCGAACGTTAAGCGTGCATAGAGTTGTATCGGTGGTCGATAGAACTTGAGGGAATATTTGTTCTACCTTTAGCTCCTCGTTGGGTTCGACACACTTACTTACCGAAAGAGGCTACAATTGATCCCCTATATTTTTGGGTTATCATGTTACTATCTACAAAGCACGAATTGTCACAAAATGTTTTCGACAAGTTCAAGGTGTTGACTACGATGAGATTTTCTCACTCGTATCGATGCTTAAAAGTCTGTCCGAATCATGTTAACAGTTGCCGCATTTTGTGAAATCTGGCAAATGGATGTCAAAACTGCATTCCTTAATGGAAGAAGAGTTGTATATGATGCAACCAAAAGGTTTTTTCGATCCTAAAGGTGCTAACAAGGTAAGCAAGCTGCAGCGATCCATCTATGGACTGGTGCAATGATAACCCACAAGTATAGGGGATCGCAATAGTTTTCGAGGGTAGAGTATTCAACCCAAATTTATTGATTCGACACAAGGGAACCCAAAGAATATTCTCAAGTATTAGCAGCTAAGTTGTAAATTCAACCACACCTGGAAACTTAACATCTGCAGCAAAATATTTAGTAGCAAAGTAATATGATAGTGGTGGTAACGATAGCAAGAGTAATATTTTTGGTTTCATAGTGATTGTAACAGTAGCAACGGAAAAGTAAATAAGCGAAGAACAATATATGAAAAGATCGTAGGCAATGGATCAGTCATGGATGATTATGTCGGACGCGATTCCTCATGCAATAGTTATAACCTAGGGCGACACAGAACTAGCTCCAGTTCGCCAATGTAATGTAGGCAAGTATTCCGAATATAGTCATACGTGCTTACGGAAAAGAACTTGCATGACATCTTTTGTCCTACCCTCCCATGGCAGCGAGGTCCTATTGGAAACTAAGGGATATTAAGGCCTCCTTTTAGCAGAGTACTGGGCCAAAGCATTAGCACTTAGTGAATACATGAACTCTTCAAACTACGGTCATCACCGGTAAGCATCCCGATTATTGTCACTTCGGGGTTAATGGATCATAACACATAATAGGTGACTATAGACTTGCAAGATAGGATCAAGAACTCACATATATTCATGGAAACATAATAGGTTCAGATCTGAAATCATGGCACTCGGGCCCTAGTGACAAGCATTAAGCATAGCAAAGTCATAGCAACATCAATCTCAGAACATAGTGGATACTAGGGATCAAACCCTAACAAAACTAACTCGATTACATGATAAATCTCATCCAACCCATCACCGTCCAGCAAGCCTATGATGGAATTACTCACGCACGGCGGTTAGCATCATGAAATTGGTGATGGAGGATGGTTGATGATGACGATGGCGACGGATTCCCCTCTCCGGAGCCCCGAACGGACTCCAGATCAGCCCCCCGAGAGAGTTTAGGGCTTGGAGGCGGCTC
The DNA here is from genome assembly GCA_034509565.1 of Triticum monococcum. Classification (NCBI taxonomy): domain Eukaryota; kingdom Viridiplantae; phylum Streptophyta; class Magnoliopsida; order Poales; family Poaceae; genus Triticum; species Triticum monococcum. The sequence goes on from CM067843.1 coordinate 479,346,934, forward strand.
CGTATCGTAAAACGCGATGAATCCTTCTCCCTGGTTTTTTCGCCCCGAACACGAATATATAGAGTTGGAGTTGAGGTCGGAGGAGCACCAGGGGGCCCACGAGGCAGGGGGCGCGCCAGGGGGTAGGCGCGCCCCCACCCTCATGGATAGTGTGTGGGCCCCTGGCATTGATTCTTTTTCTAGTATTTTTTATATATTCCAAAAATAATCTCCGTTGATTTTCAGGTCATTCCAAGAACTTTTATTTCTGCACAAAAATAACACCATGGCAATTCTGCTAAAAACAGCGCCAGTCCGGGTTAGTTCCATTCAAATCATGCAAGTTAGAGTCCAAAACAAGGGAAAAAGTGTTTGGAAAAGTAGATACGTTGGAGATGTATCAACTCCCCCAAGCTTAAACATTTGCTTGTCCTCAAGCAATTCAGTTGATAAACTGAAATTGATAAAGAAAAACTTTTACAAACTCTGTTTGCTCTTGTTGTTGTAAATATGTAAACCAGCATTCAAGTTTTCAGCAAAGATTATGAACTAACCATATTCACAATAACATTTAGGTCTCATGTTTACTCATATCAATGGCATAATCAACTAGCGAGCAATAATAATAAATCTCGGATAACAACACTTTCTCAAAACAATCATAATATGATATAACAAGATGGTATCTCGCTAGCCCTTTCTGACACCGCAAAACATAAATGCAGAGCACCTATAAAGATCAAGGGCTGACTGGAAATTGTAATTCATGGTAAAAGAGATCCATTCACAGTCATACTCAATGTAAACTAACAATAATACATGCAAATGACAGCGGTGCTCTCCAACTGGTGCTTTTTAATAAGAGGATGATGACTCAACATAAAAGTAAATGGATAGGCCCTTCGCAGAGGGAAGAAGGGATTTGTAGAGGTGCCAGAGCTCGATTTTGAAATAGAGATGAATAATATTTTGAGCAGTATACTTCCATTGTCAACATAACAACCGAGAGATCTCGATATCTTCCATGCTACACACATTATAGGCAGTTACCAAGCAGAATGGTAAAGTTTATACTCCCCCACCACCAACAAGCATCAATCCATGGCTTGCCCGAAACAACGGGTGTCTCCAACTAACAACAATCACGGGGGTGTTTTGTTTGCAATTATTTTGATTTGAATTGAGAATGGGACTGGGCATCCCGGTGACCAGCCATTTTCTCGTGAGTGAGGAGCGGAGTCCACTCCTCTTGAGAATAACCCGCCTAGTATGGAAGATACAAACAGCCCTAGTTGATACATGAGCTATTCGAGCATACAAAATAGAATTTTTATTTGAAGGTTTAGAGTTTGGCACATACAAATTTACTTGGAACGGCAGGTAGATACAACATATAGGAAGGTATGGTGGACTCATATGGAATAACTTTTGGGGTTTATGGAGTTGGATGCACAAGCAGTATCCCCGCTTAGTACAAGTGAAGGCTAGAAAGGGACTAGGAAGCGACCAGCTAGGGAGCGACAACAGTCATGAACATGCATTAAAATTAATCAACACTTAATGCAAGCATGAGTAGGATATAATTTACCATGAACATAAATATCGTGGAGGCTATGTTGATTTTATTTCAACTACATGCATGAACATGTGCCAAGTCAAGCCACTCAAATCGTTCAAAGGAGGATACCACCCTATCATACCACACCACAACCATTTTAATAGCATGTTGGCACGCAAGGTAAACCATTATAAACTCCTAGCAAATTAAGCATGGCATAAGAAACTATAATCTCTAATTGTCATTGCAAACATGTTTCATTCATAATAGGCTGAATCAGGGACGATGGACTAATCATATTTACAAAAACAAGAGAGGTCGAGTTGATACCAGCTTTTATCATCTCAATCAGTTCATCATACATCGTCAATATTGCCTTTCACTTGCATGACCGAATGGTGTGGATAATAATAATAGTGCACGTGCATTGGACTAAGCTGAAATCTGCAAGCATTCAACTCAAGAGAGAAGACAAGGTAATATGGGCTCTTTGTTAGATCAACAATAATGCATATGAGAGCCACTCAACTTTTTCATCAAGTTCTTCTCCTATCGACCCCCAAAGAAGAGAAAAGAAACAAAGATATTTACACGGGAAAGCTCCCAACAAGCAAAAGAAGAATGAGAAATCTTTTTGGGTTCTCTTTTTAATTACTACTATTACATGCATGGAAAGTAAACTAGCTAAAAGCTACAACTATTTTTTTGGTTTTTCTTAAGTTTTTGCAAACACACAAGAAGAAAGCTTAAAAAGAAAATAAACTAGCATGGATGATACAATGAAAAAGTATGAGCACTGACAACTGGCATGAGTGTGTGAACATGAATGTAATGTCGGCGAGGAATACGTAATCCCCCAAGCTTAGGCTTTTGGCCTAAGTTGGTCTATGCCCATGGATCAAAACTGCCCTCTCCGGTGTACTGAGGAGGGTCTTCGGGGTGCCACTGGTTGGTGATCTCCTCCGGATCCCACTGATAAACAGACTGACGGTGAGGATCAGATAGTGGCTCCGACTCTGGAGCTGATGTCAGGCTCTGGTATGCCTGAACGGCCTCCGGCAAAATAAGGTACGTGCCTAAAAATATGTCAAACAGAGAGGGAGCATGCAAGGTAATAGTCTCAACGAGTTTCTTATCAAACATCAGTCTATAGTTAAGCATCTTATTCTTATTCTTAACAATAAAATCATGTGCTACCATGCTCTTATAATCTAGAAAAATATGAGGCAGCAACTTTTCCTCTTTCTCATAATGCCTAATAGGTATGTTAAAGTGTGCAGCAAGGCGCGAGGCGAAGATGCCTCCTAAGACGGGACCCTTCGTACGGTTCAGATTTAACCGTTTAGCAACAATAGCGCCTAAACAAAAAGTAGTATCAGGAAACAAAGCATGGCGCAAAATAACAATATCAGGGGCACTAAGATTTCCACAGTTCCCGCGACCAATTAAGCATCTACTAGCAAATATTGCAAAGTAACGTAGAACAGGAAAATGTATGCTAGTGATTCTTGCATCAGAAACTTTCCTCGTTTCCCCTACAATAATTGTATCAATAAATCCCTCCACATCATTACGATGTGGTTCCTCTATGCTACCCTCAAAGGGTATCCTACATACCCGGCAAAAATCATAAAGTGACATCTCCTTATGCTCATCATATAAATAAAATTCCACCAAAGGTGATGATCTCCTAGCATGGAAAGGAAACATTTGCACAAAAATATTGATGAGTAAGAGATACTGTTCACGCTGGTCGTGGAGGAAGTTGGTGAGGCCTGCATTCTCAGCCAACTAATAGAAATCTTCACGAATCCTGGCTTCTCCCAAGAACTCATCACAAGGCCAATCACACGGCCGAACCTCCGCAGTACGAGGGAGATTATACTTGGGCTTCTTATTCTCTTCACTTTGCTTATCCTTAGAGCTTCGGCTCGATGAGCCCCTCAAAAATGTCTTCATCTTTTTCTGAAAATTTCTGAATTTTTTCGTAATTTAAAATAAAAGTGAACCAAACTCAACAAGATTGATAGCAACTACTCCTACAAGTGTCTAGAGGCTATATCATGCATTAAAACTACTTTTGACCACATAAATTTGACATGCAAGCTCAAGAACAGGGTCACCTAACCAGCAAAAAATTGCAATAAATAAAGCACTAGAACAAAAACTAATTGGACCATTGGAGGAGTCACATATCAAAGAACAATCCCCCAAAGCAGTTTTGTGAATGGAGCTTTGAGCAAGGAGATCGAAAATGGCAGCAATATGAGCAAGAACTCGGGTTTGAGCTGGTGGGTGATTTTTTCTAGAGCAAGACAAAGTGTGTGGGTGCAAGGATAAGTGGAGGGGACCCACGTGGGGCCCATGAGGCAGGGGTGCGCCCTCCACCCTCGTGGGCACACGGTGGGTCCCCCTAAGGTGTTCTCAGTGCCAATGATTCTTAAATATTCTGGAAAAAATCATATTTCATTTTCAGGGCATTTGAAGAACTTTTATTTTTGGGGTATTTTTTATTGCAAGGATAATTCAGAAAACAGGCCGAAAATACTATTTTTACTTTATTTAAACTAAATAATAGAAAGTAAAAGGAGGGTAGAGAAAGTTGTGCTTTCTAACTTCATCCATCTCATGCTCATCAAAAGGAATCCACTAACAAGGTTGATCAAGTCTTGTTAACAAACTCATTCCGAATCGCATGAAACCGGAGAAATTTCGAATAACACTAGGTTACCTCAACTGGGATATGCACATCTCCAACAATAAGAATATCATATTTCTTCTTGGCAGTAGGAAAAGGAAATTTAAAACCTCCAATAGTCATTGTTGGAATTTTTACAATAGAATTGATACTGTGGACTTGAGATAGTTTCGTCGGAAAGTGTACCGTATGCTCATTACCATTAACATGAAAAGTGACATTTCCTTTGTTGCAATCAATACCAGCCCCTGCAATATTCAAAAAGGGTCTACCAAGGATAATCGACATACTATCGTCCTCGGGAATATCAAGAATAACAAAGTCCGTTAAAATAGTAACGTTTGCAACCACAACAGGCACATCCTCACAAATACCGACAGGTATAGCAGTTGATTTATCATCCATTTGCAAAGATATCTCAGTAGGTGTCAACTTATTCAAATAAAGTCTATGATATAAAGAGAGAGGCATAACACTAACACGGGCTCCAAGATCACATAAAGCAGTTTTAACATAGTTTCTTTTAATGGAGCATGGTATAGTTGGTACTCCGGGATCTCCTAGTTTCTTTGGTATCCCACCCTTAAAAGTGTAATTAGCAAGCATGGTGGAAATTTCAGCTTCCGGTATCTTTCTTTTATTAGTAACAATATCCTTTATGGATTTAGCATAAGGGTTCATTTTAAGCATATCAGTCAAACACATACGCAAAAAGATAGGTCTAATTATTTCAGCAAAGCGCTCAAAATCCTCATCATCCTTTTCTTGGATGGTTTAGGAGGACAATTCATGGGTTTCTGAACCCATGGTTCTCTTTCTTTACTGTGCTTCCTAGCAACAAAGTCTCTCTTATCATAACGTTGATTCTTTGATTGTGGGTTATCAAGATCAACAGCATGTTCAATCTCTACATCATTATTATTACTAGGTTGAGCATGAACACGAACATCATCATTAACATTATCACTAGGTTCATGTTCATTTCCAGATTGTGTTTCAGCATCAGAAATAGAAATATGATTGTGATTCTCGGGTGTGTCAACAACAGGTTCACTAGAAGCATGCAAAGTCCTATCGTTTTCTTTTTCTTCTTCTCAGAAGAACTAGGTGCATCAACATTAGTTCTCTGAGAATCTTGCTCAATTCTCTTAGGGTGGCCCTCAGGATACAAACGTTCCTGAGTCATTTTACCCCCTCTAGTCATTACTCTAACAACATTATCATTTTTCTTATTATTTAATTCACTGAGCAAATCATTCTGAGCCTTAAGTACTTGTTCTACTTGAGTGGTAACTGAAAGGATCGATATGGTTGACTAGAGGGGGAGGGGTGAATAGGCAACTAACAATTTTTAGCGTTTCTTTAGCAATTTAAACTTTGCATCAAAAAGGTTGTCTAGAAATGCAACCTATATGATGCACCACTAGTAGGAACACAAGCAAGCAAGATATATGAAACAAATAAGCTACTCAAGTAAAGGCACGAGATAACCAAAAGTGGAGACGGTGGAGACGAGGATGTGTTGCCGAAGTTCCTTCCCTTTGAGAGGAAGTACGTCTCCGTTGGAGCGGTGTGGAGGCACAATGCTCCCCAAGAAGCCACTAAGGCCACCGTAATCTCCTCACGCCCTCACACAATGCGAGATGCCATGATTCCACTATTGGTGACCTTGGAGGCGGCGACCGAGCCTTTACAAACAAGGTTGGGGCAATCTCCACAACTTAATTGGAGGCTCCCAACGACGCCACGAAGCTTCACCACAATGTACTATGGCTTCGCGGTGACCTCAACCATCTAGGATGCTCAAACACCCAAGAGTAACAAGATCCGCAAGGGATTAGAAGGGAGGAATCAAATATCTCTCGGTGGAAGTGTAGATCGGGGCCTTCTCGACCTCTCCCAAGCAAATCAACAAGTTTGGTTGGCTAGGGAGAGAGATCGGGCGAAAATGGAGCTTGGAGCAATAATGGAGCATTAATGGTGGAAGAGGTGAGTCAACGGGGAAGAAGGAGACCCTTTATATAGTGTGGAGAGAAGATCCAACCGTTGCCCACCAACCAGCCCGCGGCCAGCGGTACTACCGCGCAAGGTCAGCGGTACTACCGCACGGCCACGCGGTAGTACGGCTTGCGGTCAGGCGGTACTACCACACGGTGGTGCGGTACTACCGTGCCCACATCGCGGTACTACCGCGAGGCAAGAGCCCAATAGGAGGACAGGGTACAACCGTGCATACTTCCGCAAAATAACGGAAGTAGCAAAAACGCGACACAGTAGTATTGCCGAGGGGCAGTACTACCGCCTGGCTTCCTAGCGCGGTACTACCGTACAGCGAAAGCGGTAGTACCGCGGAGGTGCGGATGTAAAATTTTACATCCGCCCCTACTACCGCACCCGGGCGGCACTAGCGAGTGGGCTGCGGTAGTATGGCTCCTGGGGGAGCGGTACTACCGCGAGCACCAGCGGTACTACCGCGCGCCTGCGCGGTACTACCGTGGGTGCCCACGGTACTACCGTTGCCCCTGGAGCGGTACTACCGCAACCAAAGAACAACCAGTCACTAGAGGCATAGAAAACGGACGAAGCTCCAAGGAAGAAAGAGAGGGATGCAAGGAGACGTGTACGTGATGATTCCACCCAAACCTTTCCAACGCGGACCCCCTCTTAATAGTACGGCTTCCCTACGACTCAAATCCACCAAAAGGAAACGTAGAAAAGACGCCTTCTTCGTCAATCTTTGAGGGACACCCAATCGTCTTGTGCCTAGCAGAGAAGAGTCTGGAAAGCTCATGACACACGATTAGTCCGCAAATGCGTTGTCATCAATCACCAAAACACTTAGGGATAAATATGACCTTACAATCTCCCCCTTTTTGGTGGATTGATGACAAAACGGGATTTGCATAAAGAAAATAATATTAAGTAAATGGAAGCCCCTCCTCTTTAAAATATAGACGGGCTCCCCCTAGATGTGTGCCACCTAGATGAGTGCTTTGGACTGCACGGCACATGAGTACTAGGATCACAGCTCCCCCTATGTTATAGAAACAAAGCATATCTATCACTAGACAAGATGTAGCAAACATAAGATAACTAAGATAGATAGATAGAGTGCATATGTCTTACACCATATGGAGGATAGGTCTCGAAGACACAAACCAAACAGAAGAAAACGAGGTCCAAGCAAACACACCACACACACTAAGCACGACACACGCAAATCGCAAATCCCTACACTCTCTCCCCCTTTGGCATCGAGACGCCAAAAAGGCAGAGAGGACACCTACAGCACAAGTGGTAGCTCAAGCAGAGAAGTCGTCCCACTGCTCCTGGTGCTCCTCGTCAGACTCGGCGGCTGGGATAGTCTCCTCCACGTCCTCTTCTGAACTGGTCCACGTGTAGCCCTGCTTAGACATCCAGGCAGCCTCAGGAGTGATGACGTCCTCCGACCCGCCAGACACATCCTCGCCAAAGAGCCTCATCACTTTCTTGTCACGGCGGCGACTTTCCTTGTCAGACACGTGAGCCCTGTACTGTCCCTTCGCCTGCATGCAGAAGAGAGTCTTCATCTTGTCCTTCAGCTTCTTGGCCCATGATGGCTTAGAGGAAGAAGTGGTGAACCTGGCATCACGGTCCTCAGCAGCACGATCCTCAGCACGGTCCTCAGCACGGTCCTCAGCAGCCTCCCCCTGACCGGCAGCCCTCCTAGCAGAAGATGCCTCAGCACGAGTAGTAGTGTTGGCCCAGTTGGGCTTGACGCGGAGGCAGATGGACTCATGGCGGACCCAGTCTGGAGCAAGGAACTCATCACCTGGAAACGTCTTCTCCCAAGTGGTAGAGAGCAGCAGATGCAGGTATGGGCCATAAATAGGAACCTTGCGAGTGAACACAGCAAACCGAAGCTCACACCACATGATGTGAGAGACATCAAGTGGCTGAGTCTGAGAAGAACGAGCCTCTACACACAGGAGCAACATGTCCACTAGATATGCATGAACCTTGTCCTTGTCGCCAATGCGTGGGAACAGAGTGTTGCGGAAGATGCGATGCATGATATCCAGAAAAGAGTTCAACACCCAAGTAGACTTGCCATTGGGGAGTACCTTCTCAACAAGGAAGGGCTGAAGCAGGTTCTTGTTGGCAGACTCAGAGTTGGCATGGGGACGGACACCAACTGGGGTGTGGAGCCCGTCATCGGGAATGTGCAGCAGATCCATGAACTCTTTCCATGTAGCAGACAGCTGACGACCATTGGTCATCCAAGTCATCCTCCGCTCCACCCCGGGATGAAAGTACACTGAGGCAAAGAACTGACAGATAAGCTTAGGGTCATAGTCAAGGTGAAAGGAGATCACCGGTTCAATAGCAAACTGCTCCACCAAGTCCAGAGCCTCTCCAAAATAGTCACGAAACTTGTCTTTCCGCAGGTGATGCATATCAATCCACTTGACATCCACATAGGTGTTTTGCTTGTTCTTGATCACATCTAGATAGATGAGAACCTGTTGCTTGGTCCAGAACAACTCGGTGCCTTTGAGGGTAGCCCGAGGATTCACATAGGGATTGATCTTCCGGCGCTTGACATACTCAGTGGCGGAGATCTCGTCCATGGCCTTAGCTGGTTCCTTGAGCTTGCTGGCAGTAGTCTTGACATTGCGCTTGGGGGCCTTGGAGCCCTCTGGGGCTTCATCTTGGGGGTTGCGCAGACGCTTGGAGCTGGTGTCACGGCTAGGATTGGAACAGCGAGAGCCACCACCTGAGACACACAACGCAAAACACCCACAAAAGCCAAGAGAGATTAAAGCAGAGATCACAACAAAGACGAGGGAAACAAATAGAAAGCACACATGATACATGCCTAGAGGGAGTTTTGAATCCTACGGTAGTACGGCCGGCGCGGTAGTACCGCGCCTGCGAAACGGTAGTACCGCACGGCACACGGTAGTACCGCGCCTGACGGGCGGTAGTACCGCGCAAGCGGTAGTACCGCACATCGGCCACGGTAGTACCGCACCGTGCTAGATCTGAGACGATTCAAATCTGAGAAAGCCTGCGAAATCACGGCGGTACTACGGTTGGACAAAGCTACCATAAGACAGCATATCAAGTATGTTTCCTACGCATCACGACTCTCCTACATCCTACTCTTGCAAAGATTTAGCCTAAAATCTCAAGAACACCAAGTTTCTCCCCAAAAGCCTGAAGTGAGACAACAGCCAAGAAAAGGAGAGATTTGGGGAAAAACCTTGGTCCATGGCAAGAGGAAGTGGTGGGGAACGATCCCACTGGTCGGAATCCGAGGAGAGTGGCCGGAGATGGAGATCCGGCGAGGGCCTCCGGCGCTGTTCTTGAGAGGGAGAGACGTAGGGAGAGAGAGACAATGAATGGGTATGGGGAGTTCGAACTCCCCTGCCCGAGTCATAACCTCCCCACGCGCCCTTGACGGCACGGTAGTACCGTGCCCAGACACGGTAGTACCGCGACGAGCAGTAGTACCGTGATGGGTGAGGTAGTACCGTGCCACCCAAGCGGTAGTACCGCGCCGAGGCGCGGTAGTATCATGGGCTCAAGAGAATGCAAGTTTCGAGCACGAAAAAGACAGGATCTTTGCACAAAACCGCTCCGAGCAAGCACAACACAACAAAACCACGCAACACAAAAACCAGACGGGCAAACGACAAACGAACCAAACACGAGACACCACCTCTCCAAAAGAGAGGGCGGTGGCCGTAGCCACCTATGTTTGAGTCAAGTGGTATGGCACCGCAAAGAATTATCCTTGGGTCCATGACCAAAACTCGTCTTTGAAGCACAAGCACCATCAAACATGGCTAAATGTGAAAGACTCGATTAATTTATGAATAACGGGGGGAGGTTGAGTTCATTGAGAGAACAACACTCCCCCTATGTCCATGCCTACATCTAAACAAGACAACAAGTTGCGTGTAGTGGGGTGTGCAAGGGTTCAAGCAACATTGCTCGAATCAATGATATTTAGCTCATGCCTTAACTCGCGAAATCTTGCTTCATCCAAGGGCTTCGTGAAGATATCTGCAAGGTTATCATGAGTGTTGACATAGTTGAGCTCGATCTCTCCTCGCCTAATGTGATCCCGGATGAAGTGATACCGGATCTCAATATGCTTCGTCTTGAAGTGTTGCACCGGGTTGAGAGAGATCTTGATGGCACTTTCATTGTCACACCAAAGAGGCACTTTGTCACAAGTGACACCGTAATCCTTTAAAGTTTGCCTCATCCATAAGAGTTGTGCACAACAACTACCGGCCGCCACATACTCCGCTTCGGTGGACGAGAGAGACACACAACTTTGCTTTTTGGAAGACCAACTTACCAAAGAGCAACCAAGGAATTGGCACCCTCCGGAAGTGGACTTCCTATCCACTTTGTCTCCCGCCCAATCGGAATCCGAGTACCCTACAAGCTTGAAGTTTGATCCTCTTGGGTACCATAAGCCAAAGTTTGGGGTATGAGCCAAATATCGAAAGATTCGTTTGACCGCCACATAGTGACTTTCCTTAGGTGCGGCTTGAAACCATGCACAAATTCCCACACTCAACATGATGTCCGGTCTAGATGCACAAAGGTAAAGCAAGGATCCAATCATGGAACGATATACCTTTTGATCCACCACTTTACCATTGGGATCTAAGTCAAGTTGGCACTTGGTGGGCATTGGAGTGGAAGCCGGCTTGATGTCACTTAGCTTGAATCTTTTGAGCATGTCTTGAGTGTATTTGGATTGATTGATGAAGGTTCCTTCTCTTCTTTGCTTCACTTCGAACCCTAGAAAGAACTTCAACTCCCCCATGGAAGACATCTCGAACTTTGAGGTCATGAGTGCGGCAAATTCCTCATTGAAAGCTTTGTTAGGAGAACCAAAGATAATATCATCAACATATAATTGGCACACAAACAACTCCCCTTTGACCTTCTTAGTAAAAAGAGTGGGGTCGATTATCCCAACTTCAAACCCACGGTCTTGCAACAACTCGGTAAGGTGGTCATACCATGCACGTGGGGCTTGTTTAAGGCCATAGAGTGCCTTATCGAGTTGATACACATGATCGGGAAAGTAGGGATCCTCGAACCCGGGGGGTTGCTTGACGTATACCAATTCATTAATGGGACCATTAAGGAAAGCACTCTTCACATCCATTTGATGTAACTTAAAGTTGTGATGAGAAGCATAAGCAGTCAACATGCGAATGGATTCAAGACGAGCGACGGGAGCAAAGGTTTCACCGTAGTCGATACCCTCGACTTGGGAGTAGCCTTGTTCTACCAAACGAGCCTTGTTGCGAATGATGATCCCATGGGCATCTTGCTTGTTCTTGAATATCCACTTGGTTCCAATGACATTGTGGTTCCCTGTTGGCCTTGGCACCAATCTCCACACTTTGTTGCGCTCGAAGTTGTTGAGTTCTTCATGCATGGCATTGAGCCAATCCGGATCTTCTAGCGCCTCATACACCTTGAGAGGTTCCACACAAGAGACAAACGCGTGATGCTCACAATAATTTGCTAATTGTCTATGAGTGCTTACCCCCTTTCTTAAGCTTCCAAGCACATTCGTCATGAGATGATCCTTGGTGGAGAGCTTGGAAGCAACCTTGGCGGCACGACGCTCTAATTCCTCCTCGGTGGTGAGTTGAGGAGCGGTTACTTGATCATCTTGAGCATCGTCATGAACTTGTTCTTGGTCTTGAACTTGCTCGGGGGAGAGAACTTGACCTTGGGCATCCCTTGGTGTGTCAACACCGTCTTGAGTATGATCTTGCCCTTGGTCTTATTCATGAGGTTGAGGGCCTTCACTTTGTTCTTCGGAAGCGTGTGGGCCTTGGGTTGGTGATGGCTCCACTAGAATGGAGCATTGTCCTTCTCCTTCGGTCACAAGGGGTACCTCAATGGGAAGGATGAAACCAACACCCATTCTTCTTATGGCTTGAGGAGGAATTTCATCACCTACATCACAAGTGCCACTTTGCTCCACTTGGGAGCCGTTATTCTCATCAAACTCCACGTTACACGTCTCCTCAATAAGTCCCGTGGATTTATTGAGGACACGGTAAGCATGAGAGTTTGTAGCATAACCAAGAAATATGCCCTCATGAGCTCTAGCCTCAAATTTAGACAACCGAACACCTTTCTTGAGAATAAAACACTTACACCCGAATACCCGGAAGTACTTGAGGTTGGGCTTGTTACCGGTGAGTATCTCATATGGAGTCTTGTTCAAGCCCTTGCGGAGGTAGAGCCGATTGGATGCATGACACGCGGTGTTGATGGCTTTGGCCCAAAAGTTGTACGGAGACTTGAACTCCGCCATCATGGTCCTTGCCGCATCCATCAACGTCCGGTTCTTTCTCTTCGCAACACCGTTTTGTTGAGGGGTGTATGGTGCGGAATATTGATGCTTGATTCCCTCATCACTAAGAAATTCATCCAAGGTGTAGTTCTTGAACTCGGTGCCGTTGTCACTTCTTATTGTCAAGATCTTTGCATTGTGTTGACGTTGTGCTTCATTTGCAAAGTCAATGACGGTTTGTTGGGTCTCGCTCTTCCTCTTGAAGAAATACACCCACGTATACCTTGAGTAGTCATCCACAATCACCAAGCAATACTTCCTACCTCCAAGACTATCGTAGGATGGAGGCCCAAACAGATCCATGTGAAGGAGCTCCAAAGGCCTCTTTGAATAAATGATAGTCGTGGGAGGGTGAGCCTTCTCATGTAGCTTTCCTTCGATACAGGCACTGCAAGCACGATCTTTAGCAAAGCTAACATTCGTTAGTCCACGGACATGGTCCCCCTTTAGGAGACTTTGCAAAGATCTCATATTGACATGGGCTAAACGGCGATGCCAAAGCCATCCCACATCAACTTTAGCCATTAGGCATGTCGCGATCTTAGTGGGTCGCTCCGAAAAGTTAATCACATATAGACCGTTCTCGACATGCCCAACAAAGGCTACTTTAAGAGTCTTGCTCCACAAGAGGGCCACGGTATCGATATCAAAGAAGGTGGCAAAGCCCATGATTGCAAGTTGACGAACGGAAAGTAAATTGTATGCAAGGGACTCAACAAGCATGACCTTCTCGATCGTGAGATCATGAGAGATAACAACCTTGCCAAGTCCCAATACCTTAGAAGAAGAGGCGTCACCCCACTCGACATTGGTGGGCATAGATGGAGCCTTGTGCACATCCACCACCAAGTCCTTGCTTCCAGTCATATGATTTGTAGCTCCGCTATCGAGTAACCATGATCCACCACCGGAAGCAAACACCTACAAGAGATCAATGCTTGGTTTTAGGTACCCATTTTGTAATGGGTCCTTTGATGTTAGTAACAAGGGTCTTAGGAACCCAAATAGACCATTCAATGTGCTCATGAAGAGAACCAACAAATTTGGCATAAACATGCCCATCACTAGCTCGGCATAACACATAAGAAGGATTAAAATCGCCGGCTTTGTTGGGAGAGGAGACATTGTCCTTCTTGACTTTTTTCTTCTTCTTCTCCTCGTGGACACTCTCTCCCGCCCTCACAAAGGTTTGCATGAGGGGAGGAGGTCGTTTGGTCTTGTCATTCTTCTTCTTGTTCTTGGAGTCGAGAACGTACCCAACCCCTTCCTTCGCCACACCTCCCTTTTGGTTGATCAAGAGATCATTTAGGTTCTTCTTGCCTTGTATGCAAGTCACAAGGCCTCTCTCAAGTTGCGCCTTCGACATTGCATTTTCCTCAACAAGATGCATATGCTCACAACATGGGTTAGTAGCATTTGCATTATCAAGTAAAACCATATGAGGAAAAGTTGCTTTCTCCTTAGTTAGCTTCACTTGGAGTTGATCATGAGACTCCTTGAGACTAGCGTGAATACCCTTCAAGGCCTTGTGGGCCTTGTCAAGTATATCAAACTCCTCTTTGAATCTAGCAAGATCAACCCCGAGTTTGTCCTTCTCGGAATTTAGTACACGAGACACAACAAGAGCATGATCATAATCTTTCTCTAACTTAGCATGATCAACGTTGTGTGACTCCTCAAGAGCCAAACGAAGACCACGCTCTTCCTCAAGAGCATTGGAAAGATCCGAAATCTCATCAGCATAGTCACGACTACGCCCTTCCATCTTCGAGATGGTGTCTTCGTGAGCCTCGATCATGTCATTGGCCTCACCAAGTTGTTCCAAGAGAGCAACAAAGTGCTTCTTGGATTTTCCCTTGAGTTTGCCCATAAAGGCCTCAAACTCGTTAGCCTCCACATTAGCTCCCTCAACTTCATTAATGCAATCCGATGGGGAAGGATGATTAATGATGGTAGTTTTGATGTTGGAGGTTACCTTGTTGGTGGCTTTAGCCATGAGGCACTTGGCGTTGATGCTCTCGTTGGGTGAGTCGAAGAGAGACACTCGTGACGTAGTTGCAATGGCAACGGAGGCCATGGCAACCGACTCATCATCTTCATCATCGTCATCATCCTCATTGTACTCTTCTTGCACAACCAAGGCCTTGGGAGGAGTCTTCTTGGTGAAGTTGTTCTTGTTGGGGAATGACTTGGCCTTGTCCTTTCGGATGAGTTTGCCACCATTGTCTTCCCTCTTCTCATACGGGCATTCCGCAACGAAATGACTCACGTTGCCGCAATTGTAGCAAGTCCTTACACGTTGCTTGCCCCTTGTCCCACTCGAGTTGTTTTTGCTAAAGTTGGGCCTCGAGTTTTTCTTGCTCCAAAATTGCCTTGAAGCAAGAGCCATGTGTTCATGATATGCATACTTTGTATCTTCGGGGTTGCTCTCCTCTTCTTCCTCTTCTTCTTCTTCCACGGTGAGCTTGGCCTTCAAAGCAAGGTTGGGCTTCTTTGCCCGTTGAGACCGGAGCACCGCATTGTCGGCGGTCTTGTCCAAAATGTTCATGGCCACAAACTCATCCAACACCTCACTTGAGGTCAAAGTGTGGAAGTCCGGTCTTTGGCGGATGACGGAGGACATGGCCTTGTGGTAGGGCATCATTGCCTTGAGGAATTTGCGCTTGATCCAATTATCATCCGTGTCCTTGCTCCCGTGATCTCATAGTGAGACCGCGAGTTTGGTGACTCTCCGATAAAGCTCACGAGGCTCTTCATCTTCCTTCATTGCAAACTCATTGGCCTCATCTTGTACCACTTCATAGTTGGAGCGTTGAATGCTTGCGCTTCCCCGGTAGAGAGACACGACACAATGCCATGCTTCTTTGGCCAAGGAGAAGGGACGAATATGAGGTAGGTCTTCTTCAATTATTCTCCAAAGGTTAGTGTTCACATGATTTAAATGACGTTTAAAGCGGTAAACCCAAGAATAAAAATCCTCATTTTTCACAATCTTAGGAGGAGGACCGGCATGATTCAAATGAGTAGAAGGAACCGGTCCACCATAAACAAGTGGTGGTTCTACATGGGCAAAGATGCCGGTGCCATTCTTGCCACTAGAAGAAGGAGCCTTTTCACTACTAGCTTCCCCCTTGTCGGGGGTAGCATCCGACACCTTGTTGGCGGGATCCCCCACTTTCAACGGTGCGGTGGATAGTTTAAGCCCCTCAAGAAATTTAGTAAACATGCTTTCAACTTCGGTCGTCATGGAGGTTTTCAATGTCTCCAAGGCTACATTGAACTCCTCATGAGAGACCGAAGTTCCCCCATCGCCCGTAGACGAGATAGGATTCACACCGGAGTGTTCCTCCGCTCCGTCTACGGTATCAACCATACTCTTTGGATGGTAAAGTCCTTAATAAAGAGACGAGGCTCTGATACCAATTGAAAGGATCGATATGGTTGACTAGAGGGGGGGGGGGTGAATAGGCAACTAACAATTTTTAGCGTTTCTTTAGCAATTTAAACTTTGCATCAAAAAGGTTGTCTAGAAATGCAACTAGATGAGCAACCTATATGATGCACCACTAGTAGGAACACAAGCAAGCAAGATATATGAAACAAATAAGCTACTCAAGTAAAGGCACGAGATAACCAAAAGTGGAGACGGTGGAGACGAGGATGTGTTGCCGAAGTTCCTTCCCTTTGAGAGGAAGTACGTCTCCGTTGGAGCGGTGTGGAGGCACAATGCTCCCCAAGAAGCCACTAAGGCCACCATAATCTCCTCACGCCCTCACACAATGCGAGATGCCGTGATTCCACTATTGGTGACCTTGGAGGCGGCGACCGAGCCTTTACAAACAAGGTTGGGGCAATCTCCACAACTTAATTGGAGGCTCCCAACGACGCCACGAAGCTTCACCACAATGGACTATGGCTTCGCGGTGACCTCAACCATCTAGGATGCTCAAACACCCAAGAGTAACAAGATCCGCAAGGGATTAGAAGGGAGGAATCAAATATCTCTTGGTGGAAGTGTAGATCGGGGCCTTCTCGACCTCTCCCAAGCAAATCAACAAGTTTGGTTGGCTAGGGAGAGAGATCGGGCGAAAATGGAGCTTGGAGCAATAATGGAGCATTAATGGTGGAAGAGGTGAGTCAACGGGGAAGAAGGAGACCCTTTATATAGTGTGGAGAGAAGATCCAACCGTTGCCCACCAACCAGCCCGCGGCCAGCGGTACTACCGCGCAAGGTCAGCGGTACTACCGCACGGCCATGCGGTAGTACGGCTTGCGGTTAGGCGATACTACCGCACGGTGGTGCGGTACTACCGCGCCCACAGCGCGGTACTACCGCGAGGCAAGAGACCGATAGGAGGACAGGGTACAACCGTGCATACTTCCGCAAAATAACGGAAGTAGCAAAAACGCGACACAGTAGTACTGCCGAGGGGCAGTACTACCGCCTGGCTTCCTAGCGCGGTAGTACCGTACAGCGAAAGCGGTAGTACCGCAGAGGTGCGGATGTAAAATTTTACATCCGCCCCTACTACCGCACCCGGGCGGCACTAGCGAGTGGGCTGCGGTAGTATGGCTCCAGGGGGAGCGGTACTACCGCGAGCACCAGCGGTACTACCGCGTGCCTGCGCGGTACTACCGTGGGTGCCCACGGTACTACCGTTGCCCCTGGAGCGGTACTACCGCAACCACAAGAACAGCCAGTCACTAGAGGCATAGAAAACGGACGAAGCTCCAAGGAAGAAAGAGAGGGATGCAAGGAGACGTGTACGTGATGATTCCACCCAAACCTTTCCAACGCGGACCCCCTCTTAATAGTACGGCTTCCCTACGACTCAAATCCACCAAAAGGAAACGTAGAAAAGACGCCGTCTTCGTCAGTCTTCGAGGGACACCCAATCGTCTTGTGCCTAGCAGAGAAGTCTGGAAAGCTCATGACACACGATTAGTCCGCAAATGCGTTGTCATCAATCACCAAAACACTTAGGGATAAATATGACCTTACAGTAACCATAGAAGAATGTTTACTAATAAGTTTAAGTTCACCTTTAACTCTAGACATATAATCACTCAAGTGTTCAATCATATAAGCATTGTGTTTCAATTGTCTACCAACATAAGCATTGAAGTTTTCTTGTTTAACAATAAAATTATCAAACTCATCCAAGCATTGGCTAGCAAACTTAGTAGATGGGATTCCACATTTATCAAATCTATAGAGAGAATTTACCTTTACTACCTGTGTCGGGTTATCAAGACCATGTATTTCTTCAATAGGTGGTAAATTCTTAACATCTTCAGCTTTAATACCTTTTTGTTTCATAGATTTGTTTGCCTCATGCATATCTTCAGGACTGAGAAATAGAATACCCCGTTTCTTCGGAGTTGGCTTGGGAGTTGGTTCAGGAAGTGTCCAATCATTTTCATTACTCAACATGTTATTCAATAGCAATTCAGCTTGATCAATAGTTCTTTTCCTAAAAACACAACCAACAGAACTATCTAGGTTGTCTCTGGAGGCATCAGTTAGTCCATTATAAAATATATTAAGTATTTCGTTTTTCTTGAGAGGATGATTAGGCAAAGCATTAAATAATTGGAGAAGCCTCCCCCAAGCTTGTGGGAGACTCTCTTCTTCAATTTGCACAAAATTATATATTTCCCTTAAGGCAGCTTGTTTCTTATGAGCGGGGAAATATTTAGAAGAGAAGTAATAAATCATATCCTCGGGACTACACACACAGCCATGATCAAGAGAATTAAACCATGTTTTAGCATCACCCTTTAATGAGAACTAAAACAACTTAAGGATAAAGTAATAGCAAGGTTTCTCATCATGAGTGAACAGGGTGGCTATATCATTTAATTTCGTAAGATGTGCCACAACAGTTTCAGATTCATAGCCATAAAAAGGATCAGATTCAACCAAAGTAATTAACTCAGGATCAACACAGAAATCATAATCCTTATCAGTAATAAAGATAGGTGAAGTAGCAAAAGCAGGGTCATATTTCATTCTAGCATTCAAAGACATTTCTTTAAGTTTAGCTAATAATTTCTTAAGATCATATCTATCATTACAAGCTAAGAAGTCTCTAGCAGTTTCTTCATCCATAACATAACCCTCAGGCACAACAGGCAATTCATATCTAGGGGGAGAATCTTAATCATCACTTTCATCAATATTATCAGTTTCAATAATTTCATTCTCTCTAACCCTAGCAAGTTGTTCATCAAGAAATTCACCTAGTGGCACAACATTATCAAGCATAGAAGTAGTTTCATCATAAGAATCATGCAAAGAAGAAGTGGCGTCATCAATAACATGCGACATATCAGAATGAATAGCGGGAGTAGGTGTCGCAAGTTTACTCAAAACAGAAGGTGAATCAAGTGCAGAGCTAGATGGCAGTTCCTTACCTCCCCTCGTAGTTGAGGGAAAAGTCTTTGTTCTTTGATCTTTCAAGTTCTTCATAGTGATCAACAGATATAAATCCCAAGTGACTCAAAGAATAGAGCTATGCTCCCCAGCAATGGCGCCAGAAAATAGTCTTAATAACCCCAGAAGTATAGGGGATCACAACAGTTTTCGAGGGTAGAGTATTCAACCCAAATTTATTGATTCGACATAAGGGAGCCAAAGAATATTCTCAAGTATTAGCAGCTGAGTTGTCAATTCAACCACACCTAGAAACTTAACATCTGCAGCAAGATATTTAGTAGCAAAGTAATATGATAGTAGTGGTAGCGATAGCAAAAGTAATATTTTTGGTTTCATAGTGATTGTAACAGTAGCAACGAAAAAGTAAATAAGCGAAGAACAATATATGAAAAGCTCATAGGAAATGGATCAATGATGGATGATTATGTCGGATGCGATTCCTCATGCAATAGTTATAACCTAGGGTGACACAGAACTAGCTCCAGTTCATCAATGTAATGTAGGCATGTATTCCGAATATAGTCATACGTGCTTATGGAAAAGAACTTGCATGACATATTTTGTCCTACCCTCCCGTGGCAGCGGGGTCTTATTGGAAACTAAGGGATATTAAGGCCTCCTTTTAGTAGAGTACTGGACCAAAGCATTATCACTTAGTGAATACATGAACTCCTCAAACTACGGTCATCGCCAATAAGTATCCTGATTATTTTCACTTCGGGGTTAACGGATCATAACAAATAATAGGTTACTATAGACTTGCAACATAGGATCAAGAACTCACATATATTCATGAAAACATAATAGGTTCATATCTGAAATCATGGCACTCGGGCCCTAGTGAAAAGCATTAAGCATAGCAAAGTCATAGCACCATCAATCTCAGAACATAGTGGATACTAGGGATCAAATCCTAACAAAACTAACTCGATTACATGATAAATCACATCCAACCCATCACCGTCCAACAAGCCTACGATGGAATTACTCACGCACGGCGGTGAGCATCATGAAATTGGTGATGGAGGAAGGTTTATGATGACGATGGCGATGGATTCCCCTCTCCGGAGCCCCAAACGGACTCCAGACTAGCCCTCCCGAGAGAGTTTAGGGCTTGGTGGCGGCTCCATATCATAAAACACGATGAATGCTTCTCCCTATTTTTTTCTCCCCGAACACGAATATATAGAGTTGGAGTTGAGGTCGGAGGAGCACCAGGGGGCCCATGAGGCAGGGGGCGTGCCCAGGGGGTAGGCGCACTCCCACCCTCGTGGACAGGGTGTGGGCCCCCTGGCCTTGATTCTTTCGCTAGTATTTTTTTTATATTCCAAAAATAATCTCCGTTGATTTTCAGGTCATTCCATGAACTATTATTTCAGCACAAAAATAACACCATGGCAATTCTGCTGAAAATAGCGTCAGTCCGGGTTAGTTCCATTCAAATCATGCAAGTTAGAGTCCAAAACAAGGGCAAAAGTGTTTGGAAAAGTAGATACACTGGAGACGTATCATGCAAGCATCTCGGAGTTGGAATATATGCTTTGATAAAGTGATCAAAGCATATGGTTTTATACAAACTTGCGGTGAAGCCTGTATTTACAAGAAAGTGAGTGGGAGCACTACAACATTTCTGATAAGTATATGTGAATGACATATTCTTGATCGGAAATAATGTAGAATTTTCTAGAAAGCATAAAGGAGTGTTTGGAAGGAGTTTTTCTAAGAAAGACCTCGGTGAAGCTACTTACATATTGAGCATCAAGATCTATAGAGATAGATCAAAACGCTTGATATATTTTTCAGTGAGTACATACCTTGACAAGTTTTTGAAGTAGTTCAAAATGGAACAGTCAAAGAAAGAGTTCTTGTGTGTGTTGCAAGGTGTGAAGTTGAGTAAGACTCAAAGCCCGACCACGGTAG
Organism: Triticum monococcum; assembly: GCA_034509565.1. Lineage (NCBI taxonomy): Eukaryota > Viridiplantae > Streptophyta > Magnoliopsida > Poales > Poaceae > Triticum > Triticum monococcum. Next base: position 479,367,914 of record CM067843.1, read on the forward strand.
AAGATAGAAAGAGAATGAAAGTCATTCCCTATGCCTCAACCATAGGTTGTATGAAGTATGCCATGATGTGTACCAGATCTATTGTATACCCTACACTGAGTTTGGCAAGGGAGTACAATAGTGATCTAGGAGTAGATCACTGGACAGCGGTCAAAATTATCCTTAGTGGAATAAGGATATGTTTCTCGATTATGGAGTTGAAAAAAGGTTCGTCGTAAAGGGTTACGTCGATGCAAGTTTTGACACTGATCCAGATGACTCTAAGTCTCAATCTGGATACATATTGAAAGTGGGAGCAATTAGCTAGAGTAGCTCTGTGCAGAGCATTGTTGACATAGAAATTTGCAAAATACATACGTCTCTGAATATGACAGACCCATTGACTAAGCTTCTCTCACAAGCAAAACATGATCACGCCTTAGTACTCTCTGGGTGTTAATCACATAGCAATGTGAACTAGATTATTGACTCTAGTACAACCCTTTGGGTTAGTCACATGACGATGTGAACTAATCACATGGTGATGTGAACTATTGGTGTTAAATCACATGGTGATGTGAACTAGATTATTGACTCTAGTGCAAGTGGGAAACTGAAGGAAATATGCCCTAAAGGCAATAATAAAGTTGTTATTTATATTTCCTTATATCATGATAAATGTTTATTATTCATGCTAGAATTGTATTAATAGGAAAGTTAGTACATGTGTGAATACATAGACAAACAGAGTGTCACTAGTTTGCCTCTACTTGACTAGCTCGCTGAATCAATGATGATTATGTTTCCTAACCATACACATGAGTTGTCATTTGATTAACGAGATCACATAATTAGAGAATGATGTGATTGACTTGACCCATCCGTTAGCTTAGCATGATGATCGTTTACTTTGTTGCTATTACTTTCTCCGTAACTTTTACATGTTCCTATGACTATGAGATCATGCAACTCCCGAATACCGGAGGAACACTTTGTGTGCTACCAAACGTCACAACGTAACTGGGTGATTATAAAGGTGTCTACAGGTGTCTCTAATGGTGTTTGTTGAGTTGGCATAGATCGAGATTAGGATTTGTCAGTCTGAGTATCAGAGAGGTATCTCTGGGCCCTCTCGATAATGCACATCACTATAAGCCTTGCAAGCATTGTGACTAATGAGTTAGTTGTGGTATGATGCATTACGGAACGAGTAAAGAGACATGTCAGTAACGAGATTGAACTACGTATTGAGATACCGATGATCGAATCTCGGTCAAGTAACATACCGATGACAAAGGGAACAACGTATGTTGTTATGCAGTTTGACCGATAAAGATCTTCGTAGAATATGTAGGAACCAATATGAGCATCCAGGTTACGCTATTGGTTATTGACTGGAAGTGAGTCTCGGTCATGTCTACATAGTTCTCGAACCCGTAGGGTCCGCACGCTTAACGTTCGATGACGATCGGAATTATGAGTTTATGTGTTTTGATGAACCAAAGGTTGTTCGGAGTCCCGGATGTGATCACGGGCATGACGAGGAGTCTCGAAATGGTCAAGATATAAAGATCGATATATTGGAAGCCTATGTTTGGACATCGAAATGGTTCCGAGTGGTTCGGGCATTTTTCCAGAGTACCGGGAGGTTACCAGAACCCCCCGGGAGAAGTTATGGGCCTTATGGGCCATAAGAAGGACGCACACCAGCCCACAAGGGGCTGGTGCGCCCCCCTTGGGCAGGAGTCCGAATTGGAATAGGTTTGGGGGGGGGCTTTCCTTCTCTCCTACTCCTCCTTCCCTTCCTCTCCTACTCCAACTAGGGAAGGGGGGAATCCTACTCCCAATGGGAGTAGGACTCCCCTAGGGCGCGCAATAGAGAGGGCCGCCCCTCCCCTCCTCCACTCCTTTATATACGGGGGAGGGGGGCACCCCATGGACACACAAGTTGATGATTGATCTCTTAGCCATGTGCGGTGCCCCCCTCCACCATAATCCACCTCGGTCATATCGTAGCGGTGCTTAGGCGAAGCCCTGTTCCAGTAGCATCATCTACACCATCATCATGTCGTCGTGCTGACGAAGCTCTCCCTCGACACTATGTTGGATTGTGAGTTCGTGGGACGTCACCGAGCCGAGCGTGTGCAGATCGCGGAGGTGTCGTACTTTAGGTACTAGGATTGGTCGATCGTGAAGACGTACGACTACATCAACCGCGTTGTCATAACGCTTCCACTTACGGTCTACGAGGGTACGTGGACAACACTCTCCCCTCTCGTTGCTATGCATCACCATGATCTTGCGTGTGCGTAGGATTTTTATGAAATAACTGCATTCCCCAACAGTTGCCGCGTCCGCCTGCCCCGAGGTACGCCATGGACTCCCCACCACGGGATACTTGGTTCCGTGACGAGCACGACCTGTGGCAGTAGTCCTACTTCGCCGGTCAGGGTCCGAGCGAGCCAGCCGCACGGTCGTGCATGGATCCGCGGGCTTACCCCGACGACTTCCTCATCGCCGTCCATGTTGGGGATCGTTGAAGAAATTAAAATGTTTTTATGCATCACCAAGATCAATCTATGGAGAGACTAGCAACGAGAGAGAGGGGAGTGTATCTTCGTACCCTTGAAGATCGCGATGCGGAAGCATTACTAGAACGTTGATGAGGGAGTCATACTCGCGGCGATTGAAATCGCGGAAGATCCGATCTAACGCCGAACGGACGGCGCCTCCACGTTCAACACACGTACAGCCCGGGGATGTCTCCTCCTTCTTGATCCAGCAAGGGGAGAGGAGAAGTTGAGGAAGAACTCCGGCAGCACGACGGCGTGGTGGTGGAGCTTGCGGTTCTCCAGCAGGGCTTCGCCAAGCACTACGGAGGAGGAGGTGGTGTTGGGGAGGGAGAGGGCTGCGTCAGGGAAAGGGTGCGGTAGCCCTCCCACCTCCTCTCTATTTATAGGGGCAATGGAGAGGGGGGCGGCCCCCTCCAGATGGATCTAGAGGGGGGGCGGCGGCCAAGGGGAGGTGGCTTGCCCCCCCCAAGCCAAGGGGGGCGCCCCCTTTAGGGTTTCCCCTAAACCCTAGGTGCATGGGCCCTAGGGGGGTTTGGCTCCCAGCCCACCTAGGGGTTGGTTCCCCTCCATATTCAGCCCATAGGGCCCTCTGGGGCAGGTGGACCCCTGGAACCCTTTCGGTGGTCCCGGTACAATACTGATAAACCCCCGAACACTTCCGGCGACCGAATAAGGACTTCCCGTATACAAATCTTTATCTCTGGGGCATTCCGAAACTCCTCGTGACCTCCGGGATCTCATCCGGGACTTCAAACAACATTCTACAACTGCATACTAATTTCTATAACAACTCTAGCGTCACCGAACCTTAAGTGTGTAGACCCTACGGGTTCAGGAATCATGCAGACATGACCGAGACATCTCTCCGGCCAATAACCAATAGCGGGATCTAGATACCCATGTTGGTTCCCACATGTTCCATGATGATCTTATCGGATGAACCATGATGTCGAGGATTCAATCAATCCCGTATACAATTCCCTTTGTCAATCGGTACGTTACTTGCCCGAGATTCGATCGTCAGTATCCCAATACCTCGTTCAATCTCGTTGCCGGCAAGTCACTTTACTCGTTCCGTAATGCATGATCCCGTGACTAACTGCTTAGACACATTGAGCTCATTATGATGATGCATTACCGAGTGGGCCCAGGGATACCTCTCCGTCATACGGAGTGACAAATCCCAATCTCGATTCGTGCCAACCCAACAGACACTTTTGGAGATACCCGTAGTGCACCTTTATAGCCACCCAGTTACGTTGTGACGTTTGGCACACCCAAAGCATTCCTACAGTATCCGGGAGTTGCACAATCTCATGGTCTAAGGAAAAGATACTTGATATTAGAAAAGCTTTAGCAGACGAACTACACGATCTTGTGCTATGCTTAGGATTGGGTCTTGTCCATCACATAATTCTCCTAATGATGTGATCCCGTTATCAATGACATCCAATGTCCATGGTCAGGAAACCGTAACCATCTATTGATCAACGAGCTATTCAACTAGAGGCTCACTAGGGACATGTTGTGGTCTATGTATTCACACATGTATTACGATTTCTGGATAACGCAATTATAGCATGAACAATGGACAATTATCATGAACAAGGAAATATAATAATAACCATTTTATTATTGCCTCTAGGGCATATTTCCAATAGTCTACCACTTGCACTAGAGTCAATAATCTAGTTACATTGTGATGAATCGAACACCCATAGAGTTCTGGTGTTGATCATGTTTTGCTCGTTGAAGAGGTTTAGTCAACGGATCTGCGACATTCAGGGGCGTATGCACTTTACAAATATCTATGTCTCCATCTTGAACATTTTCACAAATGGAGTTGAAGCGACGCTTCATATGTCTGGTCTTCTTGTGAAACCTTGGCTCCTTGGCAAGGGCAATAGCTCAAGTGTTGTCACAGAAGAGAGTCATCGGGCCCGACGCATTGGGAATAACTCCTAGGTCGGTAATGAACTCCATCCAGATTGCTTCATGTGCTGCCTTTGAGGCTGCCATGTACTCCGCTTCACATGTAGATCCCGCCACGACGCTTTGCTTGCAACTTCACCAAGTGACTTACCCACCATTCAAAATATACACGTATCCGGTTTCTTACTTGGAGTCATCCAGATCTGTGTCGAAGCTAGCATCGACGTAACCCTTTACGACGAGCTCTTCGTCACCTCCATAAATGAGAAACATATCCTTAGTCCTTTTCAGGTACTTTAGGATATTCTTGATCGCTGTCCAGTGTTCCATGCTGGGATTACTTTGGTACCTTCCTACCAAACTTACGGCAAGGTTCACATCAGGTCTGGTACACAACATGGCATACATAATAGATCCTATGGCCGAGGCATAGGGGATGACACTCATCTTTTCTCTATCTTCTGCCGTGGTCGGGCATTGAGCCGTGCTCAATCTCACACCTTGCAATACAGGCAAGAACCCCTTCTTGGACTGATCCATATTGAACTTCTTAAATATCTTGTCAAGGTATGTGTCGGGGTTGGGGTCCTGACAAACCCTTAAGGTTGAAACACTAGGGTGCGCGCGAAGTCTATCCCTCCAACCGATCTACGCTCTAGCTTGCTAGGATCTCGCGGACGAACTCGACGAACTCACAACACAGATGGCACACAGGGTTTATAGTCATTCGGGCCACCGTTGTGGTGTAACACCCTACTCCAGTGTGGTGGTGGTGGATTGCCTCTTGGGCTGATGATGAACAATACATGGGAAGAACGGCCTCCTGAGGTTGAGGCGTTCTTGGGCTCGGTGAGCTTGTGTGTCTCCTCCTCTCTCGACTATGGTGGCGAGTCCTATTTATGGAGGCCCTGGTCCTCTTCCCAAATATCGAGCGGGAAGGGAGCCAACAATGGCGGGCTAATTTGAAGGGGGACAGCTAGTACAAGCTATCCTGACAAAAGTAGTCTTCGCCTGCACAAAGTTCTGGTGGTGACGCTGCTCCGGCTCCACGATGACCTCCGTCTTGCATTCCTTGGTCTTCGTATTGTTGCGCCGAAATGACAACCTTTGCATGATGCCTCGATACTCCGCGGCTGCGCTCGCCCCCTTTGCACTAAAGAGGAAACAAGGACGTTGTGCATGCTGGCACCTGCCTGGTGTCGATCGTCACGGCTCATGTCACGAAAGCCTCGTGAGGTTCGCCCCGCCTTGATATCTCCACTCCTTGTGAGCCTGCCCAGCTAGGCCACTCCGAAGGAGGTCTTGCACCGTCCCCCTCGTGAGACTTGGCCCCTCGCGAGGGTCTTGAGTGCTTTGTTGGTGAAGATGGGCCGTACGGCCTGCTGGCTCATCCACGCCGTGGGCCCCAGGCAGGCAAGTTTGGGGACCCCCATTCCCAGAACGCCGACAGTAGCCCCCGGGCCCAAGGTGCACGTGGGCTTGGCTTCGCGGCGAAGCCAAGGGTCAAGCTCAAAGCGCCGTGGGCCCGAAAAGCATGCGGCCTCGGTTGACGCATGGCGGTTGATTGGACGTGGGCGTCTCCGCTTCCCCACGCTGCCTTTGAATCCACCTGGCTTTGCGGCCCCGCTTCTTGCACAGTTATTCTTCCCTCGCCGCGCCTGGCTCTTCCAATCTTCCAACCTCCCTGCTTCTTCATCGCCTTGCTCCGCCTCCTCAATCCCACCAGCGCTCCGCCCGCTTCACCGTCATGGCGCCGAAGCAAGCCGACATGGGGAAGAAACCTCTGTCCTCGTCAATTGTCCCCCCATCCTTTGAGCCGGCGCTCAGCCGGCCTCGGGTGCCCAACGATGAGGCCATGGGCAAGGTTCGCTCTATGCTCATCTCCAGCTTTAACGAGTGGGGAGAGATGCCGGCCTGGCCTGCGTCTCACTCTAGTATGGCTCGGGCAGTCACCGAGATCTCAATCTTCATTGACGCCCTCTGGGCTGGCTTGCTTCCTCCCTTCTCCGCCTTCTTCAACGCGGTGCTCGAGCACTATCAGATCCATATGCTTCATCTTGACCCTCAATCTGTGACCCTTCTTGCCGTCTTTGCCTTCGTGTGCGAGGCCATGGTGGGCATCACCCTCTCCGTGGTGCTCCTCCGCCACTTCTTCTCGCTGCATCTCATCGGTGCCCAACAGAGCTCAGGGTGTGTGGACTTTCAGGCCGTGGCAGCCATGGCAGGCATGGGGATCGACTTCGAGCTTCCTTCCTCCACGAGCGAATTCCGCACACGATGGATGTTTGTTGATGCTGGTGTGCTCAACCCTCTGCTCCAAGCTCCGGTGGGGCCTGCCATTCCAAACTCCGACTGGGGTCACCAGAGGCTCACGAGCCCCTGCCTTGCCCCCGTCTGGGCCAGGCTGCGGTGGTTGAAGGACCTTGGTGTGACTGCGCCCATGGTGGTGAGGGAGTTCGTCAGGTGTCGAGTTGGCCCGCTTTAGCGTCATTCTCGCCCGATGTGGGACTTGCTCAGCAGTCGGGACAACATGAGGTTTCAGGAGGAGGGCTTCCTCTTGCTGCGCAGCAAACTCTTCCAACGGTGCTATCTGGTGTCCCTCTGCCGGACGAGATGCCCAGGAAGAGTTGCATGTTGTACCGCAGCAAGAACAAGGTTACCTTCGTCGAGACCATGCCTTCCTTTGATGAGTGGGGGCTGCGCCCAATTGGCTTGGAGGGACCCCGCGAGAATCCTGTCATCGTGGTCCCGTTCTTCATCGCCGATGACGAGCTCGCCCCAGGTGATGGTGCGGGGGAGCGAGCTGCAACGGGGGCCGGCTGCTCAGGTGCTGAGGAGCACGTGCCGAGCAGTGACCCAGGAGCGTTGTCCTCGGGAGTTTGCGGCGCCCCTCCTAAGGCGCTAGCTGCTGAAGGGATGCGTCATGCGGCTCCCGAGGCCGAGGCTCCAGGAGCCTCGGGAGGTCGCGGCGAGAGAGAGCCGTGTTGTTCGCCGCAGCCGGGCTCCCCTGAAGCCTTTCCTCTTGGTTCTTCTTCGGCTCCGCCGCGCACTGTCCGTCACGTCCAGCGCTTCGGTCAGCTTTGCATGGACTTCGAGGAGCTCCACAATAGAAAGGGATCCCCTAGCGGCAGCAACATCTTCGCGCCGTTGAAGCGATGGAAGTACATCGCCATCGACGAGTAAGTACCTCTCCTCGGTGATCTTCTATGTGCCGCCTTCCCTTCCTGACGATTCCCCCTCAGGTTCCCTTCTGCTAAGGCCGCGAAACCTTCAGAGAATCAGCTCCCTCTTGTCCCATCATACCTGCCAAGCTCCAGTGCTTCAGGCTCGGACGCTGCCCGTGGCGTGGGGTCAGCCTTGGGAGCTGGTCCGTCGTCAGGGCGCCACGAGCTTGTGCCTTCGCTGTCCTTCCTACACGGCCTTGCTTTGAGCGCAGCGGGCGTGCCAAGGGCTCCTCCCTTGGCCACGGTTGGTGGATGGCTAGCCTCGGTGCTGGAGCCTCCTTCAAGCAACGGCCCTTGTTCGGTTCGGGCCCCTCGTGAGGGTCAGCCATCGCCGGGGGCCGCGCCAGCCCCCAGCCCCAACCGGGAGATGGCGCGTCATTTGATGCTCCACCCGCAGCCCCTGAGGCAGAGGACGAGATGGGGCAAGCATTCGAGCTCGAGCGCGGGCGCAGCATGGTCCACCACAAGCTCTTCCAGGATGCGATGGGTGCGATGAACCGCCTTGGTGAAGAGCTTGCTGGCGTCGACTCGCGTCTTGAGGCCGAAGGTCTTCGGTTGGTGGAGGAGCAGCACAAGCGGCGAGTGGCCATCAACCTTGGCTGTTATCATCGTGATCTTGAGAACGCGAAGGCCGAGGTGTCCCTCAAGATTGCCAATGAGGCCCGTGTGCGAGCTTTGGAGGAAGATCGCGAGGCCGATCGCCGCCGTGAGGCTGCAGAGGAGCGCACGTGGGAGCTCCAGGCCTGGAGCGCGTCCCTTGAGCAGCAAGTCGAGGCGCGTGGGGCCGCCCTTGCGTAGATGAGGGGGACACCTGCGGAGGAAGAGGAGATCCGGCGGCGTGAGGAGGCGCTGGCCCTGGAGGCCGTGGAGCGCAGCCTCGAGCTCGAGCGGCTGGAGACGAGGGAGCGTCAAGTCGCTCAAGCTGAAGATGTCGTCGGGGCCCGCAAGGCCGGAGTCGAAGAAGAGATCAATCACCGGGTAGCCATGGTTCACGCCGATCTGGAGGGCAGGTACGGCTTGAGGCTGGAGCTCACCGGACAGGAGGGCGCGGGCAGGGCCGCCGCCCTCAGGCCCAGGTTGAACGAGGCCAAGAGGCGTGCTGAGGCCACAACCGCCGCCCTGGTTACGGTGCAGGCGGACCTGGCCTCCGCCCGCGCTGAGCTGCTTTCCCTCCGAGGGCGAATTGACGATGCTGAGGCCATTGCTTGGCAAAACAGAGAAGAAGTGCTCCAACGTCGAACGCTGGAGCGCGTGCATGGACCCATGCTTCAAGATCTTCGGAACAAGGCCAACACCACCCTGGGCTATATCTGCGACGAGAACGCCCCGACCCCTCACTCGAGTGACTACGCCAGCCACTTGGCCCTTCTTCACCGAGGTGGTGACGCGCCTGGAGGCTCAATCTGCCAGAGCTCGGCAGCTTGTGGAAGAGAGGGGTCATGGCCTGCTTCAGCGCGCCTTCTCCTGTGTCTTCAGCCACCTCCTGAACGCCGACCCCAACTTCAACTTTGATGTTGCCAATGCTCCTGTGCCCATTGCCGTTCGGGGTGACTTGGCGCGTTGGGTAGAGGATCATGTCGACGCGTTGGTCAGGGCCTTCACCTCGAAGGACGATGGGGTGGTGGCTGTCGCAGAAGAAGGTGATGTGGTCAACGACGGCGATGAGGGTGTTGCCGGCGAAGGCGACGATTCCGACGAAGGCGACGATGCGAGCGACGCGTCCCTGGCGACGCAGCGAGCGATATCTCTGGGTGATCCCATACTCTCCTGTTGTCTTATTCTGCATGCAAAACTCGGGTGTGGCCCTAGGAAAACTTGTGAGAGCATTTTGAGAGGGGGGCCCCTCATGTAAACGAATCGCAGTTTTTATTTTCCTATGCAATGTGGGTGTCGGCATTCTGGGAACGGGGGTCCCCAGACTTGCCTGCCTGCGGCCTGTCGCGTGGCTCAAACGAGGGCCCAGCACGGCCCATCTTCATCAGCTCAAGCTCAAGACCCTCGCGAGGGGCCAAGCCTCGCGGGGCGGACGACAGGAAGCTTCCTCAGAGGCAGCCTCATCAGGCAGGCTCGCGAGGAGGCAGAGAGATCAAGGCAGGGATACCTCGCGAGGAACCCATGACGCAAGCCATGACGATCGAGATCAGGCGGGCGCCAGCCTGCGCAATGCCCTTGTTTCCCCTTTGGTGCAAAGGGGGCAAGCACAGGCCAAGGCATCAGGCAAAGGTTACCATTCCGGTGCAATGAGACCAAGACCAGCCGGACGGCAGGACGGAGGTCACCGTGGAGCCCAAGACGACATCATCGCCAGTGCTTTTGGTAGCCGAAGACCACCTTTGGTCAGGATAACTTGTACTAGATGTTCCCCTTCAAAATGGCCAATTGTTGGCGCCCTTCCCGCTCATTATTTGGGGAGAGGCCCAGGGCCTCTATAAATAGAGCTAGCCACCACAGAAGACGGAGGACGACCACGATGGCTGGAAATCTAGTAGAACCATAGCAGAGAGAGAGGCGACTGAACTAACCCTAGCAGTTCATCGCACCAGCTCAAGAACACCTCTCGCGAGGCTGTTCTTCCCTTGTACTGTCCATCATCAGCCCCAGAGGCAATCCACCACACCACACACTGGAGTAGGGTACTACACCACAACGGTGGCCCAAACCAGTATAAACATCGTGTCCCTTGTGTTGTTCATCATTTTCATCTTAGTTCGCACGAGATGATCGGTCATAGATCGGTAGGGGAGACATCTCCGCGCGCACCCCAGTGTTCGAACCTCAAGGGTCTGCCGGAACCCGAAACCCGACATTTGGCGCGCCAGGTAGGGGTGCGCCGGAATCTTCCTTCCGCTGTTCGTGTGTGATCTTCCATCGTGTCCATGGCTGAAGCTCGTAGGGCTCGCGCCGAGCGTCGGGCTGCTCACGCCGCTCGCGTCGCCCAGACGGCGCCCGTCGGCGGCCGCCCTCGTCGTTCCCTGTCGCCCGCCACTACCGGCCCGGCGGGGAACGAGCAGCAGGCCTCGTCCTAGCACCCCTCGGTGCGGCGGGATGGCCGCACCGCCACCACGTCGCTGACTCCAGCCAGCTTGTCGTCCCAAGCCTGTCGCGCACCCATGGATGCGCACGCAGAAGTACATCCAGCGCTTGAACTACGCTCGCCTCAAGATCCCCAAGGTGAATGAAGAAGACATCATCTCAGCCTTCTTCGACGGCGTGCGCGACGTCAATATGAAGGAAGAGCTAGCAATCCATGAAGACCTGTGCACATCCCTGGAGCTGTTCAACTTGGCGACCAAGTGCGCTAGGGCTGAGGAAGGGCGTCTCTCCCTCCTCGAGCTCCTGGAAGCCGACCCGGAAGAAAAGAAGCTCAAGGCCAAGGACGTGAAGCGCAAGGGGGCTGCCGTGCTAGCAGCGGAACCGGACACCAAGCGAGGCAGGGATCAGCCTGAGTCGTCCAAGGGCGGACGGTACTGCGTGTACCATGACCTCTGTCAGCGTACTAGGAACAGGGGTCCCCAGACTTGCCTGCCTGCGGCCTGCGGCATGGCTCAAAAGGGGGGCCCAGCACAGCCCATCTTCACCAACACAAACTCAAGACCCTCGCGAGGGGCCAAGCCTCGCGGGGCGGATGACCCGGAGCCTCCTCAAGCACGGCCTCGTTAGGCTGGCTCACGAGGAGGCGGAGAGATCAAGGCAGGGTACCTCGCGAGGTGCCCGTGACGCAAGCCATGACGAGTCAGGGCACCAGGCGGGCGCCAGCCCGCGTAGCATTCTCCTTTCCTCTTTGGTGCAAAGGGGGCAAGCGCAGCCGCGGAGTACCGAGGCATCAGGCAAAGGTTGCCATTTCGGTGCAACTAGACCAAGACCAGGAGGACTACGAGACGGAGGTCACCGTGGAGCCCAAGACGGCGTGATCACCAGAGCTTTGCGCAGGCGAAGACTACTTCTGTCAGGATAGTTGATACTCGCTGCCCCCTTCAAATTAGCCCGCCATTGTTGACTCCCTTCCCGCTCAATATTTGGGAAGAGGACCAGGGCCTCTATAAGTAGGTCCAGCCGCCCATAGAGCAAAGGGGTTGGGAGATAGGAAGAAAGAGGCTCATTAGAGAGGTTGGAAGCAGTGAGAGAGAGAGAGAGAAAGGTGACTGAACTCCTCCCAGCAGTTCATCGCTTCAGCCAAGAACAGACCCTCGCGAGGCTGTTCTTCCTTGTACTGTTCATCACCATCAGCCCAAGAGGAAATCCACAGACCACAAACTGGAGTAGGGTATTACACCACAACGGTGGCCCGAACCAGTATAAACCCTGTGTCCCTTGTGTTGTTCTTTTCGTAGTTTGATCCTAGCATGGCGGAGGGGTGCAGGTAGGTAGGAGGCGAAATCTCCGCGCGCACCCCAGTGTTCGAACCTCAAGGGTCTGCCGGAACCCGAAATCCGACATTTGGCGCGCCAGGTAGGGGTGCGCGGAAAATCGTCTTCCACTGCTCCGTTCTCCTCCGACCATCGCGCCCATGTCTGACGCTCGTCGGGCCCGCGCAGAGCGCCGGGCCACCTTCGCTTCCCGCGTCGCCCAGACGGCCCCTGTCGGCGGGCGCCCCGCCGTTTCTCGTCACCGGCCATCGACGCCGCCACTGGCCCGGTGGGGCACGAGCAGCAAGCATCGTCCTAGCATCTGTTTGTGCAGCACGACGGCCGCACCGCAACTCGCTCGCCCACCCCAGCTAGTTCTTCGTCTCGCGCGCTCCGCACGCCCATAGAGCCCCGCAACCTCTCCCCCGCCTATCGCGCTGCACCGACACCCCCAATCGTCGCGGCCCTCTTGGGCGGCTCGCAGGCGCCACTTACAAGTTACCTCGTCAAGCCGTTCATCCGCCGGGTCAACGCCGCTTCCACGCGGTAGGGGGCTCCCCTGGATCGGGCGGCGCCCGAGATCGGCCTGAGCTTCAGCCCGGAGGACCACCCCTCCAACTCGGCCTGCTCGAGTGCGCTCCCCATGCTATGCACCCCCACCATCTGCCAGGTGGCCGTCACCAGAACTCTCATCGATGGTGGGGCGGGCCTCAGCGTGCTCTCAGTGGAGGCCTTCGACCTCCTCTGCATACCCCTGGGACGGCTGTAGCCCAGCCGACCCTTCTCAGGCGTTGGGGGCAGGTCGTCCAGCTCCTTGGGACAGATCCGGCTCCCAGTGACCTTCGGCACCTACGACAACTTCCGCACGGAGTTGGTCAACTTCGACATCGCCCCCATCAGCCTCCCTTACAATGCCATCCTCGTCTACCCAGTGCTGGCCCAGTTCATGGCCGCGACGCACCCGGCGTACAACCTCATGAAGATGCCCGGGAGCAGCGGTGTCCTCACCGTGCATGGGGATACCGGTGACGCTCTGCGGGTGCTCAAGCTCGTCTACAAGGCAGCAACGTCGGCACAGCCCGCCGACTTGGAGGCCCCCAAGCCCAAGGCGGCTGCGCCCGCCAAGAAGAAGCAGTTGTTCACCCAAGACAAGGCAGAAACCAAGCAGATACCCGTCGATGAGGACGGGTCCACCAACGCCACTTTCACCATAGGCGCCCACCTCAAACCCGAGCAGGAGGAGGCCTTGGTCGGGTTCCTGTGCGCAAACAAGAAGGTATTCGCTTGGGAGCCAGACCAGTTGGCAGGGATCCCCAGGAGTGTAATCGAGCATCACCTCAACGTGTGCCCCAACGTGCGCCCTGTGAAGCAGAAGGCCAGGCGGCAGTCCACAGAAAAGCAGGCCTTCATCGTCCAAGAGACCCGCAAATTAGAAGCCACTGGGGTCATTCGCGAGGTCCGATACCCAGATTGGTTGGCCAACCCTGTCGTTGCGCCGAAGAAGGGCGGGAAGGAACGCATGTGTGTCGACTTCACCAACCTCAACAAAGCGTGCCCGCAGGATCCGTTCCCGCTCCCCCGCATCGACCAGATCGTCGATTCCACTGCAGAATGCGACCTGCTATGCTGCCTGGATGCCTTCTCTGGGTATCACCAGATCAAGATGGCGGTAGAAGACGCCGAGAAGACAGCCTTCCTAACCCCGTGTGGGGTGTACTGCTACACCTGCATGCCATTCGGGCTGCGTAACGCAGGAGCGACCTTTCAGCGGCTGATGCATATCACCTTGGGCCCGCAGCTCGGGAAGAATGTTGAGGCTTACGTCGATGACATCATGGTAAAATCTCGGGAGGCCAGGACCTTGATACAAGACCTGGAGGAAACCGTCGCGATCCTCAACGAAGTGAACCTACGGCTCAACCCAGGCAAGTGTGTGTTCGCGGTCCCCTCGGGCAAGCTCTTGGGTTTCCTTGTGTCTCACCGAGGCATCGAGGCTAACCCGGAGAAGGTCAAGGCGGTGGAAGACATGAGCCCGCCAAAGACCCTCAGAGAAATGCAGAAGCTCACAGGGCGCGTGACCGCGCTAGGGCGCTTCATCTCCAAGTTGGGGGAGTGAGCGCTACCCTTTTTCCAGCTAATGAAGAAAAAGGGGCCCTTCGAGTGGACTAAAGAGGCCGACAAGGCGTTCCAGGATCTCAAGAAATACCTGACCAGTCCACCGGTCATGGTGGCTCCGCGCCCTCAAGAGCCCCTGGTGCTCTACCTCGCCGCCACTCCCTACTCCGCCAGCGCAGCCCTGGTGGCAGTCAGGGAGGAGCGTCGAATCAAAACCACGGCAGCGGCCCGAGACAAGGGAGAACAGGGACAAGGAAGGCCTACAGGAACCGCCATCGTGGCTGAGGAGGTTCAGCCACCGCAGAGGGGTGCACCAGAGGCGGAAGAGGCGGCTCTTCAAGATGGCCAGTCTCAGGAGGCTTCATTGCCTCAAGAGGCGCCACGGTCTCCGAAAGGGGCCACCAGCACTGACGCACTCCACCTCATTGAGCACCCAGTGTACTTCATCAGCACAGTGCTGCGGGATGCAAGAGCACGGTACCCCATGCCTCAGAAACTCCTCCTCGCGCTACTGGTGGCATCACGCAAGCTGCGGCACTATTTTCAGGGTCACCCCATCAAGGTCGTCTCGTCATACCCCCTAGAGAGAGTGCTCAGGAGCCCTAATTCAGCTGGAAGGGTCGCTGAGTGGAACATAGAACTGCAAGCGTTTTAGCTCAAATTCAGCATGACCAGGGTCATCAAGGGAGCAGCGTTGGCGGATTTTGTGGCAGAATGGATGGAGGCACCGGGCCTCAAGGCCGATGAGGATCGGTCCCTATCCCCGGGATGCGAGGCGCCAGAAGGCTGGGTCATGTACTTTGATGGGGCGTTCTCTAGGCATGGCGCCGGAGCTGGGGCGGTGCTTATATCGCCCACACAGGGCAAGCTCTATTACGCCGTGCAGCTCTGTTTCCAGCAAGGTGAAAAGGTCTCCAACAACATAGCAGAGTATGAAGGTTTAATAGCGGGCTTGAAGGCCGTGGCTGCCCTGGGGGTGAAACGCCTCACCATCAAGGGCAATTCGCAGCTCCTTGTCAATTTCTCCAACAAGGTGTACGAGCCGAAGGATGAGCACATGGAGGCCTACCTTGCAGAGGTCCGCAGGATGGAGAAACAGTTCTGGGGGTTGGAGTTGCAGCATGTGCCCCGTGGCACCAATCAGGAGGCCGACGACATCGCCAAACGTGCGTCCAGGCGGTTGCCTCAGGAGCCTGGCGTTTTCGAGGAGCGTCTCTTCAAGCCCTCAGCCCTGCCATCATTATCAAACATGGCTTAGCCCCGGGAGGAGCTCCCCCAGCCACCTGCCTCAGGAGCTCCGACCTGTGGCCCGGCCTTAGGAGCACGCCTGCTCCTGACGATGGAACCTCAGGAGGGATGTTGGATCGCGAAGCTCCGGAGCTAGTTAACGCAAGTGACCCTGCCGGAGAAGGAGGAGGAAGCGGAGAGAGTGGCACGCCAGGCCACGGCATACCGCATCAAAGACGGAGAGCTCTACCGAAAGCGACCAAACGATGTATCACTGCGCTGCATCTCCGGGGAGCAAGGGAAGGAACTACTGGAAGATATACACGGTGGAGACTGCGGACATCATTCATCATCGCGGACCCTAGTAGGCAAGGCGTTCCGCAGTGGGTTTTATTGGCCCACCGCGCTCAATGATGCCGTGGAACTAGTGAAAGCTTGTGAGGCCTGCCAGTTCCACGCCAAGCAGATCCATCAGCCGGCAGGGGGCTTGCAGACTATCCCCCTTTTGTGGCCATTCGCAGTCTGGGGGCTCGACATCTTGGGTCCGTTTCCTCGGGCACCAGGGGGCTACCGCTACCTTTACGTTGGCGTGGACAAGTTCACCAAGTGGGCTGAAGTGGAGGTTGTCCGCACCATTCCTGCGGGTTCCGCAGTCAAGTTCATCAAGGGCATCGTGAGCCAGTTCGGGGTGCCGAATCGCATCATCACGGACAACGGTTCGCAGTTCACCAGTAACCTCTTCAAAACATACTGTGCTAACCTTGGAACGCAGATATGCTACGCCTCAGTGGCGCACCCCCGAAGCAATGGCCAGGCCGAGCGAGCCAACGCAGAGGTCCTGAGGGGCCTCAAGACCAGGACGTTCATGAAGAAGCTGGAGGCCTGCGACAGAGGTTGGTACGACGAGCTTCAGTCCGTGCTGTGGTCCATCTGCACCACCGCGACCAAGCCGACTGGAGAGACCCCGTTCTTCCTGGTCTACGGAGTGGAAGCGGTCCTCCCTCACGAGGTCAGACGTCGCTCCGCGCGGGTCCTGGTGTTCGACGAGGCGCTACAGGACGCCATGCAGGGGATGGACCTCGTGCTGGGGGAGGAACGTCGCCGAGAAGCCGCGCTGCGAGCGGCGAGGTACCAACAAGCGCTGCGGTGATATCACTACCGCAACATCCGCCCCAGGACTCTTGAGGTAGGAGACCTCGTGCTCAGGCGGGTTCTCTCTAGGGAGGGACTGCACAAGCTCTCTCCCATGTGGGAGGGCCCATTCAAGGTTGTTCATGTTTCCAGGCCCGGCTCCGTGCGCTTGGAGACTCAGGAGGGAGTGCCGGTCCAGAATGCATGGAACATCCAGCACCTCCGGAGGTTCTACCCCTGAAAAGGCCCAGAGCCTGTGAAGCAAGGCGAGTGCCTGTGAAGCTATCGCGTTTTGGAAAAGGCCCGGAGCCTGTGAAGCAAGGCGAGTTCCTGTGAAGCTATCGTGTTTTGGAAAAGGTCCAGAGCCCGTGAAGCAAGGCGAGTGCCTGTGAAGCTATCGCGTTTTGGAAAAGTCCCGGAGCCTGTGAAGAAGGCGAATGCCTGTGAAGCTATCGCGTTTTGGAAAAGGCCCGGAGCCTGTGAAGAAGGCGAATGCCTGTGAAGCTATCGCGTTTTGGAAAAGGCCCAGAGCCTGTGAAGAAGGCCAACGCCTGTGAAGCTCGCCGCCCGTGACACTCTCACGTAATAATGAGTTGGGGCTGTACACACCCCGGAGTCTCAGGAGCGCCGGCCTCAGGCCCTGGGGCTCCCTCCCACGCCTAGTGGCAGCACTTAGCTCCATGCTGGTGAGAACACGTCGAAGACTAGATTAGGTGCCGGGCGCGGCTTTTCATTTGCTTTCCGCAGTTGGCTTGTTCCTTCTCATTTGAAGTTTTATTGAAGTTGTTGCCGTCTTTGGCTTGCGGTTCTTCGGCTTTTCGCTCTCCTGCCTCGATTTCTCTTGCGCAAGGCCTCGCGAGCGGGGGAGCCGAGCCCCCTCGCGAGTGTTCCTATCCTAGTCATTCAAAGGGTCCACGACCTGGGCCCCTTGCAGGAGCACCCCTCCAGTCTGTGCCCCTCGGGCACCGTGACACAAACACAGGGCATGGGTCGGTCGCCCCCCATGGCCGAGGCCAGGAGCTATCCACGCTCGAGCACATAGCCGGAAGGTACGGTAACGAAAGCAAAACGATGATTCACAACGATAACCCAAACACGCCCCCGCGGGGCTCCGCACTATTGTCTTTGTTACGCAGGAAAAAGGGAAAAGGAAGAACAAATCTGGCGCGGCTCGCCTCACACCGGCCCGCAGGGAAGGCCCGAGCTGCCTCCGGAGCTCAGGCGGACTCCCTCTCGCGCTTCACCAGGGCGCGCGCCGGTCCATACTTATGGCTGGCGATGGCCAACCAACGGCCCCCACGATCGCAGGTAATTATGACCCGCTTTGCATGCAGGGACTTGTCTAGTCCGTGCAGTTGCCGAGGCGTCATGGGGAAGTAGAGACGCCCACGTCCAATCAACCGCCACGCGGCGCCCAAGGCCGCAGGCTGTTAGGGCCTGCGGCGCTTCGCTCTTGCCCTTCCGCCTCCCTGCACGGCCAAGTCCGGGCGTGCCTTGGGCCCGGGGGCTACTGTCGGCGTACTGGGAACGGGGGTCCCAGACTTGCCTGCCTGCGGCCTGCGGCGTGGCTCAAAAGTGGGGCCCAGCATGGCCCATCTTCACCAACACAAACTCAAGACCCTCGCGAGGGGCCAAGCCTCGCGAGGTGGACGACGTGGAGCCTCCTCAGGCACGGCCTCGTCAGGCTGGCTCATGAGGAGGCGGAGAGATCAAGGCGGGGTACCTCGCGAGGTGCCCGTGACGCAAGCCATGACGACTCAGGGCGCCAGGCGGGCGCCAGCCCACACAGCGTCCTCCTTTCCTCTTTGGTGCAAAGGGGGCAAGCGCAGCCGCGGAGTACCGAGGCATCAGGGAAAGGTTGCCATTTCGGTGCAACTAGACCAAGACCAGGAGGACTACGAGACGAAGGTCACCGTGGAGCCCAAGACGGCGTCATCACCAAAGCTTTGCGCAGGCGAAGACTACTTTTGTCAGGATAGTTGATACTCACTGCCCCCCCTCAAATTAGCCCGCCATTGTTGGCTCCCTTCCCGCTCAATATTTGGGAAGAGGACCAGGGCCTCTATAAGTAGGACCAGCCGCCCACAGAGCAAACGGGTTGGGAGATAGGAAGAAAGAGGCTCATTAGAGAGGTTGGAAGCAGTGAGAGAGAGAGAAAGGTGACTGAACTCCTTCCAGCAGTTCATCGCTTCAGCCAAGAACAGACCCTCGCGAGGCTGTTCTTCCTTGTACTGTTCATCACCATCAGCCCAAGAGGAAATCCACACACCACAAACTGGAGTAGGGTATTACACCACAACGGTGGCCTGAACCAGTATAAACCCCGTGTCCCTTGTGTTGTTCTTTTCATAGTTTGATCCTAGCACGGCGGAGGGGTCCAGGTAGGTAGGAGGCGAAATCTCCGCGCGCACCCCAGTGTTCGAACCTCAAGGGTCTGCCGGAACCCGAAATCTGACAACCTCCACACCGACAACACCAACGAATGTTAAGAGCTCGGAGCCGTGCGAGATGGGCGAATCGGCCGACGCCCAGAGTGCAACGACAGGGGCTATGGCCGAGGACGAGGAAGAGGCGGTGGACAATGGGAAGACCGTGGCCTTCGCCAGGGATGGCGTGACCACCCTCGCGAGGACCGCTGGTAGGACCAGCCTCGCGAGGGAGGCTGGAGGGACCAGCCTCGTGAGGACCGTCCCCACGGCAACGTAGGCCTCCCTCCTCTGCCACCTCCACCAAGGAGGAACGAAGACCAACAGCAAGACGATGGGGCTGGGGGCTTCCAAGAGCCGCGTGCAATTGCTTGCATCTTGGGCGGCGCCCAGGCCCCAGCCTCACAGCGCATCTTCAAGCAGTTTGCTCGCGAGGTGAATGCAGTCCTTCCCAAGCTTGAGGCCACGCGCCCTCTCAGGTGGTCTTCGTGCGCGATCACATTCAGTTCCGTAGACCAGCTCAAGTGTGCAGCAACGGCAGGAGTCCTCCCGATGCTTTGCTCCCCAGTCATCAGCAACGTGCAGGTCACCAGGACCCTCATCGATGGTGGGGCAGGACTCAACGTCCTGTCCGTCGAGACGTTTGACAATCTCCAAGTGCCATACGACCAGCTTCAGCCAACCAAGCCTTTCTCAAGAGTCACTGATGGTTCCACTATTCCAATTGGGCAGGTTCGCCTTCCGGTCACCTTCTGGAAACGCAACAACTACCGCATCGAGCTCATCGACTTCGACGTCGCCCACATCCGCCTACCGTACAATGTGATCCTCGGGTACTGTCGGCGTTCTAGGAATGGGGGTCCCCAGACTTGCCTGCCTCAAGCCTGCGGCGTGGCTCAAGCGGGGGGCCCAGCGCGGCCCATCTTCATCAGCTGAAGCTCCAGACCCTCGCGAGGGGCCAAGCCTCGCGGGGCGGACGACATGAAGTTTCCTCAGAGGCAGCCTCATCAGGCAGGCTCGCGAGGAGGCGGAGAGATCAAGGCAGGGGTACCTCGCGAGGAACCCGTGATGCAAGCCATGACGATCGAGACCAAGCGGGCGCCACGCGGGTGCCAGCCTGTGCAGTGTCCTTGTTTCCCCTTTGGTGCAAAGGGGGCAAGCACAGGCCAAGGCATCAGGCAAAGGTTACCATTCTGGTGCAACGAGACCAAGACCAGCCGGACGGCAGGACGGAGGTCACCATGGAGCCCAAGACGGCATCATCGCCAGTGCTTTTGGCAGCCGAAGACCACCTTTGGTCAGGATAACTTGTACTAGATGTTCCCCTTCGAAATGGCCAATTGTTGGCGCCCTTCCCGCTCATTATTTGGGGAGAGGCCCAGGGCCTCTATAAATAGAGCTAGCCACCGCAGAATACGGGGACGACGACCACGACGACTGGAAATCTAGTAGAACCATAGCAGAGAGAGAGAGAGAGAGAGGCGACTGAACTAACCCTAGCAGTTCATCGCACTAGCTCAAGAACACCTCTCGTGAGGCTGTTCTTCCCTTGTACTGTCCATCATCCTCCCCAGAGGCAATCCACCACACCACACACTAGAGTAGGGTATTACACCACAATGATGGCCCGAACCAGTATAAACATCGTGTCCCTTGTGTTGTTCATCATTTTCATCTTAGTTTGCACGAGAGGATCGGACGTAGATCGGTAGGGGAGAGATCCCCGCGCGCACCCCAGTGTTCGAACCTCAAGGGTCTGCCGGAACCCGAAACCCGACATTTGGCGCACCAGGTAGGGGTGCACCGGAATCTTCCTTCCGTTGTTCGTGTGTGATCTTCCATCGTGTCCATGGCTGGCGCTCATCGGGCTCGCGCCGAGCGCTGGGCTTCTCATGCCGCTCGCGTCGCCCAGGAGGCGCCCGTCGGCGGTCCCCCTCGTTGTTCCCCGTCGCCCGCCGCCAACGCCGCCACCGGCCCGGCGGGGAACGAGCAGCAGGCCTCGTCCCAGCACCCCTTGGTGCGGTGAGATGGCCGCACCGCCACCACGTCGCTGAATCCAGCCGGCTCGTCGTCCCACGCCCATCGTGCACCCATGGATCCGCACGCCTCACTGCTCTTGGCGCGGGAGCTCCTGCACTATCGCCTCGTCGACGACCTCTACAAGGACTGGCTCGCCCGCATCACCGAGCTCGTTAGTGCCGCAGGGGGCTCCCCCTTGTGGTCCCTCTCGCTGCCTCGCCCTCCGTCCCATGAAGGGGGCGAGGATCAGGAGGCGCCTCCGCTGCCTCCTCCCGAAGAAGGTGCCTTGGCTCCAAGGCATGCAGCCCCAGGTCGAGACCCTCCATGTCCGGTGCCTGCGCAGCAAGAAGGGAGCTGCCAAGAGATCCTACATCCCCGGGAAGGTGCTCGCGTGCTCCTAGCACCGGCGTGCCAAGATCGCGCCCCGGCGCCTCCACGACAAAACCCCGCGCTGCTCCCAGTGGCGGCGCGTGGTGACCCGCAAGAATGAGTCCAGCACCAGCAAAGGGCGCCGGTGGCCACGGCGGGCTGCCTCGCCTTCACCCCCGAGCTGCGCGTCGTCACATGGCCAGGCAAGTTCAAGCCTGACCTCCCTCCCCGCTATGATGGCACAGCAGACCCCGCGGAGTTCCCGCAGCTCTACAAGCTGGGCATCGTAGCCGCCAACGGAGACGAGAAGGTCATGGCGAATTGGTTCCCCATGGTGCTCAAGGACGGCGCCCGCACCTGGCTCTTGAACCTGGCTCCCGGCACGATCTCCTCCTGGAGCGAGATGCGCACCCGCTTCATCACCAACTTCCAGGGCACTCGCGACCGCCCCCTGGCCGTGAGCGACCTGCTCCGCATCAAGCAACAGCCAGGAGAAACCCTGCAGAAGTACATCCAGCGCTTCAACTACGCTCGCCTCAAGATCCCCAAGGTGATTGAAGAAGCCATCATCTCAGCCTTCTCCGACGGCGTGCGCGACGTCAAGATGAAGGAAGAGCTAGCAATCCATGAAGACCCATGCACATCCCTGGAGCTATTCAACTTGGCGACCAAGTGCGCCAGGGCTGAGGAAGGGCATCTCTCCCTCCTCGAGCTTCCAGCAGCCGACCCGGAAGAAAAGAAGCTCAAGGCCAAGGATGTGAAGCGCAAGGGGGCTGCCGTGCTAGCAGCTGAACCGGACACCAAGCAAGGCAGGGATCAGCCTGAGTCATCCAAGGGCGGATGGTACTGCGTGTACCACGACCTCCACACCCACAACACCAACGAATGTCAAGAGCTCAGAGCCGTGCGAGATGGGCAAATCGGCCGACGCCCGGAGCGCAACGACAGGGGCTATGGCCAAGGAGGAGGAAGAGGCGGTGGACAATGGGAAGACCGTGGCCTTCGCCAGGGATGGCGTGACCGCCCTCGCGAGGATCGCTGGCAGGACCAGCCTCGCGAGGGAGGCAAGAGGGACCAGCCTCGTGAGGACCGTCCCCACGGCAACGTAGGCCTCCCTCCTCTGCCACCTTCACCAAGGAGGAATGAAGACCAACACCAAGACGATGGGGCTGGGGGCTTCCAAGAGCCATGTGCAATTGCATGCATCTTGGGCGGCACCCAGGCCCCAGCCTCACAGCGCATCTTCAAGCAGTTTGCTCGCGAGGTGAATGCAGTCCTTCCCAAGCTTGAGGCCACACGCCCTCTCAGGTGGTCTTCGTGCGCGATCACATTCAGTTCCACAGGCCAGCTCAAGTGTGCGGCAACGGCGGGAGTCCTCCCGATGCTTTGCTCCCCAGTCATCAGCAACGTGCACGTCACCAGGACCCTCATCGATGGCGGGGTAGGACTCAACGTCCTGTTTGTCGAGATGTTCGACAATCTCCAAGTGCCATACGACCAGCTTCAGCCAACCAAGCCTTTCTCATGAGTCACCGATGGTTCCACTGTTCTAATTGGTCAGGTTCGCCTTCCGGTCACCTTCGGGCAACACAACAACTACCGCACCGAGCTCATCGACTTCGACGTCGCTCACATCCGCCTGCCGTACAACGCCATCCTCAGGTACCCAGCCCTAGCCAAGTTTATGGCAGTGATTCACCGTGGTTACAATGTCCTCAAGATGCCAGGAAGCGGTGGAGTCATCACCGTACCCTGCGAAGAAAGGGACGTAGTGTGCTCGCTCGAGCATGTGTTCCAAGCCGCACCAATCGAAGACCCAGATCACAGGAGCGGGGGGCCTCTCGAGGCGAGCCTCAAGAAGAAGAAGCCCTCACCTGGCTAGAGCCACAAGGAAGCAGGCACCTCCGGAGGTATTGCGTCAGGATTCGCACCCGATCAGGGAGCGCCGCCCTCTCGCGCATAGGAAGGCACGCCCGGCACCCTCCTCAGGCAGGGCTCGGGGGCTCTCTCTTGGAGAGCCATCGACCTTGCCAAGGTCGCGGGGGAGGCGCTCGGGCACCACTTTGAGGGGTGCTTTCAGGCACGCTTCCCTCAGAAAGGTATAAGTCAAAGGAGACAAAACCCTCAGGAGTTCATCGCAAGGAATACCCAAGAGCTACAAGAGTCCAGAGTCATGCGCGGCAGCCGCCGCTTACCTGCCATGGCCCCGCATCCAGGCGAGAATGGAGGACTGCGCGTCTGTGTCGACGTACCAGGACTCAACCGAGCTGCGTCCCAGGAGCGCCTATGGCCTTCGGCCATAGGGCGCTGCGTGGGACCACCCCACAGCTACGTTCGCATGCCCTTCGGCCTGCCGAGCGCGGTCGCCGCACATCAACGCCTGTTGAGGAGCATTCTGGAGGCTCAGGAGGTCAGGCATCATGCAGTCCTGGCGGAAGTGGCGATGATCCTCGAAGACCTGCATGTGCCACCAGAGCCTCCCGAGGCCCCCAGGCCTGGGGGCTCATGAGGGCCGACGTCTTCACCGCGCATCGCTCACTTCCTCAGCATCACTTCGTCTTCAACAGCACCAGGTGACATCTTTCAGAGTTCTACTTTCAGCTGGGGGCGCCCACAGGGCTGCACCATTCCCAGGCCGCATGGGTCCGTCCCCGCGGCATGTATCCAATTTGGTTATGCTCTTTACTTACCCTGTTGGGGGCGCCCCTCGGGCTGCATCATCCCCACGCTGCTCGGGCCTGAACCAGCGGCAGTTGCTTTTACCTGCGCTTGCTTGAAATTGGATTTCCTCCTATGTGCTTAACATACCTGACCTAATCACCTGCTCGATCGATGCCTATTTGAAGAGCCGCTCGCTCTGGCACGGCGCATGCGCACGGGTCCGTCCCTGCAGCGTTGATAAACCTGAGTGGATGAGCTCTGGCCACGGCAGCCCCGCACGGCGCCACCTCACCGGGCCCTCAGTGCCCTGACCGCTCCCTTGGAGTGACCATAGGTTGGCCGGCGACCGTAACGACAGACCTTGTTTCTCCTCATGACTGGTGTGCAGGACCTACTCCAGGAGCAACGTAGGGGGCATCGTGAGCTCTCTCTCCCTCTCTTCGGCACGGACCGCTTGCACGTTAAAAGGGAGGTACCTGAGCATCACGACTCATGGGCTCCTACTGGCTCTCCAGCCCTCACCCCCTGGCCTTGACCCACGACATCGCGACCTGTCATACCAGCGGCGGCTGAGCTCGCTCAAGGGCTAGGACCTGAGGACGTAGAGCGTTAAGGAAAGTGCAGGGGAGTGGGAAGAAGCTCGCGAGGGCCTAACCCAGCAGTACCTCGACCACCGCCTCTCGGGCCAGGCGCCTCTCCGAGGAACTACGTCAGACACACAAGATAAGTCGCGCAGTCGAAAAAGCTAGACCAATGCAGCGCTAAATCCCCGCCCAGTGCAACTCTGTCACGGCGACGCTACCTTCCTTTCTCGCCCAGCAAGGATTGCTTGAGCGCTAAAGGGGACCTCTTGAGCATCGCGACTCGGGGGCTCTTACCTGACCTCGGGCCGCTCACCTCCTGGCCTTGACCACGACATCGCGACCTGGCATACCAGCGACGGCTGAAGCTTTCCTGGGGACTGGGACCTATCAGCATAGAGCGCCAAGTCCCCGTGAGGATAGAAAGGGGGAGCTTAGCCGGAACAGAACGGACACCTCACGCTAATTCATATTAAGGATATAGTAATTACAAAAGCACGGCAGACGCCTTACATACCCCCGCAGGGTGTTGCTTTAATTCCTTGCAGGGAACAAAAGGTGCTAACCCTAAGGAACGCTACTTGCTAGCACCTCCCCAGGCGACGCCATCATCAATAGTGGGCTGCCCAGTGCCGGCGCCAACCCCATCCAGATCAGTGGCGTCGGCGGCTCGAGGCAGCTGCCTCACTCTGAGTGCGGCGCGAGCTCGGAGGCTCGTAGCTGTCGTCGCTCGTCTTCGGGGTCGCGAGGAGTTCAGGGGAGCCGCTGAAGCCCGTAGTCCCTTCGCTGCTGCCTGAGGAGCTGCAGGAGGACCAACAGGCAGGGCTGGTCCTCGCCAGTTCGTCACCACTGCCGCTTCCCTTAGGGCAGCATTCCAGCCGGCGTCCTTCTGCATCAAATACCTTGAAGAACATCAAGGAGGCGCCGTCGTATTCAAGATGGATCACCAAGGCGCCGTCCGCGCGACAGACTCGGGCAATCTCACCCCAGCCCCGGGTCATGAAGACCTTGCCCGGAGCGACGACCACGACCTCGGCTCCGGTTGCAGGGGTGCCATAGTCGGCGTGCTATAGCCAGAGATCCAGGGCCCCGCTCGGCGGCATCTCGAAGGCGAAGGAGGGAGGAAGGCGGAACCATGAAGTTGGAGGCACGGCGGCGTGAAGCAGAAGCTTGCGAGAGGAGCGCTCCGCGTGGACTCCAGGGGGACGACGCGCACCACCGTGACTCGCCGGCGACGGTGGCGACGCTGTCGGTGTTGCTCGGCGCCCTCCCCCTGGGGCCTACGACGCGGGCGTGCAAGGGCAGCGGAAACCCAGGCGGCGGCCGCTCGTACCACGGCCTCGACACCACCTGTCAGGCGCCTTCGTCCCGGTGACAAAGGATTGGGCGCTTCTTCAGCGGGAGGGGGTCAGGACCCTCTCTGGGGGCCTTTCCCTTATCCTCAGCTGAAAACCGGCGGATCGGTGCCATTGGCGCAAGAGGAAGCAAGGATGAGGAAGAAGACGAGGAGGAGTGACACAAAGGGGTGAACCGGCGAAGCTCATGCGGCCCCGTACTTATAGCCGGGGAAGGCCAACTGCCGGGCATCATGACCTCAGGTAATCGTGACCCATATCTTTGCATGCAGGGGCTTGTCAAGTCGTGCAGTTGCCGAGGCATCGTGGGGAAGCGCAGTCGCCCACGTCCAATCAACCGCCACGCGGCGCCCAAGGCCGCGGGCTGTTAGGGCCCGCGGCACTTCGC
Source organism: Triticum monococcum (assembly GCA_034509565.1). NCBI lineage: Eukaryota > Viridiplantae > Streptophyta > Magnoliopsida > Poales > Poaceae > Triticum > Triticum monococcum. The sequence goes on from CM067843.1 coordinate 479,394,240, forward strand.
GCTTGCCACTTCGCTTCTCTGCTAAGCCAAGCCCGCACGCGCCTTGGGCCCGGGGGCTACTGTCGGTGTTCTGGGAATGGGGGTCCCAGACTTGCCTGGCTGCAGCCTGCGGCGTAGCTCAAGCGGGAGCTCAGCGCGGCCCATCTTCATCAGCTCAAGCTCAAGACCCTCGCGAGGGGCCAAGCCTCGCGGGGCGGACGACAGGAAGCTTCCTCAGAGGCAGCCTCATCAGGCAGGCTCGCGAGGAGGCGGAGAGATCAAGGCAGGGTTACCTCGCGAGGAACCGTGACGCAAGCCATGATGATCGAGACCAGGCGGGTGCTGGCCTGCGCAGTGCCCTTGTTTCCCCTTTGGTGCCAATGGGGCAAGCACAGGCCAAGGCATCAGGCAAAGGTTACCATTCCGGTGCAACAAGACCAAGACCAGCCGGACGGCAAGACGGAGGTCACCGTGGAGCCCAAGACGGCGTCATCGCTAGTGCTTTTGGCATCCGAAGACCACCTTTGGTCAGGATAACTTGTACTAGATGTTCCCCTTCAAAATGGCCAATTGTTGGTGCCCTTCCCGCTCATTATTTGGGGATAGGCACAGGGCCTCTATAAATAGAGCTAGCCACCACAGAAGACGGAGGACGACCACGACGGCTGGAAATCTAGTAGAACCATAGCAGAGAGAGAGACAGGCGACTGAACTAACCCTAGCAGTTCATTGCACCAGCTCAAGAACACCTCTCGCGAGGTTTTTCTTCCCTTGTACTGTCCATCATCAGCCCCAGAGGCAATCCACCACACCACACACTAGAGTAGGGTATTACACCACAACGGTGGCCCGAACCAGTATAAACATCGTGTCCCTTGTGTTGTTCATCATTTTCATCTTAGTTCGCACGAGAGGATCAGACATAGATCGGTACGGGAGAGATCTCTACGCACACCCCAGTGTTCGAACCTCAAGGGTCTGCCGGAACCCGAAACCCGACAGTGGGTATGTGTCCTCGTGAGCTTGTGAAGCTGTGGGTGAGTTTCCAGATGTGGATTACCTTAGTGAGCGCCTACTTAGGGCTAGTCCGTGAGGCGACGAGTTCCGGAGAATCTTGCGGGGCTTGCCGCCCTGTTTGAAGTGGGGCCCGTTGAAGGGTGAGCACCAGGCGTAGTGCTAGCGCGTGCTCTGCGCGGTCCAGCTCGTGAGAAGTTTGCGAGGGAGAGGCGACGGGCGTGAGTCCCAAACCAAACAAGATCCAGAAGGCGAGAAATGACTCGAACGAGAAAAGGCACCCCCCGCGCACAACGATAAAAATTTAGCTTCAACTTAAGTCCAGAATCAGAAAGAAAAGCCACAAAAAGAGAGGTCCAAAGCAAAAGGCCACGTCCGGCACCTAGTCTAGTCTTTGGGTCTTCAAGTCTTCTCACCAGCACGGAGCTAAGTGCTGTCCACTAGGCGTGGGAGGGAGCCCCAGGGCATGAGGCCGGCACTCCTGAGACTCCGGGGCATGTACAACCCCAACTCATTATTATGTGAGAGTGTCACGGGCGGCGAGCTTCACAGGCATCGGACCTTCTTCACAGGTACTGGCCTTGCTTCATATCGCTAGACGAGGGCCCCGCCTTGCGCCACTCTTGACCTCCTTTGAGCCGGCCGGAGACCAGGACGGCGCAAAGGAGGGAAAGGGGACGCCAGTGGTACCCTCGGCGACCACGGGTCCTCTCCCGGAGGAAGGGTCGTTGAAGCCACCCCGGCAGAGGGCCTACCTCCGGGTGTCCCCTGGTTTTGCGTGCCTTGGGGAGGGACCTTGCTCCTGGCTCCCTCTCGGCGGCCCCCAGCGTGTCTCCCTTGTTGAGACGGGTGCCCCCGTGCCGGGGTCGTCGATCGATGCTGCAACCTGATTCATCTGTAGCCCATGGTTAGCATAAGCCTGTTCCTGAGAGGTTAACGGTACACTGTAGTTGCCGTCGCTGGCGCGATCTCTGTGGTTCTTCGTTGGCTCCTGGAAGGCTTCGGCTCCTAGCGCCCCCCTCTCCCCAATCTTCTCCAACGAACGAGCCGCCTTCGTCCTCTGGTGCGTACCCTTGGTCCATCATGCGGGGCACGTAGGCCTCCGGGGCCGTTACCCGAACACCTCACCATGGTGCCCCACACTCCATGTTGCTCCGCCCATGACGGCGTCCCGGGGATGATAATACGGCATCCGGCAGGGACCATGGGGGGTGACGCTTGCGCTCATGCTTCTCGAGGGTGGCATGGGGGGATTGGAGCCTCCTACACCGTCGGCCGTGCTAACGTTGGCGAAGCCCCATGGCGTAGTCGACGGTGCGCATATGTGGTGAGGCTCGCCGCACGACCTTGCATTTGCCTGGGGAGGAAGTCGATAGCTGAAGGGTGGCGCTCCTGATGCCGTTGCGTCCAGGAGCTCAGCAACTCGCTCGAGCAGCGTGTCCCGGTCACTCTCCATCAGTCTGCATCGCAGCAGCTCCCTTGCCACTAAGAGTGCCACCTGCATGTTCACTTGCTCCCGCCGTGAGTGTGGCGCCGTTGCAGCGGCGTGACTCGCTGCTCTCGCCACGGCTCATGCTTGCCGCGGGGTGAGGGTGGATGATGCCTGGCCACGCTGTCCATGCCCGACGGAGCTTGGTGACGCCCGCACCGCCTGGGGTGTGGGGTCGAGATCTTCATGGGCAGGCGGCGCCGTCCGGGCCGACCAGGCTGCCCAGCAGTCGGACCCGGCTCTTGGGTCGCGAGACATCGTAGCCGGTGAACATTGGAGAGCTGATTGGCGGAGAAGAAGCTCCGGCGCACCCCTATCTGGCACGCCAAATGTCGGGGTTGGGGTCCCGGCAAACCCTTAAGGTTCGAACACTGCGGTGCGCACGAAGTCTATCCCTCCAACCGATCTACGCTCTAGCTTGCTTGGATCTCGTGGACGAACTCGACGAACTCACAACACAGATGAACACAGGGTGTATACTGGTTCGGGCTACCATTGCGGTGTAACACCCTACTCTAGTGTGGTGGTGGTGGATTGCCTCTTGGGTTGATGATGAACAATACAAGGGAAGACCTGCCTCCTGAGGTTGAGGCGTTCTTGGGCTTGGTGAGCTTGTGCGTCTCCTCCTCTCTCCACTTTGATGGCGAGTCATATTTATAGAGGCCCTGGTCCTCTTCCCAAATATCGAGCGGGAAGGGAGCCAACAATGGCAAGCTAATTTGAAGGGGGACAGCTAGTACAAGCTATCCTGACAAAAGTAGTCTTCGCCTACACAAAGTTCTGGTGGTGACGCTGCTCCGGGCTCCACGATGACCTCCGTCTTGCAGTCCTTGGTCTTGGTCTTGTTGCACCAAAATGGAGACCTTTGCCTGATGCCTTGGTACTCCGCGGCTGCGCTTGCCACCTTTGCACCAAAGAGGAAACAAAGACGCTGTGCACGCTGGCGCCCGCCTGGTGTCGATCGTCACGGCTCACGTCATGAAAGCCTCGTGAGGTTCGCCCCGCCTTGATATCTCCGCTCCGCGTGAGCCTGCCCAGCTAGGCGACTCCGGAGGAGGTCTTGCATCGCCCCCCTCGCGAGGCTTGGCCCCTCGCGAGGCTCTTGAGTGCTTTGTTGGTGAAGATGGGCCATACGGCCTGCTGTCTCATCCACGCCGTGGGCCGCAGGCAGGCAAGTCTGCGGACCCCCGTTACGAGAACGCCGACAGTATGTGCTTTGTGAAAGACCAATGAGGCGTCTCGATCTATCTCTATAGATCTTGATGCCTAATATGTAAGCAGCTTTTCCAAGGTCCTTCATTGAAAAACACTTATTCAAGTAGGCCTTTATGCTTTCCAAGAATTCTATATCATTTCCCATCAATAGTATGTCACCCACATATAATATGAGAAATGCTACAGAGGTCCCACTCACTTTCTTGTAAACACAGGCTTCTCCATAAGTCTGTGTAAACCGAAACGCTTTGATCATCTCATCAAAGCGAATGTTCCAACTCCGAGATGCTTGCACGAGCCCATAGATTGAGGATTGGAGCTTGCATACCTTGTCAGCATTCTTAGGATCGACAAAACCTTCCGGCTGCATCATATACAATTCTTCCTTAAGGAAACTATTAAGGAATGCCGTTTCGACGTCCATTTGCCATATCTCATAATCATAGAATGCGGCTATCGCTAACATGATTTGGACGGACTTCAGCTTCGCTGCGGGTGAGAAGGTCTCATCATAGTCAACCCCTTGAACTTGTCAGTAACCCTTAGTGACAAGCCAAGCCTTATAGATGGTCACATTACCATCCGCGTCTGTCTTCTTCTTAAAGATCCATTTATTCTCTATGGCTTGCTGATCATCGGGCAAGTCTGTCAAAGTCCATACTTCATTTTCATACATGGATCCTATCTCGGATTTCATGGCTTCAAGCCATTTGTTGGAATATGGGCCCGCCATTGCTTCGTCATAGTTTGAAGGTTCACCATTGTCTAACAACATGATTTCTAGGACAGGGTTGTCGTAGCACTTTGGTGCGGAACGTGTCCTTGTGGACCTACGAAGTTCAGTAGCAACTTGATCTGAAGTTTCATGATCATCATCATTTACTTCCTCTCTAGTCGGTGCAGGCACCACAGAAATATCTTCCTGAGCTGCGCCACTCTCCGGTTCAAGAGGCAGTACCTCATCAAGTTCTACTTTCCTCCCACTTACTTCTTTCGAGAGAAACTCTTTCTCCAGAAAGGATCCATTCTTGGCAACAAAGATCTTGCCTTCGGATCTGAGATAGAAGGTATAGCCAATAGTTTCCTTAGGGTATCCTATGAAGACGCATTTTTCAGGTTGAAGTTTCTTGACATAAGCATCGCATCCCCAAACTTTAAGAAACGACAGCTTAGGTTTCTTCCGAAACCATAATTCATACGGTGTCGTCTCAACGGATTACGACGAAGCCCTATTAAAGTGAATGCGGCAGTCTCTAAAGCATAACCCCAAAATGATAGCAGTAGATCGGTAAGAGACATCATAGATCGCACCATATCCAATAGAGTGTGATTACGACGTTTAGACACACCATTATGCCGAGGTGTTCCAGGCGGCATGAGTTGTGAAACAATTCCACATTTCCTTAAGTGCGTGCCAAATTCGTGACTCAAATATTCTCCCCCATGATCTGATCATAAGAACTTTATTTTCCTGTCACGTTTATTCTCTACCTCATTATGAAATTCCTTGAACTTTTCAAAGGTCTCACACTTGTGTTTCATTAAGTAGACATACCCATATCTACTCAAGTCATCAGTGAGGGTGAGCACATGACGATAGCCACCGCGAGCCTCAATGCTCATTGGACCGCACACATCAGTATGTATGATTTCCAATAAGTTGGTTGCTCGCTCCATTGTTCCGAAGAACGGAGTCTTGGTCATTTTGCCCATGAGGCATGGTTCGCACGTGTCAAATGATTCATAATCAAGAGACTCCAAAAGTCCATCTGCATGGAGTTTGTTCATGCGTTTGACACCAATGTGACCAAGGCGGCAGTGCCACAAGTATGTGGGACTATCATTATCAACCTTACATCTTTTGGCATTCACACTATGAATATGTGTAACATCATGTTCGAGATTCAATAAGAATAAACCATTAACCAGCGGGGCATGACCATAAAACATATCTCTCATATAAATAGAACAACCATTATTCTCAGACTTAAATGAGTAGCCATCTCGCATTAAACGAGATCCAGATACAATGTTCATGCTCAAAGCTGGCACTAAATAACAATTATTGAGGTTTAAAACTAATCCCGTAGGTAAATGTAGAGGTAGCGTGCCGACGGCGATCACATCGACCTTGGAACCATTCCTGACACACATCGTCACCTCATCCTTCGCCAGTCTCCGCTTATTCCACAGCTCCTGTTTTGAGTTACAAATATGAGCAACCACACCGGTATCAAATACCCAGGAGCTACTACGAGTGCTGGTAAGGTACACATCAATAACATGTATATCATATATACCTTTGGTATTGTCGGCCTTCTTATCCTCTAAGTACTTGGGGCGGTTCCACTTCCAGTGACTGTTTCCCTTGCAATAAAAGCACTCAGTCTCAGGCTTGGGTCCATGCTTTGGCTTCTTCCCGGCAACTGGCTTACCAGGCGCGACAACTCCCTTTCCGTCCTTCTTGAAGTTCTTCTTACCCTTGCCTTTCTTGAAACTAGTGGTTTTATTGACCATCAACACTTGATGTTCCTTTTTTGAACTCCACCTCCACTGATTTCAGCATTGAATATACCTCAGAAATGGTTTTCTCCATCCCCTGCATATTGAAATTCATCACAAAGCTCTTGTAGCTAGGTGGGAGCGACTGAAGGATTCTGTCAACGACCGCGTCATCCGGGAGATTAACTCCCAGCTGAGACAAGCGGTTGTGCAACCCAGACATTTTGAGTATGTGCTCACTGACAGAACTATTCTCCTCCATCTTACAACTATAGAACTTGTTGGAGACTTCATATCTCTCGACTCGGGCATGAGCTTGGAAAACCATTTTCAACTCTTGGAACATCTCATATGCTCTGTGCTGCTCAAAACACTTTTGGAGTCCTGATTCTAAGCTGTAAAGCATGCCGCACTGAACCAGGGAGTAATCATCACTACGCGACTGCTAGGCGTTCATAACGTCTTGAGTTGCTGGGAAAACAGGAGCTTCACCTAGCGATGCTTCAAGGACATATGCTTTCTTGGCAGCCATGAGGATGATCCTCAAGTTCCGGACCCAGTCCGTATAGTTGCTACCATCGTCTTTCAGCTTGGTTTTCTCTAGGAAGGCGTTGAAGTTGAGGGCAACATTAGCATGGGCCATTTGATCTACAAGACATATTGTAAAGATATTTAGACTAAGTTCATGATAATTAAGTTCATCTAATCAAATTATTTAATGAACTCCCACTCAGATAGACATCCCTCTAGTCGTCTAAGTGATACATGATCCGAATCGACTAGGCCGTGTCCGATCATCACGTGAGACGGACTAGTCATCAACGGTGAACATCTCCATGTTGATCGTATCTACTATACGACTCATGTTCGACCTTTCGGTCTCTTGTGTTCCGAGGCCATGTCTGTACATGCTAGGCTCGTCAAGTCAACCGAAGTGTTTTGCACGTGTAAATCTGGCTTACACCCGTTGTATTCGAACGTTAGAATCTATCACACCCGATCATCACGTGGTGCTTCGAAACAATGAACCTTCGCAACGGTGCACAGTTAGGGGGAACACTTTCTTAAAATTTTAGCGAGGGATCATCTTATTTATGCTACCATCTTTCTAAGAAAATAAGATGCAAAAACATGATAAACATCATATGCAATCAAATAGTGACATGATATGGCCAATATCATTTTGCTCCTTTTGTTCTCCATCTTCGGGGCGCCATGATCATCATCGTCACCGGCATGACACCATGATCTCCATCATCTTGTCTTCATGAAGTTGTCTCGCCAACTATTACTTCTACTACTATGGCTAACGGTTAGCAATAAAGTAAAGTAATTACATGGCGTTTTCATTGACACACGGGTCATACAATAAATTAAGACAACTCCTATGGCTCCTGCCGGTTGTCATACTCACCGACATGCAAGTTGTGATTCCTATTACAAGAACATGATCAGTCTCATACATCACATATATCATTCATCACATCCTTTTGGCCATATCACATCACACGGCATATGCTGCAAGAACAAGTTAGACGTCCTCTAATTGTTGTTGCAAGTTTTTACGTGGCAGCTATAGGTTTCTAGGAAGAACGTTTCTTACCTACGCCAAAATCACAACGTGATATGCCAATTTCTATTTACCCTTCATAAGGACCCTTTTCATCGAATCCGATCCGACTAAAGTGGGAGAGACAGACACCCGCTAGCCACCTTATGCAACTAGTGCATGTCAGTCGGTGGAACCAGTCTCACGTAAGCGTACGTGTAAGGTCAGTCTAGGCCGCTTCATCCCACGATGCCGCCGAATCAAGATAAGACTAGTAATGGCAAGTAAATTGACAAAATCGATGCCCACAACATCTTGTGTTCTACTCGTGCATAGAAACTACACATAGACCTAGCTCATGATGCCACTGTTGGGGATCGTTGCAGAAATAAAAAAATTCTACGCATCACCAAGATCAATCTATGGAGAGACTAGCAACGAGAGAGAGGGGAGTGTATCTTCATACCCTTGAATATCGCGATGCGAAAGTGTTACTAGAACGCGGATGAGGGAGTAGTACTCGCGGCGATTCAAATCGCGGAAGATCCGATCTAACGCCAAACGGACGGCGCCTCCGCGTTCAACACACGTACAGCCCGGGGACGTCTCCTCCTTCTTGATCCAGTAAGGGGAGAAGATAAGTTGAGGAAGAACTCTGGCAACACGACTGTGTGGTGGTGGAGCTTGCGGTTCTCCGGCAGGGCTTCGCCAAGCACTACTACGGAGGATGAGGTGTTGGGGAGGGAGAGCGCTGCGCCAGGGGAAGGGTGCGGCAGCCCTCCCACCTCCTCTCTATTTATAGGGGCAAGGGAGAGGGGGGCGGCCCCCTCCAGATGGATCTAGAGGGGGGCAGCGGCCAAGGGGAGGTGGCTTGCCCCCCAAGCCAAGGGGGCGCCCTCTTTAGGGTTTCCCCTAAACCCTAGACGCATGGGCCCTAGGGGGGTTGGTGCCCAGCCCACCTAGGGGCTGGTTCCCCTCTATATTCATCCCATAGGGCCCTCTGGGGCAGGTGGACCCTCCCGGTGGACCTCCGGAACCCTTTTGGTGGTCCCGGTACAATACCGATAAACCCCCAAACACTTCCGGCAACCGAATAAGGACTTCCCATATAAAAAACTTTATCTCTAGACCATTCTGGAACTCCTCGTGATGTCCGAGATCTCATCCGGGACTCCGAGCAACATTCGGTAACCGCATACTAATTTCCATAACAACTCTAGCGTCACCGAACCTTAAGTGTGTAGACCCTACGGGTTCGGGAATCATGCAGACATGACCGAGACATCTCTCCGGCCAATAACCAACAGCGGGATCTGGATACCCATGTTGGTTCCCATATGTTCCATGACGCTTTTATCGGATGAACCACGATGAAGAGGATTCAATCAATCCCGTATACAATTCCCTTTGTCAATCGGTACGTTACTTGCCCGAGATTCGATCATCGGTATCCCAATACCTCGTTCAATCTCGTTACCGGCAAGTCACTTTACTCGTTCCGTAATGCATGATCCCGTGACTAACTGCTTAGACACATTGAGCTCATTATGATGATGCATTACCGAGTGGGCCCAGAGATACCTCTCCGTCATACGGAGTAACAAATCCCAGTCTTGATTCGTGCCAACCCAACAGACACTTTCGGAGATACCCGTAGTGCACCTTTATAGCCACCCAGTTACGTTGTGACATTTGGCACACCCAAATCATTCCTACAGTATCCGGGAGTTGCACAATCTCATGGTCTAAGGAAAACATGTTGGGGAACGTAGTAATTTCAAAAAATTTCCTACGCACACGCAAGATCATGGTGATGCATAGCAACGAGAGGGGAGAGTGTTGTCTACGTACCAACGCAGACCGACTGCGGAAGCGATCACACAACATAGAGGAAGTAGTCGTACGTCTTCCCGATCCGACCGATCCAAGCACCGTTACTCCGGCACCTCTAAGTTCTTAGCACACGTTCAGCTCGATGAAGATCCTCGGGCTCCGATCCAGCAAAGCGTCGAGGAAGAGTTCCGTCAGCACGACGGCGTGGTGACGATCTTGATGTACTACCGACGCAGGGCTTCGCCTAAGCACTACAACGATATGATCGAGGTGGAATTTGGTGGCAGGGGGCACCGCACACGGCTAAGGAACGACCTCAAGGATCAACTTGTGTTTCTAGAGGTGCCCCCTGCCCCCGTATATAAAGGATCCAAGGGGAGGGGCTGGCCGGCCAAGGTGGGAGGCGCAGGAGGAGTCCTACTCCTACCGGGAGTAGGACTCCCCCCTCCAATCCTATTCCAACTAGGACTCCAAGGGGGAAAGAGAGAGAGAGGTGGCCGGCCACCTCTCCTAGTCCTAATAGGACTAGGGGAGGGGGGAGGCGTGCAGCCCTCCATGGCAGCCCCTTTCACCTTTCCACTAAGGCCCATGTAGGCCCATTTGGCTCCCGGGGGGTTCCGGTAACCCTCCCGGTATTCCGGTAAAATCCCGATTTCACCCGGAACACTTCCGGTGTCCAAACATAGGCTTCCAATATATCAATCTTTATGTCTCGACCATTTCGAGACTCCTCGTCATGTCCGTGATCACATCCGGGACTCCGAACAACCTTTGGTACATCAAAATGCATAAACTCATAATAACTGTCATCGTAACGTTAAGCGTGCGGACCCTACGGTTCGAGAACAATGTAGACATGACCGAGACACGTCTCCGGTCAATAACCAATAGCGGGACCTGGATGCCCATATTGGCTCCTACATATTCTACGAAGATCTTTATCGGTCAGACTGCATAACAACATACGTTGTTCCCTTTGTCATCGGTATGTTACTTGCCCGAGATTCGATCGTCGGTATCCAATACCTAGTTCAATCTCGTTACCGGCGAGTCTCTTTACTCGTTCCATAATACATCATCTCACAACTAACATCTTAGTTATAATGCTTGCAAGGCTTATGTGATGTGTATTACCGAGAGGGCCCAGAGATACCTCTCCGACAATCGGAGTGACAAATTCTAATCTCGAAATATGCCAACCCAACATCTACCATTGGAGACACCTGTAGTACTCCTTTATAATCACCCAGTTACATTGTGACGTTTGGTAGTACCCAAAGTGTTCCTCCGGTAAACGGGAGTTGCATAATCTCATAGTCATAGGAACATGTATAAGTCATGAAGAAAGCAATAGCAACATACTAAACGATCGGGTGCTAAGCTAATGGAATGGGTCATGTCAATCAGATCATTCAACTAATGATGTGACCTCGTTAATCAAATAACAACTCTTTGTTCATGGTTAGGAAACATAACCATCTTTGATTAACGAGCTAGTCAAGTAGAGGCATACTAGTGACACTCTGTTTGTCTATGTATTCACACATGTATTATGTTTCTGGTTAATACAATTCTAGCATGAATCATAAACATTTATCATGATATAAGGAAATAAATAATAACTTTATTATTGCCTCTAGGGCATATTTCCTTCAGTCTCCCACTTGCACTAGAGTCAATAATCTAGATCACATCACCATGTGATTTAACGGCAATAATTCACATCACCATGTGATTAACACCCATAGTTCACATCGTCATGTGACCAACACTCAAAGGGTTTACTAGAGTCAGTAATCTAGTTCACATATCTATGTGATTAACACCCAAAGAGTACTAAGGTGTGATCATTTTTTGCTTGTGAGAGAATCTTAGTCAACGGGGCTGCCACATTCAGATCCACATGTATTTTGCAAATTTCTATGTCAACAATGCTCTGCATGGAGCTACTCTAGCTAATTGCTCCCACTTTCAATATGTATCTAGACCGAGACTTAGAATCATCTAGATTAGTGTCAAAACTTGCATCGGCGTAACCCTTTACGACGAGCCTTTTGTCACGTCCATAATCGAGAAACATATCCTTATTTCACTAAGGATAATTCTGACCGCTGTCTAGTGATCTACTCCTAGATCACTATTGTACTCCCTTGCTAAATCAGTGCAGGGTATACAATAGATCTGGTATAGAGCATGACATACTTTATAGAACCTATGGCCAAGGCATTGGGAATGACTTTCATTCTCTTTCTATCTTCTGCCGTGGTCGGGCTTTGAGTCTTACTCAACTTCACACCTTGTAATACAGGCAAGAACTCTTTCTTTGACTACTCCATTTTGAACTACTTCAAAATCTTGTCAAGGTATGTACTCATTGAAAAAAACCTTATCAAGCGTCTTGAGCTATCTCTATAGATCTTAAAGCTCAATATGTAAGCAGCTTCACCGAAGTCTTTCTTTGAAAAACTCCTTTCAAACACTCCTTTATGCTTTACAGAATAATTCTACATTATTTCCGATCAACAATATGTCATTCACATATACTTATCAGAAATGCTGTAGTGCTCCCACTCACTTTCTTGTAAATACAGGCTTCACTACAAGTCTGTATAAAACTATGTCCTTTGATCAACTTATCAAAGCGTATATTCCGACTCCGAGATGCTTGCACCAGTCCATAGATGGATCGCTGGAGCTTGCACATTTTGTTAGCACCTTTTGGATTGACAAAACCTTCTGGTTGCATCATATACAACTCTTCTTTAATAAATCCATTAAGGAATGCAGTTTTGTTTTATCCGTTTGCCAGATTTCATAAAATGCGGCAACTACTAACATGATTCGGACAGACTCAAGCATAGATACAAGTGAGAAGCTCTCATCGTAGTCAACACCTTGAACTTGTCGAAAACCTTTTGCGACAATTCTAGCTTTGTAGATAGTAACACTACTATCAGCGTCCGTCTTCCTCTTGAAGATCCATTTATTCTCAATTGCTTGCCGATCATCGGGCAAGCCAACCAAAGTCCAAACTTTGTTCTCATACATGGATCATATCTCAGATTTCATGGCCTCAAACCATTTCGCGGAATCTGGGCTCATCATCGCTTCCTCATAGTTCGCAAGTTCGTCATGGTCTAGTAACATGACTTCCAGAACAGGATTACCGTACCACTCTGGTGCGGATCTCACTCTGGTTTACTTATGAGATTCGGTAGTAACTTGATCTGAAGTTACATGATCATCATCATTAGCTTCCTCACTAATTGGTGTAGGTGTCACAGAAACTGGTTTCTGTGATGTACTACTTTCCAATAAGGGAGAAGGTACAATTACCTTATCAAGTTTTCTACTTTCCTCCCACTCACTTCTTTCGAGAGAAACTCCTTCTCCAGAAAGTTTCCGAATTTAGCAACAAAAGTCTTGCCTTCGGATCTGTGATAGGAGGTGTACCCAACAGTAACTTTTGGGTATCCTATGAAGACATATTTCTCCGATTTGAGTTTGAGCTTATCAAGATGAGACTTTTTCACATAAGCATCGCAACTCCAAACTTTAAGAAATGATAGCTTAGGTTTCTTGCCAAACCATAGTTCACACGGTGTTGTCTCTACGGATTTAGATGGTGCCCTATTTAATGTGAATGCAGCTGTCTCTAATGCATAACCCCAAAACGATAGTGGTAGATCGGTAAGATACATCATAGATTGTACTATATCCAATAAAGTATGGTTATGACGTTCGGACACACCATTATGCTGTGGTGTTCTAGGTGGCATGCGTAGTGAAACTATTTCACATTGTTCTAACTGAAGACCAAATTCGTAACTCAAATATTTGTCTCCGCGATCAGATTGTAGAAACTTTTACTTTCTTGTCACGATGATTTTTCACTTCACTCTTGAAATTCTTTGAACTTTTCAAATGTTTCAGACTTATGTTTCATCAAGTAGATATACTCATATCTGCTCAAATCATCTGTGAAGATCAGAAAATAATGATACCTGTCGCGAGTCTCAATATTCATCGGACCACATACATCAGTATGTATGATTTCCAACAAATCTTTTGCTCGCTCCATTGTTCCGAAGAACAGAGTCTTAGTCATCTTGCCCATGAGGCATGGTTCGCAAGTATCAACTGATTCATAATCAAGTGATTCCAAAAGCCCATCAGCATGGAGTTTCTTCATGCGCTTTACACCAATATGACATAAACGGCAGTGCTACAAATAAGTTGCACTATCATTATTAACTTTGCATCTTTTGGTTTCAACATTATGATTATGTGTATCACTACGATCGAGATCCAACGAACTATTTTCATTGGGTGTGTAACCATATAAGGTTTTATTCATGTAAACAGAACAACAATTTATTCTCTTACTTAAATGAATAACCGTATTACAATAAACATGATCAAATCATATTCATGTTCAACGCAAACACCAAATAACACTTATTTAGGTTCAACACTAATCCCGAAATTATAGGGAGTGTGCGATGATGATCATATCAATCTTGGAACCACTTCAACACACATCGTCACTTCACCCTTAACTAGTCTCTGTTTATTCTGCAACTCCCGTTTCGAGTTACTAATCTTAGCAACTGAACTAGTATCAAATACTGAGGGTTTGCTATAAACACTAGTAAAGTACACATCAATAACATGTATATCAAATATACGTATGTTCACTTTGCCATCCTTCTTATCCGCCAATCACTTGGGGTAGTTCCGCTTCCAGTGACCAGTCCCTTTGCAGTAGAATAACTTAGTCTCAGGCTTAGGATCAGACTTGGGCTTCTTCACTTGAGCAGCAACTTGCTTGCCATTCTTCTTGAAGTTCCCCTTCTTCCCTTTGCCCTTTTCTTGAAACTAGTGGTCTTGTCAACCATCAACACTTGATGTTTTTCTTGATTTCTACCTTCGTTGATTTCAGCATCACGAAGAGCTTGGGAGTTGTTTCTGTTATCCCTTGCATATTATAGTTCATCACGAAGTTCTACTAACTTGGTGATGGTGACTAGAGAATTCTGTCAATCACTATCTTATCTGGAAGATTAACTCCCACTTGATTCAAGCGATTGTAGTACCCAAACAATCTGAGCACATGCTCACTAGTTGAGTGATTCTCCTCCATCTTTTAGCTATAGAACTTGTTGGAGACTTCATATCTCTCAACTCGGGTATTTGCTTGAAATATTAACTTCAACTCCTGGAACATCTCATATGGTCCATGACGTTCAAAACGTTTTTGAAGTCCCGATTCTAAGCCATTAAGCATGGTGCACTAAACTATCAAGTAGTCATCATATTGAGCTAGCCAAATGTTCATAACGTCTGCATCTGCTCCTGCAATAGGTCTTTCACCTAGCGGTGCATCAAGGACATAATTCTTCTGTGCAGCAATGAGGATAAACCTCTGATCACGGATCCAATCCGCATCTTTGCTACTAACATCTATCAACACAATTTTCTCTAGGAACATATCAAAATAAACATAGGGAAGCAACAACGCGAGCTATTGATCTACAACATAATTTGCAAAATACTACCAGGACTAAGTTCATGATAAATTTAAGTTCAATTAATCATATTACTTAAGAACTCCCACTTAGATAGACATCCCTCTAATCCTCTAAGTGATCACGTGATCCAAATCAACTAAACCATGTCCGATCATCACGTGAGATGGAGTAGTTTTCAATGGTGAACATCGTCATGTTGATCATATCTACTATATGATTCACGCTCGACCTTTCGCTCTCTGTGTTCCGTGGCCATATCTGCATATGCTAGGCTCGTCAAGTTTAACCTGAGTATTTTGCGTGTGCAAAACTGGCTTGCACCCGTTGTAGATGTACGTAGAGCTTATCACACCCGATCATCACGTGGTGTCTGGGCACGACGAACTTTGGCAACGGTGCATACTCAGGGAGAACACTTCTTGATAATTTAGTGAGAGATCATCTTATAATGCTACCGTCAATCAAAGCAAGATAAGATGCATAAAAGATAAACATCACATGCCATCAATATAAGTGATATGATATGGCCATCATCATCTTGTGCTTGTGATCTCCATCTCCGAAGCACCGTCATGATCACCATCGTCACCGGCGCGACACCTTGATCTCCATCGTAGCATCGTTGTCGTCTCGCCAATCTTATGCTTCCATGACTATCACTACCGCTTAGCTATAAAGTAAAGCATTACATCGCGATTGCATTGCATACAATAAAGCGACAACCATATGGCTCCTGCCAGTTGCCGATAACTTGGTTACAAAACATGATCATCTCATACAATAAAATCAGCATCATGCCTTGACCATATCACATCACAACATGCCCTGCAAAAACAAGTTAGACGTCCTCTACTTTGTTGTTTGCAAGTTTTACGTGGCTGCTACGGGCTTTAAGCAAGAACTCATCTCACCTACGCATCAAAACCACAATGATAGTTTGTCAAATAGACTCCGTTTTAACCTTCTCAAGGACCGGGCATAGCCATACTCGGTTCAACTAAAGTTGGAGAGACAGTCGCCTGCAAGCCATCTATGTGCAAAGCACGTCGAGGGAACCGGTCTCGCGTAAGCGTACGCATAAGGTTGGTCCGGGTCGTCTCGTCCAACAATACCGCCGAACCAAAGTATGACATGCTGGTAGGCAGTATGACTTGTATCGCCCACAACTCACTTGTGTTCTACTCGTGCAAATAACATCAAACCATAAAACCTAGGCTCGGATGCCACTGTTGGGGAACGTAGTAATTTCAAAAAAATTCCTACGCACACGCAAGATCATGGTGATGCATAGCAACGAGAGGGGAGAGTTTTGTCTACGTACCAACGCAGACCGACTGCGGAAGCGATCACACAACATAGAGGAAGTAGTCGTACGTCTTCCCGATCCGACCGATCCAAGCACCGTTACTCCGGCACCTCCGAGTTCTTAGCACACGTTCAGCTCGATGACGATCCTCGGGCTCCGATCCAGCAAAGCGTCGAGGAAGAGTTCCGTCAGCACGACGGCGTGGTGACGATCTTGATGTACTACCGACGCAGGGCTTCGCCTAAGCACTACAACGATATGATCGAGGTGGAATTTGGTGGCAGGGGCACCGCACACGGCTAAGGAACGATCTCAAGGATCAACTTGTGTGTCTAGAGGTGCCCCCTGCCCCCGTATATAAAGGATCCAAGGGGAGGGGCTGGCCGTCCAAGGTGGGAGGCGCAGGAGGAGTCCTACTCCTACCGGGAGTAGGACTCCCCCCTCCAATCCTATTCCAACTAGGACTCCAAGGGGGAAAGAGAGAGAGAGGTGGCCGGCCACCTCTCCTAGTCCTAATAGGACTAGGGGAGGGGGGAGGCGCGCAGCCCTCCATGGCAGCCCCTTTCACCTTTCCACTAAGGCCCATGTAGGCCCATTTGGCTCCCGGGGGGTTCCGGTAACCCTCCCGGTATTCCGGTAAAATCCCGATTTCACCCGGAACACTTCCGGTGTCCAAACATAGGCTTCCAATATATCAATCTTTATGTCTCGACCATTTCGAGACTCCTCGTCATGTCCGTGATCACATCCGGGACTCCGAACAACGTTCGGTACATCAAAATGCATAAACTCATAATAATTGTCATCGTAACGTTAAGCGTGCGGACCCTACGGTTCGAGAACAATGTAGACATGACCGAGACACGTCTCCGGTCAATAACCAATAGCGGGACCTAGATGCCCATATTGGCTCCTACATATTCTACGAAGATCTTTATCGGTCAGACCGCATAACAACATACGTTGTTCCCTTTGTCATCGGTATGTTACTTGCCCGAGATTCGATCGTCGGTATCCAATACCTAGTTCAATCTCGTTACCGGCGAGTCTCTTTACTCGTTCCGTAATACACCATCTCACAACTAACATCTTAGTTATAATGCTTGCAAGGCTTATGTGATGTGTATTACCGAGAGGGCCCAGAGATACCTCTCCGACAATCGGAGTGACAAATTCTAATCTCGAAATATGCCAACCCAACATCTACCATTGGAGACACCTGTAGTACTCCTTTATAATCACCCAGTTACGTTGTGATGTTTGGTAGTACCCAAAGTTTTCCTCCGGTAAACGGGAGTTGCATAATCTCATAGTCATAGGAACATGTATAAGTCATGAAGAAAGCAATAGCAACATACTAAACGATCGGGTGCTAAGCTAATGGAATGGGTCATGTCAATCAGATCATTCAACTAATGATGTGACCTCGTTAATCAAATAACAACTCTTTGTTCATGGTTAGGAAACATAACCATCTTTGATTAACGAGCTAGTCAAGTAGAGGCATACTAGTGACACTCTGTTTGTCTATGTATTCACACATGTATTATGTTTCTGGTTAATACAATTCTAGCATGAATCATAAACATTTATCATGATATAAGGAAATAAATAATAACTTTATTATTGCCTCTAGGGCATATTTCCTTCAAAACATACTTGACATTAGAAAAGCTTTAGCATACGAACTACACGATCTTGTGCTATGCTTAGAATTGGGTCTTGTCCATCACATCATTCTTCTAATGATGTGCTCCCGTTATCAATGACATCCAATGTCCATGGTCAGGAAACCGTAACCATCTATTGATCAACAAGCTAGTGAACTAGAGGCTCACTAGGGACATGTTGTGGTCTATGTATTCACGCATGTATTACGATTTCCGGTTAACACAATTATAGCATGAACAATAGACAATTATCATGAACAAGGAAATATAATAATAACCATTTTATTATTGCCTCTAGAGCATATTTCCAACAGTCCCTGCCACCACCACCTCCCATGTCCGCCGAGGAGGAGGAGGAGGAGCTCGTGTAGAGGTTTCTTGAGGAGTTCGTCTATGACCACGACGAGGCCAAGTGATAGGGGCTCAAGGAGATGATGCCCTCTCCACCGCGGGCGACATCGCCATCCCCCCGGGGTTGCAGGAGGCCGTCGTCAAGGAGGAGGAGGGTGTCGTCGAGACGTATTTCACGGCAATGGTGGGGCAGATGTTGGCGTGGATGAACACGATGCCGTGCACGATGGGGTACATCTCCATGCCGCCCTAGCAAGTGGGCGCCGAGGCGTGGTCTCTATCCCTGCCATGCAGGCGCCTCCGGCCACGCAGCCACCGCAGGTGCTGCCTGCCCACCTTTGGCAGCCATCGCCGTACATCGAGTTCACCGGGGCCGACGATGAGGACGGCAGCATGTGAAGAAGATGGCGGCATCAAGGACGACCACGGCGACAACGTAAGTTTTTTTTTAAATTTAAGTTAAGTTTAATGTGCTTTGGGACTTGTTTGAATGGTTTAAATATTTTAGCACCATTTAATTAAGTTTAATAGTGTGTTTTTAAATGTGCGTCCGCCTTTTTTCGAGACCTGGACAAGATGCGATGCGACCGCCCGATTGGGTGCCCTAGTATGCGGATGGAAAAAATCGGACACAGCTGTTCGTTTTCCCGACCAAAACAGACAAAATCAAAATAAAGCAGACGTTCATTTTGGGTCGACGGTTGGAGTTGGCCTAACATTTCTCCGATACCAAAAGCCAAAAACACTGGCTTGTGCCACCAGGATTTCTCCTCTCTTTTTTCCATCTTTTTACTTGAGCAATTGTAACTTGTTGCAAGAGCATCTACAGCTGGACTCAGGTCGGACTTCTCAAACTGGCCCTCTACATAAAGGCTAATGATATGTCTCCAACATATCTATTTTTTTATTGTTTCATGTTATTATATTATCTGTTTTGAATGTTTTATATGCATTAATATGCTATTTTGTATTATTTTTAGGACTAACCTATTAACCTAGAGTCCAATACCAGTTTCTGTTTTTCCTTGTTTTTTAGCTTTGTGGAAAAGGAATATCAAACGAAGTCCAAACGGAATAAAACTTTCGTAATAATTTTTCTTGGACCAAAAGACACCTAGGAGACTTGGAGTTCAAGTCAGAAGAGCCACGAGGCGACGACAAGGGTGGAGGGCGCGTCCTGGGTAGGCCCCTCGTGACTCCCCTGACCTAGTTCTTCCTCCTATATATTCACATATATTCCCGAACCTCCAGAGGCGTGCATGAAAACACTTCTCCACTGCCGCAACCTCCTGTTCCTATGAGATCCCATCTTGGGGCCTTTTTGGCATCCTGCCGGAGGGGGATTCGATCACGGATGGCATCTACATCAACTCTATTGCCTTTTCGATGAAGCATGAGTAGTTTACCTTAGACCTACAGGTCCATAGCTAGTAGCTAGATGGCTTCTTCTCTCTCTTTGATTCTCAATACCATGTTCTCCTCGATGTTCTTGGATATCTATCCGATGTAATCTTCTTTTGCGGTGTGTTTGTCGAGATCCGATGAATAGTGGATTTATGATCAGATTATATATGAATATTATTTGAATCTTTTATGAATTCTTATATGCAGGATTTGATATCTTTGTAATTCTTTTCGAACTATCAGTTTGATTTGGCCAACTAGATTGGTTTTTCTTGCAATGGGATAAGTGCTTAGCTTTGGGTTTAATCTTGCGGTGTCCTCACCCAGTGACAAAGTAGGGGCAGCGAGACACGTATTGTATTGTTGCCATCGAGGATAAAAAGATGGGTTTACATCATATTGCTTGAGTTTATTCCTCTACATCATGTCATCTTACTTAAAGCGTTAATCTGTTCTTCATGAACTTAATACTTTAGATGCAGGTAGGAGTCGGTTGATGTTTGGAGTAATAGTAGTAGATACAGGCAGGAGTCGGTCTACTTGACACGGATGTGATGCCTATATTAGATAATCATTGCCTTGGATAGCGCCATAACTTTGGGCTTTTCTATCAATTGCTCGACAGTAATTTGTTCATCCACCGTATTATTTGCCTTCAAGAGAGAAGCCTCTAGTGAAACCTATGTCACCGGGTCTATTTTCCATCATATTAGTTTCCGATCTACTATTTTGCAATCTTTTATTTTTAGATCTATAAACCAAAAATCCAAAAATATTTTATCTTCCGTTTAGTTTTATTTATCTATCTCTATCAGATCTCACATTTGCAAGTGACCGTGAAGAATTGACAACCCCTTTATCACGTTGGGTGCAAGTGCTTGATTGTTTATGCAGGTCTTGGTGATTTGTACGTTCGTCTCCTATTGGATTGATAACTTGGCTCTTAACTGAGTGAAATAATTATCTCTACTATGTTGCATCGCCCTTTTCTCTTTAAGGAAAAAATCAAGCAAGCTCAAGAAGTAGCAGCTGACCAACACCCCCCATATCAAGCCCATATCTGGGGCAGATATCAGGAGGGCCCAGACACGCCGTGCGTGTCTGCCACATTGGACTGGCATGCAGGACCCAAGCGTACACCCGTCTTTACATTGCGGTTCGGTGAGGACACCACTCCTGCATGACTCCCGAGGGGACACATCCGACTATTCTAAGCCAGATTGTGATCCCCAACACTAGCCAATCTCATCCCCCCCCCCTGCTGCAACCCCATCCACTCGCAGCTTGGAGCTCCGGTAGCCATGGCCCGATAGCGGATCACCACTTACGCCATGCTCACTCTGGGTGTGGGTTGCCGCTCCTAGAGTAGATCCAGACCCGACGCGCCGCTCAGATGTAGTTGGCGTGCCTTCGGACTCTCCAAAAGAGGAGAAGGAGGAGCAGGCGCTGGACGCGAACATGGGGGAGGAGGTGGAAAAGGTTGAAGGCAAGGCGGATTCGGTGCCTCCAACTGTCGGATTCGGCATGGGCGATGCGCAAGCAGAGTTCGGGGTCGTCCAAGTGGAGGAGGTGGCGGAGCAGCAAGCCATCCTCAACTCCATCCAGTCGGAGGCAGCGGTGGAGGCCAACCATCGCTTCCTTTGCGAGCTGCAGGCGGATGGCGACGAACTCTTCGTGGATATGGAGTTCGAGAGATGGAGTTTCGTGCAATGACCAATGAACGGGAGGTAGGCCTATCCGACAAGGTTGTCTACATCTCCGAGGACAACTAGTGGTATGCTAGCTTTTAGCTACTAGTACGTAGTTTTAGGGCATCGCCAAAACAGGCCTGTATCGGTCCACCGACTGGTCCGGATGCACTTTTTCTCACAAATTGGAAGCAAACTAGGGGGGCTTTGCAGGAGTCCGAACTGCAACCACGAAGGACTCCAACACCCCCGGCCCACTCAAATCCCCCTCCCAGTCCCATTCTGTTGCATTCCTCCCTCGCCCCCCTTGCTTTGCATCCGCGCCCCCTCCTCTGACGATGCCTTTGTACCTCTCAAGTCACCACACAGGCGTTGCGGACATCCGCAACCACCACCCACGCGCCCGCTCGCCTTTTACTACGGCGCCGTCCACCCAGGATCCGTCCACAACCGGGTACCCTTCACCCCCTGTTCATGGCGTCCATGGTGATCACCCCAACGGGTTTATGCAGAGAGTGTGGTTGTCCAGCGACGACGGTCGATTTTCTAGCCCAACATATATATCTACATGGATTGCGAAAAAGTGGTGGTCACAACACAAAATTGACTTCGACAAGCTCTGGGGTGAAAACATAGGTACCCATGCTGCTTAACTGGCAATGGTGGTGTTTTTGCGTCATTGCCTTGTTGATGGCATTGCTCGGATATGCTTGGTATCGTTCTCCAGGGTGAAAAATCTAGAATCTGGCCTTTGATGGCCGGATCTGGCGACGGCGGCGCTTGAGCGACGCTCCCTTTCAGGAGGTGTTGTTGTTGTTGTTGTTGTTGTTGTTGTTGTTGTTGTTGTTGTTGTTAAAGAATCTCGTTATCTTTTCTGGTGTCATGAGATGTTTGATGCAGATATAGCCATAGTTGCAGTTTCTCAATTGTGGATTTGGTCGGTTTGTAAAAAAAATCATTCGCTCTGGCTGGGTATTTGATCATTATGCTTGTATCCTTTTGATTCATTTTGTGCCAATAAACATGCCTTATCGAAAAAGAAGTGCGTAGCTTTTTTTAGCATAAAAGTACATAGCTTTTGAATGTATTAAGTATTATTTGGAAAAAATGGACCCTAATACGTGGCATACGGTTGGCTTAAATACATGGCAACTCCGATATTTTTTTCAGGAAGTGTAATAATGCAAGTATGATAATTTTAGTTGTCAAGCATGTCAACTTCCTTTTTAAATGGCAAGTGTTAACTTTTTTTAGTTTGTGATGATAAATTTAGTTGTAAAAAACATGAGAACCAAAATGCTTCATATCACACGTGTGATACTTATTATTTGAAAAAAAAGATGACGTGACTAGACCATCTCCGCGGACGCACCCGTGTCCACAGACATACGAGGCTTCAATTTTGTAGTACGCGGCTGTTGATTCATCCATCTGAGAATTACCCCCCGGGAGGCTTGACAGAAATACTGCCCACATCACATGTCTCTTTTGTCTTTTGAAGTTGCCCACATCACATGTTGACATGTGCATTCTCGAGAACCACCAACGGAGAAGACAACAAGCAGAACAAGGAATCGCTGAGCATCGCACTAAGCAATAGTAACTTGAAAATGAAAATGTGGGTGAAAAAACAACACGTCGACGTCAGCGAGCAACCCGCTGCTCCATCGGGAAGCGTATACGTAGCTCGCACGCACATGCTACGGCGGCCACCGGCAAATGGACAATCCAGGCGAGGAACCAGCCCAACGCCACCGTCCGCGTCCGGGGACACGAATCCGAGGCCTGCTCGCCGCGTGCGGACAAGCGCGCCGGCGGCTTGTGCTTGTTCAGTTGTTCCTGCGAGCGGAGCTGGGCTTAGGATGCTGTGCACAGTTAATTAAAGAAACTTGTACTGTTAGGCTGACATGTTGGGCCCGCATGTTGGCTGATGTACAGTTATTACTCGTGAAAAGTTCTGGTGGGGATCATTAGGGAAGAATCGCTTGTTAGTCATCTCGATGTTTTTGTCGTGCATTGTTGGAAAGCATGTGCCGTGTTCCGTGAGTTCATTGTCTAATCATGAGTTGGTTTTGGCATGATTAACGTAAGTCACCGCCCATCTCTGAATCTCGACTTCGTTTCAAATACTCCACACAAAATCTGGAGTTCATTTCAAACCCTCCACGAGCTCAGTGTCTACGAGCTTCCCACAAGCAATAGCTCTTGATATCAGCATCCTTGATTGTTACCACACGGTAGGAATGGTGAGCAATCTTCAAATCATTAAAAAAAACATCCTTGGTTCAGACAGGATCAAGACATTACTTTTGCGAAACTACTACACGAACGACACTGCCCGGCTGAACTCCGCACGATGCAAGAATGAATGGTGATAGCTACTTTTGCTCTAACGCATGGACGGTTTGACGTGTAGCATCGTTCGGTGATCGTCCAATATTTGTCGTGTGTGTATCAACGTTATTACTCTTGTTGAACACGGGCTTGAACGGAAGAGGTATCCTAAAAGATTGGATTGAATCCAACTTTTAGATCGTTGTAGTACCAAAAATCTTTGTGATGTTTCCTCGTACTGGAATTGGATAAGCTTAGATCTTTTCTCTTTCTACTCTGTAAATATTTTAGCATATTAATAAAAAATATCATAGTACACCTTCCTTTTTGATTTATAGGGCTTAATTTAAAAACCTCTTCAACCAAGATAGATGGTGGGTATTGGAATATATTTCATAGTTTGCAAAAATACTTCATTTGTATGTTGTTTTTTCTTAAAAAGTTGTGTTATGATGTATTAATTACAATGCATGCATGCATGATCACTAAATGACGAAGAATTTTTACATGTATTGCTGAGTTTTCTCCTAATTTACTTCTATGCTTTGAGGCTATGTCGGGACTTAAGTAATTTTGAGAAGAGTGAGGTAGTAGTCCTGGGATACTTTGTAGAAAATCAACAGAGGATTGCGGACAACCTTAACTGTAAACTTGAGGGCTTCCCCATAGCTTATCCGGGGATGCCGATGTCGGACTCCAGGATCTTGACGACGGAGTTTGACCCGCTTGTTGGACGAGTAGCATCCCGTGCGGAGCCGTGGTGTGGACGGTTCACTTCTATAGGAAGCAAAACCGTCCTCATCGGCTCTAACCTTGCTAGCCTCTCCATGTATATGATGGGGATGTATATATTGCCAGAGGGTGTTCATGCTTCCTTCGATAAGGAGCTGGCAAGATTCTTCTGGCAAGTTGCTGATGGCCGCCCAAAGTACCACATGGTCAAGTGGGCGGACATTTGTCTACCTAAGTATCGGGGTGGTCTAGGCATCACGGCCTCTCGACGCATGAACGTCGCCCTCATGCTACGCTGGGTCCGGGGGATCTTGCGTGAAGAGTGTGGTCTATGGCTGCAACTTATCCAAGCCAAAAACCTATGGGGAGTGCGCCTCTCTTGGCGTGCTCCCGCCCAGATGGCTCCCAGTTCTAGAAATCCATCCTAAAGATTAAGAACGAGATTCTCCTTGCGGCCACCTTTGCAGTTGGCAATGGGAATGGTACTCAGTTCTGGCTTGATCCTTGGATGGGCAATGAACCATTACATACCCAATTCCCTAGATTATTTGCGATCTGTACTGACCCGTCTATCCTACTATTTGTGTCTTGTCTAGATGGCATGTGGAACATCACATTGCTACGGTCATTTGGCCATGAGGAGGCTCTTGAATGGGATAGGTTGGGAGACGTCATCCCAGTGGAATGATCTCGGTCTCCAGACATTGTCTTCTGGAGCCTTTCTCCTTCGGGAGAGTTCTCCGTTAGTTCTGCGTATCAGGCGCTTTACCGCACGCCGGCCGTACAGTGGCTTTCCCCTCTGTGGAAGTCTCTTGTGCCCCTGAAAATAAAGATATTGCTATGGCAGTTGCTTCAGGACCGCTTGCCCTCGGGGATAGAGGTCCGTAAGCACAACGGCCTGGGCGACGACATTTGCCCTCTCTGTAGTGTCCCGCAGAAAGGCTCTCACATCCTGTTTTGATGCACGACGGTGAGGGCGCTGTTGTGACGTCCGGATAATTAGGCTATAGTAAATATCTGCTAATGATGCCATGTCACCTCCGTTACTGTTGCTAATTCCTCGTTAGTTCAAAACCGAATCAAGTTTCAAATTCAAAATCGAGTCAAACAATTAAAGTTTCTGAAAGTCAAACTAAAATGTTCTTAATGTGACAAATAAATTGTGGATAATATTGGTAGAGAAACAACATCTTTATAGAATATTTAAATACCCTAATGGGATTAAAACAACTCTTTTATTAATTATAAAAAGTTAAACTATTTTATTTTGGGATCAAACTTTTGTGGCATTGTCTAATTTCGAAATGTGAATTACGGGGACAAGTTTCCTATTTTACTAAACCTAATTGCTATTAAAGATAAGTACAAAACATAACAAATAAAAAGAAACAGAAAAAAAGGAAAACTAAAAAAGGGAAACAACAAGCCCCCTGTGGCCAACTGGACCTCGGTCCAGCCGGCCGGCCCAGCTGGCCAGCCGGCCCATCCCGCGCCTGGCCTACATGGCCCGCATCCCCAGGAAAACCCTAACCGCTACCCCCACTGCTCCCGCACGAACCACACTTTCCCCCACGACCCCCTTCTCCCCCCACCGATCTGGATAGGGATCGGCCCCAATCCCGTCGACCCCGACGCCCAGGACCACCTCGCCGGCACCCCTTCCTTGTCGTACCGCCCATCATCATCGTCGCCTGCTCGTCCTCCTCCCAGCTGGACCGCCCCGAGCCCGGAGCCGCTTGACCCCGATGCCGACAGCTTCCCCGAACAGCGCCACCCTCCGCCGCCTCCCATCGCCGGCGACAGTGCCGCCTGTCGTCTTCGTCCTCCTCCGCAACCCCCCACTGCCACTCCCCTACACTACTCGGTGAGGGTCACACCCTCACCTCTCTCCCCGTCCGTGCGCTGCTCGCGACCGCGTCGACCGCACGCGCTCACCGCGGCCACGTTTCGCGTCACCGTGCGCTGACCCGCCGCTCGCCTCACCTGGCGGCTGTTCGCGCGCGCCCACGCGACCCCGCTCGCTGCTGCATTGCTTCACGTGCTGCTCCCGTGCGCCACTGCTTGCTGCTGCTGCTCGCCTCCCCTGCCTCGTCCCTCCGGCCGCCCAGGCTACGCCCTCGCGCTCCTCCCTCCCCAGCGCCACCCCGGGCATGCCCGACCGTGCGACACCGCGGCCAGCAGCTGTCTCTAGCCGCCACGACTCCCGCCGGCCGCGCCCCTGGTCCTCTCGCGCCCGGCGCTAGCGCCCGTCGCTGGCGCTTGCGGCCATAGCCGCTTCCCCCTGTCCGTCTGCGGTCTTGGCGACACAGCCAGAGAGCCGGCTGTGCCACTGCCAAGCGGGCCCGAACCCCCTTGTTTAATAAAAAAATGAATCAAGAAAAAT
This sequence comes from Triticum monococcum, assembly GCA_034509565.1. Classification (NCBI taxonomy): domain Eukaryota; kingdom Viridiplantae; phylum Streptophyta; class Magnoliopsida; order Poales; family Poaceae; genus Triticum; species Triticum monococcum. Next base: position 479,421,220 of record CM067843.1, read on the forward strand.
AAATAAGTAAATAATAATTAAAATAGTTAATTAATTAAGTAATTAATCATAATTAGATTAATCTAATCACTAATTAACCTAATTAATTATTAGTTAATTAATCAATCATTGACAGCCGGGACCCACACGTTAGTTGACTAAGTCAACACCCTGTTGACTGATGATGTCATGCTGACATCAGCAAGCACTATTCTGGATAATGTTGATTTAAATAATTAAATAAATCCTAAAATGATTTAATTCTTTTAAAATTAATGTAAAATGAAACCGTAGCTTGGATGAAAAAAACTTTGGACATGAAAGTTGCTCAGAACGACGAGACAAATCCGGATACGCAGCCCGTTCGTCCGCCACACATCCCTAACCTATCGAACTCGCAACTTTCCCCCTCCGGTTCATCCATCCGAAAACACGAAACACCGGGAATCCTTTCCCCGATGTTTCCCTCCTTTCCCGGTATCACCTAGTACTGCGTTAGGGCACACCTAGCACCGCGCATTGCTATGTTATGCCTTGTGTTGCTTTGGTTGCTTTGTTATTTATTGTGTTCCCCCTCCGTCACTTCTTTCCGGTAGACCCCGAGACTGCCGGCGACCCCCAGTTCAACTACGGTGTTGACGACCCCTCTCTCTTGCCAGAGCAACCAGGCAAGCCCCCCATTTGATCACCAGATATCGCCTGCTCTTCTATCTACTTCTTGCATTAGAGTAGTGTAACATGTTACTACTTTTCGTTATCCTATCCTGATGCATAGCATGTCCTTGCTACTACTGTTGTTACCTTTACCTGCAATCCTACATGCCTAGTATAGGATGCTAGTTTTCCATCAGTGGCCCTACATTCTTGTCTCTCTGCTGTGCTATACTATCGGGCCGTGATCACTCGGGAGGTGATCACGGGTATATACTATATACTTTATACATGATACATGTGGTGACTAAAGACGAGTCGGCTTGTGGAGCACCCGCGAGTGATTCACGGATTGGGGGCTGAAAGGACATTTGTCCCGACGGCCCTCGAAGTGGATCTTTGTAGCGAAGTGACAGGGCAGGTTGAGACCACCTAGGAGAGAGTTGGGCCTGGCCCTGGTCGGCGTTCGCGGTGTCTTCAAGATAACACGTTTCACGAGATCTTAGTATTTGATCTGAGTCTGGCTACTGGCCTATACGCACTAACCATCTACGTGGGGACAGTTATGGGCACTCGACATCGTGGTATCAGCCGAAGCCTTCGTGACGTCAGCGACTGAGTGGCGCGCGCCGGATTGGACTGGAACGCCTGCTAGGCTAGGTCTGCTTCCGGTCGCGTTCGCAACGTGCAGGTGTGCAAAGGGCGATGGGCCCAGACCCCTGCGCCATAGGATTTAGACCGGCGTGCTGACCTCTTTGTTGTGCCTAGGTAGGGCTGCGATGTGTTGATCTTCCGAGGCCAGGCATGACCCAGGAAAGTGTGTCCGACCAAATGGGATCGACCATGTTGGGTTATGTGGTGCACCCCTGCAGGGAAGTTAATCTATTCGAATAACCATGATCTTCGGTAACAGGACGACTTGGAGTTGTAACTTGACCTTATGACAACTAGAACCGGATACTTAATAAAACACACCCTTCCAAGTGCCAGATACAACCGGTGATCGCTCTCTAACAGGGCGACGAGGAGAGGATCGCCGGGTAGGATTATGCTACATGATGCTACTTGGTGGATTTACCTTCTGCTCTCTTCTACATGCTGCAAGATGGAGGTTACCAGAAGCGTAGTCTTCGATTGGACTAGCTATCCCCCTTCTTATTCCGGCATTCAGTTCAGTCCACATATGATAGCCTTTTCCATTTGATACCAATGCATACATATGTAGTGTAGCTCCTTGCTTGCGAGTACTTTGGATGAGTACTCACGGTTGCTTTGCTCCCTCTTTCCCCCTTTCTATACCCGTTTGCTGCGACCAGACGATGGAGTCTAGGAGCCAGACGCCACCGTCGACGACTACTACTACTCGGGAGGTGCCTACTACTACGTGCAGCCTGCTGACGGCGATCAGGAGTAGTTTAGGAGGATCCCAGGCAGGAGGACTATGCCTCTTTCGATCTATATCCCAGTTTGTGCTAGCCTTCTTAAGGCAAACTTGTTTAACTTATGTCTGTACTCAGATATTGTTGCTTCCACTGACTCGTCTATGATCGAGCTCTTGTATTCGAGCCCTCGAGGCCCTTGGCTTCTAATATGATGCTTGTATGACTTATTTTATTTGTAGAGTTGTGTTGTGATTGTTGGGGAACGCAGTAATTTCAAAATTTTCCTACGCACACGCAAGATCATGGTGATGCACAGCAACGAGAGGGGAGAGTGTTGTCTACGTACCAACGCAGACCGACTGTGGAAGCGATCTCACAACGTAGAGGAAGTAGTCGTACGTCTTCTTCCCGATCCGACCGATCCAAGCACCGTTACTCCGGCACCTCCGAGTTCTTAGCACACGTTCAGCTCGATGACGTTCCTCTGGCTCCGATCCAGCAAAGCGTCGAGGAAGAGTTCCGTCAGCACGATGGCGTGATGACGATCTTGATGTACTACCGACGCAGGGCTTCGCCTAAGCACTACAACGGTACGATCGAGGTGGAATTTGGTGGCAGGGGGCACCGCACACGGCTAAGGAACGATCTCAAGGATCAAGTTGTGTGTCTATGGGGTGCCCCCTGCCCCCGTATATAAAGGTTGGAGGAGGGGGGCTGGCCGGCCAAGAGAGAGGAGGCGCAGGGGGAGTCCTACTCCCACCGGGAGTAGGACTCCTCCCCTCCAATCCTATTCCAACTAGGACTCTTGGGGGGGAAAGGAGAGAGAGGGGGCCGGCCCACCTTTCCTAGTCCTACTAGGACTTGGGGAAGGGAGGGCGCCGGCTAGGCTGTGGGCTGCCTCTTCTCTCTTTTCCACTAAGGCCCAATAGGCCCATTAGCCTCCCGGGGGGTTCCGGTAACCCTCCCGGTATTCCGGTAAAATCCCGATTTCACCCGGAACACTTCCTATGTCCAAACATAGGCTTCCAATATATCAATCTTTACGCCTCGACCATTTCGAGACTCCTCGTCATGTCCGTGATCTCATCCGAGACTCTGAACAACCTTCGGTACATCAAAATGCATAAACTCATAATAACTGTCATCGTAACGTTAAGCGTGCGGACCCTACGGTTCGAGAACAATGTAGACATGACCGAGACACGTCTCCGGTCAATAACCAATAGCGGGACCTGGATGCCCATATTGGCTCCTACATATTCTACGAAGATCTTTATCGGTCAGACCGCATAACAACATACGTTGTTCCCTTTGTCATCGGTATGTTACTTGCCCGAGATTCGATCGTCGGTATCCAATACCTAGTTCAATCTCGTTACCGGAAAGTCTCTTTACTCGTTCCGTAATACATCATCTCACAACTAACATATTAGTTGCAGTGCTTGCAAGGCTTATGTGATGTGCATTACCGAGAGGGCCCAGAGATACCTCTCCGACAATCGGAGTGACAAACCCTAATCTCGAAATACGCCAACCCAACATCTACCATTGGAGACACCTGTAGTACTCCTTTATAATCACCCAGTTACGTTGTGACGTTTGGTAGTACCCAAAGTGTACCTCCGGTAAACGGGAGTTGCATAATCTCATAGTTATAGGAACATGTATAAGTCATGAAGAAAGCAATAGCAACATACTAAACGATCGGGTGCTAAGCTAATGGAATGGGTCATGTCAATCAGATCATTCTACTAATGATGTGACCTCGTTAATCAAATAACAACTCCTTGTTCATGGTTAGGAAACATAACCATCTTTGATTAACGAGCTAGTCAAGTAGAGGCATACTAGTGGCACTCTGTTGGTCTATGTATTCACACATGTATTATGTTTCCGGTTAATACAATTCTAGCATGAATAATAAACATTTATCATGATATAAGGAAATAAATAATAACTTTATTATTGCCTCTAGGGCATATTTCCTTCAGTCTCCCACTTGCACTAGAGTCAATAATCTTGGTTACACAGTAATGATTCTAACACCCATGGAGCCTTGGTGCTGATCATGTTTTGCTCGTGGAAGAGGCTTAGTCAACGGGTCTGCAACATTCAGATCCGTATGTATCTTGCAAATCTCTATGTCTCCCACCTGGACTAAATCCCGGATGGAGTTGAAGCGTCTCTTGATGTGTTTGGTCCTCTTGTGAAATCTGGATTCCTTTGCCAAGGCAATTGCACCAGTATTGTCACAGAAGATTTTCATTGGACCCGATGCACTAGGTATGACACCTAGATCGGATATGAACTCCTTCATCCAGACTCCTTCGCTTGCTGCTTCCGAAGCAGCTATGTACTCCGCTTCACATGTAGATCCCGCTACGACGCTTTGTTTAGAACTGCACCAACTGACAGCTCCACCGTTTAAAGTAAACACGTATCCGGTTTGCGATTTAGAATCGTCCGGATCAGTGTCAAAGCTTGCATCAACGTAACCTCTTACGGTGAGCTCTTTGTCACCTCCATATACGAGAAACATATCCTTAGTCCTTTTCAGGTATTTCAGGATGTTCTTGACCACTGTCCAGTGATCCATTCCAGGATTACTTTGGTACCTCCCTGCTAAACTTATAGCAAGGCACACATCAGGTCTGGTACACAGCATTGCATACATGACAGAGCCTATGGCTGAAGCATAGGGAACATCTTTCATTTTCTCTCTATCTTCTGCAGTGGTCGGGCATTGAGTCTTACTCAACTTCACACCTTGTAGCACAGGCAAGAACCCTTTCTTTGCTTGATCCATCTTGAACTTCTTCAAAATTTTGTCAAGGTATGTGCATTGTGAAAGTCCAATTAAGCGTTTTGATCTATCTCTATAGATCTTTATGCCTAATATGTATGCAGCTTCCCCGAGGTCTTTCATTGAAAAACTTTTATTCAAATATCCCTTTATGCTATCCAGAAATTCTATATCATTTCCAATTAGCAATATGTCATCCACATATAATATCAGAAATGCTACAGAGCTCCCACTCACTTTCTTGTAAATACAGGCTTCTCCAAAAGTCTGTATAAAGCCAAATGTTTTGATCACACTATCAAAGCGTTTATTCCAACTCCGAGATGCTCGCACCAGTCCATAAATGGATCGCTGGAGTTTGCATACTTTGTTAGCTCCTTTTGGATCGACAAAACCTTCTGGTTGTACCATATACAACTCTTCTTCCAGAAATCCATTCAGGAATGCAGTTTTGACATCCATCTGCCATATTTCATAATCATAAAATGCGGCAATTGCTAACATAATTCTGACGGACTTAAGCATCGCTACGGGTGAGAAGGTCTCATCGTAGTCAACCCCTTGAACTTGTCGAAAACCTTTTGCGACAAGTCGAGCTTTATAAACAGTAACATTACCGTCAGCGTCAGTCTTTTTCTTGAAGATCCATTTATTCTCAATTGCTTGCCGATCATCGGGCAAGTCAACCAAAGTCCATACTTTGTTCTCATACATGGATCCCATCTCAGATTTCATGGCCTCAAGCCACTTTGCGGAATCTGGGCTCACCATCGCTTCTTCATAGTTCGTAGGTTCATCATGATCTAGCATCATGACTTCCAGAACAGGATTACCGTACCACTCTGGTGCGGATCTTACTCTGGTTGATCTACGTGGTTCAGTAGAATCTTGATCTGAAGCTTCATGATCGTCATCATTAGCTTCCTCACTGATTGGCATAGGTGTCGCAGAAACAGTTTTCTGTGATGTACTATTTTCCAATAAGGGAGCAGGTACAGTTACCTCGTCAAGTTCTACTTTCCTCCCACTCACTTCTTTCGAGAGAAACTCCTCCTCTAGAAATGATCCATTCTTAGCAACGAATGTCTTGCCTTCGGATCTGTGATAGAAGGTATACCCAACAGTTTCCTTTGGGTATCCTATGAAGACACATTTCTCCGCTTTGGGTTCGAGCTTATCAGGTTGAAGCTTTTTCACATAAGCATCGCAGCCCCAAACTTTAAGAAACGACAACTTTGGTTTCTTGCCAAACCATAGTTCATAAGGCGTCGTCTCAACGGATTTTGATGGTGCCCTATTTAACGTGAATGCGGCCGTCTCTAAAGCATAACCCCAAAACGATAGCGGTAAATCAGTAAGAGACATCATAGATCGCACCATATCTAGTAAAGTACGATTACAACGTTCGGACACACCATTACGCTGTGGTGTTCCGGGTGGCGTGAGTTGCGAAACTATTCCACAATTTTTCAAATGTATACCAAACTCGTAACTCAAATATTCTCCTCCACGATCAGATCGTAGAAATTTTATTTTCTTGTTACGATGATTTTCAACTTCACTCTGAAATTCCTTGAACTTTTCAAATGTTTCAGACTTATGTTTCATTAAGTAGATATACCCATATCTGCTTAAATCATCTGTGAAGGTGAGAAAATAACGATATCCGCCGCGAGCCTCAATATTCATTGGACCACATACATCGGTATGTATGATTTCCAACAAATCTGTTGCTCTCTCCATAGTACCGGAGAACGGTGTTTTAGTCATCTTGCCTATGAGGCACGGTTCGCAAGTACCAAGTGATTCATAATCAAGTGATTCCAAAAGCCCATCAGTATGGAGTTTCTTCATGCGCTTTACACCGATATGACCTAAACGGCAGTGCCACAAATAAGTTGCACTATCATTATTAACTTTGCATCTTTTGGCTTCTACATTATGAATATGTGTGTTACTATCTTCGAGATTCAACAAGAATAGACCACTCTTCAAAGGTGCATGACCATAAAAGATATTATTCATATAAATAGAACAACCATTATTCTCTGATTTAAATGAATAACCGTCTCGCATTAAACAAGATCCAGATATAATGTTCATGCTTAACACTGGCACCAAATAACAATTATTTAGGTCTAATATTAATCCCGAAGGTAGATGTAGAGGTAGCGTGCCGACCGCGATCACATCGACTTTGGAACCGTTTCCCACGCGCATCGTCACCTCGTCCTTTGCTAGTGTCCGCTTATTCCGTAGTCCCTGTTTCGAGTTGCAAATATTAGCAACAGAACCAGTATCAAATACCCAGGTGCTACTGCGAGCTCTAGTAAGGTACACATCAATAACATGTATATCACATATACCTTTGCTCACTTTTCCATCCTTCTTATCCGCCAAATACTTGGGGCAGTTCCGCTTCCAGTGACCAGTCTGCTTGCAGTAGAAGCACTCAGTTTCAGGCTTAGGTCCAGACTTGGGTTTCTTCTCCTGAGCAGCAACTTGCTTGCTGTTCTTCTTGAAGTTTCCCTTCTTCTTCCCTTTACCCTTTTTCTTGAAACTAGTGGTCTTGCTAACCATCAACACTTGATGCTCCTTTTTGATTTCTACCTCCGCGGCTTTCAGCATTGCGAAGAGCTCGGGAATAGTCTTGTTCATCCCTTGCATATTATAGTTCATCATGAAGATCTTGTAGCTTGGTGGTAGTGATTGGAGAATTCTGTCAATGACGCAATCATCTGGAAGATTAACTCCCATCTGAATCAAGTGATTATTATACCCAGACATTTTGAGTATATGCTCACTGACAGAACTGTTCTCCTCCATCTTACAGCTATAGAACTTATTGGAGACTTCATATCTCTCAATTCGGGCATTTGCTTGAAATATTAACTTCAACTCCTGGAACATCTCATATGCTCCATGACGTTCAAAACGTCGTTGAAGTCCCGATTCTAAGCCGTAAAGCATGGCACACTGAACTATCGAGTAGTCATCAGCTTTGCTCTGCCAGACGTTCATAACATCTGGCGTTGCTCCAGCAGCAGGCCTATCACCCAGCGGTGCTTCCAGGACGTAATTCTTCTATGCAGCAATGAGGATAATCCTCAGGTTACGGACCCAGTCCGTGTAATTGCTACCATCATCTTTCAACTTTGCTTTCTCAAGGAACGCATTAAAATTCAACGGAACAATAGCACGAGCCATCTATCTACAAGCAACATAAACAAGCAAGATACTATCAGGTACTAAGTTCATGATAAGTTTAAGTTCAGTTAATCAAATTACTTAGGAACTCCCACTTAGATAGACATCCCTCTAATCCTCTAAGTGATCACGTGATCCAAATCAACTAAACCATAACCGATCATCACGTGAGATGGAGTAGTTTTCAATGGTGAACATCGTCATGTTGATCATATCTACTATATGATTCACGCTCGACCTTTCGGTCTCTGTGTTCCGAGGCCATATCTGCATATGCTAGGCTCGTCAAGCATAACCTGAGTATTCTGCGTGTGCAAAACTGGCTTGCACCCGTTGTAGATGGACGTAGAGCTTATCACACCCGATCATCACGTGGTGTCTGGGCACGACGAACTTTGGCAACGGTGCATACTCAGGGAGAACACTTCTTGATAATTTAGTGAGAGATCATCTTATAATGCTACCGTCAATCAAAGCAAGATAAGATGCATAAAAGGATAAACATCACATGCAATCAATATAAGTGATATGATATGGCCATCATCATCTTGTGCTTGTGATCTCCATCTCCGAAGCACCGTCATGATCACCAGCGTCACCGGCGCGACACCTTGATCTCCATCGTAGCATCGTTGTCGTCTCGCCAATCTTATGCTTTCACGACTATTACTACCGTTTAGTAATCTAGTAAAGCATTACATCGCGATTGCATTGCATACAATAAAGCGACAACCATATGGCTCCTTAACTCGGTTACAAAACATGATCATCTCATACAATAAAATCAGCATCATGTCTTGACCATATCACATCACAACATACCCTGCAAAAACAAGTTAGACGTCCTCTACTTTGTTGTTGCAAGTTTTACGTGGCTGCTACGGGCTTAAGTAAGAACACATCTCACCTACGCATCAAAACCACAACGATAGTTCGTCAAATAGACTCCGTTTTAACCTTCTCAAGGACCAGGCGTAGTCACACTTGGTTCAACTAAAGTTGGAGAGACAGTCTTCCGCAAGCCATCTATGTGCAAAGCACGTCGAGGGAACCGGTCTCGCGTAAGAGTACACGTAAGGTTGGTCCGGATCGTCTCAACCAACAATACCGCCGAACCAAAGTATGACATGCTGGTAGGCAGTATGACTTGTATCGCCCACAACTCACTTGTGTTCTACTCGTGCATATAACATCAAACCATAAAACCTAGGCTCTGATACCACTGTTGGGGAACGCAGTAATTTCAAAATTTTCCTACGCACACGCAAGATCATGGTGATGCACAGCAACGAGAGGGGAGAGTGTTGTCTACGTACCAACGCAGACTGACTGCGGAAGCGATCTCACAATGTAGAGGAAGTAGTCGTACGTCTTCTTCCCGATCCGACCGATCCAAGCACCGTTACTCCGGCACCTCCGAGTTCTTAGCACACGTTCAGCTCGATGACGTTCCTCTGGCTCCGATCCAGCAAAGCGTCAAGGAAGAGTTCCGTCAGCACGACGGCGTGATGACGATCTTGATGTACTACCGACGCAGGGCTTCGCCTAAGCACTACAACGGTACGATCGAGGTGGAATTTGGTGGCAGGGGGCACCGCACACGGCTAAGGAACGATCTCAAGGATCAAGTTGTGTGTCTATGGGGTGCCCCCTGCCCCCGTATATAAAGGTTGGAGGAGGGGGGCTGGCCGGCCAAGAGAGAGGAGGCGCAGGGGGAGTCCTACTCCCACCGGGAGTAGGACTCCTCCCCTCCAATCCTATTCCAACTAGGACTCTTGGGGGGGAAAGGAGAGAGAGGGGGCCGGCCCACCTTTCCTAGTCCTACTAGGACTTGGGGAAGGGGGGGGGCGCCGGCTAGGCTGTGGGCTGCCTCTTCTCTCTTTTCCACTAAGGCCCAATAGGCCCATTAGCCTCCCGGGGGGTTCCGGTAACCCTCCCGGTATTCCGGTAAAATCCCGATTTCACCCGGAACACTTCCTATGTCCAAACATAGGCTTCCAATATATCAATCTTTACGTCTCGACCATTTCGAGACTCCTCGTAATGTCCGTGATCTCATCCGGGACTCCGAACAACCTTCGGTACATCAAAATGCATAAACTCATAATAACTGTCATCGTAACGTTAAGCGTGCGGACCCTACGGTTCGAGAACAATGTAGACATGACCGAGACACGTCTCCGGTCAATAACCAATAGCGGGACCTAGATGCCCATATTGGCTCCTACATATTCTACGAAGATCTTTATCGGTCAGACCGCATAACAACATACGTTGTTCCCTTTGTCATCGGTATGTTACTTGCCCGAGATTCGATCGTCGGTATCCAATACCTAGTTCAATCTCATTACCGGCAAGTCTCTTTACTCGTTCCGTAATACATCATCTCACAACTAACATATTAGTTGCAGTGCTTGCAAGGCTTATGTGATGTGCATTACCGAGAGGGCCCAGAGATACCTCTCCGACAATCGGAGTGACAAACCCTAATCTCGAAATATGCCAACCCAACATCTACCATTGGAGACACCTGTAGTACTCCTTTATAATCACCCAGTTACGTTGTGACGTTTGGTAGTACCCAAAGTGTACCCCCGGTAAACGGGAGTTGCATAATCTCATAGTTATAGGAACATGTATAAGTCATGAAGAAAGCAATAGCAACATACTAAACGATCGGGTGCTAAGCTAATGGAATGGGTCATGTCAATCAGATCATTCTACTAATGATGTGACCTCGTTAATCAAATAACAACTCCTTGTTCATGGTTAGGAAACATAACCATCTTTGATTAACGAGCTAGTCAAGTAGAGGCATACTAGTGACACTCTGTTGGTCTATGTATTCACACATGTATTATGTTTCCGGTTAATACAATTCTAGCATGAATAATAAACATTTATCATGATATAAGGAAATAAATAATAACTTTATTATTGCCTCTAGGGCATATTTCCTTCAGTGATATCTTCCCGTGACTCTCTGTTGGAAAAGGCAGTGCCTAGGAGGCGCTTAGGCATGCCTAGGCACTAGGCAATGGCCAAACGCCTCGCTTAGGGCATAAGCTGAAGTCTAGGCAGAGCAAGTAATAAATTCTCAACCCAAGCGAGAAATCATGCCATATTGCACTGATATGCCAAAAGGGCCATATTCCAATCGTGCTAGCTCGTAGTTAACATACTTATATGCCCTAAATTAATAAAATACACATATAATAACCACATATACACCCTGATAGTAAAAGTTATATAACCGCCTAGGCTGCGCCTAGGGCGCTTAAGCACCGCCTAGGCACTAGGCGAAGGCTAACCGCCTCACTTACGCCTACCGCTTTTTCCAACCTTTCCCGTGAGTCCCTAATCTTGATCGTAACGTTTGCGTGTATGATTAGTGTGCGATTGAATCGGGGGCGTCACAAGTTGGTATCAGAGCCGACTGCCTGTAGGAATCCCCCTTCCACACTCCTTGGCCGAAGTTGAGTCTAGTCACTGAAAAACTTTTACTAACATGGTTGTGTGCCTTATGGGCCCACGTTGCCATTTGGGTGGTATTAGGATCTTTTATTCCTTGACCTATACTCTAGGACTCTAATATCTCCCCTATTCGGGTTAAATGATTTTGCTAATGCTAACTTTAGGTTCTTGTAATTACTTCCTTTCGGAGAGCCCCTTATTACAGATGATCGCCTGCTGCACCAGAAGATTCATAGGATACTCTCTGAGGTTATCGCGAGAACTTGTGCTCATTGCGTTTGCAACTCCCTTCCACCATCAACCCCTATAGATAACTACATGCACTTGCCATTCTTACCTTAGTCCCCAGTTGCTCTTGTTATTACAAGATACCCCGAAATACTCGTTGTTGTTCTGAGAATCCTTGTGCCTACTGCCTTGCAGATCCTTGTCACCTGAATACACCTACAAATTAATCCTCACACACACTAAGGATTTGTTTCTCCCCATTTGTTCATGTGTTTCACCAAAGTCTTCGAAATACTATTTGATCTTTCGAAAATCCTCAACAGCTTACTGCTCTTGAAATTCTTGCTTGCATTATGGTTAATCCCATAAGTTTAGTAATCTTATTGGCATCCTTTGCCACTATCATTTTGAGCCCATTGATACAATATGTTGCGAAGGCACGCAATCCTTAATCAGATCCTTCATTTCGTCCTTCCGACTCAAATGCCATTTTAAATATGAGCTGGATCTCGACCAATCAAATTTTGCCATCGATTGTGCCCCTAAGGCTATTCAACTTATCCATCCCCAATCAGAGCATTGCTTCTGATCCCTTGTCATGGAATTGATAATTCCTTTGCATTTGAACTTTGAGTTAGTCAGTTGTTTCCATAAACTGATCTCCTTGCATTCCTTCTTCCTCTGGTTGAGTACCGATGCTCACATCAGACCCCTTGTGGACCACCAGATCCTTTGATGGATTTTATCCGCCATCGTCCTTCATATTCTATAAGCTTGTGAGCCTTTCCTCGGATACATAATGCCTTTGGTAAATTGTATCCTCTGCTTTCTCCAGCATGCTCTACTATCGAGCTTGTGTTATTTATTCCTGAAATTGTGGTATATGCTCCTATGATGCCTCGACGGGTTGAACCTATGCCTTCCATATTATGTCTGAACTCAAAAGTTTTCACGAGTCATACTCGTCTGGTATTTTGCCAGATAATTCAACACTACAACTTCTTCGAGAAAGAGAAGTGAATGAAAGGTTATGCATTGGAGAAGTGGGAGTCGACCTTGAACCCTGTGTTCATGCCCATGGACACGATTTATACCTTATCATGGAAGCTTCTTTTAAAATAATTATTCCCTTGTTATAAGTTCATCTTGTATCTATGGACGTGGTTCCGACCATGTTCTCCTTTAAATACCATTACTCGTGCAAGTTTAAGCATTTGTCTTCTGCAGAGCAATACCCCAGTCCAACCTCCACTTTGGTCTGTCGTCGAGTATTACCCCATGGTATCTCGAGATATCATGGGAAATCATAACTTCTTATGGGTTCTTCATCAACTATTATTACTCACCGGATCCAATTGTTCCTAGGTTCTGGGTTGTCGTCAATCGAGAATGCCGATAAGTGAATCAATTCCGCACCCTGATTCAATAACTCTAAGTAATCTTCATTGCTTATGAGTTTATTAATCCTTCAAGTCATTTCTAGCCTGATAGGCTATATCATTATCGTGTAACTTTTTAACTGTGCTACCTGGTCCTTCTTCCCGGAGCACAACTTTTCAACGATGAGCTAAGCTTACGTCGACTTTCCTCGTCTTATCATTTCGCCTTGTACAACAAGCTTGATTCTGAGTTTGTGACGTACCCGTGGTTCTAATAGCCTTTCGCTTCATCATTCCTTTCACTTGATGTCATCGCCGATCGATTACACCTTCATGAAATCTCTCGACAATTGTGTCGTGATCATCATCAACATTTTGAGCTCGCCCAGGATATCAATCGAATTCATGATAGGAAATACCATCCTTGCCCCTCGATGATTTGTGTAATCATCGACAACATTCTTACCTTCCCCCAACACAAACTTGTTCATGTTTTGTGTTGTACCTTGATTTCCTTGCTATCTAGCTTAGGTTATGTTCTACCTTGTAGTATAACTGTCTTCTATATCAAGAATGTTGTGAGGATTGCTCCACCTCTTAAGAATTCTGGGTATAGTAATGCTTCTCACCATCACCATTCTTTCTTGGTGCTCGTGTTCATTCCAACAGGGGTACCAACAAGTGAACGGTGCTATTTGAATTCTGCCTTTCTAGCAACCCTATTGCTTTGAAGTAAATGGACGATATTTCATTCTTAGACCACTGGTTATTGAACCACCATTCTAACATTGATCTTGCTACTTAAGCCCATATTTCGGGTGCACCTTTCAACCAATGTTTAACCGAGTATGTTTTCCTCGAGCATACATCATTATATCATTTGATCTGACTAATGTTATCTCCTTGTTCACATAATTGTGGAAACCCATCTTTTGGAAGTCTCGATGAGTTGTCGCTGAGTTTATCAGCTACCTCCTCATCCTCTTCTTGGTTTAATGATGAACTCTGGGTTCGGGACCTGCTTCCATAGTGCATTTCCCGAGAATCTTATAATGTCATCTCTCAATTTGTGTTGCACCTTTTCTTTTCAGGAATCCCGTGTTTGAGTTATCTTGACACCAATCAGATCTGAATCTCGGTCAGATATGATGGTTGGAACATATTTTCAAGAATTATAACATTGATCCTCATATGACCCGGTAAGGTGTTGTCATGCACACCTGGCCGGAGGACCAAGTGTTATAGTTTCCTTTTTAACAAGGTTAACCATTTTTTTCATGAGGAAATTGAATGCCTTGTTTAATAAGTCTATCCTGATGGGTCCTTTGTGTATCCAAAGTCCGACCTTTGCTTGAAGACCTTGTCAATGCTATCTTGAAGCATGTCTGTGGTACTCCGATTTTCAACAAGAACATTTGAAGCCTAATACTAAATGTTTCTTGCTCATTTAGCCAAACACCGTGGTATGGGTAATGTCATGAAATTTCTCTCCCCTTACCTAAAGGGTTTTCTACATTGTATCCTGCCACGGATATCATGCTCTACTTGTCCTTGGGAAGGATATACCCCCGAAATAAGTGTGTATACACATTTTCCTTTCTGTTGTTCTGTTTAAACCTGATAATCACTTTTCCTTTCCATTGGTTTGTTTAAACCTTCTTGTGATCTATATTATATAAGTAGTAATATTTCCCTGCTTATGTAAACACCTCGTTGTACAATTCTGTCAGCAAGACCCTATTACTTTCTGGTAACCACCGATGGACGAGAACTTTGCCTATTGGTCCGCCTCGTTCAACGAGCAGGAAAATGGTTCTCTTCGTCCCTCGTCCTTGCTACTGACGTTGTTGCCAACATAACTGACAGGCTACCCTCTGACATGCCTTACTTACATGATCATGTAAGAAGTCACCGCCCTTCCTACTTTTAACCCACGTGGTGGGCCCATAACCCATAGTTCCATAGGATCGAAACCTGACTCTCCTGTACACCCCCTGTTTCCAAAGTTATTCCTCCTGCGTGGACTCGTATGTAATTCATGAGCCACCTTCCAATGAGATCATCAATTATCGCATCAGACACAATAATTATTTCATAGCTTTGAAACCCTTTCACCTTCTGATCAGGCATCGAAAGAATGCCTATCCGTTTGAAACTTCTCATGGTACCTTCTTACTTTGCTCTCGATATTTTCTTAAGTTTCAATTTGAGAGTTACTTTCCGTCACCTTCCCCGATATTATCTACCAGATAGTCTACCTTGTAGAGGTCCATTCTTCGGGTATACCCCCTTATTCTTTCATAAGTACGACGGAGACCCCGAAGAAAGGATGACAACTTCATCATGATGACCTGAAGCAAAGAATTGAAGACATCAATGTATTAGACCAGCCTCTTCAAGAAGAGAAAGCCAGAATGAGAAGACCCGCTAGATTCGTTACCAAACCTCCCCCCCTTTCACTACCTCTTAAATCTCGGGACAAGATTTCTTGTAGTGGAGGAGAATTGTGACGCCCAGATAATTAGGCTACGGTAAAACTCTGCTAATGATGCCATGTCACCTCCGTTACTGTTGCTAATTCCTCGTTAGTTCAAAACCGAATCAAGTTTCAAATTCAAAATCGAGTCAAACAATTAAAGTTTCCAAAAGTCAAACTAAAATGTTCTTAATGTGACAAATAAATTGTGGATAATATTGGTAGAGAAACAACATCTTTATAGAATATTTAAATACCCTAATGGGATTAAAACAACTCTTTTATTAATTATAAAAAGTTAAACTATTTTATTTTGGGATCAAACTTTTGTGGCATTGTCTAATTTCGGAATGTGAATTACGGGGACAAGTTTCCTATTTTACTAAACCTAATTGCTATTAAAGATAAGTACAAAACATAACAAATAAAAAGAAACGGAAAAAAAGGAAAACTAAAAAAAAAGAGAAACAACAGGCCCCCTGTGGCCAACTGGACCTCGGCCCAGCCGGCCGGCCTAGCTGGCCAGCCGGCCCATCCCGCGCCTGGCCTACATGCCCCCCACCCCCAGGAAAACCCTAACCGCTACCCCCACTACTCCCGCACGAACCCCACTTCCCCCCGACCATCTGGATCGGGATCGGCCCCGATCCTGTCGACCCCGACGCCCAGGACCACCTCGCCGGCACCCCTTCCTCGTCGTACCGCCCATCATCGTCGTTGCCTGCCCGTCCTCCTCCCAGCTGGACCGCCCCGAGCCCGGAGCCGCTCGACCCCGATGCCGGCAGCTTCCCCGAACGGCGCCACCCTCCACCGCCTCCCATCGCCGGCGACACTGCCGCCTATCGTCTTTGTCCTCCTCCGCGACCCCCCACTGCCACTCCCCTACACTACTCGGTGAGGGTCACGCCCTCACCTCTCTCCTCGTCCGCGCGCTGCTCGTGACCGCGTCGACCGCACGTGCTCACCGTGGCCGCATTCCGCTTCACCATGCGCTGACCCGCCGCTCGCCTCGCCTGGCGGCTGTTCGTGCGCGCCCACGCGACCCCGCTCGCTGCTGCACTGCTTCACGTGATGCTCCCGTGCGCCACTGCTTGTTGCTGCTGCTCGCCTCCCCTGCCTCGTCCCTCCGGCCGCCCAGGCTACGCCCTCGCGCTCCTCCCTCCCCAGCGCCACCTCGGGCATGCCCGACCGTGCGCCGCCGCGGCCAGCAGCTGTCTCTGGCCGCCACGACTCCCGCCGGCCGCGCCCCTGGTCCTCTCGCGCCCGGCGCTGGCGCTCGCGGCCATAGCCGCTTCCCCCTGTCCGTCTGCGGTCTTGGCGACACAGCCAGAGAGCCGGCTGTGCCACTGCCAAGCGGGCCCGAACCCCCCTTGTTTTATAAAAAAATGAATTAAGAAAAATAAATAAGTAAATAATAATTTAAATAGTTAATTAATTAAGTTAATTAATCATAATTAGATTAATCTAATCACTAATTGACCTAATTAATTATTAGTTAATTAATCAATCATTGACAGCCAGGACCCACACGTTAGTTGAGTAAGTCAACACCCTCTTGACTGATGACGTCATGCTAACGTCAGCAAGCACTATTCTGGATAATGTTGATTTAAATAATTAAATAAATCCTAAAATGATTTAATTCTTTTAAAATTAATATAAAATAAAACTGTAGCTCGGATGAAAAAAACTTTGGACATGAAAGTTGCTCAGAAGGACGAGACGAATCCGGATACGCAGCCCGTTCGTCCGCCACACATCCCTAACCTATCGAACTCGCAACTTTTCCCCTCCGGTTCATCCATCCGAAAATACGAAACACCGGGAATCCTTTCCCGGATGTTTCCCCCCTTTCCCGGTATCACCTAGTACTGCGTTAGGGCACACCTAGAACCGCGTATTCCTATGTTATGCCTTGTGTTGCTTTGGGTGCTTTGTTATTTATTGTGTTCCCCCTCCGTCACTTCTTTCCGGTAGACCCCGAGACTGCCGGCGACCCCCAGTTCAACTACGGTGTTGACGACCCCTCTCTCTTGCCAGAGCAACCAGGCAAGCCCCCCATTTGATCACCAGATATCGCCTACTCTTCTCTCTACTTCTTGCATTAGAGTAGTGTAACATGTTACCGCTTTTCGTTATCCTATCCTGATGCATAGCATGTCCTTGCTACTACTGTTGTTACCTTTACCTGCAATCCTACATGCCTAGTATAGGATGCTAGTTTTCCATCAGTGGCCCTACATTCTTGTCCGTCTGCTGTGCTATACTATCGGGCCGTGATCACTCGGGAGGTGATCACGGGTATATACTATATACTTTATACATGATACATGTGGTGACTAAAGACGGGTCGGATTGTGGAGCACCCACGACTGATTCACGGATTGGGGGCTGAAAGGACGTTTGTCCCGACGGCCCTCTGAGTGAATCTTTGTGGCGAAGTGACAGGGCAGGTTGAGGCCACCTAGGAGAGAGCTGGGCCTGGCCCTGGTCGGCGTTCGCAGTGTCTTCGAGATAACACGTTTAACGAGATCTTGGTATTTGATTTGAGTCTGGCTACTGGCCTATACGCACTAACCATCTACGCGGGGACAGTTATGGGCACTCGACGTCGTGGTATCAGCCGAAGCCTTCGTGACGTCAGCGACTGAGTGGCGCGCGCTGGATTGGACTGGAACGCCTGCTAGGCTAGGTCTGCTTTCGGCCGCGTTCACAACATGCAGGTGTGCAAAGGGCGATGGGCCCAGACCCCTGCGCCATAGGATTTAGACCGGCGTGCTGACCTCTCTATTGTGCCTAGGTAGGGCTGCGACGTGTTGATCTTCCTGAGGCCGGGCATGACCCAGGAAAGTGTGTCCAGCCAAATGGGATCGAACGTGTTGGATTATGTGGTGCACCCCTGCAGGAAAGTTAATCTATTCGAATAGCCGCGATCTTCGGTAACAGGACGACTTGGAGTTGTACCTTGACCTTATGACAACTAGAACCGGATACTTGATAAAACACACCCTTCCAAGTGCCAGATACAACCGGTGACCGCTCTCTAACAGGGCGACGAGAAGAGGATCGCCGGGTAGGATTATGCTACACGATGCTACTTGGTGGATTTACCTTCTGCTCTCTTCTACATGCTGCAAGATGGAGGTTACCAGAAGCGTAGTCTTCGATAGGACTAGCTATCCCCCTTCTTATTCCGGCATTCTGCAGTTCAGTCCACATATGATAGCCTTTTTCATTTGATACCAATGCATACATATGTAGTGTAGCTCCTTGCTTGCGAGTACTTTGGATGAGTACTCACGGTTGCTTTGCTCCCTCTTTCGCCCTTTATATACCCGTTTGCTGCGACCAGACGATGGAGTACAGGAGCCAGACGCCACCGTCGACGACTACTACTACTCGGGAGGTGCCTACTACTACGTGCAGCCTGCTGACGGCGATCGGGAGTAGTTTAGGAGGATCCCAGGCAGGAGGCCTACGCCTCTTTCGATCTGTATCCCAGTTTCTGCTAGCCTTCTTAAGGCAAACTTGTTTAAGTTATGTCTGTACTCAGATATTGTTGTTTCCGCTGACTCGTCTATGATCGAGCTCTTGTATTCGAGCCATCGAGACTCCTGGCTTGTAATATGATGCTTGTATGACTTATTTTATTTGTAGAGTTGTGTTGTGATATCTTTCCGTGAGTCCCTGATCTTGATCGTACACGTTTGCGTGTATGATTAGTGTGCGATTGAATCGGGGGCGTCACAGCTGTGGAGCTTTGTGTGGGACGCACTCGGGCCCGACTGGGAGGCTGGAGACCTGGCGGGATTCCTGCAGGCCAGGGCGACCCAGACTGGGCGCAAGCGCCGCCTATTCTGGCTTATATTCGCGGCTGGACCCTATGGACTACTCGCAATAAAATGGTGATTGAGCAGATCTTCCCGCGCCAGGCCTCTGATTCTTTCTTCAAATTTCTAGCATTTTTACAGCACTGGCACCCGCTTGCTAGGCGGCGGGATCACGAGCAGCTTGGGTTGATGATGGATGCGCTGGTGGCTTCGGCGTGACGTCTTTCGCCTCCATGGACTTCCTTAGGAGCTTGCCACTAGGTAGCCTCTTGTGTTTTCTCTCTGTTTTTTTGGCATGCTTGTGCTGTGGCCCGGGCTGTTTGCATCTTCCTTCATGTTCGGCACTTGATTGTATGGATATATGCTTTATTCATAAAGCGGGGCGAAAGTCTAGTTTAAGAAAATTTTCTTTTAATTTTTGCATATAGTGATTTAATGCACCTTAAAATCTGAACAGGTGATGATAACTAGTAAAACTGAGACTTATAAAATAAATGCATAATTCTTTGAAGATGAGCCTTATAAATCAGAAAAGAGGAATACTATAGTCCATATGCCCTACAATGGCACTAGTGCATGGACCTGCCATGGTTGTCGCGATCACTACACAGTGAACAGGTATGAAAATCCGATTTGGCTTCCAGGGTGTATCTGGCCCTGTGCGCGAAAGTGATTCTTGAAATGTCAAAAAGAAAATCCCAACAAAATTATATGTGTTCATAGGCACATTTAAATACTACCTATAAATTTTTAGGCAAAAAGGTTAAGCATTTTTACGCGTGCAAAAAAACAAACAAACTGAAGACCGAATGTTACCCTCAAACGTCACCCTAAATTTGTTGTTTTCACCGATGAAACAGTACTACTCCGTTTCAGATGAAAGTTGTTAAAGATGCTTACCACACTAATATGAACATTTAAAAAAATCAGATTTTTTTTAAAAGATTTTTTTTCTTGATACTGTTCATGCGGAAGCCAATGTTCCTAGGAGCCAAAATGCCCGCCCCACGGAGATGTTCACTAATGTACTATACAATTTTTTTCTAGCATCAGTACAGACACAAGCGCTTATATACACGCGCATACACTTATCCCTATGAACGTACGCACGCACACCCTACCCCTATGAGCACCTCCGAAAGACTGAGCCGGCATATCATGTTGAGATTTACGAAGTCACCGTAGCCGCCTCGTCGTCGACGGGAACGTCTCCTCCCACTGAAAGCGCATCGCCGGAAATCCTGAAATAAATTCAGGAATAATGCGAGCGGTGGGTTGAGGATACCACTGTCCACCTAACCAACTCAATCACAGGTTGATTCGCAAATATGAATCAAGCAGGAATGCGTTGTTTTGTGGTCGTCCACAATTTTTGGTGAGAAGGACCCCAAATTATATTGAAAATAAGCAGTGCTATGCAACCCGCGAAAAATAAGAAATTACAAATAGTACCGTGGGGAACCAATCTAGCCCCACCTCCAACGTGTGATGAGGGTGCGCCGTCGCTCCTGCCGGAGCACACAAAACCCTTGGTTGTGGGTACGGATTAAAAACGTCAGGAAGCCACCATCCTTGGTCCAAGAGGTCTAGCACGCCGAAGATAAGCGAGATTTGAACCGTGTCGGCACTTGCACCGCCTTGTTGAACGACGACAATGAAGCGCCACCACCGATGACAACATGCAAATCAGGAGTCACCACGCTCCTACAAAAGCTCCATGCCTCAAATGTCGACGCCAGAGTGCGCGTCACCTCAACGGCGGGTCCAAGGCATAAAATTCACCTCAAGGTCGGCACCGCCGCCGCACCAGCCTTGATTCGTTATCCTACTACCAGACATGTCGACAAATGCCTCATAGCAACACACCGGAATCGAATCGGAACCAGAGTTATTCCACGTCGCCGCCACCATAATCATCAATTCATAAGCAATGGAAGGAAGACAACACAACCCTAAGCTAACTACGTGCCATCGATGAGTCGATAAGGCCCCCCTCTCCTCTCACTGGAGCATCCAGCAAAGAGAGGAGGAACCCCTCGACTCGCTGGCGGAGGACGCTGGCACCTGAGTTGCCTTTGGTTTCGCCTCTGTTGCTGGGAGGGGAAAGAGAAAAAAAAGGTTTTAGCGCTGCTGCCGTTGGTCATTATTTTTGTAGTATGCGGTTCGCAAAACACACAAAAGATCACTACATTAAGATGAAAGGAGTATAATACAAGACTTGTTTGTGAGTATAGCAGCCCGTGATCACTTTTTTCCATTGTAATACATGTTTCATTTATATCATAAGTATAACAGTAGAAGTTATATACATATGAATCTAGCAAAACTGAAAAGAAAGCAGAAAGCTAGCTTTTACATAAAGGAACACCAGCCAAGAAATAAAATTACAAATAAGACTGAAGAATCCTCTGAATTTGACACTGCCGTCTATCACCTACCTCTGGCACCATCACTGCAACCACCAAAGGAAAAAAGTGACGGATCACCTCCACACCTTAGTTCGACGCGGCTCCAACACTAATAAAATATGAAACTTTGCGGAACTTCAAGGTGGCTCGCCAAAGATGAAACCATTACCATACGAATCAGACCATGGCAGTACCCCAGAGACGCCATCGAACTTCAGATCTGCACCCCTACATGACTAAGACGTCAGAGGAGAAAATCATACCTGTCATCCACGAACCATGAACCTAGTAGACGATTCACCATCTTCCAGATGCCGCTGATGCATACCACAATCCGCATCCGCTCCTGGACTACATCCCAAGCTCTGCGACAATGCTGGAGCAAACACCATCGTAACAGCGGAACCCGATGACACATGTCCACAACGAGGATGTCGCCCACACACCATCCTTGCTTGAATAGACTGGTTTTCAAATTCATCCCCAACCATAGGACCGATCACATCGTCAGAGTGGGATCTAAAGAATGTAATTTCAGCACCGCCTTTGCCGCCACCGAAGCCACGACGATGAACAACCTAAAAACTAAAACTATGAGAGTCTAAAAACTATCCATACGTGTGGGTCTGGTGAGTAGCCTATGACCTTTGCTCAGCTCCGCCTGAACTAGCCTAATTTTTTTGTATGTGATGACTTTGTCGACTGAACCCAACTTATCCAAGTTACGTACATAGTACTTAGGGCATTTCCAATTTTGACCCTCAAACCTCCTGCAACCGTCCAGGCCGAACAGTCCGGATGTGTTTTGCCATCCAATGCGGCACTGCATTGATCCGCAGGTTGGTCCGGACGTGCTTTTCCTCACAAATCAAAAACAAAAGTGAGGGGGTGTTTTGCGGGTGTCCAGACCGCTGCCGCACCCGCATCTGGAAACCGTGGCCCACCCAAAAACCCTCCTCCCCCGCTTGTGTCGTTGCCACCCGACGACATATTCCCACATACATGTCGCTGCAGAGCGGCCGCTCCGCATTAATGTCGACCTAGAACAGACGCAACGAGAGAGTGCTACCCGCTGCACGCCCGACTGAACACGCCTCCTCACCGCATTCAATGGCTACAGACTGTATGCCTGCCCCCATTAAACCCGTGCGTGTGCCTAGAAACCTACTCTGGTCACACGTCCATTTGCAAGCCAACTGACCTTAAACACAACGTCGCAAGGATGCCAGATGTCGGGCAAAAATCCCAACACACCTCAGCTCTCCATCTCCTCCTTGCACCATTTACTTCAGACTTTCTATGGCATCTGGTGAGCAAGAAGAGGGGTTCTCCAACATAAAAGCCAACTAGATGGCCCGCCAGATACGAGCCAGCCAACTCTCTCCTTCACCTCCCTCGCCGCTCCAGGCCAACTCGCGGTGGCGGCCACTCCAAGCCGGCCCGTGGTTCAGCAGCTCGCCGCTCCAAGCCAACTCGTCGAGGAGTGGCTAGTTGCTACAGGCCAACACGCGAGGGAGCACAATGGCACGAGCATCGTGGCTGCCGTGGATGAGGCCATGTCATACCGCTCCTCCCATGCATGTGACTGTGCCATCCGCCATCAAGTTTCGCGGACCGGTGCCCTGCCGGCTTCGCGAAGATAGACATGGCAGTGACCCGCACGTCCGTGCCCGCCACCATCATCGAGAAAAATTTGAACATGGGAGGCCACCGCCGCGTTGTCGCCGGCGTGCATAGCCGGTGTCTTGCCAGCTTCGCAGGCCACCATTGTCCCCCGCCACAAAAACCAACTCTGATCCGTTCTTCACGGAAGTGGAGGGCACCACTCCCCTCCAGTTGAGGTATATCCCTCCCGAGCCACTCCGATGGGCAGCCTAGCCATACATGGAGTCTACTCTTTCCCTTTGCATTGAATCATATAGCTTCGAGGCTCACGGTAGTCCGATCAGCAGGCTGCTGGACATGGGGAAGACAATGGAGATTCGCCGCGACCTGCCGTAGACTAGTTTAGGGTATCCATGTCATGATAATGGAGATCAACCGACGACGACGGTAGGCTAGTTTTATTACCTCAGCTCGGTACAATTTTTAGTTAAAATATGTCCGAAGTGTAAATGCTCTGGTCCGGTTTGTATGAATATGATCCGGTTTGCATGAAGTTTTTCGGGTTTGTTTAAATCCGCTTTGAATTGTCTGCGGGTAACATTGGATGGTCTGCTCCCTTATCCGTGTCCGCGGATTGGTCTCCTGTGTCTGATACAGGAGCAATAATCCTAGATGTACGGGGTTTTTATGCGTCTATTGCAGACCCACTCTCGCAAATTCGCTCCCCCCAATTTCGGGAGGTGGGCCTCTCCCGCTAATCCTAAGCCAATGTATTTTCTCCACATCACTCCGTACGACGAACTATGTAAGGAAAGCCCATAGCTCTAGCATTACTGGGTTAGGAGACGCTATTAGGCCAACTCCAACACAGACCCCCAAATGGTCCGGCCGCGTCCGTTTAGGCCCAAATGGACAGACGAGCCGGCCCAACACGCAACCCCATCTTTAAATCGTGTTCGTTTTTTGTCCCGCTCGACGCATTCTAGGCGCATAGTTGAGCGAGCTTTGCGGTCGCGCGGACAACGAATGGACGGGCAGACGGCGTCTCGGCGTCCACCTCAGGCCCGCATGTCGGCCGTCCAACTACCTCTCAGCGCCCCTAGTCAATGCGCAAGGCTGGTTGGGCCCGCAATTCAGCCAGCCAGACGGCCCCCGACCACGTCCTTTTTTATGGCGAAGCCATGGACTTCCATTGCCACTTCCATTTCCCCGTTCCCATCCACTTCCCCACCATTGTCCCCTCCATTGGAGACAACAAAGCCTAGCCGCCGCCCACCTCGCTCCCCGCGGGCCACGGGGTTCTGGAAGTGGCACCCCGGCCAGAAGTGCAAGCACGACCGCTAGGCGGGGTCGTCGTCCGCCTCGTCCGGAAGCGGGGCCAGCCACGCCACCTCATTGGCCTCCTTCTTCATCTTCGCGCCGGTGGCTACGCCACGCTTCCGGCCCTACGTCACGATTGAAGTGTGCCCCCTGTACCGGAAGACCGACACACTGCTGACGTGTTCAGATGCGCACCTCCCCAATGGGTGGCATCAGAGCCCGGATCGGGTGCCCATTCCCCCCGTCCCGGTGACCGGCCATGCCCGCCTCTAGGAGATCGCCCGCCTCGCGCCAGGAATCTGCGTGAGCTCCTCTCCGACCGCAGGTATGACGTCGACTCGACTCTTTGGGACACATGGTTCCAGGACGAGCACGGCATGCGTCGACAAATTTTTTTTGCCGGTCGTGGTCGTAGCCCGCCCCGTGTGCCCCAGAGTGCGTCCCGTGCCCCTCGTGCACACGCACCGAGCCCGCCAAGAGTGAGCGGCCGCATGCGGGTGCTAGTCCTGACGCCGATGTCGTCTCCCTCCCCGTCGCCACCACCCCGCAACCTCCCGCCATGACAATCAAGGAGGAGGAGTGATTCCTTCAGGCCGTCATGGAGGACTTCGAGCAAGAGTACAAGCGCCAACAGGAGGAGGAGTGGGAGCAAGGTTGTCAGAATCGTGATCCTGAATCGGATCGGAGCTCTGATGGTAGAATCGCAAATCGTAGAATCTTCACTATCAGGATCGTAGAAACGTAGATTCTATGAACCAAAATCGTAGAATCAAAGGGGTTAATTTGGATCGTAAAGTCGTAGAATCGTACAATAGAATCGCGATTCTGACAACCTTGAGTGGGAGGGCCTCAAGGAGATGCTCGAGCTGTCGGCCTCCGGTGACGTGTACGTGCTGGAGGTGGACGTCAAGCAGGAGGTCAAGGAGGAGTCCACGAAGGAACGTGCATGGGCGCCGTGGTCACCACCAGCCACACCGCCGCCCCCGCCGCCCCCTCCGCTTGCACAGCACGCGCCCGGCCCGTACTGTTGCCCGACGCCCCCACCGTACATCGACCTGACAAGCTACGACGAGGTTGGTGGCGCCTGAAGACGGCGGTTACGACGGCTTCTGCGGCGCGCGGAGCGGCCGCATTATCTTTATAATTTTTTAATTTTATCTTAAGTACTCTGCATTGGCCGTGACGATGGTGGACTGTGTAATTATATTTTTATGTTTAAGCTATTCTACAATGATTTTTTTTCGTTTTTTCATGCCTTTGGTGGGTTTTTTTATGTCCCGCACGAACAAATTGGGGCGCGGCCACGCGTTGGGTGCCTCGACACAAGGCGGGCTCAAACCGGACATGGAAGTCCTTTTACCCATCCCATATGGAGCAAATCCGGATCAAACAGATGTCCGTTTGGGATCGCGCGTTCGAGTTGGCCTCACTGCCCAGCTAGCGCACTTGTTGGTACTTGTTGGTCCTGTTTCAATAGCCGGACATCTAGTAGTTGTCAGCACTCAGCAGGTAGCTGTTTTTTCTTTTGTTCGTACAGCAAGTTGATTTGAAACACATAGAACGTGGTGATGTCATAGTTGACAGGAAAAACGTCAGCCAACGAGGAGCGATGGCACGCATGTCTTTGGACCCATTCATATCCGAGCATCAAACATACAACTCGCTGTGTCTGACACAAAAACTAACTCAAAATATTCATCATAGAAAAGACTCAAATTGCTCAACTAGAGACAGGCACGAGCGATGCCACCAATTCTGCATG
The DNA here is from genome assembly GCA_034509565.1 of Triticum monococcum. NCBI lineage: Eukaryota > Viridiplantae > Streptophyta > Magnoliopsida > Poales > Poaceae > Triticum > Triticum monococcum. Next base: position 479,447,724 of record CM067843.1, read on the forward strand.
AGAATTCTGCATCGGGCATGTACATACATCTGCAAACTAAGCTAGGACGAACTGAAAACCACAACTACACCGCGCGTACGATCGACCCTGAAGACCTGAACTAGCAAGCTACTACAACGAACACCTTTAGCTTGGTTCTCTCTCTCACGCCTCGCCGAAGACGGCCTCCCAGACGTCCTCGGAGGCGGCGATGATTGCCGGGTGGTGCTCCGGCGAGTTGAGCGAGAGGTACGACTCCAGGAGCTCCTCCATCTTCCCCACGCTGGCGATACGACGCTCCACGACCATCTCCACCATCGAGCTCCGGAAGTCTGCGTATGGATTGCTCGATCGCTTCACCACCGCCATGCCCACGCCAATGGCTCCGGTTTCTTCCACGACCATCTTCTTGATCGCATTCGCATCCTCCTCTCTTTTGCTGTTCTTGCAGTGGCGGTGCTTCGTCGCCAAGTTAACCCGCGGTTGCAAGGCATCGGGTGGGTCCCTGGCACTTGGCAACGCGCGCCGGGGCGCTCCGCGGGGCGCGTTCCGGTGGCTCTTCCTGGAGGCATTGGCACTGTTGGTGTGGTAAAACTCGGAGGTCGAGTCGGAGGAGAAGCTGAGGGACGAGAAGAGCGTCGTCGTCTCAGCATCCTCGCCGCTTTCGTCGTCGGTCGCGGTGGACGAAGAGCAGCTGTACGACACGGAGTTCATCCGCGGCCGCCGCAGACGCCGACAAGAGGAGTTTGAGCGATGCCGCCTTGACACCGACCTAGAGCGTGCACCCGTGCTCTTCTTTTCATCGTTCGTCTGCACCGATGGCGGCAGGAGAGGAACAATGGAGTGAACAGGACGGCGACCGGAGACCCTACCTGGGTAGTCGACGGAGGCGTGGACGACCGACGCGCTGCGATGACGGTGGCGGCTGCCTTCCACAAGGTTGGGCCTCTGATAGGTGCAGTGGGTGCACAAGTCAGGGGAATGTCGTGGCTCTTGGTGGGGGTTGGTGTCGGCCTTATCGAGGCTAACGAAGGCCGTGGCCGGGGTGGTTGTGGTCTTGGTGGCGTTGGTGATGCAAGAAGAACGCACGAGGAGCTGTGCGAGTTTCTGCTTCAGGCGGACTCCGGCGCCAACGCCGGTGCGGCACTGGGGGCTTTGGTCCATGAATGGTGTGCGCAGTGTGTGTATGGTTGATCTCGGGAGATAGAAATAAAGCAAGGAGGAGAAGAGAGAGGGGTGTCTGGTTTCCGGACACTGGTTTTTGGTTTATAGTCTCAGGCTCTCAGCCGTGGCTTTGAGTGTGAGGCTTCAAGTGAGAGGGGTTAAGAACCTGAGGAAGCAAGTGGGCAGAATCTGGCGACATTAGCCATATGTAAGGTGTACGGGACTGTGGGCACGGGCTCAACATTTGGTTGGCCGCCGACGGATGTAAACGTAAGCAAGTTTGTCACGTTCTCCATTCTAGTCGTGTGACTAATTTCTTTTTTTAGGTATATATATGCACAGGCGGTGCTGCACGCATGTTTACTTTAGCGCATGCACTTGAAAAGTACAAACACTTACCTCAACCGTGTAATACGATGCACCCGCTGTCTAGATGTTAACTGCGGTAACGTGACATTCCAAGTTTGTTTTGAACCATTAACTCTACCGCAAAGTTATTTTGCGCTCTAGCGGTATCTACCGGTACATCTGGCACCACACACTTGTTTAAAGATTCGAACTAATCCATACCCCACTATCATGTATATTTATATTGTCTAGCACATATGTTCGTTGCGTTGCAACGGGAAAAATAATAATATACATTTAAAGTTATGAGAATTATATGTGCAAACAAAACCTTGTGTGCACGAAAAAGGAACATTTAGCTTCTCGATTTCGCCAGGTGTAAGCTATTTTTTCATTCATTGATCGAAGAAATTTAAGAGTTTTGTTACGTCACCGTACGCCAGAGAAGGCTCGTGAATTATTCAATCTATTTTTTTTTCAATCAAGGAGATTTTAAGGTATGAAGTTTTTTAATATTGTAGGAAACATGAACCATTCTTTAAATCCTGAATAGTTTTTATGAAAATTATGTCCACTTTTAGAAAAATGCGAACAAAATTTGATAAAAGAACATCTTTTAAAACTCACAAATATTTTTGAAAACACCAACTTTTTAATAAAAAAATAAACATTATTTGAATTTCTGAACATTTTTTTAGAACAGGAACGTGTGTTGTAAATTCATACATTTTCCAAATATGTGTATCTTTTAACATTATTTTGAATTGTGAAACAATAAAACCAGAATATTTGTTGAACTTGGAGTATTTTTTAAAATGCCCTTCTATTTTTAGAAATCTCAAACAATTTTGAAAAACAATAAAGTTTCTGGAAAAATGGGAAACTTTTTTCAAGTTCCATTTTCAAAATAGCAACAAAATTTGGAATTCCGAACATTTTCTACATTTTTTTTTGAAATTCCGATTTTTTTTAGAATTTTGAATTTATGAAATAAATACTATAAGAAAAGTAAACTTGGAAGTGAAAAATAGACAGGGGAAGGAAAATAAAAATAGAAGTAAAACAACATAAAAAAAGAAAAATGGGCCAGCCCATTATTGGTTCTCTTGTGCGAAGCTGCAACTATTTTTCGCGGTGCGCAGAAAATATAATTTTCCCAGTGCGTGGGCAGAAAAATAAGTGGGCTGGCTTTGCTAGGCCACATCGCGCGGCCCATGTACGAAATTCTGGAAAAGCCTTTTTTTTCTAGCAGACGAACGCATAAGAATTTAGTACCACCACGGATAGAAAAAAATTCTTTTCGGCGGTGAACAGATGAAACAATAACGAAACACACCTTGCTTTATTAGTAGGTAATATATAGATATAGATATAGATTTCTCATCCGTTCGTATCTTCATATGAGTGAGAGAGAGAGAGACTGAGAGAGAGAGGGAGAGGGCGAGCGAGGGGTGCGGTGGGGCGATCGGCCCGTGGGGTCTTGCGCGCGCAGAAGTGGCGGGTGGGCCGGCTGGTGCATGCTGGCCGGGCCGGCCGGATCCCCCCTTTTTAAATAGAACTCGCTTTCTGTATATTTTTTATAGAAACATTAAAACACTAAAAAGATAAAGAAAAAAAATTCTAAAAATCCCAGAAAAATTCACTTAATTATATGGTATTATATATGACCTTGTGAACTTTTATCTGGCCTAAAATGCAACTTTTTTATAAAAATAAACATTTTTGCTATGCTAATAAAATTTGTATCAAAATAATTTGCAAATAAATCAAATAAATAAATTTTGATTTCAAATTCAATTTCCAATATTTCCCTTCTGTTTTTGAAGAAGCCCTTTTATCTTTATCTTTTTTTTGAAATAATGGAAGTGAATTTTGGATGAGACCAAATTTGATCCTAATTCCAAATTTTGAAATTTCAAAAATGGATTTAGGGAAACTTCCAACTCTCTGTTTTTGGTCCTTGAGTTGCTCAAATTCCCTTGGATCTGATTCAAATGAAAACTAGTGGAGGCAAAAATGCATAAATCATGGATGCATATGAATGATCTATTTATAAGCATCCAAATTGAAAATTAGGATGTTACAAAACCACCCCCTTAAGATGAATCTCACCCTCGAGATTTGGGTTGGCTAGGGAAAAGGTGCGGGTGGTCCTGTCGGAGGTCTTCTTCTCATTCCCAGGTGGCTTGCTCCTCGGTATGGTGACTCCACTGGACCTTGCAAAACTTGATGACCTTGTTGCGGGTAACTCTGTTGGCAAACTCGAGAATCTTGACGTGTTTCTCGTCATAAGTCAAGTCACTCTTCAACTGAATTGCCTCCAGTGGCACTGTATCTCTCAAAGGAATATCAACCATCTCTGTGTGGCACTTCTTTACTTGCAAACGTGAAACACATCATAAACTCCTGACAAGGCTTCGGGTAATTCCAGTTGGTATGCAATTTCACCTTTGCGTTCCAAAACTCTGTATGGCCCTACAAATCGTGGTGCTAGCTTTCCTTTAACCCCAAACCATTTGAATCCTAGAAGAGGAGACACACGAAGATATTCTCTGTCTCTGACTTCGTAAGTTACTTCCTTGCATTTAACATCGGCATAACTCTTCTGCCTGGAGTGGGCTATCTTGAGTTTGTCACGGATCAGCTTGACCTTTTCCTCTGAATCTTTAATTAAATCTGGTTCGAATAATTTACGGTCTCCAACTCCATCCCACATCAACGGTGCCCTACACCTCCTTCCATACAAAGCCTCACAAGGGGCCATCTTCACACTGGTTTGATAGCTGTTGTTGTAAGAGAACTCTGTATAAGGTAAATTATCATCCCAAATAGATCCATAATCTAGCGCACAAGCTCTCAACATGCCCTCTAGAATCTGATTGACTCTCTCTGTCTGCCCTTCTGTCTACGGATGAAATACTGAACTCTAGCCTGTAACCCAAAGTTTCATGTAACTAATTCCAATACTTTGAGGTAAACTGTGTTCCTCTATCTGATACAATGGTCCTCGGAACTCCATGCAGACATACGATCATGGTCATACATATCTTGGCTAACTTAACACTTGTATAGGTGGTTTTCACGGGGATGAAGTGAGCTACCTTGGTCAAGCGATCAACTATAACCCAGATGGACTCATAACCTGAACGAGTCATGGGCAATCCTGTGATGAAATCCATGCCCAGTTTGTCCCATTTCCAATTGGGTATCGGCAAAGTCTTAAGTAATCCTGCTGGCTTCCGATGCTCTGCTTTGACTCTTTGACATGCGTCGCATATTGCTACATACTCTGCAATATCCTTCTTCATACATGTCCACCAGAAATTTCCTCCAAGTCCAAATACATCTTGGTGTTGCATGGGTGTATCGGGTAAGGCGAATCACGAGCCTGCTGAAGAATCAACTTCCCGATCTCTGGGTCATTTGGCACGTAAATACGCTGCTGAAACCATAAGGTTCCGTGTTCATCCTCACGAAATCCTTCTGCCTTTCCTTGGTTCATTCTTTCCTTTATCTCCGCAATTCCTTTTTCCAACTTCTAGGCTTCTCGGGTCCTTCCTAATAAAGTGAACTAAATCTCCCGCGCTGCAATAAAACCTCGTGGAACTATCTCCAATCGGATATCTTTGAGATCGTCGGCTAACTCCTGAGGTAAACCCCCTGCTGTGGCAGTATTAACATAGCTCTTGTGGCTCAAAGTATTTGCCACAACATTGGCTTTCCCTCGGTGATAATGTAAGCTCATGTCATAATGCTTTATGAGCTCCAACCATCTCCTCTGCCTGATGTTTAACTCCTCCTGCACGAAGATGTACTTCAAACTCTTGTGATCCTTGTAAACATCACAACTATTTCCGATAAGGAAATGTCTGTAGGTCTTGATGGCATGCACTACGGCTGCTAACTCCAAATCATGTGTGGCATAGTTCAACTCATGAGGTCGTAGCTGATGTGAGGTATAAGATACAACTCTTCCTTCCTACATAAGAACGCCTCCAAGTCCTTGACATGAAGCATCACAATATACTTGGAAGTCCTTGCGTATATTCGGAAGAATTAGCACTAGGGCTATGATCAAACGTTTCATCAACTCCTGAAAACTGGCCTCATAATTATCGGTCCAATTAAAATTGGTGACTTCTTCAATAACTTCATCACGGGCTTCGCGATCTTGGAGAAATTCTCAATAAACCTTCGGTAATATCCTGCGAGTCCATGGAAACCGTGTATCTCTTCGATTGAGGTGGGTACCTTCCATTTGGTGACGGCTTCTACCTTGGAAGGGTCTACTGCTATTCCATCCCCTGATACAACATGTCCGAGAAATTCAACTTCCTTCAACCAAAACTCGCATTTGTTGTACTTGGTGTACAACTGATGTTCCCTGAGCTTCTCCAGAACTAAGCGGAAATGTTCCTCGTGTTCTTCCTCACTCTTTCGAGTAAATCAATATATAATCAATGAACACCACGAAAAATGTATCCAAAACCTCCATGAATAAATTGTTCATCATGCTCATAAAAAATAGGTAGGGGCATTAGTCAAACCAAAAGACATGACCATATACTCATAAAGCCCATACCTCCTGGTAAAAGTGGTCTTGGGTATATCCTGCTCTCGGATTTTCAACTGATGATATCCTGATCGAAGATCGATCTTGGAGAAAACTCTATCTCCTTGTAGCTGGTCAAACAAATTGGTGATCATCGTCATAGGATATTTGTTCTTGACAGTCACCTTGTTCAACACACGATAATCTACAACCATTCTCAAGGATCGGGGATATTGGTCCGATACCTGGCAATAACCCCGATTAAAAATTCTATGTCTCGGTCCGGTGGCATGTCTAGCAATTCCTCCGGGAATACATCAAGATAATCCTTCACGATGGGTACTTCCTCTTGTGGTTCTCCATCTGCTGTTGCTTGCCTTCAAGAATGATAGCCTTGTCAACCAATTCCTGGTAACTGTTAAAGGTAGCCATGTTCAACTAAAAACTTAGCTCATCATTCAGTCCCTCCAGAAATTTCTCCTATTTAGTGGCATCTGTGGCCACATCTCTTGGGGCATATCGGGCTAACTGGCTGAACTCATCCACATACAGAGCCACTGAATGGTTTCCTTGGTGTAGGTTGCGGAATTCCCTCTTCTTCAGACTCATGGCTCCAGGTGAAACATATGCGATGCAGAAAGCCTGCTCGAACTGATCCCATGTCACATTGGCCATGGGGAAGATGATGGTGTAGTTATCCCACTACAAAGTTGTTGGTCCATCCAGTTGATGTGCGGCAAAGCGCACCTTCTCAGCATCAATGCATCATGCAGTGGTTAGCTCCCTTATGTTCTTGCGGAGACAGTCATCTGTGACAATCATCTTGGTGCAGCTTGAAAACACTGAGGGGTTCAACCTCAAGAAGCGGGTAAGGTTGTCAACTGGAGGTGGCGGCGGTGGGTTGTTGTTGTTCTGGTTCTGGAGGAGCATCTGCATGAGTGCATTCTGGTTTTGGATCAACTTGGTAAGTTCCGGTGGAAAGTTGGATTCGGGGTCACGTCTCGGAGGCATCTGATGGGTTTAGACTGGGTGAGAAAATTAGAATAGAATAGGGGCCTAATGAAAAAAAATCACACTACCCATATGCAAATGAGACAAATAAATTCCAAATCACACCATTCAATTTCAAACAAGATCAACATAATCGATCCTAAGATAACTATTACATCGAGTCTCACAAACAACATCTAACTGATCGAAAAAATCTAATTGAGAAATCAAAATACTAATATCTAAAATGATAGTAGGCTAAAAGTTCTGATCGGTAGAAGACTCCATCATGTCATCATCATCATCGTCTTCGTTATCCTTGTCTTGGATGATGAAACACCGATCGGAGTCGTCCTCCTGAATGTTTTCTCCCTGATCCGGCTTTTCCTCGGCTTCTTCCAGCTTCTTATTCAGTTTCTCGTACCTTTCTAGTAGTACGTTGATTTCCTCTTCATATCCATCGCGAGTTTCCTTGAGTTCTTCTTCCAGCTCGATATTCCAGGTGATCAGCGTCCTGGTGTCCCATGAAACTGAGTCTCAAATGGCGGATGTGCTGCTTCGAATCCTGTATGTATGATGCTATCGAGTCATCTTCCCTGGTGTGGACCATTTCCCCTTGGTGATCCCGGCGTCTACATATCCTGTAGGTGGTATTCTCGAGGTCCTTGTGATACTCCTCACAAATGCGTCCAAAGGTGACATGTGCGGCAATAATCTTGCCTAAGCTCCAGGTTGGCGCATCCAAGTAGAAATCCATAGCCTCAGTGGTAACTCCAACAGTACGTCCAAGAACATGGATGTTAGTTCTCCAGCGTTTCTCCTCCAGCAAGGTCGCGGTGAAAGTTCCAGTGACGGTTGGCACGGCAATGTTCAGGTACTTCACGATGTTCTCGAGACGTTGTCCGAAGGGCATGGTCTCGTCAGGCTGAGCAAACTTGGTCCTGGAGGTTGACATATATATTGTTGAAATAGAGAAGAATTAGAAATGAATAGAGAAGAGCATTAGACCAACGAATATATAGGAAAATTGTAAAATAAGATTGTTTTTCATCCTATGGTTTTTCCATTCCTAGTGGTCGCGTCCTAGAGTCAACCTGGCTCTCATACCATCTTATAGCAACCCGATCCACATGGATCGGAGTCTCTACGCTTAAGTGTCATCCCTATATTGGTATGCTTGCACACACAGTACTCGAGGAATTATAACAGAGTTCAATCACACACTTTATTACATCGAGGTCCTCAAAAGGGTATTTATTACATGAATATGGCCGAAGGCCATCTAAATAAAATAACTGCAAAGGCTTCGTAGGTAAATGATTCCATCCAACTACACGGCAAAACTGAGTGCAGAACAACGACCTATCGCACCTCAATCCTCCTTGAAAAATTCTGTTGCAGCCGTGTAGGCTAGCACATGGAATATGCTGGCAATTTCACACCATATAATAATGATGAAAAAGTCTATCTCTATATACATACTTGCCTAGTGGAGGCTCTAAGTTTAATTTTGCATAAAGCTAATTTTTTTCCTACAACAAAGGAATTAATTTATTTACTAAAGTTGTTGCCATTATTGAGATGGTTCCTCCAACTCAATCCCAAAATTCCCAAGTTATTAATAACCCAATTCATTAATTAAATAAATTGACGAGATCAACCAATAATTACTTCCAGATACTCAAATTTATCCATAATTGGGGACACGACTAATCATGATTAGTTTATACATTCTCAGAGGTTTGTGCACTTTTCCCCATAAGACTAGACCACCTCCATGATCGAAAGATCGAGACATAGTTTTTCTGAAGAGGTCCCCTTAACCCTGGGAAGTACCCATTGTCGGTGTCAAAATCGGCGGATCTCGGGTAGGGGGTCCCGAACTATGCGTCTAATGTCGATGGTAACATGAGACGGGGGACACCATGTTTACCCAGGTTCGGGCCCTCTCTATGGAGGTAATACCCTACTTCCTACTTGATTGATCTTGATGAATATGAGTATTACAAGAGTTGATCTACCACGAGATCGTAATGGCTAAACCCTAAAAGTCTAGCCTGTCTGACTATGATTATTCGGATCTATCTACGGACCTAGCCCCCCGGTTTATATAGACACCGGAGAGATCTAGGGTTACATAAGGTCGGTTGCAGAGAAAGGAATCTTCATATTTGGTTGCCAAGCTTGCCTTCCATGCCAAGGAGAGTCCCATCCGGACATGAGTAGAGTCTTCGGCCTTTGTATCTTCACAGCCCATCAGTCCGGCCCATATCCAATAGGCCGAACGCCCGAGGACCCCTTAGTCCAGGACTCCCTTAGTAGCCCCTGAACCAGATTTCAATGAAGAGGTGTCCGACGCAGATTGTTTTCGGCATTGCAAGGCGGGTTACTCTTTCTGAATACTCCAAGATAGTCTTCGGTCATAATGAACGTGTCCGGATCTGCAACACAAGTACCACACACAACCACATAGAATATAATATTTGCACGAGTCCAATCCGCTGACAGTCCTTTTGTAGTGTGACATCACATCTACTTGGTCATCATTTCGAACCGTTTTCCGTCTACCGTCCCATGTTTCGAGACATGATTTTAATAGGCACGTCTTGTCAAAGTAGAGACCGTGTCCACTTATTGCGGGATTATCATCAATACGAGCGTGGGTAATATAACCGTGCCGTTTACACAGCCCTTGGGAACAGGCGATTTTTTTAAGGCTAGTGGGGAGGCACTTAATATTCACTTTCTTTATAAGGAGATAAGGACTCCCTTTCTTCACCCATGCCTTCTCTCTCTGCCCTTCCATTCTCGAGCTCTAGTGCCCAAGTTCTCATCTTTTCCGCCTGAAGAAAGCCCTCAGCCATGTCCGGATCTGGAGGGCAAGGCAAGTGGATGGCCTCCTCCGTTAGGGAGAAGGACATCACCAAGCTTCGGGAGCCCGGGTATTAGGCGAAAGAAATCGCCCACCGGCTTCCAACTAAGGGGCAAATCGTCCCCACCCCAAAGCCCAACGAGAGGGTGGTGTTCATCCCTCATTTCGTCCGCGGGTTAGGGTTCCCTCTCCACCCTTTCGTCCATGGGCTTATCTTCTATTACCGGCTAGATTTCCATGATCTAGCCCCAAACTCCTTCATCAACATCTCGGCATTCATTGTCGTGTGTGAGGCCTTCTTCCGCATCCAACCCCACTTCGGACTGTGGCTCAAGATCTTCAACGTGAAGCCGAAGGTGGTGGACGGTCAGCACATGGAGTGTGAAGGCGCCATGATGAGCAAGATGCCCAATGTCACGTGGCCCCAGGGTACTTTTGTGGAGACCATCAAGGAGTGGCAAAAACGGCGGTTCTACATCATAGAGCCCCGAGGCGCCACCTGGGCTGCGGCATCCGCATTCAAGTCCGGAGCCCCAATGCGGCTCACCTCCTAGATAGAGAATGGCCCAAATTGGTCCTCATCTGACGAGCTGATAGTGCTGCAAACGCGCATTCAAAGCATGGTGGATAAAAACATCAGGCTCGTCGACGTAATCCAGGTGATGCTGGTTCGCCGGATCCTCCCATGCCAAAGCCGAAGCTGTCCCTTATGGGAATTCAACCCAAAGAAGCACAGAACTTTGGAAAGGCTCTTCGGAACCACTCACGAAGATGCCTGGAAGTTGCTCTTTACGGGCAACGAGACGCCGCCCGCCATACACTCGGACCGCGGGCACGATATTACACATTCTGCCAATGTGGTAAGCCTTTCACGTCTCGAGACGCATGCTCTACTTACTTGTTTCAAGGAGGATATCTAAATATTATCACTATTGTTTTTTTATGTATGGACGGAGAGGGCGGAGCGGATTCACTGTTCGGCTCTGTTGCCCGAGGAGCCAATCATCCCACTTCTGGCGAAGATGCTGGTGCCGGCGCCCTATAAGGCGCAGGATAAGAAGGCCAAGAAGAAGGCCAAGGGGGTCTGGAGTGGCCCCCGCCGCAAGGGAGCTTCGGACGTGTCGTCCGAAGACAAGACTCGCTCCTCTGCCGCCGAAGACGATGACGAGGAGGAGGAAGAAAGCACTTCTCCCCCTGATGGGGGGAGGAAGAAGAGGGCGGCCTCCACAAATCTGGAGGCGGAAGCGCCCAAGAGGGGGAAGGGTCCCCTTGCGGATAACTCCGTGTGGGACGTCGACAGCAGCCCAGAGCGGAGCCACTGAAACAAGCCTCCGGCCGCGTCGTAAGTACTAAAACCCGCATATGTCCATGGGTCCGTCCTCTCCTGCTTCATAATATCATATGTTAATTTATGCCATTGCTGGGTTCGAAGGCGATGGCCAGCGAGTCACCGCCGGCCGCTCACTCTCCCATGGCCAAGGGCGACGACGAGGTGTTGTCCCAAAGGACCTTCCCCGGCCAGGGAGGTGTTCAGGAGGCTGCCAGGGTGGCGCCAGGGGGCAAAGCCTCGGCTTCCGGACACATGGGGGGGGGGAACCCCCATGGCGGCTGAGGATGGGGGCTTCGTTCAGTTCGGCCCATAGCCGAATACAAGTCCGGAGACCTGTATGGCTCCGGACTCCAGCAAGCAACCTCCTTCGAAAGAAGGGGGTGTGCATATTCCGCCAGTGACCTCCGTCCATCCAGAGGCGCCGGATAATTTGCTGGAAGCGCTACGAGGCGCTTCCATTGTGGATGAACACCGTATCCTTATGGGTACGGTGATTGAGAGGGTTTAGTCCGTCAAAAGCGGACTGATCGAAGCCTGCGGCAGCCTGCTGATAGGCTTTGAGGTAAGTGTCGCCAAAAGGAAAAGGTCCTAATATAGACGGTATCCCCTGAGACACTGTCCGGTGTTCGGAAAGAAGAGCCGGATAGAGGATCAATTTATTTTTGCAGGGAACTAACTAAATATTTTATATGAATAAGCAGGCGTCGTTGCTGGCCGCAACCGCGCACACTGCCGAAGTCTTCGAACTAAAGCAGAGACTACAGCGGGCCGAGCAGGAGCTCGACCAAGCGAGAAAGCAGCTGGAAGACCAGCAAGGTATGTACTGGCTGACTGTATATTTCAGAAAGAGTAATTAATGTGTATTGACCGTGGTGCCATGGCATGCGTAGGAGCGGCGACCGAGGTCGAGGCCCTTAAACAGGCCCTGACCGAGGCCGAAGAGAAGGCCAGCAAGGAAAAAGCCACTTGAGAGCAGCATGAGGCCAGTCTTGATGAGGTCCAACAATAGCTCTAGGATGCAGTTAAGAAATGCGAATCCTTGGAGCGCGATGTTTCGGCTCGAGAGACTGAACTTTCTAATGCCCGCCAAAGCGTGGAAGAGGCCCGGGTTGAGGCCCAGGGCACCCTCCAGGATATCCAGGAGGGCAAGAAAATCGCGGTGGGTAAGGCGTTTAGTATGCAAAGCAAGTATGTGAAGAAGAAGTATTTCTTACTAACCCGGATTCGGAGTTCTCCAGGGGCATTTGCAGATCTGCCACGCAGTGTGTCTGACGCTACGGAGTTCTTCCGAGCCGAAGAGGGGATCTCAACGGAGAAGTTGTTCTGGTCGCAATATCTTGCGCCAGAACACCCAGTGCCCTTTAGCGATCAGCTAAAACAGTTGGTCGAGCTACATAGGGTGGCTGAACTGGCCATGAAGGATTTAATAATCCGGCTGTGGCCTGCCGAAGCTATGCCCGGCAGCTACTTCGGGCTCGTGAAGCGGCTGGTGAACGCCTGTCCCCGGCTGGACGTCGTCAAGCGATCAACCTGCATTGAGGGTGCGCGCATGGCCTTCGCCCATGTCAAGGTGTGGTGGGCGAAGATGGACGCCGTCAAGCTTACGACCGAAGGACCACCAGAGGGCAAGGAGCACCGCACACCCGAGCGGTATTTTCCGGATGTGCTGGAGGTGTCTCGTATTGTGGCAACGCAATGTTCACAAGACATTATTTTTGAATGAATACATTCATGTTGTCTCTGCCTTGTATGATGAAACAAAGTCATTATGTAATACAATGTTTGTTATTTAAAGAATTTTACCTCTTGTGCGGCCGTGTTGTGTGAAATCTGAGAGTTGGCCAGTCGTCGACTTCTGCCCCCACGTAGGTAGTACAGGGGTGTTCGGGATGTGATCTAAACACTCTTGATCCAATTGTTTGGTCCTTGAAGGAGGTGTTTAGCGCGACGAACTAGGCAATCGGACTATGCGGCTTTAGCACCCTCACTTAGCCATAGGAGTTTGACAATAAAAATATAGGCGCAGCCCCTAGTATCCGAACTAGGATGCTATAAACACCTGATCGGGTAAGTACCAATCCCTCGCGTAATGCGGAAAAAATCTCTAAGGATTTGAAACCTCCGAAGAGTTGACCGGCTCTCGCCGCATCATGGCAGTCAATTTTCGGCTTTCTCTACTGAGGTGCTCATCTGGGTAAATCCGGGCACAATCGAGTAGTTCTCCCTTTACTACCCTAGCCGATACAGCGGAACATAAGGTAGCAAGCACAGGAGCCGAGCAACCCAACTATTGACCAAAGACATGATTCAGAGCCAATGCATATAGTGCTAAATTCGGGGTGCCAAACTATACTGTAAAAAGTGTTCGGACTTTTGTTGCCATGTTGTGGGGCGCTGTGAAGCCCCTGGCAAATTGAAACGCACCAGAGTGTACGGGTGCTATCTGATAAAGTTACCCAAAAAATAAAAAGAATAAAAGTTAGTAAGCTAGAGCCTTAAAATTTGGGCCTCAAACTGTTTCCCTTATAATTTCATTGGTGCATTAAGGCGCATTTATACAAGTAGTGCAATAAGCAGAAGGCTATTTAATATGGCTTAACCAAAGGAGAGCTGTGTGTGGGTCCTGAAAACAGGTAGAGGGATCATTAAAGAAACCACCTAAAATTTCCCAGTGCGTCCATGCTTCTTGTCGTCTTGGTGTATTTATCTTTCGAAAAGCATCGATGGTCAGGCCGTCAGGGAAGGCCTGTGAAAAAGAAACCTGAAAAAGGAGAAAAAGGAAACAGTAAAAGTATGTGTGTCCGGGGCGGTCGAGCCATATTGTGGATCACAAGCTGGTTATGCCTCCATCCATGCCCATGGTATTTTTAGTGTGTAGTTATGTACGCGCGGTACAATCACTGCCACTTGGTCGGGACTGGGACAGAGGCCGAATTGCTAGTCGAGCTCTTGACGAGCCGAGCTGTCCTGCTACAGAATAGTCCGGACTCTCTTGACGGTGTCCGGGGGCTCGGCCGCCGAATTGAGGTTCTACTTGAAAAGGCCGCTCTGTACTTGTGCTGCTAAAGCAGCGGTGTGCTCCTTAGTGCGGAGGGAGCGTTCCGTGTTTCCATTAACTGTTATGAAGCCTCATGGTCTGGGCATCTTGAGCTTGAGATAAGCGTAGTATGGCACCACGTTGAATCAAGCAAATGCGTGTCGTCTGAGCAGTGTATGATAGCCACTACGAAAAGGGACGATATCGAAGATTAACTCCTCGCTTCAGAAGTTGTCCGGAGATCCGAAGACAACCTCTAGTGTGATTGAGCCCATATAGCAGGCCTCTACACCTAGTATGACTCCTTTAAAGGTAGTCTTTGTGGGCTTGATCCGTGATGGATTGATGCCCATTTTGCGCACTGTATCCTGATAGAGCAAGTTGAGGTTGCTGCCACCGTCCATCAAGACTCGCGTCAGGTGGAACCCATCAATTATTGGGTCCAGGACCAGTGTGGCTGAACCGCAGTGATGGATACTGGTCGGGTGATCCCGATGATCGAAGATGATCGGGCATGACGACCATGGATTAAATTTTGGGGCGACTGGCTCTATCGCGTAGATGTCCTTGAGCGTGCGCTTGCGCTCCCTCTTGGGGATGTGGGTTGCATATATCATGTTCACCATTTTGACCTGAGGGGAAAAATTCTTCTGTCCCCCTATGTTCGGTGGCCAGGGGTCCTCGCCGTCGTCCTAGCTCTGTGATCCCTTATCCTTGCTTTCGGCATTTAACTTGCTGGCCTGTTTAAAGACCCAATAGTCTCTGTTGGTGTGATTGGCTGGTTTGTCCGGGGTGCCATGAATCTGGCATGGACGATCTAGTATGCGGTCCAAGCTGGATGGGCCCGAATTGTTCTTTTTGAACGACTTCTTCCACTGTCCACACTTAGAGCCACTGAATCCGACATTGACCGCCGTATCATCGGTGTTGTCATTGTTGTTTCGACGCTTGTGTCTGTTGCATCGGGACTTGTCGTTGCTATTTCTGGCTTCAGGGGTGCCGGCGTCGCTTGCATTGTTTTTGCTACGGGCCAGCCAACTATCCTCAGCCGCAGAAAAGCTGGTCATGAGTGTCGTGAGGGCTGCATGGACTTCGGCTTGTCTTGGCCGAGGTGGCGGGCGAGTCATTCATCGCGAATGCTGTGTTTAAAGGCCGCTAGGGCTTCAGCATCTGGACAGTCGACGATCTGGTTCTTTTTAGTTAGGAACCTTGTCCATAATTTCCTGGCTGACTCTCTGGGCTGTTGAACTATGTGGCTTAAGTCATCAGCATCCGGGGTTCGAACGTATGTACCTTGGAAGTTGTCAAGGAAGGCTTCTTCCAAGTCCTCCCAGCTGCCGATGGAATTTTCGGTCAGGCTGTTCAGCCGATGCCGGGCTGGTCCTTTGAGTTTTAGGGGAAGGTATTTAATGGCATGAAGGTCATCGCTGCGGGCCATATGAATATGGAGAATGAAGTCTTCGATCCATACCGTGGGATCTGTGGTTCCATCGTATGATTCGATATTCATGGGTTTGAACCCTTCTAGGAATTCATGTTCCATGTCTTCGTCAGTGAAACAAAGAGGGTGTGCAGCGCCTCTATATCAGGCCGCCTCGTGATGTAGCTCCGATGGAGTCCGTCTGCGGCTTTCGGCCCGCGCATGACTAGGTTTGTCACGCCCGAATAGATAGCCGTCGTCAAGTGTCGAGGCACGTCCTCGCGATCCATAGATCGATCTGGTATGTCCTGCTCTATTGTTCAGGTCCTGCCGAAGGTCATATGTATGACCGCAAGCTGTTTTACCTCTGCATTTGCGATGAGGCGGGGCAAGCTGGTGTTCAGCTTGAGTTGCCATTTTATCCCGACCACGTGGTGGTCGGTCAGCCGCATTGCACGATGGTGGTATGCACTCCGGCGCCTCGTCGTCGGACTGAGGTAGTAATTTGCACTTCAGGTAGCTTTTGGCTGGGCGCTTGAGGCCGTATTCTTCGGCTGCTAGGACATCGGTCCATTTATCGTTGAGCAGATCTTGGTCAGATTTAAGCTGCTGCTGCTTCTTTTTTAGGCTCCTTGCAGTGGCTATTAGCTGGCGCTTGAAGTGCTCCTGCTCTAGAGGTTCCTCAGTCACGATGAAATCCTCAATGCCGAGGCTTGCCTCATCCTCGGAGAGCGGAAGATAATTACTGTCCTACGAGTCTTCGTGCATGGCCTATCCATCAGGGCTAACTTGCCCGTCTTCCCGTTCGTTTTGTTCAGCAGTTGCATCAACGGGATCTTCGTTGTCTTCGGCACCTTCCGGAGTGTGATCTTCTCCTGTGTCGGTGTTGCTGTCTTTGCTGCGGCCTGACTTATAGCGGCGCCACTGACGCCGGCGCTTTGATTGTATCTCGGGAGGTTTATCCTCAACTGGATCTTCCTTGTCATCACCGCGATTCTCTTTTGGTGCATCCACCATATATACATCATACGAGTGCTACCTCTTGAGCACTGCGTTGGTTTTCCCTTGAAGAGGAAAGTGTGATGCAGCAAAGTAGCATAAGTATTTCCCTCGGTTTTTGAGAACCAAGGTATCAATCCAGTAGGAGGCCATGCGCGAGTCCCTCGCACCTACACAAACAAATAAAATCCTCGCAACCAACGTAATAAAGAGGTTGTCAATCCCTTCACGGTCACTTACGAAAGTGAGATCTGATAGATATGATAAGATAATATTTTTTGGTATTTTTATGATAAAGATGCAAAGTAAATAAAGCAAAATAAAACGGCAAAAGAAATAGCTTGTTGATGGAAGATTAATATGATGGAAAATAGACCCGGGGACCATAGGTTTCATTAGTGGCTTCTCTCAAGAGCATAAGTATTACGGTGGGTAAACAAATTACTGTTGAGCAATTGACAAAATTGAGCATAGTTATGAGAATATCTAGGTATGATCATGTATATAGGCATCACATCCGAGACAAGTAGACCGACTCCTGCCTGCATCTACTACTATTACTCCACACATCGACCGCTATCCAGCATGCATCTAGAGTATTAAGTTCAAAAGAATAGAGTAACATTTTAAGCAAGATGACATGATGTAGAGGGATAAACTCATGCAATATGATATAAACCACATCTTGTTATCCTCGATGGAAACAATACAATACGTGCCTTGCTGCCCCTACTGTCACTAGGAAAGGACACCGCAAGATTGAACCCAAAGCTAAGCACTTCTCCCATTGCAAGAAAGATCAATCTAGTAGGCCAAACCAAACTGATAATTCGAAGAGACTTGCAAAGATAACCAATCATACATAAAAAATTCAAAGAAGAGTCAAATTGTTCATAGATAAACTTGATCATAAACCCACAATTCATCGGTCTCAACAAACACACCGCAAAAGAAGATTACATCGAGTAGATCTCCACAAGAGAGGGGGAGAACATTGTATTGAGATCCAAAAAGAGAGAAGAAGCCATCTAGCTAATAACTATGGACCCGAAGGTCTGAAGTAAACTACTCACACATCATCGGAGAGGCTATGGTGTTGATGTTGAAGCCCTTCGTGATCGATGCCCCCTCCGGCGGAGCTCCGGAAAAGGCCCCAAGATGGGATGTCACGGGTACAGAAGGTTGCGGCGGTGGAATTAGGGTTTTGGCTCCGTATCTGGTAGTTTTGGGGTACATAGGTATATATAGGAGGAAGAAGTACGTCGGTGGAGCAACGTGGGCCCCACGAGGGTGGAGGGCACGCCTAGGGGGAGGGGGTAGGCGCGCCCCCTACCTTGTGCCTTCCTGGTTGCCTTCTTGATGTAGGGTCCAAGTCCTCTGGATCACGTTCGTTCTGAAAATCACGTTCCCGAAGGTTTCATTCTGTTTGGACTCCGTTTGATATTCTTTTTCTGCGAAACTCTGAAATAGGCAAAAAAACAGCAATTCTGTGCTGGGCCTTCGGTTAATAGGTTAGTCCCAAAAATAATATAAAAGTGTATAATAAAGCCCAATGATGTCCAAAACAGAATATAATGTAGCATGGAACAATCAAAAATTATAGATACGTTGGAGACGTATCAACGAGGAAGTGGCCATCCAGCGTCCGGTAAACGGAGGGTTTTGGGCCTCTTCTTCTCCAGCATCGTCATCCATACCGTCGATGTCGTCGGAGCCATAATCGAGCATGTCAGTTAAGTCTTCGACAGTGGCTATGAAGTGGGCGGTGGGTGGGAAGCGAAATTCTCTGTCATCAGCCTCCGGTTCAAACCAGATACAATCCGAATGTGAACCCCCCGCTAAGGATAGTGCTCTTAACGAGTTTAACACGTCGCCCAAGGGCGAGTGTCGGAAGATGTCCGCGGAGCTGAATTCGACGATCGATGACCGATCAAGCTCGACGTACGCGGACGCACAATGTTTGGATCCTGTGGCCGGAGACGAGTCCATGGTTCCGGTGACATAGATGTCACTTGAAGCTAAGTCTGTGTGCGGCTCCAACGCCACTGAGTCTGTGGCTTGTGTGGAGAGGTTGAGCTTCCCGTCCTCGGAGGGCGCAATCTGCTCTGGATCTACGGTAGGGTGTGTCGACTGCAAATTAAAATTTTCCTATGCACAGAACAACCAAGAACATGCTACGGAAGATGGTTCATAGTTCGTTACCACTAGACGCGTAGTGCCGTGCAGCAGCAGAAGAGTTGGGGCAGCGCGTCCCCGTGGATCGTCTCCTCCTCGTCCGATCTCCCTCGTACAGCCGGTAGTCGGTTCCCACGTGCAGGTTCGCCAGAGCGGCGCAAGTGCACCACCTCTAATGATATCCGCGCATGCAGGAGGAACACCGTGCAGCGAACTACTAGGTCCGATCACACAACCGGCAGCGAGTGGAGGTGTCTATTCGCAACACATGCAAACCCTAGTGACAATGCCAAAGCGATCAACCGCGTGAGTGTGCGGCACCTCCAATTTATATAGGCGTCCGTCGCAGGCTCAACACTTGGGCCTCGCACGGACCCTAAAGCCCATAAGTCTACTCGGCCACAATCCGAATACAGCTCGGATCACATCCGACCAGTGTTCTCGGATCCGACCTCGTAGGTTCCTTGCCTTAAGCATGCGACCCCTTAGGTTCAAGCCAGCTTGGTCGTAGTTCGGATCATCTCCGGACTACATGGCTGGTAGCGGCCTCTAGCAAGGCGTGCCGACCACCAAGCAGACGTTGAAGCTGGTTAGGCGAACCTGTACATCACACTTCCATTCCTTTTGCCACACGATATATGTTGTCGGGCTCAAGGCCAGTGTGTCATCCTTGTGCTAGCCCGACCTATTTCTCGTTCCAGTGATGCCGACCACAAACCAGATTATCTCATAATCCTTGTCACATGGCCATGCTTATCTTGGTCGGATCATGTAGCGACCCGACCTCAGATGGTGAAGTCTCTGTGCTTCAGTGTCATCCCTGGATCGGTAATGCTGACACACACAATACTCGAAGGATTTATAACAGAGTAGCAATCACACACTTATTACATCGAACGTCTCAAGAGAGAACTTATTACAATAATATGGCTTAAGGCCATCTAATACGATAACAACGGAAGGCTTGGGAGATAGAGTGAGTCCATCAACTCCAACGGCATAGCTGAGCTGCACATCAACGACCTAACGAACCTTACTCCTCGTTTGAAAAGTCTGCAACATAATACGTTGCAGCCCGAAAACGGGCTAGCACATGGAATATGCTGGCAAAGTAACACAGTAGAGCAAGAGCAGAATAATGCTATCACTACATGCATATTTGGCTGGTGGAAAGCTCTAGGGTTACAGTTTTGCGAAAAGCCAATTTTTCCCTACAATAAAGGAATAGATTTTAATTTAACTATCATGGTAGTTGAAACATCATTGAGAAGGTTCCTCCAACTCAATCCCAATTAAAGTGATTAACAACCGAACAATATTAGTTAAACATGATGAGATACTTTTGATAACCCAAGTACTAGATAATCAAGAATTGTCCATAACCGGGGACACGGCTAACCATGATTAGATTGTACACTCTGTAGAGGTTTGCGCACTTTTCCCCACAAGACTCGATCGCCTCCGTTGGATTTCTCGCACTACAGGGTGTTTGAGAAATGGATGACCGAGACACAGTCTTTCAGAAACATTAACTCTCTACTCCGGACAGACCATACCAAACCTACATCCCACTACCTGCTGATCTGCCTCTTCAAGAGCTTCACGTAACTTACTCAACTATGCTAGAGCCCATAATAGCTTGTGGCTGCACACAGAAGTTTCTAGCATGAATCATCTCAGTTCCCTTTGAGCCTGGGTGGCGGTCCATAGGAAGATCACACGGGTACTCCAGGATTTCCAAAAATACAGGCAACACTTGGTACTCCAGGTGCCTTAATCCACCCAGTTGTTTGATTAAGTTGCCACCTTAAGTTGAACCATTAATTAACAAATTCACATCTGTCATGTATTTCTCTCAAACCCAAACCACGTCTACGAGCATAGCATAGCATAGTATATAAGCAACGCGTAGAGTAACTCCCAAGGGTTTGAATGTAACAGGGCAATAGGTTCTATCTCATCAACTACTTCCCAACCCACAAGTTAATGACATCCTAATCATGCAATGTTTGAGGATTGGAACTAATGCGTAAAAACTGGGTGATAAAGGGGTATGATCAAAGTGTTACTTGCCTTGCTGACGATCTGCGAAACCTAGGGACTCGTAGTAGCACGCGTCGCACTCCGGGTGTTCTATCGCAAGCAAACAATAGCATACATAAGTAACAAGCAACGATACACAAGCAAAACTCAAATAAAATAGGTTGACCAGAAATTTCAAACTAAGAAGTCTAGTTCGCAAAAAGAATCAAATCAAACAGAGCAACAAAACTCAAACGGCGAAAGAAAGAAGCTTCGTTTACAAATCTGAAACTAGGTCAAATTTCACAGTAGAGAAAACTTGTTTGAGTTGGTTAAGCGGAAAGAGGGTTTCGAGACAAAACTCTAGGCGCTTGAATCGCCTGATTCCGACTAACGAGCGAAAAGATAAACAGAAACTAAGATCGGATCAGAAATCGCGACCAAAGAAAATCGCGAAATAAATCCGATAAAAGAAAACTGACGAACAGACTAACGAACGAGCGTTCATTAGCTATATCTAACGAGCGAAGAACCGTTTGTTAAAACGAACGTTCGGACGAACATCCGCTAACTAGAAGAACCGAGAAAAACCGGTGAATCTGAAAAAAACAGATATATGGTTTCTAAAAAAACCGAACGGTCTTTTATAAAAAAACCCGGTGGCGGAGTCCGGTGACTACCTCCGGCGAGGTGAGGTGGCGGCGGGGCGGCGGCGGCGGCTAGCGCGGGCTGCGACGGCTGCGGCGGCGGTGGCGGTGGCATTTGGGGGCGGGGGTGGTGGCTTATATAAAGGGGCGGGGCGGCTTGGAGGAGGGGCCAAGGCGGCGGCGGTGGAGTCCGGCTCGGACTCCTCGTCCGAGTCGGCGTCGGCGGCGGCGGCCTGGCTCGGCTGGGCCTTAGGCCCAGTCAGGCGCGGGAACTTTTTTTTAAAATAATTTCACCGACCGAAATAAAATCCTAGAAAAATAAATAAAAATCCAAAAATGCCAAAATAAATTTTCACTGTCTAAATAAAATATTTAGAACGAGATGAACATTTTCTTGGCCCTAAAATGCAATTTTGAAAAACGTGCGCTTTTTCTAATGCAAACAAAATTGCAATAAAATCCAAATAAAACAAATATTTGATTTTAATATTTTTCCTCCAATATTTCAATTATCTTGGAGAAGTCATATTATCTCCTCTCATATATTTTAGTATGAAATATTTTTGGAGAGAAAATAATTAAAACCAAAAATCCTCATTTCAAAATTTGATAAAGATCAAATTTGAAAACCGGGAAATCCCCAACTCTCTCCGAGGGTCCTTGAGTTGCTTAGGATTTCGAGGATCGCGAGACGGAATGCGAATAAAGTATGATATGCATGGATGACTATGTATAACATTCCAAATTTTAAAATTTGGGATGTTACAAACCTACCCCCCTTAAGATGAATCTCGCCCTCGAGATTCGGGTTGGCTAGAGAATAGGTGTGGGTGGTCTTTGCAAAGATCATCCTCTCGTTCCCATGTGGCTTCATCCTCGGTATGGTGGCTCCACTGAACTTTACAAAACTTGATAACCTTACTGCGGGTGACTCTGCTGGCAAACTCAAGAATCTTAACTGGGTTTTCCTCGTAGGTCAAATCACTGGCCAACTGAATCGCCTCCAGGGGTACTGTATCTCTTAGCGGTATATCTGCCATCTCCGCATGACACTTCTTCAGCTGTGAAACGTGAAACACGTCATGAACTCCTGACAATCCCTCGGATAACTCCAACTTGTAGGCAACTTCTCCCATCCATTCCAAAATACGATACAGTCCTACAAATCTCGGGGCTAACTTTCCCTTAACTCCAAAACGTTTCACTCCTCGCAAGGGTGACACTCGCAGATATGCTCGGTCTCCAATTTCATAGGTTACCTCCTTGTGTTTTGAGTCAGCATAACTCTTCTGCCTGGAATGAGCAATCTCCAGTCTGTCACGAATCAATTTAACCTTCTCCTTAGACTCCTTGATCAAGTCTGGTCCAAACAACTGTCGGTCTCCTACCTCGTCCCACATCAATGGTGTTCTGCACCTTCGTCCATACATGGCTTCAAACGGTGCCATCTTCAAACTGGCTTGATAGCTATTGTTGTATGAAAACTCTGCGTATGGAAAATTGTCATCCCAACTAGATCCATAATCTAGCGCACAAGCTCTCAACATGTCCTCCAAAATTTGGTTGACTCTCTCTGTTTGTCCATCAGTCTGCGGGTGAAATGCTGTACTAAACTCCAATCTCGTTCCCAGGGTCTGGTGCAACTGGTGCCAAAACTTTGAGGTAAACTGTGTTCCTCGATATGATACAATGGTCCTCGGAACTCCATGCAGACATACTATCCTAAACATATATATCTTGGCCAGCTTTGCACTTGAATAGGTGGTTTTCACTGGGATGAAGTGAGCGATCAACTACTACCCATATGGAATCATATCCTGCTTTGGTCATGGGCAGTCCGGTGATAAAGTCCATGCCTAGTTTATCCCACTTCCATTCGGGTTTCGGCATAGGCTGTAACAGTCCTGCTGGCTTCTGATGCTCTGCCTTCACGCGCTGACATACATCACATACGGCGACATACTCGGCAATATCCTTCTTCATACCGGTCCATCAGAAATGTTCCTTCAAATCCAAATACATCTTGGTGTTTCCAGGGTATATCGAATATGGTGAGTCATGGGCCTCTTGAAGTATTAACTTCCTAATCTCCTGGTTATTGGGCACATAAACTCGGTCCTCAAACCATAGGGTATCGTGCTCATCTTCACGAAAAGCTTTGGCCTTTCCTTTGCTCATCTTCTCCTTTATCTTGGCAATCTCCTTGTCCTCCTTCTGAGCTTCCCGAATCTTGTCCAGCAATGTCGACTGGACCTCCATTGTTGCAATAAATCCTCTAGGAACAATCTCCAATCGAAGTTCCATGATGTCCTCTGCTAATTCCTTCGGTAGTCCCTTGCTTTCAAGGATATTAGCATAACTCTTCTGGCTCAAAGCGTCTGCTACGACATTGGCCTTTCCTGGATGATAGTGTAGCTTCATGTCATAATCCTTTATAAGCTCCAACCATCTCCTCTGTTGAAGGTCCAGCTCCTTCTGGGTGAAAATGTACTTCAAACTCTTATGGTTCGTGTACACATCACAACGGTTTCCAATAAGGTAATGTCTCCAGGTCTTCAATGCATGTACTACGGCTACTAACTCCAAATCATGCGTGGCATAGTTCAACTCATGAGGTTTTAGTTGTCGTGAGGCATACGAAACAACTCTCCCGTCCTGCATAAGCACACATCCAAGTCCTAAGCGTGAGGCATCGCAGTACACTTGGAACTCCTTATGTATATCTGGCAGTGTTAGCACTGGCGCTATAGTCAAACGTTTCTTCAATTCCTGGAAACTTGCATCGCAATCTTCTCTCCATTTAAACTTAGTATCCTTCTTCAACAGTTTAATCATTGGCTTTGCAATCTTGGAAAAATTCTCGATGAATCTCCGGTAGTATCCTGCGAGTCCAAGAAAACTGCGGATCTCGCTAATCGAAGTGGGTGCCAACCATTCAGTGACTGACTGAATTTTGCTAGGGTCTACTGCTATACCTTCTCCCGATATAACATGTCCAAGGAACCCAACTTCCTTCAACCAAAATTCGCATTTCCTAAACTTAGCATACAACTGGTGTTCCCTGAGTTTCTCGAGAACTAAGCGCAAATGCTCCTTGTGCTCTTCCTCGTTCTTCGAGTATACCATAATATCATCAATAAACACCACAACAAACTTGTCCAAATACTCCATGAACACCTTGTTCATGCTCATGAAATAGGCAGGGGCTTTAGTCAGTCCAAATGACATGACCGTGTACTCGTATAATCCATATCGTGTTGTGAACGCTGTCTTCGGTATATCCTTCTCTCGTATCTTCAACTGATGATACCCCAATTGCAAATCGATCTTTGAAAACACTTTAGCTCCTTGCAACTGATCAAACAGATCGTTGATCATCGGCAGTGGGTACTTGTTCTTAATCGTCACTTCATTTAATGCTCGATAATCAACAACCATCCTCAGGGATTTATCCTTCTTCTCAACCAAAAGTACTAGGGCTCCCCAAGGTGATGAACTTCTTCGGATGTATCCTTTCTCCAATAACTCCTTGATCTATTTCTTAATTTCTTCCAGATCATTTGCGGGCATCCGATAGGGTCTCTTGGATATTGGTCCTGTACCTGGCAACAGCTCTATCAAAAACTCAATGTCTCTATCCGGTGGCATGCCTGGTAACTCCTCTTGGAAAACATCCGGGTAATCCTTCACTACAGACACTTCCTCCTGAACAACTCCCGTAAGGGTATTCACTTGACTCCTCCTAGGCACATGCCTAGATACATACTTAATCATTTTCCCTTCCGGGGTGGTGAGATAAATCGACTTACTAGCACAGTCAATGCTTCCTCCAAACTTTGACATCCAGTCCATACCCAATATCACATCTAGTCCTTGTGACTCCAAGGTAATTAGGTCGGACGGAAAAACATGTGTACCAATGGTTAAGGGTATCTGGTCACACCATCGACTAGCCATATACTTTGCTCTGGGGGAACTTACTAAAAGAGGGGTCCTAAGGGTTTGGGTTGATAGTTTAAACTTATCCACGAATCCCCTTGATATGTATGAATGCGATGCACCAGTATCAAAAAGAACAAGAGCGGTAAATGACTTAACCAAAAACTTACCTATTACCGCGTCCGGCTGCTCTTCAACCTCCTCCACGTTAACGTGGTTCACTTGCCCTTTGTTGAATGGATTTGGCTTCTTCTCAGCGCTCCCATTTCCATTTCCATTCTTTCCTTCAGGGCACTCCGTGGCGTAGTGTCCAGTCTTCCCGCACT
This sequence comes from Triticum monococcum, assembly GCA_034509565.1. Classification (NCBI taxonomy): domain Eukaryota; kingdom Viridiplantae; phylum Streptophyta; class Magnoliopsida; order Poales; family Poaceae; genus Triticum; species Triticum monococcum. The sequence continues at coordinate 479,473,524 of CM067843.1, forward strand.
TGGAACAAGTAACATGACTTAAGTCCCTTTTGGCGGGTGTGGCTGGGTTGGGGCGGTTATGATTATTGTTGGTTCCGTTCCCATTCCCATTCTTAGATCCATTGTGGTTATCCGATCCTCCTCCAGTGTGGTTGTGACCTCCATGGTTATGAAAAAGTCCTCCCGAGTTCGGGGTTAGGCGAGGTTTCTGCTGAGCTCCTGAGTTATACTTTCCTTGTCCATACTGTTGGAAATATGCCCTAGAGGCAATAATAAATTGGTTATTATTATATTTCCTTGTTCATGATAATCGTTTATTATCCATGCTAGAATTGTATTGATAGGAAACTCAGATACATGTGTGGATACATAGACAACACCATGTCCCTAGTAAGCCTCTAGTTGACTAGCTCGTTGATCAATAGATGGTTACGGTTTCCTGACCATGGACATTGGATGTCGTTGATAACGGGATCACATCATTAGGAGAATGATGTGATGGACAAGACCCAATCCTAAGCCTAGCACAAGATCATGTAGTTCGTATGCTATAGCTTCTCTAATGTCAAGTATCATTTCCTTAGACCATGAGATTGTGCAACTCCCGGATACCGTAGGAGTGCTTTGGGTGTACCAAACGTCACAATGTAACTGGGTGACTATAATGGTGCACTACGGGTATCTCTGAAAGTGTCTGTTGGGTTGGCACGAATCGAGACTGGGATTTGTCACTCCGTGTAAACGGAGAGGTATCTCTGGGCCCACTCGGTAGGACATCATCATAATGTGCACAATGTGATGAAGGAGTTGATCACGGGATGATGTGTTACGGAACGAGTAAAGAGACTTGCCGGTAACGAGATTGAACAAGGTATCGGGATACCGACGATCGAATCTCGGGCAAGTACAATACCGCTAGACAAAGGGAATTGTATACGGGATTGATCGAATCCTCGACATTGTGGTTCATCCGATGAGATCATCGTGGAACATGTGAGAACCAACATGGGTATCTAGATCCCGCTGTTGGTTATTGACTGGAGAACGTCTCGGTCATGTCTGCATGGTTCCCGAACCCGTAGGGTCTACACACTTAAGGTTCGATGACGCTAGGGTTATAAAGGAAGTTTGTATGTGGTTACCGAATGTTGTTCGGAGTCCCGGATGAGATCCCGGACATCACGAGGAGTTCCGGAATGGTTCGGAGGTAAAGATTTATATATGGGAAGTCTTGTTTTGGTCGCCGGAAAAGTTTCACGCATTATCGGTATTGTACCGGGAGTGCCGAAAGGGGTCTGGGGGTCCACCAAGGGGGTCCACCTGCCCCGGGGGGCCACATGGGCTGTAGGGGTGTGCGCCTTGGCCTATATGGGCCAAGGGCACCAGCCCCAAGAGGCCAATGCGCCAAGAGATAAGGGAAAGGAAGAGTCCTAAAGGGGGAAGGCACCTCCTAGGTGCCTTGGGGAGGATGGACTCCTCCCTGGCCGCACCCTTCCTTGGAGGAAGGGCCAAGGCTGCGCCCCCCCCCCTCTCCCTTGGCCCTATATATAATGGGGGGAAGGGAGGGCAGCCGCACCAATGTTCTGGCGCAGCCCTTCCCCTCTTCCAAGTCCTTCTCCTCTCCCGTGGTGCTTGGCGAAGCCCTGCAGGATTGCCATGCTCCTCCACCACCACCACGCCATTGTGCTGCTGCTGGATGGAGTCTTCCTCAACCTCTCCCTCTCTCCTTGCTAGATCAAGGCATGGGAGACGTCACCGGGCTGTACGTGTGTTGAACACGGAGGTGCCGTCCGTTCGACACTAGGATCATCGGTGATTTGGATCACGACGAGTACGACTCCATGAACCCCGTTCTCTTGAACGCTTCCGCTTAGCGATCTACAAGGGTATGCAGATGCACTCTCCTTCCCCTCGTTGTTGGTTTCTCCATAGATAGATCTTGGTGATACGTAGGAAAATTTTGAATTTCTGCTACGTTCCCCTACAGTGGCATCATGAGCTAGGTCTATGCGTAGTTTCTATGCACGAGTAGAACACAAAGCAGTTGTGGGCGTCGATATTTTCAATTTACTTGCCGTTACTAGTCTTATCGTGATTCGGCGGCATCGTGGGATGAAGCGGCCCGGACCGACCTTACACGTACTCTTACGTGAGACTGGTTCCACCAACTGACATGCATTAGTTGCATAAGGTGGCTAGCGGGTGTCTGTCTCTCCCACTTTAGTCGGATCGGATTCGATGAAAAGGGTCCTTCTGAAGGGTAAATAGAAATTGGCATATCATGTTGTGGTTTTTCACGTAGGTAAGAAACGTTCTTGCTAGAAACTTATAGCAGCCACGTAAAAAAACTTGCAACAACAATTAGAGGACGTCTAACTTGTTTTTGCAGCATATGCCTTGTGATGTGATATGGCCAAAAGGATGTGATGAATGATATATGTGATGTATGAGATTGATCATGTTCTTGTAATAGGAATCACGATTTGCATGTCGATGAATATGACAACTGGCAGGAGCCATAGGAGTTGTCTTTATTTATTTATGACCTGCGTGTCAACATAAACGTCATGTAATTACTTTACTTTATTGCTAACCGTTAGCTGTAGTAGTAGAAGTAATAGTTGGCGAGACAACTTCATGAAGACACGATGATGGAGATCATGATGATGGAGATCATGGTGTCATGCCGGTGACGATGATGATCATGGAGCCCCGAAGATGGAGATCAAAAGGAGCAAAGTAATGATGGCCATATCATGTCACTATTTGATTGCATGTGATGTTTATCATGTTTATACATCTTATTTGCTTAGAACGACGGTAGTAAATAAGATGATCCCTCATTAAAATTTCAAGAAAGTGTTTCCCCTAACTGTGCACCATTGCGGAAGTTCGTCGTTTCGAAGCACCACGTGATGATCGGGTGTGATAGATTCTTACGTTCGAATACAACGGGTGTTGACGAGCCTAGCATGTACAGACATGGCCTCGGAACACATGAAAAACACTTAGGTTGACTTGACGAGCCTAGCATGTACAGACATGGCCTCGGAACACAAGAGACCGAAAGGTCGAGCATGAGTCATATAGAAGATACGATCAACATGAAGATGTTCACCGATGTTGACTAGTCCGTCTCACGTGATGATCGGACACGGCCTAGTTGACTCGGATCATGTAATCACTTAGATGACTAGAGGGATGTCTATCTGAGTGGGAGTTCATAAGATGAACTTAATTATCTTGAACATAGTCAAAAGGTCTTCGCAAATTATATCATAGCTCGCGCTTCAGTTCTACTGTTTAGGTACGTTCCTAGAGAAAATTTAGTTGAAAGTTGATAGTAGCAATTATGCGGACTAGGTCTGTAAACCAAGGATTGTCCTCGTTGCTTCGTAGAAGGCTTATGTCCTTAATGCACCGCTCAGTGTGCTGAACCTCGAACGTCGTCTGTGGGTGTTGTGAACATCTAACATACACGTTTTGATAACTACATGATAGTTCAGTTAAATGGTTTAGAGTTGAGGCAGCATAGACGATTTCGAAACATCGCGGAACATATGAGATGTTTCGAGGGCTGAAATTGGGATTTCAGGCTCGTGCCCACGTCAAGAGGTATAAGATCTCTGATGATTTTCTTAACCTGCAAACTAAGGGAGAAAGGCTCAATTGTTGAGCTTGTGCTCAGATTGTCTGAGTGCAACAATCATTTGAATCGAGTGGGAGTTGATCTTCCAGATGAGACATTGATGTTTCTCCGAAGTCATTGCCACCAAGCTGCTAGAGCTTCGTGATGAACTATAATATATCAGGAACATATATGATGATCCTTGAGATATTCGCGATGTTTGACACCACAAAAGTAGAAATCAAGAAGGAGCATCAATTGTTGATGGTTGGTGAAACCACTAGTTTCAAGAAGGGCAAGGGCAAGAAGGGATACTTCATGAAATGACAATTCCGCTGCTGCTCTAGTGAAGAAACCCAAGGTTGAACCCAAACCCGAGACTAAGTGCTTCTGTAATAAGAGGAACGACCACTGGAGCAGAATTACCCTAGATACTTGGTAAATGAGAAGGCTGGCAAGGTCGATAGAAGTATATTGGATATACATTGTGTTAATGTGTACTTTACTAGTACTCCTAGTAGCACCATGGTATTAGATACCGGTTCGGTTGCTAAGTGTTAGTAAACTCGAAATAAAAGGCTGCGGAGTAAACAGAGACTAGCTAAAGGTGAGCTGGCAATATGTGTTGGAAGTTTTTTTTCCAAGCTTCATGTGATCAAGCATCGCACGCTCCCTCTACCATCGAGATTGGTGTTTGCGTTGAGCATAGACATGATTGGATTATGTCTATCGCAATACGGTTATTCATTTAAGGAGAATAATGGTTACTCTGTTATTTGAATAATACCTTCAATGGTCTTGCACCTAAAATGAATGGTTTATTGAATCTCGATCGTAGTGATACACATGTTCATGCCAAAAGATATAAGATAGTAATGATAGTACCACCTACTTGTGGCACTGCCACGTAAGTCATATCGGTATAAAATGCATGAAGAAGCTCCATGTTGATGGATCTTTGGGCTCACTTGTTTTGAAAAGTTTGAGACATGCGAACCATGTCTATTGGTGTATATGCATGAAGAAACTCCATGCAAATGGACCGTTTTGACTCACTTGATTTTGAATCACTTAATACATGCAAATCATACCACATGGGCAAGATGACTCAAAGCCTCGGTCTCAGTAAAATGGAACTAGAAAGCAACTTGTTGAAAGTAATACATTTTTGATGTGTGCAGTCCAATGAGTGCTGAGGCGTGTAGTGGATATCGTTATGTTCTTGCTTCACAGATGATTTGAGTAGATATTGAGTATATTTACTTGATGAATCACGAGTCTGAATTATTGAAAGGTTCAAGTAATTTCACGGTGAAGTTGAAAGATTGTCGTGACAAGAGGATAAAATATCTATAATATGATCATAGAGATGAATATCTGAATTACGAGTTTGGCATAGAATTAAGACATTGTGGAAATTGTTTCACAACTAATACAGCCTGGAACACCATAGTTTGATGGTGTGTCCGAACATCATAACTGCACCCTATTGGATATGATGCATACCATGATGTCTCTTATCGAATTACCACGATATTTTATGGGTTAGGCATTAGAGACAACCACATTCACTTTAAAAAGGGCACCACGTAATTCCGATGAGATGACACCGTATGAACTATGGTTTAGAGAAACCTAAGCTGTCATTTCTTAAAAGTTTGGGGATGCAACACTTATGTGAAAAAGTTTCGGGCTGATAAGCTCGAACCCAAAGCGGATAAATGCATCTTCATAGGACACCCAAAACAGTGGGTATACCTCCTGTCTCAGATCCGAAAGCAATAGGGGATTGTTTCAAGAATCGGGTCCTTTCGCGAGGAAAAGTTTCTCTCGAAAGAATTGAGTGGGAGGATGGTGGAGACTTGATGAGGTTATTGAACCGTGTCTTCAACTAGTGTGTGGCAGAGCACAGGGAGTTGTTCCTGTGGCACCTACACCAATTGAAGTGGAAGCGTGTGATAGTGATCATGAAACTTCAGATCAAGTCACTACCAAACCTCGTGGGATGACAAGGATGCGTACTACTTCAGAGTGGTACGCAATCCTGTCTTGGAAGTCATGTTGCTAGACAACAATGAACCTACGAGCTATGGAGAAGCGATGGTGGGCCCGGATTCCGATAAATGGCTCGAGGCCATAAAATCCAAGAGAGGATCCATGTATGAAAACAAAGTGTAGACTTTGGCAGAACAGCTCGATGGTCGTAAGGCTGTTGAGTACAGATGGATTTTAAAAGGAAGACGGACAATGATGGTAAATGTCACCATTAAGAAAGCTCGACTTGTCTTTAAGAAGTTTCCTGACAAGTTCAAGGAGTTGACTACGGTGAGACTTTCTCACTCGTAGCGATGCTAAGAGTCTGTTGGAATTATATTAGTGATTACTACATTATTTATGAAATGTAGCAGATAGGATGTCAAAACATTGTTTCCTCGATGATTTTCTTGAGGAAAGGTTGTATGTGATACAACCGGAAGGTTTTGTCAATCCTGAAAGATGCTAATAAGTATGCAAAGCTACAACAATCCTTCTGAGGACTGGAGTAAGCATCTCGGAGTTGGAATGTATGCTTTGATGAGATGATCAAAGATTTTGGGTGTATACAAAGTTTATGAGAAACTTGTATTTCCAAAGAAGTGAGTGGGAGCACTATAGAATTTCTGATGAATATATGTTGTTGACATATTGTTGATCAGAAATGACGTAGAATTTCTAGAAAGCATATAGGGTTATTTGGAAAGTGTTTTTCAATGGAAAGCCTGGATTAAGCTACTTGAACGTTGAGCATCAAGATCTATAAGGATAGATCAAAACGCTTAATGGTACTTTCAAATGAGCACATACCTTGACATGATCTTGAAGGTGTTCAAGATGGATCAGTCAAAGAAGGAGTTCTTGCCTGAGTTGTAAGGTATGAAGTTAAGACTTAAAGCTCGACCACGACAGAAGAAAGAGAAAGGACGAATGTCGTCCCCTATGCTTCTGTCATAGGATCTATACGGTATGCCATGCTGAGTACCGCACCTGATGTGTGCCTTGCCACATGTCTGGCAAGAGGGTGCGAAGGTGATCCAGGAGTGGATCACCAGATAGCGGTCAAAATTGTCCTTGGAGTAATAAGGACATGTTTCTCGATTATGGAGGTGATAAAGAGTTCGACGTAAAGGGTTACATCGATGCAAGCTTTAACACCTATCCGAATGACTCTGAGTAGCAAACCGGATACGTATTGGAGCAACCATTTGGAATAGCTCCGAGTGGAGCGTGGAAACACCATTTATAATATGACCTAGAGATTTGCGAAGTACATACGGATCTGAATGTTGCAGACCCGTTGACTAAAACCTCTCTCACAAGCAAAACATGATCAAACCCAGAACTCATTGAGTCTTAATCACATGATGATGTGAACTAGTTTAGTGACACTAGTAAACTCTTTGGATGTTGGTCACATGGCGATGTGACCTGTGAGTGTTAATCACATGGCGATGTGAACTAGATTATTGACTCTAGTGCAAGTGGGAGACTGTTGGAAATATGCCCTAGAGGCAATAATAAATTGGTTATTATTATACTTCCTTGTTCATGATAATCGTTTATTATCCATGCTAGAATTGTATTAATAGGAAACTCAGATACATGTGTGGATACATAGACAACACCATGTCCCTAGTAAGCCTCTAGTTGACTAGCTCGTTGATCAATAGATGGTTATGGTTTCCTGACCATGGACATTGGATGTCGTTGATAACAGGATCACATCATTAGGAGAATGATGTGATGGACAAGACCCAATCCTAAGCCTAGCATAAGATCATGTAGTTCGTATGCTATAGCTTTTCTAATGTCAAGTATAATTTCCTTAGACCATGAGATTGTGCAACTCCCGGATAACGTAGGAGTGCTTTGGGTGTGCCAAACGTCACAACGTAACTGGGTGACTATAAAGGTGACTCCATGATCTCTGAAAGTGTCTGTTGGGTTGGCACGAATCGAGACTGGGATTTGTCACTCCGTGTAAACGGAGAGGTATCTCTGGGCCCACTCGGTAGGACATCATCATAATGTGCACAATGTGATCAAGGAGTTGATCACGGGATGATGTGTTACGGAACGAGTAAAGAGACTTGCCGGTAACGAGATTGAACAAGGTATCGGGATACCGACGATCGAATCTCGGGCAAGTACAATACCGCTAGACAAAGGGAATTGTATACGGGATTGATCGAATCCTCGACATCGTGGTTCATCCGATGAGATCATCGTGGAACATGTGGGAACCAACATGGGTATCCAGATCCCGCTGTTGGTTATTGACCGGAGAACGTCTCGGTCATGTCTGCATGGTTCCCGAACCTGTAGGGTCTACACACTTAAGGTTCGATGATGCTAGGGTTATAAAGGAAGTTTGTATGTGGTTACCGAATGTTGTTCGGAGTCTCGGATGAGATCCCGGACGTCACGAGGAGTTCCGGAATGGTCCGGAGGTAAAGATTTATATATGGGAATTCTTGTTTTGGTCGCCGGAAAAGTTTCGCGCATTATCGGTATTGTACCGGGAGTGCTGAAAGGGGTCCTGGGGTCCACCTGCCCCGGGGGGCCACATGGGCTGTAGGGGTGTGCGCCTTGGCCTATATGGGCCAAGGGCACCAGCCCCAAGAGGCCCATGTGCCAAGAGATAAGGGAAAGGAAGAGTCCTAAAGGGGGAAGGCACCTCCTAGGTGCCTTGGGGAGGATGGACTCCTCCCTGGCCGCACCCTTCCTTGGAGGAAGGGCCAAGGCTGCGCCCCCCTCTCCCTTGGCCCTATATATAGTGCGGGAAGGGAGGGCAGCCGCACCAATGTTCTGGCGCAGCCCTTCCCCTCTCCCAAGTCCTTCTCCTCTCCCGTGGTGCTTGGCGAAGCCCTGCAGGATTGCCACGCTCCTCCACCACCACCATGCCGTTGTGCTGCTACTGGATGGAGTCTTCCTCAACCTATCCCTCTCTCCTTGCTGGATCAAGGCATGGGAGACGTCACCGGGCTGTACGTGTGTTGAACACGGAGGTGCCGTCCGTTCGGCACTAGGATCATTGGTGATTTGGATCACGACGAGTACGACTCCATCAACCCCGTTCTCTTGAACGCTTCCGCTTAGCGATCTACAAGGGTATGTAGATGCACTCTCCTTCCCCTCGTTGCTGGTTTCTCCATAGATAGATCTTGGTGATACGTAAGAAAATTTTGAATTTCTGCTACGTTCCCCTACACATACTTCCTCTTGCGGCTCTCAATCTGCTGCTGCTTCCCTTCAATCATAAGAGCCTTATCTACCAACTCTTGGTAGTTGTTGAAGGTTGCTACCATCAACTGCATACTCATCTCATCATTCAGCCCTTCCATAACCTTCTCCTGCTTCGCAGCATCTGTGGCCACATCATCAGGGGCGTAGCGAGATAACTTGCTAAACTCATCCACGTACTGAGCCACAGTACGGTTCCCCTGGCGTAGGTTGCGGAACTCCCGCTTCTTCATTGGCATAGCTCCAGTGGAGACATGGGCTGTGCAGAAAGCTCACTGAAACTGGTCCCAAGTGACATTGGCTATAGGAAAAGTGGCTGTGTAATTCTCCCACCATGAGGCTGCTGGTCCATCCAATTGATGTGCGGCAAAGTGCACTCTCTCAGCATCTGTGCAACCAGCGGTGGTCAACTCCCTTCCAATACGGCGTAGCCAATCGTCCGCAACTATGGGCTCGGTGCTACTAGAAAACACCGGTGGCTGTAACCTTAGAAAACGGGCTAGGTTGTCCACGGGCGGCGGGTTGTTGTTGTTGCCCTGATTCTGAACTAGCAATTGCATCAACGTATTCTGCTGTTGGATCAACTGGGTGAGCTCCGGTGGGAAGGCAAAACCAGTGTCACGTCTCGGAGGCATCTGAGGGTTTAGATGGAAGAGATTAGAATAGAGAAGCGGTCTAATGAGAAAACACTACCCATATGCACATGAGACAAACACAATCATTTCACTCAATCAATCAAGCAAGGGCATACAAATGATCTAGAACTATCGCATAAGTGCTCAACTACTACCAAGTACATGGGGGAATACTAGTGATATATGGTTGTCATCTAGAAATTTTGATCGGTGGAAGACTCCATGATGTCTGCTCCATCTTTGTCTTCATAGTCATCATCACTAGGATCGGAATCGGTGTCATCGATGATGATGTAGTCCTCGGGGCGTATCTCCTTGGGTTCTTCTCCTTCTTTATTGGTGTTGGTCCTCCCATGAATACTCCGATCTTCTTGACTAGGTCGTCATTCTTCTCCAGTAGTGTCTTGATTTCCTCCTCATATCCATCGCGTACAAACTTGAGTTCTTCCTCCAGCTCGATGATTCTAGTCTTCGCCTTCTTTAAGTCCATCATGTCCGTGCACATCTGGTTTTCCTGACGTCGGATGTGCTGGTTTAACTCCTGGATGAAAGCTGCAATGGATCTATCCTTCCTGGTGTTGATTACTTCCCATTGCTCGTCTCGGCGCCCACATATTTGGTAAATAGTGTCCTTAAGCTTCCTGTTGTAAAATTCTCCAATGCGTCCAATGGTAATGTGGGCTGCCATGCTCTTGCCTAGACTCCAGGTGGGTGCTTCGAAAGAAAACTCTATGGGTTTAGAAGTTGGCGAGAACGTCCTTCCTGGAACTTGTACTTGAATCCTCCAGCGCTCCTCTTCAGGTAAAGTGGCGTTGTACATCCCGGTGAAGCTTGGTATTCCAATGTTCAAGTACCTACTGACTTCCTTCAAGTGGCGGCCAAAAGGTGTGTCTTCATCCGGTTGTGCAAACTTGTTCTTCATCTCCGTCATCCTAAAGAATAGAAAATGGAGAGGAGTCAGAAATGAGAAGAGAAGTGTGACCTAGGGTTTATCTTAGTGGTCGTGTCCTACACTCAGCGTGTGCTCTGATACCATCTTGTAGCGACCCGACCTCAGATGGTCAAGTCTCTGTGCTTCAGTGTCATCCCTGGATCGGTAATGCTGACACACACAGTACTCGAAGGGTTTATAATAGAGTAGCAATCACACACTTATTACATCGAACGTCTCAAGAGAGAACTTATTACAATAATATGGCTTAAGGCCATCTAATACGATAACAGCGGAAGGCTTGGAAGATAGAGTGAGTCCATCAACTCCAACGGCATAGCTGAGCTGCACGGCAACGACCTAACGAACCTTACTCCTCGTCTGAAAAGTATGCAACATAATACGTTGCAGCCCGAAAACAGGCCAGCACATGGAATATGCTGGCAAAGTAACACAGTAGAGCAAGAGTAGAATAATGCTATCACTACATGCATATTTGGCTGGTGGAAAGCTCTAGGGTTACAGTTTTGCGAAAAGCCAATTTTTCCCTATAACAAAGGAATAGATTTTAATTTAACTATCATGGTAGTTGAAACATCATTGAGAAGGTTCCTCCAACTCAATCCCAATTAATGTGATTAACAACCCAACAATATTAGTTAAACATGATGAGATACTTTTGATAACCCAAGTACTAGATAATCAAGAATTGTCCATAACCGGGGACACGACTAACCATGATTAGATTGTACACTCTGCAGAGGTTTGCGCACTTTTCCCAATAAGACTCGATCGCCTCCATTGGATTTCTCGCACTACAGGGTGTTTGAGAAACGTATGACCGAGACACAGTCTTTCAGAAACATTAACTCTCTACTCCGGACAGACCATACCAAACCTACATCCCACTACCTGCTGATCTGCCTCTTTAAGAGCTTCACATAACTTAATCAACTATGCTAGAGTCCATAATAGCTTGTGGCTGCACACGGAAGTTTCTAGCATGAATCATCTCAGTTCCCTTTGAGCCTGGGTGGCGGTCCATAGGAAGATCACACGGGCACTCTGGGATTTCCAAAAATACAGGCAACACTGGGTACTCCAGGTGCCTCAATCCACCCAGTTGTTTGATTAAGTTGCCACCTTAAGTTGAACCATTAATTAACAAGCTCACATCTGTCATGTATTTCACTCAAACCCAAACCACGTCTACGAGCATAGCATAGCATAGTATATAAGCAACGCGTAGAGTAACTCCCAAGGGTTTGAATGTAACAGGGCAATAGGTTCTACCTCATCAACTACTTCCCAACCCACAAGTTAATGACATCCTAATCATGCAATGTTTGAGGATTGGAACTAATGCGTAAAAACTGGGTGATAAAGGGGTATGATCAAAGTGTTACTTGCCTTGCTGACGATCTATGAAACCTAGGGACTCGTAGTAGCACGCTTCGCGCTCCGGGTGTTCTATCGCAAGCAAACAATAGCATACATAAGTAACAAGCAATGATGCATAAGCAAAACTCAAATAAAAGAGGTTGACCAGAAAGTTCAAATTAAGAACTCCGGTTCGCAAAAAGAATCAAATCAAACGGAGCAACGAAACTCAAACGGCGAAAGAAAGAAGCTTCATTTACTAATCTGAAACTAGGTCAAATTTTACAGTAGAGAAAACTTGTTTGAGTTGGTTAAACGGAAAGAGGGTTTCGAGACGAAACTTTAGGCGCTTGAATCGCCTGATTCCGACTAACGAGCGAAAAGATAAACAGAAACTAAGATCGGATCAGAAATCGCGATCAGATAAAATCGTGGAATAAATCCGATAAAAGAAACTGACGAACAGACTAACGAACGAGCGTTCGTTAGCTGTATCTAACGGGCGAAGAACCGTTCGTTAAAACGAATGTTCGGACGAACGTCCGCTAACTAGAAGAACCAAGAAAAACCGGCGAATCCGAAAAAAATGGATCTAGGGTTTCTAAAAAATCGAACGGTCTTTTATAAAAAAACCGGCGGTGGAGTCCGGCGACTACCTCCGGCGAGGCGAGGCAGCAGCGGGGCAGCGGCTTGCAGGGCGGCAGTGCTCGGCGGCGGCGCGGGCTGCAACGGCGGCGGCAAGCGGCGGCGGCGGTGGCGTTTGGGGGCGCGGGTGGCGGCGTATATAAAAGGGCGGGGCGGGGCGGCTTGGAGGAGGGGCCAAGGCGGCGGCGGTGGAGTCCGGCTTGGACTCCTCGTCCGAGTCGGCGGCAGCGGCGCGTGCGCGGGGAAGGCGGCGGCGGCGGCGGCCTGGCTCGGCTGGGCCTTAGGCCCAGTTGGGCGCGGGAACTTTTTTTTAAATAATTTCGCCGACCGAAATAAAATCCTAGAAAAATAAATAAAAATCTAAAAATGCGAAAATAAATTTACACCATCTAAATAAAATATTTAGAACGAGATGAACATTTTCTTGTCCCTAAAATGCAATTTTGGAAAACGTGCAATTTTTCTAATGCAAACAAAATTACAATAAAATCCAAATAAAACAAATATTTGATTTTAATATTTTTCCTCCAATATTTCAATTATCTTGGAGAAGTCATATTATCTCCTCTCATATATTTTAGTATGAAATATTTTTGGAGAGAAAATAATTAAAACAAAAAATCCTCGTTTCAAAATTTGATAAAGATCAAATTTGAAAACTGGGAAATCCCCAACTCTCTCTGAGGGTCCTTGAGTTGCTTAGGATTTCGAGGATCGCGAGACGAAATGCGAATAAAGTATGATATGCATGGATGACTATGTATAACATTCCAAATTTGAAAATTTGGGATGTTACAGATCACACGAGGGGCCGAGAGTATATCTCTCCTGATTGGTGGGGCAAATCCCATCTTGCTCGACCATGTCTCGCAGCATGGGTCTAGATAAGCCCGAAACCTACCTTTGTAACTACCCAGTCACGGAATAGCGTTTGGTTGGCCTAAAGCAAGTCTGTCACCATCCCGAGTTCATGTGTCAGCTCAGGTCTTAGGACATAGAACGTATGTTGTACTAGAGACTCATAGATGACATATCGTTGTGTCTCATAGTTGGGTCTGTCCGACTCGGACCTTATCTCAACTCGGATCCGACTATGTCGAATCTGACCAGATCCTTCCGAGTCCATATTATCCGATTAGCATCCAATGCTCCATGGCTAGTGAGACCAAGCCATCGACCGTGTCATATGCTAGTCTAGTTGGCTACGCGTCCACACATCCCTTTCGACTAGGGACCTTTTAGGATAGTCATCATACAATGCATAGTCCCACAAACAAATCATGTACTTGCTGATACACATCATTGATAATGTCCAAGGACTATCTTTATTCATAAACACATAGGAAATATCATCATACATGATTGCCTCTAGGGCATATCTCCAACAAGGTACTATCTCCTAGGTATGGCCCGATGACAGATTTACGCCATGCTCATCGTGATGGCGGGGAGCGGCTGCCGCGGTCTCAAATCCGTCAAAGATCAAGTCTTCACGAATATCCGCGACGTAGTTTAAGCTTCAAAATCTGACCTGATGGTCTGGGGTGTAGCTTTCGATCTGCTCCAGATGGCCAAGCGAGTTGGCCCGTAGTGCGAAGCCGTCGAATACAAATATCTGTCCGGGGAGGAAGACTTCCCCTTGGACAGTGTCGTTGAAGATGGTAGAAGGAGCCATCAATCCTTTTGACGACAGCACAGTGGAACTCTCAATGAAAGCACCAATGTCGGTGTCAAAACCGGCAGATCTCGGGTAGGGGGTCCCGAACTGTGCGTCTAAGGTCGATGGTAACAGGAGACGGGGGCACAATGTTTACCCAGGTTCGGGCCCTCTCTATGGAGGTAATACCCTACTTCCTGCTTGTTGATCTTGATGAATATGAGTATTACAAGAGTTGATCTACCATGAGATCGTAATGGCTAAACCCTAAAAGTCTAGCCTGTCTGACTATGATTATTCAGATCTATCTACAGGCCTAGCCCCCCGGTTTATATAGAGACCAGAGGGATCTAGGGTTACATAAGGTCGCTTGTAGAGAAAGGAATCTTCATATTTGGTAGCCAAGCTTGCCTTCCACGCCAAGGAGAGTCCCATACGGACACGAGTAGAGTCTTCGGCCTTTGTATCTTGACGGCCCATCAGTCCGACCCATATCCAATAGGCCGGACGCCCGAGGACCCCTTAGTCCAGGACTCCCTCACCCATCCCAACTATAAACCCCTACTTCCGTAGTACCACCCGATAATGTTTCCTACAATGTACTCCACTATGCCAGAGCCCATAATGGCTTGTGGCTGCACACGGAAGCGTCTAGGCATGAAGTATCGTATGATCCCTTTGAGCCTGGGTGGCATTCCATAGGGTGATCTCATGGGTCCTCCGAGATCCCCTAGGGCAAGCACTGGTTTCTCTAGGTGCCCCAACCATTCCACCTAGAGTTGTGTTAATGTTGCCACCTTAAGGTTGACCAAACATTATTATTTCTCTCTCAGAACTTGCATGAATCTCACATACCCCCGTCTACACAAGCACGGATAAGCAAAACTAACTTAACAAGCAACGATAATTCTCGGGGTGTTGTCAAGGGGGATAGGTTCCTACCTCAATGAACTACAAATCATAACCACAATCTCAATTCCTACTCATGCAAATATTGGGTGGAACTAATGCATAGTAAAAACTGGGTAATAAAGTATGATCAAAGTGTGAACTTGCCTTATTGACGATCATTGGACTCTAGGGATTGGTAATACTTAGCCTCGCACTCTGGACAATCTATCATAATCAAACAATAACATACATAAACAAACAATCAAAGATCCAAAAAGAAAGCAAAGAAAACACTTGTGAAAAACTCCAAAAAACCAAAAGCTTCTAGACAGTGGCATATTTTTAAGAGTAGCAAAATTATGTGTTTTTGATCTAACAGAAAGTACACGTCAAAAGCTTCTATTTGCAAAAAGAATCAATGAAACCGGAGTTATAAAACACAAGTTATGGCCTAACGAAGTTTATATACAAATCTGATAGAATTCAAATTTTACAACTTCCAAAAATATTTTTAGTTTGGTTCTCTAGATAGATGGGATTTTTATGAAACCATAGGAAAAAAGTATCAACTGAATTTGATTTGTAGATTTTAAGATATGCTAAAAGAAAAATCTAACATAAATCTGAAATTGGAATTTTACTAAAAAGATTAAATATCGGCCAGAGGCCAAGTGGCGCTCTCTGGTTGGCTGGAAGGTGTTTCCTATGAAGCGAAGAAGTGGACGACCGATCGGTAAGGAAAATGGATCGTGGCGGCTAAAAAATAAGACCGCAAGCCAGTTCGATCTACACCAAAGAAAACCGATCTAACTGAACCATTTTTTCTAACAGGAGTGAACAGAGGCACATGTGACCTACAGAGAAGTACGAGCATGGACGGCGACGGTGGAGCAGTGGTTTCGGTGATCGTGGGCGGCGGCAAAAGTGTCGGGAGGATGTGGCGGAAAGTGGCTCGACCGGTGGTGATCTCGGTGATGATCGGCGACGACGGACGACGATGTAACGAAGTGGTGAAGCTTGGGCACTCTGTGTGCTCTGGTGAACACGGTGAGGTCGGGATGGCTTCTGTAGATGAAAAGAGGTCGCAAGATCATGTAAAAGAAAATCTCGCAATCAAGAGAAGTCGAACTACACAAGGAGGAGGCTCGGGATGGCTCGCCGGTGTGGGAAAATGGCGATGAACTGCAGTGGCTTTGGCGAGATTGGAACAACGAGTGCAAGCGATTGGGGTGGATTTGGCGTGGGGTTCCAAGGGGAATTGGTCGAGAGGGGTCATGCGTATTTATAGGACATAAAAGCTTGGGAGGGGGTTGACTCAGAAGGTGAAATCCTGAGTACAAATGAACTCGGGTGCGTGGCGTGAATGAGCAGGGCTCTACCCTGTTCGTGGGGAAGAAGAAGGTACGCGGGGCCTAGCGCCAGGGGGAGAGAGGTAACAAGAGAGAGAGAGAGAGAGAGGGGGGGAGGGAGGGAGAGAGAGAGAGAGAGAGATGGGCGAGCGAGGGGTGCGGTGGGGCGATCGGCACATGGAGTCTTGCACGCGGGGAAGTGGCGGGTGGGCCGGCTGGTGCGTGCTGGCCTGGCCGGCCGGACCTCCTTTTTTTAAAACAAAACTCGTTTTCTATATTTTTTACACAAACATTAAAACACCAAAAAGGCAAACAAAAAATTATAAAAATCCCAGAAAAATTCACATAATTATATGGTCTTATATATTACATTGTGAACTTTTATCTGGCCTAAAATGCATTTTTTTTAAAAATTAGACATTTTTGCTATGCCAATAAAATTTGTATCAAAATAATTTGCAAATAAAACCAAATAAACAAATTTTGATTCCAAATTCAATTTCCAACATTTCCCTTATGTTTTTGAAGAAGTCCTTTTATCTTCTCTCTTTATTATACTTTTTTGAAATAATGGAAGTGAATTTTGGATGAAACCAAATTTGATCTGAATTCCAAATTTTGAAATTCCAAAAATGGATTTAGGGAAACTTCCAACTCTCTTTTTTTTGTCCTTGAGTTTCTCGAAGTCTCTTGGATCTGATTCAAATGAAAACCAGTGGAGGCAAAAATGCATACATCATGGATGCATATGAATGATCTATTTATAAACATCCAAATTGAAAATTGGGATATTACATGAAGTTGTGTAGTTCTTCATGGATGGCATTTACCCAATCCGGGTCTTTGAGGGCTTCTTCCACCTTCATAGGTTCAATACTAGAGATAAATGAGTAATGCTCACAAAAGTTAGCTAATCGAGTTTTAGAGTGAGTGATTCTCCTGGATTTGATGTTGCCAAGGATTTGATCAACGGGATGAATCTTGTCGATTCTTGCTCTAACTTGAGGTAGTTTTTTCTTGGGTTGTAGTGGAACTTCCTCCTCATCTTCTTCTTCTTCCTCATTGTTGCTGACGTTGTCATTCTCTTGAGGTGCTAGAGAGGGAGTTTGAGGTGGATCTTCTTGTTGTACTTCCTCGTTTTCTTCATCTTGGCATGTACCACTTGTGGATGCCTCCATGTCATTTTGTGGTTCATCTTGACGTGAAGTAGGGCTTCCACTTGAATAGATTAAGTACTCTCCTACACCTCCACAGGGCGAATATTGCCAATAGTCACGTCTTGAATTGCTTCTGAAGGCTCTTTGTCTCCTACATCAATTGGCAATTTCTCGACTTGCGAGCCATTAGTCTCATCAAACTTCAAATCTACCATCTCTTCAATTTTTCATTTGAAGTTATTGTAGACATGGTAAGTGTGAGAGTTTGATCCGTAACCAAGTAGAAAACCTTCATGTGATTTGGAGGGAAATATTCAATGATGATGTTTATCAAGAATGCGACCCATAGCGATACTCGAAAGTACCAAACTTGGGGTTTATTACCGGTGAGTACTCGTATGCCATTTTACCAAGAAACTTGTGAAGGTAAAGCCTATTGATGGCATGGCAAGCCGTCTCAACCACTTCTGCTCAAAAGTGTTTTGTCATCCTACACTCATCTAGCATCGTTCTTGCCATCTCGATAAGGGTCCGATTCTTCCTCTCAACAACCCCATTTTTTGAGGTGTGTACATGGCCGAGAACTCATGTGAGACACCTTAATCGTCAAGAAAGGTGTCCACATTTGTGTTCTTGAACTTCATTTCGTTGTCACTCCCAACCTTCTTGATCTTCACCTCAAACTGATTTTGGGACTTTCTAGCGAAGTTCTTGATTGAACCCGCGGTTTGTCATTAAGAAAGAACACCCATGTAAATATGAAAAAAAAATCATCAAATATGACTAAACCAAAAGAGTTAACACTATGACTCTTGTAGGCATTAGGACTAAAAAGATCCATATGAAGTAGCTCATGTGGTCTCCTCGTAGTCATGATGTTCTTTATGGGATGACTTTGTCCAACTTTTTTTCCTGCCTGACAAGCACTACAAAGTCAATCTTTGTCAAAGATATCATCTTTAACACCAAGAATATGATCTATTTTAATAATCTTATCAAGATTTAGCATACAAACATGTCCTGGCCTTCTATGCCATAAACAACCATTAGAAGATTTTGCAATAAGACATGTGTGAGGTTGGAATCTTTTAGTGAAATCAACAATGTATAGATCACCTCTACGTATGCCGGTAGAGACCATGTTATGATTGTCTCGATGAAACACTTGGCAGACTACTTCGGTAAATAGAACATTGAAACCAAAATTGACAAGTCTAGATACAAAAAGAAGATTGTAACCAAGGGATTCAACAAGCATGCCATTTTTAATGGAGCTATCATGGGATATGATCACCTTACCAAGGATGAGTACCTTACCCTTGGAGTTTTCTCCAAAAATCACATACTTGCCTGGACCATCATTGTTTGCAAGCTCACAGAACATGTCTTTGTCTCTAGTCATGTGAGCGGTGCATCAACTATTAAGAATCCATTCTTTTCCTCCGGATGTGTAATCTCGAAGATTTGCCATGATATTAAGATTCCTCATATTCTTCATCAAATTCATCACTCTCATCATAGTAGCCATGTCCATCAATGTCATCATCACTAAGGGCGTGTTCACCATCATCACCTGAGGCATTGAACTTGTTATTTCATGGTCATGACATTTTCCATGAGAATGAATTCAAATAGCTTATAAGCTAATGTTTCTGATAGTTCTAACCTGCTTTAGCACAGATAAGATCTCTAAGCTCGAAAAGACACTCATCAAAGTTTGGATTATTAGGCTTCATCTTATTAAAAGCAATAGTCTTGTGAAGAATCTCATCAAGATTCTTTAGAGAGTAATTTGATATCGCTCTTCCAAGTCTTCCCACAAGGTATAGGCACATCCAAAGTTTTGCATATATCCAAGAACAAGTTCTAGTAATCCTCTAACAATAAGATTGACGGTTCTAAGATTACAAAGCATGTCAAGTTCTTCCTCAGGAGTAGGGTGCAAGGGATCAATAGGAGGCACATATGGACTATAATTTTCCCAGTCATACGCACTTTGACCAACTCCAAAATTAAAAACAAATAGTTTCTCATCCTTATAATCATTATGCATTTTGAAAATGTTTCCTATGTGCTATGCTGAAGTTAATTTGTACTCTTTTCTTCCAGTAATTGTATATCGTCATCTTATCAACATTCTCCACAAGTGAAGTTATGTTTTAATTCAAATCAATTGTTCTTCCCACGTCACGTACTATCTTAATTTAGTGTTCAAAAATATTTTCATAAAAAAATAATTTCTATCATCTTGCAACATACACTCTTGAAATACATATCAAATCACTTTTCTTTTTAGTCCATATATGCACATATTTTGATCCATCCTTTTATAGACAAATCATTTTGAAATACAATTACACGAAATTTGATCATACATATGCTCTACGTCGAGCCACATACATTTATTATATCCTCAAATTTATACCCTTAAATAACAATTCATTTTATTTTTAAATTTTTTTATAACTTTGTTATCTTTAGAGTTTAGGGTTTAAGGTTTATGGCTTATGGTTTAGGGCTTAGGGGTTAGGCTTTAGGGTTTAGGGATTAGGATTTATAGCCTAGGCTTAAGGTCTGTAAGGTTTACTGTTTAGGGTTCATTAATCTAATATGTCCTTTGGGGCTTTGGTTTCAAGGTTAAGGTTTAGTTCTAGGGTTTAAATCGGTGAGATAGTCAATATCAGCAATAATCTTTAGTCCTTAGTGGTTAGAATGTTCAGATTACAATGTAGATGCAACCGTTGTTCCCTGTTTAGTGTTTTGTTTCAAAATTTACATTCACTTTCAGGGTTCTTATTTATTCCTGTACATTAAACTATGGACTTGTTGTAAATAGTTATTGCTCGACATTCTTCTAAACACAAGTATCGTTGTTTTATAACTTTTCAGCTTCACGTCAATTTAGTGGTGAACTTTCACTATAGTGGTGGTCCTATTTACAGTTTAACTTTTTCAATACAGCTTACTTAAGATTTAGTTCGTGTCTTCGTAACCTAAATTGATGTTTTCTAAATGAAGAAATGTGCAATAACTGATTTTGTTCACAATGTTCTAAACCATAACTTGCATTCTTCACAATGTTAATATCTCAAACAATATGTGAAATAATATTATTGTTTAGAAAAACAACCAAATTTTAAAGACATAAAGATGATTAATAAGACCAAATCAATATTGTACTATAATTCAATCTAGTCGAAACATTTGTTTATCCGAATTATTTCAACATGACTAAGTATGCATCTATACAAATAAATAAATAAATAAAAGAAGTATTACATTCATCTTAAGTTTCATAACCCGTAACTTCTCCATAAACCTTCTAAACATAAAGTTTTGGTGACTCTAATTTTTTACATGTACTGCCAGTTAGTATAGCTGCATTTAAGATCCAATTCATCATAATACAAATCTCAAACACAAAAGTTGCTCGATGATGAAAAATTAAAAAGTAACAAAGAACAACATCAACAACGAAATTTCCAAGCTGTACAAGATCGATAACAAAGCAAACTTCTTCTAAACTTTTTGAAGCAACATATTTGCTCGGGCGTTCATATGTTTGAAGCACATCAATCCGTAAGGAAAGAAGATGGTCTATGCCATTTAGATAAGAAAATCAAGTTTACCAAAGAATTATGACCCTTTCCTATATACTACCACACATCACTACAAAAAAAGACACTTCCATGATGATACGTGTTTGTCACAGTACGTCACGTTTTCTATCATGCATGTACATCCATGAAAATTTTATGACAGAATCAAGATAGTCATACCCGTGCTGTCATAGAAGTGTTCCATCACATTACCAAAATTATCATCACGGAAGTGCCCACTTCCATGACGATAAATCGCGGGTCATAGAAGTGCTTTCGTCATGGGTGACCGACACATGGCATCCACCGTAACGGGTCGTCATTAAGCTATCAGGTCCGGTTTTGGATCTGATAACCTGTTAACAGCCCGGACCAATGAGGATTTTCCACATGTAAAATTGTCATTGGCCGGAGGAAACATGTGTTGGCTCACCGTTGGGACATATGTCATCCATTCATTGGACATGAGGCGCTTATGATACGTTGACACGTGGCACGGCCCAACAAAGGCCCATATAGGTTAAAAAGGCCGTCCCAGTCAAAGGCCCGTAGTACTTACTTAGGTACGAGTGGGCCAGCCCAATAACGGCATGTTTAATAAGGCCCATTTACGGCCCGAAGCCAGATCTGGCCCGTTAATTGTTCGCCGAATATTTGGGCCGAATTACGGCCCAGTGACTTTCGGACTGTTAGAGGCCCGATGTAGACATGGGCCCATTTCAGCCCGGTGTGTCTTTCGGCTTGGGAATGGCCCGTGCTGCCCATGGGCCATATATGGTCCAACGCTACATCCAGTCCACTAACGGCCCATGATAAAGGTGGCAATAGTTTAGCCCAATGTGACTTTGGGCCTGTTAAAGGCCTGTCGTATAATTCGGCCCGTTGATGCCTGTACTAAGCTTTCGGCCTCTTAAAGGTCCATGATATCAATGGGCCAACTCAGGCCCGAAATATGTTTCAGCCTGGTAACGTCCTGTCATATAACTGGTCCAAAAAAGGCCTGGTCTACCTTTCAGCCTGCTGAAGGCCCGTCGACGACTAGTGAAAATTGAGGCCTAACATGAATTTCGGCATGCTAAAGGCCCATGGTTTCTTCTGGGCCGTAACAGGCCACCAGAATACTCAGCCTGTTAATGGCCCAACGCTACATGGGCCAAACTAAGCACTGGGTCCACAAAAGGCCCAAATAAAATTTGGGCCTAATATAGGCCAGAGTTAGTTGTGGGCCTGGCGCAAAGTTTGAAGGCCCCAATGGCCATTCGGGCCCAAGAAAGATGCAGGCCGGCCCAATTGCGGCCCGCTAAAAACCAGGCCCGTTAGAGGCGAATGTTTCGGCCCGGTCGACTACATCAGATTTTTTTCAGATAGCGAATGATGGAAGTAACTAGTAGGAATTAAGAACAAACCTATTCTATGCAATAAAGAAATGATGGCATAGTAACTTAGAATAAAACTACACTATACAATAAAGCATTTATGGTATATTACATCCATCGGGCATCCAAGTTCACCACTAGTGATCATAAAGCGCAACGAAGAAGCAGATTACAAAAACCGGGCACCATTGCAGCATAACAAAATAATACCAAACCGAGACCACTTCCAAGATAGTTCAAGAAAGGTTAGCCTTGCGTGGGAACTGCTGCGCAAGCTGCTGAGCAAGGCTGTGAGACCGGCCTAGCATGTCGGTCATAGCTTCCAGGTGTAGCTGTTTAGCAATGAGGTTCTCATTGGTGTTCTTTGCAATCTTTCTTAGAGATAGGACTTCAAGTCGAAGTTTAGTTGCAGAATGCCTTTCTGCTAGAACTTGGGACTGAAGAAGTCAAACTGATTCAGACATCGAATTCTGTGAGCTTGTCTGACTGCTAGTCTCAAGTAACTTGAACACTGCATCAAGACAAGACTTTGGGGTTGTCTCGCTATCTTCAAGATGTTTTGCCTTCTTTGCTGCAATATATGTTGGGTTTGTGTCACAGCCTTCAACAGACTTGTGCATGCCATCAGGCATATCACCCTGATACAAGCACAGAGATGACATGTTTTGCATGTGTATAAAAAAAGATGATAACTGCGCTGTCAATTCCATCCAATTTCAAATTAGAAAATAAAGAGTAAGTTCAAAATATCAATAGCATAATTTGGCATTATTCATAATGCCGGGAGCTTCACCACATTACTGGATTACCATGTCAACATAACAAGCATAGATGAAGGGCAAAGACAATCATTGTATCTATTTTGGTTAATGTGCATGGCATGTTGTTCATATAATCAGCCACATCAATAAGACAAAACAAGAGATGACTAGGTGCAAATGTGGGCTACTTCACCACACACTGGATTATAGATCCACAAAAACAAGCATACATATAGGGAGTATTGAGTAATGTGCATGGTATGAATAAGGAATTTGGTTTTACAAGTAAAACTTGGAACTTACAATTGTTGCGAACATGCAGTTTGATAGAAAGAACAAACTAAACAGTAGTAAACGACAGGGAGTATGAGCAAATTAAACAGTAGTTGAGGATAAAGGCTTTAGAAGGAATGACTTACATGAACAGTTAACATCGACTTTATAATGCCCTTCTCCATGTCAAGGGAAGGATAACTCAAGAATTTCAGCACAAAATCTTCTTCATAAGCATTGCCTGTACTCTATTTTGTAGAGAGTAATTATAGATATGATAATACTAGAAGGGATAGAGGATAATGAAGATAAGATGTAGATTGATGCTACATAATCAACTACTAATCCCTGGAAGTATAAGTGTTACAGGACAAAATGTACTGACAAGAGAAATGAGCTACACTTCTGCACTGGCATTGTCTGTGTATTCAACTTTTTGGTAAGATTAAATATAGATCTGATATTTTTTTAGTAAATGGTGGGCGAGGGAGATAAGATGCAGAATGCTACACAATGAACCAATCCCTCTTTCCATAATACATGAGTGTTTTGAACACTGGTGTATTGTACAAAACGTTCTTATATTATGGGACGGACGGAGTAGCTGCTAATGTAAGTATAGTGATAGACAACATTCGGTCCTTACAAGATGATTGCAGAGCTAAACCTCTTCAAAAGCATTGGGTTGATTCTAAATTTATGTAAGAGTCCATACGGATCTTATAATGTCCACCAAATGGACGATAACGAGGCTAACATGTGCAGTGATGCTACATAATCAAACAGCTATGAAAGTAAGTATGGTCATACAGGGCAAGAGGTACTCACAAGAGCAATGCAATGTGCAGTATAGTTGCGAGATTATGTGGTCCCTTGAGAATGAATGTTCTTCTGCTAACAGTTTTTGTACAAGTGAGACGTTAAGGCAAATGCAGAAATGTAGTTCAAATTGTGATGTGATATCATAGACAGTACCTTACGCTGTAGACAAGACCAATGTGTAACAAGATTATTCCAGTCACTGTCTGATAAATGTAGCACCGGAGACTTTACAGAAATTTCGTTTAGAGGCTTGCCATTGAAGTGCGCTTGCCTCAAGTAGGAACGATACTTCATCAATAAGTGCTTGAAAAGTGCAACCAACCCTTGCTCGTCTTGACAATCCAGTTTGGTCCTTGCCTGTTTAAAAGAATGAAATCTTGTGTCTTCTCTCAGCAGAAACATATGCAGTAATTACCACGAATAACATTAGTACATTACTTACGCATAAGTTGCGGAGGAAGACTGGAAATTGTTTTGTGTCTGCAGTATAATCTTTCCATGAAGGAAAGATGCACACAAAGTTCCTGACAACAATATAAGCTTCATCTTCTAAACTGTGAAGAAATGGAATAGGGGTCCTATTTGCTGCAATTGGGGCTCTCTCTGGTTCGAAAAGGGATTTGGCAACTGGATTTGGTGTACTCTTTGCTGGAATGGGGGGTTTTGTGTCGTAGAGCTGGTGCTATGTCAACTGGCATCATCATACTGTTTGCTGTTGTTGGGGTCTGCTGAGTTGGGGCATCAGAAATGACCAGTGTAGTAGGGCTAGAGTCTGCTAGAGTTGGGGGTGTTTTGCAGGTCAGGTGATATTGCAACTACACCTAATGGGCTATTTGATTTATCAGGTGTCACTACCTTCTCCAAATACTTTGCTCATGCTCCTCCGCGATCAGCAATCGCCCTCTTCCTTTTGAATGTCTGATACACAAGAACCGCATTTGAATGGATAAATATGGTATGATGACAGATGCAATATGTACTGAAAATGGACAGGCAGGGCGTATTCACATACACGATGAGTAAACTAAGCTAATGGCAGTGCAACAAAGAAGAAACAATGCAAAGCATCAGTTGCAAGATATGTGCGACCAATATAACCTTGGAAAGTTAGAGCAAGCACCTTGATGGGTGAATAAGATAGGGTATCTAACTCTGACTCCTCCACTAGGGAGGTACATTGACTTAGGTCTCCCTCTAGCTCAGAATCACTGTTAGGATCATATTCTGAGCATGAATATGTAGGTGGAGAGCGTTTGGATTGCATTGCATCCAATCTTGATTTCAGTCCCTTAACGCCAAGGTTGACAGCCATGACATTGTTCTGCTTATTCTTTTCATGCGCGCAAGCTCATAATCATTATGAAGCTGTTCAGAATCTAAGATTCATGAAAACATAAAATCAGATTATCTATGGAATGCATTGCGGATTCAATTCGAAGAGTGTCTCCCTATAAACCC
The DNA here is from genome assembly GCA_034509565.1 of Triticum monococcum. Classification (NCBI taxonomy): domain Eukaryota; kingdom Viridiplantae; phylum Streptophyta; class Magnoliopsida; order Poales; family Poaceae; genus Triticum; species Triticum monococcum. Next base: position 479,499,345 of record CM067843.1, read on the forward strand.
CTGCATATGCAAAGTTCACCCCCCAACCGTGCTGACCAGACCACACATAGAAATACAAACCTCTTATGTCTCTATAACAGACAGACACACATTTCAAAACTGAAGTAGGAACATTAGAATCATATCAAATTCGTATTTGAACAAATAAATTAAGGAATTATCAGTGGCATAATGTTTAGCTTCAAGGGTGGAGTGTTGGTAGTGCGACACAAAGAAAGTAGGCAGATTGTATTCCATGTAAAAGATCATAGTCTATGTAAAAGCTAGAAATGACACTTTCTTTCTATACAATGCAGTGCTCGTTTCCCACACATGATGGAAGAGATCACACAGAGAAATACTATTCACTCATGTCTACGGTTCCAGTATTTTGAAACAGGGTGGTCCACCCTAAAAGAATATTGACAACAAATATGACAAGGCAAGCATAGATGTAGTGAATCAATCATTTACTTGTGAGCTTACTAGGACAGATATGCAGAATTGTAACTGTAGTAAGAGACCATCCAAAATCTGAATCAAGAAGTTTGTCTAGTACTTATTGTTTGCAACTAATCGACATGGATAATTGGATATCATATCGAATGAGTAAGAAAGACAAGTAAAATTGTCAACAACCCTGGCCTGCAGTAGTAATCTGGGTCAATGTCACCATGACCAACAATCCAATATGACTAGTGTTTGTTCCTAGGGCCACAATTTTGGAACCCTGTGAAGTTTACATGTACTAAATATTACTAAAATATATCTGAACCATTAAGTGTAGGTAGCACTCAGCACACAACAAACCCTAATGACAGTCCTACCTAATGAGTTATAAATCAATTAGAAAATGGGTGACGAGGAGTGGCTGCTGAGTGTTGAGGATGTATCTCAGGATAAATTGGGTTGGCTTAGTGGGTGTTGCACGCCTGAGCCCTGAATGGACTGGGAAGGTAGGCACGACGGCGCGCCCGGGCAGCGGTGACGCTGTTGGGCGAGTGACTCTTGACCTCCTGTTAGTCTGGCGTCTCCTCCTAGAGTCATGCCGTTCGGGGACGGCAAGTTGCCGGCGAGGCAGGCGGCTGGGGGCGAGTAGAGATCGGAAGCACGCAGCAGAACAGAGGGGAATCAGGGCCTGGGCCGACCCAAAATCCCAGGGTGGGCCGCGGCCCACCGTGGGCACCCTGTAGAGATACACACCCAAGCGATGAACATGCATTTTCAAAATTAAATTAGGAACATTTAGCTTGCCAATTAAACGACTTTGTTTTAATAATATCATATTCGTATTTGAACAACTAAGCTTGTTTATCTTCATGGGTGGAGTAGTGCTATTATGACACATATAGTGATCATAAAAGGGGGAAACCCTAAGAATTTTTTTGAGCAAAAGAGGGTGTCCCCTCCGATTTCTATTAAATAAATCACCATGGAACCAACATGATTAATTAAACCCTAAGCATGATCAATTAAACCCTATTATCACTGTGCCATGGCAGATTTAAAGCTGCAAACCAGGGAAATGCTATTTAGCATCCATTGTTTGCTTTGAACTAAGAACTAAATTCTAAGAGCTGAAAAGAAAGTACAGTAACCAAGTTACGATCTATTTTCTGGTTGAGATAAAAAAGTTGTGGAGATATGAAGTACCACCTCTCTTGTGGCGCCGTGTAGGCATCGGGGGTGCGATGGCTGTTGGTGGCGTTGAAGAAGATCTGCGATGGTAGATGGGTGCATCAGGGGATAAGTCCCGTTGCAGTGGAAGAGAAGGTCGTGTGAGCGGCCCCGGCAAAGAGGACGACGGCGCCGATAAAGCGAGAGGACGTGATGCAAGGCTCTTGGTCCGTCACCGTGGATGAGAAACGTCCATCTCTAGCAGTGGACGACACGGTCTTGGTAGGTGCTCCAGCATGGTGGAGGATGGTGGGGATGGATGGGGTGGAGGACGGCAATGATGGATGGGGTGGAGGACGGTGGCAATGGATGGGGTGGCGGACGGAGGAGGCTGGTGTGGGGATGGTGTTCTAGCGTGGATGGTGTATGAATGGAAAATGGAGGGAGAGGTACGGGGAACCATGTTTTTGGGACGCACCTCTCTGAAATATGGGAAAGTTACGAACTTAGCCCCAGTTTAAAATTTGGACGTCTCGTCGGTTGGGGATAGGACGGTAATCTCGCATCTCGCCAATATTTGCCTAGAGCGATTTTGGGCGAGGAGAGGGTGTTTTGGCGCCCATGGTTGGCGCCCACGGTGTATGAACGGGGCTGACAGGTAGGGCGGTTGTGTCACGTCTGAGTGAAGTTACAAACCTACCCCTATTGAAAATATTTGCCTACATCGATTTTGGTCGAGTCGAGTTTGTTTTGCCGCCCACCGTGTATGAATGGGGAAATGGAGGGAGAAACATAGGTCTTTCGGACGAGCTTGAATCAAATGTGTTTTGCCGCCCATGTTTGGCGCCCACCATGTCGGAATGGGCCCAGAGGCGGTCGTGTCACGTCTAATTGAAGTTACTAACCTACCCCTATTGAGAGCCGTGGAAATCGGGCCGATGGATTGTCCGTGTAAGGAGTAGACAGTAATTTCCATCTCCCAAACACTTGGCTTCGGGCAGCCGACGTGGGAGTGGACATTTTGCCGCTTCATTCGAATTTTGGGACAATAAGCATCCACGTTTACCCTGGCAACTAAATTCGAATCCATTTTGTATCCCTATACGAATCTTTATAAATCATTCTATGTGTTTTTATATATCTTCAAAAGCATGACAAAGATGTATTCCACTGTCATATATGAATATGATTTACAAATGCCGATACTCGAATTCAGAAGCTAGAATCCAATTTAAGGTGAATTCGAATATTTGGAACACTTTATGTCCAACTCAAATGTCACACGCAGCATAATGTGTACTCCCATTTAGATATGTACACAAGTGATGTATCAAGATTCAAATACCGAGTCAATCAACCAATAATGTACAAAACTAACAGACATATAAACACTTATATAGTATATGGATCAATAATATCAATTAACATACATAAGACAGGTCGCTGTACTTTTTTTGCTAGAAGAGCATCCTTTTTCTTTGTGAAGCTAGTAAATCATCTTGGCACTTTCCAATGTGTGCCACTTATGCTCCATCTATACTACTATTATTTTTGAATGCACATTCAGCCCGATTGGCATATTTGTAGGTCTGGCACAACAATCAAAATTAAATGTCTCTGAGTCTTATCAATTAATACAGACTTGTGCTCAAATAAAATTACAAACCAGAAAACAAAAAACAATTATTACATGATCTCTAAAACAAATGGTTTGATCGATTACATGAACAAACAGCACAAAGGTTATTCAACGATGGAAAGAACATTTCACCTATGATTTACCAAGTGCGAATTTAATTTCCTTTTTTCCTTTAGGACCTTAACAATGTGGTCAGTCTCAGCTTGCTTCATTTTGAAATCCACCAAATATTTAATGGTTGTCTTGAGTACTGCTTGTGATTGTGTTGTTTGCTTCCTCAACATGTCAACTTCATCTCTAAGTGCAGAAGCAGAATCTCTTTCTACCACTAGTTTAGCCTCTAGAGCATGAGCAGTTGGCAATTCATGATGCACGATCGGGCCGGTGCCACTGCTGTGGGATGATACAACGTCCATGGGGACCTCGCTCTTTGATCTTGGGCTAACCTGTTTTGCCATTAAAGTTCCGATTGGATTCCGAAAAGTTGAAGTTAGCAAAACATCTAAACTGGGAGTTATAACATCAAACTAGTTAAACAAACAAGGAAATAAAGAGTTTCAATTGGATGCTGAAAAGTAGTTATTAACATCATTGTAACCGGTTGTTGCAGCAACAAAGCAGTTAAACAAAAAAGTTTGCAAAAGGTACCTGTTGTGGCATTGGAGTTTCTCTTGGATCCTAACAAGTTGAGTAGCCAGTAATGTGATTAGAGCAACCGGTTGCAGCAGCAAAGCAGTTAAACAAACAAGTTTTGCAAAAGGAACCTGTTGTGGCATTGGAGTTTCTCTTGGATCCTGAAAAGTTGAGTAGTGAGTAACTTGATTAGAGCAACAAGTTACAACAGCAAACCTGGTACACAAATGTATTTTTGAAAATGTACCTGCTGTGCAATTGGACTTCCAATTGGATCCTGAAAACTTGAAGTTGGTAAGATGATTACATCAACAAGTTATAGCAGCAAACCAGGTAAACAAGGAAGTTTCTGAAAACATACATGTTGTGCCAACGGAGTTTCAGTTGGATCCTGCAAACTTGAATGTTAGCAATCAATAAATAAATTTTTGCAAGAGCCATAAGAAACTAACATCAAACTAGTAAAACTAACCAGTTTTGGCAACATATTTAATTACACATGAACTAGTAAAACTAACAAGTTCTTGGCAACGTATTAAAGTAACAAGTCTGTACCGTTTACCAGCAACACAGACATCTGTAAATTTCTTTGATGTAAGCAAAATGATTCCAAAACAGATATAAGTTAAAAAGACGGCGTCCCTCATATAAACCTGACAGTTGTCTATCTATGAACATGCAAACATTACTAGTGCTACAAGTGATAACAGCAAACCATTTAAACAAACAGGGTATCAGAACTTAAATTACACATGAATTCTAATGCACCTAGAAGTACATATGACCAGCTATCTACGTGCGTAAGTAGCTATTTAAGTTCAGGCAAACAGGTAATTCTTAACAGTAAGTATCAAACACATAGATAGGCGCAGTCTATAATAGGATTAACAGGCTATGGTATTATGTAATCAGTAGCAAACTAAATGAAGCCAAGCAACGTAATTGAACAATTTTGCCATAAGTGGCTAACTAAAATTCTGAGAAGCAGGTAATTGAAGTTACGCTAGCTCTTTGTACAGGCACACTGCAACTTCTTTTTCGCTTACAAGGTTCTATGAAGGAGTCCATGGCATCAATTGCTTGGATACGCAGTCCCAATACTTCTTTCTTTCCACACTACATTAGTATGTCGAATGGTTAATATGGTAAGATGGTGCATCCTTGATATGTTATATGAGGACGTGTAGTCAGACTAGTTGTAGCCACACACATCACACTGACTTTTACTGTATATTTCATGTGATTACATTTGGCATATCGAGATCTAAGCAGTCTACAATAGGATGAAAGACTGGCATCCTTCACATTATTGGTGAACTCAATTCATAGAAACAAGCAATTCAACCATTCTGTGGGTAAATCAAAAGCGCCACTGGAATATTTTTCACTACCCCAATCATACACGCAAAAAGGGGCGACACCACCGTAGGGGCTGGTATGGGCGGCCGCCTCGGGTGGATGGAAAGTGTGCACCTAGTTTGAGTCGTCTAGGTTGGCCCAGGCTAGTTATGTTCGTCCCAACGCATGAGTAGGCAATGTAAAAAATGAAGAAAACGTTTCAATTTGGATGGGCGAATAACGTAAGTGCAAGGCAGGCCCTATAGCAGGCTCGCGGCCCAAACGAACGCCTCCCATATCGATTGACAGTAGGAAAATCCCAATTTGTTCCCTCCAACCTCCAGTCTGGTTCTCTCCTAACCTAGCCGCCGCTGGATAGACCAACACAACACTTCCTCGCGCCCTCGTTGGAGGGCGGTCGCCGGGCTTCAAGCGAATGGAAGGACAAGAAGATGAAGATCCAGCCTTGGGTGTAGCCTGCGTCGGAGGCAGTGGCGGCAACACGGGCATGTCATTGAGCTTGCGCAAAAGGACAGTCGCAGCTTGCAAGAGCAGCATGCGCAACGAGCAGGTACATCACATCCTTGATTATATCTAACTCAACTGTCCAATTTCTGGCCATAGTTAAACCTGACGGTGTTGTGAAACTGCTTGTATGTAGGGAATCTATGAGAAAATGAAACCAATTTCTGCTTATTTTATAACTCCCCCAATCAATACTGAACTGACTGAATCTGATGTATCTAATCAAGTTTCGGGTGCAAACATACAAGCTCATGTTGTTCTTGAGCCTGAAGTGTCTAATGAACATACTGCTAATGAAGGATTTGATGCAAACATTTTACATGCTCTTGGTGATGAACATATAGTGTCTAATGAGGGATCTAATGCAAGCATTTTGCAAGCTCCCATTGAAGGATTTAGTGTCTAATGATGATCTGCTATGTTGAGAGAGACATAGAGATTTGTAGGCATTGATGACAAGCAAATTATAGTACATTTTCTAATCTGTAGAGGCCATCTACCAGAAAGTCCTCGTATTATGACAACATAGCATAAATACTTTTCTAATCTGTTGTTTGAAACTATTGGCATACTTGTGCAGGATAGATATATTGATATGTAGTTTGCACACTGGTTATAGGTGCAATTACACTTCGATATTTTCAGCCAGAGAACGAATAATTCAAGCAGGTGCAGACCATGTTAGTAGTCCTTGTACACCATGTTGCATTTTGTGTTTTTTGGTGCTTGCATCAGTTAGTGTTTTATAATCTAAACTACTTTGGATCATTAGCTGGTTTTCAAAGTGCATGTAGCTTCACATTTCTCAAGTTATGTTGATTTCCGGAGTGCAAGTGCCTTCGTATTTTTTAAGTTAAATGTTCGCCCCTGGTAACTTGAATTCGTGGGTCCGCCACTGCACACAAATCATACACGCAGGCCAGTACGAATTAAATGAAATGCAGGGACTTACGCTAGCTTGTTGTACAGGCTCACTACAGCTCTGCTTGCGCTTGGGATGTTCCATGTACAAGTCCGTGTTAGCACTTCCTTGGATGTGTAGGCCTTGTGCTCCTTGCATCCCCCTGTGCATTTTTGACACGGCAAATGGTTGATCAAATAAGAGGAATCGACCTTGCTGTTGTACCGGAGGACAGATACTTACAAGGTTATACGGGTGTGCAGGATGTGTACCAGATCCCGTAGCGCCGTCATGCTTCGCTAAAAAATGGTTTTGCTTGTTTCAGATGATATCTCCAGAAGAAACAAGAGTTAAAGTCAGAGTTGCATAGGCGTGTAAGCTAAGAGAGCAGTGAAAGGATATCCAAACATCGTCGTAACAGTGCACAAGGGAGTGATGTGTGGATACCTAGTTTGGACCGGAGTTTGGGCATGCTCGCCTAGGTAGAGTGCGGGTCACTTCAGAGCCGTTGAGGGTGATGCGCTAGCGTTGGCTGGCCGCGCACGGATGCAGATCTAGAGTGGCAGCGGAGCGCTATGACGCGGTGGACGAGACCATTGGTGAAGCCCCAACGACCTCGAAGGGCGGAGATGCGACGATGTGCTCGGTGATGTAGCCCCGGTGAGGTGGGAGACAGCGTCGGTGAAGCACACCTGATGCGGTGGAAGTCGGTGTCTGTGTGGCACGTCAGTTGCTGCGGCCGACGTTGTCGGTGGACCACCCGGTGTGGTGGACAAGGGCGTAGATGACGTAGCTCCGGTGCGGTGGTGAAGCACGACCGTCGTCTTCGTCGTTGTCGTCCGGCACAGAGGTGGAGAAAGAGACGAGACGAGGGGTGATTCGAACTTTGCTTGGGTTGGCGGTGAATTAGTGATTTGAGCAATCTGGGCGCGGAAGGGGACGACAGAGAAGGGAGATTTTGCAGGGCTGGAATTGGGGCCCCTAGATATTTCAATCTGAAACGTTGAAGCGCGAACTTATTTTTTCGTCATTCTTTTTTGTGGGGGGGGGAGGAGGGAGGGAGGGGGTGGGTGGCGGGGTGCTAAGCGTCCGTACGACACACGTGACCACCACGACACGCCCCTGGTCTTCCTGGTGCGCCTACATTTGAGAATGCAAACGAATCTTCTTTCATTTGCAAACGAATCTGTATGTATTACCATGCCCTTTTTTCCCTTGCAAATAATTAGTCATTCGAAATGAGATACTATTAATTAATTAAGGAGGAGTTATTTGAAAAAAAAAATGGAAACGGTATCCACGCTAACATGGATTAGAGTGTGTCACATAATTAGTTATTTGAATTAGAGTGTGTGTCACATAGCAGTCTCCAATTCTAACGTGGATTTCGCATTTCACGGTATCCATGCTACTCTTTTAATACAAATGCATATGTATATGATGAACACCATGGTAATGAGAAAACTTTGGATGGATTCAAACATATGACCTACAAAATAGCACAACAATCGAGTCAATGTCAACTTTTCCAAACCTAGTATGGCACGAATTTGAAATAATTACCCATATGCATGGTCCTCAGTTCAAATCTTAGAATCTACACGGAATTTAAACATCGATATTAAGTCTCGTACTATCTACATTCAAATATTGTTTTTAGCCCCCCCCCCTTGGCACACATGCTACATACTTCATGTATCGGTCAATCTTCCTCTCCTAACCACCTTAGGAAGCTATCGGTTTTCGACACACATTCATTCTTTCTCTCCATGTTTCAATCTCTAACTCTCTCAACTACACAACCCCCTTTTTCCACTCTGTTACCAAATGTATTTACCTCACACACCCACCATTGCACCCCATGCCAATCTCTCCCTCTCTCTCTCCCTCCCACCTTCTCTCGCTAGATACATGCATTGCCAATCTAGCCCCCAATCTCTCATGCCCATGCACGCATGTTGTCCATCTAGGTCACTACCCCGAGACTGTCTCACTCTTTCTTCCGCATGGCGGGCCACACTCGCTCAATCTCGCTCTCTTTATCTCAGTCTCGATCAACCTTGTTTTCTTTCACACACAAATGATATATCTCCCTATTCGGGCCTCAATCGACACACTCTATACTCTCTCACGCAGATTGTCTATCTAGGTCAGTCCATCCAAGTCGCCCCCACTCTTTCGACCTCATGGCGGGCTACGCTCGCTCAATCTCTCTCTCTCTCCCTCTCTCGCTCGCTCTCCCTCTCTCTCTCCCTCTCTCGCTCGCTCTCCCTCTCCCTCTCTCTCTCTCTCTTTGTATGTCTCGATTAACCTCGCTCTTTCTCGGACACAAACGATATATCTCCATGTTTGAGCCCAAATCGACATATTCATATTGTATACTCTCTCATGCACATTGTCTATCTAGGTCACTCTCTCCAACCTGTCTCACTCTTTCGATCGCATGATGACCCACACTCTCTCAATCTCTCTCCCTTCATACATGTAATCGAGTGGCCTTGCTTCCTCCAATGCACAAAATATATCTACATGTATGTGGTTGGATCATCTCTCAAGCTCTATCTTACAGCCCTCACCCTTCCCAAAAGCTCAATCTGACAATATCTCTCCAGAGCATATATATATTTATATATATATATATATATCTTTTCAATGAATGTCGGACCACACTCACTTTGTCTCTCTATCTATATGTCTCTCGATTGACCTCACTTTCTCATGTCGTATCTTCCACACATTGAAGCTACCTCTCCATCCCTTGCAAAGCCTGAGCTATTTACATTGCGAGGGGGACTCCAACCTTGGATTAATTTGTGTAGGCATTTATTTCAGTGGGTTTAGATTATATTTTCATACCAATTCGGCACACAACTACTCCGAACACCGTTGCAAGGCCCGCACCTCCCCCAATTGATTTCCCTCTAGCTCGGTCATCACTCTCTCGCACGTCCTTTCTCGCCTTCCACGTCGCACCATGGTATTATTGCAAAAAACTCTGTTGTCCTCTTTAATTATTACAAATAAGCTACAAAACTAGACACCAATAGTCCACCTGGAATGGAACAAATTTTGGCCCACAAATTGAAGTGCTACAAACTACACACCGAGGGGCCCACCTGTCATGAAACAAATTTGGACCCATATACAAATTAAAAAATAAAGGACGAGGATCAAATATGCGACTAGGGCCTTCAAGCCGCACGTCAATAGGTAACATAAATAGAACAACAATGTTTGTTGTACCCCCCTTTGTTCATATAATGTTTTTATATTACCACATCCTAGTTAATGGATAACATGTAATATTATTTTTAGTATATTAGTGGGACTGGCTCGTTAGCACATAGTACTATCCACCTTCACTTACTGGTGGGTTCCATGTGTGCTCTCTCTCTCCCCTTCTGCATTTAGACGCATGGGCAAACACAAAGAACTCGCGGGCGATGTGGAAATTGACCATATCTGGACGCGTTCACAAGTTACGGCACCAGTTTCACGTACTAGTAGTACTAGTCAATGTGTACGTGCATTGCACGTTAATTTGGAAGTATATTAAGTGCATGCGGATATTAAGTAGGATATTATTTGCGTGTTATTATGTGATTAGCACTATTTTTGGCATGAAATTAACTGCACGCTAAACGTGTTGAGCGCTCGACATGGAAGCAGTCTTGGTCGTTGGATGAGAAGGAATACATGTGGCTTCATGATGTTTTATGTTTAATTTGATACGGCTCTAGCAGAACATTCAATCGATCAAACCATAGATTTCATTCAGTCTGACTCGGACTTTACATTCATACGATGATCGATCTAAAATAAATAGAAATGATAAACGTTCGGATTTTAAGCATGGCAATCCGAATGTTTTTCATGGCAAAATTAGATTACGCGGCGGCGTCTTGCGATGGGAAGTGACTCCTCTACCGTGTTCTCTATGTGTCATCGGGCCACGGATCGACGGCGACGGTGGCGTCTTGCGCCGTTGTTGGCGTACTCCTAGATGTTGGCCCTAGCTTCAAGGAAGGCCACAATGTTCTGGACTCCGGTCTCCAGGAGCAAGTCAAATGGTGGGAGGAGGCGACTGGCGTTGGTGCAAGGAATCGGTCGACGGCGGTAATCCATGCCGCTAAGGGGGGCACTGGCACCCGCGTGGGGACAGGCACTGGCAACGACGCGGCAGAGACATTCATGTGCATGGGCACCGGCACGGGCATGCACGTCAGTGCACGTGCACGCGCATGCGCTCGCAGGTGCACGGGCGCGTGAAAGTCGGCGACGATGCGCGTGGCATCAAGCTCGGCGACGATGTGCGGCTCCCAGCCCATCAATGCCATGGGTATGGGCGCTGGCGCAGTCGGGGCGACGGGAGCAGGAACGGGAACGAGGACAGGCGCGACGCCTTCCCGCAAGGCCGGTTCAATCTCGTTCCAAAGCGCCTTGTGCTCTTGAGACTCCGGCTGGGTGTTTTCCTCAGGAAACTGGAAGACTAAGGGAAGACCATCGTGATGCGGCATGGCGTACGGTTAGGTCAGGCTGGTTGGGGGTAGACGACATGAGAATCGGAGAGGAAGAGAGAAGATTGTAGCGATACCAGGTAGTGCGGGGTTGATTTTAAACTGCGGCGCCGGCGACATTAAAAGTGGGAGCAGTTGGGACGAAGGTGGGCAGCGGAACCTGGTCAAAGGGCTCGCCTCCGGTGAGTCTGAGCAGTTGTCTGCTCGCACGCGTCCTATCAGCCGGTGCAGCGGTCTGCTCGCACGCCTCCCGTCGACTCACATGCTTGCTCGGACGACACCTGCCGATGAGAAGCGGGACTCGTGGTGGCACATAAACACCCACGGTTTCAATAAATATCTTGGCTCTTCATTTGTGCAACTTCGCATAAGCAGCCTGTCTCAAATTGAAGAAAAAAATTACGTAGGAATATTTGTGCCATATCACGTGACCATGCTCGGTTTCATGAATTTCTGGTCACTTTTGGATTTTCTGAAATTTAAAATCCAGGATTCGAAACAATATCATAACCTGCATCATGCAATAAATTTTCAAGTGATACATCTTTCCCGTTGTATTTCTTAAGAAAGGATTTGGTCAAACATTTTGCTTAGTTAGACTTCAGACAAGTTATATATGCAGAGTAAAAGGATAATCCTTCTGTACCAGTGCATTGCCTGATATATTAAGTCAAGTACTAGGTACGAACAAACGGGCTCAATTCTGTGCTCATCCTGGTGTAGTACTCCTATTAGTACTAGGCAATGCAGTTGACGTAGGCAATGCAGTTGACGAGTGACCTTGGGTAGCGGCGACCGAGGGAATTGAACCGTGCTCCGCACGGTAGGTAACATTGTCTAGTTACTAAAGCATCCCTCCATTGTTCATAGGTAGTCACTATGGACCGGGGACATGAGGGGAATTTCCTAGGGCTGGAATTCTGGCCACCAGATATTTCGACTCGAAACGTGGAGGCTTGACTGGTTGGGGTTGGCTAATGTGCGTACCACGCACGCCACCAGAAGGACACGAGCCTGGTTTTTTTTGAGGATCAACACGAGCCTGATTTTTTCTTTTTTTGAGGATCAACACAAGCCAAGGTTTGGCTGGTACGCCGTTGGGTCCTTTCGAGTATACGAAATGAATCTTTCGAATCGCCGAACGAATCTATGTGTATTACAATGCCCCTATTTTCCTTGCAAATAGTAATCTCAACGTAGTAATTGAATTAAGACGAGTTCTTGAATTAGAATGAGTTTGTGATATAGTGATCTCAATGTGGATTTCACATTTCATGGTATCCCTAGTAAGTTTGCATTGAAAATTCAAATTTAAAAGATGAAGGGTATGGTGGTGAGAAAACTTAGTATGTATCAAGCATATGACCACACACCCACACACGAACACAACAAGAATCCAATAAGTATAGTGCATCTATTTTTCCAGACCATGCATGTATGACACGAATTCAAAAATACTCCTTCTGTTCCTAAATATTAGTCTTTTAGAGATTTCAACAAGTGACTACACATGGAGCAAAATGAGTGAATCTACACTCTAAAATATGTCTATATACATCCGTATGTGACAGTCCATTTGAAATCTCTAAAAGACTAATATTTAGGAACGAAGGGAGTAAAATGTAAGACATGCTTGGTCCTCAATTCAATATTCAAAATGAATAGGAAATTGAAACATGAATATTAAGTCTAGTGCTACAATACATGCAAATATTGTGTTTAGGCAGAGTTATGTAGATTGTCGGGGGGGGGGGGGGTTAACCCCTCGACCTTAGATAAAATTGTGAAGCTATGTTTAGGATTGTTTAGATTATATTGTCCCCACCCTCCCAAACACCGATTGGTTCTGCACCCCCTCCTCCCTGGGAGAATATCATGTGCCCCCACACCTTAGATGCTATATACTGATATGAGTTTCTTGGAGCTTGTAGATCTGAGATATAGGAGCTCACATGATGTCTTAATATTTTTATAGGAAACCTTGATGAGTTTGAGAATTGCACACAATTTGTACAAAAATTACTCAGATGCCCTTGGATCCCATATCCAACGACCTCGAAGCTCGTATCACCATAGCATCTAAGATGAAGGAGGACACCATTTTCTCCTGTATGTAAGAATATCATGTGTTAACACAACTTAGATGCTTTGGTGATACAAGCTCTTCGGAGCCGTTGGATTTGTGACCCAACAACTCCTCGGTGGTTCGAATGTTTTTTGCAGGAAAGCCCCCAAAGAGTTCGGCCACTGCTTACAAGCACAAAGACTGCTCAGATGCCATTGGATCTCAGATCAAATGATCATATTCTCCTAATGTTTTCTCGCATGGGAGAATATGAGGTGCCCCGCACCGTAGATTCTATGGTGATACGAGTTCACGGAGATCTAACGGCTCACAGTAGGAGGTTTGAATGTTTTTGCAATATACGCCTGAGAGAGTTTGGGAATTGCGCAGAAAGTACAAGTACTACGCATGTGGCATCTAATCACAGATCATACGACCTAGATGCTCGTATCACTGTATCGGCTAATTAAGCTACGGGGAGCACCTAATATGAGCAACGGGGAGCCGTTGGATCCAAGATGCAGCGGCACACACGAGGCCTAAATTTTTTATTTGCAAAAAAAACCTGGGAGTGTTTGGAAATTGCGCATAATTACAAAGACTACTCCCAAGCCATTGAATCTTAGTTCCAACGATGTAAAAACTCGTATCACCATAGCATCTAAGCTACAGGGTGGATGTGATATTCTATGTCGCTGTCATTTTTGTTCGTAAACTTGCAAAATACGTGTAACTCGTGTCGTTACTTGGCTAACCGCGCAAAATGTTTGTTCACAAAAACCATCCTACACTGAAATATCGAAACAACACACGGGGTCCCACTTGTCATTGGTCAAATTTGGACCTAAAACTAACAAATCTGAAAGACGAGATTCGAACTGGCAACCTAGACTACAAAGCGTAAGTCGATAGCTTGAACCAACAACGGTTGTTGGCTTTGTCCCATAACTTGATTTTATACAGTATTACATTGAGTAGAGTAGAGGTAGTGCCTTGTCAACACGTGCATGACCGTTGACTCACTTACTGGTGGGTCCCAGGTCTGCGATCTCTCTCTCCTCCCCATCGTCTAACCTTTAGATGCACGGGCACACACGAAGAGCGGCGCTAGCTTGCCGTGGTGTTATTATAACTAAAAAAGCTTGGAAAATAGAAGAATCGCCTAGAACAAGAGATGTTGCGGCTGGTCGAGACGGAGCTAACCACACCTATCCTCTATGCCACGTTAGCATGATGAAGCTGTGTAGCTAGTGGGGTGTTTTTGACCGACTGTCTGGGTACCGAGGTCGAACCATAGGTACTACTACGTCTGATACAATATATTTTTACACACACATTTTTCCTCCGTGCCGAGACGTGGCACACCCTGCCGCGTGGTTTTGGGGTCCTCCCGGGTGGTGCACGCATATATTCTTCCTTGCCGAGACGTGGGACACCCTACCGCGCGTTTTATGGGTCCTCCTCGGTCGTCGCGCTGAAGCAAGTAAATGAGTCATCAAATCACGAAAGACCACCTTTCCTGCCGAGTACATCAGTGAAGCACGGTGGCTATCTAGTTGGGTTAGTGCGACCGATTAGCTAGGCCGTCGCCATGTTTTTTCACCCTTTTTTTATCTCCTTGCCGGTAGGTAAATTTAAATATCCACCGCAGCGTTGCTCTGGTCTTTGGGTGCGGCAGGCGCGGTAGGATTTTTAATTTTTTTATTGACGGGAGCAGGCACAACATGATTTTTAATTTTTTGATTGGTGGGAGCAGGCACGGCGGTAATTAGTCACAATGACTCCACCTGTAAAACCCACTACTCCCTGATGTGAGACGTCGTCGACTGGTGTTTTCCCATGGTGAAAACCTAAAGATTCCCCGCTCCTCGGCTGGCTCCCTCCGCCTTCCCGTAGATTGCATTGCCTTTTAGCCGTTGATATGTCTCCAACGTATCTATAATTTTTGATAGCTCCATGCTATTATATTATCTATTTGGATGTTAATGGGCTTTATTTTACACTTTTATATCATTTTTGGGACTAACCAACTAACCGAGGCCCAGCTCAAATTGTTGTTTTTTTGCCTATTTTAGGGTTTCGAAAAAAGGAATATCAAACGGAGTACAAAAGGAATGAAACCTTCGCGAACATGATTTTCTCAACAAACATGATCTAGGAGACTTGGAGTGGGCGTCAAGAAACAAGGGAGGAAGGCACGAGGCAGGGGGCACGCCTACCCCCCTGGGCGCGGACACCCCCTCGTGGGCCCTCCATTGCTCCATCGACGTACTTCTTCCTCCTATATATATCCACGTACCCCCCAAACATCCAGGAGCACCACGAAAACCTAATTCCACCACCGCAATCTTCTATACTCGAGAGATCCCATCTCGGGGCCTTTTCCGGAGCTCCGCCGGAGGGGGCATTGATCACGGAAGGCCTCTACATCAACTCCATGGCCTCTCCGGTGATGTGTGAGTAGTTTACTTCAGACCTATGGGTCCATAGTTATTAGCTAGATGGATTCTTCTCTCTCTTTGGATCTCAATACAAAGTTCTCCTCGATCTTCTTGGAGATCTATTCGATGTAATCTTCTTTTGCGGTGTGTTTGTCGAGATCCGATGAATTGAGGGTTTATGATCCAAATTATCTATGAACAATATTTGATTCTCCTCTGAATTCTTTTATGTATGATTGGTTAATCTTTGCAAGTCTCTCCGAATTATCAGTTTGGTTTGGCCTACTAGATTGATGTTTCTTGCAATGGGAGAAGTGCTTAGCTTTGGGTTCAATCTTGCGGTGCTCGATCCCAGTGACAGAAAGGGAACCGTCACGTATTGTATTGTTTCAATCGAGGATAAAAAGATGGGGTTTATATCATATTGCATGAGTTTATCCCTCTACATCATGTCATCTTCCTTAAAGCGTTACTCTGTTCTTATGAACTTAATACTCTAGATGCATGTTGGATAGCGGTCGATGTGTGGAGTAATAGTACTAGATGCAGAATCGTTTCGGTCTCCTTGTCTCAGACGTGATGCCTATATACATGATCATACCGAGATATTCTCATAAGTATTCGCTTTTCTATCAATTGCTCGACAGTAATTTGTTTACCCACCGTAATACTTATGCTCTTGAGAGAAGCCACTAGCAAAACCTATGGCCCTCGGGTCTATCTTTCATCATATTAGTCTTCCAACACTTAGTTATTTCCTTTGTTGTTTATTTTGCTTTGCATCTTTATTTCTCTTTATCATAAAAGTACCAAAAATATTATCTGATCATATCTATCAGATCTCACTCTCGTAAGTGACCGTGAAGGGCTTGACAACCCCTTTATCGCGTTGGTTGCGAGGTTCTTATTTGTTTGTGTAGGTGCGTGGGACTTGAGCGTGATCTCCTACTAGATTGATACCTTGGTTCCCAAAAACTAAGGGAAATACTTATGCTACTTTGCTGCAGCACCCTTTCCTCTTCAAGGGAAAACCAACGCGGTGCTCAAGAGGTAGCAAGAAGGATTTCTGGCGCCGTTGCCGGGGAGATTCGTTGCCGGGGTTCTCTCCCGAGTTTTAGTACTTTTGACAATCCTTCTATTCTCTCTAAACTCATAAAAAATGATGCTATGGAAATACCTACTGAAGTTATTAATGAGAATCGTAATAATTTTGACGAAGATGATTCCGGAATTTTTCATTATTCACTCGATGAATCTTTGAAAGATACTTGGGATAGACTATTAAGGATCCGGGCCAGCTATGTGCCCCAATACCAAATTGAAATTTACTTAAAGAGCTTTTATGTTGCCCTACATTCTTCGTTAAACATGTCCTAGATTCTATTTTTGAAGAAGGTTTTCTTGAACGGGATGCTGTAGATACTTATGAAAAGATGAAAACCATATTTGGGCACCCCATGAATGAGAAGGTTGAATCCACATCTCTTTTGCTCTCCTACCAAAAAGAATCTATCAAAGAGATGAAAGCTAGCTTAGATGCAAATTTCCGTAAAATGCTTAATATTTATTCTACCATTAACAACCATGTGCTTTATCAAAATATAAAGATTAATTCCATAGATAATAAGTTTGCTCTTTTCTTCCCTAAAACCAAATAAGTCAATACCTAGATCTATCTTCGCTTTTATGCCTAGCTAGGGGCGTTAAACGATAGCGCTTGTTGGGAGGCAACCCAATTTTATTTTTATTCCTTGCCTTTTGCTCCTGTTTAGTAATAAATACTTTATCTAGCCTCTGCTTTGGTTGTGTTTTTTGTGTTTAATTAGTGTTTGTGCCAAGTAGAACCGTTGGGAAAACTTGGGGAAAGTCTTTTTGATCTTGCTGTAAAAAACAGAAACTTTAGCGCTCACGAGAATCGCTACCATTTTTATTTGGAAGGTGATATTTAGTTAATTATTTTTTCAGATGATTAATAGATAAATTCCTCACGTCCAGAAATTTATTTTAGAATTTTTGGGGTATCATAACTTGCGTTATCTACAGATTACAACAGAATGTTCTATTTTTAATAGATTCTGTTTTTCTTGTGTTGTTTGCTTATTTTGATGAATCTATGGCTAGTAAAAGATTTTATAAACCATAAAGAAGTTGGAATACAGTAGGTTTAACACCAATATAGATAAATAATGAGTTCATTACAGTACCTTGAAGTGGTGTTTTGTTTTCTTTCGCTAACGGAGCTCACGAGATTTTCTATCTTGAGTTTTGTGTTGTTAAGTTTTCAAGTTTTGGGTAAAGATTTGATGGATTATGGAACAAAGAGTGGCAAGAGACTAAGATTGGGGATTCCCATGGCACCCCAAGGTAAAATTCAACAACACCAAAAAGCCTAAGCTTGGAGCGTATTGTATGATTTGAGTCTTTTATTTTTAGTTTACCACAATCATGCTTGATGTACACACCTTTTGAGAGAGACTCACATGATTTGAAATTTATTAGAATACTCTATGTGCTTCACTTATATCTTTTGAGCTATATAGTTTTTTCTCTAGTGCTTCACTTATATCTTTTAGAGCATGGTGGTGGATTTGTTTTGTAGAAACTATTGTTCTCTAATGCTTCACTTATTTTATTTTGAGAGTCCTTTAGAACAACATGGAAATTTTCTATAATATAAAAACTTTCATATAAGTGCATTGAATACTAGGAGAAGTTTGATACTTGATAATTGTTTTGAGGTATGGAGATGGTGATATTAGAGTCGTGCTAGTTGAGTAGTTGTGAGTTTGAGAAATACTTGTGTTGAAGTTTGGGATTCCCGTAGCATGCACGTATGGTGAACCGTTATGTGATGAAGTCGGAGCATGATTTATTTATTGATTGTCTTCCTTATGAGTGGTGGTCAGGGACGAACGATGGTCTTTTCCTACTAATCTATCCCCCTAGGAGCATGCGCGTAATACTTTGCTTTGATAACTTGTAGATGTTTGCAATAATTATGTGAGTTCTTTATGACTAATGTTGAGTCCATGGATTATACGCACTCTCACCCTTCCACCATTGCTAGCCTCTCTAGTATCGCGCAACTTTCACCGGTACCATAAAACCACCATACACCTTCCTCAAAACAGCCACCATACCTACCTATCATGGCATTTCCATAACCATTCCGAGATATATTGCCATGCAACTTTCCACCAATCCGTTAATATGACACGCTTCATCATTGTCATATTGCTTGCATGATCATGTAGTTGACACCGTATTTGTGGCAAAGACACCATTCATAATTCTTTCATACATGTCACTCATGCATCATTGCACATCCCGGTACACCGCCGGAGGCATTCACATAGAGTCATATTTTGTTCTAAGTATTGAGTTGTAAGTAAATAAAGTGTGATGATCATCATTATTAGAGCATTGTCCCAAGTGAGGAAAGGATGATGGAGACTATGATTCCCCCACAAGCCGGGATGAGACTCCGGACGAAAAATTAAAAAAAGAAAAGAAAAGAGGCCAAAAAGAAAAAGAAAGAAAGAAGGCCCAAATAAAAAATGAGAGAAAAAGAGGGAAGGGACAATGCTACTATCCTTGTTCCACACTTTTGCTTCAAAGTAGCACCATGTTCTTCATATAGAGAGTCTCCTATGATATCACTTTCATATACTAGTGGGAATTTTTCATTATAGAACTTTGCTTGTATATTCCAATGATGGGCTTCCACAAAATGCCCTAGGTCTTCGTGAGAAAGCAAGTTGGATGTACACCCACTTTGTTTCTTTTGTTGAGCTTTCATATACTTATAGCTCTAGTGCATCCGTTGCATGGCAATCCCTACTCACTCACATTGATATATATTTATGGCATCTCCATAGCCCGTTGATATGCCTAGTTGACGTGAGACTATCTTCTCCTTTTGTCTTCTCCACAACCACCATTCTATTCCACCATAGTGCTATATCCATGGCTCATTCTCATATATTGCGTGAAGATTGAAAAAGTTTGAGAACATCGAAAGTATGAAACAATTGCTTGGCTTGTCATCGGGGTTGTGCATGATTTAAATATTTTGTGTGGTGAAGATAGAGCACAGCCAGACTATATGATTTTGTAGGGATAACTTTCTTTGGCCATGTTATTTTGAGAAGACACGATTGCTTAGTTAGTATGCTTGACGTATTATTATTTTTATGTCAATATTAAACTTTTATCTTGAATCTTTTGGATCTGAACATTCATGACACAATAAAGAAAAATTACATTGAGAAATATGTTAGAAAGCATTCCACATCAAAAATTCTTCTTTTATCATTTACCTACTCAAGCACGAGCAGGAACTAAGCTTGGGGATGCTTGATACGTCTCCAGCGTATCTATAATTTTTGATTGCTCCATGCTATTATATTATCTATTTTGGATGTTAATGGGCTTTATTTTACACTTCTATATCATTTTTGGGACTAACCTACTAACCGGAGGCCCAACCCAAATCAAATATTGTTCATAGATAAAGCTATTATAAAACAATATTTGATTCTCCTTTGAATTCTTTTATGTATGATTGCTTTATCTTTGCAAGTCTCTTTGAATTATCAGTTTGGTTTGGCCTACTAGATTGATCTTTCTTGCAATGGGAGAAGTGCTTAGCTTTGGGTTCAGTCTTACGGTGCTCGATCCCAGTGACAGAAAGGGAACCGACACGTATTTTATTGTTGCCATTGTGGATAAAAAGATGGGGTTTATATCATATTGCATGAGTTTATCCCTCTAGATCATGCCATCTTCCTTAAAGCATTACTCTGTTCTTATGAACTTAATACTCTAGATGCATGCTGGATAGCGGTCGATGTGTGGAGTAATAGTAGTAGATGCAGAATCATTTCGGTCTACTTGTCTCGGGCGTGATGCCTATATACATGATCATACCTAGATATTCTCATAAGTATTCATTTTTCTATGAATTTCTCGACAGTGATTGGTTTACCCACCGTAATACTTATGCTCTTGAGAGAAGCCACTAGTGAAACCTATGGCCCCCGGGTCTATCTTTCATCATATTAATCTTCCAACACTTAGTTATTACTTTGCCGTTTATTTTACTTCGCATCTTTATTCCTCTTTATCATAAAAATACCAAAAATATTATCTTATCATATCTATCAGATCTCACTCTCATAAGTGATCGTGAAGGGCTTGACAACCCCTTTATCGCGTTGCTTGCGAGGTTCTTATTTGTTTGTGTAGGTGCGTGGGACTTGAGCGTGATCTCCTACTGGATTGATACCTTGGTTCTCAAAAACCGAGGGAAATACTTACGCTACTTTGCTGCATCACCCTTTCCTCTTGTAAAACCAACGAAGTGCTCAAGAGGTAGCAACCGTTTTCCCCCTTTGCTTCCTCTCCCCATTGCTTCTACCTGGTGCCATGGCAGAGCAGCACATCACGGAGTCTGAGGTGAGGCGCCTGACACAGGAGCTCGAGGCCAAGGATGCAGAGCTCAGGGCCAAGGACGTGGAGCTCTGTGAGCTCAAGGAGGAGAGGACTGCCATGCTCCTCCGTTATGTGCGGGAGTTCACGGAGCTTCAAAAGCGGCAGGCGTCCACCACAAAGATGCTCGAGGCGTCGGCGGCGCTGTTGCTGAAAGCAGGAGATACAATAGGCCGTCAGGGGAGCTGGCTGGAGTGTGAGCGGGCCGATTGTGACAAGGTCCACGATCGCCTCAGCCACTTGGTGGACCAAGTTGCCACGCACGTGTTGCGGCTGCGCGATGCCTACCATCGTGCCAATGCGACCATGCCGTCCGTCGGGCTAAACCCGTTCGACCACCCCGTCAACTTCAACGAGCTGCGGCTTCCTGACCTGGTGTCCTTCTTCACATATATCTCCAAGCAGCTGAGCCGTCTCCGCGCGATGGTGGGGGCGGAGCTGGACAAGGAGGGGTTGTGGGCTGCCGTCGCCGTTGCCGGGTGAATCCTCTCATGGCTCCGTCACCAGAATCCATTCATGCCATTGGACGCCGTCTTTGACGAGCTGGCTCCCGTCGACCGGGATCGGGCTCTGCGGGCCGTTGCACGCTGCATCACCAACATCGTGCGCCTCGAGAAGCAGAGGGACTTTGGTGGTGTTTAGGCGTCCTCTGCATGGGCCTGTCCATGTCTCGCGGCAACATGACCGTTGGATCAAACTCAGACGATGCAGATCAGTCACTGTAGCACAAAGCGTGTGGGTGTGTTTGGTTGCTTTCTCATCTCAATATAGTTGTTCCCTCTTCGTGTATTTCTGTTAACCTACTAGTGTGGACTCATGCACCCTCCATGCACTCTGCCAAACACGCAAAAGTGGGCCGAGAAGGGAACTTTTGCTCCCATCCCGTGCACCCTTCATACACCCTGCCTAACACTGAGTCGTTGTGCTTCATATGGTTCATGTTTCGTGGAGTACTGTAGCACCGTACTCTCCATGCACTGTAGACCTAGTTCTGTTAACATTGATCTCACCGTTCATTCTCAATCGGACAGTCGAAAAAGCGGTACTATGTTACATTACTGTTCATATAGTTGACACGCGCACACCATCATTTGTTATCGTCATATCTTACTACACTAGCAACAAGATTATGTAGTACTGACGTATGAACCACCGCATAGGCCTAGTAGTAGGAGCACTGTGTATGTTCAAGTGGAAACACTTGCTGTAATCATTTTTTTCTTTAGAAAAAATAGTGGACTCGCTCTACCATGCGGATCCTCCTCGACGGTCGTCGGGAACTTTGCTACTCACTTTCGCAAACATGTGAGACAACCATCATCAGGGTCCACCAGCCATGCAGTAAATTACTCCATAGTAGAGTGCCCGAGTGCACGGTAGACAACCCCGATCGAAGCGTCGCAGTAATGCCCAATGAGACGTCAAATCACCAAACACCCTCCTTTCCAGTAGTAAGTTGGACGGACGAAGCAACCATCATTTCACCCTTCTCTCTCAGCTTCCTCTCTACCCAACCCTCGCTTCTCCCTCATATTGTTCCTCATTTCTTCAAGAAAACCCCAACCTACTTCTGCCATTGTTCTTCTCTCCCAAAGAAGGAAAGGTGACCGCATCAATGGTGTTGATTCTGGTCAAGGCCCGGTCTTGCAACCCCGATACTGATCCTATAACTCCCTCTCTGTTCTTCTTTTGGGTTTGTGATTATGGTTTCTTTTCTTTTATTTCTATTTGCCAGTTTCTTGACGGACATTGGAGCACCGGCCAAAGTGATGTCTATGGCTCTGGCAAAAACCGTCGAGGCTCATGGTACAAAGAAGAGCAAGCACCCCGCCGAGACTACCGCAGACAAGCTCAAATCTATCGCCCTCTCCAAGCCCCCCTCTTCAGGATCCCTCATTAAGCAAGTCCAGGTAATATCTCTTCTTGACGATCTTTTTCTCGATCTTGGTCGTGTTTTTTCATCTAACACGCAGTAGTAGTACTAGTAGTACAACTTTATGGGTGATCTTTCATGTGATTTTTGTGTGCCATATGGCGGTTCTAAATTGCTATTTTGACCAAAACATGCGAGAGGTTGACACTGATTTCTTATAGATTACTTTCAACTACTTTATGAACATCAATGCTACCTTTGAAGAGGGTATATTTGCATCAGTAACTTGTGTTATGGATATTGCAAGTAATCCCTCTGCTCTCATGCCTTTGAAGACATGTTCTAGTGTCTTTGTTCACTCATTTTTGTGCGTATATGTAGTCATATATGGAGTAAAATATCGAAAATCATCTTATATTTCTGAATGGAGGTAGTAATAAAATAGTTGGTTTCTGTTTGAATTAGAACCAGGTCCACGGTGGAGATGAAGATCTCAAAGTCATGTCGTGTGAACTGGAAGACCCGAGGATGAGTTCTACTGCTAAACTATCCAGCTGCTATGTCCTTGTCGCCACGTGTCCTGAACTAGTGTTTTCCTGTAGCATTGTTGTCAGGTGTGTTCTCGGGGTTGTACTTGACCACAACAATTTACGGGCTGTGCCTTCGATTACAAAGGGTGTGGTTCTTGTAAAGCTTCCCGACAAATCGGATGTGGCCTGTCTTCATCGTCATGTTTATGAGTGGAAAGACCACTCTATTAGGTTCTCCAAGGTTGAGGAGATGGTGATGGTGCCGGTAGACATCTCTCACGAAGTCCATGGCCTAGTCAGTGGCAAGAAATAGTCTGTAGAGTTTAATTAGTGCAACTTTGCTTGTCTGTAGTAAGTACTATTGTTCAGTACTTGATTTGTGTTTGTGAACCCTGTATTGTTTAGTACTGCCGCTTTTGGTGTGTGGTGAGTCCTAAGAACGGTCTATGTTAATGTCTGTCCACTCGATTTAGTCTGTATATTTTGAAGTATCCAGATCATCTTTTTTGTGAGGACGGTTTATCAATTATGGTTACACTCCAATATCTGTATGCATTGAAGGGTTTATCGCACCCACCAGGATTTCCAGTCCCATGGATGTTTGGTCCATACGATTTGTCATGACCTTTGGACTATTCTGCTAGTGGGAGTAGGCGGGGCCCATGCATGCCACGCATAGTTGGATGACCAATCTTCTGTTTATTACTTCAACATAGTGATTTCCTGGTAATGATTCACTCGTGTCACATCAAGTAAATCTTATTGATTTACTGTCTAAATCTTATTGATTTAATGTCATGTTTTCTTTCTTTTACTGCAATTTTACGATGCAGGTTTTGCCATGTGACATTCATCACAGAATAAACCGTTTGGTTTGCTCTACAATGGATATTTTTGCAGGTTTCACTTCTTATGTCGTGTCAGTAAGGAAGGCACTGTCCATCACTTATATTACTGTAAAAAAATTGGATTAGTCTATTGTCTGAGTACAAGATGAATCCCTATGATGAACTGTAGTTTGGTTTAACAAACACGCCAGAATTAGTCCTTCTCGCGTTTAAAAGAAATGAAGAAAAAGACTGGGTCACGGTCACAGAACCTTCACGGTATATTGAACTCAAGTTAGAAAGTTGATCATAGCAGATCAGACATGATCGCCGCTGTCTCGCACATCGGTACCACCTTTAATAACGGATCAAGCACTGGCAGTTGCTCCTGCACTGCCAGCGGCAGCAGCTCAGTTTGATCCAGCTAAGGATTGGGCACCGAACGCGTCAGCGGATCAGGCTGATCTACCGGAGGATCGGGCATCGACACCGGCACTAGCTCTACAAGGAGCACCATCTCCGGCAACAGCAGCGGCACTACCAGTCGCACTGGCACAGGCACCAGCAACGGCTTTGGCACCTACACCAACACTTGCACTTGCATCTGCTCTGGCCTATGTAGCGGCAATGGAACCAACAGTTGCACCGGCAACAGACTAGGCTGCAGTTCGCACTTCATATACCAAAGTACTTACAAAAACCGACATGTCCACCTTCTTGGTAAGCATTGGCTGCCCAAGTGCTTCGTTCTTTTTTCTTTCCATGTTGTTTCACATGATTCACTATGTTGATCTAACTGTTTGTGTATGTCTTCTTGTTTGCACACAGAGAATTCCTAGAGCAATGAGGGAGTCGTTCAACAATCCGAGCGACCGTGGCCAAGTTTCTCTTACCATGCGCAGCCTTGGTGTGAATGAACCTGCTCAATATACAGTAAGTACAAAGGATGGTCGCATAATGATTGAAGCTAAAGGATGGTCAAGGTTGAAATCTAAATCATATCTTGCGGTAGGGGATGATGTCAAAATTGAACTTTCTCGGCAAGGAGAGCTGGTCCAAATCAACTTTGAAATTCTTCAGTAGCAGCACGCAACTGCCGAACTGATCTATCCTTCGAGAGATTTTGATGTAATACTCTAGCTTGGACAAGTGCCCTGTGTGTATAAGTAGTACAACAATATCATTGATAGAATTGCAGCTCTGATTGCTTGTTAGGAACTATCGTTTGATTTCATTCCAACAACTGTCGTGCTTTATTCTATTTTGTGTATTCGCCTTGCGACAGCATCTAAAACCAACGTCGTACCGACCGCTTGCAATATGAAAAGCATTGAGGTAGAACACATGGGCCCCCAAACATGCAGGCCCACCGGCCTATGGCCCAAAGTCTAGAACCATGAGCCTGTCTGAGTATTTCTCAGCTGAACCCCCATAATGCCCATGCGTTGCACGTAACATCAAGATGCATTTGTATGAGTATTTTATCTTGTGAGAGAAAAGGATGAACGAGGGAAGGCCTTATTTGCAAATGTGGGGAGGTGTGTGGGTACCTTTTTGCAAAATTGCCATAGTTTCCTTCCTATCCGTGAGATATAAATCGAACGGCCTATATTGCAGGATGGCAGGCACACCATCATCACCAACTCGTCTATACCGTGTTAAAAAACTATGTTTTATATAATTATATATATGTTATATATATATTCCCCTTGATTTTTCTTATGTATAAAGTTGTGATATAAAAGATCTTTATATTTCTTTACAGAGGGAGTATCTCTCTGTCAAAAATATATTTATGTGTAACTAGTTACTCCTGTCTTTCTACTTCCTTTCACTGATACGTGGGGCATCCGACAACGGGGTCCACGTGCCATATGCACCAAATTAGAGTGCACAACTACATGGTAGACACACCCCAGTCGTAGCGCTGTAGTAATGCCCAATCAGCCGTGAAATCACAACAAACCCCACCTTTCCAGCTTTAGTAGTAAGCTGGACGGATGAAGCAGCAATATTTCACTGGGCCTGAATCCCCTTGTCCCTCGTCTGCTTGTTTAGAGAAAACCCCTGCCCGTAAAAAAAAGAAAACCCCCACTCGGCGATTGCATAGGGTTTTCTCATGGAGAACCTTGTACGAATTCTTCATCCATCCCCGATAAATCCAAGTCCCTTGGTCGCGGGTACTCCTAGGATGGCGGCTACCGCCGTTGATGCATTTTTATTCCTACTGAATCTAGTGTGTTTATTTACAGTGCCCAAAGTGCGAGGACCCTACAGGTTTCTGTGCCCTCGGCGAGACACCACACTTGTTCCTTCTCATCCTAACACAGGATTTTGAAACACACACAATATGTTCCTAGAATCCTTGTTTCTATCCGGGAGGGTGGGGTTTTTTGAACATGCTGTCGACTAATTTGGAAATTTGGATTGCTATATTTGTATAAAAGGTACTAGTACCATGGTCAACACTGACGTGAAGGAGGAAATTATTTCTAGATTTGGATATAGGAATACATTGTGTTCTCATATTATTTTTCCTGCATTGCATTCCTTGCTCTACCAGAACACATGTTCTCAAGATGCTCAGCCTTGCCTTAACTGAATACACCAGTTTAATGGTCATAGTGAAGACAAGCCATGGATATAAGTTTCGAGTTGGGATCATGAACCAAGAAGATCTCTGCTTTTTTATGGCCGAACTTGGATAAACTTTCCCAAGTGTTACGGACCGAAAGTTGGTGCATGAATGTCGATGGAAATAGCAGAACCTCGTCTCATCTTCACTGCAATCTTCCACCCCAACGTCGTTCCAATTGTTCATCCATGTTAGTTTTGTATTTGGTTCTTGCTTCTTGCCTCAATTACTTCTTAATCCACCTATTTTGTCTAACTAATCACAATTTAACTTTAGAAGTAGCAACGAATCTCTCACGAAGATGCTACTTCTAACTAATATTTTCTTATAATTGGTGGCACGTGTAGGTTTTTTCAGAGTTAAGCATGCTACTCGTTTGTTATTCTATAAGAACTCAGCTGTTACTCATGGCACTGAAGTTGACTTGGACGACATCCACAAGTTCATACACTTTATTGATCGTCTTGAGGTCCTTGTGGGGCGTTTCAATGGTGGAAGGCCACGTGGGATATGTGTGCCACTACTGCACTCGTTGAACAGGTCCAACCGTGTTGAGAAACTTATGGTACAAGCTATTTTCTGCTATATATGTTGTTCATAAACTCTTGCTTATGCATAGTTTTACAGCTGTGATCTTCTTGAAACAGGAACTGCCCAGGTCTATTGTTCCTATACAGATGCCTGACCATGGTCGGGTCACACTTGCGCTTGGTCACAACATGATGTTTATGTCGACCTACTCCATTCCCCTTGGAGGTGAAAAGATACTTATTCAGGAGTGGTCTCAAATAATGAAGGCCCGTTCATCTTGGAGAATAGGACAGAAGATTATGTTCCTGCTTTTCCATGGCTCTAAAGCGAATATCCTGTTTATTGACCACATTGTGAGATGAAGCCACTTTCAAAAGGTTGTGGATGCGCGGGGTGGCGCCTGGGCCTTGTCCCGGGGCTTGGCGGCCTCACCCTTTGGTTAACTGTAGGCAAAGTAGCACTGTCCGAGGCGTGCTTTGTACGGTTGAACCTGTATAAGTACTCATACTGCTTTCAGTTATGGTTGTTAAGTGCCCCTGCTGGTTTTAGTTAAGGTTGTTAAGTACTCCTGCTGCTTTTACAGTCTTTCGTGTTTCTTCAGTCCTGTCTTCCTGCAGCCGCCAAAACCAAACCAGCACCGGTGGGGCCGCCTATGTAACACCAATGATGCGTGCTACATCTTGAGCTTGCGTTGGTTTTCCCCGAAGAGGAAGGGATGATGCAGCAGAGTAGCGTAAGTATTTCCCTCAGTTTTTGAGAACCAAGGTATGAATCCAGTAGGAGCCCATGCTCAAGTCCCTCGTACCTGCACAAAGCAATAGCTACTCGCAACAAACGCGATTAGGGGTTGTCAATCCCCTCACGGTCACTTACGAGAGTGAGATCTGATAGACACAATATTTTTGGTATTTTTGGTATAAAGATGCAAAGTAAAAAGTAAAAGCAAAGTAAAAGGCAAAGCAAGATTAAAGTGATGGAGATTGATATGATGAGAATAGACCTCGGGGCCATAGGTTTCACTAGTGGCTTCTCTCAAGAGCATAAGTATTCTACGGTGGGTGAACAAATTACTGTTGAGCAATTGACAGAATTGAGCATAGTTATGAGAATATCTAGGCATGATCATGTATATAGGCATCACATCCGTGACAAGTAGATCGAAACGATTCTGCATCTACTACTATTACTCCACTCATCGACCGCTATCCAGCATGCATCTAGAGTATTAAGTAAAAAACAGAGTAACGCCTTAAGCAAGATGACATGATGTAGAGAGATAAAATCATGCAATATGAAATAAACCCCATCTTGTTATCCTCGATGACAATGATACAATACGTGCCTTGCTGCTCCTTCTGTCACTGGGTAAGGACACCACAAGATCGAACCCAAAGCTAAGCACTTCTCCCATGGCAAGAACTATCAATCTAGTTGGCCAAACCAAACGGATATTTCGAAGAGACTTGCAAAGATAACCAATCATACATAAAAGAATTCAGAGAAGATTCAAATATTATTCATAGATAGACTTGATCATAAACCAACAATTCATCGATCTCAACAAACACACCGCAAAAAGAAGATTACATCGAATAGATCTCCACAAGAGAGGGGGAGAACTTTGTATTGAGATTCAAAGAGAGAGAAGAAGCCATCTAGCTACTAACTATGGACCCGAAGGTCTGAGGTAAACTACTCACACTTCATCGGAGGGGCTAGGATGATGTAGAAGCCCTATGTGATGACGGCCCTCTTCCGGCGGAGCTCCAGAACAGGCCCCAAGATGGGATCTCGTGGATACAGAAAGTTGCGGCAGTGGAATTAGGTTTTTGGCTCCTGTTCTGATCGTTTGGGGGTATGTGTGTATATATAGGAGGAAGAAGTACGCCGGAGGAGCAACGAGGGGCCCACGAGGCAGGGGGCGCGCCCTAGGGGGGGCGCCCCCCACCCTCGTGACCGTCTCTTTTGTTCCTTGGAGCAGGGTCCAAGTCTCCTGGATCACGTTCGGTGAGAAAATCACGTTCCCGAAGATTTTATTCCGTTTGGACTCTATTTGATATTCCGTTTATACGAAATACTGAAATAGGCAAAAAAACAGCAATTCTGGGCTGGGCCTCCGGTTAATAGGTTAGTCCCAAAAATAATATAAAAGTGGAAAATAAAGCCCAATATAGTCCAAAACAGTAGATAATATAGCATGGAGCAATCAAAATTATAGATACGTTGGAGACGTATCAGGCATCCCCAAGCTTAATTCCTGCTCGTCCTCGAGTAGGTAAATGATAAAAAGAGAATTTTTGATGCGGAGTGCTACTTGGCATAATTTCAATGCAAATCTTCTTAATTGTGGTATGAATATTCAGATTAGAAAGATTCAAGACAAAGGTTTATATTGACATAAAAATAATAATACTTCAAGCATACTAATAAAGCAATTATGTCTTCTCAAAATAACATGGCCAAAGAAAGTTATCCCTACAAAATCATATAGTCTGGCTATGCTCCATCTTCACCACACAAAGTATTCAAATCATGCACAACCCCGATGACAAGCCAAGCAATTGTTTCATACTCTAACTTTTTCAAAACTTTTTCAATCTTCACGCAATACATGAGCGTGAGCCATGGATATAGCACTATAGGTGGAATAGAATGGTGGTTGTGGAGAAGACAAAAAGGAGGGGAAGATAGTCTCACATCAACTAGGCGTATCAACGGGCTATGGAGATGCCCATCAATAGATATCAATGTGAGTGAGTAGGGATTGCCATGCAACGGATGCACTAGAGCTATAAATGTATGAAAGCTCAACAAAAGAAACTAGTGGGTGTGCATCCAACTTGCTTGCTCACGAAGACCTAGGGCAATTTGAGGAAGCCCATTATTGGCATATACAAGCCAAGTTCTATAATGTAAAATTCCCACTAGTATATGAAAGTGACAACATATGAGACTCTATATGAAGAACATCGTGCTACTTTGAAGCACAATATATGAGACTCGCTATATCATGGTGCTACTTTGAAGCACAAGTGTGGTAAAAGGATAGTAGCATTGCCCCTTTTTATTTATTTTCTTTTTTTTGGCCTTCTTTTTTTCTTTGGCCTTTCTCCTTTTTTATTGGGACAATGCTCTATTGAATGATGATCATCACACTTTTATTTATTTACAACTCAGTGATTACAACTCGATTCTAAAACAAAGTATGACTCTATATGGATGCCTCCGGCGGTGTATCGGGATATGCAATGAATCAAGAGTGACAAGTATGAAGAAATTATGAACGGTGGCTTTGCCACAAATACTTATGTCAACTACATGATCATGCTAAGCAATATGGCAATGATGAATGTGTCATGATGAACTAGATGGTGGAAAGTTGCATGGCAATATATCTTAGAATGGCTATGGAAATGCCATAATAGGTAGGTATGGTGGCTGTTTTGAGGAAGCTATATGGTAGGTGTATGATACCGGCGAAAGGTGCACGGTATTAGAGAGGCTAGCAAAGGTGGAAGGGTGAGAGTGCGTATAATCCATGGACTCAACATTAGTCATAAAGAACTCATATACTTATTGCAAAAATCTAGAAGTTATCAAAGCAAAGTATTACGCGCATGCTCCTAGGGCGATAGATTGGTAGGAAAAGACCATCGCTCGTCTCCGACCGCCACTCATAAGGAAGACAATCAATAAATAAATCATGCTCTGACTTCGTTACATAACGGTTCACCATACGTGCATGCTACGGGAATCACAAACCTTAACACAAGTATTCTTTAAATTCACAACTACTCAACTAGCATGACTTTAATATTATCACCTCCATATTTCAAAACAATTATCATGCTTCAATCTTTTCTTAGTATTCAACACACTCAAAAGAAAGTTTCACAAATCTTGAATACCAAGCATATTATTATTAGGCAAATTACCATGCTATTAAGAGACTCTCAAAATAATTTAAGTGAAGCATGAGAGATCAACAGTTTCTTTAAAACAAATCCACCACCGTGCTCTAAAAGATCTAAGTGAAGCACACAGAGCAAAATTATCTAGCTCAAAAGATATAAGTTAAGCACATAGAGCAAAATTATCTAGCTCAAAAGATATAAGTGAAGCACACAGAGCAAAACTACTTAGCTCAAAAGATATAAGTGAAGCACATAGAGCAAAACTACTACGCTCAAAAGATATAAGTGAAGCACATAGAGTATTCTATCAAATTTTAATTCATGTATGGCTCTCTCAAAAGGTGTGTAAAGTAAGGATAATTGTGGCATACTAAGACACAAAGACACAAATAATACAAGACGCTCCAAGAAAAACACATATCATGTTGGTGAATAAAAATATAGCTCCAAGTAAATTACCGATGGAAGTGGACGAAAGAGGGGATGCCTTCCGGGGCATCCCCAAGCTTTTACTTTTTGGTGTCCTTGGATTATCTTGGGTGTGCCATGGGATCCCCAAACTTAGGCTCTTGCCACTCCTTGTTCCATGATCCATCAAAAGAATTCACCCAAAACTTGAAAACTTCACAACACAAAACTCAAAATAGAAAACTCATGAGCTCCGTTAGCGAAAGAAAACGAAAGACCACTTCAAGGTACTGTAATGAACTCATTCTTTATTTATAATGGTGTTAAACCTACTGTATTCCAACTTATCTATGGATTATAAACTATTTTACTAGCCATAGATTGATCAAATAAGCAAACAACACACGAAAAACAGAATCTGTCAAAAACAGAACAGTCTGTAGTAATCTGTAGCTAGCGCAAGATCTGGAACCCCAAAAATTCTAAAATAAATTTCTGGACGTGAGGAATTTATATATTAATCATCTTCAAAAGTACTTAACTAAATATAGCTCTTCAAATAAAAACGACAGCAATTCTCGTGAGCGCTAAAGTTTCTGTTTTTTTACAGTAAGTTCAACAAGACTTTCCCCAAGTCTTCCCAACGGTTCTACTTGGCACAAACACTAATTAAACACAAAAAACACAACCAAAACAGAGGATAAATAATTTATTTATTACTAAGCAGGAGCAAAAATCAAGGAATACAAATAAAATTGGGTTGCCTCCCAACAAGCACTATCGTTTAACGCCCCTAGCTAGGCATAAAAGCGAGGATAGATCTAAGTATTGCCATCTTTGGTAGGCAATCCATAAGTGGCTCTCATGATAGTTTCATATGGTAATTTTATTTTCTTTATAGGAAAGTGTTCCATGCCCTTTTTTAATGGAAATTTAAATCTAATATTCCCTTCCTTCATATCAATAATCGCACCAACCGTTCTAAGGAAAGGTCTACCAAGAATAATAGGGCAAGAAGGATTGCAATCTATATCAAGAACAATGAAATCTATGGGCACATAATTCCTATTTGCAACAATAAGAACATCATTAATCCTTCCCATAGGTTTCTTAATAGTGGAATCCGCAAGATGCAAGTTTAGGGAGCAATCATCAAAATTACGGAAATCTAGCAAATTACACAAAGTCTTGGGAATAGTAGAGACACTAGCACCGAAATCACACAAAGCATAAAACTCATGATTTTTAATTTTAATTTTAATTTTAATAGTTGGTTCCCACTCATCATAGAGTTTTCTAGGGATAGAAATTTTCAACTCAAGTTTTTCTTCATAAGATTGCATCAAGGCATCAACAATATGTTCAGTGAAGGCTTTATTTTGACTATAAGCATGTGGAGAATTTAGCACGGATTGCAACAAGGAAATACAATCAATTAAAGAGCAACTTTCATAATAAAATTCCTTGAAATCCAATATAGTGGGTTTAGCAACATCTAGATTTTTATTTCTTTCAATCCCACTTTCATTAATTTCATCATTAAGATCTAAATACTTCGAATTTTTAGAACGCCTTCTAGGTAAAGGAAGATCATATTCAGTTTCATCAAGATTCATATTCCAAAATAAAGATTTAATAGGAGATACATCAATAACTTTTAGATCTTCATCTTGATTTTATAGGTATCCGGTTTAGCGGCCATCTTATTAACTAAGGTGGCTTGCATATCCGAAATTTTAGCAGTCATCTTTTCTAAACGAGCAATTTGGGATCTTATACCATCAAATTCTTTAGACATATCATCTATCTCTTTATTCATATAAATCATAAAAAAAATTGTTCCTTAAGCTCGTTTCTAAAGAAATTATTATGCTCAAATTGCAAAACCATAAACTTCCTAATGTTGGTTTCGATCTCCTCTAACCTTTTAAGGTGAAGGTCACCAAATCTTGGTTGAGCCATCGCGATAAACAAGCAACCTAACACACGGGCAAACAAAAAGCAAACGGGAAAAAAGAGGCAAATAGAGAGGGAGGATAGAGAGAGAGGGCGAATAAAATGGCAAGGGTGAATTGGGGGGAGAGGAAAACGAGAGGCAAATGGCAAATAATGTAATGCGAGAGATAGGGATTGTGATGGGTACTTGGTATGTTAACTTTTTGCGTAGACTCCCCGGCAACGGCGCCAGAAATCCTTCTTGCTACGTCTTGAGCTTGCGTTGGTTTTCCCCGAAGAGGAAGGGATGATGCAGCAGAGTAGCGTAAGTATTTCCCTCAGTTTTTGAGAACCAAGGTATCAATCCAGTAGGAGCCCATGCTCAAGTCCTTCGTACCTGCACAAAGCGATAGCTACTCGGAACCAACGTGATTAGGGGTTGTCAATCCCTTCACGGTCACTTACGAGAGTGAGATCTGATAGACATAATATTTTTGGTATTTTTGGTATAAAGATGCAAAGTAAAAAGTAAAAGCAAAGTAAAAAAGCAAAGAAAGATTAAAGTGATGGAGATTGATATGATGAGAATAGACCCGGGGGCCATAGGTTTCACTAGTGGCTTCTCTCAAGAGCATAAGTATTCTACGGTGGGTGAACAAATTACTATTGAGCAATTGACAGAATTGAGCATAGTTATGAGAATATCTAGGCATGATCATGTATATAGGCATCACGTCCGTGACAAGTAGATCGAAACGATTCTGCATCTACTACTATTACTCCACTCATCGACCGCTATCCAGCATGCATCTAGAGTATTAAGTAAAAAACGGAGTAACGCCTTAAGCAAGATGACATGATGTAGAGAGATAAATTCATGCAATATCGAATAAACCCCATCTTGTTATCCTCGATGGCAACGATACAATACGTGCCTTGCTGCCCCTTCTGTCACTAGGTAAGGACACTGCAAGATCGAACCCAAAGCTAAGCACTTCTCCCATGGCAAGAACTACCAATCTAGTTGGCCAAACCAAACGGATAATTCGAAGAGACTTGCAAAGATAACCAATCATACATAAAAGAATTCAGAGAAGATTCAAATATTATTCATAGATAGACTTGATCATAAACCCACAATTCATCGGTCTCAACAAACACACTTCAGAAAGAAGATTACATCGAATAGATCTCCACAAGAGAGGGGGATAACTTTGTATTGAGATTCAAAGAGAGAGAAGAAGCCATCTAGCTACTAACTATGGACCCGAAGGTCTGAGGTAAACTACTCACACTTCATCGGAGGGGCTAGGATGATGTAGAAGCCATCTGTGATGACGGCCCTCTTCCGGCGAAGCTCCAGAATAGGCCCCAAGATGGGATCTCATGGATACAGGAAGTTGCGACAGCGGAATTAGGTTTTTGCCTCCTGTTCTGGTCGTTTGGGGGTACGTGTGTATATATAGGAGGAAGTACGCCGGAGGAGCAATGAGGGGCCCACGAGGCAGGGGGCGCGCCCTAGGGGGGCGCCCCCCACCCTTGTGACCGCCTCTTTTGTTCCTTGGTGCAGGGTCCAAGTCTCCTAGATCACGTTCGGTGAGAAAATCACGTTCCCAAAGATTTTATTCCGTTTGGACTACGTTTGATATTCCGTTTATACGAAACACTGAAATAGGCAAAAAAACAGCAATTTTGGGCTGGGCCTCCGGTTAATAGGTTAGTCCCAAAAATAATATAAAAGTGGAAAATAAAGCCCAATATAGTCCAAAACTGTAGATAATATACCATGGAGCAATCAAAAATTATAGATACGTTGGAGACGTATCAATGCAGCTATATCTCCCACGTGTCGAGGCACGACTTAGAGGCATAACCGCATGGTGGTTTTGTCGCAAGAGGGGTAATCTTCACACAATCCCATGTACTAAATAAGAAAGGGATAAAGAGTTGGCTTACAATCGCCACTTCACACAAGTAACAAGTTAAACATACATCATCCAAAATACAATCAAGGTCCGACTACAGAACCAACATAAAAGAAGACAACCCCAAATGCTAGATCCCCGATCGTCCCAACTGGACTCCACTATTGATCATCAGGAAACGAAACATAGTAACGACCAAGGTCTTCAACGAGCTCCCACTTGAGCTTGGTTGCGTCACCTGCACTGGTTTCATCGGCACCTGCAACTGTTTGGAAGTATCCGTGAGTCACGAGGACTCAGCAATCTCACACCCGCGAGATCAAGACTATTTAAGCTTATGGGTAGTATGTGGTAATGAGGTGGAGCTGCAGCAAGTGCTAAGAAAATATGGTGGCTAACATACACAAGTAGGCCACCCAACGGTCGCGAAGCTAAGAAGTGCTCAAGAAGTGATCCTGAAACTACTTATGTTCAAGCATAACACAAGACCGTGTTCACTTCCCGGGCTCCACCAAAAAAGAGACCGTCACGGCTACACACGCGGTTGATTCATTTTAATTAAGTCAAGTGTCAAGTTTTCTACAACCATCTTCCACATAACCGCGAGCACGGCTCTCGAAAGTTTATACCCTGCAACGGTGTCCCAACTTAGCCCATCACAAGCTCTCATGATCAACAAAGGATATTCCTTCTCCCAGAAAGACCCAATTAGTCTTGGAATCCCAGTTACAAGACATTTCGACAATGGTAAACAAGATCAGCAGGACCACCCAACTGTGCCGACAAATCCCGATAGGAGCTGCACATATCTCGTTCTCAAGGCACACCGGATGAGCACTCCGTACAACTAAAACCAGCCCTCAAGTTTCCCCGAGGTGGCGCTGCAAAGGACTCTAGTTCGGACCAACGCTTAGAGGAGCACTGGCCCCGGGGGGGGGAGTAAAATAAGATGACCCTCGGGCTCCAGAAACCCAAGGGAAAAAAGTCTTAGGGTGTTAGGCAAATGTAAAACCAAGGTTGGGCCTTCCTGGAGGAGTTTTATTCAAAGCGAACTGTCGAGGGGGTCCCATAACCCCAACCGCGTTAGGAACACAAAATCAACGAACATAACACCGGTATGACGGAAACTAGGGCGGCAAGAGTGGAACAAAACACCAGGCATAAGGTCGAGCCTTCCACCCTTTACCAAGTATATATATATGCATTAAAGTAAATAAGAGATATTCCGACAATATCCATGTTCCAACATGGAACAAACTTCATCTTCACCTGCAACTAACAATGCTATAAGAGGGGCTGAGCAAAAGTGGTAACATAGTCAAAACAACGGTTTGCTAGGAAGGTGGGTTAGAGGCTTGACATGGCAATATGGGAGGCATGATATAACAAGTGGTAGGTAGCGCGACATAGCGATAGAGCGAACAACTAGAAAGAAAAGACAGAAGTGATATCGAAGGTATGATCATCTTGCCTAAAATCCCGCAAGGAAGAAGAACGAGTCCATGAAGAAGACAAACAGACATAGTCGAACGGATCCTCACAAACGCGACATTACCGGAACTAACAAGAAGAAGCAACACCGGAAAGGAGCAAAAAACATGGTAAACCAACAAGCATAAACATGGCATGATGCACAATCAAGTATGATGCATGTCCGGTTTAGATATGCATGGCATGGCAAAGTGCACAAGCAAAACTACAAGTTAAGTGGAGCTCAACATGTAACAAGATGCATGATGATGAAACACCACATTCGATTATTTAGTTCACTCTCGGTTAGGTACTCAACCATATAAAATGTTGGTTAAAATGGCAAGAGGTGAGGCAAAAGTAAACTACCTATTTAGGCAAGTTTAAATGAGGCCGGAAATAACAAACAACAATTCCAGAAAATCCCCATATGCATATTATGAATTTGGTACTGTTCTGCCCTAAACCATATTTTAGAGTTGTCAAACGTGCAAGATGAGAGCACCAAGTTAAACTAGGCATTTTTCTACCCCATTTACATATAAAGTTTGATTAAAATCGAGCTACAGTTAATTAGTTATGAAATAAATCATTTTAACATGGCATTTATGCAAATTATAAGCAAACAGCAAGTTAAACATTTTAAACATGCATGAAAGTTGGTATTATGAAACTAGATGAAATTCTAGTCATTTTACATATATAAAGTTTTTACATATGATGCACGGTTTGTGAGTTATTAAATGCATGAAGCGCAAGGGATTTTCTGTTAAACTGTAGTCTTTGGATAAAAAGTTGAATTCGTGTAACAGGAATAAACACTACAGGGCCAAATCTGGGTGAGCACAGGATAATATGCAGCGCCTAGGGCGTCACATAACAAACAGGGGGTGGGCTGGCTTGTGCTCACCTCGCGGGCCTTGGGGCCAGCAGATCTGGTGGGCTAAGCCTGTAGCAGGGCGCGGGGCGGCTGGGCCACGCGTGAGGAGGTTGGGGAGGCGCGGCAGGGGAGGTCCACACGCCCATGTTTACAATGGTTCGAGGCGAAGCACGACGCGGCTGGAGACGAACAGGGGCCACGCATACAGGGGAAGGAGGCTCGATGCAGGTCGGCTTGGCGTCCATGCACTACAAAAAAAATACACTTCCATGATGATACGTGTTTGTCACAGTAGGTCACGTTTTCTGTCATGCATGTACATCCATGACAATTTTATGACAGAATCAAGATAGTCATACCTGTGCTGTCGTAGAAGTGTTCCATGACATTATCAAAATTATCATCACGGAAGTGTCCACTTCCATGACAATAAATCATGCGTCATAGAAGTGCTTTCGTCAAGGGTGACTGACACGTGGCATCCACCGTAACGGAACGCCGTTAAGCTATTGGGTCCGGTTTTGGATCCGATAACCCATTAACAACCCCGACCAATGGGGATTTTCCACGTGTAAAATCATCATTGGCTGGAGGAAACACGTGTTGGCTCGCCGTTGGGACAGATGTCATCCACTCATTGGACCCAAAGCGCCTATGATACGTCGACACATGGCACGGCCCAATAGAGGCCCATTCCTGTGAAAAGGCCGGCCTGTTTGACTTGGTCAAAAGGTGGTGGGCCGGCCCACGGCAGGCCTGTTAACGGCATGTTCGCATATAGCCCATTTACAGCCCGCTAACCTAGGGCCCGTTTACGACCTATCCAAATTAGGCCCAGTATCGTCATCTGGGCTGTCCAATATAATTCCAGCCCATTTTAACTTCCGGCCCATGTATGGCCCATGATGTCTTTCGGCCCATATGAGGCCCTTAGTAACTCTCGGCCCATTAACGACCCGTGGTAAAACTGGCCCGTAATGAACAATGTATCACTTTATATGCATTAATGGCACGTGGTGAAACTGGCTCGTATTGAATAGTGTATCACTTTATACCCATTAACGGCCCATTATTCCGCTGGGCCATTTCCAGCCCATATTATCTTTCGGCCTTCTCAGGGCCCATTTATTCCTGGGCTCATTTCCAGCATTCGTTTACTTATGGCCCGTTACTGTCATTTTGTGCTTGTGGGCCAAATTCAGCCCGTGGTTACAGTCGGCCCATTAATACGTTGGGTCGTTTTCATAGCATCATCAAATACGGCCGATTAACGATGGCCTGTTATGGTCAGCCCATGAACGGATGATTTCAGCTCTAGCCCATTTACGACCATAATGTGGTCTGTTATTGGCCCATGTTTGACCAACCAATCATATGGCCCGTTGAAGGCCCATTGATGATACGGCCCATAGAAGGCCCATTTTGTCTACGGCCCGTATAAGGCCCATTGTTTCTATGCCACAGAAGGCCCATTGTTTCTACGACCCTTAGAAGGCGCATTGTTTCTATGACCCGTAGGAGGCCCATGTTAACTACAGTAAATATGTAGCCATGGTTATTGTGGCCTAGTTTTAAAAAAATAGGTTATTGCGGCCACTAGAAAACCGCGGAAAAAGAACTGCACTGACTACAAGAAAACAAATAAACAAGACAATAAGGAAATAAATAAGCAAGCAACTTACGCTAGGCTATCACGGCTATTACACATATTACATCCACTGGGCATCAAAGTTCGCCACCAGTGCAAATATAGGGAACAAAGCAGCATATAAACGCCACAAAAAAACAAGTCCAGGACTTAAACCACTTCAGAAGAGCTCAGGAAACAATATACTGGGTACCCATAATGCTGGCAAGATGCTTAGCAAGCTTATTAACTTTCTCTTGTTTGGCGCTTAAATCCTCCAGCACTTGCTGTTGCACCAGAAAGTATGCATCTGAATTCTGCAGGGACTTCCTCAGTCCTTCAGCTTCCTGTCGCATACCATCTGATCGATGTATTTCAACTTGAAGTTGAGACTCAAGAAGATGAACTGATTCAGGCAGCGAGTTTGAAGAGCTGGTGCCGGGAGTAGTAGCCAGTAACTCGAACACTACATAAAGACAGGACTTTGGGGTTGTCTCAATGTCTTCAATATAGTTTTTATCAGCTTTCTTGGAGACCAACAGGGATGTCTCACTATCTTGAACCTTATCTGCATTACTTCCTTTACCATTGCATAACGGGGTACTCTTCTCCAATATTTTATCCACGTTCTAAAAGAGAATCAAACAAACACATCGCAGGTTTACAATGTAGTATATGAAACTCATTTTGGTAAACCAATTCAGTAGTAAGGTGGACAGGATAACAGCATGAAACAGACATATATCTATGTAGTATGGTCACTGTATGGTCTATATCATTCTAGTTTATGTTGCCAAATCAAGATAGATACAGTTCGAATCATATCTATTTAAGACAAAGCAGCATAGACAGAATATAAGTGTGGGAAACTACACATCAATAACAACACTTGTAATGTGCATGGCATGAGAACATAACTGTTTATTAAATTGATACTGAAATCAACATAGAGCAAGTTACAACAGCAAACACGTTAAAGAAATAGGTTTAGAACATACCTATTGAGCCATTGGAGTTTCGATTGAATCCTTCAAATTTGAAATTAGTTGGTATGAGTAAATAAAGTGATGCAAGAGCAAAGTAGTATGAACAATAGCTATGGAACTTGACCTGAGAACAATTCTTCTTCTACTTTAAGCATTGACTTGGGGTTCGGAGTGGTGGTCGTCGTGCTTTCGGCACCGCAGTTGCATTACTAACTGCTTGTGTTTGGGTGCTCTGTGGTGGAGACGGTGCCGTGTCAACGGGAACTGGGTTACTATCTGCTGGGGTTGGGGTTAGAAGGGGTGTAGCTGGTTCTCTGTGCAACTGGCTAGGGGTACAATCTGCGTGAGTCTGGGTTATGTGTGGTGGGGCTGGTTCTTGGGCAAGTGCAACCGTGGTTCTATCTCCATCGACAGGTAGCACGAACTTTTCTGAAGACCGTGTTTTTACTCCCACAGATACTGCCATCACCCCCTCCAATTGAAATGGCTGATAAACAAGAAAAGTAATTGAATGTACAGACATTGTAAGATAGACAGTTGCAATGGATAATAGGGAAGAAAACAGGGCATGAAATAGTTCACATTTATGTTGTCCAACCAAACAGAATAGCTGGACATAATTTCACAAATATGATGGCTAATTAAACAGGATAGCATGACTGGTCTGTCGCCAATACTAAATAACTATCGAAATTCTCATGGTGGTCAACCATGTATGGTTTCTCCTGCAGAAAAATGGGTTTGGTTGAATCTCACAGTATATCTTACGATTGGCAACGGGTGCCTGGTACATGGATCAATCATCCTACCATTCTATGGTTTTGGCTTATCGTGTCGACATTCTTCTAAGGTTTTCAAGGCTCTCTGATTTTCCATCAACATATGATAGTTCATGATAGA
This sequence comes from Triticum monococcum, assembly GCA_034509565.1. NCBI lineage: Eukaryota > Viridiplantae > Streptophyta > Magnoliopsida > Poales > Poaceae > Triticum > Triticum monococcum. Next base: position 479,540,931 of record CM067843.1, read on the forward strand.
AGTCTCCGGTATGGGGGCCAATCCATCCCGTACTTGAACCATTACTACATATGCAGACATCGAATCACGTATTCTAACACTTGGGCATATTCACCAGCATTGCAGAATTTCTCTTGTCGACGAACTGAGTTCGAATAAATCCATTGTTTCTGCCAGCTAAACAAGACATCTAATGTTTCTTCACATCTCTCGGGTTTTTGTATCCTCCCAAAAATGTCGGCTGATTAACTCAGAGTTTTCTTCCAAAATATCTTCCTTCAGCAAGAGCGTGCTTGCATCTTATGAACTCATGGGCCTGTGGGTTATGGCCCACTTCAACTCTTGTACAATTTTAACTCATCCTTTCGAGGATTAGCATCTTCTTTAAATCCAATAGTACTTCTTCCTTCATACCCTTTTGGTGACGATCATACAAAACTCTAACTTATTTGGTCCAGGTCCCTTCTATGGACCGTCATGAATAACACATTTCTTTCTTCATTGACCGTGTGGCTTTACGGAGTACTACCACACCTAAAATGAAATGCACTACTTTATCATATTATTTCATATCAAATCTTTTATTACATCCTTAACCATTTTTCGTAAATCCAATTTCCAAAAAGTACTTTATTACAAATGCTGCCACCCACATGGTTTGGTATGGTCAGGCATTACGTCCAACTTTATTAATCTGTTCTCCTTGAGGATTCTTCAGTCCCACTGGAATTGTGCGGCATGCGCCTTGAAATCTTCAATCTCCTGTTTCATCGTGGTGGCCTTGAGATTCATCTCCATCATCTCTGCATGCACTTCTCTTAGGTATTCCTGAGTATAACGGAGTCTTGCTTCAAGTATTTCTCCGATCTGGCATATGGCTTCCATGGCTGCTTCATGAACAGCGTCGAAGAAAGATGCTTGTGGTACACGTGAGATGAAATAGTACTACCCCATCATCTTTGGGCAAACTCCTTTCATACGGTGGAGGTGTACCTCCACATGCCAAATTTCCACTCCCTTTTGCATGAAGGGGTAGCCTTTGTAGACTTCATCTCCTTCATGGTGAATATGCGTCATCATGTCCATCAGGATCTTCGGGTAGTCATGATCACTTGTCAGGGTCATTATTGTTTCCGGGCCCTTAAGGAAAGACTCATAAAGGGTCATCATCTGCAGTTGTAAAACAAAATGGTGCTCAGCATAAGATACACATCTCCTTGGGTACACATTCATATCATCCAAACAAAACTTCAAACTCAATTTCCAACATCCAGTTTATGCATCACAACTCATTTTCTTTCATGTTCACCCAGAATATTAATTTCCAAGATAAAACATAACAACTCCTTAAAGCCTTTCAGCATATGACATATCAACTTTATTGAGTCATGAATTATTACAATCTCTGAGTAATCTATTACATAACTCAACCCTGCATTCTCATGAAAAAGTGTTTTCCTTACTACCCTTATTACTGATATCAACATCTCCTTTACTCAGCTCCAGCTTTCTCATGATTTGTACAATCCCTAGCAAAATGTCCTGCTTCCTTGCAGCGAAAGCAAATAACTTTCGGCATGTCTCGAGGCTTCTTGGTGATGGTGCCTGCTCCTTGAGTTACTTGCTTCCTTTCGAGACAATCATTGGCATAGTGCCTGATGTCCTTCCTTCAAAATAGGTAATATGACTCTTGTCCCTCTTTGCAGAAATTGGGTTGTTCTAAGGGTGTCTTTGTGTTCTCTTATTGGTTTTCTTCGTTCTGATCAAACGTTCTATTCCCTGTGGATCAAACTCCACTACTTTTGTCGGGAAGTATCCCAGATACTCTTTTCTTTCCTAGTTGCAATACTGTGAAAAATGTCCTTCTTCTCCACACGAATAACATGCATTGGAGTAAAATATGTTGAGGCTTTATCCATCAGGGTCTTCAACACTTTCCTTAATCACTGGTTCTTCCATAACTTCTCGGAGGGCTTCTTTCATTCCTTGTTCGTGCTTCTGAATAGTTTGTTGCACCGTGGGGTAAATGTGACACTGAGCTGGGTAGTGGGTGGTTCCTTCACACAAGAAACAAGTCACGTGACTAGTTGGGCATTCCTCAGCTGGGTGTTTCTCCTCACAATGAGGGCATCCATCCTTGTGTTTCTCCTGGGTGTGTCCTATTTCTCCGCAAATCTTGCAGGAAGAATGTTTATTTCTTGGGGTATCATGGTGCTTCCGGATAAGACGAGATCTTGTCAGAGTCTTCTTGAATTCTTCCCAAGTCCATGCTCCATTCCATCCCTGTATAGCTTGATGCATCTGCCACCATGTTGCAGCACTTCCTTCAAAGTACTGAAGAGCATACGATACTTCATTCTTCATTGAAACCAAATTGCTCCTGAAGTGATTCTCCATGTTCTGAATCCATAGCTCTGCCTCCGGCTGGGTTTTCGGTCCAGAGAGTACCCGTCCAACTTCATTCATCATCTACTGGGTCCAAGGGTTTTAGGGTGAGATAAGAGAGGGGTGGGGAGGGATACACATAATACAAACAATAGTTTTGAAAATGGGTTTTATTTGTGGCTGTTAGAAAAACATCGAACAAATGACAGCTCACAAATCTTCGCATCTAACGTAAGTATATAACAGGGGTTTGGTCTTCTAAAAGTCAAATAAATCTTTAGAGTCTTCAGATTCTTCGAGTCTCCGGAGTCTTCAACTATTGTAGCTTCAAATCTTCTAATGCATGGTCAAATCCTGTTTACTCTGAAATGGTCATTGGTTCTCCGATATCTTGTCCTTCTTGGAGCGGCTTCAGTTGATCCTCCGTGTGGTCAAAAGGGAAAAGGGGTATATTCTAACTATTTGAGGTAAGAGAGGATATTTTATAAAATAAAAAAAGATAAGAAGTAATAGATTCTTTTGAAAATAAAGTTTTAGAGACTTCCTGTCATAGGGGCTTTCCGATTTCTAGGGTCACGTCGTACGGTCAACATGTGCTCTGATACCATATCTGTAGCGACCCGACCTCAGACGGTCAAGCCTCTGTGTATCTGTGCCATCCCTGGATCAGTATGCTGGCACACACAGTACATCAATGTATATATCAAAGTGCAATCACATGTATAAATAACGTAAAACAGATGTATACCTCATAAGTCTCAGCGGAAACAAACAATCGGGTGTGGAGTCCCATCAACGCCTTCGGCAGGTTGAGTGTAGACCGTAACCCTATGACGTAACTCTTACTCGTCGGAAGAAACATATCTGCAACATGAGACGTGGCAGCCGTGTAGGTCAGTACATTGAATGTACCGGCAAGATCACCATAAGAGAAAACAGATGATAAACTATACTATATGCAGTATGCCTTTGTGGCTCTGTATCTGAGTTTTGTTTGCGTAAAAGCTGGTTTTATTTTCCCTACATCAAAGGAATTATCCAAAGTCTGTACTATAGAGTTTTCTATCATGACATGGTTCCGCCAACCGATGTCTCATAGCCCAAATCATCATAAGTTGCCCACAATTAATTTAGCAGTCCGGTGTTGAGAGTTCCGAGATAAATCCAAATCCAGAGGCTCAAATTGTACGTAACTGGGGACACGGCTAATCGATTAGGTTTTAACCCTTTGCAGAGGTTTGTACACTTTACCCGCAAGATTCGGTTCCTCTCTTTACATTCTCGCACTTCAGGGTGTTTGAGAACAAGATGACCGAAACATGGTCTTCCGAAGAGTTCCTCTAACCACTGTCCGGTGCTCATCCAATCCTACCGTAGTTCTACATCTGCTAGCACCGTCCCAGCCAAAGTCACAACTAAGGTCAACCAAGCCAGAGCCCATAGTGACTTGCGGTTGCACAGGTAAGCTTCCGGGCATGAAGTATTCTTCCGTCTCTTTGAGTCTGGGTGAAGTTTTCCGCAAGATGTCATGGCGCTTCTCCATGCATCCCGGCCAACCACTGGTTTCTCCAGGGTGCCCGTCAACCGTCCTTCACCCAGTAGTGCGTATTGAATTCTTATCTCGAGTCTCGAAATCTTGAGGAGTCCTGAAGATGCAGTCCTTGCCGGTGCCATCATGAAGTTGTCGCCATTGACGTAGAGTCCTCCTTCTTCACACCACTCTCATGCACTCATACCAAACCCCGTCTACTATAGAGTATCATTAAAACTATGTAATGTCCCGGGTTTGGTAACAGGGAGATGAGTTTCTACCTCATGCATTCTACTCAACTACAAGATTCAATAACACTACTGGAGGGATTATTGAAAGGGTGTTACTACATGCAAATAAAGCATAGGTATGAAAATATGGTCAAAGTGAACTTGCCTGGTATTACTTGATGAAGATAATAACGCTCTCGATATCTTTGATAAACTATTCATCACTCCGAGAAAATCTATATAGTCAAACATTATACTCACATAACCAATAATCTTAGCAAACAATACTAGCAATCAAAAGAACAATCGAAAAGCCATAAATAAAACAATAATGAAGTCAAAGAAAACCAAATAGAATTCCAAAGAAAACTTCACAAAAACAAGGGAGAGACCAACTCACACAATAATAGTCAAAATTTTCTTATTAAAACTAAATTACTCTAATAACTCTTATACAGCATGGAAAATATAATTATAATAAAACAACAATAAAATAATTTACTAAAGCATTTACTAGCAAAAGGAACTAGTATGAAAACTATTGTAACTGACTAGTTAACACCAGAACAACTATAAAAACTAGCAAAAGACAAAAGTAAACAATACTAAAATAATTATCAAACTAATTTACTCCTAAATAACAGAATCAATGACAACATATAATGAAGTGGCAAAAGGAGTTACTTTTGAAACTAATGGAACTACTTTTATCAACTATCACTATGAACTAAACGAACAAATACTAAAATAGTAGCTAAACACTAATAAATACCTACAAAAATTTATCTACTACAGTGTAACATAAACATATGACAACATGTAAAAATTTACAAAAAGAATTGACTAAAAATAATTAAAAACACTAATTATATGACTAAAACAACTACATAAGAAAAACAGTACTATTTTCGCAATAAACCTAATTAAATTAACCTAAAAATGAATAACTATAAGCTACTGGATAGAAAAAAACAGTAGCAAAAAGAATCAATCAAAAACATTTCATAAAACTCAAGATACGGCCAAAATAGTGATTTGGATAAATTTCATCAAACTCAATTTCAAACTACTGAAATTTGAAATCCAATGGTACAAACATAAACTTCAACAAATTTTGAATCTAATGCAAAAAGAATCAATCAATTTGGATCTAAAACATAAAAGTTATAAGCAATATAAAATCAGAACTATTCTGTTTTTAAAATAGAAACGAAAATAACAAAAAAAACAAAAAAAACTAACGGGCGCTACGGGTTGTGCGAGCTGAAACTAAGCAGCGCTCGGGCGAAAAATAACCGAAAGGCGTACGGGCCAAAAGAGAAAGACCAATCGGCTAAACCGATTAGATCTAAACCGTAAATAAACCGAAGCTAAACCGATCTAGTAAAAAACCTAACTGTTCGATCTAATCTAATCACGACCGTATAATCTAGATCGGACGGACGAGGAGGGAGAGAGAGCTCACCGCGGTGGTGGTCGACGGCGAATGCGTCGGGCGACGACGGTGCCGGCACTCCGGTGATCTTCGGCGTCGGTGGGGTGGCCAGGGAGATGAAGCAGACGACGACGAGTCCAACGGTGGTCGTGGCGCCGGTGGAGATGGTCGGAGACGGTCGGCGGCGAGGTCGGGGCGGCGGTGGCGTTTGGGCGTCGGCGGTGGCGGCGCTCCAGTGAGTTTCGGGCTCGCGCGAGCGCACGGGGAGGTGTGGATGAGCGAGGGGAGTGCGGAGGTGGTCTCAAGAGGCGGCGAGGGGGTCGGAGTAGCTCAGTGGGGCGGCAATGGCACGGCGGGGGCGCTCGGCTCCGGCGAGCAATTGAGAAGGAGGCGGGGGTTTTCGGAGGGGGCTTTGAGGCGAAATCGGTCGAGGGAGATGAGTATATATAGGGGGAGGGTGCTTGGAGGAGGGGGCGGATCGAGGAGAGGATCCCGAGGAATCCGGGATACGGCGGCGGTTGGGTGAGGTTGGGCATGGCCGTGGCTTGGCGTGAGGAGGAAGAAGACGGCGGGGTCCACCGGCAGCGAGAGAGAGAGAGAGAGAGGGAAGAGGGAGTGGGCGACCGGGAGGTAACGGCTTCGGCCAGTGTGGGGCTGGCTGGGCCGAAAAGCCAGGTGGGCCGGGGAGAGAGGTAGGGGTCCGCTAGGCTTCGACCCTTTTTTCTATTTATTTTTAAACATAGACAAGAAAAAAAACAAATCACAAATACATAAAAATATTATATAGGCATATAATATATCAAAATGTTCAGAAAAAGAAATCCTAAAAGATGAACATATTTTCATCTACAAATAAATTCAAAAAAATAAAAAATAAACCAAACAGTGCTACTGTTGCCTTAAAACCCAACAAAATCATTTTTAAAATACCAAAATGATTTCAAATTTATTTTCTCCTAGTTTTCCATTGAAGGGAATCATTTTACCCTTATTTCCATTTATTTATTTTGAGGGAAAAAATAATTTGAAAAAAGGCAATTAACTCCTAAATTGAAAGTGGGGTTCAAAATACTTCCAAATGACTTTCAATTTGATTATTTTAACTTCCAGCTCATATTTCATATAATTTGAAGAAGTCACTTTATCTTCTCTCATGAAAATCATTGAGTTGCATAAAGTTTCGAATCTGAAATATTTTCAAATGGAATTCAAATCTTTTCAAATCCCTTTTTCATTTAATTAAATGGAAGAAGTCATATCATCTTCACTCTAGGGTTTTTGTGATGAAATGGATTTGAATTCATGAAGATAAAAATGCAAGATGAAAGTTTGGGAAAGTCATTTCATCCCCTCTCATTCAACTTTTCAAAAGTTTCAAATTCCACTCAATTTCAATCAATCAATCACCCAAACAATCAAAACAATTTATTTAATATAACATTCCAAAATTTAGAATTTTGGGATGTTACAAACCTACCACACTTAAAATGAATCTCGTCCTCGAGATTCGAAGAGGCTAGCAAGAAAAGGTTAGGGGTTGGGGGTCTTCTAGCAAATATTTTGGTCGGAAGGGTCTAGTGTACTACCACACTTAAAAGCATGGGTATGGTTCTGACAAAACTCATGTACTCCATCCTTTTGTGTTGCTGGTGTCGTTGTTCTCATATATTCCGGAATAGCTCTTTCACGGTTGCTCTTCCGGTCGGGGCATAACCTTTTCCTCAAACATGTGTCCTTTCATCCTGGTGACGTTCTTCTGAGACTGGGTCTTCTTAGAAGACTGGACTGTCGCCAATACTAAATAACTATCGAAATTCTCATGGTGGTCAACCATGTATTGTTTCTCCTGCAGAAAAATGGGTTGGGTTGAATCTCATCGTATATCTTACGATTGACAATGGGTGCCTGGTACATGGATCAATCATCCTACCATTCTATGGTTTTGGCTTATCGTGTCGACATTCTTCTAAGGTTTTCAAGGCTCTCTGATTTTCCATCAACATATGATAGTTCATGATAGAAGTCTCCGGTATGGGGGACAATCCATCCCGTACTTGAACCATTACTACATATGCAGACATCGAATCATGTATTCTAATACTTGGGCATACTCACCAGCATTGCAGAATTTCTCTTGTCGATGAACTAAGTTCGAATAAATCCATTGTTTCTGCCAGCTAAACAAGACATCTAACGTTTCTTCACATCTCTCGGGTTTTCGTATCATCCCAAAAATGTCGGCTGATTAACTCAGAGTTTTCTTCCAAAATATTTTCCTTCAGCAAGAGTGTGCTTGCTTCTTATGAACTCCTGGGCCTATGGGTTATGGCCCACTTCAACTCTTGTACAATTTTAACTCATCCTTTCGAGGATTATCATCTTCTTTAAATCCAATAGTACTTCTTCCTTCATACCCTTGTGGTGACGATCATACAAAACTCCAACTTATTTGGTCCAGGTCCCTTCTATGGACCGTCATGAGTAACACATTTCTTTCTTCATTGACCATGTGGCTTTACGGAGTACTACCACACCTAAAATGAAATGCACTAGTTTATCATATTATTTCATATCAAATCTTTTATTACATCCTTAACCATTTTTCGTGAATCCAATTTCCAAAAAGTACTTTATTACAAATGCTACCACCCACATGGTTTGGTATTGTCAGGCATTACGTCCAACTTTATTAATCTTTTCTCCTTGAGGATTCTTCAGTCCCACTAGAATTGTGCGACATGCGCCTTGAAATCTTCAATCTTCTATTTCATCTTGGTGGCCTTGAGCTTCATCTCCATCATCTCTGCATGCACTTCTCTTAGGTATTCCTGAGTATAACGGAGTCTTGCTTCAAGTATTTCTCCGATCTGGCGTATGGCTTCTATGGCTGCTTCACGAACAGCGTCGAAGAAAGTTGCTTGTGGTACACGTGAGATGAAAAAGTACTGCCCCATCGTCTTTGGGCAAACTCCTTTCATACTGTGGAGGTGTACCTCCACATACCAAAGTTCCACTCCCTTTTGCTTGAAGGGGTAGCCTTTGTAGACTGCATCTCCTTCAAGGTGAATATACTTCATCATGTCCTTCAGGATCTTCGGGTAGTCATGATCACTTGTTAGGGTCATGATTGTTTCCGAGCCCTTAAGGAAAGACTCATAAAGGGTCGTCATCTGCAGTTGTAAAACAAAATGGTGCTCAGCATAAGATACACATCTCCTTGGGTACACATTCATATCATCCAAACAAAACTTCAAACTCAATTTCCAACATCCAGTTTATGCATCACAACTCATTTTCTTTCATGTTCATCCAGAATATTAATTTCCAAGATAAAACATAACAACTCCTTAAAGCCTTTCAGCATATGACGTATCAACTTTATTGAGTCATGAATTATTACAATCTCTGAGTAATCTATTACATAACTCAACCCCGCATTCTCATGAAAAAGTGTTTTCCTTACTACCCTTATTACTGATATCAACATCTCCTTTACTCAGCTCCAGCTTTCTCATGATTTGTACAATCCCTAGCAAAATGTCCTGCTTCCTTGCAGCGAAAACAAATAACTTTCGGCATGTCTCGAGGCTTCTTGGTGATGGTGCCTGCTCCTTGAGTTACTTGCTTCCTTTCGAGACAATCATTGGCATAGTGCCCGACGTCCTTCCTTCAAAACAGGTAATATGACTCTTGTCTCTCTTTGCAGAAATTGGGTTGTTCTGAGGGTGTCTTTGTGTTATCTTCCTGGTTTTCTTCGTTTTGATCAAACGTTCTATTCCCTGTGGATCAAACTCCACTGCTTTTGTCGGGAAGTATCCCAGATACTCTTTTCTTTCCTAGTTGCAATACTGTGAAAAATGTCCTTCTTCTCCACATGAATAATAGGCATTGGAGTAAAATATGTTGAGGCTTTATCCATCAGGGTCTTCAACACTTTCCTTAAGTACTGGTTCTTTCATAACTTCTCGGAGGGCTTCTTTCATTCCTTCTTCCTGCTTCTGAATAGTTTGTTGCACCATGGGGTAAATGTGACACTGAGGTGGGTAGTGGGTAGTTCCTTCACACAAGAAACAAGTCACCTGACTAGTTGGCCATTCCTCACCTGGGTGTTTCTCCTCATAATGAGGGCATCCATCCTGAAGGAAATATGCCCTAGAGGCAATAATAAAGTTATTATTTATTTCCTTATATCATGATAAATGTTTATTATTCATGCTAGAATTGTATTAACCGGAAACATAATACATGTGTGAATACATAGACAAACAGAGTGTCACTAGTATGCCTCTACTTGACTAGCTCGTTAATCAAAGATGGTTATGTTTCCTAACCATGAACAAAGAGTTGTTATTTGATTAACGGGGTCACATCATTAGTTGAATGATCTGATTGACATGACCCATTCCATTAGCTTAGCACCCGATCGTTTAGTATGTTGCTATTGCTTTCTTCATTACTTATACATGTTCCTATAACTATGAGATTATGCAACTCCCGTTTACCGGAGGAACACTTTGGGTACTACCAAACGTCACAACGTAACTGGGTGATTATAAAGGAGTACTACAGGTGTCTCCAATGGTAGATGTTGGGTTGGCGTATTTCGAGATTAGGGTTTGTCACTCCGATTGTCGGAGAGGTATCTCTGGGCCCTCTCGGTAATACACATCACATAAGCCTTGCAAGCATTATAACTAAGATGTTAGTTGTGAGATGATGTATTACGGAACGAGTAAACAGACTTGCCAGTAACGAGATTGAACTAGGTATTGGATACCGACGATCGAATCTCGGGCAAGTAACATACCGATGACAAAGGGAACAACGTATGTTGTTATGCGGTCTGACCGATAAAGATCTTTGTAGAATATGTAGGAGCCAATATGGGCATCCAGGTTCCGCTATTGGTTATTGACCGGAGAAGTGTCTCGGTCATGTCTACATTGTTCTTGAACCGTAGGGTCCGCACGCTTAACGTTACGATGACAGTTATTATGAGTTTATGCATTTTGATGTACCGAAGGTTGTTTGGAGTCCCGGATGTGATCACGGACATGACGAGGAGTCTCGAAATGGTCGAGACATAAAGATTGATATATTGGAAACCTATGTTTGGACATCGGAAGTGTTCCGGGTGAAATCGGGATTTTACCGGATTACCGGGAGGGTTACCGGAACCCCCCGGGAGCCAAATGGGCCAACATGGGCCTTAGTGGAAAGGTGAGAGGGCAGCCCACATAGGGCTGCGCCTCCCCCCCTCTCCCTAGTCCTATTAGGACTAGGAGAGGGGCCGGCCACCTCTCTCTTTCTCTTCCCCTTTGGGTAATCCTATTAGGAATAGGATTGGGGGGGGAGTCCTACTCCCGGTAGGAGTAGGACTCCCCCTGCGCCTCCCTTGCTTGGCCGGCCAGCCCTCCCCCTCTCATCCTTTATATACGGGGGCAGGGGGCACCTCTAGACACACAAGTTGATCCTTGAGATCGTTCCTTAGCCGTGTGCGGTGCCTCCTGCCAGCAAATTCCACCTCGATCATACCGTTGTAGTGCTTAGGCGAAGCCCTGCGTCGGTAGTACATCAAGATCGTCACCACGCCATCGTGCTGACGGAACTCTTCCTCGACGCTTTGCTGGATCGGAGCCCGAGGATCGTCATCGAGCTGAACGTGTGCTAAGAACTCGGAGGTGCCGGAGTAACGGTGCTTGGATCGGTCGGATCGGGAAGACGTACGACTACTTCCTCTATGTTGTGTGATCGCTTCCATAGTCGGTCTGCGTTGGTACGTAGACAACACTCTCCCCTCTCATTGCTATGCATCACCATGATCTTGCATGTGCGTAGGAAATTTTTTGAAATTACTACGTTCCCCAACAGTGGCATCCGAGCCTAGGTTTTATGGTTTGATGTTATTTGCACGAGTAGAACACAAGTGAGTTGTGGGCGATACAAGTCATACTGCCTACCAGCATGTCATACTTTGGTTCGGCGGTATTGTTGGACGAGACGACCCGGACCAACCTTACGCGTACGCTTACGCGAGACCGGTTCCCTCGACGTGCTTTGCACATAGATGGCTTGCGAGCGACTGTCTCTCCAACTTTAGTTGAACCGAGTATGGCTACGCCCGGTCCTTGAGAAGGTTAAAACGGAGTCTATTTGACAAACTATCGTTGTGGTTTTGATGCGTAGGTGAGATGAGTTCTTGCTTAAGCCCGTAGCAGCCACGTAAAACATGCAACAACAAAGTAGAGGACGTCTAACTTGTTTTTGCAGGGCATGATGTGATGTGATATGGTCGAGGCATGATGCTAAATTTTATTGCATGAGATGATCATCTTTTGTAACCAAGTTATCGGCAACTGGCAGGAGCCATATGGTTGTCGCTTTATTGTATGCAATGCAATCGCGATGTAATGCTTTACTTTATTACTAAGCGGTAGTGATAGTCGTGGAAGCATAAGATTGGCGAGACGACAACGATGCTATGATGGAGATCAAGGTGTCGTGCCGGTGACGATGGTGATCATGACGGTGCTTCGGAGATGGAGATCACAAGCACAAGATGATGATGGTCATATCATATCACTTATATTGATTGCATGTGATGTTTATCTTTTTATGCATCTTATCTTACTTTGATTGACGGTAGCATTATAAGATGATCTCTCACTAAATTATCAAGAAGTGTTCTCCCTGAGTATGCACCGTTGCCAAAGTTCGTCGTGCCCAGACACCACGTGATGATCGGGTGTGATAAGCTCTACGTCCATCTACAACGGGTGCAAGCCAGTTTTGCACACGCAGAATACTCGGGTTATACTTGACGAGCCTAGCATATGCAGATATGGCCTCGGAACACGGAGACCGAAAGGTCGAGCGTGAATCATATAGTAGATATGATCAACATAACGATGTTCACCATTGAAAACTACTCCATCTCACGTGATGATCGGTTATGGTTTAGTTGATTTGGATCACGTGATCACTTAGAGGATTAGAGGGATGTCTTTCTAAGTGGGAGTTCTTAAGTAATATGATTAATTGAACTTTAATTTATCATGAACCTAGTCCTGGTAGTATTAGCATATCTATGTTGGAGATCAATAGCTCGCGTTGTTGCTTCCCTGTGTTTATTTTGATATGTTCCTAGAGAAAAACTATGTTGAAAGATTTTAGTAGCAATGATGCGGATTGGATCCGTGATATGAGGTTTGTCCTCATTGCTGCACAGAAAAATTATGTCCTTGATGCACCGCTAGGTGACAGACCTATTGCAGGAGCAGATGCAGACGTTATGAACGTTTGGCTAGCTCAATATGATGACTACTTGATAGTTTAGTGCACCATGCTTAACGGCTTGGAGTCGGGACTTCGAAGACGTTTTGAACGTCATGGACCATATGAGATGTTCCAGGAGTTGAAGTTAATATTTCAAGCAAATACCTGAGTTGAGAGATATGAAGTCTCCAACAAGTTCTATAGCTAAAAGATGGAGGAGAATCGCTCAACTAGTGAGCATGTGCTCAGATTGTCTGGGTACTACAATCGCTTGAATCAAGTGGGAGTTAATCTTCCAGATACGATAGTGATTGACAGAATTCTCTAGTCACCATCACCAAGTTAGTAGAACTTCGTGATGAACTATGATATGCAAGGGATAACGGAAACGATTCCCAAGCTCTTCGTGATGCTGAAATCAACGAAGGTAGAAATCAAGAAAAACATCAAGTGTTGATGGTTGACAAGACCACTAGTTTGAAGAAAAGGGCAAAAAGGGAAGAAGGGGAACTTCAAGAAGAACGGCAAGCAAGTTGCTACTCAAGTGAAGAAGCCCAAGTCTGGACCTAAGCCTGAGACTGAGTGTTTCTACTGCAAAGGGACTGGTCACTGGAAGCGGAACTACCCCAAGTGATTGGCGGATAAGAAGGATGGCAAAGTGAACATAAGTATATTTGATATACATGTTATTGATGTGTACTTTACTAGTGTTTATAGCAAACCCTCAGTATTTGATACTAGTTCAGTTGCTAAGATTAGTAACTCGAAACGGGAGTTGCAGAATAAACAGAGACTAGTTAAGGGTGAAGTGACGATGTGTGTTGGAAGTGGTTCCACGATTGATATGATCATCATCGCACACTCCCTATACTTTCGGGATTAGTGTTGAACCTAAATAAGTGTTATTTGGTGTTTGCGTTGAGCATGAATATGATTTGATCATGTTTATTGTAATACGGTTATTCATTTAAGTAAAAGAATAAATTGTTGTTCTGTTTAAATGAATAAAACTTTATATGGTTACACACCCAATGAAAATAGTTCATTGGATCTCGATCTTAGTGATACACATATTCAAAATATTGAAACCAAAAGATGCAAAGTTAATAATGATAGTGCAACTTATTTGTGGCACTGCCGTTTAGGTCATATTGGTGTAAAGCACATGAAGAAACTCCATGCTGATGGGATTTTGGAATCACTTGATTATGAATCACTTGATGCTTGCGAACCATGCCTTATGGGCAAGATGACTAAGACTCCGTTCTCCTGAGCGAGCAAATGACTTATTGGAAATACTACATACTGATGTATGCAGTCCGATGAGTGTTTAGGCTCACGGCAAGTATCGTTATTTTTTAAACTTCACAGATGATTTGAGCAGATATGGGTATATCTACTTGATGAAACATAAGTCTGAAACATTTGAAAAGTTCAAAGAATTTCAGAGTGAAGTGGAAAATCATCGTGACAAGAAAATAAAGTTTCTACGATCTGATCGCGGAGACAAATATTTGAGTTACGAGTTTGGTCTTCAGTTAAAACAATGTGAAATAGTTTCACTACTCACGCCACCTGGAACACCACAGCATAATGGTGTGTCCGAACGTCATAACCGTACTTTATTGGATATAGTGCAATCTATGATGTTTCTTACCGATTTACCACTATCTTTTTTGGGGTTATGCATTAGAGACAGTTGCATTCACGTTAAAAAGGGGCACAATCTATATCCGTCGAGACGACGCCTTATGAACTATGGTTTGGCAAGAAACCAAAGTTGTCGTTTCTTGAAGTTTGGGGTTGTGATGCTTATGAGAAAAAGTTTCATCCTGATAAGCTCAAACCCAAATCGGAGAAATATGTCTTCATAGGATACCCAAAGGAGACTGTCGGGTACACCTTCTGTTGGGGAACGCAGTAATTTCGAAAATTTTCCTACGCACACGCAAGATCATGGTGATGCACAGCAACGAGAGGGGAGAGTGTTGTCTACGTACCAACGCAGACCGACTGCGGAAGCGATCACACAACGTAGAGGAAGTAGTCGTACGTCTTCTTCCCGATCCGACCGATCCAAGCACCGTTACTCCGGCACCTCCGAGTTCTTAGCACACGTTCAGCTCGATGACGATCCTCGGGCTCCGATCCAGCAAAGCGTCGAGGAAGAGTTCCGTCAGCACGACGGCGTGGTGACGATCTTGATGTACTACCGACGCAGGGCTTCGCCTAAGCACTACAACGGTATGATCGAGGTGGAATTTGGTGGCAGGGGGCACCGCACACGGCTAAGGAACGATCTCAAGGATCAACTTGTGTGTCTTGGGGTGTCCCCTGCACCCGTATATAAAGGTTGGAGGGAGGGGGCTGGTCGGCCAGAGAGAGGGAGGCGCAGGAGGAGTCCTACTCCTACCGGGAGTAGGACTCCCCCCTCCAATCCTAGTCCAACTAGGAATCCTTTAAAGGGGAGAGAGAGAGAGAGGTGGCCGGCCCCTCTCCTAGTCCTAATAGGACTAGGGAGAGGGGGGGAGGCGCAGCCCTATGTGGGCTGCCCTCTCACCTTTCCACTAAGGCCCATGTTGGCCCATTTGGCTCCCGGGGGGTTCCGGTAACCCTCCCGGTAATCCGGTAAAATCCCGATTTCACCCGGAACACTTCCGATGTCCAAACATAGGCTTCCAATATATCAATCTTTACGTCTCGACCATTTCGAGACTCCTCGTCATGTCCGTGATCTCATCCGGGACTCCGAACAACCTTCGGTACATCAAAATGCATAAACTCATAATAACTGTCATCGTAACGTTAAGCGTGCGGACCCTACGGTTCGAGAACAATGTAGACATGACCGAGACACATCTCCGGTCAATAACCAATAGCGGGACCTGGATGCCCATATTGGCTCCTACATATTCTACGAAGATCTTTATCGGTCAGACCGCATAACAACATACGTTGTTCCCTTTGTCATCGGTATGTTACTTGCCCGAGATTCGATCGTCGGTATCCAATACCTAGTTCAATCTCGTTACTGGCAAGTCTCTTTACTCGTTCCGTAATACATCATCTAACAACTAGCATATTAGTTGCAGTGCTTGCAAGGCTTATGTGATGTGCATTACCGAGAGGGCCCAGAGATACCTCTCCGACAATCGGAGTGACAAATCCTAATCTCAAAATACGCCAACCCAACATCTACCATTGGAGACACCTGTAGTACTCCTTTATAATCACCCAGTTACGTTGTGACGTTTGGTAGTACCCAAAGTGTTCCTCCGGTAAACGGGAGTTGCATAATCTCATAGTTATAGGAACATGTATAAGTCATGAAGAAAGCAATAGCAACATACTAAACGATCGGTTGCTAAGCTAATGGAATGGGTCATGTCAATCAGATCATTCTACTAATGATGTGACCTCGTTAATCAAATAACAACTCTTTGTTTATGGTTAGCAAACATAACCATCTTTGATTAACGAGCTAGTCAAGTAGAGGCATACTAGTGACACTCTGTTGGTCTATGTATTCACACATGTATTATGTTTCCGGTTAATACAATTCTAGCATGAATAATAAACATTTATCATGATATAAGGAAATAAATAATAACTTTATTATTGCCTCTAGGGCATATTTCCTTCAGTCTCCCACTTGCACTAGAGTCAATAATCTAGTTCACATCGCCATGTGATTTAACAGCAATAGTTCACATCACCATGTGATTAACACCCATAGTTCACATCGTCATGTGACCAACACTCAAAGGGTTTACTAGAGTCAGTAATCTAGTTCACATATCTATGTGATTAACACCCAAAGAGTACCAAGGTGTGATCATGTTTTGCTTGTGAGATAATTTTAGTCAACAGGTCTGTTACATTCAGATCCACATGTATTTTGCAAATTTCTATGTCAACAATGCTCTGCATGGAGCTACTCTAGCTAATTGCTCCCACTTTCAATATGTATCCAGATTGAGACTTTTAGATTCATCTGGATCAGTGTCAAAAACTTGTGTCGACGTAACCCTTTACGACGAACCTTTTTGTCACGTCCATAATCGAGAAACATATCCTTATTTCACTAAGGATAATTCTGACCGCTGTCCAGTGATCTACTCCTAGATCACTATTGTACTCCCTTGCCAAATCAGTGCAGGGTATACAATAGATCTGGTACATAGGATGGCATACTTTATAGAAGCTATGAATGAGGCATAGGGAATGACTTTCATTCTCTTTCTATCTTCTGCCGTGGTCGGGCTTTGAGTCTTTACTCAACTTCACACCTTGTAACACAGGCAAGAAACTTTTTCTTTGACTGTTCCATTTTGAACTACTTCAAAATCTTGTCAAGGTATGTACTTATTGAAAAACTTATCAAGCGTCTTGATCTATCTCTATAGATCTTGAAGCTCAATATGTAAGCAGCTTTACCGAAGTCTTTCTTTGATAAACTCCTTTCAAACACTCCTTTTATGCTTTACAGCATAACTCTACATTATTTCCAATCAACAATATGTCAATCACATATACTTATCAGAAATGTTGTAGTGCTCCCACTCACTTTCTCATAAATACAGGCTTCACCGCAAGTCTGTATAAAACTATATGCTTTGATCAACTCATCAAAGCGTATATTCCAACTCCGAGATGTTTGCACCAGTCCACAGATAGATCGCTGGAGCTTGCATATTTAGTTAACACCTTTAGGATCGACAAAACCTTCTAGTTGCATCGTATACAACTCTTCTTTAGCAAATCCATTAAGGAATGCAGTTTTGTTTATCCCTTTGCCAGATTTCATAAAATGCGGCAATTGCTAACATGATTCGGACAGACTTAAGCATAGATACGAGTGAGAAAATCTCATCGTAGTCAACACCTTGAACTTGTCGAAAACCTTTTGCGACAATTCTAGCTTTGTAGATAGTAACACTACTATCAGCGTCCGTCTTCCTCTTGAAGATCCATTTATTTTCTATGGCTTGCCGATCATCGGGCAAGTCAACCAAAGTCCATACTTTGTTCTCATACATGGATCCCATCTCGGATTTCATGGCCTCAAGCCACTTTGCGGAATCTGGGCTCACCATCGCTTCTTCATAGTTCGTAGGTTCATCATGATCTAGTAGCATGACTTCCAGAAAAGGATTACCGTACCACTCTGGCGCGGATCTTACTCTGGTTGATCTACGAGGTTCAGTAGTATCTTGTTCTGAAGTTTCATGATCATCATCATTAGCTTCCTCACTAATTGGTATAGGTGTCGCAGAAACAGTTTTCTGTGATGTACTATTTTCCAATAAGGGAGCAGGTACAGTTACCTCGTCAAGTTCTACTTTCCTCCCACTCACTTCTTTCGAGAGAAACTCCTTCTCTAGAAAGGATTCATTATAAGCAAGGAATGTCTTGCCTTAGGATCTGTGATAGAAGGTGTACCCAACAGTCTCCTTTGGGTATCATATGAAGACATATTTCTCCGATTTGGGTTTGAGCTTATCAGGATGAAACTTTTTCACATAAGCATCACAACCCCAAACTTTAAGAAACGACTACTTTGGTTTCTTGCTAAACCACAGTTCAGATTGTGTCGTCTCAACGGACTTAAATGGTGCCCCTTTTTAACGTGAATGCAGCTGTCTCTAATGCATAACCCCAAAACGATAGTGGTAGATCGGTAAGAGACATCATAGATCGCACTATATCTAATAAAGTACGGTTATGACGTTCGGACACACCATTATACTATGGTGTTCCATGTGGCGTGAGTAGTGAAACTATTTCACATTGTTTTTAACTGAAGGCCAAACTTGTAACTCAAATACTTTTCTCTACGATCAGATCATAGAAACTTTATTTTCTTGTTACGATGATTTTTCACTTCACTCTGAAATTCTTTGAACTTTTCAAATGTTTCAGACTTATGTTTCATCAAGTAGATATACTCATATCTGCTCAAATCATCTGTGAAGATCAGAAAATAATGATACCTGTCGCGAGCCTCAATATTCATCGGACCACATACATCAGTATGTATGATTTCCAACAAATCTGTTGCTCGCTCCATTGTTTTGAAGAACAGAGTCTTAGTCATCTTGCCCATGAGGCATGGTTCGCAAGCATCAACTGATTCATAATCAAGTGATTCCAAAAGCCCATCAGCATGGAGTTTCTTCATGCGCTTTACACCAATATGACCTAAACTGCAGTGCCACAAATAAGTTGCACTATCATTATTAACTTTGCATCTTTTGGTTTCAATATTATGAATATGTGTATCACTATGATCGAGATCCAATGAACCATTTTCATTGGGTGTGTAACCATATAAGGTTTTATTCATGTAAACAGAACAACAATTGTTCTCTAACTTAAATGAATAACCGTATTGCAATAAACATGATCAAATCATATTCATGCTCAACGCAAACACCAAATAACACTTATTTAGTTTCAACACTAATCCCGAAAGTATAGGGAGAGTGCGATGATGATCATATCAATCTTGGAACTACTTCCAACACACATCGTCACCTCGACTTTTACTAGTTTCTGTTTATTCTGCAACTCCCGTTTCGAGTTACTACTCTTAGCAACTAAACCAGTATCAAATACTGAGGGGTTGCTATAAACACTAGTAAAGTACACATCAATAACATGTATATCAAATATACTTATGTTCACTTTGCCATCCTTCTTATCCGCCAATCACTTGGGGTAGTTCCGCTTCCAGTGACCAGTCCCTTTGCAGTAGAAACACTTAGTCTCAGGCTTAGGATCAGACTTGGGTTTCTTCACTTGAGCAGCAACTTGCTTGCTATTCTTTTTGAAGTTCCCTTTCTTCCCTTTTGCCCTTTTCTTCAAACTAGTGATCTTGTCAACCATCAACACTTGATGTTTTTCTTGATTTCTACCTTCGTTGATTTCAGCATCACGAAGAGCTTGGGGTTTGTTTCCGTTATCCCTTGCATATTATAGTTCATCATGAAGTTCTACTAACTTAGTGATGGTGACTAGAGAATTCTGTCAATCACTATCTTATCTGGAAGATTAACTCCCACTTGATTCAAGCGATTGTAGTACCCAGACAATCTGAGCACATGCTCACTAGTTGAGCGATTCTCCTCCATCTTTTAGCTATAGAACTTGTTGGAGACTTCATATCTCTCAACTCGGGTATTTGCTTGAAATATTAACTTCAACTCCTGGAACATCTCATATGGTCCATGACGTTCAAAACATCTTTGAAGTTCCGATTCTAAGCCGTTAAGCATGGTGCACTTAAACTATCAAGTAGTCATCATATTGAGCTAGCCAAACATTCATAACGTCTGCATCTGCTCCTGCAATAGGTCTGTCACCTAGCGGTGCATCAAGGACATAATTCTTCTGTGCAGCAATGAGGATAAACCTCAGATCATGGATCCAATCCGCATCATTGCTACTAACATCTTTGAACACAATTTTCTCTAGGAACATATCAAAATAAACACAGGGAAGCAACAACGCGAGCTATTGATCTACAACATGATTTGCAAAATACTACCAGGACTAAGTTCATGATAAATTTAAGTTCAGTTAATCAAATTACTTAAGAACTCCCACTCAGATAGACATCCCTCTAATCCTCTAAGTGATCACGTGATCCAAATCAACTAAACCATAACCGATCATCACGTGAGATGGAGTAGTTTTCAATGGTGAACATCGTTATGTTGATCATATCTACTATATGATTCACGCTCGACCTTTTGGTCTCCGTGTTCCGAGGCCATATCTGTATATGCTTGGCTCGTCAAGTATAACCTGAGTATTCTGCGTGTGCAACTGTTTTGCACCCGTTGTATTTGGACGTAGAGCTTATCACACCCGATCATCACGTGGTGTCTGGGCACGAAGAACTTTGGCAACGGTGCATACTCAGGGAGAACACTTCTTGATAATTTAGTGAGAGATCATCTTATAATGCTACCGTCAATCAAAGCAAGATAAGATGCATAAAAGGATAAACATCACATGCAATCAATATAAGTGATATGATATGGCCATCATTATCTTGTGCTTGTGATCTCCATCTCCGAAGCATCGTCATGATCACCATCGTCACCGGCGCGACACCTTGATCTTCATCGTAGCGTCGTTGTCGTCTCGCCAATCTTATGCTTCCACGACTATCACTACCGCTTAGTAATAAAGTAAAGCATTACATCGCGATTTCATTGCATACAATAAAGCGACAACCATATGGCTCCTGCCAGTTGCCGATAACTCGGTTACAAAACATGATCATCTCATACAATAAAATCAGCATCATGCCTTGACCATATCACATCACAACATGCCCTGCAAAAACAAGTTAGACGTCCTCTACTTTGTTGTTGCAAGTTTTACGTGGCTGCTACGGGCTTAAGTAAGAACTCATCTCACCTACGCATCAAAACCACAACGATAGTTCGTCAAATAGACTCCGTTTTAACCTTCTCAAGGACCGGGCGTAGTCACACTTGGTTCAACTAAAGTTGGAGAGACAGTCTTCCGCAAGCCATCTATGTGCAAAGCACGTCGAGGGAACCGGTCTCGCGTAAGAGTACGCGTAAGGTTGGTCCGGATCGTCTCACCCAACAATACCGCCGAACCAAAGTATGACATGCTGGTAGGCAGTATGACTTGTATCGCCCACAACTCACTTGTGTTCTACTCGTGCAAATAACATCAAACCATAAAACCTAGGCTCGAATGCCACTGTTGGGGAACGCAGTAATTTCGAAAATTTTCCTACGCACACGCAAGATCATGGTGATGCACAGCAACGAGAGGGGAGAGTGTTGTCTACGTACCAACGCAGACCGACTGCGGAAGCGATCACACAACGTAGAGGAAGTAGTCGTACGTCTTCTTCCCGATCCGACCGATCCAAGCACCGTTACTCCGGCACCTCCGAGTTCTTAGCACACGTTCAGCTCGATGACGATCCTCGGGCTCCGATCCAGCAAAGCGTCGAGGAAGAGTTCCGTCAGCACGACGGCGTGGTGATGATCTTGATGTACTACCGACGCAGGGCTTCGCCTAAGCACTACAACGGTATGATCGAGGTGGAATTTGGTGGCAGGGGGCACCGCACACGGCTAAGGAACGATCTCAAGGATCAACTTGTGTGTCTTGGGGTGTCCCCTGCCCCCGTATATAAAGGTTGGAGGGAGGGGGCTGGCCGGCCAGAGAGAGGGAGGCGCAGGAGGAGTCCTACTCCTACCGGGAGTAGGACTCCCCCCTCCAATCCTAGTCCAACTAGGAATCCTTTAAAGGGGAGAGAGAGAGAGAGGTGGCCGGCCCCTCTCCTAGTCCTAATAGGACTAGGGAGAGGGGGGAGGCGCAGCCCTATGTGGGCTCCCCTCTCACCTTTCCACTAAGGCCCATGTTGGCCCATTTGGCTCCCGGGGGGTTCCGGTAACCCTCCCGGTAATCCGGTAAAATCCCGATTTCACCTGGAACACTTCCGATGTCCAAACATAGGCTTCCTATATATCAATCTTTACGTCTCGACCATTTCGAGACTCCTCGTCATGTCCGTGATCTCATCCGGGACTCCGAACAACCTTCGGTACATCAAAATGCATAAATTCATAATAATTGTCATCGTAATGTTAAGCATGCGGACCCTACGGTTCGAGAACAATGTAGACATGACCGAGACACGTCTCCGGTCAATAACCAATAGCGGGACCTGGATGCCCATATTGGCTCCTACATATTCTACGAAGATCTTTATCGGTCAGACCGCATAACAACATACGTTGTTCCCTTTGTCATCGGTATGTTACTTGCCCGAGATTCGATCGTCGGTATCCAATACCTAGTTCAATCTCATTACTGGCAAGTCTCTTTACTCGTTCCGTAATACATCATCTAACAACTAGCATATTAGTTGCAGTGCTTGCAAGGCTTATGTGATGTGCATTACCGAGAGGGCCCAGAGATACCTCTCCGACAATCGGAGTGACAAATCCTAATCTCAAAATACGCCAACCCAACATCTACCATTGGAGACACCTGTAGTACTCCTTTATAATCACCCAGTTACGTTGTGACGTTTGGTAGTACCCAAAGTGTTCCTCCGGTAAACGGGAGTTGCATAATCTCATAGTTATAGGAACATGTATAAGTCATGAAGAAAGCAATAGCAACATACTAAATGATCGGGTGCTAAGCTAATGGAATGGGTCATGTCAATCAGATCATTCTACTAATGATGTGACCTCGTTAATCAAATAACAACTCTTTGTTTATGGTTAGGAAACATAACCATCTTTGATTAACGAGCTAGTCAAGTAGAGGCATACTAGTGACACTCTGTTGGTCTATGTATTCACACATGTATTATGTTTCCGGTTAATACAATTCTAGCATGAATAATAAACATTTATCATGATATAAGGAAATAAATAATAACTTTATTATTGCCTCTAGGGCATATTTCCTTCACCTTCTATCACAGATCCTAAGGCAAGACATTCGTTGCTTATAATGGATCATTTCTAGAGAAGGAGTTTCTCTTGAAAGAAGTGAGTGGGAGGAAAGTAGAAAACTTGATAAGGTAATTGTACCTTCTACCTTATTGGAAAGTAGTTCATCACAAAAATCTGTTCTTGTGACTACTACACCAATTAGTGAGGAAGCTAATGATGATGATCATGTAACTTCAGATCAAGTTACTACCGAATCTCGTAGGTAAACCAGAGTGAGATCCGCACCAGAGTGGTACGGTAATCTTGTTCTGGAGTTCATGTTACTTGACCATGACGAACCTACGAACTATGAGGAAGCGATGATGAGCCCAGATTCCGCGAAATGGTTTGAGGCCATGACATCTGAGATATGATCCATGTAAGAGAAAAAGTTTGGACTTTGGTTGACTTGCCCGATGATCGGCAAGCAATTGAGAATAAATGGATCTTCAAGAGAAGACGGACGCTGATAGTAGTGTTACTATCTACAAAGCTAGAATTGTCGCAAAAGGTTTTCGACAAGTTCAAGGTGTTGACTACGATGAGAGCTTCCCACTCGTATCTATGCTTGAGTCTGTCCGAATCATGTTAGTAATTGCCGCATTTTATGAAATCTGGCAAACGGATAAACAAAACTGCATTCCCTAATGGATTTATTAAAGAAGAGTTGTATATGATGCAACCAGAAGGTTTTGTCAATCCGAAAAGTGCTAACAAAATGTGCAAGCTCCAGCAATCCATCTGTGGACTGGTGCAAGCATCTCGGAGTTGGAATATATGCTTTGATGAGTTGATCAAAGCATATAGTTTTATACAGACTTGCGGTGAAGCCTGTATTTACGAGAAAGTGAGTGGGAGCACTACAGCATTTCTGATAAGTATATGTGAATGACATATTGTTGATCGGAAATAATGTAGAATTATTCTGTAAAGCATAAAGGAGTGTTTGAAAGGAGTTTTTCAAAGAAAGACTTCGGTGAAGCTGCTTACATATTGAGCTTCAAGATCTATAGAGATAGATCAAGACGCTTGATAAGTTTTTTTCCAATGAGTACATACCTTGACAAGATTTTGAAGTAGTTCAAAATGGAGCAGTCAAAGAAAGAGTTCTTGCCTGTATTACAAGGTGTGAAGTTGAGTAAGACTCAAAGCCCGACCACGGCAGAAGATAGAAAGAGAATGAAAGTCATTCCCTATGCCTTGGCCATAGGTTCTATAAAGTATGTCATGCTGTATACCAGATCTATTGTATACCCTGCATTGATTTGGCACGGGAGTACAATAGTGATCTAGGAGTAGATCACTGGACAGCGGTCAGAATTATCCTTAGTGAAATAAGGATATGTTTCTCGATTATGGACGTGACAAAAAGGTTCGTCGTAAAGGGTTACGTCGATGCAAGTTTATGACACTGATCCAGATGAATCTAAAGTCTCAATCTGGATACATATTGAAAGTGGGAGCAATTAGCTAGAGTAGCTCCGTGTAGAGCATTGTAGACATAGAACTTGCAAAATACTTATGGATCTGAATGTGACAGACCCGTTTACTAAAATTATCTCACAAGCAAAACATGATCACACCTTAGTACTCTTTGGGTGTTAATCACATAGATATGTGAACTAGATTACTGACTCTAGTAAACCCTTTGAGTGTTGGTCACATGACGATGTGAACTATGGGTGTTAATCACATGGTGATGTGAACTATTGCTGTTATATCACATGGCGATGTGAACTAGATTATTGACTCTAGTGCAAGTGGGAGACTGAAGGAAATATGCCCTAGAGGCAATAATAAAGTTATTATTTATTTCCTTATATCATGATAAATGTTTATTATTCATGCTAGAATTGTATTAACCGGAAACATAATACATGTGTGAATACATAGACAAACAGAGTGTCACTAGTATGCCTCTACTTGACTAGCTCGTTAATCAAAGATGGTTATGTTTCCTAACCATGAACAAAGAGTTGTTATTTGATTAACGGGGTCACATCATTAGTTGAATGATCTGATTGACATGACCCATTCCATTAGCTTAGCACCCGATCGTTTAGTATGTTGATATTGCTTTCTTCATTACTTATACATGTTCCTATAACTATGAGATTATGCAACTCCCGTTTACCGGAGGAACACTTTGGGTACTACCAAACGTCACAACGTAACTGGGTGATTATAAAGGAGTACTACAGGTGTCTCCAATGGTAGATGTTGGGTTGGCGTATTTCGAGATTAGGGTTTGTCACTCCGATTGTCGGAGAGGTATCTCTGGGCCCTCTCGGTAATACACATCACATAAGCCTTGCAAGCATTATAACTAAGATGTTAGTTGTGAGATGATGTATTACGGAACGAGTAAAGAGACTTGCCAGTAACGAGATTGAACTAGGTATTGGATACCGACGATCGAATCTCGGGCAAGTAACATACCGATGACAAAGGGAACAACGTATGTTGTTATGCGGTCTGACCGATAAAGATCTTCGTAGAATATGTAGGAGCCAATATGGGCATCCAGGTCCCGCTATTGGTTATTGACCGGAGAAGTGTCTCGGTCATGTCTACATTGTTCTCGAATCGTAGGGTCCGCACGCTTAACGTTACGATGACAGTTATTATGAGTTTATGCATTTTGATGTACTGAAGGTTGTTCGGAGTCCCGGATGTGATCACAGACATGACGAGGAGTCTCGAAATGGTCGAGACATAAATATTGATATATTGGAAACCTATGTTTGGACATCGGAAGTGTTCTGGGTGAAATCGGGATTTTACCGGATTACCGGGAGGGTTACCGGAACCCCCCGGGAGCCAAATGGGCCAACATGGGCCTTAGTGGAAAGGTGAGAGGGCAGCCCACATAGGGCTGCGCCTCCCCCCCTCTCCCTAGTCCTATTAGGACTAGGAGAGGGGTCGGCCACCTCTCTCTTTCTCTTCCCCTTTGGGTAATCCTATTAGGAATAGGATTGGGGGGGAGTCCTACTCCCGGTAGGAGTAGGACTCCTCCTGCGCCTCCCTTGCTTGGCCGGCCAGCCCTTCCCCTGTCATCCTTTATATACGGGGGCAGGGGGCACCTCTAGACACACAAGTTGATCCTTAAGATCGTTCCTTAGCCGTGTGCGGTGCCCCCTGCCACCAAATTCCACCTCGATCATACCGTTGTAGTGCTTAGGCGAAGCCCTGCGTCGGTAGTACATCAAGATCGTCACCACGACGTCGTGCTGACGGAACTCTTCCTCGACGCTTTGCTGGATCAGAGCCCGAGGATCGTCATCGAGCTGAACGTGTGCTAAGAACTCGGAGGTGCCGGAGTAACGGTGCTTGGATCGGTCGGATCGGGAAGACGTACGACTACTTCCTCTACGTTGTGTGATCGCTTCCGCAGTCGGTCTGCGTTGGTACGTAGACAACACTCTCCCCTCTCGTTGCTATGCATCACCATGATCTTGCATGTGCGTAGGAAATTTTTTGAAATTACTACGTTCCCCAACACATCCTTGTGTTTCTCCTGGGTGTGTCCTATTTCTCCGCAAATCTTGCAGGCAGAAGGTTTATTTCTTGGGGTTTCATGGTGCTTCCGGATAAGATGAGATCTTGTCAGAGTCTTCTTGAATTCTTCCCAAGTCCATGCTCCATTCCATCCCTGTATAGCTTGATGCATCTGCCACCATGTTGCAGCACTTCCTTCAAACTGAAGAGCATACGATACTTCATTCTTCATTGAAACCAAATTGCTCCCGAAGTGATTCTCCATGTTCTGAATCCATAGCTCTGCCTCCGGCTAGGTTTTCGGTCCAGAGAATACCCGTCCAACTTCATTCATCATCTACTGGGTCCAAGGGTTTTAGGTGAGATAAGAGAGGGGTGGGGAAAGATACACACAATACAAACAATAGTTTTGAAAATGGGTTTTATTTGTGGCTGTCGAAAAAACATCAAACAAATGATAGCTCACAAATCGTCGCATGTAACGTAAGTATATAACAGGGGTTTGGTCTGCTAAAAGTCAAATAAATCTTTAGAGTCTTCAGATTCTTCGAGTCTCCGGAGTCTTCAACTGTTGTAGCTTCAAATCTTCTAATGCATGGTCAAATCATGTTTACTCTGAAATGGTCATTGGTTCTCCGATATCTTGTTCTTCTTGGAGCGGCTTCAGTTGATCCTCCGTGTGGTCAAAAGGGAAAAGGGGTATATTCTAACTATTTGAGGTAAGAGAGGATATTTTATAAAATCAAAAAAGATAAGAAGTAATAGATTCTTTTGAAAATAAAGTTTTAGAGATTTCCTGTCCTAGGGGCTTTCCGATTTCTAGGGTCACATCCTACAGTCAATATGTGCTCTGATACCATATCTGTAGCGACCCGACCTCAGACGGTCAAGCCTCTGTGTATCTGTGCCATCCCTGGATTGGTATGCTGGCACACACAGTACATCAATGTATATATCAAAGTGCAATCACATGTATAAATAATGTAAAACTGATGTATACCTCATAAGTCTCAGCGGAAACAAACAATCGGGTGTGGAGTCCCATCAACGCCATCAGCAGGTTGAGTGTAGACCGTGTCGTGGAATTGTCACGGCAGATGTCCTTAGTGTCAGGACTTAGTCGTGAGGCCAATGCATCTATGTGGTAGCTTGAGAGGGGTTGAGCGGGACGAGACACGTGATGTTTTACCCAGGTTCGGCCCCTCACGGTGGAGGTAAAAGCCTACATCCTGCTTCATTGATATTGATGATGATGACCACGGTTACAAGAGTGCTTTATCTCGAGAGCTATTGTCTAAACCTAACTTGTCCAACTCGTGGAACCTGTGAATATTGTCCCTTTTGGGGAGCCTTGCGCCTCCTTATATATGTTGGAGGGGCGGGTTACATGTAGAGTCCTATTAGGATTAGGACTAGTCTATCTCTAATACAAACCGGATACAAGTCCAGGTCTTAGCTCCTTGTAAGATAATGTTCCTCATGCCTTTCCTCTTAAACCGGCCCACCATTAGACGTGAACTGGCCTTCTGGGTCTTGGGCCTTGTCATCCGTCTGTCCCGCACGCCGGATCACCAGTGAGTCATAATGACCAGGTGGGTTTCTTGTAAACCGCCAGGTCAGGGCGGGTCGCTAGTAACTCGCCAAGTGTCAGCGGGGTCTTCAGATAAACCGCCAAGTCAGGCCGGGTTAACTTCCGGCCGGTTTACACCGCGGGGTATATCCCCGACATTAGCCCCCAGTTTAATTTGGATTTATCCATGTTAAACTGATCCTGTAAAACAAATACAAGAACAAATTTGATAGATTATGCTCCGGGTTAAGAATTTTTGTAAACCGGTACCTCATCATCCTTAAGTCTTTGTTATTTCCTCCTTCTGGGAAATCCGGGTCAACAGACCAGCTTCATAATCAATTTGCTGACATTGGCTTGTCACCAAGAAATATTGTGAAGAATAACTCCTTTGACTCAGCTCCGCCGGTTTAAGAAATATGGGTCTGGAAATACTTATCTGATATTCAGTCGGTTTGAAGATGTAAAACTTGCCGGTTTAATATTACCAAAATGGCCGGTTTATAAATATTGATGGCGCCGGGTCATAATTGTTGTCGACACCGGGTCATGTAATTGATCTTCCTGATTTGCTCAAAACTGATAAAATGAAGATGTTCCTCCTTTATATGCATAATACCTATAGCCCCCAAGTCTTAAGAGGAGAACATAGTGATAACTTAAGACTTGCTCCAATAAGTGTTTCAACCTTGAAGAAATCCGATTAGTTCATCTCAATCATATAAACTGAATACTCCATATATGTAGCCCCCAAGTACCGGGTTGTCATGCTTGCAGCGACCTGGGACTTGTAATTGCTTATAAAAACTTCAATCAGTGTAGCCCCCAAGGGCCGGATCATTATGCAATAATTAGCAGGGACTTTATAAATATAATCATGTAGACTTGAGCAGTGATGTATAGCCTCCAAGGGCCGCCTTAGTAAGATAATACTGAACCGGGACTTGATATATACTTCAATGAAAATAACATCTGATAATGTAGCTTCCATCGTAGGGATTGAATTGTTGACAGGAGCAATTGGTAGCTCCCAAGGGCCGACTCATTATAATATGATCAGTCGGGTCTTCAATAAGACTAAAAATGACTTGGCATTAGCCCCCAAGTGTCGTGATGCATGCTTGCAGCGACATGAGACTTGCATGTAATCTCGATTTGAATAATGTAGCCCCCAAGTGCCGGGTTGTAAGCCTGCAGCGACTCGGGACTATTCCTTCCATTGTAGAATAAATCATATCCTTTGATAAAATAGTAGACATTGCGCTATAGCGACTTTGAAAACCTTAATAATAAAAATCCAGCCATGTTGGCTATTCAAGATAATATAATCCGGTATGAAAACCTTATTCATTCAATATCATAATGAAAATTCAGCCAAGTTTGGCTATTTGAATAATATAACCCAATGATTTATAAGCACATGATTTCAATGGCGCAATCCAAATATATATGCACTGGCGACTTATAGTCCAAAGCTAGGCCGGTTTAACAAACCTGTTTCTGCATACAACAAGTTTAAAGTGTCCTGGCGGTTTACCGCCGGACGGGTCATAATGCCCAACATATAACCCGGGTTTATAACCAAGGCTGCACTTAAGAATAATCAAATATGAAATATATCATACCTGTGACATTGAATCACATCGTTTGGTTTTACCAACTTTTTGTAGTAAGGGTGATAACCCAAATCTTGAGTACTGATAACTCCTTCCATATTGTGCCGGTTTATGATAAAACCGTGCCGGGTTGTGATAAACACCGTCTTACTCCATAAGAGGATGTTAACAATAAGGATCAAACCGGGCAAATAGTCTCCGGATTGACGTGAACTGTGTTCCGTCAATTGATTGGTTGAAAACTTTGTCGCAATAAAAAAGAAAAAAGTATCTTGCAAAGAAAAGTGTGAAGCAAAAGCAATGACAAAACCGTTTGCAAAAAAGGTTTATTTGAGCTGATCAAATGGCGTTACCATGGCCGAACACGACCACGCTCCCGTTAGGTGTAACTATGGTTCTAGTCAGCCAGGTCCCCAAATGAAACCGTGGGATTTATGCCGACCAAGTGGCATGGCAATGGTTCAGGTTCGACCAAGCCTCCAAGTGATTATGTGGCCTTAGGCCGATCAAGAGGCATGACTGGTTCAGACGTGACCAAGTCCCCAAGTGATCTGGTGGCTCTCGCCCATCAAGAGGCGTGACCGTGGTTCAGACGTGACCACAAGTCCCCAAGTGATGTTGTGGCTTTACGCCTATCAAAAGGCGTGACCATGGTTCAGACGTGACCACAAGTCCCCAAGTGATGTCGTGGCTTTACGCCTATCAAAAGGTGTTGCTATGGTTTGGATACGACCAAGCCCCCTAGTGATCAATAATATGATAAACCAATAAGGCAGGATACCCATGTTTGAACCGCGCATCATGGCAGCAGGTCCTCTTTGGCACCCTTTAACTTTTTGCAAGAGAAAAAATTCTTCTTGAACCGGGATTTTTTAAACCGGATATTGAGAGCTTCAAAGCTTTGTGGGAGACATCTTCCCCTTGAACCGGATTTTAAACCGGAATCCTTCTTTTTAAGCCAGAAATTTTTCGATGGCCTTTAAATTTGCACCAATATGGAGGTTTAGGGTCCTCCATTAGATAACTTTGCAAGCCAGAGTAATTGCTCTTTTTTAAAGAAAGCAATATATAATAAAAATATACTGGATGGATTTCACCTGATATGCCAGGCCAGTTAATATCCACCAGGAGGTTGATGATCACCACGGTGAAGCTGACATCAATCACGGGCGGGTCGACCGTGGGAGCAGATTGATGAACCAGCCACGACGTTGTAAGCCAATGTCAGTGTGGACGGGCCAATCAATCGCAGGCGCAGTCCCGGCGAGTTGATGTAGATCAAGCTGCACGGGTGGCGGCTTACGCACACCCATGTAATGTGGCACGGACTAACGCCAGTCGAAATATTGCTAGCACATGCTCCGTACCCGTTGTAAAAACCATGTTTGCCATGCATAATCATCCTGAAAACAACAAATATTGCAAGACCGAGTAATTGTTTTCAAAAGAAAACTAAATATATCAATTAAAAATTGAATAGATGGATTTCACCTGATTCGCCCAGACAACAGATGAGTCGGCCGTGGCATTGTAAGCCGGTGCGGACGCATGAACCGGTGTCGACGCGTGAACCGCCGTGAGGGCAGATGGACGAGTCGTCCATGGTGTGGTAAAGCGGCGCGGACGGCGAGTCAAACGTGATGTTTGTTTAACCAGTGTAGACGCACGAATCGGCCGCAGGTGCGGACGGATGTAATCCAAACATCAGGGCGGCAACTTGCACGTGTATCCGTTGAGTATGATAGCACGGACAAACACCAGTGCAAAAGTGATGTTGACGCGCCTCCTTAGGAGACACCTTTTTATAATGTTCCTGCGAAAATATTACAAGATCAAGTAATTGTTCTCTGATGAAAAATAATATGTGTTAATAAAATAGAGTCAGATGGATATGACCTAATTTCTTCGGAGGACTGATGGTCTGTATATACGGCGTCCATGATTTATTTTTTCAACACATGTGCTGTCCACCCTGACTTTTCTTCAAACCAGTCTCCCTTATCACTTTGCAGGAGCAACGACCGGTGGAGGTGACGTAAGGCGGCCGTCGGTAGCAGCGCGAGGCCGAGGCAAGCAGTGACGACGGTTTGAACCGGTGGAGGCAAGCTGTAGCAGCGACTTGATGCAGAGGGCCGCAGCCAGTGACGCTAGATCGTAAGGGCACGTCGACGGCAGGTGAGCGGCAGAGGCGAAGACAGTAGTAGTAGACGAAAACGTTGGAGGCCGTCCGTCGGCGTGGGAGTGCCAGATGCGGACGCGACGATGCTGAAGGCCGGCTGTCAACGCGTAGGTGCTGGATGTGGACGGGACGACGCTGGATGTCGTCCGTGGACGCGGCGTCTCCATCTTCAAGTTTTTTGGCCACTGTGTAGACAGAGGAAGCTTGGAGATAAGGCGGCTCAGGCCGGGGAGCGTCGGTGGCTCTACAGACCCGTGGTAGTAGATTGAGGCCGGCGGAGGCGGTTTTCAGTCTAAATCGCCATACACACGCACGTAGAGGTGAGCCGAATGATTGTGCACACACACGCACACGGGGTAGCAGCAGAGGCGAACCGGACGGCCGTGCACTGGAGATTAGACCTGTTGACTTGCCATTCCGATCCGGTGTGGTAATCCTTTGCCTAATGACGTACGCTCACGTGAAGCCGCTTTAACAAATATTATTTCTTCTTTGGATAGGTTGCTTCCTCCAAATCTGAGCTTTTTTTTAAGCATCAGTACAGACACAAGCGCTCATATACACGCGCATACATTCACCCCTATGAACGCACACACGCACACCCTACCCCTATGAGCGCCTTCGAGAGACTGAGCCAGCATATCATTTTGAGATTTACGAAGTCACCGTAGGCGCCTCGTCGTCGACGGGAACGTCTCCTCCCACTGAAAGCGCATCGCCGGAAATCCTGAAATAAATCTAGGAATAATGCGAGCACCAGGATTTGAACCCTGATGGGTTGGGGATACCACTATTCACCTAACCAACTCAACCATAGGTTGATTCGCCTCCGATGGATACCTTACGAGAATATCAACAACGGAGTAGTATTGCCTTCAAGCGAATAGTAGCATGACTGAAGTAGTACTTCGAACAATAGCAGCAGACTTTTAGCGGATCAATTTTCGAAACTGCCTCGGGACTTGATCATTGCCTCCTCACGTGTATGCTGATACGGATTGACTTGACCCGGCATCCGGTAGCTATAGGAAATTTTTTGTCGGCCTCAGCGATACGCGCCTGTAACAGCCAAAATTAAAATCCTACTCGGATTCGACGGATCGCACACGAACATTGAATTTACCGGCTCTGCCGAAGATCATCTCATGGCGGATTACCCTAGACGCTTTCCATGCCGGCGCTTTTTCTTATCTAACATATCACGAGCTTCTTGATGTTGATGGATCGTGTTGCGTTGCCGGCGATGCACAAAACATCAAACTCTAAATTTTCATCTCAGTCTAGTAAACTTGCACTTGATGCAGTTCCTTTCAAACCGGCTCATCTTCATCCGGTAAATTGCAAACTTCTCGAACCCTGAAAGAAATCCCTTCAAGAACTCAACACCATCGTGCGCAGGCCTCACGGTGGACGCCAACTGTCGTGGAATTGTCACGGCAGATGTCCTTAGTGTCAGGACTTAGTTGCGAGGCCAACGCATCTATGTGGTAGCTTGAGAGGGGTTGAGCGGGACGAGACACGCGATGTTTTACCCAGGTTCGGCCCCTCACGGTGAAGGTAAAATCCTACATCCTGCTTCATTGATATTGATGATGATGACCACGGTTACAAGAGTGCTCTATCTCGAGAGCTATTGTCTAAACCTAACTTGTCCAACTCGTGGAACTTGTGAATCTTGTCCCTTTTGGGGAGCCCTGCCCCTCCTTATATATGTTGGAGGGGCGGGTTACATGTAGAGTCCTATTAGGATTAGGACTAGTCTATCTCTAATACAAACCGGATACAAGTCCAGGTCTTAGCTCCTTGTAAGATAATGTTCCTCATGCCTTTCCTCTTAAACCGGCCCACCATTAGACGTGAACCGGCCTTATGGGTCTTGGGCCTTGTCATCCGTTTGTCCCGCATGCCGGATCACCAGTGATTCATAATGACTAGTTGGGTTGCTTGTAAACCGCCAGGTCAGGGCGGGTCGCTAGTAACTCGCCAAGTGTCAGCGGGGTCTTCAGATAAACCGCCAAGTCCGGCCGGGTTAACTTCCGGCCGGTTTACACCGCGGGGTATATCCCCACAGACCGTAACCCTATGATGTAACTCTTACTCGTCAGAAGAAACATATCTGCAACATGAGACATTGCAGCCATGTAGGTCAGTACATTTAATGTACCGGCAAGATCACCATAAGAGAAAATAGATGATAAACTATACTATATGCAGTATGGCTTTGTGGCTCTGTATCTGAGTTTTGTTTGCGTAAAAGCTGGTTTTATTTTCCCTACATCAAAGGAATTATCCGGAGTCTGTACTATGGAGTTTTCTATCATGACATGGTTCCGCCAACCGATGTCTCATAGCCCAAATCATCATAAGTTGCCCACAATTAATTTAGCAGTCCGGTGTTGAGAGTTCCGAGATAGATCCAAGTCCAGAGACTCAAATTGTCTGTAACCGGGGACACGGCTAATCGATTAGGTTTTAACCCTCTGCAGATGTTTGTACACTTTACCCGCAAGATTCGATTCC
This sequence comes from Triticum monococcum, assembly GCA_034509565.1. NCBI lineage: Eukaryota > Viridiplantae > Streptophyta > Magnoliopsida > Poales > Poaceae > Triticum > Triticum monococcum. The sequence continues at coordinate 479,575,654 of CM067843.1, forward strand.
TCTCTTTACATTCTCGCACTTCAGGGTGTTTGAGAACAAGATGACCGAAATATGGTCTTCCGAAGAGTTCCTCTGACCACTGTCCGGTGCTCATCCAATCCTACCGTAGTTCTACATCTGCTAGCACCGTCCCAGCCAAAGTCACAACTAAGGTCAACCAAGCCAGAGCCCATAGTGACTTGCGGTTGCACAGGTAAACTTCCGGGCATGAAGTATTCTTCCGTCTCTTTGAGTCTGGGTGAAGCTTTCCGCAAGATGTCATGGCGCTTCTCCATGCATCCCGGCCAACCATTGGTTTCTCCAGGGTGCCCGTCAACCGTCCTTCACCCAGTAGTGTGTATTGAATTCTTATCTCGAGTCTCGAAATCTTGAGGAGTCCTGAATATGCAATCCTTGCCGGTGCCATCATGAAGTTGTCGCCATTGACGTAGAGTACTCCTTCTTCACACCACTCTCATGCACTCATACCAAACCCCGTCTACTATAGCGTAGCATTAAAACTATGTAACATCCCGGGTTTGGTAACAGGGAGATGGGTTTCTACCTCATGCATTTTACTCAACTACAAGATTCAATAACACTACTGGAGGGATTATTGAAAGGGTGTTACTACATGCAAATAAAGCATAGGTATGAAAACATGGTCAAAGTGAACTTGCCTGGTATTACTTGATGAAGATAATAACGCTCTCGAAATCTTTGATAAACTATTCGTCACTCCAAGAAAATCTATATAGTCAAACATTATACTCACATAAGCAATAATCTTTGCAAACAATACTAGCAATCAAAATAACAATCGAAAAGCCATAAATAAAACAATAGTGTAGTCAAAGAAAACCAAATAGGATTCCAAAGAAAACTTCACAAAAACAAGGGAGAGACCAACTCACACAATAACAGTCAAAACTTTCTTATTAAAATTAAATTACTCTAATAACTCTTATACAACATGGAAAATATAACTCTAATAAAACAACAACAAAATAATTTACTAAAGCATTTACTAGCAAAAGGAACTAGTATGAAAACTATTGTAACTGACTAGTTAACACCAGAACAACTATAACAACTAGCAAAAGACAAAAGTAAACAATACTAAAATAATTATCAAACTAATTTACTCCTAAATAACAGAATCAATGACAACATATAATGAAGTGGCAAAAAGAGTTACTTCCGAAACTAATGGAACTACTTTTATCAACTATCACTATGAACTAAACAAACAAATACTAAAATAGTAGCTAAACACTAATAAATAACTACAAAAATTTATCTACTGCAGTCTAACATAAACATATGACAACATGTAAAAATTTACAAAAAGAATTAACTAAAAATAATTAAAAACACTAATTATATGACTAAAACAACTACATAAGAAAAACAATACTATTTTCGCAATAAACCTAATTAAATTAAACTAAGAATGAATAACTATAAGCTACTGGATAGACAAAACAGTAGCAAAAAGAATCAATCAAAAATATTTCATAAAACTCAAGATACGGCCAAAATAGTGATTTGGATAAATTTCATCAAATTCAATTTTAAACTACTGAAATTTGAAATCCAATGGTACGGCCAAAATAGTGATCTCATCCGGGACTCCGAACAACCTTCGGTACATCAAAATGCATAAACTCATAATAACTGTCATCGTAACGTTAAGCGTGCGGACCCTACGGTTCGAGAACAATGTAGACATGACCGAGACACGTCTCCGGTCAATAACCAATAGCGGGACCTGGATGCCCATATTGGCTCCTACATATTCTACGAAGATCTTTATCGGTCAGACCGCATAACAACATACATTGTTCCCTTTGTCATCGGTATGTTACTTGCCCGAGATTCGATCGTCGGTATCCAATACCTAGTTCAATCTCGTTACCGGCAAGTCTCTTTACTCGTTCCGTAATACATCATCTCACAACTAACATATTAGTTGCAGTGCTTGCAAGGCTTATGTGATGTGCATTACCGAGAGGGCCCAGAGATACCTCTCCGACAATCGGAGTGACAAACCCTAATCTCGAAATACGCCAACCCAACATCTACCATTGGAGACACCTGTAGTACTCCTTTATAATCACCCAGTTACGTTGTGACGTTTGGTAGTACCCAAAGTGTTCCTCCGGTAAACGGGAGTTGCATAATCTCATAGTTATAGGAACATGTATAAGTCATGAAGAAAGCAATAGCAACATACTAAACGATCGGGTGCTAAGCTAATGGAATGGGTCATGTCAATCAGATCATTCAACTAATGATGTGACCTCGTTAATCAAATAACAACTCTTTGTTCATGGTTAGGAAACATAACCATCTTTGATTAACGAGCTAGTCAAGTAGAGGCATACTAGTGACACTCTGTTGGTCTATGTATTCACACATGTATTATGTTTCCGGTTAATACAATTCTAGCATGAATAATAAACATTTATAATGATATAAGGAAATAAATAATAACTTTATTATTGCCTCTAGGGCATATTTCCTTCAGTCTCCCACTTGCACTAGAGTCAATAATCTAGATTACACTGTAATGATTCTAACACCCATGGAGCCTTGGTGCTGATCATGTTTTGCTCGTGGAAGAGGCTTAGTCAACGGGTCTGCAACGTTCAGATCCGTATGTATCTTGCAAATCTCTATGTCTCCCACCTGGACTAAATCCCGGATGGAGTTGAAGCGTCTCTTGATGTGTTTGGTCCTTTTGTGAAATCTGGATTCCTTTGCCAAGGCAATTGCACCAGTATTGTCACAGAAGATTTTCATTGGACCCGATGCACTAGGTATGACACCTAGATCGGATATGAACTCCTTCATCCAGACTCCTTCGTTTGCTGCTTCCAAAGCAGCTATGTACTCCGCTTCACATGTAGATCCTGCTACGACGCTTTGTTTAGAACTGCACCAACTGACAGCTCCACCGTTTAAAGTAAACACGTATCCGGTTTGCGATTTAGAATCGTCCGGATCAGTGTCAAAGCTTGCATCAACGTAACCTCTTACGGTGAGCTCTTTGTCACCTCCATATACGAGAAACATATCCTTAGTCCTTTTTAGGTATTTCAGGATGTTCTTGACCGCTGTCCAGTGATCCATTCCTGGATTACTTTGGTACCTCCCTGCTAAACTTATAGCAAGGCACACATCAGGTCTGGTACACAGCATTGCATACATGATAGAGCCTATGGCTGAAGCATAGGGAACATCTTTCATTTTCTCTCTATCTTCTGCAGTGGTCGGGCATTGAGTCTGACTCAACTTCACACCTTGTAACACAGGCAAGAACCCTTTCTTTGCTTGATCCATTTTGAACTTCTTCAAAATCTTGTCAAGGTATGTGCTCTGTGAAAGTCCAATTAAGCGTTTTGATCTATCTCTATAGATCTTTATGCCTAATATGTAAGCAGCTTCCCCGAGGTCTTTCATCGAAAAACTTTTATTCAAGTATCCCTTTATGCTATCCAGAAATTCTATATCATTTCCAATCAGCAATATGTCATCCACATATAATATTAGAAATGCTACAGAGCTCCCACTCACTTTCTTGTAAATACAGGCTTCTCCAAAAGTCTGTATAAAGCCAAATGCTTTGATCACACTATCAAAGCGTTTATTCCAACTCCGAGATGCTTGCACCAGTCCATAAATGGATCGCTGGAGTTTGCATACTTTGTTAGCTCCCTTTGGATCGACAAAACCTTCTGGTTGTATCATATACAACTCTTCTTCCAGAAATCCATTCAGGAATGCAGTTTTGACATCCATCTGCCATATTTCATAATCATAAAATGCGGCAATTGCTAACATAATTCTGACGGACTTAAGCATCGCTACGGGTGAGAAGGTCTCATCGTAGTCAACCCCTTGAACTTGTCGAAAACCTTTCGCGACAAGTCGAGCTTTATAGACAGTAATATTACCGTCAGCGTCAGTTTTTTTCTTGAAGATCCATTTATTCTCAATTGCTTGCCGATCATCGGGCAAGTCAACCAAAGTCCATACTTTGTTTTCATACATGGATCCCATCTCAGATTTCATGGCCTCAAGCCACTTTGCGGAATCTGGGCTCACCATCGCTTCTTCATAGTTCGTAGGTTCATCATGATCTAGCAGCATGACTTCCAGAACTGGATTACCGTACCACTCTGGTGCGGATCTCACTCTGGTTGATCTACGTGGTTCAGTAGTATCTTGTTCTGAAGCTTCATGATCATCATCATTAGCTTCCTCACTGATTGGTATAGGTGTCGCAGAAATAGTTTTCTGTGATGTACTATTTTCCAATAAGGGAGCAGGTACAGTTACCTCGTCAAGTTCTACTTTCCTCCCACTCACTTCTTTCGAGAGAAACTCCTTCTCTAGAAAGTTTCCGAATTTAGCAACAAAAGTCTTGCCTTCGGATCTGTGATAGAAGGTGTATCCAATAGTTTCCTTTGGATATCCTATGAAGACACATTTCTCCGATTTGGGTTCGAGCTTATCAGGTTGAAGCTGTTTCACATAAGCATCGCAGCCCCAAACTTTAAGAAACGGCAACTTTGGTTTCTTGCCAAACCATAGTTCATAAGGTGTCGTCTCAACGGATTTTGATGGTGCCCTGTTTAATGTGAATGCGGCCGTCTCTAAAGCATAACCCCAAAACGATAGCGGTAAATCAGTAAGAGACATCATAGATCGCACCATATCTAGTAAAGTACGATTACGACGTTCGGACACACCATTACGCTATGGTGTTCCGGGTGGCGTGAGTTGCGAAACTATTCCACAATTTTTCAAATGTACACCAAACTCGTAACTCAAATATTCTCCTCCACGATCAGATCGTAGAAACTTTATTTTCTTGTTACGATGATTTTCAACCTCACTCTGAAATTCTTTGAACTTTTCAAATGTTTCAGACTTATGTTTCATTAAGTAGATATACCCATATCTGCTTAAATCATCTGTGAAGGTGAGAAAATAACGATATCCGCCACGAGCCTCAATATTCATCGGACCACATACATCGGTATGTATGATTTCCAATAAATCTGTTGCTCTCTCCATAGTACCAGAGAACGGTGTTTTAGTCATCTTGCCTATGAGGCACGATTCGCAAGTACCAAGTGATTCATAATCAAGTGGTTCCAAAAGCCCATCAGTATGGAGTTTCTTCATGCGCTTTACACCGATATGACCTAAACGGCAGTGCCACAAATAAGTTGCACTATCATTATTAACTTTGCATCTTTTGGCTTCTACATTATGAATATGTGTATCACTATCTTCGAGATTCAACAAGAATAGACCACTCTTCAAAGGTGCATGACCATAAAAGATATTACTCATATAAATAGAATAACCATTATTCTCTGATTTAAATGAATAACCGTCTCGCATTAAACAAGATCCAGATATAATGTTCATGCTCAACGCTGGCACCAAATAACAATTATTTAGGTCTAATATTAATCCCGAAGGTAGATGTAGAGGTAGCGTGCCGACCGCGATCACATCGACTTTGGAACCGTTTCCCATGCGCATCGTCACCTCGTCCTTTGCTAGCGTCCGCTTATTCCATAGTCCCTGTTTCGAGTTGCAAATATTAGCAACAGAACCAGTATCAAATACCCAGGTGCTACTGCGAGCTCTAGTAAGGTACACATCAATAACATGTATATCACATATACCTTTGTTCACTTTGCCATCCTTCTTATCCGCCAAATACTTGGGGCAGTTCCGCTTCCAGTGACCAGTCTGCTTGCAGTAGAAGCACTCAGTTTCAGGCTTAGGTCCAGACTTGGGTTTCTTCTCCTAAGCAGCAACTTGCTTGCTGTTCTTCTTGAAGTTTCCCTTCTTCTTCCCTTTGCCCTTTTTCTTGAAACTAGTGGTTTTGCTAACCATCAACACTTGATGCTCCTTCTTGATTTCTACCTCCGCAGCTTTCAGCATTGCGAAGAGCTCGGGAATAGTCTTGTTCATCCCTTGCATATTATAGTTTATCACGAAGCTCTTGTAGCTTGGTGGCAGTGATTGGAGAATTCTGTCAATGACGCAGTCATCTGGAAGATTAACTCCCATCTGAATCAAGTGATTATTATACCCAGACATTTTGAGTATATGCTCACTGACAGAACTGTTCTCCTCCATCTTGCAGCTATAGAACTTATTGGAGACTTCATATCTCTCAATTCGGGCATTTGCTTGAAATATCAACTTCAACTCCTGGAACATCTCATATGCTCCATGACGTTCAAAACGTCGTTGAAGTCCCGATTCTAAGCCGTAAAGCATGGCACACTGAACTATCGAGTAGTCATCAGCTTTGCTCTGCCAGACGTTCATAACATCTGGCGTTGCTCCAGCAGCAGGCCTGTCACCCAGCGGTGCTTCCAGGACGTAATTCTTCTGTGCAGCAATGAGGATAATCCTCAGGTTATGGACCCAGTCCGTGTAATTGCTACCATCATCTTTCAACTTTTCTTTCTCAAGGAACGCATTAAAATTTAACGGAACAACAGCACGAGCCATCTATCTACAATCAACATAAACAAGCAAGATACTATCAGGTACTAAGTTCATGATAAGTTTAAGTTCAGTTAATCAAATTACTTAAGAACTCCCACTTAGATAGACATCCCTCTAATCCTCTAAGTGATCACGTGATCCAAATCAACTAAACCATAACCGATCATCACGTGAGATGGAGTAGTTTTCAATGGTGAACATCGTTATGTTGATCATATCTACTATATGATTCACGCTCGACCTTTCGGTCTCCGTGTTCCGAGGCCATATCTGTATATGCTTGGCTCGTCAAGTATAACCTGAGTATTCTGCGTGTGCAACTGTTTTGCACCCATTGTATTTGGACGTAGAGCTTATCACACCCGATCATCACGTGGTGTCTGGGCACGACGAACTTTGGCAACGGTGCATACTCAGGGAGAACACTTCTTGATAATTTAGTGAGAGATCATCTTATAATGCTACCGTCAATCAAAGCAAGATAAGATGCATAAAAGGATAAACATCACATGCAATCAATATAAGTGATATGATATGGCCATCATCATCTTGTGCTTGTGATCTCCATCTCCGAAGCACCGTCATGATCACCATCGTCACTGGCGCGACACCTTGATCTCCATCGTAGCATCGTTGTCGTCTCGCCAATCTTATGCTTCCACGACTATCACTACCGCTTAGTAATAAAGTAAAGCATTACATCGCGATTGCATTGCATATAATAAAGCGACAACCATATGGCTCCTGCCAGTTGCCGATAACTCGGTTACAAAACATGATCATCTCATACAATAAAATCAGCATCATGCCTTGACCATATCACATCACAACATACCCTGCAAAAACAAGTTAGACGTCCTCTACTTTGTTGTTGCAAGTTTTACGTGGCTGCTACGGGCTTAAGTAAGAACTCATCTCACCTACGCATCAAAACCACAACGATAGTTCGTCAAATAGACTCCGTTTTAACCTTCTCAAGGACCGGGCGTAGTCACACTTGGTTCAACTAAAGTTGGAGAGACAGCCTTCCGCAAGCCATCTATGTGCAAAGCACGTCGAGGGAACCGGTCTCGCGTAAGAGTACGCGTAAGGTTGGTCCGGATCGTCTCACCCAACAATACCGCCGAACCAAAGTATGACATGCTGGTAGGCAGTATGACTTGTATCGCCCACAACTCACTTGTGTTCTACTCGTGCAAATAACATCAAACCATAAAACCTAGGCTCGGATGCCACTGTTGGGGAAACGTAGTAATTTCGAAAATTTTCCTACGCACACGCAAGATCATGGTGATGCACAGCAACGAGAGGGGAGAGTGTTGTCTAGGTACCAACGCAGACCGACTGCGGAAGCGATCACACAACGTAGAGGAAGTAGTCGTACGTCTTCTTCCCGATCCGACCGATCCAAGCACTGTTACTCCGGCACCTCCGAGTTCTTAGCACACGTTCAGCTCGACGACGATCCTCGGGCTCCGATCCAGCAAAGCGTCGAGGAAGAGTTCCGTCAGCACGACGGCGTGATGACGATCTTGATGTACTACCGACGCAGGGCTTCGCCTAAGCACTACAACGGTATGATCGAGGTGGAATATGGTGGCAGGGGGCACCGCACACGGCTAAGGAACGATCTCAAGGATCAACTTGTGTGTCTTGGGGTGTCCCCTGCCTCCGTATATAAAGGTTGGAGGAGGGGGGCTGGCCGGCCAGAGAGAGGGAGGCGCAGGGGGAGTCCCACTCCTACCGGGAGTAGGACTCCCCCCTCCAATCCTATTCCAACTAGGACTCTCAAGGGGGAAAGGAGAGAGAGGGGGGGCCGGCCCCTTCTCCTAGTCCTACTAGGACTTGGGGAAGGGGGGGGGGGCGCCGGCCAGCTGTGGGCTGCCCCTTTTCTCTTTTCCACTAAGGCCCAATAGGCCCATTAGTCTCCCGGGGGGTTCCGGTAACCCTCCCGGTATTCCGGTAAAATCCCGATTTCACCCGGAACACTTCCTATGTCCAAACATAGGCTTCCAATATATCAATCTTTACGTCTCGACCATTTCGAGACTCCTCGTCATGTCTGTGATCTCATCCGGGACTCCGAACAACCTTCGGTACATCAAAATGCATAAACTCATAATAACTGTCATCGTAACGTTAAGCGTGCGGACCCTACGGTTCGAGAACAATGTAGACATGACCGAGACACGTCTCCGGTCAATAACCAATAGCGGGACCTGGATGCCCATATTGGCTCCTACATATTCTACGAAGATCTTTATCGGTCAGACCGCATAACAACATACATTGTTCCCTTTGTCATCGGTATGTTACTTGCCCGAGATTCGATCGTCGGTATCCAATACCTAGTTTAATCTCGTTACCGGCAAGTCTCTTTACTCGTTCCGTAATACATCATCTCACAACTAACATATTAGTTGCAGTGCTTGCAAGGCTTATGTGATGTGCATTACCGAGAGGGCCCAGAGATACCTCTCCGACAATCGGAGTGACAAACCCTAATCTCGAAATACGCCAACCCAACATCTACCATTGGAGACACCTGTAGTACTCCTTTATAATCACCCAGTTACGTTGTGACGTTTGGTAGTACCCAAAGTGTTCCTCCGGTAAACGGGAGTTGCATAATCTCATAGTTATAGGAACATGTATAAGTCATGAAGAAAGCAATAGCAACATACTAAACGATCGGGTGCTAAGCTAATGGAATGGGTCATGTCAATCAGATCATTCAACTAATGATGTGACCTCGTTAATCAAATAACAACTCTTTGTTCATGGTTAGGAAACATAACCATCTTTGATTAACGAGCTAGTCAAGTAGAGGCATACTAGTGACACTCTGTTGGTCTATGTATTCACACATGTATTATGTTTCCGGTTAATACAATTCTAGCATGAATAATAAACATTTATCATGATATAAGGAAATAAATAATAACTTTATTATTGCCTCTAGGGCATATTTCCTTCGGAGACCTCGAAAGATCTCTCACGAGCTAGCGAAGGCTCACAGGAGCGTCCTAGCCATGGAGGTGAACGTGCCGAGCTGACGGTGCTGGAGTCGTTATCCCTCGACGGCATGCCCGATCAGCTCAGTAAGAACCTCAATAAGCAGAAGGAGTTCATCCTTGGCTTGGTGGAGCTGCTAAAGGCGAGCCTCGACGACATGACCGCTGAGCTCAATAAGCAGGGGAAGTTGACCGCCGGCTTGGTGATGCTGCTGAAGAAGAGCATTGCCTCGGAGAAGAAGGCGACCAGCGAAATCCTGCAACTTCGGGAGGACAAGGCAAAGCTCTGCCACGAGCTTGACCTGCTGAAGGAGAAGAACGCCGGCTGGAAGAAGCTGCATGAGAGTAGTAGTTCCTCGATGAAGATGCTGCACGCCCTCGTCATGGAACAAAAGGAGGAGTTGGTGAAGCTCCGCATCGAGCACCCGGCTGCTGTCAAGGTACGTAATGCGGCCGTGGAACAGATGATGAAGGCTCGCATCGAGAAATCCCGCGTCATGGACAGAATGAAGAAGATGGCGGAGGATACGCGCAAGGAGATGGAGGTCGTGGAGGCGATGAAGAAGGAGTTATGACTCCGTGGCGAATTAGATCATTTGGGGTGATAATCTTCCTTCTTCTTTTGCTCCTGTGTTTCTTCTTTTGCTTCGGGTGTTTCACCGCACGTGTCACGTTCTCTGCGAGGCATGAATAGAACAATGCTAACAATGAGATGACTAGAAAATTAGATCATTTTTATCGCCATATGGCACTGGGTTGTTCTGTTTTGTGCTCCTCCGTCGTAGTACTACTCCAGTGGAAAACTTGAGTATACCGCATGGTTCTTTGCTCCTCCTCAGGTCGTTGGCACATTTATACGAGTAGTCAAATCACAAGGCCCCGCCTTCCAGCAGTAATGAGTCGTCAAATGACAAAGGCCCTCGCCTCTCGTGAAAAGGACCAAGCTAGACTGCCCCGCCCTCTAGCCTTTTAAAAACTGTATACATTTGTATAGTAGTAGTATCGATGGATTGCGCCACGGAGCAAAACTAATAAGATGAAATTAAAGAAAGAAGGTGGTACATATAGAGAGCGCTCGTCGCCAAATTATGCATATACTATATGACACTACCCACTATGAAGGTACTAGTAACATAGACTAGTAACTAGTCTATGTTACTCTCCACTATGACCAGCCAAAGTCGAGGCGCGAATACCAACAAGGGCCTGGTTGTGTCTATACTTGGACAACTCACCCGACTGCATGTGCACCAGGCAGACGAAGCTTGTGTCGTGTTGGTGCCGTGTGCGGCCCGCACATTAACCAAAACCTCGCGCCTCCATCTTAGCCTCCGCATTTTAAACTTCTCAATCTCAAGGCCAAGGAGCAACGTGAAACCTATGATAGAGCCAATCGGATGGTTGAGAACACTAGAATTCGTAGCTACATATGCGTTTGTGAGAGAGGACGAGTGTGTGTGTGCACCTCTTGTCAGAGTACAAGCGTATGTGGGTGGCATCGACCTAGCACTACTAGGAAAAGGGCTATAGATGGAATTGACACTAATGGCGCACCAGAAATGTGGTGCGCCATTACTATATACTAATGGCGCACCATGTGTTGGTGCGCCATTAGTGTCCAAATACTAATGGCACACCACATCCACGGTGCGCCATTAGTAAAAAAACTTTTTTTAAATTTTTTTCAAAACTACTCATGGCGCACCGTGGGAGTGGTGCGCCATTACTCGCCATTAGTGAATTTTTTTTTAATATTTTTTCCAAGACTACTAAAAAAGATTACTAATGGCGCACCTTTGCCTGGTGCGCCATTGCTATGTAAAAAAAGATTGCTAATGGCGCACCGACCGCGGGTGCGCCATTAGTAAGATTCCCCCTAGCTAATTCCCTCCCTCTCGCCAGATCCCCTTCCTCCCTCTCCCTCGCCCCCCTAGCTAATTCCCCCGCCCGCTGCCCCGACCCACGCCGCTGCTGCCCCCCCGCCTCCGTCTCCGTCGCCGCCTCCACGCCGCCGCCGCCCCGGGGCCTCCGTCTCCGTCGCCGCCCCCGCGCCTCCTCAGACACCCTCGGACGCCCGCCGATTTCCTCTGCCTCGGCCACCATTGCCACCGCTCAACGCCAAATTCGCGCCGCCTCGACTAGCTCCGGCTACCCCGAGTTGCCCTCGACCTCCCCAGTGAGCACCTGAGCCGCTTCCCCCTCTTCCCCCTCTTGATTTCCTTCTGATGTGTTCTAGGGTTAGGGGTTGGAGAATTAAGTAGCTAGGGTTGGGGAATTAAGTAGCTAAGGAGATTATGTTTAGAGCATCAATGTTGGGTGTTGATATACCTCTGGATAATTTTGATTTTATTCATGTTCTCAAGGAATTGGAATTATCTAGGGAACAAATTAGTAAGAAAACTGAACACTGTTTAGATATTCATGACTCGAATGGAAATGTCGCCTCCCTGTGTCTAAGTTGGCATGATATTGTAGTGGAAGAGGAGGAGAAATTTACTGTTGTTTCTAGAAGAGAGAAAAAGTCTCCTGCTAAGAGAAATGTCACTATTTCTTCTCTTACCTCCTCTTCTATACCTTGTACTAGAGGTCAGCAAAAGAATATCAGTTGTACTTTGCCCCCTAGTAGATCTGGATACTATTTCTGTTAGGAGATGGTGTTATATTAAGATGCATATATTGTTATGTTACGCAAATTGTATCATCTTGCCACTTAAGTCAGCCTTCCATTTAAGAAGAAAATTCAGTTAGGAGCTACTGTTAGGAGCTACTGTCTAAAACTTGAGCTACTGTCAAAAAATTCAGTTAGGTACAGTTAGGAGCTACTGTAAAAAACTTGAGCTACTGCCAAAAAAATTAGTTAGGTACAGTTAGCATCATGTAAGAAAATGGCCATAATGTGCCCTGATAATGATGTATTTTGTCATAAAAATATATCGTGGACTGCCATGATAATGACATGCTGCTAGTAGTTACTTCCACCATGAGTTGCATTAACAACAAGTCAGTTTTGTTTATAGTTGAAAGTAAGTGTGTGGTTTGAAAATCAAACAGAAATGTGTCGTGATGAATTTGCAGGTACCCCGAGAGGCCCTTGAGTCTGCCGGAATGTCGATTAACTTCCGTTCCGGCAAATTAAGTAGGGTTGGTTCGATGACTAGCAAGATGATGATCGTATGAATTGTTATGAATAACGAGTAGAAGTTGTATGATGATGATTAGTAGGACTTGTTAGGATTAGTATTACTTCCGACAAACTCGATACTCGCGGTCTCGAGACTTGTAATGTTTTATCTTTGTTCAGTCTTTTGAATTCGGAGACTAATATGATGAATTGTATTCGGAGACTAATCTTCTATTGTATTCGATGAATCTGTTGTTGCTGTGTGCTACTGTCTATATTCTGTCAAATAATATATTTTGTAACCTGTGCAAAAATCAGAAAAGTAAAAAAACCTAATATTCATACTAATGGCGCATCCACCCGCAGTGTGCCATTAGTGTGCCAAAGCACATGGTTAAATATGGCCCTGGGAGGCATACTAATGGCGCATGGTGTTATATACTAATGGCGCACTGGGTGGTGCGCCATTAGTATACCAGATACTAATGGCGCACCACTGGTGCGCCATTAGTAATAAATACTAGTGGCGTGATACTAATGGCGCACCACTGATGCGCCATTAGTAGGCAAAACTGGTGCGCCATTAGTAGGCCTTTTCCTAGTAGTGTAGGGAGCAGTGATGGTGTGTGCGAGAAGTCCCGGGAGATAGGTGTAATGCGTCTGAAAAAAGACTACTCCATAGCTCGCCACGAGGCTATTCCTGTCGAACACCAAGCGTAAGATATGTATCTGACGGTGCCAGTTTTTGCACGTACACAACATTAGAAAAATAACTAGTACCATGGCATATGCTACACCACGGCCGAGAAAACGTGCCGACGTTACGCCATCTGGGAATAGTGCCGCACTTCGAAACTAGAACCGTCGATAAATTTTGAGCGCGTCTCGTCACATTCCAAATTACTACTACTACCATGCTTTATTTAATTGCAAACCTGTTCACACCGATCACAACCTAAACCGTTTCCCACTTAGGAGTGTATTGGTAGTACTAGGCTATAAATACTACTATGCTAAGATGACTGCACATTCCTCCTCAACTCCTCATCCACAAAAAACAATCAAGTCAATCTAGCCATGGCCAGCGTGAGTTCTGGGTCGAGAGATTTCCACCAGGGAGAGGTGTGCATGGAAGAGGAAGCATGAGAGAGGTCCCGCCTCGCCGCGAAAGAAGCCGACATGTCCAGCCGTGTAGCAGTAGCAGCATAGAGGTCCTGCCGCGCCGCCGAAGCAGCACGGAGGTCCCGCCGCGCCGTCGATGTAGTAGACTGGTCCGGCCACGCCGCGGAAGCAGCAGAGATGTCCTGCCGTGCCGCCAAAGCAGAATGGAGGTCCGGCCACACCGCGGTGGCCTGGGAAAATTTCTCGCGGGCAGGCGAGGACTCTTACAGGCGCATGCATGCGATGGTCCATAGCTAGATGGATCTTATCTCCGACTGGGCGAGGTTGCAGGACGAGGCTACCGGCGTCATTCGACAACTAGGGGAGGGCAATGCGAAGCTCTGGGGCGAGCGCGACCTGCTGAGGGCGAAGATCGCTAGAAGAGCGGAGTAGGAGGAGGAGTTCGCTGCCTTGTTGCAGAGGACGGGCGTCATCATCAAGAAACTTATGGACGAGAATGCCATGCTCCGCATCGAGCGCAACAGGCTGGTGGAGGAATCCATGGATGCTGCCAAGCAGCGTATTAAGGACATGAAACTGATGAAAGAGATCGTCGCCTGCCGCGAGAACTAGTCTCCACGACCTGCAGCGCATAAAGAAAGTAGTGATCAGCGAGCCTGGTCGTTGTATGCGTCTTCCTTCTTCTTTTGCCCTTGTGCATTTCGGGCGTAGCTGCATGTGGCTTTTTTAATTATCTTTCTAATTATGTAAGACAATTATTATCCACTCTCGTCGTCCTTATATATATTCATCACTCTTGCTATAAGTCGCAGTAGATGCTATATAGGTCCGTCGGATCTTACATCAAGATCCGTGCAAAATTTTCTTTTCATATTTTCTTTTTTCTCTCTTAAATCACAGTCGAGTGAGACATTGCCACGCCATTAAACAGAGGCTCGGGCGCCATTAATGGAGACCTTGGGAGAGAGGTGGACGGTAGATGGAGGCCAAAGGGCTCTCCTCCCGATAAGCACGCGCAGGGGTCTGATCGCATGCCTCCCGTACTCAAATAGCTACCCTGCACGGCGCCTCCTAGCTAATAAAAAGGGGACGTGTGGCGGCACGTAAATGGTAAATAGAACGCCCATGGTTCCAATAATACTTGTGTTTCCGATTGTAACGTGACAACACTTGTTCCAAAATGACTTTGTTGATTGTTAATGTGTGCGCCTTCGCAAATCGGACAGCAAAATTACCACAACATGTTGGTGCCATGTGATGACACCAAGCCAAGTTTCATGATTTTCATGTGTGTTTCGGATTTACAGGAATTAAAAAACCAAGTTTCTCAATGTTTCCAGCCGAGCCATGATGCCCACATGTTTGAATTGCATTCCCATTTCTCGCATGGGACCTAGAAATTTACCCGAGGACACACATGTGATTTTTCAACCAGCTTTGGTGCACTGGAGCATGTGCTTGTATTTAAAATTTGAATTATGCACACAAAGTTGACACGTTCCCTCTAAGAACCATGAGCCTTCTTAAGAGAAGCTCCGGTTTGCAAGAAACTTATACCAAAACTTGTTCCTATTCTGCAATTTTTTTACCACAACATGGTAGTACCATGACATGACACCATGCCAAGTTTCATGATTTTCAGGCATGTTTTGGATTTACAAGGATTTTAAAACCAAGCTTCTCAATGTTCTTGACTAAACCACGAAGCCCAGATGTTTGAATTTCATTCCCATTTCTTGCATGGGACCTAGAAATTCACCCGAGGACACACATGAGAAACTCAATTAATTTATAAAAAAGGCCAAACAAACCCGGAATAATTCCAAAATTTAACAGGGCACTCATATATTTCTATGTTGCCTCTGTAAAGAAAATCTGGGGGGAGGCAGCGTATATTGTTTCGCACACAATGGTATAAAGAAGTAAAGAAATAAAGAAATTGGCATACCTATTTAATTCTTGGGTTCTTATTATTTATGCCACTAGTTGTGTATCACTACTCAGTTTTGCCATTAGAAGTTACAACTACTCAAAAAATGCCATCGACCCGTGAGATGCTTGCTCAAAAATGCAATTAGATATCTAAAAAATACCATCGTTAAGTTAGATGTTTGCTCAGAAATGCCATTAGACCTTGTTATTTTCATGTCAAACCTGTTGACCATGTTACATGACAAAAATAAGCCAATTCTCACAATGATAAGTTAATGGTGTCCAGCACAACACACCCGTCAAATAAAACTAAGCACCCTGGAATTCTTTGACAAAACTAAGCACCCTGAAATTCTTTGACAACTAAACTGTTGGCTATATGATGTTGGACATATATATTGTACGTATATAATGTGAACAAACGAGTGGTAGTACTATACCAACTAAAAGATGAAATGTACGAAATATAACGAGAAGAAACATAACATAGTTCTGCTGGGGGCTCAGCACACCACACCCCTCAAATAAAACTAAGCACACCAGAAATTAAACTAAGCAACTAATCCAGCAGACACTGCATTAGAACCACCATGAGAAACAACACTGCCACCTTACTCGGAGTCCTAGTCCACGTCCTCGACTTCGTCCTTGTCCCTCTTCCTCTTGGGCGATACTTCTTTGCTTGAACCGCACACTTGGCTCTTGCTCTTCATCCAACCCTTGTAGATATTTAAACAAAGGTAGCCATCCATTGCGGCGCAATGGATGTGGTCTATATCTAGTACAGTCCACTACCCAGCACGATGAAATGTGTGTGGGGGTTTCTTCAGTTCATTGTACGAAGGATGAACCATGGCTCCTGCCAGGGTCAGCATTGAAGGCTGATCACGGGAGGGCACCAGCCCATCCTTCTGGAGGTCGAAGGGGTCGCCTACAACGCGATCTATCTGACCCAGGATTTCCTTGTCATTCCTAAAGTCTACATTAACGAATTTGACTCGGCCGCCCTTGAGGAACTTCTTAAATTCCTCGCACACAACGTTGGCATGGCAGATGTGGTAGACCAAGCATAAGTCATGCATGCAAACCTGGATCACGGCGGGCTTCTTCTTCTTTGCCTCCTTTAGATTATTCTCGCTTCCTAGGACTGTGGTGTACTTAACATCAAGCCCAGCGACCCACTCATCATTTGAGTTTTCGAACATGCGTTTGAAGCAAGCAAGGCATTCTTTCATCATTGCAGAAGAACGGGTGTAGATGACGTCGAACTCATCGCCGGTGATGGTTCTAACCTTATACTCACCGCCGATCATGGAGATTTGGGACGCCATGGATTTGGGAGGAGGGTTAGGATTAGTGGAACTGCCGTCATGTGAAAGGACGGGACGACTAGGAGCGGCTTATCGATTGTAAAAATGTCGAGTGGGGGGGCGAATGGCAGGGTAGTGGCTTGCCTGGTGGATAAATGGATTCATGCACAGTACTATGGGGGCCCAATTAGATGTCATGTCTACTCGACGCCCAATTAAATGGCTTTCGATGTCATGTCAAGCTCAGGAAAATTACAAGTGATACGAAGCTTTCCATTCTCCCATGATACGGGCTTCTGAGCCCTTGGATTTGAGATCGAATGGTTTCATGGCGTGATTCTAGACCTATGGGTGAATATCCTATCCTGTAGGGTTATTTTGCAAATTTTCAGCAACTTAGCATGCGACCGTTCGATCTCAGATCCAAGGGCCACCAGCAGCCCGTATCATGGTCGCACCTACCACGATCGTCGCCTCGCTCGCGCGGTCGCGCCCTTGGAGATTTAACACGGTGCGCTAGGCTATCTGATGTTGGCATGTCATACATATTCATCACATAGTCACTCATACAACAAGGTTGGCTATAAGAGTATTTTTTGTTTACTTCTCTGTATCTCTTTCTTCGTAGTATTTATTGCATTTGCCAAGGAGTGACCTCTTCCACTGAAATGGTGCTTAGATGAGGTGCTATGGGCACTAAATGGCTTAGCAACTCAAGTCCCCAATGCATAGGTGCTTATTTTTTTGTTGCTAAGTTTGCTTCATCTAGGCACACACGCTTATCACCGTTTCTTCCTAGGGTCACCAAACTAGTCTCTCTCTTCTTAATTAACTTGCCACATCAGACTTTATGCCTATGTAGCAGGCTTAGCACCTGTAGAATCAAGTACAATAGTGGGCTATAAGCCCGCTTTACATGGAATTTTTCCATATGTGGGGGAAAGAGGCAAGGAAAAAGTGGAGGAGTGGGATCTCAAGCAAGAGCTAGCCTCTGCATGGTGCAGCATCGGGAGAGGCACCTGTATGGAGGTGGTCAGGAATCGGGAGACTTATGCCGGTCGTAGCGCCGCAGTTAAAATGATAATGGAAAGTCAAATCATCGGGCCCCACCTGTCCAACAGTAACTCACTGTCAAATCACACAACCCTATGTTTGTAGCAGCCTACTCCCTCATCTTCTCACGTATCTATCGAACCGACTAGGCGGAACTGCCCCGCCTACCCCGCGGGAAAAGCCCCGCCCTCGACTTTAAAATAGTACAATATACTAATTTTGTATCCATGAATTGCGCCATGGAGCAAAGCCTCAAGAAAACGGCGGTACACATGTACGGAGTATACATCACGCCCGTCGCGTTCGCGTCGCACCCTATACGGTCGGTCGGTCTGGCACGCCACTCTCCGAATGGAACGCGCGTCATATTGCGTTTGCACACACATGTGGGACTGCAATTGAGAACCGACCATAGGCACACTCCCCGGCCCCGCAAGTCGGGTGAGTTAATAGAAGAGAGAGACGAGCGATAGTACTACTAGAGAAGTGTTGTAGGAGTACATACGTTGGTACCTGGACGATCCCTGCAAGTCACAGAAGATCAGTTCGTCCATGCATGTGACCAGACTCCAGCAGACACGCCTGGATTGGCTATCGTCTACATATCGTGCAGGCTGTGTTGTACAGGGCTGTAGTTCTGGTGCGAAATCTAAAAAAAGATTTCTTATCATCTCAAAAAATTAGGTGTCATGTGCTTCCGATCACTTTGAGGGTTAACAGTGACAACTGAGTTGGGCTAGTCATTGGGGGCACATGCACGAAGACTACTCGGCTGCCATCTAGGTCAAGCCGGCTATGTTAATTAAGACATCTATCGACGGACCTGATACGTCTCCAACGTATCTATAATTTTTGATTGCTCCATGCTATTATATTATCTATTTTGGATCTTAATGGGCTTTATTTTACACTTTTATATCATTTTTGGGACTAAGCTACTAATCGGAGGCCCATCCCAAATTGCTGGTTTTTTTGCCTATTTTAGGGTTTCAAAGAAAAGGAATATCAAACGGAGTCCAAACGGAATGAAACCTCCGGGAACGTGATTTTCTCAACAAACATGATCTAGGAGACTTGGCGTGGCCGTCAAGAAACAAGGGAGGAAGGCACAAGGAAGGGAGCATGCCTACCCCCCTGGGCGCGCCCTCCACCCTCGTGGGCCCTCCATTGCTCCACCGACGTACTTCTTCCTCCTATATATATATCCACGTACCCCCCCCCAAACATCCAAAAGCACCACGAAAATCTAATTCCACCGCCGCAACCTTCTGTACTCGAGAGATCCCATCTCGAGGCCTTTTCCGGAGCTCCGCCAGAGGGGGCATTGATCACAGAGGGCCTCTACATCAACTTCATGGCCTCTCCGGTGCTGTGTGAGTAGTTTACATCAGACCTACGGGTCCATAGTTATTAGCTAGATGGCTTCTTCTCTCTCTTTGGATCTCAATACAAAGTTCTCCTTGGTCTTCTTGGAGATCTATTCGATGTAAACTTCTTTTGCGGTGTGTTTGTCGAGATCCGATGAATTGTGGGTTTATGATCCAGATTATCTATGAACAATATTTGATTCTCCTCTGAATTCTTTTATGTATGATTGGTTTATCTTTGCAAGTCTCTTCGAATTATCAGTTTGGTTTGGCCTACTAGATTGATCTTCCTTGCAATGGGAGAAGTGGTTAGCTTTGGGTTCAATCTTGAGGTGCTCGATCCCAGTGACAGAAAGGGAACCGACACGTATTGTATTGTTGCCATCGAGGATAAAAAGATGGGTTTATATCAGATTGCATGAGTTTATACCTCTACATCATGTCATCTTCCTTAAAGCATTACTCTGTTCTTATGAACTTAATACTCTACATGCATGCTGGATAGCGGTCGATGTGTGGAGTAATAGTAGTAGATGCAGAATCATTTCAGTTTACTTGTCTCGGACGTGATTCCTATATACATGATCATACATAGATATTCTCATAATTATTCACTTTTCTATCAATTACTCGATAGTAAGTCGTTTACCCACCGTAATACTTATGCTCTTGAGAGAAGCTACAAGTGAAACCTATGGCCCCCGTGTCTATCTATCATCATATTAATCTTCCAACACTTAGTTATTATTATTGCCGTTTATTTTACTTTGCATCTTTATTTCTCTTTATCATAAAAATACCAAAAATAGTATCTTATCATATCTATTAGATCTCACTCTCGTAAGTGACCGTGAAGGGCTTGACAACCCCTTTATTGCGTTGGTTGCGAGGATCTTATTTGTTTGTGTAGGTGCATGGGACTTGAGTGTGGTATCCTACTGGATTGATACCTTGGTTCTCAAAAACCGAGGGAAATACTTACGCTACTTTGATGCATCACCCTTTCCTCTTCAAGGGAAAACCAACGTAGTGCTCAAGAGGTAGCAAGAAGGATTTCTGGTGCCGTTGCTGGGGAGATTCACGCCAAGTCAAGTCAAGATTTGACTCCCAACAACGAGTCATTTCAAGCGCCATTACCAAGTACCCATCACAAACTCTTATCCCTCGCATTACATTATTTGCCATTTGCCTCTCATTTTCCTCTCCCCCACTTCACTGTTGCCATTTTATTTGCCCTTCTTCTGCCCATCTTTCCATTTGCTTTGATGTCTTACTTTGCTCGTTTGCTCATTTGGTTGGAATAGTTGTTTATTTATTACTAAACAGAGAACCTAAACATCTATGGATCCTCATCCGCTTGCTAATCTTTTTAAGAGATCCAATTATGATGAACCAATTGCTAGTGAGTTTTGTGCACTATATTATCTTTATGAAGTTTTGCTTGAAATTCATGAATCTGAAAATTTTGATGAAGTACTTTATGGAGTGATTCATGATGGATCTTTGAATAGAAAGCATGATTGCAATGATGATAGTATAAATTATATTAATGTCAATTGTGCATATAATATGCAAAACAGTAAGCTTGGGGATGCTAGTTTTGCTATGTCTACTACTTGTTGCAATAATCATGATTCGAGTGATTCTTCTTACGATCTTGAAAATTTATTTAAGCCCCATGATGAATATGAGATTGATTATATTGTTTGCAATAATATTGAAAGTGGGTTTGGAAGAGTGTCTACTTTAGATCCCACATATTTGGAGAACGTTCAATCTTATGAAATTTTTGATAAAAGTGGGTTTGGAGAGGTCATGACTTTAGTTAATGTTAATCCCACTATTTTGCAAGAGTGTCAACTTTGCATGCATGTGGATCATGTTGAAAATATTTTATGTGATAGCTATTTTGTTGAATTTGCTTATGATCCTACATGTAATTATTATGAGAGAGGAAAATATGGTGGTAGAAATTTTCATGTTACTAAATTACCTCTCGTTATGTTGAGATTGCTATTGTTTCTTTCCGCTTCCTTGCATATGCTAGTTTTTTCTTACCTTGATAATTTGTTTGCCTATAATATTCCTATGCATAGGAAGTATGTTAGACTTAGATGTGCTTGTCACGTGTTTTATGATGCTCTCTTTGTGCTTCAATTCTTGTCTTTCATGTGAGCATCGTTGAAATCTTATGACTAGCTATAAGGCTTTAAAGAAAAGTGCTTGTTGGTAGACAACCCAATATTTTTCCTTGCTGTTATTCAATAAATAATTTATCTAGCCTCTGTTTTGGTTGTGTTTTTTGTGTTTAATTAGTGTTTGTGCCAAGTAGAACCGTTGGGAAGACTTGGGGAAAGTCTTTTTGATCTTGCTGTAAAAAATAGAAACTTTAGCGCTCACGAGAATCTCTGCCATTTTTATTTGGAAGGTGCTATTTAGTTAATTATTTTTTAAGATGATTAATAGATAAATTCCTCACGTCCAGAAATTTATTTTAGAATTTTTGGGGTTCCAGAACTTGCCTTAGCTACAGATTACTACAGACTGTTCTGTTTTTGACAGCTTCTATTTTTCTTGTGTTGTTTGCTTATTTTGATGAATCTATGGCTACTAAAAGAGTTTATAAACCATAGAGAAGTTGGAATACAGTAGGTTTAACACCAATATAAATAAATAATGAGTTCATTACAGTACCTTGAAGTGGTGTTTTGTTTTCTTTCGCTAACGGAGCTCGCGAAATTTTGTATCTTGAGTTTTGTGTTGTGAAGTTTTCAAGTTTTGGGTAAAGATTTGATGGATTATGGAACAAAGAGTGGCAAGAGCCTAAGCTTGGGGATGCCCATGGAATCCCAAGGTAAAATTCAAGGACACCAAAAAGCCTAAGATTGGGGATGCCCCGGAAGGCATACCCTCTTTCATCTTCGTCTATCGGTAAGTTTACTTGGAGCTATATTTTTATTCACCACATGATATGTGTTTTTCTTGGAGCGTCTTGTATGTTTTGATTATTTGCTTTTTAGTTTAACACAATCATCCTTGCTGTATACACCTTTTGAGAGAGACTCACATGATTTGAAATTTATTAGAATACTCTATGTGCTTCACTTATATCTTTTGAGCTATATAGTTTTTGCTCTAGTGCTTCACTTATATCTTTTAGAGCACGGTGGTGGATTTGTTTTATAGAAACTATTGTTCTCTCATGCTTCACTTATATTATTTTGAGAGTCCTTTACAACAACATGGCAATAATAAAAACTTTCATACAAGTGCATTGAATACTATGAGAAGTTTGATACTTGATAATTGTTTTGAGATATGGAGATGGTGATATTAGAGTCATGCTAGTTGAGTAGTTGTGAATTTGAGAAATACTTGTGTCGAAGTTTGTGATTCCCGTAGCATGCACATATAGTGAACCGTTATGTGATGAAGTCGGAGCATGATTTATTTATTGATTGTCTTCCTTATGAGTGGCGGTCGGGGACGAGCGATGGTCTTTTCCTACCAATCTATCCCCCTAGGAGCATGCGCGTAATACTTTGTTTTGATAACTAATAGATTTTTGCAATAAGTATGTGAGTTCTTTATGACTAATTTTGAGTCCATGGATTATATGCACTCTCACCCTTCCACCATTGCTAGCCTCTCTAGTATCGCGCAACTTTCGCCGGTACCATAAACCCACCATATACCTTCCTTAAAACAGCCACCATACCTACCTATTATGGCATTTCCATAGCCATTCCGAGATATATTGCCATGCAACTTTCCACCGTTCCGTTATTATGACACTCTTCATCATTGTCATATTGCTTGCATTATCATGTAGTTGACATCATATTTGTGGCAAAGCCACCGTTCATAATTCTTTCATACATGTCACTCATGCATCATTGCACATCCTGGTACACCGCCGGAGGCATTCACATAGAGTTATATTTTGTTCTAAGTATTGAGTTGTAATTCTTGAGTTGTAAGTAAATAAAGTGTGATGATCATCATTATTAGATCATTGTCCCAAGTGAGGAAAGGATGATGGAGACTATGATTCCCCCACAAGTCGGGATGAGACTCCGAACGAAAAAAGAAGAAGAGAAAAGAGGCCAAAAAAAAGAAAGAAGGCCCAAATAAAAAAAGAGAGAAAAAGAGAGAAGGGACAATGCTACTATCCTTTTCCACACTTGTGCTTCAAAGTAGCACCATGTTCTTCATATAGAGAATCTCCTATGATATCACTTTCATATACTAGTGGGAATTTTTCGTTATAGAACTTGGCTTGTATATTCCAATGATGGGCTTCCTCAAAATGCCCTAGGTCTTCGTGACCAAGCAAGTTGGATGCACACCCACTTAGTTTCTTTTGTTGAGCTTTCATATATTTATAGCTCTAGTGCATCCATTGCATGGCAATCCCTACTCACTCACATTGATATCTATTAATGGGCATCTCCATAGCCCTTTGATACGCCTAGTTGATGTGAGACTATCTTCTCCTTTTTGTCTTCTTCACAACCACCATTCTATTCCACCATAGTGCTATATCCATGGCTCACGCTCATATATTATGTGAAGATTGAAAAAGTTTGAGAACATCAAAAGTATGAAACAATTGCTTGGCTTGTCATCGGGGTTGTGCATGATTTAAATATTTTGTGTGGTGAAGATATAGCATAACCAAACTATATGATTTTGTAGCGATAACTTTCTTTGGCCATGTTATTTTGAGAAGACATAATTGCTTAGTTAGTATGCTTGAAGTATTATTATTTCTATGTCAATATTAAACTTTTATCTTGAATCTTTCGGATCTGAACCTTCATGCCACAATAAAGAAAAATTACATTGAAATATGTTAGAAAGAATTCCACATCAAAAATTCTTTTTTTATCATTTACCTACTCGAGGACGAGCAGGAATTAAGCTTGGGGATGCTTGATACGTCTCCAACGTATCTATAATTTTTTTATTGCTTCATGCTATTATATTATCTATTTTGGATGTTAATGGGCTTTATTTTACACTTTTATATCATTTTTGGGACTAACCTACTAACCGGAGGCCCAACCCAAATTGTTGTTTTTTTGCCTATTTTAGGGTTTCGAAGAAAAGGAATATCAAACAGAGTCCAAACGGAATGAAACCTTCGGGAACGTGATTTTCTCAACAAGGTGATCCAGGAGACTTGGAGTGGCCGTCAACAAACAAGGGAGGAAGGCACGAGGCAAGGGGGTGCGCCTACCCCCCTGGGCGTGCCCTCCACCCTCATGGGCCCTTCGTTGCTCCACCGACGCACTACTTCCTCCTATATATATCCACATACCCCCCAAACATCCGAAGGGGGCATTGATCATAGAGGGCCTCTACATCAACTCCATGGCCTCTCCTGTGATGTGTGAGTAGTTTACTTCAGACCTACGGGTCCATAGTTATAAGCTAGATGGCTTCTTCTCTCTCTTTGGATCTCAATACAAAGTTCTCCTCGATCTTCTTGGAGATCTATTCGATGTAATCTTCTTTTGCGGTGTGTTTGTCGAGATCCGATGAATTGTGGGTTTATGATCTAGATTATCTATGAACAATATTTGATTCTCCTCTGAATTCTTTTATGTATTATTGATTTATCTTTGCAAGTCTCTTCGAATTATCAATTTGGTTTGGCCTACTAGATTGATCTTTCTTGCAATGAGAGAAGTGCTTAGCTTTGGGTTCAATCTTGCGGTGCTCCCAGTGATAGAAAGGGAAGCGACACGTATTGTATTGTTGCCATCGAGGATAAAAAGATGGGGTTTATATCATATTGCATGAGTTTATCCCTCTACATCATGTCATCTTCCTTAAAGCATTACTCTGTTCTTATGAACTTAATACTCTAGATGCATGCTAGATAGCGGTCGATGTGTGGAGTAATAGTAGTAGATGCAGAATAGTTTCGGTCTACTTGTCTCGGACGTGATGCCTATATACATGATCATACCTAGATATTCTCATAATTATTTTCTTTTCTATCAATTGCTCGACAGTAATTCATTTACCCACCGTAATACTTATGCTCTTGAGAGAAGCCACTAGTGAAACCTATGGCCCCCGGGTCTATCTATCATCATATTAATCTTCCAACACTTAGTTATTTCTATTGTCGTTTATTTTACTTTGCATCTTTATTTCTCTTTATCATAAAAATACCAAAAATATTATCTTATCATATCTATCAGATCTCACTCTCGTAAGTGACTGTGAAGGGCCTGATAACCCCTTTATTGCGTTGGTTGCGAGGTTCTTATTTGTTTGTGTAGGTGTGTGGGACTTGAGCGTGATATCCTACTGGATTGATACCTTGGTTCTCAAAAACTGAGGGAAATACTTATGCTACTTTGCTGCATCACCCTTTCCTCTTCAAGGGAAATCCAACGCAGTGCTCAAGAGGTTGCAGGACCCCTTTTCTACGAGTTTATCTTTAATTTGAGCTTTGATCCTTGTCTAGTTTGTCCATCGGGATTCATCTTGTCTCCTTTGGGCAGTGAGGTTATGATTTGTTGTCATGTGTCACTTTTTTGTGTTATATGTTACAATCCGGTGCTTCAGATCAAAATGACGACAACTACGCCTCCGGGGCATGTGCATGAACACTTCTCGATAGTCATTGTCGAGGTCAAGCCAGCTCCGCCCGGTAGACAAAAGAAAAGTACTCCACTATATATGCAGGAGCCTCCGTGCTTTCTTGCTAGTGTTGCTCTCTTCGCACTGTCTCGTCCTCTCCAGATCTAAACATGACAGTGGTGGCCACACTCTCTCTCTCTCTCTCTCTCTCTCTCTCTCTCTCTACTCACTGCTGGTCACAGATCCAGCTAGATCCTCTCCGCTGGGGAAGGTGAGAAGGTGCAACGTTCACGCGATCATCCTCGGCGACGGCTCTTACCCACTGCCGGCACGCCCCGATCAACGTGCCTTGCCGTTCTCTCCCAAGCATCGCTGGCGAGGGAGGGCCTCCCAACCCTTCTTCCTCGCTGCCGTAGTGTGGGCAGATCCGTCCTCCCGCCGCCCACCTAGCGACCCTCAGGTATAACTTCCTTCGAAACCGGCCTTGCTCTACTTCCCGAGCTCCTGATGTCGCTGGATTTGTATCTTTTACTATTTCTCAGGGCCCCTCGTAGATAGGATCGATCAGCTGTTCGAAAACCACCTAATTTTTTTTTACTGTTAAGAGGTAAAACTAGTTCATGCACTCAAATCTAGTACTACTTGGTTCAAACAAGGAAGAAAGGGGGTGGGGTGGGGGAAGATTTTTTACCTGAATCTAGGACTTGGTCGAAAGAGGAAATAATGGGGGCGAAAAGTAGCAGAGACTGGCTATCCAACGGGTCTCTAGGTCTAATATGGAAATAAAGGGAACGTAATACAAACTCAATATAAACCCGATCTACTGGTTGAAAAAGGAAAGAAAGTGGGGACTGGGGGACAAGTCAACAGAGTAAGTCCAGCACTAGATTTGCTAGCCTCACACAGTATAAGGTGGCTATATACCGAAAAATGGGACCAACCCAGATATCCTCTTCTGATGTTTGTTGCCCCGAGCCGCTCTTATGTAATGCCACTACTAAAATGTAGCTATCGCACTATTAAAAGTAAGGACACGTTAAACCAGTGTTGTTTTCAATGTAATACCTCCAGTAATAGGTATCAATGGCACTTTTTTTCATGTCCTGCTAAATTTCCCATTAAGATAAGTTGCTTATTTTCGTTAGACATGCAACTGTCCTGGTCCGCCTACTGTCCCGTGCCCAAATACCCACTCTGTAGCAGCTGTTAATGTAATGTTGCTAGTAAAATAAAGCAATGGCACCATTAAAGTAATGTTGTATTTAACGGTTGTCATAGTTAATCCTAATTCCCACACTAATATCTAGCAATGCTGCTAGAAATTGGTACTGTCCTTGTACGATTGCCATTCAGATAAGGAACATGTTTTTTTCATTTGATGTATGTTTCATCACTTGTTAGTCACCCACCTTTCCACCTTTTTTGTGCAAACAGAGATATACATTTCACGCTTGATCTTTGTTGAACTGCATAAATGATATCCAAATTATAGTTGAACATTCCACGAGCTTCACGACCAACCTTGATGTTGCTCAATTTTATTGCAACTAATGAAGAAGAAGCTCTGTGGGTTTCGTTTTTTGATGGAAATGGAACCGGGGCTGGAGCCCTTTTCTTAAAAAAAAGAAGCTGCTAGCTCATGGGACATTGCTTCATTTTAGGTGAACTGCACCAAAAGGTCCCATGAATTGAATCATCCATGTTGGTGACTGGTGTCATCCCTTCTACGGTGGCGTTGACTGTAGATATGGTTCCCATCACGAGGTATGTTCCTTTTTGGTCTGACTGTTTGCCAAAGATCCTGCATGTTGATCCTGCTCTTGTGCTACTGTTTTGGCACTGCCATGATAAAGCAGTAATGTTATTATTTTGCACCTTAATCTAGTGGCACTATTAATTTGAGGCAATGTTTTGGCACCGCTAGTGCCACTGTTTTTTTATATATCGAAAGAGGGGGAGTCCCTCCGATTATATTAAAGAAACCCAACCATAGAGAACCATTATCTGACAACATCCCAGTATAAACAGGCAGTTATGCAACTACTACTAGAATGGACTGAGTACTAGCAGGAGACAAGTTCGCCACATAAGCTAGGCAGGTAGTGGGACGCGGCACCAGCTCGACCAAGTTTGGATTACAACCCAAATGCTACCACATAAACATCAGGGGGAAGATAGGGACTGAAAGAGCCAGCTTCAGCATCCCAGTATAAGCACCCCCAGCCTTCATCCTTGCGACGCATGGTACACCTCGTTTTCCACCTGCTCGACCCTAGTGTCACTGATAAATGAAGTAATAATACAATTAAAATAGAGAGAGTGTCCTCTCTATCATTTCATTTCCAACGTAGATAAAGAAAGCGCTTCTCTTTGTTAATGTATGTTTCATCAACTAGTCCCATTGTTAAGTTTAAGCGTTTCTGCAAACTGGGGTGCTTAATTTTAGTTGATCTGCACAAAAATAGAGATATGAATGTCTCAAGGCCCCTCCTTGTACTACCGCTGTACACCGATGTTCATCGCTGGCAGAAGGTGTATCAGGGAGACTTGGGACGATTTCCAGTATGAGGCGTGGCGTACCGTATGAGGCGTCGCAGGGCCCATCTCGCCCTCGCGGCATGGCATAATATGATACTATCGCAATATTTTCTTCTATTTATTTTGCGTGTTTCATCAACTAGTGACACTATAATGTAATCACGCTTTTTCATTATCTGTGCAAACAGGGTTATTCAGCTGCATTTTGGTGGAACTGCACAAATGTACGGATGGAACCGGCATATATGCAGAGTGCAAGGTGTGCCAAGTAAAAAATACCGACACCAACCTTTCTCCATGCACGCATTGGCATCCACCACCACCAGTGGGATGTGTGGCGCTCTTTGTGGACGGATCTTTCTCGGCAGCAAATCCTCTAACCAAATACTAGTAGCCTATATTGGCAGTTTTCTAGGGAGTGCTCTTTTCTGAAAGAAGCACCAATCTATTTTTCTTTATTTGTACACAGTGTCACAACTTTGACCCAAAGGTCCAGAGCTATTTAAGGGTGATTGGCGTAGTACTCGGAGACTGATGGTAAGCATGATTTTCATTAGCTGTCACACTGATTGTAAGCATGAGTAAGTGGAAGATTAGGTTAGTGCGAAGCTTACCTTAAACCCTACCGCCGCCGTTGAAACGAGGTGAGCGTCGAGGAAACCATGGAGAACGGGGGGAAGCGACGTCGCGCCATCCAGCCTCTTCTTGTGGTGGGAGAACGAATACTCCTGTGGCTCTGGCTGGCTCTACACCCTCACGAATGGCACACAGTACTCGATCGATTCGTTATCCTCTGGGTGCTCGACCTTCTACCTGTACGCCCACCACCTCCGCCCGACTTTCGCCTCGGGCGAATCTGTCTGCTCCATCGCCCAGAGGAGATACTCGATGAACTCGAAGGACTACGGCGTGACAGCCGCCGAGGAGTACATGTACATCGCCGCCCTCATCGCCGCCGTCTCTCTCTTTCGCATACATTGCCACATGGCCCTCACCGTCCTCGAAATATCCCACTCATTGTCAAACCAAGTAAGGATCTCCTTCAACCTGGCTAACTTTACCTGGTCGTCGCTGGCGATCTGCCTGATTCGCTGCTGCATCCTCAATATAAATGTCCTTCTGAGTGGTCCGGTGCTAGCTTTGGAAGATGGGAGGAGAGACAGTGGTCTTGCAATAGAGAAGAGGGAGAGGTGAGATGGTGGTTTTGGAATGGAAATGATGGAGAGGAGAGGAGGTGGTTTTGCAATGGAGAAGAGGGAGAGGCGACACGGTGGTTTTGGAATGGAGATGATGAAGAGGAGAGGAGGTGGTTTTGCAATGAAGAAGAGGGAAAGGCGAGGCGGTGGTTTTTGAATGGAGATGATAGAGAGGAGAGGAGGTGGTTTTGCAATGGAGAAGAGGGAGAGGAGCGTGCGGCAGCGATTTAGGATTGGACGAGAGGGCCCGCATGCTATGACTGGATCAAAATCAAAATCAATTAACCCGTCAATTAAGAAAGCGACCCCACATTAACAAGTCTCCCTTTTATTCTGGGTCATAATTTACCATGATTTTCGCAAATAAAATATATGTTATACGCTGCAAAAATAATATAATTTGAAAGTACATTCAGATACGAACCAAACGATACAATTTTTGGTGACATGCATTCACATTTTGCTTGTCAAATAGAGTACATGGTCAAACTTTTACCCAAATACGCAAAACAATAAAAGTACTTCCAAGACTAGTGCCGCTCTTCCGCTCTTCTCCTCTTAAACTATCGCTGCTCCTCTCCTGTTCCAATCTAAATCCAGTGCCACTCCTCTCCTCTTCCATTTCAAAACCACCGCCCCTCCTCTCCTGTTCCAATCCAAAACCAGTGTTGCTCCTCTTCCGTTCTAATCCAAAACCAGTGCTGCTCCTCTCCTCTTCCATTCAAAAACCACCGTCGGCGAGTGAAGGTGATGTGGAGAAGTATATCGATGGAGGAGTACAACCGATAAGTGAGGATCGCAGACGGCGACTCTGTGAAGCTAGCTAGGATGTTGGAGATATAGTCTTGGTTTGACAACAAGGACCAACTAGCGGCGACGACGACATCCATGGCCAAATATCTGCAATAGAGCGAAAAGGCGGCGATACTCCCAGAGGGAGTCACGCGAGAGTACACAGAGCTGCTCCTCTGGGCCATGGAGCAAACAGATTCACCGAATCTGATCGTGAGGGAGCGGTGCTGGGAGTATCGATCCCAGATGGAGCATCCACCAGAGACTGAAGAATCGAGCATCTACAGGGTGTCGTTTGTGAGGGTGTCATGCCAGAGCGAGCCGGTGGAGTCTTCGTCGACCGAACCCAACTACAAGAGGAGAAAAACAATTGGCCCGACGACGCTTCCCCGCCATCCTCTCCCTCGCTGTTCACATTGTCTCACGGGGTGGCTGTTTGCCGCCGAGGAATAGGAGGGACTGCCCCCCAGCCCAATAGTCGGGCAGGTTGTGAATTGTCAGGGGGATCTTAGGGTTGTCAGTATTTGCAGGTTGTGAATCGCATTTTGTGTTGTGCGTTTTGAGAGTACTTTCAGATATGAATGTCTTTTGAATTTCAGATTTGCAGTATTGAGCATATGAAGTATTTTATAATTCTAGAGATCTATTTTTAGCACTTAAAAAATGTAATTTCATAGGAGTATAAAAGTGCAGACAATGTGATTCTCAGAGAACAAACTACAAGTTTTAGTTTCAGATAATAAACTCCATGTTCGGTTTCAGATAAGAAACTGCAACTTTCAGAGGCAGAGCATTTATATTAACACGGCCTTTTCAAACAGTGTTAACATCATGTTGGAAGTTTTATTCATGGTCTAAACTGGAACTACCAGACAGTTAACATCATGCTGATCAACATTCATGCATAGCACATCTTCATATGATGCATACTCAAAAAGATATGCTATTTTCAAAATGCCCACACAATGTCGAGTGTGCGAAAAACATAGAAAACGAGAGACGAAGTTTTGGCAAGTGTTGGACGTGGTGGGCATAGATGACAATTGGGACCCACATGTCAATAAAGGAAGAGGCAAAAAAATTGGAGATATTTTCTCTGCACAGGTGGAATCGATCCCGGGTGGAACAGTTGTCAGGTAGTGTCACTCGACCACTAGGCTAGTTCAGTTGTTTCATTACTAATAAGGCACTTCCTCAGGTGGTCGGATCTCCTCCTGCGCCTTTGTGCGCTCGCCGCGACGCCACTGTCTGTCGTTGTGAGCATGCTGAACAAACGAGAGGAATCTAGAGAGGACTGTATGCGGAGAGGCAGACAGTCGGGACCCACCAGGTCTATGGCCGTACGCAAGCAAGTGCCTCATAGAAAAAATACTTCCTCCTAATGCTATACTAACGTTGGGGCCCACGAGTTTGTCAACATAGTTACATTTTTAGGTGCTTCAACGTAGTTACTATAGGAGATAAATTCACAACGAAGCCCGGGAGCTGGCAGGTATCATTTATTATCAATGAGGCAGCAAGTATCAGCTGGGTTTTGGGTTGCCCCGTCTAGGCTTTCTTTTTTAACATGCGCAGCCCACGACCTCGGATGGGAGGTCCATAAGGTTGTTTGTATTTTCTTGAGGGCCGTCATGTATCAACCGACCTATGGACCTCACATCCGAGGTTTTATTTTTCCTGAAACATCGGCAACCCAATTTATGTATTTTTTTGAAGAAAACGCAGAGGTCTGTTCTATTTTTCTATATAAGAATAGGAACACCTGGTCCAACTTATGTTTCCCTTCTAACTATATTATATATATTTAAATTATTTTATATGTTATTATATATTATTGTTATTGTCATCATATATTTAACAGATACTTACATATGTAAGAAAACAATATCCCACATCTTATTAACTTATAAAAATAATTTCTTAACAATGAAATCCTGGATTTTTTTGGCAACAAAAATCCTGGTGATTGTGTACAAAAGCTTGGTAAGATTTAAGGACCGATATAATAATAAATCACTTATTATTTAAATAAATAAATATATATATAACAAAATGCTCAGCCCCTGTTTATTTTGTGATAACATTCCTGCGCCCACCCCAACATTATAATTAGAATTAGCCCAGCAAAATCATGTATTTCGAGAAAGTGCAAATGGCATGTATTTTTTTAGGAAAAACATAAATGGGCCGCATGGACGCTACATTATTTGTTCACCCAACCCAGCTAATGGACTGTAATTCAAAAAAACGAGATCAAATTGACTGTAAATTCTACCCCACAAAAAAAGACTGTAAATTCTGAAAAAATGGGTTTAATACGTGCCACATTTTTGGAGGCTGAAATGTGGGCCTTGGTCGAAGCCAATGCAAGTCGTTGTCAACTTAGTCAACAAATGATTCTAACATTGTTAGCCATTGGATTTACATCCAACGACCGGCATCCATCTTCAATCTCTCATCTTCTTCCTCTGCCGGGACCACCTGCTCCCGCCTCCTGCTGCTAGCAGCTCGGCTTAGCATGCTTCGCTGTGAAGCGCTACTCCACCGTTGGCCAGGCCATCCCTCACCCCTCCACGCCTCCTGTTCTTCTCCATCGACTGCCGAACCACACCGCACCAGAACCAGTTAACCCTCGTACACCTCTCCATCTACAACTCTACTCCCGTGTCTTCCCATCTCCGACTCGTTGCTGTCTGGGGCCTCGCTGTCGTCCACCACCTTCGATGCGCTCGGTGCAGAGTGGTCCACGTGTTCAACGAACGACACCATCGGAAGTAGACTGTGCATGGAGAGGTTGACAGCTGGGTCCACGGCCGCACGCAAGGAAATGCCTCCTTATTACATGCAAAATAATGACTCCTCCACCTGACAGCTGGGACCCACCGGAAGGGCCTCTGTATTTCACGAAAGAAATGTTCCCACCGCTGACTAGTCGGACCCACCAGCTATATCTTCGCATGCAAGGAAGTGCCTCCTTATTACGCACAAAAAATGAATAACCCCTGCTAGCTGGGACCCACAATAGTGGGAGGCTGACTTGTGGGCCAACTAAGATGACAGGGACGGAGGGCTTTGTCAACTTAGTCAATATGAACGATTCTAGCTCCAGTGACCATACGATGTCCATCCAACGGCCGTAGTGCTTCTTCAACCTCTGGTCTTCTTGCTCCAGCCGCCCAAACCAGCGCTGGTCGTGCCTCGTGCTCCTGCCTCCCGTGGCCGGCTGTGATGCCGTGGAGGCCTCACCGCCCCCTACTACTCCCACGCTGGCCAGGCCATCCCTCTAATCACCCACACCCCCTGTTATTCTGCAGCGACGGCAGCCTCACACCACAGCGAACTAGTGAACCCTCATACTCCTCTACGCGTGGGCATCCACTGCCGCGTCTTCCCCGGCTCCACGTCGTCCCCTTCCTAGGCCTCGCTGTCATCCACCGCCCTGGTGCTCTCGGTGCGGCGTGATCAACGTGGTCAAGGAACGGCTTCCATCGGACATGGACTGTACGTGGAGAGGCTGATAGCTGGGTCCACGGCCATAGCAAGGAAGTGCCTCCTTATTACGCGGAAAATAATGATTCCTCCACCTGACAGCAGGGACCCACCGGACGGGCAACCGTATTTGACGAAAAAACGTTTCCCCCTGACTCCTAGGACCTACCAGCGACATCTTCGCACATAAGGAAGTGCGTCTGGGCAAAAAAACGATTCGCCCCCCTGACTGCTAGGACCCACCAGCTACATCTTCGCATGCAAGGAAGTGATTGACAGTCCGGACCCACCTGGTCGAAGCGTACGTAGCGTTGTCATTCTGGTCGCGAATGTGTACATACATATTGGTCGATGTAGAGGCGCGCACGTGTCGTAGTAGAGGCGCACACGTAGCATGTACACGTACGTACAACGGCCAGTGTGCAAGAAAGAAAATATGGCCACGTATGTACATACGGGCGGGGTCTCGAACGCCTACTCATGCATACGTATGGACAGGGCTCGTGTACATGGCTGGGTCGGAACAAAGAAACAGCGTCATCATCGCCCACAAAAAAACAACAGTGTCGTCGTCTTGTTCATTGGGAGGCAATGGAATGCGTCGTCTTCATCGGGAGGCAATGGAACGTGTGGGAGCCAACCGGCTTGGACGGAACAGCCGATGGAAACGAGGCCTGGTGTACGACGGAACGATGGAAACAGACTTGTGTTCGATCGGCCACGTTCGAAATAGGATCCTGTTCATCGGGAGGGGTCTGGCATACCACAAAACGGAGGAAATGGACCTCCTACGGTCGAAACGGGGTTCTGTTGATCGGGAAGGGTGTGGCGTACCGCAAAATGGAGAAAACAGACTTGTGTTGGAGCGCTACGGTCGAAACGGGGGTCCTGTTCATCGGGAGGGGTGTGGCGTACCGCAAAACGGGACTCCACGGGATACTGTTCATATCGACCGTCGACCCCCTCCAGCCTCCATGGGCTACTATTAATCCACCGTCGACCTCCTCCAGCCTCCACCAGCGACTGTTCATCCACGGGCTCCTGTTCATCCAGCCTCCACCGCGCGCTACTCCACCGGCTACTATTCAACCAGCCCTCTCCACATAGGCTCCTGTTCAACCACCCCTCCACAGGCTACTGTTCATCCAGCCCTCCACCGTCTACTGTTCATCCAGCCCTCCACAGGGTCATCCTGTTCATCCAGCCCTCCACGGGGTCCTGTTCATCCAGCCCTACCGGCTCGACCGATCGGTGTCCTATTCATCCAGAGGCAACACCATGGGGTCCG
This sequence comes from Triticum monococcum, assembly GCA_034509565.1. Lineage (NCBI taxonomy): Eukaryota > Viridiplantae > Streptophyta > Magnoliopsida > Poales > Poaceae > Triticum > Triticum monococcum. The sequence goes on from CM067843.1 coordinate 479,611,001, forward strand.
GTTCATCCACCCCCACCGAGAACTGTTCATCCAAACCCCTCCCCTAGCTACACTCACTGTTCATCCAGAGGCAGCATCGGTCGGCTTCAGTTAGCAGCAGTAGCGAAGGAATCGCTCGATCGAGTTCAGTTAACAGCCATCGATCGATCGCTCGGGTTCAGTAACGCGTAGCCTGAAGTGCAATCGCTCGGGTTCAGTAGGCGAACACCTCGCTCGAGTTCAGTTAGAGCCCAACGGCTCGCACCCATGTGTGTGCGTGTATTAGAGAAATGCACAAACCTCCATGCATCGCTCGGCCCCGACCACCCACCGTAACCGGAAACACCACGATATTTTCCTCGCCCTCGCTTCTACCACGGTTTTTTCCGTCATTGACGGCCCAAAGAATGTCATGCAGCTGCGTCTCCGGCCCGCCCAGGACGAAAAGCCCATTTTCTATCATGATTTTTTGTCATAGAAGTATGAGCCCACCACATCTATGATGATACCGGGTTTTGTCACAATTATCGTCATAGAAGTGTCATAAGTATGACAGAAAAAATTTTGTTCGGCCCAAAATGTCACGGATGTGTCTTTTTTGTAGTGATGGCAGCAGGGGACTCGGGAACGGCGCGAATCAAGCATGGAGGAGGCCAAGAGGCGCGGGGACGGCGGATCCAGGCAGCGGCGCGCCCGACAAGAACTTGGCGACGGCGGCGATTGGAAGCAGAGCCTTCATGGGTGCGCGCTCAGACTTGGTGGCGGGGCGACGGCTTGCACGGGCTCAGGCCGACGAGGAGGCGGTAGATTTCGAGGCCATGGCGACTCGACGGCAGCGCTGCAGCTTCGAGGCATCGGAGCTCCTATTGACACCAGATTTTGGCGCGGTTAAGAACTTGATTAAGATGGCCTCAAATAGAGAAGTGATCTACATGAAAAAATTTATATTGTCAATATGAATATCTTTAAAGTTTGGGTTATCGCCATCCGACCTCATCTCAAGGGCCGAAACTATGCTCAAAATTTTATGATTTTGTGTTCAGAGTATTGTTCGGCCAATTAGGCCTTCAAGACGACGTCCTATGGGAAACGTTCCTACACGGATTGTCTTCGTCTCATCGAGACGATCGATTTTGATATAAAAAACGTCTAAATTGGAGTTCGTATGCAAAAGTTAGAGCCAAAACAGTGTGCTGCATAAGTTTGCCCCGGAAGTTCCGGGTAAAACTTCCGGGGAGGTTCCGGGCTAAACCGAAAGTTTGCACGCGGTGCGCCCCGAAAACTGAAATTTTAACATTGTTTGCAGATTTGTGGGGCCGATTTCGACATCAAGATGATCTCGGATGAAAAAGTGATCAACTGAAGAGTTTTTTTCCATTGCAAGATCTACAACTTTGCTTTTGGGACCATTGTCATCCGAAGTAGTATGCGGCCTGTAGATTCAGTGCAAGAGGGTACTTGATATAAAGTCAGCCCGGAAGTTCCGGGCTGACCGGAAGTTCGGCCCTCCTAGTCCGAGTTAGGTTATCTTTTGATGTTTTGGACGGGATTTGAGTCCTATTCTTGTACGGAAAGTCCAGCCGCCTCATATATATGTAAGGGGTGACGGCCGATTGAATAACAACACACAATCGCAACGCATCTACCACTTTTTTCATCTACGTTTTGTCCTCCCCCCGTTCTTGCTCCCTCGTTCTTCACTGTTCTTCGTGTTGGAGAGCTGCGAATCTCGAGGCTCTAGGGGCGGCTTGACCGACCTAGGGCAGCCCATAGCCGCCGCACTCCCCGACGGGGTCCCTCCCGGGAGTGTGGGGTTTCGGGTCCTCAAAAGCTCTCTCCGGTCGTCTTGCGAATCGCGCTTCCGGTGAGACTCCTTCGATGCGAGCTGCGGTGCATCACCCCCGGCGTCGAGGGTACACGTGACGTGTTCGTGTGCGAACACACTTTTTGGCGACTCCGCTGGGGAACAAAGAGCAATCATCATCATCCATCATGGTCGATCTTCCCAAGCCATCTGAAATGGATGCCGATAACATCATCAAGCCCAATTTTGAGGAATTATCGGCAGAACATCACCAAGCTTTTGAGGAGTACAAGAAGGCGCGTGAAGAGAAGGAGATGCAGGAGTTCCTTGCTAAGTTCAAAAAGGACCACCAAGGCAACATCACTTCAATTGAAGAAATCAAATTTCCTCCTCTTCACAATGAGCAGGTAGAACCGGCTGTAAGCAAAATCTTCTCTCCTGAACAGTCGGCTGAAATTACTACTCTTATTGCTCAGAATAATGATCTTATTTACCAAGCTATCATAGACAATAATACTGCTCGAAATAATACTCCTCAGTCATATCATGGTAGTGGTAGTATGTCTGCTGGTGTGGAAAACTTTAGTCCAACTTTACCTATTTCTTCGGCGCCACCCATGCTGTTGAATTCTTATCCCAGTCAGACAAACCAACTTGTTTCACCACCCTTTAATCCTGCCATGAACGCACCAAGTTCAGTGAATCCAACTGCATTGCTAGGTTACGGTTCGGCATGTCCAAGTGGATTGCTGCCGAACTATGGTACAACATACACACCACCATCTCTTCCGACTAGCACTGTACCAACTATTAGAAATCATATTCACCATGCTCCACAACCACACGCAACGTCACTCAATGCGAGTGATATTTTGGCTAATGTCAGAGAGGAAATGTCTAGGGTGTTCCGAGAGCATTGTGGGATTGAACTACCTAAACCACGAATTTCCAGGAAACCATATCTAGAATTTTTTGATGTCGTGCCATGTCCTCCCGGATATAAAGTTCCAGATTTTGTTAAGTTTAGCAGAGAGGGAAAAAATACTACATGGGAGCATGTTAGTCAATACTTGGCACAATTAGGTGAGGCAAGTTCACGAGACGAGTGGAAAGTATGTTATTTCCCTTTATGTTTGACCGGTACTGCTTTCTCGTGGTTTTCTGCATTACCACCCGGTTCTATTACTACATGGTTTCAATTGGAGCAAAAGTTTCATGATCACTTCTACAGTGGTGACAATGAGCTTAAACTATCCCATCTTACATCGGTTAAGCAAAAGCATGATGAATCGGTCTCCGATTATGTCAAAAGATTTAGAGATACAAAAAAATGGTGCTATAGTTTGGTGATAACCGAGAGAGATTTGGCTGATCTTGTGCTTAGTGGTTTGAGAACTCACATTAGAGAAAGGTTAGAAGGACATGAGTTTTTAAATATCAACCAAGTCTTGCAAAGGGCTTTGGCTCAGGAAAGCTGAAGCAAAGATCTTAAAGAGGTGCATAGATATAAAACTAATCGTCCTAAGATGAATATGGTTGAGTATGATAGTGATCACTCGGACGATGAGGGTGATATTTGTGCTGCTGAATTTGTTTGGCCATCGAAGGCCAAACAGTTTACTTGCAATGATTTAAAGCCGATTCGTAAGAATCGTGATGAAGATATGAAATTTACTTTCAACATTGCTAAGTGTGATAAAATATTTGATGCTTTGTTGCAAGCTAAGATTATTAGAATATCTCATACTTCACCGCCGTTCGAAGAGCTGAAATGGCGTGCTTATTGCAAGTATCATAATTCTTTTTCTCATGCTTCTAATGATTGTAATGTTTTTCGACGACAGATACAATCGGCCATTAATGACGGATGATTGAATTTTTCTGAGATGCAAGTTGATAAGCAGCCTTTCCCAATGAACACCATGGATTTGGAGGGGAAGAAGATGTTAATTCGGCCCAACATAGCCGAATCAACTAATGAAAATAATATTGTCATTGGTGAGCCCAGGCAAAATAAGGAGAGCGACAAGATCTTGGGGAGACAAGTTGTGCTTGACAAGCGACCCGATGGAAAGGAGGTAATCAAGATCACCATCAAGAATCCTACACTCGGGGGGCAACCACAAGTGCAAGAGAACACTCATGTCAAATTTGTTAAGCCCAAGAGTCCAGAGGTTGACAAGTGGAAGACGAATGAAGCTAAAGTGCAGCGCAAGAGAATGAAGCCAACTTTTGATATGCTGTTGTCCAAGTATGCCAATCAAGCGGCCGGTTCTAGCTCTGCCCGGGCATTAAATTTGAAGCGCTCAAGGTCACCTCCCCGGGAAGAATTTCAGCATCACGCAAGGCCATATGGATCATGGGCACCAGGACCATGGATGGCGCCACCCCCCCTATGCGCCATACTACATGGGAGGCTACAATGGAGGATGTGGGCAGCCCCCAATAGCCCCTTATGCTTTTCATCCGGGTTGGGCTGAACCAAGGAGACCCGTTCATGAGAGGCTTTTTTATCCCACACGAGGCCGTTTGAACAATGGTGTCAATCGGCCAATGCAAGATAATCATGGAAGGGTTGGCAAGCAAGTGTGGCGTGCTAAATCACTAAGTGCTAAAATTTCAGAGCCTGGCAAGCAAAAGGAGAAGAATACTAGTGCTGAAACTATTATGATAGGCACTAAAGAATTAACAATCAAAGAGCCGATTATTGGTGATAATCCGGCTGATTCTAATAAAGATGTGGCTGCTGTCCAGCAGGGTCCCATGGCCAATGATCACAAAGCTAGCACAAGCAAGGCCAAGTCGAGGGATCCAAAATATACTCAGCCTAAGTGGTGTCCTTCCAGTCTGACCAAGGCGCAAAAAAGGAGATTGCAGCGCATGAGGAGTCATGAGAAGGAGGAACAAGAAGCAGAAAAGCTAAGGGATAAATTTTTCAATGAAAGTCGTCCCATGGTACCCCCAAAACAAGTGTGGAGGCCAAAGCAAAAGGAAAACATAGCAACTTCTACATTGATCATAGCAACACCTACACCACCAACGGAGGACGATGCGGCTACTATTACATCATCCACTTTGCCTACTACTTCCTCTTCCCTTGAAGATATTTCGGAGTCAGTGGACATGCTTGCGGAAGAAGATGAAGTGCTTGATTATGAGTCTACACCGGTTCATGAAGGTATGGATATTAATATGGTGTATTACTTACCCGCTGAATTTCGTGCTATAGATGAAGAAGGGGAAGTAGCTCAGCTAGGTTTTGGTCCTAAAAATGCTATATTTGATAAGCCAAAAGAACTGGTGACGCACTTGAAGCCATTGTTCCTTAAAGGTCATATTAATGGATCGCCGGTTGCTAGAATGCTTGTCGATGGTGGTGATGTGGTTAATCTTATGCCATATTCGGGTTTCAAAAAATTGGGGCTGCATGATGAAGAGTTAATAAAGACCAACATGGTGCTTAATGGATTTGAAGGTAAAGAGAAAACTGAAGCCAAAGGTGTAATGTATGTGGAGCTTACGGTGGGAAGCAAAACTTTGGCTACCGCCTTCATTGTCACCGAGGTCCAAGGTAACTATAATGTGATATTAGGCCGCGATTGGGTTCATGCAAACCAATGCGTGCCATGTACTATGCACCAGTTTTTAATTCAATGGGTTGAATATGAAGTAGAAGTCATTCATGCGGATAATTCGGCTTGTGTTGCTTTGGCCGATGCATCGGTGGATTGGCAACATCCCAATGCTACTTGCCTAACGGGGCACGACTTATCAGAATATGATTTTCTTAGCGCCACGAAAAGTGGTTTTGTGCCCGTTTCTTTAAAGCCAGTTGGCGGTAATCGGCTCCAAGGTATGATGTATTTAAATGGATCCTAACTCAAAGTGGTTACAGAAATGTCTTGTAGAATATCGGTCCGATGAGAACGATATGTATGAGTCCATAGAAGAGTTAGATGATATGGATAAACTAGGACAAGGTTTTACATCGGCAGATCCATTAGAAGAGATAGATATAGCAGATGGTTCAATTCCTAGGCCGACATTTGTAAACGAAAATTTAAGAGCAGATCATAGGGCTAAGTTGATCGAGCTATTAAAAGAATATGTTTGTTGCTTTGCATGGGAATATCATGAGATGCCAGGTTTAAGCCGAGATCTAGTGGAGCATCGGTTACCTATAAAGGCCGGTTTTAGGCCATATAAGCAATTGGCCAGAAAGTTTAATCCAAAAATGTATGACCGGATCAAGGAAGAGATCGATCGTTTGCTTAAAGCTAATTTTATTAGACCTTGCAGGTATGACGAGTGGATTTCTAACATTGTACCTGTAGAGAAGAAAGGCTCTGGCAAGTTGAGGGTGTGCATTGATTTCAGAGATTTGAATAGAGCTACACCTAAAGATGAATATCCTATGCCAATAGCCGGTATTCTTATTAATGATGCTTCTGGACATAAGGTCATTAGCTTTCTTGATGGTAATGCGGGGTATAATCAGATTTTTATGGCCGAAGAGGACATGTCCAAAACGGCTTTTCAATGTCCCTGTTTCCTTGGTTTATTTGAGTGGACAGTGATGACCTTTGGATTAAAAAATGCCGGTGCCACGTATCGAAGGGCTATGAATTTAATTTTTCATGATTTACTTGGTGTTATACTTGAGGTTTATATTGATGATATTGTTGTCAAATCGGATGCTTTTGAATCTCATCTAGCCGATTTGCGCTTAGCTTTTGAAAGAATGAAGAAATATGGGCTGAAAATGAATCCTTTGAAGTGTGCCTTTGTGTAAGTGCATCTAGTGCCACCCCTAGTTGGTTTTGGAGTATTGATGACAAACCTAGTTGAGGGACTAATGTGTTTGTGAGAATTAGAGGATAACACAGGTAGAAGTCCCTCATTGATTCGGTTTTCCTACCAGAGATGACCCCTAAAAATGTATGAAGACACTGAAGTCAAAGGTGGTATGCGAAGACATTCACATTGAATACTATGACAAGAGAAGACATCCCATTAAGACTATGGGGCGCGAAGACTTAGATCTTTCGTAGTTCTTTTTCTTCTTTGTTGAGTCATAGGAACCACCGTACTGTTAAGTGGGGTCCAAGAAAACCAGTCTGAATGACTGAAGTGATGCTTAACCAAAATCCTATGTCATCGAGTGAAGACTATGAGAGCAAATCTTGTTCAGAGTTGGACAAGTCAGCTTTGCTTGTAGCCCAAGTAAAGTTGTTGTGTGTGTTTGAAATCTGACCGTTGGAACACGTGTCAGTTCCTTAGTGACCCAGGGTCATTTCGGACAAATCAGGTCGGGTTGCCTAGTGGCTATAAATAGCCCACCCCCTACAACCATAAACGGTTGGCTGCTCAGAGTTAAAGTACGGCTTTTGTCGTTTGAGAGCAACCCACCTCGAAGCCTTTGAGTGAGAATTCCTTGAGAGGATAAAGCCCTAACCATCCAGAGCCAAAGAGTGTTAGGCATCACTTAAGTCTTCTTGTCTGTGTGATCTAAAGACTTATTACACTTGAGGACTGTGAATCCTCCAGCCGGTTAGGCGTCGCGTTCTGAGCATCCAAGAGTCATTGTGGATCGCCGGTGAACGAAGTCTGTGAAGGTTCAGAAGTCTACCTTGAAGACTTACCAGAGTGATTGGGCGAGGACTGGGTGTCCTTAGCTCAAGGGGAATAAGGTTAAGACAAGGTCTTCTGAGTTGCATCTCAGCCTCCCTAACCAGACCTATAGTTGTCACAGCATCTGGAACTGGTCCAACAAATCATTGTCTTCAATGAGTTGCTGGTTTCATCCTTCCCTTCCCTATACTTACTGTTGGTCCTTGTGAAGTCATTGTACGATTGCATCACCATTTGGCTTCACTGAGTGATTACTTGTTCTGATTGGCTTTACAATATCTTCCTACCTGATCCTTACTGCCTAGGTGCTATTAGTCATTGTGCTTTCACTTCATTGAATACTTGACTATGGTTTGCCTAGTGTAGTCTACCTTCCGCTGCATGGTAATAGGTTTATTTTTATCGTTTGTTTCGAAACTTCCATGTTTTGAAGACTTTCATAAAAATCGCCTATTCACCCCCCCTCTAGTCGATCACTAGCACTTTCAATTGGTATCAGGCAAGGTACTCCCTTGTTCTGTGTGATTCGGTTTAACCACCTGGAGTTTTAGCTATGTCGACTGCAGGGATAATCAAAGTCTCCGCTGTGTTCCCCGTCTTTGATGGAACTGAATATCTCTACTGGAAGAATAAGATGCGCATGCATCTTGAAGCCATTGATGTCGACCTATGGTATGTCGTCAAGAACGGCGTTCCCAAGGATGGAGAAGGTGTCACTGCTGCTGATGTCAAGAAGTTCGTTTAACTGGACTCTACTGCCAAGAATATCATCTGTGGTCATCTGACCAAAGGACAATATGGCCGCGTGAGTGCTTTGGAAACATCTAAGCTAGTCTGGGACTGGCTCTCCAAGGTCAACGAAGGCGTCTCAACCCAGAGAGATCAGAGAATCAGTGTCCTTCGCAACCTCTTCAACCGCTTCAAGAGAAATGACAATGAGAATGTCCAGCTCACGTTTGATCGACTCACTGACATCACAAATGAGCTTCAAGCCCTCAGCGCTACTGAGATCACCAAGCATGAAGTCGTCAAGACACTCCTGAGATCACTTGACAGTTCGTTTGACACCCTAGCCCTGATGATTCAAGAACGTCCTGATTTCAAGACACTCGATCCGTCTGACATACTTGAAAGACTCAACACACACGAGTTCCAGCTTTCTGAGAAAAGAGACATCTACGGTCCCAACTATGGGCGAACTCGTGCCTTGAAGGCAAAGGCTGTCTCCTCATCTGAAGAAGAGTCTGACAGCAGTTCTGATGATCCTGAAGACATTGGAAGGGAGCTTGCTATACTTGTGAAGAAGTTCCAAAAATTCACCAAGAAGAAAGGCTTCAGAAAGTCTTCATGATCAAGCTCAAGGAATGATGAAGCTTCTGTTCATGACTACAAGAAGAGAACATGTCACAAGTGCAAGAAACCTGGTCACTAAATCTCTGAGTGTCCACAGTGGGACAATGAGAACAAGAAGAAGAAGAAGAGCAAGGAATATGACTCTTTCGACAAGAAGAAGAAGAAATACTCAAAATCTTCTTCCAAGTCTTCCTCCAAGTCTTCATCACACAAGAAGAGCTCATCTGGCAAGGCACGTGCGTTTGTTGGCAAGGAAATGGACTCTGAGGATGAGTCCGCTTCTGAGGAGGCGGAGGTGGAGTCTGAGGAGGAGTCCGATTCTGGCGTTGCAAGTCTAGCTACAGCCTACGTTGCCAAGTCCATCTTCAACACTGAAGACCATGACTTCATCCCCGACACCGATGCAAATGACAAGGACTACTCCGCTCCGTCCTACTACTTCATGGCACGTGGTGCCAAGGTAAACACACGCACTACTCACTATCAAACATCCAGTGATGATGACTCTGATTGTGGTTCCAAACCCAGCTACAAAACACTTGCTAAAATTGCAACTGAACAACAGAAAACAATGGAACACATTCAAAAACTATTAGACAAAAGCGATGATCTGTTAGACGCTGAAATGACTCGATCTCAGTCCTTAATTGAAGACATAAAAAATCTTCACGTTAAGTATGAGGAACTTGAAAGTCGTCATGAAACGCTCTCAACAGCTCATGAAAGGCTTTCCTATGATTATCTTCAAAGGAAGCAAGATCTTGAGAAATTGAGAGCGGCTCGTGAAGATCTTCAAAAGGAAAACAAGTCACTTCGCGTCGAACAGATCAGTTCAGCTCAGGAAGGATTTGAACCACCATGTCTTAAATGCATTGAGCGTGATAACGCTACTTCTGTTGCTGAATGCTCTACTGCTGCTACTGTTGCAATATCTTCAACTGTTGATGTGGAAACTAACCCCTCTGCTGAGGACACCACTGCTATTGCTGATGAGAATGCTAGGTTGAAGACACTGCTTGAAATAGGGATGTACAAAAGTCTCAAAGGGCATCAGACACTTTGTGATGTCCTCAAAAGGCAGATCCTGAACCGAAACCCTAGGAAAGAGGGTGTTGGGTTCGTAAGGAAAATGAATGCTGATGGCTCTTACTGGAAACCTGAGCAGTACCCCAAAACCACATGGGTTGCTGCAAAGGAACCTTCAGCAGATCCATCCACTCTATCTGGCTTCACTTGTGCTAACCCCATTGTTATTGATGAATCCTTTGATGCAAACTATAAACTGTTTAAGAATCAGAATGGTGAAGTGTTTGCCAGGTACATTGGTACTAACTGCAGGAATGGACCGCCTATGAAGAAGATCTGGGTGCCGAAAAGGTGTTTGGAGAATCTTCCTGTGAATGTCATCATGACACCACAGGTGAAGAAGACAAACCCAAGACCACAGGCTTCATACGGTCCAAAGGCTTCATACAGACAAAGGACTCACCGGAGTCAAACTAACGCAAATGTTTTGCAGGGAAGCCATACTCAGGCCTATGAATATGAGCGCGGTCCTTTAAACCGCCATGTTCATAAGACCAAGAACTATTCTGCTTATTCTTATGAGTACTACTGTCCACCTTCAAGACTTTTTGCTAGGGCTCCAAAGCCAAAGTTCTTAGATGCTGCACTTAGACTCATTGCTTCGAAGCCACCCCTGAAGATGTGGGTGGCTAAGAAAGTTTAACTCTCTTTTGCAGGGAAAAGTCTCCAGTCGAAAACCAAAATCGTCTGACACTATTGCTGGGGACCTTAAACATCTTGTAGGGCGCAAGATCAAATGCCAAAATGGTCTTACTATGTAATTTGTTTCTAAATCACTTGCAACTTGCCCTATCAGTCCTAATCTCGACCTAAGCTTTAATAATCCACTGGTTCATCAAATGTTTTTGCTTCACAATTCTCTTCGTGAAGCCTATCCCCCTAACTGCACTGTAGGGTACGACACCAGCTGCTTCAGAATGGATTATTGATAGTGGGTGTACAAATCACATGACTGGCAAGCGAAGCCTTCTCATGGACTCAACTTTACGTCCATCAGACAAAAGTCACATCACATTTGCTGACACTGATAAAAGCAAGGTATTGGGTCTAGGTAGAGTTGCAATCTCAAAGGATCAACACATGGATAAAGTCATGCTTGTTGAATCCCTTGGTTTCAACTTAATGTCTGTCTCAATGCTTTGCGATTTAAACATGATTGTGATGTTCGTAAAATATCGTTGCCTTGTACTAATGGAATCTGACAAGTCTCTAGTGTTTGAAGGGTATCGAAAAGATGATTTGTATGTGGTAGATTTCTCAGTAGGACCACAACTTGCAGTATGTCTTCTAGCAAAAGCTTCTGAATGCTGGCTCTGGCATCAAAGGCTAGGGCATGCTGGCATGAGGAACCTCCACACCCTTGCAAGGAAGAAGCATGTCATAGGCATCGAGGGCGTCAAGTTCAAGAAGGATCACTTATGCGGTGCCTGTGAAGCAGGAAAGATGACGAGGGCCAAGCATCCCTTGAAGACAATCATGACAACGAATCAACCCTTCGAACTGCTACACATGGATCTTTTCAGTCCCACTCATTACTCAACTCTTACTACTACTGCTTGTCTCTATGGCTTTGTCATTTTTGATGATTATTCAAGATATACTTGGGTGCATATAATCCTTTACAAGACTGAAGTGCAGGATGTCTTCAGACGCTTCACCAATCGAGCAATGAACAACTATGGCACCAAGATAAAGCACATCAGAAGTGACAATGGCACTGAATTCAAGAACACTGGGCATCACACATGAATTCTCAGCTCCATACACGCGACAGCAGAATGGCGTCGTCGAACGCAAGAACAGAACACTTATTGAGATGGCTCGAACGATGCTTGATGAATACAAGACTCCAAGAAAATTCTGGCCTGAAGCCATTGACACTACATGCCATATCATCAACCATGTTTATCTTCACAAGCTTCTGAACAAGACATCCGCTGAGCTCCTTACTGGCAAGAAGCCAAATGTCAGCTACTTCAGAGTATTTCCCGCTAAGTGCTAGATCAAGGATCCACATCACACTTCAAAATTTGCACCAAAAGCACATGAGGGTTTTATGCTTGGATATGGAAAGGATTCGCACTCCTACAGAGTCTTCAATCTCTTTCACTACAAAGTGGTTGAAATAGTGGATGTGCGGTTTGATGAAACTAACGGCTCACAAAGAGAGCAGCTGCCAAATGTGCTAGATGAAGTTCCATCTAGTGAATCAATTGAACTTATGGGAACTGGAGAAATCATACCTTCTGAAGCTCAACCCGAAGAACAACTCATCATCTCCGCACCTGATCAACCTAAAGATAATGCTCAGCCTGAAGGAAATCCCTCTAACAATGACAATGATCAGCAAGAGCAAAATCTTCGTCCTGTACATCCTCGTGTTGCAAATGAAGTGCAGATTGAGAGAATAATTGATAGCATCAATGCACCAGGTCCACTCACTCGTTCAAGGACAACTCAGCTAGCAAATTTTTGTGGGCACTTCGCATTCGTCTCAATAACAGAACCCAAGAAAGTTGAAGAAGCCTTCATGGAACCTGAATGGATTCAAGCTATGCAAGAAGAGCTTCAACAGTTTGAGCTGAATAATGTATGGGAACTGGTTAAGCATCCTGATCCTCGGAAGCACAATATAATAGGCACCAAATGGATATATCGCAACAAGCAAGATGAGCATGGTCAAGTTGTCAGAAACAAAGCTCGTCTCGTTGCTCAAGGATACACTCAAGTTGAAGGGATTGACTTCGATGAAACATTTGCTCTTGTGGCTAGACTTGAAGCCATACACATACTGCTGGCCTATGCAAATCATCATAACATACTTCTGTATCAAATGGATGTGAAGAGCACTTTTCTCAATGGCAAGATTGAAAAAGAAGTGTATGTCGCACAACCACCTGGTTTGAAGATCTGAAACATCCTGACATGGTATACAAGCTCAACAAGGCACTGTATGGCCTCAAACAAGCCCCTCGGGCTTGGTATGACACACTCAAAGACTTCCTGAAGAACAAAGGCTTCAAATCTGGTTCCCTCGACCCCACTCTCTTCACGAAGACATATGATGGTGAACTGTTTGTGTGCCAAATATATGTGGATGACATTATCTTCGGCTGCACCAATCAGAAATACAGTGAAGAGTTTGGATATATGATGCAAGACAAATATCAGATGTCCATGATGGGTGAGCTGAAGTTCTTCCTTGGTCTTCAAATACGTCAGCAACGCAACGGCATCTTTATATCTCAAGAGAAGTATCTCAAAGATTGCCTAAAGAAGTTTGGTATGCAAGACTGCAAAGGTTTCACAACACCAATGCCAGCCAAACATCATCTGGGTCCCGACGACAATGGTAAAGAGTTCGATCAAAAGGTATACCGCTCCATGATTGGTTCCTTACTTTATCTATGTGCATCTAGGCCAGATATTATGCTTAGTGTTTGCATGTGTGCTCGATTCCAAGCGGCACCAAAGGAATCGCATCACTTAGCTGTGAAGCGAATTCTACGATATTTGGCTTACACCCCAACTCTAGGATTATGGTATCCAAAGGGCTCGGAGTTTGATCTGGTTGGTTTCTCGGATGCTGATTATGCTGGTGACAAGGTGGATCGCAAGTCTACATCAGGCACATGTCATTTTCTGGGACGATCACTTGTCTGTTGGTCTTCAAAGAAGCAGAACTGTGTATCTCTCTCTACTACTGAATCTGAATACATTGCTACTGGATCTTGTTGTGCTTAGCTTCTGTGGATGAAGCAAACACTCAAAGACTATGGCATTCATCTGAAGCAAGTGCCACTCTACTGTGACAGCGAAAGCGCCATCAAGATTGCCAACAACCCAGTTCAGCACTCGAAGACAAAGCACATCGAAATTCGTCATCACTTTCTCAGAGATCATGTTGTGAAGGAAGATATTGATATCATACACGTCAACACTGAAGAGCAATTGGCAGATATCTTCACCAAGCCCTTGGATGAGAAGAGATTTTGCAAGTTACGATGTGAGCTAAATATCTTGGAATCCTCAAATGTCCTGTGATCAGGCACACATCCTAACACTTATGCATATTGATGACTTAGATGTGCAACACACGAAGTAAAGTATATCTTCAATCAATGAAGACATACATTCTAAGTGTGAATACATTAATGTGGAATTTGACTTCGGAGCGCCACGATAATTGTGCACCGTGTATGGGTCTAATACTTCCTATACGGTGGGTAACGCCACCACCAAATTCTTCTGTTTGAAGTGTTTTACCCATGGCGTTACATTTGCTATGTCTTCACATTTTGTTTGTCTTCATTCTCAACTTGTCCTCATGATTATCTTCACTATGTTGATTTAATTGTCTTTTTCACATATATATATATATAGTGTTTTGTCCTCTACAACATTCACTTATAGCTATGTCTTCTTGTTGAATCTTTTGAACTAAGTGAATGTGATCGGACCCTAACCTCTCTATGCTTTCTATCTCAAACTCTATCTCTCCAAATCATGTGCATTCTATTGAAACTGTCGAATGTCTTCTCTGTGTCCTTGTCAGCAAAAGATACAGAGACAAACATTAAGTCCGTTTTCAATGCCAATTCCTTCACCTGAAACCCCGGGAAGTGGGAACGACCACCCGACAATCCAAGCGTGCGTGGGAACGTGGAACAACCTCCGATAGGTTGCATGATGGCCATGTGTTCTTTAGATGTGAATCGCCAGGGGCACCTGTGTAATAACATTGTGCCGTCCCTGTCCCTATAAATACACGCCTCACCACAATCATTATCCTTCTTCCACTCTCGTACGAACCCTAGCGCCACCGCTAGCCCTCGACGACGCCGGCGACGAAGCGCTTAGCTGCCGCGACCTCTCCGACGCCGTCTTCGCGCCGGCCGCGGACATCGTCTTCTCCGCCGTCACCGTAGGTGTCCTCCGTCGCCAAGTTAGGGCACGGACGATCGAACTGCTCGGCCTCCTCTTCCACTCCGTCTAGGAGTTTCTTGTGTGGTAAATAAAACTCCCTTTTTACGGCCTCGTTGATCCTATAGATTTGTCACTTTCTACCACAAGCAGTTTCTGTTCACACAAGTTGGATCCACTTCATACTGCATCTCATATTATGCCTAGTATGTTCACTTATGCTTCACAAAGCAGTTAGATTCCTCACTTGTACTGATCTGTGGATTCGTACAAATCTGGAACCAACTCCTTATCTATGAGTGAATGTCTTCGCACGATGAGGTCAATGTCTTCTAAACTAATTTATCTTCAAAATCTTCTGAGAATGCATATGACCTCTTCCCCTTCCCTCGCACCTTAATGCTGTCACAGGTACATGTCCGTGGGAGAATCCCTTGGTTCTCATAGTCTGCATTCATTTGCAGAATTTTATAGCATCACATAAATTCTCCCGAAGCCATTTCCTGTTTGTCCAGCAAGCGAAAGCCCTTGAAGCCTTTGAACGTATTGAAGCCATTCAGTTTAAAGTTCATGGCTGCAGAGAAATCAGCAAGGAAGGGTGGCAGAAAGCGTCGAGGTGAGACATCAAGAGATCTGCCCAATGACCTCTCAGAACTGTACAAGACAGATCCAGAAGAGGATTACAATCAGCGCAAGACACGAATCCAATGGATTCGACGATATTGGGCAGAACAGTGGTTCGAGTACAGATTTGTGACAAAGGAATATGCTGAAAAGAATGCCATCAAGCGAACATGGGGAGACATCCTATACAAAAATCTTCAACCCAGGTCCAGAGATGAAGCCATTGAACAAGGCTTCTATCCCTGCATGGTCCGTGGACCACAGCCTGCGAATGCTGACCCATCATCACTGCTCTGGTGTCGTGACGACAATCTATTCAAGCGCAACTTCCAGTTTGCCCAGAATTCAGCGAAGCAGAACTAGAAGTCATTGGGACTAGACTTCAACCCTGGTCCCTCTGATCCCCGTGCAGATGGCACCCACGATGCCGAACCGGTCCGTTCTACAACCTGGATGGCCTGATCACTCACATCGCTGTTCAAGGTGCCAAAGTGGATCATTCTGATGATGATGCTGACAGTGATGAAGCCCTAGCTCCTACTCCAAAGCCGCAGAAGTCAAAGCTGCCTAAAGCTTCAAGGCCTGCCTCAGTACCAAAAATCTCACGGGCGAAGCCACTGGCTACTGCACCTCCTGAAGACAATGTGCAGTCTGAAGATCTATCACGCATCTCCAAGCCCCCGAGAGTCAAGATGCCTTTGCCACATACCAGCCAAGAACTGACTGCTGCTGCTATTCTGTGCAACGATACCATTGATCTATCCAGTGATGAAGATCTTGCAGATGACGCTCTTGAGAAACTGATCAAGAGCAAAGAAGAAGCAAAAATCTTCAACAATTTGCCTCTCTTTGACGTGGCTGAAAGTGTGTTATATCGACTAGAGGGGGGGTGAATAGGCGATTTTTATGAAAGTCTTCAAAACGTGGAAGTTTCGAAGACAAATGATAGAAATAGACCCATTACCATGCAGCGGAAGGTAGACTACACTAGGCAAACCATAGTCAAGTATTCAATGAAGTGAAAGCACAATGACCTATAGCAACTAGGTAGTAAGGATCAGGTAGGAAGATATTATGAAGCCAATCAGAACAAGCAGTCACTCAGTGAAGACAAAAGATAGTGCAATCATACAATGACTTCACAAGGACCAACAGTAAGTAAAGGGAAGGGAAGGATGAAACCAGTGAGTCGTTGAAGACAATGATTTGTTAGACCAGTTCCAGTTGCTATGACAACTGTACGTCTGGTTAGGGTGGCTAGGTATTTAAACCTGAGGACACACAGTCCCGGACACCCAGTCCTGAACACGCAGCTCAGGACACCCAGTCCTCACCATATTCCCCTTGAGCTAAGGCCACACAGACCTCGCCCAATCACTCTGGTAAGTCTTCAAGGTAGACTCCCAAACCTTCACAGACTTTGTTCACCAGCGATCCACAATGACTCTTGGATGCTCAGAATGCGACGCCTAACCGGCTGGAGGATTCACAATCCTCAAGTGTAATAAGTCTTCATATCACACAGACAGGAAGACTTAAGTGATGCCTAACACTCTTTGGCTCTGGGTGGTTAGGGCTTTATCCTCGCAAGGAATTCTCTCTCAAAGGCTTCGAGGTGGGTTGCTCTCAAACGACAAAAGCCATACTCTAACTCTGAGAAGCCAACCATTTATGGTTGTAGGGGGTGGGCTATTTATAGCCACTAGGCAACCCGACCTGATTTGTCCGAAATGACCCTGGGTCACTAAGGAACTGACATGTGTTCCAACGGTCAGATTTCAAACACACACGGCAACTTTACTTGGGCTGCAAGCAAAGCTGACTTGTCCGACTCTGGGCAAGATTTGCTCTCATAGTCTTCACTCGAAGACATAGGTTTTGGTTAAGCATCACTTCAGTCCTTCTGACTGGTTCTCTTGGACCCCACTTAACAGTACGGTGGTTCCTATGACTCAACAAAGAAGAAAAAGAACTACGAAAGATGTAAGTCTTCGAGCTCCATAGGCTTCATGCGATGTCTTCTCTTGTCATAGTCTTCAATGTGAATATCTTCACATGCCACCTTTGACTCCAATGTCTTCATACATTTTTAGGGGTCATCTCTGGTAGGAAAACCGAACCAATGAGGGACTTCTACCTGTGTTATCCTGCAATTCTCACAAACACATCAGTCCCTCAACTAGGTTTGTTGTCAATACTCCAAAACCAACTAGGGGTGGCACTAGATGCACTTACAATCACCCCCTTTTTGGTGATTAATGACAAACTAGTTGAAGTTTTCAATGGGGAATATAATATGTGAAATTGTAAAGGATAAGAAATGGTCTTCATAAGTTGTAAGGGCTCCCCCTAAAGATGTGCATATGAGTAATTTGCTTTTGGAATGCAAATGCACATGGCAGGTTGTACTTGTGGAGATCCTCTTCAACTTATGATGACAATTCATTATGCATGTGAAGGTATGTGAAAAAAAATGACATGCATAATGGAAAATGGACGTCTGCAAAATGATCTAAGTGCGGAATTTATCGTCGCACATGCGGAATTTATCATCGCATCACAAAGTAGCAAATAAGTAGAAGACGACCATCGAGTTTAAGTGTTACGACTCAAAGAACCAGATGTATCAAAACGAGAGTTGTAAACACTAGGCAAAATATAAAGCAACCGCCCATAATGACCCGCTTGAAGACTATCAAACTCATATGCTTCTCCCCCTTTTATCAGTAAGGACCAAAAAGGTTTGAAGACATAGAGCATCTACTCGTTCCCATGAGGAGTAGGTGAAGCAGCAGGATCATCGGTGGTGTTCGGTGGTGCAGAAGAACTTGGAGCAGTGTCGAAGCGTGCTGCAGGAGGGGGCGGTGAAGTAACATCGTCTTCGTCCTCGATCACTCTGGCATTCACAGTTGCCGCAGAGGAAGAGAACTCAGAGTCTTCAAGAGATGGAGTTCGTCGCAGCACTGCCCTTCGGGGAGCGGTGGAGTCAAACTTGAAGCGTTCAGAGAAACCATGCTCTTGAAGATCATCTTCAGAGCACATAAGCGTCAGCCCTTTCCATGTGCGTCGAGAGGTTTCATGGGCAACAAAGGCATTCTTGGTGGCAAGATTGCGAATGGGGTTGACATCCACCAAGAGGCTTTGCATTTGGCGCTTCAGCCAGTCATGATGCCTATCCTGTTTCTGATGAAGAGCCACCAGAAGCTCTCGGTCGTTGAGAACACGAGATCGCTTCTTGGGTCGTTGGGCAATAGTGCTTTCGGTGGCTTCAGTAAGGGCACAATGAGGTGCATGTGTAGTTCCAGCCAGAGGATAAACACGAGTGACTACTTCAACTCCTTCAATGTTCTGAGAGAAACTTTGATGCTCCACATTCTGAAGACTAAGAGGCTCCTTGGCAGGCTCAGGATAAATGGCTTCAACGGACATATCCACATCAGGCAGAAAGATCCGATGATTGCGAGCAGATGGCTGATATGAGATAGCGGAGTGGAGTTTAATCAGCCGCATTATCCATGGAGCATAGAACTTCAAGCCAAAAAGATCAGAGCCTGATGCAGCTAGTTGGCGGATGAAGAAGTCTTGTGCATTGAAGCATTTGCCATGAAGAATATAGAAGACCAAAGTCTTCATTGCACCTTCCAGCTTGGCATGTGGAGAATGTCCTTTGATGGGCCAGAGAGTTCGCCTTATGATGTGATAGATAGTTCTTGGTAGATACTCAAGGTCTTCAACAAGGAACTCCTTAGGATATGCAGCATCTTGTGGCAAGGGCTTCATCATACTAAGCATCTGACTCATGTTCGGTTCAGGCTTCTGAAAGATGTTCTCCATAGCTTCACTGTGAAGCTGACAGCCAGGTTCATAAAGATCTCCAGGAGTGGGCAGACCAGTGAGATCAATGGTATCAAAGGCTTTGGCTTCGTGATGAACATTTCCTGTCATCCACTCCAAGACCCAAGTCTTCGGATCTCTGTTGTAGCCTCGTATGTGAAGTGTGGCATAAAATTGGAGCAGTAACTCTTCGTTCCAGTGCTCTTGGTCGGTGACAAAAGGCAATAGTCCAACCTCTTTGAAGCAATCCAGAGCTTCTTCCAGACAGGGCAGACCAGTGATTGCTTCGGTGTCAAGACACTTATGTGGGAAGATGCAACCTTGATTGTATAGAATGCAGGAGTAATAGCTTGACTGTGGATAGCTCCAGAACTGATCAGAAGATATTCGTTCCCTTGAGTAGGGGTTCTTGGAGCTATTGAAGAAAGTGTTGTCTGCTTTGAAGCCGTTGACATTGAAGGATCCAGGTGCTGATGCAGGACCTGGAAACCTGGGCAACCTTGGAATTGGCTTCTGTATCTGAGGCCTGTGCTCAACATGATAGTCAAACTGAGGACCAGCAGCAGGCGCAGGAACAGGAGCAGTAGCATCATTTGCTTCACTGACTTCTGGCGCATTGGTTGGTGCAGGCTCCACATTTGCTTCAGCCATGACAACGTCATTGGCTTCATTTGTTTTGGTGGTGGCAGCCTCAAGATTCTCAACCTCCACTTGATGAGCTGGAGGGTCGGTCACAGTCATGTTCTCCTCGAGAACAGCTTCTTGGTGAGATGGGGGTGTAGTAACTCTTGGGGTTTCTTCTTCATCGACTGATGCAGCCGGAACATCTTCAGCCAGTTTGGCTTCGGATTCAGTCACAGTAGGAGTGGCATCTGGAAACACTTGACGTGCAACAGATTGGTGAGGCACTTCTCCTTCTGGAATGCTGGAAGGAGGGAGTTGAGACCTTGATCCTTTGCGAAGCCTACAGAATGCTGGCGACGCCTTTGGAGATGGCGTTGGCTGGGCCTCAAAGTCATCTTCTTCTTCTTGCTGGGGTGGTGTGACTTGTGGTTGCTGTGGGTGATCAGCCCATGTTGTATCCTGAGCGATTTGCGTCAAGAGACGACCAATGCTGATGAGTTCGTTGTGCGTAAGCACAGGCGATGATACCTGTTGGTGCTCGATCTGAGGAAGGACTACATTATCTTCAACATTGTCATGGTGACCAATGTCTTCAGCAGCGGTGGGATTAGCTGCTGGAATGTCTTCAGCTTCATAAGCCTCTGTGGAAGCACGCTCATGGACAGTCAGTTGGTGCTCTTGATGTTCAGCGTCAGGGCGAACCATGGAGATAGGTTCGACAATTAAGGGCTCTTTAGGAGCAGCTTGTTCCTTCTTGGTCTTCCGCTTCTTCTTGGAGGGAGCGGCATCAGAGGCTTCAGGATATTTCCTCTTTCTGGCTTCAGCCTCAGCAGTCCTCGTCTTCTTTAGTTCTGAAGTGGTAGACCTGGCTTTTGGCTTTGAGCCTGTCATGCTAGTTGGGAAGACAATGGGATCTGCTTCCTGCCTTGGTGTGTTGGGTTCAGCCACAGTGGACTTCTTCTTCTTCTTAGCAGCCATACTGGGATCAATGCCCGGACGCCCAAGGGCCTTGCGCTTCTCAGCCTCATTGTAGCCTTGCACACACTTGTCAGCCAGGCTCTTCATGCGCTCACGAGAATCCTGAGCTTCTGCACGTTTCTTGAGAAAGGCTTCTTTGAGCTCGTGCAGCATAATCTTGAAGTTCTTCACCTCTTGCACGCTGAGCGTGGCCATATGCTTCTTGAACTGAGTTTTCTCAAAGTCAATCTTCTGCTTCAGTTCAACAATGCGTTGGGTGATAGCTAACTCTGAAGCACTGGCGCCATGGAAGGCGACACTGAGGCCAATTGGAAGTTGCAGATCTTCGAAGCTGAGGTTGGGCGTGTCAAACCACTCATCAATGAAGTTGTGGATGATTGCCATGTCAAAGAGAGGCAGATCATTGAAGATTTTTGCTGCTTCTTTGCTCTTGATCAGTTGCTCAAGAGCATCATCTGCCAGATCTTCATCACTGGACAAATCAATGGCATCATTGCGCAGAATGGCAGCAGCAGTCAGTTCTTGGCTGGTGTGTGGCAGAGGCATCTTGACTCTCTGGGGCTTGGAGATGCGTGAAAGATCTTCAGACTGCACACGGTCATCAGGAGGTGCAGTAGCCAGTGGCTTCGCCCGTAAAATTTTCGGTGGAGCAGCTGATCTTGAAGCCTTAGCCTTCTTTGGCTTCTGCGGCTTTGGAGCAGGGGCTAGGGCTTCATCAGTGTCAGCATCAGCATCAGAATGATCCACTTTGGCACCTAGAATAGGAATGTGAGTAATGAGGCCATCCACGTTGTAGAACGGACCGATGACATTGGGTTCTGCATCACGTATGCCATCAGTATGGGGAGCAGAGGGACCAGGGTTGAAGTCTAGTCCCAAAGACTTCTTGTTCTGCTTCGCTGAGTTCTTGGCAAGCTGGAAGTTGCGCTTGAACAGATTGTCGTCACGACACCATAGTAGTGACGATGGGTGTGCATCTGCAGGCTGTGGTCCACGAACCATGCAGGGATAGAAGCCTTGTTCAATGGCTTCATCTCTGGACTTGGGTTGAAGATTTTTGTATAGGATGTCTCCCCAAGGTCGCTTGATGGCATTTTTCTCAGCATATTCCTGGGTCACAAACCGGTATTTGAACCATTGTTCTGCCCAATATCTTCGAATCCATTGGATTCGGGTCTTGCGCTGATTGTAATCCTCTTCAGGGTCTGTGTTGTAAAGCTCTGAGAGGTCATCAGGCAAATCTCTTGATGTTCCCCCATGACACTGTCTGCCTCCCTTTCTTTCAGATATCTCTGTAGCCATGAACTTTAAACTGAATGGCTTCAACACGTTCAAAGGCTTCAGAGGCTTTCGCTTGCTGGACAAATAGGAACTGGCTTCGGGAGAATTTATATGATGCTGTAAGAATTCTGCAAATGAATGCAGACTATGAGAACCAAGGGATTCTCTCATGGACATGTACCTGTGACAACATTAAGGTGCGAGGGAAGGGGAAGAGGTCATATGCATTCTCAGAAGATTTTGAAGATAAATCAGTTTAGAAGACATTGACCTCATCGTGCGAAGACATTCACTCATAGATAAGAAGTTGGTTCCAGATTTGTACGAATCCAGAGATTAGTACAAGTGAGGAATCTAACTACTTTGTGAAGCATAACTGAACATACTAGGCATAATTTGAGATGCAGTATGAAGTGGATCCAACATGTGTGAACAGAAACTACTTGTGGTAGAAAGTGACGAATCTGTAGGATCAAAGGGGCCGTAAAAAGGAAGTTTTATTTACCACACAAGGAACTGCTAGACGGAGTGGAAGAGGAGGCCGAGAAGTTCGATCGTCCGTGCCCTAACTTGGCGACGGAGGACACCTGCGGCGACGGTGGAGAGGACGATGTCCGCGGTCGGCGTGAAGACGTCGTCAGAGAGGTTGCGGCAGCTAAGCGCTTCGTCACTGGCGTCGTCGAGGGCTAGCGGTGGCGCTAGGGTTCGTGCAAGAGTGGAAGAAGAGATAATGACTGTGGTGAGGCGTGTATTTATAGGGACAGGGGCGGCTCAGTGTTATTACACAGGTGCCCCTGGCGATTCACATCTGAGGAACACGTGGCCATTATGCAGCATATCGGAGGTTGTTCCACGTCCCACGCACGCCTGGATTGTCGGGTGGTCATTCCCACTTCTCCGGGTTTCAGGTGAAGGAATTAGCATTGAAAGCGGACTTAATGTTTGTCTCTGTATCTTCTGCTGACAAGGACGCAGAGAAGACATTTGACAGTTTCAAGAGAATGCATATGATTTGGAGAGATAGAGTTTGAGATAGAAAGCATGGAGAGGTTAGGGTCCGATCACATTCACTTAGTTCAAAAGATTCAACAAGAATACATAGCTATAAGTGAATGCTGTAGAGGACAGAACACTAGTATATATATTACCAACATAGTGAAGATAATCATGAAGACATGTTGAGATTGAAGCATAACCAAATGTGAAGACATAGCAAATGTAACGTCAGGAGTGAAACACTTCAAACAGAACATTTGGTGGTGGTGTTACCCACCGTATAGGAAGTATTAGACCCAGACACGGCGCACAATTATCGTGGTGCTCCGAAGTCAAATTCCTCATTAATGTATTCACACTTAGAATGCATGTCTTCATTGATTGAAGATATACTTTGCTTCGTGTGTTGCACATCTAAGTCATCAATATGCATAAGTGTTAGGATGTGTGCCTGATCACATGACATTTGAGGATTCCAAGATATTTAGCTCACACCGTAACTTGCAAAATTTCTTCTCATCCAAGGGCTTGGTGAAGATATCTGCCAATTGCTCTTCAGTGTTGACGTGTATGATATCAATATCTTCCTTCACAACATGATCTCTAAGAAAGTGATGACGAATCTCAATGTGCTTTGTCTTCGAGTGCTGAACTGGGTTGTTGGCAATCTTGATGGCGCTTTCATTGTCACAGTAGAGTGGCACTTGCTTCAGATGAATGTCATAGTCTTTGAGTGTTTGCTTCATCCACAGAAGCTGAGCGCAGCAAGATCCAGCAGCAATGTATTCAGATTCAGCAGTGGAGAGAGATACCCAGTTCTGCTTCTTTGAAGACCAACATACAAGTGATCGTCCCAGAAAATGACATGTGCCTGATGTAGACTTGCGATCAACCTTTTCACCAGCATAATCAGCATCCGAGAATCCAACCAGATCAAACTCTGAGCCCTTTGGATACCATAATCCTAGAGTTGGGGTGTAAGCCAAATATCGAAGAATTCACTTCACAGCTAAGTGATGTGATTCCTTTGGTGCCGCTTGGAATCGAGCACACATGCAAACACTAAGCATAATATCTGGCCTAGATGCACATAGATAAAGTAAAGAACCAATCATGGAGCGATATACCTTTTGATCGAACTGTTTACCATTGTCGTCGGGACCCAGATGATGTTTGGCTGGCATTGGCGTCATGAAGCCTTTGCAGTCTTGCATACCGAACTTCTTCAGGCAATCTTTGAGATATTTCTCTTGAGATATAAAGATTTTGTTGCATTGTTGTCGTATTTGAAGACCAAGGAAGAACTTCAGCTCTCCCATCATGGACATCTGATATTGCTCTTGCATCATATATCCAAACTCTTCACTGTATTTCTGTTTGGTGCAGCCAAAGATAATGTCATCCACATATATTTGGCACACAAACAGTTCACCGTCATATGTCTTCGTGAAGAGAGTAGGGTCGAGGGAACCAGGTGTGAAGCCTTTGCTCTTCAGGAAGTATTTGAGTGTGTCATACCAAGCCCGAGGGGCTTATTTGATGCCATACAATGCCTTGTTGAGCTTGTATACCATGTCAGGATGTTTTGGATCTTCAAAGCCAGGCGGTTGTGCAACATACACTTCTTCTTCAATCTTGCCATTGAGAAAAGTGCTCTTCACATCCATTTGATATAGAAGTATGTTATGATGATTTGCATAGGCCAGCAGTATGCGTATGGCTTCAAGTCAAGCCACAGGAGCAAATGTTTCATCGAAGTCAATCCCTTCAACTTGAGTATATCCTTGAGCAACGAGACGAGCTTTGTTTCTGACAACATGACCATGCTCATCTTGCTTGTTGCGGTATATCTATTTGGTGCCTATTATATTGTGCTTCCGAGGATCAGGACGCTTAACCAGTTCCCATACATTATTCATCTCAAACTGTTGAAGCTCTTCTTGCATAGCTTGAATCCATTCAGGTTCCATGAAGGCTTCTTCAACTTTCTTGGGTTCTGTTATTGAGACGAATGTGAAGTGCCCACAGAAATTTGCTAGTTGTGTTGCCCTTGAACGAGTGAGCGGACCGGGTGCATTGATGCTATCAATTATTCTCTCAATCTGCACTTCATTGGCAACACGAGGATGTACAGGGCGAAGATTTTGCTCTTGCTGATCATTGTCATTGTTAGAGGGATTGTCTTCAGGCTGAGCATTGTCTTCAGGTTGATCAGGTGCGGAGATGATAAGTTCCTCTTTAGGTTGAGCTTCAGAGGGTATGATTTCTCTAGTTCCCATAAGTTTGATTGATTCACTGGATGGAACTTCATCTAGCACATTTCACAGGTGCTCTCTTTGTGAGCCGTTAGTTTCATCGAACCGCACATCCACTGTTTCAACCACTTTATAATGAAAGAGATTGAAGACTCTGTAGGAGTGCGAATCCTTTCCATATCGAAGCATAAAACCCTCATGTGCTTTTGGTGCAAATTTTGAGGTGTGATGTGGATCCTTGATCGAGCACCTGGCGCCAAATACTCTGAAGTAACTGACATTTGGCTTCTTGCCAGTAAGGAGCTCATAAGATGTCTTGTTCAGAAGCTTGTGGAGATAAACACGGTTGATTGTATGGCATGCGGTATCAATGGCTTCAGGCCAGAATTTTCTTGGAGTCTTGTATTCATCAAGCATCGTTCGGGCCATCTCAATGAGTGTTCTGTTCTTGCGTTCGATGATGCCATTCTGCTATGGCGTGTATGGAGCTGAGAATTCATGTGTGATGCCCAAAGTATCAAGATATGTATCAAGGCTAGTGTTCTTGAATTTAGTGCCATTGTCACTTCTGATGTGCTTTATCTTGGCGCCATAGTTGTTCATTGCTCGATTTGCGAAGCGTCTGAAGACATCCTGCACTTCAGTCTTGTAGAGGATTATATGCACCCAAGTGTATCTAGAGTAATCATCAACAATGACAAAGCCATAGAGACAAGCAGTAGTAGTAAGAGTTGAGTAATGAGTGGGACCGAAAAGATCCATGTGGAGCAGTTCGAAGGTTCGAGTTGTTGTCATGATTGTCTTCGAGGGATGCTTGGCCCTCGTCATCTTTCCTGCTTCACAGGCACCGCATAAGTGATCTTTCTTGAACTTGACGCCCTCGATGCCTATGGCATGCTTCTTCTTCGCAAGGGTGTGCAGGTTCCTCATGCCAGCATGCCAGAGCCAGCATTCTGAAGCTTTTGCCAGAAGACATACGGCAAGTTGTTGTCCTGCTGAGAAATCTACCACGTACAAATCATCTTTCCTATACCCTTCAAACACTAGAGACTTGTCAGATTCCATTAGAACAAGGCAACGATATTTTCCAAACATCACGATCATGTTTAAATCGCAAAGCATTGAGACAGACATTAAGTTGAAACCAAGGGATTCAACAAGCATGACTTTATCCATGTGTTGATCCTTTGAGATTGCAACTCTACCTAGACCCAATACCTTACTTTTACCAGTGTCAGCAAATGTGATGTGACTCTTGTCAGATGGACGTAAGGTTGAGTCCATAAGAAGGCTTCTCTTGCCAGTCATGTGATTGGTACACCCACTATCAATAATCCATTCTGAAGCTGCTGGTGTCGTACCCTACAATGCAGTTAGGGGGATAGGCTTCACGAAGAGAATTGTGAAGCAAAAATATTTGACGAACCAGTGGGTTATGAAAGCTTAGATCGAGATTTGGACTGATAGGGCGAGTAGCAAGCGATTTAGGAACAAAGTACATAATAAGACCATTTGGGCATTTGATCTTGCGCCCTACAAGATGTTTAAGGTCCCCAGCAATAGCGTCAGACGATTTTGGTTTTCTGCTGGAGACCCTTCCCTACAAAAGAGAGTTAAGCTTTCTTAGCCACCCACATCTTTAAGGGTGGCTTAGAAGCAATAAGTCTAAGTGCAGCATCTGAGAACTTTGGCTTTGGAGCCCTAGCAAAAAGTCTTGCAAGAGGACAATAGTACTCATAAGAATAAGCGGAATAGTTCTTGGTCTTATAAACATGGCGGTTTGATGAACCGCGCTCATATTCATAGGCCTGAGTATGACTTCCCTGCAAAACATTTGCGTTAGTGCGACTCAGGTGAGTCCTCTGTCTGTATGAAGCCTTTGGACCGTATGAAGCCTGTGGTCTCGGGTTTGTCTTCTTCACCTGTGGTGTCATGATGACATTCACAGGAAGATTCTCCAAACACCTTTTCGGCACCCAGATCTTCTTCATAGGCGGTCCATTCCTGCAGTTAGTACCAATATACCTGGCAAACACTTCACCGTTCTGATTCTTAAACAGTTTATAGTTTGCATCAAAGGATTCATCAATAACAATGGGATTAGCACAAGTGAAGCCAGATAGGGTGGATGGATCTGCTGAATGTTCCTTTGCAGCAACCCATGTGGTTTTGGGATACTGCTCAGGTTTCCAGTAAGAGCCATCAGCATTCATTTTCCTTTCGAACCCAACACCCTCTTTCCTAGGGTTTCGGTTCAGGATCTGCCTTTTGAGGACATCACATAGTGTCTGATGCCCTTTGAGACTTTTGTACATCCCTGTTTCAAGCAGTGTCTTCAACCTAGCATTCTCATCAGCAATAGTAGTGGTATCCTCAGCAGAGGTGTTAGTTACCACATCAACAGTTGAAGATATTGCAATAGTAGCAGCAGTAGAACATTCAGCAACAGAGGTAGCGTTATCACGCTCAATGCATTTAAGACATGGTGGTTCAAATCCTTCCTGAGCGGAACTGATCTGTTTGGCGCGAAGTGACTCGTTTTCCTTTTGAAGATCTTCATGAGCCACTCTCAATTTCTCAAGATCTTGCTTCCTTTGAAGATAATCATAGGAAATCCTTTCATGAGTTGTTGAGAGCGTTTCATGATGACTTTCAAGTTCCTCATACTTAACATGAAGATTTTTTATGTCTTCAATTAAGGACTGAGATCGAGTCATTTCAGCGTCTAGCAGATCATCGCTTTTGTCTAACAGTTTTTGAATATGTTCCATAGCTTTCTGTTGTTCAGTTGCAATTTTAGCAAGTGTTTTGTAGCTGGGTTTGGAATCACAATCAGAGTCATCTTCACTAGATATTTGATAGTGAGTAGTGCGCGTGTTTACCTTGGCACCGCGTGCCATGAAGCAGTAGGTAGGAGCGGAGTAGTCCTTGCCATTTGCATCGGTGTCGGTGATGAAGTCGTTGTCTTCAGTGTTGAAGATGGACTTGGCAACGTATGCTGTAGCCAGACTCGCAACGCCAGAATCAGACTCCTCCTCTGAATCCATTTCCTTGCCAACAAACGCACGTGCCTTGCCAGATGAGCTCTTCTTGTGTGATGAAGACTTGGAGGAAGACTTGGAAGAAGACTTTGAGTATTTCTTCTTCTTCTTGTCGTCTGAGTCATACTCCTTGCTCTTCTTCTTCTTCTTCTTGTTCTCATTGTCCCATTGCGGACACTCAGAGATGTAGTGGCCAGGTTTCTTGCACTTGTGGCATGATCTTTTCTTGTAGTCATAAGCAGAAGCTTCATCATTCCTTGAGCTTGATCGTGAAGACTTTCTGAAGCCTTTCTTCTTGGTGAATTTTTGGAACTTCTTCACAAGCATAGCAAGCTCCTTTCCAATGTCTTCAGGATCATCAGAATTGCTGTCAGATTCTTCTTCAGATGTGGAGACAGCTTTTGCCTTCAAGGCACGAGTTCGCCCATAGTTGGGACCGTAGATGTCTCTTTTCTCAGAAAGCTGAAACTCATGTGTGTTGAGCCTCTCAAGTATGTCAGACGGATCGAGTGTCTTGAAGTCAGGACGTTCTTGAATCATCAGGGATAGGGTGTCAAACGAGCTGTCAAGCCATCTCAGGAGTGTCTTGACGATTTCATGCTTGGTGATCTCAGTGGCACCGAGAGCTTGAAGCTCATTTGTGATGTCAGTGAGTCGATCAAATGTGAGTTGGACATTCTCATTGTCATTTCTCTTGAAGCGGTTGAAGAGGTTGCGAAGGACGCTGATTCTCTGATCTCTCTGGGTTGAGACGCCTTCATTGACCTTGGAGAGCCAGTCCCATAGTAGCTTAGATGTTTCCAAAGCACTTACACGGCCATACTGTCCTTTGGTCAGATGACCACAGATGATGTTCTTGGTAGTGGAGTCCAGTTGAATGAACTTCTTGACATCAGCAGCAGTGACACCTTCACCAGCCTTAGGAACGCCATTCTTGACGACATACCATAGGTCGACATCAATGGCTTCAAGATGCATGCGCATCTTATTCTTCCAGTAGGGGTATTCAGTTCCATTGAAGACGGGACATGCAGCGGAGACTTTAATTATCCCTGCAGTCGACATAGCTAAAACTCCAGGTGGTTAAACCGAATCACACAGAACAAGGGAGTACCTTGCTCTGATACCAATTGAAAGTGCGTTATATCGACTAGAGGGGGGTGAATAGGCGATTTTTATGAAAGTCTTCAAAACATGGAAATTTCGAAGACAAACGATAGAAATAGACCCATTACCATGCATCGGAAGGTAGACTACACTAGGCAAACCATAGTCAAGTATTCAATGAAGTGAAAGCACAATGACCTATAGCAGCTAGGTAGTAAGGATCAGGTAGGAAGATATTATGAAGCCAATCAGAACAAGCAGTCACTCAGTGAAGACAAAAGATAGTGCAATCATACAATGACTTCACAAGGACCAACAGTAAGTAAAGGGAAGGGAAGGATGAAACCAGTGAGTCATTGAAGACAATGATTTGTTAGACCAGTTCCAGTTGCTGTGACAACTGTACGTCTGGTTAGGGCGGCTAGGTATTTAAACCTGAGGACACCCAGTCCTGAACACGCAGCTCAGGACACCCAGTCCTCACCGTATTCCCCTTGAGCTAAGGTCACACAGACCTCGCCCAATCACTCTGGTAAGTCTTCAAGGTACACTCCCAAACCTTCACAGACTTCGTTCACCGGCGATCCACAATGACTCTTGGATGCTCAGAACGCGACGCCTAACCGGCTGCAGGATTCACAGTCCTCAAGTGTAATAAGTCTTCAGATCACACAGACATGAAGACTTAAGTGATGCCTAACACTCTTTGGCTCTGGGTGGTTAGGGCTTTATCCTCGCAAGGAATTCTCTCTCAAAGGCTTCAAGGTGGGTTGCTCTCAAACGACAAAAGACGTACTCTAACTCTGATCAGCCAACCGTTTATGGTTGTAGGGGGTGGGCTATTTATAGCCACTAGGCAACCCGACCTGATTTGTCCGAAATGACCCTGGGTCACTAAGGAACTGACATGTGTTCCAACGGTCAGATTTCAAACACACACGGCAACTTTACTTGGGCTGCAAGCAAAGCTGACTTGTCCGACTCTGGGCAAGATTGGCTCTCATAGTCTTCACTCGAAGACATAGGTTTTGGTTAAGCATCACTTCAGTCCTTCTGACTAGTTCTCTTGGACCCCACTTAATAGTACGGTGGTTCCTATGACTCAACAAGAAGAAAAAGAACTACGAAAGATCTAAGTCTTCGAGCTCCATAGGTTTCATGCTGTCGGTGTACTAGAGTAGGGGTACCCTAGTATCCCGAACTTGTGCATGGGCAGTCGCAGCGTCCCGCGGCAAGGCTTGCCGGGTGACCGCCAAGATCCTCCGTGGTTCCTTTGGAGCCATTCAAGAACAAAGTATCCAAGCCAAGGAGACAAGACCCCGGCAAGAGGAGCTTGCCGGGAAGGCCAACCAAGGCATCTCAAGGAACTTGCCGCGACGCGCCACACGTCCCGGCAAGGCCCGGTGAGCGACAAGCTCCCGGACGCGACAAGACAACGACCGCGGCAAGCCTCCACTCTGTACCTACACTCTAGCACATCCACCAACGTGTCGCTCTGGGACCCTTCCAGGCGTACGTGGCGGGAGGCTGTGCAACCAGCGGTACACGGTGGCAAGCGGCACTGACAAGATTGCCATCATGGCGAGCGGTGGCATCCCTGGCGGTCCCTTTTGCACTATTTGGGTGATGCAGACGGGCATTTAATGCCCTTGTCCCCTGCCGTCAGGGTTAGGTATGATACACTGTAGCGGGCAGCTGTACCAACCGCAACATCTTTCCATTTTTACCCTTATCTACGTTGCCACCTGTCGGTGACCCCTTGAGCATATAAAAGGAGGCCCATGCGCAACATAGAGAGGGAGGAGAGAGAGAACACTCACGCTCGGTCTCGTTAGCTGCTGGTGTGTACTGTAGCACTCGGGGCTCCCGAGCAAGAACTCAATACAAACCACAAAGCAGGAGTAGGGTTTTACACATCCGTGCGGCCCGAACCTAGGTAAACTGTCCGCGTGCTTTGCCTCGATCTGCTCTTCGTGCGATCTCCGCCCCCCCTGCCGAACCGAAAGGGGCTCGGTCCGCCGGTCCCATAGGTACTCGTGGATTAGTTCCCCGACATCTTTGGCGCGCCAGGTAGGGGAGCGTCGAGGTTGTGTGAACCTGATCCGGCATTCGCACGAGCTAAGTCTTCATCGTCTTCATCGACATGCCGCCGAAGAAGAAGGCTTCGGAGGCGGCTGCTCCGTCCGCGCCGAACCCACCATCGCCGGAGCAAACGGCTGGTGGGGTAGACGCCGGCGGAAGAACGGGCGTCGACGAGGGAGCTCACGGTGCTGCCAGGTCCAAGGACGAGGCTGCGCTACCCATCGGCGGCGCAGTCGGCTCCCACAACGACCGGGCGCACTCCAAGACCTCGGCGTCCGTACATGCACCGCGCTCATCCCAGGAGGCGCGGGACCGGCAGCGTCATGGTACTCATGGTACCATACGTTTGCTGGACCAAGATCGAGCTGGTGGATCTCGGAGTGCTCAAGACCAGCATGCACGCCAACATGCTGGCAGGAGCGGGGCACGGTCGCCTGGACGAGATACTGCTCCTTCTAACATAGTTAGAAGTCCGAGCATATCCCGTTCCTCACACCGTTCGCCGCCGCCACCCGCCACTTCAGCAGAAGCTTTGGCGCGAGCTCAACTGCTCCTAGACTACCCTCCGGCGGCAGACAAGATCGACGACTGGAGGGCCACCATTCAGAGCCTCATCAGCTTCGCCAACAGCGACAATCCACGGCAGCCGAGTACATCGCAGCCGCGGCAAGTCAGCCAGGCACGAGCCGGTGGCGACAAGACCGGTGGGGGTGCAACCACCGCGCACTCTCCGCCCCGAAGGCCAAGATCGCCGACTCGCCGGATCCACCACGACAGCGACTCCACCGCGTCATCAGATCCTCGAGCTCGTCGCGATCAGCGCCAAGTTCTTCACGAACGATAGCAAGAAGACGCTCATACTCGCATCGAGCACCGAAGAGAAGCGCGGCGTCGATCAGACCAGCGCGCTGGGCCCACTGTCGACATGCATGCGCCAGGGGAACCAGGCGACTTGCCGTACGCGGTAGGTTGCCCTGCGTTTACTCGTGAGCTGCGGCAAGTCCAGTGGCCCAGCAAGAAGAATTTCAAGCCAGACATACCAGAGAAGTACAATGGCAAGTCGCATCCGTCGGAGTTCCTCGGCATCTACACCATCGCGGTGCAAGCTGCCGGGGGGCGGGACGACAAGATCCTTGCCAACTACTTCCCGCTGGTGCTCAAGCCCAACGTCAGGTCCTGGCTCATGCATTTGCCGGACAACTCCATATCCTCCTGGGCAGACCTATGCCATCAGTTTGTCGGCGCCTTTACAGGCGACCACAAACCTCATGGTCAAGAGAGTGACCTTCACCTGCTCGCCCAGAAGGAAGGAGAGCCCCTGCGCAAGTACATTCAGAGATTCAGCCGTGTACAGCACAACATCCCAGATGTCCACCCTGCCGCGGTCATCAGCGCGTTCCATCAGAACATGCGTAACCGCAGGATGCGGGAGGAGATGGCGATGTGCAAGATCAGAGACGTCAGTGAGCTGTATGCCCTGGCCGACAAGTGTGCACGTGCCGAGGAAGGAAGGAAACTCCCCGGAGAGAATACAGGATCAGGAGGATCTGACAGCGAGGATGCTGCCCCGGCAAAGAAAAACCGGCAGCGGAACAACAGGAAGAAGAAAGGCAAAGATGTGCTAGTCATTGAGCAGTCCGGCAATGACGGTAGCGCCAAGAAAGCCAAAGCCGGTAACTCCGGCAAGGAGATTGCCGCATGCACCAACTGCCAAGCTGTGGCGGTCGCCGACAAGCAGGACAGCACCGACAAGCAGTACTGCAAGATCCACCGCACCAAGGGCCATGACCTCCAGAGCTGCAAGAAGGTCGAGCAGCTAGTCCAGCAGCAAAAGGCTGAATACGAGCGACGTGACAAGGAGAGGGCCCAAGGAGGCACTGGAGAATTCGGCAAGAAGCGCGCCGACCGGGGAGGACGCCGCGGCAAAGCCAAGCAGCGGCAAGGAGACAGACCTCCCCGCGGCCGCGACAAGGATGAAGATGACGACGACAATGAAGACATGGATGATGTCGAGACCAGTGAGCAGGAGTTCCAGAAAGCCACAGAGGTCTTGTGCGTTGACGGCAGTGCTTCTCTGCATACTTCGCACCGCCAACTCAAGCAGTGGGTGCTGGAAGTCAATGCGACGGAACCACCTGTCGAGTCACGCAAACTTCTGAAATGGTCCAGCACGCCTATCATCTTTGATATTGAGGACCACCCTGATCGCACAACTGCGGTCGGGTGCTTACTGATGTTGGTTTCACCAACTATCCGCAACCTCAAGGTCACTAAGATGCTAGTTGACGGCGGGGCCGGCTTGAACCTGATCTCCTCCGCTGTACTCCAGAAACTCCAGATCCCTGACAGCGAGCTTCAAGAGACCGGCACATTCCAAGGAATCAACCCGGGAAGGAGCAAGCCGAAGGGGAAGGTCACGTTGCCAGTAACATTTGGCAGCAAGTTGAATTTCAGGACTGAGAGGGTCACTTTTGACGTTGCCAATTTTCCATTGCCTTACAATGGGATACTCGGCCGTCCAGCACTCGCCAAGTTCATGGCAGCCTCTTACTATGCATACAACATGCTGAAGATGCCAGGCCCAATAAGCGTCATCTCTGTCCCTAGCGACAAGAAGGACGCTCTTATCTGCGCTGACAAGATCTACCGGGAAGCGGAAACCACAACAGATCGCAAATCACCCGCCGTTGAAGCTCCCGAGGGGAAGAAGAAGACCAAGTCCGGCAAGAGTTCTGATGCCCACTCCGGCAAGCGCACCTCTTCGGAGTGCTGCGCTACCGTTGAGGACGCACCATCGAGCTCCACCGGCAAGTGTAAGAAGACAATGGCAGCTCTGCCAGAGACCAAGAAAGTGTCCGCCAAGGAGGACGGCACTGGTGGTACCTTCACCATCAATGCCACTCTTGACCCTAAATAGGAAAGCGTGCTCATTGCTTTCCTGCGGGCGAACGTCGACGTGTTTGCATGGCAACCATCTGACATCCCCGGTGTTCCAAGGAAAGTAATTGAGCACCATCTTGCCATTTGTCCTCATGCGCGGCCCGTCAAGCAGAAGGTCAGGAAGCAAGCAGTGGAGCGCCAAGAATTCATCGCAGAAGAGATCAAGAAGTTGGAAGCAGCAGGCCTTGTCAGAGGAGTGCTCCATCCTACGTGGTTGGCCAATCCTGTAGACGTGCGCAAGGCAAACGGGAAATGGAGGCTTTGCATCGACTTTACCGATGTTAATAAAGCTTGTCCCAAAGACCCATTTCCCTTGCCGCGCATTGACCAGATTGTTGACTCCACGGCCGGATGTGACTTGCTTTCATTTCTTGACGCATACTCAGGATACCATCAAATCTTCATGGAAGAAGAAGATGAGGAGAAGACCGCATTCATCACTCCATGTGGCACGTACTGTTTCATACGGATGCCTTTCAGTTTAAAGAATGCTGGTTCAACATTTGCAAGGGTAGTCCATGTCGCTCTTGAGCCACAAATACACAGAAATGTGGAAGCCTACATGGATGACATAGTGGTCAAGAGCAAGGACAAGGCAACTCTGATTCAAGATTTAGACGAGACCTTTGCAAATCTGCGCAAGATCAACCTCAAGCTCAACCCCGAGAAGTGTGTGTTTGGAGTCCCCTCCGGCAAGCTTCTTGGGTTCTTCGTGTCTCAGCGGGGAATTGAAGCCAATCCCGACAAGATCAAGGCCATTGAGCAGATCGAAGCACCAAAGCGCGTCAAGGATGTACGAAGACTTGCCGGTTGCGTGGCCGCTCTCAGCAGGTTTATCTCTAAGTCTGCTGAGCGCGCTCTACCGTTTTTCAAAATTTTGAAAAAGGCAGGTCCAATGAAATGGACTCCGGAAGCGGAGGCTGCGCTGCAAGACTTGAAGAGATACCTGTCCTCCACTCCAACACTTGTCGCACCTAAGCCACAAGAGAAGTTGCTGCTGTATATAGCGGCAACCAATCAAGTGGTTAGTGCTGCGTTAGTAGCAGAGAGGGAGGCAGATGATGAGCCAGCAACCGCGGCAGGCGCATCCAGTGACAAGCAGGGGGCTTCCCCGACAAGCTCTGGTCCCGACAAAGATGGATCCGCGCAGGCGCGCGAGGAGATACAGAAGAGAATGGTACAGCGCCCAGTTTACTTTGTCAGTTCCCTTCTGCAGGGGGCTAGGTCAAGGTACTCTGGTGTGCAGAAATTGCTTTTCGGCCTTCTCATGGCCTCGAGGAAGCTGTGCCATTACTTCCAAGCACATGAGATCACGGTTGTCACTCGTTTTCCGCTGAAGAGGATACTACAGAATCCAGAAGCAACAGGCAGGATTGTTGAGTGGGCACTGGAACTGTCAAGCTTTGACCTCAAGTTTGAGAGTACTTCAACTATCCAAAGCAGAGCATTGGCAGAATTCATAGCATAATGGACGCCAACACCATATGAAGAAATTCCAGAAACGAGCATCCCCGTCGAGGAAGCAAGCAAAGAGTGGCTGATGTACTTTGATGGTGCCTTCTTGCTGCAAGGCGCCGGCGCTGGCGTGTTGCTTGTCGCACCCACCGGAGAGCACCTCAAGTACATAGTCCAGATGCACTTTCCCAAGGAGCAAGCAACAAACAATACTGCAGAGTATGAAGGCTTGCTTGCCAGTCTCAGGATCGCGGCAAACCTTGGGATCAAGAAGCTCATTGTCAGGGGTGACTCGCAGCTTGTCGTCCGCCAAGTGAACAAGTGTTATCAGAGTCCGTTGATGGAAGCCTACGTTGATGAAGTGAGAAAGCTAGAAGAGCACTTTGACGGCCTACAGATGGAGCATGTTCCAAGAGCTCAGAACGACATTGCCGATGGCCTGTCAAAGTGCGCCGCACTTAAGTTACCTGTGGAACCAGGGATCTTTGTGCTCAAGCTGACTTGACCATCCGTAACGCCATCAACTGGACAGAGCAAGAAGAGGAAGTTGATTTCTGGTGACTATTTTCCGGCAGAGCTTCCCGAAGCCGCCGCCAAGAAGGTCCCCAAGATCAACACCAAGAGTGCTGACGAGCAGTCTGCTCCGACAAGCCCTAGGGTTTGTTCCGTTGAAGCAGAGGCTCCCGACAAGTTTTGCTCCGGCAAGCTTGCCGGGGAACGTCAAGCTCCGACTGAGCCGCAGGCTCTCGCCGTAGAAGCGGATGTTCCTGCAGCAGCAGATGTGCCTTTAGTCCTTGTTGTCGAGCCACAAGCTCCAGCATGGGCACAGCAAATTGTCTATTTCCTTCAGACAGGAGAACTTCCCGAAGAGCAAGAAGAAGCGGAAAGAGTAGCCCGGCAGTCAAGTATGTACCAATTTGTCGACAACACACTGTACAGAAGAAGACTCAACGGTGTGAAATTGAAGTGTATTCACCGGGAAGATGGACAAAAGTTGTTGGCAGAGATACATGGAGGCATATGTGGTCACCACATTGGCGCAAGAGCACTTGCCGGCAAAGCATTCAGGCAAGGTTTCTTTTGGCCGATAGCCCTCCAGGATGCAACTGCACAAGTAACCAAGTGTGAAGCATGTCAGTTCCATTCCAAGCAGATACACCAGCCAGCTCAAGCTCTCCAGACGATCCCTTTATCCTGGCCATTTTCGGTCTGGGGGCTCGACATCCTCGGCCCCTTTCCCCGAGCAGTCGGGGGCTTTGAGTACTTGTACGTTACAATCGACAAGTTCACAAAGTGGCCGGAAGTGGAAGCAGTGAGGAAGGTGACAACACAGTCAGCAGTCAAGTTCTTCAGGTCGATTGTTTGCCGCTTCGGGATCCCTAACAGGATAATCACCGACAACGGTACGCAATTCACGAGCCGCACCTTCATGCAGTACGTCCAAGATCTTGGCGCCAAGGTTTGCTTCGCTTCTGTTGCTCACCCGAGAAGCAACGGTCAAGCGGAGAGGGCAAATGCTGAAGTGTTGTGTGGGCTCAAGACCAGGACTTTCGACAGGCTGCACAAGTGCGGAAGAAACTAGATTGAGGAGCCGCCGGTGGTTCTTTGGTCGATCAGGATGACGCCAAATCGAGCCACTAGCCAGACACCTTTCGCTCTAGTCTATGGAGCAGAGGCAGTTCTCCCCACGGAACTCGTATACGGGTCACCTCGAGTGCTCGCTTATGATGAGCTTGAGCAAGAGCAGTTGCGACAAGATGACGCGCTGCTCCTTGAGGAAGACCGTCTTCAAGCTGCTGTACGAGCTGCTCGCTACCAGCAAACTTTGCGCCGCTACCATAGCCGCAAAGTTAACGCCAGAAGTCTCGAGGAAGGCGACCTTGTTCTTCGGCGTGTTCAGTCCGCCAGGAATTCCAACAAGTTGACGCCGAAGTGGGAAGGCCCTTACCGGGTGAAACGAGTCACCAGGCCTGGCGCTGTCCACCTTGAGACCGGAGATGGCATTCTAGTGAGCAACTCCTGGAACATTGAGCATCTTCGTAAGTTTTACCCGTAAGGCACGGTTGCCGGAACCCGTTCCGGCAACCACCTTTTGTACAAGTCTTGCCGCTGTTGCATGTAATCCTTTGTACAAAGCCGGGCGCAGACCCCGTGCATAAAGCTCATGTGCTCCGCGCATCTTGTCAATTTCATGCTTTCTATTTTTTTGCATGTCTTATCTGACACTTTGTGCAGCACCTACCCCCGGTAAGCAACAATGAGCATAAGGCTCCATATCTTTATTTTCTCCTCTTTCTTTTTTTTCTCAAGGAAAGGAAGGTTCCCTCGCCCACAAGTTTGCCGGGGGGAAAGGAGAAGATAATGGTATGGACCAGGCGTCGTTCAAGAAAATTTTGCCTTACCGGGAAGCAAACAACAGAAAAGCTAAGTTGCCAAAGTTTGAGCAATCAGATTTTTAAAATTTTAAGTTATATTCCTTGAACGACCGTGCTTTATATGGAAAATCTGTGCGCGGAGGAACCAACTCGTAGCTAGTTGCGCCCTTACTTTGTTTCGACTCCGCTCAACAACTTAAGTGAGCTGCGACTAGTTGCGACAAGGTTTCTTGTCGGTAGAGGCACCGCCAGCAGGCTGCTGACGTCCCGCACTCAGCGCTCGCGGCTAGGGTGCCTGCGCCGGCAAGTTCCCTAAAAGCGTAGGGCAAAAACATACAAAGGAAGGAATCAAGTAAAGGAAATAACATTGCAATCATTACCCGAAGTAGAGTTATATTACAAGGTAGCTTGTCGCATCTCTAACAGATTGTTCTCATAACATGACCAGCAGCGACAAGAAAAGAAGAAAACGGGCGGCCTAATCTACGCGATCACCCTCAACCCTCTTGATCCCGCTCACCTTGTCCACAATGGGTGCGACAAGAGTCTTGAGTGCCTCCATATCAGCATCCGGCGGCAGCGTCTTGAGGATGTTGGTGAGGTTGAGGCCCGGGTTGCGGAAGGCCACCTTCACCAACACCTTTTGAAGAGCTCCCGCGCAGATCTTGCGCGACTCGTCGGCCAGCTGCTTTGGGATCCTCTCCCGGAGTCGTTGGAGGGCCGTCGCCACGCCTTTGAAGAACAAAGTGAGCTTGGCGCTGGGATGGAGGTTCTCGTCGGAGGGATACCCGAGATCCTCCATCCCCAGCTGCGACCGCTCCCTGTCAATGTCTACAGCAACATTCACGAGACCCTTCGTCCAGTGCGCCACATTCTCCCTAAAAGTGTTCTGGGCGGCAGCAGCACTCGCCAGCAGCGCCTTGTCAGCCTTGATATCCTTCTTCAAGGCCGCCTCCTGCTCCCTGGCGCCGTCCAGCGTCTTGGTCAAAGTGGTCAGCTTCAACTCAAGATCTGCATTGGAGTCATTGGCGGCGCTAAGCTCCTTGCCCTTCTCGGCGAGACGAGCCTGCAGCTCTGAGTGGCTGTAGTCGTCCTTCTCCCGCTCCCGCTTAAGCGCGGCAAGCTCTTCACCGCTCGCCTTAAGATCGGCCTCCAGCTGCGCCACCTTCGTCTCCAGCTCCTTCTTGGCGGCCTTGGCAGCTGCGGCAGCATCCTCTGCTTGCTTGAGGGCTCCGCCAAATGTTCGCTCACGCGTGGCAAGCTCCTCCTCGTGGCAGTCAAGGTTGACCTTTCGCTGCGCCAGCTCGCCCTCCTGCGCAGATAGCTTTTCAGCGGCAAGCCGATGTTGCTCTTCGACTTCAGCCTTCTCGAGGAGGAAAGCCTTTTGCTCCTCGGCAAGTTGCGCCCGCTCCTCTGCCAGGGACCGGAGAGCTTCCTGGTTGAGACCCCGGAGCTCCTCCGCGCGCTTTTCAATGTCCACTCCCGCTTTCGCGACAAGCGCCTCGCGGGATTCCAGCTTGGCTTGCCGGGCGCGGTAGAGCGACACCAGCTTCCGTAGCAGCCGCTCCTCCTCAGGTTCGCTGTTGCTGCTGCTCGGCGCGTCAACCAGCGCCAGCCCAGCGGAGGCAAGCACCTCTCCGTCAAAGCTCTCTCCTTCGACCGGCGCCCTGGAGCTTGACGCCCAGGGGAGGTTGATGAAGACGCCATCGCCGGCCTTCAAGTAGACGCCTGGCTGGGGCTCTTCGAAGCCTGACGCTGCGGCAGCGACAGAGGGATCGGCGGTCAGCGTAGCGCCTGGCGCTCCTGCGGCCTCATGGCCGTCAGTGCGATCGCCAGATCCCCCGCCTGCTTCTGCGGCGGCAGCTTTGGTGGCCTCTGTGCCGGCGGGATCGTCACTGCCGGCTACTTCCTCGTCCGCAGCGGCGTCGTCGGTGGCAACCTCGGTCTCCATCGGCTCCGCAGCAGATGGATCTGACAGCCGGAAAAGGGAGAAGAGTCAAGCAAATATCCAAAAAAGAAGATCAAAAGAAGAAGAACCCAAGGGAAGTTTTGAAGCGAGAGGATTACCTGTACCGGGTTCTGAAGTCGTGGTCTCCGCCGCCGGGGAGCCGCTGGTGCTGTCCCTCGCCCGAGAACTCTCCCTTGCCGGAGAACTCTCCCTTGCCGGAGACTTCTCCCTTGCCGGAGAACTCTCCCTTGCCGGAGACCTCTCCCTTGTCGGAGGACTCTCCCTTGGCATTTCGGGGGTGGCCTCCGGGCGCTCCTGGTGGGGCTGCTCTGCTCCTGCACAAACCAACAGTCAGATGTCAGCAAAGAAAGAGTATCCATGCGCGGCTAACAGCGGAAAGCGAACCATATACTTATGCTGGGGGCTGCTCTGGAGAACAGTTGCCGGGTCCGGCAAGGTTGTCTCGGACGTATCCCCTGCTGTCGCGGTGGGTTCGTCCTCAATGATAATCACCGGGGCCTTGGCTCTCTTCGCTGCTCTCTGGGCCAGAGTCCTAAAAAGGAATAAGTTCAGAGTAAAGCAAATGAGATATGGCGTAACCCAGGCCGCGCGTGCCCGTGCCCTATTTTGGGCCTGGCCCAACAACGCTCGGCACCGTGTATGGCCCAGGCCCGGGGGCTCCTGTCGGTGTACTAGAGTAGGGGTACCCTAGTATCCCGAACTTGTGCACTGGCAGTCGCAGCGTCCCGCGGCAAGGCTTGCTGGGTGACCGCCAAGATCCTCCGTGGTTCCTTTGGAGCCATTCAAGAACAAAGTATCCAAGCCAAGGAGACAATACCCCGGCAAGAGGAGCTTGCCGGGAAGGCCAACCAAGGCATCTCAAGGAACTTGCCGCGACGCGCCACGCGTCCCGGCAAGGCCCGGTGAGCGACAAGCTCCCGGACGCGACAAGACAACGACCGCGGCAAGCCTCCACTCTGTACCTGCACTCCAGCACATCCACCAACGTGTCCCTCTGGGACCCTTCCAGGCGTACGTGGCGGGAGGCTGTGTAGCCAGCGGTACATGGTGGCAAGCGGCACTGACAAGATTGCCATCGTGGCGAGCGGTGGCGTCCCTGGCGGTCCCTTTTGCACTATTTGGGCGACGCAGACGGGCATTTAATGCCCTTGTCCCCTGCCGTCAGGGTTAGGTATGATACACTGTAGCAGGCAGCTGTACCAACCGCAACATCTTTCCATTTTTACCCTTGTCTACGTTGCCACCTGTCGGTGACCCCTTGAGCATATAAAAGGAGGCCCATGCGCAACGTAGAGAGGGAGGAGAGAGAGAACACTCACGCTCGGTCTCGTTAGCTGCTGGTGTGTAGCACTCGGCGCTCCCGAGCAAGAACTCAATACAAACCACAAAGCAGGAGTAGGGTTTTATGCATCCGTGCAGCCCGAACCTGGGTAAACTATCCGCGTGCTTCGCCTCGATCTGCTCTTCGTGCGATCTCCGCCCCCCTGCCGAACGAAAAGGGGCTCGGTCCGCCGGTCCCATAGGTGCTCGTGGATTAGTTCCCCAACACATGTGATGTCTTCTCTTGTCATAGTCTTCAATGTGAATACCTTCACATACCACCTTTGACTTCAATGTCTTCATACATTTTTAGGGGTCATCTCTGGTAGGAAAACCGAATCAATGAGGGACTTCTACCTGTGTTATCCTGCAATTCTCACAAACACATCAGTCCCTCAACTAGGTTTGTCGTCAATACTCGAAAACCAACCAGGGGTGGCACTAGATGCACTTACAGTGGCAATCATCCACGACTTCATCAATGAGTGGTTTGACACACCCAACCTTAGCTTTGAAGATCTGCAACTTCCCATTGGCCTCAGTGTCGCTTTCGATGGCGCCATTGCTTCAGAGTTAGCTATAGCCCAGTGCATCGTTGAACTGAAGCAGAAGATTGACTTTGAGAAAGCTCAGTTCAAGAAGCATATGGCCAATCTCAGTGTGCAAGAGGTCAAGAACTTTAAGATCATGCTGCACGAGCTCAAAGAAGCCTTTCTCAAGAAGTGTGAAGAACCTCAAGGTTCTTGTGAGCGCATGAAGAGCCTGGCTGACAAGTGTGTGCAAGCCTACAATGAGGCTGAGAAGCGCAAGGCTCTTGGGCATCCTGGCATTGACCCCAGGATGGCTGCAAAGCAGAAGAAGAAGAAGCACGCTATGGCCGAACCCGACGCACCAAGGCAGGAAGCACATCCCATTGTCTTCCCAACCAGCATGACTGGCTCGAAGCCAAAGGCCAGGTCTACCACTTCAGACCTGAAGAAGACGGGGATAGCTGAGGCTGAAGCCAGAAAGAGGAAACATCCTGAAGCCTCTGCTGCTGCTCCCTCCAAAAAGAAGCGTAAGACCAAGAAGGAACGGGCTGCTCCCACAGAGCCCTTAATTGTTGAACCTATCTCCATGGTTTGCCCTGCTGCTGAACATCAAGAGCGCCAACTGACTATCCATGAGCCTGCTTTCACAAAGGCTCATGAAGCTGAAGACATACCAGCAGCTGATCCCACCGCTGCTGAAGACATTGGTCATCATGACCATGTTGAAGATGATGTAGTTCTTCCTCAGATCAAGCACCAACAGGTATCATCGCCTGTGCTTACGCACAGCG
The DNA here is from genome assembly GCA_034509565.1 of Triticum monococcum. NCBI lineage: Eukaryota > Viridiplantae > Streptophyta > Magnoliopsida > Poales > Poaceae > Triticum > Triticum monococcum. The sequence continues at coordinate 479,653,979 of CM067843.1, forward strand.
AACTCATCAGCATTGGTCGTCCTCTGACGCCAATTGCGCAGGATGCAACATGGGCTGATCACCCACAACAATAACAACAACAAGTCACACCACCCCGGCAAGAAGAAGAAGATGACTTTGAGGCCCAGCCAACTCCATCTCCAAAGGCGTCACCTGCGTTACGCAGGCTTCGCAAAGGACCAAGGTCTCAAGTCTTCGAGTCTGAAGCTAAAACTGCTGAAGACATTCCGGCTGCATCAGCCGATGACACCCAAGAAGAAGAACATGTTCCTACTCCCCCAACTACTGAAGAAGCTGTTCTCGAGGAGAACATGTTTGTGCCCGACCCTCCAGCTCATAAAGTGGAGGTATAAAATCTTGAGGCTGCCACCACCAACACCAATGAAGCCACTGATGTTGCCATGGCTAAAGCAAATGTGGAGCATGCACCAACCCAAGAACCAGAAGTCAGCGAAGCCAATGATACTATTGCTTCTGTTCCTGCGCCTGCTGCTGGTCCTCAGTTTGACTATCATATTGAGCATAAGCCTCGGGTACAGAAGCCAATGCCAAGATTGCATAGGTTTCCAGGTCCTGCAACAGCACCTGGATCCTTCAATGTCAACGGCTTCAAAGCAGACAACACCTTCTTCAATAGCTCCAAGAACCCCTACTCAAGGGAACGAATATCTTCTGATCGGTTCTGGAGCTATCCGCAAAGAAGCTATTACTCCTGCATTCTGTACAATCAAGGTCGCATCTTCCCACATATGCGTCTTGACACCGAAGCAATAGCTGGTCTGCCCTGTCTGGAAGAAGCTCTGGATTGCTTCAAAGAGGTTGGATTGTTGCCCTTCATCACCGACCAAGAGCACTGGAATGAAGAGTTGCTGCTCCAATTTTATGCCACACTTCACATACGTGGTTACAACAGAGATCCGAAGACTTGGGTCCTGGAGTGGATGACAGGAAATGTTCATCACGAAGCCAAAGCCTTTGATATCATTGAGCTCACTAGTCTGCCCAGTCCTGGAGATCTCTATGAACCTGGATGTCAACTTCACATTGAAGCTATGGAAAGCATCTTTCAGAGGCCTGAACCGAACATGAGTCAGATGCTCAGTATGATGAAGCCTTTGCCACAAGATGCTGCATATCCTAAGGAGTTCTTTGTTGAAGACCTTGAGTATCTGCCAAGGAGTATCTATCACATTATAAGGCGAACTCTCTGGCCCATCAAAGGACATTCTCCACATGCAAAGCTGGAAGGTGCAATGAAGACTTTGGTCTTCTATATTCTTCATGGCAAATGCTTCAATACACAAGACTTCTTCATCCGCCAACTTGCTGCATCAGGATCTGATCTTTTTGGCTTGAAGTTCTACGCTCCATGGATAATGCGTCTGATTAAACTCCACTCAGCTATCTCATATCAGCCATCTGCTCGCAATCATCGGATCTTTCTGCCTGATGTGGATATGTCCGTTGAAGCCATTTATCCTGAGCCTGCCAAGGAACCTCTTAGTCTTCAGAATGCGGAGCACCAAAGTTTCACTCAGAACATTGAAGGAGTTGAAGTAGTCACTCGTGTTTATCCTCTGGCAGGTACTACACGTGCACCTCATCGTGCTCTTACTGAAGCCACTGAAAGCACTATTGCCCAACGACCCAAGAAGCGATCTCGTGTTCTCAATGACCGAGAGCTTCTGGTTGCTCTTCATCAGAAACAGGATAGGCATCATGACTGGCTGAAGCACCAAATGCAAAGCCTCTTGGTGGATGTCAACCGCATTCGCAATCTTGCCACCAAGAATGCCTTTGTAGCCCATGAAACTTGTCGGCGTACATGGAAAGGGCTGACGCTTATGTGTCCTGAGGATGATCTTCAAGAGGATGGCTTCTCTGAACGTTTCAAGTTTGACTCCACACCTCCCAGAAGGGCTGTGCTGCGACAAACCCCATCTCTTGAAGACTCCTCTGCGGCAACTGTGAATGCCAGAGTGATCGAGGACGAAGATGATGCCACTTCACCGCCCCCTACTTCTGCACACCTCGACACTGCCCCAAGTTCTTCTGCACTGCCGAACACCACTGACGACCCTGCTGCCTCACTTACTCTTCGTGGGAACGAGTAGATGCTCTATGTCTTCAAACCTTTTTGGTCCTCACTGACAAAAGGGGGAGAAACTTATGTTTTGCCTAGTGTTTACAACTCTCGTTTTGATACATTTGGTTCTTTGAGTTGTAACACTTAAACTCGATGGTCGTCTGCTACTTATTTGCTATTTTATGATGCGATGATAAATTCCGCATGTGCGACGATAAATTCCGCACTTAGATCATTTTGCACACGTCCATTTTCCATTATGCATGTTCATTATCTTCACATACCTTTCATGCGTGATGAATTGTCATCATAAGTTGAAGAGGATCTCCACAAGTACAACCTGCCATGTGCATTTGCATTCCAAAAGCAAATTACTTATATGCACATCTTCAGGGGGAGCCCTTGCAACTTATGAAGACAATTCCTTATCCTTTACAATTTCACATATTATATTCCCTGTTGAAAACTTCAACTAGTTTGTCATCAATCACCAAAAAGGGGGAGATTGTAAGTGCATCTAGTGCCACCCCTAGTTGGTTTTGGAGTATTGACGACAAACCTAGTTGAGGGACTAATGTGTTTGTGAGAATTGCAGGATAACACAGGTAGAAGTCCCTCATTGATTCGGTTTTCCTACCAGAGATGACCCCTAAAAATGTATGAAGACATTGAAGTCAAAGGTGGTATGCGAAGACATTCACATTGAAGACTATGACAAGAGAAGACATCGCATCAAGAGTATGGGGCACGAAGACTTAGATCTTTCGTAGTTCTTTTTCTTCTTTGTTGAGTCATAGGAACCACCGTACTGTTAAGTGGGGTCCAAGAAAACCAGTCAGAATGACTAAAGTTATGCTTAACCAAAATCCTATGTCTTCGAGTGAAGACTATGAGAGCGAATCTTGTTCAGAGTTGGACAAGTCAGCTTTGCTTGTAGCCCAAGTAAAGTTGCCGTGTGTGTTTGAAATCTGACCGTTGGAACACGTGTCAGTTCCTTAGTGACCCAGGGTCATTTCGGACAAATCAGGTCGGGTTGCCTAGTGGCTATAAATAGCCCACCCCCTACAACCATAAACGGTTGGCTGCTCATAATTAAAGTACGGCTTTTGTCGTTTGAGAGCAACCCACCTCGAAGCCTTTGAGAGAGAATTCCTTGAGAGGATAAAGCCCTAACCACCAAGAGCCAAAGAGTGTTAGGCATCACTTAAGTCTTCTTGTCTGTGTGATCTGAAGACTTATTACACTTGAGGACTGTAAATCCTCCAGCCGGTTAGGTGTCGCGTTCTAAGCATCCAAGATTCATTGTGGATCGCCGATGAACGAAGTCTGTGAAGGTTCGGAAGTCTACCTTGAAGACTTACCAGAGTGATTGGGCGAGCACTGGGTGTCCTTAGCTCAAGGGGAATAAGGTGAAGACGAGGTCTTGTGAGTTGAATCTCAGCCTCCCTAACCAGACGTACAGTTTTCACAGCAACTGGAACTGGTCCAACAAATCATTGTCTTCAACGAGTCACTGGTTTCATCCTTCCCTTCCGTTTACTTACTGTTGGTCCTTGTGAAGTCATTGTACGATTGCATCACCATTTGGCTTCCCTGAGTGATTACTTGTTCTGATTGGCTTTACAATATCTTCCTACCTGATCCTTACTGCCTAGTTGCTATTAGTCATTGTGCTTTCACTTCGTTGAATACTTGACTATGGTTTGCCTAGTGTAGTCTACCTTCCGCTGCATGGTAATAGGTTTATTTCTATCGTTTGTTTTTTGAAACTTCCATGTTTTGAAGACTTTCATAAAAATCGCCTATTCACCCCCCTCTAGTCGATCACTAGCACGTTCACTTTGGAGTATCGGCTGGGAAGTTTCTGGGTTTCATTATTCATGAAGATGGTGTGGAAATTGATCCCAAAAAGATAGAAGCTATACAAAAAGTAGAGGCTCCAACATGCAAGAGAGATATGCAAAAATTCCTTGACAAGGTCAATTATTTGAGGAGGTTCATAGCCAATCTATCAGGGAAGGTTGATGCATTTACTCCTATCCTTCGGTTAAAGAATGATGTTGACTTTACTTGGGGGGCAAAACAGCAAGAGGCATTTGATATAATTAAGAAATATTTGTGCACTCCTCCGGTTATGAAAGCGCCCAGGCACAGGGAGCTATTTAGACTTTACATTGTAGCAGAAGAAGGTGTTATTGGTGTTGTTTTAACTCAAGAGACCGAAGGGAAGGAGCATGTTATTACTTATTTAAGCCGACGCTTATTGGACGCCGATACAAGGTATACATTTATTGAGAAATTATGCTTATGTTTATATTATGCTTGTACAAAATTGAGACATTACCTAGTGCCTAGTACTTGCATTATAGCTTGTCAAACCGATGTCATCAAGTACATGTTGCATAGGCCAATTTTAGTGGTAGAATTGGCAAGTGGGCTTATGCTTTAATTGAATATGATTTGGCTTATGAATCTGTGAAATCCATGTAAGGCCAAATCGTTGCTAATTTTATTGTTGAGCATCGGACTGATGGCAAGCATGATATTGATATAAACCTTGTCTCGTTAGTATCATGGAGATTATATTTTGATGGTTCGGTTTGTAGCAATGGCCAAGGTGTTGGTATTGTTTATATATCTCCTCATGGTGTTGTTTTTGAAGCCTCGTGCCGCTTAGAATATTTTTGCACAAATAATCAAGCCGAATATGAAGCATTGTTATTCGGCTTAGAGATGTTGCTTGCCATAGGTGCTACACCTATTGAGGCTTTTGGTGATTCATTATTAGTAGTGCAGCAAATATCCAAAGTTTTTCAGTGTTTTGACGAATCACTTAATGTTTATCTTGATAAGTGTCTAGATATAATTTCTACTTTGGATTATTTTAGCATTGCTCATATATCTAGACATGACAACTAGAAAGCAAATGGGTTGGCACAACAAGCATCCGGTTATCATGTAGATCATGGCATGTTTCATATTTCTCAAAGACCGATGTCTAGTCTTGCCAATAGAGGGGAGGCCGAACCGGAGCCCACCGTTTCTGCCACTAATGAAATATTCAATGCAGGAGAAAATCAAGACTGGAGGAAACCCATTGTTGATTATTTGCGTGATCCTAGTAGAAGGGTGGACATGGCTATTCGGCGTATGGCTTTTAAATACACAATGAGAGATGGTGGTCTCTATCGCCGAACGGTTGATGATGTTCTTCTAAAGTGCTTGGACGAGGACCAAGCGAGAGTTGCTATGGGGGAGGTCCATGAAGGTATTTGTGGCACTCATCAGTCGGCTCCCAAGATGAAATGGTTGCTACGATGTGTTGGATTTTATTGGCCGACTATGATTAATGATTGCTTCAGATATTACAAAGGGTGTGAAGCTTGTCAAAAATTTGGTGATATTCAGTTGGATCCTGCTGCTATGTTACATACCATTATCAAGTTGTGGCCTTTTAGAGGATGGGGTTTAGACTTTATTGGACAAATTCATCCGTCTTCCTCAAAGGGGCATTGGTTCTATTGGTGGCAACCGACTATTTCACTAAATGGTCTGAAGCAGTACCTCTCAAGAACATGACACATGTGGAGGTAATTAAATTCATAACCGAGCACATTATTCATAGATTCGACATTCCTCAAACGTTGACTACAGATCAAGGCTCATCTTTTATGTCACACCAAGTCAGAGAATTTGCCGAATCTTATAACATAAAGTTGCTCAATTCCTCTCCATATTAAGCCCAAGCCAATGGACAAGCTGAGTCTAGCAATAAAATTTTAATCAAACTCATCAAGAAGAAGATTGAGGATAATCCAAGGAGATGGCATGAGCTACTGTCCGAAGCTTTGTGGGCGCACAGAATCTCAAGGCATGGTGCTACAAAGGTAACTCCATATGAGCTCGTATATGGTCAAGAGGCCGTTTTACCAGTGGAAGTGAATTTGAATGCTTTGAGAATAGCCAAACAAAATGATTTATCGGCGGTGGACTTCTATAACTTGATGATGGACAATATTGATGAAGTCGCCGATAAACATTTGTCTGCTTTGAATGCCATAAAGAGAGATAAGTTGAGGGTGGCAAGAGCTTACGATAAGAAGGTCAAGTTGAAGAATTTTGAAGTTGGCGATCTTGTGTGGAAGGTGATTCTACCAATTGGTTCAAAAGATAGAAAATTCGGGAAGTGGTCTCCAAGTTGGGAAGGTCCTTTTAAGATTACAAGAGTGGTTTTCGGAAACTCATATTTGGTGGAATCCATACAAGGCACATTATTACCTCGAGCTCTCAATGGAAAATATTTAAAGAAATATCACCCAAGTGTGTGGCAAAAAGCCTAGATAGGCAATGGCCGATATGTCACTATCGTCCTAAGCAAAGACATGGCCGATAAATAGCTATCGCCCTTAGCATAAACATGGCCGATATATAATTATCGTCCTAAGAAACTATAAATGGCCGATGGAGTGTTGACATCGTCCTTAGAACAAATACATTGCAAATTATTTTTCGACACGCACGTTTTGCCGAAAAACAGGGGGGCATGTGTTGACACCAGATTTTGGCACGGTTAAGAACTTGATTAAGATGGCCTCAAATACAGAAGTGATCTACATGAAAAAGTTTCATATTGTCGATATGAACATCTTTGAAGTTTGGGTTATCGCCATCCGACCTCATCTCAAGGGCCGAAACTATGCTCAAAATTTTATGATTTTGTGTCCAGAGTATTGTTCGGCCAATTAGGCCTTCAAGACGACGTCCTATGGGAAAAGTTCCTACACGGATTGTCTTCGTTTCGTCGAGGCAATCGATTTCGATATAAAAAACATCTAAATCAGAGTTCGCATGCAAAAGTTAGAGCCAAAACTGTGTGCTGCATAAGTTTGCCCCGAAAGTTCCGCGCAAAACTTCCGGGGAGGTTCCGGGCTAAACCGGAAGTTTGCATGCGGTGCGCCCTGAAAACTAAAATTTTAACATTGTTTGCAGATTTGCGGGGACAATTTCAACATCAAGATGACCTCAGATGAAAAAGTGATCAACTGAAGAGTTTTTTCCATTGCAAGATCTACAACTTTGCTTTTGGGACCATTGTCATCCGAAGTAGTATGCGACCTGCAGATTCAGTGCAAGAGGGCTACTTGATATAATTTTCAGCCCGAAAGTTCCGGGCTGACCGGAAGTTCCGGCCCTCGTAGTCCGGGTTAGGTTATCTTTTGATGTTTTGGACGGGATTTGAGTCCTTTTCTTGTACGGAAAGTCCAGCTGCCTCATATATATGTAAGGGGTGATGGCCGATTGAATAACAACACACAATCGCAACGCATCTACCACTTTTTTCATCTACGTTTTGTCCTCCCCCCGTTCTTGCTCCCTCGTTCTTCGCTGTTCTTCGTGTTGGAGAGCTACGAATCTCAAGGCTCTAGGGGCGGCTTGACCGACCTAGGGCAGCCCATAGCCGCCACACTCCCCGACGGGGTCCCTCCCGGGAGTGTGGGGTTTCGGGTCCTCAAAAGCTCTCTCCGGTCGTCTTGCGAATCGCGCTTCTGGTGAGACTCCTTCGACGCGAGCTGCGGTGCATCACCCCCAGCGTCGAGGGTACACGTGACCACGCGCGAGTCATCTCGTACCTACACAAACAAATAAGAACCTCGCAACCAATGCGATAAAGGGGTTGTCAATCCCTTCACGACCACTTGCAAGAGTGAGATCTGATAGAAATGATAATAATAAGATAAGTATTTTTGGTATTTTTATGATATATATTGAAAGTAAAGATTGCAAAATAAAATAGATCGGAAAGTTGTATGATGGAAAATAGACCTGGGGGCCATAGGTTTCACTAGTGGCTTCTCTCAAGATAGCATAAGTATTACGGTGGGTGAATAAATTACTGTCGAGCAATTGATATAAAAGCGAATAATTATGAGAATATCTAGGAATGATCATGTATATAGGCATCACGTCCGCGACAAGTAGACCGAAACGATTCTGCATCTACTACTATTACTCCACACATCGACCGCTATCCAGCATGCATCTACAGTATTAAGTTCATAAGAACAGAGTAACGCCTTAAGCAAGATGACATGATGTAGAGGGATAAACTCATGCAATATGATATAAACCCCATCTTTTTATCCTCGATGGCAACAATACAATACGTGCCGTTTCCCTTTCTGTCACTGGGATCGAGCATCGCCAAGATTGAACCCGAAGCTAAGCACTTCTCCCGTTGCAAGAAAGATCAATCTAGTAGGCCAAACCAAACTGATAATTCGAAGATACTTGCAAAGATTAACCAATCATACACAAAAGAATTCAGAGAAGATTCCGATATTGTTCATAGATAAACTTGATCATAAACCCATAATTCATCGGATCTCGATAAACACACCGCAAAAGAAGATTACATCGAATAGATCTCCAAAAGAATTGTCGAGGATATGCCCCGCGATATGACCCGACCGGAAGTATGACCCGGCCAGGCTTGGCGTTTTCATTGGTAACCCGCCAGAGTGGCGACTCACAAACCTGGTGACTCACGGATGGCCCTAAAGGCGGGTCAAATAGAAGACTAGGCCCAAGGCCCAGAAGGCCGGCTCACATTTATGATGGGCCGGTTTAAGAGGAAAGTATAAGGAATATTCTCCTACAAAGGAAGCAAGACTAGGACTCCACTTGTAATAGGTTAATCCTAATCCTACTAGGACTAGTCATGTAATCCGCCCCTTCAACATATATAAGGAGGGCAGGGCTTCCCAAGGAGGGATAAGTAAGAAGAAACAATCTCTAGGGCTAGACACAACTGGAGGAGAGCCGGCTTATGCGGCGACTCTCTCATGAGCATAATGAGATCTAGTCACAAACAGCATGTAGGGCTATTCCAGACGATGTTTCCCGAGGCCTGAAGCTGTCTAAATCTTTTTCTTGTGTTGCGTCTCTCGATTCCGCTCAACCCCTCTCAAGCTACTACAAAGATGTGTTGGCCTCATGACTAAGTCCTCACACTAGGACATCTGCCGTGACAATTCCACGACAGTTGGCGCCCACCGTGGGGCTTGCGCACGGTGATGTTGAGTTCTTGGAGGGATCACTTCAAGGGACCGAGAAGCTCAAAATATGCCGGATGAAGAAGAGCCGGCACAGAGCAATCGCGCAGGATAACCCGGCATGGTACAACCTTAAGCAGATCTGGTCAATTCAGCAGTCAACTGCAACAAATCATAGGCGTGAAGAAAAAGATTTTTGATCTACGAGAAGTGAGATTGAGGAGATTAAGGTTTCGTCTGTACGCGCGGCCGCGGGGGTCTACTTTCCGTTAAACAGCAGTCGTAGGGATCAAGTCCTGCGAGGCACGGTCGATTTACTCGGCGGATGTTCCAAGAAAGAAATCATCGGCTCAAAACGCTGGGCGCGAAGGACCAGTGTATCCACAGCATGCAAGCCCCGCCGGGTCATCGATCATGAAGCAGAACCAGCCAAAGACCCACAGGAATCAAATCTCGTTTCTCAAGGCAATTCTGGAGGGTGCACCACGGACTCCCAAAGAAATTCTCTTTTTTGTGCACAAGAAGACAAGCCAATCTATGGTATACACATGACGTGGAGGAGAGAAAGCAATTCCACGGTTAATTTATGGCCGGTACTAGTCAGACTCCAATCGTACGCAGGTTACCGAGACCGTCAGGGATTTCACTGCAGATTTAATCTGTGTAGCGGACATGTCCGATTGCTGCTGTGTCTTCCTGCTCTCACGCGGTTGTCCGAGTCCCGATGAGATTGAGATCTGTACTTCCCATGTGTGCTGATTAGGCTGCTGCCAATGCATGGGTGCTTAGATGAATTGCTAAGCACATTAAATAGCTTAGCAACTATACTCCTCAATGCATAGGTGCTTAGCTTATGGTTGCTAAGCTTACTTCATTTAATGATTTAACAGCTAAAGCTCTTCATATATTAATGGGCTCCTTTCTTTTAAATGTTTTGTCTAGATTCACGCGCTTAGCATTGATTCTTTCTGGGTCACCACACTCATCTCTCTTCTCTTAAATAACTTGCCACATCAAATTTTTTGCCTACGTGGAAGGCTTAGCACCTGTACAAGGTGAAGCATTGAGAGAGGCCTTACTAATACTACTCCTTGGCATTTGATGAACAACCAAGTACATCACGTGGAAATAAAAAAGGAGGGCTCCAGGGGAGCGCTAGTAGGCCAAACTACTACTATTACAGAGCAGGCCTATACACCCGTCCCATCTTTTCAAGGCTGCTATAAAAAAGGGGGTGCCAGGCAATTAGACAAAATTAGCAGGGCTGTTTCAAGTACTAGTGCATTTTCACCGTGTGCATTATAACCAAGGATCATGTAAGAGCGGTGGCGACTCGGCTGCGTCCGTACTGATTCTAATGCCGCGGTCGACTCACACGTCCACTCTGTCTTGAGCCACTTCGATCGGCACATTCTGAGGATTATGTATCATCCGAATATATCAAGTGATATCCATCTGGTTTACTTTTTATCAGTACTTGTTAATTTTTTGTGAAAACAACCACTTTGCCCTATATTGTTGTTATACGCAGGTACATTATTCATCACAAAGTGGTATTATACCGCGGAGATGGAGACACGCCAAACATTATTTGGCACATGTGGTTGTCCTTACTCAACGGATTCCTGCACCGACTTACAACGCCCTGATCATCTCTCGCGACCACGCCGGCTTACAACGTTGTGGCCATCTCTCGCGTCCGCGCCGGCTTACAAACAAGGAGGGCAACTTGCTAGTCTGCACCGGCTTACAAATACCGCTGCCGACTCTCTCATCCTCACTGGCTTACAACACCACGACCGACTCATCTGTTGTTCGGGCGAATCCGGTGACATCCCTCTAAGTATATTTTTGGCATATATTCATTTTTGTCAAAGAACAATTAATTTGGTTTGTGTATATTTTTGTATGCAGGACAATTATTTACTGCAAAACTAAGGGTCATGGATATATGACTCGCCCCACTATTATGATGCGCCATCATCTGACCATGCCATAATGCACAAAGAATATATGTGCAAGCCGCCGCCTCTGCGGCCCAGTTTACATCAACATGACGCGGAGGACTAATCCTGAGCCGCCCTGTGCTGCGCTTTAAGCCGACACCTCCACCGCAGCTATAAGAGAGTGGCAAAAAAATAGCTGAAGTTACTGGAGGTGATCTATGAACGTTATATATGACTCATTTTTTCGTCCAAGACAAATCAGGTGAAAGTTGTCCAATCAATTCTTATTGATGCATTTTCTTCGAGAACAATTACTCTCGCTTGTGTAATTTCTTATGTAGAACAATTTATCATTACAAAAGAGGCCATCAAGCTATGTCTCTTGCCTACACTGGACGGATCAATGGACAGGGTCAATTATAACCCACCGAGATTCAACATATTCCAGCAATCCACTGGTTATATTATGGTCAAGCACGGAGAGTCTCAAGCCAACTCCTCGAGTAGTCTTAAGACTCGGGGGCTACGATGACATGACTCAGTCCCGGAGGCTACTGCTATATTGATAAAAATTTAAAAGGCCGTTAGAAATATTTCGGCTCACAATGATGCTTCCTGTTTACAATCTGGTTCAAGGTAAATTTATCTACCACAAAGCTTTGAAGCTCTCAAATCCGGTTCAAAATCCGGCTCAAGGTAAATTTATCTCTCGCAAAGCTTTGAAGCTCTCAATATCCGGTTTAAGAATTTCCGGTTCAAGAAGAATTTATCTCTCGCAAAGCTCGAGTTCTCAGGAAAAATTAAAGGGACCAAAGAGAGTCTGTTGAAAAGGCACAACTCAAACATAGGTAACCTACTTCAAAAGACCATTGGGGGCTGATTATATTCGAATTTAGCTTAACCCTCTTGGTCCGGCTCATGATCATATTCAAATCTAGCCATTAAACCTCATGATCACTAGGGGGCTTCCTGTTCAAACATAGGTCGTATTCGAACCAAAGAGAACATAGCTGTCGGTACCCTCTTGATCGGCACACTGCCAAACTCACTAGGGGGCTTCTTGATCGTATTCGAATCATAGCTTAACCTCTTTTGGGCCCGACTTGGATCGTATTCGAATCAGGGTCGTTAAAAACCTCTCAAGGTCATTTGGGGGCTTCCTGTTCAAACGTAGGTCGTATTCGAACCAAAGAGAACATAGCTGTCGATACCCTCTTGATCGGCGCAACGTCAAAGCCACTGGGGGCTACATGATCGTATTCGAATCCTAGCTTAACCCCTTTGGAACGGTTTACTGATCGTATTCGAATCAGAAACATCGATTTTTATTTGGTTTAAGTTTTTGCAAACAATCTTTGGTTTTGTATTGAGACTTTTTTGTTCAGATCTAAGTATAAGTGTGGTTTCGTTTAAACCCGGCTTGGCTTTGGACGATAAGTTGCCAGCATGTGACAATCATCATATATTTGGAAGTATTGGCTTCTAAGGATTGGGTTATCACCCGTACTGCACAGGTCATGTAAACCGGCAATACAAATTCAATATCACAATGGTTATATGTGGGATATTATGACCCGCCCTGCGGTAAACCTCCAAGGGATCTTGTGATTTACTTGTGTGTAGGATAAGGCTACATTTGGGTGGTTACCCGCCCTGGCTTTTGACGTTAAGTCGCCTGGGAATACGTTTTTTAAACTCTGTGCAGGATTTACAAAGTTATGACTTGCATAAATGATTAAGTTCCAGCCCATCATCAAAGATTGAAATTGGTGTCTCAAAAGGGTCATCAATTCTTGATTTACTCAAAGGCTATAAGTCGCCGGGTTATAAAAATTCCGGTTTACAATGAAGGCGTATTAAATCGTCATCAGCCAAGAGCCGCCGGGTATTTAAACTCCGGGTTTACTTATCAACAGATGAGGTATTCAAAGTCGCTTTGGCGCAATGGCTATTATTTTATCAATGGATATGATTTATTCTACAATGGAAGGAATAGTCCCGAGTCGCTGCAGGCTTACAACCCGGCACTTGGGGGCTACATTATTCAAATTGAGATTACATCGAAATATGCAAGTCCCATGTCACTGCCAGCATGCACCATGGCACTTGGGGGCTAATGTAAAGTCATTTTTTGATCAACTTATTGAAGACCCGACTCATCCCATTGTAATGAGCCAGCCCTTGGGGGCTACCAATTGCTGCTATCAATAATTCAAGGTATACAAATTTTATTCCATTATATTGAAGGGTCCACTTCTTAGTTGGTAAAGCACAAAGCTCTTAACCTTGTGGACGTGGGTTCAAGCCCCATGGCGGAGATTACATCATATGATGTTATTATCAATGAATCATATACAAAGTCCCAGCTTAGTACTATCTTACTGAGTTGGCCCTTAGGGGCTACACATTGCTGCTCAAGTTTACATGATCATATTTACAAAGTTCCTACTCATTATTGCATAAAGACCCGGCCCTTGGGGGCTACACTGGTTGAAATTTTAATGAAGCATAAGGCAATTACAAGTCCCAGGTTGTTGCAAGCATGACAACCCGGCACTTGGGGGCTACAGGTGATATGCATATAAGTGAGGAATAACTTCAAATTCTCAGTTTTGAGCAAATCAGGTATTATATTATTATCGGAGAAATCTGCAAAGTTTATGACCCGGCATCATAATAAGATTAACCCGGCATCAGCAACAATTACATGACCCGGCATCATTTGTTTATAACCCGACAATTTTGGCAATCATAAATCGGCAAGATCTACATCTTTATGCCGGCTGAATATCAGTTGAATATTTCAAGACCAATATTTTTGTCAATTCAGAGCATTGAAGGTCGACTCAAATGGATTATTTCTTATAATATTTTTTACAAGAGCCAATGTCAGCCAATTGGTTATGAAGCTGGCCTATTAACCCGGATTTTTTAGAAGAAGTGCATGGATTTTTTTGCATTGGCAAGGTTTGGACATATCTGTTAAAAGAGATTTTCTATAAGATCTTGAGTATGCATCCAGGAGGAAATGACAAGGACTTAAAGATGATCAGGTGCCGGTTCAGGAAAATATTTAACCCGGAGCACAACCTATCAAGTTTGTTCTTGTGTTTATTTTACAGGATCAGTTTAACATGGATAAATCCAAATTAAACTGGGGGCTAATGTCGGGGATATACCCCGCGGTATGACCCGGCCGGACGTATGACCCGGCCAGGCTTGGCATTTTCATTGGTAACCCGCCGGAGTGGCGACTCACGAACCTGGCGACTCACGGATGGCCCTAACGGCGGGTCAGATAGAAGACTAGGTCCAAGGCCCAGAAGGCCGGCTCACATTTATGATGGGCCAATTTAAGAGGAAAGTATGAGGAATATTCTCTTACAAAGGAAGCAAGACTAGGACTCCACTTGTAATAGGTTAATCCTAATTCTACTAAGACTAGTCATGTAACCTGCCCCTTCAACATATATAATAAGGGGCAGGGCTCCCCAAGGAGGGACAAGCAAGAAGAAACAATCTCTGGGGCTAGACACAACTAGAGGAGAGCCGGCTTATGCCGCGACTCTCTCATGAGCATAATGAGATCTAGCCACAAACAGCATGTAGGGCTATTCCGGACGATGTTTCCCGGGGCCTGAAGCTGTCTAAATCTTTTTCTTGTGTTGCGTCTCTCGATTCCGCTCAACCCCTCTCAAGCTACTACAAAGATGCGTTGGCCTCACGACTAAGTCCTCACACTAGGACATCTGTCGTGACAATTTCACGACAAGAATCGAGGAGAACTTTGTTTTGAGATCCAAAGAGAGAGAACAAGCCATCTAGCTACTAGTTATGGACCCGAAGGTCTGAGCTAAACTACTCACATATCATCGGAGGGGCCATGGAGTTGATGTAGAGGCCCTCCATGATCAATGCCCCCTTCGGCGGAGCTCCGAAAAAGTCCCCAAGATGGGATCTCTTGGGTACAGAAGGTTGCGGCGGTGGAAATAGGGTTTCGTGGTGCTCCTGGATGTTTGCGGGGTATGTGAACATATATAGGAGGAAGAAGTAGGTCGGTGGAGCAACAAGAGGCCCACGAGGGGTGAGGGCGCGCCCCCCTGCCTCGTGGCCGCCTCATTGATTTCTTGATGTCCACTCCAAGTCCTCTGGATCATGTTTGTTCCAAAAATCACGTTCCCGAAGGTTTCATTCCGTTTGGACTCCGTTTGATATTCATTTTCTACGAAACACTGAAATAGGCAAAAAGCAACAATTTGGGTTGGGCCTCCGGTTAATAGGTTAGTCCCAAAAATAATATAAAAATGTAAAATAAAGCCCATTAACATCCAAAACAGATAATATAATAGCATGGAACAATCAAAAATTATAGATAGGTTGGAGACGTATCAGCATCCCCAAGCTTAATTCCTTCTCGTCCTCGAGTAGGTGTAGGTAAATGATAAAAACAGAATTTTTGATGTGGAATGCTTTCTAGAATATTCTTCAATGTATTTTTCTCTATTGTGGCATGAATGTTCAGATCCGAAAGATTCAAGATAAAAGTTTATTGTTGACATAAAAATAGTAATACTCCAAGTATGCTAATCAAGCAATTATGTCTTATCAAAATACCATAGCCAAAGAAAACTTATCCCTACAAAGTCATATAGTTTGGCCATGCTCCATTTTTGTCACACAAAATGCTCTCATCATGCACAACCCCGATAACAAGCCAAGCAATTGTTTCATACTTAGCCTTTTCAAACTCTTCCAACTTTTACGCAATATATGAGCGCGAGCCATGGACATAGCACTATGGGTGAAATAGAATATGATGACTGAGGTTGTGTGAGAAGACAAAAAGGGAGAAAGTCTCACATTGACGTGGATAATCAATGGGCTATGGAGATGCCCAACGATTGATGTCAATGCAAGGAGTAGGGATTGCCATGCAACGGATGCACTAAAGCTATAAATATATGAAAGCTCATCAACGAAACTAAGTGGGTGTGCATCCAACTCACTAGCTCATGAAGACCTAGGGCATTTGAGGAAGCCCATCATCGGAATATACAAGCCAAGTTCTATAATGAAAAATTCCCACTAGTATATGAAAGTGACAAAATAAGAGACTCTCTATCATGAAGATCATGGTGTTACTTTGAAGCACAAGTGTGGAAAAAGGATAGTAACATTGTCCCTTCTCTCTTTTTCTCTCATTTCTATTTTTTTATTTGGGACTTCTTTTTTTCTTTTGGACTCTTTTCTTTCTCCTTTTTTTATTTTATTTTTCGTCCGGAGTCTCATCCCGACTTGTGGGGGAATCATAGTCTCCATCATTCTTTCCTCACATGGGACAATGCTCTAATATGATGATCATCACACTTTTATTTTCTTACAACTCAAGAATTACTACTCGATACTTAGAACAAAATATGACTCTATGTGAATGCCTCCGATGGTGTACCGGGATTGCGATGAATCAAGAGTGACATGTATGAAAAAATTATGAACGGTGGCTTTGCCACAAATACGATGTCAACTACATGATCATGCAAAGCAATATGACAATGATGATGCGTGTCATAATAAATGGAACGGTGGAAAGTTGCATGGCAATATATCTCGGAATGGCTATGGAAATGCCATAATAGGTAGGTATGGTGGCTGTTTTGAGGAAGATATAAGGAAGCTTATGTGTGATAGAGTGTATCATATCACGGGGTTTGGATGCACCGGTGAAGTTTGCACCAACTCTCAAGGTGAGAAAGGGCAATGCGTGGTACCGAAGAGGCTAGCAATGATGGAAGGGTGAGAGTGCGTATAATACATGGACTCAACATTAGTCATCAAGAACTCACATACTTATTGCAAAAATCTAAAAGTCATCAAAACCAAGCACTATGCGCATGCTCCTAGGGGATAGATTGGTAGGAAAAGACCATCGCTCGTCCCCGACCGCCACTCATAAGGAAAGCAATCAAAGAACACCCCATGCTTCAAATTTGTCACATAACATTCACCATACGTGCATGCTACGGGACTTGCCAACTTCAACACAAGTATTCATCAATTTCACAATTACTCAACTAGCTCACTTCTAATATTACCACCTTTATATCTCAAAACCATCTATCAAGCATCCAACTTCTCTTAGCATTTAAAGTTTATAACCAAAGTGGATTACCATGCTATTTTAAAGGATTCTCAAAATGATATAAGTGAAGCATGAGAGATAAATTATTTCTATAAAATAAAACCACCGCCGTGCTCTAAAAGATATAAGCGAAGCACTAGAGCAAAAAACTATATAGCTCAAAAGATATAAGTGAAGAACATAGAGTATTCTAATAAATTCCAATTCATGTGTGTCTCTCCCAAAAGATGTGTACAGCAAGGATGATTGTGGTAAACTAAAAAGCAAAGACTCAAATCATACAAGATGCTCCAAGCAAAACACATATCATGCGGCAAATAAAAATATAGCTCCAAGTAAAGTTACCGATAGACGAAGACGAAAGAGGGGATGCCTTCCGGGGCATCCCCAAGCTTAGGCTTTTTGGTGTCCTTGGATTTTACCTTGGGGTGCCTTGGGAATCCCCAAGCTTAGGCTCTTGCCAATCCTTGTTCCATAATCCATCAAATCCTTATCCAAACCTTGAAAACTTTACAACACAAAACTTAAAAGAAAATCTTCGTGAGCTCCGTTAGTAAAAGAAAACAAACCACCACTTGAAAGTACTGTAATGAACTCATTCTTGATTTATATTGGTTTTAAACCTACTACATTCCAACTTCTCTATGGTTTATAAATTCTTTTACTAGCCATAGATTCATCAAAATAAGCAATCAACACACAAAAAACAGAATCTGTCAAAAACAGAACAGTCTGTAGTAATCTGTAGGTGTCGACCACTTCTGGAACCCCAAAAATTCTAAAATAAATTTCTAGACATGAGAAATTTCTCTATTAATCATCTTCAAAAATAATTAACTAAATATCACTCTCCAATAAAAAATGGCATCAATTCTCGTGAGCGCTAAAGTTTCTGTTTTTTATAGCAAGATCAAAAGGACTTTCCCCAAGTCTTTCCAACGGTTCTACTTGGCACAAACACTAATTAAACACAATAAACACAACCAAAACAGAGTCTAGATAAATTATTTATTGCTAAACAGGAGCAAAAAGTAAGGAATAAAAATAAAATTGGGTTGCCTCCCAACAAGCGCTATCGTTTAACGCCCTTATCTAGGCATAAAAGCAAGGATAGATCTAAGTATTGTCATCTTTTGTAGGCAATCCATAAGTGGCTCTCATAATAGATTCATATGGTAATTTAAATTTCTTTCTAGTTAAGTGATCCATGCCTTTCCTTAATGGAAATTGGAATTTAATATTCCCTTCCTTCATATCAATAACTGCACTAATCGTTCTAAGGAAAGGTCTACCAAGAATAATAGGACATAAAAAATTGCAATCTATATCAAGAACAATGAAATCTACGGGCACATAATTCCTATTTGCAACAATAAGAACATAATTAACCTTTCCCATAGGTTTCTTAATAGTGGAATCCGCAAGGTGCAAATTTAGAGAACAATCATCAAATTCACGAAAACCTAGCAAATCACACAAAGTTTTTGGAATCGTGGAAACACTAGCACCCAAATCACACAAAGCATAGCATTCATGATCTTTAATTTTAATTTTAATTGTAGGTTCCCACTCATCATAAAGTTTTCTAGGGATAAAAACTTCCAACTCAAGTTTTTCTTCATAAGATTGCATCAAAGCATCAACGATATGTTTAGTAAAAGTTTTATTTTGACTATAAACATGAGGATAATTTAGCACGGATTGCAACAAGGAAATACAACCTATCAAAGATAAATTATCATAATTAAATTCTTTGAAATCCAAGATAGTGGGTTCATTGCTATCTAAAGTTTTAACCTCTTCAATCCCACTTTTACCAATTTTTGCATCAAGATCTAAAAACTCTGAATTTTGGGATGCCTTCTAACTAAAGTTGACTCATCTCCAGTCCCATCATTATCAAGATTCATATTGAAAAACAAGGATTTAATAGGGGACACATCAATTACTTTTAGATCTCCATCTTTATTGTCATGAAAACTAGAAGAACACGCTTTCACAAAGCAATCTTTCTTAGCACGCGTCCTAGCGGTTCTTTCTTTGCACTCATCAATGGAAATTCTCATGGCTTTGAGAGACTCATTGATATCATGCTTAGGTGGAATCTATCTATCTACCTATTACCTGTACTAATTACAGACTCTCAAGAAATTACCACGTTAATTAGTAATTACCGGCCGTTCATCTGATGGGACCGAGTTATAACGGTGTAGATCCACCGATATAATCCTTTGCAAAGAGAAAATAAACATAGAGTAGATGTAAAAAAACCAATCTAGGATACCCATAATAAAACCAATCTATGCTATCTGTAAGAAAAACCAATCTATCGTACTACTAATCTAGCTAGGGTACCCAAAAAATAACCAATCTAGGCTAGGTGTAAAAAAACCAATCTATCATACTACTACTTCTATAAAACTCTATGATCGATCCATCCCGAGATAATCCTCACGCTATATTTTTCTCCCTATGCCTTCTCCTCCCTTTTATCCTACGATATATTTTCTATTTCCTCATCAAAGTCCACCTCCGCTCGATCTTGCCATTTAATCTAGGTAGAAGCCAGCACCAGAGCTCTACTTGATCCCTGTCGATGCCGTGCTCCATCACGACCTGCTGCAGTGGAACTATCAGGGCTGCAGCACCTGGCAGGAGTTTATCCCCACACTGTCAGGTATTCACAACCACAGGGATTATCAGCGGCTACAAGCCTGACCACAATAGCTACTAGTTCGGAGGTGTTTGTAAACAGATTCAGCAAGTATTGTTAATCGTATTGATAAAAAGAGAACCGTGTTTGGTTCAACATATGTATCCGTAATACTCATCCATCTAGAGAACATTGACGCGGCTGAACAAGAAACTTGATTGAACATCTACAGGAGGTATTGGAGGACAGCGGCATGAATATCCTGACAAGGGCCATGGCGTTATGGAGGGAAGAGGGTGCTGCTGGCTGGCTGCTCCTAGCGTGGCTGGACAGAGGATGAAGGAGGACGAGATTGATCTTGCTTGGGTCTACAGAGAAGATCTGGGTCAGAGGATGAAGGAGGACGAGATTGCAGAGAGGATTGGGTTGAAGATGTAGTTGTTCCTCAGGAGGATAGGAGGATCGACGAATGAGGTCATGTAATCTCTTGATTTGATGCTACAGCATTGCCAGTAGCTTATGCCAGCTTTCTGATAACCCTTGTTGTTTGCTGCCCATGCTTAATTTATTCTGTAAATACCATGACATGGCTTTCTTTATTGTTCATCTTCCATGTTAACTCAGTATTTTGCCTACATTCTATTGAGCCTAATCTTCAGCATCATCTTATTAAGATTGTATATATCTTCAGCATCACCTAAGATACATGCGAAAAATTGGACCCTTCTACCCAAACACCTACCACATTAACAGACGTATATGCATTTTTTGTGGATCCTAATTTATTGTAGATGGATTGTGTTAATGTGGAAGTCTGATCGATTTTCTCAGAGTCTTAATTACCACTATTTAGCTTTCAATTTGCTAAACTTTAATTGTAGTCCCATGGTGCAGTTGTATTTTCTATAGTTTTAATTAAGGTATGCATATTTTAATATACTCACTGTTAATCTATTATTTATACCAGCAAGGTAAGGATCTACTATAGATTCTTCAATATTAACCCTCCCTAACTTCAGTGAGATTTTATTCAAACGCATGTGCACAAGTAACAGATGTCAATCATTGATAAATCCGGCATTTCATAAGTTTATACATTCGTGTGCTCGCGTGTGCATAGAGATTGACTATACCGGAGTGCGGGATCCCTATGAAATTTTGTAATGTGAATAATTTGCAACATGATGGTCGCAGGGTGCGTTGTCAGTTCTGGAAGTTTCTAATCTGCTGTACAGCAGCGTCAAATTCGTGGTCAAATGCCATCCGAGGGCACTGCCAAAAGTGGCATTGATCCATGGATGCACTTCCTTGAACGTGATTCTCCTCTAATTTTTCCTCTACTGCATCCATTCTTCCTTTTATTCTCTGAACAAAAGGATCGAGCCATGCACATATGCAGATTGGTTCCTTGATTCAATCATCGCCAAGCTGTGTTAGGAATTAACTCCAAATAATTGTTCTAATTCCACACCAAGGTCTCTGACGGTCACAGCCTATATGTGATCTCGCCCCTTGAGCAATCAGTGGAGCATCATTTTGAAGTCGGCTAAGTAGGAAGCTAATGTGGTTGTCGCCTTGCAAGTATTGCAGCTAAGAAAGTTGGGAGAGAAAAATGCCAGTGGAAAACACTTAAAAGTTGGAGGTCCACGAATCTGCGAGTATTTTTATATAATTAGTTGATACACTTGCAAATAACCTTTTTTAAGAAGGGTTGAGTATTAAATCATTTGCTGATGAGCGCTTCCGCATGTGTCCCTAAATTTCTAGCTTGATTCATCATCATATATAATTGAACGGCTTAATGGTTGATATTACCTTTCTTTCTCTGAATAAGCCTGGTGGACTGATCGGTGCAGTATCTTCATAGGTTTGTAGCACAGTATATAGAGCATCGTTGTTTTGTCGAAGGGCCGCTGGCCGAATTTTATCAGAAAGAAGGATAGAGTACAGCAAGATTACAAGCAGGGGCGAACAGTTCAAGAGTCTAGAACTGTTTCCTTGAAGCATCGCAAAAGACTGAAGAAAACAAGGGAAAAACAAGGCCAGGCACTAGGCACGCCCCATAGTCTATTTAGCTCCATAGATCAGCGACACAACCAGCTGCTCTCCAGATGCCGATATCCTCTCTGATTAGGTCGAGGACTCGCTCCATTGTACACGCCGTTTGATCAAAAACGCGGGCGTTCCGCTCCTTTCAGACCCTCCAATGTATTAGTATGGTGATGGTGTCGAAATTGCGACGGGCAGGCTTGGGGATCGCCCTCCTGGTTGTTAGCCACCAGTCCTCCGTGCCGCTGAAGCTCTCATCAGGAATGGCAAAAGAAACCCCGGTCCATTGCTGGAACTTCCTCCAAAGCTGTTGTGTGAATGTACAGTGCACAAAAAAGTGAGTGCAATTTTCTTGATGAATCCAGCACAACGGACAGTAGTTGTTAGATGGCCATCCTCGTCTCTGAAGGTTATCTGCCGTGAGACATCTCTTGTGGATAACCAGCCACATGAAGAATTTGCAGCGGGGCGGGGCCTTGGACTCCCAGATCGGTTTATTACAGGCGAACCTGACGCCTGCCATGAAGAACATCCTGTAGGCGCTACTAACGGTGAATTGCTGGTGCTCCGTTAGCCGCCAAACCGGGCGATCAGCTGTGTCAGCAACAAGGGTGGTGACCTGAGTAATGTCCCAAACCTGGAGGTATTGCGCCAAGGCATGGACCGACAGGCCTCCTTGGATATCTTTGACCCATCTGTGATTGTGTAAGGCATCCTTCACTAATAGCTTAGAGTCTTTCACAAAGGAAAACAAAGCAGGAGCAAAGGAAGCAATGCATTGGCCATATGGTATCCAATTATTCGTCCAGAATCTTGCTGTCTCCGCATTCCCCAACACAACCCGGCATGCCGCTGAGAACAAAGTAGAGACGTCTTTCTCATGTTGATCAGGAAGGAGATGCCAAGGTCGCTCTGCTGGATCCCATCTCAGCCATGGCCAGCGGCACCGAAGGGCGATCCCAAAGCATTTCAGGTTCAAAAGGCCTAGGCCGCCCCACTCCTTCGGCCTGCATACCCGGGCCCATGGCATCAAACAGTGGCCCCCATTGATTTCCTCCTCACCCTTCCAAACAAAGCCTCGGCATCTTCTATCAATAATCTTAAGCGCCCAGGCTAGCAAAGGAAGGACCGACATGAAGTGAATGGGCAGGGCCATGAGGACCGAGCTTGTCAAAGTCACCCTCCCAGCCGGTGCCAATAACTTGGGATTCCATCCTTTCAACTTGCTGGAGTACTTGTCAATGAGGGGGAGGATGTCCCGCCTCTTAAGCCTGTAAATCGAGAGCGGCAGACCCAAGTATTTGAAGGGGAATTTGAGGTTTTGACAGTGCAAGAAATCGGCAACCTCAGCAGCTTTGTCCTCGCCACATTGAATACAGGTAATCGTGCTCTTTTGAAAACTGATCCTGAGTCCCGAAGCATCACCAAATAACTCGAGGATGGTTGAAATAACCTGTAGATCCGTAGTATCTGGTGAGAAAAACAGTACAGCGTCGTCAGCGAAAATGGAAGCCCTCGGAGTCCTGCTGTCCAAAGCAATCTTTGCAAGCAACTTCTGCCTTGCGGCCCAATTTAGCATCGCCTGGAGCGCATCCATAGCCAAGATGAAGAGGGCCGGTGATAAAGGATCTCCCTGTCTGACTCCCTTCCCCAGGGCGAAGGGAGAGGTTGTTTCCTCGTTAATGAGGACCGAAGAAGATGCCGTAGTAAGCAGGCCGCAGATCCAGGAGCACCACCTATGGCCAAAGCCTCTGATTTTCAAGATTTCCAACAGAAACTCCCAGGAGAGCGCATCAAAGGCTTTGGTGATGTCAATTTTCATGAGTACCGATGGACATTTCTTTCGGTGTAGATATTTGGCAGCATTCCGCACAAATTTGAAGTTCTCATGTATGCTTCTCTCGGTGACAAAAGCACTTTGGGCTCGAGAAATCACACCAGGCAGCAGGGGTGACAGGCGAGCCATCAGCACCTTTGCAAAAATCTTGGCCACCCCATGAATCAAATTAATGGGCCTAAAGTCTGCCAGGTGCAGTGAGTTGTCCTTCTTGGGCAGCAGTGTGAGAATAGATGAGTTCAAGCCACCGAAGGACGAGAATTGACCAGCATGCAGGGCATTCATTACAGCCATGAAGTCACGAGCGATGATCTCCCAACATTGCTTGTAAAAGAGCCCTGAAAAACCGTCAGGCCCCGGGGCACGATCAGATGGCATGTCGCACACCACTTTCTTGACCTCTTCCATGGTGAAAGGGGCTTCCAAGGCCTGGGACGAAGCAACTGAGATCTTAGTAAGACCCAAAACCTCTAGGTGAATTGCCTTGTGCCTTGCCCTCGGGACCCCAAGCAGTTCCCGAAAGTAGTCATGCGCCAATTCTAACTTCTCGTCCATGGAGGAAGTTGTACGTGCCCCGTCCTGGAGGTAGGGTATGAGGTGCTTCCTCCGGCGCCCATTAGCCTTCAGGTGGAAATACTTAGAGTTTGCATCTCCCTCCTGAAGATCTCTTATCCTGGCCCTCTGTCTCAGCCTTACTCTCTCAAGCGAGGCCAGAGCAAGACATTTACCTTTCAAGAAGGTCCTCAGCTTTCTCTCTTCAGCAAACAATTGTCTAGCCTCCTGAGCCGAATCCAGGCGCAGGATAATCTCATTTGCAATCTGAAATTGCAAGTTCATGGCATTTTGCTTTCTCTGGCCCCAACTGCGCAGTGCTTTGGCTGTACGTTGGAGCTTGGTGCTGAGGACATGCATAGGGTCAGTACTCAAGACCTCCTCTTCCCATGTCTCCTTTACAATGTCAAGGAACCCGGGCAGCTTCCACCAATAGTTTTCAAAACGGAACCTGCACGCTCTTGGACGAGCAGCCGAACATGAAAGCAACATAGGGCAGTGGTCAGAGATATTTGAGCTCAAAGGCAACAGATCGCTGATTGGGTACAGATCCTCCCAAGCATTGTTAAACAATAATCTATCGAGTTTCGCCATAATGGAATGCTCCTGACCATTGCACCAAGTAAACCTCCTGCCCACCAGGGGCATGTCGTGCAGCCCCAGCCTATTTATGGTGTGCCTGAATTTGTTCATCAACCTCCTATTGACTCTCCCGGTGCTGCGCTTGTTTTCGTGTTTGACCAGGTTGAAATCACCGTTAAGGATCCATGGAAGTTGCACCTGCTCCCCAATGCTCTCGATCTCGTTCAAGAACCGTATCTTGTCCTCATCAGCCTGCGGCCCATAGACAGAGGATACCATCCAAACCTTGCCGTCAGTTAAGGAAGTAACGTTGGCAGAAATTGAAAATTCCCTTCTCTGTACTGCCGAGATCCTCAAGTGGTCTGATTTCCATGCCAACAGGATGCCCCCTCGTGTGCCATCAGCTGGTAGAGCCTCAAAGCCATCAAAATCAAGCCCAAGGGTCTGGCGAACCACTGCTGAATCCACCACATTCAGTTTAAATTCTTGAAAACATACCAACGAAACATCACACGCTTGCATAAACATACGGGTAGAGCTGCGTCTGGCTGGATTATTCAGCCCCCTAACATTCCACACTAATAGGCGAAAAGACATGGCCATAACGGGGCAACACACCCACCGAAGCTACAAGAGCATCAAGCACCACACGGCTCAATGCTCCGTGGCAGGCTGAAAGTTGAGAAACCAGTATGCGCCGGCTCGTCGAAGGAAGCGCCCTCAGGGTCAAAGAGGGCCGCCACCGCTCGGATGTGCTGCGGAGGCAGGGGCGCATCAAAGAGCCTGAGATAAGCATCCAGAGCTTCTGGGGACAGGTGCTCCTCCGCCCCGATCAACCCCATGTTGCGAAGCAGCACTGTTTGTGCCTTCTCAACAGGCCCCTTGCGAGTGCCGTCGCCCTTCTGGGTTAGCCGCGCGCTCCTGCGTAGCGTGAAGTTTGGCGGCAGCGTCTTCTTGCGCCTGATTGGCACGGACGCCGGCGGCCTGGGCCCCAGGATGGAGGGCAAGGGGGAGGCCCCAATCCCCGCCAGGAGCGTATCAGTTGCCGTCTTGGGGCCGGCCACCACCGCACACCCTCCAGCCGGCGTTGGCGACAGAAGCAGCTGGTGTGGTTCCAGCGGTACGGCGTAGGGGGTGCACACTGGGCTTCCTTGGCTGTTGGGCGGCACCACTTGAGCTTCAGGGATCTTGAGAGGAGGCAGACCACCACCATGGGCAAGCGAGCCCTGAGGCGGCACCGCCACCCCACCTGCGGCTGAGTCATCGCCGCATGCCACCGAACTGAAGGAGAGTCGTCGCGGTGAGGGGGCACACCGCCAGTCGTCGTAGCCGTGGTCCGGGGTTCGTCCAAACGCAGCAGAACCTGCCGCCGTCGTTGCCGCCAAAGATTTGCAGGCCGGGGTGTCCACGCAGGCCGCCGAGCTGAAGGCTGTGGTGGCAACAGACGACACGACGGGATGCACCAAGCTGTCAGGCGAAGTGGGGGACGGCAGCCGCCCACCTTGGCTCGGCAGCCGCCCAGCCTGGCTCGGCACCATGCCCCCACCCGTTTGGGCGCGGGCCGGCAGCTCCAATCCTCCAGCTGGGGCGAACAGGCCATTGACACGGCGGCCACCCCAATCTCCGGCGATGCCCAGACCACCCGGACCTCCGAAGGGGTGTCCCCCAGAGCGTGGAGCATAGTCCCGCCCCTAGCCGTCAATTGCTCCTCTGCGGCAGCTGCGAGAGTAGTCATGCTTCCTGGTCAGGTCTTCGTCGTCATCGGGCTCACAGTTGGGGTGGAGCTCCAGGTATGGGACTGTGCAATCGACCACCTCCAGGACATGTATAGTGAGCGGGTGGATCAGAGTGGGCCGCTCCGCGGGCGGGCCAGGCGGCAACGGGGGCGCCACCGGCCAGTCGTCGTCAACCGTGTTGGGCAGACCCGCCGGCTCAGGGACCTCCATATCGTAGACCTTGGGGATCCCAGAAGGATTCCGCATCCAAGCCGTCATGTCGACCTGCCAACGGTCCTCTTGCGGTAGGATTTCCACCAGTTGGCCTTGAAGATTGTTGACCAACTGACTAAGAGTTCCCCATTCCCAGGCGCTCGCCGGCAGGCCTTCAATTCCTAGCTTGCAGAAGAACTGCAGCTTGCCGCTGGAATCCTGGGCGCTCCGATGCCATCGTTGTTTTTCAAAGCATTACTAGAGATAACACACATATCCTATCACTGTTTGACACACCTTTCTCCACAGATGCATTGCTTCATGGTCTCAATTCTGACAGGAAGAAAGTAGTCCAGGCTAAATGTCAAACACCCCAACGACGGTAGTCTAGCCATCTTTCCGCAAGTTTTTCATCTCATTTTTTTCCAGTTGGTTTTTAGTTATGCATTTCACATGTAAAGGCGAATAAACTGAAGCAACTGTGCATAATATTCATATCGGCAGTGCTTAGTTCAAGATGGCTTTCATTTTCTATCCGTATTGAATATATATGTTTTTGTGGTTAATATAGAAGTCTCAACATACAGTAAGACTCATACACACTAGAAATTCTTATGTCCAATAGAGACGAAAAAGGGAAAACGCATCTTGCATTCTATCAGATAAGACTGAATTTCTTTCCCTGCCTTGAATATCCCATAATCTCACAAACAATAAAAACCTTGAGGTATCATTGGTGCTATATCTGATACAAGAAAGAGTTGGTGTTCTATATATACATTTAGTTATCCCTATCAAAGAGATTGCTTTGCAGAAAAGGATAGTGTAGCGGCGATGGCTTTTTCGACTCCATATCAGGTCGATATTAATTTGTTGTGCATGTATGTTATTGATTTATTTATGCTAATTGACCAAATTTCCATGTCCACTAGAGAAAAAATATCAAATCAATCTACTAGACATTTATTTATAGAGAATGCCAATGTGAGATATCCCTATTTTATAATTTTATTATAAATGGATGTTAAATAAGGTTCATATAAGTTAACCGACCAAATTTCCGAAACAATTTCGGCTAAATATATTACGGTATTGTGCTTTGCACAATAATATATAAACAATGGCCTATTAATGTACATAATATTACCATACAAACTAAAAGAAGGTAGTTTGCCTGGCTAATGTATTTTTTCCACATTGTATTTACATGAAGTATTCAACTATTGCAGCAGCCAAGGTTGTTAATGATTTCTCATCTACTATTGTTTCTGTCCAAGAATGTGCTTCTTACGTGGTTAAACAACCATATAATTGTTACAGGTTTACCTTGATGATTAATTAAAAGTATGTTTGTAATTAAATACAAAGTGTTATATCAATATAATCTTAAAACTATATGAATATTAATATTACGAGGGCAGAGTATATGTGTACAAGATCCAATACAACTAAATTGCTTTGCCAATAACCAACACTTGAACGGTATTATTATTTTTTCACAAACACCCATTTTTTATAGATTCCATTTATCATGTTCCTCTTGAATAATACATGGTTAAAAGTGACAAATATTTTGCAAACAAAATTTTGAAACAACTACTTTACAATTGTATATATGTCTAGCCCGAGCAAGTGCTGTGGTTGACGACTAGTAGATCTAAGTTTCAAAGAATCAACATCAAGAAAAATTCTATCCACGTTCCTAGCCAACTCATCAATCTTAAGCAATTTTTCTTCAACCAAAGCATTGAAACTCTTTTGCGAAGTAATAAAATTTTTAATACTAGATTCAAAATCAGAGGGCATCTTATTATAATTTCCATAAGAATTCTTGTAGGAATTACCATAGTTATTAGAGGAATTACTAGGAAACGATCTAGAATTAAAATTACCTCTATACGCGTTATTACCAAAATTGTTCCTACCAACAAAATTCACATCCATAGATTCATTATTATTCTCAATCAAAGTAGACAAAGGCATATCATTAGGATCAGTAGGAGCACTCTTATTAGCAAACAATTTCATAAGTTCATCCATCTTTCCACTCAAAATATTAATCTCTTCAATTGCATGCACCTTTTTACTAGTAGATCTTTCAGTGTGCCATTGAGAATAATTAACCATAATATTATCTAGGAGTTTGGTAGCTTCTCCTAAAGTGATTTCCATAAAAGTGCCTCCCGCGGCCGAATCTAAAAGATTTCTTGAAGCAAAATTCAATCCGGCGTAAAAAATTGTATAATCTGTAACATCCCAAATTTTCAAATTTGGAATGTTATACATAGTCGTCCATGCATATCATACTTTATTCGCATTTCGTCTCGCGATCCTCGAAATCCTAAGCAACTCAAGGACCCTCGGAGAGAGTTGGGGATTTTCTGGTTTTCAAATTTGATCTTTATCAAATTTTGAAACGAGGATTTTTGGTTTTAATTATTTTCTTTCCAAAAATATTTCATACTAAAATATAGGAGAGGAGATAATATGACTTCTCCAAGATAATTGAAATATTGGAGGAAAAATATTAAAATCAAATATTTGTTTTATTTGGATTTTATTGCAATTTTGTTTGCATTAGAAAAATTGCACATTTTTCAAAATTACATTTTAGGGCTAAGAAAATGTTCATCTCATTCTAAATATTTTATTTAGACGGTGAAAATTTATTTTGGCATTTTTAGTTATTTATTTATTTTTATAGGCTTTTATTTCGGTCGGAGAAATTATTTAAAAAAAATTCCCACACCCGACTGGGCCTAAGCCCCAGCCGAGCCAGGCCGCCGCCGCCGACTCGGACGAGGAGTCCGAGCCGGACTCCACCGCCGCCGCCTTGGCCCCTCCTCCAAGCCGTCGCCGCCCCGCCCCTTTATATACGCCGCTACCCCGCCCCCAAACGCCACCGCCACCGCTGTCGCAGCCGCCGCCGCCCGCGCTAGCCACCGCCACCGCCGCCCGCGCTAGCGGCCGCCGCCGCCTGCCGCCGCCGCCACCCGCGCCGCCGCCGAGCGCCGCCGCCCCGCCGCTGCCTCGCCTCGCCGGAGGTAGTCGCCGGACTCCGCCGCCGGTTTTTTAATATAAAAGACCGTTCGGTTTTTTTAGAAACCCTAGATCCGTTTTTTTGGATTCGCCGGTTTTTTCTCGGTTCTTCTTGTTAGCGGACGCACGTCCAAACGTTCATTTTAACGAACGGTTCTTCGCCCGTTAGATACAGCTAACGAACGCTCGTCCGTTAGTCTGTGCGTCAGTTTTATTTTATCGGATTTATTCCGTGATTTTCTCTGATCGCGATTTCTGATCCGATCTTAGTTTCTGTTTATCTTTTTGCTCGTTAGTCGGAATCAGGCGATTCAAGCGTCTAGAGTTTCGTCTCGAAACCCTCTTTCCGTTTAACCTACTCAAACAAGTTTTCTCTACTGTAAAATTTGACCTAGTTTTAGATTAGTAAACGAAGCTTCTTTCTTTCGTCGTTTGAGTTTTGTTGCTCCGTTTGATTTAATTCTTTTTGCGAATCGGAGTTCTTAATTTGAACTTTCTGGTCAACCTCTTTTATTTAAGTTTTGCTTGTGCATCATTGCTTGTTACTTATGTATGCTATTGTTTGCTTGCGATAGAACACCCGGAGTGCGAAGCGTGCTACTACGAGTCCCTAGGTTTCGCAGATCGTCAGCAAGGCAAGTAACACTTTGATCATACCCCTTTATCACCCAGTTTTTACGCATTAGTTCCAATCCTCAAAGATTGCATGATTATGATGTCATTAACTTGTGGGTTGGGAAGTAGTTGATGAGGTAGAACCTATTGCCATGTTACATTCAAACCCTTGGGAGTTACTCTACGCGTTGCTTATATACTATGCTATGCTATGCTCGTAGACGTGGTTTGGGTTTGAGTGAAATACATGACAGATGTGAGCTTGTTAATTAATGGTTCAACTTAAGGTGGCAACTTAATCAAACAACTGGGTGGACTGAGGCACCTGGAGTACCCAGTCTTGCCTGTATTTTTGGAAATCCCGGAGTACCCGTGTGATCTTCCTATGGACCGCCACCCAGGCTCAAAGGGAACTGAGATGATTCATGCTAGAAACTTCCGTGTGCAGCCACAAGTTATTATGGGCTCTAGCATAATTGAGTAAGTTACGTGAAGCTCTTGAAGAGGCAGATCAGCAGGTAGTGGGATGTAGGTTTGGTATGGTCTGTCCGGAGTAGAGAGTTAATGTTTCTGAAAGACTGTGTCTCGGTCATCCGTTTCTCAAACACCCTGTAGTGCGAGAAATCCAACGGAGGCGATCGAGTCTTGTGGGGAAAAGTGCGCAAACCTCTGCAGAGTGTACAATCTAATCATGGTTAGCCGTGTCCCCGGTTATGGACAATTCTTGAGTATCTAGTACTTGGGTTATCAAAAGTATCTCATCATGTTTAACTAATATTGTTGGGTTGTTAATCACTTTAATTGGGATTGAGTTGGAGGAACCTTCTCAATGATGTTCCAACTACCATGATAGTTAAATTAAAATCTATTCCTTTGTTGTAGGGAAAAATTGGCTTTTCGCAAAACTATAACCCTAGAGCTTTCCACCAGCCAAATATGCATGTAGTGATAGCATTATTCTGCTCTTGCTCTACTGTGTTACTTTGCCAGCATATTCCATGTGCTGACCCGTTTTCAGGCTGCAACGTATTATGTTGCAGACTTTTCAGACGAGGAGTAAGGTTCGTTAGGTCATTGCCGTGCAGCTCAGCTATGCCGTTGGAGTTGATGGACTCACTTTAT
The DNA here is from genome assembly GCA_034509565.1 of Triticum monococcum. Taxonomy (NCBI): domain Eukaryota; kingdom Viridiplantae; phylum Streptophyta; class Magnoliopsida; order Poales; family Poaceae; genus Triticum; species Triticum monococcum. The sequence goes on from CM067843.1 coordinate 479,685,579, forward strand.
CTTCCAAGCCTTCCGCTGTTATCGTATTAGATGGCCTTAAGCCATATTATTGTAATAAGTTCTCTCTTGAGACGTTCGATGTAATAAGTGTGTGATTGCTACTCTGTTATAAATCCTTCGAGTACTATGTGTGTGTCAGCATTACCGATCCAGGGATGACACTGAAGCACAGAGACTTGACAATCTGAGGTCGGGTCGCTACATAATCATCCATAAATTCAAACCATGTGTAGGGCAATTACGTATCATTAATTTCATCCTCTCCCAAGATTGTGCAACATGTTCATGATCAAGTTGCTTAAAATTCATAATATCGTTTCTAAGAGAGATGATCTTAGCGGGAGGAAAATACTTAGAGTTAAAAGCATCTTTGCACATATTCCATGAATCAATACTATTTTTAGGCAAAGATGAAAACCAAGCTTTAGCACGATCTGTTAGCGAAAACGGAAATAACTTAAGTTTAACAATATCGTTGTCCATATTTTTCTTCTTTTGCATATCACACAAATCAACAAAGTTATTTATATGGGTAGCGGCATATTCACTAGGAAGGCCAGAAAATGAATCTTTCATAACAAGATTCAGCAAAGCAGTATTAATTTCACAAGATTCAGCATCGGTAAGAGGAGCAATCGGAATGCTAATAAAATCATTATTGTTGGTATTGGCAAAGTCACATAATTTATTATTATCTTGAGCCATCGTGACAAGCAGACAATCCAACACACAAGAAAAAAAGAAGCAAGCGAAAAAGAGGCGAATGGAAAGAGAGGGCGAAAGGAAAAGAGGGCGAATAAAACGGCAAGGGTGAAGTGGGGGAGAGGAAAATGAGAGGCAAATGGCAAATAATGTAATGCAAAGGATAAGAGTTGTGATGGGTACTTGGTATGTCTTGACTTGGTGTAGATCTCCCTGGCAACGGCGCCAGAAATCCATCTTCCTACCTCTTGAGCACTGCGTTGGTTTTCCCTTGAAGAGGAAATGGTGGTGCAGTAAAGCAGCGTAAGTATCTCCCTCAGTTTTTGAGAACCAACATATCAATCCAGTAGGAGACCACGCGCGAGTCACCTCGTACCTACACAAACAAATAAGAACCTCGCAACCAACACGATAAAGGGGTTGTCAATCCCTTCATGGCCACTTGCAAGAGTGAGATCTGATAGAGATGATAATAATAAGATAAGTATTTTTGGTATTTTTATGATATATATTGAAAGTAAAGATTGCAAAATAAAATAGATCGGAAACTTGTATGATGGAAAATAGACCCGGGGGCCATAGGTTTCACTAGTGGCTTTTCTCAAGATAGCATAAGTATTATGGTGGGTGAAAAAATTACTGTCGAGCAATTGATAGAAAAGCGAATAATTATGAGAATATCTAGGAATGATCATGTATATAGGCATCCCGTCCGCGAGAAGTAGACCGAAACGATTCTGCATCTACTACTATTACTCCACACATCGACCGCTATCCAGCATGCATGTAGAGTATTAAGTTCATAAGAACAGAGTAACGCCTTAAGCAAGATGACATGATGTAGAGGGATAAACTCATGCAATATGATATAAACCCCATCTTTTTATCCTCGATGGCAACAATACAATACGTGTCGTTTCCCTTTCTGTCACTGGGATCGAGCACCACAAGTTTGAACCCAAAGCTAAGCACTTCGCCCATCGCAAGAAAGATCAATCTAGTAGGCCAAACCAAACTGATAATTCAAAGAGACTTGCAAAGATAAACCAATCATACATAAAAGAATTCAGAGAAAATTCAAATACTGTCCATAGATAACCTTGATCATAAACCCACAATTCATCGGATCTCGACAAACACACCGCAAAAGAAGATTACATCGAATAGATCTCCAAGAGAATCAAGGAGAACTTTGTATTGAGATCCAAAGCGAGAGAAGAATCCATCTAGCTACTAGCTATAGACCCGAAGGTCTGAGGTAAACTACTCACACATCATCGGAGTTGACATGGAGTTGATGTAGAGGCCCTCCATGATCAATGCCCCCTCCGGCGGAGCTCCAAAAAAGGCCCCAAGATGGGATCTCTTGGGTACAAAAGGTTGCGGCGGTGGAAATAGGGTTTCGTGGTGCTCCTGGATGTTTGCGGGGTATGTGAACATATATAGGAGGAAGAAGTAGATCAGTGGAGCAACGAGGGGCCCACGAGGGGGGAGGGTGCGCCCCCCGCCTCGTTGATTGCTTGACGTCCACTCCAAGTCCTCTGGATCATGTTTGTTCCAAAAATCACGTTCCCGAAGGTTTCATTCTATTTGGACTCCGTTTGATATTCCTTTTCTACGAAACACTGAAATAGGAAAAAAATAGCAATTTGGGTTGGGCCTCCGGTTAATAGGTTAGTCCCAAAAATAATATAAAAGTGTAAAATAAAGCCCATTAACATCCAAAGAAGATAATATAATAGCATGGAACAATCAAAAATTATAGATACGTTGGAGACGTATCACACACGCAAAGGGGGTTAGGCGGTGTAACACCCACGATGCGGCTATATCTCCCACGTGTTGGAGCATGACTTAGAGGCATAACCGCATGGTAGGCATGTCGCAAGAGGGGGAAAGTTTGCACATCCCATGTACTGAATAAGAATGGGATAAAGAGTTGGCTTACAATCGCCACTTAACACAATACATAAATATCGTACATCATCCAGAATACAATCAAGGTCCGACTACGGAACCAAAATAAAGAAAGACCACCCCAAATGCTAGATCCCTGATCGTCCCAACTGGGCTCCACTACTGATCAACTGGAAACGAAACAACACAACGAACACGATCTTCATCGAGCTCCCACTTGAGCTGGATTGCGTCACCTGCACTGGTATCACCGGCACCTGCCACAATTTTTGGAAGTATCTGTGAGTCACGGGGACTCAGCAATCTCACACCCTCGCGATCAAGACTATTTAAGCTTATGGGTAGGAAAGGGTAGTGAGGTGGAGCTGCAGCAAGCACTAGCATATATGGTGGCTAACTTACGCAAATGAGAGTGAGAAGAGAAGAAAAGCACGGTCGTGAACTAGAAATGATCAAGAAGTGATCCTGAGTCTACTTACGTTCAAGCATCACTACAAAAAAAGACACATCCGTGACATTTTGGGCCGAATGAAAAAAATTTATGTCATACATATGACATTTCTATGACGATAATTATGACAAAACCCGGTAACATCATAGATGTGGTGGGCTCCTACTTCTATGACAAAAAATCATGACATAAAATGGGCTTTTCATCCTGGGCGGGCCGGAGACGCAGCTGCATGACATTCTTTGGGCCGTCCATGACAGAAAAAACTGTGGTAGAAACGAGGGGGAGGAAAATTTCGGGGAGTTCCCGGTTATGGTGGGAGGTCGAGGGCTGAGCGATGCGCGCTTCTCTCATACACGTATGCGCGTGTGTGCGAGGCGTTGGCTCTAACTGAACCCAAGCGATTGCATTGCAGGCTACGCGTTACTGAACCCGAGCGATCGATCGATGGCTATTAACTGAACCCGATCAAGTGATTCCTTCGCTACTGCTGCTAACTGAAGCCGATCGATGCTGCCTCTGGATGAACAGTGAGCGTTGCGGGGGGGGGGGGGGGGGTGGATGAACAGTTCCCGGTGGGGGTGGATGAACTGGACCCCGTGGTGGTTGCCTCTGGATGAACAGGACCCCGATCGATCGAGCCGGTTGGGGCTTGATGAACAGGACCCCATGGAGGGCTGGATGAACAAGACCACCCCATGGAGGGCAGGATGAACAGTAGACGGTGGACGGCAGGATGAATAGTAGCCCGTGGAGGGGTGGTTGAACAGGAGCCCGTGGAGAGGGCTGGTTGAATAGTAGCCGGTGGAGTAGCGCGCGGTGGAGGCTGGATGAACAGGAGCCCGTGGATGAACAGTCGCAGGTGGAGGCTGGAGGAGGTCGACGGTGGATGAACAATAGCTCGTGGAGGTTGGAGGGGGTCGACGGTGGAGATGAGCAGTATCCCCTGGAGTCCCGTTTTGCGGTACGCCACATCCCTCCCGATGAACAGGACCCCCGTTTCGACCGTAGCGCTCCAACACAAGTTCGTTTCATCCGTTTTGCGGTACGCCACACCCCTCCCGATCAATAGGACCCCTGTTTCGACCGTAGGAGGTCTGTTTCCTCCGTTTTGCAGTACGCCAGACCCCTCCCGATGAACAGGATCCCATTTCGAACATGGCCCGTCGAACACAAGGCACTTTCCTCCGTTCTGCGGTACGCCAGGCCTCGTTTCCATCGCCTGTTCCGTCCAAGCCCTCCCGATGAACATGACGCATTCCGTTGCCTCCCCATGAACACGAGGCATTCCGTTGCCTCCCCATGAACACGACGCATTCCGTTGCCTCCCCATGAACACGACGACGTTGTTTCTCCGTTCCGACCCAGCCATGTACACGAGCCCTGGCCGTACGTATGCGCGAGTAGGCGTTCGAGACCCCGCCCATATGTACACATACGTGGCCGTATTTTCTTTCTTGCACCCTGGCCGATGTACGTACGTGTACATGCTATGTGCGCGCCTCTACTACGACACGTGCGCGCCTCTACATCGACCAGTATGTATGTATGTACACATTCGCGACCATAATGACAATGCTACGTACGCTTCGACCAGGTGGTTCCCGACTGTCAGGCACTTCCTTGCGTGTGAAGATGTAGCTGGTGGGTCCCAGCAGTCAAGGGGGAGAAATATGGTGGCCCGTCCGGTGGGTCCCCGCTGTCAAGTGGAGGAATAATTATTTTGCACGTAATAAGGAGGCACTTCCTTGCTGCGCCGTGGACCCAGCTGTCAGCCTCTCCACATACAGTCCACGTCCGATGAAAGCCGTTCCTTGACCACGTTGACCACGCCGCGCCGAGAGCACCAGGGCTGTGGACGACGGGGAGGCCTAAGAAGGGGACGACACGGAGCTGGGGAAGACGCGGTAGTGGATGCCCACGTGTAGAGGAGTACGAGGGTTCACTGGTTCGCTGCGGTGTGAGGATGCCGTCGCCGCAGAATAACAGGGGGTGTGGGTGAGTATAGGGATGGCCTGGCCAGTGGTGGAAGTAGTAGGGGGCGATGAGGCCTCCACCGCATCGCAGCCGGCCATGGGAGGCAGGAGCACGAGGCACGACCGGTGCTGGTTTGGGCGGCTGGAGCAAGAAGACCAGAGGTTGAAGAAGCACTACAGCCGTTGGATGGACATCGTACGGTCACTGGAGCTAGAATCATGCATATTGACTAAGTTGACAAAGCCCTCCGTCCCCGTCAACTTAGTAGGCCCACAAGTCAGCCTCCCACCAAGGTGGGTCCCAGCTAGCAGGGGGTATTCATTTTTTTGAGCGTAATAAGGAGGCACTTCCTTGCGTGCGAAGATATAGCTGGTGGGTCCGAGCTGTCAGCGGCGGTAACATTTTTTTGCGAAATACAGAGGCCCTTTCGGTGGGTCCCTGATGTCAGGTGGAGGAATCATTATTTTGCGCGTAATAAGGAGGCATTTCCTTGCGTGCGGCCATGGACCCAGCTGTCGGCCTCTCCACGTACAGTCCACTTCAGATGCATGTCTGCCGTTGACCACGTTGACCAGGCCGCGCTGAGAGCACTAGGGCGGTGGACGACGGCGAGGCCTAGAAAGGGAACGACACGGAGGCAGGGAAGACTCGGCAGTTGTTTCCTACGCGGAGGGGAGTACGACTGTATGAGGGTTTACTAATTCGTCTATCGTCGCCGAAGAATAACAGCAGGTGTGGGTGAGTAGAGGGATGGCTAGGCCAGCGATGGGAGTATGGTGGGGCGGTGAGGCCTGCGCGGCAGCACAGCCGGCCACGGGGAGGAGGGAGCAGGCAGTCCCGCCGGCGCTTGTTTGAGCCGCTGGAGCAGGAAGAGCAGATATTGAAGAAGCACGACGGCCATTCGATGGACATCCAACAGTCACTGCTTGTGCGTCAACCTTTTTTTAGGAAAGCCTCAAATCTGTGGAAAACAGCATATAGCCCATCTGCCGTTATTTCTAATAATTTACAGCGCATTTGCTAATTCTTAAGGTTTTTTTGGAGCCCATATTCTTTTTGTTAGCATTACAGCCCATATTGTGGCCACGGTTAAAAAATTAACGAAATTTTGCATATTTTGATGCGGTCCGAAATGTTTTTAATCCTGAAATTTCAACTCACATTCAAACTGATTTTAAAAATAAATGTATATCAATATAAAATGCAACAAATTATCCACGCATAAAAATTAATGTAATTTAAAATATCGAAATGAAAAAAAAGATATTTTAAACTAATTGCCGGTTTGATGTGTTTTAAAAATGTACAGCCCATTTCTCATTACTGATGGGCCATTTTCTCGGCCAGGCGAATGAAGCTGTCCTCGTCTTGAAAGATTTGCAGCCCAACAGGCCTGACAAAGCCACTTACTTGGCAAATCACAAAAAACTGGGTTGTGGCCGTGGACCCAGCTGTCAGCCTCTCCACGTACAGTACTCTTCCGATGGAAGTCAGTCATTGACCACATTGACCACGCCGCGCCGAGAGCACCAAGGCGGTGGACGATGGCGAGGCCTAGGAAGGGGACGACGCGGAGCCGGGGAAGACGCGGAAGTGGATGCCCACGCCGAGTGGAGTACGAGGGTTCACTGGTTCGGCTGCGGCGTGAGGCTGCCGTCGCCGCAGAATAACAGGGGGTGTGGGTGAGTAGAGGGATAGCATGGGCGAGCGGTGGGAGTAGTAGGCGGCGGTGAGGCCTCCCCGGCATCACAGCCGGCCACGAGAGGCAGGAGCACGCGGCACGACCGCCGCAGCTTTGGGCGGCTGGAGAAAGAAGACCAGAGGTTGAAGAAGCACTACGGCCGTTGGATGGACATCGTACGGTCACTGGAGCTAGAATCGTTCATACTGACTAAGTTGACAAAGCCCTCCATCCTCGTCGACTTAGTACGCCCACAAGTCAGCCTCCCACCAGGTTGGGTCCCAGCTAGCAGGGGGAGTATTCATTTTTCTGTGCGTAATAAGGAGGCACTTCTGGTGGGTCCAAGCTGACAGTGGGGGGGAAGGGTTTTTCACGAAATACGGTGGTCCGTCCGGTGGGTCCCAATAGTCAGGGGCAAACATTTTTTTTCGTGAAATACGGTGGCCCGTCCGGTGGGTTCCAGCAGTTAGGGGGGAAACGTCTTTTCCGTGAAATACTGGTGGCCCATCCGGTGGGTCCCTGCTGTCAGGTGGAGGAATAATTATTTTGCGCATAATAAGGAGGCACTTCCTTGCGGCTTCCGTGGACCCAGCTGTCAGCCTTTCTACATACAGTACTCTTCCGATGGAAGTCGGTCGTTGACCACATTGACCATGCCGCGCCGAGAGCACCACGGCGGTGGATGACAGCGAGGCCTAGGAAGGGGATGACGCGGAGTCGGGGAAGACGCGGTAGTGGATGCCCACGCGGAGAGGAGTACGAGGGTTCACTGGTTCGGCTGCGGTGTGAGGCTGCCGTCGCCGCAGAATAACAGGGGGAGTGGGTGAGTGGAGGGATGGCCTAGCCAGCGGTGGGAGTAGTATGCGGACGGTGAGGCCTCCGCGGCAGCACAGCCGGCCACGGGAGGCAGGAGCATGCGGCACGACCGGCGTTGCTTTGGGCGGCTGGGGCAAGAAGACCAGAGGTTGAAGAAGCACTACGGCCGTTAGATGGACATCATTGACCATGCCGCGCCGAGAGCACCAGGGCAGTGGACGACGGCGAGGCCTACGAAGGGAACGACACGGAGCCGGGGAAGACATGGCAGTGGCTGCCCATGCGGTGGAGAGTACGAGGGTTGACTGGTTCGGCTGCCGTCCCAGGAAAATAACAGGAGGAGTGGGTGAGTAGAGGGATAGACAGGCCAGGGATGCGAGTATGATGGGCCGTGAGGCCTTCCCGGCAGCACTGCCGGCCACGGAGGCGGGAGCAGGCGGTTCCGACGGCGTTGGTTTGGGCGGCTGGGGCAGGAAGATCAGAGACTGAAGAAGCACGATTGCCATTAGATTGACATCTAACGGTCTGACGCTGGTAGAGTCGATTGTTGACTAAGTTTCTTTTTTGAGAAACCTTGTGTATGCATGAACTTAGTAGGCCCACAAATCGGCCTCCAAATCTGTGGCAGACAACATAAAGTCCATTTGCTATTTTTTATAATTTGCAGCCCATTTGCTAATTCTTAAGTAATTTATTACATCCCATTTTCTGCCCAGGACCACGGTCAAAAAGTCCAACCTTATTTTGCATATTTTGGTGGAGTCCGAACTGTTGTAATCCCGAAATGATAAACATTTTTTAAGAACTTATTGATTTGCCAAAAGAATCGTTTTGTTTTTGTCAGCAAATAAGACGTGGGACAATTTAGTTGGTTTAAGGGAAAACCAGTGGTAAAAAAATCAGTGCTGGGTGGGAAAAAACAACAAAAATAAGGATGTAAATATGAAAAGGGAATTTTATGTGTTTTCAATATAATGATACGTGTATATGAACTAGTAAAACTATAGGTAGAGATTAGAAAATGGATGTCGGACATGCGTTTCAAGAGGAAAATAGAACTGGGCTGTGTGTTTGATTCAGTAACAAAACTGCCTGCGGATGTTGTAAGACAAAATATAACTAATGCTGGCAGGCCAGAGGCCAGTAGATACCTGCTGGATCTTTGTGCCCTGTTGTCGTCATGGGCTGGGCCTGTTAAAAACAAAACAACCCTGGGCAATCTACAGCCCAGTTGAAACTTGCTCGACCTGAAAAAAACAATATACGTGCTCAATAAACGAGAGAATTCTGCAAGTACAGACTGATAACTGGGATGCAGCACGGATATTGTTTTTTTATCATGATAATAAGTGCATGCACTTGTTTCGAAAAAAATTGGAGAACTAGGAATTTGAACGGCGGGTGCTTATGCTACCCATCAAATAAAAATCAGGTGCCTGAAAATTCGTTTCGAAGTAAATGATTCAGCTTTATATCCACGTCAACCCTCGGCATGATGGTTGGAAGCAAATGCAAGTTCATACCAAAAGATCGTTAACAACAATACCAACTTGCGAATGACAAGGTAGTACAATTACCAATACCAAACTAACTTATAATCTTTTTACTCCTGGCCCTAGTGTTCGTTTGGTAGAAAATCTTGCAGAGGACCAGCTCCCGCTCCTTCTCTTGCTCCAGGTCCCCGAGGTGCTACTGGTGCATCACCCAGTTGGTCCTTTGCTGGTCGAAGTTCTTGTCGGTGTGCAGCACCAGAACCTTTTTTGCTACCCGTCTGCCAGCCGTTGACCATCATCGGCAAGGTATTGCCGGTCTTGTGCCACATCGCGTGCATGCCGCACTCCAACTGTATCTTGCGACGCGTCCACGCGCCCCTTTTGAACGCCCTAGAATTGCACTGGAAGAAATGCTTCCTTAGGCCATTCAGTGTGATACCTGCAGTATTGTGGAATACAGGTTTTAGTGTACCTAGTTGGCATTTTCATAACATCTTTGGCATGTTGCAGTCACTTGTTTCACTTTTTATTAACTGTCAAATTGTAATTGCTTCACCAGGTCTGCGTCAAAAAAGAAAAATAGAGCTATAAACAATGGAATATGTTTGTGCAAGTAGACGGCCGATCGGTGTCTTACCTGGAAGTTTCTCAGGTTTGGTGTAACATATGCCGTGCTCGCTGTCGATTGTTGGTATGAACAAATCGATGAGAGGCTGAAATCTCACGCTGTCAGCACTCACTTTGGCCTCAAGGTGCTCGATCAGCTCCTGATCCGTGGGATCGAACTTGACGCTAGCCGGCAGCACAGGCCAATCCTTCTTCGACTTGCATCGGTAATTCCAGTTATATGGTACTCAATGTATGATCAATCGACTGTTTTAAGTGAATGATGAAAGATTTCGACAGATAAGTGGTACTCCAAATCCGAAGTCCAGAATACCCGAACACGCCGCCAGGATTCTTGTGTCACCTCACGCGCAGCGTGTTGTCACGTCAATTCAATGTGTGGACATGATGAATAATTTGATCGACATATACTAGTACTACTACTGTACTACTTACTAGTCGTATTTAGTGTCACAATTTATACATAGGTTTAACTAACAAGTATGCACTTGAAGCCTAACTGATATATATATGGCTTCTGCACAGCATCTCCTTCATCATTATCAGTACATCCTACGCAGGTGAGTTAGGATGCACTTGATCCCAGGAAGGTATCTATCCTTCAAACCATAGGAGTGCTTCAAACTAATAACAGTACATAATATCCAACAAAAGAAGGTCGTGCTACAGCAATAGAATACATGGCTCAGTTTAGATATCAGCACGAATCAAGTTGTGCATATTTTCTGTTGGCATGAACCACATCGCCGCATGTCGGGTTTGCAAAAGCCATCCATCGCATGGAAGCTTGATGCCTTTCACACACTGAAGATTATCTGGCAACAAGCTGTGTCGACGAATCTCTGGATATGGTGATTCATGAAACTCATGGTATGATGTGTAAATACAGCCCCCCTCCTCACGAATGGAAGTTGCATAGCACAGTAATCATCACCGATGATATGATCGATGATTGGTTGGATGATCGGATAATTGAGCCCGAGGAACAAGGAGTGGTTGCCGAGGCTGTAAACCCGCCTCGAGTTGAATACGCATGGCCCAACGGAGCTGGGATCTTTCTCGAACACGAAGCATCCATAGCCATCAATGTCACGAATGCCCCACGCATTGTACTGCATGTGGTTTGATGTAATAGTTTGGTCAATTTGGTACGTGCGAATGAGCATCAAATGACCGCCGTCAGCTAAACAAGCGATAAACCACCACCCATCGGCTAGTATGATTCCAGGTCCTGGAATCATGAAGGCCAGCGCATTTGCGTCTGCTTCAACAATTCAAATTGGAGACCAAAAGGACAAAAATAAACAATCATGTTCAGAGTATGTGTGGAATTAATATTATTATAACAGTGACACATATCATAGACAGAGAATTGCAATGCCGTGGTCATAATCATACCCCAAGTTAAAAAAAATAAGCCAATGACTTTCATATTCTAGCAATATGTCATGGTTCAAACATCATGTAACAATGAGAGGAAAACAGCTATGACATCGCCTACTCATATTCTACCATAGCACTTACTACTACTGTTCTCATATCAACTCTAAGCAATAACATGCGTTGTTATAAAAATCTTGAAAACGAGAGTAACATATAGCAATCATGATGTTATGCTCATAATATGTATTCTAACAATCATTAGATGCCAATTGTTCTCATATCACCTCTGACAACAACATGTGTGGTCATAAAAATCTAGGAAATGGGAGGAACATATAGCAATGATGTGGTTATAGACATGCTATGCATTCTAAATTTGTAACAAATGAACAGGCAGTCGTATTCATAAGGTAAAGATGAGATGAGATAGAACAATTACACGACGATAGATTCCACCAATATAGGTAGCCAATATGTGCGTCGACCGCGTAAACGATGCCATCATGCACTATAGCATCAGACAGAAATGTTTCCTCAACAGGATTGATGATGAGCCATAACCATGTATGGCGACCGGATTCCAGATAGACTAATCCCTTGTTGAACAAGGCAATGAGCTTGTAATCCATGTAGTCTTCTAATGGTGTGGGCACTTCGCAGATTACAACTTTCTGCAAACAGAGGATGAGCCAAAAGCTTGACGCGTCTCGTGCGTAGTAGGCAGGAGTGTCCGGCGGGTGATCTCTCGCTGGGTGTAGATATCCATGAGACGCCACGGACTACCGGTGTGGTGGATGAGGACGATCCAGTTGGCCTTCATGCCAGCCCAGTAGTGGCCGCGCATGAAGGATAGGTGTACGGGTAGTGGTAGCAAGTCGAGGGGCACCACGACAACCTCCGTAGGATCGTCAAGTCGGTGTCTGGGCCACTTGCGAGGATCGGGCATCAGCAAGCAGGGTGTCTTGAAAAGAGCCGGCCGGTTGCAGATGAGTAGACGGTATAAAGACACCGAGCATGCGGCCAGACGGACGGTGCTGAGTAGGTCCATACGACTACAGATCTACTCCAAGAGAACATCGGGGAGGGAATTCCAATCGCGGCTCTGCGTGTCAGTCGGTTCTGCCATTGGGGTTTTCGGTGCCTGCAAGCCAGCGGGGAAGTGGATTCGGGTGGGCGAGCGAAGAAGCTTCTCCTCGCGTGACCGAGAAGTGAGCGGGGGGATATGGTACGCGCGAGCTACCAAGGAAGATGGCGCGGGCGGGCGAGCAGTGAGCGGGGGTAAATGGTGTGCGGCTGATGATGGGGAAGAGAGGAGGAAGAAGAAGAGACTAGTTGAATAGTTCTCTCTGACCGAGATGGGGAATAAATGGATCGTGAGGACTTCCTTTCTACAGTATCCCTATGCCTCTACGCTCACTTCACTCATTTTGCTCTGTACCTAGTCACTTGTTGAAATCTGTAGAAAGACAAATACTCCGTATTTGGGAACAGAGGGAGGCTTTTACTCCGTACTATTTGGGAACAGAGGGAGTATCACCATATGGAGGGAACGGGGGAAGCTTGAAATATGAACATGTCAATGGGAGGGAGTAAGCCCCATGCATGCATGCAACATGCAACACTCACACATACACATGGACGCACACAACACTCACGCACCCATGCGGCACACAGCACACAAGCAACACACACGCTCACGCTCAAGTGCTCAACCTACTCCCTACGTCCGTGAAAGACTGTACATTTAGAGATTTACACATTGACCAGGGCATAATTAACGCCCAAAAGTAGCAGACTTATGTGTGCATGCGACCATTGAGATAAGAAGATTAAATGAAGGCCGTTGCATGCTGTAATTAAGGATAGACATGTAGCCTATACCTATAGCACAAGTTGGTGCATTAGTCAATCAATATCTATTTAGATTAAAGGCTAAACACATTTGAAGTGTAGATGTACATCATGTAGTACACTCTTTGTTGGAAGACCGAGGGAGGAAACGTGCATGCACTCACATACACAGCCAGGGCGGTTCGCGCGAAGGGTTGGACTCGTGTCGCGCCTGCGTAAAGTTTTGTTTAACTGATTTCTTTGCTCAGCCAACTGACAGGTGGGACCCAGAAACTAGGTGACAATTTAACCAGTCAACAAAGTGCCACATCGACTATGTGGCCGGTCACTAGGGTGCAATACGGTGGTCTACGATGAGCTAGTGATCGCATAATCGTCGCAAAACTATATATAGTGACCGTAAAGAGCGTACTGTTACATACGTTGACCGCCAGTGTATTTTTCTTGTTTCAAATTAAGCCATATTAATCAGAAAGGACGCAGTATGGACTACCACTACTAGTACTAGTACTGCTTTGATGTGTCTCATCAACTCGCCGAACGAGGAGAAGCTTGCTTACTACGCCTCTCCCTCGCCCACGCGCACGGTGGTTCGCAGGACGAGGAGAGGGTTTTGACTACAACGCCCTCTCCCTCTCCCTTGCCCTCGCCCTCGCGGTGGACGTGCAGCAGTTTAATCGGTGTCAGATTGCCAGAAGCATATTGTACTATAGTATCATCATTGTTGGACCTTCCGAAGAGGCGAAGAGCCAAGTGCAAGGTTCACACGAGTACGAACTGTTGAACCTCCCGAAGAGGCAAAGAGCCAAGCGCAAGGTTTTATAGGAGTTGTCGTCCTAGTAGGAGTGTACTAGTACAACTATAGCGAACGATGCTACTGTATGATGCCGCCACGTCATGTATATCCAAAGCTGTGCCACCTTTTTTTTCCTGAAAGAGCGTGTTGGAGCCCGTGCAACAACCACACAAGTTGCACGTACACATAACACATTTACTAGTAATAAATTCTAAAGGACAAATGCTAGTATGCCACACAAGTTCATCTCCAACTCATGTGATAAATTTGTGCATGACTAGTCTACATATATTCACAGCGCTACTGTTCACAGTTACCGTACTCCACTTACACGTTATAGATGGGCTACATGTCCTCCTCCAGGTTCGAGTCCCAGGTGTTCTTCATGGATGGAATGATCCATAGCAGTGGGCAACGGGAATCATTGTCACAACTTTCTAGTCCGGTTCCACACGATGGAGACTCATCCAAGCTGAAGCGGCATAAATCAGGGATAGCGTGTCCCAGCATGTCGTTCATCCGGTGGTGCGCACTGAAGACACAACCATGCTTCATGAACGACAGGCCTTCCGTGTCGTGCACGGAAAGTGGCATCCGATTCACAATGGGGTAGCTGTCCCCGATGAAAAGCGAGTACTCTCCAAGAGTGTTCCTCAGCACCCACGTAGCATCACGAGGGTCGAACTCGGCGCCGTTCATCTGGTACACGCAACATCCTAGATCTGGACACATGGTGACGTACATAGTCAAGGTCCATGCATAATAATGTTGTGCTCAAATGTGGCGGTCAGTAATACTGTGCAGCAAATAGTACTACTCCGGTATAGAGGAAGTAAAATAACCGGCTTATTATATATAGCCACTCTTGGCTACATGGATGAGATAGTAAGACATGGAAAAACAAAAATGGTGGCAGCTAGTGGGTTCAAGTCTTCAAGGGCCTAGCTAGCTATATGCGTCCTCCAAGGTAAAAAATACTCCTACTAGTACTACAAAGTATACTACTAGTACAACAATGAAAGAGTAGGCGAGAGGGTTAAAAAATGGAATACCTGGGTAGATGGTGACGGTCCGATCGTGCTAGATTATGTGACCATGTTGCACATCAGTGGTACCATGGGTAACGACTACTAAGATAGTTGATCCCAATATGCCAAAGGCAGCTACAAGGTTCCAGGTTAGACCGAATCACAGATGCAAATGCACATCCAGGATCGGTGATCTTATTTTGATCGAGGGATGACTGGTCCCTGCAAAATAATGGAGTACCGTTGGGGATGCAAATGATGGTTTGTGCATTCCGTTTGTAATCTCCCTTATCGTAGGATGTCAACCAGATGAAACAAGTCCCCTGGCTTGTCACCGCGAAGATGCGGCCTAGATGGCACGCGGCGTCTTCGAACGTGTAGGGGTACAAATCTGCCGCCGCCAACACGCGCCAGCCTCTGCCGTTACTGCCTCCTGCATTGATGGCAATCCTTATGTCGAACACCGCGATGAGATAGTAATCGTCGTAGCCGCGTCGCTTTGTCAGTGGGTCCGCAATTGCTATCTTCTTCAATCTCATGTAGGCATCATCATATTTTGCTGGTCCGTATTCTTGCCCAGCCAGTCCGGAAGGCCGATCCCAATGGTGGAGAAGGGGTCTACCGGAACGGCCGCACTGCTGTGGATGTTGTGCAAAATGATGGTGATATCCGGCCGGAGGTATGCAAGCCAATCTTTGTTGGCATCGACCCAGACCTATATATTAGACAGTGGGCAGCAGAGAAATTATGGGATGGAAATGGAATAACTAAGTACTACATGATCAAACTCCATTACTGACCCGCTCATCGAACAAAATCCGACTACCTCTCAACGTCGGCAACTCTAGCGGAGTCAACGTGCAACTATGGCCAGGGAGCAGTGGACTGTTCGAAGGATTGTCCCATAGAAGAACCTTCTCCTCGAGGATGCATGGAAGACCAACAAGCATGGCCTGTTTAAGCAGCGTCTTGAAAAAGTTGGTGCAGGAAGCACCGAGTCTTGTGGCAGTGAGGACGTCGGAGCGGCGTGCGATTTCTCCCACAGGATCGTCATCCAAGGTCTCCCAGCCCTGACGAGGAGGAGAACCGCCTGGCGAATCCATGGGAGCAGCGACGAACTGCCTTCTCTTCGGGGGAGGGGAACTGGCGAGGAGGAGATAAGAGCGTAGCAACCACAGGGCCTCGTCCCTTCCAACTATAGATCGTTCCTCGGCAAAGGGGTGAGGCTATTATTTACTACTAGTACTCCCTCCGATTCTTTTGAATCTGCGCATAAGAGCAGACCCGGATACCAAGGCAGGGGCTCGCTGCATGCTTTCTGGATGGAAATACCCCTAGCGCATGGATGGGAGGAGTTAGCAGCTATAAATGCCCCATGCAGCCCATTGGCTGTCCGCCCGCGTTCTCCTCTCTCCGCATGCTTCATGGATGTCTCCCTCTCTCTCACATGACTGCATGTGGTGGCGCTAGCCTATGAGAAGCTCGCGTGGAGATAGCAATCTTCTCTCCAGAAGAGATTTTTTTGAAAGAAAGGGATTATGGAACGTTATGGGATTGCATTATACTATAAATAATAGCACTAGTAAGAAATGTTTGGCACTAGGTAGTAGTTTTTGGCATGGATTAAGAAATTTTGGGTATGTTTTTGCCATTTTTTGTACACGCCAACTAGTGTCAAAAAACGTCTTACATTATGTGACGGAGGAGTACGTACTCGTACTATAGCAGTACTAGTACTACTTTTCTCAACTAGTAGTGCGATGTACTGTACTTCTAGTCTAGTTTAGTATAGTGCATCAGTTTTGAACTCTTGAATCTCAGGGCCAAGGTGCTACAGTTGGAAGTGGAGGGTACTACTATTCTTTAGAACCATCGCTGTACTATCAATGCAGGGGAAGTACACCTGCGTAATGGCCTAGTGGGTACTCTCGGTGCTCTATTCAGCCGCTCCTCTCACGTAGCTGGCCTACTCAGAGGCTCCTCTCACGCACACACTAGCAGCCTGTTTATCAGCGACGGTTACTGCGGGGGCAGAACATTTGAGTTATTTGATACATCGAGACTAGGCTTTTCGCTTCCATTTGTGGAGGTGTAATGGATCTCGTCGAACTTTGTTAGTAGTTCCTTCTTTATGAATGAGATGAAGCAAAGCTTTTGCCTCCGTTTCAAAAAAAACACGGCAAGAGGAATTTCTTTTATAGTAGAGCCGATAATGGAGTGAAGTCCATGCATGCAATGCCACAAGCTATAGAGTAGTAGTAGAGCACTTTACGTACAGAGCCATATTGCACAGTTCCCAATGCCCCGCCAGGCTTTTTCGGCTCCTCGGGCTTAATTGGGAGGCGCTAGTTTAAATATGCTACTAGCTGGAAGCTGCAAGTGAGGTGCGGATAGGGCGAGCACGCGAGCCACGGGATGCTGGGAAGGAAAACCTGTTCATGTGGCTAGGCTGTCCAGTGCACCCAGATTGTGGGGCCGCACGTCCATTTGACTTCAAAACTCAAACTACCCGTGTAAAATATTGGCTCGCAGCGAAGTGTAGTAGTACTATTTTTTTTAAAAGGCTGTCGTGCATTCGGCCGGGATCGAACCCACAAAACGAGATATACACTCCCGCGACCACTAGTAGTACTCATTGGAGTACAATGCAACCTATCATCGCCTTTTGTCGCTAGTAGTACGTACATTGTTCCTTACAAGAAACCCCTAAGAGCATGGTTAATAGTATAGCCAGCTGCTGGCTATAAGCCAGTGCCATGTCATCTATAGCCCATGTTATAGCCAACATGTAGTAGTAGTTTATTTCTTATAGCCCGCTGACTCAGCTCTATTGTACTTGCTCTAATAATGCAAGAAACCACTAAAATGCCAAGAAACTACTACCACTTGCGTACGTGGCAGACTTAAGATAAGACTACCTTATCAACCATTGTACATGCTCTTACCAACAAAAATCCTCGAGTGACCTCCTACCTCCGGCCCGTCCACCTAGTCATCCTCGGCCATGGGACGCAGCTACCGCCGCCGGCAGAAGGCGAGGTCAAAACCGCCGACAGTGCGGAGCCCATGTTGCGGCAGCCCGGATGCCAGCTCCGTCCGGCGCTCGTGGCCGCTAGCTAGCCAAGATAGCTGCGTCCAACTGCTTGTCTGCAAGGTTTGCTAGCTAGATTGGCAAGGCAGCGCGGCGGCTTGCTCGCGCGCGCCGCGCTAAGGCCAGCGTGGCGGCTTGCTCGCTCGTGAGTCACGCTCGGGCCAGCCTGCCAACCCGTGCGGAGGCCAGCGCAGCGTCCGGCCCGTCCGGCGGAGCGGTGGCCAACTCGCTCATCACCGGCACCACCGACGAACACGCATCAATACTGTTTGAAGTAATGTTCAGGAAAAATAATGATTTGAGGGGGAATAATAGGATAGAAGGTCAGATGTGGGTCCCTTGTGTCAACGGTCAAACAAAATGTGTTGGTTTAAGCTGCCTCGTCAGCACAGACATGTGGGCTAACCCTGTCATAAATGGGTTTAAACGAACCTAATCGGTAGGAGTACTAGGTAGTTTTTGGCATGGATTAAGAAATTTTGGGTATGTTTTTGCTATTTTTTGTACAATAGATTCCTCCTAGGGCTGGTTGAAAGTGGTAGTTTTTTGTTAAATACTCTACATATTGTAAGTAGGAGTGAAAGTTAAGCTTTGGAAGCCAATAAGCAAGGCTAGTTACATAGTGCATATGTGTACATGATTGAAAGTAAATATCAACCATGAGTGACTAATATCTTGATGGAAAACTCGAAACTATGGAATACTAGGAAAAGAAATGCATGGTTGGAAATACTAGCAATGTTCATGTCCGTTGCAACGAATCATAATTAGAATAATACTTATTCACAAACTTGGTACAAAACACTCTAATTTTGATATACATATGTCACTAGAGATGTATTATGTTTCAATTAGAATATATTCCTTGGGCTCTTTTGGTGAGGTCAGGGAGGGATGTGGTTGGTTTTAAGATACTAATTATGGGTTTTTCTACAAATTGGTAGACAAGTAGGATGTTGGTGAGAAAAGGCAACAACTTACCTCACAATCGTTAGATGTAGATCCGACGGTCAGAAATGACGGATGGTAGACACAAAAGCATCACCAACTTAGTCTTGTGTAGGAGTACTAGGAAGATCCGTGCATTGCACGGGACATCAAGATGCATTTTTTTATAAAACACTTGTTGTGATTGACCCTTGCGGGAGTAATCCCATGTGTGAAAACTAATGATATATCGAGAAATATGAGATAAGGTGAAGAGGAGTGGGGTGTGGTGGTGGTTGGTGGTCGAACTAAGCGGAGGCATGGGGATTGATGACGCCGGCAGCGGCCACCAGGCCAGTTTGTTCCAGAGGCTTCCTTTCTTAATTGCTCAACAATGAGGTTTGTTGGAGATAAGGATGAATGAGGAAAGGCCTTGTCTGCAAATGTGGAGAGGGGTGCGGGTATCTTTTAGTTTAATTTCCATCCGTCAGATATAGATCAGACAGTCTATATTGCAAGATGGCACACGTACCATCATCACCAACTCGGTTTTTTATAAGAGAAGAAATATAAGTATGGAGATACAAACGTATTATCGATACTTGCTTCCGTAAACTAGCATCTACATTCTATTCAACGCCTTGGCATGTGGGGCCTTAGCACAATGACTTCTCGACTGTGTAAAACGAAGATTTCCCCGTCGCCGACAAGGAGGGGGTGACGGCGGCGCGCTTTTTGGCTTGCTCTAGTCCTAGTAGTCATACTAGGTGGTCTAAGCACGTGTAGATTTATTCTTTTTCACGTCTCGTGTTCGCCATACTGCCACGACTGTTCATGAATAGACGGTAAGTTATTCACGGGGAAACCCTTGTTGAGCGTGTTTGCGAGAGAGATAGAGAGAGTGTGCGTGTCTGATATGTTAGAGACTGAGGCAATGATAACAGATTCTTTGTGTCTATGTGTGTGGAGGATAGAGAGAGACATGTACATGGGGCTTTGTGTTGTGTAACATGGAGACACATATACATAATTAGAGAGTGAGTGTGTGAGATACATATGCAGACATGAGGAGAGATGAGGATCCAGGTAAATGGGTGTTTATGCGTGTTTGTGTGTGTTTGTGCACGCGTTTGTGTGTGAGAGGGAGAGAGTGTATGTGGAGTAGAGAGACCACTGATGATGTAAACCTAGTATAAGGGAAGGGGAATGGTGTGACATGTGCCGTAGCGAGATAGCACAGGTGCGGGCGGGGGGAGCAGACTATTTGGAAGAGACATCGAGTGTGTGTGTGGGAGAGGGGTGTGAGAGCGAGAGAAAGAGAGAGCTAGTGACGGAGAGAGAGAGAGAGAGAGGACGAGAGGGGTCGTTTGTGTCCATAAATGGCGTATAGATAGGGAGACAATGTTGATGTTGTCCGAAATTGGCTTATGAACGGAGACGCAAGGGAAGCGAGTCATCATGTGTGTGATAGGGACTTCATGAGAGAGCTAGAATAGATGGTGTAGAGAACAATGTGCGAAATCAAGAATGATTATACATTAGGGAGCTATGCAAAGAGTCACGACATATATGTATACAGGGAAGAAGCTGGGGCGGGTCCGCATGTGGGAGAGATAGAAAGAGGAGAGTGGTGCACAAGGAGACAAAGTGTGCTTGTTTGCAGTGGGGGTGGTGTGTGAGGTGAGTGTGCGAGAACCACATAACTAGGGAGATAGACATTTGAGGGCGACGTTTTGTGTGTATGGGAAATATACACTCTACATAGTGCGTGTTCTTGGGTAAGAGAGATAGCGGGAGACCTAGAGAGTGAGGGAAGAGATGTGTGCGTGCCCAAGAGACAAAGTGATAGAGACCTATGTTGGGGTCCGGAGTTTATAAGAGAGAGGGGTGTTAATGTGCTCGTGTGTTGGTGTTTGGGGGAGAGAACGACTTCTGTGTGTGTGTGTGTGTGTGGTTGGGGGGGGGGGTTGACTTCAGATAAAGAGTGAGGTGTCTATATTTGAGGTACTTTAGCGTAATTGAGATATTGTGCACTCATGGTTGATCAATTTGTTTCACAGTTTGTACTATGAGATAACGATACTTTTGAACATGCGTGATATACCTTGATGTACCAGAATTACAAACCTAAGATTGGAATTTTGGAATTCGACTCCATCATTAGCTTTTGTAATTCATTTAAACGGAGGTACATTTTTAAGCCGGGATTTCGTGATTTCAAGTTCATATATCAAACCTAGAGATATACACATACGGGCATGTTCAAACTTTATAATCATCCACTTTATTCATTCACATACACATTTTTGCTTTTGTCATCATATTTAGGATAAACACATTTGGAATTTCATTTGAATTGGACCGTATGATGGTATTTGCTTGTAGTAGCTCAATGATCCATATTTGAATTGAATGGATAATCTAAGTTTCGAGTTGGAGACATTGATTTCCAAAACTTGCACATTTTTTTGCGTGCAAAACAAACAAATTGTTGGCCATGATATCATAGTCGGCTGTACGAGAGCAGAATACTTATAATTTTAGGCGCCAAAAGCTTTCAGACTTACCGCTCACATCGAAATATCATGCGCCCAAAAGTTTAGCCCTGTGATATTCCTGTTTTACCCCTGCCACATGAACGGAAAAGGGCTGCTTTGGTAACTCCATTGTTTTCCCCTCTTTGCCCCCAACATTCTTCCCTAGAGCCCCTCCCCTTCCCCTCCCCGACCCCCCAACCACGGCAAGCCGCCGAATCTAGTCCTCCGCCGCAGCGGTGGACCTCACACCCTGCTGGATCTACCTTCCGCACCTTGGAACCCCCAACTGCCAACTCACCACTTCACCGGAGCCGCTTCAACGACTGGCTTGTCCACCGCTCCAGATCTCCTTGACCGCCATCATGGTCCACCGCACCGGATCTGCTTAACCGACGCCCTCGTCCACCACAGCGTAGGCCCTTCACTAACTCCCTCGTCCGCCCCTTCGCTGGCCCTTCATACAAGCCCCCGTCCACCGCAACAGATCCGCCTCACCGAAAGCACTGTACAACGCGCCCGCCGAAGCCTTCATCCACTGCACCAGACCCGCTTCACAGACGCCATATTCAACTCCACCGGCCCTGCTTTACTGACGCAGCAGCTTCATCAGGTTATTTTGATTTCTACTCCTTCGGGTTTTCTCTTTATCGTGCAACTGTTCACTTACCACAGTTGAGCTTTCTTGTATGTCGACAGGCGCCGCAACCGTAGCACCGTAGCCGCTTCAGCAACGGCGACAGCCGACCCAAACTCAACCGCAACACAAGCACCATCGACGATCCTTAGCTATCAAGTATGACAACGATACCCATACGCCGCCGAGAATCAGGTACTATTATCCAACGGCCGACGCCTACGTTCACTTTCCTAGCATAAGCACCGCACCTTTGAATTTCTTCAGGGCATCATTCAGTTTTTCGTGAGATGCGTTATTCTGCTTGCACCTGTAGGGCCATACTTCTGGCAGTGAAGATGTTACATGTGCTAAATTACATACCAGTGCACATATAGTTAATATGCTTTAGTTTTGTTCTGATGCCACCTGTTGGTTCCATTAGACTGCTTAATGTTCTCTATGCTTAATTACACATCAGCAAACTAGCATGTGGTTCCGCTACTTTTTGTTCGTTTTACCCTACATTTTCTGATGCTAGCTATTACATCACTGCTCCGAGCCTCTGTTCATTACTTGTGTGTGTGTTCTTGATCTTCCCAAGTTGCATGACTAATTTGATGCTTCTATTAATTACGGAGCTGCCAACCCCATCAAGCAAAATATTTGTTCTTTTGGGGCCGGCACCTCGAACAAGCATAAAAATAGAGGGAAGCACATATACTCCCTCCGATTCTATTTACTCTGCGCATAACTCTTAACCCGCATACCAAGGAGGGCACTGGTTTAATTTTTCTGCACTAATTTGCCAATTAATTAGGGCAGAGGCGGATGGGGCAGGGCACAAAAGGAAACCAGCGCTAGGAATCGGCAACGCGCAGACTAATACGAGAAAACTGAGAAAAAGTTATATGCAAAGTAAAAAGAATCGAAGGGAGTATTGTCGTGTATGCACACACCCTTCTTTCATTAGTTTAGATGAACAATTGATGATCAATTCGGACCAGTGCATGCGATTAAAATTAATTTTACCTAAATAGATGGTGCAGAATAAACTACAACAACTAGATTTGCAACCACGGGATGCTGACGATATCTTCAAAGAACATTGCAACAGCAGCTAGGCTTCACAGCAACATATGGTAAGCCAGTGTGTTTTAGTACATGTGAAATGTAATGCGATTGGGCTGCTTTCTTGGCTTGTGCCCTCAACGTGTAATCCTACCGAATTACAAATAGTTCAGTTGTCTGCTTTGCTGTATTGCTTGATTCGAATGCTTATTTGTTGATACGCTATACCTGAGTTGGCCAATATGTCAGCAGTGCCTGCCATACTATCGTAAAGAAATGCATGCCTATTTCATTTGAGTCATTAACTTTTCCTCTCAACTTCATCACAAGACTGTCTTCATAGTTTATATGAGGCCACACTGTTAAGTGCTTTCTCAGATTATTTCATCTGCTTAGATGCCTTGGCAACTTAAATATAGCGGTTGTACACTCCCTTTCAACTAGGGATGTCAACTGGGTCCGGTTTAATCCCGATTAAAGTCCACTAGTGGTATGATAGTTCAAAAGAGTTTTTGTTTTTTTAGGAAAATGAACTAGGGAGGTAGCAAAAACTAACTAGATGGGACTGGCGGATTTCGTTTATTTGCCACTTACATCCCTAGTTTCATCTTACCATTTTAATTTCTTTTCGGCTGATGCTGCTTCGAACCACTTCAATATAGTTTGCCATGCTCGGCAATAATTTGTCCGCCGTTTACCATGTAAGCTTACTGCCTGGATCATATGATAACTATCTCTTACTGATGTCCAGCAGAAACCTTTCAGGATCCTGTTCACACTGGGACACAATGTACAACCCCAGAATCTATTTGTGGAAGCAGTGCGCCATCCATGTTACCAGATGGTAGCAGTTCAGAGGCAACACCGCCGGAGAGCAGCCTGAGCACAGATATTATAGTGCTTGAGGCTCTACTAGAGGCAGAAAGAGATGGTGTGGCTGCCATGAATGAGGTAATATTTATCTTGAGGCTGGAAATTACGAAATTAGCGGCACGCATTATGCAAGCAACCCAAGAATTGGAGGAAGTAAGAATGTTGCATTTGAAGACGGAGGAGGTCCTGCTGTTTCTGCTATCTGAAGCCCAAGATAATCCCGGTTCTTCTTTAGATACCAGTTGAAATTTTCATTAGATTATTGTACTTGCATGTTGTGTCATGTCTCTGATTGGATTATGTTGCAAGACCCCCTATGTTGTCCATGTGTTGTAATGATCCGAATTTTTTAGGCGAGGTAATCCTCAGAACTTGTATGATTGACATAAGGTGAACTGTTTGTCATGTGAGCATATTGTATTGGATGAAATAACTGTTTGACTCAGAGTGTATCCAACCTACTATATTCGAAGATCACGGCATTTCTAACTCATAATCATATATAAAGGTGGAATAAATCTTTGTTGTGGTTTTGAAGAAATAAATAACAAAACATATAATTATCTATGGATATTCGTAATCGAATACAAATTGGATTTGAATTTAGTTTGCCAGGTCCCAGGGCAAACGTGAATGCTAATTCTCCCGAGTTTTGAACGAAGCGGCTAAACACCCACTATAATTTGTGGGATGCTCGAAGCAAGTGTTTGTGAGATGGAAATTAATGTCTACCCCTGACACTTGACATCCTTATCGACTGGATTTACACTGTTGTCGATAGGGGTAGACTAGTAACTTCAATCAGATGTGGCACGACGGCCTGAGCCCATTCAGACACGGTGGGCGGCAAACGTGGGTGGCAAAACACATTTGATTCAAGCTCGTCCGAAAGACATGTGTCTCTTCCTCCATTTCCCCATTCATACACGGTGGGCGGCAAAACAAACTCTCCTTGTCCGAAATCGAAGTAGGCTTATATTTTAAATAGGGGTAGATGTGTAACTTCCATCAGACGTGACACAACCGCCCTACCTGTCAGCCCCGTTCATACACCGTGGGCGCCAACCATGGGCGGAAAAACACCCTCTCCTCGCCCAAAATAGTTACCGGCAAATATTTGGGAGATGCGAGATTACCGTCCTATCCCCAACCGACGCGATGTCCGAAATTTTAAACGGGGGATAAGTTCGTAACTTTCCCCCATTTCAGAGAAGCGCGTCCCAAAGTTTGAGATCCCCCCTCCCCTCCATTTCCCCATTCATACACCGTTGGCGGCACGACAACCTCCGCACTGCGGCCAGCCTCCTCCGTCCGCCACCCCATCCTCCACCTTGCCGAAGCCGCTAC
This sequence comes from Triticum monococcum, assembly GCA_034509565.1. Classification (NCBI taxonomy): domain Eukaryota; kingdom Viridiplantae; phylum Streptophyta; class Magnoliopsida; order Poales; family Poaceae; genus Triticum; species Triticum monococcum. The sequence goes on from CM067843.1 coordinate 479,710,760, forward strand.
CCCTACCCCGTCGTCCACTGCAAGAGATGGACGTCTCTCATCCACGGCGTTGGACCATCATCCTTTCATCGCCTCCCCTCGCTTCACCGGCGCCGTCGTCCACCTTGCCATTGCCGCTCCTATGACCGCCTCGTCCACGGCAACAGGATATATCCCCGGACCCGGTCGTCTGCCGTCTAAAGTCTTCTTCCCCACTGCCGACAGCCATCGCACACGCAGCACCCTCAACGTATCAGCATAGGCCTACATGAAGTCGCAAGAGAGGTGGTACTCTTCCATATGTGCTTAAGTTATTGATCTCACCTGGAAAATAGATCGTAATTTTTTACTGTACTTTTCTTGTCCGTACCAAATCGTAGTGGCTAGTTGAAAGAAAACATTGGTTGCGAAGTAGCTTTGTCCGGTTTGCACCTTCAAATCCGCCATGGCACGGGCACTATACTCGTAAAGATTATGGTTTCCCCCTTTATATTCACTACCATCATCGTAGGTGCTTCGTGTCGTGCTAGCACTGCTCCTCAAGACCTCAACCCAAAGCTTACGTGTTGAAATACGAATCTGATATGATGCTCATATCACTAAAACAGAGAATGTTTAATTGGTCACCTAATGTTCCTATATTCGTTTCGAAAAGCATGTGCGCCACCCACTGGTCCAGCTAGTTCCACTTTCCTGATTTTCTCTTGATGCTTAGGGTTTTCCCCTTTTATCTACTCTACTATGATCTGCGTAGGTTCTTTCTGTCGTACTAGCATTACTCCACCCTTCAAGCTAAACAACACAACACTTAGAATTTGAAAGCTTAGTTGTCAAATATGATTGTGATATGATACTGATATTAGTTAACCGACACATTTAATTGGTTAGCTAAAGGTCCCACTTGAGTTTCCAAATGCATGTCGCGACATATAGAGAGACAGCATAATTGCATTTCTTTGTCACTTGTTGACCGTACTTTCTTGTCCATACCAAATATTAGTTGTTATTTCAAAGCAAACATCGGTTGTTAACTACCCTTTGCGTGGTTTGCAGCTTCAGATCTGCCATCCCACTGCCACGGTCAACACTGTACTCATCATGCTTATGTTTTCCCCATTTTATGATGACCACAATCAGCCTACGTGGTTCGTGTCGTAATAGCACTGCTCCACCCATCGAGCTAAACAAGCTTAGTTGTACAAATTCATATATGATATTATTGCTGATATTAGTAAAATTGAGAGATGTTTAATTGGTTAGCTAAATGTTCCTACTTTAGTTTCGAAATGCATGTGAGCCACATATGGAGAGACCTAAAAGAATAGTAGTTCTCTGTGCGCTCTGGTTCATCATGGGTGGCCAACCGACATTGTATTAAAAGACTTGTAATATCTTCAATCTGCTTGCTCTTCTGCTCATCTTTAAGATGATACTCTTCTCTTGCGGTCGACTGGTCAGGTCGAGTTGTTCTCCCTTAGTATATTTTGAATCTGTCAGGTCAGGTCGACTTGTTCTTCTTTACTATATGTTGAAGCTATCATCTGCGAAGTGTCATCACTTCTGGAGCTCTCATATTTTGAGTAGTAGGCCACATTATATTAATGCACACAACAAATTACAGCATGCATGGCATCTTTTAAAAGAATTGCAGAGATAGCACAAAGGGGTTTATAGGGAGGCAGTATTGGATTAGAATCACTTCTGCATTACAAAGAAAATCTCACTTGTTTTTATGTTTTCATGCATGTCAGATATTGAACATTATCAAAATGAATATGAGAATGGGCGCACGAGAGGAATATTGCGGAATGATCCACTGCCTAACAAACTTGGCATGGTGGAGGATGGCCTATCTTATTCACCCATCAAGGTGCTTGCTCTAACTTTGCAAAGTTGTATTGGTCGCACATATTTGGCGTCTGACCTCTTCCATTACTTCTACTTTGTTACACCATCTGCTTAGTTTAAGCATCATATATGAGTATATGCCATACCTATCCATTTTCTGTACCTATTCCATGTGTCGTCACACTATATTTTTCCAGTCAAATGTTGTTCTTTCGTAATAGGTGTCCAAAAGGAAGAGGGTGAGTGCAGGTCGTCAAGGAGTACAAACTAGGTATTTGGAAAAGGTAGTGATACATGTTAAATCAGATAGATCAGCAGCCACAGAAAACACAGGCCCAACTGTACCACACTTTACCCCTACTCCACTGGCCAAACCCCTATTAGAACTGCTAGGAGCCCAGCGCCAGGTACTGTCTATGATATCAATTCAAAATTTGAACTCCTAAATTTCTGCTTGTGCCTTAACTTCTCTCTTATATGAAAACTAATTTCAGATGAATCTCCTTGCTCAAAGGATCATACGATCTCAAAACAATAATGGGCTCTGCATAGCTCTTGCAGTACCTCTCTCCCTTTTGCCTTGTAACGATGTACTTAATTAATTGCTATTTGATTATGTATCATCAGTCTGCACCTGACCTTCATTATCCTCTGTTTCTTCCAATATTATTTGATCTATATTTACTCTTTGCAAAATGTAGAATAATGGCAACGCTTATAAAGAATTTTCTTTGGGGAATTTATTGAATTATCCTTCCATCAACATGGAGAAGGGCTTTGTCTAGCCTGTGTTAACATGTAATGTAAGCTCATCCTTCTCAAGCCTTCAAACTTTGTTCTAGTATAGATTTGGATAGGCATCATTTCCTCCACTGTTGTTTGCTTTGCTGTTTACATCTGATTGGATGTTTGCAACAACTACCAGTTTCAAATTGTAGTTGTAAAAACATGTTCCTTATGCAGAACAGATCCATTTATTTGCTTATATAATTGTGAAACATGTTACATGTCTCCTTGTTTCTCTTTCAAACTCGTATCTCTTACGCCAGGCAGAACTTTAGGGAAGATAGTGAACCAAACCATCTTGAGGACAGGGAGATGACCCCAAGGTCCTGTCTTGATGAAGACAGTGAATTGAAGCTACTCACCAGCAGGTGTGAGACAACCTCTGTGCAGTCGCTGCCTCAATCAGTTCGACTTCTTCAGTCTCAACTTAAAGTATAAAGGCTTGCTTCAGCTCAGCTCCGACTTGAAGTCAAAGATGCAATGAAGATGTCAGAGGACTGCCGTGCACACCATCATGCCTTAAATCTAGTGTTGATGCATCTATCGTTGACACAACTGAGGTCTACTCAGCTTCTTCAGCTGTTTGGGGGGGGGGGGGGGCGACCTGGCCAGGCCTAGTGCCTTCTGAAGTGCTCTCAGATTTGTATATTCTTTTGTCGGTGCGTTTATTTGCACTGGTGGCGAACTTTGATGCCCAGTGGATGTAATATGTGTGATAGCCGTGATAGCCTAGTGTAAGTTGCTTGCTTATTTATTTCCTTGTTTTCTTGTTTATTTGTTTGCTTCTAGTCATTGTAGTTCTTTTTCCGCGGTTTGCTAGTGGCTGCAATAACGTATTCTTTAAAACTAGGCCACAATAACCATGGGATAATATTTACTGTAGTGACACCGGGCCTCCTACGGGCCGTAGAAACAGTGGGCCTTCTACGGGCCGTAGAAACAATGGGCCTTCTACGGGCCATAGAAACAATGGGCCTTCTACGAGCCGTATCATCAATGGGCCTTATACGGGTAGTATGATCGATGGCCAAACATGGGCCAATAATAGGCCGCATTATGGCCGTAAACGGGCTAGAGTTGGAATCGTCCGTTCATGGGCCGACCATAACGGGCCATCGTTAATAGGTCGTATTTGATGACGCTATGAAAACAGCCCAACGTATTAACGGACCACAAGCGGGCCGACTATAACCACGGGCTGAATTTGGCCCACAAGCAGAAAATGATAGTAACGGGCCGTAAGTAAACGAATGCTGGAAATGAGCCCAAGAATAAATGGGCTCTGAGAAGGCCGAAAGATAACATGGGCTGGAAACAGCCCAACGGAATAACGGGTCGTTAATGGGTATAAAGTGATACACTGTTCATTACGAGCCAGTTTCTGTTGGGGAACGTAGTAATTTCAAAATTTTCCTACGCACACGCAAGATCATGGTGATGCATAGCAACGAGGGGGAGAGTCTAATCTACGTACCCTTGTAGATCGCAGCGGAAGCGTTGACACAACGTAGAGGAAGTAGTTGTACGTCTTCTTCCCGATCCGACCGATGCAAGCACCGTTACTCCGGCACCTCCGAGTTCTTAGCACACGTACAGCTCGATGACGATCCCCGGGCTCCGATCCAGCAAAGCTTCGGGGAGTAGTTCCGTCAGCACGACGGCGTGGTGACGATCTTGATGTTCTACCAACGAAGGGCTTCGCCTAAGCACTACAACGATATGATCGAGGTGGAATATGGTGGCAGGGGGCACCGCACATGGCTAAGGAACGATCTCACTGATCAACTTGTGTGTCTAGAGGTGCCCCCTGCCCCTGTATATAAAGGAGCCAAGGGGGAGGGGTGCGCCGGCCAGGGAGGGGGCGCAGGAGGAGTCCTACTCCCACCGGGAGTAGGACCCCCCCCAATCCTAGTTGCACTAGGTTTCCCAAAGGGGGAAAGAGAGAGAGGGGGGGCTGGCCCCTTCTCCTAGTCCTAATAGTACTAAGGGAAGGGGGGCGCGTGGCCACATATGGGCTGCCCCTTTTCTCTTTTCCACTAAGGCCCATGAAGGCCCATATGGCTCCCGGGGGGTTCCGGTAACCTCCTGGTAATCCGGTAAAATCCCGATTTCACCCGGAACACTTCCGATATCCAAATATAGGCTTCCAATATATCAATCTTTATGTCTCGACCATTTTGAGACTCCTCGTCATGTCCGTGATCACATCCGGGACTCCGAACAACCTTCGGTATATCAAAATGCATAAACTCATAATAACTGTAATCGTAACATTAAGCGTGCAGACCCTACGGTTCGAGAACAATGTAGACATGACTGAGACAGATCTCTGGTCAATGGTGACCATCGTTATGTTGATCATATCTACTATATGATTCACGCTCGACCTTTCGGTCTCCGTGTTCCGAGGCCATATCTTCATATGCTAGGCTCGTCAAGTTTAACCTGAGTATTCTGTGTGTGCAAAACTGGCTTGCACCCGTTGTAGATGGACGTAGAGCTTATCACACCCGATCATCACGTGGTGTCTGGGCACGACGAACTTTAGCAACGGTGCATACTCAGGGAGAACACTTCTTGATAATTTAGTGAGAGATCATCTTATAATGCTACCGTCAATCAAAGCAAGATAAGATGCATAAAAAGATAAACATCACATGCAATCAAAATATGTGACATGATATGGCCATCATCATCTTGTGCCTTTGATCTCCATCTTCAAAGCATCGTCATGATTTCCATCGTCACTGGCATGACATCATGATTGTAACACCCTCGATGCGACTATATCTCCCACGTGTCGAGGCACGACTTAGAGGCATAATCGCATTGAAGGCATAAGTCGCAAGTGAGGCAATCTTCACACAACCCATGTAAATATAAATATGAAGGGGGAAAAATAATAATAATAGTCGGCTTACACTCGCCACGTCACATCAAGGTACATAAATAGCATACATCATACAAACACTCATGGCCCGACTACGGCGCCAAAATAGAAAAGGCCCCCCAACATGCGACTAAACCCTGAATCGAACCCCGAGCAGGCACCACTACTGATCATCAGGAAAAGAAACATAGTATCGCTGAGAGTCCTCGTCGTACTCCCACTTTAGCTCGAACGCGCCATCTGGAGGAGTATCATCGGTCCCTGCATCTGGTATAATAGTAATCTGTGAGCCACAAGGACTCAGCAATCTCGCACCCTCGTGATCAAGACTATTTAAGCTTAATAGGTAAGGAAGGGGGTAATGAGAGTGGAGCTGCAGCAAGCGACTAGCATATATGGTGGCTAACTTATTCGCAAAAGAGAGCGAGAAGAGAAGGCAAAGCACGAGCGATAACTAAGTAGAGCAGACTACGCAAGCATAACTCCAACGCCGTGTCCACTTCCCGGACTCCGCCGAGAAGAGGCCATCACGGCAACACACGCAGTTGAATCATTTTAATTAATTAAGTTCAAGTTATCTACAACCGGACATTAACAAATTCCCATCTGCCCATAACCGCGGGCACGGCTTTCGAAAGATCAATCCCTGCAGGGGGGTCCCAACTTAGCCCATAACAAGCTCTCACGGTCAACGAAGGAATAGACCTCCACCCAGGACCCACCGATCAGACTCGGTATCCCGGTACAACAAGATGATTCGACAGGTCAAAACTAGTCCAAATGGAGGGGGTATAAATAGGCATAGAGGGAGCTAGGAGAGTCCAAATGAGGTGCGGTTTTTGCCCACACGATCGTGATCGAACGACCGAGATGATGGAGCTGAGTTTGGTGGGTTTTGGGCCAAAAAGGAGGGGTGTTGGGCTGCACACACACGAGGCCTTTTCGGTCCCTCGGTTAACCGTTGGAGTATCAAACGAAGTCCAAATGACCCGAAACTTGACAGGCGGTCTACCGGTAGTAAACCAAGGCTGCATGGCAAGTCTCGGCCCAATCCGGAAATTTTTAATCCCCACACACGAAAGAAGGCTAGAAATGGCCACCGGAGGAGAACGAAGCGCCGGAATGCAAAACAGACAACGGGGAAAATGCTCGAATGCATGAGATGAACATGTATGCGAATGCAATGCACGTGACGACATGATATGAGATGCACGAAAAACGTAACAACACACGGAGGCAAAGACGCGAACCCGAGAATTAAATATAACTTAATGCCGGAAACGGCAAGAGTCGGAGTACAATTGGGGAAGGTTACATGCGGGGCGTTACAACACTCCACCACTACGAAAAGATCTCGTCCCGAGATCTAGGACTGAAAGAACTCCGGGTACTCAGAACGGAGGTGATCCTCGCGTTCCCAGGTAGCTTCACGGTCGGAATGGTGAGACCACTTGACTTTGAGAAACTTGATTGACTTGTTGCGAGTTTTGCGTTCAGTCTCTTCAAGGATTGCAACTGGGTGCTCACGGTAGGAGAGATCTTCTTGGAGCTCAATGTCCTCGAAGTTGACGGTGCGCTCAGGCGCCTTGAAGCACTTACGGAGTTGCGAGACGTGAAACACATCATGAACATTGGCAAAGGTTGCAGGAAGCTCGAGTTGATAGGCGAGGTCGCCTCTCTTGCTGACGATCTTGAAAGGCCCGACGTATCTTGGGGCAAGCTTCCCTTTGATACCGAAGCGACGAGTCCCTTTCATAGGAGAGACGCGGAGGTAGACATGATCTCCGATCTCGAAAGCCAAATCACGGTGCTTGCTGTCGTAATAGCTCTTCTGACGAGACTGGGCTGCTTTGAGGTTATCACGAATAACCTTGCACATTTCTTCTGCTTCTGTGATCAGGTCATTACCCAGCAGCTGACGTTCACCGGTTTCAGACCAGTTGAGAGGTGTACGGCACTTCCTACCATACAGAATTTCAAACGGGGCCTTGCCAGAACTTGCTTGGAAACTGTTGTTGTACGAGAATTCAGCATAAGGAAGGCAATCCTCCCACTTCATGCCGAAGGAGATAACACAAGCTCTGAGCATATCTTCAAGAATCTGGTTGACACGCTCGACTTGACCGCTTGTTTGAGGATGGAAAGCAGTGCTGAAGCGAATGCTGGTGCCCATGGCCTTCTGAAAAGAATCCCAGAACTTGGAGGTAAAGATGCTGCCACGGTCTGAAGATATCACTTGAGGAATACCGTGCAGAGAGACAATGCGAGAGGTGTAGAGCTCCGCCAATTGAGCTGCAGTGATTGACTCTTTGATAGGCAAGAAATGAGCCACTTTGGTCAGCTTGTCGATGACAACGAATATAGCATCATTGCCACGCTTGGACTTAGGAAACCCAGTCACGAAGTCCATTTCAATGTGGTCAAACTTCCATTCTGGAATGGCGAGAGGTTGGAGGAGACCTGCTGGCCTTTGGTGTTCTGCTTTCACTCTTCTGCAGACATCACATTCATTCACGAATTGAGCGATCTCGCGCTTCATTCTAGTCCACCAATAAGTTTGCTTCAGGTCTTGATACATCTTCGTGCTCCCAGGGTGGATGGAGAGGAGAGAGTTATGAGCCTCATTCATGATCACTTTACGAAGTTCACCTTTGGGCACAACAATTCGATCCTCGAAGAAGAGAGTGTCCTTGTCATCAAGCCGGTAGCACTTGTACTTGGACTGACTCTTTGCAATACCAATCTTCACCTTTTTCACCATAGCATCAAGAAGCTGGGCTTGGCGAATCTGGTCTTCCAAGGTAGGAGAAACTTGAAGGTTGGCAAGGAAACCTTGAGGAACAACTTGCAGATTAAGTTTGCGGAAGGCTTCACAAAGCTCGGGTTGATAAGGCTTGAGAATCAGACTGTTGCAATATGCTTTTCTGCTCAAAGCGTCAGCAATCACATTAGCCTTGCCTGGAGTATACTCGATACTCGGATTGTACTCTTGAATCATTTCGACCCATCGAGTCTGCCTGAGGTTGAGATTAGGCTGAGTGAAGATGTACTTGAGACTCTTGTGATCAGTGAAAATGTCCACTTTCCTTCCCAAGAGAAGATGTCTCCAAGTCAACAATGCGTGCACAACTGCCGCCAACTCGAGATCATGAGTGGGGTAGTTCTTCTCATTTGGCTTCAACTGGCGAGAGGTATAAGCAACAACTTTCTTCTCTTGCATCAGTACTGCACCGAGACCTTGGAGAGAGGCATCACAAAAGACCTCGTACGGCTTGGTTTCATCAGGCGGGGTTAGAACTGGAGCAGTGATCAATCTCTCTTTCAAAGCGTTGAAAGAAACATCACATTCCGGAGACCAAACGTACTTGACGTGCTTCTGAAGAAGATTTGAGAGAGGCTTCGCGATCTTGGAGAAGTTTTCGACGAATCTTCGACAATAACTTGCAAGACCGAGGAAGCTACGGAGTTGCTTCACATTCTGAGGAGGTTCCCAATTAACGATTGCAGACACCTTCTCAGGATCCACAGAAATGCCCTTGGCAGAGATAATATGACCAAGATAAAGAACCTCATCGAGCCAAAACTCACACTTAGAGAACTTGGCATAGAATTGATGTTCCCTTAGCTTGTCAAGAACCAAACGCAAGTGTTTGGCATGATCTTCCTTGTTCTTCGAGAAAACCAGGATATCATCGAGATAGACCAAAACAAAGTCGTTGGTGTAGGGGTTGAAGATGAAGTTCATCATGCGAGAGAACGTCGGAGGAGCATTGGCGAGGCCAAAAGACATAACAGTGTATTCATATGACCCATAGCTTGTTCTGAACGCCGTCTTTGGAATATCTTGTTCACGAATGCGAATTTGATGATAACCCATACGGAGATCAAGCTTGGAGAATACTTGGGCACCCTTGAGTTGTTCGAATAGCTCATTAATGTTGGGAAGTGGATACTTGTTCTTGATGGTCTTCTTGTTCAATGGACGATAATCAACACAAAGTCGGTCCGTTCCATCCTTCTTCTTCACAAAAAGAACACCACAACCCCACGGAGAAGTACTAGGCCGAATGAGACCCATACTTTCTTGCTTATCGAGCTGTTTCTTCAACTCCTTCAACTCTTCGGGGCCGAGCTTGTAAGGCCGTTTGCACACCGGTTCCGTACCGGGCTCAAGTTCAATAACGAATTCCACGGGCCGGTTTGGAGGCATGCCTGGGAGTTCTTCAGGGAAGACATCTTGATACTCACAAACAACCGGAATCTGCGAAATAGCATCCAATTCACCCTTCTCATTGAGAGAGAATAACCGGATGGTATTATCCCGAGCAGCAAAGACAATCACTTCCTCAGACGAATGAGTCAGTTGAATCTGCTTGGCTGCACAATCCAGCTGAGCTTTATGTTTAGAGAGCCAGTCCATCCCAAGAATGAGGTCGATATCGGAATTGCCAAGAACCGTTGGAGAAGCCAAGAACTTGAAGTCACCCAACTTGATAGAAATATCCGGAGCAATGGAGTTAGCCTGCATGCGTTTACCAGGAGAGACGACTGCTAATGGACTAGGCAGAATTTGCTGAGCCAAACCATGCCTAGATGTAAAAGGCCTTGAAATGAAACAATGCGATGCACCTGTGTCAAAAAGAACTTTTGCAGGAATATCATTAACAGGAAGGTTACCCATGATCACATCTGACGAATCCTCTGCCTGAGCTGCGTTCATCAAGTTGACCTTGGCGGACTTGGAATTATGCTTGACCACAGCTGTACTTGCCGATCTGACAGGAGGAGGAGGAGGAAGACGCCTCTGGTTGAAACACTTGTTAGCGTAGTGACCCTTCTGTTGGCACTTGTTGCACGTGACCTCTGAGAGCGGACGGTGGTACGGAGCACTCGATCTTGGAGCTTGAGACGAAGTCTTGTTCTGAAAGCCTGGGTTGGGTGGGTGGGAAGAACCACTGCCACCTTTGCTCTTCTGCTGATACGGCTGACGGAACGGAGGAGGAGGAAGCCAATACTTCTGCTGCTTGGCCACTTGAGTAGAGGACGAAGACGAAGTGTCTCTGACTCGCTTCCTGGAAGCATCACACCTGAGCTGAGCAGCCTCTTGCTTCAGTGCCATGTTGTAGAACTCATCGTATCTCAGCGGCTCGAAGAGGACAAGAGCGAGCTGAATTTCTTCACGAAGACCACCCCTGAACTGATAGATCATGCTCTTCTCATCAGGAACATCCTGCTTGGCAAAACGGGCGAGCTTCTGGAACAACTTGTTGTAGTCATAGACAGACAAAGAGCCTTGCTTCAGATTGCGGAATTCTTCACGTTTGCTTTCAGTCACACTTTGAGGAATGTGATGAGCGCGGAAATCACGACGGAAATCATCCCAAGTGATCAAACGTCCACCTCTGGAATCCCGGTACTGCTGAAACCACTCTGCGGCCTGATCCTTGAGCTGGAAAGACGCGAACTTGACGAAATCTTCAGGTCTGACGTTGCTACATTCAAAATGCTTGCCCAGATCGACTAACCAATCATCAGCATCGGTAGCCTCAACGCAGTTACTGAACGTTTTTGGACCATTAGCGAGGAACTGATGCAGAGTTGCAAACTGGTTCTGGTTGCTGCCTTGGTTCGCTTGACTGTTTTGATTCCACTCTTGGATGATTTGCATGATCAGCTGAGTATTTGCATTAGTAGCAGCCATCACAGCCTGCCATGCTTCCGGAGGAGGCGGAGGTGGCGGAGGATCTGGGTTCGGAGTCGTGCGCGTTGGAAGAGCCATCCTGAAGAGGTTGACCACCATTAGCACACAAATAGACAAATATAGAAGGTGAATCCAACGGAATGAAAAATTGCAACATAAGTCTTCACATCCGAACAAAATGAACGAATGCACTTCTCTTGAAGTGGTCACATACTCCTAAATTGCGAAGCTACGAAGAATCAAGTAGAATAAGTACATCAATGAGGGATGGAATCAACATATGACGTCGGAGAAGAACGAATACCACAACTCGAAATAAAACCAAGGGTTGGCTTGCGGAAATAAGCCGGAACAAACACATGATAGAAATTTCGTCCGAAGTGTTCGTGGTAGGACCTACACGGGCTCGACCGTACAGCACCATCATGTACAAGGCAGTGCACATGACATACGAAGCGTCCCCGAGTCAGCATAGCCAAGGACTCTTTAAGACACAACGAGGCCACTGTAAAATCGACCGTGAATAGGCGAACCACTAGACGTCGAACCCCAATTTCATATCACACATCTGTTGGAAAGATATCCTAAGGCTACTAGAATTCCCACCTATGCAATTCCCGAAACTTTCCGGTTATGTAATCAGGTGTTGAGGATACAGGGGAAGCATAATATCTCACCCAAGCTAGCAAATCCTACATCCAGCTGCATCCATCCTTCAACACATAACCAAGAAACCTTCGGAAACCATCTATCTCAACCTTCGAAAAGCATCCGTTATACAAGTTATGGCGATACTCCCGAACTCCCGCCCCAGTACTGGGTGACGTCGAGGTTATCTCACCAACGAACTGCATAAAGGAGATTTTCGATGTCGCGCACATATCTCAAGTATGCCAGAATTGCAACGATAGAATTATGATGACAACACCTCAGAGCTCAACTCCCCGGGACACTTCCACTAAACCCCTGACAGGAGGCACCAAGACAGTATTCTCATCATAAGCCATCGGAACAAAACCAAGATACTCGCGTGATCCTAAAAAATTTTTTTTAGTGAAATTTGAGAAGAGAAGAGACAAAACTCTACGTCAGGATGCCTTACCAGAGCGATGAGGAGACTGGGAAGTAAAAAGAATTCCTAAGCTCTCCGATATATAATTCCTAAGGACTCAAAACATTTTTCTAGACACAACTCGGCTGCTAGAAACGATCAAGCAATGGGGCTCCTAAGGTCGGGGAAGGCTCTGATTACCAACTTGTAACACCCTCGATGCGACTATATCTCCCACGTGTCGAGGCACGACTTAGAGGCATAATCGCATTGAAGGCATAAGTCGCAAGTGAGGCGATCTTCACACAACCCATGTAAATATAAATATGAAGGGGGAAAAATAATAATAATAGTCGGCTTACACTCGCCACGTCACATCAAGGTACATAAATAGCATACATCATACAAACACTCATGGCCCGACTACGGCGCCAAAATAGAAAAGGCCCCCCAACATGCGACTAAACCCTGAATCGAACCCCGAGCAGGCACCACTACTGATCATCAGGAAAAGAAACATAGTATCGCTGAGAGTCCTCGTCGTACTCCCACTTCAGCTCGAACGCGCCATCTGGAGGAGTATCATCGGTCCCTGCATCTGGTATAATAGTAATCTGTGAGCCACAAGGACTCAGCAATCTCGCTCCCTCGTGATCAAGACTATTTAAGCTTAATAGGTAAGGAAGGGGGTAATGAGAGTGGAGCTGCAGCAAGCGACTAGCATATATGGTGGCTAACTTATTCGCAAAAGAGAGCGAGAAGAGAAGGCAAAGCACGAGCGATAACTAAGTAGAGCAGACTACGCAAGCATAACTCCAACGCCGTGTCCACTTCCCGGACTCCGCCGAGAAGAGGCCATCACGGCAACACACGCAGTTGAATCATTTTAATTAATTAAGTTCAAGTTATCTACAACCGGACATTAACAAATTCCCATCTGCCCATAACCGCGGGCACGGCTTTCGAAAGATCAATCCCTGCAGGGGGGTCCCAACTTAGCCCATAACAAGCTCTCACGGTCAACGAAGGAATAGACCTCCACCCAGGACCCACCGATCAGACTCGGTATCCCGGTACAACAAGATGATTCGACAGGTCAAAACTAGTCCAGCAACACCGCCCGAATGCGCCGACAAATCCCGATAGGAGCTGCACATATCTCTTTCTCAGGGCACACTCAGATTGTCTTAGGTACGGGTAGGCCAGCCCAGAGTTGCCCCTGGTGGCCACCGGCAGCTGACAGTTGGACCAACACTCAGAGGAGCACTGGCCCGGGGGGGTTTAAAATAAGATGACCCTCGGGTTCCGGAAACCCAAGGGAAAGAAAAGGGTAGGTGGCAAATGGTAAAACCAATGTTGGGCATTGCTGGAAAAGCTTTAATCAAGGCGAACTATCAAGGGGTTCCCATTATGGCCCAACCGCGTAAGGGACGCAACAAACCGGGAACATAACACCGATATGACGGAAACTAGGGCGGCAAGAGTGGAACAAAACACTAGGCGAGAGGCCGAGCCTTCCACCCTTTACCAAGTATATAGATGAGTAAAGATAACATAGCAATATAGTGATATCCCAACAAGTAAATAAATGTTCCAACGAGGAACGGCTCCAATCTTCTCCTGCAACTAACAACGCTATAAGAAGGGCTGAGCAAAGCGGGAACATAGCCAATCAATGGTTTGCTAGGACAAAGGTGGGTTAGAGGCTCAATCATGGCAATTGGGAGGCTGACAAGCAAGTGGTAGGCATCGTAGCATTGGCAAAGCAAAAGAGCGAGCAAACTAGCATAGCAAAGATAGTAGTGATTTCAAGGGTGTGATCATCTTGCCTGCACAGTTGTCAGAATTGACTGGATCCTCAAAAGCAAACTCAACGGGCTCCTCGTTAGCGAACTCGTCTCCCGGCTCTACCCAACAACACAAACAAGCAACAAGGATACAATCAACCACGTGCAAAGGCAACCAATAAGATGCAAAGATGATATGCTATGCGGGATGCGATGCGGGGTGCAAGAATGCAACAAGTAACAGGAAATGCATGAACCTGGCCTCAACTTGGAAATCCAAGTGTGCCACTGGATAGAGGGGAAGAAATCCCCTGAAAACGATATAAAGATCATGGCAATCGGAGCTACGGTTAAGAAATGGCAAGCATTTTACTAAACGAACCGATCTGCAATTTACAGCAACATGCCTCCTAAATGCAACAAAATGAACATGCTACAGCCACCCAACATGAAAACAAAATACATGTCAGTGATTTACTCATCAAGCTTAACAAATCATCATGACTGAGGCATGGGCAAATTCATCCATTAAGGGCTTCAAACAAGCATGGCAAAACTGAATAAGCAAAACAGATTTCAGACTTAGCGAAATTAACGCTAGTCTGGAATTTCAGACCACGATGCCCTCTTCGGAGCAGCAAAACAACATGAAGGAAAACCTGAACATGGCAAGTAAGAGCATGGCATGGAGCTACTCAACAAGCTTAACAAAACACCCAAAATGACCTGGGGCCAAAAGGGTTCACAAAATACTCTACCGAGCACACGAACATCGATGAAACACAATCAGTTTTCAGACTTAGTGAAAACTGGGACATGCTGAAATAATAACTCACGGAGGCATATAAACGAGCTCGGTGCTCTCACTACGGTGCAAGTCATGGCAAGGCAAGCATATATCCATTAAGAAGGCACAAAATGCTAGCTAGATATGGCAAGAACAATGGCATAGCATGCATGGATCACTAGCAATCACTCCGGCAAAATCGCAAAAGAGTTAACGATCTGCCCAAAACAGCAACTATCCAAAAGTTGAGCTCGATTGAGTCAACCTAGAGTGCTCCAACATAACAAGCAAAGACATGTATGGATTAAGCACAACAAGCATAACAAAACACTCTTATTGATCATCCTCAAAAGAGGCACGGATCGCTAGGAAACGAGCCGGACATATAGCATCGTGAACTAAAACGGCTCAGACTTAGTGAAAATCACTAAGTCCCTGAAATCTGAAATCTCAGGTAGCCTTCTTCGCAAGCTTGCACAAGACAACACACACCTCCTAAAAATACAAGGAAGGCACCTCTGGAAAGAAGACAACGCGCTTGCCAATTCATCCCAAAGGGGCACAGGCATATCATGCACGGATTAAATATGGCAAAAATGACAAAAGTGCATGTTGGATTAACGGATCTGCAATTTAACACAACATGCCTCCTTCCAACAGTATTTTGGGCAACCAGATGACCTCAAATGCAAATGATGCAATGGAATGAAATGATGTACTCGTCGAGACGAAGAATTTGACATATCATACGCCCAAATCGGAGCTACGGATGCGGAGATACAGGCAGTCAAAGTATGCACAAAAGTTAAGGGGGAGAGGGAAATAGTCAACCCAGATCTAGGGTTCGTCCGGCGCGCGAACCGAGGCGGCCGGATCTCGCCGGAACAGGGCTCGCCGGAGCTCTTCGAGGTCGCCGGAGAAGATGGCCGGGGCGAGGTCGGCCGGTGGAGGAGGGAGGCGAGGCCGGCACGAGTGTAAGGCGGCGGGCTCCTCCGCGGCAAGGGGCGGCGGGGCCGGCTGAAGGCGGCGGCGGGAGGCGTGCCGCGCCGGCGATGGCGGTGCGGCGGCCGACCGGGAGGAGGACGGCGGCGCGGTCGGCTCTGGCGGCGGGGCGATGCGGGCACGGGAGGTGGCGGCGGCGGGCCGGGAGGGCCAGGCGCGGGCTCTCCGGGCCGGCGCGGCGGCGGCGGTTGGTGCGGCCACGTGGCGCGCTGCGAGAGGGCGAGGGGCGCGGCGGACGTTGTCCGGTCCGCTCCGGACACGTCCGTCGGCGGCGGATCTGGAGTTTATTTTTTTTTTAGGGTTTCGGAGGAGGAAGACGAGATCCGAAATGGAGGGGGTATAAATAGGCATAGAGGGAGCTAGGAGAGTCCAAATGAGGTGCGGTTTTCGCCCACACGATCGTGATCGAACGACCGAGACGATGGAGCTGAGTTTGGTGGGTTTTGGGCCAAAAAGGAGGGGTGTTGGGCTGCACACACACGAGGCCTTTTCGGTCCCTCGGTTAACCGTTGGAGTATCAAACGAAGTCCAAATGACCCGAAACTTGACAGGCGGTCTACCGGTAGTAAACCAAGGCCGCATGGCAAGTCTCGGCCCAATCCGGAAATGTTTAATCCCCACACACGAAAGAAGGCTAGAAATGGCCACTGGAGGAGAACGAAGCGCCGGAATGCAAAACGGACAACGGGGAAAATGCTCGAATGCATGAGATGAACATGTATGCGAATGCAATGCACGTGACGACATGATATGAGATGCATGAAAAACGTAACAACACACGGAGTCAAAGACGCGAACCCGAGAATTAAATATAACTTAATGCCGGAAACGGCAAGAGTCGGAGTACAATTGGGGAAGGTTACATGCGGGGCGTTACAATGATCTCCATCATCTTGATCTATATCAATATGTCGTCACATGGTCATCTCGCCAACTATTGCTCTTGCAACTATTTCTATTGCATAGCGATAAAGTAAAGCAATTATTGGGCGCTTGCATCTTATGCAATAGACAGACAACCATAAGGCTTTTGCCAGTTGCCGATAACTTCAACAAAACATGATCATCTTATACAACAACTTATAACTCATCACGTTTTGACCAAATCACATCACAACATGCCCTGCAAAAACAAGTTAGACGTCCTCTACTTTGTTGTTGCAAATTTTACGTGGCTGCTACGGGCTTAGCAAGAACCAATCTTACCTACGCATCAAAACCACAACGATAGTTTGTCAAATAGACTCCGTTTTAACCTTCGCAAGGACTGGGCGTAGCCACACTCGGTTCAACTAAAGTTGGAGAAACAGTCACCCGCAAGTCACCTATGTGCAAAGCACGTCAGGGAAACCGGTCTCGCGTAAGCGTACGCGTAATGTTGGTCCGGGCCGCTTCATCCAACAATACCGCCGAACCAAAGTATGACATGCTGGTAGGCAGTATGACTTATATCGCCCACAACTCACTTGTGTTCTACTCGTGCATATAACATCAAACCATAAAACCTAGGCTCGGATGCCACTGTTGGGGAACGTAGTAATTTCAAAAAAATTCTACGCACACGCAAGATCATGGTGATGCATAGCAACGAGGGGGAGAGTCCGATCTACGTACCCTTGTAGATCGCAACGGAAGCGTTGACACAACGTAGAGGAAGTAGTCGTACGTCTTCTTCCCGATCCGACCGATCCAAGCACCGTTACTCCGGCACCTCCGAGTTCTTAGCACACGTACAGCTCGATGACGATCCCCGGGCTCCGATCCAGCAAAGCTTCGGGAGTAGTTCCGTCAGCACGACGGCGTGGTAACGATCTTGATGTTCTACCAACGAAGGGCTTCGCCTAAGCACTACAACGATATGATCGAGGTGGAATATGGTGGCAGGGGGCACCGCACATGGCTAAGGAACGATCTCACTGATCAACTTGTGTGTCTAGAGGTGCCCCCTGCCCCTGTATATAAAGGAGCCAAGGGGGAGGGGTGCGCCGGCCAGGGAGGGGGCGCAGGAGGAGTCCTACTCCCACCGGGAATAGGACCCCCCCCCCCTCAATCCTAGTTGGACTAGGTTTCCCAAAGGGGGAAAGAGAGAGAGGGGGGGCTGGCCCCTTCTCCTAGTCCTAATAGGACTAAGGGAAGGGGGGCGCGTGGCCACATATGGGCTGCCCCTTTTCTCTTTTCCACTAAGGCCCATGAAGGCCCATATGGCTCCCGGGGGGTTCCGGTAACCTCCTGGTAATCCGGTAAAATCCCGATTTCACCCGGAACACTTCCGATATCCAAATATAGGCTTCCAATATATCAATCTTTATGTCTCGACCATTTTGAGACTCCTCGTCATGTCCGTGATTACATCCGGGACTCCGAACAACCTTCGGTATATCAAAATGCATAAACATATAATAACTGTAATCGTAACATTAAGCGTGCGGACCCTACGGTTCGAGAACAATGTAGACATGACTCAGACAGATCTCTGGTCAATGGTGACCATCGTTATGTTGATCATATCTACTATATGATTCACGCTCGACCTTTCGGTCTCCGTGTTCCGAGGCCATATCTGCATATGCTAGGCTCGTCAAGTTTAACCTGAGTATTCTGCGTGTGCAAAACTGGCTTGCACCCGTTGTAGATGGACGTAGAGCTTATCACACCCGATCATCACGTGGTGTCTGGGCACGACGAACTTTAGCAACGGTGCATACTCAGGGAGAACACTTCTTGATAATTTAGTGAGAGATCATCTTATAATGCTACCGTCAATCAAAGCAAGATAAGATGCATAAAAAGATAAACATCACATGCAATCAAAATATGTGACATGATATGGCCATCATCATCTTGTGCCTTTGATCTCCATCTTCAAAGCATCTTCACGATTTCCATCGTCACTGGCATGACATCATGATCTCCATCATCTTGATCTATATCAATATGTCGTCACATGGTCGTCTCGCCAACTATTGCTCTTGCAACTATTTCTATTGCATAGCGATAAAGTAAAGCAATTATTGGGCGCTTGCATCTTATGCAATAGACAGACAACCATAAGGCTTTTGCCAGTTGCCGATAACTTCAACAAAACATGATCATCTTATACAACAACTTATAACTCATCACGTTTTGACCATATCACATCACAACATGCCCTGCAAAAACAAGTTAGACGTCCTCTACTTTGTTGTTGCAAATTTTACGTGGCTGCTACGGGCTTAGCAAGAACCAATCTTACCTACGCATCAAAACCACAACGATAGTTTGTCAAATAGACTCCGTTTTAACCTTCGCAAGGACTGGGCGTAGCCACACTCGGTTCAACTAAAGTTGGAGAAACAGTCACCCGCAAGTCACCTATGTGCAAAGCACGTCGGGGAAACCGGTCTCGCGTAAGCGTACGCGTAATGTTGGTCCGGGCCGCTTCATCCAACAATACCGCCGAACCAAAGTATGACATGCTGGTAGGCAGTATGACTTATATCGCCCACAACTCACTTGTGTTCTACTCGTGCATATAACATCAAACCATAAAACCTAGGCTCGGATGCCACTGTTGGGGAACGTAGTAATTTCAAAAAAATTCTACGCACACGCAAGATCATGGTGATGCATAGCAACGAGGGGGAGAGTCCGATCTACGTACCCTTGTAGATCGCAACGGAAGCGTTGACACAACGTAGAGGAAGTAGTCGTACGTCTTCTTCCCGATCCGACCGATCCAAGCACCGTTACTGCGGCACCTCCGAGTTCTTAGCACATGTACAACTCGATGACGATCTCCGGGCTCCGATCTAGCAAAGCTTCGGGGAGGAGTTCCGTCAGCACGACGGCGTGGTGACGATCTTGATGTTCTACCGACGCAGGGCTTCGCCTAAGCACTACAACGATATGATCGAGGTGGAATATGGTGGCAGGGGGCACCGCACACTGCTAAGGAACGATCTTAATGATCAACTTGTGTGTCTAGAGGTGCCCCCTGCCCCTGTATATAAAGGAGCCAAGGGGGAGGGGTGCGCCGGCCAGGGAGAGGGCGCAGGAGGAGTCCTATTCCCACCGGGAGTAGGACTCCCCCCCAATCCTAGTTGGACTAGGTTTCCCAAAGGGGGAAAGAGAGAGAGGGGGGGCCGGCCCCTTCTCCTAGTCCTAATAGGACTAAGGGAAGGGGGGCGCGCGGCCACCTATGGGCTGCCCCTTTTCTCTTTTCCACTAAGGCCCATGAAGGCCCATATGGCTCCCGGGGGGTTCCGGTAACCTCCCGGTAATCCAGTAAAATCCCGAGAACAATGTAGACATGACCGAGACACTTCTCCGGTCAATAACCAATAGCGGGACCTGGATGCCCATATTGGCTCCTACATATTCTACGAAGATCTTTATCGGTCAGACCGCATAACAACATACGTTGTTCCCTTTGTCATCGGTATGTTCCTTGCCCGAGATTCGATCGTCGGTATCCAATACCTAGTTCAATCTCGTTACCGGCAAGTCTCTTTACTCGTTCTGTAATACATCATCTCGCAACTAACTCATTAGTTGCATTGCTTGCAAGGCTTAAGTGATGTGCATTACCGAGAGGGCCCAGAGATACCTCTCCGACAATCGGAGTGACAAATCCTAATCTCGAAATACGTCAACCCAACATGTACCTTTGGAGACACCTGTAGAGTACCTTTATAATCACCCAGTTACGTTGTGACGTAGCACACAAAGTGTTCCTCCGGCACACGGGAGTTACATAATCTCATAGTCATAGGAACATGTATAAGTCATGAAGAAAGCAATAGCAACATACTAAACGATCGGGTGCTAAGCTAATGAAATGAGTCATGTCAATCAGATCATTCATCTAATGATGTGATCCCGTTAATCAAATAACAACTCTTTGTCCATGGTTAGGAAACATAACCATCTTTGATTAACGAGCTAGTCAAGTAGAGGCATACTAGTGACACTCTGTTTGTCTATGTATTCACACATGTATTATGTTTCCGGTTAATACAATTCTAGCATGAATAATAAACATTTATCATGATATAAGGAAATAAATAATAACTTTATTATTGCCTCTAGGGCATATTTCCTTCAGTCTCCCACTTGCACTAGAGTCAATAATCTAGATCACATCACCACGTGATTAACATCGATAGTTCACATCATCATGTGATTAACACCCATAGTTCACATCTCCATGTGACCAACACCCAAAGGGTTTACTAGATTCAGTAATCTAGTTCACATCGCTATGTGATTAACACCCAAAGAGTACTAAGGTGTGATCATGTTTTGCTTGTGAGAGAATCTTAGTCAGCGGGTCTGCCACATTCAAATCCACATGTATTTTGCAAATTTCTATGTCAACAATGCTCTGCATGGAGCTACTCTAGCTAATTGCTCCCACTTTCAATATGTATCTAGACTGAGACTTAGAGTCAACTAGATTAGTGTCAAAACTTGCATCGGCGTAACCCTTTACGACGAACCTTTTTTTATCACGTCCATAATCGAGAAACATATCCATATTTCACTAAGGATAATTCTGACCGCTGTCCAGTGATCTACTCCTAGATGACTATTGTACTCCCTTGCCAAATCAGTGCAGGGTATACAATAGATCTGGTATACAGCATGACATACTTTATAGAACCTATGGCCAAGGCATAGGGAATGACTTTCATTCTCTTTCTATCTTCTGGCGTGGTCGGGCTTTGAGTCTTACTCAACTTCACACCTTATAATACAGGCAAGAACTCTTTCTTTGACTGCTCCATTTTGAACTACTTCAAAATCTTGTCAAGGTATGTACTCATTGAAAAAACTTATCAAGCGTCTTGATCTATCTCTATAGATCTTGAAGCTCAATATGTAAGCGGCTTCACCGAAGTCTTTCTTTGAAAAACTCCTTTCAAACACTCCTTTATGCTTTACAGAATAATTCTACATTATTTCCGATCAACAATATGTCATTCACATATACTTATCAGAAATGTTGTAGTGCTCCCACTCACTTTCTTGTAAATACAGGCTTCACCGCAAGTCTGTATAAAACTATATGCTTTGATCAACTCATCAAAGCGTATATTCCAACTCCGAGATGCTTGCACCAGTCCACAGATGGATCGCTGGAGCTTGCACATTTTGTTAGCACCTTTTGGATTGACAAAACCTTCTGTTGCATCATATACAACTCTTCTTTAATAAATCCATTAAGGAATGCAATTTTGTTTATCCATTTGCCAGATTTCATAAAATGCGGCAATTACTAACATGATTCGGACAGACTCAAGCATAGATACGAGTGAGAAGCTCTCATCGTAGTCAACACCTTGAACTTGTCGAAAACCTTTTGCGACAATTCTAGCTTTGTAGATAGTAACACTACTATCAGCGTCTGTCTTCCTCTTGAAGATCCATTTATTCACAATTGCTTGCCGATCATCGGGCAAGTCAACCAAAGTCCAAACTTTGTTCTCATACATGGATCATATCTCAGATTTCATGGCCTCAAACCATTTCGCAGAATCTGGGCTCATCATCGCTTCCTCATAGTTCGTAGGTTCGTCATGGTCAATTAACATGACCTCCAGAATAGGATTACCGTACCTCTCTGGTGCGGATCTCACTCTGGTTTACCTACGAGATTCGGTAGTAACTTGATCTGAAGTTACATGATCATCATCATTAGCTTCCTCACTAATTGGTGTAGTAGTCACAAGAACAGATTTTTGTGATGAACTACTTTCCATTAAGGTAGAAGGTACAATTACCTTATCAAGTTTTCTACTTTCCTCCCACTTACTTCTTTCAAGAGAAACTCCTTCTCTAGAAAGGATTCATTATAAGCAACGAATGTCTTGCCTTAGGATCTGTGATAGAAGGTGTACCCAACAGTCTCCTTTGGGTATCCTATGAAGACATATTTCTCCGATTTGGGTTTGAGCTTATCAGGATGAAACTTTTTCTCATAAGCATCGCAACCCCAAACTTCAAGAAACGACAACTTCGGTTTCTTGCCAAACCATAGTTCATAAGGCGTCGTCTTGACGGATATAGATGGTGCCCCTTTTTTAACGTGAATGCAGCTGTCTCTAATGCATGACCCCAAAAATGATAGTGGTAAATCGGTAAGAAACATCATAGATTGCACTATATCCAATAAAGTACGGTTATGACGTTCGGACACACCATTATGCTGTGGTGTTCCAGGTGGCGTGAGTAGTGAAACTATTTCACATTGTTTTAACTAAAGACCAAACTCGTAACTCAAATACTCTTTTCCACGATCAGATCGTAGAAACTTTATTTTCTTGTTACGATGATTTTCCACTTCACTCTGAAATTATATGAACTTTTCAAATGTATCAGACTTCTATTTCATTAAGTAGATATACCCATATCTGCTCAAATCATCTGTGAAGGTCAGAAAATAATGATACCCGCTGCAAGCCTTAAATAGTCATCGGACCACATACATCAGTATGTATGATTTCCAACAAATCTGTTGCTTGCTCCATTGTTCCGGAGAACAGCGTTTTAGTCATCTTGCCCAAAAGGCATGGTTCGCAAGCATCAAGTGATTCCGAAAGCCCATCAGCATGGAGTTTCTTCATGCGCTTTATACCAATATGACCTAAACGGCAGTGCCACAAATAAGTTGCACTATCAATATTAACTTTGAATCTTTTGGTTTCAATATTATGAATATGTGTATCACTACGATCGAGATCCAACGAACTTGTTTCATTGGGTGTATGACCATCGAAGGTTTTATTCATGTAAACAGAACAACAATTATTCTCTGACTTTAATGAATAACCGTATTGCAATAAACATGATCAAATCATATTCATGCTCAACGCAAAAACCAAATAACACTTATTTAAGTTCAACACTAATCCCGAAAGTATAGGGGAGTGTGCGATGATGATCATATCAATCTTGGAACTACTTCCAACACACATCGTCACTTCACCCTTAACTAGTCTTTGTTTATTCTGCAACTCCTGTTTCGAGTTACTACTCTTAGCAACTGAACCAATATCAAATACTGAGGGGTTGCTATAAACACTAGTAAAGCACACATCAATAACATGTATATCAAATATACTTTTGTTCACTTTGCCATCCTTCTTATCCGCCAAATACTTGGGGCAGTTCCGCTTCCAGTGACCAGTCCCTTTGCAGTAGAAGCACTCAGGCTTAGGACCAGACTTGGGCTTCTTCACTTGAGCAGCAACTTGCTTGCCGTTCTTCTTGAAGTTCCCCTTCTTCCCTTTTGCCCTTTTCTTCAAACTAGTGGTCTTGTCAACCATCAACACTTGATGTTTTTCTTGATTTCTACCTTCATCGATTTCAGCATCACGAAGAGCTTGGGAATCGTTTCCGTTATCCCTTGCATATCATAGTTCATCACGAAGTTCTACTAACTTGGTGATGGTGACTAGAGAATTCTGTCAATCACTATCTTATCTGGAAGATTAACTCCCACTTGATTCAAGCGATTGTAGTACCCAGACAATCTGAGCACATGCTCACTAGTTGAGCGATTCTCCTCCATCTTTTAGCTATAGAACTTGTTGGAGACTTCATATCTCCCAACTCGGGTATTTGCTTGAAATATTAACTTCAACTCCTGGAACATCTCATATGGTCCATGACGTTCAAAACGTCTTTGAAGTCCCGATTCTAAGCCATTAAGCATGGTGCACTAAACTATCAAGTAGTCATCATATTAAGCTAGCCAAACGTTCATAACGTCTGCATCTGCTCCTACAATAGGTCTGTCACCTAGCGGTGCATCAAGGACATAATTTTTCTGTGCAGCAATGAGGATAAACCTCAGATCACGGATCCAATCTGTATCATTGCTACTAACATCTTTCAACACAATTTTCTCTAGGAACATATCAAAATAAACATATGAAAGCAACAACGCGAGCTATTGATCTTCAACATAGATATGCTAATACTACCAGGACTAAGTTCATGATAAATTAAAGTTCAATTAATCATATTACTTAAGAACTCCCACTTAGATAGACATCCCTCTAATCCTCTAAGTGACCACGTGATCCAAATCAACTAAACCATAACCGATCATCACGTGAGATGGAGTAGTTTTCAATGGTGACCATCGTTATGTTGATCATATCTACTATATGATTCACGCTCGACCTTTCGGTCTCCGTGTTCCGAGGCCATATCTGCATATGCTAGGCTCGTCAAGTTTAACCTGAGTATTCTGCGTGTGCAAAACTGGCTTGCACCCGTTGTAGATGGACGTAGAGCTTATCACACCCGATCATCACGTGGTGTCTGGGCACGACGAACTTTAGCAACGGTGCATACTCAGGGAGAACACTTCTTGATAATTTAGTGAGAGATCATCTTATAATGCTACCGTCAATCAAAGCAAGATAAGATGCATAAAAAGATAAACATCACATGCAATCAAAATATGTGACATGATATGGCCATCATCATCTTGTGCCTTTGATCTCCATCTTCAAAGCATCGTCATGATTTCCATCGTCACCGGCATGACATCATGATCTCCATCATCTTGATCTATATCAATATGTCGTCACATGGTCGTCTCGCCAACTATTGCTCTTGCAACTATTGCTATCGCATAGCGATAAAGTAAAGCAATTATTGGGCGCTTGCATCTTATGCAATAGACAGACAACCATAAGGCTTTTGCCAGTTGCCGATAACTTCAACAAAACATGATCATCTTATACAACAACTTATAACTCATCACGTTTTGACCATATCACATCACAACATGCCCTGTAAAAACAAGTTAGACGTCCTCTACTTTGTTGTTGCAAATTTTACGTGGCTGCTACGGGCTTAGCAAGAACCAATCTTACCTACGCATCAAAACCACAACAATAGTTTGTCAAATAGACTCCGTTTTAACCTTCGCAAGGACTGGGCGTAGCCACACTCGGTTCAACTAAAGTTGGAGAAACAGTCACCCGCAAGTCACCTATGTGCAAAGCACGTCGGGGAAACCGGTCTGGCGTAAGCGTACGCGTAATGTCGGTCCGGGCCGCTTCATCCAACAATACCGCCGAACCAAAGTATGACATGCTGGTAGGCAGTATGACTTATATCGCCCACAACTCACTTGTGTTCTACTCGTGCATATAACATCAAACCATAAAACCTAGGCTCGGATGCCACTGTTGGGGAACGTAGTAATTTCAAAAAAATTCTACGCACACGCAAGATCATGGTGATGCATAGCAACGAGGGGGAGAGTCTGATCTATGTACCCTTGTAGATCGCAACGGAAGCGTTGACACAACGTAGAGGAAGTAGTCATACATCTTCTTCCCGATCCGACCGATCCAAGCACCGTTACTGCGGCACCTCCGAGTTCTTAGCACATGTACAGCTCGATGACGATCTCCGGGCTCCGATCCAGCAAAGCTCCGGGGAGGAGTTCCGTCAGCACGACGGCGTGGTGACGATCTTGATGTTCTACCGACGCAGGGCTTCGCCTAAGCACTACAACGATATGATCGAGGTGGAATATGGTGGCAGGGGGCACCGCACACTGCTAAGGAACGATCTCAATGATCAACTTGTGTGTCTAGAGGTGCCCCCTGCCCCTGTATATAAAGGAGCCAAGGGGGAGGGGTGCGCCGGCCAGGGAGAGGGCGCAGGAGGAGTCCTATTCCCACCGGGAGTAGGACTCCCCCCCCAATCCTAGTTGGACTAGGTTTCCCAAAGGGGGAAAGAGAGAGAGGGGGGCCGGCCCCTTCTCCTAGTCCTAATAGGACTAAGGGAAGGGGGGCGCGCGGCCACCTATGGGCTGCCCCTTTTCTCTTTTCCACTAAGGCCCATGAAGGCCCATATGGCTCCCGGGGGGTTCCGGTAACCTCCCGGTAATCCAGTAAAATCCCGAGAACAATGTAGACATGACCAAGACACTTCTCCGGTCGATAACCAATAGCGGGACCTGGATGCCCATATTGGCTCCTACATATTCTACGAAGATCTTTATCGGTCAGACCGCATAACAACATACGTTGTTCCCTTTGTCATCGGTATGTTACTTGCCCGAGATTCGATCGTCGGTATCCAATACCTAGTTCAATCTCATTACCGGCAAGTCTCTTTACTCGTTCTGTAATACATCTTCTCGCAACTAACTCATTAGTTGCATTGCTTGCAAGGGTTAAGTGATGTGCATTACCGAGAGGGCCCAGAGATACCTCTCCGACAATCGGAGGGACAAATCCTAATCTCGAAATACGTCAACCCAACATGTACCTTTGGAGACACCTGTAGAGTACCTTTATAATCACCCAGTTACGTTGTGACGTTTGGTAGCACACAAAGTGTTCCTCCGGCACACGGGAGTTACATAATCTCATAGTCATAGGAACATGTATAAGTCATGAAGAAAGCAATAGCAACATACTAAACGATCGGGTGCTAAGCTAATGAAATGAGTCATGTCAATCAGATCATTCATCTAATGATGTGATCCCGTTAATCAAATAACAACTCTTTGTCCATGGTTAGGAAACATAACCATCTTTGATTAACGAGCTAGTCAAGTAGAGGCATACTAATGACACTCTGTTTGTCTATGTATTCACACATGTATTATGTTTCCGGTTAATACAATACTAGCATGAATAATAAACATTTATCATGATATAAGGAAATAAATAATAACTTTATTATTGCCTCTAGGGCATATTTCCTTCAGTTTCACCACGGGCCATTAATGGGTGTAAAGTGATGCACTGTTCATTACGGGCCAGTTTCACCACGGGCCGTTAATGGGTGTAAAGTGATACACTATTCATTACGGGCTAGTTTCACCACGGGCTGTTAATAGGCCAAGAGTTACATAGGGCCTCATATGGGCCGAAAGACGTCATGGGCCATACATGGGCCAGAAGTGAAAATTGGCTGGAATCATATTGGGTGGCCCAGATGACGCTACTGGGCGTAACGGGCCTTGGGTTAGCGGGCTGTAAATGGGCTATATGCGAACAGGCAGTTAACAGGCTTTACATGGGCCGGCCTGCCACCTTTTGACCAAGTCAAACGAGTCAGCCTTTTCACAGGAATGGGCCTCTGTTGGGCCGTGCCACGTGTCAACGTATCATAGGCGCCTATCTGACCCACTGATGAGCTGCACGTGTTTCGTCCGGCCAATAAGAATTTTACACGTGGAAATTTCCCATTGGTCGGGCTATTAACGGGTTATCGGATCCAAAACCCGACCCGATAGCTTAACAACGTTCCGTTACGGTGGATTCCACGTGTCGGTCACCCTTGACGAAAGCACTTCTGTGACGCGCGATTTATCGTCATGGAAGTGGACACTTCCGTGATGATAATTTTGGTAATGTCATGGAACACTTCTACGACAACATAGGTATGACAATCTTGATTCTATCATAAATTTGTCATGGATGTACATGCATGACAAAAAATGCGACCTACTATGACAAACACATATCATCACGGAAGTGTATTTTTTTGTAGTGCATAACACAAGAACCGTGTTCACTTCCCGGACTCCGCCGGAAAGAGACCATCATGACTACACACGCGGTTGATGCATTTTAATTAAGTTAAGTGTCAAGTTTTCTACAACCGAATATTAACAAATTCCCATCTGCCCATAACCGTGGGCACGGCTTTCGAAAGTTCAAAACCCTGCAGGGGTGTCCCAACTTAGCCCATCAAAAGCTCTCACGGTCAATGAAGGAAATTCCTTCTCCCAGGAAGACCCGATCAGACTCGGAATCCCGGTTACAAGACATTTCGGCAATGGTAAAACAAGACCAGCAAACCCGCCCGATGTGCCGACAAATCCCGATAGGAGTCGCACGTATCTCGTTCTCAGGGCACACGGGATGAGCGCTCCGTACAACTAAAACCAAACCTCGAGTTTCCCCGAGGTGGCGCTGCAAAGGACTCTAGTTTGGACCCATACTCGGAGGAGCACTGGCCCGGGGTTTTAAAATAAAGATGATCCTTGAGTCTGCATAACCCAAGGGAAAAAGGTAACACCAACGATGCGGCTATATCTCCCACATGTCGGAGCACGACTTAGAGGCATAACCGCATCGTAGGCATGTCGCAAGAGGGGTAATCTTTACACATCCCATGTACTGAATAAGAAAGGGATAAAGAGCTGGCTTACGATCGCCACTTCACACAAATACAACTTATACATACATCATCCAGAATACAATCAAGGTCCGACTATGGAACCAAAATAAAAGAAGACAACCCCAAATGCTAGATCCCCGATCATCCCAACTGGGCTCCACTACTGATCAACAGGAAACGAAACCACACAACGAACAAGATCTTCTTCGAGCTCCCACTTGAGCTCGGTTGCGTCACCTGCACTAGTATCATCGGCACCTGCAACTGTTTTGGAAGTATCTGTGAGTCACGGGGACTCAGCAATCTCACACCCGCGAGATCAAGACTATTTAAGCTTATGGGTAGGAAAGGGTAGTGAGGTGGAGCTGCAGCACACACTAAGCATATATGGTGGCTAACATACGCAAATAAGAGCGAGAAGAGAAGCAAAGTACGGTCGAGAACCTATAAGTGATCAAGAAGTGATCCTGAAACTACTTACGTTCAAGCATAACACCAGAATCGTGTTCACTTCCCGGACACCGCCGAGAAGAGACCATCACGGCTACGCACGCGGTTGATTCATTTTATTTAAGTTAAGTGTAAAGTTCTCTACAACCGGATATTAACAAATTCCTATCTGCCCATAACCATGGGCACAGCTTTCGAAAGTTCAAACCCTATAGGGGTGTCCAAACTTAGCCCATCACAAGCTCTCATGGTCAACGAAGGATATTCCTTCTTCCCTTGACGCACTCGATCTGCCTCGAACCGCACACTTCGAAGGTATAACCACCGAGACGACGCCCGTGAACGAACGCATGTGTGTTGTACGAAATGCTCATGTTTGCACCGTGCCCGACATGTTTCTTGCATGTTCCCCGTTGCCATACCGTTGTCTCGTGGGACACCCGGTTACCGGGATTACCCCACCATCCTTGCATGACATGCTCCCGTCACACTCTCTTTTGCACCGGCATCTCAATCGAGTTACCAGAACCGTTATGCTGTCGTGGCATCATTTTCAGATTCTTTGACGTGGCCCCTTTTCCTTCCGCCATGTAGACAAATGCTTCATATCATGCTCTTATCAACATTTTCACAAAATTGCATAAAACTTGCACATGTCAATCGCATCATGATAATAATATTTAAATGTTTAAAATGGTTGTTGCACCAAAATTGCTAAATGCATATGAGGATTTACCAAAATTGTTGTTTGATGTTTCCGGCCTCATTTAAAATGCCTAACTGTGTTTTTACTCATATTTCACCTCTTGCCATGTTTAACAACATTTAATATTGTTGGGTACATAAACAAGAGAGAACTAAATAATTGATGTGGTGTTCCGTCAATATGCAACTTGTTGCATATTGAGCTCCACTTAACTTGTAGTTTTGTCTGTGCACTTTGCCATGCCTTGCATATTTAAACCGGACATGCATCATACTTGGTTGTGCATCATGCCATGTTTATGTGATGGTTGCCCCGACTTAGGAGCCCCCTGCTTGATCGAATCGCTAACGTTGTTCAGTCTAGAAGAAAATGTTTTGAGTCTTAAGATTATATATATCGGAGAGTAGGATTCTTTTTACTCCTCAATCCCTTCGTCGCTCTGGTGAGGCCTCCTGACGTAGAGTTTTGACTCTTCTCTCCCCAAATTTCATGATTTTTTAGGATCACGCGGGTATCTTGGAATCGTTTCGATGATTTTGTGACGAGAACATTGTTCTTGGTGCCTCCTGACATTTAGGGGTTGTGGCAGTGTCCCGGGGAGTTGAGCTCCGAGGTGTTGTCGTCACAATTTTATCGTTGCAGTTCTGGAATACGTGAGTTTGCCGACATTGAAATATTTTTATGCAGTTGTTGGTGAGATAACCTTGATGCCACCCAGTACTGGGGCGGGAGTTCGGGAGTATTGCCATAACTCGTATAACGGATGCTTTTCGAAGGTTGAGGTAAATGATTTCTGAAGTTTTCTTGGTTATGTGTTGAAGGATGGATACACCTGGATGTAGGATTTGCTAGTTTTGGTTGAGATATTATGCTTCCCCTGTATCCCCAACACCTGATTGCATAACAAGAAAGTTTCAGGAGTTTATAAGTGGGAATTCAAGTATCACATAGGATATCCTTCCAACAGACACATGATACGATATGGGATCTATCATATGTTTGTTCCGGCTTATTTTGCAAGCCAACTCTTTGTTTTGTCTTGAGTTGTGGTATTCGAGTTGCTTCAATGTCAAGTGTTGATTCCATACCTTCCCTAAGCATATTTCTATGTGGATGCTAATCCTTCTTGATCATCAAGGTTGTCATCTCAATTCTATCTTCCAACCGATGTGCTTCTCTTCAAGTGGATCCGATCATTTCAACATCAGCAAGATCAATTATCAGTTCTTCTCAACGGTGCTCATTTCATTCATCCCAAGCTGCCTTTGTTTTTCCGCCCTCCCACCCTTTTTCTTCAAGGACTCAGATATCTTAATCAAGTATCCATCTTATGGATGTGAAGTCTCTCCATTCTTTTTCGTCAATGTTCTTATCTGGTGGTTCTCATGGAGATGCTCTACAAGTTCATCATTCTTCGTTCTTTTCCTTCTCCGGTGGATTCAATTCAAGCTTTCGTGTTGATCATATCCTTTTCCTCGTTTCAAATGTTTTTCTCATGTCGGTACACCTCTTTATCATTCACCTCTCACTATTCATTTGGTCCGAAGTGCTGAAGATATCTCGAAGATTCGTGTTTCCACTCTGCATTCGTTCGAGCTATTTCAAGGATGTTATCTCTTTTGAGCCATTTAAATCAACTGGTGCAATCTCCCTTTCAAGTAATTGTTCAACGGTGTATCTTTTGAGTGGGCCCTAACCCACAGGTCTTTCCCAGGATCTTACCCGACTCTTCTAATTCTTTCCGGAGTGATTTTCAAATTCTTTTCCAAGTTTGACGTAAGAATGAATTATCATCAGTCAGATGGTTTCTCCAAGATCTTATGATTCTTTTCATTGTTGGCTCAACCTCTTCGCTTTTCATTCTCCCGGAGTATCTCAACAATTCATGGTGGTGTTTCTCATCGTCATTCTCAACTTTTGAAGACCGACAAAGAGTTTCCCTCCAAATCTTATCTGTTCTCCTGAAGATTCATGGTTCTAGCTTGATGCCATCCTCTCATAATTGTTTTCGATTGTGAGAATTCATTTCACCAATCCGAAGAAATTTAGATGTCTTTTCAGTTTGATTCTCCGGAGCCCATCTTCACAGAATTATTCATTCCAGCTTTCAGCTCTCGTTCTCCAAATCTTACCAGTGCTTTGCTTAAGTATTCTTCAGTCAGTTCATGATCTCTTTGTTTCACTTGTATCTAATTTCCTTCAAGTATCTTCATTCATTTTCTAATTCTTCCCGGTGTTTCTTTATCTTTTCTTCGTTCATTTTCAATTCTTATGGTGGTTCATTCAAGATTTCTTTTCCTTCGTTATCATATCAATTTATTCGTTGTTTCAATCCTATCGGTGGATCATTCAAGACCTTATTCAAGTCTGCGCTATACCTCTCATCAATCCTTTTCAACGAGAATAAGTAGTATGCCAAATCTGTTGCTTGTCATCAAATTAAATTGATGAAGGATACGCATAACATAATTCTTATTCTTCTTTCATCCAAGTGATCAATTCCTTCCTTCGGAGTTTGTTCATGATGAATAAATTCTCGTTTTCATTTGTTCATTTTTCTTTTCTGGAGTTCCAAGTTTTCTCAGTTACATCGTCGCGAAGCTCCATCTAAATCTTCACAAGGCTTCACCTGGTGTTTTCAACTTCTCTTTCTTTCTATCATCCTTGTTTACCGGAGTTCTTCATGGAGGCTCTACATGGTAGTTCATCACGGATTCTTTGCATTCTTCTGTTGTTCTTCAAGATTTCTCTTGAAGTTATGATCCGCCATGCTATACTTCAAGTATTCTTAATCTTGCATTCCGAAGTGCAATTCTTTCTATCTTATGTTTTGAGGTGGGATTATGTCATTTTTGATAATTTCCCTTCGTGTTTCGTGATTCACAAGTTTTCAAGAGTGACATACCTAAATCCATCAATCTCTTCATTGGAGTTATATTGGGTTATATTTCACCTAAAGCCTTCCATAAGGAATGTTGCTATTAAGGTGCTTATCAATAATCCAAGTTTTCCTCCTATTCCCGCGAGGAAAGAAGTTTTCATCTCTTCATTGCTCTCGAGCAAGCAATTGATTCCGTGACTGGCGAATTTCACCTTAAATTTTGAGTTGTCTTCCATAAGTCCATGTCAAGTTTACCCTTTCATTGTTGTTAATCCAACAACTCCGTGCTAGCATTGATTGTAAGCATGCTCTCTCAAGATCTTGTCTCCCTCTGTTCATTTCATTTCTTTCTTTCTTTCTTTCTTTCTTTCTTCCGGAGGCTTTGTGATGTTGCTCTTTTCTCTCATCATCTCAAATTGTGAGGACCGTGTTCTTTTCGTGCTTATCCATTTAAACAGAGTGTCGTGCCCTCTTTTCAAGTTCTTCCTTTTTGTCAAGTTTTACCTCCCTTCGCAACCGGAGTGTTATCGTAATTGATCTTTATCGTTCCTTGTTCATCTCGTTTCAACCGGAGTGCTTGCATGTACTTCTTGTCCATCATAACCCTTTTCTTATGTCTTTTAACCTATAAGGTTCCCGTAATGTTCCTTGTTCCTCTTTTCTAACGGATTGGTTTCAACTGCATTCATCTTCGTTGTATTCTTTCTTTCAATTTGTTCAACCTCTCAAGGTTCTTTGGTTTCACTCATTCGTCTAAGAAGCAACTTAGTTTTACCTCTTCCTCTTCCGTTTTTTTCTCCGGTGCCTTCCTAGATCTCGGGACGAGATCCTCTCATAGTGGTGGAGTGTTGTGACGCCCCAAGACCGGAGCTTCAGATGCCTTCCAGGGTTTCCAAGATTTGTTGTGTGATTTGTTTTGTCTGTTGCATTCATCTTTGCATCATGTGCATTGCATCATGTTATCATGCCATCTTTTTCTCAACAATCAAATCATATGGATCTTCGATCCATTTAAACCGGGGGAATTCACATGGTGATTCTCTTTACAACATATCCTCTCGATATTTAGACAGCTATAGTAAATATTCGTTTATTTTGGAATTCACGATAACACACTTGCAAAAATCCCAATGCCTTTGTTATCACAACTCTTGGCCTCTAACTTTGCCATATGTCCTTTCGTCATTTTCCGGAGCTCCACCTAAATTCTCAACATTTTTGGGCACTTTGAAAAACATGTCCTAGTTCAAACCTTTTGAATTAAATTCAAAGGAATTTGAATTTAATCTTTCAAACTTGACCTTTTCTATTTTCTCGGACCGTGCACATTTTTACGAGTCCGTGAAAATTATCCCCATGCCCAGATTCCACCCTACCTTCTCTTCCTTTTCTTTCTCTTTTTCTGTTTTGTTTTAAATGGAAAAGAATGGGAGAGACAGAGAGGGAGGAGTTCAGCTTACCAGGCCACTTGGACCTCCCACCAAGCCGGCCCATTAACTCAACCAAGCCCCCTCTCTACTAGGCCGGCTCCAAGGCCCACTCCCCCGTAAGCCTAGGCCCAACCGAACATCTCCCTCGAACCCCCTCCTCCTCCTCCTTCGTTCCTCCCTCCAGCGCCGCCAGGAGAGGAGCGCCCGCGCCCGAGTCAGTCTCTCCCTCGATTCCCCCTCGTCCTCATGCCGCCAGCCTCTTACCGCTCGATCCCATCTCCCTCCTCTCGCTCTTCCTCACAACCGAACCTCCCATCTCCCTCTCCATCGCTCGTGCCGCCTCCCGCGGGAAAGGAGAGGAGTGAGGCCCATGGACGACCACCCCGCGACCCCGTGAGCTCACTGCCCTCGACCCGACTCGCCCTCGACGTGCCTTCGCCGGAGCTCCTTCTCTACGCCCTCTCCTGGAGCCGCTTGCTGATGCTGCTCTTCATCGAGGCGCAAGTCCTACGTCCGTGCTCCCGTGCATCTGCGCCCGAGGCCGTGGCCTCCTCGTCCCAATTCATGGGCGAATCACCGGAGTCGCGTCAAGCCGCCGTCCCCTGCCTCGCCTGCGTCGCCTTGCTCCGCGTCCTGCTTGTCCCGGACCTCCCCTGCAAACTCTCGCTGCCGTGTCGAGTTCCTGCTGCCGCTACTGCCTTGCTGGAGCGCTCCGCCGCGCCAAGTCCTCGCCGCTGGCCTTCCCTGCACCCGTCGTTCCCGAGCCAGGAGCCTCGTTTGAGCGCCACCTCCTCCTCAAGCAAGCCTGCCGTCCACCGCTGTGAGCAGAAGCACTACTGCTCGTCTTCATTGACACCACAGGAGCTCCACTGCTGTGTCTCTTTGCCGTTTCATGAGCATAAGAATCACTATCGCCAAGTTCATCTACGGTGGCCATACGGACCGCCAAGTTCGACTACGATCCATCAAGACCACCGTGCTGCACGTCAACATGGGTACAACCACAAACGGCTACCTCCAGATGGATTTCGTCAAGTTCCGCTTCAACAAGTGTACCTCTACCGTCGACCCTCGAAGAACTGTGGACGTCAAGTTTCTCGCCGTGACCCTGAACATCTACGAAAACGTTGTACGACTACTGCCATGGTTGAAGACCCGTGTACGACTACCGTTGCTGTGTACCACTACTTCCACTATGAACGCCCCGAGAACGTCTACTTCCTCTACTTTGCACCGAACCCGAACCATCCCGATTGCATGCTTCGAAGGTATAACCGCCGAGACGATGACCCGTGGAAGGAATGCATGTTGTGTGATGTATGAGTTGCACCCTATGTTTGCACCGTGTCCAAGTTGTCACTTGCTCAGTCCTCCCCGTTTGCCGCTAACCCGTGGGGACCCAGTTACTGGGATCACCCCACCATCTTTTGCACACTCCCCCCACACTTCCTTTGCACCGGTATCTCCATGAGCTACCAGAACCGGAATGTTGCCGTGGCACCATTTTCGTTGTCGT
Source organism: Triticum monococcum (assembly GCA_034509565.1). Lineage (NCBI taxonomy): Eukaryota > Viridiplantae > Streptophyta > Magnoliopsida > Poales > Poaceae > Triticum > Triticum monococcum. Next base: position 479,746,720 of record CM067843.1, read on the forward strand.
TGCCGTGGCACCCCTTTCATTTCCGCCACGATGACAAAATGCTTCATAATATGCTCTTGTTAACATTTTCATAAAAAATTGCATAAACTTGAACATGTCATCTGTAGCGCCCCGAGACCGATGTGTCAGGTCTCCTCCAGTTATTCGCTGTTGTTGCCTTGTCTTTGCTTGCGTGTCATGCATTGCATATCATGTCATCATGTGCATTTCATTTGCATACATGTTCATCTCATGCATCCGAGCATTTTCCCCGTTGTGTGTTTTGCAATCGGGCGCTCCTATGTCACCCGGTGTCTCTTTCTACCTCTTTTCGTGTGCGGGTGTTAAACGTTTTCGGATTGGACTGAGACCTGTCATGCGTTCTTGGTTTACTACCGGTAGACCGCGTGTCAAGTTTCGTGCCATTTGGACTTCGTTTGATACTCCAACGGTTAACCGAGGGACCGAAAAGGCCTCGTGTGTGCTGTAGCCCAACACCCTTCCAATTTGGCCCAAAACCGACCTAAACCCCCTCCATCATCTCGGTCGTTCGATCATGATCGCGTGGCCGCAAACTGCACCTCATTTGGACTCTCCTACCTCCCTCTACCTATATATTTGTGTCTCCCTCTGAAATTTCCGCGCAGATCAAACCCTAGCCACACTCCTCGCGCCGCCGGACAAAGCTTCCCACCGCGCCGGACATGTCCGCTCGCCGCCGGCCACCTCACCGCAGCCAATCAGGGCGTGCCACGTCAGCCAGCCGCCGCCCTCGCCCAACCGCGCATCGCCAAGTGTCGCCGTCGTTCCCCTCCACCGCGCGGGCCCGCGAGCCCATCTCTGGCCCGCTCCAGGCCGCGGCAGGCTCGAACCACCCGATCCGCCCGGACCTTGTGCCATCTTCGTCTCCGGTTGCCGCCGGCAACAAGATCGCCGGAGCGCCTCGGACCACCGCTCGCCGTTGACAGTCAACCGCCAGACCTCCCCGTCTCCTCGCACGTCATCTCCGCCGCCTGCGCGCCGCCCCGCGCGCAAGGTCGCCGCCCTGCGATGCCTTGCCGGCGGGAGCTTCTCCAAGGTCGCCGGAGCCAACCGACAGCAAGCTTCGCCCTCCGCGCGTCCACCGTCCCGCATCGCCGCGCCGACCACGGCTCCAGCCAGATCTGGCTGGGAGCCCATGGATCCAGCCTCCTCCGGCCCCTCGCCCCTCACCGACGACCTCCCTCTTTGCCTCCAGCAACCGCGCGGTCTTCCTCCGACGATCCTCGTTCACCGCGCCCAGATCTGAAAAAAACCCAGAGGTTGACTTTCCACCCTCCTCGAAATCTGCTAAGTCCCCGGGATTTTTGGCATTTTTCCTCGCATTGTAACTCATCATCCGTGGCTCCGTTTTGAGTGTGTAGCATATCAAAATCTTCGTCTCGACGAATACATCATTTCATCTCATTGCATCATTTTCATTTGAGCTCATCTTGATGCCCGAAATGCTGTTGAAAGAGGGCTATGTGAGGAATTTATCAGATCTGTTTCAGCAAATGGCATTTTGTCATTTTTGCCATGATTAATGTGTGCATGATATGATGCTGAGCTCTACATGTGTTTTGTTATATGTCATGCCATCTTTACAGAGGTGCTTACCATGTATTTTTGTGATATGTGTGGTGACTAGCACAAGCTTGCAAAGTAGCGTAATCGGTAATGCTGATTTCAGGGACTTAGAATTTCACTAAGTCCTTGTCCTGATTTTGTCATTATGCCATATGTTCATGTAGTTTCCTAGTTATCCGTGCCTCTTTTGAGGATGATCAGTAAGGATGTTTTGTTAATATTGTGATGCTATATCCATCCATGTCTTTGTTTGCATTTATGGAGCAACCTAACTTGATTCAGTCGAGCCCCACTTTTGCTATATCGTGAATCCTGGCAGATTGTTGACTTGTTAGCGATTTTGCCGAGGATGTTGCTATTGATCTGTGCATGCTATGACGTTATTCTTTCCATATCTAGCTTCTATGCCATGTCTTCTTCATGGGTGTATGCTTAGTCTGTCATGCCATGCTCTGTAGTGAGTGCATCGAGCTCGTAAACATGCCTACACATTAACTGATTTGCATGCTCTAGTTTTTCACTAAGTCTGAGATCTGATTATGTTTTTGCTATGTTCACATGCTTGCAATTGTATTTTCTGATCCCTTTTGGCTCAAGGTCACTAAGGGACTTTTGTTAAGTTCTTTGAGTAGCTTCATGACATGCCTTGCTTTGCCATGATATGTTCCTGTAGCATGTAGTTTTCTTGCTCTAAAGTATGCTTCTTGATAATAAATTCCAGACTTGTGTTAATTTCACCAAGTCTGAAACCTGTTATCGTTTGCACTTTTTCCATGCTTGTTTGAACATGTTAATGCATGATTTAGCCGTAGCTCAATGTTCATTTTTTGTCAAGCACCTTGAGTGGATTCCTGCCATGTATTTTGTTGCCATGTTTGAGTGTTGTAGCATATTTATCTTGATGCATTTAGAAGGCTACTTGCTGTTTATCGCAGACCGGTGCCCTATTTGTTTTGCTTGCCATTTCCAAACCGTGCATCCGATTCCGGTGATCTTTATATCGATTTCAACCGAAATCACCTCACCTTTCCAGTGGCACTCTTGGATTTCCATGTTGAGGCCAGGTTCAATCATTCCTTTCCAAATCTTGCATATGCATCACATTCCGCATCCCGCATATCATACCATGTTCATATGTGGTTTGTTTAGTATGTTGTTTGCTTCTTTCCGGTGTTGCTTCTTCGGGTTGGTTCCGGTAATGTCGTGTTTGTGTGGACCCGTTCGTCTACGTCTGTTTGTCTTCTTCATGGACTCGTTCTTCTTCCTTGCGGGATTTTAGGCAACATGACCATACCCTTGAAATCACTTCTATCTTTGCTTGCTAGTTGCTCACTCTTTTGCTATGCCTATGCTGCGATACCTACCACTTGCTTTATCATGCCTCCCATATTATTAAGCCAAGCCTCTAACCACCTTGTCCTAGCAAACCGTTGTTTGGCTATGTTACCGCTTGCTTAGCCCCTCTTATAGAATTGTTAGTTGCAGGTGAAGATTGAAGCTTGTTCCATGGTTGGAACATGGATATTTGGTTGGGATATCACAATATCTCTTATTTAATTAATGCATCTATATACTTGGTAAAGGGTGGAAGCCTCAGCCTTATGCCTGGTGTTCTGTTCCACTCTTGCCGCCCTAGTTTCCGTCATATCGGTGTTATGTTCCCGGATTTTGCGTTCCTTACGCGGTTGGGTTATAATGGGAACCCCTTGACAGTTCGCCTTGAATAAAACTCCTCCAGCAAGGCCCAACATTGGTTTTACCATTCGCCACCTAGCCTCTTTTTCCCTTGGGTTAGGCCAGCCCAAGGGTCATCTTTATTTTTTAACCCCCCCGGGCCAGTGCTTGTCTAAGTGTTGGTCCAACTGGGCGATGTCCGAGGCTACCAGGGGCAACTCTGGGCTGGCTTACCCGACGTCTTGCTCATCCGGTGTGCCCTGAGAACGAGATATGTGCAGCTCCTATCGGGATTTGTCGGCACATCTGGGTGGCTTTGCTGGTCTTGTTTTACCATTGTCGAAATGTCATGTAACCGGGATTCCGAGTCTGATCGGGTCTTCCCGCTAGAAGGAATATCCTTCGTTGACCGTGAGAGCTTGTGATGGGCTAAGTTGGGACACCCCTGCAGGGTTATGAACTTTCGAAAGCCGTGCCTGCGGTTATGGGCAGATGGGAATTTGTTAATGTCCGGTTGTAGAAAACCTGAAGTTGACCTTAATTAAAATACATCAACCGCGTGCGTAACCGTGATGGTCTCTTCTTGGCGGGGTCCGGGAAGTGAACACGGTGTTGGATTTATGCTTGACGTAGGTTGTTTTAGGATCACTTCTTGATCATAGTTCATCGACCGTGCTTTTGCCTTCTCTTCTCGCTCTCTTTTGCGAATATGTTAGCCACCATATATGCTAGTCACTTGCTGCAGCTCCACCTCATACCTTTTACCCTTCCTATAAGCTTAAATAGTCTTGATCGCGAGGGTGTGAGATTGCTGAGTCCCCGTGACTCACAGATACTTCCAAAACCAGCTTTGCAGGTGCCAATGATGCCATTCCAGGTGACGCAACCGAGCTCAAGGAGGAGCTCGATGAACATATGTCCTTTATGTTGTTTCGTTCTAGTCGATCAGTAGTGGAGCCCAGTTGGGGTCGATCGGGGATCTGTGTAGCATTTGGGGTAGTCTTCTTTTATTTTGGTTCCGTAGTCGGACCTTGATTGTATCTGGATGATGTAATGCTTTATTCATGTAATTGTGTGAAGTGGCGATTGTAAGCCAACTATGTATCTTTTCCCCTTATTGTATTACATGGGTTGTTTGCGAAGATTACCTCACTTGCGACATTGCTTTCAATGCGGTTATGCCTCTAAGTCGTGCTTCGACACGTGGGAGATATAGCCGCATCGAGGGCGTTACAAGTTGGTATCAGAGCCTTCCCCGACCTTAGGAGCCCCCTGCTTGATCGAATCGCTGGCGTTATTGAGTCTAGAAATGTTTTGAGTCATTCAGGATTATATATATCGGAGAGTTAGGATTTCTTTTTAATCCTCAGTCCCTTCGTCACTCTGGTGAGGCATCCTGACGTAGAGTTTTGACTCTTCTCTTCTCAAATTTCACTAAAAAAATTTAGGATCACGCAGGTATATTGGAATCGTTTCGATGGTTTTGTGACGAGAACATTGTTCTTGGTGCCTCCTGACATTTAGGGGTTGTGGCAGTGTCCCGGGGAGTTGAGCTCCGAGGTGTTGTCGTCACAATTTTATTGTTGCAGTTCTGGAATACCTGAGTTTAGGTTCGCCGACATCGAAAATCTCTTTTATGCAGTTGTTGGTGAGATAACCTCGACGCCACCCAGTACTGGACGGGAGTTCGGGAGTATTGACATAACTCGTATAACGGATGCTTTTCAAAGGTTGAGGTAAACGATTTCCGAAGGTTTCTAGGTTATGTGTTGAAGGATGGATACAGCTGGATGTAGGATTTGTTAGTTTGGGTGAGATATTATGCTTCCCCTGTATCCCCAAACCTGATTGCATAACCGGAAAATTTCAGGAGTTTATAAGTGGGAATTCAAGTAGCTCTTAGGATATCTTTCCGACAGATGTATGATATGAAATTGGGGTTCGACGTCTAGTGGTCCGCCTATCCACGGTTGGTTTTACAGTGGTCTCATTGTGTCTTAAAGAGTCCTTGGCTATGCCGACTCAGGGACGCTTCGTATGTCATGTGCACTGCCTTGTACATGAATGCTCAAGATATCTCGAAGATTCATGTGTTCACTCTGCTTGAGTTCATTACTCGATATTCAATTCTTCCGGAGTGCTCAAGATATCTCGAAGATTCATGTGTTCACTCTGCTTTCGTTCAAGCTTTTTTTCGAGGATGTTATCTCATTCAAGCCTTTTAATTCAACCGGTGCATGCTCTCTTTTAAATCGTTCAATGGTGTTTCTTTTGAGTGGGCCCTAACCCACAGGTCTTTTTCCAGGATCTTACCTGACTCTTCTAATTCTCCCAGAGTTATTCTCAAATTCTTTTCCAAGTTTGACGTAAGAATGAATTATCATAAGTCTTATGTTTTTCTCCAAGATCGTCCACATTCTTTTCATCGTTGGCTCAATCTCTTCGCTTTTGATTCTTTCGGAGTATCTCAACAATTCACGCTGGTGTTTCTCGTCGTCACTCTCAACATTTGAAGACCGAAGAAGAGTTTTACCTTCATATCTTATCCGTTCTCTCAGAGATTCATCGTTCTAGTTCGAGGCCATCCTCTCATAATTGTTTTATTGTGAGAATTCTTTTCACCTATCCGGAGCAATTCAAGAGTCTTCTTCAGTTTGTTATCCGGAGTCCTTCAATTCAGGTTTATTCATTCTCATCGTTCAGTTGTCATTCTCCAATCTTATCGGTGCATCATTCAAGTATTCTCTTGTCAGCTCGTGACCTCTTCGTTCTTATGTATCTAAATCCCCTCAAGTATCCTGATTCATTCTCTAATTCGTACCGGGGATTCACACTTTACTTCGCTTATTTTAATTCTAACGGTGGTTCGCTCAAGAGTTCTCTTATTTATCAATTTATTCGATGTTCCAATCCTCCCGGTGGTTCGTTGAAGACATTCTCAAGTTTATGTTATATCTCTCTTAATCCTTTCTACGGGAATAAGTAATATGCCAAATCCGTTGATTGTCATCAATTTAATAGGAGAAAGGTAAGCATAATGTAATTCTTATTCTTGTTTCTTCGAGTGAATTCAATTTGTTTTTCGGAGTGGTTCATCATTTCACATTCTCGGTTCAAGATGCGTTATCTTTTCTTTCCCGGAGTTCCAAGATCTCTCAATTATTTCATCGCGAAGATCCATCTAATCATTGCAAGGTTTCACCTTGTGTTTCCAACTTCTCTCTCCTTTCGTTGATCATTCCTTTGCTTATCGGAGTTCTTCATGAAGGTTCTACATGATGGTTATAAAGGATTTAGATTCCTTTTCGAAGTGTTCATCGAGATTCTTTTCTAAGGAGCTCAAGCATTCTTCATCTTGCATCCGGAGTGCAATTCTTTCAACTATATCATTCAAGGTGGTATTATGTCATTCTTGATAATTTGAGTTCATGTCTCATGATTCACATGTTGTTAAGAATGAGGTATTTTAAATCCATCAATCTCGTCATTGGAGTTACCTTGGGTTATATTTCACCTAAAGCTTTCCCTGAGGTTTGTTGCTAATTATGACGCATAAAAATGACCCAAGTTCTTTTATCCTCCCGGTGATATACTTTCTCGTCTCCTTGTTCATAACATTCCAATTTTTTCCCCGTGAGTGGCAGGTTGTCACCTCATAATTTGAGATGTATTCCATAAGACCATATCAAGCTTATTCTTTTCGTCGTTGGTTTTTCCAACAACTTCGCCCTAGCTTTTGTTGTAAGCGTGCTCTCTCAAGATTGTGTTTCCCTTCGTTCACTCCATTCCATCCTTACTTTTGTTCCGGAGGCATTGTGATGTTGTTATCTTCGATCCTTCTTCTTGTTCTTGTCAGGACCTTGTTGTTTTCTTGCTTATCCTTTTAACCGGAGAGTGGTGCCCTCTGCTCAAGTCTTTTTCATCCCTTTTCAACCGGAGTGCTATCCGAATTTGTTGTTCCTTGTTCCTCGTTTCTAACGGAGGTTTTCAACTTTATTCATCTTTGTTGTTTTCTTTTCTCGAAATGGCTTAACCTTTTCAAGGTTCTTTGGTTTCACTCATTTGTCAAAGAAGCAACTTAGTTTTACCTCTTCTCTTTCTCTTCCATTTTTCCCTCCGGTGCCATTCTAGATCTCGGGACGAGATCCTCTCGTAGTGGTGGAGTGTTGTTGTGCCCCGAGACCGATGTGCCAGGTGTCCTCCAGTTATTCGTTGTTGTTGCCTTGTCTTTGCTTGCATGTCATGCATTGCATATCATGTCATCATGTGCATTTCATTTGCATATATGTTCGTCTCATGCATCCAAACATTTTCCCAGTTGTCCGTTTTGCAATCGGGCGCTCCTATGTCACCCGGTGTCTCTTTCTACCTCTTTTCGTGTGCGGGTGTTAAACATTTTCGGATTGGACTGAGACTTGTCATGCGGCCTTGGTTTACTACGGGTAGACCGCCTGTCAAGTTTCATGCCATTTGGACTTCGTCTGATACTCCAACGGTTAACCGAGGGACCGAAAAGGCCTCGTGTGTGTTGCAGCCCAACACCATTCCAATTTGGCCCAAAACCCACTCCATCATCTCGGTCGTTCGATCACGATCGCGTGGCCGCAAACCGCACCTCATTTGGACTCTCCTACCTCCCTCTACCTATATATTTGTGTCTCCCTTCGAAATTTCCGTGCATATCAAACCCTAGCCCCACTCCTCGCGCCGCCGGACAAAGCTTCCCACCACGCCAGACATGTCCGCTCGCCGCCGGCCACCTCACCGCAGCCAATCAGGGCGTGCCACGTCAGCCAGCCACCGCCCTCGCCCAACCGCGCATCGCCAAGTGTCGCCGCCGTTCCCCTCCACCGCGCGGGCCCGCGAGCCCATCTTCGGCCCGCTCCCGGCCGCGGCGGGCCCGAACCACCCGATCCGCCCGGACCTCGTGCCGTCTTCGTGTCCGGTTGCCGCCGGCAACAAGCTAGCTGGAGCGCCTCGAACCACCGCTCGCTGTCGATGGTCAACCGCCGGACCTCCCCGTCGCCTCGCACGTCATCTCCGCCGCCTGCGCACCGCGCCGACTTGCGATGCCTTGCCAGCCGGAGCTTCTCCAAGGTCGCCGGAGCCAACCGACGGCAAGCTTCGCCATCCGCGCGTCCACCATCCCGCATCGCCGCGCCGACCACGGCTCCGGCCAGATCTGGCTGGGAGCCCATGGATCCAGCCTCCTCCGGCCCCTCGCCCCTCGCCGGCGACCTCCCTCTTCGTCTCCGGCAACCGCGCGGTCTTCCTCCGGCGTCCCTCGTTCACTGCGCCCAGATCTGAAAAAAAAACCAGAGGTTGACTTTCCACCCCCCTCGAAATCTGCTAAGTCCCGGGGATTTTTGGCATTTTTCCTCGCATCGTAACTCATCATCCGTGGCTCTATTTTGAGCGTGTAGCATATCAAAATGTTCGCCTCGACGATTACATCATTTCATCTCATTGAATCATTTTCATTTGAGCTCATCTTGATGCCCGAAATGCTATTGAAAGAGGGCTATGTGAGGAATTTGTCAGATCTGTTTCAGCAAATGGCATTTTATCATTTTTGCCATGATTAATGTGTGCATGATATGATCCTGAGCTCTACATTTGTTTTGTTATATGCCATGCCATATTTACAGAGGTGCTTACCATGTATTTTTTTGACATGTGTGGTGACTAGCACAAGCTTGCAAAGTAGCGTAATCGGTAATGCTGATTTCAGGGACTTAGAATTTCACTAAGTCCTTGTCCTGATTTTGTCGTTATGCCATATGTTCATGTTGGTTCCTAGTGATCCGTGCCTCTTTTGAGGATGATTAGTAAGGATGTTTTGTTAATATTGTGATGCTATATCCATCCATGTCTTTTTTTGCATTTATGGAGCACCCTAACTTGATTCAATCGAGCTCTACTTTTGCTATATCGTGAATCCTGGCAGATTGTTGAGTTGTTAGCGATTTTGCTGAGGATGTTGCTATTGATATGTGCATGATATGACGTTGTTCTTGCCATATATAGCCTATATGCCTTGTCTTCTTCATGGGTGTATGCTTAGTTTGTAATGCCATGCTCTGTAGTGAGTGCATCGAGCTCATAAACATGCCTACTCGTTAACTGATTTGCATGCTCCAATTTTTCACTAAGTTTGAGATCTCATTATGTTTTCGCTATGTTCACATGCTTGCAATTGTATTTTCTGATCCCTTTTGGCTCAAGGTCACTACGGGACTTTTGTTACGTGCTTTGAGTAGCTTCATGCCATGCCTTGCTTTGCCATGATATATTCTTGTAGCATGTAGTTTTCTTGCTCTAAAGTATGCTTCCTGATAATAAATTCCAGACTTGTGTTAATTTCACCAAGTCTGAAACTTGTTATCGTTTGCACTTTTGCCATGCTTGTTTGAACCTATTAATGGATGATTTAGCTGTAGCTCAGTGTTCATATTTTGTCAAGCACCTTGAGTGGATTCCTACCATGTATTTTCTTGCCATGTTTGAGTGCTGTAGCATATTTATCTTGATGCATTTAGAAGGCTACTTGCTGTTTATCACAGACCGGTGCCCTATTTGTTTTGCTTGCCATTTCCAAACCGTGCATCCGATTCCGGTGATCTTTATATCGATTTCAACCGAAATCACCTCACCTTTCCAGTGGCACTCTTGGATTTCCAAGTTGAGGCCAGATTCAATCATTCCTTTCCAAATCTTATATATGCATCACATTCCGCATCCCGCATATCATACCATGTTCATGTGTGGTTTGTTTACTATGTTGTGTGCTTCTTTCCGGTGTTGCTTCTTCGGGTTGGTTCCGGTAACGTCGTGTTTGTGAGGACCCGTTCGTCTACGTCCGTTTGTCTTCTTCATGGACTCATTCTTCTTCCTTGCGGGATTTTAGGCAACATGACTATCGTGGTTCTAAGTCTGACAGTAATGTAGGGGGGTAAGTATGGAGAGGCGAGATCTTAGCTATGGAGAAGTTGTAAGGACGCAGGGTTTACGAGTTCAGGCCCTTCTCGGAAGAAGTAAAAGCCCTACATCTCGGAGCCCGGAGGCGGTCGACTGGATTATGTGAGTATGAGCTACAGGGGTGCGAACCCTTGTCTCGGAGGAGGGGGTGGCTTATATAGAGTGCGCCAGGACCCCGGCCAGCCCACGTTACAAAGGGTTCAATGTACATTAAGGCAGGGCGTTATTGATAACGCTAGTAATAAAGTGCTATGATGACCATAAAGGCTACTTAATGACCGACCGTTAGCATGCGGAGTGACTTTAGGTCTCCTGGCCGTCGAGTGGTTGGATCTTGGTCGAGTAATTGCTTCTTGGTCGAGTGTCTTCGAGTTTGTCGAGTGGAACACCTCCAAGTCGATTGAAAGGTGATTTATTCTAGAGGTGTCCTTGGGTAGGGCAGTTAGGACAGGTCCGTGACCCTACCCTAGGTACATAGCTTCATCATTAGCCCCCGAATGGATCGAGGTTTGAGTGGGGAAGGAGTTGACGACTTCTCCGACTCGTTTTCCATGCCGTGAGCGTATCTTGTTTCGGATCAACGGACCTGAATGATGACAGCAACTTCCTTTTCAGTCGCCTTGATCCATTCTTAATTCTTCGTCGAGTGAGTTTCTTTACTTGTAAGGCTCTGAGTGACGGTGGGGAGGAGATCTTTGGTCTGACAAGTTGTTTGCTGCCCACGGATTTAGTGGGATCCGAATTTTGGGAAGCGCGCGGGATGGGGGAGGCCGCAGTAATCGGATGGGATAGAGCGGAGCCGCCTCGATCCCCATGCCACCTTTTTCACCACGTATCACTCGCGCGATCGTTACGGGATTTAACACAGCCATTTGGGCCTACCTGTCAGCCACTCGGAAGCGACCTCATATAAGGCGTTGGACCGAAGTGTCCCGAACAATGCGCCCCATTACCTCTTCTCCTCCTCACGCTTCTCTGCTGCGCTCGCTCTCGCCCCAGCGCCACCGCACCACACGCATCTCGTCGGCGACAATGGTGAAGGAGAAGACAGCGGCTCTGGAGCGGGCAAAGAAGGCGAAGGCGAGGTCGAAGGGGAAGGCGACGAGCCGGGGCGGATCTTCCTCACGGACTGGCCTGCCGAAGGGTTGGATCCAGGGCGACTGGATCCACTCGAGGATCTCCCCAGAAGACCTCGACGACTTGGCCGAGGGAGGGGTCATCCCCTAAGACTCGGCGCGGCTTCCGGGGAAGGAATCCGAGCCGCAACCCCGGGAGGGTGAGCGCGTTCTTCTTGCCACCCACGTCGACCGTGGGTTTTCCTTGCCTCCTCATCCTTTCTTCCGAGGGTTTCTGAACTTCTTTGGGGCTCAACTCCAACATTTTACCCCCAACTCAATCGTTTATCTTGCCGCGTTCATTTCCTTGTGTGAGAACTTCTTGGGTTGTTGACCTCACTGGGGTATTTTCAAGCATATTTTCACTTGTCGCTCCCAGACAGTGAAAAAGGCTAATCCGAGTGAAGAGAGGACCCAAGTGATCCAGATGTGTGGGGGTCTTGGCATCCAGATGAGGGGAAAAAGCTCCTTTCCGGCCATGATTCTTCCCGACTCAGTTCGCATATGGCAGTCGACCTAGTTCTATTGTAAAGACCAGTCGACACCAGGGCAATCGACTGGCCTCCCTCCCTTTACCATGGACCGAGTGGAAAAACCCCCCCCTTTGAAGGTGCTCCCGGAGGAGAAGGCGCACGTGAAGGTGTTGGTCAACCGAGTGGTCCAGCTCATTCGTGACAGGGTCACTGGTATGGATCTCTTGGAGGTATTCCTTCAGCGGCGCATCCAGCCTCTCCAAGCCCGAGACCATCCGATTCGGATGTATTCGGGTCTAGAAGACTCCACTCGGATCCACCCGGAGGAGGTCGACGACGACACACTAGAGAAGTGGCTGTCGAGCATTACCGGGAACAAGGACAATCCCAGAGGAGCCAGGAGAGTTCCCCCATTTGACCAGTCACGTGCACCAGAGCAGGTCTGATTCTGAGTTTTTGCTTCTAATCTGAATTCACTCGCGCAGCTGTCTGTATTGCGTCGACTGACTTTGTCCTCCCTGCTTTCTTTCAGGCCATTATTGAAATGTATTCGATGCCTAACGGGGCGCAAGAGCAAGCTCTGGATGGCGAGGTGAGCGGTGGCGAAAGCGGCGAATGGACTTCTGATGGTGAAGGGGATGGAGGAAGCGACGAATCAACTGATGGGGAAGAAGTCAAGTCGCCTCCTCGCATAGAGAGACGATCCAAGCTTGACGAGGATCGGCCGAGTGCCCACGACAAGGCAACTGCTCAGGCTGGTCAGTCTTCGAAGCGTCCTCGGATCTCTTCACCAACCACGACTTAGAAGGCGCCAAAGCACCCCAAAGTTGCAGAACCGAAGACTCGGAAGGCGCTGCCGAAGATCAAGATCGATATCCCTGTCGCCTCCGCATAAGTGTCTCTCCTTGTATTCACTCGACGCTCCACGCTGTTTGTTTTTCTTGTCTTAACTGACGAACTTTGGAACTATCAGCGCTGCCACTTCCGGGACCTCAACTTACAGGGATGATGATGAGGTGATGGAAGATGCGGTCACTTCTAATCCGGGTATGATTCCTGCCATACTATCTTTCTTCGGTCGATTCAACTGCAACGTGCATAACTGGGTGACGTGATTTTGGCAATTGAACTTTGCACCGTAGTCTTTGTATTTTGTCGAGTAAAACCGAACTGGTAGTTTGTTTCTTTCGCTTGATCCGGTCGAGTGGGATCAGAACCGGTGGGGGCACGCAAAGTGCACCCACTGGGTGTAGTCCCCGAGACCGCGGTCGACTACTGGCAGTCGACTGTGGTCTGAGCTCTACTTTCTCTCCCCCCCTTTTTTTTGAACTCGACTCCGGCAGGCCGGTCGAGTGGGATCAGAACCGGTGGGGGCATGCAAAGTGCACCCACTGGGTGTAGTCCCCGAGACTATGGTGGACTGCGGGCAGTCGACTATAGTCTTAGTATTTGTTGTTTTTGCTGTGGAATAATTTCTCCCCTTTGATTTCAGAAATCTTGTGATCTTGGAGCTCGCTTCACTGATTTGGAAAGGCAACAGATTCAACTGAAACTTGACTTGGAGCTGGCCAGGACAGAACTACAGACGGTCAGAGACGGTGCCGCTGGTAAGACAAGTTTGTCGACTGGTCAGTTTTAGGCTCGAGCATCCTTCTGCTATTTCTGAATCAATCATCATTTCTTTGCAGAAAAACTAAGGGAAGCTTTGGCAAAAAAGGATCAGGATTTGGCTGCTGCCCAGAAGGAGGCTGACGATAGGACCGCTCTAGCCGGACAGAAGCTGGCTTCAGTAGGCCAGTTCGAAGAAGAGAATACCAGGCTGAAGACCGCTCTGAATGAAGCCAACAGGGAGTGCACACGCTGGAAGAAGGATAACCTCAACCTAAGCGAAAAGATGGAAGGCATCGCTCGCAGGAGGGACAATCTGGAGAGAGCTACCTGAGGAGCCTTGCCAAGAAGTTGTATATCAAGCTTGAAGGTGCACATTTAGTTCCGACTGATTTTTTTTGTCGACTCAGTGTATGAAAATTGACTTATTCTTGGATCGTGAATGCAGAGTTTTGCCAGAACTTTGAAGAAGAGACTGGGCGAATCGAACCAGGCTTGGATCCAATCAACTCTCCCGTGAAAGATGAAACTGCCATGAATCTGCTCCGACTGGAATCTCGCATTGACGGTGCCGTGGACTACTTGGCTCGACGGAAGGTCGCCATGTGACGGATCGACCCGGCACTTTGGCCAGAGGCTATGCTCCAAAACGATCTTAGTCTCTGATGACTCGACTTAATGGAATCCCTGACCGAGTGCAGGAGTGGAAGAAGTCTTCTGCTCATTGTGGCGCTGATGTGGCTCTGTCCTTGGTTTGTGTCCATTGCAAGGAGGTGTGACAAGACAAGATGGCCGCAATCAAGGTCGCAAACACCCAGAAGCACGACTTCCGAACTTTTATGGAGACCTTCATAGCTGCCGCCACTCGGATTGCCGACGGCGTCGACCTGGATGAGTTCGTCGAGCCTGCCAGCCCTCCTCCCGCGGAGTGAACAAACTCTTATGTCCTACCTTAAATTTGCCTCGGAATGCCGAGTGGTTTTTGTAACCATTAAACTTTTTCGGGCTGCATGCCCGAGTACCTCAATCTGTGATCCAGAACCTTTAGAATTTTATCTGAACTTGGTTTACCGTTGAATATCTTTATGAATCTCCTGCTGAGTGAAACCATTCTTCATTCAAGACAACTTTCTGTATTCGTAGCGCAGCCCCGAAGGAGAGGGAAGCAGACGACCCATGTCTTGTATTTGTGGAGAAGCTCTCCAGGGGAAGGCGGTGGTCGACCCACACCCTGTTACTATAGATGGGACGGAGCGCACATTGTATTTGTGGCGAAGCTCTCTAGGAGAAGGTGGCGGTCGACCCACACCCTGTTATTGCAGAGTGGGACGGAGCACACATTGTATTTGTGGCGAAGCTCTCTAGGAGAAGGTGGCAGTCGACCTGCCCCTCGTCGTCCTTGAGGATTGAGATGTGTTTCGTACTTAGGCGAGTACTGGACTGCAGCTAAGCCCCCGAGTGGGAGGATTGCTCTCCGCTTGGTAGGATTTTTTCAAACTTAGGCGAGTGCCGGACTGCAGCTAAGTCTTCTAGTGAGAGAACTTAGGCGAGTACTAGACTGCAGCTAAGCCCCCGAGTGGGAGGATAGCTCTCCACTCGATAGGATTTTTCAAACTTGGGCGAGTGCCGGACTGCAGCTAAGTCTTCTAGTGAGAGAACTTAGGTGAGTACTGGACTGCAGCTAAGCCCCCGAGTGGGAGGGTAGCTCTCCACTCGATAGGATTTTTCAAACTTAGGCGAGTGCCGGACTGCAGCTAAGCCCCCGAGTGGGAGGGTTGCTCTCCACTCGGTAGGATTTTTTCAAACTTAGGCGAGTGTCGGACTGCAGCTAAGTCTTCTAGTGGGAGAACTTAGGCGAGTACTGGACTGCAGCTAAGCCCCCGAGTGGGAGGGTTGCTCTCCACTCGGTAGGATTTTTTCAAACTTAGGCGAGTGCCGGACTGCAGCTAAGTCTTCTAGTGAGAGAACTTAGGCGAGTACTGGACTACAACTATGCCCCTGAGTGGGAGGGTTGCTCTCCACTCGGTAGGATTTTTTCAAACTTAGGCGAGTGCCGGACTACAGCTAAGTCTTCTATTGAGAGAACTTAGGCGAGTACTGGACTGCAGCTAAGCCCCCGAGTGGGAGTATTGCTCTCCACTCGGTAGGATTTTTCAAACTTAGGCAAGTGCTTAACTGCAGCTAAGTCTCTAAGTGGGAGAACTTAGGCGAGTACTAGACTGCAGCTAAGCCTCCGAGTGGGAGGATTGCTCTCCACTCGGTACGATTTCTCAAACTTAGGCGAAACGGATTCGCAGCTAAGCCTCCGAGTGGGAGGCCGGCTCGCCACTCGGTAGGAAACTGTTTTTACAAACTTAGGCGAAGCGGATTCGCAGCTAAGCCACCCCCTAGGGGATTTCTTACGCAAACAAAAACAATAATAATCACTGGGAAAATTATAACGCTCTTGTCTTTGATAAATAAACTACATGAGTTTTTCTTATTACATCTCATCCGAGTGAGAATTCGAGTATAAAAGGGGCGGAGTAGTTCCGCATTCCAGGCTCGTGGCTCATCAATCTGGCGATCGACATTGTAGAGGTGGTATGCTCCATTGTGGAGGACTCTGGTGACTATGAAGGGGCCTTCCCAAGTAGGAGCGAGCTTGTGTGGTTTCTGCTGATCCACTCGGAGGACTAAGTCTCCTTCTTGGAAGGCTCGGCACTTCACGTTTCTGGCATGGAATCGACACAAGTCTTGCTGATAGATGGTCGATCGAATCAAGGCCATTTCTCTTTCTTCTTCTAGGAGGTCGACTACGTCCTGCAGGGCTTGTTCTGCTTCATCTTCTGAGTAGAGCTCGACTCTGGGAGCGTTGTGAAGCAGGTCACTCGGTAAGACCGCCTTGGCTCCGTAGACCAGAAAGAATGGGGCTCTTCTGGTCGATCGATTCGGGGTTGTCCTCAATCCCCAAAGGACTGATGGGAGCTCATCGACCCATGTACCTACTGTGTGCTTGAGATCGCGCATCAACCGGGGTTTCAGTCCTTTGAGAATTAGGCCATTTTCCCTTTCTGCTTGCCCATTCGACTGGGGGTGAGCGACCGAAGCATAGTCGACCCGAGTGCCTGAGAGGCGCAAAAGGCCCTGAACTTGTCGGAATCGAAGTTTGACCCATTGTCCGTGATGATACTGTGCAGAACTCCATATCTGAATATCAACTCTCTGATGAAACTGATAGCGGTGCAAGCATCGAGATTCTTGATAGGCTTGGCTTCAATCCATTTGGTGAACTTGTCGACTGCTACCAGCACATGAGTGAAGCCGCTCCTGCCTGTTCTCAGTGGCCCAACCATGTCCAGCCCCCAAACAGCAAAGGGCCAGACGAGTGGAATGGTTTTCAGGGCTGACGCGGGCTTGTGCGGCATATTGGAGTAATACTGACATCCTTCACATTTGTCGACTATCTCTTTTGCCATCTCATTGGCTCTCGGCCAGTAGAACCCCGCTCGGTATGCTTTAGCCACAATGGTCCGAGAGGACGCATGATGACCACAGGTCCCCGAGTGGATATCGTTAAGGATCAGCTGACCTTCTTCTGGTGTGATACACATCTGGCCGACCCCAGTCGCGCTTTCGCTATACAACTGTCCCTTTATGACTGTAAAGGCCTTGGATCGACGGACGATCTGTCGAGCCTCTTCTTCGTCTTCTGGGAGTTCTTTCCTTAGGATGTACGCGATGTACGGTTCTGTCCAAACGGGAGTGATAACCAACACTTCCATGATCAGATCGACCATAGCTGGAACTTCAACTTCAGTCGGATCCGTGGCGCTTTTTGGCTGCGGGGCCTCTTCCGTGAAGGGATCCTCCTGGACTGATGGTGTGTGGATGTGCTCCAGAAACACATTGCTGGGAATGGCTTCTCTTTTGGAACCTATTTTTGCCAAATCATCAGCTGCTTGATTTTTCAGTCGGGGTATGTGGTGAAGCTCTAACCCCTCGAATTTCTTCTCCAGCTTTCTCACTACATTGCAATAACCAGTCATGGCTGGACTTCTGACATCCCATTCCTTCATCACCTAATTAACCACCAAATCTGAGTCGCCATAGACCATGAGGCGACGGACGCCGAGTGAGATGGCCATGCGCAACCCATATAAAAGTGCTTCGTATTCTGCCTCGTTATTGGAGGAATCAAAGTGGATTTGAAGAACATATCTGAGTTTATCCCCTCTGGGGGAGACCAACACCACTCCGGCACCGGAACCACTCAGCATCTTGGAGCCGTCGAAGAACATAGTCCAATGCTCCGAGTGAACTTGAGTCGGCAGCTGCTGTTCAATCCACTCGGCGACGAAATCTGCGATTGCCTAAGACTTGATAGCCTTCTTTGCCTCAAACTAGATATCTAGGGGAAGGAGTTCAATCGCCCATTTTGCCACTCGACCAGTTGCATCCCTATTATGCAGGATCTTTGACAATGGAGCGTCACTGACGACTGTAATGGAATGATCAGAGAAGTAGTGAGCAACTTTCTTTGTGGTCATGTAAATCCCATATACGAGCTTCTGATAGTGAGGATATCTTTGCTTTGATGGGGTGAAGACTTCAGAAATATAATATACTGGGCGCTGAACTTTGAAGGTTTTCACTTCCTCTTCCCGCTCGACCGTAAGTACCGTACTGATGACTTGTCCTGTGGCTGCAATGTAAAGCAGCAAAGGCTCCTTGCTGATTGGGGCAGCAAGCACCGGCTGGGTGGAGAGAAGAGCTTTGAGATCTGCAAATGCTGCATCAGCTTTAGGAGTCCACTCGAACTTGTCAGACTTCTTCATCAATCGGTAAAGAGGCAATGCCTTTTCACCGACATGAGATATGAATCGACTTAGGGCGGCCAAGCAACCAGTAAGCTTCTGGACGTCGTGCACTCGCACAGGGCTTTTCATTCGGAGTATAGTGCCAACTTTTTCTGGATTGGCGTCGATTCCCCGTTCAGAAACGAGAAAACCGAGTAACTTTCCGCCAGGGACTCCGAATGTGCACTTTGATGGATTAAGCTTGATATCATACCTCCTGAGGTTGGCAAAGGTTTCAGCAAGGTCAGTCAGCAGGTCGGAACTCTTCCATGACTTGACCACGATATCATCCATGTATGCTTCCACATTCCGACTGATTTGAGTGAGTAAACACTTCTGAATCATCCTCATGAATGTGGCTCCGGCATTCTTGAGGCCGAACAGCATGGTAACATAACAGAAGCACCCGAATGGAGTGATGAAAGCTGTCTTGATCTCGTCAGGTCCATACAGACGGATCTGATGGTACCCGGAATAGGCGTCCAAGAAACACAGTCACTCACATCCTGCAGTCGAGTCGACTATCTGGTCAATACGGGGGAGAGGAAAATGATCTTTCAGGAAGGCCCAATTGATATGTTTAAAATCAATGCACATGCGAAGTGACTTGTCCTTCTTGGGGACCATGACAACGTTGGCGAGCCACTCGAAGTGGTAGATTTCTCGGATGAACTCCGCTGCTAAGAGCCGAGCCACCTCCTCGCCAATAGCCTTTCTTTTTTGGACGGCGGACCATCGGAGATGTTCCTTGATAGGTTTTACTTTTGAGTCGACTCTCAGGCGATGCTCAGCCAGCTCCCTGGGAACACCTGGCATGTCAGAAGGCTTCCATGCGAAAATGTCCCAGTTCTCACGGAGGAACTGGATGAGCGCTTCTTCCTATTTGGAGTCGAGTGTTGTCAAGATATGAGTCGGAGCGGCGCTGGGGTCCGTCGGGTGGATGTGAGCTGTCTTCGTATCGCCAGTCGATTGGAAAGCTGACTCTGTAGCGGGCTTCTTGGCTCGCAACAGATCACTCGGGTATGCAGTCTTCTGGTATTCCAGCAACTCCACCACTGCCATCTGTGCGTCGGCGATCTTCGAACCTTTCTGAAAACATTCTTCCACTTTCTTCCGATTGTCCGTAATGGTGATCACACCTTTGGGGCCAGGCATCTTCAATTTGAGATACACGTAACATGGTCGGGCCATGAAGCGTGCATAGGCCGGCCTGCCCAGAATAGCGTGATAGGCACTCTGGAAGTCCACAACTTCAAATATCAACTTTTCTTTGTGGTAATTCTTGGAGTCACCGAAAACCACATTAAGAGCAATCTGGCCGAGTGATTCAGCCTTCTTCCCAGGAATGACTCCATGGAAACTCATGTTGCTGGCACTGAGTCTGGACATCGGAATGCCCATCCCTTTCAACTTCTCAGCGTATAATATGTTCAAACCACTGCCGCCATCCATCAGGACTTTGGTCAGTCGAGTGCCTTCAACAACTGGGTCGACCACCAAAGCTTGCCTCCCAGGGGTGGCGATGTGCGTTGGGTGGTCGGACTGGTCGAATGTTATGGCAGTCTGAGACCATTTTAGGTAACTAGGTGTCGCCGGAGCGACCATATTCACCTCTCGGTTAATAACTTTCAGTCGACTTTTGCTCTCAACATCAGCAAAAATCATCAGGGTGGAATTGATTTGAGGGTATCCGTCATCACTGTCCTCTTTGTCCTCGACCTTATCTGACTCCTTTTCCTTACCCTTGGGCTGCTTGCCTTGGAACTGCTGGATCAAGAGTTGACATTGCCGAGTGGTATGTTTCGGGTAAATAAAATTACCCTCTTCATCTTTCTTTGTGTGGACGAGACATGGTAAGTCCAACACATCATTTCCCTCCGGGTCTTTAACCTTTTTGGGGTTCCAAGGCCCTTTAGGTTCCCTTTAGACTTTCCTTGGGCCAAAGCTAAGGCTTCCCCGGGAGCCGCTGGCTCGGCTTTCCGCTTCTGTTTCCGATTGGAATTGCCTCCGGTTTCTTGGGCAACTGACTTGAGCTTGCCACTCCTGAGTCGATCCTCATCTTCACCATTAGCGTACTTGGTGGCAATCTCCATCATCCGATTCAGGGACATATCTCCGGTTCGACCGAATTTCAAATTTAGTTCTCTATACTTGACGCCTTCCTTGAAGGCACAAACTGCTTGGTGGTCAGGCACATTCTCCGCTGAGTGATCTAACGTGATCCATCTCTGGATGTAATCCCTCAAAGTTTCATTCGGCTTTTGCACACAAGACCGCAGTTCCGTCAGTCCTGCCGGTCGCTTGCATGTGCCTTCAAACATGGTGACGAACAGTCGGGAGAGATCTTCCCAAGTGTAAATGCTGCTAGGCGCTAACTGGTTTAGCCACGCTCTGGCCGAGCCCTCCAACATGAGAGGCAGGTGCTTCATGGCCACTTCATCATTGCCGCCGCCAATCTGGACGGCCACTCGGCAGTCCTCAAGCTAAGTATCGGGCTTGGACTCGCCAGTGAACTTACTGACTCTAGTCGCCAACCTGAAATTGGGAGGAATCACAGCAGCCCTGATGGCTCTACTAAAGCACTCTGGCCCCGAAACATGTACTCTGCTGCTGGCAGGCGCATCTCTGTCATGGCCTTCTCGGTGAGCCCTCTTCCTGTCGACCAGACCTTGGACGAGGATGGATCTCGCGTCAAAGCCTGGCCCTCTGGGGTCGACTGGAATCCTTCGCCCACCACTATGAGGGCGCCTGTCATCCTGCTGGCGAGGCACATACGACCTGCTCCTCGAGGGAGACGTGGGCACTCGACGTCGACCGTCATGATCGACTCGGTGATCATACTGCTCATGGTTCCCATACTGGTCACGCCGGTCTCCACGTCCCTCACGCCTCGGGGGCGATCTCGGGCTGTGAGCCGACTGGACTGTGTCCGCGGCAATGGATCTGCTGTGAATTCTGTTCCATGACTGAGAAATAGCGGAATTCTGATCTCCTGCTGCCCGAAGTAACGCTCTGATCTGCAGCAAGCCTCTGCCAGCCTCCGACTGGGAAGGCTGAATCGACTCCGCTATACGGGCCGCAGCTGCTAAATTCTAAATCGGAGTCTGATATACCTGCGGGGGTGGGAAGAGCTGACGTCGACTAGATTCGGGAACCCGTTGTCGCGCACGCTCGTCGAGTGCTCGTTGGAGGTTCTCCAGTCGAGTGCGCTCGGCCAAGTTTGCCAGGCGCGCGTCCTCCAAGGCGCGAGCCTCGGGGGTTTCTCCAACGATAGGAGTGCGCAACGCATCCACATTCCGGCGGCGAAGTTCTTCTCTCTGAAGCGACGTGAGAGGCTCGGGAAGATACTCCTCATGGGGACGCGACGGGTCGCCTCCTCCCGCACCTCCGTTGGTGCGGGTAAAACCGGGGGGACTGGGTGGTCCATCGACCATCAGAACCTTCGCCGCCGGATCGCTGCTGTCGCACTCGGATGCAGTCTCTTCGGAGCCAGTCGAACAGGTCGTAGAGGGATTCGTTGGGCTCGATCGCCACGACTTGAGGGGTGGCCGATAGACGGGCCACCGCGTGTCTCACCCACCGCTGAAGTCTCGACCGATCGGAGCGCTTGCGTCGGCGGGAAACAGGGAGGGAGGACAACACAGGAGCCGACCGGTAGGGGGTGGACGGTTGCCGCAGGAGAACGCCGCGGACACACGCGCTAAAGTGCGTTGCCCCGCGGACAGGGAGTGCGTCCACGTCAAGCGGAGCCTCCTGAAGCCAGGCGGAGTCGTCGGCGATGAACGTGAGCGTGCCGAGACGGATCTCGCGGCCCTCCACCAAAACTCCGTCGAAAACCAAGATGATTCGGGTCGGAAAAGATCGCAACTCCTCCAACAAAACGCTAAAACACCAGCCCCAAGGTGGGCGCCAACTGTCGTGGTTCTAAGTCTGACACTAATGTAGGGGGGTAAGTATGGAGAGGCGAGATCTTAGCTATGGAGAAGTTGTAAGGACGCAAGGTTTACGAGTTCAGGCCCTTCTCGGAAAAAGTAAAAGCCCTACGTCTCGGAGCCCAGAGGCGGTCGACTGGATTATGTGAGTATGAGTTACAGGGGTGCGAACCCTTGTCTCGCAGGAGGGGGTGGCTTATATAGAGTGCGCCAGGACCCCGGCCAACCCACGTTACGAAGGGTTCAATGTACATTAAGGCAGGGCGTTACTAATAATGCTAGTAATAAAGTGCTATGATGACCATAAAAGCTACTTAATGACCGACCGTTAGCATGTGGAGTGACTTTAGATCTCCTGGCCATCGAGTGGTTGGATCTTGGTCGAGTAATTGCTTCTTGGTCGAGTGTCTTTGAGTTTGTCGAGTGGAACACCTCCAAGTCGATTGAAAGGTGATTTATTCTAGAGGTGTCCTTGGGTAGGGCAGTTAGGACAGGTCCGTGACCCTACCCTAGGTACATAGCTTCATCAATGACCATACCCTTGAAATCACTTCTATCTTTGCTTGCTAGTTGCTCGCTCTTTTGCTATATCTATGCTGCGATACCTATCACTTGCTTTATCATCCCTCCCATATTGTTAAGCCAAGCCTCTAACCACCTTGTCCTAGCAAACCGTTGTATGGCTATGTTACCGCTTGCTCAGCCCCTCTTATAGCGTTGTTAGTTGCAGGTGAAGATTGAAGCTTGTTCCATGTTTGGAACATGGATATTTGGTTGGGATATCACAATATCTCTTATTTAATTAATGCATCTATATACATGGTAAAGGGTGGAAGGATCGGCCTTATGCCTGGTGTTTTGTTCCACTCTTTCCGCCCTAGTTTCCGTCATATCGGTGTTATGTTCCCGGATTTTGCGTTCCTTACGCGGTTGGGTTATAATGGGAACCCCTTGACAGTTCACCTTGAATAAAACTCCTCCAGCAAGGCCCAACATTGGTTTTACCATTCACCACCTAGCCTCTTTTTCCCTTGGGTTAGGCCAGCCCAAGGGTCATCTTTATTTTCTAACCCCCCCAGGCCAGTGCTTGTCTAAGTGTTGGTCCAACTGAGCGATGTCCGAGGCTACCAGGGGCAACTCTGGGCCGGCTTACCCGACGTCTTGCTCATCCGGTGTGCCTTGAGAACAAGATATGTGCAGCTCCTATCGGGATTTGTCGGCACATCTGGGTGGCTTTGCTGGTCTTGTTTTACCATTATCGAAATGTCTTGTAACTGGGATTCCGAGTCTAATCGGGTCTTCCCGCTAGAAGGAATATCCTTTGTTGACCGTGAGAGCTTGTGATGGGCTAAGTTGGGACACCCCTGCAGGGTTATGAACTTTCGAAAGCCGTGCCCGCGGTTATGGGCAGATGGGAATTTGTTAATGTCCAGTTGTAGAAAACCTGAAGTTGACCTTAATTAAAATACATCAACCGCGTGCGTAACCGTGATGGTCTCTTCTCGGCGGGGTCCGGGAAGTGAACACGGTGTTGGAGTTATGCTTGACGTAGGTTGTATTACGATCACTTCTTGATCATAGTTCATCGACCGTGCTTTTGCCTTCTCTTCTCGCTCTCTTTTGCGAATATGTTAGCCACCATATATGCTAGTCGCTTGCTGCAGTTCCACCTCATACCTTTTACCCTTCCTATAAGCTTAAATAATCTTGATCGCGAGGGTGTGAGATTTTTGAGTCCCCGTGACTCATAGATACTTCCAAAACCAGCTTGTAGGTGCCGATGATGCCATTCCAGGTGACGCAACCGAGCTCAAGGAGGAGCTCGATGAAGATCTTGTCCTTTATGTTGTTTCGTTATAGTCGATCAGTAGTGGATCCCAGTTGGGGTCGATCGTGGATCTGTGTAGCATTTGGGGCAGTCTTCTTTTATTTTGGTTCCGTAGTCGGACCTTGATTGTATCTGGATGATGTAATGCTTTATTCATGTAATTGCGTGAAGTGGCGATTGTAAGCCAACTATGTATCTTTTCCCCTAATTGTATTACATGCGTTGTTTGCGAAGATTACCTCACTTGCGACATTGCTTTCAATGCGGTTATGCCTCTAAGTCGTGCTTCGACACGTGGGAGATATAGCCGCATCAAGGGCGTTACATCATCCGCATCATGATAATAACATTTAAAATGTTTAAAATTTTTTGTTGCATTAAATTGCTAATGCACATGAGGATATACCGGAATTGTTGTTTGTTATTTCCGGCCTCATTTAAACTTGCCTAAATGTTTAAATTTACTTATGCTCCACCTCTTGCCATGTTTAACAGCATTTAATATTTTTGGGTACACAAACGAGACCGAATAAATAATTGATGTGGTGTTTCGTCAATATGCAAGTCGTTGCATATTGAGATCCATTTAACTTGTAGTATTGTTTGTGCATATTGCCATGCCATGCCTCATTAAACCGGACATGCATCATACTTGGTTTTGCATCATGCGATGTTTATATGATGGTTGTTTACCATGTTGCCTGCTTCTTTCCGGGTTGCTTCTCTCGTTAGCTTCGGTTTCGTTCTGGAGTTTTGAGGATTCGTTCGACTACGTTCATGTGTCTTCTTCATGGACTAGTTCTTCTTCCTTGCGGGATCTCAGGCAAGATGACCATACCCTGGAAATCACTTCTATCTTTGCTTGCTAGTTGTTCGCTCTTTTGCTATGTCGCGCTACCTACCACTTGCTATATCAGGCCTCCCATATTGCCATGTCAAGCCTATAACCCATCTTTCCTAGCAAACTGTTGTTTGGCTATGTTACCGCTTTGCTCAGCTTCTCTTATAGCGTTGCTAGTTGCAGGTGAAGATGGAGTTTGTTCCATGTTGGAACATGGATATTGTTAGGATATCATTATTATATATTGTTTACTTTAATGCACCTATATACTTGGTAAAGGGTGGATGGATCGGCCTTTTGCCTGGTGTTTTGTTCCACTCTTGCCGCCCTAGTTTCCATCATACCGGTGTTATGTTCCTTGATTTTGCGTTCCTTACACGGTCGGATGTTATGGGAACCCCTTGACAGTTCGCTTTGTATAAAACTCCTCCAACGAGGCTCCTGGCTCGGGAACAACGGGCGCAGGGAAGGCCAGCGGCGAGGACTTGGCGCGGCGGAGCGCTCCAGCAAGGCAGTAGCGGCAGCAGGAACTTGACACGGCAGCGAGAGTTTGCAGGGGAGGTCCGGGACGAGCAGGATGCGGAGCAAGGCGATGCTGGCGAGGCAGGGGATGGCGGCTTGACGCGGCTCCAGCGATTCGCCCATGAATCGGGAGGAGGCCATGGCCTCGGCGCAGATGTAGGGGAGCACCGACACAGGACTTGCGCCTCGATGAAGAGCAGCACCAGCGAGCGGCTCCAGGAGAGGGCGTAGAGAAGGAGCTCCGGTGAAGGCACGTCGAGGGCGAGCCAGGTCGAGGGCAACGAGCTCACGGGGTCGTGGGGTGGTCGTCCAGGGGCCTCACTCCTCTCCTTTCCCGCGGGAGGTGGCATGAGTGATGGAGAGGGAGATGGGAGGTTCGGTCGTGAGGAAGAGCGAGAGGAGGGAGATGGGAACGAGCGTAAGAGGCTGGCGGCGCGAGGATGAGGGGGAATCGAGGGAGAGAATGACTCGGGCGCGGGCGCTCCTCTCTTGGCGGTGCTGAAGGGAGGAACGAAGGAGGAGGAGGGGTTTGAGGGAGATGTTCGGTTGGGCCTAGGGTTACAGGGGAGTTGGCCTTGGAGCCGGCCCAGCAGAGAGGGGGCTTGGTTGCGTTAATGGGCCGGCTTGGTGGGAGGTCCAAGTGGCCAGGTAGGCTGAACTCCTCCCTCTCTCTCTTCCCTTCTTTTCCATTTAAAACAAAACAGAAAAATAGAAAGAAAAGAAAGAGAAGGTAGGGGTGGAATCTAGGCATGGGGATAATTTTCACGGACTCGTAAAAATGTGCATGGTCCGAGAAAATAGAAAAGGTCAAGTTTGAAAGATTAAATTCAAATTCCTTTGAATTTAATTCAAAAGGTTTGTATTAGGACAGGTTTTTCAAAGTGCCCAAAAATGTTGAGAATTTAGGTGGAGCTCCGGAAAATGACGAAAGGACATATGGCAAAGTTAGAGGCCAAGAGTTGTGATAACAAAGGCATTGGCATTTTTGCAAGTGTGTTGTGGTGAATTCCAAAATAAAGGAATATTCACTATAGCTCTCTAAATATCGAGAGGATATGTTGTAAAGAGAATCACCATGTGAATTCCCTCGGTTTAAATGGATCAAAGATCCATACGATTTGATTGTTGAGAAAAAGATGGCATGATGACATGACGCAATGCACATGATGCAAAGATGAATGCAACAGACAAAACAAATCACACAAGGAATCTCGGAAACCCTGGAAGGCATCTGAATCTCGGGTCTTGGGGCGTCACAGGCGGTCACGGTCAAGAGGGAAGCGAAAACCCGATTGGTTTGGAACGGGAAACGAAGGCAAGGGGGGACATGGCAACTATGAACGGATGCAAGTTTTGAAAACAATGATGCAATGCGCATGATGCGATGATGAAATGAAACAAACAATTAAATAACACAACTATCACGAAAAACATGAAAGGCATCTGTAGCGTCCGTCTCGGGCCGTTACAGCCTACTTCCGCCTCCCACGGCTGGCTGCACCTCAGTGCACGCATCGCCGCCCCACCGTCTCCTAAATCATTAACGCCGACCTCTGAGGCCTCGTCGTCGTCCTCCTCACGCTTTGCTGCACTCGCCGCGGCGCCGCCCTATCGCGTTGTCAAGATGGTCAACAAACAAGAGGAATCGGCAGAGGACCGTGCATGGAGAGGATGATAGTAGGGGTCCACCATGTCCACGGCTGGATGCAAGGAAGTTCCTCATTTTTTGTTATATATATATATATATACTCCATTGTCAGCGTATGGAAAAAGAAAATGCTTCCTGCTAGTGGTTTCCTGACATCTGGGACCCACGACATTGTCCGCGTATATAGCCAATAGACAGGAGAACAACACAACATCGGCTGACACTTGGGACGTAGCTACTCGAGCGTTATTTTTTTGTTATTGTTGAGACGGAGCAGGGTTTCAACTGGGCTGTGGCCCGTCTAGCCCAGGCTTATATTTTATGTTCACCACAAGACCAGCCCACCTATTTTTCTTTGTGAAAATGAGCCCAGTTTATTTTTTTCTAAAGAATACCCAATCTACGCCTACTTATTTTTCTACGCCCTGATGGGCTGCAACTCTTTCAAGACGCCTACAAATCTTGAAAGCAATATGAAATGGGCTGTAAATATAAAAACAGATGACAAATTGGTAATTAGTTTATAATGTCTGAATTTTTTCACATTTTCAGATTCCAGCTTCACTGGGCTTTAACCTAATTCAAATATATATTCAAAGTACTTTAAATGTGGCTCGACATTTCGGTATTAAAAATAGTTTGGAACCCACAGAAATATGCAAAATTTCATTTAAATTTTTAATCCTGGCCCTGGCCAACCAAAAAATGGAGTACAATAAATTGCATAAGAAGTTGCAATGAGCTATATATAAATTATTAAAAAATAGGGAATGGTCTGACTTGTGGGCCTATTAAGTTGACGCGTATGCAAGGTTTTTTTACTTATTATATACGACAACAAACGATTCTAGCACACATAACCGTTGGGTGTCAATCCAACGGCCGTCGTGTTTCTTCAATCTCTGATCTTCTTGCTCCAGCCGCCAAATCCAACGCCGGCGGGATCGCCTGCTCCCGCCTCCCGTGGACGGCTGTGCTGCCGCGCAGGCCTCACTGCTGGTCAGGCCATCCCTCTACTCACCCACATCCCTCCACTGATGTGGCTTCGCCGCCTCCAGGTCATTCCCTTCCTGGGTCTCACCGTCGTCCATCGCGCTGGTGTTCTCGGCACGGCGTGGTCGACATTGTCAACAAACGACAACATCGGAAGAGGGACGTACATGGAGAGACTGACAGTTGGGACCCACATGGTCCATGGCTGCACACAAGCAAGTACCTCCTCCTTATTATGCCAAAAAGAATGAATACTCCCGCTGACAGCT
Source organism: Triticum monococcum (assembly GCA_034509565.1). Lineage (NCBI taxonomy): Eukaryota > Viridiplantae > Streptophyta > Magnoliopsida > Poales > Poaceae > Triticum > Triticum monococcum. The sequence goes on from CM067843.1 coordinate 479,775,026, forward strand.
TGGACCCACCAGCCATATCTTCGCACGCAAGGAAGTGCCTCCTTATTACGTACAAAAAAATGAATATTCCCCCTACTAGCTGGGACCCACCATAGTGGGAGGCTGACCTGTGGGACTACTAAGTTGATGCGGACGGAGGGCTTTGTCAACTTAGTCAACGAATGATTCTATCACAAGTGACCGTTGGATTGTTAACATCCAACGGTCGTCCTGCTTCTTCAACCTCTGATTTTCTTGCTCCAGCCATCCAAACCACTGCGTGCTCTTGCCTCCCGTGGCCAGCTGTGCTGCTGCGGAGGCGTCACCACCCCCTACTACTCCCAACGCTAGCCAGGCCCTGCAGCGACGGCAGCCTCACACCGCAGTCGAACCAGTGAACCCTCGTACTCCTCTCCGCGTGGGCATCCACTACCGCGTCTTCCTCGGCTCTGCGTCATTCTGCCTCGCCGTCGTCCACCGCCTTAGTGCTCTTGACGTGCCATGGTCAATGTGGTCAACAAACGACTTCCATCGGAAGAGTACTATACGTTGAGAGGCTGACAGCTGGGTCCACGGTCGTAGCAAGGAAGTGCCTCCTTATTACGCGCAAAATAATTATTCCTCCACCTGAGCATGGACCCAACAGACGTGCCATCGTATTTCACAAAAAAACATTTCCTCCTTGACTGCTGGGACCCACCAGCTACATCTTTGCACGCAAGGAAGTGCGTCCATATTACGGGCAAAAAAACTGAATCGCCCCCCTGACTGCTGGGACGCACCAGCTACATCTTTGCACGCAAGGAAGTGCCTGACAGCGGGACCCACCTGGTCGAAGCGTATGTAGTATTTTTATTCTGGTCGCGAACGTGTAGGTACATACGATCGGTCTGTCTGCAGGCTGCAGCGATGAACCGTGGCCGTGTAAGGAAGGGCATGTGTCATAGTAGGGACGCGCACGTAGCATGTACGCGTACATACATCAGCCAGGGTGCAAGAAAGTAAATACGACCACGTACGTACATATGGGCGGGGTCTCGAACGCCTACTCATGCATATGTATGGCCAGGGCTCATGTACATGGCTGGGTCAGAACAGAGAAGCTGCGTCGTCATCGTGATCATGGGGAGGCAACCGGCTGGGGCGAAACGGAATGCATCCTCGTGTTCATTGGGAGCCAGCCGGCTTGGAAGGAACAACCGATGGAAACAAAGCCCGGCGTACCGCAGAACAGAGGAAACGACCTTGTGTTCGACCGGCCAAGGTTGAAATGGGATCCTATTCATCGGGAGGGGTCTAGCGTACCGCAAAACGGAGGAAACGGACCTCCTAGGGTCGAAACAGGGTGTCGTTGATTGGGAGGGGTGTGGTGTACCACAAAACAGAGGAAACAGACTTGTGTTGGAGCGCTACGGTCGAAACGAGGGTCCTGTTCATCGGGAGGGGTGTGGCGTACCACAAAACGGGACTCCACGGGATACTGTTCATCTCCACCGTCGACTGCCTCCATGGGCTACTGTTCATCCACCGTCGACTGCCTCCACAGGCTCTTGTTCATCCACCGTCGACCTCCTCCAGCCTCCACCTGCGACTGTTCATCCACGGGCTCCTGTTCATCTAGCCTCCACCGCGCGCTCCTCCACCGGCTACTATTCAACCAGCCCTCTCCACGCGGTCCTATTCAACCACCCCTCCACGGCTACTGTTCATCAAGCCCTCCACCAGCTACTGTTCAACCAGCCCTCCACCGGCTACTGTTCAACCAGCCCTCCACAGAGTCCTGTTCATCCAGCCCTCCACGGGTCCCTGTTCATCCACCGGCTCGATCGATCGGGGTACTGTTCATCCAGCGGCAATGGCCTCTACTACCACGAGGTCCTGTTCATCCAACCCCCACCGGGAACTGTTCATCCAACACCCCCCCAACAACGCTCACTGTTCATCCAAAGGCAGCATCGACCGGCTTCAGTTAGCAGCAGTAGCGAATGAATCACTCGTGTTCAGTTAACAGCAAGGGATCGATCGATCGCTCGGGTTGAGTAACACGTAGCCTGCAGTGCAATCGCTCGGGTTCAGTTAGAGCCCAATGACTCGCTCGGGTTTAGTTAGAGCCCAACTCCTTGCACACACACGCGTACGTATGAGAGAAATGCGCATCGCTCAGCCCCTGACCACCCACCATAACTGGGAACTCCCTGATATTTTCCTCGCCCTCGCTTCTACCACGGTTTTTTCTGTCATGGACGGCCCAAAGAATGTCATGCAGCTGCGTCTCCGGCCCGCCCAGGATGAAAAGCCCATTTTCTGTCATGATTTTTTTCTTAGAAGTAGGACCCCACCACATCTATGATGATACCGGGTTTTGTCACAATTATCGTCATAGAATTGTCATAAGTATGACAGAAAAAAAATTCGTTCGGCCCAAAATGTCACGGATGTCTCTTTTTTTTGTAGTGTGTGTTCTTATCTTCAAGGCATTCAATATGCAATGACCAATTCAAAGTAGGCTTAACTATTGATGCTTCATGGAAGAGGAAGATAAGAATAAACAAGAACAAAGAAGAAGATTATAACAATGGCTTAATGTAAATGGCTTAACTTGTAATTCAATATTATTAACATGTGTAACCATAATGTTCCCCATATAACATTTGGAATCTTAGCATGTCACAGCAAACACAATTAATATAAGATTTCAAGTTAATATAGTCAATATATTTTTACTACTCATGAAGTAAAACATATAATAACTAAAAGTTGAATAGATTAAATTTCATCCTAAGTAACTGAACAAAAATTACTCATATATACAGTCCAACGCTGGAAATAACATTATTTTCTGTTGAACCATTGAAAATCCTAGTACTTCAGAGAAAATATAGTTAATATATCCAATATGTCGGTTGAACAAACCAAACAAATGAATTGAATCATCAGTGTGCAAAATACAAAAACAACGAGGACATTCGACAAAATATTATATATTTCAACTTTGGTAGAACAAAATAAGTTATCAAGAAAAAATATGCAAATATAACAAACCTTCTTGACCTAGCTTTTGATATAACTCCACTTGTATTGATGATAATTTGTATCTACTTTTGTAGATTGAGATAATAACTAATTTTACTTCAGGATTCCATTTCTTTTAAGATGAAATCAAACTAGAAAGAGAGATAGCAACGAACAAAAACATGGGAAGAAGAGATAGCTATCTATACTCCGAATGGATCGTTTTCCATGGGAGTTGTATAGGCGCAGACTCACTTATCGTATATACCCTACATGAATAGGTATCTGTCCCCATAGAAAAACAAATATACGATTACACACATATACAAAGTCTTATACAACACAAGGATCATATACACAAACATATGTGTGGATCTTGGTGCAGAACAACGGCCCACAAAGTGTGTGCCCCCGCACTCACGTGCCCTAAATCCTCTCTCGGAGGGCCACCAAAACATAATTACCAACAAGAAAAATGAAAGAGAAGCAGTGCATCTTTACACCGTAATAGCCACCGGTTAACGCGTGCCATCGAATTCAACAAATGTTTCCGACCGCCGCTAGCTGCAATGTGTGGCCAAATACTTACTTAAAATCTACAATAACAACTAACACGGAACAACTGCAATGGAGGCCAAAGTACTCGCATAAGACTTTCTTAACAACCGCCAACAGTAAATCCGGACCTGTCGCCCCCCTTCAATGCTCCTAACGACAAGCAACGACAAACATGAGTAAGAAAAGAAAACAACAGTGGACACAAACATTAAATCAGGAACATGCAGAAGATAAAACCAATCCTAAACCTCAAACAGCCGAAGAAGCAAATGACATGGTGGCGGATGAAGCGAACAGGACACCAACAAGCGACAACACCACCAGTGAAGCTGGGCAACCAAGCACGATCCGCAAGAAGCCAAGCGGAGCATGAACAAAGGATTTGGACTGCTCAAGAGTGAAACAAATACAAACCTTAGTCGTTGCGAAAAACGAACGATGGGCTGCCCGCCTCCAACAACAAAGAAGGAACGAAGGACGAGTAAGCTGGAAGAAACCCTAGCAGCAAGGCAAAGAGAGCGGTATGGGGAGGGTGGGGCGAGAAACAAATACTATAAGATCACCACCCCCATTTACCAAAACAACCTCCTGCACGACACCCGGGTCCACATCAAACCGACATAGCCAACCCAGGGCACCCAACGGCTAGCATGTGAACATGTAGTTGGACGAGCTATTGTGCCGGACTTGGCCGAACACAATAGTATACCCGTACACATGCACATAGATTTCAGGTAGTCTAAGCAGCAGCTAGTGCACCCTCTGTTGGGGAACGTAGTAATTTCAAAAAAAATCCTACGCACACGCAAGATCATGGTGATGCACAGCAACGAGAGGGGAGAGTGTTGTCTACGTACCCACGCAGACCGACTGCGGAAGGGTTGACACAACATAGAGGAAGTAGTCGTATGTCTTCCCGGTCCGACCGATCCAAGCACCGTTACTCCGGCACCTCCGAGTTCTTAGCACACGTACAGCTCGATGACGATCCCCGGGCTCCGATCCAGCAAAGCGTCGGGGAGGAGTTCCGTCAGCACGACGGCGTGGTGATGATCTTGATATTCTACCAATGCAGGGCTTCGCCTAAGCACTACAACGATATGATCGAGGTGGAATATGGTGGCAGGGGGCACCACACACGGCTAAGGAACAATCTCAATGATCAACTTGTGTGTCTAGAGGTGCCCCCTGCCTTCGTATATAAAGGAGCCAAGGGGGAGGGGGCCGCCGGCCAGGAGGAGGGCGCAGGAGGAGTCCTACTCCTACCGGGAGTAGGACTCCCCAAAATCCTAGTTGGACTAGGATTCCCCGAGGGGGAAAGAGAGAGAGGGGGGCCGACCACCTCTCCTAGTCCTAATAGGACTAGGGGAGGGGGGAGGCGCGTGGCCACCTTGGGCTGCCCCTTTCTCCTTTCCACTAAAGCCCATTAAGGCCCATATGGCTCCCGAGGGGTTCCAGTAACCTCCCGGTACTCCGGTAAAATCCTGATTTCACCCGGAACACTTCCGATATCCAAATATAGGCTTCCAATATATCAATCTTTATGTATCAACCATTTCGAGACTCCTCGTCATGTCCGTGATCACATCCGGGACTCCGAACTAACTTCGGTACATCAAAATGCATAAACTCATAATAACTTCATCGTCACGTTAAGCGTGCGGACCCCATGGTTCGAGAACAATGTAGACATGACTTAGACACATCTCCGGTCAATAAGCAATAGCGGGACCTGGATGCCCATATTGGCTCCTACATCTCCAGTCAGACCGCATAACAACATACGTTGTTCCCTTTGTCATCATTATGTTACTTGCCCGAGATTCGATCGTCGGTATCCAATACCTAGCTCAATCTCGTTACAGGCAAGTCTCTTTACTCGTTCCGTAATACATCATCTCGCAACTAACTCATTAGTCACAATGCTTGCAAGGCTTATGTGATGTGCATTACCGAGATGGCCCAGAGATACCTCTCCGACAATCGGAGTGACAAATCCTAATCTCGAAATACGCCAACCCAATATCTACCTTTGGAGACACCTGTAGAGCTCCTTTATAATCACCCAGTTACGTTGTGACGTTTGGTAGAACACAAAGTGTTCCTCCGGTAAACGGGAGTTGCATAATCTCATAGTCATAGGAACATGTATAAGTCATGAAGAAAGCAATAGCAACATACTAAACGATCGGGTGCTAAGATAATGAAATGGGTCATGTCAATCAGATCATTCAACTAATGATATGACCTCGTTAATCAAATAACAACACCTTGTTCATGGTTAGGAAACATAACCATCTTTGATTAACGAGCTAGTCAAGTAGAGGCATACTAGTGACACTAAGTTTGTCTATGTATTCACACATGTATTATGTTTCCGGTTAATACAATTCTAGCATGAATAATAAACATTTATCATGATATAAGGAAATAAATAATAACTTTATTATTGCCTCTAGGGCATATTTCCTTCAGTCTCCCACTTGCACTAGAGTCAATAATCTAGATTACACAGTAATGACTCTAACACCCATGGAGCCTTGGTGCTGATCATGTTTTGCTCGTGGAAGAGGCTTAGTCAACGGGTCTGCAATATTCAGATCTGTATGTATCTTGCAAATCTCTATGTCTCCCACCTGGACTAGATCCCGGATGGAATTGAAGCGTCTCTTGATGTGCTTGGTCCTCTTGTGAAATCTGGATTCCTTTGCCAAGGCAATTGCACCAGTATTGTCACAAAAGATTTTCATTGGACCCGATGCACTAGGTATGACACCTAGATCGGATATGAACTCCTTCATCCAGACTCCTTCGTTTGCTGCTTCCGAAGAAGCTATGTATTCCGCTTCACATGTACATCCCGCTACGACGCTTTGTTTAGAACTGCACCAACTGACAGCTCCACCGTTTAATGTAAACACGTATCCGGTTTGCGATTTAGAATCGTCCAGATCAGTGTCAAAGCTTGCATCAACGTAACCTCTTACGGTGAGCTCTTTGTCACCTCCATATACGAGAAACATATCCTTAGTCCTTTTCAGGTATTTCAGGATGTTCTTGACCGCTGTCCAGTGATCCACTCCTGGATTACTTTGGTACCTCCCTGCTAAACTTATAGCAAGGCACACATCAGGTCTGGTACACAGCATTGCATACATGATAGAGCCTATGGCTGAAGCATAGGGAACATCTTTCATTTTCTCTCTATCTTCTGCAGTGGTCGGGCATTGAGTCTGACTCAACTTCACACCTTGTAGCACAGGCAAGAACCCTTTCTTTGCTTGATCCATTTTGAATTTCTTCAAAATCTTGTCAAGGTATGTGCTTTGCGAAAGTCCAATTAAGCGTCTTGATCTATCTCTATAGATCTTTATGCCTAATATGTAAGCAGCTTCACCGAGGTCTTTCATTGAAAAACTCTTATTCAAGTATCCATTTATGCTATCCAGAAATTCTATATCATTTCCAATCAGCAATATGTCATCCACATATAATATCAGAAATGCTACAGAGCTCCCACTCACTTTCTTGTAAATACAGGCTTCACCGAAAGTCTGTATAAAACCAAATGCTTTGATCACACTATCAAAGCGTTTATTCCAACTCCGAGAGGCTTGCACCAGTCCATAAATGGATCGCTGGAGCTTGCACACTTTGTTAGCTCCCTTTGGATCGACAAAACCTTCCGGTTGCATCATATACAACTCTTCTTCCAGAAATCCATTCAGGAATGCAGTTTTGACATCCATCTGCCAAATTTCATAATCATAAAATGCGGCAATTGCTAACATGATTCGGACAGACTTAAGCATCGCTACGGGTGAGAAGGTCTCATCGTAGTCAACCCCTTGAACTTGTCGAAAACCTTTTGTGATGAGTCGAGCTTTATAGATAGTAACATTACCGTCAGCGTCAGTCTTTTTCTTGAAGATCCATTTATTCTCAATTGCTTGCCGATCATCGGGCAAGTCAACCAAAATCCATACTTTGTTCTCATACATGGATCCCATCTCAGATTTCATGGCTTCAAGCCACTTTGCGGAATCTGGGCTCACCATTGCTTCTTCACAGTTTGTAGGTTCATCATGATCTAGTAGCATGACTTCCAGAACTGGATTACCGTACCACTCTGGTGCGGATCTTACTCTGGTTGATCTACGAGGTTAGGTAGTATATTGTTCTGAAGTTTCATGATCATTATCATTAACTTCCTCGTTTATTGGTGTAGGTGTTGCAGAAATAGTTTTCTGTGATGTACTACTTTCCAACAAGGGAGTAGGTACAGTTACCTCGTCAAGCTCTACTTTCCTCCCACTCACTTCTTTCGAGAGAAACTCCTTCTCAAGAAAGTTTCTGAATTTAGCAACAAAAGTCTTGCCTTTGGATCTGTGATAGAAGGTGTATCCAATAGTTTCCTTTGGATATCCTATGAAGACACATTTCTCCGATTTGGGTTCGAGCTTATCAGGTTGAAGCTTTTTCACATAAGCATCGCAGCCCCAAACTTTTCAGAAACAACAACTTTGGTTTCTTGCCAAACCATAGTTCATAAGGCGTCATCTCAACGGATTTTGATGGTGCCCTATTTAACGTGAATGCGGCCGTCTCTAGAGCGTATCCCCAAAACGATAGCGGTAAATCAGTAAGAGACATCATAGATCGCACCATATCTAGTAAAGTACGATTACGACATTTGGTCACACCATTACGTTGTGGTGTTCCGGGTGGCGTGAGTTGCGAAACTATTCCACAATTTTTCAAATGTACACCAAACTCGTAACTCAAATATTCTCCTCCACGATCGGATCGTAGAAACTTTATTTTCTTGTTACGATGATTTTGAGCTTCACTCTGAAATTCTTTGAACTTTTCAAACGTTTCAGACTTATGTTTCATTAAGTAGATATACCCATATCTGCTTAAGTCATCTGTGAAGGTGAGGAAATAATGATATCCGCCACGAGCCTCAACATTCATCGGACCACATACATCTGTATGTATGATTTCCAACAAATCTGTTGCTCTCTCCATAGTACCGGAGAACGGTGTTTTAGTCATCTTGCCCATGAGGCACGGTTCGCAAGTACCAAGTGATTCATAATCAAGTGGTTCCAAAAGTCCATCAGTATGGAGTTTCTTCATGCAGTTTACACCGATATGACCTAAACGGCAGTGCCACAAATAAGTTGCACTATCATTATCAACTCTGCATCTTTTGGCTTCTACATTATGAATATGTGTATCACTACTATCGAGATTCAACAAGAATAGACCACTCTTCAAGGGTGCATGACCATAAAAGATATTACTCATATAAATAGAACAACCATTATTCTCTGATTTAAATGAATAACCGTCTCGCATTAAACAAGATCCAGATATAATGTTCATGCTCAACGCTAGCGCCAAATAACAATTATTTAGGTCTAATACTAATCCCGAAGGTAGATGTAGAGGTAGCGTGCTGACTGCGATCACATCGACTTTGGAACCGTTTCCCACGCGCATCGTCACCTCGTCCTTAGCCAATCTTCGCTCAATCTGTAGTCCCTGTTTCGAGTTGCAAATATTAGCAACAGAACTAGTATCAAATACCCAGGTGCTACTGCGAGCATTAGTAAGGTACACATCAATAACATGTATATCACATATACCTTTGTTCACCTTGCCATCCTTCTTATCCGCCAAATACTTGGGGCAGTTCCGCTTCCAGTGACCAGTCTGCTTGCAGTAGAAGCACTCAGTTTCAGGCTTAGGTCCAGACTTGGGTTTCTTCTCCTGAGCAGCAACTTGCTTGTCGTTCTTCTTGAAGTTCCCCTTCTTCTTCTTCCCTTTGCCCTTTTTTCTTGAAACTAATGGTTTTGTTAACCATCAACACTTGATGCTCCTTCTTGATTTCTACGTCCGCAGCTTTCAGCATTGCGAAGAGCTCAGGAATAGTCTTGTTCATCCCTTGCATATTATAGTTCATCAGGAAGCTCTTGTAGCTTGGTGGCAGTGATTGGAGAATTCTGTCAATGACGCAATCATCTGGAAGATTAACTCCCATCTGAATCAAGTGATTATTATACCCAGACATTTTGAGTATATGCTCACTGACAGAACTGTTCTCCTCCATCTTGCAGCTATAGAACTTATTGGAGACTTCATATCTCTCAATCCGGGCATTTGCTTGAAATATTAACTTCAACTCCTGAAACATCTCATATGCTCCATGACGTTCAAAACATCGTTGAAGTCCCGATTCTAAGCCGTAAAGCATGGCACACTGAACTATCAAGTAGTCATCAGCTTTGCTCTGCTAGATGTTCATAACATCTGGTGTTGCTCCAGCAGCAGGCTTGGCACCTAGCGGTGCTTCCAGGACGTAATTCTTCTGAGCAGCAATGAGGATAATCCTCAAGTTACGGACCCATTCCGTGTAATTGCTACCATCATCTTTCAACTTTGCTTTCTCAAGGAACGCATTAAAATTCAACGGAACAACAACACGAGCCATCTATCTACAATCAAACATAAACAAGCAAGATACTATCAGGTACTAAGTTCATGATAAGTTTAAGTTCAATTAATCAAATAACTTAAGAACTCCCACTTAGATAGACATCCCTCTAATCCTCTAAGTGATCACGTGATCCAAATCAACTAAACCATGTTCGATCATCACGTGAGATGGAGTAGTTTCATTGGTGAACATCACTATGTTGATCATATCTACTATATGATTCACGCTCAACCTTTCGGTCTCCGTGTTCCGAGGCCATATCTGCATATGCTTGGCTCGTCAAGTATAACCTGAGTATTCCGCGTGTGCAACTGTTTTGCACCCGTTGTATTTGAACATAGAGCCTATCACACCCGATCATCACGTGGTGTCTCAGCACGAAGAACTTTCGCAATGGTGCATACTCAGGGAGAACACTTCTTGATAATTTAGTGAGAGATCATCTTATAATGCTACCGTCAATCAAAGCAAGATAAGATGCATAAAAGATAAACATCACATGCAATCAATATAAGTGATATGATATGGCCATCATCATCTTGTGCTTGTGATCTCCATCTCCGAAGCACCGTCATGATCACCATCGTCACTGGCGCGACACCTTGATCTCCATCATAGCATCGTTGTCGCCTCGCCAATCTTATGCTTCCACGACTATCGCTACCGCTTAGTGATAAAGTAAAGCATTACATCGCGATTGCATTGAATACAATAAAGCGACAACCATATGGCTCCTGCCAGTTGCCGATAACTCGGTTACAAAACATGATCATCTCATACAATAAAATTTAGCATCATGTCTTGACCATATCACATCACAACATGCCCTGCAAAAACAAGTTAGACGTCCTCTACTTTGTTGTTGCAAGTTTTACGTGGCTGCTACGGGCTTAAGCAAGAACCAATCTCACCTACGCCGCAAAACCACAACGATAGTTTGTCAAATAGACTCCGTTTTAACCTTCGCAAGGACCGGGCGTAGCCACACTCGGTTCAACTAAAGTTGGAGAGACAGTCGCCCGCAAGCCACCTGTGTGCAAAGCATGTCGGGGGAACCGGTCTCGCGTAAGCATACACGTAATGTTGGTCCGGATCGTCTCGTCCAACAATACCGCTGAACCAAAGTATGACATGCTGGTAGGCAGTATGACTTATATCGCCCACAAATCACTTGTGTTCTACTCGTGCAAATAACATCAAACCATAAAACCTAGGCTCTGATACCACTGTTGGGGAACGTAGTAATTTCAAAAAAATTCCTACGCACACGCAAGATCATGGTGATGCACAGCAATGAGAGGGGAGAGTGTTGTCTACGTACCCACGCAGACCGACTGTGGAAACGTTGACACAACGTAGAGGAAGTAGTCGTCCGTCTTCCCGATCCGACCGATCCAAGCACCGTTACTCCGGCACCTCCGAGTTCTTAGCACACGTACAGCTTGATGACGATCCCCGGGCTCCGATCCAGCAAAGCGTCGGGGAGGAGTTCCGTCAGCACGACGGCGTGGTGACGATCTTGATGTTCTACCGACGCAGGGCTTCGCCTAAGCACTACAACGATATGATCGAGGTGGAATATGGTGGCAGGGGGCACCGCACACGGCTAAGGAACGATCTCAATGATCAACTTGTGTGTCTAGAGGTGCCCCCTGCCTCCGTATATAAAGGAGCCAAGGGGGAGGGGGCCGCCGGCCAGGAGGAGGGCGCAGGAGGAGTCCTACTCCTACCGGGAGTAGGACTAGGGGAGGGGGGAGGCGCGCGGCCACCTTGGGCTGCCCCTTTCTCCTTTCCACTAAAGCCCATTAAGGCCCATATGGCTCCCGGGGGGTTCCGGTAACCTCCCGGTACTCTGGTAAAATCCCGATTTCACCCGCAACACTTCCGATATCCAAATATAGGCTTCCAATATATCAATCTTTATGTCTCGACCATTTCGAGACTCCTCGTCATGTCCGTGATCACATCCGGGACTCTGAACTAACTTCGGTACATCAAAATGCATAAACTCATAATAACTGTCATCGTAATGTTAAGCGTGCGGACCCTACGGTTCGAGAACAATGTAGACATGACTGAGACACATCTCCGGTCAATAACCAATAGCCGGACCTGGATGCCCATATTGGCTCCTACATATTCTACGAAGATCTTTATCGGTCAGACCGCATAACAACATACGTTGTTCCCTTTGTCATCGGTATGTTACTTGCCCGAGATTCAATCGTCGGTATCCAATACCTAGTTCAATCTCGTTACCGGCAAGTCTCTTTACTCGTTCCGTAATACATCATCTCGCAACTAACTCATTAGTCACAATGCTTGCAAGGCTTATGTGATGTGCATTACCGAGATGGCCCAGAGATACCTCTCCGACAATCGGAGTGACAAATCCTAATCTCGAAATACGCCAACCCAACATCTACCTTTGGAGACACCTGTAGAGCTCCTTTATAATCACCCAGTTATGTTGTGACATTTGGTAGCACACAAAGTGTTCCTCCGGTAAACGGGAGTTGCATAATCTCATAGTCATAGGAACATGTATAAGTCATGAAGAAAGCAATAGCAACATACTAAACGATCGGGTGCTAAGCTAATGAAATGGGTCATGTCAATCAGATCGTTCTACTAATGATGTGACCTCGTTAATCAAATAACAACACCTTGTTCATGGTTAGGAAACATAACCATCTTTGATTAACAAGCTAGTCAAGTAGAGGCATACTAGTGACACTAAGTTTGTCTATGTATTCACACATGTATTATGTTTTCGGTTAATAGAATTCTAGCATGAATAATAAACATTTATCATGATATAAGGAAATAAATAATAACTTTATTATTGCCTCTAGGGCATATTTCCTTCACCCTCCTAGTCGAGATAGCCTACCCGACGGCCCCAAACATCAAGGCAACTCGAAAATAGCCGGGTGGGAAGAAGCTCTGGCAAACGCCCCTCGAATGTGATGGAAATATGCCCTAGAGGCAATAATAAAATGGTTATTATTATATTTCCTTATTCATGATAAAGGTTTATTATTCATGCTAGAATTGTATTGATTGGAAACTTAAATACATGTGTGAATACATAAACAAACACCGTGTCCCTAGTGAGCATCTACTAGAGTAGCTCGTTGATCAAAGATGGTTAAGGTTTCCTAACCATGGACATGAGTTGTCATTTGATAATGGGATCACATCATTAGGAGAATGATGTGATGGACAAGACCCATCTGTTAGCTCAGCATAATGATCGTTCAATTTTATTGCTATTGCTTTCTTCATGTCAAATACAGATTTCTTCGACTATGAGATTATGCAACTCCCGGATATCGGAGGAATGCCTTATGTGCTATCAAACGTCACAACGTAACTGGGTGATTATAAAGATGCTCTACAGGTATCTCCGAAGGTGTTTGTTGAGTTGGCATAGATCGAGATTAGGATTTGTCACTCCGAGTATCGGAGAGGTATCTCTGGGCCCTCACGGTAATACACATCATAAGCTTGCAAGCAAACGACTAAGGAGCTAGTCACGAGGTGATGTATTACGGAACGAGTAAAGAGACTTGGCGGTAACAAGATTGAACTAGGTATGAACATACCGACGATTGAATCTTGGACAAGTAACATACCAATGGAGAAAGGGAATTACGTATGTTGTCATAACGGTTCGACCGATAAAGATCTTTGTAGAATATGTAGGAGCCAATATGGGCATCCAGGTTCCGCTATTGGTTATTGATCGGAGAGGTGTCTCGGTCATTTCTACATAGTTCTCGAACCCGTAGGGTCCGCACGCTTAATGTTCGATGACTATATGGTATTATATGAGTTATGTGATTTAGTGACCGAATGTTTTTTGGAGTCCCGGATGAGATCACAGACATGACGAGAAGGGGTTCCGGGCACCCTCGGCAAAAGATATGGGCTTTATGGGCCAAGAGGGGAAACACACCAGCCACAAGGGGATGGTGCGCCCCTCATATGGGTCGGCCTAAGGAGGAGAAGGAAAGGGGAGAAGGGAAAGGAAATTGTGGACTAGGATTCCCACTTCCTTCCCTCCCCCCCTCTTTCCTCCCCCCTTGGGGAAACATGGCAGGGGGGTGCAGGGCAAGGCAGGGCCCCTAGGGGGTCGACGGCCAGCCCTAAGGCATGCACTGGCCTCTCCCCTCCCCTACCACCTATATATATGTGGGAGGGGCGCCTAGCACACACCATATCAATTGTTAGCGGTGTGCGCGCCCCCTCCACCGTTTACACCACCGGTCATGTTTTCGTAGTGCTTAGGCGAAGCCCTCCGGAGATAACTTCACCATCACCGTCACCATGCTGTCGTCCTGACGGAACTCATCTACTACCTTGATGTCATACTGGATCAAGAAGTCAAGGGACGTCATCAAGCTGAATGTGTGGAGAAAGCGGAGGTGCCATGCGTTCGGTACTTGATCGCTTGATGCGCGAATAAGTTCGACTACATCAACCACGTTGTGAAACGCTTCCACTTACGGTCTACGGGGGTATGTAGACACACTCTCCCCCTCGTTGCTATGCATCTCCATGGATAGATCATTGCGTGTGCGTAGAATTTTTTTCGTTTTCCATGCAAGGATTCCCAACAGTGGCATCATGAGCCGGGTCTATGCGTAGGTGATATGCACGAGCAGAACACAAAGAGTTGTGGGTGGTGTTAGTCATATTGCTTATGTTGGGGGGATGAACCCCGAGCAGGCAACAGAACCTGGATCCTATTCAAAAACATCGGGGCCGGCATCGCCCCTCAATCCGGCTCGGAATCGGTCGGGTTCCTCAACCTGGCCAAGTCCCTCAACCCGGCCAGGCCTGCTAGCACAGGCCGACTAAACCCGACAAGCCAAGGCTTCTCCAACAAGCCAGCGCCCTCATGGCATCTTCCTCAACCCGGCCACGGGTCAGCTCCCATCCCATCCAAGGCATACGACGGAACAAGTCCCCGTAGAGGGGATGAGCATGGCTATAGTGGCCCACCAACCCTGCTGACTGGCAAGAGTGTGGCTACAGTGGCCCACCTACTCCATTGACCAAGGCCGGCATGGCAATAGTGCGCCCCTCATCCCGCTGATACAAGCCTCCAAAGTTCCTATCTAGCGAAGAACATACGAAGAAATCGTTTGTAGGGTACGAGACCACCTCGAAGCTGTTCTTTCCGATGGATCTATCCAAGAGTTCGTACTAAAATACCACCAAATAATTTCAGATTCATAATACTCAATCCAACACAAAGAACCTCAAAGGGTGCCCCAAGATTTCTATCGGAGAAACAAAGACAAGAACATGCATCAACCCCTATGCGTAGATTACCCCAATGTCACCTCAGGAATCCGCGAGTTGAGTGCCACAACACATATAAAGTGAATCAATATGATACCCCATTGTCACCACGAGTATTCATATGCAATACATATATCAAGTGCTCTCAAATCCATAAACGTATTCAATCCGATAACAACCAAATCTCAAAGGGAAAAACTCAATTCATCACAACAAGATAGAGAGGGGAAACTCCTTATGATCCGACTATATTAACAAAGCCTGCGATACATCAAGATTGTGCCATCTCAAGAACACAAGAGAGAGAGAGAGATTAAACACATAGCTACTGGTACAAACCCTCAGCCCCGAGGATGGACAGCTCCCTCCTCATCGTGGTGGCCGCCAGGATGGTGAAGATGGCCACCGGAGATGATTCCCCCCTCCGGCAGGGTGCCGGAATAGGGTCTAGATTGGCTTTCGGTGGTTATAGAGCCTTGTTGGGCGGGACTTCTGATCTAGGTAAACCTTGAGGGTTTTGGGAATATTTGGAAATTTTGCAGTCTAATGCATAGCCTCGTGGTGGGATGGGGTTGATGCCTTCCCAGCAACCCAGGTTCAAAGCATGGTACTTGCAATTTGGGTTTGTTGCACCAATTATAGTGTATGGGGTTCCCTTATAGGCCTTCTGTCAACAAATATATTTGGGAATCTATAGGGCGAAGAGGGGGTGTGGGAGACCACCGAGGTAGGCACAACCCACCGGGGCACGCATGGGCCCCCAGGCGCACCCTCGTGGGTTGTGCCCCCCTCAGGGCACCCCCATGTGCTGCTCTAGCCCATTGGTGGTCTTCTGGTCCATAAAAATCGACAAAAAGTTTCATGGTGTTTGGGCTCCGTTTGATATTGATTTCCTGCTATGTAAAAAACATTCAGAAAACAACAACTGGCACTTGGCGCTATGTCAATAGGTTAGTAACAAAAAATGATATAAAGTTGCTATAAAATGATTGTAAAACATCCAAGAATGATAATATAACAGCATGGAACAATAAAAAATTATAGATATGTTGGAGACGTATCAGAGTGGTACGGTAATCCTGTCCTGGAAGTCATGTTACTAAACCATGGAAAACCTACGAACTATGAAGAAGCTATGATGAGCCCAGACTCAGATACATGGCTTGAGGCCATGAAATCTGAGATAGGATCAATGTATGAGAACAAAGTGTGGACTTTGGTGGACTTTCCCAATGATTGGCAAGCCATTAAGAAGAAGATAGACGTTGATGGTAATGTCACCATCTACAAAGCTTGACTTGTCGTGAAAGGTTTTCGACAAGTTCAAGGGATTGACTATGATGAGACCTTCTCACCCGTAGCGATGCTCAAGTCAGTCCAACTCATGTTAGCAATTGCCACATTTTATAATTATGAAATTTGGCAAATGGACGTCAAAATTGCATTCCTTAATGAATTTCTTAAACAAGAGTTGTATATGATGCAACCAGAAGGTTTTGTTGATCCTAAAGGTGCTAACAAAGTGTGCAAGCTCTAGCGATCCATCTATGGACTGGTGCAAGCATCTCGGAGTTGGAATATACGCTTTGATGAAGTGAGCAAAGCATATGGTTTTATACAAACTTATGATGAAGCCTGTATTTACAAGAAAATGAGCGGGAGCTCGGATACGTCCATTTTTCATCATGCTTTTATATCGATATTTATTGCATTATGGGCTGTTATTACACATTATGTCACAATACTTGTGCCTATTCTCTCTTATTTTACAAGGTTTACATGAAGAGGGAGAATGCCGGCAGCTGGGATTTCGGTCTGGAAAAGGAGCAAATATTAGAGACCTATTCTGCACAGCTCCAAAAGTCCTGAAACTTCACGGAAGCTATTTATAGAATATATAAAAAATACTGAGCGCAAGAAGTTCGAGAGGGGGGCCACACCCTGGCCACGAGGGTGGGGGCGCGCCCTACCCCCTGGGCACGCCCCCTGCCTCGTGGCCCCCCTGGTGGTCCTCCGATGCCCATCTTATGCTATATGGAGTCTTTCGTCGAGTAAAAAATCACAAGCAAGCTTTCAGGACGAGACTCCGCCACCACGAGGCGGAACCAATCTAGGGCTCTGGCGGAGTTGTTCTGTCGGGGAAACTTCCCTCCAAGAGGGGGAAATCATCACCATCGTCATCACCAACGTTCCTCTCATCGGGAGGGGGTCAATCTTCATCAACATCTTCACCAGCACCATCTCATCTCAAACCCTAGTTCATCTCTTGTATCCAATCTTTGTATCCAAACCTCAGATTGGTACCTGTGGGTTGCTAGTAGTGTTGATTACTCCTTGTTGTTGATGCTAGTTGGTTTACTTTGTGGAAAATTATATGTTCAGATCCATTATGCATATTAATACCCCTCTGATTATGAACATGAATATACTTTGTGAGTAGTTATGTTTGTTCCTGAGGACATGGGAGAAGTCTTGCTATTAGTAGTCATGTTAATTTGGTATTCGTTCGATATTTTGATGAGATGTATGTTGTCATCCCTCTAGTGGTATCATGTGAACGTCGACTACATGATACTTCACCATTGTTTGGGCCTAGAGGGAGGCACTAGGAAGTAATAAGTAGATGATGGGTTGCTAGAGTGATAGAAGCTTAAACCCTAGTTTATGCGTTGCTTCGTAAGGGGTTGATTTGGATCCATATGTTTCATGCTATGGTTAGGTTTACCTTAATACTTCTGTTGTAGTTGCAGATGCTTGAAATAGGGGTTAATCATAAGTGGGATGTTTGTCCAAGTAAGGACAATACCCAAGCACCGGTCCACCCACATATCAGATTATCAAAGTACCGAACGCGAATCATATGATCGTGATGAAAACTAGCTTGACAATAATTCCCATGTGTCCTCGGGAGCGCTCTCCTTCATATAAGAGTTTGTCTAGGCTTGTCTTTTGCTACAAAAAGGATTGGGCCATCTTGATGCACCTTATTTACTTTTATTACTTGCTACTTGTTACCAATTACCTTATCACAAAATTATCAGTTACTGATAATTACAGTGCTTGCAGAGAATACCTTGCTGGAAACCGCTTATCATTTCCTTCTGCTCCTTGTTGGGTTCGACACTCTTACTTATCGAAAGGACTACGATAGATCCCCTATACTTATGGGTCCTCAAGACTCTTTTCTGGCGCCGTTGCCGGGGAGTGAAGCGCCTATAGCAACAAGACCTCAAACGGTCCAATCTCTGTGCTCAGGTGTCATCCCTTGATCAGTAATGCTAACACCACACAGTACTCGAAGGATTTATAACAGAGTAGCAATCACACACGTATTACATCGAGTGTATCAAAAGAGAACTTATTACAGTAAATATGGCATAAGGCCATCTAATAACGATAACAGCGGAAGGCTTGGAAGATAAGTGAGTCCATCAACTCCAACGGCATCACTGAGTATAGAACGACGACCTAAAACCCCTCAATCGTCGTCTGAAAAGTCTGCAACATTAACATTGCAGCCCGAAATGGGTCCGCACATGGAATATGCTGGCAAAGTAACACATAGAGAGTAATTGAATGAAACAGCTATTCTGTATGCATATTTGGCTGGTGGAAAGCTCTATGGTTATAGTTTTGCGTAAAGCCAATTTTTCCCTCCCGCAAAGGAATAAATTTATTTAACTATCATGGTGGTTATTAAACATTGAGAATGGTTGACAGCATTCTCAATCCCAATTAAACATCATCATTAAATCAAACCCAACAGTATTAATTTAGATTAACATGTTGAGATACACATGATAATCCAGGTACTAGATACTCAAGATGTCCATAACCGGGGACACGACTAACCATGATTAGTTTATACACTCTATAGAGGTTTGCGCACTTTTCCCCACAAGACTCGATCTCCTCCGTTGGATTTCTCGCATTACATTGTGTTTGAGAAACGGATGACCGAGACATAGTCTCTCAGAAGCGCTACCACCTTACGAACGGGTAGACCGTACCAACCTACATCCCCTACATCTGCTAGTCTACCACTATAAGAGTTCGCACGACTTAATCAACTATGCTAGAGCCCATAATAGCTTGTGGCTCCACACAGAAGTTTCTAGCATGAATAATCTCATGATCCCTTTGAGCCTGGGTGGCGGTCCATAAAGAAAAACAGGCAATCGCTGGAATACCCAGGTGCCTCAATCCACCCAGATGTGTATTTAAGTTGCCACCTTAAATAAACCATTAATTAACAATCTCACATCTGTCATGGAAACACTCACCCAATCCATGTCTACTAGCATAGCATGGCATAATAAGCAAACGTAGAAGTAACTCCCAAAGGTTTGATAACAACAGGTAATAGGTACTACCTCATCTACTTCCCAAAACCACAATTTAATTAGATCCTAATCATGCAATGTGTGAGGATTGATCTAATGCAGTAAAACTGGGTAGAGGGAAAAACATGATCAAAGTGTTACTTGCCTTGCTGATGATCCGGGAAACCTAGCGATTCGGAGTAGCAAGCGGCGCACTTCGGGTACTCTATCGCAAATAAACAAGCATACAATAAGTACTCGACTAATGCACAAATAAAACTCAAATAAGAGATCTAACCAGAAAGTTCAACTTAAGAACTCCGGTTGGCAAAAAGAATCAAATCGAACGAAGCAACAGAAGACAAACGGCAAAAGAAATAAGCTTCGTTTACTATTCTAGATATAGGGCAATTTTTACAGTGGCAAAAACTTGTTTAATTGGCTAAATAGAAAGACGGTTTCGAGACGAAACTCCAGGCGCTTGAATCGCCTGATTCCGATAAACGAGCGAAAAGTTAAACTAAAAATAAAATCGGATCAGAAATCGCGATCAGAAAAATCACGAATTTAATCTAAGAAAAAGAAAAACGACAAACAGTTTAACAAACGAACGTTCGTTAACTGGATCTAAATGAAGAATGAACGAACGAACGAGCGAACGCTAGCTAATTAGCCTAAACCGAAAAAAACCAATCTAAAGAAAAAAACAGAAACTAAAAAAACCGAACGAAAACCGGCAAAAACTGAATGATTTTTCCGGGAAAAACCGGCGGCGGGTCAACCTCGGAGGCTCGACGGCGAGGCGGGCGGCGGCGGGCGTCGGCGGCGAGGGCGGCGGCGGCGAGCGCGGGGCTCGAGACGGCGGCGGCTAGGGTTTCGGCCCGGGGCGGGCCGGCGGCTTATAAAGGCTGAGGCCGGAGGAGTCCGGGCCTAGCACGGCCCGTAGGTCGGTTCAGTTTTTTTAATAGTTACGCTCAGAAAAAAAACAATAGACTACTAAACGGACTCCAAAAGCCTGAAATAAATTTTCCCCGGCTTCTAAAATCAAGCCGCACAGGATGAACATTTATTTGGGGCGTAAATGCAATTTTGAAAAACGCGCATTTTCCTAAATTCAAATAAAATAGCAAATAAAACCAAAATAAATCTTATTTGATTTTTTTATTAAATCCTCAATATTTCTTTATTTTTGGGAAAGTCATTTTATTGCCTCTCTCATAATTTTTGTAACAGAAATAATTGAAGATAAAATAAATAAAATCAAATGATCCTATTTTCAAAATTCGAGACATCTCAAATATGAAAATGACGAAATCCCCAACTCTCTCCGAGGGTCCTTGAGTTGCGTGAA
This sequence comes from Triticum monococcum, assembly GCA_034509565.1. Lineage (NCBI taxonomy): Eukaryota > Viridiplantae > Streptophyta > Magnoliopsida > Poales > Poaceae > Triticum > Triticum monococcum. The sequence continues at coordinate 479,796,066 of CM067843.1, forward strand.
ATTTCTAGGATCAACCAAAATGCAATAAATATGATATGCAATGATGATCTAGTGTATAACATTCCAAATTGAAAATTTGGGATGTTACAAACCTACCCCCCCCCCTTAAGATGAATCTCGCCCTCGAGATTCGGGTTGGCTAGAAAATAGGTGAGGGTGGTCCTTCAGCAAATCTTCCTCTCGCTCCCAGGTGGCTTCATCCTCCGTGTGGTGGCTCCACTGAACCTTGCAAAACTTGATAACCTTTCTGCGGGTGACTCGACTGGCATACTCTAGAATCTTAACTGGTGTCTCCTCATAGGTCAAATCACTGTCCAACTAAATTGCTTCCAGCGGTACTGTATCTCTCAGCGGTATGTCAGCCATCTCTGCGTGGCACTTCTTCAACTGGGAAACGTGGAACACGTCGTGAACTCCTGACAATCCTTCGGGCAAGTCCAACTTATAGGCTACTTCTCCCATATGTTCCAAAACTTTGTATGGGCCTACAAGACGTGGCGCTAATTTTCCCTTAACTCCAAAGCGCTTAACTCCTCGAAGTGGTGATACTCGAAGATAAACTCGGTCTCCGACTTCGTAAACTGTCTCCTTGCATTTAGAATCTGCATAACTCTTCTGCTTGGACTGGGCTACCTTGTGCCTATCACGAATCAATTTCACTTTCTGTTCAGACTCCTTTATCAGATCCGGTCCAAACAACTGGCGGTCTCCAACTTCATCCCAAGACAATGGGGTCCTGGACCTTCTTCCGTACAAGGCTTCGAAAGGGGCCATCTTCAAACTAGATTGATAGCTTTTGTTGTAAGAGAACTCTGCATACGGCAAATTCTCGTCCCAACTAGATCCGTAATCTAGCGCGCAAGCTCTTAGCATATCCTCCAAAATCTGATTGACTCTCTCAGTCTGTCCATCTGTTTGCGGGTGGAAAGCTGTGCTAAACTCCAGTCTGGTTCCCAAAGTTTCATGCAATTGATTCCAGAACTTTGAGGTAAATTGGGTTCCTCTATCTGATACTATGCTCCTAGGAACTCCATGCAGACAAACGATTCTAGTCATGTATATCTTTGCCAACTTCGCACTGGTATAGGTAGTCTTCACGGGAATGAAATGAGCTACCTTTGTCAAACGATCGACTACAACCCAAATCGAGTCATAGCCTGAACGTGTTCTAGGCAATCCTGTGATAAAATCCATGCCTAACTTATCCCACTTCCATTCGGGTATCGGCAACGGTTGTAGCAATCCTGCTGGCTTCTGATGCTCTTCCTTTACTCTCTGATATACATCACAAACTGCTACATATTCTGCAATATCCTTCTTCATTCTGGTCCACCAGAAAATATCCTTCAAATCCAAATACATCTTGGTATTTCCTGGGTGAATCGAATATGGTGAATCATGGGCCTCTTGTAAAATTAACTTCCTGATCTCCAAATCATTTGGTACATAGAAACGGCCTTCAAACCATAAGGTATTGTGCTCATCCTCACGAAATCCCTTAGCTTTTCCTTTGCTCATTTTCTCCTTAATAGAGGCAATCTACTTGTCAGTCTTTTGGGCTTCTCTGATCTTATCCATCAACGTAGACTGAATCTCCAATGTTGCTACATAGCCTCTTGGAACTATTTCCAAACATAGCTTCCGAAGATTTTCGGCTAACTCACTTGGTAAATCTCCCGTCATTAAGGTGTTGACATGACTTTTATGGCTCAACGCGTCAGCTACTACGTTAGCCTTTCCAGGGTGATAATGCAATCTCGTATCATAATCCTTGATGAGCTCCAACCATCTCCTTTGTCTGAGATTCAACTCCTTCTGTGTGAAAATATACTTCAAGCTCTTGTGATCCGTGTACACCTCGCAATGGTTTCCAATGAGAAAATGTCTCCAAGTATTCAATGCATGCACTACGGCTGCTAACTCTAAATCATGCGTAGCATAATTCAACTCATGGGGCTTAAGCTGTCGTGAGGCATACGAAACAACTCTTCCTTCCTGCATAAGCATTGCTCCAAGTCCTCGACGTGAAGCGTCACAATACACCTCATAATCCTTGGTCTGATCCGGTAAAATCAACACTGGTGAGCTAACCAAACGTTTCTTCAACTCCTGAAAACTAGCCTCACATTCCTCAGTCCATATGAACTTGGTATCCTTCTTCAACAACTCCGTCATAGGCTTCGCAATCTTTGAGAAATTCTCAATGAACCTTCGGTAGTATCTTGCGAGTCCAATAAAACTCCAGATCTCTCCAACTGTGGTTGGCGCTTCCCACTTGGTCACGGTATCAACTTTAGTGGGATCTACTGCTATACCTTCTCCGGATATAACATGTCCGAGAAATCCAACTTCTTTCAACCAAAATTCACATTTGCTAAACTTGGCATATAACTGATGTTCTCTGAGCTTACCAAGTACCAAACGCAAATGCTCCTTATGCTCCTCTTCATTCTCCGAGTAAACCAGGAACACTACGACGAACTTATCCAAGAACTCCCTAAACACTTTGTTCATCATGTTCATAAAGTATGCAAGTGCGTTAGTCAGACCAAATGACATAACGGTATTCTCGTACAGCCCATACCTGGTGGTAAAAGCCGTCTTGGGTATATCCTATTCTTGAATCTTCAACTGGTGGTATCCTGATCGCAGATCGATCTTGGAAAATACCTTAGCTCCTTGCAATCAATCAAACAGATCATTGATCATCGGTAGTGGGTATTTGTTCTTGATGGTTACTTCATTCAATCCTCGATAATCGACAACCATCCTTAACGATCCATCTTTCTTTTCCACTAGAAGTACTGGCGATCCCCAAGGCGAAGAACTTAGGCGAATATATCCTTTATCCAGTAACTCCTTAATTTGCTTTTTAATTTCCACCAAATCCTTTGCAGGCATCCTATATGGTCTCTTTGATATTGGCCCTGTGCCTGGCAAAAGCTCAATCAAAAACTCAATATCTCTATCCGGTGGCATGCCTGGCAATTCTTCTGGAAATACATCGGGGAAATCCTTCACTACTGGTATTTCTTCCTGCACAACTCATGTTAAACAATTTGCTTGAGTCCTCTTTGGCACATGTCGGGATACATATTTGATCCTTCTCCCTTCTGGGGTGGTAAGCATAATTGACTTGCTGGCGCAATCGATGTTTCCACCATACATCGACAACCAATCCATGCCTAATATCACATCCAATCCTTGGGATTACAACACTATTAGGTCGGAGGGAAATACGTAGTTACCAATCCTTAATGGCAACCGATCACACCATAGACTAGCCATATATTCTGCTCCAGGCGAGGTTACTAACATGGGTGACCTAAGGGCTTGGGTTGGCAGTTTATACTTATCCACAAATCCCCTTGATATGTATGAATGCGATGCACTAGTATCGAAAAGAACAAGTGCAGTAAATGACTTAACCAAAAACTTACCGATTACTGCATCCGGCTGCTCTTCACACTACTAGGAAAAGGGCTACTAATGGCGCACCAGTTTTGCCTACTAATGGCGCATCACTGGTGCGCCATTAGTATCACGCCACTAGTATTTTTTACTAATGGCGCACCACTGGTGCGCCATTAGTATAGGCCACAATGCGCCATTAGTATAGGCCACTGGTGCGCCATTAGTATAGGCCACGGTGCGCCATTAGTATTTTTGAATTTTGAAGGCGGGAAAATAGTAGTGGCGCACCATCTAACCCCCACCGTGGGCCATTGCTATTTTTGAATTTTGAATTTGGATCTGGATCGTGATTTTTTTACCCATTTTTGCTCGTTTTTTGGCATGATATTATTTCAAATTTTGTTCCTGTTTTTGGATCTTGTACGTTCTTTTGTCGTGTTCTTTTGCCGAAGAGGAGTTCGCCGAAGAGGAGGAGGAGGAGCTCACCGGAGAGGCGCTCGCCTACATCGCCGGAGAGGAGGAGGAGGTCGCCGGAGAGCAGTTCACCGAAGCATCGGAGAGGAGGAAGGAGAAACCATGAGGGAATGGGAGGAGAGGAGGGAGGAGGAGCTCACCGGAGAGGAGGGAGGAGGAGCTCACCGAAGAGGAGGGAGGAGGAGCTCACCGGAGAGGAGGGAGGAGAAACCGTGAGGGGAGGGGAGGGGAGGACAGGAGGGAGGAGTAGGTCGCCGGAGAGGAGGAGGAGGTCATCGGAGAGGAGGAGGAGGTCGCCGGAGAGGAGGAGGGTAGTATGGTGGAGGAGAGAAGGGAAGATGAAGTGGAGGAGAGGAGGAGATGGAGTGGAGAAGAGGTGGAGTGGAGGAGAAGAATGAAGAGGTAAGGAGGAGAGGACCACGCCCAGCCATATATACGGCATAGTAATGGCGCACCGTGGGCAGGTGCGCCATTACTAACTTTTTTTTTTTTGATTTATTTTGAATTTTGAAGGCGGGAAGATACTAATGGCGCACCATGGGTAGGTGCGCCATTAGTAACTTTTTTTAATTCTTTTGACTTATTTTGAATTTTGAAGGCGGGAAGATACTAATGGCGCACCATGGGCAGGTGCACCATTAGTAAGTTTGAATTATTTTTGAATTTTTTTGCCTCTCCAGATCTTAAAAGCCCCGTATCTTTTTTCTGTTAGGTTTTTGAGGATTTTGAAAATGTTTAACGGGGTTCCCCCGGTTAAATTCGGATGTAACTTTTCGAGTAGATGATTTTTCATATAAAAAACTTTTTCATCCGAGTTCGTATGCAAAAGTTATGCCCATTTTTACAAATTCTCGAGAGATTTTGCAAAAAAGTCGAAAATTCATGTTTGTAAATTTTGCTAACAACTAGACCACATATCCCATGGGAATCTTATTTTCTTTTATTTTTTTGACATTTCTATCATTTTCTTTTTTTTTGAAACTAAAAAGGCGGTCCGGGGGGTGCATTCCGGGGAATGTTTGGGCCAAGTTACTAATGGCGCACCGTGGGAGTGGTGCGCCATTAGTAGTTTTGAAAAAATAAAATAAAAAATTTACTAATGGCGCACCGTGGATGTGGTGCGCCATTACTAGTTCAACTAGTAATGGCGCACCACTCCCACGGTGCGCCATTTGTAGTTTTCAAAAATTTTAATTTTTTTTTACTAATGGCGCACCAACACATGGTGCGCCATTAGTATATAGTAATGGAGCACCACATGTCTGGTGCGCCATTAGTGTCAATTCCTTCTATAGCCCTTTTCCTAGTAGCGTCAACCTCCTCCACGTTAACGTGGTTCACCTGTCCCCTATTGAAAGGGTTCGGCTTCTTCCCCGAGCTTCCATTGCCATTTCCATTCTGGGATTTAGGACATTCATTGGCAAAATGTCTGGTCTTCTGGCACTTAAAGCAAGTGACTTGGCTCAGGTCTCTCTTGGCTGGGGTCGATGGGCTGGGGCGGTTCTGGCCATTGCTTCGTCCATTCCCATTACCATTCTTGGTGCCATTGTGGTTGTGCGAGCTACCTCCTCCATGGGTATGCTGAAAATGTCCTCCCGGTCTAGGGTTGAAACGTGGCTTCTGCTAAGCTCCTGAATTGTGCTTTCCTTGTCCATACTTCCTCTTGCGATTCTGAATTTGCTATTGCTTTCCTTCAATCATAAGAGCACGATCTACCAACTCCTGGTAGTTGTTGAAGGTTGCTACCATCAACTACATGCTCAACTCATCATTCAGTCCTTCTAGAAACTTCTCCTGCTTTGCTGCATCCGTAGCAACGTCATCTTGGGCATAACATGCTAATTTACTAAAGTCCTCCACATACTGGCCAACTGTCCGTCCTCCTTGCTGCAAGTTGCGAAACTCTCGCTTCTTTATGGCCATAGCTCCTGCTGAAACATGGGCAGTTCGAAAAGCTTGCTGAAACTGGTCCCATGTGATAGTGGCGATAGGGAAAGTGGCTGTGAAATTCTCCCACCATGATGCTGCGGGTCCTTCAAGCAGATGTGCGGCAAACTTCACCTCTTCCGCATCCATACATCCTGCTGTGGTCAACTCTCTAGCTGTCTTGCGGAGCGAATCATCTGCTACTGTCAGCTCGGTGCTACTGTAAAACACCGGCGGATTCAGCCTAAGAAAACGGGCTAAGTGATTAATAGGTGGCGGTGGGTTGTTGTTGTTGTTGTTGTTGTTGTTGTTGTTGTTGTTGTTTCCCTGATTCTGATTCTGAACTAGCAACTGCATCAATGTGTTCTGTTGCTGGATCAACTGGGTGAGCTCCGGTGGAAAGGTAAATCCGGGGTTATGTCTCGGAGGCATCTGAGGGTTTAGAAAAGATGCGATTTAAGAATAGAGGGGGTCTATAGAGAAACACTACCCATATGCACATGAGGCAAAGCAAACAATTCACTTCATTCAAACAATCAAACAAGGGCATACAAACGATCTAACTATCACAAAAGTGATCAGACTACTATATTTACATGGTGGACTACTACTACTGATGAGGTGGTCTACTAGAAATATTCTTCGGTTGCAGACTCCATGATATCTGCTCCAGCTTCATCAACATAGTCATCATCGCTATCATCTAGATCCGAGTCAGTGTCGTCGATGATGATGTAGTCTTCCGGGCGAATCTCCTTGGGTTCCTCGTCTTCTTCTACCGGTGTAGGGCCTCCCATAAATATTCCGATCTTCTTGATCAGATCGTCATTCTTCTCCACTAATACTTCAATTTCCTCTTCATAATCTTCACGTGTAGCCTTGAGTTCCTCCTCCAGTTCCTTGATTCTTGTCTTTGCCTTCTTCAGATCGATCATGTCGGCGCACATCTGGTTTTCCTGACGTCGAATGTGCTGGTTTAACTCCTGGATAAAAGCTGCAACTGATCTATCCTTTCTGGTGGTGATCATCTCCCAGTGCTCATCTCGGCGCCCACAAATCTGGTAGATAGTATCCTTAAAATCATTGCGGTAGACTTCTCCAATGCGTCCCATGGCGATATGAGCTGCCATGCTCTTTCCTAGGCTCCAAGTTGGTGCATCAAAAGAAAACTCTATGGGCTCAGTGACTGGCATGAACGTCCTTCCTGGAACTTGAACTTGAATCATCCAGCGCTCCTCTTCAGGCAAAGTGGCGTTGTAGGTTCCAGTGAAGCTTGGTACTCCTATGTTCAGGTATCTAGTGACTTCCTTCAAGTACGTACAAAGGGTGTATCTTCATCCGGTTGTGTGAACTTGTTCCTTGCATCCGCCATCCTAAAAGAGTAGAAAAGATGAGAAGTCAGAAAAAAGAGGAGAGTGAGTAGTGATCTAGGTCTTTAGCTTAGTGGTCGTGTCCTACAGTCAGTGTGTGCTCTGATACCATCTTGTAGCGACCAGACCTCAAACGGTCCAATCTCTGTGCTCAGGTGTCATCCCTGGATCAGTAATGCTGACACCACACAGTACTCGAAGGATTTATAACAGAGTAGCAATCACACACTTATTACATTGAGTGTCTCAAAAGAGAACTTATTACAGTAAATATGGCATAAGGCCATCTAATAACGATAACAGCGGAAGGCTTGGAAGATAAGTGAGTCCATCAACTCCAACGGCATCACTGAGTATAGAACCACGACCTAAAACTCCTTAATCGTCGTCTGAAAAGTCTGCAACATTAACGTTGCAGCCCAAAATGGGTCAGCACATGGAATATGCTGGCAAAGTAACACATGGAGAGTAATGGAACGAAACAGCTATTCTATATGCATATTTGGCTGGTGGAAAGCTCTATGGTTACAGTTTTGCATAAAGCCAATTTTTCCCTACTGCAAAGGAATAAATTTATTTAAACTACCATGGTGGTTGTTAAACATTGAGAATGGTTGACAGCATTCTCAATCCCAATTAAACATCATCATTAAATCAAACCCAACAGTATTAATTTAGAGTAACATGTTGAGATACACATGATAATCCAGGTACTAGATACTCAAGATGTCCATAACCGGGGACACGGCTAACCGTGATTAGTTTATACACTCTGCAGAGGTTTGCGCACTTTTCCCCACAAGACTCGATCTCCTTCGTTGGATTTCTCACACTACATGGTGTTTGAGAAATGGATGACCGAGACATAGTCTTTCAGAAGCGCTAGCACCTTACGAATGGGTAGACCGTACCAACCTACATCCCCTACATCTGCTAGTCTACCACTGTAAGAGTTCGCACGACTTAATCAACTATGCTAGAGCCCATAATAGCTTGTGGCTGCACACGGAAGTTTCTAGCATGAATAATCTCATGATCCCTTTGAGCCTCGGTGGCGGTCCATAAAGAAAAACAGGCAATCGCTGGAATACCCAGGTGCCTCAATCCACCCAGATGAGTATTTAAGTTGCCACCTTAAATAAACCATTAATTAACAATCTCACATCTGTCATGGAAACACTCACCCAATCCACGTCTACTAGCATAGCATGGCATAATAAGCAAACGTAGAAGTAACTCCCAAAGGTTTGATAACAACAGGTAATAGGTACTACCTCATCTACTTCCAAAACCCACAATTTAATTAGATCCTAATCATGCAATGTGTGAGGATTGATCTAATGCAATAAAACTGGGTAGAGGGAAAAACATGATCAAAGTGTTACTTGCCTTGCTGATGATCCGGGAAACCTAGCGATTCGGAGTAGCAAGCGGCGCACTCCAGGTACTATATCGCAAACAAACAAGCATACAATAAGTACTCGACTAATGCACAAGTAAAACTCAAATAAGAGATCTAACCAGAAAGTTCAACTTAAGAACTCCGGTTGGCAAAAAGAATCAAATCGAACGAAGCAACGGAAGATAAACGGCAAAAGAAACAAGCTTCGTTTACTATTATGGATCTAGGGCAATTTTTACAGTGGCAAAAACTTGTTTAAGTTGGCTAAACGGAAAGAGGATTTCGAGACGAAACTCCAGGCGCTTGAATCGCCTGATTCTGATAAACGAGCGAAAAGTTAAACTAAAACGAAAATCAGATCAGAAATCGCGATCAGAAAAATCGCGGATTTAATCCGAGAAAAAGAAAAACGACGAACAGTTTAACGAACGAACGTTCATTAACTGATCTAAACGAAGAATGCGTTCGTTAAAACGAACGAACGAGCGAACACTCGCTAATTAGCCTAAACCGAAAAAACCGATCTAAAGAAAAAAACGGAAACTAAAAAAACCGAACGAAAATCGGCGAAAACCGAATGATTTTTCCAGGAAAAACCAGTGGCGGGTCAACCTCGGAGGCTCGACGGCGAGACGGGGCGGTGGCGGCTCCGGCGAGGAGGCGTCGGGGCGGCGGCGTCGGCGGCGAGGGCAGCGGCGGCAGCGAGCGCGGGGCTCGAGGCGGTGGCGGCTAGGGTTTCGGCCCGGGGCGGGCTGGCGGCTTATAAAGGCTGAGGCCGGAGGAGTCCGGGCCTAGCACGGCCCGTAGGTCGGTACAGTTTTTTTTAAATAGTTACGCTCAGAAAAAAAACAAAAAGACTACTAAATGGACTCCAAAAATCCCGAAATAAATTTTCCCCAGCTTATAAAATCAAGCCGCACAGGATGAACATTTATTTGGGGCCTAAATGCAATTTTGAAAAACACGCATTTTTCCTAAATTCAAATAAAATAGCAAATAAAACCAAAATAAATCTTATTTGATTTTTTATTAAATCCTCAACATTTCTTTATTTTTGGGAAAGTCATTTTATTCCCTCTCTCATAATTTTTGTAATAGAAATAATTGAAGATAAAATAAATAAAATCAAATGATCCTATTTTCAAAATTCAAGACATCTCAAATATGAAAATAACGAAATCCCCAACTCTCTCCGAGGGTCCTTGAGTTGCGTGAAATTTCTAGGATCAACCAGAATGCAATAAATATGATATGCAATGATGATCTAGTGTATAACATTCTAAATTGAAAAATTGGGATGTTACAGCGCCTTTGGTAGGTGAAATTTGGTAAGGAAAAATTTATATAGTGTGCTGAAATTTACTGTCACTTGTTACTATGGAAAGTAATTCTTTGAGGGATTCTTCGGGGTATCTTCACCCCGACCGGTAGAGCAAATAGTTGCTCCTCAACCTACTCAACCTATTGGACCTACTGAAAATGAAAATATTTACTTTGAAATTCCTTCGGCTATGATAGAGAAACTGCTAGCTAATCCTTTTGCAGGAGATGGAACATTGCATCCCGACTTACACTTAATCTATGTGGATGAAGTTTGTGGATTATTTAAGCTCATAGGTATGCCCAATGATGTTATCAAGAAGAAGGTCTTCTCTTTATCTTTGAAGGGAGATGCATTGATATGGTATAGGCTATGTGATGATATGGGATCATGGGACTACAAACGGTTGAAATTGGAATTCCATCAGAAGTTTTATCCTATGCATCTTGTTCATCGTGATCGTAATTATATATATAAGTTTTGGCCTCGCAAAGGAGAAAGCATCGCTCAAGCTTAGTGAGGCTTAAGTCAATGTTAGATTCATGCCCCATTCATGAGCTCTCAAGAGAAATGATTATTCAAAAAATTTATGCTCGGCTTTCTGACAACAATCGCTCCATGCTCGATACTTCTTGTACTAGTTCTTTTATGATGAAGACTATTGAATACAAATGGAATTTATTGGAGAGAATTAAATGCAACTCTGAAGATTGGGATCTCGACGAAGGTAAGGAGTCAGGTATAACACCTAAGTTTGATTGTGTTAAATCTTTTATGGATACCGATGTTTTCCGTAAATTTAGCACTAAATATGGACTTGACTCTGAGATAGTAGCTTCTTTCTGTGAATCCTTTGCTACTCATGTTGATCTCCCCAAGGATAAGTGGTTTAAATATAATCCTCCCATTGAAACAAAAGTAGTTGCACCTATTAAATTTGAAAAAAAAGACTATCACTTATAATGATCCCGTTGTTCCCACTACTTATGTTGAGAAACCACCTTTCCCTGTTAGAATAAAGGATCATGCTAAAGTTTCAACTATAGTCAACAAAAGTAATATTAGGACACACAAACCCCCTGAGCAAGTTAAAGTTGAACCTAATATTGCTACGGTTAAAGATCTCTTGGCCGATAATATTGATGGGCATGTTATTTACTTCTGTGATGAGACTGCTAGAATTGCTAAACCTGGTGCTAAAGATAAACATAAACCTGTGGTAGGCATGCCTGATATTTCTGTTAAAATAGGAGATCATTGTTATCATGGCTTGTGTGATATGGGTGCTAGTGCCAGTGCAATACCTATTTCCTTATACAAAGAAATTATGCATGATATTGCACCAACTAAGATAGAAGGTATTGATGTTACCATTAAGCTTGCTAATAGAGATACTATTTCACCAATTGGGATTGTTAGAGACGTTGAAGTCTTGTGTGGGAAGGCTAAATATCCTGTTGATTTTCTTGTTCTTGGTTCCCCTCAAGATAGCTTTTGTCCCATTATATTTGGTAGACCCTTCTTGAACACTGTCAATGCTAAGATAGACTGCCATAAGGATATTGTTTCTGTTGGTTTAGGGGATATGTCTCATGAGTTTAATTTTGCTAAATTTCGTAGACAACCCCATGATAAAGAATTGCCTAGTCAAGATGTAATTATTGGTCTTGCTTCTATTTCCGTGCCTCCTACTGATCCATTAGAACAATATTTGCCAGACCATGAAAATGATATGTTCATGAATGAAAGAAGGGGTATAGATAAAGTATTCTTTAACCAAGGACCTATTTTGAAACACAATTTGCTTATTGAAATCCTAGGGGATCTTCCTCCACCCAAGGGTGATCCCGTGTTTGAGCTTAAACCATTACCTGATACTCTTAAATATGCTTATCTTGATGAAAAGAAAATATATCCTATTATTATTAGTGCTAACCTTTCAGAGAAGGAGGAAGAGAAATTATTGAAAACTCTGAAGAAGCACCGTGCTGCTATTGGATATACTCTTGATGATCCTAAGGGCATTAGTCCCACTCTATGTCAACACAAAATAAATTTCGAGGAAGACGCCAAACCAGTTATTGATCACCAACGACGGCTGAATCCTAAGATGAAAGAAGTGGTAAGAAAAGAAATATTAAAGCTCCTTGAGGCAGGTATAATTTATCCCGTTGCTGATAGTAAGTGGGTAAGTCCTGTCCATTCTGTCCCTAAGAAGGGAGGTATTACTGTTGTTCCTAATGATAAAGATGAATTAATTCCGCAAAGAATTATTACAGGTTTGTAACACCCACAATGCGGCTATATCTCCCACGTGTCGGGGCATGAGTTAGAGGCATAGCCGCATGGTAGGTCTGTCGCAAGAGGGGTAATCTTTACACATCCCATGTACTGAATAAGAAAGGGATAAAGAGTCGGCTTACAATCGCCAATTCACACAATACATAAATATATCATACATCAACCAAGGTACAAACAAAGGTCCGACTACGGAACCAAAATAAAGAAAGACAGCCCCAAATGCTAGATCCCCGATCGCCCCAACTGGGCTCCTCTACTGATCATCCGGAAAAGAAACATAGTAACAGCCTGAATCCTCGTCGAACTCCCACTTGAGTTCGGTAGCGTCCCCTGCACTAGCATCATAGGCACCTGCATCTGTTTGGAAGTATCAGTGAGTCATGAGGACTCAGCAATCTCACACCCTAGCGATCAAGACTATTTAAGCTTAAAGGTAGGAAAGGGGTAATGAGGTGGAGCTGCCGCAAGCACTAGCATAATATGGTGGCTAACTGACGCAAAAGAGAGCGAGAAGAGAAGCAACGGACGGTCGAGAAGCTAATGGTGATCAAGAAGTGATCCTGAAGCTACTTGCGTTCAAACATAACACGAGACTGTGTTCTCTTCTCGGACTCCGCAGAAAAGAGAGCATCACGGCTACACACGCGGTTGATTCATTTTAATTAAGTTAAGTGTCAAGTTCTCTACAACCAGATATTAACAAATTCCCATCTGCCCATAACCGCGGGCACGGCTTTCGAAAGTTCAAAACCCTGCAGGGGTGTCCCAACTTAGCCCATCACAAGCTCTCACGGTCAACGAAGGATATCCCTTCTCCCGAGAAGACCCGATCAGTCTCGGAATCCCGGTTACAAGACATTTCGACAATGGTAAAACAAGACTAGCAAAGCCGCCCGATATGCCAAAAATCCCTATAGGAGCTGCACATATCTCGTTCTCAGGGCAACACCGGATGAGCAATCCGTACAACTAAAACCAGCCCTCAAGTTTCCCTAAGGTGGCGCTGCAAGGGGCTCTAGTTCGGACCAACACTTAGAGAAGCACTGGCCCCGGGGGGTTAAAATAAAGATGACCCTTGAGTCTGCAGAACCCTAGGGAAGGTGATAGGTTGTTAGGCAAATATAAAACCAAGGTTGGGCCTTGCTGGAGGAGTTTTATTCAAAGCGAACTGCCAAGGGGTTCCCACCCAACCGCGTAAGGGACGCAAAATCAAGGAACACAACACCGGTATGACGGAAACTAGGGCGGCAACAGTGGAACAAAGCACCAGGAATAAGGCCGAGCCTTCCACCCTTTACCATGTATATAGATGCATTAAAGTAAATAAGAGATAATAATGATATCCCAACAATATCCATGTTCCAACATGGAACAAACTTCATCTTCACCTGCAACTAGCAACGCTATAAGTGGGGGGGGCGAGCAAAGCGGTAACATAGCCAAACAACGGTTTGCTAGGAAAGGTGGGTTAGAGGCTTGACATGGAAATATGGGAGGCGTGATATAGAAAGTGGTAGGTAGCGCGGCATGGCAATAGAGCGAGCAACTAGCAAGCAAAGATAGAAGTGATTTCGAGGGTATGGTCATCTTGCCTGAAAAGTTCTCAGAGTTGACGAAAGCTTGATCCTCGTTAGCGTACTCAACAGGTTCCTCGATCACGTACTCGTCTCCCGGCTCTACCCAAAGCAATAACACAAGCAAAGGATCAACAATCAATCATGGTGCAATACACAAGCAACATGATGCAAAACATGGCATGATATGCAAGACATGATATGCAATGCATATGCGTGCTCCAGAACGGGAAGATTAATCAAGGCATCAACTTGGCAAACCAAGTGTGCTGCTGGAAAGATGAGATGATTTCGGTCGAAATCAATATAAAGATCACCGGAAACGGAGGCACAGTTTGCAAATGGCAAGCAAAACAAGAATGGCACAATTCTGCGACTAACAGCACGATGCGATCTAGAATGCAACAAGAAACTAAGCTACTGCACTCCAACATAGCAACAAAGCATATGGTAGTGATCTACTCAAGATGCTTGACAAAACATGAACACTAAGCTACGGCTAAACCACACAAGAGCAGGTTCAAACAAGCATGGCAAAAGTGCAAAAGATATCAGCTTCACATACTTAGTGAAAATACTAACAAGCCAGGAATAACATCAGGAAGAAATGTTTAGAGCAAGCAAACAACATGCCACAGGAACATATCATAGCAAACAAACGCATGGCATGAATCCAATAAATGCATAGATCAAAAGTCCCTTACAGTTCATGAGCCAAAATGGCATAGAAGATATGGTGGCACCCATGTAAACATCGCAAGTTTTATTAACAGTTTCAGACTTTGTAGAAAACAGAGCATGGCATAAACAGAATTATGAAGGCATCTTTGCGAGCTCAAATCACTCACCACAAGGCATTGCATGACAAGACAAGCATGTCAAAAGCAAGAAGACATGTTCATGAAGTAACCATGGCAAGAGCAAGTTCATAGCATGCATGGATCACTACCAACAACCATGGCAAAATTGATTAACATGTAAAACTATCTGCTAGGAACATTTTATAGCAAAAGTAGAGCAAGATTAAGACATCCTAGGGCACTCGATAATTGCAAACATGGGAATGGATGGATAGAGCATAACCATACGTCCAACACTCACTTAGTAAAGATACTCAAAACAAGCATGGATCTCACTGTAGCAACATGTTTACATGGCATAAAAATAATAGCAGGAACAAGACTTGGCAAAATCCTAAGCCCCTGAAAACAGGAATATCATGAAGGCTACTTTGCATGCTTGTGCTAGTCACCACATTGATCACAAAAATACATGGCAAGCACCCCTGTAAATATGGCATGGCATATATCAAAACACATGTAGAGCTCATGCCCATATGAAGCACACATCAAATGTGACAAAAATGACAAAACACCATAAACTGATAAGTAGCAGCAGTAAACATTTCATAGCACTCTTGCATCAATGATTAGGGCATCAATATGAACTCAAATAAGCATGCCACAATGGAATGAAATGAAGAGCATCTCCCAGCTAACATTTTGATATATCATGCGTATGAAACAGAGCTACGGTCATGGAGTTATGATGCAATGAACAGGGGCATGAAATAATGCAGAAAAGGCACTTGCAGTTACGGGAAAAAATGATGAGCGTGAAATAGTAAAAATCACATCGGGCGTGACTTAGGCGGGGAGTTCACCATGGGCTCGGCCAATCTGGAAAGAGGCAAGGCGGGCTGCTGGATCTGGGCCAGACCACGAGGACCACGTGGAGGGTCACGCGGCGCGACCGGTCGGCTCCTCCCGATCGGACTCGGGAGCGGCGGCGGCGTGCAGCGATGAGCACCGGTGAGGTGGGGCCAGTTGCCAGCGGATCTAGGGAAGGGCGAGCAGAGGGGCGTGCCGGCAGACGATCTCCTTTGGATCCGGCAGGGAGGAGGCCAGAGCCGGGGTTGGCGCGGCCACCAGTGGTCGATGGTGGCGGCAGAAGCTCCGGGTGGCACGACGATGGCGGGACGCAGGCAGGTCGGCGACGGAGTTTGGCGGCGACCGGCGCTGGAGGCGGGCCAACCCTCGGGAGGCGAGGAGCGGAGGCGCGGGATCGGGCGGCTTGGGCCCGGAGGGCCAGAACCGGGTCCCGGCGGGCCGGGCGCGGTGCGGGGGAGCGACGGTGTTGACGTGGCGGTGGGGATGGGCGACATGGCGATGCGGGATTGGCCCGAGGCGGTGGCGCGGACATCTCGGACGCGGGAAGATCTGTCCGGCGGCGCGAGGCGGAAGGAGGTTAGGGTTTCATCTGCGCGAATTTTGGACGGGGAAGACCTTTATATAGGTAGAGAGAGTTTGGAGTGTCCAAATGAGGTTTAGTTTTCGCCCACACGATCGTGATCCGACGACGGAGGACATGGGAAAGGTTTGGATGTGTTATTGGGCCGTTTTGGAGGGGTGTTGGGCTGCAACACACAAGAGGCCTTCGCAGTTACCCGGTTAACCGTTGGAGCATCAAACGGACTCCAAATGGCACAAAATTTGACAGGCGGTCTACCGGTGGTGTACCAAGGCCACTTGGCAAATCTCTGTCCATTCCGAGAACATTTAACACCCGCTCACGAAAAGAGACAAAAGGGGGGCGCCGGGTGCATGAGGGAGTGTCGGATTGCGAAATGGACAACGGGGAAAATGCTCGGATGCATGAGACGAACACGAATGCAAATTCGATACACATGATGACATGATATGAAATGCATCACATGAACAAAAGCAAATCAAAGACAAAAACCCAACCACGAAGGGAATCTCATAACGCATCTCCGGAAAAGGCAAGAGTTGGAGTTACAAATATGGAAAGTTGTATCCGGTGCGTTACAACACTCCACCACTACGAGAGGATCTCGTCCCGAGATCTAGGATGGCACCGGAGGGAAACAGAAGAGGAAGAGAAGAGATAAAACTAAGTTGCTTCTTTGACAAACGAGTGAAACCAAAGAACCTTGAAAGGTTGAAGAACCTTAAAGAAAGAATACAACGGAGATGATCGAAGTTGAAAACACTCTGTTAGGAAAGAGGAACAAGGAAGAACAAATTCGGACAACACTCCGGTTGAAAAGAGATGCAAGACTTGATAAGATGAAAAGAACTTGAGCAGAGGACACAACACTCCGGTTAAATGGATAAGCATGAAAAGAACACGATCCTCACAATTTGAGATGATGAGTGAAGAGAGCAACATCACAATGCCTCCGGAATAGAAGCTAGATCGTTGGAATAATAGAATGGAGAAGAAAATGACAACTTCTGCCACAAAGAGCTTGGAAAGCACCCTTCCAAGAAGGTTATAACGGAGTTGTAGGGCAACCAACCACGAAACGAATAAGCTTGTAATGGGCTTATGGAAGACATCTCGAAATTATGAGGTGACAAACTGCCACTTACAAAAAACAATAGATTGGATTGATATGAACAAGGAGACGAGAAACTTATTTCACCGGAAGGATAAATGAAGAACTTGGGTCATTTATAAGCACCATAAATAGCAACAATCCTTAGGGAAAGCTTTAGGTGAAATCTAACCCAATATAACTCCAACGAAGAGATTGATGGATTGAGAAGAGCTCATGCTCGAAGAAATTGATGGGTTTAACTATCTCATTCTTGACAACTTGCGAATCATGAAACATGGAAGAAATTGTCAATAATGACATAACACCACCTCAAAAGATGAGATATGAAAGAATTGCACTTCGGAATGCAAGATGAAGAATGCTTGGACTCCACAAAACAATACATGTGTTGAACACCATGTTTATTTGAGAGTATAGCTTGGCGTATCATAACTTCGAGAGAAATCTCGAAGAACGAATGAAGAATGAAAGAAATCCTTGATGAACCACCATGTAGAGCCTCCATGAAGAACTCCGATAATAAAAGGATGATAAAAAGAAAGAGAAGTAGAAAACATAAGGTGAATCCTTGCAATGATTTAGATGGAGCTTCACGATGATATAACCGAGAAAAACTTGGAACTTTGGAAAGAAATAAAGCATCTCGAACCGAGAATCTTGATGAACCTCCGGAATAAGGAGTTGAATATACTCGATGAAACGGGAATAAGAATTACATTATGCTCATCCTTCACCAATTTAAATTGATGACAAGCAACGGATTTGGCATACTACTTATTCTCGTAGAAAGGATTAATATAGATATAGCGCAAACTTGGGAAGGTCTTCTATGAACCGCCGGTAGGATTGGAAAGAACGAATGAATTGATATGATAACCAAGGAAGAGAACTCTTGAACGAATCACCGTAAGAATTGAAAAATGAACGAAGTAAATGGATGAATCACTGGTAAGAATTTGAAAACAAACAAAGATTCTTGGGGAAATTTAGATACAAGAGAATGAAGAGATCACGAGCTGATTAGATAATACTTGAATGATGCACCGATATGATTGGGAGAACGAGAGCTGAATGCTTGAATGAATAATTATGAGATGATGGGCTTTGGATGAATCAAACTAAAAAGACTCCTGAATTGCTCCGGATGGTTGAAAAGAATTCTCACAATCTAAAACAATTATGAGAGGATGGAATAATGCTAGAACCACACATCTTGAGAGAACAGGTAAGATTTGGAGGAAAAACTCTTCTTCGGTCTTCAAAATCTGAGAATGACGACGAGAACACCACCATGAATCGTTGAGACACTCCGAAATGATTAAAACAGCAGAGGTTGAGCCAAAGATGAAAAGAATTTGAAAGCGATATTGGAGATGGCAATTGACTAATGAAAATTCATTCTTATGTCAAACTTTAAAAGATTTGAGAATAGCTCTAGGAAAATTAGAAGAGTCAGGTAAGATCCAGGGAAAAGACATGTGGGTTAGGGCCCACTCAAAAGATACACCGTTGAAAAACTTAAGAGAGATTGAACCGGTTGAATTAAATGGCTTGAATGAGATAACATCCTCAAAAGAACTTGAATGAATTAAGAATGAAAACTTGAATCTTCTGAGACATCTGCATCACTCCGGAACAAATGAATAGCGAGAGGTGAATGATTAGGCGTGTGCACTGGCATGATAAAACATTTGAAACGAGGAAAGGGACATGATCAAACACCAAAATCATGAATTGAATCCACCGGAGAAGAAAAAGAATGAAGAATGATGAACTTGAAGCTCCGTTAGTATCTTCTTGAGAATCACTGGATAAGAACATTGACGGAAAGGAATGGAGAGACTTCCCATTAGTAAAAGGATACTTGAATAAGAAATCTGAGTCCTCGACGAAACAAAAGGGTGGGAGGGCGGAAAACAAAGGCAACTTGGGACGGATGAAACAAATACCGTTGAGAAAAACTTAGAATTGATCTTGCGGATGTAGAAATGAACGGATCCACTTGAAGAGAGACACACCGGTTCAGAAGAAATTGAGATGGCAAACTCGAAGATCAAGAAGGATTTGTATTCACATAAGAATATGAGAACACCGCTTAGGAAAGTTATGGAATCAACATTTGACTTCGAAGCAACTCGAATACCACAACTCAAACACAAAACAAAGATTTGGCTTGCAAAATAAGACAGAAACAAACATATGATAGATCCCATATCGTATGATGTGTCTATTGGAAAGATATCCTACGTGATACTTGAATTCCCACTTATAAACTCCCGAAACTTCCTGGTTATGCAATCAGGTGTTGGGGATATAGGGGAAGCATAATGTCTCACCCAAACTAACAAATCCTACATCCAGTTGTATCCATCCTTCAACACATAACCAAGAAACCATTGAAAATCATGTGCCTCAACCTTCGAAAAGCATCCATTATACGAGTTATGGCAATACTCCCGAACTCCCGCCCCAGTACTGGGTGGCGTCGAGGTTATCTCACCAACAACTGCATAAAAGAGATTTTCGATGTTGGCGAGCTCAGGTATTCCAGAACTGCAACGATAAAATTGTGACGACAACACCTCGGAGCTCAACTCCCCGGGACACTGCCACAACCCCTAAATGTCAGGAGGCACCAAGAAAAATGTTCTCGTCACAAAACCATTGGAACGATTCCAAGATACCCGCGTGATCCTAATTTTTTTTTGTGAAATTTGAGATGAGAAGAGTCAAAACTCTATGTCAGGAGGCCTCACCAGAGCGACGAAGGGACTGAGGAGTAAAAAGAATCCTACTCTCTGATATATATAATCCTAAGACTCAAAACATTTTCTTCTAGACTCAACAACGTCACGATTCAATCAAGCAGGGGGCTCCTAAGTCGGGGAAGGCTCTGATTACCAACTTGTAACTCCCACAATGCGGCTATATCTCCCACGCGTCGGGGCACGACTTAGAGGCACAACCGCATGGTAGGTCTGTCGCAAGAGCGGTAATCTTTACACATCCCATGTACTGAATAAGAAAGGGATAAAGAGTCGGCTTACAATCGCCACTTCACACAATACATAAATATATCATACATCAACCAAGGTCTTCACACAATACATAAATGTATCATACGTCAACCAAGGTACAACCAAAGGTCCAACTATGGAAGCAAAATAAAGAAAGACAACCCCAAATGCTCGATCCCCGATCGCCCCAACTGGGCTCCTCTACTGATCATCCGGAAAAGAAACATAGTAACAGCCCGAATCCTCTTCGAACTCCCACTTGAGTTCGGTAGCGTCCCCTGTACTGGCATCATCGGCACCTGCATTTATTTGGAAGTATTTGTGAGTCACGAGGACTCAGCAATCTCACACCCTCGCGATCAAGACTATTTAAGCTTAAAGGTAGGAAAGGGGTAGTGAGGTGGAGCTGCAGCAAGCACTAGCATAATATGGTGGCTAACTTACGCAAAAGAGAGCGAGAAGAGAAGCAATGCACGGTCGAGAAGCTAATAGTGATCAAGAAGTGATCCTGAAGCTACTTACGTTCAAACATAACACGAGATCGTGTTCTCTTCCCGGACTCCGCCGAAAAAAGACCATCACGGCTACACACACGGTTGATTCATTTTAATTAAGTTAAGTGTCAAGTTCTCTACAACCGGATATTAACATATTATCATATGCCCATAACTGCGGGCATGGCTTTCGAAAGTTCAAAACCATGCAGGGGTGTCCCAACTTAGCCCATCACAAGCTCTCACGGTCAACGAAGGATATTCCTTCTCCCGAGAAGACCCGATCAGTCTCAGAATCCTGGTTACAAGACATTTCGACAATGGTAAAACAAGACCAGCAAAGCCGCCCGATGTGCCAAAAATCCTGATAGGAGCTGCACATATCTCGTTCTCAGGGCAACACCGGATGAGCAATCCGTACAACTAAAACCGGCCCTCAAGTTTCCCCGAGGTGGCGCTGCAAGGGGCTCTAGTTCGGACCAACACTTAGAGAAGCACTGGCCCGGGGGGTTAAAATAAAGATGACCCTTCAGTCTGCAGAACCCAAGGGAAGGTGATAGGTTGTTAGGCAAATATAAAACCAAGGTTGGGCCTTGCTGGAGGAGTTTTATTCAAAGAGAACTGTCAAGGGGTTCCCATAACACCCAACCGCGTAAGGGACGCAAAATCAAGGAACATAACACCGGTATGACGGAAACTAGGGCGGCAAGAGTGGAACAAAACACCAGGCATAAGGCCGAGCCTTCCACCCTTTACCAAGTATATAGATGCATTAAAGTAAATAAGAGATAATAATGATATCCCAACAATATCCATGTTCCAACATGGAACAAACTTCATCTTCACCTGCAACTAGCAACGCTATAAGAGGGGCCGAGCAAAGCGGTACATAGCCAAACAACGGTTTGCTAGGAAAGGTGGGTTAGAGGCTTGACATGGCAATATGGGAGGCATGATATAGCTAGTGGTAGGTAGCGCGGCATGGCAATAGAGCGAGCAACTTGCAAGCAAAGATAGAAGTGATTTCGAGGGTATGGTCATCTTGCCTGAAAAGTTCTCAGAGTTGACGAAAGTTTGATCCTCGTTAGTGTACTCAACAGGTTCCTTGATCACGTACTCATCTCCTGGCACTACCCAAAGCGAGAACACAAGCAAAGGACCGACAATCAATCACTGTGCAATGCACAAGCAACATGATGCAAAACATGGCATGATATGCAAGACATCATATGCAATGCATATGCGTGCTCCAGAAGGGGAAGATTGATCAAGGCATCCACTTGGCAAACCAAGTGTGCCGCTGGAAAGATGAGATGATTTCGGTCGAAATCGATATAAAGATCCCCGGAAACGGAGGCACGGTTTGCAAATGGCAAGCAAAACAAGAATGGCACAATTCTGCGATTAACAGCACGATGCCATCTAGAATGCAACAAGAAACTAAGCTACTGCACTCCAACATAGCAACAAAGCATATGGTAGTGATCTACTCAATATGCTTGACAAAACATGAACACTGAGATACGGCTAAACCACACAAGAGCAGGTTCAAACAAGCATGGCAAAAGTGCAAAAGATATCAGCTTCACAGACTTAGTGAAAATAGTAACATGCCAGGAATAACATCAGGAAGCAATGTTTAGAGCAAGCAAACAACATGCTACAGGAACATATCATAGCAACCAAAGGCATGGAATGAATCCAATAAATGCATAGATCAAAAGTCTCTTACTGATCATGAGCCAAAAGGGCACAGAAGATATGGTGGCACCATGTAAACATAGCAAGTTTTATTAACAGTTTCAGACTTAGCAGAAAACAGATCATGGCATAAATAGAATTATGAAGGCATCTTTGCGATCTCAAATCACTCACCACAAGGCATTTCATGACAAGACAAGCATGGAAACAGCAAGAAGACATGTTCATGAAGCTAGCCAGGGCAAGAGCAAGTTCATAGCATGCATGGATCACTACCAACAACCATGGAAACAGTGATTAACATGTAAATCAATCTGCTAGGAACATTTTATAGCAAAAGTAGAGCAAGATTAAGACATGCTAGGTTACTCCATAATTGCAAACATGGGTATGGATGGATATAGCATAACCATCTGTCCAAAACTCCCTTACTAAAGATACTCAAAAAAGGAATGGAACTCAATGTAGCAACATGTTTACATGGCATAAAAATAACAGCAGGCACAAGACTTAGCAAAATCCTAAGTCCCTGAAAACAACAATCACAAATGCTACTTTGCATGCTCGTGCTAGTCACCACATTGATCACAAAAATATATGGCAAGCACCTCTGTAAAGATGGGATGGCATATATCAAAATAGATGTAGATCTCATGCCCATATGAAGCACACATCAAATGTGACAAAAATGACAAAACACACTAAACTGATAAGTAGCAGCAGTAAACATTTTATAGCACTCTTGCATCAATGATTAGGGCATCGAGATGAACTCAAACAAGCATGCCACAATGGGATGACATGCAGAGCATCTCCCAATGAACATTTTGATATATCATGCGCAAGAAACATAGCTACGGTCATGGAGTTATGATGCAATGAACAAGGGCATAAAATAATTCAGAAAAGGGACTTAGCAGTCACGGGAAAAAAAATGATGAGCGCGAAATAGTAAAAATTGCACCGGGTGTGCCTTAGGCGGGGAGCTCACCATGGGCTCGGCCCATCTGGAAAGAGGCAAGGCGGGCCGGCGGATCTGGGCCGTACCACGGGGCCCACGTGGAGGGTCACGCTGCGCGACCGGTCGGCTCCTCCCGATCCAACTCGGGAGCGGCGGCGGCGTGCAGCAATGAGCACTGGCGAGGCGGGGCCGGTTGCCGGTGGATCTGGGGAAGGGCGGCGTAGGTCGGCGATTTGGCGAGCGGAGGGGCGCGCCGGCGGACGGGCTCCCTCGGATCCGGCAGGGAGGAGGTCGGAGCTGGGGTTGGCGCGGTCACCGGTGGTCGACGGCGGCGGCATAAGCTCCGGGCGGTGCGGTGATGGCGGGACGTGGGCAGGTCGGCGGCGGAGTTTGGCAGCGACTGGCGCTGGAGGCAGGCCGGCGCTCGGGAGACGAGGAGCGGAGGCGCGGGATTGGGTGGCTCGGGCCTAGAGGGCCAGATCCGGGTCCCAGCGGGCCGGGCGCGGTACGGGGGAGCGGCGGCATTGACTTGGCGGTGGGGAAGGGCGATGTTGCGACGCGGGATTGGCCCGGGGCGGCGGTGCGGACATGTCCGGCGCAGGAAGATCTGTCCGGCGGCGCGAGGTGGAAGGAGGTTAGGGTTTCATCTGCGCGAATTTTGGACGAGGAAGACCTTTATATACGTAGAGAGAGTTTGGAGTTTCCAAATGAGGTGTAGTTTTCGCCCACATGATTATGATCTGACAACGGAGGACATGGGAAAGGTTTGGATGTGTTATTGGACCGTTTTGGAGGGGTGTTGGGCTGCAATACACAAGAGGCATTCGCGGTTACCCAGTTAACCGGTGGAGCATCAAACAGACTCCAAATGGCACGAAATTTGACAGTCGGTCTACTAGTGGTGTACCAAGGCCACTTGGCAAATCTCGGTCCATTCCGAGAACGTTTAACACCCGCTCACGTAAAGAGACAAAAGGGGGGCGCCGGGTGCATGAGGGAGTGTCGGATTGCGAAACGGACAACGGGGAAAATGCTCGGATGCATGAGACAAACACGAATGCAAATTCGATGCACAAGATGACATGATATGAAATGATGACATGAACAAAAGCAAATCAAAGACAAAAACCCAACCATGAAGGGAATCTCATAACGCATCTCCAAAAAAGGCAAGAGTTGGAGTTACAAATTTGGAAAGTTGTATCCGGGGCGTTACAAGGTTATAGGATGGTAATTGATTTCCGCAAATTAAATAAGGCTACTAAAAAAGATCATTACCCTTTTCCTTTTATTGATCAAATGCTACAAATATTATCCAAACATACACATTTTTGCTTTCTAGATGGTTACTCTGGGTTCTCTCAAATACTGGTGTCAGCTCATGATCAATCAAACACCACTTTTACTTTCCCTTTCAGTACTTCTGCTTATAGACATATGCCTTTTGGTTTATGTAATGCACCTGCTACCTTTCAAAGATGCATGATGGCTATATTCTCTGACTTTTGTGAAAAGATATGTGAGGATTTCATGGAAGATTTATCCATTTATGGATCCTCTTTTGATGATTGCTTAAGCAACCTTGATCGAGTTTTGCAGAGATGTGAAGAAACTAATCTTGTCTTGACTTAGGAGAAGTGCCACTTTATGGTTAATGAAGGTATTGTCTTGGGGCATAAAATTTCTGAAAGAGGTATTGAAGTTGACAAAGCTAAAGTAGATGCTATTGAAAAGATGTTGTGTCCCAAGGACATCAAAGGTATAAGAAGTTTTTTGGGTCATGCCGGTTTTTATAGGAGGTTCATTAAGGACTTCTCAAAAATTTCTTGGCCTCTGACTATTACAAAAAGATATTCCTTTTGTCTTTGATGATGATTGCTTAGAATCATTTGAAATACATAAGAAAGCATTGATTTCTGCACCTATTGTTCAGGCACCTGATTGGAATTTACCCTTTGAAATTATGTGTGATGCTAGTGATTATGCTGTAGGTGATGTTCTAGGGCAAAGAGTTGATAAGAAATTAAATGTTATTTAATATGATAGTAAAACTCTAGACAATGCCCAGAGAAATTATGATACTACTGAAAAGGAATTCTTAGCAGTTGTATTTGCTTGTGATAAGTTCAGACCTTATATTGTTGGTTCTAAAGTAACTATTCACACTGATCATGCTACTATTAAATACCTTATGGAAAATAAAGATGCTAAACCTAGACTTATTAGATGGGTTCTCTTTCTACAAGAATTTGATTTGCATATTATTGATAGAAAGGGAGCTGAGAACCCCGTTGCAGACAACTTGTATAGGTTAGAAAATGTTCTTGATGACCCACTACCTATTGATGATAGCTTCCCAGATGAACAATTAAATGTCCTAATTGCTTCTCGAACTGCTCCATGGTATGCTGATTATGCTAATTATATTGTTGCTAAATTTATAGCACCTAGTTTCACATACCAGCAAAAGAAAAAGTTCTTCTATGATTTGAGACATTACTTTCGGGATGACCCACATCTTTATAAAAAAGGAGTAGATGGTATTATTAGCCGTTGTGTACCTGAGCATGAACAGGAACAGATCCTACGCAAGTGTCACTCCGAGGCTTATGGAGGACACCATGCTGGAGATAGAACTGCACATAAGGTATTGCAATCCGGTTTTTATTGGCCTACTCTCTTCAAGGATGCCCGTAAGTTTGTCTTGTCTTGTGATGAATGTCAAAGAATTGGTAATATTAGTAGACGTCAAGAAATGCATATGAATTATTCACTTGTTATTGAACCATTTGATGTTTGGGGATTTGATTATATGGGACCATTTCCTTCCTCTAATGGGTATACACATATTTTAGTTGCTATTGATTACGTTACTAAGTGGGTAGAAGCTATTCCAACTAGTAGTGCTGATCATAACACCTCTATTAAGATGCTTAAAGAAGTTGTTTCCCGAGGTTTGGAGTCCCTAGATATTTAATGACTGATGGTGGTTCACATTTTATTCATGGTGCTTTCTGTAAAATGCTTGCTAAGTATGACGTTAACCATAGAATTGCATCTCCTTATCACCCACAGTCTAGTGGTCAAGTAGAATTGAGTAACAGAGAGCTCAAATTTATTTTGCAAAAGACTGTTAATAGATCTAAAAAGAATTGGTCCAAGAAACTTGATGATGCATTATGGGCCTACAGAACTGCATATAAAAATCCTATGGGTATGTCTCCGTATAAAATGGTTTATGGAAAAGCATGTCACTTACCTCTTGAACTAGAACATAAGGCATATTGGGCCATTAAAGAGATCAATTATGATTTCAAACTTGCCGGTGAGAAGAGGTTATTTGACATTAGCTCACTTGATGAATGGAGAACTCAGGCTTATGAAAATGCCAAGCTATTTCAAGAAAAAGTTAAAAGATGGCATGACAAAAGGATACAAAACCGTGAGTTTAATGTAGGTGATTATGTATTGTTATACAACTCTTGTTTAAGATTTTTTTGCAGGAAAACTTCTCTCTAAATGGGAAGGTCCTTACGTTATCGAGGAGGTCTATCATTCCGGCGCCATAAAAATCAACAATTTCGAAGGCACAAATCCGAAGGTTGTGAAGATCAAAGAATTAAACATTATATCTCAGGTAATCCTATAAAAGTTGAAACTAACATTATTGAAACCATGACCCCGGAGGAATACATAAGGGACACTTTCCGGAATGTTTCAGACTCCGAAAAGGAATGGGTACGTGGTACGATAAGTAAACCGACTCCAAAACAGTTCTAATGGCAATATTTCTTTGTTTTGGAATATTTAAGAAAATAGGAAAATAAGAAGCATACTGGAAAGGACACTGGGCTTCCACGAGGGTGGGAGGCATGCCCTACCCCCTGGGCGCGCCCCCCTGCCTCGTGGGCACCTCGTGCGCTCTCCGGACTCCGTTTTCTTGCATGATACTTCTTTTGGTCGGTAAAAATTCATTTTATAATATCCCGAAGGTTTTGACCACCGTATGACGCGAATATCTCCTGTCTTTGTTTCGAGCTGTCCTGCTGCAGATTAGAGCAACATGTCGTCCCAGGATTCGGAAGGAGAAAGCTATGTGGATGATTACCTTGCAGATCCTAGGGTCTATGGGGATGTGGAGCATTGTGGTTGGACTACGGAAGAAGAAGAGGACTATGAACCCAAGGGAAAGGAGGAGACGAGCTCAGAAGAAGATGAAGTCTCACTACCTCAACCTGGGGACATGCATGTGGAGTTCAAAAAGTCAAGCCTCCCGGATAGAGTAAAGAAACCTAAGATCGAGTTTATCCCTTTTCGCCTCTTGCAGGAAAACAAGCAGGAATTATGCAAAAAGATACTGAGCCTGGAGCAGGAGATCGATGACCTAAGGGACCAAAATTCTGTCCTCAAGCGCAAATTAAGAAAGAAGCCTACGCCATCAACAAAACCATAACCTTCTTCACCAACAAAGAAGAACTGAGTATCTGGTATGGGCACTCCCCTTGGCAACTTCCAAGCTTGGGGGAGTGCCCCGGTATCGTATCACCATCACTTCTATCTTTACCGTTTTTCTTAGTTCGATCCTTTTAGTAATATCTTGATCTAGTAGAAGAAAGTTTTAGTATGATCTAGTTGTGAGTTTTGCTTTATGATCCCTCTATGTAATCGAGTCCATGAGCTATATAATAAAGATTAATGTTGAGTCAAGGGCTTGATTATTTTGCTATGATCTTGGGGGAATTAAATAAAATAAAAGAGAAGAAATAAAATGAAACAAAGAGATCATATGGATCTTATGGAGAGTAATGAGCTCACATATAAAGAGTATGATGAATAAGAGTTGTTGAGAGTTGACAAACATAGTTTTGGTCATCGTCGCAATTAATAGGAAGTAATAAAGAAAGAGAGATTCATATATAAATATACTATCTTGGACATCTTTTATGATTGTGAGCACTCATTAAAGTATGACATGCTAAGAGTTGACGTTAGACAAGGAAGACAACGTAATGGGTTATGTTTTCTTACATCTGAGATAAATTATATTGTCATGGCTCATCCAACATGTTGAGCTTGCCTTTACCTCTCATGCTAGCCAATTTCTTCGCACCAAGTAGAGATACTACTTGTGCTTCCAAATATCCCTAAACCCGGTTTTGCCATGAGAGTCCACCATATCTACCTATGGATTGAGTAAGATCCTTCAAGTAAGTTGTCATCGGTGCAAGCAATAAAAATTGCTCTCTAAATATGTATGACTTATTAGTGTGGGAGAAAATAAGCTTTATACGATCTTGTGATATGGAAGAAATAAAAGCGACGGACTGCATAATGAAGGTCCATATCACAAGTGGCAATATAAAGTGACGTTCTTTCGCATTAAGATTTCGTGCATCCAACCATAAAAGCGCATGACAACCTCTGCTTCCCTCTGTGAAGGGCCTATCTTTTACTTTTATATTCTACCTTACATAAGAGTCATGGTGATCTTCACCTTTCCTTTTTACATTTTATCCTTTCGCAAGCACAATGTGTTGGAAAGATCCTGATATATATAGCTAATTGGATGTGAGTCTTCATGAACTATTATTGTTGACATTACCCTTGAGGTAAAATGATGGGAGGCAAAACTATATGCCCCTATCTTTCTCTGTGTCCAATTAAAACTTCATACCCATAAATATTTTATGAGTGTTAGCAATTGTGAAAGACTAAAAGATGGTTAAGTATGTGGACTTGCTGAAAAGCTCTTATATTGACGCTTTCCTATGTTATGATAAATTGCAATTTCCTCAATGAGTAAGATTAGAGTTTGTTGGTTCTCAATGAAGTTTATGATTCATACTTGAAATTGTGATTGAATTGTTACTTTAGCATAAGAGATCATATGACAATATATATATATATGTTGTTGTTCCAAGAATGATCATGATGCCCTCATGTCCGTATTTTATTTTTATCGACACCTCTATCTCTAAACATGTGGACATATTTTTCGATTTTGGCTTTCGCTTGAGGACAAGCGAGGTCTAAGCTTAGGGGACTTGATACGTACATTTTGCATCATGCTTTTATATCGATATTTATTGCATTATGGGATGTTATTACACATTATGTCACAATACTTATGCCTATTCTCTCTTATTTTACAAGGTTTACATGAAGAGGGAGAATGCCGTCGGCTGGGATTCTGGGCTAGAAAAGGAGCAAATATTAGAGACCTATTCTGCACAGCTCTAGAAGTCCTGAAACTTCACGGAAGCTATTTCCATATTATATAAAAAATACTGAGTGCAAGAAGTTCTAGAGGGGTCCCACACCCTAGCCACGAGGGTGGGGGCGCGCCCTACCGCCCTGGGCGCGCCCCCTGCCTCGTGGGCCCTTGGTGGCCCTCTGATGCCCATCTTCTGCTATATGGAGTCTTTCATCAAGGAAAAAAATCATAAGCAAGCTTTCAAAACAAGACTCCACCACCACGAGGCGGAACCTTGGCGGAACCAATCTAGGGCTCTAGCGGAGCTGTTCTGCCGGGGAAACTTCCCTCCGGGAGGGAGAATTCATCACCATTGTCATCACCAACGATCCTCTTATCGGGAGGGGGTCAATCTCCATCAACATCTTCACCAGCACCATCTCATCTCAAACCCTAGTTCATCTCTTGTATCCAATCTTTGTATCCAAACCTCATATTGGTACATGTGGGTTGCTAGTAGTGTTGATTACTCCTTGTAGTTGATGCTAGTTGGTTTACTTGGTGGAAGATTATATGTTCAGATCCATTATGCATATTAATACCCCTTTGATTATGAACATGAATATGCTTTGTGAGTAGTTACGTTTGTTCCTGAGGACATGGGAGAAGTCTTGCTATTAGTAGTCATGTGAATTTGATATTCGTTCGATATTTTGGTGAGATGTATGTTGTCATCCCTCTAGTGGTATCATGTGAACATCGACTACATGATACTTCACCATTCTTTGGGCCTAGAGGGAGGCATTGGGAAGTAATAAGTAGATGATGGGTTGCTAGAGTGACAGAAGCTTAAACCCTAGTTTATGCGTTGCTTCGTAAGGGGCTGATTTGGATCCATATGCTTCATGCTATGGTTAGGTTTACCATAATACTTCTGTTGTAGTTGCGGATGCTTGCAATAGGGGTTAATCATAAGTGGGATGCTTGTCCAAGTAAGGACAGTACCCAAGCACTGGTCCACCCACATACCAGATTATCAAAGTACCGAACGCGAATCATATGATCGTGATGAAAACAAGCTTGATGATAATTCCCATGTGTCCTCGGGAGCGCTTTCCTTCATATAAGAGTTTGTCCAGGCTTGTCCTTTTCTACAAAAAGGATTTGGCTATCTTGCTGCACCTTATTTACTTTTATTACTTGCTACTCATTACCAATTACCTTATCACAAAACTATATGTTACCGATAATTTCAGTGCTTGCAGAGAATACCTTGCTGAAAACCACTTATCATTTCCTTCTGCTCCTCGTTGGGTTCGACACTCTTACTTATCGAAAGGACTATGATAGATCCCCTATACTTGTGGGTCATCAAGATCTATATCATTTCTGATATTATATGTGGATGACATATTATTGATTGGAAATGATAGAATTTTTGGATAGCATAAAAGGATACTAGAATAAGAAATTTTCAATGAAAGACCTCGGTGAAGCTGCTTATATATTGGGCATCAAGATCTATAAAGATAGATCGAGACGCTTAATAGACTTTCACAAGGCACATACCTTGATAAAGTTTTGAAGATGTTCAAAAATGGATCAGCCAAAGAAAGGGTTCTTGCCTGTGTTACAAGGTGTGAAGTTGAGTAAGACTCAAAGCCCGATCATGGCAGAAGATAGAGAGAATGTAACGCCCTGGACACACCCATCAGTGGTCGTTACTCCTAGCGGGATCTAGACTCGCCCCACAGATCAATACTAGTCTATTCTGCGCACTTTGTCCTCACTCGTGCGCACCCAGGAGCAGCTTCCCAGTCGGTCACCCATCCTGAAACTACTCCAAGCTGAGCACGCTTAACATTGGAGTTCTGTCTGAATGGGCTCACGAAAAAGCAGGAATTCATTATTGATATGAGTAGTCTATCATCCCTAATAAACCAGGCTATCACATACACCCCCACTCAGACGAATCAACGTTCTCGTCGGGCCACAGGAACGTTTCCTCTTGGCACATACGTATGTGCTTTCAGTCTGACACATGTGACATGCCATGTGCCACGACGGGTCACAAACGTCATGCACAACATTACCGCACACTTGTCCATAAACATCCATGTAACCGTGAGGGTCGGCTCTGATACCAACTTCTAACACCCCGGACACACCCTCTGATGGTCGTTACTCCTGGCAAGATCTAGACTGGCACCATAGATCAATATTAGTCTTTTCCGTGCACTTTGTCCTCACTCGTGCGCGCCAGGGAGCAACTTCCCGATCGGTCGCCCATCCTGAAACTACTCCAAGCTGAGCAGGCTTAACTTTTGAGTTCTATCTGAATTGGCTGCGGGAAAAGAAGAAATTCCTTATTGATATGAGTAGTCTATCATCCCTAATAAGCTAGGCTATCATAGAGAATGAAAGTCATTCTCTATGCCTCAGCCATAGACTACTACAGGATGCTGCTAACGCGACACTATGATTAGAGACCCTTCGACAAAACTGTATGCGATGCATTAATCGCAAACGGTGATGTAAAATAACCGTCAAAAAAGATGCAAAATGTTTTCGATGAAGGATACATCAAACACGATTCATATTTTAGTTGTGTGTGTGATGAGGGGCATACCGTTCAGTTGAATGAACTATTTGCGATGAGGCAAAACAACAGAAACGGGCAACCACATGAAGGTATGTGCGATATACAACATACGGTTCACTTTGATGAACTGTTTGTGAATAGGCAACACAAAAGAAACATTTAGCCAAATCAAGGTGTGTGCAATATACGACATACAATTCACTTGGATGAACTGTTTGCTTTGAGCCAAGAAAACAAAAACGGTTTAATTTAACAGGATGTGTGTGATACGCGACAAACAGGTTTGTAATCAGAAATGTGTGCGGAGACCGATAATAATATAGATGATTGCTGCTAATAAGCCGTGTGTGTTGTGGGAAAACACTTGGTGGTATACAATTGTATGCGATTGGTGAAATCATCACCGACGGTGTCGTGGGAAACCACGGCCACCTATGGGACCAAGAGTCCCTTGCTGGTTCGTCGGGGGGATGGCACATTGCACAAAGAGCAGAGGGGCGTCGAACAGCACGACAGAGATCACACAGGCAATCTTTACCTAGGTTCGGGCCGCCGCGAGGCGTAAAACCCTACTACTGCTTTGGTGGATTGATGGTGGAAAAATGGTGGTGAACGCAACACGCTTGCCCAGCAGGGTTGCCTCGGGACGAAACGGCTTCGCACATATGAAAGTGTGAGGGGGTGGATTCGCTAACCTTTCTTATGGTGGCATTGGGCCTCCTTTTATAGACAAAGGGGTCACCACAGTGGCAAATCAGTCATTATATATACACTGATAAGATAGCAAATAGTGCTATCATACCTAATTCTGCAGGCTGATAGACCGCATCAAATGCGCCGCTCAACGTCACATCGTAGCTTGCCTGGCAGACCTTGTCGGGCTATTTTGCTAGCTTTACATCTGCTTGCTCGACACATCACAAGACGAGTGTCGCCTGTAGGTATTTCCTATAGAAAGTGGCTGCCATGTGGCGAATAGCAGCCACTTAGTCACTTCGGAGCTTGACACCGCACCGATCAATGACGTGCGTCGTGGTGAGGTGGTTTTGCCTTCGCGAGTCCTAGCAAGCCCTACCAGGGCATCTTAGAGGCTTTCTTCTGGGGTGACCCCATCCTTGCTGGGCTCGCGTGCCCAGCAAGGGAGGCTTTTCCCTTATCAATATCCTACTTTCCTGGCTGGTCTTAGTCTTCTGGTGTTACACGTTGGTCCTTTGAAGAACTGATTCCTTATGCTCCACTCTGACCTTGGTGCTGTAATCTTGTTCGCGTGCCTGTGCATAGTCTGGGCAACAGACCCAGGGTTTTGTTGCACTGACAGAAGCCCCCGAGCATGGCCCGAACATGCTGCCAGGCGTCGTCGGGGTAGGCCCTAATAAGTGCACAAGCAGGGGTGTGGCAGTAGCTGGCCTCTTGAGATCTTCTTTGCTTCTTCGTTAATCTTGAGTTCGGGCTAGATTTCGGTTTTCCCGCGCGTCGTGTAAAGACAATAGTGGTGGTGCCATCCTTGTAATGGCCCGTGAATGACTTTAACGCATGGTGGGATAAACGCCAATTCACTCTTCCCACCACACCCTTATCCTCAGCCACGTATGCGGCATGCATCACGTGGGGTAGGTAACGGAGGCACATGGTGCGGAAGAGCATCAAGGCGGGGGCCTAGTCTTCTTGAATTGGTGGAGGAGGGCGGCGGTCGCCCGTTGAGGGAGCGGCCCTCTCCTCCGACCTGACTATAAAAGGAGGGGCAGGAGAGGAGCGGAGGCATTCATCCTCACATCCTTTCTCCTCCAGCTTCTGCTTCCTGTGGGTTATGCTGAGGAGAAGAGCCTGGGGCCCGGCCTCATGCAGTATCTTGAGGTCGGCGACACCAAATGCTCATGCCGGTGCTTGGGGAGTGAGTCTGGTCCATGCTCGGAGGAGACGCGGCGGATGGGTCGACCATGGTGCGGGAGATATCAAGCTTCCCCATTGCAGGGAAATGCTTCTCTCTTCTACCTCGGTGGTCGTCCGTCGGGTAACGCGGTATCTTGTCGGGTGCTGCTGCCGCTTGTTGGCTCGGAGACCAGGTTCTTGGTGCCTTCGATGCTCGCCTAGGAGGCAGGACTGGGGATCGTTGCTAATCCCAGCATTGCCCCCTTCGGTGGATCCGGGGCTGATGTTGAACGGAGGCATGCCTACCTGGCCGCCAAGGTGGGGAACGGCGCGCCCGAGCCCCCTGGCTGTCTAGGTCTTCGGCTACTTCTCCGGGGAAGGTGTCGGGCTGGGGTCCGGGTGCTTCTTTGGAGAGATGTTGATGAAGATGAAGCCAGGGAAGAGGGAGAAGGCAGGAGGCAGGCTGCCAGGTTGGAGTACGAAAGCATCGACGCATTCGTCTCATACTGGCGACCTGCTGCCTTGTCTTTTTGTCTTTCCCCTTCCTTCCCCAGCACCATCGTCACTGTTTTCTCGGTTGCGGGGGAAGAGCTTGCCCCCCTGGTGCTTCCGCTTCCTCCAGCAGTCTTCCAGCCGAGCTCTGACGGCCTTCCCTGCAGGTGCCTGTGCTGGAGCTTCGGACTGGTCCTGGAGGCGGAGACCAGAGGACCACCGGGGTGCTCCTTCCGTCTTCCTCCTTTGCAACCTCGCCACTCCCGATCTTGTCAGGCTGTGCTCGACAGGTCTTGACAAGGTTGGGGTGGTGTTTGCTGACCTGCACCTTCCGCCCTCTTCTTTTCCCACTGCAATACATGGGATAAGAGGGACAGGGAGAGGAGTTTACGGGGCACTTACCTTTTTTCAATCTTAAAACTATAGGCACTTGCCAAATTTTAGTTCAAATAATGTAAACTCTTGGATCCATGTTTATGTCCTGTAAGGTCTGTACTAGTTTGATCATCATATTAATGTAAAAGATAAACCTTGTCGAGGATTCGTGCATGTATATGCCCATGTAGAGGTGGAATGCCTCTATATTTTAAATAAATGAGTTTCCCCCGGTAGGCTATCCTGCCGGTACCCTCCATTTTGCTTGCCGGGGAACTAAGCCTACCGGGCACAAATTGTGGAGAAGAACCAGCCCCCCGCCAATCTTTTTTAATCAAAGGCCACTGCGACCATCCTGACCAAAGCACCTAAGTCTTAAAAAGCGATGAGGTTTTCTTATGCACAAGTATTTGCTTATAGAACACGTATGGTCAAGAGATAGAACTTATCTGTTTGGCTTGCCGGAGACCGTAGTGTTGGTTCATCTTTCCAGCTTCCTGTAGAGGCCAAGCTCATGGCGGGAACCTGCAATTTTATGCAGATGGAAATGATGCAAGATGAGATCTTATCTATATGCATATGCAATGCTTATGCATGCATGCAACTTGTCGGGGGCCCCCAGCGCATCATTTATTTCTCTGTTGTTCAGGGTCTGCGCCAAGCTTTGTATAAGGGGTTACATGCAACTGACGCAAGGCTATTGCTAACCCACAAGTATAGGGGATCAATTGTAGCCTCTTTCGATAAGTAAGAGTGTCGAACCCAACGAGGAGCTAAAGGTAGAACAAATATTCCCTCAGGTTCTATCGACCACCGATACAACCCTACGAATGCTTAACGTTCACTTTACCTAGAACAAATATAAAACTAGAAGTACTTTGTAGGTGTCTTTGGATAGGTTTGCAAGATAATAAATATTACGTAAATAAAAAGTAGGGGCTCTTTAGGTAAATACACAACTAAGTTAGTTTTAGTACAGAGCTTGTTGTTACGAGAAAGTTATTTGTCCCTAGGCAATCGATAACTAGACCGGTAATCACTATTGCAATTTTATATGAGGGAGAGGCATAAGCTAACATACTTTCTCTACTTGGATCATATGCACTTTTGATTGGAACTCTAGCAAGCGTCCGCAACTACTAAAGATCATTAAGGTAAAACCCAACCATAGCATTAAAGTATCAAGTCCTCTTTATCCCATACACAAACAACCTACTTACTCGGGTCTGTGCTTCTGTCACTCACGCCACCCACCATAAGCAAATCATGAACATATTGCAAACCCTATAGCGGGAATCCCTCACGCTTGCGCGACACGGAGAGCACCATAGGACAGCACCAATAATAAAACATGCAACTCAAACCAATGACGATCATCAAATAACCCATAGGACAAAAGGGATCTACTCAAACATCATAGGATAGCCATACATCATTGGGAAATAATATATAGCGTTGAGCACCATGTTTAAGTAGAGATTGCAGCGGGTAGAGAGAGGTTACACCGCTGCATAGAGGGGGGAAGAGTTGGTGATGATGGCGGTGAAGTTGTTGGTGAAGATTGCGGTGATGATGATGGCCCTCGGTGGCACTCCGGTGCCACTAGAAGCAAGGGGGAGAGAGCCCCCTCCTTCTTCTTCTTCCTTGACCTCCTCCCTAGATGGGAGAAGGGTTTCCCCTCTGGTCCTTGGTCTCCATGGCGTTGGAGGGGCTAGAGCCCCTCTGAGATTGGATCTGTCTCTCTGTCTCTCTCTCTGTTTCTGCGATCTCTCTCTCCTGCCCTTTCACCGTTTCGTGTATATATGGAGATCTAACTCCGATGGGATTGAAACCTTCGCCGTGATTTTTTTCCAAAAATTAGCTTTCTTGCGGCCGAAGAAGGGCATCAACCGCCTTACGGGGAACTCACGAGGGTCAGGGACGCGCCCAGGGGGGTGGGCGCGCCCCCTGTCTTGTGCCTCCCTCAGGCACCGTATCATGTGGATTTTTCTTCCGGAATTCTCCAAATATTCCAAAAATAGTCTCCGTCCGTTTTTATCCCGTTTGGATTCCGTTTGATATGGGGTTTCTGTGAAACATAAAACATGCAACAAACAGGAACTGGCACTGGGCACTGGATCAATATGTTAGTCCCGAAAATAGTATAAAAACTTGCCAAAATTATATTAAAGTTGAATAATATTGGCATGGAACAATAAAAAAATTATAGATACGACGGAGACGTATCAGCATCCCCAAGCTTAATTCCTGCTCGTCCTCGAGTAGGTAAATGATAAAAAGATAATTTTTGATGTGGAATGCTACCTAGCATAATCTTGATCATATATCTAATCATGGCATGAATATTAAGATACGAGTGATTCAAAGCAATAGTCTATCATTTGACATAAAAACAATAATACTTCAAGCCTACTAATAAAGCAATCATGTGTTTTCAAAATAGCATGGCCAAATAAAGTTATCCCTACAAAATCATATAGTTTGGCTATGCTCCATCTTCACCACACAAAATATTCACATCATGCACAACCCTGATGACAAGCCGAGCAATTGGTTCATACTTTTTAACGCGCTTCAGCTTTTTCAACCCTCACGCAATACATGAGCGTGAGCCATGGACATTGCACTATAGGTGGAATAGAATATGATGGCGGAGGTTGTGTGGAGAAGACAAAAAGGGAGAAAGTCTCACATCGACGTGGCTATTCAACAGGATATGGAGATGCCCATCAATTGATGTCAACGTGAGGAGTAGGGATTGCCATGCAATGGATGCACTAGAGCTATAAGTGTATGGAAGCTCAAACTGAAACTAAGTGGGCGTGCATCCAACTTGCTTGCTCATGAAGACCTTGGGCATTTGAGGAAGCCCATCATCGGAATATACAAGCCAAGTTCTATAATGAAAATTCCCACTAGTATATGAAAGTGATAACTCAAGAGACTCTCTATATGAAGAACATAGTGCTACTTTGAAGCACAAGTGTGGTAAAAGGATAGTAACATTGCCCCATTTTTCTCTTTTTTTTGCAGGCTTCTTTGGTCCCCTTTTTTATTTAGGCTTCTTTGGCCTCTCTGTTTTTTTGGTGGGCAATGCTCTAATAATGATGATCATCACATTTTTATTTACTTACAACTCAATATTACAACTCGATACTAGAAAAAAGATATGACTCTATATGAATGCCTCCGGCAGTGTACCGGGATGTGCAATGATCTAGCGTAGCAATGACATAAAAACGGACAAGCCATGAAAACATCATGCTAGCTATCTTATGATCATGCAAAGCAATATGACAA
The DNA here is from genome assembly GCA_034509565.1 of Triticum monococcum. Lineage (NCBI taxonomy): Eukaryota > Viridiplantae > Streptophyta > Magnoliopsida > Poales > Poaceae > Triticum > Triticum monococcum. The sequence continues at coordinate 479,834,216 of CM067843.1, forward strand.
TGAATGCTCAAGTCATGTATATGATGATGATGGAAGTTGCATGGCAATATATCTCGGAATGGCTATGGAAATGCCATAATATGTAGGTATGGTGGCTGTTTTGAGGAAGATATAAGGAGGCTTATGTGTGACAGAGCGTATCATATCACGGGGTTTGGATGCACCGGCGAAGTTTCACCAACTCTCGAGGTGAGAAAGGGCAATGCACGGTACCGAAGAGGGTAGCAATGATGGAAGGGTGAGAGTGCGTATAATCCATGGACTCAACATTAGTCATAAAGAACTCACATACTTATTACAAAATTTTATTAGCCCTTGAAGCAAAGTACTACTACGCATGCCCCTAGGGGGATAGATTGGTAGGAAAAGACCATCGCTCGTCCCCGACCGCCACTCATAAGGAAGACAATCAATAAATACATCATGCTCCGACTTCGTTACATAACGGTTCACCATACGTGCATGCTACGGGAATCACAAGCCTCAACATAAGTATTTCTACTAATCCACAACTACCCATTAGCATGACTCTAATACCACCATGTTTATATCACAAAACTATTGCAAGGAATCAAACATATCATATTCAGTGATCTACAAGTTTTATGTAGGATTTTATGACTAACCATGTGAAGGACCAGTTCCTGTCATCTCTCTAAATAGATATAAGTGAAGCAAGAGAGTTTAATTCTTTCTAAAAAAGATATTCCCACGCTCTAACAAATATAAGTGAAGCAAAAGAGCATTCTACAAATGACGGTTGTCTAAGTGAAGAGAAACAGGCAATCCAAACTTCAAATGATATAAGTGAAGCACATAAAGCATTCTATAAAGCCATACTCAAAGAATATAAGTGAAGTGCAATGAGCATTGTATAAATCAACCAAGGACTACCTCATACCAGCATGGTGCATAAAATAAAGGTGAAAACTAAATGCAAAATACGCTCCAAGATTTGCACATATCGCATGAACGAAACGAATCCGAAAACATACTGATACTTGTTGAAGAAAGAGGGGATGCCTTCCGGGGCATACCAAGCTTAGACGCTTGAGTCTACTTGAATATTTACTTGGGGTGCCTCGGGCATCCCCAATCTTGAGCACTCGCCTCTCTTCCTTCTTCTCACATCGAGACCTTCTCGATCATCGAACACTTCATCCACACAAAACTTCAACAGAAAACTCGGTAAGATCCGTTAGTATAATAAAGCAAATCACTACTCTAAGTACTGTTGAAAACCAATTAATATTATTATTTTGCATTGTGTCTACTGTAATATAACTTTTCCATGGCTTAATCCACTGATATAAATCGTTAGTTTCATCAAAACAAGCAAACTATGCATCAAAAACAGAATCTGTCTGAAACAGAACAGTCTGTAACAATCTGAACATTCACCATACCTATGGAACTTGAAGAATTCTTCCAAAATTAGGAAAAATAAAAAATTGTATATAAAGACAGTTCAAAAAGAATCAGAACAATTTGACGTTCCAGTAAAAAATGTAAAATCGCACACTACAGACAAAGTTTCTGTCCTGCACCGTACGAACCAACAAGCATCTAAAACATCCTAAAGGCAAACCTTGGCACATTATTTTTATTTTTAAACTTTATAAAAGCACATAACAGAAATAAATGACTCTCTAAAACTTCCGGGTTGTCTCCCAGGCAGCGCTTTCTTTAAAGCCATTAAGCTAGGCATAAAGTGCTCAAGTAATGGATCCACCCGGATCCCAAGGTATATCAAAGCCAATTTTAATTAACAATGATTTGTAATTTAGTAGTGAGCACAAGGTAACATATATCATGTAATGATGAAGTCTAACTCTCTTCCTATGCATCGGCATGTCATAAAAGAACAATTCATGAACACAAAGTAAAGGCCAATGCATAGTATAAACAGTTTCTTGCAATTTTATCGTATTGGAAACATAGAGAGGTGGAGATATAGTTCCTCTCTCATAATAATTGCAAGTAGGGGAAACAAGCACATGCATATTATATTGATCAAAATCATCATGTGTAATAGTAAAACGCAACCCATCAATATAATCGTTAATAAGGGTAAACTTCTCCTATATAGTGTAGTCGGGAGAATTCAAAACGATAATAGGACTATCATGCGTGGGTGCAATAGCAACAATTTCATGTTTAACATAAGGAACTATAGCAAGTTCATCTCCATGAGCATAATTTATATTGGCATCTTGGCCACAAGCATAGCAAGCATCATCAAAAAGGGGTATTTCAAGATAATCAACGGGATCATAACAATCATCATAGCAATCATCCTTCGGTAAGCACGAAGGGAAATTAAACAATGTATGAGTTGAATAGTTACTCTCATTAGAAGGTGGGCACGTGTAGCTAATCTGCTCTTCCTCCTTTTGTTCTTCGCTCTCCTCATCATCTTTTTCATCCAATGAGCTCACAGTTTCATCAATTTCTTCTTCCATAGACTCCTGCAAAATATTAGTCTCTTCTTGGACAGCGAAGGAGTCCTCAATATATGGTTTAACATAGGCATTAGAAGCATAATTATCATAACAATATTCAAGTATGGCAATATTTTCAGACTTGTAAAGAGTAGCATCATACTTTTCAATCAAAGAAGCAATTTCATAAGCACCCTTAAAAGCAACAAATTATTCAATTTGTTGAACACCATAGTAATTATAAACACCCTTAGCATAAGAAGATACGATTCCATTATCACTAAACAAACATTGGTAGGGAAGGTGTTTCTTAGGGTCTTCAGAACAACAAGTGAAATCATATATTTCACATAAATTCCAAGCATAGCATTCTAAACGATGAATTTGACCCAGTAAAAGTTTCCCTTTTTCAGATATACGATGTCGCACATAACAAGCATGCTCATCTAAAGATTTGCCCTCAACTAAGCTAGTTGGGGTTTCAGCACGAGCACATAGGGATCAAAGATGATCCAAGCAATAAGCTTCAGGAGTGTTATAGATTTTGAGTGGTTCTTCAACCATTGGTTCAGTAGGTACAACTATTTTTTTGTATTTTGTGTTTCCTACCCATAACTAAAGATAGAAAAAACTAAGAACAGCAAATATAAATTACTTAGTGATAAAGCAAAAAAGCACACACGAGAATATTCACCCCACGCTATGACTCCCGGCAACGGCGCCAGAAAAAGGTCTTGAAACCCACAAGTATAGTGGATCAATTGTAGCCTCTTTCGATAAGTAATAGTGTCGAACCAATTGAGGAGCTAAAGGTAGAACAAATATTCCCTCACGTTCTATCGACCACCGATACAACCCTACGCACGCTTAACGTTCGCTTTACCTAGAACAAATATAAAACTAGAAGTACTTTGTAGGTGTTTTTGGATAGGTTTGCAAGATAATAAATATTACGTAAATAAAAAGTAGGGGCTGTTTAGGAAAAGACACAACTAAGTTAGTTTTAGTAGAGAGCTTGTTGTTACGAGAAAGTTATTTTTCCCTAGGCAATCGATAACTAGACCGGTAATCACTATTGCAATTTTATATGAGGGAGAGGCATAAGCTAACATACTTTCTCTACTTGGATCATATGCACTTATGATTGGAACTCTAGCAAGCATCCGCAACTACTAAAGATCATTAAGGTAAAACCCAACCATAGTATTAAAGTATCAAGTCCTCTTTATCCCATACACAAACAACCTACTTAATCGGGTATGTGCTTCTGTCACTCACGCCACCCACCATAAGCAAATCATGAGCATATTGCAAACCCTACAGCGGGAATACCTCACGCTTGCGCGACACGGAGAGCACCATAGGACAGCACCAATAATAAAACATGCAACTCAAACCAATCATGATCATCAATTAACCCATAGGACAAAACGGATCTACTAAAACATCATAGGATAGCCATACATCATTGGGAAATAATATATAGCGTTGAGCACCATGTTTAGTAGATATTACAGAGGGTCAGAGAGAGGTTACACCGCTGCATAGAGGGGGGAAGAGTTGGTGATGATGGCGGTGAAGTTGTTGGTGAAGATTGCGGTGATGATGATGGCCCCCGATGGCACTCCGGTGCCACCGGAAGCGAGGGGGAGAGAGCCCCCCTCCTTCTTCTTCTTCCTTGACCTCTTCCCTAGATGGGAGAAGGGTTTCCCCTCTGGTCCTTGGTATCCATGGCGTCGGAGGGGCTCTCGCCCCTCCGAGACTGGATCTGTCTCTCTGTCTCTCTCTGTTTCTGCGTTCTCTCTCTCTCTCCTGCCCTTTCATCGTTTCGTGTATATATGGAGATCTAACTCTGGTTGGATTGAAACCTTTGTCGTGATTTTTTCCAAAAATTAGCTTTCTTGCGGCCGAAGAAGGGCATCAACCACCTTACGAGGAGCTCACGAGGGTCAGGGGGCGCCCAGGGGGTGGGGGGCGCCCCCCTGCCTCGTGCCTCCCTCAGGCACCGTATCGCGTGGATTTTTCTTCCGGAATTTTCCGAATATTCCAAAAATATTCTCCGTTCGTTTTTATACCGTTTGGATTCCGTTTGATATGGGGTTTCTGTGAAACATAAAACATGCAACAAACAGGAACTGGCACTGGGCACTGGATCAATATGTTAGTCCCAAAAATAGTATAAAAACTTGCCAAAAGTATATGAAAGTTGAATAATATTGGCATGGAACAATCAAAAATTATAGATACGATGGAGACGTATCAGCAGTACAAAAGGGTGGCTGTCGTGCAAGGCCCGACAGCCGCGCCTTATGGGAAGAACTTGCAGAAATGCTCAATATTCCATGAGTTTTGCAATTGAATGCCATCTCTGGACTCTAGACGGACTGCGCCAGGTCTGGTGACTCGAACTACTCGATAAGGGCCTTCCCACTTCAGCATCAACTTGTTTGTACCCTTGGCGGACTGAACGCGTCTAAGGACAAGGTCGCCTTCCTCAAAACATTGGGCATGAACCCTACTGTTGTGATAGCGACGCAGGGCTTGCTGATAGCGTGCAACACGCATAGCAGCCCGGAGACGGTTCTCCTCGACAAGCACAACGTCGTCACACCGGTGCTGATCCTGCGCTACTTCGTCATAGGCAAGCACTCGAGGTGACTCGTAAATGAGTTCCGTGGGGATAACTGCTTCTGCCCCATAGACTAGGGAGAAGGGAGTCTGCCCGGTAGCCCGGTTTGGTGTCGTTCTGAGGTACCGGAGGACTACTGACAGCTCATCGATCCATCGCCTGCCGCACTTCTGCAGCGTATCAAAGGTTCTCGTCTTGAGTCCTTGCATCACTTCAGTGTTCTCCCTCTCAGCTTGTCCACTGCTTCTGGAATGTGCAATAGGGGCAAATGAGATCTTGCTTCCAAGGGCATGAACATATTGCATGAAGGCATGACTCGTGAACTGGGTGCTATTGTCGGTGATGATCCGGGCAGGGACCCCAAGGCGGGACACCAATCCTTTGAAGAACTTGATAGCTGACTGAGCAGTCACCTTTCTCACGGCATCTACTTCCGGCCACTTTGTGAACTTGTCGATGGCAACAAACAAGAATTCAAAGCCCCCGGTAGCTCGGGGGGAAGGGCCGAGGATATCGAGCCCCCAGACCAAAAACGGCCATGACAAAGGGATTGTCTGAAGTGCTTGTGAAGGCAGATGGATGTTCTTGGAATGGAACTGGTAGGCTTCACACTTGGTGAGTAGTTCAACCGCATCTTGGAGGGTTTTGAGCCAATAGAATCCTTGCTGGAATGCTTTCCCAAGTAATGCCCTTGATCCAATGTGGGAGCCGCACATGCCTTTCTGTATTTCCGCCAGCAGTTCCTTTCCTTCTTCCTGGCAGATGCACTTCAATTTCACACCGTTGGGCCTTCTTCTGTATAGAGTGTCATCAACAAACTGATACATACTGGCCCTCCAGGCTACTCTTTCAGCTTCCTCTTACTCATCAGGAAGTTCTCCAGTTTGGAGGAAATGGACTATGTGCCTTGCCCAAGATGGAGCCTGAGGCTCGGCAACAAGGACTAGCGGCACCTCCTCATCTGCGGGAGCGCATACCTCATCCGCGGGGACCAGTGGCCCGGCAGGAGAGCGCAGCCCGGCAGGTGATGAGGAGTTTACAGCCGGGTCCATACCAGGAGCCCTGGGAGGCTCTACCGGGAGAGGTGAAGGAAATATGCCCTAGAGGCAATAATAAAGTTATTATTTATTTCCTTATATCATGATAAATGTTTATTATTCATGCTAGAATTGTATTAACCGGAAACATAATACATGTGTGAATACATAGACAAACAGAGTTTCACTAGTATGCCTCTACTTGACTAGCTCGTTAATCAAAGATGGTTATGTTTCCTAACCATGGACAAAAGAGTTGTTATTTGATTAATGAGGTCACATCATTAGTTGAATGATCTGATTGACATGACCCATTCCATTAGCTTAGCACACGATCGTTTAGTATGTTGCTATTGCTTTCTTCATGACTTATACATGTTCCTATGACTATGAGATTATGCAACTCCCGTTTACCGGAGGAACACTTTGGGTACTACCAAACGTCACAACGTAACTGGGTGATTATAAAGGAGTACTACAGGTGTCTCCAATGGTGGATGTTGGGTTGGCGTATTTCAAGATTAGGGTTTGTCACTCCGATTGTCGGAGAGGTATCTTTGGTCCCTCTCGGTAATACACATCACATAAGCCTTGCAAGCATAATAACTAAGATGTTAGTTATGAGATGATGTATTACGGAACGAGTAAAGAGACTTGCCAGTAACGAGATTGAACTAGGTATTGGATACCGACGATCGAATCTCGGGCAAGTAACATACCGATGACAAAGGGAACAACGTATGTTGTTATGCGGTCTGACCGATAAAGATCTTCGTAGAATATGTAGGAGCCAATATGGGCATCCAGGTCCCGCTATTGGTTATTGACCAGAGACGTGTCTCGGTCATGTCTACATTGTTCTCGAACCGTAGGGTCCGCACGCTTAACGTTACGATGACAGTTATTATGAGTTTATGCATTTTGATGTACCGAAGGTAGTTCGGAGTCCTGGATGCGATCACGGACATGACGAGGAGTCTCGAAATGGTCGAGACATAAAGATTGATATATTGGAAGCCTATGTTTGGACATCGGAAGTGTTCCGAGTGAAATCGGGATTTTACCGGATTACCGGGAGGGTTACCGGAACCCCCCGGGAGCCAAATGGGCCTACATGGGCCATTGTGGAAAGGTGAAAGGGGCTGCCAAGGAGGGTTGCACGCCTCCCCCCTCCCTAGTCCTATTAGGACTAGGAGAGGTGGCCGGCCACCTCCCTCTTTCCCTCTCTCTTTTTCCCAAGGATTCCTAGTTGGAATAGGATTGGGGGGGAGTCCTACTCCCGGTAGGAGTAGGACTCCTCCAGCGCCTCCCTCCTTTGGCCGGCCAGCCTCCCCCCTTCATCCTTTATATACGGGGGCAGGGGACACCCCAAGACACACAAGTTGATCCTTGAGATCGTTCCTTAGCCGTGTGCGGTGCCCCCTGCCACCAAATTCCACCTCGATCATACCGTTGTAGTGCTTAGGCGAAGCCCTGCGTCGGTAGTACATCAAGGTCATCACCACGCCGTCGTGCTGACGGAACTCCTCCCCGAAGCTTTGCTGGATCGGAGCCCGGGGATCGTCATCGAGCTGTACGTGTGCTAAGAACTTGGAGGTGCCGGAGTAACGGTGCTTGGATCGGTCGGATCGGGAAGAAGACGTACGACTACTTCCTCTACGTTGTGTGATCGCTTCCGCAGTCGGTCTGCGTTGGTACGTAGACAACACTCTCCCCCTCGTTGTTGTGCATCACCATGATCTTGCGTGTGCGTAGGAAATTTTTTGAAATTACTACGTTCCCCAACAGTGGCATCCGAGCCTAGGTTTTATGGTTTGATGTTATATGCACGAGTAGAACACAAGTGAGTTGTGGGCGATATAAGTCATACTGCCTACCAGCATGTCATACTTTGGTTCGGCGGTATTGTTGGATGAAGCGGCCCGGACCGACATTACGCGTACGCTTACGCGAGACCGGTTTCCCCGACGTGCTTTGCACATAGGTGACTTGCGGGTGACTGTTTCTCCAACTTTAGTTGAACCGAGTGTGGCTACGCCCGGTCCTTGCGAAGGTTAAAACGGAGTCTATTTGACAAACTATCATTGTGGTTTTGATGCGTAGGTGAGATTGGTTCTTGCTTAAGCCCGTAGCAGCCACGTAAAACTTGCAACAACAAAGTAGAGGACGTCTAACTTGTTTTTGCAGGGCATGTTGTGATATGATATGGTCAAGACGTGATGAGATATAAGTTGTTGTATGAGATGATCATGTTTTGTTGAAGTTATCGGCAACTGGCAAAAGCCTTATGGTTGTCTCTTTATTGCATAAGATGCAAGCGCCAAATAATTGCTTTACTTTATCGCTATGCGATAGCAATAGTTGCAAGAGCAATAGTTGGCGAGACGACCGTGTGATGACACATTGATATAGATCAAGATGATGGAGATCATGGTGTCATGCCGGTGATGACAGAGATCATGACAGTACTTTGGAGATGGAGATCAAAGAAGCAAGATGATAATGGCCATATCATGTCACATATTTTGATTGCATATGATGTTTATCTTTTATACATCTTATTTTTGTTTTCATTGACGGTAGCATTATAAGATGATCTCTCACTAAATTATCAAGAAGTGTTCTCCCTGAGTATGCACCGTTGCGAAAGTTCTTCGTGCTGAGACACCACGTGATGATCGGGTGTGATAGGTTCTACGTTCAAATACAACGGGTGCAAAACAGTTGCACACGCGGAATACTCAGGTTATACTTGACGAGCCAAGCATATACAGATATGGCCTCGGAACACAGAGACCGAAAGGTCGAGCGTGAATCATATAGTAGATATGATCAACATAACGATGTTCACCATTGAAAACTACTCCATCTCACGTGATGATCGGTTATGGTTTAGTTGATTTGGATCACGTGATCACTTAGAGGATTAGAGGGATATCTATCTAAGTGGGAGTTCTTAAGTAATATGATTAATTGAACTTAAATTTATCATGAACTTAGTCCTGGTAGTATTTTGCAAATTATGTTATAGATCAATAGCTCGCGTTGTTGCTTCCCTGTGTTTATTTTGATATGTTCCTAGAGAAAATTATGTTGAAAGATGTTAGTAGCAATGATGCGGATTGGATCCGTGATCTGAGGTTTATCCTCATTGCTGCACAGAAAAATTATGTCCTTGATGCACCGCTAGGTGACAGACCTATTGCACGAGCAGATGCAGACGTTATGAACGTTTGGCTAGCTCAATATGATGACTACTTGATAGTTTAGTGCACCAAGCTTAATGGCTTAGAATCGGGACTTCAAAGACGTTTTGAACGTCATGGACCATATGAGATGTTCCAGGAGTTGAAGTTAATATTTCAAGCAAATACCCGAGTTGAGAGATATGAAGTCTCCAACAAGTTCTATAGCTAAAAGATGGAGGAGAATCGCTCAACTAGTGAGCATGTGCTCAGATTGTCTGGGTACTACAATCGCTTGAATCAAGTGGGAGTTAATCTTCCAGATAAGATAGTGATTGACAGAATTCTCTAGTCACCATCACCAAGTTAGTAGAACTTCGTGATGAACTATGATATGCAAGGGATAACGGAAATGATTCCCAAGCTCTTCGTGATGCTGAAATCGATGAAGGTAGAAATCAAGAAAAACATCAAGTGTTGATGGTTGGAAAGACCACTAGTTTGAAGAAAAGGGCAAAAGGGAAGAAGGGGAACTTCAAGAAGAACGGCAAGCAAGTTGCTGCTCAAGTGAAGAAGCCCAAGTCTGGTCCTAAGCCTGAGACTAAGTGCTTCTACTGCAAAGGGACTGGTCACTGGAAGCGGAACTACCCCAAGTATTTGGCGGATAAGAAGGATGGCAAAATGAACAAAAGTATATTTGATATACATGTTATTGATGTGTGCTTTACTAGTGTTTATAGCAACCCCTCAGTATTTTATATTGGTTCAGTTGCTAAGAGTAGTAACTCGAAACAGGAGTTGCAGAATAAACAGAGACTAGTTAAGGGTGAAGTGACGATGTGTGTTGGAAGTAGTTCCAAGATTGGTATGATCATCATCACACACTCCCCTATACTTTCGGGATTAGTGTTGAACTTAAATAAGTGTTATTTGGTTTTTGCGTTGAGCATGAATATGATTTGATCATGTTTATTGCAATACGGTTATTCATTAAAGTCAGAGAATAATTGTTGTTCTGTTTACATGAATAAAACCTTCAATGGTCATACACCCAATGAAACAAGTTCGTTGAATCTCGATCGTAGTGATACACATATTCATAATATTGAAACCAAAAGATGCAAAGTTAATAATGATAGTGCAACTTATTTGTGGCACTGCCGTTTAGGTCATATTGGTATAAAGTGCATGAAGAAACTCCATGCTGATGGGCTTTCGGAATCACTTGATTATGAATCACTTGATGCTTGCGAACCATGCCTTTTGGGCAAGATGATTAAAACGCCGTTCTTCGGAACAATGGAGCAAGCAACAGATTTGTTGGAAATCATACATACTGATCTATGTGGTCCGATGAATATTTAAGGCTTGCAGCGGGTATCACTATTTTCTGACCTTCACAGATGATTTGAGCATATATGGGTATATCTACTTAATGAAATAGAAGTCTGATACATTTGAAAAGTTCATATAATTTCAGAGTGAAGTGGAAAATCATCGTAACAAGAAAATAAAGTTTCTACGATCTGATCATGGAAAAGAGTATTTGAGTTACGAGTTTGGTCTTCAGTTAAACCAATGTGAAATAGTTTCACTACTCACGCCACCTGGAACACCACAGCATAATGGTGTGTCCGAACGTCATAACCGTACTTTATTGGATATAGTGCAATCTATGATGTTTCTTACCGATTTACCACTATCGTTTTGGGGTTATGCATTAGAGACAGTTGCATTCACGTTAAATAGGGCACCATCTAAATCCGTTGAGACGACACCGTGTGAACTATGGTTTGGCAAGAAACCTAAGCTGTCGTTTCTTAAAGTTTGGGGTTGCGATGCTTATATGAAAAAGTTTCATCCTGATAAGCTCAAACTCAAATCGGAGAAGTGCATCTTCATAGGATATCCAAAGGAAACTATTGGATACACCTTCTATCACAGATCCGAAGGCAAGACTTTTGTTGCTAAAATTCGGAAACTTTCTGGAGAAGGAGTTTCTCTCGAAAGAAGTGAGTGGGAGGAAAGTAGAACTTGACGAGGTAACTGTACCTGCTCCCTTATTGGAAAGTAGTACATCACAGAAAACTGTTTCTGTGACACCTACACCAGTTAGTGAGGAAGCTAATGATGATGATCATGAAACTTCAGAATAAGATACTACTGAACCTCGTAGATCAACCAGAGTAAGATCCGCGCCAGAGTGGTACGGTAATCCTTTTCTGGAAGTCATGCTACTAGATCATGATGAACCTACGAACTATGAGGAAGCGATGATGAGCCCAGATTCCGCGAAATGGTTTGAGGCCATGAAATCTGAGATATGATCCATGTATGAGAACAAAGTATGGACTTTGATGGATTTGCCCGATGATCGGCAAACCATAGAAAATAAATGGATCTTCAAGAGGAAGACGGACGCTGATAGTAGTGTTACTATCTACAAAGCTAGAATTGTCGAAAAAGGTTTTCGACAAGTTCAAGGTGTTGACTACAATGAGTTTTTCTCACTCGTATCTATGCTTAAGTCTGTCCGAATCATGTTAGCAATTGCCGCATTTTATGAAATCTGGCAAATGGATAAACAAAACTGCATTCCTTAATGGATTTATTAAAGAAGAGTTGTATGTGATGCAACTAGAAGGTTTTGTCAATCCGAAAGGTGCTAACAAAATGTCAAGCTCCAGCGATCCATCTGTGGACTGGTGCAAGCATCTCGGAGTTGGAATATACGCTTTGATAAGTTGATCAAAGCATATAGTTTTATACAGACTTGCGGTGAAGCCTGTATTTACGAGAAAGTGAGTGGGAGCACTACAGCATTTCTGATAAGTATATGTGAATGACATATTGTTGATCGGAAATAATGTAGAATTATTCTGTAAAGCATAAAAGGAGTGTTTGAAAGGAGTTTTTTCAAAGAAAGACTTCGGTAAAGCTGCTTGCATATTGAGCTTCAAGATCTATAGAGATAGATCAAGACGCTTGATAAGTTTTTCAATAAGTACATACCTTGACAAGATTTTGAAGTAGTTCAAAACGGAACAGTCAAAGAAAAAGTTTCTTGCCTGTGTTACAAGGTGTGAAGTTGAGTAAAGACTCAAAGCCCGACCACGGCAGAAGATAGAAAGAGAATGAAAGTCATTCCCTATGCCTCATTCATAGGTTCTATAAAGTATGCCATGCTGTGTACCAGATCTATTGTATACCCTGCACTGGTTTGGCAAGGGAGGACAATAGTGATCTAGGAGTAGATCACTGGACAGCGGTCAGAATTATCCTTAGTGAAATAAGGATGTGTTTCTCGATTATGGACGTGACAAAAAGGTTCGTCATAAAGGGTTACGTCGATGCAAGTTTTTGACACTGATCCAGATGAATCTAAAGTCACAATCTGGATACATATTGAAAGTGGGAGCAATTAGCTAGAGTAGCTCCGTGCAGAGCATTATAAACAAAGAATTTTGCAAAATACTTACGGATCTGAATGTGACAAACCCGTTGACTAAAATTATCTCACAAGCAAAAACATGATCACACCTTAGTACTCTTTGGGTGTTAATCACATAGAGATGTGAACTAGATTACTGACTCTAGTAAACCCTTTGAGTGTTGGTCACATGATGATGTGAACTATGGGTGTTAATCACATGGTGATGTGAACTATTGCTGCTAAATCACATGGCGATGTGAACTAGATTATTGACTCTAGTGCAAGTGGGAGACTGAAGGAAATATGCCCTAGAGGCAATAATAAAGTTATTATTTATTTCCTTATATCATGATAAATGTTTATTATTCATGCTAGAATTGTATTAACCGGAAACATAATACATGTGTGAATACATAGACAAACAGAGTGTCACTAGTATGCCTCTACTTGACTAGCTCGTTAATCAAAGATGGTTATGTTTCCTAACCATGGACAAAAGAGTTGTTATTTGATTAACGAGGTCACATCATTAGTTGAATGATCTGATTGACATGACCCATTCCATTAGCTTAGCACACGATCGTTTAGTATGTCGCTATTGCTTTCTTCATGACTTATACATGTTCCTATGACTATGAGATTATGCAACTCCCATTTACCAGAGGAACACTTTGGGTACTACCAAACGTCACAACGTAACTGGGTGATTATAAAGGAGTACTACAGGTGTCTCCAATGGTGGATGTTGGGTTGGCGTATTTCGAGATTAGGGTTTGTCACTCCGATTGTCGGAGAGGTATCTCTGGGCCCTCTCGGTAATACACATCACATAAGCCTTGCAAGCATAATAACTAAGATGTTAGTTATGAGATGATGTATTACGGAACGAGTAAAGAGACTTGCCAGTAACGAGATTGAACTAGGTATTGGATACCGACGATTGAATCTCGGGCAAGTAACATACCGATGACAAAGGGAACAACGTATGTTGTTATGCGGTCTGACCGATAAAGATCTTTGTAGAATATGTAGGAGCCAATATGGGCATCCAGGTCCCGCTATTGGTTATTGACCGGAGACGTGTCTCGGTCATGTCTACATTGTTCTCGAACTGTAGGGTCCGCACGCTTAACGTTATGATGACAGTTATTATGAGTTTATGCATTTTGATGTACCGAAGGTAGTTCGGAGTCCTGGATGTGATCACGGACATGACGAGGAGTCTCGAAATGGTCGAGACATAAATATTGATATATTGGAAGCCTATGTTTGGACATCGGAAGTGTTCCGGGTGAAATCGGGATTTTACCGGATTACCGGGAGGGTTACCGGAACCCCCCGGGAGCCAAATGGGCCTACATGGGCCATTGTGGAAAGGTGAAAGGGGCTGCCAAGGAGGGCTGCGCGCCTCCCCCCTCCCCTAGTCCTATTAGGACTAGGAGAGGTGGCCGGCCACCTCTCTCTCTTTCCCTCTCTCTTTTTCCCAAGGATTCCTAGTTGGAATAGGATTTGGGGGGGGGGGGAGTCCTACTCTCGGTAGGAGTAGGACTCCTCCTGCGCCTCCCTCCTTTGGCCGGCCAGCCTCCCCCCTTCATCCTTTATATACGGGGGCAGGGGACACCCCAAGACACACAAGTTGATCCTTGAGATCGTTCCTTAGCCGTGTGCGGTGCCCCCTGCCACCAAATTCCACCTCGATCATACCGTTGTAGTGCTTAGGCGAAGCCCTGCGTCGGTAGTACATCAAGATCGTCACCACGCCGTCGTGTTGACGGAACTCCTCCCCGAAGCTTTGCTGGATCGGAGCCCGGGGATCGTCATCGAGCTGTACGTGTGCTAAGAACTCGAAGGTGCCGGAGTAACGGTGCTTGGATCGGTCGGATCGGGAAGAAGACGTACGACTACTTCCTCTACGTTGTGTGATCGCTTCCGCAGTCGGTCTGCGTTGGTACGTAGACAACACTCTCCCCCTCGTTGCTGTGCATCACCATGATCTTGCGTGTGCGTAGGAATTTTTTTGAAATTACTACGTTCCCCAACAAGAGGCTTACCAGAGTCAAACTTCCTCCTCTTTCTGGCCATTGTTGCCGGGGATACGAATGGTTGAGTAAGATGGAGAACAAAAGCTCCTGGTTCAACAAGAAGTTTTTGCATAGCACACATTGACAGCTGATCAACTATGCTATTTTCCGCATGGGGTACGTGCTCCGTTTGCAATCCGTCAAAGTGCTCCACCAATCTCCTCACTTCCTCAATGTATGCCTCCACCAATGGACTTTGGTAATCCTTGTTGACTTGTATCACCACAAGTTGTGAATCTCCTCGAATGATTAGCTTCTTAATTCCCAATTCTGTTGCAATCCTGAGCCCGGCAAGGAACCCTTCATACTCTGTTGTATTGTTGGTTGCCTCCTCCCGAGGAAAGTTCATCTGGATGACGTACTTCAAGTGCTCCCCTGTGGGAGCAACAAGAAGCACACCAGCCCCTGCACCTTGCAGGGAGAATGCACCATCGAAATACATGATCCATTCTTAGGGTGCTTCCTTGCTGGGGATAACTGTTTCCGGCGCTTCTTCATCAGGAGTTGGCGTCCATTCTGCAATAAACTCTGCCAATGCCCTACTCTAGATTATTGACGTGCTCTCAAACTTCAGGCCAAAGCTAGATAACTCCAAAGCCCACTCCACTATTCTGCCGGTAGCCTCAGCGTTTCGGAGTATTGATGTCGCTTGAAGCTACGTCGGTATTTCCCCAAAGTGGAAGGGATGATGCAGCACAGCGATGGTAGGTATTTCCCTCAGATATGAAACCAAGGTTATCGAACCAGTAGGAGAACCAAGCAACACAACATAAACAACACCTGCACACAAAGAAAAAATACTCGCAACCCGATGTGTAAAAGGGGTTGTCAATCCCTTTTGGGTAACGGCGCCAGAAATTGGCACGTGGACGGGAGAAAGTTGTAGGTATTGATAGAACGAATGCCAAATAAAATAAATTGCAGCAAGGTATTTGGTTTAGTAGATCTAAAAATAAAATAAAAGGAAAATAGATCGCAAAGGAAAATAATATGAGTAAGAGACCCGGGGGCCGTAGGTTTCACTAGTGGCTTCTCTCGAGAAGAAAAGCAAATGGTGGGTAAAAAAATTACTGTTGGGCAATTGATAGAACATCAAATAATCATGACGATATCCAGGCAATGATCATTATATAGGCATCACATCCAAGATTAATAGACCGACTCCTGCATGCATCTACTATTATTACTCCACACATCGACCACTATCCAGCATGCATCTAGTGTATTAAGTTCATGGAGAAACAAAGTAATTCAATAAGAGCGATGACATGATGTAGACAAGATCTATCTATGTAGAGATAGACCCCATCGTTTTATCTTTAGTAGCAACGATACATACATGTTGGTTCCCCTTCTGTCACTGGGATCAAGCATCGTAAGATCGAACCCACTACAAAGCACCTCTTCCCATTGCAAGATAAATAGATCAAGTTGGCCAAAAAAACCAAATATTAGAGAAGAAATATGAGGCTATAATCAATCATGCATAAAAGAGATCAAAGAAAATCAAATACTTTCATGGATAAAAAAACGTAGATCTGATCATAAACTCAAAGTTCATCCAATCCCAACAAACACATCGCAAAAAGTGTTACGCCATATGGATCTCCAAGAGACCATTGTATTGAGAATTCAGTGAGAGAGAGGAAGCCATCTAGCTACTAACTACGGACCCAAAGGTCTACAAAGAACTACTCACGCATCATCGGAGAGGCACCATTGGAGGTGGTGAACCCCATCCGTGATGGTATCTAGATTGGATCTGGTGGTTCTAGACTCTGCGACGGCTAGAATTGATTTTCGTCAACTCCCCTAGGGTTTCTGGAATATTGGGGTATTTATAGAGCAAAGAGGCGGTCTGGGGGCACCCGAGGTGGGCACAACCCACCAGGGCGCGCCTGGGCCTCCTCGCGGGCCCTGGTGGGTTGTGCTCTCCTCGGAGCACCCCCCCCCTAGGCGCAGCCTTGGCCCATTTGGTGTCTTCTGGTCCAAAAAAAATCTCCGTAAAGTTTCGTTGCATTTGGACTCCGTTTGGTATTGATTTCCTGCGATGTAAAAACATGCAGAAAACAGCAACTGGCACTTGGCACCATGTCAATAGGTTAGTACCAAAAATGATATAAAATGACTATAAAATTATTATGAAACATCCAAGATTGATAATATAACAGCATGGAACAATCAAAAATTATAGATACATTGGAGATGAATCAAGTATCCTTTGCAACGGGAAGTGGGGGACAACCGTGATCTCATGGGCTTGGAAGTAGTGGCGCAGTTTCCTTGAGGCCCTGATGATGCCAAAATCAACTTTTGCACACCAGAGTACCTCGACCTAGCCCCCTGTAACACGGAGCTAACGAAGTACACTGGGCGCTGCACCACTCTCTTCTTTGCCGCGTCCTTGGGGTTGCCCCTACTGATGTGTTCTCCTCTGTCCTAATCCTTATCTGGCCCTATTGGGCCTTGTTCACTCTATTTCATCTACTACCCGCTGTGCCACCAAGGCTGCACTAACCACTTGATTGGTTGCCGCTAAATACAGCAGCAATGGCTCTTGTGGTTTGGGGGCAACCAAAGTGGGCACAGAGGACAAGTAGGTCTTCAAGTCTTGTAAAGTTGCATCTGCTTCCAGGGTACAGTTCATGGGCCCTGCCTTCTTCAAAATCTTAAAGAACGGCTGGGTGTGCTCGGCAGACTTGGAGATAAATCTGCTAAGCGTGGCAACGCACTCTGTCAGACGCCTCACGTCCTTGACTGTGTTGGGCACCTATATCTGCTCGATAGCCTTGATCTTGTCAGGGTTGACTTCGATCTCCCGATGGTACACAAAGAACCCAAGTAGCTTACCGAAGGGAACGCCAAACAAACACTTCTTCGGATTTAGCTTCAAGTTGATCTTGCGCAGATTAGCAAATGTCTCCTCCAAATCCTGGATGAGGGTTGACCACAATATAATCCATATAAGCCTCAATGTTTCTGTGTAACTATGGTTCAAAACCAATATGGATTGCTCCAGCAAAAGTGGACCCGGCACTCTTTAACCCGAAAGGCATGCGCACAAAGCAGTACGTACCACACGGGGTGATGAACGAGGTCTTCTCTTTGTCTTCCTTAGACATGAAGATCTGGTGATACCCAGAGTATGCATCCAAAAAGGAGAGCAAATCACAACCTAAAGTGGAATCCACAATATGGTCGATGCGCGGCAAGGGAAATGAGTCCTTCAGGCAAGCCTTGTTGAGATCTGTGAAATCTATGCAAAGCCTCCATTTCCCGTTAGCCTTGCGCACGACCACTGGGTTTGCCAACCATGTCAGATGCAATACTCCTCTGACCAGACCAACTACTTCAAGCTTATTAATCTCCTCTTCAATGAACTGCTGCCTCTCCAAGGCCTGCTTTCGAACCTTTTGCTTGACAGGTTGGGCGTGTGGGCAGACAACAAGGTGGTGCTCGATTACCTCCTGGGAACACCGGGGATATCAGATAGTTGCCAGGCAAAGACATCGATATTCGCCCGCAGGAAGGCAGCAAGCGCGCTTTCCTATTTGTCATCAAGGGTGGCGCTGATGGTGAAGGTACCATCAACGCCAGGCAGCCCTGCCGGGACCTTGTTCACATGTGGTGCAGCAACCTTGGATCCCTTGT
The DNA here is from genome assembly GCA_034509565.1 of Triticum monococcum. Classification (NCBI taxonomy): domain Eukaryota; kingdom Viridiplantae; phylum Streptophyta; class Magnoliopsida; order Poales; family Poaceae; genus Triticum; species Triticum monococcum. The sequence goes on from CM067843.1 coordinate 479,852,673, forward strand.
TGTTGGAACTCTCCGACAAGTCATCAATAGGCACAGTGCACTCTGAAGAGGTACGCTTCTCGGATCCCTTGTTGGTGTCCTCGCTATCCTTCTTCTTTCCTTTGTTTTCCTTGGCGGGAACTGTCATTGCTGTGGCCTCTGCCGCGACTGCGTCCCGATACATCTTATCCATGCAAATGATTGCGTCCTTCTCGTCTGACAGGATAGAAATGACTCCTACCGGCCCTGGCATCTTCAAGGTGTTGTAGGCATAGTGGGATGCCGCCATGAATTTTGCCAGAGCTGGGCGTCCAAGGATCGCATTGTATGGCAGGGGGAGGTCGACCACATCAAACACAACCTTCTCAGTCCGATAGTTTAGTTCTCCCCCCCCCCCCAATGTCACTGGCAAGGTGATCTTTCCCTTAGGATGACTCCTACCGGGATTAACTCCTTGAAACATGCCCATGACCTTTAGTTCTTCCTCTACTATCTGAAGTTTGCCGATAACCTTTGGGGAAATTAGATTTAACCCGTGTAACGCCAGATATAACTTTCCCAATTTGTACTCCAACTCTTGCCGTTTCCGGCATTAAGTTATATTTATCTCTCGGGTTCGGGTCTTTGTCTCCGTGTGTTGTTTTCGTTTTCGTGCATCTCATATCATGTCATCACGTGCATTGCATTTGCATACATGTTCATCTCATGCATTCGAGCATTTTCCCCGTTGTCCGTTTTGCATTCCGGCGCTTCGTTCTCCTCCGGTGGCCATTTCTAGCTTTCTTTCATGTGTGGGGATTAAACATTTCCGGATTGGACCGAGACTTGCCATGCGGCCTTGGTTTACTACCGGTAGACCGCCTGTCAAGTTTCGTGCCATTTGGACTTCGTTTGATACTCCAACGGTTAACCGAGGGACCGAAAAGGCCTCGTGTGTGTTGCAGCCCAACACCCCTCCAATTTGGCCCAAAACCCACCAAACTCTTCTCCATCGTCTCGGTCGTTCGATCACGATCGCGTGGGCGAAAACCACACCTCATTTGGACTCTCCTAGCTCCACTTATGCCTATAAATACCTCCCCCCATTCCAAATCTCGGGTCTCCCCTCGTCCCTAACCGTATATTCTAGATCCGCTGCCGCCGGACACACCCGCCACCGACGGACATGTCCGGCCTCCCCGTCCGCCGCCACGTGTCGGCCTCCTAGTGGTCGCCACCCGGACCACTTCCCCGCCGCCGCCGAGGCCCGCCTGGCCCACGCGGGGCCCTCCCGGGCCCGGGCGCCGCCCTCCCCGCGCCTCCTCCACCCGACGCCGGCTCCGCCATCCCGTCCGGGTCCGGTGGCCGAATCCGCTCCACCGCCGCCGCGCCGGACCGCGTCGCCGGCGCCGCGCCATCGCCGCCTCGCGCCTCCGCCGCGCCCCGCCGCCTCGTCGCCGGGTCGCCGCCGCCCGTCCCCGGCCGCGCCGCCCCTCCTCGCCGCCAAGACCGGCCGGCCCCGAACCTCTCCTTCCATCTCCGGCCACCGCGCGCCATTTCCGGCGAGCCCGAGCTTGGGCTGCTACAGTGCCGCGAGATCCGGATCTAGATCCGGTTGACCTCTCCCCGAAACCCTAATCTCCATTTTTTATGCATACTTTGGCTGCTCATATCTTCGCAACCGTAGCTCCGCTTTGGACATACGATATATCAAAATCTTCGTCTCAACGAGTACATCATTTCATTCCATTGCATCATTTGCATTTGAGGTCACCTTGATGCCCAAAATGCTGTTAGAAGGAGGCATCATGAGTTAAATTGCAGATCCGTTAGCTCATCATTGACTTTTGTCATTTTTGCCATGATTAGTGTGTGCATGATATGCCTGTGCCCCTTTGGGATGAATTGTTAAGCATTTTGTCTTCTTTCCAGAGGTGCCACCCATGCATTTTTAGGATGTGTGTGGTGTCTTGTGCAAGCTTGCAAAGAGGGGTACCTGAGATTTCTGTTTTCAGGGACTTAGTGATTTTCACTAAGTCTGGGATATTTTAGTTCATGATGCCATATGTCCAGCTTGTTTCCTAGTGATCCGTGCCCATTTTGAGTATGATCAGTAAGGGACATTTGTTAATCTTGTTGTGCTCTATCCATCCATGTCTTTACTTGTTATGTTGGAGCACCCTAGGTTGAGTCAATCGAGCTCAACTTTTGCATCGTTGTTAATTTGGGCAGATCGTGAACTCTTTTGCGATTTTGCCGATGCCATTGCTAGTAACTCGTGCATGCTATGCCATTGTTCTTGCCATGTCTAGCTAGCATTTTGTTCCTTATTTATGGATATATGCTTGCCTTGCCATGACTTGCACCGTAGTGAGAGCATCGGGCTCGTTTACATGTCTCCGTGAGTTATAATTTCAGCATGTCTCAGTTTTCACCAAGTCTGAAAACTGATTGTGTTTCATCTATGTTCGTGTGCTCGTTAGAGTATTTTGTGAACCCTTTTGGCCCCAGGTCATTTTGGGTGTTTTGTTAAGCTTGTTGAGTAGCTCCATGCCATGCTCTTACTTGCCATGTTCAGGTTATGTTTCATGTTGTTTTGCTGCTCCGAAGAGAGCATCGTGGTCTGAGATTTCAGACTAGTGTTAATTTCACTAAGTCTGAAATCTGTTTTGCTTATTCAGTTTTGCCATGCTTGTTTGAACCTCTTAATGGATGAATTTGCCTATGGCTCAGTCCTAGTGATTTGATAAGCATCTTGTGTACATCCCTGCCATGCATTTTGTTTTCATGTTTGGTGGCTCTAGCATGTTCATTTCGTTGCATTTAGGAGCCAACTTGCTGTAAATCGCAGATCGGTTCGTTTCGTAAAACGCTTGCCATTTCCAAACCGTAGCTCCGATTCCAATGATCTTTATATCGTTTTCAGGGGATTTCTTCCCCTCTATCGAGTGGCACACTTGGTTTTCCAAGTTGAGGCCAGGTTCATGCATTTCCTGTCACGTCTTGCATTTTTGCATCCCGCATCGCATCCCGCATAGCATACCATCTTTGCATATTATTGGTTGCCCTTGCACGTGGTTGATTGTATCCTTGTTGCTTGTTTGTGTTGTTGGGTAGAGCTGGGAGACGAGTTCGCTAATGAGGAGCTCGTTGAGTTTGCTTTTGAGGATCCAGTCAACTCTGACAACTGTGCAGGCAAGATGATCATACCCTCGAAATCACTACTATCTTTGCTATGCTAGTTTGCTCGCTCTTTTGCCAATGCTACGATGCCTACCACTTGCTTGTCAGCCTCCCAATTGCCATGATTGAGCCTCTAACCCACCATTGTCCTAGCAAACCGTTGATTGGCTATGTTACCGCTTTGCTCAGCCCCTTCTTATAGCGTTGCTAGTTGCAGGTGAAGATTGGAGCCGTTCCTTGTTGGAACCTTTATTTACTTGTTGGGATATCATTATATTGCCATGTTATCTTAATGCATCTATATACTTGGTAAAGGGTGGAAGGCTCGGCCTCTCACCTAGTGTTTTGTTCCACTCTTGCCACCCTAGTTTCCGTCATATCGGTGTTATGTTCCCGGATTGTTGCGTCCCTTACGCGGTTCGGCTATAATGGGAACCCCTTGATAGTTCGCCTCGATTAAAGCTTTTCCAGCAATGCCCAACATTGGTTTTACCATTTGCCACCTACCCCTTTTTCCCTTGGGTTTCCGGAGCCCGAGGGTCATCTTTATTTTAGCCCCCCACGGGCCAGTGCTCCTCTGAGTGTTGGTCCGGAACATCAGCCGCCGGTGGCCACCAGGGGCAACTCTGGGCTGGCCTACCGGATGTTTGGACAATCTGAGTGTGCCCTAAGAAAGAGATATGTGCAGCTCCTATCGGGATTTGTCGGCACATTCGGGCGGAGTTGCTGGACTTGTTTTAACCTATCGAATCGTTTTGTTGTACCGAGATACCGAGTCTGATCGGAGTGTCTTGGGTGGAGGTCTATTCCTTCGTTGACCGTGAGAGCTTGTTATGGGCTAAGTTGGGACCCCCCTACAGGGATTGATCTTTCGAAAGCTGTGCCCGTGGTTATGGGCAGATGGGAATTTGTTAATGTCCGGTTGTAGATAACTTGAACCTTAATTAATTAAAATGAATCAACTGAGTGTGTTGCCGTGATGGCCTCTTCTCGGCGGAGTCCGGGAAGTGGACACGGTGTTGGAGTTATGTTTGCGCAGGTTGCTCTCTAGTTTCTCGCTCGTGCTTGGCCTCCTCTTCTCGCTCTCTTTTGCGAATAAGTTAGCCACCATATATGCTAGTCGCTTGCTGCAGCTCCACTTATACATTACCCCTTTCCTACCTATTAAGCTTAAATAGTCTTAATCGCTAGGGTGCGAGATTGCTGAGTCCCTGTGGCTCACAGATTACTATTACACCAGATGCAGGGACAGATGATACAGCTCCAGATGGATCGCTCGAGCTCAAGTGGGAGTACGACGAGGACTCTCAGCGTTACTATGTGTCTTTTCCTGATGATCAGTAGTGGTACCTATTCGGGGTTAGATTCAGGGCCTTGTCGCATGTTAGGGGTCTTTTCTATTTTGGCGCTGTAGTCAGGCCATGAGTGATTTGTATGATGGATGTCATTTATGTACTTTGATGTGACGTGGCGAGTGTAAGCCAACTATGTTATTCCCCTTTATATTATTTATGTACATGGGATGTGTGATGATTTCCCGACTAGCGACATTGCTTTCAATGCGGCTATGCCTCTAAGTCGTGCCTCGACACGTGGGAGATATAGCCGCATCGAGGGCGTTACAACCCGGCCCCACCATCAACCAACATCTTTGTGACTTTGAGGTTGTGAATTGTTCGAGAGACCAACAATGGCAAACATCCTACCGCGGTGGTGCGGTCAGGATGGTCCTCTTCGTCAAAGATGATGGGAGTGCGTGACCATATGAGCGGCTTCTGAGATTCTGCCGCTGGCTCCATGGCATTGACCTCACGCACCCACCGTTTAAGATGGCAGTGGGGGGAGTGCAAAGATGCACCCCCGTCAATGCACAGGGTGTGAGTGGCCTTCTGGAATTCCTACTCGTTGGTTTCCTCTTCGTCCCCTCCATCACTCTCATCATTGCAAACTTCCTTGTCTTAGCCCCTGGCAGGTTTTCCTTGGTTCCGAAAGGCCATGCCGGGATGATTTGCTTCACCGCATCGGCCCTTACCGCCAGTACCATTCTGACCTTTCTCCTTATCACGCTTCTCGTACTCGGCTCTCTGCCTCTTGACAAGCTGCTCGACCTGATGACACTCTTGGAGATCGTGGCCTTTGGTCTGATAGATCTTGTTGTACGGCCCATCGCCTTTCCCAGCCTTCTCGGTACCAGCAGCCTCCCGGCAGTCAGCGCACGCGGCAGCCTCCTTGCCGGGGGCTTCGGCCTTAGCCTTCTTGCCGGTACTGAGTGTGCCCGATCCCTCGACGGTCATCACTATGCCTGATCCCTCGACGGTCATCACTGCCTTATCCTTGCGCCTCTTGTTGCGCTTCTTGTTTTTCTTCTTATGACTGGTGGATTCAATGTCATCCTCTAAGTCGATGTCGATGCAATCTTCCTTCTCAGGGAGTTTCCTTCCCTCCTCCATCCGTGCACACTTTTCCACCAAGGTGTAAAGCTCCTACACAGTCTTGGGCAACCGTACATTCATCTTGGAACATATCATGCGGTTGCGCACATTGGACTAGAAGGCAGCTATCACAGCTGCTGGATGGATATTTGGGATATTCCTGTGGACTCTATTGAATCTCTGCAAATACTTGCGGAGGGTCTCTTCTTCTTTCTGTTGGAGAAGTTGCAAGTCGTTGGGCCGTCCTGGTTCTTGATGGCCGCCTGTGAAGGCGCCAATGAACTCATGGCATAGGTCAGCCCATGACTCCGGCAGGTGCATCAGCCAAGACCTCACATTGGACTTGAGTGCCAAAGGGAAGTAGTTAGCAAACACCTTCTCATCTCTTCCTTCGGCAGCCTGAACAGCGATGGTGTAGATGCTCGAGAACTATGCCGAGTTCAGCCTTTCATCATACTTCTCTGGTATCTCTGGCTTGAACATACGGGCGGATGGCCAACGGACTTGCCGTAGCTCACGAGTACATGCAGGGTACCCAACCTCAAAAGGCAAGCACCCACCGCCCTCGAGCGTAGGATCGTCGACGTTGAGATCATCGCACACATTGGTACAGTGGTGGTCGTCGCGGCGTCGCTCAACGATGACACGCGCATCTCCCCTCTGCCTGTCCTCCGGTGCTCTCCCTTGGCCTGGACATGCTCGAGGGTCGGAAGAGGCCACCGAGACGTCGTCTAGTTCTGGATTCTGTCGTGCCTGCATTGATTGCCTCGGTGGGGACTACACCATGGGGGTGGCCCCTTCCGTACGACCAACAGCGCAAGCCGTTGTCGTCGCATGGGAAGGGCGTGACGGACCAGCCCGCTGCGAGCCCCCGGCCTCGGTGAAGCCAATCAGACTCTGAATAGTGGCCCTCCATTCATCCATCTGATCAGCCGCCAGCGGAAACCTCAACGGCAACTAGGCACGCTCCATGGCCTCCGTAGCAGAGCTTGGCATCAGCGATGATGATGTAGATCGTACCTTCACCTGGCTTCTGATGGTGTCGGTGGCGACCGCGTTGCGCCCTCACTGTTGCGAGCCAGCCACTTGGATGGCACGGTGACGTGGAGAAGGTGCTTAAGGGGCAGCGGCTCCATTGAGCACAATGGCTGGGTTAACCCATCTCGGGGGTGGCGCGCGCCCTACGGTCACACCCGTGGTGGGGGCGGCCATGAAAGTGCGTTATATCAACTAGAGGGGGGTCAATAGGTGATTTTTACAAATTCATCATTGAGGAATTTCTCACTAAGGAATTTCCTAAGTCACGAACAACTAGTAGTGGAATAAATACTCAGATGCAAGCATAACAGAGTAGTAGCACAGTCATCATGATGAAATCAAAGCAAGCACAGAGTACAAGTAGCATGTAAACAGGATAAGCAGGCTGAAGACAAAGTGACTGAAGAATTAGGATTGAGGAAATTGAGAAAGTCTTCGGTCAAAGTCTTCAAACAGTAACAATCAAGTACTTCAACACATGAATGAGGAAATGAAAAGGTTGAGGAAATAGAATCAGTAGCTTGGTGAAGATGATGATTTGGTAGGGCAGTTCCAACTGTTGTGACAGTCGTACGTCTGGTTGGAGTGGTGAGGTATTTAAACCTGAAGACACACAGTCCCGGACACACAGTCGTCACCGTATTTTCCTTGAGCTAAGGTCACACAGACCTCGCCCAGTCACTCGTGGTAAGTCTTCAGGTGACTTCCAAACCTTCACAAAATCGGTCACTCGGCGATCCACAATTTCCTCTTGGATGCTCTAGAACATGCATGACGCCTAACCGTCTGGAGGATGCATAGTCCTCAAAGGTAACAAGTGTCGGTTCCACACAAGAACAATCTCTTCAGTGATGCTCAATCACTTTGGGTTTGTAGGTGTTTGGGTTTGGGTTTTCCTCACTTGATGATTTTCGCTCAAAGTCCTCGGAGGACGGAATGCTCTCAATGACAAGTGTCAGTTTCTCTCGGAGCAGCCAACCAACTAGTGGTTGTAGGGGATGGCTATTTATAGCCTAGGGAGCAGCCCGACATGATAAGACATAAATGCCCTTCAATGATATGACCGTTAGGTGGGAAGATATTTTGGGACAGCTGGCACATAGCACAACAATGGTCGGAAATTTGACTATCAAATTCCTCAGGGCTATCATTTTCCTCACTTGTAGGCAATCCGCACTGGCGAATTCCTAACTCTTCAGTGAGAAAAAATTCCTCAAAGACCAGAAGATCTTCGTCTCTGTCACTGAAGAAATTGACTGAACTGTATGAGATTTCCAATGGCTTCACTCGAAAGGATTGGGTAGTTGTACGATTTTGAGATGAGCATCACTTGGAAACTTTTCCTTAGTTTTACCTCGGCCCCCTTTAACAGTACGGTGTTTCCTATGACTAAAGAAAGAGAAAAATGAAACTACGAAAACAAAAGTCTTCACGCTTCATAATCCTCGCATGAATATCAAGTCTTCACGGTCACACCAATTTCTTCACTTTCAAAGTCTTCAAGAAAACCAAAGTCTTGAGCTAAAGACATTCATTTTCAGGGGTCGACATCCATCGTAAATATCAAACTCCTCATAGACTTATAGACATGTGTACACTCACAAACTCATTAGTCCCTTAACCTATAAGTCTTCAATACACCAAAATCACTAAAGGGCACTAGATGCACTTACAATCTCCCCCTTTTTGGTGATTGATGACAATATAGGTTAAGTTTTCAATGGGGATAAACATATGAAGTGTAAATACTGATATTGAGGAATTTGATTGCAAGATATAGAAGAACTCCCCCTGAAGATGTGCATATTTGGGGAATTTTCTTTGAATAGCAAATTCACATTGTAGAATAGAATCATGGAGATGTCCCCCTATATCTTGTAATTCATACACACATTTAACATATGATATGAAGAATTTGAAATGCATGATGAAATATGGTGTCTGAGGAAATTCAGCATGCGTGCATTAACGAACTTGAGGAAATAGCATGCAGAAAACAGAGCAGAAGTATCAGACCACCATAGGGCTTAAGTTTGCAAGTCAATCAACAAACACTTCAGAAGAGCGAGAGTTGTAACTTAACAAAAAACGCCCATATATAGAGACCTGCTTGAAGACTAACTCAAATTTCTCCCCCTTTGTCATCGAATGACCAAAAGGGACGAAAAATAAGGATTAACGCCCCTGAAGAATATCTTTAAGAAGTTGCTGGAGGAGCGCCAGTGTTGTTGGGGTCGTCCATTGGAGTAGGGCCTACCGCGTTGTTGTTCAAATCTTCAGCTTCATCCGTCTCGCGCGATGAAGAATATGAACTGGCAACAAGCTAAGGAACTTTGACTTTCTTGAATTTCTTCGAAGGTGGCTGCACCCAGTCAAAGTCTTGTTGAAATTCCATCTCCTTGAGTTCTTCAGCACTATAAAGGTTAGACAGAATAGCCCAAGTGCGGTCAAAGACTTCATACAAGTAGTAGTGCTTCTTCTTCACAGTATTTTGCGTGACTGTCATGTTTTGAAGAATAGCACCAAACTGACGCTTGACCCACTTGTGATTTCTATCAACTTTATGATGTAGGCTGAGGAGAAGCTCACGGTCAGTCATCACACGCGGAGAAGTGGCTTGAGGATATTGCTTTGAAGCATTTGCGGCAGTATCATGCGTTGCAGAATCATCATTGGTGGAATATGATGCAGCTTTGCGGAACGGTCCATCCAATGGACGAGTGCCTTCATCAATGATAGCATCCTTGCCCTTCTCATCAGCTGAGTAAATAGTCCTTTTGAGGACTTCAATTGGCGGCAAGTAGCTGAGATGATTTTGACAATCAGCCTTGTAATGAATTGAAGACCTTGATCTAATGAATCTCATAGTCCAGGGAGCGTAAGGCTTCAACGTGACAGAGCAGCATTGGCCAAAGTCCTCATGAAGAAATCATGGTATTTGATAGAAATACCATGTATGATATTGAATAGCAGATTCAACCTCTTCTTCATCAGAGTTGTGGGCCTTGATCGGACTGAGGGTTTTGGTCAATATGCGATAGACAGTCCTTGGCACATAGAGCAATTCCTTGACGAGGAATGTGGTCCTTGGAGCTTGACCAGGCTTCAAAGGCTTCATCAACACTTGCATTAGATGATTTGAGAGTTCAGGTTCAGCATAGATGAGCCTTACACCTTCAGTGGGAGGACTGACTACGACATCATAAAGCAATTCAGAGGCCGAAGCTTTGTAGTGAGTGTTTTCGGTCATCTAGTCCAGCACCCATGAAATCTTCAATGTTTCCTGTGATGTGCAGCATGGCGATGAATTGAACAATGAGTTCTTCATTCCAATCTGTGATGACGGTGCAGATGTTGAGCAGCCCAACATCATGAAGAACACTGAGGACTGGGGTGAAGCATGGAAGAGACTCCATATCCACATGAGGAATTTTCTCATGGTCAAAGATCTTGGCCTTATCAAACAGTAGCGAGGAATAGAAATTCATCTGGTTGGCAGTCCAAAAACGCTTGCGACAGAGTCGAGCAGAGTCGTATGGATTGTAGTCGGTGAAAAAATGATGCTCAGCAAAGAAGTCATCAGCCTTGAACTTATGCTTCTTGGTGTGAGGATTCTGTGGCTTGGGCTGAAGATTTGCAGTTGATGTCTTCATAGCCTCTTGAGCATAGCCTCTGGAGCCACAGGTTCAGGAATTTCAGGAGCAGTGTCATTAGTAGCAGCCTTGTCCTCCATTTCTTCAGCACTAGCGGCTAGAACTTCTTCTAGAACAGAAGCAAGTGAAGCTTGACGTCCTTCAAAGCCCGTATAAATTTCTTTAGTTTGGACCGGGGACTGAGGAAGTTGGTGCAGAGGTGTTGTCAGAGGAGAATTGGGGTGATGACTTTCCCAACGGTCATCATTCAGAATTGGAGTTTTTGACCCAATGTCCATGTCCTCGTCTTCTTCATCAATTTCTTCAACACCTGCCTCTTCAGCTGTGAACTGAGGCATGGGCGATGATACCAGGGGAGTTGAAGGGATATTATCCACTTCAATTTCTTCATCCAACTGCTTTGACGTAGCAGCAGAAGGATTTCTTCATCCGAGTCATTGGGAATCACATATTCCTCACCAAAGGGAACAATCTCCATTGATGGCATGCTTGATATTGGAACAACATCTATTGGGTTTGCACAGGAGCTTGTCAAAGTCTTCACTTTCTTTGGAGCTGAACACTCTGAGGTTGAAGATGCTTTCCTTTTCTTCACAGTTGCCTTCTCTGCAGCTTTGGTCTTCTTCGCTTCTGATGTAGAAGGAAGTTTGGTACTTGACATCTGTGGTGACTTGGCAGCACGAGCAGATGAAATTGGTTCAGTTTCTTCAGGCGCAAGTGATGTAGTTGCCCTGGCCTGTTCAGTGTCCTCAGGCGCAGTAGCAGATGCTTCAACTGGCCTAGCTTGATCTTCAAGCACAACAGTGGAGGTTGCCCTGGCAGTTTCTTCAGTGGCTGAAATTTCTTCAGCAGCCCTGGTACTTTCAGAATCATCAATAGCCTGATTGTCATCAGCTGTGCTTGCATGTTCTTTAGTAGGCTGAGCAGATGCTTCAGCCTGAGGAATTTCATGTTGCGATGAAGCTGCAACATTTTATGTAAATCCCTTTGCCATTTTGATAAATCTGACTTTGGCTCCTAGTCAATCTGCACGATAAGCGTCAAATTCATCACTGAGTGCTTTGATCTCAGTCTGCATAGCCACAAGTTCATCAGGAGTCATCTTCACGACATTTTTCTTCAGAAAACACTCCTTCTTGTCATCGGGGTTGTGCATGATTTAAATATTTTATGTGATGAAGATAGAGCATAGCCAGACTATATGATTTTGTAGGGATGGCTTGCTTTGGCCATGTTATTTTGAGGAGACGTGATTGCTTTATTAGTATGCTTGAAGTATTATTATTTTTATGTCAATATTAAACTTTTGTCTTGAATCTTATGGATCTGAATATTCTTGCCACAATAAAGAAGATTACATTTATAAATATGTTAGGGAGCATTCCACATCAAAAATTCTGTTTTTATCATTTACCTACTCAAGGACGAGCAGGAATTAAGCTTGGGGATGCAGATACATCTCCAGCGTATCTATAATTTTTTATTGTTCCATGCTATTATATTATCTGTTTTGGATGTTTATGGGCTTTATTATACACTTTTATATTATTTTTGGGACTAACCTATTAACCGGAGGCCCAGCCCAAATTGATGTTTTCTTGCCTATTTCAATGTTTTGAAGAAACAGAATATCAAACAGAGTCCAAACGGAATGAAACCTTTGGGAAAGTTATTTTTGGAACGGAAGCAATCCAGGAGACTTGGAGTTTACGTCAGGGAAGCTTTGAGGTGGCCACGAGGCAGGGAGGTGCGCCTGACCCCCTCGGCGCGCCCCCCACCCTCGTGGGCCCCTCATGGCTCCCCTGACCGACTTCTTTTGCCTATATATATCCATATACCCTAGAAACATCGAAGAACAGAATAGATCGGGAGTTCCACCGCCAGAAGCCTCCATAGCCACCGAAAACCAATCTAGACCCGTTCCGGCACCTTGCCATAAGGGGAAATCCCTCTCTGGTGGCCATCTTCATCATCCCGGTGCTCTCCATGATGAGGAGGGAGTAGTTCTCCCTTGGGGCTGAGGGTATGTACCAGTAGCTATGTGGTTGATCTCTCTCTCTCTCTCTCGTGTTCTTGAGTTGGCACGATCTTGATGTATCGCGAGCTTTGCTATTATAGTTGGATCTTATGATGTTTCTCCCCCTCTACTCTCTTGTAATGGATTGAGTTTTCCCTTTGAAGTTATCTTATCGGATTGAGTCTTTAAGGATTTGAGAACACTTGATGTATGTCTTGCACGTGCTTATCTGTGGTGACAATGGGATATCATGTGATCCACTTGATGTATGTTTTGGTAATCAACTTGTGAGTTCCGTGACGTCATGAACTTATGCATAGGGGTTGGCACACATTTTCGTCTTGACTCTCCGGTAGAAACTTTGGGGCACTCTTTGAAGTTCTTTGTGTTGGTTGAATAGATGAATTTGAGATTGTGTGATGCATATCGTATAATCATACCCACGGATGCTTGAGGTGACATTGGAGTATCTAGGCGACATTAGGGTTTTGGTTGATTTGTGTCTTAAGGTGTTATTCTAGTACGAACTTTATGATAGATTGAACGGAAAGAATAGCCTTGTGTTATTTTACTATGGACTCTTGACTAGATCGATCAGAAAGGATAACTTTGAGGTGGTTTCGTACCCTACCATAATCTCTTCGTTTGTTCTCTGCTATTAGTGACTTTGGAGTGACTCTTTGTTGCATGTTGAGGGATAGTTATATGATCCAATTATGTTATTATTGTTGAGAGAACTTGCACTAGTGAAAGTATGAACCCTAGGCCTTGTTTCAACGCATTGCAATACCGTTTGTGCCCACTTTTATCATTAGTTACCTTGCTGTTTTTATATTTTTCAGATTACAAATACTCATATCTATCATCCATATTGCACTTGTATCACTATCTCTTCGCCGAACTAGTGCACCTATACAATTTACCATTGTATTGGGTGTGTTGGGGACAGAAGAGACTCTTTGTTATTTGGTTGCAGGGTTGCTTGAGAGAGACCATCTTCATCCTACGCCTCCCACGGATTGATAAACCTTAGGTCATCCACTTGAGGGAAATTTGCTACTGTCCTACAAACCTCTGCACTTGGAAGCCCAACAACGTCTATAAGAAGAAGGTTGTGTAGTAGACATCAAGCTCTTTTCTGGCGCCGTTGCTGGGGAGGTTAGCGCTTGACGGTATATCTTTAGATCTTGCAATCGAATCTTTTAGTTTCTTGTTTTATCACTAGTTTAGTTTATAAAAGAAAACTACCAAAATGGAATTGAGTTTGCCTCATACGCTTCATCTTTTTAATATCTTTCGTGAGACCGATGGAAAGGAAAATTGTGCTCAAATGCTAGAAGAAGAAGTCTATAAAATGTTTGGCACTAAATCTTTGAATGATGAGCAAGATTGCAATGTTGTTAGTATGAACTCTTTGAATATCCATAGTACTAATGATGATTGCAGTAGTCATGATGAAAATATCTCTTATAAGCATGTCGATTTTTGTGGAGTGCATAGAGTTTGCAAGTACGTACCAAATGGGGAAGATAGAGTTTGCGAGAGGCATAAGTATTTGGAAACTAAATGGTTGCAAGAAAGGCTAGATGTTAGTGCTGAAAAATTAAAATATCTTAGCCATACTTGTGAACTTTGCAATGAACATGGTCATTTAAATATCAAATGCAAATTGTTTCATGATCGAATCGTGTCCAAAAATTGTGATGACTTGATTTCCCTTGCACATCATAATGAACTTAGTTTTCTTTTGTGTTATGAACAAATGAAATGTCAAACTAAGCATATTCCAGAATATAACCTTGAGAAATTCCTCGATGTTGATCTAGAAGAAATTTATATGTATTGTGCGGTGAATTGCATTGAAAATCCTTATATTGCCAATTACATAAAGAAAAGCAAAGAAATAGAAGATGAAGAGAATACTAACGAAAGGGAAGAGACTTCCCAATATTCTCCTATTATTTCTTATGTTGAATTAGGTAACGAGGAGGAGCCTTCTATTCAACCAATCTCATTAATAAGGAGCTCCAAAAAGAGGATTGAACCCACACATGGTGTGAAGAAGAAAAAGAAAAGACGGAGAAGTAAAGGTAGGAAGGTATCTCTCCCAAATGATGTTGCTCCTATTTCTCATTGTGATGATGATAATTGTTGTACTATTGGTGCTATCCATACTACTAATGATGAGAGTAATTATGCTTATGATATGAAAAGGCCCAAGCTTGGGGATGTTATGTTTGATGAAGATGATGTTTTTGAGAATATATTTGCTGCAATTAATGTTTGTCCCAAGCTTGGGGAGCTACGTTTAATGAAGATGATATTTTTTGTCTCCCAAGCTTTGATGAGCAAATTTATTATGATGATAGCATGCCTCCTATTTATGATGATTATATTGATGAAAGTGGGTTTGTAAGAGTGTCAACTTTAGGAAGTGATGATCCCACTATTTTGGAGGATGTTGAATCTTATTGTGATAATTATGAAAGTGGATTTGAAGAGGTCATGACTTTAGTTAGTGATGAATCCACTATTTCGGAAGAGGTTCCAATTCATTATGAGAAAAAAGTTGCTATCTATGATGATTATTGTGATGACTTGTATGCTATAAAGAATAATGATATCCATGAAACTTTTCATCGTGATTTTAACTTTCAATTGGATTATGCCTCACATGATACTTATTTTGTCGAGCTTGCTCCCACTACTATTCATGAGAAGAAATTTGCTTATGTGGAGAGTAATAAAAATTCTATGCTTGTAGATCATGAAAAGAATGCTTTATGTGATGGTTATATTGTTGAATTCATTCATGATGCTACTGAAAATTATTATGAGGGAGGAACATATGCTTGTAGGGGTTGCAATAATATCAAGTTTCCTCTCTATGTGCTTAAAATCTTGAAGTTATCCTTGTTTTACCTTCCTATGCAAGTTGATTCTTGTTCCCATAAGTTGTTTCCTCACGAAATCCCTATGCATAGGAAGTGGGTTAGACTTAAATGTGCTAGTAATATTCTTCATGATGCTCTCTTTATGTTACAATTCTTATCTTTTATGTGAGCATCGTTGAAATCATCATGCCTAGCTAGGGGCGTTAAACGATAGCGCTTGTTGGGAGGCAACCCAATTTTATTTTTGCTCCTTGCTTTTTGTTCCTGTTTAGTAATAAATTAATCATATAATTTTCAAAATAAATTTCTCTTTTGTGTGCTCGTACCGCTCATGAAATTCTAGATTTTTTATTCTCGAGATGAGTGTTTCTTCACTTGTCATTGCATGAGAGTATGGCAAAGGTATTAGGGATGCCCAGTCCCGAAATGAAAAATGAATTTACTTTATGTTGTCAAATAATAAATTCCTTGGAAAGTGTTGGTATGGAAGGCACCCGTGGATACCGTTAGCCATGGAAAATGAAAGTATGGTTGAAAAAGGAATAAACTTTATTTTCTGTTTGGGAACCTCCTATGATATATCTAGCATGGAAAGTATTGTGAACTACTCGATCGTTTTCGTTGATAGGAAAAGCATGCCACCCAAAATGTTTTATCTCTATCTTTTTCGTTGTGAGCTCTGGCACCTCTACAAATCCCTACTTCCCTCCGTGAAGGGCCTTTCTTTTACTTTATGCAATTTTTATTTTTACTTGAGTCTCTATCTTCTCTTATAAAGCACCAACTAAGGGGCACTATGATCGTACTTGAGCATTGGGTGAAGCTAATATGTGAGTGTGTTTCATGAATGGATCAATGATTGAGCATAATGGGCTAGGTATAACTTGCTTTAGCGTTGATATTTTGGAAGACATGGTTGCTTGTTGATATGCTTGAGTATTAAAGTCTTCATGTCAAAACTAGACTATTGCTTTGAACCATATAAAATTCCAAATGTCCATGCTATAAAGAAAAGAATACGTGATGAACATGTTAGGCAGCATTCCACATCAAAAATTCTGTTTTTATCATTTACCAACTCGAGCACAAGCAGGAATTAAGCTTGTGGATGTTGATACGTCTCCAATGTATCCATAATTTTTTATTGTTCCATGCTGTTATATTATCATTCTTGGATGTTTTACAATCATTTTATAGTCATTTTATATCATTTTTGGTACTAACCTATTGACATAGTGCCTAGTGCCAGTTGTAGTTTTCTGCTTGTTTTTTACATCACATGAAATCAATACCAAATGGAGTGAAACTTTTTGTGGATTTTTTCTGGACCAGAAGACACCAGATGGACCGAAGAAGTACCAAAGGGGTGCTCCAAGGGGAGCACAACCCACCAGGGCACGCCTGGGGGCCCAGGCGCGCCCAGGTGGGTTGGGCCCACCTCGGTGCCCTCTCGCATCGCCTCTTTGCTCTATAAATACCCCAATATTCCAGAAACCCTAGGGGAGTCAACGAAAATCAATTCCAGCCACCGCAAGTTCCAGAACCACCAGATCCAATCTAGACACCATCACGGAGGGGTTCATCATCCTCATTGGTGCCTCTCCGATGATGCGTGTGTAGTTCACTGTAGACCTACAGGTCCGTAGTGAGTAGCTAGATGGTTTCCTCTCTCTCTCTCTCTTTTGATTCTCAATACAATGGTCTCTTGGATATCTATTTGATTTAACTCTTTGTGTGGTGTGTTTGTTGGGATCCGATGAACTTTGAGTTTATGATCAGATCTATGTTTTTATCCATGAAATTTATTTGAGTCTTCTTTGATCTCTTATATGCATGATTACTTATAGCCTCGTATTTCTTCTTCAAATATTTGGTTTAGTTAGGCCGACTAGATCAATTTTACTTGCCATGGGAAGAGGTGCTTTGTAATGGGTTCGATCTTACGGTGCTTGATCCCAGTGATAGAAGGGGAATCGACACGTGTGTGTCGTTGCTATTAAGGATAACAACATGGGGTCTATTTCTACATAAATAGATCATGTTTACATCATGTCATCGTTCTTATTGCATTACTCCGTTTCTCCATGAACTTAATACACTAGATGCATGTTGGATAGCGGTCGATGTGTGGACTAATAGTAGTAGATGGATGCAGGAGTCGGTCTACTAATCTTGGACGTGATGCCTATATAATAATCATTGCCTAGATATTGTCATGATTATTTGAAGATCTATTAATTGCCCAATAGTAATTTGTTAACCCGCCGTATGCTATTTTTCTTGAGAGAAGCCACTAGCGAAACCTATGGCCCTCGGGTCTCTTCTTTATTATATTTGCCTTCATGATCTATTTTATTTGCTTTTATTTTTAGATCTATTAAACCAAAAATAAAAAATACCTTGCTGCACTTTTCATTTATTTATTTTCTCTCGCGTTCCCGCAAGATCTATTTATCCAATCTACTACAATTTTACCTATCTTTTTACCCGTGAGGGATTGACAACCCCTCTCTTACCTCGGGTTGCAAGTAGTTGTTCTTTGTGTGCAGGAGCTGTTTACGTGGTGTTGCGTGGTTCTCCTACCGGTTCAATAACCTTGGTCTCATCACTGAGGGAAATACCTACCGTACCTGTGTTGCATCATCCCTTCCTCTTTGGGGAAATACCGACGTAGTTCAAGCCGCATCAGAGTGCCTCGAGGCCGAGGCTGCCGACGAGGCCTACATGCAAGAGCTCTGCCGGCGGCAGCAGGAGCTCGTGGAGGCGGAGCAGGCGATCTTTGCCGACGCGGAGGGTGGCGAGGTTATCGCGCTCTCCTATGATGACGAGGTCAAAGGAGGCGAGGAAGGCATCGTGGAGGGTGTCAAGGTGGGCGGCGAGAACAAGGAGATCAACATCGACGATTGGAGGAGTGTCTTCCCCAACGACCCCGACGACAGCACCGGCCCGGACCTGGCTCGCGGCACGCCGTACCTGACGAGGAAGGATTGGCTCGACCTCCACTTTGACCGAAAGTAGTTTATCTTAGTTTAAATTTATGTTTTATGTTCGGTTATGCAAAACTATCTATGTTTATGTTCGAATGCATGCTACTTTCGGTTGAACCTGCTTTGAACTTGATCAAAGTGAAGTTTACAACATTATATTTAGGGGGTCGACTAGAAACGGCCAAAAATTGCTGGAGTGTGTGTGTGTGTGTGTGTGTCTATATATATATATATATATATATATATATATATATATATATATATATAGGACAACTATTCCCTGCAAGCAGTGGTAGTTACCACCACTTGCGTTTTGTATGTTGTATGTAGTATCTATCGAAACCAAGAGTATGTACGTGTAGTATGTAGTATATAACAATGATTAGGTAGTATATATACTAATTTTTAGGTAGTATATACCATGTTTTGAGTATGCTCTTTTTTACGTACAAATATGTACGTATTTCACAAATATAACAAAAACTATGGGCTCATATGCAATTTTTTATGTAACTTGCTTCAAAATATCTTACATATATTATATGAACATATTTAAAATAATAAAATATTATATATATATATATATATAGTACCACATGGTACTATATGAGATATGTGGGGTAACTACCACCGGGTGGTAGGATGGATTTATGTAGTGTTACTCTTCATCACCCAGGCAGCAGAATAAGTTATTCTTCATCTGAGGTAATCTTATGATCATTTCATAATTAAATTACATTTCGAATTCAAATAGTTACATTCCTATTGATTTACTACGTAAAATTTGACATAAGAAAATAAAAATATAGGTCATAAGACAAGAAAATTTACAATTTATGTGTATTTTAGACTATGTTTTTATGTTTGTAATTTTACATAACATAAAATATTTTTTACGGCGATTATATATTTTCTTACGGTCCCTTTTTGCGTCAGAAATAAGCAAAACTTACGAAACGTAAAATTACGGTGCATTGATGGTAAAATAGAGGGGGTGAAGAATAACTATTCCTCACCCAGGGTGACGAATAGCGCGCGTGTGTATATATATACACACACACACAAACACACACACACACACACACATGAACACTATTCTGATCACGAGATGAGAATAATATTCTGATCACAACCTGACCTGCCCCGCTAGTAGTACGTTGAACTTCCCTGTGAACTAGGTTGAACTTCCGCCAACATTGCCCAAATGGGGCTTGCGATATACCATTGGAAAGCTATGGACACCAGTATCATGACCCAACTTAAATTTTTGGCAAAATGCAAGCGGTTTAAGAGCAGTTTTGAAAACCATTTTTTCTTTACACAAAAAACGTGAATCATATTTTCGATCGCATTTCTAAATTGTTTATCGGAATGAGGCATATAATATGGCATTGGAAAGCTGCTGCAAAACCGCTCCTTCCACAAGTTGAAAGTTTTCTCTAATTCCCTATGGTTAAAGAGTAATTTGAAAAAAACATAAAATTTCGCAAACCGAACACCTGAGTTCGTATTTTCGATGCCATTTCTAAACGGCTAATCCAATTGAGGAAAATAATATGGCGTTGGAAAGCTTATGAAAATGCGCTACTTTTTTATATTAAAAGTTTTTTCTAATTTTGAACGGTTTGAAAGTAATTTAGAAAACGGTACAAGTCCTACTGAGTTCGTATTTTCGAGCTCATTTTTTAACCGTGTGTCCGAATGCAGCAAATGATATGGCATTGGAAAGCTTGAAAAAATGTGAAACTTTTTTGTGTGTATTGTTTCTTCCAATTCCTTACGGTTTTAAGTCAGTTTTGAAAATTGATAAAAACGTATTTTCCCCATAATTTCTACAAACTTTATCGGAATGAGGCAAATAATATACCGCTGAAAAGCTACGGAAAATGCAAAACTTTTTCATGTTGATGGTTTTCTCTGATTCCTAGCCGGTTTCATGTAATTTCGAAAACGGGGAGATCATTTGTTCTGCCTTTATCGCGAAACAGATTCTTCGAAAATGCACCGCGTGAAGAACCTGAACTTCTCGTCGCGTGTACCTGAACTTCACTCTGCTTTTCACATGCTTTTTTTGCTCGTAGATCTCCATCCACTACTTGTAGCTCTCCATCCACTCATCAAAATTGAGCAAGTGATATACCGGTGGAAAGCTGATGTAAACATGCAATTTTCCCATGTTGATCGTTTTTTGGTACTCGTGACGATTTTAGAAGTTTTTCATCTCAAATTCATTCACTATAGTAGTCGAACTTTCTGCTGTTTGCACATTGAACTTCTGTGGCATATTTTCGTTTGTAATTTTCTTATCCATTTCGTTAGTGTTAGACAAATGATATTCTTGTTGTACAAACCTCTATCACAATATTTTTTTAACTTTCTCCGGCCGAGGACTTTAACTTACACAAATGATTTTCTTTCCATTTTGAATTAAGTTAGAAAATGACAAGATCAAGATTTCTGCCTTCATCGCGAATAGAAATGCACTGTGTGAAGTAGTTGAACTTCTCGGGCATGTCTGTTTGAACTTCACTCTGTTTTTACGTGCTGTTTTTTGCACTGCGTGAAGTAGTTGAACTTCTGGAGCAAGTCTGTCTGAACTTCACACTGTTTCACTTTATTGTGTTTTTCTTATATGAAATACACACCATGTAGTACATGAACTTCCGGCTGTTATCACTTTGAACTTCTCTCTGGTTTGAGATAATTATTCTAAAACACAAAAAATAACATTTTTTAATATATTTTGGACATTTAAATACACGGTGAACCTCTCTCACAAGATTTTTTTAACTTTTCCTCACCGAGTACTTGAACTTCTAGCAACCATTTTTTCGTTTATAAGTTGTTTTTAAAAGTGCAAAAAATGGCGTTGTGTTTTTTATTTTTTGAACAGCTAAATCCTAGGTTTTAATAAACTCTGAACTTCTCTGTTATTTCAATTTGAACTTCACCTTTTCATATTTTGAGTAAAGAATTGTATTCAATTTTTATATGGAAAAATCAAACATGGAAATACGAGGTGAACCTCTCTCGCAAGAATCTTTGAACTTCCCTGGACTGAGCACTTGAACTTCTTTCAACAAACCTTTTGTGCTTTCATTTTTCTATATTTTTATTCTCACCTGAAATGCATTCCTTCCAGTACTTGAACTTCTCGCTGTTTTCACTATGAACTTCTATCACATTTCTATGTATATGTCGAATTACACACAATTGAAGGTCGAACATCATTTTTTGCCATTTTAAAACATCTAATTGGATGTCGGACGTCCTGCAATATAAATTCTGAACCATGCATGGAGGTGCATGTGAACTTCTGGTAACAAATCTGAGTTTTTTATATGCTTCGAACTTCTCTGGTATTTTAATTTCGACTTCTTAGTCATATTCTTAGAAAGGAAATATGTTTTTTAAATAAAAATCAAATATTTTTTTTGTAAATTGAACTGCATAGTTTTATTTTTCTTAGAAACGGTAATAATTTGAGTTTCCCGTATACATCGAACTAATCCCCTATTTTAATTCGAACTTCGTCAGTTTTATTCTTTAATAACAAGGAAAATCTGAGTTTCTTTATAAATATCGAACTTCTCTATTTCTGTAATTTGGACTTCTTGGTTTATTTCTTTTAGTGACAACAAAATCCTAGTTTTGTAATAAATATTGAACAGGTCCGTTATTTAAATTTGAAAATCTAGAGTTTTTTTAGAAATGGTGATAATCTAGTTTTTATGTTTTTTGGACTGCTCAATGTTTAACGTTCGAACTTCTTATCTTTTATCAGAAACGGAGAAATATCCGTTTCAAGGTGCTCTCTTATTTTTGTACTATTGTGTTATTTTTTCTGAACTTCTTATATTCTTCCCATCAATAGATTCAAATTTTCCATTTTTTATACATCGAACTATTGTCTTACTTTATTTTTGAACTTCTTGTTTCCATTCTTAAATAACGAGAAAAGGCATAGTTTCTATAATCATCGAACTTCTCCAACTTTTTAAGTTTGGACTTCTTGGTTTTATTTCTTTTAGTAATGAAAAAATACTAGTTTTTTTACTAAATATCGAGCCGCTCCATTTTTTAAATTTGAACTTCTAGGTTTTTTCTACTAAGAAAATCTCTTTTAGGTTTTATTTCTTTTTACTAATGAAACAAATATCAGCAGTTTGTTGTAAACATCGAACCACTCCGTCATTTTTTAATTCAACTTGTAGGTTCTTTTAGACATAAGGAAAATTTGTTTATCAAATTTGACCTTATTGGTTTTCTAAACTTGACTTTCTTGGTTATATAATAAAAATCAAACTTTTAAGGTTTTTTAACGAAGAAAATTCCTTTTCTATAAATTTGTGTTGAGATGCTTTGTTTTTCTTAGTTTGACCTTCTTGGATTTGTGATAAACATTAAACTTTTTCATCTTTTAAATTCAAACCTCTATGTATTTTTGAGAAACGGGAAACTCCAATTTTTATAACTTTTGAAATGATCAATTTTTTAATTTTAATCTTTTTGGTTATCTTTTTTCTATAACTGCAAAATCCATGGGAATTTTTCTGTATGGTCATAACATTTTCTTTGAACTCTCAAATTTATTAAATTTGAACTTCGAAAGTTAACATTTTATAAGTGACGTTTTTTTCTTCATGAATTATAAAAATCGCACTACTCTATTATTTGAATTTGAACTTCTTAGTTTATTTTTATATCAACGGGAAATTTTGAGTTTTACAATTGCTTTATTATTTAATTTTGTATTGCTTCGTTATTGAAAGTTAAACTTCTAGATTTTTCCTAGAAACGGAGAAAATCTGTTTTTAATCCATGATTTGAACTATTTTTTTATTTTAATATGACCTTCTTGAGATTATTTGAAATCATAAAAAAATTTGTTTTTACTCCCTCCGTAAAGAAATATAAGATCATTTATATCGCTACTGTAGTTATCTAAACACTCTTATATTTCTTTACGGAGGGAGTAACAAATATTGAGTGACACTGTCTTTTATTTAATTTGAGCGTTTTGGTTATCTTTCTTCAGTAACGTATAGTTGTTGTTACAAATATTGGACAGTTCTTGTTACACGAATGTGTGCTCCTCTAGTAAGTGAGTAGACTCCTTTTAACATATGGTGGTCACACTGAACCTTTCACATGAAGAAAGAACAATACAGAAGTGGACTAGTGGAGTAGTAATACTACTTCAGACAAAAAGAAATACATGTAAAGAAACCAAACACTCCTACAATTGTTGTTCCAATTAGTACATGCCCAGGACATGTACAACTAGTACTCTATCTACATCACACATAGTCATTCAGTGTTATATTTTTTTCTCCTTGATCTACATATGTCATAGAAACTTTGTTCAACTACTATTTTTTGTTACAAAGTTCTTCCATTTTTCCCTCCCAGCCTGCTATCTTTTTTGAACTTCTGTTCATTTTGTATCTGACCTGCCAAACATTCTTTTTTAGGAACTCCTCCAGATACAGTACATTTTTTACAATCAAAGCAAAATCCGACTGTCGCTGCATCCTCCTAGTACAGAGGCAAACTGTGTGGATGCCCATCACGGATCCAGTTTTAAATTATAAAAGTACTAGCGAATTCCTGCAGCTTCCCTACAGAATGAACCATCACACATCCATTATTTGAACTTAATCATTTTTAAGTAACTAAGACTCACACAGGAAGAAGAGCAATGGAAAACAGCCGATTTCTCACCATGAACTTG
The DNA here is from genome assembly GCA_034509565.1 of Triticum monococcum. Classification (NCBI taxonomy): domain Eukaryota; kingdom Viridiplantae; phylum Streptophyta; class Magnoliopsida; order Poales; family Poaceae; genus Triticum; species Triticum monococcum. The sequence goes on from CM067843.1 coordinate 479,876,569, forward strand.
TCTAGAGCCTTATTCAGAAGAAAAGAACAGTGTGAAGAAGCATATGTGTGCTCTTACCTATAGGCTAAGACGACATGGATCTTGAGGAAGTACGGCAGTGCGACTCATCAGTGGGGAACGTAGCCATAGCCCCCCTCGACAATGGATGGCGGGGAAATACACCAGGACAAGATGACAAATCCTCAGAAGTGGACAGGGAGGTGGCATCTCGGCAGCGAACATGGAGGGACACCGAGGACGAACGGACCGTGGGGCAAGCCGTGCTCTGCTGTGGTGTGGGAGGAGTGGGGAGTCTTGCCCGCGGGGTTGAAGTAGGCCGGCGAAGGTCGCCGAAGCAGGTTACCAGCAAGGAGAGGTCCACCGCGAGGTGGCAAGGAAGTTCGCCTGAGGGTCGGCGGCGATGGGGATCTCCATGAGTTGGGTGCTGCACCACTGGGCGATGGATGGTGGCGTCACGGCGGGGAGGGTCGTGGCCGCTGCAGGTCACGGCAGCAAGTGGAGGAAGGTCGCGGCGGCAGGTGGAGGAAGGTCGCGCGGAGGCAGGATCTCGGCGGTTTGCGAGGCGGGTTGGTGGCAGTCGCGCGGCCGCAGAATCCCGACGAGGGAAGGTTGGTTGGCGGTGGTTGCAGCAGCGCCGCCAGATGGGGTGGTGCACGCGGCCGAATGTTGGGGTGGGGGCGGGCCGTTGCGACGGCCGGATCAGTGGGTGGGGTGCTACGACGGTGCGTTCTGGGGGCGGGGCGGCGCGGTGTCCGGGGGCGACGGTGGGGCGGCGTGCTGTTTGCTCGTGGCGGCGGCGCCCCGGGATGAGGCTGGCGGCAGGTTTGAGGGAGGTGGTCGGCGCTGCAGTTGGAGGTGGGGGCGGCGCCACGGGAGGAGCCTGGCATCGGGTTTGTGGGAGGTGGCCGGCGCTGCAGTTGGAGGTGGGGGCGGGCGGTGATTCACGGGGAGGTGCGGGGTGGGAACGAGAGCTGGAGGACGTGGGGTGGGAGGTGGGACGGGGTAGTTTTTACGGGCCGCGCCTGTTCGCTGGTTTATCAGGAGTTCAGCGGCATCTTTGTCGGCCCTATATAGCATGATCATGATTAGAATAGTTATTCTGATAACACTTTCTCACAGCACGTTCAATGTAAGTGCACGTCATTGTTTGAACCAAGTGTGTTGCAGTACTCACACGAGTGAACTTCGTGTTGAAAAAAACTGCACGCAGTGTTTTTCCGGTACTGTTTTCGCTCTAATTTTTTAACTGTTTATCGAAACGAGGCGTATAATATACCGTTGAAAAGCTATTGATTAGGCGCAACTTCACTATGTTGAACACTTTTCGAGATTCCTCTCGGTTTAAGAGCAGTTTCAAAAATGGTGCGGTGGATGACGAGTGACAGCGAGCGTATTTTCGTGATTTTTTCTAAATCGCTCATCGGGATAAGGCAAATGATACGCCGTTGGAAAGATATCACCGAGGCACATCTTTTTCATATCTATTATTTTCTCTAATTCGTTACAGTTTAAGAGCAGTTTTGAATTTACTAAATCGCGGAATTCTGTTTTTTTTTTAAATTTGCAATTTTCGGTACTGTTTTGCTCTAGTTTTTGAAACGTTTGTCGAAACGAGGCGTGTAATACGTCGTTGGAAAGCTATGGACAAGGCGCAACTTCCATATGTAGAAATGGTTTTGAGATTCCTTACGGTTTTAAGTTAATTTTGAAAATCGTGCGGTGGACGACGAGTGGCAGCGGCCGTTTTTCACGAAATTTTTACAAACCGGCTATCGAAATGATTCAAATGATATGCCATTGGAAACATATCGATGAGACGCAACTTTTTCATGTAGAACACTCTCTCTAATTCTTTACGGTTTAAGAGCAGTTTTAGATTTACCGAAAAGCGGACACTCTGTTTTTCGAGAGACCAAAATCATCGTGTGTACTTCATCGGACAGAAGAACGCACTGCTTCAAACGGAAAACCACACTACAGTAGGCAGTCAAGTGAACTTCATGATTTCTTTTTGTCGGACATAAACTTTCTCGCAAAAGTTTTTGTTGTCTTTTTTTCAACTTTTTTTTGAACGAGAGTGGACCGCAACACTCCCGAAAATGAACAGCAACACTATCAAAAGTGAACCTCATGAGTTTTTGTTGTATTTTTTTACATACTTATTAATTTTTTACGCGCGTTGATCAAGCGAGCGGACCTTTCATCAGACAGAAGAACACACTGCTTCAAATGGAAAACCGCACTACAGCAGACAGTCAAGTGAACTTCATGATTTCTTTTTGTCAGACATAAACTTTCTCGCATAAGTTTTTGTTGTCTTTTTTCAACTTTTTTCCGAATGAGAGTGGACCACAACACTACCCAAAGTGAACCTCGTGAGTTCTTGTTGTCTTTTTTTCATACTTATTAAATTTTTACACATGTTGAACAAGCGAGTGGACCGTAGGGACTGAGCGAGTGAACTACATCTAATATAGAAGCGAGCTTCATTTTGAGACCTTTTTGTATTGTGTTTACCAAGTGGACAACAGAGGAGTTTTATAGCATACAAAATCGGCAATCTCCACCAACCGAATCGCGGTAACGAACTGTGGATTTTACAATGAACCAATGAAGTGCACTTTTCAACAACAACAAATTTGAGTAATGGGGCATCCAATAGGACTGCATCACTTCATCTTTTTCCTTGCAAAACTGAGTAAAATGAACCTCAATAGCAAACCATAGCAAACTTCATTTGCATTTTTTTCTCTTCATAAATCACAAAATTAGTGAAGTGTAGAAGAGCACTGCTAAACTGCATGGCACGCCTAATCGTACTGCATCTCTGCAAGTTGGAGACCGGCTGACCAGCAAGCGGACGAAGCAGGTGGAGAAGGGGGGTCGGTTAGTTCGAAGGTACAGGAGGTTGGAGGCCGCGACCGTTGGCGGAGGAGCTGCTCCTTTCGCGTCTCCGGCAGACTGGAGGAGCACGGCGCGGCCCCCACGTCTGAGGTGCTGCTGGTGGCGACACTGCACGCCATCATTGGTCGTACTGCAAGTCGTCGTTGGCCGCACTTCACGCCGTCATTGGCCAAGTCGATGCCTGTATATAGAAGAGAAGAAACACATGTTACTGTTGCACCAAACACCAAAAACACTATATATACTGACTCGTTGTATACTACTCATACTTGCACATACATTGAGGATTTCAGAGGATCAAAAAAAGAATCAATGTGAAGCACCAAGCATCTAATTTGAATTCCAGAGCGATAGCACCAAATTGGCTAACTAAGAGGTTGAGATGCTATATGTAGCCTCTCTACATGAAGTGAGGTGAAATTGGGGGAAATAAATTACCTGGGAGAATGGAGAGGATCATGCCGTGGTTGGGCTAGACCACGCACACACAAACTGCACGCCGGCAACGAGTGGGCTGAAAACCGCTCCTCCTTCATTTGGCCAACAGGAGGCAGCCAACACTGACAAGTAGTATTTCAGCTAGCTGGAGAACATAGCGAAGTACAGATACACAGAGGGATGATTATCACACACATGCCAATATGAACATAGCGACCTGCACACAAGACGAGCCTCAACACTTTGTTTTTGAAAAGAGAGAAAAGGAAGTGAACAGCACCGTCGCGCCCAGCGAACTACTTGCCGCGCCTCTGCACACCATGATCACACGCACGACTCGCCCAAACTGCAGCTACACTCTGTGATGATGAATTTCCATCTGCACATAAAAACGCCCAATTTTGCAAGCCCGTGAGCACTGAACCACATCACGAGTGCCTCCGAGCTGCACTGCCATGGTCGCCAAGCTACACTGCCATGATCCCAGGCTGCGGCGCCGTGACCGACGACGAGGGGAGGGAGCCGCTGGTTGAGGATGCGGCCATGGAGGTAGAGGTGAGGGGGGCCCGTGGTGGCCGCGAACTGCACGCCCACGCGCCGCCGCACCGCATCGCGCAACCTGACGCACTTCCAAGTCTGGCGGCCGAACTGCACGAGGTGGAATCCTGCGCCATGGAGAAGGCCGGGCAGTGGCGCGTCGTGGAGCTCATGGTTTGATGAGCGCTGGTGGTGGTGCATCCTGGATTCGGCAGTGTGCCGTCGCGATGGCCCTGGATCCGACGGCGGGGCCGGGTGGGGACGACGTGGATTCATGCCTGGGTGGAGAAGGTGGCTCGGGGATTCGACAGCCGCGCTCGCCGGGTTAGATCCGGCATAGGTGAGGGTGGGGCATCGCGGGAGGGACGGGGACGGCGCAAGGCGGGCTGGGGCGCGATGGACGGCGGCTGGTGGGCTCCGGGCGCCGAGGAAGGTGGTAGGGGCGTTGTTCGATGCGGAGGTGGACGAGGCCGGTTGGTGTTGGGCGGGATGGCGCAGGTAGGTGGCGTCGCGCTGGCCAACGCCGGAGGGAGGTAGCGAAGAAGCCGCTGGTCAGTTGTGGGGGCGGGGCGGGGAGGTGGGGGCGCTGGCCGGCGGTTGGTGGCGCGATGGAAGTGGTGGGGGAGCAAGGGAGATGGTGCGGTGGGGAAGAAGGGCGGGTGGGCTCAAGGGAGGAGTGGGGGTTGGGTTTTCTCATGTGGGGTTGGGCTGCCTTTTTTCTTTACGCCGGGTCGTCGCGATCCGGTTGATGTGGTTAGGTGTTACCAGAATAACCTAGTGTTACTAGCTAAGTGTCCGTGCGTTGCCACGGACTAACAAATATATATATATATACAAAGAGAAAATTCATGTGACATGAGAGTCAAAGGCCATTTTTATGGAATGATATCTCATGGTCATGATCTAGTAGGTACATACATTTCGTCATTGTCTTTCTTCCACACTCCATGTCTGAGCTACCACGCGACACTCGACTTCCTTCTCCCACCATGCATGCTTTTATCTCCTATTTCTCCTACCTCTACCTTGCACGACAGTACCAAGTTTCTTGTCCAACTATCATAATCTTCTCCGGTAGGGCACCCCCTTAGATTATTACTGACTTGTACATGTTGCAAATAAGATCAACGAAAATGGATACTAAATTTCTGATGAGAAATGCGAATTCAGGGCAATATCTTCCCAAGAAAATAATAATTCCAAGACAATCTTTTTATACCTTCTGTCAACATTGGGACACACATTCCACACAATAAGCATGCAATGATGTTGATACTTGATTAATTATCAATATATGTCTACAGTAAAGATAACTTTACTCAAAACATGTTTTTCTAAGAAGGAAGGATAATTCATATTAGAAAAAAAATAAAGGTTTGGGTTCATCCCACCAATGTTTCTCTTGTGCAACTCATCTCCGCACCTGCTCATGAGATTGGCCTATCTCGAGCACACCACTCCCACACACCCTCACAAGAGCGGCACAACCAATCTCTGAGTGCCACTGACACACATGCATGGAGCGCTCACTCCAAGCCTGACTATACACATTCCCACTGTAGCCGAATTCAAAGAGAATCAACGGGGCATCATCCACTGCTTTCTCAGGGTCCTATTCATCATGAAATCATAGACCAAGATATTCCTCCCATCCATTTTTTAGGGAAAGGATTTTTCTCGATGTTCCTCTCATCTTCATGGTAGTAATAACCTAAAAACGCCACCAGTCAACTCCGAAGAACATGCAACATTGTGAGAGTCAAAGTCATGGTCAGTCAACTCCGTCAAGAATTTCAAATTATGTGCTATCCAATACGTACTTGTTGCTGATGGAACGACCACATGGATAGCTCCTACAATCTTCATGCAGGTTGCACAAAATTACGCCATAGGAGGTTTCAAACCTTCAATGGGCTACCCTTGGCCATCCAGCCGGTGGTTTTCCATCCTTCCTTACGCCTGATGTCTTGTGGAACCAGGCGCATCCCAGATCCACCGTCTTCCTTTCACGTCGCCACACAGAGGGGGAAAATAGAGTAGGCGGTGGCGCGGAGGAGGAGGCGGTGGTTTTCTATGTCACTGGTGTTTGTGTAGTTGTGCGTTGGAACTTCATAACGTGGGGAGGACGAGGAAATGGGAGAGTAGATTGTCGATGATGGCATGGGAAAAAGAACGCGGTCTGGGGAGGGGGTCGGTGGCTAGAACTTTGGAAAGGAAGGAAACCTGATTGTGTTTCCCTTTATTTTGTATATGGAAGTTATCGTATGGTTCATGTATGGCAACAAGTCCTATAAAAGAGAAACAAGGATTGATTGATGATTGTGTTTTATTTCATATGGAAACCGATCTGTCGGGGCTACATGTAAGTGCATTGTGACTAAGGAAGGATCAATAGATTGAATTAGATTAGAAAAAACCAGCAGGAGGGTGGAGTTATTAATTAAGAAAAAAGTCAGTAGTGGGAGGTGGGATGAAATAAAACCGGATGAAAATAAAACCGGAGTACCAGGCTACCAACTGCTTCATTAGGAGTAGAGATGGAGCAGTTGGTAGTCTCCGCCGATCAATTTTCGTCCCACCTCCACTGGTTTTTTTTGTCCTAAAAAAATCTATGAAATTTCGTAGGTTAACCAAGGACAACTCATTAATGCAATTTTCTTTAGGAAACAAATAATAGATTCTTTCCTACCTTAGCCAAATCAACGGATCTCTTTCATTAATGCAATTTGCTTTAGCAAACAAATAATAGATTCTTTCCTACCTTAGCCAAATCAACGGATCTCTCTCATTAATGCAATTTGCTTTAGGAAACAAATAATAGATTCTTTCCTACCTTAGCCAAATCAACGGATCTCTCTCATTAATGCAATTTTTCTTTAGGAAACAAATAATAGATTCTTTCCTACCTTAGCCAAATCAACGGATCTCTTCCATTAATGCAATTTGCTTTAGCAAACAAATAATAGATTCTTTCCTACCTTAGCCAAATCAACGGATCTCTCCCCGGTTCGCTGGACGCGTTTCGGTGGGTGGGCGTGGGGGTGGGGGTAATTTGATGGAAAAAACCGGTTGAAAATAAACCGGTTGAAAGTGGGGGGACTATTCAACCAAGTCGTCCATTAGGAGTAGAGATTAGCTATTTCGCCTTGTCAGACAGTCCCTTCAATCCAAGAATATACAACATCTAGAAGAAATAAAACAAATGTAATAATTAGTAAACAATTTTCAGCGACAAAAGGATCAACAAATTGGACTTTTAAAACAAAACCTACACCTACACAAGTATATGTTATATTAACACAAGTGCAAATCCTGTCCCACTCTTCACTTCGTTCACAAAAAAGTTTAGAATAACAATCTTGGCGAGTGATCTCGACCGGGTTCGATCCGTGTGGCACGCTGCTCATTCTTCCAGGAGTGGCTGCTGCGAGGAAGGATCCCGAACCTCCGCAACTTGTAGCTGTCGAAGTGCCCTCCGCAACTTGTAGCTATCAAAGTGATAGAGCTCATAACCATGCATGGATGCCGCTGCTGCCACGGACGTAAGAAAACCAAAATAAGATGAAACACAAGTAAGGATTTGAGAACATAACTCCGATCAGATCGTAAGAAGATGAGATGGGTGTCGATTGGATCAAGCAACAACAATACAAGTGTCTCTCGCATGCCACGTCCAATACTGAAACAAAACAAATTGCATTGGTGTAAAACTACAACTATTAGCTCTTTCACCTTGTCACACAGTCCCTTTAATCCAAGAATACAACAACAAAAGGATAAACAAATTGGATTTTCAAAACAAAACCTGCACCTGCACAAGTATATGTTATATTAGCACAAGTGCAAATCCTGTCTCACTCTTCACTTTCTTTACAATAAACTACAGAATAGCAATCTTGGCGAGTGATCTCGACGGGGTTCAATCGGCGTGGCGCCCCGCTGATTCTTCCAGGAGTGGGTGCTGAGAGGAAGGATCCCAAACCTCCATTGTCAATCGGCTGGAGCTGCATCGTCCTTTGGATCAGAGCGTGGACGGGATCAAGACGGTAGGGTTTGAGGAATTTGTAGGACGTGAGGGTTTATGGTTGGCAGCACGAGAACTCACCCATATCTTGGCAGACGGTAGGCCCGAGGTGCGGTCGTGTTCATGCTTCGGGAGCTGCCACGTGTTGTCCTCACCGCCATCAGCGACACCACCGCCATCGCCTGTTGCCACCACTTCAGCGCCACGAGCGTGGGACCGAGGGACGAAGGGATGGGAAGGAAGTGAATTGGCGTACCTATGTTTGGTATATATCACACGAGGAATCAAAACTGGATGCACGTGAAAGCATAGAGATGGGAGAGGAGGACAGAGGAAGGGAAGGGCAAGAGGAACCTGAGGATGTGCGATGAAGGAGCGATGCCAAAACATCATAAAGGGGGACCCGTAGCTCGTCACGTAGCGCGGCCGCCTCATTGCCGGCTGCCACCCCGCGCTACCGCCTCCGTGCGCAGGTTCCGTTCGTGGAGCGTGAGGAGCGCATGACCTGCCTTCACCACGGCCTGGTCCTCCCCACTATCGTGAAGCTCGCCCGCATCGCCGCCCCAATTGCTCAGGATGACGGATGAAGATCCTGCAATAGCGACGTGGGTGAGGGATGCAGCCGACGATGAAGGGATGATTTTCGTGGCTAAACCCTCCCTATCAAAATAACTACTTAAAAAAGGCAAAGATCGATGCATTAGGAAAATTAGGATTTGGAATTAATTGTCATAAAACAAAATTTTATTAATTGATAACGTGCTATCGGTACCTGCCCGTTTATAACGTGTCTAGTTAGGAAACTTTGGAAAAGTTAGGAAAGTTTTTATTGTGAGGGTAAAAAAATCAATGTGAGGAGATATGGTGGTGGGATATCAGACGAAAATAAAACAAAATTTTATTAATTGATAACATGCTATCGGTACCTGCCCGTTTATAACGTGTCTAGTTAGGAAACTTTGAAAAAGTTAGGAAAGTTTTTATTGTGAGGGTAAAAAAATCAATGTGAGGAGATATGGTGGTGGGATATGAGACAAAAATAAACCGGACGAAAATAAACCAGACGAAATATAACCAGACGAAAATAAACCGTGGACGCAATCCTACCAATTGCTCCATTAGGAGTAAAGATTAGAATAAGGCTCTTAAGAGGTGTTATCATAATAGACCCATCCTATATATATATATAAGGTGGGTCTATTCTAACAACATCCCTTAAGAGTCTTATTCTGCACATAATTTTTTATTCTGCTAACACCTTCGACCCCGCCCTCACTCTCACCTTCTTTCTCTCTCCTCCCCACTTCCCCTCCTAAAACGCCCGACGCCTCCAGACACCACCAACAGCGCCCTCGCCGCCCCACCTAGCCCACTACCTTCCGCGACTGGTGCGTCCCCAACCCCCTCCAACCGCCGGCGCGTCCCCGTGTACCACCGCGCTGCCCACCACCTCCCACCGAGCTGCCCGGCCACCACCACCCAGTGTGCCGGATGCTGATCTACCCCGCCGCCATGCCGGACAGCCATAGCAGCACTGGCCCGGCGCCACCCCTCCTAACCGGCCTTCTTCAAGAGCCCGGCGACGCGCCGCCACAGCCAAGCCCGCCCCACACACCGCCCATGCTCACTCCATCCCCCAATGCACCACCTTCGATCCGCCGGGAGGGGCCGCGTTGCCTTCCACCTTGCCCCGCCCCCGGCGAACACCCTTTCTTCGCCGCGCCGGAGCTCCCTGCCAGCCGCGAGGCCATGCCTGCGATTTTGTTCCTCCCACCTTCTTGATCTATCTCCAGATCCGTCGATCCCGACAGGGAGCCTTCCTCGATCCACGTGCCAGATCCTCCCTCTGCTCCTCTCCCCCGCTCAGCCACGGGGCCCGCTCTCATGTCCACAAAGCGCTATGGACTTCCTCTTTGGAGTGAACTGTATGCGCAGCAAACCGTGCCGCCGGTGGAGACGTCAGCAACCTCGAAGCTCTGCTCTTTGGGGGAGTGAGCTCCTGCGCATCGTGGTTACCTGCTAGGCCCCGACGTCCAGCTCATCTTCCACGGCGACCAGAGAGGAATGTAAAAATATAAAGGACTGGGCGGCTCGATGCCTGCCTCGGCCAGCCTCTTCGTATATTTATATCCCAAGGTATGTACAGAGTTTGTTTACAACACAAGCACATAGGTAGATATGGAAACTATCTATTAGGCAGCAACTTCACGTGTACTCTAAGTTGATCAATAGGACGCGAAGCCGGCTGAGGATATGTCTCTAACATGCCCTCGCAGTCTGAACCGGGAGAGGACTCGACCTGAAGACTGGAACGAAATTCTTGAAAAAGCGTAGTAGGTAAGCCCTTCATAAAAATATCCGCAAACTGAGAGGACGAGGGCACATGTAAAACGCGAACATCTCCAAGTGCTACCTTTTCCCGAACAAAGTGAATATCCAGCTCGATATGTTTAGTCCGGCGGTGCTGAACAGGGTTGGTAGATAAGTAGACGGCACTGACGTTGTCACAATAGACAATAGTAGCACTCGATATCGGTCGTCGAAGTTCCTGTAAGAGCTGCCGAACCCAACATGATTCGGAAACTGCCGCGGCCACCGCCCGGTACTCTGCCTCGGCACTAGAGCGTGATACTGTGGTCTGTCGTCGAGCAGACCAAGAGATAAGATTGTCCCCAAGGTACATGCAGAACCCGGACGTAGAGCGTCGTGTATCCGGGCAACCTGCCCAGTCGGCATCCGAGTAGGCAATGAGAGAGTGAGAGGAAGTGCGATGCAAGGAAAGCCCATGGTCGAGAGTGCCTTTAAGATATCGAAGAATACGTTTGATAAGGGAAAAATGAGGTTCACGGGGATCGTGCATATGAAGACAAACTTGTTGTACAGCGTAAGCAATGTCAGGACGAGTAAGTGTAGCATACTGGAGTGCGCCAGCTAAGCTACGATATTGAGAGGGATCAGAAACGGGTGATCCATAGGTGGAAGAGAGCTTTGCTTTGGTGTCAATGGGAGTGGTGACTGGATGGCAATCGCGCATACCTGCACGATTCAAGATGTCAAGAATGTATTGGCGTTGAGATAGGTGGAGACCACGAGATGTACGTGTGACAGAGATACCAAGGAAGTGATGAAGAGGGCCGAGATCTTTCATAGCGAATTCACGTGCCATGGCGCGGGTGATAGTAGCGAGAGTGGATGGGGTAGAGGCAGTAAGAATGATATCATCCACATAAACAAGAAGATAGGCCAAGTTGGTGCCTTGGTGAAAGATGAAAAGAGATGCATCAGATTTGGATTCAACAAACCCAATGGATCGCGCAAAGGAGGCAAAGCGTTGAAACCAAGCACGTGGAGCTTGTTTGAGACCATATAGGGATTTAAGGAGACGACACACATGAGTAGGGTGACGTGGATCGACGAAGCCAGAGGGTTGTTGGCTATAAACAACTTCATCGAGATGACCATGGAGGAAGGCATTTTTAACATCTAGCTGATGGATTGGCCAGGATTGAGAGATAGCAAGAGAGAGGACAATGCGGATAGTTGCGGGTTTGATAACAGGGCTGAACGTTTCATCAAAATCAACACCCGGTTGTTGAGAAAAGCCACGAACCACCCAACGAGCTTTGTGACGAGCGAGAGAGCCATCGGCATGATATTTGTGGCGAAAAATCCATTTACCGCTCACAATGTTCGCACCGGGAGGAGCAGGGACAAGTGTCCGTGTTTGATTGAGAGTGAGAGCATCAAATTCTTCTTGCATCGCGTGACGCCAGTTAGTATCACGCAAGGCTGTAAGATAGTTGTGTGGGATAGGGGAAGATGCAATAGCGGAAAGGTTAAGTCGGTCGATGGGTGGAGGAAGCCGGCCAGTAGTAGAGCGGGTGCGATGTATAAGATTGGGTGGTGGAACGGGAGTAGGGGATGGTGAGTCGGGCGGTGTGGGCTGCATCGTGTGAGAGGAGGAGATACCCGAGGGTGGTGAGAGGAGCGTGTTGGCTGTTGGTGGTGGAGGAGATGTGCTGGAGCGAGGAGGTGTCAATGGGGGGCTAGTGGGCGCATGCATAGTAGGCGTGTGCTTAGACGATGTAATAGGTGCATGCACAATGGGTTGAACAAGCGGAAGTATAGGTTCAAGTGGGTCAAAAATTTCAGTGCAACGTGGTGGAGAAGGAGTTGTGGCTGGTGCATAAGGAAAAGAGGATTCGTCAAAGACCACATGGCGAGAGATGATGATTCGTCATGTGCTTAAATCAAGACAACGATAGCCTTTATGGCGTGTTGGATAACCAAGAAAGATACATTTGGTGGAGCGGGGGGATAGTTTGTTGGGAGAGGTAGATGTGGTGTTAGGGTAACAGAGACATCCAAAAACACGAAGGGAGTCGTACGGCGGTGAGGAGCCAAGGAGGCTTTCATATGGTGTGAGAAATTTGGTAGAGGACGTTGGACGAATGTTTATAAGAAAGGTGGCAGTGTGGAGTGCTTCGGCCCAAAAAGATGGAGGGAGAGAGGCTTGAACTAGGAGGGTACGAATGACATTGTTGGTTGTACGAATAGCTCGTTCGGCCTTGCCGTTTTGCTGAGATGTGTATGGGCAGGAGAAACGAAGAAGAATACCGTGGGAGGCGCAGAACGTGTCTATTTTAGTGTTGTCAAACTCACGTCCATTATCACATTGGAAAGCTAGAATAGAGAGATCGAATTGAGTGCGAGCATACGCATGAAAGGTGAGGAGAGTTGCATAGACATCAGATTTCTTGCGTAGTGGGAACGTCCAGAAATAATGAGTATAATCATCAACAACTATAAGATAATAGACAAAGCCAGACATACTAGGAACTGGAGAGGTCCAAAGGTCACAGTGTAATAATGCAAAAGGTTTACTAGTAAAAGAAACAGATGGATAAAACGGCAATCTAACATGTCGCCCAAGTTGACAAGCATGACAAAGGGATGGCACGCCATTATTGTAGGAGATATGTTGAGAACTTTGAAGACGCTTCATGGTGTGGTGACCGGGGTGTCCAAGTCGGCGATGCCAAAGGTCGAGGGTGGTGGTGATGACGTGTGCTTCGGCGGGTGTGGGACGGCATACAGGGTAGAGTGGGCCGGAGCTATTGCATCGAAGAATCTCGATCCTGGTGGGAAGTGCCTTCACAGAAAACCCCAAGGGTCAAATTCTATCGAAACAAAATTATCCGTGGTAAGTTGACGAACAGAAAGTAGATTTTTGATGATGTGTGGAACGACAAGAATATTATTGAGATATAAGGGTTTGGAGAGAGAAGGTAATGTGTGTGTGCCGATGTGTGAGATGGGAAGAGAGGCGCCATTACCAACAGTAACAGTGTGAGCAGAGGAGGGTTGATAGGAGGAGAGAATACCATGATCGGATGCCATATGGGATGATGCTCCAGAGTCCATGTACCACTCTTGATTTCCTGGTAGCTGCATATTTTGAAGGGCAGTGAGAAGAGCTGGATCAAGTTGATGTTGCTGTTGTTGTTGTGGACCTCCTGTATAGTTGCTGGATAGCGGTGTCATCATGGTGCAGTTGTTATTGTGTGCGTGGCCGTACGCAGTGTATGCTTGGAAGGGAGCAGGACTTGGGCGAGGGCCCAGAACGCCGGCGTTGGGAGCACGCCAGCGGGTCGGCCACGACATTGGAGGAGCTTGTTGCTGCTGTTGAGCCCGAGTTGGAAGTCCAGTCCATGGATTAAACATCCAGGGGTTGTCGCGGCCCCGTCCGCGGCCGCCACCACGACCACGGCGTCCGCCGGTTCCATCGCCACGGCCAGAGTTGGAGTAGGGCGCGGTGGGTTGCGGAGAGATGCGAGAGTCGCTGCCGTTGTAGCCGGTACCACGGCCAGAAGGAGGAGCTCGCTCCCCGCCGGCTTGAGGGAGGATGCTGTTGCCGCTTGCCCATAGTGCCGTGGCAGCTGCGTTCTTGGCGTCTGTCTTCTTCTGCGTCTCTTCTAGGACGAGAGCGGAGCGTGTCTGTAGGAAGGATGGGAACGGCACCTGAAACGGCAAAAAAGATCGAAGATGGCTGAACTGTTCGTTGAGGCCGCGAAGCACCATGAGGACAAGAGTCTCGTCGGAGATAGGTTGGCCGACGTCGCTGAGAGCATCGGCAAGAGACTTGAGCTTGGCGCAATAGTCATGGATGCATAGGTCTCCCTGCGGCGTGTTGCGGAACTCGGCATCAAGTGCTAGGGCACGACTTTTCTTGTTGTCATGGAAGAGGTTGGCGATGGAGTCCCAGACTTGCCGCGCCGTGGAGCCAGGGGCCATGATGATGCCAAAGAGCTTGATGGAGATCGAGCCGTAGATCCAGGAGAGCACCGTGAAGTCGTCACGGCCCCAATCAGAGGTGGGCGAAGTGTCGGAGGGGGTGGCGGCGGCGTCGCCGGCGACGTGGTTGGAGAGGCCATAGCGCCCGAGAGCAACGAGAAACAATTCATGCCACTTGGCGTAGTTGGAGTCCTGAAGATCAAGAGTGATGGGGACGAACGTCTTGATGGAGGCAACATAGCTGGAGGCTGCAGGAGCGGCGACGGCCTTGCCGCGTTCTTCAGCTTGGCGCTGAAGTTCTTCCTCGCGGGTCCGGATGATGGACTCACGGTTCTTGAGTTCCTCCTCAAGCTTCTTGAGATCATCAGCGGATTGTTGACTCATGGCGTTGAGAGCTAAGGAGTTGGATGGAGACGGCGGCGGCTGTGACTAGGGCAAAGAAGTAGACGACGGCGAGTAGTTTTTAGAGGTAGAGGATCGTATTGCTCTGATACCATGTAAAAATATAAAGGACCGGGCGGCTCGATGCCTGCCTCGGCCAGCCTCCTCGTATATTTATATCCCAAGGTATGTACAGAGTTTGTTTACAACACAACCACATAGGTAGATATGGAAACTATCTATTAGGCAGCAACTTCACGTGTACTCCAAGTTGATCAATAGGACGCGAAGCCGGCTGAGGATATATCTCTAACAAGGAAGTCCACTTCTTGGAGGAGCACAAAAAAAGTTCTACTGGTCGGAATCAAAGGCTTGAATGTGCAGTGCAGTCTGATCCCATGAGCAGCGCGCCACGCGCCCTCCTATGGTCGCGCTCTCCAGCATTTGTAAGTTGTTCTCCCGGTGGTCTTGCATTCTCCTACTGTTGTAGTCCATCCTACAGTACGCATTGCCCCACCTGTGTTAAGCTCCGGCTCCCCTGGATGGAGCTCCCACTGACGAGGTTCTTTTCAAGATGCAGTGCGGCAATGCGGCCGCATGCAGCTCAATGGCGTCATTTCTGCAGTCAATGCGGCCGCTTGTGGTTCCATGGCGTCCTCTTTCAATCCCACCACCACTGGGCTTCGCGGGTGCCCGGCCGTCCGACGTGCGGATGGGTGTGGTATGCAGTTTACTTGGTGTCGGCAGAAGGTTCTCTAGCTGGCTGCTGGGAGACCTTTGCGGCTGAAAACAATTTGGAGTTCAGTTTTGCGGTGAAGTGCATATGTAAAAGTACAGAATGGGCGTGTGTTTTGGAGCAGCTCATTTTTGTTTGCATTTAAAAAAGGTTATGCATTGTGCAGTGCACTTAACTTTCAGGGTGCATGCAGTGCAGCAGGGCGGCCCATGCAGTGCGGCACTCACGGCCGTGTGTGTTACTGAAGCGCGGGTCTTTTTCTCTGATTTTTTATACTCATGAGTACACAGTTTTATTTGGTGCAGTTCAATGCTTTGACCACGGAACGAAAACCGTACCTATAACAAATTGTTGTGTGCAGCGCACTTCTTTTGGGATGAGAGAAAACATAAGTGCAAATGTGATCCACTAATTATTGTTCTTACGGTTCAGTTAACTATATTTTGCATTAATGGTTTCATTTTCAAGCATGGGTTGATTCCAACAAGCATTAATGGTTCATTTTCAAGAGAAAAATGGATTGATGCAGCCCACTTCGAGGAGTCTTGTGGTTCACCGGCACCGCATTCAATAAGGAAGAGACAAAGTGTCTTTATCAGATAGATGTGGCTTTGAAGCTCACTTTGTTGTCTAATGCAGTTTGTTATAATACTCCTCCGTGGTTTGCTTGGTAAATAGGAAAAATATATATCTCAAAGAAGCTTGCTTTTCATTATATGTAGTTCACTCGTTCAGTCCCTGCGGTCCAAAAAAGTCAAGCCGTTCACTTTTGGTAGTGTCGCGGCCCATTTACGGTAGTCTTAAGGTTCACTTTTCATTGTATTGCGGTTCGCCAATGCTTGACATGAAGTGCACTCCACCTCGTTTGGAAAAAATTACATCCCACAAAAAAATCATGCAGTACATTTGTCTATCCAATGAAGTGCGGTATTTCGTCTGAAGTAATGCGTTCTTCTTTTCCCGTCCAAGAAAAAATATGTCTAAACAAGAAGAAACCATGCAAAAATATGTCTAAACAAGAAGAAACCATGCACTGCACTTGCCCATCTAATGGAGTGCGGTATTTCGTCTGAAGCAGTGCGTTCTTCTTTCCTCGTCCGAGAAAAAATACGTCTAAACAAAAAGAAACCATGCAGTGCACTTGCCCATCTGATGCAGTGTGGTATTTCGTCTGAAGCAGTGCGTTCTTCTGTCTGATGCAGTACATACGACGATTTTGGTCTCGCGAAGAACAGAGTATCCGCTTTTTGGTAAAATCAAAACTGCTCTTAAACCGTAAGGAATTAAATAGAGTGTTCTACATGAAAAGGTTGTGTCTCGTCGATATCTTTCCAACGGCCTATGATTTGAATTATTCCGACTAGCGGTTCGTAAAAATTTCGCGAAAAAACAGTCGCTGCCTCTCGACGTCAGCCACACGATTTTCAAAATTAACTAAAAACCGTAAGGAATCTCAAAAATATTTCAACATATGAAAGCTGCGCCTTGTCCGTAGCTTTCCAAAGGCATATCATACGTCTCGTTTCGACAAACGATTAGAAAACTTGAGTGAAAACAGTACCGAAAAATTCAAAAAAATGAAAAACATAATTCCGCGATTTAGTAAATTTGAAACTGCTCTTAAACCATAACGAATTAGAGAAAATAATATATATGAAAAAGATGTGCCTCGACGATTTCTTTCGAACGGTGTATCATTCACTTCATTCCGACGCGCGATTTAGAAGAGATCGCAAAAAAAACGCTCGCTGGCACTCGTCATGGGACGCACCATTTTCAAAACTTCTCTTAAACTGTGTGGAATCTCGAAAAGTGTTCAACATGGAGAAGTTGTGCCTAATCCATAGCTTTCCAACGGTATATTATATGCCTCGTTCCGATAAACGGTTAAAAACTAGAGCGAAAACAATACCAGAAAAACACGACGTGCAGTTTTTTTTGCGACGGGAAGTTCACTCGCGTGAGTACTGCAGCTAAGGGTTTTAGTCCTTTAGCTTTTAAAGGATCGGCTAGAGATGGCCTTATGCCTTGTTTATTTTAGTTCTTCACAATATGATGCTCTATATGTGCAACTATTTTCCATGCAGTTCAATTTCATCAATAACAGTTTCAACAATACCACTATGAATTACGATATTTAGTTCATGTTAATGATATTGTAGCTAACATGCCTTGTCATTTTTTAACAATAACTAGTGTACTTTAGACCTGCACAGTGCCAGTTTGAATGACTATTGCTTGTTTTTAAATGTTATGCCTGATGTAGTTAACACACCTTTCCACTTCTTGTTTTGCTTAACTAGCATGCTTAAGCCTGCACACGGAAGCTATGATTTGTATATTATGTTGTCTACCATGGATATATTTGGTTTATGTTTAGCCTGTTGTGCTTAACATGCCTTTATATGTACTCATACAAGACAATATTGAGAATAGTGATGTTTTCCATCGAGGTTAGTTTCATCGCATTGCTTATATGTACTCACTATTCAGGATATCGGTAGCTGGTACCATATAGCATGGGGGATGATAAGGGATTAATTGTCGAATCAGACATTTCACTGAATATATCTGTAACCCATTTATCAGTAGGTTAACTAGGGCCATATTTAATATATCTGAGGCTACATAGCAACATGCATTGTACTGAATGACTAAATATGCAATCCCGGGCTACATAGCAACAAGGAAGAGTGTTACCTTAATGTTCTGATGATGTGTAGATATACTTGTAATAAAATCTTATATAATGGGATGGAGGGAGTGTTGTACTACATCATTTTGCAATTGTTGTTTAGCTTCTAATATTAACTTGGTGCTTTTAGGTACATATGTCATTGCCAAAGATCCACACTTCGACCCTTTCTGCGCATGGGGCAATGAGATATTTGTGAACCAGCATCAAGTGAGGAAACTGATAAAGATTGTTATTAAAATGAGTCAAAAGATGTCAATCGAACAATTTGTTTACACTTTATGCAAGACAACAGTGAACTGCAAGATGGTAAGTAAGAACCCTGTAGTCTTCTTTTTACTGCCCGTAATGAGTTGTGTTGGATGACAATGTCTGAATCTTTTTTCCTTTGCAGTGGATCCTGAAGCAGTTTACTCAAGATTACCTCTCAAACTACATGATTGGCGGCCGACCATCACAAGGGGTTGGACTAGAGTCGTGCATGCCTTCTGCATCCAGGAGAGCACAATAGGGCCATTCCGCTTCACCTTGTTCAGCAACTAGAATATTTGTCGCCTCTTTCTTTACCATCTGTAATAGTACAATTATAGAACCCTGGTTCATCATTCTTTATTTGGTGCTTATGTAATTCTTAAACATATATACCTATGAATCGAATAATTGATACGTTTCCAATGTATCTATAATTTTTTATTGTTCCATGCTATTATATTATTTGTTTTGGATGTTTTATATGCTATTTTATATGATTTTTGTGACTAACCTATTAACCTAGAGCCCAATGTCAGTTTCTGTTTTTTTCCTTATTTTAGAGTTTCGCAGAAAAGGAATACCAAACGGAGTCCAAACGGAATGAAACTTTCACGATGATTTTTCTTGGACCTGAAGACATCCAGAGGACTTGGAGTGCACGTCAGGAAAGCCACGAGGCGGCCATAAGGTCGGGAGGCACGCCCCCCACCCTTGTGGGCCCCTCGTGACTCCACCAACCTATTTCTTCCGCCTATATATATTCTCAAATATTCCAAAACCTACCAGGAGAGCCACGAAAACACTTCTCCACCGCCACAACATTCTGTACCTGTGAGATCCTATCTAGGGGCCTTTTCCGGCGTCCTGCCAGAGGCGGATTCGATCACAGAGGGCTTCTACATCAACACAATTGCCTCTCCGATGAAGCGTGAGTAGTTTACCTCAGACCTACGTACAGGTCCATAGCTAGTAGCTAGATGGCTTCTTCTCTCTCTTTGATTCTCAATACCATGTTCTCCTCGATGTTCTTGGAGATCTATCCAATGAAATACTCTTTTGCGGTGTGTTTGCCGAGAACCGATGAATTGTGGTTTTATGATCAGCTTATCTATGAATATTATTTGAATCTTATCTGAATTCTTATATGCATGATTTGATATCTTTGCAATTCTCTTCGAACTATCGATTTGGTTTGGCCAATTAGATTGGTTTTTCTTGCAATGGGAGAAGTGCTTAGCTTTGGGTTCAATCTTGCGGTGCTCGATCCTAGTGACAGAAGGGGAACCGACACATATTGTATTGTTTCCATCGAGGATAACAAGATGGGGTTTTCATCATATTGCTTGAGTTTATCCCGCTACATCATGTCATCTTGCTTAAGGCGTTACTCTATTCTTATGAACTTAATACTCTAGATGCAGGCATGAGTCGGTCGATGTGTGGAGTAATAGTAGTAGATGCAGGCAGGAGACGGTCTACTTGACACAGACGTGATGCCTATATTCATGATCATTGCCTTAGATATCATCGTAATTATGCGCTTTTCTATCAATTGCTCGGTAGTAATTTGTTCACCCACCGTAATACTTTCTATCTCGAGAGAATCCTCTAGTGAAACCTATGCCCCCCAGGTCTATTTCCCATCATATAAGTTTCCGATCTACATTTTTAGTTTCCTTTTTACTTCCTTTGCAATCTTTTACTTTCCATTCCATAAACCAGAAATATTAAAAAATTTACTTTACCATTTATAAATCTCTATAAGATCTCACTTTGCACATAATCGTGAAGGGATTGACAACCCCTTATCGCGTTGGGTGCAAGTTGGTGTTTGTTTGTGTAGGTATTCGGTGACTTGTGCGTTGTCTCCTACTGGATTGATACCTTGGTTCTCAAAACTGAGGGAAATACTGTAACGTCCTCGATGCGGCTATATCTCCCACGTGTCGAAGCACGACTTAGAGGCATAACCGCGTTGAAAGCAATGTCGCAAGTGAGGTAATCTTCACACAACCCATGTAATACATAAGGGAAAGAGATACATAGTTGGCTTACAATCGCCACTTCACACAATTACATGAATAAAGCATTACATCATCCAGATACAATCAAGGTCCGACTACGGAACCAAAATAAAAGAAGAACCCCAAATGCGACAAGGTCCCCGATCGACCTCAAATGGGCTCCACTACTGATCAACTAGAACGAAACAACACAAAGGACAAGATCTTCAACGAGCTCCTCCTGAGCTGGGTTGCGTCATCTGCACGGGTTCATCGGCACCTGCAAGCTGGTTTGGAAGTATCTGTGAGCCACGGGGACTCAGCAATCCCGCACCCTCGCGATCAAGACTATTTAAGCTTATGGGTAAGGTAAAGGTATGAGGTGGAGCTGCAGCAAGCGACTAGCATATATGGTGGCTAACATACGCAAATGAGAGCGAGAAGAGAAGGCAAAGCACGGTCGATAAAAGTATGATCAAGAAGTGATCCTGGACTACCTACGTCAAGCATAAACTCCAACAACCGTGTTCACTTCCCGGACTCCGCCGGAAAGAGACCATCACGGTTACACACGCGGTTGATTCATTTTAATTAAGGTCAACTTCAGGTTTTCTACAACCGGATGTTAACAAATTCCCATCTGCCCATAACCGCGGGCACAGCTTTCGAAAGTTCAAATCCCTGCAGGGGTGTCCCAACTTAGCCCATCACAAGCTCCCGCGGTCAACGAAGGAATAGACCTCCTCCCGAGACATTCCGATCAGACTCGGTATCCCGGTACAACAAGACATTTCGACAGGGTAAAACTAAACCAGCAACACCGCCCGAATGTGCCGACAAATCCCGATAGGAGCTGCACATATCTCTTTCTCAGGGCACACTCAGATTGTCCTAGGTACGGGTAGGCCAGCCCAGAGTTGCCCCTGGTGGCCACCGGTAGCTGACAGGTGGACCAACACTCAGAGGAGCACTGGCCCGGGGGGGGGGGGTAAAAAAATAATGATGACCCTTGAGTCTGCAAAACCCAAGGGAAAGAAAAGGCTAGGTGGAAAATGGTAAAACCAATGTTGGGCATTGCTGGAAGAGCTTTACTTAAGGCGAACTGTCAAGGGGTTCCCATAATAGCCCAACCGCGTAAGGAACGCAAAATCCGGGAACATAACACCGATATGACGGAAACTAGGGCGGCAAGAGTGGAACAAAACACCAGGCATAAGGCCGAGCCTTCCACCCTTTACCAAGTATATAGATGCATTAATTAAATACGATATATAGTGATATCCCAACAAGTAAAACATGTTCCAACAAGGAACAACATCTCCATGTTCCAACAAGGAACAACTTCAATCTTCACCTGCAACTAACAACGCTATAAGAGGGGCTGAGCAAAGCGGTAACATAGCCAATCAATGGTTTGCTAGGACAAGGTGGGTTAGGGGCTTGGTTCAACAATATAGGAGGCATGATAAGCAAGTGGAAGGTATCGCAGCATAGGCATAGCAAAAGAGCGAGCAACTAAGCAAGCAAAGATAGAAGTGATTTCGAGGGTATGGTCATCTTGCCTGAAATCCCGCAAGGAAGAAGAACGCGTCCATGAAGAAGACAAACGGACGTAGATGAACGAATCCTCACAAACGCGACGTTACCGGAATACCGAGAAGAAGCAACACTGGAAAGAAGCAAGCAACATAGTAAACAACCAACACATCAACATGGCACGATGCACAAACAAGTATGATGCATGTCCGGTTTAATGAAGCATGGCATGGAAAAGTGCACAAACAATCCTACAAATTAAGTGGAGCTCACTATGCAACTCCGTTGCATATTGACGAAACCCCACGTCAATTATTTAGTTCTCTCTCGGTTATGTACCCAACAAATATTAAATGTTGTTAAGCATGTCAAGAGGTAAAACATAAAGGGATTATCTATCTAAACAATTTAAATGGGGCCGGATATAGCAAACAACAAATCCGGTAAATCCCCATAAGCATTAGTAAATTAACGCAAACAACAATTTAAACCATCTTAATGTTGTTAACATGATGCGGATGACATGATCAAGTTTGTGCAATTTTATTAAAAGTTGACAAGAGCAATATGAAGCATTTGTCACCGTGGTGGAAAGGAAAGGGGTGCCACGACAACGATAACGAAAACGGTGCCACGGCAGCGTTCCGGTTCCGGTAACTCCATTGAGATACCGATGCAAAGGAGAAGTGTGCGGTTGCGTGAAGAAGATGGTGGGCGCTCCCGGATACCGGGTGTCCCACGAGTTGGCGACAAGGAAACGAGTGACAAATTGGACACGGTGCAATGATGAGCATCTCAAATATCGCAAGCATTCGTTCACGGACGTCGTCTCGAGGTTATACCTTCGAAGCGTGCAAACGGGACGGTTCGAGTTCGTCGAGGGAAGTAGAGGAAGTAGTTGTTCCGCGATGGTAGTCGTTCATGTTCATAGTGGAAGTAGTGGTTCACGCGACGGTAGTCGAACTTGACGTCCGCGTTACACGGGTCTTCGGCGACGGTCGTCGTACATGGTTCGGAGTGGTACTTGCGTCTTCGGACTTGACGAATCCAAGGGCTTCGGGGTTCACCGTTGAACTTGACGAAACCCACGGCGACGGAGAGGTACGAATCGGCGGTAGTCCTTCGGCCGGAGAGCGTCGTCGAACTTGGCGTTCTTCGGACTTGCTGGTCTCGTCAAAACGAAGGGGTACTTGGTACAATCCGCGTAGTCGTGCACTTGTCGTCGAGGGACTTGATGGTCTTGACAAAACGAAGGGGTACACAGCAAAACCCTGTTCTTCGGAGGTCGACGGTAGTGGTACACACGAGTCACCATGTAGTCGTACACTTGTCGAAGAGGATCTTGGCGCCTCCAAAGCGAAGCAGCAAAAAAAGGCCTCGGGTCTTGGCGTGTCCAAAACATAGCAGAACGTGGTCTCGGTTGCGGTCGTGATCTTGAGGAGGTCAAGAGGAGCTGGCATCGCCCGGTCTTTGAGAGGCTGACAGCAGGCAGCGAGGATGCAGCCCTAGGCGCGGTCGAAGCGGGCGTCCTCGCTACGCTCCTGTACCTGTTCGATGTAGAGAGCTTCGGGACGGCGCCTGCAGCAACTGGAGGTCGATGGCGGAGCAGCAGCAAGACAAAGAGCTCGGCGGTCTAGACTCGCCGGTCGGAGACGGGACGCGCGCAGCAGGGAGCTCAGAGGCCGGAGCTGATGGTCAACGCCGCTGCCGGGTCGCGGGCACGAGGGCTCGGCGATGCCCTTGTTGCCGCTCACGACGAAGAAGGGAGGACCATGGGCGTGCGAGGGGGCACTACCTCGCGGCTGTGGATGCGAGCGAGGGGGAAGGCTGAGAACTCCGGCGACGCGGAGGTGCCGGAGAGGTATGGCGGAGGTCATGGACGAAGCATCAGGGCGGAGGCGCCGCACAATGGCGGGGAGGCGACAGAGGGGAGACAGAGGAGTTGCTGGGGAGGGCGGCCTCCGGGGAAACAGCTCCACTGCGGGGACGCAAGGGGAGGAGGAGCTTCGGCAGCTCGGCGCTGCGCTGCGTGGGATCGAGACGAAGGGGTCGAGAGGGAGATGGGGGTCGAGCAGGATCGGGCTCCCTGGCGGCGCGAGGGGAGAGAAAGAGGGAGAGAACGAGGGAGTTGGGATCGGCCTAGGTTTAGGATTAGGTGGGATGGTTGGGCCTTGGAGAGGCAAATGGGCCTGCCCTGGAGTCTGGGCCGGCCTGGGCTATCTCTCTTCTCTCACTCTCTCTCATATCTCCCTTAACAGAAAAGAAATAGAGAGACGAAAAGAAAGAGAGGGATAGGCAAAGAATTAGCGCACGCAAATAATATTCTCGGACTCACAAAAATGCGCTGGTTCCAAGAAAAATAGGAGAGGCATGATTGCAAGCATTTAATTCAAAATTATTTGAATTTAATTCAGATGGTTTGAACAAGGGCTAGGAATTAGAGGTGTCCAAAAATGTTGAGGTTTTTGGAGGAGCCTCGAGAAAAGAGATGAGAGATATTGGCAAGGTATGAAGGTCAAAATCGAAGAGGAGTAGACATGGGAATTATTTTGCACGTGTGTTACGATGATTCCAAATTAATGGAATATTTATAATAGCTCCCTAAATACTAGGAGGATAAATTTATAAAGAGAAGTCACTCTTCCCTCGATTTAAATGGATCGAAGATCCACACAAATTATTTAGTTTAGAAGCAAAAGATTTATGACATGATGCAATGCACATGATGCAAAGATATGAAATGCATGACACGCAAGCAAAAGACGAGGCAACAACAGCGAATAAGCGGAGGACACCTGGCACATCGGTCTCGGGGCGTTACAACACTCCACCACTACGAGAGGATCTCGTCCCGAGATCTAGAATGGCACCGGAGGGAAAGCGGAAGAGAAAGAGAAGAGGTAAAGCTAAGTTGCTTCTTTGACCAATGAGTGAAACCAAAGAACCTTGAAAGGTTGAGCAATTTCGAGAAAGGAATACAATGAAGATGAACGAAGTTGAAAACACTCCGTTGGAAGAGAGATGCAAGGAAGAGCAACTTCGAGCAGCACTCCGGTTGAGAAGAAAAGGAATTGAATAAGAACTTGATAAGAAGAGAAGGTACTTGAGCAAAAAGACACAACACACCGGTTAAATGGACAATCATGGAAAGAACAAGGTTCTGACAAGAACAAGAAGAAGGGTGGAAGAGAGTAACATCAGAAAGCCTCCGGAACAAAAGTAAGCATGGAATGGGATGAACGAAGGGGAACAAGATCTCGAGGGAGCACGCTTACAACAAATGCTTGAACGGCGTTGTTGGAAACCAACAACGAAAAGAATAAGCTTGATATGATCTTATGGAATACATCTCAAATTATGAGGTGACAACCTGCCACTCACGGGAAGAAGAATTGGATTGATATGGACAAGGAGACGAGAAAGTATATCATCGGGAGGATAAAAGAAGAACTCGGGTTATTTATAAGCACCATTATAGCAACACTCCTTAGGGAAGGCTTGAGGTGAAACATAACCCAAGATAACTCCAATGATGAGATTGATGGATTTCAAAAACCTCATTCTTAACAACATGTGAATCATGAAACATGAACTTCAAATTATCAAGAATGACATAATACCACCTCCAAAGATACGGTAGGAAGAAATGCACTCCGGATTACAAGATGAAGAATCTTAAGCTCTTAGAAAAAAATCACAATGAACACTTGGAGAAGGAATATAAATCCTTGATGAACCATCAAGTAGAACCTTGATGAAGAACTCCGGTAACAAAAAGATGATCCAATGGAAGGAAAAAGAAGTTGAAAACACAAGGTGAAACCTTGTAATGATTTAGATTGATCTCCATGACAATTAGAGCTTGGAACTCCGGGAAAAGAAAAGATGAAACAAATGAAACTGAGAATTTGAAGGGCCTCCGGAATAAAGAATTAATCACTTGGATGAACAAGAATAAGAATTATGTTATGCTTGTCCTTCACCAATTTAAATTGATGACAAGCAACGGATCTCATACGACTTATTCTCGTAGAAAGGATTTAGATAGATATAGCGCAAACTTAATGGACCACCGGTAGGATTGAAACAACGAATGAATTGATATGATGAAGAAGGAAGAGAACTCTTGAGCAAACCACCGTAAGAATTGAAAAGAACGATTAAAACATGAAGGCACACCGGGAAGAATTAGCAATTAAACGAAGATGCTTGAGAGAATTTAGACCCATGAGAACGAAAATATTACGAGCTGATAAGAGAATACTTGAATGAAGCACCGGTAAGATTCGGAGAATGAGAGCTAAAAGCTGAGAATGAATACTTCTGAGGTGATGGGCTCCGGAGAATCAAATTGAAAAGACTCTTGAATTGCTCCGGATAGGTGAAAAGAATTCTCACAATCGAAAATAATTATGAGAGGATGGCATCAAGCTAGAATCACGAATCTTGAAAAGAATGGAGCAAAATTTAAGAGGAACTCTTCTTCGGTCTTCAAATGCAGAGAATGACGATGAGAAACACCACCATGAATTGTTGAGACACTCCGGAAGAATCAAAAGCAAAGAGGTTGAGCCAACGATGAAAAGAATTTGAAAGTGATATTGGAGAAATACATATGACTGATGATAACTCATTCTTACGCCAAACTTTAAAAAGAATTTAGGATAGCTCCAGAAAAATAGAAGAGTCAGGTAAGATCCTGGGAAAAGACCTGTGGGTTAGGGCCCACTCAAAAGAAACACCGTTGAAATGATTTAAAAGAGAGAATGAACCAGTTGAATTAAACGGCTTGAATGAGATAACACCTCGAAATAGGTTGAACAGATCTTGAATGACAAGACGAGCCTTTTGAGAAAGCTTGAGCACGCCGGAACAAATGAATAGTGAGAAGTGAATTATTATGAGGTGCACCGGTATGAGACGACATTGAAATGAGGAAAGGGTAAGATCACCAAAGCTTGACTTGAAACCACCGGAGAAGATAAAAGAAACGAAGAATGATGAACTAGAAGCTCCGTTAGTATCTTCAAGAGAATCACCGGATACGAACATTGAAGGAAAAGAATGGAAAGGCTTCACATCAATAAGATGGATACTCGATTAAGAAATCTAAGTCCTTAAATAAAAAGGGTGGGTGGGTGGATAAAACAAAGGCAACTTGGAGACGGATGAAACAAACACCGTAGAGAAGAACTGATCATTGATCTTACTGATGTTGAAATGATTGGATCCACTTGAAGAGAAAACACACCGGTGAGAAGAAATTGAAATGACAAACTCAATGATCGAGGAGGATTAGTATTCACATAGGAATATGAGAACACCACTTAGGGAAGGTATGGAATCAACATTTGACTTCGAAGCAACTCGAATACCACAACTCAAAACAAAAACAAAGGGTTGGATTGCAGAATAAGCCGGAACAAACATATGATAGAGATTTCGTCCGAAGTTTTCGTGGTGGGGCCTACACGGGCTCGATCGTACATCACCATCATGTACAAGGCAGTGCACATGACATACGAAGCGTCCCTGAGTCGGCATAGCCAAGGACTCTTTAAGACACAACGAGACCACTGTAAAACCAACCGTGAATAGGCGGACCACTAGACGTCGAACCCCAATTTCATATCATACATCTGTCGGAAAGATATCCTAAGAGCTACTTGAATTCCCACTTATAAACTCCCGAACCTTTCCGGTTATGCAATCAGGTGTTGGGGATACAGGGGAAGCATAATATCTCACCCAAACTAGTAAATCCTACATCCAGCTGTATCCATCCTTCAACACATAACCAAGAAACCTTCAGAAATCATCTACCTCAACCTTCGAAAAGCATCCGTTATACAAGTTATGGCGATACTCCCGAACTCCCGCCCCAGTACTGGGTGGCGTCGAGGTTATCTCACCAACAACTGCATAAAAGAGATTTTCAATGTCAGCGTACTAAACTCAGGTATTCTAGAACTGCAACGATAAAATTATGATGACAACACCTCAGAGCTCAACTCCCCGGGACACTTCCACAAAACCCCTGACAGGAGGCACCAAGACAATGTTCTCATCACAAAACCATTGAAATGATTCCAAGATACCCGCGTGATCCTAAAAAAAAATTTAGTGAAATTTGAGAAGAGAATAGTCATAACTCTACGTTAGGATGCCTTACCAGAGCGATGAAGAGAGTGGGAAGTAAAAAGAATTCCTAAACTCTCCGATATATATAATCCTAAATGACTCAAAACATTTTTCTAGACACAACTCGGCCGCTAAAAACGATCAAGCAATGGGGCTCCTAAGGTCGGGGAAGGCTCTGATTACCAACTTGTAATGCCCTCGATGCGGCTATATCTCCCACGTGTCGAAGCACGACTTAGAGGCATAACCGCATTGAAAGCAATGCCGCAAGTGAGGTAATCTTCACACAACCCATGTAATACATAAGGGAAAGAGACACATAGTTGGCTTACAATCGCCACTTCACACAATTACATGAATAAAGCATTACATCATCCAGATACAATCAAGGTCCGACTACGGAACCAAAATAAAAGAAGAACCCCAAATGCGACAAGGTCCCCGATCGACCCCAACTGGGCTCCTCTACTGATCAACTAGAACGAAACAACACAAAGGACAAGATCTTCAACGAGCTCCTCCTGAGCTGGGTTGCGTCATCTGCACGGGCTCATCGGCACCTGCAAGCTGGTTTGGAAGTATCTGTGAGCCACGGGGACTAAGCAATCTCGCACCCTCGCGATCAAGACTATTTAAGCTTATGGGTAAGGTAAAGGTATGAGGTGGAGCTGCAGCAAGCGACTAGCATATATGGTGGCTAACACACGCAAATGAGAGCGAGAAGAGAAGGCAAAGCACGGTCGATAAAAGTATGATCAAGAAGTGATCCTGGACTACCTACGTCAAGCATAACTCCAACAACCGTGTTCACTTCCCGGACTCCGCCGGAAAGAGACCATCACGGTTACACACGCGGTTGATTCATTTTAATTAAGGTCAACTTCAGGTTTTCTACAACAGGACGTTAACAAATTCCCATCTGCCCATAACCGCGGGCACGGCTTTCGAAAGTTC
This sequence comes from Triticum monococcum, assembly GCA_034509565.1. Taxonomy (NCBI): domain Eukaryota; kingdom Viridiplantae; phylum Streptophyta; class Magnoliopsida; order Poales; family Poaceae; genus Triticum; species Triticum monococcum. The sequence goes on from CM067843.1 coordinate 479,905,464, forward strand.
AAATCCCTGCAGGGGTGTCCCAACTTAGCCCATCACAAGCTCCCGCGGTCAACGAAGGAATAGACCTCCTCCCGAGACATTCCGATCAGACTCGGTATCCCGGTACAACAAGACATTTCGACAGGGTAAAACTAAACCAGCAACACCGCCCGAATGTGCCGACAAATCCCGATAGGAGCTGCACATATCTCTTTCTCAGGGCACACTCAGATTGTCCTAGGTATGGGTAGGCCAGCCCAGAGTTGCCCCTGGTGGCCACCGGTAGCTGACAGGTGGACCAACACTCAGAGGAGCACTGGCCCGGGGGGGGGGGGTAAAAAAATAATGATGACCCTTGAGTCTGCAAAACCCAAGGGAAAGAAAAGGCTAGGTGGCAAATGGGAAAACCAATGTTGGGCATTGCTGGAAGAGCTTTACTTAAGGCGAACTGTCAAGGGGTTCCCATAATAGCCCAACCACGTAAGGAACGCAAAATCCAGGAACATAACACCAATATGACGGAAACTAGGGCGGCAAGAGTGGAACAAAACACAAGGCATAAGGCCGAGCCTTCCACCCTTTACCAAGTATATAGATGCATTAATTAAATACGATATATTGTGATATCCCAACAAGTAAAACATGTTCCAACAAGGAACAACATCTCCATGTTCCAACAAGGAACAACTTCAATCTTCACCTGCAACTAACATGCTATAAGAGGGGCTGAGCAAAGCGGTAACATAGCCAATCAACGGTTTGCTAGGACAAGGTGGGTTAGGGGCTTGGTTCAACAATATAGGAGGCATGATAAGCAAGTGGAAGGTATCACAGCATAGGCATAGCAAAAGAGCGAGCAACTAAGCAAGCAAAGATAGAAGTGATTTCGAGGGTATGGTCATCTTGCCTGAAATCCCGCAAGGAAGAAGAACGCGTCCATGAAGAAGACAAACGGACGTAGTTGAACGAATCCTCACAAACGCGACGTTACCGGAATACCGAGAAGAAGCAACACTGGAAAGAAGCAAGCAACATAGTAAACAACCAACACATCAACATGGCACGATGCACAAACAAGTATGATGCATGTCTGGTTTAATGAAGCATGGCATGGAAAAGTGCACAAACAATCCTACAAATTAAGTGGAGCTCATTATGCAACTTCGTTGCATATTGACGAAACCCCACGTCAATTATTTAGTTCTCTCTCGGTTATGTACCCAACAAATATTAAATGTTGTTAAGCATGTCAAGAGGTAAAACATAAAGGGATTATCTATCTAAACAATTTAAATGGGGCCGGATATAGCAAACAACAAATCCGGTAAATCTCCATAAGCATTAGTAAATTAACGCAAACAACAATTTAAACCATCGTAATGTTGTTAACATGATGCGGATGACATGATCAAGTTTGTGCAATTTTATTAAAAGTTGACAAGAGCAATATGAAGCATTTGTCACCGTGGTGGAAAGGAAAGGGGTGCCACGACAACGATAACGGTGCCACGGCAGCGTTCCGGTTCCGGTAACTCGATTGAGATACCGATGCAATGGAGAAGTGTGCAGTTGCATGCAGAAGATGGTGGGCGCTCCCGGATACCGGGTGTCCCACGAGTTGGCGACAAGGAAACGAGTGACAAATTGGACATGGTGCAAACATGAGCATCTCAAATATCGCAAGCATTCGTTCATGGACGTCGTCTCGAGGTTATACCTTCGAAGCGTGCAAACGGGACGGTTCGAGTTCGTCGAGGGAAGTAGAGGAAGTAGTTGTTCCGCGACGGTAGTCGTTCATGTTCATAGTGCAAGTAGTGGTTCACGCGACGGTAGTCGAACTTGACGTCCGCGTTACACGGGTCTTCGGCGACGGTCGTCGTACATGGTTCGGAGTGGTACTTGCATCTTCGGACTTGACGAATCCAAGGGCTTCGGGGTTCACCGTTGAACTTGACGAAACCCACGGCGACAGAGAGGTACGAATCGGCAGTAGTCCTTCGGGCGGAGAGCGTCGTCGAACTTGGCGTTCTTCGGACTTGCTGGTCTTGTCGACACGAAGGGGTACTTGGTACAATCCGCGTAGTCGTGCACTTATCGTCGAGGGACTTGATGGTCTTGACAAAACGAAGGGGTACTCAGCAAAACCCTGTTCTTCGGAGGTCGACGGTAGTGGTACACACGAGTCACCATGTAGTCGTACACTTGTCGGAGAGGATCTTGGCGCCTCCAAAGCGAAGCAGCAAAAAAAAAGGCCTCGGGTCTTGGCGTGTCCAAAACATAGCAGAACGTGGTCTTGGTTGCGGTCGTGATCTTGAGGAGGTCAAGAGGAGCTGGCATCGCTCGGTCTTTGAGAGGCTGACAGCAGGCCGCGAGGATGCAGCCCTAGGCGCGGTCGAAGCGGGCGTCCTCGCTACGCTCCTGTACCTGTTCGATGTAGAGAGTGTTGGGGAACGTAGTAATTTCAAAAAATTTCCTACGCACACACAAGATCATGGTGATGCATAGCAACGAGGGGGAGAGTCTGATCTATGTACCCTTGTAGATCGCAACGGAAGCGTTGACACAACGTAGAGGAAGTAGTCGTACGTCTTCTTCCCGATCCGACCGATCCAAGCACCGTTACTCCGGCACCTCCGAGTTCTTAGCACACGTACAGCTCGATGACGATCCTCGGGCTCCGATCCAGCAAAGCTTCGGGGAGGAGTTCCGTCAGCACGATGGCGTGGTGACGATCTTGATGTTCTAATGACGCAGGGCTTCGCCTAAGCACTACAACGATATGATCGAGGTGGAATATGGTGGCAGGGGGCACCGCACACGGCTAAGGAACGATCACAATGATCAACTTGTGTGTCTAGAGGTGCCCCCTGCCCCTGTATATAAAGGAGCAAGGGGGGAGAGGTGCGACCAGCCTTGGGGCGCGCCAGGAGGAGTCCTACTCCTACCGGGAGTAGGGCTCCCCCCAAATCCTAGTTGGAATAGGATTCATCAAGGGGGAAAGAGAGAGAGGGGGGCCGGCCACCTCTCCTAGTCCTAATAGGACTAGGGGAGGGGGGAGGCGCGCGGCCACCTTGGGCTGCCCCCTTCTCCTTTCCACTAAGGCCCACTATGGCCCATATGATTCCCGGGGGGTTCCGGTAACCTCCCGGTACTCTGGTAAAATCCCGATTTCACCCGGAACACTTCCGATGTCCAAACATAGGCTTCCAATATATCAATCTTTATGTCTCGACCATTTCGAGACTCCTCGTCATGTCCGTGATCACATCCGGGACTCCGAACAACCTTCGGTACATCAAAATGCATAAACTCATAATAACTGTCATCGTAACGTTAAGCGTGCGGACCCTACGGTTCGAGAACAATGTAGACATGACTGAGACAGATCTCTGGTCAATAACCAATAGCGGGACCTGGATGCCCATATTGGTTCCTACATATTCTACGAAGATCTTTATCGGTCAGACCGCATAACAACATACGTTGTTCGCTTTGTCATCGGTATGTTACTTGCCCGAGCTTCGATCGTCGGTATCCAATACCTAGTTCAATCTCGTTACCGGCAAGTCTCTTTACTCGTTCCGTAATACATCATCCCGCAACTAACTCATTAGTTGCAATGCTTGCAAGGCTTAAGTGATGTGCATTACCGAGAGGGCCCAGAGATACCTCTCCGACAATCGAAGTGACAAATCCTATTCTCGAAATACGCCAACCCGACATCTACCATTGGAGACACCTGTAGTACTCCTTTATAATCACCCAGTTACGTTGTGACGTTTGGTAGCACCCAAAGTGTTCCTCCGGCAAACGGGAGTTGCATAATCTCATAGTTGTAGGAACATGTATAAGTCATGAAGAAAGCAATAGCAACATACTAAACGATCGGGTGCTAAGCTAATGGAATGGGTCATGTCAATCAGATCATTCAACTAATGATGTGACCTCGTTAATCAAATAATAACTCTTTGCTCATGGTTAGGAAACATAACCATCTTTGATTAACGAGCTAGTCTAGTAGAGGCATACTAGTGACACTCTATTTGTCTATCTATTCACACATGTATTATGTTTCCGGTTAATACAATTCTAGCATGAATAATAAACATTTATCATGATATAAGGAAATAAATAACAACTTTATTATTGCCTCTAGGGCATATTTTCTTCAGTCTCCCACTTGCACTAGAGTCAATAATCTAGATTACACAGTAATGATTCTAACACCCATGGAGCCTTGGTGTTGATCATGTTTTGCTCATGGAAGAGGCTTAGTCAACGGGTCTGCAATATTCAGATCCGTATGTATCTTGCAAATCTCTATGTCTCCCACCTGGACTAGATCCCGGATGGAATTGAAGCGTCTCTTGATGTGCTTGGTCCTTCTGTGAAATCTGGATTCCTTTGCCAAGGCAATTGCACCAGTATTGTCACAAAAGATTTTCATTGGACCCGATGCACTAGGTATGACACCTAGATCGGGTATGAACTCCTTCATCCAGACTCCTTCGTTCGCTGCTTCCGAAGCAGCTATGTACTCCGCTTCACATGTAGATCCCGCTACGACGCTTTGTTTAGAACTGCACCAACTGACAACTCCACCGTTTAATGTAAACACATATCCGGTTTGCGATTTAGAATCGTCCGGATTAGTGTCAAAGCTTGCATCAACGTAACCTCTTCCGGTGAGCTCTTTGTCACCTCCATATACGAGAAACATATCCTTAGTCCTTTTCAGGTATTTCAGGATGTTCTTGACCACTGTCAAGTGATCCACTCCTGGATTACTTTGGTACCTCCCTGCTAAACTTATAGCACGGCACACATCAGGTCTGGTACACAGCATTGCATACATGATAGAGCCTATGGCTGAAGCATAGGGAACATCTTTCATTTTCTCTCTATCTTCTGCAGTGGTCTGACATTGAGTCTGACTCAACTTCACACCTTGTAACACAGGCAAGAACCCTTTCTTTGCTTGATCCATTTTGAACTTCTTCAAAATCTTGTCAAGGTATGTGCTTTATGAAAGTCCAATTAAGCGTCTTGATCTATCTCTATAGATCTTTATGCCTAATATGTAAGCAGCTTCACCGAGGTCTTTCCTTGAAAAACTTTTATTCAAGTATCCCTTTATGCTATCCAGAAATTCTATATCATTTCCAATCAGTAATATGTCATCCACATATAATATCAGAAATGCTACAGAGCTCCCACTCACTTTCTTGTAAATACAGGCTTCTCCGAAAGTCTGTATAAAACCAAATGCTTTGATCACACTATCAAAGCGCTTATTCCAACTCCGAGAGGCTTGCACCAGTCCATAAATGGATCGCTGGAGCTTGCACACTTTGTTAGCTCCCTTTGGATCAACAAAACCTTCCGGTTGCATCATATACAACTCTTCTTCCAGAAATCCATTCAGGAATGCAGTTTTGACATCCATCTGCCAAATTTCATAATCATAAAATGCGGCAATTGCTAACATGATTCTGACAGACTTAAGCATCGCTACGGGTGAGAAGGTCTCATCGTAGTCAACTCCTTGAACTTGTCGAAAGCCTTTTGCGACAAGTCGAGCTTTGTAGACAGTAACATTACCATCAGCGTCAGTCTTCTTCTTGAAAATCCATTTATTCTCAATTGCTTGCCGATCATCAAGCAAGTCAACCAAAGTCCATACTTTGTTCTCATACATGGATCCCATCTCAGATTTCATGGCTTCAAGCCACTTTGCCGAATCTGGGCTCACCATCGCTTCTTCATAGTTCGTAGGTTCATCATGATCTAGTAGCATGATTTCCAGAACTGGATTACCATACCACTCTGGTGCGGATCTCACTCTGGTTGATCTACGAGGTTCAGTAGCATCTTGTTCTGAAGTTTCATGATCATGATCATTAACTTCCTCACTTATTGGTGTAGGTGTCGCAGAAACAGTTTTCTGTGATGTACTACTTTCCAACAAGGGAGCAGGTACAGTTACCTCGTCAACTTCTACTTTCCTTCCACTCACTTCTTTCGAGAGAAACTCCTTCTCTAGAAAGGATCCATTCTTAGCAACGAATGTCTTGCCTTCGGATCTGTGATAGAAGGTGTACCCAACAGTCTCCTTTGGGTATCCTATGAAGACACATTTCTCCGATTTGGGTTCGAGCTTATCAGGTTGAAGCTTTTTCACATAAGCATCGCAGCCCCAAACTTTAAGAAACGACAACTTTGGTTTCTTGCCAAACCACAGTTCATAAGGCGTCGTCTCAACGGATTTTGATGGTGCCCTATTTAACGTGAATGTGGCCGTCTCTAGAGTGTATCCCCAAAACGATAGCGGTAAATCAGTAAGAGACATCATAGATCGCACCATATCTAGTAAAGTACAATTACGACGTTCGGACACACCATTACGCTGTGGTGTTCCAGGTGGCGTGAGTTGTGAAACTATTCCACAATTTTTCAAATGTACACCAAACTCGTAACTCAAATATTCTCCTCCACGATCATATCGTAGAAACTTTATTTTCTTATTACGATGATTTTCAACTTCACTCTGACATTCTTTGAACTTTTCAAATGTTTCAGACTTATGTTTCATTAAGTAGATATACCCATATCTGCTTAAATCATCTGTGAAAGTTAGAAAATAACGATATCCGCCACGAGCCTCAATATTCATCGGACCACATACATCGGTATGTATGATTTCCGACAAATCTGTTACTCTCTCCATAGTACCGGAGAACGGTGTTTTAGTCATCTTGCCCATGAGGCACGGTTCGCAAGTACCAAGTGATTCATAATCAAGAGGTTCCAAAAGCCCATTAGTATGGAGTTTCTTCATGCGCTTTATACCGATATGACCTAAACGGCAGTGCCACAAATAAGTTGCACTATCATTATCAACTCTGCATCTTCTGGCTTCAACATTATGAATATGTGTGTTACTACTATCGAGATTCATCAAAAATAGACCACTCTTCAAAGGTGCATGACCATAAAAGATATTACTCATATAAATAGAACAACCATTATTCTCTGATTTAAATGAATAACCGTCTCGCATCAAACAAGATCCAGATATAATGTTCATGCTTAACGCTGGCACCAAATAACAATTATTTAGGTCTAATATTAATCCCGAAGGTAGATGTAGAGGTAATGTGCCGACCGCGATCACATCGACTTTGGAACCGTTTCCCACGCGCATCGTCACCTCGTCGTTCGCCAGTGTTCGCTTAATCCGTAGTCCCTGTTTCGAGTTGCAAATATTAGCAACAGAACCAGTATCAAATACCCAGGTGCTACTGCGAGCTCTAGTAAGGTACACATCAATAACATGTATATCACATATACCTTTGTTCACCTTGCCATCCTTCTTATCCGCCAAATACTTGGGGCAGTTCCGCTTCCAGTGACCAGTCTGCTTGCAGTAGAAGCACTCAGTTTCAGGCTTAGGTCCAGACTTGGGTTTCTTCTCCTGAGCAGCAACTTGCTTGCCGTTCTTCTTGAAGTTCCCCTTCTTCTTCCCTTTGCCCTTTTTCTTGAAACTAGTGGTCTTGTTAACCATCAACACTTGATGCTCCTTTTTGATTTCTACCTCCGCAGCTTTCAGCATTGCGAAGAGCTCGGGAATGGTCTTGTTCATCCCTTGCATATTATAGTTCATCACGAAGCTCTTGTAGCTTGGTGGCAGTGATTGGAGAATTCTGTCAATGACGCAATCATCTGGAAGATTAACTCCCATCTGAATCAAGTGATTGTTATACCCAGACATTTTGAGTATATGCTCACTAACAGAACTATTCTCCTCCATCTTCCAGCTATAGAACTTATTGGAGACTTCAAATCTCTCAATCCGGGCATTTGCTTGAAATATTAACTTCAACTCCTGGAACATCTCATATGCTCCATGACGTTCAAAACGTCGTTGAAGTCCCGATTCTAAGCTGTAAAGCATGGCACACTGAACTATCGAGTAGTCATCAGCTTTGATCTGCCAGACGTTCATAACATCTGGTGTTGCTCCAGCAGCAGGCCTGGCACCCAGCGGTGCTTCCAGGACGTAATTCTTCTGTGCAGCAATGAGGATAATCCTCAAGTTACGGACCCAATCCGTGTAATTGCTACCATCATCTTTCAACTTTTCTTTCTCAAGGAACGCATTAAAATTCAACGGAACAACAGCACGAGCCATCTATCTACAATCAACATAAACAAGCAAGATACTATCAGGTACTAAGTTCATGATAAGTTTAAGTTCAATTAATCAAATTACTTAAGAACTCCCACTTAGATAGACATCCCTCTAATCCTCTAAGTGATTACGTGATCCAAATCAACTAAACCATAACCGATCATCACGTGAGATGGAGTAGTTTTCAATGGTGAACATCGTTATTTTGATCATATCTACTATATGATTCACGCTCGACCTTTCGGTCTCCGTGTTCCGAGGCCATATCTGCATATGCTAGGCTCGTCAAGTTTAACCTGAGTATTCTGCGTGTGCAAAACTAGCTTGCACCCGTTGTAGATGGACGTAGAGCTTATCACACCCGATCATCACGTGGTGTATGGGCACAACGAACTTTGGCAACGGTGCATACTCAGGGAGAACACTTCTTGATAATTTAGTGAGAGATCATCTTATAATGCTACCGTCAATCAAAGCAAGATAAGATGCATAAAAAGATAAACATCACATGCAATCAATATAAGTGATATGATATGGCCATCATCATCTTGTGCTTGTGATCTCCATCTCCGAAGCACCGTCATGATCACCATCGTCACCGGCGCGACACCTTGATCTCCATCGTAGCATCGTTGTCGTCTCGCCAATCTTATGCTTCCACGACTATCACTACCGCTTAGTAATAAAGTAAAGCATTACATCGCGATTGCATTGCATACAATAAAGCGACAACCATATGGCTCCTGCCAGTTGCCGATAACTCGGTTACAAAACATGATCATCTCATACAATACAATTTAGCATCATGCCTTGACCATATCAAATCACAACATGCCCTGCAAAAACAAGTTAGACGTCCTCTACTTTGTTGTTGCAAGTTTTACGTGGCTGCTATGGGCTTTAAGCAAGAACCAATCTCACCTACGGATCAAAACCACAACGATAGTTTGTCAAATAGACTCCGTTTTAACCTTCTCAAGGACCGGGCGTAGCCACACTCGGTTCAACTAAAGTTGGAGAGACAGTCGCCCGCAAGCCATCTATGTGCAAAGCACGTCGAGGGAACCGGTCTCGCGTAAGCGTACGCGTAATGTTGGTCCGGGTCGTCTCGTCCAACAATACCGTTGAACCAAAGTATGACATGCTGGTAGGCAGTATGACTTATATCGCTCACAACTCACTTGTGTTCTACTCGTGCAAATAACATCAAACCATAAAACCTAGGCTCTGATACCACTGTTGGGGAACGTAGTAATTTCAAAAAATTTCCTACGCACACACAAGATCATGGTGATGCATAGCAACGAGGGGGAGAGTCTGATCTATGTACCCTTGTAGATCGCAACGGAAGCGTTGACACAACATAGAGAAAGTAGTCGTACGTCTTCATCCCGATCTGACCGATCCAAGCACCGTTACTCCAGCACCTCCGAGTTCTTAGCACACGTACAGCTCGATGACGATCCACAGGCTCCGATCCAGCAAAGCTTCGGGGAGGAGTTCCGTCAGCACAACGGCGTGGTGACGATCTTGATGTTCTACCGACGCAGGGCTTCACCTAAGAACTACAACGATATGATCGAGGTGGAATATGGTGGCAGGGGGCACCACACACGGCTAAGGAACGATCACAATGATCAACTTGTGTGTCTAGAGGTGCCCCCTGCCCCTGTATATAAAGGAGCAAGGGGGGAGAGGTGCAGCCAGCCTTGGGGCGCGCCAGGAGGAGTCCTACTCCTACCGGGAGTAGGGCTCCCCCCAAATCCTAGTTGGAATAGGATTCATCAAGGGGGAAAGAGAGAGAGGGGGGCCGGCCACCTCTCCTAGTACTAATAGGACTAGGAGAGGGGGGAGGTGCGCGGCCACCTTGGGCTGCCCCCTTCTCCTTTCCACTAAGGCCCACTATGGCCCATATGATTCCCGGGGGGTTCCGGTAACCTCCCGGTACTCCGGTAAAATCCCGATTTCACCCAGAACACTTCCGATGTCCAAACATAGGCTTCCAATATATCAATCTTTATGTCTCGACCATTTTGAGACTCCTCGTCATGTCCATGATCACATCCGGGACTCCGAACAATCTTCGGTACATCAAAATGCATAAACTCATAATAACTATCATCGTAACGTTAAGCGTGCAGACCCTACGGTTCGAGAACAATGTAGACATGACTGAGACAGATCTCTGGTCAATAACCAATAGCGGGACCTGGATGCCCATATTGGTTCCTACATATTCTACGAAGATCTTTATCGGTCAGACCGCATAACAACATACGTTGTTCCCTTTGTCATCGGTATGTTACTTGCCCGAGATTCGATCGTCGGTATCCAATACCTAGTTCAATCTCGTTACCGGCAAGTCTCTTTACTCGTTCCGTAATACATCATCCTGCAACTAACTCATTAGTTGCAATGCTTGCAAGGCTTAAGTGATGTGCATTACCGAGAGGGCCCAGAGATACCTCTCCGACAATCGGAGTGACAAATCCTATTCTCGAAATACGCCAACCTGACATCTACCATTGGAGACACCTGTAGTACTCCTTTATAATCACCCAGTTATGTTGTGACATTTGGTAGCACCCAAAGTGTTCCTCCGGCAAACGGGAGTTGCATAATCTCATAGTTATAGGAACATGTATAAGTCATGAAGAAAGCAATAGCAACATACTAAACGATCGGGTGCTAAGCTAATGGAATGGGTCATGTCAATCAGATCATTCAACTAATGATGTGACCTCGTTAATCAAATAAAAACTCTTTGCTCATGGTTAGGAAACATAACCATCTTTGATTAACGAGCTAGTCTAGTAGAGGCATACTAGTGACACTCTGTTTGTCTATGCATTCACACATGTATTATGTTTCTGGTTAATACAATCTAGCATGAATAATAAACATTTATAATGATATAAGGAAATAAATAATAACTTTATTATTGCCTCTAGGGCATATTTCCTTCAGTGAGCTTCAGGACGGCGCCTGCAGCAACTGGAGGTCGATGGCGGAGCAGCAGCAAGACGAAGAGCTCGGCGGTCTAGACTCGCCGGTCGGAGACGGGACGCGCGCAGCAGGGAGCTCAGCGGCCGGAGCTGATGGTCAACGCCGCTGCCGGGTCGCGGGCACGAGGGCTCGGCGACGCCTCTGTTGCCGCTCACGACGAAGTAGGGAGGACCATGGGCGCGCGAGGGGGCACTACCTCGCGGCTGTGGACGCGAGCGAGGGGGAAGGCTGAGAACTCCGGCGACACGGAGGTGCCGGAGAGGTACGGCGGAGGTCATGGACGAAGCATCGGGGCGGAGGCGCCGCACCATGGCGGGGAGGCGACAGAGGGGAGAGAGAGGAGTTGCTGGGGAGGGCGGCCTCCAGGGAAACAACTCCGCTACGGGGACGCAAGGGGAGGAGGAGCTTCGGCAGCTCGGGGCTGCGCTGCGTGGGATCGGGACGAAGGGGTCGAGAGGGAGATGGGGGTCGAGCGGGATCGGGCTCCCTGGCGGCGCGAGGGGAGAGACAGAGGGAGAGAACGAGGGAGTTGGGATCGGCCTAGGGTTAGGATTAGGTGGGATGGTTGGGCCTTGGAGAGGCAAATGGGCCTACGCTGGAGTCTGGGCCGGCCTGGGCTATCTCTCTTCTCTCACTCTCTCTCATATCTCCCTTAACAGAAAAGAAATAGAGAGACGAAAAGAAAGAGAGGGATAGGCAAAGAATTAGCGCACGCAAATAATATTCTCGGACTCACAAAAATGCGTTGGTTCCAAGAAAAATAGGAGAGGCATGATCGCAAGGATTTAATTCAAAATCATTTGAATTTAATTCAAATGGTTCGAACAAGGGCTAGGAATTAGAGGTGTCCAAAAATGTTGAGGTTTTTGGAGGAGCCTCGAGAAAAGAGATGAGAGATATTGGCAAGGTATGATGGTCAAAATCGAAGAGGAGTAGACATGGGAATTATTTTGCACGTGTGTTACGATGATTCCAAATTAATGGAATATTTATAATAGCTTCCTAAATACTAGGAGGATAAAGTTATAAAGAGAAGTCACTCTTCCCTCGATTTAAATGGATCGAAGATCCACACAAATTATTTAGTTTAGAAGCAAAAGATTTATGACATGATGCAATGCACATGATGCAAAGATATGAAATGCATGACACGCAAGCAAAAGACGAGGCAACAACAGCGAATAAGCGGAGGACACCTGGCACATCGGTCTCGGGGCGTTACAAATACTTACTCTACTCTGCTGCATCACCCTCTCCTCTTCCAGGGAAAAAACAACGCAAGCTCAAGAAGTAGTAGGAAGAATTTCTGGCGCCGTTGCCGAGGAGATCTATGCCAAGCCAAGACGTACCAAATACCCATTATAAACTCTCATCTCCCGAATTACATTATTTGCCATTACTTCTCATTTTACTCTCCCCCACTTCTAAAATAATTTCAACATGAAAGTTGCTCAGAACGACGAGACGATTCCGGATACGCAACCCGTTCGTCCGCCACACCTCCCTAACCTATCGAACTCGCAACTTTCCCCCTCCGGTCCTCTGCCCGAAAACGCAAAACACCGGGGATACTTTCCCGGATGTCATCCCCCTTCACCGGTATCACCTACTACCGCGTTAGGGCACCTCTAACGCCGTTACTTGTCATGTCATGCATCACTATGCATATGCTTGTTTAAATATTTATTGTTTCTCCCCCCTCTTCTCTCGATAGACACCGAGACCGACGCCGCTGCTACCCAGTACGACTACGGAGTTGACGACCCCTCTCTCTTGCCAGAGCAACCAGGCAAGCCCCCCCTTTGATCACCAGATATCGCCTACTCTTCTCTATACTGCTTGCATTAGAGTAGTGTAGCATGTTACTGCTTCCCGTTAATCCTATACTGATGCATAGCCTGTCCTTGCTACTATTGTTGCTACCTTTACCTACAAACCTAATGCTTAGTATAGGATGCTAGCTTATCATCAGTGGCCCTACATTCTTGTCCGTCTGCCATGCTATACTATTGGGCCGTGATCACTCGGGAGGTGATCACGGGTATATACTATATACTTTATACATGATACATGTGGTGACTAAAGACGGGTAGGCTCGTAGGAGCACCCGCGAGTGGATCTTTGAGGCGGAGCGACAGGGCAGGTTCCGACCACCTAGGAGAGAGGTGGGCCTGGCCCTGTTCGGCGTTCGCGGACACTTAACACGCTTAACGAGATCTGGGTATTTGATCTGAGTCTGGCCATTTGGTCTATACGCACTAACCATCTACGTGGGAGCAGTTATGGGTATCCCGGCGTCGTGGTATCAGCCGAAGCCTTCGTGACATCAGCGACTGAGTGGCGCGCGCCGGATTGGACTGGAAAGCCACTAGGCTAGGTCTGCTTCCGGCCGCGTACGCAACGTGCAGGTGTGCAAAGGGCGATGGGCCCAGACCCCTGCGCCATAGGATTTAGACCGGCGTGCTGACCTCTCTGTTGTGCCTAGGTAGGGCTGCGACGTGTTGATCTTCCGAGGCCGGTCATGACCCAGGAAAGTGTGTCCGGCCAAATGTGATCGAGCGTGTTGGGGTATGTGGTGCACCCCTGCAGGGAAGTTTATCTATTCGAATAGCCGTGTCCCTCGGTAAAAGGACGACTCGGAGTTGTATCTTGACCTTATGACAACTAGAACCGGATACTTAATAAAACACACCCTTCCAAGTGCCAGATACAACTGGTGATCGCTCTCTCACAGGGCGACGAGGAGAGGATCATCGGTTAGGATTATGCTATGCGATGCTACTTGGAGGACTTCAGTCTACTCTCTTCTACATGCTGCAAGACGGAGGCTGCCAGAAGCGTAGTCTTCGACAGGATTAGTTATCCCCCTCTTATTCTGGCATTCTGCAGTTCAGTCCACATATGATACCCTTATTCCATTTGATACCCATGCATATGTAGTATAGCTCCTTGCTTGCGAGTACTTTGGATGAGTACTCACGGTTGCTTTCTCCTTCTTTTCCCTCTATCCCTTCTACCTGGTTGTCGCAACCAGATGTTGGAGCCCAGGAGCCAGACGCCACCATCGATGACGACTCCTACTACACCGGAGGTGCCTACTACTACGTGCTGCCCGCTGACGACGACCAGGAGTAGTTTAGGAGGATCCCAGGAAGGAGGCCTGCGCCTCTTTTGATCTATATCCCAGTTTGTGCTAGCCTTCTTAAGGCAAACTTGTTTAACTTATGTCTGTACTCAGATACTGTTGCTTCCGCTGACTCGTCTATGATCGAGATCTTGTATTCAAGCCTTCGAGGCCCCTGGCTTGTAATATGATGCTTGTATGACTTATTTTATTTGTAGAGTTGTGTTGTGATATCTCCCGTGAGTCCCTGATCTTGATCATACACGTTTGCGTGTATGATTAGTGTACGGTCAAATCAGGGGCGTCACAAGTTGGTATCAGAGCCGACTGCCTGTAGGAATCCCCCCTCCACACTCCTTGGCCGAAGTCGAGTCTAGACATTACGAAACTTTTTACTAACATGGCTGTGTGCCTTACGGGCCCAGGTCGCCATCGGGTGATGCTAGGATCTTTTACTCCTCGACCTTTACTCTGGGACTCTGATCTCTCTCCTACTCGGGTTAAATGAATTTACTAACTCTGACACTAGGATCCCGTTACGACATTCACCCCAAAGTTGGATAAGCCCTAGTTATTCTTTAGAGTAGTGTTTGAACATTATCCCCATTGTCATTTGATTCCTGTGAAAACATCTTTGTTTTCAGATGGAACCCACGAGGCAGGTCGTGCGCCACACGACGACCATTGGTGCCTCAGGATCACCTGCTGTGTTGGTTGAGATGATGACCTATCTGGGTTATCGCTGGCACCCTGAGTACACCGTCTATGAGGAGTATCAGGACTTCAACCAGGAGCAGTACCGTGCCATCGTCCACCTCTACTCTCGGGAGTATGACTCCACTACTGTGCTGCACACTGCTCATGGTGTTGGAGTGACTATCGATATGGCGGTCCACGATGCTGCTTATGCTGCTCTGACACGTCTTCGTGGAGAGTATCAGGAGTTGGACACCTCCCCCTTCAGGCACATTGCTATCGCATCCGATGTTGGTGCGGAGGGTTACTACACTGCGGCCTACTCCACTGTCACCCGAGAGCCCTTCTACCATCAGAACCTGGTTCTGCATGCTGATGGGCTGGATAGAGCTAACCGAGCTCTTCGACACGAGTTGTACACCACCCGT
This sequence comes from Triticum monococcum, assembly GCA_034509565.1. Lineage (NCBI taxonomy): Eukaryota > Viridiplantae > Streptophyta > Magnoliopsida > Poales > Poaceae > Triticum > Triticum monococcum. The sequence goes on from CM067843.1 coordinate 479,920,888, forward strand.
CAGCACCTGTATCGTGCTCTGACACTATTGCACCCCTCTGTCCAATCTGGTGATCTGTCGCGTTCTGCGATCTACCCTGCCAGGACCGTGATGCCCCAGGGCGTCGGCTGGCCAGATGTGGGAGGCTACTCTCCTGCACTTGGTCCTCTCCTGCCACCCGCACATCGGGTTCCGCACCAGAGTATCCGCGGACCCCAGGCTACTCACGTGGAGGTCTTCCCTTCGCGTCACTACCAGCTGTCGGGCTACACCTACCTCCACAGTACCGCATGGGATTGATGTAGACTTGCTTGTTAGTGTTAGATGCATTCGCCGCGAGCCTGTGTGCCGCCTATGATGTCTTAGCCTTTGTACCGAACTCTGTGTAACGAACTCTATGCATGGTCTCCTTTGTAAGATATGCCGACTACTATGTAGTATCTATCGTGCTGCTTTCGTTGTGCATGTTTCTTCGTGAATGATTCTTGTCTTTGCAAATTTCTAAATGCTGAACTACCCCTGTTAAATATTAGCAGGATGGTTAGACCAGGTGGTCGTGGTCGTGGTGGCAACCCCCCACCACCGCCTGAGTACATGGCTGGGATGATGCAACAGTTTGAGCTGAATCGTCAGTTCATGGAGAATATTATGGCTCAGTTCCCTCGCCCCAATATGAACCAGCAGCCAACCCAAGTGACTCTGCAGGATTTCATGCGCCTGAACCCAATTGTGTACCGCAGCTCAACTCAGCCTCTGGATGCTGATGACTGGCTCCGTGACATCACCTATGAGATGGAGTCTGCTGATGTAGCCCCTGCCAGCTATGTCACCTTTGCTTCATTTTTCCTGAAAGGACCCGCAGCTCAATGGTGGGACAGCCACAGGCGTACTCTGCCAGCTGGGACAATCATCACCTGGCCAGACTTCCAAGCTGCCTTCCGTGCTCGCTTCATTCCTCAGGGAGTCATGGACCGGAAGAAGCGTGAGTTCCGCAACCTCACCCAAGGCAACAAAACGGTGGAAGCTTATCAGCGGGAGTTTCTGGACTTGTCCCGCTATGCTGAAGAGGACATTGCAACTGATGCACGCAGACAGGAGAAGTTCCGTGATGGCCTTCAAGCTGACATCAAGCTCGCGCTTCTCGTGCATGACTTTACTGATTTCGCCACCTTGGTGAACAAAGCCATCAATGTCGAAACTGGTCTGCAGGAATACCAGAGCTCTCACAGGCGCAGCCGTGACACGGGCTCATCTTCGGGCCCGTCCTCGCAGAAGCGCAGAATATGGATTCCCAACAGCATGTACCAGCCGGATGCACCTGCCCCAAGGCAGTCCTATGCTGCACCTTGTCTGCCTACTACTCCAACTAGGCAGCCAAGGCTTCCAGCTCCACCACCCCAAGCTCCTGTTCCTACTCCCGAGAATGGTTTGTGCTTCAGGTGTGGACAACCAGGGCACCGTGCTAGGGAATGCAACCAGAAACAGAATCAACTGGCCCTTCCAGCAACTGGCCGTGGAAACAACCAGCCCCGCAACAACAATGCCAAGTCTTATGGCCGCGTTCATGCCAACCATGTTGATCTGAACGAAGCCCAAGACCAGCCTGCTACCGTGATGGGTACACTCCTCGTAAACTTAGTACCTGCATCTGTTTTGTTTGATTCAGGAGCATCGCATTCATTCATGTCAGAAGATTTTGCATACAAGCATGACGTTAAATGTGAGGAGATGAACACTTCGGTATTGGTAAAAACCCCCGTGGGACAATGTCAGACCTCACTGGTTGGCATCGATGTCCCCGTGGAAATCGAAGGGCTGGAATTCTATGCCTCTCCCATTATCCTGAAGTCGTCTAACATAGACCTCATTCTGGGAATGGATTGGTTGAAAGCGCATACTGCTTCTATAGTTTGCGCCACTAAGCTCGTCCATCTGCTACACCCTTCTGACGAAATAATAGCTTACCAAGCTCATCTAGTTCAGAACGCCGAGGCACGACTTTATGCCTTGAATGCGTTGAACACTGGACCACTCGAGGGCATTGAAAACATTCTCGTCGTTCGTGAATTCCAAGATGTCTTCCCAGAAGAACTTCCAGGGATTCCCCCTGCTAGAGCTGTCGAATTCATCATCGACTTGAAACCCGGCACCACCCCTATAGCTAAACGACCATATAAGATGCCGCCGCATGAACTCATTGAGCTTAAGGAGGAAATCGACAAATCTCTTGCCAAAGGTTTCATTCGCCCAAGTTGCTCTCCTTGGGGAGCACCTTCTCTCTTTGTTAAGAAAAAGGATGGGACAAACCGATTAGTCCAAGACTACCGTCCTATAAACCAAGCTACCATTCAGAATAAATATCCGCTTCCTCGGATCAATGATCTTTATGATCAACTGGCTGGCTCGTTAGTGTTCTCTAAACTCGACTTGAGGTTGGGTTACCACCAGATCCGTGTTCGTGAAGAGGACATCCCAAAAACCGCCTTCGTGACTCGGTATGGGTCATACGAGTACACCGTCATGTCATTCGGCTTAACGAATGCTCCCGCCACCTTTTCTCGGCTGATGAATTATATATTCATGGATTACCTCAACAAGTTTGTCGTGGTTTATCTGGATGATATCCTGGTATTTTCCAAGAACGAAGAAGAGCATGCTGAACATCTTCGTCTTGTGCTGGAGAAGCTTCGAGAACATCAACTGTACGCTAAGTATTCCAAGTGTGAATTCTGGCTCCCCGAAGTAACCTATCTTGGGCATGTCATCTCCAAGGATGGTATTGCCGTCAACCCTGAACGAGTTCAGGCTATTCTTGATTGGACTCCTCCGAAGAACGTCAAGCAAGTCCGAAGTTTTCTCGGTCTCGCCAGCTATTGCCGTTGATTCGTCGAGAACTTCTCCAAGATTGCCAGGCCTCTGACTAATCTGTTGCATAAGGGTGTCAAATTTGACTGGACAGACAAGTGTCAGGATGGTTTCCAGGCGCTCAAAGACAAGTTGACTTCTGCCCCCGTACTTGCTCCACCTGATACTAAGAAGGACTTCGTCATTTACTGCGACGCTTCCCGTCAAGGATTAGGCTGTGTCCTAATGCAAGAGCGCAGAGTGATTGCTTATGCCTCTCGTCAACTGCGCCCTCACGAAGAAAACTACCCAGTTCACGACCTCGAGCTTGCTGCTGTCATTTATGCACTGAAGCAGTGGCGACATTACCTTCTCGGTAATCATTGCGAGATCTTCACCGACCATCAAAGCCTGAAGTATCTGTTTACTCAGCCAGATTTAAACCTACGTCAGCAAAGATGGATGGAGACTGTTGCAGACTTTGACGTGGGTATATCCTATACCCCCGGCAAGGCTAATGTAATGGCTGATGCCTTGAGCCGCAAGTATCACTGTAACCACCTCCAGGTTCACAAAGTTCACCCATCGCTTGTTGAAGAATTTAGAAGGCTGAACCTCCATATTGTTCCTCCGGGATCACTCGCTCCCCCTCCCGAAGATTTCCCCAAACGGAACCTCCATGTTGTTTCCAAGGGTTCTCTCAATACCCTGGTTGCGAAACCAGATCTTGTGGACACCATCAAATGGATACAGAAATGTGACGATGAAGTCCTCAAGATTAAGCGCGACCTCAAAAAAGGAAAGCCCTCATTCTTCACTGTTGCTGACGATGGCGCCTTGTATTTCAAAGGCCGCCTAGTGGTACCATGTTCGAAGAAAAACCTGGATAAGACTAAAGGGGTTATGCAAGAAGCCCATGATACGCCTCTGTCCATCCATCCTGGTAGTACAAAGATGTACCAGGATATTCGTCAAAGATTCTGGTGGTCTAATATGAAGCAGGACATTGCTCGTTATGTTGCTGAGTGTGACGTTTGTCGCCGAATCAAAGCAGAGCATCAAAGGCCTGCTGGAACTCTGCAACCTATCTCTATTCCTGAATGGAAATGGGACCATGTTGAAATGGACTTCGTCACTGGATTTCCCAAGTCGCAGAAAGGTAATGATGCTATTCTTGTCATCATTGACCGGCTTTCCAAAGTTGCCCATTTTTTGGCGGTCAAAGAGACAATCACTGCTAGTCAGCTTGCTACTCTCTACATGGCCAGAATTGTTTCACTTCACGGTATTCCATTGGTTATCAGTTCAGACCGTGGCAGCTTATTCACTTCAAGGTTTTGGGCGAGTTTCCAAGGAGCTATGGGAACTCATCTGTCGTTCAGTACTGCGTTTCATCCTCAGTCGCAAGGACAGGTTGAACGTGTCAACCAAGTTCTTGAAGACATGCTTCGAGCTTGTGTAATCTCATTTGGCAAGAAATGGGAGGAATCTCTTCCATATGCCGAGTTCTCTTATAATAATAGCTATCAAGCTAGTCTGAAGATGTCCCCCTTCGAAGTGCTATATGGACGAAAGTGTCGAACCCCTCTGAACTGGTCAGAAACTGGGGAACGTCCACTCTTTGGTCCGGATATTATCCAACAGGCCGAAGAACAAGTTCGCATTATTCGCGAGAATCTCAAGACTGATCAGTCACGTCAGAAAAGTCAGTATGACCGTCATCACCAAGACATGGTCTATCAACCTGGCGAAAAGGCTTATCTTCGAGTTACACCAATGAAGGGTGCTCACCGCTTCGGGATCAAGGGCAAGCTAGCTCCTCGCTATATCGGCCCCTTCACTATTCTCGAAAGGCGTGGAAAGGTGGCATATCAACTGGAGCTTCCGCCGAACCTTTCTCAGGTTCACGATGTGTTCCATGTGTCACAACTCTGCCGTTGCTTCAAGGATCCAATCCGAGCGGTGGATCATGAAGTGCTCGAATTGCAACAGGACCTCTCTTATACAGAGCATCCGGTCCGCATTCTTGACCAAGCTGAACGCCGCACACGTCAGAAGGCGATCAAATTCCTCAAAGTCCAGTGGTCGAATCACTCTGAAGACGAAGCCACTTGGGAACGCGAGGATCGCCTGCGTGATGAATACCCCGCGTTGTTTCCTTCTACCTCCTAAATCTCGGGACGAGATTTCTTGTAGTGGAGGAGTTTTGTAACGCCCGGGTAATTAAGCTACAGTAATCCCACATTAACGGTGCCACGTCACCCCGGTTACTGTTGTTAATATCGCGTTGGATCAAAACTTTTCAAAATTTAAAACAAAAATGTTCGGAGTGTGCAGTTAAATGCCAGGGTAATTATAATAAAGCAAACACATTTTTATAAAATGCCTAAGTGATTTAAAATGTTTTAAAACAGAAGAGAAAAAAAATTAATAAAAAAATATAAAATAAATAATAATTAAAATAATTAAATAAACAATAATAATTAAATTAATTAAGGAATTAATTAAATTAATTAATTATAATTAGATTAACCTAATCACTAATTAACCTAATTAATTGTTAGTTAATTAAAACAGTGTATGACAGGTGGGTCCCACTGGACCCACTGGTCAGGTTGACCAAGTCAACCCTGTTGACTGCTGATGTCAGCATGACATCATGCTGATGTCATTAATCTGTTTTTCGAATTAATTTAAATAATTAATTAAATTCCAGAAATTAATAAAATCTTTAGAAAATCATATCTTTTAATCCGTAACTCGGATTAAAATAATTTCAACATGAAAGTTGCTCAGAACGACGAGAAGATTCCGGATACGCAACCCGTTCGTCCGCCACACCTCCATAACCTATCGAACTCGCAACTTTCCCCCTCCGGTCCTCTGCCCGAAAACGCAAAACACCGGGGATACTTTCCCGGATGTCATCCCCCTTCACCGGTATCACCTACTACCGCGTTAGGGCACCTCTAACGCCGTTACTTGTCATGTCATGCATCACTATGCATATGCTTGTTTAAATATTTATTGTTTCTCCCCCCTCTTCTCTCGATAGACACCGAGACCGACGCCGCTGCTACCCAGTAGACTACGGAGTTGACGACCCCTCTCTCTTGCCAGAGCAACCAGGCAAGCCCCCCCTTTGATCACCAGATATCGCCTACTCTTCTCTATACTGCTTGCATTAGAGTAGTGTAGCATGTTACTGCTTCCCGTTAATCCTATACTGATGCATAGCCTGTCCTTGCTACTACTGTTGCTACCTTTACCTGCAAACCTAATGCTTAGTATAGGATGCTAGCTTATCATCAGTGGCCCTACATTCTTGTCCGTCTGCCATGCTATACTATTGGGCCGTGATCACTCGGGAGGTGATCACGGGTATATACTATATACTTTATACATGATACATGTGGTGACTAAAGACGGGTAGGCTCGTAGGAGCACCCGCGAGTGGATCTTTGAGGCGGAGCGACAGGGCAGGTTCCGACCACCTAGGAGAGAGGTGGCCCTGGCTCTGTTCGGCGTTCGCGGACACTTAACATGCTTAACGAGATCTGGGTATTTGATCTGAGTCTGGCCATTTGGTCTATACGCACTAACCATCTACGTGGGAGCAGTTATGGGTATCCCGGCGTCGTGGTATCAGCCGAAGCCTTCATGACGTCAGCGACTGAGTGGCGCGCGCCGGATTGGACTGGAAAGCCACTAGGCTAGGTCTGCTTCCGGCCGCGTACGCAACGTGCAGGTGTGCAAAGGGCGATGGGCCCAGACCCCTGCGCCATAGGATTTAGACCGGCGTGCTGACCTCTCTGTTGTGCCTAGGTAGGGCTGCGACGTGTTGACCTTCCGAGGCCGGTCATGACCTAGGAAAGTGTGTCCGGCCAAATGGGATCGAGCGTGTTGGGGTATGTGGTGCACCCCTGCAGGGAAGTTTATCTATTCGAATAGCCGTGTCCCTCGGTAAAAGGACGACCCGGAGTTGTATCTTGACCTTATGACAACTTGAACCGGATACTTAATAAAACACACCCTTCCAAGTGCCAGATACAACTGGTGATCGCTCTCTCACAGGGCGACGAGGAGAGGATCATCGGTTAGGATTATGCTATGCGATGCTACTTGGAGGACTTCAGTCTACTCTCTTCTACATGCTGCAAGACGGAGGCTGCCAGAAGCGTAGTCTTCGACAGGATTAGTTATCCCCCTCTTATTCTGGCATTCTGCAGTTCAGTCCACATATGATACCCTTATTCCATTTGATACCCATGCATATGTAGTATAGCTCCTTGCTTGCGAGTACTTTGGATGAGTACTCACGGTTGCTTTCTCCTTCTTTTCCCTCTATCCCTTCTACCTGGTTGTCGCAACCAGATGTTGGAGCCCAGGAGCCAGACGCCACCGTCGATGACGACTCCTACTACACCGGAGGTGCCTACTACTACGTGCTGCCCGCTGACGACGACCAGGAGTAGTTTAGGAGGATCCCAGGCAGGAGGCCTGCGCCTCTTTCGATCTGTATCCCAGTTTGTGCTAGCCTTCTTAAGGCAAACTTGTTTAACTTATGTCTGTACTCAGATACTGTTGCTTCCGCTGACTCGTCTATGATCGAGCTCTTGTATTCGAGCCTTCGAGGCCCCTGGCTTGTAATATGATGCTTGTATGACTTATTTTATTTGTAGAGTTGTGTTGTGATATCTCCCGTGAGTCCCTGATCTTGATCGTACACGTTTGCGTGTATGATTAGTGTACGGTCAAATCGGGGGCGTCACAGGCCTAGGGTTAGGATTAGGTGGGATGGTTGGGCCTTGGAGAGGCAAATGGGCCTGCGCTGGAGTCTGGGCCGGCCTGGGCTATCTCTCTTCTCTCACTCTCTCTCATATCTCCCTTAACAGAAAAGAAATAGAGAGACAAAAAGAAAGAGAGGGATAGGCAATGAATTAGCGCACGCAAATAATATTCTCGGACTCACAAAAATGCGTTGGTTCCAAGAAAAATAGGAGAGGCATTATCGCAAGGATTTAATTCAAAATCATTTGAATTTAATTCAAATGGTTCGAACAAGGGCTAGGAATTAGAGGTGTCCAAAAATGTTGAGGTTTTTGGAGGAGCCTCGAGAAAAGAGATGAGAGATATTGGCAAGGTATGATGGTCAAAATCGAAGAGGAGTAGACATGGGAATTATTTTGCACGTGTGTTACGATGATTCCAAATTAATGGAATATTTATAATAGCTTCCTAAATACTAGGAGGATAAAGTTATAAAGAGAAGTCACTCTTCCCTCGATTTAAATGGATCGAAGATCCACACAAATTATTTAGTTTAGAAGCAAAAGATTTATGACATGATGCAATGCACATGATGCAAAGATATGAAATGCATGACACGCAAGCAAAAGACGAGGCAACAACAGCGAATAAGCGGAGGACACCTGGCACATCGGTCTCGGGGCATTACAAATACTTACTCTACTCTGCTGCATCACCCTCTCATCTTCAAGGGAAAAAACAACGCAAGCTCAAGAAGTAGTAGGAAGAATTTCTGGCGCCGTTGCCGAGGAGATCTACGCCAAGCCAAGACGTACCAAATACCCATTATAAACTCTCATCTCCCGAATTACGTTATTTGCCATTACTTCTCATTTTACTCTCCCCCACTTCTAAAATGATTTTCGAAAAGATTTGCCTTTTTCTTCGCCCCTCTTGCGTTCGTCTTCTTCACTTGCTTTTTGTGTGCTCGTGTGTTTAATCGCCAGATTAGCTCTCATGGCTAGTCCTCCCATTATCGTGAGCACTCCTGATAATGAAGTCCTCAATTTCAAACAAAGGGAAGGAGAAAATTTGAAAGATTCTTGGTATAGAATTTGCAATGCTCCAAATAGATCTACTCAAAAGCAATCTACTGTCGTTCTTCTTCGCAAATTTTATGTAAGCGTCACTCCATGGAATAGATATGTTCTAGATACCATTACCGGAGGAAATTTTTTGGGGAGCCATACTTTTGATTCTTATAATACCATGATAGATTTGCTTGGTCCCCCACCTCTTTTGGTTAATGGTACTGCTTTAAATTTGGAGCATGTGATGCAAAGACTTGATATTGTTGAGAATAAAATTGCTACTATTGAGTTGATTGAAAATTTGGACAAAAAGATTCATAATCATATTACTCAATATGGATCTAAAGTAGGAGTTACTTTAAAGAACTTAGGGAAAAGGAACCCATAGTTAATGAAAAGATAGATCAAGATTCTACTAGAATTGGCAAACAGGAAGATATTATTACCAACTTGGGTTCTGCTTTTTCCTCCGTTAAAACTACTCGAGATTTTCCTCCTACTAAGATTGCCAAGTTTACTTACGTTCCTAAAAATAAGGGTGAATCTTCTAGTAAAGACAATGAAGATCTCAAATCAATAAATGTTCACCCGAATTTTCTCGATATCATTAAGGAACCAATTGTCACGAATGAATTTCTTGATTTATTGCCTACGAGTTTGATCATTGATAAGACCAAATAATCTCCTAAAAGTTATAAGTGTTTAATTGAAGAATTTCATACCGAGGACGATTATATCTATATCCGTTCGTGTTTTATGCCTAGCTAAGGGCGTTAAACAATAGCGCTTGTTGGGAGGCAACCCAATTTTATTTTTTGTTTTTGCTTTTTAGGTTCTGTTTTATATTAAATAATCCATCTAGCCTCTAGTTAGATGTGGTTTTGTATTTTAATTAGTGTTTGTGCCAAGTAAGACCTTTGGGATAGCTTACGGTGATAATTAATTTGATCTTGTTGAAAAACAGAATTTTTTGCGCTTAGAAAAACAATTCTCATTTTGACAAAAGAGTGCTTTTTAGTTGATTCTTTTTGCAGAAGATTAATAGATAAATTGCTTAGGTCGTCCAAAGTTTTCAGAATTTTTGGAATCCTATATACTTAAGAAGTTCACCCCCACTATTTGATTTATCTCAACATGCAGCATAAACATCTCAGCATCCAATCACACCAAGCCACGTCCTGCCACATCCTGCCACATCAGCAGATTTTATAACATGCATAATGTGTGCGTTACCAGCATATGGAACTGACCAAAAACCTATCGTCTCTTCGTTTCTGTCCATCTCTTTATTTCCACGGTTTCCACAGACCCCCTCTCCCCCTCGATCATAAAACAAATCGAATCGCCTCTCTGTCCCCTAGAAAAAGGACGGCAATATTCTCCCCTGGCTACAGTAGGCTGCGGCGGCTGGGAGATCCTCCGACATGACGGCGGTCCAGCTCCCTTCCCCGGCTCTCTGAGATTCTCTCGGGCCATGACGCGGTGCCCTGGTCCTCACCTTCCGCGAGGGCTGACGATTCGGACCGGATATAGATCAGGCGCTGGTGAGATTGGACTCTGAAGCTAGCCTTCGTTGTCATCTCCCTGGTGCAATACCGGACGGGGGTTCAAATCTGCTGACGAGAGGCACCTCTAGGAGACTACTACCGCGTCTCTATCGACCACACCACCTCGATCGCCTGTGGATCCGTCCAGCTGCGCCGGCGCCAGCGCCAGACACTGACCGGATCCTTCCTATGGCAAACCGCTTGCCTTCTAATCTTTTCTAATAACTGAGACCAATGGTGATATCTGAAACTGTCGGTGCACACTCAATGGGCACCTGAGGAGACTGCAATCGACTTTATCTTATCCTCCTTGAATCCTTGAGACGCATCTAGCAAGTAAGTTTCTCGAAACTACTACCTACACGATACTGCTGCACGATCTTTGCACGACGTGCTAATCCAGCGTCCAGTGCCCTTCTGAATCATGTGCATGTCCGGCTGGATTTGAGTATCATGCATGAATCGTCTGGATCGTGTCGTGTGTTTAGCACCGCTGTAAGTTTCTTGTCTTAGCATCTGCACAGATTCTCTTAGACCTGCTGAACTTGCTTATATCACACAATCGGTGTCCTCAACTCCTCAATGTTACATGATATCTGTGTTGTGTGGCGTCAAGCCAAGCACCATGGCATCGACCTCATATGTGGATGTCTTCTTTTGCTCATTCCTTAGTATTTCTAATAATGCTGACTTCATCCTCTTTTTCAGGTTGGGTATCCCAATCATCACATATTGAAAATTACATTGGGCACATACATAGTTCCTGGAGAAATTTTTTGTTGTCCAGTTTTTCTTTGGTGTTGTACTTTTATCCATTAGTTTGCATCTCAATGATGGTCTTGGTTTTTTTCTTCAGGGTTTATGTTATGGCCGGTTTAGCTAGGCCCACCGGACAATCTTAGCCCGCAAGTTATCTTAGGTTAATTCTTATGCAAGTTATCTTAGGTTAATTCTTCTGCAAGTTATCTAGGTTATAAATATAGGATGTAAGACTCTTTTTGGAATTAAGCAATAAGAAGATTATCTCTATTGCCCGGCTCCCAGAGGAGCCGGAACCCTAGCCGCCCCTTGCCTCTTGTGCTGCTGCCGCCATCCTCCTCTCCCGCAACGGCGCCCAGCCGCCAACGCGGCCACTCATCTCCACGCCCAGCCCCCTCCTTCCCCTACTGCCTACGGCCAAGACCGGGCAGAACCCTAGCTCCTAACACCTTGGTATCAGGTACCCGGGTTTCGACCATGTCTTCACCGCCTCCAAACCCGCCACCACCGCAGCCGCCGCTGCCCAACGCCTCCCCCACCGCCGCTGCCACCAATTCCACCAACGCCGCCGCTGCGTCAACGGGCACCACGGCCTCCCTATCGGCGCCAATCTCCCCCGCACCCGGCACCACGCCGGGCCAGGGCCAGCCACAAACCCCCCTCCAGCAACCACCGCCGTCGCCTCCCTTCACACCGGAGGCCATGGCCGGCGTGCTCAACGACCTGGTCGTCACGGTCCAGGGCATCAGCCTCTACTTGGCGGGCCCGTACGGGCCGCCTCCACCGCTTCATCCGGCCGCGTCCGCGGGCTAGCAGGCGCTGCCATGGTACTCAGTACCGGCGGCCACCACCGACGGCTACCCGGCGCTTTCCCCATCGGCGGCTTCGATGCCGCCTTGGCCGCAGTGGCCGACGCCGTTCGCGGCGCCAACCGCGCCGCCCGCCACCACCCAGGGACCGCAGTGGCCGACCTGGGCCCCGCCGCCCGCGCCGTCCCTCACCGCGCCATCCCTCCCGGCGGCAACGGTGCAGGTTCCACTACCGCCCCCGCCCAACCCTAGCCTGGGCCGGTCCTCGCCGAGCGGCCTCCGATCCAGGAGGTCCGTTTTCCTTTGTCATCGTCGCCACTTCCTGGCTGGCTCCACGGGCCGCCGTCAGCTTCCACGGAGGCCCGGCCGCCGTCAGGGTTCCAGTTGCAGCCCGAGGCGTCGGGAGCCACAGGGGACAACGCCGGCCCTTCCACCCTGGACCAAGCTCGGTCATCGGCCCTCCGTATCGCCGAGGCAGTGGGCCAGGGCGCGCCACACCAGCAGCCGCCCCGGTTTGCAAAGATCGACTTCGCCACGTACGACGGTTCGGACGACCCGCTTAACTGGCTCAATCAGTGTGACCAGTTCTTCCGTGGACAGCGCACGCCCGCGTCGGAGCACACTTGGCTGGCTTCCTACCATCTCCGCGGGGCCGCCCAGACATGGTACTACGCCCTCGAGCAGGACGAGGGCGGCATGCCACCGTGGGATCGCTTCCGCGAGCTATGTCTTCTTCGATTCAGACCACCGGTACGCGGGAGCCGCTTGGCCGAGTTGGGCCGCCTACCGTTCAGCTCCACGGTGCAGGATTTCGCCGACCGCTTCCAGGCACTAGCATGCCACGCGCCTGGTGTGACGGCCTTACAACGGGCGGAGCTCTTCGTCGGCGGCCTTCCCGACCACATCCACGTGGACGTCGAGATGAAGGGGCCACAAGACCTTCAGACGGCCATGTACTACGCCCGCACGTTCGAGCGCCGCGTGGTGGCCATCCAGCAGGAATCACCGTCCCGGACCGCCGGGTTGCTACCCGGGCCGGATTCCGCGCAGGGTCGGCCTGCGCAGGCTTCTGTGACACCCCTCGTCGTGACCGCGGCGCGGCAGTTCCGCCGGCTCACATCAGCCGAACTGCTCGAGCGTCGTCGCCAAGGGTTATGCTTCAACTACGACGAGCCCTACATGCCCGACCATGCCTGCCCGTGACTCTTCTACCTGCAGGTTGCAGACTACATTCCGGAGGACACCGTCGCCGCCGACCTGGCCGCCCCAGCTGTCGAGAAGGTGTTTGACGCTGGTTGATCGCCTCCAGGAGTTCCGCAGGTGCTTCCCCACCTTACAGCTCGAGGACGAGCTGTTTGTGCAGGCGGGGAGAAGTGTTATGGCCGGTTTAGCTAGGCCCACCAGGCAATCTTAGCCCACAAGTTATCTTAGGTTAATTCTTATGCAAATTATCTTAGGTTAATTCTTCTGCAAGTTATCTAGGTTATAAATATAGGATGTAAGACTCTTTTTGGAATTAAGCAATAAGAAGATTATCTCTATTGCCCGGCTCCCAGAGGAGCCGGAACCCTAGCCGCCCCCTGCCTCTTGCGCTGCCGCCGCCATCCTCCTCTCCCGCGACAGCGCCCAGCCGCCGGCGCGGCCACTCATCGCCACGCCCAGCCCCCTCCTTCCCCTACTGCCTACGGCCAAGACCGGGCAGAACCCTAGCTCATAACAGTTTATGATTGCACCTTTCCATACAATTTGCAATATTTTTTTCTTTTATACTGAAGGCTACGTTTCAAAGCTAATCAATTTTTTATACTGAAGGCTATGTTTCAAATCTATTTCACTGTACACAAGTTCTCCATCGATGGAAGACTACAGGATGGACTGGTCAACGATGTGGTGGTTGCTACACCAGTCCGGTACCTCCACAAGGAGGAGGAGGAGGAGGCAATTTGAGGTAAGAACGGAGGCCTGGTAGTTCCCATGTTGACTGATTGGATCATACATTGAATCAGTGTAGAATCCTAATGCCTCTTGTTCGAGGTTTCAGGCAAACACATTTCAATGAGTGGTCAAGGCTACGTTTCAAAGCTAATCAATTTTTTCTGACATCTGTGTGCACTAGATTAATCAGGTCAGTTGACCACTAACCTTTTTGTTCACGTTGATTGTATCACTATGGTAGTTATTCTCCTGCCGAACTATCAAACATTCTTCATTTGTCTTTATCTAATATACTAGCTACACGACACTTTCTTTTGTAGAGGATGAGTCACTGTGCGCTACCTGCGGCTGCTGCCTTTTTCTCCCTCAAGCATGGGAAAATCGTTGGTGTGCCTACGTGGTCCCACAGTAGGTCTTTGTCCTCCAATGAGTATCTATTCCGTAATTTTATTTGTGTTCTTTTTCATGATACACGCAGAGGTGTTGCTTGGACAGGGGCATTAGCCTCACATGAATCATACTACCATTTTACATTCTGATGAATTTATTGACTTGTGGTTTTATGCTCTACATTCTTATTTGAAACCGTTGCCAGCTTTATAGATTGATAGATGATGTGTTGCAAAATGTCTGTTATCTACCAAATTTAGAATTGTTGATAACGTAAAGATGTCTGTCTCTTTTGTAGTATTCCGAATATTTGTCAGTTAGTTGTCAGTACCTTTGCTCGCTCTATCTAATTATATATATATTTGTTAGTCCCCCTATCTCAAATTTTTAGATAAATGCTCTTTTTTATTGACAGTGACTCAAGCATAGCACATGTGTTGTAGTGTTATATAGTAGGAAATATAAGGAAATTGGAGGGGAAGAGCAACCTTGGTACACTATGTATTTTTCTTTTCATTTGAGAGCTTCAGACAACGTGTCGGTCATTCATGTTTGGTGGTTTCTGATTGTACTCCAGAAAAAAAAATAGTGACTACCATATTCTACACATGCATGTACAGAATACCACAAGATGTAACATACTCATTTTGTTGTTAGGTAATGCAGGTAATTTGTAAATGTATTGTATCTAAATGTGGTCCAGATTGTAACAACTTCTGTGAGCATCTAAATGGTCTAGATGTTGTTACAAAATTGAAAGCTTTCAACCTAACCTTAGGTAACGACATGAAAGATTTGGATTTTGGATTGAATGATCACTGCCACCGTTCGTTATCTGTGGAATTACTGATTTTATTGGGAGAAAAATTGATATGTACTTCTATTAATGATTGGCATGTCCTCTTTGCAGATTGCAAAAGTTTTTCCCAGTACTGAATGTCTACTGACACACTACCAAGTGTCTTATTACTGAAATCCATGGTTATGTTTGTCTTACTTTTTCCTATGGTCAACTCTCTTTTGTATCAGCTACTTTTATCTCCTAAACAAAGATTGAACGGTCAGATTTTCCAAACATGGTGAACTTTTTTGGGGTAGGTTCAAGTGGTCTTTTGTCCAGTAAAATTACTTTTGTGGTTTCGGCCGTTTGTGGTACAGCTACACAAATAATTATATTCTAAGATATGGAGCGATTTCTCTCTATCACAACTTAGCATAGTAAATGATTTCTATGTAGGAAATTTGGTTACTTTGTAGTATAATAAACTTTGGATTATTCAAGAGAAGTAAATTTTCTTCTTATGGGTCCTACATATATATCTGCATAATACACCAATCTTGCTTAAATTGATTACATTATGCATATTTGTATTTTTAAAGTTAGCCAGAATTTTTCACATGTCATGTTGTACGTTTGCTTACCGTTGACATTTTTCATTGTTGAAACATTGTAATGGGACTTTGCAGAATTGTTGGCTTACTACAATTGTTTCCTTGGTCTGACAAGCTTCATGTAATTTGTAGGATTGAAAAATTATATAATAATATTTTAGTATGATAGTCATTTTTTTTACATTTTACAAGTGTGGTTTGTGCGACCTAAAATTCATTATATTTTTTATCCACTATCTCCCCTCTAAGAATTCACCTCATAAATCTTTACAATATTAAAAAAATAATATTCTGCGGCAACGCACGGGGTATCATCTAGTTACATAAGTATTCGAAATATCCAGATTGCTACAGATTGTTCTGTTTTTGACAGATTCTGTTTTCTATGTGTTGTTTGCTTATTTTGATGAATCTATGGCTAGTATCGGGGGTATCAACCATGAAAAAGTTGGAATATAGTGATATTACACCAATATAAATAAATAATGAGTTCACAATAGTACCAAAAGTGGTGATTTATTTTCTTATACTAACGCATCTTACGAGATTTTCTACTAAGTTTTGTGTTGTGAAGTTTTCAAGTTTTGGGTAAGAATTTGATGGACTATGGAATAAGGAGCGGTAAGAGCCTAAGCTTGGGGATGCCCAAGGCACCCCAAGGTAATATTCAAGGATACCAAGAGCCTAAGATTGGGGATGCCCCGAAAGGCATCCCCTCTTTTGTCTTCGTCTATCGGTAACTTTACTTGAGGTTATGTTTTTATTCACCACATGATATGTGTTTTGCTTGGAGTGTCTTGTATAATTTGAGTCTTTGCTTTTTAGTTTGCCACAATCATCCTTATTGTACACACCTTTTGAGAGATACACGCTTGAATCATGATTTATTAGAATACTCTTTGTGCTTCACTTATATCTTTTGAGCTAGTCAATATTGCTCTAGTGCTTCACATATATCTTTTAGAGCACGGTGGTGGTTTTATTTTATAGAAATTGATGAACTCTCGTGCTTCACTTATATTATTTTGAGAGTCTCTAAACAGCATGGTAATTTGCTTTCGTTATAAATTTAGTCCTAATATGATAGGCATCCAAGAGGGATATAATAAAAACTTTCATATAAAGTGCATTGAATACTATGAGAAGTTTGATTCCTTATGATTGTTTTGAGATATAATGATGGTGATATTAGAGTCATGCTAGTGAGTAGTTGTGAATTTGAGAAATACTTGTGTTAAAGCTTGTGATTCCCATAGCGCACGTATGGTGAACTGAACTATTATGTGATGAAGTCGGAGCATGATTTATTTATTTATTGTCTTTCTTATGAGTGGCGGTCATGGACGAGCGATGGTCTTTTCCTACCAATCTATCCCCCTAGGAGCATCCGCATAGTGATACGTCCATTTTGCATCATGCTTTTATATTGATATTTATTGTATTATGGGTTGTTATTACACATTATATCACAATACTTATGCCTATTCTCTCTTGTTTTATAAGGTTTACATGAAGACGGAGAATGCCGACAGTCGGGATTCTGGACTGAAAAAGGAGCAAATATTAGACACCTATTCTGCACAACTCCAAAAGTAATGAAACTTCACGGAGCGTGTTTTTGGAATATATAAAAATATTGGGCGAAGAAAATACTAGAGGGGGCCACCAGCCAGCCACAAGGGTGGAGGTCGCGCCCTACCCCCATGGGCGCACCCCCCGACCTTGTGGGCCCCTGGCATGTTGGGGAACGTAGCAACCAATTTAAAAAAATTCCTACGCTCACGCGAGAAATATCTAGGATATACATAGCAACGAGAGGGGGGAGTGTGTCCATGTACCCTCATAGACCGAAAGCGGAAGCATTTGACAACACGGTTGATGTAGTCGAACTTCTTCTTGTTCCGACCGATCAAGCACCGAACGTACGACACCTCCGAGTTCTGCACACGTTCAACTCGATGACGTCCCACGAACTCTTGATCCAGCAGAGGGTCGAGGGAGAGTTTCGTCAGCACGACGGCGTGGTGACGGTGATGGTGATGTGATCTGCGCAGGGCTTCGCCTAAGCACTACGTGAATATGACCGGAGGAGTAAACCGTGGAGAGAGACGCCGCACACGGCTTGGAACAATTGGTGTATCTCCAAGGGGTGTCCTGCCCACGTATATAAAGGAGGGAGAAGAGGAGGCCGGCCACCTGGGGGCGTGCCAAGAGGGGGGAGTCCTAGTAGGATTCGCCCCCCCTCTTTTTTCCTTCTCATGGAGGGGGAAAGAGGGAAGGAGAGGGAGAGGGGGAAGGAAAGGGGGGTGCCCCCCTTTCCTTGTCCAGTTTGGATAGCCCATGGGGGGTGCGCGCCACCCCTTGTGGGCTCCCCTCTCTCTCCTGTATGGCCCATGATGGCCCATTACTTCCCCGGTGGTTCCGGTAACCCCTCGGTACTTCGATAAATATCTGAAACATCCTAAAACCATTCTGGTGTCCAAATACCATCGTCCAATATATAAATCTTTACCTCTCGACCATTTCGAGACTCCTCGTCATGTCCGTGATCTCATCCGAGACTCCGAACAATCTTCGATCACCAAAACACATAACTCATAATACAAATCATCATCGAACGTTAAGCGTGCGGACCCTACGGGTTCGAGAACTATGTAGACATGACCGAGACTCATCTTGGGTCAATAACCAATAGCAGAACCTGGATGCTCATATTGGTTCCTACATATTCTATGAAGATCTTTATCAGTCAAACCGCAATGACAACATACGTAATTCCCTTTGTCTTCGGTATGTTACTTGCACTACAAAAAAGACACATCCGTGACATTTTGGGCCGAACGAAAAAAATTGTCATACTTATGACACTTCTATGACGATAATTGTGACAAAACCCGGTACCATCATAGATGTGGTGGGGTCCTACTTCTATGACAACCCAGTTGACACCTTGCTTCCGTCTCAAAAACAAATTAGATAAATGCAACTCCAATTATGGTGATTCATAAAAATGCCACTGCAATTTCCAAACTTTGAAAAATTCCACTGCAATTTTTGCAAACTTTGGAAAACGCCACTGCAATTTCCAAACTTTGAAAAACGCCACTCCTGACTTTGAAAAATGCCACTGGAAATGGCATGAAATGGCATTTTTCAAAGTTTGGAAACTGCAGTGGCATTTCTCAGAAACACCAGATTTGGAGTGGCATTTATCAAATTAACCCAAAGCAAAAATAACTGGGCGAGCTGCTGGGTCCCTGGTGTCAGCCGCTCGTTGTGCAATTCTCTCATTTATTGACTACGTTGACAATGGCATGGGACCCAGATGTCAGAAATCCATTAGGAGGAGCCATGTTTTTATTAGCTTGAAATAAGGAGGCACTTGCTTGCGTACTGCCATGACCTTGGCGGGTCCCTATTGTCATCCTCTCCACGTACAATCATCTCCTGATTGTGTACGCGTCAACTTGGTAGGCCCACAAGTCAGCCTCTAAACCCGTGGAGGACAAATACAACCCATTTAAAAAATAACAGCCCATTACGTACGTTCAAATGGAAAGTTTAACATTCAGAGCAAAGTAATAGGTCTGATCCACATATAGAGTACTGAACTTCCACGTTGACAACCATCATAGCCAAGTTAACTATCTACTCCCACTAATACTCTAGTAGCGTACAAGTACTAGCTAACTCTTAGCTAACTAGACGATGTCGGCCGCCATCTGCAGTACACGCTAAACACCGGCACCGGCATCCTCCGCCTCGCCTCAAACTTTCCAGAGGTGTGATAGGGAGCGTTGCTCGCATGCGTTGGCCCTTTCCATGCTGGCGTGGTCCACCGAAGCTTCGGCTTCTAAGCGGGAAACCCACTTGATGAGCTGGTAGTAAAAATCGACGTCGCGAACACGTGCGTGCCCGACAGCCTCTAGGGCTATTTGTCGGGCGTAGGCCTCCATGTAGTCGGCCCAGTTGCGGGCGCTCTTCTCGCGACTCAGAGCGTCGGTGCACTGCTGCTCCATGTCCCGTTGGCGGCGCATATCAGCGATACGCTGCTCCTCTGCCAAGCGGTCGCGCTCCAACAACTTCTGCTCCTTCGCCAAGCGGTCGCGCTCCAACAAGTCCTCGATCTCTACATTGCCATCTAAAGACCGATAGAATGCCTCCTCCCTCCGTCTGCCTTCCGGTGAAAAATCGAACACTAGTTCCAGCGGTGACCGCCTCCGACCTCGCCTATCGCGGACGGGCGGGGGCATGGTGGTTGTGGCGAGCGACATCGGGCCGGTGGGGGTTTATGAGGATAGGGCGAGTTGGGTCACGGCGCCACCATAGAAGGCCGGGAAATAGTACTTATAGGCGGAAGGTAGCACGACGGTCATCGGAATTCAATGCATAATTAAGCAGGCATGGCTTAGCGCGCCAGCTTGCCGTGGAAAACTAGAGAAACTGAAATTCTGACTGTGTCGTCCCGTCCCGTGCGTGCTGGGTCGCACGCTGGCATGACGGTCAAACGAGTGCACTTGAATCATCTCCCTCCTTGTCAATAATGATTCCACGGATTTAAAAGGCCCGCAACAATTAAAGCGCATCTTTTTTTGCATCAGTTAGCTGCCTTAATTACGGCCGGCTGCATGCAGGCACTCAAAATCGCTCGTGCCAGTACGTGGAGTAGCATGCAACGAGTCGCAGCCGAGGGCATTAGTTGATGAACTTTAGCTGGGAGATAAGGCATTTGCGAACATATTTGCTGGCAGTTTCTTCAGATTTGCATGGCATTTTCTTCAGAGCAGCTTGTCAGTTTCTTCAGAGGTAGGCATTTTTATTCAAAAAACTACCACTTTGGATCTTGCGTCGCAACAAAAACTACTAGGAGCACATTAGTAGGCTAGCTAGTGATCGATCAGTAACTTGTAAACACTGAGCGAATAGATATAAGGACCGGTTAATGCATCTCAATGATTCACAGATCATATACAAATATGTAGCTCCAAAAGCAAAGATCAGCCACAACTAAAACCAACTAGTACGCTTCCCATACATAAGATCAACATGTTAATGCATCTCAATGATTCACAGATCATATACAAATATGTAGCTCCAAAAGGAAAGATCTAGAAAAACATATGTTCTTCCTACTAACATGGCTGCTTCTCTTGGCCAACATTCAATACATACTAAAAGACAAATTTGTTTGTGAAGTCTACAATTCCTCTTGCAAACGTAAGTGGTTTTACCAACAGCTGGAACCATGAGGATGAACCACACATGATGGAGGAACATCCACTGCAATATGATTTGGTCTTCTCTCGATCACATGGCGAGACGTTTTTCGGAATACAAACTTTAACTTAGGCAAAATGATGCCCATTGTATAATCAGACCAAAGCAATCAAGCACCTAGTGTTGGCCAATAAATAGTATAGTACTACTTTTCTGCAGTCCACGAAGTGACTATCCAATCTTTATGTGTCTATTTTCAAATGGCACTGCATGCAGTGACTATACTATTCTCTTATGCAGTTCAACCAAAATTGCGGTCACTTTGTGTGTTTGCCAAATAGCAACAGATAGACATCTCTGTCTGCACAAATATCAAGCATCTAGTAAACATATACCCCACCTTGTATTTTCGGTTTAAACATGTCTCTTCTGCTTAGCATCTATCATGTTTTGCACTGGACAATTTCATAGAGTCGTGTTTTGCCCTGGACAATTTCATACTGAATTGATTTGCTTGTTCAGAGCAGAAATATAGCGTCTATTCTTCATCAAACCAAGGATATCCATGTTCGCAGTGATGGAAGAGGTGAAATCGATACAACCGAAATTGAGCATCCAATCATTGAATCATGTCCTGCACCTCCAATGTAGGTCAACCCTACCAATAAATTCACATGCAAACCACTAGTATTACTATATAATGACAGTACAAAAAGAGTAGCAAGATAGTAGCAAACCATGTACCTTCTTAATGAACAGCTCATAGTGCCACCAATTGGATATAAAGGTTTGGAAGAAAACATGCTCCTAATGTTGAACCAGTTGGACTTTTTGTGCAGTTCCACTAAAATCGAGCATCCCTGTTTGCATAGATATTGAAAGTGTGATTACTATAAAAGTGGCACTAGTTGAAGCATAGACTCACAAATATAAGCATTCCAATTTCTTAATGGGAAAAGGTAGCAAGACTATTTCTAACCATCTGTTTGAAGGAATAAATAAGGCAACAACGGCTGATGTCAGAAAGGCATATATAGTTCTTTCTGAAAGATTGATCGATTCTTGACCTTTCCTCTTCTTTTATGCATATTTTGTGCAGTTCAACTAAAATAAAATGCCATCACCGCCTTGACAATTCAGTGACACTATACAAAAGGAAATAACTTAACATTGCATCATGATGTCAGGTATGTAGTCGACAGGCATTAGAGACAAACTTACAGACCTCCTCCGATAACATAATGAACATTAATTTTAACAAAGGTGTGACTAGCTTTACCGGGATAATTTGAGTGAACTCTACACCCTTCGTTCCTTAATTTAGAGGTTTTCGTGGTTCAGTTTAAAGTACCCAAAGTCTAGTATTTAGAAAAACAGGTAGTAGTTTTCTTGAGCACATATCTGGGAAAGCTTGCCACACTTTATTTATGTCCATACGCTAATGCAACACCATTCGAAATTTCGAATACTACAAATATACACTAATCCAGTGGCTAGTGCAACAATAGAGTAGTTATTTTATTACAGGGTACAGTACAATGGTTTTACTGAACAGATTTCAATAAACTCTGGCACTAGAAGATTTCTATAAGAATTAACAATACAAAATGTAAAGGTAACATGTTTCAGCATTGGTATGCTAACTGTGCATGAGCATTAAACAAAATACAAAGGTCTGAAGGTAACTAGCATTATTAACTAATGACAGTATAAAAAAATTGCAAACCATGTACCTCCAAGGTAAATATCATTTTGAACTCGGGGGGGGGGGGGGGGCTTAAAAATTGCTATCCCAATCTTGATAATCGATCAATCATAAAAACTTGATTGAACGAATCAAGAGAACAGCCGCTGGAGGAGGTGCCCACTCTTGACCTTTCCTCTTGTCTTCATAATTTTTTGTGCAGTTTAACCAAAATAAAATGACATCAGTGCCTTGGCATTTTGGTGACACTGTATAAAAAATTAACTTATCTCATGAAAGTGAGGTATGTAATCTATAAGCATTAATAGTGCAAAAATCTGAAGGTAGTAACAAGTTTCATCGTTGGTATACTGGCTGTGCAACAGCATTAGAATGCCTTAGCTGAAAAATCTTTAGTACATCCACAATCAACAGCTAACCCTGAAATAATCCAATGACATTAAACGACATTGCTTAAATTTATCGGTGGCATTAGACTGAGTGCGGCATTAGTTAAATGTGGCATCACTTTAGCAGTAGCATTGCTTGACTTGACTGCTGGCGTTATACTAAAAGCAAAAAAGTGACAATAAGAGCATGGGAGGCCCATTCGGATAGTGGGTGCACCAGTACGATGTACCTCCACAGACGCATAGAGTGGTGAGGGAGGTATGGTTGCCCAGAGCAACAAATATCCAGGCAACATATGTGGATTACGTCCCAATTTTGTTATGTTTAGCCACATTTTCCCTATGTGAGGACAACAAACCGATCGACCTGGTCATTCTCTATTGTGTTGTCATGCCTTTATACCCTTCTTCAACCAAGAGACACGAGACTCATTCCTTAGCTACTGATTTTCCCCTTTTCAACCTAGATGTGGGTTCGATGCCTACTCTCTTGGACAGTACAGTCTCCCTTCCTTTTCTTATTCAACCCAGACATGGATTAGTCTGCATGAAGTAGGATTTCCTTTAATAGTGCAAATTAAGGTTTTCGTCTGCGTGACCAGCAGAGCAGAGGATAGCAAATTGGGAAGATGGTGGAGTGGAAAAAGATCCACATGCGGCGACATGGCAGATGGGGCAATAGAACAAGGGTATGGTTTGAAAAGAGGTAGCATACCCGAGGGTCGGCGGGAAGTGGCTTCGCTCGTGGTCGTCGTCCTCCGCACGCACTATGGCAGCGAGCTTGGGGACGGAGGTCATCCCGCGCGGGTGCTAGGTCTGAGAGGACGGCCTTGTCGTCAGTGCATGACCTCGCTCGCCGACGACGAGTGCGTCAACACTGCACATCCTTTTCTTCCCCGGCGGATCTATGACCACCTGTGAGGAGGGAGAGAGAGGCCGTCTTTTTTAGATCTAGAGAGAGGGTGATAGTGCGAGAAGCAAGTGGGCATCCCTTAGCAAGAAAGCTCTGAAGCTCCAGCCTATATATCTTTTTTATACTACTAGTACTAGAGGTGGAGTAGTGGTAGAGTAGTTTATATTTTCTCTGCAAACAGTACCAGTTAGCCGTGCTTCAAAACTGAACGACAAGCCAGTAAAAAAATAAAGTCCAGAAATAATACGACACTTTGGGCCAACACGGCCAGATCGCATTTTGCACGAGAAATTACACACCATGTTTCGTTGACATGTGGTCCCGTTCCAACATGTCAGTGAGACGACGGCGAGCCCTTTTGTACAATTTCCGAAAGGGCATGTAGGCTGGGGCGCCTCTTCGTGTACTGTGGAAAACTGGCAACCGTCCACTGACTCTTTGCCTTTCCCTCTCGATTCGGAACTGCTGTCGCACGGTCTTCCTCCCTCCTCCATTTGCCTTCAATCTTCCTTCTGCCATTGTTCGATCGTCTTCTCCATGGAGGGAACAAGGCGGAATCGACCCCGTTATTCTTGCCCCGATCTGAAAGATGACGTGGTGGGGGAACTCATTGATCGGTGCGACATCATCACCTCGGCTAGCATGGCAGGTTCGTTCAAGAACATTCTCGACTCAACTAATAACATAATTACAAGGAGCCCAAGGGTCTAGGAGCAGTTTGATCTCCCTTATCTTCTTCGCTATAAGCCTGTTCGCATGGGCGCGGACGACGGAGGCCTCACCTTGTGCAAGTTGATGCCGCTTGATAATGATACGTGTGATGTCAAGATGCCATCACTTAAGGGTAAGGCCTGAGCTGGCGCAAATGGAGATTGGGTTGTTTATATTGGGTACAATTGCGAGGGGGAACTTGTGAATGTGTACACTCATCAGCGGATTCCACTTCCAAAAATCTCAGAGTGCCCTGAGGTTGAGCACATAGATGATCTACGTACATTCAAATACGATCATGGTGGTTGTCGTCTACGGAAGATAGCAATTTGTCGAGTTCCCAACCGCTCTTGGAATTACGAGAACTATGAAGTTGTTGCTATATTCGACAAGCTTGTTGCCATCGTTACTGATTCCATGGTTCGTCCATGGATATTGCTCAAAAATCAGTTTCTGTACACGGATGATGGGTACTATGATGCAATTAAATACGAGGATCTTGTGTTTGCTTCCACCACTTGTGGCATTGTTTTTGCATGGGATCCTCGTTGTTTCAGTACGTTTGTCTTCCACCGTAATTATAATTGTTTCATCCACATGCATGCGGGTTAGCAAGTTTCTCTTTACTAATTAACCTTCTTCTTGTGTTTCCAAGGTCCTGTGAACATTCCACCGCCCATACTTGAAAAAATTTATAACCAAGGGGGAGATGATAATGGTGATGATCACGATCATGAGGACGAGCAGGACTTATATACTCAGTGGCGGCTGGCAACTAATTCCGATGGATCACCTCTTGTTGTCTGTATACAGTGCACTGAGATTGTTACTACTGAGGGAGCACGTGTTGTCTCCCATGGTCGCCCTCTCCGGACCTATTCCAACATGCGTTGAAGGGTATTTGGGATGGATACGGGTGTGCTAGCGCCAACACCTTCTCCCTGGTACAGTAATGATAGTCTTGGAGCAAACTCGCTCTTCCTTGGACCAAACTATCCAATGATGGTTAAAGGCGATCCAGCTGCTGTTGACACAATGTTACTGTCATTTATGAGAAGCAACTGTATCTATACCTCAGACATTGCGGTGGTTCCCTACCCTGCTCCTGATATATGCCGCTTCATCCTGGATGATCAGTCCTGCGTTGCTCTCGATATTGACAATAGCTGGCCCTTCCCAGAGCACCTATGGTTCAAACCAAGCGTTTCCAACGCCAAGGATTGGTTGAGTTGAAGTTCATTTCATTGCTTGTTATTTGTTGTGTGATGAAAACTTCAGTATTCACTAGAATTTTTTGTTGGAAATAATCTATAATCCAACATGTATCATCGTTGTCGTTGTGTGTTGATGACTTGTTGTATGTAATGAATGGTACATTTGCAAATGTGTGTCATAGACTCAATTTATGAATGGTTTTCAAGTCACTTCTTGGAATGTGAGTACCGTAGTAGTATAGCCAGCATCCAGTTAGTATATGAAGTTGCCACATCACATAAAAGCCAACCTAATATTGGAGTACCAGATCTGAGATGCCACGTGTACCAGATGAATGACTCCAAGTTTGACCACTGTGATGCTAGGTGCGAGCCGAGGAACACTGTTGGAGAGACCCCCCCTCATAATTTTCCTACATTGGTCGTTTGATTCATAGGATAGAATGCTATAGGATTTTTTTCCTATGTAATCATGTTTTAATTGGCAATCTAGCATCCACTCCAACTTTTGTTTCACTTCCTTTGATCCTATGAAGAGAGTACTTGCTCTAAATGATGTGCCGCTGCAAGAACCTCCTATATTAATTAACCATGCTCTAAAAAGGTGGACCAGCTTTGGCTATATAGTACTGTACTAGGTTAGTAGGTGACCTTGCGCTTGGCTCTTCTCCTCTTCCGGAAGTCGAACAATAATGATGGTACTACTTCTGGCAATCTGACACCAAATGAACTGTTGCATGTCCACCGCTTGTAAACAAAAGTTTCTCCTCGTGCTACGAGCCACTGCGCACGCGGTGGCGAGGGAGAAGGCATAGTAAGCAAGCTTCTCGTCATTCTGCGAGTTGACGACACACATCAAAGTTACGTATTTATTAGTACTCTCTTCAAAAAGGGTCGACCATGTCCATGGCTACCATCTCGTGCTCTGTCATTGAGTACATGCACTATTCACATGCCATCGAGGAGAAAAAATATTGCGTAGTACTAGGTGCCATTGAAGTGCACGACTCACTTACGCACTACATATCTCCATTTTCTTGCATGACACGCCACCTTGATGCTAGATGTCCCGCGTGTCATGGAGGCATATAGTATGATTTTGTAAAATGGAGGCATATAGATGTCCCGCGTGCCGGCAACAAGATGAACAAAGCTCATGTCTTAAACGAAAGAATGGAAGAACATAGATTCCCGACGACCGAGAAGGACCTACAAACCACGGGGTGGAGCGTATGCACTCGTAATATATTATATTATTCAGCGATATAAAATCAACCAAATCTCTCCACGTTCCTATACCATTCTATAGTACTATGAGAATAACTTTGAACGTAAGCCATTGATTCACTTATCCAATGGTCATAGTTGGAAAATCCAAACAAAACCAAGCATTGGATCAACTCTTTTTTCAAGATCAACTCTTTTATCACTTAGATTGTTGCCACCTGCCCACCTAGCCCACCTATATATCCGCTCACGTGTGATGACCACAGGAGCTATCCACTCAGATTGTATGTAAAAAAATAAAGGTCGATAACTAATGCGGCACCTCGGGCCAACGCGGCCAGATCGCATTTTGCATGAGAAATTACACACAATGTTTCATTGACATGTGGTCCCGTTCCAACATGTCAGTGAGACGACGGCGAGTCCTTTTGTACAATTTCCGAAAGGACGTGTAGGCCGGGGAGCCTCTTCGTGTACGTGGCAAATTGGCAACCGTCCACCGACTCTTTGCCTTTCCCTCTCAATTTGGAACTGCCGTCGCACGCTCTTCCTCCCTCCTCCATTTGCCTTCACCCTTCCTTCTGCCATTGTTCGATCGTCTTCACAATGGAGGGAACAAGCCAGAAACGACCCCATTATTCTTGCCCCGATCTAAAAGATGACGTGGTGGGGGAACTCATTGATCGGTGCGACGTCATCACCTCGGCTAGCATGGCAAGTTCGTTCAAGAACATTCTCGACTCAACTAATAACATCATTACAAGGAACCCAAGGGTCCAGGAGCGGTTTGATCTCCCCTATCTTCTTCGCCGTGACTCTGCTGACTGGCGTGGGGACGAGGGAAGCCTCGCCTTGTGCAAGTGATGCCACTTGATAATGATACGTATGATGTTAAGATGCCATCGCTTGAGGGCAAGGCTTGGGCAGGCGCAAATGGAGATTGGGTTGTTTATATTGGGTACAATTGCGAGTGGGAACTTGTGAATATGTACACTCATCAGCGGATTCCACTTCCAAAAATCTCCGAGTGCCCTGAGGTTGAGCACATAGATGATCTACGTACATTCAAATATGATCATGGTGACTGTTGTCTACGGAAGATAGCAATTTATCGAGTTCCCAACCGCTCTTGGAATTACAAGAACTATCAAGTTGTTGCTATCTTCGACAAGTTTGTTGCCGTCCTTCATGGTTCGACTGGATGGATATTGCTCAAAAATCAGTTTCTATACACGGATGTGTACTGTGATGCAATTGAATATGAGGGTCTTGTGTTTGCTGCCACCACTCGTGGCACTATTTTTGCATGGGATCCTCGTAGTTTCGGCACGTTTGTCTTCCACCGTAATTATAATTGTTTCATCCACATGCATGCGAGTTAGCAAGTTTCCCTTCTCTACTAATTAACCTTCTTCTTGTGTCTCCAAGGTCCTATGAACATTCCACCACTTATACTTGAAAAATTTTATAACCAAGGGGGAGATGACGATGGTGATGATCACGAGCATGAGGATGCGGAGGGTCCATATACTCAGTGGCGCTTGGCAACTTCCGATGGATCACCCCTTCTTGTCTGTATATAGCCCACTGCTGGTGTTACTACTAAGGAAGCAGGTGTTGTCTCCCATGGTCGCACTCTCCGGACCTATTCCAACACCCACTGCATGGTATTTGGGATGGATACTACTGTGCTAGCGCCAACACCTTCTCCCTGGTACAGTATTGATAGTCTTGGAGCAAACTCGCTCTTCCTTGGACAAAACTATCCAATGATGGTGAAAGGCGATCCAACTGCTGTTGACAGAACGTTACTACCATTTATGAGAAGCAATTGTATCTATACGTCGGACATTGCGGTGGTTCCCTACCCTGGCCGTGATATAGTAGGTCGCTTCAGCCCGGATGATCGGTCCTGCATTGGTCTCGAGATTGACAGTAGCTGGCCATTCCCAGAGAATCACTTGTGGTTCAAAGCAAGCGTTTCTAGCGCCGAGGATTGGTTGAGGTGAAGTTCATTCCATTGCTTGTTATTTGTTGTGTGATGAAAACTTTAGTATTTATAATATATCCTCATTGTCGTTGTGGGTTGATGGCCTGTTGTATGTAATAAAATGATATTCATGTGATAAACTTACTAAATTTATGAATGGCTTTCGAGTCACTTCTCTGAGTGGGTGCTACGACGAGGCAAAAATATATTTTCCGAATACATAATTGTACGTGCATTGCAACAGGTTATCGGATGAGGCCAATCAACAATAGTACACTATTTGTACTAGCTTCACATGATGCACTATCTCTACGTCTACGTATGTAATACAACAAGTTTTAAGCATGAGACCAGCCACCCATCCTCACAAAGAACACTTTTTAACCTAGCACAGTCTCCAGGAAATTTGGCCATAGTGTGAGGTGGGCCATATGTTAATGTGTTCGATGTACGTAACCAGCACCTTGAATCCTCGATACTACTACTATAAGTAGTAGGAGTAGTAGGGTGGCATGGGCCAGAACAAGCATTCATGTCCAGGAGTATGGCACACGCCACCAGCACGACTTCCATCTGACACTATATTTATTGCAGTCCGTGCTACAGCAATCTCTTCAACCTCATCGTTTCTCTAACTCAGCCATCGCGCGACGGGCGAGGTGGGGGTTTGCCGATAGTCGGTTTCCTCAACTGCGGTCCCACTTGTAAGGCCAACTCCAATGCGCGACCCCAAACGGACCTTCATTTTGCCTGGATTCTGTCCGTTTGGGTAGGGCAATGGGGTCGTGTCCGGGCCATTTCTCGAATGCGGTGGCCGTGCGCCGAACGCGCGGACGCATCCCAGCCGCGTACATTTTTCTTTGCAAACACATATATTTTTTTCATCATTGATTTTTTGGTACATGGAAATACATCACCAAAATTTTGACTAGAAAAACAAGAACCACAAGAATACATTTTAGAAGATATCCAACTTCCATAACTACTAATGTAAGTTGGATTAGTGCCTTCTCGATGCATTCATTGTTGATCTGCGGAGGCTCGATCCTGCGTGCTTCTTTCATCTTCGAGTGGAAAGAAGTAGATGTGTCTAGCCTCTATTCTATCAACAAGTGCACTAGTCTCATCTCTAGCCTCTATGCTAGCTAAAAGTGCTAGAACATCTACTAAATTGCGCTCTATCAATATATCGTTGTACTCTTCTTCCCAATACCAAAACTTGCATTCATTCTACACAATAAAATTTTAAGTTAGCACAACTAGTCTAATCCGAGAGCACAACCAAAGATTTGGTCGAGTTCTTCCTCCTTTTGCCGACACGTGGGACATCCAGCATCGAGGTCGTGTCATGCAAGAAAATAGAGTGGTAGTTGAAGCCACGTGATGTGCATCTTGGGTTAAACTGTAAATAGAATCCTACTACTCTTGAGTAACTCCAAAAGCGGCCACCGAAGATCTTTATTGGATTTGTTTTTCATCACCAGCACATCGAGGTGAAAGATGTGCAGGTTCAGTGGGTCCTCTTGCGTTTTCACTGACATGTGGGACCGCATATGAGCAAACAGATGATGGGCTCTGCGTGTTTGCTGGTTGGCTGAGAAGAGAGATAGAGGAGGGCTGAGCACGGACTCCAGGAAATTTGTTCTATGTAACCAGCACCTCGATATAGTGGGGTGGCATGGGCCATAACTAGCATTCATGTCTAGCAGTACGGCACACGCCACCCACACGAGTCCCATCTCACACCAATTTTGTTGGAGTCCGTGGTACAACCATCTCTTCTCCCTCCTGTTTTCTCAGCCATCGCGTGGTGGGCGGGGTGGGGGTTTGCCGATAGTCGGTTTGCTCAACTGCGGTCCCACTTGTAAGTGAAAATGCAACACAAGACGCATTCCCCCTTGAGGGGCGTGTTGGACCAACCGTGTGGCGGTGCGATGCGAACACGGTAGGCTTTTACTTTTGAACTTGTAACTTGTAAAATTTGGTTCTGCTCCATGGCGCGACCAATAGTTCGAAATAATGATTTTCCCTAGAGTAATGATAAGTTTGGTTCTGGCGTGGTTCATGCATGGAGTACATAGGAAAATTATGAAGTTGATGCGAAAGGTAAGCTAATTACTAGTAGTACCATATACTACTGCATGGATTTGACGGAAAGATAAAGATACATATGGATCCATCAACGACATCCTCGCGCCCTAGTGCACCGGGTCACCAACCGACGTGTGAGGAGCAGCGGTTGGCGGCAAGCTCAACATGCTTCTGAACAATGCCGTCCAAGGTTGCCCTGCGGTCCAATAAGGCCATCGTCCTCCTCTTTCATGTAGTAGTCCTTGTGGACGATTTGTGTGTAGACGTGGGTGATTATGTCGATGGTGTCTTGCTGCGTCAGGCGCTGCGTGGCGAGTGCGACCTCAAGGTGGACATTCTCCGGCGCGACGGTGGGCAGTCGCAGGGCCACTAGTGTGTCGAAGAGGTTGTCACCATAGAGGCCGTTGAGGGTGGCAGGCATCACAGAGCCTGGGCACATGGGCTAGAGGCATACGTCAAGGTCATTCGCGAGCTTCTTGACGATGGTGAACTTGTCGAGGAAGCCGATGAGGACCTCGTCGAACAAGGAGACGAAGCTATCGTCCAAGCGGCCCCTCGCCCTGGCGGCCTCAAGCACTACCTGGAGACATTCCTCGGTGCCAGGACGCAGGCCGGCATCGTGGACCATCTGGCACAGCCAGCTGATGCTCGCGCTCATCGCCTCCATGGGTGTAGCTTCTAGTCAATTGATCTTGTGATTGGAGTGATCACTCTTGCCCTTGGGTGCATAGGTGTGTAGGATTTCGTAGATTGGACTGGCGGGAGCCTTTATATGAGAAGTGCAAACTGCGTTGAATTCATGTGCGTGTTGGCCATCTACTCCTCGCCCCTCTACTACACCTGCCTTTGGCTATATGACAGGTTGGCCAGCCACCCGTTGGGCCCACGTGTCATACACCCAAAGGCAGGTGCAGTAAGTCAATGAAGCTGCATCCCCCTCCATGCCCGTGCATGCTTTCAATGACTTGAGAGTACCAAACATCACATGCAGTGGTTAGTTCATTGCATGTAATCTTATTAAGTAGCAAAAAGACATTAAGTTATCTCGCCGATAGGAATAAAACAATACACCATGTATTTATTTACAGAGGGAGTAGTACATTTTTTGTGACATGCATTACTAGATATTGCTAGTCAAATACTAAATCCAGATGTACGTGGTAGTACTACTAAATCCAGACGGTGGTGCTAAGTACTACTAGTAGTACTACCAATGTAGTAGCACTGTACTACCCATTGGTCAAATTATTACGTGCTGCTTCTCACAGTGAAGTGACAAGACCCTACGCAGAGATGACACCTGAGTATAGGCATCGTGTTCGGCATACCATAGTCAGCCTCACCGTCTACAGTCACTATCATCATGGTTGTAGACCTAGCCTGCTTACAACTATCCGTGTTCGACATAATTTTCCATGCGTAGATGCCCGTGCATTGCATGGAACACCAAGACTGGGGGGTGGACGGCGCCGACGGCGGCCATCGCGCCAGATTTTTCCATCGCCTTCTAGATGTGGAGGGGAGGAGATAAGGCTGATTGTGAGAGAGAAGGAGTTGTTTGTAAATAGGGAGCAAGTGCGGGCATCTTTTTTTTAAACTGGAGAAGTTTGGTCTGTATGCGTCAGATCTAGATCCGACGACTATTGGTGAAAGATGACAAGCACAACATCATCACCAACTCAGGACCTGTTTGATTCGCAGGATTTTGAAAACGCAAGAATAGGACATGGCAATATTACAAGTTTCAAACCGATATTACAAATGTTAGGAGTAATGCTACACCTACGAAGAGGGAATTACTAGGAAGTTTACGTAAGAACTTTTGTTACTTTAGGTGGATGCAGCATTATTGTACAAACTAAAATCCACCGCCCTGACAAGTCACTAATGAGGAAATAAGTTTTCGAGCCTCTGGCCACTTGATGTTTCAAAAACAAATTCAGCTTCTGTGGAGACTTTGTCATTTAGGCTTAGATGCTTGCGGTGATCAGCACACCATTCATTGTTGCGCCAGAGAACGCCAAACCTCATTACCCTGAGTACACTTGCCTCCAGAACAAAGAACCTAGCCAATTTAATCTCAGACGTGTGATGACCCACAAATGTAGGGGATCTATCGTAGTCCTTTCGATAAGTAAGAGTGTCGAACCCAACGAGGAGCAGAAGGAAATGATAAGCGGTTTTCAGCAAGGTATTCTCTGCAAGCACTGAAATAATAGGTAACAGATAGTTTTGCGATAGGATAATTTGTAACGAGTAAAAAGTAACAAAAGTAAATAAAGTGCAGCAAGGTGGCCCAATCCTTTTTGTAGCAAAGGACAAGCCTGAACAAACTCTTATATGATGTAAAGCGCTCCCGAGGACACATGGGAATATCGTCAAGCTAGGTTTCATCACGATCATATGATTCGCGTTCGGTACTTTGATAATTTGGTATGTGGGTGGACCGGTGCTTGGGTGCTATCCTTACTTGGACAAACATCCCACTTATGATTAACCTCTATTGCAAGCATCCGCAACTACAACAAAAGTATTAAGGCAAACCTAACCATAGCATGAAACATATGGATCCAAATCAGCCCCTTACGAAGCAACGCATAAACTAGGGTTTAAGCTTCTGTCACTCTAGCAACCCATCATCTACTTATTACTTCCCAATGCCTTCCTCTAGGCCCAAATAATGGTGAAGTGTCATGTAGTCGACGTTCACATAACACCACTAGAGGAGAGACAACATACATCGCATCAAAA
The DNA here is from genome assembly GCA_034509565.1 of Triticum monococcum. Lineage (NCBI taxonomy): Eukaryota > Viridiplantae > Streptophyta > Magnoliopsida > Poales > Poaceae > Triticum > Triticum monococcum. The sequence goes on from CM067843.1 coordinate 479,954,591, forward strand.
TATCGAACGAATACCAAATTCAGATGACTACTAATAGCAAGACTTCTCCCATGTCGTCAGGAACAAACGTAACTACTCACAAAGCATATTCATGTTCATAATCAGAGGGGTATTAATATGCATATAGGATCTGAACATATGATCTTCCACCAAATAAACCAACTAGCATCAACTACAAGGAGTAATTAACACTACTAGCAACCCACAGGTACCAATCCCAGGCTTAGAGACAAGAATTGGATATAAGGGAAGAACTATGGTTTTGAGAGGAGATGGTGCTGGTGAAGATGTTGATGGAGATTGCCCTCTCCGATGAGAGGAGCGCTGGTGATGACGATGGCGATGATTTCCCCCTCCCGGAGGGAAGTTTCCACGGCAGAACAGCTCCGCCAGAGCCCTAGATTGGTTCCACCATGGTTCCATCTCGTGGCGACGGAGTCTCGTCCGGGAAGATGGCTTATGATTTTTTTCTCATCGAAAGACTCCATATAGCAGAAGATTGCCATTGGAGGGCCACCAGGGGGCCCACGAGGTAGGGGGCGCGCCCCCCACACTCGTGGGCAGGGTGTGGCCCCCCTGGTGAACTTCTTGCGCTCAGTATTTATTATATATTCTGAAGTTGACTTGCGTGAAGTTTCAGGACTTTTGGAGCTATGCAGAATAGGTCTTTAATATTTTCTCCTTTTCCAGCCCAGAATCCCAGCTGCCGGCATTCTCCTCTTTATGTAAACCTTGTAAAATAAGAGAGAATAGGCATAAGTATTGTGACATAATGTGTAATAATGGCCCATATTGCAATAAATATCGATATAAAAGCATGATGCAAAATGGACGTATCAACTCCCCCAAGCTTAGACCTCGCTTGTCCTCAAGCGAAAGCCGGAATCGAAAAATATGTCCACATGTTTAGAGATAGAGGTGTCGATAAAAATAAAATGCGGACATGAGGGCATCATGATCATTCTTAGAACAACAACTCGTATAATTCTTGTCATATGATCTCTTATGCTAAAGTAACAATTCCATCACAATTTCAAGTATGAATCATAAACTTCATTGAAAACTAACAAACTATAATCTCGGTCATTGGAGCAATTGCAATTTATCATAACATAGGAAAGAGTCAAAATAAGAGCTTTTTAGCAAGTCCACATACTCAACTATCATATAGTCTTTCACAATTTCTAACACTCATGCAATACTTATGGGTATGGAGTTTTAGTCGTACGCAAAGAAAGATAGGGGCTTATAGTTTTGCCTCCCAATGTTTTACCTCAAGGGTAATGTCAACAATAATAGTTCATGAAAACTCACATCCAATTAGCCATATATACCAGGATCTTTCCAACATGTTGTGCTTGCCAAAATATAAAATGTAAAAAGGAAGGGTGAAGATCACCATGACTCTTATGCAATGTAGGATATAAAAGTGAAAGATAGGCCCTTCGTAGAAGGAAGCAGAGGTTGTCATGCGCTTTTATGGTTGGATGCACAAAATCTTAATGCGAAAGAACGTCACTTTATATTGCCACTTGTGATATGGACCTTTATTATGCAGTCCGTCGCTTTTATTTCTTCCATATCACATGATCGTATAAAGCTTATTTTATCCCACACTAATAAGTCATACATGTTTAGAGAGCAATTTTTATTGCTTGCACCGATGACAACTTACTTGGAGGATCTTACTCAATCCATAGGTACGTATGGTGGACTCTCATGGCAAAACTGGGTTTAGGGATATTTGGAAGCACAAGTAGTGTCTCTACTTGGTGCAAAGAATTGGCTAGCATGAGAGGGAAAGGCAAGCTCAACCATGTTGGATGATCCATGACAATATAATTTATCTCAGATGTAAGAAAACATAACCCATTACGTTGTCTTCCTTGTCCAACGTCAACTCTTTAGCATGTCATACTTTAATGAGTGCTCACAATCATAAAAGATGTCCAAGATAGTATATTTATATGTGAAGACCTCTCTTTCTTTATTACTTCCTATTAATTGCAACGATGACCAAAACTATGTTTGTCAACTCTCAACAACTTTTATTCATCATACTTTTTCTATGTGAGCTCATTACTCTCCATAAGATCTATATGATGTCTTTTATTTCCTTTTTATTCTTTCTCTTTTCTTTTATTCACTCAAGATCATGGCGAAACAATCAAGCCCTTGACTCAACACTAATCTTTATTATATATAGCTCACGGACTCGAATACATAGAAGGATCATAAAGCAAAACTCACAAATAGATCATACTAAAAAGCTTTTATTCTACTAGATCAAGATATTATCAAAAGGATCGAACTAAGAAAAACGGTAAGGATAAAGTGATGGTGATACGATACCGGGGCACTCCCCCAATGTAGCGACCCGACCCATATGGATCAAGTCTACTGTGCTCCGGTGTCATCCCTGGATCAGTAATGCTGACACCACACAGTACTTCGAAGGATTTATAGCAGAGTGGCAATCACACACTTATTACATCGGTGTCTCAAAAGAGAACTTATTACAAAAATATGGCTTAAGGCCATCTAATATCAATAACAGCGGAAGACTTGGAAGGTAAATGGGTCCATCAACTCCAACGGCATCACTGAGTATAGAACCACGACCTAAAAGCACCTTAATCGTCATCTGAAAAGTCTGCAACATTAACGTTGCAGCCCGAAATGGGTCAGCACATGGAATATGCTGGCAAAGTAACACATAGAGAGTAATGGAATGAAACAACTATACTATATGCATATTTGGCTGGTGGAAAGCTCTATGGTTACTGTTTTGCGTAAAGCTAATTTTTCCCTACTACAAAGGAATGAATTTATTTAACTATCATGGTGGTTGTTAAACATTGAGAACGGTTGACAGCATTCTCAATCCCAATTAAAAGTAGTCATCAATAACCCAACAATATTAATTAGAAGTAACATGTTGAGATTCACATATTATTCAAGTACTAGATACTCAAGATTGTCCATACCGGGGACACGGCTAATCATGATTAGTTTGTTACACTCTGCAGAGGTTTGCGCACTTTTCCCCACAAGACTCGATCGCCTCCGTTGGATTTCTCGCACTACTAGTGTTTGAGAAACGGATGACCGAGACACAGTCTTTCAGAAGCGCTAGCACCTTACGATGGATAGACCAGTACACCTACTTTCCCCTACATCTGCTAGTCTACCCTGTAAGAGTTCGCACGACTTAGTCAACTATGCCAGAGCCCATAATGGCTTGTGGCTGCACACGTAAGTATTTAGCATGAAAGATCTTATGATCCCTTTGAGCCTGGGTGGCGGTCCAAAAAAAACAGGCAAGTCCTGATAGACATCAGGTGCCTCAATCCACCCAGATGTGTGTTTAAGTTGCCACCTTAGATAAACCATTAAAATTATCAATCTCACATCTGTCATGGATATCACTCACCCAATCCACGTCTACTAGCATAGCATGGCATAATAAGCAAACGTAGAAGTAACTCCCAAAGGTTTCATAATAAACAGGTAATAGGTACTACCTCATCTACTTCCCATCCCACAATTTAATTAGATCCTAATCATGCAATGTGTGAGGATGGATCTAATGCAATAAAACTGGGTTGTAGAAAAGGTATGATCAAAGTGTTACTTGCCTTGCTGATGATCCGCGAGTCCTAGAGATTCGAAGTAACAAGCGGCGTAATCCGGGTAATCTATTGTGACGCCCGGATAATTAGGCTATAGTAACTCCACACTAATGATGCCACGTCACCTCGATTACTGTTATTAATCTCGCGATGGTTCGAAACCCGGTTCAAATTTCAAATTTAGAATAAAGGCAAACAATAAAAATTTTCAAATATTAAAAACGAAATGTTCGGGTGGAGCAGAATAATGCATAAGTAATTATGGTGAAGAAACCATTTTCTTATAAAGTGTTTAAGTGCTCAAAAATGATTAAAATAGTGGCTTAAGCGATTATATAAATGGCTTTTATAATTTCTAAAATATCAAACTAAATTATTTGAGTACCAAACTTTTTGTGGCGGGGGTATATTTACTTATACTAATTTAGAAACTAGTTTTGTATTTTATTTTAACTAAAATAATATGTAACTAAAATAAAACAGAAAAGAAAAAATAACGAAAAGTAAAACTAAAAAAAAATACCAACCCCCCCCCCCCCCACGCTGGGCCAACCGGCCCAGCTAGCCAACCGGCCCTCTTCTCTGGCCTACAAGGCCACCCCCCCGAACCCTAACCCCCACCCGATCCCCACTCACCCCCACTCGTCCCACCCCCGCGCGTCTCCCTCGCCCCTCCCCGATCTGGATCGGGGGAGAAGGCGCCTCGACCCCGCCGCCTCATCCCTTCGCCTGGCGCCGCCGCTGCCCACTGCCTCCGGCCACCCCCTCGCCGGCGCCCGCCTCCCCATCTTCCCCCGCATGGCGCCCGCCCCACTCGCTCTCTCCCCTCCCTCCCGATCCAGTTCTGGATCGGGATCGGGCCGACGCCCCGCGCCACCCACGACTCCGACGCCCCCCCTGTGCAGCACCTCGCTGCATGTCTCCCCATCCTCCCCGAAGCCCACCTCGTCGCGACACCCCTGCCTCTGGATCGTTTCGACGTTGCCGCCCGGAACGCCACCGCCACGGCCACCTCGTCGTCCTCCTCAACACCTCGCCGGAGCTGCCGTGTCGCTGCACCTCATCACCATGTCGCTGTCATCACCGTCTCCTCCCCGCGCCCCACTGCCTTGGCCCTACGCTCCCGCGGTGAGGCCTCGTCCTCCCCTGTCCCCGCGCCATATGCGCCTCCCTCGATGCGCCACCACGCGCACGCTCACCATCGCGTCCGCCGCGCCCATCGCCGTGAGCCCCGCCTCACTTGCTCGCCGCCGAACCAGCGCTCGCCGAGCTCGCGTCGCCCGCGACCGCTCTCTGGCCCCGCCCACGGCTCACCACCCCAGCGCGCGTGCCGGCGACGCTCGCCGCCCTGCCTTCTCCTGCGCCGCTCGCCCGCGGACCCCCCTGCTACCGCGCTGCCGCGCCGGTCGCCGGCGACACCCCGCCGCGCCCTGGTTGCCTCGCCCCCCTCGGACGGGCTCGACCCCGCACGGGGCGCCCGTAACCGCATCGCTGGCAACCGCGCGCCTGCTGTGGCCCTAGGCCACTGACCGAACTGGCCCAGCCCCCCCCCTCCAGAACGTTTTAATTAAAAAAAGAAGGGAAAAAATAATAATAAATAAAATAAAAATAAAAATAAAATTAATTAATTAATTAATTAAGGAATTAATTAAGTTAATTAATTATAATTAGATTAACCTAATCACTAATTAACCTAATTAACTGTTAGTTAATTAAAACATTGTATGACGAACGGGACCCACACGTCAGTTAACCAGTCAACGCCTCTGTTAACTGCTGACGTCATGCTGACGTCAGCGTGCACTGTTCTGGATAATGTTTAATTTAAAATAATTAACTAAATACTAAAAATGATTTTAATCTTTTAAAATTAATATAAAATAAACCGTAGCTCAGATGAAAATACTTTCTACATGAAAGTTGCTCAGAACGACGAGACGAACCCGGATACACAGCCCGTTCATCCGCCACACCTCCCTAACCTATCGAACTCGCAACTTTCCCCCTCCGGCTCCTCTGCCCGAAAACGCAAAACAACGGGGATACTTTCCCGGATGTCACCCCCCTTCACCGATATCACCTACTACCGCGTTAGGGCACCTCTAACGCTGTTACTTGTCATGTCATGCATCACTATGCATATGCTTGCTTATATATTTATTGTTTCTCCCCCCTCTTCTCTCGATAGACACCGAGACCGACGCCGCTGCTACCCCGTACGACTACGGTGTTGACGACCCCTTATTCTTGTCTGAGCAACCAGGCAAGCCCCCCCTTTGATCACCAGATATCGCCTACTCTTCTCTATGCTGCTTGCATTAGAGTAGTGTAGCATGCTACTGCTTTCAGTTAATCCTATACTGCTGCATAGCCTGTCCTTGCTACTGCTGTTCTTACCTTTACCTGCAAACCTAATGCTTAGTATAGGATGCTAGTTTATCATCAGTGGCCCTACATTCTTGTCCGTCTGCCATGCTATACTATCGGGCCGTGATCACTCGGGAGGTGATCACGGGTATGTACTATATACTTTATACATGATACATGTGGTGATTAAAGACGGGTAGGCTCATAGGAGCACCCGCGAGTGGATCTTTGAGGCGGAGCGACAGGGCAGGTTCCGACCACCTAGGAGAGAGGTGGGCCTGGCCCTGGTCGGTGTTTGCGGATACTTAACACGCTTAACGAGATCTGGGTATTTGATCTGAGTCTGGCCATTTGGTCTATACGCACTAACCATCTACGTGGGAGCAGTTATGGGTATCCCGGCGTCGTGGTATCAGCCGAAGCCTTCGTGACGTCAGCGACTGAGTGGCGCGCGCCGGATTGGACTGGAAAGCCACTAGGCTAGGTCTGCTTCCGGCCGCGTACGCAACGTGCAGGTGTGCAAAGGGCGATGGGCCCAGACCCCTGCGCCATAGGATTTAGACCGGCGTGCTGACCTCTCTGTTGTGCCTCGGTAGGGCTGCGACGTGTTGATCTTCCGAGGCCGGGCATGACCCAGAAAAGTGTGTCCGGCCAAATGGGATCGAGCGTGTTGGGGTATGTGGTGCACCCCTGCAGGGAAGTTTATCTATTCGAATAGCCGTGTCCCTCGGTAAAAGGACGACCCGGAGTTGTATCTTGACCTTATGACAACTAGAACCGGATACTTAATAAAACACACCCTTCCAAGTGCCAGATACAACCGGTGATCGCTCTCTAACAGGGCGACGAGGAGAGGATCATCGGTTTGGATTATGCTATGCGATGCTACTTGGAGGACTTCAGTCTACTCTCTTCTACATGCTGCAGGACGGAGGCTGCCAGAAGCGTAGTCTTCGAAAGGACTAGCTATCCCCCTCTTATTCCAGCTTTCTGCAGTCCAGTCCACATATAATAGCCTTATTCCAGTTGATACCTATGCATACATATGTAGTGTAGCTCCTTGCTTGCGAGTACTTTGGATGAGTACTCACGGTTGCTTTCTCCCCCTTTTCCCCCTATCCCTTCTACCTGGTTGTCGCAACCAGATGTTGGAGTTCAGGATCCAGACACCACCGTCGACGACGACACCTGTTATACCGGAGGTGCCTACTACTACGTGCTGCCCGCTGACGACGACCAGGAGTAGTGTAGGAGGATCCCAGGCAGGAGGCCTGCGCCTCTTTCGATCTGTATCCCAGTTTGTGTTAGCCTTCTCAAGGCAAACTTGTTTAACTTATGTCTGTACTCAGATAATGTTGTTTCCGCTGACTCGTCTATGATCGAGCTCTTGTATTCGAGCCCTCGAGGCCCCTGGCTTGTAATATGATGCTTGTATGACTTATTTTATTTGTAGAGTTGTGTTGTGATATCTACCCGTGAGTCCTTGATCTTGATCGTACACATTTGCGTGCATGATTAGTGTACGGTCAAATCGGGGGCGTCACAAGTTGGTATCAGAGCCGACTGCCTGTAGGAATTCCGCTTCCACACTCCTTGGCCGAAGTTGAGTCTAGTCGATGAAAACTGTTTTACTAACATGGCTGTGTGGCCCATGGGCCCACGTCGCCATTTGGGTGGTATTAGGATCTTTTACTCCTCGATCCTTACTCTGGGGCTCTGATCTCTCTTCTATTCGGGTTAAAATGAATTAACTAACTCTGACTCTAGGATCTCGTTACTACTTCCACCTGGAGAGCACCTTAGTAGGATGATCGTCTACTGCACCAGAAGATTCCGAAGATACTCTTTAATATTCTCTCGAGACTTGTGCCCACCACTTTTTCAATTCCCGACCACCGATAAATCCTTATGGATAAATACTTACACCTGTCACCCTTACTATTATTTCCAGTTAATCTTGTTATTACAAGATACCCTGAAAATTCTCTCTCTTGTTCCGATAATACCCCGTGCCCACTGCCCTTGCAGTTCTTTGCAACCTGGATAACCCTTCGAATAATTTCTCGCACTTATTAAGTATCCGCTCATCCCAAGTGGATACATGTGTTTCACAATGGTCTTCGAAATACTATTCGATCCTCCAAAAATCCTTAGTAGCTTATTGCTCTGCAATACTTGTCTGCTTGCGTGATGGATGCTTTCCATATGTCTGGCAATCATCGTTAGTATCCTTAGGCACCGTCCTTTTGATCCCTTTGATTCAACATGAGTGCGAATGCACGCAATCATCAGTTGATCCTTTTAAATTATCTTTTCGGCTCAGACGCCAGTTTAAACATGAGCTGGATCTCGATCAATCAAATTGCTGTCGATTGTACCCTTACGGCTATTCAACTTATCCATCCCTGATCAGAGCATTGCTTCTGATCCCTTGTCTTGGAATTGATAATTCCTTTGCATTTGAGCCTTGAATTAGTCAGTTGTTTCTAAAGTCTGATCTCCTTGCATTGTTTATCCCTCTGGTTGAGTACCGATGCTCGCAACAGATCCCTTGAGGACCACCAGATCATTGCTGGATTTTATCCGACAGCACCCTTCATATTCAATAAGTCTGTGAGCCTTTCCTCGGATACATAATACCTTTGGTAAATTGTATCCTCTGCTTTCTCAAACATGCTCTACTATCGAGCTGGTGTTATTTATTCTTGAAATTTGTGGTATATACTCCTAAGATGCCCTGATGGGTTGAACATATGCCTTCTCTAAACTGTGTGAACTCGAAAGTTTTCACGAGTCATACTCTTCTGGTATTTTGCTAGATAAAATTTCTATACTACAGCTTCATCAAAAGCGAGAAGTAAAATGAAAGGTTATGCATGGAAGAATTGGGAGTCGACCTTGAGCCTTTGCGTTCATGCCCATGGACCCGATGTGAAACTTATCATCGAAGCTTCTTGTAAATGATATTAGTTCCCTTGGTATAAGTTCATCTTATATCTGGGATCCGGCCTTTTACAATCGTGGTTCCGACCATGTTCTCTTTTAAATACCATTTTCGATGCAAGTGTAAGCACTTGTCTCATGTGGATCAATACCTCGGTCCAACCTCTACTTTGATCCGTCTTCGAGTATTACCCCCCTGGTATCTCGAGATTATCTTGAAACTGCATAACTTCTTATGAGTTCTTCATCAAGTACTACATTCTCACTGATTACAGTTTTCATGGGCTCTGAGTTATTAAACACTCAAAGACACCGCTAACTGAACTGAGTCTGCCCTACGGTTCAGCAACTCTTGATAATCTTCTTTAAGTCCGAGTTTGTACTCGATCATGTCATTCCTAGCCTGATCGGCTATATCATTATCGTGCTAAATTTTAACTGTGCTACCTGGTCCTTAATCCCGGAGCACAACTTTCGATGATGAGCTAAGCTTACGTCGATCTTCCTCGTCATATCAATTCACCTTGAACAACAAGCTTGATTTCAAGTTTGTGCCCTACCCATGGTTCCAATAACCTTCCGCTTCATCATTCCTTTGATTTGATGTTGTCACTGATTGATTACATCTTGAAATCTCTCGACCAATGTGCCGTGAAGATCATCAACCTTATGAGGTCTTCCTGGATATCAATTGAATTCATGATGAGAAATACCATCCTTGCGCCCGATGAATTGTACTATCATCGGCCACTTTATTGCCTTCCCTCCAACACAAACTTATTCGTGTTTTGAGTTATACCTTGAGGTCCTTGCTATACAGCATTTGTTCTTATTTACCTTGGAATGTTACCACCTTTTATGTCAAGAATGTCGTGGTAATTTTACCACCTCTTGAGAATTCTTGATATAGTAATATCTCTCGCCTTTTGCGTTCATCTCTTGGTCTCCGTATTGTTTCTAATCGGAATACCGACTAATGGTCTGTGTTGTGCAAATTCTAAACTTCTAGCAACCCTATTGCTTGAAGTTATTGGTCTACAGTTTCATTCTAAGTCTATTGATTATTGAATCATCATTCAAACATTGATCGTGCTACCTAGTCCAGATTCCTGGTTGCACCCTTCTATCATTGTTCAGTTGTGTATGTTTCCCTCGAGCATACATCATTATGACATTTGATCCGACAAATGATATTTCCTTGTTCACATAATTGTGGAAATCAATCCTTTGGAAATTGCGATGATTTTTTGCTGAGCCTATCAGCCACCTCCTCATCCTCTCCTTGGTTTACTGATGAACTCTTGTTTCGGAACTCGCTTCCATAGTTCATTTCCCGAGAATCTTACAATGTCATCTCGTCAAATTGTGCCGCACCTTTTCTTCTCAGGCATCCTAAGTCTGAGGTATCGTGACACCAATCAGATCTGAATCTCGGTCAGATATGATGGTTGGAACTTATTTCCAAGAGTTATAATGTTGGTCTTTATATATGACCCGGTAAGGTTATGTCAGGCCTAGCACACCTGGCCGGAGGACCTATTGTTGTAGTATCCTTTTTAGCAAGTTTAGCCATTCTTCCGTGAGGAAATTGTAAGACTTATTTCACAAGCTATTCCTGATGGATCCTTTGTGTTTCCAAAATCTGACCTTTGCTTGAATACCATGTCAATGCTTCTTGAAGCATGTTTGTGGTACTCCGATTTTCAATAAGAGCATTGAAAGCGCAATGCTAAGTTTTCTTTAACCATTATCCAAACACCGTTGTATGGGTACTATCATGAAATTTCTCTCCCCTTACTTAAAGGGTTTTCTACATGATATCCTGCCACGGATATCATGCTCTGTTTGTCCTTGAGAAGGATATACCCCTGAAATATGTGTTTAAACACATTTTCCTTTCCATTCTTCTGTTAAATCTGATAATCATATTTTCCTTTCCATTGTTCTATTTAACCTTCTTGAGGTTTATATGATCTAAGCAGTAATACGTCACTGCTTTTATAAGCACCTCGGCGTACAACTCTAGCAGTAAGACCCTGTTACTATTGTTGTTGACATTCCGGTAACCACCGATGAACGAGAACTTTGCCTATTGGTCTGCCTCGTTTCAACGAGCAGGAAAATGGTTCTCTTCGTCCCTCGCCCTTGGTACCGACGTTGTTGCCGACATAACTGACATGGTACTCTCTGACATGCCTTGCTATCATGACCGAGCAAGATGTCACTGCTCCTTCTACTTTTGACCCACATGGTGGGCCCATAACCCACAGTTCCACAGGATCGAAACCTGACTCTCCTGTACATCCCTGTTTCGAAGTTATCCCTTGCTCTTCGTTTTGTATGTAATTTGCGAGCCACCTTCCTAGTGATCAATTCAGGTATCGGACGTAATACTTTCCCATCGCTCTGAAACCCTGTCACATTTCGTTCAGGCAACTAACAGTTGCCTATCCACTTGAAACTCCTTAATTCACCTTCTTAATTTACTCTTGATGACTTTCTTGAATTTCAACTCGAGAGGTGACTCTATACCTCGTTCACTGAGATAGCCCTAGGTACCTAACATGTATTGAGCTTCGTACTTCACGAGTTTTCCCCCTTATATTTTTCGTAAGTACGATGGAGACCCCGAAGGAAGAATGATGACTTCATTATGACGACCTGAAGCAGAGAAATGAAGACATCAACGTTATGGATCGACCTCTTCGAGAAGAGCAACCAAGACCGAGAGGGTTTGTTAGAATTTCATAACAAAATCGCTTCCCCGTCACTTCCCCTCTTAAATCTCAGGACGAGATTTCTTGTAGTGGAGGAGAATTGTGACGCCCGGATAATTAGGCTACAGTAACTCCACACTAATGATGCCACGTCACCTCGATTACTGTTATTAATCTCGCGACGGTTCGAAACCCGGTTCAAATTTCAAATTTAGAATAAAGGCAAACAATAAAAATTTTCAAATATTAAAAACGAAATGTTCGGGTGGAGCAGAATAATGCATAAGTAATTATGGTGAAGAAACCATTTTCTTATAAAGTGTTTAAGTGCTCAAAAATGATTAAAACAGTGGCTTAAGCGATTATATAAATGGCTTTTATAATTTCTAAAATATCAAACTAAACTATTTGAGTACCAAACTTTTTGTGGCGGGGGTATATTTACTTATACTAATTTAGAAACTAGTTTTGTATTTTATTTTAACTAAAGTAATATGTAACTAAAATAAAACAGAAAATAAAAATAACGAAAAGTAAAACTAAAAAAAAGACCAACCCCCCCCCCACGCTGGGCCAACCGGCCCAGCTAGCCAACCGGCCGGCCCAACCGGCCCTCCTCTCTGGCCTACAAGGCCACCCCCCCCGAACCCTAACCCCCACCCGATCCCCACTCACCCCACTCGTCCCACCCCCGCGCGTCTCCCTCGCCCCTCCTCGATCTGGATCGGGGGAGACGGCGCCTCGACCCCGCCGCCTCATCCCTTCGCCTGGCGCCGCCGCTGCCCACTGCCTCCGGCCACCCCCTCGCCGGCGCCCGCCTCCCCATCTTCCCCCGCATGGCGCCCGCCCCACTCGCTCTCTCCCCTCCCCCCCGATCCAGTTCTGGATCGGGATCGGGCCGACGCCCCGCGCCACCCACGACTCCGACGCCCCCCCCCCAGTGCCGCACCTCGCTGCATGTCTCCCCCTCCTCCCCGAAGCCCACCTCGTCGCGACGCCCCTGCCTCTGGATCGTTCCGCCGTTGCCGCCCGGAACGCCACCGCCACGGCCACCTCGTCGTCCTCCTCAACACCTCGCCGGAGCTGCCGTGTCGCTGCACCTCGTCACCACGTCGCCGTCGTCACCGTCTCCTCCCCGCGCCCCACTGCCTTGGCCCTATGCTCCCGCGGTGAGGCCTCGTCCTCCCCTGTCCCCGCGCCATATGCGCCTCCCTTGATGCGCCACCGCGCGCACGCTCACCATCGCGTCCGCCGCGCCCATCGCCGTGAGCCCCGCCTCACTCGCTCGCCGCCGAACCATCGCTGCCCGAGCTCGCGTCGCCCGCGACCGCTCTCTGGCCCCGCCCACGGCTCACCACCCCAGCGCGCGCGCCGGCGACGCTCGCCGCCCTGCCTTCTCCTGCGCCGCTCGCCCGCGGACCCCCTCCTACTACCGCGCTGCCGCGCCGCTCGCCGGCGACACCCCGCCGCGCCTTGGTTGCCTCGCCCCCCTCGGACGGGCTCGACCCCGCACGGGGCGCCCGTAACCCCATCGCTGGCAACCGCACGCCCGCTGTGGCCCTAGGCCACTGACCGAACGGGCCCAGCCCCCCCCCCCTCCAGAACGTTTTAATTAAAAAAAAGAAGGGAAAAATAATAATAAATAAAATAATAATTAATTAATTAATTAATTAATTAATTAATTAAGGAATTAATTAAGTTAATTAATTATAATTAGATTAACCTAATCATTAATTAACCTAATTAACTGTTAGTTAACTAAAACAGAGTATGACGAACGGGACCCATACGTCAGTTAACCAGTCAACGCCTCTGTTAACTGCTGACGTCATGCTGATGTCAGCGTGCACTGTTCTAGATAATGTTTAATTTAAAATAATTAACTAAATACTAAAAATGATTTTAATCTTTTAAAATTAATATAAAATAAACCGTAGCTCAGATGAAAATACTTTCTACATGAAAGTTGCTCAGAACGACGAGACGAACCCGGATACGCAACCCGTTCATCCGCCACACCTCCCTAACCTATCGAACTCGCAACTTTCCCCCTCCGGCTCCTCTGCCCGAAAACGCAAAACAACGGGGATACTTTCCCGGATGTCACCCCCCTTCACCGGTATCACCTACTACCGCGTTAGGGCACCTCTAACGCTGTTACTTGTCATGTCATGCATCACTATGCATATGCTTGCTTATATATTTATTGTTTCTCCCCCCTCTTCTCTCGATAGACACCGAGACCGACGCCGCTGCTACCCCGTACGACTACGGTGTTGACGACCCCTCATTCTTGTCTGAGCAACCAGGCAAGCCCCCCCTTTGATCACCAGATATCGCCTACTCTTCTCTATGCTGCTTGCATTAGAGTAGTGTAGCATGCTACTGCTTTCAGTTAATCCTATACTGCTGCATAGCCTGTCCTTGCTACTGCTGTTGTTACCTTTACCTGCAAACCTAATGCTTAGTATAGGATGCTAGTTTATCATCAGTGGCCCTACATTCTTGTCCGTCTGCCATGCTATACTATCGGGCCGTGATCACTCGGGAGGTGATCACGGGTATGTACTATATACTTTATACATGATACATGTGGTGATTAAAGACGGGTAGGCTCATAGGAGCACCCGCGAGTGGATCTTTGAGGCGGAGCGACAGGGCAGGTTCCGACCACCTAGGAGAGAGGTGGGCCTGGCCCTGGTCGGTGTTCGCAGATACTTAACACGCTTAACGAGATCTGGGTATTTGATCTGAGTCTGGCCATTTGGTCTATACGCACTAACCATCTACGTGGGAGCAGTTATGGGTATCCCGGCGTCGTGGTATCAGCCGAAGCCTTCGTGACGTTAGCGACTGAGTGGCGCGCGCCGGATTGGACTGGAAAGCCACTAGGCTAGGTCTGCTTCCGGCCGCGTACGCAACGTGCAGGTGTGCAAAGGGCGATGGGCCCAGACCCCTGCGCCATAGGATTTAGACCGGCGTGCTGACCTCTCTGTTGTGCCTAGGTAGGGCTACGACGTGTTGATCTTCCGAGGCCGGGCATGACCCAGAAAAGTGTGTCAGGCCAAATGGGATCGAGCGTGTTGGGGTATGTGGTGCACCCCTGCAGGGAAGTTTATCTATTCGAATAGCCGTGTCCCTCGGTAAAAGGACGACCTGGAATTGTATCTTGACCTTATGACAACTAGAACCGGATACTTAATAAAACACACCCTTCCAAGTGCCAGATACAACCGGTGATCGCTCTCTAACAGGGCGACGAGGAGAGGATCATCGGTTAGGATTATGCTATGCGATGCTACTTGGAGGACTTCAGTCTACTCTCTTCTACATGCTGCAGGACGGAGGCTGCCAGAAGCGTAGTCTTCGAAAGGACTAGCTATCCCCCTCTTATTCCGGCTTTCTGCAGTCCAGTCCACATATAATAGCCTTATTCCAGTTGATACCTATGCATACATATGTAGTGTAGCTCCTTGCTTCCGAGTACTTTGGATGAGTACTCACGGTTGCTTTCTCCCCCTTTTCCCCCTATCCCTTCTACCTGGTTGTCGCAACCAGATGTTGGAGTTCAGGATCCAGACGCCACCGTCGACGACGACACCTGTTGTACCAGAGGTGCCTACTACTACGTGCTGCCCGCTGACGACGACCAGGAGTAGTGTAGGAGGATCCCAGGCAGGAGGCATGCGCCTCTTTTGATTTGTATCCCAGTTTGTGTTAGCCTTCTCAAGGCAAACTTGTTTAACTTATGTCTATACTCAGATAATGTTGTTTTCACTGACTCGTCTATGATCGTGCTCTTGTATTCGAGCCCTCGAGGCCCCTGGCTTGTAATATGATGCTTGTATGACTTATTTTATTTGTAGAGTTGTGTTGTGATATCTACCCGTGAGTCCTTGATCTTGATCGTACACATTTGTGTGCATGATTAGTGTACGGTCAAATCGGGGGCGTCACATCTATCGCAGACAAACAACAAGCATACAATAAGTACTCATCTAATGCACAGGTAAAACTCGAACAAAAGATCAAACCAGATAGTTCAACTTAAGAACTCCGGTTGCAAAGAGAGAAAGAACCGAACAAAGAAAACCGAAAACAACCAGCGGAAGAAAACAACTCGGTTCTAGCAAGTTGAAACTAGGTCAAATTTTACCGTAGCAAAAACTTAGTTAAAGTTGATTAGTCAGAACGACGGTTTCGAAACGAAACTCCAGGCGCTTGAATCACCTGATTCCGATAAACGAGCAAGAAGATAAACTAGAACGAAGATCGGATCTGAGATCGCGATCGCGGAATAAATCCGACGAAAAGAAAAATAAGAACGGTTAAACGAACGGACGTTCGTTAACCTAGAATAATCCGGTGATTACGTTCGTTAGGATGAACGGTCCGGCGAACGGTCTCTAGGCAACTAAATCGGGAAAGAAAACGGAACCGATCTAGGGTTTCGAGAAAAGAAAAGCGAACGAAAAACCGATCTAGAAAACCGGAACGGTTTAGAAAAGAACCGGAAAGAAAACGAATCGGAAGAGAAGAAAGAATCGGAACGGTCTAGAAGAAAACCGAATCCGAGGAAAAGAAGATGCGGCGCGGTACCTCCGGCGAACGGGGCTCCGGCGGCGGCGAGCAAGGGCGGCGGCGGCGTAGGCAAGGGGCGGCGGCGGCTAGGGGCGGCGGCGGTGGTGACGCAGGGCGCAGGCGGCGGCGGCTCTAGGGCAAGGCGGCGGCGGTGGTGACGCCGGGCGGCGCGGCGCGGGGTGAGGGGCTTGGGGTGTTTGGGGCTTGATTTGATGTGGGTTTAGAGGGGGGGTGTGGCGGTATATAAAGAGGTGAGGGGGAGGAGACTTGGGGTAGGGGACAAGAAATAAGAGTAGGAGAGGGAATCCTAAAAAAAAGGCAAACGGAGTCCAACTAGGACTCCTAGGCGGCGGCTCCCTCCTGCGATGGGCGCGCGCGCGTGGCTTGGCCTGGCCCGGCCGGCGGCTTGGGCCTTGGCCCAGGGCGCTGCAAAAGTTTTTTTTTAAAAGGTTTCGCGCGCAGAAAAACACAGAAAAAGAAACCTAAACGAACTCCAAAACTTCTAAAGTAAATTTTCCCCGACTCCTAAAAATGAGTCGAACAAAATGAACTTTTCTCCGGACCTAGAATGCAAATTTTGAAAACGCGCATTTTTTCCCTATCCAAATAAAAGGCAAATAAACTCCGACAAAACCAATGATCCTCTTTTCAAAATTTGAGAAGACTCAAATATGAAAATGACGGAATCTCCAACTCTCTCCGAGGGTCCTTGAGTTGCGTGAAATTTCCTAGGATCAACAAAATGCAAGAAAATATGATATGCATGATGATCTAGTGTATAACATTCCAAATTGAAAATTTGGGATGTTACAAACCTACCCCCCTTAAGATGAATCTCGCCCTCGAGATTCGGGTTGGCTAGAAAATAGGTGAGGGTGGTCCTTGAGCAAATCTTCTTCTCTCTCCCAAGTGGCTTCATCCTCTGAGTGGTGGTTCCACTGAACTTTACAAAACTTGATAACCTTGCTGCGGGTAACTCGGTTGGCATAATCGAGAATCTTGACTGGTTTCTCTTCATACGTTAAGTCGTCCTTCAACTGAATCGCTTCAAGCGGCACTGTATCTCTTAACGGTACCTCCGTCATCTCGGCGTGACATTTCTTCAGCTGAGAAACATGGAATACATCATGAACTCCTGACAGTCCCTCTGGTAATTCCAACTTATAAGCGACTTCTCCCATACGTTGCAAGATCTTATATGGTTCAACGAAACGTGGTGCCAATTTTCCTTTAACTCCAAAGCGTTTAACTCCTCGAAGTGGGGATACTCGGAGATACACTCTGTCTCCGGTTTCGTAAACTGTCTCCTTGCGTTTTGAATCTGCGTAGCTCTTCTGCCTGGACTGGGCTACCTTGAGCCTATCGCCACTCAACTTAACTTTCCGTTCAGACTCCTTAATCAAATCTGGTCCAAAGAATTGACGGTCTCCAACTTCGTCCCATGACAGCGGTGTCCTGCACCTCCTTCCGTATAAAGCTTCGAAAGGTGCCATCTTCAAACTGGTTTGGTAACTGTTGTTATAAGAAAACTCCGCATACGGCAAATTATCGTCCCAACTAGATCCATAATCTAGTGCACAAGCTCTCAGCATATCTTCCAGAATCTGATTGACTCTCTCGGTCTGTCCATCTGTCTGCGGATGAAAAGCGGTGCTGAACTCTAGCCTGGTTCCCAAAGTTTCATGTAACTGATTCCAAAACTTTGAGGTAAATTGGGTTCCTCTGTCTGATACAATACTCCTTGGAACTCCATGCAAACAAATAATCCTAGTCATGTATATCTTTGCCAACTTAGCACTGGTGTAAGTGGTCTTGACTAGAATGAAATGTGCTACCTTCGTCAAACGATCAACTACTACCCATATCGAGTCATATCCTGCTTTTGTCCTGGGTAGTCCTGTGATAAAATCCATGCCTATATTATCCCACTTCCATTCGGGTATCGGCAATGGTTGCAACAATCCGGCTGGCTTCTGATGTTCTGCCTTCACTCTATGACATAGGTCACAAACTGCTACATATGCTGCAATATCCTTCTTCATTCCAGTCCACCAGAATGTTTCCTTTAAATCCAAATACATCTTGGTATTTCCTGGGTGAATCGAATATGGTGAATCATGTGCCTCTTGCAGAATCAACTTCCTGATCTCCGGGTCATTTGGCACATAAACACGGTCCTCAAACCATAAGGTATCGTGCTCATCCTCACGAAATCCCTTTGCTTTTCCTTTGCTTAGTTTCTCCTTTATAGAAGCAATCTCCTTATCAGATTTCTGAGCTTCTCTGATTTTATCCATCAATGTCGACTGAATCTCCAATGCTGCTACATAGCCTTTCGGAACTATCTCCAAACTTAGTTCACGAAGGTTTTCTGCTAACTCCTTGGGTATTTCTCCCGTCATTAACGTGTTGACATGGCTCTTACGGCTCAATGCGTCTGCTACTACATTAGCTTTACCGGGATGGTAATGCAATCTCATATCATAATCCTTGATGAGCTCCAACCATCTCCTTTGTCTGAGATTCAACTCCTTCTGCGTGAAAATGTACTTCAAACTCTTGTGATCCGTGTACACCTCACAATGATTTCCAATGAGGAAATGTCTCCATGTCTTCAATGCATGCACTACGGCTGCTAACTCCAAATCATGTGTGGCATAATTCAACTCATGAGGCTTCAGTTGTCGTGAAGCATACGAAACAACTCTCCCTTCCTGCATAAGCACTGCTCCAAGTCCTCGACGTGAAGCGTCGCAATACACCTCATAATCCTTGGTCTGATCTGGCAAAATCAACACTGGTGAGGTAACCAAACGTTTCTTCAACTCCTGGAAACTAGCCGCACACTCCTCAGTCCATTTGAACTTAGTATCCTTCTTCAACAACTCTGTCATAGTCTTTGCAATCTTTGAAAAGTTCTCAATGAATCTCCGGTAGTATCCTGCGAGTCCAAGAAAACTCCGGATCTCTCCAACTGTCGTTGGTGCTTCCCATTTGGTTACGGTCTCAACCTTTGCGGGGTCAACTGCTATCCCTTCTCCGGATATAACATGTCCGAGGAATCCTACTTCCTTCAACCAAAACTCACATTTACTAAATTTGGCATATAACTGATGTTCCCTTAGTTTCTCCAAAACCAAACGCAAATGTTCCTTATGCTCTTCTTCATTCTTTGAATAAACCAGGATATCATCAATGAACACTACGACGAACTTATCCAAAAACTACATAAACACTTTGTTCATCAGGTTCATAAAATAGGCAGGCGCGTTAGTCAATCCAAATGACATAACGGTATACTCATACAATCCATATCTTGTGGTGAATGCTGTCTTAGGTATGTCCTGCTCTCGAATCTTCAACTGGTGGTACCCTGATCGCAAATCGATCTTGGAAAACACTTTAGCTCCTTGCAACCGATCAAAGAGATCATTTATCATTGGCAGTGGGTACTTGTTCTTGATGGTTACTTCGTTCAATCCACGATAATCAACAACCATCTGTAATGATCCATCCTTCTTCTCCACTAGAAGTACGGGTGATCCCCAAGGCGAAGAACTTGGGCGAATGTAACCTTTCTCCAATAACTCCTTAATCTGATTCTTAATTTCTACCAAATCCTTTGCTGGCATCCGGTAGGGTCTCTTTGATATTGGGCCTGTACCTGGCAATAACTCAATCAAAAACTCAATGTCTCTATCCGGTGGCATGCCTGGTAACTCTTCCGGAAATACATCGGGAAAATCCTTTACCACTGGTACTTCCTCCTGCACTACTTCTGTTAGGCAATTTACTTGTGTCCTATTTGGCACATGCCGGGATACATACTTGATCCTTCTTCCTTCTGGCGCTGTGAGCAAAATTGTCTTACTAGCACAATCGATGTTTCCTCCATACTTCGACAACCAATCCATACCGAGGATTACATCCAGACCTTGGGATTCCAGAATAATCAAATCCATTGGGAAAACATGCCTGCCTATGCTTAATGGCACTTGAAAGCATCCTTGACTGGCCATGTATTCCGCTCCTGGCAAACTTACTAGCATAGGTGTTTTAAGAATCCTAGTGGGCAGGCTATATTTTTTCACAAATCCCCTTGATATGTATGAATGTGATGCACTAGTATCAAAAATAACGAGTGCGGTAAATGACTTAACCAAAAACTTACCGATTACTGCATCAGGCTGATCTTCAACCTCTTCCACGTTAACGTGGTTCACCTGTCCCCTATTGAAAGGGTTCGGCTTCTTCCCTGAGCTTCCATTGCCATTTCCATTCTGGCCTTCAGGACATTCATTGGCATAATGTCCGGTCTTGGAACACTTGAAACAGGTGACTTGACTCAGGTCTCTCTTGGATGGGGTTGATGGGGTGGTCCGATTCTGGCCATTGCTTCCTCCATTCCCATTACCATTCTTGTGGCCATTGTGGTTGTGCGAACTACCTCCTCCATGGGTATGCTGAAACTGAAATCCCGATTTAGGGGTAAAACGGGGCTTCTGCTGGGCTCCAGAGTTATACTTCCCTTGTCCATACTTCCTCTTGCGGTTCTCAATCTGCTGTTGCTTCCCTTCAATCATGATGGCACGATCTACCAACTCCTGGTAGTTGTTGAAACTTGCTACCATCAACTGCATACTTAACTCATCATTCAATCCTTCCAGAAACTTCTCCTGCTTGGTTGCATCCGTAGCAATGTCATCTAGAGCATAACGTGCTAACTTGCTGAAGTCGTCAACGTACTGGCCAACTGTCCTTCCTCCTTGGCGTAAGTTGCAAAACTCACGCTTCTTCATGGCCATAGCTCTTGCTGAAACATGTGCAGTGCGGAAAGCTTGCTGGAACTGATCCCATGTGACAGTGTCAACTGGGAAGGTGGCTGTGAAATTCTCCCACCATGCTGCCGCGGGTCCTTCAAGCTGATCTGCGGCAAACTTCACTTTCTCACCATCCGTGCATCCTGCAGTGGTCAACTCCCTTCCTATTTTGCGGAGCCAATCGTCTGCTACTATCGGCTCGATGCTACTAGAAAACACCGGCGGATTCAGACTAAGGAAACGGGCTAAGTGGTCAACAGGTGGTGGTGGTGGTGGGTTGTTGTTGTGGTTGTTCTGCTGATTCTGAACTAACATCCGCATCAATTGATTCTGCTGCTGGATCAACTGAGTGAGCTCCGGTGGAAATCCATTGTCACGTCTCGGAGGCATCTGAGGGTTTTAGAAAAGACGAGATATAAGAATAGAATGAGGTCTAAAGAGAAAACATTACCCCAATGCACATGAGCAAATTCACACAAAATCACTTCATTCAATCAAACAAGGGCATACAATCGATCTAGCTATCGCAAAAGTGCTCGAACTATAGTGTTTACATGGGGGGAAATACTACTAATATTTGGTGGTCATCTAGAAATTTGAACCGGTGGAAGACTCCATGATTTCCGCTCCAGCTTCGTCTTCAAAGTCGGGTTCACTTGGATCCGAATCGGTGTCGTCGATGATGATGTAATTGTCCGGACATGCGACGTACATGTCTTCCTTCCTGGATGCTAACTCCCTCTTGAGTTCTTCAACCTCTTGCTTAAGATCGCAGTTGTGTCTTGCTAGGGCTACTATCTCTTCCATGTAGTCCTTGCGTGTAGCCTTCAGTTCTCCTTCTAGCTCGATGATCCTTGCCTTCGCATTCTTCAACTCTATCATATCGTTGCACATCTGGTTCTCGTGGCGTCGAATGTGCTGGTTTAACTCCTGGATGAATGCTGCAATGGATCTATCCTTCTTGGTGCTGACTAACTCCCATTGTTCATCTCGGCTTCCGCAAATCTGGTAGATAGTGTCCTTGAGGTCTTCTTGATAACCTTCTCCAATGCGTCCTATGGTGATATGGGCTGCCATGCTCTTTCCTAGACTCCAAGTTGGTGCATTGAAAACACTATCTATGGGCTTTGTGATTGGCGCGAATGTCCTTCCCGGAACGTGGGCTTGAATCTTCCAGCGCTCCTCTTCAGGTAGAGTGGCGTTGAAGGTTCCCGTGAAACTTGGTAATCCAATGTTTAGGTACTTGGTGACTTCCTTTAAGTGAAATCCAAAAGGTGTGCCTTCATCCGGTTGAGCGTACTTAATCTTCACGTCCTTCATCCTAAAGAGTAGAAAAGATGAGGAGTTAGAAAATGAGGAGAGAATAGTGATCTATGGCTTTAACTTAGTGGTCGTGTCCTACAGTCAGCGTGTGCTCTGATACCATCTCTGTAGCGACCCGACCCGAATGGATCAAGTCTACTGTGCTCCAGTGTCATCCCTGGATCAGTAATGCTGACACCACACAATACTTCGAAGGATTTATAGCAGAGTGGCAGTCACACACTTATTACATCGGTGTCTCAAAAGAGAACTTATTACAATAATATGGCTTAAGGCCATCTAATATCGATAACAGCGGAAGACTTGGAAGGTAAATGGGTCCATCAACTCCAACGGCATCACTGAGTATAGAACCACGACCTAAAAGCACCTTAATCGTTGTCTGAAAAGTCTGCAACATTAACGTTGCAGCCCGAAACGGGTCAGCACATGGAATATGCTGGCAAAGTAACACATAGAGAGTAATGGAATGAAACAACTATACTATATGCATATTTGGCTGGTGGAAAGCTCTATGGTTACTGTTTTGCGTAAAGCCAATTTTTCCCTACTGCAAAGGAATGAATTTTATTTAACTATCATGGTGGTTGTTAAACATTGAGAATGGTTGACAGCATTCTCAATCCCAATTAAAAGTAGTCATCAATAACCCAACAATATTAATTAGAAGTAACATGTTGAGATTCACATGATATTCAAGTACTAGATACTCAAGATTGTCCATAACCGGGGACATGGCTAATCATGATTAGTTTGTTACACTCTGTAGAGGTTTGCGCACTTTTCCCCACAAGACTCGATCACCTCCGTTGGATTTCTCGCACTACTAGTGTTTGAGAAACGGATGACCGAGACACAGTCTTTCAGAAGCGCTAGCACCTTACGATGGATAGACCGGTACACCTACTTTCCCCTACATCTGCTAGTCTACCCTGTAAGAGTTCGCACGACTTAGTCAACTATGCCAGAGCCCATAATGGCTTGTGGCTGCACACGTAAGTATTTAGCATGAAAGATCTTATGATCCCTTTGAGCCCGGATGGCGGTCCAAAAAAACAGGCAAGTCCTGATAGACATCAGGTGCCTCAATCCACCCAGATGTGTGTTTAAGTTGCCACCTTAGATAAACCATTAAAATTACCAATCTCACATCTGTCATGGATATCACTCACCCAATCCACGTCTACTAGCATAGCATGGCATAATAAGCAAATGTAGAAGTAACTCCCAAAGGTTTCATAATAAACAGGTAATAGGTACTACCTCATCTACTTCCCATCCCACAATTTAATTAGATCCTAATCATGCAATGTGTGAGGATGGATCTAATGCAATAAAACTGGGTTGTAGAAAAGGTATGATCAAAGTGTTACTTGCCTTTCTGATGATCCGCGAGTCCTTGAGATTCGAAGTAACAAGCGGTGCAATCCGGGTAATCTATCACAGACAAACAACAAGCATACAATAAGTACTCATCTAATGCACAGGTAAAACTCGAACAAAAGATCGAACCAGATAGTTCAACTTAAGAACTCCGGTTGCAAAGAGAGAAAGAACCGAACAAAGAAAACCGAAAACAACCGGCGGAAGAAAACAACTCGGTTCTAGCAAGTTGAAACTAGGTCAAATTTTACCGTAGCAAAAACTTAGTTCAAGTTGATTAGTCGGAACGGCGGTTTCGAAACGAAACTCCAGGCGCTTGAATCACCTGATTCCGATAAACGAGCGAGAAGATAAACTAGAACGAAGATCGGATCTGAGATCGCGATCGCGGAATAAATCGGACGAAAAGAAAAAAGAAGAACGGTTAAACGAACGGATGTTCGTTAACCTAGAATAATCCGGTGATCACGTTCGTTAGGACGAACGGTCCGGCGAACGGTCTCTAGGCAACTAAATCGGGAAAGAAAACGGAACCGATCTAGGGTTTCGAGAAAAGAAAAGCGAACGAAAAACCAATCTAGAAAACCGGAACGGTTTAGAAAAGAACCGGAAAGAAAGCGAATCGGAAGAGAAGAAAGAATCGGAACGGTCTAGAAGAAAACCGAATCCGAGGAAAAGAAGATGCGGCGCGGTACCTCCGGCGAGGTCTCCGGCGAACGGGGCTCCGGCGACGGCGAGCAAGGGCGGCGGCGGCGTGGGCAAGGGGCGGCGGCGGCGGCTAAGGGCGGCGGCGGCGGTGACGCAGGGCGCGGGCGGCGGCGGCTCTAGGGCAAGGCGGCGGCGGTGGTGACGCAGGGCGGCGCGACGCAGGGTGAGGGGCTTGGGGTGTTTGGGGCTTGATTTGATGTGGGTTTAGAGGGGGGGTGTGGGGGTATATAAAGAGGTGAGGGGGAGGAGACTTGGGTTTGGGGACAAGAAATAAGAGTAGGAGAGGGAATCCTAAAAAAAAGGCAAACGGAGTCCAACTAGGACTCCTAGGCGGCGGCGGCTCCCTCTTGCGCTGGGCGCGTGCGCGTGGCTTGGCCTGGCCCGGCCGGCGGCTTGGGCCTTGGCCCAGGGCGCTGCGAAAGTTTTTTTTAAAAGGTTTCGCGCGCAGAAAAACACAGATAAAGAAACCTAAACGAACTCCAAAACTTCTAAAGTAAATTTTCCCCGACTCCTAAAAATGAGTCGAACAAAATGAACTTTTCTCCGGACCTAGAATGCAAATTTTGAAAACGCGCATTTTTCCCCTATCCAAATAAAAGGCAAATAAACTCCAACAAAACCAATGATCCTCTTTTCAAAATTTGAGAAGACTCAAATATGAAAATGACGGAATCTCCAACTCTCTCCGAGGGTCCTTGAGTTGCGTGAAATTTCCTAGGATCAACAAAATGCAAGAAAATATGATATGCATGATGATCTAGTGTATAACATTCCAAATTGAAAATTTGGGATGTTACACCCAAGCTTGGTAGTTGCCAAGGGGAGTGCCCATACCCATGTGATTATGTTTCCTTTTTCGGGGATGGTGATGTGATATTCTTGGTGATGATGCCCCTAAGGATACGATTCTCCTCCTCGAGCTTGTTGACTTGCTGCTTGAGGTCCATTATTTCCTTCTGAAGTTTTCCTGTAATAGCCAAAGCTCCCTGCACCCAACGGTGTTGCATAGCTGCGGGAGAACAAGTGACACTCTTTTTCATATTCTCATAAGAAAGAAATCTAACATTGGAAGGGATAACCGAGTTTGGGATAGCCGAGCTCTGCAGTTCCCCCATTGTGAATCTAGCTCGGAAGCGAGAAGTGACTTCTTGATCCTCCTCCATGGCATCTATCCTCTTCAAATCAGCCTCCATCTCTTCCTCCGTTGCTGGCCCAAAGTGGTCAACATTGTCGTTTGTCATTGATCTCGGTGTCGGATGAGACACCCGGCTCTCCCCGACTGACTCTTGCGAAGACATCTTACTCTAATCTGCAGCAGCAACAGCTTAAAACAAAGACAAGAGATATTTGCGTGATACGGCGGTCAAAACCTTCGGGAGGTTATATAATGAATTTTTACCGACCAAAATACGTGTCGTGTAAGAAAACGGAGTCCGGAGAGCGCACGAGGTGCCCACGAGGTAGGGGGTGCGCCCTCCACCCTCGTGTCCTTCCCGGAGTGCTTCTTATTTTTCTATTTTTCTAAATATTCCAAAACGGAAGAAAATTTCCATTAGAACTGTTTTGGAGATGGTTTACTTACCGTACCACATACCTATTCCTTTTCGGAGTCAGAAACATTCTGGAAAGTGTCCCTTATGTATTCCTCCAGAGTTATGGTTTCAACAACATTGGTTTCAACATTTATAGGATTACCTGAGATATAATGTTTAATTCTTTGACCGTTCACCACCTTTGGATTTGTGCCTTCGAAGTTGTTGATTTTTATGGCACCAGAATGATAGACCTCCTCGATAATGTAAGGCCCTTCCCATTTAGAGAGAAGTTTTCCAGCAAAAAATCTTAAACGAGAGTTGTATAGCAATACATAATCACCTACATTAAACTCACGCTTTTGTATTCTTTTGTCATGCCATCTTTTAACTTTTTCTTTAAATAAGTTGGCATTCTCATAGGCTTGGGTTCTCCATTCATCAAGTGAGCTAATGTCAAATAACCTCTTCTCACCGGCAAGTTTCAAATCATAATTGAGCTCTTTAATAGCCCAGTAAGCCTTATGTTCTAGTTCGAGAGGTAAGTGACATGCTTTTCCATAAACCATTGTATACGGAGACATACCCATAGGATTTTTATATGCAGTTCTGTAGGCCCATAATGCATCATCAAGTTTCTTGGACTAATTCTTTCTCAATCTATTAACAGCCTTTTGCAAAATTAATTTGAGTTCTCTGTTGCTCAATTCTACTTGACCACTAGACTGTGGGTGATAAGGAGATGCAATTCTATGATTAACATCATATTTAGCAAGCATTTTATGGAAAGCACCATGAATAAAATGTGAACCACCATCAGTCATTAAATATCTAGGGACTCCAAACCTCGGAAAAATAACTTCTTTAAGCATTTTAATAGAGGTGTTATGATCAACACTACTAGTTGGAATAGCTTCTACCCACTTAGTAACGTAATCAACAGCAACTAAAATATGTGTATATCAATTAGAGGCAGGAAAAGGTCCCATATAATCAAAGCCCCAAACATCAAATGGTTCAATAACAAGTGAATAATTCATAGGCTTTTCTTTATGTCTACTAATATTACCAATTCTTTGACATTCATCACAAGACAAGACAAACTTACGGGCATCCTTGAAGAGGGTAGGCTAATAAAAACCGGATTGCAATGACTGTGCAGTTCTATCTCCAGCATGGTGTCCTCCGTAAGCCTCGGAGTGACACTTGCGTAGGATCTGTTCCGGTTCATGCTCAGGTACACACCGTCTAATAACACCATATACTCCTTCTTTATAAAGATGTGGGTCATCCCAAAAGTAATGTCTCAAATCATAGAAGAACTTTTTCTTTTGCTGGTATGTGAAACTAGGTGGTTGATAACCCACAAGTATAGGGGATCACAACAGTTTTCGAGGGTAGAGTATTCAACCCAAATTTATTGATTCGACACAAGGGGAGCCAAATAATATTCTCAAGTATTAGCAGCTGAGTTGTCAATTCAACCACACCTGGAAACTTAATATCTGCACCAAAGTAATATGATAGTAGTGGGAACGGTAGCAAAAGGTAACAGTAGTAAAAGTAGTGTTTTTGGTATTTTGTAGTGATTGTAACAATAGTAACGGAAAAGTAAATAAGCGAAGAACAATATATGGAAAGCTCGTAGGCAATGGATCGGTGATGGAGAATTATGCCCGATGCAGTTCATCATGTAACAGTCATAACCTAGGGTGACACGGAACTAGCTCCAATTCATCAATGTAATGTAGGCATGTATTCCGAATATAGTCATACGTGCTTATGGAAAAGAACTTGCATGACATCTTTTGTCCTACCCTCACGTGGCAGCGGGGTCCTAATGGAAACTAAGGGATATTAAGGCCTCCTTTTAATAGAGTACCGGAACAAAGAATTAGCACATAGTGAATACATGAACTCCTCAAACTATGGTCATCACCGGTAAGTATCCCAATTATTGTCACTTCGGGGTTAACGGATCATAACACATAATAGGTGACTATAGACTTGCAAGATAGGATCAAGAACTCTCATATATTGACGAAAACATAATAGGTTCAGATCTGAAATCATGGCACTCGGGCCCTAGTGACAAGCATTAAGCATAGCAAAGTCATAGCAACATCAATATCAGAACATAGTGGATACTAGGGATCAAACCCTAACAAAACTAACTCGATTACATGATAAATCTCATCCAACCCATCACCGTCCAGCAAGCCTATGATGGAATTACTCACGCACGGCGGTGAGCATCATGAAATTGGTGATGGAGGATGGTTGATGATGATGATGGCGACGGATTCCCCTCTCCGAAGCCCCGAACGGACTCCAGATCAGCCCTCCCGAGAGGTTTTAGGGCTTGGTGGCGGCTCCGTATCGTAAAACACGATGAATCCTTCTCTCTGGTTTTTTTCTCCCTGAAACTAAATATATAGAGTTGGAGTTGAGGTCAGAGGAGCTCCAGGGGGGCCACGAGGTAGGAGGCGCGCCCTAGGGGGGCAGGCGCGCCCTAGGGGGGCAGGCGCGCCCCCCACCCTCGTGGACAGGTGGTGGGCCCCTGGCCTTCATCTTTTGCGAGGATTTTTTATTATTTCTGAAAAGTTGCTCCGTGAAGTTTCAGGTCATTCCGAGGACGTTTGTTTCTGCACATAAATAACACCATAGCAATTCTGCTGAAAACAGCATCAGTCCGGGTTAGTTCCATTCAAATCATGCAAGTTAGAGTCCAAAACAAGGGCAAAAGTGTTTGGAAAACTAGATACGATGGAGACGTATCAACTCCCCCAAGCTTAAACCTTTGCTTGCCCTCAAGCAATTCAGTTGATAAACTGAAAGTGATAAAAAAAACTTTTACAAACTCTGTTTGCTCTTGTTGTTGTAAATATGTAAAGCCAGCATTCAGGTTTTCAGCAAAGACTATAACTAACCACATTCACAATAACGCTTAGGTCTCAAGTTTAATCATATCAATGGCATAATCAACTAGCGAGCAATAATAATAAATCACGGATGACAACACTTTCTCAAAACAATCATAATATGATATAACAAGATGGTATCTCGCTAGTCCTTTCTGAGACCGCAAAACATAAATGCAGAGCACCTTTAAAGATCAAGGACTAACTAGACATTGTAATTCATGGTAAAAGAGATCCAGTCAAGTCATACTCAATGTAAACTAACAGTAATGAATGCAAATGACAGCGGTGCTCTCCAAATGGTGCTTTTTAATAAGAGGATGATGACTCAGCATAAAAGTAAATAGATAGGCCCTTCGTAGAGGGAAGCAGGGATTTGTAGAGGTGCCAGAGCTCGATTTTGAAACAGAGGTGAATAATATTTTGAGCGATATACTTTCATTGTCAACATAACAACCAAGAGATGGCAATATCTTCCATGCTACACACATTATAGCTGGTTCCCAAACAGAATGGTAAAGTTTATACTCCCCCTTCCAGCAACAAGCATCAATCCATGGATTGCTCGAAACAACGAGTGCCTCCAACTAACAAGAGTCCGAGGGGGAGTTTTGTTTGCAATTATTTTGATTTAGTTTGCATAACGCATGGGACTGGGCATCCCGGTGACCAGCCATTTATCTCATGAGTGAGGAGCGGAGTCCACTCCTCTTGAGAATAACCCGCCTAACATGGAAGATACGGACATCCCTAGTTGATACATGAGCTATTCGAGCATACAAAACATGATATTTATTTGAAGGTTTAGAGTTTGGCACATACAAATTTACTTGGAACGGCAGGTAGATATCGTATATAGGTAGGTATGGTGGACTCATATGGAATAACTTTGGGGTTTATGGAGTTGGATGCACAAGTAGTATTCCTTCTTAGTACAGGTGAAGGCTAGCAAAAGACTGGGAAACGACCAGCTAGAGAGTGACAACAGTCATGAACATGCATTAAAATTAATTGACACCGAATGCAAGCATGAGTAGGATATAATCCACCATGAACATAAATATCGTGAAGGCTATGGTTATTTTGTTTCAACTACATGCGTGAACATGCGCCAAGTGAAGTCACTTAAATCATTCAGAGGAGGATACCACCCTATCATACCACATCACAACCATTTTAATAGCATGTTGGCACGCAAGGTAAACAATTATAACTCATAGCTAATCAAGCATGGCACAAGCACTATGATCTCTAGTTGTCATTGCAAACATGTTTATTCATAATAGGCTGAATCAGGAACGACGAACTAATCATATTTACAAAAACAAGAGAGGTTGAGTTCATACCAGCTTTTCTCATCTCAGTCAGTCCATCATATATCGTCATAATTGCTTTTCACTTGCACGACCAAATGATGTGAATAATATTAAAAGTGCACGTGCATTGGACTATGCTGGAATCTGCAAGCATTCAATAAACAGGAGAAGACAAGGCAATATGGACTCTTTTGTCAGATCAACAATAATGCATATAAGAGCCACTTCAACAATTTAACTATGGTCTTCTCCTATCGACCCCCAAAGAAAAGAAATAAAACTATTTACACGGGAGAGCTCCCAACAAGCAAAAGAAGAACATGAAATCTTTTTGGGTTTTCTTTTTAATTACTACTACAAGCATGGAAAGTAAACTAATTCAAAGATACAACTATTTTTTTCGTTTTTCTTAAGGTTTATCAAACACACAAGAAGAAAGCATAAAAAAGGGAAAATAAACTAGCATGGATGATACAATTAAAAAGTATGAGCACCGACATCTAGCAATGAGTGTGTGAACGTGAATGTAATGTTGGTGGGAAATACGTACTCCCCCAAGCTTAGGCCTTTGGCCTAAGTTGGTCTATGGCCACGGCTGGCCTGGCGGATATCCATAATAGTAGTTGGGGTCATACTGAGATGCAGCAGCTATCCTCCTGAGCTGCAGTGTGGCGACGAGCGGCCTCTTCCCTCCTCTCGTACTCATCTGCCTCCTCTCTGGTAATAACATATCTTCCTCTTGCCTGATAATCAAAGAAGGCAGGAGCAGGAAGAGTAATACGGACAACACGTCATCTATCAAAGATTAAGCAATACTGGAGAGGTGATTCATTCCTCTCGACAAACTGGTGGTGAACCATAGCATTAAAGTCTAGGTAAGCAGGAGGTAATTCAATATCATCATTACGTATAGTTACACCAAGATAATCAGCTAAGCAGGTTGCATAAATTCCACCAAAGAAATCTCCATTAAATCTATTAAGATGTAACCTACATGCAACAATGGCTCCCAAATTATAAGATTTGTCTCCCAACACAGCACTCCTAAGAATACTGAGGTCGGGGACACACATGTGACATGCTTCATCTTTACCGTTAATGCATCTACCTATGAAGAGAGCAAAATAATGTATAGCAGGAAAATGAATGCTCCCTATGGTAGCTTGTGTTATATCTCTAGATTCCCCCACAGTTATACTAGCAAGAAAATCTCTAAATTCAGATTTGCGAGGTTCCCTGATACTACCCCATTGTGGAAGTTTGCAAGCAGTGGTAAAATCCTCTAAGTCCATAGTGTAATAATTTTCATAAAGATCAAAAAGGACAGTTGGAGAATTACGTGAAGATGAAAATTCAAACCTCCTCACAAAGGAATTAGTGAGATAGTGGTACTAATGACATTTTTTTCCTCGAAGCTCACAAGATCAGTGTTACGCAAATATGTGTTAAATTCTTCCTTAATTCCCGCTCGATCCATAAAGTTTTCCGAAGGCCATTCACAAGGACGCACCGGAGCGTTTCTTGGTGGCTCCTCATCAGCATCACGCATTGCAAACCTGGGTCCTTGCTTCCTTGAAGAACCACCTTGGTACATTTTCCTAAACATATTTCTTCCTCTAAAAGATTTCTGAAATTTTTAGTAACTTCAAAATAAAAGTGAACCAAACTCAATAATATTGATAGCAACTACTCCTACAAGTGCCTAGGGCCTATATCATGCATCAAAACTACTTTTGACCATATAAATTTGACATGCAAGCTCAAGAACAGGGTCACCTAAGCAACAAAAATTTGCAATGAATAAAGCACTAGAACAAAAACGTATTGGACCAATGGAGGAGTCACATACCAAGGAACAATCCCCCCAAGCAGTTTTGTGAGAGGTGCTTTGAGCAAGGAGATCGAAAATGGCAGCAAAATGAGCTTGGACTCGGGTTTGAGAGGGATATTCGTGTTTGTGGGAGGAAGAAGGAGCGTGTGGGTGCAGGAATAAGTGGAGGAGGGCCACCGTGGGCCCACGAGGCAGGGGGCGCGCCCTCCACCCTCGTGGCCAGGTGGATGACCCCCCTGCTCTGTTCTCGGGGCCAAATATTCTAGAAAAAATCATATTTAAATTTCAGGGCATTTGGAGAACTTTTATTTTCGGGGTATTTTTATATTGCATGGATAATCAGATAACAGACGGGAAAATATTTATTTTTATTTTATTTAATATAAATAACAGAAAGTAAAAAGTGTGGTACATAAGGTTGTGCCTTCTACTTTCATCCATGTCATATCATCAAAAGGAATCCACTAACAAGGTTGATCAAGTCTTGTTAACGAACTCATTCCGAATAATATGGAACCGGAGAAATTTCGAATAACACTATGTTACCTCAACGGGGATATGCACATCCCCAATAATAAGAATATCATATTTCTTCTTGACAGTAGGAAGAGGAAATTCAAAACCTCCAAATATAATCGATGGAATTTTTCCAATAGAGTTGATACTATGAACTTGAGGTTGTTTCCTCGGAAAGTGTACCGTATGCTCATTATCATTAACATGAAAAGTGACATTGCCTTTAGTGCAATCAATAATAGCCCCTGCAGTGTTCAAAAAGGGTCTTCCAAGAATAATAGACATACTATCGTCCTCGGCAATATCAAGAATAACAAAGTTCGTTAAAATAGTAACGTTTGCAACTACAACAGGCACATCCTCACAAATACCAACAGGTATAGCAGTTGATTTATCAGCCATTTGCAAAGATATTTCAGTAGGTGTCAACTTATTCAAATCAAGTCTACGATATAAAGAGAGAGGCATAACACTAACACCGTCTCCAAGAACACATAAAGCAGTTTTAACATAGTTTCTTTTAATGGAGCATGGTATAGTTGGTACACCGGGATCTCCAAGTTTCTTTGGTATTCCACCCTTAAAAGCATAATTAGCAAGCATGGTGGAAATTTCAGCTTCCGGTATCTTTCTTTTATTTATAATAATATCTTTCATGTACTTAGCATAAGGATTGGTTTTGATCATATCAGTTAATCGCATACGCAAAAAGATAGGTCTAATCATTTCAGCAAAGCGCTCAAAATCCTCATCATCCTTTTTCTTGCATGGTTTGGGAGGAAAAGGCATGGGTTTATGAACCCATGGTTCTCTTTCTTTACCATGTTTCCTAGCAACAAAGTCTTTCTTATCATAACGTTGATTCTTTGATTGTGGGTTATCAAGATCAACAGCAGGTTCAATTTCTATATCATTATCATTACTAAGTTGAGCATCATCATGAACATTATTATTAACATTATCACTAGTTTCAGGTTCATTACCAGATTGTGTTTCAGCATCAGAAATAGAAATATCATTTGGATTCTCAGGTGTTCCAGTAATAGGTTCACTAGAAGCATGCAAAGTCTTATCATTTTTCTTTTTCTTCTTTTTAGAAGAACTAGGTGCATCTATATTATTTCTCTGAGAATCTTGCTCAATTCTCTTAGGATGGCCTTCAGGATACAAAGGTTCCTGAGTCATTCTACCACCTCTAGTCATAACTCTAACAACATTATCATTATTCTTATTATTTAATTCATTGAGCAAATCATTTTGAGCTTTAAGTACTTGTTCTACTTGAGTGGTAACCATAGAAGCATGTTTACTAATAAGTTTAAGTTCACTTTTAACATTAGCCATATAATCACCCAAGTGTTCAAGCATATTTGAATTGTATTTCAATTTTCTACCAAAATAGGCATTAAAATCTTCTTGCTTAGCCATAAATTTATCAAACTCATCTAATCATGGGCTAGCAAACTTAGTAAATGGGATTTCAGCTTTATCATAACTATAGAGAGAATTTACCTTTACTACCTCTGTCGGGTTATCAAGACCATGAGTTTCTTCAATAGGTAAAGGATTAAGATCATATGTTTCTTCAACAGGCGGTAAATTAAGACCATGTATTTCTTCAATAGGAGGTAAATTCTTAACATCTCCAGCTTTAATACCTTTTTCTTTCATAGATTTCTTTGCCTCTTGCATATCTTCAGGACTGAGAAATAGAATACCCCTCTTCTTTGGAGTTGGTTTAGGAATAGGCTCAGGAACTAGCTCAGGAGTTGTCCAATTATTTTCATTTGTCAGCATATTATTCAATAGAATTTCAGCTTCATCTGGCGTTCTTTACCTGAAAACAGAACCAGCACAACTATCCAAGTAATCTCTGGAGGCATCGGTTAGTCCATTATAAAAGATATCAAGTATTTCATTTTTCTTAAGAGGATGATCAGGCGAAGCAATAAGTAACCTGAGAAGCCTCCCCCAAGCTTGTGGGAGACTCTCTTCTTCAATTTGCACAAAATTATATATATCCCTTAAAGCAGCTTGTTTCTTATGAGCAGGGAAATATTTATCAGAGAAGTAATAAACCATATCCTGGGGACTACGCACACAACCAGGATCAAGAGAATTAAACCATATCTTAGCATCACCCTTTAATGAGAACGGAAATATTTGAAGGATATAAAAGTGGCGAGTTCTCTCATCATTAGTGAACAAGGTGGCTATATCATTTAATTTAGTAAGATGTGCCACAACAGTTTCAGATTCATAGCCATGAAAAGGATCAGATTCAACCAAAGTAATTATATCAGGATCAACAGAGAATTCATAATCCTTATCAGTAACACATATAGGTGAAGTAGCAAAAGCAGGGTCAGGTTTCATTCTAGCATTTAGAGATTGTTTATTCCATTTAGCTAATAACCTCTTAAGTTCGTATCTATCTTTGCAAGCTAAAATAGCTAAAGAAGCTTCTTGATCAAAAACATAACCCTTAGGAATAAAAAGTGATTCTTCATCATCACTTTCATCAGTATTATCAGATTCAATATTTTTATTCTCTCTAGCCCTAGCAAGTTGTTCATCAAGAAATTCACCAAGTGGCACAGTAGTATCAAGCATAGAAGTAGTTTCATCATAAGTATCATGCATAGCAGAAGTGGCATCATCAATAACATGCGACATACCAGAACGAATAGCAGAAGCAGGTTTAGGTGTCGCAAGCTTACTCAAAACAGAAGGTGAATCAAGTGCAGAGCTAGATGGGAGTTCCTTACCTCCCCTCGTAGTTGAGGGATAAATCTTGGGTTTTGGATCTCTCAAGTTCTTCATAATGATAAGCAGATATATATCCCAAGTGACTCAAAGAATAGAGCTATGCTCCCCGGCAATGGCACCAGAAAATAGTCTTGATAACCCACAAGTATAGGGGATCGCAACAGTTTTCGAGGGTAGAGTATTCAACCCAAATTTATTGATTCGATACAAGGGGAGCCAAAGAATATTCTCAAGTATTAGCAGCTGAGTTGTCAATCCAACCACACATGGAAACTTAATATCTACAGCAAAGTATTTAGTAGCAAAGTAATATGATAGTAGTGGTAACGGTAGCAAAAGGTAAAAGTAGTAAAAGTAGTGTTTTTGGTATTTTGTAGTAACTGTAACAATAGTAACGGAAAAGTAAATAAGCGAAGAACAATATATGGAAAGCTCGTAGGCAATGGATCGGTGATGGAGAATTATGTCGGACGCGGTTCATCATGTAACAGTCATAACCTAGGGTGACACAGAACTAGCTCCAATTCATCAATGTAATGTAGGCATGTATTCCGAATATAGTCATACGTGCTTAGGGAAAAGAACTTGCATGACATCTTTTGTCCTACCCTCCCGTGGCAACGGGGTCCTAATGGAAACTAAGGGATATTAAGGCCTCCTTTTAATAGAGTACCGGAACAAGCATTTGGACATAGTGAATACATGAACTCCTCAAACTATGGTCATCACCGGTAAGTATCCCGATTATTGTCACTTCGGGGTTAACGGATCATAACACATAATAGGTGACTATAGACTTGCAAGATAGGATCAAGAACTCTCATATATTGATGAAAACATAATAGGTTCAGATCTGAAATCATGGCACTCGGGCCCTAGTGACAAGCATTAAGCATAGCAAAGTCATAGCAACATCAATCTCAGAACATAGTGGATACTAGGGATCAAACCCTAACAAAACTAACTCGATTACATGATAAATCTCATCCAACCCATCACCGTCCAGCAAGCCTATGATGGAATTACTCACGCACGGCGGTGAGCATCATGAAAGTTGTGATGGAGGATGGTTGATGATGACGATGGCGACGAATTCCCCTCTCCGGAGCCCCGAACGGACTCCAGATCAGCCCTCCCGAGAGGTTTTAGGGCTTGGCGGCGGCTCCGTATCGTAAAACGCGATGAATCCTTCTCTCTGATTTTTTTTCTCCCCGAAACCAAGTATATAGAGTTGGAGTTGAAGTCGGAGGAGCTCCAGGGGGCCCACGAGGTAGGGGGCGCGCCCCCACCCTCGTGGAGAGGTGGTGGCCCCCCTGGCCTTCATCTTTTGCGAGGATTTTTTATTATTTCTAAAAGGTTGCTCCGTGAAGTTTTAGGTCATTCCGAGAACGTTTGTTTCTGAACATAAATAACACCATAGCAATTCTGCTGAAAACAACGTTAGTCCGGGTTAGTTCCATTCAAATCATGCAAGTTAGAGTCCAAAACAAGGGCAAAAGTGTTTGGAAAAGTAGATACGACAGAGACGTATCAGTGGTATAAATTTAGCAATGATTTAATTAGCATAATCAGCATACCATGGAGCAGTATGAGAAGCATTTATGACATTTAATTGTTCATCAGGAAAGCTATCATCAATAGGTAGTGGGTCATCAAGCACATTTTCTAGCCTAGACAAGTTCTCTGCAACGGGATTCTCAGCTCCCTTTCTATCAACAATATGCAAATCAAATTCTTGTAGGAGGAGAACCCATCTAATAAGTCTAGGTTTAGCATCTTTCTTTTCCATAAGATATTTAATAGCAGCATGATCAGTGTGAATAGTCACTTTAGAATCAACAATGTAAGATCTGAACTTATCACAAGCAAATACAACTGCTAAGAATTCTTTTTCAGTAGTGGCATAATTTCTCTGAGCATTGTCTAGAGTTCTACTAGCATATTGAATTAATTTCTTATCAACTCTTTGCCCTAGAACAACACCTACAACATAATCACTAGCATCACACATAATTTCAAAGGGTAAATTCCAATCAGGTGGCTGGACAATAGGTGCAGAGATCAATGCTTTCTTAAGTATTTCAAATGCTTCTACACAATCATCATCAAGGACAGATGGTATATCTTTTTGTAATAAATTAGTCAGAGGCCGAGAGATTTTTGAGAAGTCCTTAATGAACCTCCTATAAAAACCGGCATGACCAAGGAAACTTCTTATACCTTTGATGTCCTTGGGACATGGCATCTTTTCAATAGCATCAACCTTGGCTTTATCAACTTCAATACCTCTTTCAGAAACTTTATGCCCCAAGACAATACCTTCATTAACCATAAAGTGGCACTTTTCCCAATTCAATACAAGGTTAGTTTCTTCACATCTCTGCAAAACTCGATCAAGGTTGCTTAAGCAATCATCAAAAGAGGATCCATAGACGGAGAAATCGTCCATGAAAACCTTACAAATCTTTTCACAAAAGTCAGAGAATATAGCCATCATGCATCTTTGAAAGGTAGCAGGTGCATTACATAAACCAAAAGGCATACGTCTATAAGCAAAAGTAACAAAAGGGCAAGTAAAAGTAGTCTTTGATTGATCATTGGCTGACACAGGTATTTGAGAGAAACCAGAATAACCATCTAGAAAGCAAAAATGTGTATGTTTGGATAATCTTTTTAGCATTTGATCGATAAAAGGTAAGGGGTAATGATCTTTTTTAGTATCTTTATTTAATTTGCGGAAATCAATTACCATCCTATAACATGTAATAATTCTTTGGGGAATCAATTCATCTTTATCATTAGGAATGACAGTAATACCTCCCTTCCTAGGGACACAATGGACATGACTTATCCACTGACTATCGGCAACGGGATAAATTATACCTACCTCAAGAAGCTTTAGTATTTCCTTTCTTACCACTTCCTTCATCTTAGGATTCAGCCGTCGTTGATGATCACGAACTGGTTTGGCATCTTCCCCCAACTTTATTTTGTGTTGACATGGTGTGGGACTAATGCCCTTAAGATCGTCAAGAGTATATCCAATAGCAGCACGGCGCTTCTTCAGAGTTTTCAGTAATCTCTCTTCTTCATGCTCTGAAAGGTTAGCACTAATAATAACAGGATATATCTTCTTTTCATCAAGATAAGCATATTTAAGAGTATTAGGTAACGGTTTGAGCTCAAACATGGGATCACCCTTGAGTGGAGGAGGATCCCCTAGGATTTCAACAGGCAAATTGTGTTTCAAGATGGGTTCCTGTTTAAAGAATACTTCATCTATTTCCCTTCTTTCATTCATAAACATATCATTTTCGTGGTCTAGAAAATATTGTTATAAAGGATCACTAAGAGGTACGGAAAAAGAAGCAAGACCAATAATTTCATCTTTACTAGGCAATTCCTCTTCACGGTGTTGTCTACTAAATTTGGAGAAATTAAATTCATGAGACATATCATCTAAACCAATAGTAACAACATCCTTTTTGCAATCTATCTTAGCATTAACTGTGTTCAAGAAGGGTCTACCAAATATAATGGGACAAAAGCTATCTTGTTGGGAACCAAGAATAAGAAAATCAGCATGATATTTAGTTTTCCCACACAAGACTTCAACATCTCTAACAATTCCAATTGGTGAAATAGTATCTCTATTGGCAAGTTTAATTGTGACATCAATATCTTCTATCTCAGCAGGTGCAATATCATGCATAGTTTCTTTGTATAAGTCATGAGGTATAGCACTAGCACTGGCACCCATATCACATAAGCCATGATAACAATGATCACCTATTTTAACAGAAATAACATGCATGCCTACCAAAGATCTAGGTTTATCTTTAGCACAAGGTTTAGCAATTCTAGCAGTTTCATCACAGAAATGAATAACATGCCCATCAATATTATCAGACAAGAGATATTTAACAATAGCAATATTAGGTTCAACTTTAATTTGCTCAGGAGATGTATAAGTTCTAATATTGCTTTTACAAACCACAGTTGAAGCTTTAGCATGATCCTTTATCCTAACAGGGAAAGGTGGTTTCTCAACATACGAAGTAGGAACAATAGGATCATTATAAGTGATAGTCTTTTCTTTAACTTTAATTGTTGCAGCTACTTTTACTTCTATAGGAGGATGATATTTAAACCACTTCTCTCTAGGGAGATCAACATGAGTAGCAAAAGATTCACAGAAAGAAGCTACTATCTCAGAGTCAAGTCTACAGTTAGTGCTAAATTTACGAAAAACATATGTATCCATAAAAGATTTAACACAATCAAACTTAGGTGTCATACCTGACTACTTACCTTCGTCGAGGTCCCAATCTTCAGAGTTGCGTTTAATTCTTTCCAATAAATCCCATTTGAATTCAATAGTCTTCATCATAAAAGAGCCAACACAAGAAGTATCGAGCATGGTGCGATTGCTATCAGAAAGCTGAGCATAAAAATTTTGAATGATCATTTCTCTTGAGTGCTCATGATCGGAGCATGAATATAACATTGATTTAAGCCTCCCCCAAGCTTGAGCGATGCTTTCTCCTTTGCGAGGCCAGGAATTATATATATAATTGCGATCACGATGAACAAGATGCATAGGATAAATTTCTAATGAAATTCCAATTTCAATCGTTTGTAGTTCCATGATCACATATCATCACATAGCCTATACCATGTCAATGCATCTCCCTTCAAAGATAAAGGGAAGACCTTCATCTTGATAACATCTCCGGGCACACCTGCAAGCTTAAATAATCCACAAACTTCACCCACATATATTAGGTGCTCATCAGGATGTAATGTTCCATCTCCTGTAAAAGGTTTAGCTAGCAGTTTTTCTATCATACCCGAAGGAATTTCAAAGCAGTCATTTTCAGTTTCAGTAGTTTCATTTTCAGTAGGTGCAGTAGGTTGAGGAGCAACTCTTTGCTCTACTGGTCGGGGTGAAGATACCCCGAACAAGCCCCTCAGAGGATTACTTTCCATAGTAACAAGTGACAGCAAATTTCAGCACACTATATAATTTTTCCTTACCAAAATCCACCTACCAAAGGCGCTTCACTCCCCGACAACGGCGCTAGAAAAGAGTCTTGATGACCCACAAGTATAGGGGATCTATCGTAGTCCTTTCGATAAGTAAGAGTGTCGAACCCAACGAGGAGCGGAAGGAAATGATAAGCGGTTTTCAGTAAGGTATTCTCTGCAAGCACTGAAATAATAGGTAACAGATAGTTTGCGATAGGATAATTTGTAACGAGTAACAAGTAACAAAAGTAAATAAAGTGCAGCAAGGTGGCCCAATCCTTTTCGTAGCAAAGGACAAGCTTGAACAAACTCTTATATGATGTAAAGCGCTCCCGAGGACACATGGGAATATCGTCAAGCTAGGTTTCATCACGATCATATGATTCGCGTTCGGTACTTTGATAATTTCGTATGTGGGTGGACCGGTGCTTGGGTGCTGTCCTTACTTGGACAAACATCCCTCTTATGATTAACCTCTATTGCAAGCATCCGCAACTACAACAAAAGTATTAAGGCAAACCTAACCATAGCATGAAACATATGGATCCAAATCAGCCCCTTACGAAGCAACGCGTAACCTAGGGTTTAAGCTTCTGTCACTCTAGCAACCCATCATCTACTTATTACTTCCCAATGCCTTCCTCTAGGCCCAAATAATGGTGAAGTGTCATGTAGTCGACGTTCACATAACACCACTAGAGGAGGGACAACATACATCTCATGAAAATATCGAACGAATACCAAATTCACATGACTACTAATAGCAAGACTTCTCCCATGTCCTCAGGAACAAACGCAACTACTCACAAAGCATATTCATGTTCATAATCAGAGGGGTATTAATATGCATATAGGATCTGAACATATGATCTTCCACCAAATAAACCAACTAGCATCAACTACAAGGAGTAATTAACACTACTAGCAACCCACAGGTACCAATCCCGGGCTTAGAGACAAGAATTGGATACAAGAGATGAACTAGGGTTTTGAGAGGAGATGGTGCTGGTGAAGATGTTGATGGAGATTGCCCTCTCTCGATGAGAGGAGTGTTGGTGATGACGATGGCGATGATTTCCCCCTCCCGGAGGGAAGTTTCCCTGGCAGAACAGCTCCGCCAGAGCCCTAGATTGGATCCGCCAAGGTTCTGCCTCGTGGCGGCGGAGTCTCGTTCGGGAAGATGGCTTATGATTTTTTTTCTCATCGAAAGACTCCATATAGTAGAAGATGGCCATCGGAGGGCCACCAGGGGCCCACGAGGTAGGGGGCGTGCCCAGAGGGGTAGGGTGCGCCCCACCCTCGTGGGCAGGGTGTGGCCCCCTGGTGAACTTCTTGCGCTCAGTATTTATTATATATTCTGAAATTGACTTCCGTGAAGTTTCAGGACTTTTGGAGCTGTGCAAAATAGGTCTCTAATATTTGCTCCTTTTCCAGCACAGAATCCCAGCTGCCGGCATTCTCCCTCTTTATGTAAACCTTGTAAAATAAGAGAGAATAGGCATAAGTATTGTGACATAATGTGCAATAACGGCCCATAATGCAATAAATATCGATATAAAAGCATGATGCAAAATGGACGTATCAATGTGCTGCCTCCGTAGTCGATCAAATCAATTTATGTAAGCTGGAGATCAAGGCATTCGATGAGATTGTTATAGTGTAGCACATTTTTCACTTTCGGGTCTTTTTTATCTGTAAAAGAAGAGAACATATTAGAGCAGCTGGCTGTATAAGATTGTCGTGTCATCAAGAGGTACCAATATCAATCGCTCATACGATAGGGTTGGCTGGCTAGTGATATTTCTCTCTCTCTCTCTCTCTCTCTCTCTCTCTCTCTCTTTCCTCTCATTTACCTAGGAGTATGTGAAGAGCTTGGGCATTTCTTGCCTTCCACTATGAGGCCGATGCCATATTTCGCAAAAGTATGCCACATAATATGCATCGATGTCAAATCAAAATATTTTGGCACCACTCTCGTGATGTGAGAGAGTTGGCACCGCTGTGCACACACCCCCACATGTATAAACAAATCAATCAAACCAACTACACCAGCCTCTCACTCTCCCAAACAAGTGTTTTTATTGCCTTAGTCCTCTCTCTCTCTCCCACACAAGTGTTTTTTCATTGTGTGAGTTAATTTGGCACCAGAGCAAAGTAGGTGATCCAGATTGGGGCACCAGGTGAGCAATGGAGGGGCATCGATGCCAAATGCATCACAAGTGAATTTGGCACGTCTTTTGGCCTACATAGTGGAGGGCCGTTATAGCCCACTTTTGTACTACCTCTTATTTAGTATAAAATTTTGACCATAGATTTACGTAAGAAAATGCCAATGCATGTCACTAAAAATTACACCATTTGAAATTATGTTCAAATACGAATCCACCGATATAGTTCTTAGTGACATGCATTACCATTTTGTCAGTTAAATCTCTGGTCAAATTTTGATACTACAAAATAGGAAGAGTAAACCAGGACAAAGGTAGTACTTGCTCTTAGGGTAACCATAGAGTTACTAGAGTATTCTAAGTTACTTTCCACTATGATTAGCCTAGGCTACTATAGTAGTACAACAAAAAAAGATGCAGGTGATCACGTGAGAAAAAATACTAAAAACATTTCTTTCGGTGCAGTGCGTAGATGCAGTTTTGAAGACTACACTTGTCGTCGTAATTTGGGAAAATTGCGAAAAAATTGAGCTACATTGTGATTACCGTTTACTAATAGGAAAGAAGTTTCACCTCGATGAGTAGGTTCTCCGTGCACGGAAAGCATGTAAGGAATCCAACAACTTGATCCAGATTGGGGCCGATAGATTTTATTGCCAAGATCTTCACTGTGCGCATAGACTGGGTCAAGCTTGTGGGAATCATTTTCTGGAAGACGGTCGTAAATACATCAAGAAGAAATTTAAAAATGTGAATTTCAAGAAGACGGAGAAGAAGATGAGTATTGTACCTGAACGATTACGGATCCAATAAAGAGTTCGGAGAATTTGGTAGACGAGTGCACCAACGCTATCAATTTCGGCGCGTCAATGACCCTGATTTTTGTTGGACCTTCTAGATCCGATACAAGCAATCTCTCAAGGAAAGGCGCATTCTCAATGACCATAACGTGAAACAACTGGAGTGATCTCTTTCCAATTGATGTCTTGTTGTGGGGCCAGCAAGACACATAAATCCATCGGAGATTCGTCGAGACGATGTGGAGGCTAATGAACCCGTGGATCTGCTCAAGACGAAGGTACTCGAGCGCAGTACAACTGCGGAGCAGGTGCTCCATAGCCTTCTTTGAGATGACAACGTCGAAGAGGTCGAGCTGCTTGAGTTGAGGGAGAAGATGGGCGGGTGCGGTGTTAATCTGGGGAAGATAGCAGGAGCTGAAGTTGGCATGGTGCAGCGTTGGCATGAGGCGAAGCGCGGACGGTGGCAGAGAGCGACATCGTCTAGCTTCAAAGCTGAGCTCCTCGAGATGATCTAGGGTGGGGGATAAGAACCACTCATCGAACTTGGGTTGGACCTTCTAGTTGGCACTGAACATGCGGCTGTCAAGGCATCTGGCTGGCCCAGGGTATGATGAAAGGATCTTGGAGACTGCGGCCATGCGTTTGCAATCCCCGTCGCAGAGGCAGCTGTCGACGGTGAGGTTGAGGGGGACGCGGCGCCAGAGGGGGAGCCACCACCGGGAGAGCAGGGCGGTCTGCACGACAGATTTGGTGGGGAGGAGGCCGATGATGACGAGTAGCATGTCATCGGGGAGGCTGCTGATGAAGTCGAGGCTCGCCGGATGCGGTTTTGGCTCGAGCCGCCTCCGCTTGTTGGCTGCCTCGCCGTCCACCTCAACTGGCGGCGACGCCGGTGTACACGTGTGCTGGTATGTGTTGTGTGCTAGGTGTGCGCGAGTGCGTCCTTCTGTGTATGCCGCCGCGCAGTGGTGAATTGTGCGCGAGTGCGTCCTCCACGGGAAGAAGTGTGTCCTCAATGCACCCTCAATTTACTAGCGTGCGGGGTGCTACCCCGAGTGGTTTCAACTTTGTCTACTTCACCGCGTGTCAGATGGGCCTCTAGTTTACTTATTTTCACCCAATGCCACATGCGCCAGCACACGAA
This sequence comes from Triticum monococcum, assembly GCA_034509565.1. NCBI lineage: Eukaryota > Viridiplantae > Streptophyta > Magnoliopsida > Poales > Poaceae > Triticum > Triticum monococcum. Next base: position 479,999,090 of record CM067843.1, read on the forward strand.
GATACAGAACACGAGCTGACAAGGAAGCATGTGGACTGGTTGACCGGTCAACTAAACAATATACGGAGCTATACGCTGACATGGTGAGCGTATAATCCGTCGGTATAGAGTGTTCGTGTGAGAGGGGAGGCCCGTGAGAGATAGCAGAGAGAGAGAGAAAGAGCTACTCCCTCCATTCGATAATGCAGTTCCAACATTTTTTAAAAGTCAAACTTATGAAACTTTGACCAATTTTATAAAGAAACTACTTATATCTACAATACCAAAGATAAATTATAGTATGGAGTAAGTACATGTTGTGATGAATCTAATGATCTTTCCAGATGTAAATGCTTTTCTCCACATATACCTGGTCAAACTTTTCTGAGGTTTGACTTTTCAAAACATCCATATGCTTATGGACGTGAGAGAGTCCCTAACTAGAGAGAGAGAGAGAGTGAGTGAAATATAAAGAGTGAGTGAAAAAAGTGTGTGTGCGTGTGTGAAAGAGACATGGACAACACTCGATAAAAGTCGAGAAAAACGTGTGTCTCTTATGCAAAGATATCACACATGCATCTTTGACAACAGAGGCAAGGTGAGGAGATAGTGTGTGGTTGTTTGCAACCAAGAGAGCAAGACCCCTGGCACGTGGCCAAGAGGGTCTGACAAACAAGGGAGAGAGGTCGAGAGAGACGTACGGAGAAAATGCAGACATGGGGAGGAGAGAGTGTATGTTTGTCATAGAGAGATCCCCTAGAGATCGTGATGGGACTACATGGGTGGGGGATCGAGTGACAAGGTGTGTGCGCGATAGAAGATACCTCGAGAGATATCGAGATAGACGTATAGATGGAAGGAGACAATACGTGTGTTCCTGATGGCTAGTGAGAGATAATCATCCAATGAAGCTCTGCTGGATCGAGTTCGTGGGACGTCATCGAGCTGAACGTGTGCTGAACTTGAAGGTGCCATACATTCGGTACTTTGATCGGTCGGATCATGAAGACGTATGACTACATCAACCGCGTTCTCATAACGCTTCCGCTTACGGTCTACGAGGGTACGTGGACGATATTATCCTATCTCGTTGCTATGCATCACCATGATCTTGCGTGTGCGTAGGGATTTTTTTGAAATTACTATGTTCCCCAACATCTGCCTAGTTTTAGGTAAAACCACAAAACTCCGATTGCGATGGCAATGCGAGCACAAACGAGTAGCAAGGATGAAGCATTTGGGATATTCGAGATATCGGAAATGGTTATATAGGGACAACTATATGCATAAAGGCTCCCTATCCCCGACGGTTTCTGGGTCGTGTGGGAAGGACCACCCTATCGCCCACACTCACTTGGTGACGGTTCCAAATGCCATCGCGGAAAGGGGTTAAAAACTGTTTATATAGCACCTTGATGTACGAGTGATAGGTTCTATAAAGTATGCCATGTTGTGTACCAGACCTATTTTGTGCCTTGCCATGAGTTTGGCAAGGGGGTACTGATCCAGGAGTGGACCACTAGACAGTGGTCAAAATGATCCTTAGGTACCTGAAAAGGACTAAGGAAATGTTTCTCGATTATGGAGGTGATAAAGAGTTCATTGTAAAGGGTTACATCGATGCAAGCTTTAACACTAAACCAGATGACTCTGAGTCTCAATCTGGATATGTATTGAATGTGGGAGCAATTAGCTAGAGTAGCTCCATGTAGAGCATTGTGGACATATAAATTTGCAAAATACATACAGATGTGAATGTGGCAGACCCGTTGACTAAACCTCTCTCACAAGTAAAACATGATCACACATCAGTACTCTTCGAGTGTTGATCACATGGCGATGTGAACTAGATTATTGACTCTAGTAAACTCTTTGGGTGTTAGTCACATGGCGATGTGAACTATGGGTATTAATCACATGGCGATGTGAACTAGATTATTTACTCTAGTGCAAGTGGGAGACTGATGGAAATATGCCCTAGAGGCAATAATAAAATGGTTATTATTATATTTCCTTATTCACGATAAAGGTTTATTATTCATGCTAGAATTGTATTGATTGGAAACTTAAATACATGTGTGGATACATAAACAAATACGGTGTCCCTAGTAAGCCTCTACTAGACTAGTTCGTTGATCAAAGATGGTTAAGGTTTCCTAACCATAGACATGTGTTGTCATTTGATAACGGGATCACATCATTATGAGAATGATGCGATGGACAAGACCCATCCGTTAGCTTAGCATAATGATTGTTCAGTTTTATTGCTATTACTTTATTCATGTCAAATACATATTCCTTCGATTATGAGATTATGCAACTCCTGAATACCAGAGGAATGCCTTGTGTGCTATCAAACATCACAACGTAACTGGGTGATCATAAAGATTCCACTACTGAAGGATGCTGCTAACGCGACACTGCGATCAGAGGCCCTTCGAGAAACTGTGTGCGATGCAATAATCACAAACGATGGTATATGAAAATCGCCAAAAAAAGGTGCAAAACGTTTGCGAAGGAGAATGCATCAAACACGGTTCATATTTTAGTTGCATGTGCGATGAAGGGCATACGGTCGATGAGGAGGAACAAAAGAAATGGACAACCAGATGAAGGTGTGTGCGATACACAACATACGGTTCACTCGGATGAACTGTTTGTGATTAGGCAACACAAAAGAAACGGGTAGCCATATGAAGTGTGTGCGATATACAGCATACGATTCACTCAGATAAACCGGCAGCTTCACTCCCGTGCGCCACCCTCGGCTGTCACGCCATGGCCTGCGCTCAGCGGCTGCGGGTGGAGCCGCTGGGTCGAGGAACTTTGCCTCGACAGTACAACAGCACACTCTGCTGTCTGTCGCGATAAGAGCTGCGCACAGGCCACCCCGTGTCCACCCTCGATCCATCTTAGTCATCTCCCTCTCATCCTCTCTCTATCTCTGGTCTGAGTTTGTGTGTGTATGGAGTGGGAGGAGATAGAGCAGGGGAGTGGGAGGCCCTTCCACGGCAAATCCGTCGGCATCTTCCATGGAGATTGTGACCTCTCTTGATTTTTGCTTGAGGATTTCTCCTCTGGATCTGTAGACTGTAGTTCCTGCATAGTGGTGTCCTTTTTTCTAGTGTTCCTCTTTCGATGTCGATGCATGTGTTTAATAACCCCACTGATACGAATTCTAAAAACAAGCTTCAGTACAAGAAAAATGGGTCGTTCAGTTCAATTCTGAATTGTAAGTGTGTAAACACATCCTGCTTACACAGTAACTAATTAACTATGATAACCATGTTCATACTTCTACAAATCCCAAAACTATCCAGAGTTAGGATTGTTACTACCTTGTTTCTTACTATTGATTCATTTTTTATGAGAAGGTATTAAGATGGTACATGTAGTTGGACATCTCAATATACTGTAATGTGTTTTTTTTTTGCATATTACCTTGAAATTATGTTAGCAATTCTGAATTGCGATTGTGCTTGAAACTGAAAATAATTCTGTAACTTCTCAAACCTCGTGGACTTGATGCTTAAAATACTTCCAGAACGAATTGATTCTTGTTTCTTTCATGATCAGTTCAGCAAAAAAAAAAGTTCAGTCCAATTTCAAATTCACATTTGAGTTTAGTCAAAGTTTCTTATTTTAGTTCAGTACAATATCCAAGTTTATTTCAGTTCAATTCTTATTTTAGTTTTACTTCATTTCAATTCTTATTTTAGTCAATCTGTAGTCTATGGATTTTATTTGGCCTAGATTGCTAGATGTACTAACTTGTTGTGCCAAGGCAATCTAAAACATTAAGTGTTGCTACTGTAATTTGTTCATTGTTTCATGCCTTCCCGCAGACGCGCGCCCCCACCTCCTCGCCGACGCGCGCCGCCCTGAGACGCGTGCCCCCCGCCTCCCCGTCGACGTCGCCGCCATGCCTTCCTACAGACACGCGCCACTTCGCTGTCTCAGCGCCCATGCCGTCCAAACTCAGCCACCTAGGCCGTTCAGTTGGCAGCGTTCCTGCAGCTGCAGATGTGGTGCTGACAGTAGTAGGCGCTGGTTGTGTTGGATAAAATGCCTAGGAGCTCCCATGATTTATACATGGAACCTAGATGATTCTGTTTCTTTATTCCCCCAAGTGCTTCAATGCTGGCTCCTTCTCGGCTGGCTCGATCGCTGCTGGGTTGGGTGGGCGTAGGTGTGGGTTTACATGGAAGCTGGCACCACTCTTGTGTTATTTTCTCTATTGATTGAGAAATTTATACACTCTTTTTAATGCGTAAGTTTATCTGCTCACAACCTGTTTGTATGAAAAGCCAAATAGCTTGAGAATAGCAACCTGTTCGAGCTTAGCTGAGAGGATTTTGAATCGTTGTGTGAGGAAGTGTGGACATGGCCTTGATATAATGCATGCTGCTTTATTCATAAAGAGACGGTGCCGTTGATTTTATTCATAGGAAACTGAACCAAAACAGTGGTTGCTACTAGTGTTTGGAAATTATAACTACTAGAACTCTTATTTCTCTCCCTTTTAATTGCTGGCTAATTCTTGTAAAAAGTAGTGGTTAATCTTGCTAATTACTTTGATGTGATGCCTAGGTGGTCAGTCCAGCTCCTGCAACCAACACAGGTCGTTGCCCCCTTTGCGACAACGGTAGGAGCACAAAAATACCAGTGTGGTCGTCCTCAACTAGTTCCTTCACGCGGCCTCCGCGCAAGCCCTACTCATGTATGCTTACACCAAAAGTAGAACTCTTGTTACTCTCCTCGTACTTGCTCTTGCTTATTTTCTAAGCAATAATTCCTATTGCTTCCTCTTGGGGAAAGGGATCCCATGTTGAAGCTGTCTTGGTGCTCACCCGTTGTTTATATTCATCACCATAGTGTACGAAACATATGAAAACCATTCTGGCTTCGGGGGAAAATATAACCAGTACATGTGCAATTGCGTGAGAAGTTCCCTTATGAAAGTTCCTTGTAAACAAACCACATGAAAGTTCGTCAAGAAAAACTTTGTAAGTTCAAAATGGCTATAGGAAAACTTTGTAGGTTCAGATGAGTATAGAAAACTTTTTAAGTTCAAAATGGGCACGCCTAATAGTGCATGAATAAAAAATTTAAACCCAACAAAGTCCATGTTGGTCGGTCTACAGTATGTTGTCAAGAAGGTTGTTGGCCTTGGAGGCCGACACTGACTGATCATCTACCTTCCAATTATATTAGGCATATACCACTGAAACTGCAGGTCGCGCCCTCCTCCCACCGTAGGTGGTGCCCTCCTCCCGCATAGCCTATTGGTTGGTGTACCGTGACCCCTCCTCATATTTTTTGTATGAATTTGATGAATCTTCTTGATGCTCTGTTCTTATTCATCTAGAGATTCCTCCTCGTATTGCTTGTTTGTATTGCTCTGTTCTTGTCATTTTGTAAATTAGAAAACAGTAGTAAGTATTTTTTTATATAAAAAAGTTCACCGCATAAAAAAATGCAATAGTAGTTCAACACAATATCAAGGAGGGTGTGAGTTGGGTATGGTTACAAACGAAAGATATGTGTCGAAAAGTTCACTTCGTCTACATACGTAAGTTCAAAAAATTGTCGTAGAGCTAGTTCAAAAGATTGTCAAAAGGAAAAATGGTTGTGCTAGTTCAATTTTTTTAGTCCATCTTCTGTATGCTATTCAGTACATCTAATTCCAAATCATAAGTACAATTGCCTTCATGTTTTCCATCTTCATATAACATAAAATAGGCACTGGAGGATAAGGTGAGAATATATACTAATGAAATTCTCTGTGTGTTAGAGTATCAGTTCATGTGCAGAATGTTGGGGAACGTAGCAAAATTTTAAAATTTTCTACGCCTCACCAAGATCAATCTATGGAGTCATCTAGCAACGAGATAGAGGGAGTGCATCTTCATACCCTTGAAGATCGCTAAGCGAAAGCGTTCAAGAGAATGAGGTTGATGGAGTCGTACTCGTCGTGATCCAAATCACCGATGACCAAGCGCCGAATGGACGGCACCTTCGCGTTCAGCACAAGTATGGTTGGGAGAAACGTCTCCTTCTTCTTGATCCAACAAAGGGAGAGGAGAGGTTGATGGAGATCCAGCATCACGACGGCGTGATGGTGGAAGTAGCGGGATCTCGGCAGGGCTTCGCCAAGCACCAACGAGAGGGAGAGGTGTCACGGAGGGAGAGGGAGGCGCCAGGGACTTGGGTGCGGCTGCCCTCCCTCCCCCCACTATATATAGGGCCCCTAGGGGAGCGCCGGCCCTAGGAGATCCAATCTCCAAGGGGGGGCGGCCAAGGGGGGGACTTGCACCCCAAGTCAGGTGGGGCGCCCCCCACCCCTAGGGTTTCCAACCCTAGGCACAGGGGGAGGCCCATGGGGGGCGCACCAGCCCACCAGGGGCTGGTTCCCCTCCCAATTCAGCCCATGGGGCCCTCCGGGATAGGTGGCCCCACCCGGTGGACCCCCGGGACCCTTCCGGTGGTCCCGGTACAATACCGATTACCCCCGAAACTTTCCCGATGGCCGAAATTGGACTTCCTATATATAAATCTTCACCTCTGGACCATTCCGGAACTCCTCGTGACGTCCGGGATCTCATCCAGGACTCCGAACAACTTTCGGGTTACCGCATATTAATATCTCTACAACCCTAGCGTCACCGAACCTTAAGTGTGTACACCCTACGGGTTCGGGAGACACGCAGACATGACCGAGACGACTCTCCGGTCAATAACCAACAGCGGGATCTGGATACCAATGTTGGCTCCCATATGTTCCACGATGATCTCATCAGATGAACCACGATGTCGAGGATTCAATCAATCCTGTATGCAATTCCCTTTGTCAATCAGTACGTTACTTGCCCGAGATTCGATCGTCGGTATCCCAATACCTCATTCAATCTCATTACCGGCAAGTCACTTTACTCGTACCGTAATGCATGATCCCGTGACCAAACACTTGGTCACATTGAGCTCATTATGATGATGCATTACCGAGTGGGCCCAGAGATACCTTTCCGTCATACAAAGTGACAAATCCCAGTCTTGATCCGTGTCAACCCAACAGATACTTTCGGGGATACCTGTTGTATACCTTTATAGTCACCCAGTTACATTGTGACGTTTGGTACACCCAAAGCACTCCTATGGCATCCGGGAGTTACACGATCTCATGGTCTAAGGAAATGATACTTGACATTGGAAAAGCTCTAGCAAACGAACTACACGATCTTCTGCTATGCTTAGGATTGGGTCTTGTCCATCACATCATTCTCCTAATGATGTGATCCCGTTATTAATGAAATCCAATGTCCATAGTCAGGAAACCATGACTATCTATTGATCAACGAGCTAGTTAACTAGAGGCTCACTAGGGACATGTTATGGTCTATGTATTCACACATGTATTATGATTCCCGGATAACACAATTATAGCATGCATAATAGACAATTATTATGAACAAGGAAATATGATAATAATCATTTTATTATTGCCTCCAGGGCATATTTCCAACAGTCTACCACTTGCACTAGAGTCAATAATCTAGTTACATTGTGATGAATCGAACACCCTTAGAGTTCTGGTGTTGATCATGTTTTGCTCGCGGAAGAGGTTTAGTTAACGGATCTGCAACATTCAGATTCATATGTATTTTGCAAATATCTATGTCTCCATCTTGAACATTTTCACGAATGGAATTGAAGCGACGCTTGATGTGCCTGGTCTTCTTGTGAAACCTGGGCTCCTTGGCAAGGGCAATAGCTCTAGTGTTGTCACAGAAGAGAGTGATCGGCCCCGGCGCATTGGGTATGACTCGTAGGTCGGCGATGAACTCCTTCATCCAGATTGCTTCATGCGCTGCCTCCGAGGCTGCCATGTACTCTGCTTCACATGTAGACCCCGTCACGATGCTTTGCTTGCAACTGCACCAGCTTATTGCCCCACCATTCGAAATATACACGTATCCGGTTTGTGACTTAGAGTCATCCAGATCTATGTCGAAGCTAGCGTTGACATAACCCTTTACGACGAGCTCCTTGTCACCTCCATATACGAGAAACATATCCTTAGTCCTTTTTAGGTACTTCAGGATGTTCTTGACCGTTGTCCAGTGTTCCATGCCGGGATTACTTTGGTACCTTCCTACCAAACTTACGGCAAGGTTTACATCAGGTCTGGTACACAGCATGGCATACATGATAGACCATATGGCTGAGGCATAGGGACGACACTCATATTTTCTATATCTTCTGCCGTGGTCGGACACTGAGCTGAGCTCAATTTCACACCTTGCAACACAGGCAAGAACCCCTTCTTAGACTGATCCATATTGAACTTCTTCAATATCTTATCAAGGTATGTGCTTTGTGAAAGACCTATGAGGCGTCTCGATCTATCTCTATAGATCTTGATGCCTAATATGTAAGCAGCTTCTCCAAGGTCCTTCATTGAAAAACACTTATTCAAGTAGGCCTTAATACTGTCCCAAAGTTCTATATCATTTCCCATCAAAAGTATGCCATCCACATATAATATGAGAAATGCTAAAGAGCTCCCACTCACTTTGTTGTAAACGCAGGCTTCTTCATAAGTCTGCATAAACCCAAACGCTTTGATCATTTCATTAAAGCGAATGTTCCAACTCCGAGATGCTTGCACCAACCCATAGATGGAGCGTTGGAGCTTGCATACCTTGTTAGCATTCTTAGGATTGACAAAACCTTCCGGATGCATCATATACAATTCTTCCTTAAGAAAGCCGTTAAGGAATGCCGTTTTGACGTTCATTTGCCATATCTCATAATCATAGTATGCGGCAATTGCTAACATGATTCGGACGGACTTCAGCTTCGCTACGGGTGAGAAGGTCTCATCGTAGTCAACCCCTTGAACTTGTTGATAACCCTTAGCGACAAGTCGAGCCTTATAGATGGTAACATTACCATCCGCGTCCGTCTTCTTCTTAAAAATCCATTTATTCTCTATCGCTCGCCGATCATCGGGCAAGTCTGTCAAAGTCCATACTTTGTTTTCATACATGGATCCTATCTCGGATTGCATGGCTTCAAGCCATTTGTTGGAATCTGGGCCCGCCATTGCCTCTTCATAGTTCGAAGGTTGACCGTTGTCTAACAACATGATTTCCAGGACAGGGTTACCATACCATTCTGGTGTGGAACGTGTCCTTGTGGACCTTCGAAGTTCAGTAGCAACTTGATCTGAAGTACCTTGATCATTATCATTAACTTCCTCTCTAGTCGGTGCAGGCACCACAGGAACATCTTCCTGAGCTGCGCTACTTTCCGGTTCAAGAGGCAGTACTTCATCGAGTTCCACTTTCCTCCCACTTACTTCTCTCAAGAGAAACTCTTTCTCCAGAAAGGACCCGTTCTTGGCAACAAAGATCTTGCCTTCGGATCTGAGGTAGAAGGTATACCCAATGGTTTCCTTAGGGTATCCTATGAAGACGAATTTTTCCGACTTGGGTTCGAGCTTTTTAGGTTGAAGTTTCTTGACATAAGCATCGCATCCCCAAACTTTTAGAAACGACAGCTTAGATTTCTTCCCAAACCATAATTCATATGGTGTCGTCTCAACGGATTTAGACAGTGCCCTATTTAAAGTGAATGTAGCTGTCTCTAGAGCGTATCCCCAAAATGATAGCGGTAAATCTGTGAGTGACATCATAGATCACACCATATCCAATAGAGTGCGATTACGACGTTCGGACACACCGTTACGCTAAGGTGTTCCAGGCGGCGTGAGTTGTGAAACGATTCCATATTTCCTTAAGTGCGTACCAAATTCGTGACTTAAATATTCTCCCCCACGATCTGATCATAAGAATTTTATCTTTCAGTCACGTTGATTCTCTACCTCATTCTGAAATTCCTTGAACTTTTCAAAGGTCTCAGACTTGTGTTTCATCAAATAGACATACCCATATCTACTTAAGTCATCAGTGAGAGTGAGAACATAACGATAGCCACCGTGAGCCTCAACGCTCATTGGACCGCACACATCATTATGTATAATCTCCAATAAGTTGGTTGGTCGCTCCATTGTTCCGGAGAACGGAATCTTGGTCATTTTACCCATGAGGCATGGTTCGCACGTGTCAAATGATTAGAAATCAAGAGACTCCAAAAGTCCATCTGTATGGAGCTTCTTCATGCATTTGACACCGATGTGACCAAGGCGGCAGTGCCACAGATATGTGGGACTATCATTATCAATCTTACATCTTTTGGTATTCACACTATGAATATGTATAACATCACGTTTGATTCATTAAGAACAAACCATTGACCAGCGGGGCATGACCATAAAACATATCTCTCATATAAATAGAACAACCATTATTCTCGGATTTAAATGAGTAGCCATCTCGTATTAAACGAGATCCAAATACAATGTTCATGCTCAAAGCTGGCACTAAATAATAATTATTGAGGTTTAAAACTAATCTCGTAGGTAAATGTAGAGGTAGTGTGGCGACGGCGATCACATCGACCTCGGAACCATTCCCGACGTGCATCGTCACCTCGTCCTTCGCCAGTCTCCGCTTATTCCGCAGCTCCTGTTTTGAGTTACAAATATGAGCAACCGCACCGGTATCAAATACCCAGGAGCTACTACGAGTACTGGTAAGGTACACATCAATTACATGTATATCACATATACCTTTAGTGTTGCCGGCCTTCTTGTTCGCTAAGTATTTGGGGCAGTTCTGCTTCCAGTGTCCCTTTCCCTTGCAATAAAAGCACTCAGTCTCAGGTTTGGGTTCATTCTTTGACTTCTTCCCGGCAACTGATTTATCGGGCGCGACAACTCCCTTGCCGTCCTTCTTGAAGTTCTTCTTACCCTTGCCTTTCTTGAAACTAGTGGTTTTATTGACCATCAACACTTGATGTTCCTTTTTGATTTCCACATCCGCTGATTTCAGCATTGAAATTACTTCAGGAATAGTTTTCACCATCCCCTGCATATTGTAGTTCATCACAAAGCTCTTGTAGCTAGGTGGGAGCGACTGAAGGATTATGTCAGTGACCGCCTCGTCCGGGAGGTTAATGTCCAGCTGGGACAAGTGGTTGTGGAACCCAGACATTTTGAGTATGTGCTCACTGACAGAACTATTTTCCTCCATCTTACAACTGTAGAACTTGCCGAAGACTTCATATCTCTCGACCCGGGTAGGAGCTTGGAAAACCATTTCCAGCTCTTCGAACATCTCATATGCTCCGTGTTGCTCAAAATGCTTTTGGAGCCCCGGATCTAAGTTGTAAAGCATGTCGCACTGAACGAGGGTGTAATCATCAGCACGCGAATGCCAAGCATTCATAACGTCTTGGTTCTCTGAGATGGGTGCTTCACCTAGCGGTGCTTCTAGGACACATGCTTTCCTGGCAGCTATGAGGATGATCCTTAGGTTCCGGACCCAGTCCGTATAGTTGCTGCCATCATCTTTCAGCTTGGTTTTCTCTAGGAACGCGTTGAAGTTGAGGTTGACATGAGCGTTGGCCATTTAATCTACAAGACATTTTGCAAAGGTTTTTTAGACTGAGTTCATGATAATTAAGCTCATCTAATCAAATTATTTAATGAACTCCCACTCAGACAGACATCCCTCTGGTCATCTAAGTGATACATGATCCGAGTCAACTAGGCCGTGTCCGATCATCACGTGAGACGGACTAGTCATCATCGGTGAACATCTTCATGTTGATCGTATCCACTATACGACTCATGTTCGACCTTTCGGTCTTCCGTGTTCCGAGGCCATGTCTGTACATGCTAGGCTTGTCAAGTTAACCTAAGTGTATTGCGTGTGTAAATCTGGCTTACACCCGTTGTATGCGAACGTTAGAACCTATCACACCCGATCATCACGTGTTGCTTCGGAACAACGGACCTTAGCAACGGTGCACAGTTAGTGGGAACACAATTCTTGATATTTTAATGAGGGATCATCTTATTTATGCTACCGTCGTTCTAAGAAAATAAGATGTAACCATGACAAACATCACATGCAAATCATAAAGTGACATGATATGGCCAATATCATCTTGCGCCTTTGATCTCCATCTTCGAGGCGCGGCATGAACACCATCGTCACCGGCATGACACCATGATCTCCATCATCGTGTCTTCATGAAGTTGCCTCGCCAACTATTACTTCTACTACTATGGCTAACGGTTAGCAATAAAGTAAAGTAATTACATGGCGTTTTCAGTGACACGCAGGTCATAAATAAATTAAGACAACTCCTATGGCTCCTCCCGGTTGTCATACTCATCGACATGCAAGTCGTGATTCCTATTACAAGAACATGATCAATCTCATACATCACATATATCATTCATCACATCCTTTTGGCCATATCACATCACATAGCATACCCTGCAAAAACAAGTTAGACGTCCTCTAATTGTTGTTGCATGTTTTACATGGCTGCTATGGATTTCTAGCAAGAACGTTTCTTACCTACGCAAAACCACAACGGTGATATGCCAATTGCTATTTACCCTTCATAAGGACCCTTTTCATCGAATCCAATCCAACTAAAGTGGGAGAGACAGACACCCGCCAGCCACCTTATGCATCAAGTGCATGTCAGTCGGTGGAACCAGTCTCACGTAAGCGTACATGTAAGGTCGGTCCGGACCGCTTCATCCCACAATGCCGCCGGATCAAGATAAGACTAGTAACGGTAAGAAAATTGAACAAATCATCGCCCACAACGGCTTTGTGTTCTACTCGTGCATAGAAACTACGCATAGACCTAGCTCATGATGCCACTGTTGGGGAACGTAGCAGAATTTTAAAATTTTCTACGCATCACCAAGATCAATCTATGGAGTCATCTAGCAATGAGAGAGAGGGAGTGCATCTTCATACCCTTGAAGATCGCTAAGCGGAAGCGTTCAAGAGAACGGGGTTGATGGAGTCGTACTCGTCGTGATCCAAATCACCGATGACCAAGCGCCGAACGGATGGCACCTCCGTGTTCAACACACATACGGTTGGGAGAAACGTCTCCTCCTTCTTGATCCAGCAAGGGGAGAGGAGAGGTGGATGGAGATCCAGCATCACGACGGCGTGGTGGTGGAAGCAGCGGGATCTCGGCAGGGCTTCGCCAAGCACCAACGAGAGGGAGAGGTGTCATGGAGGGAGAGGGAGGCGCCAGGGACTTGGGTGCGGCTGCCCTCCCTCCCCCCACTATATAAGGCCCCTAGGGGGGCGCCGGCCCTAGGAGATCCAATCTCTAAGGGGGGCGGGGGCCAAGGGGGGGACTTGCCCCCCAAGTCAGGTGGGGCGCCCCCCGCCCCTAGGGTTTCCAACCCTAGGCGCAGGGGGAGGCCCATGGGGGGCGCATGAGCCCACCAGGGGCTGGTTCCCCTCCCACTTCAGCCCATGGGGCCGTCTGGGATAGGTGGCCCCACCCGATGGACCCCCGGGACCCTTTCGATTGTCCCGATACAATACCGATTACCCCCAAAACTTTCCCGATGGCCGAAACTGGACTTCCTATATATAAATCTTCACCTCTGGACCATTCCGGAACTCCTCATGATGTCCGGGATCTCATCCGGGACTCCGAACAACTTTTGGGTTACCGCATACTAATATCTCTACAACCCTAGCGTCACCGAACCTTAAGTGTGTAGACCCTACGGGTTCGGGAGACACGCAGACATGACCGAGACGACTCTCCGATCAATAACCAACAGCGGGATCTGGATACCCATGTTGGCTCCCACATGTTCCACGATGATGTCATCGGATGAACCATAATGTCGAGGATTCAATCAATCCCGTATACAATTCCCTTTGTCAATCGGTAGGTTACTTGCCCGAGATTCGATCGTCGGTATCCCAATACCTCGTTCAATCTCGTTACCGGCAAGTCACTTTACTCGTACCGTAATGCATGATCCCGTGACCAAACACTTGGTCACATTGAGCTCATTATGATGATGCATTACTGAGTAGGCCCAGAGATACCTCTCCGTCATACGGAGTGACAAATCCCAGTCTCGATCCGTGTCAACCCAACAAGTACTTTCGGGGATACCTGTAGTATACCTTTATAGTCACTCAGTTACGTTGTGACGTTTGGTACACCCAAAGCACTCCTACGGCATCCGGGAGTTACACGATCTCATGGTCTAAGGAAATCATACTTGACATTGGAAAAGCTCTAGCAAATGAACTACACGATCTTGTGCTATGCTTAGGATTGGGTCTTGTCCATCACATCATTCTCCTAATGATGTGATCCCATTATCAATGACATCCAATGTCCATAGTCAGGAAACCATGACTATCTATTGATCAATGAGCTAGTTAACTAGAGGCTCACTAGGGACATGTTATGGTCTATGTATTCACACATGTATTATGATTTCCGGATAACACAATTATAGCATGAATAATAGACAATTATCATGAACAAGGAAATATAATAATAATAATCATTTTATTATTGCCTCTAGGGCATATTTCCAACACAGAAGAACATGTTTCCTATATGAAAAAAACAACAATATACGAAGAGTAAATAGCATTAGTGAGTTCTAGTACCTATATTGCAAAAGTACATTGACAAAAAAATCTGTACAGTACGGTGCTTCAGTTCACTGATGCCATTTGCTTCATAGTTTCTCTGTTGTTTCAACTTTTATTTTACCCTTTTGTCTATAAATTCTGCATCTTTTTTTGTTTACAGATTATAGACTATCACTAGTAGAAAAAGGGTCAAACGTGAAGCACATTAGTGCCGGTTTGTATTTGAGCCGCACTAATGTATACATTAGTGCCGGTTCCAACGGCTAGCCGGGTCGCTTTCATTAGTACCGGTTCGTGGCGAACCTTTAGCACCGGTTCGTGCCACGAACCGGTACTAATGAGAGTGGTGGCAGGATGTTGTCAGAATGGGGCCCCTCCAGCCCCTTTAGTACCGGTTCTTGGCACAAACCGGTACTAAAGGTCGTCCTACATAAACCCTTCGTCCACCCGAGCTCGCTCTGTTCTTCCCCTTTCCCCTCTCCTCTCTGCTCTTCCCCTCTTCCTCTCGAGCTCATCACACATTTTGCCCAAAATTTGTCAAGATTTGAAGGCCCCCATCCATTCAAATGATCACAAAGGTTAGCAACTTTGTCCTTTCATCTCTCATTGCTAGATTAGCTCTTGCAATGCTTTATATAGTGATTAATTTGTGAGTTTAGTAATTTGGGAGGATATATATATGTGCTAGTATTTGATTTATATGCAATTTGAGGTCAAAAATAACACTTAGTTTGCATATGTAGGTGTGGTTTACTTAGTGCCTTCTAAATCTCCATCGTAGCCACCGTCGATCGCCCGCACCGTCCCGTCGCCGGCACCACCTTGTGGTGAGCCTCTTGTTCATGAAATTTTATATAAAAATTGATGTTTGTGTGATTTGGATATATAGTTACTCGTATAATTATCTTACCCGTACGTTGTTTGTTATACATATAGTGCCATGGTTTTGATATCCGTCCCCGTCGGCCCTAGTCCTTGTTATGATTCGGATGTGGTATGTATATTCTCTTTTAAAACTAGTTGCATTTTGTGTTTATCACAAATTATGCCCATGAAGTTGACATAGAAATTTTTTCTAGGAGGTATGTGAACCGGAAATTCCAACCGACCCTATTGCCGAGAGGTTAAATTTAGTTGAAAGAGAAAACCAGTACTTGAAAGAAAAGTTGAAAAGAATTGAGGGGGAGAAGATGGAATTGGAGTTGCATGTTGCCGATGTCATCGATGATCACAAGATCAAGATGGAGAAAATGCGCTTGAAGATTAGAAAGATTAGAAAATATGCCATCGATAGTGAGGCTTGGTATCATTATGCTGTTGGATCCATTGTTACCTTAGTTGCGATCTTGATCGTATTTGTTGTTGCATTTAAATGCTTTAGCTAGAGAGTTATTTGTTTGTTGCATTTAAGTGTTGTATGAACTTTATGTATGAACTTGTATTAATTTGGTCTATTCGGTGTTGTGAAATGAAGATGGGCCGGCAATGGATGTACGATGACCGATGCTCTCCCCAGTTCGTTGAGGGCGTGCATACTTTTCTGCTTGCGGCCGAGGCAAACAAGCGGGCGGATGGTTTTATGCCTTGTCCATGTGCTCGCTGTAAGAATGGTAACAATTACTCTACATCAAGAACCATTCACGTCCACCTGTTTAAGTCTGGTTTCATGCCCCATTATAATGTTTGGAGCAAGCACGGAGAAAGAGGGGTTATGATGGAAGACAATGAAGAAGAAGAGGACGACGACAGCTATCCTGGCCATGGGTTCCCTGAATACGATGATACAACAATGGGGGAAGAAGCTGAGCCGGTAATGCGGGAAGAAGCTGAAGAAGAGGCATCAGATGAGCTCGTTGATGATCTAGGTCGGGCCATTGCCGATGCAAAGAGAAACTGCGCAGGTGATTTGGAGAAGAAGAAGTTGCAGTGCATGTTAGAGGATCACAAAAAATTGTTGTACCCGAATTGCGTAGGTGACAAGAAAAAGCTAGGCACCACACTGGAATTGCTGCAATGGAAGGCAGAGAATGGTGTATCTAACAAGGGATTTGGAAAGTTGCTGGTAATGATAAAGGATATGCTTCCAAAGGACAACGAATTGCCCGAGAGTACGTACGAAGCAAAGAAGGCTGTCTGCCCTCTAGGGTTAGAGGTGCAGAAGATACATGCATGCCCTAATGATTGCATCCTCTACCGCGGTGAGTACGAGGATTTGAACGCTTGCCCGGTATGTGGTGCATTGCGCTATAAGATCAGCTGCGATGACCCTGGTGATGTCGAGGGCCGGCGCCCCAGGAAGAAGATTCCTGCCAAGGTGATGTGGTATGCTCCTATAATACCACGGTTGAAACGTTTGTTCCAAAACAAAGAGCATGCCAAGGCGATGCGATGGCACGGAGAAGACCGTAAGAAAGACGGAAAGTTGAGAGTACCCGCTGACGGGTCGCGGTGGAGAAAAATCGAAAGAAAGTACGGGAAGGAATTTGCAGATGACGCAAGGAGCGTATGGTTTGGTCTAAGCGCAGATGGCATTAATCCTTTTGGGGAGCAGAGCAGCAACCATAGCACCTGGCCTGTGACTCTATGTTTGTATAACCTTCCTCCTTGGTTGTGCATGAAGCGGAAGTTCATTATGATGCCAGTGCTCCGTATATGGATGAACACAAGAATTTTCTATGCTCCAAACACCCGGAGCGGTCTGATGACTGGATTACACGTGAACAAACCAGGAGTTTCGCCAGCTGGTTGCAAGCACGTACCATGCATGACACCTCTATTGAAGATGATTTGTACTTGCTGTCCCAGTTACCATCTTCGAATATAATGACTTTCAAAGGGTACGAGATAAATGGCAATACATTTTACACGATCGCCCAAGATAAGAAGAGCATCAACCAAAACAGTGGTGTCCGCTTTGATGCAGAAACCAAGACGGGAAAGGAAACATATTATGGTTATATACAGGACATATGGGAACTTGACTATCGACATGGTTTGAAGGTCCCTTTGTTTCGGTGCAAATGGGTCAATATGACACGAGGCGGGGTAACGGAAGACCCGCAGTACGGAATGACAACAGTGGATCTCAACAATCTTGCGTATGCAGACGAACCATTCGTCCTAGCCAATGATGTGGCACAGGTTTTCTATGTGAAGGACATGTCTACCAAGCCAAGAAAAAGAAAAGATAAGGAAGCGAATGCATCGTACGATGAGCCAAAGCGGCACATAGTTCTTTCTGGGAAGAGAAACATCGTTGGAGTGGATGACAAGACAGACAAGTCAGAAGATTATGAAAAGTTTGATGAAATTGGTCCATTCACAGTGAATATTGACCCGAGCATCCCGTTAAATGATGAAGATTTTCCATGGCTAAGACGCAAAGGGACACACGCGAAGAAAAAGTTTCACACCCAACGATCTGGGATGTGATCGTCTTAACTATCATCACTTTCTTCTGTGTTTCACACCCAGGAGGGAATCTCTGTAATAGTTAGAGAGGGTTACCGCAAAAACTGGATGCACTTCGTGTACAAAATGGACAATCTGTTTCGAAGTATCAAGGTTTCGGACGAAAACTCATCTGTTACAAAGGCATTTCATTTTTTAAATAACTTAAGCATTACCAAATTGAATATAATGATAAAACACACTAATATTAAACATAAGAAAAAAGAATCACTGGAAAATGTATTTTTAAAGTTAAGTTATTCACAAACTAGTGATTCACACAAATTTCAAATAATTCAAAATTTAAACTATTCAAATTTAAAAACTACCGGCACTAACTGAAAGTTTCTAAAAACTATCAAAAATATTCACAAAGAAACTCTAAATACAGCAAAAAACAACTAAAAATAAATAAAACAAAATAAATAAAGCATAAAAGAAAAAACTAAATGAAAAAAGCCCACCTACCGGGCCACTGCGGCCTGCATACGACTAGAAACCCAACCTGTTGTTGGGCCAGGATGCAGGCCCGCAAGCCCAATAGGCCCCACAGGGCAGAGTAGCAGAGATAGGCCCAGAAGGCCTGCATTTCAGAGGAGCTCGAAGGAGCAGCCGCGGCTGGGTTTATAAACCAGTGCGGCTGCCCTTCGCTAGGCGAGGTGGGACTAAACTTTGAGCCCCTCGCCTGGCAGCGCACCCCCCCTTTAGTACCGGTTCGTGGCACCAACCGGTACTAAAGGGGAGGCCTTTAGTACCGGTTGGAGCCACCACCCGGTACTAAAGGGGGTCGCTTCCCGCCGCTTGGGCTAGCCAAAACAGACCTTTAGTACCGGTTTGTGGCTCCAACCGGTACTAAAGGTGCCTTCTATATATACAGCACTTCAAAAAATTTCATTCTCCCCCTCTATTTCTTCCCGATCGATCGACGCCGCCCCCGTCCTACGCCGCCCCCGTCGCGCGTCGTTGCCGTCGCCGCCCCCATCCTCGTTGCCGCCCTCGTCCCCGTCGCCGCCCCCGTCGCCGTCGCCGCCCTCGTCTCCGTCGCCGCCCCGGGCCCGTCCCCGTCCCCGTCGCGGCGTCCCCGCGTCACCGCCCCATCACCCCGAGAAGCAGCGTGGGTTCCGCCCCGGACGACGCAGTAGTGCTGGATAGATACCCCGTGGATGACATCACGGAGAACACTAACTGCGAGCTACACTTCAAAATGAAGAACATATCCATGAAGGTGGCGGACGCCATTGCTTTTTCAAATTCCCCCGAGGCAACCTTCCGTTGCAACCCGATTCCAGCGGGCTATGCTCGTGTCTTGGTTGATGAGGTGGTGGACCCATATTCGGAGCTACAGCTTGACATTCCTGGAGGTGACGACGAGCACACATTGGGAGAGGCCATACATCGTGTCATCCTATGGAGAAAGGATTGCATCATCTTTCGAAGGCCACCAACACCGCGTCACCCGACTCCTCGTTGAAGTCCGTCACCGAGTCAGCAGACTCCCGCTCCTCCAAGTCCACCAACGCGTGAGGCCACTCCTCCTCCTCCAAGTCCGGCAAAGTGTCAGGCCACTCCTCCTCCAAGTCCGGCACAGCTTCAGGCCACTCCTCCTCGTCCAACTCAGCCCCGTCAGCCGTCTCCGCCGCCTCAGCAATTGCAGAAGAGACACCCCGCAGCTATGGTGTGTAGCGGTACGAGTCGAGGTGATAGTACAGGAAGTACAGGCGGAGGCAAGCGATATAAATATGGTCCAAACCTCAGTACTCCTCTTCATGTGAGGGCTTATGACAGGACCGAGGAGCAAACCAATGCCATAGTGCGGGCAGAAGTCGACGCCCATTTTGGACCGAAACCGCCACCGCCGCCAAGGGAGAAAGTGCCTGTGGAAGTAGTTGACCACTTCATTCGTATGGCTCAACCACCGGCTCCTAAGCCTGTTGACTCAGACTATGAGCGCCACATCAGGAAGTTACATCGACAACGTCTACAGAAGGAGGCGAGCTCGAGCTCGAGCAAACAACAAGCAGCTGTCAAAAAATGCGGGAAAACCGTTGCCCAGCTGGGAAAATAGGCGGCGCAATCGATCCCCCCGCTTGTTGTGCCGCCAACAACACGTGACAGTACGCGCGCCCAATATTATTGTGGCCAAACGGTTTATGTTCCCGAGGTGGGCGATGTGGTAATAACCCAGGAGCATATAATGCAGGCTGAAGAACTCAAGATCACTGTTGGACAACTCCTCGAGATCGAGGACATGCCTCCGATTAGAGAGGAGGAAATAAAACGGAAATTTGTCCGGGGCCAACCTTTGGTTGAGCCAGAAGATGTCAAGAAGCTCCCAACGAGAATGTATGAATTGCATCAATGGTACATGGACATTAGCAAGAGATCTGATCGAGAGTCCCTCATGGTGTATGTCAAGAAGGATGATTACTACCATGAGAAAGTTGTGGCCGTTGAGTATTCTGAACTGTTTCAGTTATACAATCAAGACGCACTCGACAAATCTATCGTCAGTTGCTATTGTATGTAAGTGATTTCTTTCTGTAATTTAAGTCTCAAGCTAGCTGTAGTGATCCTTTTGATCAATCATTACGTGTAATTATCCTCACTATATTCTTTTCTGTGGTATTATGCAGGATGAAGATGTCTGAAATGAGAAAAGGTGGACACTATGGCATTGGGTTCATTGACCCAAACACCGTTAATGAATACACATGGAAATTAGATGCATATTATGAAAAAGAGGTAGAGGACAACATGCTAGAGTTCTTCAAGCGCCTCAAATACAATGAAGATATACTACTTCCTTACAACTTCGAGTGAGTCACACTTTCTTGTACTACAAATTCTCTGTTTTTGCCTACTAGCTAGCTACATGTTTTTGCTTACATATGCCCGCTTAATTAAGACATGCAAACGTGTGTGCATGCAGATTTCACTGGATCTTGTGTATCATTAAAGTTGACGCCGGAACAGTTGAAATACTGGACTCGCTACTCAAAGCAAATACTGACTATAACATCTTGTTTGGGATAGTCAACAGGTAATTTCAATCATTATTAACTATATATCTCGGCCTATTTAGTTCGTCATTTCATGATATCAACTATTTAATAACCCCTTTATTCATTTTCTTCGTCGGCGGGCAGGGCTTGGGCAAGGTTCATCAGCGTCACTCCAGGCGAATGGAAACAAAAGCTGAAATGGTTTCGAGCCAAGGTAAGTAATTAAGTAGTACTAGCTAGCTAGCTAGCTGCCATCTCTTTAATTATCATGCTTGATTAATTATTATCTTATCAAATTAAATTCCATTCTCGTAATAAAGGACCTGAAGCAGGCGCCGGGGACTGATCTGTGTGCATACTGCGTTTGCGAGAACATTCGCATGATGGCGTCCGAAAGGAGCAGATCTCAAAGACAGGAATGGGTACGTTTGTCAGAACAATATTCACAATTTTTACACCATTATCGATATCTAGTCACACAACTAATACACATGCATATTGATCTCCTTCTTAACAGTTCAAAGAGGTGCGGGACAAGCTCCTACCAACGGAGCGCGTAGAAGCACTTCAAGAGGAAATAGCGGGATTTTTGCTCGACCAGGTCATAAATCTGAAGGGAGAATACTATTACCCGCTACCGCCCCCATCGAAAAAGACACGAACCACTTCCAATTGTCATCGTGCTCCGAAGGCACCAATCAGGCTAATGCCACTCGCTCCGAAGGCAACATGCATATGTAGGAGAAATTGTATATAGCTATACATGTGTGTATGTGTGAATTAATATGGTGGTTTGTGAGACATGATTGATGATATATATGATTAGTTCTACTAGAAATTCTATTTATATATATATGCATAACGTGTACAATGTGTAGTACCGTAAAATACCAGCAAACGAAAAAGAATTAAAATGGAAAACACAAAATTAAATGAAAAAGAAATCATAAAACCAAAACCCCCCAAACATTTTAGTACCGGTTGGTGTTACCAACCGGTACTAAAGGGCTCCCGGCCCCCGGAGCTGGCTCATGCCACGTGGTTGCCCTTTAGCACCGGTTCGTGCTGAACCGGTACTAAAGGGGGGGCCTTTAGTGCCGAAATTTTAGTGCCGGTTACCTAACCGGCACTAAAGGGCCTTACGAACCGGTGCTATTGCCCGGTTCTGCAGTAGTGTATACACATGATACTTTTACTGGGACCAGAGTATTACTTCTAGGCAAGTTCAAAATAAAACCCGCCACTCCTCATTCTGTGAATGTGTGTGTGTGTCATGGCATCTTGTCTCTGTGTTGCATCATGTAGGATCCAAAAGGTGAAAAGATCCCTGCAGATCTCTGCAGTCTCTCAAGTTTATTTCATTCTGATTCGTCCAGGAAGCAGGACAAGCACCACAAAAGGACTCTCCCTCCCTTGGCTCCTTGCAGACCAGGCCGGGTGCTGGGCCAACCACTTCGTCTGTCTACCTCCTTCCCCGATGAGCCCATGCTCTTCTGCTCTTGACACTTTGAGTCGCCTGCAATTCTTTTCTCTATTCGAAAATTCCCAAAGCATCAGTACTTTGTATCAGGATACACCATGTTATTTCTGCAAATTTCCATTATGCTTGTATGTCCAAAATATGTACATTTACTACTTTTGATTTGTTGTAGTGCAGAGAAGCTACCCTGTTGCGGGCTGGCCTGGAGGCGGCTCCTGCACGTCGACACAATTGCACGACCAACGTGCTACTAACCACGCAAGCTTCCTCAAGGAGCTCGTGCCCAACGACACTGAAAGGAAAAACTGCTCCAGTTTTGAACTTCTTATCCAGTCATGCTATTACTTAGTGAAAAATGGAAAGAAAGTATATTGCAATTGATCTCTCTTAGACCCTGTCAATCCTCTATTTATCCTTTGTTTGCTTGTTTTTTGGCCTGTAATTCAAGAACTTTGACCTTCATAATTTGGTTTTTGGTTAATTTGTTATGCCCAGTAGAAACCATTAAATCTGAAGAGGCTTCTAATAGCAAGAAAATGTGCAGTCGGTGTGGTGTATATGTCATTCATGTATGAAAATTGTCGGTGTTGTGTATATGTTATTCATGTACATGTATTATATGTGTGAAAGAATTTATGTATATGATGAGATGATTGCTACTTCTTCAAAGAAGGTATAGTACATGACAGCTTGATGTGCATACAAGAATAAAAACTGGTTTGCATCAAAAATATTGACCAGTACGAATTAAAAGCAATGATCAGTTTGAAAAAAAAGATCGTTAGGTTTTGGTATTCTGTGACGTTGACGTTCAAGAGTTAACGTCCAAGAAAACGTCCAAGTTCTGCAACTGGTCCATCCAGATGGGACAAGGAGGTAAGTCCAGCAGGCGCATCTCAAGTGTCATGTCAGTGCGCCGCCCACCCGTCACCATGCCTCTCCGCCGCATGCCGTGTCGTGTCACCTTGCCATCAACCACCGTTGTGGCTCAGCCCTGTAGTGCTTCCACGATCACCACACGCAGCTTCCTTCTATCGTTGTTCTCGCACTGCTCTCCTCAATATTGGCATTGCAAAAACACAGCAAGTTCACAATTAAAAAAATTGTAAGTTCAACATGACGTCCCAGATAAGTTTGAGAAAAAAGCTTAAACAAAATGAAACCTAATGAAAAGTCAAATGGTAAAAGTTCAAGTTGCAAAAGAAGAGAAGTCCAAAACATCTTGCAAGAAAATTGAGTTAAAAAACCAAACACACGAAATTATTTCCTTTGTCCTCGCCCTGCTCTCCTAAATATTGGCATTGCAAAAACACAGCAAGTTCACAATTAAAAAAGTTGTAAGTTCAACACGACGTCCCAGATAAGTTTGAGAAAAAAACTCAAACAAAATGAAACCCAATGAAAAATCAAATGGTAAAAGTTCAAGTCGCAAAACAAGAGAAGTCCAAAACATCTTGCAAGAAAATTGAGTTAAAAAAACATACACACGAAATTATTTCCTTTTGAAAAATATCATTCAGTTCGACGATATAAACCATGCAAGTTCAGAGACTATGATACCCAAAAAACAGAGTGAAGTCTAGTATGTGAAAAAATGCTCAGTACAAAACCATACGAACATCAGTGCAAGTACTCTTTTCTCGGAACCATTCAAAATTACTCTGAAAAATACCTCAGTACAAACACACACATAGATGAGTACGAGTACTCTTTTTTCGGACAGAAAAACAGCACGATGAGTCCCACCGTATTTCAAAATTACTCTTAAAAGATGGGAGAAAGTACAAAATCATAAAGACATCCGTTTAAAGTATTCTTTTTTCGGAACCATTCAAAACTACTCTGTGAAAAATACCTCAGTACAAACATAGACATAGATCAGTATGAGTACTCTGTTTTTTAGACACGAAAAAACAACACAATGGGTTTCACCTTATTCAAAATTACTTTTAAACGGTTTCAAAGTAGAGAAAACGTTCAACATGACTAAGCTTCGCATTTTCGATAGCTATCCAACGGTATATTATTTGCCCCATTTCGACAAACTTTAAAAATATGCATTCAAAACCAATTTTAACCGTATTTGAATTCGTATTTAAACCGTAAAGAATTAGAAAAAACTTTCTATACACAAAAGTTGCGCATTTTCCATAGCTTTCCAACGCCGTATCATTTGCGTCAATCCAACAAACCGTTTGCAAAAAACAGTGAAAAAACATTTCACCCAGAATTTCACCGTTTTTCAAATTACTTTTAAATCATATAGAATTTGAAAAAATAGTAGATATGTGGAAGATGCGTATTTTCACAAGCTTTCCAATGCCATCTCATTTGCTCAATTCTGACAAACCATTTGAAAATTTAGTCGAAAATACGATTCACGTTTTTGGTTTTGAAAAAAATGGTTTTTTTTCAAAACTGCTCTTAAATCATAATTTTTTGCAAAAAAAATTATAATATTGTAATGTGGATGTCAGGAGCTTTCCAATGATATATTACACGCCCCTTTTCGACAAAAAAAATTTGAAAAAAAAATTGAACTAAAGAAGACGATCTGTAAGAGCAACAGAAAGCATCAGTTCAACCGCTCGAATTTCATCAGTTCAACCGCTTGACTTCATCAGTTCAAATAGGGTAACAGAATAATATTCTGTTACGCGTAACAGAATAGCCCAGATGTTTGTGTGTATATATATTACTATTCATCACCCAGGGTGCAGAATAGGTTATTCTTCACCCGAGGTAATCTTACGATCATTTCATAATTAAATTACGTTTCGAATTCAAATAGTTACATTTCTATTGATTCAATATGTAAAATTTGACGTAAGAAAAATAAAAATATAGGTCATAAGACAAGAAAATTTGCAGTTTATGTGTATTTTAGACTATGTTTTTACGTTTGTAATTTTACATAACATAAAATATTTTTTACGGTGATTATATATTTTCTTACGATCCCTTTTTGCGTCGGAAATAAGACAAAACTTATGGAACGTAAAATTACGGTGCATTGATTGTATAATAGAGGGGGTGAAGAATAACTATTCCTCACCCAGGGTGACGAATAGCGCGACCCTATATATATATATATATATATATATATATATATATATATATATATATATATATATATATATATATATATCTGTGTGTGTGTGTATAGAAACATTACAAGCGAGCACTAATCAAGCCCTCTCAGACCACTAGTGTTTTCAACCCTTGGATCTGCTGTTCTGTATGCTCTTGGCCATTGGATGCACCTCCTTCATGACTGTTGGCAGCGCTACACGCAGTGGCCGATGCTCCGGTAACAAAATCAACGATCTATTGTTATTTGGGCCAGCTGGGCGCTGGGTGCAACCATGCGCGTGTCATTTACAAAGCATTGAGGATAGCAGCGAACCGTCACTTTTGATTGAAATCATGTACCCGGTGATTGAGGAAGGATGTCAATGTTGTCAGACTTTAATGGTGGGTGATTGTAGGTCATTTACACGCATTTACCCGGTGATTGTGCTCTTTCTTAATCCATGTGTGTCCATATAGTTTCCCTCTGCCCCGTTCTTCCCTTCCCTACCCTTTAGTCACTTCGGCATGCCGCTACTCATCTTCTCCGCTCCTTGCTCTCCCAGTTTTTCTGCCTCAAATCTGAAACTCATCTTTATTGATCCTATTGTTTCTAATCTCTGGATGCAGATGCTCTGATTTGTGATGGATGCGAGCTCATCTTCCCTGGTGGATATGCGGAGAAGCATCGACCATGGTGGGTGTGAGGGCGCAGCAGCAGCGGTGGTGGTGACTTGCCTGGTGGAGTTGACGAGAGGCGACAACGAGGGTGGGGCTCAGGCGATGGCGGCGGCGAATGCTCCCGCGCGAGGAGCTTCTCCACTACCCTTGTCGCCATCTCGCGGCAAGTCCGGTCAATTTTGACGTCCATCTTGTGCAGATCCATCTATATTGAACTGGCATCATCATGTTGTTCCTTATTGCATGTGAGTCTGTGACTGCTCCAATATTATAATTGATGGTACAAGGTGTCTTGTATAGGATTGCTGCCAATGGTTCACATTCTAGAGCAGACGCATGAAGAACTAGAATTATCTACCTGCTCTTTGTATTCTATAATTATATATCTATCAAAAAGAACTATAATTGTTAGTGCATCCAAAGATTTATACGTGTTCTCTGATTGTTTTAAAACAAAAGGAATTAGAACTGGATATAGTGGACTATTTCACATCTAAATATTCATGGCCTGTAAATTCCAACTTACACCTTCCTCTCTACTGCTTTCAAATTAGATCTTTAGGTTAATACTAATTAAGGTAATTTAGGTCTGCTAGCAAAAGGTGGATCATTTGAGGTGCACAGGAGCTACCCTTTTGCTATTCTGTTGCATTTGTTTTTGTTCCATGGTGTTACTAAATTCTAATCATGCAATTCTTTAGGCTACAAAAGGAGAATCTTTAGTGTGCCAGTGAACATGAAGAGGAATTAACGTGTTGCAATAAGGTGTTATCATAGGTACAGGGATGGACCAAATTAGCTCAAAAAATTACTAATATTTATACATCGCATGCCCATATTAAAATAATATATCATCTCTACATATATTGTATCAATCCCCACATTAAAGTTCAAAAATATATGCGTGCAGCAACGCGCGCCATGAATGATCTAGTACACACTTATAAAGACATGCTTGCATAACCAAATTAAACATCCACTTACATAGGTGGCTACTACAACCATGGCATTTGCACACCAAAGTAAACTATTACATGCATAATTACATAGGTGGCTACTACACACATGACATTTCCACACACCAATAAAGTAAACTATATATTACATGCATGATTAACTAGCATAAACGATCATCTGATCATCATCTACTTCTTGTGACGCTTGCTCTGCTTGTGGCTCGATCCGGGCTCGTCGATTTTGGTAACGAGGCACTTCCTCATGTCAACGATCCGCCTGTGCATCTCGTAGCATGTGTGCACGCTCTTGGCCGTGAACCTGAGGTGAGGTTCATCCAGTTGCCACATCCAGGCCCCGTGCCAGGATACGGGACTTGTTCTCCGGGCATCCTGCTTCATCTTTTCATAGTAGGGTCGATGATGGCCAAGGCGAGTTCGACCAGGGAGTCCTTCTTCGAGCTGCCCCAGACCCTATAGTAGTCATGAATTTTGACAAGGTTCTTGCAGGCTAAGCCCATAACACTGAGCGCTTTTACATCATTGGTGGTTTCCACCATGGCGAACTTGTAGTCAGTGCTGTTGACAAACCTGTTGAAACGGTCGCAAGGCTCTATGGTGAAAGGACATGTGGTGCCCCCATGTGTGCTTTTGGTAATTGATGACAATCTCTATGGACTAACGGTTGCCTTGAGTTATATTTGAAGGATTTATCCATAGGATTGTCTTGAAGTCCATGTGTTGGTTTCAAGGAGTTTATGAGATGGCCAAAGTGCTTTTTAAGGAATTATCCAAAGATTGGTCATGTGTGAGTTGAGATGGCCAAAGTGCTTTTCAAGGAATTATCCAAAGATTGTTCATGTGTGAGTTGAGCTTATTGCAAGCATGTCTTCAAGAAGAAGATTGTGTGATCATTCATGTTTACCTTCAAGACATCATCCAAATGAAGAGAGTTGGAAAGATTCAATGTTGATCAAGACTGAGTCAAGAGTGAATCAAGTTGATCAACTCACAAAACGTAGAAGAAGTACCGAGAGGGATCAAGTGATCCCATGGTATGGTAAGCATTGTCCATTACACTTTGTGTACTAACCCATGGTCTATGTGAGAGTTCTTTGTGGGGTTAGGTATGTTTCCATGGTCATGCATCAAGAGGAAGATCTCATACAACCCATGGAGGATGACATCAAGTGGTGATCGTCATCAAGTTTGCAGTGTGCAAGTTCAAGTGGAGCAACTCGAAGAGTGGCTCACCCATAATGGAGTATGGGGGAGCAATCAAGCTTGAAGCTTGCTGTCCATTGTGGTGTCAATGGAATTGTGAAGATGTGCCAAAGAGTGGCTCACCCATAGTGGAGTATGGGGGAGCAATCAACTAGTCTTCATCGAGCTAACACAATCAAGAAAGGTGGTCCAACTTGAGGAAGTCAAGATCATCATCATCTAGCTCAAGTGGACTATGTTCAAGGCAAAGGTTTGCCCTTGATAGGTTTTCTATTTTACCGGTCTCATAGTGGTAGTTGGGAGACCGGGTTGTAGGATCGATTGCCATACTATCAAGGGGGGCTCTCTAGGGAGTAGCTTGATCGTATCATTAGTCGAGAGCCCAAACCATTGCATCCTTGCATCATCTTTCTTGGTTCTTGTTTGGTTCCATTTGTGAGTCTTAGAGCTTATGGTCATCTTGATGACAAGCTTGAGTTCATCAAAAACGGAGTTCGCATGCATCTTCTATGATGTTTTCGGTGTTGGTGGTTTTACCGGTCTTTTCCAAGGATGGGTTCTCACCATTTTATTATGGTACTTTTCTCATTTGCTTCTTATTGTTATTTCTCTCAATATTGTGTTAGCCCTTGTCGTTAGCTTTCCAACAAACTTGGTTTCGTTGAATTCGGAGCTCGTATGGGAAAGTTGTGGCTGTTTTGATATTGCATGTTTTACACAGAGAGGTTGTACCGCCCCATGGAGAGGTTCTACCGCTTGACCGGTACAACCGGTCTTTGGAGCGGTTGTACCG
Organism: Triticum monococcum; assembly: GCA_034509565.1. Lineage (NCBI taxonomy): Eukaryota > Viridiplantae > Streptophyta > Magnoliopsida > Poales > Poaceae > Triticum > Triticum monococcum. The sequence goes on from CM067843.1 coordinate 480,028,300, forward strand.
CTCCAGAATTGGTCTGGAGGTTGTACCGGTCATGTACCGCTCTATCGGCATTCTGGGAATGGGGGTCCCCAGACTTGCCTGCCTGCGGCCTGCGGCGTGGCTCAAAGGGGGCCCAGCACGGACCATCTTCATCAACACAAGACTCAAGACCCTCGCGAGGGGCCAAGCCTCACGGGGCGGACGACACGGAGCTTCCTCAGGCACAGCCTCGTCAGGCTGGCTCGCGAGGAGGCAGAGAGATCAAGGCGGGGTACCTCGCGAGGTGCCCATGACGCAAGCCATGACGACTCAGGGTGCCAGGCGGGTGCCAGCCTGCGCAGCGTCCTCCTTTCCTCTTTGGTGCAAAAGGGGCAAGCGCAGCCATGGAGTATCGAGGCATCAGGCAAAGGTTGCCATTTCGGTGCAACGAGACCAAGACCAGGAGGACTACGAGGCGGAGGTCACCGTGGAGCCCAAGACGGCGTCATCACGAGAGCTTTGCGCAGGCGAAGACTGCTTTTGTCAGGATAGTTGATACTTGCTGTCCCGTTTCAAATTAGCCTGCCATTGTTGGCTCCCTTCCCGCTCAATATTTGGGAAGAGGACCAGGGCCTCTATAAATAGGACCAGCCACCCACAGAGCAAGGGGTTGGAAAGTGAGTTGGCCAGCGAGTAAGAGTAGGCAGCTAGAGAGAGAGAGAAAGAGAAAGGTGGCCGAACTCCACCAGCAGTTCATCGCCCCAGCCAAGAACAGACCCTCGCGAGGCTGTTCTTCCTTGTATTGTTCATCATCAACAACCCCAAGAGGCAATCCACCCACCACACACTGGAGTAGGGTATTACACCACAACGGTGGCCCGAACCAGTATAAACCTTGCGTCTCTTGTGCAGTTCTTTCAGTAGTCTAGATCTTTGCGAGACGGGGAGGTAGAAGGCATAATCTCCGTGCGCACCCCAGTGTTCGAACCTTAAGGGTTTGCCGCAACCCGAAATCCGACATTTGGCGCGCCAGGTAGGGGTGCGCCGGAATTCGTCATCCACCGCACCGTTCTCCTCCGACCGTCGCATCCATGTTTGACGCTCGTTGGGCCCGCGTCGAGCGCCGGGCCGCCATCGCTTCCCGCGTCGCCCAGACGGCGCCCGTCGGTGGACGTCCTCGTCGTTCCCCGTCGCCCGACATCAACGCCGCCACTGGCCCGGCGGGGGGTGAGCAGCAAGCGTCATCTCAGCATCCATCCGTGCGGCAAGACGGCCGCACCGCTACTCCATCGCCCGCACCAGCTGGTTCTTCGTCCCGCGCGCTCCGCGCACCCTTGGAGGCTCGAGTTGTGCTCCTCGCGGCAAACGAGCTCCTGCGATACCGTCCCGTTGACGACATCTACGAAGAGTGGCTCGACCGCGTCGCCGAGCTTGTCCGCGCCGCAGGGGGCTCTCCCGCGCCGTCCGTTCTGCTGCGCCACACCCCGCCCCGCGCGGGCAACGAAGCTCCGGAGGCGCACCAGCCGCCGCCTCTCCAAGAAGACGCCATGGCTCCGAGGCGCGTGGCCCCTGGGCGGAACCCGCTTCGTCAGGTGCCAACGCGGCAAGAACGGAGCGGCCAAGAAGTCCCTCGCCCGCAAGGAGCTGCTCAGGCGCTCCCTGCTCCGGCACGCCGTGACCCTGCTCCAGCTCCGGCACGCCAAGACCCCGCGCTGCTCCTAGCTGCAGCGCGTGGGGACCCTCAAGACCAAGCTCTCCACCAGTCGAAGCCTTTCGTGGCCACCGCAGGCTGCCGTGCCTACACCACCGAGCTGCATAGCGTCGCGTGGCCCGGCAAGTTCAAGCCAGACCTGCCTCCTCGTTATGATGGCACGACTGACCCTGCAGAGTTCCTCTAGCTCTACGAGCTGGGCATCGAAGCTGCCAGCGGGGACGAAAAGGTCATGGCGAACTGGTTCGCCATGGCGCTCAAGGAAGGAGCTCACACCTGGCTCTTGAATCTGGCTCCAGGCCCGATCTCTTCCTGGGACCAGATGCGCACCCGCTCCATCGCCAACTTCCAAGGTACTCGTGACCGGCCACCCGCCGTGAGCGACATGCGCCGCATCAAGCAACAACTCGGAGAGACCCTGCAAAAGTACATCCAGCGCTTCAACAGCGCGCGCCTCAAGATCCCCAAGGTGTCCGAGGAGGCCATCATCTCGGCCTTCTCTAATGGTGTGCGCGACATCAAGATGAAGGAGGAGCTGGCGATGCATGAAGACATGTGCACCTCCCTGGAGCTGTTCAACCTGGCGACCAAGTGCGCCAGGGCTGAGGAGGGACGCCTCTCCCTCCTCGAGCTGCCTGCCGCAGACCCAGAGAAGAAGAAGCCCAAGGCCAAGGACGTGAAGCGCAAGGGGGCTGCCGTGCTCGCAACAGAACCAGACACCAAGCGGGGCAAAGATCTGCCCGAGTCCTCAAGGGGCAGCCGGTACTGTGTGTACTACGACCTCCACACCCACAACACCAACGAATGCCAAGAACTCCGCGCCGTGCGAGAAGGAAGGATCGGCCGTCGTCCCGACCGCACCGATCGGGGCTACGGCCAAGGAGGAGGAAGAAACGCAGGACGCTGGGAAGACCGCGGCCCGCGCCAAGGGTGGCGCGATCAACCTCGTGAGAATCGCTGGCAAGACCTGCCTCGCGAGGGGGACTGGAGGGATCAGCCTCGTGAGGATCGCCCACAGGGCAACGCAGGCCTCCCTCCACTGCCGCCTCAGCCAAGGAGGAACGACGACCGCCATCAAGACAAGGGGGCTGGGGGCTTCTAGGAGCCACGCGCCATCGCCTGCATCCTGGGCGGAGCTCAAGCCCTAGCCTCCCAACGCATCTTCAAGCAGTTTGCCCGCGAGGTGAACGCAGTCCTCCCCAGGCTTGAAGCAACGCACCCTCTCAGGTGGTCGGCATGCGCCATCACATTCAGCTCAGTGGATCAACTCAAGTGTGCGGCCACAGCCGAAGTCCTCCCGATGCTTTGCTCCCCAGTCATCAGCAATGTACTAGTCACCAAGACCCTCATCGATGGTGGGGCAGGGCTCAACGTCCTGTCCGTGGAAACGTTCAACAATCTCCAAGTGCCCTACGACCAGCTTCAGCCAACCAAGCCCTTCTCCGGAGTCACCGATGGCTCCACGGTCCCGATTGGGCAGGTCCGCCTCCCTGTCACCTTCGGGGCACGCGACAACTACCGCACCGAGCTCATCGACTTCGACGTCGCCCACATCCGCCTGCCGTACAACGCCATCCTCGGGTACCCAGCGCTGGCCAAGTTCATGGCCGTAACTCACCATGGCTACAACGTCCTCAAGATGCCAGAAAGTGGCGGAGTCATCACGGTGCCCTGTGAAGAGAAGGATGCAGTGTGTTCCCTGGAGCGAGCCTTTCAGGCCGCGTCACTGGAAGACCTAGATCGCGGGAGCAGGAGGCTTCCCAAGACCACCCCTAAGAAGAAGAAGACATTGTCTGGACCGGCCCCTCGGGAGGCGGGCCCCTCAGGGCCCGCATCTGCCCAGGGGGAACCTCCTTCCGTCGCATAGGAAAGTGCGCCCGGCGCCCTCCTCAGGCAGGGCTCGGGGGCTCTCCCCTGGAGGGCCACCGACCTGGCCAGGGTCACGAGGGAGGCGCTTGGGCACCACATGGAGGCGTGTTTCGAAGCACGTTTCCCTCAAGAAGGAGCAAGGCAAGGAAGGTCAGACCCGCAGGAGTTCGTCGACAAGGCCATTCAAGAACTACAGGAATCAAGGATCATGAGAGGTTGCCGCCTTCTACCGGCTGTGGCTCCCCATCCAGGCGAGGATGGTGGGCTGCGCGTCTGCATCGACGTACCAGGGCTCAACCAAGTCGCTACGATGGAGCGCGTCTGGCCCTTGCGAGTGGGGCGCTGCGGGGGTCCGCCCCACAGCTACGTTCGCATGCCTTACGGCTTGCCGAGCGCGGTTGCTACGCGCCAGCGCCTCATGAGGGGTGTCATGGAGGCTCAAGAAGACAGGCGTTCCACAGCCCTGGCGGAGATGGAGATGATTCGCGAAGAGCTACCAGTGCCTCCGGAGCCTCTCGAGGCCCCTGGGCCTGGGGGCTCGTGAGGATTGGCTTCCGCAGCCTACCGAGTCTGCTGCACCAACACCCCTTCGCCCTCAACGCCCTCAGGTGACATCTTACAAGTTTCATTTCCAGCTGGGAGCGCCCTCCCAGGGCTGCATCGTTCCCAGGCCGCGTGGGTCCACCCCTGCGGTATGTATCCCTTTTACTTTCATGTCGTTAGCTTGTTTTGTTGGGGGCGCCCCTCGGGCTGCATCATCCCCAAGTCGCTCGGGCCAGGCCCAGCGGCATGTATCTCCCTTGCGTTTATTTCCGGCTATGCATTCGCCCCTCATGCTTGATTACTCGATGCCTGTCCACGGCATCTCTTCTTCTCCATGTCGACCACTTGCACGTTAAAGGGGGGGTACCTGAGCATCACGACTCAGGGCTCTTACTGGCTCTCCAGCCCTCACCCTCTGGCCATGTCCACGGCATCGCGACCTGGCATACCAGCGACGGCTGAGACAAGCTCGAGGGCCGGGACCCGAGGACGTAGAGTGCCGGCATCTAACCAAGTTTGCAGGAACACAGCACAAGATAAGGCCCAGTGCCAGGCGCAACCCGCCTAGAGGTAGGGCCCCGTGAGTCCCGTGCTGGCTCACGGGTGCCTAGATACACCTCACCTAGCCCTACTGTGCCGGCCACGTGTCAGGGCGGGGCTGTACACGCCCCGGGGGCTCCTCCCGGAGGGGAGCCCCCTCCCACGTACCAGTGGAAGCACCATGCTCTGCGCTGGCTGACGACACTGCCGAGGAGCGGCTATGCCCGTACACATGAGGAAGCGCTATGCTCCGCGCTGGTGATAAACAACTGAGGGTGGCCCCCGGGCCGCATCAACCTCAGGGAGCCCAGAGCTCAGTGTCTGGCCTCATTGCAACGCCTCCCCTCGGGAGCGCCGCGCGAGGGGGCTGGGCACGGGGGCTGCGCCTGGGTCACGCCCGGACGTACGCCACCCAGCCAGGCCCCTCGGGCCTGGTTCGTCGCGCGCCTCTCCCCGAGCGGAGCCAAGGTATGAAGACCGTTTGAGCATCAAGGGGGACCCCTGAGCATCGCGACTCAGGGGCCTAACTGGTCCCGTAGCCCCTCACTCCTTAGTTCTGAAGGATAATGCTGGGTGAGGCACGTGCGGGGCCGGGCTCTGCAGACGTAGAACGGTGGTCCCACTCGCATCTCACCTCATCACTTTTTGTTTGCGCGTCAAGGGGGACTCCTGAGCATCGCGACTCAGGAGCCTAACTGGCTCCGTAGCCCCTCGCTCCTTTGGTCTCGTCCTGGTTTCCGGTCGGGGCTAATGCTGGGTGAGGCACGCGTGGAGTCGGGCTCTGCAGACGTAAAACGGAAGATCCACCTACATCACACCTCCCTACTTGTTGTTCGTGCGCCAAGGGGGACTCCTGAGCATCGCGACTCAGGAGCCTAACTGGCTCCGTAGCCCCTCACTCCTTTGGTCCCGTCCTAGTTTCCGGTCGGGGCTAATGCTGGGTGAGGTACGCGCGGGGCCGAGCTCTGCCGGCGTTGAACACAAGCAAGTAGGGAGGGAAAGCATAAAATTCAAGGAACTTAAAAGCAAATATTACAGTCCATACTATCGTCTCAACACCAAACGCGAGTTTAAACGCCTCCCCGAGACATGATGCATGTGCAGGAATTAAAAGCAGGACAAGAGCAGTAGCGGAGTCACTTGGCGGCGGTGGAGCAGTGCGGGTGGCCCCGCCTCATGGAGCAGCAGGACCGGAAGCATCCTGCTTCGACTTGGTGCTGAAGGCCCGAAACTTCCCCAGCAGAGCCTCCGCGCGACCCTTCACGGCCTCGGCAGCAGCGGCAGCACCCTCGCCGCTTACTGGCTCCAGCAGGCTGTCGAGGTCGGCGCTGGGGTCGCGAAGGTAGATGTGGGTGAAGACCCGCGTCAGCGCAGCAGAAGACAGGACACGCGCCTCGGCCTCGGCCGTGGGGCCAAGGCCAAGGGTGACATCCTCAAGAGCATGAACCAGGAAGGGAAGCAGCTTGGTGGGGCCGTCCTTGGTGTTGGCCAGCGGGCTCTCCAGGCCACTGGCGTAGAGCATCTTCAGCGAAGCACGAGCCTTCTTCTCCATGTCTGCGAAGGCCACGCTATCCTCGGCAAGAACCTTGGCCTTGCTGTCCAGCTCGACCTTCGTCGCCTCGAGCTCCTTCCCCAGCGCACCTAGGCGGTCGCGGTGCTTCTTGAGCTTGGCCTCCCGGCCCTCGATGGCCGCCTTGCGAGCCTTCATGCCTTCTTCTTGCTCCTGGCGAAGACGAACCTCCTTCGCGAGCTGGTCCCGCAGGCCTTGCAGCTCGTCCTCCAGCGCCTTGCAACGATCGCGGACTTCAACCACCTTCCCCAGGGCTGCGTCACGAGCAGCCTTCGTCTCAAGGATGGCCTGCCTATCCTCGTCGCAGGCTGTCGAGGCTTGAACCAGCGCCGCCCGAATCGAGGCGTCGGAGCGAATCCATCCTGAAGCCAACTCCAAGCGCCCGGCCACCAGGCGAGGGTCGGCGCCTAGAAGATCCTGCCGCAGCCGGTCCAGTCCAGCAACAACATGCTCCAGGACGGCAGGAGGAGTTGGACAAAAAAAAGTTGGCGGAACAGGGGAAGAAGGCGGCGACGGCAAGACCACAGCGTCCTGAGGCGGAGCCTGCTGCGCCCCAGCGGCTGCGGTGGCGGCAGTGGGCAAAGGCACCATAGGAGTCACTTGGGCCATGGGGGCTGAGCTCGCCCCAGCTAGCTCGGCCAGGCCTCGCGAGGACGACTGGGCGGGAGAAGCCCGCGCGCCACGGTCACCCTCCTCCACAGGCGGAGGCGCTGCCGCGAATGGCGCCTCAGGAGCCCCCTTCAGCTTCTTCGCCGCGGGCGCCAGCCTATTCAAGAGATGCGAACGTCAAGCCTCGGCAGCGGAACAAGAAATAAAGACAAGGGCTAAGCACTTACGGTCATCGCCGGTGAGCTCGGGCAGCCTCCAGCCAAACTTGAAGCCTGACAGCCGGCTGGAAGGGTCAACCTCGGAAGCAGAAGGCATGTCTGCAGACTGCCTCGGGGCAGGGGCAGACCCGCGGGAGATCAGCCCGGTCCTTTCCTTCTTCGGGATCAGGGGCAAGCTCCCGCCGACCTGCTCGTCTTCATCCTCGTCATCATCGCTCGAAGAAAGGCGGAGACTGCGGGGCCTGCGCCGGGGGAGGGGAGCCCTCGATTCTCCGTCGGTCGCCTCGGAGTCGGGCCCCTTTCCCCGCTCCTCTTTGTCCTCCTCCTTGCTGGAGTCGCCGGAGGGCATGCCCACCAGTCCCTCGGAAGCCGCCACGGGCACGAGCCCGTCCGCGTTAAAAACGGGCATGGACTTCACCACTTGCTCCCAGTCGTCGCGAAGGAACAAGGGCTTGGGAGCGCCCTCCAACCTTGCCACCTCGCCCCCGACCAGAGATTGGAGGACCGCGGCCAAATCTTCATCGCTCAAGGCCGCGAGGCTCGGATGAGGCCTCCACATCGGAGGTGAGTACTGCCTGAGTGGAGCAGCTGGTGCTCCAGGAACTCCCTCAGCAGCAACACACCGGTCAACTTCGCCGCCGCCATGCTGGCTGGCCTCAGGTCCGCGTCCATCTTCTCCAACACCAGTTTCGCGCGGGGGTCCGTGAGCTTCGCTCGGCCCCAGTCGCCGGAGCTCGCGGGCTGCTCCGCGGGCAAGATCAGCCTAGGATGGACGCGCCCGGCATCTACCAAGACCCACTTGCTCCTGAAGCCCTCAATCCTCTTCCCGGGATTCGAGATGGCAATGGTGCCACCGTACGCGACGAAGCTCACGCACGCGGAAGGAGAACCGCGAGAGACCCAGAGGGAGAAGTAGTGGCGCAGCAAGGCCACTAAAGGCTGCACCCCTACGTGGGCCTAGCAGTAGTAAGCGAAGATCGCCAGAAGAAGGACAGAGTTGGGGTGGAGATGCAGAGCCTGCAAGTTGTAATGGCGGAGGATAGAGAAGAAAAACTCGGAGAAGGGAGGCACCAGGCCCGCAGCAATGGAGCTCACAAAGAGAGGATAAAAGGTGCTCCCTCGGCCCTCAGGGGTGGCGGAGCCGGCCTTGAACACCTGCGCTCCATTGATGCCCTGCGCCGCCGCCATCTGGCGCAGCCGGGCAAGGCCAACCTTGGACACGTTCGGCAAGTCCAGAGCAGGTGAGTACCAAGCTTCGGCCGGAGGCTGAAGAGGCGCCATGGCTTCCTAGGTCACGCAGCTAGAGTAGATCTGGAAGTTTGGAGGAAGAAAGGGGAGGCACAAGAAAGGGGATCTGAGTAGCAACCGGAGAAAGCAAAAGGCAAAGTCTGGGCAGATGCCGCTCCTTTATCAACCTGCGCGGTTGCTGGAGCACTTGCGTCCAATCAACCGCCACGCGGGGCCCAAGACTGCAGGCTATTAGGGCCCGCGGCGCTTCGCCCCTGCCCTTTCGCCTCTCGGTACGGCCAAGTCCGGGCGCGCCTTGGGCCCAGGGGCTACTGTCGGCGTTCTGGGAACGGGGGTCCCCAGACTTGCCTGCCTGCGGCGTGGCTCAAAGGGGGCCCAGCACGGCCCATCTTCATCAACACAAGACTCAAGACCCTCGCGAGGGGCCAAGCCTCGCGGGGCGGACGACACGGAGCTTCCTCAGGCACGGCCTCGTCAGGCTGGCTCGCGAGGAGGCGGAGAGATCAAGGTGGGGTACCTCGCAAGGTGCCCATGACGCAAGCCATGACGACTCAGGGTGCCAGGCGGGTGCCAGCCCGCGCAACGTCCTCCTTTCCTCTTTGGTGCAAAGGGGGCAAGCACAGCCGCGGAGTACCGAGGCATCAGGCAAAGGTTGCCATTTCGGTGCAACGAGACCAAGACCAGGAGGACTACGAGGCGGAGGTCACCGTGGAGCCCAAGACGGCGTCAACACCAGAGCTTTGCGCGGGCGAAGACTGCTTTTGTCAGGATAGTTGATACTTGCTGTCCTTCTTCAAATTAGCCCGCCATTGTTGGCTCCCTTCCCGCTCAATATTTGGGAAGAGGACCAGGGCCTCTATAAATAGGACCAGCCGCCCACATAGCAAGGTGTTGGAAAGTGAGTTGGCCAGCGAGTAAGAGTAGGCAGCTAGAGAGAGAGAGAGAGAGAAAGAGAAAGGTGGTCGAACTCCTCCCAGCAGTTCATCGCCCCAGCCAAGAACAGACCCTCGCGAGGCTGTTCTTCCTTGTATTGTTCATCATCAACAGCCCCAAGAGGCAATCCACCCACCACACACTGGAGTAGGGTATTACACCACAACGGTGGCCCGAACCAGTATAAACCTTGCGTCTCTTGTGCAGTTCTTTCAGTAGTCTAGATCTTTGCGAGACGGGGAGGTAGAAGGCGTAATCTCCGCGTGCACCCCAGTGTTCGAACCTTAAGGGTCTGCCAGAACCCGAAATCCGACACGCTCTACCACCGGACTTGTCTCTGTTGTGGTGCGGTTGTTGGGCGGTTGTACCACTTATTGCCTGTTACCGGTTGTACCGGTGCTCATAGAGGTTGTACCGCTCCTATGTTATTCTGTACAAAACGGGTAGATTCATGGGGACCTATTTAAGGGGGGCCTTCTTCCCCAATGGTTATCTATCTCTTGAGCTCGTTTTTGCCCCCATTGTTGACCTTCTTTGAGCTTGCTAACTCTCAATCCCTCCATGGATTCTTGCTAGTTTTTGAGGGAAAAGAGAGAGGAGATCTAGATCCATATTTCCACCAATCACTTTCTCCTCTATGTGAGGGGAACCCCTTGGATCTAGATCTTGGAGTTCTTGGTGTTCTCCTTCTTGTTCTTCCTCTCATTTTCCTCCCTAGCATTAGTTGCTCCGATGGGATTTGAGAGAGAAGGACTTGGGCACTCCGTGTGCCCTTGCCATTGCATTTGGTGCATTGGTTTGAGTTCTCCACGGTGATACGTGGAAGTGAAGTTTGAGAAGCTTATTACTCTCGGGTGTTTGGGCACCCCAGAGCTTGTTCCTCTTGGGTGCCTTGGCGCCCTAGACGGTTGGTGTTGTTCGGAGCTCAATCATTGTGGTGTAAAGCTCCGAGCAAGCGTCGAGGTCTCCAATTAGGTTGTGGAGATCGCCCCGAGCAATTTGACGGGTACCGGTGACCGCCCCCAAGGGTTGCCAAAGTGTACGGGTTCGGTGACCGCCCCCAAGGGTTGCCATTTGTATGGGTTCGGTGACCGCCCTCAAGGGTCCCTTAGTGGAATCACGGCATCTTGCATTGTGCGAGGGCATGAGGAGATTACGATGGCCCTGGTGGCTTCTTGGGGAGCATTGTGCCTCCACACCGCTCCAAACGGAGATTAGCATCCGCAAGGGTGTGAACTTCGGGATACATCGTCGTCTCCGCGTGCCTCGGTTATCTCTTACCCGAGCTCTTTACTTATGCACTTTACTTTGTGATAGCCATATTGTTTCTTGTCATATATCTTGCTATCACATAGTTGCTTATCTTGCTTAGCATAAGTTGTTGGTGCACATAGGTGAGCCTAGTTGTTTTAGGTTTTTTGCTTGACAAATTAACCGCTAGGTTTATTCTGCATTTGTTCAAGCCTAAATCGTAATTATTTTAAAACGCCTATTCACCCCCCTCTAGGCGACATCCACGATCTTTCATATGGCCATGCAATGGTGGTAGATGATGACATGATGGCGCACGCACAACTGGGCAACGGCAACCTTCTGATCTATGCTGGGACGACCATCGGTGTACTCGAGGTCGATGCCGACCACCTTGTACTTGTCTCCAGCAAGCAACTGCTCAACGCTGTTGATGTAGTCATCCACCACGGCCGGGTCGATGGTGTACACCACCGAGAGATCCGTCTCCCTCGCGTGGGTCTCCACTCTATGCTCGCTGAACTCCATTGGAGCGCTGCTGGACATCCCCTCTCTATGTGTTGTCGTGAGTGTGCTTGTTGTGTTGTGGGGCGTGATCGAAAGGTTGAAGATACTAAGGTTATAATGACCACGGGAATTAAAGGGGAAGCCGGACGGCCAGGAATATCGGCAGGCCCTGATGGCAGTTCTAATTTGCAGCGCGTAACTCCATCGTGCCACACGTAACTGCATCGCGTGGCAACGCGCGCGGCGCAACCGCATGCATATGGGGCCCCCGACGTGATCGTGCGCACGCCCAACCGCTAGTAGAACGCGCGCGGAGGGACGCGAACAGAGCGCTCTGCGGTCGCCTCAACAGCGATCAACCATCTCTACTCTTATAAAAGACCGAGTTGGTGATGATGGTGTGCCTGCCATCGTGTAATATAGACTGTCCGATCTATACTTGACGGATAGAAAGCAAATTATGACAATTTTGCAGAAAGATACCCGCACCTCTCTCCACACTTGCAGATAAGGAATTCTCTCATTCATCCTTTTCTCACACAAGATAAACTACTCATACAAATGTATCTTGATGTTCCGTGCAAAGCACTGGCATCTTGCTAGTATATATATGCGTATAGCAGTTGAACGTGCAAGAAAAAGCTGTCCACAAGCCAAGCGTGCCGACGGACATGAGCAGAGCGTGTCAACGGATGCGACAGAGCGTACCGTGGCGCCTAACGGCGAGCAGAGCTTGCCGAGGGACGCAAGCAGATGACGACACACTTGTCGTGGAATTGTCACGTCAAATGTCCTAGTGCGAGGACTTAGTCGTGAGGCCAACGCATCTATGTGGTAGCTTGCGAGGGGTTGAGCGGAATCGAGAAACGCAACACAAGACAAGGATTTAGACAGCTTCGGGCCCCGGGAAACATCATCCGATAATAACCCTACATGCTGTTTGTGGCTAGGTCTTATTATCGTCACGAGAGAGTCGCCGTAAACCGGCTCTCCCAGTTATGTCTAACCCTTAAGATTCTTCTCCCCCCTTTGGGGTGCCCTGCCCCTTCTTATATATGTTTGAAGGGGCAGGCTACATGTAGAGTCCAACTCGGATTAATACTTAAACTATCTTGACTTCTCTTCATGGGCTTCTTAACCTCTTAGGCTTCTTAACGTCTCGGGCCTCTTAACATCTCGGGCTTGTTAACCCCAGGAGACCCTGTCTGCTGGGTTATGACTGTCTGCCCGGTTATGACTATCAACCAGGTTATGATCTGACTTAACACCTGCCGGGTTATCATCTGACTTAACACCTGTCGGGTTATCATCTGACTTAACACATGCCGGGTTATCATCTGACTTAACACCTGCCGGGTTATCATCTGACTTAACACCTGCCAGGTTATCATCTGCCGGATCCCGTTGGTGCAGAATGTTGCCAGGTTATGGCACAAACAAACGCTGGTGCTGAATGTTGCCAGCTCGTGCTCCATACCCGCAGTATAAACATAATTATCCTACGTACAAAATATGCATCAAGCCGGAGTAGTTGTTTGTCGAAAGAAATCAACATGCACTTAACCAATATATATATAAGATAAATATCACCTGATTTTATTTAAGTGACAGCTCCGTGCGCAGACCCTGTCTCTAGGTCCACTTGTCCATTAAAATATTGGGCCATGATGCAAAGCCTCATTAATTCCTTGTGATAGCATCTGTTGCATTCTCCATCGTTTCAGATTTAATATAAAACCATGCAATTCCCCACCACTTTCCTTTCTGCAGACAACAGCCAGCAATTTTCAGGCATGCAGGGGCACAGCCGGAGGCAAAGAGTGGTGGTGGGTGACGCCCATAGTTTAACATGAGCGTACGGCGACCCTGTCGAGCCAAGCCACATCGGAGGCGGACAACATCTTCAGCGTTCTGAAGGCGGACGGTGGCTCACGCGAAACGACAAGGCGACTCAATGACGGCGGTTCAACACTAAGGCCAGCGACTGGGGGGTGGAGTTGCGCGGGGGCGGCTCACCCGCGGCGGGTCATAGCTGTGGATGAGGCGGAAGCAGCGGCTCGGCGCGCGCTCTGGCAGTGAGGCGGAGACGACGACCGTGGCTAGGCCTTTCCGAGGATGCGGATCGACAGAGGTTGGTACGACCGTGACAAGCTCGGAGTTCCGGCAGCCGGCTGCAGATGGCATCTTCAGGAGAAGGCGGCCCCAGGCGCATCAGAGGGGGCAAACCGGCAAGGAAAAAATGGCTTGCAAATGGAGGCGATGGTGGCTCGGCAAACCCGCAGCCACGATGGTGACTTTGATACAGTAGCTCAAGGCCTGGGGAGCAGCTCGACGGCAGCCGCGGGGGAGGCGAAACTGTAGCGGCAACCCGGTGGGGCCAGCAGAGGCGACTTGAGGTCGCGACGGAGGAGGCCGAAGCGGTTCGGTGAAGCGAAGCTGCGGCCATACATCGGAGACTGGTGTTTTGGCAGTGCCCGGTGGTTTCGAGGCGTCGCAGCTGCAATAATGGAGAAGAGCCAGCAAGACGGTTCGGCAACGGTCTGTGGTAGAAGAGGCGGTTGGGACAAGGCCGGCGATTTGTCAGGGCCAAGATGGCGGCTCAGCAGCGCGCAGGAGTAGCGGGAGGTGCTCGTCGGCGTGAGAGATAGCGGTGACGCAGGCGAACTGGGAGGATGAAAGGAGGTGCCGCAGCACTGCAGATGACGTGTGATGCCGGCGGTGATTCAAACTGGGGTGGCTCGAGGGGGACCGCAGCAGAGGCGGGGGCGATTCGGAGTCAGTTCGGGGCCGCGGCAACGCGCAGTAGAAGCGGAGGCTGCTATTTGGAGCGGAGGTACAGCAATGGAGGTGGCGGCCCGAGGCGGACCGACAAGGTGATGACGGCGACCCAGTGATGGCGTCTTGGAGCGAAGTACGTCGGTGGCTAGCGACTCGAGCCAATAACAGCAGCTCAGCATGAGACAACAGTGACTTGGCCAGATCGAGACAGAGGCGGGGTGGTGGGAGAGAGCCGGCCACGGCGGTTTGGAGGTGCTGGTTCGGAGCAGTGGCCGCGGCGGGTCGACATATCAGGTCCAGCGCTCGATGTGAAATCAGCGGCTCGGCGATTCAAGGGGAGGCCGTGAGGGCGGCTCGGGGCGTGGCCATTTGAGGCATCCAGCCGAGGCAAGGCAGCAATTTAAGGAGGCCCGTTGACGAGTTGACCAAGAGAAAACCATGGCAAATGTGGCCCAAGGCGAAGACGAGCCCAGTCCGACGAGGGCGGTCCGAGGCAGCCCGAGGTGGAGTTTAACCCGGAGCAGAGGGGCGGGGCGGCGCCGGCTGTGGTTGAACGGCGGTCGAAGGTGGGTTTAACAAGTCCAGTTGACTGTCGATAATCCGTTCCCGGGTCATGGCCGGCTTAAGGCGAATCCGTATAGGCAACGACGGACGCTCGTGACTCGATGACAGAGGTTTAGCAGATTCAGCAACTCCAGGAGGCGGGGCCCAATGGCGACTCAGATGTGCATGGGTGACTCGGATGTTGTTCGGAGTGTAGAGTCGGTCCAGACCGCAAGAGATTCGGAACTGGTTTGAGGCCGTGGCGGCGACTTGGCCGTAGAGGTAGGGCGGGTCAGCGCGAAGTTGGATGGCTCGGAGTAGTAATTTGGCACAGAGGGGCCTGGCGACTTTCAACCAGGGAAGGCCGGATCGTGGGCTGCGGCTCACGCGGTGAAACCGGCGACTTGGAGGCCGGCCACGGAAACGCAACGACCCGAGCTGCTCAAGGCGGGTAGTAGCGGCTTGAAGCAGGACGGCCAAGGCGGCTCAACCGCGGTGAAGACCAGGCGGCGACTCGTTCGTGGAGTCGTCGGAGCACCCATCCATCTCTGTGTCGTGACTCATTTTGACTTGACATCGTCTTCTCTGGTTTGGAGTTGAAACAGAAACGATGCAAGCACACGTGATGGCAGCGATTAAGCGGACACATCCTTTTTTAGGAAGATTTGTTGATCTCAGCGACTTAAAATCCACCAAATAAATCACAAGATGGTGGCGTAACCCTAATATCTTGAATCTTCTTCATCCGATGAATTGCAAACTTCTCGATCCCTAGGGAAGATCCCTCCAAGAACTCAACACCACCGTGTGCGGGCCCCATGATGGGCGCCAACTGTCGTGGAATTGTCACGTCAGATGTCCTAGTGTGAGGACTTAGTCGTGAGGCCAACACATCTATGTGGTAGCTTGTGAGGGGTTGAGCGGAATCAAGAAACTCAACACAAGACAAAGATTTAGACAGCTTCGGGCCCCAGGAAACATCATCCAGTAACAACCCTACATGTTGTTTGTGGCTAGGTCTTATTATCATCACGAGGGAGTCGACGTAAACCGGCTCTCCCAGTTATGTCTAACCCTTAAGATTCTTCTCCCCCTTTGGGGTGCCCTACCCCTCCTTATATATGTTTGAAGGGGCGGACTACATGTAGAGTCCAACTCGGATTAAGACTTAAACTATCTTGACTTCTCTTCATGGGCTTCTGAACCTCTTGGGCTTCTTAACGTCTCGGGCTTGTTAACCCCAGGCGACCCTGTCTGCTGGGTTATGACTGTCCGCCAGGTTATGATTGTCTGCCGGGTTATGACTGTCAACCGGGTTATGATCTGACTTAACACCTGCCGGGTTATCATCTGACTTAACACCTGCCGGGTTATCATCTGACTTAACACCTGTCGGGTTATCATCTGACTTAACACATGTCGGGTTATCATCTGCCGGATTACCATCTATCTTAACCATCTGTCTTAACTGTCTGTCTTAACTCTCCGCCGGTTTACCAAGTCCCAGCCGGGTTATAACTCCGGCCGGGTCATACCGCGGGGTATATCCCCGACAACAGTGATACGTGGCAAATAAGACGAACTGTGCGAGCGATGTCGGAGACATCAAGCATGAATCAGATTAGAGTTGCGTGTGCGATACGTGGCATACAGTTGATCCATCCGAGCTGTTTGTGATGGAATAAGCCATGTGTGTTGTGGGTAAACGCTTGCTGGTATATAACCTTAAATTTAACCAGAACAGTGTTAATACATGTTACAAAAATTGTATAGCTGGAAACTATGTTCAAATACGACTCCAACAATATAATCTTTGGCGACATGCATTCGTATTTTATTAGTTAAATTCTACTTATAAACCAGGATGGGGGTATAGTAGGTAATTAAATCGCAAATGTTTTTTTATTAAATGTGTCCTCTCGCACGTCTTGTCACCCCGTTGCTGTAGACGGCTTACAGCGCAAGCTTGCGCAGCGTGCGGGGGCGTTCTTTCGGCCAAACGGTGGCGCCAATGAATCATCGGTGAGCCCATTCCCGCACAACCTCGCAAGTTCCCGCGCAAGCTTCCTGCCCGACTCGGTGAAATCCCTCAAAATCGCAATGCTTACCGGCCTGCTATAAAAACCCTCACGGCCGGCGAGTCCTGCGTCGCATTTTCCCCTCCCTCCCTGTAGCCTATCTCGTCTTCTTCTCCCACAATCGCCAATGGCACCGGTCCATCGTCGTCGCTCAGCCACTTTGCTGTCATTAGAGGACAGCTCCAGCTGGGAGGCTACACCGCGGCGACGGCGCAGTCCCCGGCGTAGTGCAGTGCGCGTGGCATCCCTATTGGATGTGTGTGGAACACCCACCACACGCTCCGCCGTCGTTGCCCATCGGCAACTGTTGCCGGCCGCCGTTGCCGCCACACCACCGTCGAAAGCCAGGGCCATATCCCGCTCCGCCGCCATGGCCCGAATGTGGGAGGTGGCCGTCGTGGCCGCCATCCCACTGGCGGCCACCGTGGCCATCACCTGCTCCGCCATCGCGGCCCGAAGGCGGGAGGTGGTGGTCGTGGCCGCCAGCCCACCGTCGACCGCCGGGATTATCACTCGCTCCGCCGCCGCGCCCGAAGGCGGGAGGCGGAGGTGGAGGCCCGCACGTGCATCAGCGACCTTGCGCGCTACATCGAGTTCCCGCGGGAGGAGGAGGAGGAGCGCCTCGTTGAGCACGCAAAGAGCCTTACCGCCGCCGTGGCCGCAGCACACGCGGACACAGAGGCGAGGAATCAGGAGATCTACGAGCAGTCCGGCCGCTTCGAGAAGGATCGTCTGGAGTGGCAGTGGGCATTCAAGATGGCGAGCGTCGCTGAACATGCAGCAGCGGCAGGCACCATATTGCATTTGTCCAGCTCGTCGGTAGGCTCCTCCTCCTCCTCTACCTCTTACCGAGGGGGTGAGCGTGCTCGGTAGAGGGGGGCTGACGAAAGTAGCACAAAGCCCCTCCGTGGTAGTAGTAGTATTTAGGGGCTATTTTGTTCAGTTCATCTGACTATAGATGTGTGGTCGAACTGTACAACGTACTTAAAATTAGCTAGTATGTATAGTTGAACTAGCTATTTCAATACATGGTTGGCAACAATTGGGGAGAAGTTTGGTTGGTTCAGCTGTCGAGTTGAGCTGTTTGTATAAATTAAGAACGACTGCTTAATCTATGAATGAAATCTATGCTTAATTACTGGATTTTAGTTACAAAAATTAGATAGTGCTAATGATTTCTAGCTGGATATTTTGACAAATCACAGTGTTACAAGGATTGACAAATGGCAATGTTACTAGATCAACAAATGTAAATCTTTCCAGTTTGACAAATGGCAATATACCCAATAATTGTTTGTACGTGGTTGCACACTGGTCATCCAAAACAACCGTTTGCATTGAAGGGATGCACAAAACCCGTGCTGCTCTCACTTTGCATACGGGTATTCTATCTAAAACGTTTGCGATCAAGAGCTGCACAAATCCTGCTCGGCACATTTTCCCTTGGCTTCGTGGGGAAGCTGTCGGTTTGCATACGGGAGTTCTAACTAAAACGTTTGCGATGAGTGTTTTATATTTAAAAACTGAATTAAACTAGGGAAACCGAATTAAACCTGGGGAAGCTGACAATTTTTTTACCATGGCATGTTGATGCCGCTCCATGATAGCATGCCAAGTTTCATGAATCTCAGATGAGTTTTAGATTTACTAGAATTTAAAAATCAGATATCTCAATGTTTGCGGCCGAGTGACGGTGGCAGGGTGTTTGAAATTCATTCTCATTTCTTGCATGGGACCTAAGCATGCATCCAAGGACACATATTTGATTTTTCAACCAGTTTATATGCACTGGAGAATGTGCATGTAGTTCAAATTTGAATTATGCACATAAAATGCCTGGAAAATCCAGTTAATGTATAAAAATGTCCAAACGAATCCCAAAAATTCCAAAATTGAACACAACACTCTTGTTGTTCTATGTTGATAGTCGAAAAAATTTGAAAGCAATAAGAGGCAACGGATATCGTTTCGTCCCCAAAGGTGGCACGTTCCTACCGAAACCATCACGCTTGTTGTGAGAAGCTTATACCCAAACCTGCCCCAAATGGGACAAATTTTTTACCACGGCATGTTGATGACGCTCCATGATAGCATGCCAAGTTTCATGAATTCCAGACGAGTTTTGGATTTACTAGAATTTAGAAACCAGGTATCTCAATATGTACGGCCAAGTGACGGTGGCAGGGTGTTTGAAATTCATTCCCATTTCTTGCATGGGACCTAAGCATGCAACCAAGTACACATATTTGATTTTTCAACCAGTTTATATGCACTGGAGCATGTGCATGTAGTTCAGATTTGAATTATGCGCATATAATGCCTAGAAAACCCAGTTAATGTATAAAAATATCCAAACGAACCCTGAATAATTCCAGTTTTTTTGACAACACACCTATAGTAGCATGTTCACTGCAGATAAAAGTTCTAGCAATTGAAACACCATCCATGGCCGCTGTGACCCCATTATGTAATTCAAATCAAGACGAAAAATCAAGTAGATCCCCCACAGTTTATTATAACCAACCTGTTGGAAATATGCCCTAGAGGCAATAATAAAATGGTTATTATTATATTTCTTTGTTCATGATAATTGTCTATTGTTCATGCTATAATTGTGTTTTCCGGAAATCGTAATACATGTGTGAACACATAGACCACAAAACGTCCCTAGTGAGCCTCTAGTTGACTAGCTCGTTGATCAAAAGATAGTCATGGTTTCCTGACTATGGACATTGGATGTCATTGATAACGGGATCACATCATTAGGAGAATGATGTGATGGACAAGACCCAATCCTAAGCTTAGCTCAAAGATCGTGTAGTTCGTTTGCTGTAGCTTTTCTAAATGTCAAGTATCATTCCCTTAGACCATGAGATTGTGCAACTCCCGGATACCGTAGGAGTGCCTTGGGTGTGCCAAATGTCACAACGTAACTAGGTGACTATAAAGGTACATTACAGGTATCTTCGACAGTGTCTGTTGGGTTGGCACGAATCGAGACTGGGATTTGTCACTCCGTATGACGGAGAGGTATCTCAGGGCCCACTCGGTAATGCATCATCATAATGAGCTCAATGTGATCAAGTGGTTGATCACGGGATCATGCATTACGGTACGAGTAAAGTGACTTGCCGGTAACGAGACTGAACGAGGTATTGGATACCGACGATCGAGTCTCGGGCAAGTAACGTACCGATTGACAAAGGGAATTGTATACGGGATTGATTAAGTCCTCGACATTGTTGTTCATCCGATGAGATCATCGAGGAGCATGTGGGAGCCAACATGGGTATCCAGATCCCGCTGTTGGTTATTGACCAGAGAGCCATCTCGGTCATGTCTACGTGTCTCCCGAACCCGTAGGGTCTACACACTTAAGGTTCGGTGACGCTAGGGTTGTAGAGATATGAGTATGCAGTAACCTGAAAGTTGTTCGGAGTCCCGGATGAGACCCCAGATGTCACGAGGAGTTCCGGAATGGTCCGGAGGTGAAGAATTATATATAGGAAGTGCAGTTTTGGCCATCGGGAGAGTTTCGGGGGTCACCGTATTGTACCGGGACCACCGGAAGGGTCCCGGGGGTCCACCGGGTGGGGCCACCCATCCCGGAGGGCCCCATGGGCTGAAGTGGGGAGGGGAACCAGCTCCTGGTGGTCTGGTGCGCCCCCCCCCTTGGGCCCCCCCATGCGCCTAGGGTTGGGAACCCTAGGGGAGGGGGCGCCTCCACTTGCCTTGGGGGGTACTCCACCCCCTTGGCCGCCGCCCCCCTAGGAGATCCCATCTCCTAGGGCCGGCGCACCCCCCTAGGGGTCCTATATAAAGGGGGGAGGGAGGGCAGATACACCTCAAGTCTTGGCGCCTCCCTCTCCCCTGCTACACCTCTCCCTCTCGCAGAAGCTCGGCGAAGCCCTGCTGCGATCACTGCTGCATCCACCACCACGCCGTCGTGCTGCTGTATCTTCATCAACCTCTCCTTCCCCCTTGCTGGATCAAGAAGGAGGAGACGTCATCCGCTCCGTACATGTGTTGAACGCGGAGGTGCCGTCCGTTCGGCACTTGGTCATCGATGATTTGGATCACGGCGAGTACGACTCCATCATCCCCGTTCTCTTGAACGCTTCCGCTCGCGATCTACAAGGGTATGTAGATGCACTCTCCTCTCGTTGCTAGTTGACTCCATAGATTGATCTTGGTGAAACGTAGGAAATTTTTTTGTTTTCTGCAACGTTCCCCAACAGTGGCATCATGAGCTAGGTTTATGCGTAGTTACTATGCACGAGTAGAACACAAAGTAGTTGTGGGCGTCGATATTGTCAATTTGCTTGCCGTTACTAGTCTTATCTTGATTCGGCGGCATCATGGGATGAAGCGGCCCGGACCAACCTTACACGTACGCTTACGTGAGACCGGTTCCACCGACTGACATGCACTAGTTGCATAAGGTGGCTGGCGGGTGTCTGTCTCTCCCACTTTAGTCAGATCGGATTCAATGAACAGGGTCCTTATGAAGGGTAAATAGAAATTGGTAATTCACATTGTGGTTTTGGCGTAGCTAAGAAAACGTTCTTGCTAGAACCCTATTGCAGCCACGCAAAACTTGCAACAATAATTAGAGGACGTCTAACTTGTTTTTTGCAGCAAGTGTCATGTGATGTGATATGGCCAAGGTTGTGATGAATGATAAATGATATATATGTGATGTATGAGATCATGTTCTTGTAATAGGAATCACGACTTGCATGTCGATGAGTATGACAACCGGCAGGAGCCATAGGAGTTGTCTTTATTTTTTGTATGACATGCGTGTCATTGAGAAAGGCCATGTAAATCACTTTACTTTATTGCTAAACATGTTAGCCATAGTAGTAGAAGTAATAGTTGGCGAGCAACTTCATGGAGACACGATGATGGAGATCATGATGATGGAGATCATGGTGTCATGCCGGTGACAAGATGATCATGGAGCCCCAAGATGGAGATCAAAGGAGCTATATGATATTGGCCATATCATGTCACTATTATTTGATTGTATGTGATGTTTATCATGTTTTTGCATCTTGTTTACTTAGAACGATGGTAGTAAATAAGATGATCCCTCATAATAATTTCAAGAAAGTGTTTCCCCTAACTGTGCGCCGTTGCGACAGTTCGTTGTTTCGAAGCACCACGTGATGATCGGGTGTGATAGATTCCAACGTTCACATACAACGGGTGTAAGATAGATTTACACATGCAAAGACTTAGGTTGACTTGACGAGCCTAGCATGTACAGACATGGCCTCGGAACACAGAAGACCGAAAGGTCGAGCATGAGTCGTATAGAAGATACGATCAACATGAAGATGTTCACCGATGTTGACTAGTCCGTCTCACATGATGATCGGACACGGCCTAGTTAACTCGGATCATGTTATACTTAGATGACTGGAGGGATGTCTATCTGAGTGGGAGTTCATTGAATAATTTGATTAGATGAACTTAATTATCATGAACTTAGTCTAAAATCTTTACAATATGTCTTGTTGATCAAATGGCCAACGTTGTCCTCAACTTCAACGCGTTCCTAGAGAAAACCAAGCTGAAAGACGATGGCAGCAACTATACGGACTGGGTCCGGAACCTGAGGATCATCCTCATAGCTGCCAAGAAAGATTATGTCCTACGAGCACCGCTAGGTGAAGCACCTGCTTTCCCTGCAGAACAATACGTTATGAATGCTTGGCAGACACGTGCTGATGATTACTCCCTCGTTCAGTGCAGCATGCTTTACAGCTTAGAACCGGGGCTCCAAAAGCGTTTTGAGTGACACGGAGCATATGAGATGTTCGAAGAGCTGAAAATGGTTTTCCAAGCTCATGCCCGGGTCGAGATATATGAGGTCTCCGACAAGTTCTTCAGCAGTAAGACGGAGGAAAATAGTTCTGTCAGTGAGCACATACTCAAAATGTCTGGGTTGCATAACCGCTTGACTCAGCTGGGAGTTAACCTCCCGGATGACGCGGTCATTGACAGAATCCTTCAGTCGCTTCCACCGAGCTACAAGAGCTTTGTGATGAACTTCAATATGCAGGGGATGGAAAAGACCATTCCTGAAGTATTTGCAATGCTGAAATCAGCAAAGGTAGAAGTCAAAAAGGAACATCAAGTGTTGATGGTGAATAAAACCACTAAGTTCAAGAAAGGCAAGAGTAAGAAGAACTTCAAGAAGGACGGCAAGGGAGTTGCCGTGCCCGGTAAGCAAGCTGCCGGGAAGAAGCCAAAGAATGGACCCAAGCCCGATACTGAGTGTTTTTATTGCAAGGGAAGTGGTCACTGGAAGCGGAACTGCCCCAAATACTTAGCAGACAAGAAGGCCGGCATCACGATAGGTATATGTGATATACATGTAATTGATGTGTACCTTACTAGTACTCGTAGTAGCTCCTGGGTATTTGATACCGGTGCGGTTGCTTACATTTGTAACTCAAAGCAGGAGCTGCGGAATAAGCGGAGACTGGCGAAGAACGAGGTGACGATGCACGTCGGGAATGGTTCCAAGGTCGATGTGATCGCCGTCGGTACGCTACCTCTACATTTACCTACGGGATTAGTTTTAAACCTCAATAATTGTTATTTAGTGCCAGCTTTGAGCATGAACATTGTATCAGGATCTCGTTTAATTCGAGATGACTACTCATTTAAATCCGAGAATAATGGTTGTTCTATTTATATGAGAGATATGTTTTATGGTCATGCTCCGATGGTGAATGGTTTATTCTTAATGAATCTCGAGCGTAATGCTACACATATTCATAGTGTGAATACCAAAAGATGTAAGGTTGATAATGATAGTCCCACGTACTTGTGGCACTGCCGCCTTGGTCACATAGGTGTCAAACGCATGAAGAAGATCCATGCAGATGGACTTTTGGAATCTCTCGATTACGAATCATTTGACACGTGCGAACCATGCCTCATGGGTAAAATGACCAAGACTCCGTTCTCAGGAACAATGGAGCGAGCAACCAACTTATTGGAAATCATACATACTGATGTGTGCGGTCCAATGAGTGTTGAGGCTCGCGGTGGCTATCATTATGTTCTCACTCTCACTGATGACTTGAGTAGATATGGGTATGTCTACTTAATGAAACACAAGTCTGAGACCTTTGAAAAGTTCAAGGAATTTCAGAGTGAGGTTGAGAATCAACGTGACAGGAAAATCAAGTTCTTGCGATCAGATCGTGGGGGAGAATACTTGAGTCACGAATTTGGCACACACTTAAGAAAATGTGGAATAGTTTCACAACTCACACCGCCTGGAACACCTCAGCGTAATGGTGTGTCCGAACGTCGTAATCGCACTCTATTATATATGATGCGATCTATGATGTCTCTTACCGATTTACCGCTATCATTTTGGGGCTATGCTTTAGAGACTGCTGCATTCACTTTAAATAGGGCTCCGTCAAAATCCGTTGAGACGACACTGTATTTATGGTTTGGGAAGAAACCTAAGCTGTCGTTTCTAAAAGTTTGCGGATGCGATGCTTATGTCAAGAAACTTCAACCTGAAAAGCTCGAACCCAAGTCGGAAAAATGTGTCTTCATAGGATACCCTAAAGAAACTATTGGGTATACCTTCTACCTCAGATCTGAAGGCAAGATCTTTGTTGCCAAGAATGGATCCTTTCTAGAGAAAGAGTTTCTCTTGAAGGAAGTAAGCGGGAGGAAATTAGAACTCGATGAAGTATACCTCTCAAACCGGAAAGTGGCGCAACACAGGAAAATGTTCCTGAGGTGCATGCATCGACTAGAGAGGAAGTTAATGATGATGATCATGAAACTTTAGATCAAGTTGCTACTGAACTTCGTAGGTCCACAAGGACACGTTCCGCACCAGAGTGGTACGGCAACCCTGTCTTGGAAATCATGTTGTTAGACAACGGTGAACCTTCGAACTATGAAGAAGCGATGGCGGGCCCGGATTCTGACAAATGGCTGGAAGCCATGAAATCCGAGATAGGATCCATGTATGAAAACGAAGTATGGACTTTGGCTGACTTGCCCGTTGATCGGCGAGCCATAGAAAATAAATGGATCTTTAAGAAGAAGACAGACGCGGATGGTAATGTGACCATCTATAAAGCTTGGCTTGTCGCTAAGGGTTATCGACAAGTTCAAGGGGTTGACTACGATGAGACTTTCTCACCTGTAGCGAAGCTGAAGTCCGTCCGAATCATGTTAGCAATTGCCGCATTCTATGATTATGAAATATGGCAAATGGACGTCAAAACGGCATTCCTTAATGGTTTCCTTAAGGAAGAATTGTATATGATGTAGTCGGAAGGTTTTGTCGATCCTAAGAATGCTGACAAGGTGTGCAAGTTGCAACACTCGATTTATGGGCTGGTGCAAGCATCTCGGAGTTGGAACATTCGCTTTGATGAGATGATCAAAGCGTTTGGGTTTATGCAGACTTATGGAGAAGCCTGCATTTACAAGAAAGTGAATGGGAGCTCTGTAGCATTTCTCATATTATATATAGATGACAAACTGTTGATGGGGAATGATATAGAATTCTTGGAAAGCATAAAGGCCTACTTGAACAAGTGTTTTTCAATGAAGGACCTTGGAGAAGCTGCTTATATATTAGGCATCAAGATCTATAGAGATAGATCGAGACGCCTCATTGGTCTTTCACAGAGTACGTACCTTGACAAGATATTGAAGAAGTTCAAAATGGATCAGTCAAAGAAGGGGTTCTTGCCTATATTGCAAGGTACGAGATTGAGCACGGCTCAAAGCCCGACCATGGCAGAAGACAGAGAAAAGATGAGTGTCGTCCCCTATGCCTCAGCCATAGGGTCTATCATGTATGCTATGCTGTGTACCAGACCTGATGTAAACCTTGTCGTAAGTTTGGTAGGAAGGTACCAAAGTAATCCTGGCATGGAACACTGGACAGCGGTCAAGAATATCCTGAAGTACCTGAAAAATACTAAGGACATGTTTCTCGTTTATGGAGGTGACGAAGAGCTCGTCGTAAAGGGTTACGTCGATGCTAGCTTTGACACAGTTCTGGATGACTCTAAGTCACAAACCGGATACGTGTATATTTTGAATGGTGGGGCAGTAAGCTGGTGCAGTTGCAAGCAAAGCGTTGTGGCGGGATCTACATGTGAAGCGGAGTACATGGCAGCCTCGGAGGCAGCACACGAAGCATTCTGGGTGAAGGAGTTCATTACCGACCTAGGAGTCATACCCAATGCGTCGGGCCCGATGACTCTCTTTTGTGACAACACTGGAGCTATTGCCCTTGCCAAGGAGCCCAGGTTTCATAGGAAGACCAGGCATATCAAGCGTCGCTTCAACTCCATTCGTGAAAGTGTTCAAAATGGAGACATAGAGATTTGTAAAGTACATATGGACCTGAATGTAGCAGATCCATTGACTAAACCTCTCCCTAGAGCAAAACATGATCAACACCAGAACTGCATGGGTGTTCGATTCATCACAATGTAACTAGAATATTGACTCTAGTGCAAGTGGGAGACTGTTGGAAATATGCCCTGGAGGCAATAATAAAATGGTTATTATTATATATCTTTGTTCATGATAATTGTCTATTGTTCATGCTATAATTGTGTTATTCGGAAATCGTAATACATGTGTGAACACATAGACCACAACACGTCCCTAGTGAGCCTCTAGTTGACTAGCTCGTTGATCAAAAGATAGTAATGGTTTCCTGACTATGGACATTGGATGTCATTGATAACGGGATCACATCATTAGGAGAATGATGTGATGGACAAGACCCAATCCTAAGCTTAGCTCAAAGATCGTGTAGTTCGTTTGCTGTAGCTTTTCTAAATGTCAAGTATCATTCCCTTAGACCATGAGATTGTGCAACTCCTGGATACCGTAGGAGTGCCTTGGGTGTGCCAAACATCACAACGTAACTGGGTGGCTATAAAGGTACATTACAGGTATCTCCGACAGTGTCTGTTGGGTTGGCACGAATCGAGACTGGGATTTGTCACTCCGTATGACGGAGAGGTATCTCAGGGCCCACTCGGTAATGCATCATCATAATGAGCTCAATGTGATCAAGTGGTTGATCACAGGATCATGCATTACGGTACGAGTAAAGTGACTTGCCGGTAACGAGACTGAACGAGGTATTGGGATACCGACGATCGAGTCTCGGGCAAGTAACGTACCGATTGACAAAGGGAATTGTATAAGGGATTGATTAAGTCCTCGACATCGTGGTTCATCCAATGAGATCATCGAGGAGCATGTGGGAGCCAACATGGGTATCCAGATCCTGCTGTTGGTTATTGACCAGAGAGCCGTCTCGGTCATGTCTACGTGTCTCCCGAACCCGTAGGGTCGACACACTTAAGGTTTGGTGATGCTAGGGTTGTAGAGATATGAGTATGCAGTAACCCGAAAGTTGTTCGGAGTCCCGGATGAGACCCTGGACATCACGAGGAGTTCCGGAATGGTCTGGAGGTGAAGAATTATATATAGGAAGTGCAGTTTTGGCCATCGGGAGAGTTTCGGGGGTCACCGTATTGTACCGGGACCACCGGAAGGGTCCCGGGGGTCCACCGGGTGGGGCCACCCATCCCGGAGGGCCCCATGGGCTGAAGTGGGGAGGGGAACCAGCCCCTGGTGGTCTGGTGCGCCCCCCCCCCCCTTGGGCCCCCCATGCGCCTAGGGTTGGGAACCCTAGGGGAGGGGGCGCCTCCACTTGCATTGGGGGGTACTCCACCCCCTTGGCCGCCGCCCCCTAGGAGATCACATCTCCTAGGGCCGGCGCACCCCCTAGGGGGCCTATATAAAGGGGGGAGGGCAGACACACCTCAAGTCTTGGCGCCTCCCTCTCCCCTGCTACACCTCTCCCTCTCGCAGAAGCTCGGCGAAGCCCTGCTGCAATCACTGCTGGATCCACCACCACGTCGTCGTGCTGCTGGATCTTCATCAACCTCTCCTTCCCCCTTGCTGGATCAAGAAGGAGGAGACGTCATCCGCGCCGTACGTGTGTTGAACGTAGAGGTGCCATCCGTTCAGCACTTGGTCATCGGTGATTTGGATCACGGCGAGTACGACTCCATCATCCCCGTTCTCTTGAACGCTTCCGCTCGCGATCTACAAGGGTATGTAGATGCACTCTCCTCTCGTTGCTAGTTGACTCCATAGATTGATCTTGGTGAAACGTAGGAATTTTTTTTGTTTTCTGCAACGTTCCCCAACACAACCGTGTGAGATGAAGCACAAAATATCTCCGGACCATGTCTGAATAAGGGACCGTGTCTGATGACACTTTGCGTGCCTGTTTTTTGGCTGAAGCGATTCCAAATTTTTGGCTTCCCAGGAAATATCTACCTCCCCACCCCCTCCCTCTTACCAAAAGCCACAGTTCCCCTGTTTCCGCCTTCCTTTCCAAGTTGAAACTTTCACTCCTTGCTTGCAGCGCCGCCGCCTCCTCGTCGGCGACCCACCTTCACGCTGCTCGGCCTCGCCTATCCAGGTAGGTAATCCACACCTGACCCCCATCCTCCTCCTCCTTCCACATCCCACATGCCCCGACCGTCGGTGCGAGCGTGACACCTTCCACCCAAATCACCGACCGCTCCACCAAATAAGCGTCAGCCTAAGCCATGGTGCACGCAGTATAGCTAGGATCTCAAGGAGCATTTGGCAACGGAGAAGCAAATCGCGGCCGCACGCGCGGATGAGGTCACGATGGCTTCCATTCGTGCCAACCCCCAGATCTTGAAGGAGCACCTTGCCATTTGCTAGCTATGCCGGTTAAGCATGCTCGGTTTACCCGTTGCGTGTGCTGCTCCTGCCTTTCCTTCACAAATTCTAGTGAATTGTGCTATCTAATTTTACCATGCAATCTGTTGCTCTAGTGTATATGTTCTATATGTCGTGCAGTGTGGTGCTCACTTATTAATTATTTTGTTAATTAGTTGTCGTCTTCAGTTAACTGTTTGGTTTAATTCTGCAAATGTGATGTTCAATTCTTCAGGCTGCAATTTCGTATTGTCTCCCATGTGAGAAATAAATCGAATTTATCTTTACAAAATACATGAGAAACGAATACAATTGCTATATTTCCAAGTTGTCAAGCATGCTTGGTTTGGTTATACATTGTGCAATGTGGTGCTCAGTTAACGTTTGAGTCATTTGTGTTGTGGTGTTTAGTTAAATGTTTGATCAATTCTGCAATGTGATGTTCAATAGTTGTGGGTGCATTCTGTTATTGTATACCATGTGAGGAATAGATTGAATTTGGTTGTAGTAAATACATGAGAAACAAATACAATTGCTACAATTGGTTGTAGTTAACTATTTGGTTAACTGTCTGATCTTCTATTAGGAGTATGTTATATTGTGCAATGTGGTTCTTAGTTAATGTTGGTTCATTTGTTGTGGTGTTTAGTTAACTGCTTGGTTCAATTCTGTAATGCGATGTCCAATTGTCGTGGGTAGAATTTTGTATTGTTGTGCATGTGAGGAATAAATCAAATTTGGCTGCACTTAATACATGAGAAACATATACAAGTGCTATATTTCCTAGTTCTTAATCATGCTTGGTTTGGATAAATGGGTTTTCCATGTGGCTTGAATTAATGTGATGAATCTGCAATGTGCTTATTTTTTATCAACATATTTTACTGATAGCATGCGAACCCTTACTTAACCTGATAACTTACTACCTTATATGTGTTGCAGGGAAACAATGGGAAGCACTAAGGTCTACAATCGAGGTTAGCACGTGCATAATCCGTTGTCTAATGACACATTATTGTGCAATTGCAGGAACCATTCTAATATTTAGGTTTTTAACAATTTGGTCTTGCACATGTAGGTCCTCCTGTCAGAGGTTTTGACCCATTGTTCGACCCTTTTTGCATATGGGGAAATGAGTTGTCCATGAATATCAGTCAAGTCAAGAAACTCAGAAAGATTGTTAGGATAAAGAAATTAGCGAAAAAAAACAACAAGATCTTTGTCTGCACAATGAACAAGACATCAGTTCACTACATGATGGTACTAACTATTATACCTTGCCTTTTTTATTCCTTTGCCCCATTTCCAATATAGAGAAGATATTTATGCACATCCTTGTTTTCTGGCCTTTCCAAAGCAGTTCACTGGTGATTACCTCTCAAACCACCTATATGGTCAGGAGGCGAGGAAGGTATTCATACAACACCCACGGTTCAATATTGAAGTGTTTCTGAAGAGGACGAAGGATGGACGGTCAATCATCCACAGGCACTGGCCTAAAGTTACAAAGACCTTCAACATCAATGAAGGCTAAATATTCGCCTTCTGCTTCAACAATTTTCTAGATGAGATACATCTGCCTATGTACCGTCTATGATACTAATTTCGAAAGGTTGTAGATGTTGCATGTGAAACTTGGTCCTGGTGTAGTTCTGTAATGGGGTAGCTAAGTGCTGAAGCTATATGATGTTTTACTCTGATGTATTTCAATTATGAAAATGAAATATATTGTGTGCTTAATATGAAATGTCAATTAGATTAATAAATGGATTGTGAATAATCGGATAATTAGCCTGCTAATTGGGTTTTGCTATTGCGAATGGTTGTTGAAAAAAAAATACCGTGGGCGATGACCTGAGGCAACACACACAGTTTCTAGGAATAAACCGTGTTGGATCAATGAACAATCACACACGACTTTTTCTTGAAAACTATTTGCGTTAGGCCACCTTGCGCAAACGTTTACCACATAAAAACCATGTGTGATGGAGAGCCTTTGCCACACAGTTTCTTCTACGGACCGTGTGTGATACATTCAATAACGCAAATGATTTAATGGGAAAAAATGTTTGTGATGTACCTGTGAACGGAAACGTTTTCCTTGGAGCGACCGTGTGGGATGTACATACGAACGGAAACATTTGGCGGGGACTGACTGTGTGGGATGTACTTGCGACCGGAAACAATTTCGTCATATAATTGTATTTTTTAGCTCTACTGTACGCATTTTCGTATTTGAGCGCTTGCCAGTCGCACACGATCTCATTTTGCCGAGCGTGCGTGCCAGGAGGGCATATCCCCGACGGTTTCTGGGTCGTGTGGGAAGGACCCCCCTATCGCCCACACTCAGTTGGCGACGGTTCCAAATGCCGTCGCGGAAAGGGGTTGAAAACCATTTGTTTAGAAGCTCGTTGTATGATACATCTCCGTCGTATCTATAATTTTTTATTGTTCCATGCCAATATTCTACAACTTTCATATACTCTTGGCAACTTTTTATACTATTTTTGGGACTAACATATTGATCCAGTGCCCAGTGCCAGTTCCTGTTTGTTGCATGTTTTTGGTTTCGCAGAATATCCATATCAAACGGAGTCCAAATGACATAAAAACTGATGGAGATTTTTTTGGAATATATATGATTTTTGGGAAGAAAAATCCACGTGAGACGGTGCCCGAGGGAAGCACGAGGCAGGAAGCGCGCCCCACCCCCTAGGCGCACCCGTGACCCTCGTGGCCACCCCGTAAGGCGGTTGGTGCCCTTCTTTCGCCGCAAGAAAGCTAATGTCTGGATAGAGATTGTGTTAAAATTTCAGCCCAATCGGAGTTACGGATCTCCGGGAATATAAGAAACGGTGAAGCAGCAGAATCTAAGAACGCAGAAACAGAGAGAGACAGAGAGACAGATCCAATCTCGGAGGGGCTCTCGCCCCTCCCACGCCATGGAGGCCAAGGACTAGAGGAGAAACCCTTCTCCCATCTAGGGAGGAGGTCAAGGAAGAAGAAGACGAAGGGGCCCCTCTCCCCTTCTCTTCCGGTGGCGCCGGAACGCTGCCGTGGCCATCATCATCACCGCAATCTTCACCAACAACTTCACCGCCATCATCACCAAATCTTCCCCCCTCTATGCAGCGGTGTAACCTCTCTCTTACCCGCTGTAATCTCTACTTAAACATGGTGCTCAACGCTATATACTATTTCCCAATGATGTATGGCTATCCTATGATGTTTGAGTATATCCGTTTTGTCCTATGGGCTATTTGATGATCAAGATTGGTTTGAGTTGCATGTTTTATTATTGGTGTTGTCCTATGGTGCTCTCCGTGTCGCGCAAGCATGAGGGATCCCCGCTGTAGGGTGTTGCAATACGTTCATGATTCGCTTATAGTGGGTTGCGTGAGTGACTGAAACACAAACCCGAGTAAGGGGTTGTTGCGTATGGGATAAAGAGGACTTGATGCTTTAATGCTATGGTTGGGTTTTACCTTAATGATCTTTAGTAGTTGCGGATGCTTGCTAATAGTTCCAATCATAAGTGCATATGATCCAAGTAGAGAAAGTATGTTAGCTTATGCCTCTCCCTCATATAAAATTGCAATAATGATTACCAGTCTAGTTATCGATTGCCTAGGGACAAATAACTTTCTCGTAACAAAAAGCTCTTTACTAAAACTAACTTAGTTGTGTCTTTACCTAAATAGCCCCTACTTTTTATTTACATGATCTTTATTATCTTGCAAACCTATCCAACAACACCTACAAAGTACTTGTAGTTTCATACTTTTCTAGGTAAAGCGAACATCAAGCGTGCGTAGAGTTGTATCGGTGGTCGATAGAACTTGAGGGAATATTTGTTCTGCCTTTAGCTCCTTGTTGGGTTTGACACTCTTACTTATCGAAAACTATTGCGATCCCCTATACTTGTGGGTTATCAAGACCTTTTTCTGGCGCCGTTGCCGGGGAGTCATAGCATGGGGTGAATATTCTCGTGTGTGCTTGTTTGCTTTATCACTAAGTAATTTTTATTTGCTGTTCTTAGTTGTTTTCTATCTTTAGTTATGGGTAGGAAACACAAAATACCAAAAAAATTAGTTGTACCTACTGAACCAATGGTTGAAGAACCACTCAAAATCGATCACACTCCTGAAGCTTATTACTTGGATCATCTTCGATCCCTATGTGCTCGTGCTGAAACCCCAACTAGCTTAGTTGAGGGCAAATCTTTAGATGAGCATGCTTGTTATGTGCGACACTGTATATCTGAAAAAGGGAAACTTTTACTGGGTCAAATTCATCGTTTGCAATGCTATGCTTGGAATTTATGTGAAATATATGATTTTACTTGTTGTTCTGAAAACCCTAAGAAACACCTTCCCTATCAATGTGAGTTTAGTGATAATGGAATCGTATCTTCGTATGCTAAGGGTGTTTATAATTACTATGATGTTCAACAAATTTAAGAATTTGTTGCTTTTAAGGGTGCTTACGAAATTGCTTCTTTGATTGAAAAGTATGATGCTACTCTTTACAAATCTGAATTTTTTTGCCATACTAAATATTGCTATGATAATTATGCTTCTAATGCCTATGTTGAACCATATATTGAGGACTACTCCGCTGTCCAAGAAGAGACTAATATTTTGCAGGAGTCTATGGAAGAAGAAATTGATGAAACTGTGAGCTCATTGGATGAAAAAGATGAGGAGGAGAGCGAAGAACAAAAGGAGGAAGAGCGGATTAGCTACCCGTGCCCACCTTCTAATGAGAGTAACTCTTCAACTCATACATTGTTTAATTTCCCTTCGTTCTTACCCAAGGATGATTGCTATGATGATTGTCATGATCCCGTTGATTCTCTTGAAATATCCCTTTTTGATGAAGCTTGCTATGCTTGTGGCCAAGATGCCAATATGAATTATGCTTATGGAGATGAACTTGCTATAGTTCCTTATGTTAAACATGAAATTGTTGCTCTTGCACCCACGCATGATAGTCCTATTATCTTTTTGAATTCTCCCAACTACACTATATCGGAGAAGTTTACCCTTATTAAGGATTATATTGATGGGTTGCATTTTACTATTACACATGATGATTTTGATAGATATAATATGCATGTGCTTGCTGCTCCTACTTGCAATTATTATGAGAGAGGAACTATATCTCCACCTCTCTATGTTTCCAACATGGTAAAATTGCGAGAAACTATTTATACTATGCATTGGCCTTTACTATGTGTGCATGAATTGTTCTTTTATGACATGTCGATGCATAGGAAGAGAGTTAGACTTCGTCATTACTTGATATATGTTACTTTGTACTCACTACTAAATTACAAATCATTGTTAATTAAAATTGGCTTTGATATACCTTGGGATCCGGGTGGATTCACTACTTGAGCACTATATGCCTAGCTTAATGGCTTTAAAGAAAGCGCTGCCAGGGAGAAAACCTAGAAGTTTTAGAGAGTCATTTATTTCTGTTTAGTGCTTTTATATAGTTAAAAAATAAAGAGGGGAACCCGAAACTTTTCAAAAAGAAAAGTGAAAGTGAGAAAGCCAAGCATTGTTGAAGTGGGAGCTAGCCATGAACTTTGTTCATGCTCATGGAAACTTTGTGAATCCTAATTACAGAAAATTTTCAACAAAAATAATTATCCCCTTGTAAAATTCCATTGTATTATAAAAATAATGTGCCAAGGTTTGCCTTTAGGATGTTTACTTTGCTTGTTGGTTTGTACGGTGCAGGACAGAAACTTTGGCTGTAGCGATTTTACATTTTTTACTGGAACATCAAATGGTTCTGATTACAAATTGTTTATTTTTCCTAATTTTGGCAGAATTTGTGAAGTATCAGAAGTATGGTGAATGTTCAGATTGTTAGAGACTGTTCTGTTTTAGACAGATTCTGTTTTTGATGCATAGTTTGGTTGTTTTGATGAAACTAACGATTTATATCAGTGGATTAAGCCATGGAAAAGTTATATTATAGTAGACACAATGAAAAAACAAAATTTTAATTGGTTTGCAGCAGTACTTAGAGTAGTGATTTGCCTTATTATACTAACGGATCTTACCAAGTTTTCTCTTGAAGTTTTGTGTGGATGAAGTGTTCGATGATCGAGAAGGTCTCGATGTGAGAAGAAGGAAGAGAGGCAAGAGCTCAAGCTTGGGGATGCCCGAGGCACCCCAAGTAAATATTCAAGGAGACTCAAGTGTCTAAGCTTGGGGATGCCCTGGAAGGCATCCCCTCTTTCTTCAACAAGTATCGGTATGTTTTCGGATTCGTTTCGTTCATGTGATATGTGCAAATCTTGGAGCGTCTTTTGCATTTAGTTTTCACTTTTGTTTTATGCACCATGCTAGTATGAGATAGTCCTTGGTTGATTTATAGAATTCTCTATGCACTTCACTTATATCTTTTGAGTATGGCTTTATAGAATGCTTCATGTGCTTCACTTATATCATTTGAAGTTTGGATTGCCTGTTTCTCTTTACATAGAAAACCGCCATTTGTAGAATGCTCTTTTGCTTCACTTATATTAGTTAGAGCATGGGCATATCTTTTGTAGAAAGAATCAAACTCTCTTTCTTCACTTATATCTATTTAGAGAGATGACAGGAATTGGTCATTCACATGGTTAGTCATAAAATCCTACATAAAACTTGTAGATCACTGAATATGATATGTTTGATTCCTTGCAATAGTTTTGCGATATAAAGATGGTGATATTAGAGTCATGCTAGTGTATAGTTGTGGATTAGTAGAAATACTTGTGTTGAGGCTTGTGATTCCCGTAGCATGCACGTATGGTGAACCGTTATGTGATGAAGTCGGAGCATGATTTATTTATTGATTGTCTTCCTTATGAGTGGCGGTCGGGGACGAGCGATGGTCTTTTCCTACCAATCTATCCCCCTAGGAGCATGCGTGTAGTACTTTGTTTCAATGACTAATAGATTTTTTGCAATAAGTATGTGAGTTCTTTATGACTAATGTTGAGTCCATGGATTATATGCACTCTCACCCTTCCACCATTGCTAGCCTCTCTAGTACCGCGCTACTTTCGCCGGTACCATAAACCCACCATATACCTTCCTCAAAACAACCACCATACCTACCTATCATGGCATTTCCATAGCCATTCCGAGATATATTTCCATGCAACTTCCATCATCATCATATACATGACTTGAGCATTCATTGTCATATTGCTTTGCATGATCGTAAGATAGCTAGAATGATTTTTTCATGGCTTGTCCGTTTTTTATGTCATTGCTACGCTAGATCATTGCACATCCCGGTACACCGCCGGAGGCATTCATATAGAGTCATATCTTTGTTCTAGATATCGAGTTGTAATATTGAGTTGTAAGTAAATAAAAATGTGATGATCATCATTATTGGAGCATTGCCCCAGTGAGGAAAGGATGATGGAGACTATGATTCCCCCACAAGTCGGGATGAGACTCCGGACTTTAAAAATAAATAAAAGAGGCCAAAGAAGCCCACCAAAAAAGAAAAGAAAAGAAAAGAAAAGGAAAAAAACAAAAAAATGAGAGAAAAAGAGAGAAGGGGCAATGTTACTATCCTTTTACCACACTTGTGCTTTAGAATAGCACCATGTTCTTCATGGAGAGAGTCTCTTGAGTTATCACTTTCATATACTAGTGGGAATTTTCATTATAGAACTTGGCTTGTATATTCCGATGATGGGCTTCCTCAAACGCCTGAGGTCTTCATGAGCAAGCAAGTTGGATGCACACCCACTTAGTTTTCAGTTTGAGCTTTCATACACTTATAGCTCTTAGTGCATCTGTTGCATGGCAATCCCTACTCACTCACATTGATATCTATTGATGGGCATCTCCATAGCACATTGATACGCCTAGTTGATGTGAGACTATCTTCTCCTTTTTGTCTTCTCCACAACCACCATTCTATTCCACCTATAGTGTTATGTCCATGGCTCATGCTCATGTATTATGTGAAAGTTGAAAAGGTTTGGGAACATCAAAAGTATGAAACAATTGCTTGGCTTGTCATCGGGGTTGTGCATGATGTGAATATTTCGTGTGCTGAAGATGGAGCATAGACAGACTATATGATTTTGTAGGGATAACTCTCTTTGGCCATGTTATTTTGAAAAGACATGATTGCTTTACTAGTAGGCTTGAAGTATTTTTTATGTCAAATGATAGACTATTGCTTTGAATCACTCGTACCTTAATATTCATGCCATGATTAGATATGTGATCAAGATTATGCTAGGTAGCATTCCACATCAAAAATTATCTTTTTTATCATTTACCTACTCGAGGACGAGCAGGAATTAAGCCTGGGGATGCTGATACATCTTCGTCGTATCTATAATTTTTTATTGTTCCATGCCAATATTCTACAACTTTCATATACTTTTGGCAACTTTTTATACTATTTTTGGGACTAACATATTGATCCAGTGCCCAGTGCTAGTTCCTGTTTGTTGCATGTTTTTTGTTTCAGAGAATATCCATATCAAACGGAGTCCAAACGGGATAAAAACTGACGCAGATTTTTTTGGAATACATATGATTTTTTGGGAAGAAAATTCCACGCGAGGTGGTGCCCGAGGGAGGCACGAGGCAGGGGTGCGCCCCACCCCCTGGGCGCGCCCCTGACCGTCGTGGCCACCTCGTAAGGTGGTTGGTGCCCTTCTTTCGCCGCAAGAAAGCTAATATCCGGATAGAGATCGTGCTAAAATTTCAGCCCAATCGGAGTTACGGATATTTGGGAATATAAGAAACGGTGAAGGGGCAGAATCTGAGAACGCAGAAACAAAGAGAGACACAGAGACAGATCCAATCTCGGAGGGGCTCTTGCCCCTCCCATGCCATGGAGGCCAAGGACCAGAGGGGAAACCCTTCCCCCATCTAGGGAGGAGGTCAAGGAAGAAGAAGACGAAGGGCCCCCCCTCTCCCCTTCTCTTCCGGTGGCGCCGGAACGCTCCCGTGGCCATCATCATCACTGCAATCTTCACCAACAACTTAACCGCCATCATCACCAACTCTTCCCCCATCTATGCAGCGGTGTAACCTCTCTCTTGCCCATTGTAATCTCTACTTAAACATGGTGCTCAATGCTATATATTATTTCCCAATGATGTATGGCTATCCTATGATGTTTGAGTATATCCGTTTTGTCCTATGGGCTATTTGATGATCAAGATTGGTTTGAGTTGCATGTTTTATTATTGGTGCTGTCCTATGGTGCTCTCCGTGTCGCGCAAGCGTGAGGGATCCCCGTTGTAGGGTGTTGCAATACGTTCATGATTCGCTTATAGTGGGTTGCATGAGTGACTGAAACACAAACCCGAGTAAGGGGGTTGTTGCGTATGGGATAAATAGGACTTGATGCTT
The DNA here is from genome assembly GCA_034509565.1 of Triticum monococcum. NCBI lineage: Eukaryota > Viridiplantae > Streptophyta > Magnoliopsida > Poales > Poaceae > Triticum > Triticum monococcum. The sequence goes on from CM067843.1 coordinate 480,065,844, forward strand.
TAATGCTATGGTTGGGTTTTACCTTAATGATCTTTAGTAGTTGCGGATGCTTGCTAGAGTTCCAATCATAAGTGCATATGATCCAAGTAGAGAAAGTATGTTAGCTTATGCCTCTCCCTCATATAAAATTGCAATAATGATTACCAGTCTAGTTATCGATTGCCTAGGGACCAATAACTTTCTCGTAACAAAAAGCTCTTTACTAAAACTAACTTAGTTGTGTCTTTACCTAAACAGCCCCTACTTTTTATTTACATGATCTTTATTATCTTGCAAACCTATCCAACAACACCTACAAAGTACTTGTAGTTTCATACTTGTTCTAGGTAAAGCGAACATCAAGCGTGCGTAGAGTTGTATCGGTGCTCGATAGAACTTGAGGGAATATTTGTTCTGCCTTTAGCTCCTCGTTTGGTTCGACACTCTTACTTATCGAAAACTATTGCGATCCCCTATACTTGTGAGTTTTCAAGACTGTACTAGTGTTCTCTACAGGTATCTCCGAAGGTGTTTGTTGAGTTGGCATAGATCGAGATTAGGATTTGTCACTCCGAGTATGGGAGAGGTATCTTTGGGCCCTCTTGGTAATACACATCATAAGCTTGCAAGCAAACGACTAAGGAGTTAGTCACGAGGTGATGTATTATGGAACGAGTAAAGAGACTTGCCGGTAACGAGATTGAACTAAGTATGAAGATACCGATGATCGAATCTCGGGCAAGTAACATTCCAATGGACAAAGGGAATTACGTATGTTGTCATAACTGTTCGACCAATAAGATCTTCGTAGGATATGTAGGAGCCAACATGGGCATCCAGGTTCTGCTATTGGTTATTGACCGGAGAGGTGTCTCGGTCATGTCTACATAGTTCTCGAACCTGTAGGGTCCGCACGCTTAACATTCGATGACGATATGGTATTATATGAGTTATGTGATTTGGTGACCGAATGTTGTTTGGAGTCCTGGATGAGATCACGAACATGACGAGGAGTCTCGAAATGGTCGAGAGGTAAAGATTGATATATATAGGACGATGGTATTCGGACATCGAAAGTGTTTCGGGGGGTACCGGGTACTTATTGAGTCACCAGAAGGGGTTCCGGGCACCCCCGGCAAAAGATATGGGACTTATGGGCCAAGAGGGGAAACTGTGACGCCCACGATGCGGCTATATCTCCCACGTGTGGAAGCACGACTTAGAGGCATAACCGCATTGTAAGCAATGTCGCAAGAGGGGTAATCTTTACACACCCCATGTACTGAATAAGGAAAGAGATACATAGTTGGCTTACAATCGCCACTTCACACAATACATGAATATAACATTACATCATCCAGATACAATCAAGGTCCGACTATGGAACCAAAATAAAAGAAGACTACCCCTAATGCTACAGATCCCCGATCACCCTAACTGGGCTCCACTACTGATCAACTAGAAAACGGAACAATATAACGAACACGAACTTCATCGAGCTCCTCCTTGAGCTTGGTTGCATCACCTGCACGATATCATCGGCACCTGCAAGCTGGTTTTGGAAGTATCTGTGAGTCACGGGGACTCAGCAATCTCACACCCTCGCGATCAAGACTATTTAAGCTTATGGGTAGGTAAAAGGTATGCGAGGTGGAGCTGCAGCAAGCACTAGCATATATGGTGGCTAACTTACGCAAAAGAGAGCGAGAAGAGAAGGCAAGGCACGGTCGAGAAACTATGATCAAGAAGTGATCCTAGAACAACCTACGTCAAGCATAACTCCAACGCTGTGTCCACTTCCCGGACTCTGCCGGAAAGAGACCATCACGGCTACACACGCGGTTGATGCATTTTAATTAAGTTAAGCATCAAGTTTTCTACAACCAGACATTAACAAATTCCCATCTGCCCATAACCGCGGGCACAACTTTCGAAAGTTCAAAACCCTGCAGGGGTGTCCCAACTTAGCCCATCACAAGCTCTCACGGTCAACGAAGGATATTCCTTCTCCCAGGATGGCCCGATCAGACTCGGAATCCAGGTTACAAGACATCTCGACAATGGTAAAACTAAACCAGCAAAGCCGCCCGAATGTGCCGACAAATCCTGATAGGAGCTGCACATATTTTGTTCTCAGGGCACACTCAGATGAGCGCTCCATACAACTAAAACCAAACCTCGAGTTTCCCCGAGGGGGCGCTGCAAAGGGCTCTAGTTTGGACCAACACTTAGAGGAGCACTCGCCCGGGGGTTTAAAATAAAGATGACCCTTGAGTCTACAGAACACAAGGGAAAAAGGCTTAGGTGGCAAATGGTAAAACCAAGGTTGGGCCTTGCTGGAGAGTTTTATTCAAGGCGAACTGTCAAGGGGTTCCCATTATAACCCAACCGCGTAAGGAACGCAAAATCAAGGAACATAACACCGGTATGACGGAAACTAGGGCGGCAAGAGTGGAACAAAACACCAGGCATAAGGCCGAGCCTTCCACCCTTTACCAAGTATATAGATGCATTAATTAAATAAGAGATATTGTGATATCCCAACAAATAAACATGCTCCAACAAGGAACAAACTCCAATCTTCACCTGCAACTAGCAACTCTATTAGAGGGGCTGAGCAAAGCGGTAACATAGCCAAACAATGGTTTGCTAGGACAAGGTGGGTTAGAGGCATGACATGGCAATATGGGAGGCATGACATAGCAAGTGGTAGGTATCGCGGCATAGCAAAAGAGCGAGCAACTAGCAAGCAAAGATAGAAGTGATTTCGAGGGTATGGTCATCTTGCCTGAGATCCCGCAAGGAAGAAGAACGAGTCCATGAAGAAGACAAACGGACGTAGATGAACAGATCCTCACAACTCTGGAACGAAACCGAAGCTAACGCGAGAAGTAACCCGGAAAGAAGCAAACAACATAGTAAACAACCATCACATAAACATGGCATGATGCACAACCAAGTATGATGCATGTCCAGTTTAAATATGCATGGCATGGCAAAGTGCACAAACAATACTACAAATTAAGTGGAGCTCAATATGCAACGAGTTGCATATTGATGAAACACCACGTCAATTATTTAGTTCCTCTCGTTTAGGTACCCAACAATATTAAATGTTGGTTAACATGGCAAGAGGTGAAGCATAACAAAACTATACCATCTAAACAATTTAAATGGGGCCGGATATAGCAAACAACAAATCCGATAAATCCCCACGTGCATTTAGTAATTAATGCAAACAACAATTTTAAACATATTAATTGTTGTTATCATGATGCGGATGACATGTGCAAGTTTTATGCAATATTTATGAAAAAGTTGATAAGAGCATTTTATGAAGCATTTGTCACCGTGGTAGAAAGAAAGGGGTGCCACGGCGACGAAACAGAAATGGTGCCATGGCAACATTCCGGTTCCGGTAACTCGATTGAGATGCCGGTGAAAATAAAGTGTGACAGGAGCGAGTCACACAAGGATGGTGGGGTGATCCCGGATACCGGGTTCCCACGCACTACAGAAAAAAGACACATCCGTGACATTTTGGGCCGAACGAAAAAAATTCTATCATACATATGACACTTCTATGACGATAATTGTGAAAAAACCCGGTATCATCATAGATGTGGTGGGCTCCTACTTCTATGACAAAAAATCATGACAGAAAATGGGCTGTTCGTCCTGGGCGGGCCGGAGACGCAGCTGCATGACATTCTTTGGGCCGTCCATGATGGAAAAAACCGTGGTAGAAGTGAGGGGGAGGAAAATTTTGGGGAGTTCCCGGTTATGGTGGGAGGTCGGGGGCCGAGCGATGCGCGTTTCTCTCGTACACGTACGCGCGGGTGTGTGAGGCGTTGGCTCTAACTGAACCCGAGCGAGGTATTGGGCTCTAACTGAACCCGAGCGATTGCACTGCAGGCTACGCGTTACTGAACCCAAGCGATCGATCGATGGCTGTTAACTGAAGCCGATCGAGCGATTCCTTCGCTACTACTGCTAACTGAAGCTGGTCGATGGGATGAACAGTGAGCGTTGCGGGGGGTTTTGGATGAACAATGAGCGGTGGTGTTGCCTCTGGATGAACAGAACCCCGTGGTGTGGTGGAGGGCTGGATGAACAGTAGACGGTGGAGGGGTGCCCGTGGAGGGGTGGATGAACAGGACCCCGTGGTGTGGAGGGCTGGATGAACAGTAGACGGTGGAGGGGTGGTTGAACAGGACCCCGTGGTGTGGAGGGCTGGATGAACAGTAGACGGTGGAGGAGTGCCCGTGGATGGGTGGTTGAACAGGACCCTGTGGTGTGGAGGGCTGGATGAACAGTAGACGGTGGAGGGGTGGTTGAACAGTAGCCCGTGGAGTAGCGCGCGGTGGAGGCTGGATGAACAGGAGCCCATGGATGAACAGTCACAGGTGGAGGCTGGAGGAGGTCGACGGTGGATGAACAGTAGCTCATGGAGGCTGGATGGGGTCGATGGTGGAGATGAACAGTATCCCGTGGAGTCCCGTTTTGCGGTACACCACACCCCTCCCGATGAACAGGACCCCCGTTTCGACCATAGCGCTCCAACACAAGTCCGTTTCCTCCGTTTTGCGGTACGCCACACCCCTCCCGATCAACATGACCCCCGTTTCGACCGTAGGAGGTCCGTTTCCTCCGTTTTGCGTTATGCCAGACCCCTCCCGATGAACAGGATCCCGTTTCGAACGTGGCCGGTCGAACACAAGGCCGTTTCCTCCGTTTTGCGGTACGCCAGGCCTCGTTTCCATCGCTTGTTCCGTCCAAGCCCTCCCGATGAACACGACGTATTCCGTTGCCTCCCCATGAACACGACAACGACGTTGTTTCTCCGTTCTGACCCAGCAATGTACACGAGCCATGGCGGTACGTATGCGCGAGTAGGCGTTCGAGACCCCGCCCGTATGTACACATACGTGGCCGTATTTTCTTTCTTGCACCCTGGCCGCTGACGTATGTGTACATGCTACGTGCGCGCCTCTACTACGACACGTGCGCGCCTCTACTACGACACGTGCGCGCCTCTACATTGACCAGTATGTACGTACACATTCACGACCAGAATGACAATGCTACGTACGCCTTGACCAGGTGGGTCCCGACTGTCAGGCACTTCCTTGCCTGCGAAGATGTATTTGGTGGGTCCCAGCATTCAGGGGGTGAAATACGTTGGCCCGTCCGGTGGGTCCCGCTGTCAGGTGGAGGAATAATTATTTTGCACGTAATAAGGAGGCACTTCCTTGCTGCGGCCGTGGACCCAGCTGTCAGCCTCTCCACGTACAGTCCACGTCCGATGGAAGCCGTTCCTTGACCACGTTGACCATGCCGTGCCGAGAGCACCAGGGCGGTGGACGACGGCGAGGCCTAGGAAGGGGACGACGCGGAGCCGAGGAAGACGCGGCAGTGGATGCCCACACGTAGAGGAGTACGAGGGTTCACTGGTTCGCTGCGGTGTGAGGTTGCCGTCGCCGCAGAATAACGGGGGTTGTGGGTGAGTAGAGGGATGGCCTGACCAGCGGTGGGAGTAGTAGGTGGCGGTGAGGCCTCTGCCCATCGCAGCCCGCCACGGGAGGCAGGAGCACGAGGCACGACCGGCGCTGGTTTGGGCGGCTGGAGCAAGAAGACCAGAGGTTGAAGAAGAACTACGGCCGTTGGATGGACATCGTACGGTCACTGGAGTAGAATCGTGCATATTGACTAAGTTGACAAAGCCCTCCATCCCTGTCACCTTAGTAGGCCCACAAGTCAGCCTGCCACTATACTAGGTCCCAGCTAACAGGGGGAGTATTCATTTTTTTGTGCGTAATAAGGAGGCACTTCCTTGTGTGTGAAGATATAGCTGGTGGGTTCGAGCTGTCAGCGGAGGTAACATTTTTTCGCAAAATACATAGGCCCTTTCGGTGGGTCCCCGATGTCAGGTGGAGGAATCATTATTTTGCGCGTAATAAGAAGGCATTTCCTTGCATGCAGCCGTGGACCCAGCTGTCGGCCTCTCCACGTAAAGTCCACTTCAGATGCATGTCGGTCGTTGACCACGTTGACCAGGCCGCGCTGAGAGCACCAGGGCGGTGGACGAAGGCGAGGCCTAGGAAGGGGACGACACGGAGACAGGGAAGACTCGGCAGTTGTTTCCCACGCGGAGGGGAGTATGACTGTACGAGGGTTTACTGGTTCGTCTGCCGTTGCCAGAGAATAACATCAGGTGTGGGTGAGTAGAGGGATGGCTAGGCCAGCGATGGGAGTACGGTCGGGCGGTGAGGCCTGCGCGGCAGCACAGCCGGCCATGAGGAGGAGGGAGCAGCCAGTCCCGCCGGTGCTTGTCCCACCGGAGGCTGGAGCAGGAAGAGCAGAGATTGAAGAAGCACGACGGTTGTTGGATGGACATCCAACAGTCAGTGCTTGTGCGTCAACCTTTTTTTAGGAAAGCCTCAAATCTTTGGAAAACAGCATACAACCCATCTGCCATTATTTCTAATAATTTATAGCCCATTTGCTAATTCTTAAGGTTTTTTTTGAGCCCGTATTCTTTTTGTTAGCATTACAGCCCATATTGTGGCAACTATTAAAATATTATACGAAATTTTGCATATTTCGGTGCGGTCCGAACTGTTTTTAATCCCGAAATTTCGACTCACATTCAAACTGATTTTAAAAATAAATGTATATCAATATAAAATCCAACAAATTCTCCACGCATAAAAATTAATGTAATTTAAAATATTGAAATGAAAAAAAAGATATTTGAAACTAATTGCCGGTTTAATGTATATTAAAAATGTACAACCCATTTCTCATTATTGATGGGCCATTTTCTCGGCCAGCCGAATGAAAGCTCTCCCCATCTTGAAAGAATTGCAGCCCAACAGGCCTGACAAAGCGATTTACTTGGCAAATCACAAAAAAACTGGGCTGTGGCCGTGGACCCAGCTGTCAGCCTCTCCACGTACAGTACTCTTCCGGTGGAAGTCGTTCCTTGACCACATTGACCACACCGCGCAGAGAGCACCACGGCGGTGGACGACGGTGAGGCCTAGGAAGGGGACGACGCGGCAGTGGAAGCCCACGCGGAGAGGGCTACGAGGGTTCACTGGTTCGGCTGCGGTGTGAGGCTGCCATCGCCGCAGGGCCTGGCCAGCGATGGGAATAGTAGGGGCGGCGAGGCCTCTGCGGCAGCACAGCCGGCCACGGGAGGCAGGAGCATGCGGCACGACCGGCGCTGCTTTGGGCGGCTGGAGCAAGAAGACCAGAGGTTGAAGAAGCACTACGGCCGTTGGATGGACATCGTACGGTCACTGGAGCTAGAATCGTTCATATTTACTAAGTTGACAAAGCCATTCGTCCCCGTCAACTTAGTAGGCCCAGAAGTCAGCCTCCCAGCAAGGTGCGTCCCAGCTAACCGGGGGATTACTCATTTTTTTGTGCGTAATAAGGAGGCACTTCCGGTGGGTCCGAGCTGACAGCGGGAGGAAAGTTTTTTTCATGAAATACGGTGGCCCGTCCGGTGGGTCCCAGCAGTCAGGGGAAATGATTTTTTTCGCAAAATACTGGTGGCCCGTCCGGTGGGTCCCCGCTGTCAGGTGGAGGAATAATTATTTTCCGCGTAATAAGGAGGCACTTCCTCGCGGCTGCCGTGGACCCAGCTGTCAGCCTCTCCACATATAGTACTCTTCCGATGGAAGTCGGTCATTGACCACATTGACCACGCCGCGCCAAGAGCACCACGGCGGTGGACGACGGCGAGGCCTAGGAAGGGGACGACGCGGAGCCGTGCAAGACGCGGCAGTGGATGCCCACGCAGAGAGGAGTACGAGCGTTCACTGGTTCGGCTGCGGTGTGAGGTTGCCGTCGCCGCAGAATAACAGTGGGTGTGGGTGAGTGGAGGGATGGTCTGGTTAGTGGTGGGAGTAGTATGGGGGCGGTGAGGCCTCCGTGGTAGCACAGCCGACCACGGGAGGTAGGAGCAGGCGGCACGACCGGCGCTGCTTTGGGCGGCTGGAGCAAGAAGACCAGAGGTTGAAGAAGCACTATGGCCGTTGGATGGACATCATACGGTCACTGGAGTATTGACTAAGTTGACAAAGCTCTCCGTCCCTGTCAACTTAGTAGGCCCACAAGTCAGCCCAACAATATGGTGGGTCCCAGCTAGCAGGGGGTATTCATTTTTTTTGGGCGTAATAAGGAGGCACTTCCTTGCGTGCGAAGATATAGCTGGTGGGTCCGACCTGTCAGCAGGGGAACGTTTTTTCGCGAAATATAGAGGCCCTTCCTGTGGGTCCTAGCTATCAAGTGGAGGAATCATTATTTTGCGCGTAATAAGGAGGCATTTCCTTGCGTGCGGCCATGGACCCAGCTGTCAGCCTCTCCTCGTACAGTCCAGTTCCGATGGATGTCGTTCATTGACCATGTTGACCAGGCCGCGCCGAGAGCACCAGGGCGGTGGACGATGGCGAGGCCTAGGAAGGGAACGGCACGGAGCCAGGGAATACTCGGCAGTTGTTTCCCACACGGAGGAGTACGAGGGTTTACTGGTTCATCTGTCGTCGCCGGAGAATAACAGCAGGTGTGGGTGAGTAGAGGGATGGCTAGGCCAGCAATGGGAGTACGGTGGGTCCGTGAGGCCTGCGCGGCAGCATAGTCGGCCGCGGGAGGAGGGAGCAGGCAGTCCCGCCGGCGCTTGTTTGAGCGGCTTGAGCATGAAGAGCAGAGATTGAAGAAGCACGACAGCCGTTGGATGGACATCCAACAGTCACTGCTCTCGTGTGTTGACTAAGTTGACAGGGCGTTGCGTGTGCATCATCCTTTTTTATGAAATCATACGCGTCAACCTGTAGTAGGCGCACAAGTCAGCCTCAAATCTGTGGAAAACAGCATACATCCCATCTGCCATTATTTCTAATAATGTACAGCCCATTTGCTAATTCGTAAGAATTTTTTTGGAGCCCATCTTCTTTTTGTGAGCATCACACCCCATATTGTGGCAACGATTAAAAAGTATACAAAATTTTGCATATTTCCGTGCGGTCAACTGTTTTTAATCCAGAAATATCGATTCACATTCAAACTATTTTGAAAAATAATTTATATAAATATAAAATCCAAATAATTATCCACACATAAAAATCAATGGAATTTAAGATCTTGTAATGAAAAAAATTGAAACTAATTCCTGATTTGATGTGTTTTAAAAATGTACAGCCCATTTCTAGGCAAACCGAATGAAACTCTCCTTGTCTTGAAAGATTTGCAGCCCAGCAGGGCCGATAAAGCAAGTAGGCCTTGTTTGGGTATTCCTTTAAAAAAATAGAACTGGGCTAGCCATTTTCAGCAAGAAAAAAACACAACTGGGCTCATGATGTGGTAAACATAAATAAAACCCTGGCTAGATGGGCCACAGCCCCCGCACAGCCCCGTTGTTACCCTGATCCGTCGCTAAAACTAGTATAAATAACAACTGCTTGTTCCTCAAAAAAAACTGCGCGACTTGCTGGGTCCCTGGTGTCAGCCGCTCGTAGTGTAATTCTCTCGTTTATTAACTACGTTGACAATGGCGTGAGCCCCAGATGTCCAACCAATTAGGAGGAACCATATTTTTGGGCTTGTACTATAGAGGCACTTGCTTGCGTACTGCCATGACGCTGGTGGGTCCCTACTGTCATCCTCTCCACGTACAGTCATCTCCATGTTCCTCTCGGTTGTTGACGACGTTGACAACGCAAGAGGGCGGCGCACCGCGCACGGCGAGCGAACCAAGGCCGCAAGGCGGAGGACAACGGCGAGGCCTCGGACAGAATGAACAGGAGCCGTTGAAGATGCGACGGTCCAGTCGCAGGCGGAGGGGAGTACGAGGGTTGACTGGTTCGGGCGCGGGTGCGTGTTGGGGCTGACGTCGCCGAAGAATAACAGGACGTGTGGGGGAATAGAGGGAGGTACTGGCCAACGTTGGAGGGTACGTATGGTAGGGTGGCGGAGGCGCAGCCAGCCATGGGAGGCGGGAGCAGGCGAAGCCGACGGGGTGGTTTGGTTTGGGCGATTGGAGGAAGAAGAAGACAAGAGATAGAAGATACATGACAGATGTTGGATGTCAATCCAACGGCTGGTAGGCAGAATCGTTTGTTGGCTGGCTAGTAAGTCGACACCACCTTGGATAGGCTATTTCCTCGCGGGTCCTAAATGTCAGAATCCAAATCTGTCACGGTCATGCAGCCTTTCCTATGAAAATTTACAACCCATTTGATGTGCTAGTTCGAAATAAGTTTGTGGGTGCTGGTGGGGGCTAATCACTTGGCTTATGTAATGCATAGTGAGCTCAAGCAGCCGGCGAGAGTGATGTTATTTCCCTTGGTTTGGACTTGTTACAATATTTCACTCTAAATTAAACGAATGGCAAGCCATTTGCCTTATTTCAAAGAAAATATGACAGTCACAGCCGAGTTGAAAAGGGCAGGAACATCTAACTCCAGCTTACAAACTGTACAAAAGCACCAGGGTTAATTCTTCATCAGGTTTACAAAAAAACCGGATTGAAAAGGGCAACAACATCTAACTCCAGCACTGGTTTCGGCAGTCACAGTCAAATGGATCGGTTAGCTCCATAGAATGAACATCCTGGGTCATAAAATTTACTGGATTATGACCACAATATGTTGTAAATAGAAGCTCGGCACGTTTAGAAGCTCTTTTGCCCACCTGAAACTCCTTTTTTTGCTCTTCAACATACCCATCCATCAAAACCATGCTGCTGATAAACTTAAGCCTAATGGACAATAGTAACCTCGCATTCAGCAGGAAGAATGTGACAAATCTTGTGTTTGCACGGTTGGCTACATATCGTTCTAGTGTTATTGTCTTCAATCGAATCTCATGAGAAGTGAGAAAATCCCGATGCTTACGAATCCACCGATTGGTTATAACTTTCTTACCCCGTCCTCTTGCCTAAATAGACATGAAGATTGAAAACAGTTAAGGTTTAAAAGAAGAGTGTCGAAAGAGCAACAGCTGAATGGTTAATTCTAGTACACTATATGTGGGCTTCCAATGTGCGTGAAATTATCACCTTTATATACAACTTCTCCAGACATGGAAAGCATTGCAGCAAGCCAATAATCTTGTTCAGAGCAAAACTATTCATTTGGATATATAAGATCTTAAGAAAATCCAGCACCATTGATAGGCCATCCATGGAGAAACTCTTCATTGAGCATAGAACATAATATTAGTACAAAATGTGTACTCCAAGATGATATATAAATTATGCGCAGAAATTTAAAATGCAGCTTATGGTTACAAGTGTAGATGATAATATAAAGTACCTGAAGAACTGTGGAGCCAAACACCATATTGAAATGAGCACAGAGATCATGTATTACACCCAAGGTCTCCAGTTTAGGCGCAGAGAGGACGGTTATTTGCAACGGTGAATAACTAGAATCAAGGATCAACCTTTGAAGTGAAGGGGCATCTTGGATGATGAGCTGCCTTCCGTCAAAAGAAATTCCAATTCGTACAAGGTTAGGCGGCTTTATTTGGAGACAACCGATTCTAACTGTGAAAACAAGCACCAAGCACTCAAGCGCAGGGCAACTGGAGTGGATGATGCTGTGCAATGAGGCCTCCGATATACAAACCCGCACAAGTGAAAGTTTCTTGAGAAATGGGAGTCGAAGGTTTAGTACCAGATTGTCTGGTAGGTAGCACTGCGCAAAGGTGGCAGTGTGGAGAGAGGATGAAAACCCTGAGATGGACATCGGTGCTGAGGGCACAAGTTCATGGCGTTCGGTATGTGGTATGTGATTTCCAGGAATAGTAGAACTCAAGCAGTTGTAGTTTTGTGAATTCAGGGGATTCCAGCCAGGCGTCCACCGTGCAGGGCATGGTATGCTTGCTCAGGTAGCATGACGGGATGCAGAGGCTTTGAACGGAGCCCTGGTGGGAGGAGATGATGGCTCTGGGGATTTCAAAATCATTGAAGAGAGATAGCTGACGACAGTCGAGATTAAGGGGAACGACGCACCATAGAGGGTGCCACCAAATTGAGAGGACTTGGGTGCGGCAGCAATCCTTGGTGGGGAGAAGCGAGATGATCTCCCTAAGGATGGCGTCCGGGAGATTGCCAATGCGGTCCACCCGAGATTCTACGGGTTCCTGGGATCCGGTGGGGGTGGGGTCACCGCTTCTCCCCGCGTTGCCGGGTGCGGGATCTACAACAGGCGTCGCCGCTGGCGGGAGCCTCATCTTCTTGGCGCTGAGGTCAGCCGACTCCATTTTCCTCGAGGGTGTCGCGTCGCGCTCACGGATTTGAGTAGAGTAACGAATGACGAGCCTAGTTGTAGTGCGAGCGAAGAAGAAGGGGAGCTGGGGTTTTTCTGTAGGAGTGAGGAAGAAGGTGAAGGAAATATGCCCTAGAGGCAGTAATAAAGTTATTATTTATTTCCTTATATCATGATAAATGTTTATTATTCATGCTAGAATTGTATTAACCGGAAACGTAATACTTGTGTGAATACATAGGCAAACAAAGTGTCACTAGTATGCCTCTACTTAACTAGCTCGTTAATCGAAGATGGTTATGTTTCCTAACCATGGACATGAGTTATCATTTGATTAACGGGATCACATCATTAGGAGAATTATGTGATTGACATGACCCATTCCATTAGCTTAGCACCCGATCGTTTAGTATGTTGCTATTGCTTTCTTCATGACTTATACATGTTCCTATGACTATGAGATTATGCAGCTCCCATTTACCGAAGGAACACTTTGTGTGCTACCAAATGTCACAACATAACTAGGTGGTTATAAAGGTGCTCTACATGTGTCTCCAAAGGTACATGTTGGGTTGGCGTATTTCGAGATTAGGATTTGTCGCTCCAACTGTTGAAGAGGTATCTCTAGGCCCTCTCGGTAATACACATCACTTAAGCCTTGCAAGCAATGCACCTAATAAGTTAGTTGCAAGATGATGTATTACGGAACGAGTAATGAGACTTGCCAGTAACGAGATTGAACTCGGTATTGAGATACCGACGATCGAATCTCGGGCAAGTAACATACCGATGACAAAGGGAACAACGTATGTTGTTATGCGGTCTGACCGATAAAGATCTTCGTAGAATATGTAGGAGCCAATATGAGCATCCAGGTTCCGCTATTGGTTATTGACCGGAGACGTGTCTCGGTCATGTCTACATTGTTCTCGAACCCGTAGGGTCCGCATGCTTAACGTTACGATGACAGTTTCATTACGAGTTTATATATTTTGATGTACCGAAGGTTGTTCGGAGTCCCAGATGTGATCACGGACTTGACGAGGAGTCTTGAAATGGTCGAGACATAAAGATCGATATATTGGACGACTATATTTGGACACCGGAAAGGTTCCGGGTAAGATTGGGACAATACCGGATCACCGGGAGGTTATCGGAACCCCCCGGGAGGTATATGGGCCTTATTGGGCCTTAGTGGAAAGGAGGGGAAAGGGGCAAGGGAGGGGGCGCGCCCCCCCTAAGCCTAATCCGAATTGGGAGGGGGGTGGCCCCCCTTTCCTTCCTCCCTCCTTCCTCTTCCTTCCCTTTCCAACTCCTAATAGGAAAAAGGGGAGTCCTACTCCCGGTGGGAGTTGGACTCCCCCCCTTGGGCGCGCCACCCTCCTTGGCCGGCCCCCTCCTCCACTCCTTTATATACGGGGGCAGGGGGCACCCCAGAAACACAACAATTGATCATTGATCTCTTAGCCGTGTGAGGTGCCCCCCTCCACCATAATCCTCGATAATATTGTAGCGGTGCTTAGGCGAAGCCCTGCGATGGTAGAACATCAGGATCGTCACCACGCCGTCGTGCTGACGGAACTCATCCCCGACACTTTGCTGGATCAGAGTCCGGGGATCGTCATCGAGCTGAACATGTGCAAAAACTCGGAGGTGTCGTAGTTTCGGTGCTTGATCGGTCGGGCCGTGAAGACGTACGACTACATCAACTGCGTTGTTATAACGCTTCCGCTTCCGGTCTACGAGGGTACGTAGACAACACTCTCCCCTATCGTTGTTGTGCATCACCATGATCTTGCGTGTGCGTAGGAATTTTTTTTGAAATTACTACGTTCCCTAATAGTGCCATCAGAGCCTAGGTTTTATGTGTTGATGTTATATGCACGAGTAGAACACAAGTGAGTTGTCAGCGATATAAGTCATACTGCTTACCAGCATGTCATACTTTGGTTCGGCGGTATCGTTGGATGAAGTGTCCCGGACCAACATTACGCGTACGCTTACGCGAGACCGCTTCTACCGACGTGCTTTGCACACAGGTGGCTGGCGGGTGTCAGTTTCTCCAACTTTAGTTGAACCGAGTGTGGCTATGCCCGGTCCTTGCGAAGGTTAAAAAAGCACCAACTTGACAAACTATCGTTGTGGTTTTTGATGCGTAGGTAAGATTGGTTCTTGCTAAGCCCGTAGCAGCCACGTAAAACTTGCAACAAACAAAGTAGAGGACGTCTAACTTGTTTTTGCAGGGCATGTTGTGATGTGATATGGTCAAGGCATGATGCTAAATTTTATTGTATGAGATTATCATGTTTTGTAACCAAGTTATCGGCAACTAGCAGGAGCCATATGGTTGTCGCTTTATTGTATGCAATGCAATCGCCCTGTAATGCTTTACTTTATCACTAAGCGGTAGCGATAGTCGTAGAAGCATAAGATTGGTGAGACGACAATGATGCTACGATGGACATCAAGGTGTCGCGCCGGTGACGATGGTGATCATGACGATGCTTCGGAGATGGAGATCACAAGCACAAGATGATGATGGCCATATCATATCACTTATATTGATTGCATGTGATGTTTATCTTTTATGCATCTTATCTTGCTTTGATTGACGGTAGCATTGTAAGATGATCTCTCACTAAATTTCAAGATAAAAGTGTTCTCCCTAAGTATGCACCGTTGCCAAAGTTTGTCGTGCCCAGACACCACGTGATGATCGGGTGTGATAAGCTCTACGTCCATCTATAATGGGCGCAAGCCAGTTTTGCACACGCAGAATACTCAGGTTAAACTTGATGAGCCTAGCATATGCAGATATGGCCTCGGAACACTAAGACGGAAAGGTCGAGCGTGAATCATATAGTAGATATGATCAACATAGTGATGTTCACCATTGAAAACTACTCCATTTCACATGATGATCAGTTAGGGTTTAGTTGATTTGGATCACGTGATCACTTAGAAGATCAGAGGGATGTCATTCTATGTGGGAGTTCTTAAGTAATATGATTAATTGAACTTAAATTTATCATGAACTTAGTACCTGATAGTATCTTGCTTGTTTATGTTTGATTATAGATAGATGGCCCGTGTTGTTGTTCCGTTGAATTTTAATGCGTTCCTTGAGAAAGCAAAGTTGAAAGATGATGGTAGCAATTATATGGACCGTGTCCATAACTTGAGGATTATCCTCATTGCTGCACAGAAAAATTACGTCCTGGAAGCACCGCTGGGTGCCAGGCCTGATGCTGATGCAACTAACGACGTTAAGAACGTCTGGCAGAGCAAAGCTGATGACTACTCGATAGTTCAATATGCCATGCTTTACGGCTTAGAACCGGGTCTTCAACGACGTTTTGAACGTCATGGAGCATATGAGATGTTCCAGGAGTTAAAGCTAATATTTCAAGCAAATGCCCGGATTGAGAGATATGAAGTCTCCAATAAGTTCTATAGCTGCAAGATGGAGGAGAACAGTTCTGTCAGTGAGCATATACTCAAAATGTCTGGGTATAATAATCACTTGATTCAACTGGGAGTTAATCTTCCGGATGATTGCGTCATTGACAGAATTCTCCAATCACTTCCACCTAGCTACAAGAGCTTTGTGATGAACTATAATATGCAAGGGATGGATAAGACAATTCCCGAGCTCATCGCAATGCTAAAAGCTACTGAGGTAGAAATCAAGAAGGAGCATCAAGTGTTGATGGTCAACAAGACCACTAGTTTCAAGAAAAAGGGCAAGGGGAAGAAGAAGGGGAACTTCAAGAAGAACAGCAAGCAAGTTGCTGCTCAGGAGAAGAAACCCAAGTCTGGACCTAAGCCTAAAGCTAAGTGCTTCTACTGCAAGCAGACTGGTCACTAGAAGCGGAACTGCCCCAAGTATTTGGCGGATAAGAAGGATGGCAAGGTGAACAAAGGTATATGTGATATACATGTTATTGATGTGTACCTTACTAGAGCTCGCAGTAGCACCTGGGTATTTGATACTGGTTCTGTTGCTAATATTTGCAACTCGAAACAGGGACTACGGATTAAGCGAACACTGGCGAAGGACGAGGTGACGATGCGCGTGGGAAATGGTTCCAAAGTCGATGTGATCGCGGTCGGCACGCTACCTCTACATCTACCATCGGGATTAGTATTAGACCTAAATAATTGTTATTTGGTGCCAGCGTTGAGCATGAACATTATATCTGGATCTTGTTTGATGCGAGACGGTTATTCATTTAAATTAGAGAATAATGGTTGTTCTATTTATATGAGTAATATCTTTTATGGTCATGCACCCTTGAAGAGTGGTCTATTTTTGATGAATCTCGATAGTAGTGATACACATATTCATAATGTTGAAGCCAAAAGATGCAAAGTTGATAATGATAGTGCAACTTATTTGTGGCACTGCCGTTTAGGTCATATCAGTGTAAAGCGCATGAAGAAACTCCATACTGATGGACTTTTGGAACCACTTGATTATGAATCATTTGGTACTTGCAAACCGTGCCTCATGGGCAAGATGACTAAAATAACGTTCTTCGATACTATGGAGAGAGCAACAGATTTGTTGGAAATCATACATACAGATGTATGTGGTCCAATGAATGTTGAAGCTCGTGGCGGATATCATTATTTTCTCACCTTCACAGATGATTTAAGCAGATATGGGTATATCTACTTAATGAAACATAAGTCTGAAACATTTGAAAAGTTCAAAGAATTTCAGAGTGAAGTTGAAAATCATCGTAACAAGAAAATAAAGTTTCTACGATCTGATCGTGGAGGAGAATATTTGAGTTACGAGTTTGGTTTACATTTGAAACAATGCGAATAGTTTCGCAACTCACGCCACCCGGAACACCACAGCGTAATGGTGTGTCCGAACGTCGTAATCGTACTTTACTTGATATGGTGCGATCTATGATGTCTCTTACAGATTTTTACCGCTATCGTTTTGGGGTTATGCTTTAGAGACGGCCGCATTCACGTTAAATAGGGCACCATCAAAATCCGTTGAGATGACGCCTTATGAACTATGGTTTGGCAAGAAACCAAAGTTGTCGTTTCTGAAAGTTTGGGGCAGCGATGCTTATGTGAAAAAGCTTCAACCTGATAAGCTCGAACCCAAATCGGAGAAATGTGTCTTCATAGGATACCCGAAGGAGACTGTTGGGTACACCTTCTATCACAGATCCGAAGGCAAGACATTTGTTGCTAAGAATGGATCCTTTCTAGAGAAGGAGTTTCTCTCAAAAGAAGTGAGTGGGAGGAAAGTATAACTTGATGAGGTAACTGTACCTGCTCCCTTATTGGAAAGTAGTACATCACAGAAACCGGTTTCTGCGACACCTACACCAATTAGTGAGGAAGCTAATGATGATAATCATGAAACTTCAGAACAAGTTACTACTGAACCTCGTAGATCAACCAGAGTAAGATCCGCACCAGAGTGGTATGGTAATCCTGTTCTGGAAGTCATGCTACTAGATCATGATGAACCTACGAACTATGAAGAAGCAATGGTGAGCCCAGATTCCGCAAAATGGCTTGAAGCCATGAAATCTGAGATGGGATCCATGTATGAGAACAAAGTGTGGACTTTGGTTGACTTGCCCAATGATCGGCAAGCAATTGAAAATAAATGGATCTTCAAGAAGAAGACTGACGCTGACGGTAATGTTACTGTCTACAAAGCTCGACTTGTCGCAAAAGGTTTTCGACAAGTTCAAGGAATTGACTACGATGAGACCTTCTCACCCGTAGCGATGCTTAAGTCTGTCCGAATCATGTTAGCAATTTCCGCATTTTATGATTATGAAATTTCGCAGATGGATGTCAAAACTGCATTCCTGAATGGATTTCTGGAAGAAGAGTTGTATATGATGCAGCCGGAAGGTTTTGTCGATCCAAAAGGAGCTAACAAAGTGTGCAAGCTCCAGCGATTCACTTATGGACTGGTGCAAGCATCTCGGAGTTGGAATAAACGCTTTGATAGTGTGATCAAAGCATTTGGTTTTGTACAGACTTCTGGAGAAGCCTGTATTTACAAGAAAGTGAGTGGGAGCTCTGTAGCATTTCTGATATTATATGTGGATGACATACTGCTAATCGGAAATGATATAGAATTTCTGGATAGCATAAAGGGATACTTGAATAAGAGTTTTTCAATGAAATACCTCGGTGAAGGTGCTTACATATTGGGCATTAAGATCTATAGAGATAGATCAAGACTCTTAATTGGACTTTCACAAAGCACATACCTTGACAAAGTTTTGAAGAAGTTCAAAATGGATCAAGCAAAGAAAGGATTCTTGCATGTGTTACAAGGTGTGAAGTTGAGTAAGACTCAATGCCCGACCACTGCAGAAGATAGAGAGAAATGAAAGATGTTCCCTATGCTTCAGCCATAGGCTCTATCATGTATGCAATGCTGTGTACCAGACCTGATGTGTGCCTTGCTATAAGTCTAGCAGGGAGGTACCAAAGTAATCCAGGAGTGGATCACTGGACAGCGGTCAAGAACATCCTGAAATACCTGAAAAGGACTAAGGATATGTTTCTCGTATATGGAGGTGACAAAGAGCTCATCATAAATGGTTACGTTGATGCAAGCTTTGACACTGATCCGGACGATTCTAAATCACAAACCAGATACGTATTTACATTAAACGGTGGAGCTGTCAGTTGGTGCAGTTCTAAACAAAGCGTCGTGGCGGGATCTACATGTGAAGCGGAGTACATAGCTGCTTCGGAAGCGGCAAACGAAGGAGTCTGGATGAAGGAGTTCATATCCGATCTAGGTGTCATACCTAGTGCATCGGGTCCAATGAAAATCTTTTGTGACAATACTGGTGCAATTGCCTTGGCAAAGGAATCCAGATTTCACAAGAGAACCAAGCACATCAAGAGACGCTTCAATTCCATCCGGGATCTAGTCCAGGTGGGAGACATAGAGATTTGCAAGATACATACGGATCTGAATGTAGCAGACCCATTGAGTAAGCCTCTTCCACGAGCAAAGCATGATCAGCACCAAGGCTCCATCGGTGTTAGAATCATTACTGTGTAATCTAGATTATTGACTCTAGTGCAAGTGGGAGACTGAAGGAAATATGCCCTAGAGGCAATAATAAAGTTATTATTTATTTCCTTATATCATGATAAATGTTTATTATTCATGCTAGAATTGTATTAACCGGAAACGTAATACTTGTGTGAATACATAGACAAACAAAGTGTCACTAGTATGCCTCTACTTGACTAGCTCATTAATCGAAGATGGTTATGTTTCCTAACCATAGACATGAGTTGTCATTTGATTAACGGGATCACATCATTAGGAGAATGATGTGATTGACATGACCCATTCCATTAGCTTAGCACCCGATCGTTTAGTATGTTGCTATTGCTTTCTTCATGACTTATACATGTTCCTATGACTATGAGATTATGCAACTCCCGTTTACCGGGGGAACACTTTGTGTGCTACCAAATGTCACAACGTAACTGCGTGATTATAAAGGTTCTCTACAGGTGTCTCCAAAGGTACATGTTGCGTTGGCGTATTTCGAGATTAGGATTTGTCGCTCCGATTGTCGGAGAGGTACCTCTGGGCCCTCTCGGTAATACACATCACTTAAGCCTTGCAAGCAATGCAACTAATAAGTTAGTTGCAAGATGATGTATTACGGAACGAGTAAAGAGACTTGCCGGTAACGAGATTGAACTAGGTATTGAGATACCGACGATCGAATCTCGGGCAAGAAACATACCGATGACAAAGGGAACAACATATGTTGTTATGCGGTCTGACCGATAAAGATCTTCGTAGAATATGTAGGAGCCAATATGAGCATCCAGGTTCCGCTATTGGTTATTGACCGGAGACGTGTCTCGGTCATGTCTACATTGTTCTCGAACCCGTAGGGTACGCACGCTTAACGTTAAGATGACAGTTTCATTATGAGTTTATATATTTTGATGTACCGAAGGTTGTTTGGAGTCCCAGATGTGATCACGGACTTGACGAGGAGTCTTGAAATGGTCGATACATAAAGATCGATATATTGGATGACTATATTTGGACACCGGAAAGGTTCCGGGTAAGATTGGGACAACACTGGATCACCAGGAGGTTATCGGAACCCCCCGGAGGTATTTGGGCCTTATTGGGCCTTAGTGGAAAGGAGGGGAAAGGAGCAACGGAGGGGGCGCCCCCCCCCCAAGCCCAATCTGAATTGGGAGGGGGGCCGCCCCCCCCCCCCTTTCCTTCCTCCCTCCTTCCTCTTCCTTCCCTCTCCTACTCCTAATAGGAAAAAGGGGAGTCCTACTCCCGGTGGGAGTTGGACTCCCCCCCTTGGGCGCGCCACCCTCCTTGGCCGGCCCCCTCCTCCACTCCTTTATATACGGGGGCAGGGGGCACCCCAGAGACACAACAATTGATCATTGATCTCTTAGCCGTGTGCGGTGCCCCCCTCCACCATAATCCTCGATAATATTGTAGCGGTGCTTAGGCGAAGCCCTGCGACGGTAGAACATCAAGATCATCACCACGCCGTCGTGCTAACAGAACTCATCCCCGACACTTTGCTGGATCGGAGTCCGGGGATCGTCATCGAGCTGAACGTGTGCAAAAACTCGGAGGTGCCGTAGTTTCGGTGCTTGATCGGTCGGGCCGTGAAGACGTACGACTACATCAACCGCGTTGTTATAACGCTTCCACTTCCGGTCTACGAGGGTACGTAGACAACACTCTCCCCTCTCGTTGTTGTGCATCACCATGATCTTGCGTGTGCGTAGGAATTTTTTTGAAATTACTACGTTCCCCAACAGAAGGGGGGCTGGGGTTTCCTGTAGGAGTGAGGTGAGGAATTTGGGGGTACGAGTGGAGCTAGCTGACATGAGGTGGGTGGGAGCTAGGAGGAAGAAGAGCACCCAGGTTTTTGAATTGATTTTACTATTTACTAGTGTGGATGGGATGTTTTGTCTTGGGACCCGAGAAACAATTACTACTAGTATAGTGGAGACACTCTACAGCTACCCAGAAAAACAATTACCACTAGTACAGTGGAGACACTCTACCGCTTCAGGCTCCTCCTAGGTCATTGAAACGTCTCCCTCTATTGAATGTTGTTATACTTTTGTTCACCGACATGCGGGCCATGCAGTGCGCAGGCCCAAATGCCATCCACCAAATTAGAAGGCAGTATGCAGGCGGAGAGTCACCCCGGTCGTAGCGCGGCAGTAACGAGCCGTCGCATCACAAAACCCCACCTCCCCGCAGTCTAAGTTTGACGGACGAAGCAACCATCATTTCACTCTTCGCTGAATCCCCTTCTCCCTCACCGTCTTCAAGAAAGGCAACACTTGCATCTGCCACTGTTCTTCTCTCCGAACGAAGGGAAGGTAAGCGGATCCGTGATGTTGGTATATTTTCGTTCAGAGGAAAAAGAAACTTTTGCAAAGCAGTAACCGATCCTCACTCTCTTTTTTGTTTCATTGTCATTGCGATTGTGTTTTCCTTTCAGTGGACTCCTAGTATTCGTCAGTTTCATGATGGACCAAGGAGAACCAGGCAAAGATCTGCCGATATTGGAGCAGACGTGGGAGGCTGATCCCCACAAGACAGAGAGCTCCAAGAAGATGGAGGCAACCACCGAGGCGACCCCAGATACTGAGATGGTCAACGCCCCGTTTGAGGTTACAGCCCCCATGGCACTGCAAGAGCAGTTTTCCCCCTTCGAGGATGTGCCCCCCCCCCCCCCCGCTGAGCTCCCCAAGGTGATTTCCTTCTTTGCTGATCTCGATTGTGGTTTTTCATCTAAGTATGTGGTGATTTGTTTTTAGAAAAGGAAGTATGTGGTGATTAATAATGCACAAGTTTATTAGCTTCGATGCCATGGTATACGTAGTGGTTTAAATAACTTGTGTTTCTTATACTGAAAAGTAATTCAAAATTTGTTTCTGTTTTAATTAGAGCCCTGATGTAGACAAGGATTGTGTGGTTGTACATGTCACTCGCTATGAGGCGGACGACCTGAATATATGCACTGGGAAAACAGAGTTCTTAGGCTGTTGGATCCTGGAAGCCATTTGCGGTTATACCAATGAAGAGTTGTATTCCAGCCTCACTGTTGTCAGGCGTGTTGTCCAGGGTGTACTAAAGTACAAGAAGTTCAAAGCTACTCCTTCATTTGTGAGGAATACTGTTCTTGTCAAGCTTACGCAGGAAGATGACGCGGCATGCCTCCACAAACAAGTTTATCAGTGGAAAGGCCACAAGGTTGTCTTCATGAAGGTTCACAGGATTGAGCTGCTGCGGGATGTCCTCGATGATGTTCATGGCAAGGTCCGTCTTGTGTCCATCCCAAATTAGATCGAGGCATGAAATAGTTGCCCCGGCTAGTGTTTAATAGTAGTTTGGATTGTGTCTAATTATCCGGACCTTGCCTGTTATCGACCCCTCTGGGGCTAGTACTCTGTTTGAATCCGTCTATGGGAACTGCTGCTACTTTTGTGTGCCCGTGAATCATGTGAGAACCATCGTAATTGTTGCCGAAACAGATGCGTCCTCACTAGTTTTTTCATGAATATGGCATGGTAAGACATAAGTTGTCACGGTTTATCATACGCGCAGTGTGTGTTTTGACAAAATAGAGCACTTGTTCGAGAACCGTGCGCCGACGTATACATAAGTACTTGTAAACACTGTTGGTGCTACCCCACTTGTAAGAAGTTGTGCAAAACACGGCACATTGGCTCAGCTCGCTTCAACACTAGGCTATCGACCAACTCACAATCAACAATCTATTGTCTGACATATAAGCAACTATGTATCTTGTTACAGTGGTTCATGCAGTTAATTGAGGCCACAATGTAATAAATTCCAAACGTTCACACGCTAGTCCAGCGCTCATGTGGAACACTCACATTAAACTCGTCTTCATGAAAAACTTGAAAAGCATAACTTAAGCAATTTTATACATCTCAATGATTCATAGAACATAACAAACATATACTAGTTCACATCAAAAGACAAAGTTGTGAGAAGGTTTACAAATCAGGAAAAAACAAGCAAGGCTTCTCTCTGAGCAAAGGGCCTCCCGGCGGGCTTAAATTTCTTGGAGTTCACTCTGGTTTTTTCTTGTTGCCACCATTCAGGGTTAGGTTCTCTCATTCTAGAATAACCAATTATAATTGTGGTATCAGCTGGAATGCTGAACTGAACCATGCAGTGTACTGACCAGCTGAAATGCTTGTGCATTCCACTAAATTTAAGCACCGCTATTTGCAGAAATAAGCAAACCACAATGCCTCTTGTCCGTGCACCTATCCAAAAAACCGCCATGCAGTCATGCCAGCTAGTCCTTGGTCCATGGATGAACTGGTAGAAAGTGCATTCCGGACTAGGATGCAGTTATTTTCGCTCGTCCCTGCACTGCAATCAGGAAGTAAAACATACGAATCAGCTTCTTTTAGATTGCGTTGGTCATTCTACCTTAGTTACTACCAATGTAGGGATACCTTGAAGACGGGAGGTTAGACGACGGCAGTGAGGGATAGCCATCTCATTTTGCGCAGTTGTACTAAAACTGAGGTGTGTGCTTTTGATTGCGCGGATAGAAATGATACGGAGACAGACATCCCGAAACGATATGGAGACAGACATCCCTGTTTGCGCAAATAAGATATACGGTTATTTAAACAGTGACATATATTACTACTTTCCCCCGTTTCCTCTTAGAACCAAGTCCTAGATTCATGCTATAGCTTTCCCACTTTCTTCCCTGTTTGAACCAACGCTTTGAGTCGACTGTATGAAATAGCTTTACTTTTAATCTACTACTACTATAATGCGGCAGTTTTGAAATTGGATTTACCACTCCATCTTCGGTTCTCCCGCCCAAACAAGCATTGGCTCAAAATCCACCGTTCATTTCCCCTCTCATGCATATCACTGCCGTCCATCAAACAAAGGATGACATGATCTGACGGCTAAGAGCTGCCAGATTCGCTCCCGCTCCTTGTGCACATGGCCGACTCTACTCTCCAAGTAAACAAATAAAGAAGTCCCCGTTGAATCTGGATTGCACCTACTGAAGTTGAGAAATGTCTAGAAACTGCTGCCACCTCCTCACATGCAAGTATGACAAGTTGGCAAATAGCTAGCACATTTTGGTTCCCCGTTGTCACCTGGGAAATAAACACTCTACTACTAACTAATTTTTTTAGATTATTGTAAAAATGGATTTTTTTTAGATGCCGCTATACTGCAAAGTTTATACTGTTCACATAACATAACATTGCATGGCTGATGCTAGCTAAAGTTTTATTCTGCTTCATCGAGAAATGTAATATTTTTATTGTTCATGGAAAAAGTGTAATATTTTATTTCAGTCATACATAAGCTATACCTCAAGCTAATACAGGACATGAGTGTCTGTCAGACCTAAATGACTTATTTAGTTGCACAAATAGTCCATAAACATGCATGTAAACCGTCAAACAACTCTGGAACTATACATCAGTGGAACCCAGGAAACAGCATATAATAAAACTACAACTTTTATCTTGTAATCAAATTCTTACTTGGAACTCGGTTTGATTTGTGCAAGTGATTTGCTTCTTATTTCAGAATAGTCCTTAGATCATGCAAACAAACACACTATGATATCTACTCAAGATATGAGTACCCATTTCTCTCTCTAAAAATAAGGTATATGAGTATCTATAATACAGAACATACGTGCAAAGCACGTGCCTTAGTAGAAGTCTAGGTGGCTTTCGAACAGTGGACGGAAGTAGAAAAGGATCCACACGAAGGGAGCTGGGGCAATAGAGCAAGGCAGGTTTCGAAGGAATATATACCTGAGGGTCGTCGGCATGTCGCAAACACGGCGTCGGGAGGTCGCATCTTGGCCACAATACCACAGGGAGGAAGAAGGGGTCGGAGACCCTCCCGAACCGGCGCTCTCCCGGAGAGAACGGCACGGCCGCTGATCGGGACGCGCGGGCAGTCGTTGGTCTCTGAACGTCTCCGTCATATCTATAATTTTTTATTGTTCCATGCCAATATTATTCAACTTTCATATACTTTTTGGCAACTTTTTATATTATTTTTGGGACTAACATATTGATCCAGTGCCCAGTGCCAGTTCATGTCTGTTACATGTTTTTGGTTTCGCAGAATATCCATATCAAACGGAGTCCAAACGGGATAAAACGGACGGAGCTTATTTTTGGAAAATATGGAAAATTCGGAAGGAAAATCAACGCGAACTAGTGCCCGAGGTGGTCACGAGGCAGGGGGCGCCCCCCCTTAGGGCGCGCCCCCTACCCTCGTGAGCCCACCGTAAGGCGGTTGACGCTCTTCTTTTGCCGCAAGAAAGCTAATATTCGGAAGAAAAAATCACGGCGAAGGTTTCAGGCCAATCGGAGTTACGAATCTCCATATATATACGAAACGGTGAAACAGAGCCAGAACAGAACGCAGAACCAGAGAGAAACAGAGAGATGGATCCAATCTCGGAGGGGCTCTCGCCCCTCCCATGCCATGGAGGCCAAGGACCAGAGGGGAAACCCTTCTCCCATCTAGGGAGGAGGTCAAGGAAGAAGAGGAAGAAGGGGGGCCCTCTCCCCCTCTCCTCCGGTGGCGCCGGAATGCCGCCGTGGCCATCATCATCATCACCGCGATCTTCACCAACACCTCCGCCATCTTCACCAACATCTCCATCACCTTCCCCCCCTCTATCTACTGCGGTCCACTCTCCCACAACCCGTTGTACCCTCTACTTGAACATTGTGCTTTATGCTTCATATTATTATCCAATGATGTGTTGCCATCCTATGATGTCTGAGTAGATTTCCGTTGTCCTATCGGTGGTTGATGAATTGCTATGATTGATTTAATTTGCTTGTGGTTATGTTGCTGTCCTTTGGTTCCCATCATATGAGCGCGCGTGTGGATCACACCATAGGGTTAGTTGTATGTTGATAGGACTATGTATTGGAGGGCAAGAGTGACAGAAGCTTCAACCTAGCATAGAAATTGATGCATACGGGATTGAAGGGGGGCCAATATATCTTAATGCTCTGGTTGGGTTTTACCTTAATGAACATTAGTAGTTGTGGATGCTTGCTAATAGTTCCAATCATAAGTGCATAGAATTCCAGCTAAGGGATGACATGCTAGCAGTGGCCTCTCCCACATAATACTTGCTATCGGTCTCGTAAAGTAGTCAATTGCTTAAGGGGCAATTTTGCAACTCCTACCACCACTTTTCCACACTTGCTATATTTACTTTATTGTGTCTTTACTTAAACAGCCCCTACATTTTATTTACGTAATCTTTATTATCTTGCAAACCTATCCAACAACACCTACAAAGTACTTGTAGTTTCATACTTGTTCTAGGTAAAGCGAACGTCAAGCGTGTGTAGAGTTGTATCGATGGTCGATAGAACTTGAGGGAATATTTGTTCTACCTTTAGCTCCTCGTTTAGTTCGACACTCTTACTTATCGAAAACTATTGCGATCCCCTATACTTGTGGGTTATCAAGACCTTTTTCTGGCGCCGTTGCCGGGGAGCAATAGCGTGGGTGAATATTCTCGTGTGTGCTTGTTTGCTTTATCACTAAGTAAATTTTATTTGCTGTTCTTAGTTTTTTTCTACCTTTAGTTATGGGCAAGAAACGCAAAATACCAAAAAAATTAGTTGTACCTACTGAACCAATGGTTGAGGAACCACTCAAAATCTATCACACTGCTGAAGCTTTTTACTTGGATCATCTTCGATCGCTTTGTGCTTGTGCCGAAACCCCAACTAGCTTAGTTGAGGGCAATTCTTTAGATGAGCATGCTTGTTATGTGCGACACCATATATCTGAAAAAGGGAAACTATCATGGGGTCAAATTCAACGTTCTCAATGCTATGCTTGGAATTTATGTGAAATATAAGATTTTACTTGTTGTTCTGAAAACCCTAAGAAACACCTTCCCTATCAATGTGAGTTTAGTAATAATGGAATCGTATCTTCGTATGCTAAGGGTGTTTATAATTACTATGATGTTCAACAAATTGAAGAATTTGTTGCTTTTAAGGGTGCTTCTGAAATTGCTTCTTTGATTGAAAAGTATGATGCTACTCTTCACAAATCTGAAAATTTTGCCATACTTGAATATTGTTATGATAATTATGCTTCTAATGCTTATGTTAAACTATATGTTGAGGACTACTCCGCTGTCCAAGAAGAGACTAATATTTTGCAGGAGTCTATGGAAGAAGAAGTTGATGACACTGTGAGCTCATTGGATGAAAAAGATGAGGAGGAGAGCGAAGAACAAAAGGAGGAAGAGCGGATTGATCACCCGTGCCCACCTTCTAATGGGAGTAACTCTTCAACTCATACATTGTTTAATTCCCCTTCGTGCTTACCGAAGGATGATTGCTATCATGACTGTTATGATCCCTATGATTCTTTTGAAATATCCCTTTTTGATGATGCTTGCTATGCTTATGGCCAAGATGCCAATATGAATTATGCTTATGGATATGAACTTGCTATAGTTCCTTATGTTAAACATGAAATTGTTGCTATTGCACCCACGCATGATAGTCCTATTATCTTTTTGAATTCTCCTAATTATACTATATCGAATAAGTTTGCACTTATTAAGGACTATATTGATGGGTTGCCTTTTACCGTTGCACATGATGATTTCGATAAATGTAATATGCATGTTCTTGTTGCTCCTACTTTTAATTATTATCAGAGAGGAACTATATCTCCACCTCTCTATGTTTCCAACATGATAAAATTGCAAGAAACTGTTTATACTATGCATTGGCCTTTACTTTGTGTGCATGAATTGTTCTTTTATGACATGCCGATGCATAGGAAGAGAGTTAGACTTCGTCATTACATGATATATGTTACCTTGTGCTCACCACTAAATTACAAATCATTGTTGATTCAAATTGTCTTTGATATACCTTGGGATCCGGGTGGATTCACTACTTGAGCACTACATGCCTAGCTTAATGGCTTTAAAGAAAGCGTTGCCAGGGAGACAACCTGGAAGTTTTAGAGAGTCATTTATTTCTGTTGAGTGCTTTTATATAGTTTAAAAACAATAAAAATAAAGAGGGGAACCCAAAACTTTTTCTAAAAGAAAAGTGAAAGTGAGAGAGACGAGCATTGTGAAAGTGGGGGACGTCCTTGAACTTTGTTCATGCCCATGGGAACTTTGTGAATCTTAATTACAGAAACCTTTCAACAAAAATAATTACCCCCTTGTACAATTCCATTGTATTTTAAAAATAATGTGCCAAGGTTTGCCTTTAGGATGTTTACGATGCTTGTTGGTTTGTGCGGTGCAGGACAGAAACTTTAGCTGTAGTGCATGAATTTTAATTTTTTTTACTGGAATGTCAAATGGTTCTGATTTATTTTGAACTGTCTTGCTGTACAAATTGTTTATTTTTCCAAATTTTTGCAGAATTTTTCAACTATCAGAAGTATGGTGAATGTTCAGATTGCTACAGACTGTTCTGTTTTAGACAGATTCTGTTTTTGATCCATAGTTTGCTTGTTTTCATGAACCTATCAATTTATATCAATGGATTAAGCCATGAAAAAGTTATATTACAGTAGAAACAATGCAAAAACAAAATATGAATTGTTTTGCAATAGTACTTAGAGTAGTGATTTGCTTTATTATACTAACGGATCTTATCGAGTTTTCTGTTGGAGTTTTGTGTGGATGAAGTGTTCGATGATTGAGAAGGTCCCGATGTGAGAAGGAAGAGAGGCAAGAGCTCAAGCTTGGGGATGCCCGAGGCACCCCAAGTAAATATTCAAGGAGACTCAAGCGTCTAAGCTTGGGGATGCTGGGGAGGCATCCCCTCTTTCTTCAACAAGTATCGGTATGTTTTCGGATTCGTTTCGTTCATGCGATATGTGCAAGTCTTGGAGCGTCTTTTGCATTTAGGTTTTTACTTTTCTTTTATACACCATGCTGGTATGAGATGGTCCTTGGTTTATTTATAGAATGCTCTTTGCACTTCACTTATATCTTTTGAGTATGGCTTTATAGAATGCTTCATGTGCTTCACTTATATCATTTGAAGTTTGGATTGCATGTTTCTCTTCACTTAGACAACCGCCATTTGTAGAATGCTCTTTTGCTTCACTTATATTTGTTAGAGCGTGGGCATATCTTTTGTAGAAAGAATTAAAAGTCTCTTGCTTCACTTATATCTATTTAGAGAGATAACAGGAACTGGTCATTCACATGGTTAGTCATAAAATCCTACATAAAACTTGTAGATCGCTGAATATGATATGTTTGATTCCTTGCAAAAGTTTTGCGATATAAAGATGGTGATATTAGAGTCGTGCTAGTTGAGTAATTGTGAAATTGAGAAATACTTTTGTTGAGGTTTGCAAGTCCCGTAGCATGCACGTATGGTGAACCGTTATGTAACGAAGTCGGAGCATGAGGTGTTTATTGATTGTCTTCCTTATGAGTGGCGGTCGGGGACGAGCGATGGTCTTTTCCTACCAATCTATCCCCCTAGGAGCATGCGCATAGTACTTTGTTTCGATGACTAATAGATTTTTGCAATAAGTATGTGAGTTCTTTATGACTAAGGTTGAGTCCATGGATTATACGCGCTCTCACCCTTCCATCATTGCTGGCCTCTCTAGTACCGCGCAACTTTCGCCGGTACCATAAACCCACCATATACCTTCCTCAAAACAGCCACCATACCTACCTATCATGGCATTTCCATAGCCATTCTGAGATATATTGCCATGCAACTTTCATCATCATCATATACATGACTTGAGCAGTCATTGTCATGTTGCTTTGCATGATCGTAAGATAGCTAGCATGATGTTTTCATGGCTTGTCCGTTTTTTGATGTCATTGCTACGCTAGATCATTGCACATCCCGGTGCACCGCCGGAGGCACTCATATAGAGTCATATCTTTGTTCTAGTATCGAGTTGTAAGTAAATAAAAGTGTGATGATCATCATTATTAGAGCATTGACCAAAAAAAGAGAGAGGCCAAAGAAGCCTAAATAAAAAAAGGGGGGGCCAAAGAAGCCCGCAAAAAGGGAAAAAAAGAGGGGCAATGTTAGTATCCTTTTACCACACTTGTGCTTCAAAGTAGCACCATGTTCTTCATATAGAGAGTCTCTTGAGTTATCACGTTCATATATACTAGTGGGAATTTTCATTATAGAACTTGGCTTGTATATTCCGATGATGGGCTTCCTCAAATGCCCAAGGTCTTCATGAGCAAGCAAGTTGGATGCACACCCACTTAGTTTCCAGTTTGAGCTTTCATAAACTTATAGCTCTTAGTGCATCCATTGCATGGCAATCCCTACTCCTCACATTGATATCTATTAATGGGCATCTCCATAGCCCGTTGATACGCCTAGTTGATGTGAGACTTTCTCCTTTTTTGTCTTCTCCACATAACCCCCACCATCATATTCTATTCCACCTATAGTGTTATGTCCATGGCTCACGCTCATGTATTGCGTGAAAGTTGAAAAGGTTTGAGAAACGTCAAAGTATGAAACAATTGCTTGGCTTGTCATCGGGGTTGTGCATGATGTGAATGCTTTGTGTGGTGAAAATGGAGCATAGCCAGACTATATGATTTTGTAGGGATGAGCTTTCTGTGGCTATGTTATTTCAATAAGACATAATTGCTTGGTTGGTATGCTTGAAATATTATTGTCTTTATGTCAAAGGATATATTATTGCTTTGAATCACTCGTGTCTTAATATTCATGCCATGATTAGACATATGATCAAGATTATGCTAGGTAGCATTCCACATCAAAAATTATTATTTTTATCATTTACCTACTCTAGGACGAGCAGGAATTAAGCTTGGGGATGCTGATACATCCCCGTCGTATCTATAATTTTTGATTGTTCCATGCCAATATTATTCAACTTCCATATACTTTTTGGCAACTTTTTATATTATTTTTGGGACTAACATATTGATCCAGTGCCCAGTGCCAGTTCCTATCTGTTACATGTTTTTGGTTTCGCAGAATATCCATATCAAATGGAGTCCAAACGGGATAAACATGGACGGAGCTTATTTTTGGAAAATATGGAAAATTCGGAAGGAAAATCAACGTGAACCAGTGCCCGAGGTGGTCACGAGGCAAGGGGCGCCCCCCCCCCTTAGGGCACGCCCCCTACCCTCTTGAGCCCACCGTAGGGCGGTTGACGCTCTTCTTTTGCCGCAAGAAAGCTAATATTCGGAAAAAATCACGGCGAAGGTTTCAGGCCAATCAGAGTTACGAATCTCCATATATATACGAAACGGTGAAACAGAGCCAGAGCAGAACGCAGAACCAGAGAGAAACAGAGAGATAGATCCAATCTCGGAGGGGCTCTCGCCCCTCCCATGCCATGGAGGCCAAGGATCAGAGGGGAAACCCTTCTCCCATCTAGGGAGGAGGTCAAGGAAGAAGAGGAAGAAGGGGGCCCCTCTCCCCCTCCCCTCCGGTGGCGCCAGAACGCCGCTGTGGCCATCATCATCATCACCGCGATCTTCACCAACACCTCCGCCATCTTCACCAACATCTCCATCACCTTCCCCCCTCTATCTACAGCGGTCCACTCTCCTGCAACCCGCTGTACCCTCTACTTGAACATGGTGCTTTATGCTTCATATTATTATCCAATGATGTGTTGCCATCCTATGATGTCTGAGTAGATTCTCATTGTCCTATCCGTGGTTGATGAATTGCTATGATTGATTTAATTTGCTTGTGGTTATGTTGTTGTCCTTTGGTGCCCATCATATGAGCGCGCGCGTGGATCACACCATAGGGTTAGTTGTATGTTGATAGGACTATGTATTGGAGGGCAAGAGTGACAGAAGCTTCAACCTAGCATAGAAATTGATGCATACGGGATTGAAGGGGAACCAATATATCTTAATGCTATGGTTGGGTTTTACCTTAATAAACATTAGTAGTTGCGGATGCTTGCTAGTAGTTCCAATCATAAGTGCATAGAATTCCAAGTAAGGGATGACATGCTAGCAGTGGCCTCTCCCACATAATACTTGCTATCGGTCTAGTAAAGTAGTCAATTGCTTAAGGGGCAATTTCGCAACTCCTACCACCACTTTTCCACACTCGCTATATTTACTTTATTGTGTCTTTACTTAAACAGCCCCTACTTTTTATTTACGTAATCTTTATTATCTTGCAAACCTATCCAACAACACCTACAAAGTACTTCTAGTTTCATACTTGTTCTAGGTAAAGCGAACGTCAAGCGTGCGTAGAGTTGTATCGGTGGTCAATAGAACTTGAGGGAATATTTGTTCTACCTTTACCTCCTCGTTGGGTTCGACACTCTTACTTATGGAAAACTGTTGCGATCCCCTATACTTGTGGGTTATCAGTCTCCTCCCTCGCCGCCGACGACAGCGTGAACAATGCACCTACACCCCTGCCCCGGTCGAGGTTGTCCGGCCGGATTTGTGACCAGCCGTGAGCTGAGAGAGAGTGTGGCCACCTATGTGTTGCTTAGATCTGGAGAGCATGAGAGAGTGAACGAGAGTAACCCTAGTAAAGCAAGTGCTAAGGCTCCTGCTTTTATATATAGTGGAGTGATTTTGTTGTAACAGCTTCAAAAAAAGTGCTCCTACGTGTACCCGCGAGTGGGTGTGAGAGAACTAGTGCGTGCGTGCACCACTTCTCTTCGTGAGAGTACAATATACTATGCCCAAAGAACGTTCGCCGCAAGAGTAATAGTACAAGTGTGTGACGTGTGAGCTAAAATAAAATGTGCGCGCCGTCTTTTGTTTTTTAGAAGTTCTGAGGGTAGGGTGTGAAGAGCACATATGTGCGTGACGTCTACCTGCAGATAGACGGTGGGTGCGACGTGCGAGTCTACGAGAGGACTCGGGAGAGTCGTGACTCGTGAGGGTGCGTGTGCGTGAGAGAGAGGGGGGCACGTATCAATGCAATGCATGTGTCCGTAAATCATTATCCGACAAACGTTCGCCACAAGCCTTTTCCTGACGAACGCCGTAAGGACCATTAGATCGGCATCCGACAGTGTCATTTTTTCCATGTCATTTAACAGAACAGCCACTCCTCCTACACACAAATCTTCCACGTGAGTGTTAGCAACTGTCGTATGCTCCCTCCATTCCAAAATGCAGTGCATATAGCTTTATTGAAAATTCGAACCTCGCAAACTTTTATCGAGTTTTCGTGTACCAAATTGCACATGTAGAATACCATGTATATATCATTTCATTCATCTTCGAGAGGTAACTATAAAGTTGGGTGAGGAGTCTACAAAGAAATACCATCGTATCACCCGCAGCAATTTCAAGCATCCTTTAGTGTCGAGGAATATCATAGGAACTCTATATGATATGATTTTTATAGGATTTTTTTTCCTTTAGAGCCAATTGGTTCATAGGAATAGATTCATATACTCCACATTTCAAAGGAAATAAACATGATATCATTTCTATAGCTTTAGAGCCACTTGGTTCATATGAATAGATTCCTATACTCCCTTAATTTCAAAGGAAAATAAACATTAGCGTATATTCAATAGAAAAGTTCCTATGATATGAACCAAATTACATCTCTTTTCTAATCCCTCCTCATAGGAATTGAGAAACATGTCATCTCTATATTCAATAGAAAAGTTCCTATGATGTGAACCAAATGACATCTCTTTTCCAATCCCTACTCATAGGAATTGAGATGATCCATGTCATCTCTTTCCCTACAACTTCCATGTATACATCTTCTATTCCTAAATAGATAGTACAACCCACTAGTAGCTTTTTTCCAAAACATGCAACTATGGCACAAGAACTATATAGTGTGCCAATAACTTTGAAAGATGGTCGCTGGATGAAGCTAACCCGACAGTGCAGAGATAGGCAAATCCGAGCACTACTGGTCGTTGGATATCATCAACATTCCACCAGATCTGCCACATGTACAATTTAGAAGACTCCATCGTTGAACTTAAGCATAATGCACAAACCTCAAAACACAAGCACTTCTCCTTTGTTCTAGAATCTTCTGTATCATAATTGATTATTTTTTCTAAATGAATTGCCATTATTTGTTTCTTACTTTATGATTTACTCCCTCCGTTCCAAAATAGATGACCCAACTTTGCACTAACTTTGTTCCAAAATAGATGACCCAACTTTGCACTAACTTTGTACAAAGTTAGTGCAAAGTTGGGTCATCTATTTTGGAACGGAGGGAGTACAATGCACAACCCCATGAATCTTAACATTTTTATAAAACTTATTGATTTTGAATGAGATGAACTATAAGAACTAAGCGAACATCTACATCATGCATACATGACTCAAAGCTTTACATCCTATAGTGTGTATTTATTCATAATTTGGTTTCAAAATCTCATGCGTTCAATACATGTGTACCTTACTAGTTTTGAGTAGAGTAGCAAATTTCACGCGGCCCCAGGTATATCAAAATGCAGGGCCCATGCATCATTGCCTTTCGGTCGAACCTACGTCCACAATTTTTTTGTACGTACTATATCTCCACTGGTCCCCGAACCCAAAATGCTGCCTCGTTCCGGTAAAACCAAGCGGCCCACACATATTTAAGGCGTCGGCTCGAACCCGTTTACTACGACGTGGCCCCGCACGCTGTAGTACTCCTACAAACCCTACTGCCGCACTCATCATCGGTTTTCTTCAAGAGGATGAGGGAGAAGCCGATTCGTAGTGGAGGCGCTTTCAAAAGGATCTGTAGTGGAGACCCCTACCCTAGGGTGCCCTAGGTAGCTGCCGCACGCATCATTGTTTTCTCTTTTCTTTATGCTCTTGCGCCCTAGAGTGAAATGATGGTTGCTTCATCCGTCCAGCTTAATGCGGGAAAGGTGGGGCTTTGTGATCTGACCCCTCGTCACTCATTTTCTACTACTGCAGCGCTACGACCAGGGTGCCTCCAATTCCAACCGCTACTCCGAATTGTAATTTGGTGCATCGCACGTGGAACAAGACGGTGGATGAGCCACATGTTAGCCAAATGGGTCCTGTTAAGTGTGTCGCCATTTCGTGTGCGGACTGACCCTGCTTGAGTTGCTACGCCAACACGACAGGAGCAGCCTACCACTTGGTTTTGCTCCTTGGTGAATCCCGACTATATTGATCTAAAAAGATACGTGCTGAACTACCCTCCCCGTCTCGGTTTTTTTATTTTTAGGCGTCTCGGTTTATAGGGCCTGCACGTAGTTCTAGGTCATCCATTTGACTAACTAAATATGAGTTACTATGTCACAAAAAGTATATCATTGGATTCTTAAGCAGATGTAGTTGTATTTAAAAGTCGAGGGCGGGGCTTTTCCTGCGCGGTAGGCGGCGGGGCAGTTCCACCTAGTCGGTTCGACAGAGAAGACGAGGGAGTATGCTGCTGCAAATGTAGGGCTGTGTGATTTGACAGCGAGTTACTGCTGGACAGGTGGGGCCCCGTGATTTGACTTGCCATTATCATTTTAACTGCGGCGCTACGACCGGCGTGAGTCTCCCAGATTCCTGACCACCTCCATACCCGTGCCTCTCCCAATGCTCCACCATGTAGTAGAGGCTGGCTCTTACATGAGAGCCCACTTCTCCACTTTTTCCTTGCCTCTCTTTCCTCCACATATGCAAAAATGCCATGTAAAGCGCACTATTGTACTTACTTTTACTTGCTCCTACAGGTGCTTAAGCTTGCCACATAAGCATAAAGTCTGATGTGGCAAGTTAATCAAGAAGAGAGAGGCTAGTTTGGTGACCCAAGGAAGAAACGGTGCTAAGCGCGTGTACCTAGGTGAAAAGACAATTTTGAGTCTATAGCTAATTAAATGAAGCAAACTTAGCAACACCATTTCATTGGAAGAGGTCACTCCTTGGCAAATGCAATAAATACACGCGCTTAGCACCGTTTCTTCCTTGAGTATGAAGAAAGAGATAGAGAGGAGTAAAAAAATACACTTATAGCCAACCTTGTTGTAGTATGAGTGACTAAGTGATGACTATGTATGACATGCCAACATCAGATAGCCTAACGCACCGTGTTAAATCTCCAAGGGCGCGACCGCGCGAGCGACGCGACGGTCGTGGTAGGCGCGACCATGATACGGGCTGCTGGCTGCCCTTGGATCTGAGATCAAACGGTCACATGCTAAGCTGCTGAAAATTTCCAGAATAACCCTCCAGGATAGGATATTCACCCATAGGTCTAGAATCACACCATGCAACCGTTCGATCTCAGATCCAAGGGCTCTCGGAAGCCCGTATCATTGGAGAATGGAAAGCCACTACCCTGCCTTTCGCACGCTGGTAGTTCGCTCCTACTCGTCCCCGCACGTCCTTCAATACTACGGCGGTTCGCTCCTAGTCGTCCCGTCCATTCACATTACGGGAGTTCCACTAATCCTAACCCTCCTCCCAAATCCATGGCGTCCCAAATCTCCACGATCGGCGGTGAGTACAAGGTTAGAACCATCACCGGCGATGAGTTCGATGTCATCTACACCCGTTCTTCCGTGACGGTGAAAGGATGCCTTTCTCGCTTCAGACGCATGTTTGAAAACTCAGATGATGAGTGGGACGCTGGGCTAGATGTTGAGTACACCACAGTCCTGGGACCAGAGAAGGATCTAAAGGACGAAGAGAGGAAGAAGCCCGCCGTGATCCAGGTTTGCGTAGATAACGTTTGCTTGGTCTACCACATATGCCATGCCGACGTTGAGTGCTAGGATTTTAAGAACTTCCTTAAGGACAAATCAGTGAAATTCGTTACTGTAGACTTTAAGAACGACAGGGATGTCGTGCGTTGGATAGGTCTCGTTGTAGGCAACCCCTTCGACCTCCAGAAGAATCAGCTGGTGTCCTCTCCTCAGCCTTCAATGCTGACCCTGGCAGGAGCCATGGTTCATCCTTCATACGATAAACTAGAGAAACCTCCATACACGTTTCATCGTCATGCATGGTAGCGGAATGTACTAGATATAGACCACATCCACTACCCTGCAATGGATGGCTACCTTTGCTTCAATATCTACAAGGGTTGGATGAAGAGCAACAGCCAAGTGTGCGGTTCAAGCAAAGAAGTATCGGCCAAGAGGAAGAGGGACAAGGACGAAGTCGAGGACGTGGACGAGGACTCCGAGTAAGGTGGCAGTGTCATTGCTCATGATGGTTCTAATGTAGTGTCTACCGGAATAGTTGCAAAGTTTAATTTCAGGTGTGCTTAATTTAATTTGAGGGGTGTGTTGTGCTGAGCCCCCAGCAGAACTATGTTATGTTTCTTCTCGTTACTTTAACTCTTCAGTACGTACATACTAGTATTTCTTACATTTCATCTTTTAGTTGGTATAGTACTACCACTCATTTCTTCACATTATATACGTACAATATATATGGCCAACATCATATAGCCAGTAGTTTAGTTGTCAAAGAATTTCAGGATGCTTAATTTTGTTAAAGAATTCCAGGATGCTTAGAGAGTGCTTGGATCCAAGGGACTTATTTTAGTCTGACTAAAAATAGTCTCTTTAAGAGGCTAAAGTTCCAAGCACCCCTCACTAAAGAGGGGCTAAAACTAGTCTTGAGACTAAAAAAATTTAGTCAGGGGTACCCCTACTAAAATGTGGATTAGTCCTCTCTCTACTCACTTAACTCCTCTCCTTTAACACAGGCGAGTTCTGGATTGGAGGGTTTGGAGGATAATAAATGCTCATTAACTTGATTTTAGCCTTTTTAGTATTTGGATCCAAGCATGGGTGAGGCTAGCATGTTTTAGTCCCACTACTTTTTAGTCATGGGACTAAAACGTATCCAAGCACCCTCTTAGTTTTATTTGAGGGGTGGGTTATGTTGGACACCATTATTGTGACTAGCCTTTTTAATAGTACTATATGCATTATTTGGCGACGAGCGCTCTCTATATGTACCACCTTTTTTAATTTCAAGTTTTGCTCCATGGCGCAATCCATCGATAGTACTGCTATACAAAAGTATACATTTTTTAAAAGGCTAGAGTACTGTTCATCACATATATAGCCAGTTAAATTCTCAACCTAGAACGACGTGCATGCCATGTAGTAAACCGATACGGAGGAAGTATAGTAAAAATGAGGTGATTTTACCGAGCGATCGGCGGTGGAGCATGGCCTGTCATGCGGTCCCACGTGTCATGATGTACCAAGGCGATGCGCGTGTCCCTCTTGAGGCAGAAGCAATACTAGTACGTGGTTTGAGATGATGGCGAACCGAAGTGTGAAATAATGGTTGTTTCGTCCGTCTGGGAAAGTACGGCATTGTGATTTGATGTCTCATTGCTCATTACTACTACAGGGCCGGTACGAGTGGGGTGCGTCCCCCCTGCTGTTCTGCACTGTTATTTGGTGTTTTACACGTCGACTCGGTTGCTATATGTCCCACATGTCGGCGACGGGAAGTACAGAATTCATGAAAGGGAGCGTCAACGGAGGAGTATACTACAGAATTCATGAAAGGGAGCGACTTAGTTTTGGAAAAAATCTGTTTTTACGGAGTACGTACCCACTAGGGTTTATAGGGCTCATCTAAAAAACATTCATTTTTCCGTTTGATAAGTCTCAATTCTACTATACTAGTAGTAGTACCATTACATGTTGGATTTCGAGGTGCGTTAGATCACCCGACGCAAGCAGTGTCGAGAGGAAACTAACCAATGCATGTACAAGTTCATGGAAATTTAGTGGTCATTCATGCATTCGTTCTAATTAATGCCTCGGTAAACATAACTTCTTGAGAAAATGAGCATACTAATTACTTGTGCAAAATACGAAATTAATTCGACCACTCACCGTCTACCTTGGTTGGAGAGATTTTGAAATTGAGCCATAAACTAGAAAGGAGGGAGTAGTAACTTTTGTCTCGATTACTATTTGTGGCCTTGTACAGATGCAAAATGTATTTTTTAATAGTGGCCTTGTATAAGTAAATGAAGGGAGTACTAACCAAAGTACGTAGTAGGGGCGAGGAGTAAACGAAGGGAGTAGTAAAATTTTCTTCTCGTGCAGCGAGCCACCGCGCGCGTGGGCGAGGGAGCGGGCGTAAGGCGTACTAGTAAGCAAGCTTCACCTCATCCTGTGAGCCACCGCGCCCGTGGGCGGGGGAGACGGCGTACTAAGCAAGCTTCTCCTCGTTCTGCGAGTTGACGGGACACATCAAAAGTACTCCAGTGTATAGAGCCTTGCATCTAAGGTAGGCCCCACATGGTTTGCCTCTTTTTTTAATTTAACATAACGCGTCAAGTCGCAATTTGTTTGTTCACCCGTGGTAGACGATCCTCCCTCCACCAAGTGGACAACCAGTACACGTGCCAAATTACCACGTGGGCTGCCTTTTTCGTACAGAAATGAGCTCCACCGTGTACCCGCGCGGGTGTGGTTGGGAAAGAGACGGGAGTACGTGCGCCGTACGTGCACCTCTTCTCTTTGTGCACGTCCCCCACCTACGTGGGTGTGTGAGAGAGAGATACAAACCTAGACATAATGCACCATCCATCCCCATGCCTCCGCCCAGTCCGACCACCAGTCACCACCACGCCCCACTCCTCCTCACCTTATCTCTCATCTTTCTCCCTCCATTTTTATATACAAGGGGCCACTATCAAAATTACAATTTGCAGATATACAAGGCCACTAACACTAATCGATGCAATATTAATGGTGTTTGCCTCGTGGTACTAGCAAAGGAGGACATTAATTATCCCTTACATGCATGCGGGAGTTTGTAAAAAATGCATCTTGATGTTCCGTGCAATGCACGGGCATCTTTCTAGTCCATGAAAACAACACATGGAAAAATTCCATGGCTTGGGGCGGCAACTGGCTCCGTCGGGCGAGGGAAGGGAGGTGGATCAGCGATCTGCATAGCTCGTATCCGGCGGGCTACCCAGCCGGCTTGGATGCGGAATAACTACTCTTCGTAAGCCATTGTAAGAGTGGACGAAATGGTGGAGGAGATAGGGGAGCGGCCCGGTCATGAGCGGACGTGTGTCCAGAGTGGGTTTCTCGGCTTCCACATGGGCGGGTTTCATGGAGGCGTTTGAATGCGGCACGGAGGCGTGTTCAGCCGGGCGTGCCGCGAGTGGCGCCCTCGACTCTGACCTAGGACACCACGCCGTTCTTCCACTGACATGTGGGCTCTTTGGGTGCGTGGCATGCATGTCAGTGACCTAACACAGGCAGCGCACATCAGAGTAACCTTTGGTGGGCCAGGGCGGTCAGAAGCGGGCATTTCATAAACCGATGATTGTTCATTGAGTGTGACGTCATCTTTTTCATGTAGATAAGCCTACTATGTTGATAGCCCGTTCGATACGTTGTGATTCATAAAGACCGCTGCAAACATCAATGTTTTGCTTATCACAGATAAGATTGATTAATACCTGTAACAATCCATGTCCTTAACAAAGGGTGCATGCACGTACAGGTTGAACGTGTGTCTTGCGCCGTGTGCTGTGTGCATGCAGGCGTGCGAGTGTTGCGTGCGTGCAAGGGTATGTTTCAGTGTTGCATGCATGGGTGCGTACGTGCGTGTGTTCGTGAGTGCATGTGTACGTGTCAGTGTTGCACGCCAGCATGCGTGTGTGTGTACATGTCAGTGTTGCACGCCTACATGCGTGCGTGTCTTGCGTGCGTGTCTTGCATGCGTGCATGTGTACGTGTGGGGTGAGGCTACACGTCAGTCGACTAACTTTTTCATCTCCGGTCATTAGATTTTCCAGGCGTTGGATATGAAATCAAGGGCCTCCAGTTTATCATCAAACTCCACCCCCCCCCCCCTAGCCGCCAGCCGCCACCAGCCGAACCGCCAGCCTCCGCCGCCCGCAGCCGGCCCGCCCTTCCCGAAACCACTCATTTATTACCATTTTTGTCCTTCATATACGCGCTGACGGGTGGACCCTATGGTAATGTGCGCTGCTGAATGTGGACCGTTTGACTGGTCAATTGATCGTGTTGTTAATAAATTACGGAGCTGTATGGTGAGCCAGTGACCGTATGATCACCCTAAAATGTACTCCTATTTTATTAACATAGTACAGACTCAAACTACCATTTCTTTCTTTCATATACGGGCTGACAGGTGGGCCCCATGGTTACGCGCCCCGATGGTGCAACACTAGTTGCGCCACGTGGAACGTTTGACTGGTCAATTGATTGTGTCATCAACAAAATATGGAGTTGTACGAGTGAGCCAGTGACCGTATAATCATGATATGTATTTGTTTAACACAGTACAAACGCAAGGGCTCATATATACGCGCAAGCACTCACCGCTATAAGCGCACACACGCGAACCCTACCCCTATGAGCACCTTCAAGAGAGTGGGCCAGCATATATGATCTTGAGATTTTACGAAGTCACCATAGGTGCCTCGTAGTCGAGTGGAACGTCTCCTCCCACTGAACGTACGTCGCTGGAAAATACTGAAATTAACACAAGATAAATGCGAGCACCGGGACTTTAACCTTGGTAGGCTCGAGAAACCACTGTCCTCTAACCATCCAACCACATGTTGGTTAGCACGACAAAATGTATGTGGTGACCGTGATGAGCTTATTCTGAAGTCCAGTGACCATATCGTGCTTTCGCTTCAAATACAATGACCGTAAGTGTCGTCAACAAAATACGGAGCACGCATCAAATGCAAAGTCCGTCAGTGTCATCAACAAAATATGGAGACGTATCGTGAGCTAGATACCGTTGTACTATTGTATATGCTTATTTTCTTAGTGGCCGATTGTGTGTGTGGTGTGGTGGGCACATCATTTCTAGTTGTGGTGGGTCAACATGAAGACTCATGGGTCGGTTCCATCCTGTGCCACATATAGGTTGGACAGAGACGTGTTATAAGAAGACCCATGTGGAGGACTCAGCGTACAACACGAAGCTACCAGAGTCGCGGAGGACTCTATCCCCACTGGTGATAAGCCAACTATATATGATTTGTAACCCTAGGCCCTTAGTATGTTATACAAGCTTGGGGGCTAGTTCGTCGATAGTATACACACACGCACAATGCCTGGTATTCACGTGTACTTTGTGTTGGGGAACGTAGTAATTTCAAAAAAAATCCTATGCACACGCAAGATCATGGTGATGCATAGCAACGAGAGGGGAGAGTGTTGTCTACGTACCAACGCAGACCGACTGCGGAAGCGATCACACAACGTAGAGGAAGTAGTCGTACGTCTTCCCGATCCGACCGATCCAAGCACCGTTACTCCGGCACCTCCGAGTTCTTAGCACACGTTCAGCTCGATGACGATCCTCGGGCTCCGATCCAGCAAAGCGTCGAGGAAGAGTTCCATCAGCACGACGGTGTGGTGATGATCTTGATGTACTACCGACGCAGGGCTTCGCCTAAGCACTACAACGGTATGATCGAGGTGGAATTTGGTGGCAGGGGGCACCGCACACGGCTAAGGAACGATCTCAAGGATCAACTTGTGTGTCTAGAGGTGCCCCCTGCCCCCGTATATAAAGGATCCAAGGGGAGGGGCTGGCCGGCCAAGGAGGGAGGCACAGGAGGAGTCCTACTCCTACCGGGAGTAGGACTCCCCCCTCCAATCCTATTCCAACTAGGACTCCAAGGGGGAAAGAGAGAGAGAGGTGGACGGCCACCTCTCCTAGTCCTAATAGGACTAGGGGAGGGGGGGAGGCGCGCAGCCCTCCATGGCAGCCCCTTTCACCTTTCCACTAAGGCCCATGTAGGCCCATTTGGCTCCCGGGGGGTTCCGGTAACCCTCCCGGTATTCCGGTAAAATCCCGATTTCACCCGGAACACTTCCGGTGTCCAAACATAGGCTTCCAATATATCAATCTTTATGTCTCGACCATTTCGAGACTCCTCGTCATGTCCGTGATCACATCCGGGACTCTGAACAACCTTCGGTACATCAAAATGCATAAACTCATAATAACTGTCATCGTAACGTTAAGCGTGCGGACCCTACGGTTCGAGAACAATGTAGACATGACCGAGACACGTCTCCGGTCAATAACCAATAGCGGGACCTGGATGCCCATATTGGCTCCTACATATTCTACGAAGATCTTTATCGGTCAGACCGCATAACAACATACGTTGTTCCCTTTGTCATCGGTATGTTACTTGCCCGAGATTCGATCGTCGGTATCCAATACCTAGTTCAATCTCGTTACCGGCGAGTCTCTTTACTCGTTCGGTAATACATCATCTCACAACTAACATCTTAGTTATAATGCTTGCAAGGCTTATGTGATGTGTATTACCGAGAGGGCCCAGAGATACCTCTCCGACAATCGGAGTGACAAATTCTAATCTCGAAATATGCCAACCCAACATCTACCATTGGAGACACCTGTAGTACTCCTTTATAATCACCCAGTTACGTTGTGACGTTTGGTAGTACCCAAAGTGTTCCTCCGGTAAACGGGAGTTGCATAATCTCATAGTCATAGGAACATGTATAAGTCATGAAGAAAGCAATAGCAACATACTAAATGATCGGGTGCTAAGCTAATGGAATGGGTCATGTCAATCAGATCATTCAACTAATGATGTGACCTCGTTAATCAAATAACAACTCTTTGTTCATGGTTAGGAAACATAACCATCTTTGATTAACAAGCTAGTCAAGTAGAGGCATACTAGTGACACTCTGTTTGTCTATGTATTCA
Source organism: Triticum monococcum (assembly GCA_034509565.1). Taxonomy (NCBI): domain Eukaryota; kingdom Viridiplantae; phylum Streptophyta; class Magnoliopsida; order Poales; family Poaceae; genus Triticum; species Triticum monococcum. The sequence goes on from CM067843.1 coordinate 480,109,873, forward strand.
CACATGTATTATGTTTCCGGTTAATATAATTCTAGCATGAATCATAAACATTTATCATGATATAAGGAAATAAATAATAACTTTATTATTGCCTCTAGGGCATATTTCCTTCAGTCTCCCACTTGCACTAGAGTCAATAATCTAGATCACATCACCATGTGATTTAACGGCAATAATTCACATCACCATGTGATTAACACCCATAGTTCACATCGTCATGTGACCAACACTCAAAGGGTTTACTAGAGTCAGTAATCTAGTTCACATATCTATGTGATTAACACCCAAAGAGTACTAAGGTGTGATCATGTTTTGCTTGTGAGAGAATCTTAGTCAACGGGTCTGCCACATTCAGATCCACATGTATTTTGCAAATTTCTATGTCAACAATGCTCTGCATGGAGCTACTCTAGCTAATTGCTCCCACTTTCAATATGTATCTAGACCGAGACTTAGAGTCATCTAGATTAGTGTCAAAACTTGCATCGGCGTAACCCTTTACGACGAGCCTTTTGTCACGTCCATAATCGAGAAACATATCCTTATTTCACTAAGGATAATTCTGACCGCTGTCCAGTGATCTACTCCTAGATCACTATTGTACTCCCTTGCTAAATCAGTGCAGGGTATACAATAGATCTGGTATACAGCATGACATACTTTATAGAACCTATGGCCAAGGCATTGGGAATGACTTTCATTCTCTTTCTATCTTTTGCCGTGGTCGGGCTTTGAGTCTTACTCAACTTCACACCTTGTAATACAGGCAAGAACTCTTTCTTTGACTGCTCCATTTTGAACTACTTCAAAATCTTGTCAAGGTATGTACTCATTGAAAAAAAACTTATCAAGCGTCTTGAGCTATCTCTATAGATCTTAAAGCTCAATATGTAAGCAGCTTCACCAAAGTCTTTCTTTGAAAAACTCCTTTCAAACACTCCTTTATGCTTTACAGAATAATTCTACATTATTTCCGATCAACAATATGTCATTCACATATACTTATCAGAAATGCTGTAGTGCTCCCACTCACTTTCTTGTAAATACAGGCTTCACTACAAGTCTGTATAAAACTATATCCTTTGATCAACTTATCAAAGCGTATATTCTGACTCCGAGATGCTTGCACCAGTCCATAGATGGATCGCTGGAGCTTGCACATTTTGTTAGCACCTTTCGGATTGACAAAACCTTCTGGTTGCATCATATACAACTCTTCTTTAATAAATCCATTAAGGAATGCAGTTTTGTTTTATCCGTTTGCCAGATATCATAAAATGCGGCAACTACTAACATGATTCGGACAGACTCAAGCATAGATACGAGTGAGAAGCTCTCATCGTAGTCAACACTTTGAACTTGTCAAAAACCTTTTGCGACAATTCTAGCTTTGTAGATAGTAACACTACTATCAGCGTCCGTCTTCCTCTTGAAGATCCATTTATTCTCAATTGCTTGCCGATCATCGGGCAAGCCAACCAAAGTCCAAACTTTGTTCTCATACATGGATCATATCTCATATTTCATGGCCTCAAACCATTTCGCGGAATCTGGGCTCATCATCGCTTCCTCATAGTGCGCAAGTTCGTCATGGTCTAGTAACATGACTTCCAGAACAGGATTACCGTACCACTCTGGTGCGGATCTCACTCTGGTTTACTTATGAGATTCGGTAGTAACTTGATCTGAAGTTACATGATCATCATCATTAGCTTCCTCACTAATTGGTGTAGGTGTCACAGAAACTGGTTTCTGTGATGTACTACTTTCCAATAAGGGAGAAGGTACAATTACCTTATCAAGTTTTCTACTTTCCTCCCACTCACTTCTTTCGAGAGAAACTCCTTCTCCAGAAAGTTTCCGAATTTAGCAACAAAAGTCTTGCCTTCGGATCTGTGATAGGAGGTGTACCCAACAGTAACTTTTGGGTATCCTATGAAGACATATTTCTCCGATTTGAGTTTGAACTTATCGAGATGAAACTTATTCACATAAGCATCGCAACTCCAAACTTTAAGAAACGACAGCTTAGGTTTCTTGCCAAACCATAGTTCACACGGTGTCGTCTCAACGGATTTAGATGGTGCCCTATTTAACGTGAATGCAGCTGTCTCTAATGCATAACCCCAAAACGATAGTGGTAGATCGGTAAGGTACATCATAGATTGTACTATATCCAATAAAGTATGGTTATGATGTTCGGACACACCATTATGTTGTGGTGTTCTAGGTGGCATGCGTAGTGAAACTATTTCACATTGTTTTAACTGAAGACCAAATTCGTAACTCAAATATTTGTCTCCGCGATCAGATCGTAGAAACTTTTACTTTCTTGTCACGATGATTTTTCACTTCACTCTTGAATTTCTTTGAACTTTTCAAATGTTTCAGACTTATGTTTCATCAAGTAGATATACTCATATCTGCTCAAATCATCTGTGAAGATCAGAAAATAATGATACCTGTCGTGAGTCTCAATATTCATCGGACCACATACATCAGTATGTATGATTTCCAACAAATCTTTTGCTCGCTCCATTGTTCCAAAGAACAGAGTCTTAGTCATCTTGCCCATGAGGCATGGTTCGCAAGTATCAACTGATTCATAATCAAGTGATTCCAAAAGCCCATCAGCATGGAGTTTCTTCATGCGCTTTACACCAATATGACATAAACGGCAGTGCTACAAATAAGTTGCACTATCATTATTAACTTTGCATCTTTTGGTTTCAACATTATGATTATGTGTATCACTACGATCGAGATCCAACGAACTATTTTCATTGGGTGTGTAACCATATAAGGTTTTATTCATGTAAACAGAACAACAATTTATTCTCTTACTTAAATGAATAACCGTATTACAATAAACATGATCAAATCATATTCATGTTCAACGCAAACACCAAATAACACTTATTTAGGTTCAACACTAATCCCGAAATTATAGGGAGTGTGCGATGATGATCATATCAATCTTGGAACCACTTCAACACACATCGTCACTTCACCCTTAACTAGTCTCTGTTTATTCTGCAACTCCCGTTTCGAGTTACTAATCTTAGCAACTGAACTAGTATCAAATACTGAGGGTTTGCTATACACTAGTAAAGTACACATCAATAACATGTATATCAAATATACTTATGTTCACTTTGCCATCCTTCTTATCCGCCAATCACTTGGGGTAGTTCCGCTTCCAGTGACCAGTCCCTTTGCAGTAGAAGCACTTAGTCTCAGGCTTAGGATCAGACTTGGGCTTCTTCACTTGATCAGCAACTTGCTTGCCGTTCTTCTTGAAGTTCCCCTTCTTCCCTTTGCCCTTTTCTTGAAACTAGTGGTCTTGTCAACCATCAACACTTGATGTTTTTCTTGATTTCTACCTTCGTTGATTTCAGCATCACGAAGAGCTTGGAAGTTGTTTCTGTTATCCCTTGCATATTATAGTTCATCACGAAGTTCTACTAACTTGGTGATGGTGACTAGAGAATTCTGTCAATCACTATCTTATCTGGAAGATTAACTCCCACTTGATTCAAGCGATTGTAGTACCCAGACAATCTGAGCACATGCTCACTAGTTGAGCGATTCTCCTCCATCTTTTAGCTATAGAACTTGTTGGAGACTTCATATCTCTCAACTCGGGTATTTGCTTGAAATATTAACTTCAACTCCTGGAACATCTCATATGGTCCATGACGTTCAAAACGTTTTTGAAGTCCCGATTCTAAGCCATTAAGCATGGTGCACTAAACTATCAAGTAGTCATCATATTGAGCTAGCCAAACGTTCATAACGTCTGCATCTGCTCCTGCAATAGGTCTTTCACCTAGCGGTGCATCAAGGACATAATTCTTCTGTGCAGCAATGAGGATAAACCTCTGATCACGGATCCAATCCGCATCTTTGCTACTAACATCTTTCAACACAATTTTCTCTAGGAACATATCAAAATAAACATAGGGAAGCAACAACGCGAGCTATTGATCTACAACATAATTTGCAAAATACTACCAGGACTAAGTTCATCATAAATTTAAGTTCAATTAATCATATTACTTAAGAACTCCCACTTAGATAGACATCCCTCTAATCCTCTAAGTGATCACGTGATCCAAATCAACTAAACCATGTCCGATCATCACGTGAGATGGAGTAGTTTTCAATGGTGAACATCGTCATGTTGATCATATCTACTATATGATTCACGCTCGACCTTTCGGTCTCTGTGTTCCGAGGCCATATCTGCATATGCTAGGCTCGTCAAGTTTAACCTGAGTATTCTGTGTGTGCAAAACTGGCTTGCACCCGTTGTAGATGGACGTAGAGCTTATCACACCCGATCATCACGTGGTGTCTGGGCACGACGAACTTTGGCAACGGTGCATACTCAGGGAGAACACTTCATGATAATTTAGTGAGAGATCATCTTATAATGCTACCGTCAATCAAAGCAAGATAAGATGCATAAAAGATAAACATCACATGCAATCAATATAAGTGATATGATATGGCCATCATCATCTTGTGCTTGTGATCTCCATCTCCGAAGCACCGTCATGATCACCATTGTCACCGGCGCGACACCTTGATCTCCATCGTAGCATCGTTGTCGTCTCGCCAATCTTATGCTTCCACGACTATCACTACCGCTTAGCAATAAAGTAAAGCATTACATCGTGATTGCATTGCATACAATAAAGCGACAACCATATGGCTCCTGCCAGTTGCCGATAACTTGGTTACAAAACATGATCATCTCATACAATAAAATCAGCATCATGCCTTGACCATATCACATCACAACATGCCCTGCAAAAACAAGTTAGACGTCCTCTACTTTGTTGTTTGCAAGTTTTACGTGGCTGCTACGGGCTTTAAGCAAGAACTCATCTCACCTACGCATCAAAACCACAACGATAGTTTGTCAAATAGACTCCGTTTTAACCTTCTCAAGGATCGGGCGTAGCCATACTCGGTTCAACTAAAGTTGGAGAGACAGTCGCCCGCAAGCCATCTATGTGCAAAGCACGTCGAGGGAACCGGTCTTGCGTAAGCGTACGCGTAAGGTTGGTCCGGGTCGTCTCGTCCAACAATACCGCCGAACCAAAGTATGACATGCTGGTAGGCAGTATGACTTGTATCGCCCACAACTCACTTGTGTTCTACTCGTGCAAATAACATCAAACCATAAAACCTAGGCTCGGATGCCATTGTTGGGGAACGTAGTAATTTCAAAAAAATTCCTACGCACACGCAAGATCATGGTGATGCATAGCAACGAGAGGGGAGAGTGTTGTCTACGTACCAACGCAGACCGACTGCGGAAGCGATCACACAACGTAGAGGAAGTAGTCGTACGTCTTCCCGATCCGACTGATCCAAGCACCGTTACTCCGGCACCTTCGAGTTCTTAGCACACGTTCAGCTCGATGACGATCCTCGGGCTCCGATCCAGCAAAGCGTCGAGGAAGAGTTCCGTCAGCACGACGGCGTGGTGACGATCTTGATGTACTACCGACGCAGGGCTTCGCCTAAGCACTACAACGGTATGATCGAGGTGGAATTTGGTGGCAGGGGGCACCGCACACGGCTAAGGAACGATCTCAAGGATCAACTTGTGTGTCTAGAGGTGCCCCCTGCCCCCGTATATAAAGGATCCAAGGGGAGGGGCTGGCCGGCCAAGGAGGGAGGCGCAGGAGGAGTCCTACTCCTACCGAGAGTAGGACTCCCCCCTCCAATCCTATTCCAACTAGGACTCCAAGGGGGAAAGAGAGAGAGAGAGGTGGCCGGCCACCTCTCCTAGTCCTAATAGGACTAGGGGAGGGGGGAGGCGCGCAGCCCTCCATGGCAGCCCCTTTCACCTTTCCACTAAGGCCCATGTAGGCCCATTTGGCTCCCGGGGGGTTCCGGTAACCCTCCCGGTATTCCGGTAAAATCCCGATTTCACCCGGAACACTTCCGGTGTCCAAACATAGGCTTCCAATATATCAATCTTTATGTCTCGACCATTTCGAGACTCCTCGTCATGTCCGTGATCACATCCGGGACTCCGAACAACCTTCGGTACATCAAAATGCATAAACTCATAATAACTGTCATCGTAACGTTAAGCGTGCGGACCCTACGGTTCGAGAACAATGTAGACATGACCGAGACACGTCTCCGGTCAATAACCAATAGCGGGACCTGGATGCCCATATTGGCTCCTACATATTCTACGAAGATCTTTATCGGTCAGACCGCATAACAACATACGTTGTTCCCTTTGTCATCGGTATGTTACTTGCCCGAGATTCGATCGTCGGTATCCAATACCTAGTTCAATCTCGTTACCGGCGAGTCTCTTTACTCGTTCCGTAATACATCATCTCACAACTAACATCTTAGTTATAATGCTTGCAAGGCTTATGTGATGTGTATTACCGAGAGGGCCCAGAGATACCTCTTTGACAATCGGAGTGACAAATTCTAATCTCGAAATATGCCAACCCAACATCTACCATTGGAGACACCTGTAGTACTCCTTTATAATCACCCAATTACGTTGTGACGTTTGGTAGTACCCAAAGTGTTCCTCCGGTAAACGGGAGTTGCATAATCTCATAGTCATAGGAACATGTATAAGTCATGAAGAAAGCAATAGCAACATACTAAACATCGGGTGCTAAGCTAATGGAATGGGTCATGTCAATCAGATCATTCAACTAATGATGTGACCTCGTTAATCAAATAACAACTCTTTGTTCATGGTTAGGAAACATAACCATCTTTGATTAACGAGCTAGTCAAGTAGAGGCATACTAGTGACACTCTGTTTGTCTATGTATTCACACATGTATTATGTTTCCGGTTAATACAATTCTAGCATGAATCATAAACATTTATCATGATATAAGGAAATAAATAATAACTTTATTATTGCCTCTAGGGCATATTTCCTTCACTTTGTACACACCCCTATCACTAATATACAGTACCAGGAGTAGGCTCTTTCTTCAACTGCAATTGAATTATAGCATGTGCATGTGTTTATTTCATATTATCGATCCATAGAGTGAGAGCGGTTTGAAATACAGGCAATGGATGCTTTTGCAATTCATATATAAACATTAATTAGTGCACTCCATGTTGTTAGTGTGAAGCACTTTATACATTTGTCACTTTCATGGATACATTCCAAATTGCTAGCTACGAAATAGAATACATGTCGAATTCAACATAAAGGGGGTTTCGAAGATTCGAATTCATAGGAAGTGCATTCATCTATTTGAACCCGAGATAATGGCATTTGTAAATCAGATGTAAAAGGGGGCATCAATCTTTGTTGTGAGTTTGAACATGTTATATATATTCATACGCATATCTAACTTTTTTTTGCAACCAAGGAGATTATATCTGGAACCATGCATGAACTGAGGTAAGTTGCATATTTTTTAATATATACTCGTGTACAATGTATATTCAAATGTACCCCCTCCATTCCAAAATAATCGTAGCTTTAGGATTTTCAAGAGTAAAGATTTGTGAAGTTTGACAAATCCTGGAAGTTCAATTCAAGAGAACCGAAAACGTTAAATGCTTCTGCTCCCAAATATTGAGGGCTCCTTTGATTCAAAGGAATTGCATAGGATTTTTGGAGGATTTAAACCCTTAGGAATTTTTCCTGTGATGCTCGTTTGATTCGTAGGATTAGCATCCTTAGGAATTTTTCCATATGATCCATTTGTACTACATTTTGGAGGAAAATTTCCATCCACTCAAACCTCTTTGTAGAATTCCTTTGTTTTTCCTATGCTATCAAACATTCTTTCAAATCCTGTAGGATACTATGGGACATGTCACCCTATTCCTGCATTTTTCCTATACCTTCATTTTGACAATACCGTGAATCAAAGAGGCCCTGAATGAAGCACCAAATAGGCCTCTGGTCATCCGAAACCGCGCGAGACTAATGTTTTGGTGGTAGGAAATTACTGTCCTGACTCTGGCCCGTGTAGCCTATCGGCCCGATGTCCAAAGGTCTAAACCGGGGTAGGTTTGTAACTTCACCAAGACGCCAGAGAAGCATTCATACGCCGTGGGCGCCTACCCATGCGCTCGGCCGAAATCTATCCCGCCCACATTTGGGATACCTGACATAACTGTCCTACCCCCAACCCGCAATATGTCCGAAATTTTAGATGGGGGGAAAGTTTGTAACTTTCCCCAAATTTCAAACAAGCGCGTCTCAAACCGAAACATTGTTCCCCCTTAGTTCCCCGCCTCCCTCCGTTTCCCCATTCATACTCCATGGGCGCGAAAACGCCCTCTCCACCAGTCGCGAAACCCCAGCCTCCTCCGTCCTCCACCCCATAGCGGCCAATCCATCACCGCCCTCCTCCATCACGCCGGAGCCGGTACCCCGATGTCGTCGTCCAACGCAACCGCAACTGCAACACCCTCAAGGACTTAGCAGCTGAAGCCGAGGCAGAGCTGCCTCCATGACGCCGACGCCGACATGCACTGTACCAGAACCACTCCGACCATGCCGTCCTGCGCCTCACTGCTGCGGCTCCACTATCGCAACCGTCCACCACACCGGAGCTGTTCCCGCTACGCCGTCGTTCGCCGCCTCGGATCTGCTTCCCCGCCGCCGACAGACGGCCATCGCACCACACTCAACAACTTGGCCATGGGTTCATCCAAGGCTGCACCGTCCTCCACAACTTCTGGTTTCCGGCGAACAACAAGAAGATCGTTGGAAAAACAGAAGGAGGACACAGCACCGCCAGCAGAAAGAGGTACTCCTCTTCCCTTATTCGTGCAAATCTTACGTCTCCGCTCACACCGTATTCATCCCACGAAAGAAACTAGTTGAGCGCTTCTTACTGCATCTTCTTCGTGATACTAAATGCACAAGGTTTCCTCCCTTTTACTATTTCACCTTTACTAGAGGTCAGTAGCCCGCCTGGATTTCAATTTAGGGTCAGTCGAACCGCAATTAAAAGAAGCAGCACCCGCTTAGGCGCGCGGAGCACCTAGTCCGCATGTTCCCCAGGGAAACGGCACATCGGTGTCTAGCATAGGGGTGTGGGGCGCAGGAGCTGCTTGTGCCCGATCTGGAGGTCGGCGGGGCTTGAATGGATGGCCGGGGGCGGTGCCAAGCACGGCGGTGCGGTGAGGTCGAGGGGAGGGCGCAGGCAGGGGAGGAATACTGGGCCGATGGTCGCTGGCGTTTCGAGGAAGATCATCAACACTGACTCGCTGGAGGTAGATGAAGGCGATCTGCCCGTTCTTTGTACATCGGACAGTGCAGAAAAAATGGACTGACCTATTTGCTTTCATTCGACTATTATTTTCATAGAATCCTGTAGTAATTTAGTGTGTCGTGCATGTTGTAGAGCTATCATATGCTCTCGTCATTTATTTCTCACCGACCTGCTATCTGCTACCTTTACACTGTACTAATTGTGCACACACTTCACCCATACTCACACTATTGTTTTTTTATGCATGGGTATTTCGGACTCTGACGCAGTGTTGATGAATGCAGAAAAGAAAAGACAGGAGTCGCTCCAGTGTAATTCGAAGATAAGCACTAAGCGTTCCAGTGCTCTAACGGGTGCAGTGTCAGCAGTTGGAGACGGTAAACTTAGCTCTGCAGTTGATGATCTCAATTGCCACGCACAACCATCCCAGCTGCTTGCTTTAACTTCGCGCTGTCAAATGTGGTTGCATGTTGCATATGGTGTCTAGCTTGTATTGCTTCCAATTTGGTTAAATTGCATCAGCTTACTTTACACATTATACCTTTGATAATGGCATGCCTTCCTGTTTTTGATACATACTACGTATGTCTATTAACCATGTTCGTACATCAAACTAATGCTCTTTTGTATCCCTCGTCAATCACTTATGTTGAGACAGTCACCCGGGTGGGTTTCTGTGAAACGCCATACTCGTATAAAGAGTGCAGTGTCATCCTCCCCACATGATTCTCAAGAAACAGCAAGGCTAAATGAAGATAGTCAATGTAGCTCTCTAGTTCATCACCGCAATTCCCCCACACCACCATCGCAGATGCTTGCTCTTACTTGGCAGTGTGATATGTAGTGTTCGTCTTACATGAAAGTAGTGTTCGTCAGTATCATGCATCAATGAGTTCTGAAGAGCAAATTTTATTCCTTTTTCTTGTGGGTTTGACTTGACAAGGCAAAATCAAGAAAGAGGAAGGAAAAGAGTAAGGAAGGCGATGATGGTGGTCCTCTGCAGCAACGTAAACGGAGCATCTGTACCGATTCTCCTTGTACTGATAGTGCATTACAAGGTCCAAGTCTCCGCTCCCCTACTCCACCATCCAAGGTGCTTGCTCTAACTTGGCAGTGTGATATCTGGTTGCATGTTGCATATGGTGTCTAGCTCGTATTGCTCCTAATTAGTGTAAACTGCATCTGCTTAGCTTACACATGATACATGTGAATATGACACGCTTTCCTGTTTTTGGTACATACTATATCTTATGATAAGGCACTTTTCTTGTGTATCCCTCATCAATGATCCTAATTTGTTAAATGGCATCTCCTTAGCTTACACATTATACATGTGAATATGACACGCCTTCCTATTTTTGGTACATACTACATCTGCCTATCACACCATGTTCTTACATCAAACTACTGTTCTTGTGTATCCTGCGTCTATCGCTTATGATGAGACAGTCACGCGCGTGGGTTAATATGAGATGCAATACTCTTATAAAGGATGCAATTTCATCCTCTCCACATGATTCTCAAGAAACAGCAAGCCTAAATGAAGATATTGAACTAGCTCTGTACCTGAAGACCGCACTTCCCCTACACCACCATCACAAGTGCTTGCTCTAACTTCGCAGTGTGATATGTGGTTGCATGTTGCATACGGTGTCTAGCTTGTAATGCTTCTAATTAGGGTAAATTGCATCTGCTTAGTTTACACACTATACTTGTGAATATGACATGCCTTCCTATTTTTGGTACACACTACATCTATGTGTTAACCTTGTTCTTACATGAAACTACCTCCCTTCTGTATCCTACATCAATCACTTACGATGAGTCACCTTTATTCGTTGCATATTGCATATTATTTCTAGCATGTTGCCATGTATTGCTTCTAGTTTGCTCAAATACATTTGTTAGGGCACCCTTTTAATTTGGCAGAGTGATATTGGTTTCATCTTTCATATGGTTTCTAGCTTGCATCGATTCTAACAAGTTCAAGCACCTTGTGCTTAGTTTACACTTTATACATCATACATGTCAATATGTCACGCCATCCTGTTTTTCATATATATTCCATCCTCCTATCATGCGGCTGCCTTACATGAAAGTAGTGTTCGTCAGTATCATGCATCAATGAGTTCTGAAGAGCAAATTTTATTCTTTTTTCTTGTGGGTTTGACTTGACAAGGCAAAATCAAGAAAGAGGAAGGAAAAGAGTAAGGAAGGCGATGATGATGGTCCTCTGCAGCAACGTAAACGGAGCATCTGTACCGATTCTCCTTGTACTGATAGTGCATTACAAGGTCCAAGTCTCTGCTCCCCTACTCCACCATCCAAGGTGCTTGCTCTAACTTGGCAGTGTGATATCTGGTTGCATGTTGCATATGGTGTCTAGCTCGTATTGCTCCTAATTAGTGTAAACTGCATCTGCTTAGCTTACACATGATACATGTGAATATGACACGCTTTCCTGTTTTTGGTACATACTATATCTGTCTATCACACCATGTTCTTACATGAAACTACTCTTCTTGTGTATCCTGCATCAGTCACTTATGATGGGACACCTTTAAGTTGGCAGTGTGATATTGGTTTGCGTCTTGAATATGATTTCTAGCAATGTATTGCTTCTAGTTTGATGAACGCCAGCTATGACGAGACAGTTTTAACTTGGCAGAGTGATATTGACTGCACCTTCCATATGGTGTCTTGTAGTGTTTCTAATTTGTTGAAGTGCCTTCTGCTTAGTTACCACATCATAGGTGTGAATATGTCAAGCCGTCCATTTTTTCGTACATATTCCATCCTCGTATCATGACTTTGCCTTTCATCAGAGTAGTGTTCGTCAGTATCATGCATGAATGAGTTCTGAAGAGCGAATGATATCCCTTTTTCTTGTCGGTATGACCTCACAATGCAAAATCAATAAAGCTGAAGGAAATTAGCAAGGCATTGTATGATGGTGGTCCTTCCGAGCAACTGAAACGGAGGTTCTCTACATATTATACTCCACCATCCTCCCAACAAGATTCACAAGACAACGCAAGGCTAGACAGTCAACGTAGTTGTGTAGATGATGAGCACATCTCCCCTACTCCACCATCACAGGTGCTTGCTCTAACTTGGCACTATTATATGTGGTTGCATGTTGCGTATGATGTCTATCTTGTATTGCTTCTAACTTTGTTGAATTGCATCTGCTTACTTTACACATAATGCCTGTGAATATGACATGTGTTCCTGTTTCTACATCAGACTACTATTCTTGCATATCCCGCATCAGTCACTTATGATAAGGCACCTTTAAGTCGCCACTGTGATATTGGTTGTGTCTTGCATATGATTTCTAGCATGTACTGCTTCTAATTTGTTGAAACGCCATACAGTTTGAACTTGGCAGAGTGATATTGGTTGCATCTTTCATATGGTGTCTAGCTTGCAGTGCTTCTAATTTGTTGAAATGCCTTCTACTTAGTTACCACATCATAGGTGTGAATATGTCACACAATCCTGTTTTTCATACATATTCCATCCTCGCATCATGTGTTTGCCTTTCATCCGAGTAGTGTTCGTCAGTATCATGCATGAATGAGTTCTGAAGAGCAAAATCATTACAACTGAAGGAAATTAGTCCGGCAGTGGATGATGGTGGTCCTTCGGAGCAACTCAAACAGGGGGTCTCTACAGATTCTACTCCTCCATCCTCCCAACAAGATTCGCAAGACAACACAAGGCTGGACACTCAACGTAGTTGTGTACATGATGAGCACATCTCCCCTACTCCACCATCACAGGTGCTTGCTCTTACTTGGAACTGTTATACGTGGTTGTGTTTTCCATATGATGTCTAGTTTGTATTGCTTCTGATTATGTTGAATTGCATCTGCATAGCTTACAATTTATACCTGCAATGATCACTTACCCATAAGACACATTTAACTTGGGATTGTGATGTAGGTTGCATCTTGCATTGTCTTCTAGCTTGTACTGCTTCTAATTTCTTGAAATGGCTCTTACGACGAGACACTTTTTACCTGATAGAGTGATATTGGTTGCATGTTCATATGGTGCCTAGCTTTCATTTCTTCTAATTTTGTTGAAATGCCTTTCGCTTACTGTTTTTTCATACATATTCCATCCTCCTATCGTACGTGTGAATATGAAACGCTGTCTTTTTTGTATATATTTCATCCTCCTATCCTGCGCTTGCCTTACATCAAAGTAGTGTTCGTCTGTATCATGCATCAACCAGTTATGTAAAGCTAATTTTATTCATCTTCTTGTGGTTTTGACTTCATAAGGCAATATCATAAAATAGGAAGGAAAAGAGTAAGTTAGGGGATGTTGGTGGTCCTCCCCACCGACGCAAACAGAGACTCTCTAGATTTGCCACTACTACTGCTAATGAAGTTGAAGTCCCAAGTCTACATGATGAGTTCATCTCCCGTACTCCACCATCGCAGGTGCTTGCTCTAAGTTGACAGTGTGATAATTGGTTTCATGTTGCATATGTTGTCTAGCCTGTATTTCTTCTATTTTGATTAAATTGCACCTGCTAAGTTTATACGTTATACATGTGCATATGACATGGCTTTCTGTGTCTAGAATACACTGCATCTATCTATCATACCATGTTCTTACATCAAAGTAATGTTGTTGTGTATCCTGTATCAGTCACTCATGATTGGACGGTTCTAACATGGCAGTTTGATAGTGGTTGCATCTTGCATTGATTTCTACGTTGTACTGCTTCTAATTTTTCGAATTGCCACTTATGACAAGACACTTTTAACTTGGCAGAGTAATATTGGTTGCATCTTTCATATGGTGTCTAGCTTGCATTACTTCTATTTTCTTGAAAATCCTTCTGCTTAGTTTGCACATCGTAGCTGTGAATATGTCATGACGTCCTGTTTTTCTTACATATTCCATCCTCATACGGTTGTCTTACATCAAAGTATTGCTTGTCTGTATCATGCATCAATGAGATCTGAAGAGTGATTTTATTCTTTTGTGTTGTGGGTACAGCTTGACATGGCAAAGTCAAAAAAGAGCAAGGAAAATAATATAGTAGGGAATGCTGTTACTCGTCGGGTGAAACGGAAAAGGTTCTGCCGTCGAGATTCTGCTGGTACTTATAGTGCAGTAGAAGGTCCAAGTCCACCGGCTAAATCTACAAACACAGTATCACCTGCTCCACCAGCTGCAGCATCCGCTTCAAATGTACCAGCATCTCAACCAGTTACTCGTTCGTTTGCTCCAGAGCTGGCCAGTTCCCAAGCTGCCTTCACACCTAACACTACTTCCGAAGCACTGCTGACACAACAGGACTTGGCAAGATCAGATGAACCTCATGAGCATCAACACCAAGACGGTACCTGATCGAGTCAAGTTGCAGTTGCATGCTCCTTTATATGTACTCTCACAGTTTGATGTACACTAACACTTTCCATATTCATTGTTGAACTAGCACCACGGCACAAGCGGAAACAGACATCAGGGATAATGCTTGACAGATTAACAAAATCTAAATGAGGAAGAATGGAGATCCATTTTGAGGGAGGTTTAAAAAGGCCACGTGATGCTACAGAGTCAGCCAAGTTAGTATCAGAGGCAGCCGTTGCCGTTAGGTGTCATGCACGTATCCTCCCAACGTGGATCCAGCATAGGAATGAGAAAGACAATACCCAGTTTAACACCTTCCTTGACCATTTATCCGTAAGTAATGTTATGCATCGCAATTAGTAATATTGTCTTGCTCTATCCCATACTTTCTAGCTTCCTCCTAATAAGACTTACATTCTTTTTTCAACATATGAGGTTCAAGTTGGATCCGAAAGATGATGCAACTAGACAAGCATGCACTCATGTTTTTCAATCTGCTCTGCGACAGTATCGGTACCACCTTAGAAAATCTCACTTTGAAGGCAAGGCTAACAATGAAATCGCCCAAACATCTCCAGTGGAATATATTACAGATGAAGACTGGACAGCCCTCGTTAAACGCTGGTCTGATCCAAAGTATCAGGTAGGCTATATGTATTTGATCAGACCACATATTGAACTTGTATTTATGTATGTGCCTTACAAGTGTATCTTCTTATAGGCTAACTGTTTGAAGAACAAAACCAACCGTTCTAAAGTGAAATTCCAACAGACCACAGGATCTCGTAGCTATATTGCACACTGCGAGGCTCTTGTAAATAGCTGCTACTTCCTTCTTTTTGTGCCATATTATCGTATCTATATTGACTTGTTCCAAATACAGAGGAAATCCTGTGCGGACCAAAAAGAACCTGAACTGAATGCAGTGCAAATCTTCAAGGATTGACACACCAGCAAGATGAAGGGCATGAGCACACCAGTTCAAGCCGCTGTTGTAAGTCCTTACTCCTCCTGCCTTGAACTGATTGGTACTGTGATGTGTTCATTTAACTACTTGGTTTGCAGCCAATGTCAGTTACTCTGTTCACTTTTATTCACAGTTGTCTTAATGTATCATTTCACCTTACATGGTTTAAAAGAGATGAAGGATATTCTTTTGGTCTTGATCTGTAATCTAGTTGTTATGTTCACGTGCGCACACAATGATAAAATAGCCTGTTTGTTTTATATCTGTTTGCCCATGATATGAATGATGTCATACTATGTTCATCCTACTTTAAACCATGCCTCTTTATCCTTAGATGTCAACGAATGTGAGGAAATAGACAATACAGTAGGCATGCTACATGGACATATGTTCCAAAAGTGATTTTATTATGTAGTTGGCACTACAATACATGCTAATGTATTACAGTAGTTCACCAAAATAAGTTATGTATAAACGTTTAACCTACTTTTTTTGTTTTTGTCTCATTAGTAACTTATCTGGTACACTAATCTACAAGTTCAAACTTTCAGGAAGCTATGGAACAAATGATTGAACAGCCACAACCACCTGAAGGTGACGAGGCTACTACATGCACAATGTCACCTCTTGCTGCAGTGCGTCAGTATCTCTCCACTAACAGTGCAAAAAGCACCTTCGTGCGTAATTCTGGGTTGGTTGTCAAGGTAACCTCGTCCAAATCGCCTACTGAACAAAATCTTCCTGCTAGACAGAGTGATATACCTGTGCTCCAGACACAAGTCCAATCCCTAGTGGACGTTGTTTCGGAAACAAGAATAGTGGTTGAGAAATGTCGTCAAGATATGAATGGTTTTGAAACCAGACTATTAGACATTCGCTTTGTTGTTCAAGAGCAATGGCAGAAAAAAGGTGGAGATCGTGCTACTCCATCAGATTCTACAGCCTGAAACATTAGCACTCAGGTCAAATGATCTGTGCTTCTATACATCTGATGGTGCTTTATCTGGAAGGACTGTAAACTTTATGACAACAGGCCTTTTGTTGTATGGTTGGAATTTATTTTGTTGTGATACAACATTTATGATGCTGCCTCAGGCTGCAGTAATTATGATGCTATTTTTGTATAGTGTAGGTTTATCTTAGTAATGTATTCGGCCTAAAGCTTCGTAGGACCCAACATGCCAACATTCGTCGGGCCCATTCCAATTGGGCTAAAAATGATTATGGGCCGAAATTGGCATGTAGCCCACTAAAAATATCTGGGCCTAAATCAGCATAAGCTTTCATATTTTTCTGGTAGGCATGTGCCCATAGTGGGCCTTTAACAGGCCTAAACATAATTTGGGCCCTCAGTAAAAATAGGCCGTTTACAGGTGTAAATATCTCAAGCCCATAAAATACATGGGCCATTAATAGACCGAAAGTGAGATTAGACCCTGATTGTGCCAAATAACCCACTGGATTTTAACAGGCCGAAATTCGGACGGGCCGTAAATGCGCCGACCTAATACACGGGCCTTTAACAGGCCGGAACTTCGGTCGGGCTAGATTATTGTCATTTTTATATGGGTCATTAATGGGCCCGATATGACGTTGGTCCACATATGGCCCATGGTTTACGTCCGACGTTAATAGGCCGAAAATGACAACAGGCCGAAAGTGGCCCAAAGCTATAGTGGGCCTCTAATAGGCCGAATGTGAGACATGGCCGAATATGACCTAAATCCTTCATGTTTGTTTATGGGCCGAAAGTTTTGATGGCCTGTAAATGGGCCCAAATGAAGCCGGATCTTTAACAGGTCGGAAATACACCAGGCCGTAATTCGGCCCAATTACTTAGCGGACTGTTAACGGGCCAGAAGTGACCATGGGCCGCGTTGATGACAAGTTTAGGATAGGCTGTTGATGGGCCGATTTGACAGAGAATGTTGGGCCTTTAGCTGGGCCGGCCCATTATGGTTGGCAGAATCTAGTGGGCCTTTAGTTGGGCCAGCCCATTATGGTCTGCAAAATCGTGTGGGCCTTTAGCTGGGCCGGCCCATTATGGTCAGCTAAATTTTGTGGGCCTTTAGCTGGGTCGGCCCATTATGGTCTGCTAAATCTTATGGGCCTTCGGTTGGGCCGGCCCATTTACTCTTTGTGGGCCACTTTTGGACCGGTCCACGTGTCAACATATCATAGGCCCATCTCGACCGTGGGAGGAGTGACACCTGTGCCAACGTGGAGCTCGCGCGTGGATCCGTCAGCCAATGAGAATTTTACACGTGGAAAATTGGCATTGGTCGTGGCTGTTAACGGGTTATCGGATCCAAAATCCGACCCGATAGCTTAACGGCATTCCGTTATGGTGGATGCCACGTGTCGGTCACCCTTGACGAAAGCACTTCTGTGACGCGCGATTTATCATCATGGAAGTGGACCCTTCTGTGATGATAATTTTGGCAATGTCATGGAACACTTCTACGACCGCACAGGTATGACTATCTTGATTCTGTCATATATTCGTCATGGATGTACATGCATGACAGAAAACGCGACCTACTATGACAAACACGTATCATCACGGAAGTGTATTTTTTTGTAGTGACGGGTCGACGGCATGGCAAACGAGGGGAGATGTGTAATGACAACTCGGACACGGTGCAAACGCGGACATCACATACAACATGCATTTGTCCACGGTCGTTGGTCCGGCAGTTATACCTTCCAAGGGTGCATTTCGAGGCGGAACGAGTCGGTGCAAAGTAGAGGAAGTAGACGTTCTCGCGACGGTAGAGGAAGTAGTGGTACACGTCTCGGAGAAGGACTTGACGCATTCGATGTTTCCGAGGGCGGTGGTAGGGGAACTTGGCATTAGTGCTACACGGGTCTTCGGTGACGGTCGATGTACATGGCAAACGTAGAGGTACTATGCTTCGGTCGTCGTGGTACTTGGCGATAGTAGTGGTACAAGAGTTGTGGCCGGCCTTGGCGGTTCATCGTGTAGTCGTAAGCGTTCTGTAGATGTTCATGTCGTCGTAGCCGTTCGGATCTTGGAGCGATGGTAGTCATTCACTTGACAGTCTTGAAGGATTCAAAGGGGTACTGGGCGGTCTGTCGTGGTACTCGTTCGGGCATCCGTGTGTCGTGGTACGTGGTATCCCTGTAGTTGACCTTGTGGGTCTTGATGGTCTGAAAAGAAGTAGCACAAGGACCTCGGGAGAACGACGAAGCCGCATGGAGGCTTGTGATAGGGAAGTCAACGCAGGCACAGTACCCCGTCCTGTCGCTCGAAAGCAGGGGTACTTGACGTGGCGGAGCTCTACAGCGAAGCAACAGCAGCAGCAGGACTCGGCATGGCAGCGAGAGCTACAGGGGAGGTCGAAGGCTGGGCTGGCACGCTGGAGAGGAAGCAAGAGCATGGCGAGGTGGATGTCTAGGCTAGGCCATGCCACAGTGACGAGGGACTCCGGGATGGCCTAGAGGTCGAGGAAGACGAGCTCGAAGCGGTGCTGGAGCATGGCGACGCGGCGGCCGGACGAAGCAGGGTGACGAGGTGGTGCTTGGGGCTCGAGGTCGCGGGGAAGCAGCAGCTCCGGTGGTGTGGCGTCGGAGACGCAACAAAGAAGAAGGAGGAGTAGCAGAGGAAGGGGCCGTGCGGAGGGCGTCATGCTCGCCGGCGTGAGGAAGGAGATCCGGCGGGGCGCGAGGGAACCAGGCGGCGGCCTGCAGGATCCGGTGAGGGGCGACTGCAGGGAGCGGACGGTGTCCATGGCGCTCGGGAAGGCGCTGGGAGAAGAGGGCCAGGCGTGGGGAGGACGAGAGGAGAGGTTGGGGAATCGGGCAGAGGGGAGAGGTCGAGGGATCTCTCGATCCCTCTAGCGGCGCTAGGAGGGACCGATGGCGATCGGCTAGGGTTGAGGGCGACTAGGCCAATGGGCCGGCCTAGCTAGGAGGCCCAAGTGACCAGCTGGGCTCTGCTCTCTCTCTCACTCTATATATATTCCCTTTAACAGAAAGCATAGAGAGGAGAAAAAGGAAGAGGGGGGAGTTAGAGAAAGAATTTGGGCATGCGGTTAAATTTCCCGGACTCATAAAATGAGTACGATCCAAGAAAAAATGGAGTGGGCATATCTCAAAGTTTAAATTCAAACTCATTTGATTTGAATTCAAAAGGTTCGAATAGGAAGTGAGGGTTAGGAAGGTCCAAAAATGTTCGGATTTTGGTGGAGCTCCGGAAAATGATGAAAGAAAAATATGACAAAGTTAGAGACCAAGAGTTGAGAAGGAAAAAGGCATGGGATATTTGCAAGTGTGTTATGGTTAATTCCAAATAAATGGAATAATTTTTATCATAGCTCCCTAATAGTATTGAGAGGCTTTAATATGTTATAAAGAGAAATCACAAGTGAATTCCCTCGATTTAAATGGATCAAAGATCCATGCCATTTATTTAGATGGGTTAAGAAAAGAAATGACATGATGGCATGCTGCAATGCACATGATGCAATGATGAATGCAACGAACCAAACAAATCACACGATGAAACCCGGAAACCCTGGAAGGCATCTGAAGCTCCGGTCTTGGGGCATCACAACACTCCACCAGTACAAGAGGATCTCGTCCCAAGATCTAGGATGGCACCGTGGAAAACGGAAGAGGAAGAAGAGAGGTAAAACTAAGTTGCTTCTTGGACAAACGAGTGAAACCATGAACCTTGAGAGGTTGAACAAATTTTGAGAAGAGAATACAGCGGAGATGAACGAGGTTGAAAACACTCCATTAGAAAGGAGGAACAAGGAACATTATAGGAACCTTGTAGGTTGACAGACATAAGAAAAGGGTTTCAATGGACAAGAAGTACATGCAAGCACTCCGGTAGAAACGAGATGTACAAGGATCGATAAAGATCAATTATGACAACACTCCGGTTAAAACAAGATAGAGAAGGAATAAGAATGATATAATTTGGACAGCACTCCAACTGTAAATGGAAGGAATTGAACATGATCTTGACAAAACAAGATGATGGGTCGAAGAGAGCAACATCACAATGCCTCCGGAAGAAAAGAATGGAAGTTAGATCATTGTAATAAAAGAATGGAGTTGAAAATGCCAACTTCTGTCACAAATGAGCTTGGAAAGCACCCTTCCAAGAAGGTTAAAATGGAGTTGTTGGAAAAAAACAACAACGAAACGAATAAGTTTGTAGTGGGCTTATGGAAAACATCTCAAAATTATGAGGTGAAATTCTGCCGCTATGGAAACAATGGATTTGGATTGATATGAACAAGGAGACGAGAAACTTATCTCACCGGTAGGATAAATGAAGAACTTGGATCATAGGTAATCATCACAAAGAGAAACATTCCCAATGAAAGGCTTTAGGTGAAATCTATACCAAGATAACTCCAATGAAGAGATTGGTTGGTTGAAAAGATGACTTGAGCGAAGAGAAAATGATGGATTTAAATATGTCACTCTTGAAAACCAGTGAATCCTGAAAGACGAAGGGAAATTATCAACAATGACATAACACCACCTCAAAAGGTAAGATAGAACGAATTGCACTCCGGATTGCAAGATGAAGAATGCTTGAGCTCCCTTGAAAATAATCTCAATGAACACTTCGAGAAGGAATTAAATCCTTGATGAACCATCATGTAGAGCCTCCATGAAGAACTCCGGTAACAAAAGGATGATCAATCGAAAAGAAAGAGAAGTTGAAAATACAAGGTGAAACCTTGTAATGATTTAGATGGATCTCTGTGGTGATATAATTGCGAGAGCTTGGAACTCTGGAAAAAAAGAAAGATGAAACAATGGAAACCGAGAATTGATATCACAAACAAACTCCGGAAAGAAGAAAGATAAACAAATGAAATGAAGAATTTGATGAGCCTCCGTAATAAGGAATTGAGTTATTCGATGAAACAAGAATAAGAATTACATTATGCTTATCCTTCATCAATTTAAATTGATGACCAGCAACGGATTTGGCATACTACTTATTCTCGTAGAAAGGATTAAGATAGATATAGCGCAAACTTGAGGAAGGTCTTCGACGAATCTACCGGTAGGATTGAAAACAACAAATGAATTGATATGATAACAAGGTAAGAAAAATCTTGAACGAACCACCAGTAAGATTTGGAGAACGAGAGCTGAAAGCTGGAATGAATAAATCTGAGATGATGGGCTCCGGAAAATCAAAATGAAAAGACTCCTGAATTGCTTCGGATGGGTGAAAAGAATTCTCACGATCGAAAAACAATTATGAGAGGATGGCAACAAGTTAGAATCACGAATCTTGAAGAGAATGGAGCAAGATTTAGAGGAAAACTCTTCTTCGGTCTTCAAATGTAGATAATGATGATGAGAAGCAATACCATGAATTGTTGAGGTACTCTGGGGTAAGGAAGAATATAAAGGCTAAATCAACAATGAATAGAATTTGAACAATCTTGGAGAAAATCATTTGACTGATGAAAATTTCATTCTTACGTCAAACTTTGAAAAAGAATTTGAGGATAGCTCCGGGAAAATAAAAAGAGTCAGGTAAGATCCTGGAAAAAGACCTGTGGGTTAGGGCCCACTCAAGAGAAACACCGTTGAAATGATTGCTTGAAAGAGAGATTGCACCGGTTGAAATAAATGGCTTGAATGAGATAACAACCTCGAGATATCTTGAACGGATTAGGAATGAAAACACGAATCTCCTGAGATAACTTCAGCACACCGGAACAAAAGAATAGCGAGAGGTGAATGATTAAGAATTGCACCGGCATGAGAAAACAATGAAACGAGGAAAAGGATATGATCAACACGAGAATTGAATCCACCGAAGAAGAAAATGAGTGAAGAGTGACGAACTTGAAGCTCCATTAGAATCTTCCTGAGAATCACCGGATAAAACATTGAACGAAAAGAACGAAGAAATTTCACATCAATAAGCTGGATACTTGATTCAGAAATCTGAGTCCTTGAAGAAACAAAGGGAGGGAGGGAAAACAAAGACAACTTGGAGACTAATGAAACAAACACCGTTGGCGAAAACTGAGTTGATCTCGCGGATGTTGAAATGATCGGATCCACTTGAAGAGAAACACGCCAGTTAAAACGGATTGACATGACAATCTCGATTATCATGAAGGATTGGTATTCACATTGGAGTATGAGAACACCACTTAGGAAAAAGGCATGGAATCAACACTTGACATTGAAGCAACTCGAATACCACAACTGAAAACAAAACAAAGGATTGGCTTGCAGAATAAGCGGGAACAAACATATGATGGAGATTTCATCCGAAGTTTTCGTGGTGGGGCCCACACAGGCTCGATCGTACAGCACCATCATGTACAAGGCAGTGCACATGACATACGAAGCGTCCCCGAGTCAGCATAGCCAAGGACTCTTTAAGACACAACGAGACCACTGTAAAACCAACCGTGAATAGGCGGACCACTAGACGTCGAACCCCAATTTCATATCATACATCTGTCGGAAAAATATCCTAAGAGCTACTTGAATTCCCACTTATAAACTCCTGAAACTTTCCAGTTATGCAATCAGGTGTTGGGGATACAAGGGAAGCATAATATCTCACCCAAAACTAGCAAATCCTACATCCAGCTGTATCCATCCTTCAACACATAACCAAGAAACCTTCGGAAATCGTTTACCTCAACCTTTGAAAAGCATCCGTTATACGAGTTATGGAAATAATCCCGAACTCCCGTCCCAGTACTGGGTGGCGTCGAGGTTATCTCACCAAAAACTGCATAAAAGAGATTTTCGATGTCGGCGAAACTCAGGTATTCCAGAACTGCAACGATAAAATTGTGACGACAACACCTCGGAGCTCAACTCCCCGGGACACTGCCACAACCCCTAAATGTCAGGAGGCACCAAGAACAATGTTCTCATCACAAAACCATCGGAACGATTCCAAGATACCCGCGTGAACCTAAAAAAAATTAAGTGAAATTTAAGGAGAGAAGAGTCAAAACTCTACGTCAGGATGCCTCACCAGAGCGACAAAGGGACTGAGGAGTAAAAAGAATCCTACTCTCCGATATATATAATCCTATAAAACTCAAAACATTTTTCTAGACTCAACAATGACAACGATTCGATCAAGCAGGGGGCTCCTAAGTCGGGGAAGGCTCTGATTACCAACTTGCAAAGCCCACGATGCGGCTATATCTCCCACGTGTCGAAGCACGACTTAGAGGCATAACCGCATTGTAAGTAATGTCGCAAGAGGGGTAATCTTTACACATCCCATGTACTGAATAAGGAAAGAGATACATAGTTGGCTTACAATCGCCACTTCACGCAATACATGAATATAACATTACATCATCCAGATACAATCAAGGTCCAACTACGGAACCAAAATAAAATAAGACTACCCCTAATGCTACAGATCCCCGATCGCCCCAACTGGGCTCCACTACTGATCAACTGGAAAACGGAACAACATAACGAACACGAACTTCATCGAGCTCCTCCTTGAGCTTGATTGCATCACCTGCATGATATCATCGGCACCTGCAAGCTGGTTTTGGAAGTATCTGTGAGTCACGGGGACTCAACAATCTCACACCCTCGCGATCAAGACTATTTAAGCTTATGTGTAGGTAAAAGGTATGTGAGGTGGAGCTGCAGCAAGCACTAGCATATATGGTGGCTAACTTACGCAAAAGAGAGCGAGAAGAGAAGGCAAGGCACGGTCGAGAAACTATGATCAAGAAGTGGTCCTAGAACAACCTACGTCAAGCATAACTCCAACGCCGTGTCCACTTCCCAGACTCTGCCGGAAAGAGACCATCACGGCTACACACGCGGTTGATGCATTTTAATTAAGTTAAGTGTCAAGTTCTCTACAACCGGACATTAACAAATTCCCATCTGCCCATAACCGCGGGCACGGCTTTCGAAAGTTCAAAACCCTACAGGGGTGTCCCAACTTAGCCCATCACAAGCTCTCACGGTCAACGAAGGATATTCCTTCTCCCAGGACAGCCTGATCAGACTCGGAATCCAGGTTACAAGACATCTCGACAATGGTAAAACTAAACCAGCAAAGCCGCCCGAATGTGCCGACAAATCCCGACAGGAGCTGCACATATCTCGTTCTCAGGGCACACTCAGATGAGCGCTCCGTACAACTAAAACCAAACCTCGAGTTTCCCCGAGGGGGCGCTGCAAAGGGCTCTAGTTTGGACCAACACTCAAAGGAGCACTGGCCCGGGGGTTTAAAATAAAGATGACCCTTGAGTCTGCAGAACCCAAGGGAAAAAGGCTTAGGTGGAAAATGGAAAAAACAAGGTTGGGCCTTGCTGGAGGAGTTTTATTCAAGGCGAACTGTCAAGGGGTTCCCATTATAACCCAACCGCGTAAGGAACGCAAAATCAAGGAACATAACACTGGTATGACGGAAACTAGGGCGGCAAGAGTGGAACAAAACACCAGGCATAAGGCCGAGCCTTCCACCCTTTACCAAGTATATAGATGCATTAATTAAATAAGAGATATTGTGATATCCCAACAAATAAACATGCTCCAACAAGGAACAAACTCCAATCTTCACCTGCAACTAGCAACACTATAAGAGGGGCTGAGCAAAGCGGTAACATAGCCAAACAACGGTTTGCTAGGACAAGGTGGGTTAGAGGCTTGACATGGCAATATGGGAGGCATGACATAGCAAGTGGTAGGTATCGCGGCATAACAAAAGAGCGAGCAACTAGCAAGCAAAGATAGAAGTGATTTCGAGGGTATGGTCATCTTGCCTGAGATCCCGCAAGGAAGAAGAACGAGTCCATGAAGAAGACAAACGGACGTAGATGAACGGATCCTCACAACTCCGGAACGAAACCGAAGCTAATGCGAGAAGTAACCCGGAAAGAAGCAAACAACATAGTAAACAACCATCACATAAACATGGCATGATGCACAACCAAGTATGATGCATGTCCGGTTTAAATATGCATGGCATGGCAAAGTGCACAAACAATACTACAAATTAAGTGGAGCTCAATATGCAACGAGTTGCATATTGATGAAACACCACGTCAATTATTTAGTTCCTCTCGTTTAGGTACCCAACAATATTAAAGGTTGGTTAACATGGCAAGAGGTGAAGCATAACAAAACTATACCATCTAAACAATTTAAATGGGGCCGGATATAGCAAACAACAAATCCGGTAAATCCCCACATGCATTTAGTAATTAATGCAAACAACAATTTAAACATTTTAATTGTTGTTATCATGATGCGGATGACATGGGCAAGTTTTATGCAATATTTATGAAAAGTTGATAAGAGCATTTTATGAAGCATTTGTCACCGTGGTAGAAAGAAAGGGGTGCCACGGCGACGAAATGGAAATGGTGCCATGGCAACATTCCGGTTCCAATAACTCGATTGAGATGCCGGTGAAAATAAAGTGTGACAGGAGCGAGTCACGCAAGGATGGTGGGGTGATCCCGGATACCGGGTTCCCACGGGTCGACGGCATGGCAAACAAGGGGAGACGTGTAATGACAACTCGGACACGGTGCAAACGCGGACATCACATACAACATGCATTTGTCCACGGTCGTTGGTCCGACAGTTATACCATCCAAGGGTGCATTTCGAGGCGGAACGAGTCGGTGCAAAGTAGAGGAAGTAGACGTTCTCGCGACGGTAGAGGAAGTAGTGGTACACGTCTCGGAGAAGGACTTGACGCATTTGATGTTTCCGAGGGCGACGGCGGGGGAACTTGGCGTTAGTGCTACACGGGTCTTTGGTGACGGTCGATGTACATGGCAAACGTAGAGGTACTATGCTTCGGTCGTCGTGGTACTTGGCGATAGTAGTGGTACAAGAGTTGTGGCCGGCCTTGGCAGTTCATCGTGTAGTCGTAAACGTTCCATAGATGTTCATGTCGTCATAGCCGTTCAGATCTTGGAGCGATGGTACTCGTTCACTTGACAGTCTTGAAGGATTCGAAGGGGTACTGGCCGGTCTATCGTGGTACTCGTTTGGGCATCCATGTGTCGTGGTACGTGGTATCCCTGTAGTTGACCTTGCCGGTCTTGATGGTCTGAAAAGAAGTAGCACAAGGACCTCGGGAGAACGATGAAGCCGCATGGAGGCTTGCGACAGGGAAGTCAGCGCAGGCACGGGACCCCATCCTGTCGCTCGAAAGCAGGGGTACTTGATGTGGCGGAGCTCTACAGCGAAGCAACAGCAGCAGCAGGACTCGGCATGGCGGCGAGAGCTGCAAGGGAGGTCGAAGGCTGGGCTGGCACGCTGGAGAGGAAGCAAGAGCATGGCGAGGTGGATGTCTAGGCTGGGCCATGCCGCAGCGGCGAGGGACTCCGGGATGGCCTGGAGGTCGAGGAAGACGAGCTCGAAGCGGTGCTGGAGCATAGCGACGCGGCGGCCGGACGAAGCAGGGTGACGAGGTGGTGCTTGGGGCTCGAGGTCGCGGGGAAGCAGAAGCTCCGGTGGTGTTGCGCCGGAGACGCAGCAGAGAAGAAGGAGGAGTAGCAGAGGAAGGGGACCGCGCGGAGAGCGTCATGCTCGCCGGCGTGAGGAAGGAGATCCGGCGGGGCGCGAGGGAACTAGGCGGCGGCCTGCAGGATCCGGCGAGGGGCGACTGCAGGGAGCAGGCGACATCCATGGCACTCGGGAAAGCGCTGGGAGGAGAGGGCCAGGCGCGGGGAGGACAAGAGGAGAGGTTGGGGAATCGGGCAGAGGGGAGAGGTCGAGGGATCCCTCAATCCCTCTGGCGGCGCTAGGAGGGACCGATGGCGATCGGCTAGGGTTGAGGGCGGCTGGGCCAATGGGCCGGCCTAGCTAGGAGGCCCAAGTGACCAGCTGGGCTCTGCTCTCTCTCTCACTCTATATATATTCCCTTTAACAGAAAGCATACAGAGGAGAAAAAGGAAGAGGGGGGTTAGAGAAAGAATTTGGGCATGCGGTTAAATTTCCCAGACTCATAAATGAGTATGA
Organism: Triticum monococcum; assembly: GCA_034509565.1. Taxonomy (NCBI): domain Eukaryota; kingdom Viridiplantae; phylum Streptophyta; class Magnoliopsida; order Poales; family Poaceae; genus Triticum; species Triticum monococcum. Next base: position 480,137,461 of record CM067843.1, read on the forward strand.
TCCAAGAAAAAAAATGGAGTGGGCATATCTCAAAGTTTAAATTCAAACTCATTTGATTTGAATTCAAAAGGTTCGAATAGGAAGTGAGGGTTAGGAAGGTCCAAAAATGTTCGGATTTTGGTGGAGCTCCGGAAAATGATGAAAGAAAATATGACAAAGTTAGAGACCAAGAGTTGAGAAGGAAAAAGGCATGGGATATTTGCAAGTGTGGTATGGTTAATTCCAAATAAATGGAATAATTTTTATCATAGCTCCCTAATAGTATTGAGAGGCTTTAATATGTTATAAAGAGAAATCACAAGTGAATTCCCTCGATTTAAATGGATCAAAGATCCATGCCATTTATTTAGATGGGTTAAGAAAAGAAATGACATGATGGCATGCTCCAATGCACATGATGCAATGATGAATGCAACGAACCAAACAAATCACACGATGAAACCTGAAAACCCTGGAAGGCATCTGAAGCTCCGGTCTTGGGGCGTCACAGAAACGCACCAGCCATAAGGGGCTGGTGCGCCCCCCATATGGGCCAACCTAAGGAGGAGAAGGAAAGGGGAGAAGGGAAAGGAAAGTGTGGAGTCTGCTCGTGATGGAGAGAGTAGAGATGACTTCCCTCTAGCTAGGGTTTTCTTCTTCTCGAGGCGATCTTGATCGCCGTCGTTGAGATCGTCTTATTCCCTACCTCTCCCGTGTCTTCTGGCCTCCTCTCTTCGAGCAGGGGTGCCACGACGTCTCTGGTCCTGGCGGGATTGGGGAGGGGGGCTCTAGGGTTATCTACAATGCCCAGTGTTCTAATCAGGTTAGCGTTTGAAGTTTTCCATGGCGTCGGACGGAGCTTCAGGGTCGCATTCAGCGGGGCCCTCCGAGGCGGACGACGTAGCAGCACTGATGATGGAGCTAGGTCTTTGAGAAGAGGACCTTGATGATGTGGTGTTCGATGAGGGGGAGGCGCCGCTGGAGGAGGCACGATGGATGCGCTGGTCAGGGTGCACACGCCCAAATCATACAGCCAATATTGGTTCTTTAAGAATATGAGAGCGGCCTGGGATCTAGCACAGGAGGTCCAATTCAAGCCGCTTGAGGACAATCTATACACGACCCAGTTCTCATGTTTGGGAGATTGGGAGAGAGTAACACGTGATGGTCCATGGCATTTCCTGGGAGACGCCGTTATACTGAAACCATATGATGGATTGGCTAAACCGTCAACAGTTCAACTTGATACTATCGAGATCTGGTTGCAGATTCATGATGTCCCGCCTTTGTATGCTCATCTAGTGCCTTCTCTAGCTCAGAAGGTCAGAGAAGTTTTATATGCAGAACCCCAATCGCATAACTTTGTGGGGAATTTCCATCGGGTTTGGTCCGGATAGATGTCAATAAGCCTTTGAAGAATGCTGTTTCTATGATAAGGGATGGAAAGCGCCAAATATACAGAGTTAGATATGAGAAGCTTCCAGAATGGTGTGCTGTCTGTGGTAAGTTGGGCCACCTATTCAAAGAACATGGAAGTGGAATCCACCATCCAACAGCCTTGGTTTTCAAAGGCCTTAGAGCTTCCTGGGCCATGCGCACTGGACAGGGCCCCGGAGGAGGCCATGGCCGGAGGGGAGGCCGAAGAGGAGGCCGTGGAGCTCGGGGAAATGGGACCTTCTCTCATCAAGATGTGGGTAGTGAAGGGAAGGAGGATTATACCTCCAAAACTGATACAGATATGATAGATGTTAACTATATCAGGAAGAGGACGCAGATGCAACAAGTGTCGCAACCAAGTCATATTGAGCCGGGTGCAGGAGACCCTTGTGCTGCCACCACCTCCTACTGATCCCTTGAGTCCGAGCAGCAAATAGGACCTGAAGAGGGCCAAAACAAATGTAGCAACAAAGGAGCAGGATTTGTAGAAGAATGGCGATCTTGGCAAGATTGTTTCATCATTGGCGGGCTCCTTCGAGGAGCACCGCTGGGCCCAATGAATATCTTCTATTGGAACTGTCGTGGTGCGGGTAAGCTGCGACAGTCCGTGAACTTCGCGAGGCAATTTACCCCTACCCTGTTGTGCGTTGTTGAAACTCAAATTGAAGGTGCTAGGGTAGAAGCATTAGCTGGAACATTGGGTTTTGATAACTCTTATGTTGTCAGTAGTCAAGGTAGGAGTGGTGGAATAGGCTTGTTCTGGAATAATTCAATAAAGGTTGAAATTCTTGGTTATTCTATTCATCATCTCGACGTGTCTGTTGAGGAACAAGATGCAGAGAAGTGGAGGATGACTTGCGTTTATGCGGAGGCACAAACACACATGAGGCATCACACATGGACAACTTTGAAAAACATTAGCACTTTGAGCGATCTTCCCTAGCTCTGTTTGGGTGATTTCAATGAGGTTTTACGTCCAGATGAACATCAAGGAGTTGTCCACCACATCAATGCCTAGATCCAAGCCTTCAGAGAAGTCCTTGATGTTTGCATGTTGCTTGATCTGGGATACAAAGGCAATTTTTGGACTTTGAGAAGAAGGTAACAGGGGGGAGCTATACGAGGTGTAGACTTGACAGCGCTCTCACTAATGCCTCATGGCTGGCCAAAGATTCCGCTGGTTGCGGTCACGCACCTATCGGGGTAACTTTAGACCATGCCCCCTACCGCTAGAGCTGGACGCAGGGACACACGAGCGGGTACAAAGACCATTCAGGTATGAGCTGATGTGGGAGGCGCATGAAACCTTCCATGACACGATAGTGTCTGGATGGGGGGGCAGACCTCCATGCACTTCAGTGGCAGAACTGCGCCAGAAAATGCAGGATCTTGCGAACGGTTTGCAGAAGTGGAGTCAGGATACGTTTGGGAGTGTCGGAAAAGAGATTAAAAACCCAAACAGATGCTACAGGAACTCAAGAACGACCCGGCGAGATCAGGTCCTTCCCATGTCGAGCTAAAAATTAATGAGAAGCTAATAGAGATGTACTACAGGGAGGAGATTATGTGGCGTCAGAGAGCTGTGGTTGAGTGGCTTTCAGCAGAAGACAAAAACACAAAGTTCTTCCATCTTTGAGCTAGTCTTCGCCGCAAGAAAAATATGATCAAAGCACTACAAAACTCTCTTGGAGTGGAGATTTCCGATCCAGCGGAGCTAAAGGTATTAGCTAATGATTTTTATAAGTCCTTATATCTCTCTGAAGGGGTCCAGAACATGGATGCGGTGCTTGAACATGTTCCAAGAAAGGTGACAGCCGAGATGAACTCTAACCTGTGTGCCCCGTACACCAAGGAAGAGGTCAAGATCGCTTTATTTCAGATGTTTCCGACCAAGGCTCCGGGTCCAGACGGGTTCCCTGCTCATTTTTACCAAAGGCACTGGGATATATGTGGGGATGAAGTAACAAATATAGTGCTCAGAATAGTGAATGGCGAGGAGAGCCCAGAATCTGTCGACGATACTGTTTTGGTATTGATTCCTAAGGTAACGACCCCCACAGTACTTGCTCAATTCTGGCCTATAAGTCTTTGCAATGTTCTGTATAAAATAGCCTCGAAAGTGATAGCAAACAGGTTGAAAATTGCTTGACATAATTTCTGAGGAACAGTCTGCGTTTGTGCCTGGGAGGCTGATTACGGATAATATTGTCAGTGCTTATGAGTGCTTACACTTTATGAAAATATCGAGAGCAAAATCAAATAGTTATTATGCTTTGAATCCGGATATGATGAAGGCATATGATAGACTGAAGTGGGCTTATTTGAGAGGTATCATGACTAAAGTGGGATTTGATCATCATTGGATAGAGGTGGTCATGGGCATGGTCTCTTCAGTCTCATTCTCTGTTTGTTTTAATGGCGAGAAGCTCAACTCTTTTATACCCACACGCGGTATCCGGCTGGGAGACCCAATCTCCCCCTACTTGTTCTTGATTGCAGCGGAGGGCCTTTCGTGCCTCCTTAAATCAAGTTCTCAGTCATCTCTAACAGGTATCCAGGTGGCTCCCGCGGCTCCCACCGTTAACCACCTCTTGTTTGGAGATGATAGCCTGTTGTTATTCAAGGCAAGTGGGGAGAGTTCAACTACGGTGTCAAACCTACTTGATACATATTGCAATGCTTCTGGATAGCGGATCAACAATGAGAAATCCTCAATTTTCTTCAGCAAGGGATGCCCGGTGCAGGTGAGAGAAACTGTCAAGAACAATCTACAAGTACACAATGAGTCTTTTAGTGAGTGCTACCTGGGCATGCCGACTGATGTCGGCCACTCAAAAAATGATACGTTCAAATATCTTCGAGATCGTGTTTGGGAGAAGATCAAAGGGTGGATGGAGAAATTACTCTCAGCTACTGGTAAAGAAGTTTTGATCAAATCTGTGGCACAAGCTATACCAATCTATTCCATGTCTTTCTTCAGATTGCCACGAGGTTTATGTGAGAGCATAATGTTTATTATCCGACAATTCTGGTGGGGATCCAAACATGGAAAGAGAAAGCCCAGTTGGGTGGCGTGGGATATAATGACTCTACCGAAGCACTTGGGGGCCTAGGTTTCTGTGACATGGAGATTTTTAACCATGCCCTTCTGGCAAGGCAGGCATGGCGCACCCTTACAGATAGCACATCGCTAAGTGCCCATATTCGTAAGGAAGTATATTTCCCACATTGCTCTCTCCTTCAAGCCGAACTGGGATCATATCCATCCCAAATATGGCGGACGATATTGGATGGCCGCGACATCCTGGCACAAGGGGTCATTAGGCGCATTAGAGATGGAGAGACAACAGATATCTGGCTGCATAATTGGATCCCACGTGATGGCCTCAAGCGACCCATCTGCGTACGTGTTCAGAACCGTCCAGAGAGGGTGGTGCAGCTCATAGATGCAACTTCGGCAACATGGAATGAGAATTTGGTACGTTCAGTGTTCACTCATTTTGATGCGGAAGAGATACTACAGATTCCTTTATGCACACGTCATGTGAGTGATTTTTGGGCCTGGCATGAGGAACCTCGAGGAATGTTTAGTGTTCGCTCGACTTACCGAATGATACTGAAGACGAAACATAGCAGGGAGGCATGGTTATATGAGGAGGACGAAACATCTTACGAGCAGCAAGAGACCAAGAAGTGGTCCATGAACTGGCACATGCAAGTTCCATCCAAACTCAAGGTTTTTGTGTGGCGGCTAGTTCGTCAATCCATGCCGACGGGTTCGATTCTCAAACACCGTCACATGGCAACAGAGGATACTTGCTTGATATGTGGGGTTGTTGACACTTGGAAACATGCTCTTATTTCCTGTCCGATGGCGGCGAGTGTATGGGCGTTGGCCCCGGAGGAGTTGGTGCAGCATATGGTGGATCGCGAGGAAGAGGGCCCGAAGGAGTGGTTGTTTTAAATGCATGAAATGTTGACGAAAGAGCTTTTTGATCGACTAGTGGTGACGCTTTGGGCACCATGGGTTGCCAGAAGGAAGGCAATTCACGAGAACATATTTCAACCACCTTATTCTGTCAATAGCTTTATAACTAAATATTTGGGCAAGCTACAAGTGATCAATGCAAGGAAACCATCGATGGACACTCCAACTAGTTCTAGACTGAAGAGATGGCTAGCCCCACCCTCAGGTGATGCGAAGTTCAACGATGACGCGGCGGTAACCAGCTATGGTGGAGCAGTCGGGGTCATTTGCAGAGATGACAGAGGAATGTTCATGGGAGCATCTACCCTTTCCTTCACATACATTGTGGATCCCCCGACTTTGGAAGCTCTCGCCACCAGAGAAGCGCTCGCCTTGGCGAATGACCTCTATTTGAGATGCATTCAAGTCGCGTCGAACTGCAAAACGGTGGTTCAGGACTTACATAAGGAGAATTTGGCGAGCTATGGAGCAGTTATTCATGAAATAGTAGAACATTCCCTAGCTTTTGATTTTTGTAATTTCAGTCATGAGTTTAGGAGCTCAAACTTTGAAGCTCACAACTTAGCGAAGCATGCATTATCACTCGGTGGTGGCCGCCATGTTTGGTTAGGACATCCCGGGAACTTACCATCCGTCCCTGTAAACATTGTGACGAATTAATAAAAGCTTCGCGATGTTGCCTCAAAAAAAGAGGAAAGTGTGGATTAGGATTCCCACTTCCTTCCCTCTCCCCCTGTTTCCTCCCCCTTGGGGAATCATGGCAGGGGGCGCAGGGCAAGGCAGGGCCCCTAGGGGGTCGGCGGCCAGCCCTAGGGCACGCCCTGGCCTCTCCCTCCCCCTCCCACCTATATATATGTGGGAGGGGGGCACCCAGCACACACCAGGTCAATTGTTAGCCGTTGAAGGAAATATGCCCTAGAGGCAATAATAAACTTATTATTTATTTCCTTATATCATGATAAAAGTTTATTATTCATGCTAGAATTGTATTAACCAGAAACATAATACATGTGTGGATACATAGACAAACAGAAGTGTCACTAGTATGCCTGTACTTGACTAGCTCGTTAATCAAAGATGGTTATGTTTCCTAACCATGGACAAAGAGTTGTCATTTGATTAACAGGATCACATCATTAGTTGAATGATCTGATTGACATGACCCATTTCATTAGCTTAGCACCCGATCGTTTAGTATGTTGCTATTGCTTTCTTCATACATGCTCCTATGACTATGAGATTATGCAACTCCCGTGTGCCGAAAGAACACTTTGTGTGCTACCAAACGTCACAACGTAACTGGGTGATTATAAAGGTGCTCTACAGGTGTCTCCAAAGGTACATGTTGGGTTGGCGTATTTCGAGATTAGGATTTGTCACTCCGATCGTCGGAGAGGTATCTCTGGGCCCTCTCGCTAATGCACATCACTTAAGCCTTGCAAGCATTGCAACTAATGAGTTAGTTGCGGGATGATGTATTATGGAATGAGTAAAGAGACTTGCCGGTAACGAGATTGAACTAGGTATTGGATACCAACGATCGAATCTCGGGCAAGTAACATACCGATGACAAAGGGAACAACATATGTTGTTATGCGGTCAGACCGATAAAGATCTTCGTAGAATATGTAGGAGCCAATATGAGCATCCAGGTTCTGCTATTGGTTATTGACTGGAGACGAGTCTCGGTCATGTCTACATTGTTCTCGAACCCGTAGGGTCCGCACGCTTAAGGTTTCGATGACAGTTATATTATGAGTTTATGAGTTTTGATGTACCGAAGGAGTTCAGAGTCCCGGATGTGATCACGGACATGACGAGGAGTCTCGAAATGGTCGAGACATAAAGATTGATATATTGGAAGCCTATGTTTGGATATCGGAAGTGTTCCGGGTGAAATCGGGATTTTACCGGAGTACCGGGAGGTTACCGGACCCCCCCCCCCCCGGAGGTATATGGGCCTTAGTGGGCCTTAGTGGAAGAGAGGAGAGGTGGCCAGAGATGGGCAGCGCGCCTCTCCCCCCCTTGGTCCGAATAGGACAAGGAGAGGGGGCCGGCCCCCCTTCCTCCTCTCTCCCCTCTTTCCCCCCTCCACGAATCCTATTCCAACTAGGAAAGGGGGGAGTCCTACTCCCGGAGGGAGTAGGACTCCTCCTGGCGCGCCTCCTCTTGGCCGGCCGCCCCCCCCCCCCTTTTGAGCCTTTATATACGGAGGTAGGGGCACCCCCCTAGAGACACAAGTTGATCCACGTGATCATATTCTTAGCCGTGTGCGGTGCCCCCTTCCACCATAGTCCTCAATAATATTGTAGCAGTGCTTAGGCGAAGCCCTGCGACATTAGTACATCAAGATCGTCACCACGCCGTCGTGCTGACGGAACTCTTCCCCGACACTTTGCTGGATCGGAGTCTGGGGATCGTCATCGAGCTGAACGTGTGCTAGAACTCGGAGGTGTCGTAGTTTCGGTGCTTGATCGGTCGGGCCGTGAAGACGTATGACTACATCAACTGCGTTGTCATAACGCTTCCGCTATCGGTCTACGAGGGTATGTAGACAACACTCTCCCCTCTCGTTGCTATGCATCACCATGATCTTGCGTGTGCGTAGGAAATTTTTTGAAATTACTACGTTCCCCAACAGTGGCATCCGAGCCTAGGTTTTATGTGTTGATGTTATATGCACGAGTAGAACACAAGTGAGTTGTGGGCGATATAAGTCATACTGCTTACCAGCATGTCATACTTTGGTTCGGCGGTATAGTTGGACGAAGCGGCCCAGACCGACATTACGCGTACGCTTACGCGAGACCGGTTCTCCCGACGTGCTTTGCACATAGGTGGCTTGCGGGTGACAGTTTCTCCAACTTTAGTTGAACTGAGTGTGGCTACGCCCGGTCCTTGCGAAGGTTAAAACAGCACCAACTTGAAAAACTATCGTTGTGGTTTTGATGCGTAGGTAAGATTGGTTCTTGCTTAAGCCCGTAGTAGCCACGTAAAAACTTGCAACAACAAAGTAGAGGACGTCTAACTTGTTTTTGCAGGGCATGTTGTGATGTGATATGGTCAAGCATGATGCTAAATTGTATGAGATGATCAAGTTTTGTAACCAAGTTATCAGCAACTGGTAGGAGCCATATGGTTGTCGCTTTATTGTATGCAATGCAATCGCGCTGTAATGCTTTACTTTATCACTAAGCAGTAGCGATAGTCGTGGAAGCATAAGATTGGTGAGACGACAACGATACTACGATGGAGATCAAGGTGTCGCGCCGGTGACGATGGCGATCACGACGGTGCTTCGGAGATGGAGATCACAAGCACAAGATGATGATGGCCATATCATATCACTTATATTGTTTGCATGTGATGTTTATCTTTTATGCATCTTATCTTGCTTTGATTGACGGTAGCATTATAAAATGATCTCTCACTAAATTATCAAGAAGTGTTCTCCCTGAGTATGCACCGTTGCAAAAGTTCTTCGTGGTGAGACACCACGTGATGATCGGGTGTGATAGGCTCTACGTTCAAATACAGCAGGTGCAAAACACTTGCACACGTGAAATACTCAGGTTATACTTGACGAGCCAAGCATATACAGATATGGCCTCGGAACACGGAGACCGAAAGGTCGAGCGTGAATCATATAGTAGGTATGATCAACATATTGATGTTCACCAATGAAACTACTCCATCTCACGTGATGATCGGACATGGTTTAGTTAATTTGGATCACGTAATCACTTAGAGGATTAGAGGGATATCTATCTAAGTGGGAGTTCTTAAGTAATATGATTAATTGAACCTAAATTTATCATGAACTTAGTACCTGATAAGTATCTTGCTTATGTATGTTTGATTGTAGATAGATGGCCCGTGCTGTTGTTCCGTTGAATTTTAATGCGTTCCTTGAGAAAGCAAAGTTGAAAGATGGTGGTAGCAATTACATGGACTGGGTCCATAACTTGAGGATTATCCTCATTGTTGCACAGAAGAATTACGTCCTGGAAGCACCACTGGGTGCCAGGCCTGCCGCTGGAGCAACACCAGATGTTATGAACGTCTGGCAGAGCAAAGGTGATGACTACTCGATAGTTCAATGTGCCATGCTTTACGGCTTAGAACCGGGACTTCAACGACGTTTTGAACGTCATGGGGCATATGAGATGTTCCAGGAGTTGAAGTTAATATTTCAAGCAAATGCCCGGATTGAGAGATATGAAGTCTCCAATAAGTTCTATAGCTGCAAGATGGAGGAGAACAGTTCTGTCAGTGAGCATATACTCAAGATGTCTGGGTATTGTAATCACTTGATTCAACTGGGAGTTAATCTTCCGGATGATAGCGTCATTGACAGAATTCTCCAATCACTTCCACCAAGCTACAAGAGCTTCGTGATGAACTATAATATGCAAGGGATGAATAAGACTATTCCCGAGCTCTTCGCGATGCTAAAAGCTGCGGAGGTAGAAATCAAGAAGAAGCATCAAGTGTTGATGGTCAACAAGACCACTAGTTTCAAGAAAAAGGGCAAAGGGAAGAAGAAGGGGAACTTCAAGAAGAATAGCAAGCAAGTTGCTGCTTAAGAGAAGAAACCCAAGTCTGGACCTAAGCCTGAAACTGAGTGCTTCTACTACAAGCAGACTGGTCACTGGAAGCGGAACTGCCCCAAGTATTTGGCGGATAAGAAGGATGGCAAGGTGAACAAAGGTATATGTGATATACATGTTATTGATGTGTACCTTACTAATGCTCGCAGTAGCACCTGGGTATTTGATACTGGTTCTGTTGCTAATATTTGCAACTCGAAACAGGGACTACAGATTAAGCGAAGATTAGCTAAGGACGAGGTGACGATGCGCGTGGGAAATGGTTCCAAAGTCGATGTGATCGCGGTAGGCACGCTACCTCTACATCTACCTTTGGGATTAATATTAGACCTAAATAATTGTTATTTGGTGCCAGCGTTAAGCATGAACATTATATCTGGATCTTGTTTGATGCGAGACGGTTATTCATTTAAATCAGAGAATAATGGTTGTTCTATTTATATGAGTAATATCTTTTATGGTCATGCACCCTTGAAGAATGGTCTATTCTTATTGAATCTCGATAGTAGTGACACACATATTCATAATGTTGAAGCCAAAAGATGCAGAGTTGATAATGATAGTGCAACTTATTTGTGGCACTGCCGTTTAGGTCATATCGATGTAAAGTGCATGAAGAAACTCCATACTGATGGACTTTTGGAACCACTTGATTATGAATCACTTGGTACTTGCGAGCCGTGCCTTATGGGCAAGATGACTAAAACGCCGTTCTCCGGTACTATGGAGAGAGCAATAGATTTGTTGGGAATCATACATACAGATGTATGTGGTCCGATGAATATTGAGGCTCGTGGTGGATATCATTATTATCTTACCTTCACAGATGACTTAAGCAGATATGGGTATATCTACTTAATGAAACACAAGTCTGAAAACATTTGAAAAGTTCAAAGAATTTCATAGTGAAGTTGAAAATCATCGTAACAAGAAAATAAAGTTTCTACGATCTGATCGTGGAGGAGAATATTTGAGTTACGAATTTGGTGTACATTTGAAACAATGCGGAATAGTTTCGCAACTCACGCCACCCGGAACACCATAGCGTAATGGTGTGTCCGGACGTCGTAATCGTACTTTACTAGATATGGTATGATCTATGATGTCTCTTACTGATTTACCGCTATCGTTTTGGGGTTATGCTTTAGAGACGGCCGCATTCACGTTAAATAGGGCACCATCAAAATCCGTTGAGACGACGCCTTATGAACTATGGTTTGGCAAGAAACCAAAGTTGTCATTTCTGAAAGTTTGGGGTTGTGATGCTTATGTGAAAAAGCTTCAACCTGATAAGCTCGAACCCAAATCGGAGAAATGTGTCTTCATAGGATATCCAAAGGAGACTATTGGATACACCTTCTATCACAGATCCGAAGGCAAGACTTTTGTTGCTAAGTTTGGAAACTTTCTGGAGAAGGAGTTTCTCTCGAAAGAAGTGAGTGGGAGGAAAGTAGAACTTGACGAGGTAACTGTACCTGCTCCCTTGTTGGAGAGTAATGCATCACAGAAACCTGTTTCTGTGACACCTACACCAATAAGTGAGGAAGCTAATGATAATGATCATGAAACTTCAGAACAAGATACTACTGAACCTCGTAGATCAACCAAAGTGAGATCCGCACCAAAGTGGTACGGTAATCCTGTTCTGGAAGTCATGCTACTAGATCATGATGAACCTACGAACTATGATGAAGCGATGGTGAGCCCAAATTCCGCAAAATGGCTTGAAGCCATGAAATCTGAGATGGGATCCATGTATGAGAACAAAGTGTGGACTTTGGTTAACTTGCCCGATGATCGGCAAGCGATTGAGAATAAATGGATCTTCAAGAAGAAGACTGACGCTGACGGTAATATTACTGTCTACAAAGCTCGACTTGTCGCAAAAGGGTTTCGGCAAGTTCAAGGGATTGACTACGATGAGACCTTCTCACCCGTAGCGATGCTTAAGTCTGTCCGAATCATGTTAGCAATTGCCGCATTTTATGATTATGAAATTTGGCAGATGGATGTCAAAACTGCATTCCTGAATGGGTTTCTGGAAGAAGAGTTGCATATGATGCAACCAGAAGGTTTTGTCGATCCAAAGGGAGATAACAAAGTGTGCAAGCTCCAGCGATCCATCTATGGACTCGTGCAAGCCTCTCGGAGTTGGAACAAACGCTTTGATAGTGTGATCAAAGCATTTGGTTTTATACAGACTTTCGGAGAAGCCTGTATTTACAAGAAAGTGAGTGGGAGCTCTGTAGCATTTCTGATATTATATGTGGATGACATATTGCTGATTGGAAATGATATAGAATTTCTGGATAGCATAAAGGGATACCTGAATAAGAGTTTTTCAATGAAAGACCTCGGTGAAGCTGCTTACATATTAGGCATTAAGATCTATAGAGATAGATCAAGACGCTTAATTGGACTTTCACAAAGCACATACCTTGACAAGATTTTGAAGAAGTTCAAAATGGATCAAGCAAAGAAAGGGTTCTTGCCTGTGCTACAAGGTGTGAAATTGAGTCAGACTCAATGCCCGACCACTACAGAAGATAGAGAGAAAATGAGAGATGTTCCCTATGCTTCAGCCATACGCTCTATCATGTATGCGATGTTGTGTACCAGACCTGATGTGTGCCTTGCTATAAGTCTAGCAGGGAGGTACCAAAGTAATCCAGGAGTGGATCACTGGACAGCGGTCAAGAACATCCTGAAGTACCTGAAAAGGACTAAGGATATGTTTCTTGTATATGGAGGTGACAAAGAGCTCATCGTAAACGGTTACGTTGATGCAAGCTTTGACACTGATTCGGACGATTCTAAATCGCAAACCGGATACGTGTTTACATTAAACGGTGGAGCTGTCAGTTGGTGCAGTTCTAAACAAAGCGTCGTGGCGGGATCTATATGTGAAGCGGAGTACATAGCTGCTTCGGAAGCAGCAAACGAAGGAGTCTGGATGAAGGAGTTCATATCCGATCTAGGTGTCATACCTAGTGCATCGGGTCCAATGAAAATCTTTTGTGACAATACTGGTGCAATTGCCTTGGCGAAGGAATCCAGATTTCACAAGAGAACCAAGCAAAAGACGCTTCAATTCCATCCGGGATCTAGTCCAGGTGGGAGACATAGAGATTTGCAAGATACATACGGATCTGAATGTAGCAGACCCGTTAACTAAGCCTCTTCCACGAGCAAAACATGATCAGCACCAAGGCTCCATGGGTGTTAGAATCATTACTGTGTAATCTAGATTATTGACTCTAGTGCAAGTGCGAGACTGAAGGAAATATGCCCTAGAGGCAATAATAAAGTTATTATTTATTTCCTTATATCATGATAAAAGTTTATTATTCATGCTAGAATTGTATTAACCGGAAACATAATACATGTGTGAATACATAGACAAACAGAAGTGTCACTAGTATGCCTGTACTTGACTAGCTCATTAATCAAAGATGGTTATGTTTCCTAACCATGGACAAAGAGTTGTCATTTGATTAACGGGATCACATCATTAGTTGAATGATCTGATTGACATGACTCATTTCATTAGCTTAGCACCCGATCGTTTAGTATGTTGCTATTGCTTTCTTCATACATGCTCCTATGACTATGAGATTATGCAACTCCCGTGTGCCGGAGGAACACTTTGTGTGCTACCAAACGTCACAACGTAACTGGGTGATTATAAAGGTGCTCTACAGGTGTCTATAAAGGTACATGTTGGGTTGGCGTATTTCGAGATTAGGATTTGTCACTCGGATCGGCGGAGAGGTATCTCTGGGCCCTCTCGGTAATGCACATAACTTAAGACTTGCAAGCATTGCAACTAATGAGTTAGTTGCGGGATGATGTATTACGGAACAAGTAAAGAGACTTGCCGGTAACGAGATTGAACTAGGTATTGGATACCGACGATCGAATCTCGGGCAAGTAACATACCGATGACAAAGGGAACAACGTATGTTGTTATGCGGTCTGACCGATAAAGATCTTCGTAGAATATGTAGGAGCCAATATGAGCATCCAGGTTCCGCTATTGGTTATTGCCTGGAGACGAGTCTCGGTCATGTCTACATTGTTCTCGAACCCGTAGGGTCCGCACGCTTAAGGTTTCGATGACAGTTATATTATGAGTTTATGAGTTTTGATGTACCGAAGGAGTTCGGAGTCCCGGATGTGATCACGGACATGACGAGGAGTCTCGAAATGGTCGAGACATAAAGATTGATATATTGGAAGCCTATGTTTGGATATCGGAAGTGTTCCGGGTGAAATCGGGATTTTACCGGAGTACCGGGAGGTTACCGGAACCCCCCGGGAGGTATATGGGCCTTAGTGGGCCTTAGTGGAAGAGAGGAGAGGTGGCTAGAGATGGGCAGCGCGCCTCTCCCCCCTTGGCCCGAATAGGACAAGGAGAGGGGGCCGTCCCCCCTTCCTCCTCTCTCTCCTCTTTCCCCCCTCCACGAATCCTATTCCAACTAGGAAAGGGGGGAGTCCTACTCCCGGAGGGAGTAGGACTCCTCCTGGCGCGCCTCCTCTTGGCCGGCTGCCCCCCCCCCTTTTGAGCCTTTATATACGGAGGCAGGGGCACCCCCCTAGAGACACAAGTTGATCCACGTGATCATATTCTTAGCCGTGTGCGGTGCCCCCTTCCACCATAGTCCTCGATAATATTGTAGCAGTGCTTAGGCGAAGCCCTACGACATTAGTACATCAAGATCGTCACCACGCCGTCATGCTGACGGAACTCTTCCCCGGCACTTTGCTGGATCAGAGTCTGGGGATCGTCATCGAGCTGAACATGTGCTAGAACTCGGAGGTGCCGTAGTTTCGGTGCTTGATCGGTCGGGCCGTGAAGACGTACGACTACATCAACCGCGTTGTCATAACGCTTCCGCTATCGGTCTACGAGGGTACGTAGACAACACTCTCCCCTCTCGTTGCTATGCATCACCATGATATTGCGTGTACGTAGATTTTTTTTTGAAATTACTACGTTCCCCAACAGCCGTGTGCGGCGCCCCCTCCACCATTTACACCCGCGGTCATTTTTTCGTAGTGCTTAGGCAAAGCCCTACGGAGATCACTTCACCATCACCGTCACCATGCCGTCGTGCTGACGGAACTCGTCTACTACCTCGACGTCTTGCTGGATCAAGAAGGCTAGGGATGTCATCAAGCTGAACGTGTGCAGAACACGGAGGTGTTGTGCGTTCGGTACTTGATCGGTTGACACGCGAATAAGTTCGACTACATCAACTGCGTTGTGAAACTCTTTCGCTTACGGTCTACGAGGGTACATAGAGACACTCTCCTCCTCGTTGCTATGCATCTCCATGGATAGATCATTGCGTGTGCGTAGAATTTTTTTGTTTTTCATGCAACGATTCCCAACAGAATGCATGACACATCACCCACAGGGACACACCTCTGCAAGGCACGCGAGTCGGACTCCCGACAGAGGCCAAGACGTTGACAAACACACCCACCTGGCCCGTCCCGTGCGGTACAGTGTGTGAGAGGGCACACACGGGCACGAGGAAACCCACCACGGAGAGGTGGCCCAGGTCGCACCTGCGACCACACGTCATGACACCCCAAGAAAGACGTTCGGGTGCGAGGCGACCAAGCCAATTGGGATGGTGGATGGCTTGAAGCGCATGACCACATGAACATTTGTGGCGAGATTCGGTTGGACATACTGCCGCACTCAACCGGATGGCCTCAGACAACCACTGCGGTGGAGCCTCGTCCTCGCGACGTCAGCTCCATTCAGAGGTGAATGCTGTTGGGGAACGTAGTAATTTCAAAAAAATCCCTACGCACACGCAAGATCATGGTGATGCATCGCAACGAGAGGGGAGAGTGTTGTCTACGTACCCTTGTAGACCGATAGCGGAAGCGTTATGACAACGCGGTTGATGTAGTCGTACGTCTTCATGATCCGACCGATCCAAGCACCAAAACTACGGCACCTCCGAGTTCTAGCACACGTTCAGCTCGATGACGATCCCCGGACTCCAATCCAGCAAAGTGTCAGGGAAGAGTTCTGTCAGCACGATGGCGTGGTGACGATCTTGATGTTCTACCGTCGCAGGGCTTCGCCTAAGCACCGCTACAATATTATCGAGGATTATGGTGGAAGGGGGCACCGCACACGGCTAAGAGAACGATCACGAAGATCAACTTGTGTGTCTATGGGGTGCCCCTTGCCCCCGTATATAAAGGAGTGGAGGAGGGGAGGGCCGGCCCTCTCTATGGCGCACCCTAGGGGAGTCCTACTCCCACCGGGAGTAGGATTCCCCCTTTCCTAGTCCAACTAGGAGTCCTTCCAAGTATTAGGAGTAGGAGACAAGGAAGGGGAAGAGGGAAGAGAAGGAAGGAGGGGGCGCAGCCCCTCCCCCTAGTCCAATTCGGACTAGGCCTTGGGGGGCGCGCGGCCTGCCTCTCCCTCTCCCCTAAAGCCCAATAAGGCCCATATACTTCTTCTCCCGTATTCCCGTAACTCCCCGGTACTCCGAAAAATACCCGAACCACTCGGAACCTTTCCGATGTCCGAATATAGTCGTCCAATATATCGATCTTTACGTCTCGACCATTTCGAGACTCCTCGTCATGTCCCTGATCTCATCCGGGACACCGAACTCCTTCGGTACATCAAAACTCAAAAACTCATAATATAACTATCATCGAAACCTTAAGCATGCGGACCCTACGGGTTCGAGAACAATGTAGACATGACCGAGACACGTCTCCGGTCAATAACCAATAGCGGGACCTGGATGCCCATATTGGCTCCTACATATTCTACGAAGATCTTTATCGGTCAGACCGCATAACAACATACGTTGTTCCCTTTGTCATCGGTATGTTACTTGCCCGAGATTCGATCATCGGTATCCAATACCTAGTTCAATCTTGTTACCGGCAAGTCTCTTTACTCGTTCCGTAATACATCATCCTGCAACTAACTCATTAGCTGCAATGCTTGCAAGGCTTAAGTGATGTGCATTACCGAGAGGGCCCAGAGATACCTCTCCGACAATCGCAGTGACAAATCCTAATCTCGAAATACGTCAACCCAACATGTACCTTTGGAGACACCTGTAGAGCTCCTTTATAATCACCCAGTTACGTTGTGACGTTTGGTAGCACACAAAGTGTTCCTCCGGCAAATGGGAGTTGCATAATCTCATAGTCATAGGAACATGTATAAGTCATGAAGAAAGCAATAGCAACATACTAAACGATCGGGTGCTAAGCTAATGGAATGGGTCATGTCAATCAGATCATTCACCTAATGATGTGATCCCGTTAATCAAATAACAACTCTTTGTCCATGGTTAGGAAACATAACCATCTTTGATTAACGAGCTAGTCAAGTAGAGGCATACTAGTGACACTCTGTTTGTCTATGTATTCACACATGTATTATGTTTCCGGTTAATAAAATTCTAGCATGAATAATAAACATTTATCATGAAATAAGGAAATAAATAATAACTTTATTATTGCCTCTAGGGCATATTTCCTTCAGTCTCCCACTTGCACTAGAGTCAATAATCTAGATCACATCACCATGTGATTAACATCGATAGTTCACATCATCATGTGATTAACACCCATAGTTCACATCGCTATGTGACCAACACCCAAAGGGTTTACTAGATTCAGTAATCTAGTTCACATCGCTTATGTGATTAACACCCAAAGAGTACTAAGGTGTGATCATGTTTTGCTTGTGAGAGAAGTTTAGTCAACGGGTCTGCCACATTCAGATCCGCATGTATTTTGCAAATTTCTATGTCAACAATGCTCTGCATGGAGCTACTCTAGCTAATTGCTCCCACTTTCAATATGTATCCAGATTGAGACTTAGAGTCATCTGGATCAGTGTCAAAACTTGCATCGACGTAACCCTTTACGACGAACCTTTTGTCACCTCCGTAATCGAGAAACATATCCTTATTCCAGTAAGGATAATTTTGACCGTTGTCCATTGATCTACTCCTAGATCATTATTGTACTCCCTCTCTTAACACAGTGTATGGTATACAATAGATCTGGTACACAGCATGGCATACTTTATAGAACCTATGACTGAGGCATAGGGAATGACTTTCATTCTCTTTCTATCTTCTGCCGTGGTCGGGCTTTGAGTCTTACTCAACTTCACACCTTGTAACACAGGCAAGAACCCTTTCTTTGCTTGATCCATTTTGAACTACTTCAAAATCTTGTCAAGGTATGTACTCATTGAAAAAACTTATCAAGCGTCTTGATCTATCTCTATAGATCTTGAAGCTCAATATGTAAGCAGCTTCACCGAAGCCTTTCTTTGAAAAACTCCTTTCAAACACTCCTTTATGCTTTACAGAATAATTCTACATTATTTCCGATCAACAATATGTCATTCACATATACTTATCAGAAATGCTGTAGTGCTCCCACTCACTTTCTTGTAAATACGGGCTTCACCGCAAGTCTGTATAAAACTATATGCTTTGATCAACTCATCAAAGCATATATTCCAACTCCGAGATGCTTGCACCAGTCCACAGATGGATCGCTAGAGCTTGCACATTTTGTTAGCACCTTTCAGATTGACAAAACCTTCTGGTTGCATCATATACAACTCTTCTTTAATAAATCCATTAAGGAATGTAATTTTGCTTATCCATTTGCCAGATTTCATAAAATGCGGAAATTATTAACATGATTCGGACAGACTCAAGCATAGATACGAGTGAGAAACTCTCATCGTAGTCAACACCTTGAACTTGTCGAAAACCTTTTGCGACAATTCTAGCTTTGTAGATAGTAACACTACTATCAGCGTCCGTCTTCCTCTTAAAGATCCATTTATTCTCAATTTCTTGCCGATCATCGGGCAAGTCAACCAAAGTCCATACTTTGTTCTCATACATGGATCCCATCTCAGATTTCGTGGCTTCAAGACACCTTGCGGAATCTGGGCTCACCATCGCTTCTTCATAGTTCGTAGGTTCATCATGATCTAGTAGCATGATTTCCAGAACAGGATTACCATACCACTCTGGCGCGGATCTCACTCTGGTTGATCTACGAGGTTCAGTAGTATCTTGTCCTGAAGTTTCATGATCATTATCATTAGCTTCCTCACTTGTTGGTGTAGGTGTCGCAGAAATAGTTTTCTGTGATGTACTACTTTCCAATAAGGGAGTAGGTACAGTTACCTCGTCAAGTTCTACTTTCCTCCCACTCACTTCTTTCGAGAAAAACTCCTTCTCTAGAAAGGATCCATTCTTAGCAACGAATGTCTTGCCTTCGGATCTGTGATAGAAGGTGTACCCAATAGTCTCCTTTGGGTAACCTATGAAGACACATTTCTCCGATTTGGGTTCGAGCTTATCAGGTTGAAGCTTTTTCACATAAGCATCGCAGCCCCAAACTTTTAAGAAACGACAACTTTGGTTTCTTGCCAAACCATAGTTCATAAGGCATCGTGTCAACGGATTTTGATGGTGCCCCCTTTTTAACGTGAATGCAACTGTCTTTAATGCATAACCTCAAAAACGATAGTGGTAAATTGGTAAGAAACATCATAGATTTGCACTATATCTAATAAAGTACGGCTATGACGTTCGGACACACCATTATGCTGTGGTGTTCCGGGTGGCACGAATTTGTGAAACTATTCCACATTATTTTAATTGAAGACCAAACTCGTAACTCAAATATTTGTCTCCGCGATCAGATCGTAGAAGCCTTATTTTCTTGTTACGATGATTCTCCACTTCACTCTGAAATTCTTTGAACTTTTCAAATGTTTCAGACTTATGTTTCATCAAGAAGATATACTCATATCTGCTCAAATCATCTGTGAAGGTCAGAAAATAATGATACCCGCTGCAAGCCTTGATATTCATCGGACCACATACATCAGTATGTATGATTTCCAACAAATCTGTTGCTTGCTCCATTGTTCCGGAGAACGGCGTTTTAGTCATCTTGCCCAAGAGACATGGTTCGCAAGCATCAAGTGATTCATAATCAATTGATTCTAAAATCCCATCAGCATGGAGTTTCTTCATGCGCTTTACACCAATATGACCTAAACGGTAGTGCCACAAACAAGTTGCACTATCATTATTAACTTTGCATCTTTTGGCTTCAATATTATGAATATGTGTATCGTTACAATCGAGATCCAACAAACCATTTTCGTTGGTGTGTATGACCATAGAAGGTTTTATTCATGTAAACAGAACAACAATTGTTCTCTAACTTAAATGAATAACCGTATTGCAATAAACATGATCAAATCATATTTATGCTCAACACAAACACCAAATAACACTTATTTAGGTTCAACATTAATCCCGAAAGTATATGGAGTGTGCGATGATGATCATATCAATCTTGGAACCACTTCCAATACACATCGTCACTTCTCCCTTAACTAGTCTCTGTTTATCCTGCAACTCCCGTTTCGAGTTACTAATCTTAGCAACTGAACTAGTACCAAATACTGAGGGGTTGATATGAACACTAGTAAAGTACACATCAATAACATGTATATCAAATATACCTTTGTTTACTTGCCATCCTTTCTTATCCACCAAATACTTGGGGTAGTTCCGCTTCCAGTGACCAATCCCTTTGCAGTAGAAGCACTTTGTCTCAGGCTTAGGACCAGACTTGGGTTTCTTCACTTGAGCAGCAACTTGCTTGCCATTCTTCTTGAAGTTCCCCTTCTTCCTTTTGCCCTTTTCTTGAAACTAGTGGTCTTGTCTACCATCAACACTTGATGTTTTTCTTGATTTCTACCTTCGTCGATTTTAGCATCACGAAGAGCTTGGGAATCGTTTCCGTTATCCCTTGCATACTATAGTTCATCACGAAGTTCTACTAACTTGGTGATGGTGACTAGAGAATTCTGTCAATCACTATCTTATCTGGAAGATTAACTCCCACTTGATTCAAGCGATTGTAGTACCCAGACAATCTGAGTACATGCTCACTAGTTGAGCGATTCTCCTCCATCTTTTAGCTATAGAACTTGTTGGAGACTTCATATCTCTCAACTCGGGTATTT
Organism: Triticum monococcum; assembly: GCA_034509565.1. Lineage (NCBI taxonomy): Eukaryota > Viridiplantae > Streptophyta > Magnoliopsida > Poales > Poaceae > Triticum > Triticum monococcum. The sequence continues at coordinate 480,158,552 of CM067843.1, forward strand.
GCTTGAAATATTAACTTCAACTCCTGGAACATCTCATATGGTCCATGACGTTCAAAACGTCTTTGAAGTCTCGATTCTAAGCCGTTAAGCATGGTGCACTAAACTATCAAGTAGTCATCATATTTAGCTAGCCAAACGTTCATAACGTCTGCATCTGCTCCTGCAATAGGTCTGTCGCCTATCGGTGCATCAAGGACATAATTTTTCTGTGCAGCAATGAGGATAAACCTCAGATCACGGATCCAATCCGCATCATTGCTACTAACATCTTTCAACACAATCTTCTCTAGGAACATATCAAAATAAACATAGGGAAGCAACAACGCGAGCTATTGATCAACAACATAGATATGCTAATACTACCAGGACTAAGCTCATGATAAATTTAAGTTCAATTAATCATATTACTTAAGAACTCCCACTTAGATAGACATCCCTCTAATCCTCTAAGTGATCACGTGATCCAAATCAACTAAACCATAACCAATCATCACGTGAAATGGAGTAGCTTTCAATGGTGAACATCACTATGTTGATCATATCTACTATATGATTCACGCTCGACCTTTCGGTCTCCATGTTCCGAGGCCATATCTGCATATGCTAGGCTCGTCAAGTTTAACCTGAGTATTCTGCGTGTGCAAAACTGGCTTGCACCCATTGTAGATGGACGTAGAGCTTATCACACCCGATCATCACGTGGTGTCTGGGCACGACGAACTTTGGCAACGGTGCATACTCAGGGAGAACACTTCTTGATAATTAGTGAGAGATCATCTTAAAATGCTAGCGTCAATCAAAGCAAGATAAGATGCATAAAAGATAAACATCACATGCAATCAATATAAGTGATATGATATGGCCATCATCATCTTGTGCTTGTGATCTCCATCTCCGAAGCACCGTCATGATCACCATCATCACCGGCGCGACACCTTGATCTCCATCGTAGCATCGTTGTCGTCTCGCCAATCTTATGCTTCCACGACTATCGCTACCACTTAGTGATAAAGTAAAGCATTACAGCGCGATTGCATTGCATACAATAAAGTGACAACCATATGGCTCCTGCCAGTTGCCGATAACTCGGTTACAAAACATGATCATCTCATACAATGAAATTTAGCATCATGTCTTGACCATATCACATCACAACATGCCCTGCAAAAACAAGTTAGACGTCCTCTACTTTGTTTGTTGCAAGTTTTACGTGGCTGCTACGGGCTTAAGCAAGAACCAATCTTACCTACGCATCAAAAACCACAACGATAGTTTGTCAAGTTGGTGCCGTTTTAACCTTCGCAAGGACCGGGCGTAGCCACACTCGGTTCAACTAAAGTTGGAGAAACTGACACCCACCAGCCACCTGTGTGCAAAGCACGGCGGTAGAACCAGTCTCGCGTAAGCGTACGCGTAATGTCGGTCCGGGCCGCTTCATCCAACAATACCGCCGAACCAAAGTATGACAAGCTGGTAGGCAGTATGACTTATATCGCCCACAACTCACTTGTGTTCTACTCGTGCATATAACATCAAACCATAAAACCTAGGCTCGGATGCCACTGTTGGGGAACGTAGTAATTTCAAAAAAATTCCTACGCACACGCAAGATCATGGTGATGCATAGCAACGAGAGGGGAGAGTGTTGTCTACATACCCTTGTAGACCGATAGCGGAAGCGTTATGACAACGCGGTTGATGTAGTCGTACGTCTTCATGATCCGACCGATCCAAGCACCGAAACTACGACACCTCCGAGTTCTAGCACACGTTCAGCTCGATGACGATCCCCGGACTCCGATCCAGCAAAGTGTCGGGGAAGAGTTCCGTCAGCACGACGGCGTGGTGACAATCTTGATGTTCTACCGTCGCAGGGCTTCGCCTAAGCACCGCTACAATATTATCGAGGATTATGGTGGAAGGGGGCACCGCACACGGCTAAGAGAACGATCACGAAGATCAACTTGTGTGTCTATGGGGTGCCCCCTGCCCCCGTATATAAAGGAGTGGAGGAGGGGAGGGCCGACCCTCTCTATGGCGCGCCCTAGGGGAGTCCTACTCCCACTGGGAGTAGGATTCCCCCTTTCCTAGTCCAACTAGGAGTCCTTCCAAGTATTAGGAGTAGGAGACAAGGAAGGGGAAGAGGGAAGAGAAGGAAGGAGGGGGCGCAGCCCCTCCCCCTAGTCCAATTCGGACTAGGCCTTGGGGGGCGCGCGGCCTGCCTCTCCCTCTCCCCTAAAGCCCAATAAGGCCCATATACTTCTTCTCCCGTATTCCCGTAACTCCCCGGTACTCCGAAAAATACCCGAACCACTCGGAACCTTTCCGATGTCTGAATATAGTCGTCCAATATATCGATCTTTACGTCTCGACCATTTCGAGACTCCTCGTCATGTCCCTGATCTCATCCGGGACACCGAACTCCTTCGGTACATCAAAACTCATAAACTCATAATATAACTATCATCGAAACCTTAAGCGTGCGGACCCTACGGGTTTGAGAACAATGTAGACATGACCGAGACACGTCTCCGGTAAATAACCAATAGCGGGACCTGGATGCCCATATTGGCTCCTACATATTCTACGAAGATCTTTATCGGCCAGACCGCATAACAATATACGTTGTTCCCTTTGTCATCGGTATGTTACTTGCCCGAGATTCGATCGTCGGTATCCAATACCTAGTTCAATCTTGTTACCGGCAAGTCTCTTTACTCGTTCTGTAATACATCATCCCGCAACTAACTCATTAGCTGCAATGCTTGCAAGGCTTAAGTGATGTGCATTACCGAGAGGGCCCAGAGATACCTCTCCGACAATCGGAGTGACAAATCCTAATCTCGAAATATGTCAACCCAACATGTACCTTTGGAGACACCTGTAGAGCTCCTTTATAATCACCTAGTTACGTTGTGACGTTTGGTAGCACACAAAGTGTTCCTTCGGCAAACGGGAGTTGCATAATCTCATAGTCATAGGAACATGTATAAGTCATGAAGAAAGCAATAGCAACATACTAAACGATCGGGTGCTAAGCTAATGGAATGGGTCATGTCAATCAGATCATTCACCTAATGATGTGATCCCGTTAATCAAATAACAACTCTTTGTCCATGGTTAGGAAACATAACCATCTTTGATTAACGAGCTAGTCAAGTAGAGGCATACTAGTGACACTCTGTTTGTCTATGTATTCACACATGTATTATGTTTCCGGTTAATACAATTCTAGCATGAATAATAAACATTTATCATGAAATAAGGAAATAAATAATAACTTTATTATTGCCTCTAGGGCATATTTCCTTCAAATGCTGCTAGATGGCAAGTCCACGTGCCCCCATGCGCCGAATCACACGTCGAGGACTGGTGTGCCCGATGTGCAAGGGATAGGGTAAGGGCGGTCGGGCGAGTCACATGCCGCATCAACCGAGGATGTACTCCATGCCTGCATCCTCGCAAAGTGACACGCCCAGATGACGCGTGCCCTTAGAAAAGGAGCAAACCCGGGCGGTTTGGCCCTTGCTAGACTAGCCCCCAAAGAGCAGGAGGAGTAGGCTGGTGACGGATTGGACAACTCCTGTAGTGAGCAGATCCATCTTGATCCATATTAGACCGTTATTTTCGCAACAAAGACGGCAATGACAACGATAGTGGCAAGGGCAATCGTGGGTGAACTTTCTTCATAACTTAGTATTTAGAACAATTGGTAGTCCAGTGACATCTACATGAACTCCTCTATGCTATGTGTGTGATGATTTAGACGAACTACGCAGGTTATTTTTAAGGCTGCATGGCATTGTATGGACAGGAGGATTTGCTACGAAGGACATGGTTATGGACGCAAACATTTGAGGAGTGACCGATCACTGTCCACAGAAACGTTCGGGCTCGTGCACAGACGTATAGAGGGCTGTTTTTTTACATGGTAAAAGGTGTCTCATGTATATCATGAAGATCATAGTACAAGCCACATAGACATCAAACTGAAAAACAGAAAAGACATCATAACACTGGCCTTTGCACAAAGGAATACAAGCCATGAAGGAAAATTACAATCAAGACCAAAGAATCCCATGAGCTTGATACCAATTCCCGTCACCTGCCTTCGGTGCCACCACAATAGTCACCATGAAAAAAATGACGGGTCAACTCCTCACCTGAGCTCGACGTGTCTTCATCGCCGATATGCAGTTTTTTGGACCTCCAAGGTGGCCCGCCAAAGGTGAAGCCACTGTCGTTGAACGAATCAGACTAGGGCAACACCCCAGACATGTCAGTGAACTTCAGATCTGACACCCCCGCACGACTAAGACGTCGAGAAGGAAACCATACCCGCCAGTCACGAACCACAAAGCTAGCACATGATCCACCATCTTTCGGATGCAGCCGACGGAGACCACAATCTGCATTCACTCTTGTACTTCCTTCCAAGCTCCTCTCTGGCGCTGGAGCAAACGTCGTTGCAATGACACAACCCGAGGACACAAGTCCACCATGAGGATGTTGCCGCCACCACGACATCCTTGCTTGCACAGACTGTTTCCAAATCCATCCCACCCATAGGGCCGATCACCTCATCATGGAAGAATCTTAAGCTTATTTATTCAGCGGCGTCATCGCCGCCTCCGAAACCCAGACGATGAATGACCCAAAAACCTAAGCCACTATGGACTAAAACCTAAAGCTACATGATCCACACGTGTGGATCCGGCAACCCTCCCCCCTCACCACCGACCATCAAAGTCTCAGCGGAGGGGAGTCGGTGGAGGACGGCGGAGGAAGGAAGTCTCCTGACGGCTGGCGACTTTCTTCGTGGGGAAGAAAGAAAACACTCGAGGGGATCAAATTGGTAAAACGGATTCTCAGAACATGGGACAACAGAGCACTTTATTTTGAACCCCCAAACAAGTGCTTAAAAGATTTGATTTTTTTTATTTTTTTACATGAATAAGCATGCATGTGGTCTAGGTACGTGTGAAATATCGTCCTAAAATATGTTGTATTGTATACCGCACAAAAAAGACAAAAATTTGACAAAAAATCAAAGAAAACTGCCCCCAAATTTGCATGTATTTTGTCCTTTTTGACTTTTTGTATCTCTCACATGCAAGCACGTATATTGGGGTGAATTTTGGGCTATACTGCACTGCTATACATGCATGCACTTTTTTTGTTTGAAATTTTCAAGCCGTACAAATTCGTTTTTTTAACTTCAAAATAACGGGCACAAAGTGCCCGTGTTCAGATGTCAATTTTCGGTCAAATTTGCCCAATCCGAATGTAGATGCTTCGATGGGAGAGTTAAAGCATAATTGGTTTGATGTTAAATTTTGGTAAGTGCCAAATGTTGGTTAGAGATTGGTTGTTTGCCAATTTTTATTGTCAATCTCACAAAAAGTTGTCAAATGTTGGCAATTTCTGATTTTGCCAAATGTTGGCTTGCCAAATATTGGCAATGCCAAATGTTTTTTGAGGGAAGGCCATCATGGCTACCTTTATTAACTTAGATAAGAATTACATCATCCACAAGTTTTGAGACTAGACATCCCGGCGGTTCATCCGTCCAGGTACTAGAAGTCTTATTACAAAAACTATAATTGGCTAGCACATGAGCCGCTTGATTTGAACTACGAAAGCAATGCTTAAATTTGACCTTCCCAATCAAAACTGAAACATCCACACATTCAGCAAAAATTGCAGCAGCTTCACCCCACCATCTTGATTGCCCCTCACATGCTTCAATTACGATCAATGAATCTGATTCCGCCTCCACTCGTGAGAATCCCAAAGAGTTTGCAAAATTTAGTCCATCCCTCATTGCTTGGGCTTCAGTAGTAACCACACTAGAAGCATAAGGAATGAAAATACATTGTGCTGCTAGAAAGACCCCTTTATCATCTCTAATCACCGCTGCTGTGGCACCAACACCTTCTGTAGCATAAAATGCTACGTCTACATTCAACTTTACAAATTTGGGGTCAGGTTTCTTCCATCTCTCTTGCCCAACTAAACTCTTCTTTACATTAGCCTGCTGAAAATTGTTAGCAATAGCAAGGATAGACATATGCCATTTAAACGGTGGTGGAGGAGAGCCACCATGAGTAAATTGGCGCCGGATCCACCATAGATACCAGCCCCTGACCAGAGCTTGATATTCAGACTTGGTTTCAGCTGGACCATTCTTGTTGGTGCTAGTAGAAGATGTTCTAGGATCACAGATCCTAAGCGATCTAAAATCTTTGCCTCATTAATAACGTCTGAGATACCAAGACGACTCCAAAGCTCGGTCGCATGTACATAATCGAACAAAAGGTGCTTTACATCCTCAGCCCCGTGATGACATATCGGACATGATCCAATTATGCTCTTAGAGCATCTCCAACAGCCGCGCTAAACTAGCGCCGCGCCGCAAATTAGGCCGTTTTAGTGCGCGCGCAACGCGGCGGGTCGCTCCAGCGGGCGCGCAAAAACGGCGCGCGCGCTATAACGGGTTGGGCGCGCGGTTGAAAACACTTACCCGCGCGGCACACTCGAGCGCTCGCGCCGCACTCTCTCCTCTCCTCGTCCTACGCCCCGCGCGCGCCGGTGCCCTGCCACCCACCCATGGACGCGCCCACCGGCGCCCCGCTCACCCTGCTGTACAGCCACGACCACCCCGCCGCCGCCGCTGGAAACCCTAGCGCGGGAAGCGCTGGCGTCGCCACCGCCGGAGCTCCGCCGAGCGTCGGCCTCGCGCGCAGCCTCTTCTTGCCGCCGCGAATGACCACGGCGCCGGGTGGCGTCGCGTCGGTGCCGTCCCGTGCTGCCGCCGCACCGTCGAAGAAGGTCCCCAATGCGGCGCGGATGGGCAAAACATCCGCGAAGAAAAACAAGGCGGCGGACGGCTCCGGCACCACGAAGGCGAGGGGAAAGAAGCTTGCAGGGTGTTCGACGGCCGCGGCGGCTACCGAAGCGCCGGCGAGCTCACTCGTTGAGCCGGCCGCCGACGTGCACCACGTGTTCGACGAAATGCCCCCAAGGTTAAAAATTTTCCAACTTTTCTTTTCTTCTTATTTTTTCGATGCATCATCATCACATATAGATAGCTTATTTGCATTGTTCAAAAAACTTTGTAGTCTCAACGATGATGCATACATGTCCCCTATGGGTGTTGGGTCCAACAATTCGCATTGGTCTCAAACCAATGACATCCATTTCAAAGACCATGAGTTTGAGGTGGACGAGGAGGGTGAGGGAATTGTCGAGGCGCCGAAAGGAAGAGCGGGCAATTACTCAACCAACGATGACAAGTTACTATGCCATACTTATTTGCAAGTGCCGAGGGATCCATCCATTGGAGGTGATCAAAGTAGAGACGCGTATTGGGGGCGAATGAAAGAACACTTTGATGCTCACAACTTGAGTGGAATTGACCGCTCCGAGAGATCACTTCGGTCCCGATGGTCGACAATCAACTCGGATTGTCAAAAGTGGGCGGGCGTACAAAAGGCAGTTGACAAGATTAACCCAAGTGGCACAAATAAGGATGATCGAGTAAGTGGCATCTCATATATGTTCATCATACTTGTTTTTGGTGACCGCAGTGCTAACTTGTTTTGTTTTTCTTGTAGTACAACATTGCACAAAACTTGTTCAAAGAAGAGACAAGGGCAACCAAGAAGGGGAAGATCAAGAAAGGCAGGGTCTTTACCTTGCCTCATTGCTATGAAGTGTTAAAGGATGATGAGAAATGGAAGAAGCGTGATGGTTTGGAGGATTTGCATTTGAGCAACAAACAGAAGCGAGCAATTGAGATGAATGATGATGATGAGGAGGATGATGCATCAAGTGATGACGGCAAGAGAAGCCCCACACCCAACTCGGTTTCATACTCGAAGCCAAAACGACCGGATGGGTGCAAGAAAGACAAAACCAAAAAGAAGAAGAGGAAAGGAGATGATGAGCTCAAAAATGCTATGGAAGCTATTGTGAAGGCAAGGGTCGAAGCCAATGAGGTGAGGAAAATGGTAAGGAACCAAGATGCCGTGGCCGAGGAGAGGAGGTTGGCGGCCGAGGAGAGAAGGGTGGCGGCCGAGAAGAGAAAGGTGGCTTTGGAGGAGAGGAAAGTGAGCAACGAGGAGCGAGCTAAGTTGTTGGAATGGGAGAAGCACTTGTTCTTCTTGGACACATCTAACCTCAATGCGGCGCAAAAAGAGTATGTCAATCTTGCCCAACAAGAAGTCTTGATCCAAAAAAGAGCCTTGGTTCGTGCAATGGGTGGCGGTGGCCTCGACGCCATGGGAGGCATGGGTGGCTTCGGAGCCATGGAAGGCATGGGTGCACATCCGGCCGCCATGGGAGGCATGGGTGCACCTCCGGCCGCCATGGGAGGCATGGGTGCACCTCCGACCGTCATGGGAGGCATGGGTGCACCTCCGGCCGCCATGGGAGGCATGGGTGGCTTTGGAGCACCCTCCGACGCTATGGCCGCCATGGGAGGCATGAGTTTTGCTTCTCTCATGGGAGGCATGGGTGCACCTCCGACCGCCATGGGTGCAATGTCTTTCGATGTGCCTTCTCACACACATTCCCATGAAGATGCCGTTGAAGATCTTGCCAACACCACCGGAGCTTCACATAATGCGGTGCGTGATGAGGAGAGGAGGAAGATTCATCTTCGGAGGCGGAAGAGTCATCTTCGGAAGATGAGGACGAAGACGAAGACGAGGAAGATGAAGATTGATGTGTCTTTCATGTCTTGAACTTTAGTTTGCATTTGAACTTGGTTGGATGAACTTGTGGACATGAACTTTTATTCATCAACTTGTTTATGTCAAATTTCACATGTTCATTTTTGTCCAAAATATCATATATGCAAAATGCCCGGCGAGTCGCGCGCGCTGTATTTTTATGCTCTGCTGGAGCGGCGCGCGCGCTGCATTATAGCGCGGCTGTTGGAGCCAGCGCAGGCGGGCGCGCAAAACCAGCCGCAGCGCGCGCGGTAAGCAGGTTTTTTGCGCGCGGCGCTTAGCACGGGTGTTGGAGATGCTCTTAATAAGCACTCTAGGAAAACAATCCAACTGTTTCCTTGAGTCCGTAAGCACAGGTGGCAAGACGTATTTTACATTGTGGCCCACTTATCAGTGTCTCGTACCCCTCCTGGCCAGATCCAAGTGCCCACCGGACAAAACCACCACTTTGCAGTCGTCTTCCCCACGCGCGCCCAGATCCAAGCCCTCCGCCATGGCTCCCACGGCGCCTTCGCCGGCGAAGTCCGCCTCCCCGTCCCAACCATCCGGGTACACCACTTCCTTCTCTGGCTCCCAAAATTGCTGGCCTCCCTAATCTTAACTAATCAATTGGGGCAATTTGAGAGCGTGCAGCAAGAGCGAGGTGTCGGATCTGAAGCAGCAGCTGCGGCAGCTGGCGGGGAGCCGTGCGCCAGACGCTGATGATCAGCGCCGGGATGTCTTCAAGCGGGTGATCTCTTGCATGACCGCAGGTATCGACGTGTCGGCGGCGTTCGGCGAGATGGTGCTCTGCTCCGCCACCTCCGACGTTGTGCTCAAGAAGATGTGCTACCTCTACGTCGGTGTCCATGCGCGCGCCCACCCGGACCTCGCCCTCCTCACCATCAACTTCCTCCAGCGCGACTGCCGCGACCAGGACCCCACCATCCGCGGCCTTGCGCTCCGCAGCCTCTGCTCCCTCCGCGTTCCAAATCTTGTCGAGTACCTTGTTACGCCGCTCACCACAGGGCTGAAGGACCCTAGTGCCTACGTTCGGATGGTCGCTGCTGTTGGTGCTGCAAAGCTGTATCACATATCTGCTACCACCTGCCTCGACGCTGACCTGCCTGCTGCGCTCAAGGCACTTATGCTCTCGGACCCTGATGCCCAGGTGAGCTTTCATGCTACGAACTGTTTTGATGAGATCGTTATTTTGTTTTCTGGCGACCCTGTTATTCTACATGCTTGCAATGATGAGATATCTATGCTGCCTAAAAAATCGCAGCATGCATTGTCTTCATTAAACCTGGAACTGGAAGTTAATCTCAACAGAAATTGAATTTTGTTACATGGAACTGAGTTAAGCTGCAAGTTATGATTATGCTCTCACTGAAAAACGGTTTGGTTTATATCTTGCTTGTTTGATCATATAGTAATAGTTTGTGGCTAATTATGCCTTGCCGGTTTAAATATGTACTGTGATGTAATGCATCAAGTAAATGTAAGTACTTTGCATCGGATGTCCACCACAAAGGAAATTCCAACCAGCGGATATAACCATGCTATCAACTTCAATATACTCCCTCCGTAAACTAATATAAGAGCGTTTAGAATACTAAAGTAGTGATCTAAACGCTCTTATATTAGTTTACAGAGGGAGTAGATATTTAGAAGTAATTGGTTATTATACCAACTTGTCAATTTCTCCTAAGGACTTTGTGATAGAAAGTATAATTACATACAGAACCAGCTGTGGTAGCTTCTTGCAAATTCACAATCCCATTGGTTACGAAATTATAGAATTATAGTCTTATAGGTAGCTTTACATATACACCCTAGTGTTTTTAGTTCCAACATATTTTATTATATCCAGCTGATCTGACACTGAATCTGCGTTGATCTGGTTCTGGATTAGATATTGTGATCTGGAGTTTGATTGAGATATATTTATTAGATACAAGTACAATTTTGGGGAACAGACGCTCTTGGTTTCTAACTAAAATCAATCTGTATATCTGCAAAAATATGATTGAAGATTTTGATTTAAGGATAAGAAAGAGGAGATAGATTCCTTATCCAAAAGTCGTAAGATTCTAAGACTTGAGTCGCGATTCTGACGACTTTGTCATCCACCAGAAACTACCGAGGACTCACCAGTCACCACTCAAGTATGCCTTATAACCATAAGTACTCCCTCCATTCCAATGAATAAGGCGCGCACACATTTCAAAATCCACATTGACCATAAATTAGACCAATAATATATTTTTATGACTTAAAAATCATACAATTGAAAACTTCTTCAGATACGAATACAATGGTATAATTTTTGTTACATATAACCCACATTTGGTTGGTCTAATTTATGGGCAAAGTTTAATTTTGGTGTGTGCGCCTTATTCATTGAAATGGAGGGAGTATTCCCGACATTGTACTTTTCTTTTTGGAGCATCTAAACTCCACCCCAGACTTCTTCTAAAAACCGAGAAAAGGCTCACTTTCACTCATACCCAGTTCAAATATTTCTTGCTTGGCACCATGTCTCGTGTCTGTAAGGCATGCTTGAGCATGCATGCCTACATCATCGTCTTCTACAATACCATCTGTATCCATCGACCGACCTCTATTTTTATCGAGTGTTCTACAATACCCCACCTGTTTCCATCGACCGGCCTCTATTTTTATTGATTGTACTGCAGTTAGCTATTGCTTTCCATTATTTGCGCCAGTCCCTTCGGCTAGTTTATGTGCGTATTGGCAACTATGGAAGATTGATACCATGGCCCTTGTATGTACATATAAACATACTGAGTCAAATGGAAATGACTTCTAGTGCCAATCTTTGAGCATCTCTAGTAGACCCCCTATCCTATAATCGCAAAACGTATCCCCTAACCCAGAAAAAGCTAATTTTTAGGGGATTAAACCTTTCTTCATCTAGCAGATCCCCTAAAACTTGATCCCTCAAAATATTTTTTTACCAATTCATCCAACCGTTTTCATACTTATCACCACATATTAATTCAAAACTTGAGAATTCAAGTACACACAAGTCAAATACATATCAAATTTAATGCTCTCAAACTTAACTATTCAAATTCAAACACAACATACTGTCCAAATGAACCAAGAATCCAAATAAACATGATAAAAGCACAAGAATCAAGTGCTATGAAGTCGCCAATGATGCTCAATAAGATCTTCTTGAAGCTGGTTGTGAGCTTCTTGGTTCCCGACCCTTTGGTGTGCTTGGAAGAATGCTCCGATCCTGTTTTGGGTTATGTTCCGGCTCCACCTCGACACCATTGTAGAGATACCGAAAGTCCTCTGGGCCCTCTCTCTCATCCTCGATGATCATGTCGTGCAAGAGAACACATGCTCTCATGATCTGCCACAGGGTCTGAGGCTTCCAATACTCAGCAGGGCCATGGACAATTGCAAAGCGTCTTTGAAGCACACCAAAAACTCTCTCAACATCCTTTCTAGCAAATTCTTGGCGCGTTGCAAAGTGAGATATCTTGTTGCCTTTAGGATGGTGGACTGTCTTCACAAATGTGGCCAGGGAGGATAGATACCATCGACAAGGTAGTATCCCACGTTGTACTCATGGCCATTGACAACATAGTTGCAAGATGGATCGTCACCGGCAACAAGCCTTGAAAAAAGAGGAGATTGCTATAGGACATTCAGATTGTTGTGAGAGCCAGCCAGCTAGGCGTCCCGAAGTATGCGTGCCAAATCCAGAGATCATGTGACGCAACTGCCTCAAGAATGATTGTTGGATCATGTCAATGCTCTCTGTAGTGACCTTACCATGCCACATGACAATTTTTACATGTCCAATGCATACAGTCAATGAATCCAAGATCCCTGGCCAACATCTCTCTTCATTTTCTGCCATGAGCCTCTTGGTATCTTCATCAGTGGGAGCCCTCAAGTACTCCGGTCAATAGATCTTGATCACAGCTTTGTAGAATCGTTTCACGCAGAACATGGTCATTGATAGAATCAGCCGGGCATCCATAATCAAGGACTCACACTGCTGTTGTAATCTTCGACAATGGACTTGCACCTGATGTTCCCGCTGCATTCCTTCTCAGTTTGTCCACAACTTTTGCAATGTACTTGAAGAGATCCCGGTGCATCCGGAGTTGGCGATGAAAATAGTAAGGGGGATATACTGCACTCGACGCGAAGTAATCCCTCACTAGACCATCATGACCCATGATCCTATTTCGAAGAAACATCCTTCAACCAATTTGAGAACCACGACCCGTCTCCTAAAATACTTCTCCATAGCGACCATCGACAACCACCAACTCGAATTCATCATCTTCCTCCAACGATGAATCATCGAAGATCATCTCCCACAATCTTCTCGTCTACACATTGGAGAGTTACATGATCCACTTGAGACCTTTCTTCGATAAAAAACAGAAAAAAAACATTTGGTTTTGGTACTATTAGACACGAGGAGGAGGTTAGCCTTGATGGGCAGGTGGTACCTTAGGACACCTTTCGATATTTGAGGTCAATGTTGCAGGGGGATGGTGATGTCGATGAAGATGTGAGCCATCGAATCAAAGCCGGATGGATGAAGTGGCGCCAAGCTTTTGGCATTCTCTGTGACAAGAGGGCGCCGCAAAAGCTAAAAGGCAGGTTCTATAGGATGACGATTCGATCTGTAATGTTGTATGGCGCTGAGTGTTGGCTGACTAAATGGCGACATGTTCAACAGTTAGGTGTTAGGTGTAGCAGAGATGCACATGTTGAGATGGATGTGTGGCCACATAAGGAAGGATCGGGTCTGGAATGAGGATATACGGGATCGAGTTGGGGTAGCACCGATTGAAGAGAAGTTTGTCCAACATCGTCTGAGATGGTTTGGGCATATTCAACGCAGGCCTCTAAAAGCTCCAATGCATAGCGGATGGTTAAAGCGTGCTGAGAATGTCAAGAGAGGTCGGGGTAGACCAAACTTGCAATGGGAGGTGTCTGTAAAGAGAGATCTGAAGGACTGGAATATCATCAAAGAACTAGCCATGCACAAGGGTGCGTGAAAGTTAGCTATCCATGCGCCAGAACCATGAGTTGGTTTCGTGATATTATGGGTTTCAGTTCTAGCCTATACCCCAACTTCTTTGGGATTAAAGGATTTGTTATTGTTGTTGTTGTAGAGGCAATTGGACAGACACCTTGTGGGCAGACGGGGTCGGAGAGATGGTGGCCGGCGACAGAACTATGGCTAGGGACGAACGGTGGCGGAGGACACTGACAACGGTGCCTAGCAGTCCGCAGAGGTTATTCCTGGGCGTGGAGGCGACGAATGCAGCCAGGATGTAGGTGCGGCGGCAACAGTGGGCTACTTTGCCGGTTCTTGTGCCGTCAGCCGGCTAGGGCTTGTGCTTGAGCTTGCTACGCCATCTCCAAGGTTGGCCGGTTCGATTTCCGGCAAAAACGGGCCTCGGCGTCGACCGGGTGGAGCTACATGACGGCAGCCCCGTCGGCGGCGAAAATGCTGATTCTGGCGCTGGCGAGTGAGGAGAAGGCGCCGGAGAAGGTGACAGGGCTGCGGGCTGGTGCCATTGAACGGTTCCGTTGCCTGGGGGTCGACGGCGGTGGCAAGAGGCGGGGCGAGGCGGGGCGGCGCTGAGAGGAAGGTCGGGCAGCCGCCTAAATTTACTGAGAAGCTGCATCTCCAGAGCAAAAACAGGATGGAAGGCTGCGTTTTAAGAGATGCAAAGTTAGGCCTCCTTTGGTTCATAGGATAGGAAAGTCATAGGAAATGAGATGACATGTATCTGAAATCCTATGAATAGGAATAGAAAAGAAGGTGTCCTTTGGTTCACATCATAGGATTTTTTCCATTGAGTCTAGGCTAATGTTTATTTTCCTATGAAATGTGGAGGATAGGAAGAATTCCTCCAAAGGAATAGGATTCTATTCCTACAGACCAAAGGGCTCTAACGGAATTTTCCCTATACAAATCCTATCCTATGGGATTCCTACAAAATTCCTACAAACCAAAGCAGCCCTAATATTTTTGGGGGATTATTGGTTTGAGGGATCTGCTAGATAGGCCTTATTCTCTCAAACCAGAAAATTTCCCCCCAAATATCACTATCGGGGTCTGCTAGAGATGCTCTTACATCAACTAGTTATATGGCTTCAAGCCTGTAAGTTTAAAAACAAAATACTCTGCTAACTACTGGAATTACCACACGTCTTTGGTCTTAGGAATACTGTTGAAAGTTAGTATTCACAAACTGTGGTGTTGAATGCACACAAAATTGAAAACTGTGGTTTTGAAAATATTTTGCATCCAAATAGGACCCATTGTAATATTCTAGTCTGTGGTATTCTAGAAAGGGTTGGAAGGTCGGCCTGCCTGTTAAGAGGTCCTGTCTTGAGGAAGGAAATTCTTACTTAACCTGACATGTTTCATTGGACAAGTTGATTTAACTGGGCCTTGGTTCAGCTGACTAGTTTTTAGTTGTTTATCTCTTGTAAATGCCATTTTTGTGGTAACCTGATTACATTGCCGAAATCTCCAGGTGGTTGCCAATTGCTTGCATTCACTGCTTGAGATATGGACCCTAGAAGCTGCCAATTCAGAGGCAGCAGGGAGGGAGATTGAGACACTATATAGCAAGCCAGTGGTGTTTTACTTGCTAAACAAGTGAGTTTCCACCTTTGAAGATTTTGTTAGCAATACTTCCTATGTGCATTTACTCAAATTCTTTTATTTTGAATTGCAGAATCAAAGAATTCAGCGAGTGGGCACAGTGCCATGTTCTTGAGTTGGCGTCAAAGTTCCTACCATCTGATAATAATGAAATATTTGACATAATGAACCTGCTTGAGGATAGACTTCAGCATGCAAATGGAGCTGTTGTTTTGGCAACAATCAAAGTGTTTCTCCACTTGACGATGTCAATGACCGATGTTCACCAGCAGGTGTACAGTGTTTCACACATTATGTTCCTGGATATGCAGTCTTACTCTTGCAGCACAATTATTCTCCTTATACTAAATTTGTGGAAGTCTTAATTTTTATCCTATTTATATGCAATCAAATACACTGAATACCACTTCACATAACCAGTAAACATACATATATCTATTCTCTGGGAATTCATGTGGTCTTCAAATTTCTTCATTCAGAGGGCACTTCAGCTATTTGTCTCATGCTTATAGTTAGATATGCGTACACCAATATACTGGATTTTCCTTTTTATGCCACTATTATAGACTTCTTAAGTGAAATGAGATCTTGATGTATCTTCTAAATCCTGTTTGCACCCTCCATTTTAGGTTTATGAACGCATAAAGGCACCTTTGCTTACTCTGGTAGGTGCTGGGAGTCCAGAACAATCATATTCAGTGCTATGTCATCTGCATCTTTTGGTGATGCGTGCTCCCATGTTATTTTCTTCCGACTACAAAAGTTTCTACTGCCAGTTTAGTGATCCTTCGTATGTGAAGAAGCTGAAACTTGAGATGTTGACTGCTATTGCAAATGAGAGCAACACCTATGAAATTGGTATACCAGATTTCTGATGGTGTCATATATCTTGCAAAATATTTGATATATTTGTTAGTCCAGTTGTTCCCCCTCCCCCTAAAATGCTCATGCCATATTTTTTTCTTCCTGCTAGTAACCGAGCTGTGTGAATACGCTGGAAATGTTGATGTACCAATTGCAAGAGAGTCTATCAGAGCAGTTGGAAAAATAGCTCTGCAGCAATATGATGTGAATGCTATCGTTGACAGGCTTCTACAATTTCTTGAAATGGACAAGGATTATGTGACTGCTGAGACTCTTGTAAGTTCTATAATGCTAGCTATTGATCCTTACTGTGGGTAAAATCTTGTAGGATTACATTCAACTGTGCATCCTTTTGTGCCTGAATAAAAATTAAAATGCAGGTCTTGGTGAAAGATCTTTTGAGGAAATACCCTCAATGGAGCCATGATTGTATAGCTGTTGTTGGAAATATTAGTAGCCAGAATATTCAAGAGCCAAAAGGGAAAGCAGCTCTCATATGGATGTTGGGTGAATATTCTCAAGATATGCATGATGCTCCATATGTTCTTGAAAATCTTGTTGATAACTGGGATGAGGAGCAGTCTCCCGAGGTACTAATAACACTTTTCTTGTTTGTGTCAGTGGGTTTCAGTATGCAATTTTCTTTCTTAAAGTTCTGTAAGAAATTTACATGACTGGCTAAAGTAATTTTCAACGGCAGAATACGAGTTGCTATTGTCCTTGTCCTATATGTATGTTAAAAGTATATCTGCTTTGATCATATGGGCTCATGATGTTGTGTCCTGTAGTATCTAATGGTTTGCTGGTAGTGTACATGTTAAAGATAAAGGCTAAAGCATTAGATCAGTTAGAACTGGAAATGGTAATGATTGCAATCTTGGTTTATAAAGGCTGTAAAGTTGAATGTCCCATCAAGTTTTACTGTAATGAATAGTGTGGTTCATGAGTGAAACTCACATCCTAGCATGTTAACACGAGACATTTCTCTTGCCGTCTTTTAGTTGATATCTTGAACCAAGTAGTTTCTTTGGAATCGGAAGAGGATTTGTAGCACCTGGGTGCTCCACACCCCTATATGAACATTAAGTTCAAAAAAATACCAGGAAATTTCAAAACAAATCTGTGGTTTTGGGATATGAAACCTGGGTGCCTAATCCACTTTCGTGTGAAATTTTGTGAATACCAGGAAACGTATCCGTGGCAAAAAAAATCCTATGTACAGAAAAAACTGTTTAGATGGATTTTAGTTCAAACTGTATTTTCTTCGTCACGGATACATTTCCTGGTATTTTTCTACGAAACTTCATATGGACGTAGATTGGGCACCCAAGTTTGAGATCCCAAGATTTCAGTTTTTTTTTTGAATTTTCCTGGTATTTTTTGAATTTACTTTGTATAGGGGGTTGGAGCACCCAGGTGCTCCTGTGTATTTCCCGTCACCATATAACTCTGTTCCATTTTCAGACTGTTATATGCCATGGTCCAGTGTCACAACCCTAGCCAGTAGGTACTTAATGTTGAACTTCACATCATTCTTCCAGTGATGTCTTATTTTCAGGTTCGTTTGCATCTTCTGACTGCGGTGATGAAATGTTTCTTTAAGAGACCACCAGAGACACAGAAGGCGTTAGGGGCTACATTAGCTGCTGGCCTAGCTGATACACACCAGGTTGGATTTTTTTTAATGATAGTTGTTGGATTATTCATATCATAACAAATGGTAAAAATGTTGTTTCGCTAGCTTAACTGCCACCTCATTGCAGGATGTTCATGACCGAGCACTTTTCTACTACAGGCTTTTACAGTATGATCCGGCTGTAGCTGAACGTGTAGTAAACCCTCCCAAGCAAGCTGTCTCTGTATTTGCAGACACACAGAGCAGTGAAATCAAAGATCGGATATTTGATGAATTTAACAGCCTATCAGTTGTATATCAGAAGGTACTTAATTTGACATCTGACGTGTAATCGTCATTAAAATTTCGAACACTGATAACTCCATTCATCAATACCTCTATCAAAATTTTGTTGTTACCATTCCCAGCACATGTCAAATTTTGTGCATGTTGTATGTTGCAACATTTAGTGCATCTTGGGGGTTAATGTTCAGAACATCTGACAACATTGTTTGCGGACTGCCTTTGTTGTCAATGATGACTGATGAAGGTGCTGAAGATTATGTTTTGGCATAGCAAAGCTTGAGTGGCAAATAATGCAGTCGGGGCAACAGAAATTCATTTCCTTCTACCAATATTCATTAGCTCTCAGTGGAGGCATTTGAAAGCAGTAATTTGGTAATTACTCCCTCTGTAAAGAAATATAAGAGTGTTTAGATCACTACTTTAGTGATCTAAATGCTCTTATGTTTTCTTTACGGAGGCAGTACTAATAAACTAACAGTTAGCTCATGGGTTTTGGTTGATCATCGGCTATAATCACTTGCAGTGCCAAGCAAAGCCAGTGTGGTCCCACATGCTTCAACCTTTTAAAGCAAGTGGTTCAGTTCATAAAAGAACCACGTGGAACTCGGTTAATATTACAAACTCATGCATCAGCGATTAGATTAAGCACTGTCCTATAAGCAAAGGCTTTGCTGGGTAGCAGTCTTCAACTATAAAGCTAGTTAGGAACCTTAGTAACTAGTTTCTGAATCCCTGCTTCAGGCAAGTTGAGTTAATGCATTGCAAAAGAGTCCATGCCATGTCACGTGTCGATCTTGTCTTTGTTGAGTTGCAAGAGATGTGCTTGTTCACATCTTTCTGTGATTAGAAATCCACTAGTTTTATTATGGCTAAGATGGGAACTTAATACCAGCATGATGTGCAATTGTTGTCATTGACTACTGTTAGATAAGGTTGGAGCATAATTTGTAGCAAATCAGCTACTCAAATATAATCATCCGCATTTTTATTTTGGAAAATTTACATGAGAAGTATTGACATCTTGATGGATTGCAGCCCTCTTACATGTTTACCGACAAGGAACATCGTGGAACATTCGAGTACTCAGAAGATCTTGCGAACTTAACTGTTGGGGCAGAGGCTCCAGAAACCGTCATTTCTGCCCAAAGATACCAAGAAAACGATAATGATCTTCTGCTAAGTACTTCAGATAAAGAGGACAACGGTATAAGAAGCAGCAATGGTTCTTACACCTCTACATACAATGCTCCTTCCGACTTGCTAAGTTCGCAAACACCAGCTGAAACTGCACTAATAAATCCTGGTAGTTCGACATATTCAACACAAACAAACTTCAGTCTCGATGATCTTCTTGGACTTGGTGTTCCTGATGCCCCAGCACCTCCACCACCTCCTGCACTGGCCCTCAACTCAAAGCCTGTGCTAGATCCTGCGACTTTCCAGAAGAAATGGGGCCAACTAGCATTATCCTTTTCTCAGGTGTGTTGCTTTTAAGTTTTTGTCCCTGCTACATTTTATGATTATCGGCAGGGCAGCATAGTCTTGTGTCTTTTTCTCATTGCCTGGTCAAGTTTCTTATGATTTTAGCAAAGTGATCGCGTGAAATCCTATGTGCTGCCGCTGTCTAATTTGTCCATGAAGCTCATCTCAGCTGTGTTTGAAATTAGCAGTTCTGATATAGTGATGTTCTATGTTCCTCTTAATCGTTTCACTTGGTTTGAGATTATTATGATTTTACTTTGCTAGTATTGCACAAGAGGATTCTATGTGATGATCTGCTTCTGTTTGTCGTTTTCCTGTATAGGTCCGCCCTTGAAATTCATCATCACATTGATAAGTTTGAAATTGTAATTAACAAATACTTCTCTCATATGGTTTGTTCTGTTGTAGGAATGCTCTTTAAGTCCACAAGGAGCAGCTTCTTTGATGAATCCCCAATCGCTCATTCGTCATATGCAAAACAACTACATTCAATGCATTGCTTCAGGCGGTCAGCCTCCAAACTACAAGTTCTACTTTTATGGTCAGAAAGCTGGGGCTGCTGCTTTCTACCTTGTAGAATGCATTGTGAACACAGCATCAGCGAAGGCCCAGCTCAAAATCAAGGCCGAGGATGGGACTACTGCTGAGGCATTTTCTACCTTGTTTCAATCAGTATTGTCCCAATTTGGCCATTCTTGATCCTGAGCATTTTCCGTCTTGATGATGCACCTGCCTCCAGCTTTTCTGGCTCTGCACAATATCTCTGCAATCCACTACTTTAAACTCCAAGCAAAGCCTTCCGGTACATCTTTTTATCAGAAGCTTGGAGCAGGTGAAATTTGCCGTTCGCCTCCCAGTGTCATGCAAGTACCATCAGACCATTAGATTCCGCAGGGAAAAGACACCAGAGTTTTTTTTTGGGGGATTTCTTTTGGTGGGTGAAGTCACTAGCACTGTACATTACTATACATTTCATTCAGTCATCTTGTGAAGCGGCTAATTTCTTCAGGGTTATGGTGGTTTAGATGGTGTGTAACCTTGTTACTGGACTGGACATGATATCACCTCCGTTGATGTGGTGAGAATAGATGGATACCTGCAATTTGTTTGCAGGGTGCAATAAAGCAAGAGTATATTCGACTTGTATAAGTTGGCATTCGAAGTACATGTACACAAACAGAAGTGTGGTGATCACAGCAAGTTAAAGTTGAACGTCAACTTCTTAAGATCATAACAATAGTTCAAACAATTAATCTTTACAGACAGTGATGACAAATCGTACCATAATCAACTGGCAAAACGTTGTCTATCTAGTCCTCGTCACAAAATTTCTATGTGGCAATCGTTTAACACGGCTTACTATTTGTAAGTGCCTTAATATTGGGATGACAGCCTCTTCAGAACATTGCAGTTTCTTCAGAACAACCTTATCAGGTATAAACTGTGACTCAACAACAACACAACTAACTAATTAGCCATGGCCTCAATCAACTGGCGTGCATTCTGGCGTTCCATAAATCCATCTAGGCTGCTGAGGCAGCAAAGCTTCTGCTAGCATTGTAGACTGAATGAATGAGCAGTCAGGCACCAAGAGTACCAAAATTACGCAACACAGCAATAATGAGTAGTACTGCTTACTTCTAATCAATCAAAGCAATTAGTTCAATTAAAACATACACACGCATCAGGCAGAGAAATACAATTCAGACAACTAACACTGAAAGTTCAACATAGCACAATATATTAATAGCAGATCCGTAGCATCTCAGGTATCTAACAAGATCCGATCCAATCCAGGATCGATCCACCGACATAACATTATTCGACACAGATCAGATAGAAGATCACCACCCAGGGATCAAGAACTCAACCACCAGGATTCAATAAACAGCAAAAACATCTACTAGTAGTAACTAAAAGGAGCTGGATCGATCCAGTCTAGGGCTCGCCGGGGATGGGATCAGACGGGGGAGAGAAGCTGGAACAAGCTAGGTTTGGGCTCGTCTCCCTTAGTCATGCCGACGACGATGATGAGCGGGATGAAGCCCCAGTGCGCCACCACCTTCGCCGTCTTCATCGTCCACGTGGTCCACTCCTTGGCGAGCTGCACCGCCACCGCCGCCGTGGACTGCTCGTCCTCGGCCGCGGACGAGCCCCTCTTCCCACCCTTGCCCTTCGGCTTCGGCTTCAGCGACGGCCGCGACGCCATGGCGACTCCTCTTGATTCTTCGATTCGCTGGACGAAAACCCTAGAGACGTGGCCTTTGGGGATGTGTTGATCTGTCGTTTGATCTGGTGCGTTGTTTCCGGTTAATATTGGCTGCTTCCTGGGCCAGTCCTTCTCGTGTTTGGTTAGCAACTACAGTAGTATCTCTCTGGGAGACCTCTCATGGGTCCTCAAATGCTTTGGGCTAGGTTTATCTTTGAATTGGGCCAAACTTTCCAAGTAACCAGGAGCTGGGCATTGTGGACATCGAATATTCTATTTGACACTAACTGCGACAAACTTTCATTGAAACGCACAGGGAACAGGTGCGAGCGAACTACATGGGCCGGCCCACTTCTGATCGATTTACCGAGTCACAGGATCCCGGTTTGGTTCCCAAGGCGGTTCTTACTGGTTTTTTGGCTTTTCAGATTTTCCTTTTTTTATTTTTGTTTCTGTTTCTTTTCTTCTTTCTTCCTTTCCAAGTTTTATCTTTTTTTCTGTTTCCTTTTCTATTTTTTATTTTAGAAAAGTTTGAATTCCGAATTAAAAAAATGTTCATTTTAGAAAATTTTGTTCACAAATTTAGAAAAAAATACGTTTTGAAAAAGGCTCAGGGTTAAAAAAAGTTCCCTTTTTCTGAAATTTATTCACAAATTCAAAATATGTTCAGAGTTTTCCAAAAATGTTCGTGGTTTCAAATTTTCTTGAATTCCAAATTTTTTCCTGTTTTTCCAAAATTTGTTCACAGGTTAGAAAACGTTCCAGAATTTCAAAAAATGTTCAGGTCTCAAAATTGTTCAGGGGGTTCCCAAATTTGTTTGGAATTTTGAAATTGTTCAAAATTTCAAGAAATGGCCAATTTTTTGAATTTTGCTCACGTTTATAGAAAAAGAAATTTGAAATTTTGTTCACGTTGTTAAATAAATGTTCTCTTGTCCGAAAAATTGTTCACCATTGGAAAAAAACGTCTGGGATTCGAAAATTTTAAGAATTTAAAAAATGTTCTTTTTAAAAATACTGATTTCAAATTTGTTCTCATTGTTAAAAAAAGTTCAAACTTTGAAACATTACTTACCTTTTAAAAAGTTATTTATAATTTCCAAGATTTATTCGAATAAAATTAAAAAGTGCTGAGGTTTGGCACTATTGTTAGTTCTTGTATATCAATGTTGCAAATCAGTCACTTACAATTAGAACAAATCCCTCTTATATATACAAGAAAAAAAGTTTTGTTTGGTATACTGTGTGCTAAGTATTCTTTTCCTATTAATGAACTTTTCATAATTTTCATAATAGAATCCTCATGTTTTATTATGAAAATTATGAAAAGTGGAGTATTCTTATAATAGGACTTACAACTTCCACCCATCTTCTCCAAAATCATAAGGTTAGTAAATCTTATTAATAAGAGCATAAATACTTTCATTCTAGACATTTAAAAAAATCCAAATGGCTTTTTCTATTTATCCATTTTAATTTCATCACTAAATAGAAACCCTTTTGATTTTTTTCATTGTATTGAAAGAACCAAAGTTCCTTCCCTTAGAACCGTACTTGAGAGTTTCCTACCTCATACGGCTCAGAAATTGCTATATGAATTTCCCCTATCTTAACTGAATTCGATTTATCAAAAATCGATCCAATTTGTTCTCGGGTTAAGCTTCAAACCCTAATTTTATCAATAATCAGTTTGATCTTTTTACCACCTTCAGAAGAATGAAGCATAGATAGATATAGTGTGACGCCCGGATAATTAGGCTACAGTAATCCCCCGTTAATGACGCCATGTCATCGCAGTTACTGTTGGTAATCCCGCGTTAGTTCAAAAACCAATTCAAATTCAAAATTGAATAAAAGGCAAACATCAAAATTTTCAAACTTTAAAACTAAAATGTTCGGGTTGTTCCCAATGATGCAGAAGTAACTACGGTGGAGGAACCACACTTTTATAAAATATTTAAATACTCTTAGCTGATTTAAACGGTAGCAGGAACAAATGTTTAAATGGATTTATAATTAATAAAATGTTAAAATATTTCATCTAGGGGTTTAAACTTTGGTAACAGAGGTATAATTAGTAATACTGATTTTGGTACAACTTTTATGTTTTTATAAAACTCAGATAAAATGGGGCTATAAATAAAACAATAAAGAAAAAATAAATAAAAGAAAAGAAAAAACTACTAAACAAAAACAAAACAAAGACAAAGCCCCCTGGCCAACCGGCCCAGCTGTTAGCCAGTCCGGCCCAACCGGCCTCGCCTACTCCCCTTATCCTCTAAACCCCGTGACCCTAACCCCACCCAGACCGCACACTCTCCCCCCCCCCCCACGTCGCCCACTCCCCCCCTCGATCTGGATCGAGATCGAGGGCTCGACCCCTGAGCCACCCGACGCCGCTCGTCGTCTCCAGTGCCGCCGCGGCCACCTCGCCCTCGACGAAACGCGTCCTCGCCGGCCTGCCTCCTCTGCCATCGCCGGCCTGCATTCTCTTCGCCGCACCGTCCCCGTCTCTCCAACTCGACCCCTGCTGCCCCCGTCCCTACGAATCGCGGTGAGGCCCCGCCTCCCTCCGCTTTCCCTCGCTCACCGCACTCACCTTCCCCTGCCCGCGATGGCCGGCGCCCCGCACACCCTTGCACGCGCCCGAGCGCGCAAGCCCGAGTCCCTGCAACTCTGTGCTTCCCGCGGTCGGGCCGCGCCCTAGCCGCGCGCTGCCCCGCCCGGCGTGCCACCCGCGCGGGCGCGCCCGAGCCCCGCCTTGCACCGCCGCGACGCTGCTCGCCGCTCCCAACCGCCCCGACGAGCTCCGCCGCGTCGCGCCCCGCCGAGTCGCTCGCGCCATATCCCGCCTCACCACGCGCGCTCGCATCTGGATCCACTGGCCTCTCCGGCCGTCGACGCACGCTCGCGGCCGCCGCCGACCCGCACCGTCCCGCTGCCTCCCTGTTCTACCATGGCCCCCGCCCAACTACTCCGCCCGTGGCCGTTCCCCACTGCCACCTCCTGCCCGGCGCACCTCGCCGCAGCCGTCGGCGCCCGGCGCCTCCACTGCCTTGGGCAAGCGCCCAAACGGGCTGACTCCCACAGCGCCCGGTCGCCCGATGCCCGCTGCCCGCTCACCCGCTAAGGCTTCCCTAGAGCCACTGACAAGGGGGCCCCACACCCCAGAACGAATTAAAAAAAAGATAAAAAATTAATTAATAAAAAATTAATTAATTAATAAGTTAATTAATCCTAATTAACTAATCTAATTAACTAGTTAGTTTAATTAAACAGTAATTAGATTAGTTAAACCCTAATTAGACTAAACAGTCAATGACGAACGGGATCCACATGTTAGGTTGACCAGGTCAATTGCTGACGTCATGCTGACGTCAGCAAACACCGTTCTGGATAATGTTGATTTAAATAATTAAATAAATCCTAAAATTGATTTAAATCTTTTAAAATTAATATAAAATAAACCGTAGTTCGGATGGAAAAACTTTGTACATGAAAGTTGCTCAAAACGGCGAGACGAATCCGGATACGCAACCCGTTCGTCCGCCACGCATCCCTAGCATAGCGAACACGCAACTTTCCCCCTCCGACCCATTTGTCCGAAAACGCGAAACACCGGGAATACTTTCCTGGATGTTTCCCCCCTTCACCGGTACCACCTCGTACCGCGTTAGGGTACACCTAGCATCACGCTTTGTCATGTCATGCATCGTCTTGCATTTGTTTGCATTATATTTATTGTTTCTTCCCCCTCTTCTCTCGCTAGACACCGAGACCGACGCCGCTGCTACCCAGTTCGACTACGGTGTTGACGACCACTCTCTCTTGCCAGAGCAACCAGGCAAGCCCCCCTTTGATCACCAGATATCGCCTACTCTTCTCTATACTGCTTGCATTAGAGTAGTGTAGTATGTTACTGCTTTCCGTTATTCCTATCCTGATGCATAGCCTGTCCTTGCTACTACTGTTGTTACCATTACCTGCTATCCTACTGCTTAGTATGGGATGCTAGTGTTCCATCAGTGGCCCTACACTCTTGTCCGTCTGCCATGCTACGCTACTGGGCCGTGATCACTTCGGGAGGTGATCACGGGCATATACTATATACTTTACACAGTTACATTACCTGTGGTACTGTTCAGAGTTGGGGGTTGAAGGGGCAGGTGGCTCCATCTCGGTAGAGGTGGGCCTGGGTTCCCGACAGCCCCCGACTGTTACTTTGTGGCGGAGCGACAGGGCAGGTTGAGACCACCTAGGAGAGAGGTGGGCCTGGCCCTGGTCGGTGTTCGCGGATACTTAACACGTTTAACGAGATCTTGGTATTTGATCTGAGTCTGGCTACTGGCCTATACACACTAACCATCTACGCGGGGACAGTTATGGGCACTCGACGTCGTGGTATCAGCGGAAGCCTTCGTGACGTCAGCGACTGAGTGGCGCGCGCTAGATTGGACCGTAAGCCTGCTCTTGTATTAAGGGGGCTAGTTATGCTTCCGGCCGCGTATGCAACGTGCAGGTGTGCAATGGGCGATGGGCCAGACCCCTACGCCATTGGATTTAGACCGGTGTGCTGACCTCTCTGTTGTGCCTAGGTAGGGCTGCGACGTGTTGATCTTCCGAGGCCGGGCATGACCCAAGAAAGTGTGTCCGGCCAAATGGGATCGAGCATGTTGGGATATGTGGTGCACCCCTGCAGGGAAGTTAATCTATTCGAATAGCCGTGATCTTTGGTAACAGGACGACTTGGAGTTGTACCTTGAACTTATGACAACTAGAACCGGATACTTAATAAAACACACCCTTCCAAGTGCCAGATACAACCGGTGATCGCTCTCTCACAGGGCGACGATGGGAGGATCATCGTTTAGGATTATGCTATGTGATGATACTTGGAGGACTTCAGTCTACTCCCTTCTACATGCTGCAAGACGGAGGCTGCCAGAAGCGTAGTCTTCGAAAGGACTAGCTATCCCCCCTTATCCCAGCTTTCTGCAATTCAGTCCACATATAATAGCCTTATTCCAGTTGATACCAATGCATACATATGTAGTGTAGCTCCTTGCTTGTGAGTACTTTGAATGAGTACTCACAGTTGCTTTGCTCCCTCTTTTCCCCCTTTCTATACTCGATTGCTGCGACCAGACGTTGGAGCCCAGGAGCCAGACGCCACTGTCGACGACGACTACTACTACTCGGGAGGTGCCTACTACTACGTGCAGGCCGCTGACGACGACCAGGAGTAGTTTAGGAGGATCCCAGGCAGGAGGCCTGCGCCTCTTTCGATCTGCATCCCAGTTTGTGCTAGCCTTCTTAAGACAAACTTGTTTAACTTATGTGTGTACTCAGATATTGTTGCTTCCGCTGACTCGTCTATGATCGAGCTCTTGTATTCGAGCCCTCGAGGCCCCTGGTTTGTAATATGATGCTTGTATGACTTATTTTTATTTGTAGAGTTGTGTTGTGATATCTTCCCGTGAGTCCCTGATCTTGATCGTACACGTTTGCGTGTATGATTGAACCGGGGGCGTCACATATAGAGCCTTGGTTGTAATTTTCTAAAAGGTCGCATGGCTATTGGCATCACTTCATTACCAGAGGTCTCGAGTTCCATTCCTCTAGAGCGCGCCGCTTTTTCGTTATTTTTCCTATTGCGCTATAGTATTTGCGGGGGCTTCCCGTCGCGTCTGCTTGGTGCACGCACCCGCAGGCGTCTGCCATGGGCCGGCCCAGTCGATGCATATCCTGCACGAACGAGTGTCTTTTTGCCACAAAGTGTGTTGTATATGAGCTCCACTAGTGAGTTCTACTTAAAAAATACTACTAAAAAAGATAAAGTGAGTGATACTATGAGCGACTAGTCCACGAGCATTCCCTCTGTTGGACTTTCCAGCGAACACTCTTCGTGGGGCCTTTCAGTGGACACTCGAAAGTGTGTGGCAGTGCTATAGCCATCACATGGTGCATCTCAGAGCTGGTAGGTGCCGCGCGTGGGTGCACCTCAGGCGAACTCCAACGCAAGACCCCAAATGGCCCGGCTGATGTTTGGGGTAAACGGACAAAAAACGTGGCCCAACGTGCGGGAACAAACGGACAAACTCCGTTTTTTCGTTCGCTTTCGACCCATTCCCATGCCAAATTTGGGCCGCATTTGCATCGAAACAGACGCATGCGGACGGGCGAGATGCGTGCCCTTGCCCTTCCCTGGCCCGCCCCTATGTGGCATAGACGCCCTTCTTTCTCTTCCCCTGCCCCTCACTGCGTCTCGCCCCCGGCGTTGCCGCGACTCGTGGACGCCCATATTCCCAGCTGCCTTCCTCGCTTTCCTGCCAGGCCGCTCGAACCACGACCAAGACATGCCATAGCTGGCTCCATGCCCGCGTTTCGGAGGACTTTCTTGCTGGCGTTCGCGGCTCTTTGTTGTTGCAGCCAATGGGAGAGAAGATATGCGCGCGGATGATGTCCATCGACCCCAACTCCTTCCCGTAGGCACTACATAGCCGCAGGGTGCCGCTTGCCAACTTCCACCTTGCCTGCTGCCTATGAGGCGGGCTCGACGTGCTCTTCCCGACCACGTCTACACCATGACCGCAAGGTGTTCAATGCTTTGCTCACAAGGGACAATGGATAGTGGGGATGAGTATTTCTTTCACAACTTTATTTTTTCATCGGATGATTCGCCCTCAGATGATGAAGACCTTATGATGGCCGCATTGGTCGTCAATGACCACATTTCCGGGCAGTGGCCTCGGTTCAGGGGATCAATCCCAGGTCATGCACTCGCCTTGAACCACAATAGGGAGAGCGGCCACACCCTACTCTATGCCGATTACTTTGAGAATACCACACTCTTCAAACCACACGAATTCCGTCGCCACTCCCGTATGAGGAGACATGTGTTCAATCGTATTCGGGAGGGAGTGGTAGTATATGACCCATACTTTGAATGCAAAGAGGATGCCCTTGACAAGCTTGGCTTCTCCTCTTACCAGAAATGCACCGCTACTATTCGCATGCTTGCATATGGAATTCCAGATGATCTTGTTGATGAGTACATGCGTATGAGCGAGTCCACATGTCTCATATCAATGTATAGTTTCTTCAAGGCCATGGTGGCAGTGTTTGGCCCTGAGTGTCGGAGATATGCCCTAGAGGCAATTCCTATATGTTTATGAATAAAGATAGTCCTTGGACATTATCAATGATGTGTATCAGCAAGTACATGACTTTTTATGGGACTATGCATTGTATGATGACTGTCCTAAAAGGTCGCTAGTCGAAAGGGTAGTGTGGACGCGCAACCAACTAGACTAGTATATGACACAGTGGATGGCTCGGTCTCACTAGCCATGGAGCATTAGATGCTAACCGGATAATATGGGCTCGGAAGGATTTGGTCGGATTCTACATAGTCGGATCCGAGTTGAGATAAGGTCCGAGTCGGACATACCCAACTATGAGATGCAGCGATATGACATCTGTGAGTCTCTAGTACAACATACATTCTATGTCCTAATACCTGAGCTGGTGCATGTACTCGAGATGGCGACAAACCTGCTTTAGGCCGACCAAACGCTACTCCATGACTGGGTAGTTAGAAAGGTAGATTTCAGGCTTGTCCAGACCCATGCCGTGAGACATGGTCGAGCAAGATGGGATTTGCCCCTCCGACCAGGAGAGATATACTCTGGGCCCCTCGTGTGATCCGACCAAGATAAGCATGGCCATTCGACAAAGATTATGAGATAATCCATTTTGTGGTCGGCATCACTCGAACGAGAAAGAGGTCGGGCTAGCACAAGGATGACAAACTCACCTTGAGCCCGACAACATATATCGTGTGGCAAAGGGAATAGAAGTGTGACATGTTGTAAAGGTTCGCCTAACCATCTTCATCGGACACTTGGAGTCGGCATGCCTAGCTAGAGGCCGCTACCGACTACACGAACCGGATGTGATCTGACTCACGACCAAGTGAACAAGAACCTAAGGGGTTGCGCGCTTAAGGGAAGGAACCTGTGAGGTTGGACACGACTCCATGAGTCGGATGGGATCCTACTCAGACTCGGATCCAGGCTGAACAGACTTTGGGCTTTAGGATCCGTGTGGGGCCCAAGTTTGAGCCTGCGATGGATGCCTATATATAGTGAGGGTGAGACACACTCATTTGGTTGATCGCTTCGGCGCTGTCACTAGGTTTTGCATGTGTTGCAAATAGCCACCTCCACTCGCCACCGACTATGTGATTGAACCTAGTAGTCCGCCGCACGGCGTTCCTCCTGCATGCGCAGATACCGTTAGAGGCAGCGCACTTGCGCCGCTCTGACGAACTTGTACGTGGGATCTGACGACCAACTGTTTGAGGGAGATAGGACAAGGAGGAGACGATCCACGCGGACGTGCTGCCCAAACTCTTCTTCTGCTGCACGTCACTGCGTGTCTAGTGGTAACGATCTGTGATCCATCTCCCGTAGCATGTTCTTAGTTGTTCTGCGTGTAGGAAAATTTTAACTTGCAGTCGACGCACCCCATGTAGAACCCAACAGTGGTATCAGAGCCACTGCTAGAGGATTTGAATTCAGATTGTATACATATTAGATATGTGGAGGTGGCAGATGAGATCTGTTGTCGTTTATGAGATCGACTGTGTGCATGGTTGATGAGATCAACTACACATGGGGATTGATGAGGCGATGTTTTCTGTCAATCAAGATCAATGAGGTCGTGACACAACCTACCCCTACCGGTCGGTATCCGCCATCGGGGTTAACAGTGAAACGTAAATCCGTATCGGATTCACGATGATCGATAAGATCAGTCAGATCATAAAATTCGGCGTGATCAAAGCAGGGCCGCCATGTGCGTAGCACCTTGTATTTCGTACAAGATCACACAAAACTGGTAGAATGCGATTCTATGCATAAATTTGTTTTGTAGGTTTGATGTGAATAGTATGGCTCATGTGTATGTGATGCATGTATGTAAATTATACATGGCCTGCGTGTCATGTTTGTCAGCCGGTAGGAGCCAAAGTGCTGTCATTATAATGTATAACGACCTGCGTGTCGACTTGTGATTCTCTGTAAAATTCATTTCTAGTTATAGTAGTTGGATAATAGAGATCAAATTGGTGGCTTGGCGTCCCGGCGTGACGAACAAGATGGAGTTCCTAGATGGTCATCGAAGTCGGAGCCAACCTGGAAGAACATCCATGAAGGAGCCATACTATTTCACAATATATGTTTATTTGTGATTGTTATGCTTCTTGTTTTCTATGCATGTTAAAATGGTAGAATGATCCATCATTAATATCAAACGAATTGCCATCCCCGATGTTGCACCTTCACACGTCAAGTACGTCTAGTAGTGGGCTCATAAAATTGGGGTGCTACTAGGTGTCCTTGAACCGAAGGGTTTGTGTTGGACACGGACATTCACCGCATCTGGTTAACTTGACAAGGCTATCAAAACGGTTTTGGGCCTTGTGGCAAAGAAGGTTGGGAGCCGGGGTATAAGATACATACTTGACCGACATGAGTCATATAGAGATACGATTAGCAAGGAGTTGCTTACCGAATAGGTATGTTGGCTAGCAGTGATGCTAAAGCTCACTAGTCGCATGTGCTAGTTGGATCCTGAATCACTGAGAGTTTGTGGAGGGATGCCGACTTCAGTGGGAGTATTTCTGTTTAAGGCTTGAATTACTCTACATAAACACGTTGCTTAATGATTGCATATTTTTATGTTGTAGATCAATGGCACCACCTGCTCAACCCAACTTTGCATTGAAATCAATTCTGGAAAAGGATAAACTGAATGGAACAAACTTTACCATATGGTATAGAAATCTGAGAATTGTTCTCAAGTATGATAAAAAGGAACATGTTCTAGAGGATCCACTTCTAGAGGAACCTGCTGATAATGCTAATGCCACAACCAGGAATACCTACCAGAAACTCGTTGATGAATCAAACGAGATCAGCTGCCTCATGATGGCTTGTATGGAGCCTGATTTGCAGCAGCATTTCGAATATGTAGGGGCTTTCGATATGATTGAGAGTCTCAAGAGCATGTTTCGGGTGCAGGCTAGGACCGAAAGGTTCAACGTCTGGTGATCCTTGATGGATTGCAAGCTGAAGGAACGTGATCCACTGAGCCCACATGTGGTCAAGATGACCGGGTATGTGCAGGCGTTGGATCAGTTAGGCTTCCCGCTCTTGGATGAGCTGGCTATAGATGCAGTTCTGGGTTCTCTTCCAGCTAGCTATGTGTTGGGGAACATAGTAATTTCAAAAAATTTCCTACGCACACACAGGATCATGGTGATGCATAGCAATGAGAGGGGAGAGTGTGTCCACATACCCTCGTAGACGGAAAGAGGAAGCGTTAGCACAACGCGGTTGATGTAGTCGTACGTCTTCACGATCCGACGGATCCAAGTACCGAGCGTATGACACCTCTGAGTTCAGCACACGTTCAGCTCGATGACGTCCCACGAACTCCGATCCAGCAGAGCTTCATGGGAGAGTTCCATCAGCACGACGGCGTGATGAAGACGATGATGATGCTATCGACGTAGGGCTTCGCCTAAGCACCGCTAAGATATGATCGAGGTGGATTATGGTGGAGGGGGCACCGCACACGGCTGGGAGAGATCAACAGATCAACTTGTGTGTCTAGAAGTGCCCCCTGCCCCCGTATATAAAGGAGCAAGGGGGGAGGCCGGCCGGCCCCTGTAGGCACGCCAGGAGGAGGAATCCTCCTCCTAGTAGGAGTAGGATTCCCCTCTTTCCTACTCCTACTAGGAGGGGGAAAGGAAGGGGGAGAGGGAGAAGGAAAGGGGGGCGCCGCCCCCCTCTCCCAGTCCAATTTGGACCAGAGGGGGAGGGGCACGCGGCTTGCCCTAGGCCAGCCCTCTCTCTCCACTAAGGCCCATAAGGCCCATTATTTCTCCTCGGGGGGGGGGGGGGGGGGGGGGGGTGTCGGTAACCCTCCGGCACTCCGGTTTTCTCCGAAACCACCCGGAACACTTCCGGTGTCCGAATATAGTTGTCCAATATATCGATCTTTATGTATCGACCATTTCTAGACTCCTCGTCATGTCTGTGATCATATTCAGGACTCCGAACTACCTTTGGTACATCAAAACACAAAAACTCATAATACCGATCATCACCGAACTTTAAGCGTGCGGACCCTACGGGTTCGAGAACTATGTAGACATGACCGAGACACGTCTCCGGTCAATAACCAATAGTGGAACCTGGATGTTCATATTGGCTCCCACATATTCTACGAAGATCTTTATCGGTCAAACCGCATAACAACATACGTTGTTCCCTTTGTCATTGGTATGTTACTTGCCCGAGATTCAATCGTCGGTATCTCAATACCTAGTTCAATATCGTTACCGGCAAGTCTCTTTACTCATTCCGTAATACATCATCTCGCAACTAACTCATTAGTTACAATGCTTGCAAGGCTTATAGTGATGTGCATTACTGAATGGGCCTAGAGATACCTCTCCGACAAACGGAGTGACAAATCCTAATCTTGATCTATGCCAACTCAACAAGTACCATCAGAGACACCTGTAGAGCACCTTTATAATCACCCATTTACATTGTGACGTTTGGTAACACACAAAGTGTTCCTCCGGTAATCGGGAGTTGCATAACCTCATAGTCATAGGAACATGTATGAGTCATGAAGAAAGCAATAGCAGTAAACTAAACGATCAAGTGCTAAGCTAATGGAATGGGTCAAGTCAATCACATCATTCTCCTAATGATGTGATCCCGTTAATCAAATGACAACTCATGTCTATGGTTAGGAAACTTAACCATCTTTGATTAATGAGCTAGTCAAGTAGAGGCATACTAGTGACACTCTGTTTGTCTATGTATTCACACATGTAATAAGTTTCCGGTTAATACAATTCTAGCATGAATAATAAAGAATTTACCATGATATGAGGAAATAAATAATAACTTTATTATTGCCTCTAGGGCATATCTCCTTCAGTCTCCCACTTGCAGTAGAGTCAATAATCTAGATTACACAGTAATGATTCTAACACCCATGGAGCCTTGGTGCTGATCATGTTTTGCTCGTGAGAGAGGCTTAGTCAACGGGTCTGCAACATTCAGATCCGTATGTATCTTGCAAATATCTATGTCTCCCACCTGGACTTGATCGTGGATGGAATTGAAGCGTCTCTTGATGTGCTTGGTTCTCTTGTGAAATCTGGATTCCTTTGCCAAGGCAATTGCACGAGTATTGCCACAAATTTTTTTCATTGGAACCGATGCACTAGGTATGACACCTAGATCGGATATCAACTCCTTCATCCAGACTCCTTCATTTGCTGCTTCCGAAGCAGCAATGTACTCCGCTTCACACGTAGATCCCGCCATGACGCTTTGCTTAGAACTGCTCCAACTGACAGCTCCACCGTTCAATATAAACACGTATCCGGTTTGCGATTTAGAATTGTCCGGATCAGTGTCAAAGCTTGCATCAACGTAACCATTTACGATGAGCTCTTTGTCACCTCCATAAATGAGAAACCTATCCTTAGTCCTTTTCAGGTATTTCAGGATGTTCTTGACCGCTGTCTAGTGATCCACTCCTGGATTACTTTGGTACCTCCCTGCTGAACTGATAGCAAGGCACACATCAGGTCTGGTACACAACATTGCATACATGATAGAGCATATGGCTGAAGCATAGGGAACATCTTTCATTTCCTCTCTATCTTCTGCAGTGGTCGGGCATTGAGTCTTACTCAACTTCACACCTTGTAACACAGGCAAGAAGCCTTTCTTTGCCTGATCCATTTTGAACTTCTTCAAAACTTTGTCAAGGTATGTGCTTCGTGAAAGTCCAATTAAGCATCTTGATCTATCTCTATAGATCTTGATGCCCAATATGTAAGCAGCTTCACCGAGGTCTTTCATTGAAAAACTCTTATTCAAATATCCTTTTATGCTATCCAGAAATTCTATATCATTTCCAATCAACAATATGTCATCCACATATAATATTAGAAATGCTACAGAGCTCCCACTCACTTTCTTGTAAATACAAGCTTCTCCAAAAGTCTGTATAAAACCATATGCTTTGATCACACTATCAAAACATTTATTCCAACTCCGAGAGGCTTGCACCAGTCCATAAATGGATCACTGGAGCTTACATACTTTGTTAGCACCCTTTGGATCAATAAAACCTTCAGGTTTCATCATATACAACTCTTCTTCCAGAAATCCATTTAGGAATGCAATCTTTACATCCATTTGCCAAATTTCATAATCATAAAATGCGGCAATAGCTAACATGATTCTGATGGACTTAAGCATCACTACGGGTGAGAAGGTCTCATCGTAGTCAACTCCTTGAACTTGTCGAAAACCTTTCGCAACAAGTCGAGCTTTGTAGACAGTAACATTACCATAAGCGTCTGTCTTCTTCTTGAAGATCCATTTATTCTTGATGGCTTGCTGATCATCAGGCAAGTCAACCAAAGTCCACACTTTGTTCTCATACATGGATCCCACCTCAGATTTCATGGCTTCTAGCCATTTTGCAAAATCTGGGCTCATCATCACTTCCTCATAGTTCGTAGGTTCATCATGGTCTAGTAACATGACCTCCAGAACAGGATTACCGTACCACTCTGGTGCGGATCTGGTTGACCTACGAGGTCCGGTAGTAATTTGATCTGAAGTTTCATGATCATCATCATTAGCTTCCTCACTAATTGGTGTAGGTGTCACAGGAACCGGTTTCTGTGATGAACTAATTCCCAATAAGGGAGCAGGTACAGTTACCTCATCAAGTTCTACTTTCCTCCCACTCACTTCTTTCGAGAGAAACTCCTTCTCTAGAAAGGATCCATTCTTAGCAACAAAAGTCTTACCTTCGGATCTGTGATAGAAGGTGTACCCAACTGTTTCTTTTGGGTATCCTATGAAGACACATTTCTCCGATTTGGGTTCGAACTTATCGGGTTGAAGCTTTTTCACATAAGCGTCGCAGCCCCAAACTTTAAGAAACGACAACTTTGGTTTCTTGCCAAACCATAGTTCATAAGGAGTCGTCTCAATGGATTTAGATGGTGCCCTATTTAACATGAATGCAACTGTCTCTAAAGCATAACCCCAAAATGATAGCGGTAAATCAGTAAGAGACATCATAGATCGCACCATATCTAGTAAAGTACGATTACGACGTTCAGACACACCATTACGCTGTGGTGTTCCAGGTGGCGTGAGTTGCGAAACTATTCTTCATTGTTTCAAATGAATACTAAACTCGTAACTCAAATATTCTCCTCCACGATCAGATCGTAGAAACTTTATTTTCTTGTTACGATGATTTTCCACTTCACTCTGAAATTCTTTGAACTTTTCAAATGTTTCAGACTTATGTTTCGTCAAGTAGATATACCCATATCTACTCAAATCATCTGTGAAGGTGAGAAAATAACGATATCTACCACGAGCCTCAACATTCATCGAACCACATACATCAGTATGTATGATTTCTAACAAATCTGTTGCTCGCTCCATTCTACTGGAGAACAGTGTTTTAGTCATCTTGCCCATGAGGCATGGTTCGCAAGTACCATGTGATTCATAATTAAGTGATTCCAAAAGTCCATCAGAATGGAGTTTCTTCATGCGCTTTACACCAATATGACCCAAACAGCAGTGCCACAAATAAGTTGCAGTATCATTATCAACTCTACATCTTTTAGCTTCAATACTATGAATATGTGTATCTTCACTATCGAGATTCAAGAATAATAGACCACTCTTTAAGGGTGCATGACCATAAAAGATATCACTCATTCTCTGATTTAAATGAATAACCATCTCGCATTAAATAAGATCCAGATATAACGTTCATGCTCAACGCTGGCACCAAATAAAAATTATTTAGGTCTAAAACTAATCACAAAGGTAGATGTAGAGGTAGCGTGCCGACCGCGATCACATTGACTTTGGAACCATTTCCCACGCGCATCATCACCTCGTCCTTTGCTAATCTTCGCTTAATCCGTAGTCCCTGTTTCGAGTTGCAAATATTGGCAACAGTACCAGTATCAAATACACAGGTACTACTGCGAGAATTAGTAAGGTACACATCAATAACATGTATATCACATATACCCTTGTTCACCTTGCCGTCCTTCTTATCCGCCAAATACTTGGGGCAGTTCTGCTTCCAGTAACCAGTCTGTTTGTAGTAGAAGCATTCAGTCTCAGGCTTAGGTCCAGACTTGGATTTCTTCTCCTGAACAGCAACTTGTTTGCCGTTCTTCTTGAAGTTCCCCTTCTTCTTCCCTTTGCCCTTTTTCTTGAAACTGGTGGTCTTGTTGACCATCAACACTTGATGCTCCTTCTTGATTTCTACCTGTGCAACCTTTAGCAATGTGAAGAGCTCGGGAATCGTCTTATCCATCCCTTGCATGTTATAGTTCATCATGAAGCTCTTGTAGCTTGGTGGCAGCGATTGAAGAATTCTGTCAATAACACTATCATCCGAAAGATTAACTCCCAGTTGAATCAAGTGATTGTTATACCCAGACATTCTGAGTATATGCTCACTGACAGAACTATTCTCCTCCATCTTGCAACTGTAGAACTTATTGGAGACTTCATATCTCTCAATCCGGGCATTTGCCTGAAATATTAACTTCAACTCCTGTAACATCTCATATGCTCCATGACGTTCAAAACGTCATTGAAGTCCCGGTTCTAAGCCGTAAAGCATGGCACACTAAACTATCGAGTAGTCATCAGCTTTGCTCTGCCAGGCATTCATAACATCTGGTGTTGCTCCTGCAGCAGGTTTGGCACCTAGTGGTGCTTCCATGACGTAATTCTTCTGTGCAGCAATGAGGATAATCCTCAAGTTACGGACCCAGTCCGTGTAATTGCTACCATCATCTTTCAACTTTGCTTTCTCAAGAAACGCATTAAAATTCAACAGAACAACAACACGGGCCATCTATCTACAACAACATAGACATGCAAAATACTATCAGGTACTAAGTTCATGATA
This sequence comes from Triticum monococcum, assembly GCA_034509565.1. Classification (NCBI taxonomy): domain Eukaryota; kingdom Viridiplantae; phylum Streptophyta; class Magnoliopsida; order Poales; family Poaceae; genus Triticum; species Triticum monococcum. The sequence continues at coordinate 480,196,498 of CM067843.1, forward strand.
AATTAATGTTCAGTTAATCAAATTATTAAGGAACTCCCACTTAGATAGACATCCCTCTAATCATCTAAGTGATCACGTGATCCATATCAACTAAACCATGTCCGATCATCACGTGAGATGGAGTAGTTTTCAATGGTGAACATCACTATGTTGATCATATCTTCTATATGATTCACGCTCGACCTTTCGGCCTCTAGTGTTCCGAGGCCATATATGCATATGCTAGGCTCGTCAAGTTTAACCCGAGTATTCTGCATGTGCAAAACTGGCTTGCACTCGTTGTATGTGAACGTAGAGCTTATCACACCCGATCATCACGTGGTGTCTCGGCACGACGAACTTTCGCAACGGTGCATACTCAGGGAGAACACTTGTACCTTGAAATTTTAGTGATAGATCATCTTATAATGCTACCGTCGTTCTAAGCAAAATAAGATGCATAAAAGATAAACATCACATGCAATCAATATAAGTGATATGATATGGCCATCATCATCTTATGCTTGTGATCTCCATCTTTGAAGCACCATCATGATCACCATTGTCACCGACACGACACCTTGATCTCCATCGTAGCATCGCTGTCGTCTCACCAAATATTGCTTCTACGACTATCACTACCACTTAGTGATAAAGTGAAGCCATTACAGGGCGATTGCATTGCATACAATAAAGCGACAACCATATGGCTCCTGCCAGTTGCCGACAACTCGGTTACAAAACATGATCATCTCATACAATAAAATATAGCATCATGTCTTGACCATATCACATCACAACATGCCCTGCAAAAACAAGTTAGACGTCCTCTACTTTGTTGTTGCAAGTTTTACGTGGCTGCTACGGGCTGAGCAAGAACCGTTCTTACCTACGCATCAAAACCACAACGATAGTTTGTCAAATTAGTGTTGTTTTAACCTTCTCAAGGACCGGGCCTAGCCACACTCGATTCAACTAAAGTTGGATAAACTGACACCCGCCAGCCACCTGTGTGCAAAGCACGTCGGTAGAAGCAGTCTTGCGTAAGCGTACGCATAATGTCGGTCCGGGCCGCTTCATCCAACAATACCGCCGAACCAAAGTGTGACATGCTGGTAAGCAATATGACTTGTATCGTCCACAACTCACTTGTGTTCTACTCGTGCATATAACATCTACGCATAAACCGGGCTTTGATACCACTGTTGGGGAACGTAGTAATTTCAAAAAATTTCCTACGCACACACAGGATCATGGTGATGCATAGCAATGAGAGGGGAGAGTGTGTCCACATACCCTCGTAGACTGAAAGCGGAAGCGTTAGCACAACGCGGTTGATGTAGTCGTACGTCTTCACGATCCGACCTATCCAAGTACCGAACGCACGGCACCTCCGAATTCAGCACACGTTCAACTCGATGATGTCCCACGAACTCCGATCCAGCAGAGCTTCATGGGAGAGTTCCGTCAGCACGACGGCGTGATGATGGTGATGATGATGCTACTGACACAGGGCTTCGCCTAAGCACCGCTATGATATGATCGAGGTGGATTATGGTGGAGGGGGCACCGCACACGGCTGGGAGAGATCAATAGATCAACTTGTGTGTCTAGAGGTGCCCCTGCCCCCGTATATAAAGGAGCAAGGGGGGAGGCTGGCCAGCCCCTATAGGCGCGCTAGGAGGAGGAATCCTCCTCCTAGTAGGAGTAGGATTGCCCTCTTTCCTACTCGTACTAGGAGGGGGAAAGGAAGGGGGAGAGGGAGAAGGAAAGGGGGGTGCCGCCCCCCTCTCCTAGTCCAATTCGGACCAGAGGGGGAGGGGCGCGCGGCCTGCCCTAGGCCAGCCCCCCCCTCTCTCTCTCCACTAAGGCCCATAAGGCCCATTATTTCTCCCGGGGGGGGGGGGTCCGGTAACCCTCCGGCACTCCGGTTTTCTCCGAAACCACCCGGAACACTTCCGGTGTCCGAATATAGTCGTCCAATATATCAATCTTTACGTCTCAACCATTTCGAGACTCCTCGTCATGTCCGTGATCATATCCGGGACTCCGAACTACCTTCGGTACATCAAAACACAAAAACTCATAATACTGATCGTCACCGAACTTTAAGCGTGTAGACCCTACGGGTTCGAGAACTATGTAGACATGACCGAGACACGTCTCCGGTAAATAACCAATAGAGGAACCTGGATGTTCATATTGGCTCCCACATATTCTATGAAGATCTTTATCGGTTAAACCGCATAACAACATACGTTGTTCCCTTTGTCATCGGTATGTTACTTGCCCGAGATTCAATCGTCGGTATCTCAATACCAAGTTCAATCTCGTTACCGGCAAGTCTCTTTACTCGTTCCGTTATACATCATCTCGCAACTAACTCATTAGTTACAATGCTTGCAAGGCTTATAGTGATGTGCATTACCGAGTGGGCCCAGAGATACCTCTCCGACAATTGGAGTGACAAATCCTAATCTTGATCTATGCCAACTCAACAAGTACCATCGGAGACACCTGTAGAGCACCTTTATAATCACCCAGTTACGTTGTGACGTTTGGTAGCACACAAAGTGTTCCTGCGGTAATCGGGAGTCTCATAACCTCATAGTCATAGGAACATGTATGCGTTATGAAGAAAGGAATAGCAGTAAACTAAACGATCAAGTGCTAAGCTAACGGAACGGGTCAAGTCAATCACATTATTCTCCTAATGATGTGATCCCGTTAATCAAATGACAACTCATGTCTATGGTTAGGAAACTTAACCATCTTTGAGTAATGAGCTAGTCAAGTAGAGGCATACTAGTGACACTCTGTTTGTCTATGTATTCACACATGTACTAAGTTTCCGGTTAATACAATTCTAGCATGAATACTAAACAATTTATCATGATATGAGGAAATAAATAATAACTTTATTATTGCCTCTAGGGCATATTTCCTTCATTATGGGACGTTCATCTCGAACTATCATATGGATGGCATGGATAAGAAGCTCACTGAATTGCATGGGATGCTTAATGTGGCTGAGCAAGATATTAAAAAAGGCACGCATCAAGTATTGCTGGTGCAGAACTCGGCTAAGTTCAAGAAGAGTTGGTCCAAGAAGAAGGCTAAGGCAAAGGGAACTCTGATGGGCCATTTGTAGTCGGACCTGGGTTTCGGCCTTTTAGCGGCCCATTTAAGTGTTGGGCCAATTTCTGGCCCGGTGTCACTTTCAGCCTGTTGACGGCCCATAAATTAGTTGGGCCATTTGTAGTCGGACCTGAGTTTTGGCCTTTTAGCGACCCATTTAAGTGTTGGGCCAATTCCCAGCCCTGTGTTCCTTTCGGCCTGTTAACGGACCATAAATGAGTTGGGCCATTTGTAGTCGGACCTTAGTTTTGGCCTTTTAATGGCCCATGCCCTTCATGGTCCAATACCAGCCCGGTTTCTCTTTCGGCCTGCCAAAGGCCCACAACACAGTTGGGCCGTTTACAATACGACCTGACTTTCGGCCTCTTAGCGGTCCATGCTCTTCATGGTCCAGTATAAGCCCGCCATCTCTTTCGGCTTGCTAAAGGCCTACAGTATAGTTGGGCCATATGTAGCCCAAACTTAGTAACGACCTGTTAACGACCCGGGAGGTAAGAGGGCCGACCATTAACTTTCGGCCTAGTAACGGCCCATTAACTTAATGGGCCCACTAAAGTTCGTTCATGTCTTTAGGCCAAATTAGATAAATTGAGCCCATTACGACAAGCAATTATGCACAGGACCAAAACCGATCAAGCAAAGGTACGGCATACAGGGAATAACGTTGCACATCCAGCATATATTACAGGAAATTACATCCACCGGGCAATCAAAGATTGATGCCAGTGCAAATAAATGAGCAGAACCTAACCATCTACAATGTCACAATCTGCAACCTCAACACAGATGACGCCCATAAGCATGTGGGCAAGTTCTTGCTGCTTTGCTAACACTGTCTCTGAAAACATTGATCAGTTGTTGTGTCGCATGACTCTGCACCTCTGATTCATCCACCATTTCCATCATTGCTTCAGCCATTAATTGGTTCACAAACATACATTTATTCTGTTGCATTCGAGACAGAGGATACTGAACAGATTCAGATGACGATTTTGGCAGGCTTGTATTATTGATAGTGGAGAGTGTCTCGACCACTGCATCATAACATAAATTAGGACGGGAACCAAACAGATTAATGATGAGTTATTGCCATATTACCTGGCCTAGATTTACTGGAAAGAAACAATGGGGTTGCCTTGCTGTTTTCAAAGTTTGTCTTCTTATCTTCAGCAGCCTGCACAAAATTAACACACTAGCATTGCTATCATTGGCCAAGTCAGATAATAGGAAAGCAACATTGACACAACGAACGTTTGGGCAACTAGCCTACACCAAATTAACACAATATGGCACAACTATCATCAGCCAGGTAAGGTAATACAAAATCAACATTGACACAATGAATGAATGGGCAACCACAGAAGCACTACAATTCAGTAATGTGCGTGATATGAGATAGTACATTCATGCAGCTCAGTATGCAAAACTACCAGGCAGTTTTCCTTACAAAAATCAACATTGGCGTCTTTAACATTTTGCTACAACTAATTTTAGGTCAGATAAAGGTTAGATTCACGCCGATTAACAAAATACATGCTGATGTAAAAATATAGTGATATACAACAGGTACTTACATCAGCATTGGAGCACAGAGAATTCCCGCAAGATATTTTCCTCGAATACGATCCCAATGGAGGAAGTCTTGTATCGTTTAACCTTATTTTCTAAAACAGAGATGGGTAAGAAACATGTAGAAAATATGATCAGAATGCTATAAAATTTCATGATGCGAGGATACGCACACGCTTCTTAGAATGGAGTTGACATTCTTTTGCTGGACTGGAGCGGACTAGTTCTTTGGCCACTAGAATCTGCTTATTATCAGTGGGAGTTGGGTTTCTCTGTGCTGGAGCAGTATCTATGAAAAATGGAGTTGGTTTATTATCTCCTGGCATTTGGATCTTTTGCAAAGACCTGGTTCGTAACCCTTCAGATTCTAACATAGCCGTCTTCCCCTTGCATGCCTTATATAGAAGAATGGTGATTCAGTTATAAAACATGCTACATTAGAGATGGAATAGGTACTGAAGAATAGAAAGGCATGACATATTGACATGTATTCCCTCCATCTGGAAATAAATGGATGGGTCTAGGCGTATTTCAGTTCTAGATACATCCAGTTTTATCAATTTCCGCGACATTTAATCTAGACAGAGGGTGCATGATGTAAGATCTAGGGATACGACAGGACAACACAGTAAAAAAACACTGAAAAACCCACTGCAGAACCAAAGTATTCAAACCCACTGATATGAGATAGTACACTCATGCAGCTCAAGATGCAAAACTACCAGGCAGTTTTCCTTGCAAAAATCAACATTGTGGCCTTTAATCATACATTTTGCTACAACTAAATTTAGATCAGATAAAGGTTGGATTCACGCTGATTAACAAAATACATGCTGATATAAAAATATAGTGATATACAACAGGTACTTACATTTACATTGGAGCACAGAGAATTCCTGCAAGAATCTTTCCTCATAAACGATACCATTGCAGAAATTCTTATATTTGTTAAGCTTATTTTCTAAAAGAGAGATGGGTAAGAAACATGTAGAAAATATGATCAGCATGCTATAAAATTTCATGATGCAAGGATATGCACACGCTTCTTAGAATTGAGTTGACATATTTTTGCTGGACTGGAGTGGACTAGTTCTTTGGCCACTGGAATCTGCTTATTATCAATAGGAGTTGGGTTTCTCTGTGCTGGAGCAGTATCTATAAAAACTGGAGTTGGTTTATTATCTCCTGGCGTTTGGATCTTTTGCAAAGGCCTTGTTTGTAACCCTTCAGATTCTAACATAGTCGTCTTCCCCTTGCATGCCTTGTATAGAAGAATGGTGCTTTAATTATAAAACATGCGACAACAGAGAGATGGAATAGGTACTGAAGAATAGAAAGACATGACATATTGACATGTATTCCCTCCATCCGGAAAAAATGGATGGGTCTAGGCATATTTCAGTTCTAGATACATCCTTTTTTATCCATTTCGGCAACATGTAATCTAGACGGATGGAGTATGGTGTAAGAGCTAGGGATACGACATGACAACACAACAAAAAAACACTAGTTGAATGTAAATCTGTATGCTAGCGGAATACATACAGAAATAACTAAGGCAACATACACGTGTATGATTGGGAAAATAAGATGGCATTGCAACAGAGCACTAGAACAACACTTCAATGTAAAAAAACATGGCATGGTAGATAGATGAAGTACATACTGATGAATAACAATGCATAAGATATTCAGAAGCATGATGTCCAAATTAAGCAGATGGCATTGCGATAGAGTAGAATGATAGTACTTGAATTTGAAAACATGTTATCATGAATGGAATAGGTACTGAAAAATAGGAAGGCATGACATATTTACATGCATCATCAGCATGCTAAGCACATGGCATTGTAACAGAGTAGATACACTCCAGGACATTATATGCATGTTGTACCCATATCACATGCCAAGTTAGAGCAAGGACCTTGTGGGGTGAAGAGGATTCATCATCTTTCTGCAAGTCTTCTGAAGAACTGCCTTTACATGTTCCATCATATTGGGTATCATTGACATCGAGTTTATTGGCCTTTACATTGCTCCGTGAGGTTCTTGTGGATATATCAGTGTGTGCAATTATATCTAACATGCATGGAAGACAACTAGTAGTTAGATTTATGTAATGAGTGCCTGTAGGAGACGACATAAATAGTAGGACTGGGGTTAACTAGCAACAACATGTCTCATAAACTAAAGGGAGAACACAGATGAACGCTTCAGAATATGTACCGTTTGTACTCAAGATTAACTAGATGGCACACAAAAGTATTAAAGAACAACATAGGTAATACTAGAAGTGGTATAATACTATAATCACCAGCCTGTGGGATAACATTGACTAATGGATGATAACTATGGAACAACGTTACCTAAAGAACAAGTATCTTAGCTGAACTATGGAACAACGTTAACTCCTGAACAAGACCCGTAAGAGATCAACATGAATATATAGTGAAATGTGATGATCTATTTTCCATGCTTAGATGAATAACAAAGCCATAAATGTTGCACACAAGTAAGATGAGGGTACAACCTATCTGGCTGCCATCCATAGGAGTGAGCATCATGTGCTGACTTGTCGATGGCCCTGCAGTTGTTGTGGCTGTCCATGTTGGGCACGCGCATTCGATGCAGGGAACTGTTGCGTGGGGACTATAGCTCCCTTCTGGTGTATGCTTCCCTTGTTGGAGCAGCGGCGGTGAGTCGGAAGACGGTGTGTCTGAAGATGCAGATAATGCATAATGTTAAGAACGACATATCTCTTTGATCTGAAGAAATACACTAAGAGATCAACAGCAAGGTACGAGAGTGGTCACACGTCTGTTGACTGAAGACTAAATTGGGGTCACCCGATTTTATTTTATTTTGGTACTGTCCGATCTACGCCGGATGGCTGGCCGTCTTGTGCCTCCCGGCTGACACTGTTCGGAATCTTCCCCGAAGAGCCAGCGACCAACGGCAGAGCAGCCTGCCTCTGCCGTCCGTGGCCCCGGCCAAAACCCCGCTCCCCGCCCCACCGCAAAGCCGTGGTTGCGCCGCCCTCGGGCCAATCCACAAAGACTCCCCGTCATCCAGATCCGGCGGGGGTAGTACCTTCAACCCACGCAACTCTAAAAGATAGCCATCTAAGCACTGCTTCCGCGGCGAACTTGCGGCCCTGCACCCTTATGTTAGACACCAGCCAACCGGCAACCTAGGAGCTCCGCCGCCTCGAGGGGTGCTGCTTCCCATTGGGAATCGATTGGCCCAGAATAAAAATTCAGACAACTAACGCCTAAATAAAGTGATTTGAGATGAGGGTTGTCACGACCGGTTTTCCGGGTATAAATTTCCAGAAAATGACCGTTGTGCTCACCAGCCCCAGGATTACTGTTAGCTGATGTGGCCACAACTTGTTACAGAAATTCCAAGCAAAAGTACAAAATATGTAGTACAAGACCATTCGGGTCTGTGAGTACAACAATTGGTTTCTAATGGTTGATGGCGGAAGCAGTTTGTGGTTCACCATGGTCTATGGGACTCCATTTCCCACAGGGACAGCTGACCAGGTTAACTCCTATCTTCGCGAGGCTGCTAACACCGTTGCCTAGCTTCCAGGGCTGTCATCGCAACGCTCCTCTCCAAGCAGATATCTGGCCAAGACAATAGCCAGGGACAAGCCAGTGAGTACTTTGAATGTACTCGCAAACATTATGAACACTGGAATAATATATTTGTTAGACATGCACTAAAATATGCTATGATCACATCGTCAGTCATAAATAAAACACCTCTATGCATGCAAGCAAGTTATTTATATGCCACATGAATAAGTAAAGAAGGAGCGGGAATAAAATGCCGCAGTCGGGCGTCTGTGCGACACCACAAAAAGGGCTTATAAAGTAAAATAACAAGCAATGCCATAGTCGGGCGTCTGAGCGACGCCACATAAAGGGCTTATAAGTAAACGAAGTAATAAACATGCCACAGTCGGGCCTCTGAGCGACGCCATAGAAAGGGCTTATAAGTGAATGAAATAACAAGCATGCCACAGTCGGGTGTCTGAGCGACGCCACATAAAGGGCTTATAAGTAAACGAAGTAATAAACAGGCCACAGTCGGGCATCTGAGCGTCGCCACAGAAAGGGCTTATAAAATAATCACAGTGAATATCCAGGAGGTAGAACCGTCCCAGGGATACTCAATGGGTTAGTCCAAAAATAATAATAACCATAATCTTCACAAGTCACAAGTCACAATCCAATTTCTGGTTTAACAATCTCTCCTCCGAAGACCGACACTAAGACCGACAGTTGGCCCATCCCAGACGGTAGTCCTTAACCATGGACACGGCTATTCGAATAGGTTTAATCTCTGCAGAGGGTGTACTCTTTACCCACGAGCAACGGATTCCATTAGTCCATCAGGACTAATTCCGTCTGCGGTCTTTTGGTTGAAAACACCCAATCCGCACACACCAACCTAACTTACCGATGTCTGGAAATCACCCACGACACCTGTTAAGCAAAACTCTAAGTGGGGAGGCTACAACCTCGACGTAGCATGGGATCACAAAATTTATACCGCGCGCAAACTAGGGGAGCTACCCCTTCGGCTACAACCGAAACACCCATGCCCCCGGGTCAGGTGGCATGCCTACCGGATGCCTCCGGTATCTTCCACCATGGCCTCTCTGTACGGTGTGTGCTAGGAAAGGGGTTGACAACTTACTTAACCTTACCCTACCTATGGCAGGGACAAGTGGTAGTACGAAACAAGCATGGGGGTTACCAGAACAAGACTCGATCTATGGTCGACTCAGGAGGTTTATAAATTTCCTACATGACGTGTATAACAAATATATTTCAACCAATAAAATCAACACTCATTATACCTTACAATGCCATACCCGACATAACCGCCCCGACAGGGACCGGCGACAAGGTCACGCCTACCCAAGGCCGAGGCTTTCCCGGATTCCTTTCCGGCATGCATGCAAGGCACATGAGGATGATTACCATCACAGGTATATTCATTTCCAACAGCAAGGAAATCACTAATATGCATCCATGCAAATGATCGTATCACCACATAAAATGACGAGCTCTCCGAAATAAGGTGGTGTTATAAACGTGTCAACTAACACACCAAAAATATTATGCCGGGGTTCAGAATGCTTGCCTTCATGGTGTGGAAAGGCAAGGTGCACTCCAAAGCTTTTGAAAGATTTCCTTCCTCTCTCCAAAAATCCTATTTTAAATAAATTTAAATTAACACACAATTCAAAGCAGCACAAAAAAGTTGTTTGAAATTTTGTTTGAAATAAATCTTAAAATAAACTAGAAAATATTTGAGAGAGGCAGGAAAAAGAATTAGTTCATTTGGAGTTGTATTTAAAAAGTTATAGACAGTCAAAGCTCTGGTCAAAATCTGTTATTTAATTAAAACAAAAAAGAAAACGTTTCGAACGGGATTACGCTTTCGCACAGAGAAGACGTACTTGGGCCTTTACGCCTCCACTTATCCAGCGTGGGCGGCGCGCGTGTCACTGACAGTGGGCCCGCCTGGCCCACTGGTCAGGTTTGACCGGTCCATCTCTCCCTCCTCTTCCTCTGCCCGAACGGCGGCGAGGCAACGGCGATCAACACCGGCGAACGGCAGCTCCCCGCGGGTTCCAAAGGGTCTGGATGGATCCGCGAGACCGGGGCGGTCCTCCCGGTGGTCAATGGGTCGACGGAGACGGAGTGAGCTGCCGGCGGCGAGCTTCGCGGCGGAGGAGGTTTCGGGGGCGAAGTGGTTTGGGGCTACGGTGGTTCCCGATCAAAATTGAGTAGGGGGATGTGTTCACTGGTGGAAGAGAGAGCTCCTGGTGAAGAGAACGGAGAGGGGAAGGCTCTGGTGGTGCCGGAATGGCCGGGGCAGTGGCGGCGGCTGTGGTTGCCAGAGATGGGGAAGGAGACCTCCCCGGTTCGATTGGCTGCCAATGGGGGTCCTAGGGAGATGTCTTGGGACTGCCTGCGTGCGGAGACGAGCTCGGGGCTCCTTAAATAGGTGATCGGGGTCGGTTCCAACGGTGGCCGCGGATAAGGTCGCCGGCGACCGCCATTCTGTTGCGGCAGAGTGTCGTGGCGGCGACGAGAGCTAGCGGACACGCTTGTGGATGAGCTCACGCTGTTCCAGGGGCCAGGTGGCAAGCGGGAGAGGCTTGGGCGGCGCTGAACGGAGCAAGGGCTGTCGGCGGCCGTGGCGGTTAGCTCCTGGCCTGTCGGGGACGTGGCGAGGGCTCTTGGCGCGTTGCGGTGAGAAGGGGAGTGAGTGGCGTGGCTCTGCAGGGCAGGTAGAGCCCAGGGGTGCGATGCGTCGGCTCAGGCGCGACACGTGCAAAACGCGTGCTCTGCTCGCGCCCAGAGCACGCACGGAATGTGCTCGACGGAATGCCATTGCATGCTAGAGGGCTCCAAACTACAAGAGGGTTAGCAGGATGTGGCTATAGGCTAGGGCAAAACCATTGGACATGCTGGTTTGTTTAGGGGATCAGGGTCACAGTGCAAACAAAAACTCATGTCGAAACAGATCATGCCCATAAGGTGTTTGATAAAATGCCAAGGGCACTTAGGCATTCCTTTGAGTGGCCAAAACTTCCAGAGTGGGGTCTCTTTAGATGAAAGAGAGGGTGGTAAGGTCATTTGGACAAAAGGAGAAACTTGCTAGTGCAAGTTTTACAAAACTTCAATTCTGGACAGGAGATAAATGGCATCATTTCATGAACCAAAAATGATCCAATGGGTGCATGCTCCTGGACTTAGGGGTTTTGTAGGGTTGACTACAAGTAGGAGAAGGCACAAGGTTACTGGAGCAAAAATAAATAGGGTTGCAGTAGAAATCACAAGGCTGGACCAGAATGGAAAAGAGGTTGATTCACTCAAAATTTTCAAAGAACAACACTAGGTTTTTGCATAAAGTTGAATCATATGCTACTACCAACATCCCATAATTTTGGTGGAGGCTAGAAGGAAATATTTAAGTGAGTTGTAGTGCAAAATTGCACTCTGGACCAGAGAAGAGAATTGGGTGTAGAGCTCAAAATATCTCATGAATAAAAGATATTTTTGTATAAAAGTGATTTAAAAAATATCACATGACAACTCCAAATTTTGGCTGGAATTTTAAGTGAATTTATCAAATGGTTGTAGTTCAAATATGGCCATATAACCTTGAAAAACCATTTTTTTCAAGAAAATAAAGATCAAGCAAATTAATTATGTAATTAGTTCTAAAAAGAAAAGTTTTTCTTGAGAGGTTAAACAAGTCCAATAACATATTTGAAAAGCTCTCTTTTTTTGGGGAAAAACTCCATAATACCAAGGGAGAGAATGGTTCAAAAATCAAAAGGGAGCTCAGAAAATAAAAGTTTTAATTTCTTGGCAAAATTTTAATTTATAAAACAAGGTCAAAATTTTTGGGTGTCACAACACTACCCCCCTTAAGAAAAATCTCGTCCTCGAGATTTGCTAAGGGTTGTTTTGAAAAACAAATACTCCACGGTTACGCGTTTTTTGCAAGCAGGGTATGTGTTCGAGCGATTGTGGTTGTGAGTCTGTTGCCGTGGTGCTGTGTGAAATAAAATAATCCACGTCGTGAGAAGATGTACGATGCAGCAGCTCCGGGAAAAAAAATCTTATTCCAGGATTTTTTTTTGCGAGGGAAAACAGTTAAAATAAAGGGGCATAAACCACAACGAAACTATACATATTAGTAGAAGCCAAATAATTGACTCGTCGTACAAACTCAGGGTATCACGCATAAGTCACACAAATAAATAAATGTTGCAATAATGAACACCGCAGCGATGTCTAAAATGGAAACGGTAACTGGACGGGGTCCCTAGAAAACGTCTCTGGTACTGGGATACACTCCTCTTCTATCGGGGGAAGGGCATTGACCAGTCGATGTATGCGTCTCTCTTGGTCGGGCCTCAGTGATCTGCCGATGGCGATTTGAGGATTTAAATCCGCGAGGCTCTGGAGATAACCCATCACATGTTGGGTTAAACGTTCTTGAGTGATGACGTACTGGACAAGGTTGGCCAGGACTGGGTCTTTCTCAAATCGTCCATCGGGAAAAAATGTTATTCCTCCGGGTGCTGCACGACTCGGAAAGTAATAATACCCTCGTTCGCTGGCATAGGGTACCGCGAATCGAAGGCGAGCAAGCGCTTCGTATGCAACAGCTTCTATGGCCATATGTGGGGTTGGCATAGATTTCCCCACGAAGGAGACCTCCGTTGGGTCTTGGTTTGAGTTTACGGGAGGGATGTGCACTGCTGCCCAATATCTCGAGGTGGAAGAGGTGATTCTTGATTTGAACAGCTCGTACTGGGGTGGCTGGGTAGTGCCCATGGTACTGCAGGTAAAATCCCACAATATCTTGACAAAACTACCCAGGGTTGCATCTGGAGTTCTCAGATAAATACTAGGGCTCGGCATGGCAAGAAATGGCTGGGAGGATGGTGCACAAGATGAGGGGTGCTTGGTAGGGTCACGCGGTGGCCTTCTTATAGCACCGGAGCTGGGTCATTTTTACCGTGGTGAAAGGTAATGAAATTGCCAGCTCTGCTCCAAGGGTCGGGGTCAAAACCACAGATACATATCTCACCAAAGTGATGTATCACTGAGGAGTTGTCGGGGTGGTTTTGGTAGTTGTGCCCGGAAAATATGCAACTATGTGCTGACATACCCATGCAAGGTTACTATTTAAAATAGAGGCACGACGACAGGCTGCGTCAATATACAAGGTCACATGATTACAAAGCGAGGATACACTGGGACTCAACACTACTTGAGTGACTTAGTCTACCTCGTTTACATCCAAGTGGGCGTGCCTTGTGGATGTTGAGGCTTCTACGCGGGTCTCGCCATCGGAATTAGCTGGAGTGGGCTGAGGGGCTGCAGGCTCGGGGTAGCGATGATGACCATCTCGGGGATGGTTGGCCACAACACCGTTGGAGTGTGCTCCCAATATGCGACGAAGCACCTCTGGGGTTATCGCAGCACCTTGGCCGATGGCTGGGGAAGTCCTCAGGGACTCGATCGGGTGTCCAAACAGCACGACTGGGTTGTCAGTGTTGGGCTCGTTTTGGTGTAGCGGCTGTGCTGTGCTGGGTTGGGGCTAGCGTGCCCTTTTTATAGGAAAAAGGGGACGGAGTCTTCTTCCGCACGCTTGCGAATGAGACGCCTTGGGCGCTGGTCACTGGTGCGTGATTGACAGGCTAGGGTGATAGGTTAGGCACCGACTGCCAATAGGTGTCGGGTCACTGTGCGGCTATCTTGCGTGAGAAGCTTGGCTGGGATTTGGTTAAGGCCTAGTGGGTTGGTTAACCTAGATTTAATGACCTGGCTAGGATAGGATTAGCCAATGGTCAGCCTGGCTCTGATACCAAGTCTGTCACGACCGGTTTTCCGGGTATAAATTTCCAGAAAATGGCCGTTATGCTCACCAGCCCCAGGATTACTGTTAGCTGATGAGGCCACAACTTGTTACAAAAATTCCAAGCAAAAGTACAAAATATGTAGTACAAGACCATTCGGGTCTGTGAGTACAACAATTGGTTTCTAGTGGTTGATGGCGGAAGCGGTTTGTGGTTCACCATGGTCTATGGGACTCCATTTCCCACAGGGACAGCTGACCAGGTTAACTCCTATCTTCGCGAGGCTGCTAACACCATTGCCTAGCTTCCGGGGCTGTCATCGCAACGCTCCTCTCCAAGCAGATATCTGGCCAAGACAATAGCCAGGGACAAGCCAGTGAGTACTTTGAATGTACTTGCAAACATTATGAACACTCGAATAATATATTTGTTAAACATGCACTAAAATATGCTATGATCACATCGTCAGTCATAAATAAAACACCTCTATGCATGCAAGCAAGTTATTTATATGCCACATGAATAAGTAAAGAAGGAGCGGGAATAAAATGCCGCAGTCGGGCGTCTGTGCGACACCACAAAAAGGGCTTATAAAGTAAAATAACAAGCAATGCCATAGTCGGGCGTCCAAGCGATGCCACATAAAGGGCTTATAAGTAAACGAAGTAATAAACAGGCCACAGTCGGGCGTCTGAGTGACGCCACAGAAAGGGCTTATAAGTGAATGAAATAACAAGCATGCCACAGTCGGGTGTCTGAGCGACGCCACATAAAGGGCTTATAAGTAAACGAAGTAATAAACAGGCCATAGTCGGGCGTCTGAGCGACACCACAGAAAGGGCTTATAAAATAATCACAGTGAATATCCAGGAGGTAGAACCGTCCCAGGGATACTCAATGGGTTAGTCCAAAAATAATAATAACCATAATCTTCACAAGTCACAAGTCACAATCCAATTTCTGGTTTAACAATCTCTCCTCCAAAGACCGACACTAAGACCGACACTTGGCCCATCCCAGACTGTAGTCCTTAACCATGGACACGGCTATTCGAATAGGTTTAATCTCTGCAGAGGGTGTACTCTTTACCCACGAGCAACGGATTCCGTTAGTCCATCAGGACTAATTCCGTCTGCGGTCTTTTGGTTGAAAACACCCAATCCACACACACCAGCCTAACTTACCGGTGTCTGGAAATCACCCACGACACCTGTTAAGCAAAACTCTAAGTGGGGAGGCTACAACCTCGACGTAGCATGGGATCACAAAATTTATACCGCGTGCAAACTAGGGGAGCTACCCCTTCGGCTACAACCGAAACACCCATGCCCCCGGGTCAGGTGGCATGCCTACCGGATGCCTCCGGTATCTTCCACCATGGCCTCTCTGTACGGTGTGTGCTAGGAAAGGGGTTGACAACTTACTTAACCATACCCTACCTATGGCAGGGACAAGTGGTAGTACGAAACAAGCATGGGGGTTACCAGAACAAGACTCGATCTATGGTCGACTCAGGAGGTTTATAAATTTCCTGCATGACGTGTATAACAAATATATTTCAACCAATAAAATCAACACTCATTATACCTTACAATGCCATACCCGACATAACCGTGCCGACGGGGACTGGCGACAAGCTCACGCCTACCCAAGGCCGAGGATTTCCCGGATTCCTTTCTGGCATGCATGCAAGGCACATGAGGATGATTACCATCACAGGTATATTCATTTCCAACAGCAAGGAAATCACTAATATGCATCCATGCAAATGATCGTATCACCACATAAAATGACGAGCTCTCCGAAATAAGGTGGTGTTATAAACGTGTCAACTAACACACCAAAAATATTATGCCGGGGTTCAGAATGCTTGCCTTCATGGTGTGGAAAGGCAATGTGCACTCCAAAGCTTTTGAAAGATTTCCTTCCACTCTCCAAAAATCCTATTTTAAATAAATTTAAATTAACACACAATTCAAAGCAGCACAAAAAGTTGTTTGAATTTTTTTTGAAATAAATCTTAAAATAAACTAGACAATATTTGAGAGAGGCAGGAAAAAGAATTAGTTCATTTGGAGTTGTATTTAAAAAGTTATAGACAGTCAAAGGTCTGGTCAAAATCTGTTATTTAATTAAAACAGAAAAGAAAACGTTTCGAACGGGATTATGCTTTCGCACAGAGAAGACGTACTTGGGCCTTTACGCCTCCACTTATCCAGCGTGGGCGGCGCGCGTGTCACTGGCAGTGGGCCCGCTTGGCCCACTGGTCAGCTTTGACCGGTCCATCTCTCCCTCCTCTTCCTCTGCCCGAACGGCGGCGAGGCAACAGCGATCAACGCCGGCGAACGGCAGCTCCCCGCGGGTTGCAGAGGGTCTGGATGGATCCGCGAGACCGGGGCGGTCCTCTCGGTGGTCGATGGGTCGGCGGGGACGGAGTGAGCTGCCGGCGGCGAGCTTCGCGGCGGAGGAGGTTTCGGGGGCGAAGTGGTTTGGGGCTACGGTGGTTCCCGATCAAAATCGAGTAGGGGGATGGGTTCACGGGTGGAAGAGAGAGCTCCTAGTGAAGAGAACGGAAAGGGGAAGGCTCTGGTGGCGCTGGAATGGCCGGGGCAGTGGCGGCGGCTGCGGTTGCCGGAGATGGGGAAGGAGACCTCCCCGGTTCGATTGGCTGCCAATGGGGGTCCTAGGGAGATGTCTTGGGACTGCTTGCGTGCGGAGACGAGCTCGGGGCTCCTTAAATAGGTGATCGGGGTCGGTTCCGACAGTGGCCGCGGATAAGGTCGCCGGCGACCGCCATTCTGTTGCGGCAGAGCGTCGTGGCGGCGACGAGAGCTAGCGGACACGCTTGTGGATGAGCTCGCGCTGTTCCAGGGGCCAGGTGGCGAGCGGGAGAGGCTTGGGCGGCGCTGAACGGAGCAGGGGCTGTCGGCGGCCGTGGCGGTTAGCTCCTGGCCTGTCGGGGACGTGACGAGGGCTCTTGGCGCGTTGCGGTGAGAAGGGGAGTGAGTGGCGTGGCTCTGCAGGGCGGGCAGAGCCCAGGGGTGCGACGCGTCGGCTCAGGCGCGACACGTGCAAAACGCGTGCTCTGCTCGCACCCAGAGCACGCACGGAACGTGCTCGACGGAATGCCATTGCATGCTAGAGGGCTCCAAACTACAAGAGGGTTAGCAGGGTGTGGCTATAGGCTAGGGCAAAACCATTGGACATGCTGGTTTGTTTAGGGGATCAGGGTCACAGTGCAAACAAAAACTCATGTCGAAACAGATCATGCCCATAAGGTGTTTGATAAAATGCCAAGGGCACTTAGGCATTCCTTTGAGTGGCCAAAACTTCCAGAGTGGGGTCTCTTTAGATGAAAGAGAGGGTGGTAAGGTCATTTGGACAAAAGGAGAAACTTGCTAGTGCAAGTTTTACAAAACTTCAATTCTGGACAGGAGATAAATGACATCATTTCATGAACAAAAAATGATCCAATGGGTGCATGCTCCTGGACTTAGGGGTTTTGTAGGGTTGACTACAAGTAGGAGAAGGCACAAGGTTACTGGAGCAAAAATAAATAGGGTTGCAGTAGAAATCACAAGGCTGGACCAGAATGGAAAAGAGGTTGATTCACTCAAAAAATTCAAAGAACAACACTAGGTTTTTGCATAAAGTTGAATCATATGCTACTACCAACATCCCATAATTTCGGTGGAGGCTAGAAGGAAATATTTAAGTGAGTTGTAGTGCAAAATTGCACTCTGGACCAGAGAAGAGAATTGGGTGTAGAGCTCAAAATATCTCATGAATAAAAGATATTTTTGTATAAAAGTGATTTAAAAAATATCACATGACAACTCCAAATTTTGGTTGGAATTTTAAGTGAATTTATCAAATGGTTGTAGTTCAAATATGGCCATATAACCTTGAAAAAC
Source organism: Triticum monococcum (assembly GCA_034509565.1). Lineage (NCBI taxonomy): Eukaryota > Viridiplantae > Streptophyta > Magnoliopsida > Poales > Poaceae > Triticum > Triticum monococcum. The sequence goes on from CM067843.1 coordinate 480,214,501, forward strand.
CATTTTTTTCAAGAAAATAAAGATCAAGCAAATTAATTATGTAATTAGTTCTAAAAAGAAAAGTTTTTCTTGAGAGGTTAAACAAGTCCAATAACATATTTGAAAAGTTTTCTTTTTTTTGGGGAAAAACTCCATAATAACAAGGGAGAGAATGGTTCAAAAATCAAAAGGGAGCTCAGAAAATAAAAGTTTTAATTTCTTGGCAAAATTTTAATTTATAAAACAAGGTCAAAATTTTTGGGTGTCACAAGGGTGCGACCTATCTGGCGGCATGGTGAAGTAGGCAGGTGAAGCTGCCGAGTCGATGAGGCCGGCGCGGTTGCGGTGGCGACCGGCGGCAGGGAAAGAGCGATGTCGCAACGGTCGACGGCTACGCGGAAGCAGCCAGGACTCTGGACGGATCCGAAGTTGGAGCCGCTCCGGCGCCGTGAACAACGGCGGGGGTGAATCGGCTCCGGTATGGTTCATGCGGCCGTCGTCGAGGCAGCACCACCAGCACAAAGTAAGAGGCACACGACCCAGTGCACGACGGTAAATGGACAATGTCTCCGGCCTTAGGGAGGAGGGCGGCTGTGAAATTGGTGGGGTGGGGGCGCCATGGAGGTGGGGCTGAGGTTTCGCGGCTCGGGAGAAGGGAGCTTCCCGGGGAGAAGGTGATTTGGCGCCCACGAGGTATGAATGGGGGGGGGGGTTGGGAGCAAGGTTGTCAGAATCGCGATTTTGAATCGGATCGGAGCACTGATGGTAGGATCGCAAATCGTAGAATCTTCACTATCAGGATCGTAGAAACACAGATTCTATGAACTAAAATCGTAGAATCATAGGGGTTAGTTTGGATCGTAAAGTCGTAGAATCGTATAACAGAATCGTGATTCTGACAACCTTGGTTGGGAGGGGAGTGGAACCATGTCTTACGGACACATTTGTCTGAAATGTGAGGGGGAGTTACAGTTCTACCCTTGCCTATAGGCTTCTCGGCTTGGGTCTGTGTACTGAGGATCGGGGATAGTAGAGTAACTTTGCTTCTCCCCAAATAGTGGGCGGGAGCGATTCCGGGCGAGGAGAGCGTGTTTTGCCGACCATGGTTTATGAATTATTTGGCACATGTCATTTTGGCTGAGGAGAAGGCGCGTTTGGATGAAGTTACGAACCTACCCTCGATGTACAATGGGCCAATTGATGCGTGTCCCACATAGGATGGTAATTTCGCGTCTCCCATTTATTTGCTCGGGCGAATTCCACCGAACAGAGAGGATGTTTAACGGTTCGTTCAAATTTTGGGAGAACGAGCATCCACGTCTACCTTACCAAGTCGATTCGGATCAAATTTTGAAATATTAGCTTGCCACTTCTTTTTTAGATGGAGAGATGATGCTCGGGAGTAATGTGTTTTTACATGCTCGTTGCTAGCGATTTACTATATGACAAATAGTTGACCCACTCAAAAACGCGAATCAAACCCAAAATGAAATATCTCGATTCAATGAAATAGCTCGTTTAGTAGGTCAAAATAGTGAACTAAATCCAAAATTGAACACCTCAATCGAGTAGCATGTTGTACAGTATTATAGTACTCCATGAACATGTTGAAAGTCAAATTAATGAACTTGTTTGATATACGCATATATCCGTTCATGTGTGGATTGCAGACAACATGTTCTCCAGTTTAAATATTTGAATGCAAGTTTATATCGAAACATGGTTTATATCAGTCTTTGATGCATAAAACGCGACCTCCCCCTCTCCCGGACTCCTGTTCTCTGTCTCTCTCTCTCTCGCCGACAATCTTCAATTCTGTCGCACACATCCGACACAAAAAGCTTGTTGGTCCCTCTCACTTTCTCTCCATCTCTATGTCTCTCTCTTTGTGTGTGTGTGTGTGGGGGGGGGGCTTTCTAGTTCGCATGCATATATACACCATCTATAGGTCTCTCTCGCACACTATGTATGATACTCTAACTAGTCCAAGCTAGATATCTTGGGTGCACTCATCGTACGCACACAAATTCCTTGGCTCTTTGCCCGTAACTCTCTCACGCACCACTATGTCGTCTCGGAGCTCTTCCCCCCTCTCTCAAACTCTCCATCCACCTGGGTCACACATACACATGCATATCTCACTCACACTCGATAGGCCCATCTAAAACTCTATCTCTTCCCCTCGTTCTCTCTCTATCTCACACGCGCACACACACAATCTCATGCCCAGCTAGCCAAGTATGATGGTCTCTCACTAAATTGTAGGCACACGCAGTCCCCCTATATGTATATGACTAACCAATCTTAGTCTCCATCACAAACATGTGCATGGTCTATCTCGATTTCTCTCGGGGCATCTTTCTATCGCGCATGCACTCCCTCGATCTCCCACCCATATAGTCCCCTCACGATCTCGACGGGATCTCTCTATCACAAACACACCCTCTCTCCCTCCCCATGCGTCCATGCCATCCATGTGTCCCCCTCGACCTTTGTTCCTTGTTGGCCAGACCTCTATTGGACATGTGCTACAAGGGTGTCTCTCTCCGTTGCAAACAATCACACACTGGCTATCTTCGTGTATCTCCCTGCCTCGATTTTCCATCTCGGAGATGCATGCGTGATATGTTCGCATAAGAAACGAAAACACACACACACACACACACACACACACTCTCTCTAATTTATCGTTTCTTGTCACTTTCTCTTCCACACACATACTCTTTTTGCACACTTACTCATTCTCCTTCAAACGCACTTGATCTGTCTCGACTGAGGCACTCTCCTCGGGCCATAGCATATAGATTTATTGAAAAGTCAAACATCACAAAGTTTGATCGTGTACATGTGTGACACCCCTGATTCAATCGTACACTAATCATACATGCAAATGTGTATGATCAAGATCACGGACCCACGGGAAGATATCACAACACAACTCTACAAATAAAAATAAGTCATACAAGCATCATATTACAAGCCAGGGGCCTCGAGGGCTCGAATACAAGAGCTCGATCATAGACGAGTCAGCGAAAGCAACAATATCTGAGTACAGACATAAGTTAAACAAGTTTGTCTTAAGAAGGCTAGCACACACTGGGATGCAGATCGAAAGAGGCGCAGGCCTCCTGCCTGGGATCCTCCTAAACTACTCCTGGTCGTCGTCAGCGGCCTGCACGTAGTAGTAGGCACCTCCCGAGTAGTAGTAGTCGTCGTCGACGGTGGCGTCTGGCTCCTGGGCTCCAACGTCTGGTCACAGCAATCGAGTATAGAAAGGGGGAAAAGAGGGAGCAAAGCAACTGTGAGTACTCATCCAAAGTACTCGCAAGCAAGGAGCCACACTACATATGTATGCATTGGTATCAAATGGAATAAGGGTATCATATGTGGACTGAACTGCAGAAAGCCGGAATAAGAGGGGGATAGCTAGTCCTTTCGAAGACTACGCTTCTGGTAACCTCCATCTTGCAGCAGAAGAAGAGAGTAGATGGTAAGTTCACCAAGTAGCATTGCATAGCATAATCCTAACCGATGATCCTCCCCTCGTCGCCCTGTGAGAGAGCGACCACCAGTTGTATCTGGCACTTGGAAGGGTGTATTTTATTAAGTATCCGGTTCTAGTTGTCATAAGGTCAAGGTACAACTCCAAGTCGTCCTGTTACCGAAGATCACGGCTATTCGAATAGATTAACTTCCCTGCAGGGGTGCACCACATATCCCAACACGCTCGATCCCATTTGGCCAAACACACTTTCCTAGGTCATGCCCGGCCTCGGAAGATCAACACGTCGCAGCCCTACCTAGGCACAACAGAGAGGTCAGCACGCCGGTCTAAACCCTATGGCGCTGGGGTCTGGGCCCATCGCCCTTTGCACACCTGCACGTTGCGAACCCGGCCGGAGAGCAAACCTAGCAACCTCCATTACAAAGGAAGTTGCGTTACGCGGTCCAACCCGGCGCGCGCCGCTCAGTCGCTGACGGCACGAAGGCTTCGGCTGATACCACGACGTCAAGTGCCCATAACTGTCCCCGTGTAGATGGTTAGTGCATATAGGCCAGTAGCCAGACTCAGATCAAATACCAAGATCTCGTTAAGCGTGTTAAGTATCCGCGAATGCCGACCAGGGCCAGGCCCACCTCTCTCCTAGGTGGTCTCAACCTGCCCTGTCGCTCTGCCTCAAAGTAACAGTCGGGGGCCGTCGGGAACTCAGGCCCATCACTACCTGGATGGAGCCACCTGCCCCTTCGGCCCCCATCTCCGAACATTATCATAAGTAATGTAATAGTATAAGTATATATCATATGCCCGTGATCACCTCCCGAAGTGATCACGGCCCAGTAGTATAGCATGGAAGACGGACAAGAGTGTAGGGTCACTGATGGAACACTAGCATCCTATACTAAGCATTTAGGATTGTAGGTAAAGGTAACAACAGTAGTAGCAAGGACAGGCTATGCATCATGATAGGATAACGAAAAGTAGTAACATGCTACACTACTCTAATGCAAGCAGTAGAGAGAAGAATAGGCGATATCTGGTGATCAAAGGGGGGGCTTGCCTAGTTGCTCTGGCAAGAGAGAGGGGTCGTCAACACCGTAGTCATACTGGGTAGCAGCGACGTCGGTCTCGGTGTCTAGTGAGAGAAGAGGGGGAAGAAACAATAAATATAATGCAAACAAATGCATGATGATGCATGACATGACAAAGCGTGATGCTAGGTGTGCCCTTACGCGGTACGAGGTGGTACCGGTGAAGGGGAAAAACATCCGGGAAAGTATTCCCGGTGTTTCGCATTTTCGGACAGATGAACCGGAAGGGGAAAGTTGCGTGTTTGCTATGCTAGGGATGTGTGGCGGACGAACAGGCTCCATATCCGAATTCGTCTCGTCGTTCTGAGCAACTTTCATGTACAAAGTTATTTCATCCGAGTTACGGTTAATTTTCTATGCTTTTCTAAAGTTTTAATCATTTTCTAAAATTAATATTATTTCGAAATAAAAGAATAAAATGCTATGGGTACAGAGAGTGTAACCAGCCAGGGTGCATGACAAGTTGGGTCAGTCAAAGTCAACATAGTTGATGTTGACTTGGTCAAAAATGAACAGTGCAGGAGGGTCCTATATGTCATAGATTTAGACATTTTTTTCATAAAGCTGATTTTATTTAAACTAACTGTAGATCCACGTGTCACCGGCTATTAGACTAACTTAGCACTAACTTTAATCCTAAACTAAATTAGTCCTAATTAACACAAGGTCCGGCCACACACACACACCACACAAAGCACGCAACACACACAATGCTAGGAGTCAATTCTGTTGTTTGTTTAACACAAGATAGCATTTTCTGAATTTTGTAGTATTTACACCATGCATTGAAAGGATTTGGTCCAGTGAGATAAAATGGTGTTTGTCACATATACTTTCTAATCATATTTTTGTTAGCCTTATTAACAGTTGTTTAACTGCAGTTTAGAGGCTGTCTAGAGGGTTAGTCGTTGTAGATTTATAAAAGCTAGCTAGCCGCTATAGTAACTGAATGTTACTGTAGCAGAGTTGCACTAGTAGCAGCAGCGTTACGGCAAGCAGCGACGCTTGGAGCAGCGATGCAGCAAGAGCAGCAGTTTGGCAGGAGCAGCGGTGAGCAGCCGCAGCAACAGCAAGCAGGTAGCAGCGGGTGTGCGCGGCGCATGCGGGCAGCGTGAGGGGCAGCAACCAGTATGCAGGAGCGGCAGCCGTGCAGTACATCAGAGGGCGGCGGTGACAGTGGCAGGACAAGCAGCGTCAGCGAGCGGTGACCGAAGGCTAGGCGAACGGGGGCGGCCAGAGCAGCAGCAGGACGTGGTGGCCGTGGGCACCATCCGGCGAGCGCGGCCGTAGGCGCGGGCGTGGCCGGCGCGGGTGCGCGACAGTGAGGCCCGGGCACGGCGCGTGCGCGAGCAGGCAGCGTAGGGACGCGGCCAGGGGCGCGCGGTGAGGGAGCCGAGCTCCCGTCCATGGCGGCCGATGCATAGGGCGACACGACGATGCTACGACAGTGGACCCGATGGGGAAAATGGGGGGGATGGGGGGGGGGGGGGACGGGAAGGAATGAGGAGCTCACAGGGGCCCTGTAGAGGTGCACAACGGGCTCGGGGAGGGCTCGATGACGGCGGGTTCCGGCGACGGTGACGGCGATGCAGAGGAGGAAAATGACTCGATCCCGACGTGGTGATGGCTCCCGGGTCACATTCATTGGCGTAGAGGGCGTAGTAGAGCACTGCGGAGCGGCTGGACACGACGACTAGGTGTGAGGACGACGGTGGCTATGCGTACGACGGATCCATGTCGACGGGGGCGTTCGGGAGTGTGCAGGAAGGTGGATCTAGGGCGAGAGGGGGAGAGTGGGGCGTCTAGGGTTGCTGGGGGCGTCGAGGACGGTCTTAACCGGCGAGAGGAGTCGGCGGATGGCCGGCGTGTGGCTGATCGGAGGCACGGACGTCGCACAGGCGTCCACCAAGCCTCCCGTGAACAGGAGGTTGAAGGAGGGAGGTGAGTTGGGCTGGGCCTGCTCATTTTGCTAGATGGGCCAAGTGCCCAGTAGATTAGGTATTATGTTTTCACTTCTTTTTGTTTATTGTTTTTCTTTTTTATCTACTGTTTTGTATTTAGTTTAGGTACTAAATGATTTTAGTTAAAGTTGAAACTCCTCACATAATTACCTCCTAATATTTTGGGTGCTGTCCAAAAAGTTTGTAGTTATTTGGAAATGTTTGAAATTAAGTTCATATTTTAATGGGCATAATAAGGGATGCTTGTTCACTTTAATTATTTCTAGGGGAAATTTTAAAATCCATTTAATGTTAGTTCCTACATGGTAATTACTTAGTGAATATTTGCAACCCATCAAACATTTTTTTTATAGTTTGAAGAAATAAGAATTTGACTTGTTTGAAATTTGAATTTGACTCTGATTTCCTCAAGTGGCAATTTGGCTTAATAAAACATGATGACATGGTATATTAGGGTGTGGTTAGTGTAGCTTAATTACCCAGGCGTCACAACGTGGAGAAAAAGAATTACATCTAGTGCGGCAAACATATACCATTAGATTCACCATGAGATGTAGTTTTGTATGATGAATCTTTGGTATTGTAGATATAAAGAACATTTGCGTAAACCTGATCAAAGTTTCCAAAGTTTGACTTCTAAAAAATTTACATGCACTACATTATCGAGCGGATGGAATATCTCTTTCCCCCTCTCAGTGATCTGACGCACCACTCAGCCTTATCAGGGCTCCTCAATCTCTCTCAAACTTTATTGGTCAGTTTGGTTCATGACCTGACCCTCATGCCTTGATGGCCGGTACTGCCTGGTGCGGATGTGAGATGTAAAATATTTCTGCCTGGCCAGGCTTGTGTGGTGCTGAAGTGTTTGGTTCATGCCTGGGCCAGGCAAAGCATCAACGTCCCATGAATCAATCCATGCATCAATTATTTAATGCTAATATCCATCCTTCGAACTTGGAGTAGGAACTCCATTGGATACATGCAAGACATGAGCTTATGACTAATCCATGATATATCTCTTATGATGACTATCTTATGTCTTGGATATATTTGTGCCTTGCATGTTGTCTAACCCATGTAGGTGCTTGGTTGAATCTAATTCCATGAGATTGCGACTCACTCACATCTTGAGCAATCTCTACATCACCAAGTCTTTACACGATGGTGGTTGAAGACAAGGACGCACAAAATCATTCAAACATATCCTTTGACAAATCCTATGTTGAGCTTCATGAATGTCATTTTTGGATACACAAGTGCTTTTCCTTGCAAGAACTAATCCATGTAGGTAGATGAACTCAAACTCCAAGTGGTGCTCCGAACTCTTGATGGGCTACATCAACCATGAACACCCACACAAGTTCAACTACATGAGAAAGAACCACATCACCACCCAAGGTATGTTGTTCCATCTTAGAGAAGCTTTACTCCGAGACATGAGTCAAAGCAACTCAACAAGATGTGAATACATCAAGATGCTTAAACGAAAAATGGTAACCCCATTTTGAGCTTAAACGATGAGTATGACCTATGATCAAGTGTTCTCACTTGACTCCTAAGTCAATATACTCTAACATAGGTGACTATGCCACCGGCCAACTCTAGATGAAGTTCTCTTGTGTTCCTTTTGTGTGTTATTGCATTGGTCTCATGCTTGTTTATTTGTTCCCTTCTCTTTTTCACTTCATCTAGATCTTTCAGTCTCTTCTCTTTTCCTTTTGTTTTTGTTCTGCATTTTCTGCATTTAATTCATTGCAAATCTTTGTGAGATCTTACATGTCTAGTGAGCTGAGGTGACAAGTGTTTTTCTCTGTGTAAACTCGGTTTCACCGACTTGCAATCTTCGGTCCAACCGAATCTTTTCGGTACCACCGAAATATGCCACTCGGTGCCACCGACTTTGAAGTCAGAAAAACAGTTTGCCACTTGTTCTACATTTCTTCTCATCCAGCTCCACTCAATGAACCTTGTCCTCTACAAGCATCACAATTTTATTCTTTGCTTTATGCTGAGTCTCAAGGACCAACCCTATTCGACGGATTCCAGAAAAACCTTCTTGGAAATTGATGTCAAAGGGGGAGAGGGAGATCACATCAAAGCCTATCTTCGGGGAGAGAGAGATCACATCAAAGCACTAAAGGGGGAGAGAAAGTCTCAAGGATCCCAAACGTCCCAGATAATGTATTAAGGGGGAGAGAAAGTCTCAAGGATCCCAGACGTCCCAGATAATGTATTACGGGGGAGAAAGAGATCTCTAGGGGGAGAGACAATACTCAAGGATCCCAGATGCTTGAGGAGAGATGTCACATGTCTTTTTAGGGGGAAAGACATATTCATTTGTATCTTTCAGCTCTGATTTTCTGTTCCCTATCTTCTCCCAATATCCCATGAAAGATTCAGGGGGAGCAAGACACCCATGGGAAAGAAATCAGTCAAATTCATTGCATATCTTTATTCTTGGGGACATGTTGAATTCAATGTAGTACCTAGTACTTACTCTCTACATGTCATCCCAGTCTTGGTATTCTTGTGGTTTCTTTTGTTTGCTCTGGCTAGTGGATGTACCTGTGTTATCTAACCTTGTTTGTGCAGGTTCATTCCATCCTAAGCCAACTTAAGACTACAAGGTAAGTGTATGCATCAAAATCATGAGTATGAGGAATTCTTGCCTATGTACATACTGTTTGCAAGAAGGACTCATGAGCATGAAGGTATTTTCCTTAATAATCTTTTGCTCTGATGCATATGGCCAAGATACATGTAACACATTGCCTACTCTGTCATGATTATGCTCTCACATGCTTCTATATTTTATATTCACATGATTGCATACATGTAGGGGGAGCCTATGTTTGTTACATGTCCTTCCAAAGCTTTACTTACTATTCTTTGTATCTTTATCTAAAGCTTTGATGTATGTTGCCATCAATTACCAAAAAGGGGGAGATTGAAAGCACAAGTGCTCCCTAGGTGGTTTTGATAATTGATGACAACATATCTCTTGTTGGACTAATGTTTTCACCTAGTATGTTTCAGATAAGTTCAACAATGGAGTGGCATGGACTAAAGGGTGTGGGAAGGTCTCCAAGACACCAAGGACAAAGGATTGGCTAAAGCTTGAAGTTCAAGACTCTTCATTTTACATTTTAGTGATCCAAGATCACATTGAGTCCATAGGAAAAGCCAATACTATCAAGGAGGGATGAGGTGCTGTTTAATGAGCCTCTTGCTCAAGTGCTTAATGATATGCTCCAAAAACCCTCAGCTACTTTCCCATATCCACAAATGACCTAAACCCTAATTCAAACTCGGTCATACCGATTCTTTCAACCCGGCGCCACCGAGTTTCACATGTCATAGCCACTGCCAAACCCTAATCAGTTCAGTCTCACCGATGGGATCTCGGTCTAACCGAGATGGGCTTGCAAACTCTCTGTTACCTACTGCATTACTCTCGGTCCCACCGAGATATGCAATCGGTCCCACCGAGTTTGCTTGGCCAACTCTCTGTTTTGCTTATTACCCAAATCGGTCCCACCGAGTTTGAGTAATCGGTCAAACTGAGTTTTGGATTTTCCCTAACCCTAGCACATCGGTCCCACCGAGTTGTTCCAATCGGTCCCACCGAAATTCCTAACGGTCACTAGGTTTACTATTTCGGTCCGACTGAGTTTTCTGATTCGGTCCCACCGAGATTGGTAAATTGTGTAACGGTTGGATTTTGTGTGGAGGCTATAAATACCCCTCCACCTCCTCTTCACTCGTGGAGAGAGCCATCAGACTAATCCTACACTTCCAGCATCCTATTTCTGAGAGAGAACTACCTACTCATGTGTTGAGGCCAAGACATTCCATTCCTACCATATGAATCTTGATCTCTAGCCTTCCCCAAGTTGCTTTCCACTCAAATCTTCTTTCCACCAGATCCAAATCCTATGAGAGAGAGTTGAGTGTTCGGGAGACTATCATTTGAAGCACAAGAGCAAGGAGTTCATCATCAACACACCATTTGTTACTTCTTGGAGAGTGGTGTCTCCTAGATTGGCTAGGTGTCACTTGGGAGCCTCCGACAAGATTGTGGAGTTGAACCAAGGAGTTTGTAAGGGCAAGGAGATCGCCTACTTCATGAAGATCTACCGCTAGTGAGGCAAGTCCTTCGTGGGCGATGGCCATGGTGGAATAGACAAGGTTGCTTCTTCGTGGACCCTTCGTGGGTGGAGCCCTCCGTGGACTCACGCAACCGTTACCCTTCATGGGTTGAAGTCTCCATCAACGTGGATGTAGGATAGCACCACCTATCCGAACCACGGGAAAAACATCCGTGTCTCCGATTGCCTTTGAATTCTCCAAACCCTTCCCTTTACATTCTTGCAAGTTGCATGCTTTACTTTCCGCTGCCTATATACACTTTGCATACTTGCTTGATATGTATTGTGAGTGCTGAAATTATGCTTAAACTCCACTCAAACCGAAAAAGCTTAAAAATTGCAACTTTGGCATGAAGTGTCTAATCACCCCCCTCTAGACACATCTACTTCAAGGTCCTACAAGTGGTATCAGAGCTTTGGTCTCCATTTCCTTGGTTTAATCACCATTGGAGGAAGATGGATGTGTCTACTTTAGGGAGTCTTAGACATAGAGTGCCTATTCTTGATGGAGAATATTTTCATGAGTGGAAAAATGAGATGCTTGTAATCTTCAACCAATATCATTTGAACAAGTATATTGCTAGCCCTTGTGCACCTCACATTGATCCTTTGCATCCTACCCTAGATGAAGATATTGACATGATTCGCAATCTTAGAACTATTGAGCTCATCATTAGAGGATTGCCCAAAAACTTGATTGCTAGTTTGCCTACTCTTAATTGTGCTTATACTATATGGAAATTTCTTGAGGAACGATTTTCCGACCATTCCTTAAAAAATTTGGATAAAATTCTCCATAAATCTATTGCCTTGAGTAAGATGAACTCTAGTGATCCTAACTTTGGTGATTGTCTACTTGAGCTTACCAATCTCAAGCGAGCTAAGGGAGATGTTGGAACCATTAGTGATATTATCTTCGAAGCTATAAGAATTCATAAAAGTGACCATTTTGATGATCATTTATCTAATGAATTACCCTCTCTAGGAAATGATGAGCCACAAGATCATGGTGAACATGAATACTATGATGATGATGATGATGATAGTGACATCAATCTTGATGATGCAATGAGACACTTTGGTCTTACGGCAAATCTTTGGGGATATGAATCAGGAGGAAAGGAATGGGTTCTTGATAGTGGATGTACTGATCATATGACCGGAGATGAGGAGATGTTCCGTGAGCTTGCTGAAAATGACGGCCCTCGAAAATATGTCACCTTTGGTGATAATTCAAAGGGTAAAGTAGTTGGCCTTGGTAAGGTGGCCATCTCACATGATAGTTACATTCAAAATGTCATGCTCGTTGAATCTCTCGGCTACAACTTACTTTCAGTATCTAGACTTGCTGATTTCGGCTTAAATGTCCTATTTACTGAGGTAGATTGCCAAGTGTTCCGTCGAGACAATCATAAAATGGTCTTTACCGGTATGCGTAAAGGTGACCTTTACATTGTCGACTTCTCTAAAAAGGCACAACCTAAAACTTGCTTTATTGCTAAATCCTCAAAAGGTTGGTTGTGGCATAGACGACTAGGTCACGTTGGCATGAGAAATCTTGACAAGCTTATTAAAGGAAATCATATCCTTGGAGTTAACGATGTCATATTTGATAAGGATAGACTTTGCAGTGCTTGTCAAGCAGGTAAACAGGTTGGAGGAAGACATCCCGTGAAGAACATCATGACCACAAGGAGGCCACTCGAGCTACTTCATATGGATCTTTTTGGCCCCAACGCCTACAAGAGTCTCGGTGGAAATTCTTTTGGCCTAGTTATAGTTGATGATTTTTCAAGATTTACGTGTGTGTTCTTTCTTAATGACAAGTCGCAGGTCCAGAAGATCTTCAAAAACTTCGCTAGGAAGGCCCAAAATCAGTTTGACGTGAAGATCAAGAAGGTTCGGAGTGACAATGGAACGGAGTTCAAGAACGTAAATGTGGACACCTTTCTTGACGAAGAAGGGATTTCACACGAGTTCTCGGCTACGTACACACCTCAACAAAATGGATTTGTTGAGAGGAAGAACCGGACGCTCATCGAAATGGCAAGAACAATGCTTGATGAATACAAGACGCCGAAGCACTTTTGGTTAGAAGCGGTTGAGACAGCCCGTCATGCAACAAATCGCTTGTATCTTCACAAGCTACTCGGCAAGACGGCATACGAGCTCCTCACCGGTAACAAACCCCAAGTTGGATACTTTCGATTATTCGGCTCAAAGTGCTACATTCTTGATAAGCACCGTCGTTCAAAGTTTGCTCCTAAATCTCATGAAGGTTTCCTACTTGGTTATGGCTCAAACTCTCACACTTACCGTGTCTACAACAATTTCACCCGAAAGGTTGAAGAGACGGTAGATGTGAAGTTTGATGAATCTAATGGCTCGCAAGTAGAGCAATTGCCAATTGATGTAGGAGACAAAGACCCTTCAGAAGCAATCCAAGACTTGCCCATAGGCAAAGTTCGTCCAACGGAGGTGAAGGAGAGTACTTCATCCATCCAAGTGGAGGCTTCTACTTCACAACAAGGTGAACCAAGAATTGATACGGAAGCATCCACAAGTGGGACACACCAAGATGAAGAACACAAGGAAATGCATCAAGACGAACATCAACAACCTCCTTCTCCACCATGACAAGACAATGACAACGTCAACAATGAAGAAGGCCAAGAAGAAGAACAAGATGAAGAAAATGTTCAACGAAGACCCAAGCAAAAGCTCTCACGAGTTCGAGCAAGAATTGCCAAAGATCATCCCGTCGAGCAAATCTTCAATGATATACAAACCAGGAGAATCACTTGCTCAAAAACTCGTTTAGCTAACTTTTGTGAAAACTATTCATTCATCTCTAGCATTGAACCTATGAAGGTTGAAGAAGCATTGGAAGATCCGGATTGGATAAACGCCATGCATGAAGAGCTACACAACTTTGAGAGAAACCAAGTTTGGACATTGGTTGAGAAGCCCGATGACAACCACAACATCATTGGTACCAAATGGGTGTTTCGCAACAAGCAAGATGAAGATGGACAAGTGGTTCGCAACAAAGCATGACTCGTCACCCAAGGATACACACAAGTCGAAGGTATGGACTATGGTGAGACATATGCTCCCGTTGCTAGACTTGAGTCCATTCGCATCTTACTTGCCTATGCTAATCACCATAACATCACCTTGTACCAAATGGACATTAAAAGTTCTTTTCTAAATGGTGAAATAGAGGAGGAAGTTTATGTCAAACAACCTCCCGGCTTTGTCAATCCTAAGAAACCGAATCATGTTTACAAACTTCACAAAGCTCTTTATGGTCTTAAACAAGCTCCTAGAGCATGGTATAAATGCTTGACCAAGTTCCTTATTGCAAGTGGTTTTGAAATTGGTAAAATTGATTCTACTCTTTTTACTAAAAGGGTTAATGGAGAACTATTTGTATGCCAAATTTATGTTGATGATATCATATTTGGTTCAACTAACCCTTTCTTTAGTGAAAAGTTTGGAAAGCTAATGTCCGAAAAGTTTGAGATGTCTATGATGAGTGAACTCAAATTCTTTCTCGGTTTGCAAATCAAGCAAACTAAGGAAGGTACATTTGTCTCTCAAACCAAGTACACTAAGGACTTGTTCAAGAAGTTCAATATGCAAGAATGCAAAGGTATGTCTACACCCATGCCTACTAGTGGACATAATGATTTGACCAAAGATGGTGAACCGGTTGATCAAATGGTTTATCGCTCTATGATTGGTTCATTGTTATACCTATGTGCTTCACGTCCCGATATTATGCTAAGTGTGTGCATGTGTGCAAGATATCAAGCTGCCCCTAAAGAATGTCATCTTAAGGCTGTGAAAAGGATAGTTAGATACTTAATTCATACACCAAATTTTGGCATTTGGTACCCTAAGAGGTCTTCTTTTGATCTTGTTGGCTATTCCGACTCGGATTATGCAGGAGACAAGGTTGATAGAAAGTCAACTTCGGGTACTTGTCAATTTCTTGGTAGATCCCTTGTGTCTTGGTCTTCCAAGAAACAAAACTCAGTATCCTTATCCACCGCTGAAGCGGAATACATTGCCGCTGGTTCATGTTGTGCTCAATTACTTTGGATGACCCAAACTCTTAAAGATTATGGGATCTATGTGAAACATGTTCCACTGCTTTGTGACAATGAAAGTGCTATCAAAATTGGTCATAATCCTGTACAACATTCTCGAACTAAGCATATTGAAGTTCGTCATCATTTCATTCGAGATCATGTTGCTAAGGGTGACATAAATCTTAAGCATGTTCGCACTGATAAGCAATTAGCGGATATATTCACTAAACCACTTGATGAGAAAGTGTTTTGCAGGTTGAGAGGAGAATTGAACATCATTGATGCTTCGAACTTGGAGTAGGAACTCCATTGGATACATGCAAGACATGAGCTTATGACTAATCCATGATATATCTCTTATGATGACTATCTTATGTCTTGGATATATTTGTGCCTTGCATGTTGTCTAACCCATGTAGGTGCTTGGTTGAATCTAATTCCATGAGATTGCGACTCACTCACATCTTGAGCAATCTCTACATCACCAAGTCTTTACACGATGGTGGTTGAAGACAAGGACGCACAAAATCATTCAAACATATCCTTTGACAAATCCTATGTTGAGCTTCATGAATGTCATTTTTGGATACACAAGTGCTTTTCCTTGCAAGAACTAATCCATGTAGGTAGATGAACTCAAACTCCAAGTGGTGCTCCGAACTCTTGATGGGCTACATCAACCATGAGCACCCACACAAGTTCAACTACATGAGAAAGAACCACATCACCACCCAAGGTATGTTGTTCCATCTTAGAGAAGCTTTACTCCGAGACATGAGTCAAAGCAACTCAACAAGATGTGAATACATCAAGATGCTTAAACGAAAAATGGTAACCCCATTTTGAGCTTAAACGATGAGTATGACCTATGATCAAGTGTTCTCACTTGACTCCTAAGTCAATATACTCTAACATAGGTGACTATGCCACCGGCCAACTCTAGATGAAGTTCTCTTGTGTTCCTTTTGTGTGTTATTGCATTGGTCTCATGCTTGTTTATTTGTTCCCTTCTCTTTTTCACTTCATCTAGATCTTTCAGTCTCTTCTCTTTTCCTTTTGTTTTTGTTCTGCATTTTCTGCATTTAATTCATTGCAAATCTTTGTGAGATCTTACATGTCTAGTGAGCTGAGGTGACAAGTGTTTTTCTCTATGTAAACTCGGTTTCACCGACTTGCAATCTTCGGTCCAACCGAATCTTTTCGGTACCACCGAAATATGCCACTCGGTGCCACCGACTTTGAAGTCAGAAAAACAGTTTGCCACTTGTTCTACATTTCTTCTCATCCAGCTCCACTCAATGAACCTTGTCCTCTACAAGCATCACAATTTTATTCTTTGCTTTATGCTGAGTCTCAAGGACCAACCCTATTCGACGGATTCCAGAAAAACCTTCTTGGAAATTGATGTCAAAGGGGGAGAGAGAGATCACATCAAAGCCTATCTTCGGGGAGAGAGAGATCACATCAAAGCACTAAAGGGGGAGAGAAAGTCTCAAGGATCCCAGACGTCCCAGATAATCTATTAAGGGGGAGAGAAAGTCTCAAGGATCCCAGACGTCCCAGATAATGTATTACGGGGGAGAAAGAGATCTCTAGGGGGAGAGACAATACTCAAGGATCCCAGATGCTTGAGGAGAGATGTCACATGTCTTTTTAGGGGGAAAGACATATTCATTTGTATCTTTCAGCTCTGATTTTCTGTTCCCTATCTTCTCCCAATATCCCATGAAAGATTCAGGGGGAGCAAGACACCCATGGGAAAGAAATCAGTCAAATTCATTGCATATCTTTATTCTTGGGGACATGTTGAATTCAATGTAGTACCTAGTACTTACTCTCTACATGTCATCCCAGTCTTGGTATTCTTGTGGTTTCTTTTGTTTGCTCTGGCTAGTGGATGTACCTGTGTTATCTAACCTTGTTTGTGCAGGTTCATTCCATCCTAAGCCAACTTAAGACTACAAGGTAAGTGTATGCATCAAAATCATGAGTATGAGGAATTCTTGCCTATGTACATACTGTTTGCAAGAAGGACTCATGAGCATGAAGGTATTTTCCTTAATAATCTTTTGCTCTGATGCATATGGCCAAGATACATGTAACACATTGCCTACTCTGTCATGATTATGCTCTCACATGCTTCTATATTTTATATTCACATGATTGCATACATGTAGGGGGAGCCTATGTTTGTTACATGTCCTTCCAAAGCTTTACTTACTATTCTTTGTATCTTTATCTAAAGCTTTGATGTATGTTGCCATCAATTACCAAAAAGGGGGAGATTGAAAGCACAAGTGCTCCCTAGGTGGTTTTGATAATTGATGACAACATATCTCTTGTTGGACTAATGTTTTCACCTAGTATGTTTCAGATAAGTTCAACAATGGAGTGGCATGGACTAAAGGGTGTGGGAAGGTCTCCAAGACACTAAGGACAAAGGATTGGCTAAAGCTTGAAGTTCAAGACTCTTCATTTTACATTTTAGTGATCCAAGATCACATTGAGTCCATAGGAAAAGCCAATACTATCAAGGAGGGATGAGGTGCTGTTTAATGAGCCTCTTGCTCAAGTGCTTAATGATATGCTCCAAAAACCCTCAGCTACTTTCCCATATCCACAAATGACCTAAACCCTAATTCAAACTCGGTCATACCGATTCTTTCAACCCGGCGCCACCGAGTTTCACATGTCATAGCCACTGCCAAACCCTAATCAGTTCGGTCTCACCGATGGGATCTCGGTCTCACCGAGATGGGCTTGCAAACTCTCTATTACCTACTGCATTACTCTCGGTCCCATCGAGATATGCAATCGGTCCCACCGAGTTTGCTTGGCCAACTCTCTGTTTTGCTTATTACCCAAATCGGTCCCACCGAGTTTGAGTAATCGGTCAAACCGAGTTTTGGATTTTCCCTAACCCTAGCACATCGGTCCCATCGAGTTGTTCCAATCGGTCCCACCGAAATTCCTAACGGTCACTAGGTTTACTATTTCGTTCTGACCGAGTTTTCTGATTCGGTCCCACCGAGATTGGTAAATTGTGTGTAACGGTTGGATTTTGTGTGGAGGCTATAAATACCCCTCCACCTCCTCTTCACTCGTGGAGAGAGCCATCAGACTAAGCCTACACTTCCAGCATCCTATTTCTGAGAGAGAACTACCTACTCATGTGTTGAGGCCAAGACATTCCATTCCTACCATATGAATCTTGATCTCTAGCCTTCCCCAAGTTGCTTTCCACTCAAATCTTCTTTCCACCAGATCCAAATCCTATGAGAGAGAGTTGAGT
Source organism: Triticum monococcum (assembly GCA_034509565.1). Lineage (NCBI taxonomy): Eukaryota > Viridiplantae > Streptophyta > Magnoliopsida > Poales > Poaceae > Triticum > Triticum monococcum. Next base: position 480,232,568 of record CM067843.1, read on the forward strand.
GTTGGGGAGACTATCATTTGAAGCACAAGAGCAAGGAGTTCATCATCAACACACCATTTGTTACTTCTTGGAGAGTGGTGTCTCCTAGATTGGCTAGGTGTCACTTGGGAGCCTCCGACAAGATTGTGGAGTTGAACCAAGGAGTTTGTAAGGGCAAGGAGATCGCCTACTTCGTGAAGATCTACCGCTAGTGAGGCAAGTCCTTCATGGGCGATGGCCATGGTGGAATAGACAAGGTTGCTTCTTCGTGGACCCTTCGTGGGTGGAGCCCTCCGTGGACTCGCACAACCGTTACCCTTCGTGGGTTGAAGTCTCCATCAACGTGGATGTAGGATAGCACCACCTATCCGAACCACGGGAAAAACATCCGTGTTTCCGATTGCGTTTGAATTCTCCAAACCCTTCCCTTTACATTCTTGCAAGTTGCATGCTTTACTTTCCACTGCCTATATACACTTTGCATACTTGCTTGATATGTATTGTGAGTGATAAAATTGTGCTTAAAGTCCACTCAAACCGAAAAAGCTTAAAAATTGGAACTTTGGCATGAAGTGTCTAATCAGCCCCCTCTAGACACATCTACTTCAAGGTCCTACACACATACACATTTCTTGCTCGCGCTATACATATAGACCCATCCAACACTCTCCGCCCTTGTTCTCTCTCCATGTGACACACACCCCCCTAAGTACCATAATCCCTCACTCCATCATAGGCGCAAGCACTCCTCCCCTCCTAAGTATGATTATCTCTTACTAGCCATCAGGAACACACGTATTGTCTCCTTCCATCCATACGTCTATCTCGATATCTCTCGGGGCATCTTCTATCGTGCACACACCTTGTCACTCGATCTCCCACCCATGTAGTCCCATCACGATCTCCAGGGGATCTCTCTATGACAAACATACACTCTCTCCTCCCCATGTCTGCATTTTCTCCATACGTCTCTCTCGACCTCTCTCCCTTGTTTGTCAGACCCCTCTTGGCCACGTGCTAGGGGTCTTGCTCTCTCGGTTCCAAACAACCACACACTATCTCCTCACCTTGCCTCCGTTGTCGAAGATGCATGTGTGATATGTTTGCATAAGACACACATGCTTTTTCTCTACTTTTATCGTGTGTTGTCCATGTCACTTTCACACATGAACACACTTTTTTCACTCTCTCTCTCTCTCTCTCTCTAGTTAGGGACTCTATCACGTCCATAAGCATATGGATGTTTTGAAAAGTCAAACCTCAGAAAAGTTTGACCAGGTATATGTGGAGAAAAACATTTACATCTGGAACGATCGTTAGATTCATCACAACATGTACTTACTTCATACTATCATTTATCTTTGGTATTGTAGATATAAGTAATTTCTTTATAAACTTGGTCAAAGTTTCAAAAGTTTGACTTAAAAAAATGTTGGAACTACATTATTGAACGGAGGGAGTAGCTCTTTCTCTCTCTCTGCTATCTCTCACGGGCCTCCCCTCTCACTCAAACTCTCTATACCGATGGATTATACGCTCACTATGTCAGCGTATAGCTCCGTAAATTATTTAGTTGACCGGTCAACCAATTCACATGCTGCCTTGTCAGCTCGTGTTTTGTATCTTCGTGTGCTGGCCCATGTGGTAGTGGGTGAAAATAAGTAAACTAGAGGCCCATCTGACACGCGGTGAAGTAAACAAAGTTGAAACCACTCGGGTTAGCACCCCGCACGCTAGTAAATTGAGGGCGCATTGAGGACAAACTTCTTGCGCGCGAAGGACGCACTCGCGCACACCCAACACACAACACACACCAGCACACGTGTACACCGGCGTCGCCACCGGTTGAGATGGACGGCAAGGCAGCCAACAAGCGGAGGCGGCTCGAGCCAAAAGCGCATCCGGCAAGCCTGGACTTCATCTCCAGCCTCCCCGACGACATGCTGCTCATCATCATCGGCCTCCTCCCCACAAAATCTGCCGTCTGGACCGCCCTGCTCTCCCGGCGGTGGCGCCCCCTCTGGCGCTGCGTCCCCCTCAACCTCACCGTCGACAGCTGCCTCTGCGACGGGGATTGCAAACACATGGCCGTAGTCTCCCAGATCCTTTCATCGCACCCTGGGCCAGCCAGATGCCTTGACATCCGCATGTTCAGTACCAACTGCAAGGTCCAACCCAAGTTTGACGCGTGGTTCTTATCCCCTGCCCTAGATTAGCTCGAGGAGCTCAGCTTTGAAGCTGGACAATGTCGCTCTCTGCCACCGTCCGCGCTCCGCCTCACACCAACGCTGCGTCGCACTAGCTTCAGCTCCTGCTATCTTCCCCAGATTAATGCCGCGCCCGCCCTTCTTCTCCCTCAACTCAAGAAGCTCGACCTCTTCGACGTTGTCATCTCGAAGAAGTCTATGGAGCACCTGCTCTGCAGCTGTACTGCGCTCGAGTACCTTCGTCTTGAGCAGATCCACGAGTTCATTAGCCTCCACATCGCCTTGACGAATCTCCAATGGATTTATGTGTCTTGCTGGCCCCGCAACAAGACATCAATTGAGAAGAGATCACTCCAGCTGTTCCACGTTATGGTCATTGAGAATGCGCCTTTCCTTGAGAGATTGCTTGTATCGGATCTAGAAGGTCCAACAAAAATCAGGGTCATTGACGCGCCGAAATTGACAGCATTGGTGTACTCGTCTGCCAAATTCTCTGAACTCTTTATTGGATCCGTAATCGTTTAGGTACATCACTCATCTTCTTCTCCGTCTTCTTGAAATTCACATTTTTTTATTTCTTCTTGATGTATTTACGACCGTCTTCCAGAAAATGATTCCCACAAGCTTGACCCAGTCCATGCGCACAGTGAAGATCTTAGCACTAAAATCCATCGGCCCCAATCTGGATCAAGTTGTTGGATTCCTTACATGCTTTTCGTGCACGGAGAAGCTACTCATCGAGGTGAAACTTCTTTCCTATAAGTAAACGGAAATCACAACGTAGCTCAATTTTTTCGTAATTTTCCCAAATTATGATGACAAGTGTAGTGTTCAAAACTGCATCTACACACTGCACCAAAAGAAATGTTTTTAGTATTTTTTCTCACCGATCACCTGCATCTTTTTTATGCTGTACTACTATAGTAGCCTAGGCTAGTCATAGTGGAAAGTAACTTAGACTACTCCAGTAACTCTATGGTTACCCTAAGAGCAAGTACTACCTCCGTCCTGGTTCACTCTTCCAATTTTGTAGTATCAAAATTTGACCATAGATTTAACTGACAAAATGTTAATGCATGTCACTAAGAACTATATCGTTGGATTCGTATTTGAACATAATTTCAAATGGTATAATTTTTAGTGACATGCATTGGCATTTTCTTAGGTAAATCTATGGTCAAAATTTTATACTAAATACGAGGTAGTATTCCCTCCGTCCCAAAATTCTTGTCTTACATTTGTTTAGATACGGATGTATCTAACACTAAAATGTAACTAGATACATCTATATTTAGACAAATTTAAGACAAGAATTTTGGGACGGAGGGAGTACAAAAGTGGGCTATGTAGGCCAAAACATGTGCCAAATTCACTTGTGATGCATTTGGCATCGATGCCCCTCCATTGCTCACCTGGTGCCCCAATCTGGATCACCTACTTTACCCTGGTGCCAAATTAACTCACGCAATGAAAAAACACTGCGTGGGAGAGAGAGAGAGGGCCGAGGCAATAAAAACACTTGTTTGGGAGAGTGAGAGGCTGGTGTAGTTGGTTTGATTGATTTGTTTATACATGTGGGTCTGTGTGCACAGCGGTGCCAACTCTCTCACATCGCGAGAGCAGTGCCAAAATCTTTTGATTTGACATCGATGCATATTATGTGGCATACTTTTGCGAAATATGGCATCAGCCACATAGTGGAAGGCAACAAATGCCCAAGCTCTTCACGTGCTCCTAGTTAAATGAGAGGAAACAGAAAGAGAGAGAGAGAGAGTGAAAATATATCACTAGCCAGCCAACCCTATCGTATGAGCGAATGATATTGATACCTCTTGATGACACGGCAATCTTATGCAGCCAGCTGCTCTAATATATTCTCTTCTTTTGCAGATAAAAAAGACCCAAAAGTGAAAAATGTTCTGCACTATAACAATCTCATCAAATGCCTTGATCTCCATCTTACAGAAATTGATTTGATCGACTACCGAGGCAGCACATCTGAGATTAAATTGGCCAGGTTCTTTGTTCTGGAGGCAAGTGTGCTCAAGGTAATGAGGTTTGGCGTTCTCTGGCGTAACAATGAATGGCGTGCTGATCACCGCAAGCGTCTAAGCCTAAATGACAAAGTCTCCGCAGAAGCTGAATTTTTTTTTGAAACATCAAGTGGCCAGAGACTCGAAAACTTATTTGCCCATTAGTGACTTGTCAGGGCGGTGGATTTTAGTTTGTACGATAATGCTGCATCCACCTAAAGTAACGAAAGTTCTTACGTAAACTTCCTAGTAATTCCCTCTCCGTAGGTGCAGCATTACTCCTAACATTTGTAATATTAATTTGAAACTTGTAATATTGCCGTGTCCTATTCCTGCATTTTCAAAATCCTGCGAATCAAACAGGTCCTGAGTTGGTGATGATGTTGTGCCTCCCATCTTTCACCAATAGCCGTCGGATCTAGATCTGACGCATACAAACCAAGCTTCTCCATTTTTGCAAAAAGATGCCCGCACTTGTTCCCTATTTACAAACAACTCCTTGTCTCTCACAATCATCCTTATCTCCTCCCCACCACATTTCGAATGCCGTGGAAAAATCTGGCGCGATGGCCGCTGCCGGAGCTATCCACCCCCAATCTTGGTGTTCCGTGCAATGCACGGGCATCTACGCACGGGAAATTCTGTCAAACAGGGCTAGTTGCAAGCAGGCTAGCTCTACAACCATGATGATAGTGACTGCAGACGGTGAGGCTGACTATGGTATGCCGAACATGGCGCCTATACTCAGGTGTCATCTCCGGCGCAGGGTCTTGTCACTTCACTGTGAGGAGCAGCATGTAATAATTTGACCAACGGGTAGTACAGTGCTAGTACTCCTACTACTACATTGGTAGTACTACTACTAGTACTAGTAGCACCACCTTCTGGATTTAGGAGTACTACCACGTCCATCTGGATTTTAGTATTTGACTAGCAATATCTAGTAATGCATGTCACAAAAAATGTACTACTCCCTCTGCAAATAAATATATGGTGTTTTATTCCTATCAGCGAGAGAACTTAATGTTTTTTGCTAACTAGAGTACTAATAGGATTACATGCAATGAACTAAACATTGCATGTCATGTTTGGTAGTCTCAAGTCATTGAAAGCATGCACGACCCACATCTCTCATTGGTTGATATGTCACGAAATAAGAAACAGGGAGGGAGTTAATGCACCTTGCCTAAGTATTTTGGGATTATTTGGTTTTCGTAAGGTGACTTACACAACATTTTTGTTTACATGCATTAACATTTTATTAGTTAAATCAAAGGTCAAAACTTGGCGCAAAATGCAAAGGGGACCAATAAACCAGTAAACATCAAACTTCTCTTGTTTGGCCCCAACTGGAGGTCCGGTGAGATGACTATACTGCACTGGCACGGAGGGGGACACAGCTTCATTGACTTACGGAAACTGCCTTTGGGTGAATGACACGTGGGCCCAGGGGGTGGCTGGCCCACCTATCATACAGCCAAAGGCAGGTGCAGTAGAGGGCCGAGGAGTAGTACGAAATCCTACGCACCTACACACACTAACCAAGGGCAAGAGTGATCACTCGAATCGCAAGATCAGTTGACTAGAAGCTAAGCCAGACCCATGGAGGCGATGAGCGTGAGCATCAGCCGGCTGTGCCAGATGGTCCACGACGCCGGCCTGCGGCCCGGCACCGAGGAACGTCTCCAGGTAGTATTGCTTGAGGCCGCCAGGGCGAGGGGCCGCTTGGACGATAGCTTTGTCTCCTTGTTCGACGAGGTCCTCGTCGGTTTCCTCGACAAGTTCACTGTCGTCAAGAAGCTTGCGGACGACTTTAACGTAAGCCTCCAGCCGACGCGCCCAGGCTCTACGATGCCCGCCACCCTCAATGGCCACTATGGTGACAACCTCTTCGACGCACTGGTGGCCTTGCGACTGCCCGCCGTCGCGCCGGAGAATGTCCACCTCGAGGTCGCGCTCGCCATGCAGCGCCTGGCGCAGCAAGACACCATCGACATAATCACCCACGTCTACGCGCAAATCGTCCACAAGGACTACTACATGCAAGAGGAGGACAATAGGACGCCGGCCTTCTTGGACCGCATGGCAACCTTGGACGACACTGTTCAGCAGCACGTTGAGCTCGCCGCCAACGCCGCTGCTCCACACACGTCGGTTGGTGACCCGGCGCACTAGGGCGTGAGGATGTCGTTGATGGATCCGTATGTATTTTTATCTTTCCGTTAAATCCATGTAGTACTATATGATACTACAATAATTATCTTACCTTTCGCATCAACTTCATAATTTTCGTATGTACTCCATGCATGAACGGCGCCAGAACCAAACTTCTCATTACTCTAGGCAAAATCGTTATTTTCTATCTATCGGTCGCGCCATGGAGCAGAACCAAATTTTACAAGTTACGAGTTCAAAAGGAAAAGCCTGCCGTGTTCGCGTCGCACCCCCACACAGTTGGTCCGGCACACCGCTCAAGCGGGAATGCGTGCGGTGTTGCATTTTCACTTACAAGTGGGACCGCAGTTGAGGAGCAAACCGACTATCGGCAAACCCCCACCTCGCCCACCGCGCGATGGCTGAGAAAACAGGAGGGAGAAGAGATGGCTGTAGCACGAACTCCAAGAAAATTGGTGTCGGATGGGACTCGTGTGGGTGGCGTGTGCCGTACTGCTAGACGTGAATGCTAGTTATGGCTCATGCCACCCCACTATATCGAGGTACGTAGAACAAATTTCCTGTAGTCCATGCTCAGCCCTCCTCTATCTCTCTTCTCAGCCAGCCAGTGGACGCGCGGAGCCCATCGTTTGTTTGCTCACATGCGGCCCCACATGTCAGTGAAAACGCAAGAGGACCCATTGAACCGGCACATCTTTCACATCGACGTGCTGGTGATGAAAAAAAATCCAATAAAGATCTTCGGTGGCCGCTTTTGGAGTTACTCAAGAGTAGTAAGATTCTATTTACAGTTTAACCCAAGATGCACATCTCGTGGCTTCAACTACCACTCTATTTTCTTTCATGACACGACCTGGATGCTGGATGTCCCACGTGTCGGCAAAAGGAGGAAGAACCCAACCAAATCTTCGGTTGTGCTCTCGGATTAGACTAGTTGTGCTAACTTAAATTTTTTATTGTGTACTCCCTCCATTCCAAAATACTTGACTTCCATTTGTCCAAAAATGGATGTACCTATATACTAAAACATGTCTAGATACATATATATTTTGACAAATAGAAGGCATGTATTGTGCAACGAAGGGAGTAGAATGGATGCAAGTTTTTGTATTGGGAAGAAGAGTACATTCATATATTGATAGAGCGCAATTTAGTAGATGTTCTATCACTTTTAGCTAGCACAGAGGCTAGAGATGAGATTAGTGCACTTGTTGATACTCCTACTAGAATAGAGGCTAGACATGAGACTAGATGCGAGGAAGCAACGTCTACTTCTTTACACTCGAAGAAGAAAGAAGCACGCAAGATCGAGCCTCCACATATCAACAATGAATGCATCGAGAAGGCACTAATCCAACTTACAGGAGTAGTAAAATGTATTCTTGTGGTTCTTGTTTTCTTTGGTCTTGCTTTTCTAGTCAAAATTATCATTGGAGTTCGTGCAAAACAGAGGTCCGTTTGGGGTTGTTCGTTGGAGTTGGCCTTACAAGTGGGACCGCAGTTAAGGAAAACGACTATCGGCAAACCCCCACCTCACTCGCCGCGCGATGGCTGAAGTTAGAGAAACGACGAGGTTGAAGAGATTGCTCTAGCACGGACTCCAAGAAATAATATGGTGTCAGATGGATGTCATGGTGGTGGCGTGTGCCGTACTCCTGGACGTGAATGCTTGTTCTGGCCCATGCCACCCTACTACTCGTACTACTTACTCCCACTATATAGTACTAGTATCAAGGATTCGAGGTGCTGGTTACGTACAGTGAACACATTAACATATGGCTACAGTGAAGACACCCGCCCGACGCGCGAAGCATGTGAAGCTAGTACAAATAGTGTACTACTATTGTTGATTGGCCTCATCCAATAACCTGTGGCAATGCACGTACAATAATGTATTCGGAAAATATTTTTTTGCCTCATCGCACCACTCACTCAGAGAAGCGACTCGAAAGCCATTCATAAATTTAGTAAGTTTATCACAGGCATATCATTTTATTACATACAACATGTCATCAACCCACATCGACAACGAGGATACATTATAAATACTAAAGTTTTCACCACACAACAAATAACAAGAAATGAAATGAACTTCAACTCAACCATTCCTCGGAGTTGGAAACGCTTGCTTTGAACCACAAGTGATTCTCTAGGATGGGCCATCGATTGTCGATCTGGAAACCAACGCAGGACTGATCATCCAGGCTGAAGCGACCTACTATATCAGTACCAGGGTAGGGAACCACCCAAATGTCCAAGGTATAGACACAGTTGCTTCTCATAAATGGTACTGTTAACGTTGTGTCAACAGCAGTTGGATCGCCTTTCACCATCATCGGATAGTTTTGTCCAAGGAAGAGCTAGTTTTCTCCAAGACTATCAATTCTGTACCAGGGAGAAGGAGTTGGCGCTAGCACACTAGTATCCATCCCGAATACCATGCAACGAGTGTTGGAATAGGTCCCGAGAGTGCGACCATGGGAGACTACACCTGCTTCCTTAGCAGTAACATCATCAGTGGGCTGTATACACACAATAAGAGGTGATCCATCGGAATTAGTTGCCAGGCGCCACAGAGTATATGGGCGCTGCTCGTCCTCATGCTCATGATCATCACCATCGTCATCTCCCCCTTGGTTATAAAATTTTAAAAGTATAGGTGGTGGGATGTTCACAGGACCTTGGAAACACAAGAAGAAGGTTAATTAGTAAAGGGAAACTTGCTAACCCGCATGCATGTGGATGAAACAATTATAATTGCGGTGGAAGACAAACGTGCCGAAACTACGAGGATCCCTTGCAAAAACAGTGCCACGAGTGGTGGCAGCAAACACAAGGCCCTCGTATTGAATTGCATCACAGTACTCATCCATGTACATAAACTGATTTTTGAGCAATATCCATCGAGTCGAACCCCAAAGGACGGCAACAAGCTTGTCGAAGATAGCAACAACTTGATAGTTGTTGTAATTCCAAGAGCGGTTGGGAACTCGACAAATTGCTATCTTCCGTAGAAGACAATCACCATGATCGTATTTGAACGTGGGTACAATACCGGTGTGCTCAACCTCTGGGCAGTCTGCTGAGATTTTTGGAAGTGGAACCCGGTCACGAGTGTACACATTCACAAGTTCCCACTCGCAGTTGGACCCAATGTAAACAACCCAATCTCCATTTGCGCCCGCCCAAGCCTTACCCTCAAGCGATGGCATGTTAACATCATACGTATCATTATCAAGCGGCATCAACTGGCATAGGGCGAGGCCTCCGTCATGCCGGCGCCAGTCATCAGGGTCACGGCAAAGAAGATAGGGGAGACCAAACCGCTCCTTGACTCTTGGGTTCTTTGTAATGATGTTATTAGTTGAGTCGAGAATGGGCTTGAACTAACCTGCCATGCTAGCCGAGGTGATGACGTCGCACCGATCAATGAGTTCCTCCACCACGTCATCTTTCAGATCGGGGCAAGAATAACGGGGTCGTTTCCGGCCTGTTCCCTCCATGGAGAAGACGATCGAACAATGGCAGAAGAAAGGGTGAAGGGCTGAAGGAAAATGGAGGAGGGAGAGGGAGAGGAAGAGCGTGCAACAGCAGTTCCAAATCGAGAGGGAAAGGCGAAGAGTCGGTGGACGGTTGCGAGTTTGCCACGGTTCACGAATAGGCGCCCCGGCCTACACGTCCATTCAAAAATACTCCTACTACTCGCCGTCGTCTCATTGATATGTTGGAACGCGACCACATGTCAACGAAACATGGTGTGTAATTTCTTGTGCAAAATGCGATCTGGCCGTGTTGGCCCGAGCTGCCGCATTAGTTATCGACCTTTATTTTTTTAATGGCGTGCCGATCAGTTTTGAAGCACGACTAACTGGTACTGTATGTAGAGAAAATATAAACTACTCTACCACTACTCCACCTCCAGTACTAGTAGTATAAAAAAGATATATAGGCTGGAGCTTGAGCGCTTCCTTGCTAAGTGCTGCCCACTTGCTTCTCACACTACCACCCTCTCTCCAGATCTAAAAAAGACGGCCCATGTCCCCCTCCTCACCGGTGGTCACAGATCCGCCGGGGAAGAAAAGGACGTGCAGCATTGACGCACTCGTCATCGGCGAGCGAGGTCACGCACTGACGACAAGGCCGTCCTCTCAGACCTAGCGCCCGCGCGGGATGGCCTTCGTCCCCAAGCTCGTTGCTGTAGTGTGTGCGGAGGACGACGACCACGAGCGAAGCCACTTCCCGCCGACCCTCAGGTATGCTACCTCTTTTCGAACCATAACCTTGTTCTATTGCCCCATCTGCCACATCGTTGCATGTGGATATTTTTCCACTCCACCATCTTCCCAATTTGCTATCCTCTGCTCTGCTGGCCACGCAGGCGAAAACCATAATTTGCACTATTAAAGGAAACCCTACTTCATGCAGACTAATCCATGTCTGGGTTGAATAAGGAAAGGAAGGGAGACTGTACTGTCCAAGAGAGTAGGCATCGAACCCGCATCTAGGTTGAAAAGGGGAAAATCAGTAGCTAAGGAATGAGTCTCGTGTCTCTTGGTTGAAGAAGGGTAGAAAGGCATGACAACGTAATAGAGAATGACCAGGTCGATCGGTTTGTTGTCCTCGCATAGGAAAAAGATGGCTAAAGAGAACAAAAATGGGACGTAATCCACATATGTTGCCTGGATATTTGTTGCTCTGGGCAACCATACCTCCCTCACCACTCTGCGTCCGTGGAGGTACATCATACTGGTGTGCCCACTGTGCGAATGGGCCTCCCATGCTATTATTGCCACTTTTTTTGCTGTTAGTATAACGCCAGCAGTCAAGTCAAGCAATGCTACTGCTAAAGTGATGCCACATTTAACTAATGCCGCTCTCAGTCTAATGCCACCGATAAATTTAAGCAATGCCATTTAATGTCACTGGATTATTTCAGGGTTAGCTGTTGATTGTGGATGTATTAAAGATTTTTCAGCTAAGGCATTCTAATGCTGTTGCACAGCCAGTATACCAACGACGAAACTTGTTACTACCTTCAGATTTTTGCACTGTTAATGCTTATAGATTACATACCTCACTTTCATGAGATAAGTTAATTTTTTTGTATAGTGTCACCAAAATGCCAAGGCGCTGATGTCATTTTATTTTGGTTAAACCGCATAGAAAATTATGAAGGCAAGAGGAAATGTCAAGTGTGGGCACCTCCTCCTCCGACCGTTCTCTTGATTCGTTCGATCAAGTTTTATGTTTGATCGATTATCAAGATTGGGATAGCAATTTTTAAGGTCCCCCCGAGTTCGAAATGATATTTATCTTGGAGGTACATGGTTTGCAATTTTTTATACTGTCATTAGTTAATAATGCTAGTTACCTTCAGACTTTTGTATTTGGTTTAATGCTCATGCACAACTAGTATACCAATGCTGAAACTTGTTACCTTTACATTTTGTATTATTAATTCTTATAGAAACCTTCCAGTGCAAGAGTTTATTGAAATCTGTTCAGTAAAACCATTATACTGTACCCTGTAATAAACTAACTACTATACTGTTGCACTAGCCACTGGATTAGTGTATATTTGTAGTATTCGAATGGTGTTGCATTAGCGTATGGACATAAATAAAGTGTGGCAAGCTTTCCCAGATATGTGCTCAAGAAAACTACTACCTGTTTTTCTAAATACCAGACGTTTGGGTACTTTAAATTGAACCGCGAAAACGTCTTATATTAAGGAACAAAGGGTGTAGAGTTCACTCAAATTATCCCGATAAAGCTAGTCATACCTTTGTTAAAATTAATGTTCATTATGTAATCGGAGGAGGTCTGTATGTTTGTCTCTAATGCCTTTCGACTACATACCTGACATCATGATGTAATGTTAAGTCATTTCCTTTTGTACAGTGTCACTGAATTGTCAAGGCGGTGATGGCATTTTATTTTAGTAGAACTGCATAAAATTTGCTTAAAAGACGAGGAAAGGTCAGGAATGGCTCAGTTTTTCAGAAAAAACTATGTATGCCTTCCTGACATCAGCCGCCGTTGCTTTATTTATTCCTTCAAACAGGTGGTTAGAAACAGTCTTGCTACCTTTTCCCATTAAGAAATTGGAATGCTTATATTTGTGAGTCTATGCTTCAACTAGTGTCACTTTTAGAGTAACACACTTTCAATATCTATGCAAACAGGGATGCTCGATTTTAGTGGAACTGCACAAAAAGTCCAACTGGTTCAACATTAGGAGCATGTTTTTTCCAAACATTTATATCCAATTGGTGGCACTATGAGCTCTTCATTACGAAGGTACATGGTTTGCTACTATCTTGCTACTCTTTTTGTACTGTCATTAGATAGTAATACTAGTGGTTTGCATGTGAATTTATTGGCAAGGTGGACCTACATTGGAGGTGCAGGACAAGATTCAATGATTGGATGCTCAATTTCGGTTGTATCGATTTCACCTCTTCCATCACTATGAACATGGATATCCTTGGTCTGATGAAGAATAGGCGCTATATTTCTGCTCTGAACCAGCAAATCAATTCAGTATGAAATTGTCTAGGGCAAAACATAACTGTATCAGATTGTCCAGTGCAGAACATGACAGGATCTAAGCGGAAGAGACATGTTTAAACCGAAAATACAAGGTGTGGTATATGTTTACTAGCTGCTTGATATTTGTGCAGACAGAGATGTCTGCCCGTTGCTATTTGGCGAACAAAACAAAGTGTCTGCAATTTTGGTTGAACTGCACAAGAGAATAGTATAGTCACTGCATGCAGTGCCATTTGAAAATAGACACAGAAAGATTGGGTAGTCACTTCATGGACTGCAGAAAAGTAGTACTGTACTATTTATTGGCCAACACTAGGTGCTTCATTGCTTTGGTCTGATTATATAATGGGCATCATTTTGCCTAAGTTAAAGTTTGTATTCCAAAAATAGTCTCGCGGTGTGATCGAGAGAAGACCAAATCATATTGCAGTGGATGTTCCTCCATCATGTGTGGTTCATTCTCATGGTTCCAGCTATTGGTGAAACCACTTACGTTTGCAAGAGGAATTGTAGACTTCACAAACAAATTTGTCTTTCAGTCTGTTCTGAATGTTGGCCAAGAGAAGCATCCATGTTAGTAGGAAGAACATATGTTTTTTCTAGATCTTAGCTTTTGGAGCTACATATTTGTATATGATCTGTGAATCATTGAGATGCATTAACATGTTGATCTTATGTATGATCGTACTAGTTAGTTTTAGTTGCGATGCAAGATCCGAAGTGGCTGATCTTTACTTTTGGAGTTACATATTTGTATATGATCTGTGAATCATTGAGATGCATTAACAGTTACTTATTTCTGTTCGCTCAGTGTTTACAAGTTATTGATCGATCACTAGCTAGCCTACAAATGCGCTCCTGGTAGTTTTATTTGCGATGCAAGATGCGAAGTGGCAGTTTTTTGAGTAAAAATGCCTACCTCTGAAGAAACTGACAAGCTACACTATTGATCCTACACAGATAAAAATGCTTACCTCTGAAGAAGTTTAAGCCTAATTAATTCCATGAGCAAAGCAGCAAGACCAAGGCATGGCAATAATTAACGGCATGTAGAAGTTTAAGCCTAATTAATTCCAGCGATTTAAGTGGCTGCATGCGTGCCCTCGGCCGTGACTCATTGCATGCTGCTTCGCGTACTGCCTGCGAGCGATTCTGAGTGCCTGCATGCAGCCGGCCGTAATTAAGGCAGCTAACTGATGCGAAAAAGATACGCTTTAATTGTTGAGGGCTTTTTAAATCCATGGAATCATTATTGACAAGGAGGGAGATGATTCGAGTGCACTCGTTTGACCACCATGCCGGCGTGCGACCCAGACGGGATGGGATGGCACAGTCATAATTTCAGTTTCTCTAGTTTTCCACGGCAAGCTGGCGCACTAAGCCATTATGGATTGAATTGCGATGATCGTCACGCTACCTTCCGCCTATAAGTACTACTTCCCGGCCTTCTCCGGTGCCACCGTGACCCAACTCGCCATATCCTCATAAGCCCCCACCGGCCCGACGTCGCTCGCCACATCCGCCATGCCCCCGCTAGTCCGCGGTAGGCGACGCCGGAGGCGGTCACCGCCGGAACTAGTGTACGGGTTTTCACCGAAAGGCAGACGGAGGGAGGAGGCATTCTATCTGTCTTCAGATGGCAATGCAGAGATCGAGGAGTTGTTGGAGCGCGACCGCATGGCAGAGGAGCAGGAGTTGTTGGAGCGCGACCGCCTGGCGGAGGAGCAGCATATCGCCGATTTGCGCCGCCAACGGGACATGGAGCAGCAGCGCACCGATACTCTGAGTTGCGAGCAGAGCGCCCGCAACTGGGCCGACTACGTGGGGGCCAGCGCCCAGCAAATAGCCCTAGAAACTGTCGGGAATGCACATGTTCGCGACGCTGATTTTTACTACCAGCTCGTCAAGTGGGTTTCCCGCTTGGAAGCCGAAGCTTCGGTGGACCACGCCAGCATGGAAAGGGCCAACACGCGCGAGCAATGCGCCCTATCGCACCTCTTGCAAGTCCGAGGTGAGGCGCACGACGCCGGTGCCGATGTTTAGCGTGTACCATAGATGGCGGTCGGCATCGTCTAGTTAGCTAAGAGTAAGTTAGTACTTGTATGCTACTAGAGTATTAGTGGGAGTAGATAGTTAACTTGGCTATGATGGTTGTCAACGTGGAAGTTCAGTACTCTATATATGGATCAGACCTGTTACTTTGCTCTGAATGTTGAACTTTCCGTTTGAACGTATGGAATGGGCTGTTATTTTTTTAAATGGGTTGTATTTGTCCTCCATGGGTTTAGAGGCTGACTTGTGGGCCTAGCAAGTTGACGCGTACACAATCAGGAGATGATTGTACGTGGAGAGGATGACAGCAGGGACCCGCCAAGGTCATGGCAGTACGCAAGCAAGTGCCTCCTTATTTCAAGCCAATAAAAAATGGCTCCTCCTAGTGGATTTTTGACATCTAGGTCCCATGCCGTTGTCAACGTAGTCAATAAACGAGAGAATTGCACAACGAGCGGCTGACACCAGGGACCTAGCAGCTTGCCCAGTTTTTGTTTTGGGTTAATTTGATAAATGCCACTCCAAATCTGGTGTATCCGAGAAATGCCACTGCAATTTCCAAACTTTGAAAAATGCCATTTCATGCCATTTCTAGTGGCATTTTTCGAAGTCTGGAGTGGCGTTTTTCAAAGTTTGCAAACTGCAGTGGTGTTTTTCAAAGTTTGCAAAAATTGCAGTGGCGTTTTTCAAAGTTTGCAAAAATTGCAGTGGCATTTTTCAAAGTTTGGAAATGGCAGTGGCATTTTTATGAATCACCATAATTGGAGTGACATTTATCTAATTTTTTTTGAGACGGAAGCAGGGTGTCAAGTGGGCTGTGTGGGACACTCTGGCCTGTCTAGGTAGCCTTTTCTTTTATGTTTACCACAGACCAGCCCAGTAGTTTTTTTCTTTCTGAAAATGGCTAGCCCAGTTTTTTTGTGATTTGTCAAGTAAGTCGCTTTATCAGGCCTGTTGGGCTGCAAATCTTTCAAGACGAGGAGAGCTTCATTCGGCTGGCCGAGAAAATGGCCTATCAGTAATGAGAAATGGGCTGTACATTTTTAAAACACATCAAACCGGCAATTAGTTTCAAATATCTTTTTTTCATTCCGAGATTTTAAATTGCATTGATTTTTATGCGTGGACAATTTATTGGATTTTATATTGATATACATTTATTTTTATAATTAGTCTGAATGTGACTCGAAATTTCGGGATTAAAAATAGTTCAGACCGCACCGACATATGCAAAATTTTGTATAATTTGAAATAATGGCAGATGGGTTGTATGCTGTTTCCACAGATTTGAGGCTTTCCACAGATGGCCTATATACTGTTGGATGTCCATCCAACAGCCGTCGTGCTTCTTCAATCTCTGCTCTTCCTGCTCCAGCCACTCAAACAAGCACCAGCGGGACTGCCTGCTCCCTCCTCCCCGCGGCCGGCTGTGCTGTCATGCAGGCCTCACCGCCCCACCGTACTCCCATCATTGGCCTAGCCATCCCTCTAGTCACCCACACCTGCTGTTATTCTTCGGCGACGGCATACGAACCAGTAAACCCTCGTACAGTCGTACTCCCATCCGCGTGGGAAACAAAAACAACTGCCGAGTCTTCCCTACCTCCGTGTCGTTCCCTTCCTAGGCCTCGCCATCGTCCACTGCCCTGGTGCTCTCGGTGTGGCGTGGTCAACATGGTCAACGACCGACATGCATCTGAAGTGGACTATACATGGAGAGGCTGACAGCTGGGTCCACGGCCGCACGCAAGGAAATGCCTCCTTATTACACGCAAAATAATGATTTCTCCACCTGACATCTGGGACCCACCGAAAGGGCCCCTGTATTTCACGAAAAAACATTACCGCCGATGACAGCTCGGACCCACCAGCTATATCTTCGCACGCAAGGAAGTGCCTCCTTATTACGAACAAAAAAAATGAATACTCCCCCTGCTAGCTGGGACCTAGTATAGTGGGCCTACTAAGTTGACGGGGACTAAGGGATTTGTCAACTTAGTCAATATGCATGACTCTAGCTTGACTGACCGTACCTTATCCATCCAATGGCCGTAGTGCTTCTTCAACCTCTGGTCTTCTTGCTCCAGCCGCCCAATGCAGCGCCGGTCGTGCCGCCTGCTCCTGCCTCCCGTGGCCGGCTGTGCTGCCGCAGAGGCCTCACCGCCCCCATACTACTCCCACCGCTGGCCAGGCCATCCCTCCACTCTAGTCACCCACACCCCCTGTTATTCTGCAGCGACGGCAGCGCAGCCGAACCAGTGGACCCTCGTACTCCTCTCCGCGTGGGCATCCACTGCCACGTCTTCCCTGGCTCCACGTCGTCCCCTTCCTAGGCCTCGCCATCGTCCACCGCCGTGGTGCTCTCGGCACGGCATGGTCAATGTGGTCAACGATCGAATTCCATCGGAAGAATACTGTACGTGGAGAGGCTGATAGCTGGGTCCATGGCAGCCGCAAGGAAGTGCCTCCTTATTACGCAGAAAATAATTATTCCTCCACCTAACAGTAGGGACCCACCAGACGCCCACCAGTATTTCGCGAAAAAAATGTTTGCCCCTAACTGCTGGGACCCACCCGAGGGCCATCGTATTTCGCAAAAAACGTTCCCCCTACTGTCAGCTCAGACCCACCGGAAGTGCCTCCTTATTACGCACAAAAAATGAATACCCCCTGCTAGCTGGGACCCACCTTGGTGGGAGGCTGACTTGTGGGCCTACTAAGTTGACGGGGACGGAGGGCTTTGTCAACTTAGTCAGTATAAACGAGTCTAGCTCTAGTGACCGTACGATGTCCATCAAACGGCCATAGTGCTTCTTCAACCTCTGGTCTTCTTGCTCCAGCCGCCCAAAGCAGCGCCGTTCATGTCGCATGCTCCTGCCTCCCGTGGCCGGCTGTGCTGCCGTGGAGGCCTCACCGCCCCCTACTATTCCCACCGCTGGCCAGGCCCTGCGGCGATGGCAGCCTCACACCGCAGGCGAACCAGTGAACCCTTGTACTCCTCTCCGCGCGGGCTTCCACTGCCGCGTCTTCCCCGGCTCCCCGTCGTCCCCTTCCTAGGCCTCGCCGTCGTCCACCGCCCTGGTGCTCTCGGCGCGGCGGGGTCAACGTGGTCAAGGAACGACTTCCATCAGACGTGGATTGTACGTGGAGAGGCTGACAGCTGGGTCCACGGCCGCAGCAAGGAAGTGCCTCCTTATTACGCGGAAAATAATGATTCCTCCACCTGACAGTTGGGACCCACCGGACGGGCCACTGTATTTCACGAAAAAAACATTTGCCCCTGACTGCTGGGACCCACCAGCAACATCTTCGCACGCAAGGAAGTGCGTCTGGGCAAAAAAAACGATTCGCCCCCTGACTGCTGGGACCCACCAGCTACATCTTCGCAGGCAAGGAAGTGCATGACAGTCTGGACCCACCTGGTCGAAGTGTACGTAGCGTTGTCATTCTGGTCGCGAACGTGTATGTACATATATACTAGTGGATGTAGAGGCGCACACGTGTTGTAGTAGAGGCACATACGTGTTGTAGTAGAGGCGCGCACGTAGCATGTACACGTACGTACAGCAGCCAGGGTGCAAGAAAGAAAATACGGCCACGTATGTGTACATACGGGCGGGGTCTCGAATGCCTACTCGCGTATACGTGGCCAGGGCTCGTGTACATGGCTGGGTCGGAACGGAGAAACAACGTTGTCGTCGTGTTCATGGGGAGGCAACGGAATGCGTCGTGTTCATGGGGAGGCAACGGAATGTGTCGTGTTCATCGAGAGGCAATAGAATGCATGGGAGCCAACTGGCTGGGACGGAACGGAATGCGTGGTCGTGTCCATCAGGAGGGCTTGGACAGAACATGCGATGGAAACGAGGCCTGGCGTACCGCCCAACGGAGGAAACAGACCTTCTACGTTCGGAACAGGGTCCTGTTGATCGGGAGGGGTCTGGCGTACCGCAAAACGGAGGAAACGGACCTCCTACGGTCGAAACGGGGGTCCTGTTGATCGGGAGGGGTGTGGCGTACCGCAAAACGGACGAAACGGACTTGTGTTGGAGCACTATGTCGGATTCACGGGTTCCGGCAGACCCTTAAGGTTCGAACACTAGGGTGCGCGCGGAGATCATGCCTTCTACCTCCCCGTCTCGTAAGGATCTAAACTACTAAAAGAACTGCACAAGGGACACAAGGTTTATACTGGTTCGGGCCACCATTGTGGTGTAATACCCTACTCCAGTGTGTGGTGGGTGGATTGCCTCTTGGGGCTGATGATGATGAACAATACAGGGAAGAACAGCGTCGCGAGGGTCTGTTCTTGGCAGGGGCGACGAACTGCTAGGAGGAGTTTAGTCACCCTTCTCTCTCTCTCTTTCTCACTCTCTCTCTGCTTGCGAACCGAATGAACCCCACAAACCCCCTTGCTACGTGGGTGGCCGGTCCTATTTATAGGCAAAGGCCCTGGGCCTCTTCCCAAATATTGAGCGGGAAGGGCGCCAACAATTGGCCAATTCAAAGGGGAACATCTAGTACACTTATCCTGACTAAAGTCGGTCTTCGCCTGCCAAAGGCTCAGTGGTGACGCCGTGCTGGGCTCCATGGTGACCTCCATTTCGTAGTCCGCTTGGTCTTGGTCTCGTTGCACCAAAATGGCAACCTTTGCCTGATGCCTCGGTACTCTGCGGCCGCGCTTGCCCCCCTTGCACCAAAGAGGAAAGAAGGACGCTGCGCGCGCTGGCACCCGCCTGGCGCCCTGAGTCGTCATGGCTTGCATCACGGGCACCTCGCGATGTACCCCGCCTTGATTACTCCACCTCCTCGCGAGCCAGCGTGAGGAGGCTGCGCCTGAGGATGCGCCGTATCGTCCACCCCGCGAGGCTTGGCCCCTCGCGAGGGTGTTGCGTCTTGTGTTGATGAAGATGGGCCATGCTGGGCCTCCCTTGAGCCACGCCGCGGGCCGCAGGCAGGCAAGTCTGGGGACCCCCGTTCCTAGAACGCCGACAGTAGCCCCCGGGCCCAAGGCGCGCATGGACTTGGCCGTGCCGAAAGGCGAAAGGGCAAGGGCGAAGCGCCGCGGGCCCTAACAGCCTGTGGCCTTGGGCGCCGCGTGGCGGTTGATGGGACACAAGTGCTTCAGCTGCCGCGTAGGTTGGTAAAGGAGCGGCATCTGCCCAGACTTCGCCTTTTGCTCTCTCCGGTCGCTGCTCAGATCCCCTTTCTTGCGCCTTCCCTTTCTTCCTCCAAACTTCCAGATCTACTCCAGCTGCGCGGCCTAGGAAGCCATGGCGCCTCGCCAGCCTCCGGCCAAAGCTTGGTATTCTCCTGCTCTGGACTTGCCGAATGTGTCCAAGGCGAGCCTTGCCCGGCTGCGCCGGATGGCGACGGCGCAGGGCATCAACGGGATGGAGGTGTTCAAGACCGGCTCCGCCACCCCTGAGGGCCGAGGGAGCACCTTTTATCCTCTCTTTGTAAGCTCCATTGCTGCGGGCCTGGTGCCTCCCTTCTCTGAGTTCTTCTTCTCTGTCCTCCGCCATTACAACTTGCAGGCTCTGCATCTCTACCCCAACTCTGTCCTTCTTCTGGCGATCTTCGCTTACTACTGCGAGGCCCATGTAGGGGTGCAGCCTTCGGTGGCCTTGCTGCGCCACTACTTCTCCCTCCGGGTAACCGGCGGCTCTCTTTCTGCGTGCGCGGGCTTCGTCGCGTATGGCGGCACCATTGCCATCTCGAATCCCGGGAAGAGGATTGAGGGCTTCAGGAGCAAGTGGGTCTTGGCAGATGCCGGGCGCATCCACCCTCGGCTGATCTTGCCCGCGGAGCAGCCCGTGAGCTCCAGCGACTGGTGCCGAGCGGAGC
Source organism: Triticum monococcum (assembly GCA_034509565.1). Taxonomy (NCBI): domain Eukaryota; kingdom Viridiplantae; phylum Streptophyta; class Magnoliopsida; order Poales; family Poaceae; genus Triticum; species Triticum monococcum. The sequence continues at coordinate 480,253,413 of CM067843.1, forward strand.
TCACGGGACCCCGCGCGAAACTGGTGTTGGAGAAGATGGACGCGGACATGAGGCCGGCCAACATGGCGGCGGCAAAGTTGACCGGTGCGTCGCTGCTGAAGGAGTTCCTGGAGCACCAGCTGGCTCCACTCCGGCGGTACTCTCCTCCAATGTGGAGGCCTCATCCGAGCCCCGAGGCTGTGGACGAAGAGGATGTGACCGCGGTTCTCCAATCTCTGGTCGGGGGCAAGGTGGCAAGGTTGAAGGGCGCTCCCAAGCCCTTGTTCCTTCGCGACGACTGGAAGCAGGTGGTGAAGTCCATGCCTGTTTTTAACGGGGACGGGCTCGTGCCCGTGGCAGCTTCCGAAGGACCGGTGGATGTGCCCTCCGGTGACTCTAGCAATGAGGAGGAGGAAGAGGAGCGGGGAGAGGGGCCCGACTCTGGGGCGACTGATGGAGAGTCGAGGGCTCCCCTCTCCCGGCGTGGGTCCCGCACTCTCCGCCTTCCGCCGAGCGATGATGATGATGATGACGATGACGTACTGGGTAGCGGGAGCTCGCCCACGATCCCGGAGAGGGGCAGGACCGGGTCGATCCCCCGCGGGTCCGTCCTGACTCCGGGGCGAACCGTGGACGCGCCTTCTGCTTCTGAGGTCGGCCCTTCCAGCCGGCTGTCAGGCTTCAAGTTGGGCCGGAGGCTGCCCGAGCTCACCGGCGATGACCCGTAAGTTCTTGATCCTTGATCTTTTGTTTCTCGTTCCTCCGACGAGGCTTGATGATTGCTTCTCTTGAATAGGCTAGCGCCAGCGGCGAAGAAGCCGAAGGGAGCCCCTGAGGTCCCATCTGCGGCGACGCCTTCGCCTGCAGGGGAGGGAGATCGTGACGCGCAGGCCTCTTCTGCCCGCGCATCCTTGCGAGGCTTGGCTGAGCTGGCTGGGGCGAGCCCAGCCCCCATGGTTCGAACGACTCCCGAAGCGCCCTCGTCTGGCGCCGCTGCTACGGCTGTGGAGGCGCAGCGGACTCCGCCTCGGGACACTGCGGCCTCGCCACCGCTACTTTCTCCTCCCATTCCACTGACTGTTGCTTCCCCGGATCCTCCTGTTGTCTTGGGGCGCACCGATGTTTCTCCGCCTCCTTCTTCCATCTTGGAGCGTGCCGTTGCTGAACTGGACCGGCTGCGGCAGGATCTTCTCGGCGCTGACCCTCGCCTGGTGGCCGGGCGCCTGGAACTGGCTTCGGGGTGGATTCGTTCTGATGCTTCGATCCGGGCGGCATTGGTTCAGGCCTCAACGTCCTGTGACGGAGAGAGGGAGGCCACCCTCAAGGCGAAGGCTGCCCGAGACACGGCCCTGGGAGAGGTGGTTGAAGTCCGCGGTTGTTGCAAGGCGCTGGAGGACGAGCTGCAAGGCCTGCGGGGCCAGCTCACGAAGGAGGTTCGTCTTCGCCAGGAACAAGAAGAAGGCATGAAGGCTCACGGGGCGGCCATCGAGGGCCGGGAGGCCAAGCTCAAGAAGCGCCGCGACCGTCTAAGTGCACTGGGGGAGGAGCTGGAGGCGACGAGGGTCGAGCTGGGCAGCAAGGCCAAGGTTCTTGCCGAGGATCACGTGGCCTTCGCGGACATGGAGAAAGATGCCCGCGCTTCGCTGAAGACGCTTTACGAGAGCGGCCTGGACAGCCCGCTAGCCGGTGATGGTGACGGCCCCGCCAAGCTGCTTCCTTTCCTGGTTAAGGCCCTTGGGGACGTCGCCCTTGGCATCGGCCCCACGGCCGAGGCCGAGGCGCGCGTCCTATCTTCTGCTGCGCTGACGCGGGTCTTGGCCCACATCTACCTTCGTGATCCCAACGCCGACCTCGACGGCCTGCTGGAACCGGTGAGCGGCGAGGGTGCTGCCGTCGCTGTCTAAGCCGTGAAGGGGCGCGCAGAGGCGCTGCTGGGGAAGTTCCGGGCCTTCAGCACCAAGCCAAAGCAAGGCGCTGCCGGCCCTGCTGCTCCACGAGGCGAAGCCACTCCGCACAGCTTCACCGCCGACAAGTGACTCCGTTCCGTCCCTGTTCTTCTTTCAATTCCTGCACATGCATCACGCCTCGGGGAGGCATTTAAACTTGCGTTTGGTATTGAGATGATAGTATGGACTGTAATATTTGCTTTTAAATTCCTTGAATTTTATGTTTTTCTTCCCTACTTGCTTGTGTTCTACGCCGGCAGAGCCCGGCCCCGCGCGTGCCTCACCCAGCATTAGCCCCGACCAGAAACCAGGACGGGACCAAAGGAGTGAGGGGCTACATGACAAGTTAGGCTCCTGAGTCGCGATGCTCAGGAGTCCCCCTTGGTGCGCGAACAGCAAGTAGGGAGGCGCGATGTAGGTTTATCTTCCGTTCTACGTCTGCAGAGCCCGGCTCCACGCGTACCTCACCCAGCATAGCCTTTCGGAACTAAGGAGTGAGGGGCTACGGAGCCAGTTAGGCTCCTGAGTCGCGATGCTCAGGAGCCCCCCTTGAAGCGCAAACAGCGGGTGATGAGGTGCAATGTAAGCGGGGCTACCGTTCTACGTCTGCAGAGCCCGGCCCCGTGCGTACCTCACCCAGCATAGCCTTGCCGAACTAAGGAGTGAGGGGCTACGTGACCAGTTAGGCCCCTGAGTCGTGATGCTCAGGGGTCCCCCTTGACGCGCAAACGGCCTTCATACCTTGGCTCCGCTCAGGGAGAGACGCGCAACGAACCAGGCCCGAGGGGCCTGGCTGGGCGGCATACGTCCGGGCATGACCCAGTCGTAGCCCCCGTGCCTAGCCCCCTCGCGCGGCACTCCCGAGGGGAGGCATTGCGATGAGGCTAGCCACTGAGCTCTGGGCTCCCTGAGGTTAATGCGGCCCGGAGGCCACCCCCAGTTGTTTATCACCAGCATGGAGCATAGAGCTTCCGTATGTGTACGGGCATAGCCGCTCCTCGGCAGTGTCGTCAGCCAGCGCGGAGCATGGTGCTTCCACTGGTAAGTGGGAGGGGGCTCCCCTCCGGGAGGAGCCCCTGGGGTGTGTACAGCCCCGCCCTGACACGTGGCCGGCACGGTAGGTCTAGGTGAGGTGTATCTAGGCACCCGTGAGCCAGCGCGGGACTCACGAGGCCCTACCTCTAGGCGGGTTGCGCCTGGCACCGGGCCGTATCTTGAGATGTGTCCCTGCAAAATTTGGTTAGATGCCGGTACTCTACGTCCTCGGGTCCCGGCCCTCGAGCTTGTCTCAGCCGTCGCTGGTATGCCAGGTCGCGATGCCGTGGACAAGGCCAGAGGGTGAGGGCTGGAGAGCCAGTAAGAGCCCTGAGTCGCGATGCTCAGGCACCCCCCTTTAACGTGCAAGCGGCCGACATGGAGAAGAAGGGATGCCGCGGACAGGCATCAAGCAATCAAGCGCGATAGGCAATGCATAGTTGGAAATAAACACGAGGGAGATACACGCCGCTGGGCCTAGCCCGAGTGGCTTGGGGATGATGCAGCCCGAGGGGTGCCCCCAACAAGGCAAACTAACGACCGAGAAATAAAAGGGGATACATGCCGCAGGGACGGACCCACGCGGCCTGGGAGTGATGCAACCCTGGGAGGGCGCTCCCAGCTGGGAATGAAGCTTGAAAGATGTCACCTGAGGATGTCGTCGGCGAAGTGGCGTTGGTGCAGCAGACTCGGTGGGCTGCGGAAGCCGATCCTCACGAGCCCCCAGGCCCCGGGGCCTCGGGAGGCTCCAGAGGCACTGGTGACTCCTCGCGAGCTGTCTTCATCTCCGCCAAGGCCGCGGAACGCCTGTCTTCCTGAGCCTCCATGATGCCCCTCATGAGGCGCTGGTACGCCGCAGCCATGCTCGGTAGGCCGTAAGGCATGCGAACATAGCTGTGGCGTGGACCCACGCAGCGCCCCACTCGCGAGGGCCAGAGACACTCCGACGTGGCGATCTGATTGAGCCCTGGTACGTCGACGCAGACGCGCAACCCACCATCCTCGCCTGGATGTGGGGCCACAGCTGGTAGACGGCGGCAACCTCTCATGATCCTTGACTCCTGTAGTTCTTGAATGGCCTCGTTAACGAACTCCTGCTGGTCTGACCTTCCTTGCCTGGCTCCTTCTCGAGGGAAATGTGATGCGAAGCACGCTTCCACATGGTGCCCAAGCGCCTCCCTCGTGACCCTGGCTAGGTCGGTGGCCCTCCAGGTGAGAGCCCCCGAGCCCTGCCTGAGGAGGGCGCCGGGCGCGCTTTCCTATGCGATGGATGGGGGGTCCCCCTGGGCAGACACGGGCCCTGAGGGGCCTGCCTCCTAATGGGCTGAGCCTGACGATGTCTTCTTCTTCTTGGGGGTGGTCTCAGGAAGCCTCCTGCTTCCGCGATCTAGGTCTTCTAGCGACGCGGCCTGATAGGCCCGCTCCAGGGAACACACTGCATCCTTCTCTTCACAGGGCACCGTGATGATGACGCCACTTCCTGGCATCTTGAGGACATTGTAGCCGTGGTGACTCACGGCCATGAACTTGGCCAGCGCTGGGTACCCGAGGATGGCATTGTACGGCAGGAGGATGTGGGCGACGTCGAAGTCGATGAGCTCGGTGCGATAGTTGCTGCGAGCCCTGAAGGTGACAGGGAGGTGGACCTGCCCGATCGGGACTGTGGAACCGTCGGTGACTCCGGAGAAAGGCTTGGTTGGCTGAAGCTGGTCATATGGCACTTGGAGATTGTTGAATGTTTCCACGGACAGGACACTGAGCCCTGCCCCACCATCGATGAGGGTCTTGGTGACTAGTACATTGCTGATGACTGGGGAGCAAAGCATCGGGAGGACTCCGGCCGTGGCCGCACACTTGAGCTGGTCTGCTGAGCTGAACGTGATGGCACACGCCGACCACCTGAGGGGGCGCGTTGCTTCGAGCTTGGGGAGAACTGCATTCACTTCGCGGGCAAACTGCTTGAAGATACGTTGAGAGGCTTGGGCTTGAGCTCCGCCCAGGATGCAGGCGATTGCGCGCGGCTCTTGGAAGCCCCCAACCCCCTCATCTTGATGGCGGTCTTTGTTCCTCCTTGGCTGAAGCGGCAGCGGAGGTAGGCCTGCGTTGCCATGAGGGCGATCCTCACGAGGCTGATCCCTCCAGTCTCCCTCGCGAGGCAGGTCCCGCCAGCGGTCCTCGCGAGGTTGGTCGCGCCACCCCTGGCGCGGGCCGTGATCTTCCCAGCGTCCTGGGTTTCTTCCTCCTCCTCGGCCGTAGCCCCGGTCAGCATGGTCAGGGCGACGGCCGATCCTTCCTTCTCGCACGGCGCGGAGTTCTTGACATTCGTTGGTGTTGTGGGTGTGGAGGTCGTGGTACACACAGTACCGGCTGCCTCTGGAGGGTTTGGGCAGATCCTTGCCCCGCTTGGTGTTTGGTTCTGACGCGAGTACGGCAGCCCCCTTGCGCTTCACGTCCTTGGCCTTGGGCTTCTTCTCTTCTGGGTCCGTGACAGGCAGCTCGAGGAGGGAGAGATGTCCCTCCTCAGCCCTGGCGCACTTGGTCGCCAAGTTGAACAACTCCAGGGAGGTGCAGAGGTCTTCATGCATCGCCAGCTCCTCCTTCATCTTGACGTCGCGCACGCCATCGGAGAAGGCCGAGATGATGGCTTCCTCGGACACCTTGGGGATCTTGAGGCGCGCACTGTTGAAGTGCTGGATGTACTTTTGCAGGGTCTCTCCGGGTTGTTGCTTGATGCGGCGCATGTCGCTCACAGCGGGTGGCCGGTCGCAAGTACCTTGGAAGTTGGCGATGAAGCGGGTGCACATCTGGTCCCAGGAGGAGATCGTGCCTGGAGCCAGATTCAGGAGCCAGGTGCAAGCTCCTTCCTTGAGTGCCATGGGGAACCAGTTCGCCATGACCTTTTCATCCCTGCTGGCAGCTTCGATGCCCAGCTCATAGAGCTAGAGGAACTCTGTGGGGTCAGTTGTGCCGTCGTAGCGAGGAGGCAGGTCTGGCTTGAACTTGCCGGGCCACGCGACGCTGCGCAGCTCGGTGGTGTAGGCGCGGCAGCCGGCGGTGGCCACGAAAGGCTTCGGCTGGTGGAGAGCTTGGTCTTGAGGGTCCCCATGCGTTGCAGCTAGGAGCAGAGCGGGGTCTTGGCATGCCGGAGCTAGAGCAGGGTCGCGGCGTGCCGTAGCAGGGAGCGCCCGGGCAGCTCCTTGCGGGCGAGGGACTTCTTGGCAGCTCCGTTCTTGTTGCGCTGGCACATGACGGAGCGGGTTCCGCCCAGGGGCCACGCGCCTTGGAGCCATGGCATCTTCTTGGAGAGGAGGCGGCTGGTGCGCCTCTGGAGCTTCGTTGCCCGCGCGGGGCGGGGTGTGGCGCAGAGGAACGTACGGCGCGGAAGAGCCCCCTGCGGCGCGGACAAGCTCGGCGACGCGGTCGAGCCACTCTTCGTAGACGTCGTCGACGGGGCGATAGCTTAGGAGCTCGTTTGCCACGAGGAGCGCAGCTCAAGCCTCCAAGGGTGCGCGGAGCGCGTGGGACGAAGAGCCAGCTGGTGCGAGCGATGGAGTAGCGGTGCGGCCGTCTTGGCGCACGGATGTATGCTGAGACGACGCTTGCTGCTCGCCCCCCGCCGGGCCGGTGGCGGCGTTGACGGCGGGCGACGAGGAACGACGAGGACGCCCACCGACGGGAGCCGTCTGGGTGACGCGAGAAGCAATGGCGGCCCGGCGCTCGGCGCAGGCCCGCGAGCGTCAGACATGGATGCGACGGTCGGAGAAGAGCGGAATGGTGGAAGACAGATTCCGGCGCACCCCTACCCGGCGCGCCAAAATGTCGGATTCATGGGTTCCGGCAGACCCTTAAGGTTCGAACACTAGGGTGCGCGCGGAGATCACGCCTTCTACCTCCCCGTCTCGTAAGGAGCTAAACTACTAAAAGAACTGCACAAGAGACACAAGGTTTATACTGGTTCGGGCCACCATTGTGGTGTAATACCCTACTCCAGTGTGTGGTGGGTGGATTGCCTCTTGGGGCTGATGATGATGAACAATACAGGGAAGAACAGCCTCGCGAGGGTCTGTTCTTGGCTGGGGCGATGAACTGCTAGGAGGAGTTTAGTCACCCTTCTCTCTCTGTCTTGCTCACTCTGTCTCTGCTTGCGAACCGAATGAACCCCACGAACCCCCTTGCTACGTGGGTGGCCGGTCCTATTTATAGGCAAAGGCCCTGGGCCGCTTCCCAAATATTGAGCGGGAAGGGCGCCAACAATTGGCCAATTCGAAGGGGAACATCTAGTACACTTATCCTGACTAAAGTCGGTCTTCGCCTGCCAAAGGCTCAGTGGTGACGCCGTGCTGGGCTCCATGGTGACCTCCGTTTCGTAGTCCGCCTGGTCTTGGTCTCGTTGCACTGAAATGGCAACCTTTGCCTGATGCCTCGGTACTCCGCGGCTACGCTTGCCCCCCTTGCACCAAAGAGGAAAGAAGGACGCTGCGCACGCTGGCACCCGCCTGGCGCCCTGAGTCGTCATGGCTTGCGTCACGGGCACCTCGCGAGGTACCCCGCCTTGATTTCTCTGCCTCCTCGCGAGCCAGCCTGAGGAGGCTGCGCCTAAGGATGCGCCTTGTCGTCCGCCCCGCGAGGCTTGGCCCCTCGCGAGGGTCTTGAGTCTTGTGTTGATGAAGATGGGCCATGCTGGGCCTCCCTTGAGCCACGCCGCGGGCCGCAGGCAGGCAAGTCTGGGGACCCTCGTTCCCAGAACGCCGACACGCTACGGTCGAAACGGGGGTCTTGTTCATCGTGAGGGGTGTGGAGTACCGCAAAACGGGACTCCACGGGATACTATTCATCTCCACCGTCGACCTCCTCCAGCCTCCACGGGCTACCGTCGACCTCTCCAGCCTCCACGGGCTCCTGTTCATCCAGCCTCCACCGCGCGCTACTCCACCGGCTACTGTTCAACCACCCCTCCACGGGCACCCCTCCACCGTCTACTGTTCATCCAGCCCTCCACACCACGGGGTCCTATTCAACCACCCCTCCACGGGCACCCCTCCACCGTCTACTGTTCATCCAACCCTCCACCACACCACGGGGTCCTGTTCATCCAGAGGCAACGCCACCGCTCACTGTTCATCCAAACCCCCCGCAACGCTCACTGTTCATCCAAGAGGGAACATCAATCGGCTTCAGTTAGCAGCAGTAGTGAAGGAATCACTCGATCGGGTTCAGTTAACAGCCATCGATCGATCACTCAGGTTTAGTAACGCGTAGCCTGCAGTGCAATCCCTCGGGTTCAGTTAGTGCCCAACGCCTCACTCGGGTTCAGTTAGAGCCAACGCCTCGCACACACACGTGTACGTGTACGAGAGAAACGCGCATCGCTCGGCCCCCGACCTCCCACCGTAATCGGGAACTCCCCGAAATTTTCCTCCCCCTCGCTTCTACCACGGTTTTTTCCGTCATGGACGGCCCAAAGAATGTTATGCAGCTGCGTCTCCGGTCCGCCCAGGACGAAAAGCCCATTTTCTGTCATGATTTTTTGTCATCGAAGTAGGAGCCCACCACATCTATGATGATACCGGGTTTTGTCACAATTATCGTCATAGAAGTGTCATATGTATGACATAATTTTTTTTCGTTCGGCCCAAAATGTCACGGATGTGCCTTTTTTGCAGTGTTTGTTGTTCTAAAGACCCTAAGAAACACCTTCCTTATGTGAGTTTAGTGATAATGGAATCTTATCTTCGTATACTAAGGTTGTTTATAATTACTATGGTGTTCAACAAATTGAAGAATTTGTTGCTTTTAGGGGTACTTGTGAAATTGCTTCTTTTATTGAAGAGTGTGATACTACTCTCTACAAATCTAAAAATTTGGCCATACTTAAATATTGCTATGATAATTATGCTTCTAATCCTTATATTAAACCATATATTAAGGACTCCTCCGCTGTCCAAGGAGAGACTAATATTTTGTAGGAGTCTATGGAAGAAGAAATTAATGACATTGTGAGCTCATTGGATGAAAAAGATGAGGAGGAGAGCAAAGAACAAAAGGAGGAAGAGCAGATTGATCACCCGCTCCCACCATCTAATGAGAGTAACTCTTTATCCCATACATTGTTTAATTTCCCTTCGAATTTACCGAAGGATGAATGCTATGATGATTGTTATGACCCCGTTGATTCTTTTGAAATATGCCTTTTTGATGATGCTTGCTATGCTTGTGGCCAAGATGCCAATATGAATTATGCTTATGGATATGAAATTGCTATAGTTCCTTATATTAAACATGAAATTGTTGCTATTGCACCCACACTTGATAGTCCTATTATCTTTTTGAATTCTCCCGACTACACTATATTGGAGAAGTTTGCCCTTATTAAGGATTATATTGATGGATTGCGTTTCACTACTACACATGATGATTTTGATAGATATAATATGCATGTGCTTGCTGCTCCTACTTGCAATTATTATGAGAGAGGAACTACATCTCCGCCTCTCCATGTTTCCAATATGATAAAATTGCAAGAAACTGTTTATAACATTGGCCTTTACTATGTTTGCATGAATTGTTCTTTTATGACATGCCAATGCATAGGAAGAGAGTTAGACTTTGTTTTTGCATGATATATGTTACTTTGTGCTCACTACTAAATCACAAAATAGTGTTAATTAAAATTGGCTTTGATATACCTTGGGATCCGGGTGGATCCATTACTTGAGCACTATATGCCTAGCTTAATGGCTTTAAAGAAAGCGCTGCCAGGGAGACAACCCGGAAGTTTTAGAGAGTCATTTATTTCTGTTGTGTGCTTTTATAAAGTTTACAAACAAAATAAAAATAAAGAGGGGAACCTAAAACTTTTTCAAAAAGAAAAGCGAAACTAAGAAAGACGAGCATTGCTAAAGTGGAGCTAGCCTTGAACTTTGTTCATGCCCATGGAAACTTTGTGACCCTTGATTGCAGAAACTTTTCAACAAAAATAATTATCCCCTTGTACAAATCCATTGTATCATAAAAATAATGTGCCAAGATTTGCCTTTAGGATGTTTACATTGCTTGTTGGTTTGTGCGGTGCAAAACAGAAACTTTGGCTGTAGTGCGCGATTTTACGTTTTTTTACTGGAACGTCAAACGGTTCTGAAACTTTTTGCACTGTCTTTCTATAAAAAATGTTTATTTTTCCTAATTGTTTCAGAATTTTTAGAGTACCAGAAGTATGGTGAATCTTCAGATTAATACAGACTGTCCTGTTTAAGACAGATTCTGTTTTTGATGCATCGTTTGCTTGTTTTGATGAAACTATCGATTTCTATCAGTGGATTAAGCCATGGAAATATTATATTACAGTAGATACAACGCAAAAAAATATGAATTGATTTGCAACAATACTTAGAGTAGTGATTTGCTTTATTATACTAACAGATCTTACCGAGCTTTCTGTTGAGTTTTGTGTGGATGAAGTGATCAAAGATCGAGGAGGTCTCGATATGAGGAGAAGGAGGAGAGGCAAGAGCTCAAGATTGGGGATGCCCAAGGAACCCCAAGTAAATATTCAAGGCGAATCAAGCGTCTAAGCTGGGGGATGCCTCGGAAGGTATCCCATCTTGCTTCAACAAGTATCGGTATGATTTCAGTTTCGTTTCGTTCATGGGATATGTGCAAATCTTGGAGCGTCTTTTGCATTTAGTTTTCACTTTTCTTTGATGCACCATGCTAGTATGAGATAGTCCATGGTTGATTTATAGAATGCGCTTTGCACTTCACTTATATCTTTTGAGTATGGCTTTATAGAATGCTTCATGTGCTTCGCTTATATCATTTGAAGTTTGGATTGCCTGTTTCCCTACACATAGAAAACCGCCACTTGTAGAATGCTCTTTTGCTTCACTTATATTTGTTAGAGCGTGGGCATATCTTTTTTAGAAAGAACTAAACTCTCTTGCTTCACTTATATCTATTTAGAAAGATGACAGGAATTGGTCATTCACATGGTTAGTCATTAAATCCTACATAAAACTTGTATATCACTGAATATGATATGTTTGATTCCTTGCAATAGTTTTGCGATATAAAGATGGTGATATTAGAGTCATGCTAGTGGGTATTCAAGGATTGTAGAAATACTTGTGTTGAAGTTTGTGATTCTCGTAGCATGCACGTAGGGTGAGCCATTATGTAACGAAGTTGGAGCATGAGGTATTTATTGATTGTCTTCCTTATGAGTGGCGGTCGGGGATGAGCAATGGTCTTGTCCTACCAATCTATCCCCCTAGGAGCATGCGCGTAGTACTTTGTTTTGATGACTAATAATTTTTTGCAATAAGTATGTGAGTTCTTTATGATTAATGTTGAGTACATGGATTATACACACTCTCACCCTTCCATCATTGCTAGCCTCTTCGGTACCATGCATTGCCCTTTCTCACCTTGAGAGTTGGTGCAAACTTCGCCGCTGCATCCAAACCCCGTGATACGATACACTCTATCACACATAAGCCTCCTTATATCTTCCTCAAAACAGCCACCATACCTACCTATTATGGCATTTCCATAGCCATTCCGAGATATATTGCCATGCAACTTCCATCATCATCATATACATGGCTTGAGCATTTATTGTCATATTGCTTTGCATGATCGTAAGATAGCTAGAATGATGTTTTCATGGCTTGTCTGTTTTTTGATTTGATTGCTACGCTAGATCATTGCACATCCTGGTACACCGCCGGAGGCGTTCATGTAGAGTCATATTTTGTTCTAGTATCGAGTTGTAAGTAAATAAAAGTGTGATGATCATCATTATTAGAGCATTGTCCCATGTGAGGAAAGGATGATGGAAGCTATGATTCCCTCACAAATTGGGATGAGTCTCCGGAATTTACAAAATAAATAAATAAAAGAGGCCAAAGAAGCCCACAAACAAAAATAAAAGAGGCCAAAGAAGCCCACCAAAAAACACAAAAAATGAGAGAAAAGAGAGAAGGGACAATGTTACTATCCTTTTACCACACTTGTGCTTCAGAGTAGCACCATGTTCTTAATATAGAGAGTCTCTTGAGTTATCACTTTCATATACTAGTGGGAATTTTCATTATAGAACTTGGCTTGTATATTCCAACGATGGGCTTCCTCAAGTGCCCTAGGTCTTCATGAGCAAGCAAGTTGGATGCACACCCATGATAACCCACAAGTATAGGGGATCGCAACAGTTTTCAAGGGTAGAGTATTCAACCCAAATTTATTGATTCGACACAAGGGAAGCCAAAGAATATTCTCAAGTATTAGCAGCTGAGTTTCCAATTCAACCACACCTGGAAACTTAATATCTGCAACAAAGTATTTAGTACCAAAGTAATATGATAGTAGTGATAACGGTAGCAAAAGGTTACAGTAGTAAAAGTAGTGTTTTTGGTATTTTGTAGTGATGATAGCAATAGCAACGGAAAAGTAAATAAGCGAAGAACAATATATGAAAAGCTCGTAGGCAATGGATCAGTGATGGAGAATTATGCCGGATGCGATCGATCATGCAACAGTTATAACATAGGGTGACACAGAACTAGCTCCAATTCATCAATGTAATGTAGGCATGTATTCCGAATATAGTCATACATGCATATGGAAAAGAACTTGCATGCCATCTTTTGTCCTACCCTCCTGTGGCAGCGGGGTCCTATTGGAAACTAAGGGAACTCCTCAAACTACGGTCATCACCGGTAATGGTCCCGATTATTGTCACTTCGGGGTTAACGGATCATAACACATAATAGGTGACTATAGACATGCAATACAGGATCAGGAACTCACATATATTCATGAAAACATAATAGGTTCAGATCTGAAATCATGGCACTCGGGCCCTAGTGACAAGCATTAAGCATAGCAAAGTCATAACAACAACAATCTCAGAACATAGTGGATACTAGTGATCAAACCCTAACAAAACTAACTCAATTACATGATAAATCTCATCCAACCCATCACCGTCCAGTAAGCCTACGATGGAATTACTCACGCACGACGGTGAGCATCATGGAATTGATGATGGAGGAACGTTGATGATGATGATGGCGACGGATTCCCCTCTCCGTATCGTAAAACACGATGAATCCTTCTCTCTGATTTTTTTCTCCCCGAACACGAATATATGGAGTTGGAGTTGAGGTCGGTGAAGCGTCAAGGGGCCCACGAGGCAGGGGGCGCACCCCCACCCTCATGGACAGGGTGTGGGCCCCCTGGCCTTGATTCTTTTGCCAGTATTTTTTATTAATTCCAAAAATAATCTCTGTTGATTTTCAGGTCATTCCGAGAACTTTTATTTCTGCACAAAAATAACACCATGGCAATTCTGCTAAAAATAGCGTTAGTCGGGGTTAGTTCCATTCAAATCATGCAAGTTAGAGTCCAAAACAAGGGCAAAAGTGTTTGGAAAAGTAGATACGACGGAGACGTATCAACTCCCCCAAGCTTAAATCTTTGCTTGTCCTCAAGCAATTCAGTTGATAAACTGAAAGTGATAAAGAATTTTTTTTACAAACTCTGTTTGCTCTTGTTGTTGTAAATATGTAAAGCCAACATTCAAGTTTTCAGCAAAGATTGTGAACTAACCACATTCGCAATAACATTTAGGTCTCATGTTTACTCATATCAATGGCATAATCAACTAGCGAGCAATAATAATAAATCTCGGATGACAACACTTTCTCAAAACAATCATAATATGATATAACAAGATGGTATCTCGCTAGCCCTTTCTGAGACTGCAAAACATAAATGCAGAGCACCTTTAAAGATCAAGGACTGACTAGACATTGTAATACATGGTAAAAGAGATCCAGTCAAGTGATACTCAATGTAAACTAACAGTAATGGATGCAAATGACAGTGGTGCTCTCCAACTGGTGCTTTTTAATAAGAGGATGATGACTCAACATAAAAGTAAATAGATAGGCCCTTTGTAGAGGGAAGCAGGGATTTGTAGAGGTGACATAGCTCGGTTTTGAAATAGATATGAATAATATTTTGAGCAGTATACTTTCATTGTCAACATAACAACCGAGAGATCTCGATATCTTCCATGCTACACACATTATAGGCGGTTCCTAAGCAGAATGGTAAAGTTTATACTCCCTCACCAGCAAAAAGCATCAATCCATGGCTTGCCCGAAACAACGGGTGCCTCCAACGAACAACAATCTTGGGGGAGTTTTTTTGCAATTATTTTGATTTGATTTGCTTGAAGCATGGGACTGGGCATCCCGGTGACTGGCCATTTTCTCGTGAGTGAGGAGCGGAGTCCACTCCTCTTGAGAATAACCCACCTAGCATGGAGGATACATACAACCTTAGTTGATACATGAGCTATTCGAGCATACAAAACAGAATGTTTATTTGAAGGTTTAGAGTTTGGCACATACAAATTTACTTGGAACGGCAGGTAGATACAGTATATAGGTAGGTATGGTGGACTCATATGAAACAACTTTTGGGTTTATGGAATTGGATGCACAAGCAGTATTCCCGCTTAGTATAAGCGAAGGCTAGAAAAAGACTGGGAAGCGACCAGCTAGAGAGCGACAACAGTCATGAACATGCATTAAAATTAATCAACACCGAATGCAAGCATGAGTAGGATATAATTCACCATGAACATAAATATCGTAGAGGCTATGTTGATTTTGTTTCAACTACATGCGTGAACATGTGCCAAGTCAAGCCACTCGGATCGTTCAAAAGAGGATACCACCCTATCATACCACATCACAACCATTTTAATAGCATGTTGGCACACAAGGTAAACCATTATAAACTCCTAGCTAATTAAGCATGGCATAAGCAACTATAATCTCTAATTGTCATTGCAAACATGTTTATTCATAATAGGCTGAATCAGGAACGATGAACTAATCATATTTACAAAAACAAGAGAGGTCGACTTCATACCAGCTTTTCTCATCTCAATAAGTTCATCATATAATCATCATTATTTCCTTTCACTTACATGGCCGAATAGTGTGGATAATAATAGCAGTGCACGTGCATTGGACTAAGCTGGAATCTACAAGCATTCAATTCATGGGATAAGACAAGGTAATATAGGCTCTTTGTTAGATCAACAATAATGCATATGAGAGCCACTCAACATTTTAATCAGGGTCTTCTCCTCTCGACCCCAAAGGAAAGGAAAGAAACGAAACTATTTACACAGGAAAGCTCCCAACAAGCAAAAGAAGAACGAGAAATATTTTTGGGTTTTCTTTTTAATTACTACTACTACAGGCATGGAAAGTAAACTAACTAGAAGCTAAAACTATTTTTTTTCTTTTTTCTTAAGGTTTTTCAAACACACAAGAAGAATGCTTAAAAAGAAAATAAACTAGCATGGATGCTACAATTAAAAAGTATGAGCACCGACAACTAGCATGAGTGTGTGAGCATGAATGTAATGTCGGTGAGAAATACGTACTCCCCCAAGCTTAGGCTTTTGGCCTAAGTTGGTCTATGCCCATGGATGGCCTGGTGGATATCCGAAGTTGAAGCTGGGGTCGTATTGAGATGCATCAGCTATTGCCTGACGAGCTGCAGCTTGGAGGCGAGTTGCCTCCGTCCTCCTCTCATACTCAGTCGCCTCCTCCCTGGTTATAACATGTCTCCCTTTTGCATGAAAGTCAAAGAAGGCAGGAGCAGGGAGAGCGACATGATAGATGGGTTGTTTGTCAAAGATTACTCGGTACTGGAGGAACTGATTGTTCCTCTCAACAAACCGATGACTAACCATGGCATTATAATCTAAATAAGCAGGAGGCAACTCAATATCATCTCCACATATGGGTATCTCAAGAAAATCAGCTAAACGGGTTGCGTAAATTCCACCAAAGAAATCTCCATTAATTTTGTTATTATGCAACCTGCGTGCAACAATAGCCCCCAAGTTATATTGTCTATCTCCTAATACAGCACTCTTGAGAACACTAAGATCTGGCACACACATGTGACATGCCTCATCCTTACCATTTATGCATCTACCTATAAAGAGAGCAAAATAATGTATAGTAGGAAAATGAATGCTCCCTATGGTAGCTTGCGTGATTTCCCTAGATTCCCCCACAGTTATACTAGCAAGAAAGTCTCTATATTCATATTTGTGAGGTTCACTAACATTACCCCACTGTGAGAGTTTACAAGCATTGTTAAAATCTTCTAAGTCCATGGTACAAGATTTATCATAAAGATCAAACAGGACAGTTTGAGAATTGCGTGATGATGAAAATTCAAACCTTCTCACAAAGGAATCAGTGAGGTAGTGGTACTGACGACACTTATCTGCCACGAAGCTCTCAAGTTCGGCGTTACGCACATATGCGTCAAATTCCTCCTTGATTCCTTCTTGGACCATGAAATCTTCTGACGGCCATTCATAAGGCCGCACTTGAGCGTCCCTCGGTGGTTCATCGTCCGGCTCACGCATTGCAGGCCTGGGTCCTTGCTTCCTTGAAGAACCACCTTGGTACATTTTCCTAAACATATTTCTTCCTCTGAAAAATTTCTAAATTTTTTAGTAACTTAAAATAAAAGTGAGCCGAACTCAACAAAATTGATAGCAACTACTCCTACAAGTTCCTAGAGACTATATCATGCATTAGAACTACTTGGGGCCATATAAATTTGACATGCAAGCTCAAGAACAGGGACACCTATGAAGCAAAAATTTGCAATGAATAAAGCACTAGAACAAAAACTAATTGGACCATTGGAGGAGTCACATACCAAAGAACAATCCACCAAAGCAGTTTTGTGAATGGAGCTTTGAGCAAGGAGATCGAAAATGGCAGCAAGATGAGATAGAACTCATGCTTGAGCTGGTTGGTGATTTTTTTTGGAGGAAGAAAGAGTGTGTGGTGGCTGGAATAAGTGGAGGGGGCCACCAGGGGCCCACGAGGCAGGGGGGCGCGCCCAGGGGGTAGGGCGCGCCCTGGACCCTCATGGCCAGGTGCTGGCTCCCCTTGATGTGTTCTCAGTGCCAGATATTCTCAAATATTCCAGAAAAAATCATATTAAATTTTCAGGGCATTTGGAGAACTTTTATTTTCGAGGTATTTTTTATTGCACGGATAATTTAGAAAACAGACAGAAATTACTATTTTTGCTTTATTTAATATACATAATAGAAAGTAAAAAGAGAGTACAGAGAGTTGTGTTTTCTAAATTCACCCATCTCATGTTCTTCAAAAGGAATCCACTAACAAGGTTGATCAAGTCTTGTTAACAAACCCATTCCGAATAACATGGAACCGGAGAAAATTCGAATAACACTATGTTACCTCAATGGGGATATGCACATCCCCAGCAATAAGAATATCATATTTCTTCTTGACAGTAGGAAGAGGAAATTCAAAACCTCCAATAGTAATTGTTGAAATTTTTCCAATAGAATTGATACTGTGGACTTGAGGTTGTTTCCTCGGAAAGTGAACCATATGCTCATTACCATTAACATGAAAAGTGATATTGCCTTTGGTGCAATCAATAATAGCCCCTGCAGTATTCAAAAAGGGTCTTCCAAGGATAATAGACATACTATCGTCCTCAGGAATATCAAGAATAACAAAGTCCGTTAAAATAGTAATGTTTGCAACCACAACAGGCACATCCTCACAAATACCGACATGTATAGCAGTTGATTTGTCAACCATTTGCAAAGATATTTCAGCAGGTGTCAACTTATTCAAATCAAGTCTACGATATAAAGAGAGAGGCATAACACTAACACCAGCTCCAAGATCACATAAATCAGTTTTAACATAGTTTCTTTTAATGGAGCATGGTATAGTTGGTACTCCTGGATCTCCAAGTTTCTTTGTATTCCACCCTTAAAAGTATAATTAGCAAGCATGGTGGAAATTTCAGCTTCCGGTATCTTTCTCTTATTAGTAACTATATCTTTCATATACTTAGCATAAGGATTTATTTTAAGCATATCGGTCAAACGCATATGCAAAAAGATAGGTCTAATCATTTCAGCAAAGCGCTCAAAATCCTCATCATCCTTTTTCTTGGATGGTTTAGGAGGAAAAGGCATGGGTTTCTAAATCCGTGGTTCTCTTTCTTTACAGTGCTTCCTAGCAACAAAGTCTCTCTTATCATAACGTTGATTCTTTGATTGTGGGATATCAAGATCAACGACATGTTCAATTTCTACATCATTATTATTGCTAGGTTGAGCAGCAACATGAACATCATCATTAACATTATCACTAGGTTCATGTTCGTTACCAAACTATGTTTCAGCATCAGAACTAGAAATATCATTGGGATTCTCAGGTGTGTCAATAACATGTTCACTAGAAGCATGCAAAGTCCTATCATTTTTCTTTTTCTTCCTCTTAGAAGGACTAGGTGCATTAACATTATTTCTCTGAGATTACTGCTCAATTTTCTTAGGGTGGCCCTCAGGATACATAGGTTCCCGAGTCACTTTACCTCCTGTAGTTGCAACTCTAACAGCAAAGTCATTATTCTTACTATTCAATTCATTGAGCAAATCATTCTGAGCTTTAAGTAGTTGTTCTACTTGAGTGGTAACCATAGAAGCATGTTTACTAATGAGTTTAAGCTCACCTTTAACTCTAGACATATAATCACTCAAGTGTTTAATCATATAAGCATTGCGTTTCAGTTGTCTACCAAAATAAGCATTAAAATCTTCTTGCTTAACCATAAAGTTATCAAATTCATCCAAACATTGGCTAGCAAACTTAGCAGGAGGGATTTCAGCTTTATCATATCTATAGAGAGAGTTTACCTTTACTACATGTGTCGGGTTATCAAGACCGTGTGTTTCTTCAATAGGTGATGAATTAAGAGCATGTATTTCTTCAACAGGAGGTACATTCTTAACATCTTCTGCTTTAATACCTTTTTCTTTCATAGATTTCTTTGCCTCTTGCATATCTACGGGACTGAGAAATAGAATACCCCTTTTCTTCAAAGTTGGCTTAGGAGTTGGTTCAGGAAGTGTCCAATTATTTTCATTGGTCAACATATTATTCAATAGAATTTCAGCTTGATCAACTGTTCTTTCCCTGAAAACACAACCAGCACAACTATCCAGGTGGTCTTTGGAAGCATCGGTTAGTCCATTATAAAAGATATCAAGTATTTCATTTTTCTTGAGAGGATGATCAGGCAAAGCATTAAGTAATTGGAGAAGCCCCCCCCCCCCAAGCTTGTGGGAGACTCTCTTCTTCAATTTGCACAAAATTATATATTTCCCTTAAAGCAGCTTGTTTCTTATGAGCGGGGAAATATTTAGTAGAGAAGTAGTAAATCATATCCTGGGGACTACGCACACAACCAGGATCAAGAGAATTAAACCATATATTAGCATCACCCTTCAATGAGAACGGAAATAATTTAAGGATATAATAGTAGCGAGTTTTCTCATCATTAGTGAACAGGGTAGCTATATTATTTAATTTAGTAAGATGTGCCACAATAGTTTTAGATTCATAGCCATAGAAAGGATCAGATTCAACCAAAGTAATTATATCAGGATCAACTGAGAAATCATAATCCTTATCAGTAATAAAGATAGGTTAAGTAGCATAAGCATGATTATATTTCATTCTAGCATTCAGAGATTTTTCTTTGAGCTTAACTAATAGTTTCTTAAGATCACTTCTATCATTGCGGGCAACAAAGTCTCTAGCAGTTTCTTCATCTATAACATAACCCTCAGGAACAACAGGCAATTCATATCTAGGGCAGAATCTTCATCATCACTTTCATCAATATTATCAGTTTCAATAATTTCATTCTCTCTAGCCCTAGCAAGTTGTTCATCAATAAATTCACCTAGTGGCACAATAGTATCAAGCATAGAAGTAGTTTCATCATAAGTATCATGCATAGCAGAAGTGGCATCATCAATAACATGCGACCTATCGGAATCAATAGCATGTGTAGGTGTCACAAGTTTACTCATAACAGAAGGTGAATCAAGTGCGGAGCTAGATGGCAGTTCCTTACCTCCCCTCGTAGTTGAGGGAAAAATCTTAGTTCTTTGATCTTTCAAGTTCTTCATAGTGACCAGCAGATATAAATCCCAAGTGACTCAAAGAATAGAGCTATGCTCCCCGGCAACGGCGCCGGAAAATGGTCCTGATAACCCACAAGTATAGGGGATCGCAAAAGTTTTCGAGGGTAGAGTATTCAACCCAAATTTATTGATTCGACACAAGGGGAGCCAATATTCTCAAGTATTAGCAGCTGAGTTGTCAGTTCAACCACACCTTGAAACTTAATATCTGCAGCAAAGTATTTAGTAGCAAAGTAATATGATAGTAATGGTAACGGTAGAAAAAGTAATATTTTTTGGTTTTATAGATTGTAACAGTAGCAGCGGAAAAGTAAATAAGCGGAGAACAATATATGAAAAACTCGTAGGCAATGGATCGGTGATGGAAAATTATGCCGGATGCGATCGATCATGCAACAGTTATAACATAGGGTGACACAGAACTAGCTCCAATTCATCAATGTAATGTAGGTATGTATTCCGAATATAGTCAGACGTGCTTATGGAAAAGAACTTGCATGACATCTTTTGTCCTACCCTCCCGTGGTAGCGGGGTCCTATTGGAAACTAAGGGATATTAAGGCCTCCTTTTAATAGAGTACCAGACCAAAGCATTAACACATAGTGAATACATGAACTCCTCAAACTACGGTCATCATCGGTAATGGTCCCGATTATTGTCACTTCGGGGTTAACGGATCGTAACACATAATAGGTGACTATAGACTTGCAAGATAGGATCAAGAACTCACATATATTCATGAAAACATAATAGGTTCAGATATGAAATCAGGGCACTCGGGCCCTAGTGACAAGCATTAAGCATAGCGAAGTCATAGCAACATCAATCTTTGAACATAGTGGATACTAGGGATCAAACCCTAACAAAACTAACTCGATTACATGATAAATCTCATCCAACTCATCACCGTCTAGCAAGCCTACGATGGAATTACTCACGCACGGCGGTGAGCATCATGGAATTGGTGATGGAGGAAGGTTGATGATGACGACGGCGACAGATTCCCCTCTCCGAAGCCCCGAACGGACTCCAAATCAGCCCTCCTGAGAGAGATTATGGCTTGGCGGCGGCTCCGTATCGTAAAACACAATGAATCCTTCTCTATGATTTTTTCTCCCCAAACATGAATATATGGAGTTGGAGTTGAGGTCGGTGGAGCGTCAGGGGGCCCACGAGGCAGGGGGCGCGCCCCCACCCTCGTGGACAGGGTGTGGGCCCCCTGGCCTTGATTCTTTCGCTAACATTTTTTATTAATTCCAAAAATAATCTCCGTTGATTTTCAGGTCATTCCGAGAACTTTTATTTGTGCACAAAAATAACATCATGGCAATTCTGCTGAAAACAGCGTCAGTCCGGGTTAGTTCCATGCAAATCATGCAAGTTAGTGTCCAAAACAAGGGCAAAAGTGTTTGGAAAAGTAGATACGACGGAGACGTATCAACCCACTTAGTTTTAGTTTAAGCTTTCATACACTTATAGCTCTAGTGCATCTGTTGCATGGCAATCCCTACTCCTCGCATTGACATCAATTGATGGGCATCTCCATAGCCCGTTGATTAGCCGCATTGATGTGAGAATTTCTCCCTTTTAGTCTTCTCCGCACAAACTCCGCCATCATATTCTATTCCACCTATAGTGCTATATCCATGTCTCATGCTCATGTATTGCGTGAAAGTTGAAAAGGTTTGAGAACATCAAAAGTATGAAACAATTGCTTGGCTTGTCATCGGGGTTGTGCATGATTTGAATACTTTGTGTGGTGAAGATGGAGCATAGCTAGACCATATGATTTTGTAGGGATAACATTCTTTGGCCATGTTATTTTGAAAAGACACGATTGCTTTATTAGTATGCTTGAAGTATTATTGTCTTAATGTCAAATGATAGACTATTGCTTTGAATCACTCGTGTCTTAATATTCATGCCATGATTAGATTACATGATCAAGATTATGCTAGGTAGCATTCCACATCAAAAATTATCTTTTTTATCATTTACCTACTCAAGGACGAGCAGGAATTAGGCTTGGGGATGCTGATATGTCTCCGTCGTATCTATAATTTTAGATTGTTCCATGCCAATATTATACAACTTTCATATAATTTTGGCAACTTTTTATACTATTTTTGGGACTAACATATTGATCCAGTGCCCATGCCAGTTCCTGTTTGTTGCATGTTTTTTGTTTCGCAGAAAATCCGTATCAAATAGAGTCCAAACGGGATAAAAACTTACGGAGATTTTTTGGAATATATGTGATTTTTGGGAAGAAGAATCAAAGCGAGACGATGCCTGAGGGGGCCACAAGGCAGGGGGCGCGCCCCAGGGGGGTGGGTGCTCCCCTGACCCTCATGGCCACCCCGTAAGGCGGTTGGTGCCCTTCTTTCGCTGCAAGAAAGCCAATATCCGGATACAAATCGTGTTAAAATTTCAGCCCAATCGGAGTTATGGATCTCCGGGAATATAAGAAACGATGAAAGGCTAGAATCTAGAATGCAGAAACAGAGAGAGAGACAGAGAGACAGATCCAATCTCGGAGGGGCTCTCGCCCCTCCGCCGCCATGGAGGCCATGGACCAGAGGGTAAACCCTTCTCCTATCTAGGGAGAAGGCCAAGGAAGAAGAAGAAGAAGAAGGGGGCCCTCTCCCCTCTCTCCCGGTGGCGCCGGAACGCCGCTGGGGCCATCATCGTGTTACGACGATCTACACCAACACCTCCTTCATCTTCACCAACATCTTCATCACCTTCGCCCATCTGTCTACAGCGGTCCACTCTCCCGCAACCCACTGTACCCTCTACTTGAACATGGTGCTTTGTGCTTCATATTATTATCCAATGATGTGTTGCCATGCTATGATGTCTGAGTAGATTTTGGTTTAATTTGCTTGTGGTTATGTTGCTGTCCTTTGGTGCCCATCATATGGGCGCGCGCGTGGATCACACCATAGGGTTAGTTGTATGTTGATAGGACTATGTATTGGAGGGCAAGAGTGACAGAAGCTTCAACCTAGCATATAAATCGATGCATACAGGATTGAAGGGGGACCAATATATCTTAATGCTATGGTTGGGTTTTACCTTAATGAACATTAGTAGTTGCAGATGCTTGCTAATAGTTACAATCATAAGTGCATAGAATTTCAAGTCAGGGATGGCATGCTAGCAGTGGCCTCTACCACATAAAACTGCTATCGGTTTAGTAAAGTAGTCAATTGCTTAGGGACAATTTCGCAACTCCTACCACCACTTTTCCACACTCGCCGTACTAACTTTATTGCTTCTTTACCTAAAACAGCCCCTAGTTTTTATTTACGTGCTCTTTTTATTCTTGCAAACCTATCTTGTTACACCTACAAAGTACTTCTAGTTTTATACTTGTTATAGGTAAAGCGAACATCAATCGTGTGTAGAGTTGTATCGGTGGTTGATAAAACTTGAGGGAATATTTGTTCTACCTTTAGCTCCTCATTGGGTTCGACACTCTTACTTATCGAAAGAGGCTACAGTTGATCCCCTATACTTGTGGGTTATCAAGCACCTACCTCCTGTGCTAGATGAAATGTCACCTGAGGAATCCATCAAGTTCAAGGATACTGAGGATGTCATTCCTACCAAAGAATCTGCTGAAGAAGTCATTCCAGAATGTGAAGAACATCATGCTGGTGCACCTGAGGAAAATGGCTCTGAAGAAAATGCTGAGCCCACTCAACGTCGTCAACCCTCTCATCCTTGCGTTGCTAATGAAGTGCAGATTGAGAGAATCATCAACGACATCAAAGCACCAGGTCCTCTCACACGCTCAAAAGCTTCACACTTTTCTAACTTTTGTGGGAACTTTGCTTTTTTCTCTATCACAGAGCCCACCAAAGTAGATGAGCCATTTCTGGAGCCTGAGTGGATTCAAGCAATGCAAGAGGAATTACATCAATTCGAGCTCAACAATGTATGGGAACTTGCCAAGCAACCAGACCCACACAAGCACAATATCATTGGCACTAAATTGATCTATCGCAACAAGCAAGATGAAAATGGCCTTGTAGTGAAGAATAAGGCACGACTTGTAGCTAAAGGCTACACACAGGTTGAAGGAATTGATTTCGATGAAACTTTTGCACCTGTTGCTAGACTTGAGGCTATTCGCATATTGATTGCTTATGCTAACCATCATAATATCCTCTTATATCAAATGGATGTGAAAAGTGCATTCCTCAATGGTAAACTTGAGGAAGAAGTATATGTTGCTCAACCCCTAGGTTTTGAAGATCCAAAGCATCCTGACAAAGTCTTCAAACTCAATAAGGCCCTCTATGCACTACAAAAAAGACACTTCTGTGATGATACGTGTTTGTCATAGTAGGTCACGTTTTCTGTCATG
Source organism: Triticum monococcum (assembly GCA_034509565.1). Taxonomy (NCBI): domain Eukaryota; kingdom Viridiplantae; phylum Streptophyta; class Magnoliopsida; order Poales; family Poaceae; genus Triticum; species Triticum monococcum. The sequence continues at coordinate 480,277,844 of CM067843.1, forward strand.
CATGTACATCCATGACGATTTTATGACCGAATCAAGATAGTCATACATGTGCTGTCGTAGAAGTGTTCCATGACATTACCAAAATTAACATCACGGAAGTGTCCACTTCCATGACAATAAATCACGCGTCACAGAAGTGCTTTCGTCAAGGGTGACCGACACGTGGCATCCATCGTACCGGGTTGCCGTTAAGCTATCGGGTCCGGTTTTGGATCTGATAACCCGTTAACAGCCCGGACCAATGGGAAATTTCCACGTGTAAAATTCTAATTGGCTGGAGGAAACACGTGTCAGCTCGTAAGTGGGTCAGATAGGCGCCTATGATATGTCGACACGTGCGATGGCCCACCACTGGCCCATTTGGCTTACAAAAGCTGGCCCGTTTTACTTGGTCAAAAGTTAGCAGGCTGGCCCATGAAAAGCTTGTTAACGGTCTCTTCGCAAATAGCCCATTTTACGGCCCGGTAACTCACGACCCGTTAGGGCCTACCTAAAATTGGCCCAACAACGTCATGTGGGCCGTCGAATATAACACCAGACTGTTTCACTTTCGGCCCATGTATGGCCCATGACGTCTTTCGGCCCATATGAGGCCTTTGTATCTTTAGGCCCTTTAGAGGCCCACGGTGACTCTAGCCCATAATGAACAGTAAATTTCTCTGTAGCCCTTAACGGTCCATGATTCACATGGGCCGTTTCCAGCCCGTGTTAGCTTTCAGCCTACTGACGGCCCATATGTTCTTGGGCTCCTTTCCAGCCCTCGATTACTTCCGACACGTTACTGGCCTGTTTCCCTAATGGGCCAAATTCGGCCCATGGCAAGAGTCGGCCCATTTCTGGCCTGTTAACCCGTTGCGCCGTTTCCAGCCCATCCTATATTCTGGCCCATTAATGACCCGTTATGCCTGTGACAGAATTAAGCCTTTGCTGTCCTCTGGCTTGTTAATGGCCCGTTACCGTGCCGGGCCGATACCAATTACGCCCGTTTACGTCCCATGTTGACCCATTTATCCAACGGCCCGAGGCTCATGTATTCTACGACCCTGTTGGAGGCCCATTTATCGATGGCCCGTAGGAGGCCCATGGATCCTATGGCCCGTAGCAGGGTCAAGGTTACCATGGTCCGTATATGGCCCATGGTTGTTGCGGCCACTAGCAAACCAGGGAAAAAGAAGACTAGGAAATAAATAATCCCGAAACTAATGCTAGTCTATTAAGGCGATTGCACAGATTACATCCACTAGGCATCAAAGATTGCCACCAATGCAAATATAGGGAACACCCTACACTATACAAAAATGGCTTGCTGTTTTCTTCGGCCGGTGGCTGCACGTTAAGAACAAATTTTGTATCACAAAAAAAATTACAACTATATAAAAAAGGAAGGTTGGCATGGAAGTTAACAGTCTGGCAGATAAATGCTCCACCAGAAGTTCAGAAGCTCAGTTCATTTGACCTGACTGTTATGTTTTCATGCTGTATTGTCTGATGGAGCACCATAACCTTCGCCTTCATTTCTCCTAGGCTCCTGAACAACATAGCAAATGTCTGATAGTCTGGTTTCAAAACCATGCATATCTTGACGACATCGAACAATGTCCGTCCTTGTTTGACGAAGGGTCTTTGTTAGGGAATGGACTTGTGTCTGGAGCGTAGATATAACATTGTTTTGAGCTTGCATATCTTGATCATGAGGCATTTTGGATGAGATTGCCTTAACAACCAACCCAGTATTACGTAGGAACGTGCTTTTGGCACTGTTAGTGGACAGGTACTGACCCACTGCATCAAGAGCCGACATTGCGGTTATAGTTGCCTCGCCACCTTCAGAAGGTGGCAGTTCCACCATTTTTCCATAGCTTGCTGAAAAGTTGAGTTTTTACATTAGTAGTACCAGAACTGAAGATATTAAGGAGGCAGCAAAACCAAACAAAATAGCTTTGGTCTATATACAGAACTTATTCTGGTGAACCCATGTAAAATATTAGTTGTATTTTACTGCAAAGTACATAATAAAACTAGGTTCCAAACATATGACCATGTACCATGGCTAATGTATTGTCTATTTCTTCACATTGTATTGACAGCTAAGGATAAAGAGACAAAGTTTATAATACAATAAGCATAGTATGAAATAATTCATATCACAAAACAACTGAGAACAGACAAATAGGCAATTGTAACGTGGTGTGGGCAAGTCCAGCACGGAACTAGATTACATGTCAAGATCAAAGGAACATCACTCCTCTCTTTTAAACCTTGGAAGGTGCAATGATACGCTAAGACAATTGTGTATAAAACTGAAAAGAGTAATAGACATTGGCTACAAACCATGCAGTTTAAGGCACGAGTCAGAGTAAGTAGTAGTTAAAAGGTATGAGGATTAAGGACTTACAACAACGGCTTTGACTGGTATAGTCATGCCCTTCGTCTTGCTGGTGTGACAGTCCTTGAAGATTTCCACAACATTTGGTTCAGGTACTTTTTGGTCCTTGCGGGCTTTCCTCTGCATTTGGAACAAGTCAATATAGATATGATAATATGGTACAGCGAAAAGAGTGAAACAACAGCTAATTACAAGAGCCTCACAGTGTGAAATATAGCTACGAGATCCTGTCGCCTGTTGGAATTTCACTTTCGTACGGTTGGCCTTGTTCTTTGAACAGTTCACCTATAAGGATATAGATTTGTGTGGCACATGCGTAAATAGGACTTCAACATGTGATCTGATCACACACATATATAATGTACCTTATACTTTGGATCAGACCAGTGTTTAACGAGGCCTCTCCAGTCTTCATCCGATATATTTTCCACTGGAGATGTTTGGGCAAGTTCACTGTTAGCCTTGCCTTCAAAGTGAGTTTTCCTCAGGTTATACCGATACTGTCGCATAGCAGACATGAAAACATTGGTGCAAGATTGTCTGGTTGCATCATCTTGGCTATCCAACTTGAACCTCATCTGTTGAAAATTATGGGAGTCTCATTATCAGCAACCTAGAAAGTATGGGACAGAGCAAGACGATATTACTAGTTTCCATACATAACCATACTTACAGATAAATGGTCGAGGAAGGTGTTGAACTGAGTTTCGTCTTTTTCATTCTTGTACTGAATCCATGTTGGTAGGATACGTACATGACACCTAACGGCAACCGCTGCCTCTAATACTAACTTGGCTGACTCTGTAGCATCACGTGGCCTTTTTAAACCTGCCTCAGAACGGATCTCCATTCTTCCTCCTCTAGATTTAGTTAACCTATCGAGCATTATCCCTGATGTTTGTTTCCTCTTGCACCTAGGTGCTAGTCCAACAACGAACATAGGAAGTGTTAGTGTACATCAAACTGTGAGACTACATATAAAGAAGCATGCAACTATAACTTGACTCCAGCAACTACCTTCTTCCCGTTGAAGCTCACAAAGTCCATCTGATCTTGCCAACTCATCTTGTGTCAAGAGTGCTTCGGAAGTAGTGTTAGGTGGCAAGGGAGTTTGGGAACATGCTGCTAGCTGACTTGACCAACGAGTAAATCGTGCAGCTGGTGGTACGGTGGAAGGCGTTGCAACAACTAGGGCTGTCTCTGCTTGTTTAGTGGCAGCTCTTTGTTTCTGTTTGGCTTGTTCTACACCTCGTGTAGCATGGGATACCCTGTTTGTACAATTTTCCGCTGGACTTTGACCTTCTATTGCACCATCAGTACCAGCAGAATCTACAAGATTCTTCCGCTTCCCTTTCCCTGTCAATCTGTGTTGCTTCCTCTTTCTCTGTGCCATGTTAAGTCAATCCAACAAGGAAAATGAATATCAATTTAGTTCTTAAGAACAAATTGATGAGTGATACAGACGAACTGAACTTTGATATTAGACAACCACATGATAGGAGGATGTAATATGTACGAAAAACAGGACAAGATGAGATAACCAGAACTATGATGTGTAAACTAAGAAGAAGACATTTCACTAAATTAGAAGCAATGCAATGGAAGGTAGACACCATATGAAAGATGCTACAAATATCGCTCTGCCAAGTTAACATTGTCTCATCATAAATGGCGTTTAAAAAATGTGAAGCAGTACAAGAAATAAATCATATGCAAGATGCAAACAACATCACACTACCAAGTTAAAGGTCTCTCGTCACGGCATTGCATATTCACAGCTTATGATGTGTAAACTAAGGAGAAGGCATTTCAACAAATTAGAAGCAATGAAAGCTAGACACCATATGAAAGATGCAACAAATATCACTCTACCAAGTTAAAACTATCTCGTCAAAAGTGCCATTTCAACAAATTAGAAGTAGCACAAGCTAGAAAAGAATGCGAGATGTAACCTATATCACACTCCCAAGTCAAACATGTCTTATGATAAGTGATTGTTGCAGGTTACACAACAGTAGTACTTTGATGTAAGAACATGGTGTGATAGATAGATATTGTATGTTCTAGAAATAGGAACACGTGTCTTATTCACAAGTATAATGTGTAAAGTAAGGAGATGGAATTCGACATAATTAGAAGCAATACAAGCTAGACATCATACATAAATGCAACCACATATAATAGTGCCAAGTTAGAGGGAGCACCTGTGATGGTGCATTAGGGGAGACGTGCTCATCATCAACACAGCTACGTTGAGTGTCTATGCATGTGTTATCTTGGAAATCATCTTGGGGGGATGGAGGGGTAGAATCTGTAGAGGCCCTTAGTTTGGAAGGAGCACCTTTATCCGCTGCCTTGCTAACTTCCTTCCGCTTTATTGATTTTGAATTGTCAAGTAAAACTGACAAGAAAAAGCAATAAAATTCACTCTTCAGAACTCATTCGTGCATGATACTGACAATCACTACTTTGATGTAAGGCAAACACATGATACCAGGATGGAATAATACGAAAAACAGGACGGCATGGCATATTCACAACTGTTTGTGTAAACTAAGTAGAAACCATTTCAACAAATAAGAAGCAATGCAAGCTATACACCACATGAAAGATGCAACCAATATGACTCTACCAAGTTAAAAGTGTCCCATCATAAATGGCATTTCAACAAATTAGAAGCAACACATGCTATAAATCATATGAAAAATGCAACTAATATCACATTGCGTATACTAAAGGTGTCTCGTCATATTGACTGATGCGGGATACAAAAAAACAATAGTTTTATGTAAGGACATGCTTAATAGATAGATGTACTGTGTACTAAAAACAGGAAGGCATGTCACATTAACAGGTATAATGTATAAACTAAGCAGAATAGCACATGCAGTTTAACCAGATTGGAAGAAGTACAATCTAGACACCATATGCAACATGCAACCACATATCATGCTGCCAAGTTAGAGCAAACACCTACGATGCTAGTGTAGGGGAAATGCGGTAATCAACTATAGAGCTACATTCACTATCTTCATCTAGCCTTGCTGTTTCTTGAGAATCATGTGGGGAGGCTGACGCTGCAATCTTTAAATGAGGATCTTTTCTCATAGTAGTCCACTGGCCTGACTGCCTCATCATAAGTGATTGATGAGGGATACACAAGAACATTAGTTTGATGTAAGAACATGGTTAATAGACAGATGTACTAGTATGTACCAAAAACAAGAAGGCATGTCATATTCAAAGGTATAGTGTGTAAGCTAAGCAGATGCAATTTAACCAAATTGGAAGCAATACAAGCTAGACATCCGGCTGGAGTGGTGAGCATGATCATCTAGGAACTGAGAGCCTAGTGGGAGGCGAGCTACTTCGCCACCATCGTGGCTTTTTAGTTGGCTTCCAGGTGATGCCTGTCTGTGCTAGGCTTGTCACTGGCTCGGTAGTGCCCGGACTAGCTATTTTACTTCTGGTGCTCCCAGGATGGTGGTTCATGTAAAAAATATCTTTCCTTATCTTAATAAAGACCGACTTTGGCCTTTCGAATACAAGCTAGACACCATATGCAACATGCAACCACATATGACACCGCGAAGTTAAAGCAAGCACCTGGGATGGTTGTGTGTGGCAATTGAGATCATCAACTGCAGAGCTACGTTTACTGTCTCCATCTGCTGACACTGCACCCTTTATAACGCTAAAACGTCTTTGGCCTAGCCACGTACCACGCTGGAGCGACTTCTCTCTTTTCTTTTCTGCTTCTGTGAAGGCAGAGTCTGAAATACCCTTGCATAAAAACACAATAGTGAGAGTATGGGTGAAGTGTGTGCAGAACTAGTGCACTGTAAAAGTAGCAGATAGCAGGTGGCTGAAAAATAAATGACATGAGGTATATGAAAGCTCTACAACATTTCATGGCAAACAAAATTAGATTCTACTCCGTATGATTTTGTAATATATGAGTACAAGAAATATAGGTACTCCTCCAGCACATCACCACATGTGGTCCTATCAAGATAACAGTCGACTGGAAATAAATAGGTCAGTTGATTTTTTTATGAACCGTCCGATCTATAAGGAACGGGCAGATGGCCTTCATCTACCTCCCGCCAGTCACTGTTGACGATCTTTCTCGAACCGCCAGCGACCACTGGCCCAAACCCCTGCCTTCGTCGCCCCGCCCTCCCCTCGACCTCACACCACCGCCATGCTTGGCAGTGCCCCCAGGCCATCCCTTTAATCCCGGCCGACCTCTAGATCAGGCGCCAACAGCTCTAGTCCCCACACGCCCCTAAGATAAACACCGAGGTGCTGCTTCCCAGCGTAATAGGCGGACTAGCGCCTGTAACGCCGGGGAATGCTTCCGTTAATTGGGAATCAACTAACTAGGAATTGAAATCCAGGGGACGACGGACCTCTAGCTAAGGTGAAATAGTTTATGAGGATAAACCTTGTGCATCGCGAGTTACTAGGAACATCTAGTATCAAGAAGAAGCGATCAACTAGTGTCTTCTGTGGGATGAATACCATGCAAGCAGACACGTAAGATTTGCACGAATAAGGGAAGAGGAGTACCATTTCCGGTTTCTAGTGTGATCGCCTCCATATGTCATGCCGATCTTCTTCTTTTTGCCGGGTAAACAAATGGTTTGGAGGAGGGTGCAGGCTTGGACGAACCCATGGCCAAATTGTTGACTGTGTTGATGTGGACGTATGTTGGCGGAGGGGAAGCAGATCCAAGGTGACGAAGGACGGCGTAGCAGGAAAAACTCTGGTGTGGTGGACGATGGTGAAGTTGGAGCAGCAACGGTGAGGCGCAGGACGACGTGGTTGAACTGGCTCAGGTACGGACGGCTCGGCCTCGGCTCCAACTACTAGCCTTGGAGGGCGTTGTGGTTGAGGTTGCGGTGGACGACGACGTCGGGGTATCGGCTCCAGCGTGATGGAGGAGGGCGGCGGTTGATGGGTGGGATGGGGTGGAGGACGGAGGACGCCGGGGTTTCGCGGCTAGTAGGATGGTAATGCCAAGTGCCCCAAATAGTGGGCGGGAGCGATTTCGGCCACGCGCATGTGTGCTTAGGCGGCCATTGTGTTTGAATGTTTTTCGGAGGCGGTTGCGTGGCGTCTAGATGAAGCTACAAACCTACCCCGGTTTAGACCTTTGGACGTCGGGCCGGTAGGTTTCACGGGTCGGAGTTAGAATAGTAATTTCCTTCTACTACCAAACATTGGTCTCACGCGGTTTCGGGCGAGTAGAGGCTCTTTTGGCGCTCTGTTCGAAATTTTGAAACAGAAGCATTCACGTTTAGAGTACTCTTGAACTTTGAGGATTGACCTAAATAGACAATGTTAAATTTGACCTTGTATGCTTGAGAATCTCATTAAATTATCCGCTTCTTTTTGAAATTTTGACACTTGAAAATCCTATAACTACGATTATTTTGGAATGGAGGAGCTAAATTTGTATCTATTTTGTACATGACTATATATGCTATTATGTACAAAGTCAGACCAAAGATTGGTGCCCCCATAATTTAGGTATGATTTACAAATGCCATGATATCGAATTCAAATAAATGAATGGACTTCATGTTGAATTCAATTTTTTAAACCACCTTAAGTTGAATTCCAATGTATGCTAGTTCATAGCTAGCTATTTATCATGTTCTTTATGTAACTTTCGTATGTATAATGCGCTTTACACACACAATATGAACTATACTCACGTTTATATTCGATTGCTAAAGCGATGCATTGTCTGGAGTTCAAAATACTAATTATGTGGATCAATTATGTCGAATAATAACATAGACATGCTCAAATTCCATAGAATCTAGATGTCTGATGGATCAATGACCGTTCCTTACACGAATTGCAAATATCATGATCCCATCCTAATATTTGGATACAATTTATATCTTTAATCAATGTGTACATCAGTCTTTTACGTGTAGTTTCACTCTCCATTGGTGGTCTCTCACACATGCTCACACACTCTCTCCTGAGGTGTCTTTCTCGCAGACATGCTCTCGATATAACCCTCCCTCCCTCTCGTAACCATTTACGACTGTTTCACTAACCTTTATCATAAGCATTCTTCTTCTCACAAGCATACACACACAATCCCCATCGCCCCTTTCTATATACATAGACTTGCCTACGTGTCTCCTGTATGCACATTATCTTTAGGCCTGTCTCTCACGCATTGTCTCACACCTCTCTTCCTAATCGATGAGTATGATTCTAGTAGAGCATTCTGTAGGATGCCCCTTAAAGTTAGGTTAGATGAATAGTAATATTAGAGATAAGGGGTTACCTTAGTCCGAGAACCTAGGGTTACAAATCCTAGCCAGCTTTTTCAATGGACACAGAGTCCTTCACAATTCTGCTATCTTTGTCTTGTACGACTAGTCATCCATGGGTCTCCCTAAATGCGTCACGGGCCGACCAATGTGGCGGAGGACAGAACCGAACCAAGGGCCTCACCTTGACCCACCGGACCTCATGTGGTGACACACCCTCTGCCCCCAAGTCTCGTTATCTTCTCACACCCACACATACCAACACAGACACCACATAATTTTTTTCTCCTCATACCACTATCCCCCTTGCATATACACATTCAAGGGAATCTCACGCCGTGACATCATATTCGTCTCTCTCTCTACCTCTCTCATTTCTCATGCTATCTCTCCCACACCCCTCCCCCCGCCGGCCCCTCTATCCATGCCTCTCTCGAATACGTAATACACACACATACCTCTCTAGGCCCTGCCAAATACATAAACTACACATTCACACATGTTACATCACGTACCCCATTGATCTAGAAAGCCCTCTCTTCACGTTTATTTCGCATACAACATTCCTTTTGAATGAAGTGTGGCCAATTTTTTTAGAATTTCTAAATATATACAACATTACAAAGTTATATGGAGGAGTATGAACGTTAATTTGCATTGCATGGTGCCCACAATGATATTTATTCTGCACTGTGAATTTTTATATTTTTATACTATATATAAAGTTAGTCATAATAAAGAGAAACGAAGAGCATCTCTCTCTCCATCGCATACACCCCCTCTACGCCCCTTTCACGTACGCACACAAACTATCTCCAGGTCCTCTAAAAGTAAGCCCCCAGCACATTCACGCATGTTTCATCTTTCTCTCGCGATATATACAGTGACAATCATTGTATTTGTGTAACATCCCAAATTTTCAATTTGGAATGTTATACGTAGGTCATTCATGCATATCATATTTTATTTGCATTTCGTTTCGCGTTCCTCAAAATTCTAAGCAACTCAAGGACCCTCGGAGAGAGTTGGGGATTTCACGGTGTTCATATTTGAATTTTATAAATATCGAAACAAGGATCATTTGTTTTATTATTTTTCTCTCCGAAAATATTTCATATAAAAATATAAGAGAGGAGATAATATGACTTCTCCAAAATAAATGAAATATAGGAGGAAAAATATTAAAGTCAAATATTTGATTTTATTGCTATTTTATTTGCATAGGAAAAATTTATGCATTTTTCAAAAATTGCAGTTTAGGCCAAGAAAATGTTCGCCTTGTTTCAAATATTTTATTTAGACGGTGAAAATTTGCTTTGGTATTTTTAGTTTTTTATTTATTTTTCTAGGATTTCTTTTCGGCGGAATATGTTTAAAAAAAAGAGAAAGCCCGCCGGACCGAACTGGGCCGTGGCCCTGCCAGCCCCGCGCCGCCGTCGTCTCCGAGCCGGACTCCTCGAGGGAGTCCAAGCCGCCGCCGCAGCCATGGCTTCGCCCCTCCTGCAAGCCGCCTCCCCTCCCCCTTTTAAAGCCGGACCCGGGGCCACCTTGGAGCCCCAAGTCGCCGCCACTAGCCGCCAGCCCCACCGCCTCGCACGCCGCCGCCAACCGCCAGCCCCGCCGCCGAGCCGCTGCCGCGCCGCCCTCTGCCGCCCCGCGCCACACCCCGCCGTCGCCTGCGCTGCCGCCCGCTCGCCGGAAGCCGCCGAAGCCGCGTCGGAGTTCGCAAATCTCGTCATTCGTTTTTTTCGGTTTGGGTAAAACCATCGGTTTTTTAAAAAAACCCTAGTTACATTTTTTAGACCGGTTCATTGGTTTTCTCGGTTTAGTTTATTTAGCGGACGTTCGTCCGTGCGTTCATGTTAACGAATGGTTTTCGCCGGTTAGTCACAGACAACGATCATTCGTTCATTAGCCTGTTTGTTCGTTTTTCTTTTTCTCGGGTTTTTCGCGATTATTTTCGATCGCGATTTCTGATCTGATTTTTGTTTTAGTTTATCCTTTCGCTCGTTTATCGGAATCAGGCGATTCAAGCGCCTAGATCTTCGTCTCGAAGCCCTCTTTCTGTTTAACCAACTTGAACAAGATTTTGGTACTGTAAAATTTGACTTTAGTCCAGATTAGTAATCGGATCTTGTTTCTTTCGTAGTTTGTGTTTCGTTGCTCTGTTTGATTTGATTCTTTTTGCAAACCGGAGTTCTTGAGTTGAACTTTCTGGTTAATTCTTCTTATTTGAGTTTTATCTATGCATCTTTGCTTGATTGCTTATGTATGATATTGTTTGTTTGCGATAGAACACCTGGAGTGCGAAGCATGCTACTACGAGTCCCTAGGTTTTGCGGATCGTCAGCAAGGCAAGTAACACTTTGATCATATCCCTTTCATACCCAGTTTTTATGCATTAGTTTCACCCCCAAACATTGCATGAGTAGGATTGATAACATGTGGGTATTGGGAAGTAGTTGATGAGGTAGAACCTATTGTCCTTCATGTCAAACCCTTGGGAGTTATTTCTACGTTATGCTTATATTGCCATGCTATGCTCGTAGACGTGGATTGGGTTTTAGTGTATCCATAACAGATGTGAGATTGTTAATTAATGGTTCAACTTAAGGTGGAAACTTTAATGCACATTTGGGTGGAATGGTAGGGGCACCCTGGAGCACCAAGTGGTATGCCCTGGCACCTGGAGAACCCAGTGCTTGCCCAAGGGGATCCCGGAGGACCCGTGTGATCACCCTATGGAATGCCCCCCAGGATCAAAGGGATCATAAGATTACTCATACTAGAAACTTCCGTGTGGAGCCACAAGCTATTATGGGCTCTAGCATAGTTGAGTATGCTGCAACCACTTTCAGTGGTGGGCTAGCAGATGTAGGGGAAAGTAGGTGTAACTGTCCACCCAGAGTAAAGAGTTAATGTTTCTAAAAGACTGTGTCTCGATCATCCATTTCTCAAACACCATGTAGTGCGAGAAATCCAATAGAGGAGATTGAGTCTTATGGGGAAAAGTGCGCAAACCTCTGCAGAGTGTACAAACTAATCATGATTAGCCGTGTCCCCGGTTATGGACATCTTGAGTATCTAGTACTTGGATTTTCCTATTGTATCTCATCACTCTTAATTAAATTGTTGGGTTGATAATTACTTTTAATTGGGATTGAGTTGGAGGAACCTTCTCAATGATGTTTCAACCACCATGATAGTTAAATAAAATTTATTCCTTTGTTGTAGGGAAAAATTGGCTTTTCGTAAAAACTAAATAAACATAGAGCCTCCACCAACCATATATTCATGTAATGATAGCCTATTTCTGTTCATTGCTCTACTGTGTTATTTTGCCAGCATATTCCATGTGTTGACCCATTTTCGGGCTGCAACGTATCATGTTGCAGACTTTTTAGACGAAGAGTAAGGTTCGCTAGGTCATTGCCGTACAGCTCAGCTATGCCGTTGGAGTTGATGGACTCATTTTATCTTCCAAGCCTTCCGTTGTTATCGTGTTAGATGGCCTTAAGCCATTTTTATTGTAATAAGTTCTCTTTGGAGACATTCGATGTAAGAAGTGTGTGATTGCTACTCTGTTATAAATCCTTCGAGTACTGTGTGTGTCAGCATTACCGATCTAGGGATGACACTGAAGCACAGAGACTTGATCGTTTGAGGTCGGGTTGCTACAATTTGAAGCGAAAGCACGATACGTACATTGGACTTCAGAATCCACTCATTATGGTCACCATTTACGTTTTGTGGTTATTATACAGTCATGGGATCATCGTACAACTCTGTATTTGCTCAAGACACGACTAGTTGACCATTTAAACGCTCCACGTGGCACCTCTAGTGTTGCATCACATTATCTCACTACCATTGGGCCCACCTATCGGCTTGAATCTACTCTACATCTACATCTACACTCTTATAAAAAACAGAGTTGGTGATGATGGTGGGCCTGCCATCCTGCAATATAGGCCGTCCGATTTATATCTGACGGATAGGAAGGAAACTATGACAATTTTGCAAAAAGGTACCCACACCGCTCCACATTTGCAAATAAGGCCTTCCCTCGTTCATCCTTTTCTCTCACAAGATTAAGTAGTCATACAAATGCATCTTGATGTTATGTGCAACACACGGGCATCTTGCTAGTAAGAATGAAAACAAACGACAAAAATATATTGGATGGTGGTTCGAAGTCATGACCGCAGGCACAACGGACAAGGTGGCCTTTGTTGGGAATATGCCCTAGAGGCAATAATAAAATGGTTATTATTATATATCCTTGTTCATGATAATTGTCTATTGTTCATGCTATAATTGTGTTATCCGAAAATCGTAATACATGTGTGAATACATAGACCACAACATGTCCCTAGTGAGCCTCTAGTTGACTAGCTCGTTGATCAATAGATGGTTATGGTTTCCTAACCATGGACATTGAATGTCATTGATAAAGGGATCACATCATTAAGAGAATGATGTGATGGACAAGACCCAATCCTAAGCATAGCACAAGATCGTGTAGTTCATCTGCTAAAGCTTTTCTAATGTCAAGTATGTTTTTCCTTAGACCATGAGATTGTGCAACTCCCGGATACTGTAGGAGTACTTTGGGTGTGCCAAACGTCACAACGTAACTAGGTGGCTATAAAGGTACACCGCGGGTATCCCCGAAAGTATCTGTTGGGTTGGCACGAATCGAGACTGGGATTTATCACTCCGTATGATGGAGAGGTATCTCTAGGCCCACTCGGTAGGACATCATCATAATGAGCTCAGTGTGATCAAGGAGTTGATCATGTGATGATGTCTTACGGAACGAGTAAAGAGATTTGCCATAAAGAGATTGAACAAGGTATCGGTATACCGACGATCGAATCTCGGGCAAGTGCTATACCGGTAGACAAAGGGAATCGTATACGGGATTGATTGAATCCTTGACATCGTGGTTCATACGATGAGATCATCGTGGAGCATGTGGGAGCCAACATGGGTATCCAGATCCCGCTGTTGCTATTGGCCGGAGAGATGTATCAGTCATGTCTGCATGCCTCCCGAACCCGTAGGGTCTACACACTTAAGGTTCGATGACGCTAGGGTTATAGGGAATAGATGTACGTGGTAACTGAATGTTGTTTGGAGTCCCGGATGAGAGCCCGGACGTCACGAGGACTTTCCAGAATGGTCCGGAGGTAAAGATTTATATATGGGAAGTCCAGTTTAAGTCACCGAAAAGGTTTCGTGGTTTATCGGTATTGTACCGGGACCACCGAAGGGGTTCCGGGGGTCCACCAGGCGGTCCACCTGCCCCGAAGGACCTAATGGGCTGTAGTTGGGTGGGAACCAACCCCTTAGTGGGATGGTGCACCCCCAAGGGCCCAAGGCACCTAGGGATGGAAACCCTAGGGGGTCGCTGCCCCCCCGGGGCGGACGCCCCCTAGTTGGAAACCCTAAGGGGGCCGCTGCCCCCCCCCCCCGAGGGGCCGCCGCCCCCCCTCTAGATGGATTTAGGGGGCCGGCCCCTCTCCCCTTCCCCTATAAATAGTGGGGGGTGGGAGGGCAACCGCACCCCTTCTCCTGGCGCAGCCCTACCCCTCTCCCTCCTCGTCTCTCGCAATGCTTGGCGAAGCCCTGCTGGAGTGCCACGCTCCTCCACCACCACCACGCCGTCGTGCTGCTGCTGGATGGAGTCTTCCCCAACCTCTCCCTCTCTCCTTGCTGGATCAAGGCGCGGGAGACGTCACCGGGCTGCACGTGTGTTGAACGTGGAGGCACTGTTGTTCGGTGCTTAGATTGGAATCGGCCGCGATCTGAATCGCTTCGTGTACGACTCCACCGACCGCGTTCTTGTAACGCTTCCGCATCGCGATCTTCAAAGGTACGAAGATGCACTCCCCTCTCGTTGCTAGTAAACTCCATAGATTGATCTTGGTGATGCGTAGAATTTTTTTAATTTTTGCAACGATCCCCAACAATGGCATCATGAGGTAGGTCTATGCGTAGTTTCTATGCATGAGTAGAACACAAATTGTTGTGGGCGTCGATTTTGCCAATTTACTTGCCGTTACTAGTCCTATATTGATTCGGCGGTATCGTGGGATGAAGCGGCCCGGACCGACCTTACACGTACGCTTATGTGAGACAGGTTCCACCGAGTGACATGCACTAGTTGCATAAGGTGGCTAGCGGGTGTATGTCTCTCCCACTTTAGTCGGATCGGATTCGATGAAAAGGGTCCTTATGAAGGGTAAATAGAAATTGGCATACCACGTTGTGGTTTTGGCGTAGGTAAGAAACGTTCTTGCTAGAAACCTATAGCAGCCACGTAAAAATTTGCAACAACAATTAGAGGACGTCTAACTTGTTCTTGCAGCATATGCCGTGTGATGTTATATGGCCAAAAGGATGTGATGAATGATATATGTGATGTATGAGATTGATCATGTTCTTGTAATAGGAATCACGACTTGCATGTCGATGAGTACGACAACTGGCAGGAGCCATATGAGTTGTCTTAATTTATTGTATGACATGCGTGTCAATGAAAAACCATGTAATTACTTTACTTTATTGCTAACCGTTAGCTATAGTAGTAGAAGTAATAGTTGGCGAGACAACTTCATGAAGATACGATGATGGAGATCATGATGATGGAGATCACGGTGTCATGCCGGTGACAATGATGATCATGGCGCCCCGAAGATGGAGATCAAAAGGAGCAAAATGATATTGGCCATATCATGTCACTATTTGATTGCATGTGATGTTTATCATGTTTTTACATCTTATTTGCTTAGAATGACGGTAGCATAAATAAGATGATCCCTAATTATAATTTCAAGAAAGTGTTCCCCCTAACTGTGCACCGTTGCGAAGGTTCGTTGTTTCGAAGCACCACGTGATGATCGGGTGTGATAGATTCTAACGTTCGAATACAACGGGTGTAAGCCAGATTTACACACGCAATACACTTAGGTTGACTTGACGAGCCTAGCATGTACAGACATGGCCTTGGAACACAGAAGACCGAAAGGTCGAACATGAGTCGTATAGAAGATACGATCAACATGAAGATGTTCACCGATGATGACTAGTCCGTCTCACGTGATGATCGGACACGGCCTAGTTGACTCGGATCATGTATCACTTAGATGACTAGAGGGATGTCTATCTAAGTGGGAGTTCATTAAATAATTTGATTAGAAGAACTTAATTATCATGAACATAGTCTAAAAACTTTGCAATATGTCTTGTAGATCAAATGGCCCATGCTAATGTTGCCCTCAACTTCAACGCGTTCCTAGAGAAAACCAAGCTGAAAGACGATGGTAGCAACTACACGGACTGGGTCCGTAACCTGAGGATTATCCTCATAGCTACCAAGAAAGCATATGTCCTTGAAGCACCACGAGGTGATGCACCTATTTTCCCAGCAACTCAAGACGTTATGAATGCCTGGCAGTCGTGTAGTGATGATTACTCCCTAGTTCAGTGCGGCATGCTTTACAGCTTAGAACTGGGGCTCCAAAAGCGTTTTGAGCAACACAGAGCATATGCGATGTTCCAAGAGCTGAAAATGGTTTTCCAAGCTCATACCCGGGTTGAGAGATATGAAGTCTCCGACAAGTTCTATAGTTGTAAGATGGAGGATAATAGTTCTGTCAGCGAGCACATACTCAAAATGTCTGGGTTGCACAACCGCTTATCTCAGCTGGGAGTTAAACTCCCGGATGACGCGGTCATTGACAGAATCCTTCAGTCGCTCCCACCTAGCTACAAGAGCTTTGTGATGAACTTCAATATGGAGGGGATGGAAAAGACCATTCCTGAGGTATATTCAATGCTGAAATCAGCGGAGGTGGAGATCAAAAAGGAACATCAAGTGTTGATGGTGAATAAAACCACTAAGTTCAAGAAAGGCAAGGGTAAGAAGAACTTCAAGAAGGATGGCAAGGGAGTTGCCGCGCCCGGTAAGCCAGTTGCCGGGAAGAAGCCAAAGCATGGACCCAATCCTGAGACCGAGTGCTTTTATTGCAAGGGAAACGGTCACTGGAAGCGGAACTGCCCCAAGTACTTAGCGGATAAGAAGGCCGACAATACCAAAGGTATATGTGATATACATGTTATTGATGTGTACCTAACCAGCGCTCATAGTAGCTCCTGGGTATTTGATACCGGTGTGGTTGCTCATATTTGTAACTCAAAACAGGAGCTGTGGACTAAGCGGAGACTAGCGAAGGACGAGGTGACGATGCGCGTCGGGAATGGTTCCAAGGTCGATGTGATCGCCGTCGGCACGCTACCTCTACATTTACCTACGGGGTTAGTTTTAAACCTCAATAATTGTTATTTAGTACCAGCTTTGAGCATTAACATTGTATCTGGATCTCGTTTAATGCGATATGGCTACTCATTTAAATATGAGAATGATGGTTGTTCTATTTATATGGGAGACATGTTTTATGGTCATGCCCCACTGGTGAGTGGTTTATTCTTATTTAATCTCGAACGTGATGTTACACATATTCATAGTGTGAATGCCAAAAGATGTAAGGTTGATAATGATAGTCCCACATACTTGTGCCACTGCCGCCTTGGTCACATTGGTGTCAAACGCATGAAGAAACTCCATGCAGATGGACTTTTGGAGTCTCTTGATTATGAATCACTTGACACGTGCGAACCATGCCTCATGGGCAAAATGACCAAGACTCCGTTCTCCGGAACAATGGAGCGAGCAACCAACTTATTGGAAATCATACATACTGATGTGTGCGGTCCAATGAGCATTCAGGCTTGCGGTGGTTATCGTTATGTTCTCACTCTCACTGATGACTTAAGTAGATATGGGTATGTCTACTTAAGGAAACACAAGTCTGAGACCTTTAAAAAGTTAAAGGAATTTCAGAGTGAGGTTGAAAATCAACGTGACAGGAAAATCAAGTTCTTACGATCAGATCGTGGGGGAGAATATTTGAGTCACGAATTTGGCACGCACTTAAGGAAATGTGGAATTGTTTCACAACTCACGCCGCCTGGAACTCCTCAGCGTAATGGTGTGTCTGAATGTCGAAATCGCACTCTATTGTATATGGTGCGATCCATGATGTCTCTTACTGACCTACCGCTATCATTTTGGGGTTATGCTTTAGAGACCGCCGCATTCACTTTAAATAGGGCTCCGTCGAAATCCGTTGAGACGACACCGTATGAATTATGGTTTGGGAAGAAACCTAAGCTGTCGTTTCTAAAAGTTTGGGGATGCGATGCTTATGTCAAGAAACTTCAACCTGAAAAGCTCGAACCCAAATCGGAAAAATGTGTCTTCATAGGATACCCTAAGGAAACTATTGGGTATACCTTCTACCTCAGATCCGAAGGCAAGATCTTCGTTGCCAAGAATGGATCCTTTCTAGAGAAAGAGTTTCTCTCCAAAGAAGTAAGTGGGAGGAAAGTAGAACTTGATGAAGTACTGCCTCTTGAACCGGAAAGTAGCGCAGCTCAAGAAAATGTTTCTATGGTGCCTGCACCGACTAGAGAGGAAGTTAATGATGATGATCAAGGAACTTCGGATCAAGTTACTACTGAACTTCGTAGGTCTACAAGGACACATTCCACACCAGAATGGTATGTCAACCCTGTCCTAGAAATAATGTTGTTAGACAATGGTGAACCTTCGAACTATGAAGAAGCGATAGCAGGCCCAGATTCCAACAAATGGCTTGAAGCCATGAAATCTGAGATAGGATCCATGTATGAAAACAAAGTATGGACTTTGATAGACTTGCCCGATGATCGGCGAGCCATAGAAAATAAATGGATCTTTAAGAAGAAGACGGACGCAGATGGCAATGTGACCATCTATAAAGCTCGGCTTGTCGCTAAGGGTTATCGACAAGTTCAAGGGGTTGACTACTATGAGACCTTCTCACCCGTAGCGAAGCTGAAGTCCGTCCGAATCATGTTAGCAATTGCCACATTCTATGACTATGAGATATAGCAAATGGACGTCAAAATGACATTCCTTAATGGTTTCCTTAAGGAAGAATTGTATAGGATGCAACCGGAAGGTTTTGTCGATCCTAAGAATGCTGACAAGGTATGCAAGCTCCAACGCTCGATCTATGGGCTGGTGCAAGCATCTCGGAGTTGGAACATTCGTTTTGATGAGATGATCAAAGCATTTGGGTTTACACAGATTTATGGAGAAGCCTGTATTTATAAGAAAGTGAGTGGGAGCTCTGTAGCATTTCTCATATTATATGTGGATGACATACTATTGATGGGAAATGATATAGAACTCTTGGAAAGCATAAAGGCCTACTTGAATAAGTGTTTTTCAATGAAGGACCTTGGAGAAGCTGCTTACATATTAGGCATCAAGATCTATAGAGATAGATCGAGACGCCTCATTGGTCTTTCACAAAGCACATACCTTGACAAGATATTGAAGAAGTTCAATATGGATCAGTCCAAGAAGGGGTTCTTGCCTGTATTGCAAGGTGTGAGATTGAGCACGACTCAATGCCCGACCACGGTGCAGGATAGAGAGAAGATGAGTGTCATCCCTATGCCTCGGCCATAGGGTCTATTATGTATGCCATGCTGTGTACCAGACCTGATGTAAACCTTGCCATAAGTTTGGTAGGAAGGTACCAAAGTAATCCCGGCATGGAACACTGGACAGCAGTCAAGAATATCCCGAAGTACCTGAAAAGGACTAAGGATATGTTTCTCATTTATGGAGGTGACGGAGAGCTCGTCGTAAAGGGTTATTTTAATACTAGTTTCGACACAGATCTGGATGACTCCAAGTCACAAACCGGATATGTGTATATTTTGAATGGTGGGGCAGTCAGCTGGTGCAGTTGCAAGCAAAGCATCATGGCAGGATCTACATGTGAAGCGGAGTACATGGCAGCCTCGGAGGTAGCACATGAAGCAATCTGCATGAAGGAGTTCATTACCGACCTAGGAGTTATTCCCAATGCGTCGGGCCCGATGACTCTCTTCTGTGACAACACTGGAGCTATTGCCCTTGCCAAGGAGCCTAGGTTTCACAAGAAGACTAGGCATATCAAGCGTCGCTTCAACTCCATTCATGAAAATGTTCAAGATGGAGACATAGAGATTTTTAAAGTGCATACAGACCTGAATGTCGCAGATCCGTTGACTAAACCTCTTCCACGTGCAAAACATGATCAACACCAGAACTCTATGGGTGTTCGATTCATCACAATGTAACTAGGTTATTGACTCTAGTGCAAGTGGGAGACTATTGGAAATATGCCCTAGAGGCAATAATAAAATTGTTATTATTATATTTCCTTGTTCATGATAATTGTCTATTGTTCATGCTATAATTGTGTTATCCGGAAATCGTAATACATGTGTGAATACATAGACCACAACATGTCCCTAGTGAGCCTCTAGTTGACTAGCTCGTTGATCAATAGATGGTTACGGTTTCCTAACCATGGATATTGGATGTCATTGATAACGGGATAACATCATTAGGAGAATGATGTGATGGACAAGACCCAATCCTAAGCATAGCACAAGATCAT
The DNA here is from genome assembly GCA_034509565.1 of Triticum monococcum. Lineage (NCBI taxonomy): Eukaryota > Viridiplantae > Streptophyta > Magnoliopsida > Poales > Poaceae > Triticum > Triticum monococcum. The sequence continues at coordinate 480,298,096 of CM067843.1, forward strand.
GTAGTTCGTCTGCTAAATCTTTTCTAATGTCAAGTATCTTCTTTCCTTAGACCATGAGATTGTGCAACTCCCAGATACCGTAGGAGTACTTTGGGTGTGGCAAACGTCACAACGTAATTGGGTGGCTATAAAGGTACACTGCGGGTATCCCCGAAAGTATCTGTTGGGTTGGCACGAATCGAGACTGGGATTTGTCACTCCGTATGACGGAGAGGTATCTCTGGGCCCACTCGGTAGGACATCATCATAATGAGCTCAGTGTGATCAAGGAGTTGATCATGGGATGATGTGTTATGGAACGAGTAAAGAGATTCGCCGTAATGAGATTGAACAAGGTATCGGTATACCGATGATCGAATCTCGGGCAAGTGCTATACCGGTAGACAAAGGGAATCATATACGGGATTGATTGAATCCTTGACATTGTGGTTCATCCGATGAGATCATCGTGGAGCATGTGGGAGCCAACATGGATATCCAAATCCTGCTATTGGCTATTGGCCGGAGAGATGTGTCAGTCATGTCTGCATGCCTCCCGAACCCGTAGGGTCTGCACACTTAAGGTTCGATGATGCTAGGGTTATAGGGAATAGATGTACATGGTTACCGAATGTTGTTCGGAGTCCTGGATGAGATCCCGGACATCACGAGGAGTTCCGGAATGGTTCGGAGGTAAATATTTATATATGGGAAGTCCAGTTTCAGTCATTGGAAAGGTTTCGGGGTTTATCGGTATTGTACCGGGACCACCGAAGGGGTTCTGGGGGTCCACCGGGAGGGTCCACCTGCCCCGAAGGACCTAATGGGCTATAGTTGGGTGGGAACCAGCCCCTTAGTGGGATGGTGCGCCCCCCAAGGGCCCAAGGCGCCTAGGGTTGGAAACCATAGTGGGCCGCTGCCCCCCCCCCCCCCGGGGGGGGGGGGGGCGAGCGCCCCCCTAGTTGGAAACCCTAAGGGGGCCGCTGCCCCCCTGAGGGGCCGCCGCCCCCCTCTAGATGGATCTAGGGGTCGGCCCCTCTCCCCTTCCCCGTATAAATAGTGGGGGGTGGGAGGGCAACCGCACCCCTTCTCCTAGCGCAGCCCTACCCCTCTCCCTCCGCGTCTCTCGCAGTGCTTGGCAAAGCCTTGCTGGAGTGCCACGCTCCTCCACCACCACCACGCCGTCGTGCTGCTGCTAGACGGAGTCTTCCCCAACCTCTCGGTCTCTCCTTGCTGGATCAAGGCACGGGAGATGTCACCGGGCTGCACGTGTGTTGAACGTGGAGGCACCGTTGTTCGGTGCTTAGATCGGAATCGATTGTGATCTGAATCGCTTCGTGTACGACTCCACCGACCGCGTTCTTGTAACGCTTCCGCATCGCGATCTTCAAAGGTATGAAGATGCACTCCCATCTCGTTGCTAGTAAACTCCATAGATTGATCTTGGTGATGCATAGAAATTTTTTAATTTCTGCAATGATCCCCAACAGCCTTGTATTGGTATGTTGAGCCATCTGTTTTAACACACAGGAGCTGGTGTGGTGATTATACACACACGCACGCATGCACACGAGCTGAATGCACGCAACACTCACACGAACACATGCAGCCACGCACGCACGCAACACTCACACATACACATGTAGCCACACACGCACACAACACTCACACGCACACACGCACGCATGCATGCACACACCACACGACCAACACACACTCTCACGCTCAAGTGCTCAACCTACACGTGCATGCGCACACATCATGCCCTGACAGACACATACACAACCAGGTGATTCCCGCACATGGTTTGGAGTCTTGTCATGCCTGCGTAAATTTGTGTTTATTTGACCTTTTTCCTATGCGAACTGACAGGTGGGACCCACAAGGAACATGGTCAATTTAACTAGTCAACATGGTGCCACGCAAACTATTTGGCCGGTCAACAAAGTGCAATCCGATGCTGAATGGTGAGCAAGTGACCATATAATCACCGCAAAACGTATATAGTGACCGTAATGAGCGTATTCTGAAGTTCGGTGACCGTATTATGCTTTCTCTCTGTAGGCCCTCCAAAACTACACCTCTATACGTTCTCGCATGTTACATCTAACAACTATGCAATACAGCACTACTACTATACTCTAATACAATAAATCATATGTGTTTTTAGTTTTACTAGATATCATATTGTTACTTAATTATTCAGTTTGCATACATTAAAATTTCCTTTGAAATGTATGGACAGTATCATCTACTGCGCGGGAAAAATCCCACCCCTTCCTGTTTAATCGGGTTTGTATCGGTGGATCATGCGAAACAACAAAACTATAGTACTACTATACAGTACAAGTGACAGTTCACTGGGCCGCCGTGTCGTGTACTCCTCCGTCATAAGAGTGGAGCGCTCGCTTTCATAAATGTTCTAGTCCCTTTCGCCGGCATGTGGGACATCAAGCTACCGGGTCCACGTGCCATACCGAAATACAGTGCAGAGCAGCAGGGGTGAAGCACCCCAGTCATGGCGCCGGCGTAGTAATGAGCAACGAGGCGTCAAATCACAAAGCTGCACCTTTCCCGCAGTTAAGTTGGAGGGACGAAGTAATAATAATGCCATAAAAAAGAAGTTGGAGGAACGAAGCAACCATCATTTCAATCATTGCTGAATCCGCTTCTCCCTCATCTTCTTCAAGTTAACCACGTGTTGCTTCTGCCATTGTTCTGCCTCATGTGGGACGTGGATCGGCTTGGTAAAGCACTAACATGTGGGACCGCATGTTAGCAAACTGCCAGGCTAACGTCCTCTAAAAATAGGAAACCTCCCCCGCCATCCGTGTGGCAAAATCACCTCCTTTTTTACTAATCTTGATTCTATAATTTTTAGATCAATATAATTGAGATTTGTATAGATAGCACACATGAGCAAAACCAAGTGGTATGGTTAAGGGCATCCACAATGTGTAGCCAAATGTGAAAATAGCTTTTTTTCATCTATGGGAACCATTGTGGACGGTGCTGCCAAAGCCAAAAAGATGGAACCGAAGCTCCCTGATTGATTGATTGAAGGAATAGAAAAATGCAACGTCTCTCCTCTTTCTCCCGTGCTTGGATGCATGTATAGTATAGAGCACAAAGTCTACTCCCCTGTCCCTTCTATCACAAATCACAAAGCAGTTAGGCATCAAATCACAAAGCACGGACGAAGCAACCATCATTTCACTCTTCGCTGACTCCGCTTCTCCATCGTTTTCTTTGAGAAACCACCTCACCGCATAGCTGGACGGACGACGCTATTGTGTACTAGTAGTGCTAGTACATTTACGCATCCTTTGGTTCAACGGACTTCCTGGATGCAAATAAGGAGGTTGCCTTGGCTTGCAGGCGGCACTTGCGAGCGACTTACCATGGTCTCCCTCAATGGTGTTCTTCGTCGAACGCACTTTGCCATACCACAATGTTCGAGATATCATCGACGTCACTTCAATGGGGAAGGAAGTCAAATAGTTACTACCTCCATTTTTTGTACAGAAGGCTAGTATATCAAAATTACAATTTGCAAAAGGCCTCTAACACTACCCGAGGCAAAATTGATGGGGTTGGCCTTGTACTAGCAACCAAGGACATTAATATACCCTTGTTGTAACGCCCTCGATGCAGCTATATCTCCCACGTGTCGAAGCACGACTTAGAGGCATAACCGCATTGAAAGCAATGTCGCAAGTGAGGTAATCTTCACACAACCCATGTAATACATAAGGGAAAGAGATACATAGTTGGTTTACAATCGCCACTTCACACAATTACATGAATAAAGCATTACATCATCCAAATACACTCAAGGTCCGAATATGGAACCAAAAGATAAGAAGAACCCCAAATGCGACAAAGGTCCCCGATCGACCCCAACTGGGCTCCACTACTGATCAACTAGAACGAAACAACATAAAGGACAAGATCTTCATCGAGCTCCTCCTGAGCTTGGTTGCGTCATCTGCACGGACTCATCGGCACCTGCAAACTGGTTTTGGAAGTATCTGTCAGCCACGGGGACTCAGCAATCTCGCACCCTCGCGATCAAGACTATTTAAGCTTATGGGTAAGGTAAAAGTATGAGGTGGAGCTGCAGCAAGCGACTAGCATATATGGTGGCTAACATACGCAAATGAGAGCGAGAAGAGAAGGCAAAGCACGATTGAGAATCTATGATCAATAAGTGATCCTATAACAACCTACGTCAAGCATAACTCCAACAACCGTGTTCACTTCCCGGACTCCGCCGGAAAGAGACCATCACAGTTACACACGCAGTTGATGCTTTTTAATTAAGGTCAACTTCAGGTTTTCTACAACCGGACATAAACAAATTCCCATCTGCCCATAACCGCGGGCACGGCTTTTGAAAGTTCAAATCCCTGTAGGCGTGTCCCAACTTAGCCCATCACAAGCTCTCACGGTCAACGAAGGAGAGAGACATCCTCCCGAGACATTCCGATAAGACTCGGTATCCCGGTTCTACAAGACATTTCGACAGGGCAAAACTAAACCAGCAACATCGCCCGAATGTGCCGACAAATCCCGATAGGAGCTGCACATATATCTTTCTCAGGGCACACTCAGATTGTCCTAGGTATGGGTAAGCCAGCCCAGAGTTGCCCCTGGTGGCCACCGGCAGCTGACAGGTTGGACCAACACTCAGAGGAGCACTGGCCGGGGGGGGTAAAATAATGATGACCCTTGAGTCTGCAGAACCCAAGAGAAAGAAAAGGCTAGGTGGCGAATGGTAAAACCAATGTTGGGCATTGCTGGAGAAGTTTTACTCAAGGCAAACTGTCAAGGGGTTCCCATAATAGCCCAACCGCGTAAGGAACGCAAAATCCGGGAACATAACACCGATATGACGGAAACTAGGGCGGCAAGAGTGGAACAAAACACCAGGCATAAGGCCGAGCCTTCCACCCTTTACCAAGTATATAGATGCATTAATTAGATAAGATATATTGTGATATCCCAACAAGTAAACATGTTCCAACAAGGAACAACATCTCCATGTTCCAACAAGGAACAAACTTCAATCTTCACTTGCAACTAACAACGCTATAAGAGGGGCTGAGCAAAGCGGTAACATAGCCAAACAACGGTTTGCTAGGACTAGGTAGGTTAGAGACTTGGTTCAACAATATGGGAGGCATGATAAGAAAGTGGTAGGTATCGCAGCATAGGCATAGCAAAAGAGCGAGCAACTAGCAAGCAAAGATAGAAGTGATTTCGAGGGTATGGTCATCTTGCCTGAAATCCCGCAAGGAAGAAGAATGAGTCCATGAAGAAGATAAACGGACGTAGACGAACGGGTCCTCATAAATGCGACGTTACCGGAACCAACCCGAAGAAGCAAACACCGGAAAAGAAAGCACACACATAGTAAACAAACCACACATGAACATGGTATGATATGCGGGATGTGGTATGCGATGCATATGCATGATTGGACAAGGAATGCATGAACCTGGCCTCAACTTGGAAAACCAAGTGTGCCACTAGAAAGATGAGGTGATTTTGGTTGAAATCGATATAAAGATCACCGGAATCGGAGTTACGGTTTGGAAATGGCAAGCAATTCAAATATGACACTGGTCTGCGATTTACAGCAAGTAGTCATCTAAATGCAATGAGATGAACATGCTACAACACTCAAACATGGCATCAAAATACATGGCAGGGATGCATTCAAGATGCTTAACAAAAGTCTAGCACTGAGCTACGGCCAATTCATCCATTATCAGGTTCAAACAAGCATGGCAAAACTGCAAATGGTAAACAGATCTCAGACTTAGTGAAATTAACACTTGTCTGGAATTTCAGACCAAGTAGCTCTCTTCGAAGCAACAAAACAACATGCTACAGGACATGAACATGACAAAGTAAAACATGGCATGGAGCTACTCAAATAGATTAACAAAAGTCCCTTAGTGACCTTGGGCCAAAAGGGATCACAAAATACATTTGCAAGCATGTGAACATCGCAAAAACATAATCAGTTTTCAGAGTTAGTGAAAACTGGGACAAGCTGAAATCATAACTCAAGTAGGCATGTTTACGAGCTCGATGCACTCACTACGGTGCAAGTCATGGCAAGACAAGCATACATCCATCAAGAAGGCAAAAAATGCAAGCTAGAAATGGCAAGAACAATAGCATAGCATGCACGGATCAACTACGACATCACCGGCAAAATTGCAAACAAGTTGACAATCTGCCCAGATTCACAAAGTAGCAAAAGTAGAGCTCGATTGACTCAAGCTAGGGTGCTCCATCAATGCAAACAAAGACATGGAAGGATAGAGCACTACAAGATTAACAAAACATCCTTACTGATCATCCTCGAAAGAGGCACGAATCACTAGGAAACAACATGAACATATGGCATCATGAACTAAACAGCTCAAGGACTTGGTGGAAATGCTAAGTCCCTGAAAACAGAATTACCAAGTGCCTCAATTTGCAAGCTTGCACTAGTCACTACACACATCACAAAAATACATGGGTTGCACCTCTGGAAAGATGACAAAACCCTTAACAAAACATATGTAGAGCTCATGGGCATATCATGCACACAATAATCATGGCAAAAATGACAAAAGTCTAACATGGAGTAGCAGATCTGATAATTAACTCAAGTAGCCCTCTTCTAACAGCATTTCGGGCATCAAGATGAACTCAAATGAAAATGATGCAATGGAATGAAATGATGTACTCTCTGAGATGAACATTTCGATATGCTATATGCATGAATCGGAGCTATGGATGCAAAGATATAGCATGACGAACATGAACACATGGATCTGGGAATCGGGGACTTAGGCGAATTTATACCTCCGGAAAAGTCAACGGGTGGACGAGGTGGTACGGGACGGGGTGGATCCGGATCGAGATGACGGCGTTTGGATCGGGGGACGGGTGGATCTCATCCACCCGCCCGGATCTGACCGGAGCGGATTCCGGCGAGTGGCGGCGCGCTCCGGCGAGCTTGGACGCCGGCGAGGGGAGATCTGGCGATGGCCACGGATACGGGCGGCGCAGATGGCGGTGGCGGTGCGGGGTGGCGCCAGCAACCCGTGGAGAAATCCGGCGAGCGAGCGCGGGTGGCGGTGCCCCCAGGCGGCGGCGAGGAGCGCGGGTGGCGGCGGACGGAGCAACGGGCGACAGCGGCGGGGTGCCACGGCGGCGGCGCGGAGCAACTTCGGCGGCCGGGCGCGAAGGAGACGACGGGGCGAACGGCGCGACTCGGCCGGTAGAGCGGCGCGGCGGATCCGGGCCGGGCGGGTCGGATCTGGGCGTCCCGGGCCCGGTGGCGCGGGGACGGCGGCGGCGACAGGTGGCGGCCCTTGAGTGGCTGAGGCGGCGGTTAGGCTGACGTGGCGGCTCCCCATTGGTGGGAGTGAGGTGGCCGCGGGCGGTGGACACATCCGGCGCGGCGTGGACGCGTCCGGCGGCGTGAGAGGAGGAGTTTTGAGGTTTCATCCGCGAATATTTCGGGGATGGCCACATATTTATAGGTAGAGGGAGCTAGGAGAGTCCAAATGAGGTGCGGTTTTCGGCCACACGATCGTGATCGAACGCTCTAGATGATGGAGCAGAGTTAGGTGGGTTTTGGGCCAAATTGGAGGGGTGTTGGGCTGCAACACACACGAGGCCTTTTCAGTCCCTCGGTTAACCGTTGTAGTATCAAACGAAGTCCAAATGGTACGAAACTTGACAGGCGGTCTACCGGTAGTAAACCAAGGCCACTTGGCAAGTCTCGGTCCAATTCGGAAAAGTTTAATCCCCACACATGAAAGAAAGATAGAAATGACCACCGGAGGAGAACGAAGTGCCGGAATGTAAAACGGACAACGGGGAAAATGCTCGGATGCATGAGACGAACATGTATGCAAAAGAAATGCACATGATGACATGATATGCAATGTATGACACGCAAGCAATGACAAGGCAACAACAGCGAATAACTGAACGACACCTGGCACATCGGTCTCGGGGCGTTACAACACTCCACCACTACGAGAGGATCTCGTCCCGAGATCTAGAATGGCACCGGAGGGAAAACAGAAGAGAAAGAGAAGAGGTAAAGCAAGTTGCTTCTTTTACCAAAGGGTGAAACCAAAGAACCTTGCGAGGTTGAACAATTCCGAGAAAAGAATACAATGAAGGTGAACAAGGTCGAAAAACACTCCGTTAGAAAAGAGGGACAAAGAACATTGCGAAACACCTTGAGGATGAAGGGAAGACATATATTGAAAACACTCCGGTTAAGATTAAGATGGAGAAGGAATAACACTGATATAATTTGGACAGCACTTCGACTGAGAAGGGATGCAAAATTTCATAACATGAGAGAGCTCGAAAGAAAACACGACACTCCAGTTGAATGTATAAGCAAAGAAAAGAACACTATCATGACAAAACAAGAAGATGTGTAGAAGAGAGCAACATCACAATGCCTCTGGAACAAAAGAATAGAAGATAGATAATTGAGATAGGAGAATGGAGAAGAAAATGCCAACTTCTGCCACAGAATTGATTGAAGAGGCATCTTTAGGAGAAGGGTCGAACGGAGTTGTTGGGAAAAACAACAACGAAAGGGTAAGCTTGATATGGTCTTGCGGAATACATCTCAAATTATGAGGTGACAACCTGCCACTCACGGGAAAAGAATTGGATTGATATGAACAAGGAGACAAGAAGCTTATTTCACCGGGAGGGTAGATGAAGAACTTGGGTCTTATATGAGCACCATAAATAGCAACAATCCTCAGGGACGGTTTTAGGTGAAATATAGCCCAAGATAGCTCCAACAACGAGATTGATGGATTTAAAATACCTCATTCATAACAACATGTGAGTTATGAAACATGAACGCAAATTATTAAGAATGACATAATACCATCTCCAATGATACGTAAGAAAGATTGAACTCCGGATTGTGAGAAGAAGAAAACTTGAAGTATATTTTGGCGGATCATCGCTTCGAGAGATCTCTTGAAAAACAATTGAAGAATGAAAAGAATCCTTGACGAACCACCATGAGGAACTCCGGTAATAAAAGAATGATCAAACGAAATGGAGGATGAAAGAATAAGGTTGAAACCTTGCAATGATTTAGATGGACCTCCGTGATAATATAATTGAAAGAGGTTGGAACTCCGGGAAGAAAAGATAAGATGAACAATTGAGATCAAGAATTTTTGATGAACCTCCGAAATAGGGAATTAAGTTTACTCGATGAAACAAGAATAAGAATTACATTATGCGTATCCTTCACCAATTAAAATTGATGACAAACAATGGAATTGGCATACTACTTATTCTCGTAGAAAGGATTAAGATAGATATAGCGCCAACTTGGGAAGGTCTTCTTTGAACCACCGGTAGGATTGACAACGAATAAATTGATAAGGAAGAGAAACCTGGAAGAACCACCGTAAGAAATTAAAATGAACGAAGATACTTGAGAGAACTTAGATACAACTGAAACGAAGAGATCACGCGTTGATTAAGGAATATTGAATGATGCACTGGTGAGATTAGGAGAACGACAGCTGGAAGCTAAAAATGAATAATATTTGAAAAGATGGCCTTCGGAGGAAATAAATGGAAACAACTCATGAAATGCTCCGGGTGGGTGAAAGAATTCTCACAATCAAAACCAATTATGAGAGGATGGCACAAAGCTAGAGCCATAAATCTTGAAGAGAAAGGAGCAAGATTTAGAGGAAAATCTTTTTCGGTCTTCAAATGTTGAGAATGACGATGAGAACACCACCATGAATTATTTAGACACTCCGGAATAATCAAAACAAAGAGGTTGAGCCAATGATGAAAAGAATTGTGAAAGATCTAGGAGAAGGCATTTGACTGATGATAAATCATTCTTACGTCAAACTTCGAAAAGAATTTTGGATAGCTCTGGAAAAAATAAGAAGAATCAGGTAAGATCCTGGGAAAAAAACCTGTGGGTTAGGGCCCACTCAAAAAAAACCATAGAACGATTTAAAAGAGGGAATGCACCGGTTGAATTAAATGACTTGAATGAGGGAACATCCTCGAAAAAGCTTGAACGAAAGAAGAGTGGAAACACGAATCTTCAGGATATCTTGAGCACTCTGGAACAATTGAATAGCGAGAAATGACTAAATATAAGGTGCACCGGCATGAGAAGGCATTTGAAATAAGGAAAAGAATATGATCAAACACCGAAAGCTTGAATTGGTTCCACCGGAGAAGAAAACGAGTGATGAGAGACAAACTTGAAGCTCCGTTAGAATCCTTATGAGAATCTCCGGATAAGAATATTGATAGCAAAGGACGGAGAGACTTCACATCAATAAGAAGGATACTCGATTAAGAGATCTAAATCCTTAGAGAAAAACAAAGGGAGGGAGGGTGGGAAAAACAAAGACAATTTGGAATGGATGGAACGAACACCGTTGAGAAATTTAGAATTGATCTTGCGGATGTTGAAATGATCGGATCCACTTGAAGAGAAGCACATCGGTGAAAAGGATTGACATGACAATCTCGATTATCAAGAAGGATTAGTATTCCCATAGGAATATGAGAACACCATTTGGGGAAGGTATGGAATCAACATTTGACTTCGAAGCAACTCGATTACCACAACTCAAAACAAAACAAAGGATTGACTTGCAGGATAAGCCGGAACAAACATATGATAGAGATTTCATCCGAAGTTTTCGTGGTGGGGCCCACACGGGCTCGATCGTACAACACCATCATGTACAAGGCAGTGCACATGACATACGAAGCATCCCCGAGTCGGCATAGCCAAGGACTCTTTAAGACACAACGAGACCACTGTAAAACCAACCGTGAATAGGCGGACCACTAGACGTCGAACCCCAATTTCATATCATACATCTGTCGGAAAGATATCCTAAGAGCTACTTGAATTCCCACTTATAAACTCCCGAAATTTTCCTAGTTATGCAATCAGGTGTTGGGGATACAGGGGAAGCATAATATCTCACCCAAACTAGCAAATCCTACATCCAGCTGTATCCATCCTTCAACACATAACCAAGAAACCTTCAGAAACCATCTACCTCAACCTTCGAAAAGCATCTGTTATACAAGTTATGGCAATACTCCCGAACTCCCGCCCCAGTACTGGGTGGCGTCGAGGTTATCTCACCAACGAACTGCATAAAAGAGATTTTCGATGTCGGCGTACTAAACTCAAGTATTCCAGAACTGCAACGATAAAATTGTGACGACAACACCTCAGAGCTCAACTCCCCGGGACACTTCCACAAAACCCCTAACAGGAGGCACCAAGACAATGTTCTCGTCACAAAACCATCGAAACGATTCCAAGATACCCGCGTGATCCTAAAAAAAGTTTTAGTGAAATTTGAGAAGAGAATAGTCAAAACTCTACGACAGGATGCCTTACCAGAGTGATGAGGGGACTGAGAAGTAAAAAAGAATTCCTAAACTCTCCGATATATAATTCCTACATGGGTCAAAACATTTTTCTAGACACAACTCGGCCGCTAAAAACGATCAATCAGTGGGGGCTCCTAAGGTCGGGGAAGGCTCTGATTACCAACTTGTAACGCCCTCGATGCGGCTATATCTCCCACGTGTCGAAGCATGACTTAGAGGCATAACCGCATTGAAAGCAATGTCGCAAGTGATGTAATCTTCACACAACCCATGTAATACATAAGGGAAAGAGATACATAGTTGGCTTACAATCGCCACTTCACACAATTACATGAATAAAGCATTACATCATCCAAATACACTCAAGGTACGACTATGGAACCAAAATATAAGAAGAACCCCAAATGCGACAAAGGTCCCCGATCGACCCCAACTGGGCTCCACTACTGATCAACTAGAACAAAACAACATAAAGGACAAGATCTTTATCGAGCTCCTCCTGAGCTTGGTTGCGTCATCTGCACGGACTCATCGGCACCTGCAAACTGGTTTTGGAAGTATCTATGAGCCACGGGGACTCAGCAATCTCGCACCCTCGCGACCAAGACTATTTAAGCTTATGGGTAAGGTAAAAGTATGAGGTGGAGCTGCAGCAAGCGACTAGCATATATGGTGGCTAACATACGCAAATGAGAGCGAGAAGAGAAGGCAAAGCACGATCGAGAATCTATGATCAAGAAGTGATCCTAGAACAACCTACGTCAAGCATAACTCCAACAACCATGTTCACTTCCCGGACTCTGCCGGAAAGAGACCATCACGATTACACATGCAGTTGATGCATTTTAATTATGGTCAACTTCAGGTTTTCTATAACCGGACGTTAACAAATTCCCATCTGCGCATAACCGCGGGCACGGCTTTCAAAAGTTCAAATCCCTGTAGGGGTGTCCCAACTTAGCCCATCACAAGCTCTCACGGTCAATGAAGGAAAGAGACCTCCTCCCGGGACATTCCGATCAGACTCGGTATCCCGGTTCTACAAGACATTTTGACAGGGCAAAACTAAACCAGCAACACCGCCTGAATGTGCCGACAAATCTCGATAGGAGCTGCACATATCTCTTTCTCAGGGCACACTCAGATTGTCCTAGGTACGGGTAAGCCAGCCCAGAGTTGCCCCTGGTGGCCACCGGCAGCTGACAGGTTGGACCAACACTCAGAGGAGCACTGGCCCGGGGGGGAAAATAATGATGACCCTTGAGTCTGCAGAACCCAAGGGAAAGAAAAGGCTAGGTGGCGAATGGTAAAACCAATGTTGGGCATTGCTGGAGAAGTTTTACTCAAGGAGAACTGTCAAGGGGTTCCCATAATAGCCCAACCGCGTAAGGAACGCAAAATCCGGGTACATAACACCGATATGACGGAAACTAGGGCGGCCAGAGTGGAACAAAACACCAGGCATAAGGCCGAGCCTTCCACCCTTTACCAAGTATATAGATGCTTAATTAGATAAGATATATTGTGATATCCGAACAAGTAAACATGTTCCAACAAGGAACAACATCCCCATGTTCCAACAAGGAACAAACTTCAATCTTCACCTGCAACTAACAACGCTATAAGAGGGGCTGAGCAAAGCGGTAACATAGCCAAACAACGGTTTGCTAGGACTAGGTAGGTTAGAGGCTTGGTTCAACAATATGGGAGGCATGATAAGAAAGTGGTAGGTATCGCAGCATAGGCATAGCAAAAGAGCGAGCAACTAGCAAGCAAAGATAGAAGTTCTTTCGAGGGTATGGTCATCTTGCCTGAAATCCCGCAAGGAAGAAGAACGAGTCCATGAAGAAGACAAACAGACGTAGACGAACGGGTCCTCACAAATGCGACATTACCGGAACCAACCCGAAGAAGAAAACACCGGAAAAGAAAACACACACATAGTAAATAAACCACACATGAACATGGTATGATATGCGGGATGCGATATGCGATGCATATGCATGATTGGACAAGGAATGCATGAACCTGGCCTCAACTTGGAAAACCAAGTTTGCCACTGGAAAGATGAGGTGATTTCGGTTGAAATCGATATAAAGATCACCAGAATCGGAGTTACGGTTTGGAAATGGCAAGCAATTCAAATATGACACCGGTCTGCGATTTACAGCAAGTAGTCATCTAAATGCAATGAGATGAATATGCTACAGCACTCAAACTTGGCATCAAAATATATGACAGGGACGCATTCAAGATGCTTAACAAAAGTCTAGCACTGAGCTACGGCCAATTCATCCATTATCAGGTTCAAACAAGCATGGAAAAACTGCAAATGGTAAACAGATCTCAGACTTAGTGAAATTAACACTTGTCTAGAATTTCAGACCAAGTAGCTCTCTTCGGAGCAACAAAACAACATGCTACAGGGCCTGAACATGACAAAGTAAAACATGGCATGGGGCTACTCAAATAGATTAACAAAAGTCCCTTAGTGACCTTGAGCCAAAAGGGACCACAAAATACATTTGCAAGCATGTGAACATCGCAAAAACATAATCAGTTTTCAGACCTAGTGAAAACTGGGACAAGCTGAAATCATAACTCAAGTAGGCATGTTTACGAGCTCGATGCACTCACTATGGTGCAAGTCACTGCAAGACAAGCATACATCCATCAAGAAGGCACAAAATTCAAGCTAGAAATGGCAAGAACAATAGCATAGCATGCATGGATCAACTACGACATCACCGGCAAAATTGCCAACAAGTTGACAATCTGCCCAGATTCACAAAGTAGCAAAAGTAGAGCTCGATTGACTCAAGCTAGGGTGCTCCATCAATGCAAACAAAGACATGGATGGATAGAGCACTACAAGATTAACAAAATATCCTTACTGATCATCCTCAAAAGAGGCACGGATTACTAGGAAACATCATGAACATATGGCATCATGAACTAAACAGCTCAAGGACTTAGTGGAAATGCTAAGTCCCTGAAAACAGAATTATCAAGTGCCTCACTTTGCAAGCTTGCACTAGTCACTACACACATCACAAAAATACATGGGTTGCACCTCTGGAAAGATGACAAAACCCTTAACAAAACATATGTAGAGCTCATGGGCATATCATGCACACAATAATCATGGCAAAAATGACAAAAGTCTAACATGGAGTAGCAGATCTGACAATTAACTCAAGTAGCCCTCTTCTAACAGCATTTCGGGCATCAAGATGAACTCAAATGAAAATGATGCAATGGAATGAAATGATGTACTCTCTGAGAAGAACATTTCGATATGCTATAGGCATGAATCGAAGCTACGGATGCAAAGATATAGCATGACAAACATGAACACATGGATCTGGGAATCGGGGACTTAGACGAATTTATACCTCCGGAAAAGTCAACGGGCGAATGAGGTGGTACGGGACGGGGTGGATCCGGATCGAGATGACGGCGTTTGGATCGGGGGACGAGTGGATCTCATCCACCCGCCCGGATCTGACCGGAGCAGATTTCGGCGAGTGGCGGCGTGCTCCGGCGAGCTTGGACGCCGGCGAGGGGAGATCCGGCGATGGCCGCGGATACGGGCGGCGCAGATGGCGGTGGCGGTGCAGGGTGGCGCCGGCGACCCGTGGAGAAATCCGGCGAGCGGGCGCGGGTGGCGGTGCGCCCAGGCGGCGACGAGGAGCGCGGGTGGCAGTGGACGAAGCAACGGGCGACGGCGGTGGGGTGCCACGGCGGCGACGCGGAGCAACTCCGACGGTCGGGCGCGAAGGAGATGACAGGGCGAACGGCGCGGCTCGGCCGGGAGGGCGGCGCGGCGGATCCGGGCCGGGCGGGTCGGATCTGGGCGTCCCGGGCCCGGTGGCGTGGGGATGGCGGCGGCGACAGGTGGCGGTCCCTGAGTGGCTGAGGCGGCGGTTAGGCTGACGTGGTGGCTCCCCATTGGTGGGAGTGCGGTGGCGGCGGGCGGTGGACACGTCCGGCGCGGTGTGGACGCGTCTGGCGGCGCGAGAGGAGTTTTAGGGTTTCATCCGCGAATATTTCGGGGATGGCCACATATTTATAGGTAGAGGGAGCTAGGAGAGTCCAAATGAGGTGCGGTTTTCGGCCACGTGATCGTGATCGAACGCTCTAGATGATGGAGCAGAGTTAGGTGGGTTTTGGGCCAAATTGGAGGGGTGTTGGGCTGCAACACACACGAGGCCTTTTCGGTCCCTCGGTTAACCGTTGTAGTATCAAACGAAGTCCAAATGGTACGAAACTTGACAGGCGGTCTACCGGTAGTAAACCAAGGCCACTTGGCAAGTCTCGGTCCAATTCGGAAAAGTTTAATCCCCACACATGAAAGAAAGATAGAAATGACCACCGGAGGAGAACGAAGCGCCGGAATGCAAAATAGACAACGGGGAAAATGCTTGGATGCATGAGACGAACATGTATGCAAAAGAAATGCACATGATGACATGATATGCAATGTATGACACGCAAGCAATGACAAGGCAACAACAGCGAATAACTGAACGACACCTGGCACATCGGTCTCGGGGCGTTACACTTGCATGCATGCGGAAGTGAGAAGGTTTATTTGCATGGCGCTGCATTAATCAAGCGATGAGGAGCGAGATGGTTAGCTCTTTGGGCTTTGGATAAAAAATACACATTAATTGACATGTCAAACGAAGATTTGTATCGATTAATCCCGCGAAGGAAAACCCCGCCTTTCTTTTTTAACACTAGTACTCCTAGTACATACGTACTTATCCTGTTTGGGTCTAGGCCTTGCATTGCCATACTTCACCACACATTTTTTCCAAGCTTGCCTAAAGTTTTCAAAATGAGAAGGAGGTACACTTGCGCACGGCTATCGCGGTCGCACGGCACCCTCACACGGTCGCTCCTGCACACCGCGGTCGCACCGCACCCTCACACAGTCGTTCCTGCACGCCGCAAACCCAAGCAAGGGAACGCACCCTCACTGACACGTGCTACCACTAACAGATAATTTTCGTTCATACATTATGTTTATCCAACCGCATGTTGGGGTGGATCCGTACGACCAGTGCGGTGGTCTGTTGGGGAAGAAGAAGAGGTGAGGAAGAAGGGTTATGAGACGTAGGATATTCATCAAACCGCCTGAAATGGTAGACTGACCCAAATGATGAAAGTTAGGTGACTTGCGTAACAATATATGTTTTTACACAACAAAAGATCCCTAAAAACAACAACATAAAGAAAAACTATCACTGCTCGCGGAGCGAGACGGCCTCGTCGTCTTTGGCTGCCGGTGTGAACCAGCCATAGATGCCGACGTGTGTCTCCGCACTGTGGTTGTCCTCGGCCTCCAGCTACTCGTTCACACGGAGTGTTCGGGCGCTCTACACGGACGAGAGCACCACCCGGTTCAAGTCGAGGACGTCCGGTTTCGCCTGCAGGAGGGCCTCGATGGCAGCGGCATCCGCGTCGAGTCAAGCCTCCGCCGTCCGGTTCAAGTCCAGGCGTACGGTTCTGCCTGCAGGAGGGCCTTGATGGCAGCGGCATCCACGTGCTCTGCGTTGAGTTGAGCCTCCGCCACCCGGTTCAAGTCCAGGACGTTCGGTTCCGCCTGCAGGAGGGCCTCGATGGCAGCGGCATTCGCGCGCTGCGTCGAGTTGAGCCTCCGCCGCCCGGTTCACATCCACGACATCCGCTTCCACCTGTAGTAGAGCCTCGATGGCAGCAGCATGCGCGCACTCTGCATCGTGTTGAGCCTCTGCCTCCTGGTCCTCCTTTAGTATCGCCAGGTTGAACCGTTGGTCCGCATGCACCATGGGGGACCCGGACGCCAGCATAAAGTCGACGTCCATCATCTCATACCCATCGGGGACCTTCTGCGCCGCGACCTCCGCCATGATCATTGGATCGGCTTCCTCCTCCTCATAGCTTGGCTCCAGAGAACTCGGGGATTGGCCCGCCGCAAAGCGAGCTTGGGAACGGGGTCTGTGGCGCCGACTGCCGCCGTGATTTCTATGCGGCGCTCCAGCGTTAGCATCTTGTAGTACGTGATCTTGCGGCACACCATGGCTTTCCGGTGAACTAGGGGATGCTTGATGCGGGCTAGGGGATCGAAAGGTGGGGGAATGGGCTGGAGAGGAGGTGTGGTTTTGGGGCAGTGGCTGGCGTAGGCCAAGCAGCGAAGGTTCTCATGTGAATAGTGGTTCCGATGACGACCGGTCAATCGGTTTTGATTGTACATCACTCTTGTCCCATTCGCGTTGCACCCCGACACGCTGGACCCTCCATGTCGTTCACCGAATGGAACGCGCTTTGTCTTGCGTTTTCACTTGCTTATGGGACCGTAGTTGAGAGCAAACCGACATCCCTCCCCCTCCCCCGCCCGCGTCATTTATACTACCACTCCCTCTGTTTTATGTGGAGTAAATAAAAACATAGGGAGTATACTACAGATGAGGATCCCCTAACATGGCCGAACCCATTGAGTAACTGACATGCGGGGCCTAGCAAGCATGGGGTCCGCCAGTAAGTGACTGAAAGGGAGGGTAAGGCAGGGATACGTACGTCAGAGGATCGGCTTCCACTACTACTCCCTCCTTCCATCTATAGGGCCTAATGCGTTTTTCTAGGCTAACTTTGACCAAATGTTAGAGTAATAATATACGACATGCAACTTACACAAAGCATACGGTCAAATTCGTATGTTAAAGGCATTATACATCTCAAGTACTATTAATCTTGTCAATAGTCAAAGGCGGTTTTGAAAAACACATTAGAGCATGGTTAATATAGCCAGCCGATGGCTATAAGGAACTGCCATGTCATCTATAGCCATCATCTATATGCACTCATACAATAGTGTGGGCTATAAGGTTGGCTATTTCCCGCAAAAAATAATATATAAGGTTGGCTATTGTATCAGTACTTTTTCCCATCTCCTCTCTATCTCTTTCTTCATATTTATTGTATTTACCTAGGAATGTGTATATAGTTAGGCTCTTGCATGAGAGCTCACTCCCCTTACCTTTTCACATCTCTCTCCATCACATAGGCAAAAGTGCCATGTAAGTTGGCTCTTAGAATGGCTATTAGGTTGGCTCTAAGCATTTAATATTTGCATGAGCAAGGTATATGATTGGAAGAGAGTTGCATGCATACTATTTTTTCTTGATCTATGTGTTATAGCCGGGCTGTAGAATATAAGAGCCGGCTTCACTCTCTCTCCTCTCTTCTCACTCCTCCAAGTAGGATTTAATTGATATGACAAGTCTTATAGCTTGCTGACTAGGCCTTATTAGACTTGCTCTTAGGCCCTATATAAATGGAAGGAGGGAGTACTATGAGCACTACATACTCTACTACAGATGTTGTCAGTACTCCACTAGTACTATTGGAAAGGGAGCTTAAAAAAGTTATGATTGGACTGGATATACGTGGCAAAATTGTAACGCCCTCGATGCGGCTATATCTCCCACGGGTCGAAGCACGACTTAGAGGCATAACCGCATTGAAAGCAATGTCGCAAGTGAGGTAATCTTCACACAACCCATTTAATACATAAGGGAAAATATACATAGTTGGCTTACAATCGCCACTTCACACAATACATGAATAAAGCATTACAACATCCAAATACAATCAAGGTCCGACTACGGAACCAAAATAAAAGAAGAACCCCAAATGCGACAAGGTCCCCGATCGACCCCAACTGGGCTCCACTACTGATCAACTAGAAGGAAACAACATAAAAGACGCGATCTTCATCGAGCTCCTCCTTGAGCTTGGTTGCGTCATCTGCTCGGACTCATCGGCACCTACAAGCTGGTTTTGGAAGTATCTGTGAGCCACAGGGACTCAGCAATCTCACACCCTCGCGATCAAGTCTATTTAAGCTTATGGGTAAGGTAAAGGTATGAGGTGGAGCTGCAACAAGCGACTAGCATATATGGTGGCCAAAATACGCAAATGAGAGCGAGAAGAGAAGGCAAAGCACGATCGAGAAACTATGATCAAGAAGTGATCCTAGAACAACCTACGTCAAGCATAACTCCAACACCGTGTTCACTTCCCGAACTCCGCCGGAAAGAGACCATCATGGTTACACACGCGGTTGATGTATTTTAATTAAGGTCAACTTCAGGTTTTCTACAACCGGACATTAACAAATTCCCATCCGCCCATAACCGTGGGCACGGCTTTTGAAAGTTCAAATCCCTACAGGGGTGTCCCAACTTAGCCCATCACAAGCTCTCATGGTCAACGAAGGATATTCCTTCTCCCAAGAAATTCCGATCAGAACCGGCATCCAGGTTACAAGACATTTCGACAATGGTAAAACAAGTCCAGCAACACCGCCCGAATGTGTCGACAAATCCCGATAGGAGCTGCACATATCTTGTTCTCAGGGCACACTCAGATGAGCAGTGTGTACAACTAAAACCAGCCCTCGAGTTTCCCCGAGGTGGCGCTGCAAGGGGCTCTAGTTTCGACCAACACTCAGAGGAGCACTGGCCCCGGGGGGGTTAAAATAATGATGACCCTCAGGAGCGCGACTCCCAAGGGAAAAGAAAAGGCTAGGTGGCGAATGGTAAAACCAATGTTGGGCATTGCTGGAGGAGTTTCATTCAGGGCGAACTGTCAAGGGGTTCCCATTATAACCCAACCGCGTAAGGAACGCAAAATCCGGGAACATAACACCGATATGATGGAAACTAGGTCGGCAAGAGTGGAACAAAACACCAGGCATAAGGTCGAGCCTTCCACCCTTTACCAAGTATATAGATGCATTAATTAAATAAGAGATATTGTGATATCCCGACAAGTAAACATGTCCCAACAAGGAACAACATCTCCATGTTCCAACAAGGAACAAACTTCAATCTTCACCTGCAACTAACAACGCTATAAGAGGGGCTGAGCAAAGCGGTAACAAAGCCAAACAACGGTTTCCTAGGACAAGGTGGGTTAGAGGCTTGGTTCAACAATATGGGATGCATGTTAAGCAAGTGGTAGGTATCACATCATAGGCATAGCAAAAGAGCGAGCACCTAGCAAGCAAAGATAGAAGTGATTTTGAGGGTATGGTCATCTTGCCTGAAATTCCGCAAGGAAGAAGAACGAGTCCATGAAGAAGACAAATGGACGTAGACGAACGGGTCCTCACAAATGTGACGTTATCGGAACCAACCCGAAGAAGCGAACACCGGAAAGAAGCACACAACATAGTAAACAACCAACACATGAACATTGTATGATATGCGGGATGCGGTATGCGATGCATATGCAAGATTTGAAAGGAATGATTGGACCTGGCCTCAACTTGGAAATTCAAGAGTTCCACTGGGAAGGTGACGTGATTTCGATGGAAATCGATATAAAGATCACCGGAATCGGATGTTTGGAAATGGCAAGCAAAACAAATATGGCACCAGTCTGCGATAAACAGCAAGTAGCCATCTAAATGCATCAAAATAAATATGCTAAAGCACTCAAACATGACAAAAAATATAGGGCAGGGATCCACTCATGATGCTTGACAAAAGATGAACACTGAGCTACGACTAAATCATCCATTAACAGGCTCAAACAAGCATGGCAAAAGTGCAAATGATAACAGATTTCAGACTTTGTGAAATTAACACAAGTCTGGAATTCATCATCAGGAAGCACACTTTAGAGCATGAAAACTACAAGCTACAGGAACTTAACATGGCAAAGCAAGGCATGACATGAAGCTACTCAAAGCAATTAACAAAAGTCCCTTAGTGACCTTGAGCCAAAAGGAATCAGAAAATACAATTGCAAGCATGAGAACATTGCAAAAACATAATCAGATTATAGACTTAGAGAAAAACTGGAGCATGCAAATATGTTAACGAGTAGGCATGTTCACGAGCTTGATGCACTCACTACAGAGCATGACATGACAAACTAAACATACACCCATCAAGAATGCATATCATAGAAGCTAGACATGGCAAGAACAAGAACATAGCATGCACGGATCAACAACAACATCCTCGGCAAAATCGCTAACGAGTCAACAATCTGCCAGGATTCACGAAATAGCAAAAGTAGAGCTCGATTGACTCAAGCTAGGGTGCTCCATAAATGCAAACAAATACATGGATGGATAGAGCACCACAAAGTTAACAAATCATCCTTACTGATCATCCTCAAAAGAGGCACGGATCACTAGGAAACAACATGAACATATGGCATATTGATAAAATCAAATCAAGGACTTAGTGAAATTGTAAGTCCCTGAAATCAGCACTAACGAATGCACTACTTTGCAAGCTTGTGCTAGTGACCACACATATCACAAAAATACATGGTAAGCACCTCTGTAAAGATGGCATGGCATATAACAAAACACATGTAGAGCTCAGGAGTATATCATGCACACATTAATCATGGCAAAAATGACAAATAGCTATTTGGTGCAGCAGATCTGACAATTATCTCATATAGCTCTCTTCCAACAGCATTTCAGGCATCAAGATGAGCTCAAATGAAAATGATGCAATGAGATCAAATGATGTACTCACTGAGGCGAACATTTTGATATGCTACACGCACAAATCGGAGCTGCGAATGCAGGGTTGTGGCATGACAAACATGGGCATATGAATCTAGAAATTTCGGGGACTTGGTAGAAATTCAGTGAGCGTCAAATAGTAAAAATCGCACGGGGCGGAGGATAGCTGGGCTACTCACCACTGGGCTCGGTCCACGGGAAGAGGAGAAGGCCGGCCGGCGGGAGCGGCTGTGCTGGGCCGGACTCGGGCGCGGCCCACGCGGTCAACGGAGCGTCGTCCTCCTCCCGATTGCCCAACCGGATCGGGGAGGCAGGGCGGCGGAGACCCATGGTGACGACGGCCAGCGGCGAGCCTGGGGAAAGGCGACGGCGGACGGGAGCCACCGGATTTGGCCCGATCCGCGGCGGACTAGTCAGAGAGGCCCGGGCAGGGAGGCCGGTGAACCCGGGGTGCGACAAGGTGAAGACGGGACACTCCGGTGAGGCGGCGGCGAAACTCCGGTGGTGGAGGGCTCCGGCGATGGCCGACACGGTGGCTCGAGGTGAAGTGCGGCGAGGGGAAGGCGGCGCTCGGCGGGGAGGAGGCGGTGGCGAGGCGAGGCCCGTGCAGGCGCGAGGAGGGCCGGAGATGGGCCTGCGGGCCCGTGGCGGTGGGAGGCGGCCGGCGGCCACGTGGCGCGCTGCTATTGGTTCGGGGCCGCGGCGCGAAGCGTCAGGCCTGAAATGGACATGTCCGGTGGCGGCGCGAGGGGATTTTTAGGGTTTCGGGGAAGGAGACCCGGGATTTGGAGTGGGGTCTATTTATAGAGGTAGAGGGAGCTAGGAAGCTCCAAATGAGGTGCGGTTTGCGCCCATGCGATCGTGATCGAACGACCGAGATGATGGAGGAGGTTTAGGTGGGTTTTGGGCCACTTTGGAAGGGTGTTGGGCTGCAACACTCACGAGGCCTTCTCGGTCCCTCGGTTAACCGTTGGAGCATCAAATGAAGTCCAAATGGTACGAAACTTGACAGGCGGTCTACCGGTAGTAAACCAAGGCCACATGGCAAGTCTCGGTCCAATCCGAAAATGTTTAACACCCACACATGAAAAAGAGGTAGAAAGGGACACCGGATGACATAGGAGCGCCGGATTGCAAAACGGATAACGGGGAAAATGCTCGGATGCATGAGACGAACATGTATGCAAAAGAAATGCACATGATGACATGATATGGAATGCATGACACGCAAGAAATGACAACACAACAACAGCGAATAACTGGAGGACACCTGGCACATCGGTCTCGAGGCGTCACAACACTCCACCACTACGAGAGGATCTCGTCCCGAGATCTAGAATGGCACCGGAGGGACAACGGGAGAGGAAGAGAAGAGGTAAAACTAAGTTTCTTCTTTGACAAACGAGTGAAACCAAGGAACCTTGCGAGGTTGAACAAATTTGAGAAAGAACACAACGAAGGTGAATAAGGTCGAAATACACTCCTTTAGAAAAGAGTAACAAAGAACATTGCGAAAAAAAACCTTGAGGTTGAAGGGCAAGATAAATATTGAAACCACTCCGGTTGAAACAAGATAGAAATAAAATTAAGAAAGATATAATTTGGGCAACATTCCGACTAAAAAGAAATGGAATTGAATAAGAACTTGGTAAGATGAAAAGATGCTTGATGAAATCACAACATACATCCTCCGGAACTATTGAATGCATGGAACAAGGGGTAAGAAAGATCTCAGACAGCACTCCGGTTGAGAAGATATGCAAGGCTTGATAAGGCGAAAAGAACTAGAAGAGATGACACCATGCTCCGCTTAGATGGATAAGCACAGGAAAGAACAACATGATCTTCACAAATCAAGATGATGATTGCAAAGAGCAACATCACAAGGCCTCTGGAAGAAAGAATAGAAGATAGATAATTGAAATAAAAGAATAGAGAAGAAAATGCCAACTTCTGCTACAAAAGAGCTTGAAAAGGAATCTTTAGGAGAAGGGTTGAACGGAGTTGTTGGAAAACCCACAATGAAAAAGAATAAGCTTAATATGGTCTTATGGAATACATCTCAAATTATGAGGTGACAACCTGCCACTAACAAAAAATAATAGATTGGATTGATATCAACAAGGAGACGAGAAACTAATTTCACCAGGAAGGATAGATGAAGAACTTGGATCATATATTATCAACATTAATAGCATTTAATCCTTAGGAAAAGCTTTAGGTGAAATATAACTCCAGATAACTCCAATGACGAGATTGATGGATTTAAAATATCTCATTCTTAACAACATGTGAATCATGAAACATGAACTCAATTATCAAGAATGACATAATAACACCTCCAATGATACGGAAGAAAGAATTGCACTCCGGATTACAAAATGAAGAATACTTGAGCTCCTCTGAAAAGAAAGTTGATGAACGCTTCGAGAACGGATTAAGTCCTTTATGGACCACCATGTAGGGCCTTCATGAAGAACTCCGGTAAACGAAAGGATAACGAAAAGAAAGAGAAGTTGAAAACACAAGGTGAATCCTTACAAAGATTGGGTAAAGCTTTGAGACGGGATAACCTGGAAACTTGGAACTCCGGAAAAGAAAGATGAACAAAAGGAATCAAGAATTTGATGAGGCTCTGGAATAAGGAATTAATCACTTGGATGAACAAGAGTAAGAATTACGTTATGCGTATCCTTCCCCAATTTAGATTGATGACAAGCAACAGATTATACACACTACTTATTCACGTAGAAAGGATTAAGAGAGATATAGCGCAAACTTGAGAAGGTCTTCAACGAATCGTCGGTCGGGATTGGAAAGAACGAATGAATTGATACGGAAAAGAAATCTTGAACGAACCACTGTAAGAATTGAACAACGAATGAAGTAAAAGGATGAAACACCGATTAGAATTGGAAAAGAACGAATAAAACGTGAAGAAACACCGGGAAGGATTAGCAAATGAATGAAGATGCTTGAGAGAATTTAGATACCAGTGTACGAATAGATCACAGACTGATTAGAGATCACTTGAACGATGCACCGGTAAGATTTGGAGAATGTGAGCTGCTAGCTGAAATGAATAATATTTGAAAAGATGGCCTTGGGAGGAAAGAAATGGAAAACAACTCAAGAAATGCTTCGAATGGGTGAAAAGATTTCTCAGGATCAAAACAATTATGAGAGGATAGTCTCGAATTAGAACCACGAATCTCTGAGAGAACGGATAAGATATAGAGGTAAAACTCTTCTTCGGTCTTCAAATGTTGAGAATGATGATGAGAAACACCACCATGAATTGTCGAGGCACTCCGGAATGAAGAATGGAAAGGTTGAGCCAACGATGAAAAGAATTTGGAAAATCTTGGTGAACGACATTTGACTGATGCCAATTCATTCTTACGTCAATCTTTGGAATGAATTTGAGACTAACTCCGGGAGAATGAGAAGAGTCACGTAAGATCCTGGAAAAAGACCTGTGGGTTAGGGCCCACTCAAAAGAAACACCGTAGAATGATTTAAAAGAGAGAATGCCACGGTTGAATTAAAAGGCTTGAATGGGATAAACATCCTCAAAATAGGATTAACAGATCTTGAATGACAAGACGATCCTTCTGAGATATCTTCAGCACTCCGGAACAATTAAATAGCGAGAAGTGGATGATTACGAGGTGCACCGGTATGTGATGGTATTTGAAACGAGGAAAAGGATATCATCAACAAAGCTTGAATTGGTTCCACCGGAGAAGAAAGAGAATGAATAATGATGAACTTGAGGCTCCGTTAGGATCTTCATGAGAATCACCGAATAAGAACATTGATTGAAAAGAAAGAAGAGACGTCACAAGAATAAAGGATACTTGATTAAAACATCGGATTCCTTGAAGAAAAAGGGTGGGTGGGCGGGAAAACAAAGACAACTTGGGGACGGATGAAACAAACACCGTTGAGAAGAACTGATACTTGATCTTGCGGATGTTGCAATGATCGGATCCACTTGAAGAGAAGTACACCGGTTAAAAAGGATTGACATGGCAATCTCGATGATCATGACGGATTAGTATTCACATACAAATATGAGAACACCGCTTAGAAAAGGGATGGAATCCACATTTGTCTCTGAAGCAACTCGAATACCACAACTCAAAACAAAACAAAGGATTGGCTTGCAAAATAAGCCGGAACAAACATATGATAGAGATTTCGTCCGAAGATTTCGTGGTGGGGCCTACACGGGCTCGATTGTACAACACCATAATGTACAAGGCAGTGCACATGACATACGAAGCGTCCCCGAGTCGGCATAGCCAAGGATTCTTTAAGACACAACAAGACCACTATAAAACCAATCGTGGATAGGCGGACCACTAGACATCGAACCCCAATTTCATATGATACATCTGTCGGAAAGATATCCTAAGAGCTACTTGAATTCCCACTTATAAACTCCCAAATTTTCCGGTTATGCAATCAGGTGTTGGGGGTACATGGGAAGCATAATATCTCACCCAAAACTAGCAAATCCTACATCCAGCTGTATCCATCCTTCAACACATAACCAAGAAACCTTCGGAAATCGTCTACCTCAACCTTCGAAAAGCATCCGTTATACGAGTTATGGCAATACTCCCGAACTCCCGCCCCAGTACTGGGTGGCGTCGAGGTTAGCTCACCAACAACTGCATAAAAGAGATTTCCGATGTCGACGAAACTAAACTCAGGTATTCCAGAACTGCAACGATAAAATTGTGACGACAACACCTCGGAGCTCAACTCCCCGGGACACTACCACAACCCATAAATGACAGGAGGCACCACGAGCATTGTTCTCGTCACAAATCGATCGGAACGATTCCAAGATACCCGCGTGATCCTAATTTTTTTTAGTGAAATTTGAGAAGAGAAGAGTCAAAACTCTACGTCAGGATGCCTTACCAGAGCGATGAAGGGACTGGGGAGTAAAAACAATTCCTAAACTCTCCGATATATAATTCCTAAATGACTCAAACCATTTTTCTAGACTCAACTCGTCAGCTAATTCGATCAAGCAGTGGGGGCTCCTAAGGTCAGGGAAGGCTCTGATATCAACTTGTAACGCCCTCGATGCGGCTATATCTCCCACGTGTCGAAGCACGACTTAGAGGCATAACCGCATTGAAAGCAATGTCGCAAGTGAGGTAATCTTCACACAACCCATTTAATACATAAGGGAAAATATACATAGTTGGCTTACAATCGCCACTTCACACAATACATGAATAAAGCATTACAACATCCAAATACAATCAAGGTCCGACTACAGAACCAAAATAAAAGAAAGAACCCCAAATGCGACAAGGTCCCCGATCGACCCCAACTGGGCTCCACTACAGATCAACTAGAACGAAACAACATAAAAGACGCAATCTTCATCGAGCTCCTCCTTGAGCTTGGTTGCGTCATCTGCTCGGACGCATCGACACCTGCAAGCTGGTTTTGGAAGTATCTGTGAGCCATAGGGACTCAGCAATCTCACACCCTTGCGATCAAGTCTATTTAAGCTTATGGGTATGGTAAAGGTATGAGGTGGAGCTGCAGCAAGCGACTAGCATATATGGTGGCTAACATATGCAAATGAGAGCAAGAAGAGAAGGCAAAGCACGATCGAGAAACTATGATCAAGAAGTGATCCTAGAACAACCTATGTCAAGCATAAATCCAACACCGTGTTCACTTCCCGGACTCCGCCGGAAAGAGACCATCACAGTTACACACGCGGTTGATGTATTTTAATTAAGGTCAACTTCAGGTTTTCTACAACCGGACATTAACAAATTCCCATCCGCCCATAACCGCGGGCATGACTTTTGAAAGTTCAAATCCCTGCAGGGGTGTCCCAACTTAGCCCATTAGAAGCTCTCACGGTCAATGAAGGATATTCCTTCTCCCAAGAAATTCCGATCAGAACCGGCATCCAGGTTACAAGACATTTCGACAATGGTAAAACAAGTCCAGCAACACCACTCGAATGTGCCGACAAATCCCGATAGGAGCTGCACATATCTCGTTCTCAGGGCACACTCAGATGAGCAGTCCGTACAACTAAAACCAGCGCTCGAGTTTCCCCGAGGTGGCACTGCAAGGGGCTCTAGTTTGGACCAACACTCAGAGGAGCTCTGACACAGGGGGGTTAAAATAATGATGACCCTCAGGAGCGCGACTCCCAAGGGAAAAAAGGGTAGGTGGCGAATGGTAAAACCAATGTTGTGCATTGCCGGAGGAGTTTTATTCAAGGCGAATTGTCAAGGGGTTCCCATTACAACCCAACCGCGTAAGGAACGCAAAATCCGGGAACATAACACCGATATGACGGAAACTAGGTCGGCAAGAGTGGAACAAAATGCCAGGCATAAGGCCGAGCCTTCCACCCTTTACCAAGTATATAGATGCATTAATTAAATAATAGATATTGTGATATCCCGACAAGTAAACATGTCCCAACAAGGAACAACATCTCCTTGTTCCAACAAGGAACAAACTTCAATCTTCACCTGCAACTAACAATGCTATAAGAGGGGCCGAGCAAAGCGGTAACATAGCCAAACAACGGTTTGCTAGGACAAGGTGGGTTAGAGGCTTGGTTCAACAATATGGGAGGCATGATAAGCAAGTGGTAGGTATCGCAGCATAGGCATAGCAAAAGAGCGAGCAATTAGCAAGCAAAGACAGAAGTGATTTCGAGGGTATTGTCATCTTGCCTGAAATCCCGCAAGGGAGAAGAACGAGTCCATGAAGAAGACAAACGGATGTAGACGAATGGGTCCTCACAAACGCGATGTTATTGGAACCAACCCGAAGAAGCGAACACCGAAAAGAAGCACACAACATAGTAAACAACCAACACATGAACATGGTATGATATGCGGGATGCGGTATGCGATGCATATGCAAGATTTGGAAAGGAATGATTGGACCTGGTCTCAACTTAGAAATCCAAGAGTGCCACTGGAAAGGTGAGGTGATTTCGGTTGAAATCGATATAAAGATCACCGGAATCGGATGCACGGTTTGGAAATGGCAAGCAAAACAAATATGGCACCGGTCTGCGATAAACAGCAAGTAGCCATCTAAATGCATCAAAATAAATATGCTACAGCACTCAAACATGACAACAAAATACATGGCAGGTATCCACTCATGATGCTTGACAAAAGATGAACACTGAGCTACGGCTAAATCATCCATTAACAGGCTCAAACAAGCATGGCAAAAGTGCAAATAATAACAGGTTTCTGACTTTGTGAAATTAACACAAGTCTGGAATTCATCATCAGGAAGCACACTTTAGAGCATGAAAACTACAAGCTCCAGGAACTTAACATGGCAAAGCAAGGCATGACATGAAGCTACTCAAAGCACTTAACAAAAGTCCCTTAGTGACCTTGAGCCAAAAGGGATCAGAAAATACAATTGCAAGCATGAGAACATGACAAAAATATAATCAGATTACAGACTTAGAGAAAAACTGGAGCATGCAAATATGTTAACGAGTAGGCATGTTCACGAGCTCGATGCACTCACTACAGAGCATGACATGACAAACTAAGCATACAACCATCAAGAATGCATATCATAGAAGCTAGACATGGCAAGAACAACAACATAGCATGCACGGATCAACAACAACATCCTCGGCAAAATCGCTAACGAGTCAACAATCTGCCAGGATTCATGAAATAGCAAAAGTGGAGCTCGATTGACTCAAGCTAGGGTGCTCCATAAATGCAAACAAAGACATGGATGGATAGAGCACCATAAAGTTAACAAATTATCCTTACTGATCATCCTCAAAAGAGTCACGGATCACTAGGAAACAACATGAACATATGGCATATTGATAAAATCAGATCAAGGACTTAGTGAAATTCTAAGTCCCTGAAATCAGCATTAATGAATGCACTACTTTGCAAGCTTATGCTAGTCACCACACAAATCACAAAAATACATGGTAAGCACCTCTGTAAAGATGGCATGGCATATAACAAAACACATGTAGAGCTCAGGAGCATATCATGCACACATTAATCATGGCAAAAATGAAAAATAGCTATTTGGTGCAGCAGATCTGACAATTATCTCATATAGCTCTCTTCCAACAGCATTTCGGGCATCAAGATGAGCTCAAATGAAAATTATGCAATGAGATCAAATGATGTACTCTCTGAGGCGAACATTTTGATATGCTACACACGCAAATCGGAGCTACGAATGCAGGGTTGTGGCATGATGAACATGGGCATATGAATCTGGAAATTTCGGGGACTTGGTAGAAATCCAGTGAGCGTCAAATAGTAAAAATCGCAGGGGGCAGAGGATAGCTGGGCTGCTCACCACTGGGCTCGGCCCACGGGAAGAGGAGAAGGCCGGTCGGCGGGAGCGGCTGCGCTAGGCCGGACTCGGGCCCGGCCCACGCGGTCAACTGAGCGGCGTCCTCCTCCCGATCGCCCGACCAGATCGGGGAGGCAGGGCCGCGGAGGCTCATGGCGACGATGGCCGGCGGTGAGCCTGGGGAAAGGCAATGGCGGACGAAAGCCGCCGGATCTGGCCCAATCCGCGGCGGATATGGTCGGAGGGGCCCGGGCAGGGAGGCCGGCAAACCCGGGGTGCGACAAGGTGAAGACGGGACACTCCGGTGAGGCGGCGGCGAAACTCCGGTGGCGGAGGGCTCCGGCGATGGCCGACGCGGTGGCTCGAGGTGAAGTGCGGCGAGGGGAAGGCGGCGCTCGGCAGGGAGGAGGCGGTGGTGAGGCGAGGCCCATGCGGGCGCGGGGAGGGCCGGAGATGGGCCTGCGGGCCTGCGGCGGTGGGAGGCGGCCGGCGGCCACATGGTGCGCTGCTATTGGTTCGGGGCGGCGGCGCGAAGCGTCCGGCCTGAAATGGACATGTCTGGTGGCGGCGCGAGGGGATTTTTAGGGTTTCGGGGAAGGAGACCCGGAATTTGGAGTGGGGGTCTATTTATAGAGGTAGAGGGAGCTAGGACGCTCCAAATGAGGTGCGGTTTGCGGCCACGCGATCGTGATCGAATGACCGAGATGATGGAGGAGGTTTAGGTGGGTTTTGGGCCACTTTGGAAGGGCGTTGGGCTGCACCACGCAGGAGGCCTTCTAGGTCCCTCGGTTAACCGTTGGACCATCAAACGAAGTCAAAATGGTACGACACTTGACAGGCGGTCTACTGGTAGTAAACCAAGGCCGCATGGAAAGTCTCGGTCCAATCCGAAAACGTTTAACACCCACACACGAAAAAGAGGTAGAAAGGGACACCGGATGACATTGGAGCGCCGGATTGCAAAACGGACAACGGGGAAAATGCTCGGATGCATGAGACGAACATGTATGCAAAAGAAATGCACATGATGACATGATATGGAATGCATGACACGCAAGCAATGACAACACAAGAACAGCGAATAACTGGAGGACACCTGACACATCGGTCTCGGGGAGTCACAGAAATCCTAGTAGGAAGAGCATGCGCGAGAACAAGCACAATCACGTAGTTGAAAAAAAATTGGAAACCATCTCTGTTTGAATACAAATCTAGGAGTACGTACGAATCTAACAATATTGATTGGGCGTTGTTGAATGTTGATACTTTTTTTCTGTAAGTTTGATCAAAGTAGAGATACTTTGACTACACATAAAACTTATATGTAAACTAGAAAGGATCGGAGGGAGTATATTATACGTTCAAAAGCAAAACGAACATTGAATACCCTTTATATATGATTTGCGGATGCTATGATCACCGGCTCAAATTTTTGAATCCGCCTTAGGTATCACACATGCACCCACTCGTTTTCTCTCGATTTCATCTCGGGGTTCGGAGATCGATTGAAAGACGACTAGGGTGGGTACAATACGTTCGTTTCGCTTATGAACATACAATATACTCCCTCTGATCCCCACAGACCCCCCACGGGTCATTTCTATCATAGAAACAAACCAAACATTTATCTCCTTGCATGACACACAATTGATCTCTCAACATCAATCGATCTCGTCAAGATGTGTCGGGGCACGAACCAAATGAGATGTCAAAACTAAGATGGGAAGCGACACGTAGTGGAGGCAAAGTGAAACTTTGAACGAACCGTTTGTTTGTGTGCATGTCGGAAAAATTACAACAGTGGAAATACAAGCATGGTCTAGGCCCACATGCGAAAGATACTCGGCGGAATGTCCAAATGACACATGCAAGAGGATGGACTCGACCGAAGGACGGCATGATCGATGGAGAAGAGGGTTGGAGAGGAATGAGAAATAAGCAACTCCGCATGATTATACTTGAATGGCTCAAATAAACAATAAGTTGTCTCATTTTTCCATCTGTCTTGGTCACGGAGTAAGATAGTGATACGTCCATTTTGCATCATGCTTTTATATCGATATTTATTGCATTATGGGTTGTTATTACATATTATGTCACAATACTTATGCCTATTCTCTCTTATTCTACAAGGTTTACATAAAGAGGGAGAATGCTCGCAGCTGGGATTCTGGGCTAGAAAAGGAGCAAATATTAGAGACCTATTCTGCACAGCTCCAAAAGTCCCGAAACTTCACGGAAGTCATTTTCAGAATATATAAAAAATATTGAGCGCAAGAAGTTCCAGAGGGGGGCCACACCCTGGCCACGAGGGTGGGGGGCGCCCCCTGCCTCGTGGGCCCCCTGGTGGCCCTCCGATGCCCATCCTCTGCTATATGGTGTCTTTCATTGAGGAAAAATCATAAGCAAGATTTTGGGACGAGACTCCGCCGCCATGAGGCAGAACCTTGGTGGAACCAATCTAGGGCTTCG
The DNA here is from genome assembly GCA_034509565.1 of Triticum monococcum. Classification (NCBI taxonomy): domain Eukaryota; kingdom Viridiplantae; phylum Streptophyta; class Magnoliopsida; order Poales; family Poaceae; genus Triticum; species Triticum monococcum. The sequence goes on from CM067843.1 coordinate 480,330,911, forward strand.
GCAGAGCTGTTCTGCCGGGGACACTTCCCTCCAGGAGGGGGAAATCATCGCCATCGTCATCACCAACGATCCTCTCATCGGGAGGGGTCAATCTCCATCAACATCTTCACCAGCACCATCTCCTCTCGAACCCTAGTTCATCTCTTGTATCCAATTCTTGTCTCTAAGTCTGGGATTGGTACCCGTGGGTTGCTAGTAGTGTTGATTACTCCTTGTAGTTGATGCTAGTTGGTTTATTTGGTGGAAGATCATATGTTCAGATCCTATATGCATATTAATACCCCTCTGATTATGAACATGAATATGTTTTGTGAGTAGTTACGTTTGTTCCTGAGGACATGGGAGAAGTCTTGCTATTAGTAGTCATGTGAATTTGGTATTCGTTTGATATTTTTGATGAGATGTATGTTGTCTCTCCTCTAGTGGTGTTATGTGAACGTCGACTACATGACACTTCACCATTATTTGGGCCTAGAGTAAGGCATTGGAAGTAATAAGTAGATGATGGGTTGCTAGAGTGACAGAAGCTTAAACCCTAGTTTATGCGTTGCTTTGTAAGGGGCTGATTTGGATCCATATGTTTCATGCTATGGTTAGGTTTACCTTAATACTTTTGTTGTAGTTACGGATACTTGCAATAGAGGTTAATCATAAGTGGGATGCTTTTCCATGCAAGGACAGCACCCAAGAATCGGTCCACCCACACATCAGATTATCAAAGTACCGAACGCGAATCATATGATCGTGATGAAACCTAGCTTCACGATAATTCCCATCTGTCCTTGGGAGCGCTTTTCTCTATATAAGAATTTGTCCAGGATTGTCCTTTGCTACAAAAAGGATTGGGCCACCTTGCTGCACTTTATTTACTTTTGTTACTTTTTGCTCGTTACAAATTATCTTATCACAAAACTACCTGTTACCTATAATTTCAGTGCTTACAGACTATACCTTGCTGAAAACCGCTTATCATTTCCTTCTGCTCCTCGTTGGGTTTGACACTCTTACTTATCGAAAGGACTACGATAGATCCCCTATACTTGTGGGTCATCAAGACTCTTTTCTGGCGCCGTTGCCGGGGAGTGAAGCTCCTTTGGTAGGTGGAATTTGGTAAGGAAAAAAATATATAGTGTGCTGAAATTTACTGTCACTTGTTACTATGAAAGTAATCCTCTGAGGGGCTTGTTCAGAGTATCTTCACCCCGACTAGTAGAGCAAAGAGTTGCTCCCCAACCTACTGAACCTACTGAAAACAAAAATGTCTGCTTTGAAATTCCTTCGGGTATGATAGAAAAACTGCTAGCTAATCCTTTTGCAGGAGATGGAACATTACATCCTGATGAGCACCTAATATATGTGGATGAAGTTTGTGGATTATTTAAGCTTGCAGGTATGCCCGATGATGTTATCAAGAAGAAGGTCTTCCCTTTATCTTTGGAGGGAGACGCATTGACATGGTATAGGCTATGCGATGATATGGGATCATGGAACTACAAATGATTGAAATTGGAATTTCACCAGAAGTTTTATCCTATGCATCTTGTTCATCATGATCACAATTATATATATAATTTTTGGCCTCGCAAAGGAGAAAGCATCACTCAAGCTTGGGGGAGGCTTAAGTCAACGTTATATTCATTTCCCAATCATGAGCTCTTGTAACGCCCTCGATGCGGCTATATCTCCCACGTGTCGAGGCACGACTTAGAGGCATAACCGCATTGAAAGCAATGTCGCAAGTTAGGCAATCTTCACAACATCCCATGTAATATAGATAATAAAAGGGGAGAATACATAGTTGGCTTACACTCGCCACGTCAATCAAGTACATAAATAGCATTACAACATTCAAACACTCATGGCCCGACTACGGCGCCAAAATAAAAGACAACCCAACATGCGACACGGTCCCGATCACACCAACTGGGCACCACTACTGATCATCAGGAAAAGAAACATAGTATCGTTGAGAGTCCTTGTCGAACTCCCACTTGAGCTCAAGCACGTCATCTGGAGCGGAATCATCAGGCCCTGCATCTGGTGTAATAGTAATCTGTGAGCCACAGGGACCCAGCAATCTCGCACCCCCGCGATCAAGACTATTTAAGCTTAATAGGTAAGGCAAGGTAAATATGTGGAGCTGCGGCAAGTGACTAGCATATATGGTGGCTATCCTGTTCGCAAAAGAGAGCGAGAAGAGGAGGCAAAGCGCGAACGAGTAACTAGAGGGCAATCCTGCGGCTAGCATTACTCCAACACCGTGTTCACTTCCCGGACTCCGCCGAGAAGAGGCCATCACGGTAACTCACACAGTTGATTCATTTTAATTAAGTTAAGGTTCAAGTTATCTACAACCGGACATTAACAAATTCCCATCTGTCCATAACCGTGGGCACGGCTTTTGAAAGTTCAAATCCCTGCAAGGGAGTCCCAACTTAGCCCATGACAAGCTCTCACGGTCAATGAAGGAATAGACCTCCTCCCGAGACGTTCCGATCAGACTCGGTGTCTCGGTTCTTCAAGACACTTCGACAGGTTAAAACAAATCCAGCAACACCGCCCGAATGTGCCGACAAATCCCGATAGGAGCTGCACATATCTCTTTTTCAGGGCACACTCAGATTGTCCAAACTTCCGGTAGGCCAGCCCAGAGTTGCCCCTGGTAGCCACCGGCGGCTGACGAGTTGGACCAACACTCAGAGGAGCACTGGCCCGGGGGGTTTAAATAAGATGACCCTCGAGATCACTTGAGGAATACCGTGCAGAGAGACAATCCGAGAGGTATAGAGTTCCGCCAATTGAGCTGCAGTGATTGACTCTTTGATAGGCAGAAAGTGAGCCACTTTAGTGAGTTTCTCGATGACAACAAATATAGCATCATTGCGACGCTTGGACTTTGGAAAACCAGTCACGAAGTCCATCTCAATGTGGTCAAACTTCCATTCTGGAATGGCAAGAGGTTGGAGGAGACCTGCTGGACTTTGGTGTTCTGCCTTCACTCTTCTGCAGACATCACACTCATTCACGAATTGAGCAATCTCGCGCTTCATTCGAGTCCACCAATAAGCCTGCTTGAGGTCCTGATACATCTTCGTGGTCCCATGGTGGATCGAGAGGAGAGAATTGTGAGCCTCTTTCATGATCACTTTACGAAGGTCGCCTTTGAGCACAACAATACAATCCTCGAAGAAGAGAGTATCCTTGTCATCAAGGCGGTAGCACTTGTACTTGGGTTGGCTCTTGGCAATCCCAATCTTCACCTTTTTCACCATAGCATCAAGAAGCTGGGCTTGGCGAATCTGGTCTTCTAAGGTAGAAGAAACTTGAAGGTTGGCAAGGAAACCTTGAGGAATAACTTGCAGATTAAGTTTGCAGAAAGCTTCACAAAGCTCGGGTTGATAAGGCTTGAGAATAAGACTGTTGCAATAAGCCTTCCTGCTCAATGCGTCAGCAATCACATTGGCCTTGCCTGGAGTATACTTGATACTCGGATTATACTCTTGAATCATTTCGACCCATCGAGTCTGCCTGAGGTTGAGATTAGGCTGAGTGAAGATGTACTTGAGACTCTTGTGGTCAGTGAAAATGTCCACTTTTCTTCCCAATAAGAGATGTCTCCAAGTCAAAAGAGCATGCACAACTGCCGCCAACTCGAGATCATGAGTGGGGTAGTTCTTCTCATTGGGCTTTAACTGACGAGAGGTATAAGCCACAACTTTCTTCTCTTGCATCAACACTGCGCCAAGACCTTGGAGAGAGGCATCACAAAAGACCTCATACGGCTTGGATTCATCAAGCGGAGTCAGAACTGGAGCAGTGATCAATTTCTCTTTCAAAGTGTTGAAAGCAATGTCACACTCCGGAGACCAAACGTACTTGACGTGCTTCTGGAGAAGATTTTAGAGAGGCTTCGCGATCTTAGAAAAGTTTTCAACGAATCTTCGGCAGTAGCTTGTGAGACCGAGGAAGCTACGAAGTTGCTTCACGTTCTGAGGAGGTTCCCAATTCACAATTGCAGACACCTTCTCAGGATTCACCGCGATGCCCTTGGCAGAGATGATATGACCAAGATAAAGAACCTCATCGAGCCAAAATTCACACTTGGAGAACTTGGCGTAGAACTGATGTTCCCTGAGCTTATCGAGTACCAAACGCAAGTGCTTGGCATGATCTTCCTTGTTCTTCGAGAAAACCAAAATGTCGTCGAGATAGACCAAAATGAAGTCATTGGTGTAGGCATTGAAGATGAAGTTCATCATGCGAGAGAACATTGGAGGAGCGTTGACGAGGCCAAAAGACATGACAATGTATTCATATGAACCATAGCTTGTCCTGAAAGCCGTCTTGGGAATATCTTGCTCATGGATTTGAATCTGATGATAACCCATATGGAGATCAAGCTTGGAGAATACTTTGGCACCTTTGAGTTGTTCGAACAGCTCGTTGATGTTGGGAAGTGGGTATTTGTTCTTCATGGTCTTCTTGTTCAATGGACGGTAATCAACACAAAGTCAGTCCGTTCCATCCTTCTTGTTCACAAAAAGAACACCACAACCCCACGGAGAAGAACTAGGCCGGATGAGACCCATTCTCTCTTGAATATCGAGTTGCTTCTTCAGCTCCTTCAACTCTTCAGGTCCGAGCTTGTAAGGACGCTTGCACACTGGTTCCGTGCCAGGCTCAAGATCAATGACGAATTCAACTGGCCGGTGTGGAGGCATTCCTGGAAGCTCTTCTGGAAAGACGTCTTGATATTCGCAAACGACTGGAATCTGCGAGATAGCATCCAGTTCACCCTTCTCATTGAGAGAAAACAGACGGATGGTATCATCACGAGCGGCAAAGACAATTAAATCCTCAGACGAATGAGTCAATTGAATCTGCCTGGCTGCACAATCAAGCTGAGCCTTGTGCTTAGCAAGCCAATCCATCCCGAGAATAAGATCAATATCCGAGTTACCAAGAACTATTGGAGAAGCCAGAAACTTGAAATCACCCATCATGATAGAAATATCCGGAATCTCGTGGTTAGCGAGCAAACATTTACCCGGAGAGACAACTGCTAACGGTTTATGCATAACTTGGGAAGTCAACTCATGCTTAGATGCAAAAGGCTTCGAGATGAAACAATGCGATGCACCAGTATCAAAAAGTACTTTTGCGGGAACATCGTTAACAGGAAGGTTACCCATGATGACATCTGACGAATCCTCTGCCTGAGCTGCATTCATCAAGTTGACCTTGGCGTGCTTGGGGTTATGCTTGACCATAGCTGTACTTGCCGCTCTGACAGGAGGAGGAGGAGGAAGACACCTCTGGTTGAAACACTTGTTGGCATAGTGACCCTTCTGTTGGCACTTGTTGCACGTGACCTCTGAAAGTGGAGGGTGATACGGAGCACTCGATCTTGGAGCTTGAGACGAAGTCTTGTTCTGAAAGCCAGGGTTGGGTGGGTGGGAAGATCCACTGCCACCTTTGCTCTTCTGATACGGCTGACGGAACGGAGGAGAAGGAAGCCAATACTTCTGCTGCTTGGCCACTTGAGTAGAGGAAGAAGGAGTAGCATCTATGACTCGCTTCTTGGAAGCATCACACCTCAGTTGAGCGGCCTCTTGCTTCAATGCCATGTTGTAGAACTCATCGTACCTCAAGGGATCAAAGAGAACAAGAGCTAGCTGGATTTCTTCTCTGAGACCACCCCTGAACTGGTATATCATGCTCTTCTCATCAGGGACGTCCTGCTTGGCAAAACGGGTGAGCTTCTGGAACAACTTGTTGTAGTCATAGACAGACAAAGAGCCTTGCTTTAGGTTGTGGAATTCCTCACGCTTGCTTTCAACCACGCTCTGAGGAATATGATGAGCTTCGAAATCTTGACGGAATTCAACCCAGGTAATCACACGTCCTCCTCTGGAATCCTTGTACTGCTGGAACCACTCTGCAGCTTGGTCTTTGAGTTGAAAGGAAGCGAACTTGACAAAGCCCTCAGGCCTGACATTACTGCACTCGAAATGCTTGCACAGATCCACGAGCCAATCATCAGCATCAGTTGCCTCAACACAATTGCTGAAAGTCTTTGGCCCGTTAGCAAGGAACTGGTTGAGTGTAGCAAAGTGATTCTGATTGTTGCCTTGGTTCCCTTGGTTACCTTGATTCGCTTGATTGCGCTCTTGAAGAATTTGCATGATCAACTGCGTGTTTGCATTGGTTGCGGCCATCACAGCTTGCCATGCCTCCGGAGGAGGTGGAGGTGGTGGCAGATCAGGATTCGGAGTCGTGCGCGTTGGAGGAGCCATCCTGAAGAGGTTGACATCCATTAGCACATTGATAGACAAATATTGAATCTGAATCCAACGGAATGAAAATTGCAACATATAGTCTTCACATCCGAACAAAATGAACGAATGCATTCCTCTTGAAATGGTCACATATCCATAAATTGAGAAGCCACTTAGAATTTAGGTAGAGAAATAAATCAACAAGATACGGATCAAGAACGAATACTCGGTAAGAAATCGCAATCTCAAACCAAATATCCGTGGAAGAAGAGCTAGAGCTACAAGAATTCCCACCTATGAAACTCCCGAACCTTTCCGGTTATGCAATCAGGTGTTGGGGATACAGGGGAAGCATAATATCTCACCCAAATCTAGAAAATCCTACATCCAACTGTATCCATCCTTCAACACATAACCGAGAAAAACTTCGGAAACCATCTACCTCAACCTTAGAAAAAGCATCTGTTATACAAGTTATGGCGATACTGCCGAACTCCCGCCCCAGTACTGGGTGGCGTCGAGGTTATCTCACCAACGAACTGCATAAAAGAGATTTTGGATGTCGGCGTACTAAACTCAGGTATTCCAGAACTGCAACGATAAAATTGTGACGACAACACCTCGGAGCTCAACTCCCCGGGACACTTCCACAAAACCCCTGACAGGAGGCACCAAGACAATGTTCTCGTCACAAAACCATCGGAACGATTCCAAGATACCCGCGTGATCCTAATTTTTTTTAGTGAAATTTGAGAAGAGAAGAGTCAAAACTCTACGTCAGGATGCCTTACCAGAGCGATGAGGAGACTGGGGAGTAAAAAGAATTCCTAAACTCTCCGATATATAATTCCTAAATGGCTCAAAACATTTTTCTAGGCACAACTCGGCCGCTAAAAACGATCAATCAGTGGGGGCTCCTAAGGTCGAGGAAGGCTCTGATTACCAACTTGTAACGCCCTCAATGCGGCTATATCTCCCACGTGTCGAGGCACGACTTAGAGGCATAACCGCATTGAAAGCAATGTCACAAGTTAGGCAATCTTCACAACATCCCATGTAATATAGATAATAAAAGGGAGAATACATAGTTGGCTTACACTCGCCACGTCAATCAAGTACATAAATAGAATTACAACATTCAAACACTCATGGCCCGACTACGGCGCCAAAATAAAAGACAACCCAACATGCGACATGGTCCCGATCACCCCAACTGGGCACCACTACTGATCATCAGGAAAAGAAACATAGTATCGTTGAGAGTCCTCATCGAACTCCCACTTGAGCTCGAGCGCGTCACCTGGAGCGGAATCATCAGGCCCTGCATCTGGTGTAATAGTAATCTGTGAGCCACAGGGACTCAGCAATCTCGCACCCCCGTGATCAAGACTATTTAAGCTTAATAGGTAAGGCAAAGTAAATATGTGGAGCTGCGGCAAGCGACTAGCATATATGGTGGCTATCCTGTTCGCAAAAGAGAGCGAGAAGAGGAGGCAAAGCGCGAACGAGTAACTAGAGGGCAATCCTGCGGCAAGCATTACTCCAACGCCGTGTCCACTTCCCGGACTCCGCCGAGAAGAGGCCATCACAGTAACTCACACAGTTGATTCATTTTAATTAAGTTAAGGTTCAAGTTATCTACAACCGGACATTAACAAATTCCCATCTGCCCATAACCGCAGGCACAGCTTTCGAAAGTTCAAATCCCTGCTGGGGAGTCCCAACTTAGCCCATGACAAGCTCTCACGGTCAACAAAGGAATAGACCTCCTCCCGAGACGTTCCGATCAGACTCGATATCTCAGTTCTTCAAGACACTTTGACAGGTTAAAACAAATCCAGCAACACCGCCCGAATGTGCCGACAAATCCCGATAGGAGCTGCACATATCTCTTTCTCAAGTCACACTCAGATTGTCCAAACTTCCGATAGGTCAGCCCAGAGTTGCCCCTGGTAGCCAACGGCGGCTGACGAGTTGGACCAACACTCAGAGGAGCACTGGCCTGGGGGGGTTAAATAAGATGACCCTCGGGCTCCGGAAACCCAAGGGAAAAGAGGCTAGGGGGCAAATGGTAAAACCAAGGTTGGGCATTGCTGGAAAAGCTTTAATCAAGGCGAACTATCAAGGGGTTCCCATTATAACCCAACCGCGTAAGGAACGCAAAATCCGGGAACATAACACCGATATGACGGAAACTAGAGCGGCAAGAGTGGAACAAAACACTAGGCGAGAGGCCAAGCCTTCCACCCTTTACCAAGTATATAGATGCATTAAGATAACATGGCAATATAATTATATCCCAACAAGTAAATAATGTTCCAACAAGGAACGGTCTCCAATCTTCACCTGCAACTAGCAACGCTATAAGAGGGGCTGAGCAAAGCGGTAACATAGCCAATCAACGGTTTGCTAGGACATGGTGGGTTAGAGGTTTGACATGGCAATTTGGGAGGCTTGAAAGCAAGTGGTAGGCATCGTAGCATGGCATAGCAAAAGAGCGAGCATCTAGCAAAGCAAAGATAGTAGTGATTTCGAGGGTATGATCATCTTGCCTACAAAGTTGTCAGGGTTGACTGGATCCTCGAAAGCAAACTCAATGGGCTCCTTGTTAGCGAACTCGTCTCCTGGCTCTACCCAAACAAGACAAACAAGCAACAAGGACACAATCAACCACGTGCAAGGATCAAACAATATGATGCAAACATGGTATGCTATGCGGGATGCAATATGTGATGCATATGCAAGAATTGACAAGGAATCCATGAACCTGGCCTCAACTTGGGAAACCAAGTGTGCCACTGGAAAGATGAGATGAAATCGCTTGAAAACGATATAAAGATCACCGGAATCGGAGTTACGGTTTGGAAATGGCAAGCGATTCAAATATGGCACCGGTCTGCGATTTACAGCAAGTAGCCATCTAAATGCAACAAGATGAACATGCTACAGCACCCAAACATGGCAACAAAATACATGGCACGGATCCATTCATGATGCTTAACAAAAGTCTAGCACTGAGCTACGGCCAATTCATCCATTAACAGGTTCAAACAAGCATGGAAAAAATGCATTTGGCAAACAGATCTCAGACTTAGTGAAATTAACACTTGTCTGGAATTTCAGATCAGATAGCACTCTTAGGAGCAACAAAACTACATGCTACAGGACCTGAACATGGAAAAGTAAAGCATGGCATGGAGCTACTCAAAGAGCTTAACAAAAGTCCCTTAGTGACCTTGAGCCAAAAGGGATCAGAAAATACATTTGCAAGCATGTGAACATGGCAAAAACATAATCAGATCATAGACTTAGTGAAAACTGGAGCATGCTGAAACAGATATCAAGTAGGCATGTTTACGAGCTCGATGCACTCACTACAGAGCAAGTCATGACAATCTAAGCATCCACCCATCAATAATACAAAAAATACAAGCTAGACATGGCAAGAACAATAACATAGCATGCACGGATCAACTACAACATCCTCGGCAAAATCGCTAACAAGTAGACAATCTACCCAGATTCACGAAATAACAAAAGTAGAGCTCGATTGACTCAAGCTAGGGTGCTCCATAATTGCAAACAAAGAAATGGATGGATAGAGCACTACAAGATTAACAAAACATCCTTACTGATCATCCTCAAAAGAGGCACGGATCACTAGGAAACAACATGAACATATGGCCATATGAGATAAACAGCTCAAGGACTTAGTGGAAATGCTAAGTCCCTGAAATCAGCATTACCAAGTGCCTCACTTTGCAAGCTTGTGCTAGTCACCACACACATCACAAAAATACATGGGTTGCACCTCTGGAAAGATGGCAAAACCCTTAACAAAACATATGTAGAGCTCATGGGCATATCATGCACACAATAATCATGGCAAAAATGACAAATATCTAAATGGAGCAGCAGATCTGACAATTATCTCAAGTAGCCTTCTTCTAACAGCATTTCGGGCATCAAGATGAATTCAAATGAAAATGATGCAATGGAATGAAATGATTTACTCTCTGAGACGAACATTTTGATATGCTATATGCCCAAAACGGAGCTACGGATGCGGAGTTACGATGCGATGAACATAGACAAAAAGTTAGGGTTTCGGGCAAAAAGTCAACCCGATCCGGATCTGGATCTAGACGTGCACTGTAGCGGCGGCGCGTTCCACGAGGTTCGCCAGCCGGAGTTGTAGTCGACGGAGCCCGGAGTTGGCGTGGAGGAGGCCGGCGACGAGGGGGGAGGAGGCCGGAGCCGACGGTGGCGGCGGTCGGCCGCGGCGCCGGTCGGGAGGCGGGGGGCCGGTCGGGCGAGCTCGCGGAGCTGGTGGCGCGGCGGCCGGAGGTGCGAGGCGGAGCGGGCGGCGGTGGCCGGCGCCGGCGAGGAGGAGGCGGGTGGCGTGGCGAGGGCGAGGGCTCGGGCGGCGCACGGGCGGCGAACGGCGGCTGGGCCGCGGGGGCCGGGCATGGGCCTGGCGGCGCTGTGGCGGCGATGTGGGGCGGCGGGGCGACGTGGCAGGCTGCGATTGGCGGGGCGATTTCGTCCGGCGGCGGCCGGACGTGTCCGGTGGCGGTGGGGCGATTTTAGGGTTTGGACGGGGGAGAGATCCGGATTTTCGGAGGAGGACCTATATATAGAGGTGGAGGGAGTTAGGAGAGTCCAAATGAGGTGCAGTTTTCAGCCACACGATCATGATCGAACGCTCTAGAAGATGGAGAGGGTTTTGGTGGGTTTTGGGCCAACTTGGAGGGGTGTTGGGCTGCAATACACACGAGGCCTTTTCGGTCCCTCGGTTAACCGTTGGAGCCTCAAATGAAGTCCAAACGGTACGAAACTTGATAGGCTGTCTACCGATAGTAAACCAAGGCTGCTTGGCGAGTCTCGGTCCAATCCGGAAATGTTTAATCCCCACACACGAAAGAAAGGTAGAAATGACCACCGGAGGAGAACGAAGCGCCGGAATGCAAAATGGAAAACAGGGAAAATGCTCGGATGCATGAGATGAACACATATGCAAATGCAATGCACATGATGACATGATATGAGATGCATGACAATGATAACAACACACGGAGACAAAGACCTGAACCCGAGAAAATAAAATAACTTAATGCCGGAAACGACAAGAGTTGGATTACATGTTGGGTAAATCATATCCGGGGTGTTACAGCTCTCAAGAGAAATGATTATTCAAAAATTTTATGCTCGGCTTTCTCATAACAGCCGCACCATGCTCGATACTTCTTGTGCTGGCTATTTTATGATGAAGACCATTGAATTCAAATGGGATTTATTGGAAAGAATTAAACGCAACTCTGAAGATTGGGATCTCGACGAAGGTAAGGAGTCAGGTATGACATCTAAGTTTGATTGTGTTAATTCTTTTATGGATACCGATGTTTTCCGTAAATTCAGCACTAAATATGGACTTGACTCTGAAATAGTAGCTTCTTTCTGTGAATCTTTTGCTACTCATATTGATCTCCCAAAAGAGAAGTGGTTTAAATATCATCCTCCCATAGAAGTAAAAGTAGCTGCACCTATTAAAGTTGAAGAAACGACTATCACTTATAATGATCCTATTGTTCCTACTGCTTATGTTGAGAAACCACCTTTTCCTGTTAGGATAAAAAATCATGCTAAAGCTTCAACTGTGGTTCGTAAAAGCAATATTAGAACCTATACACCTCCCGAGGAAGTTAAAGTTGAACCTAATATTGCTATTGTTAAGGATCTCTTGGCTGATAATATTGATGGGCATGTTATTTATTTTTGTGATGAAACTGCTAGAATTGCTAAACCTTGTGCTAAAGATAAACATAGACCTGTGGTAGGCATGCCTGTTATTTATGTTAAAATAGGAGATCATTGTTATCATGGCTTGTGTGATATGGGTGCTAGTGCTAGTGCAATACCTATTGACTTGTACAACGAGATTATGCATGATATTGCACCTGCTGAGTTAGAAGATATTGATGTCACAATTAAACTTGCCAATAGAGATGCTATTTCACCAATTGGGATTGTTAGAGATGTCGAAGTCTTGTGTGGGAAAACTAAATATCCTACTGATTTTCTTGTTCTTGGTTCCCCACAAGATAGCTTTTGCCCCATTATATTTGGTAGACCCTTCTTAAACACTGTTAATGCTAGGATAGAATGCAAAAAGGATGTTATTACGATTGGTTTAGGTGATAAGTCTCACAAGTTCAACTTTTCTAAATTTCATAGACAACACCGTGAAGAAGAATTGCCTAGCAAAGATGAAATTATTGGTCTTGCTTCTATTGCCGTACCTCCTAGTGATCCTTTAGAACAATATTTGCTAGACCATGAAAATGATATGTATATGAATGAAAGAAGAGAAATAGACGAAGTGTTCTTTAAATAGGGACCTATTCTGAAACACATCTTGCCTGTCGAAATCTTAGAGGATCCTCCTCCACCCAAGGGTGATCCGTGTTTGAGCTTAAACCATTGCCTGATACTCTTAAATATGCTTATCTTGATGAAAAGAAGATATATCCTGTTATTATTAGTGCTAACCTTTCAGGGAAGGAGGAAGAAATATTATTGAAAACTATGAAGAAGCATAGTGCTGCTATTGGATATACTCTTGATGATCTTAAGGGCATTAGTCCCACTCTATGTCAACACAAAATAAATTTGGAAAAAGATGCCAAACTAGTTATTGCTCACCAACGACGACCGAATCCTAAGATGAAAGAAGTAGTAAGAAAAGAAATACTAAGGCTCCTTGAGGCAGGTATAATTTATCCCGTTGCTGATAGTCAGTGGGTAAGTCTTGTCCATTGTGTTCCTAAGAAGGGAGGTATTACTGTCGTTCCTAATGATAAAGATGAATTGATGCCGCAAAGAAATATTACAGGTTATAGGATGGTAATTGATTTCCGCAAATTAAATAAGGCTACTAAAAATATCATTACCCCTTACCTTTTATTGATCAAATGCTAGAAAGATTATCCAAACATACACATTTTTGCTTTCTAGATGGTTATTCTGGTTTCTCCCAAATACCTGTGTCAGCTGATGATTAATCGAAGTGTAACACCCACGATGTGGCTATATCTCCCACGTGTCGGAGCACGACTTAGAGGCATAACCGCATTGTAGGCATGTCGCAAGAGGGGTAATCTTTACACGTCCCATGTACTAAATCAGAAAGAGATAAATAGTTGGCTTACAATCGCCACTTCACACAATACATGAATATAGCATTACATCATCCAGAATACAATCAAGGTCCGACTACGGAACCAAAATAAAGACAACCCCAAATGCATAAGATCCCTGATCGCCCCAACTAGGCTCCACTACTGATCGTCTGGAAAGGAAACATAGTAACGTCCTGAATCCTCGTCGAACTCCCACTTGAGTTCAGTCGCATCCCCTGTAATGGCATCATCGGCACCTGCATCTGGTTTTGGAAGTAATCTGTGAGTCACGGGGACTCAGCAATCTCACACCCTCGCGATCAAGACTATTTAAGCTTACGGGTAGGCAAAGGTAGTGAGGTGGAGCTGCAGCAAGCACTAGCATATATGGAGGCTAACTTATGCCAAGGAGAGCAAGAAGAGAAGGCAAAGCACGGTCGAGAAGCTACAAAGATCAAGAAGTGATCCTGAAAACTACTTACGTTCAAGCATAACACGAGACCGTGTTCTCTTCCCGGACTCCGCCGAAAAGAGACCATCACGGCTACACATGCTGTTGATTCATTTTAATTAAGTTAAGTGTCAGGTTTTCTACAACCGGATATTAACAAATTCCCATCTGCCCATAACCGCGGGCATGGCTTTCGAAAGTTCAAATCCCTGCAGGGGTGTCCCAACTTAGCCCATCACAAGCTCTCACGGTGAACGAAGGATATTCCTTCTCCCAGGACGATCTGACAGACTCGGAATCCCGGTTACAAGACATCTCGACAATGGTAAAACAAGACCAGAAAAGCCGCCCTATGTGCCGACAAATCCGGATAGGAGTCGCACGTATCTTGCTCTTAGGGCACACCGGATAGGTCAAGCTACGAGTAAAACCAACCCTCGAGTTGCCCCGAGGTGGCCCCGCAGGCTGCCTGTTTCGGACCAACACTCAGAGGAGCACTGGCCTGGGGGGGTTAAAATAAAGAAGACCCTCGGGCTCGCGAAAACCCAAGGGAAGGTTATAGGTTGTTAGGAAAATGTAAAACCAAGGTTGGGCCTTGCTGGAAGAGTTTTATTCAAGGCTAACTGTCAAGGGGTTCCCATTATAACCCAACCACATAAGGAACACAAAATCAAGGAACATAACATCGGTATGACGGAAACTAGGGTGGCAAGAGTGGAACAAAACACCAGGCATAAGGCCAAGCCTTCCACCCTTTACCAAGTATATAGGTGCATTAATGTAAACAAGATATAATAATGATATCCCAACAATAAACATGTTCCAACAAGGAATAAACTCCAATCTTTACCTGCAACTAACAACGCTATAAGAGGGGCTGAGCAAAGCGGTAACATAGCCAAACAACGGTTTGCTAGGACAAGGTGGCTTAGAGGTTTGACATGGCAATATGGGAGGCATGACAAAGCAAGTGGTAGGTATCGCGGCATAGGCATAGCAATAGAGCGAGCAACTAGCAAGCAAAGATAGAAGTGACTTCGAGGGTATGGTCATCTTGCCTGCAAAGTTCTCCGAGTTGACGTAAGCTTGATCCTCATAAGCATACTCAATGGGTTCCTCGATCACGTACTCGTCTCCCGGCTCTACCCAAGGCAAGAACACAAGCAAAGGAAACCACAATCAACCACGGTGCAATGTGCAAGCAACATGATGCAAAACATGACATGATATGTGGGATGTGATATGCAATGCATATGCGTGCTCCGGAAGGAAAAGATTGAACCAGGCCTCAACTTGGAAAACCAAGAGTGCCACTGGAAAGATGAGTTGATTTCGGTCGAAATCGATATAAAGATCACCGGAATCGGATGCACGGTTTGCAAATGGCAAGCAAAACAAGAATGGCACAATTCTACGATTAACAACACGATGCCATCTAGAATGCAACAAGAAACTAAGCTAATGCACTCCAACATAGCAACAAAGCACATGACAGTGATCTAATCAAGATGCTCGACAAAAGATGAACACTGAGCTACGGCTAAATCACACAAGAGCAGGTTCAAACAAGCATGGCAAAAGTGCAAAAGATAACAGCATCACAGACTTAGTGAAAATACTAACATGTCAGGAATTAACATCAGGAAGCAATGTTTAGAGCAAGAGAACAACATGCTGCAGGAACAAGACATAGCAAAGCAAGGCATGGCATGAATCTACTCAAAGCATATAACAAAAGTCCCTTACTGACCATAAGCCAAAAGGGCACAGAAAACATGATGGCACCCATGTAAACATAGCAGATTTCGTTAACAGATTCAGACTTAGCAGAAAACTGGACATGGCATAAACAGAGTTACGTAGGCATGTTTGCGAGCTCGATACACTCAACACAAGGCATTGCATGACAAACTAAGCATACTCCCAGCATGAAGACATGATCAAGTAGCTAACCAAGGCAAGAAGAATCTCATAGCATGCATGGATCAACTACAACAACCTTGGCAAAATTGATTAACACGTAAACAATTTGCCAGGAACATTTTATAGCAAAAGTAGAGCAAGATTGAGTCATGCTAGGGTACTCCATAAATGCAAACAAGGACATGGATGGATGGAGCATAACCATATGTCAAAATTATCCTTATTGAACATGCTCAAAAGAGGCATGGATCACTCTGTAGCAACATGAATACATGGCATAAAAATAACATCAAGGAAATGACTTAGTAGGATTCTAAGTCCCTGAAATCAGCAACATCACGAGAGCTACTTTGCATGCTTGTGCTAGTCACCACATGGATCACAAAAATACATGGCATACATCCCTGTAAAGATGGCATGGCATAGCCCAAAACACATGTAGAGCTCAAGTCCATAGGAGGCACACAATAATCATGGCAAAAATGACAAATGCTCAAATCTGCTAAGAATTGGGAACTAACATTTTATAGCACTCTTGCAATAGCATTTTAGGCATCAAGATGGACTCAAACAAGCATGGTGCAATGGAATGAAATGAAGTGGACATCCTAATGAACATTTTGATATATGGCATGCCCAAAACGGAGCATCACACAGGAAGTTATGGCATGATGAACATGGCTATAAAATGTTACAGGGAAAGGGGAAAACGGGGTCAACCTAGGGTTTGACCTGATCTGGATCTGGATCTGGAGCATGAATTCCGAGGATCGCCGGAGTGGTGCCGGAGATGGGGGAGCCGGCCGGAGAGGAGGGAACCGGCGAGGCGGGGCGGCGTGTCGGCGACCGGAGGAGGCGGGGCGAGGCACGGGCGGCGAGGCGCAGGGCCTGCGAGGCTGGAGGCGGAGAGGCGACGAGGATCGGGCGGCGGCCGGGCTGGAGGCGGCGAGCTTCGCGGCGAAGGGCGGCGACAATGGCCGGTGGCGAACGGGCGGCGAAGGCGCAGGACGGCGGTGGCCTCGGGCGCGATCTCCTGCGGGCAGCGGCGGTGGAGAGGCGGGCCGCGGGGGCGGGCCTCGGGCCCGAGCGGGCCGGCGGCGGCGGGCGGTGGCCGGGCCATGTGGCGCGACGTGGTTGGACAGGCGGAGTTGGCAGATGCGTCCGGCCGGCGGCGGACATGTCCGGCGGCGCGGAGGAGCGAGGCTAGGGTTTTGGGATCCGGATTTTCGGGGAGATGCACATATTTATAGGTAGAAGGAGCTAGGAGAGTCCAAATGGAGTGCGGTTTTCGGCCACGCGATCGTGATCGAACGGCCGAGAGGATGGAGGGGGTTTGATGGGTTTTGGGCCACTTTGGAGGGTTGTTGGGCTGCAACACACACGAGGCCTTTATGGTTCCTCGGTTAACCGTTGGAGTATCAAACGGACTCCAAATGGCACGAAACTTGACAGGCGGTCTACCGGTGGTGTACCAAGACCGCTTGGCAAGTCTCGGTCCAATCCGAGAACGTTTAACACCCGCACACGAAAAGAGGCAAAAGGGGGCGCCGGAGGACGTAGGAGTGCTGGAATGCAAAATGGACAACGGGGAAAATGCTCGGATGCATGAGACAAACACGTATGCAAAAGCGATGCACATGATGACATGATATGAGATGCATGACATGGACAAAAAGCAAAACGAAGACGAAACCCAAGCACGAGGGAATATCATAACTTAGAGCCGAAAATGGCAAGAGTTGGAATACAAATCTGGCAAGTTACATACGGGGCGTTACACTAAGACCACTTTTACTTGCCCTTTCGGTACTTTTTCTTATAGACGTATGCCTTTTGGTTTATGTAATACACCTGTTACCTTTCAAAGATGCATGATGGCTATATTTTCTGATTTTTGTGAAAAGATATGTGAGGTATTCATGGATGATTTCTCCGTTTATGTATCCTCTTTTGATGATTGCTTAAGCAACCTTGATCGAGTTTTGCAGAGATGTGAAGAAACTAACCTTTTCTTGAATTGGGAGAAATGCCACTTTATGGTTAATGAAGGTATTGTCTTGGGGCACAAAATTTCTGAAAGAGGCATTGAAGTTGATAAAGCTAAAGTTGATGCTATTGAAAAGATGTCGTGTCCCAAGGACATCAAAGGTATAAGAAGTTTCCTTGGTCATGCTGGTTTTTATAGGAGGTTGAATAAGGACTTCTCAAAAATTTCTCGGCCTTTGACTAATTTATTACAAAAAGATATACCATTCGTCTTTGATGATGATTGTGTATAAGCCTTTGAAATACTTAAGAAAGCATTCATCTCTGCACCTATTGTTCAGCCACCTGATTGGAATTTACCTTTTGAAATTATGTGTGATGCTAGTGATTATGCTGTAGGCGCTGTTCTAGGGCAAATAGTTGATAAGAAATTAAATGTTATTCAATATGCTAGTAAAACTCTAGACAATGCCCAGAGAAATTATGCTACAACCTTAAAAAGAATTCTTAGAAGTTGTATTTGCTTGTGATAAGTTAAGACCTTATATTGTTGATTCTAAAGTAACTATTCACACGGATCATGCTCCTATTAAATATCTTATGGAAGAGAAAGATGATAAACCTATACTTATTAGATGGGTTCTCTTGCTACAAGAATTTTATTTGCATATTATTGATAGAAAGGGAGACAAGAACCCCGTTGCAGATAACTTGTCTAGGTTAGAAAATGTTCTTGATGACCCACTACCTATTGATGATAGCTTTCCTGGTGAACAATTAAATGTCATAAATGCTTCTCATACTGCTCCATGGTATGTTGATTATGCTAATTACATTGTTGCTAAATTTATACCACCTAGTTTCACATACCAGCAAAAGAAAAAAATCTATGATTTAAGACATTACTTTTGGGATGACCCACATCTTTATAAAGAAGGAGTACATGGTATTATTAGACGTTGTGTACCTGAGCATGAACAGGAACAGATCCTACGCAAGTGTCACTCCGAAGCTTATGGAGGACACCATGCTGGAGAAGAACTGCACACAAGGTATTCCAATCCGGTTTTATTGGCCTACTCTCTTCAAGGATGCCCGTAAGTTTGTCTTATCTTGTGATGAATGTCAAAGAATTGGTAATATTAGTAGACGTCAAGAAATGCCTATGAATTATTCACTTGTTATTGAACCATTTGATGTTTGGGGCTTCGATTATATAGGACCGTTTCCTGCCTCTGATGGATATACACATATTTTAGTTGCTGTTGATTACGTTACTAAGTGGGTAGAAGCTATTCCAACTAGTAGTGCTGAGCATAACACCTCTATTAAGATGCTTAAAGAAGTTATTTTTTCGAGGTTTGGAGTCCCTAGATATTTAATGAATGATGGTGGTTCACACTTTATTCATGGTGCTTTCCGTAAAATGCTTGCTAAGTATGATGTTAATCATAGAATTGCATCTCCTTATCACCCACAGTCTAGTGGTCAAGTAGAATTGAGTAATAGAGAACTCAAATTAATTTTGCAAAAGACTGTTAATAGATCTAGAAAGAATTGGTCCAAGAAACTTGATGATGCATTATGGGCCTATAGAACTGCATATAAAAATCCTATGGGTATGTCTCCGTATAAAATGGTTTATGGAAAAGCATGTCACTTACCTCTCGAACTAGAACATAAGGCATATTGGGCTATTAAAGAGCTCAACTATAATTTCAAACTTGCCGGTGAGAAGAGGTTATTTGACATTAGCTCACTTGATGAATGGAGAACCCAAGCCTATGAGAATGCCAAATTGTTTAAAGAAAAGGTTAAAAGATGGCAAGACAAAAGGATAGAAAAGCGTGAGTTTAATGTAGGTGATTATGTATTGCTATACAACTCTCGTTTATGATTTTTTGCAGGAAAGCTTCTCTCTAAATGGGAAGGTCCTTACGTTATCGAGGAGGTCTATCGTTCCGGTGCCACAAAAATCAACAACTTCGAAGGCACAAATCCGAAGGTGGTGAATGGTCAAAGAATCAAACATTATATCTCAGGTAATCCTATAAACATTGAAACCAATGTTATTGAAACCGTAACCCTGGAGGAATACATGAGGGACACTTTCCGGAACGTTTCAGACTCCGAAAAGGAATAGGTATGTGGTATGGTAAGTAAACCAACTCCAAAATAGTTCTAATGGCAATTTTTCTCCGTTTTGGAATATTTAGAAAAATAGAAAAATAAGAAGCAATCCGGGAAGGACACGAGGGATCCACGAGGGTGGAGGGCGCGCCCTACCCTCCTGGGCGCGCCCCCCTACCTCATGGGCACCTCGTGCGCTCTCCGGACTCCGTTTTCTTGCACGTTACGTATTTTGGTCGATAAAAAATTATTATATAAACTCCCAAAGGTTTTGACCACCGTATCACGCAGTTATCTCCTGTCTTTGTTTCGAGCTGTCTTGCTACATATTAGAGCAACATGTCGTCCCAGGATTCAGAAGGAGAAAGCTATGTGGCTGATTACCTTGCAGATCCTAAGGTCTATGGGGATGTGGAGCATTGTGGTTGGACTACGGAAGAAGAAGAGGACTATGAACCTGTGGCACCCCGGCTCAGAGAAAACCGGAACACCCCGTATTCCAGCCCAAAGATCGAGGAGAAGTCTTCTGGAATACGGCAGTGCTTAGCATAGAACAAACCAACTTTCTATTATTATACGAATATGATTACAAGGTCTCCGATATTACAATGAATAACACCGGCATGACGACACTACGCCATCCTTAGTTGCTCTATGCAAGTAGCAGAACAAGTCGAAGCAACGGAATAACTCTAGCAGCGGAAAAACTATTGGCAGCGGAACAACGACGACGGTGGAGGACTCCAATCCCCAGGGACTCTGGTTGGAACGCTTAAGCTAGCTCGCGAACACAGGAACAACACCAAACAAGCAAGCAATCCTGGCACGACCTGCAAACTAGCATGACACGCCAGGTCAGTACATTGAATGTACTTGCAAGCTCACAATAAACCAGAAGCATTCAAGACAAACATCAGCATGGTAATTACAGGTTAAGCAGGAATTAACATGAGATCCTTATAACAACATGACATGAGCAACATGATATCCACAGTAATACTCCAAAATAATACCAGATACCATCATGAAAATAATCATAATAGCCACTAAGAATCCAAAGGCAACATGAACCTGATACAGCTAGAACAATATGAACATGGCATGGACATATAAATCTGATGATACTAGCATGCAACATGATGACACAATATGCACTATTTATACTTTTTGGGTTACCTCGTAACCATCACATGCATCACTTACCAACCTCAGACCTCACACGATCATCTAAGGATCAAATCAAGCTTGTATAAACAATACCGTAGTAATCATTAAATGACCACAAGGAGCTTGATCTTTACCCATGATTCCCGCACAACATCACGAATATCCAACAACTCGGTATCCTCGATACCACGGTGACCATTCCAGCGATCACAACCATGACCAACACTTGGTCTTAAAAGGTGATCATACCGGAGATCACAACCAACTTATCTCCTCATCGAAACGGGGTTGTCATTAGTCAAGTTATTATTAATACTGTTGACTCATGGTGGGACCGACACGAACTGGGCCCTTATCCGCGGGCGCGGCTATCGATAGATTTAATATACACTCTACACAGGTAGCACACTGTACCCACACCACGGAACCCATGGCCTCGCACTCCCATTCGGGTGGACCAACGGCGTTCCGACAAAACCGATCTACTGCCGTGACACTCTCCCAGCCACTCCGACCCACTCCCAACTAGGCTAGTCCTGGGTGGCCCCATGTCTACAAAAGACACCCCGACCACCGTCGTGGTCAAAACTCCCTCAAGGGGACCGGATCCATAAAAATAAAAATAATGGGCACACAAGGTTATGTCCGCCTACCTGATCAGGGTAAGCACGCCCATAACCTTCCCTCGTGGGAGGCACCGGCGAGATGCACGACAATAGACCCAGTTTGGACCTTATCCATACTGTAAGCGTGGTTGCACTGGTCAGTTTCAATCTGGCGGCACCATGACTCAGCCAACAGTTGTTCAAGTTCAATTAAATCCGGTTAAACTTGAATGCAAAATGTTAAGCCATGATAAAATAACATGATGCAATTACAATGCATGAGCATGATATCAACATAATCACGGGATGCAACATAACTATCCACCACATCAACTATGAAATAATCTCCAACTAAACATGGCATAATGACAAGGGTAAATATTACAAGTGCAACACAACTCATAGTATAAGATAACATGACCACTAGCATCAACATAAATAGCATGCAAGAACTTATCAATAACATCACCGAGTAACACTTAACCAACTAACAGCAATGGAACAATGCCTATTAACAGTACTCGGTAACCGACGTTAGTCATGCACCGAAGAGCATGACCAACCCAACATGTACTACTATCAAGCATGGCAATATGAAAGTAATACTAGCAACTAGCAGGTCATGATAACCAGGTGCATAACAACATAGCAAACAACTAAGCACAATCCCACAAGCATTTCCGAAACAACGATAACCATATTTTAAACAAGCAATCATTTAATAAATATTCAAGTTGAAAACCATGGCTACTGCATGACTATCATGCAAGTGGGTATTATGGCTTGCCTGGGGGTGAAGAAGGCACCGGGAAGAAGTGCGGTGAAGCCGCGGAAAGATTTGCCGGAAATAGTTCTCTCTCGGAGGGGCTGTTTACGTGCAAGGGAAAAAGGTCATTTTCACAGTGTCAAACCAAAGTGAAAATGAAACCAACAGAACAGGCTCGACGATACGAAGAAGTGGGCTTTGGATTCACCTCATTTGGAGTTGTGGTTAAAAAGATATGAAGGTTTGAAGTTCAGGGACTTTTCTGCAAAAATATCATCACAAACAAGTCCCTGAGTGGATAAGGCAGAAGCGCAAAGTTAGAAATAAGCTTTCTGTTTAAGAAAACGCATTCTGGGCTGAAACAGAGAGGAAATACTCTTTCAGTAAAAGAAAGCGTACTCAGAGGAAAATACGCTTTCTTTATGTGAAAACATACTGGAGTGTTTTACGCCTCCACTTAAACACGTGGCAGAGGCGGGGCAGGGGCTTGAGCAGCCGACGTGCGGGTCCCACGGGTGGGGCCCGTCACTTATCCAAGTCAGCGTGGCGGGGCCCCGCTTGAGCAGCCGACAGGGGGCGCCTTATCCTTCTTCTTCTTCTTCCCCGACGCGAAGAACAGAGGAGCAGGGGAGGGGCGACACCGGCGACGGCCCGGCCAGCTCCGGTGGTCTCCGGCCGAGCTCCGGCCACCGGTGGACTCAGGACAGTTCGCCGCTCCCTCCTGGAGCAGCATCAGCGTCGAAGAGGGTACGGGGCGACGGCGACTCGCGGAACAGAGAGCTCGGGCGGCGAGGCTGATCTTGGGGTCGCGGCCACACGGGCTCCGGCGAGGAAACGAGAAGCTAGGGGGGGCTGCGCTGGAGTGGGGAGGCTAGTGGTGATGACCAAAAAGAGAGGGAGGACTCGGTTAGGCCGAATTTAAGAGGAGCACCGTGGCGGCCAGTGGAGGGCTCGAGGCGTCCTCGAGCTTGTTTGAGTGGACGAGGGCGCTACTGGGAGTGAGGCGAGGAGGCTGAGGTGCTCGGGAAGGCTCGGGGCTGGCCATTTATAGGCGGGGCGAGGTGCCCGAGCCGGTCACCGCCGCACGAGCTCGGCCAAGACTCTGGCGATGCACAGCGATCATGGGGAGGTGCGGGATCGCGACGAAGGGGGAGACGACGAGCTACAGAAATGCACAGGGACGAGCAAAGCTCGGGGATAAGAGGGGAAACGGCCGCGGCGCCATAAATGCTTCGGTCGGCCATAGTGCGTTTGTGGGCGCGCGGCGACGAGAGCTGACGGAGGTGCTGACGGAGGGGAAGAAGGCTCTAGGAGAATGGCGACAACGCGGGCTAGCAACTGGACATGCCCGTGCTTGCTGAGACGCCGAGCAGAGAAGGGGCCCGAGCAAGAAGCCATTCTGGACGCGGCCATTGCATGCCAAAATGGTGGTCACCGCGAGCACTGGTGCTCACAGTGCCACGAGCTAAGCCAAACTATGTCTGGGGTAAGTCTCTCCTGGTTAAGTGGTAACTGAGGTGGCAGATCGATGAAAACTGCCCTGGTTAAAAGGTAAATGAGGTCTGAAGTTTACTGCAGTAAACTTGATCGTGTACTGCTGATCCACAGGAGAGGGATTGGGTCAAATGGAGTTGTCTGGTAGGTTCAGGGTAAGAAGGACTTACATCCTGGTAATTTCGAGATGAATTGGACCACTAATTAATATAGTTGCTTTACAACTAAGTAATCTGGTCTAGAATGAAGATCATGATGATGCTCTCAAATGGAGGAGCCACTTGAGCTGAACTTTGGCAAGGCAGGCTTATTTGGCCATATGAAGATGCTGCAAAAGGTTTCATACCAATTGGATAAACCAAAATGGTACTTCCTTCACAAACATTTCCACTGACTAGAAACTTGCAAACATTCTAGAGGACAAATGGCTTGATGAAACATGCCCAAAATGGGTGGAGGTAGGTTATATGGCTAAAAGAAGGCCTAGAAAAATTGGCAGCCATAATGGAGCAAGATACAATATACTTGCTTCACAAACTGAAATTTTGGACATAATAAAAGAATTGATGGTGAGCTCACATGGAGGCATGACATGAGCTCTACTTCGGTGGAGAGTGATGATTTGTTTATATGAAGGGCCATGCAAAATTGCAACTCATTTGGATATGCCTAGCTTGTACTTCCTTCACAACCACTTCCCTCAGACAGGAACTTTGGAAAATCATAATTAAATAATTACTAGGAAATGAGGTTTCACTTTGGCATGTGGCAATGATATGGACAGGAAAAGGTGTCCAAGGAGTTTGAGGTCAATTGGGAAAAGATAGATGGCACTTGCTTCACATTCTGCCATTTTGGGCAGAATAGGAAATGAATTATTTGAGCATGATGGGGAACATGGAAAATGAAATATTTTTCCATATTTGAGAAAGATGTGACCCAAACAATTTATGAGAATTACTTGGGAATTTTAGGAGTGATGGAAATAAAGGTTGCTTCATAACCTAGGGCAAATTGGGTTATTCCTTTAATAAAAAAGGAATATTCCCAATAAAAAGAATATTGGGATTTGGGCTAGGATGAAAATGACAGGGTCTAGGGAAGGATTTGGGAATGACAAGCCACTCTGGAAGCAAAGAAGAGGGCATCTTCTTCAGTTTCCAGACCACAAAGCCACAGAAAAAGAAAACTCAAGCAAAAACCTCAGAAAAACAAAAGAAAAAGAAAGGGCCAAAAATCAGGCTGTCACAAACCTTACCCACTTAAAGAAATCTCGTCCTCGAGATTTGGTTGCTCAGGGAACAAGTATGAAAATACTGACTTAAGGAAACCGTTTCCAACTCGGGTATCCTTTTTCTTATTTTTGTTCCCACTAAATTTTTATCTGATTGGCCCTGGGGTGGTTTGCTTTAATATATCCATATTCTGAAAGATCTCACCTTGCTTGTTCATGCTTATACAGACTCCAGTTTCTTTTTAGATCTGCTGACTTAACTGACTGTGATGGATTCTCACGACTGAAATATATGTTGGGCTCACAAATCCAAGAGTGATTTCTGCTAGGTGTGTCATCCGGCACTGACAATCTTTCATGAAGTGGTGATAAGATTTTCCTAGTGGACACCCAAGATCTAACTCCTTGCATTGGGTTTCTCCACTAAATGCAGGTCCTTCGGGTTCCAAACAGTGAATTGGGTCATAACCGCTTTCCTGACAGATTCTGGCTTATCGCGGAAGTTTCGGAATCATCTTAACTAGTTCCACTATCTTGAGTATCGGATCCGTACCAAATATTTGATTGTTGCCTGTCATGGCTAACATAAGAGTTTGACCTGTAGGATAATATTTGCAGACTTGACTGGCGGCGGGTCTTGCAACAATTTTCATACCCACATTACTGGTCTTGCTCCTTCATTATTGTTTTCTTGGTCTGGATCCTTGGTTGAAAGAGCTGGGTCATATTGCTTCTTTGTATCACCATAGGTACTGTCGGTACAATATTTCGGCAATCATAGCCTATCCCCATTTTTCTGACAAGGTACCCCATTTAATTGCGGGTTCAACACCCCTCATGATTGATTCTTGCTTCTGACCAAAATGTTGCTGATCTGATTCTTGGGATTTACTGCCATATGCTGTCAATTTACATCGTACTACCTTGTACCAATGTCTTACTCAGGAAGATTGGTTGATTTGTGCTCGAAACTTTCATCGAACCGCTTGCTGAAGAAGACTGGGTATCTTGCTTCAGAAGCTTACCCCCTTAAAGACTTTGCTGGGGAAAGACTCAGTACCTTATGCCGGAAGCTTTTCTGGTTGCCTACTGAAGAAGACAGAGTACCTTGTGCGGGAAATCATCCATGTATCATACTGAGGAAGATAGATGAATCTTGCCTTGGAAGCTTCTCGGGTATCTTGCGAGGGAAGATTGGGTTGCTTACAGCAGAAGCTTCTTATTGTGATATGCGGACCGATTTCCACATATATAACCAGCTTAATATTTTTGTTATTGATCTCTTGTATGAAACGGGGTTTTGCCGGACTATCCTCCTTTTTGAGTACATGCCATATTCTTGCTTGCTTTCAGGTACGTCGGGTTCCAAAATCATCCTCAACGAAAAATTAAACCTGTATCTGAGCCATACCTATGATAATATTTTGTCAACCTTGCACACAATTTATCTTCTTGCTGATTTGATCATTTCTACTATGAGGAGTGCACACTGTGGGAGACTTGACACTCAGTAACATGATCAGATATTCCCAATCTGAATGCAGTCGGCTGAGAATTCCATATTGTGGTGAGGAGTGCACGTTAATGCAAACTTTATACTGACATTCCATCCAGGATTTCTTTTGTATTCAGACGAGCTATTTCCAATTTCACTGCAGTCTACTGACAATTCCATTCTATTTAGCTGAGTTTCCAAATATATGCATTTCTTGCTGACTCTTTTGGTCCGGTGTCGGATGACGAGCAACTTTAATAGGGGAAAAATTTGTAACACCGAAGGCCCAAAGAAAGAAATAAAAGAAAAGACTAAAACAACAGCACACAAGCATACTACTAATATAATCAATCAAACAATCATCGCATATTACTGCTACTCACACAATAATATGCATGCACACCTGAGCAGACAAATCTTGCAGAAACTCTGGTATTACGGTCTAATATGTTGTGGCGGTGTGCACGAAAATTATATCCATGTTTGGAAAGAGTTTGCATAACCGAAGCTACACCAAGCACTGGCTGAACAGTGGCTGGATCTGGATGGATACACAGGTGAGAACGGACTTGACGATCAAGTAGTGAGACACAAAAGTCACGACCACCTCTTCATCAAGTGTACGAAGGGAATCATACCCGTCCAAAGAATGAAATGATATGGCAAGATAACAGTGGAAGACTGGATTTATTGGTATTGCCCTTTTTTTGATAACCAAGATCAGTAAGGGTTGCCAAGGGAACGAGATGGAGGGCAATGGATGATGATGTGGTTGCATCACACCGAGGAGCAGGCATGCTAAGAAAGATGGTGCAGGTGGTGGACCGAAAACGATGCCACCTACACTCACAAGATTAACCGTTAGCGATAAAATAACAATCTATATGCATGCTATGCGTCAAACAAATGCAACAATCAAGTGCGACAAACCAAATGGGGTCTATACTACCCTTTCTAACGTTCACGCGGGCTAGGGCATCCTACAGCCAGACCTGCTCTGATACCAAGCGCTGTGGCACCCCGGCTCAGAGAAAATCGGAACACCCCGTTTTCCAGCTTAGAGATCGAGGAGAAGTCTTCTGGAATACGACACTGCTTAGCATAGAACAAACCAGCTTTCTATTATTACACGAATATGATTACAAGGTCTCCGATATTACAATGAATAACACCGGCACGGCGACACTACGCCATCCTCAGTTGCTCTATGCAAGCAGCAGAACAACTCGAAGCAGCGGAATAACTCTAGCAGCGGAAAAACTATTGGCAGCGGAACAATGACGATGGTTGAGGACTCCAATCCGCAGGGACTCTGGCTAGAACGCTTATCCTAGCTCGCGAACACAGGAACAACACCAAACAAGCAAGCAATGCAGGCACGACCTGCAAAGTGGCATGACACGCCAGGTCAGCACGTTGAATGTACTTGCAAGCTCACAATAAACCAGAAGCATTCAAGACAAACATCAGCATGGCAATTATAGGTTAAGCAGGAATTAACATGAGATCCTTATAACAACATGACATGAGCAACATGATATCCACAGTAATACTCCAAAATAATACCAGATACCATCATGAAAATAATCATAATAGCCACTAAGAATCCAAAGGCAACATGAACCTGATACAGCTAGAACAATATGAACATGGTATGGACATATAAATCTGACGATACTAGCATGCAACATGATGACACTATATGCACTATTTATACTGTTCGGGTAACCTCGTAACCATCACATGCATCACTTACCAACCTCGGACATCACATGATCATCTCAGGATCAAATCAAGCTTGGTATAAACAATACCGTAGTAATCATTAAATGACCACAAGGAGCTTGATCTTTACCCATGATCCCCGCACAACATCACGAATATCCAACAACTCGGTATCCTCGATACCACGGTGACCATTCCGGCGATCACAACCATGACCAACACTTGGTCTTAAAAGGTGATCATACCGGAGATCACAACCAACTTATCTCCTCATCGAAACGGGGTTGTCATTAGTCAACTTATTATTAATACTGTTGACTCATGGTGGGACCAACACGAACTGGGCCCTTATCCGTGGGCGCGGCTATCGATAGATTTAATATACACTCTACACAGGTAGCACACTGTACCCACACCACGGAACCCATGGCCTCGCACTCCCATTCGGGTGGACCAACGGCGTTCCGACAAAACCGATCTACTGCCGTGACACTCTCCCAGCCACTCCGACCCACTCCCAACTAGGCTAGTCCTGGGTGGCCCCATGTCTACAAAAGACACCCCGACCACCATCGTGGTCAAAACTCCCTCAAGGGGACCGGATCCATAAAAATAAAAATAACGGTCACACAAGGTTATGTCCGCCTACCTGATCAGGGTAAGCACGCCCATAACCTTCCCTCGTGGGAGGCACCGGCGAGATGCACGACAATAGACCCAGTTTGGACCTTATCCATATGGTAAGCGTGGTTGCACTGGTCAGTTTCAATCTGGCGGCACCATGACTCAGCCAACAGTTGTTCAAGTTCAATTAAATCCGGTTAAACTTGAATGCAAAATGCTGAGCCATGATAAAATAACATGATGCAATTACAATGCATGAGCATGATATCAACATAATCACGGGATGGAACATAACTATCCACCACATCAACTATGAAATAATCTCCAACTAAACATGGCATAATGACGAGCATAAATATTACAAGTACAACACTACTCATAGAATAACATAACATGACCACTAGCATCAACCATAAATAACATGCAAGAACTTATCAATAACATCATGGAGTAACACTTTACCAACTAATAGCAACGGAACAATGCCTATTAACAGTACTCGGTAACCGATGTTAGTCATGTACCGAAGAGCATGACCAACCTAACATGTACTACTATCAAGCATGGCAATATGAAAGTAATACTAGCAAAGCAACTAGCAGGGCATGATAACCAGGTGCATAACAACATAGCAAACAAGTAAGCAAAATCCCAAAAGCATTTTCGAAACAACGATAACCATATTTTTAAAAAGCAATCATTTAATAAATATTCAAGTTGAAAACCATGGCTACTGCATGACTATCATGCAAGTGGGTATTGTGGCTTGCCTGGGGGTGAAGAAGGCACCGGGAAGAAGTGCGGTGAAGCCGCGGAAAGATTTACGGGAAACAGTTCTCTCTCAGAGGGGCTGTTTACGTGCAATGGCAAAATTGTCATTTTCACAGTGTCAAACCAAAGTGAAAATGCAACCAACAGAACGGGCTCGACGAGACGAAGAAGTGGGCTTTGGATTCACCTCATTTGGAGTTGTGGTTAAAAAGATGTGAAGGTTTGAAGTTTAGGGACTTTTCTGCAAAAACATCATCACAAACAAGTCCCTGAGTGGATAAGGCAGAAGCGCAAAGTTAGAAATACGCTTTCTGTTTAAGAAAACACATTCCGTGCTGAAACAGAGGGAATCCGCTTTCAGTAAAAGAAAACGCACTCGAAGGCAAATACTCTTTCTTTACGGGAAAACGTACTTCAATGTTTTACGCCTCCACTTAAACACGTGGAAGAGGTGGGGCAGGGGCTTGAGCAGCTGACGTGCGGGTCCCATGGGTGGGGCCCATCACTTAACCAGGTCAGCGTGGCGGGGCCCGGCTTGAGCAGCTGACAGGGGGGGCCGCCTTATCCACCTCCCTCTCCTGGCTCCTTCTTCTTCTTCCCCGACGCGAAGAACAGAGGAGCAGGGGAGGGGCGACACCGGCGACGGCCCGGCCAGCTCCGGTGGTCTCCGACCGAGATCCGGCCACCGATGGACTCGGGACAGTTCGCCGCTCCCGCCTGGAGCAGCATCAGCGCCGAAGAGGGTACGGGGCGACGGCGACTCGCGGAACAGAGAGCTCGGGCGGCGAGGCTGATCTTGGGGTCGCGGCCACACGGGCTCCGGCGAGGAAACGAGAAGCTAGGGAGGGCTGCGCTGGAGTGGGGAGGCTACTGGTGACGACCAAAAAGTGAGGGAGGACTCGGTTAGGCCGAATTTAAGCGGAGCGCCGCAGCGGCCATGGCGGCCAGTGGAGGGATCGAGGCATCCTCGAGCTTGTTTGAGTGGACGGGGGCGCTACTGGGAGTGAGGCGAGGAGGATGAGGTGCTCGGGAAGGCTCGGGGCTGGCCATTTATAGGCGGGGCGAGGTGCCCGAGCCGGTCACCGCCGCACGAGCTCGGCCAAGACTCTGGCGATGCGCAGCGATCACGGGGAGGTGCGGGATCGCGACGAAGGGGGAGAGGACGAGCTACAGAAGTGCACACGCACGAGCAGAGCTCGGGGACAAGAGGGGAAACGGCCGCGGCGCCATAAATGCTTCAGTCGGCCATAGTGCGTCCGTGGGCACGCGGCGACGAGAGCTGACGGAGGTGCTGACGGAGGGGAAGAAGGCTCTAGGAGAATGGCGACAACGCGGGCTAGCAACTGGACATGCCCGTGCTTGCTGAGACGCCGAGCAGAGAAGGGGCCCGAGCAAGAAGCCATTCTGGGCGTGGCCATTGCATGCCAAAACGGTGGTCACTGCGAGCACTGGTGCTCACAGTGCCACGAGCTAAGCCAAACTATGTCTGGGGTAAGTCTCTCCTGGTTAAGTGGTAACTGAGGTGGCAGATCGATGAAAACTGCCCTGGTTAAAAGGTAAATGAGGTCTGAAGTTTACTGCAGTAAACTTGATCGTGTACTGCTGATCCACAGGAGAGGGATTGGGTCAAATGGAGTTGTCTGGTAGGTTCAGGGTAAGAAGGACTTACATCCTGGTAATTTCGAGATGAATTGGACCACTAATTAATATAGTTGCTTTACAACTAAGTAATCTGGTCTAGAATGAAGATCATGATGATGCTCTCAAATGGAGGAGCCACTTGAGCTGAACTTTGGCAAGGCAGGCTTATTTGGCCATATGAAGATGCTGCAAAAGGTTTCATACCAATTGGATAAACCAAAATGGTACTTCCTTCACAAACATTTCCACTGACCAGAAACTTGCAAACATTCTAGAGGACAAATGGCTTGATGAAACATGCCCAAAATGGGTGGAGGTAGGTTATATGGCTAAAAGAAGGCCTAGAAAAATTGGCAGTCATAATGGAGCAAGATACAATATACTTGCTTCACAAACTGAAATTTTGGACATAATAAAAGAATTGATGGTGAGCTCACATGGAGGCATGACATGAGCTCTACTTCGGTGGAGAGTGATGATTTGTTTATATGAAGGGCCATGCAAAATTGCAACTCATTTGGATATGCCTAGCTTGTACTTCCTTCACAACCACTTCCCTCAGACAGGAACTTTGGAAAATCATAATTAAATAATTACTAGGAAATGAGGTTGCACTTTGGCATGTGGCAATGATATGGATAGGAAAAGGTGTCCAAGGAGTTTGAGGTCAATTGGGAAAAGATAGATGGCATTTGCTTCACATTCTGCCATTTTGGGCAGAATAGGAAATGAATTATTTGAGCATGATGGGGAACATGGCAAATGAAATATTTTGCCATATTTGAGAAAGATGTGACCCAAACAGTTTATGAGAATTACTTGGGAATTTTAGGAGTTATGGAAATAAAGGTTGCTTCACAACCTAGGGCAAATTGGGTTATTCCTTTAATAGAAAAGGAATATTCCCAATAAAAAAGAATATTGGGATTTGGGCTAGGATGAAAATGACAGGGTCTAGGGAAGGATTTGGGAATGACAAGCCACTCTGGAAGCAAAGAAGAGGGCATCTTCTTGAGTTTCCAGACCACAAAGCCACGGAAAAAGAAAACTCAAGCAAAAACCTCAGAAAAACAAAAGTAAAAGAAAGGGCCAAAAATCAGGCTGTCACAGAACCCAAGGGAAGGGAGGAGACGAGCTCAGAAGAAAATGAAGTCCCATTACCTCAACCTGGGGACATGCATGTGGAGTTTAAAAAGTCAAGCCTCCCGGATAGAGTAAAGAAACCTAAGATCGAGTTTATCCCTTTTCGCCTCTTGCAGGAAAACAAGTAGGAACTATGCAAAAAGTTACTGAGCCTGGAGCAGGAGATCGATGACCTAAGGGACCAAAATTCTATCCTCAAGCGCAAATTAAGGAAGAAGCCTATGCCATCAACAAAATCACCTCCTTCTTCACCAATAAAGAAGAACTAAGCATTGGGTATGGGCACTTCCCTTGGCAACTGCCAAGCTTGGGGCAGTGCCCCGATATCGTATCACCATCACTTTTATCTTTACCATTTTTCTTAGTTTGATCCTTTTGGTAATATGTTGATCTAGTAGAATAAAAGTTTCTAGTATGATCTAGTTGTGAGATTTGCTTTATGATCCTTCTATGTAATCGAGTCCGTGAGCTATTTATAATAAAGGTTAGTGCTGAGTCAAGGGCTTGATTATTTTGCCATAATCTTGAGTGAATAAAAGAATAGAGAAGAAATAAAAAGAAACAAAGAGATCATATGGATCTTATGGAGAGTAATGAGCTCACATAGAAAGAGTATGATGAATAAAAGTTGTTGAGAGTTGACAAACATAGTTTTGGTCATCGTTGCAATTAATAGGAAGCAATAAAGAAAGAGAGGCCTTCACATATAAATACACTATCTTGGACATCTTTTATGATTGTGAGCACTCATTAAAATATGACATGCTAAAGAGTTGATGTTGGACAAGGAAGACAATGTAATGGGTTATGTTTTCTTACATCTGAGATAGATTATATTGTCATGGATCATCCAACATGATTGAGCTTGCCTTTCCCCCTCATTCTAGACAAATTCCTTACACCAAGTAGAGATACTACTTGTGCTTCCAAACACCCTTAAACCAGTTTTGCCATGAGAGTCCACCATACCTACCTATGGATGGAGTAAGATCCTTCAAGTAAGTTGTCATCGGTGCAAGCAATAAAAATTTCCCTCTAAATATGTATGACTTATTAGTGTGGGAGAAAATAAGCTTTATACGATCGTGTGATACGGAAGAAATAAAAGCAACGGGCTGCATAATAAAGGTCCATATCACAAGTGGCAATATAAAGTGACGTTCTTTCACATTAAGATTTTGCGCATCCAACCATAAAAGCGCATAACAACCTCTGCTTCCCTCTGCGAAGGGCCTATCTTTTACTTTTATCTCCTACCTTGCATAAGAGTCATGGTGATCTTCACCCTTCCTTTTTACATTTTATCTTTTGGCAAGCACAACATGTTGGAAAGATCCTGGTATATATGGCTAATTGGATGTGAGTTTTCATGAACTATTATTGTTGACATTACCCTTGAGGTACAACGTTGGGAGGCAAAACTATAAGCCCCTATCTTTCTTTGTGTCCAATTAAAACTCCATACCCATAAGTATTGCGTGAGTGTTAGCAATTGTGAAAGACTATATGATAGTTGAGTATGTGGACTTGCTGAAAAGCTCTTATACTGACTCTTTCCTATGTTATCATAAATTGCAATTGCTCCAATGACTGAGATTATAGTTTGTTAGTTTTCAATGAAGTTTATGATTCATACTTGAAATTGTGATTGAATTGTTACTCTAGCATAAGAGATCATATGACAAGAATTATATAAGTTGTTGTTCTAAGAATGATCATGATGCCCTCATGTCCGTATTTTATTTTTATCAACACCTCTATCTCTAAACATGTGGAAATATTTTTTGATTTCGGCTTTTGCTTGAGGACAAGCGAGGTCTAAGCTTGGGGGAGTTGATACGTCCATTTTGCATCATGCTTTTATATCGATATTTATTGCATTATGGGCTTTTATGACACATTATCTCACAATACTTATGCCTATTCTCTCTTATTTTACAAGGTTTACATAAAAAGGGAGAATGCCGGTAGCTGGGATTCTAGGCAGGAAAAGGAGCTAATATTAGAGACCTATCCTGTACAACTCCAAAAGTCCTGAAACTTCACGGAAGTCATTTTCAGAATATATAAAAAATACTGAGCGCAAGAAGTTCTAGAGGGGGGCCACACCCTGGCCACGAGGGTGGGGGCGCGCCCCCCTACCTCGTGGGTCCCCTGGTGGCCCTCCGGTGCCCATCTTCTGCTATATGGAGTCTTTCGTTGAGGAAAAAATCATAAGCAAGCTTTCGGGACGAGACTCTGTCACCACGAGGTGGAACCTTGGCGGAACCAATCTAGGGCTCCGGCGGAGCTGTTCTGTCGGGGACACTTCCTTCCGGGAGGGGGAAATCATCGCCATCGTCATCACCAACGATCCTCTCATCGGGAGGGGTCAATGTCCATCAACATCTTCACCATCACCATCTCCTCTCAAACCCTAGTTCATCTCTTGTATCCAATTCTTGTCTCTAAGTCTGGGATTGGTACTCGTGGGTTGCTAGTAGTGTTGATTACTCCTTGTAGTTGATGCTAGTTGGTTTATTTGGTGGAAGATCATATGTTCAGATCCTATATGCATATTAATACCCCTCTGATTTTGAACATGAATATGCTTTGTGAGTAGTTACGTTTGTTCCTGAGGACATGGGAGAAGTCTTGCTATTAGTATTCATGTGAATTTGGTATTCGTTTGATATTTTGATGAGATGTATGTTGTCTCTCCTCTAGTGGTGTTATGTGAACGTTGACTACATGAAACTTCACCATTATTTGGGCCTAGAGGAAGGCATTGGGAAGTAATAAGTAGATGATGGGTTGCTCGAGTGACATAAGCTTAAACCCTAGTTTATGCGTTGCTTCGTAAGGGGCTGATTTGGATCCATATGTTTCATGCTGTGGTTAGGTTTACCTTAATACTTTTGTTGTAGTTGCGGATGCTTGCAATAGAGGTTAATCATAAGTGGGATGCTTATCCAAGTAAGGACAGCACCCAAGCACCGGTCCACCCACATATCAGATTATCAAAGTATCGAACGCGAATCATATGATCGTGATGAAACCTAGCTTGACGTTAATTCCCATGTGTCCTCGGGAGCGCTTTTCTCTATATAAGAATTTGTCCAGGCTTGTCCTTTGCTACAAAAAGGATTGGGCCACCTTGCTGCACTTTACTTACTTTTGTTACTTTTTGCTCATTACAAATTATCTTATCACAAAAGTACCTGTTACCTATAATTTCAGTGCTTGCAGAGAATACCTTGCTGAAAACCGCTTATCATTTCCTTCTGCTCCTCGTTCGGTTCGACACACTTACTTATCGAAAGGACTACAATAGATCCCTTATACTTCTAGGTCATCAGATACTCCCTCTATTTTTATTTGCTCTGCATATTAGGTTTGATTGAAGTCAAACTTCATAAAATTTGTCCAAGTTTATAGAAAACTAGGAAGATGCCCGTGCGTTGCACGGAACATCAAGATCTTGTGGGAGAAAAGGATGAATTAGGGAAGGCCTTATCTGCAAATGTGGAGAGGATTGCAGGTAAATTGTCATAGTTTCCTTCCTATCCGTTAGATATTGATCGGACGACCTATATTACAGGATGGCAGGCACACCATCATCACCACCTCTGCTCTTTATGTACACTAGCAAGATGCCCGTGCATTGCACAGAACATCAAGATGCACTACAAAAAAAGACACTTCCATGATGATACGTGTTTGTCACAGTAGGTCACGTTTTTTGTCATGCATCTACATCCATGACAATTTTATGACAGAATTAAGATAGTCATACCTGTGCTGTCATAGAAGTGTTCCATGACATTACCAAAATTATCATGACGGAAGTGTCCACTTCCATGACGATAAATGGCGCGTCATGAAACTGCTTTCGTCAAGGGTGATCGACACGTGGCATCCACCGTAACGGGTCACCGTTAAGCTATCGGGTCCGGTTTCGGATCCGATAACCCGTTAACAGCCCGGACCAATGGGGATTTTCCACGTGTAAAATTATCATTGGCCTGAGGAAACACGTGTTGGCTCACCGTTGGGACAGATGTCATCCACTCATTGGACAGGAGGCGCCTATGATAGGTCGACACGTGGCACGGCCAAACAGTGGCCCATTCCGGTGAAAAAGGCCGCCCTAGTAAAAATTAGCAGGCCGACCCATATAAGGCCTACTTGTGTCAGGTCCATTTAAGCCCACGGCCCATACGAGATGTGCAAATTCGGCCCGTTAACGGCCCATTAAAGATTTGACACCATTGCAGCCCATCGTTAGTTCGAGCCCGTTAACAGCCCGCTATCTATTTGGGCTCAATATCGTCCTGATGTGATTTCGGCCTGTTAACCGCACATTCAAGGGATGGGCCAATTTTTAAGATGTACATCTTTCGGACTTTTAGCGACCCATTTAAGTGTTGGGCCAATTTCCGGCCTGGTGTGTCTTTCACCCTGTTGACGGCCCATAAATGAGTTGGGCCATTTGTAGTCGGGCCTTAGTTTTGGCCTTTTAGCGACCCATTTAAGTGTTGGGCCAATTCCTAGCCCGGTGTGTCTTTCATCCTGTTGATGGCCCATAAATGAGTTGGGCCATTTGTAGTCAGACCTGAGTTTTGGCCTTTTAACGGCCCATGCTCTTCATGGTCCAATACCAGTCCGGTTTCTCTTTCGGCCTGCTAAAGGCCCACAACACAGTAGGGCCATTTACTGTACGACCTGACTTTCGGCCTCTTATCGGTCCATGCTCTTCATGGTCCAGTACGAGCCCGCTATCTCTTTCGGCTTGCTAAAGGCCCACATTATAGTTGGGCCATATGTAGCCCGACCTTAGTAACGGCCTGTTAACGACCCGTGAAATCAAATGGGCCCACCTGTCGCCCGCTTCGACGTCATCCTGTTAACGACCCGAGAGGTAAGAGGGCCGGCCATTAACTTTCGGCCCGGTAACGGCCCATTAACTTAATGGGCCCACTAAAGTCCGTACATGTCTTTAGGCCCAATTAGATAATTTGAGCCCATTATGATGAGCAATTATGCACATGACCAAAACCGATCAAGCAAAGGTACGACATACAGGGAAAAACGTTGCACATCCAGCATATATTACAGGAAATTACATCCATTGGGCAATCAAGAATTGATGCCAGTGCAAATAAATGAACAGAACCTAATGATCTACAATGTCACAATCTCCAACTCAGCGCGAATGATGCCATAAGCATGTGGGCAAGTTCTTGCTGCTTTGCTACACTGTCTCTAAAAACATTGATCAGTTGTTGTTGCGCATGAATGTGCACCTCTGCTTTCTCCACCATTTCCATCATTGCTTCAGCCATTAATTGGTTCACAAACATACATTTTTCCGTTGCATTCGAGACAAAGAAAACTGAACAGATTCAGATGGCGATTTTGGCAGGCTTGTATTATTGATAGTGGAGAGTGTCTCGACCACTGCATCATAACATAAATTAGGAGGGGAACCGAATAGATTGATCATGAGTTATTGCCATATTACCTGGCCTAGATTTATTGGAAATAAACAATGGGGTTGCCTTGCTGTTTTCAGAGTTTGTCTTCTTATCTTTAGCAGCTTGCACCAAATTAATACACTAGCATTGCTATCATTAGCCAGGTCAGATAATAGGAAAGCAACATTGACACAACGAATGTTTGGGCAACTAGCCTACACAAAATTAACACAATATGGCAAAACTATCATCAGACAGGTAAGGTAATACGAAAGCAACATTGACAAAACGAATGAATGGGCAACCAGAGCAGCACTACAATTTAGTAATGTGCATGATATGAGATAGTACACTCATGTAGCTCTGTATGCAAAACTACCAGACAATTTCCTTACAAAAATCAACATTGGCGCCTTTAACATTTTGCTACAACTAATTTTAGATCAGATAAAGGTTGGATTCATGCAGATTAACAAAATACATGCTGATGTAAAAATATATTGATATACAACAGGTACTTACATCAGCATTGGAGCACAGAGAATTCCCGCAAGATATTTTCCTCGAATACGATCCCAATGGAGGAAGTCTTCTATCGTTTAACCTTATTTTCTAAAATAGAGATGTGTAAGAAACATGTAGAAAATATGATCAGAATGCTATAAAATTTCTTGATGCGAGGATACGCACATGCTTCTTAGAATGGAGTTGACATATTTTTGCTGGACTGGAGTAGACTAATTCTTTGGCCACTGGAATGTTCTTATTATTAGTCGGAGTTGGGTTTCTCTGTGCTGGAGCAGTATCTATGAAAACCGGAGTTGGTTTATTTTCTCCTCGCGTTTGGATTTTTTGCAAAGACCTGGTTTGTAACTGACGGTGTCCTGGACTAGTGGGTACTAACCACGTCATCTCCCGATCTGTTAGATTGGGTTGAGGACCCCCATGGACGTATACTCATGTGCCAGTTCGGATAGCTGCCGCATACAAGGAAGATTCCACAAGACATGGCGATCAAGACAAGGACTTCTCCCCACCGGCGTATTCGGCTAGGACTCTTGTTATCCTAGGCCTTTGGTGCATTATATAAACCGATGCCAGGCTAGTCGATAGATATACATACAATCATACCATAGGCTAGCTTCTAGCGTTTAGCCTCTCCGATCTCGTGATAGATCAACTCTTGTAATACTCATATCATCAAAAATAAATCAAGCAGGACGTAGGGTTTTTACCTCCATCAAGAGGGCCCGAACCTGGGTAAAACATCGTGTTCCCTGCCTCCTGTTACCATCCGCCTTAGACGCATAGTTCGGGACCCCCTACCCGAGATCCACCGGCTTTGACACCGACATTGGTCCTTTCATTGAGAGCTCCGCTATGTGTTCGGCAAAAGGTCGATGGCTCGCCTGCAGATCAACAGCGACTTCGGCATCTTCCTCATCAGCTCGACTTGTCACCTTGGTTCGACCAAGGACTGCGCCCTACCACCGATCGTCATGTTCGGATGAGGGCCTTCATCAACATCAACTCCGATCTCTATCAAGATCATGGAGGAATCATCCATGGAGCTCAGGGGCTCAACGTCAACATAGCCCTCGGGCGACTGTGCTGTTTTTCCGGACAGCGAACTTAAATCCGCCGCCACCGCCTCCTCAAGTGTCATTTTAATGATTGCTTTGGTGGAATTGTGCGGAATTGAGTCTACAACAACCCTAAAAAATTTCGTCGAGTTCCGATGGAGGAATCTCTGGCAATCCGCGATATACCGGAGCCCTGTCAAATATGGACGGGAATCTGGATGAGTTTAGGGCATGGTGTATAGCTTCTAGCTCGGACATCCTTTGGAAGATCCAACCGTTGATCGGCTGCGGAATTCCTATATCTACCACCCCTCAAATTTCAGCTCGATCCGACCGTTAAAACTCTAGAAACCTTCTGATTAGTGCATCACTTTTCGGATCTGTTTTCTACGCGAAAATGAACCCGACCCGAGTTCGTCTTTTTTATGAACGGGATTTCGGACATCCTTTTTGAAGGAAGTTTTGTATGGGGTATTGTGTTTTGTTCCCGAACACATCCCACTAACTTTAAAATCTTTTGAACATGATTTTAAACATCATGCTGGTGTCAAACCAGTCCGGCAATATTGCTCCACGGCTGCCGACCTGCGCTAGACATGTCGTCATGTTGTTGAGCCGAGCTCAACTTCTTTGGATCATCATCTCGGCAAGCCAAACAAGAGTCCGACATAGCAAAGGATAAATCATCAGCGACATCGCCGCACGGTCACTTCATCAAGCCGGCATTGACCGCGTCATGACCTGCATCGTCAGGGCCGCACTATTTCTCCTTCAAGCCGGTGTCCGTCACGCCGACCTACTTCAACTCATCGGCTGACATCGAGGATTCGACATCTCGGCTGGACCGAAGGCTTCGCCATCTCTTCATCAACCTATACTCCGGAGACTTCGGCGTCACTAGCCGACCAGCTCCGTCACATTAGCTCGATCGAGGGCTTTGCCTCGGCGAGCCAACCTTTACCAGCATCGTCGTGCCGTCGCTTTATCGCCCATTAGGCAATGGGTGTGCGGATTGAGTCCCAATTTTAGGAATCACCTTTCTTCGGATTGCTACAACAAATAAACCAGGTGCTATTAATCCTAGCATTTTTTTGCTTGTTAATTTTATTTTTCTTAAAGAATTATTACTCCGATTTGTTCCATCGCCTGTATACAGGTCTATCAAAGGGCGGCCACATTAACGACGGTCGCATGGTGGTTCGGTCAGTTTCCGCACATAGTTCGGCGAACGCCGCATCTGAAACCCGGACCGCCCTACAAATTCAGGCTTTGTCATGCCTTCACCGTATCACGCCGACGCCCTGCATCGACATTGACTTCGGCGCCAGGCCATATTTCTTTTATTACTCACTTTGCATAAATTATTTATTATGCAACTTTTTTTATTATCATTACTATTATCTCCGGTTTGCACTATTTTTTGTGCACAGGAAAATGATCCGGGTTGGGCAGTATCGTCAACTCGGCATACTGACATACCACGTCACCTCGGCTGGATGGGGGGTTTCATCAACACTTTATTACCCCATGCCGGGGACTTCGGCATCACTCTGCCGGCCGGTATTGACCGTGCTATGCCACCACTTCGGAGTGCCGAGCTCTTTGCTCCGCCACCTAGGGACCGGCTTGGGGGATGGAATCTTGTCCCGCATCAAGCTCGGACTACATCATCAATACCGAACACATTAACCAGCTAAGTTGCCTTCATGCTCAAAGTTTTAAATTTTTAACTCGTGTCCGGTTCGACCAAGCATTATACTTTTTTGGAAAAAGTTGCTTGTAAAAATTTTCCTTGTCATAACTTTGTTTGTGACACACAAATTCAAATACCCCGTTTACTTGGGGGCTTCTTTTATGAAGCTTTTCTTCTTGCATACGATTATACTTGTACGGCTTCGTTCCTTGTTCGTGTATTACGCCACAATATGCACCATATTGACTTAAGCGATTTGCAAGCTGGGTTGCCTGGCTCCCGTGGTTACCCCTACGTTCCCGATTGTTCGGCTAGGGAGTAAAGGGAGCACCTCTGCGATAGTCACGACCGGGTCCTTCGAGCTCTAACCTCAGACTGGGTGAAGCCGAAAGCTAGCACTCTTATTGTTTTCAATCATGGTCGGCACACAACGGAACTCATGAGTACAAAAAATCTATTGCACAAGTCTCATAGTAATAATGAGCACCAAAGAAAGGTATCGGTGGGGGTACTATTTTCTTTGAAGATGCTTCTTACACTTCGTGTGTAATATAGCATAAGTTCCCTGAGCGCGCTTTGTCTGTTACAGCCTAATGGCCCGGTTGCCAGGTTATCGGAAACACTGTCGATATTCTCGACAGGTGGAGTACATAACACTTTTCGGTCCTTGACCGAAGAGGGAGAAGCCGACGGTCGGTTAAGACGCGTTTAAAGTTCGGGTGAACACAGATATGATATTAATACTTCAGTACATACAATCATTATAGATAAAATTCTTTTACCCAAGTCACTTGGGGGCTCTAAAATTTATATGAGCCGTTTTATAATAAGTGTTCCTCTTCTTAGTTGTCGCAAAGTTTTTATTATTATTCATCACTCCTTTTTCTACATGAGTGTGTGGTCACTAGCCAGGGAGCCTAATTTCTCTCTCAAAGACGCTAGAGTTTAGTTTGCTAAACTGGCCTAATGAGAAGTACTCCGCCTTCGGGATAGGAGGTTGAAGCCGTAGGCTGACCCGCTTGAAGTCTTGAGATAGGATGTGCCATATTAAAGCACGACAGAAGCACTCTTTTTTTCTAAGACCAATTTTTGGATTGGCACTGAACACTTGATCTTGTTCGGACATCAAGTTTTTACTGACGTTTTTTGGTTTTCCAAGCTTATGACACTTTCAAACTATTTGTGCGTTTTCAGCACAAGTCTCGCAGTGCAATGCCGAACACCTTTAGAGATTCGGCAAAAACATTCTCGGATATTGCTATATATGTATCGGTTTCAAATTGTGTCTTCGGTCAATAGTTGGGTTGCCCGGCTCCTGCGCATGCCTCCAACGTTCCGCTTTGTTCTGCTAGGTGTGCAAAGGGAGAACCACTGCGATTGTGCTTCCAGCTAACATGGTTAAGCACCTCAGTGGAGAAAGCCGAAAACTGACTGTCACAATAAGCGTAAACTGGTCAGTGATCTGATGACTATCTTAAATGACGGGCCATTTATAACATTGGCCGAAGTGTTTACGGCTTGACCTCGACTGTCGCCGAACACTACCAGGGGCTAGTAACTGGCCTCCCAAACTAAATCCTTAATATTTGGTCTTACATTAGGGCTGAGGTTTCATGATCATGCTTAGCATGACAACCCAAAGAAAGGAACCGATAGCGGGACTATTTTCTTTGGAAGACATTTCTTATGTTAAACAGTAATATAACATATCTCTCTGCATACCTTTGTTTATAAAACCGTATGGCCATATTGCCTTGTTTGTCGTAAATCTTTGCCCTCATAAAGGCTTTATAAAGTAGGACAAACACTCCTCGGCTACTGGCCGAGGAGGTGGAAGCTGATGGTCGGTCACCAAAGTTTTGTACAATGCGGATCCAAGCATTAATGACGAAAAGTCATTACACATAATTTGTGATTTTACTATGGATATCGATCCTTAATTCGGCCACCCGTGCCCGCATTAAGGCTCGGGGGCTACTGGGCTCCGGGCTTATTATGTACAAATATTAAAGGGGCACATCGATCCCTTGATCTGGTGTTGCCACCCGACCAGTGTCTCGGGGGCTACTTCATTGCGTGTCCAATGCAGAAAATTTTATGTGCAATAGTTTCCGAGGAGATTTTGATCCTCAGGTTGGTCGGCCGCACCCAACCTGAGTCTCGAGGACTGAGCATGCCACTTTTGTTGTCCCGAAGTATTATGTCGAGCTAGGACTTCATCCTCAAGCCGATTTTGCAAATCAACCTGAGTCTCAGCGGCTACCGGGATCAGCGGTCTTACTTCATCCTTCAGGTGCATCTCGGGTTTTAGACCGATACACACCTTGAGGGCTACTTGCTGTATATCTGGTAGAGAATAAATTGCACCAATAAAAAATATTGACAAAAAGTCGGCCCATAGTCGGGGTGGTGCACCACCTTGGAAGCAGTCCGACATAAAGCTCGGGCGCTAGTGGCTGGCTCCATAGAGGGCATTTCCGGCATTAAGCTCGGCTAAACTCCTTCAACTTTTTTGGACCAAGATGATCTATGACATCTTGGATATAGTCCGGCGTTGGAGCTTGGACACAGTTCGGCATTGAAGCTCGGAAGCAGTCTGACATTGGTGCTCGGCTACAAAAGATACCTCGAATGCAGTCCGGCGTTGGAGCTCGGACGCAAGAGGACACTGCCTCCTGGGAACAACTTCAAACCCGAGGTGTGGCATAAAAATAACAAGGCATTGATAAAGGCCGGAAACTTAAAGGGGCTCCCCGGATACCCGACGTATAAACTTGTCGAATGCATTTCGGCGATCCTCAAGATCGAAGATGAGAAGACTTGTTGAACCAGCTTTCAAGACCGACAACCGAAGATGATGAATAGTTTGGAAGAATTGAGGAGCATCCCTAACTTGAAGACCGGTTCATGGGGCTACTGACGGTGTCCTGGACTAGGGGGTACTCACCATGCCATCTCCCGATCTGTTAGATTGGGTCGAGGACCCCCATGGCCATATAATCATGGGCCAGTTTGGACAGCTGCCGCATACAAGGAAGATTCCACAAGACTTGGCGATCAAGACAAGGACTTCTCCCCACCAGCGTATTCGGCTA
The DNA here is from genome assembly GCA_034509565.1 of Triticum monococcum. Lineage (NCBI taxonomy): Eukaryota > Viridiplantae > Streptophyta > Magnoliopsida > Poales > Poaceae > Triticum > Triticum monococcum. The sequence continues at coordinate 480,375,349 of CM067843.1, forward strand.
AGACTCTTGTTATCCTAGGCCTCTGGTGCATTATATAAACCGAGGCCAGGCTAGTCGATAGATAAACATACAATCATGCCATAGGCTAGCTTCTAGGGTTTAGCCTCTCCGATCTTGTGGTAGATCAACTCTTGTAATACTCATATCATCAAAAATAAATCAAGCAGGACGTAGGGTTTTACCTCCATCAAGAGGGCCCGAACCTGGGTAAAACATCGTGTTCCCTGCCTCCTATTACCATCCGCCTTAGACGCACAGTTCGGGACCCCCTACCCGAGATCCACCGGCTTTGACACTGACATTGGTGCTTTCATTGAGAGCTCCACTATGTGTTTGGCAAAAGGTCGATGGCTCGCCTGCAGATCAACAGCGACTTCGGCATCTTCCTCATCAGCTCGACTTGTCACCTTGGTTCGACCAAGGACTGCGCCCTACCACCGATCGTCATGTTCGGATGAGGGCCTTCATCAACATCAACTCCGATCTCTATCAAGATCATGGAGGAATCATCCATGGAGCTCGGGGGCTCAACGTCAACATTGCCCTCGGGCGACCGTGCTGTTTTTCCGGACAGCGAACTTCAATCCGCCGCCACCGCCTCCTCAAGTGTCGTTTTAACGATTGCTTTGGTGGAATTGTGCGGAATTGAGTCTACAACAACCCTGAAAAATTTCGTCGAGTTACGATGGAGGAATCTCTGGCAATCCGCGATATACCGGAGCCCTTTCAAATATGGACGGGAATCTGGACGAGTTTAGGGCGTGGTGTATAGCTTCTAGCTCGGACATCCTTTGGAAGATCCAACCGTTGATCGGCTGCAGAATTCCTATATCTACCACCCCTCAAATTTCAGCTCGATCCGACCGTTCAAACTCCAGAAACCTTCCGATTAGTGCATCACTTTTCGGATCTGTTTTCTGCGCGAAAACGAACCCGACCCGAGTTCGTCTTTTTTATGAACGGGATTTCGGACATCCTTTTTGAAGGAAGTTTTGTATGGGGTATTGTGTTTTGTTCCCGAACACATCCCACTAACTTTAAAATCTTTTGAACATGATTTTCAACATCATGCTGGTGTCAAACCAGTTCGGCAATATTGCTCCACGGCCGCCGACCTGCGCTAGACACGTCGTCATTTTGTTGAGCCGAGCTCAACTTCTTCGGATCATCATCTCGGCAAGCCAAACAAGAGTCCGACATAGCAAAGGATAAATCATCAGCGACATCGCCGCACGGTCACTTCATCAAGCCGGCATTGACCGCGTCATGACCTGCATCATCAGGGCCGCACTATTGCTCCTTCAAGCTGGTGTCAGTCACGCCGACCTACTTCAACTCATCGGCTGACATCGAGGATTCGACATCTCGGCTGGACCAAAGGCTTCACCATCTCTTCATCAACCTATACTCCGGAGACTTCGGCGTCACTAGCCGACCTGCTCCGTCACGTTAGCTCGACCGAGGGCTTTGTCTCGGCGAGCCAACCTTTGCCAGCATCGTCGTGCCATCACTTTATCGCCCATCAGGCAATGGGTGTGCGGATTGAGTCCCAATTTTAGGAATCACCTTTCTTCGGATTGCTACAACAAATAAACCAGGTGCTATTAATCCTAGCAATTTTTTGCTTGTTAATTTTATTTTTCTTAAAGAATTATTACTCCGATTTGTTCCATCGCCTGTATATAGGTCTATCAAATGGCGGCTACATTAACGAGGTCGCATGGTGGTTCGGTCAGTTTCCGCACATAGTTCGGCGAACGCCGCATCTGGAACCCGGACCGCTCTGCAAATTCAGGCTTTGTCAAGCCTTCACCATATCACGCCGACGCCCTGCATCGACATTGACTTTGGCGCCAGGCCATATTTCTTTTATTACTCACTTTGCATAAATTATTTATTATGCAACTTTTTTTATTATCATTACTATTATCTCCGGTTTGCACTATTTTTTGTGCACAGGAAAATGATCCGGGTTGGGCAGTATCGTCAACTCGGCATACTGACATACCACGTCACCTCGGCTGGATGGGGGGCTTCATCAACACTTTATTACCCCATGTCGGGGACTTCGGCATCACTCTGCCGGCCGGCATTGACTGTGCTATGCCACCACTTCGGAGTGCCAAGCTCTTTGCTCCGCCACCTAGGTACCGGCTTGGGGGATGGAATCTTGTCCCGCATCAAGCTCGGACTGCGTCATCAATACCGAACACATTAACCAGCTAAGTTGCCTTCATGCTCAAAGTTTTAAATTTTTAACTTGTGTCCGGTTCGACCAAGCATTATACTTTTTTTGGAAAAAAGTTGCTTGTAAAAAATTTCCTTGTCATAACTTTGTTTGTGACACACAAATTCAAATACCCCGTTTACTTGGGGCTTCTTTTATGAAGCCTTTCTTCTTGCATATGATTATACTTGTATGGCTTCGTTCCTTATTCGTGTATTACGCCACAATATGCACCATATTGACTTAAGCGATTTGCAAGCTGGGTTGCCTGGCTCTTGTGCTTACCCCTACCTTCCCGATTGTTCGGCTAGGGAGTAAAGGGAGCACCTCTGCGATTGTCATGACCGGGTCCTCCGAGCTCTGACCTCAGACTGGGTGAAGCCGAAAGCTAGCACTCTTATTGTTTTCAATCATGGTCGGCACACAACGGAACTCATGAGTACAAAAAATCTATTGCACAAGTCTCATAGTAATAATGAGCACCAAAGAAAGATATCGGTGGGGGGTACTATTTTCTTCGAAGAAGCTTCTTACACTTCGTCTGTAATATAGCATAAGTTCCCTGAGCGCGCTTTGTCTGTTACAGCCTTATGACCCGGTTGCCTGGTTATCGGAAACACTGTCGATATTCTCAACAGGTGGAGTACATAACACTTTTCGGTCCATAACCAAAGAGGGAGAAGCCGACGATCGGTTAAGACGCGTTTAAAGTTCGGGTGAACAAAGATATGATATTAATCCTTCGGTACATACAATCATTATAGATAAAATTCTTTTACCCAAGTCACTTGGGGGGCTCTTAAATTTATATGAGCCGTTTTATAATAAGCGTTCCTCTTCTTAGTTGTCGCAAAGTTTTTATTATTATTCATCACTCCTTTTTTCTACACGAGTGTGTGGTCACTAGCCAGGGAGCCTAATTTCTCTCTCAAAGCCGCTAGAGTTTAGTTTGCTAAACTGGCCTAATGAGAAGTACTCCGCCTTCGGGATAGGAGGTTGAAGCCGTAGGCTGACCCGCTTGAAGTCTTGAGATAGGATGTGTCATATTAAAGCACAACAGAAGCACTCTTTTTTTTTCTAAGACCAATTTTCGGATTGGCACTGAACAATTGATCTTGTTCGGACATCAAGTTTTTACTGACATTTTTTGGTTTTCCAAGCTTATGACACTTTTAAACTATTTGTGCGTTTTCAGCACAAGTCTTGCAGTGCAATGCCGGACACCTTTAGAGATTCGGCAAAAACATTCTCGGATATTGCTATATATGTATCGGTTTCAAATTGTGTCTTCGGTCAATAGTTGGGTTGCCCGGCTCCTGCGCTTGCCTCCTACGTTCCGCTTTGTTCGGCTAGGTGTGCAAAGGGAGAACCACTGCGATTGTGCTTCCAGCTCACATGGTTAAGCACCTCAGTGGAGAAAGCCGAAAACTGACTGTCACAATAAGCGTAAACTGGTCAGCGATCTGATGACTGTCTTAAATGACGGGCCATTCATAACATTGGCCGAAGTGTTTACGGCTTGACCTCGACTGTCGCCGAACACTACCAGGGGCTAGTAACTGGCCTCCCAAACTAAATCCTTAATATTTTGCTCTTACATTAGGGCTGAGGTTTCATGATCATGCTTAGCATGACAACCCAAAGAAAGGAACCGATAGCGGGACTATTTTCTTTGGAAGACATTTCTTATGTTAAACAGTAATATAACATATCTCTCTGCGTACCTTTGTTTATAAAACCGTATGGCCATATTGCCTTGTTTGTCGTAAATCTTTGCCCTCATAAAGGCTTTATAAAGTAGGACAAACACTCCTCGGCAACTGGCCGAGGAGGTGGAAGCTGATGGTCGGTCACCAAAGTTTTGTACAATGCGGATCCGAGCATTAATGACGAAAAGTCATTACACATAATTTGTGATTTTACTATGGATATCGATCCTTAATTCGGCCACCCGTGCCCGCATTAAGACTCGGGGGCTACTGGGCTTCGGGCTTATTATTTACAAATATTAAAGGGGCACATCGATCCCTTGATCTGGTGTTGCCACCCGACCAGTGTCTCGGGGGCTACTGCATTGCGTGTCCAATGCAGAAAATTTTATGTGCAATATAGTTTCCGAGGAGATTTTGATCCTCAGGTTGGTCGGCCACACCCAACCTGAGTCTCGAGGACTGAGCACGCCGCTTTTGTTGTCCCGAAGTATTATGCTGAGCTAGGACTTGATCCTCACGCCAATTTTGCAAATCAACCCGAGTCTCAGCGGCTACTGGGATCAGCAGTCTTACTTCATCCTTCAGGTGCATCTCGGGTTTTAGATCATTACACACCTTGAGGGCTACTGGCTGTATATCTCGGTAGAGAATAAATTGCACCAATAAAAATATTGACAAAAAGTCGGCCCACAGTCGGGGTGGTGCACCACCTCGGAAGCAGTCCGACATAAAGCTCGGGCGCTAGTGGCTGGCTCCATAGAGGGCATTTCCGGCATTAAGCTCAGCTAAACTCCTTCAACTTTTTTGGACCAAGATGATCTATGACATCTTGGATATAGTCCGGCGTTGGAACTTGGACACAGTTCGGCGTTGGAGCTCGGAAGCAGTCCGACATTGGTGCTCCGCTGCAAAAGATACCTCGAATGCAGTCCGGCGTTGGAGCTCGGACGCAAGAGGACACTGCCTCCTGGGAACAACTTCAAACCCGAGGTGTGGCATAAAAATAACAAGGCATTGATAAAGGCCAGAAACTTAAAGGGGCTCCTCGGATACCCGACGTATAAACTTGTCGAATGCATTTCGGCGATCCTCAAGATCGATGATGAGAAGACTTGTTGAACCAGTTTTCAAGACCGACAACCGAAGATGATGAATAGTTTGGAAGAATCGAGGAGCGTCCCTAACTTGAAGACCGGTTCAGGGGGCTACTGACGGTGTCCTGGACTAGGGGGTACTCACCATGCCATCTCCCGATCTGTTAGATTGGGTCGAGGACCCCCATGGCCATATAATCATGGGCCAGTTCGGACAGCTGCCGCATACGAGGAAGATTCCACAAGACTTGGCGATCAAGACAAGGACTTCTCCCCACCGGCGTATTCGGCTAAGACTCTTGTTATCCTAGGCCTCTGGTGCATTATATAAACCGAGGCCAGGCTAGTCGATAGATATACATACAATCATACCATAGGCTAGCTTCTAGGGTTTAGCCTCTCTGATCTTGTGCTAGATCAACTCTTGTAATACTCATATCATCAAGAATAAATCAAGCAGGACGTAGGGTTTTACCTCCATCAAGAGGGCCCGAACCTGGGTAAAACATCGTGTTCCCTGCCTCCTATTACCATCTGCCTTAGACGCACAGTTCGGGACCCCCTACCGAGATCCACCGACTTTGACACCGACATTGGTGCTTTCATTGAGAGGTCCGCTGTGTGTTTGGCAAAAGGTTGATGGCTCGCCTGCAGATCAACTGCGACTTCGGCATCTTCGTCATCAGCTCGACTGGTCACCTTGGTTCGACCAAGGACTGCGCCCTACCACCGATCATCATGTTCGGATGAGGGCCTTCATCAACATCAACTCCGATCTCTATCAAGATCATGGAGGAATCATCCATGGAGCTTGGGGGCTCAACGTCAACATTGCCCTCGGGCGACCGTGCTGTTTTTCCGGACAGCAAACTTAAATCCGCCGAGCTCGACGGAGGGCTTTGCCTCGGCGAGCCAAGCTTTGCCAGCATCGTCGTGCCATCACTTTATCGCCCATCAGGCAATGGGTGTTCGGATTGAGTCCCAATTTTAGGAATCACCTTTCTTCAGATTGCTACAACAAATAAACCAGGTGCTATTAATCCTAGCAATTTTTGCTTGTTAATTTTATTTTTCTTAAAGAATTATTACTCCGATTTGTTCCATCGCCTGTATATAGGTCTATCAAATGGCGGCTACATTAACGAGGCCGCATGGTGGTTCGGTCAGTTTCCGCACATAGTTCGGCGAACGCCGCATCTGGAACCCGGACCGCTCTGCAAATTCAGGCTTTGTCAAGCCTTCACCGTATCACGCCGACGCCCTGCATCGACATTGACTTTGGCGCCAGGCCATATTTCTTTTATTACTCACTTTGCATAAATTATTTATTATGCAACTTTTTTTATTATCATTACTATTATCTCCGGTTTGCACTATTTTTTGTGCACAGGAAAATGATCCGGGTTGGGCAGTATCGTCAACTCGGCATACTGACATATCACGTCACCTCGGCTGGACGGGGGGCTTCATCAACACTTTATTACCCCATGCTGGGGACTTCAGCATCACTCTGTCGGCCAGCATTGACCGTGCTATGCCCCCACTTTGGAGTGCCGAGCTCTTTGCTCCGCCACCTAGGGACCGGCTTGGGGGATGGAATCTTGCCCCGCATCAAGCTCAGACTGCGTCATCAATACCGAACACATTAACCAGCTAAGTTGCCTTCATGCTCAAAGTTTTAAATTTTTAACTCGTGTCCGGTTCGACCAAGCATTATACTTTTTTGGAAAAAAGTTGCTTGTAAAAAATTTCCTTGTCATAACTTTGTTTGTGACACACAAATTCAAATACCCCGTTTACTTGGGGGCTTCTTTTATGAAGCTTTTCTTCTTGCATACGATTATACTTGTACGGCTTCGTTCCTTGTTCGTGTATTACGCCACAATATGCACCATATTGACTTAAGCGATTTGCAAGCTGGGTTGCCTGGCTCCTGTGCTTACCCCTACGTTCCCGATTGTTCGGCTAGGGAGTAAAGGGAGCACCTTTGCGATTGTCACGACCTGGTCCTCCGAGCTCTGACCTCAGACTGGGTGAAGCCGAAAGCTAGCACTCTTATTGTTTTCAATCATGGTCGGCACACAACGGAACTCATGAGTACAAAAAATCTATTGCACAAGTCTCATAGTAATAATGAGCACCAAAGAAAGGTATCGGTGGGGGGTACTATTTTCTTCGAAGATGCTTCTTAAACTTCGTCTGTAATATAGCATAAGTTCCCTGAGCGCGCTTTGTCTGTTACAGCCTTATGGCCCGGTTGCCTGGTTATTGGAAACATTGTCGATATTCTCGAGAGGTGGAGTACATAACACTTTTCGGTCCTTGATCGAAGAGCAGGAAGCCGACAGTCGGTTAAGACGCATTTAAAGTTCGGGTGAACAAAGATATGATATTAATACTTCGGTACATACAATCATTATAGATAAAATTCTTTTACCCAAGTCACTTGGGGGGCTCTTAAATTTATATGAGCCATTTTATAATAAGTGTTCCTCTTCTTAGTTGTCTCAAAGTTTTTATTATTATTCATCACTCCTTTTTTCTACACGAGTGTGTGGTCACTAGCCGGGGAGACTAATTTTTCTCTCAAAGCTGCTAGAGTTTAGTTTGCTAAACTGGCCTAATGAGAAGTACTCCGCCTTTGGGATAGGAGATTGAAGCCGTAGGCTGACCCTCTTGAAGTCTTGAGATAGGATGTGTCATATTAAAGCACGACAGAAGCACTCTTTTTTTTCTAAGACCAATTTTCGGATTGGCACCGAACACTTGATCTTGTTCGGACGTCAAGTTTTTACTGACGTTTTTTGGTTTTCCAAGCCTATGACACTTTTAAACTATTTGTGCATTTTCAGCACAAGTCTCGCAGTGCAACGTCGGACACCATTAGAGATTCGGAAAAAACATTCTCGGATATTGCTATATATGTATCGGTTTCAAATTGTGTCTTCGGTCAATAGTTGGGTTGCCCGGCTCCTGCGCTTGCCTCCAACGTTCCGCTTTGTTCTGCTAGGTGTGCAAAGGGAGAACCACTGCGATTGTGCTTCCAGCTCACATGGTTAAGCACCTCAGTGGAGAAAGCCGAAAACTGACTGTCACAATAAGCGTAAACTGGTCAGCGATCTGATGACTGTCTTAAATGACGGGCCATTCATAACATTGGCCGAAGTGTTTACGGCTTGACCTCGACTGTCGCCGAACACTACCAGGGGCTAGTAACTGGCCTCCCAAACTAAATCCTTAATATTTTGCTCTTACATTAGGGCTGAGGTTTCATGATCATGCTTAGCATGACAACCCAAAGAAAGGAACTGATAGCGGGACTATTTTCCTTGGAAGACATTTCTTATGTTGAACAGTAATATACATATCTCTCTGCGTACCTTTGTTTATAAAACCGTATGGCCATATTGCCTTGTTTCTCGTAAATCTTTGCCCTCATAAAGGCTTTAGAAAGCAGGATAAACACTCCTCGGCTACTGGCCTAGGAGGTGGAAGCCGATGCTCGGTCACCGTTTTGTACAATGCGGATCCGAGCATTAATGACGAAAAGTCATTACACATAATTTGTGATTTTACTATGGATATCGATCCTTAATTCGGCCACCCGTGCCCGCATTAAGGCTCAGGGGCTACTGGGCTCCGGGCTTATTATTTACAAATATTAAAGGGGCACATCGATCCCTTGATATGGTGTTGCCACCTGACCAGTGTCTCGGGGGCTACTGCATTGCATGTCCAATGCAGAAAATTTTATGTGCAATATAGTTTCCGAGGATATTTTGATCCTCAGGTTGGTCGGCCGCACCCAACCTGAGTCTCGAGGACTGAGCACGCCGCTTTTGTTGTCCCGAAGTATTATGCCGAGCTAGGAGTTGATCCTCAGGCCGATTTTGCAAATCAACATGAGTCTCAGCGGCTACTGGGATCAGCGGTCTTACTTCATCCTTCAGGTGCATCTCGGGTTTTAGACCGATACACACCTTGAGGGCTACTGGCTGTATATCTCGGTAGAGAATAAATTGCACCAATAAAAAATATTGACAAAAAGTCGGCCCACAGTCGGGGTGGTGCACCACCTCGGAAGCAGTCCGACATAAAGCTCGGGCGCTAGTGGCTGGCTCCATAGAGGGCATTTCCGTCATTAAGCTCGGCTAAACTCCTTCAACTTTTTTGGACCAAGATGATCTATGACATCTTGGATATAGTCCGGCGTTGGAGCTTGGACACAGTTCGGCGTTGGAGCTCGGAAGCAGTCCGACATTGGTGCTCGGCTGCAAAAGATACCTCGAATGTAGTCCGGCGTTGGAGCTCGGACGCAAGAGGACACTGCTTCCTGGGAACAACTTCAAACCCGAGGTGTGGCATAAAAATAACAAGGCATTGATAAAGGCCGGAAACTTAAAGGGGCTCCTCGGATACCCGACGTATAAACTTGTCGAATGCATTTCGGCGATCCTCAAGATCGAAGATGAGAAGACTTGTTGAACCAGTTTTCAAGACCGACAACCGAAGATGATGAATAGTTCGGAAGAATCGAGGAGTGTCCCTAACTTGAAGGCCGGTTCAGGGGGCTACTGACGGTGTCCTGGACTAGGGGGTACTCACCATGTCATCTCCCGATCTGTTAGATTGGGTCGAGGACCCCCATGGCCATATAATCATGGGCCAGTTCGGATAGCTGCCGCATACAAGGAAGATTCCACAAGACTTGGCGATCAAGACAAGGACTTCTCCCCACCGGCGTATTCGGCTAAGACTCTTGTTATCCTAGGCCTCTGGTGCATTATATAAACCGAGGCCAGGCTAGTCGATAGATATGCATACAATCATACCATAGGCTAGCTTCTAGGGTTTAGCCTCTCCGATCTTGTGGTAGATCAACTCTTGTAATACTCATATCATCAAGAATAAATCAAGCAGGACGTAGGGTTTTACCAACATCAAGAGGGCCCGAACCTGGGTAAAACATCGTGTTCCCTACCTCCCATTACCATCCGCCTTAGACGCACAGTTCGGGACCCCCTACCCGAGATCCGCCAGTTTTGACACCAACAGTAACCCTTTAGATTCTAACATGGACGTCTTCCCCTTGCATGCCTTATATAGAAGAATGGTGCTTCAATTATAAAACATGCTACAACAGAGATGGAATAAGTACCAAAGAATAGAAAGGCATGACATATTAACATGTATTCCTTGCATCCGGAAATAAATGGATGGGTATAGGCGTATTTCAGTTCTAGATACATCCAGTTTATCGATTTCTACGACATGTAATCCAGACGGAGGGAGTATGATGCAAGAGCTAGGGATACGGCAGGACAACCGTGTAAAAAACACTACTTGAATGTAAAACTGTATGCTAGCGGAATACATACAGAAAAATACTAAGGCAACATGTGCGTGTGTGATTGGGAAACTAAGATGGCATTGCAAGAGACCACTAGAACAACACTTCAATGTAAAAAAACATGGTATGGTAGACAGATGAAGTACATACTGATGAATAACAATGCATAAGATATTGAGAAGCTTGATGTCCAAACTAAGTAGATGGTATTGCGATAGAGTAGAATGACAATACTTGAATTTGAAAACATGTTATCATGAATGGAATAGGTACTGAAAAACAGGAAGGCATGCCATATTTACATGCATGATCAGAAGGCTAAGCACAAGGCATTGCAACAGAGTAGATGCACTCCAGGACATTATATGCATGTTGTACCCATATCAAGGGCCAAGTTAGAGCAAGGACCTTATGGGGTGAATAGGATTCATCATCTTTCTGCAAGTCTTGTGAAGAACTGCCTTTACATGCTCCATCATATTGGGTATCATTGACGTCAAGTTTGTTGGCCGTTACATTGCTCCGTGAGGTTCTTATGGATAAATCAGTGTGTGCAATTATATCTGGCATGCATGGAAGACAACTAGTAGTTAGATTTATGTAATGAGTGCCTGTAGGAGACGGCATAAATAGTAGGACTTGGCTTAACTAGCAGCAACATGTCTCAAAAACTAAAGGGAGAACACCGATGAAAGATACAGAATATGTATCGTTTGTACTCGAGCTTAACTAGATGGCACACAAAAGTATTAAGGAACAATATAGGTTATACTAGAAGTGGTATAATACTATAATCACCAGCCCGTGGGATATCATTGGCTGATGGATGATAACTATGGAACAACGTTACCTAAAGAACAAGCCTCTTAGCTGAACTATGGAATAACGTTAACTCCTGAACAAGACCCGTAAGAGATCAGCACGAATATACAATGAAATGTGATAATCTATTTTCCATGCTTAGATGAATAACAAAGCCATAAATATTGCACACAAGTAAGATGATGGTACAACCTATCTGGCCGCCATCCATAGGAGTGAGCATCATGTGCTGACTTGTCAATGGCCCTACAGTTGTTGTGGCTGTCCATCTCGGGCACGCGCATTCGATGCAGGGAACTGTTGAGTGGGGACTATAGCTCCCTTCTGGTGTATGCTTCCCTTGTTGGAGCAGCTACAGTGAGTCGGAAGACGGTGTGGCTGAAGATGCAGAAAATGCATAATGTTAAGAATGACACATCTCTCTGATCTGAAGAAATACCCTAAGAGATCAACAGCAAGGTACGAGAGTGGTTACATGTCTATTGACTGAATACTAAATTCGGGTCACACAATTTTATTTTATTTTGGTACTGTCCGATCTACGACGGATGGCTTGATGGCCGTCTTGTGCCTCCCGGATGACACTATTCGGAATCTTCCCCGAAGAGCCAGCGACCACCGGCAGAGCAACCTGCCTCCACCGTCCGTGGCCCCGACCAAAACCCCGCTCCCCGCCCCACTCCACTGTCGTGGTTTCGCTGCCCCCGGGCCAATCCACAAAGACTCGCCGTCATCCAGATCCGGCGGCGGCAGTACCTTCAACCCACACAACTCTAAGATAGCCATCTAAGCGCCGCTTCCGTGGAAAACTTGCGCCCCCGCACCCTTACGTTAGACACCAGCCAACCGGCAGCCTAGGAGCTTTGCCGGCTCGAGGGGTGCTGCTTTCCATTGGGAATCGATTGGCCCAGAATAAAAATTCAGACAACTGACACTTAAATAAAGTGATTTGAGATGAGGGTGCGACCTATCTGGCGGCCCCGTTAAGTATCGGTGAGGCCGGCGCGGTTGCAGTGGCTACCGGCGGCTGGGAAGCAGAGATGTCGCGATGGTCGACGCTATGGGGAAGTAGCGCCGGGCTCTGGACGGGTCCAAATTTGGAGCCGCTCCGGCACCGTGAACAACGGCGGGGGTGAATCGGCTCCGGTACGGTTCATGCGGCCGTCGTCGAGGCAGCTTTGGCGGCACGAAGTAAGAGGCACACAACCTAGTGCACGACGGCAAATGGGCAGCATCTCCGGGATTAGAGAGGAGGGCGGCTATGAATTTGGTGCGGTGGGGGCACCATGGAGGAGGGGCTGAGGTTTCGTGGCTCCGGAGAAGGGAGCTTCCGGGGAGAAGGTGATTTGGCGCCCACGAGGTATGAGTGGGGAATTGGGAGTGGGAACCGGAACAATGTCTTACGGACGCATTTGTGTGAAATGTGTGTGTGTGGGTGGGGGGGTTACAGTTCTACCCCTGCCTTTAGGCTTCTCGGCTTGGGTCTGTGTATTGAGGGTCAGGGATAGTAGAGTAACTTTGCTTCTCCCAAATAGTGGCCGTGAGAAATTTCGGGCGAGGAGGGAGTGTTTTGAAATATAGTGGGCGCAAGCGATTTCGGGCGTGTTTTCAAATATAGTGGACGCGAGCGATTTTGGGCGAGGAGAGCGTCTTTTGAAATAGTGGGTGTCGGTGTCAAAACTGGCGGATCTCGGGTAGGGGGTCCTGAACTGTGCGTCTAAGGCGGATGGTAACAGGAGGCAGGGGACACGATGTTTACCCAGGTTCGGGCCCTCTTGATGGAGGTAATAGCCTACATCCTGCTTGACTGTTCTTGATGATATGAGTATTACAAGAGTTGATCTACCATGAGATCGGAGAGGCTAAACCCTAGAAGCTAGCCTATGGTATGATTTTATGTTGTCCTACGGACTAAACCCTCCGGTTTATATAGACACCGGAGGGGGCTAGGGTTACACAGAGTCGGTTACAAGGGAGTAGATCTACATATCTGTATTGCGAAGCTTGCCTTCCACGCCAAGGAGAGTCCCATCCGGACACGAGACGAAGTCTTCAATCTTGTATCTTCATAGTCCAACAGTCCGGCCAAAGGATATAGTCCGGCTATCTGGAGACCCCCTAATCCAGGACTCCCTTAGCAGCCCCTGAACCAGGCTTCAATGACCATGAGTCCGGCGCGCAGTATTGTCTTCGGCATTGCAAGGCGGGTTCCTCCTCCAAATACTCCATAGAAGATTTTGAACACAAGGATAGTGTCCGGCTCTGCAAAACAAGTTCCACATACCACCGTAGAGAGAATAACATTTCCAGAAATCCAATCTGCTAACACGTTTGACAGTATGACATCATGTCATGGCCCGGTCATTATTCGAACCATTTTTCTCAACCAGCACCGCATATATTGCAAGGCAGTTTTCTTGACATGTCTTGTCGAAGCAGAGATCGTGTCCCCCTTATTACGGGATTCTCATCAATATAGACATGGGTAACCCAACCGCGCCATCAATTATGATGCCTGGGAAATAAGCGATTTTACCAGGCAAGTGGGGAGGCGCATAGCCTCTTCCTCCCTTATAAAGGGACAAGGATTCACCCCTTTTACCCACGCCTTCTACCTCCTCGCTTATCCATTCTCACGCACTCGAGCTCCAGTGCCCAAGTTCGCGTTCCTCTTCTCAAACCACTCCGAGCATGTCCGGAGAAGGAGGCAAGTGGATGGTCTCCTTTGTCATGGAGGAGCACATCGCAAAGTTACGGGTAGCCAGATATCTGGCCGCGGATATCGTGCACCGGCTGCCAGATACGGGGCATATCATCCCTACACCCGAACCCCATGAGAGGGTGGTTTTTCTTACCCATTTAGTCTGCGGACTCCACCCGTTTGTCTGCGGGCTCATGTTTTACTACGAGCTGGATTTTCACGATCTGGCCCCCAATTTCATCCTCAACATCTCGACGTTTATCGTCGTGTGCGAGGCCTTCCTCTGCATCAGGCCCCACTTCGGCCTATGGCTGAAAACCTTCAATGTTAAACCGAAGGTGGTGGTCGGCCAGCAAGCAGAGTGCGAAGGCGACATGGTGGGCAAAATGCCTAACGTTACCTGGCTCGAGGGCACCTATGTGGATACCATAAAGGGGTGGCAATCAGGGTGGTTCTACATCACCGAGCCACGCGACACCAACTGGGTGGCGGCCCCCAAATTTCGATCCAGAATCCCCACGCGGCTCACCTATTGGAAAGAGAAGGGCCTGTCCTGGGGTTCTATGGTAGAGCTGACCGGACTCCAGACCTGCATCAGGAACATGATGAGCAAGAAAATCAAGCTCGTCAACGTGGTCCAGGTCATGCTCTTCCGCCGGATTCTCCCGTGTCAACAATGGGCATTCAATTTGTGGGAGTTCGACCCGGCCAAGCACCAAACGCTGCGAGAGCTCTATGACACGACGCACGAGGACATATGGAGGGTGCTGTTCAAGGGTGCCGAGGTACCTCCTTCCCTCACCGAGGACCGCAGACTCAGCGCAAAGCGCCGTGCCAATCCGGTAAGTTTTTATATCTCATAGGGTATTTATTTTCCCCGGTTTAAATCATGTGCGGGATCTAAGCTTCCATGTCATTAACGGGACTGGATATAGACAGCGGAGCAGCTCGATTACCCAGCCCCCCTGCCTCAAGATCCTGCAAATGCTCTCTTGACGGAGATGCTGGCTCCGTCACCTTATGAGGTGCCGGTGAAGAAGACCAGAAGAAGGTCACGGGGACCCAAAAGGGTCTCCCGCGCAAGGTTGTGTCGAACTCATCGTCTGACGATTCTGAAGCGCACTCCTCCCACGAAAACAAGGAGGAGGAGGAGGAAAGTTCTCCCCCCAGCCGGGGGAGACAAGAAAAGGAAGGCCGACCCAACCGGGGAGGCTGAAGGGTCCAAGAAGGGAAGGACCCTCCACCCGGACTTCTCCACGACGGCCGCCCACAGTCATGACGAGTGGTTCCCCAGGGATAAGCCCCTGGCGAAGTCGTAAGTATCCGGATACCATAGTAATTCATGGTATGTTTTATTGCACTGCTTCTTCTTATGCCGAATATGATTATGCAACCCATCCTGAGCCTGTATCGACGTATCTTCATCGGACGGTTCTTTGGACTCGTCAGATATGAACAGCGATTCACTTCCGACCGCCTCCACCCCTTTCCCTATGGACAGCGTCGAGGTGTTGTCTCAATAGGCACCGGGCCAATGGGAGGTAGTCCTGGGGGCGCCTCGAGGCGACCTTCCGGACCATGGGCGCAAAGGGAGCAAAATTCCCATGGGCTCCAAGTTTGACCCCCAGCCGAACACTGCGCCGGAACCTTCGGTGGTTCCGGACCCTAGCGGGCGACCCCCCATTAAGAGGGGTAAGCCGCCCATGCCTATGGCCTCTGTCCACCCAGAGGCACCGGACAACTTGCTGGAGGCGCTTCGCGGCACTTCCATCGACGAAGAGCACTGCACTATCATGAGTGTGGTGATCGAGAAAGTTCAGTCCGCCAAAAACGGACTGACCGAAGCTTGTGCCAGCCTCCTAACAGGCTTTGAGGTAAGCAATGAAAATATAGCAAAAATATTACCGCATAGACAGTAGCCCATGATGCTCTGTTTGGCGTTCGTGAAGAAAGGTCAAATATAGGATCAAATGGTAACTCAGGAGTCTAATCAGAAATATGTCTATGTGTATGTGCAGGCTTCACTGCTGGTTGCTGCCGCACGTACTGCGGAGGTCTCTGCACTGAAGCAGGACCTGGAGCAGTCTGAGGACGAGCTCGGCCTTACCAAGAGGCAGCTTGAGGAGAGCAAAGGTAAGCAATACCTTTGTCTATATTTTTAAAAAGAAGTTCGGGTGTAAAGTAATAGGATCATCATGGATTTGCCAGGGGCCACGACCGAAGTGGCGACCCTGAAGAAGGCGATGTCCGAGGATGAATACAAAGCGGCCAAGGAGCGCATTGAGCAGGAAAAGCAAGAAGCCCGAGTAGGCGAGGTGCAACAAGAGCTCGAGGCTCTCACCAAAAAACACGAGTCCTTGGAGCTTGACTCTAAGACGAAAGATTTCGAGCTTGCGAAGGCGCTTGAAAGTGCCCGGAGCGCCAAGGCTGAAGCGCACAAGGCCCTCCAGGAGATTGATGCGGTGAAGAAGATACCAGTGGGTAAGGCATTCATTATGCAAAGCTCTCCAGTAGCGTTCGCAGATCTTCCGCGCGGTGTTCTGGATGCCGCGGAGTTTTACCGAGCTAAGGAGGGGAGCTCGACGGAGAAGTTGTTCTAGTCTCAGTATACTGGGACCGAACATCCAATGCCCTTGAGCGACCAGCTGAAGCAATTGGTCGAGCTTCACAAGGCGGCCGAACAGTCCATGAAGGGCCTTATAGTTTGGATGTGGCCTGGCGAGCCCCTGCCCGGCAGCTACTTCGGTCTGGTGAGGCGGCTTGTGGATGCCTGCCCACAGCTGGAAGTCATAAAGCGGTCCGTCTGCATCGAGGGTGCGTGTAGGGCTTTTGCCCGGGCGAAGGTGCATTGGGTGAAGCTGGACGCCGTGAAGCTGGTGAAGGAGGGGCCGCCAGAGGGCAAGGAGCATCGCTGCCCCGAAATGTACTATGAGAGTGTCCTGAAGGGTTCCCGCCTTGTGGCAGATGAATGTGCTAGGGATGTAATTTTTGAATCAACATGCTCATGTGGTCCTGTAATGTGAAACGAGTTCATTTGCGCTATGCAATGCTTATTTAATTTAAAATATTACCTTCTGTGCGACCATTTAAAAAATCTGAGAGTTGGCTAGTCGTCGGCTTCTGCCCCCATGTAACTAGTACTGGGGTGTTTGGTATCAACTTGAGCACTCTTTATCCCAATTTTGGGTCCTTCGAGGGAGGTGTTCAGCGCAACGAACCAGGCAATCGGACTATAAGGCTTTATCACTCTCACTTAGCCATAGAAGTCTACAATTTTAAATTTTGGCGAAGCCCCTAGTATTTGGAAGGCCGAATTTGGGGTGCTATACACGCCTAGGTTGGGCAAGGCCGACTCCTCGCCCAAAGCGGAAAAGGTCTTTAAGGACTTGAGACATCGTGAACAGCAACTAGCTCTCGCCTTATCATGACAGTCAGTTTTCGGCTTTCTCTACTGAGGTGCTCGTCCGGAAGAACACAATTGCAGTAGTTCTCCCACCGCTACCTTAGCCGATATAGAGGAACGTAAGGTACCGAAGCATGGGAGCCGGGAAAACCCAACTATTGACCCAAGACATGATTCGGAGCTGATGCATATAATGCTATAAGTTCGGGGTGCCACACTGTCGAAAGTGTTCGGACTTCTCGCGCCGTATTATGGGGTAAACGGAAGCCCCTGGCGTACTGACTGTACCAGAATGTACGGGTGCAGATTGTCATAAATGAACATATAAGAAAAAGGTGATGAATAATGCAATAATAGACTAATTCTATGCATTGTTATTTAAATAATACGTCGAAGCATACTGATACAAGTAGTGCAATAAGCAGAAAGTTGGACTGTTTGACGTGTCCTATCCAAGGGCTAGCTGCGTATGGAAAGTAGAAAGCGGGTATATCGATTATTATTAGAGACCACCTGAGGGTTCCCGTGTACATCTTAGCTTCTTGCCTCCTTGGTTTTTCCTTCCCGTAATGTGTCCGACTATCGTACTACCGGAAAGTGCTTCCAGAGAGTTAGGTCTTGAAAGAGAAAGAATGATAAAGGTATACAACCCCTAGGGCGGTTAAGCCGCATTGCGGGACGTGCCCTGATCGTGCCCCCGCCTATGTCCATGGTATTTCCAGTGCATAATTATGTACGCGCAGCATGGATTTCGTCCCTTGACTGGGACTGGGACGGGGGCCGAATTGCTAGGCGAGCTCTAAACGTGCCAGGCGATCCTGTTGCAGTTTACTCCGGACTCGCTTGAAGGTGTCCGGGGGTTGTATCGCCGAATTAGTGGTTTTCCTTAAAAGGCTGCTTTGTGCTTCTGCTGCGAGGGCCACAGTGTGCTCCTCCATGCGGAGCGAGCGTTCTATGTTTCCATTCACTGTTATGACCCCCCTAGGTCCTGGCATCTTGAGCTTGAGGTATGCGTAATGCGGTACCGCATTGAATTTTCCGAATGCGGTTTGCCCGAGCAATGGGTGATAGCCACTGCGAAACGGGACGATATCGAAGATTAACTCCTCGCTTCGGAAGTTGTCCGGAGATCCAAAGACCACTTCTAGTGTGATTGAACCCGTGCAATGGGCCTCTACACCTAGGATTACGCCCTTAAAGGTGGTTTTGGTGGGTTTGATCCTCGAGGGATCTATACCCATTTTTCGCACTATATCCTGATAGAGCAGGTTCAGGCTGCTGCCGCCATCCATAAGGACTCGAGTAAGGTGAAAACCGTCGATAACGGGGTCTAGGACCAGTGCGGTGGATCCGCCATGATGGATACTAGTGGGGTGGTCCCTGCGATCAAAGGTGATCGGACAAGCGGACCATGGGTTGAACTTTGGAGCGACAGGCTCCATCGCATAGACGTCCCTTAGTGCATGCTTCCGTTCCCTCTTGGGAATGTGGGTTGCGTATATCATGTTCACCGTCTTCACTTGTGGGGGGAATCCCTTCTATCCTCCCGTGTTCGGCGGCCGGGGCTCCTCCTCGTCATCACTATGAAGCCCCTTGTCCTTGTTTTCAGCATTTAGCTTGCCGGCCTGCCTGAACACCCAGCATTCTCTGTTGGTGTGATTGGCTGGCTTGGCGGGGGTGCCGTGGATTTGACACAAGCGATCCAGTATGCGATCCAAACTGGACAGAGCCGGAGTACTTCTTTTGAATGGCTTTTTCCGCTGACCGGATCTATAGCCTCTGAATCCGGCATTGACTGCCGTGTCATCGGTGTTATCGCCGTTGTTGCGGCGCTTTGGTCTGTTACGACGTGTTCTGCCGTTGGCATCTTTGGTATCCGAAGTGCCCGGATTCCATGATGTGTTGTTGCTGCGAGCCAGCCAGCTATCCTCGCCCACGCAAAAGCGGGTCATGAGTGTCGTGACGGCTGCCATAGACTTCGGCTTCTCTTGGCCGAGGTGCCAGGCAAGCCACTCGTCACGGATGTTATGCTTGAATGCCGCTAAGGCCTCTGCATCCGAACAGTCGACAATTTGGTTTTTCTTAGTTAGGAACCGTGTCCAGAATTGCCTGGCCGATTCCCCTAGCTGCTGAGTTATATGGCTCAAGTCATCAGCATCCGGTGGTCGCACATAAGTGCCCTAGAAGTTGTCAAGGAATGCATCTTCCAAATCCTCGCAACTGCCGACGGAGTCTGCTGGCAAGCTATTCAGCCAATGCCGAGCTGGTCCTTTGAGTTTTAGTGGGAGGTACTTGATGGCATGTAGATCATCGCCGCGAGCCATATGGATATGAAGGAGGAAATCCTCAATCCATACAGCGGGATCTGTTGTACCATCATAAGATTCGATATTTACGGGTTTAAAACCCTCCAGGAATTCGTGATCCATAACTTCATCAGTGAAGCATAGGGGGTGTGCGGCGCCTCTGTGCCGGGCTATATCACGACACAGTTCATATGAATCTTGTCTGCTGTATTCGGCCATGTCGGAATTACCTTTAGTGTATCCGGCGCGACGGTCATCGTCCCGCGTTGGCACGCGCCCCCGTGACCCGTATATTGATCTTGCAAGTTTTTCCCTACTGTCCAATACGTCTCGCAGGTCCCGTGTGTTGCCCTGGGCCTTGGTATTTTTGATTGAGTAGCGGCGGGGTGTCGGCTGAACTTCGGGCTGAAACGCCTCTCTGGCTCGGCCACACGGTGGCCGGTCAGCCACATCGTACACTGGTGATGGAGGTTTCAATGCTTCCTCCTTGAGGTGAGGTAGCAATCTGCATTTTGGGTAATTCTTGGAGGGGTGCTCGAGTTCGAATTCCTCGGCGGCAAGGACTTTGGTCCATCTGTCTGCTAGCAAGTCTTGATCAGCTTGAAGCTGTTGTTGCTTTTTCTTCAGGCTATTTGCTGTGGCCATAAGCCGGCGCTTGAAGCGCTCCTGCTCGACGGGATCCTTAGGCACGATAAATTCTTCGTCGCCGAGGCTCGCCTTGTCTTTGGGAGAGGCATGTAATTGTCCTCCTTCGGTTCTCCATCTGCTGCCTGCTCTGGAGGGCTAGCTTGTTCATCCTCCGGCTCTGCATCGTGCTGGAGGGGATTGTGGTTGTCTTCGGCACTATCCGGAGTGTTATTGTCTCTTGTGCCGGTATCACTACTTTTGCTGTGGTGAGACTTAGAGCGGCGCCGCTGACGTCGGCGCTTGGGTTGCTTCTTGGAGGGGTCGTCCTCCGATGTTTCATCGCCATTGCCTTCTTTGGGTGTATCCACCATGTATATATCATATGATGAGGTGGCGGTCAAGTGCCCTGTGCGCGGTGGTCCCTGTCCGTCTCCTGCATCATCGTCCATACCGTCGATGTCTTCAGAGTCGAAGTCGAGCATGTCGGTTAAATCGTCGATAGTGGCTACTAAGTGGGTGGTGGGTGGGCCGCGAATTTCTTCGTCGTTCGCATCCCATTCTAGCCGGACATACTTCGGCCAAGGTTCTCCTGACAAGGAGAGAGACCTTAATGAATTTAGCACATCGCCGAAAGGCGAGTGCTAAAAGATATCCGCGGTGGTGAACTCCATGATCGGCGCCCAATCGAATTCGATAGGCACGGATGCAGGTGGCTCGGAGTCCGTGGCCAGAGACGAATCTAGTGGTTCGGCAACACGGCTCTCATAAGGGGTGAAGTCAGTATCCGGCTCCATCGCCACTGAGAGTGCGGCCTCCATGGCGGGGTCTATCCCTCCATCCTTGGGTGGCGCAATTTGATCCGGATTGAAGGCCGGAGTAGTTGCAGATGCGATCTCCCGAACACTGTCCGACGGCAGAGTTACATCATGCTCGTCATGACTGTGTGGCGCACCTGACATGGGCTCGAATCTGTCGAAGATCAAGTCTCCGCGGATGTCGGCCGTGTATTTTAGGTTTCCGAACCTGACCTGATGGCCAGGGCCGTAGCTCTCGATCTCCTCCAGATGGCCAAGCGAATTGGCCCGCAGTGCAAAGCCGTCGAATACGAAGATCTGTCCGGGGAGGAAAACCTCACCCTAGACCGCATCGTTACCGATGATCGAAGGAGCCATCAAGACTTATGGAGACGGCACATTGGAACTCTCAATGAAAGCACCAATGTCGGTGTCAAAACTGGCGGATCTCGGGTGGGGGGTCCCGAACTATGCGTCTAAGGCGGATGGTAACAGGAGGTAGGGGACACGATGTTTACCCAGGTTCGGGCCCTCTTGATGGAGGTAATACCCAATGTCCTGCTTGATTGTTCCTGATGATATGAGTATTACAAGAGTTGATCTACCACGAGATCAAAGAGGCTAAACCCTAGAAGCTAGCCTATGGTGTGATTGTATGTTGTCCTACGGACTAAACCCTCCGGTTTATATAGACATCGGAGGGGGCTAGAGTTACACAGAGTCGGTTACAAGGGAGGAGATCTGCATATCCTTATTGCCAAGCTTGCCTTCCACCCCAAGGAGAGTCCCATCCGGACACGAGACGAAGTCTTCAATATTGTATCTTCATAGTCCAACAGTCCGGCCAAAGGATATAGTCCGGCTATCCGGAGACCCCCTAATCCAGGACTCCCTCAGTGGGCGCGAGCTATTTCGGGCGAGGAGAGGGTGTTTTGCCGACCATGGTTTATGAATTATTCGGCACATGTCATTTCGGCCGAGGAGAAGGCGCACTTGGATGAAGTTACGAACCTACCCTTGATGTACAACGGGCCAATTGATGCATGTCCCACATAGGCCGGTAATTTCGCATCTCCCATTTATTTGCTCAGGCGAATTCCACCGAGTAGAGGGTGTTTAACAGTTCATTCAAATTTTGGGAGAACGAGCATCCATGTCTACATTACCAAGTCGATCCGAATCAAATTTTGAAATATTAGCTTACCACTTATTTTTTAGATGGAGAGATGATGCTCGGGAGTAATGTGTTTTTACATGCTCGTTGCTAGCGATTTACTATATGACAAATAGTTGACCCACTCAAAAACGGGAATCAAACCCAAAATGAAATATCTCGATTCAATGAAATAGCTCGTTCACCAGGTCAAAATAGTGAACTAAATCCAAAATTGAACACCTCAATCGAGTAGCATGTTGTACAGTATTATAGTACTCCATGAACATGTTGAAAGTCAAATTAATGAACTTGTTTGATATACACATATCTCCGTTCATGTGTGGATTGCAGACAACATGTTCTCCAATTTAAATATTTGAATGCAGGTATATATATATATATCGAAACATGGTTTATACAATCTTTGATGCATAAAACGTGACCCCCTCTTCCGGACACCTGCTCTCTCTCTCTCTCTCTCTCTCTCTCTCTCTCTCGCCGACAATATTCAATTCTGTCGCACGCATCCAACACACAAACCTTTTTGGTCCCCATCCCTCTCTCTCTGTCTCTCCCTCTCTTTGTGTGTGTGTGTGTGGGGGGGGGGGTCTTTCTAGTTCACATGCATATATAATCCATCTATAGGTCTCTCTCACACACTATGTATGATTCTCTAGTCCAAGCTAAATATCTTGGGTGCACTCATCATACGCACACAAATTCCTTGGCTCGTTGCCCGTAACTCTCTCACGCACCACTCTGTCATCTCGGAGCTCTTCCCCCCTCTCTCTCTCAAACTCTCCATCTACCTGGGTCACACATACACATGCATATCTCGCTCGCACTCGATATACCCATCTAAAATTCTATCTCTCTTCCTCGTTCTCTCTCCATCTCTCTCTCTCACACACACACAATCTCATGCCTAGCCAAGTATGATGGTCTCTCACTCAAATGTAGGTGCACACAGTCCCCCCTATATCTGTATGACTAGCTAATCTTAGTCTCCATCACAAATAGTGCATGGTATATCTCGATTTCTCTCGGGGCATCTTTCTATCGCGCACGCACCTCCCTCGATCTCCCACCCATATAGCCCCCCTCACGATCTTGAGGGGATCTCTCTATCACAAACACGCCCTCTCTCCCTCCCCCATGCGTCCATGTTCTCCATGTGTCCCTCTCGACCTTTGTTCCTTGTTGGCCAGACCTTTACTGGACATGTGCTATAGGGGTGTCTCTCTCCGTTGCAAACAATCACGCACTAGCTATCTTCGTATCTCCTCACCTCGGTTTTTTATCTCGGAGATGCATGCCTAATATGTTTGGATAACAAACGAAAAAACACACACTCTCTCTAATTTATCGTTTGTTGCCCCTTTCTCTTTCACACACATACTCTTTTTGCACACTCACTCATTCTCCACACGCACTTGATCTCTCTCAACTTAGGCACTCTCTTCGGTCCATAGCATAAAGATTTATTGAAAAGTCAAACATCACAAAGTTGGACCATGTACGCGGAGAAAAACATTTACATCTAGAACGACAAACATATACCATTAGATTCATCATGAGATGTAGTTTCGTATGATGTATCTTTGGTATTGTAGATATAAATAACATTTGCGTAAACCTGATCAAAGTTTCCAAAGTTCAACTTCTAATTTTTTTACATGCACTGCATATTGAGTGGATGGAATATCTCTTTCCCCCTCTCAGCTATCTGACGCACCACTCAGCCTTATCGGGGCTCCTCTATCTCTCTCAAACTTTATATCTCCCTGGTTCACACATACACATGTCTCGCTCGCGCTACGTATAGACCCATCCAACACTCTCTGCCCTTGTTATCTCTCTATGTGACATGCACCCCCCTAAGTACCATAATCCCTCACTCCATCATAGGCGCACACACTCCCCCTAAGTATGATTATCTCTCACTAGCCATCTGGAACACACGTATTGTCTCCTTCCATCCATACGTCTATCTCGATATCTCTCGGGGTATCTTCTATCGCGCACACACCATGTCACTCGATCTCCCACCCATGTAGTCCCATCACGATCTCCAGGGGATCTTTCTATGAAAAACATACACTCTCTCCTCCCCATGTCTACATTTTCTCCGTACGTCTCTCTCGACCTCTCTCCCTTGTCTGTCAGACCCCTCTTGGCCACGTGCTAGGGGTCTTTCTCTCTCGGTTGCACACAACCACAGACTATCTCCTCACCTTGCTTCCGTTGTCGAAGATGCATGTGTGATATGTTTGCATAAGAAACACACGCCTTTTCTCTACTTTTATTGTGTGTTGTCCATGTCTCTTTCACACACGCACAAACCCTTTTTTCACTCACTCTTTCTATTTCACTCTCTCTCTCTCTCTCTAGTTAGGGACTCTCTCACGTCCATAAGCATATGGATGTTCTGAAAAGTCAAACCTCATAAAAGTTTGACCAGGTATATGTGGAGAAAAACATTTACATCTAGAACAATCATTAGATTCATCACAACATGTACTTACTTCATACTATCATTTATCTTTGGTATTGTAGATATAAGTAATTTCTTTATAAACTTGGTCAAAGTTTCAAAAGTTTGACTTTAAAAAAATGTTGGCACTACATTATCGAACGGAGGGAGTAGCTCTTTCTCTCTCTCTGCTATCTCTCATGGGCTCATATACGGCCAGATACTCGAAACTTTATTTGCCCATTAGTGACTTTTCAGGGCGGTGGATTTTAGTTTGTACGATAATGCTGCATCCACCTAAAGTAACAAAAGTTCTTATGTAAACTTCCTAGATTCCCTCTTCGTAGGTGCGACATTACTCCTAACATTTGTAATATGAGTTTGAAACTTGTAATATTGCCGTGTCCTATTCCTGCGTTTTCAAAATCCTGCGAATCAAATAGGTCCTGAGTTGGTGATGATGTTGTGCCTGCCATCTTTCACCAATAGCCGCCGGATCTAGATCTGACGCATACAAACCAAACTTCTCCAGTTTTGCAAAAAGATGCCCGCACTTGTTCCCTATTTACAAACAACTCCTTGTCTCTCACAATCAGCCTTACCTCCTCCACCACATCTAGAAGGCCATGGAAAAATCTGGCGCGATGGCCGCTGCCGGCGTCGTCCACCCCCAATCTTGGTGTTCCGTGCAATCCATGGGCATCTACGCACGGGAAATTATGTCGAACACAGCTAGTTGTAAGAAGGCTAGCTTTATAGCCATGATGATAGTGACTGCAGACAGTGAGGCTGACTTATGTGTTATGCCCAACACGACACCTATACTCAGGTGTCATCTCCGGCGCAGGGTCTTGTCACTTCACTGCGACGAGCAACACGTAATAATTTGACAAACGGGTAGTACAGTGCTACTACATTGGTAGTACTACTACTAGTACTAGCACCACCGTCTGGATTTAGTAGTACTACCACGTCCATCTGGATTTAGTATTTGACTAGCAATATCTAGTAATGCATGTCACAAAAAATGTACTACTCCCCCTATAAATAAATACATGGTGTATTGTTTTATTCCTTCCGGTAGATGGCTCAAATCTGAAGTCTCATCATTCAGACTACTATTGTACTCATCGAGTGCTCAGGTTTGTAAGCTACCAATAAAAAATTGCAATCAAAGACTACTATTGTACTCCCTCCGTACTGGTGCATTAGTCACGTTACGAAAACCAAATAGTAATCCCAAAACTTTTAGGCGCGGTGCATTAACTACCCACCTCGTTCCTTGTGTTCTTGCCATGAAAAAAGAAATCACCCAATACAAATACGAGACATGGGGTGCGCATGCATCCAATGACTTGAGACTACTCCCTCCGTCTAGGTGTATGACTAGCCACAATGAAGAGTAACATACACTAGTACTACCTTTCATAGTGGGTAGTAACATAAGTATGGTAACATGCAAAACCTCATTTATAGGTTATAGACTCATATTGCATTGGGACATGTGATGTTATAGTAATAACTAGCTAAGTTACTCAAACTACCTCTCTCCTCATAACACATTGCCACGTAAGCAAATTTTTGTTGAGTTGGACTCGATGTTAATTCTGAAGTTACTCCCACTGTGGCTAGTCTAAGTCATCTTAGAGCAAGTGAAAAAGAGGAGTGGGCTCTCATGCAAGAGCCTAGCTATATGCGGTTTCCTAGGCCGATATACAATAAATATTGAGAAAGAGAGAGAGAGAGAGAGAGAGAGAAGATGAGAAAAAAGCAGTACTCTTATAGCCAGCCTTATAGCTAACCTTATTGTATGAGTGGCTACAAGTGATGGCTCTACTATGACATGGCAACATCATATAGCTAGTAGTTGGCTATACTATTAAGTATTAACCATGCTCTTAGGTTGTGCACCGTGACCAAGACGAAGGGGAAAGCAAGAGAACTTAATGTCTTTTTGCTAATTAATATGATTACATGCAATGAACTAACCACTGCATGTCATGTTTGGTAGTCTCAAGTCATTGAAAGCATGCACGGCCCACATCTCTCATTGGTTGATATGTCACGAAATAAAAAACGGGGAGGGAGTTAATGTACCATGCCTAAGTGTTTTGGGACGAAGGGGGACGCAACTTCATTGACTTACTACACCTGCGTTTGGGTGAATGACTTGTGGGCCCAACAGGTGCCTGGCCCACCTGTCATACAGCCAAAGGCAGGTGCAGTAGAGGGCCGAGGAGTAGATGGCCAACACACATGTGAATGTAACGCAGTCTGCACTTCTCATATAAGGCTAGCCATAGTGGGGGTAACATAAGTAGTAACCTGCACTTGGGACTCACAAACATGCTTATGTGGCAGTCAATTAAAGAAGAGAGAGATGGTTATAGTAACACAGGTAGATATCATAACATAATAAATGTTATGCTGCTATGTGTCATGCATGTCAATAAATGAAACCACCTATGATACTAATCTATGTTACTATGCACTATGAATGTAGTATCATACACTAGTATCATATGCATGATACTATTATATGATACTCCCCACTATGACCAGCCTAAAGGCTCCCCGCCAGTCCAATCTATGAAACCCTACGCACCGACGCACCCTAACTAAGGGCAAGAGTGATCACTCCAATCGCAAGATCAGTCGACTAGAAGCTAGACCCATGGAGGCGATGAACGCGAGCATTAGCCGGCTGTGCCAGATGGTCCATGACGCCGGCCGGCGGCCAGGCACCGAGGAACGTCTCCAGGTCATGCTTGAGGCCGCCAGGGCGAGAGGCCGCTTGGACGACAACTTCGTCTCCTTGTTTGACAAGGTCCTCATCGGCTTCCTCAACAAGTTCACCGTCATCAAGAAGCTCATGGACGACGTTGACGTACACCTCTAGCCCACGTGCCCAGGCTCTACGATGCCCGCCACCCTCAACGGCCTCTATGGTGACAACCTCTTCGATGCACTGGTGGCCCTGCGACTGCCCGCCGTCACGCTGGAGAATGTCCACCTCGTGGTTGCGCTCGCCGCGCAGCGCCTAGCGCAGCAAGACACCGTTGACATAATCACCCACGTCTATCAGCAAATCGTCCACAAGGACTACTACATGCCAAAGGAGGATGATAGGTCGCTGGCCTTGTTGACCCGCAGGGCAACCTTGGACGACATTGTTCAGAAGCACGTTGAGCTCTCCGCCAACGCTGCTGCTCCTCACATGTCGGTTGGTAACCCGGCGCAGTAGGGCGTGAGGATGTCATTGATGGATCCGTATGTATCTCTATCTTTTCGTCAAATCCCTGTAGTAGTATATGGCACTACTAGTAATTATCTTACCTTTCGCATCAACTTCATAATTTTCGTACATACTCCACGCATGAACCGCGCCAGAACCAAACTTCTCATTACTCTAGCGAAAATCGTTATCTCTACCTATCGGTCGCGCCGTGGAGCAGAACCAAATTTTACAAGTTACAAGTTCAAAAGGAAAAGCCTGCCGTGTCCGCATACGTCGCACCCCCACATGGTTGGTCCGGCACGCCACTAAAGGGGGAATGCGTGATGTGTTGCATTTTCACTTACAGGTGGGAGCACAGTTGAGCAAACTGACTATTAGAAAACCCCACCCCTCCCACCGTGCGATGGCTGAGAAAACAGGAGGGAGAAGAGATGGCTGTAGCACGGACTCCAAGAAAAATGGTGTCGGATGGGACTCGTGTGGGTGGCGTGTGCCGTACTGTTAGACGTGAATGCTAGTTATGGCCCATGCCACCCCACTATATCGAGCCTATATCGAGGTGCTGGTTACGCAGAACAAATTTCCTGGAGTCCGTGCTCAGCCCTCCTCTATCTATCTTCTCAGCCAGCCAGCAGACGCGCGGAGCCCGTCGTCTATTTGCTCACATGCGGTCCCACATGTCAGTGAAAACACAAGAAGACCCACTGAACCTGCACATCTTTCACCTCGACGTGCTGGTGATGAAAAACAAATCAATAAAGATCTTCGGTGGCTGCTTTTGGAGTTACTCAAGAGTAGTAAGATTCTATTTACAGTTTAACCCAAGATGCACATCACGCGGCTTCAACTACCACTCCATTTTCTTGCATGACACGACCTGGATGCTGGATGTCCCACGTGTTGGCAAAAGGAGGAAGAACTCGACCAAATCTTCTCCACATTTAGACCAGAAGAGTAGGAAACACGGCAAGCCCTGTGCCTACATCATACTACTACGTACAAGTCCACCTCACGCAGTAACGCTATCACCATATTTCTCGGCCTCCGTGCGACACCTAGCTCTAGTTGATCTAACTAGAACTAACTATTGGTTGGCTCTATGTGATGTGGAAACTTCATACTACTACGGATGCTGGCTATACTATTACGGCACTAACACTCCAAGAAGTGAGTCGAAAACCATTTATAAATTGAGATTATGACATGCATATGCAAATGTACCATTCATTACATACAACAAGTCATCAACACACAACGACAACGAGGATACATGTTGGATTATAGATTAGTTCCAACAAAACATTCTAGTAAATACTAAAGTTTTCATCACACAACAAATAACAAGCAATGAAATGAACTTCAGCTCAACCACTCCTCGGCGTTGGAAACACTTGCTTTGAACTAGAAGAGTTTCTCCGGGAAGGGCCAGCTACTGTCATCTCGAGACCAACGCAGGACTGATCATCCAGGCTGAAGCGGCCTATTTCATGACCCATATTGTGATAGCCACGGTAGGGAAGCATAGCAATGCCCGAGGTATAGATACAATTACTTCTCATAAATGGAAGTAACGTTGTGTCAACAGTAGCTGGATCACCTTTCACCATGATTGGATAGTTTTGTCCAAGGAAGAGTGAGTTTCCTCCAAGAGTATCAATACTAAACCAGGGAGAAGGTGTTGGCACTAGCACAGTAGTATCCATCCTGAATACCCTATAACGGATGTTGGAATAGGTCCAGAGAGTGCGACCATGGGAGACATCACCTGCTTCATTAGTCACATCAGCGGTGCCTTGTATACAGACAAGAAGAGGTGATCCATCGGAATAAGTTGCCAGGTGCCACTGAGTACTCCTATATGGGTCCTCATGCTCGTGATCATCAACATCATCATCTCCCCCTTGGTTATAAAATTTTTCAAGTATAGGTGGTGGAATGTTCACATGACCTTGGAAACACAAGAAGGTTAATTAGTAAAGGGAAACTAGCTAACCCGCATGCATGTGGATAAAACAATTATAATTACGGTGGAAGATAAACGTACCAAAAGCATCAGGATTCCATGCAAAAACAGTGCCACGAGTGGTGGCAGCAAACACAAGAGCCTCGTATTGAATGGCATCATAGTACTCATCCTTGTATAGAAACTGATTTTTGAGCAATATCCATCCACCGAACTATGAAGGAAGGCAACAAGCTTGTGGAAGATAGCAACAACTACATATTCCATTAAATCACAAGAGCACTCGAGAACTTGACAAATTGCTATCTTCGGTAGATGACAGTCACTATGACTGTAGTTGAAAGTATGGTCATAACCATTGTGCTCAACCTCTGGGTAGTCTGAGATTTTTGGAAGTGGAACCCGGTGACGAGTGTACACATTCACAAGTTCCCACTCGTAGTAGGACCCAATATAAAAACACAATCTCCATTAGCGCCGGCCCAAACCTTACCCTCAAGCGATGGCATCTTAACATCACATGTATCATTATCAAGCGGCACCAACTTGCACAAGGCGAGGCCTTCGTCGTCCGCACGCCAGTGAGCAGGGTCACGGTGAAGAAGATAGGGGAGATCAAACCACTCCTGGACCCTTGGGTTCGTTGTAATGATGCTATTAGTTGAGTCAAGAATGGTCTTGAACGAACCTGCCATGCTAGCCGAGGTGATGACGTCGCACGGATCAATGAGTTCCTCCACCACGTCATCATTCATATTGGGGCAAGAATAACGGGGTCGTTTTCGGTCTGTTCCCTCCATGGAGAAGACGACCGAACAATGCCAGAAGGAAGGGTGAAGGCAAATGGAGGAGGGAGGAAGAGCATGCGACAGCAGTTCCAAATTGAGAGGGAAAGGCGAAGAGTCGGTGGACGGTTGCCATGGTACACGAAGAGGTGCCCCGGCCTACATAGACGTCTGTTCGGAAATTGTACAAAAGGACTCGCCGTCGTCTCACTGACATGTGGGAACGGGACAACATGTCAACGAAGAGGCTAGTGGGGAGCGAACGGTTGCCACAGTGGTCACACACTAACGACAAGGCCATCCTGTCAGACCTAGCACCGCGCGGGATGGCTTCCGTCCCCCACATGAGCAAAGCCACTTGGCACGCCCACATGGTTGGTCCGCCACGAAGCTAGGCCAACTCCAGCGCATGCAGCTCGGATGCGCGCTCGCTCAGCCCCCTTTCCCTCGATGCCCCGGAGCTACCCAACCACGACTACGTGTTTTGCGCACCCGACGGCCGGATTTGGAGAGGATCCGGTCGGGCTTGAGCTCGCCCGGTTGTGGGCGGCCGCGCCATGCCATGGACTGGCCGGGCACCGGGCCGGAAGGCCCTGGCAAGGCCGCGTGTAGGTACTGACTCCTCTAGCCGCTCGGATCTACACCGCCGGCAGTCCGATAGCAGATACATAAATGGCGGTCGGACGGGCTCGGTGCTGGCCCAAAAGCTCGTCGGTGCACCGTTGCCACTCATTACGTGCGACGACTGCCCAAAGAAGGTCCTGCGCCGTGTGTCTACAACACCGGAACACCCCAGATGGGTGTTCATCGAGTGCTCAACCGATGGGGTATGTGCTACATTAGCTTCGGTTGTGCTCTCGGATTAGAATTGTTGTGCTAACTTAAAATTTTATTGTGTAGAATGGATGCAAGTTTTGGTATTGGGAAGAAGAGTACATCGATATATTGATAGAGCGCAATTTAGTAGATTGTAACATCCCAAATTTTCAATTTGGAATGTTATACATAGGTCATCCATGCATATCATATTTTATTGCATTTCGTTCTTGTGATCCTCGAAATCCTAAGCAACTCAAGGACCCTCGGAGAGAGTTAGGGATTTTCCCTCGTTCTCATATTTGAGTTTTATCAAATATTGAAACAAGGATCACTTTGGTTTTAATTATTTTTCTCCCCAAAAATATTTCATATTAAAAATTATATGAGAGGAGATAATATGACTTCTCCAAAATAAATGAAATGTTGGAGGAAAAATATTAAAATCAATTTGTGTTTTTCTTTGGGGTTCTATCGCTATTTTATTTGAATTAGGAAAAATATGCGTTTTTCAAAATTGCATTAGAGGCCCAAATAAATAGTTCACCTTGTCCGGCGTATTTTTAGAGAACGGGGAAAATTTATTTCAGGATTTTTGGAGTCCGTTTAGTATTTCTTTTCTTCATTTTCAGCGTGGAATGTTTATTTAAAGAAGTCAACCGACCTAGTCGGGCCGTGTCTGACTAGGACTTCGCCCGGCTAGTCTTTTTAAGCACAGGCCTGAGCCGCCCCCAAATCCTAGCCCCGCCCCGCCCGATCCGCCGCCGCCGCACCACCGCCCCGTTGCCGCGCCGCCTCGCTGCCCCGACCCCGCACCACCGCCTCACCGCCTCGTCGCCACCCCGCCGCCCGCCGCCGAAGCCCGCCGCCGCCGCCGCCATCCCGATCCGCGAGGTAGCAGTCGGTTTTATTCTAAAAACCATTCGGTTTTATACGAAAAACCTAGATGTGTTTTTTTGTTTAGATCGATTTTTTCCGGTTTAGTTATTTAGCGAACGCCCATTCGTACGTTCGTTTTAACGAATGGTTTTCACCCGTTAACCATAGACAGTGAACGTTCGTTCGTTAGCCTATTCGTCAGTTTACTTTTTCCAGGGTTTTTCCGCGATTATTTTGGATCGCGATTTCTGCCCTGTTTTCATTTTAGTTTATCTTTTCGCACGTTTATCGGAATCAGGCGATTCAAGCGCCTAGATCTTCGTCTCGAAGCCCTCTTTTTGTTTAACCAACTTGAACAAGATTTTGGTACTATAAAATTTGACTTTAGTCCAGATTAGTAACCGGATCTTGTTTCTCTCGGAGTTTGAGTTTCATTGCTCCGTTTGATTTGATTCTTTTTGCAAACCGGAGTTCTTCAGTGGAACTTTCTAGTTAGATCTTCTTATTTGAGATTTAGCCGTGCATCTTTGT
The DNA here is from genome assembly GCA_034509565.1 of Triticum monococcum. NCBI lineage: Eukaryota > Viridiplantae > Streptophyta > Magnoliopsida > Poales > Poaceae > Triticum > Triticum monococcum. The sequence continues at coordinate 480,408,226 of CM067843.1, forward strand.
GTGATTGCTTATGTATGGTATTGTTTGTTTGTGATAGAACACCCGGAGTGCGAAGCGTGCTACTACGAGTATTTAGGATTTGCAGATCATCGGCAAGGCAAGTAACACTTTGATCATACCCCTTTATCACTCAGTTTTTATGCATTAGTTTCATCCTTCACACATTGCATGAGTAGGATCTCTTAACATGTGGGTCTGGGAAGTAGATATTAAGGTAGAACCTATTACCTGTTTTATTGTCAAACCCTTGGGAGTTACTTCTATGTTATGCTTATATTGCCATGCTATGCTCGTAGACGTGGTTTGGGTTTGAGTGTATCCATGACATATGTGGGTTGTTAATTAATGGTTCAACTTAAGGTGGAAAATTTAATACACATCTGGGTGGATTGCTTGTGGGCACCTGGAGAATCTAGTGTTGTCCTAGGATATCCCGGAGTACCCGTGTGATCAGCCTATGGTCTGCCACCCAGGCTCAAAGGGATCATAAGACTATTCATGCTATAAACTTCCGTGTACAGCCACAAGCCATTATGGGCTCTAGCATAGTTGAGTAAGTTGCGTGAGTTCTTGAAGAGGTGGACTAGCAGATGCAAGGGATTGTAGGTCTACAGGTCTGCCCGGAGTAAAGAACAAATGTTTCTAAAAGATTGTGTCTCGGTCATCCGTTTCTCAAACACCCTGTAGTGCGAGAAATCCAACAGAGGAGATCGAGTCTTGTGGGGAAAAGTGGGCAAACCTCTGCAGAGTTTATAAACTAATCATGATTAGCCGTGTCCCCTTTTATGGACATCTTGAGTATCTGGCTCTTGGATTATCATATGGATCTCATCACTCTAAATTAATTTGTTGGGCTGATAATTATTTTTTATTTGGGATTGAGTTGGAGGAACCTTCTCAATATTGTTCAACTACCATGATAGTTAAATAAAAAATATTCCTTTGTTGTAGGTAAAATTTGGCTTTTCGCAAAACATATTAACCATACAGCCTCCAGCAACCATATATGCATATAGTGATAGCTTTTAGCCGTTCATTACTCTCCTGTGTTACATTGCCAGCATATTCCATGTGCTGACCCATTTTCGGGCTGCAACATATCATGTTGCAGACTTTTTAGACGAGGAGTAAGGTGCGATAGGTCGTTTGTCATGCACTCAGCTATGCCGTTGGAGTTGATGGACTCACTTTATCTTCCAAGCCTTCCGCTGTTATCGTATTAGATGGCCTTAAGCCATATTTATTGTAATAAGTTCTCTCTTGAGAAATTCGATGTAATAAGTGTGTGATTGCCACTCTGTTATAAATCCTTCGAGTACTATGTGTGTCAGCATTACCGATCCAGGGATGGCACTGAAGCACAGAGACTTGACCGTTTGAGGTCGGGTCGCTACATAGATGTTCTAGCACTTTTAGCTAGCATAGAGGCTAGAGATGAGACTAGTGCACTTGTTGATAGAATAGAGGCTAGACATGAGACTAGATGCGAGGAAGCAACGTCTACTTCTTTACACTCGAAGAAGAAAGAAGCACGCAAGATCGAGCCTCCGTAGATCAATAATGAATGCATCGAGAAGGCACTAATCCAACTTACCGGAGAAGTTATTGAAGTTGGATATCTTCTGAAATGTATTCTTGTGGTTCTTGTTTTCTTTGGTCTTGCTTTTCTAGTCAAATTTTGGTGATGTATTTCCATGTACCAAAAATCAATGATGAAAAAATATATGTGTGTGCAAAGAAAATGTACGCGGCCGGGGTGCATCCGCGCATTGGGCGCATGGCCACCGCATCCGAGAAATGGCCCGGACACGACCCCATTGCCCTACCCAAACGGACAGAATCTGGGCAAAACGGAGGTCCGTTAGGGGTCGTGTGTTGGAGTTGGCCTTACAAGTGGGACCGTAGTTGAGGAAACCGACTAGTATCGGCAAGCCCCCACCTCGCCCGCCACGCGATAGCTGAGTTAGAGAAATGACGAGGTTGAAGAGATAGCTGTAGCATGGACTCCAAGAAATATGGTGTCAAATGGAAGTCGTGCTGGTGGCGTGTGCCGTACTCCTAGACGTGAATGCTTGATCTGGCCCATGCCACCCTACTATATATCGAGGATTCGAGGTGCTGCTACGTACAACGAACACATTAACATATGGCCCACCTCACATTGTGGCCAAATTTCTTGGAGTCTCTGCTAGGTTAAAAAGTGTTCTTTGTGAGGTTGGGTGGCTGGTCTCAAGTTTAAAAACTTGTTGTATTACGTATATGTAGACATAGAGATAGTGTAGCAATTTTGAAAGTTTGAACCGAAACATCAGAATGCAATTTCTACTGGACTCATCCGAGGACCTAGGATGATGGGATTCGCTGCTATAGTAAAAACACCCGCCCAAGGCACGAAGCATGTGAAGCTAGTACAAATAGTAGTACTATTGTAGATTGGACTCATCTGATAATCTATTGCAATGCACGTACAATTATGTATTCAGAAAATATTTTTTTGCCTCGTCGTAGCACGCACTCAGAGAAGCGACTCGAAATCCATTCATAAATTTAGTAAGTTTATCATAGACATATCATTTTATTACATACAACAGGTCCTGAACCCACAACGACAATGACAATACATTCTAGTAAATACTAAAGTTTTCATCACACAACAAATAACAAGCAATGAAATGAACTTCAGCTCAACCAATGCTCGGTGTTGGAAACACTTGCTTTGAACCAGAAGGGATTCTCTGGGAAGGGGAAGCTACTGTCAATCTCGAGACCAACGCAGGACTGATCATCCAGGCTGAAGCGGCCTATGCCAGGACGCATATTGTGATAGCCACGGTAGGGAACCATAGCAATGTCCGAGGTATAGATACAATTGCTTCTCATAAATGGTAGTAATGTTGTGTCAAATAGCAGTTGGATCGCCTTCCACCATGATTGGATAGTTTTGTCCAAGGAAGAGCGAGTTTCCTCCAAGAGTATCAATACTAAACCAGGGAGAAGGTGTTGGCGCTAGCACAATAGTATCCATCTCGAATACCCTGCAATGGATGTTGGAATAGGTCCGGAGAGTGTGACCATGGGAGACAACACCTGCTTCCTTAGTAACATCAGCAGTGCCCTGTATACAGACAAGAAGAGGTGATCCATCGGAATAAGTTGCCAGGCGCCACTGAGTATATGGGTCCCCATGCTCGTGATCATCATCATTGTCATCTCCCCCTTGGTTATAAATTTTTTCAAATATAGGTGGTGGAATGTTCACAGGACCTTGAAAAGACAAGAAGGTTAATTAGTAAAGGGAAACTAGCTAACCCGCATGCATGTGGATGAAGCAATTATAATTACGGTGGAAGACAAACGTACCGAAAGCATGATGATTCCATGCAAAAACAGTTCCATGAGTGGTGGTAGCAAACACGAGACCCTCATATTGAATTGCATCACAATACTCATCTGTGTATAGAAACTGATTTTTGAGCAATATCCATCGAGTCGAACCATGATGGATGGCAACAAGCTTGTCGAAGATAGCGACAACACAAGCATCTCTATAACCCCAAGAGCGGTCAGGAACTCGACAAATTGCTATCTTCTGTAGACGACGGTCACCATGATCGTAGTTGAACATACGTAGAATACCGGTGTGCTCAAGCTCTGGGTAGTCTGAGATTTTTGGAAGTGGAACCCGGTGACGAGTGTACACATTCACAAGTTTCCAATCGCAGTTGTCCCCAATATAAACAACCCAATCTCCATTTGCGCCTGCCCAAGCCTTACCCTCAAGCGATGGCATCTTAACATCACATGTATCATTATCAAGTGGCATCAACTTGCACAAGGCGAGGCATGCGTCGTCCGCACGCCAGTGACCAGGTTCACGGTGAAGAAGATAGGGGAGATCAAACCGCTCCTAGACCCTTGGGTTCCTTGTAATGATGTTATTAGTTGAGTCAAGAATGGTCTTGAATGAACCTGCCATGCTAGTTGAGGTGATGACGATGCACCGATCAATGAGTTCCTCCACCATGTCATCCTTCAGATCGGGGCAAGAATAACGGGGTCATTTCCGGCTTGTTCCCTCCGTGGAGAATACGATCAAACAATGGCAGAAGGAAGGGTGAAGGCAAATGGAGGAGGGAGGAAGAGCGTGCGACAACAGTTCCAAATCGAGAGGGAAAGGCGAAGAGTCGGTGGACGGTTGCCACAGTACACGAAGAGGCGCCCCGGCCTACATAGACGTCCGATCGGAAATTGTACAAAAGGACTCACCGTCATCTCACTGACATGTGGGAACGGGACCACATGTCAACAAAACATGGTGTGTAATTTCTCGTGCAAAATGCGATATGGCCGTGTTGGCCCGAGGTGCCGCATTAGTTATCGAACTTTTATTTTTTAATGGTGTGCTGTTTGGTTTTGAAGCACGACTAACTGGTACTGTATGCATAGAAAATATAAATTACTCCACTACTCCACCTCTAGTACTACTAGTACAAAAAAGATATATAGGCTAGAGCTTCAGCGCTTTCTTGCTAACGGCTGCCCACTTGCTTCTCACACTATCACCCTCTCTCCAGATCTAAAAAAGACGGCCCCTATCTCCCTCCTCACCGGTGGTCACAGATCCGCCGGGGAAGAAAAGGACATGCAGCGTTGACGCACTCGTCGTCGGCGAGCAAGGTCATGCACTGATGACAAGGCCGTCCTCTCAGACCTAGCGCCCGCTCTGGATGGCCTCCTTCCCTAAGCTCATTGCCGTAGTGTGTGCGGAGGACGACGACCACGAGCGAAGCCACTTCCCGCCGACCCTTAGGTATGCTACCTCTTTTCGAAACCATACCCTTGTTCTATTGCCCCATCTGCCACGTCGCTGCATGTGGATCTTTTTCCACTCCACCATCTTCCCAATTTTCTTTCCTCTGCTCTGCTAGTCACGCAGACGAAAACCTTAACTTGCACTATTAAAGCAAACCCTACTTCATGCAGACTAATCCATGTCTGGGTTGAATAAGGAAAGGAAGGGAGACTATACTTTCTAAGACACTAGGCATCGAACCCGCATCCAGGTTGAAAAGGGGAAAATCAGTAGCTAAAGAGAACAAAAATGGGACGTAATCCACATATGCTGCCTGGATATTTGTTGCTCTGGGCAACCATACCTCCCTCACCACTCTATGCGTCCGTGGAGGTACATCGTACTGGTGCGCCCACTGTCCAAATGGGCCTCCCATGCTATTATTGCCACTTTTTTACTGTTAGTATAACGCCAGCGGTCAAGTCAAGCAATACTACTGCTAAAGTGATGCCACATTTAACTAATGCTGCACTCAGTCTAATGCCACCGATAAATTTAAGCAGTGCCATTTAATGTCAGTGGATTATTTCAGGGTTAGTTGTTGTTTGTGGATGTATTGAAGATATTTCAGCTAAGGCATTCTAATGCTGTTGCACAACCAGTATACCAACGATGAATCTTGTTACTACCTTCAGATTTTTGCACTATTAATGCTTATAGATTACATACCTCGAGTTAGTTAATAATATTTACCTTGAAGGTACATGGTTTGCAAGTTTTTATACTGTCATTAGGTAATAATGCTAGTTACCTTCAGACTTTAGTATTTGGTTTAATGCTCTTGCACATCTACTATACCAATGCTAAAAATTGTTACCATTACATTTTGTATTGTTAAGTCTTATAGAAATCTTCCAATGCTAGAGCTTATGGAAATCTGTTCAGTAAAACCATTATACTGTACCCTGTAATAAAATAACTACTCTAATGTTGCACTAGCCACTGGATTAGTCTATATTTGTACTAATTGAATGGTGTTGCATTAGCGTATGGACATATATAAAGTCTAGCAAGCTTTCCCAGATATGTGCTCAAGAAAACTACTACCTATTTTTCTAAATACTAGACGTTTGGGTACTTTAAATTGAACTGCAAAAGCGTCTTATATTAAGGAACAGAGGGTGTAGAGTTCACTCAAATTATCCTGGTAAAGCTAGTCACACCTTTGTTAAAATTAATGTTCATTATGTTATCGAAGGAGGTCTATATGTTTGTCTCTAATTCCTGTCGACTACATACCTGACATCATGATGTAATATTAAGTCATTTCCATTTGTACAGTGTCACTGAATTGTTAAGGCAGTGATGGCATTTTATTTTAGTTGAACTGCACAAAATATGCTTAAAAGAAGAGGAAAGGTCAGGAATGGCTCAATTTTTCAGAAAAAACCATGTATGCCTTCCTGACATCAGCCGCTGTTGCCTTATTTATTCCTTCAAACAGGTGGTTAGAAATAGTCTTGCTACCTTTTCCCATTAAGAAATTGGAATGCTTATATTTGTGAGTCTATGCTTCAACTAGTGCCACTTTTATAGTAATCACACTTTCAATATCTATGCAAACAGGGATGCCCGATTTTAGTGGAACTACACAACATGTACAAATGGTTCAACATTAGGAGCATGCTTTCTTACAAACCTTTATATCCAATTGGTGGCACTATGAGCTATTCATTACGAAGGTACATGGTTGGCTACTATCTTGCTACTCCTTTTGTACTGTCATTAGATAATAATACTAGCGGTCTGCATGTGAATTTATTGGCAGGGTGGACCTACATTGGAGGTGCAGGACAGGATTCAATGGTTGGATGCTCAATTTCGATTGTATTGATTTCACCTCTTCCATCACTGCAAACATGGATATCCTTGGTCTGATGAAGAATAGGCGCTATATTTCTACTCTGAATGAGCAAATCAATTCAGTATGAAATTGTCCAGCGAAAACATGACTGTATCAAATTGTCCAGTGCAAAGCATGATAGATGCTAAGCGGAAGAGACATGTTTAAACCGAAAATAGAAGGTGGGGTATATGTTTACTAGCTGCTTGATATTTGTGCAGACAGAGATGTGTGCCCTTTGCTATTTGCAAACAAGCAAAGTGACCACAATTTTGGTTGAACTGCACAAGAGAATAGTATTGTCACTGCATGCAGTGCCATTTGAAAATAGACACAGAAAGATTGGATAGTCACTTCATGGACTGTAGAAAAGTAGTAATGTACTATTTATTGGCCAGAACCAGGTGCTTCATTGCTTTGGTCTGATTATACAATGGGCATCATTTTGCCTAAGTTAAAGTTTGCATTTCGAAAATAGTCTTGCCGTGTGATCAAGAGAAGACCAAATCATATTGCAGTGGATGTTCCTCCATCATGTGTGGTTCATTCTCATGGTTTCAGCTATTGGTGAAACCACTTACGTTTGCAATAGGAATTGTAGACTTCACAAACAAATTTGTCTTTCACTCTGTACTGAATGTTGGCCAAGAGAAGCATCCATGTTAGTAGGAAGAACATATGTTTTTTCTAGATCTTTGCTTTTGGAGCTAGATATTTGTATATGATCTGTGAATCACTGAGATGCATTCACATGTTGATCTTATGTATGGGAATCGTACTAGTTGGTTTCGAATTTGGGCTACTAATGTGAACATATTACAATGCCAGGCATGTGAGTCTCATGTGAACATTTCGAACGGATCGGCTCTTACTGTTGTGCACAGCATGATCCTTATTTCTATGTTCTCAGTGTTTAAAAGTTACTAACAGTTCCTTATTTCTGTTCGCTCAGTGTTTACAAGTTACTGATCGATCACTAGCTAGCCTACTAATGCGCTCCTGGCAGTTTTAGTTGCGATGCAAGATCCGAAGTGGTAGTTTTTGAATAAAAATGCCTACCTCTGAAGAAACTGACAAGCTTCTCTGAAGAAAATGCCATGCGAATCTGAAGAAACTGCTAGCAAAAACGTTCGCAAATGCCTTATCTCCCAGCGAACATTCATCAGCTAATGCGATCCTACACGTACACCATCCGACCTACTCGATCCTACACGTACACTATCCAACCTACTCGATCCGACACGGATAAATAGCAGATCATGCACGTACTACCTCCTTTCCGGTTTGCAGGGCTCAATTCAAAAAATGACCTACTCGATCCTACACGAATAAATATCGGATCACGCATGTACTACCTTCTTTCCGGTTTGCAGGGCTTAATTCAAAAATCTCACCATACAAGGTACATGATGAGTGGTGGAATCATTTTTGACAAGGAGGGAGTAACTCATCTGGATGATTCAAGTGCACTCGTTTGACCGTCATGCATGCGTGTGATCTAGCATGGACGGGACGCACCACTGACAAGATGGGACGGCACAATCATAATTTCAGTTTTTCTAGTTTCCATGGCAAGCTGGCATGCTAAGCCATGCCTGCTTATGCATTGAATTCCGATGACTATGATGACTGTCGCGTTTCCCGTGACACGCTGGTTCATCTACCTTCCGCCTATAATTAGTATTTCCCGGGCTTCTCCGGTGGCACCATCACCCAACTCGCCCTATCCTCATAAGCCCCCACCGGCCCGACATCGCTCGCCACTTATCCTCGCTCTCGCCACATCTGCCATGCCCCCGCCCGTCTGCGAGAGGCGATGCCAGAGGCGGTCACCGCCGGAACTAGTGTTCGGTTTGTCACCGGAAGGCAGACGGAGGGAGGAGGCATTCTATCGGTCTTTAGATGGCAATGCGGAGTATGAGTTGTTGGAGCGTGACCGCCTTGCGGAGGAGTAGCGTATCACCGATTTGCGCCGCCAGTAGGACATGGAGCAGCAGTGCACCATCGCTCTAAGTCGCGAGCAGAGCGCCTGCAACTGGGCCAACTACATGGAGGCCCGGCTCGGCACATAGCCCTGGAGGCTGTCGGGCACGCACGCATTCGTGACGCCGAATTTTACTACCATCTCGTCAAGTGGGTTTCCCCGCTTAGAAGCCGAAGCTTCGGTGGACCACGCCGGCATGGAAAGGGCCAACGCACGCGAGCAACACGCCCTATCGCACCTCTGGCAAGTCCGAGGTGAGGTGGAGGACGCCGGTGCCGGCGTTTAGCGTGTACCGCAGATGGCGGCCGACATCGTCTAGTTAGCTAAGAGTAAGTTAGTACTTGTACACTACTAGAGTATTCGTGGGAGTAGATAGTTAACTTGGGTATGATGGTTGTCCACGTAGAAGTTCAGTACTCTATAACTTTGCTCTGAATGTTGAACTTTCCATTTGAACGTATGGAATGGGCTATTATTTTTTTAAATGGGTTGTATTTGTCCGCCAGGGGTTTAGAGGCTGACTTGTGGGCCTACCAGGTTGACACGTACACAATCAAGAGATGATTGTACATGGAGAGGATAATAGCAGGGACCCACCAAGGTCATGGCAGTACGCAAGCAAGTGCCTCCTTATTTAAAGCCAATAGAAAAATGGCTCCTCCTAATGGATTTCTGACATCTGGGTTCCATGCCATTGTCAACGTAGTCAATAAATGAGAAATTGCACAACGAGCGGCTGACACCAGGGACCCAGCAGCTCGCCCAGTTATTTTTGTTTTGGGTTAATTTGATAAATGCCGCTCCTAATATGATGATTCCGAGAAATGCCACTGCAATTTCCAAACTTTGAAAAAGGCCATTTCCTGCCATTTCCAGTGGCATTTTTCCAAGCCTGGAGTGGCATTTTTCGAAGTTCGTAAAAATTGCAGTGGGGTTTTTAAAAGTTTGCAAAAATTGCAGTGGCAGTTTTCAAAGTTTGGAAATTGCAGTGGCATTTTTATGAATCGCCATAATTGGATTGGAATTTATCTAATTTGTTCTTGAGACGAAAGCAGGGTGTCAACTGGGCTGTGCAGGCACTCTGGCCTATCTAGATAGCCTTTTCTTTTATGTTTACCACAGACTAGTCCAGTAGTTTTTTTCTTTCTGACAATGGCTAGCCCACTTTTTTTGTGATTTGTCAAGTAAGTCGCTTTTTCAGGCTTGTTGGGCTACAAATCTTGCAAGACGAGGAGAGCTTCATTCGGCTGGCCGAGAGAATGGCCTATCAGTAATGAGAAAGGGGATGTACATTTTTAAAACACATCAAACCGGCAATTAGGTTCAATTTTTTTTCATTTTGAGATTTTAAATTGCATTGATTTTTATGTGTGGAAAATTTGTTGGATTTTATATTGATATAAATTTATTTTTAAAATAAGTTTGAATGTGACTCGAAATTTCAGGATTAAAAACAGTTTGGACCGCACCAAAATATGCAAAATTTCGTATAATTTTCCGTGGCCACAATATGGGATGTAATGCTAAGAAAAATAATATGGGCTCCAAAAAAACCCTTAAGAATTAGCAAATGGGCCATAAATTATTAGAAATAATGGCAGATGGGCTGTATGATGTTTTCCACTGATTTGAGGCTTTCCTAAAAAAGGTTGATGCACAAGCAGTGACTGTTGGATGTCCATCCAACGACCGTCGTGCTTCTTCAATCTCTGCTCTTCCTGCTCCAGCCGCTCAAACAAGTGCCAATGGGACTACCTACTTCCTCCTCCCACGGCCGGTTGTGCTGCAGCGCAGGCCTCACCGCCCCACCGTACTCCGATCGCTGGCCTAGCCATCCCTCTACTCACCCACACCTGCTGTTATTCTCCGGCGACGGCAGACGAACCGGTAAACCCTCGTACTACCCTCCGCGTGGGAAACAACCATCGAGTCTTCCCTGGCTCCGTGTCGTTCCCTTCCTAGGCCTCGCCCATCGTCCACCGCCCAGGTGCTCTCGGCGCGGCGTGGTCAACGAACGTCATGCATCGGATGTGGATTGTACGTGGAGAGGCTGACAGCTGGGTCCACGGCCGCACGCAAGGAAATGCCTCCTTATTATGCGCAAAATAATGATTCCTCCACCTGATAGCTGGGATCCACTAGAAGGGCCTCTGTATTTCATGAAAAAAACGTTCCCCCATTGACAAGTCGGACCCACCAGCTATATCTTCACACGCAAGGAAGTGCCTCCTTATTACGCACAAAAAATGAACTCCACCTACTAGCTGGGACCCACCATATTGGGAGGCTGACTTGTGGGCCTACTAAGATGACGGGGACGGAGGGCTTTGGCAACTTAGTCAATATGAACGATTCTAGCTTCAGTGACCGTACGATGTCCATCCAATGGCCGTAGTCCTTCTTCAACCTCTGGTCTTCTTGCTCCAGCCGCCCAAACAAGCGTCGGCCGTGCCGCTGGCTCCCGCCTCCCGTGTCCGGCCATGCTGCCACCACTGGCCATGCCATCCCCCTATACTCACCCACACCTCCTACTATTCTCCGGTGACGGCAGCCTCACACCGCAGCCGAAGCAGTCAACCCACATACTCCCCTCTGCTTGGGCATCCACTGGCGCGTCTTCCCCAGCTCCACGTTGTCCCCTTGCTAGGCCTCACCGTCGTCCACCGCCCTAGTGCTCTCAGTGCAGCGTGGTCAACATGGTCGAGGAACAACTTCCATCAGAAGTGTACCGTACGTGGAGAGGCTGATAGCTGGGTCCACGGCCGCAACAAGGAAGTGCCTCCTTATTACGTGGAAAATAATGATTTCACAAAAAACGTTTCCCCCCTGACTGCTGGGACCCACCAGCTACATCTTCACATGCAAGGAAGTGTGTCCATATTATGAAAAAAATAATTTGCCCCTGACCTCTGGGACCCACCAGCTACATCTTCGCACGCAAGGAAGTGCCTAACAGTCGGGACCCACCTGGTCGAAGCGTATGTAGCGTTGTCATTCTGGTCGCGAACGTGTACGTACATACTGGTCGATGTAGAGGCGCGCACGTGTCGTAGTAGAGGCGCGCACGTGTCGTAGTAGAGGCACGCACATGTCATAGTAGAGGTGCACATGTAGCATGTACACGTACGTACATCGTCTAGGGTGCAAGAAAGAAAATACGGCCATGTACGTACATACGGGCAGGGTCTCGAACACCTACTCGCGCATACGTACGGTCAGGGATTGTGTACATGGCTGGGTCGGAATGGAGAATCTGCGCCGTCGTCGTGATCATGGCGAGGCAACCAGCTGGGTCAGAACGGAATGCGTCGTGATGTTCATCGGGAGCCAACGGGCTTGGACAGAACAGCCGATGGAAACGAGGTCTGGCGTACCGCAGAATGGAGGAAACGGCCTTGTGTTCGACCGGCCATGGTCGGGGATCCTGTTCATCGGGAGGGGTCTAGCATACCGAAAAATGGAGGAAACGGACCTCCTACGGTCGAATCGGGGTCCTGTTGATCGGGAGGGGTGTGGCGTACCGCAAAACGGAGGAAACAGACTTGTGTTGGAGTGCTACGGTCGAAACAGGGGTCATGTTCATCGGGAGGGGTGTGGCTCGCTGCAAAACGGGATTCCACGGGATACTGTTCATCTCCACCGTCGAATGCCTCCACGGGCTACTGTTCATCCACCATCGACTGCCTTCACGGGCTCCTGTTCATCCACCGTCGACCTCCTCCAGCCTCCACCTATGACTGTTCCTCCACGGGCTCCTGTTCATCCAGCCTCCACCGTTCCTCCACCAGCTACCGTTCAGCCATCCCTCTCCACGGGGTCCTGTTCAACCAGCCCTCCATGGGCTGCTATTCATCTAGCCCTTCACCGGCTACTGTTCAACCAGCCCTCCACTGGCTACTGTTCAACCAGCACTTCACGGGGTCTAGTTCATCCAGCTCTCCACGAGGTCCTATTCATTCACCAGCTCAATCGATCGGGGTACTATTCATCCAGCAGCAACGGCCTCTACTTCCACGGGGTCCTATTCATCCAACCCTGTGACGCCCTCCATTCAATCGTACACTAATCATACACGTAAATGTGTACGATCAAGATCAAGGACTCACGGGAAGATATCACAACACTACTCTAGACACAAACTAAAATAATACAAGCTTTATATTACAAGCCAGGGGCCTCGAGGGCTCGAATACATAAGCTCGAATACACAAGACTCAGCAGAAGCAACAATATCTGAGTACAGACATAAGTTAGACAAGTCTGCCTTAAGAAGGCTAGCACAAAAGCAACAACGATTGAAAAGGCAAGGTCACCTGCCTGGGATCCTCCTAACTACTCTAGGTCGTCAGCGGCCATCGCGTAGTAGTAGGCACCCACGGGGTAGTAGTAGTCATCAGTGGTGTCGTCTGGCTCCTGGGATCCATCATCTGATCACAACAATCAGGTATGGGGGAAAAAGAGGTAGCAAATCAACCGTGAGTTCTCATCCAAAGTACTCACAAGACTTACATCAGATGTAAACTAAGTATGCATCTGTACCAAAGGAATGGACTGTATCTGTGGAATAAACTGCAGAATGCCAGAAGAGAAGGGGAAGCCTAGCCTATCGAAGACTAGCATCCTCAGGCATCTTCAAGCATCTTGCAGCATATAGAAGAGTACAGACCAACATAACGTAAAGTAGTAGTAGTGTTATCAACCTCGGCCAGAGATCCTTTCTCAACTCCCTACGAGAAAGAAATCCTAGAGCCATACTATCCATTTATCACCTCAAGTATCCAGTTCTAGTTGTATCGATCGGGTACAACTCCAAGTATTCATTACCGTAGGATAGGCTATCGATAGATGTTTTCTTCCATGCAGGGGTGCACCAACTTACCCACCACGCTCGATTAACTCTGGCCGGACACACTTTCCTGGGTCATGCCCGGCCTCGGCCAAATAATACGCCGCAACCCGACCTAGGCTTAATAGAGAGGTCAAGCATGCCGGAATAAACCTATGCCCCCAGGGGTCTTGGGCCGTCGCCCCGGGAACTCCTATGCGTGGGCGGCCGGTGAGCAGACCTAGCTACCTCCTTTAACAAGGCAGGTTCTTACTAGTCCAACCCCGCGCGCGCCGCTTAGTCACTGACGTCTAATAAGCTTCGGCTGATGTGTACAACGCATAACACCCATACTATCCCCACGTGATGGTTAGTGCTATCAGGCCAGAGGCCCCTCAGATCAAATATCCAAATCGTAGTGGATTAGGAACGCGTGGTACCAAGCAGAGACTCACGAAAGATGTGACCCCGTCGCCCCGTCTCGAGTACTTGCGGCAAGGGCTAAGAATGCCCAGCCACGCCTCGTAAGTATCTTGCTGGCACCTTCCAGGTCAACCTGACTCCACATCACTTGCTATTAAGCTCTCCCGGGTACCCCTCAGGGCCGACCCATCTTTAGTAACATGGTTCAGTGTAAAGTCATAGTAACAATAGTAATTGTGTGTGTAACACCAAGGGGAAAACCCGAGGAATCACCCCCGGTGAATTCCACTCGATGTAATCATCAAGGTGAACGTAAGAGGATCCACCCTCGAGGTTCACACTTGAGGGGTTGCACGACAGAGACGTATCGAAAGTGGATAATGAGGAAATCACCCTCGATGACCACGACCGAATAGCTACACTACAGAGGTCTCATCAGGAGTGATGTAAGAGGTTCCACCCTCAGCACTCCATGGTAACTCTGCAGATTCCTACAACTAGGGGGTGATGTGCGGTGTCGGGGCCTGGACGTCTATCACGTTGATCGAGTCGTCGAACATAAAGCGGGGCAACTGGGACAAGGTGGGGGTCACTGATGGATCACTAACCAACCTATACTAAGCAGTTTAGGATAAGCAGGTAAGGTAACAATAAGCAGGTAAGAAAAATAGGCTATGCATCAGAGTAGGGTCATACAGAAAACAGTAGCAGTTCTAAGGCAAGCATGAGAGGGAAAGAAATGGGCGATATAGGAATGCTCAAGGAGGGTTTGCTTGCCTGGAAGCTCTGCTGAAAAAGAAGAAGTGTCGTCGACGTGGTCAATCACAGGGGCGGCATCGGTCTCGGGTTCTACTGGAGAGAAGAGGGGGAAGAAACAGTAAATACAGAGCAAATAGATGCATCACTAAGCATTACATGACGATAGGCAGAGCTAGGGTTGTCCTAACATTGTACTACACATTGCAGACGGAGGGGATAAACAACCGAGGATCAATTCCCGGCATTAGGCGAATTCCGGACAGGTGGAAGAGGGGGGCAGTTCCATGTTCAGCATGCTAGGGGCTTGTGACAGATGAAAGGACCTCGTATTTGGATTCGTTGGATTTTTCTAAGCAACTTTCATGTAGAAAACATTTTCATCCGAGTTACGGATTAATTTCTGTGATTTTCTAAAGATTTAAACATTTTCTGGAATTATTATTTAACAGAAATTCATTATGACATCAGCATGACGTATGTGTGACGTCAGCAGTCAACAGGACGGCTGACCTGGTCAAACTGACCAGTGGGTCCCACCTGTCATAGACAGTGGACTAACAGAAGTTTAAATTTAACTAAACTGAGGGTAATTAGAAGCTAGGCCCCACATGTCAGCGACTGATTAGGTTTAACTAATTAAGTTTATTTTTAGAAATGTTTGACAAACCTAATTAGGGGTGTGGGCCCTATTACTCAATGGCTGGGGAATAGTACCCCGTGTTGACCATGGTCAATGCGGTCTAACAGAGGCGCAGGGGCCCAATGTCAGCGGCAATGGGCAGGCCCCATGCCATGCCAGGTTAGGGCCGGCACCGGAGGAGCTCCGGCGAGCCTCCCGCAGCGGCGAGTTCGCCAAAGAGCGTAAGAATCGCGCTACGGGGCTCGGTTCCGAGCGTGTGAGGGCGCGTTCGAACGGCGAGGCTGGGACGCATCCAACCGTGGTGGTGGCGCGGGCCAAAATGGCCGGAATCTTCGCCGGCGGTGAGGTCAGCGGCGGTCGGCGACGAAAAGTGTTGGTGCACCGCGGGCGAGCAGCAGCAGGCAACGCGGCTGCACTCGGGGACGGCAGGGGGCGGGCTGGCGCGGGACCAGGCGGTTGCGGGGAGAAGGTGCAGGCAGGCGGCGCTGCAGGGTCGCTAGGTCGGGCGCGGCCGGCAGCGTACGACGGCGAGCAGCGAGGAGCGAGGCGGGATGCGCTATGGGATGCGGGCAAAGCCGGCGAGAGGGGCGGCTGCAGCGTGTGGGCGCACGCGAGCGGTCAAGCACAACAGCAGTAGCTACTGTTGCGGGGTCGGCCCGACCAGAGATGCAGCAGCGTGTGGGCGGGCACGGTCGAGGGGAGGCGGGGGAGCACTTGGGTGCGACCACGAGCGGGGCGCGCGGCGATGCCGCGACCCGGACGCGGCCAGTGGTGTGGGGAACGTGGCGGCCGCGAGCTCCTCAGGAGCTCGGGCGTGACGGCGGGAGCGCCCTACAACGGTGAAACAAGGAGAGAGAAGAGGAGGACGGACGGCGGCTCACCGCACGGCTAAGAAAAGCCCTTGACGGCTTTGTAGCGCAGGGGCGGCGACGAACAGAGCGGTGGAGCTCCGGTGATCCAAGGCGGTTGGAGGTTGAAGAAGATGGTGTGACGGCGCTCTAGCGCCTCCGAGCTCTTGCGGATGGCACCAGGGGGCGTGGCGGATGACGGCAAGGAGCTACGTCATGGCGAAGACGCGCATGGTGGCCGGTGAGCATGTCAGAGCAAGGTGGACAGCGAGGGACGTGTCGGGAGGTGGGGGATTAGGAGGAGGGGAAAGGATCTCGGCGAGAGGGGCGAGGTGAGTGGAGGCGGAGATCGAGGAGGGAGGGAGGCAAGTGGGGAGGGGAGAGGGGAGCCCGAGGCGTCGGGGTCTTATCCCCTTGACGCCGGTGAGCTCGTGCGGAGGGGCGCGCTCGGCCATGCCCCCGGTCGGTTGAACAGGGGAGGAAGAGAGCGACTGGGGGAGGTGGGCCGCCTAGGATGGGTCGGCTGGTCTGGATGGCCCAAGGCCTAGGGAGGCTGGGGCTTCCTCTTCTTCTTTTTCTCCTTGCTTTTCCTTTTTTTCTTTTTCTTTATAAAGCTTTTCTGTTTAGCTAATTAAGGCCACTTAGGCAATTTGCAAAAATGTTGGTTCACCACCAATATTACTAGAAGAATATGCTCCACATGATGAACATTTTAGTTTTCATGTCTGAGCATTTTTGAATTTCACACATAAATTCAAATTGAATTCAACTGGAATTTGAAATGGAATATTGATCAAAGTGACCAAGCACTGTTATAGCAAAAAGATTAGCTTGATCTCAGGGATTACTGTAGCATCATTATGCCGGGGTGTTACAACTCTCCTCTTCTAAAAGAAATTCTCGTCCCGAGAATTAAGAGGTAGAAGGGAACAGGTCGGGGTATTCATCCCGGAGGTTATCTTTGCGTTCCCAAGTGGCTTCATCTTTAGTATGATTCGACCATTGCACCTTGAGGAACTTGGTAACCTTCTGGCGGGTTCGATGTTCCGCTTCTTCAAGAATGCGGATAGGATGCTCTTTGTATGTGAGATCATCTTGAACTTCAATCAATTCCGGATCCACTTCATGTTCCGGATCCTTGAAGCATCGACGAAGTTGCGACACGTGGAAGACATCATGGACGTGAGAGAACTAAGGTGGAAACTCCAATTGATAAGCCACCCGTCCACGATGGGCGAGGATGCAGAAGGGACCAATGTAGCACGGAGCTAGCTTGCCGTTGACTCCGAACCGATGAGTGCCTCTCAAAGGAGTGACACGCAAATAAGCTTGTTCACCAGGTTGATAAGTTGAACCCTAGTGTTTTGGTCATAGTTGCTCTTCTGGTGGGACTGAACCACCTTGAGATTATCCCGGACAATGCAAACCTGCTCTTCAGCTTGTTGAATAATGTCTGGACCAATGAGCGTCCGCTCCCCAATTTCTGACCAATTCAGAGGGGTTCGGCACTTACATCCATAAAGCACTTCAATGGGTGCCATCTTCAAGCTGGCTTGATAGCTGTTGTTATAAGAGAACTCCGCATAAGGGAGAGATTCTTCCCACTTCTTACCGAAAGAAATAACACAAGCCCGTAGCATGTCTTCAAGAATTTGATTGACACGCTCGACTTGGCCTTGGGATTGGGGATTATAAGCAGTGCTCCAGGTAATATGAGTTCCCATTGCCTCTTGGAAGCTATCCCAGAACTTTGAAGTGAATATACTACCACGGTCTGAACTGATCTCCTTCGGAATGCCGTGGAGTGCCACAATTCGGGAGATATACAAGTTTTCTAATTGACTAGTAGTGATAGTCTCCTTGACTGGTAGAAAGTGAGCAACCTTCGAGAATTGGTCGATGACGACAAAGATAGCATCGTTACCTTTCTGAGACTTGGGAATGCCAGTGACAAAGTCCATCTGAATCTTATCCCATTTCCATTCAGGAATAGGGAAAGGTTGCAGAAGTCCAGTCGGTTTCTGATGTTCTACTTTGACGCAACGACAAACATCACATTCTTCAATATATCGAGCAATGTCTTGCTTCATCTTGGACCACCAATACTTCTGATGAATGTCTAAGTACATCTTGGTACTTCCCGGATGAATAGAGAGAGGGGTGTCATGCGCTTCTTTCATCACCTTCTCTGTCATAAGCTCGAACCGGGGTACTACAATACGATCTCTGAAGTATAAGGTTCCATCTTCACCAAGTGATAAATCTCTGGATTTCTCTAAGGCAAGATCCTTTTTCATCAGATCAACATGAGCATCTTTGGCTTGAGCAGACTTAATTGCTTTCAGAAGAGTTGGTTCCAGGACAAGGTTATTCAGAGAACCCTGTGGGACTAGTTGAAAGTTCAGCTTGCAAAATTCTTCATAAAGGCGGGGTTGAGCTTTGAAGACCATGTGATTGTTGCAATAAGACTTGCGGCTCAGGGCATCAACCATTACATTAGCCTTACCAGGGGTATAGGATATACCGCAGTTGTAGTCAGCAATAGCTTCCATCCATCGCTACTGACGGAGGTTCAGATCTGGCTGAGTAAACAGGTACTTCAGACTCTTATTATCGATGAAGATCTCGCAATGATTACCGAGAAGGTAGTATCGCCATAACTTCAGTGCAGAGATAACCGCAGCAAGCTCGAGGTCATGAACTGGGTAGTTCTCTTCATGAGGACGCACTTGATGAGAGGCATAAGCAATCACTCTGCGCTCTTGCATTAGGACACAGCCTAATCCTTGACATGAAGCGTCGCAATAGATGATGAAGTCTTTGCGAGAATCAGGGGGAGCAAGCACTAGGCAGATGTCAGCTTGTCTTTGAGTGCCTGGAAACTTTCCTGACATTTGTCTGTCCAATCGAACTTAACGCCTTTGTAAAGCAGATTGGTCAGTGGCTTAGCGATCTTGGAGAAGTTCTCGACAAAGCGGTGACAATAGCTGGCTAGACCTAGAAAGCTTCTGACTTGCTTGACAGTCTTCGGAGGGGTCCAGTCAAGAATAGCCTAAACACACTCTGGGTTGATGGCAATACCATCCTTGGAGATTACATGACCAAGGTGACTTCGGTTAACCAGAATTCACACTTGGAATACTTGGCATAAAGTTGATGTTATCGAAGCTTCTCTAGAACAAGTCGAAGATGTTTAGCATGTTCTTCTTTGTTCTTCGATTATACCAGGATATCATCCAGATAGACTACGACGAACTTGTCAAGGTAATCCATGAATATGTGGTTCGTCAGACGGGAGAATGTGGCTGGAGCATTGGTCAAGCCAAAAGACATGACAGTGTACTCGTAAGAACCATAACGAGTGACGAATGCGGTCTTTGGAATATCCTCTTCACGAACACGGATCTGGTGGTAACCCAACCTCAAGTCAAGTTTAGAGAATATCGATGAACCAGCTAGTTGATCATGCACATCATTGATCCGTGGAAGGGGATATTTGTTTTGAATTGTAGCTTGGATGATAGGACGATAGTCTTGGACCAAACGATTCGTTCCATCCTTCTTCTTCACAAATAGAGAAGGTGCTCCCCAAGCTGAGGAACTTGGATGAATGAATCCACTGCGAAGGGATTTGTCGATTTCCTCCTTAAGTTCAAGGAGTTCGTGAGGCGGCATCTTGTAGGGTCATTTGGCGATAGGAATGGTGCCTGGTTTCAAGTCGATGATGAACTCGACAGCCCGGGCAGGGGGTATTCCTGGAAGTTCTTCTGGAAAGACATCGAGGAAGTCGCGAACAACTGGAATATTTTCAATTCCCTCAAGAGGTGCTGCATTCAACGCATTCAAGGCATAAAGTTGTGCTTCAACGTTTTGAACAATCTGAGCATGGTAGCTTACTATCTCATCGGAAGGATGTAGGAGATGAACGACTTTGGTGGCACAAACGATAGAGGCAGTATGTGCTTTCAACCATTCCATTCCCAGAATGAGGTCAATGTTGGAAGACTCTAGAATAATGGGAGAAACATGAAATTCCAACCCTTCGAGTTCAACGGGGATGTCGCGACCAATCATGGTAGTTCGACACTGACCCGGAGGGGTTTGTTCCACTATTGGAGTGTTCATGGGATCGCATCGGATGTCGTGTGCGTAAGAAAAATTTTCTGACATGAATGAATGTGATGCTGCTGCATCGAATAAAACAGAAGCTGGTACTGAATTTACGAGAAAAATACCCATCATAGTGGCGGGCTGCTCTTGAGCTTCATTCAGATCAACATGATTAGACTGAACACGACCATAAGGTCTGACATTGTTGTTATGGGGCTGATTGTTACGACCAGTTGAGGGCAAAGCCAGCTAGTTCCTTTTCTGATTGCACTCTTTGGCCAGGTGACCTGGACGGCCACATCTGAAGCACAGACCATCATTGGGATTGGTAGCAGGAGCTTGGGGTGGTACAGCTCGAAGAGGCTGCCTCTGCGGTGGAGGAGGCAGACGAGGTGCGGCATAGGACTGTCTTGGTGCAGGTGCAGCTGGACGATACATGTTGTGGGGAATCCATATCCGAAGCTTCTGCGCTGATGGGCCCGAAGATGAGCCAGCATCACGGCTGCGCCTAAGGGATCCCTGGTGTTCCTGAAGACCAGTCTCAACCTGAATAGCCTTGTTCACCAGGATGGCAAAGTCGGCAAAGTCATGAATGAGCAGTGCTAGCTTGATATCAGGATGAAGCCCATCACGAAAATTCTCTTGCTTACGAGCATCAGTTGAAATGTCTTCTTCATCATAACGTGACATGTCCAGAAATTCCCGCTGATATGCATCTACAGTCTTGTTGCCTTGGGTAAGGTTGCGGAAATCTCGCTTCTTCCTGTCCATGATTCCTTGAGGAATGAAGCGGGCACGGAAAGAAGCTTGGAAATCTGGCCAAGTGATGACCGTTCTAGTAGGCAAGGTACACCTGTGGTTGTCCCACCATTGAGCAGTGGGACCCTTCAGAAAGAAAGATGCAAATGTGACATAGCTAGCAGGGGCCACACTAGCAGACTCCATTTCATACGTGATGTCGTGGAGCCAGTCATCAGCATCAAGGGGTTGAGTTGAGCTGCGGTAAATAGTTGGCTTGAGACACATGCAGTCCTGCAGAGTTACTAGGGTTGGCTGTTGATTCATGTACGGACGAGGAAACTAAGCCATCACTCCTTCCATGAACTGGCGGTTCAGCTCAAATTGTTGCATCATTCCAGCAAAGAATTCGGGCGGTGGTGGATCGTTGGCACCACAGCCATGACCAGCGGGTCTAACCATCCTACTAACATGTAACAGGGGGTAGTTCAGCATTGAGCATTTGCAAAGACAAGGATCATTCATGATGAAACATGCATAAATAAAGAGGTACGATGGATGCCACTTAGTAGTCAACACGACAGTGTGTGCATTACTCAAAAATACTATTTTAAGGAATAACTATGGCTTATCGAGCTTTGGGGTGAATGTGGTCACGGGATCCTAATGTTAGAGTTAGTAAATCCATTTAACCTGAATGGAAGAGAGATCAGAGTCCCAGAGTATAGACGAGGAATAAAAGATCCTAACACCACCCAAATGGCGACGTGGGCCCGAAAGACACGTAGCCATGTTAGTAAAAGTTTTTGTAGTGACTAGACTCAAATTCGGCCAAGGAGTTGGAAAGGGGGCTACCTACAGGCAGTCGGCTCTGATACCAACTTGTGACACCCTCGATTCAATCATACACTAATCATACACGCAACTGTGTACGATCCAGATCAAGGACTCACGGGAAGATATCAAAACACAACTCTAGAAACAAATTAAAATAATACAAGCTTTATATTACAAGCCAGGGGACACGAGGGCCTGAATATATAAGCTCGAATACACACGAGTCAGTGGAAGCAACAATATCTGAGTACAGACATAAGTTAGACAAGTCTGCCTTAAGAAGGCTAGCACAAAAGCAACAGCGATCGAAAAGGCAAGGCCACCTGCCTGGGAGCCTCCTAACTACTCCAGGTCGTCAGCGGCCATCACGTAGTAGTAGGCACCCTCGGGGTAGTAGCAGTCATCAGTGGTGTGGTTTGGCTCGTAGGATCCGTCATCTAGTCGCAACAATCGGGTATGGGGGAAAAGAGGTAGCAAAGAAACCGTGAGTACTCATCCAAAGTACTCGCAAGACTTACATCAGATCTAAACTAAGTATGCATCTGTATCAAAGGAATGGACTATATCTGTGGACTAAACTGCAGAATGCCAGAAGAGAAGGGGGAAGCCTAGCCTATCGAAGACTAGCATCTTCAAGCATCTTGCAGCATATAGAAGAGTACAAAGCAACATAATGTAAAGTAGTAGTAGTGTTATCAACCTCATCCAGAGATCCTTTCTCGACTCCCTGCGAGTAAGCAATCCCAGAGCCATACTATCCATTTATCACCTCAAGTATCCAGTTCTAGTTGTATCGATCGGGATACAACTCCGAGTGTCCGTTACCATAGGAAAGGCTATCGATAGATGTTTTCTTCCCAGCAGGGGTGCACCAACTTACCCACCATGCTCGATTAACTCTGGCCGGACACACTTTCCTGGTCACGCCCGGCCTCGGCCAAACAATACGCCGCAACCCGACCTAGGCTTAATAGAGAGGTCAAGCATGCCGGACTAAACCTATGCCCCCAGGGGTCTTGGGCCATCGCCTCGGGAACTCCTACATGTTGCGTGGGCGGCCAGTGAGCAGACCTAGCTACCTCCTTTAACAAGGCAGGTGCTTACCAGTCCAACCTGGCGCGCGCCGCTCAGTCGCTGACATCTAATAAGCTTCGGCTCATGTGTACGACGCAGAACGCCCATACTATGCCCACATGATGGTTAGTGCTATCAGGCCAGAGGCCCCTCGGATCAAATATCCAAATCGTAGTGGAATAGGAACGCGTGGTAACAAACAGAGACTCACGAAAGATGTGACCTCATCGCCCCATCTCGAGTACTTGCGGCAAGGGCTAAGAATGCCCGGCCACACCTCGTAAGTATCTCGTGGGCACCTTCAAGGTTAACCCGACTCCACATCACTCGCTATTAAGCTCGCGCGGGTACCCCTTAGGGCCGACCCGTCTTTAGTAACATGGTTCAGTGCAAAGTCATAGTAACCATAGTAACTGTGTGTCTAACACCAAGGGGAAAACCCGAGGAATCACCCCAGGTGAACTCCACTCGATGTAATCATCAAGGTGAACGTAAGAGGATCCACCCTCGAGGTTCACACTTGAGGGGTTGCACGACAGAGCCATATCGAAAGTGGTTAAGGAGGAAATCACCCTCGATGACCATGACCGAATAGCTACACTACAGAGGTCTCATCAGGAGTGATGTAAGAGGTTCCACCCTCGGCACTCGATGGTAACTCTGCAGATTCGTACAACTAGGGGGGTGATGTGCGGTGTCGGGGCCTGGACGTCGATCATGTTGATCGAGTCATCGAACATAAAGCGGGGCAATTGGGACAAGGTGGGGGGCACTGATGGATCACTAACCAACCTATACTAAGCAGTTTAGGATAAGCAGGTAAGGTAACAATAAGCAGGTAACAAAAATAGGCTCTGCATCAAAGTAGGGTCATATAGAAAACAGTAGCAGTTCTAATGCAAGCATGAGAGGGAAAGAAATGGGCGATATCGGAATGCTCAAGGAGGGTTTGCTTACCTAGAAGCTCTGCTGAAAAAGAAGAAGTGTCGTCGACATGGTCGATCATAGGGGCGGCATCGGTCTCGGGTTCTACTGGAGAGAAGAGGCGGAAGAAACAGTAAATACAGATCAAACATATGCATCACTAAGCATTACATGATGATAGGCAGAGCTATGGTTGTCCTAATGTTGTACTACATGTTGCAGACGGAGGGGATAAAATCCGAGTATGAATTCCTGGCGTTAGACGAACTCCGGACAGGTGGAAGAGGGGGGGCGGTTCCATGTTCAGCATGCTAGGGCCATGTGACAGATGAAAGGACCGCGTATTTGGATTCGTTGGATTTTTCAGAGCAACTTTCATCCGAGTTGCGGAATAATTTCTGTGATTTTCTAAAGATTTAAACATTTGTAGAATTATTATTTAACAGAAATTCATTATGACATCAGCATGACGTATGTGTGACGTCAAGAGTCAACAGGACGGCTGACCTCGTCAAACTGACGAGTGGGTCCCACCTGTCATAGACAGTGGACTAACAGAAGTTTAAATTTGACTAAACTGAGGCTAATTAGAAGCTGGGCCCCACATGTCAGTGACTGATTAGGTTTAACTAATTAAGTTTATTTTTAAAACGTTTGACTAACCTAATTAGGGGTATGGGCCCCATTAGTCAGTGGCTGGGGAATGGTACCCCGCGTTGACCATGGTCTACGCGGTCAAACAGAGGCGCAGGGGCCCACTGCCAGCGGCACAGGGCGGGCCCCATGCCATGCTAGGTCAGGGCTGGCGCCGGAGGAGCTCCGGCGAGCCTCCCGCGGCGGCGAGTTCGCCGGAGAGCGTCGGAATCGCGCTACGAGGCTCGGTTCCGAGTGTGCGAGGGCACGTTCAAATGACGAGGCTGAGCCGCATCCAACTGTGGTGGTGGCGCGGGCCGAAACGACCGGAATCTTCGCCGGCGGCGAGGTCAGCATGGGCGCACCGCGGGCGAGCAGCAGCTGGCAACTTGGCGGCGCTCGAGGACGGCAGGGGGCGGCTGTGGCGGGAATGCGGGCCGGCGTGGGACCAGGTGGCTGTGGGGAGAAGGTGCAGGAGGGCGGCGCTGCAGGGTAGCAGTAGCGGGATTGGCCGGGCGCGACCGGCAGCGCACGACGGCGAGGAGCAAGGAGCGAGGCCGGATGCGCTACGGGATGCGGGCGAAGCCGGCAAGAGGGGCGGCTACAGCATGTGGGCGCACGCGAGCGGTCGAGCACAACAGCAGTAGCTACTGCTGCGGGGTCGGCGTGAGCAGAGATACATCAGCGCGTGGGCGGGCACAGTCGAGGGGAGGTGGGGGAGCGCTTGGGTACGACCAAGAGCGGCGCGCGTGGCCAGGCCGCGACCCGGACGCGGCCAGTGGCATGGGGAACACTGCGACCGCGAGCTCCTCAGGAGCTTGGGCGTGACAGCGGGAGCGCCCTACGGCGGTGAAATGAGGAGGGAAGAGGAGGACGGACGGCGGCTCACCGCGCGGCTAAGAAAATCCCTTGATGGCTTTGTAGCACAAGGGAGGCAACGAACGGAGCGGTGGAGCTTCCATGATCTGAGGCAGGCGGAGGTTGAAGAAGACGGCGTGACGGCGCTCCAGTGCCTCCGAGCTCTTGCGGATGGCACCAGGGGGTGTAGCGGATGACGGCGAGGAGCTACGTCATGGCAAAGACGCGCGTGGTGGCAGGTGAGCACGTCGGAGCAAGGTGGACGACGAGGGAGATGTCGAGAGGTAGGGGATTAAGAGGAGGGGAAAGGATCTCGGTGAGAGGGTCGAGGTGAGTGGAGGCGGAGATCGAGGAGGCCGGGAGGCAAGTGGGGAGGGGAGAGGGGAGCCCGAGGCGTCGGGGTCTTATCCCCTTGACGTCGACGAGCTGGTGCGGAGGGACGCGCTCGGCCATGCCCCCGGTTAGTTGAACAGGTGAGGAAGAGAGCGACCGGGGGAGGTGGGCTGCCTAGGACGGGCCGGCTGGTCCGGATGGCCCAAGGCCCAGGGAGCCAGGGGCTTCCTCTTCTTATTTTTCTCCTTGCTTTTCCTTTTTTTTCTTTTTTTAAAACTTTTCTGTTTTAGCTATTTTAGGCCACTTAGGCAATTTGCCAAAATGTTGGTTCACCACCAATATTACCAGAAGAATATGTTCCACATGATGAACATTTTAGTTTTCATGTCTAAGCATTTTTGAATTTCACACATAAATTCAAATTGTATTCAACTGGAATTTGAAATGGAATATCGATCAAAGTGACCAAGCACTGTTATAGCAAAAAGATTAGCTTGATCTCAGGGATTACTGTAGCATCATTACACCGGGGTGTTACAACTCCCACCGGGAACTATTCATCCAAACCCCCTCAACAACGCTCACTGTTCATCAAGGGAAGGAGGCAGCAATGTTCGATCGGCTTCAGTTAGCAGCAGTAGCGAAGGAATCACTCGGGTCTAGTTAATAGCAAGGGATCGATCGATCGCTCGGGTTCAGTAATGCGTAGCCTGCAGTGCAATCGCTCGGGTTCAGTTAGAGCCCAACGTCTCGCTCGAGTTCAGTTAAAGCCCAACGCCTCGCACACACGCGCGTATGTACGAGAGAAACGCGCATCGCTCGGCCCCTGACTACCCACCGTAACCGGGAACTCCCTGATATTTTCCTCGCCCTCGCTTCTACCACGGTTTTTTCTGTCATGGACGACCCAAAGAATGTCATGCAATTGCGTGTCCGGCCCGCCCAGGAAGAAACACCCACTTTCTGTCATGATTTTTTGTCATAGAAGTAGGACCCCACCACATCTATGATGATACCGGGTTTTGTCACAATTATCGTCATAGAAGTGTCATAAGCATGACAGAAAAAAAATCGTTCGGCCCAAAATGTCACGGATGTGTCTTTTTTTGTAGTGATGCATTTGTATGAGTAGTTTATCTTGTGGGAGAAAAGGATGAATGCGGGAAGGCCTTATGTGAAAATGTGGAGAGGGGTGTGGGTATCTTTTTGCAAAATTGCCATAGTTTCCTTCCTAACCTTCAGATATAAATCAGACGGACTCTTATAAAAAACAGAGTTGGTGATGATGGTGTGCCTGCCATCCTGCAATATAGGCCGTCTGATTTATATCTGATGGATAGGAAGGAAACTAAGGCAATTTCGCAAAAAGGTACCCACACACCTCTCCACAATTGCAAATAAGGCCTTCTCTCGTTCATCCTTTTATCTCACAAGATAAACTAGTCATACAAATGCATCTTGATGTTACGTGCAGCGCACGAGCATCTTGCTAGTAAGAGTAGAAATATGAACATTTACAATAGCAAATATATATGATGTGAAAGTATATTCAATAATGAATCTAATGGTATTTATTTGTTATTGTATATGTTATTATTTCTGTGTATGAACTTTGTCAAAGTTTAGAAAGTTTGACTTTGATCAAAGCTAAAATGTAGAGTAAATAAAAACAGAGGGAGTATGCAGGGACTAGTATACTCTAGTTACTACTACCGGAACATGGTAAATTGGACCCCTAAATGCGGGCACAGACCAGGCACACCTCAATTATTCTTTCAAACTGTCAGACACCAGCATTTAGCACACCATCCGGCTACTTAATCAAGTGTTACACTTCACTACTTGAAAAGGAAAAGGGTGGTACCATACCCAAAACCACCACACTTGGGGCTAGGGTAACAACTTGGTACTGTACCAATTTGAACCATGGCACAAAAACCACCTGTTCTGCGCCTAATGCGCAACGCGGAGCATTGACGCTCGAATATGGCCGGGAAAATAGGGAAACCGACATGTGGGGCACACCTGTCGGGACGACTTGGCGCAGACTAGTCCAATGGAGGAGCTGGCCCACGAACTCCTCACCACCGGCAACCATTCATTTGGGTCGTGGGGCCAACAACATGGCGCAGCTCCAGCACCGCCTCTGGACAGGGCGACCGCAGTGAGCGACACACTCATCGTCGCTGGACATGGTCGGTTTCAGTGTGCCGAGGGTGGAGTTAGCGTTGTGGCATGACCAGTAGATCAACACCCGGCTCGTTGAGGATGCACGGGACGCCGAAGTGCGTGCGCGCTGCGACGCGTCCGCGGAGTGGTGTAGCTCGGCCAACTGCATCCCCAGGACCTGAGACCATGCCGGGTCATCTTGCTTTTTGAATGACATGTGGGGTCGCATGTGAGCAAAGGGCATCTCCAACGTTGCCACAATCGCAACTGACTACCCCGGCACACCAAAAACCCTCGTCCCTCGCGCCGTCACGCGGTGCGTTCACAACCGGCGCCAGCTGCCTGCATTCATGTCGTCTGTTCGTATGCCGTCGTTAAGAGGCTCGGTGCCCGAGGAACAAACTTTGGCGACTTAATGATGCGCCCGGATGCTTTGGCCTCACCGGATGTGCTACTTAAAGCGGCAATGCCTAGCTAACCTCCACACCATAGCGCATCGTCCTGCTACCTGGCACCACATCTGCCATGACTGCGAGCGCGAACACTCTGCGGGAGAGCTTTGTCTTCAGGGATGAAGCTCGATGTCGCCGCCCTCTCTCAAGTCATTGCTCGTGACGCAATAGCGACGTAGCCGAACGCAGATGCGACCACCCAAGTGGTGGCCACGATGGCGGCCGATGACGGGAGCACCGTCAGCCACACGTCCTACTTGCCGCCATCCAACGTCCGGCACTGCCGAGGTCAGGGACTCCTCCGAGGATGAGTAGGGCATGGGAGGCGGTAGGGCATGGTGTGCCAACTGGTCGGTCTGTCTCCCGTGTTCTACTCTTCCTTGCCAGAGACCGCACCTTCGTCTTGAACCCCGCCCCCGTACATGGAGATCGCAGATGGAGGACGTCGGTCACTGCCGTAGAATAGTTTAGGGTCGGGTATCTTTTATTTTTCTATCCTATAAAAGTTCGAAATGTAATGAAAATCCGCCATGTTTGCATTAATCTCGGCCGGTGCATATGAACTTTCATAATAATATAGTATATTGTAGGAGTACTAGCAAGATGACCATGGGTTGCACAGAACATCAAGATCTTGTGGGAGAAAAGGATGAATGAGGGAAGGCCTTATCCGCGTGGAGAGGAGTGCGGGTAAATTGTCATAGTTTCCTTCCTATCCGTTAGATATAGATCGGACGACCT
This sequence comes from Triticum monococcum, assembly GCA_034509565.1. Lineage (NCBI taxonomy): Eukaryota > Viridiplantae > Streptophyta > Magnoliopsida > Poales > Poaceae > Triticum > Triticum monococcum. Next base: position 480,437,269 of record CM067843.1, read on the forward strand.
ATATTGCAGGATGGCAGGCACACCATCATCACCAACTCTACTTTTTATTGAACCGATACAAAGCTAACATGCAAAGTAAATAAACACATAGGGTCTACATACACAATTTATCTTAGGCACTCCAATAGTACGTCCACTACACATTCACACATTTCACATCTTTCTACATCTACGGGAACCTATGAAAGGGTTAACGTAAATTGCCTCTCTCTCTCCTCCCTGATTTTCATGGTGGTGGACCCCTCGCTCCCCTCAATCTACAATCAACAGCTCACACGTTTCACATTACGTTAATTACGTAACTGCGATTATGTAGGTGTAGCATTACTCGTCCAAAAAAACCCAACTAAGCCAACCTCCCAGCATATCGCGCGGGAAAAGACCCGGCTGCGCCGTTTTAGTCGGGATTGCCGGATTACTAGTAGTAGTATCGATGGATCGCGCGAAGCACCAAGTTTTTTAGAGGGGTGAAGCACCTAGTTTAAAAGGAAAAAAGGCAGTACACTCACAGCACCCCTGTCGCGGTCGCAATGCACCCCACACACGTTCGGTCCTGCACACGGCTCACGCAAACAGAACGCGCTTCGGCTTGCCTCTTCACTGACACATGGGACTCCACTTGGAGAAACCGACCATCTGCGAAACTTGCCCCGCCCACCGCGTGAACCCCCCCCCCCCCAAAAAAAATTCCCCATAAATCCCATATTCAACCGCCCTTTGGCAAACTAGCCAATAATATTCCCCGAGCCCCCTCCACTTCATTCGCTCCACCAAAGCCGCCCTCCTCGTTGTGCCGATACATCGGCGCCGCAGTTCGTTGAGGGGATGCATGGTGATCCTCTTGCTCCCACAGTACGCTCTTGTAGACTGCCATACTCGAGCCGCGCCACCACCGCTGGCGACGTTCTTGTGGAGGCGCACGGCGGTCAGCGCCGCCATCGCTGGTGACGTTCGTGTGGAGACGCATGGCGGTCAGCTTCTCCCACGGTATGCACATTCTAGACTGAGGCCCCGTGCATGTCGGTGTAGCACTGAATGTTAGTTGATAGACGCTGTTAATCTCACTGTTTGCCGAAGTAGTTTACATTTAATATGCTCTGCTTAAGAAGCTTCCTTGCCCTGTTCTGCACTCAATCTGCTTAGTTGACATGGCATGCCAAGCCCGATTAGTTGCTAAAATATCCTGCCATATATTTATTGTGACGTAGATTGCCATGGTCTAGTAGCCAATCTGTTAGGTGAAATAGCTCTACACCGTTTTATACTCGATCTTTGTTGCTGCGATGGCCTTCGATAGTTTGATGGCTGTGTGCTCAGCCTCATTGACTGCTGAAACAACCTGCCATAATTTAGCACTCAAATCTGTTTGCTAAATTAGCTTTAAATATATTTCGTTACTTAGATCTGCTCGTCCAAATGTCTTGCCATAGCTTTAGACATCAACCTAGGTATTTTTTCTGGACTTCATAAAAAGCATATATGTTTTTCCTGTAATATCTAGTAGAAGAACTAATTTGTATGTCTAACAGATGGACAGGACTTGGATAACTTCTGCTTGAAGATTCTCCGCTGCATATGTCGAGGGGGTTGAAAACTTCATGAACTTTATCAGAGCTGAGTACGGTGGTCCGAAATCAAATGTGCTCTGCCCATGTAGCAGTTGTATGAATTCAGTGACAAGAACCCAATCAACTATGCAAAATCATCTACACTTGTATGGGATGTTGGTTACATATACTAGGTGGGTTCATCATGGTGAAGCTGTGAACATCAATGTTACTGACTACGTGGAAGCAGCATATCACCATCTTGATCTACCTGATACTCAGGTGGAAGAGGAGGAGGTGGTGGTGGTGGAGCCAGTGAGTTTGACCAACATTGAAACAATGCTATGAAATGCTGGTGCATTTCGTGAACTTTCACCTGCAGAAGAAAAATGGTGGGCCCGCATGTTGGAACAATGCAACGTGGCTGTCACACCAAGAAATAAGTTGTCAGTATTCTCAGCTATGGTCACCTTTCTTCAGGTGAAGACATCTGAGCGGATGACCAACAAATCATTCGATGCGATGTTGGTTGCTTTCCGCAAAGCTTTCCCAGATGCATCTGAGCTGCCACACACCTACAGTAAAATAAAGAATTTCCTTCGTGCAGTTGGAATTGGATATGATATGATCCATGTTTGTAAGAATAATTGTGTTTTGTTCCGAAAGGATTATGCTAACTTAAGTGAATGCCCGAAATGCAAATCATCAAGATGGAAAGATGGCGATGCTGTGAAGAGGATTCCTCATAATGTTCTGAGACATTTTCCAATTACAGCAGATTGCAGAGGTTGTTTCATGATGTTGAAACAAGAGAGGATGTACCGTGGCATTCTAGGAACCAGGAGTAACGAGATCAGAATGTGATGAGCCATCCATCACATGGCAGTGAGTGGAAATGCTTCAATCAGAAACACAAACAGTTTGCTGCTGACCTAAGACACATTAGACTTGGCTTGGCATCAGATGGATTTAACCCATTTGGCCACCAGAGCACCACATATAGCATGTGGACAGTGCTTGTTATCCCTTACAACATGCCTCCAAATGTCTGCACCAAAGAATCAGACTACATGATGGCCTTGCTCATCCTAGGTCCAAAAAGTCATGGAAATGATTTTGATTTATTCATGGAGCCTCTTGTGGAGGAACTTCAACAGCTATGGAGGGGTGTTCTCACTCGAGACCTATATAGCAGCCCACCAGCTGATTTCTTTCTGCATGATGTTATAATTTGCTGCATCCATGATTATCTGGCTTTGGGCACTATGTCAGGGAGAACGACACATGGTTACAATGCATGTGTTCGCGGTGATAGGAATCCACTGTCATACGCAATACTTAGCAAGATCTGTTACATTGGACACCACTGTTTCCTTGCCAAGGACAAGCCGCGTCCTACAAAATACCGAAGACATGTGTTCAATGCAAAGCATGAAAACCGCGATGCACCAAAGAGGCTCACCGCCGATGAGTTGCAAGTGGAATTAGAGAAGGTCAGGCACATTACACCAGGAAACCATCCTAGTAATGGTAGCGGGAAAAGGAAGTGTGGCAGGGCAGAAGAGAGATTATTGTTTACCCGTAGGTCCACTTTGTGGGACTTGGAGTATTGGAAAGATTTGGATCTATGGCATAATCTTGATGTGATGCACATCGAGAAAAATATATGTGACAACATTATCGACACACTTTTTAATATTGAAGGCAAGACGAAAGATACCTTAAAATCTAGGATTGATTTGACACACCTGGGTATCAGAAAGAATTTGCAGGTGGAACATGAAGGTAAACCACAGGATATGGCACCAGCTGTGTACGTCTTGGACAAGGTAAAAAGAAAAGAATTCTGTGAGGTCATGTCACGTGTGAGATTCCCACATGGATTTGCTTCCAACCCTGAAAGGAGAGTCAGTGCAGATGGAAACAAGGTACAAACTCATGACTGCCACATCCTACTTCAAAGGGTTTTACCTGTTATCCTTAGAGGATTGGGCCTCCCTAACTTATACAAAGCAGTTGTAGAGTTGGGACAATTCTTCAGGGAACTCTGCAGTAGAAATATCAAGGTAGATGCTTTGGAGTGTCTTAGAGACAAGATACCAACTATCCTATGCAACCTTGAGAAGATATATCCTCCAGCCTTCTTTGATGTGATGGTGCATTTGGATATTCATCTACCTGATGAGGCACTACTTAAAGGTCCAGTACAGTATGGCTAGATGTACCCTACTGAAAGGCGGCTAGGAACTTTCAAGGGCTATGTTAGGAACAGAGCTAGACCCGATGGTTCCATTGCAGAGGCCTACATTGCTACAGAAGCATTGGCATTCTACTCAAAATATATTGAAACAAGTGATCACCTTAGCAAAGATGTGGGTGAAGACAATCCCGGGCTCAATGTTTTTGATTATTCTGTTCGAGTTACAGGGAAGAGTCGACAAGAGGACAAACCTAAAGATTTGGACAAAATGGTTTGGTATGTGTTGAATAACTATCCTGAGATACTACCTTATATCAAGTAAGTGCTAAGTACTGCAGCTTATACATCATAATATACTAAACTTGCAACACATTCTTATATATTTAGATGTTTGACGTGATCACTATGTTGTGCAGCATCTAAAAAAAGGAGTTACTACCGCAAAATCCAAGAAACATTGACAAACTGGTTATGGCAGGATTTGCAAAATGGTTCAAGAGCCATGTAAGCTTTTGAATTGCACTGTCGGTTTTTTAATATGTTGAGTACATAAGATGATCAACTTATCTATTTTTTAACCATAGGTTAAGCAGATGCAGGAGGATGGGCAGGCAGTTGATGATGCCCTTTACGCACTAGCAATGGGTCCTCATACCCGGGTAAGACATTATGAATCTTGCATTGCTGGAGATGTGCGCTACAACACCCTGGCACGCATCGAAGGCAGGAAGACACAAAACAGTGCCCATCATGAGCACGGATACGTACGACAGAGAGACAACTAAAATGTATGCTAACATAATAGACATGTTCAGTTGCAGTATATCTCCAATTTCGAGGATCATCAGTGTGTGGTTCTGTTGTGCTGTCGTTGGCATAACCTATTTTCTAGGATTGCAAAACCCAGAGCTGATGATTATTTCAAATCCATCAATGTGAAGGCGGCGTACCAGACCAGCGAGCCATTTATTTTGGCAACTCAAGAAACACAGATATTTTTCTTGGAAGACACATTTGCACGTACCGATGACTGGATAGTATTGCAAGGGTTTGAGCAGAGGAATTCATTTAATGAAGTTGCACAACAAGATGATGCTTACACTGGTCCTAATGTACAACATTCCACAGATGTTCCTAATATCTTTGAGAACCATCATGTCAATGACGCTGGCAAAAAGATTGCCTGTCGTGCTGTGGACATACAATAGTTGATCAAGAAGAAGCCACCGTTCGAGGACATTGAGGATGAAGAAGAAGATAACACTCTAGGGAATTATGATTCAGACTGATACACATGGTGAAGATGTTGACGCTGTGGCTGCGGATGATGATTAGATTTCTTTTGTCGTATTTGCCTGTCAGAAGACATTTTTATCTACTATGTGAAATTTTGTTTGCTATGACAACTGAAACTTGATGAACGTGTTATTTAGTATTTTGCTGTGAGAACATCACTATTATGTATGTTCATTTGTGTTTGGTGATTGTATGACGACTAAAACATGATGACATTGTTGTTTAGTTTTACTCATATTTGGCTGTGAAACTTGAATTTGATGACATAGTTTGTTGTTGGACTGCAATTTGCTTGACGTCTTCAAATGGGAACAAAGCTGACCCGATAGGGCCTCTGCTAATTTATTTATTTATTACCAAAAGGGCATATGCTATTTATTTATTTATGAGCAAAAGGAGATACCCCCCGATTTCTGTTAATAGAAATCATTAGATGTTCACAACACTATGCCCGGCCTGCTACACAGGTTTCATTCATTACTAGTTTCAGCAAAGTGCTCATGTCATAGCCATTGAATACATCACGAGTGCTACATACACTACAAATAAAGAGATAATCATCCTACAGAGCACATCGATTTTGCCCATTATCTTCACAAGCTCTTTCATCTCCTCATTGCTGTCAAGGCCATTCAGTAGCTATTGCTTGGCCATGATCATAGGAACCGCATCTTTAACCTTCCGCTCTGCATCTTCCTCTTCTGTCGTTCCTTCAGTTACTTGTCCAACACCCCAACCTGCTGGTATTGGGATTCCTTGGCTAACCAAATTATTAGTGTAGTTGCCTTCCCCCACATCAGCAACTTCCTAGAAATACAAATCACATGAATCTTCCCTTTTCTGCATGAATCAAATTGGAAGATCATCAACCAAACTATTAAAAAAAAATCAGCAACTGAAAGCACCAGAACAACACTTAAACATATTATTACCCCATGATTCGGGCATTTGTAGAAGACTCGGCCAGGGTTGAGGATTGTAGTTGAGACGCGACGGATGACTTTGCGTGATTTGCAGCAGTGGCACCACACCAATGGCAGCGGGTTGCGATGAGCAACCGGCTACGGTGCGTGTGTTGGCGGGGGTGTGGTGAGACCCACAGGCGATGGTACGGGTGGAGACTTGGCGCATATCTGGTTGTTTCCTGCTGAAGAGCAGGTGGACGAGTAGCCAACGGACATGGTTGCGACGGCCAGAGCTTCTGATGCTTAGCAGAGTAAGTAGAGAAGTGGAGAAGCGAACGTTGGATATGTTAGTTTCATTACTTGCATAGTAGCATAGCACCATATATAGTCATAGTCTAGGTTTGGATTTGAACCAGCTAGAGGAGCACGTCTCTCTTTTTTCTAAAACTCAGCAACGTCTCTTTACTGGTACACTAGCTTGTTATGTACGCCTTCTCAATTCTTTGTTTTTCTTTCTTTTTTTCAAGGCAGGAAGGAGGACAAAATTGAGAGTTCCTGGGACTCGAACCCAAGACCTCTCTGTTGAAAACCAAGGGTGCTAGTCATTTATGTGATGAACGTTCCCTGGGAGGAGGACGACAGACAAACGCATTTTCCTCGTAGTTTTAGTTGCGACGAAAGATCGAACAGTCGCAGTTTCGAGAATGTTATCAGGCGAATGAGCCCAATTTTTCTTTTCTTCATATATATAAAAAAGTATGCTACTTGGTGTCAGCTTAGTCAACAAACGATTGTGCCAACCTTGACTGTTGGATTGACATTCAACGTTTGTCATGTTTCTCCAGTCACTTCTTCCTCCAGCCGCCAAAGCCAAACCAGCGCCGGCGGGACCGCCTGCTCCCGCCTCCCACGGCTGGCTGTGCTGCCGTGCATGCATCGTGGCTACATCGCACCCTAAAACTCTGGGCATCTTCCCCGGCTCCTGTTCGTTCCTGTCCCAGGCCTCACCATTGTCCTCCGCCTTGGTTTGCTCGTGGCGGCGCCGCCCTCCGGTGTTGTCAACATGGTCAACAACCGAGAGGAATAAGGAGATGACTATACATGGTGAGGATGACAGTAGGGACCCAGCAGCGCGCGGAGTAATTTTGTTTTTTTGGTACGGAGAAGTGTATCAACTGGGTTGTTCGGGAGCTCTGGCCTGTCTAGCACATGACCAACCCAGTTTGTTTTTTTCCTTTTTGAAAATGGCTAGCCCAGCTTTTTGCAAAATAACCAATGTAGGCCTACTTGCTTTTTTACGCCGTGCTGGGCCGGAAATCTTTCAAGACAAGGAGGGATGCATTTTGCCCAGAAAATGGGCTATAAGTAATATTAAATGGGCAGTAAAATGAAAAAATACAGCAAATAGGCAATTAGTTCCAAAATACTTTTTTATTTCTCATTTTGATATTTTAAATTTCATTGTTTTTGTGCGGGTAAAATATTATTGGATTTAAATTAAGGCATGCTTAGTTTTTAAACTAATTTGAATCTGGCTAGAAAATTTGGGTTGTATGCTGTTTGGGACAGATTTGGAGGCTCACTTGTGGGTCTACTAGGTTGACATGTACGAATGGCTTTGTCAACTTAGTCCACAAACGATTCTAGCAGCAGTGACCGTTGGATGTTAATCCAATGGTCGTGTTGCTTCTTCAATATCTGATCTTCTTGCTCCAGCCGTCCAAACCAGCGCCGGTGGGACTGCCTGCTCCCTCCTCCTGTGGCTGCTGTGCTACCGCACAAGCCGCACCGCCCCACCCTACTCCATTGCTGGCCAGGCCATTCCTCTACTCACCCACACCTCCTGTTATTTTCCGGCGATGGCAGTCGGACCAGTAAACCCTCATACTCCCCACCGCGTGGGCAACCACTGCCAAGTCTTCCCCGGCTCCATGTCGTTCCCTTCATAGGCCTTGCCGTCGTCCACCGCCCTGGTGCTCTCGGCACGCCGTGGTCAACGTGGTCAACGAACGACATCCATCGGACGTGGACTGTACGTGGAGAGGCTGACAGCTGGGTCCACGGCTGCACACAAGGGAATGCCTCCTTATTACACGCAAAATAATGATTCCTCCACCTAACATCTGGGACCCACCGGAAGGGCCTCTGTATTTCGTGAAAAACATTCCCCCCGCTGACATGTCGGACCCACCAACTATATCTTCGCACGTAAGGAAGTGCCTCCTTATTACTCACAAAAAATGAATACTCCCCTTGCTAGCTGGGACCCGACATAGTGGAAGGCTGACATGTGGGCCTACTAAGTTGACGGGGATGGAGGGCTTTGTCAACTTAGTCAATATGAACGATGCTAGCTCCAGTGACCGTACAATGTCGATCCAACGGCCGTAGTGCTTCTTCAACCTCTGGTCTTCTTGCTCCAGCCGCCCAAAGCAGCGCCGGTTGTGCCGCCTGCTCCTGCCTCCCGTGGTCGGCTGTGCTGCGGTAGAGGCCTCACCGCCCCTACTACTCCCACTGCTGGCCAGGCCCTGTAGCGACGACAGCCTCACACCGCAGCCGAAGCAGTGAACCCTCATACTCCTCTCCGCGTGGGCATCCACTGCCACGTCTTCCCCGGCTCCACATCGTCCCCTTCGTAGGCCTCGCCATCGTCCACGGCCTTGGTGCTCTCAGCGCAGCGTGGTCAATGTGATCAATGAACGACTTCCATCGGAAGAGTACTGTACGTGGAGAGGCTGACAGCTAGGTCCATGGCCGTAGCAAGGAAGTGCCTCCTTATTACGCGCAAAATAATTATTCCTCCACCTGACAGCAGGGACCTACTAGACGGGCCACCGTATTTCGTGAAAAAATGTTTCCCATGACTCCTGGGACCCACCAGCTACATCTTCTCACGCAAGGAAATGCGTCCATATTACAGGCAAAAAAACTGATTCGCCCCGCTGACTGCTGGGACCCACCAGCTACATCTTCACATGTAAGGAAGTGCGTGACAGTCGGGACCCAGCTAGTCGAAGCGTATGTAGTGCCAACATCCTGGTCGCGAATGTGTACATACGTACTAGTCCATGTAGAGGCACGCATGTGTCATAGTAGAGACGCGCATGTGTCGTAGTAGAGGCACGCACGTAGCATGTGGAAATGGGGTCCTGTTGATCGGGAGGGTACAGCAAACACAGAGGAAACAGACTTGTGTTGGAGCGCTACGGTCGAAACGGGGGTCCTGTTTATTGGGAGGGGTGTGGCGTACCGCAAAACGGGACTCCACGGGATAATGTTCATCTCCATCGTCGACCTCCTCCAGCCTCCACGGGCTACTGTTCATCCATCGTCGACCTCCTCCAGCCTCCACCTGCGACTGTTCATCCACGGGCTCCTGTTCATCTAGCCTCCACTATGCGCTCCTCCACTGGCTACTGTTCAACCAGCCCTCTCCACGGGGTCATGTTCAACCACCCCTCCATGGGCTACTATTCATCCAGCCCTCCACCGGCTACTGTTCAACCAGCCCTCTATGGGGTCATGTTCATCCAGCCCTCCATGAGGTCCTGTTCATCCACTGGCTCGATCGATCGGGGTACTGTTCATCCAGCGGCAATGACCTCTACTACCACGGGGTCTTGTTCATCCAACCCCCACCGGGAACTTTTCATCCAAACCCCCCAACAACGCTCACTATTCATCCAGAGGCAGCATCGATCGGCTTCAGTTAGCAGCACTCACGAAGGAATCACTCGGGTTCAGTTAACAGCAAGGGATAGATCGATCGCTCGGGTTCAGTAACGGGTAGCCTGCAGTGCAATCGCTTCGGTTCAGTTAGGCGAATGCCTCGCTCGGGTTCAGTTAGAGCCGAACCCCTCACACCCACGCGCGTACGTGTACGAGATAATCGCGCAGCCCCCGACCACCCACCATAACCGGGGACTCCCCTGTATTTTCCTCGCCCTCGCTTCTACCATGGTTTTTTCCGTCATGGACGGCCCAAAGAATGTCATGCAGCTGCGTCTCTGGCCCGCCCAGGACGAAAAGCCCATTTTTGTCATGATTTTTTATCATAGAAGTATGACCCCACCGCATCTATGATGATACTGGGTTTGTCACAATTATCATCATAGAAGTGTCATAAGCATGATAGGAAAAAAATCGTTCGGCCCAAAATGTCACAGATGTGTCTTTTTTTGTAGTGATGGCCTCAAGTAGGCCCCTCGGGCATGGTATGATACTTTGAAGGAATTCCTCACGAAGAAAGGCTTCAAACCCAGTTCACTTGACCCAACTCTTTTCACCAAAACCTATGATGATGAATTATTTGTGTGTCAAATATATGTTGATGATATTATCTTTGGTTGTACTAACCATATACTGACAAATTTGCCTATATGATGACTGAGGAATATCAAATGTCTATGATGGGAGAATTCAAATTCTTCTTAGGTCTTTAGATTCATCGATGGCGCAATGACATCTTCATATATCAGGAGAAATACCTCAAGGATGTGTTGAGGAAATTCAGCATGCAAGATTGCAAAGGCGTCAAAATCCCTATGCCCACAAATGGCCATCTATGCACTGATGAAAATGGTATTGGCTTCGATCAAAAGGTATACCGCTCCATGATTGGCTCTTTATTGTATCTATGTGCATCTAGGCCAGATATTATGCTTAGTGTTTGCATGTGTGCCCAATTTCAAGCTACACCGAAGGAATCACACCATACGGCTGTGAAGCATATTCTTCGATATCTAGCTCACACTCCAACACTTGGACTATGGTATCCCAAGGGCTCGGCTTTCGATCTCATTGGATATGTCGGATTCAGGGCTCCGTAGACCCTTGAGAGGTTCGAACAATGGGGTGCGCACGAAGAACACTCTCTCCCTAGCTCGCTTGCTAACGATCTCACGGACTACCTCGACGAACCCAAAGAACGAGAGACACGGAGATTTATCCAGGTTCGGGCCACCTTGTGGTGTAATGCCCTACTCTAGCTTTCTGTTCTATTACATCGAGGGGCTGAGGATGAACTAGTACAATGGATGAACAACCTCGGGAGGTGAGGTGTTCTTGAGCTCGATGAGCTGGTGAGCTGGTGAGGGTGAAATGGATCTGATCCCCTCCCTATGGTGGTGGCTAAGTCCTATTTATAGTGGCCTCGCTCCTCTTCCCAAATGTTAGGTGGGAAGGGATCCCACAATGGCCAAATTTGAAGGGAGACAACTAGTACAAGCTATCCTGACAAAAGTAGTCTTCGCCTGCAAAGGCTCTGGTGGTGACGCTGTCGCGGGCTCCGCAATGACCTCCGTCTTGGCGGTCTTGGTCTTGTTGCACCGATATGGAAACCATTACCTGATGCCTCGGGACCCCGCACCTGCGCTTACCTCCTTAGCACCAATGAGGAAACTGGTACACTGCGCCCGCTAGCGCCCGCCCAGCCTTGCTCATCATGGCTCACGTCATGCGAACCTCGCGAGGTGCACCCTGCAAAGATATCTCCGCTCCTTGGGAGCCAGCCTAGCGAGGCCACCCCCAGGGAGGTCTTGGTGTCATCCGCCTCGCGAGGCTTTGCCCCTCGCGAGGGTCTTGTGTTATTGCTTCCGAACTGGGCCATACCAGGCCGCTAGTGGAGCCACGCCGCAGGCCACAGGCAGGCAAGTATGGGCGCCCCCGGTCCTAGAACGCCGATAGTAGCCGCCGGGCAAAAGGCACGCTTGGACTTGGCTTCGATGCGAAGCCAAAGGGCAAGTGCGGAGCGCCACAGGCCCCAACCGCCCGCAGCCTCGGTCGACGCATGGCGACTGATGGGACGTGGGCAACCCCACTTCCCCATGCAGCCTTGATATTCGCCGGCCTGGGGGCTGCCACTGCCAACACATCTCCGCTCTCATTGCCTTGTTGTGTGTTCCCCTAGCCTCTTCTCCTTCCAAAGAGGTAGAAGCTTCCTTCCCTTCTCTGACCACGGGATTGGTCCTCTTTGTCGCTATGGCGCCGCGCCCAAAGAAGAAGGGAATGGGGAAAACCCACGCTCCGGTGGAATTGCCGCCGGCCTTCGATCCCATCGTCGAGCGGTCGATGGTGGTCAATCAAGAAGGGCTGGACAAGGTTCGACCAGCGCTTGCCTCCGATTCCAACGAATGGGGGGCGATGGTGGCCGGTCCTGCTTCTCGCGCCATGGTTGATATGACAGCCACCGAGATACCCATCCATCTTCATGCCCTCTGAGCCGGCCTGATTCCGCCTTTCTCTGCTTTCTTCAACGTCGTGCTCTCGCATTATCAAATCCATGTGCTGCATCTAGATCCCCAATGCATCATTCTCCTCTCCATCTTCGCCTTTGTCTACGAGGCCATGGTGGGCATTGCCCCTTCCGTGGCCTTGTTTTGCTATTTCTTTTCTCTTCACCAGTTGTAGGCGGGTTTCGAAAGCGATGGGTTTTTGTTGATGTTGGCATACTCTGTCCCTTTCTCTTGCTCCCACGGGCACCAGCCACCCCCAGCTCTGGTTGGGGGCATGCGAGGCTTGTCGACCGACGTCTCGCCCATGTCTGGTGCTGGCTGGCCAGGCTGAAGGACCTCGGGGTGACGGCGCCCATGGTGGTGAAGGAGTTCGTCCGGTGCCGCATTGCTCCGCTCCAACGTCACTCTTCGCCAATGTGGACCTTCTCCGGCCGGAGGGATCCCCTGAGGCTTCACACGCCTGCACTTCCTTCCGAGGAGATGTGGACAGTGCTCGAGATCCTGATGGGTGACACGACGCCAGCCAATTTGCCGGAGAAGGATTGCCTCCTGTACTACTTCTCGAATAAGGTGGAGTTCGTGAGGCACATGCCCCTCTTTGATGAATGGGGACTGCGCCCGGCTGGCCTTGAAGGGTCACGCGAGAACCCCATCCTTGTGGTTCCCATGCCTGCAGCCGCCGCGGTGCACACCCCAGAGGTGGGCACAGGGGGGCGCGTGCCGCGAGACGCTGACGAGGTGGCTGCTGATGGAGCAGCGTCGGACAAGGCTCCCGAGGCTCGAGCGAGCCGCCCCTTCATGGAGAGCCAGCATGGTCCAAGGCTCCTGAGGCGTAAGCTTCCGAGGCTCGGGCTGGCGATCCCGAGGCAGGGGCTAAGGAACCGCTGTGGTCCGATGCTCCCAAGGTCACCACCCCTGAGGCCCCAACCGCCTTGGGTGGAGGCGGTCGTGCTACGGGCTTCAGTCAGCTTCGCTTAAACTTTGAAGCGCTCCGCAAGAGGAAGGGATCTCCAAGTTGCAGTGCTAACGCCTACCGACCATTGAATCAAAGGAAATACATTGCCATAGATGAGTAAGTACCTCATCTCCATGATTCTCCGAGTGCTGCACCCTTTTCTGACCATGGCTTCTGAGGGTCCCTTCGGTTGGAGCGGCGAGATCTCCTGAGGAGAGGCCTTCGCCAGTTCCTGGCTTGCCACTGATCCCGAGCTCTCCTTGCATGACCGCTGCATGTGGCTCGGGGCCCATTCCTAAGGAGGGCGCGTCGACCAGGGGTCTTAATCCTACATTTTTGTTGTCGTTCCTTCGTGGTCCTGCCTGGGGTACTGAAGGCGTGCCGAGGGCCCCTCCATTGGTCATTTCCCGCAGTTGGACGACCTCAGACCTGGCTTCGTCTTCAAGCAGCGAGGACCCATCCTGCAACGCCTCTGCCGAGGCCCAAGAGGCATCAGGGAAGGCGCCGGTCTCCAGCCCCCTGCTAGGAGCAGGCCAACCACGTCAAGCTTCTCCAATGATTCCTAGCGTCGAGGATGGACCTGGCCGCGTGTTTGAGCTTGCGCGTGGGCGCGGTGCTGTCCGCCACGATATCTTCCGGCAAGCGATGGGTGCACTAAGTCGGCTTGGAGAAGAGCTTGCCACCGTTGACGCCCACCTCGAGGCAGAAGACCTTCGGCTAGTGGATGAGTTGCATCAGTTGAAGGTGGCCATCAACCTCAGGCGTCTTCAGCACGAACGCGCCAACACGAAGGCCGAGGCGTCCCTTGCGACCTCATGCGAGGCTAGCGCCTGGGCCTTGGAGGAGGCTAGGGAGGCTGATCGCCGCCGCGAGGTCGCCGAAGAGCACGAACAAGAGCTCCGGGCCTTGAATGCTACCCTCGAGCAGCAGGTCAAGGCGTGCAGAGCCATCTTGGCATCAATGAGGGGGTGCCTCCCGAAGAGAAGGATATCCAGAAGCGTGAGGAGGCACTGTTGTTAGAGGCCTCGGAGCGCAGCCTCAAGCTTGAGCGGCTGGAGACGAGGGAGCGCCAATTGGCCATGGCTGAAGATGCCATCACCGCACGTGAAGCCAAGATCCAGGAGGAGGTTGACTAGAGGGTGGCGAAGGCTCTACAGAGCTTGCGAACGAGTACGACCTGAAGTTGAAGTTCCTGTAGGCTGAAGCTGAGGGCAGGACCACCATCCTCAGGTCAAGGCTGGACGAGGCGAAGCAGCATGAGAGGACTGCTGCGGCGGCCCAGACCACTACCCAGGCAGACCTGACCTTGGTGCGTGCTGATCTGCTCTCGCTCCAGCAATAAATTGATTACACCGTGTCCCTCACGCAGCAGAACATGGAGGAGGTGTGCCATTGGCACACACTGCAACGCGAGCACGCCCCCATGCTCCAGGCCCTCAAGGTGAGGGCCAATCGAGCCCTAGGCATCATCTGCGAGGAGAATGTCCCTCATCCCCGCATGGAAGACTATGCCAGCCACCTTCGCTTCTTCACCGAAGTCGTGATGCACCTGAAAGTGCGTTATATCGACTAGAGGGGGGTGAATAGGCGATTTTTATGAATTTTTCACTGAGGAATTTTCCGGTGAGGAAATTCGTTGGTGAAGAACTACTAGCAGCGGAATAAGTACTCAAAAGTAAGCATAACAGAATACAAGCATAGTCATCATGATGAACTGAAGATAGGCATAGAGTACATGAAGCGTAATCATAGGATAACACAGACTGAAGACAAACTGACTGAAGAAATTGAACTGAGGAAATTGAGAAAGTCTTCAGTCAAAGTCTTCAACACAGATATGAAAAATCACACAACACAGTTATGAGGAAATGAAAGAGTTGAGGAAATAGAACCAGTAAGCTTGGTGAAGACAATGATTTGGTAGACCAGTTCCAACTGCTGTCTCAGTTGTACGTCTGGTTGGAGCGGCTGAGTATTTAAACTCGAGGACACACAGTCCCGGACACCCAGTCCTGAACACGCAGCTCAGGACACCAAGTCCTCACCGTATTCTCCTTGAACTAAGGTCACACAGACCTCGTCCAATCACTCGTGGTAAGTCTTCAGGTGACTTCCGAACCTTCACAAACTTGGTCACTCGGTGATCCACAATTCCTCTTGGATGCTCTAGGCCATGACGCCTAACCGTCTAGAAGAAGCACAGTCTTCAAAGGTAACAAGTGTCGAATCCACTCAGGATCAATCTCTTCAGTGATGCTCAATCACTTGGGGTTTGTAGGTGTTTGGGTTTGGGTTTCTCCTCACTTGATGATTTTCGCTCAAAGTCCTCGGAGGATGGGTTGCTCTCAAATGGCAAGTGTCAGTTTCTCTCGGAGCAGCCAACCAGCTAGTGGTTGTAGGGGGTGGCTATTTATAGCCTAGGGAGCAGCCCGACATGATAAGACATAAATGCCCTTCAATGATATGACCGTTAGGTGGATATATATTGTGGAACAACTGGCACATGGCACAGCAACGGTCAAAATTTTGAGTAGTAAAATCCTCAGGGCTATCATGTTCCCCACTATGTAGGTGATCCACACTGGCGAATTCCTAACTCCTCAGTCAGAACAAATTCCTCAGAGACCAGAAGAACTTCGTCTCTATCACTGAAGAATATGACTTGACTGTATGAGATTTCCAATGGCTTCACTCGAAGGGATTGGTAGGTGTAGGATTTTGAGTTGAGCATCACATGGAAATTTTTCCTTAGTATTTCCTCGACCCCCTTTAACAGTACGGTGTTTCCTATGACTCAAGAAAGAGAAAATGAAACTACGAAATCAAAAGTCTTCACGCTTCATGTTCATCGAATGGATACCAAGTCTTCAAGGTCACACCAATTTCTTCACTTTGAAAGTCTTCAGAAATCCAAAGTCTTCAGTCGAAGAACTTTATTTTTAGGGGTTGACTTTCTCTGTAAATATCAAACTCCTCATAGACTTATAGACCTGTGTACACTCACAAACGCATTAGTACCTTAACCTATAAGTCTTCAATACACCAAAATCACTAAGGGGCACTAGATGCACTTACAGTCTCCCCCTTTTTGGTGATTGATGACAATATAGGTTAAGTTTTCAACGGGGATAAACATATGAAGTGTAAATACTGATATTGAGGAATTTGATTGCAAGATATAGAAGAACTCGCCGTGAAGATGTGCATAGTGAGGAATTTGCTTTTGAAGCAATGCACACTTGAAGAGTTGAATCATGGAGATTTCCCCCTATATATTGTAATTCATACACGTATTTGACATATCACAAGGAAGAATTTGAAATGCATGATGAAATATGGTGACTGATGTAATTCAGCATGCATGCATTAGCATATATGAGGAATAAGCAAGCAGAAAAACACGTCAAAAGTATCAGAGCGCCATCGGGTTTAAGTTTACAACTCGATCCAATAAAGTCTCAAAAGAACGAGAGTTGTAACTTAACAAAAAAAACGCCCATATAGAAAGACCCGCTTGAAGACTAACTCAAAATTCTCCCCCTTTGTCATCAAATGACCAAAAGGATCGAATATGAGGACTAACGCCCCTGAGGAATATCAAGTTGAAGAAGGAGCGCCAGCATTGTTGGGGTCGTTTGTCGTAGTAGGGCCTGCCGTAGTGTCATCCAAGTCTTCATTCTCATCAGTGTCGTGCGATGAAGAATATGAGCTGGCCACCAAGGAAGGAACCTTGACCTTCTTGAATTTCTTCGGTGGAGGTGCAAACCAGTCAAAATCTTCCTTGAGACCCATTTTCTTCAGATCTTCTTCACCATACAGATGTGACAGTATTGCCCAAGTGCGACCGAAGACTTCATGGAGGTAGTAATGGTTTTTCTTCACTGCATTGTGTGTAGCAGTCATGTTGTGAAGAAAGGAACCAAACTGACGCTTAACCCATTTATGATTTCGATCCACCTTCTGGTGAAGACTAAGCAAAAGCTCACAATCAGTCATCACACAAGGAGCAGTGGCTTGAGGAGTAGACTTGGGTGCATTGGCAGAGTCATGTGTGGCAGAGTCATCATTGGTGGAATAAGAGACAGCTTTGCAAAACTGTTCATCCAATGGACGAATGCCTTCATCTATAACAGCTGGTGCCTTGCCCTTTTCATTAACTGAGGAATAGGTCCGCTTGAGGACTTCAATTGGGGGCAAGTAGCTAAGGTGATTCTGAAAATCAGCTTTGTAGTTTAGTGAAGACCTTGTCCTGAGGAATCTCATAATCCAAGGTGCATAAGGCTTCAGCTCAAACGGAGACATTGCAACATTTGCCAGAGTCCTCATGAAGAAATCATGATAATTGACAGGAATGCCATGAACGATATTGAATACCAGATTCTTCATGATGCCAACAATTTCCTCATCATATGAGTCGTGGCCTTTGATAGGACTCATTGTCCTCGTAAGAATACGATAGACAGTTCTAGGCACATAAAGTAATTCCTTCACGAGGAATTTGGTTCGTGGGGCCTGACATGGCTTCAAAGGTTTCATCAGAACCTGCATGTAGTGATTTGTACGCTCGGGTTCACTGTAAATGCAACGAGCTTCTTCAAGGGGAGGACTGAGTGGTAAGGCACGAAGCAATTCAGTAGCTGGTGCAGTGTAGTGAGTGTTCTCAGACATCCAGTCCAGCACCCATGAATTCACATCTTCAGAATCTTCTCTGATGTGCAGCATCGCATAAAATTGAAGAATCAGTTCTTCATTCCAATCGTAGATGTCAGAGCAAAAGTTTAACAGTCTAGTGTCGTGAAGAACACTGAGGACTGGCACGAAGCACGGCAGTGATTCCATATCCACGTGAGGAATGTGCTCATGGTAGAAGATTTTCTCTTTGTTGAACAGCACTGAGGAATAGAAATTTGCTTGATTAGTAGTCTAGAAATGCCTCTTCCTTATACGAGAAGAATCATATGGGTTGTAGTCTTCGAAGAATACGTGCTCGCTGAAGAAATCATCAGCCTTGAAGTTTTGCTTGCGTCAGAATGGATCCTTTGGCTTGGGCAGGGGAGTGTCAGTGAGTTGCATCACGACCTCAAGAATCGCAATCTCAGGTTCTTCAGGCTGAGGAATTTCTGGTTCCTCTTCAGTGGCAGTCTGTGTCTTCAGATGTTCAGCAGTAGCAGTTTCTTTAGCACTAGTGGCTGGAATTTCTTCAGGTACAGAAGAAGTGGGGTGAGTTTCTTCAGAGCCCATTTGAGCAGTTTGTGCAGGAGACTGAGGTATTTGCTGCAACGGTGTGAACATTGGAGAGTTTGGATGCTGACTTTCCCAGAATTCATCACTCATCACTGGTGTGGAGCAGCCAACATCCACATCTTCATCTTCCATTTCTTCAACGCCGGCCTCTTCAGCTGTGAACTGAGGCATAGGCGAGGAGATAACAGGTGTTGAAGGGATCGTATCCACTTCAATTTCTTCATCAATCTGCTCTGACGAAGCAGCAGAATGATTTTCTTTACCAGATCCGCTAGGGATATCATATTCTTCACCAAAAGGAACAAGGTTCTTTGATGTCATGGTTGAGATTGGAACAACATCGATTTGATTTGCAAATGAACTTGTCATAGGCTTCATCTTCTTCGGAGCTGAAGAATCTGAAGCAGCTGATGCCATCCTTTTCTTCACTACTGCATGCTCTGCAGCCTTGGTCTTCTTCACATCTGATGCAGATGGAGGGATCGGAGTTGGTGTAGGTGCAGGAGGAGCAGAGGAATCTGGTTGATTTTCTTCAGGCACAACAGATGCAGTTGCCCTGACTTCTTCATTTTCTTCAGGCGCACCACAAGTGGATGCCCTGGCAATTTCTTCAGCGGTTGGAATGCAGTCATCAGCCCTGGAACTCACATTTTCTTCAACAGCCTGATTTTCATCAGCGGTGCTGGCATGTTCTTCAGTCGACTGA
Source organism: Triticum monococcum (assembly GCA_034509565.1). Lineage (NCBI taxonomy): Eukaryota > Viridiplantae > Streptophyta > Magnoliopsida > Poales > Poaceae > Triticum > Triticum monococcum. The sequence goes on from CM067843.1 coordinate 480,456,355, forward strand.
GCAGAGGCTTCAGCCTGAGGAATTTCCTATTGCGTTGGGGCAGCAACATTGGAAGTGAAGTTATCTGCAATTCACAAAATGCACCTTGGCTCCAAGACAATCAGCGCAGTATGTGTTAAATTCATCACTGAGTTTCTTGATCTCAGTTTGAATAGCGACAAGTTCTTCAGTTGTCATAGAGACAACGTTTTTCTTCAGATAACGCTCCTTCTTGTACTGCGCTTTCTTGAGCTGCCTGGCCTTCTCAAATTTCCATTTTTTCTTCTTGAATGAAGTGGGTCAACATGTCTCTTTGGCCAGGAGTCAGCTTGAAATCAGGCACGGGAGTGTTGGGGTTCTTGTGCCAAACATCAATGTATTCGAGGATCAACTTGGGATCCAAAAGCAATGGCACATCTGTTCCCTTGGCTCTAGCGGCCCTGACTTGCCTATCTCTGATGATTTCAGCAAGTTTATCATCATCAACTTCATCTTCTTCAGACGTCACTTGGAAGGCGACCTGCTTCTTCTAAGGACTAGGGCGAGGACCTCGTCCAGCAGTGGCCTTTGTCTTCAGTAGAGAGGGTCCCGTTGAGGAATTTGGTGCACCTAAGGAACTAGCTGAGACACCTGAGGCAATGGAGATGCCTGCAGTCCTTTGGCATGAGGCAAGATGCACAGGTGCCGAGGACTTTGTTGGAACAGCCGAGGACTTGTGAGGAGCTAAGGATTTGGGAGGAACAGGATCAGCATGAGGAAATGGCCATGAGGGCTTTGAGGATTCTGGCCGTGAGGGCATTGCTGAGGAACTTGGCCTTGAGGGAACTGTTCGTGAAGCACTTGACTTACGCGCAGGCTTCTTTGACATAGCCTTCTTCAGCTTGATAGCAGAGGCCTCAGCAGAGGCAGCAGCAGTAGCAGAGTCTTCATTGAATTTCCTCATTGCTTCTCTAGCTTGCTTAGCCAACTTGGCTTGGCGCTTGGACCATTCATCAGGATAGTACTCACCGCGCTTGAGGCTGGTGGGATCAGCTATTTGGCCAGGTGCCAATGGAGGTCTTGGGCATGGAGGATCGAGTGTGAATTTCTTCATGTACTTGGGAGTAACATACTTGTACTCCCTCCACTCTCTTGCCCATCTCCTTTCAATCCTCTGTATGCGCACCTTGCGCTGATTTTTGTCCTCTTTTCCAAACTTGGCCTCATCAGGAGTGCAGTAATCCTTGTATATGTCATCAAGGATTTCAAACGCTGTGTTGACCTCAGCCCTCTTTCCTCCTTTCTGTGGCTTCTTACCGTCAGCCATTTTCTTCAGTTGAGGAATTTAAACAATTGAATTCTCTGAAGAAGTATGCAGCTTTTCTTCGAGGAACGCTGCAAATGAGTTAAGTTGATGAGAACCTAGAGATTCAGCAGCTGACATCCGTACCTGTGAATAGAGTATAATTGCGAGGAATTTGGAGAGGTCATATGCGTTCTCAGAAGGTTTTATAAAGAACAAGTTTGAGGAATTTGACCAGATAAGTCTTGAAGAATTTCACTAAGCATTCTTAGTCCTAGGTTCTAGAGTTGTACAGATGAAAAATCCGCACAATTGAGGAATCTTGAAGAGAAATTCGCAGCTTAGAGAAATGAATCAAGAACAAATGATGTGAGAGGTGTTTTAGTGCGTGAAGATATGAACAAAAACACCTTTGAAGATTTTGTAGATAATCATTCGAATCAATGAGGGCAGTAAAAGTAACTTTTAATTACCCTGAACAAAGAACACGACGAACTGGAGTGAGGAGATGTGAAGTTCGTCAGTGCGGATCTTCCACGCCCTAACTTGGAGGAGGAAGACAGCTACGGCGGCGGCGGAGTGAAGATTTCCGTGGCCGCGCGAGTACGGCGACGACGAGGTCGAGGCAGTGAAGCTCTTCCTCACCGGCGATGATGAAGTAGCGGCGGCACTAGGGTTTGAGAAGCTCGAGCTGGAGAGAGGTCGAGCGGAGTAAAAGAAGTGAGGAAGGGGAAGAGGGGTATTTATAGCCATGGTGAAAACCGTTCGCCCGAATAATTTGGACGAACATGCCCCTGACCCTTCTCATTCGCATGACATGTGTCACCCATGTACTGAGAAGTGGAGATCATGTTAGATCGTGGGTGAGTGGATAAGTGTATCATGGGATGCGGAACGGTTTGAGCGGCAAAGCCAAAAATTTGGTAAGATAAGTTAAAAGTTCCGTTTGATATTTCTTCAGCTGACAAGGACACAGTGAAGATTTTGGACGAGTTTCAAATAGAATGCACATGAAGAATTTGTGAACAGATTGGGTTGAGTATAGCATAGAGGGGGAAAGGGTCTGATCACATGCACTTAGCAGAAAAAAAACCAACTTGAAGAATTAGCAATAAGTGAATGTTGTAGAGGACATAAACTCATATATATATATATATATATATATATATATATATATATATATATATATATATATATATATAGCCAATGAAGAAAAACGACGGAAACAGTGAAGATAATGCAAAGTTGAAGAATTTGAACAACTGAGGAATTTCAACTTTTGGTGGTGGCGTGACCCATCGTATAAGAATGATGATTTCAGGCACCGCGTACAGTTATCGTAGGGTTCTGAGAATCAAATTCTTTGTTAATTTCTTCACACTTAGAGTGTTATTCTTCATTGATTGAAGAAAAACGTTTCTTCATGTGTTGCACATCTAAGTCATCAATTTTGCATAAGTGTTAGGATGAGTGTCCTTTTCAAAGAACATTCGAAGATTCTAGGATATTTAGCTCACATCGCAACTTGCTAAATCTCTTCTCATACAAGGGCTTTGTGAAGATATCGGCTAGCTGTTCTTCAGTCTTCACATGCTCAATAGAAATGTCGCCCTTCAACACATGATCACGAAGAAAATGATGATGAATCTGAATGTGCTTAGTCTTCGAATGTTGAACTGGGTTGTGAGCAATCTTGATGGCACTCTCATTGTCACCAGAAGAGAGGCACATTCTTCATGTTGACGCCATAGTCCTTGAGAGTTTGCTTCATCCACAGCAATTGAGCACAACAAGAACCAGCAGCAATGTACTCAGCTTCAGCAGTAGATAGTGATACACAGTTCTGTTTCTTCGAGGACCAACAGACCAAAGATCATCTGAGGAATGACATGTACCAGATGTTGACTTGCGGTCCACACGATCACCAGCATAGTCAGAGTCAGAATATCCAATGAGATCAAAAGCCGAGCCCTTGGGGTACCATAATCCAAGTGTTGGTGTGTGAGCTAGATATCGAAGAATATGCTTCACAGCCTTATGGTGTGATTCCTTCGGTGTAGCTTGAAATCGGGCACACATGCAAACACTAAGCATTATGTCTGGCCTAGATGCACATAAGTACAATAAGGAGCCAATCATGGAGTGGTATACCTTATGATCGAAGTCAATACCATTTTCATCAGTGCACAGATGGCCATTTGTGGGCATAGGAATTTTGACGCCTTTGCAATCTTGCATGCCGAATTTCCTCAGTACATCCTTGAGGTATTTCTCCTGAGATATGAATATGCCATTGCGTTGTTGACGAATTTGAAGACCTAAGAAGAATTTCAACTCTCCCATCATAGACGTTTGATATTCTTCACTCATCGTATAGGCAAATTCATCACTATAACGTTGGTCAGTACAGCCAAAGATAATATCATCAACATATACTTGGCACACAAACAATTCACCATCATAAGATTTAGTGAAAACAGTAGGGTCGAGTGAACCGGGTTTGAAGCCTTTCTTCATGAAGAATTCCTTCAAGGTGTCGTACCATGCCCGTGGGACCTGCTTGAGGCCATAGAGGGCCTTGTTGAGTCTGAAGACTTTGTCAGGATTCTTTGGATCTTCAAAACCTGGGGGTTAAGCAACATATACTTCTTCCTCAAGCTTACCATTGAGGAATGCACTTTTCACATCCATTTGATATAAAGTGATATCATGATGGTTAGCATAAGCAAGTAATAAGCGAATAGCCTCAAGTCTAGCAACAGGTGCAAAAGTTTCATCGAAGTCAATTCCTTCAACCTGTGTGTAGCCTTGAGCTACAAGCCGTGCCTTATTCCTCACCACACGGCCATTTTCATCTTGCTTGTTGCGGTAGATCCACTTTGTGCCAATGATATTGTGCTTGCGAGGATCTGGACGTTTGACCAGTTCCCAGACATTGTTGAGCTCAAACTGATGTAGTTCTTCTTGCATGGCCTGAATCCACTCAGGCTCCAGAAATGCTTCATCTACCTTAGTGGGCTCTGTAATAGAGACAAAAGCATAGTGCCCACAAAAGTTTGATAAATGTGAAGCTTTTGAGCGTGTGAGAGGACCTGGCGCTTTGATGTCATTGATGATCTTTCCAACTTGCACTTCTTTTGCAATGCGAGGATGAGCTGGTTGTCATTGAGGAATTTGATCAGCATTCTCTTCAGCACCATTTTCTTCAATATTTTCTTCAAGCGCATTAGCTCGATGTTCTTCATGTTCTGGAATGAATTCTTCAATAGATTCTTCAATAGGAATGACATCCTCTGTAGCGTTGAACTTGATAGTTTCCTCAGGTGTTGGTTCATCTATCATAGTAGGTAGGTGCTCTCTTTGCGAGCCATTAGTTTCATCAAACCGCACATCTACAGTTTCAACAACCTTGTGAAGAACGTTGTTGAAGACTCTATAGGTGTGCGAGTCCTTTCCGTAATCAAGCATAAAACCTTCATGTGCTTTTGGTGCAAATTTTGAGTTGTGATTAGGATCTCTAATCCAACATTTAGCACCGAAGATTTTGAAATAACTTACATTGGGTTTCTTGTCAGTGAGGAGTTCACAGGCAGTCTTCTTGAAGAATTTGTGAAGATATACTCTGTTGATGATGTGGCACGCAGTATCAATTGCCTCAATCCATAAACGACGAGGCGTTTTGTATTTATCAAGCATAGTGCGAGCCATCTCACCAAGAGTCCTGTTCTTGCGATCCACGACGTCGTTCGGCTGAGGAGTGTAAGGAGCAGATAACTCATGAGTAATACCAATTTCATCAAGATAGTCATCTAGACCAGAATTCTTGAACTCAGTTCCATTGTCACTTCTGATGTGCTTGATCTTCACACTAAAGTTAGTTGAAGCCCTCGAGGAAAAGCGTTTGAAGACTTCCTGCACTTCAGGTTTGTAAGTAACAATGTGTACCCATGTGTATCGAGAGTAATCATCAACAATAACAAAGCCATATTGAGATGCATCATTTGAAACAGCACAATAATGGTTAGGACCGAAGAGATCCATGTGAAGCAATTCAAATGGACGAGTTCTGGTCATGATAGTCTTTGCTGGATGCTTGGCCTTTGTCAACTTCCTAGCTTCACACGCTCCGCATAGGTGATCCTTGAGGAATTTGACATTCTCGATGCCGATGACATGCTTCTTCTTCGCAAGCATGTGCAGATTCCTCATGCCTGCATGACCAAGTCGTCGATGCCAGAGCCAGCCTTCTGAAGCTTTTGCAAGTAGGCACATGGCTGGTTGTGGTCCTGTAGAGAAATCAACAATATACAGGTATCCTCTCCTAAAGCCTTCGAAGACTTTGGAATTGTCAGCTTCCATAACCACAACACAACGGTACTTGCCAAAGACAACAACCATATCAAGATCGCAAAGCATTGAGACAGACATAAGGTTGTATCCTAAGGACTCAACAAGCATGACTTTGTCCATGTGTCGATCCTTTGTGATCGCAACCTTACCTAGACCCAATACCTGACTTTTGCCTTTGTCGGCAAAGATGATATGCTTCAGATGCGACGGAGATAATGGAGCATCCATCAATAGATTCTTGTCACCAGTCATGTGATTTTTACATCCACTATCGAGGACCCACTCAATGGCTTTGGGTTGATCATCCTGTAGATGAATTAGTGCAGCTTACAAACTCATATACTTCATCAGTGAAGAATATGACATCAATTCATCAGATCAATATCATCAAGCAAGAGAACAGATGAAGCAGTATGAGGACGTGAGAAATGAAAGTTCATTTCTTCATGATTAGCCTGCATCCTTTCAGGCATGCTCAGGTCTCCTGCAAATTCTTCAGATGATTACGTACATCTAGAGACCTGACCCTGCAGAAGAGATTAGTTCTTTTTCTTCACCACCCACATCTGAAGGGGTGGCAAAGAGTTCATCATTCTGCGAGCTCCATAAGAGAAAGGTGGCATAGATGCCAGTCCATTAATTTCACATAAGAGGGGTTAGAGTAAGCATAAGAGTAAGCAGAGAAATTCTTCGAGGACTTATGGACATAATGATTTGAAGAATAATGCACATATCCATAATCCTTAGATCTTCCCTGCGAGACAGATGGGTTAGCATGATGATGTTCATATGAGGACTTTGATCCTTTTGAGGAATATGATCCATGTGAGGAGTTTGGTCCGTATAAGGACTTGGATCCATATGAAGAATTTGGTCCATATGAAGAATTTGATCTGGGGTTCCTATTCTTCACAGGTGGCATCATGATGACATTCACCCGAAGATTTTCAAGGCATCTTTTGGGAACCCAGATTTTCTTCATAGGAGGACCGTTCCTGTAGTTAGTGCCAACATATCTAGCAAATACTTCACCATTCTGATTTTTGAACAGTTTATAGTTGCAGTCAAATGATTCATCATCAGAATGAGGAGATTCACATGCAAATCCAGATAAGTTAGATGGATCAACTGGAGGTCCCTTTGCAGCAACCCATGTAGTTTTGGGGTACTACTCAGGCTTCCAATATGTACCATCAGCATTGAGTTTCCTCTCAAAGGCAATACCCTCTTTCCTAGGGTTCCTGTTGTGGATCTGCTTTTTATGCACATCACAAAGAGTCTGATGCCCTTTGAGGCTTTTGTACATGCCTGTCATGTACAATTCCTTTAGCCCTGCATCGTCAGTGATACTATCAATGTCCTCAGATGAGGAATTATTGATAGCAGAGGCATGTGAAGAATTTGAAACATTAGCAGCATTTGAACATTCAGGTGAAGAATTAGCAGATTCACATTCAATGCATTTCAAACAAGGAGGAACAAATTCTTCCTGAGAAGCGCTGATTTGTTGAGCAAGTAATGAATCGCGCTCCTTCTGAAGATCTTCATAACTCACTCTTAGCTTCTCAAGGTCTTGCTTTCTTTGAAGAAATTCATAAGAAAGCTTCTCATGATCAGATAAGAGAGCGTTATGATGACCTTGAAGATTGTCAAACCTAGTCTGATGTCTCTGAAGGTTTTCAGTCAAGGCTTCAGTGCGATCCATTTCTTCACCCAACATTTCATCACTTTTATCCAGCATGTTTTGAACCTTTTCAAAAGCCCTTTGTTGTGTTACAGCAATCTTAGCAAGTTTAGAATAGTTGGGCTTATGGTTTTCATCAGATTCATTCTCACTTGATTCAGAGGAGGTATATTTGAGTACCTTGGCACCCTTTGCCATGAAGCAATAGGTGGGAGCGTAGTCATCATCGCCTTCATCAGCCTTGTTGGTGAGGTCATTTTCTTCAGTGTTGAAGCTAGACTTGCTGACGAATGTAGTAGCGAGAGCTAGGCTCGCCACTCCGGATTCGGACTCCTAAGATGTCTCACCTTCCTCATTTTCTTCAGATTCAGCCTTAGAGTCCATTTCCTTGCCAATGAATGTCCTAGCCTTCTTGGACCTGCTCTTCTTGTGATATGAAGACGTAGGGGATTTTGATGATGAAGATTTTGTGGATTTCTTCTTTTTCTTCGCATCATCAAAACTGTAATCCTTGTATTTCTTCTTCTTTGATTCCTTTTCCCACTGACGACAATCTTGAATGTAATGTCCAGGTTTCTTGCATTTGTGATAGAGCCTCCTCTTGTAGTCACTGGATGAGGAATCATTGCTCCTTGAGGGTCTTCCAAGGCGACCACGTCTTGAGAACTTTTGGAACTTCTTCATGAGTAGAGCTAGATCATGGCTTAGTTCTTCAGGATCACCAAGGCTGCTACCAGCGTCTTCATCTTCGGACTCAGATACTGCCTTGGCCTTCAGTGCACGTGATCTGCCATAGCTCAAACCATAGAGATCCCTTTTTTCAGCAAGTTGGAACTCATGAGTATTTAGCCTCTCGAGAATATCAGCGAGATCAAGTGACTTGTAATCAGCACATTCTTGTATCATCAATGCCAGAGTGTCAAATGAGGAATCAAGCGATCTTAGCAATTTCTTCACTACCTCATGGTCAGTGATGTCAGTGGCACCAAGTGCTTGAAGCTCATTTGAGATGTCAGTGAGACGATCGAAGGTTTGTTGAACATTTTCATTGTCTAGTCTTTTGAAGCGGTTGAAGAGATTGCGAAGAACATCAACTCGAGAGTCACGCTGTGTTGAGACTCCTCCATTCACCTTGGACAGTCTATCCCAGATAAGCTTAGCAGTTTCCAAAGCACTCACTCTTCCATACTGTCCTTTGCTCAGATAGCCACATATGATATTCTTCGCTTGAGAATCGAGTTGCTTGAATCTCTTCACATCAGCAGCATTCAGAGAAGGTGTGACTGAGGGAACACCATTTTCCACAACATACCACAAATCATTATCAATTGCCTCAAGATGCATTTGCATCTTATTCTTCCAGTAGGGGTAGTCCGTCCCATCGAAGGTAGGACACCCAACAGAGACCTTGATCATACCTGCGGTCGACATAACTAAACTCCAGGGGGTTAAACCAAAATCACACAGAACAAAGGAGTACCTTGCTCTGATACCAATTGAAAGTGCGTTATATCGACTAGAGGGGGTGAATAGGCGGTTTTTATGAATTTTTTGCTGAGGAATTTTCCGGTGAGGAAATTCCTTGGTGAAGAACTACTAGCAGTAGAACAAGCATAGTCATCATGATGAAATGAAGACAGGCATAGAGTACAGGAAGCGTAAGCATATGATAACACAGGATGAAGAAAAACTAACTGAAGAAATTGAACTGAGGAAATTGAGAAAGTCTTCAGTCAAAGTCTTCAAACACAGATATGAACAATCACACAACACAGTTATGAGGAAATGAAAGAGTTGAGGAAATAGAACCAGTAAGCTTGGTGAAGACAATGATTTGGTAGACCAGTTCCAACTGCTGTCTCAGTTGTACGTCTGGTTGGAGCGGCTGAGTATTTAAACTCGAGAACACATAGTCCCGGACACCCAGTCCTGAACACGCAGCTCAGGACACCAAGTCCTCACCGTATTCTCCTTGAACTAAGGTCACACAGACCTCTTCCAATCACTCATGGTAAGTCTTCAGGTGACTTCCGAACCTTCACAAACTTGGTCACTCGGCGATCCACAATTCCTCTTGGATGCTCTAGACCATGACGCCTAACCGTCTGGAAGAAGCATAGTCTTCAAAGGTAACAAGCGTCAGATCCATGCATGATCAATCTCTTCAGTGATGCTCAATCACTTCGGGTTTGTAGGTATTTGGGTTTGGGTTTTTCCTCACTTGATGATTTTCGCTCAAAGTCCTTGGAGGATGGGTTGCTCTCAAATGACAAGTGTCAGTTTCTCTCGGAGCAGCCAACCAGCTAGTGGTTGTAGGGGGTGGCTATTTATAGCCTAGGGAGCAGCCCGACATGACAAGACATAAATGCCCTTCAATGATATGACCGTTAGGTGGATAGATATTGTGGAACAGCTGGCACATGGCACAGCAACGGTCGGAATTTTGAGTAGTAAAATCCTCAGGGCTACCATGTTCCTCACTGTGTAGGTAATCCACACTGGTGAATTCCTAACTCCTCAGTCAGAACAAATTCCTCAGAGACCATAAGAACTTCGTCTGTGTCACTAAAGAATATGACTGGACTGTATGAGATTTCCAATGGCTTCACTCGAAGGGATTGGTAGGTGTAGGATTTTGAGTTGAGCATCACATGGAAATTTTTCCTTAGTATTTCCTCGACCCCCTTTAACAGTACGGTGTTTCCTATAACTCAAGAAAGAGAAAATGAAACTACTAAAACAAAAGTCGTCATGCTTCATGTTCATCGAATGAATACCAAGTCTTCAAGGTCACACCAATTTCTTCACTTTCAAAGTCTTCAGAAAGTCTTTAGAAATCCAAAGTCTTCAGTCGAAGAACTTTATTTTTAGGGGTCGACTTTCTCTTTAAATATCAAACTCCTCATAGACTTATAGACGTGTGTACACTCACAAACGCATTAGTCCCTTAACCTATAAGTCTTCAATACACAAAAATCACTAAGGGGCACTAGATGCACTTACAACACCTAGAGGACCAGGCTATGAGGGCCCACGAGCTTGTTAAGGAGAGGAGTCGGAGCCTCCTAGGGCGCGCATTCTCACATGTCTTTAGTCATCTTCAGAACCTCGACCCCCACTTCAACTTCGACACCACCATAGCCCAGTGCCCGGGGCTATCCGGGACAACCTGTCACACTAGGTGGACCATCACGTGGACGCCCTGGTCAGGGTGTTCACCACCAAGGACGACACAGTGGTGGTCACGGTGGACGAAGATGGCGCGGTCGACACCGGCGAAGACGATGCTAGTAACAGCGCTAGCAGCGCGTACGAGAGCGACCAGGGTGACGCCGCGAGCAGCATGTCCAGTCAAGCATGGACTCCCTCGCCTTGAACCTGCACGCAAAGACTTGGCCACGGCTCCGCTGGGCGTCAAAGCATTTTGGAGGGGGAGCCCCTCGTGTATGTAAATTAATGTCCTGTTCTTCTTTTTCTCGTTTTAAAGTCGAACCTGAAACGCGCTCTCGCGAGCTCGTGAGCCCCTGAGCAGGGTTGTCGCTGTGACTTATCTTGATGCTAGCCAGCCTTGAGCGGGTTGTGAGGTTGTTGGCGTGCCCTTCTCCTGAGCCAAACCCTTAGGAGATCATGGGCTCTGGGCCTCCTGAGGAGCCCGCGGATCCGTCCGAGAGAGCCATGCCAGGAGCGTCCTGCAGACCGTGGCAGGATGCACACGCGGCCACCTTGCGGTGCGTGCACTCTTGCCCCGAGGGGGTCCTGCCCAGGTTGTCCAGACACGCCTAGCGCGGTCGGCTGACCAGCCCCGAGCCGGAGGGTCGGGGTGTGATCCTTAAAAGTAGGGCACACAACTAAAATGCGATAAAACCGACAGAAACCAGAGAAAAACTCCCCCCCACTTTTTAGATAATAGAAGAACTTCAAGTCCCAGTCCAAAAGGCAGCGAATCGAGCTATAGAAAAAGGGGCGAAAGCAAACGGCCTCGTCCGACACCTAGCTCATCTTCTTGTCTTCCCACCAGCGCGGAGCTAAGTGCTTTCACTGGATGTGAGCATGGTCACTGGGGTACGGTATCAACGGCTAGTGCGGAGCATGGTGGTTCCATTTGGACGTGGGCGGGAGCCCCTGAAGCTGAGGTGCGGCGCTCTAGAGACTCCGGGGCGTGTACATCCCCACTCATTATTACGTGAGGGTGTCATGAGCGGAGACCTTCACAGGCGCGAGCCTTGGTTCATATCGCCAAGCGAGGGCCCCGCCCTGCGCCACCCCGACCACCATTGGGGCGTCCAGAAACCAAGACGAGACTAAGGGGCAAGGGGGATGCTAGCGGCACCCTCGGCGACCACGGGCCCTCTACCATGGGTAAAGGGCTCACCGGCACCTCCCCCGGCACAGGACCTACCTCCATGCAGCGCTTTGCTCCATGCAGCGCAGGGGAGGCCCTGGCTCCTGGCCCCTCCCGCGTAGCCCCTACTGTGCCACTCCTGCTGGAAGGGGGGCCACCGGCCCGGGGCTCCCGTTAGCTGTTGCGACTTGGTTCACCTGCAACCCAAGGTTAGTGTAAGCGTGCTCCCGAGTCACCGGTTGTACCCTGCTGTCGTCGTCGCTGAAGGGGTCGGTGAAGCCTCCAGGCAGCTCGTGGAAGACCCGTGGCTCGGGCGTTCCGCCTTCCCATCCCGGCTCGGGGGACGAGCTGGGACCTTCTCCTAGTGTGTACTCTAGATCCATCATGCAGGGCACGTAGGTGTCTACGGCCGCCGCGCTGGAGCCGTCGCTTGGGTGTCCCATGCCTTGGGCCGCTGACTACGGCGCCTGGCCTTGGTGGGCGCTGGGTTGCACCCCAGCACGGCCCCGCAGGGGACCGACAACGCTTATTACTCCTGGAGGTGGCACCGCCATGGTAAGACGTGCTGCACCGGGGACCATGCTGACGTTGTCGGGTCCCCCCAACACTATGAGTGGCGCGTGAGCCCGTTCGGGCCTGGCGCGCACCACTGCCACAACCTGAGGCGTGGGTAATGTGCAGAAGGGCCTCGTTCCCTTGTAAGCAGTGTTGAGTAGTTCAGCGACATGCTCCAGCAGTGCGTCGCGACCGCTCTTCCCCAACCTGCACCGCAGCAGCTCCCGTGCCACGATGAGTGCGGCTCGCATGTTCGCCTGCTCCCACCGGGTGTGTGGTGCCGTCGCCGCAGCATAGCCCGAAGATCGCGTGGTGGCGCGTGTGCGTCGTGGTGCGAGGGCGGACGGTGCTGACCCGCACCGCCCGCGTCCGGTGGTGTTGGGCGGCGTACGAGCCGCCTGGAGCGCGGAGTTGAGGCCTTCTTGAGCGGACGGCGCCGCCCGGGTGGGCCAAGCAACCCAATGCTTGGCATGAACCCTCGAACCGTCAGCCATCAGGGCCGCAGGGATGGCGAACTGATTAACGAAAGAGAGGCTTTGGAGCACCCCTACCTGGCAAGCCTAATGTCAGATTCAGGGCTCCGCAGACCCATGAGAGGTTCGAACACTGGGCTATGCACGAAGAACACTCTCTCCCTAGCTTGCTCGCTAACGATCTCACGGCCTAGCTCGACGAACCCAAAGAATGAGAGACACAGAGATTTATCCTGGTTCGGGCCGCCTTGCGGTGTAATACCCTACTCCAGCTTCGTGGTGGATTGCCTCTAGTGGTTGAGGATGAACTAGTACAATGGATGAACAACCTCGGGAGGTGAGGTGTTTTTGAGCTTGATGAGCCGGTGAGCTGGTCCGGGTGGAATGGATTCGATCCCCTCCCTATGGTGGTGGCTAAGTCCTATTTATAGTGGCCTCGGTCCTCTTCCCAAATGTTAGGCAGGAAGGGATCCCACAACGGCCAAATTCGAAGGGAGATAACTAGTACAAGTTATCCTGACAAAAGTAGTCTTCGCCTACAAAGGCTCTTATGGTGACATTGTCGTGGGCTCCGCGATGACCTCCGTCCTGCCATCCTGGCGGTCTTGGTTTTTTTGCACCAATATGGAAACCTTTGCCTGATGCCTCGGGACCCCGCGCCTGCGCTTGCCTCCTTAACACCAAAGAGGAAACTGGTACACTGCGCCTGCTGGCGCCTGCCTAGCCTTGGTCGTCATGGCTCACATCATACGCACCTCGCGAGGTGCACCCTGCATAGATGTCTCCGCTCCTCGGGAGCCAGCCTAGCGAGGCCGCCCCCAGGGAGGTATTGGTGTCGTCCACCTCGCGAGGCTTGGCCCCTCATGAGGGTTGCTACCTCTTGAGCACTGCGTTGGTTTTCCCTTGAAGAGGAAAGGGTGATGCAGCAAAGTAGCGTAAGTATTTCGCTCAGTTTTTGAGAACCAAGGTATCAATCCAGTAGGAGGCCATGCACGAGTCCCTCGCACGTACACAAACAAATAAATCCTCGCAACCAACACGATAAGGGGTTGTCAATCCCTACACGGTCACTTACGAGAGTGAGATCTGATACATATGATAAGATAATATTTTGGTATTTTTATGATAAAAATGCAAAGTAAAATAAAAGGGTAATAAAAATAACTAAGTGTTGAAAGATTAATATGATGGAAGATAGACCCGGGGGCCATAGGTTTCACTAGTGGCTTCTCTCAAGAACATAAGTATTCACGGTGGGTAAACAAATTACTGTTGAGCAATTGACAGAATTGAGCATAGTTATGAGAATATCTAGGTATGATCGTGTATATAGGCATCACGTCCAAGATAAGTAGAGCGATGTGACGCCCTCGATTTGACCGTACGCTAATCATGCACGCAAATGTGTACGATCAAGATCAAGGACTCACGGGTAGATATCACAACACAACTCTACAAATAAAATAAGTCATACAAGCATCATATTACAAGCCAGGGGCCTCGAGGGCTCGAATACAAGAGCTCGATCATAGACGAGTCAGCGGAAGCAACAATATCTGAGTACAGACATAAGATAAACAAGTTTGCCTTAAGAAGGCTAGCACAAACTGGGATACAGATCGAAAGAGGCGCAGGCCTCCTGCCTGGGATCCTCCTAACTACTCCTGGTCGTCGTCAGCGGGCAGCACATAGTAGTAGGCACCTCCGGTGTAGTAGGAGTCGTCGTCGACGGTGGCGTCTAGATCCTGGGCTCCAACATCTGGTTGCGACAATCAGGTAGAAGGGATAGAGGGAAAAGAAGGAGAAAGCAACCGTGAGTACTCATCCAAAGTATTCGCAAGCAAGGAGCTATACTGCATATGTATGCATTGGTATCAAATGGAATAAGGGTATCATATGTGGACTGAACTGCAGAATGCCAGAATAAGAGGGGGATAACTAATCCTGTCGAAGACTACGCTTCTGGAAGCCTCCGTCTTGCAGCATATAGAAGAGAGTAGACTGAAGACCTCCAAGTAGCATCGTATAGCATAATCCTAACCGATGATCCTCCCCTCGTCGCCCTGTGAGAGAGCGACCACCGGTTGTATCTGGCACTTGGAAGGGTGTGTTTTATTAAGTATCCGGTTCTAGTTGTCATAAGGTCAAGGTACAACTCCAAGTCGTCCTGTTACCGAAGATCACGGCTATTCGAATAGATTAACTTCCCTGCAGGGGTGCACCACATAACCCAACACGCTCGATCCCATTTGGCCGGACACACTTTCCTGGGTCATGCCCGCCCTCGAAAGATCAACACGTCGCAGCCCTACCTAGGCACAACAGAGAGGTCAGCACGCCAGTCTAAATACTATGGCGCAGGGGTCTAGGCCCATCGCCCTTTGCACACCTGCACGTTGCGAACGCGGCCAGAAGCAGACCTAGCCTAGTGGCGTTCCAGTCCAATCCGGCGCGCGCCACTCAGTCGCTGACGTCACGAAGGCTTCGGCTGATACCACGATGTCGAGTGCCCATAACTGTCCCCGCGTAGATGGTTAGTGCGTATAAGCCAAATGGCCAGACTCAGATCAAATACCCAGATCTCGTTAAGCGTGTTAAGTATCCGCGAACGCCGACCAGGGCCAGGCCCACCTCTCTCCTAGGTGGACTGAACCTACCCTATCGCTCCGCCACAAAGTAACAATCGAGGGTCGTTGGGGACCCAGGCCCACCTCTACCGGGATGGAGCCACCTGCCCCTTTAGCCCCCAACTCCGAACAGTACCACAGGTAATGTAACTGTGTAAAGTATATAACATATGCCCCTGATCACCTCCCGAAGTGATCACGGCCCAGCAGTATAGCATAGCAGACAAACAAGAGTGTAGGGCCACTGATGGAACACTAGCATCCTATACTAGGCATGTAGGATTGCAGGTAAAGGTAACAACAGTAATAACAAGGACAGGCTATGCATCAGGATAGGAATAACGGAAAGCAGTATCATGCTACACTACTCTAATGCAAGCAGTATAGAAGAGAGTAGGCGATATCTGGTGATCAAGGGGGGGGGGGCTTGCCTGGTTGCTCTGGCAAGAGAGAGGGGTCGTCAACACCGTAGTCGAACTGGAGGTCGCCGACAGTCTCGGGGTCTACCGGAAAGAAGTAACGGAGGGGAAACACAATAAATAACAGAGCAATCAAAGCATCACAAAGTGTAACATGGCATTGCGCGGTACTAGAGGTAACCTAACGAAGTAGTAGGTGCTACCGGCGAAGGGGAGAAACATCCGGGAAAGTGTTCTCGGTGTTTCGCGTTTTCGGACTAAAGAATCGGAGGAAAAAGTTCCATGTTCATCATGCTTGAGGTGTGTGGTAGGCAAATGAGTGGCATATTTGGATTCGTCTAATTTTTTTTATCATCTTTCATATATAAATTATTCCGATCCGAGTTACGGATTATTTTTTTTATGGATTTTTCAAAGTTTTAACAATATTTCGAAATTATTATTAACTCGAAATAAAAGGGGAAATTGCTATGTGCACCCAGCAGAGTGTACACAGCAGGGCCACCGAAGGCTGACAGTGGGGTCAACAGTGCAGTCAACAGTCAACTGTTGACTGTTGACTGGTCAAAACCGTAGATGGGCCTAGGTGTCATTCACACATATCTTTCATTTTCTTTTTAAGTGGATATCTAGAGGGGGGTCCACCTGTCATTTGCACTATACCTAACCACTGATTAGACTAGCTAGTAGGAGTACTAGTTAGCTAATGGAGAGCCGGCTGGCCACCACACACAGAACACACACGCACACACAACGCAAGGTTAAGAAAAGATAGCATTTTGTGATTTTTGGAAGATTTAAACCATGCATCAAATGAATTTGGTCCAGTGGAATAATATGAAGTTTCTCAAGTGTACATTCTACTCATATTTATTTTTGGCCTGTTAGTAATTGTTTAACCGGAGTTTAGGGGTTGTCTAGGGGGTTACTCATTGTATAAATACAAAAGCTAGCTAGTAGCTACAGTACTAGAAGTTGTAGTATAAGCAGAGCACTGGCAATGGCGTGGCACAGGCGATGCGGTGCACCGACGCCGCGACGCGAGCGAGCTGCACACGGACGCAGCAAGCGCGCGAGGCCGAGGGCGGCCAAGGCGCGAACGCGGGCGCCCCGGGGCAGTAGCTAGCGAGGCAGGGCTTGGCCCGGGCGGGCAGCGTCCATGGCGTGCGCGGAAGTGGCCGTAGGCCACGGCGGGCGTGTGTGGGGACGGGGATGCGGCAGCGCGGGCGAGTGGCCGCGGCAGTAGGTAGGGCCTCGCAGCGGCCAGCGCGTGCGGAGGCACGGCCAGGCGCAGCGGCGGCGACAAACGAGGCGCATGGGGCGTAGCGAGCGAGTGCAGGCACCTGTGGATGCACTCTGGCGTAGCGAGGGGAGCGGTCAAGCGACGGTGGCGCAGGGCATAGTCAGGTAGCTGGCGCCCGAGACGGGACGTAGCCGGTGCGGTCGTGCGCATGCGCGCCCGCCGGCAGGGCCAACGCAGGCAACGGTAGTGGCTGTCGCTATGCGAGCGTGGACGTGATGGTGCTCGGGGCTCGCGGGAAAAGGCAGCTACGACACGGGATTGAGAAAACGAGGACGAGGGGAAAGGATGAGAGCTCACGGTGAGGCACATGAAAGGCCGGCGACGGATTAGGAGCAGTAGGACGGTCGCAACGGACGGAGCTCGTCGAGGAGGAGGCCAGGGACGACGAGGCGGCCACGGCGAGGACGAACGGCGTCGGGGCGGCAAGCGTCGTCTTCGCGCGCGTCGTAGTGGAGGCGGTCGGGGACGGGGAGCTTCGGCGTCAGGTGGCGGTGACAGGGCGCCGCGGGCATCCGAATCGGGGCGGAGAGGGAGAGTGAGGAGAGAGTTAGGGCTAGGGTTTTTCGACGAAGGGGCGCCGACCCTATTTGTAGGTGGGGGTTCGCCGGCGGATGGCCGCCACGGCGTGGACCGGTGCCGTGGCGGGCATCGGGCGTGCCCACGACCCCCCCCCCCCCCCCCACGAACAGGGAGGGAGCGGGTACCGGGGGAACTGGGCCGGCCTGGTGGTTAGGTGGGCCAAGTGGCCTAGTGGGAGGGGGTTGATTCGTTTAATTTTCCCTTTTTGTTTATTAACTTTTTATCTTTAATCTTTTATTTTTTTATTTAATTTCCACACCATTATTGTTTAATAAAAATATGAGACTCCGACCTAAATTAGTGTTTTAGTTTAACCCTCAGCCACAAAAAGTTTGGTACTCAATTAATTTAGTTCAAAATTTTACTATTTTAAAAGGCATTTATATAGTAGTTTAAGCCATGGTTATATAAAAAAAGCATTAAATATTTTATAAAAGTTGTGTTCCTTCAGCAATATTACCTATGAATTATTTGGTTCACTCCCAACATTTTATTTTTTAATATTTGAAAAAAAAATATTGTTTGCTTGATTTTGATTTTGAATTTGAATCGGTTTCGAACTAACGCAAGATTAGCGATAGTAACGGAAGTGACATGGTGTTATTAGCAGAGGTTACTGTAGCTTGATTATCAGGGCGTCACAAGCGACTCCTGTCTGCATCTACTACTATTACTCTACACAAAGACCGCTATCTAGCATGCATCTAGAGTATTAAGTTCAAGAGAATAGAGTAACACTTTAAGCAAGATGACATGATGTAGAGGGATAAACTCATGCAATATGATATAAACCCCATCTTGTTATCCTCGATGGCAACAATACAATATGTGCCTTGCTACCCCTACTATCACTCAGAAAGGACACCGCAAGATTGAACCCAAAGCTAAGCACTTCTCCCATTGCAAGAAAGATCAATCTAGTAGGCCAAACCAAACTGATAATTCGAAGAGACTTGCAAAGATAACCAATCATAGATAAAAGAATTCAGAGAAGATTCAAATATTGTTCATAGATAAACTTGATCATAAACCCACAATTCATCGGTCTCAACAAACACACCGCAAAAGAAGATTACATAGAATAGATCTCCACAAGAGAGGGGGGAACTTTGTATTGAGATCCAAAAAGAGAGAAGAAGCCATCTAGCTAATAACTATGGACCCGTAGGTCTGAGGTCAACTACTCACACTTCATCGGAGAGGCTATGGTGTTGATGTAGAAGCCCTCCGTGATCGATGCCCGCTCCGACGGAGCTCCGGAAAAGGCCCCAAGATGGGATCTCGTGGATGCAGAAAGTTACGGCAGTGGAATTAGGGTTTTGGCTCCGTATCTGGTAGTTTTGGGGTACGTTGGTATATATAGGAGGAAGGAGTACGTCGGTGGAGCAACAGGGGGCCCACGAGGGTGGAGGGCGCGCCTAGGGGGGGGGGGGGGGGGGTAGGCGCGCCCCCTACCTCGTGCCCTCCTCGTTGATTGCTTGACGTAGGGTCCAAGTCCTCTGGATCATGTTCGTTCCGAAAATAACGTTCCCAAAGGTTTCATTCCGTTTGGACTCCGTTTGATATTCTTTTTCTGTGAAACCCTAAAATAGGCAAAAAAACAAAAATTTTGAGCTGGGCCTCCGGTTAATAGGTTAGTCCCACAAATAATATAAAAGTGTATAATAAACCCCAATAATGTCCAAAACAGAATATAATATAGCATGGAACAATCAAAAATTATAGATACGTTGGAGACGTATCAAGCGTCCCCAAGCTTAATTCCTGCTAGTCCTCAAGTAGGTAAATGATAAAAACAGAATTTTTGATGTGGAATGCTACTTGGCATATTTTCAATGTAATTCTTCTTAATTTTGGTATGAATATTTAGATCCGAAAGATTCAAGATAAAAGTTCAATATTGACATAAAAATAATAATACTTCAAGCATACTAACTAAGCAATTATGTCCTCTCAAAATAACATGGCCAAAGAAAGCTCATCCCTACAAAATCATATAGTTTAGTCATGCTCCATTTTCATCACACAAGAATGCTCTCACCATGCACAACCCTGATGACAAGCCAAGCAATTGTTTCATACTTTAGTGATCTCAAAATTTTTCAATCTTGACGCAATACATGAGCGTGAGCCGTGGATATAGCACTATGGGTGGAATAGAATATAATGATGGAGGTTATGTGGAGAAGACAAAAAAGGGAGAAAGTCTCACATCAACGAGGCTAGTCAATGAGCTATGGGGATGCCCATCAATTGATGTTAATGCAAGGAGTAGGGATTGCCATGCAACGGATGCACTAGAGCTATAAATATATGAAAGCTCAACAAAAGAAACTAACTGGGTGTGCATCCAATTTGCTTGCTCACGAAGACCTAGGGCATTTGAGGAAGCCCATTGTTGGAATATACAAGCCAAGTTCTATAATGAAAAGTTCCCGCTAGTATATGAAAGTGACAAAACAAAAGACTCTCTATCATGAAGATTATGGTGCTACTTTGAAGCACAAGTGTAGTAAAAAGGATAGTAACATTGTACCTTCTCTCTTTTTCTCTCATTTTTTGGACCTTCTCTTTTTTTGGCCTTTTTTCCTCACTTGGTATAGTGCTCTAGAAAATGATGATCATCACACTTCTATTTATTTACAACTCAATGATTACAACTCGATACTAGAACAAAGTATGAACCTATATGAATGCCTCCGGCGGTGTACCAGGATATGCAATGAACCAAGAGTGACATGTATGAAAGGATTATGAATGGTAGCTTTGCCACAAATACTATGTCAACTACATGATCTTGCAAAGCAATATGAAAATTATGAATGTGTCATGATAAATGGAACGGTGGAAAGTTGCATGGCAATATATCTCGGAATGGCTATGGGAATGCCATAATAGGTAGGTATGGTGGCTGTTTTGAGGAAGATATAAGGATGTTTATGTGTGAAAGAGCGTATCATATCACGAGGTTTGGATGCACCGACGAAGTTTGCACCAACTCTCAATGTGAGAAAGGACAATGCACGGTACCGAAGAGGCTAGCAATGATGGAAAGGTGAGAGTGCGTATAATCCATGGACTCAACATTAGTCATAAAGAACTCACATACTTATTGCAAAAATCTACAAGGCATCAAAAACCAAGCACTACGTGCATGCTCCTAGGGGGATAGATTGGTAGGAAAAGACCATCGCTCATCCCCGACCGCCACTCATAAGGAGGACAATCCAATAACACCTAATGTTTCAAATTTGTTACATAACGTTTACCATGCGTGCATGCTATGGGACTTGCAAACTTGAACACAAGTATTTTTCAAATTCACAACTACTCAACAAGCACAACTTTGATATCACTACCTCCATGTTTCAAAACAATCATCGAGCATCAAGCTTCTCTTAGTATTCAACACACTCATAAGAAAGTTTTTACTAGTCTTGAATACCTAGCATATTAGAACTATTTAAGTAAATTACCATGCTATTTAAGACTCTCAAAATAATATAAGTGAAGCATGAGAGAATAATAGTTTCTATAAAACAAAACCACCACTGTTCTCTAAAAGATATAAGTGAAGTACTAGAGCAAAAACTATATAACTCAAAAGATATAAGTGAAGCACATAGAGTATTCTAATAATTTCCGAATCATGTGTGTGTCTCTCGAAAGGTGTGTACAGAAAGGATGATTGTGGTAAACTAAAAATCAAAGATTCAAATCATACAAGACGCTCCAAGCAAAACACATAGCATGTGGTGAATAAAAATATAGCTCCAAGTAAAGTTACCGATGGAAGTAGACGAAAGAGGGGATGCCTTCTGGGGCATCCCCAAGCTTTAGCTTTTAGGTGTCCTTAGATTATCTTGGGGTGCCATTGGCATCCCCAAGCTTAGGCTCTTGCCACTCCTTGTTCCATAATCCATCAAATCTTTCACCCAAAACTTGAAAACTTCACAACACAAAACTTAAAGTTGAAAATCTCGTGAGCTCCATTAGCGAAAGAAAACAAAACACCACTTCAAGGTACTGTGATGAATTAATTATTTATTTATGTTTGTGTTAAACCTACTGTATTCCAACTTCTCTATGGTTTATAAACTATTTTACTAGCCATATATTCATCAAAATAAGCAAACAACACACGGAAAACAGAATCTGTCAAAAACACAACAGTCTGTAGTAATCTGTCGCTAACGCAAGATCTGGAACCCCAAAAATTCTAAAATAAATTGCTGGATGTGAGGAAGTTATCTATTAATCTTCTGCGAAAAGAATTAACTAAATAGCGCTTTCCAAATAAAAATGTCAGCAATTCTTGTGAGCGCTAAAGTTTCTGTTTTTTACAGCAAGATTAAAAAGACTTTCCCAAGTCTTCCCAACGGTTCTACTTGGCACAAACACTAATTAAACACAAAAAACACAACCAAACCAGAGGCTAGATAAATTATTTATTACTAAACAGGAGCAAAAAGCAAGGAATAAAAATAAAATTGGGTTTCCTCCCAACAAGCGCTATCGTTTAACGCCCCTAGCTAGGCATAAAAGGCAAGGATAAATCTAGGTATTGCCATCTTTGGTAGGCAATTCTTGAATGAGGCATCTGTCATCCTTAAGAGTTTCTTTATTTTTATTAATTATAAAACTTTTAGGCACAAGATCTAAAAATTCATTTGTAATTGGTTCCTTAATGATAGCAAAAAGATTGGGATGAATACTTATAGATTTGAGATCCGCAGTTTCCTTACTAGAGGATTCACCCTTATTTTTAGGAACATACATAAGCTTGGCAATTTTAGTTGGAGGACTTGGAGTATTCTTTACGGAGGAAAAAGCGGTTCCCAAGTTGGTAATGATATTCTCAAGTTTATCAATTCTAGTGGAATCCTGATTTATTTTCTCATTCACTATGGGTTCCTTCTCCTTAATATTTTTCAAAGTGACTCCTACTTTAGATCCATATTGAGTGATTCGGTTGTGGATCTTTCTATCCAAATTTTCAATTAGCTCTACGGTAGCAACTTTATTTTCAATTATTTCAAGTTTTTGCATTACATGCTCCAGAGCTAACATAGTTCCATTAATCATAAGAGGGGGTGAGCCAAACAAATATATCATAGCATTATAAGAATCAAAAGTATGGCTACCCAAGAAATTCCCTCCAGTAATGGTATCAAGGATATATCTATACCAAGGAGTAGTGCCTACATAAAAATTGCGGAGAAGAACGGAAGTGGATTGCTTCCTGGTAGATCTATTTTGAGCATTGCAAATCCTATACCAAGCGTCTTTTAAATTTTCTCCTTCCCTTTGTTTAAAATTTAGAACTTCATTAACGGGAGATAACGGAGAAGATAGGGGACAAGACATAACAACAAGCAAGCAAAGAAGAGGCGAACGGAAAAGAGAGGGTGAATAAAACGGCAAGGGTGAAGTGGGGGAGAGGAAAACGAGAGGCAAATGGCAAATAATGTAATGCGGGAGATAAGGGTTTGTGATGGGTACTTGGTGTGTTGACTTTTGAGTAGACCTCCCCGGCAACGGCGCCAGAAATCCTACTTGCTACCTCTTGAGCACTGCGTTGGTTTTCCCTTGTAGAGGAAAGGGTGATGCAGCAAAGTAGCGTAAGTATTTCCCTTAGTTTTTGAGAACCAAGGTATCAATCCAGTAGGAGGCCACCCACGAGTCCCTCGCACCTACACAAACAAATAAATCCTCGCAACCAACACAATAAGGGGTTGTCAATCCCTACACAGTCACTTACGAGAGTGAGATCTGATAGATATGATAAGATAATATTTTTGGTATATTTATGATAAAAATGCAAAGTAAAATAAAAGGGAAATAAAAATAACTAAGTTTTGAAAGATTAGTATGATGGAAGATAGACCCAGGGGGCATAGGTTTCACTAGTGGCTTCTCTCAAGAGCATAAGTATTCACGGTGGGTAAACAAATTACTGTTGAGAAATTGACATAATTGAGCATAGTTATGAGAATATCTCGGTATCATCATGTATATAGGCATCACGTCCAAGATAAGTAGACCGACTCCTGCCTGCATCTACTACTATTACTCCACACATCGACCACTATCCAACATGCATCTAGAGGATTAAGTTCAAGAGAATAGAGTAACGCTTTAAGCAAGATGACATGATGTAGAGGGATAAACTCATGCAATATGATATAAACCCCATCTTGTTATCCTCGATGGCAACAATACAATACGTGCCTTGCTGCCCCTACTATCACTGGGAAAGGACACCGCAAGATTAAACCCAAAGCTAAGCACTTCTCCCATTGCAAGAAAGATCAGTCTAGTAGGCCAAACCAAACTAATAATTCAAAGAGACTTGCAAAGATAACCAATCATACATAAAAGACAGAGAAGATTCAAATATTGTTCATAGATAAACTTGATCATAAACCCACAATTCATCGGTCTCAACAAACACACCGCAAAAGAAGATTACATCGAATAGATCTCCACAAGAGAGGGGAAGAACTTTGTTTTGAGATCCAAAAAGAGAGAAGAAGCCATCTAGCTAATAACTATGGACCTGTGGGTCTGAGGTAAACTACTCACACTTCATCCGAGAGGCTATGGTGTTGATGTAGAAGCCCTCCGTGTTCAATGCCCCCTCCGGCGGAGCTCTGGTAAAGGACCCAAGGTGGGATCTCGTGGATACAGAAAGTTACGGCGGTGGAATTAGGGTTTTGGCTCCGTATCTGATAGTTTGGGGGTACGTAGGTATATATAGGGGGAAGGAGTACGTCGGTGGAGCAACAGGGGGCCCACGAGGGTGGAGGGCGTGCCTGGGGGGTAGGCGTGCCCCCTACCTTGTGCCCTCTTCGTTTATTGCTTGACGTAGGGTCCAAGTCCTCTGGATCATGTTCATTCCGAAAATCACGTTCCCGAAGGTTTCATTCCGTTTGGACTCCGTTTGATATTCTTTTTCTGCGAAACCCTAAAATAGGCAAAAAAACAACAATTCTGGGCTGGGCCTCCGGTTAATAGGTTAGTCCCAAAAATAATATAAAAGTGTATAATAAAGCCCAATAATGTCCAAAACAAAATATAATATAGCATGGAACAATAAAAAATTATAGATACATTGGAGACGTATCAAGGGTCTTGTGTTGTTGCTGCCGAACTAGGCCTTACCAGGCCGCTGGTGGAGCCACGCCGCGGGCCGCAGTCAAGCAAGTCTGGGCACCCCTAGTCCCAGAACGCCCACGGGATATTCTGACTTTGACTATGTTGGTGATCGTGTGGACCGCAAGTCGACATTAGGCACATGCCATTTCCTCGGACGATCCTTAGTATGTTGGTCCTCAAAGAAGTAGAACTGCGTATCACTCTCTACTGTTCAAGCTGAGTACATTGCTGCTGGTTCGTGCTGTGCTCAATTGCTATGGATGAAGCAAACCCTCAAGGACTACGGCATCAATGTGAAGAATGTGCCACTCTACTGTGACAATGAGATTGCCATCAAGATTGCTCATAACCCAGTTCGGCACTCAAAGACAAAGCACATCTAGATTCGTCATCATTTTCTTCGAGATCATGTGTTGAAGGGCGCCATCTCTATTGAGCACGTGAAGACTGAAGAACAGCTAGCCGATATCTTCACAAAGCCCTTGGATGAGAAAATATTTAGCAAGTTGCGGTGTGAGCTAAATATCTTAGAATCTTCGAATGTTCTTCGAAAAGGACACACATCCGAACGCTTATGCAAATTGATGACTTAGATGTGCAACACATGAAGTAACATTTTTCTTCAATCAATGAAGACTAACCCTCTAAGTGTGAACAAATTAACAAAGAATTTGGTTCTCAGAGCCCTACGACAATTGTACGCGGCGTCTGAAATCACCATTCTTATACGGTGGGTCTTGCCATCAACAAAAGTTGAAAATCTTCAATTTGAGTTTTTCTTCAGTTTTGAAATTCCTTAGTTGTTCACGTTCTTCAACTTTGCAAAGTCTTCACTCTTTCCGACTATGTTCTTCATTGGCTATATATATTTGCGTTTTCAGTCATCTACAACATCCACTTATTGCTAATTCTTCAACTTGACTTTTCTGCTAAGTGAATGTGATCGGACCCTTCCCCCTCTATGCTAAACTCAACCCAGTCTGTTCACAAATTCTTCATGTGTGTTCTATTTGAAACCCGTTCAAAATCTTCACTGTTTCCTTGTCAGCTGAAGAATTTGCGAATGAAACATTAAAATTTGCATATCTCAATTTTTGGCTTTTGCCGCTCAAACCGTTCCACATCCCACGATATGATTATTCTATTCACCCATGATCTCACACGATCTCCACCTCACTGTACGTGGGTGACACATGTTGATAGGATGAGAAAGGTTAGGGGCATGTTCTTCCAATTTCCTCGGGTGAGCGGTTTTTCACCTTGGTTATAAATACCCCTCACCCTCCTCAGACTGCATTTATCCCGCTCGATCTCACTCCCCTCGCTCGAGCTCTCAGATCTAGTGGCGCTGCTACTTCCATCGTCGCCGGTGAGGAAGAGCTTCACTGCCCCGACCTCGTCGCCGTCGTACTCGCGTCAGCCGCCGAAATCTTCACTCCGCCGCCGCCGTAGATGTCTTCCACCGCCGAGTTAGGGCGTCGAAGATCTGAACGGATGAACTTCCCATCTACACTTCCCAGTTCATCATGTTCTTCATCAAGGGTAAATAAAATCTATTTTTACTGCCCTTGTTGATTCTGATGATTTTCACAAAATCTTCAAAAGGTGTTTATTCTTCAAGTCCCCACTCGTTAAACACCTCACATGCATTTGTTCTTGATCTATTTCTCTAAGCAATGTTTTTTCAAGATTCCTCAGTTGTGTGGATTTCCAAACTATACAACTCTGGAACCCAAGTCAAAGACCGCTAGTGAAAGTCCTCAAGACACTCCTGGTCAAATTCCTCAAACTTGTTTCTTTTGAAAAACTTCTGAGAATGCATGTGACCTCTCCAAATTCTTTACACCTATACTCTGTTCACAGGTACACATGTCCACTGCTGAATCACTAGGTTCTCATCAACTTAACTCATTTCCAGCGTTCCTCCAAAACAAATTGCATACCTCTTCAGAGAATTATGTTGTTCAAATTCCTCCGTTGAAGAAAATGGCTGATGGCAAGAGACCTAAGAAGGGAGGGAAAAGACCAGAAGTGAACACATATTTTGAGATCCCTGATGACATTTATGAGGGCTATTGCACTCCTAATGAAGCCAAACATGGCAAGGGGAATACAAATCAGCGCAATGTGCGCATATAGAGGATCGAAAGGAGATGGGCACGAGAATGGAGGGAGTACAGATATGTCACTCCTAAGTACATGAAGAAATTCTCTTTACACCCTGCTTGCCCAAGACCTCCGTTGGCACTTGGCCAAATTGTTGATCCCACTAGCCTCAAGCAAGGTGGGTACTATCCAGATGAATGGGCCAAAATGGCCAAGGAAGCAGTGAGGAAACTCAATGAAGACTCTGCTGTTGCTGCTGCTGAGGCCTTTGCTAGCAAGCCTAAGAAGGCTATGCCCAAGAAACCTACGCACAAGCCCAGTTCCTCAACAATGCCCTCACGGCCAAGCTCATCAATGCCCTCACGGCATATTCCTCAAGCAGCTCTAGTCCCCACTGTTGCAAAACCTTCAGCTGTTGCTGCAAAGTCCTCGGCACCTGCGCACCTTGCCTCGTGCCAAAGGACAACTGGTATCTCAATTGCTTCAGGAGCATCTGCAAGTTCTTCAGCTCCTCCGCAGTCCTCAACAGGCCCAACTTTGCCGAAGACAAAGGCCACTGCTGGACGAGGCATAAGGCCAAGTCTTCACAAGAAGTAGGTTGCCTTCTGTAACGCCCTCGATGCGGCTATATCTCCCATGTGTCGAAACACGACTTACAGGCATAACCGCATTGAAAGCAATGTCGCAAGTGAGGTAATCTTCACACAACCCATGTAATACATAAGGGAAAAGATACATAGTTGGCTTACAATCGCCACTTCACACAATTACATGAATAAAGCATTACATCATCCAGATACAATGAAGGTTCGGCTACGGAACCAAAATAAAAGAAGACTACCCCAAATGCTACACAGATCCTCGATCGTCCCAACTGGGCTCCACTACTGATCAACTGGAAAACGGAACAACATAAAGAACAAGATCTTCATCGAGCTCCTCCTTGAGCTTTGTTGTGTCATCCGCACGGTTCAACGGCACCTGCAAGCTGGTTTTGGAAGTATTTGTGAGTCACGGGGACTCAGCAATCTCACACCCTCACGATCAAGACTATTTAAGCTTATCGGAAGGGTAAAAGGTATGAGGTGGAGCTGCAGCAAGCGACTATCATATATGGTGGCTAACATACGCAAATGAGAGCGAGAAGAGAAGGCAAAAGCACGGTCGATGAACTATGATTAAGAAGTGATCCTAGAACAACCTACGTCAAGCATTACTCCAACACCGTGTTCACTTCCCGGACTCCGCCGAGAAGATACCATCACGGTTACACACGCGGTTGATGTATTTTAATTAAGATAAACTTCAGGTTTTCTACAACCGGACATTAACAAATTCCCATCTGCCCATAACCGTGGGCACGGCTTTCGAAAGTTCATATCCCTGCAGGGGTGTCCCAACTTAGCCCATCACAAGCTCTCACGGTCAACGAAGGATATTCCTTCTAGCGGGAAGACCCGATCAGGCTCGGAATCCCGGTTACAAGACATTTCGACAATGGTAAAACAAGACCAGCAAAGCCACCCAGATGTGTCGACAAATCCCGATAGGAGCTGCACATATCTCGTTCTCAGGGCACACCGGATGAGCAAGATGTCGGGTAAGCCAGCCCAGAGTTGCCCCTAGTAGCCTCGGACATCGCTCAGTTGGACCAACACTTAGAGAAGCACTAGCCCGGGGGGGTTAAATAAAGATGACCCTTGAGCCGGCCGACTCAAGGGAAAGAAAAAGGCTAGGTGGCAAATGGTAAAACCAATGTTGGGCCTTGCTGGAGGAGGTTTATTCAAGGCGAACTGTCAAGGGGTTCCCATTATAACCCAACCGCGTAAGGAACGCAAAATCCGGGAACATAACGCTGATATGATGGAGACTAGGGCGGCAAGAGTGGAACAACACACCAGGCATAAGGCCGAGCCTTCCACCCGTTACCAAGTATATAGATGCATTAATTAAATAAGAGATATTGTGATATACCAACAAAATATCCATGTACCAACATGGAACAAGCTCCAATCTTCACCTGCAACTAATAACGCTATAAGAGGGGCTGAGCAAAGCGGTAACATAGCCAAACAACGGTTTGCTAGGACAAGGTGGGTTAGAGGCTTGGCTTAACAATATGGGAGGCATGATAAGCAAGTGGTAGGTATCATAGCATAGGCATAGCAAAAGAGCGAGCAACTAGCAACCAAAGATAGAAGTGATTTCGAGGGTATGGTCATCTTGCCTGAAATCCCACAAGGAAGAAGAACGAGTCCATGAAGAAGACAAATGGACGAAGTCGAACGGATCCTCACATCACGATGTTATCGGAACCAACCCGAAGAAGAAACACCGGAAAGAAGCAAACAACATAGTAAACAACCACCACATAAACATGGCATGATGCACACCCAAGTATGATGCATGTCCAGTTTAATGAGGCATGGCATGGCAAAATGCATAAACAAAAGTACAAGTTAAGTGGAGCTCAATATTCAACGAGTTGCATATTGACGGAACACCACATCAATTATTTAGTTCTCTCTCATTTAGGAACTCAACAATATTAAATGTTGGTTAACATGGCAAGATGTGAAGCATAACAAAACTATACCATTTAAGCAATTTAAATGGGGCCGGATATAACAAACAACGCATCCGGTAAACCCCATATGCATTTAGCAAATTAATGCAAACAACAATTTAAACCATTTTTTTAAAGTTGTTATCATGATGCGGATGACATGTGCAAGTTTTATGCAAATTTTAAGAAAATGTTGACATGAGCATATTATGAAGCATTTGTCATCGTGGCGGAAACGAAAGGGGTGCCACAGCAACATTCCGGTTCCGACAACTCATTGAGACGTCGGTGCAAAAGAAAGTGTGACGGGAGCGAGCAAAAGAAATGTGGGGAGCTCCCGGATACCGGGTGTCCCATGTGTCGGTGGCATGGCAACCGAGGGTCGTGCACGGAACAAACGGGCATGCTGCAAACACGGGGTTCATCTCATATCACACAACATTCGTCCACGGTGGTCGTCTCGACGTTATACCTTCGAAGCGTGTCTCTTCGGAGTGGATCGAGTTCAAAGCGGTGAAGATGGAAGTAGACATTCACTCGACGGCCTTCGGCGAGGGTAGTTGTACACGGGGCTTCGGCCACGGAAGTAGTCGTACATGTTTTCATAGAGGTTCGGGGTCAACGACACGAAACTTGACGTCCACGGGGTCTTTGCGGGTCGACGGTAGTGGTACACGGCGGCGTAGTGGAAGTAGTTGTTCAAGGTATCGACCATAGGCGAACTTGGCGAACCGGAGGGGTACACTTAAGTCGTTGTGGGAACTTGATGAATCTGAGGGCTCCGGCCATCGTGGTACTTGGCGCACCACCGTGTAGTCGTACATTTGAAGAGTAACTTGGCCATCCGAAGGTGTACTTGGCGAACAACGGTCGTCGTGGTACTCAGCGGTCCACAAAGTCGTTCTCGTCGGTCTTGGCATTTCGTTCGGTACTCGTTTGGGCAACCGTGTGGTCTGGTCGGTGGTGTACTTGGCGAAACTCCACGGAGACGGTCTTGGCAGGCAACGAGCAGCGACGCGGTGCACCGACGCAGCAACGCAGGCGGGTGCTCGAGTAGGACTTGGCAGGGTCGGGAACGGCATGGGATGCCCGTCGTCATCTCCTCGAACAAGGGCAGAGGCAGGAAGTCAACAGGGATGGGTGAGCATTCTCCTGCTCGATCCAAAGAGAGGCGAGGTCAACATCGACGGGACTTGGCGCTATAGTTTAACGGTTGGGCTATCAAACGAACTCCGAATGCGATGAAACTTGACAGGCGGTCTATCTACACTACAATAAGACCACACGCCAACTCTGATCGCATTCCAAGAACATTTTCTGGCCACTTATAAAATACTATTTCGGACATGCCGCGGGCGCGTGCACGTGTGTCTGGGCTCAGAACGGACAACGGACGGAACTGGGAGACCCGAACGGATGCAAGTTTAAAACATGATGATGCAATGCACATGATGACATGATAAGATGCAACACGCAAAAAAATGACAAGGCAACAATAACGAATAACTGGAAGACAACTCGCACAACAGTCTCGGGGCGTTACAACACTCCACCACTACGAGAGGATCTTGTCCCGAGATCTAGAATGGCACCGGAGGGAAAACGGAAGGAAAAGAGAAGAGGTGAAACTAAGTTGCTTCTTTTGACAAACGAGTGAAACCAAAGAACCTTACAAGGTTGAGCAAATTGAAAGAAATAAAACAACGGAGAAGAACAAAGTTGAAAGCACTCCGTTAAGAAAGAGGAATAAGAAAGAACCGATTCGGGTAGCACTTCGGTTGAAAAGAGATGAAGACTTGATAAAATGAAAAGAACTTGAGAAACCGGGCACAACACTCCGGTTAAATGGATAAACCAAGAAAAGAACACGATCCTGACAAAACTAAAAGATGGGCTAAAAAGAGCAACATCACAAAGCCTCCAGAACAAAAGTAAGAATGGAATGGGATGAACGAAGGGAAACAAGATCTCGAGGGAGCACGCTTACAACAAAAGCTAGAACGGAGTTGCTGGAAAACCAACAACGAAAAGAATAAGCTTATTGTGGGCTCATGGAAGACAACTCAAAATTATGAGGTGAAATTCTGCCACTCACGGAAAAGATTTGATTGGATTGATATCAACAAGGAGACGAGAAACTATCCCTGCAGGGATATCAATATCAGCAGTCCTCAACAGGCCCAACTTTGCTGAAGACAAAGGCCACTGCTGGACGAGGCACAAGGCCAAGCCTTCACAAGAAGCAGGTTGCCTTCCATGTAGCGTCTAGTGAAGACAAAGCTGATGATGAGGAACTAGCTGAAATCATCAGAGACTCTGATAGCCTGGCTTATTAGGGATGATAGACTACTCATATCAATAAGGAATTCCTTCTTTTCCGGGAGCCCATTCGGAAAGAACTCCAAAGTTAAGCGTGCTTAGCTTGGAGTAGTTTCAGGATGGGTGACCGACCAGGAAGTTGCTCTCGGGTGCGCACGAGTGACGACAAAGTGCGCAGAAAAGAGTAGTATTGATAGGTGAGGTCAGTCTAGATCCCGCCAGGAGTAACAAACACCGATGGGTGTGTCTGGGCGTTACAAGTTGGTATCAGATCCGACCCTCGCGGTTACACGGATGTTTGCAGACAGGTGCGCAGTCATATTGTTCATGATGTTTGTGACCCGTCGTGGCACACGGCATGGCACATGTACCGGACTGGATGCACAGACATATGTGCCAAGAGGGAACGTTCCTGTGGCCCGATGAGGACGTCGGTTCCTCTGAGTGGAGGTGTATGTGATAGCTAGGATTATTAGGGATGATAGACTACTCATATCAATAAGGAATTCCTTCTTTTCTGGGAGCCCATTCCGAAAGAACTCCAAAGTTAAGCGTGCTCAGCTTGGAGTAATTTCAGGATGGGTGACCGACCCGGAAGTTGCTCCCGGGTGCGCACGAGTGAGGACAAAGTGCGCAGAAAAGAGTAGTATTGATCTGTGGGGCCCGTCTAGATCCCGCTAGGAGTAACAACCACCGGCGGGTGTGTCCGGGGCGTTACAAAGAAAGACAGCACAGGGCCGCTAGAGCCAAAGGCAGTAATGTGCCATTGATGCTGGATCCCAAGTTGATCCTAGACTTCATGGATCTCTGGCACAAGGACCAAAACACTCTTATGCCTAATTTCGATCTCACACCTGGCCAGAGTCATATGCTGACTGCCTTCATAGGCGAAGAAAAATGGAAGTTTGAGAAGGCCAGGAAACTAAAGAAAGCTCAGTACAAGAAGGGGCATCTTCTGAAGAAGAATGTTGTCAAAATGACAACTAATGAACTTGTGACCATGCAAGCTGAGATCAAAGCACTCAGTGATGAATTTGGCGTATACCGTGCAGATTGGCTGGGAGCCAAGGTCAGATTCGTCAACATGGCGAAGGGATTCACCTTAAATGTTGCCGCCCCAACGCAACATGAAATTCCTTAGGCTGAAGCATCTGCTCAGCCTACTAAAGAACATGCCAGCACCACTGATGAAAATTAGGCTGTTGAAGAAAATGAAAGCACTAGGGCTGATGAAGATTTTCCAGCCCTGAAGAAACTGCCAGGGCAACCTCTAGAGTTGCGCCTGAAGAACAAGCCAGGCCAGTTAAAGCATCTGCTACTGCGCCTGAAGAAACTGAACATGCCAGGGCAACTGCATCAGTTGCGCCTGAAGAAACTGCACCAATTTCCTATGCTCCTCTTTCATAGACGACAAGCATCAACCTTCCTTCTACATCAGAAGCGAATAAAGTGAAGGTTGTGGAGCGAGCAGCTGTGAAGAAAAGGAAAGCATAGTCTTCAGCTCCGAAGAAAGTGAAGACTTTGATAAGCTCCTATGAAAATCCCATAGATGTTGCTCCTGTATCAAGCATGCCATCAAAGGAGATTGTTCCCTTTGGTGAGGAATATGTGATTCCAAATGAATCAGATGAAGAAGATCCTTCTGCTCCTACATCAGAGCAGATTGATGAAGAAATTAAAGTGGACAACATCTCTTCAACTCCACTGGCTTCATCGCCCATGCCTCAGTTCACAGCTGATGAGGTCGGCGTTGAAGAAATAGATGAGGAAGATGAAGATGTGGATATTGGGTGTTCAACGCCAATTCTGAATGATGACTACTGGGAAATTCATCACCCCAATTCACCACTCTACACCCCTCTGTAGCAGATTCCTCAGTCCTCGGTTCAAACTAAAGAAATTCGTGCAGGCTCTGAAGAATGTCAAGCTTCTCTTCTTACTATTACGAAAGAAGTTCCAGCCACTAGAACTGATGATAATGCTGCTAAAGAAATGGAAACCCAGGCTGCTGCTGATGAAATTGCTCCTAAAATTCCTCAGCCTATGGCTCCGGTGGCTATACCTCAAGAGGCTGTGAAGACATCAACTGCAAATCTTCAGCCCAACCCACAGAATCCCCATTCCAAGAAGCAGAAGTTCAAGGCTAAAGACTTTTCAATGAGCATATATTCTTCATGGATTACAATCCATATGACTCTGCAAGAT
Organism: Triticum monococcum; assembly: GCA_034509565.1. Lineage (NCBI taxonomy): Eukaryota > Viridiplantae > Streptophyta > Magnoliopsida > Poales > Poaceae > Triticum > Triticum monococcum. Next base: position 480,490,302 of record CM067843.1, read on the forward strand.
TTAGATGCAAGCGCTTCTGGATAGTGAGACAAATGAACTTCTATTCCTCACTGTTGTTCGATAAAGACAAGATCTTTGACCATGAGCAAATTCCTCATGTGGATATGGAGTCTCTTACATGCTTCACCCTAGTCCTTAGTGTTCTTCATGATGCTGGGCTGCTCAACTTCTACACCGACATCTGCGACTGGAATGAAGAACTCATTCTTTAGTTCTATGCCATGTTGCACATCACTGGCAATGTTGAAGATGTGAATTCATGGGTATTGGACTGGATGATAGAAAATACTCACTGCAAAGCACCGGCCTGTGAATTGCATCATGATGTCCCAGTCAGTCCTCCCACTGAAGGTGCAAGGCGTATCTATGATGAACCTGAGCTCTCCAACCATCTGATGCAAGTGCTGATGAAGCCTTTGAAGCTAGGCGAAGCTCCAAGAACCAAATTCCTCGTCAAGGAACTGCTCTATGTCCCAAGGACTATCTAAAGGATATTGACCAAAACCCTCAGTCCAATCAAGGGCCACAACTCTGATGATGAAGAAGTTGTTGGCATCATGAAGAATTTGCTTTTCAACATTTTACATGGTATTCCTATCAACTACCATGATTTCTTCATGAGGACTTTGGCCAATGTCGCTCTGTCACCTTTTGAATTGAAGCCTTATGCTCCTTCGATTATGAGATTCGTCAGATCAAGGTCTTCAATTCATTACAAGGCTGATTGTCAATGCCATCTCAGCTATTTACCCCCAATTGAAGTCCTCAAATAGACTATTTCCTCAGCTGATGAGAAGAGCAAGGCTATTGTTATTCATAAGGCACTCGTCCATTGGATGGACAGTTTCACAAAGCTGCATCCTACTCCAGCAATGATGACTCTGCCACTCCTGACACTGCCGCAAATGCTTCAAAGCAATATCCTCAAGCCACTGCTCCGTGAGGACTGACCATGAGCTTCTCCTCAGTCTTCATCAGAAGGTGGATCACAATCACAAGTGGGTCAAGCGAGAGTTTGGTTCAATTCTTCAGAACATGACAATCACGCAAAACATTGTGAAGAAGAACCACTACTATTTGCATGAAGTTTTTGACCGCACTTGGGTTGTACTATCTCACCTCTATGGTGATGAAGATCTCAAGCAGACGGGCTTCAAGCAGGACTTTGACTGGTCTCAGCTGCCTTCGAAGAAATTCAAGATGGTCAAAGTTCCTCACTTGGTGGCCAGCTCATATTCTTCATCGCGCGAGACTGATGATCATGAAGATTTGAACGACACTGCAGCAGGCCCTACTCCAACAGACGACCCCGACAATGCTGGAGCTCCTCCATCGACTTGATGATGATATTCTTCAGGGGCGTTAGTCCTCACTTTTCATCCCTTTTGGTCATTCGGTGACAAAGGGGGAGAAATTTGAGTTAGTCTTCAAGCGGGTCTCTATATATGGGCGTTTTTTTTTGCTAAGTTACAACTCTCGTTCTTTTGAAGTATTTATTGGATCGAGTTGTAAACTTAAGTTCGATGGTGGTCAGATACTTTTGCTATGTTTTTCTGCATGCTATTTCCTCATATATGTTAATGCACACATGTTGAATTACATCAGTCACCATATTTCATCATGCATTTCAAATTCTTCATATCATATGTTAAATGCGTGTATGAATTACAAGATATAAGGGCAGATCTCCACGATTCTACTCTACAATGTGCATTTGCTATTCAAAGAAAATTCCTCACATATGCACATCTTCAGGGGGGGTTCTTCTATATCTTGCAATCAAACTCCTCAATATCAGTATTTACACTTCATATGTTTAACCCCGTTGAAAACTTAACCTATATTGTCATCAATCGCCAAAAAGTGGGAGGTTGTAAGTGCATCTAGTGCCCCTTAGTGATTTTGGTCTATTGAAGACTTATAGGTTAAGGGACTAATGCATTTGTGAGTGTACACAGGTCCATAAGTCTATGAGGAGTTTGATCTTTATAGTGAAATTCGACCCCTAAAAATGAATGTCTTCAACTAAAGACTTTCGCTTTAGCAGGCGGAGCCTTAGCAGTGGGATCCTCATGTGCTCGCTCCACAACACTTCAACGTGGTACCTCATGGCTTCTTCGAGTGGTGATTACCAAGTTAGGCCAAAAGACTAAGATTGGGGGAGTACGTATCTCCACCGACATTACATTCATGTTCACACATATTATTCCAGTTGTCGGTGTCCACACTTTTTCATTGTATCATCCATGTTAAATTTATTTCCTCATTTTCTTTTTGTGTGTTTGAAAAACTTTGAGAAAATCCAAAAATATATTTCCTGCTTCTTTTTGGTTTTTTTCCTATCTTAAATTGTTGTAGTACTAAAAAGAACACCCAAAAAGATTTCCTTGTTCTTCTTTTACTTGTTTGGAGCTTTCACGTGTAAATAGTTTTTCTTGTTTTTTCTTTTCCCTTTTTATTTGCTTGTTCAAGAAAAACCAAAAACTCCAAAAATATTTCAGTGTGTTTCTCTGAATTTCTTTTCTTTTATTGAGTCATACCAAGGACAAGACCACGATGAAAATGTTGAGTGGCTTTCATATGCATTATTGTTGATCTAACTAAGAGTCCATATTATCTTGTCTTCTCTTGTTGAATAATTTTTTTACAGATTCCAGCTTAGTCCATGGCACTCTTGCACTTATTATTTTCAAATCGTTCGATCGTGCAAATGAAAGGCAATAATGACGATATTTGATGAACTAGACATGGTAGAGAGAGACGGGTATGAACTCGACTTGTTCTGTTTTTGTAAATATGTTTAACCTAGTACCCTTGATTCAGCCTATTATGATCAAACATGTTTGCAATGAAAATTAGAGATTATAGTTTCGCATGCCATGCTTAAGTAGCTAGGAGTGGGTAATGATTTATCTTGGATGTCAACATTGCGTTAAAATGATTGTGATGTAGTATGATGATATGGTATCCTCCTCTGAATGTTCGAGTGGCTTGACTTGGCACATGTTCATGCATGTAGTTGAATCAAAACCAACATAGCCTCTATGATATTTATTTTCATGGTGTTCGTATCCTACTCATGCTAGTATCCAATGTTACTTATGCATAATGCATGTTCATGACCATTTTCGCTCTCTAGCTGGTCGCTTATCAACCTATTTGCTAGCCTTCACCTGTACTAAGTGGGGATTCTGCTTGTGCATCAAAAACCTGAAACCCAAGTTATTCTAGATGAGTTCACCATACCTACCTATATATGGTATTAACCTGCCGTCCTAAGTAAATTTGCATGTGCCACCTCTGAGAACTTCAAATAAATATCCTTTTTATGTGACTGGATTGTTCATAGAGCAACATGAGGTAGTTAGTATCTTCCATGCTAAGCGGGTATTCTCACGATGAGTGTCTATTCACCCGTCCTTGCTCGAGAGGGGCTGTAATAGGGATTCCCTGTCCCGAACTCAAATTGCAAATAATTTAAAAAACTCCCCGGGACTGTTGTTGGTATGGATGGCACCCCTTGTTTCGGACAAGTCGTGGAGTGTGATTGTTGGTGGAGGGGGGTAAACCTTTACTTTTCTCGCCTGGGAACTGCCGCTAATATGTTTAGCATGGAAGATACCGAAAACTAATGGTCGCGATGTAAACAAGAAGGGTGCATTTCTCAAATTTTCATTTACCTCTGTTTTGAAAAAACTTGAGCTCTCGCACCGCTGCAAATCACTGCTTCCCTCTGCGAAGGGACTATCTATTTACTTTTATGTTGTGTCATCACCTTCTCAAATAAGCGCCAGAACCTGAGAGCACTATTGTCATCTTTTCTACCATGAATTACAATGTTTAGTCGCTGCTTGAACTTTGGAGGTGCTCTGCATTTATGTTTTGCGGTCTCAGAAAGGGCTAGAGAGATACCACTATTGTCATATTATATCATGGTTGTTTGGACAAAGTTTTGTTGTTTGAGATATCTTATTATTGCTTGCTAGCCGATTATGTCATTAATATGAGTTCATATAATTTTTAAGAGTTATTGTCGACATGGTTAGTTATAATCTTGGCTGAAAACTTGGGAGTTGTTTAAGCTTATTTATGTAAACAGGAGCAAAAGAGTTCATAAAAGTTTTTCTTTTTCACTTTCAGTTTATCAACTGAATTTCTTGAGGACAAGCAAAGGTCTAAGCTTGGGGGAGTTGATACGTCTCCATCGTATCTACTTTTCCTAAAGCTTTTCCTCTTGTTTTGGACTCTAGTTTGCATGATTTGAATGAAACTAACCCGGACTGATGCTGTTTTTAGCAGGACTACCATGGTGTTGTTTTTGTGCAGAAATATAAGTTCTCAAATTGGAACGAAACTTTGCGAGGAATTTTTATACAAATAAAGACAATTTCTGGATCCAAGAACTATCAAAGGGGGGCCCCTGGGTGGGCACAACCCACCAGGGCGGGCGCCCACCATGTGCGCCCAGGTGGGTTGTCCCCACCTGGTGGCCCCGCAGACTCCAACCCTAATACTATAAAATCACATATTTCCAAAAAAATTAGGGAGAAATAATTATCGCGTTTCACGAGACAGAGCCGCCTCCACCTCCTTTTCTTCACCGGGAGGCCAGATCTGGAGTCCGTTTGGGGCTCCGGAGAGGGGGATCTTCAATCTTCCTCATCACCAACCCTTCTCCATCGCCAATTCCATGGTGCTCCCCACCGGGAGTGAGTAATTCCTTTGTAGGCTCACTGGTCGGTGAGGAGTTGGATGAGATTCATCATGTAATCGAGTTAGTTTTGTTAGGGCTTGATCCCTAGTATTCATTATGTTTTGAGACTGATGTTGCTATGACTTTGCCATGCTTAATGGTTGTCACTTTGGGCCAGGGTGCCATGATTTCAGATCTGAATCGTTTATGTTATCACCATTATATCTATGTTCTTGATCCAGTCTTGCAACTTATAGTCACCTACTACGTGTTATGATCCGGCAACCCCGGAGTGACAATATTCGGGACACTTCCCAGTGATGACCGTAGTTTGAGGAATCATGTATTCATCGTGTGCTAATGCTTTGTTTTGGTTCTCTATTAAAAGGAGGCCTTAATGTCCCTAAGTTTCCAATAGGACCCCGCTGCCACGGGAGGGTAGGACAACAGATGTCATGCAAGTTCTTTCCATAAGCACGTATGACTATTTACAGAATACAAGCCTACATTATATTTATGAACTAGAGCTAGTGCCATATCGCCCTAGGTTATGACTGTTATATGATGAATATCATCCAACAAATTCACCGATCCAATGCCTACGAATTTCTCTCATATTTTTCTTGCTCAGTTACTATTGTTATTGTTACCATTGCACTTGCTACAAAATCATTGCTATCACTGTTATCGTTACTATTGCTACTACTATCAAAACAATCATACCACTTTGCTACTGATCACTTTACTGCAGATAATTAATCTCTAGGTGCGGTTGAATTGACAACTCAACTGCTAATACTTGCAAATATTCTTTGGCTCCCCTTGTGTTGAATCAATAAATTTTAGCGGAATACTCTACCCTCGAAAACTATTGCGATCCCCTATACTTGTGGGTTATCACCCTGCATATAGAGGGAGAGGTTGGTGGGGAGGACATTTCAACCAGCACTTTTCTCCACCTACCACCTCCTCTCTCCCCCTCACCCTACCGCCGGGCCGCCGCCCATGATTCTAGTGAAAGAAGTCGGCGGGATCACGCCGAAACTCCACCACACGCACGAGGTTGCCCTTCGCCACACCTCCCGCGTCGGCGGGCCAGAAAGTTGCAGATCTGCGACCCTTCATCGCGGGTGGCCAGATTTGGCTTTTCCGGCCGCCGGTGGCTGCGCCAAGCAATGGAATATTGTCGGGGAGCACCCCACACAGCCCCGGCAAAGCCCCATCACCGCATGCAGGTACAGTTTCGTCCTGTTGCCGCCGCCGACAGTTTGCTGGCATGGATTCGGCTGGCCGTCCGCCGGGCTCGGGGCTCGCGCAGCAGCTCTGCGGCTCGCCGATACCGCTCATACAGTGTGATGACTGCACGCGGATAGTGCTGCGGCTAACTTTAGGCATGCCAAAGCACCCCGGATGGGTGTTCTTGAAATGCGAAAACGACGGGGTATGTGTTGTTTTCATTCGGCTTTGGCACCGCAGTCTTTGGTTGAATTGCGATAGCTCATTTCAAACATCGTCATGTGTGTAGGAAGATGGATGCTCATTTTGGTTTTGGGAAGGCGAATACATTGATTTATTGATAGAAAGAAATTTAATAGATGTTCGTGCGCTCCTTAGTAGAATCGAAGGTAATGAAGTGGTTGCTTGTGCAACTAGAGGGGAAGCAACATCTACTTCTTTAGAACCAAAGAAGAGGAATGAAGACTGCCAAAATCAAGAATCCGCAGATCAACAACGAATGCATGGAGAAGATATTGGTCCAACTAGTGGGAGTAGTTATGGAAGTTGGAAATCTACTAAATTGCATAATTCTAGCAAAGATTTGGTGGTGTCCTATGTATCCAATACCATTGGAAAAGCAGAGAAATGTATTATCTTGTGCCAAATTGAAGTGCAAATTTTGGATTTGCGGGCCAACATGTTGGCGTTCTAGGAATGGGGGTCCCCAGACTTGCCTACCTATGGCCCACGGCATGGCTGACCTAGCAGGCCATACGGCCCATCTTCACCAACAAAGCACTCAAGACCCTCGCGAGGGGCCAAGCCTCGCGAGGGGGATGACGCAAGACCTCCTACGGAGTGGCCTAGTTGGGCAGGCTCACGAGGAGTGGAGATATCAAGGTGGGGCAAACCTCACGAGGCTTTCGTGACGTGAGCCATGACGATCGACACCAGGCGGGCGCCAGATGGGCGCCAACACACACAGTGTCCTTGTTTCCTCTTTGGTGCAAAGGGGGCAAGCGCAGCCGCGCAGTACCGAGGCATCAGGCAAAGGTTGCCATTTCGGTGCAACAAGACCAAGACCAAGGACTGCAAGACGGAGATCATCATGGAGCCCGGAGCAGCGTCACCACCAGAACTTTGTGCATGCAAAGACTACTTTTGTCAGGATAGCTTGTACTAGCTGTCCCCCTTCAAATTAGCCCGCCATTGTTGGCTCCCTTCCTGCTCGATATTTGGGAAGAGGACCAGAGCCTCTATAAATAGGACTAGCCACCACAGTGGGAGGAGACACACAAGCTCACCAAGCCCAAGAACGTCTCAACCTCAGGAGGCCGTTCTTCCCTTGTATTGTTCATCATCAGCCCAAGGGGCAAACCACAACCACCACACTGGAGTAGGGTGTTACACCGCAACGGTGGCTGAACCAGTATAAACGTTGTGTCCATCTGTGTTGTGAATTCATCGAGTTCGTCCGCGAGACCCAAGCGAGCTAGAGTGTAGATCGGTTGAGAGGGATAGACTTCGCGCGCACCCCGGTGTTTGAACCATAAGGGTTTGTCGGGACCCCAACCCCGACACTGGCGCGCCAGGTAGGGGTGCGCCGTAGCTTCCTCTCCATCGCTCATCGCTCCGTCACCCCGTCGTCTCCATGGCGGACGCTCACTATGCTCGAGCTGAGCTTCGGGCCGCCCTCGCCGCCCACGTCGCTCAGACGGCACCCGTCGGTGGGCCGCCTTGTAGGTCTTCACCCCCCCCCCCCCGCCGCCAACGCAGCCACCTGTTGGGGAACGTAGCAGAAATTCAAAATTTTCCTACGTGTCACCAAGATCTATCTATGGAGAGACTAGCAACGAGGGGAAGGAGAGTGCATCTACATACCCTTGTAGATCGCTAAGCGGAAGCGTTCAAGTGAACGGGGTTGATGGAGTCGTACTCGTCGTGATCCAAATCACCGAAGATCGTAGTGCCGAACGGACGGCACCTCCGTGTTCAACACACGTACAGCCCGGTGACGTCTCCCATGCCTTGATCCAGCAAGGAGAGAGGGAGAGGTTGAGGAAGACTCCATCCAGCAGCAGCACAACGGCGTGGTGGTGGTGGAGGAGCGTGGCAATCCTGCAGGGCTTCGCCAAGCACCACATAAGAGGAGGAAGAAGAGACGCAGGGCTGCATCAAGAGAGATTGAATCGCGTGTCTTATGGGCAGCCCTAGGCCTCATATATATAGGGAAGGGGAGGGGCTGCGCCCCCTCTAGGGTTCCCACACCTAGGGGGGGCGGCAGCCCTAGATGGGGAGCAAGGGGGGCGGCCAAGAGGGGAGAGAGGGAGGCGCCCCCTAGGGTGGGCCTTAGGCCCATATAAGCCTAGGGTTTCCTCCTTTTTTCCTCCTAGCTGCCCTTGGGCCTTGTGGGAGGCGCACCAGCCCACTTAGGGGCTGGTCCCTCACCACCCTTGGCCCATGCAAGCCTCCGGGGTTGGTGGCCCCACTTGGTGGACCCCCGGGACCCTCCCGGTTGTCCCGGTACGTTACCGATAAACCCCGAAACTCTTCCGGTGACCAAAACAGGACTTCCCATATATAAATCTTTACCTCCGGACCATTCCGAAACTCCTCGTGACATCCGGGATCTCATCTGGGACTCCGAACAACATTCGGTAACCACATACCAACTTCCTTTATAACCCTAGCGTCATCGAACCTTAAGTGTGTAGACCCTACGGGTTCGGGAGACATGCAGACATGACCGAGACGTTCTCCGGTCAATAACCAACAGCGGGATTTGGATACCCATGTTGGCTCCCACATGTTCCACGATGATCTCATTGGATGAACCACGATGTCAAGGACTTAATCAACCCCGTATACAATTCCCTTTGTCTATCGGCACGATACTTGCCCGAGATTCGATCGTCGGTATCCCGATACCTTGTTCAATCTCGTTACCGGCAAGTCTCTTTACTCGTTCCGTAACACATCATTCCGTGATCAACTCCTTGATCACATTGTGCACATTATGATGATGTCCTACCGAGTGGGCCCAGAGATACCTCTCCGTCACACGGAGTGACAAATCCCAGTCTCGATTCGTGCCAACCCAACAGACACTTTCAGAGATACCCGTAGTGTACCTTTATAGCCACCCAGTTACGTTGTGACGTTTGGCACACCCAAAGCACTCCTACGGTATCCAGGAGTTGCACAATCTCATGGTCTAAGGAAATGATACTTGACATTAGAAAAGCTTTAGCATACGAACTACACGATCTAGTGCTATGCTTATGATTGGGTCTTGTCCATCACATCATTCTCCTAATGATGTGATCCCGTTATCAACGACATCCAATGTCCATGGTTAGGAAACCATAACCATCTATTGATCAACGAGCTAGTCAACTAGAGGCTTACTAGGGACATGGTGTTGTCTATGTATCCACACATGTATCTGAGTTTCCTATCAATACAATTATAGCATGGATAATAAACGATCATCATGAACTAGGAAATATAATAATAATCAATTTATTATTGCCTCTAGGGCATATTTCCAACACCACCAGCCCGGTGGGAAATGAGCAGCATGCGTCCTCGCAACATCCTTCGGTGCGGCAGGACGGCAGCACCGCTACTCCACCACTCGCTCCTGCTGGCTCTTCGTCTCACGTGCACCGCGCTCCCCTGGACATGCGGACCGTCCTCATTGCGGCAAACGAGCTCCTGCATTACCACCCTGTCGACGACGTCTATGAAGAGTGGCTCGACCACGTCGCCGAGCTCGTCCGTGCCATGGGGGGCTCTCTGGCGCCGTCTCGCTCTTTGCCTCCCCCTTAGGAGGCTGCGGGCAACGGGGCCCGTGGCGCGCCTCCACCACCTCGACCCCAAGACGGTGCCTTGGCGCGAGGCGCGTGCCTCCGCGATGCAATCCGCCACGCCCGGCGCCCGCGCGTGAAGAAAGGAGCTAACAAGAAGTCCCGCGACCGCGAGACGCCGCACCAGCGCTCCCCGCGCTACCTCGTCAAGACCGCGCGCCGCCTGCAGTGGCGCAACGCGGACCTCACCAAACCAAGCTCCGCCCCCGAGACGGGCCCCGGCAACCTTGGCGGGCTTCCGCGCCTTCACCCCTGAGCTGCGTAGCTTTGCCTGGCCAGGCAAGTTCAAGCCAGACCTACCTCCACGGTACGACGGCACCTCTGCCCCCGCGGAGTTCCTGCAGCTCTATGAGTTGAGCATCGAAGTGGGCAACGGTGATGAGAAGGTCATAGCGAACTGGTTTCCCATGGCTCTCAAGGATGGGGCCCGCTCCTGGCTCCTAAACCTGCAGCACAGCTCGATCTCCTCCTGGGACGAGATGAGCGGCCGCTTCGTCGCCAACTTCCAGGGCACTCGTGACCGCTCATCGGTCACGGGCGACCTACGCCGCATCAATCAACAGCCAGGAGAGACCCTCCAGAAGTACATCCAGCGCTTCAACAACACCCGCCTCAAGATTCCCAAGGTCTCGAACGAGGCCATCATCTCCGCCTTTCCGACGGTGTCCACAACATCAAGATGAAGGAAGAGCTGACCATCCATGAGGAGCTCTGCACATCTCAGGAGCTGTTCAAACTGGCGACCAGGTGCGCAAGAGCTGAGGAGGGGCGCCTCTCTCTCCTGGAGCTGCCAGCTGCAGGAGTGGAGGAAAAGAAGGCCAAGGACAAGGACGTGAAGCGCAAAGAGGCAGTCGTGCTCGCAGCGGAGCCCGACACCAAGCGAGGCAGAGATCAGCCCGAGTCATCCAAGAACGGCCGGCCCTTTTGCGCCCTCCACAACCTGAACACCCACAACACCAGCGACAGTCAAGAGCTCAGAGCTATTCGAGAAGGACGCTTCGGCCGACGCCTCGAGCGCAGCGACCGAGGCTGCGGCCGTGGAGGAGGACGCGGAGGCGGACGCCGGGACGACCGTGGCCCGCGCTAGGAGTGGTGCGACCGGCCTTGCGAGGACCGCTGGCAGGATCAACCTCTCGAGGGCGCCTGGAGGGACCCGCCTCGCGAGGATCGTCCCTAGGGCAACGCCGGTCTTCCCCCATTGCCGCCGCCAAGGAGGAACGACGACCATCACCAGGACGAGGGGGCTGGGGGCTTCCAGGAGCCGCGCGCGGTCGCTTGCATCCTTGGCGGTGCACAGACCCTAGCCTCTCAGCGCATCCTCAAACAGTTTGCTTGCAAAGTAAACGCGGCGCTCCCTAAGCTCGAGGCCACGCGCCCGCTCCGGTGGTCCCAATGTGCCATCACCTTCAGCTCGGCCGATGATACGTCTCCAACGTATCTATAATATTTGATTGCTCCATGCTATATTATCTACTGTTTTGGGCAATATCAGGCTTTATTATCCACTTTTATATTGTTTTTGGGACTAACCTATTAACCGGAGGCCCAGCCCAGATTTGCTATTTTATGCCTATTTTAGTGTTTCGAAGAAAAGGAATATCTGAGGGAGTCGAAACGGAACGAAATCAACTAGAGAAGTTATTTTTGGAACGAAAGCCACCCGATGGACTTGGATCCCACGTCAAGGAAGGAACAAGGTGCTCACGAGGGTGGGGGCACCCCCCTAGGGTGCGCCCCTGCCTCGTGGGGCCCTCGTGGCTCCCCTGACGTACCTCCTGCACCCATATATTCCTACGTAACCTAAAACTTCCAAGAAGAAAAATAGATCGGGAGTTCCGCCGCCAGAAGCCTCCGTAGCCACCGAAAACCAATCTAGACCCGTTCCGGCACCCTGCCGGAGGGGGCAATCCTTCTCCGGTGGCCATCTTCATCATCCTGGTGCTCTCTGTGACGAGGAGGGAGTAGTTCTCCCTCGGGGCTGAGGGTATGTACCAGTAGCTATGTGTTTGATCTCTCTCTCTCTCTCGTGTTCTTGAGATGATACGATCTTGATGTATCGCGAGCTTTGCTATTATAGTTGGATCTTATGTTTCTCCTTCCCCTCTTCTCTCTTGTAATGAATTGAGTTTCCCCTTTGAAGTAATCTTATCGGATTGAGTCTTTAAAGATTTGAGAACACTTGATGTATGTCTTGTCGTGGATATCTGTGGTGACAATGGGATATCATGTGATTCACTTGATGTATGTTTTGGTGATCAACTTGCGGGTTCCGCCCATGAACCTATGCATAGGGGTTGGCACACATTTTCGTCGTGATTCTCCGGTAGAACTTTGGGGCACTCTTTGAGGTCCTTTGTGCTGGTTGAATAGATGAATCTGAGATTGTGTGATGCATATCGTATAATCATACCCACAGATACTTGAGGTGACATTGGAGTATCTAGGTGACATTAGGGTTTTGGTTGATTTGTGTCTTAAGGTGTTATTCTAGTACGAACTCTAGGGCTGTTTGTGATGATAGCATGCCTCCTACTTATGATGATTATTGTGATGATACTTATGTTATAAAAAGTAGTGATTATATTTATAAAACTTGTCATGATTATTATTACCCCTTCTCTGAACATTACTCTTTTAATGTGGAAACAATTTATAGTATTCAAGTTTCCTATGATACTCCCACTATTCCGAATAAGAAGAATTTTGCTTATGTGGAGAGTAATAAATTTTCTATGCTTGTAGATCATGAAAAGAATGCTTTAGGTACTGGTTATATTGTTAAATTCATTCATGATGCTACTGAAAATTATTATGAGGGAGGAACATATGCTTGTAGGAATTGCAATAATATCAAGTTTCCTCTCTATGTGCTTAAAATTTTGAAACTATGCTTGTTTTGCCCTCCTATGCTAGTTGATTATTGTTCTCATAAGTTGTTTGCTCACAAAATCCCTATGCATAGGAAGTATGTTAGACATAAATGTGCTAGTCATATTCTTCTTGATTCTCACTCTATATTTCAATTCTTATCTTTTATGTGAGCATCATTGTCATTATCATGCCTAGCTAGGGGCGCTAAACGATAGCGCTTGTTGGGAGGCAACCCAATTTTATTCTTGTTCCTTGCTTTTTGTTCCTGTTTATTAATAAATAATTCATCTAGCCTCTGTTTATATGTGGTTATATGCTTTTAATTAGTGTTTGTGCCAAGTAGAACCTTTGGGAAGACTTGGGGAAAGTCTTTGCGATCATGCTGTAAAATACAGAAACTTTAGTGCTCACGAGAATTGCTGCCATTTTTATTTGGAGAGTGCTATTTAGTTAATTATTTTTGCAGATGATTAATATATAAATTCCTCAGGTCCAGAAATTTATTTGAGAATTTTATGAGTTCCAGAAGTTTACGTTTGATCCAGATTACTACAGACTATTCTGTTTTTGACAGATTCTGTTTTTCATGTATTGTTTACTTATTTTGATGAATCTATGGCTAGTAAAATAGTTTATAACCATGGAGAAGTTGGAATATAGTAGGTTTAACACCAATATAGAGTTCATTACAGTATCTTGAAGTGGTGATTTATTTTCTTATACTTACGAGTTTTCTGTTAAGTTTTGTGTTGTGAAGTTTTCAAGTTTTGGGTAAGGATTCGATGGACTATGGAATAAGGAGTGGCAAGAGCCTAAGCTTGGGGATGCCCAAGGCACCCCAAGGTAATATTCAAGGATAGCCAAGAGCCTAAGCTTGGGGATGCCCCGGAAGGCATCCCCTCTTTCGTCCACTTCCATCGGTAACTTTACTTGGAGCTATATTTTTATTCACCACATGATATGTGTTTTGCTTAGAGTGTCAATTTATTTTGTTTGGATTTTCTTGCTGTTATTTATAACAATGTTTTGCATTTTTATTTCAATAAAAGTGGCATTGATAGCCTTTACTATGCCTATGTTACAAGTATACATGTTGCTGTTTGAAAACAGAAAGTTTACCGCTGTTGCAATAATTCCCTAGAAAAGTCAGAACGTGATAAAATGTTTAAACCTTTTGCATATTAAGCTCTGATAAATTTAATACAGTGGGAATTTTCTTTCGTAATTTTTGGAGCTAGGGAAGTATGGATGTTGCAGCATTCTTTACAGACTATCCTGTTTAGGCAGATTGCTGTTAAGTTTGCATTGTTTGCATATGTTTGCTTCTTTAATGATTCTATTTGAGGATAGTACTATTAAATATGCAGAGGAATTTAGTATGAAATGTTGAATAATAATTTTAGTGATTTGCTACAGTAGAGTATGATAAGGTTTTTGCAATGGTTTATACTAACTTATCTCACGAGTCCTTGTTGAGTTTTGTGTGGATGAAGCTTTTGAGATTTAGGGAGACCGTGATATGAGAGGAATTAAGGAGACACAAAAGCTCAAGCTTGGGTATGGCCAAGGCATCCCGAGATAATATTTAAAGAAGTCTCAAGTGTCTAAGCTTGGGGATGCCCCGGTTGGCATCCCACCTTTCTTCTTCAACAACTATCGGTTAGTTTCGGTTGATCCTAAGTTTTTCCTTCTTCACATGATGTTTGCTATTCTTAGATATCATTTTATTTTGCTTTGCTTGCGGTTTGAATAAAATACCAAGATCTGAAATTATTAAATGTTAGAGTCTTCACATAGTTGCATAATCATTCGACTACTCATTGATCTTCACTTATATCTTTCGGAGTAGTTTGTCATTTGCTCTAGTGCTTCACTTATATCTTTTAGAGCATGGTGTTAGTTTTATTTTGAAGAAATAGATGAAATCTCATGCTTCACTTAGATTATTTTGAGAGTCTTAAATAGCATGGTAATTTGCTTAAAATCCCAATATGCTAGGTATTCAAGAATAATAAAATTCTCTTATGAGTGTGTTGAATACTAAGAGAAGTTTGATACTTGATGATTGTTTTGAGATATGAGGATTGTAATATTAGAGTCATGCTAGTTGAGTAGTTGTGAATTTGATAAATACTTGTGTTGAAGTTTGTGATTCCCGTAGCATGCACTTATGGTGAACCGTTATGTGATGAAGTCGGAGCATGATTTATTTATTGATTGTCTTCCTTATGAGTGGCGGTTGGGGACGAGCGATGGTCTTTTCCTACCAATCTATCCCCCTAGGAGCATGCGCATAGTACTTTGTTTCAATAATTAATAGATTTTTTCAATAAGTATGTGAGTTCTTTATGACTAATGTTGAGTCCACGGATTATACGCACTCTCACCCTTCCACCATTGCTAGCCTCTCTAGTACCGCGCAACTTTCATCGGTACCATAAACCCACCATATACCTTCCTCAAAACAGCCACCATACCCACCTATTATGGCATTTCCATAGCCATTCCGAGATATATTGCCATGCAACTTTCCACCATTCCATTAGTATGACACGCTTCATCATTGTCATATTGCTTCGCATGATCATGTAGTTGATGTCGTATTTGTGGCAAGGCCACCGTTCATAATTCTTTCATACATGTCACTCATGCATCATTGCACATCCCGGTACACCGCTGGAGGCATTCATATAGAGTCATATCTTGTTCTAAGTATCGAGTTGTAATTCTTGAGTTGTAAGAAAAATAAAAGTGTGATGATCATCATTATTAGAGCATTGTCCCAGTGAGGAAAGGATGATGGAGACTATGATTACCCCACAAGTCAGGATGAGACTCCGGACAAAAAAAAGAGGCCAAAGAAGCCCAAATAAAAAAAAGAGGCCATAGAAAAGAGAAGGCCCAAATAAAAAATTAAAAAATTAAAAAAAAGAGAGAGAAAAAGAGAGAAAGGGCAATGCTACTATCCTTTTACCACACTTGTGCTTCAAAGTAGCACCATGATCTTCATAATAGAGAGTCTCCTATGTTGTCACTTTCATATACTAGTGGGAATCTTTCATTATAGAACTTGGCTTGTATATTCCAATGATGGGCTTCCTCAAAATGCCCTAGGTCTTCGTGAGCAAGCGAGTTGGATGCACGCCCACTAGTTTCTTTTGTTGAGCTTTCATACATTTATAGCTCTAGTGCATCCGTTGCATGGCAATCCCTACTCACTCACATTGATATCTATTGATGGGCATCTCCATAGCCCGTTGATACACCTAGTTGATGTGAGACTATCTTCTCCTTTTTGTCTTCTCCACAACCACCATTCTATTCCACCTATAGTGCTATGTCCATGGCTCATGCTCATGTATTGCGTGAAGATTGAAAAAGTTTGAGAACATCAAAAGTATGAAACAATTGCTTGGCTTGTCATCAGGGTTGTGCATGATTTAAATATTTTGTGTGGTGAAGATGGAGCATAGCCAGACTATATGATTTTGTAGGGATAGCTTTCTTTAGCCATGTTATTTTGAGAAGACATGATTGCTTAATTAGTATGCTTGAAATATTATTGTTTTTATGTCAATATTAAACTTTTGTCTTGAATCTTATGGATCTGAATATTCATATCACAAGTAAGAAGAATTACATTGAAACTATGCCAACTAGCATTCCACATCAAAAATTATCTTTTTTATCATTTACCTACTCGAGGACGGGCAGGAATTAAGCTTGGGGATGCTTGATACGTCTCCAACGTATCTATAATTTTTGATCACTCCATGCTATATTATCTACTGTTTTGGGCAATATTGGGCTTTATTATCCACTTTTATATTATTTTTGGGACTAACCTATTAACCGGAGGCCCAGCCCAGATTTGTTGTTTTATGCTTATTTCAGTCTTTCGAAGAAAAGGAATATCAGACGGAGTTGAAACGGAACGAAATCAACTAGAGAAGTAATTTTTGGAACGAAAGCCACCCGATGGACTTGGACCCCATGTCAAGGAAGGAACGAGGTGCTCACGAGGGTGGGGGCGCCCCCCCCCAGGGCGCGCCCCCTGCCTCGTGGGGCCCTCGTGGCTCCCTTGACGTACCTCCTGCACCCATATATACCTACGTAACCTAAAACTTCCAAGAAGAAAAATAGATCGGGAGTTCCACCGCCAGAAGCCTCCGTAGCCACCGAAAACCAATCTAGACCCGTTCTGGCACCCTGCCGGAGGGGGCAATCCTTCTACGATGGCCATCTTCATCATCCCGGTGCTCTCCATGACGAGGAGGGAGTAGTTATCCCTCGGGGCTGAGGGTATGTACCAGTAGCTATGTGTTTGATCTCTCTCTCTCGTGTTCTTGAGATGATACGATCTTGATGTATCGCGAGCTTTGCTATTATAGTTGGATCTTATGTTTCTCCTTTCCCTCTTCTCTCTTGTAATGAATTGAGTTTCCGCTTTGAAGTAATCTTATCGGATCGAGTCTTTAAAGATTTGAGAACACTTGATGTATGTCTTGCCGTGGATATCTGTGGTGACAATGGGATATCACGTGATTCACTTGATGTAAGTTTTGGTGATCAACTTGCGGGTTCCGCCCATGAACCTATGCATAGGGGTTGGCACACGTTTTCGTCGTGATTCTCTGGTAGAACTTTGGGGCACTCTTTGAGGTCCTTTGTGTTTGTTGAATAGATGAATCTGAGACTGTGTGATGCATATCATATAATCATACCCACGGATACTTGAGGTGACATTGGAGTATCTAGGTGACATTAGGGTTTTGGTTGATTTGTGTCTTAAGGTGTTATTCTAGTATGAACTCTAGGGCTGTTTGTGACACTTATAGGAATAGCCCAACAGATTGATTGGAAAGAATAACTTTGAGGTGGTTTCGTACCCAACCATAATATCTTCGTTCATTCTCCGCTATTAGTGACTTTGGAGTGACTCTTTGTTGCATGTTGAGGGATGGTTTTATGATCCAATTGTGTTAGTATTGTTGAGGGAACTTACACTAGCGAAAGTATGAACCCTAGGCCTTGTTTCCTAGCATTGCAATACCGTTTACGCTCACTTTTATCACTTGCTACCTTGCTGTTTTTGTTATTTCAGATTACAAATACCTTTATCTACTATCCATATACCACTTGTTTCACTATCTCTTCGCCAAACTAGTGCACCTATATAATTTACCATTGTATTGGGTGTGTTGGGGACACAAGAGACTCTTTTTTATTTGGTTGCAGGGTTGCTTGAGAGAGACCATCTTCATCCTATGCCTCCTACGGATTGATAAACGTTAGGTCATCCACTTGAGGGAAATTTGCTACTGTCCTACAAACCTCTGCACTTGGAGGCCCAAAAACGTCTACAAGAAGAAGGTTGTGTAGTAGACATCAGCCGACCAGCTCAAGTGTGTAGCCGCCGCTGGCACACTCCCTATGATGTGCTCCCAAGTCATTAGCAATGTGCAAGTCACCAAGACTCTCATCGACGGTGGCGTAGGGCTCAACGTCCTCTCCACCGACACATTTGACAGCCTCCAAGTGCCCTATGAGCAGCTCCAGCCAAGCAAGCCTTTCTCAAGACTGACTGACGGTTCCACCACACCAATAGGGCAGGTCCGCCTGCCTGTCACCTTCGGAGAGCGCAAGAATTACAGCACCGAGCTCATCGACTTCGACATTGCACACATCCGTCTGCCGTACAACGCCATCCTCGGATACCCAGCCCTGGCCTAGTTCATGGCAGTCACTCACCACGGCTACAACGTCCTCAAGATGCCAGGAAGCGGGGGGATCATCATGGTCCCATGTGAAGAAAGGGATGCGGTGTGCTCCCTTGAGCGCGCCTTCCAAGCCGCGGCAATCGACAACCCTGACTGCAGAAGTGAGGGCCCTCCGGAGACCATCCCCAAGAAGAAGCTACCGTGTCGTGCAGGACCCCAAGAAGATGGCGTCGCATCAGGAGCCTCGTCAGGATCGGCGCCCGCTCCAGGGGTGCCTCCCTCCACCGCATAGGGAAGCGCGCCCGGCACCCTCCTCGGGCAAGGCTCGGGGGCTCTCTTCTGGAGGGCCTCAGACCTTGCCACTCTCACGAGGGAGGCACTTGGGCACCACTTGGAAGCGTGCTTTGCGGCACGTGTTCCACAGGAGAGCATGAGGCGAGGAATGCCCACCACCCAGGAGTTCATCACCAAGACCACCCAAGAGCTACAAGATGCAAGAGCCATGCGTGGCGACAGCCGCTCACAGAGTGTGGCTCACCACCCAGGCGAGGGTGCTGAGCTGCACGCCCGCATCGACATCCCAGGGCTCAACAAGGCAGCATCTCAGGAACGCTTCTGTCCATCACGAGCGGGCCGCAGTGAGGGTCCACCGCACAACTACGTTCGCATGCCCTTCGGCTTGCCGAGCATAGTGTCAGCCTATCAGCGCAACCTGCGGCAAGTCCAGGCGGCTCAACATGCCAGGTCCCACGCCGTTCGGGAGGAGATGGTGACGGCTTTCAGGGAACCTCCTGAGCTCCCAGAGCCTCCTGAGGCTTAGGGTCCTGGTGGCTCATGAGGAGTCATTCCTTCGATGCGTGGCTTCAGCTGCACCAGCTCTACTTCGTCTACAGACCCAGGTGACATCTTCCAAGTTCGTCTAAGATGGGAGCGCCCCTTGGGCTGCACTATTCCCAGGCCGCGTGGGTCTGTCCCTACGGCATGTATCCCTTTTACTTATGTCTTTAGCTTACCTTGCTGGGAGCACCCCTCGGGCTGCATCATCCCCACGCCGCTCGGGCCAAACCCAGTGGCATGTATCTTCCTGCATTTATCCTAGTCGATCTACTCTTCATGCTTAACCTGCCAACTGCTATCTCCTGTTTGATTACCACCCACCTCGGGCCCGTTCGTCCCATGCAATTTGCTTGCACGTTAAAAGGGGGGCTCCTGAGCATCACGACTCGGGAGCTCTTACTGGCTCTCCAGCCCTCACCCCTGGCCTTGACCACGGCATCGCGACCTGGCATACTAGCGGCGGCTGAGCTCGCTCGAGGGCCGGGACCTGAGGACCTAGAGTGCTCGCATCTAACCACCTTGCAGGGACATACAACTACCAAGACTCAAGACCAGGCGCAACCCACCTTGAGGTAGGGCCTAGTGAGTCCCGCGCTGGCGCACGAGTGCCCAGATACACCTCGCAGCCCTGCCATGCAAGCCACGTGTCAGGGCGGGGCTGTACACGCCCCGGGGGCTCCTCCCGGAGGGGCCCCCCATCCCACGCCCAAGTGGAAGCTCCATGCTCTGCGCTGGCTGTTGACACTGCCGAGGAGCGGCTATGCCCATGCACAAGCGGAAGCACTATGATCCCTGATGGTGATAAATAACTGAGGGCGACCCCATGGCCGTACCAACCTCAGGGAGCCCAGAGCTCAACGCCCAGTCCCACCACGACACCTCCCCTCGGGAGATTCACATGAGGGGGCTGGGCACGAGGGTTGCACTCGGGTCACGCCCAAGCACACGCCACCCAACCAGGTCCCCCGGACCTAGGCGTCGCGCGCCCCTCCCGAGGCCTCGGTGAGGGCAGGTATGGAAATTTTTTGAACGTCAAGGGGGACTCCTGAGCATCGCGACTCAGGATCCTAACTGGTCATGTAGCCCCTCACTCCTTGGTCCGTCCTGGTCTCCGATCGGCCCAATGGCGGTTGAGGTATGCGCGGGGCCGGGCTCTGCCAACGTAGAACATTAATCTATCTTCATGGACTCTCCCTATATGCAGTTCGCACATCAAGGGGGACTCCTGAGAATCGCGACTCAGGAGCCTAACTAGTCACGTAGCCCCTCACTCCTTGGTCCGTCCTGGTCTTCGGTCGGCTCAATGGCGGTTAAGGTATGCGTGGGGCCGGGCTCTGCCGACGCAGAACAAAGCAAATAGGAAGGAAAACGCAAAATCTCAAAGAAAATATTACAAGCACATTGTTCTCACAATATCAAATTAAAAGTCTAAACGCCTCCACGAGGCCTGATGTATGTCCTAGGAAAGGAATGAGAAGAATAGCCGCAGGTCACCCACGGATGTCGCCGTCGCCTGCGGAGGTGCTTCTGTTGGAAATATGCCCTAGAGGCAATAATAAAAGCATTATTATTATATTTCCTTGTTCATGATAATTGTCTTTTATTCATGCTATAATTGTGTTATCCAGAAATCGTAATACATGTGTGAATAATAGACACCAACATGTCCCTAGTAAGCCTCTAGTTGACTAGCTTGTTGATCAACAGATAGTCATGGTTTCCTGACTATGGACATTGGATGTCATTGATAACGAGATCACACCATTAGGAGAATGATGTGATGGACAAGACCCAATCCTAAACATAGCACAAGATCGTGTAGTTCGTTTGCTAGAGTTTTCCAATGTCAAGTATCCTTTCCTTAGACCATGAGATCATGTAACTCCCGGATACCGTAGGAGTGCTTTGGGTGTACCAAACGTCACAACGTAACTGGGTGACTATAAAGGTATGCTACGGGTATCTCCGAAAGTGTCTGTTGGGTTGACACGGATCAAGACTGGGATTTGTCACTCCGTATGATGGAGAGGTATCACTGGGCCCACTCGGTAATGCATCATCATTATGAGCTCAAAGTGACCAAGTGTCTGGTCACGGGATCATGCATTACGGTACGAGTAAAGTGACTTGCCGGTAACGAGATTGAACAAGGTATTGGGATACCGACGATCGAATCTCGGGCAAGAAACATACCGATTGACAAAGGGAATTGTATACGGGGTTGCTTGAATCCTCGGCATCGTGGTTCATCCAATGAGATCATCGAGGAACGTGTGGGAGCCAACATGGGTATCCAGATCCCGCTGTTGGTTATTGACCGGAGAGTCGTCTCGGTCATGTCTACATGTCTCCCGAACCCGTAGGGTCTACACACTTAAGGTTCGGTGACGCTAGGGTTGTAGGGATATGTATATGCAGTAACCCGAATGTTGTTCGGAGTCCCGGATGAGATCCCGGGCGTCACGAGGAGTTCCGGAAGGGTCCGGAGGTAAAGAATTATATATAGGAAGTGCTGTTTCGGCCATCGGGACAAGTTTTGGGGTCACCGATATTGTACCGGGACCACCGGAAGGGTCCCGGGGGTCCACCGGGTGGGACCACCTGCCCCGGGGGGGCACATGGGCTGTAGGGGGTGCGCCTTGGCCTACATGGGCCAAGGGCATCAGCCCCAAGAGGCCCATGCGCCTAGGGTTCAAGAAGGGAAGAGTCCCAAAAGGGGAAGGCACCCCCTAGGTGCCTTGGGGGGAGGGACTCCTCCCTTGGCCGCCGCCCCCCTAGGAGATTGGATCTCCTAGGGCCGGCGCCCCCCTGGCTCCCTGTATATAGTGAGGGAAGGAGGGCCTCTCAGACCACACCTTTGGTGCCTCCCTCTCCCTCTCCAACACCTCCTCCTCCTCCATAGAGCTTAGCGAAGCCCTGCCGGAGTACTGCAACTCCACCACCACCACGCCGTCGTGCTGCTGCTGGAGCCATCTTCCTCAACCTCTCCTCTCCCCTTGCTGGATCAAGAAGGAGGAGACGTCACGCTGACCGTACATGTGTTGAACGCGGAGGTGCCGTCCGTTCGGTGCTAGGATCTCCGGTGATTTGGATCACGTCGTGTACGACTACCTCATCCCTGTTCTTTGAATGCTTCCGCTCGCGATCTACAAAGGTATGTAGATGCATCCGATCACTCGTTGCTAGATGAACTCATAGATGGATCTTGGTGAAACCGTAGGAAATTTTTTGTTTTCTGCAACGTTCCCCAACAGTGGTATCAGAGCTAGGTCTATGCGTAGTTCTTCTTGCGCGAGTAGAACACAATTTGTTGTGGGCGTAGATGTTGTCAACTTTCTTGCCGCTACTAGTCTTATCTTGCTTCTGCGTTATTGTGGGATGAAGCGGCCCGGACCAACCTTACACGTACGCTTACGTGAGACCGGTTCCACCGACTGACATGCACTAGTTGCATAAGGTGGCTGGCGGGTGTCTGTCTCTCCCACTTTAGTTGGAGCAGATTCGATGAAAAGGGTCCTTATGAAGGGTAAATAGAAGTTGACAAATCACGTTTCGGCTTTCACGTAGGTAAGAAAACGTTCTTGCTAGAACCCTATTTCAGCCACGTAAAACTTGCAACAACAATTAGAGGACGTCTAACTTGTTTTTGCAGCAAGTGCTTTGTGATATGATATGTCCAAAGTTGTGATGAATGATGAATGATATATATGTGATGTATGAGATGTTCATGCTATTGTAATAGGAATCACGACTTGCATGTCGATGAGTATGACAACCGGCAGGAGCCATAGGAGTTGTCTTTATTTTTTGTATGAACTGCGTGTCATTAAGAAACGCCATGTAAATTACATTACTTTATTGCTAAACGCGTTAGCCATAGCAGTAGAAGTAATAGTTGGTGAGCAACTTCATGGAGACACAATGATGGAGATCATGATGATGGAGATCATGGTGTCAAGACGATGACAAGATGATCATGGAGCCCCAAGATGGAGATCAAAGGAGCTATGTGATATTGGCCATATCATGTCACTATTATTATTTGATTGCATGTGATGTTTATCATGTTTTGCATCTTGTTTACTTAGAACGACGGTAGTAAATAAAATGATCCCTCATAATAATTTCAAGAAAGTGTTCCCCCTAACTATGCACCGTTGCGACAGTTCGTTGTTTCGAAGCACCACGTGATGATCGGGTGTGATAGATTCCAACATTCACATACGACGGGTGTAAGACAGATTTACACATGCAAATACTTAGGTTGACTTGACGAGCCTAGCATGTACAGACATGGCCTCGGAACACAGAAGACCGAAAGGTCGAGCATGAGTCGTATAGAAGATACGATCAACATGAAGATGTTCACCGACGTTGATTAGTCCGTCTCACGTGATGATCGGACACGGCCTAGTTAACTCGGATCATGTTATACTTAGATGACTAGAAGAGGGATGTCTATCTAACTGGGAGTTCATTGAATAATTTGATTAGATGAACTTAATTATCATGAACTTAGTCTAAAATCTTTGCAATATGTCTTGTAGATCAAATGGCCAACGTTGTCCTCAACTTCAACGCGTTCCTAGAGAAAACCAAGCTGAAAGACGATGGTAGCAACTATACGGACTGGGTCCAAAACCTGAGGATCATCCTCATAGCTGCCAAGAAAGAGTATGTCCTACTAGCACCACTAGGTGACCCACCCGTCCCACAGAACCAAGACGTTATGAACGCTTGGCAGACACGTGCTGATGACTACTCCCTCGTTCAGTGCGGCATGCTTTACAGCTTAGAGCCGGGGCTCCAAAAGCGTTTTGAGAGACATGGAGCATATGAGATGTTCGAAGAGCTGAAAATGGTTTTCCAAGCTCATGCCCGGGTCGAGAGATATGAGGTCTCCGACAAGTTCTTCAGGTGTAAGATGGAGGAAAATAGTTCTGTCAGTGAGCACATACTCACTATGTCTAGGTTGCATAACCGCTTGACTCAGCTGGGAGTTAATCTCCCGGATGATGCGGTCATTGACAGAATCCTCCAGTCGCTTCCACCAAGCTACAAGAGCTTTGTGATGAACTTCAATATGCAGGGGATGGAAAAGACCATTCCTGAGTTATTTTCAATGCTGAATCAGCGGTGGTAGAAGTCAAGAAGGAACATCAAGTGTTGATGGTGAATAAAACCACTAAGTTCAAGAAGGGCAAGGGTAAAAAGAACTTCAAGAAGGACGGCAAGGAAGTTGCCGCGCCTGGCAAGCAAGCTGCCGGGAAGAAGCCAAAGAATGGACCCAAGCCCGAAACTGAGTGCTTTTATTGCAAGGGAAGTGGTCACTGGAAGCGGAACTGCCCCAAATACTTAGCGGACAAGAAGGCCGGCAAAACAAAAGGTATATGTGATATACATGTAATTGATGTGTACCTTACTAGTACTCGTAGTAGCTCCTGGGTATTTGATACCGGTGCAGTTGCTCACATTTGTAACTCAAAGCAGGAGTTGCGGAATAAATGGAGACTGGCGAAGGACAAGGTGACGATGCGCGTCGGGAATGGTTCCAAGGTCGATGTGATCGCCGTCGGCACGCTACCTCTACATTTACCTATGGGATTAGTTTTAAACCTCAATAATTGTTATTTAGTGCCAGCTTTGAGCATGAACATTGTATCGGGATCTCGTTTAATTAGAGATGGCTACTCATTTAAATCCAAGAATAATGATTGTTCTATTTATATGAGAGATATGTTTTATGGTCATGCTCCGATGGTGAATGGTTTATTCTTAATGAATCTCGAGCGTAATGTTACACATGTTCATAGTGTGAATACCAAAAGATGTAAGGTTGATAATGATAGTCCCACATACTTGTGGCACTGCCGCCTTGGTCACATAGGTGTCAAACGCATGAAGAAGCTCCATGCAGATGGACTTTTAGAGTCTCTTGATTATGAATCATTTGACACGTGCGAACCATGCCTCATGGGTAAAATGACCAAGACTCCGTTCTCAGGAACAATGGAGCGAGCAACCAACTTGTTGGAAATCATACATACTGATGTGTGCGGTCCAATGAGTGTTGAGGCTCGCGGTGGCTATCGTTATGTTCTCACCCTCACTGATGACTTGAGTAGATATGGGTATATCTACTTAATGAAACACAAGTCTGAGACCTTTCAAAAGTTCAAGGAATTTCAGGGTGAGGTTGAAAATCAACGTGACAGAAAAATCAAGTTTTTACGTTCAGATCGTGGAGGAGAATACTTGAGTCACGAATTTGGCACACACTTAAGAAAATGTGGAATAGTTTTACAACTCATGCCGCCTGGAACACCTCAGCGTAATGGTGTGTCCGAACGTCGTAATCGCACTCTATTAGATATGGTGCGATCTATGATGTCTCTTACAGATTTACCACTATCTTTTTGGGGCTATGCTTTAGAGACTCCCGCATTCACTTTAAATAGGGCTCCGTCAAAATCCGTTGAGACGACACCGTATGAATTATGGTTTGGGAAGAAACCTAAGCTGTCGTTTCTAAAAGTTTGGGGTTGCGATGCTTATGTCAAGAAACTTCAACCTGAAAAGCTCGAACCCAAGTCGAAAAAATGTGTCTTCATAGGGTACCCTAAAGAAACTATTGGGTATACCTTCTACCTCAGATCCAAAGGCAAGATCTTTGTTGCCAAGAATGGATCCTTTCTAGAGATAGAGTTTCTCTCGAAAGAAGTAAGTGGGAGGAAAGTAGAACTTGATGAAGTATTACCTCTTGAACCGGAAAAAGGCGCAACTCAAGAAAATGTTCCTGAGGTGCCTGCACCGACTAGAGAGGAAGTTAATGATGATGATCAAGATACTTCTGATCAAGCTCCTACTGAAATTCGTAGGTCCACAAGGACACGTTCCGCACCAGAGTGGTACGGCAACCCTGTCTTGGAAATCATGTTGTTAGACAACGGTGAACCTTCGAACAATGAAGAAGCGATGGCAGGCCCGGATTCCGACAAATGGCTGGAAGCCATGAAATCCGAAATAGGATCCATGTATGAAAACGAAGTATGGACTTTGACTGACTTGCCCGTTGAGAGGCGAGCCATAGAAAATAAATGGATCTTTAAGAAGAACACAAACGTGGATGGTAATGTGACCATCCATAAAGCTCGGCTTGTCGCGAAGGGTTATCGACAAGTTCAAGGGGTTGACTACGATGAGACTTTCTCACCGGTAGCGAAGCTAAAGTCCGTCCGAATCATGTTAGCAATTGCCGCATTCTACGATTATGAGATATGGCAAATGGACGTCAAAACGGCATTCCTTAATGGTTTCCTTAAGGAAGAATTGTATATGATGCAGCCGGAAGGTTTTGTCGATCCTAAGAATGCTGACAAGGTGTGCAAGCTCCAACGCTCGATTTATGGGCTGGTGCAAGCATCTCGGAGTTGGAACATTCGCTTTGATGAGATGATCAAAGCGTTTGGGTTCACACAGACTTATGGAGAAGCCTACGTTTACAAGAAAGTGAGTGGGAGCTTGTAGCATTTCTCATATTATATGTAGATGATATACTTTTGATGGGAAATGATATAGAACTCTTGGATAGCATTAAGGCCTACTTGAATAAGAGTTTTTCAATGAAGGACCTTGGAGAAGCTGCTTATATATTAGGCATCAAGATCTATAGAGATAGATCAAGACGCCTCATAGGTCTTTCACAAAGCACATACCTTGATAAGATATTGAAGAAGTTCAATATGGATCAGTCTAAGAAGGGGTTCTTACCTGTGTTACAAGGTGTGAAATTGAGCTCAGCTCGATGTCCGACCACGGCAGAAGATATAGAAGAGATGAGTGTCATCCCCTATGCCTCAGCCATAGGTTCTATTATGTATGCCATGCTGTGTACCAGACCTGATGTAAACCTTGCCGTAAGTTTGGTAGGAAGGTACCAAAGTAATCCCGGCAAGGAACACTGGACAGCGGTCAAGAATATCCTGAAGTACCTGAAAAGGACTAAGGAGATGTTTCTTGTTTATGGAGGTGACGAAGAGCTCGTCGTAAAGGGTTACGTCGACGCTAGCTTCGACACAGATCTGGATGACTCTAAGTCACAAACCGGATACGTGTATATTTTGAATGGTGGGGCAGTAAGCTGGTGCAGTTGCAAGCAGAGCGTCGTGGCGGGATCTACATGTGAAGCGGAGTACATGGCAGCCTCGGAGGCAGCACATGAAGCAATTTGGGTGAAGGAGTTCATCACCGACCTAGGAGTCATACCCAATGCGTCGGGGCCAATCAAACTCTTCTGTGACAACACTGGAGCTATTGCACTTGCCAAGGAGCCCAGGTTTCACAAGAAGACCAGGCACATCAAGCGTTGCTTCAACTCCATTCGTGAAAATGTTCAAGATGGAGACATAGATATTTGTAAAGTACATACGGACCTGAATGTAGCAGATCCATTGACTAAACCTCTCCCTAGAGCAAAACATGATCAACACCAGAATTCCATGGGTGTTCGATTCATCACAATGTAACTAGATTATTGACTCTAGTGCAAGTGGGAGACTGTTGGAAATATGCCCTAGAGGCAATAATAAAAGCATTATTATTATATTTCCTTGTTCATGATAATTGTCTTTTATTCATGCTATAATTGTGTTATCCGGAAATCGTAATACATGTGTGAATAATAGACACCAACATGTCCCTAGTAAGCCTCTAGTTGACTAGCCCGTTGATCAACAGATAGTCATGGTTTCCTGACTATGGACATTGGATGTCATTGATACCGAGATCACATCATTAGGAGAATGATGTGATGGACAAGACCCAATCCTAAACATAGCACAAGATCGTGTAGTTCGTTTGCTAGAGTTTTCCAATGTCAAGTATCCTTTCCTTAGACCATGAGATCGTGTAACTCCCGAATACCGTAGGAGTGCTTTGGGTGTACCAAACGTCACAACGTAACTGGGTGACTATAAAGGTATGCTACGGGTATCTCCGAAAGTGTCTGTTGGGTTGACACGGATCAAGACTGGGATTTGTCATTCCGTATGACGGAGAGGTATCACTGGGCCCACTCGGTAATGCATCATCATTATGAGCTCAAAGTGACCAAGTGTCTGGTCACGGGATCATGCATTACGGTACAATTAAAGTGACTTGCCGATAACGAGATTGAACAAGGTATTGGGATACCGACGATCGAATCTCGGGCAAGTAACATACCGATTGACAAAGGGAATTGTATACGGGGTTGCTTGAATCCTCGACATCATGGTTCATCCGATGAGATCATCGAGGAACGTGTGGGAGCCAACATGGGTATCCAGATCCCGCTGTTGGTTATTGATCGGAGAGTCGTCTCGGTCATGTCTACATGTCTCCCGAACCCGTAGGGTCTACACACTTAAGGTTCGGTGACGCTAGGGTTGTAGGGATATGTATATGCAGTAACCCGAATGTTGTTCGGAGTCCCGGATGAGATCTCGGATGTCACGAGGAGTTCCAGAAGGGTCCGGAGGTAAATAATTATATATAGGAAGTGCTGTTTCGGCCATCGGGACAAGTTTCGGGGTCACCGGTATTGTACCGGGACCACCGGAAGGGTCCCGGGGGTCCACCGGGTGGGGCCACCTGCCCCGGGGGGTCACATGGGCTGTAGGGGGTGCGCCTTGGCCTACATGGGCCAATGGCATCAGCCCCAAGAGGCCCATGCGCCTAGGGTTCAAGAAGGGAAGAATCCCAAAAGGGGAAGGCACCCCCTAGGTGCCTTGGGGGGAGGGACTCCTCCCTTGGCCGCCACCCCCCTAGGAGATTGGGTCTCCTAGGGCCGGCCCCCCCTCCTGGCTCCCTATATATAGTGAGGGAAGGTGGGCCTCTCAGACCATGCCTTTGGTGCCTCCCTCTCCCTCTCCAACACCTCCTCCTCCTCCAAAGAGCTTAGCGAAGCCCTGCCGGAGTACTACAACTCCACCACCACCACGCCGTCATGCTGCTGCTGGAGCCATCTTCCTCAACCTCTCCTCTCCCCTTGCTGGATCAAGAAGGAGGAGACGTCACGCTGACCGTACATGTGTTGAACGCGGAGGTGCCGTCCGTTCGGTGCTAGGATCTCCGGTGATTTGGATCTCATCGTGTACGACTACCTCATCCCCGTTCTTTGAACGCTTCCGCTCACGATCTACAAAGGTATGTAGATGCATCTGATCACTCATTGCTAGATGAACTCATAGATGGATCTTGGTAAAACCGTAGGAAATTTTTTGTTTTCTGCAACGTTCCCCAACAGCTTCCCCACGGGTGAACTTCCCCAGCAAAGCCTCCACGTGACCTTGAATAGATGTGGCGGCAGCGTCGCAGAGGTCTTCAGCTATAGTCTCTAGCAGCTCGTCGAGGTGGGCGTTGGGGTCGCTGAGGTGCAGATGGCTCAGGACGCGAGTCAGTGTGGCCGCGGATAGAACCTGAGCTTCTGCCTCTGCCATGGGACCAAGGCCCTCAACGACCTCCTCAAGCGCCTTCACCACGAGAGGAAGCAGCTGGGCAGGGTCGTCCTCGTCACTGTCCAACGGCTTCTCCAGGCCACGCTCATACAACGTCTTCAGCACCTCGCGAGATCTCTTCTCGTGATCGGCGAAGGCCACATGGTCTTTGGCCAGGATTCACGCCTTGGCGGCAAGGTCGGCCTCCCTCGCTTCTATCTTCTACTCCAGCTCCTCCAGCCGGTTGCGCTCAATGGCCTTCTCCTTCCCTAGCTCCGCCAACTCAGCATCACGGTTCTTGATGGCTTCCTCCCGGGCCTTCATCTCCTTCTCCTCTGACTGGCGGCGGCGTGCCTCTTCGGCGTGCTTGTCGCGCAGGCTCTTCAACTCGCCCTCCAGCACTTGGCAGCGGTCGCGGGCGGCCTTGGCGTCTCTCGGCGCCGCCTCACGATCGTCTGCAGCGCTGCCGGCCCCTTGCTTCTCCCTCTCGGAAGTCGCAACAGCCTGGCCCAGTGCTGCGCGTACCGCCAGGTCAGAGTGAAGCTAGCCGGAGGCCAACTCCAGACGCCCGACCACCAGGTGCGGGTCAGCGCTCAGGAGATCCGCCTACAGTTGGGTCATCTCTGAAAAGGCACACTCCAAGACGGCAGTAGGAGTGAGTGGCGCAGTCACCGGGGCTTGCGAGACCGCGGGCTCCGGAGCAGATGGGACCTCATCAGCCGCGCCAAGCACCGGCACCTCCAGAGCTGACGGGGCCATGGGGGCTGACTCGACGTGGCGATGCTCCTCTTGGCCCCGCGAAGACAACCGGGCTGGGGAGACACGGGCGATGTTGCCCCCTGGCTCTGCGGAGGGAGGCACAGCTGCCTTTCGTTCATTCCTCCTCTTCACCGAAGATGTCGGCCTGATCAACCAAGGGCGAGCGTCGGGAAGAAACAAGCACCAGCAAGGACCAAGCAAAGTTCAAAGCACCTACCGGTCCACTGCAAGGTACTCCACCTTTCTCTTGAGGAGCTTGAGGCCCGACAGCTTCGGGACCTGGGAGGCAGGCGCTCGGGCTCCGGTGGCGCCATGTGGTGCGGAGGCAGAACCGGATCCAGCCCCAGGAGGTGTTGGAGTGGGGGCGGCACCACGGTCCACCAGCGACGACCTACCCTTTGTCGGGACGAGAGGTTGCTCCTTCCCTCCTTGGTAGGCATCGGCCTCAGCATCATCAGGAAGGGCGCGAAGAATATCAGCCTTGCTCGGAGGGGAGGTTTCCTCCGCCTCTTCCGGGGTCTCCTCAGAGTCCTCCTCCTCCTCCCCCTCTTCGCGGGACTCGCCAGAAGACACCTCCACCGGCTTTGGCGCTGAAGGAGATCCTGAAAGCACCGGCGGCACCAGCCCGCGCGCATCAAAAGTCGGCCTGGAGGCGACGAATTCCTCCCGATCTCTGTGTTGGAACAGGGGAATGAAGGCGCTTGGTGGGTACTCCTGGTTGTCTCCAACTATGTGGCGCAGGACGACGTCCAATTCGTCGTCAGGCAGGTCCCCCGGCCTCAGGCAGGCCTTGTTCTCCCCTCCTTCAAGCTGCCAAAAGGGGTGCCCGCGTGCCCCGAGTGGGGCGGCCCGCAGCGTCAAGAACTCCCTTAGGAGCATCGCCCCCGTTATTTTGGCCGCCCTCGCATTGCCCGGCTTCAGGTCCGCCATCATTTGCTCCAACACCGACGATGCCCGCTCATCGACAAGCTCCGCCCTGGGCCACTCCTTGCCTTGCCGGGGCGCCTCCGACGGCAACGCCAGGCGCGGATGGGCGAGCTTGTCGTCCACCATGACCCATTTGGATCGAATGTTGTCGTCCCTCTTCCCGGTGCTCGAGATCGAGTTGGCCTTGCCGGATGCGACAAAGTTGAAGCATCCAGAGATGTGACCCTCGCTAACACGAAGGAAGAAGAAGTGGCGCAGGAGCGCCACGGGAGGCATCACGCCCAGGTACGCCTCACAGTAGTAGGCAAAGATGGACAAGAGAAGGACAGAGTTAGGGTGGAGATGCAACGCCTGCATCCCATAGTGGTCGAGGACTTCATAGAAGAAATCAGAGAAGGGAGGAACCAACCCGATGGCAATGCTGCTCGAAAAGAAGGGGAAGAAGGTGCTCCCCCCAGCTTCCGGCTCATCGAAGGCAAGCCGGAGCTCTGTCTTCCCCCACTCGTTGCTCTCTCCCGCCGTCAGCAGGCGCACGGAGGCAAGGCTCTTCTCCGTGATAGTGGGCGCTTCAAGAGCGGGCTCGTACCAGGCCAGGGACGAGGAAGTCTTGACCTTGCGTGGCGCCATGGGCGGCAGATGCAGAGCAAGGCCAGAGCAGGTCTGTAGGTAGCGACGGCGAAGAGCAAGAAAGGGGATCTGGAGCGAGGCGAGGAAGAAGAAATGAAGGCAAGTACCGCCCGCGCCAGCCATTTGTCAGGTCAAGCAGTTGCCAAAGCAGCATGGGGAAGCGGAGACGCCCATGTTCAATCAACCGTCACGCGTCAACCGAGGCCGCATGCTTTTGGGGCCCGCGGCGCTTCGAGCTTGACCCTTGGCTTCGCCGCGAAGCCAAGCCCGTGTGCACCTTAGGCCCGGGGCTACTGTTGGTGTTCTGGGAACGGGGGTCCCCAGACTTGCCTGCTTGCGTCCCACGGCGTGGCTGAGCCAGCAGGCCGTACGGCCCATCTTCACCAACAAAGCACTCAATACCCTCACGAGGGGCCAAGCCTCACGAGGGGGACGACGCAAGACCTCCTCTAGAGTGGCCTAGCTGGGCAGGCTCACGAGGAGCGGAGATATCAAGGCGAGGCGAACCTCACGAGGCTTTCATGACGTGAGTCGTGACGATCGACACCAGGCGGGCGCCAGATGGGCGCCGGCGTGCACAGCGTCCTTGTTTCCTCTTTGGTGCAAAGGAGGCAAGCGCAGCCGCGGAGTACCGAGGCATCAGGCAAAGGTTGCCATTTCGGTGCAACAAGACCAAGACCAAGGACTGCAAGACGGAGGTCATCGTGGAGCCCGGAGCAGCGTCACCACCAGAACTTTGTGCAGGCGAAGACTACTTTTGTCAGGATAGCTTGTACTAGCTGTCCCCCTTCAAATTAGCCCGCCATTGTTGGCTCCCTTCCCGCTCGATATTTGGGAAGAGGACCAGGGCTTCTCTAAATAGGACTAGCCACCATAGTGGGAGGAGACACACAAGCTCACCGAGCCCAAGAACGCCTCAACCTTAGGAGGCTGTTCTTCCCTTGTATTGTTCATCATCAGCCCAAGAGGCAATCCACCACCACCACACTGCAGTAGGGTGTTACACCGCAATGGTGGCCCAAACCAGTATAAACCCTGTGTCCATCTGTGTTGTGAGTTCGTCGAGTTCGTCCGCGAGACCCAAGCGAGCTAGAGCGTAGATTGGTTGAGAGGGATAAACTTCACACGCACCTCGGTGTTCGAACCTTAAGGGTTTGCCGGGACCCCAACCCCGACACAACGGGAGTGGCGCCAGACAGGACCTTACAAAGCTGACCTGTAAAATAGCATATTCCACTAATATCCTTTTATACGGGTCCGTTTTGCGGGGTCTGCCTCTGCGGTCGTCCGCGTCGGCCCGCAAAGCCATTTTTCTGCCAACTACAAACGCGTTTTGTGGGTCGGCGTTATGCGGGGTCTACTAGAGATGCTCTATGGCCAAGTGAGACTTAGAGTCCTTCGACATCTTATGAGCGAAGCAGGATGAGTCAGATTCCGTATGCCTCAACAATCAGATCCATCATGTATGCCATGATATGTACACAGCCTAATGTTGCTTTTGTAATAATCCTAACAAGTAGATACCAGGCCAACCCAGGTGAGAGTCACTAGGCAGCGGTAAAGACTATTCTGATGTACCTGAAATGGACTAAAGAGATGTTCCTAGTTTATGGAGGTGAGGAAGAACTCCACATAAGGGGTTATGCCGATGCTAGTTTCCAAACTGACCGAGATGATTATGGATCATAGTCCGGATTCTTGTACGTCATGAACAGAGGAGCAGTGAGCTAGACGAGTTCGAAGCAAGACACGGTGGTCGATTCTACCACAGAAGCTGAATACATTGCGGCTTGTGAAGCTGCAAAGGAAGGTGTTTGGATTCGGAACTTTCTGGATGATCTTGGTATTTTCTGATGGAAATGTGCCTAGAGGCAATAATAAAATGGTTATTATTATATTTCATAAATCATGATAAAGGCTTATTATTCATGCTGCAATTGTATTGACCAGAAACTTAAACACATCTATGGATACATAAACAAATACCGTGTCCCTAGTGAGCCTCTACTAGACTAGCTCGTTGATCAAAGATGGTTACGTTGGAGATATGCCCTAGAGGCAATCATGTAAGATGATATTTCCTATGTGTTTATGAATAAAGATAGTCCTTGGACATTATCAATGATGTGTATCAGCAAGTACGTGACTTGTTTGTGGGACTATGCATTGTATGATGACTGTCCTAAAAGGTCCGTAGTAGAAAGGGTTGTGTGGACGCGCAGCCAACTAGACTAGCATATGACACGATCGATGGCTTGGTCTCACTAGCCATGGAGCATTGGATGATAACCGGATAATATGGACTTGGAAGGATCTGGTCGGATTCGACGTAGTCGGATCCGAGTCGAGATAAGGTCCGAGTCGGACAGACCCAACTATGAGACGCAGCGATATGTCATCTGTGAGTCTCCAGTACAACATATGTTCTGTCTCCTAAGACCTAAGCTGACACATGTACTCGGGATGGTGACAGACTTGCTTTGGGCCGACCAAACGCTACTCCGTAACTGGGTAGTTATAAAGGTAGGTTTCGGGTTTGTTCAGAACCATGCTGCGACACATGGTCGAGCCAGATGGGATTTTCCCCTCCAATCAGGAGACATATACTCTGGGCCCCTCGTATGATCTGACCAAGATAAGCATGGCCATGCGACATGGATTATGAGATAATCTGGTTTGTGGTCGGCATCACTAGAACGAGAAAGAGGCCGGGCTAGCACAAGGATGACAGACTCGCCTTGAGCCCGAAACATATATCATGTGTGTAACGCCCTCGATGCGGCTATATCTCCTACGTGTCGAAGCACGACTTAGAGGCATAACCACATTGAAAGCAATGTTGCAAGTAAGGTAATCTTCACAAACACCCATGTAAATAGATAATAGGGGAAAAGGTACATAGTTGGCTTACACTCGCCACGTCACACAAATACATGAATAACATTACAATCATCGAATACACTCATGGTCCGACTACGATACCAAAATAAAAGATCAACCCCAACATGCGACACGGTCCCCGATCGCCCCAACTGGGCACCACTACTGATCATCTAGGAAAGACACATAGTAACGATGAGAGGCTTCATCGAACTCCCACTTGAGCTCAAGCGCATCATCTAGAACGGTATCATCGGTCCCTGCATCTGGTTTGGAAGTAATCTGTGAGTCACGGGGACTCAGCAATCTCGCACCCTCGCGATCAAGACTATTTAAGCTTATAGGTAAGGCAAGGTAATATGTGGAGCTGCAGCAAGTGACTAGCATATATGGTGGCTAACCTGTTCGCAAAAGAGAGCGAGAAGAGGAGGCAAAGCACGAACGAAAAACTATGATCAAGAAGTGATCCTAGAACAACCTACGTCAAGCATTACTCCAACACCATGTTCACTTCCCGGACTCTGCCAAGAAGAGACCATCAAGGTTACACACGCGATTGATTCATTTTAATTAAGTTAAGTTTCATGTTATCTACAACCGGACATCAAAAAATTCCCATCTGCCCATAATCGTGGGCACGGCTTTCAAAAGTTCAAATCCCTGCAGGGGAGTCCCAACTTAGCCCATCACAAGCTCTCACGATCAACGAACGATATTCCTTCTCCCGAGACATTCCGATCAGACTCGGCATCCCGGTTCTACAACACATCCTCGACAATGGTAAAACAAGTCCAGCAACACCGCCCGAATGTGCCAACAAATCCCGATAGGAACTGCACATATCTTGTTCTCAGGGCACACCGGATGAGCAAGACATCGGGTTGGCCAGCCCAGAGTTGCCCCTGGTAGCCCCGGACATCGCTCAGTTGGACCAACACTTAAAGAAGCACTAGCCCGGGGGGGTTAAAATAAAGATGACCCTTGAGTCCGCGAAACCCAAGGGAAAAAGGCTAGGTGGCAAATGGTAAAACCAATGTTGGGCATTGCTGGAAGAGTTTTAATCAAGGCGAACTGTCAAGGGGTTCCCATTATAACCCAACCACGTAAGGAACGCAAAATCCGGGAACATAACACCGATATGACGGAAACTAGGGCGGCAAGAGTGGAACAAAACACTAGGCAAAAGGCCAAGCCTTCCACCCTTTACCAAGTATATAGATGCATTAAGATAACAAGATAATATGGTGATATCCCAACAATAAACAATGTTCCAACAAGGAACGATCTCCAATCTTCACCTGCAACTAGCAATGCTATAAGAGGGGCTGAGCAAGCGGTAACATAGCCAATCAACGGTTTGCTAGGACATGGTGGGTTAGAGGTTTGACATGGCAATTTGGGAGGCATGATAAGCAAGTGGTAGGCATCGTAGCATAGGCATAGCAAAAGAGCGAGCATCTGGCAAGCAAAGATAGAAGTGATTTCGAGGGTATGATCATCTTGCCTGCAAAGTTGTCAGAGTTGACTTGATCCTCGTAAGAAAACTCAACGGCCTCCTCGTTAGCGAACTCTTCTCCCGGCTCTACCCAAACAAGACAAACAAGCAAAAGGAACACAATCAACCACGTGCAATGCTCGAACAACATGATGCAAACATGGTATGCTATGCGGGATGTGGTATGTGATGCATATGCAAGATTTGACAAGGAAAGATTGAAGCTGGCTTCAACTTGGAAATCCAAGAGTGCCACTGGAAAGGTGAGGTGATTTCAGTTGAAAACGATATAAAGATCGCCGAAATCGGATGCACGGTTTGGAAATGGCAACCAAAACAAATATGGCACCGGTCTGCGATAATCAGCAAGTAGCCATCTAAATGCATCAAGATAAATATGCTACATCACTCAAACATGAAAAAAAGTACATGGCAGGGATCCACTCATAATGCTTGGCAAAAGATGAACACTGAGCTACGGCCAATTCATCCATTAACAGGTTCAAACAAGCATGGCAAAAATGCAAACGATAACAGGTTTCAGACTTGGTGAAATTAACACAAGTTTGGAATTTAACATCAGGTAGCACACTTCGGAGCATTAAAACTATGTTCTATAGGAACTTAACATGGCAAAGCAAGGCATGACATGAAGCTACTCAAAGCACTTAACAAAAGTCCCTTAGTGACCTTGAGCCAAAAGGGATCAGAAAATACAATTGCAAGCATGCGAACATGGCAAAGACATAAACAGATCTCAGACTTGGAGAAAAACTAGAGCATGCAAATCTGTTAACGAGTAGGCATGTTTATGAGCTCGATGCACCCACTACAGAGCATGGCATGACAAACTAACCATACACCCATCAAGAATACATATCATAGAAGCTACACATGGCAAGAACAACAACATAGCATGCACGGAGCGATAGCAACATCCTCAGCAAATCGCTAACAAGCCAACAATCTGCCAGGATTCACGAAATAGCAAAAGTAGAGCTTGATTGACTCAAGCTAGGGTGCTTCATAATTGCAAATAAAGACATGGATGGATAGAGCACCACAATGTTAACAAATCATCCTTACTGATCATCCTCAAAAGAGGCACGGTTCACTAGGAAACAATATGAACATATGGCATAATGACAAAATTTAGGACAAGGACTTAGAGAAATTCTAAGTCCCTGAAATCAGCATTAACGAATGCACTACTTTGCAAGCTTGTGCTAGTCACCACACATATCACAAAAATACATGGTAAACACCTCTATAAAGATGGCATGGCATATAACAAAACTCATGTAGAGCACATGAGCATATCATGCACACATTAATCATGGCAAAAATAACAAATAGCTATTTGATGAAACAGATCTGACAATTTAACCAGATAGCCCTCTTCCAACAGCATTTTGGGCATCAAGATGAGCTCAAATGAAAATGATGCAATGAGATGAAATGATGTACTCTTTGAGACGAACATTTTGATATGCTACACGCGCAAATCGGAGCTACAGATGCGGAGTTATAGCATGCCAAAGTTTGCTAAATATTAGGGTTTCGCGAGGAAAGTCAACCATCTCGAATCTCAGATCCAGATCCGAATCACTGTAGCAGGCGCGGTCACCGAGGTTCACCGGAAAACGAGCTCGACGTCGCCGGACTTGGCGGGCACGCCGGCCGGAGGAGG
Organism: Triticum monococcum; assembly: GCA_034509565.1. NCBI lineage: Eukaryota > Viridiplantae > Streptophyta > Magnoliopsida > Poales > Poaceae > Triticum > Triticum monococcum. The sequence continues at coordinate 480,528,363 of CM067843.1, forward strand.
ACGCCGGGGCGGCGAGGGGCGATGCCGACGTGGCGGAGGCGCGCCGGGGCGCGGTTGTCGGCGGGGCGGCGCCTATGGCGTGGGGCGGCGCGCAGGACGCCGGGCAGCAACGGCGCCGGCTGGTCGGTAGCGATGGCGGCGGTGGCCGGCGCGGATCTCCGGGCAGCGGCGCAGTAGACGGGGAGGCGGCGCGGCAACTTTTGGGCAGCGGGGAGGCGGATGGGCCGCGGGGGCCAGCGGCGGGGCGCGGTGGCGAGGCCACGCGTCAGGCGCCCATAGGCTGCGGGCGGCGGTGCGAAGTTGTCCGGCGGGTGCTGGACATGTCCGGCGGCGGCGGGTGTGGTTTTCTAGGGTTTCAACCGTGATTTCGAGGAGTGGATCTATATTCATAGGTAGAGGGAGCTAGGAGAGTCCAAACGAGATGCAGTTTGCGGCCACGTGATCGTGATCGAACGCTCTAGATGATGGAGGGGGTTTTGGTGAGTTTTGGGCCAAATTGGAAGGGTGTTGGGCTGCAACACACACGAGGCCTTCTCGGTCCCTCGGTTAACCGTTGGAGTATCAAACGAAGTCCAAATGGTACGAAACTTGACAGGCGGTCTATCGGTAGTAAATAAAGGCCGCATGGCAAGTCTCGGTCCAATCCGGAAATGTTTAACCCCCACACACGAAAAGAGGTAGAAAGGGGCACCGGAGGAGATAGGAGCATCGGAATGCAAAACGGACAATAGGGAAAATGCTTGGATGCATGAGACGAACACGTATGCAAATGCAATGCACATGAAGACATGATATGAGATGCATGACAAAGGTAACAACACACGGAGGCAAAAACCCGAACCCGAGGAAATAAAAATAACTTAGTGCCAGAAACGGCAAGAGTTGGGATACATATAAGGTAAATTACATCCGGGGTGTTACAACACTCCACCACTACGAAAGGATCTCGTCCCGAGATCTAGGACTGGAAAAATGCCGGGTACTCAGAACGGAGGTGGTCCTCGCGTTCCAAGGTGGCTTCACGGTCGGAATGGTGTGACCACTTGACTTTGAGGAATTTGATTGACTTATTGTGAGTCTTGCGTTCAGTCTCTTCAAGAATAGCAACTGGGTGCTCACGATAAGAAAGGTCTTCTTGGAGATCAATGTCTTCGAAGTTGACGGTGCGGTCAGGAGTCTTGAAGCACTTGCGGAGCTGAGAGACATGGAACACGTCGTGCACGTTTGCAAAGTTGGGAGGAAGCTCGAGTTGATAGGCGAGATCGCCTCTCTTGCTGACGATCTTGAAAGGATCCACGTATCTAGGGGCAAGCTTCCCTTTGATACCGAAGCGGCGAGTACCTTTCATTGGAGAGACGCGGAGGTACACATGATCTCCGATCTCGAAAGCCAAATCATGATGCTTACTATCATAGTAGCTCTTCTGGCGCGATTGCGCTGCTTTGAGGTTATCACGAATGACTTTGCACATTTCCTCTGCCTCTGTGATCAAGTCATTTCCAAGAAGTTGACGTTCACCGGTCTCTGACCAGTTAAGAGGAGTACGGCACTTCCTGCCATAGAGAATTTCAAATGGGGCCTTGCCCGAACTTGCTTGAAAACTGTTTTTGTAGGAGATTTCGGCATATGGAAGACAATCTTCCCACTTCATACCGAAAGAGATAACACAAGCCCTAAGCATATCTTCAAGAGTCTGATTGACACGCTCGACTTGACCGCTAGTTTGAGGATGAAAAGCTGTGCTGAAACGGATGTTGGTGCCCATGGCCTTCTGAAAAAAATCCCAAAACTTGGAGGTAAAGATGCTGCCACGATCTGAAGAGATCAAATGTGGAATGCCGTGCAGAGAGACAATCCGAGAGGTATAAAGCTCCGCCAATTGAGCTGCAGTGATAGACTCTTTGATAGGCAGAAAGTGAGCCACTTTAGTGAGTTTGTCGATGACAACGAATATAGCATCATTGCCACGCTTGGACTTTGGAAACCCAGTCACGAAGTTCATCTCAATGTGGTCAAACTTCCATTCTGGAATGGCAAGAGGTTGGAGGAGACCAGCTGGTCTTTGGTGTTCTGCCTTCACTCTTCTGCAGACATCACATTCATTCACGAACTGAGCAATCTCGCGCTTCATTCGAGTCCACCAATAAGCCTGCTTAAGGTCCTGATACATCTTCGTACTCCCAGGGTGGATGGAGAGGAGTGAATTGTGAGCCTCGTTCATAATGACTTTACGAAGGTCACCTTTAGGCACAATAATGCGATCCTCTAAGAAGAGAGTATCCTTATCATCAAGGCGATAGAACTTGTACTTGGGTTGACTCTTGGCAATCCCAATCTTCACCTTCTTCACCATAGCATCAAGAAGTTGAGCCTCGCGAATCTGATCTTCCAAAGTAGGAGAGACTTGAAGGTTGGCGAGGAAACCTTGAGGACCAACTTACATATTGAGTTTGCGGAAAGCTTCACAAAGCTCGGGTTGGTAAGGCTTGAGAATCAGACTGTTGCAGTAAGCCTTCCTGCTCAATGCGTCAGCAATCACATTGGCCTTGCCTGGAGTATATTCGATACTCGGGTTATACTCTTGAATCACTTAGACCCAACGAGTCTTCCTGAGGTTGAGATTAGGCTGCGTGAAGATGTACTTGAGACTCTTGTGGTCAGTGAAGATGTCCACTTTTCTTCCCAATAAGAGATGTCTCCAAGTCAAAAGAGCATGCACAACTGCCGCCAACTCGAGGTCATGAGTGGGGTAGTTCTTCTCGTTGGGCTTCAACTAGCGAGAGGTATAAGCCACGATTTTCTTCTCTTGCATCAACACTGCACCAAGGCCTTGAAGAGAGGCATCGCAGAAGACCTCGAACGGTTTGGATTCATCAGGAGGAGTCAAAACTGGAGCAGTGACTAATTTCTCTTTCAGGGTGTTGAAAGCGATGTCACATTCACAAGACCAAACGTACTTGACGTGCTTTTGGATAAGGTTTGAAAGAGGCTTCATGATCTTTGAAAAGTTCTCAACGAACCTTCGACAGTAGCTTGCGAGACCAAGGAAGCTGCGGAGTTGCTTCACGTTCTGAGGTGGTTCCCAATTCACAATTGCAGACACCTTCTCAGGATTCATCTCTATGCCCTTGGCAGAGATGATATGCCCAAGATAGAGAACCTCATCGAGCCAAAACTCACACTTTGAAAACTTGGTGTAGAACTGATGTTCTCTGAGCCTATTGAGCACCAAACGCAAGTGCTTGGCATGATCTTCCTTGTTCTTCGAAAAGACCAAAATGTCATCGAGGTAGACCAAGATGAAGTCATTTGTGTAGGCGTTGAAGATGAAGTTCATCATGTGAGAGAAAGTCAGCGGAGCATTGACGAGGCCAAAAGACATGACAGTGTATTCATATGAACCATAGCTTGTTCTGAAAGCTGTCTTGGGAATATCTTGCTCACGGATTCGAATCTGGTGATAGCCCATACGGAGATCAAGCTTGGAGAATACTTGAGCACCTTTGAGTTACTCGAACAGCTCATTGATGTTGGGAAGTGGGTACTTGTTCTTTATAGTCTTCTTGTTCAATGGATGGTAGTCAACACAAAGTCGGTCCGTTCCATCCTTCTTCTTCACAAAAAGAACTCCACAACCCCATGGAGAAGAACTAGGTCGGATGAGGCCCATTCGCTCTTGAATATCGAGTTGCTTCTTTAGCTCCTTCAACTCTTCAGGTCCAAGCTTGTAAGGACGTTTGCAAACAGGTTCCGTGCCAGGCTCAAGATCGATGACGAATTCAACTGGCCGGTGCGGAGGCATTCCTGGAAGCTCTTCTAGAAAGACGTCTTGATATTCACAAATGACTGGAATTTGAGAGATGGAATCCAATTCACCCTTCTCATTGAGATAAAACAGACGGATGGTATCATCACGAGCGGTAAAGACAATTACATCCTCAGACGAATGAATCAATTGAATCTGCCTGGCAGCACAATCAAGATGAGCCTTGTGCTTAGAAAGTCAATCCATTCCGAGAATAACATCAATATCCAAGTTACCAAGGACCATTGGAGAAGAAAGAAACTTGTAATCGCCCAACATGATAGTAACATCCGGAGCCATCATTTTGGTGTTCATGAACAAACCCAGAGAAGAAACCGCTATTGGCTTAGGCAAATCAACACTATGCACATCATGCTTGGATGCAAAAGGCTTTGATAAAAATGACAAAGATGCACCAGTATCAAAAAGAACTCTTGCGGGAATGTCATTAACAGGAAGGTTACCCATAATCACATCTGGCGAGTCCTCTGACTGAGCTGCATTCAACAAGTTGACCTTAGCAGACTTGGGGTTATGCTTGACCATAGCTGTACTTGCCGATCTCACAGGAGGAGGAGGAGGAGGGAGACGCCTCTAATTGAAGCATTTGTTGGCATAGTGACCCTTCTGTTGGCACTTGTTGCACGTGACCTCCGAGAGCGGACGATGATACGGAGCACTCGATCTTGGAGCTTGAGACGAAGTCTTGTTCTGAAAGCCAGGGTTGGGTGGGTGGGAAGATCCACTTCCACCTTTGCTCTTCTGCTGATAAGGCTGACGGAACGGAGGAGGAGGAAGCCAATACTTCTGCTGCTTAGCCACTTGAGTTGAGGAAGAAGGAGTAGCATCTCTGACTCGCTTCTTGGAAGCATCGCACTTCAGTTGAGCAGTCTCTTGCTTCATTGCCATGTTGTAAAACTCATCATAACTCTTGGGCTCAAAGAGGACAAGAGCTAGCTGGATTTCTTCTCTCAGACCACCCTGAACTGGTATATCATGCTCTTCTTGTCAGGGACGTCCTGCTTAGCAAAATGGGCGAGCTTCTGAAACATCTTGTTGTACTCGTAGACAGACATAGAGCCTTGCTTCAGGTTGCGGAATTCCTCACTCTTGCTTTCAGCCATGCTCTGAGGAATATGATGAGCTTTGAAGTCTTGACGGAATTCATCCCAGGTAATCACACGGCCTCCTCTGGAATCTTTGTACTGCTGAAACCATTCTGCAGCTTGGTCTTTGAGTTGGAAGGAAGCGAACTTGACAAAGTCCTCAGGCCTGGCGTTACTGCACTCGAAATGCTTGCCTATGTCCATGAGCCAATCATCAGCGTCAGTTGCCTCAACGCAATTGCTGAAGGTCTTTGGCTGGTTAGCAAGGAACTGGCCGAGTGTAGCAAAGTGATTCTGATTGTTGCCTTGGCCCTGGTTCCCTTGGTTGCGCTCTTGAAGAAGTTGCATGATCAGCTGCGTGTTTGCATTGGTAGCAGCCATCACAGCTTGCCATGCCTCCGGAGGTGGAGGTGGTGGTGGCGGATCAGGATTCGGAGTTGAGCGCGTTGGAGGAGCCATCCTGAAGAGGTTGACATCCATTAGCACATTGACAGACAAATATAGAAGGTGAATCAAATGGGTTGAAATTGCAACATATAGTCTTCACTTCCGAACAAAATGAACGAATGCATTCCAATTGAAATGGTCACATATCCATAAATTGAGAAGCCACTTTGAATTGAGGTAGAAGAAAAACAACAACAAGGTACGGAACAAGAACGAATACTCGGTAAGGATCACCCAATCTCAAACCAAATATCCGTGGAAGAAGAACTAGAGCTACAAGAATTCCCACCTATGAAACTCCTGAACCTTTCCGGTTATGCAATCCGGTGTTGGGGATACAGGGGAAGCATAATATCTCACCCAAATCTAGCAAATCCTATATCCAGCTGTATCCATCCTTCAACACATAACCGAGAAAAACTTCAGAAATCGTCTACCTCAACCTTCGAAAAGCATCCGTTATACAAGTTATGGCAATACTCCCGAACTCCCGCCCCAGTACTGGGTGGCGTCGAGGTTATCTCACCAAAAACTGCATAAAAGAGATTTTCGATGTCGGCGAAACTAAACTCAGGTATTCCAGAACTGCAATGATAAAATTGTGACGACAACACCTCGGAGCTCAACTCCCCGGGACACTGCCACAAGCCCTAAATGACAGGAGGCACCAAGAACAATGTTCTCGTAACAAATCGATCGGAACGATTCCAAGATACCCACGTGATCCTAATTTTTTTTAGTGAAATTTGAGTAGAGAAGAGTCAAAACTCTACGTCAGGATGCCTTACCAGAGCGATGAAGGGACTGGGGAGTAAAAAGAATTCCTAAATCTCCGATATATAATTCCTAAATGACTCAAAACATTTTTCAAGACTCAACAACGCCAGCTATTCGATCAAGCAGGGGGGCTCCTAAGGTCGGGGAAGGCTCTGATTACCAACTTGTAACGCCCTCGATGCAGCTATATCTCCTACGTGTCGAAGCACGACTTAGAGGCATAACCGCATTGAAAGCAATGTCGCAAGTAAGGTAATCTTCACAACAACCCATGTAAATAGATAATAGGGGAAAAGGTACATAGTTGGCTTACACTCGCCACGTCGCACAAATACATGAATAACATTACAATCATCCAATACACTCATGGTCCGACTACGGTACCAAAATAAAAGATCAACCCCAACATGCGACACGGTCCCCGATCGCTCCAACTGGGCACCAGTACTGATCATCTGGGAAAGACACATAGTAACGACGAGAGGCTTCATCGAACTCCCACTTGAGCTCAAGCGCATCATCTGGAACGGTATCATCGGTCCCTGCATCTAGTTTAGAAGTAATCTGTGAGTCACGGGGACTCAGCAATCTCGCACCCTCGCGATCAAGACTATTTAAGCTTATAGGTAAGGCAAGGTAATATGTGGAGCTGTAGCAAGCGACTAGCATATATGGTGGCTAACCTGTTCGCAAAAGAGAGCGAGAAGAGGAGGCAAAGCACGAACGAAGAACTATGATCAAGAAGTGATCCTAGAACAACCTACGTCAAGCATTACTCCAACACCGTGTTCACTTCCCGAACTCCGCCGAGAAGAGACCATCACGGTTACACACGCGGTTGATTCATTTTAATTAAGTTAAGTTTCATGTTATCTACAAACGGACATTAACAAATTCCCATCTGCCCATAACCGCGGGCACGGCTTTCGAAAGTTCAAATCCCTGCAGGGGAGTCCCAGCTTAGCCCATCACAAGCTCTCACGGTCAACGAAGGATATTCCTTCTCCCGAGATATTCCGATCAGACTCGGCATCCTGGTTCTACAAGACATCCTCGACAATGGTAAAACAAGTCCAGCAACACCGCCCGAATGTGCCGACAAATCCCGATAGGAGCTGCACATATCTCGTTCTCACGGCACACCGGATGAGCAAGACGTTGGGTAGGCCAGCCCAGAGTTTTCCCTGGTAGCCCCGGACATCGCTCAGTTGGACCAACACTTAGAGAAGCACTGGCCCGGGGGGTTAAAATAAAGATGACCCTTGAGTCCACGAAACCCAAGGGAAAAAGGCTAGGTGGCAAATGGTAAAACCAATGTTGGGCGTTGCTGGAAGAGTTTTAATCAAGGTGAACTATCAAGGGGTTCCCATTATAACCCAACCGCGTAAGGAACGCAAAATCCGGGAACATAACACCGATATGACGGAAACTAGGGCGGCAAGAGTCGAACAAAACACTAGGCAAAAGGCCGAGCCTTCCACCCTTTACCAAGTATATAGATGCATTAAGATAACAAGATAATATGGTGATATCCCAACAATAAACAATGTTCCAACAAGGAAAGATCTCCAATCTTCACCTGCAACTAGCAATGCTATAAGAGGGGCTGAGCAAGCGGTAACATAGCCAATCAACGGTTTTCTAGGACATGGTGGGTTAGAGGTTTGACATGGCAATTTGGGAGGCATGATAAGCAAGTTGTAGGCATCGTAGCATAGGCATAGCAAAAGAGCGAGCATCTCGCAAGCAAAGATAGAAGTGATTTCGAGGGTATGATCATCTTGCCTGCAAAGTTGTCAGAGTTGACTTGATCATTGTAAGCAAACTCAACGGGCTCCTCGTTAGAGAACTCGTCTCCCGACTCTACCCAAACAAGACAAACAAGCAAAAGGAACACAATCAACCACGTGCAATGCTCGAACAACATGATGCAAACATGGTATGCTATGCGGGATGCGGTATGTGATGCATATGCAAGATTTGACAAGGAAAAATTGAACCTGGCTTCAACTTGGAAATCCAAGAGTGCCACTGGAATGGTGAGGTGATTTCGGTTGAAAACGATATAAAGATCGTCGGAATCGGATGCACGGTTTGGAAATGGCAAGCAAAACAAATATGGCACCGGTCTGCGATAATCAGCAAGTAGCCATCTAAATGCATCAAGATAAATATGCTACAGCACTCAAACATGACAAAAAGTACATGGCAGGGATCCACTCATAATTCTTGGCAAAAGATGAACACTGAGCTACGGCCAATTCATCCATTAACAGGTTCAAACAAGCATGGCAAAAATGCAAACGATAACAGGTTTCAGACTTGGTGAAATTAACACAAGTCTGGAATTTAACATCAGGTAGCACACTTTGGAGCATTAAAACTATGTGCTACAGGAACTTAACATGGCAAAGCAAGGCATGACATGAAGCTAATCAAAGCACTTAACAAAAGTCCCTTAGTTACCTTGAGCCAAAAGGGATCAGAAAATACAATTGCAAGCATGCGAACATGGCAAAAACATAAACAGATCTCAGACTTGGAGAAAAACTGGAGCATGCAAATCTGTTAACGAGTAGGCATGTTTACGAGCTCGATGCACTCACTACAGAGCATGGCATGACAAACTAAGCATACACCCATCAATAATACATATCATAGAAGCTATACATAGAAAGAACAACAACATAGCATGCACGGATCGATAGCAACATCCTTGGCAAAATCGCTAACAAGTCAACAATCTGCCAGGATTCACGAAATAGCAAAAGTAGAGATCGATTGACTCAAGCTAGGGTGCTCCATAATTGCAAACAAAGACATGGATGGATAGAGCACCATAATGTTAACATATCATCCTTACTGGTCATCCTCAAAAGAGGCACGGATCACTAGGAAACAACATGAACATATGACATAATGACAAAATTCAGGACAAGGGCTTAGAGAAATTATAAGTCCCTGAAATCAGCATTAACGAATGCACTACTTTACAAGCTTGTGGTAGTCACCACACATATCACAAAAATACATGGTAAGCACCTCTATAAAGATGGCATGGCATATAAAAAAACTCATGTATAGCTCAGGAGCATATCATGCACACATTAATCATGGCAAAAATGACAAATAGCTATTTGATGAAACAGATCTAACAATTTAGCCACATATCCCTCTTCCAACAGCATTCCGGGCATCAAGATGAGCTCAGATGAAAATGATGCAATGAGATGAAATGATGTACTCTCTGAGACGAACATTTTGATATGCTACATGCGCAAATCGGAGCTACGGATGCGGAGTTATAGCATGCCAAAGTTTGCTAAATATTAGGGTTTCGGGAGGAAAGTCAACCGTCTCGAATCTCAGATCCAGATCCGGATCACTGTAGCAGGCGCGGTCACCGAGGTTCGCCGGAAAACGAGCTCGACGTCGCCGGACTTGGCGGGCACGCTGGCCGGAGGAGGACGCCGGGGCGGCGAGGGGCGATGCCGACGTGGCGGAGGCGCGCCGGGGCGCGGTTGTCGGCGGGGCGGCGCCCACAGCGCGGGGCGGCGCGCACGACGTCGGGCGGCGACGGCGTTGGCTGGTCGGCGGCGATGGCGGCGGTGGCCGGCGCGGATCTCCAGGCGGCGGCGCAGTAGACGGGGAGGCGGCGCGGCAACTGTCGGGCGGCAGGGAGGCGGATGGGCCGCAGGGACCGGCGGCGGGCCCGAGCGGGCCGCGGCGGGGTGCGGTGGCGAGGCCACGCGTCAGGCGCCCATAGGCTGCGGGCGGCGGCGCGAAGTTGTCCGGCGGGTGCTGGACATGTCTGGCGGCGGCGGGTGTGGTTTTGTAGGGTTTCAACCGTGATTTCGAGGAGGGGATCTATATTTATAGGTAGAGGGAGCTAGGAGAGTCCAAAAGAGGTGCGGTTTGCGGCCACGCGATCGTGATCGAATGCTCTAGATGATGGAGAGGGTTTTGGTGGGTTTTGGGCCAAATTGGAAGGGTGTTTGGCTGCAACACACACGAGGCCTTCTGGGTCCCTCGGTTAACCGTTGGAGTATCAAACGAAGTCCAAATGGTACGAAACTTGACAGGCGGTCTACCAGTAGTAAACCAAGGCCGCATGGCAAGTCTCGGTCCAATCCGGAAATGTTTAACCCCTACACACGAAAAGAGGTAGAAAGGAGCACCGGAGGGGATAGGAGCGCCAGAATGCAAAACGGACAACGGGGATAATGCTCGGATGCATGAGATGAAAATGTATGCAAATGCAATGCACATGAAGACATGATATGAGATGCATGACAAAGGTAACAACACACGGAGGCAAAAACCCGAACCCGAGGAAATAAAAATAACTTAGTGCCGAAAATGGCAAGAGTTGGGATACATATAAGGTAAATTACATCCGGGGTGTTACAATGTGGCAAAAGGAATGGAAGTATGATGTACAGGTTCGCCTAACCAGCTTCAACGTCTGCTTGGTGGTCGGCACGCCTTGCTAGAGGCCGCTACCAACCATGTAGTCCGGAGGTGATCTGAACTGCGGCCAAGCCGGCTTGAACCTTAGGGGTCGCGCGCTTAAGGGAAGGAACCTACGAGGTCGGATCCGAGGACACTGGTCGGATGTGATCCGAGCTGTATTCGGATTGTGGCCGAGTAGACTTATGGGCTTTAGGGTCCGTGCAAGGCCCAAGTGTTGATCCCACAACGGACGCCTATATAAAGTGGGGTGCGGCACACTCATGCAGTTGATCGCCTCGGTGTTGTCACTAGGGTTTGCATGTGTTGCGAATAGACACCTCCACTCGCCGCTGGTTGTGTGATCAGACCTAGCAGTCCGCTGCACGACGTTCCTCCGGCACGCGCGGATACCATTAGAGGCGGTGCACTTGTGCCGCTCCGGTGAACCTGTACGTGGGAACCGACGACCGGCTGTACGAGGGAGATCGGACAAGGAGGAGATGATCCACGCAGACACGCTGCCCCAACTCTTCTTCCGCTGCACGACATTGCGCGCCTAGTGGTAACGAACTATGATCCATCTCCCGTAGCATGTTCTTGGTTGTTCTGCGCGTAGGAAAATCTTAATTTGCAGTTGACGCACCCTACCGTAGAACCCAATAGTGGTTTCAGAGCCTCTGCTATAGGATCTGGTTTCAGATTGTATGCATATTAGATATGTGGAGGCGATAGATGAGATCTATTATCGTTGATGAGATCGGCTATGTGCATGGTTGATGTGATCAACTGCACATGGGGGTCGTTGAGGCTATTTTTTTGATGATCGGAGTCGATGAGGTTGTGACACAACCTACCCCTACCGGTCGGTATCCGCCATCGGGGTTAACAGTGGAACGTAAATCCGAATCGGGCTCGCGATGATCGATAAGATCGATCAGATCGGAAAATTCGGCGTGATCGGACCGCCGTGTGCGTAGCGCATTGTATGTCATACATGATCACTCAAAACCAGTAGAATGTGATTCTATGCATAACTTTGTTTTGCAGGGTTTGATGTGAATAGTATGGCTCATGTGCATGTGATGCATGTGTGTAAATACATGGCCTGCGTGTCATGTTTGTCAGCCGGCAGGAGCCAAAGTGCTGTCATTTTATTGTATAACGACCTACGTGTCGACTTATGACTCTATGTAAAATTCATTACTAGTTCTAGTATTTGGATAATAGAGATCAGGTTGGCGGCTTGGCGGCCTGGCGTGACAAACAAGATGGAGTTTCTAGATGGTCATCGGAGTTGGAGCCGACCTGGAAGAACATCCATGAAGGAGCCATACGATTTCACAATATATGTTTTACTTGTGATTGTTATGCTTCTTTGTTTCTATGCATGTTAGAATGGTAGAAAGATCCCTCATGAATATCAAGTAAATCGCCATTCCCGATGTTGCACCTTCGCACGTCAAGTACGTCTAGTAGTGGGCTCATAAAATTGGGGTGCTGCTAGGTGTCCATGAACTGAAGGGTTCATGTCGGACACGGACATGCACTGCATTAGGTTAACTTGACAAGGCTATCAAAACGGTTTTGGGCCTTGTGGCAAAAGAGGTCGGGAGCCGGGGTATGAGATACCTACCCGACCGACAGGAGTCGTATAGAGATACAATTAGTAAGGAGTTGCTTACCGGATAGGCATGTTGTCTAGTAGTGATGCTAAATCTCACTAGTCACATGTGCTAGTCGGATCCTGAATCACTGAGAGTTTGCGGAGGGATGCTGACTTCAGTGGGAGTATTTCTGTTTAAGGCTCGAATTACTCTACATAAACACATTGCTTAGTGATTGCATATTTTTCTATTGTAGATCAATGTCACCACCTGCTCAACCTAACTTTGCATTGAAATCAGTTATGGAAAAGGATAAACTGAATGGAACAAACTTTACTACCTGGTATGGAAATTTTAGAATTGTTCTCAAGCATGATAAAAAGGAACATGTTCTAAAGGATCCGCTTCCAGAGGAACCTGCCGATAATGCTAGTACCACAACCAAGAATGCCTACCAGAAACTCATTCATGAATCAAACAAGATTAGCTGCCTCATGTTGGCTTGTATGGAGCCCGATTTGCATCAGCATTTCGAAGACGTTGGGGCTTTCGATATGATCGAGAGTCTCAAGAGCATGTTTCAGGTGCAGGCTAGGACCGAAAGGTTCAACGTCTGGCGATCCTTGATGGATTGCAAGCTGAAGGAAGGTGATCCAATGAGCCCGCATGTGATCAAGATGATCGGATATGTGCAAGCTTTGGATCGGTTGGGCTTCCCGCTCTTGGATGAGCTGGCTACTGATGCAGTTCTGGGTTCTCTTCCGCCCAGCTATGGGACGTTCATCTAGAACTATCATATGCATGGCATGGATAAGAACCTCACTGAATTGCATGTGATGCTCAAAGTGGCTGAGCAGGATATTAAGAAAGTCACGCATCAAGTGTTGATGGTGCAGAAATCGGCTAAGTTCAAGAAGAGTTGATCCAAGAAAAATGCTAAGGCAAAGGACACGAAGACGGTAACCTCCGCCGCTGCGCCGAAGTCTGGCCGGACTCAAAGACCATTTGCTATCATTGCAAGGAAACTGGTCAGTGGAAGAGGAACTGTAGCAAGTGACTTGCAGAGCATGGCAAGAAGGCCGGGAATGCTGGCTTAGGCAAAGGTACACTTGTTGCATATGTTATAGACATTTACCTTGCTGACATACCTAGCAGCTCTTGAGTATTTGATACCGGATCGGCCATTCACATTTGCAACTCGATGCAGGGGCTGGTAAGAACTAGGCGTGTGGCACAAGGGAAGATTGAAATCAGGGTCGGCAACAAAGCAAGAGTTGCTGCGTTGGAGGTCGGCCCGATGCAGCTCCAGCTTCCTTCTGGATTTATTTTGGAATTGAATAAATGTTATTACATTCCTGCACTTAGTCGGAACATTATTTCTGCCTCATGCTTGATGAGTCAGGGTTATGAATTCAATTTAAAGGACAATGGTTGTTTGATTTATTTGAATGGTATGTTCCACGGCTATGCACCCATTGTTGATGGGTTATTTATATTGAATCTAGAATGGGAACCGGTCTATAACGTGAATGTCAAGAGGCATAAGCCTAATGAGATAAATCCGACATACTTCTGGCATTGCCGGCTTGGACACATTAGTCTGAAACGCATGAAGAAGCTCCATGATGATGGACTCCTAACTTCGACCGACTTTGGGTCGTTCGAGACATGCGAATCATGCTTGCTCAGCAAGATGACTAAGTATCCTTTCGCCAAGAGTTGTGAGAGGGCATCCGAGCTGTTGGAACTGATACACAGTGATGTGTGTGGACCAATGAGCACAACTGCCAGAGGTGGCTATCAGTACTTTGTGACTTTTACCGACGACTTGAGTAGATATGGATATATCTATTTGATGAGGCACAAGTCAGAGAGTTTTGAAAATTTCAAACATTTTCAAAACGATGTTGAGAATCAGCTCGGCATGACTATAAAACTTCTACGATCTGATCGTGGAGGTGAGTACATGAGCCTGGAGTTTGATGATCGTCTGAAAAGCAGAGGTATAGTACCTCAGCTCACACCTCCGGGTACGCCACAGAGAAATGGTGTATCGGAATGGAGGAATCGTACCTTGTTGGACATGGTTCGATCTATGATGAGCAAGTCAGATTTACCCTTGTCATTCTGGGGATATGCTCTAGAAACTGCAGCTTTCACACTTAACAGGGTACCATCAAAATCTGTAGACAAGACACCACATGAGATGTGGACCGGGAAGAGTCCCAGTTTGTCTTTTGCTAAAGATTTGGGGTTGTGAAGCATTTGTCAATAAACTTATATCAGACAAGCTTGCACCCAAGTCGGATAAATGCATATTCGTGGGATATCCAAGGAAAACCTTGGGCTATAGCTTCTACAACCGGGAAGAGAACAAAGTGTTTGTTGCTCGGAACGGGGTTTTCCTTGAGAAATAGTTTCTTAGTCGGGAGGCTAATGGGAGGATAGTCCGACTCGAAGAAATTTGAGGACCACTCAGGGGCGGCTCGGCTGGTGATGAGATCATACCGGAGTCAGTCAGGGAACCCGTAGTGGAAGCGGCACCGGAACCATGGAGGTCGGAAAGATTGCTCAGAGTGCGTGATGTATTGTTGCTAGAAAGTGACGAGACAGCCACGTATGCAGAAGCGATGGTGAGCCCAGATTCCGAGGCATGGCTGGAGGCCATGAGATCCGAGTTAAAGTCCATGGATGAGAATCAAGTCTGAGACTTGGTTGATCCGCCACCTGGCGTAACAGCCATTGGTTGCAAATGGGTCTTTAAGTATCCTAACGTCGCACAAGGAACTCGCCCTCGCAGCAAAGGAACCACCGTAGGCTCGCCAAGATAAGTCACCTCACACGTGCAGGCATGAACCTCATAATCAGCGTTTTTTCTCTCGTGATTTCGCTCGGGCAAGGAAACTTCCCTTTTAGTCCTTCGGGAGTCGCTTGCGTGCCAAAGGGGACCTAGCATCGCGCCTCGAGGGCTCTTACCGGACCTCGGGATGCTCACCTCCTGGCCTTGACCACGGCATCGCGACCTGACATACCAGCGACGGTCGAGGGTCCTGTCGGCGTAGAGCACTAATCTACCGCAAGAATAAAAGGGGGGGCCATGCCCAAGAGAGAGATGCAAACACGACATAAGTTGGGGACACTAACATTAAGGCAAAAGTGTCACGATTTTTACACACCCCCCGGGGCCCTTCATGGTTTCTATGCAGGAATGAAACAAAAGGGAAAAGGTCTCCTGAGGATCGCGGCTCAGGCAGCATCGCCCGCGACGTCAGGCTAGCACCATTCCTCCCCAAGGCCCGGGCGCGGCGACGCGGCGGCTCGTAGTTGTCGTCGTCGTTTGTGCTTGGTCCGGAGGAAGCGCTGCTGCTGCCAGAGGAGTCGCAGACAAGGCCAAGGGCAATTTCACTGCCAAGGGCCTCGCCGCCTCGCCGGCCTGAAGGGGGGCCGCTGTCTCGATCGCCTTCCCTAGGGCAGCACTCTAGACGCTCACCATCCCCCCGAAAAACCTTGAAGAAGAGTGTTTGACGCCCTGTCGTACTTGAAGTGGATGACGTACCTCCCCTCCGAGTTGCAGGCACGGGCGATCGCTCCCCATCCCCGGGTCATGAAGACGTCGTCGGAGTTGACGGCCTCGACCTCCTCCTCTGAAGCTTGGCTACAGCAGCCATCATGCTGCAGCCACAGCTCGACGGGCCCCTTCGACAGGATCTCCCCCGCTAGGGACCGTATGAGCCGGATCCACGTGCACGACGGCATTGCCGTCCATACCATGAACTCGCGAGCCGTGCCGCACGCATGGGCTTGCGGGAAAAGTGGTCGTGCGGCCACCGCTTGTTCTCCTCCATGACTCCGTCCTCCGCAGCTTCCACAACCGCTCCCGCGGGCGGGGCTATGCGCACGAACATCCACGCTGACCGGGAAGCCCGGTGGAGCGCGTTCGTGCCAGGGTCTCGTTGCCGTGGGCGTTGTGGTGGCATCGAGGGCAATTGTGCCTTTTCTTTGGCGGGAGCAGCTCTGGTTCCACCCACAGGGTTTTTCCCTTCTCCGCGGCGGAGAACCTCCTCACTGGCACCATGGATGCTCTGGCGAGAGGGCAGCACGACAAAGAAGAAGGCGTAGCGAGCAGCAAGAAGACAAAGAGGGGTTGGGACTCCGCCCCCTCCTGATACGTCTCCAACGTATCTATAATTTTTGATTGTTCCATGCTATTATATTATCTGTTTTGGATGTTTATGGGCTTTATTATGCACTTTTATATTATTTTTGGGACTAACCTATTAACCTAGAGCCCAGTGCCAGTTTCTGTTTTTCCCTTGTTTCAATGTTTCGCAGAAAAGGAATATCAAACGGAGTCCAAACGGAATGAAACCTTCGGGAGCGTGATTTTTGGAACGAACATGATCCAGGAGACTTGGAGTTGAAGTCAAGGAAGCTTCGAGGTGGCCACGAGGCAGGGAGGCGCGCCATACCCCCTGGGAGCGCCCCCCACCCTCGTGGGCCCCTCGTGGCTCCCCTAACCGACTTCTTTCGCCTATATATATATCCATATACCCTAAAAACATCGAGGAGAAGAATAGATCGGGAGTTCCGCCGCCAGAAGCCTCCGTAGCCACCGAAAATCAATCTAGACCTGTTCCGGCACCCTACCGAAAGGGGGATCCCTCTACGGTGGCCATCTTCATCATCCCGGTGCTCTCCATGACGAGCAGGGAGTAGTCCACCGTCGGGGCTGAGGGTATGTACCAGTAGCTATGTGTTTGATCTCTCTCTCTCTCGTGTTCTTGAGGTGATACGATCTTGATGTATCGTGATCTTTGCTGTTATAGTTGGATCTTATGATGTTTCTCCCCCTCTACTCTCTTGTAATGGATTGATTTTTCCCTTTGAAGTTATCTTATCGGATTGAGACTTTAAGGATTTGAGAACACTTGATGTATGTCTTGTCGTGCTTATCTATGGTGACAATGGGATATTCACGTGATCTACTTGATGTATGTTTTGGTGATCAACTTGCGGGTTCAATGAACTTATGCATACCGGTTGGCACACGTTTTCGTCTTGACTCTCCAGTAGAAACTTTGAGGCACTCCTTGAAGTACTTTGTGTTGGTTTGAATAGATGAATCTGAGATTATGTGGCGCATATCGTATAATCATACCCACGGATACTTGAGGTGACATTGGAGTATCTAGGTGTCATTAGGGTTTTGGTTGATTTGTGTCTTAAGGTGTTATTCTAGTACGAACACTATGATAGATTGAACGAAAAGAATAGCTTCGTGTTA
The DNA here is from genome assembly GCA_034509565.1 of Triticum monococcum. Taxonomy (NCBI): domain Eukaryota; kingdom Viridiplantae; phylum Streptophyta; class Magnoliopsida; order Poales; family Poaceae; genus Triticum; species Triticum monococcum. The sequence continues at coordinate 480,545,838 of CM067843.1, forward strand.
TTTTACTACGGACTCTTGAATAGATCGATCAGAAAGGATAACTTTGAGGTGGTTTCATACCCTACCATAATCTCTTCGTTTGTTCTCCGCTATTAGTGACTTTAGAGTCACTCTTTGTTGCATGTTGAGGGATAGTTATATGATCCAATTATGTTATTATTGTTGAGAGAACTTGCACTGGTGAAAGTATGAACCCTAGGCCTTATTCCAACGCATTGCAATACCGTTTGTGCTTACTTTTACCACTTGCTACCTTTCTGTTTTTATATTTTCAGATTACAAAAACCTTTTTCTACTATCCATATTGCACTTGTATCACCATCTCTTCGCCGAACTAGTGCACCTATACAATTTACCATTGTATTGGGTGTGTTGGGGACACAAGAGACTCTTTGTTATTTGGTTGTAGGGTTGTTTGAGAGAGACCATCTTCATCCTACGCCTCCCACGGATTGATAAACCTTAGGTCATCCACTTGAGGGAAAATTGCTACTGTCCTACAAACCTCTGCACTTGGAGGCCCAACAATGTCTACAAGAAGAAGGTTGTGTAGTAGGCATCACCTCCCCATTTATAGTCGAAGGAAGGCTAACCGCTGGCCTCTCGTGTTCCAAGCAATGATGGCCTCTCTACATGCTCATACGGTTGTCAAGTCGGGCAGTTGCTGAGGCGGCGTGGGGAAGTGGAGACGCCCACGTCCCATCAAGTGCCATGCGACAGCCTCGCCCGCAAGCGATTGGGGCCCACGGCGCTTCGCCCTTGCCCTTTGGCTTCGCCTCGAAGCCAAGTCTGAGCGTGCCTTGGGCCCAAGGGCTACTGTCGGCGTTCTAGGAACCATGGTACCCAGACTTGCCTGCCTGCAGCCCACGTCATGGCTCCATCAATGGCCTGGTACGACCCATCTACAAGACCACCAAGACAAGACCCTCGCGAGGGGCCAAGCCTCGCGTAGCGGATGACACCGAGACCTCCCGAGGGAGCAGCCTCCCTAGGTGGCCTCCTGAGGTGCGGAGATTTCTATGCAGGTACCCAACCTCATGAGGTTGCCATGATGCAAGCCATGACAACCAAGGCCAGGCGGGTGCCAGCGGGCACAAAAGAGGCAATTTCCTGGTGCTAAGGAGGCAGGCGCAGGCGTGGGTTCCCGAGGAATCTGGCAAAGGTTTCCATCTTGGTGTAACAAGACCAAGACCGCCAGGACGGCATGATGGATGTCATCGTCGAGCCCACCGCAGTGTTATGACCAAAAGCTTTGCAAGTGAATACCACCTTTCGTCAGGATAACATGTACTACTTGCCCCCTTTCAAATTAGCCATTGTGGGATCCCTTCCCACCTACGTTTTGGGGGAAGAGGACCGAGGCCACTATAAATATAGGTTAGCCACCACCGTAGAAGTGGTCAACTCATTCCCTCAACCATAGACCTCGCGAGGTTGTTCATCCCTTGTACTAGTTCATCCTCGGCCCCTCGTGAGGCCAATCCACCACAAAGCAGGAGTAGGGTCTTACACTACAAGGTAGCCCGAACCTAGGTAAACTGTCGCATTCATCTTCTCCCTTGTTCATTGAGCTAAGACGTGGGGCGACGGGGTGTGTAGGATGGATAGGTCGAGTTCTTCGCACACGCCCCAGAGTTCGAACCTTTCTTGGGTCTATGGAGCCCCGAATCCGACAATGTTGAGTAATAGTAGTAGATGAAGGCAAGAGTTGGTCTACTAATCTTGAACATGATGCCTATATAGCGATCACTGCATGGATATCGTCATGATTATTTGAAGTTCTATCAATTTCCCAACAGTAATTTGTTTACCCACCGTATGCTATTTTTTCTCGAGAGAAGCCACTAGTGAAATCTATGGCCCCCGGGTCTATTCTTTATCATATTTGCTTCGAGATCTATTTTTATTTGCTTTTGCTTTTAGATCTATTATTCAAAAAACCCAAAAATACCTTGTTGCAATTTTTTGTTATTTATTTTATTTCACGTTTCTGCGAGATCTATTTGTCCAATCACTACGAACCAATCTATCTTTTACCCGAGAGGGATTCACAACCCCTTTTACGCGTCGGGTTGCAAGTATTTGTTCTTTGTGTCACTACAAGAAATATGCTCAATTGTGACCTTTTGGCAGTGACCATGGAGCAAATCATCATAAATCTATGACCATTTCGATCCAATTGGTCGTGGCCTGTTTAGGAGAGTCAAAACCATAAACCATAGTGACTATTTTGGTCAAAAAGGTCGTAATTGCCTTACACAAAATGGTCATAAGCAGACAACACTGGTCGATAGCCTTATTTCTAGCTGATTACGACCAATCCAGATGGTCATGGTGTTGTAACATGGATGACTGGACATCCACGTCATCAATTTTATCTATGTGTCGTGTCATTTTTGCTTATGATTCGGTTGTAGCGCCAGTCCGACCATAGATTGACTAGTTGACTAAAATGGGTCTACATTTACAAACGGGGCCAACTAACACAGTACAAATGACATGTGGGACCCGTCCCACAAAGGTGAATAAAGCAGAAAAAGGCAAAAATTCACTTTGGCTCATAGGTGTATATGCACCCATTGTGTAAATACATATTTTAAAAAGTTAAAAAAATCAATAAAAAACCCCGCATGTAAATCCGGACACTATATGTGTGTGCACCAAGTTTTGATGAAAAATGACATTTTTTGTGGCTTGTGTGTAAAAGACAATTTTCGATGCTTGATTACAGCTATTCACAAGCCATTTTTAATTTTTTTACACATGCAAAAAAATGTCCTTGTTCACCGAAATTTTGTGTGCGAACATAGGATGTCCAGATGTACACACGAGATTTTTTCTATACATATTTTATAATAGGTGTATCTACATCTAAGATCCAAACTGCCACTCTCAAAGAAAAAAGGACCCGTCCCACAAAGATGAATATAGCAAAAAAGAAACCACACCACGTGATTCGAACTAGCTACCAGTCGAATTCCCCTAAGGAGACAAACCACCACACCGCAACAAAGACACTGGTACATTCTTACCCGTAACCTATTTAGGCCCTGTCGGATACTATCCGCTCTGCCCCAGTAGCTCCCGGAGCGGACGGAGCGCCAACAATATTGCTGGGAGCGGCTCAGACCGCGCTCCTCGCGCGGAGCGGAGTTAGCAGACGGGGGAGATTCCGAACACGCCCTTAATGGGTAGTGTTGAGTGGGCTTGGGCCTTGGTGAGACAAGGGCACCTTTTTTTCTTTTATATTTTTCGTCCGCCGAGTGGGCCAACTACTGGGCCGCGACTCGTTTTTTGGTCTGTTTTTTGTTCGTTCATTCTTTTTTTACTTTTGCTTATTATTTATACTTCCAATTATTCTATATATATATATTGAAAAACAAACTTCACATAAGATGTTTGAAAAAATGTTAACCAAGCATTTAAAAATATTACATGTGTATAAAGAAAATGATTATCATATGTACAAAAAATATACAATGTGTGTGTAAAAATTTCTTCATGTATTTAAAAATGTTAATCAAGCATTTAAAAAATGTTAAACAATTATATAAAAATGTAAATCAAGCATTTAAAATTGTTAAAATGTGTAAATAAAAAATATTAACAATGTATTAAAAATATTAATCTTGTATTTAAAAAATATTTAAATGTTGTATATAAAAATGTTGACTATGTATTCAAAAAGTTCTAACCAAGCACTTGAAATTGTTAATTGTGTATAAAAAAATTTGTGTCTCATGTATAAGAAAAATGTATACAGAAGTATACAATGTGTGTGAACAAAGTCAATCTTGTATTTAGAAAATGCTAAAGCAAGCATTTGAAAAAAATGTTAAACAAGTATTTAAAAGATATTAAACATGCATTAAAAATGTTCTTGACGTATATGAAAAATGTAGAATGAAAACCAACAGAAAGAAAGAAAAATGTTCTCGATGTATACGGAAAATATAGGATGAAAACTAGGTCACATATAATGACACAATGCAAATATTTTACATATTTTCTGTTTTTTATTTTCTTATGCCAATTTCAAAATGCGTTCAAATGACAGGTATGGCCGTTCATAGCTAGAGATGGAATCTTGCAATACTCTTGGTGGATATATGATGAAATAGCTACTTGTGTACCCATAAATGAATTTTAGAAAAAAAGACCAAGCTGTGAGGCCGCTGTAGTTAAAAATAGATCCAGTTACTGCTGAATCGGCAGAAATTTGTCAATTTGACGAGATGTGGACGGAAAGCTATTAAGGTGCGACCATTTGGTTACTTTGACATAAAATACGGTCTAATATTTTTGAAAAATCGAATGGTGCCATTTTGCAACAAATATTTGGTAGTTTCTTAAAAAACAGTTTTTCACACTCGGGAAATGAAAAATGAACTTTATGTGCAAAAAAATAATGAAAACACCCTTTGGCAACATTGGTTCAGGAAATTGTACTTGGTTTAGCAAAAGAAATGGCATGAACAATCTTAATTGTTCCACATGTTCTGAATTTAGTCAATGTTATTTCATTTTTGGTTGTCTTCTCTACTTAGAAGAAGTGATAAATTTCTGTAGTTAGAACAACTTTATTCACATTAATTCTCTGATCTAACAATTTCCTCATATATGATTTTAACAAATATATACTCCCCCCGTTCCATAATAAGTGTCGTATCTGTAGTTCATTGAGATCCGGACATGTTGCCTTTATAGTTTCTCTTGCATGATGAGCTATATGCCTCTTGTCTTTGCCAAGGTCGGCTTGCCTGCATGAGCATGCATTGATATGATTTTGATTAATAAAGATTTAGGATACAATTGAAATTATATTCATGTTGATCTATTACATTGAATGACTGTATCAACCATGGAATAGAACGACCCCATTTCTGTTTTTGAATTCCAGAGTATCTTTATATCGAGCTATTGAAATTCTATAAAAAACAAATCTTTCTCTAAGCCCATGTAGCAATCACTGCTAGTCTGTATTGAGCAAACAGTGCACCGCACTGTAGCTATCCTCGTGCAGCAGTTGCCTCCCAGGACGCGGGTGTGCGTCGTGTGCAGTTTTGATTTTCCAGTCTTTCTTTCAAAATGTCAGGTGTTGTATTAATATCATGATGTTAGCTTCTTAAATTCTACTACTAGGACATATATTCTTGAATAGTTTGCTTATTTCCTAGTCATTCATAACCAACTGCAATATATTGATGGACATACTACTCTTCTCATGTGTACATCTTTCTTTAAATGTCAGGCTAACATGGAAAGTGCTATGGAACAAGAGGTACCAGAAGGTGAAGAACCAAAGAGTGATGTTGCTGTTGTTGCTGACCTTTTCTCACTAAAGAATGGCCCTCCAGCAGATTCCCTCACTGGCTGTGTTGTTTTGGTTGGTGCCATCTTATGTTACTGGTTACTAGTGCACAATATGGACATGTGCCATCTTATGAACATGGGGTAATAATACTAAGCTACTAGTTGTGTTATATTGGTTGGTGCATCTTATGAACCTATGGTGTAATGATACTGCTGGGCCTCACTTATTGAAATCCTGGAGAATTATATTATTATTATCATCATTATATTCTCATGTGTTGGCCGACTGCCAAATTGCCAATGTATTTTTGTTTTTGAGATACTGTTGGTTGTTGTTGGTCGCCCTCCAATATGGGCTGGATTGAAAAAACTAAATTGTGTGAGTGGGCTGGACTATTTCAAGGCCAAATATAGTTTTTTTATGGAAAAAAATCATTTTTTTGTTCGGTAGATAAAAGGCTGGCCCAGTTAATGATGGATTAAATAAATGGGTTGCACACCACAACCCAAGAACTGAGTTGTTGGGCTCGGCCCATGCTTGTGGCCCAAAAGTAAATTTAAAAGTGGGCTGAATTATTGGGCTCAACCCATTAAAACAACTGATTTGGACCGATCCTACATGGCATCCATGTCATCGCATGTGCCACGTTGGCGCGGCCACATCAGATCCTACATGGTCTAGGTTCATTAGTAGTGACCATAATTTTCGTCAAAGATTTAACGACCAAAATTTTGGTCAAGGGCGGCCATGACCAAAATTCCAGAGAAGGTCACGTTTGTTCGTTCTTGACGGCCAACTGTTGACCTTCCAAATTTGGTAAAAAAGGCCAATAAATGAAAACAATGACAAATTAACGACCAAAATAGGGAGTCATGATTGGCCGTATTTCTTGTAGTGTGTGCAGGCACCGTTTACATAGTGTTGTTTGGTTCTCCTACTGGTTCGATAACCTTGGTTTCATCACCGAGGGAAATACCTACCGTAGTTGTGTTGCATCATCCCTTCCTATTTGGGGAAATATTGACGCGGACACGAGCCATCAGGTCCCTTCGTTCCTACATGGGGGCTTCACATCGGAGGTCCCCGGGAGGTTGCATCGCACTTGGGGGCTGCCGATGAGGCACTGAAGCGCCTGTGGTCAGTCCTCAAGGAGGCAGGGCTATCTGTGGAGCCCAGCTTCATGGTGTGTGTTGCCTCTTAACTTGTAGCGGTAGTAGCCCCCGGGACCAAGTATGGTGGTGGTCCGATAGCCATGCTTGGTTCCACATATCCCTTTTTGTAGGTGATATTGACTAAGGTATCCTTTCGTCCTTATTTAGGCTCTCGTTGAGGATAACCACAGCTTAGTTGTGCGGGTCTCGGAGCTGGAGGAGCAGTTGGGGGCTCTTCAGCACAAGGCATGTGGCTTGCAACGTACCAAGGATGATGCCTCCTGTCAGTCATCGATTTTGGATTTGTACCCAATGCGGCTCAATCTTTTGATTTATTTGACTTGAAGGGGTTTTGCAGTTTTTTCCCTTGTGTAGCCTCCAAAGAGATTGCACCCCTCCACAGGGAGTTGGACGAGGCCTCCCGGGCCCGTAAGCAGGCAGAAGAAGTAGAGGGGGCTTCCAAGAAGCAGCTGGAGGCAGCGTTGTCCTCCAAATGTGACTTGGAGGCCGCCCTTCAGCAGGAGCGGGATGCCTGCTATTCCCTTCATAATGACTTAGAGGAGAATAAGGACCATCGGGGCTTGCTTCAGTGTGATCTGGATGCCGCGGAGAAGAAACTGACGCAGCAGGCTGATGTGGCCCGGGAGGCCGATCAGAAGGTTGCCCGGCTCCGGCGGGAGAGCGAGGAGGTGGCTACGCAGCTTGCTGAGGCGCAACAGAACTACCAAAATTTGGAAGCTGTTGCTAAGGGTGCGTGCCTTAGGATTGCCATGAGCGCTCTTTAACCTTTTCGGCCACCACTTCTTTGATATGCCTTTTGTCTGCCTTTTGGAGCTCCACTGCCAGAGATCCAAAATGATGACGCGGAGGCCCGGCTCCAAGAAGTCGGGACAGTGGCTGAGAAGATGAGGACCGCCCTCGAGGTTGCCGTTGGTACCTTATCCCCTCACCATGACGTTTTTTGGCCTGGTGGGCCGGGCTGAGGACCCCTTATCGGTTTTGTCCTGGGCCACTTTGGGCGGCTCATGGTGTGTCACATAAAGATTCCAAGAGGTGACACGCAAGACAAGAAGTTGGAATCATATAGGTATCTACCTCTCTATACGTAGCCGGCTAAGATCCATGTACCCTAGGATCCTTCGGAGTGGTACGTAAACCAAGTGGCCAGGCTTATAGATAGCTCTCGGTAGTTTGTACTTTTGATACACTCCAACGCAATAAAACACAATCAGGACGTAGGGTATTATCTCCTCTGTAGAGGCCGGACCTTGGTAAAATCATGTGTCATGTTACCATCGCACCAAGTAACCTAACTTAGGATACCCTGAGGGATCTACCAGATTTAACTTTGATTATCCAACGTGTCGAATCCGAAGCGACGGGCTTGTTGGGTAGTCCCAAATGCGCCACACATACGGAATGGGTTTGAGGGGTGTCGGGGCAGGCTCGCCATATGAGCTATGTACAGGAGGCACCACTTAGGTGACGATTTTTTATCGAGACACTGTCCGCGGTATCCACCCAAATATATAGACGGAGGGAGCAAGGTGGGTGGGTGTGTTTGGAGGGTCAGGTTGGTGATGCTCTTAGATATGGACAAAAATTAGAGAAATTTACAAACATGGCAACAGTCAGGTGCAGATAACTCAATGTAATAGACGTGTGGTCAGGATTGTTGCTGCATCTAAGTTCAAATTCACATTTCTAGTCTAGGTGATACAAATTACTTGTCGCAGAAATGGATGTATCCAGAACTAAAATACGTCTAGTTACATCCATACCTGCGACAAGTAATTCGGAACGGATGAAGTAGCTGAGTACGTATATTGGTGCACCTCCATATTTTGGAGAAGTCGAGAATCGGTTGGTCAACAATGAGTGAATCACCCGGCTCTCCAACTATGATTTTCAGCTCAGCGATCACATCGCACCACAGTAACGTAGTGACGTGCCTGACCACATGCTGACATGCATGCACCTGAACCTAAGGAATCATGCACGCCCAAAAGAGCTCAGTGGGGGCACGCACATATTCACTCACCCTACTTTTCCGAACGAATTAACCTTTTCTTTATCTACCCTAAAGAAACATTTTCCTTTTTGTGAGGGCCATGACCATACGTCCATACCCGTCCAAGTCACAGACCAACCACGCTGTCCTCGGTCGAAGCGACAAGCGATCGACACACCGGGAACATGAATGAGATGAAATCGCCCAAAAAATATTAGCGCACGCGGACGGAACCTCCTCACGCCGCCGGTCTCCGCGGCACCACGTACGTATCGCATCCACTTCCTCCACTCTGCGTCCATCCCGCGCGCACCGCACCTCATCGCATCGCATCGGTCCAGCCCACACCACCTGCGTCTGCCGACGCCCACCACCCACCGCCCCGCAACCCGCACGCACGCACGCACGAACAAAATACCCCGAAATCTGGACGCAAGCCGTACGTACTATCGCGGCGCCACAAAGCGTACCCCTGTTCACACCGTACCATGGCCCCGCACGCCGGTGACGTGCCACCGCCGATGATTCCTCCCCTCCCGGTACAACTTCACCAGGACTCCACGGCACCACGCGGGCTTCATTTCATTCGGGATTCGACGAGCGGAGCGGATCGGGGCAGGGGCAATGGCACACGTGCGGAGCCGCACGGGCGGATTTGGCTGTGAAAGCGGCTGAGATCCGGAGCGTGAAAGTTTGACCGAGCTGTGCTACCGACGCCCAGACGCTTGGCCGCGGCGCGCGCTCGTGACGCAGTGACGGACGGGACGGACGCCTGCGCGGCCACGACCGCTAGCTTGTGCTTTGCTTTGCTGCTCGACCGGGCGCCGCTCGTGGTGTGACGGGTCACCGTCATACATACATGCTCCTCCTCGCCAGCATCAGCATGCAGACAGGCTCGGGAGGTGTCGTGAGAGATCCTCCAACTAGGTGGGCCGCGGCGCCGCCCGTTTTAAAAGCGGGTGCCTTGTTTTGTTGACGGAGGATCCGTCTTTTCGGTCCTTTTGGATGGCCCAGGTGTCCACTGCCTACGCCGACCCTTCTTCTCTCTCCCTCCGGCTGCATCTTGTATAGCTCCTGTTCGGTTCTAACGTAATACAACTGCATTTACTGGAATTCTGACCAAATTTACCTTGCGAAATGCCTAAATTAATTGTTTTCTTGCGAAATGCCTAAATTAATTGTTTTCTTGCAAAATGCCTAAGTTAATATTTCTTGTACGAAACAATTCCAAAGCTAATTGTCGCTAAAGACACGAAAAGGGATTGGAGGTGAGGTCTAGAGGAGACCACTAAGACGGTCCAGGAGTCGTCATACAATTTAATTTTCCGCATGTCCGGTCGTAACCCTTTGTTGAGAATGAGTTTACACCTTCCCTTTTCACCTGTTTATTATAAATCCTATAGTTGTTATGCCATATTCGTATACAGAAACCAAATATATATAAGGGACCGTAAGAAAATATATAATCGCCGTAAAAAATATTTTATATTATGTAAAATAAAAAACGTAAAAATATAGTCTAAAATACACATAAACTACAAATTTTCTTGTTTTATGACCTATATTTTTATTTTCTTATGTCAAATTTTACGTAGTGAATCAATAGGAATGTAACTATTTGAATTCGAAACGTAATTTAATTATGAAATGATTGTAAGATTACCTCGGATGAAGAACAACTTATTCTACACCCCGGGTGATAAATTACCCAGGAGTACACAACCATTTTCCTCTCTCTCTCTCTCTCTATATATATATATATATATATATATATATATATATATATATATATATATATATATATATATATATATAAGCATGCATGTACATGAGAAAGTGGGACAACATGCGTTCATGACAAAGTGAGACAAATTTGTATTTCAGCTAGCAAGTAAAGCAATACAAAACGGAAACATTGTCTGCTAGCTGAAATACAAATGTCTGCTGATGAAATGGTTGTGGAAGCTTGAGAATTCTAAAGGTTTATGGCAAGAGTTGTTGCATAACAAATGCTAGCTGATCAAATATTGTCTGCAGTGAGTGGCAACAATGATTCTCACTTGTGGCAGGGGTTGATGAAAGTCAAAGAAATCTTTGTTAGCCTGACCAGAAAGGGTGGTAGGTGATGGTTGTTACAATAATCCAAGGCACTTCGTCGATCTATCGAGGACCAAGCAATGACACGTGCACGACACCAAGATTTGTTAACGGGGTTCACCGATATGGCTATATCCCTGGGGCCTGACTACGGGCGCTCCTCCCCGTGACACCGTCACAATACCGCACCCCGGCCGCCCGGGCGCCAGCACACGCCGCCGGCTCCCCCGCGTGCCCGTGCTATTATGTTGGCATAGGTTACATCGTGTGTCTACCCCCGATATATATGAGAGTCCTAGGATACAGGTGTCCTATTAGGACACAACTCCTACCCTGTCTACACGCAGTCCAAAATCAAGTCCAACTGTAACCTACCTTATACAATAATATTCGATACAACTCTAACAAACTCCACCTTGGCGAATATTCTTCACCACCTTGAATTCATCCATGCGTCGAACCTCCATGTACATCGGACTTGAGATACGCCATGAGCACCGCTGCTACTCCCAAGACTCCATATGACTCCACCTGCAACTGTAGTCCCTTCACGTCTTCTTCATAGTCAACACTCGAGCAAAATTAAGTTTCTCATTACTCTACTTTGTGCTCTCAACTTCCGGAGTTTCCGTTCAACACCATCACACACGGATAATTTATCTGCGTGAAAATGAACAACTCACATATTGGATGTCACATACAAGAGTTACCTAAACTCAACATCACCGCTCTTTCTTGACCATCTGTCTGAAACTTGAAGGAATTTCACCGTCGCCCTGTATCACCCTGAGTCAAATTCACAGTTGTCTCATCCTTTTTTCCCGGATAGTCTCTGTGATGTCCCACAGCTATAGCACTCCACCTCCTTCTGTCTTGTCATCCGCACTTTGCCATGTGCACCGAGCACCATAGAATATACGGTCATGTACTCTCTCTGTTTTGACAATTTCAGACTTTCCGCCACTTTCTCAGATTTCCCATGGTCAGCTCTCGTCTATCAACCAGCACCAACAGACCTAGTCACCAACTTGAACCTGGTACTCGTCAACACTGCTTCAGCACCCCCTGCACAATTTGGCTGACCACATGTCTGACCACCAATGCCTTGGCCTGTCGCTGTGTCCCGTGCTTACCGCACGCCTCGCCGCTATCACCGCGTCGAGCCTCTGCTGTTCTGGTCGAGTCTCCCGGGTAGCTAGCCCACACTGCCTCAACCCCCACTACAGAGAACCACCGATCATCACCGACCGATGCCGAGTATCACGTCTTTATCAGACCATTGGGCCCCAGTCCGATCCACGCGTCTCTCGCTATCGCGCTGAAATAGGCTTCGATTCTCCGATCTTACACCGTAGCCCCTCAGTCAGCACAGAGTGAAATCATCCATCAGACTCCAACTCCACCTTCAACCTGACTCCATGGTGGTTGTACGTGCCACCCCTGCGCCCTGTCGACTTCAAGCTCTTATGTGTGCACAACCTTGAATCAACCCCACGCCATAGTCCGTCGAAGCCGCACAAGCCCTCAGGCCTGCACCACGTGTTTCCACGCCCCAGAAGTTGGCCACCATCAGCATCACGCTCCTATGTCGTCGTCGCCGAAATCACCGCCGTCTTCTGCTTTAACCAACATCCATGTCGGTCCGTCAGACAGTCCAGTCCGACCCAGCCGAAATTATCCTACTGCAACCATGCTCCACCCTGCATCGTGTCCGCCCGCACATCTCCATGCATTGCTTGACGCCCTGTGTATGCATGATCCTGCCACGACGAACTCCAGACTCCTCCGAGCCTTATACGCACGTCGCCATCCTCGCCACATACTCTTTAAACTCTCTGAACAATCTTAACAGAAAAACTTCCATGCAACATACCTATTCCTTGCACCATAATTTTTCATATCCATTGCCCAATACTTGTACGTGTACTCTAGCAGCAAGACAAATTGTTTCATCTCTCAACTGCCCCGGTACGCAAGCAAGTTCCGTATGCATGGGTCGACAGGCCCTAAAGCCTTTTTAACCAACAATTCTCTCATCCAACAAGCACAGCACCAATCCAAGCGCTCGTTCCAGTGCCTCACAGCCACAACTGTCGCTGAACCTCTCCAACACATGCAGAGCGCACGCACGCTCGTCTAGCCTGCCGGCCTGCCTAGTGCTTCACCCGAGCCTTGGGTCGCGCATCAGGCGCCGTTGCCGCTGAAGAGTCCTGCTGTTGTATGCTGCATGACGCCGCTCAAGCCGTGTTCCCTTGATCGCCACGTCTCCTGCCCACTCGCCGAGAGCCCGACAGCGATTCGATCTGGGACATCTCCATGCTTACGGCCACCTGCTGCTGTTTGCTTCTGATCTTCGTCGAGATCTCGCCTGTTTTCAAACGCTTCCAAACGATTGCCGCTGCTTCCGATCTGCCATGTCGCCACAATCCAGTCCGCTCCGAACTAAACTCAAACGGTAGCTTCCGATCACACAACAATGCACCGATCTACATCATCGACAATTCCTCTAGATCAACAAACCGCAACCTCCTCATAACCTTGCTCTGATACCACTTGTTAGAATAATCCGAGGCACTCCGTCGATCTACCGAGGACCAAGCAATGACACGTGCACGACACCGAGATTTGTTAACGAGGTTCACCGATATGGCTACATCCCCGGGGCCTGACTACGGGCGCTCCTCCCCGTGACACCGTCACAATACCGCACCCCGGCCGCCAGCACACGCCGCCGGCTCCCCCGCATGCCCGTGCTATTACGTTGGCACAGGTTACATCGTGTGTCTACCCCCGATATATATGAGAGTCCTAGGATACAGGTGTCCTATTAGGACACAACTCCTACCCTGTCTACACACAGTCCAAAATCAAGTCCAACTGTAACCTACCTTATACAATAATATTCGACACAACTCTAACAATGGTGCTAGGACCTCATTTCCCAGATTATACAACATCACTTTTACCAAGCTAGTTACTATTAAAACTGTTAAGGAAGCTGGTTGGGATATCTTTACCTTCAAGAACTTTACATGGAGAATATTTGGTTCAGTGGGAAGAGTTAAAAAAGCTGGTTGATGAAGTTGAGCTTGTGAATGAGAAGGATAAAGTCCTTTGGTTGCTGAACAACAAGAACAAATTTGTGGTGACGAAACTATACATGTTTCTAAAATCCCCCCCCCCCCCCCTCACCTAGTTGGGTTTAGAGGAACATGGAAATTGAGAATTCCCTCAAAAATCAGGGTTTTTTTTTGTGGGTGATGATCAACAATAGCATTTTAACTAAAGAAAATATCATCAAAGGAGGACGGATTTGATGGCAATGAAGAATGTCATTTATGTGGCCTCAAAGAGAATATTGATCATCTTATGTTCCAGTGTATCCTTGCCAGATTTGTCTGACATGTGATGGTTTGTGCCTTTGACTTAACTAGACCCCCTGATGGTGTTTTAGATATGATGGGAAGCTACTTTCAGTCTTTCCCTGGAAATCAAAGACGCTTGGTACTCATTGGGGGGGGGGGGGGGGGGGTTTACTATCTGTTGGACAATTTGGAAAAGTAGGAATGGAGCGTGCTTTGACAAGAAATTTCGTGATGATCCTCTTCTGTGGTTTTCAAATTTTGTTCCTTGCTGAATTCTTGGAGAATATTACAGAAAAAACCAAGACAGAAGTATAACTGAAGATGGTGTGCTAAGGATCAGAGAGGTGTTGCGAGAAATCTTCAACATAAGACATGAATGGAACCCTTTGGACAGGAGGATTTGGAACCTGAGTGGTGTTGGGAGTCTCATTTAGCTATAAGCTTTTCTTCTCTGATCATGATGTAATAAGTAGCATGGTGAAAAACTGTTTTGAACTTTTAGAGTAGTTTCACCCTAAGTGTGTGTGTGGGAGGGGGAGGGGTCATTTGCGTTGTTGGTTGATTCTGCCTATGTGCAGTAGTAACCAATGACTTTTGCTTCGGTTGCCTTCAGAGGCTTTCTTTCCCATTTGGTGTTGTTTCATTTGCTACCTTCTAGTACTGTGGTGGTTTCTTTAATAGAAATAGTCAAGGGGAGGCTCATTGTTTCGAAGAAGAAAAATACAAAACCAAATCATGCACGCATATACATGTTTGATTTAGACAACAGAACATGATTTGCTAATTTCACCTGACTATCTTATCCGTCCGGAAGGTCAGTTGCACTATGTACGGTTATGTATAGTACTCCATGAAAGTGTTGTCCGTATTCCATAGCAGAGAGAGAGAGAGTGGGAGGGAGAGAGTGGGAGAGAGAGAGAGAGAGTAATTTGAATGCCGTATGTATATATGTACTATACTTTCGTCCGGGTATATTAGTCACATCGCATTTTGGGTGAAAATTTGACCATACATTTAATTTTGAATTAAAACCACAACACTTATTTTGCATGGGAGGAAGTATATTTATATGTAACAAAAATAATATTATTGAAAACTTCTTTTAAATACGAACATACCAATATATTTTGTATGTCATACAACTTATATTTTGCTACTCAAATCTACGGTCAAAGTTTAGTAAAATACGAAAAAAACTAACAAACCTAGACAGATAGTACATTCATAAGCTCCAACTCTCGCTTCAGTGCTTGTAGTCGTCGCTAGATGGTTTACAGAACTAGATGTAAATTTTATTATTTCTGATGTTCATTGTACTGTCATGATTGAAGATAAATAGATCGGCAGTTTTTCGGAAAAGAAAAAGAAGCTCCAACTCCACAGCGCTATACACGTATGCATGCGACCATTAATTCAAAATGGTACCCGCATATATGCACGTGGAATTATAGAATAAGAGCGCTGTATTACCGGGTAAAGTCACACGTTGTGTGTCAAAATTCTTGGCTGCAACACCAGCTAGACCGTAGAGGACTACAACTATGTATGTGCCCTTCCCTAAAAAAGAGAGAAACACAAAGTACTCCATGTCTGTCCAAACGCGGGATTTAAGCACACTAAATCACATCCAGTTCGAATCAAGTATCTCGATCAATCAGCAGTAACCTGCAGTAATATGCCTGTAAAAAACGAAATCTGCAGTTCATTTTATATGCCGACAGTTTGTTCTGACGGATACGCCCAGATGGATAAATGCAAACAGAATCTTAAACAAACTGTAAAATTCTAGTTTGTTCTGACACATTAGGAATTGACTGATTCTACACATCACACTAGAATACGTAGTACTAGCTAGATCGCCTTGCCCCCGCACCCACTGAAAATTATATATTCCATTCAACAAAAGTCGTATCTTGCGCCTATCATCCTTGCACGCTTTTGCAATTAAAAATGAATATCAAGAGCGGAAGGCGAGACTAGGTGCAAGCTCAAACCCTCCTCCTCACTTCCACGCCTCTCCTCTCTTTACACACTTAGCTACCTCCCACTCTCGCATCATGTCTTCCGGTGGTGGCGGGGGAGGGGATCAGGGCCGTCATGGCCTCTACCACCAGCATGGCCACGGCCAACTCACCCGCTACGATGGCGCCGGCGGCTACGAGCTCAGCAACGACGACATGGAGAGCTTCTTCTTCAGCCAGCCTGAGGGCGTCGGCGGTGGCGTGCGCACCGACGAGATCGCGCCGTACTCGAGCATCACGAGCTACCTGCAGGGGTTCTTGGACCCCACCGGGCTAGCTCGGCATCTCGACGTGCCGGCCAAGCACGAGCTGTCGGTCGACGTTAGGAGCCATGACCAAGACAGCCAGGGCACCGGCAGCGCTGCTGGAGAAAGCGCGGCGCTGCTAACACCCAACTCATCGGTATCTTTCTCGTCCGGAGGCGGGGACGGTGAGGGAAAGTCTCGCCGGAGCAAGAAGGGCCGGGCGCAGGAGGCGGATGACCAGGAGGATGGGAAGGACCATGAAGATGGGGAAAGTTCCAAGACAGCGTAGGTTTTCTCCAATTTGATGCTGATCTGCTGTGTGAATCGCCTTGATTTCTTGCTTCACCGATTCCTTTTGTCGTGAGCTTATGCGATGTGTTCATACGGTGATAGATCTGGTCCTACTATTGCTTAATTACTTGGATTTTCTTTCGTTCTGCCCCATTGTGCTTGTGCCTTGTCTATTACGTGATGTGAACATTAGGGTTTGCTACGATTTGCTTCATTAGGGTTCTTATAGTTCATCATGAATTAGATCCTGTTAGCCCCAAAGCTGACGCACACTTTTGTCGTCTTATATGCTTCTTATTGCTTTGGTCCAAGATAACTTTATAGATCGTGTGGTATTCAATTTAAAAGACAATCGACGTACACTCTAGAAGAGATCTTCCTTAGAATTAATCAATTGCTGCGCATGCGTGCCGTAGCTTCAAACTTTGACCAAGTAGATAGCTTCGTCTTTGGAGACCAAAAATAAAGATCTCTCCCCCTTTTAGAAAAGATCCAAAAATGTAATATAATCTCCAAAAGCATCAAGGCCATTAGCATAAATTTCCTAAATTTTGCATTACATCAGGCTGATCTTGTCATGACATGTGATCTGTAGGTATATATATCTTTTTTTTTGACGAGAGTAGGTATATATATCTACAGTAGCTATCTAACTTACTACACTCCCTATCTGTTATATATACTATAGATCTACAACACTGATCACTCTCGGCAGAACTATATAGACATGGGCTGCACCGTTCCATGAAATATATATCTACGCGACATAGTTAGCTATATATAGTGCTTCCGGACAAATCACGATAGATTGATTGACCTAGCTAATTAAGCTAGGCCCTGTTGGATCAGTGCCTATTCTGTGCTTATTTTCTTTTGTTTTGCGATGAACCTAACTGATTGGTTACTTTGCCGCTGCAGGAATAACAAACCCAAAAAGAAAGCCGAGAAGAGGCCGCGGCTGCCCCGCGTCTCATTCCTCACCAAGAGCGAGGTCGATCACCTCGAGGACGGCTACCGCTGGCGCAAATACGGCCAGAAGGCCGTCAAGAACAGCCCTTATCCAAGGTACGCTTTAGTTGCATGCATGAAGCTCAGTGTGAACCGGCCGTGATAACGTAATGTAAATGGCAACGTATGTACGCAGGAGCTACTACCGGTGCACTACGCCCAAGTGCGGCGTGAAGAAGCGGGTGGAGCGGTCGTACCAGGACCCGTCGACGGTGATCACCACGTACGAAGGGCAGCACACGCACCACAGCCCCGCCAGCCTCCGGGGAAGCGCCGCGCACCTCTTTATGCCCCCCGGACTCCACGGGCTCCCGCCGCCGCACCTCATACCGCCGGGGGTGTTCCACCCAGAGCTGATGAGCATGATGCGCATGCCCTACCCAAGCCCTAACATGCACCTGCTGAGCGTGCCACCGCCTCCCCATCATCATCCAACCTCTCATCCAATGGCGGAAACTCTCCAGCAGCACCATTTCACTGACTACGCGCTATTGCAAGACCTCTCCACTTCCACAATGCCCAACAACCCCTGACTAATTAACTCCTTCAGATACACTTAATTAATTAGTAGCTAGCTAGCCTAGTAGATATGCATATATGATGCTTTCCAAATGCTGGAGTTGCGCCAGATGTGATCGCCAGGGTTACCCTTGAGCTTGGTCTATGCATGCTGCGGTCCTGTTATCCTAATTATTAATTCGATGCAAGCTTTTCATCTTGAACTTGTGCCTACATTGCTTTAATCCTCTTCCATTTGTCCTCCACGGGCAAATTGGATGAGTTGATGAAGCTGGTCTAATAACTAGAACACTTGCAACTTATTAATTTATATAGCTCGTACTGTGGACTTCTTGTACATGTACTCGAGTGCATATGTGTATCTCATTGATGAGAGGAATATTTCACTTCACTTTCGTTTCTATGAGGAATTATTTACACAAGCCGCCATCTCAACTTCTGCTTGTTCGTGGAACGCTTATATATTTATTTAAGGGCACTTCCTTGATGGCCGGTGGCAGTTTCTTTAATTTTATGCATGTGCAAAGCATAGTCGAGATAATCATGGCGCAAAAGAGAATTTTGATTGCTTTGGACGTTGATGCACTGGGCGGTTTCTTGTGGGAGTAGGCATAGTATGTGTCGCCTCCTCGTGATTTGCTTGTTTGGTAGAAGGAATTTATAACTGAGACATGAATATATTGATTCATAGGTGTGTCCTATCTCAGCTCTACCTACTATTTATCTCAGTCAATATGCTCACGAGGCTGCTGCTTTGATCGAAGAAATATATTTGTGTAGTGTTTTCACTTCCTTATACTTATTTGTATTTGAATTAACCATATTATATCAGGCAGATGCCTCACGCTATTTATTAATACTACAGACGAACTGAGATCTACTGTGTGGTATAGTGAATTATACTTCTGTCACAGTTTCAGATGTTTAGTGATAATAAGCTTGCAGAATTGTAACTGCACTAGCCAATTTTAGTTAGTTGCCCTTGGGTTTCCGGTCTATAAGGTTGCACATTGCGGTGAATAATCTTCGTTTGGTTGAACTGCTTTTCCTTGTGGTCACCTGTTTCTGATATAATATGCAGAAAAGAGCTTAAATAGATAGTAAAGTTATCCATCGCTATGTAAGTGTAGTGGTTAATCTAAAAAATATGAGAAATTTATCCATCTCTATGGTAAGTCTAATTTTCAAGTTTTAGTTTTATCGGAGATTATTAGATTATTATGTGAATTGCCAAACAAGATGTTAGTATCACACCATATGCGTGCATGTATATCCTCCTTGTCTCGTTTTCTTTGTTTGGTGTGAGTAATTTTTCTCAATCTCGATGGTCTAGAGTGGAAATTCTACACATAAACAATGATGTATATTGACACCACAACCTTTTTAATACATTTACAATTTTTATAGTTAAATAAAATCGAAAGGGTTTTGAATGCATTTGACAACACCAGGTTGTAGGTTTAGCACTTCCAAAAGTTCTTAGTACGTATGTCTGTTCTGTAGCATTTGTGAATTGTGATAGAAGAAGTTATGGGCAGGTTTGTGGTGACAAATTTGTTGTGCAGACTTGGATGGTGTGGTTCTACAATGACAATCTATGTACTTTCTATTATGTAGGAAGGGCTGCCGCCCAGTTCCTATGAAATTATGTCCGTGAGGCTTTGAGGCCCGCCACTCGGACCTGGGCGAATTTTTGGAGGCCTAGCCTCAGCGTACCGGTAGGAGGAGGCACCTCTAACCTGGACTTTATGGACTATTCATAACAAGATGGTTATCGAGTAGGTCTTGTACCGATAGGAGGACCAGAAGAAAATGACAAGCGGTTTTCAGCAAGATATTGTCTGCAACTACTGAAATTATAGGTAACAAACAGTTTGATAGTAAGGTAATTTGTAGCGAGCAAATAATAGTAATGATAACAAAGGTCCAACAAGGTAGCCTAATCCTTCTTATGACAGGCCGGAACGGTCTCTTAATAAGCTAAGCATTCTTGAGGACACACGGGAGTTTCATCTAGTCACTTTCATCATGTTTGTTTGATTCGCGTTCGTTACTTTGATAATTTGATATGTGGGTGGACCGGTGTTTGGTTGTTGTTCTTACTTGAAAAAGCCTCCCACTTATGATTAACCCTTCTTGCAAGCATCCGCAACTACGAAAAAAGAACTAAGGTAAATCTAACCATATCATTAAACATATGAATCCAAATCAGCCCCTTACGGAGTAGCGCATAAACTAGGGTTTAATCTTCTGTCACTCTATCAACCCATAATCTAATTACTGCTCCATAATGCATTTCCTTAGGCCCAAAGATGGTGAAATGTCATATAGTTGACGTTCACATAACACCACTAAGGAAAACAACAACATACATATTATCAAAATATCAGACGAATACCGAATTCACATGATTACTTATGACAAGACTTCTCCAATGTCCTTAAAAACAAAAGTAACTACTCACATAACATATTCATGCTCAAGATGAGAGGGGTATCGAATAGCATAATAGATCTGAACATATGGTCTTCCACTAAATAAATCAACTAGCATCAACTTCAAGATGTAATCAACACTACTAGCAACCCACATGTACTAATATGAGGTTTTGATAAAAAGATTGAATACGAGAGATGAATTAGGGTTTGAGATGAGATGCTGTTGTTGAATATGTTGATGAAGATTAGCCTTCCCACGATGAGAGGGTTGTTGGTGATGATGATGGCTTCGATTTTCCCATCCCTGAGGGAAGTATCCCCGGCAGAATCGCTCCGCCAGAGAGCAAAAATGCCCCTGCCAAAGTTCCGCCTCGAGATGGCGGCGCTCCGTCCTGAAAGTCATCCCCTTATTTTTTTTCCTAGGAGAAATGGGCTTATCCTATATACCTAAGAGATTCATCCCCACTATCTTAGTTATCTTAACATGCAACCTATCCACATCATCAAGTAGGCCCACCATGTAAAACATTGCCCACTAACTCTTCATGCACATGCTCCCACAAACTCTTCATGCGCATGCAACCTATCACAATTAACTATTAACTATTTTTTTGCCCTCTCAAGCATCCATAACATTCTAGGTTTCTTTTGCTATCTATATATATGTGTGTGTCTTGACGTCATACGATCCACTCCAAAATGTCCAACACGAGTCCCTGTTTAACCATTTGGTTAGAATTCATGTGTTTTTAATGTGATAATTTGATTTCGAAATCCCAAACATCCATATTTTCTCATTTCCATTCTCTTGCGCTACATGTCCATGTTTTTTCTCCTACAAGCCATAGAATTGCGCTAGATGTCTTCATTCCATCGAAACTCGGTGTTCCAAGCAACCTTTTTTAATGATGGAACTAAGCTTCACCTAATGATGAAGCATCCATGGTTGCACACCAGACAAGACAAATAAAAAAGAATTAGAGCTATCTGGGCACATTATGGTGAGAAGCATGATGTACTCAACGGTGGCCTCATGAATTAGAAGCGACTTTTTTATATAGAAAATCAAAATCAAATTATGAGTTAAATCGCATTTTATTTCTCTGTGCGACCAATTTTTTATGAATCCACATCTATAATTGCTACCATAGTTTTAGGTTTAGCCAAGGGTAGAGATGTCTCCACTGTCTCTACTCAACGTTGTTTTCATCAATATCGCCTCGCCAATATATTGTCAATATAATAAATTAACAGAACAGAAATCACACTCATTTTTGGATTTTTCATCAAAAAAAATTAAATTTTTACTCTAAACAACATTTCTTTAAAAAAATCATCAAATTATACCATATTTCATTTTTTTACATGCTTTAAAACATCAAATTATTTTTAGCAGTTCTCGCAGCAGCGCGCGGGGTATCATCTAGTATACTAGAATATGTGCACCGGGGGCTGGCCAGGGGCCCCACCACCCACCAGGGCGCGCCTGGGGGGGGGGGTGCGCCCCGGTGCCTTGTAGGCACCTGGGTGGCCCACTCTGGTATTTCTTTGCTCCAGTATTTTTTATTTATTCCAAATAAATCTTCGTAAATTTTTAGCTCATTTGGAGATGTGCGGGATAGGTATCTCTGACATAGCTTTTTCAGGTCTAGAATTCCAACTGCCGGTAATCTCCCTCTTTGTGTAAACCTTGCATATTATGAGAGAAAAGGCATTAGAATTGCTCAACAAAGTGTTATATTGATTAAAAACACTATAAATAACAGTACGGAAACATGATGCAAAATGGATGTATCACCTACCAACCCCCCTAGGGGCATGGGAGTTGTGTTTGGTTTCATGGCTAATAGATTTCTGCAATAAATACTTGAGTTCTTTATGGCTAATATGAGTTTTTGGTCTTTGTGCATTTCCACTTATCCATATTTTGCTAGCCTCTTCTGTGCCATGCATTGCCCTCTCTCACCTTGAGATACGGTGCATACTTCGCTAGTGCATCCAAACCTTGTGAGATGATACACTCTCTGTTGGGTAACGTTGCATGGAAAACAAAAAATTTCTACGCACACAAAAGATCTATCCATGAAGATGCATAGCTATGAGAGGGGGAGAGCATCTACATACCCTTGTAGATCGCTAAGCGGAAGCGTTTATCAACATGGTTGATTTAGTCGTACACCTTCACGATCCATCCCGATCAAGTACCGAACGTACGGCACCTCCGTGTTCAGCACACTTTTAGCTCGATGACGTCCTCGCCTTCTCGATCCAGCAAGAGATGCAAAGTAGTAGATGAGTTCCGGCAGCAAGACGACGTGGTGACGGAGGTTTTGAAACTATCCGCAGGGCTATGCCAAGCAGAACAGACCTGAACGGAAGAGGAACTAGAACTAGAGGGAGACGGGGCGCCGCACACGGCTTGGGGATCGTGGTGTGTATTTCCCCTCTCCCTCCTCTCATATATATAGGTGAGGGAGGAGGGGAGGCTACCTAGGGCGCCCCCAAGAGGGCCGGTGGCCGCCCTGGGCTCCTGCCCTGGCCGCGCCCCCTTCCTTCTATGGTGCCTGTGGGAAGGCAGGAGGGGAGCCCCCCTTCCTTTCTCTCATGTGGAGGGGAAGGCAGGAGGGGCTAGCCCTCCTCCCTTTCCTTCCCTAGGGCCAGCGGGAGCTCCTAATCAGCGCTGTAGGCGCCAGTTCGCGCTACTGGCGCCCGCGTGAGACGCGCAGCGGGCCGGCCCAGCAACCAGTTGATTGGCAAAACGCGAAGGAAAAAAAAATCCATTTTTAGTCGGGAGCTCCTAATCGGCGCTGTATGCGCCAGATCCAGAACTGGCGCCCGCAGCAGCTTAGTTTTGGGCCGGCCCATTTACAAGAGCCGGGCGCTCGCCTGCTCCTAGCGCTCGACTCGCGCTGCACAGTCGCCCGCTCGCTCTAGCGCTTGACTAGTTGACTGGTCAACCGTTGATTTAAAAAAAACCACAAAAATCAGAAATTTCGGTAATTCCAAAAGGTTCACGAAGTTTGAAAAAGTTCATCCAAATTTGAAAAGAGTTCATCAAATTTCAAAAAGGTTTAACCACTTTGAAAAAAGTTCATCGTTTTTGAAAAAGGTTCATCGAATTTGAAAAAAGTTCATCGTTTTCAAAAAAAGTTCAGGGAATTTGAGAAAAAGTTCATCGAATTTGAAAAAAGTTCATCGTTTTCGAAAAAAGTTCATGGAATTTAAGAAAAAGTTCATCGTTTTTTAATAAAAGTTCATTGTTTTTGAAAAAAGTTCATCGTTTTCGAAAAAAGTTCATGGAATTTGAGAAAAAGTTCATCGAATTTGAAAAAAGTTCATCGTTTTCGAATAGAAGTTCATCGTTTTTGAAAAAAGTCCATCATTTTTGAAAAAAGTTCATGGAATTTGAGAAAAAGTTCATCAGTTTTTTTAACAAAAAATTTATAAAAGGAAAGAAAAGAAAACTCGAATAAAATCATCCTCGAAAATGAGCAGCGAAACAGTGAAAACCGGGTTTTGGGAAGCTTCCCAAAACCAGGGGATCCCTGACTAAAGAGTGAAAGGAAAAAAGATGCTTAGGAGGCACAAGTCCTTCGTTGGCCTAGTGGTTACGCTTGATGCCTTGAAGCAGTTGGTGCGTGTTCGATATCTGGCGGATGCATCATTTTTTGAACGTTTTATGAATGGTAGAGAAAAAACACAAATGGGCCGAGCCCAGCTACCGCGCCTACAGGTGCCGGTTTGCAGAAACCGAAGAAACCGGCGCCTGCAGTGCTAAATATGTAACACCCCGGATATAATTTACCTTATTTGTACTCCAACTCTTGCCGTTTCCGGCACTAAGTTATTTTATTTCATCGTTGTCGGGTTTTTGTCTCCGTGTGTTTTGTCTTTGTCATGCATCTCATATCATGTCATTATGCGCATTGCATTTTCATACGTGTTCGTCTCATGCATCCGAGCATTTTCCCCGTTGTCCGTTTTGCATTCCGGCGCTCCTATGTCCTCCGGTGGTCCTTTCTACCTATTTTCGTGTGCGGGTGTTAAACGTTTCCGGATTGGACCGAGACTTGCCATGCGGCCTTGGTTTACTATCGGTAGACCGCCTGTCAAGTTTCGTACCATTTGGACTTCGTTTGATACTCCAACGGTTAACCGAGGGACCGAAAAGGCCTCGTGTGTGTTGTAGCCCAACACCTCTCCAAAGTGGCCCAAAACCCATCTAAACCCCTTTATCATCTAGAGCGTTCGATCACGATCGCATGGCCGCAAACCGCACCTCATTTGGAGCTTCCTAGCTCCCTCTACCTCTATATAAAGGGCACCCCCTCAAAATTCGCGAATCATTCTACCCCTAACCCTAGCCTCCTCCTACCTCTCGCCGCCGGACACGTCCGATTCGGGCCGGACGTGTCCGACTTACCCGCCGCCGCCATGTGTCGCCGCCCCGTTGGTATGGCCGCCTTCCCTGCTGCGATCCGGGCCGCCGCCTCCACGTGCCCGCGCCGCCCCTCGCCTCCAGCTCCGACGACAGAGCCTGCGCCGGCCACTGCATGCCATCGCTGGGATCCGCGCCTCTCCGCCGTCGAAGCCGCCGGTCGCCTCTCCGCCGCCCCGCTCCGGCGAGCGCCGCCCCGCGCCACCCGAGGGCGACGCCGCCCTCCGCCGCCTTCCTCTCCGGCCGGCGAGCCGCTCCGGTGTGACGCCCCGAGACTGTTGTGCCAGGTGTCCGCCAGTTATTCGCCGTTGTTGCCATGTCATTTGCTTGCATGTGCATCTTATCATGTCATCATGTGCATTGCATCATCATGTTTTCAAAACTTGCATCCGTCCCGGCCTCCTCGTTCTCTCCGTTGTCCGTTCTGAGCCCAGACACACTTGCACGCACCCGCAGCATGTCTGAGATATTATTTTATAAGTGGCCGAAAAATGTTCTCAGAATGGGATGAAAGTTGGCGTGCGGTGTTGTTTTGTTGTTAGTAGGCCGCCTGCCAAGTTTCATCGCATTCGGAGTTCGTTTGATAGCCCAACGGATAAATATAGCGGCAATAGTAGCCGGTCTAACGTAGGACGTTTTCGGTCTCCGGAAACATCTGCCGGGCTGCACTCCTCTCCTCTCATCTCAGCCCAACCTCTCTTCACAGCCCACTAGCCCACCTATCTAACCCCCCTCCACTCCGGGTCGTCCGATCGAGATCGAACGGCTCCGAAACGGACTAAAACCCCCAACCCTAGCTCCTCCTGCTATATATAGCAGCCCCCCTTGTCATTTTGGGCCTTCCCCTTCCTCCTCCTCGAAATCCGCGCCCCCAATCATCAGCCAGCCGCCTCCCACCTCCTCTCCTCAATTTCCGGCGCCGGCCACCCCTCCAGCGCCACATGGCGGGCTCCTAGTGGCCAGCCGCCGCCACGCAGACGCCCGTGGCCGGTGGCAAGCCGCCACGTCGCCTCCCCGTGCCCTCCACCGCACCGCGGCCCGCCAGGCCCGGCCGCAGCCCGCCGACGGATCCCACTCGCCCCGAGCCCCTCCAACCTCCCATGCCTGGACCGGACAGCGCCCGACCTCCATCGCCGCCGTCTTGCACTCGCCGGCCACCGGAGCCTCGCCGCCGACGAGAACCTCCGACCCAGGCCATTGCCCCGCGCCCCTCTCCTTTTTTCTCCCTCCGTTTCTCTCTCTCTCTCTCTGCTCCTCACCAGTGCCGCCTCCCTGCAAGAACCGCCGCTGCCATGGGAGTTCGCTAGAGCCGGAGCTCCCTCGGCGTCGCCCTCGCCTCCCGTCGCTGGATTTGCCCGAAAACTGAGCCGCGACCTCCGGATCCGTCATCCTCCGACGCCCTTCGCTCGGGCCCGCTGCCACCTGCTCAGCGGAGCGCCGGAGTCGCCGCCGCCTCACTCGATCGGGAGGTCCCCGACCCGCACCTACCCGTTGACCGCGTGTGGGCCGGCCCATCTCTCCAGCCAGGCCCAGCCTCTCCTCTACTGCACCGCGCCAGCCCAGCGCGCCCCTCCTGGCTACCTCTCCACAGTTCTGGGCAAGGCCCATGGTGAGAACAGATGCGGCCCGTGCCATGTTTTTTTCCTAGTTCTACGAATTTAGCTATTATTCGTGAGACTGTTGTTTTACAGATAAGACCCTCATGTTCATGCATATAATAACTCACAATTCGTGCATCGGATTAAAATGATTTATATATGAAACTTGCTCAGAATTTTGTCTAGTTTAATAATATGCAACTTTCATGCGTGTTTAAAATGTTCAAGATGATGTTTGGCTAAATTTGCTCCCATGCCATGTTAAAATGATTTAATTCATAACTATTCAACCGTAGCTCCAAATCTAACAAACTTTATATGTAAATGGGGTAGAAAAATGCCTAGTTTAACATGGTGGCATAACTTTGCATGTTTAACAACTATAAAATTTGGTTTAGGGCAGAACAGTACCAAATCTAAAATATGCTATGGGGAATTACCGGAATTTTTTGTTCGTTGTTTCCGGCCTCATTTAACCTTGACTAGATAGGTAGTTTTACTTTGCTTCACCCTCTTGCCATGTTTAACAACATTTAATATTGTTGGGTACTTAAACAAGATCGAACTAAATAACTTGTTGTGGTGTTTCGTCAATATGCAACTTGTTGCATATTGAGCTCCACTTAATTTGTAGGATTGTTTGTGCATTTTGCAATGCCATGCCTCTTTAAACCGGACATGCATCATACTTGGTTGTGCATCATGCTATGTTGATGTGGTGGTTGTTTACCATGATTGTTTGTTTCTTTCCGGTGTTGCTTCTTCGGGTTGGTTCCGGTAACGTCGTGTTGTGAGGATCCGTTCGTCTACGTCCGTTTGTCTTCTGCATGGACTCGTTCTTCTTCCTTGCGGGATTTCAGGCAAGATGACCATACCCTCGAAATCACTTCTATCTTTGCTTGCTAGTTGCTCGCTCTTTTGCTATGCCTATGCTGCGATACCTACCACTTGCTTATCATGCGTCCTATATTGTCGAACCAAGCCTCTAACCCACCTTGTCCTAGCAAACCGTTGTTTGGCTATGTTACCGCTTTGCTCAGCCCCTCTTATAGCATTGTTAGTTGCAGGTGAAGATTGAAGTCTGTTCCTTGTTGGAACATGGAGATGTTGTTCTTTGTTGGAACATGTTTACTTGTTGGGATATCACAATATATCTTATTTAATTAATGCATCTATATACTGGGTAAAGGGTGGAATGCTCGGCCTTATGCCTGGTGTTTTGCTCCACTCTTGCCGCCCTAGTTTCCGTCATATCGGTGTTATGTTCCCGGATTTTGCGTTCCTTACGTGGTTGGGCTATTATGGGAATCCCTTGACAGTTCGCCTTGAGTAAAACTCCTCCAGCAATGCCCAACATTGTTTTACCATTTGCCACCTAGCCTTTTCTTTTCCCTTGGGAGTCGCACTCCCGAGGGTCATCATTATTTTACCCCCCCAGGCAAGTGCTCCTCTGAGTGTTGGTCCATCTGTCAGCTGCCGGTGGCCACCAGGGGCAACTCTGGGCTGGCCTACCCGTACCTAAGACAATCTGAGTGTGCCGTGAGAAAGAGATATGTGCAGCTCCTATCGGGATTTGTCGACACATTCTGGCGGTGTTGCTGGTTTAGTTTTAACTTGTCGAAATGTCTTGTAGAACCGGGATACCGAGTCTGATCGGAATGTCTCGGGAGGAGGTCTATTCCTTCGTTGACCGTGAGAGCTTGTGATGGGCTAAGTTGGGACACCCCTGCAGGGATTTGAACTTTCGAAAGCCGTGCCCGCAGTTAAGGGCAGATGGGAATTTGTTAACGTCCGGTTGTAGAAAACCTAAAGTTGACCTTAATTAAAATACATCAACCTCGTGTGTAACCGTGATGGTCTCTTTCCGGCGGAGTCCGGGAAGTGAACACGATGTTGGAGTTATGCTTGACGTAGGTTGTTTTAGGATCACTTCTTGATCATACTTTTATCGACCATGCTTTGCCTTCTCTTCTCGCTCTCATTTGCGTATGTTAGCCACCATATATGCTAGTCGCTTGCTGCAGCTCCACCTCATACCTTTACCTTACCCATAAGCTTAAATAGTCTTGATCGCGAGGGTGCGAGATTGCTGAGTCCCTGTGGCTCACAAATACTTCCAAAACCAGCTTGCAGGTGCCGATGAGTCCATGCAGATGACGCAACCAAGCTCAGGAGGAGCTCGATGAAAATCTTGTCCTTTGTGTTGCTTCGTTCTAGTTGATCAGTAGTGGAGCCCAGTTGGGGTCGATCAGGGACCTTTGTCGCATTTGGGGTTCTTCTTTTATTTTGGTTCCGTAGTCGGACCTTGATTGTATTTGAATGATGTAATGCTTTATTCATGTATTTGTGTGAAGTGGCGATTGTAAGCCAACTATGTATCTCTTTCCCTTATGTATTACATGGGTTGTGTGAAGATTACCTCACTTGCGACATTGCTTTCAATGCGGTTATGCCTCTAAGTCGCGCTTCGACACGTGGGAGATATAGCCGCATCGAGGGCATTACATCCGGCGACCCCTCCGACGATCCCCAGTGTCTCCGGCGACCTCGATCCGGCGACTGCTACAGTGCGTGCTACAGTACCCGGTCGGCCCGTTCCAGATCTGAAACCGACAGTTGACTTTTTCCTCCCTGAAACCCTAAATTTTTGCTATCTTTGACATGCCATAACTCTGCATCCGTATCTCCAATTCGTGCGTGTAGCATATCAAAATGTTCGTCTCGACGACTACATAATTTCATCTCATTGCATCATTTTCATTTGAGCTCATCTTGATGCCCGAAATGCTGTTGGAAGAGGGCTATGTGAGGAAAGTTGTAGATCTGTTTCAGCAAATGGCCTTTTGCCATTTTTGCCATGATTAATGTGTGCATGCTATGATCCTGAGCTCTACATGTGTTTTGTAGAATGCCATGCCATCTTTACAGGGGTGTATGCCATGTTTTTTTATGATCTTTGTGGTGACTAGCACAAGCATGCAAAGTAGCTTACCCAATGATGCTGATTTCAGGGACTTAGAATATCTTTGTCTTTGTTTGCAAAGTAGCTCTACATGTTCTCTATCCATCCATGCAAAGTAGCTCTACATGTTCTCTATCCATCCATGTCTTTGTTTGAAATTATGGAGCACCCTAGCTTGAGTCAATCGAGCTTTACTTTTTCTATAAAGTGTTCCTGGCAGGTTGTTGACATGTTTAGCGATTTTGCCGAGGATGTTTCTATTGATCCGTACGTGCTATGTTGTTGTTCTTGCCATGTCTAGCTTCTATGCCATGTCTTCTTCATGGGTGTATGCTTAGTTTGTCATGCCATACGCTGTAGTGAGTGCATCGAGCTCGTAAACATGCCTACTTGCTAATCTGTTTTGCATGCTCTAGTTTTTCACAAAGTCTGAATCTATTTATGTTTTTGCTATGTTCACATGCTTGCAATGTATTTTCTGATCCCTTTTGGCTCAAGGTCACTAAGGGACTTTTGTTACATGCTTAGAGTAGCTTCATGCCATGCCTTACTTTGCCATGATGTGTTCCTGTAGCATATAGTTATCATGCTCTAAATATTGCTTCCTGATGATAAATTCCAGACTTGTGTTAATTTCACCAAGTCTGAAACCTGTTATCATTTGCACTTTTGCCATGCTTGTTTGGACCTGTTATTGAGTGAATTAGCCGTAGCTCAGTGTTCATCTTTTGTCAAGCTTCATGAGTGGATCCCTTCCATGTATTTTGTTGTTATGGTTGAGTGCTGCAGCATATTTATCTTGATGCATTTAGATGGCTACTTGCTGATTATCGCAGACCGGTGTCATATTTGTTTTGCTTGCCATTTCCAAACCGTGCATCCGATTCCGGTGATCTTTATATCGATTTCAACCGAAATCACCTCACCTTTCCAGTGGCACTCTTGGATTTCCATTTTGAGGCCAGGTTCAATCATTACTTTGGAAATCATGCATATGCATCCCATATCGCATCCCGCATGTCATACCATGTTTGCATCATATGCTTGAGCATTGCACGTGGTTGATTGTGTTCCTTTTGCTTGTTGTTCTTGCTTGGGTAGAGCCGGGAGACGAGTTCGTGAACGAGGAGCCCGTTGAGTTCGCTTACGAGGAACAAGTCAACTCTGAGAATTTTGCAGGCAAGGTGACCATACCCTCGAAATCAATTCTATCTTTGCTTGCTAGATGCTCGCTCTTTTGCTATGCCTATGCTATGATATCTACCACTTGCTAATCATGCCTCCCAAATTGCCATGTCAAACCTCTAACCCACCATGTACTGGCAAACCGTTGTTTGGCTATGTTACCGCTTTGCTCAGCCCCTCTTATCGCGTTGCTAGTTGCATGTGAAGATTGGAGATCGTTCCTTGTTAGAACTTGTTTATTGTTGGGATACCACCATATTATCTTGTTTATCTTAATGCACCTATATACTTGGTAAAGGGTGGAAGGCTCGGCCTTATGCCTGGTGTTTTGTTCCACTCTTGTCGCCCTAGTTTCCGTCGTATTGGTGTTATGTTCCCGGATTTTGCGTTCCTTACACGGTTTGGTTATAATGGGAACCCCTTGATAGTTCGCCTTGAATAAAACTCCTCCAGCAATGCCCAACCTTGGTTTTACCATTTTCCACCTAGCCTCTTTTTCCCTTGTGTGCCGGAGCCCAAGGGTCATCTTTATTAAACCCCCCCGGGCCAGTGCTCCTATGAGTGTTGGTCCACCTCGTCAGCCGCCGGTGGCCACCAGGGGCAACTCTGGGCTGGCCTACCGGAAGTTTGGACAATCTGAGTGTGCCCTGAGAACGAGATATGTGCAGCTCCTATCGGGATTTGTCGGCACATTCGGGCGGTGTTGCTGGACTTGTTTTACCATTGTCGAGGATGTCTTGTAACCGGGATGTCGAGTCTGATCGGAATGTCTTGGGAGAAGGAATATCCTTCGTTGACCGTGAGAGCTTGTGATGGGCTAAGTTGGGACTCCCCTGTAGGGATTTGAACTTTCGAAAGCCGTGCCCGCGGTTATGGGCAGATGGGAATTTGTTAATGTCCGGTTGTAGATAACCTGAAACTTAACTTAATTAAAATGCACCAACCGCGTGTGTTACCGTGATGGTCTCTTCTCGGCGGAGTCCGGGAACTGAACACGGTGTTGGAGTAATGCTTGACGTAGGTTGTTCTAGGATCACTTCTTGATCATAGTTGTTCGACCGTGCTTTTGCCTTCTCTTCTCGCTCTCATTTGCGTATGTTAGCCACCATATATGCTAGTCGCTTGCTGCAGCTCCACATCATACCTTTACCTTACCTATAAGCTTAAATAGTCTTGATCGCGAGGGTGTGAGATTGCTGAGTCCCCGTGGCTCACAGTTTACTTCCAAACCAGATGCAGGGGCCGATAATACCGCTCCAGACGATATGACTGAGCTCAAGTGGTAGTTCGATGAAGACTCTCGTCGTTACTATGTGCCTTTCCCAGATGATCAATAGTGGTGCCCAGTTGGGGCGATCAGATACTTTGTCACATTTGGGGGTTGATCTTTATTTTGGTACCGTAGTCGGACCCTGAGTGTATTGATGAATGCAATGACTTATTTATGTATTTGTGTGATGTGGCAAGTGTAAGCCAACTATGTACCTTTCCCCATTATTTATGTACATGGGTCGTTTGCGAAGATTACCTCACTTGCGACATTGCTTTCAATGCGGTTATGCCTCTAAGTCGTGCTTCGACACGTAGGAGATATACCCGCATCGAGGGCGTTACAAAATAGGAGATGCCTGTTTGTTCGGCCGGTCTGGGAATCAAACTTCGGCCGCTTATTAGAACTCTAGGAGCGTTAACCACTAAGACATGCTACCTTTGTTATCATTTTGAGGAAACAACCCTATTTGGCCCTTCCTTTAGTAAAATATTAAACATATAGTAGTATTATATACCAGCTATAAATTATTTGAATAAACAAAACATAAATTTGAAAAAGCATTCACAAAAACCATGAGTTGATTTTTTTTGAAAAAAGTTCCCAAAATGGAAAAAGTTTCTGAATTTGAAAAAAATTCCATCAGATTTGAGAAAAATTCAGCAAAGTTGAAAAGCGTTCATCGATTTCAAAAAATGTTCATAAAAATAGAAACAAAAGTTCACGAATTTGAATAAAGTTCATCTACTTTGAAAAAAAATTCACCAACTTCAAAAAAGTTCATCGACTTTGAAAAAAAAGTTCACCAACTTCAAAAAAGTTCATCAACTTTGAAAAAAAGTTCAGCAATTTGAAAAAGTACATCGAATTTCAAAATGTTCATAGATTTTGAAAAGGTTCATAAATTTCGAAACAAAAATCAACGATTATGAGAAAAAAGTTCATTGAATTTGAAAAAAGTTCATCGAATATGAAAAAGTTCATCGATTTTGAAAATATGTTCATGTAAATTGAAAAAAGTTCATCGATTTTGAAAAAATTTCATCGATTTTGCGAAAAAAGTTCATCGATTTTAAGAAATAGTTCATCAAATTTGAAAAATAAGTTCCTCTATTCTGAAAATGGTTCATCAATTTGAAAAAAGTTCACGAGTTTCGAAAGATTTAGTTCATGGATTTAGAGAAGAAGTCCATCTATTTGAAGAAAACAATTTCTAATTTCGAAAAAAGAAAGTAAAAAAGGATATAGAAAAAAGAGAAAGAAAAAGAAAAAAAGGAAAAAGAAGAACAAATACATTGAAGAAAACATGTATTTCAGCATATCTGGTTAAGTGGTTGATTTGGTTATAGGGTGATACTTGGTAACGGGCGACGCAGGTTCGAATCCTAGCTTGCGCACCCTTTTTGCAGTCTTATCTAGTGTTTAAGAAACAGGAAAAATAGAAGTCGGGCCGAGCCCAGGTAGCGCCGCTGGAGGCGCCGGTTTGCAGAAACATCTATAACCGGCGCCTGTGGCGCCGAATAGGAAATGCCAGGGCCAGCGGCCTAGATCTGGGGCGCACCAGCCCCTTGTGGGCTGGTGTGCATCCCTCGTTGGCCCAATAAGCCCAACAACTCCCCGTGGCCTTCTCAGAACCCCTTCCGATGATCCGATAATTACCCGGTCCATTCTGAAACCATTCTGGAGACCAAATAGTATAGTCCTATATATCAATCTTTACCTCCGGACCATCTCGGAGCTCCTCGTCATGTCCGTGATCTCATCCGGGACTCCGGACAACATTAGGTCACTATTTCAGATAACTCATATAATACTATATCATCAACGAACGTTAACCGTGCAGACCCTACGTGTTCGAGAATGATGTAGACATGACCAAGACGCCTCTCCAGTCAATAACCAATAACGGGACCAGGAAGCCCATATTGGTTCCTACATATTCTACGAAGATCTTTATCGGTAGAACCTTTATGACAACATACGTAGTTCCCTTTGTCTTTCGGTATGTTACTAGATTCGATCGTCAGTATCTCCATACCTAGTTCAATCTCATTACCGGCAAGTCCCTTTACTCGTTCCGTAATACATCACCTTGTGACTAACTCCTTAGTCTTTTGCTTGCAAGCTTATGATGTGTATTACCGAGAGGGCCCAGATATACCTCTTTGATACTCGGAGTGACAAATCCTAATCTCGATCTATGCCAACTCAACAAGCACCCTCGAGGATACCTGTAGAGCATCTTTATGATCACCCAGTTACGTTGTGACATTTGATAGCACACAAGGTATTCCTCCGGTATCCGGGAGTTGCATAATCTCATAGTCGAAGAAATATATATTTGACATGAAGAAAGCAATAGCAATAAAACTGAATGATCATTATGCTAAGCTAACGGATGGGTCTTTTCCATCACATCATTCTCTTAATGATGTGATCACGTTATCAAATGACAACTCATGTCCATGGTCAGGAAACCTTAACCATCTTTGATCAACAAGCTAGTCAAGTAGAGGCTCACTAAGGATACGATGTTTGTTTATGTATTGACACATGTATTTAGGTTTCTGATCAATACAATTCTAGCATGAATAATAAACCTTTTATCATGAATAAGGAAATATAAAATAAGAACTTTATTATTTCCTCCAGGGCATATTTCCTTCAAGATCAAGGTGTCGAGCCGGTGATGATGGAGATCATGATGATGCTTTGGAGATGGAGATCAAAAGCACAAGATGATGATGGCCATATCATGTCACATATTTTGATTGCATGTGATGTTTATCTTTTATGCATCTTATTTTACTTAGAATGACGGTAGCATTGTAAAATGATCCCTTCGCTTAATTTCAAGGTAAAAGTGTTCTCCCTGAGTATGCGCCGTTGCAATAGTTCATCGTTTTGAGACACCACGTGATGATCGGGTGTGATAGACTCTACGTTCACATACAACGGGTGTAAGATAGTTTTGCACATGCAAAATACTCGGGTTAAACTGAAGGAAATATGCCCTAGAGGCAATAATAAAGTTGTTATTTATATTTCCTTATATCATGATAAATGTTTATTATTCATGCTAGAATTGTATTAAGCGGAAACTTAGTACATGTGTGAATACATAGACAAACAGAGTGTCACTAGTATGCCTCTACTTGACTAGCTCATTGAATCAATTATGGTTATGTTTCCTGACCATAGACAAGATTTTTCACTTGATTAACGGGATCACATCATTAGAGAATGATGTGATTGACTTGACCCATCCGTTAGCTTAGCACGATGATCGTTTAGTTTGTTGCTATTGCTTTCTCCATAACTTATGCATGTTCCTATGACTATGAGATCATGCAACTCCCGGATACCGGAGGAACACTTAGTGTGCTATCAAACGTCACAACGTAAGTGGGTGACTATAAAGATGCTCTATAGGTGTCTTCGATGGTGTTTGTTGAGTTGGCATAGATCGAGATTAGGATTTGTCACTCCGAGTATCGGAGAGGTATCTCTGGGCCCTCTCAGTAATGCACATTACTATAAGCCTTGCAAGCAATGTAACTAATGAGTTAGTTGCGGGATGGTGCATTATGGAGCGAGTAAAGAGACTTGTCGGTAACGAGATTGAACTAGGTATTGAGATACCGGCAATCGAATCTCAGGGAAGTAACATACCGATGACAAAGGGAACAACATATGTTGTTGTGCAGTTTGACCGATAAAGATCTTCGTAGAATATGTAGGAACCAATATGAGCATCCAGGTTCCGCTATTGGTTATTGACCGGAGATGAGTCTCAGTCATGTCTACATAGTTCTCGAACCCGTAGGGCACGCACGCTTAACGTTCGATGACGATCCGTATTATGAGTTTATGTGTTTTGATGTATCGAAGGTAGTTCAGAGTCCCGGATTTGATCACGGACATGACGAGGAGTCTCGAAAT
Organism: Triticum monococcum; assembly: GCA_034509565.1. Lineage (NCBI taxonomy): Eukaryota > Viridiplantae > Streptophyta > Magnoliopsida > Poales > Poaceae > Triticum > Triticum monococcum. Next base: position 480,581,693 of record CM067843.1, read on the forward strand.
GGTTGAGACATAAAGATCGATATATTGGAAGCCTATGTTTGGACATCGGAATGGTTCCGGATGAGTTTGGGCATTTTTCGGAGTAAGGGAGGTTACCTTAACCCCCGGGGAATATATGGTCCTTATTGGGACATAGTGGAATAGAGGAGAGGAAGGGAAAAGGTGGGAGGCGCGCCCCCTAGCCCAATCCAAATTGGGTTGGGGCCGGCCCCCCCTTTTCTTACTTCTCTCCTCCTATTCCTTCTCTCCTACTCCTACTACTTGTAAGGGGGGAATCCTACTCCCAGTGGGAGTAGGACTCCCCTAGGGCACGTCATAGAGGGCCAGCCCTCCCTCTCCTCCACTCCTTTATATACGGGGGAGGGGGTCACCCCATAGACACACAAGTTTATCATTGTCTTAGCCGTGTGCGGTGCCCCCTCCACAATAATCCACCTCGGTCATATCGTAGCAGTGCTTAGGCGAAGCCCTGTTCCGGTAGCTTCATCATGACCGTCATCACGCCGTCATGCTAATGAAACTCTCTCTTGACACTCAAGTGGATCTAGAGTTCGTGGGACGTCACCAAGCTGAACATGTGCAGATCACGGAGGTGCCGTACCTTCGGTGCTAAGATTGGTCAGATCGTGAAGATGTTCGACTACATCAACCGCATTGTCATAATGCTTCCGCTTACGGTCTAAGAGGGTACGTAGACAACACTCTTCCCCTCTCGTTGCCATGCATCACCTAGATAGATCTTGTATGTGCGTAGGGATTTGTTTGAAATTACTGCGTTCCCCAACAGTGGCATCCGAGCCAGGTCTATGCATAGATGTTATATGCATGAGCAGAACACAAAGGAGTTGTGGGCGTGGGTATATAAATATTGCTTGCCGTCACTAGTTGATTCTTGTTTCAGTGGTATTGTTGGATGAAGCGGCTCATACCGACATTACGCATACGCTTACGCGAGACTGGTTCTACCAACGTGCTTCGCACATAGGTGGCTAGTGGGTGTCAGTTTCTCCAACTTTAGTTGAATCAGATTCAATGAACAGGGTTCTTTCTGAATATCAAAAAGCAATAACTATACCATGTTGTGGTCTTTGATGCGTAGGTAAGAACGGTTCTTGCTCAGCCTGTAGCAGCCACGTAAAACTTGCAACAACAAAGTAGAGGACGTCTAACTTGTTTTTGCAGGGCATGTTGTGATGTGATATGATCAAGACATGATGCTAAATTTTATTGTATGAGATGATCATGTTTTGTAACAGAGTTGTCGGCAACTGGCAGGATCCATATGGTTGTCGCTTTATTGTATGAAATGCAATCACCATGTATTTGTTTTACTTTATCACTAAGAGGTAGCGATAGTCGTAGAAGCAATAGTTGGTGAGACGACAATGCTGCTTCAATGGAGATCAAGGTGTCAAGCTGGTGATGATGGTGATCATGACGGTGCTTTGGAGATGGAGATCGAAGGCACAAGATGATGATGGCCATATCATATCACTTATATTGATTGCATGTGATGTTTATCCTTTATGCATCTTATTTTGCTTAGTTCGGCGGTAGCATTATAAGACGATCTCTCACTAAATTTCAAGGTATAGGTGCTCTCCCTGAGTATGCACCGTTGCTACAGTTCATCGTGCCGAGACACCACGTGATGATCAGGTGTGATAAGCTCTACGTTCACATACAACAGGTGCAAGCCAGTTTTGCACACGCGGAATACTCGGGTTAAACTTGACGAGCCTAGCATATGCAGATATGGCCTCGGAACATCAGACCAGAAGGTTAAGCGTGAATCATATAGTAGATATGATCAACATAGTGATGTTCACCATTGAAAACTACTCCATCTCACGTGATGATCGGACATGGTTTAGTTGATATGGATCACGTGATGACTTAGATGATTAGAGAGATGTCTATCTAAGTGGGAGTTCTTAAGTAATTTGATTAATTGAACTTTAATTTATCATGAACTTAGTACCTGATATATTTTGCATATCTATGTTGTTGTAGATAGATGGCCTGTGATGTTGTTCCGTTGAATTTTAATGCGTTCCTAGAGAAAGCTAAGTTGAAAGATGATGGTAGCAACTACATGGACTGGGTCCATAACTCGAGGATTATCCTCATTGCTGCACAGAAGAATTACGTCCTGCAGCACCGCTAGATGACAAACCTGCTCCAGGAGCAACGCCAGATGTTGTGAACACCTGGCAGAGCAAAGCTAATGACTACTCGATAGTTCAGTGTGGCATGCTTTACGGCTTAGAACCGGGACTTCAACGACGTTTTGAACGTCATGGATCATATGAGATGTTCGAGGAGTTGAAGTTAATATTCCAAGCAAATCCCCGGACTGAGAGATATGAAGTCTCCAATAAGTTCTACAGCTGCAAAATGAAAGAGAAGAGTTCTGTCAGTGACCATATACTCAGAATGTCTGGGTACCACAACCACTTGACTCAGCTCGGAGTTAATCTTCTTGATGATAGTGTCATTGATAGAGTTCTTCAATCACTGCCAACAAGCTACAAGAGCTTCGTGATGAACTATAATATGCAAGGGATGGATAAGACTATTCCCGAGCTCTTCGCAATGCTAAAGGCTGCGGAGGTAGAAATCAAGAAGGAGCATCAAGTGTTGATGGTCAACAAGACCACTAGTTTCAAGAAAAAGGGTAAAGGCAAGAAGGGGAACTTCAAGAAGAACAGCAAGCCAGTTGCTGCTCAAGTGAGGAAACCTAAGTATGGACGTAAGCCTGAAACTGAGTGCTTCTACTTCAAGGAACTGGTCACTGGAAGCGGAACTAACCGAAGTATTTGGCAGAGAAGAAGGATGGCAAAGTGAAAGGTATACTTGATATACATGTTAATGATGTGTACCTTACTAATGCTCACAGTAGCGCCTGGGTATTTGATACTGGTTTTGTTGCTAATATTTGCAACTCGAAACAGGGGCTACGGATTAAGCGAAGATTGGCTAAGGACGAGGTGACGATGCGCGTGGGAAATGGTTCCAAAGTCGATGTGATCACCGTCGGCACGCTACCTCTACATACACCTTCGGGATTAGTTTTAGACCTAAATAATTGTTATTTGGTGCCAACGTTGAGCATGAACATTATATCTGGATCTGGTTTGATGCAAGACGGTTATTCATTTAAATCAGAGAATAATGGTTGTTCTACTTATATGAGTAATATCTTTTATGGTCATGCACCCTTGATGAGTGGTCTTTTTTTACTAAACCTTGATAGTAGTGATACACATGTTCATAGTATTGAAGCCAAAATATGCAAAGTTGATAATGATAGTGCAACTTATTTGTGTCACTGCCGTTTGGGTCATATTGGTGTAAAGCACATGAAGAAACACCATTCTGATGGACTTCTAGAATTACTTTATTCTGAATCACTTGGTACTTGCGAACTATGCCTCATGGGAAAGATGACTAAAACTCCGTTCTCTGGAACAATGGAGCGAGCAACAGAGTTATTGGAAATCATACATACTGATGTATGTGGTCCAATGAACATTGAGGATCGCGGTGGATATCGTTATTTTCTTACCTTCACAGATGATTTGAGAAGATATGGGTATATCTACTTAATGAAACATAAGCCTGAAACATTTGAAAAGTTCAAAGAATTTCAGAGTGAAGTGGAAAATCATCGCAACAATAAAATCAAGTTTCTGTGATCTGATCGTGGAGGTGAATATTTGAGTTATGAGTCTGGACTTCGTTTGAAACAATGCGGAATAGTTTCGCAACTCACGCCACCTGGAACACCTCAACGTAATGGTGTGTCCGAATGTCATAACCGCACTTTATTAGATATGGTGCGATCTATGATGTCTCTCACTGATTTACCGCTATCGTTTTGGGGTTATGCTTTAGAGACGGCTGCATTCATGTTAAATAGGGCACCATCAAAATCCATTGAGACAACACCTTATGAACTGTGGTTTGGCAGGAAACCCAAGTTGTCGTTTCTTAAAGTTTGGAGTTGCGATGATTATGTGAAAAATATTCAACCTGATAAGCTCGAACCCAAGTCGGAGAAATGTGCCTTCATAGGATACCCAAAGAAGACTATTGGGTACACCTTCTATCACAGATCCGAAGGCAAGATATTCGTTGCTAAGATTGGATCATTTCTAGTGAAGGAGTTTCTCTCGAAAGAAGTGAGTGGGTGGAAAGTGGAACTTGACGAGGTAATTGTACCTTCTCCCTCATTGGAAAGTAGTTCATCACTGAAATCAGTTCCAGTGGTTCCTACACCAATACGTGAGGAAGCCAATGATGATGATCATGAAACTTCTGATCAAGTTACTACCGAACCTCGTAGGTCAACCAGATAAGATCCGCACTAGAGTGGTACGGTAATCCTATTCTAGAGGTCATGTTACTTGACCATGATGAGCCTACGAACTATGAGGAAGTGATGATGAGCCCAGATTCCCCAAAATTGCTTGAGGCCATTAAATCTGAGATGGGATCCATGTATGAGAACAAAGTGTGGACTTTGGTTGACTTGCCCGATGATCGGCAGGCCATAGAGAATAAATGGATTTTCAAGAAGAAGACTGACGCTGACGGTAATGTTACTGTCTACAAAGCTCGACTTGTTTTAAAAGGTTTTCAACAAGTTCAAGGAGTTGACTACGATGAGACCTTCTCACCTGTAGCGATGCTTAAGTCCGTCCGAATCATGTTAGCAATTTCCGCATTTTATGATTATGAAATTTGGCAAATGGCTGTCAAAACTGCATTCCTTAATGGATATCTTAAAGAAGAGCTGTATGTGATGCAACAAGAAGGTTTTGTCGATCCAAAAGGTGCTAACAAAGTGTGCAAGCTCTAGCGATCCATTTATGGACTGGTGCAAGCCTCTCGGAGTTGGAATATACGCTTTGATAGTGTGATCAAAGCATATGGTTTTATACAAACTTTTGGAGAAGCTTATATTTACAAGAAAGTCAGTGGGAGCTCTGTAGCATTCCTGATATTATATGTAGATGACATATTGCTGATCGGAAATGATACTAAATTTCCGAATAGCATAAAAGGATACATGAATAAGAATTTTTCAATGAAAGACCTCAGTGAAGCTGCTTATATATTAGGCATAAAGATCTATAGAGATAGATCAAGGCGCTCAATTGGACTTTCACAAAGCACATACCTTGATAAAGTTTTGAATAAGTTCAAAATGGATCAACCAAAGAAAGGGTTCTTGCCTGTATTACAAGGTGCGAAGTTGAGTCAAACTCAATGCCTGACCACTGCAGAAGATAGAGAGAAAATGAAAGGTGTTCCCTATGCTTCAGCCATATGCTCTATCATGTATGCAATGTTGTGTACTAGACTTGATGTGTGCCTTGCTATCAGTTTAGCAGGGAGGTACCAAAGTAATCCAGGAGTGGATCACTGGACAGTGGTCAAGAACATCCTGAAATACCTGAAAAGGACTAAGGATATATTTCTTGTTTATGTAGGTGACAAAGAGCTCGTCGTAAACGGTTACGTCGACGCAAGCTTTGATACTGATCCAGATGACTCTAAGTCACAAACCGGATACGTATTTTTATTAAATGGTGGAGTTGTTGATAACCCACAAGTATAGGGGATCGCAACAGTTTTCGAGGGTAGAGTATTCAACCCAAATTTATTGATTCGACATAAGGGGAGCCAAAGAATATTCTCAAGTATTAACAGTTGAGTTATCAATTAAACCGCACCTGAAAGAGTTAATATTTGCAGCAAAGTATTTAGTAGCAAAGTAATATTGAAGTAAGGATAACAGTGGAAAAAGTAATAGTATTGGTTTTGTAGTGATTGTAACAGTAGCAACGGAAAATTAACTAAGCAAAGATCAGTATGTGAAAAGCTCGTAGGCAATGGATCAGTGATGGATAATTATGTCGGATGTGATTCCTCATGCAACAGTTATAACCTAGGGTGACACAGAACTAGCTCCAGTTCATCAATGTAATGTAGGTATGTATTCCGAATATAGTCATACGTGCTTATGGGAAAGAACTTGCATGACATCTTTTGTCCTACCCTCCCGTGGCAGCGGGTTCTTATTGGAAACTAAGGGATATTAAGGCCTCCTTTTAATAGAGTACCAGACCAAAGCATTAACACTTAGTGAATACATGAACTCCTCAAACTACGGTCGTCACCGGTAAGTATCCCGATTATTGTCACTTCAGGGTTAATAGATCATAACACATAATAGGTGACTATAGACTTGCAAGCTAGGATAAGAACTCACATATATTCATGAAAACATAATAGGTTCAGATCTGAAATCATGGCACTCGAGCCCTAGTGACAAGCATCAAGCATAGAAAAGTCATAGCAACATCAATCTCAGAACATAATGGATAGTAGGGATCAAAGCCTAACAAAACTAACTCGATTACATGGTAAATCTCATCCAACCCATCACCGTCCAACAAGCCTATGGTGGAATTACTCATGCACCACGGTGAGCATCATGAAATTGGTGATGGAGGAAGGTTGATGATGATGGTGGCGACTATAACATCCCAAATTTTCAATTTTGAATGTTATACATAGGTCATCATATGCATATCGTATTTTATTTGCATTTTGGTGTTGTGATCCTAAAAATCCTAAGCAACTCAAGGACCCACAGAGAGAGTTGGGGATTTTAATTATTTTCATATTTGAATTTTCTCAAATATTGAAAGGTGGATCATTTTGGTTTTAATTATTTTCTCTCCGAAAATATTTCAATATCCAAATACATGAGAGGAGATAATATGACTTCTCCAAAATAAAATAAATATTGGAGCAAAAAGGTTAAAATCAAATAAATACTTTTATTTGGATTTTATTGCTATTTTATTTGAATTGGAAAATTATGCATTTTTAAAAATTGCATTTTTAGGCCAAGAAAATGTTCACTTTGTTCTAAATATTTTATTTAGACGGTGATTTTTTTGGCATTTTTAGTTTTTTTATTTATTAGGATTTTTCTCGGCGGAATTGTTTAAAAAAATGTTTCGGACCCGGGCCGAGGCCCAGCTGGCCCATGTCCCGGAAGCGCCTCCCGTCGTCGTGCTCGCGATGGACTCGGGGAGTCCGACCCCGAGCCGCCGGCGCCGAGCCCCTCCCCAAGCACCCGCCGCCGCCCGCCCCTTTATAAGCGCGCCTGGGGCCCCCTAGAGCCCCAAGCCGCCGCGCTGCTGCCTGCCCTCGCCTGCGCCGCCACATCGCCGCTGACGCCACACCGCCTCGCTGCTATCGCACCGCCTCGCTGCAGCCACCCACCGCTGCACGCAGCCACCCGCCGCCGCCCCGCAGCCGCCCGACGCCATCGAGCACCGTCGCCGCCGCCGTGGATCTCACCGGAGCCGGCATCGTTGACCCCGTTTGACCGGTCAGTGTTTCTCGGTTAAACCCCGGTTTTTTTAGTTTTCCAGTTTATTTTCTTTGATCGGTTTTTGTCGGTTTATTTTATTTAGCGGACGTTCGTCTGTTCGTTTGTTTTAACAAACATTGTTCGCCGGTTAGGTTCAGACAGCGAACGTTCATTTGTTAGTCTTTTTTTTCTTTTTCGGCCAGGGACCCATCCGCAATTATTTTTATCATAGATTAGCCCCTGATCTTCAAACCCTTGTCGTTTCTTAACCGTTTGTCCAAATCTAGTGAAACCAATGTCAGAGTCTTCGCCTCGAACCCCTCTTTCTGTTTAATCAACTTGAACAAGGTTTCGACAATTTAAAATTTGGTTTCAAGAAGATTTGATTTCGAAGTTATTTTGACCGTAGTTTCAGTTCTGTAGCTCCGATTCGATTAATTCTTTTTGTAAATCAAAGCTTTTCAGTTGAACCTTCAGTTTGGATGTTCTTATTTGAGTTTTACCCGTGCATCTTTGCTTGAATGCTTGTGTATGCTATTGTTTGTTTGCGATAGAATTCCCGGAGTGAGCAGCGTGCTACTACGAGTCTCTAGGTTTTGCAGATCATCAGCAAGGCAAGTAACACTTTGATCATACTCTTTATTTCCCGTTTTTATGCATTAGTTACAACCGTCAGCCATTGCATGAGTAGGATCTCTTGACATGTGGGTTTTGGGTAGTCGATGATGAGGTAGAACATATTGCCCCTTTTATTATCAAACCCTTGGGAGTTACTTCTACGTTATGCTTATAATGCCATGCTATGCTCGTAGACGTGGATCGGGTTTGAGTGTATCCATGATAGATGTGAGATTGTTAATTAATAGTTAACTTAAGGTGGCTACTTAAATACACACCTGGGTGGATTGTTTGCGGGCACCTGGGGGTATACCAGTGCTGTCCTTTTTGGTTTGCCACCTAGGCTCAAAGGGATCATAAGATTATTCATGCTGGAAACTTCTGTGTGCAGCCACAAGCTATTATGGGCTCTAGCATAGTTGAGTATGTTGCATGACCTCTTCCAGTGGCAGGCTAGCAGATGTAGGGGATGTAGGTTGTACTGTCTACCCAGGGTTAGAGTTAATGCTTCTGAAAGACTATGTCTCAGTCATCCGTTTCTCAAACACCATGTAGTGCGAGAAATCCAACGGAGGAGATAGAGTCTTGTGGGGAAAAGTGCACAAACCTCTGTAGAGTGTACAAACTAATCATGGTTAGCCGTGTCCCCGGTTATGGACGAACTTGAGTATCTGGTTCTTGAATTATCATGTGGATCTCATGACTCTAAACTAATTTTGTTGGGTTGTTAATTACTTTTAATTGGGATTGAGATGGGGATTTACCATTCTCAATAGTTGTCAACTACCATGATAGTTAAATAAAATATATTCCTTTGTTGTAGGGAAGAATTGGATTTTTGCAAAACATTATAACCGTAGAGCCTCCACCAGCCTCATATGCATGTAGTGATAGCATTTACTTGTTCATTGCTCTTCTGTGTTATCTTGCCAGCATATTTCATGTGCTGACCCGTTTCGGGCTGCATCATATCATGTTGCAGACTTTTCAGACAAAGAGTAAGGTGCGCTAGGTCGTTGTCGTGCACTCAGCTACGCCGTTGGAGTTGTGGAGTCACTTTATCTTCCAAGCCTTCCACTGTTATCTTATTTAGATGGACTTAAGCCATATTTATTGTAATAAGTTCTCTTTTGAGACTATCGATGTAATAAGTGTGTGATTGCTACTCTGTTATAAATCCTTCAAGTACTATGTGTGTCAGCATTACCGATCCAGGGATGACACTTATACACAGAGATTTGACCGTCCGAGGTCGGATCGCTACATCGACGAATTCCCCTCTTTGAAGCCCCGAACAGACTCCAGATCAACCCTCCCGAGAGAGATTAGGGTTTGGCGGCGGCTTCGTATCGTAAAACGTGATGAATCTTTCTCTCTGATTTTTTCTCCCTGAACGTGAATATATATAGTTGGAGTTGAGGTCGGTGGAGCATTAGGGGGCCCACGAGGCAGGGGGTGCGCCCCAGGGGCATGGGCGCGCCCCCACCCTCGTGGACAAGGTGTGGGACCCTGATGTAGATTCTTTAGCCAGTATTTTCATATATTCCAAAAATATTCTCCGTGAAGTTTCAAGTCATTCCGAGAACTTTTATTTCTCCACAAAAATAACACCATGGCAATTCTGCTGAAAAAGCGTCAGTCCGGGTTAGTTCAATTCAAATCATGATTGTTAGAGTCCAAAACAATGTCAAAAGTGTTTGGAAAAGTAGATACGATGGAGACGTATTAACTCCCCCAAGCTTAAACCTTTGCTTGTCCTCAAGCAATTCAGTTGACAACTGAAAGTGATAAAGAAAAAAATTTACAATCTCTGTTTGATCTTGTTGTTGTAAATATGTAAAGTCAGCATTCAAGGTTCCAACAAAGATTATGAAGTAACCCTATTCACAATAACATTTAGGTCTCATATTTACTCATATCAATGGCATAATCAACTAGCGAGCAATAATAATAAATCTCGGATGACACCACTTTCTCAAAACAATCATAATATAATATAACAAGATGGTATCTCGCTAGCCCTTTCTGAGACCGCAAAAAATAAATGCAGAGCACCTCTGAAGATCAAGGACTGACTGGAAATTGTAATTCATGGTAAAAGAGATCCTGTCACAGTCATACTCAATGTAAACTAATTGTAATTCATGCAAATGATAGCGGTCCTCTCCAACTGGTGCTTTTTAATAAGAGGGTGATGACTCAACATAAAAGTAAATAGATAGGCCCTTCGCAGAGGGAAGCAGGGATTTGTAGAGGTGCCAGAGCTCGATTTTGAAATAGACATAAACAATATTTTGAGTGGTATGCTTTCATTGGCAACATAACAACCGAGAGATCTCGATATCTTCCATGCTACACACATTATAGGCGGTTCCCAAACAAAATGGTAAAGTTTATACCCCCCCTACCACCAACAAACATCAATCTATGGCTTGTCCGAAACAACGGGTGCCTCCAACTAACAACAATCCGGCGGGAGTTTTTTTTGCAATTATTTAATTTAAGCATGGGACTGGGCATCCCGGTTACCAGCCATTTTCTCGTGAATGAGGAGCAAAGTCCACTCCTCTTGAGAATAACCCTCCTAGCATGGAAGATATAGACAGCCCTAGCTGATATATGAGCTATTCGAGCATAAAAAATAGAATTTCATTTGAAGGTTTAGCGTTTGGCACATACAAATTTACTTGGAATGGCAGGTAGATACCGCATACAGGAAGGTATGGTGGACTCATATGGAATAACTTTGGGGTTTATGGAAGTGGATGCACAAGCAGTATTCCCGCTTAGTACAAGTGAAGGCTAGAAAGAGAATGGGAAGCGACCAGCTAGAGAGTGACAACAGTCATGTACATGCATTAAAATTAATCAACACTGAGTGCAAGCATGAGTAGGATATAATTCACCATGAACATAAATATCATGGAGGCTATGTTGATTTTGTTTAAACTACATGCGTGAACATGTGCCAAGTCAAGCCACTCGAATTGTTCAAAGGAGGATACCACCCTATCATACCACATCACAACCATTTTAATAGCATGTTGGCACACAAGGTAGACCATTATAAACTCCTAGCTACTTAAGCATGGCATGAGCAACTATAATCTCTAATTGTCATTGCAAACTTGTTTCCTTCATAATAGGCTGAATCGGGAATGATGAACTATTCATATTTACAAAAACAAGATAGGTCGAGCTCATACCAGCTTCTCTCATCTCAATCAGTCCATCATATATCGTCATTATTGCCTTTCACTTGCACGACCGAATGGTGTGGATAATAATGATAGTGCATGTGCAGTGTACTAAGTTGGAATCTGCAAGCATTCAATACAAGGGAGAAGACAAGGTAATATGGGCTCTTTGTTAGATCAACAATAATGCATATGAGATCCACTCAACATTTTCATCATGGTCTTCTCCTCTCGACCCCCAAAGAAAAGAAACAAAACTATTTACACGGGAAAGCTCCCAACAAGCAAAAGAAGAATGAGAAATCTTTTTTGATTTTCTTTTTAATTACTACTACTACAAGCATGGAAAGTAATCTAGCTAAAATCTACAACTAATTTTTTGGTTTTTCTTAAGGTTTTTCAAACACACAAGAAGAAGGCTTAAAAATAAAATAAACTAGCATGGATGATACAATGAAAAAGTATGAGCACTGACAACTGGCATGAGTGTGTGTACATGAATGTCATGTCGGTGAGAAAAACGTACTCCCCCAAGCTTAGGATTTTGGCCTAAGTTGGTCTATGGCCACGGCTCGAAGCTGCTCTCTCCGGTGTACGGAGGAGTGTCCTCTGGGTGCCACTGGTTGGCGATCTCCTCCGGATCCCACTGATAAACAGACTGACGGTAAGGATCAAGTGGTGGCTCTGGCTCAGGGCTCTGGAGCTAATGTCAGGCTCTGATATGCATGAACGGCCTCCGGCAAAACAAGGTACGTGCCTGAAAATATGTTAAACAAGGAGGGAGCAGGCAAGGTAATAATCTCAAAGTACTTTTTATTAAATATCAATCTATATTTAAGCATCTTGTTCTTATCCTTAACAATAAAATCACGCGCTACCATACTTTTATAGTCTAAGAAAATAGGGGGCAATACCTTTTCTTCTTTCTCATAGTGTCTAGTAGGTATCTCAAAATATTTAGCAAGACGCGAAGAAAAGATACCTCCAAAAATGGGGCCCTCTATACGGTTTAGACTTCACCGTTTAGCAACCATATCACCTAAACTGAAAGTTCTATCACAGAATAAAGCATGGCGCAAAATGGCGAGGTCAGGAGCACTGAGGCCCCACTGTTCCCGTGACCAATTAAACATCTACTAGAAAATATTGCATAGTAACGTAGAATAGGAAAATGTGTGCTAGTAGTTCTTGATCTAACACTTTTCTCATTTCCCCTACAACAATCATATCAATAAATCCTGTCACATCCCTAGGATGTAGTTCCTCAACGCTACCCTCAGAGGGCAACTTGCAAACCGCACAAAAAATCATAAAGTGACATCTCCCTAAACTCGTCATATAAATAAAAATCCACCGAAGGTGGCGATCTCCTAGCATGGAAATGAAAATTTTGCACCAAAATATTAGTGAGTAGGAGATACTGTTCGAGCTGGTCGTGGAGGAAGTCGGTGAGGCCTGCATTCTCAGCCAAGTAATAAAAATCATCATGAATCCCGGTTGCTCTCAAGAACTCATCATAAGGCCATTCGCACGGCCGAACCTCCGTAGTGCGAGGGAGATTATATTTGGGCTTCTTATTCTCTTCACTTTGCTTATCCTTCGAGCTTCGGCTCGAAGAGCCCCTCAAAAATCTCTTCATCATTTTCTGAAAATTTCTGAAAATTTTAGTAACTTAAAATAAAAGTGAATCAAACTCTACAAAATTGATAGCAACTACTCCTACAAGTGCCTAGAGGCCATATCATGCATTAAAACTACTTGGGACCACATAAATTTGACATGCAAGCTCAAGAACAGGGTCACCTAAGCAGCAAAAATTTGCAATAAATAAAGCACTAGAACAAAAACTAATTGGACCATTGGAGGAGTCACATACCAAAGAATAATCCCCCAAAGCAGTTTTGTGAATGGAGCTTTGAGCAAGGAGATCGAAAATGGCAGCAAGATGAGCTAGAACTCGGGTTTGAGCTGGTGGGTGATTTTTCTGGAGGAAGACGAAGTGTGTGGGTGCAAGAATAAGTGGAGGGGACCACGTGGGGTCCACGAGGCAGGGCGCGTGCCCTAGGGGGTAGGCTCACCCTGGACCCTCGTGGGCACATGGTGGGTCCCCCTGGTGTGTTCTCAGTGCCAAATATTCTTAAATATTCTAGAAAAATCATATTAAATTTTCAAGACATTTGGAAAACTTTTATTTTTGGGGTATTTTCTATTGCAAGGATAATTCAGAAAATAGACGAAAAAATACTATTTTTGCTTTATTTAATCCAAATAATAGAAAGTAAAAGGAGGGTACAGAGAGTTGTGCTTTCTAACTTCATCCATCTCATGCTCATCAAAAGGAATCCACCAACAAGGTTGATCAAGTCTTGTTAACAAACTCTTTCCGAATTGCATGAAACTGTAGAATTTTTGAATAACACCAAGTTACCTCAACGGGGATATGAATGTCACCAACAATAAGAATATGATATTTCTTCTTGACAATAGGAAGAGGAAATTCAAAACCTCCAATAGTAATCGTTGAAATTTTTCCAATATAATTGACACTGTTGACTTGAGGTTGTTTCCTCGGAAAGTGTACCGTATGATCATTACCATTAACATGAAAAGTGACATTGCCTTTGTTGCAATCAATAACAGCCCCTGCAGTATTAAAAAAGGGTCTACCAAGAATAATAGACATACTATCGTCCTCGGGAATATCAAGAATAACAAAGTCAGTTAAAATAGTAACGTTTGCAACCACAATAGGCACATCCTCACAAACACCGACAGGTATAGCAGTTGATTTATCGGCCATTTGCAAAGATATTTTAGTAGGTGTCAAATTATTCAAATCAAGTCTACGATATAAAGAGAGAGGCATGACACTGATACATCTCCAATGTATCTATAATTTTTGATTGCTCCATGCTATATTATCTACTGTTTTGGACATTATTGGGCTTTATTATCCACTTTTATATTATTTTTGGGACTAACCTATTAACCGGAGGCCCAGCCCAGAATTGTTGTTTTTGCCTATTTTAGGGTTTCGAAGAAAAGGAATATCAAACAGAGTCCAAACGGAATGAAACCTTTGGGAACGTGATTTTTGGAAAAACAAGATCTAGGAGACTTGGACCCTACGTCAAGCAACCAACAAGGAGGCCACAAGGTAGGGGGGGGGCGCCTACCCCCCCAGGCGCGCCCTCCACCCTCGTGGGCCCCCTGTTGCTCCACCGATGTACTTCTTCCTCCTATATATACCTACGTACCCCCAAACGATCAGATACGGAGCCAAAAACCTAATTCCACCGCCGCAACCTTCTGTATCCACGAGATCCCATCTTGGGGCCTGTTTCGGAGCTCCGCCGGAGGGGGCATCCATCACGGAGGGCTTCTACATCAACACCATAGCCTCTCCGATGAAGTGTGAGTAGTTTACCTCAGACCTTCGGGTCCATAGTTATTAGCTAGATGGATTCTTCTCTCTTTTTGGATCCCAATAGAATGTTCTCCCCCTCTCTTGTGGAGATCTATTCGATGTAATCTTCGTTTTGCGGTGTGTTTGTTGAGACCGATGAATTGTGGGGTTATGATCAAGATTATCTATGAACAATATTTGAATCTTCTCGGAATTCTTTTATGTATGATTGGTTATCTTTGCAAGTCTCTTCGAATTATCAGTTTGGTTTGGCCTACTAGATTGACCTTTCTTGCAATGGGAGAAGTGCTTAGCTTTGGGTTCAATCTTGCGGTGTCCTTTCCCAGTGATAGTAGGGGCAGCAAGGCACGTATTGTATTGTTTCCATCGAGGATAACAAGATGGTTTTTTATCATATTGCATGAATTTATCCCTCTACATCATGTCATCTTGCTTAAGGCGTTACTCTGTTTTCATGAACTTAATACTATAGATGCATGTTGGATAGCGGTCGATGAGTGGAGTAATAGTAGTAGATGCAGGTAGGAGTCGGTCTACTTGTCTCAGACGTGATACCTATACACATGATCATACCTAGATATTCTCATAACTATGCTCAATTCTGTCAATTGCTCAACAGTAATTCGTTCACCCACCATAAAATACTTATGCTCTTGAGAGAAGCCACTAGTGAAACCTATGGTCCCCGGGTCTATCTTCATCATATTAATCTTCCAATACTTAGTTATTTCCTTTGTTTTTTTACTTTGCTTTTATTTTTCTTTGCATCTTTATCACAAAAATACCAAAAATATTATTCTATCATATCTATCAAATCTCACTCTCGTAAGTGACCGTGAAGGGATTGACAACCCCTTATCGCGTTGGTTGCGAGGAGTTATTTGTTTTGTGCAGGTACGAGGGACTCGCGCGTAGCCTCCTACTGGATTGATACCTTGGTTCTCAAAAACTGAGGGAAATACTTACGCTACTTTGCTGCATCATCCTTTCCTCTTGAAGGAAATCCAATGCAGTGCTCAAGAGGTAGCAAGAAGATTTCTAGTGCCGTTGCCGGGGAGGTTCGCGCAAGTCAAGATTTGACTCCCGACAACGAGCCATTTCTGGCGCTGTTGCCGGGGAGTCTACGTAGAAGTCAACATACCAAGTACCCATCACAACCCTTATCTCCCGCATTACATTATTTGCCATTTGCCTCCCGTTTTCCTCTCCCCCACTTCACCCTTACCGTTTTATTCGCCCCCCTCTCTCTCTATCCTCCCTCTCTTTCTCTAGTTGCATCTTTTTGCCTGCTTGCCTGTTGTTTGCTTGTGTGTTGGATTGCTTCCTTGTCACGATGGCTCAAGATAACACTAAATTGTGTGACTTTACCAATACCAACAACAATGATTTTATTAGCACTCCGATTGCTCCTCTTACCGATGCTGAATCTTGTGAAATTAATGATGCTTTGCTGAATCTTGTCATGAAAGATCCGTTTTCTGGCCTTCCTAGTGAATATACCGCTACCCATCTAAATAGCTTCGTTGATTTGTGTGATATGCAAAAGAAGAAAGATGTGGCCAACGATATTGTTAAGTTGAAGCTATTTCCTTTTTCGCTTAGAGGTCGTGCTAATGCTTGGTTTTCGTCTTTGCCTAAAAATAGTATTGATTCTTGGAACAAGTGCAAAGATGCTTTTATCTCTAAGTATTTTCCTCCCGCTAAGATCATCTCCCTCAGAAACGATATTATGAATTTTAAGCAACTTGATCATGAACATGTTGCACAAGATTGGAAGAGGATGAAATTAATGATACGTAATTGCCCTACTCATGGTTTGAATTTGTGGATGATTATACAAAATTTTTATGCTGGATTGAATTTTGCTTCTAGAAATCTTTTAGATTCGGCCACGGGAGGCACTTTTATGGAAATCACTTTAGGAGAAGCTACTAAACTCCTAGATAATATTATGGTTAATTATTTTCAATGGCATACTGAAAGATCTCCTAATAAAAAGGTGCATGCGATAGAAGAAATTAATGTTTTGAGTGGAAAGATGGATGAACTTATGAAATTATTTGCTAGTAAGAGTGTTTCTTCTGATCCTAATGATATGCCCTTCTCTACTTTGCTTGAGAATAATAATGAATCTATGGATGTGAATTTTGTTGGTAGGAACAATTTTGGTAACAACGCGTATAGAGGAAATTTTAATCCTAGGCCTTATCCTAGTAATTCCTCCAATAATTATGGTAATTCCTACAACAATTCTTATGGAAATTATAATAAGATGCCCTCTGATTTTGAATCTAATATTAAAGAATTTATTACTTCGCAAAAGAATTTCAATGCTTTGATTGAAGAAAAATTGCTTAAGATTGATGAGTTGGCTAGGAACGCTGATAGAATTTCTCTTGATGTTGATTCTTTAAAGCTTAGATCTATTCCTCCTAAGCATGATATCAATGAGTCTCTCAAAGCCATGAGAATTTCCATTGATGAGTGCAAAGAAAGAACTGCTAGGATGCGTGCTAAGAAAGGTTCCTTTATAAAAGCGTGTTCTTCTAGTTACCATGATAATAAAGATGAAGATCTAAAAGTTATTGATGTGTCCCCTATTAAATCTTTGTTTTGAAATATTAATCTTGATAATGATGGGACTTAATATGATCCACCTTTACCTAGAAGGCGTTCCAAAAATTCGAAGTTTTTAGATCTTGATGCTAAATTTGATGAAAGTGGGATTGAAGAAATTAAAACCCTAGATGTTGCTAAACCCACTATTTTGGATTTCAAGGAATTTAATTATGAAAATTTCTATTTTATTGATTGTATTTCCTTGTTGCAATCCATGCTAAATTCTCCTCATGCTTATAGTAAAAATAAAGCGTTTACTAAACATACCGTTGATGCCTTGATGCAACCTTATGAAGAAAAACTTGAGTTGGAAGTTTCTATCCCTAGAAAACTTTATGATGAGTGGGAACCAACTATTAAAATTAATATTAAAGATCATGAGTTCTATGCTTTATGTGTTTTGGGTGCTAGCGTTTCCACGATTCCAAAGACTTTGTGTGATTTGTTAGGTTTTCGTGATTTTGATGATTGCTCTTTAAACTTGCACCTTGCGGATTCCACTATTAAGATACCAATGGGAAGAATCAATGATGTTCTTATTGTCACAAATAGGAATTATGTGCCCATAGATTTTATTGTTCTTGACATAGATTGCAATCCTTCATGTCCTATTATTCTTGGTAGACCTTTCCTTAGAACGATTGGTGCAATTATTGATATGAAGGAAGGAAATATTAGATTCCAATTTCCGTTAAGGAAAGGCATGGAACACTTTCCTAGAAAGAAAATTAAATTACCTTATGAATCTACTATGAGAGCCACTTATGGATTGCCTACCAAAGATGGCAATACCTAGATCTATCCTTGCTTTTTATGCCTAGCTAGGGGCGTTAAACGATAGCGCTTGTTGGGAGGCAACCCAATTTTATTTTTATTCCTTGATTTTTGCTCCTGCTTAGTAATAAATAATTTACCTAGCCTCTGTTTTGGTTGTGTTTTTTGTTTAATTAGTGTTTGTGCCAAGTAGAACCGTTGGGAAGACTTGGGGAAAGTCTTGTTATCTCGCTGTAAAAAATAGACACTTTAGGGCTCACGAGAACTGCTGCCATTTTTATTTGGAAAGTTCTATTTAGTTAATTATTTTTGAAGATGATTAATAGATAAATTCCTCACGTCCAGCAATTTATTTTAGAATTTTTGGGGTTCCATATCTTGCGCTAGCTACAGATTACTACAGACTGTTCTGTTTTTCACAGATTCTGTTTTTCGTGTGTTGTTTGCTTATTTTGATGAATCTATGGCTATTAAAATAGTTTATAAACCATAGAGAAGTTGGAATACATTAGGTTTAACACCAATATAAATAAATAATGAGTTCATTACAGTAACTTGAAGTGGTCTTTTGTTTTCTTTCGCTAACGGAGCTCACGGGATTTTCTACTTTAAGTTTTGTGTTGTGAAGTTTTCAAGTTTTGGGTAAAGATTTGATGGATTATTGAACAAGGAGTGGCAAGAGCCTAATCTTGGGTATGCCCATGGCACCCCCAAGATAATCTAAGGACACCTAAAAGCCAAATCTTGGGATGCCCCGGAAGGCATCCCCTCTTTCGTCTACTTCTATCGGTAACTTTACTTGGAGCTATATTTTTATTCACCACATGATATGTGTTTCGCTTGGAGCGTCTTGTATGATTTGAGTCTTTGCCTTTTAGTTTACCGCAATCATACTTTCTGTACACACCTTTTGAGAGAGCCATACATGATTTGGAATTTGTTAGAATAGTCTATGTGCTTCGCTTATATCATTTGAGTTATATAATTTTGCTCTAGTACTTCACTTATATTTTTTAGAGCACGGCGGTGGAATTGTTTTATAGAAACTATTGATCTCTCATGATTCACTTACATTTTTTGAGAGTCTTAAATAGCATGGTAATTTGCTTAAATAATCCTAATACGCTTGGTATTCAAGAATAGTAAAAACTTACTTATGAGTGTGTTGAATTCTATGAGAAGTTTGATGCTTGATAATTGTTTTGAGATATGAAGATGGTGATATTAAAGTTGTGATAGTTGAGTAGTTCTGAATTTGAGAAATACTTGTGTTAAAGTTTGTGATTCCCGTAGCATGCACGTATGGTGAACCGTTATGTGATGAAGTCGGAGCATGATTTATTTTTTGATTGTCTTCCTTATGAGTGGCGGTCGGGGACGAGCGATGGTATTTTCCTACCAATCTATCCCCCTAGGAGCATGCGTGCAATACTTTGCTTTGATAACTTGTAGATTTTTGCAATAAGTATATGAGTTCTTTATGACTAATGTTGAGTCCATGGATTATACGCACTTTTCTTCCTTCCACCATTGCTAGACTCTCTAATACCGCGCACCTTTCGCCGGTATCATACACCCACCATATACCTTCCTCAAAACAGCCACCATACCTACCTATTATGGCATTTCCATAGCCATTCCGAGATATATTTCCATGCAACTTTCCACCATTCTGTTTATTATGACACACTCCATCATTGTCATATTGCTTAGCATGATCATGTAGTTGACATCGTATTTGTGGCAAAGCCACCATTCATAATTCTTTCATACATGTCACTCTTGATTCATTGCATATCCCGGTACACCGCCGGAGGCATTCATATAGATTCATATTTTTTTCTAAGTATCGAGATGTAATTGTTGAGTTGTAAGAAAATAAAAGTGTGATGATCATCATTATTAGAGCATTGTCCCAGTGAGGAAAGGATGATGGAGACTATGGTTCCCCCACAAGTCGGGATGAGACTTCGGACAAAAAAAAGAAAGAAAGAAAGAAAAGAGGCCATAAAAAAAGAGAAAAGGCCCAAATAAAAAAATGAGAGAAAAAGACAGAAGGGACAATGTTACTATCCTTTACCACACTTGTGCCTCAAAGTAGCACGATGATATTCATGATAGAGAGTCTCTCATTTCGTCACTTTCATATACTGGTGGGAATTTTTCATTATAGAAATTGGCTTGTATATTCCAATGACGGGCTTCCTCAAAATGCCCTAGGTCTTCATGAGCAAAGCAAGTTGGATGCACACCCACTTAATTTCTTTTGTTGAGCTTTCATATACTTATAGCTCTAGTGCATCCGTTGCATGGCAATCCCTACTCACTCACATTGATATATATTGATGGGCATCTCCATAGCCCGTTGATACGCCTAGTTGATGTGAGACTATCTTCTCCCTTTTTTGTCTTCTCCACAACCACCATTCTATTCCACATATAGTGCTATATCCATGGCTCACGCTCATGTATTGCATGAAGATTGAAAAAGTTTGAGAATGTCAAAAGTATGAAACAATTGCTTGGCTTGTCATCGGGGTTGTGCATGATTTAAATACTTTGTGTGGTGAAGATAGAGCATAGCCAGACTATATGATTTTGTAGGGACAACTTTATTTGGCCATGTTATTTTGAGAAGACATGATTGCTTTGTTAGTATGCTTGAAGTATTATTATTTTTATGTCAATATTAAACTTTTATCTTGAATCTTTTGGATCTGAATATTCATACTGCAATTAAGAATAATTACATTAAAATTATGCCAAGTAGCACTTCGCATGAAAAATTATCTTTTTTATCATTTACGTACTCGACGACGAGCAGGAATTAAGCTTGGGGATGCTTGATACGTCTCCAACGTATCTATAATTTTTGATTGCTCCATGCTATATTATCTATTGTTTAGGACATTATTGGGCTTTATTATCCACTTTTATATTATTTTTGGGACTAACCTATTAACCGGAGGCCCATCCCATGATTGATGTTTTTGCCTATTTTAGGGTTTCGAAGAAAAGGAATATCAAACATAGTCCAAACGGAATGAAACCTTCAGGAACGTGATTTTTGGAACAAACAAGATCCGAGAGACTTGGACCTTACGTCAAGCAACCAACAGGGAAGCCACGAGGTAGGGGGCGCACCTACCCCCCCCTAGGCGTGCCCTCCACCCTCGTGGGCCCCCTGTTGCTCCACCGACGTACTTCTTCCTCCTATATATACCTACGTACCCCCAAACGATCAGATACGGAGCCAAAAACCTAATTCCACTGCCGCAACCTTCTGTATCCACAAGATCCCGTCTTGGGGCCTGTCTCGGAGCTCCGCCGGAGGGGGCATCCATCACGGAGGGCTTTTACATCAACACCATGGCCTCTCCGATGAAGTGTGAGTAGTTGAAAGCATAAGTGCTCCCTAGGTGGTTTTGATAATTGATGACAACATATCTCTTGTTGGACTAACGTTTTCATCTAGTATGTTTCAGATAAGTTCAACAATGGAGTGGCATGGACTAAAGGTTGTGGGAAGGTCTCCAAGATACTAAGGACAAAGGATTGGCTAAAGCTTGAAGTTCAAGACTCCTCATTTTACATTTTAGTGATCCAAGATCACATTGAGTCCATAGGAAAAGCCAATACTATCAAGGAGGGATGAGGTGTTGCTTAATGAGCCTTTTGCTCAAGTGCTTAATGATATGCTCCAAAATCCTCAGCTACTTTCCCATATCCACAAATGACCTAAACCCTAAGCCAAACTCGGACCTACCGATTATTCCTATCCGGCGCCACCGAGTTTCACTTGTCATAGCCACTGCCAGAAACCCTAATCGATTCGGTCTCACCGATGGGACCTCGGTCTCACCGAGATGGGCTTGCAAACTCTCTGTTACCTATTGCATTATTCTTGGTCCCACCGAGATATGCAATCGGTCCCATCGAGTTTGCTTAGCCATCTCTCTATTTTGCTTATTACCCAAATCGGTCCCACCGAGTTTGAGTAATCGGTCAAACCGAGTTTTGGATTTACCCTAACCCTAGCACATCGGTCACACCGAGTTGATTCAGTCGGTCCCACCGAAATCTCTAACGGTCACTAGATTTACCTTTTCGGTCCGACCGAGTTTGTTGATTCGGTCCCACCAAGATTGGAAAACGGTGTGTAACGGTTGGATTATGTGTGGAGGCTATATATACCCCTCCACCTCCTCTTCATTAGATAGAGAGCCATCAGACTAAGCCTACACTTCCAGCATCCTATTTCTGAGAGAGAACTACCTACTCATGTGTTGAGGCCAAGATATTCCATTCCTACTATATGAATCTTGATCTCTAGCCTTCCCCAAGTTGCTTTCCACTCAAATCTTCTTTCCATCAGATCCAAATCCTATGAGAGAGAGAGAGAGAGTTGAGTGTTGGGGAGACTATCATTTGAAGCACAAGAGCAAGGAGTTCATCATCAACACACCATTTGTTACTTCTTGGAGAGTGGTGTCTCCTAGATTGGCTAGGTGTCACTTGGGAGCCTCCGACAAGATTGTGGAGTTGAACCAAGGAGTTTGTAAGGGCAAGGAGATCGCCTACTTCGTGAAGATCTACCGCTAGGGAGGCAAGTCCTTCGTGGGCGATGGCCATGGTGGGATAGACAAGGTTGCTACTTCGTGGACCCTTCGTGGGTGGAGCCCTCCGTGGACTCGCGCAACCGTTACCCTTCGTGGGTTGAAGTCTCCATCAACGTGGATGTAGGATAGCACCACCTATCCGAACCACGGGTAAAACATCCGTGTCTCCGATTGCGTTTGAATTCTCCAAACCCTTCCCTTTACATTCTTGCAAGTTGCATGATTTACTTTCCGCTGCCTATATACACTTTGCATACTTGCTTGATATGTATTGTGAGTGTTGAAATTATGCTTAAACTCCACTCAAACCGAAAAAGCTTAAAAATTGCAACTTTGGCATGAAGTGTCTAATCACCCCCCTCTAGACACATCTACTTCAAGGTCCTACAAGTGGTATCAGAGCTTTGGTCTCCATTGCCTTGGTTTAATCACCATTGGAGGAAGATGGATGTGTCTACTTTAGGGAGTCTTAGACATAGAGTACCTATTCTTGATGGAGAGTATTTTCATGAGTGGAAAAATGAGATGCTTGTAATCTTCAACCAATATCATTTGAACAAGTATATTGCTGGCCCTTGTGCACCTCACATTGATCCTTTGCATCCTACCCTAGATGAAGATATTGACATGATTCGCAATCTTAGAACTATTGAGCTCATCATTAGAGGATTGCCCAAAAATTTGATTGCTAGTTTGCCTACTCTTAATTGTGCCTATACTATATGGAAATTTCTTGAGGAACGATTTCCCGACCATTCCTTGAAAAATTTGGATAAAATTCTCCATAAATCTATTGCCTTGAGTAAGATAAACTCTAGTGATCCTAGCTTTGGTGATTGTCTATCTGAGCTTGCCAATCTCAAGCGAGCTAAAGGAGATGTTGGAATCAGTAGTGATATTATATTCGAAGCTATAAGAATTCATAAAAGTGACCATTTTGATGATCATTTATCTAATGAATTACCCTCTCTAGGAAATGATGAGTCACAAGATCATGGTGAACATGGATACTATGATGATGATGATGATAGTGACTTCAATCTTGATGATGCAATGAGACACTTTGGTCTTATGGCAAATCTTCGGGGATATTAATCAGGAGGAAAGGAATGGGTTCTTGATAGTGGATGTACTGATCATATGACCGGAGATGAAGAGATGTTCCGTGAGCTTGCTGAAAATGACGGCCCTCAAAAATATGTCACCTTTGGTGATAATTCAAAGGGTAAAGTGGTTTGCCTTGGTTAGGTGGCCATCTCACATGATAGTTCCATTCAAAATGTCATGCTCGTTGAATCACTCGGCTACAACTTACTTTCAGTATCTAGACTTGCTGATTTCGGTTTGAATGTCCTATTTACTGAGATAGATTGCCAAGTCTTTCGTCGAGACAATCATAAAATGGTCTTTACCGGTATGCGTAGAGGTGATCTGTACATTGTCGATTTCTCTAAAAAGGCACAACCTAAAACTTGCTTTATTGCTAAATCATCAAAAGGTTGGTTGTGGCATAGACGACTAGGTCATGTTGGCATGAGAAGCCTTGACAAGCTTATTAAAGGAAATCATATTCTTGGAGTTAACGATGTCATATTTGATAAGGATAGACTTTGCAGTGCTTGTCAAGCAGGTAAACAGGTCGGAGGAAGGCATCCCGTGAAGAACATCATGACTACAAGGAGGCCACTCGAGCTACTTCATATGGATCTTTTTGGTCCCAACGCCTACAAGAGTCTCGGTGGAAATTCTTTTGGTCTAGTTATAGTTGATGATTTTTCAAGATTTACATGGGTGTTCTTTCTTAATGACAAGTCGCAGGTTCAGAAGATCTTCAAAAACTTCGCTAGGAAGGCCCAAAATCAGTTTGACGTGAAGATCAAGAAGGTTCGGAGTGACAATGGAACGGAGTTCAAGAATGCAAATGTGGACACCTTTCTTGACGAAGAAGGGATTTCACATGAGTTCTCGGCTACGTACACACCTCAACAAAATGGAGTTGTTGAGAGGAAGAACCGGACGCTCACCGAAATGGCAAGAACAATGCTTGATGAATACAAGACGCCGAAGCACTTTTGGGCAGAAGCGGTTGAGACAGCTTGTCACGCAACAAATCGCTTGTATCTTCACAAGCTACCCGGCAAGACGGCATACGAGCTCCTCACCGGTAACAAACCCCAAGTTGGATACTTTCGAGTATTCGGCTCAAAGTGCTACATTCTTGATAAGCATCGTTGTTCAAAGTTTGCTCCTAAATCTCATGAAGGTTTCCTACTTGGTTATGGCTCAAACTCTCACACTTACCATGTCTACAACAATTTCACCCGAAAAGTTGAAGAGACGGTAGATGTGAAGTTTGATGAATCTAATGGCTCGCAAGTAGAGCAATTGCCAATTGATGTAGGAGACAAAGACCCTTCAGAAGCAATCCAAGACTTGTCCATAGGCAAAGTTCGTCCAACGGAGGTGAAGGAGAGTAATTCATCCGTCCAAGTGGAGGCTTCTACTTCACAACAAGGTGAACCAAGAATTGATATGGAAGCATCCACAAGTGGGACACACCAAGATGAAGAAGACAAGGAAATGCATCAAGACGAACATCAACAATCTCCTTCACCACCACGACAAGACAATGACAACGTCAACAATGAAGAAGGCCAAGAAGAAGAACAAGATGAAGAAAATGTTCAACGAATACCCAAGCAAAAGCTCTCACGAGTTCGAGCAAGAATCGCCAAAGATCATCCCGTCGAGCAAATCTTCAATGATATACAAACCGGGAGAATCACTCGCTCAAAAACTCGTTTAGCTAACTTTTGTGAAAACTATTCATTCATCTCTAGCATTGAACCTATGAAGGTTGAGGAAGCATTGGAAGATCCGGATTGGATAAACGCCATGCATGAAGAGCTACACAACTTTGAGAGAAACCAAGTTTGGACATTGGTTGAGAAGCCCGACGACAACCACAACATCATTGGTACCAAATGGGTGTTTCGCAACAAGCAAGATGAAGATGGACAAGTGGTTTGCAACAAAGCACGTCTCGTCGCCCAAGGGTATACACAAGTCGAAGTGAAAAGTTTGGAAAGCTAATGTTAGAGAAGTTTGAGATGTCTATGATGAGTGAACTCAAATTCTTTCTCGGTTTGCAAATCAAGCAAACTAAGGAAGGTACATTTGTCTCTCAAACAAAGTACACCAAGGACTTATTCAAGAAGTTCGATATGCAAGAATGCAAAGGTATGTCTACACCCATGCCTACTAGTGGACATAATGATTTGACCAAAGATGGTGAACTGGTTGATCAAAAGGTTTATCGCTCTATGATTGGTTCATTGTTATACCTATGTGCTTCACGTCCCAATATTATGCTAAGTGTGTGCATGTGTGCAGGATATCAAGCTGCCCCTAAAGAATGTCATCTTAAGGCCGTGAAAAGGATAGTTAGATACTTAATTCATACACCAAATTTTGGCATTTGGTATCCTAAGAGGTCTTCTTTTGAGCTTGTTGTCTATTCCGACTCGGATTATGCCGGAGACAAGGTTGATAGAAAGTCAACTTCGGGTACTTGTCAATTTCTAGGTAGATCTCTTGTGTCTTGATCTTCCAAGAAACAAAACTCCGTATCCTTATCCACCGCCGAAGCGGAATACATTGCCGTTGGTTCATGTTGTGCTCAATTACTTTGGATGACCCAAACTCTTAAAGATTATGGGATCTATGTGAAACATGTTCCATTGCTTTGTGACAATGAAAGTGCTATTAAAATTGGTCATAATCCTATACAACATTCTCGAACTAAGCACATTGAAGTTCGTCATCATTTCATTCGAGATCATGTTGCTAAGGGTGACATTGATCTTAATCATGTTCGCACCGATAAGCAATTAGCGGATATATTCACTAAACCACTTGATGAGAAAGTGTTTTGCAGGTTGAGAGGAGAATTTAACATCATTGATGCTTCGAACTTGGAGTAGGAACTCCATTGGATACATGCAAGACATGAGCTTATGACTAATCCATGATATATCTCTTATGATGACTATCTTATGTCTTGGATATATTTGTACCTTGCATGTTATCTAACCCATGTAGGTGCTTGGTTGAATCTAATTCCATGAGATTGCGACTCACTCACATCTTGAGCAATCTCTACATCACCAAGTCTCTACACGATGGTGGTTGAAGACAAGGACGCACAGAATCATTCAAACATATCCTTTGACAAATCCTATGTTGAGCTTCATGAATGTCATTTTTGGATACACAAGTGCTTTTCCTTGCAAGAACTAATCCATGTAGGTAGGTGAACTCACACTCCAAGTGGTGCTCCCAACTCTTGATGAGCTACATCAACCGTGAGCACCCACACAAGTTCAACTACATGAGCAAGAACCACACCACCACCCAAGGTATGTTATTCCATCTTAGTGAAGCTTTACTCCAAGACATGAAGTCAAAGCAACTCAACAAGATGTGAATACATCAAGATGCTTAAACGAAAAATGGTAACCCCATTTGGATCTTAAACGATGAGTATGACCTATGATCAAGTGTTCTCACTTGACTCCTAAGTCAATGTACTCTAACATAGGTGACTGTGTCACCGCCCAACTCTAGATGAAGTTCTCTTGTGTTCCTTTTTTGTGTTATTGCATTTGTCTCATGCATGTTTACTTTCCTTCTCTTTTCTCTTTGCTTTTGTTCTGCATTTTCTGCATTTAATTCCTTGCAAATTCTTCAGGTAATTCATTGCAAATCTTTGTCAGATCCTACATGTCTAGTGAGCTGAGGTGACAAGTGTTTTTCTCTGTGTAAACTCGGTTTCACCGACTCGCAATTTTCGGTCCAACCGAATATTTTCGGTACCACCGAAATATGCCACTCGGTGCCACCGACTTTGCAATCAGAAAAACAGTTTGCCTCTATGAATCTTGTCCTCTACAAGCATCACAATTTTATCCATTGCTTTGTGCTGAGTCTCAAGGACCAAACCTATATGACGGATTCCAGAAAGCCCTTCTTGGAAATTGATGTCTAAGGGGGGGAGAGAGATCACATCAAAGCTTTTAGGAGAGAGAGAGAGATCACATCAAGGGAGAGAAAAAGAAAAAGTCTCAAGGACCAAACCCACAAGAGAGAAAGTATTAAGGAGGAGAAAGAGACTTCCAGGGGGAGAGAAAATACTCCAGGATCCCAGATGCTTGATGTTCAAGAGGAGAGATGTCACATGTCTTTTTAGGGGGAAAGACATGTTCATATGTATCTGTCAGCTCTGATCTTCTGTTTCCTATCTTATCCCAATATCCCCTGTAAGATTCAGGAGGATCAAGACACCTAAGGGAAAGAAATCAGTCAAATTCTTTGCATATCTTTACTCTTGGGGACATGTCGAATTCAATGTCGTACCTAGTACTTACTCTCTACATGTCATCCCAGTCTTGGTACTCTTGTGGCTTATTTTGTTTGCCCTGGCTAGTGGATGTACCTGTGTTATCTAACTTTGTTTGTGCAGGTTCATTCTAGCCTAAGCCAACTCAAAAACTACAAGGTAAGTGTATGCATCAAAATCATGAGCATGAGGAGTTCTTGCTTATGTACATACTGTTTGCAAGAAGGACTCATGAGCATGAAGGTATTTTCCTTGATAATCTTTTACTCTGATGCATATGGCCAAGATACATGTAACACATTGCCTACTCTATCATGATTATGCTCTCACATGCTGCTATATTTTATATTCATATGATTGCATACATGTGGGGGAGCCTATGTTGTTACATGTCCTTCCAAAGCTTTACTTACTGTTCTTTATATCTTTATCTAAAGCTTTGATGTATGTTGCCATCAATTACCAAAAAGGGGGAGATTGAAAGCACAAGTGCTCCCTAGGTGGTTTTGATAATTGATGACAACATATCTCTTGTTGGACTAACGTTTTCATCTAGTATGTTTCAGATAAGTTCAACAATGGAGTGGCATGGACCAAAGGTTGTGGGAAGGTCTCCAAGATACTAAGGACAAAGGATTGGCTAAAGCTTGAAGTTCAAGACTCCTCATTTTACATTTTAGTGACCCAAGATCACATTGAGTCCATACGAAAAGCCAATACTATCAAGGAGGGATGAGGTGTTGCTTAATGAGCCTCTTGCTCAAGTGCTTAATGATATGCTCCAAAATCCTCAGCTACTTTCCCATATCCACAAATGACCTAAACCCTAAGCCAAACTCGGACCTACCGATTATTCCTATCCGGCGCCACCGAGTTTCACTTGTCATAGCCACTGCCAGAAACCCTAATCGATTCGGTCTCACCGATGGGATCTCGGTCTCACCGAGATGGGCTTGCAAACTCTCTGTTACCTATTGCATTATTCTCGGTCCCACCGAGATATGCAATCGGTCCCACCGAGTTTGCTTGGCCAGCTCTCTGTTTCGCTTATTACCCAAATCGGTCCCACCGAGTTTGAGTAATCGGTCAAACCAAGTTTTGGATTTACCCTAACCCTAGCACATCGGTCACACCGAGTTGATTCAGTCGGTCCCACCGAAATCTCTAACGGTCACTAGGTTTACCTTTTCGGTCCGACCGAGTTTGTTGATTCGGTCCCACCGAGATTGGAAAACTGTGTGTAACGGTTGGATTTTGTGTGGAGGCTATATATACCCCTCCACCTCCTCTTCATTAGATAGAGAGCCATCAGACTAAGCCTACACTTCCAGCATCCTATTTCTGAGAGAGAACTACCTACTCATGTGTTGAGGCCAAGATATTCCATTCCTACTATATGAATCTTGATCTCTAGCCTTCCCCAAGTTGCTTTCCACTCAAATCTTCTTTCCATCAGATCCAAATCCTATGAGAGAGAGTTGAGTGTTGGGGAGACTATCATTTGAAGCACAAGAGCAAGGAGTTCATCATCAACATACCGTTTGTTACTTCTTGGAGAGTGGTGTCTCCTAGATTGGCTAGGTGTCACTTGGGAGCCTCCGACAAGATTGTGGAGTTG
This sequence comes from Triticum monococcum, assembly GCA_034509565.1. Lineage (NCBI taxonomy): Eukaryota > Viridiplantae > Streptophyta > Magnoliopsida > Poales > Poaceae > Triticum > Triticum monococcum. The sequence goes on from CM067843.1 coordinate 480,611,359, forward strand.
AACCAAGGAGTTTGTAAGGGCAAGGAGATCGCCTACTTCGTGAAGATCTACCGCTAGTGAGGCAAGTCCTTCGTGGGCGATGGCCATGGTGGGATAGACAAGGTTGCTACTTCGTGGACCCTTCGTGGGTGGAGCCCTCCGTGGACTCGCGCAACCGTTACCCTTCGTGGGTTGAAGTCTCCATCAACGTGGATGTAGGATAGCACCACCTATCCGAACCATGGGAAAAACATCCATGTCTCTGATTGCGTTTGAATTCTCCAAACCCTTCCCTTTACATTCTTGCAAGTTGCATGCTTTACTTTCCGCTGCCTATATACACTTTGCATACTTGCTTGATATGTATTGTGAGTGTTGAAATTATGCTTAAACTCCACTCAAACCGAAAAAGCTTAAAAATTGCAACTTTGGCATGAAGTGTCTAATCACCCCCCTCTAGACACATCTACTTCAAGGTCCTACAAGTGGTATCAGAGCTTTGGTCTCCATTGCCTTGGTTTAATCACCATTAGAGGAAGATGGATGTGTCTACTTTAGGGAGTCTTAGACATAGAGTACCTATTCTTGATGGAGAGTATTTTCATGAGTGGAAAAATGAGACGCTTGTAATCTTCAACCAATATCATTTGAACAAGTATATTGCAGGCCCTTGTGCACCTCACATTGATCCTTTGCATCCTACCCTAGATGAAGATATTGACATGATTCGCAATCTTAGAACTATTGAGCTCATCATTAGAGGATTGCCCAAAAATTTGATTGCTAGTTTGCCTACTCTTAATTGTGCCTATACTATATGGAAATTTCTTGAGGAACTATTTCCCGACCATTCCTTGAAAAATTTGGATAAAATTCTCCATAAATCTATTGCCTTGAGTAAGATGAACTCTAGTGATCCTAGCTTTGGTGATTGTCTATCTGAGCTTTCCATTCTCAAGCGAGCTAAAGGAGATGTTGGAATCATTAGTGATATTATATTCGAAGCTATAAGAATTCATAAAAGTGACCATTTTGATGATCATTTATCTAATGAATTACCGTCTCTAGGAAATGATGAGTCACAAGATCATGGTGAACATGGATACTATGATGATGATGATGATAGTGACTTCAATCTTGATGATGCAATGAGACACTTTGGTCTTATGGCAAATCTTCGGGGATATGAATCAGGAGGAAAGGAATGGGTTCTTGATAGTGGATGTACTGATCATATGACCGGAGATGAAGAGATGTTCTGTGAGCTTGCTGAAAATGACGGCCCTCGAAAATACATTCTTGCAAGTTGCATTCTTGCAAGTTGCATGCTTTACTTTCCACTGCCTATATACACTTTGCATACTTGATTGATATGTATTGTGAGTGTTGAAATTATGCTTAAACTCCACTCAAACCGAAAAAGCTTAGAAATTGCAACTTTGGCATGAAGTGTCTAATCACCCCCTCTAGACACATCTACTTCAAGGTCCTACAGTAGTTTACCTCAGACCTTCGGGTCCATAGTTATTATCTAGATGGCTTCTTCTCTCTTTTTGGATCTCAATACAATGTTCTCCCCCTCTCTTGTGGAGATCTATTCGATGTAATCTTCTTTTTGCGATGTGTTTGTTGAGATCGATGAATTGTGGGTTTATGATCAAGATTATGTATGAACAATATTTGAATCTTCTCTAAATTCTTTTATGTATGATTGGTTATCTTTGCAAGTCTCTTTGAATTATCAGTTTGGTTTGACCTACTAGATTGATCTTTCTTGCAGTGGGAGAAGTGCTTAGCTTTGGGTTCAATCTTGCGGCGTCCTTTCCCAGTGAAATTAGGGGCAGCAAGGCACGTATTGTATTGTTGCCATCGAGGATAATAAGATGTCTTTTTATCATATTGCATGAATTTATCCCTGTACATCATGTCATCTTTCTTAAGGCATTACTCTGTTTTCATGAACTTAATACTCTAGATGCATGCTGGATAGCGGTCGATGAGTGGAGTAATAGTAGTAGATGCAGGCAGGAGTCGGTCTACTTGTCTCGGATGTGATGCCTATACACATGATCATACCTAGATATTCTTTCTCATAACTATGCTCAATTCTGTCAATTTCTCAACAGTAATTTGTTCACCCACCGTAAAATACTTATGCTCTTGAGTGAAGCCACTAGTGAAACCTATGGCCCCCGGGTCTATATTCATCATATTAATCTTCCAATACTTTGTTATTTCCTTTGCTTTTTTACTTTGCTTTTATTTTTCTTTGCATCTTTATCACAAAAATACCAAAAATATTATTCTATCATATCTATCAGATCTCACTCTCGTAAGTGACCGTGAAGGGATTGACAACCCCTTATCGCGTTGGTTGCGAGGAGTTATTTGTTTTGTGCAGGTACGAGGGACTCGCGCGTAGCCTCCTACTGGATTGATACCTTGGTTCTCGAAAACTGAGGGAAATACTTACGCTACTTTGCTGCATCATCCTTTCCTCTTCAAGGAAATCCAACGCAGTGCTCAAGAGGTAGCCGACACTAACACCGGCTCCAACATCACATAAAGCAGTTTTAACATAGTTTCTTTTAATGGAGCATGTTATAGTTGGTACTCCTGGATCTCCAAATGTCTTTGGTATTCCAGCCTTAAAAGTATAATTAGCAAGCACGGTGGAAATTTCAGCTTCCGATATCTTTCTTTTATTTGTAACAATATCTTTCATGTATTTAGCATAAGGATTCATTTTAAGCATATCAGTCAAACGCATAGGCAAAAAAGATAGGTCTAATCATTTCACCAAAGCGCTCAAAACCCTCATCATCCTTTCTCTTGGATGGTTTAGGAGGAAAAGGCATGGGTTTCTGAACCCATGGTTCTCTTTCTTTACTGTGCTTCCTAGCAACAAAATCTCTCTTATCATAACAATGATTCTTTGATTGTGGGTTATCAAGATCAACAGTAGGTTCAATTTCTACATCATTGTTATTGCTAGGTTGAGCATCAACATGAACATCATCATTAACATTATCACTAGGTTCATGCTCATTACCAAATTGTGTTTCAGCATCAGAAAGAGAAATATCATGGGGATTCTCAGGTGTGTCAACAACAGGTTCACTAGAAGCATGCAAAGTCCTATCATCTTTCTTTTTCTTCTTTTTAGAATGTCTAGGTGCATCAACATTAGTTCTCTGAGAATCTTGCCCGATTCTCTTAGGGTGGCCCTCAGGATACAAAGGTTCCTGAGTCATTTTATCCCCTCTAGTCATAACTCTAACAACATTATCATTTTTCTTATTATTTAATTTATTGAGCAAATCATTTTGAGCTTTAAGTACTTGTTCTACTTGAGTGGTAACCATAGAAGCATGTTTACTAATAAGTTTAAGTTCACCTTTAACTCTAGACATATAATCACTCAAGTGTTCAAGCATATCAACATTACGTTTCAATTGTCTACCAACATAAGCATTGAAGTTTTCTTGTTTAACAATAAAATTATCAAACTCATCTAAGCATTGGCTAGCAGACTTATAACAAGGAATATCACCTTCATCAAATCTAAAAAGAGAATTTACCTTTACTACCTGTGTTGGGTTATCAAGACCATGTATTTCTTCAATAGGTGGTAAATTCTTAACATCTTCAGCTTTAATAGCTTTTTCTTTCATAGATTTCTTTGCCTCTTGCATATCTTCAGGACTGAGAAATAGAATACCCCTTTTCTTCAGAGTTGGCTTAGGAGTTGGTTCAGGAAGTGTCCAATCATTTTCATTACTCAACATATTATTCAATAGCAATTCAGCTTGATCAACAATTCTTTCCCTAAAAACACAACCAGCACAACTATCCAGGTGGTCTCTGGAAGCATCGGTTAGTCCATTATAAAAGATATCAAGTGTTTCATTTTTCTTGAGAGGATGATCAGGAAAACCATTAAGTAATCGGAGAAGCCTCCCCCAATCTTGTGGGAGACTCTCTTCTTCAATTTGCACAAAATTATATATTTCCCTTAAGGCATCTTGTTTCTTATGAGCGGGGAAATATTTAGCAGAGAGGTAATAAATCATATCCTGGGGACTACGCACACAACCAGGATCAAGAGAATTAAACCATATTTTAGCATCACCCTTTAATGAGAACGGAAATAACTTGAGGATAAAGTAATAGTGAGTTTTCTCATTATTAGTGAACATGGTGGCTATATCATTTAATTTAGTAAGATGTGCCACAACAGTTTCAGATCCATAACCATAAAAAGGATCAGATTCTACCAAAGTAATTAACTCAGGATCGACAAAGAAATCATAATCCTTATTAGAAATACAGATAGGTGATGTAGCAAAAGCAGGGTCATATTTCATTCTAGCATTCAAAGACTTTTCTTTCAGCTTAGCTAACAGTTTCTTAAGATCATCTCTATCATTGCAAGCTAAAAAGTCCCTAGCAGTTTCTTCATCCATAACATAACCCTCAGGCACAACAGGCAATTCATGAGTCTGTTTGGTTTATAGCCCGAAAATGCCAAGCCAAAAAATTGGCATTGACCCAGCTTTGTATGTTCATTTGGATTGGCGCCAATAATTTGGCTCGCCCAGGCTTCCTCTTCTCTCCCCATTCAGTTTCACGCCAGATCTTTGGCGAGCTGTGGGCGGCCAAATCTTCCACCAATATTTTGGTGTGATAATATTGGCGAGGGAGATTGGGGCAGCATCCAAACAGACCCCATATCTAGGGGTGAATCTTCATCATCACTTTCATCAATATTATCAGTTTCAATGATTTCATTCTCTCTAACCCTAGCAAGTTGTTCATCAAGAAATTCACCTAGTGGCACAGTTTTATCAAGCATAGAAGTATTTTCATCATAAGCATCATGCAAAACAGAAGTGGCATCATTGGTAACATGCGACATATCAGAATCAATAGCAGGAGTAGGTGTCGCAAGTTTACTCATAATAGAAGGTGAGTCAAGTGCAGAGGGCAATTCCTTACCTCCCCTCATAGTTGAGGGATAAATCTTGGTTCTTTCATCTTTCAAGTTCCTCATAGTGATCAACAGACGTAAATCCCATGTGACTCAAAGAATAGAGCTATGCTCCTCGGCAACGGCGCCAGAAAATAGTCTTGATAACCCACAAGTATAGGGGATCGCAACAATTTTCGAGGGTAGAGTATTCAACCCAAATTTATTGATTCGACTCAAGGGGAGCCAAGGAATATTCTCAAGTATTAACAGTTGAGTTATCAATTCAACCGCACCTGAAAGACTTAATATCTGCAGCAAAGTATTTAGTAGCAAAGTAATATGGAAGTAATGGTAATAGTGGCAAAAGTAATAGTATTGGTTTTGTAATGATTGTAATAGTAGCAACGGAAAAGTAACTAAGCAAATATCAATATGTGAAAAGCTCGTAGGCAATGGATCAGTGATGGATAATTATGTCGGATGCGATTCCTCATGCAACAGTTATAACCTAGGGTGACATAGAACTAGCTCCAGTTCAACAATGTAATGTAGGCATGTATTCCGAATATAGTCATATGTGCTTATGGAAAAGAACAAGCATGACATCTTTTGTCCTACCCTCCCGTGGCAGCGGGGTCCTATTGGAAACTAAGGGATATTAAGGCCTCCTTTTAATAGAGTACCGGACCAAAGCATTAACACTTAGTGAATACATGAACTCCTCAAACTATGGTCATCACTGGTAAGTATCCCGATTATTGTCACTTCGGGGTTAATGGATCATAACACATAATATATGACTATAGACTTGCATGATAGGATCAAGAACTCGCATATATTCATGAAAACATAATAGGTTCAGATCTGAAATCATGGCACTTGGGCCCAAGTGACAAGCATCAAGCATAGCAAAGTCATAGCAACATCAATATCAGAACATAATGGATAGTAGGGATCAAACCCTAACAAAACTAACTCGATTACATGGTAAATCTCATCCAACCCATCACTGTCCAGCAAGCCTACGATGGAATTACTCACGCACGGCGGTAAGCATCATGAAATTGGTGATGGAGGAAGGTTGATGATGACGATGGCGACGGATTACCCTCTTCGGAGCCCCGAACGGACTCCAGATCAGCCCTCCCGAGAGAGATTAGGGCTTGGTGGCGGCTCGGTATCATAAAACGTAATGAACCCTTCTCTCTTAATTTTTTTCTCCCCGAATGTGAATATATAGAGTTGGAGTTGAGGTCAGTGGAGCATTAGGGTGCCCACGAGGTAGGGGGCGTGCCCAGGGGGGTGGGCGCGCCCCCACCCTCGTGGACAGGATGTGGGCCCCTTGACCTAGATTCTTTCACCAGTATTTTTTATATATTCCAAAAATATTCTCCATGAAGTTTCAGGTCATTTCGAGAACTTTTATTTCTGCACAAAAATAACACCATGGCAATTCTGCTGAAAACAGCATCAGTCCGGGTTAGTTCCATTAAAATCATGCAAGTTAGAGTCCAAAACAAGGTCAAAAGTGTTTGGAAAAGTAGATACGACAGAGACGTATCCGCTGTCAGTTGGTGTAGTTCCAAGCAGAGCGTCGTGGAGGGTTCTACGTGTGAAGCGGAGTACATAGCTGCTTCTGAAACAACAAATGGAGTAGTCTAGATGAAGGAGCTCATATCCGATCTAGGTGAAATACCTAGTGCATCAGGTCTAATGAAAATCTTTTGTGACAATACTGGTGCAATTGCCTTGGCAAAGGAATCCAGATTTCACAAGAGAACCAAGCACATCAAGATATGCTTCAATTCCATCTGCAATCAAGTCAAGGAGGGAGACATAGAGATTTGCAAGATACATATGGATCTGAATGTTGCAGACCCGTTGACTAAACCTCTCTCACGAGCAAAACATGATCAGCACCAAGACTCCATGGGTGTTAGAATCATTACAATGTAATCTAGATTATTGACTCTAGTGCAAGTGGGAGACTAAAGGAAATATGCCATAGAGGCAATAATAAAGTTGTTATTTATATTTCCTTATATCATGATAAATGTTTATTATTCATGCTAGAATTGTAACAGGAAACTTAGTACGTGTGTGAATACATAGAGAAACAAAGTGTCACTAGTATGCATCTACTTGACTAGCTCGTTGAATCAATGATGGTTATGTTTCCTGACCATAGACAAGAGTTGTCACTTTATTAACGGGATCACATCATTAGAGAATGATGTGATTGACTTGACCCATCTGTTAGCTTAGCATGATGATCGTTTAGTTTTTTGCTATTGCTTTCTCCATAACTTATACATGTTCCTATGACTATGAGATCATGCAACTCCCGAATACCGGAGGAACACTTAGTATGCTATCAAACATCACAACGTAACTGGGTGACTATAAAGATGCTCTAAAGGTGTCTCCGATGGTGTTTGTTGAGTTTGCATATATCTAGATTAGGATTTGTCACTCCGAGTATCGGAGAGGTATCTCTGGGCCCTCTCGATAATGCACATCACTATAAGCCTTGCGGGCAATGTAACTAATGAGTTAGCTGCGGGATGGTGCATTATGGAACAAGTAAATAGACTTGCCGGTAACGAGATTGAACTAGGTATTGAGATACCGACGATCGAATCTCGGGCAAGTGACATACCGATGATAAAGGGAGCAACGTATGTTGTTGTGTGGTTTGACCGATAAAGATCTTCGTAGAATATGTAGGAACCAATATGAGCATCTAGGTTTCGCTATTGGTTATTGACTGGAGATGAGTCTCAGTCATGTCTACATAGTTCTCGAACCCGTAGGGTCCGCACGCTTAACGTTCGATGACGATTGGTATTATGGGTTTATGTGTTTTGATGTACTGAAGGTAGTTCGGAGTCCCGGATTTGATCACGTACATGACGAGGAGTCTCGAAATGGTCGAAACACAAAGATTGATATATTGGAAGCCTAGGTTTGGACATCGAATGGTTCCAGATGAGTTCGGGCATTTTCTGGAGTACCGAGAGGTTACCGGAAACCCCCGGGGAGTATATGGGCCTTATTGGGCCTTAGTGGAATAGAGGAGAGGAAGGGAAAAGGTGTGAGGCGTGCCCCCTAGCCCAATCCGAATTTGGTGGGGGCCAGCCCCCCCTTTCCTTCCTTCTCTCCTCCCATTCCTTCTCTCCTACTCCTACTACTTGGAAGGGGGGAATCCTACTCCCGGTGGGAGTAGGACTCCCCTAGGGCACGCCATAGAGGGATGGCCCTCCCCCCTCCACTCCTTTATATACGGGGAGGGGGCACCCCATAGACACACAAGTTGATCATTGTCTTAGTCGTGTGCTGTGCCCCCCTCCACCATAATCCACCTCGGTCATATCATAGCAGTGCTTAGGCGAAGCCCTATTCCGGTAGCTTCATCATCACCGTCATCATGCCGTCGTGCTGACGAAACTCTCCCTGGACACTCAGCTGGATCTAGAGTTCGTGGGACGTCACCGAGCTGAACGTGTGCAGATCGCGGAGGTGTCGTACCTTTGGTGCTAAGATCGGTCGGATCGTGAAGACGTTCGACTACATCAACCGCGTTGTCATAACGCTTCCTCTTACGGTCTACGAGGGTACATAGACAACACTCTTCCCCTCTCATTGCTATGCATCACCTAGATAGATCTTGCGTGTGTGTAGGATTTTTTTGAAATTACTGCATTCCCCAACATAAACTTGACGAGCCTAGCATGTACAGACATGGTCTCGGAACACTAGAGACCGAAAGGTCAAACGTGAATAATGTAGTAGATATGATCAACATAAAGATGTTCACCATTGATGACTACCCCATCTCACGTGATGATCGGACATGGGTTAGTTGATTTGGATCATGTATCACTTAGATCAACTTGAGGCATGTTTGTTTAAGTGGGAGTTCATTAGTAATTTGATTAAATTAAATTAATTTATCATGAACTTAGTCTTATAGTTTTGCATATCTATGTTGCAGATCAATGGCCCGAACTACCGTTCCCCTGAATTTTAATGCGTTCCTATAGAAAGCTAAGTTGAAAGATGATTCTAGCAACTACACGGACTGGGTCCGTAACTTGAGGACTATCCTCATTGTTGCATATAAGAATTATGTCCTTGATGCACCGCTAGGTGAGAGGCCTGCTGCTGGAGCTGAAGCTAATGCAATGAACATTTGGCAAGCTCTATCTGATGACTACTCGATAGTTTAGTGTGCCATGCTTTACGTCCTAGAACCGGGACTTCAAAGACGTTTTGAACATCATGGAGCATATGAGATGTTCCAAGAGTTGAAGTTAATATTTCAAGAAAATGCCCGGGTGGAGAGATATGAAGTTTCCACCAAGTTCTATAGCTGCAAGATGGAGGAGAACAGTTCTATCAGTGAACACATACCCAAAATGTCTGTGTATTATAATCACTTCACTCAGCTGGGAGTTGATCTTCCAGTTGATTGTGTTATTGACAGACTTCTTCAATCACTGCCACCAAGCTACAAAGGCTTCATGATGAACTATAATATGCAAGGGATGAACAAAACAATTCCCGAGCTCTTCGCAATGCTCAAGGCTGCGGAGGTAGAAATCAAGAAGGAGCATCAAGTGTTGATGGTTAACAAGACCACTAGTTTAAAGAAAAGGGGCAAGGGAAAGAAAGGGAACTTCTAGAAGAATGGCAAGCAAGTTGCCACTCTCGGGAAGAAGCCCAAAGCTAGACCCAAGCCTGCAACTGAGTGCTTCTACTACAAAGGGACTGGTCACTTGAAGCGGAACTGCCCCAAATACTTGGCAGATAAGAAGGATGGAAAAGTGAACAAAGGTATATTTGATATACATGTTATTGATGTGTACCTTACTAATGCTCGTAGTAGCGCCTGGGTATTTGATACTGGTTCGGTTGCTCATCTTTGTAACTCAAAACAGGAGCTTCGGATTAAATGAAGATTGGCTAAGGACGAGGTGACGATGCACGTCGGGAATGGTTCCAAGGTCGATGTGATCGTCGTTGACAAGCTACCTCTACATCACCTTCGGGATTAGTTTTAGACCTGAATAATTGTTATTTGGTGCCAGCGTTGAGCATGAACATTATATCTGGAACTTGTTTAATGTGAGACGGTTATTCGTTTAAATCAGAGAACAATGGTTGTTCTATTTATGTGAGTAATATCTTTTATGGTCATGCACCATTGAAGAGTGGTCTATTCTTGTTGAATCTCAATTGTAGTGATACACATATTCATAATATTGATGCCAAAAGTTGCAAAGTTGATAATGATAGTGCAACATATTTGTGGCACTACCGTTTAGGTCATATTGGTGCAAAGCACATGAAGAAACTCCATGCAGATGGACTTTTGGAATCACTTGATTATGAATCATTTGATACTTGCGAACCATGCCTCATGGGCAAGATGACTAAAACTCCGTTCTTCGGAACAATTGAGTGAGCTAATGACTTATTGGAAATAATACATACTAATGTGTGCGGTCCGATGAGTATTGAAGCACGCGGCTGGTATCGTTACTTTCTGACCTTCACAGATGATGTGAGTAGGTATGGGTATATCTACTTAATGAAACACAAGTCTGAAACATTTGAAAAGTCCAAAGAATTTCATAGTGAAGTGGAGAATCATCGTAACAAGAAAATAAAGTTTCTATGATCTGATCACGGAGGCGAATATTTGAGTTACGAGTTTGGCCTCCATTTAAAGAAATGTGGAATTGTTTCACAACTCACACCACCTGGAATACCATAGCATAATGGTGTGTCCAAACATCGTAACCACACTTTATTAGATATGGTGCGATCTATGATGTCTCTTACCAATTTACCACTATCATTTTGGGGATATGCATTAGAGACAACCGGATTCATGTTAAATAGGGCACCATCTAAATCCGTTGAGATGATATCGTATGAACTGTGGTTTGGCAAGAAACCTAAGTTGTCGTTTCTTAAAGTTTGGGGTTGCGACACTTATGTCAAAAGGCTTCAACCTAATAAGATCGAACCCAAATTGGAGAAGTGCGTTGATGTCTACTACACAACCTTCTTCTTGTAGATGTTGTTGGGCCTCCAAGTGCAGAGGTTTGTAGGACAGTAGCAAATTTCCCTCAGGTGGATAATCTAAGGTTTATCAATCCGTGGGAGGTGTAGGATGAAGATGGTCTCTCCCAAGCAACCCTGAAACCAAATAACAAAGAGTCTCTTGTGTCCCCAACACACCCAATAAAATGGTAAATTGTATAGGTGCACTAGTTCGGCGAAGAGATGGTGATACAAGGGCAATATGGATGGTAGATATAGGTTTTTGTAATCTGAAAATATAAAAACAGCAAGGTAACTAATGATAAAAGTGAGCGAAAATGGTATTGCAATGCGAGGAAACAAGGCCTAAGGTTCATACTTTCACTAGTGCAAGTTCTCTCAACAATACTAACATAATTGGATCATATAACTATCCCTCAACATGCAACAAAGAGTCACTCCAAAGTCACTGTCGGTGTCAAAACCGGTGGATCTCGGGTAGGGGGTCCCGAACTGTGCGTCTAGGCCGGATGGTAATAGGAGGCAGGGAACACGATGTCAGGTTCGGGCCCTCTTGATGGAGGTAAAACCCTATGTCCTGCTTGATTAATATTGATGATATGGGTAGTACAAGAGTAGATCTACCACGAGATCAAGGATGCTAAACCCTAGAAGCTAGCCTATGGTATGATTGTTGTCTATGGAGTTGATGACCTTGTCCTACGGACTAAAACCCTCCGGTTTATATAGACACCGGATAGGGTTAGGGTTCCATAGAGTCGGTTACAATGGTAGGAGATCTTGAATATCCGCATCGCCAAGCTTGCCTTCCACGCCAAGGAAAGTCCCATCCAGACACGGGACGTAGTCTTCAATCTTGTATCTTCATAGTCCAGGAGTCTGGCTGAAGGTATAGTCCGGCTACCCGAACACCCCCTAATCCAGGACTCCCTCAGTAGCCGCTGAACCAGGCTTCAATGATGACGAGTCCGGCGCGCAAATTGTCTTCGGGATTGCAAGGCGGGTTCCTCCTCCAAGTCCTTCATAGAAGATTGTAAACACCAAGAGTAGTGTCCGGCTCTGCAAAATAAGCTTCCACATATTGCCATAGAGAGAATAATATTAACACAAATCAAATCTGCTGACGTATTCCGCAGTGCGCCATCACACCACGGCCAAGTCCTTTACTCAAATCGTTTATACTTTCCCACCTCAGCGTGTTTTGCGAGGCGGTTTCCTTGGCACGTCTTGTCAAAGCAGAGATCGTGTACCCCCCTTTACGGGATTCTCATCAATACGGACGTGGGTAACCCAACCACGCCACTTATCATGGCGCTTGGGAGGCAAGCGGATTTTACTAGGCAGGTGGGGACGCACAACCGCATCCGCCCATATAAGGGGATAAGGATCCTCCTTTTTACCTACGCCTTCTTCCTCCTTTGCCTATCCATCTCCTACGCACTTAGGCTCCAGCGCCCAAGCCCGCACTTCCCACCTCAACCTTCTCCAGCAATGTCCGGAGCGGGAGGCAAGTGGATGGTCTCCTTCGTCACGGAGGGCCAAGTCAAAAAGCTAAGGAAGGCCGGATACTTGTCCAAGGACATCGCGCACCGGCTTCCCGAGGAGGGGCAGCTTCTCCCCACCCCAATGCCCCATGAGAGGGTAGTGTTTCTCCCCCACTTCCTCCGCGGACTGGGTTTTCCACTCCACCCATTTGTCCGGGGCTCATGTTCTACTACGGCCTGGATTTCCACGATCTGGCCCCGAACTTTATCCTCAACATCTCGGCGTTTATCATCGTGTGTGAGGCTTTTCTCTGCGCCCGCCCCCATTTTGGCCTCTGGCTCAAGACCTTCAACGTCAAGCCCAAGGTGGTGCGCGGTAGCCAGGCAGAGTGCGGAGGCGCCATGGCGGGCAAGATGGCCAACGTCCTATGGTTCGAGGGCTCTTTCGTGGAGACCCTAAAGGGATGGCAATCCGGTGGTTTTATATCACCGAGCCGCGCGATCTGAAATGGACCGCAGCCCCCGAGTTCCGATGCGGACCCCCCATGCGGCTTATGTCCTGGAAAGAGACGGGCCTGTCGTGGGGTAACGAAAAAGAGGTGACCGGATTGCAAACATGCATCCAGTCCCTGGTGAACAAGCCAGTCCGGCTTGTTAACGTAATCCATGTTATGCTCGTCCGCCGGATCCTCCCGTGCCAACAACGGGATTTTAATATGTGGGAGTTCGACCCGGCGCAGCATCAAACCCTCAACAGGCTCTTCGACACGACGTACGAAGACGCCTGGAAGATGCTATTCAAGGGCGCCGAGGCTCCCGCATCCGCTTCCGAGGACTGTGGATATAGCTCGCAGCATCATGCTAACGAGGTAAGCCATCTACACCTTTTACATGATGTTTAAGCTTTTTTCATAGTTTGACTCTATGCGGGATCTAAACTCCCTTACCTTTGACAGGCTTGGCGGGCGATATCCGGACCGATTAACTATCCGGCTCCGCTGCCCGAAGACCCAGCCCCAGCTCTACTAGTGAAGCTGCTGGTTCCGGCGCCTTATGTGGTGCCGGAGAAGAAGGCCAAGAAGAAGAAGACCACGGGGACTCGAAAGAGTGCCCGCAACGTGGTGGTGTCGGACTCGTCATCTGACGAGACCGAGACACCCTCCTCCCATGAAAACGAGGAGGAGGAAGAAGAAACCTCTCCAGCGGGGGAAGGAAAGAAAAGGAAGGCCGCCCCAACGGGGGCGGCCGAAGGGTCTAGGAAGAGGAAGACCCCTCCGCCGAACTACTCCCCCGATGCCAAAGAGGACGAAGAGGAGTGGCCAGACAGGGCCAAGCGTCCGGTGAAATTATAAGTTCAGATATCAGAATAACTCATGACATTCCTTTGTTGCACAGCTTTCCCTAATGTCGAATGTAATTATGCACTCCGCCCCGGGCCGAACTCGACGAGTCGTCGAGCAGCTCCCTGAATTCATCGGACATGAACTCAGTTCCGCCCGGTGTCTCCCCCCGCACCGCGGACGACGCCGAAGTGGCATCGCGACGAGCTCCGGGGCAGGAGGAGGTGGTCCCGGAGGAGCCGCAAGGCAACCTCCCGGACTCCAGGAGTGAAGGGAATAAGGCCCCCCAGGGCTCCAAGTCCGGCTTTGAGCCGGACACCGCACCGGAATCTACAACAGTTCCGGTCCGCGGTAGGCGAACTCCTTCCAAGAGGAGTAAGCCTTCTGAGCCGGCAGTCTCCGTCCAACGGGAGGTGCCGGACAATCTGCTGGAGGTGCTTGACGGCGCCTCCATCAACGAAGAGCACCGTACTATTATGAGTACGGTGATCCAGAAGGTTCAGTCCGCCAAGAGCAGACTGAGTGAAGCTTGCGCTAGCCTTCTAACAGGCTTTGAGGTAAGTAAAAAATATGCAAAAATATAACCGCATAGACAGTAGCCCCTGATGCTCTGTTCGGCGTTCGGAAAGAAAAACTGAATAGAGGATCTATTAAACTTCGCAGGAGTCTAACAACAAAGAGTCAATATGCGTATGCAGGCTTCGCTGCTAGCCACCGCCGCACTGATTGCGGAGGTGGGAGCCCTGAAACAGGGCCTCGAGCGGACCGAGCAAGAGCTCGGCCTTGCCAAACGGCAGCTCGAGGAGAAAGAAGGTAAGAAATACCTTACAGAAAAAGTGCCTATAGAAAGGCTTGATTGCAAAAAATAACAGGATTGTACTGCCTATTGTAGGGGCCACGACTGAGGTGGCGACCCTCAAGCAGGCGCTGTCCGAGGCCGAAAAGAAAACGGCCGCGGAGTGCTCCGAGCGAGAGAAACTTGAGGGCCAGGTTGGCAAGGTGCAGCGGGAGCTTCAGGATCTCATGAAAAACATGAGAGTTTTGAGCTTGAGTCCAAGACACAAGCGTCCGAGCTCGCGGCGGCCCTTGAGACTGCCAGGTCCGCCAAGGCCGAAGCCCAATAGGCCCTCCAAGAGTTGGAGGAGATGAAAAATATAGCGGCGGGTAAGGCTTTCTTTATGCAAAGCAGAAGTATAAAAGTAAAGTACTTGTTACTTACCCGAATCCGGAGCTGCAATGTAACTAATGATAAGAGTGAGCGAAAACGGTACTGCAATGCTAGGAAACAAGGCCTAAGGTTCATACTTTCACTAGTGCAAGTTCTCTCAACAATAATAACATAATTGGATCATATAACTATCCCTCAACATGCAACAACGAGTCACTCCAAAGTCACTAATAGCGGAGAACAAATGAAGAGATTATGGTAGGGTACGAAACCACCTCAAAGTTATTCTTTCTGATCGATCTATTCAATAGTTCGTACTAGAATAACACCTTAAGACACAAATCAACCAAAACCCTAATGTCACCTAGATACTCCAATGTCACCTCAAGTATCCGTGGGTATGATTATACGATATGCATCACACAATCTCAGATTCATCTATTCAATGAACACAAAGAACTTCAAAGAGTTCCCCAAAGTTTCTACCAGAGAGGCAAGACGAAAACGTGTGCCAACCCCTATGCATAAGTTCACAAGGTCACAGAACTCGCAAGTTGATCACCAAAACATACATCAAGTGGATCACGTGAATATCCCATTGTCACCACAGATAAGCACATGCAAGACATACATCAAGTGTTCTCAAATCCTTAAAGACTCAATCCGATAAGATAACTTCAAAGGGAAAACTCAATTCATCACAAGAGAGTAGAGGGGGAGAAACATGATAAGATCCAACTATAATAGCAAAGCTCGCGATACATCAAGATCATTCCGAATCAAGAACACGAGAGAGAGAGAGAGAGAGAGAGAGAGATCAAACACATAGTTGCTGGTTCATGCCCTCAGCCCCAAGGGTGAACTACTCCCTCCTCGTCATGGAGAGCGTCGGGATGATGAAGATGGCCACCGGAGAGGGGTTCCCCCCTCTGGCAGGGTGCCAGAACAGGTCTAGATTGGTTTTTGGTGGCTATGGAGGCTTGCGGCAGTGGAACTCCCGATCTAGGTTTCTTTCTGGAAGGTTGGGTATATATAAGAGGTTTTGGTGTCGGGAACAAGTCAGGGGGGTCTCCGAGGAGGCCACGACGCAGGGGAGGCGCGCCCAGGGGGGTAGGGCGCGCCCCCACCCTCGTGGGTGCCTCGGGACTCTTCTAGCCCATCTCCGATACTCTGTGGGCTTCTTCTGGTCCAAAAATAATCTTCGTGAAATTTCAGGTCAATTGGACTCCATTTGGTTTTCCTTTTCTGCGATACTCAAAAAACAAGGAAAAGAACAACAACTGGCACTAGGCTCTAGGTTAATAGGTTAGTCCCAAAAATCATATAAAATAGCATATAAAACATCCTAGGTGGATAATATAATAGCATGGAACAATAAAAAATTATAGATACGTTGGAGCCCTATCATGCGTCTTCATAGGATACCCTAAGGAAAAAATTGGGTACACCTTCTACCATAGATCCAAAGCAAGATCTTTGTTGCCAAGAATGGAACATTTCTAGAGAAGGAGTTTCTCTCGGAAGAAGTGAGTGGGAGGAAAGTAGAACTTGATGAGGTAATTGTACCCTCTCTTGAATTGGATAGTAGCACATAACAGAAAACTGTTCTAGTGATGCATACACCAACTAGAATGGAAGCAGATGATAATGATCATGAAACTACAGATCAAGTTGCTACTGAACCTTGTAGGTCAACCAGAGCACGATCCGGACCAAACTGGTATGGTAATCCTATTCTCACTACAATAGGAATCCCCTGTAGCAACACATCATTACGTTGCCGTATGTCCATATATGCGTTGGTAAGGTCTACATCAATGGATTAGTATCAATTGCTATTGGTGGCATTGGATGGGTGTGCAACAACAAATATAATTTCGTTGGTAATCGGTATGTAGAAGCGTTGCAAGATAGCAACATATATATCAACAGGGTAACAACAGTTCATATATGTTGTTGACTGCCCTACACAAACTAATTTTCACGTAACAAATTTGTGTGGCACTTGCATGCATCTGTACATAGCATGAACAAATCCTGTGATGCCGACACCAACTAGAGAGGAAGCTAATGATGATGATCATGAAACTTCAGATCAAGTTACTACTGGACCTCGTAGATCAAACATAGCACGTTCAGCACCAAAGTTGTATGGTAATCCTATCCTGGAAGTCATGTTACTAGACCAAGGCAAACCTACGAACTATGAAGAAGCTATGATGAGGCCAGATTCCGACAGCTGGCTTGAGGCCATGAAATTTGAGATAGGATCCATGTATGAGAACAAATTATGGACTTTGGTGGACTTGCTCGATGATCGACAAGCCATACAGAATAAATGGATCTTCAAGAAGAAGACATACGCTGATGGTAATGTCACCATCTACAAATCTCGACTTGTTGCGAAAGGTTTTCAACAAGTTCTAGGGGTTGACTATGATGAGACCATCTCACCCATAGCGATGCTTAAGTCAGTCCAAATTATGTTATCACTTGCCGCATTTTTATGAAATGTGGCAAATGGACGTCAAAACTGCATTCCTTAATGGATTTCATAAAGAAGAGTTGTATATGATGCAACCAGAAGGTTTTTTCAATCGTAAAGGTGCTAACAAAATGTGCAAGCTCCAGCGATCCCTCTATGAACTGGTGCAATGATGCGGCATGGACTACGTCGGTATTTTCCCAAAGAGGAAGGGATGATGTAGCACATCTATGGTAGGTATTTCCCTCAGTGATGACACCAAGGTTATCGAACCATTAGGAGAACCATGCAACACCACGTAAACAGCTCCTGCACACAAAGAACAAATACTTGCAACCCGACGTAAGAGAGGGGTTGTTAATCCCTCACGGGTAAAAAGATAGGTAAAATTGTAGCAGATTGGATAAATAGATCTCGCGGGCACGCGAGATAAAATAAATAATAATAAATTGCAGCAAGGTATTTTTGGGTTTTTTGGATTTAATAGATCTGAAAATAAAAGCAAATAAAAATAGATCGCGAAGGCAAATATAATAAAGAAGAGATCCAGGGGCCGTAGTTTTCATACCTTTGCTTTCTTGCATGTTGTACTTCTTGAATAAGTCCTTGGTGTACTTTGTTTGAGAAACAAAGGTGCCTTCCTTAGTTTGCTTGACTTGCAAACCAAGGAAGAACTTGAGTTCACTCATCATAGACATCTCAAACTTTGCCGACATTAGCTTCCCAAAATTTTCACTAAAATGAGGGTTAGTCGAACCAAAAATGATATCATCAACATAAATTTGGCACACAAATAATTCACCGTTAACCCTTTTAGTAAAAAGAGTAGAATCTATTTTTCCAATATCAAAGCCTTTTTCAATAAGGAACTTGGTCAAGCATTTATACCACGCTCTAGGAGCTTGTTTAAGACCATAAAGAGATCTGTGAAACTTGTAAACATGGTCAGGTTTCTTAGGATTAACAAAGCCAAGAGGTTGTTTAACATAAACTTCCTCCTCAATTTCACCATTAAGGAAAGCACTTTTAATGTCCATTTGGTACAAGGTGATATCATGGTGATTAGCATAGGCAACTAAGATGCGGATGGACTCAAGTCTAGCATAACACCCTCGATGCGACTATATCTCCTACGTGTCGAGGCACGACTTAGAGGCATAATCGCATTGAAGGCATATGTCGCAAGTGAGGTAATCTTCACACAACCCATGTAATATAATAAGGAAAAGGATACATAGTTGGCTTACAATCGCCACTTCACACAATTACATGAATAAACATTACATCAATCAAATACACTCATGGTCTGACTACGGAACCAAAATAAAAGAAGAACCCCAAATGCGACAAAGGTCCCCGATCGACCCCAACTGGGCTCCACTACTGATCAACTAGAACGAAACAACATAAAGGACAAGATCTTCATCGAGCTCCTCCTGAGCTTGGTTGCGTCATCTGCTCGGACTCATTGGCACCTGCAAGCTGGTTTTGGAAGTATTTGTGAGCCATGGGGACTCAGCAATCTCGCACCCTCGCGATCAAGACTATTTAAGCTTATGGGTAAGGTAAAGGTATGAGGTGGAGCTGCCGCAAGCGACTAGCATATATGGTGGCTAACATACGCAAATGAGAGCGAGAAGAGAAGGCAAAGCACGGTCGATAAAAGTATGATCAAGAAGTGATCCTAGACTACCTACGTCAAGCATAACTCCAACAACCGTGTTCACTTCCCGGATTCCGCCGGAAAGAGACCATCACGGTTACACACGCGGTTGATTCATTTTAATTAAGGTCGACTTCAGGTTTTCTACAACCGGACGTTAACAAATTCCCATCTGCCCATAACCGCGGGCACGGCTTTCGAAAGTTCAAATCCCTACAGGGTGTCCCAACTTAGGCCATGACAAGCTCTCACGGTCAATGAAGGAATAGACCTCCACCCGAGACGTTCCGATCAGACTCGATATCCCGGTACAACAAGACATTTCGACAGGGTAAAACTAAACCAGCAACACCGCCCGATGCGCCGACATCCTGATAGGAGCTGCACATATCTCGTTCTCAGGGCAACACCGGATAAGCAGTCCGTACAACTAAAACCAGCCCTCAAGTTTCCCCGAGGTGGCGCTGCAAGGGGCTCTAGTTTGGACCAACGCTTAGACAAGCACTGGCCCGGGGGGGGGGGTTAAAATAAAGATGACCCTCGGGATGCGCGACTCCCAAGGGAAAAAGGCTAGGTGGCAAATGGTAAAACCAACGTTGGGCATTGCTGGAAAAGCTTTACTTAAGGCGAACTGTCAAGGGGTTCCCATTATAGCCCAACCGCGTAAGGGACGCAAAATCCGGGAACATAACACCGATATGACGGAAACTAGGGCGGCAAGAGTGGAACAAAACACCAGGCATAAGGCCGAGCCTTCCACCCTTTACCAAGTATATAGATGCATTAATTAAATAAGATATATGGTGATATCCCAACAAGTAAATAAATTTTCCAATAAGGAACGATCTCCATGTTCCAACAAGGAACAAACTTCAATCTTCACCTGCAACTAACAATGCTATAAGAGGGGCTGAGCAAAGCGGTAACATAGCCAAACAACGGTTTGCTAGGACATTGGTGGGTTAGAGGCTGAACATGGCAATTTGGGAGGCTGACAAGCAAGTGGTAGGCATCGTAGCAACGGCATAGCAAAAGAGCGAGCAAACTAGCATAGCAAAGATAGTAGTGATTTCGAGGGTATGATCATCTTGCCTGAAATCCCGCAAGGAAGAAGAACGAGTCCATGAAGAAGACAAGTGGACAAAGTCGAACGGTTCCTCACAACACGCGACGTTACCGGAATCAACCCGAGGAAGCAATCACTGGAAAAGAAGCACAGAACATAGTAAACAACCAACACATAAACATGGCATGATGCACAATCAAGTATGATGCATGCCCGGTTTAATGATACAAGGCATGTCAACGAGCACAAGCAATCCTACAAATTAAATGGAGCTCAATATGCAATGAGTTGCATATTGACGGAAGACCACATGATTTATTTAGTTCGATCTCGTTTATGTACCCGAACAATATTAAATGTTGATTAACATGGCAAGAGGTGAAGCACAACAAAACTACCTATCTAGGCAAGGTTAAATGAGGCCGGAAGCAACGAACAACAATTCCGGTAAATCCCCATAGCATATTTTAGATTTGGGACTGTTCTGCCCTAAACATTATTTTAGAGTTGTTAAACATGCAAGATGAGTGCACCATGTTAAACTAGGCAAAATTCTACCCCATTTACATATAAAGTTTATTTAATTCCGAGTTACGGTTATTTAGTTATGAATTAAATCATTTTAGCGTGGCATAGGGGAAAATAATGCAAACAACATTTTAAACATTTCAAACATAGGTGAAAGTTGGATATTATTAATCTACACAAAATTCTGAGCAAGTTTCATATATAAACCATTTTAATCCGATGCACCATTTGTGAGTTATTAAATGCATGAAGAACAGGGGCTATTCTGCAAAACTGTCATCTCTGGATAATTAGCTAACTCGTCCAGACGCTGAAAAAAACAACACGGGCCGAAATCTGCTGGCCCAACCGAAAAAAAAACACGGAGGGGCGCTGGAGGGGTAGCTCACCCTGGGCCTGGCCCGGTTCGGAGGAGGAGACAGGCCGAGGCGGAGCCGGCTGGAGATGGGCCTGGGAGGCGCGGCTCGGGACGCGCAGGAGGCAGGCCAGGCGCGGGCGGCGCGCTGGGCCGGACGAAGGGGAGCTGGGCCTGGCGAAGGGGATCTCGTTCCCGACCTCCCGCCGAGGCCGAGGCGACCCATGGTGGCGGCGGCAGAGTCCGGTGATGGCCGGAGGCGGCGGGGCGAGGCAAATCCGGTAGGCGGGCACGGCGGGGCCTGCGGGAATGGACGGATCCAGTCACGGGGAGCCCGGATCTGGCCGCGGTGGTACGATCCGGCGACGAACGATGGAGGAGGTCAACAAATGAACCCTAGATCCATGGGATAGTTTTCCCCCGAATGGATTGGAGTTTTGAGGCTTGGGGGAGGAGGATAGAGCTCAAAAGAATGGGGAAATCTCAGATCCAAAAGCACTAACTCGATGGGGAAGAAGGGTGCCTTATATAGTGCCCCACCAAATGTGCCCGTTACGCACAGAAAAACGCAACCCGGAACTTCTGGGAAAGCCCGGAACTTTCGGGCTCCCTTTGGAACAGATATGTGCAAACTCTCTGGTTAACCCGGAGCTTTCCCCGGAACTTGCCCGGAACTTCCGGCCCCCGGAACTTCCGGGCTGCCTGGAACTTCCGTCCCCGCAGAAAACAGCAAGCATGCCGAAAGTAAAACATGCATAACTTTTTCATACGAATTCCGATTTTGATGATCTTGGGCTCGTTTTGAAGCTATGGAAAAAACCGAGGTCCTCACATAGAGAACCATCCAAGATCAACCAAAATGGAGGATGCCAAATATGCAAAGGTGTTATCATACATTTGGGAAACCTATTTGGCTTTGGATTTTCTTTGGTATATAGGATAGGAGTGGAATTGTGTAGAGAAGATGTTGACTTGAGCAAATCCATCACAAACCCCTTTGATCCCCTCTTAATAGTGCGGGATCCCTATAACTCAAAAATCATAAAAGAGCTACACTACATAGCTATCGAGAGTCCATTCTTGAGTGTATCTGTTTCTTTGGTGGTCATCACTCCACAACACTAACATCAAAGGAACTAATACCTTTGACACGAGCCATTCACTTGAGATTGATGTTGATGTTTCTTCTTGGCTAAAGATGAAGGCAAGACATTGGTGAAGTCTTCAAGTCTCTCCCCCATACACAATGTGGGAAGCTTTTCTTTGTATTCATCTTCACTTGTCCATCATGTGATCATCCACAAGCTTCAAGCATGTAATCCTTTGGGATGGGTATCTTGAACTTGCCCTTAACAACCATGATCACCAACACTTGATGTCATCCTCTCGTAGACACTTGAAATTTCTCTCTCGATGCGAGCCCATGAGAATCACCTAACCCTCAAAAATATAGACAACACATAGTATGGGTTAGTACACAGAGTGTAATTGATAATTTCTTATCGTACCACAAGATCCTATGTGGTGCATCGTTTGCGCTCATGTGTTGACCATTTAGAGTTCGATCTTTGAGCTTCATCTTTGTCCACCTATATCTTTACTCCATGTTTAATCTTGACGTCCTGAAGGGTATATTGAAATCTTCACTTGAATAGCTTGCTTGAATACTTGATCAATCATGACACAACACATGAGTCCATTATGATCATATCTTTGAGCCACTCCTAGAATTCATCATTCAAATCATCCTTTTAAGATCTTGATCCATTATGGCTCAAACCATAGCTCTAAGCATGGCAACTGTTAAGATACTCCAATGAACTTCATTTTGATCATCTCAATGTAATTGTTGCTTCAAAGGAGTTGTCTTCCATTATTCTTCAATCATTTCCAATGGTACTAACCTTCAAATGTATATCTCAATGCAAACATTAGTACATAAGGATTGTCATTAATTACCAAAACCACACATGGGGACTACATATACTTTCAATCTCCCCCATTTTGGTAATTGATGACAATCTCAACAAGAGGGTTTATATAATGAATTTTTACACAAGCACGCAATTTTTTTGAGGATAAATTGTATACCTGCGGTGATTTTGATACCATCAATTATCACAAAGAAACTTGATGTTTATCAAAACCGGTTATACTAACATCAAAACACTACACAAGCATTTGATGTTAGTAAGACCGCAATATATAGAGCAAGCTCCCCCACAATATATGCATGTGTGAATGAACTTTGAATTTCATTGCATATATTGGTTGATATAAACTAGTTGGAGTTTTCTCTATATATTCATTCATGCAACAAGCATATATAATTAGGGTGGATATGCATGAATGACCCAAGAACTTCAAAAGATATTTGCATGAGAAAGGAAACAAGTATCACAGGAATGAGTCAAGAAATTCATGCCATGATGCAACCTACACAAGGTTGACCCCATTTCTATATATATGCATGAAGTAAATACTTGTTACCGAGATAGCATTGGTATGAAGTCATAGATCAATAAATTGTCCAAACTTGGCTCTAATTTCCTCATAGTGCCACCACCTTCATGAATAAGCCAAGCACCCAATGCTTCTCAAATGTACCTAAAACATTTTAAGTACAATATGGTCCCCAAACTTATTGGGTCCGAAGTAGTTAGCATAACTACAACACATAGGGTAAAACCACTTAAATATGTGCATATTGATATGAATTTGAATTTCATGCACATCTTAGCTATTAAGAATTTGATGGATTTACCATATATATATATATTGGATTAAATAAAGCAAACAAGGCATGTGAATTTACACATAGTAAATATGCATGCACAAGCCTACCAAAATCCAGGGAGATACAAATTGGACAAATGAACACATACCGTTAATTCTTCCAATAGAATCACTGGTCATTCATGTTGTCCAAAATGAATCAAAGTGACAAATCAACATATGATAGCACACAACATTCAACATATGAACCATGGAAAACCCAATGAGAATATAAGATATGCATTGCACACATACTCATAGGAATATTTTACTCAAGTAGATATAGGGCACTATAAACAATGAGATAACAAACTCTCATATAGAGCCATAAGATGAATTTGAACAAAATGGTATTTCGGGTTATCATTCGGTGTAGAAACCAAATAAGTACATGATCATCTATACTAACACAAGCATAACATGAGAGTTTAGAAATAAACACAATGCTTGGATAGCATATTATTAACATTCCAACTAGATAGATCATCATGCAAAGCAACAATTGGAATGGCCTTAATCAAACGATTTTCCAAATATGATTTTAAAGATAACCACAGGCAAAACCGCACAAGAATGCCATATGTAAACAAGGCATTGCATGCCACAGAGATATAAGATAATCTCAAATATAAATTCTAAGTGGCATCCCTCAATTGATCATATTAACAAGGATTATGATATGCACAAAGCATATCACTCCCCCATAATGTGATCATCCATGTATTATACATAAGAGGCTTATGAAATCCAGCCAAAGATAGTCAATGGATGAGAATTTGAGTTTCGAATGAACTTGACATACCACATAGTGACTAGATAATTAATCTTGCACTATAAATACAAGGTGGTATACCATATATATATATAAGCATTTTAGGTTTGTGATGTGCATAGAGCATAACACTCCCCCATAATGTGATAATCCATTAATATCTAAAAAACCAGGGAAGATTCAACTAATGAAGCAATAAAGGCTCGAGACTACACACAGAAATATATGACATGCGTTGCAACCTACACATGCTAGATAACACAAATCAAGCATATTAGGAGACACAACATATAAAAACACATGCTAGGTACAAAACCTAAACATGCATGGGGCTAGTAACTTTCAATGTAGATAATACAAATACAAGTTACCGCCACGAGGAGCATTGGAATGACAAATATGATGATAATTCACTTGACTTGGTTTGAACCATAATGAATGGTGAGAATAATTTTTCTTCATGAACAAGCCACATCTCCAATGCCCTCCACACAGCTATTGGTCAAGTTTGAGCTTGATGGTCCCCAACCATGTTGGGTCCTTAGCAGTTAGTAACAATAGGCTTGGCAACCCAAATGGTCTTATCCACTTTCAAACCACTTTGGGCACCAACATACTTGGCAAACATATTACCATCAACATCCTTCCTAAGTGAATAATGATCATTGATAATTGGAGGCTTAGACACATTACCGTTGGGACATGATGAAGATATGTGTCCCTTCTCACGGCAAATATAGCAACATGTGCTCCCCTTTCTCTTCTTCTTTACTTTCTCAACTTGGAGAACATTATCTTGGTTAATCATGGGGAGAGGCCTTTCATTATCTTGAGATTGAACTTGAGGCCACTTGCCTTGATGCTTCACTCTTGAAGCCTTCTTCTTCAATGGACATGATCTCACATGGTGTCCAACATTCTTGCACTTGAAGCAAATAATGTTGGCCGGATTCTTGACTTGATATTGTCCCTTCTTCTTGTTCTTGGACTTCATCTTGTTGGAGATGAAACCAAGTCCTATTTTGTCTTGAGGGTCCTTTTGCACACTCAAGATATTATCACAACATTTTTCCAAGTCTTTCTTCAAACTAGTGACTTGGGCCTTGAGCTCTTTATTTTCCTCTACAAGGTTAGTATTAACAAATGAACTAGAGGAAACAGAAGCTTCATTGTTAGAGCAACAAGGCATGGTGAGCAATTCATCACAAGTTGTATCAATATCATGTAGAGAGGAATTGCAAGGACTAGCACATGCCAATAAGGTATTTCGAGTAGAAGGTGTGATAATATCCACATGAGACTCACACGATTTTACCTTGGTGACCATAGCCTCATGAGCTAACTTTAGCCCATCATGAGAGATTAGAAGATCCTCGTGAGTGCCTGAGAGCTTTTCAAGACTTTCTTCCAATTTCCCATAATTGCTAGTTAGCAAATCAAGTTGAGTCCTAAGCTCAACATTTTCTTTTAATATCGATGCTTCACACAAGATAGAGTTAGTAGCACAAGCATCATTATCAATATGAGATGAGCATGTAGAAACTAGAGACTCCGCATGAGTAGCTTGAAGTTCCCCATGAGACTTAGAAAGTTTGGTGAGCTTCCTTTGACATTCTTGTAGACAAGGTCAAGGTGCTCAAAATCCTTTTTAAGTTTACAATGAGTAACTTCAATCTCTTCTTTTAAAGACCTCAAATCACTAAGACATTGATGAGCCTTAGCAAGTTCATGTTCAAGTTGTTCACTTTTTGCTTGCTTGTTAAGAAATAAGTCATTACGTTTTTGAAAGCAAGCAAGGACATCTTGGAACCTTTTATAAGTGTTATTTTTTGCTCTACGAAGAGTTTTCCCAATCTCACAGAGATTTTGAGTCATGTCATCATCATCATCCTCATTACAACTATCATCATTATCACTAAGAGAAGATGATACCTCGTCATTACCTCTTGCCATTAGGCACATGTGAACAAAGGGAGTTGATGATGATTCTTTTGCAGAAGAGGGTTCTTCATCAATCAAGCATGCCTCATCTTTCTTGATTTCCTCTACATGGTTAGTCATAGGACAACTGGAGGAAACCAAAGCATTTCTATCATGGCAACATGGGAGATCAAGCATATCATCACACGATATTTCTTCACTCACCATGTCATTACCTTGTGGCATGCCACATGTTGGTGAAGTGGAAGATATTGAAGTGTACATGTAATTGGAGGTGGAAGAAATAGAGAGTTCTTCATGATTTAAATATGTGGAGAACTCCTCCATTAACTCCCCGAAAAGAATATTGTCTTCATCAAGATTGGACCCACCATATATATCTTTAAGTTTGGTCCAAGCCTCATGAGCCGACTTGCAAGTTGAGATTTCCTTAAACACTTCGAAGGATATAGCTTGGTCAATGGCACTCAAAACTTGCCTATCAAGATGCATATCCTCAAGTGATGGAGATTGTCCATACTTTAGATTTGAATCCCCTATAATAACAATCCGCAAAGCATTTGGACCCATGGCCCGAAAGTGACAAAGCATGCGTAATCTCCACATAATGTAATTTGTGGCATTAAAACAAAATGTGTCATCATGCACTAGTTCACTAGTCGACATCGTTACTCTCTAGGTGGTGAAGCCTAATAAGGAGAGACCGGGCTCTATACCAATTGAAAGGACCACGATGTCGCCTAGAGGGGGGTGAATAGGCGTTTTAAAATCTTTTATGGATTTGGCTCTATCCTAATGCGGAAATAAACTAAGCGGATACTTTTCAAGCACAAATCCTAAATATACTAGGCTCACTTAGTGCACCAACAACTTATCATAAACAAGACGAGACTAACGAGGATATGAGTAAGCACAAGTAAGTCACACAAACTTACTCAATGTATATCACGAGATATGGAAATGAATAATACACACAACCACCAGTAAGCAATACTAGCTTACACAAATTGTATCACAATATATGGAATTAAATGATACAAGCAGACTCAAGTAAGTTACACAAATTTACTTGAGCAATATCACAATATATGGAAGTGAATGACACAAGTTAGTAATTCACACTAATCACAAAGTATATCAATAGTAGCAAGTATGAATTGCGGAATATGAAGTGTAAGCCTAAATAATCTCTACAAGGAAATGGCCAACACAATATAATGAACCACCACAATATAATGAGGACAACAAGATGTTGGGGGTGCTGATCCCACGGACACCTATGGGACCGCAGCGGACCGGGGCCCCTTTCGGTTCGGCAGGGGGGCGGAGAGTGCACGAAGAGCAGATCGAGGTGAACGCACGAGTGACGCAATCAGTTTACCCAGGTTCGGGCCGCACGGATGCGTAAAACCCTACTCCTGCTTTGGTTTGTATTTGTGTTTTTGCTTGGGAGTGATGGATGCTATAGTACACTTGGATGGCTAGTGAGACCGAGCGCGAGAATGATCGTCCCCTCCCCTCCCTGTTGCGCATGGGCCTCCTTTTATATGTCAAAGGGGTCACCGACAGGTGGCAATAGAGATGAGGGTAAAAAGGTAAAAGAGGTGGTAGTTGGCGCCACCACTTACTACAGTTGTATCATACCTAACCCTGACGGCAGGGGACAAAGGCATTAAATGCCTGTCTACGTCGCCTAGACATTGCGGAAAGGGACCTTCAGGGGCGCCACCGTTTGCCACGAAGGCTATCTTGTCAGCGCCAGCTTGCCACCGCATGCCCCTGGCTGCACAGCCTCCCACCACGTACGCCAGGAACGGTCCCAGAGCGACACGTTGGTGGGTGAGCTGGAGCGCGGGCTGCGGAATGGTAGCTTGCCGCGGCAAGCGCCTTGCCGCGGATGTTGTCTTGCTGTGTCCGGGAGCTTGTCGCTCACCGGGTTTTGTCACGTCCGGGAGCTTGGCGCTCACCGGGTCTTGCCGGGACACGTGGTGTGCTGCGGCGAGTTCTTTGATATGTCTTGATTGGCTTCTCCGGGAAGCTCCTCTTACCGGGGTCTTGTCTCCTTCCCGGCAAGCTCCTCTTGCCGGGGGCTTGGATACTTTGTTCTTGAATGGCTCCAAAGGAACCACGGAGGACCTTGGCGGTCACCCGGCAAGCCTTGCCGCGGGGTGCTGCGACTGCCCATGCACAAGTTCGGGATACTAAGGTACCCCTACTTTAGTACACCGACAGGAGCCCCCGGGCCTGGGCCATACACGGTGCCGAGCGCTGTTGGGCTAGGCCCAAAACAGTGCACGGGCACGCGCGGCCTGGGTTACGCCTTATCTGACTCCGCATTCACCGCGCCCTCCTCGAGCGGCACGCGTCAAACGTGGCGTCGTGCGTGACGTGTGCGGCGTGCGCGGGGCTAAGCGCCGCGCGCATGCGTCACGTCGTGGTAGAGGGGACGGTTTCTTTATTAGGAAAAGGCGTAACATCCGCCACCTCCCCCTTTATAAGCAGAGGGAAGCAGGGGTAGTGCGCCCACTCGCCCCCATTCTGCTCCAATCTTGAAAAACTCCGCCCCGCCTCCGTCTTCCCAAAGCACACAGAGCGCAACGCCCCGCCCCCCGCATTGCTACCAGCACCACCAACGCCGTCGACCTCCTCCACTGCTTCCACCATGGCTCCGAAAGCCAACAAGGTGAAGGCCGTGAAGTCGACCGAGGCGCAGCGGCTCGCGGCAATGTGGAGGGAGCGAGCCATC
This sequence comes from Triticum monococcum, assembly GCA_034509565.1. NCBI lineage: Eukaryota > Viridiplantae > Streptophyta > Magnoliopsida > Poales > Poaceae > Triticum > Triticum monococcum. Next base: position 480,640,705 of record CM067843.1, read on the forward strand.
TTCCCCCCCAAGCTCGGCGCCAAGGAGCTGCGGGAGTTCTATTACCTCTTTTGGGCGACGGAGACGCGAGCTCACCCGCGGACCAAGGTGCCTCCGGCCACTGCCCACACGATGGCTCCGGACGGGTACCCTTTCTTTGATGTCTTCTTCTACTGTGCGCTCTGCCCGCCTTTTTCCGAGTTCTTCTGTGACATCATGAACACATACAATCTGTGCCTCCTTGATTTCACTCCCAACGCCGTCCTCACCATGGCCGTTTTCGCACACCTTTGCGAAAACTTTGTCGGAGTCCACCCTAGTGTAGCTCTCTTCCGCCATTTCTTCATCCCTCGGGTAGAGAGAGGAGAGCCTCTGTCCGGCGGAATCGCGTGGATCTCAAGGTCCGATAAGAAGGAATCTTATCTAGAGGGGGAGTTCCGCGGCAAGTGGGAGGAGTGGAGAGCAGATTGGTGCTGGAATGTCGAGGAGAGCCCGCAGCCATTCACCGCCCGGCGCCAAGCAGCAGCAGTATGCGGCAGCGACTGGAGCGACGTGGCCCCGGAGGACAGGAGGCTGAAGATTGCCGTCACCAGGATCCAGTGCCTTAGGCTTGCCGGGCTCACCGTAGGGGCCGTTGGCGCAGACTTTCTTCGTCGCCGCATCGCTCCCCTGCAGGAACGGGGGAGGCCTGCCTGGGAGTTCAGGAACGCGGCAGACGTCATGAGGCTACGCCCGGGCCTCAACTACAATTTCACGGTCCTTGAGCTCAATGGAATACTGCAGGAGCTCTTCAAGTACGATTCAGATCACCCGGAGGTCTTCCGGTTGCCGCAGGGCGTCGTCCCTTTGTGCAACAATTTGGCGCTCGACCGCATCAGGGCGATGATGCCACTGTGCGATTTGCACGGAATCGTGCCAACTTGGGAAGAGCCAGAGGACGAGGTTGTGCAGCAATTCTTCGACGACTTGGTGGAAGTGCCAATCCGCGCCGACGAGAAGGACGGCCTCACCCGCGACACCACCGAGGCAGAGCTAGCGTACATCGCCACCAGGTTGGAAGAGGCGGCAGCAGCTGCCGCGGCGGGCGAGTTCGGCTTCACCTTGGAGGAGGCTGCGGCGGCAGAGGCGGCAAACCGTGCCGAGCAGGAAGATCTTGCCTGCAAGAAGGATCTTGCCGGCAAGAAGGAGGTTGCTGGGCGCGATGCTTGGCCGAGCCAAGTTGCCGGGCATGACGCCGAACCGAGCGAGCCTGCTGATGATGCGAGCGGCTCTTTGGAGATCGGTTCCTCCTCCACTTCGTCCTCCGACAGCACGCCACCAGCAGCGCCTCCGTCTCCACCAAGAAGGCGCCTCCGCAAGGCCGGGAATGTAGCGAGGCGGCAGGCGGGCCGGCAGTCGCCGCGCCGCACGACGCGCTCCACCGCGGCAAGCACTGTTGCCGCGGGAGCGCCCCATGCTGCGGCTTCGACTGGAGCGGGGTCTTCCCGGACTGCCGCTTCTGCCCCCACCAAGCGACCAAGGGAGCCTACTCCTCCACCTTCCTGCGCCAGACACGGGCCGGATTTTGACTTCTCCGCGTTTAGCTCCGACGAGGAAGAAGAAGAGGAGTAAGTTCTTCTTATTGTTCTTGCTATTCATTGATCTCTGCTGTTTTTGTTTTACCTTGTTTCTCACTTGCTTTTCCCTGTATCTGTTCGTTTTTAGGACTCTGGCACAGAGAGCGGCAAAGAGAGCCAAGGTGCCGGTGATCGTCATTGAGGACGAACCCACTGTGTCAACAGTGGACGCGCCCGAGACGAACTTGTTGGACCCGGCGGCTGATCTTCAGAGCAGCCCCCAGCGTAAGTGCCTTGCTCGCTTTCCGCTGTCAGGCTTGCATGAAGATTCTTGCTTTGTTGATGTTTGTTTATAGCCTTGTGCAGGAGCGGAGCAGCCATGCCAGGAGAGCCCGGAGGCCGCCCCCGAAGCGCCAAGGGAAAGTCCTCCGGCGAGGGAGAGATCTCCGACAAGGGAGAGTTCTCCGGCGAGGGAGGAGACTCCGGCTAGGGAGGAGCCCCCGGCAAGGGAGGAGGCCCCGGCAAGGGAGGAGGCTCCGGCAAGGGAGGAGCCCCCGGCAAGGGAGGGATCTCCGGCAAGGGACTACGTCAGCGACCCTTCGGCGACGGAGACCATAGCTGCTGACCATGGCACCGGTAACTTCCTTACTTCCAAACTCCCCTTGGCTTCTTCGTCTTCTTGATCTTTCTCTTGGATTTTTCTCGAATTTTGCTTGTATCTTCTCCCCTCTTCTGGCTACCAGATCCATCTGCTGCAGAGCCGATGGAGACGGAGGTCGCCGCCGAGGAAGCAGCCGGCGCCGGCGAGGAGGCCGCCAGGGCTGCCGCCGCGGAAGCGGGCGGGGAGTCTGGCGGTCGTACTGATGACCCGGAGGCCGCAGGAGCGCCAGGCGCTGCTCCGACCACCGACTGCTCCACCGCAGCCGCCGCGCCGGGCTCCGATGAGCCCCAGCCTGGCGTCTACCTGAAGGCCGGCGAGGACATCTTCATCAACCTCCCCTGGGCGTCAAGTTCCAGGGCGCCGATCGAGGGGGAGGTGCTAGACGGAGAGGTGCTTGCCTCCACCGGGCTGAAGCTGGTCGACGCGCCAAGCAGCAGCGGCGGCGAATCTGAAGAGGAGCGCCTGCTGCAGAAGCTAGTGGCGCTCTACCGCGCCCGGTAGGCCAAGCTGGAGTCCCGCAAAGCGCTCATCGCGAAGGCCGGTGCTAATATCGAGAAGCGCGTAGAGGAGCTCCGGGGCGCCAACCAGGAAGCTCTCCGCTCCCTGGCAAGGGAGAGGGAAGATCTTGCCGAAGCACAACAGGCCTTCCTCCTCGAGAAGGCCGACATCGAAGAGCACCAACGCCTTGCCGCGGAGAAGTTGTCTTCGCAGGAGGGCGATTTGGTGCAGCGGAAAGTCCACCTCGACAGCCACGAGGAGGAACTTGCCGCGCGCGAACGGGCAGTTGGCGGGGCCCTTAAGCAAGCTGAAGACGCCGTTGCAGTCACCGAAGCCGCCAAGAACGAGCTGGAGCTGAAGGTGACGCAGCTGGAGGCGAGCGGCGACGAGCTTGCCGCGCTCAAGCTCGAGCGAGAAAAGGACGCCAACAGCTACTTGGAGCTGCAGGCCCTTTTCGCTGAGAAGGGCAAGGAACTAGACGCCGCCAAGAACTCCAATGCTGATCTCGAAGTGAAGCTGGCGGCCCTGACCAAATCTCTGGACGACGCCAAGGAGCAGGAGGCGGCCCTGAAGGAAGAAGTCGAGGCCGGCAAGGTGCTGCTGGCGAATGCTTCCGCTGCCCAGAAGACCTTGTCGGAGAACGTGGAGCACTGGACGAAGGGTCTAGTGAACGTCGCCGCGGACATCGACAAGGAGTTGGCGCAGTTGGGGATGGTGGATCTCGGGTATTCCTCCGACAAGAATCTCCAACCTAGCACCAAGCTGACTCTGTTCTTCAAGGGCGTGGCGACGGCGCTCCAGCGACTCCGGGAGCAGATCCCAAAGCAGCTTGCCGACGAGTCGCGCAGGATTTGTGCGGGAGCTATCCAGAAGGTGCTGATGAAGGTGGCCTTCCGCAACCCAGGCCTCCGCCTCAACAACGTCCCCGAAGCCTACCGCCAGATGCTGATCTGGAGGAGCTCAAGGCCCTTGTCGCACCTATTGTGGACAGGGTGAGCGGGATCAGGAGGGTCGAAGGCGACCGTGTAGCCTAGGCCATTTATCTTCTTCTTTCCTTGTCGCTGTCAATCATGTTATGAAAAACAGTCTGTTAGAGCTGCGACAAGTTATTTTGTGATATATTCTATCCTGGTTAGTAATTGCTATGTTATTTCCTTTACTTGACTCTTTCCTTTGTATGTTTTTACCCTACGCTTTTAGGGAACTTGCCGGCGCACCTTTGCCGCGAGCGCTGAGTGCGGAACATCAGCAGCCTACAGGCGGTGCCGCGGCTGGCAAGAAACCTTGTCGCAGAGCTAGTCGCAGCTCACTTAAGTTGTTGAGCGGACTCGAAACAACAGTAAGGGCGCAACTAGCTACGAGTTGGTTCCTCCGCGCACAGGTTTTCCATACAAGGGACGGTCGTTCAAGGAAGATAACTCTATAAAATTAAGAATTTAATTGCTCAAACTTTGGCAAACTTATCTTTTCTGTTGTTCGCTTCCCGGCAAGGCAAAAACTTCTTGAACGATGCCTGGTCCATACCGTATCTTCTCCCTTCCCCCCGGCAAACTTGTGCGCGAGGGAACCTCCTTTTCCTTGTGAAAAAGAAAGAGGGCAAAATAACAGTAAGGAGCTTTAAGGCTCGTTGTTGCTTACCGGGGGTAAGTGCTGCACAAAATGTCAGATAACAAATGCAAATAATAAAAAGCATGAAATCGACAAAGCGTGCTGAGCACATAATCTTTACGCACGGGATCTGCGCCCGGCTTTGTACAAAGGATTACATGCAACAGCGGCAAGACTTGTACAAAGGGTGGTTGCCGGAACGGGTTCCGGCAACCGCGCCCTATGGGTAAAACACCCGGTAAGGGCCTTGCCACTTCGGCGTCAACTTGTTGGAATTCTTGGCGGATTGAACGCGCCGAAGAACAAGGTCGCCTTCCTCGAGACTTCTGGCATTAACTTTGCAGCTATGGTAGCGGCGTAAAGCTTGCTGGTAGCGAGCAGCTCGCACAGCAGCCTGAAGACGGTCTTCCTCAAGGAGCAGCACGTCATCTTGCCGCATCTGCTCTTGCTCTAGCTCATCGTAAGCGAGCACTCGAGGCGACCTGTATACGAGTTTCGTGGGGTGCCGCCGCGGAGGCGGGCGGGGAGTCTGGCGGTCGTACTGACGACCCGGAGGCCGCAGGAGCGCCAGGCGCTGCTCCGACCACCGACTCCTTCGCCGCAGCCGCCGCGCCAGGCTCCGATGCGCCCCTACCTGGTCTCACCGTGTATCCCCCTACCTGGCGCGCCAAAGATGTCGGGGGTGCTGATCCCACGGACACCTATGGGACCGCGGCGGACCGGGGCCCCTTTCGGTTCGGCAGGGGGGCGGAGAGTGCACGAAGAGTAGATCGAGGTGAACGCACGAGCGACGCGATCAGTTTACCCAGGTTCGGGCCGCACGGATGCGTAAAACCCTACTCCTGCTTTGGTTTGTATTTGTGTTCTTGCTTGGGAGTGATGAATGCTACAGTACACTTGGATGGCTAGTGAGACCGAGCGCGAGAATGATCGTCCCCTCCCCTCCCTGTTGCGCATGGGCCTCCTTTTATATGTCAAAGGGGTCACCGACAGGTGGCAACAGAGATGAGGGTAAAAAGGTAAAAGAGGTGGTAGTTGGCGCCACCGCTTACTACAGTTGTATCATACCTAACCCTGACGACAGGGGACAAAGGCATTAAATGCCTGTCTGCGTCGCCTAGACGGTGCGGAAAGGGACCATCAGGGGCACCACCGTTTGCCACGACGGCTATCTTGTCAGCGCCTGCTTGCCACTGCATGCCCCTGGCTGCACAGCCTCCCGCAACGTATGCCAGGAATGGTCCCAGAGCGACACGTTGGTGGGTGAGCTGGAGCGCGGGCTGCGGAGTGGTAGCTTGCCGCGGCAAGCGCCTTGCCGCAGATGTTGTCTTGCCGCATCCGGGAGCTTGTCGCTCACCGGGTTTTGTCGCGTCCGGGAGCTTGTCGCTCACCGGGTCTTGCCGGGACACATGGTGTGCTGCGGCGAGTTCTTTGATATGTCTTGATTGGCTTCTCCGGCAAGCTCCTCTTACCGGGTCTTGTCTCCTTCCCGGCAAGCTCCTCTTGCCGGGGCCTTGGATACTTTGTTCTTGAATGGCTCCAAAGGAACCATGGAGGACCTTGGCGGTCACCCAGCAAGCCTTGCCGCGGGGTGATGCGACTGCCCGTGCACAAGTTCGGGATACTAAGGTACCCCTACTTTAGTACACCAACACAAGATATAGTGAATGCACGGTCAAATGACCAAAGTAAACCACAAGTAAGGAGTTAGGGTTAGGGATAACAAAAGTCACGAAGACGAGGATGTATCCCGATGTTCACTTCCTTGGAGGGAAGCTAGTCACCGTTAGAGAGGTGGATGTTACCACGAAGGCACATCAATGCCACGAAGGCTCACCGTGGGAGTCCTGGATTAGGGGGTCTCCGGACAGCCAGACTATCTCCATTGGCCGGACTGTTAGACTATGAAGATACAAGATTGAAGACTTCGTCTCGTGTCCGGATGGGACTCTACTTGGCGTGGAAGGCAAGCTAGGCAATATGGATATGTGTATCTCCTCCTTTGTATCCGACCTTGTGTAACCCTAACCCGAACCTGGGTAAAACATTGTGTCCCCTGCCTCCTGTTACCATCTGCCTTAGACGCACAGTTCGGGACCCCCTACCTGAGATCTGCCGGTTTTGACACCGACATTGGTGCTTTCGTTGAGAGTTCCTCTGTGTCATCGCCGTTAGGCTTGATGGCTCCTATTATCATCGATAGCGATGCGGTCCAGGGTGAGTCTTTTCTCCCCGGACAGATCTTCGTGTTCGGCGGCTTTGTACTGCGGGCCAATTCGCTTGGCCATATGGAACAGATTGAAAGTTACGCCCCTGGCCACAAGGTCAGGTTTGGAAGCTTAAACTACACGACCGATATCTGTGGAGACTTGATCTTTGACAGATTCGAGCCTCTGCCTTGCGCGTCATGCGGTCACGATGAGTACGATTTAGCTCTACCATCGAACAGTGTTAAGATCGCATCGGCAGTCGCTCCGACCCTCAATTCGGAGCCAGTTGCGCCTTCCGTGGACGGGTGGATGGACCCCGCCGCGGAAGCCTTACCCTTAGCGGCGATCGAGTCGAACATCGACCTTACCTTGCATGAGAGCCGTGCTGTTAAACTGTCGGATCCTTTTCCGGCCACGGACTCCGAGCCGCCTGCGCCCGTTCCTATCGAATTCGATTGGGCGCCGATCATGGAGTTTACCTCCGCGGATATTTTTCAGCACTCGCCCTTTGGCGACATACTGAACTCATTAAGGTCTCTCTCCTTGTCAGGAGGATCCTGGCCGAACTATGTCTGGCAGGACTGGGATGCGGACGACGAGCAAATTCGCGGCCCACCCACCACCCACTTACTAGCCATTGTCGATGACTTAACCGACATGCTCGAATTCGACTCCAAAGACATCGACGGTATGGACGACGATGCGGGAAACAAAGAGGAACCACTGCCCATAGGGCACTGGACGCCCACTTCACCACATGACGTATACATGGTGAACACACCAAAAGAAAACGATGATGAGGAACGGAAGGACGCAACGAAGGGTTGTCCCCTCGAGAAGCAGTCAAAGCGGCGGCGTAAGCGCCGCCCCAAATCCCACCTCAGTAGAAACAACGATCATACAGACCCAGCGTTAGAGCAGGGTGAACCATTGCCGCGCCACGACAACACGGAGAATCAAACCGAACAACCCGATTCTGTCAAAGATAATAGTCCGGATGACATAACACTGGACAGACACCCGGAGCAACAGAATGCCCATCAAAGGCTTGTTGCCACCGTGAGGAGTCTAAAAAAGCAGAAGCAAAGGCTCAAGGCTGCGCAAGACACACTCCAAATCAGATGGAGCAAAGTACTCAACATAGCAGCGAAGTATGGTGGTAATCGCCCCACCAAGAGCTACCCGAAGCGGAAGTTGCTACCTGAATTTGATGAGGAGGCCTTAGATCCCCCGCAACCAAAAATTAAAACGGCCACCTGGCCGGATAGACGACCTCATGGCCAACATAGAGCGGCAAGCAATGCCGCACATAAGCCAATACGTGACCCACGCGAGGGCTCGCATCAAAAGGACGGCGCAACCAGATCCATCTATGGACCACGCAGGCGTGCTCCAGCATATGATGCAACACAACAAACATCCGAACACTATGGTACACCCAGATACAGGGGTGCCGCACACCCCCTATTTTCACCGACGAGGTACTGGACCATGAATTTCCAGAGGGATTCAAACCCATAAACATAGAGGCATACAATGAAACAACAGACCCTGGGGTCTGGATTGAGGACTATATCCTCCATATCCATATGGCTCGAGGAGATGATCTCCACGCCATTAAGTATTTACCCCACAAACTCAAAGGGTCAGCTCGGCACTGGCTTAAAAGCCTCCCCGAAAGCTCCATTGGAAGCCGTGAAGAGCTCGAAGACGCTTTTCGGGCAAATTTTCAAGGGACTTATGTCCGACCTCCGGACGTGGACGATTTGAGTCATATAACTCAACAGCCCGGAGAGTCAGCCCGAAAGCTTTGGAACAGGTTTCTTACTAAAAAGAACCAAATAGTCGACTGTCCGGACGCCGAAGCCTTGGCAGCTTTTAAGCATAGCGTCCGTGACGAATGGCTTGCCAGACACCTCGGCCAAGAAAAGCCGAGAACAATGGCAGCATTAACAAGCCTCATGACCCGCTTTTGCACGGGTGAGGATAGCTTGCTAGCCAGATGCAGCACCAGTGACCCCAGTACATCCGAGATTAGAGATGGAAATGGGAAATCATGGCGCAACAACAATAACAACCGCCGGAATAAAGAAGACAACACGAAGAGCACGGCAGTAAGCGCCTAATTCAAAAGCTCTCGGCCAAGTTAGCAAAAGCCGCCCTCTAAAGGCGCCAGAGACGAACTGTCCAGCCTAAAAAAATTTCTGGAACAAGTATGTCAGATCCATAGCACCCCCGGTAAACCTGCTAATCATACCCACAGAGAATGTTGGGTCTTCAAGCAGTCCGGCAAGCTCAACGCCGTATACAAGGGGGAGGATACACCAAGCGAAGACGAGGATGAGCCTCTCAAGCAAAACACTGGGCAACAAAAGAAATTTCCACCAGAAGTCAAAACAGTAAACGTATTACACATGATAAAGGGAATAAACAAAGCGGCACTCCCAAATAAATATGCCCAAGGGCCTATCACCGCGGAGTCCTGCCACTGGTCGTTTCAACCGATCACTTTAGACCATCGAGATTACTCAGCAAGTATCCGACGTGCAGGATGGGCTGCCTTGGTATTAGACCCAATAATTGACGGATACCACTTCACACGAGTCCTGATGGACGGTGGCAGCAGTCTAAACCTGATATATCAAGACACAATCCGCAAAATGGGGATAGACCCAACGAAAATTTGCCTCAGCAATACTACCGTTAAAGGAGTAACGCCCGGCCCAGGGGCTCATTGCATGGGCTCCCTACTACTAGAAGTTATATTCGGCTTCCCCGATAACTTCCGTAGCGAAAATTTAACCTTCCACATTGCGCCATTCCAAAGTGGCTATCAAGCACTACTTGGACACGAAGCTTTTGCTCGCTTCAATGCAATACCGCATTATGCTTCCCTCACGCTTAAGATGCCCGGTCCACGTGGCATCATTATAGTAAATGGAAATATTGAGCGATCCCTGCGCGCCGAGGAGGGTGCGGCTGCCGTGGCAGCCGCACACTAAAATGACCTCACCAACTAAAGTATTCGATAGGTCATCAAGACCACAGACACGGTTAGACGAGTCCGACACAGCTATATGAAATTCGTACAGGTTTGATGGCCACACTCCTATCATAAATAAAAGGGGCTCAACGCGCGTAGACGAATGGCAATCTTTACTCATCTTTAATTATACATGGTTTCTTTAAAAACTACCTTTCTGCATGACAACTTTTCACCTAAGTTCCTATCTTTTACAAATGACCATCGTGCTACACCCGTCCAGGATATGGCACAACAGAGACACAGGCACAGACGTGCAGCAGGGACCCGCTCCAAGGATTCTTTTAATATTAAGACCCTGCGTAAACCTTTTTTACTGTCTCTTGTTGATACACATCCCTCGGATTCTCAAATACAATTGAGAAGGATGCTGACGTCTTGGCATGTGGCCACATCAGAATAAACGCCCGTACCTGGACACAAGGGGCTTCTTACAAAGGGCACTATTTTAGGCCCGGTCTATACCATAAAGACCGAATACCTTAGGGAGTGTTCGGCATTGCGAGTTTGGCCTTATATGCTTCAGCTCCGAATCATGTCTTTGGTCAAATGTTGGGTTTGCCCGGCTCCTGTGTTTTGGTGCCTTACGTTGCGGACTATCGGCTAAGGCAGCACCAGGAGAACTACTGCGATCGTGCCATGGTTCATACGGACGAGCACCTCAGTAGAGAAAGCCGAAAACTGACTGTCGTGGTATAGCGCGAGACTGGTCAACCACTCGATGACCTATTGGAATGTTAGAATTCATCCACTTTAACGAAGGGCCGTTTCCTGGCCAGGCATATATGCACCCCGTGTTCGGGAGAGTGCGGAGCCACCAGGGGCTATATAGTAGCCCCACCGTCAAACTCCTATGGCTAAGTGAAAGTGTTCAAGCATCATAGTCCGATTGCCTCGTTCTCTGCGCTATCACCTCCTTAATAGGACCAAGACATTGGGTTAAGTGTGAACATGCGTTTTATGCGAGCACCTCCGCATTATATGCGTGGGGGTTGAAGCCGACAACTGCAATATTTCAGGTTAGATACATATTTACATAAAGGGCCGCACAGGAGGCACCATATTACTTTCCGGCAAAAGTATAAATACAGCCTTACTACATTTCATAAAAACATTGTGTTTACAATGGGAATACATGTCACTCAAACATAATATTCTTCGAGCATTGGGCCTCTATCAAACGAGTGCCCTCAAGAACCTCTTTAAAATAGTGCTCGGCAGCTACTCGGCCTATGGCCGAACCTTGCGCCGCAATAGTGGTAGCATCCATCTCCGCCCAGTATGCCTTGACACAGGCAAAGGCCATCCGCGAGCCTTCTACGCACACCGACCTCTTCATCGCATTGATGTGCGGCACCGCACCAAGGAACTGTTGCACTAAGCTGAAATAGCTTTTCGGCTTCGGCTTCTCCGGCCACAAGTGATCTACGACGGATCTCATGGCAAGCCCGGACAACCTATTAAGTTCGGCCCATTCGGCTAGCTGATCAGTCAAGGGAAGCAGACGCTCTGGAATGTTAAAATGCGACCAGAACAGCTTGTCCACTTCACGATCTGTCTGATCTCGGAAGTATTCAACCGCATCGACGTCGCTTGCCGCCAAGTCCATATATGTGTCTGCCGAACTCCACAGCTGATCCAGAGGGGCATACCGCAGATCCCCGAACTTCCTCTGTAGCAGAAAGGGCTTCCTAGCCGCAATATCCCCAGCTTCGCGCAGCTCCTCCTTCTTCGCCCGCATAGCAGAGCGAGTGTCTTTGGTCACCATCGTGGCCTTTTCAAGGTCCGCTGCCTTCAATCGGTTCTCTTTTTCAAGGAACTGGCAACGGTCGGCAGTGTCTTTTAATTCTACGACCATCTTGGCCATCTTCTCTTTGCTTTCACAATGCACGGCCTTCTCGGCTCTTAACTCTTCGGCTGCCTTCAAAGCAGCCGCATTACTAACTCTTGCTTGTTCCTTGGCTCGGGCAAGTTCCGCCCGAAGGGTCTCCACGGTGGCAGCTCCGTCTGTAGTCACAATATATTAAAGATACTGGCATCTTGCTGCTCTTATTCTGTGACATTCACTAGAAAAACATTACTTACCCTGTGACTCGTCAAGCCGCTTGTTAACAAGCTCGATGTCGGCGTCTGCCGCATCTAGTTGCCGCTTTAGTTCGGCAAACTCATGAGTCCGGCTAGCCACCGGAGCTCCCACTACCTGCACATTAAAGCGGTATGGTTATTACCTGGGACTACGATCCTCTGTTTGCCGCCTTCCTCGGCGACAACCAGAGTCTCAGGGGCTACTATCTAGACAGGGCACACCTAAAAATGTGCGGTACCATCACAAATGTACATCATTTTACGTACCTCAAAGCCCGTCAGTAGACTCACAAAGGCATCATGCAACCCGCTTTCGGCCGATGAAATCCTTTCCATCACCGTACCCATCAATGTACGGTGTTCCTCTGAGATGGCTGCTCGCTCCAACAGCTCCCTTAGTATGTCCGACCGCATACCAGACGGTGCCGGACTCTTTTGTTTGCTCTCCTCAAGAGCCGGATGCTGAGGACTTCGGGTAACTATAGGATTATCTTCTGGCCTCGCCGGATCCGGAGAGGCCCTCCGCGACGACACTTCAAGGTCGCCCGCTTCTTGAGCGGGGGAGTCCGAGGGAGGCGTTTCGCTCTCCATCATCTCCGGAAGAAGATCCCCTGAAGACGAGCTCTGCTGAGAAGGGCTAATATCCGAACTGCAAGATAAATGCTTCGGTTATTTTCCTCAGAGGTAAGGTAGTATATCCCCACTATTAAAGTACTTTATGATTACTTACAGCTCGTTGGAGGTCTGATCCTTGCGTGGACTTTGTGCGGCAGAAGCACCCTCCAATGCAGGACCCTCTATTGGAGACTTCTTCTCCCGTTTGGAAGCCTCGGTTTCCGGATCTTCAGAGGCAGTCCTCTTCCTTCCCCGAAGCGAGAGAAGGTTGGATTCTTCTCCTCGGTTATCCTCCTTCACGGAGGTGCTCATTCCATCGGTTGGAATTGGTAGTGATGGGGGCCTGCTTTCGACCTCATTATCCCCCCTTTATCTTCCTTTGAGGGCTCCGGGCAGGGTGCTAGCTCGAGCATCTTTTCCAGTACCGGATTCTCCAAACTCTCAGGAAGGGGGGCCGAACACCGAATCATCTTCGCCTTAGTTAGCCAGTCCTGGTCAAAGAGCAACTTCTTAGAATGACGTCGTGGTAAATAAAAGACAGTGTGTTCGGCTAAAGGATTACTTACTTGGTCGGTGGTACGGTTGCTGCTCAGGCCCACGTCCTCGGTAGTATCCGAACACTCTATTTGGGGTCCAAAGAATGATTTGTACATCTCCTCGTGCGTCAGGCCGAGGAAATTCTGAATAGTACGCGGCCCTTCTGGGTTGAACTCCCACATGCGGAGGGGCCGGTGTTTGCAAGGCTGGACTCGACGAACCAACATGACTTACGCCACCATAATCAAACTGAAATCTCCTTCGAAGAGATTTTGGATGCGGCTTTGCAGTACATGCACGTCCTTGGCAGGACCCCAGCTCAGCCCTCTGCTAATCCATGACATCAGTTGTGGTGGAGGGCCTGAGCGGAAAGCAGGGGCAGCCACCCACTTGGCACTTCTGGGAGCTGTGATGTAAAACCACTCCTGTTGCCATAATCCGGACACCTCTGGAAAGGAACCTTTGGGCCACGGAGCTCCTGCTATCTTGCTTATTAATGTGCCTCCGCACGCTGCATACTGCCCCTCGACCATCTTCGGCTTCACGTCAAAGGTCTTGAGCCACAGGCCGAAGTGAGGGGTAATGCGGAGGAAGGCCTCACACACGACAATGAACGTCGAGATGTGGAGAAAGGAGTCCGGGGCTAGATCGTGGAAATCTAGCCCGTAATAAAACATCAACCCCCTAACAAAGGGATCCAGAGTGAGGAGTAGTCCCCGAAGGAAGTGGGAGATGAACACGACGTCTTCATTGGGTTCAGGACAAGGGACGACATGCCCTCGGGTAGGCGGCCGATGCGAAACCTCGGCGGTCAGGTATCTGGCCTCCCTCAACTTCTTGATGTCTTCTTCCGTAACGGAGGAGGGCATCGATCGGCCTTGAAGGCTAGATCCAGACATGATTGAAGGTCCGGAGCACCTGACCTGGGCTTTGGTGTTAGAACTCGAGGCGGGGGAAGGATTCGATTGAGCACGGGAGGGAAAAGAGTAAAAGCCTTGTCCCTTTATAAAGAGGGTGAATATCAAGCGTCCTCTCCGTAGCCGTTTGGGACTTGCCTATAATCTAGGAGTCCTAGACACGGTTGGGTTACCCACGCCCGTATTGATGAGAATCCCGTAATAAGGGGACATGATCTCTGCTTCGACGAGACGTGTCAAAAAACTGCCTCGTGTTATGTGCGGGGCTAGTTAAAGGAAACGGTTCGAATAATCACCGGGCCACGTCTTAATGTCATGTTGCCAAAACAAGTCAACAAATTAGATTTGTGGAAATATTATTCTCTCTACGATGGTATGTGGAACTTATTTTGAAGGGTCGGACACTATCCTTATATTCAAATTCTTCCGTGGTATATTCGGAGGAGGAACCCGCCTTGCAATGCCGAAGACAATACTGCGCGCCGGACTCATCATCATTGAAGCCTGGTTCAGGGGCTACTGTGGGAGTCCTGGATTAGGGGGTCTCCGGACAGCCGTACTATCTCCATTGGCCGGACTGTTAGACTATGAAGATACAAGATTGAAGACTCCGTCTCGTGTCCGGATGGGACTCAACTTGGCATGGAAGGCAACCTAGGCAATACGGATATGTGTATCTCCTCCTTTGTAACTGACCTTGTGTAACCCTAACCCTCTCCGGTGTCTATATAAACCGGAGGGTTTTAGTCCGTAGGACACAACAACTACAACATACAATCATACCATAGGCTAGCTTCTAGGGTTTAGCGTCTCGGATCTCGTGTTAGATCTACTCTTGTACTACCCATATCATCAATATTAATCAAGCGGGACGTAGGGTTTTACCTCCATCAATAGGGCCCGAACCTGGGTAAAACATTGTGTCCCCCTGGCTCCTGTTACCATCCGCCTTAGACGCACAGCTCGGGACCCCCTACCCGAGATCCGCCAGTTTTGACACCGACACTCACCCTATTCTCCTTGAGATATCACCACGAAGGTGATTCCCAACCACTAGTGGTAGACCTTGAGGCGGCCTCCAAACCTTCACAAACTTTCCGGGGGACAAATCACAAGTTGATTCCTCACCGGAGCACTCCTACCGCGTAGGAGTCTCCAACCTCCAAGAGTAACAAGATAAAGGGGGAAATGCTCAAGACTTCCTCAAATCACAAATTTGCTTTGGTCAAAAGAGAGAGGAGGAGTGGGTGTATGCTTGGATGAAATCTCTCTCAGGAACTCTCACAAATATCTTCAGGGTCTAGCACGAGAAGGCTCAAATCCCTCTCTCAAATCACACCAAAAGCAACTAATGATATGGAGGGATGGGAGAGGAGAGGAACAATGGAGGAGGTCAACAAATGAACCCTAGATCCATGGGATAGTTTTCCCCCAAATGGATTGGAGTTTTGAGGCTTGGGGGAGGAGGATGGAGCTCAATAGAATGGGGAATTCTCAGATCCAAAAGCACTAACTCGATGGGGAAGAAGGGTGCCTTATATAGTGCCCCACCAAATCTGTCCGTTACGCACAGAAATACGCAACCCGGAACTTCTGGGCATGCCCGGAACTTCCGAGCTCCCTTTGGAACAGATATGTGCAAACTCTCTGGTTAACTCGGAGCTTTCCCCGGAACTTGCCTGGAACTTCCGGCCACCGGAACTTCCGGGCTGCCCGGAACTTCCGTCCCTGCAGAAAACAACCAGCATTCATAAAGTAAAACATGCATAACTTTTTCATACGAACTCCGATTTTGATGATCTTGGGCTCGTTTTGAAGCTATGGAAAAGCCCCAGGTCCTCACATAGAGAACCATCCAAGATCAACCAAAATGGAGGATTCCAAATATTCAAGAGGTGTTATCATATATTTGGGAAACCTATTTGGCTTTGGATTTTGTTTGGTATATAGGATAGGAGTGGAATTGTGTAGAGAAGATGTTGACTTGAGCAAATCCATCACAAACCCCTTTGATCCCCTCTTAATAGTGCGGGATCCCTATAACTCAAAAATCATAAAAGAGCTACACTACATAACTATCGAGAATCCATTCTTGAGTGTATCTGTTTCTTTGGTGGTTATCACTCCACAACACTAACGTCAAAGGAACTAATACCTTTGACACGAGTCGTTCACTTGAGATTGATGTTGATGTTTCTTCTTGGCTAAAGATGAAAGCAAGACATTGGTGAAGTCTTCAAGTCTCTCCCCCATACACAATGTGGGAAGCTTTTCTTTGTATTCATCTTCACTTGTCCATCATGTGATCATGCACAAGCTTCAAGCATGTAATCCTTTGGGATGGTTATCTTGAACTTGCCCTTAACAACCATGATCACTAACACTTGATGTCATCCTCTCATAGACACTTGAAATTTCTCTCTCAATGCGAGCCCATGAGAATCACCTAACCCTCAAAAATATAGACAACACATAGTATGGGTTAGTACACAGAGTGTAATTGATAATTTCTTATCATACCACAAGATCCTATGTGGTGCATCATTTGCGCTCATGTGTTGACCATTTAGAGTTCGATCTTTGAGCTTCATTTTGGTCCACCTATATCTCTACTCCATGTTTAATCTTGACGTCTTGAAGGGTATATTGAATTCTTCACCTGAATAGCTTGGTTGAATACTTGATCAATCATGACACAACACATGAGCCCATTATGATCATATCTTTGAGCCACTCCTAGAATTCATCATTCAAATCATCCTTTTAAGATCTTGATCCATTATGGCTCAAACCATAGCTCTAAGCATGGCAACCCTTAAGATACTCCAATGAACTTCATTTTGATCATCTCAATGTAATTGTTGCTTCAAAGGAGTTGTCTTCCATTATTCTTCAATCATTTCCAATGGGACTAACCTTCAAATGTATATCTCAATGCAAACATTAGTACATAAGGATTGTCATTAATTACCAAAACCACACATGGGGACTACATGTACTTTCAATCTCCCCCATTTTGGTAATTGATGACAATGTCAACAAGAGGGTTTATATAATGAATTTTTACACAAGCACGCAATTTTTTCGAGGATAAATTGTGTACTTGCGGTGATTTTGATACCATCAATTATCACAAAGAAACTTGATGTTTATCAAAACCGGTTATACTAACATCAAAACACTACACAAGCATTTGATGTTAGTAAGACCGCAATATATAGAGCAAGCTCCCCCACAATATATGCATGTGTGAATGAACTTTGAATTTCATTGCATATATTCGTTGATATAAACTAGTTGGAGTTTTCTCTGTATATTCATTCATGCAACAAGCATATATAACTAGGGTGGATATGCATGAATGACACAAGAACTTCAAAAGATATTTATCTTAAACCCTCTAAACTTCTCCCCCATTGGCAACAAATGCCAAAATGGAAGACAAAACATCTAGAAAACCAAAATAGTATGAGTTCCTCCTTGATGTGTGCATATCACAAAATGTGAGTGAACACAAATGCACATATTCAATAATGAACAATTTGAGGATCTCAGAATCTATAGAATGCAACCAGATATGAGGATATGAAAACAAGCATTAGACATGTGAGGAAAACAGCCAAAATACATGAGTGCACAAGATTATATGCCAAACATACAAGCACTAACGACACAACCTCTTACTGAAGCAACCATAAGAATAAGAGGAAACAAAAAAGTGGCCGGCAATGAATAATTGATATCAAGGAAAGATATGAACTTTCTCATGTAAAAAAATGTAACATCCCAATTTTTCAATTTGGAATGTTATACATAGATCATCATGCATATCATATTTTCTTGCATTTTGCCGATCCTAGAAATTTCACGCAACTCAAGGACCCTCGGAGAGAGTTGGAGATTTCGTTATTTTCATATTTGAGTCTTCTCAAATTTCGGAAAAAGGATCATTGGATTTGTCAGAGTTTTATTTGCCTTTTATTTGGATAGGGAAAAATGCGCGTTTTAAAAATTTTGCATTTTAGGCCCGGAGAAAAGTTCATTTTTGTTTGACTCATTTTTAGGAGTCGGGGAAAATTTACTTTATTAGATTTGGAGTTCGTTTAGATCTCTTTTTGTTTTTTTTCCGAGCGCGGAACCGTTTTTTTTAAAAAGAGCTCCAGCGACTTGGGCCAAAGGCCCAAGCCACCGAGCCAGAGGCCAGCACCTCAGCCGCGTGCGTGCCTGGCAAGCCAGGGAGGCCGCCGCAGCCGCCGTTTCCTTTTAGAGTCCTAGTAGGATTCATCTACTTTCATTTTTTTTCTAGATCTTTTCCCTCTTTTCTTTCCTAGTCCTAGTCTATTTCCTTGACCCCTACCCCAAGTTTTCTCCCCCTCCCCAATATAAATACTCCCACACCCCCCTCTAAACACATCAAATCCAAAGCCCCAAGCACACCGCGCCCTCACCCGTGCCGCGCCGCCTAGTGCCCCGCCGCCGTCCTTGCCACGCCGCGCCGCCGCCGCACCAGCCGCGCCGCCGCCGCACCTTGCCGCCGCCCCACGCCCACGCCGCCGGAGTTCCTCGCCGGAGACTTCACCGGAGGTAGCCCCGCGCTACATCTATTCTTTTCATCGGATCATTTTCTTCTAATCGTTCCGATTCTTCTTTTCCGATTCATTTTTCTTCGCGAAACCGTTCGGGTTTTCTAGATCGGTTTTACGATCGGTTTTCTTGTCCGAAACCCTAGATCGGATCCATTTTCTTTTCCGATTTAGTTGCCCGAGATCGTTCGCCGGACCGTTCGTCCTAACGAACATGATCACCGGATTATTCTTCTAGGTTAACAAACGTCCGTTCGTTCAACCGGTCTTCTTTTCTTCTCGTCGGATTTATTCCGCGATCGCGATCTCAGATCCGATCTTCTTTCTAGTCTATCTTCTCGCCCGTTTATCGGAATCAGGTGATTCAAGCGCCTGGAGTTTCGTTTCGAAACCGCCGTTCCGTCTAATCAACTCTAACTAAGTTTTGCTATGGTAAAATTTGACCTAGTTTCAACTTGCTAGAACCGAGTTGTTTTCCGCCGTTTGTTTTCGGTTTCTTTGTTCGGTTCTTTTCTTTCTTTGCAACCGGAGTTCTTAAGTTGAACTTTCTGGTTCGATCTTTTGTTCGAGTTTTACCTGTGCATTAGATGAGTACTTATTGTATGCTTGTTGTTTGTCTGCGATAGATTACCCGGATTGCGCCGCTTGTTACTTCGAATCTCTAGGACTCGCGGATCATCAGCAAGGCAAGTAACACTTTGATCATACCTTTTCTACAACCCAGTTTTATTGCATTAGATCCATCCTCACACATTGCATGATTAGGATCTAATTAAATTGTGGGATGGGAAGTAGATGAGGTAGTACCTATTACCTGTTACTATGAAACCTTTGGGAGTTACTTCTACGTTTGCTTATTATGCCATGCTATGCTAGTAGACGTGGATTGGGTGAGTGATATCCATGACAGATGTGAGATTGATAATTTTAATGGTTTATCTAAGGTGGCAACTTAAACACACATCTGGGTGGATTGAGGCACCTGATGTCTATCAGGACTTGCCTGTTTATTTATGGACCGCCACCCAGGCTCAAAGGGATCATAAGATCTTTCATGCTAAATACTTACGTGTGAAGCCACAAGCCATTATGGGCTCTGGCATAGTTGACTAAGTCGTGCGAACTCTTACAGGGTAGACTAGCAGATGTAGGGGAAAGTAGGTGTACCGGTCTATCCAACGTAAGGTGCTAGCGCTTCTGAAAGACTATGTCTCAGTCATCCGTTTCTCAAACACCAGTAGTGCGAGAAAACCAACGGAGGCGATCAAGTCTTGTGGGGAAAAGTGCGCAAACCTCTGCAGAGTGTAACAAACTAATCATGATTAGCCGTGTCCCCGGTTATGGACAATCTTGAGTATCTAGTATTTGAATATCATGTGAATCTCATCATGTTACTTCTAAATTAATATTGTTGGGTTATTAGTTGTTACTTTTAATTGGGATTGAGAATGCTGTCAACCATTGTCAATGTTTAACAACCACCATGATAGTTAAATAAATTTATTCCTTTGCAGTAGGGAAAAATTGGCTTTACGCAAAACAGTAACCATAGAGCTTTCCACCAGCCAAATATGCATATAGTATAGCTGTTTCATTCCATCATTCTCAATGTGTTACTTTGCCAGCATATTCCATGTGCTGACCCGTTTCGGGCTGCAACGTTAATGTTGCAGACTTTTCAGATGACGATTGAGGTGTTTTAGGTCGTGGTTCTATACTCAGTGATGCCATTGGAGTTGATGGACCCATTTATCTTCCAAGTCTTCCGCTGTTATCGACATTAGATGGCCTTAAGCCATATTTATGTAATAAGTTCTCTTTTGAGACATCGATGTAATAAGTGTGTGATTGCCACTCTGCTATAAATCCTTCGAAGTACTGTGTGGTGTCAGCATTACTGATCCAGGGATGACACCGGAGCACAGAGATCAGACTGTTTGAGGTCTGGTCGCTACAGAGATGGTATCAGAGCACACGCGGACTGTAGGACACGACCACTAAGTGAAAGCCATAGATCACTATTCTCTCCTCATTTTCTAACTCCTCATCTTTTCTACTCTTTAGGATGAAGGACGCGAAGATTAAGTACGCTCAACCGGATGAAGGCACACGTTTTGGATTTCACTTGAAGGAAGTCACCAAGTACCTAAACATTGGATTACCAAGCTTCACGGGAACCTTCAACGCCACTTTGCCTGAAGAGGAGCGCTGGAAGATTCAAGCTCACGTTCCAGGAAGGACATTCGCGCCGATCACGAAGCCCATAGATAGTGTTTTCAATGCACCAACTTGGAGTCTAGGAAGGAGCCTGGCAGCCCATATCACCATAGGACGCATTGGAGAAGTTTATCAAGAAGACCTCAAGGACACTATCTACCAGATTTGTGGACGCCGAGATGAACAATGGGAGTTAGTCAGCACCAAGAAGGATAAATCCATTGCAGCTTTTATCTAGGAGTTAAACTAGCACATTCGATGCCACAAGAACCAGATGTGCAATGATATGATGGAGTTGAAGAATGCGAAGACAAGGATCATCGAGCTAGAAGGAGAACTGAAGGCTACACGCAAGGACTACATGGACGAGATCGTAGCTCTAGCAAGACACAACGTCGATCTTAAGCAAGAGATTGAAGAACTCAAGAGAAAGTTAGCATCCAAGGAGGAAGACGGGTACGTCGCATGCTCGGATAACTACATCATCATCGACGACACTGATTCGGATCCAAGTGAACCCGACTTTAACGACGAAGCTGGAGCGGATATCATGGAGTCTTCCACCGGTTCAAATTTCTAGATGACCACCAAATATTAGTAGTATTCCCCCCATGTAACACTATAGTTCGAGCACTTTTGCGATAGTTAGAATGATTGTATGCCCTTGTTTGATTGAATGAAGTGATTTTGTGTGAATTTGCTCATGTGCATTGGGGTAGTGTTTTCTCTTTAGACCTCATTCTATTCTTATATCTCTTCTTTTCTAAACCCTCAAATGCCTCCGAGACGTGACCCCAGATTTACCATTAAGGATTGGTAACTATGTTATCCCCTCAGACCTAATAGTATTGGAATATCAAGGATTGGATGTGATACTCGGTATGGATTGGTTATCTATGTATGGAGGAAACATCGATTGTGCTAGTAAGTCAATTTTGCTTACCTCGCCGGAAGGAAGAAGGATTAAGTATGTATCCCGGCATGTGCCCAATAGGACACAGGTAAACTGCCTGACAGGAGTCGTGCAGGAGGAAGTACCAGTGGTAAAGGATTTTCCTGATGTATTTCTAGAAGAGTTGCTAGGCATGCCCCCGGATAGAGACATTGAGTTTTTGATTGAGTTGTTGCCAGGCACTGGGCCAATATCAAAGAGACCATACCGGATGCCAGCAAAGGATTTGGTAGAAATTAAGAATCAGATTAAGGAGTTATTGGAGAAAGGTTACATTCGCCCAAGTTCTTCACCTTGGGGATCACCCGTACTTCTAGTGGAGAAGAAGGATGAATCATTAAGAATGGTTGTTGATTACCGTGGATTGAATGAAGTAACCATCAAGAACAAGTACCCACTGCCAATGATAAATGATCTGTTTGATCGTTTGCAAGGAGCTAAAGTGTTTTCCAAGATCGGTTTGCGATCAGGGTACCACCAGTTGAAGATTCGAGAGCAGGACATAACTAAGACAGCATTCACCACGAGATATGGACTGTATGAGTATACCGTTAGGTCATTTGGATTGACTAACGCGCCTGCCTATTTTATGAATATCATGAACAAGGTGTTTATGGAGTTTCTGGACAAGTTCGTCGTAGTGTTCATTGATGATATCCTGGTTTATTCGAAGAATGAAGAAGAGCATAAGGAGCATTTGCGTTTGGTTTTGGAGAAACTAAGGGAACATCAGTTATATGCCAAATTTAGCAAATGTGAGTTTTGGTTGAAGGAAGTAGGATTCCTCGGACACGTTATATCCGGAGAAGGGATAGCAGAGGTTGAGACTGTAACCAAATGGGAAGCACCAACGACAGTTGGAGAGATCTGGAGTTTTCTTGGACTCGCAGGATACTACCGAAGATTTATTGAGAACTTTTCAAGGATTGCAAAGCCTATGACGGAGTTGTTGAAGAAGGATACTAAGTTCAATTGGACTGAGGAGTGTGAGGCTAGTTTCCAGGAGTTGAAGAAACGATTGGTTACCTCACCGGTATTGATTTTGCCAGATCAGACCAAGGATTATGAGGTGTATTGCGACGCTTCACGTCGATGACTTGGGGCAGTACTTATGCAGGAAGGGAGAGTCGTTTCATATGCTTCACGACAACTGAAGCCTCATGAGTTGAATTATGCCACTCATGATTTGGAGTTAGCAGCCGTAGTGCATGCATTGAAGACATGGAGACATTTCCTCATTGGAAATCATTGTGAGGTGTACACGGATCACAAGAGTTTGAAGTACATTTTCACACATAAGGTGTTGAATCTCAGACAAAGGAGATGGTTGGAGCTCATCAAGGATTATGATATGAGATTGCATTACCATCCCGGTAAAGCTAATGTAGTAGCTGACGCATTGAGCCGCAAGAGTCATGTCAATACGTTGATGACGGGAGAAATACCAAAGGAGTTAGCAAGAAACCTTCGTGAACTAAGTTTAGAGATAGTTCCGAAAGGTTATGTAGCAGCATTGGAGATTCAGTCAACATTGATGGATAAAATCAGAGAGGCTCAGAAATCTGACAAGGAGATTGCTGCTATAAAGGAGAAACTAAGCAAAGGAAAAGCAAAGGGATTTCGTGAGGATGAGCACGATACCCTATGGTTTGAGGACCGTGTATATGTGCCAAATGACCCAGAGATCAGGAAGTTGATTTTGCAAGAGGCACATGATTCACCATATTCGATTCACCCAGGAAATACCAAGATGTACTTGGATTTGAAGGAGACATTCTGGTGGACCAGAATGAAGAAGGATATTGCAGCATATGTAGCTGTTTGTGACATATGTCATAGAGTAAAGGCAGAACATCAGAAGCCAGCCGGATTGTTGCAACCATTGCCGATACCCGAATGGAAGTGGGATAAGATAGGCATGGATTTTATCACAGGACTACCCAGGACGAAAGCAGGATATGACTCGATATGGGTAGTAGTTGATCGTTTGACGAAGGTAGCACATTTCATCCCAGTTAAGACCACTTACACCAGTGCTAAGTTGGCAAAGATATACATGAATAGGATCATTTGTTTGCATGGAGTTCCAAGGAGTATTGTATCAGATAGAGGAACCCAATTTACCTCAAAGTTTTGGAATCAGTTGCATGAAACTTTAGGAACCAGGCTAGAGTTCAGCACCGCTTTTCATCCGCAGACAGATGGATAGACCGAGAGAGTCAATCAGATTTTGGAAGATATGCTGAGAGCTTGTGCACTAGATTATGGATCTAGTTGGGATGATAATTTGCCGTATGCGGAGTTTACGTATAACAACAGTTACCAAACTAGTTTGAAGATGGCACCTTTCGAAGCGTTATACGGAAGGAGGTGCAGGACACCGTTGTCATGGGACGAAGTTGGAGATCGTCAGTTCTTTGGACCAGATCTGATTAAGGAGTCTGAATAGAAGGTTAAGTTGATTCGCGATAGGCTCAAGGTAGCCCAGTCCAGGCAGAAGAGCCACGCAGATTTAAAACGCAAGGAGACAGTTTACGAAACCGGAGACAGAGTGTATCTCCGAGTATCCCCGCTTCGAGGAGTTAAACGCTTTGGAGTTAAGGGAAAGTTAGCACCGCGTTTCGTTGGACCGTATAAGATCTTGCAACGTATGGGAGAAGTCGCTTATAAGTGGGAATTACCAGAGGGACTATCAGGTGTACATGACGTATTCCATGTTTCTCAGCTGAAGAAGTGTCACGCCGAGATGGCGGAGGTACCGTTAAGAGATACAGTGCCGCTGGAAGCGATTCAGTTAAAGGACGACTTGACGTATGAAGAGGAACCAGTCAAGATTCTCGAGTATGCCAGCAGAGTTACCCGCAGCAAGGTTATCAAGTTTTGCAAAGTTCAGTGGAACCAACACTCAGAGGATGAAGCCACCTGGGAGAGAGAAGAAGATTTGCTCAAGGACCACCCTCACCTATTTTCTAGCCAACCCGAATCTCGAGGGCGAGATTCATCTTAAGGGGGGTAGGTTTGTAACATCCAAAATTTTCAATTTGGAATGTTATACATAGATCATCATGCATATCATATTTTCTTGCATTTTGCCGATCCTAGAAATTTCACGCAACTCAAGGACCCTCGAAGAGAGTTGGAGATTTCGTTATTTTCATATTTGAGTCTTCTCAAATTTCGGAAAAAGGATCATTGGATTTGTGAGAGTTTTATTTGCCTTTTATTTGGATAGGGAAAAATGCGCGTTTTAAAAATTTTGCATTTTAGGCCCGGAGAAAAGTTCATTTTGTTCGACTCATTTTTAGGAGTCGGGGAAAATTTACATTATTAGATTTGGAGTTCGTTTAGATCTCTTTTTGTTTTTTTCCGAGCGCGGAACCGTTTAAAAAAAAGAGCTCCAGCGACTTGGGCCAAAGGCCCAAGCCACCGAGCCAGAGGCCAGCGCCTCAGCCGCGCGCGCGCCTGGCAAGCCAGGGAGGCCGCCGCAGCCGCCGTTTCCTTTTAGAGTCCTAGTAGGATTCATCTACTTTCGTTTTTTTCTAGATCTTTTCCCTCTTTTCTTTCCTAGTCCTAGTCTATTTCCTTGACCCCTACCCCAAGTTTTCTCCCCCTCCCAAATATAAATACTCCCACACCCCCCTCTAAACACATCAAATCCAAAGCCCCAAAGCCCCAAGCACACCGCGCCCTCACCCGTGCTGCGCCGCCTAGTGCCCCGCCGCCGCCCTTGCCACGCCGCGCCGCCGCCGCACCACCCGCGCCGCCGCCGCACCTTGCCACCGCCCCACGCCCACGCCGCCGGAGTTCCTCTCCGGAGACTTCACCGGAGGTAGCCCCGCCCTACATCTATTCTTTTCATCGGATCGTTTTCTTCTAATCGTTCCGATTCTTCTTTTCCGATTCGTTTTTCTTCGCGAAACCATTCGGGTTTTCTAGATCGGTTTTACGATCGGTTTTCTTCTCCGAAACCCTAGATCGGATCCGTTTTCTTTTCCAATTTAGTTGCCCGAGATCGTTCGCCGGACCGTTCGTCCTAACGAACGTGATCACCGGATTATTCTTCTAGGTTAACAAACGTCCGTTCGTTCAACCGTTCTTCTTTTCTTCTCGTCGGATTTATTCCACGATCGCGATCTCAGATCCGATCTTCTTTCTAGTCCATCTTCTCGCCCGTTTATCGGAATCAGGTGATTCAAGCGCCTGGAGTTTCGTTTCGAAACCGCTGTTCCTTCTAATCAACTTTAACTAAGTTTTGCTATGGTAAAATTTGACCTAGTTTCAACTTGCTAGAACCGAGTTGTTTTCCGCCGTTTGTTTTCGGTTTCTTTGTTCGGTTCTTTTCTTTCTTTGCAACCGGAGTTCTTAAGTTGAACTTTCTGGTTTGATCTTTTGTTCGAGTTTTACCTGTGCATTAGATGAGTACTTATTGTATGCTTGTTGTTTGTCTGCGATAGATTACCCGGATTGCGCCGCTTGTTGCTTCGAATCTCTAGGACTCGCGGATCGTCAGCAAGGCAAGTAACACTTTGAACATACCTTTTCTACAACCCAGTTTTATTGCATTAGATCCATCCTCACACATTGCATGATTAGGATCTAATTAAATTGTGGGATGGGAAGTAGATGAGGTAGTACCTAGTACTTGTTACTATGAAACCTTTCAAAGTTACTTCTACGTTTGCTTATTATGCCATGCTATGCTAGTAAACGTGGATTGGGTGAGTGATATCCATGACAGATGTGAGATTGATAATTTTAATGTTTTATCTAAGGTGGCAACTTAAACACACATCTGGGTGGATTGAGGCACCTGATGTCTATCAGGACTTGCCTGTTTTTTTTATGGACCGCCACCCAGGCTCAAAGGGATCATAAGATCTTTCATGCTAAATACTTACGTGTGCAGCCACAAGCCATTATGGGCTCTGGCATAGTTGACTAAGTCGTGCGAACTCTTACAGGGTAGACTAGCAGATGTAGGGGAAAGTAGGTGTACCGGTCTATCCAATGTAAGGTGCTAGCGCTTCTGAAAGACTGTGTCTCAGTCATCCGTTTCTCAAACACCAGTAGTGCGAGAAAACCAACGGAGGCGATCGAGTCTTGTGGGGAAAAGTGCGCAAACCTCTGCAGAGTGTAACAAACTAATCATGATTAGCCGTGTCCCCGGTTATGGACAATCTTGAGTATCTAGTATTTGAATATCATGTGAATCTCATCATGTTACTTCTAAATTAATATTGTTGGGTTATTAGTTGTTACTTTTAATTGAGATTGAGAATGCTGTCAACCATTCTCAATGTTTAACAACCACCATGATAGTTAAATAAATTTATTCCTTTGCAGTAGGGAAAAATTGGCTTTACGCAAAACAGTAACCATAGAGCTTTCCACCAACCAAATATGCATATAGTATAGCTGTTTCATTCCATCATTCTCTATGCGTTACTTTGCCAACATATTCCATGTGCTGACCCGTTTCGGGCTGCAACGTTAATGATGCAGACTTTTCAGACGATGATTGAGGTGTTTTAGGTCGTGGTTCTATACTCAGTGATGCCGTTGGAGTTGATAGACCCATTTATCTTCCAAGTCTTTTGCTGTTATCGACATTAGATGGCCTTAAGCCATATTTATGTAATAAGTTCTCTTTTGAGACATCGATGTAATAAGTGTGTGATTGCCACTCTGCTATAAATCCTTTGAAGTACTGTGTGGTGTCAGCATTACTGATCCAGGGATGACACCAAAGCACAGAGATCAGACTGTTTGAGGTCTGGTCACTACAAAAAATCTGAGTGGCCAATCATAATCTTGATATGTATCCACAAAGAAACTTTGCATACACAAAATAGACGCAATTGATAAGAACATGATATACACAAGTGAATCCGTTATTATACAACTGAAACCTAGTCATAATAGCAAGGCACATGGCACAAAGCACATGGCACAAATTGATCTCATTTGCATAACACAAAGTGAAGCAAGCAATCATAAGATGTGACGAGCCAAAAGGATAAAAGAATATTATGATTTGGGGAAAGGAGTGTTCTATGGAAAATAGAGAAGCTCCCCATGATTTGTGCACTATTTAGAAATTTTGTATTTGGATGCAAGTGCACAAAATAAGATCATCACTCCCCCAAAATCGATAGGAACATAAAACAATTGCAAGCAGGCATAGATAAGAAAGGAAGCCTAGCATTTGCAACAACCATATGGTTGAGCAACATGTAAATGAGGCAACCTAAGAATAGGCACAACCAAAATGATGTGTGTGAGTCACGTCAAAGCACTTGAGAAGACTAGTATAAGGATGAGAATTAAGCATCAACATAGTCTTGAGTAAATGAGGTACAAGGTGTGAGACATGTCCTTCCCACACACACGAAGTTAAGAAGGTCACACACACATCAAACAAATGGGTTCACAAGCTCACTAATAGCAAATTAAAAAAATCAAAGCTTCTGACAACCCATGACAAAGATAGGAAATAATGGGCTTGTCAAGACAAGCATGAGGACAACAATCTTCACCAAACATGAGTGCAATAAGATGCAAAGAGGTAAGACATACACTCATACAACAAATGCTTCCATGGAGCCACCAAAGATATAAAAAGTGAATGAAATGGTGTACATGAAAGAATAGGGATATCAACTAGAGATGTAACTTCTCTCACGTGTATAATATTCTAAGTAGATGATATCCACAAAGAAGGAAGTACACATAAAATAGTTACAAAAGGAAAGAATCAGATATCCAAACGGGAGTCATAAAATATACCAATGAGATCTTTGCTTGAAAGCATAGTACGTGGCTTAATATAATCTTATTATATATTAATGAACTCCAAACACACAACCATCAAAGACATCACAACTAGCAACAAGAGATCATTGAGATCATTGTTGGGATGCTTTGAGAAAGGAAACAAGTATCACAGGAATGAGTCAAGAAATTCATGCCATGATGCAACCTACACAAGGTTGACCCCATTTCTATATATATGCATGAAGTAAATACTTGTTACCGAGATAGCATTGGTATGAAGTCGTAGATCAATAAATTGTCCAAGCTTGGCTCTAATTTCCTCATAGTGCCACCACCTTGATGAATAAGCAAAGCACTCAATGCTTCTCAAATGTACCTAAAACATTTTAAGTACAATATGGTCACCAAACTTATTATGTCCGAAGTAGTTAGCATAACTACAACACATAGGGTAAAACCACTTAAATATGTGCATATTGGTATGAATATGAATTTCATGCACATCTTAGCTATTAAGAAATTGATGGATTTACCATATATATATTGGATTAAATAAAGCAAACAGGGCATGTGAATTTACACATAGTAAATATGCATGCACAAGCCTACCAAAATCCAGGGAGATACAAATTGGACAAATGAACACATAACCGTTAATACTTCCAATAGCATCACTAGTCATTCATGTTGTCCAAAATGAATCAAAGTGAAAAATCAACATATGATAGCACACAACGTTCAACATATGAACCAAGGAAAACCCAATGATCATATAAGATATGCATTGCACACGTACTCATAAGAATATCTTACTCAAGTAGATATAGGGCACTATAAACAATGAGATAACAAACTCTCATATAGAGCAATAAGATGAATTTGAACAAAATGGTATTTTGGGTTATCATTCGGTGTAGAAACCAAATAAGTACATGATCATCTATACTAACACAAGCATAACATGAGAGTTTAGAAATAAACACAATGCTTGGATAGCATATTATTAACATTCCAACTAGATAGATCATCGTGCAAAGCAACAATTGGAATGGCCTTAATCAAACGATTTTCCAAATATGATTTTAAAGATAATCATGGGCAAAACCGCACAAGAATGCCATATGTAAACAAGGCATTGCATGCCACAGAGATATAAGATAATCTCAAATATAAATTCTAAGTGGCATCCCTCAATTGATCATATTAACAAGGATTATGATATGCACAAAGCATATCACTCCCCCATAATGTGATGACCCATGTATTATACATAAGAGGCTTATGAAATCCAGCCAAAGATAGTCAATGGATGAGAATTTGAGTTTCGAATGAACTTGACATACCACATAGTGACTAGATAATTAATCTTGCACTATCAATACTAGGTGGTATCCCATGTATATACACATTTTAGGTTTGTGATGTGCGTAGAGCATAACACTCCCCCATAATGTGATAATCCATTAATATCTAAAAAAACCAGGGAAGATTCAACTAATGAGCAATAAAGGCTAGAGACTACACACAGAAATATATGACATGCGTTGCAACCTACACATGCTAGATACCATAAATCAAGCATATTAGGAGACACAACATATAAAAACACATGCTAGGTACAAAACCTAAACATGCATGGGGCTAGTAACTTTCAATGTAGATAATACAAATACAAGTTACCGCCACGAGGACCATTGGAATGACAAATATGATGATAATTCACTTGACTTGGTTTGAACCATAATGAATGGTGAGAATAATTTTTCTTCATGAACAAGCCACGTCTCCAATGCCCTCCACACACCTATTGGTCAAGTTTGAGCTCGATGGTCCCCAACCACGTTGGGTCCTAAGAAGTTAGTAACAATAGGGTTGGCAACCCAAATGGTCTTATCCACTTTCAAACCACTTTGGGCACCAACATACTTGGCAAACATATTACCATCAACATCCTTCCTAAGTGAATAATGATCATTGATAATTGGAGGCTTAGACACATTACCATTGGGACATGATGAAAATATGTGTCCCTTCTCACGGCAAATATAGCAACATGTGCTCCCCTTTCTCTTCTTCTTTACTTTCTCAACTTGGAGAACATTATCTTGGTTAATCATGGGGAGAGGCCTTTCATTATCTTGAGATTGAACTTGAGGCCACTTCCCTTGATGCTTCACTCTTGAAGCCTTCTTCTTCAATGGACAAGATCTCACATGGTGTCCAACATTCTTGCACTTGAAGCAAATAATGTTGGCCGGATTCTTGACTTGATATTGTCCCTTCTTCTTGTTCTTGGACTTCATCTTGTTGGAGATGAAACCAAGTCCTATTTTGTCTTGAGGGTCCTTTTGCACACTCAAGATATTATCACAACATTTTTGCAAGTCTTTCTTCAAACTAGTGACTTGGGCCTTGAGCTCTTTATTTTCCTCTACAAGGTTAGTATTAACAAATGAACTAGAGGAAATAGAAGCTTCATTGTTAGAGCAACAAGGCATGGTGAGCAATTCATCACAAGTTGTATCAATATCATGTAGAGAGGAATTGCAAGGACTAGCACATGCCAATAAGGTATTTCGAGTAGAAGGTGTGATAATATCCACATGAGACTCACACGATTTTACCTTGGTGACCATAGCCTCATGAGCTAACTTTAGCCCATCATGAGATATTAGAAGATCCTCGTGAGTGCCCGAGAGCTTTTCATGACTTTCTTCCAATTTCCCATAATTGCTAGTTAGCAAATCAAGTTGAGTCCTAAGCTAACCATTTTCTTTTAATATCGATGCTTCACACAAGATAGAGTTAGTAGCACAAGCATCATTATCAATATGAGATGAGCATGTAGAAACTAGAGACTCCGCATGAGTAGCTTGAAGTTCCCCATGAGACTTAGAAAGTTTGGTGAGCTCTCCTTTGACATTCTTGTAGCCAAGGTCAAGGTGCTCAAAATCCTTTTTAAGTTTACAATGAGTAACTTCAATCTCTTCTTTTAAAGACCTCAAATCACTAGGACATTGATGAGCCTTAGCAAGTTCATGTTCAAGTTGTTCACTTTTTGCTTGCTCGTTAAGAAATAAGTCATTACGTTTTTGAAAGCAAGCAAGAACATCTTGGAACCTTTTATAAGTGTTATTTTTAGCTCTATGAAGAGGTTTCCCAATCTCACAGAGATTTTGAGTCATGTCATCATCATCATCCTCATTACAACTATCATCATTATCACTAAGAGAAGATGATACCTCGTCATTACCTCTTGCCATTAGGCACATGTGAACAAAGGGGGTTGATGATGATTCTTTTGGAGAAGAGGGTTCTTCATCAATCAAGCATGCCTCATCTTTCTTGATTTCCTCTACATGGTTAGTCATAGGATAACTGGAGGAAACCAAAGCATTTCTATCATGGCAACATGGGAGATCAAGCATGCCATCACACGATATTTCTTCACTCACCATGTCATTACCTTGTGGCATGCCACATGTTGGTGAAGTGGAAGATATTGAAGTGTCCAAGTAATTCGAGGTGGAAGCAATAGAGAGTTCTTCATGATTTAAAAATGTGGAGAACTCCTCCATTAACTCCTCGAAAAGAATATTGTCTTCATCAAGATTGGACCCACCATATATATCTTTATGTTTGGTCCAAGCCTCATGAGCCGACTTGCAAGTTGAGATTTCCTTAAACACTTCGAAGGATATAGCTTGGTCAATGGCACTCAAAACTTGACTATCAAGATGCATATCCTCAAGTGATGGAGATTGTCCATACTTTAGATTTGAATCCCCTATAACAACAATCCGCAAAGCATTTGGACCCATGGCCCGAAAGTGACAAAGCATGCGTAATCTCCACATATTGTAATTTGGGCCATTGAAACAAAATGTGTCATCGTGCACTAGTTCACTAGTCGACATCGTTACTCTCTAGGCGGTGAAGCCTAATAAGGAGAGACCGGGCTCTGATACCAATTGAAAGGACCACGATGTCGCCTAGAGGGGGGTGAATAGGCATTTTAAAATCTTTTATGGATTTGGCTACATCCTAATGTGGAAATAAACTAAGCGGATACTTTTCAAGCACAAATCCTAAATATACTAGGCTCACTTATTGCCCCAACAACTTATCATAAACAAGATAAGACTAACGAGGATAGGAGTAAGCACAAGTAAGTCACACAAACTTACTCAATGTATATCATGAGATATGGAAATGAATAATACACACAACCACCAGTAAGCAATACAAGCTTACACAAATTGTATCACAATATATGGAATTGAATGATACCAGCAGACTCAAGTAAGTTACACAAATTTACTTGAGCAATATCACAATATATGGAAGTGTATGACACAAGTTAGTAATTCACACTAATCACAAAGTATATCAATAGTAGCAAGTATGAATTGCGGAATATGAAATGTAGGCCTAAATAATCTCTACAAGGAAATGGCCAACACAATATAGTGAACCACCACAATATAATGAGGACAACAAGATATAGTGAATGCACGGTCAAATGACCAAAGTAAACCACAAGTAAGGAGTTAGGGTTAGCGATAACCAAAGTCACGAAAACGAGGATGTATCCCGATGTTCACTTCCTTGGAGGGAAGCTAGTCACCGTTAGAGAGGTGGATGTTAACACGAAGGCACACCAACGCCACGAAGGCTCACCCTATTCTCCTTGAGATATCACCACGAAGGTGATTCCCAACCACTAGTGGTAGACCTTGAGGCGGCCTCCAAACCTTCACAAACTTTCCGGGGGACAAATCACAAGTTGATTCCTCACCGGAGCAATCTTACTGCGTAGGAGTCTCCAACCTCCTAGAGTAACAAGATAAAGGGGGAAATGCTCAAGACTTGCTCAAATCACAAATTGCTTTAGTCAAAAGAGAGAGGAGGAGTGGGTGTATGCTTGGATGAAATCTCTCTCAGGAACTCTCAAAAATCTCTTCGGGGTCTAGCACGAGAAGGCTCAAATCCCTCTCTCTCAAATCCCACCAAAAGCAACTAATGATATGGAGGGATGGGAGAGGAGAGGAACAATGGAGGAGGTCAACAAATGAACCCTAGATCCATGGGATAGTTTTCCCCCAAATGGATTGGAGTTTTTAGGCTTGGGGGAGGAGGATAGAGCTCAAAAGAACGGGGAAATCTCAGATCCAAAAGCACTAACTCGATGGGGAAGAAGGGTGCCTTATATAGTGCCACACCAAATCTGCCCGTTACGCACAGAAAAACGCAACCCGGAAATTCTGGGCAAGCCCGGAACTTCCGGGCTCCCTTTGTAAAAGATATGTGCAAACTCTCTGGTTAACCCGGAGCTTTCCCCGGAACTTGCCCGGAACTTCCGTCCTCGCAGAAAACAGCCAGCATGCCTCAAGTAAAACATGCATAACTTTTTCATACGAATTCCGATTTTGATGATCTTGGGCTCGTTTTGAAGCTATGGAAAAACCCCAGGTCCTCACATAGAGAACCATCCAAGATCAACCAAAATGGAGGATGCCAAATATGCAAAGGTGTTATCATATATTTGGGAAACCTATTTGGCTTTGGATTTTGTTTGGTATATAGGATAGGAGTGGAATTGTGTAGAGAAGATGTTGACTTCAGAAAATCCATCACAAACCCCTTTGATCCCCTCTTAATAGTGCGGGATCCCTATAACTGAAAAATCATAAAAGAGCTACACTACATAGCTATCGAGAATCCATTCTTGAGTGTATCTGTTTCTTTGGTGGTCATCACTCCACAACACTAACGTCAAAGGAACTAATACCTTTGACACGAGCTGTTCATTTGAGATTGATGTTGACGTTTCTTCTTGGCAAAAGATGAAGGCAAGACATTGGTGAAGTCTTCAAGTCTCTCCCCCATACACAATGTGGGAAGCTTTTCTTTGTATTCATCTTCACTTGTCCATCATGTGATCATCCACAAGCTTCAAGCATGTAATCCTTTGGGATGGGTATCTTGAACTTGCCCTTAACAACCATGATCACCAACCCTCTCGTAGACACTTGAAATTTCTCTCTCGATGCGAGCCCATGAGAATCACCTAACCCTCAAAAGTATAGACAACACATAGTATGGGTTAGTACACAGAGTGTAATTGATTACTTCTTATCATACCACAAGATCCTATGTGGTGCATCCTTTGCGCTCATGTGGTGACCATTTAGAATTCGATCTTTCATCTTCATCTTGGTCCACCTATATCTCTACTCCATGTTTAATCTTGACGTCTTGAAGGGTATATTGAATTCTTCACTTGAATAGCTTGCTTGAATACTTGATCAATCATGACACAACACATGAGTCCATTATGATCATATCTTTGAGCCACTCCTAGAATTCATCATTCAAATAATCCTTTTAAGATCTTGATCCATTATGGCTCAAACCATAGCTCTAAGCATGGCAACTCTTAAGATACTCCAATGAACTTCATTTTGGTCATCTCAATGTAATTGTTTCTTCAAAGGAGTTGTCTTCCATTATTCTTCAATCATTTCCAATGGGAATAACCTTCAAATGTATATCTCAATGCAAACATTAGTACATAAGGATTGTCGTTAATTACCAAAACCACACATTGGGACTACATGTACTTTCAATCTCCCCCATTTTGGTAATTGATGACAATGTCAACAAGAGGGTTTGTATAATGAATTTTTACACAAGCACGCAATTTTTTCAAGGATAAATTGTATACTTGCGGTGATTTTGATACCATGTTGGCATGTGGCTGCACACGTAAGCTTCTAGACATGAGAATACGAATGATCTCTTTGAGCCTGAGCGGACGGTCCACTAGTGGTGCACCACCATGGATTTCCCATGTGTGCCCCACCGTACTTCGCCACCATTCCCACAAGTTTCCGCCCAGGTAGCTCATTATTTAACTTAGGTCTTATTTACTACACTGTCACTCATCTCTCACAATGATCACTCCCCAACCCACGTCTACTTAGCATAGCAACACAAAGTAAAACGATGGCGACAAAGTTATATGGTTCAGACCTACTTCAATGAACTACTGGGTGTAAGCAAAGTCATGTGGCCCCAGTTTCCTACCGTGCAGTCCTACCGCAAAGAACTAAGTGCATAATAAAAATATAGGTAATGAAACATGATCAAGATGGAACTTGCCTTGGTACTGTTGGTTGAATTCTAAAGACTGATAATATTCTGCTTCACACTCCAGGCAATCTATCGCAAGGAAGATAAACAAACATAAGCAACAATCCAGAGAACCAAGAAGAACATGCAAACCAAAAGTCTCAGAAAAACCAAATGAACAAACATCACCCTAGCATGAAATATATTCTAAGTGTAAAACAACATGGGCCTATGGTTCAGGAAGTGATGTGACGTATAGTGCATACTATGCATACTAGTAAAAATATTAAAGGGAAGAAACTGGTGTGTGAAAATATTTTGAGAAAGGTCTAGGTGATAGGGTTTAGCTACAGTAACACGGTGCAAAAAGAATCACGTCAATAGGAGCTACGGTTTAGGAGATATGGCCATTTGAAGTTTGAATTCAAATCTGAATAAAGTTCAAATTTGAATTTGGCCAAAAGTTTTCAAAGTTGGCTTTCTGGATAAAGCTATTCGAGACGAACATTTTGGCGGTGGTTTCATCGAATTTGGTTCAACGGTTAAAAAGTTGTGGCTATTCGAAGTTTAGGGGCTAAACTGAAATTAACAGGGACTTGACTGTGAAAGTTTTATTCACGACCAGGTCCCTGGCCACGTGGCGGGCTGCGAGTGGCTAGCAGCGTTCGCTGCGGAAGCGTACACGGCGAACGACCGCTACTTAAGTAAAACAGCTACCGCGGCTAAAAAAACTAAAACCGAGATCGGTTTATCTAAACTAATCGGTTTAATCTAAACCGGATGAACCGATAAAAAACACTAAACTAAACCGTTCTAGAAAAAAAACTAAACGAATAGTGAGCGAGGGGTTCGCTCACCTCGACGACGACGTACAGGACAGCGGCGCCGGCGACGGGCGGTGACGGGGTGGCGGGTCCTGGCGGCGGCGAAGGTGTCGGGGAGGACGGGCGCGGCGGGGGCGGTCCGGTGGTGGGATCGGTGGTGGTCGGGGCGCCCGGGACAATGAGGTAGAGGGCGATGGCTCCGGCGCTCCGGCAAGGGCGCAGGTTGTCGGGGCGGCGGTTCCGGTGAGACCTAGGCGGCAAAACATGTCAACAATATGCGCCTCGGCGAGTAACGAAGATTGACAGAAACAAAGTGAAGGTAGGGAAGTCTACGGCGACAGAAAACTCCGGCGAGATCCAACGCGGCAGTGCGGCAGTTGTGACGAGCGAGGGACAATGTGAAGTGGCAGAATGGAATGCGGGGCGTCGTGGGCATTTATAGGCGCGAGGAGGGGCTGCGGAGTCGCGGGGATGATGCTTATCCCGAGAGCAATGGTGCCGGTCGTTGCGGGAGCGCGAGCGCCTGCTTATCCAGCGGGTTGAGCAGGAGGTTAGGGACGAAGGGTTACGGCCCCACTGGCAGCGGCGGTGGGAGAGAGAGCGAGCGAGGGAAGGGAGGCGTGGCCGAGCAAGGCGAAGCCTGCGGGCGCTGGGGCCTTGGGCACGGGCTGGCCTGTCGGTGCGCCCCTGGCCGGTCAGGCTGGGCCAGCTGGCCAGTGGGCCGCGCGGCTGGTGGCTGCTGGGCCGGCTGGCCAGCACATGCGTGCATGTTTTTTAACCGAATATTAAAGTGGCCTAAAACTAATTCAATTGAATTAATAAAAACACCGAATTAATTTCTAAAATAACTATTTAATATTTAGAGCCTAATGAACATTAACTTAAGCATAGAACATTTTGAAAATATTTTCCCTAATGCAATTAATGCACTCTTTGCAAATAAAATAAATACCAAACAACTCCAAAACTAAAAGTAATATTGAAAATAAAATTTCCCACTCTTTTTTTTATATTTTGAGGAAGTCATCTTATCCCCTCTCATTTTTTCTTCTCGAGTGGAAAACTGTTATTTGAATATTTCAAAAACTCCAAAATGCAAAGAAATATGATATGCATTGAATGATTCTATTAACATCCAAATTTAATAAAATTGGGATGTTACAAACCTACCCCCCTTAAGATGAATCTCGTCCTCGAGATTCGGTTGGCCAGCAAAAAGTTGTGGATGGTCCTGTCTAAGATCTTCCTCTCATTCCCAAGTAGCTTCCTCCTCGGTGTGGTGACTCCACTGAACCT
Source organism: Triticum monococcum (assembly GCA_034509565.1). Classification (NCBI taxonomy): domain Eukaryota; kingdom Viridiplantae; phylum Streptophyta; class Magnoliopsida; order Poales; family Poaceae; genus Triticum; species Triticum monococcum. Next base: position 480,678,194 of record CM067843.1, read on the forward strand.
TGCAGAACTTGATGATCTTGGTACGAGGTATTCTCTCTGCAGTCTCAAGAATCTTAATAGGCTTCTCCTCATAAGTCAGATCATTCTCCAACTGAATTGCCTCGAGTGGCACTGTATCTCTCAAAGGAATGTCCGCCATCTCTGCATGACACTTCTTCAGCTGGGAAACATGAAACACATCATGAACTCCTGACAAGGCCTCTGGTAATTCCAACCGGTATGCAACCTCTCCTCTACGTTCCAGAACTTTGTATGGTCCCACAAATCGTGTTGCTAACTTCCCTTTGACTCCAAATCTTTTAATACCTCAAAGTGGAGACACTCGAAGATATGCTCTATCTCCCACTTCATAGATCACTTCCTTGCGTTTAGCATCGGCATAACTTTTCTGCCTTGACTGGGCTATCTTAAGCCTGTCACGAGTCAATTTGACCTTCTCCTCAGAATCCCTAATCAAGTTAGGTCCAAACAACTTGTGATCTCCAACTCCATCCCACATCAAAGGTGTCCTGCATTTCCTTCCATACAATGCCTCGAAAGGGTCCATCTGCAAACTAGCTTGGTAGCTGTTGTTGTATGAGAACTCCGCGTAGGGTAAGTTATCATCCCAACTAGACCCATAGTCTAGCGCACACGCTCTCAACATGTCCTCTAGAATCTGATTGACTCTCTCTGTCTGCCCATCAGTCTGTGGGTGGAAGGCTGTACTGAACTCTAGCCTGGTACCCAAAGTTTCGTGTAACTGTTTCCAAAACTTTGAGGTAAACTGTGTTCCTCTATCCGGTACGATGCTCCTTGGAACTCCATGCAGACATACGATCCTGGTCATATATATCTTTGCCAGCTTAGCACTTGTATAGGTGGTCTTCACTGGAATGAAGTGAGCAACCTTGGTCAAACGATCCACTATCACCCAAATGGAATCATAACCTGAACGGGTCCTGGGTAACCCCGTGATAAAGTCCATACCAAGTTTATCCCATTTCCAATCAGGTATCGGCAACGGCTGAAGTAATCCTGCTGGTTTCTGATGTTCTGCCTTTACTCTCTGACATACATCACATATTGCCACATACTCGACAATTTCTCGCTTCATACCGGCCCACCAAAAACTTTCCTTCAAGTCCAAATACATCTTGCTATTGCCTGGGTGTATCGAATACGGTGAGTCGTGAGCCTCCTGAAGAATCAACTTCCTGATTTCTGGGTCATTGGGTACACAAATCCGTTGCTCAAACCATATGGTTCCATGTTCATCCTCACGGAATCCTTCTGCTTTCCCTTTGCTCATCATTTCTTTGATCTCAGCAATACCTTGGTCCGACTTCTGGGCTTCTCTGATTCTTACCAACAAGGTGGACTGCACCTCGAGTGCGGCAACATAACCTCTTGGAACTGTTTCCAATTGAAGGTCTCTAAGCTCATCACATAACTCCTGAGGTAAACCTTCTGCTGTAAGGGTATTAACATAACTCTTACGGCTCAAGGCATCTGCCACAACATTGGCTTTTCCTGGATGATAATGCAGACTCATGTCATAATCCTTTATAAGTTCCAACCATCTCCTTTGCCTGAGATTCAACTCTTTCTGCATGAAGATATACTTCAAACTCTTGTGATCCGTGTAAACATCACAACGATTCCCAATAAGATAGTGTCTCCATGTCTTGAGTGCATGCACTACAGCTGCCAACTCAAAATCATGCGTGGCATAGTTCAACTCATGAGGTCGAAGCTGTCGTGAAGCATAAGCTACAACCTTCCCCTCTTGCATGAGAACACCTCCAAGTCCCTGACGTGAAGCATCACAATACACCTGAAAGTCCTTGTGTACATCAGGCAGGACTAACACTGGGGCTGTAACCAAACGCTTCTTCAACTCTTGAAAGCTGGCTTCACACTCTTCAGTCCAAATGAACTTGGTGTCCTTTTTCAACAATGATGTCATGGGCCTGGCAATCTTGGAGAAATTTTCAATAAATCTCCGGTAATATCCTGCAAGCCCAAGAAAACTACGAATCTCGCCAACTGTGGTGGGTGCATTCCATTCCGTGACTAACTCTACCTTGGTAGGGTTTACTGCAATCCCTTCACCTGACACTACATGTCCAAGGAATCCGACTTGCTTCAGCCAAAATTCACACTTGCTGAACTTGGCATAAAGTTGATGTTCTCTGAGCTTCTCCAAAACTAAACGCAGATGTTCGGCGTGTTCCTCCTCATTTTTGGAGTAAACAAATATGTCATCAATGAATACCACAACAAACTTATCCAGGAACTCCATGAATACTTTGTTCATCATGCTCATAAAATAGGCAGGGGCATTAGTCAAACCAAAGGACATGACTGTATACTCATAGAGCCCATACCTTGTGGTAAAAGCTGTCTTGGGTATATCCTTCTCACGAATCTTCCACTGGTGATAACCCGATCGAAGATCGATCTTGGAGAAAACACTAGCTCCTTCTAGCTGGTCAAACAAGTCATTGATCATCGGTAGGGGATACTTGTTCTTGATGGTCACCTCATTCAAAGAGCGGTAATCCACACACATCCTCAAGGTTCCATCCTTCTTCTCCACTAAAAGTACTAGGGCTCCCCAAGGTGACGAACTCGGGCGAATATACCCTTTCTCTAGTAACTCCTTAATCTGTTTCTTGACTTCCTCCAAATCATTAGCAGGCATTCAATACGGCCTCTTGGAGATAGGCCCCGTGCCTGGCAACAACTCAATCAAAAACTCAATCTCTCGATCTGGCGGCATACCCGGTAACTCATCCGGAAATACATCAGGATAATGCTTCACCACTGGTACTTCTTCCTGGACAACTCCCGTAAGAGAGTTCACCTAAGTCCTCTTAGGCTTAAGCCTGGATACGTACTTGATCCTCTTCTTCTCCGGGGTGGTGAGAAAAATCGATCTACTAGCACAATCAATGTTTCCCTCATACTTGGACATCCAATCCATCCCTAGGATTCCATCCAACCCTTGCGATTCTAGTATAATCATATATGTGGGAAAAACATGCCCCCCATGTTTAAAGGCAATTGGAAACATCCCTGACTAGCCATAGATTCGGCTCCTGGGGAACTCACTAGAATGGGTGCCTTAAGAGCTATGGTAGGCAACTTATGTTTATCCACAAATCCCCTTGATATGAATGAATGCGATGCACCAGTGTCAAAAAGAATGAGTGCTGGAAATGAATTAACCAAGAACTTACCAATCACTGCGTCAGGCTGCTCATAAACCTCTTCCACATTGACATGATTCACATGTCCCTTAGTGAAAGGATTGGGCTTCTTGCCTCCAGAATTCCCATTGCCATTTCCATTTCCATTCTGCGCCTCAGTGCACTCATTGGAGTAGTGACCTGTCTTCTTGCACTTGAAGCAGGTGATGTGACTCAGGTCCTTCTTCATCGGCGTGGAAGAATTGAAATGCTGCTGATTGCCATTTCCTCCATTACCATTGCCCTACTTGTGACCATGGTGGTTGTGTCCATTCCCGCCATGATGACTGTGGCCACCATGGTTATGGTGATTCCCTCCAAACTTGCTAGTGCCTGATCCAGAACTCCCTGAGTACGGGCTGTAGCGGGGTTTCTGTTGAACTCCCGAGTTATACTTCCCGTGACCGTACTTCCTCTTACGATTCTCCATCTGCTGGTGCTTGCCTTCAAGAATGATAGCCTTATCAACCAGCTTCTGTTAGTCCGAAAATGTTGCCATAGTCAACTGAACTCCCAACTCATCGTTCAGTCCCTCCAGAAACTTCTCCTGCTTGGCTGCATCGGTGGCCACGTCTTCTGGGGCGTAACGGGCCAACTTACTGAACTCATCAACATACTGGGATACCGTGCGTCCTCCCTGGTGCAAGCTGCAGAACTCCTTCTTCTTCAGACTCATGGCTCCAGCTGAAACATGAGCAGTGCGGAACGCCCGCTGGAATTGATCCCAAGACACATTCTCCGTGGGGTATGTGGTGGCGTAGTTCTCCCACCAAGCAGCTGCCGGTCCATCCAGCTGGTGCGCAGCAAACTTCACCTTCTCCGCATCATTGCATCCTGTCGTGGCCAGCTCCCTTCCTATCTTACGGAGCCAGTCATCTGCGACGATCGGCTCCATGCTGCTGGAGAACACGGGTGGGTTCAGCCTCAGAAAACGGGTAAGACTGTCAACCGGGGGTGGCGGCGGTGGGTGGTTGTTGTTGTTGTTGTTGTTGTTGTTGTTGTTGTTGTTGTTGTTGTTGTTGTTGTTGTTGTTGTTGTTGTTGTTGTTGTTGTTGTTGTTCTGGTTCTGGTTCTGAATGAGCATCTGCATAAGAGCATTCTGCTGTTGGATCAATTGTGTAAGCTCCGGCGAAAAGTTGAATCCGGGATCACGTCTTGGAGGCATCTGATGGGTTTCAGAGTGGATAAGGAGTTAGAATAGAACAAGGCCTAGCGAGTAAAATCACACTACCCATATGCACATGATAGCAATAAAACTTCAAATCACTCCAATTCAATTTCAAACAAAGAGGTTCACATAAATAATCAGACCTAAGGTAAGCCATGTCACAAGATTTGACAAGGTCTTACAAATGAAATAAAACTAATCGGATAATGAAATCGAATTTCTAAACTCCCATGGTGGTATAAAATCTAACTCTTATCAGATGAGGACCAGTCAACCATGTCGACATCGGGTGTCCTTGCATCGCTCTCCGTGTCGTCATCTCCGAGCTCATCATTTTGGTCTCTCTCCTGGCTGACATAGGCACCATACGAGTGATCCTCCTGGATGTTCTCCCCCTCATCCAGCTTCTCCTTGGCCTCCTCGAGCTCAAGCTTCCAGTCATCTATCTTCTCCTGTAGTGCGTCTAGCTCTCCTTCGTGCTCGATGCGAGCGTCTTGGAGCTCCTCCTCTAGCTCGGCCTTGCGGGTCATGAGGTTCTTTATGACGACCATGTTGTCGGACAGCTCCAGCTCCATCATGCGAATGTGCTCCTCCATGTCCTGGATATGGGATGCTATCGTCTCGTCCTCCAGGGTACGCACCACATCTCCGTTTGCGTCGCGGCGTCCGTACATCACGAAGGAGGGCCTCTTGAGGTCTTCGTCATACACCTCCCGAATGCGTCCGAGAGCAATGTGAGCAGCAATACCCCTGCCCAAGCCCCATGTTGCGGTATCCACATGGAAATCAATGGGCTTGGTTCGGTTTCCGAGGATGCATCCGGGGATATGAGCATCGATCCTCCAACGTGTCTCCTCGGGCAGGGTGGCGGTGAAGGTTCCAGTGAATGTGGGAAGCCCAATCTTCAGGTGCTTCGTGATCTTCACCAGCTGCCTTCCAAAGGGCATGGTCTCATCGGGCTGCTCAAACTCAACAAGGGCGGACGACATCTACATTTTGAAAAAGATAAGAATTAGTATTGAAGTAGAGAAGATACGAGACCAAAGGATATATATGGAAAATGAAAACTATAGTTTTTATCCTATGGCTTTTCTCCATTTCTATGGGTCGCGTCCTACAGTCAACGTGTGCTCTGATACCATCTAGTAGCGACCCGACTCGGTAAGAGTCGAAGTCTCTGTGCTTACCGTGCTAGTCCCTGGATCGACTTGCTAGCACACACAATACTCAATGAAATAACAGAAATAACACACATCTCTTTATTACATCGATAGTCCAGGAGCAATACATTTATTACAAAATAGGGCATAAAGCCAATAATCAAATACTGCGGAAGCAAAGAAGTAAATGAGTCCAACTCCACGAGCAAGGTTGAGTGTAGAACATCGACCTATCGCACCTTAATCCTCGTCGGATATATCTGCAACGTGATAAGTTGCAGCCAAAATGAGTCAGTACATTGAATGTACTGGCAAGTCACATCATAGGGTAATGAACCTACTTTTACATGCAGTTTGGCTGGGGGAAAGCTCTAAGTTTTAGTTGTTTGCATAAAGCTAGTTTTTCCCTATTAGAAAAGATTGTTATTCTACTAGTACACATTTGCATAGGATGAGTTGGCAAATCCAACTCCATCGGTCCCCAAGTTTCATTTAAACCCCAACTGTTTAATTAAAGGTGAGGAGATCTCCTGACATTTTCACTACTAGATGCTCAAGTTGTCCGTAACCGGGGACACGGCTAATCGATTAGGTTGAAACTCTGCAGAGGTTGTGCACTTTTCCCGACAAGACTCGACCACCTCCATGATCGGAAGATCGAGACATAGCCTTTCGAAAATGTTCCCCCTTAACCCACGGATAGGCCGGTACACCTACATCATTCTACATCTGCTAGCCCATCCCGGAAGGGGGCACACTAACTACTCAGCTAAGCCAGAGCCCATATTGGCATGTGGCTGCACACGTAAGCTTCTAGACATGAGAATACGAGTGATCTCTTTGAGCCTGAGCGGACGGTCCACTAGTGGTGCACCACCATGGATTTCCCATGTGTGCCCCACTGTACTTCGCCACCATTCCCACAAGTTTCCACCCAGGTAGTTCATTATTTAACTTAGGTCTTATTTACTACACTGTCACTCATCTCTCACAATGATCGCTCCCCAACCCACGTCTACTTAGCATAGCAACATAAAGTAAAACGATGGCGACAAAGTTATATGGTTCAGACCTACTTCAATGAACTACTGGGTGTAAGCAAAGTCATGTGGCACCAGTTTCCTACCATGCAGTCCTACCCCAAAGAACTAAGTGCATAATAAAAATATAGGTAATGAAACATGATCAATATGCAACTTGCCTTGGTACTGCTGGTTGAATTCTAAAGACTGATAATATTCTGCTTCGCACTCCGGGCAATCTATCGCAAGGAAGATAAACAAACATAAGCAACAATCCAAAGAACCAAGAAGAACATGCAAAGCAAAAGTCTCGGAAAAACCAAATGAACAAACATCACCCTAGCATGAAACATATTCTAAGTGTAAAACAACATGGGCCTATGGTTCAGGAAGTGATGTGAGGTATAGTGCAAACTATGCATACTAGTAAAAATATTAAAGGGTAGAGTCTAGTCTGTGAAAATATTTTGAGAAAGGTCTAGGTGATAGGGTTTAGCTACAGTGACACGGTGCAAAAAGAATCACGTCAATCGGAGCTACGGTTTAGGAGATATGGCCATTTGAAGTTTGAATTCAAATCTGAATAAAGTTAAAATTTGAATTTGGCCAAAAGTTTTCAAAGTTGGCTTTCTGGATAAAGCTATTCGAGATGAACATTTTGGCGCTGGTTTCATCGAATTTGGTTCAACGGTTAAAAAGTTATGGCTATTCGAAGTTTAGGGGCTAAACTGAAATTAACAGGGACTTGACTGTGAAAGTTTTATTCACGACCAGGTCCCTGGCCACGTGGCGGGCTGCGGGTGGCTGGCAGCGTTCGCTGCGGAAGCGTAGCACGGCGAACGACCGCTACTTAAGTAAAACAGCTACCGCGGCTAGAAAAAAACTAATACCGAGATCGGTTTATCTAAACTAATTGGTTTAATCTAAACCGGATGAACCGATAAAAAGAACAAAACTAAACCGTTCTAGAAGAAACACTAAACGTATAGCGAGCGAGGGGTTCGCTCACCTCGACGACGACAAAAAGGACAGCGGCGCCGGCGTCGGGCGGTGACGGGGCGGCGGGTCCTGGTGGCGGCGAAGGTGTCGGGGAGGACGGGCGTGGCGGGGGCGGTCCGGTGGTGGGGTCGGTGGTGGTCGGGGCGCCTGGGATAGCGAGGTAGAGGGCGGTGGCTCCGGCGAGGGCGCAGGTCGTCGGGGCGGCGGTTCCGGCGAGACCTAGGCAGCAAAACATGTCAACAAGATGCGCCTCGGCGAGTAACGAAGATTGACAGAAACAAAGTGAAGGTAGGGGAGTCTACGACGACAGAAAACACCGGCGAGATATTCCGGCTCCGGCGAGATCCAACGCGGCAGTGCGGCGGTTGTGAGGAGCGAGGGACAATGTGAAGTGGCAGAATGGAACGAGGGGCATCGGGGGCATTTATAGGCGCGAGGAGGGGCTGCGGAGTCGCGGGGTTGATGCTTATCCCGAGAGCGGGCTGCGGGTGCCGGTCGTTGCGGGAGCGCGAGCTCCTGCTTATCCAGCGGGTTGAGCGGGAGGTTAGGGACGAAGGGTTACGGCCCCACTGGCAGCGGCGGTGGGAGAGAGAGCGATCGAGGGAAGAGAGGCGTGGGCGAGCAAGGCGAAGCCTGCGGGCGCTAGGGCCTTGGGCGCGGGCTGGCCTGTCGGTGCACCCCTGGCCGGTCGGGCTGGGCCAGCTGGCCAGTAGGCCAGTGGGCCGCGCGGCTGGTGGCTGCTGGGCCGTCTGGCCAGCGCGTGCGTGCATGTTTTTTTAACCGAATACTAAAGTGGCCTAAAACTAATTCAATTGAATTAATAAAAACACCGAATTAATTTCTAAAATAACTATTTAATATTTAGAGCCTAATGAACATTAACTTAAGCACAAAACATTTTGAAAATATTTTCCCTAATGCAATTAATGCACTCTTTGCAAATAAAATAAATACCAAACAACTCCAAAACTAAAAGTAATATTCAAAATAAAAGTTCCCACTCTTTTTTTTATATTTTGAGGAAGTCATCTTATCCCCTCTCATTTGTTCTTCTCGAGTGGAAAACTGTTATTTGAATATTTCAATAACTCCAAAATGCAAAGAAATATGATATGCATTGAATGATTCTATTAACATCCAAATTTAATAAAATTGGGATGTTACATATAAGATATGCATTGCACACGTACTCATAGGAATATCTTACTCAAGTAGATATAGGGCACTATAAACAATGAGATAACAAACTCTCATATAGAGCAATAAGATGAATTTGAACAAAATGGTATTTCGGGTTATCATTCGGTGTAGAAACCAAATAAGTACATGATCATCTATACTAACACAAGCATAACATGAGAGTTTAGAAATAAACACAATGATTGGATAGCATATTATTAACATTCGAACTAGATAGATCATCGTGCAAAGCAACAATTGGAATGGCCTTAATCAAACGATTTTCCAAATATGATTTTAAAGATAATCATAGGCAAAACTGCACAAGAATGCCATATGTAAACAAGGCATTTCATGCCACAGAGATATAAGATAATCTCAAATATAAATTCTAAGTGGCAACCCTCAATTGATCATATTAACAAGGATTATGATATTCACAAAGCATATCACTCCCCCATAATGTGATGATCCATGTATTATACATAAGAGGCTTATCAAATCCAGCCAAAGATAGTCAATGGATGAGAATTTGAGTTTCGAATGAACTTGACACGCCACATAGTGACAAGATAATTAATCTTGCACTATAAATACTAGGTGGTATCCATATATATACACATTTTAGGTTTGTGATGTGCGTAGAGCATAACACTCCCCCATAATGTGATCATCCATCAATATCTAAAAAACCAGGGAAGATTCAACTAATGAAGCAATAAAGGCTCAAGACTACACACATAAATATATGACATGCGTTGCAACCTACACATGCTAGATAACACAAATCAGGCATATTAGGAGACACAACATATAAAAACACATGCTAGGTACAAAACCTAAACATGCATGGGGTTAGTAACTTTCAATGTAGATAATACAAATACAAGTTACCGCCACGAGGAGCATTGGAATGACAAATATGATGATAATTCACTTGACTTGGTTTGAAACATAATGAATGGTGAGAATAATTTTTCTTCATGAACAAGCCACGTCTCCAATGCCCTCCACACACTTATTGGTCAAGTTTGAGCTCGATGGTCCCCAACCACGTTGGGTCCTAAGAAGTTAGTAACAATAGGCTTGGCAACCCAAATGGTCTTATCCACTTTCAAACCACTTTGGGCACCAACATACTTGGCAAACATATTACCATCAACATCCTTCCTAAGTGAATAATAATCATTGATAATTGGAGGCTAAGACACATTACCATTGAGATATGATGAAGATATGTGTCCCTTCTCACGGCAAATATAGCAACATGTGCTCCCCTTTCTCTTCTTCTTTACTTCCTCAACTTGGAGAACATTATCTTGGTTAATCATGGGGAGAGGCATTTCATTATCTTGAGATTGAACTTGACGCCACTTCCCTTGATTCTTCACTCTTGAAGCTTTCTTCTTCAATGGACAAGATCTCACATGGTTTCCAACATTCTTGCACTTGAAGCAAATAATGTTGGCCGGATTCTTGACTTGATATTGTCCCTTCTTCTTGTACTTGGACTTCATCTTGTTGGAGATGAAACCAAGTCCTATTTTGTCTTGAGGGTCCTTTTGCACACTCAAGATATTCTCACAACATTTTTCCAAGTCTTTCTTCAAACTAGTGACTTGGGCCTTGAGCTCTTTATTTTCCTCTACAAGGTTAGTATTAACAAAAAACTAGAGGAAATAGAAGCTTCATTGTTAGAGCAACAAGGCATGGTGAGCAATTCATCACAAGATGTATTAATATCATGTAGAGAGTAATTGCAAGGACTAGCACATGGCAATAAGGTATTTCGAGTAGAAGGTATGATAATATCCACATGAGACTCACACGATTTTACCTTGGTGACCATAGCCTCATGAGCTAACTTTAGCCCATCATGAGAGATTAGAAGATCCTCGTGAGTGCCCAAGAGCTTTTCATGACTTTCTTCCAATTTCCCATAATTGCTAGTTAGCAAATCAAGTTGAGTCCTAAGCTCAACATTTTATTTTAATATTGATGCTTCACACAAGATAGAGTTAGTAGCGCAAACAACATTATCAATATGAGATGAGCATGTAGATACTAGAGACTCCGCATGAGTAGCTTGAAGTTCCCCATGAGACTTAGAAAGTTTGGTGAGCTCTCCTTTGACATTCTTGTAGCCAAGGTCAAGGTGCTCAAAATCCTTTTTAAGTTTACAATGAGTAACTTCAATCTCTTCTTTTAAAGACCTCAAATCACTAAGACATTGATGAGCCTTAGCAAGTTCATGTTCAAGTTGTTCACTTTTGCCCTGCTCGTTAAGAAATAAGTCATTACGTTTTTGAAAGCAAGCAAGAACATCTTGGAACCTTTTATAAGTGTTATTTTTAGCTCTATGAAGAGTTTTCCCAATATCATAGAGATTTTGAGTCATGTCATCATCATCATCCTCATTACAACTATCATCATTATCACTAAGAGAAGATGATACCTCGTCATTACCTCTTGCCATTAGGCACATGTGAACAAAGGGGGTTGATGATGATTCTTTTGGAGAAGAGGGTTCTTCATCAATCAAGCATGCCTCATCTTTCTTGATTTCCTCTACATGGTTAGTCATAGGACAACTGGAGGAAACCAAAGCATTTCTATCATGGCAACATGGGAGATCAAGCATGCCATCACAGGATATTTCTTCACTCACCATGTTATTACCTTGTGGCATGCCACATGTTGGTGAAGTGGAAGATATTGAAGTGTCCAAGTAATTCGAGGTGGAAGCAATAGAGAGTTCTTCATGATTTAAAAATGTGGAGAACTCCTCCATTAACTCCTCGAAAAGAATATTGTCTTCATGAAGATTGGACCCACCATATATATCTTTAATTTTGGTCCAAGCCTCATGAGCCGACTTGCAAGTTGAGATTTCCTTAAACACTTCGAAGGATATAGCTTGGTCAATGGCACTCAAAACTTGACTATCAAGATGCATATACTCAAGTGATGGAGATTGTCCATACTTTAGATTTGAATCCCCTATAACAACAATCTGCAAAGCATTTGGACCCATGGCCTGAAAGTGACAAAGCATGCATAATCTCCACATAATGTAATTTGTGCCATTAAAACAAAATGTGTCATTGTGCACTAGTTCACTAGCCTAATAAGGAGAGACCGGTCTCTGATACCAATTGAAAGGACCACGATGTCGCCTAGAGGGGGGGTGAATAGGCATTTTAAAATCTTTTATGGATTTGGCTATATCCTAATGCGGAAATAAACTAAGCGAATACTTTTCAAGCACAAATCCTAAATATAATAGGCTCACTTAGTGCACCAACAACTTATCATAAACAAGATGAGACTAACGAGGATATGAGTAAGCACAAGTAAGTCACACAAACTTACTCAATGTATATCACGAGATATGGAAATGAATAATACACACAACCACCAGTAAGCAATACAAGCTTACACACATTGTATCACAATATAGGGAATTGAATGATACAAGCAGACTCAAGTAAGTTACACAAATTTACTTGAGCAATATCACAATATATGGAAGTGTATGACACAAGTTAGTAATTCACACTAATCACAAAGTATATCAATAGTAGCAAGTATGAATTGCGGAATATGAAATGTAGGCCTAAATAATCTCTACAAGGAAATGGCCAACACAATATTGTGAACCACCACAATATAATGAGGACAACAAGATATAGTGAATGCACGGTCAAATGACCAAAGTAAACCACAAGTAAGGAGTTAGGGTTAGGGATAACCAAAGTCACAAAGACGAGGATGTATCCCGATGTTCACTTCCTTGGAGGGAAGCTAGTCACCGTTAGAGAGGTGGATGTTAACACGAAGGCACACCAACGCCACGAAAGCTCACCCTATTCTCCTTGAGATATCACCACGAAGGTGATTCCCAACCACTAGTGGTAGACCTTGAGGCGGCCTCCAAACCTTCACAAACTTTCCGGGGGACAAATCACAAGTTGATTCCTCACCGGAGCACTCCTACCGCCTAGGAGTCTACAACCTCCAAGAGTAACAAGATATAGGGGGAAATGCTCAAGACTTGCTCAAATCACAAATTGCTTTGGTCAAAACAGAGAGGAGGAGCGGGTGTATGCTTGGATGAAATCTCTCTCATGAACTCTCACAAATCTCTTCGGGGTCTAGCACATGAAGGCTCAAATCCCTCTCTCTCAAATCCCACCAAAAGCAACTAATGATATGGAGGGATGGGAGAGGAGAGGAACAATGGAGGAGGTCAACAAATGAACCCTAGATCCATAGGATAGTTTTCCCCCAATTGGATTGGAGTTTTGAGGCTTGGGGGAGGAGGATAGAGCTCAAAAGAATGGGGAAATCTCAGATCCAAAAGCACTAACTCGATGGGGAAGAAGGGTGCCTTATATAGTGCCCCACCAAATTTGCCCGTTACGCACAGAAAAACGCAACTTGGAACTTCTAGGCAAGCCCGGAACTTCCGGGCTCCCTTTGGAACAGATATGTGCAAACTCTCTAGTTAACCTAGAGCTTTGCCCAGAACTTCCGGCCCCCGGAACTTCCGGGCTGCCCGGAACTTCAGTCCCCGCAGAAAACAGCTAGCATGCCGAAAGTAAAACATGCATAACTTTTTCGATTTTGATGATCTTGGGCTCATTTTGAAGCTATGGAAAAACCCCAGGTCCTCACATAGAGAACCATCCAAGATCAACCAAAATGGAGGATGCCAAATATGCAAAGGTGTTATCATATATTTGGGAAACCTATTTGGCTTTGGATTTGGTTTGGTATATAGGATAGGAGTGGAGTTGTGTAGAGAAGATGTTGACTTGAGCAAATCCATCTTAAACCCCTTTGATCCCCTCTTAATAGTGCGGGATCCCTATAAATCAAAAATCATAAAAGAGCTATGCTACATAGATATCGAGAATCCATTCTTGAGTGTATCTGTTTCTTTGGTGGTCATCACTCCACAACACTAACGTCAAAGGAACTAATAACTTTGACACGAGCCGTTCACTTGAGATTGATGTTGATGTTTATTCTTGGCTAAAGATGAAGGCAAGACATTGGTGAAGTCTTCAAGTCTCTCCCCCATACACAATGTGGGAAGCTTTTCTTTGTATAAATCTTCACTTGTCCATCATGTGATCATCCACAAGCTTCAAGCATGTAATCCTTTGGGATGGTTATCTTGAACTCGCCCTTAACAACCATGATCACCAACACTTCATGTCATCCTCTCATAGACACTTGAAATTTCTCTCTCGATGCGAGCCCATGAGAATCACCTAACCCTCAAAAATATAGACAACACATAGTATGGGTTAGTACATAGAGTGTAATTGATAATTTCTTATCGTACCACAAGATCCTATGTGGTGCATCATTTGCGCTCATGTGTTGACCATTTAGAGTTCGATCTTTGAGCTTCATCTTGGTCAACCTATATCTCTACTCCATGTTTAATCTTGATGTCTTGAAGGGTATATTGAATTCTTCACTTGAATAGCTTGCTTGAATACTTGATCAATCATGACACAACACATGAGTCCATTATGATCATATCTTTGAGCCACTCCTAAAATTCATCATTCAAATCATCGTTTTAAGATCTTGATCCATTATGCCTCAAACCATAGCTCTAAGCATGGCAACCCTTAAGATACTCCAATGAACTTCATTTTGATCATCTCAATGTAATTGTTGCTTCAAAGGAGTTGTCTTCCATTATTCTTCAATCATTTCCAATGGGACTAACCTTCAAATGTATATCTCAATACAAACATTAGTACATAAGGATTGTCATTAATTACCAAAACCACACATGGGGACTACATGTACTTTCAGATGGTCTCGTGAAACTCTTGCTCGAACTCATGGGAGCTTTTGTTTGGGTCGGGGTGGAGCAGCTTCTTCATCATCTCGTTCTTCTTCTGGCATTCTTCATTGTTGGCGTTGTCATTCTGTTGTCTAGGTGCATAAGGAGGTTGATGAGGTTCATCTTGCTGTACTTCCTCGTTTTCTTCATCTTGGCATGTCCCACTTGTGGATGCTTCCATGTCAACTCTTGGTTCACCTTGTCATGAGGTAAAAGTTTCCACTTGGATGGACGAGGTACTCTCCTTCACCTACGTTGGACGAATCTTGCCAATAGACAAGTCTTGGATTGCTTTCGAAGGGTCTTTGTCTCCTACATCAATTGGCAATTGCGCTACTTGCGATCCGTTAGATTCATCAAACTTCACATCTACCGTCTCTTCAACCTTTCGGGTGAAATTGTTGTAGACATGGTAAGTGTGAGAGTTTGAGCCATAACCAAGTAGGAAACCCTCATGAGATTTAGGAGAAAATTTAGAACAACGATGCTTATCCAGAATGTAACACTTTGAGCCAAACACTCGAATGTATCAACTTGGGGTTTGTTACCGGTGAGAAGCTCGTATGTGGTCTCGCCGAGTAGCTTGTGAAGGTACAAGCGATTTGTTGCGTGACAAGATGTCTCAACCGTTTCCACCCAAAAGTGTTTTGGTGTCTTATACTCATCAAGCATCTTTCTCTCCATCTCAATAAGAGTTCGGTTCTTCCTCTCAACAACTCCATTTTGTTGAGGCGTGTACGTAGCTGAGAACTCATGTGAAATCCCTTCTTCATCGAGAAAGGTATCCACAATTGCGTTCTTGAACTTCGTTCCGTTGTCGCTGGGAACCTTCTTGATCTTCACATCAAATTGATTTTGGACCTTCCTAGCGAAGTTCTTGAAGAGCTTTTGGACTTGCGATTTATCATCAAGAAAGAACACCCACGTAAATCTTGAAAAATCATCGACTATGACTAGACCAAATGAGTTACCACCGAGACTTTTGTAGGTGTTTGGACCAAAAAGATCCATATGAAGTAGCTCGAGCGGTCTTCTCATGGTCATGATGTTCTTCATGGGATGGGTTCCTCCTACTTGTTTTCCTACTAGACAAGCACTACAAAGTCTATCCTTGTCAAATATAACATCTTTTACTCCAAGGATATGATCACCTTTAATAAGCTTATCAAGATTTCGCATGCCCACACGACCTAACCTTCTATGCCACAACCAGCCTTTCGAGGATTTAGCAATTAGGCAAATTCTAGGTTGAGTCTTTCTAGTGAAGTCAACAATATATAGATCACCTCTACGTATACCAGTAAAGACCATTTTATGATTATCTCTACGATACACTTGGCAATCTACTTCAGTAAATAGGACATTAAAACCAAAGTCAACAAGTCTAGATACGGAAAGTAAGTTGTAGCCAAGAGATTCAACAAGCATAATATTTTGTATGGAGCTATCATGTGAGATGGCCACCTTACCAAGGCCGACCACCTTACCCTTTAAGTTGTCACCAAAAGTGACATTCTTTCGAGGGTCGTCGTTTTCAGCAAGCTCATAAAATATATCTTTGTCTCCGGTCATATGATCGGTACACCCACTACCAAGAACCAATTCCTTTCCTCCAGCCATGTAGCCGCGAAGGTTTGCCATAAGACCAAAGTGTCTCATAGACTCATCAAGATCAAGGTCACTATCATCATCCTCATCATAGTATCCATGTTCATCATCGTCTTGTGATGGATCAATTCCAAGAGAGGGTAATTCATTAGATAAATGGTCATCACAGTAGTCATCTTTATGAATTCTAATGGCTTCAGAGATGATATTGCTAATGATTCCAACATCTCCTTTAACACTCATAAGATTAGTAAGCTCAAATAGACAATCACCAAATTTGGGATCATTGGAACTCATCTTACTCAAGTCAATAGACTTATGAAGGATCTCATCTATGTTTTTCAAGGAATAGTTTGGAAATCATTCCCCAAGAAATCTCCATATGGTGTAGGCACAATCAAGAGCAGACAAGCTAGCAAGCAAGTTTCTAGGCAAACCTCTAGTGATTAAATTGACAGTTCTAAGATTATGGATCACGTCAATAGACTCATCAAGGGTAGGATGCAAAGGATCAACATGAGGTGCGCATGGGCTAGTAATGTACTTGTTCAAATGATATTCATTGAAAATCTCAAGCATCTCAATTTTCCACTCATGAAACTACTCTCCATCAAGAATAGGCACTCTACGTCTAAGACTCCCCAACGTAGACTTATCCATCTTCCTCCAAAGGTGTTTAAACCAAAGCAATGGAGACCAATTCTCTGATACCAATTGAAAGGATCTAGAAGAGGTGTCTAGAGGGAGGGGGGTGAATAGACTCCTAACAAAGAAAAGTTGCAGTTTTTATTTTCTCCAAGTTAAGGTAGAGTTTTAGCACAAGTTTAAACATCTACAATACATTCAAGCAAGCATGGAAAGAGTATATGAGCAGCGGAAAGTAAAGCATGCAATTTGCAAGAAAGTAAAGGGATGGGATTGGAGTGTGCAAACGCAATTGGAGACATGGAGATTTTTGGCGTGGTTCCGGTAGGTGGTGCTATTGTACATCCACATTGATGGAGACTTCAACCCACGAGGGGTAATGGTTACGCGAGTCCACGGAGGGCTCCACCAACGAAGGGTCCACGAAGAAGCAACCTTATCTATCCCACCATGGCCATCGCCCACGAAGGACTTGCCTCAATAGGGTAGATCTTCACGAAGTAGGCGATCCCCTTGCCCGTACAAACTCCTTAGTTCAACTCCACAATCTTGTCGGAGGCTCCCAAGTGACACCTAACCAATCTAGGAGACACCACTCTCCAAAAGGTAATAGGCGGTGTGTTGATGATGAACTCCTTGCTCTTGTGCTTCAAATGATAGTCTCCCCAACACTCAACTCTCTCTCACAGGTTTGGATTTGGTGGAAAGATGATTTGAGTGGAAAGCAAGTTGGGGAAGGATAGAGATCAAGATTTATGTGGTTGGATTGGATTATCTTGACCTCAACACATGAGTAGGTGGTTCTCTCTCAGAAAATGTACGCTGGAAGTGTAGGCATGTTCTGATAGCTCTCCTTCGAATGAAGAGTGGGTGGAGGGGTATATATAGCCTCCACACAAAATCTAACCGTTACACAGAAATCACCAAACTCGGTGGGACCGAATCAGAAAACTCGGTCAGACCAATTTAGTTCAAAATGTGACCATTAGGCATTTCGGTGGGAGCGATATGATCAACTCGGTGGGACCAATGTGCTAGGTTTAGGGTAATACCTCGTCTCAGTTTGACCGATTACGTAAACTCGGTGAGACCGATTTTGGTAATAAGCAAAATAGAGAGTTGGTCAAGCAAACTCGGTGGGACCGATTGCATATCTCGGTGGGACTGATATTATTGCAATAGGTAACAGAGAGTTTGCAAGCCCGTCTCGGTGAGACCGAGATCCCATCAGTGAGACCGAAATGATTAGGGTTTGTGGCAGTGGCTATGTCAAGTGAACTCGGTGGCGTCGGATGGAAAATTTCGGTGGGGCCGAGTTTAACTTTTGGTTTGGGACATATGTGGATATGGGAAAGTGGTTGAAGGTTTTGAGCATATCACTAAGCATTTTGAGAAAGCAAGCCATTAAGAAACGCCTCATCCCCTTTTAATAGTATTAGCTTTCCTATGGACTCAATGTGATCTTGGATCACTAAAAGTAAAATGTAGAGTCTTGAGCTTGAACCAATCCTTTGTCCTTAGCATCTTGAAAGGGTTCCATATCATCTTGTCCACGCCACTCCATCTCTTGAACTTGTCTGACAAGAGATATGTTGTCATTAATTACCAAAACCACCCAGGGAGCACTTGTGCTTTCATCGTCCAATATATGAACCTTTACCTCTCGAACATTTCGAGACTCCTTGTCATGTCCGTGATCTCATCCGGGACTCCGAACAACATTCGGTCACCAAATCACATAACTCATATAATACAAAATCATCATCTAATGTTAAGCGTGCGGACCCTATGGCTTCGAGAACTATGTAGACATGACCGAGAAACCTCTCCGGTCAATAACCAACAGTGGAACCTAGATGCTCATATTGGTTCCCACATATTCTACGAAGATCTTTATCGGTCATACCGTAATGACAACATATGTTATTCCCATTGTCATCGGTATGTTACTTGCCCGAGATTCGATCGTCGGTATCTTCATACCTAGTTCAATCTCGTTACCGACAAGTCTCTTTACTCATTTCGTAATGCATCATCTCCTAACTAACTCATTAATCACATTGCTTGCAAGTCTTATTATGATGTGCATTACTGAGAGGGCCCACAGATACCTCTCTGATACTCGGAGTGACAAATCCTAATCTCGATCTATGCCAACCCAACAAACACCTTTGGAGATACCTGTAGAGCATCTTTATAATCACCCAGTTACGTTGTGGCATTTGATAGCACACAAGGTACTCCTCTGGTATTCAGGAGTTGCATAATCTCATAGTCAAAGGAATATATATAAGTCATGAAGAAAGCAATAACAATTAACGATCATTATGCTAAGCTAACGGATGGGTCTTGTCCATCACATCATTCTCCTAAGGATGTGACCCCGTTCATCAAATGACAACACATGTCTATGGTTAGGAAACTTAACCATCTTTGATTAGCGAGCTAGTCTAGTAGAGGCTTACTAGGGACATGGTATTTGTTTATGTATTCACACATGTATTTAAGTTTCCGATCAATACAATTCTAGCATGAATGATAAACCTTTATCATGATTAAGGAAATATAAAAATAACAACTTTATTATTGCCTCTAGGGCATATATCCTTTAGTCTCCCACTTGCACTAGAGTCAATAATCTAGTTCACATCGCCGTGTGATTAACACCAATAGTTCACATCTTTATGTGATTAACACCCATAGTTCACATCGCCATGTGACCAACAACCAAAGGGTTTACTGGAATCAATAATCTAGTTCACATCACTATGTGATTAACACCCAAAGAGTACTAAGGTGTGATCATGTTTTGCTTGTGAGAGAAGTTTAGTCAATTGGGTCTGCCACATTCAGATCCATATGTATTTTGCAAATTTCTATGTCTACAATGCTCTCCATGGAGCTGCTCTAGCTAATTGCTCCCACTTTCAATATGTATCCAGATTGAGACTCAGAGTCATCTGGATCAGTGTGAAAGCTTGCATCGACGTAACTCTCTACGCCAAACTCTTTATCACCTCCATAGATCGAGAAATATTTCCTTAGTCCTCTAAAGATAATTTTGACCGTGTCCAGTGATCTACTCCTGGATCACTGTTGTACCCCCTTGACAAACTCATGGCAAAGTACATAGTAGGTCTGGTACACAACATGGCATATCGTATATAGAACCTATGGCTGAGGCATAGGGAATGACTTTCATTCTCTCTAGATCTTCTGTCGTGGTCGGGCTTTGAGTCTTACTCAACTTCACACATTGTAATACATGCAAGAAGCCTTTCTTTGACTAATCCATTTTGTACTTCTTCAAAACTTTATCAAGGTATGTGCTTTGTGAAAGTCCAATTAAGCGTCTTGATTTATATCTATAGATCTTGATGCCTAATATATAAGCAGCTTCACTGAGGTCTTTCATTGAAAAACTTTTCTTCAAGTGTCCTTTTATGCTTTCCATAAATTCTACATAATTTCTAATCAATAATATGTCATCCACATATAATATTAGAAATGCTACAGAGATCCCACTCACTTTCTTGTAAATACAGGCTTCTTTGAAAGTCTGTATAAAACCATATGCATTGATCACATTATCAAAGCGTATATTCCAACTCTGAGATGCTTGCACCAGTACATAATGGATCGTTGGAGCTTGCACACTTTGTTAGCACCTTTAGGATCGACAAAACCTTCTGGTTGCATCATATACAACTCTTCTTTGAGAAATCCATTAAGGAATGTGATACGTCTCCAACGTATCTATAATTTATGAAGTATTCATGCTGTTATTTTATCATTCTTGGATGTTTTACAATCGTATTATAGCAACTTTATATCATTTTTTGGGACTAACCTATTGACCCAGTGCCCAGTGCCAGTTGCTGTTTTTTGCTTGTTTTTTACATCATAGAAAATCAATATCAAATGGAGTCTCAAGCACCGTGAAATTTTTTGTGGATTTTTTATGGGCCAGAAGACTCTTGATGGGCCAAAGCAGCACCAGGGGTGCCCCGAGGGGGGGGGGGCACAATCCACCAGGGCGCGCCAAGGCCCCGTGGCGCGCCCAGGTGGGTTGTGTCCACCTCGGTGCCCTCTCGTACCCCTCTTTGCACTGTAAATTCACAAATATTCCGAAACCCTTCGGGGTTAACCTAGATCAGAAGTTTCGCTGTTGCAGGGCTCCATAGCCACCGAAAACCAATCTAGAACTATTCCGGCACCCTGCCAGAGGGGGGCCATCTCCGGTGGCCATCTTCATCTTCTTGGCGGCCACCGCGATGAGGAGGGGGTAGTCCACCCTCGAGGCTGAGGGTTTGTACCAGTAGCTATGTGTTTAATCTCTCTCTCTCTCTCGTGATCTATGTCATGGGCTTTGTTAATATAGATGGATCATATGATGTTTCTCCCCTCTATACTCTTGTTGTGATGTTTTGAATCTTTACCCTTTGAAGTTTTGTCATGTCGGATTGAATGTTCAGATTTGAGAACACATGATATATGTCTTGCGGTATGAATACTTGAGGTGACAATGGGGTATCATATTGATTCACTTGATATACGTTATGGCACTCAACTTGCGGACTCCCGCGGTGATATTGGGGTAATCTATGCATAGGGGTTGATGCATGTTTTTATCATCTATTCTCCGATAGAAACTTTGGGGTCTCTTTGTAGTTCTTTGTGTGGATTGAGTATTATGAATATGAATATGCTTTGGTGTTATTCTAGTACGAACTCTAGGATAGATCGAACGGAAAAAATAGCTTTGCGTTATTTTAGTACGAACTCTTGAATAGATCGAGCAGAAAGAATAGCTTTGAGGTGGTCTTGTACCCTACAAACAATTTCTATCTTTCGTTCTCCACTAATAGGAACTCGGGAGTGATTCTTTGTTGCACTTTGAGGGATAATTATATGATCCAACTATATTAACACTGTTGAGAGATTGCACTAGCGAAAGTACGGACCCTAGGCCTCATTTTTAAGCATTGCAATACCATTTTTGTGCCCATCTACTATTTTCTACCTTGCTGTTTTTATTTATTCAGATTATAAAAATATATTTTTACTATCCATATTACACTTTTATTAGCATCTCTTCGCCGAACTAGTGCACCTATACAATTTGCCATTGTATTGGGCGTGTTGGGGACACAAGAGGTTTCTTGTATTCGGTTGTAGGGTCGTTTGAGAGAGACCATCTTCATACTACACCTCTCACGATTGATAAACCTTAGGTAATCCACTTGAGGAAAAATTGCTACTATCCTACATAACTCTGCGCTTGGAGGCCCAACACGTCTCTACAAGAATAAAGTTGCGTAGTATACATCAAGCTCTTTTCTGGTGCCGTTGCCGGGGAGGTGAGTGATTGAAGGTATATCTTTAGATCTTGCAATTGAATCTTTTAGTTTCTTGTTTTATCACTAGTTTGGCTTATAAAATAAAACTACATAAAAATGGAATTTAGGTTGCACCATATTATTGATCATCTTTATAATGTCTTTCTTGAAAATGATGGTTCGAAAAATTGTGCTCAATTGTTAGAAGAAGAAGTCAATAAAATGCTTGGCACAAAATATTTGAATGATGAGCATGATTGCAATGTTGTTAGTATGAATTCTTTGAATATCCAAAATGCTAATGATGATTGCACAAGTCATGACAAAAATGTTTCTTACAAGCATGTCACTTTTTGCGGAGTGAATTGGGATTGCAATTGCACACCAAAAAGGGAAGATAGATTTTGTAAGAAGCATAAATATTTAGAAATGAAAAAGTTGCAAGAGAGGCTAGATGATTGTGCTGAAATATTTCATTTTTTCACCATCCTTGTGAACTTTGCAATGAACATGGTCATTTAAATCTCCAATGCAAATTCTTTCATGATCAAATCGTGTCCAAAAATTGTGATAACTTGATTACCCTTGAGCATCATAAAGAGATTAGTCTTATTTTGGGGTATGAAGAAATGAAAATTATAATTAAAGGTATTCCAAAATTTAGTCTTGAGAGATTTCTTGATTTTGATCTAGAAGAAATTTATATGTTTTGTGAGGTAAATTGCATTGAGAATCCTTATATGGCCAACTACTTAAAGATAAGAAAACAAATAAAATATTAAGAGAGTACTAATGAAAGGGAAAATATTTCCCAATACCCTCCTAGTGTTTATTATGATGAATCACGTAACGAATAGGAGTTTCTTATCCAATCAATCTCTTCAACAAGAAGCTTGAAAAAATTAATTAAACCCACACATGGTGTGGTGAAGAAGAAGAAAAGAAGAAATAATAGAGGTAAAAAGGCATCTCTCCCAAATAATGTTGCTCCCATCACCATCGTGCCTCATGAAATTGAATCAAATATGTTGATGGAGGATGATGATATTCATGATGATTTTGTTATTCCTATTGCTTGTTGTGATGATTATGATTGGGAAGACAATGATATCAATTATGATCTTGAAAATATTTTTAGCACTTGCTTGGAAGAATATGATAATAATGTTTGCTATAGTATTGGTGCCATTCATGCTATTGATAAAAATGATTGTGATATGCAAAAAGACAAGCTTGGGGATGCTATGTTTGATGAGTATGATATGTTTGAAGATTTATTTGCTGGAAATAATGCTTGTCCTAAGCTTGGGGATGCTTTGCTTAACGAATATTATCCTTTGATTCCTTCTACTTTTGATAAGAAAAATTATTATGATGATAGCATGCCTCCTATTTATGATGATTACCTTGATGAAAGTGGGTTTGGAAGAGTGTCAACTCTAGGTAGTAGTGATCCCACTATTTTGGAGGGTGTTGAATCTTATTAAAATATTGAGGAAAGTGTATTTGGAGAGGTCATGACTTTATTTCGTGATACATCCACTATTTTGGAAGAGGTTTCAATTGACTATGACAATGAAGTTGCTATGTATGATGATTATTACGATGACATGTATGCCATAAAGAGTGATAAATCTTCTATGCTTGTGCATCATGAAACGAGTGTTGTATATGATAGCTATATTGTTGAATTCATTCATGATTCTACTGAAAATTATTGTGAGAAAGGAACTTATGCTCTTACATATCTCAATAATATCAAGTTTCTTCTCTATGTGTTGATTGTTTTAAAGTTGCACTTGTGTTGCCTTCCTATGGTAGTTGATTTTTGTTCCCATAAGTTCTTTTCTCACAACATCCCTATGCATAGGAAGTGGGTTAGACCTAAATGGGCTAGTCATATGCTTCATGATGCTCTCTTTATGTTTCAATTGTTATCTTTTATGCGAGCATCATTGGAATCATCATGCCTAGCTTAAAAGGCATAAAAGAAAAGAGCTTGTTGGGAGACAATCCAACACTTTTATCTACTGTTTTTGTGTGTTCACATGATTAGGACACTGTAGTAATCATGTTTTATTGCTTTTGTTTCAATAAAGTGCCAAGTAAGACCTTTGGGATGGCTTACAATGATAGTTGATTTGATCTTGCTGAAAAATAGAAACCTTTGCGCTCAGGAAAACAATTCTAATTTTTAACAGAAGCATGATAAAATGCTGATTCTTTTTGAAGAAGATTAATAGACAAATGGATCAGGATTTCCTCAATTTTCAAAAAATTTGGAGTAGAAGATGTATGGTTTGAGTACAGATTACTACAGACTGTTCTGTTTTCACAGATTCTGTTTACAATGCGTAGTTTGCTTGTTTCCTAGTTTCTATGGCTTATATTGCTCAATATAAATTCTAGAGATGATATGATACAGTAGGCATTGTGTGAGAACAATTATGAATCCTGTCTTTGGAAGTACCAAAAGTGGAATGATTTGCTCTTTATCATACTAACCTATCTCACAAAGTTCTGTTAAGTTTTGTGTGATTGAAGTTTTCAAGTTTTGGGTGAGATATTGATATGAGGAGAATAAGGAGTGACAAGAACCTAAGATTGGGGATGCCCAAGGAGCCCCCATGTTAATATATAAGGAAGATCCAATCAACTAAGCTTGGGGATGCCCCGGAAGGCATCCCCTCTTTCGTCTCCAACATTATCGGCAACCTCACTTGGAGCTATGTTTTCATTCATCACATGATATGTGTTTTGCTTGGAGCGTAAATTTATTTTATCAAGATTTTCTTGATGTTATTTATAATAATGTTTTGCATATTTAATTTCAATAAAAGTGTCAATGATAACCTTTGCCATGCTTATTTTGCGAGTATACATGTTGCTGTTTGAAAACAGAAAGTTTATCGTTGTTGCAAAAATTCCCTAGCAAAGTCAGAATGTGATAAAATGTTGAAACTTTTTGAAAAATGAGCTCTGATAAATTTTCTACAGTGTTAAATTTTCATAATTTTTGGAGTTAAATAAGTATTGATACTCTTTCATTTTTTACATGCTGTACTATTTTGGGAGATTGCTGTTATGTTTGCTTGTTTAATGATTCTATTTGAAGATAGTAGTATTAAATATGCAGAGGCATTTAGTATGCAATGTTGAATAATAATTTTAGTGATTTGCTACAGCAGAGAATGATAAGGTTTTTGCATTGGTTTATACTAACTTATCTCACGACTTCTTCTCGAGTTTTGTGTGGATGACGCTTTTGAGATTTAGGGAAACCATGATATACAAGGAATTAAGGAGACACAAAAGCTCAATCTTGGGGATGCCCAAGGAACCCCAAAATAATATTTCAAGAAGTATCAAGCATCTAAGCTTGGGGATGCCCCGGTAGGCATCCCACCTTTCTTCTTCAACAATTATCGGTTTGTACCGGTTGATCCTAAGGTTTTACTTCTTCACAAGAGTTGTGCTATTCTTAGAATGTCATTTTATCTTCATTTTGCTTGCTGTTTTAATAAGATACTTAGATCTGAAAGTCTTTTAAATAGAGTAGAGTCCTCAAATAGTTGCCAGAGAGGATAAGTAAGCCGCATTCACATCCCGTCAACGAAGCTCTTTTCTATGTCATTTACTCTTGTGCTTCACTTATATCCTATGAGTAAATTGTTGAATAAATTGAATGTCATGAAGTTGAAATCATATCATGCCTAGTGGTAGCTTCACATTCGGTTTAGAAGGTGAAATCTTTTGAGGCTTGACAATCGCAATATTGGTCATACAAGCAATTCACGAATAATTAGTATAAGGAAGAGAACTTTCACCTATAAATACACTATCATGGAAATCTTTTGTGATTG
This sequence comes from Triticum monococcum, assembly GCA_034509565.1. NCBI lineage: Eukaryota > Viridiplantae > Streptophyta > Magnoliopsida > Poales > Poaceae > Triticum > Triticum monococcum. The sequence continues at coordinate 480,704,279 of CM067843.1, forward strand.
TGAGCCCCCATCAAAATTGTAGCGACCCGATCCCAATGGAGCGTAGTCTCTATGCTTAAGTGTCATCCCTGGATCGGTATTGCTGACGCACACAATACTCGAGGATTTATAACAGAGTTCAGTCACACACTTTTTACAACGAGTGTCTCAAAAAGAGTACTTATTACAATAATATGGCCGAAGGACATCTAAATAAGGTAACTGCGGAAGCTTCGAAGATAAATGAGTCCATCCAACTCCACGGCAAAACTGAGTGCATGACAACGACCTATCGCACCTTACTCTTCGTCTGAAAACACTGCAACATGATACGTTGCAGCCATGTAGGTCAGCACATGGAATATGCTGGCAAGATAACACTATAGAGCAATGAACAATTAACAGCTATCACTACATGCATATATGGCTGGTGGAGGCTCTATGGTTATCATTTGCATAAACCCAATTTTTCCCTACAACAAAGGAATATATTTTATTTAACTACAAAGTTTATGTCATTATTGAGAAGGTTCCTCCAACTCAATCCCAAAATAGTAATTAATAACCCAACAAATTCATTAAGTAAAGTGGTGAGATCAATCAATAATTCAACTACCAGACACTCAAGATGTCCATAACCGGGGACACGCCTAACCATGATTAGTTTATACAGTCTGAAGAGGTTTGCGCACTTTTCCCCACAAGACTCGATCTCCTCCATTGAATTTCTCACACTACATGATGTTTGAGAAACGGATGATCAAGACACAGTCTTTCTGAAGCATTAACTCTTTACTCTGGGTTGACAGTACCACCTACTTTCCCCTACATCTACTAGCCTAGCACTGAAAGAGGTCACACAACTTACTCAACTATGCCAGAGCCCATAATGGCTTGTGGCTGCACATGGAAGTTTCTAGCATGAATAATTTTATGACCCCTTTGAGCCTGGGTGGCATTCCATAGGATGATCACACTGGTACTCCGGGATATCCTAGGACAACACTGGATTGCTCCAGGTGCCCAGAACCAATCCACCCAGATGTGTATTAAAGTAGTCACCTTAAGTTTCCCATAGTTAAATATTAACTCTCACATCTTTCATGGATCTCACGTACCAATCCCGTCTACGAGTATGGCTAAGCAAATATGAGCATAACGTATTATTCCCGAGGTTGATAAAAAGACAATAGGTTCCTACCTCATCATCTACTTCCCACAACCACATGTTAACAAGACCTACTCATGCAATGTTTGAGGTTTGAAACTAATGCATAAAAACTGTGTAATGAATGGATATGATCAAAGTGTTACTTGTCGTGCTAACGATCGGAAAACCCTAGAGATTCATAGTAGCAAGCTTCGCACTCCCGAAACTCTATCGTGAACAAAAAATAGCATACATAAACACTCAAGCATAAGATGCAAAGGTAAAACCAAAATAAAAGTTCTAAACAAAAAGTTCAAGTGAAGAGCTTCGATTTGCAAAAAGAATCAATCGAATCGGAGATACGAAACTCAAACTATGATAAAAAAAGTTCAAATTCAAACCTGCTTGGAATGAAATTTTAAATTTTCAAAATCATGTTCAAGTTGTTTATCTGGACAGAGAGGAACAAGACGAATGTTTTGGCATTGGTTTCACTGGATTTGGATAAACGAGCAAAAAGTAGTGAGGCTTTAAAAATCTGGGACTAAATCTGCGATGAAAAACTATTACGGATAGGTCCATGGCCGAAAATAAACTAAAAAGAAAAATCTATCAGACGAACGTTCATTAACAGAACCAACCGGGTGAACGCTCACTAATTAACTTAACCTAATGAATAAATCGATCAAAAAATGAAAGAAAAACTAAAAAAATCGGGTCGGCGGTTCGGTTTATATCGGTTCGTCGTAGAAAACTGGCAGCGGCGAGGTGGGCTCCAGCGACGGCGTGTCGGCGTCGAGGCAGGGCGATCCGGGGACCCGGGGTGGTGGCGCTGGCGGCTAGCGACGGCGCGGTTGGCGGCGGCTTGAGGGGAGAGGGGGTGGGCGACCTTATAAAGGGGTCGTGGGAGGGGCGGCTTGGAGGAGGGGCCACGGCGGTGGCGGCGAGTCCGAGTCGGACTCCGCAGTGGCGGGCGTGCGAAGGCCGGACTCCCAGCCAGAGTCGGTCGCGGGCGAGGCGCTGGGCCGGCTGGGCCTTCGGCCAGTTCGGTATGGAAGCTTTTTTTAAATAATAATTTCGCCGCAGAGAAAATCCAAAATAAAAATCCTAAAATTCCAAATATAGTTTTCACGGTCCTGTCCTAATATTTAGGACCAAGTGAACATTTTTCTGGGCTAAAATGCAATTTTCCCCTAATTTAACCGAATAAAATATCAAATGAAATTCAAATGAAACATATTTTTATCCAAAATTAAATTTCCATTATTTCCTCGCTGTTTTGAAGAAGTCATATTATCTTCTCTCATTATTTTATTTATTTTGAAATAATTGAAAAATAATTTGAAATAAAAATCAGCTTGATCCAAATTACCAAATATTGAAAAATTTTAAAATGATTTTTTTGTGAAAACCTCCAACTCTCTCAAATGGTCCTTGAGTTGCTTAAGGTCTCTTAGATCACAATGGCCAAATAAATCCAATTCAAAAAACTGCTCAAATCAGGGATGCATATGATGACCTAATGATTAACATCCAAATTGAAAATTGGGATGTTACAAACCTACCCCCCTTAGGATGAATCTCACCCTCGAGATTCGGGTTGGCTAGCAAAAAGGTGTGCGTGGTCTTTCCGTAGGTCTTCTTCTCGCTCCCAGGTGGCTTCTTCCTCGGTATGGTGGCTCCACTGAACTTTAGAAAACTTGATGACTTTTCTGCATGTAACTCGGTTGGCAAACTCGAGAATCCTGACGGGTTTCTCCTCGTAGGTGAGGTCACTCTCTAACTGAATTGTTTCCAGGGGCACTGTATCTCTCAGAGGAATATCGGCCATCTCTGCATGGCACTTCTTCAACTGGGAAACGTGAAACACATCATGAACTCCTAACAATCCTTCGGGTAATTCCAACTTGTAGGCAACTTCTCCCATACGTTCCAAAATTCGGTATGGTCCTACAAATCGTGGGGCTAACTTTCCTTTGACTCCAAATCGTTTAACTCCTCGAAGTGGGGATACACGAAGATATGCCCTATCTCCGACTTCATAGGCTACCTCCTTGCGTTTAGTATCTGCATAACTCTTTTGTCTGGACTGAGCTACCTTGAGTCTATTGCGAATCACCTTGACCTTCTCTTCAAACTCTCTGATTAAATCTGGCCCGAACAATTGTCGGTCTCCAACTTCATCCCACATCAATGGTGTCCTGCACCTCCTTCCATACAAAGCTTCGAAAGGGGCCATCTTCAAACTAGCCTGGTAGCTGTTGTTGTATGATTACTCTATGTAAGGCAAATTATCGTCCCAACTAGATCCATAATCTAGCGCACAAGCTCTCAACATGTCCTCCGGAATCTGATTGACTCTCTCGGTCTGTCCATCTGTGTCTGGATGAAAGGCTGTAGTGAACTCTAGCCTGGTACCCAAAGTCTGGTGTAATTGATTCCAAAACATTGAGGTAAACTTTGTTCCTCTATCTGATATGATGGTCCTCGGAACTCCATGCAGACATACAATCCTGGTCATATATATCTTGGGCAACTTCGCGCTCGTGTACGTGGTTTTCACGGGGATAAAGTGAGCAACTTTGGTCAAGCGATCAACTACTACCCAAATGGAATCATATCCTGATTGTGTCCTGGGTAATCTAGTGATAAAATCCATGCCAAGCTTATCCCACTTCCATTCGGGTATCAGCAAAGGCTGAAGTAATCCTGCTGGCTTCTGATGTTCTGCCTTAACTCTCTGACATACATCACATACGGCTACATACTCAGCAATATCCTTCTCCATACCTATCCACCAGAAACATTCCTTCAAATCCAAATACATCTGGTGTTTCCTGGGTGAATTGAGTATGGCGAGTCATGAGCCTCCTGAAGGATTAACTTACTGATCTTTGGGTCATTGGGCACATAAATACGATCCTCAAACCATAAAGTTTCATGTTCATCCCCATGAAAAACTTTGGCCTTTCTTTTACTCATCTTTTCCTTTATCTCCGCAATCACCTCATCAGTTTTCTGAGCTTCTCAAATCTTTCCCAACAATGTGGACTGAACTTCCATTGATGCAAAAAACCTCTCAGAACTATCTCCATTCGAAGTTCTCTGAGATCTTCGGCTAACTCATGAGGTAATCCTTCGATTATGAGGGTATTAGCATAACTCTTGCGGCTGAACGCATGTGCTACAACATTGGCGTTTCCTGGATGATAATGTAGCTTCATATCATAATCCTTTATGAGCTCCAACCATCTCCTTTTCCTGAGATTCAACTCCTTATGTGTGAAGATTTACTTCAAACTCTTATGATCCGTGTATACATCACAACGGTTTCCAATAAGAAAATGTCTCCAGGTCTTGAGCGCATGTACTACGGCTGCTAACTCCAAATCATGCATGGCATAATTCAACTCATGAGGTCGAAGCTGACGTGAGGTATATGAAACAACTCTTCCGTCTTGCATAAGTGCGCCTCCAAGTCCCTGGCGTGAAGCATCGCAATATACTTGGAAATCCTTGTGTATATCCGGAAGGATTAGCACTAGGGTTGTAACTAAACGTTTCTTCAACTCCTGAAAACTGGCCTCACATTCTTCGGTCCATTTGAACTTGGTGTCCTTCTTCAATAAACTTCTTCATGGGCTTCACAATATTGGAAAAATTCTCAATGAATCTACGATAGTATCCTGCGAGTCCAAGGAAACTGTGTATCTCTCCAACTGAGGTGGTTTCCAACCACTCAGTGACAGACTAGACTTTGGAAGGGTCTACTCCTATACCTTCTCCTGATATAACATGTCCGAGAAATCCAACTTCCTTCAACCAAAACTCACATTTGCTGAACTTGGCATATAACTGATGTTCCCTGAGCTTCTCGAGAACCAGGCACAAATGTTCTTTGTGTTCCTCTTCATTCTTCGAGTACACCAATATATCATCAATGAACATCACAACAAACTTATCCAAGAACTCGATGAACACCTTATTCATCATACCCATAAAGTAGGCAAGGGCGTTAGTCAAACCAAAAGACATGACCGTGTATTCATATAGCCTATACCTTGTGGTAAAAGCTGTCTTAGGTATATCCTGTTCTCGGATCTTCGGCTGGTGGTATCCTGATCGAAGATCAATCTTGGAGAATATTTTAGCTCCGTGCAGCTGGTCAAACAAATCATTGATCATTGGTAGTGGGTATTTGTTCTTGATCGTCAGCTCATTCAATGCATGATAATCAACAACCATTCTCAAGGATCCATCCTTCTTCTCAAATAAGAGCATTGGGGCTCCCCACGGTGATGAAGTTGGTCGAATATAACCTTTCTCTAATAACTCCTTAATCTGCTTCTTAATATCCTCCAGATCATTCACGGGCATCCGATACGGTCTCTTAGATATTGCTCCGATGCCTGGTGACAGCTCGATCAAAAACTCTATGTCTCGGTCTGGTGGCATGCTTGGTAATTCCTCCGGAAAAACATCGGGATAGTCCTTCACAACTGGCACCTCCTCTTGAACAACTCCCGAGAGTGAATTTACTTGAGTCCTTCTTGGCGCATGCCTAGACACATACTTGATCCTTTTCCCTTCTGGGGTGGTGAGAAGAATTGACTCACTCCTGTGACGCCCCCGATTCAATCATACACTGCATACACGCAAATGTGTACGATCAAGATCAGGGACTCGCGGGAAGATATCACAACACAACTCTAGACACAAATTAAAATAATACAAGCTTTATATTACAAGCCAGGGGCCTCGAGGGCTTGAATACATTAGCCCGAAAACAAACGAGTCAGCGGAAGCAACAATATCTGAGTACAGACATAAGGTAAACAAGTTTTCCTTAAGAAGGCTAGCACAAAAGTAGCAACGGTCGAAAAGGCGAGGCCTCCTGCCTAGGACCTCCTAACTACTCCTCGAAGTCGAACTCCACATAGAACCATCCTCAGGATACTCTGGCTCCTAGATTCCAGCATATCATCGCAATAACCGGGAAACAGGGAAAAAGAAATAGCAAAGCAACCGTGACTACTCATCCAAAGTACTTGCAAGCAAGGATCTACACTACATATGCATTGGTATCAATGAAATGGGTAGTATCTGTGTACTGAACTGCAGAATGCCAGAATAAGAAGTGGAAAGCTAGTCCTATTGAAGACTACGCTTCTGGAAGCCACCATCTTGAAGCATATAGAAGAGAGTAGCCGGTAACTTAACCAAGTATCATCGCATAGCATAATCCTACCCGGTGATCCTCCCCTCGCCGCCCTGTGAGAGCGCAATCACCGGGTTTATCTGGCACTTGGAAGGGTGTATTTGTTAAGTATCCGGTTCTAGTTGTCATAAGGTCAAGGTACAACTCTGGGTCATCCTTTTACCGAGGGACACGGCTATTCGAATAGATAAACTTCCCTACATGGGTGCACCACATTTCACAACATGCTCGATCCCCTTTGGCCGGACACACTTTCTTGGGTCATGCCCGGCCTCGGAAGATCAACACGTCGCAGCCCCACCTAGGCACAACAGAGAGGTCAGCATGCCGGTCTAAATCCTAAGCGCGCAGGGGTCTGGGCACATCGCCCATTTCACACCTGCACATTGCGTACGTGGTCGGTGTGCAGACCTAGCAACCTTCATTACAAAGGAAGTTGCGTTACATGGTCCAACCCGGCGCGTGCTGCTCAGTCGCTGACGTCAAGAAGGCTTCGGCTGATACCACGATGTCGAGTACCCATAACTGTTGCTGCATAGTTGGTTAGTGCATATAGGCCAGTGGCCAGACTCAGATCAAATACCAAGATCTCGTTAAGCGTGTTAATTGAAGTATCCGCAGACACCGACCAGGGCCAGGCCCACCTCTCACTTAGGTGGTCTCAACCTCGCCTGTCGCTTTGCCAAAAAGTAACAGTCGGGGGCCTCGGGAACCCAGGCCCACCACTACCGGGATGGAACCACCTGTCCTTTCAGCCCCCACATCGGAATCACTTGCAGGTACTCTATGAGCCGACCCGACATTAGTCACCACATGTATCATATAATATGTATGCAAGGATATACCCGTGATCACCTCCCGAGTGATCACGGCCCGATAGTATAGCATGGCAGACGGACAGGAATGTAGGGCCACTGATGGAATACTAGCATCCTATACTAAGCATTTAGGATTGCAGGGAAGGGTAACAACTTTACCAACAAAGACAGGCTATGCATCAGAATAGGATTAACGGAAAGCAGTAACTTGCTACACTACTCTAATGCAAGCAGTAAAGAGAAGGAATAGGCGATATCAGGTTGATCAAAGGGGGGGCTTGCCTGGTTGCTCTGGCAAGGAGGGGTCGTCAACAACGTAGTCGATCACGGCAGTAGCGTCATCCATCTCGTAGTCTACCAGAGAGAAGAGGGGGAATAAACAATGAATACAATGCAAACAGATACATATCTATGCATGACATGACAAGTAACGGTGTCAGGTGTGCCCTAACGCGGTAGGAGGTGATACTGGCGAAGGGGGGGTAAACATCCAGGAAAGTATTCCCGGTGTTTCGCTTTTTCAGATAGATGAATCGGAGGGGGAAAGTTGCGTGTTCGCTATGCTAGGGATGTGTGACGGACGAACGGGCTACGTATCCAGAATTGTCTCGTCGTCCCGAGCAAATTTCATGTACAAAGTTTTTTCATCCGAGCTACGGTTTATTTATTATTAATTTTTAAAGTTTTAATTCATTTTCTAGAATTATTGAAATTCTGCTAAGTCCCCCTTTAAACATCATTTAGCTGTTTTCCAGAGGCTATAACTAGTCTTCTATTCATCCTATGAATTGGTGCCTTATACCAATATTGATCACTTTCCTGTGGTCTACAAGATGGTAACAATTGCATCATTGTTAGATCCATGTATCTTGTTTATTTTCTGCTCCAAAGTTGCTATGGCAGTATATCTGTTTTTAGTTCTGCCAGTTAAGAGAACATAGACTTTTGTCATGTTCATAGGAATTAATCCAGGCAACTTTTGGATTTGGTCCAATGGAAAGAATTGAACCTTGTCAAGTGTACTACACTCCCATATAAATATTTCCCATAATAAAATTTATTTTGCTGTTGTTTTGCAACTACATAGAGGGCTAATCAGTGTTATTCAGCAAAGCTAGCCAGCGCTAGAAGTTCAGTTCACTGTAATAGCGGCAGCAGCAAAACGGCAGCAGCAGCAGCGCTATGCGGCGACGAGCGGCTGGTAGCGTGGGGAGAGGCGCAAACCTAGGGAACACACAAGGTGGCCAGGGTGTTGTCCAGTGGTGGTGGCAAGGCCACGGGGGGCGTGTGCGCGCGGCAGCAGCGCAACAGCATTTGCGCGCGCGGGGGAGGCTCGACCTGGCGCGTGCAGGGATGCAGACAAAGGCAGCTCAGGCGACTGCGGTGCAGCGCATGAGGACACGCGGGTGTCAGCATGACAGGTGCGCGGGGCGAGTGGCAGCTGCGGGTAAGCAGTAGCATGCACCAGCAGGCAGTAGGTAGTAGGGACAACAGAGAGCAGTAACAATGGCAGTGCAATAGCAGCATCAGCTAGTATGCACGTACGGATATGCGAGAGCTTGGACGAGCTTAAGAAGATGTAGGGGAGGAAGTGGAGCTCACATCGGAGCTCAAGAAGGACTCGAGGATGCCGGAGCTGCTCGAAGATGGGCGAATCGAGGACGAACAGAAGCGGTTGTCAATGGAGGGGATCGACGGATGCGCCGCTATCTTGTCGATCCGGCTCAAGGCAGTCCACTTCGGGGTTGAGGACGATGGCCTGCATCTTCTGGATATGAAGGCTTGGCAGGGGAGTGGTCGAGGCCACTTCAACAGCGATGACACGGCGACGACAACAGGCGGACGAGCTCAGGAGGGAGAGAGAGCATGGAGGTGGGGATTGGGGCGCGCTAGGGTTCCTCCGCGAGGGAGAGGGGGTTAGGTGCGGCCTTATCCCCTCCGCGAACCGTCAGATGGGCGGCGCGTGGGCATCGCCGGCAGTGGCGCCGGTCGATGGGCGCCACGCCCTGTCTCTCGCTCCTGTAGCGAGGAGGGAGGTGATGAGGGGTTAGGTGGGCTGGCAAGGTGTAGTGGGCCAAATCCCAGTGGGACAGGGGTGGGTTGTTTCCCTTTTCTTTTGTCTTTTTTTCTGTTTTCTTTGCAACATTTTCTTTTTACTTATTTATTTCTATTTTACTTTTAGCTTTTGTTTTGCTATTTCTATTAAAGGCAAATGATTTTTGGTTCAAAAAGGTACTTGACACATAAATACTATGTAATGCTATGAGCTAGCACGGCAAGTTCCAAGTTATTTTTAAACATGCAAATATTTATTTAAATTGAATAGGATCAATTAAAAGTTATTGGTCCAATTTTAAGTAGATTGAGGGCATTTTAATTACTCATAAAATGTTGGTTTCTTTCAGGAAAATTGTTAGTGAATTTTTGCAACCCAGCGGCCATTTTTGTTTTACCGTTTGAAGAAATAAAAATTTGACTTTCTTTTCAATTTGAATTTGAATTTGGTTTGGATCCAAGTGAGGTTTAGAAATTTAATTGCGATGGCATGGCACCATTAGTGTGTGGTTGCTGTAGCTTAACTACCGGGGTGTTACAAATCTCATCCACTACAAGAAATCTCATCCTGAGATTTAAGAGGGGGAGTAAGGGGAAAGTTTTGGTTACGAAATTCTAACGAGTGTTCTCGGTATTAGTTGCTCTTCTCAAAGAGGTTGATGCATTACTTTGATGTCTTCATTTCTTTGCTTCGGGTCATCAGGATGAAGTAGGCATCCTTTCTTCAAGAACACCATCGTACTTATGAAAGGATAAGGGGGTATTCCGGAAGAACGGGTCACTAGAGTGTTGCTTATATGGTAGATAACATCAGGAAAGGTGGCGGAAAGTAACTCTCAATTTGAAACTTAAGACATTATCGAGAGAAAAGTAAGAAGGTGCAAAATAGAAGTTCCAAGCGCATAGGCAACCGTTCGGTGCCTGAAACGAAGTGTGGAAGGAATTCAGAGCAATGGGAATAAGTATTGCATTTGATACCAGAATTGATCACTAGGTAGGTGGCATGTGAATTAGATATGAAGTCAAGCACGAGGAATATCTTTGGCAATAGGGTGTATAGGAGAGTCGGGTTTCGATCCTATGGAACTGTGGGTTATAGCCCCACCATGTGGGTTAAAAGTAGAAAGAGCGGACACATCTTGCATGGTTATGATGGAAATACATGTCAGAGGATAGCCTGTCAGTTATGTCGGCAACAACGTTGGTACCAAGGGCGAGGGATGAAGAGAACCATTTTCCTGCTCGTTGAAACGAGGCAGACGAATAGGCAAAGTTCTCGTCCATCGGTGGTTACCGGAATGTCATCAACAATAGTAATATGGCCTTACTCGCAGAGCTGTACAACGAGGTGTTTACATAAGCAGGGAATTATTTCTTCTTATATGAGTTAGATTACAAGAAAGGTTAAACAAAACATTGGGAAGGAAAATGCAATTATTAGAATAAACAGAACAATCAAAAGGAAAATGTGTTTAAACACATATTTCAAGTATCCTTCCCAAGGACACTGAAAGCATGATATCCATGCCAGGATATAACATAGAGAACCCTTTAGGTAAGAGGAGAGAATTTTCATGACATTACCCATATAAAGGTGTTTGAATAACTGATAAGGAAAATTTAGCATTGTGCTTCAAATGTTTTTAATCAAAAATTGGAGTACCACAGACATGCTTCGAGATAGCATTAACATGGTCTTCAAGTAAAGGTCAAACTTTGGATACACGAAGGATTCATCAGGAACACCTTGTAGAATAAGTCTTACAATTTCCTCATGCAAGAATGGATAACCTTGCTGAAAAGGGAACTATAACAATAGGGCCTTCGGCCAGGGGTGCTAGGCATGACATCACCTTACCGGGTCATAAAGGACCAATGTTATAACTCTTGGGGATATGTACCAACCATCATATCTGACCGAGATTTAGATCTGATGGTATCAGGATACCACAGACTCAAGATGCCTGAGAAGAAAAAGGTGCGACACAAATTGATGAGATGACAATGCAAGGTTCTAGGGAAATGAACTATGGAAGCAAGTTCCAAAACAAGAGTTCATCATTAAGCCAAGGAGAGGAGGAGGATGTGGCTGATGGACTCAGCGACAATTCATTGAGAATTCCAAAAAGATGGATTTCCACAATTATGTTAACACGAAGATAACATTTGTCAGGTCAAATGGTATAATGATGTATGCTCGAGGAAAACATACACAATTAAACATTGGTTGAAAGGTGCACCCAAAATATGAGCTTAAGTTGCATGATAAAGGTTAGAATGGTGATTCAATAACCAATAGTCTAAGAATGAACTATCGACCATTAACTTCAAACCAATAGGGTTGCTAGAAGTTTTGAATTCATACATCATAGTTCAAATGTCGGTATTCCGGTTATAAACAACACGGGGACCAAGAAAGAATGGTGATGGTGAGAAGTATCACTATTTTAAGAATTCTTAAGGCATGGAGCAATCCTCACAACATCCTTGACGTAAAAGATAGTAATAATTCAGGGTAGAGTATAACCTAAGCTAGATAGCAAGGAAATCAAGGTACAACACAAAACATGAACAAGTTTGTGTTGGGGGAAGGCAAGAATGTTGTCGATGATAACACAAATCATTGCGGGGCAAGGATGGTATTTCCCATCATGAATTCGATTGATATCCTAGAAGAGCTCAGAATGTTGATGATGATCATGACACAATTTTCAAGAGATTTCATGAAGATGTAATCGATTGGTGATGACATCAAGTCAAAGGAATGACGAAGCGAAAGGTTATTAGAACCACGGGTATGACACAAATTCGAAATCAAGCTTGCTACTCAAGGTGAAATGGTATTACGGGGAAGATCGGCGTAAGCTTAGCTCACCGTCGAAAGTTGTGCTCCGAGAAGAAGGACCAGGTGGCACCGTTTAATATTTAGCATGATAATGATATAGCTGATCAGGCAAGGAATGACTTGAAGGATTATTTAAACTCATAAGAAATGAAAATTACTTTAGGGTTATCGAACCAGAATGCGCAATCGGTTCACATATCGGTGTTCTTGGTTGACGACAACCCAGAACCCAAGAAAATTGGAATCGGTGAGAAATAACTGTTGATGTAGAACCCATAAGAAGTTATGTAGTTCCATGATATTCTTGAGATACCAGGGTGTAATACTCGACGGTGGATCAAAGTAAAGGTTGGATAGGTGCAATGATCTGCAGAAGACAAGTACTTCTTCTTGTCTGATAAACGGTATTTAAAAGGAGAACATGGGTGGAACCATGATTGCAAAAGGCCAGATCCCAGATATAAGATGAAATTATACCAAGGGAATATTTAATCGAAGATAAGCTTTAATGATACGATCTACATCATGTCCATGGGCATGAACACAAAGTTCAAGGTCGACTCCCACTTCTCCAGTGCATAACCTTTCATTCACTTCTCATTTTCGAAGAAGTTGTAGTGTTAAAATTTTATTTGGAAAAATATCAGAAGAGTATGACTCATGAAAACTTTTGAGTTCACACCTATTAAGGAAGGCATAGGTTCAACCCATCGGGGTATCGTGGAAACATATACAACAAGCTTCAATAGTAAATATCAGCAGCTCGAAAGCAGAGCATGGTTGGCCAAATCAGATAATAGGATTTACAAATGGTATTATGTATCAGGGAAAAGAACTTCTCGAGGTTTTCGTATACGAAGGACGACGTCAGATAATAATCCAACAAGGGGTCTAGTGGTCTACAACGGAGCTGATGTGAGTATCGGTACTCTATCAGAGGAAGAGGAATGCAAGTGCGTCGGATTATAGAAACAACTAACTAATTCAAAGCTGAAATGCAAAGGGATTATGATGTCCAAATCAAGGGATCATAAGCCAACGGTCTGATTAAGAATGCTTAAGTTGAATAGACTTTGGGGTAAAATTGACAACAATTTGATTGGTCGAGAACCAGCTCCTGTTCAAAATGACGTCCGAGCCGGAATGATGAATTCTAGGATTCAACTGAGGATCGTGAGCATCCGCAACATATTGAACCAACGGACTCAAAATGATAGTGACAAAGGATGCCAATAAGATTACTATACTTATGGTATTAACCATAACGCGAGCAAGCAAGAAATTCAAGAACAAAAGGATGTTGAGGATTTTCGAAAGATCGAATAGTATTTCGAAGACTTTGTGAACCATACGGACAACTGGGGATGAGCGGCTACTCGGTAAGTGCGAGGAATTATCCATAAGGGTATTCATGTGGCAAAGAATTGCAAGGCAGTGACACAAATGGTTCTTGGAACAATAGAGAGAATTTCGTGGTATGTTGTAGTAACAAGATCAACGGGGAATGATTATATGAATGGCAAGTGTATGTAGTTATCCATAGGGATTTATCAATGGCAGGGGATTTGCAAAGGCAGTGGGCACAAAGGTCGCATTAAATCATCGAAGAGTATCTTAGAATCTTCTGGTGAAGCAGTCGATCATCTGAGCTCTCCAGCAAAAATGGTTACGAGAACCTAGAGTTAGAATTAGCAAAATCATTTAACCCGAATAGAAGAGAAATTAGAATCCTAGAGTATAGACAAGGAATAAAAGATCCTAATACCACCCAATGGCGACGAGGGCCCATAAGCCACAAAACCATGTTAGTAAAAGTTTTTCAATGACTAGACTCAACTTCGGCCAAGGAGTTTGGAAGGGGGATTCCTACAGGCAGTCGGCTCTGATACCAACTTGTGACACCCCCGATCCAATCGTACACTAATCATACACGCAAATGTGTACGATTAAGATCAGAGACTCACGGGAAGATATCACAACACAATTCTAGACACAAATTAAAATAATACAAGCTTTATATTACAAGCCAGGGGCCTTGAGGGCTCGAATACATCAGCTCAAGAACAAACGAGTCAGCGGAAGCAACAATATCTGAGTGCAGACATAAGTTAAACAAGTTTGCCTTAAGAAGTCTAGCACAAAGGTAGCAATGATCGAAAAGGCAAGGCCTCCTACCTGGGACCTCCTAACTACTCCTCGAAGTCGAAATCCACATAGAATCATCCTCGGGGTCCTATGGCTCCTGGACTCCAGCATATGATCGCAATAACCGGGAAACGGCGAAAAAGAAATAGCAAAGCAACCGTGAGTACTCATCCAAAGTACTCGCAAGCAAGGATATACACTACATATGCATTGGTATCAATAAAATAGGTAGTATTTGTGGACTGGACTGCAGAATGCCAGAATAAGAGGGGGAAAGCTAGTCCTATCGATGACTACGCTTCTGGCAGCCACCATCTTGAAGCATATAGAAGAGAGTAGCTGGTATGTAAACCTGTAAGTGCATCTAGTGCCACCCCTAGTTGGTTTTGGAGTATTGACGACAAACCTAGTTGAGGGACTAATGTGTTTGTGAGAATTGCAGGATAACACAGGTAGAAGTCCCTCATTGATTCGGTTTAGCTACCAGAGATGACCCCTAAAAATGTACGAAGACATTGAAGACAATGGTGGTTTATGAAGATATTCATACTAAAGACAATGACATGTGAAGACTCCCTATGAAGCTTATGGAACTCGAAGACTTAGATCCTTCGTAGTTATATACTTCATTTATGTTGTGTCATAGGAACCACCATACTGTTAAGTGGGGTCCAAGAGAACCAGTCAGGATGACTGAAGTGATGCCTAATTCAAATCCTATGTCTTCGAGCGAAGACTATGAGAGCAAATCTTGTCCAGAGACGGACAAGTCAGCTTTGCTTGTAGCCCAAGTAAAGTTGCCGTGTGAGTTTGAAATCTGACCGTTGGTACACGTGTCAGTTCCTTAGTGACCCAGGGTCATTTCGGACAAATCAGGTCGGGTTGCCAAGTGGCTATAAATAGTCCACCCCTACAACCATAAACGGTTGGCTGCTCAGATTTCAGTGCACGGCTTTTGTCCTTTGAGAGCAACCCACCTCGAAGCCTTTGAGAGAAAATTCCTAGCGAGGAAAAAGCCCTAACCACCCAGAGCCAGAGTAAATTGGGCATCACTTAAGTCTTCTTGTTTGAGTGATCTGAAGACTTATTACACTTGAGGATTGTGCATCCTCCAGCCGGTTAGGCGTCACGTTCTGAGCATCCAAGAGAAATTGTGGATTGCCGGTGAATGAAGTCAGTGAAGGTTTGGGAGTCTACCTTGAAGACTTACTAGAGTGATTGGGCGAGGTCTGTGTGACCTTAGCTCAAGGAGAAAACGGTGAGGACTGGGTGTCCTAAGCTGCGTGTTCAGGACTGGGTGTCTGGGACTGTGTGTCCTTTGGTTTAAATACCTAGCCGCTCCAACCAGACATACAGTTGTCACAGCAACTGGAACTGGTCCAACAAATCATTGTCTTCAACGTGTCACTGGTTTCATCTTCACTCCCTCTTACTTTCTGTGACACACTGTGAAGCCATTGCATGCTTGCTTTATCTTCTGTCTTCACAACTTAACTGTATGATTTGTTTGGCTTCATAACTTCTTCCTACCTGATCCTTATTACACTGAAGCTGTTTGTCACCGTGCTTCCACTATATTGAATACTTGACCATGGCTTGCCTTGTGTAATCTAACTTCCGCTGCATAGTGATAGGCTTGTCTATTCTGTTTGTCTTCATAACTTCCACGTATTGAAGACTTTCATAAAAATCGCCTATTCACCCCCCTCTAGTCGATATAACGCACTTTCAATTGGTATCAGAGCAAGGTGCTCCCTTGTTCTGTGTGATTCGGTTTAACCACCTGGAGTTTTAGCTATGTCGACTGCAGGGATAATTAAAGTCTCCGCTGGGTGCCCCGTCTTCGATGGAACTGAATATCCCTACTGGAAGAATAAGATGTGCATGCATCTTGAAGCCATTGACGTCGACCTATGGTATGTCATTGAAAACGGATTTCCCAAGGCTAGAGAAGGTGTCACTGCTGCTGATGTCAACAAGTTCACTCAACTCGACTCTACTGCCAAGAATATCATCTGTGGTCATCTGACCAAGGGACAGTACGGCCGTGTGAGTGCCTTGAAGACATCCAAGCTGGTCTGGGACTGGCTCTCCAAGGTCAATGAAGGCATCTCAACCCAGAGAGATCAGAGAATCAGTGTTCTTCGCAACCTCTTCAACCGCTTCAAGCGAAATGACAATGAGAATGTCCAGCACACATTTGACCGGCTCACTGACATCACAAATGAGCTTCAAGCCCTCGGCGCCACTGAGATCACCAAACATGAAATCGTCAAGACGTTGCTAAGATCACTTGATAGCTCGTTTCACATCCTAGCCCTGATGATTCAAGAACGTCCAGACTTCAAGACACTCAATCCGTCTGACATACTTGAGAGGCTCAACACACATGAGTTTCAGCTTTCTGAGAAAAGAGATATCTACGGTCCAAACTATGGGCGAACTCGTGCCTTGAAGGCAAAAGCTGTGTCCTCATCTGAAGAAGAATCTGACAGGAGTTCTGATGATCCTGAAGACATTGGAAGGGAACTTGCAATGCTAGTGAAGAAGTTCCAGAAATTCACCAAGAAGAAAGGCTTCAGAAAGTCTTCACGATCAAGCTCAAGGAATGATGAAGCTTCTGCTCATGACTACAAGAAGAAAACATGTCACAAGTGCAAGAAAACTGGACACTTCATCTCTGAGTGTCCACAATGGGACAATGAGAGCAGAAAGAAGAAGAAGAGCAAGGAATATGACTCTGACGACAAGAAGAAGAAGAAATACTCAAAGCCTTCTTCCAAGTCTTCCTCAAAGTCTTCATCACACAAGAAGAGTTCAACTAGCAAGGCTCGTGCATTTGTTGGCAAGGAAATGGATTCAGAGGAGGAGTCCGCTTCTGAGGAGGCAGAGGTGGAGTCTGAGGAGGAGTCTGATTCTGGCATTGCGAGTCTGGCTACAGCCTACGTCGCCAAGTCCATCTTCAACACTGAAGACAATGACTTCATCACCAACACCGATGCAAATGACGAGGATGACTCTACTCCTACCTACTGCTTCATGGCACGCGGTGCCAAGGTAAACACATGCACTACTCACTATCAAACATCTAGCAACGATGACTCTGATTGTGATTCAAAACCCAGCTACAAAACACTTGCTAAAATTGCCACTGAACAACAGAAAGCCATGCAACATATTCAAAAACTGTTAGACAGAAGCGATGATCTGTTGGGTGCTGAAATGACTCGATCTGAATCCTTAATTGAAGACATAAAAAATCTTCATGTTAAGTATCAGGAACTTGAAGATCGTCATGATACTCTCTCAACAACTCATGAAAAGCTTTCCTATGATTATCTTCAATGGAAGCAAGATCTTGAGAAATTGAGAGCGGCTCATGAAGATCTTCAAAAGGAAAACGAGTCACTTCACGCCGAACAGATCAGTTCTGCTCAGGAAGGATTTGAACCACCATGCCTTAAATGCATTGAGCGTGATAATGCTACTTCTGTTGCTGAATGTTCCACTGCTACTACTGTTGCAATAACTTCAACTGTTGAAGTGGTAACTAACCCCTCTACTGAGGATACCACTGCCATTGCTGATGAGAATGCTAGGTTGAAGACATTGCTTGAAACAGGGATGTACAAAAGTCTCAAAGGACATTAGACATTATGTGATGTCCTCAACAAGCAGATTCTGAACCGAAACCCTAGGAAAGAGGGTGTTGGGTTCGTGAGGAAAATTAATGCAGATGGCTCATACTGGAAACCTGAGTAGTACCCCAAAACCACTTGGGTTGCTGCAAAGGAATCCTCAGCAGATCCATCCAATCTATTTGGCTTCACTTGTGCTGATCCTATTATCATTGATGAATCCTTTGATGCAAACTATAAACTGTTTAAGAATTAGAATGGTGAAGTGTTTGCCAGGTACATTGGTACTAACTGCAGGAATGGACCGCCTATGAAGAAGATCTGGGTTCCAAAAACGTGTCTGGAGAATCTTCCTGTGAATGTCCTAATGACACCTCACATGAAGAAGACAAACCTCAGACCAAAGGCTTCATATGGGCCAAAGGCTTCATACAGGCAGAGGACTCACCTGAGTCGCACTAATGCAAATGTTTTGCAGGGAAACCATGCTCAGGCATATGAGAGCGGTTCTTCAAACCGTCATGCTCATATGACCAAGAACTATTCTGCCTATTCTTATGAGTACTATTGCCCGCCTGCTAGACTGTTTGCTAGGGCTCCAAAGCCAAAATTCTCAGATGCTGCACTTAGACTTATTGCTTCTAAGCCACCCTTGAAGATGTGGGTGGTTAAGAAAGCTTAACTCTCTTTTGCAGGGAAAGGTCTCCAGCAGAAAACCAAAATCTTCTGATGCTATTGCTGGGGACCTTAAAAATCTTGTGGGGCGCAAGATCAAATGCCCGAATGGCATCACTATGTATTTCATACCTGAATCGCATGCTACTCTCCCTATTAGTCCTATCCTAGATCTAAGTTTTCATAACCCACTGGTTCATCAAATGTTTTTGCTCCACAATACTCTTCGTGAAGCCTATCCCCCTAACTGCACTGTAGGGTACGACACCAGCGACTTCAGAGTCTTCAGAATGGATTATTGATAGTGGGTGTACAAATCACATGACTGGCAAAAGAAGTCTTTTTATGGACTCAACCTTACGTCCATCCGACAAGAGCCACATCACATTTGCTGACACTGGTAGAAGTAAGGTATTGGGTCTAGGTAGAGTTGCAATCTTAAAGGATCGACACATGGATAAAGTCATGTTTGTTGAATCCCTTGGCTTCAACTTAATGTCTGTCTCAATGCTTTGCGATTTGAACATGATTGTAATCTTTGGAAAATATCGTTGCCTGGTACTAATGGAATCTGACAAGTCTCTACTGTTTGAAGGGTATTAGAAAGATGATTTGTACGTGGTAGATTTCTCAGCAGGGCCACAGCTTGCAGTATGTCTTCTGGAAAAGGCTTCAGAATGCTGGCTTTGGCATCGGAGGCTTGGGCATACTGGCATGAGGAACCTCCACACCCTTGCAAAGAAGAAGCATGTCATAGGCATTGAGGGCGTCAAGTTCAAGAAAGATCACTTATGCGGTGCCTGTGAAGCAGGGAAGATGACAAGGGCAAAACATCCTTCGAAGACAATCATGACCACTACTCGACCCTTCGAACTGCTTCACATGGATCTCTTTGGTCCCACTCACTACTCAACTTTTTCCACTACTGCTTGCCTCTATGGCTTTGTCATTGTTGATGATTACTCTAGATATACTTGGGTGCACATAATACTTTACAAGACTGAAGTGCAGGATGTCTTCAGACGCTTCACAAATCGGGCTATGAACAATTATGGCGCCAAGATAAAGCACATCAGAAGTGACAATGGCACTGAATTCAAGAACACTGGCCTTGATACATATCTGGATACCTTGGGCATCACGCATGAATTCTCAGCTCCGTACACGCCACAGCAGAATGGCATCGTCGAACGCAAGAACAGAACACTCATTGAGATGGCCAGAACAATGCTAGATGAGTACAAGACTCCAAGAAAATTCTGGCCTGAAGCCATTGACACTGCATGCCATACAATCAACCGTGTTTATCTTCACAAGCTTCTGAACAAGACATCTTATGAACTTCTAACTGGCAAGAAGCCAAATGTCAGTTACTTCAGAGTATTTGGCTCAAGATGCTGGATCAAGGACCCACACCACACCTCAAAATTTGCACCAAAAGCACCTGAGGGCTTTATGCTTGGATATGGAAAGGATTCGCACTCCTACAGAGTCTTCAATCTCTTTCACTACAAAGTGGTTGAAACAGTGGATGTGCGGTTCGATGAGACCAATGGTTCACAAATAGAGCAACTGCCAGATGTGTTAGATGAAGTTCCAGCTAGTGAATCAATCAAGCTAATGGGAACTGGAGAAATTATACCTTCTGAAGCTCATCCTGAAGAAGAACTTATCATCTCAGCACCTGATCCACATGAAGACAATGCTCAGCCTGAAGACATTCCTCCCCACGACAACATAGATCAGCAAGAGCAAAGTCTTCGACCCATACATCCTCGTGTTGCCAATGAAGTGCAGATTGACAGAATAATTGACAGCATCAATGCACCTGGTCCACTGACTCGTTCAAGGGCAACTCAACTGGCAAATTTCTGCGGACACTTCGCATTCGTTTCAATCACAGAACCCAAGAAATTTGAAGAAGCGTTTATGGAACCTGAGTGGATTCAAGCAATGCAAGAAGAGCTTCATTAGTTTGAGCTGAACAATGTATGGGAATTAGTTAAGCGTCCTGATCCACGGAAGCATAACATAATATGCACCAAATGGATATACCGCAACAAGCAAGATGAGCATGGTCAAGTTGTCAGAAACAAAGCTCGTCTCGTTGCTCAAGGATATACTCAAGTGGAAGGCATTGACTTTGATGAAACATTTGCTCCTGTAGCTAGACTTGAAGCCATCCGTATACTGCTGGCCTATGCAAATCATCATAACATACTTCTATATAAAATGGATGTGAAGAGTGCCTTTCTCAATGGCAAGATTGAAGAAGAGGTGTATGTTGCCCAACCACCTGGGTTTGAAGATCCAAAACATCCTGACATGGTGTATAAGCTCAATAAGGCACTATATGGCCTCAAACAAGCCCCTCGGGCCTGGTATGACACACTCAAATACTTCCTGAAGAGCAAAGGCTTCATACCTGGCTCCCTAGATCCCACTCTCTTCACGAAGACATATGATGGTGAACTGTTTGTGTGCCAAATATATGTGGATGACATTATCTTCGGCCGCACCAATCAGAAGTACAGTGAGGAGTTCGAATATATAATGCAAGGGCAATATCAGATGTCTATGATGGGGGAGCTGAAATTCTTCCTCGGTCTTCAGATAAGGCAACAACGCAATGGCATCTTCATATCTCAAGAGAAGTATCTCAAAGATTGCCTGAAGAAGTTCGGTATGCAAGACTGCAAAGGCTTCACAACACCAATGCCAGCCAAACATCATCTGGGTCCTGACGACAATGGTAAAGAGTTCGATCAAAAGGTATACCGCTCCATGATTGGTTCCTTGCTTTATTTATGTGCATCTAGGCCAGATATTATGCTTAGTGTTTGCATGTGTGCTCGATTCCAAGCGGCACCAAAGGAGTCGTATCACTTAGCAGTGAAGCAAATTCTTCGATATTTGGCTCACACCCCAACACTAGGGTTATGGTATCCAAAGGGCTCAGAGTTTGATCTGGTTGGATTCTCGGATGCTGATTATGCTGGTGACAAGGTTGACCGGAAGTCCACATCAGGCACATGTCACTTTCTGGGCCGATCACTTGTATGTTGGTCTTCAAAGAAGCAGAACTGTGTATCTCTCTCCACTGCTGAATCTGAATACATTGCTGTTGGATCCTGCTGCGCTCAGCTTCTATGGATGAAGCAAACCCTCAAGGATTATGGCATTCATCTGAAGCAAGTGCCACTTTACTGCGACAACGAAAGCGCCATCAAGATCGCCAACAACCCAGTTTAGCACTCGAAGACAAAGCACATTGAAATTCGTCATCATTTTCTCAGAGATCATGTTGCAAAGGAAGATATTGATATCATACACGTCAACACTGAAGAGCAATTGGCAGATATCTTCACCAAGCCCCTGGATGAGAAGAGATTTTGCAAGTTACGGTGTGAGCTAAATATCTTGGAATCCTCAAATGTCCTGTGATCAGGCACACATCCTAACACTTATGCATGTTGATGACTTAGATGTGCAACACACGAAGTAACGTATATCTTCAATCAATGAAGACATACATTCTAAGTGTGAATACATTAACATGGAATTTGACTTCAGAGCGCCACGATAATTGTGCGCCGTGTCTAAGTCTAATACTTCCTATACGGTGGGTAACGCCACCACCAAACGTTCTATTTGAAGTGTTTCACTCATGGCGTTACCTCGCAATGTCTTCACATTTGGTTTGGCTTCAATCAATTTGTCTTCATGATTATCTTCACTGCGTTAAATATATAGATATATGTATATATATGTACTGGTGTTCTATCCTCTACAGCATTCGCTTATAGCTATGTCTTCTTGTTTGAATCTTTTAAACTAAGTGAATGTGATCGGACTCTAACCTCTCCATGCTTCCTACCTCAAACTCTATCTCTCCAAGTCGTATGCATTCTATTGAAACTGTCGAATGTCTTCACTGCATCCTTGTCAGCTGAAGACACAGAGACAAACTTTAAAACCATATTCATTTTTTAAGGAATCCAGAGTAGTAGGAACGACACCCGACAATCTAGGCGTACGTGGGATGTGGAACTGCCCCCACAATACCGCATGATGGCCACGTGTTGTTCAGATGCGAATCGCCAGGGGCACCTGAGTAATAGCGCAGTGCCGCCTCTATCCCTATAAATACACGATTCACTGCGGTCACTATCTCTTCTTCCACCTTCGCACGAACCCTAGCGCCACCGCTAGCTCTCGACGACGCCGGTGACGAAGCGCTTCACTGCCGCAACCTCCCCGACGCCGACAGCGGACCTCGCTCTCTCCGCCGTCACCGTAGGTGTCTTCCGTCGCCAAGTTAGGGCACGGAGGATCGAACTGCTCGGCCTCAACTCCCACTTCGTCTAGCAGTTCCAAGTGGGGTAAATAAAACCTCTTTTTACAGCCTCTTTTGATCCCATAGTTCAGTCACCTATTGCCATAAGTAGTTTCTGCTCTCACAAGTTACATCTATGTCAATCTGCATCTCATAACTTGCCTAGAATGTTCACTTGTGCATCATGAAGTAGTAGATTCCTCACTTGTACTGATCTATGGGTTCGTACAAATCTGGAACCAACTTCTTTTCTATAAGTGAATGTCTTCGCATAATGAGGTCAATATCTTCTAAACTGATTTATCTTCAAAATCTTCTGAGAATGCATATGACCTCTTCCCCTTCCCTCGCACCTTAATGCTGTCACAGGTACATGTCCGTGGGAGAATCTTTTGGTTCTCATAGTCTGCATTCATTTGCAGAGTTCTTACAGCGTCACATCAATTCTCCTGAAGCCAGTTCCTGTTGGTCTAGCAAAAGAAAACCTTTGAAGCCTTTGAACGCCTTGAAGCCTTCCAAGTTAAGCTTCATGGCAGCAGAAAAACCAGCAAGGAAAGGAGGCAGACAGAGACGTGGTGATACGTCTAAAGATCTGCCTGATGACTTGGCAGAAATGTACAAAACTGATCCTGAAGAGAGCTATGGTCAACGCAAGACACGAATCCAATGGATTCGAAGATATTGGGCAGAGCAGTGGTTCCAATACCGCTTCGTCACCAAGGAATATGCAGAAAAGTATGCCATCCAGAGACCGTGGGGAGACGTATTGTACAAAAATCTCGTACCCCGGTCCAGAGAAGAAGCCATTGCTCAAGGCTTCTATCCTTGCATGGTCAGAGGACCACAGCCTGCTGATGCTCATTCGTCATCACTTCTCTGGTGTCGCTATGACAATCTGTTCAAGCGCAACTTCCAATTTGCTCAGAACTCTGCGAAGCAAAACAAGAAGGAGCTGGGGCTGGACTTCAACCCTGGTCCCTCTAAACCAAGGGCAGATGGCACATGCGACGCCAATCCCAATATCATCGGGCCATATGCCAATCTTGCAGGCCTCATCACTCGCATTCTAGTCCAAGGGACTACCGTGAACGACCCTCCAGCAGACACTGATTCTGATGACTCTCCTGCTGCACCAAAATCAGAGCAGACGAAGAAGCCAAAAGCTTCAAAGCCAGCCGCTTCTCCCAAAATCTCCAGAGCGAAGCCATTGGCAACTGCACCACCTGAAGCCAGTGTGCAGTCTGAAGACTTATCACGAGTCTCCAAGCCCCAAGAAGCCAAGAAGCCTCAGCCACACACAGGCAAAGAGCTCACAGCTGCTGCCATTCTGCGCAGCGAAACCATTGATCTGTCCAACGACGAAGATCTTGGAGATGACGCTCTTGAGCAGCTCATCAAGAGCAAGGAGGAGGCTGAAATCTTCAACAATCTGCCTCTGTTTGATGTAGCAATCATCCACAACTTCGATGAGTGGTTTGCTACAGCGAATATCAGCTTCGATGATCTGCAGCTGCCAATTGGCCTCAGCGCCGCCTTCCAAGGCGCTATTGCTTCAGAACTTGCAATTGCCCAGCGCATTGTTAAACTGAAGCAGAAAATTGATTTTGAAAAGGCTCAGTTCAAGCAGAATATGGCCAAGCTAAGCGTCCAAGAAGTCAAGGACTTCAAGATCATGTTGCATGAGTTGAAAGAAAACTTTCTGAAGAAACATGCAGAAGCTCAGGGTTCGCGGGAGCGAATGAAGACTTTGGCTGATCGCTGTGTGCAGGCCTACAATGAGGCCGAGAAGCGCAAGGCACTTGGGCGTCCCGGCATCGACCCCAGGATGGCCGCGAAGAAAAAGAAGAAGCCTGCTGTGATTGAACCAGAGGCACAAAGGTCAGAAACTGCTCCGATTGTCTTCCCCACCGCAACGAAAAGCTCGAAGCCAAAGAGTCGATCAACCGCCTCAGAGCTCAAAAAGACACGGATTGCAGAGGCTGAAGCTCGGAAGAGGAAACACCCTGAAGCCTCTCCTTCTGATCCCACCATCAAGAAGCGCAAGACCAAGAAGTCTCGTGCTGCTCCCACAGAGCTCTTGATAGTCGAACCCCTCTCCGTCCGCTATCCTGACAAAGATCGTCAGTTGACTGTGCATGAGCTTGCTTTCACAGAGGCTCCGCACGCTGAAGATATTCCAGCAGCCGACCCCAATGCTGCTGAAGACATTGGTCTCCAAGACAATGTACAAGATGATGCAGCCCTTCCTCAGCTTGAAACAAGCGAAATGATCAGCATTGGTCGTCCACTGACACCAATCATACAAGATGCATCGTGGGCAGATCGCCCATAGGAGGAAGATAATGAGCCCCAGCCCACTGCAACTCCACCGGCGTCGCCTACATTCCGTAGGCTTCGCAAAGGGCCAAGGGCTCAGGCTGCTGACGACATTCAGGCTGCATCATCCGAAGAGCATGAAGAAGAACCTCAAGCTCCATCTCCCCCAAACCAACAAGAAGCAGTTCTCAAGGAGAACGTACCTGAATCCGTCCCTCTCACTACACGTGTTGAGGCTGAAAACATTGAGGCTGCCACAACCAACACTGAAGCAATTGTGGAGCCCGACACTGAAGCTACTGCATCTGAATCCTCTGTGCCTGAGTCTGCTGCCGGTCCACAATTCAACTATCATGTTGCGCACAGGCCCTAGGTCCAGAAGCCGATCCCACGACTGCCAAGGTTCCCAGGTCCTGCATCAGCTCCTGTGTCCTTCAACATCAACAGCTTCAGGGTAGATAACACGTTCTTCAACAGCTCCAAGAACTCTTATTCAAGGGAATGGATTGTATTAGATAGGTTCTGGAGCTACCCACAACGCAGCTACTATTCATGCATCCTATACAACCAAGGCCGCATCTTTCCTCATCAGCGCCTTGAGGTTGAAGCTGTTGCTGGTCTGACTTGTCTGGAAGAAGCACTGGATTGCTTCAAGCAAGTGGGTCTGCTGCCGTTTATCACCGATGAAGAGCACTGGAATGAAGAGCTTCTGCTCCAGTTCTATGCCACCCTGCATATCAAAGGCTATAACAGAGATCCGAAGACTTGGGTCCTGGAGTGGATGACCGGCAATGTCCATCATGAAGCTAATGCATTCGATATCATTGAGCTTACCGGCCTACCCACTCCTGGCGAACTCTTCGAAGAAGGCTGCCAACTCCATGCTGAAGCTATTGAGAGCATATTCCAGCGACCTGGGCCAAATATGAGTCAGATGCTCTCAATGATGAAGCCATTGCCTCATGATGCACCTTATCCAACTGAGTTCTTCGTTGAAGACTTAGAGTAGCTGCCCAGAACCATATATCACATCGTCAGGCGGACTCTATGGCCCATTAAGGGGCACTCTCCATATGCCAAGGTTGAAGGTGCCATGAAGACTCTCATCTTCTGTATCCTGCATGGCAAATGCTTCAACGCATAGGATCTCTTTATACGCGAACTTGAAGCGTCTGGCTCAGATCTCTTTGGTTTGAAGATTTAAGCTCCTTGGGTTATGAGGCTGATCAAGCTTCACTCTGCTATCTCCTATCAGCCCTCTGCCCGCAACCATAGAATCTTCTTACCTGATGTGGACACCTCTGCTGAAGCAATATATCCTGAGCCTGCCAAGCAACCATTAAGTCTTTAGAATGCAGAACACCAGAGCTTCACTCAGAATGATGAAGGTGTTGAAGCCATCTCAAGAGTATATCCAATGGCTGGCACCACACGTGCCCCTGCATCAACTGAAGCCACTGATAGCACAGCTGCCCCGAGACCCAAGAAACGTGCTTGTACGCTCAATGACCGCGAACTTCTTGTGGCTCTCCACCAAAAGCAAGATAGGCATCACGACTGGCTCAAGAGGCAGATGAGAAGTATCATGCAAGACGTCAATCGTATCAGAAATCTGGCCACCAAGAATGCCTTCGTCTCACACGAAACCTGTCGTCGCACTTGGAAAGGCCTCACCATGCTGTGCACTGAAGCTGAACTTCAAGAGGATGGCTTCAGCGAGAGATTCAAGTTTGACTACACACCACCCAGAAGAGCTGTGCTGCACGGAACACCGTCCCTTGAAGATTCTGAGTTCTCTTCCTTGGCTGCCACCGTGTCTGCAAGAATCCTTGAGGAAGAAGATGACGCTACATCACCACCGCCTACTTCAGCGCGCGTCGACCCTGCACCAAGCTCTTCCGCACCACCAAACGCCTCCACCGACCCTGCTGCGCCTGGGAACGCGTAGAAAACTCTATGTCTTCAAACCTTTTTGGTCATCACTGACAAAAGGCGGAGAAGCATATGATGTTTATAGTCTTCAAGCGGGTCATTATGGGCGGGTGCTTTATATTTTGCTTTGTGCTTACAACTCTCATTTTGCTACATTTGGTTCTTTGAGTTGTAACACTTAAACTTGATGGTCGTCTACTACTGGTTTGCCACTATGTTTTTGCGAAGATAAATTCCGCATGTACGACGATAATTTCCGCACTTATATCATTTCGCAGACGTCCATTTTTCATTATGCATGTCATTCTCTTCATATACTTTTACATGCATGGTGGATTGTCATCATAAGTTGAAGTGGATTTCCACAAGTACAACCTGCCATGTGCATTTGCATTCCAAAAGCAGATTACTTACATGCACATCTTCAGGGGGAGCCCTTGCAGCTTATGAAGACAATTCCCCTACAATTTCACAAATTATATTCCCCGTTGAAAACTTCAACTAGTTTGTCATCAATCACCAAAAAGGGGGAGATTGTAAGTGCATCTAGTGCCACCCCTAGTTGGTTTTGGAGTATTGACGACAAACCTAGTTGAGGGACTAATGTGTTTGTGAGAATTGCAGGATAACACAGGTAGAAGTCCCTCATTGATTCGGTTTAGCTACCAGAGATGACCCCTAAAAATGTACGAATACATTGAAGACAATGGTGGTTTATGAAGATATTCATATTGAAGACAATGACATGTGAAGACTCCCTATGAAGCTTATGGAACTCGAAGACTTAGATCCTTCGTAGTTATATACTTCATTTCTGTTGTGTCATAGGAACCACCGTACTGTTAAGTGGGGTCCAAGAGAACCAGTCAGGATGACTGAAGTGATGCCTAATTCAAATCCTATGTCTTCGAGCGAAGACTATGAGAGCAAATCTTGTCCAGAGACGGACAAGTCAGCTTTGCTTGTAGCCCAAGTAAAGTTGCCGTGTGAGTTTGAAATCTGACCGTTGGTACACTTGTCATTTCCTTAGTGACCCAGGGTCATTTCGGACAAATCAGGTCGGGTTGCCAAGTGGCTATAAATAGTCCACCCCTACAACCATAAACGGTCGGCTGCTCAGATTTCAGTGCACGGCTTTTGTCGTTTGAGAGCAACCCACCTCGAAGCCTTTGAGAGAAAATTCCTAGCGAGGAAAATGCCCTAACCACCCAGAGCCAGAGTAAATTGGGCATCACTTAAGTCTTCTTGTCTGAGTGATCTGAAGACTTATTACACTTGAGGACTGTGCATCCTCCAGCCGGTTAGGCGTCGCGTTCTGAGCATCCAAGAGAAATTGTGGATTGCCGGTGAACGAAGTCTGTGAAGGTTTGGGAGTCTACCTTGAAGACTTACCAGAGTGATTGGGCGAGGTCTGTGCGACCTTAGCTCAAGGAGAAAACGGTGAGGACTGGGTGTCCTGAGCTGCGTGTTCAGGACTGGGTGTCCGGGACTGTGTGTCCTTTGGTTTAAATACCTAGCCGCTCCAACCAGACATACAGTTGTCACATCAACTGGAACTGGTCCAACAAATCATTGTCTTCAACGTGTCACTGGTTTTATCTTCACTCCCTCTTACTTTCTGTGACACACTGTGAAGCCATTGCATGCTTGCTTTATCTTCTGTCTTCACAACTTAACTGTATGATTTGTTTGGCTTCATAACTTCTTCCTACCTGATCCTTATTACACTGAAGCTGTTTGTCACTGTGCTTGCACTATATTGAATACTTGACCATGGCTTGCCTTGTGTAATCTAACTTCCGCTGCATAGTGATAGGCTTGTCTATTCTGTTTGTCTTCATAACTTCCACGTATTAAAGACTTTCATAAAAATCGCCTATTCACCCCCCTCTAGTCGATATAACGCACTTTCAAAACCAAGTATCATCGCATAGCATAATCCTACCCGGCGATCCTCCCCTCATCGCCCTTTGAGAGAGTGATCACCGGGTTGTATCTGGCACTTGGAAGGGTGTAGTTTATTAAGTATCCGGTTCTAGCTAGTTGTCATAAGGTCAAGGTACAACTCCGGGTTGTCCTTTTACCGAGGGACATGGCTATTCGAATAGATAAACTTCCCTACAGGGGTGCACCACATTTCCAACATGCTCGATCCCCTTTGGCCGGACACACTTTCTTGGGTCATGCCCGCCCTCAGAAGATCAACATGTCGCAGCCCCACCTAGGCACAATAGAGAGGTCCGCATGCCGGTCTAAATCCTATGCGCACAGGGGTCTGGGCCCATCGCCCATTGCACACCTACATGTTGCGTATGCAGCCGGTGAGTAGACCTAGCAACCTCCATTACAAAGGAAGTTGCGTTACGCGGTCCAACCCGGCGCGCGCCACTCAGTCGCTGACGTCAAGAAGGCTTCGCCTAATACCACGACGTCGAGTGCCCATAACTGTTCTCACGTAGTTTGTTAGTGCGTATAGGCTAGTGGCCAGACTCAGATCAAATACCAAGATCTCGTTAAGCATGTTAATTGAAGTATCCGCAGACGCCGACCAGGGCCAGGCCCACCTCTCACTTACGTGGTCTCAACCTGCCCTGTTGCTCTACCACAAAGTAACAGTCGGGTTCCGTCAGGAACCCAGGCCCACCACTACCGGGATGGAACCACATGTCCTTTCAGCCCCCCACATCGGAATCACTTGTGGGTACTCTACGAGCCGACCCAACTTTAGTCACCACATGTATCATATAATATGTATGCAATTATATACCCGTGATCACCTCTCGAGTGATCACGACCCGATAGTATTGCATGGAAAACGAACAAGAATGTAGGGCCACTGATGGAATACTAGCATCCTATACTAAGCATTTAGGATTGTAGGTAAGGGTAACAACTTTAGCAACAAAGACAGGCTATGCATCAGAATAGGATTAACGGAAAGCATTAACATGCTACACTACTCTAATGCAAGCAGTAGAGAGAAGGAATAGGCCATATCAGGTTGATCAAAGGGGGGCTTGCCTGGTTGCTCTGGCAAGGAGGGGTCATCAACAACGTAGTCGATTGGGGCAATAGCGTCGTCCATCTTGTAGTCTACAGGAGAGAAGAGGGGGAAGAAACAATGAATACAATGCAAACAGATACATATCGATGCATGACATGACAAGTAACAGTGTCAGATGTGCCCTAACGTGGTAGGAGGTGATACCAGCGCAGGGGGGTAAACATCCAAGAAAGTATCCCCGGTGTTTCGCGTTTTCGGACAGATGAATCGGAGGGGGAAAGTTGTGTGTTCACTATGCTAGGGATGTGTGGCGGGCGAACGGTCTACGTATCCGGATTCGTCTCGTCCTTCTGAGCAACTTTCGTGTACAAAGTTTTTTCATCCGAGCTACGGTTTATTTAATATTAATTTTTAAAGTTTTAATTCATTTTCTAGAATTACTGAAATTCTGCTAAGTCCTCAGTTTTAAACATCATTTAGCTGTGTTCCAGAGGCTATAACTAGTCTTCTATTAATCCTATGAATTGGTGCCTTATACCAATATTGATCACTTTCCTGTGGTCTACAAGATGGTAACAATTGCATCATTGTTAGATCCCTGTATCTTGCTTATTTTCTATTCCAAAGTTGCTATGGTAGTATATCTGTTTTTAGTTCTGCCATTTAACAGAACATAGACTTTTCTCATTTTCATAGGAATTAATCCATGCAACTTTTGGATTTGGTCCAATGGAAAGAATTGAACCTTTTCAAGTGTACTACACTCCCATATAAATATTTCCCATAACAAAATTTATTTTGCTGTTGTTTTGCAGCTACACAGAGGGCGAATCAGCGTTATTGCAGCAAAGCTAGCCAGCACTACAGTGAAGTTCAATTCACTGTAACAGCGGCAGCAGCAACAGCAGCGCTGTGCAGCGACAAGCGGCTGCGAGCGCGGGGCGAGGCGCAAACCCAGGGCGCGCACAAGGCGGCCAAGGCGCTGTCCAGGAGCGGTGGCAAGGCCACGGCAGGGCGTGTGCGCGCGGCAGCAGTGCAACAACGTGTGCGCACGCGGGGAGGCTCGACCTGGCATGTGCGGGGATGCAGACAACGGCAGCTCAGGCGACTGTAGTGCAGCGCATGAGGACGCGCGGGTGTCAGTGCAGTAGGCGCGTGGAGCGAGTGGCGGCTGCGGGTAAGCAGTAGCATGCAGCAACATGTAGTAGGTAGTAGGGGCAGTAGACAGCAGTAGAAATGGCAGCGCAACAGCAGCATCAGCTAGTATGCACGTACACGTACACGGGAGCTCGGACGAGCTTAAGAAGATGTAGGGGAGGGGGAGCTCACATCGGACCTCAAGGAGGACTCAGGGATGCCGGAGCTGCTCGAAGATGGCGAATCGAAGACGAACAGAAGCAGTTGTCGATGGAGGGGATCGACAGATGCGGCGCCGTCTTGTCAATCCGTCTCGAGGCCACGACAACGGAGACGACACGGCGACGACAAGAGGCAGACGAGCTCGGGAGGGAGAGATAGCATGGAGGTGGGGATTGGGGCGCTAGGGTTCATCCGCGAGGGAGACGGGGCTGGGTGCGGCCTTATCCCCTCCGCGAACCATCAGATGGGCGGCCCGTGGCATCGCCGGTAGTGGCACCGGTCGATGGGCGACACGCCCTGTCTCTCGCTCCTCTAGCAAGGAGGGAGGTGATGAGGGGGTTAGGTGGGCTGGCAAGGTGTAGTGGGCCAATGCCTAGTGGGACAGGGGTGGGTTGTTTCCCTTTTCTTTTCTCTTTTTTCTATTTTCTTTGCAACATTTTCTTTTTATTTATTTATTTCTGTTTTACTTTTAGCTACTGTTTTTCTATTTCTATTAAAGGCAAAGGATTTTTGGTTCAACAAGGTACTTGACACATAAATACTATGTAATGCTATGAGCTAGCATGGCAAGTTCCAAGTTATTTTGAAATGTGCAAATATTTATTTAAATTGAAAAGGATTAATTAAAAGTTGTAGGTCCAATTTTAATTATATTAAGGGCATTTTAATTACGCATAAAATGTTGGTTTATTTCATGAAAATTATTAGTGAATTTTTGCAACCCAGCGGACATTTTTGTTTTACCGTTTGAAGAAATAAAAATTTGACTTTCTTTTCAATTTGAATTTGAATTCAGTTTGGATCCAAGTGAGGTTTAGAAATTTAATTGTGATGACCTGACACCATTAGTGTGTTGTTACTGTAGCTTAACTACCGGGGTGTTACACCTCCATACTTCGATAGCCAATCCATGCCTAGTATTATATCCAATCCTTGTGATTCCAAAATAATAAGGTTTGAGGGGAAAACATGCTAACCAATGGTCAATGGAAACCGATCACAACATCGGCTGGCCATATACACCACTCCTGGTGAGCTTACTAACATGGGTGACCTAAGGGCTAAGGTTGGCAATTTAAACTTGTCCACCAATCCCCTTGATATGTACGAATGTGATGCACCAGTGTCAAAAAGAATAAGGATGGTAAATGACAATAAAAAACTTACCAATCACTGCATCGGGCTGCTCTTCAACTTCCTCCACATTGATGTGGTTCACCTGACCTCTGGTGAAGGGATTTGACTTCTTCCGTGAGCTTCCATTACCATTTCCATTCTTTGCTTCAGGACACTCGGTGGCGTAGTGTCCTGTCTTCCCGCACTTGAAACAAGTAAGGTGACTTAGATCCTTCTTGGCGGGTGTAGCGGGGTTGGAACGGTTTTGACTGGTGTTTCCTCCGTTCCCATTACCATTCTTAGCGCCACTGTGGTTGTATGAACTTCCTCCGTTGTGAAAATGGCCTCCATGGTTATGATGCGTGTGTCCTCCTGAGTACGGGGTAAAACGATGCTTCTGTTGGGCTCTAGAGTTGTACTTCCCCTGTCCATACCTCCATTTGTGGTTCTCTATCCGTTGCTGCTTGCCTTCAATCATGAGGGCCCTGTCTACCAACTCCTGGTAGTTGGTGAATGTTGCCACCATCAACTGAATACTGAGCTCATCATTCAGCCCCTCAAGAAACTTCTCCTGCTTCACGGCATCTGTGGCCACATCATCTGGGGCGTATCATGCTAACTTGCTAAACTCATCCATGTACTACGCCATAGTATGATTCCCCTGGCGTAAGTTGCGAAACTCCCGCTTCTTCATACTCATGGCTCCAGTTGAGGCATGTGTAGTGCAGAATGCTTGCTGAAACTGATCCCAAGTGACATTGGCCACGGAGAAAGTGGCACTGTAGTTCTCCCACCATGAGGTTACGGGTCCATCCAGTTGATGTGTGGCAAAGCGCACCTTCTCAACATCTGTGCAACCTGTGGTGGTCAGCTCCCTTCCAATCTCATAGAGCCAGTCATCAGCAACAATCGGCTTGGTACTGCTAGAGCACACCTGTGGATTCAACCTTAGAAAACGGGCTAACTTGTCCACTGGGGGTTGTGGCAGTGGGTTGTTGTTGTTGTTGCCTTGTTTCTGGACTAGCAACTTCATCAAGGCATTCTACTGTTGGATCAACTGAGTGAGCTCCGGTGGGAAGGCGAATGCGGGGTCACGTCTCGGAGGCATCTGATAGGTTTAGAGGGGTGAGATCAGAATAGAGTGATGTCTAAAGAGATATTTCACTACCCATATGCACATGAGACAAACATATTCATTCCACACCACTCAATTCAAACAAGATTCATACAATCGATCTAAGCTACCATTACAAAATCTCATGGACTACTACTATATACATGGAAGTACTCTAATGGTAATATGGTTGTCGACTAGAAATTTTGACTGGTGGAAGACTCCATAATATCTGCTCCAGCTTCGTCTTCATAATCATCATCACTATCGCTATCGGGGTCGGAGTCTGTGTCGTCTAGTATGATGTAATCTTCTGAATGAATGTCCACTCCAGTTTCAGGATTCCCCATGAATATTCCTAGCTTATTCTTCATGTCTTCATTCTTCTCCAGTAGTACAACAACTTCTTCTTCATATCCATCGCGTGTAGACTTGATTTCCTCTCTAGCTCCATGTTCTGGTCATCACCTTCTTCGTATCTATCATGTTAGCGCACATCTGGTTCTCGTAACGACGAATGTGCTGGTGCAGCTCCTGTATGTATGCTGCAATGGATTTATCCTTCCTGGTGTGAATCATCTCCCATTGCTCATCTCGGCGTCCACATATATGGTAGATGGTGTCCTTAAGATCCTTGTTGTACACTTCTCCTATGTGTCCAATGGTGATGTGGGCGGCCATGCTCTTTCCTAAGCTCCAGGTTGGTGCATCAAAGGAAAACTTGATGGGCTCGGTAATTGGTGCAAACGTCCTTCCTGGAACACAAACTTGAATCATCCAGCGCTTCTCTTCTGGTAAACTGGCGTTGAAGGTTCCAGTGAAGCTTGGTATGCCGATGTTTAGGTACCTACTGACTTCCTTCAAGTGTCGTCCAAAAGGGGTGTCATCATCCATTTGAGTGAACTTGTTCCTTGGGTCCGTCATCTATAGAGTAGAAATGGAGAAG
Source organism: Triticum monococcum (assembly GCA_034509565.1). Classification (NCBI taxonomy): domain Eukaryota; kingdom Viridiplantae; phylum Streptophyta; class Magnoliopsida; order Poales; family Poaceae; genus Triticum; species Triticum monococcum. Next base: position 480,738,925 of record CM067843.1, read on the forward strand.
AGTTAGAAATGAGTAGAGAAGAGTATCATGTGGCTTTTCCTAGTGGTCGCGTCCTATAGTCAGTGTGTGCTCTGATACCATCTTGTAGCGACCCGATCCCAATGGACCGTAGTCTCTGTGCTTAAGTTTCATCCCTAGATCGGTATTGCTGACACACACACAGTACTCGAGGATTTCTAACAGAGTTCAATCACACACTTTTTACATCGAGTGTCTCAAAAAGAGTACTTATTACAATAATATGGCTGAAGGCCATCTAAATAAGGTAACTGCAAAAGCTTCGAAGATAAATGAGTCCATCCAACTCCACGGCAAAACTGAGTGCATGACAACGACCTATCGCACCTTACTCTTCGTCTAAAAACACTGCAACATGATACGTTGCAGCCGTGTAGGTCAGCACATGGAATATGCTGGCAAGATAACACTATAGAGCAATAAACAATCAACAACTATCACTACATGCATATATGGCTGGTGGAGGCTCTATGGTTATCATTTGCATAAAGCTAATTTTTCCCTACAACAAAGGAATATATTTTATTTAACTACAAAGTTTATGTCATCATTGAGAAGGTTCCCCCAACTCAATTCCAAAATAGTAATTAATAACCCAATAAATTCATTAAGTAAAGTGATGAGATCAATCAATAATTCAAATACCAGATACTCAAGATGTCCATTACCGGGGACACGGCTAACCATGATTAGTTTATACACTCTATAGAGGTTTGTGCACTTTTCCCACAAGAATCGATCTCCTTCGTTGAATTTCTCGCACTACATGATGTTTGAGAAATGGATGATCGAGACACAGTCTTTCTAAAGCATTAACTCTTTACTCTGGGTAGACAGTGCCACCTATTTTCCCCTACATCTACTAGCCTACCACTGGAAGAGGTCACACAACTTACTCAACTATGCCAAAGCCAATAATGGTTTGTGGCTGGACATGGAAGTTTCTAGCATGAATAATTTTATGATCCCTTTGAGCCTAGGTGGCATTCCATAGGATGATCACACGGGTACTCCGGGATATCCTAGGACAGCACCAGATTGCTCTAGGTGCCCACAACCAATCCACCCAGATGTGTATTCAAGTATCCACCTTAAGTTTCCCATAGTTAAATATTAACTCTCACATCTTTCATGGATCTCACATACCAATCCCGTCTATGAGCATGGCTAAGCAAATATGAGCATAACGTATAATTCCCGAGGTTGATAAAAAGACAATAGGTTGCTACCTCATCATCTACTTCCCACAACCACATGTTAACAAAACCTACTCATGCAATGTTTCAGGTTTGAAACAAATGCATAAAAATTGGGTAATAAAGGGATATGATCAAAGTGTTACTTTCCTTGCTGACGATCGGAAAACCCTAGAGATTCGTAGTAGCAAGCTTCGCACTCTAGAAACTCTATCATGAACAAAAAATAGCGTATGTAAGCACTCAAGCATAAGATGCAAAGGTAAAACCAAAATAAAAGTTCTAAACAAAAAGTTCAAGTGAAGGGCTTCGATTTGCTAAAAGAATCAATCGAATCAGAGATACAAAACTCAAACTACGATAAAAAAAGTTCGAATTCAAATCTGCTTGAAACCAAATTTTAAATTTGCAAAATCATGTTCAAGTTGTTTATCTGTACAGAGGGGAACAAGACGAAGATTTTGGCGTTGGTTTCACTTTATTGAAAACCGAGCAAAAAGTAGTGAGGGCTTAAAGATCAGGGACTAAATCTGCGATGAAAAATAATTACGGATAGGTCCCTGGCAGAAAATAAACTGAAAAAGAAAAATCTATTGGATGAACGTTCGCTAACAGAGACTAACGAACGTATTCGTTCGTTAACAGAACCAACCGGATGAACGATCACTAGTTAACTTAACCTAATAAATAAACCGATCAAAAAAATAAAACCGAAACTAAAAACCGGGTCGGCGGTTCGGTTTATACCAGTTCGTCATAGAAAACCGATGGTGGCGAGGCGGGCTTCGGTGACGGCGTGTCGGCAGCGAGGCGGGGTGATCCGGCGACGCGGGGCGGCGACGCTGGCTGCTAGCGGCGGCGCGGTTGGCGGCGGCTTGAGGGGAGAGGGGGGGGGGGCGACCTTATAAAGGGGGTCGGGGAAGGGGCTTCTTGGAGGAGAGGCCACAACGGCTGCGGCGAGTCCGAGCCGGACTCCGCGGCGGCGGGGCATGCGGCGGCCAGACTCCCAGTCGGAGTCGGTCGCGGGCGAGGCGCGGGGCCGGGTGGGCCTTTGGCCCAGGTCGGTCCTGAAGAATTTTTTAAATAATAATTTCGTAGCAGAGAAAAATCCAAAATAAAATAAAATAAAAATCCTAAAATTCCAAAAATAATTTCATGGTCCTCCCCTAATATTTAGGACCAAGTGAACATTTTACTATGCTAATTCAAATAAAATATCAAATAAAATTCAAATAAAATAAATTTTTATTCAAAATTAAATTTCCATTATTTCCTCGCTGTTTTGAAGAAGTCATATTATCTTCTCTCATTATTTTATTTATTTTGAAATAATTGGAAAAATAATTTCAAATAAAAATCACCTTGATCCAAATTACCAAATTTTGAAAATGTTAAAAATGGATTTTTTGTGAAAACCTCCAACTCTCTCAAATGGTCCTTGAGTTGCTTAAGGTCTCTTGGATCAAAATGCCCAAATAAATCCAATTCAAAAAATGCTGAAATCATGGATGCATATGATGACCTAATGATTAACATCTAATTTGAAAATTGGGATGTTACAAAAATATTATATGCCAAAATTGTTGACGTTGGACAAGGAAGACAACGTAATGATTTATGTTTGTTCATATTCACATAGAAGTTATATTGTCATAGATCCTTCAACATGTGGTGCTTGCCAAAAATTCTGCACCAAGTAGAGATACTACTTGTGCATCCAAAACCCCTTAAATCCAGATCTTATTTTCAAGAGTCCACCATACCTACCTAAGGATTGAGCAAGATCCTTCAAGTAAGTTGTCATTGGTGCAATAAGGCAATACAAATTTCTTCTAAAAGTGTAAGATCGTTTAGTGTAAGAGAAAATTGAGCGATGTACGAACTTGTGATGGTAAAGCAATAAAAGCGACAGACTGCATAATAAAGGTTTCTATCACAAGGGGCAATATAACGTGATGTTCTTTTGCACTAAGGGATTGAGCATACAAACAAATAAGTGCATGGCAACCTCTGCTTCCCTCTGCGAAGGGCCTATCTTTTACTTATATGTATTTACTTCTATGCAAAGAGTCAAAGTTCTTATCTCTATTCCTTTTTATTTTTCTCTTTTGGAAAGCATCATTGGTGAGGAAAGATCTAGGCTCATATGTCAGTTGAATATGGGTAGCATGAGTTATTGTTGACATCACCCTATAGGTGAATACATTGGGATGCGCAATTATAAGCCCCTATCTTTCTATGTGTCCGGTTGAAACCTTTTGCTCATGTGTACAAGGTGAGTGTTAGCAATCATAGAATACTATATGATGGTTGAGTATGTGGATCTCTTACTTAAACTCTGTTGAATAAGTTGAATTGCAAGTGCTTGGTGACTGAGAACATAGTTTGTTGGGTTTCAAGAGAATTCATTGTTTGAACCTTAACATGTGAATTGGTTGCTACTATAACATGAGAACTTTTATAAGAAAGAATTGTTGTTATGATGCTAGGAAAAAGTGATTGAAATTATCTTTGATCAAACTTATGCACTTTGCTAGCATTCACACTTCATAAATTATTTATTTTATCGTTTACCTACTCGAGGACGAGTAGGAATTAAGCTTGGGGATGCTGATACGTCTCCAATGTATCTATAATTTATGAAGTATTAATGATGTTATTTTAACATTCTTGGATGTTTTACAATCATTTCATAGCAACTTTATGTCATTTTTTGAGACTAACCTATTGATCCAGTGCCGAGTGCCAGTTGTTGTTTTTGCTTTTTTTTTACATCGCAGAAAATCAATATCAAATGGAGTCCAAACACCGCAAAACTTTTTGTGGATTTTTTATGGGCCAAAACACTCCCGATGTGCCAAAGCAGCACCTAGGGGTGCCTCGAGGGGGGCACAACCCACCAGGGCGTGCCCAGGTGGGTTGTGCCCACCTCGAAGGCCTCCCGTACCCCCTCTTTGCACTATAAATTCCCAAATATTTCGAAACCCTTCCGGGTTAACCTAGATCAGAAGTTTCGCCACCACAGGGCTCCGTAGCCATCGAAAAGAAATCTAGACCCGTTCCGGCACCCTGTCGGAGGGGGGATCATCTCCGGTGGCGATCTTCATCATCCCGGCGGGCACCACGACGAGGAGGGAGTAGTCCACCCTCGGGGCTGAGGGTTTGTACCAGTAGCTATGTGTTTAATCTCTCTCTCATGATCTATATCATGGGCTTTGTTAATATAGATGGATCCTATGATGTTTCTCCCCTCTATACTCTTGTTGTGATGGATTGAATCTTTACCCTTTGAAGTTTTGTCATGTCGGATTGAATGTTCAGATTTGAGAACACATCATGTATGTCTTGCGGTATGAATACTTGAGGTGACAACGGGGTATCACATTGATTCACTTGATATACGTTATGGCACTCAACTTGCGGATTCCCGTGGTGATATTAGGGTAATCTATGCATAGGGGTTGATGCACGTTGAGGGGGTCCTGGATTAGGGGGTGTTCGGATAGCCGAATTATACCTTCAGCCGGACTCCTTGACTATGAAGATACAAGATTGAAGACTCCGTCCCGTGTCCGGAGGGGATTTTCCTTGGCATGGAAGGCAAGCTTGGCGATACGGATGTTCAGATCTCCTACCATTGTAACCGACTCTATGTAACCCTAACCCTATTCGGTGTCTATATAAACTGGAGGGTTCTAGTCCGTAGGACAACATACACATCAACAATCGTACCATAGGCTAGCTTCTTGGATTTAGCCTCTCTGAGCTCGTGGTAGATCAACTCTTGTATTACCCATATCATCAATATTAAGCAAGCAGGACGTAGGGTTTTACCTCCATCGAGAGGGCCCAAACCTGGGTAAAACTTCGTGTCCCCTGCCTCCTATTACCATCCAGCCTAGACGCACAGTTCGGGACCCCCTACCCGAGATCTGCCGGTTTTGACATTGACATTGGTGCTTTCATTGAGAGTTCCTCTGTGCCGTCGCCGTCAGGCCCAATGGCTCCTATGATCATCAATGGCGATGCAGTCCAGGGTGAGACCTTCCTCCCCGGATAGATCTTGATCTTTGGCCGCTTCGCACTGCGGGACGATTCACTCGGCCATCTAGAGCAGATCAAAAGCTACGCCCCTGGCCATCAGGTCAGATTCGGAAGTTTAAACTATACGGCCGACATCCGCGGGGAGTTGATCTTTGATGGATTCGAACCACTTCCGAGCGCGCCGCCTGTCACGATGAGCATGATCTAGCTCTATCGGCGAACAGTGCCCTGGAGGCCGCACCCGCATCGGCTCCTACCCTTAGTTCGGACCGACCATGCCGATCGAGGATGGGCGGTTGGACGCCACCTCGGGGGCTGCGATCCCAATGGCGGTTGAGCCGAACACCAGCCCCGTACTCATCAAGACTCGTGACTCCATGGAGCCGAATTCTTCTCCGGACTCCAAACTCTCCGCGCCCCTGCCGAGCGAATCCGATTGGGCGCCAATCATGGAGTTCACGGCCGCGGACGTCCTTCAGTAGTTGCCTTTCGGCGATATCCCAAAGTCACTGAAGTCTCTCTCTTTATCAGGAGAACCCTGGCCAGACTACGGTCAACAAGGTTGGGATTCGGACGATGAAGAAATTCAAAACCCGCCCACCACCCACTTGGTAGCCACTGTCGACGATTTTACCGACATGCTCGACTTCAACTCCGACGACATTAACGGTATGGACGCCGATGAACGAGACGATGAAGAATCAGCGCTTATCGAGCCCTGGAATGCCACCTCGTCACATGACGTATACATGGTGGACGCACCCAAAGATGACGACGCGGAGCGGAAGAATGCACCGAAGGATTGTTCCCTCGGAAAGCAGTCAAAGAGGCGATGCAAGCGCCGCCCCAAATCCCGCCTCGACAGAAATAGCGATCACACTGATCCAGCGCTGAAGCAGGGCGAACCGCTGCCAGACAATGTCAATCCGGATAATCAAACCGAACAAACAAATCCTATCAATGATAATGGTCTGGACGACATAACGCCGGACAGGCACTCGGAGCACCAGAATGCCCGTAAAAGGCTCGTTGCCACCGCAAGGAGCCTCAAAAAGCAGAAGCGGAGGCTCAAGGCGCACAAAACACGCTCCAATTTAGTTGGAGCAAAATACTCGACACTCCGCAAGGTACGGCGACAATCGCCCCTCCAAGAGCTACCCAAAGCGGAAGCTGCTACCCGAATTCGATGAGGAGGCCTCAGACCCCCCACAACCAAATATCAAAGCAGCCACCTGGTCGGATAGACGACCCCTCTACCACCACAGAATGGCATTCAATGCCGCTCACAATGCAACACATGACCCATGCGAGGGCTCGCACCCAAAGGACGGTGCAACAAGATCCATCTATGGACCACGCAAGCGCGCCCCAGCATACAATGCAAGACAACAAATATCCGAACAACGTGGCACACCCAGCTACAGGGGTCCGCACACCCCCTATGTTTCACTGATGAGGTGCTGGACCATGAATTTCCAGAGGGATTCAAGCCCGTAAACATAGAGGCATACGACGGAACAACAGACCCTGGGGTCTGGATTGAGGACTATATCCTTCATATACATATGGCTTGAGGGGATGATCTCCATGCCATCAAGTACTTACCTCTCAAACTCAAAGGGCCAGCTCGTCACTGGCTCAAAGGCCTCCCCAAAAACTCCATTGGAAGTTGGGAAGAGCTCGAAGACGCCTTTCGGGCAAACTTTCAAGGGACTTATGTCCGACCTCCGGATGCGGACGACCTGAGTCACATAACTCAACAGCCTGGAGAGTCAGCCCGAAAGCTTTGGAATAGGTTTCATACTAAAAAGAACCAGATTCTCGACTGCCCGGACGCCGAAGCCTTAGCGGCTTTCAAGAACAGCTTCCGCGACGAATGGCTCGCCAGAAACCTCAGCCAAAACAAACCGAGAACAATGGCCGCATCAACAAACCTCATGACCCGCTTTTGCGCGGGTGAGGACGGCTGGCTAGCTAGATGCAGCACCAGCGACCCCAGTACATCTGAAGTTAGAGATGGAAACGGGAAATCATGGCGCAACAGCAATCACAAACGCCGGAATAAAGAAGACAGCACGAAGGGCACGATAGTAAATGCCGGATTCAAAGTCCCTCGGCCAAACCAAAAGCCGCCTTCCAAAGGCACCAGGAATGAACTGTCCAGCCTCAACAAAATTCTGGACCAAGTATGTCAGATCCATAGTACCCCTAGCAAACCTACTAATCATACCCACAGAGAATGTTGGGTCTTCAAGCAGTCCGGCAAGCTTAACGCCATACACAAGGGGGGGGATACACCAAGTGAAGACGAGGACGAACCTCCCAAACAAGACAAGGGGGAACAAAAGAAATTTCCACCCGAAGTCAAAACAGTAAACGTGTTACACGTGATCAAGAGAAAAAACAATGTGGCACTCCCTGAAAAATTTACCCAAGTGCCTGCTACCGCGAAGTCCCGCTACTGGTCGTCTCAACCGATCACCTTCGACCGTTGTGATTACGCATCAGGTATCCGGCACGCAGGATGGGCTGCACTGGCATTAGACCCAGTAATTGGCGGATACCACTTCACACGAGTCTTGATGGATGGCGGCAGTAGCCTAAACCTAATATATCAGGATACAATCCGCGGGATGGGGTTAGACCCAACACAAATTCGCCATAGCAATACCACCTTCAAAGGAGTAACGCCAGGTCCAGGGGCTCGTTGTACGGGCTCCCTCCTACTACAAGTTATATTCGACTCCCCCGATAACTTCCGTCGCGAGCATTTAACTTTCCACATCGCTCCGTTTAACAGTGGCTATCAAGCACTACTCGGACGCGAAGCTTTTGCTCGCTTTAATGCAATACAACACTATGCCTCCCTAACTTTCCACATCACTCCGTTTAACAGTGGCTATCAAGCACTACGCGAAGCTTTCGTTCGCTTCAGTGCACGGAAGTATCAAGCGATCTCTGCGCGCCGAAGAGAGTGAGGCTGCCTTGGCAGCCGCACACTAAAAGCGCCCGGACCAGCAAAAGCATCCAATAGGTCGTCAAGACCTCAGACACAACTAATCAAGTCCGGCGCTGCTACTCATATCGAATAAACGGTCACACCCCTATCTTTCAAAAGTACAAGGGGCTCAATGCACGCAGACGAGTGGCGATTCCTTCTTATCTTGAATTATACATGGTTTCTTTCGAAAACTATCCTTTTGCATGACAACCTTTTGACCTAAATTCCTTTCTTTTACAGATGATCATCGTGCTACACCCGTCTAGGATACAGCACAACGGAGACACAGGCGCAGACGTGCCGCAGGGACCCAACCCAAGGATTCTTTTTAGATTAAGACCCTACGTAAACCTTTTTTACTGCCTCTTGTTGATACATATCCACCGTTGGGAAGGATGCTGACGTCTTGGCATGTCGCCACGCCAGAACAATGCACGTACCTGGACACAAGGGGCTTCTTACAAAGGCCATTCTTCAGGCCCGGTTTGTACCACAAAGACCGAATACCCTAGGGAGTGTTCGGCGTCGCGAGTTTGGCCCTATATGCATCAGCTCCGAATCATTGTCTTTGGTCAAATTTTGGGTTTGCCCGGCTCCTATGTTTTGGTGCCTTACGTTCCGCTTTACCGGCTAAGGTAGCACCAGGAGAACTACTGCGATTGTGCCCTGGTTCATCCAGACGAGCACCTCAGTAGAGAAAGCCAAAAACTGTCTGTCATGATCTAGCGTGAGACTGGTCAACCACTCGATGACCCATGGGAATGTTAGAATTCCTCCGCCTTAACGAAGGGCTGGTTTCCGGCCAGGCATATACGCACCCCGGGATCGGGAGAGTGCGGAGCCACCAGGGGCTATCTAGTAGCCCCACTGTCAAACTCCTATGGCTAAGTGAAAGTGTTAAAGCATTATAGTCCAGTTGCCTCGCTCGCTCTGCTATCACCTCATTAATAGGACCAAGATGTTGGGTTAAGTGTGAACGCGTGTTTTTGCGAACACCTCCGCATTATATGCATGGGGGTTGAAGCTGACGACTGCAATCTTTCAGGTTATACACATGTATACGTAAACGGCCGCCCAGGAGGCATCACATTACTTTCAGGCAAAAGTATAAAAGTAGCCTCATAAAAAATCTAAAAAGCATTTCGCTTATAATGAGATTACATGTCATTCAAACATAATATTTTTTGAGCATTGGGTCTCTATCAAATGAGCACCCTCAAGAACTTCCTCAAAGTAGTGCTCAGCAGCCCTTCGACCTACGGCCGGATCCTACGCCGCAACAGTGGTAGCATCCATCTCTGTCGAGTATGCTTTAGCACGGGCAAAGGCCATCCGCGCACCTTCTATGCACGCCGACCGCTTCATCGCATTTATGCACGGTACCACATCGAGGACCTGCTGCACCAAGCTGAAATAGCTGCTCGGTTTTAACCTTCCCGGCCATAGTTGATCCACAACAGACCTCATGGAGAGTCTGGACAACCTATTTAGTTCGGCCCATTCGGCTAATTGGCCCATCAACGAAAGTGGACACTCGGGAGAAAGGAATTGCTTCCAAAACAGCTGGTCTACTTCACGGTCCGTTTGACTCTGGAAGTACTTGGCCGCATTGGTAGCGCTCGCTGCCAGATCCATATACGCATCCTCCAAACTCTACAGCCGATCCAGAGGGGCATACCGTGGATCTCCGTATTTCCTCTGCAGCATAAAGGACTTCCCGGCTACAACATCCCCGGCTTCCCGCAGCTCGTCCTTCTTTGCCCTCATAGCAGAGCGGAGGTCTTTTCCCGTTACAGCAGCCTTCTCAAGGTCCGATGCCTTCGCCTGGTTCTCCTTTTCAAGAGCCCGGCAACGGTCTATGGCGGCTTTTAATTCTACGGCCATATTGGCCATCTTCTTCCGGCTCTCGCCATGTGCGGCCTTCTCGGCTCGCAACTCTTCGGCCGCCTTCAAAGCAGCCGCATTACCCAATCTTGCTTGTTCCTTGGCTCGGGCAAGTTCCGCCCGCAAGGCTTCAACAGTGGCAGCTCCATCTGCAGTCATAACATGTTAAAAACACTGGCATCATACTCTTCCTATGTGACGTTTACCAGACAAGGATACTTACCCTGCGCCTCGTCAAGCCTTCTGTTAACAAGCTCGATGTCGGCATCTGCCGCATCCAACTGCCATTCTAAACGGGCAAACTGGCTAGTCCGGCTAGGCACCGGAGTTTCCATCTCCTGCACATAAAGGCAGTATGGTTATTACCTGGGAGTATGATCCTCCGTTCGTCGTCGTTTTGATGACAACCAGAGTCTCAGGGGCTACTATCTACACAGGGCACGCCTACCATGTGTAGGACTATTACACATTCCTTTTTACGTACCTCAAAGCCTGTCAGTAGACTCATAAAAGCTTCATGCAATCCGCTTTCGGCGGACGATATCCTCTCCATCACCATATTCATCAGCACACGATGATCATCTAAGATGGCCGCTCGCCCCACCAACTCCCTCAGAACGCCTGATCGCACACTAGACGGCGCCGGACTCTTTTGTCTACTCCCTTCGAGAGTCGGACACTGGGAGCCTCGGGGATCAATTGGATCACCTTCTGGCCTCTTTGCACTCGGAGAGGCCCTCTGCGATGACACTTCAGGGTCGCCCGCTTCCGGAGCGGAGGAGTCCGGAGGAGGCGTCTCGCTCTCCATCATCTCCGGAAGAAGATCCCCCGAAGACGAGCTCATTTGAGAGGGGCTAAGGCCCGAACTGCACAAATATATGCGGTGGTTATTTTCTCAGAAGAAAAGGATGGCATATCTGTACTATTAAAGTTTTCGGGTCACTTACGACTCCCGGGAGAATTGATCCCCCCGCGGACTTTGTGCGGCAGCAGCGCCCCCCAAGGTAGGGCCCCCGGTGGAAGATTTCTTCTCCCGTTTGGAAGCTTCGGCTTCCGAATTCCCGGGCGCAGTCCTTTTCCTCTTCCGGTCATCTTCCTTCATGGAGACGCTCGCTCCCTCGGTTAGAATAGGTAGCGTTGGGAGCCCGCGTCTGCCCGCGTTACCCTCCACAGTATCTTCCTTCAAGGGATCTGGGCAAGGTGAGGTCAGGAGCATCTTTTCCAATACCGAATTCTCCAAACCCTTAGGGAGGGGGGCCGAACACCAAATCAACTTCGCCTTTGTTAGCCAGTCCTGGTCGAAAAAGCAAACTCTCAGAAATAACTTCGTAACGAAGGAAAGATAATATGTTCGGCCAGAAAATTCCTTACCTGTTCATCGGCGCGGTTACTGCTCAGGCCCACATCCTCAGTGATTTCCGGGCACTCTACTTGAGGTCCAAAGAATGACTTATACATATCCTCGTGTGTCAGGCCGAGAAAATTTTGAATGGCACGCGGACCCTCAGGATTGAACTCCCACAAGCGAAGGGGCCGACGTTTGCAAGGCTGGATTTGACGAACCAACATAACTTGTATTACCGCAACCAAACTGAGATCATTGTTGAAGAGATCTCGAATGCGGCTCTGCAGTAAAGGCACGTCCTTGGCTTGAACCCAGCTCAGTCCTCTGCTGATCCATGACATCAGTCGTGGTGGAGGGCCCGAGCGAAAAACGGGGGCGGCCGCCCACTTGGCGCTTCTAGGAGTCGTGATGTAGAACCACTCCTGTTGCCACAATGCAGACACCTCTGGGATGGAACCTTTGGGCCATGGAGCCCCCATCATGTTGCGTATTGAGGCGCCTCCACACTCTGCATGTTGCCCTTCGATCACCGTTGGCTTTACTTCAAAGGTCTTGAGCCATAAGCCAAAGTGGGGGGTAACCCGGAGGAAGGCCTCGCATACGACAACAAAGGTCGTGATATGCAAAAAGGAGTCCGGAGCTAGATCATGGAAATCTAGCCCGTAATAAAACATCAAGCCCCTGACGAACGGATCCAGAGCAAAACCTAGACCTTGGAGGAAGTGGGATACAAACATGACGCTCTCGTTGGGTTTGGGAGAAGGGACGGCCTGCCCCCGGGAGGCAGCCGATGCGACATTTCGGCGGTCAGATACCTGGCCTCCCTCAACATTTTGATGTCTTCTTCCGTGACGGGGGAGGGCATCCATCGGCCTTGAAGGCTGGATCGGGACATGACTGAAGGTTCGGAGCACCTGACTTGAGCTTTGGGCGTTTGAGCTTGAGGCGGAGGAAGGATTCGATTAAGCACGAGAGGGAAAAGGTAAAAGCTTTGCCCCTTTATAAAGAGGGTGGATATCAAGCGTCCTCCCCATGTCCGTTTGGACTTTCCTATGATCTAGGAGTCCTAGAAGTGGTTGGGTTACCCACACCCGTATTGATGAGAATCCCGTAATAAGGGGACACGATCTCTGTTTTTACAAGACATGCCAAGGGAACCACCTCTCATACCACGCTGAGGTGGGTAATTAAACGACTCGGATAAAGGCTCGGTCGTGGTGTGTCACACCACGGGATACGTCAGCAGATTATATTTGTGTAAATATTATTCTCTCTATGGAAGTATGTGGAAACTTATTTTGCAGAGCCGGACTCTATCTTTGTGTTTAAAATATTCTATGAAGTACTTGGAGGAGGAACCCGCCTTGCAATGCCGAAGACAATTTGCGCGCCGGACCTGTCGTCATTGAAGCCTGGTTCAGGGGCTACTGAGGGAGTCCTGGATTAGAGGGTGTTTGGATAGCCGAATTATACCTTCAGCCGGACTCCTGGACTATGAAGATACAAGATTAAAGACTCCGTCCCGTGTCCGGAGGGGATTTTCCTTGGCGTGGAAGGCAAGCTTGGCGATACGGATGTTCAGATCTCCTACCATTGTAACCGACTCTATGTAACCCTAACCCTATTCGGTGTCTATATAAACCGGAGGGTTCTAGTCCGTAGGACAACATACACATCAACAATCGTACCATAGGCTAGCTTCTAGGATTTAGCCTCTCTGATCTCGTGGTAGATCAACTCTTGTATTACCCATATCATCAATATTAATCAAGCAGGACATAGGGTTTTACCTCCATCGAGAGGGCCCGAACCAGGGTAAAACTTCGTGTCCCCTGCCTCCTGTTACCATCCGGCCTAGACACACAGTTCGGGACCCCCTACCCGAGATCCGCCGGTTTTGACACCGACACACGTTTTTATCATCTTTTCTCCGATAGAAACTTTGGTGTCTCTTTGTAGTTCTTTGTGCGGATTGAGTATTATGAATATGAATATGCTTTGGTGTTATTCTAGTATGAACTCTAGGATAGATCGAATGGAAAAAATAGCTTTGCGTTATTTAGTATGAACTCTTGAATAAATCGAGCGAAAAGAATAGCTTTGAGGTCGTCTCATACCCTACAAACAATTTCTATCTTTTTTCTCCAGTAATAGGAACTCGGGAGTGATTCTTTGTTGCACTTTGATGGATAATTATATGATCCAACTATATTAGCACTGTTGAGAGATTGCACTAGCGAAAATACGGACCCTAGGCCTCATTTTTAAGCATTGCAATACCGTTTTGTGCCCGTTTACTATTTGCTACCTTGTTGTTTTTATTTATTCAGATTAAAAATATTTTCTACTGTCCATATTACACATTTATTACCATCTCTTCGCCGAACTAGTGCACCTATACAATTTGCCATTGTATTGGTGTGTTGGGGACACAAGAGGTTTCTTGTATGTGGTTGCAGGGTCATTGGAGAGAGACCATCTTCATCCTACACCTCTCACAGATTGATAAACCTTAGGTCATCCAGTTGAGGGAAAATTGCTACTATCCTACAAAACTCTACGCTTGGAGGCCCAACATGTGTCTACAAGAATAAATTTGCGTAGTAGACATCATAATGCAGTTTTGACGTCCATTTGTGAGATTTCATAATTATAAAATGCGGCAATTACTAACATGATTCGGACAGACTTAAGCATTGCTACGGGTGAGAAGGTCTCATCGTAGTCAACTCCTTAGCTTGTTGAAAACCTTTCGCAACAAGTCAAGCTTTGTAGACAGTAACATTACCATCAGCGTCAGTCTTCTTCTTGAAGATCCATTTATTCTCTATGGCTCGCCCATCATCAGGAAAGTCAACCAAAGTCCACACTTTGTTCTCATACATGGATCCTATCTCGGATTTCATGGCCTCAAGCCATTTATCGGAATCTGGGCTCATCATCGCTTCCTCATAGTTCGTAGGTTCTTCATGGTGTAGTAACATGACTTTCAGAACTGCATTACCGTACCACTCTGGTGCGGAATGTGCTCTGGTTGACCTACGAGGTTCGGTAGTAACTTGATCTGAAGTTTCATGATCATTATCATTAGCTTCTTCTCTAGTTGGTGTAGGCATCACTGGAACTGATTTCTGTGATGACCTACTTTCCAATTCGAGAGAAGGTACACTTACCTCATCAAGTTCTACTTTCCTCCCACTCACTTCTTTCAAGAGAAACTCCTTCTCTAGAAAGGATCCATTCTTAGCAACAAAAATCTTGCCTTTGGATCTGTGATAGAAGGTGTACCCAATAGTTTATTTTGGGTATCCTATGAAGATGCACTTCTTTGATTTGGGTTCGAGCTTATCAGTTTGAAACTTTTTCACTTAAGCTTCGCAACCCCAAACTTTAAGAAAAGATAGCTTTGGTTTCTTGCCAAACCATAGTTCATATGGTGTCGTCTCAACGGATTTAGATGGTGCCCTATTTAACGTGAATGTAGTTGTCTCTAATGCATAACCCCAAAACGATAGTGGTACATCGGTAAGAGACATCATAGATCGCACTGTATCTAATAAACTACGGTTATGACGTTCGGACAGACCATTACGCTGTAGTTTTCCAGGTGGCATGAGTTGTGAAAATATTCCACATTGTTTTAATGAAGGCCAAACTTGTAACTCAAATATTTGCCTCCGCGATCAGATCGTAGAAACTTTATTTTCTTGTTACGATGATTCTCCACTTCACTATGAAATTCTTTGAATGTTTCAAGTGTTTCAAACTTGTGTTTCATCAAGTAGATATACCCATATCTGCTCAAATCATCTGTGAAGGTTAGAAAATAACGATACCCGCCGTGTGCCTCAACACTTCAAATAAGTCATTGGCTCGCTCCATTGTTCCGGAGAATAGAGTTTTAGTCATCTTGCCCATGAGGCATGGTTCGCAAGTATCAAATGATTCATAATCAGGTGATTCCAAAATCCCATCTGCATGGAGTTTCTTCATGCTCTTTACACCAATATGACCTAAACAGCAGTGCCACAAATATGTTGCACTATCATTATAAACTTTGCATCTTTTGGCATCAATATTATGAATATGTGTATCACTACGATCGAGATTCAATAAACCATTTACATTGGGTGTATGACCATAGAAGGTTTTATTCATGTAAACACAACAACAATTATTCTCTGACTTAAATGAATAACCATATTACAATAAACATGATCCAATCATATTCGTGCTCAACACAAACACCAAATAACATTTAGTTAGGTCCAGCACTAATCCCGAAGGTAGAGGGAATGTGTGATGGTGATCTTATCAACCTTGGAACATGATCACCTCGCCCTTAACTAGTCTCTGTTCATTCTGTAACTTTGTTTTGAGTTACTAATCTTAGCAACTGAACCGGTTACTATGAACACTAGTAAAATACCCTGGGGTTACTATGAACACTAGTAAAATACACATCAATAACATGCATATCAAATATACCTTTGTTCATTTTGCCATCCTTCTTATCCGCCAAGTATTTGGGGTAGTTCTGCTTCCAATGACCATTCCCTTTGCAGTAGAAGCACTCAGTTTCAGGCTTAGGTCTAGCTTTGGGCTTCTTCACGGGACTAGCAACTTGCTTGTCATTCTTCTTGAAGCTGTCTTTCTATTTTTGCCCTTTTTCTTAAAACTAGTGGTCTTGTCAACCATCAACACTTGATGCTTTTTCTTGATTTCTACCTTCGCCGATTTCAACATCGCGAAGAGCTCGGGAATCGTTTTCATCATCCCTGTCATATTATAGTTTATCATGAAGTTCTAGTAGCTTGGTGCTAGTGACTAGAGAACTCTGCCAATCACTATCTTTATCTGGAAGATTAACTCCCACTTGATTCAAGCGATTGTACTATCCAGACATTTTGAGTACATGCTCATTGGCTAAGCCATTCTCCTCCATCTTGTAGGCGAAGTACTTGTTAGAGGTCTCATACCTCTTAACACGAGCATGAGTCTAAAATATCATTTTCAGCTCTTGGAACATCTCATATGCTCCATGGAATTCAAAACATTTTTGAAGTCGCGGTTCTAAGTTGTAAATCATGGTGCACTGAACTATCAAGTAGTCATCGTACCGAGCTTGTCAAACATTCATAACTTCTGCATCTGATCCGGCAATAGGTCTGTCACCTAGCGGTGCATCAAGGACATAATTCTTCTGTGCAGCAATGAGGATAATCCTCAGATCATGGACCCAGTCTACATCATTGCTACTATCACCTTTCAACTGAGTTTTCTTTAGGAACATATCAAAAATAAAACAAGGGAGCTATACGTGAGCTACTGATCTATAACATAGATATGCAAATACTATCCGGACTAAGTTCATGATAAATTAAGTTCAGTTAATCAAATTACTAAAGAACTCCCACTTAGAGTGACATCCCTCAAGTCATCTAAATGATCATGTTCCAGATCAACTAAACTATGTCCGATCATCACGTGAGATGGAGTAGTTTTCAATGGTGAACATCTCTATGTTGATCATATCTACTATATGATTCATGTTTGACCTTTCGGTCTCCAATGTTCTAAGGCCATGTCTATACATGCTAGGCTCGTCAAGTTTAACCCGAGTATTCTGCATGTGCAAAACTATCTTGCACCCGTTGTATGTGAATGTAGAGCTTACCACACCCAATCATCACGTGGTGTCTCAGCACGACGAACTATCGCAACGGCGCATACTCAGGGAGAACACTTATACCTTGAAATTTTAGTGAGGGATCATCTTATAATGCTACCACCGTACTAAGCAAAATAAGATGCATAAAAGATAAACATCACATGCAATTAAAATATGTGACATGATATGGCCATCATCATCTTGTGCCTTTGATCTCCATCTCCAAAGCACCGTCATGATTTCCATAATCACCGGCTTGACACCTTGATCTCCATCGTAGCGTCGTGGTCGTCTCGCAAACTATTGCTTCAACAACTATCGCTAACGCATAGTGATAAAGTAAAGCAATTACATGGCGTTTGCATTTCGTACAATAAAGCGACAACCATATATAAGGCTCCTGCCAGTTGCTGATAACTTTTACAAAACATGATCATCTTATACAATGACGTATATCACATCATGTCTTGACCATATCACATCACAACATGCCCTGTAAAAACAAGTTAGACGTCCTCTACTTTGTTGTTGCAAGTTTTGCGTGGCTGCTACGGGCTTCTAGCAAGAACCGTTCTTACCTACGCATCAAAACCACAATGGTGATTTATGAAGTTTGCTATTTTAACCTTCAGCAATGACCGACCGCAGTCAAATTCGATTCAACTAAAGTTGGTGAAACAGACACCTACCAGCCACCTTTATGCAAAAATAGTTGCATGTCTGTCGGTGGAACCGGTCTCATGAACGTGGTCATGTAAGGTTGGTCCGGGGTGCTTCATCCAACAACACCGCCGAATCAAAATATGACATTGGTGGTAAGCAGTATGACTATTGTTGGGGAACGCAGTAATTTCGAAAATTTTCCTACGCACACGCAAGATCAAGGTGATGCACAGCAACGAGAGGGGAGAGTGTTGTCTACGTACCAACGCAGACCGACTGCGGAAGCGATCACACAACATAGAGGAAGTAGTCGTACGTCTTCTTCCCGATCCGACCGATCCAAGCACCGTTACTCCGGCACCTCCGAGTTCTTAGCACACGTTCAGCTCGATGACGTTCCTCGGGCTCCGATCTAGCAAAGCGTCGAGGAAGAGTTCCGTCAGCACGACGGCATGGTGACGATGTTGATGTACTACCGACGCAGGGCTTCGCCTAAGCTCTACAACGATATGATCGAGGTGGAATTTGGTGGCAGGGGGCACCGCACACGGCTAAGGAACGATCTCAAGGATCAACTTGTGTGTCTTGGGGTGTCCCCTGCCCCCGTATATAAAGGTTGGAGGGAGGGGGGCTGGCCGGCCAAAGAGGGGGAGGCGCAGGAGGAGTCCTACTCCCACCGGGAGTAGGACTCCCCCCTCCAATCCTATTCCAACTAGGACTCCTTGGGAAAAAGGGAGAGGGAAAGAGAGAGAGGTGGCCGGCCACCTCTCCTAGTCCTAATAGGACTACGGGAGGGGGGAGGTGCGAAGCCCTCCTTGGCAGCCCCTTTCACCTTTCCACAATGGCCCATGTAGGCCCATTTGGCTCCCGGGGGGTTCCGGTAACCCTCCCGGTAATCCGGTAAAATCCCGATTTCACCCGGAACACTTCCGATGTCCAAACATAGGCTTCCAATATATCAATCTTTACGTCTCGACCATTTCGAGACTCCTCATCATGTCCGTGATCTCATCCGGGACTCCAAACAACCTTCGGTACATCAAAATTCATAAACTCATAATAACTGTCATCGTAACGTTAAGCGTGCGGACCCTACGGTTCGAGAACAATGTAGACATGACCGAGACACGTCTCCGGTCAATAACCAATAGCGGGACCTAGATGCCCATATTGGCTCCTACATATTCTACGAAGATCTTTATCGGTCAGACCGCATAACAACATACGTTGTTCCCTTTGTCATCGCTATGTTACTTGCCCGAGATTCGATCGTCGGTATCCAATACCTAGTTCAATCTCGTTACTGGCAAGTCTCTTTACTCGTTCCGTAATACATCATCTCATAACTAACATCTTTAGTTATTATGCTTGCAAGGCTTATGTGGTGTGTACTACCGAGAGGGCCCAGAGATACCTCTCCGACAATCGGAGTGACAAACCCTAATCTCGAAATACGCCAAGCCAACATCTACCATTGGAGACACCTGTAGTACTCCTTTATAATCACCCAGTTACGTTGTGACGTTTGGTAGTACCCAAAGTGTTCCTCCGGTAAACGGGAGTTGCATAATCTCATAGTTATAGGAACATGTATAAGTTATGAAGAAAGCAATAGCAACATACTAAACGATCGGGTGCTAAGCTAATGGAATGGGTCATGTCAATCAGATCATTCAACTAATGATGTGATCTCGTTAATCAAATAACAACTCTTTGTTCATGGTTAGGAAACATAACCATCTTTGATTAACGAGCTAGTCAAGTAGAGGCATACTAGTGACACTCTGTTTGTCTATGTATTCACACATGTATTATGTTTCCGGTTAATACAATTCTAGCATGAATAATAAACATTTATCATGATATAAGGAAATAAATAATAACTTTATTATTGCCTCTAGGGCATATTTCCTTCAGTCTCCCACTTGCACTAGAGTCAATAATCTAGTTCACATCGCCATGTGATTTAGCCGCAATAGTTCACATCACCATGTGATTAACACCCATAGTTCACATCGTTATGTGACCAACACTCAAAGGGTTTACTAGAGTAAGTAATCTAGTTCACATATCTATGTGATTAACACCCAAAGAGTACTAAGGTGTGATCATGTTTTGCTTGTGAGATAATTTTAGTCAACGGGTCTGTCACATTCAGATCCGTAAGTATTTTGCGAGTTCTATGTCTACAATGCTCTACACGGAGCTACTCTAGCTAATTGCTCCCACTTTCAATATGTATCCAGATTGAGACTTTGGATTCATCTGGATCAGTGTCAAAAACTTGCATCGACGTAACCCTTTATGATGAACCTTTTTGTCACATCCATAATCGAGAAACATATCCTTATTTCACTAGGGATAATTCTGACCGCTGTCCAGTGATCTACTCCTAGATCACTATTGTACTCCCTTGCCAAATCAGTGCAGGGTATATAATAGATATGGTACACAGCAGGGCATACTTTATAGAACCTATGAATGAGGCATAGGGAATGACTTTCATTCTCTTTCTATCTTCTGCCGTGGTCGGGCTTTGAGTCTTTACTCAACTTCACACCTTGTAACACAGGCAAGAAACTTTTTCTTTGACTGTTCCATTTTGAACTACTTCAAAATCTTGTCAAGGTATGTACTTATTGAAAAAACTTATCAAGCGTCTTGATCTATCTCTATAGATCTTGAGGCTCAATATGTAAGCAGCTTTACCGAAGTCTTTCTTTGAAAAATTCCTTTCAAACACTCCTTTTATGCTTTACAGAATGATTCTACATTATTTCCGATCAACAATATGTCATTCACATATACTTATCAGAAATGCTGTAGTGCTCCCACTCACTTTCTCGTAAATACAGGCTTCACCGCAAGTCTGTATAAAACTATATGCTTTGATCAACTCATCAAAGCGTATATTCCAACTCCGAGATGTTTGCACCAGTCCACAGATAGATCGCTGGAGCTTGCATATTTAGTTAACACCTTTAGGATCGACAAAACCTTCTAGTTGCATCGTATACAACTTTTCTTTAGAAAATCCATTAATGAATGCAGTTTTGTTTATCCATTTGCCAGATTTCATAAAATGCGGCAATTGCTAACATG
Source organism: Triticum monococcum (assembly GCA_034509565.1). Lineage (NCBI taxonomy): Eukaryota > Viridiplantae > Streptophyta > Magnoliopsida > Poales > Poaceae > Triticum > Triticum monococcum. The sequence goes on from CM067843.1 coordinate 480,759,849, forward strand.
ATTCGGACAGACTTAAGCATAAATACAAGTGAGAAAATCTCATCGTAGTCAACACCTTGAACTTGTCGAAAACCTTTTGCGACAATTCTAGCTTTGTAGATAGTAACACTACTATCAGCGTCCGTCTTCCTCTTGAAGATCCATTTATTTTCTATTTGCTTACCGATCATCGGGCAAGCCAACCAAAGTCCATACTTTGTTCTCATACATGGATCATATCTCAGATTTCATGGCTTGAAGCCACTTTGCGGAATCTGGGCTCACCATCGCTTCTTCATAGTTCGTAGGTTCATCATGATCTAGTAGCATGACTTCCAGAAAAGGATTACCGTACCACTCTGGCGCGGATCTTACTCTGGTTGATCTACGAGGTTTAGTAGTATCTTGTTCTGAAGTTTCATGATCATCATCATTAGCTTCCTCACTAACTGGTGTAGGTGTCACAGAAACAGTTTTCTGTGATGTGCTACTTTCCAACAAGGGAGTAGGTACAGTTACCTCATCAAGTTCTACTTTCCTCCCACTCACTTCTTTCGAGAGAAACTCCTTCTCCAAAAAGTTTCCGAATTTTAGCAACAAAAGTCTTGCCTTCGGATCTGTGATAGAAGGTGTATCCAATAGTTTCCTTTGGATATCCTATGAAGACGCACTTCTCCGATTTGAGTTTGAGCTTATCAGGATGAAACTTTTTCATATAAGCATCGCAACCCCAAACTTTAAGAAACGACAGCTTAGGTTTCTTGCCAAACCATAGTTCACACGGTGTCGTCTCAACGGATTTATATGGTGCCCTATTTAACGTGAATGCAGCTGTCTCTAATGCATAACCCCAAAACGATAGTGGTAGATCGGTAAGATACATCATAGATTGTACTATATCCAATAAAGTATGGTTATGACGTTCGGACACACCATTATGCTGTGGTGTTCCAGGTGGCGTGCGTAGTGAAACTATTTCACCTTGTTTTAACTGAAGACCAAACTCGTAACTCAAATATTTGTCTCCGCGATCATATCGTAGAAACTTTTACTTTCTTGTCACGATGATTTTTCACTTTACTCTGAAATTCTTTGAACTTTTCAAATGTTTCAGACTTATGTTTCATCAAGTAGATATCCCCATATCTGCTCAAATCATCTATGAAGGTCAGAAAATAATGATACTTGCTGCAAGCCTTAATATTCATCGGACCACATACATCAGTATGTATGATCTTCAACAAATCTGTTGCTTGCTTCATTGTTCCGGAGAACGGCGTTTTAGTCATCTTGCCAAAAAGGCACGGTTCGCAAGCATCAACTGATTCATAATCAAGTGATTCCAAAATCCCATCAGCATGGAGTTTCTTCATGCGCTTTACACCAATATGACCTAAACGGCAGTGCTACAAATAAGTTGCACTATCATTATTAACTTTGCATCTTTTGGTTTCAATATTATGATTATGTGTATCACCATGATCGAGATCCAACGAACTATTTTCATTGGGTGTGTAACCATATAAGGTTTTATTCATGTAAACAGAACAACAATTTATTCTCTTACTTTAATGAATAACCGTTTTGCAATAAACATGATCAAATCATATTCATGCTCAACGCAAAAACCAAATAACACTTATTTAAGTTCAACACTAATCCCGAAATTATAGGGAGTGTGCGATGATGATCATATCAATCTTGGAACCACTTCCAACACACATCGTCACTTCACCCTTAACTAGTCTTTGTTTATTCTGCAACTCCCGTTTCGAGTTACTAATCTTAGCAACTGAACTAGCATCAAATACTAAGGGGTTTCTTTAAACACTAGTAAAGTACACATCAATAACATGTATATCAAATATACTTATGTTCACTTTGCCATCCTTCTTATCCGCCAATCACTTGGGGTAGTTCCGCTTCCAGTGACCAGTCCCTTTGCAGTAGAAGCACTTAGTCTCAGGCTTAGGATCAGACTTGGGCTTCTTCACTTGAGCAGCAACTTGCTTGCCGTTCTTCTTGAAGTTCCCCTTCTTCCCTCTGCCCTTTTCTTGAAACTAGTGGTCTTGTCAACCATCAATACTTGATGTTTTTCTTGATTTCTACCTTCGTTGATTTCAGCATCACGAAGAGCTTGGGAGTTGTTTCCGTTATCCCTTGCATATTATAGTTCATCACGAAGTTCTACCAACTTGGTGATGGTGACTAGAGAATTCTGTCAATCACTATCTTATCTGGAAGATTAACTCCCACTTGATTCAAGCGATTGTAGTACCCAGACAATCTGAGCACATGCTCACTAGTTGAGCGATTCTCCTCCATCTTTTAGCTATAGAACTTGTTGGAGACTTCATATCTCTCAACTCGGGTATTTGCTTGAAATATTAACTTCAACTCCTGGAACATCTCATATGCTCCATGACGTTCAAAACGTCTTTGAAGTCCCGATTCTAAGCCATTAAGCATGGTGCACTTAAACTATCAAGTAGTCATCATATTGAGCTAGCCAAACGTTCATAACGTCTGCATCTGCTCCTGCAATAGGTCTGTCACCTAGCGGTGCATCAAGGACATAATTCTTCTGTGCAGCAATGAGGATAAACCTCAGATCACGGATCCAATCCGCATCATTGCTACTAACATCTTTCAACACAATTTTCTCTAGGAACATATCAAAATAAACACAGGGAAGCAACAACGCGAGCTATTGATCTACAACATAATTTGCAAAATACTACCAGGACTAAGTTCATGATAAATTTAAGTTCAATTAATCATATTACTTAAGAACTCCCACTTAGATAGATATCCCTCTAATCCTCTAAGTGATCACGTGATCCAAATCAACTAAACCATAACCGATCATCACGTGAGATGGAGTAGTTTTCAATGGTGAACATCATTATGTTGATCATATCTACTATATGATTCACGCTCGACCTTTCGGTCTCCGTGTTCCGAGGCCATATCTGTATATGCTTGGCTCGTCAAGTATAACCTGAGTATTCCGCGTGTGCAACTATTTTGCACCCGTTGTATTTGAACGTAGAGCCTATCACACCCGATCATCACGTGGTGTCTCAGCACGAAGAACTTTTGCAACGGTGCATACTCAGGGAGAACACTTCTTGATAATTTAGTGAGAGATCATCTTATAATGCTACCGTCAATCAAAGCAAGATAAGATGCATAAAAGGATAAACATCACATGCAATCAATATAAGTGATATGATATGGCCATCATCATCTTGTGCTTGTGATCTCCATCTCCGAAGCATCGTCATGATCACCATCGTCACCGGCGCGACACCTTGATCTCCATCGTAGCATCGTTGTCGTCTCGCCAATCTTATACTTCCACGACTATCACTACCGCTTAGCAATAAAGTAAAGCATTACATCGCGATTTCATTGCATACAATAAAGCGACAACCATATGGCTCCTGCCAGTTGCCGATAACTCGGTTACAAAACATGATCATCTCATACAATAAAATCAGCATCATGCCTTGACCATATCACATCACAACATGCCCTGCAAAAACAAGTTAGACGTCCTCTACTTTGTTGTTGCAAGTTTTACGTGGCTGCTACGGGCTTAAGTAAGAACTCATCTCACCTACGCATCAAAACCACAACGATAGTTCGTCAAATAGACTCCGTTTTAACCTTCTCAAGGACCGGGCGTAGCCACACTTGGTTCAACTAAAGTTGGAGAGACAGTCTTCCGCAAGCCATCTATGTGCAAAGCACGTCGAGGGAACCGGTCTCGCGTAAGAGTACGCGTAAGGTTGGTCCGGATTGTCTCGTCCAACAATACCGCCGAACCAAAGTATGACATGCTGGTAGGCAGTATGACTTGTATCGCCCACAACTCACTTGTGTTCTACTCGTGCATATAACATCAAACCATAAAACCTAGGCTCTGATGCCACTGTTGGGGAACGCAGTAATTTCGAAAATTTTCCTACGCACACGCAAGATCAAGGTGATGCACAGCAACGAGAGGGGAGAGTGTTGTCTACGTACCAACGCAGACCGACTGCGGAAGCGATCACACAACATAGAGGAAGTAGTCGTACGTCTTCTTCCCGATCCGACCGATCCAAGCACCGTTACTCCGGCACCTCCGAGTTCTTAGCACACGTTCAGCTCGATGACGTTCCTCGGGCTCCGATCCAGCAAAGCGTCGAGGAAGAGTTCCGTCAGCACGACGGCATGGTGACGATGTTGATGTACTACCGACGCAGGGCTTCGCCTAAGCTCTACAACGATATGACCGAGGTGGAATTTGGTGGCAGGGGGCACCGCACACGGCTAAGGAACGATCTCAAGGATCAACTTGTGTGTCTTGGGGTGTCCCCTGCCCCCGTATATAAAGGTTGGAGGGAGGGGGGCTGGCCGGCCAAAGAGGGGGAGGCGCAGGAGGAGTCCTACTCCCACCGGGAGTAGGACTCCCCCCTCCAATCCTATTCCAACTAGGACTCCTTGGGAAAAAGGGAGAGGGAAAGAGAGAGAGGTGGCCGGCCACCTCTCCTAGTCCTAATAGGACTAGGGGAGGGGGGAGGTGCGCAGCCCTCCTTGGCAGCCCCTTTCACCTTTCCACAATGGCCCATGTAGGCCCATTTGGCTCCCGGGGGGTTCCGGTAACCCTCCCGGTAATCCGGTAAAATCCCGATTTCACCTGGAACACTTCCGATGTCCAAACATAGGCTTCCAATATATCAATCTTTACGTCTCGACCATTTTGACACTCCTCATCATGTCCGTGATCTCATCCGGGACTCCGAACAACCTTCGGTACATCAAAATGCATAAACTCATAATAACTGTCATCGTAACGTTAAGCGTGCGGACCCTATGGTTCGAGAACAATGTAGACATGACCGAGACACGTCTTCAGTCAATAACCAATAGCGGGACCTGGATGCCCATATTGGCTCCTACATATTCTACGAAGATCTTTATCGGTCAGACCGCATAACAACATACGTTGTTCCCTTTGTCATCGCTATGTTACTTGCCCGAGATTCGATCGTCGGTATCCAATACCTAGTTCAATCTCGTTACTGGCAAGTCTCTTTACTCGTTCCGTAATACATCATCTCATAACTAACATCTTTAGTTATTATGCTTGCAAGGCTTATGTGATGTGTACTACCGAGAGGGCCCAGAGATACCTCTCCGACAATCGGAGTGACAAACCCTAATCTCAAAATACGCCAACCCAACATCTACCATTGGAGACACCTGTAGTACTCCTTTATAATCACCCAGTTACGTTGTGACATTTGGTAGTACCCAAAGTGTTCCTCCGGTAAACGGGAGTTGCATAATCTCATAGTTATAGGAACATGTATAAGTTATGAAGAAAGCAATAGCAACATACTAAACGATCGGGTGCTAAGCTAATGGAATGGGTCATGTCAATCAGATCATTCAACTAATGATGTGATCTCGTTAATCAAATAACAACTCTTTGTTCATGGTTAGGAAACATAACCATCTTTGATTAACGAGCTAGTCAAGTAGAGGCATACTAGTGACACTCTGTTTGTCTATGTATTCACACATGTATTATGTTTCCGGTTAATACAATTCTAGCATGAATAATAAACATTTATCATGATATAAGGAAATAAATAATAACTTTATTATTGCCTCTAGGGCATATTTCCTTCAACTATCACCGCCCACAACTCTTTGTGTTCTACTCGTGTATATCATCTACGCATAGACCTGACTCGGATGCCACTGTTGGGAAACGTAGCATGCAATTTCAAAAAAAATTCCTACGCTCACGCAAGATCTATCTAGGAGATGCATAGCAACGAGAGGGGGACAGTGTTTCCACGTACCCTCATAGACCGAAAGCGTAAGCGTTTGACAACGTGGTTGATGTAGTCAAACTTCTTCTCATTCCGACCGATCAAGCACCGAACGTACGACACCTCCAAGTTTTGCACGCGTTCAGCTCGATGACGTCCCTCAAACTCTCGATCCAGCAAAGTCTCGAGCGAGAGTTCTGTCAGCACGACAGCGTGGTGATGGTGATGGTGAAGTGATCCGCGCAGGGCTTTGCCTAAGCACTATGTGAATATGACCGGAGGTGTAAACTATGGAGGGTGGCGCCGCACACGGCTAACAATGTTTGTTGTTTGTTCTAGCGATGCCCCCTTCATATATATAGGTTGGAGGGGAGGAGAGGTAGCCAAGGGGGCGCCCCAAGTAGGACGAATCCTACTTGGGGTCCTCCCAATTCGGCCTCCCCCCTTTCCTATTCCTATTCAGAGTAGGAAGGGAAGAGGGGGAAGGGGGGATCCTATTCCCTTTTTTCCTTTCCTCCTTCCCTTTTTCTTCTACAATTTGGCCAGCCCATATGGGAGGGGCGCACCAGCCCCTTAGGGGCTGGTCTGTCCCCCTCTTGGCCATTAAGGCCCATGTAGTTGCCAGGGGGGATGCCTGGAACCCCTTCCGGTGACCCGAATGCACCCGATACCCCCGGAACACTTCCGGAGTCCAAATATCATCGCCCGATATATGAATCTTTACCTCTCGACCATTTCGAGACTCCTCGTCATGTCCGTGATCTCATCTGGGACTCCCAACAACATTCGGTCACCAAATCACATAACTGATATAATACAGAATCGTCATTGAATGTTAAGCGTGCGGACCCTACGGGTTCGAGAACTATGTAGACATGAACTATGTAGACAAAATCGTCATTGAACGTCAATAAGCAACAGCGGAACCTGGATGCTCATATTGGTTCCCTCATATTTGATGACCCACAAGTATAGAGGATCTATCGTAGTCCTTTCGATATGTAAGAGTGTCGAACCCAGCGAGGAGCAAAAGGAAATGATAAGCGGTTTTTAGCAAGGTATTCTCTGCAAGCACTGAAATTATCGGTAACAAATAGTTTTGTGATAAGATAATTTGTAACGAATAGCAAGTAATAAAAGTAAATAAGGTGCAGCAAGATGGCCCAATCCTTTTTGTAGCAAAGGACAAGCCTGGACAAACTCTTATATGAAGGAAAGTGCTCCCGAGGACACATGGGAATTATCGTCAAGCTAGTTTTCATCACGTTCATATGATTCGCGTTCGGTACTTTGATAATTTGATATGTGGGTGGACCGGTGCTTGGGTACAGTCCTTACTTCGACAAGCATCCCACTTATGATTAACCCCCATTGCAAGCATCCGCAACTACAACAAAAGTATTAAGATAAACCTAACCATAGCATGAAACATATGGATCCAAATCAGCCCCTTGCGAAGCAACGCATAAACTAGAGTTTAAGCTTCTGTCACTCTAGCAACCCATCATCTACTTATTACTTCCCAATGCCTCCCTCTAGGCCCAAACAAAGGTGAAGTGTCATGTAGTCGACGTTCACATGACACCACTAGAGGGATGACAACATACATCTCATCAAAATATCGAACGAATACCTAATTCACATGACTACTAATAGCAAGACTTCTCCCATGTCCTCAGGAACAAACGTAACTACTCACAAAGCATATTCATGTTCATAATCAGAAGGGTATTAATATGCATAATGGATCTGAACATATAATCTTCCACCAAGTAAACCAACTAGCATCAACTAAAAGGAGTAATCAACACTACTAGCAACCCACAGGTAGCAATCTGAGGTTTGGATACAAATATTGGATATAAGAGATGAACTAGGGTTTGAGATGAGATGGGGCTAGTGGAGATGTTGATGGAGATTGACCCCTCCCGATGATAGGATCGTTGGTGATGATGATGGTGATGATTTCCCCCTCCCGGAGGGAAGTTTCCGTGGCAAAACAGCTCCGTCGGAGCCCTATATTGGTTCCGCCAAGGTTCCGCCTCATGGCGGCGGAGTTTCGTCCCGTGAGCTTGCTAACTATTTTTCCTCGGACGAAAGACCTCATATAGCAGAATATGGGCATCGTAGGGCCACCAGGGAGCCCATGAGACAGGGGGCGCCCAGGGGGGTAGGGCGCGCCCCCACCCTCCTGGCCAGGGTGTGCCCCCCCTGGAACTTTCTTCGCTCAATATTTTTTATATATTCTGGAAATAACGTCCGTGAAGTTCCAGGACTTTTGGAGCTATGCAGAATAGGTCTCTAATATTTGCTCCTTTTCCAGCCCAGAATCCCAGCTGTCGGCATTCTCCCTCTTCATGTAAACCTTGTAAAATAAGAGAGAATAGGCATAAGTATTGTGACATAATGTGTAATAACAGCCCATATGCAACAAATATCGATATAAAAGCATGATGCAAAATGGAGTATCAACTCCCCCAAGCTTAGACCTCGCTTGTCCTCAAGCAAAAGCCGAAATCAAAAAATATGTCCACATGTTTGGAGATAGAGGTGTCGATAAAATAAAATACGGACATGAGGGCATCATGATCATTCTTAGAGCAGCAACATATATATATATATATTGTCATATGATCTCTTATGCTAAAGTAACTATTCAATCACAATTTCAAGTATGAATCATAAACTTCATTGAGAACCAACAAACTATAATCTCAGTCATCGAGGCAATTGCAATTTGTCATAACATAGGAAAGAGTCATTATAAGAGCTTTTCAGCAAGTCCACATACTCAACCATCTTTTAGTCTTTCATAACTGCTAACACTCACGCAATATTTATGGTTATGAAGTTTTAATCGGACACAGAGAAAGATAGGGGCTTATAGTTTTGCCTCCCAATGTTTTACCTCAAGGGTAATGTCAACACTAATAGTTCATGAAAGCTCACATCCAATTAGCTATATATATCAGGATCTTTCCAACACATTGTGCTTGCCAGAGGATAAAATGTAAAAAGGAAAGGTGAACATCACGATGACTCTTATATAAGGTAGAAGATAAAAAGTAAAAGATAGGCCCTTCACAGAGGGAAGCAGAGGTTGTCATGCGCTTTTATGGTTGGATGCACAAAATCTTAATGCAAAAGAACGTCACTTTATATTGCCACTTGTGATATGGACCTTTATTATGCAGTCCGTCGCTTTTATTTCTTCCATATCACAAGATTGTATAAAGCTTATTTTCTCCACACTAATAAGTCATACATATTTAGAGAGCAATTTTTATTGCTTGCACCGATGACAACTTACTTGATGGATCTTACTCAATCCATAGGTAGATATGGTGGACTCTCATGGCAAAACTGGGTTTAAGGATATTTGGAAGCACAAGTAATATTTCTACTTGGTGCAAAGAACTTGGCTAGCATGAGAGGGAAAGGCAAGCTCAACATGTTGGATGATCCATGACAATATAATTTATCTCAGATGTAAGAAAACATAACCCATTACGCTGTCTTCCTTGTCCAACGTCAACTCTTTAGCATGTCATATTTTAATGAGTGCTCACAATCATAAAAGATGTCCAAGATAGTATATTTATATGTGAAGACCTCTCTTTCTTTATTACTTCTTATTAATTGCAACGATGACCAAAACTATGTTTGTCAACTCTCAACAACTTTTATTCATCATACTCTTTATATGTGAGCTCATTACTCTCCATAAGATCCATATGATCTCCTTATTTCTTTTTATTTCTTCTCTTTTATTTTATTCCCTATAGATCATAGCAAGACAATCAAGCCCTTGACTCAATACTAATCTTTATTATATATAGCTCATGGACTCAATTAGATAGAAGGATCATAAAGCAAAACTCACAACTAAATCATACTAAAACTTTATTCTACTAGATCAAGATATTATTGAAAGGATCAAACTAAGAAAAACGGTAAAGGTAAAAGTGATGGTGATATGATACTGGGGCACTCCCCCAAGCTTGGTAGTTGCCAAGGGGAGTGCGCATACCCGATGCGCAGTTCTTCTTTGTTGGTGAAGAAGGTGTTGGTGATGATGGGTAGTCGCACATCGGCGTAAGAGATCCTCCAATTTGCGGATAATGCCCTTGAGTGCGACGATATGCTCCTTTAACAAAATATTTTCACTTGTGAGATACTTGTTTTGAATATGAGCTAACTCAGTCATCTTGAAAGCCTCAATCTCCGTTGGGGTAAAGATATTGTGGTGAGGTGGAAGGATGTCTTCTTCCGCTACTGTCGGAACTTGATCCCCCATGGCCTTCCTGATCCCATCATCCTTCTTGATCTCTCTGGATTCTTCTCTCTTCATCTCTATCTTCATTAGCCAGGCATTGTTGCCCTCATTGTTGGAGGAGGAGGGAGACGACATGATGCTTGGCCTTGACAACCCTGGCAGAAAACAACTCGAAACAAGAACATGAGATTTTTGCGTGATACGGTGGTCAAAACCTTCAAGAGATTATATAATGAATTTTTACCGACCAAAAGATGTATCGTGCAAGAAGATGGAGTCCGGAGAGCACACGAGGTGCCCACAAGGCAGGGGGCACGCCCTCCACCCTCGTGGATGCCCCGTGTCCTTTTCGGTCTGCTTCTTATTTTCCTATTTTTTATACATTCCAAAACGGAGAAATATTTCCATTAGAACTGTTTTGGAGTCGGTTTACTTACCGTACCACATACCTATTCCTTTTCGGAGTCTGAAACGTTCCTGAAAGTGTCCCTTATGTATTCCTCCGGGTTATGGTTTCAATAATATTAGTCTCAACATTTATAGGATTACCTGAGATATAATGTTTGATTTTTTGGCTGTTCACCACCTTGGGATTTGTGCCTTCGAAGTTGTTGATTTTTATGGCAACGGAACGATAGACCTCCTCGATAACGTAAGGACCTTCCCATTTAGAGAGAAGTTTGTCTACAAAAAATCTTAAACGAGAGTTGTATAGCAATACATAATCACCTACATTGAACTCACGCTTTTATCCTTTTATCATGCCATTTTTTAACCTTTTCTTTAAACAGGTTGGCATTTTCATAAGCCTGGGTTCTCCATTCATCAAGTGAGCTAATGTCAAAAAGCCTCTTCTCACCAGCAAGTTTGAATTCATAGTTGAGCTCTTTAATAGCCCAATATGCCTTATGTTCTAATTCAAGAGGTAAGTGACATGCTTTACCATAAACCATTTTATATGGAGACATACCCATATGATTTTTATATGCAGTTCTATAAGCCCATAATGCATCATCAAGTTTCTTGGACCAATTCTTTCTAGATATATTAACAGTCTTTTGCAAAATTAATTTGAGCTCTCTGTTAGTCAATTCTACATGACCACTAGACTACGGGTGATACGGAGATGCAATTCTATGATTAACATCATACTTAGCAAGCATTTTACGAAAGGCACCATGAATGAAATGTGAACCACCATCAGTCATTAAATATCTAGGGACTCCAATCCTTGGAAAAATAACTTCTTTAAGCATCTTAATAGAGGTGTTATGATCAGCACTACTAGTTGGAATAGCTTCTGCCCGCTTAGTAACGTAATCAACAGCAACTAAAATATGTGTATACCCATTAGAGGAAGGAAACTGTCACATATAATCAAAGCCCCAGACATCAAATGGTTCAATAACAAGTGAATAATTCATAGGCATTTCTTGACGTCTATTAATATTGCCAATTCTTTGACATTCATCACAAGACAAAACAAACTTACGGGCATCCTTGAAGAAAGTAGGCCAATAAAAACCGGATTGCAATACCTTATGTGTAGTTCTATCTCTAGCATGGTGTGCTCTATAGGCTTCAGAGTGACACTTGCGTAGGATATGTTCCTGTTCATGCTTAGGTACACAATGTCTAATAACACCATCTACTCCTTCTTTATAAAGATGTGGATCATCCCAAATGTAATGTCTTAAATCATAGAAGAACTTTTTATTTTGCTGGTATGTGAAACTAGGTGGTATAAATTTAGCAACAATATAATTAGCATAATCATCATACCATGGAGCAGTACGAGAAGCATTTACGACATTTAATTGTTCATCAGGAAAGCTATCATAAATAGGTAGTGGGTCATCAAGAACATTCTCTAACCTAGACAAGTTGTCTGCAACGGGATTCCCAGCTCCCTTTCTATCAGTAATATGCAAATCAAATTCTTGTAGCAGGAGAACCCATCTAATTAGTCTAGGTTTAGCATCTTTGTTTTCCATAAGATATTTAATAGCAGCATGATCCGCGTGAATAGTTACTTTAGAATCAACAATATAAGGTCTGAACTTATCACAAGCAAATACAACTGCTAAGAATTCCTTTTCAGTAGTAGCATAAATTCTCTGGGCATTGTCTAGAGTTTTACTAGCATATTGGATAACATTTAGTTTCTTATCAACTCTTTGTCCTAGAAAAGCACTTAGAGCATAATCAGTAGCATCACACATGATTTCAAAGGGTAAATTCCAATCAGGAGGTTGAACAATAGGTGTAGAAATCAAATCTTTCTTAAGTATTTATAATGCTTCTACACAATCATCATCAAAGACAAAAGGAATATCTTTTTGTAATAGGTTAGTCAGAGGCCGAGAAATTTTTGAGAAGTCCTTAATGAACCTCCTATAAAAATTGGCATGGCCAAGGAAACTTCTTATACCTTTGATGTCCTTGGGACATGGCATCTTTTCAATAGCATCAACTTTAGCTTTATCAACTTAAATACCTCTCTCAGAAATTTTATGCCCCAAGACAATACCTTCATTAACCATAAAGTGACACTTCTCCCAATTCAAAACAAGATTAGTTTCTTCACAACTCTGCAAAACTCGATCAAGGTTGCGCAAGCAATCATCAAAAGAGGATCCTTAAGCGGAGAAATCGTCCATGAAAACCTCACAAATCTTTTCACAAAAGTCAGAGAATATATCCATCATGCATCTTTGAAAGGTAGCGAGTGCGTTACATAAACCAAAGGCATATGTCTATAAGAAAAAGTACCGAAAGGGCAAGTAAAAGTGGTCTTTGCTTGATCATCAACTGACACAGGTATTTGAGAGAAGCCAGAGTAACCATCTAGAAAGCAAAAATGTGTATGTTTGGATAATCTTTCTAGCATTTGATCAATGAAATGCAAAGGGTAATGATATTTTTAGTAGCTTTATTTAGTTTGCGGACATCAATTATCATCCTATAACCTGTAATAATTCTTTGTGGAATCAATTCATCTTTATCATTAGGAACAACATTAATACCTCCCTTCACATCACTACTAATAGCAAGACTTCTCCCATGTCCTCAGGAACAAACGTAACTACTCACAAAGCATATTCATGTTCATAATTAGAAGGGTATTAATATGCATAATGGATCTGAACATATAATCTTCCACCAAGTAAACCAACTAGCATCAACTACAAGGAGTAATCAACACTACTAGCAACCCACAGGTACCAATCTGAGGTTTGGATACAAAGATTTGATATAAGAGATGAACTAGGGTTTGAGATGAGATGGTGCCGGTGAAGATGTTGATGGAGATTGACCCCCTCCCGATAAGAGGATCCTTGGTGATGACGATGGTGATGATTTCCCCCTCCCGGAGGGAAGTTTCCCCGGTAGAACAGCTCCGCTGGAGCCGTAGATTGGTTCCGCCAAGGTTCCGCCTCGTGGCCGTGGATTTTCATCCCGTGAGCTTGCTTATTATTTTTCCTCAGACGAAAGACCTCATATAGCAGAAGATGGGCATCGGAGGGCCACCAGGGAGCCCACGAGGCAGGGGGCCCGCCCAAGGGGGTAGGGTGCGCCCCCCACCCTCGTGGCCAGGGTGTGCCCCCCCTTTGGAACTTTCTTCGCTCAATATTTTTTATATATTCTGGAAATAACTTCCGTGAAGTTTCAGGAATTTTGGAGCTGTGCAGAATAGGTCTCTAATATTTGCTCCTTTTCCAGCCCAGAATCCCAGCTGCCGGCATTCTCCCTCTTAATGTAAACCTTGTAAAATAAGAGAGAATAGGCATAAGTATTGTGACATAATGTGTAATAACATCCCATAATGCAATAAATATCGATATAAAAGCATAATGCAAAATGGACGTATCAATATTCTACGAAGATCTTTATCGATCATACCATAATGACAACATACGTTATTCCCTTTGTCATCGGTATGTTACTTGCCCGAGATTCGATCGTCGATATCTTCATACCTAGTTCAATCTCGTTACCGACAAGTCTCTTTACTCGTTCCGTAATGCACACTAGTAGAAAAAGGGTCAAACGTGAAGCACATTAGTGCCGGTTTGAATTTGAGCCGGCACTAATGGTACCATTAGTGCCGGTTCGAACGGCTATGCATTAATGCCAGTTCGTGTTGAACCTTTAGTACCGGTTCGTGCCACGAACCGGTACTAAAGGGGTGATGGCAGGCTGGCATCAAGCCGGGGCCCCACGATCACCTTTAGTACTAGTTCGTGTTACAAATCGGTACTAAAGGCCTAACCTTTAGTACCGGTTTGTGCCACGAACCGGTACTAAAGGGGTCTGACCTATATTACCGGTTTGTGACACAAACCGGCACTATAGGAAAATTATCAAACTCTACCCCCCCCCCCCCCCCGTGTGTCGCCATTTTAGTTCTGAAAAAATCAAAAGAAAATGATAAAAACTTCAAAAAATAAAATCCTTCGAGAGGTAGTTATATTACTGCATCTACTAGTTAGGAAAATTTGAAAACTTAAATTTGGACATGTTTTGCAAAAAGTGTAGGGAAAATGTAAAACTGCTATAACTTTTGCATACGATGTCGGAAAAAAACGTATAATATATCAAAAAATTCAGCACGAAAATCCGCATCCGATGGAGACCGCCTACGGCCTGTTTGCAATTTTCTAGAATCCTCAAATTCCAAAACGAAAAAAAGATATGGTCAAATTTCAGTTTTTTCAAAAAAATTGGTTAAATCTGGTCAAACTACTTATTCAAGAAGTATTAATGTTACTACATAATTATTCAAGAATATTAGTGTTACAAAATAATTATTTCAATTTTTTAAATTTTGGTCAAATCTGGTCAAACTATGGTCAAACTATGGTCAAACTTATTCAAGAAATATTAGTGTTACTAAATAATTACTGTTTTTTAGAATAATAGTTTCAAAACTCAAAAGGTGAAACTTATGGCTAAACTACTGAGGGTTATAGGATTGACAGCTTACATTTGTCAGGAAAACAACAAGTGCAGACTTGGAATGTAGGGGGAATAGAACTCCGAAGTTAAGCGTGCTCAGGCTGGGGGAGTGAGAGGATGGGCGACCGGCCGGGAAGTCAGGCGATTTGGAATGAGTGATCCACACTTGAGCAGTTAAGAGAGGTGATTAGAGACTAAATCATCAAATAATTCAGAAAAAATAAAAATCGAAAAAAATCAAAAAAAATTCCAAAATTTTCAAAAAAAAATTAATTTTTTTTTAAAAAAACCTTTAGTACCGGTTGGTAACACTAACCGGTACTAAAGGTCCCCCATACCAGGGCGCGAGCTCATGCCACGTGGTGGCACTTTACGCCGGTTCGTGCCGAACCGGTACTAAAGGGGGGGCTTTAGTGCCCACCCTCTAGTGCCGGTTATGGAACCGGCACAAAAGGCCCTTACGAACCGGTGCTAAAGCTCCATTTTCTACTACTGGCATCATCCCATAACTAACTAATTAATCACATTTCTTGCAAGGCTTATTATGATGTGCATTACCGAGAGGGCCCATAGATACATCTCTTATACTCGGAGTCACAAATCCTAATCTCGATCTATGACAACCCAACAAACAACTTCGGAGATACCTGTAGAGCATCTTTATAATCACCCAGTTACGTTGTGACGTTTGATAGCACACACGGTATTCCTTTGGTATTCGGGAGTTGCATAATCTCATAGTCAAAGGAATATGTATAAGTCATGAAGAACGCAATAGCAATTAACGATCATTATGCTAAGCTAACGGATGAGTCTTTTCCATCACATCATTCTCCTAATGATGTGATCCCGTTCATCAAACGACAACACATGTCTATGGTTAGGAAACTGAACCATCTTTGATTAACGAGATAGTCTAGTAGAGGCTTACTAGGGACACGGTGTTTTGTCTATATGTATCCACACATGTATCTAGTTTCCGGTTAATACAATTCTAGCATGAATAATAAAAATTTATCATGAAATAAGGAAATATAAAATAACAACTTTATTATTGCCTCTAGGGCATATTTCCTTCAGGTACAATAATGATCCAGGAGTAGACCACTAGACAATGGTCAAAATTATCCTTAGGTACCTCAAAAGCACTAAGGAAATGTTTCTCGGTTATGAAGTGATAAAGAGTTCATCGTAAAGGGTTACATCGATGGAAGCTTGAACACCAAACCAGATGACTTTGAGTCTCAATCTGGATATGTATTGAACGTGGGAGCAATTAGCTAGAGTAGCTCCATGCACATCATTGTAGACATAGAAATTTGCAAAATAAATATGGATCTGAGTATAGCATACCTGTAACGCCCCGAGACCGATGTGCTAGGTGTCGTCTAGTTATTCGCTGTTGTTGCCATGTCATGTGCTTGCGTGTTGCATCATGTCACGTCATCATGTGCATTGCATCATTTCATGCATGACATTTTGTTGCATGCCCCATGTGAGTTCCATGCATCACCACCTTCCTTCCTTCTCTTTTTTCTTTCTTTTTGCAAGTGCCATCTTGCCCTCCTCCTTCCTTCTTATTTCTTTCATTTTGGCAAGTGTCCTTTTCCTCCTCCTCCATTAATGTTCATTCTTTTTCTGGTGCTAGTTCTCCATGCCTAAACCCTCTCTGTCAAATATCAAATCCTTTGCAGTTGTTTTGGTCAGGTTTAAAAAATGATTGAAGTTTGACAATAATTCAAACTCTAATTATTTTTCTACCTTCTAAAAATGCCAGAGCAATTTATTCAAACCCTACATAAATCCAGGGTTCCAGATATATTTTTATATATCTCATATTCCTAACCTAAAACCCCTGGTTTTTTCCCCTTTATTGGTTTATTTATATAAACAATAATTTTGGAAAGGGAGGTTTTTGGAAAGGAGAGGAAGTCAGCCCAGCTGGGCCTCCCTGGCCATTTGCTCCTCTCGGCCCAAGGCCTCCCTAGGCCCATCCTTCCCCGCAGGCCCACCTACCTAACCCTAGCCTCCTCCCGATCTCTCCTCTCACTCTCATCCTCCCTCCAGCGCCGCTAGTGAGAGGCAGAGCACACGCAGCCCGATCCCATCTGCTCGATCCCCTCTCTCCCTTCGCTCTCTCCCTCCCGCTGCTCTTCTCGTGCACCACCGTCCAGGCCCGCGCCCGATCTCCTCCCCAGCGCCCCGCTCCGCCCGGGCCCTCTCCCGTCGCCACCCGCCGCCGTCGGCGACGATCCAGGGGACCCCGCGCCGTGCCCTGGCCGGAGCCACCCTGCCGCGCCTCCTCCTCACCATCTTCGCGTCGCCCAGGCGCCTGAGGAGAGGAGCGCCCGCGCCCGCGCCTGCAGTCGTCGACCCCGCGCCGTCCTCTCCTCCGCTCCTTCTTCGTCCTCCCATGCGAGCTGCCGCAGGGCCGCATCTCCACTGCGCCAACGCCACGGCCTCGCGGTCGAGACCTCCCCGCGCCTCCACCCGAGGGGACAACTCCGGCGGCCCCGGCGCCCGCGTCATGCCGCCGTCAGGTTCCAAGTACCCCCACAGCAGCGTCCGACCCCGCGCCCGCCTCCTTGCCAGTGACCGGGCGCCACCAGCTACTCCGGCATGCCCCTGCTCCCTTCTCCTCACTGTGGGTTTCGACCAGCGCCAGCCTCCTTCCTCCTGCACCGCACCTCTCCCCACGTCCAAGACGTGTTGTTGCCGCTGCTGCACCTCTGGCCTCCTGTCTTACTTCTTTTGGACCAGCCAGAACGTCGCCAAGAACCGTACGTGCACGCTTCGTCTCCAGAATTATTGCCAAGTACCTCTACGTGCGGACTCGCCAAGTACACGACCACGGACGGCTTACCTGCGTATGGATTTTGTCAAGTTCAACGGCGACCCGTGAAGCACATGGGTACATCAAGTTCCTCTCCGAACGTGAACGACTACCATCGCCGAGACCGCAAGTACCACGACCACCCTGAAAGGATTCGGACCCGTCAAGTACCTCTCCGAAGAACGAGCATGTACCACTACGTCCGGAGGCATCGGATCCGTCAAGTTCCACTACCGCCGTGAACAACTACCGCCGCTGAGATCGCGAGAACCCCTACTTCCTCCTCGAAATGTGAACGACTACCGTCGACCCCAAGTGACTCGGTTTCGTCAAGTCCTTCTATGAAAACGTGTACCACTACTTCCTCTACCGTCGACCCTAGAGCGTGCGAGAACAACTACTTCCACGACGTCCGTGTACCACTATCGTCGCGTGAACCACTACTTCCCTCGATGCCCGAGAACGACTACTTCCCCGTCGACACGTGTACCCCTACCACCGAACTCGATCCGTCTCGATGATGCTCGCTTCAAAGGTATAACCCCGAGACGACCGCTGCGAATGAATGCATGTGTGATGTATGAAATGCTCGTGTTTGCTCCGTGTCGGAGTTGTTCGGTGCACGTCGCCCCCTCTTTTTCTTTGCCACCATCTTGTGGGAACCCGGTATCCGGGATCACCCCACCTTCTATCGCGTGTCACGCTCCCGTCACTTTTCCTTTTGTGCCTGTATCTCCGCGAGTTACCGGAACCGATATGTTGCCGTGGCATCATTTTCGGATTCGTTGCTGTGACACCCCTTTTCCCTTCCACCACGGTGACAATGCTTCATAATTCTCATATCAACATTTTCATAAAAATTGCTTTAAACTTGTTCATGTCATCCGCATCATGATAACAACAATTAAAATTGTTTAAATTGATGTTTGATTAAATTTGCTCCATGCCATGCTAAAATGATTTAATTCATAACTAAATAACCGTAACTCCGATTTTAATAATCTTTATATGTAAATGGGGTAGAATTTTGCCTAGTTTACCATGGTGGCATCACTTTGCATGTTAAACAACTCTAAAATTGTATTTAGGACAGATCAGGACCAAACCTAATATTTGCACATGAGGAGTTTCCGGATTTGTTGTTTGTTGTTCCCGGCCTCATTTAAACTTGACTAGGTGGGTAGTTTTCCTTTGCTTCACCCTCTTGCCATGCTTAACAACATTTAATATTGTTGAGTACCTAACCGAGAGAGAACTAAATAATTGATGTGGTGTTTTTGTCAATATGCATCCCGATGCATATTGAGCTCCACTTAATTTGTAGGATTGTTTGTGCTCTTTGCCATGCCATGCATATTTAAACCGGACATGCATCATACTCGATTGTGCATCATGCCATGTTGATGTCGTGGTTGTTTACTATGTTGTTTGCTCTTTTCCGATGTTTGCTTCTTCGGGTTGGTTCCGATAACGTCGAGTTTGTGAGGATCCGTTCAACTACGTCCGTTTGTCTTCTTCATGGATTCGTTCTTCTTCCTTGCATGATTTCAGGCAAGATGATCATACCCTCGAAATCACTACTATCTTTGGTATGCTAGTTTGCTCGCTCTTTTGCTATGCCATTGCTACGATGCCTACCACTTGCTTGTCAGCCTCCCAATTGCCATGTTCAGCCTCTAACCCACCATTGTCCTAGCAAACTGTTGATTGGCTATGTTACCGCTTTGCTCAGCCCCTCTTATAGCATTGTTAGTTGCAGGTGAAGATTGAAGTTTGTTCCTTGTTGGAACATGGAGATACCGTTCCTTGTTGGAACATGTTTACTTGTTGGGATATCACTATATATCGTATTTAATTAATGCATCTATATACTTGGTAAAGGGTGGAAGGCTCGGCCTTATGCCTGGTGTTTTGTTCCACTCTTGCCGCCCTAGTTTCCGTCGTATCGGTGTTATGTTCCCGGATTTTGCGTCCCTTACGCGGTTGGGCTATAATGGGAACCCCTTGACAGTTCGCCCTAAGTAAAGCTTTGCCAGCAATGCCCAACATTGGTTTTACCATTTGCCACCTAGCCTTTTTTTCCCTTGGGAGTCGCGCATCCCGAGGGTCATCTTTATTTTAACCCCCCCGGGCCAGTGCTTGTCTAAGCGTTGGTCAAACTGTCAGCCGCCGGTGGCTACCAGGGGCAACTCTGGGCTGGCCTACCGGAAGTTTGGACAATCTGGTGTTGCCCTGAGAACGAGATATGTGCAGCTCCCATCAGGATGTCGGCGCATCGGGCGGTGTTGCTGGTTTAGTTTTACCCTGTCGAAATGTCTTGTTGTACTGGGATACCGAGTCTGATCGGAACGTCTCGGGTGGAGGTCTATTCCTTCGTTGACCGTGAGAGCTTGTCATGGGCTAAGTTGGGACACCCCTGCAGGGATTTGATCTTTCGAAAGGCGTGCCCGCGGTTATGGGTAGATGGGAATTTGTTAACGTCCGGTTGTAGAAAACCTGAAGTTGACCTTAATTAAAATGAATCAACCGCGGGTGTAACCGTGATGGTCTCTTTTTGGTGAAGTCCGGGAAGTGAACATGGTTGTTGGAGTTATGCTTGACGTAGGTAGTCCAGGATCACTTCTTGATCATACTTTTATCGACCATGCTTTGCCTTCTCTTCTCGCTCTCATTTGCGTATGTTAGCCACCATATATGCTAGTCGCTTGCTGCAGCTCCACCTCATACCTTTACCTTACCCATAAGCTTAAATAGTCTTGATCGCGAGGGTGCGAGATTGCTGAGTCCCCGTGGCTCACAGATACTTCCAAAACCAGTTTGCAGGTGCCGATGAGACCGTGCAGATGACGCAACCAAGCTCAGGAGGAGCTCGATGAAGATCTTGTCTGTTGTGTTGTTTTGTTCTAGTTGATCAGTAGTGGAGCCCAGTTGGGGTTGATCGGGGACCTTTGTCGCATTTGGGTTCTTCTTTATTTTGGCTCCGTAGTCGGGCCCTGATTGTACTTGGTTGATGTAATGTTTTATTCATGTAATTGTGTGAAGTGGCGAGTGTAAGCCAACTATGTAACTCTTTCCCTTATTATATTACATGGGTTGTGTGAAGATTACCTCACTTGCGACATATGCCTTCAATGCGATTATGCCTCTAAGTCGTGCCTCGACACGTGGGAGATATAGTCGCATCGAGTGTGTTACAAGTTGGTAATCAGAGCCTTCCCCGACCTTAGGAGCCCCCATTGCTTGATCGTTTTTAGCAGTCGAGTTGTGTCTAGAAAAATGTTTTGAGTCCTTAGGAATTATATATCGGAGAGTTTAGGAATTCTTTTTACTCCCCAGTCTCCTCATCGCTCTGGTAAGGCATCCTGACGTAGAGTTTTGTCTCTTCTCTTCTCAAATTTCACTAAAAAAAATTTTAGGATCACGCGAGTATCTTGGTTTTGTTCCGATGGCTTATGATGAGAATACTGTCTTGGTGCCTCCTGTCAGGGGTTTAGTGGAAGTGTCCCGGGGAGTTGAGCTCTGAGGTGTTGTCATCATAATTTTATCGTTGCAATTCTGGAATACTTGAGATATGTTCGTCGACATCGAAAATCTCCTTTATGCAGTTCGTTGGTGAGATAACCTCGACGCCACCCAGTACTGGGGCGGGAGTTCGGGAGTATCACCATAACTTGTATAACGGATGCTTTTCGAAGGTTGAGGTAGATGGTTTCCGAAGGTTTTTTGGTTATGTGCTGAAGGATGGATGTAGCTGGATGTAGGATTTGCTAGCTTGGGTGAGATATTATGCTTCCCCTGTATCCTCAACACCTGATTGCATAACCGGAAAATTTCGGGAGTTTCATAGGTGGGAATTCAAGTAGCTCTTAGGATATATTTCCGATAGATGTATGATATGAAATTGGGGTTCGACGTCTAGTGGTTCGCCTATTCACGGTCGGTTTTACAATGGTCTTGTTGTGTCTTAAAGAGTCCTTGGCTATGCTGACTCGGGGACGCTTCGTATGTCATGTGCACTGCCTTGTACATGATGGTGTTGTACGATCGAGCCCGTGTAGGTCCCACCACGAAAACTTCGGACGAAATCCCTATCATATGTTTGTTCCGGCTTATTCTGCAAGCCAATCCTTTGTTTTGTTTTGAGTTGTGGTATTCGAGTTGCTTCAATGTCAAATGTTGATTCCATCCCTTCCCCAAGTGGTGTTCTCATATTCCTATGCGAATACTAATCCTTTATGATAATCGAGATTGTCATGTTAATTCTTTTCAACCGGTGTGTCTCTCCTCAAGTGGATCCGTTCACTTCAATATTTGCAAGATCAATTATCAGTTCTTCTCTATGATGTTCGTTCCATCCATTTCAAATTGTCTTTGTTTTACCCACCCTCCCTCCCTTGTTTTTCTTCAAGGACTCGGATTTCTTAATCGAGTATAAATCTTATTGATGGGAAGCCTCTCCATTCTTTTCCTTCAATATTCTTATCCGGTGATTCTCATGAAGATTCTAACGGAGTCTCAAGATCATCATTGTTCGTTCTCTTTCTTCTCCGGTGGTTTCAAGTCAAGCATTGTTGATGTTACCCTTTCCTCATTTCAATGCCTTTCCATACCGGTGCACCTCTTAATAATTAATTTCTCGCTATTCATTGTTCCGGAGTGCTCAAGATATCTCGAAGATTAGTGTATCCACTCTTCTTTCATTCAAGCTTTTTCGAGGATGTTATATCATTCAAGCCTTTTTAATTCAACCGGTGCAACCTCTCTTTTAAATCATTTCAACGGTGTATCTTTTCAGTGGGCCCTAACCCATAGGTCTTTTCCCAAGATCTTACCTGACTCTTCTTATTCTCCCGGAGCTAGCCTAAATTCTTTCGAAGTTTGACGTAAGAATGATTTATCATTAGTCAAATGTCTTCTCAAGATCTGTCAATTCTTTTCATCATTGGCTAAACCTTTCCATTATTCATTCCGGAGTGCCTCAACAATTCACGGTGGTGTTTCTCGTTGTCATTTGAAGACCGAAGAAGATTTTTCTCTCAATCTTGCTCCATTCTCTTCAAGATTCATGATTCTAGCTTGTGGCTATCCTCTCATAATTATTTGCGATTGTGAGATATTCTTTTCAACCATCCGGAGTAATTCAGGAGCCTTTTCAGTCTATTCATCCGGAGCCCATAATCTAAGATTTATTAATTCTCAGCTTTCAGTTATCATTCTCCAATCCTACCGGTGCTTCGTTCAAGTGATCTTTAATCGGCTCATGATCTTTTCGTTCTCTTGTATCTAAATTGTCTCAAGCATCTTCATTCATTTGCTAATTTTTTCCCGGTGTTTCTTTATCTTCTCTTTGTTCATTTTTAATTCTTACGGTGGTTCGTTCAAGAGCTCTCGTCATTCGTTTTCCAATTCTTTCCGGTGATTCGTCCCTTTTACTTCGTTCATATCCAATCCTTACGGTGGTTCTTCCAGGATTATTATTCCTTCGTTTATCATATCAATTATTTGTTGTTTTCAATCCTTCCGGTGGTTTGTTGAAGACCTTCTCAAGTTGGCGCTATATCTATCTTAATCCTTTCTACGAGAATAAGTAGTATGCCAATTCCATTTCTTGTCATCAATTTTAATTGGTGAAGGATACGCATAATGTAATTCTTATTCTTGTTTCATCCTAATGATTAATTCTTTACTCCGGAGGCTCATCAAATTATCGGTTTTCACTTGATTCATTTTTCTTTCCCGGAGTTCCTAGCTCTCTCAACTATTTTATCACGGAGATCCATCTAAGTCATTACAAGGTTTCACCTTGTGTTTTCAACTTCCCTTTTCTTTCCGTTTGATCGTTCTTTTGTTTAACGGAGTTCTTCATGGAGGTTCTACATAATGGTCCATCAAAGATTTAATTCCCTCTCGAAGTGTTCATCAAGTTTCTTTTCAGAGGTGCTCAAGCATTCTTCATATTGCTATCCGGAGTGCAATTTCTTTCTACCATATTATCGGAGGTGGTATTATGTCATTCTTGATAATTTGAGTTCATGTTCCATGATTCACATGTTATTAAGAATGAGGTATTTTAAATCCATCAACCTATTCATTGGAATTATCTTGGGTTATATTTCACTAAAGCCTTCCCTAAGGATGGTTGTATTATGGTGCTTATATATGATCCAAGTTTTTTTTCATTTATCCTCCCGGTGAATAAGTTTCTTGTCTCCTTGTTCCTATCAATCCAATTCTTCTTCCCGTGAGTGGCAGGTTGTCACCTCATAATTTGAGATGTATTCCATAAGACCATATCAACCTATTCTTTTCGTTGGTGGTTTTTCCAACAACTCCGTTCAACCCTTCTCCTAAGAATGCCTTCTCAAGCTCTTTTGGTGGCAGAAGTTGGCATTTTCTTCTCCATTCTCCTACCTCAATTATCTATCTTCTATTCTTTTGTTCCGGAGGCATGGTGATGTTGCTCTCTTCAACCCATCTTCTTGTTTTATCAAGATCATGATCTTTCCATGCCTATACTTTTATCTGGTGTTGTGTCCTCTTTTCAAGTATCTTCTCATCTTATCAAGACCTTATTCAATTCTTTTTCTTTCCAACCGGAGTGCTGCCCGATTTTGGTTTTCTTTGATCCCCTTCTGTAACCGGAGTGTTTTCTATATATATCTTCCCTTCAACCTCAAAGGTTTCGCAATGTTCTTTGTCCCTCTTTTCTAATGGAGTGTTTTTTTTCAACTTTGTTCATCTTCGTTGTATTGTTTCTTTCAAGTTGTTCAACCTCTTCAAGGTTCGTGGTTTCACTCGTTTGTCAATGAAGCAACTTAGTTTTACCTCTCCTCTTCCTCTTTCCTTTCCCCTCCGGTGCCATTCTAGATCTCGGGACGAGATCCTCTCGTAGTGGTGGAGTGTTGTAACGCCCCGAGACCGATGTGCCAGGTGTCGTCCAGTTATTCGCTGTTGTTGCCATGTCATGTGCTTGCGTGTTGCATCATGTCACGTCATCATGTGCATTGCATCATTTCATGCATGACATTTTGTTGCATGCCCCATGTGAGTTCCATGCATCACCACCTTCTTTCCTTCTCTTTTTTCTTTCTTTTTGCAAGTGCCATCTTGCCCTCCTCCTTCCTTCTTATTTCTTTCATTTTGGCAAGTGTCCTTTTCCTCCTCCTCCATTAATGTTCATTCTTTTTCTGGTGCTAGTTCTCCATGCCTAAACCCTCTCTGTCAAATATCAAATCCTTTGGAGTTGTTTTGGTCAGGTTTAAAAAATGATTGAAGTTTGACAATAATTCAAACTCTAATTATTTTTCTACCTTCTAAAAATGCCAGAGCAATTTATTCAAACCCTACATAAATCCAGGGTTCCAGATATATTTTTATATATCTCATATTCCTAACCTAAAACCCCTGGTTTTTTCCCCTTTATTGGTTTATTTATATAAACAATAATTTTGGAAAGGGAGGTTTTTGGAAAGGAGAGGAAGTCAGCCCAGCTGGGCCTCCCTGGCCATTTGCTCCTCTCGGCCCAAGGCCTCCCTAGGCCCATCCTTCCCTGCAGGCCCACCTACCTAACCCTAGCCTCCTCCCGATCTCTCCTCTCGCTCTCATCCTCCCTCCAGCGCCGCTAGTGAGAGGCAGAGCACACGCAGCCCGATCCCATCTGCTCGATCCCCTCTCTCCCTTCGCTCTCTCCCTCCCGCTGCTCTTCTCGCGCACCACCATCCAGGCCCGCGCCCGATCTCCTCCCCAGCGCCCCGCTCCGCCCGGGCCCTCTCCCGTCGCCACCCGCCGCCGTCGGCGACGATCCAGGGGACCCCGCGCCGTGCCCTGGCCGGAGCCACCCTGCCGCGCCTCCTCCTCACCATCTTCGCGTCGCCCAGGCGCCTGAGGAGAGGAGCGCCCGCGCCCGCGCCTGCAGTCGTCGACCCCGCGCCGTCCTCTCCTCCGCTCCTTCTTCGTCCTCCCATGCGAGCTGCCGCAGGGCCGCATCTCCACTGCGCCAACGCCACGGCCTCGCGGTCGAGACCTCCCCATGCCTCCACCCGAGGGGACAAATCCGGCGGCCCCGGCGCCCGCGTCATGCCGCCGTCAGGTTCCAAGTACCCCCGCAGCAGCGTCCGACCCCGCGCCCGCCTCCTTGCCAGTGACCGGGCGCCACCAGCTACTCCGGCATGCCCCTGCTCCCTTCTCCTCGCTGTGGGTTTCGACCAGCGCCAGCCTCCTTCCTCCTGCACCGCACCTCTCCCCACGTCCAAGACGTGTTGTTGCCGCTGCTGCACCTCCGGCCTCCTGTCTTACTTCTTTTGGACCAGCCAGAACATCGCCAAGAACCGTACGTGCACGCTTCGTCTCCAGAATTATTGCCAAGTACCTCTACGTGCGGACTCGCCAAGTACACGACCACGGACGGCTTACCTGCGTATGGATTTCGTCAAGTTCAACGGCGACCCATGAAGCACATGGGTACATCAAGTTCCTCTCCGAACGTGAACGACTACCATCGCCGAGACCGCAAGTACCACGACCACCCCGAAAGGATTCGGACCCGTCAAGTACCTCTCCGAAGAACGAGCATGTACCACTACGTCCGGAGGCATCGGATCCGTCAAGTTCCACTACCGCCGTGAACAACTACCGTCGCTGAGATCGCGAGAACCCCTACTTCCTCCTCGAAATGTGAACGACTACCGTCGACCCCAAGTGACTCGGTTTCGTCAAGTCCTTCTACGAAAACGTGTACCACTACTTCCTCTACAGTCGACCCTAGAGCGTGCGAGAACAACTACTTCCACGATGTCCGTGTACCACTATCGTCGCGTGAACCACTACTTCCCTCGATGCCCGAGAACGACTACTTCCCCGTCGACACGTGTACCCCTACTGCCGAACTCGATCCGTCTCGATGATGCTTGCTTCAAAGGTATAACCCCGAGACGACCGCTGCGAATGAATGCATGTGTGATGTATGAAATGCTTGTGTTTGCTCCGTGTCGGAGTTGTTCGGTGCACGTCGCCCCCTCTTTTGCTTTGCCACCATCTTGTGGGAACCCGGTATCCGGGATCACCCCACCTTCTATCGCGTGTCACGCTCCCGTCACTTTTCCTTTTGCACCCGTATCTCCGCGAGTTACCGGAACCGATATGTTGCCGTGGCATCATTTTCGGATTCGTTGCCGTGACACCCCTTTTCCCTTCCACCACGGTGACAATGCTTCATAATTCTCATATCAACATTTTCATAAAAATTGCTTTAAACTTGTTCATGTCATCCGCATCGTGATAACAACAATTAAAATTGTTTAAATTGATGTTTGATTAAATTTGCTCTATGCCATGCTAAAATGATTTAATTCATAACTAAATAACCGTAACTCCGATTTTAATAATCTTTATATGTAAATGGGGTAGAATTTTGCCTAGTTTACCATGGTGGCATCACTTTGCATGTTAAACAACTCTAAAATTGTATTTAGGACAGATCAGGACCAAACCTAATATTTGCACATGAGGAGTTTCCGGATTTGTTGTTTGTTGTTCCCGGCCTCATTTAAACTTGACTAGGTGGGTAGTTTTACTTTGCTTCACCCTCTTGCCATGCTTAACAACATTTAATATTGTTGAGTACCTAACCGAGAGAGAACTAAATAATTGATGTGGTGTTTTTGTCAATATGCATCCCGATGCATATTGAGCTCCACTTAATTTGTAGGATTGTTTGTGCTCTTTGCCATGCCATGCATATTTAAACCGGACATGCATCATACTCGATTGTGCATCATGCCATGTTGATGTCGTGGTTGTTTATTATGTTGTTTGCTCTTTTCCGATGTTTGCTTCTTCGGGTTGGTTCCGATAACGTCGAGTTTGTGAGGATCCGTTCAACTACGTCCGTTTGTCTTCTTCATGGATTCGTTCTTCTTCCTTGCGGGATTTCAGGCAAGATGATCATACCCTCGAAATCACTACTATCTTTGCTATGCTAGTTTGCTCTCTCTTTTGCTATGCCATTGCTACGATGCCTACCACTTGCTTGTCAGCCTCCCAATTGCCATGTTCAGCCTCTAACCCACCATTGTCCTAGCAAACCGTTGATTGGCTATGTTACCGCTTTGCTTAGCCCCTCTTATAGTGTTGTTAGTTGCAGGTGAAGATTGAAGTTTGTTCCTTGTTGGAACATGGAGATACCGCTCCTTGTTGGAACATGTTTACTTGTTGGGATATCACTATATATTGTATTTAATTAATGCATCTATATAATTGGTAAAGGGTGGAAGGCTCGGCCTTATGCCTGGTGTTTTGTTCCACTCTTGCCACCCTAGTTTCCGTCATATCGGTGTTATGTTCCCGGATTTTGCGTCCCTTACGCGGTTGGGCTATACTGGGAACCCCTTGACAGTTCGCCTTAAGTAAAGCTTTGCCAGCAATGCCCAACATTGGTTTTACCATTTGCCACCTAGCCTTTTTTTCCCTTGGGAGTCGCGCATCCCGAGGGTCATCTTTATTTTAACCCCCCCCCCCCCCCCCGGGCCAGTGCTTGTCTAAGCGTTGGTCCAAACTGTCAGCCGCCGGTGGCTACCAGGGGCAACTCTGGGCTGGCCTACCGGAAGTTTGGACAATCCGGTGTTGCCCTGAGAACGAGATATGTGCAGCTCCCATCAGGATGTCGGCGCATCGAGCGGTGTTGCTGGTTTAGTTTTACCCTGTCGAAATGTCTTGTTGTACTGGGATACCGAGTCTGATCGGAACGTCTCGGGTGGAGGTCTATTCCTTCGTTGACCGTGAGAGCTTGTCATGGGCTAAGTTGGGACACCCCTGCAGGGATTTGATCTTTTGAAAGCCGTGCCCGCGGTTATGGGCAGATGGGAATTTGTTAACGTCCGGTTGTAGAAAACCTGAAGTTGACCTTAATTAAAATGAATCAACCGCGGGTGTAACCGTGATGGTCTCTTTCCGGCGAAGTCCGGGAAGTGAACACGGTTGTTGGAGTTATGCTTGACGTAGGTAGTCCAGGATCACTTCTTGATCATACTTTTATCGACCGTGCTTTGCCTTCTCTTCTCGCTCTCATTTGAGTATGTTAGCCACCATATATGCTAGTCGCTTGCTGCAGCTCCACCTCATACCTTTACCTTACCCATAATCTTAAATAGTCTTGATCGCGAGGGTGCGAGATTGCTGAGTCCCCGTGGCTCACAGATACTTCCAAAACCAGTTTGCAGGTGCCGATGAGACCGTGCAGATGACGCAACCAAGCTCAGGAGGAGCTCGATGAAGATCTTGTCTGTTGTGTTGTTTTGTTCTAGTTGATCAGTAGTGGAGCCCAGTTGGGGTCGATCGGGGACCTTTGTCGCATTTGGGTTCTTCTTTATTTTGGCTCCGTAGT
Source organism: Triticum monococcum (assembly GCA_034509565.1). NCBI lineage: Eukaryota > Viridiplantae > Streptophyta > Magnoliopsida > Poales > Poaceae > Triticum > Triticum monococcum. The sequence continues at coordinate 480,789,107 of CM067843.1, forward strand.
CGGGCCCTGATTGTACTTGGTTGATGTAATGTTTTATTCATGTAATTGTGTGAAGTGGTGAGTGTAAGCCAACTATGTAACTCTTTCCCTTATTATATTACATGGGTTGTATGAAGATTACCTCACTTGCGACATATGCCTTCAATGCGATTATGCCTCTAAGTCGTGCCTCGACACGTGGGAGATATAGTCGCATCGAGGGTGTTACAATACCCACTAACTAAACCTCTCTCACAAACAAAACATGATCACACCTTAGTACTCTTTGAGTGTTAATCACATGGTGATGTGAACTAGATTATTGACTCTAGTAACTCTTTGAGTGTTAATCACATGGCGATGTGAACTATGGGTACTAATCACATGGCGATGTCAACTAGATTATTGACTCTAGTAAACTCTTTGGGTGTTAGTCACATGGTGGTGTGAGCTATGGGTATTAATCACATGGCGATGTGAACTAGATTATTGACTCTAGTGCAAGTGGGAGACTGATGGAAATATGCCCTAGAGGCAATAATGAAATGGCTATTTTTATATTTCCTTAATCATGATAAAGGTTTATTATTCATGCTAGAATTGTATTGATCGGAAACTTAAATACATGTGTCAATACATAAACAAATACCGTGTCCCTAGTAAGCCTCTACTAGACTAGCTCGTTGGTCAAAGATGGTTAAGGATTCCTAACCATAGACATGTGTTGTCATTTGATAACGGGAGAACATCATTAGGAGAATTATGTGATGGACAAGACCCATCCGTTAGCTTAGCATATTGATCGTTCAGTTTATTGCTATTGCTTTCTTCATGTCAAATACATATTCCTTCGACTATGAGATTATTCAACTCCCGGATACCGGAGGAATACCTTATGTGCTATCAAACGTCACAACGTTATTGGGTGATCATAAAGATGCTCTACAGGTATCTCTGAAGGTGTTTGTTGAGTTGCCATAGATCAAGATTAGGATTTGTCAATCCGTATGACAGAGAGGTATCTCTGGGCCCTCTCGGTAATACAACATCACAAGAAGCTTGCAAGCTAAGTGACTAAGGCGTTAGTTACGAGATGATGTATTATGGAATGAGTAAAGAGACTTGTCAGTAACGAGATTGAACTAGGTATGAAGATACTGACGATCGAATATCGGGTAAGTAACATACCGACAGAGAAAGGGAATTACATATGTTGTCATAAGGTTTGACCGATAAAGAACTTCGTAGAATAAGTAGGAACCAATATGGGCATACAGGTTCCGCTATTGGTTATTGACCGGAGAAGTGTCTCGGCCATGTCTACATCATTCTGAAACCCGTAGGGTCCGCACGCTTAACGTTCGTTGACGATATAGTATTATATGAGTTATGTATGTTGGTGACCGAATGTTGTTTGGAGTCCCAGATGAGATCACGGACATGACGAGAAGCTCCAGAATGGTCCGGAGGTAAAGATTGATATATAGGATGATATGGTTAGGCCAAGGGGTAAGGCCCACAGGGTCTTAGCTCAGTGCAAAAGGATGTTTTGCAGAGGATAGGGTCCAAACACCGCAGACCCTGGCGTCTGGACCTGGGCCAGACGCCGAGGTCCATGGCGTCTGGGCCAGACGCTGAGGACTGTGGCGTCTGGTCCTGGAAGTCAGAGAAGGACTCTTCCTTGTGTCAAAACCGACTTTGAGGAGGCTCTTTCTCCAAGTTTCGACCCCAGGGCTACATATAAATAGAGGGGTAGGGCTAGCACCTAGAACAAATCAAGATACACCAAGTCGTGTGCTAGCAACCCCGCCGCTCAATCTGGATATGTATTGAACGTGGGAGCAATTAGCTAGAGTAGCTCCATGCACATCATTGTAGACATAGAAATTTGCAAAATAAATATGGATCTGAATATAGCATACCCATTGACAAAACCTCTCTCACAAACAATACATGATCACACCTTAGTACTGTTTGAGTGTTAATCACATGGTGATGTGAACTAGATTATTGACTCTAGTAACTCCTCGGGTGTTAATCACATGGCGATGTGAACTATGGGTACTAATCACATGGCGATGTCAACTAGATTATTGACTCTAGTAAACTCTTTGGGTGTTAGTCACATGGTGGTGTGAGCTATGGGTATCAATCACATGGCGATGTGAACTAGATTATTGACTCTAGTGCAAGTGGGAGACTGATGGAAATATGCCCTAGAGGCAATAATAAAATGGCTATTTTTATATTTCCTTAATCATGATAAAGGTTTATTATTCATGCTAGAATTGTATTGATCGGAAACTTAAATACATGTGTCAATACATAAACAAATACCGTGTCCCTAGTAAGCCTCCACTAGACTAGCTCGTTGGTCAAAGATGGTTAAGGATTCCTAACCATAGACATGTGTTGTCATTTGATAACGGGAGAACATCATTAGGAGAATTATGTGATGGACAAGACCCATCCGTTAGCTTAGCATATTGATCGTTCAGTTTATTGCTATTGCTTTCTTCATGTCAAATACATATTCCTTCGACTATGAGATTATTCAACTCCCGGATACCGGAGGAATACCTTATGTGCTATCAAACGTCACAACGTTATTGGGTGATCATAAAGATGCTCTACAGGTATCTCTGAAGGTGTTTGTTGAGTTGCCATAGATCAAGATTAGGATTTGTCAATCCGTATGACAGAGAGGTATCTCTGGGCCCTCTCGGTAATACAACATCACAAGAAGCTTGCAAGCTAAGTGACTAAGGCGTTAGTTACGAGATGATGTATTATGGAACGAGTAAAGAGACTTGTCAGTAACGAGATTGAACTAGGTATGAAGATACTGACGATCGAATATCGGGTAAGTAACATACCGACAGAGAAAGGGAATTACATATATTGTCATAAGGTTCGACCGATAAAGAACTTCGTAGAATAAGTAGGAACCAATATGGGCATACAGGTTCCGCTATTGGTTATTGACCGGAGAAGTGTCTCGGCCATGTCTACATCATTCTGAAACCCGTAGGGTCCGCACGCTTAACGTTCATTGACGATATAGTATTATATGAGTTATGTATGTTGGTGACCGAATGTTGTTTGGAGTCCCAGATGAGATCACAGACATGACGAGAAGCTCCAGAATGGTCCGGAGGTAAAGATTGATATATAGGATGATATGGTTAGGCCAAGGGGTAAGGCCCACAGGGTCTTAGCTCAGTGCAAAAGGATGTTTTGTAGAGGTTAGGGTCCAAACACGCAGACCCTGGCGTCTGTACCTGGGCCAGACGCCGAGGTCGATGGCGTCTGGGCCAGACGCTGAAGACTGTGGCGTCTGGTCCTGGAAGTCAGAGAAGGACTCTTCCTTGTGGCAAAACCGACTTTGAGGAGGCTCTTTCTCCAAGTTTCGACCCCAGGGCTACATATAAATAGAGGGGTAGGGCTAGCACCTAGAACAAATCAAGATACACCAAGCCATGTGCTAGCAACCCCGCCGCTCTAGTTTATCCTCCCTCATAGTTTGCGTTGTGCTTGGCAAAGCCCTATGGAGTTTGTTCTTCACCAACACCGTCACCACACCATCGTGCTGCCGGAACTCATCTACTACTTCGCCCTCTTGCTGGATCAACATCGCGAGGATGTCATCTAGCTGAACACGGAGGTGTCGTATGTTTGGTACTTGATTGGGACGGATCGTGAAGGTGTACGACTACATCAACCGCATTGATAAATGCTTCCGCTTAGCGATCTTCAAGGGTATGAAGATGCTCTCCCCCTCTCATAGCCATGCATCTCTGTGGATAGATCTTGCGTATGCGTAGAATATTTTTGCTTTCCATGCAACATTTCCCAACAGTTTTTGCTTGTGAGAGAGGTTTTAGTTAACGGGTCTGCAATATTCAAATCTATGTGTACTTTGCAGATTTCTATGTCTACAATGCTCTACATGGAGCTACTCTAGCTAATTGCTCCCACATCCAATACATATCTAGATTGAGACTCAGAGTCATCTAGATCAGTGTCAAAGCTTGCATCGACGTAACCCTTTATGACGAACTCTTTATCAGCTCCATAACCGAGAAACATTTCCTTAGTCCTCTATAGGTACCTAAGGATAATTTTGACCATTGTCCAGTGATCCACTCCTGGATCACTATTGTACCCCCTTGGCAAACTCATGGCATGGCACACATCAGGTCTAGTACACAACATGGCATACATTAAAGAACCATTGGCTGAGGCATAGGAATGACTTCCATTCTCTCTCTATCTTTTGCCGTGGTCGGGCTTTGAGTCTTACTCAACTTCACACCCTGCAATACAAGCAATAACCCTTTCTTTGACTGATCTATTTTGTACTTCTTCAAAACTTTGTCAATGTACGTGCTTTGTGAAAGTCCTATTAAGCGTCTCGATCTATCCCTATAGATCTTGATGCCCAATATATAAGCAACTTCACCGAGGTCTTTCATTGAAAAATTCTTATTCAAGTATCCTTTTATTGCTAACCAGAAATTCTATATCAATTCCAATCAGCAATATGTCATCCACATATAATATTAGAAATGTTGCAGAGCTCCCACTCACTTTCTTGTAAATACAGGTTGATCACATCATAAAAGTGTATATTCCAACTCCGAGATGCTTGCACCAGTCAATTAATGGATCGCCAGAGCTTGCACACTTTGTTAGAACCTTTAGGATCAACAAAACCTTCTGGTTGCATCATATACAACTCTTCTTTAAGAAACCTGTTAAGGAATTCAGTTTTGACATTCATTTGCCAGATTTCATAATCATAAAATGCGGCATCTCTAACATGATTCGGACAGACTTAAGCATTGCTACAAGTGAGAAAGTCTCATCTAAGTCAACCCCTTGAACTTGTGAAACCCTTTCGCGATAAGTCGAGCTTTATAGACAGTGATATTACCATCAGTGTTTGTCTTCTTCTGGAAGATCCATTTATTCACAATGGCTTGCCGATCTTTAGGAAAGTCCACCAAAGAAAACACTTTGTTCTCATACATGGATCCTATCTCAGATTTCATGGTCTCAAGCCATTTATCATAATCTCGGCTCGTCATAGCTTCTTCATAGTTCGTAGGTTCGCCGTTGTCTAACAGCATGACTTCTAGGACAACATTACTGTATCACTCGGGTGCGGTACGTTGATACGTCTCCAACGTATCTATAATTTTTTATTGTTCGATGTTGTTATATTATCAATGTTGGAAGTTTTATAATCATTTTATATCATTTTTGGTACTAACCTATTGACATGGTGCCAAGTGCCAGTTGCTGTTTTTTCCCTGTTTTTTTACATCATAGAAAATCAATATCAGACGGAGTCCAAATGCCATGAAACTTTACAAAGAATTTTTATGGGCCAAAAGGAACACAACGGGCCCTAGCTACGCTTGGGGGTGCCCCGAGGGAGGCACAACCCACGAGGGCACGCTAGGAGGCCCAGGTGCGCCCTAGCGGGTTGTGCCCACCTCGTGTGCCCCCCGGACCGCCTCTTTGCTCTATAAATACGCCAATATTTCCAGAACCCTAGGGGAGTCAACAAAATATTCATCTAGCCACCATAGAGTCCAGAACCACCAGATCCAATCTAGACACCATCTCGGATAGGGTTCACCACCTCCATTGGTGCCTCTCCGATGATGTGTGAGTAGTTATTTGTAGACCTTCGGGTCCGTAGTTAGTAGCTAGATGGATTTCTCTCTCTCTCTCTCTCTCTCTCTCTCGCTCTCTTGATTCTCAATACAATGGTCTCTTGGAGATCCATATGATGTAGCTCCTTTGCGGTCTGTTTGTTGGGATCGATGAACTTTGAGTTTATGCTCAGATCTATCTTTTTATATCCATGAAAGTATTTGAGTTTTTTGATCTCTTTTATGCATGATCTCTTATAGCCTCATATTTCTTCTCCGATATTTGGGTTTTGTTTGGCCAACTTGATCCATTTATCTTGCAATGGGAAGAGGTGCTTAGTAGTGGGTTCGATCTTACGGTGCTTGATCCCAGTGACAGAAAGGGAACCGACACGTATGTATCGTCGCTACTAAGGATAAAACGATGGGGTCTATATCTACATAGATAGATCTTGTCTACGTCATGTCATCGTTCTTATTGCATTACTCCATTTCTCCATGAACTTAATACACTAGATGCATGCTGGATAGCGGTTGATGTGTGGAGTAATACAAGTAGATGCAGGCAGGAGTCGGTCTACTAATCTTGGATGTGATGCTTATATAATGATCATTGCCTGGTGTAGTGACCCGACCTCAGATGGTCAAGTCTCTATGCTTAAGTGTCATCCCTGGATCGGTATGCTAATACACACAGTACTCGAGGATTTATAACAGAGGTAAATCACATGTATAAAATAACATAAATACTATTACCTCAATCCAAATAGCAGAAGTAACAACAAGGTTGTGGATTCCCATCAACACCAACGACAAAGTTGAGTGTAGAAATCGTAACCCTAACATATCACTAACTCGTCGTAAGAATCCTGCAACATGAGACATTGCAGCCACAAAGGGTCAGTACATTGAATGTACTGGCAAATTCATACCATAGGATAATGATGAATAAAGGCTATCACTACATGCATATTTGGCTGGTGGAAAAGCTCTACGGTTATAATGTTTTTGCGAAAAGCCAATTTTTCCCTACATCAAAGGAATATATTTTATTCAACTACAAAGTTGGTTGATAAATATTGAGAAGGTTCCTCCAACTCAATCCCAAATTAACATCAATAACCCAACAAATTATTTAAGTAACGTGATGAGATCAATAGGATAATCCAAGTACCAGAGACTCAAGATGTCCATAACCGGGGACACGGCTAACCATGATTAGTTTGTACACTCCGTAGAGGTTTGCGCACTTTTCCCCACAAGACCCGATCTCCTCCGTTGAATTTCTTGCACTGCCGGGTGTTTGAGAAACGGATGACCGAGACACAGTCTTTCAGAAGCATTAACTCTCTACTCCGGATAGACTATACCACCTACAACCCACTACCTGCTAGTCTATCTCTTCAAGAGCTTCATGCAACTTACTCAACTATGCTACAGCCCATAATAGCTTGTGGCTGCACATGGGAGTTTCTAGCATGAATAATCTTATGATCCCTTTGACCCTAGGTGGCATTCCATAGGGTGATCACACGGGTACTCCTGGATCCCCTTGGGCAAACACTGGGTTCTCCAGGTGCCCGGGTAAACCACTGGGTGCTCCACGGTGCCCCAACCAATCCACCCAGATGTGTATTAAAGTAGCCACCTTAAGTTAACCATTAAATAATAACTCTCACATCTGTCATGAATTCTCTCAAACCATTCCACGTCTACGAGCATAGCATAGCAATATGAGCATAACGTAAAAGTAACTCCCAGGGTTTGATAATAACAGGGCAATAGGTTCTACCTCATCAACTACTTCCCAATCCCACATGTTATCAAATCCTAACCATGCAATGTTTGAGGGATGAAACTAATGCATAAAAACCGGGTGATAAAGGGTATGATCAAAGTGTGAACTTGCCTTGTACTGTTGATGAAGATGATTCGCACTCATAACTCTTGATATTTATACTCGTCACACTCTGTTCAATCTATCATGAGCAAGCAATAGTAACCACACATAAGCAATCACTCAGAAGATCGGCAAGAACGAAGAAGACAGTTCGGAAAACATTAAAACCAAGCAAATAACTCTTGCAACATAAAACAATTTCTAATAGTACCAAAATTATGTGAATTTGGCCTTATCAGAAAGTTTAGGTCAAGAGCTTCAATTTGCAAAAAGAATCAACTAAATCGGAGTTACGAAACTCAAGTTATGTTCAATAGAAGTTTGAATATGAATCTGAACAAAATTTGAAATTTGAAAATTTCAAAATGTTGACGTGACAAGTTCACTGGATAGGTGAAAACAAGACGAAGCTATAGACACTGGTTTCATCTAATTTGGATAAACAAGTGAAAAATTATGGCTATTTGAAAAATCAGGGCCAAGCTGTTTTACGGAAGAAAAATAGCTACGGCTAAACGAATTTTAGGTCTAATGTATAAGTAGAGAGACTAATTGGTAATCTAATTATTTTATCGTACTAGTATAGAAAAAAAATAAACTACGAAAGTATAAAAAAGAAAGAAAACGAAGAAAGATACCTTTATAAGGTAGAGAAAAGACGACTTCGGAGAGAAGAGACAATTTTCAGAAGTCGCGCCGGAGAGGAGAAATATATTTTTCTTAAATGAATTTAGTCAAACCAAAATATTGATTTAACCCGAGTCGAATGGTTTTTGGAGGCTCTATCGGTCTATATTTATAGGTGGAAAAGAGGTTTAAGGGTCAAATGCTAGGCAATATGGGACTAAACATAGACGAACATATACGAAACAGAGAAAAAAAGGCTAACGCCTCGCACGGGCCAAAAGGCCTCGGCCGGCCGCGTGCCGTACACGGGCTGCATTTTTTTCCAAAGTCTATTTTTTTCTGAAATTTGTTTCAAAAAAATAAACATTAACGAAAATAAAATAAAAAAAGACAAAAGAAAACAAAAGAAAAACGGGCCGACCTGCTGCTATGCCACGCATGTGGGTGGCGGTTAGTTCCACGCGCACGCGTAGATTTTTTTCTTTTTTATATAGAAACAAAAAAAGAAAACTGGATAATGATAATAAAATAAAACTTTATATAGGCATATTATATATCAAAAATTTTAGAAAAAGATTTTCTACAACATGGACATTTCTCCAGTACCAAATAAGATTCACAAGTATTCAAATAATTCAAACAATGCTACTTCTACAATAAAATCCAATAAAAATCATTTTAGAAATACCAAAATGATTTCAAAATTATTTCTCTCCAATTTTCTCATGTAGGGAATCATTTTACCCCATTTTCCATTTATTTTATTTTTGGAGAAAAATAATTTGAATAAAACCCAAATAACTCCAAATTGAAAATAATTTCAAACGGACTTTAAATTTGATCATTTTAAACTTCCAACTCGTATTTCATATATTTTGAAGAATTCATTTTATCTTCTCTCATGAAAATCTTTGAGTTGCTTAAAGTTTCTGAATTTGAAATATTTCCAAATAAAATTCAAATCTTGTCAAAAAACCCTTTTCATTTAATTAAATGGAAGAAGTTATATCATCTTCTCTTGAGGGTTTTGTATTGGAAAAGAATTTGAATTCACGGAGATCAAAATGCAAAAAGGTGAAAGTTTGGGAAAGTCCTTTTATTCCCTCTCATTTAACTTTCAAAATTTTCAAATTTCACTCACTTTCAGTCAATCAATCACACAACAATCAAACAAACAATCAATCTATCTATTTATTATAACATTCCAAAATTTAGAATTTTGGGATGTTACAAACCTACCACCCTTAAAATGAATCTCGTCCTTGAGATTCGGAGAGGCTAGCAAGAAAAAGGTTAGGGTTTGGGGGTCTCCTCAAAATCCATCAATTGTCGCAGGAGGGGGTCTGGGGTGCTACCACCCTTAGAAGCATGGTTACGGTTCCATCAAAACTCATATACTTCATCCATATTGTTAACAGTGTCGGTCTTCTCATATCTTCAGGATAATTCCTTATCTGGGCTCTTTCGGTAGTGGCATAACCTTTTCCTCAATTCTTCTGTCTTTCATCTAGGTAAGGTTCTTCTATGACTGGTTCTTCTTAGCTGATGGGTCTGGCACCAATACTAAACAACTATCGATATCTCATGGTGGTCAACAATTTATGGTTTCTCCTGCAGGAAATGAGTCTGGGTTGAACCTCACCTTATAACCTACGGTTGGCAAAGCTGCCTTGTACAAGGGAAAATACTTATACCATTCTAAGGTTCAAACAAGGTTTCGATCGTCGTCGCTCTACTATGGGTAAGTCACTCAGATTTACCATCCCATATAGCAAGGCGAATAATAAGAGTAAGTCGGTATGGTGATCAATCCATCCCGCACCCAAATCATTACCATGTGTACAGTTTAGCGAATCTCGCGTTCTAACTCTTGGTCATTGATAACCCACAAGTATTGCGGATCGAAACAGCTTTCGAGGGTAGAGTATTCAACCCAAATTTATTAATTCGACACAAGGGGAGCCAAAGAATATTCTCAAGTATTAGCAGCTGAGTTGTCAATTCAACCACACCTGGAAACTTAGTATCTGCGGCGAAGTGTTTAGTAGAAAAGTAATATGATAGTGGTGGTAGCGGCAACAGAAGTAAAGACAACAAAAGTAATGTTTTTGGTATTTTGTAGTGATTGTAATAGTAACAGCAGGAAAGTAAAAAAGCTAGAACCAGTATATAGAAAACTCGTAGGCACCGGATCAGTGATGGATAATTATGCCGGATGCGGTTCACCATGTAACAGTCATAACATAGGGTGACACAGAACTAGCTCCAATACATCAATGTAATGTAGGCATGTATTCCGTATATAGTCATACGTGCTTATGGAAAAGAACTTGCATGACATCTTTTGTCCTACCCTCCCGTGGCAGCGGGGTCCTATTGGAAACTAAGGGATATTAAGGCCTCCTTTTAATAGAGAACCGGAACAAAGCATTAGCACATAGTGAATACATGAACTCCTCAAACTATGGTCATCACCGGGAGTGGTCCCGATTATTGTCACTTCGGGGTTGCCGGATCATAACACATAGTAGGTTACTATAGACTTGCAAGATAGGATCAAGAACTCACATATATTCATGAAAACATAATAGGTTCAGATCTGAAATCATGGCACTCGGGCCCTAGTGACAAGCATTAAGCATAGCAAAGTCATAGCAACATCAATCTCAGAACATAATGGATACTAGGGATCAAACCCTAACAAAACTAACTCGATTACATGATAAATCGCATCCAACCCATCACCATCCAGCAAGCCTACGATGGAATTACTTACGCACGGCGGTGAGCATCATGAAGTTGGTGATGGAGGATGGTTGATGATGGCGACGGTGACGAATCCCCCTCTCTGAAGCCCCGAATGGACTCCAGATCAGCCCTCCCGAGAGGTTTTATGGCTTGGCGGCGGCTCCGTATGGTAAAACGTGATGATTTCTTCTCCTTGATTTTTTTCTCTCTAAAAGCAAATATATAGAGTTGGAGTTGGCGCCGGAAGGCATCCAGGGGGCCCACGAGGTAGGGGGCGCGCCCTAGGGGGGCCCACCCTCGTGAACAGGGTGTGGCCCCCCTAGTCTTCATCTTTGGCAAGGATTTTTTATTATTTTCTATAAGATGTTCCGTGGAGTTTCAGGTCATTCCGAGAATGTTGTTTTCTGCACATAAAACAACACCATGGTAATTCTGCTAAAAACAACGCCAGTCCGGGTTAGTTCCATTCAAATCATACAAGTTAGAGTCGAAAACAAGGGCAAAAGTGTTTGGAAAAGTAGATAAGATGGAGACGTACCAGTCATCCTCACAAGCATTGCGGAATTTCTCTTGTCGACGAACTAAGTTTGGATAAATCCATGGATTCTGCAAGCCAGACAAACATCTATCGTTCCTTCACAACTCTCAGGTTTTGCGTTACTCCTATAAAATCGTCGGTGGGTAAGGTCGTACTCTCTTCCAGGGTTTTTTCCTTCAGCAAGAGTGTGCTTGCTTCTTGGCAGGTCATGGGTCTTGTGGGTTATGGCCCATCTCATCACTTGGAAACCATTGAACTCATCATCGGGGCTACTGATCGTTAATCCAACATCCAGCTTCCTAGGATTCTTAAATCCATCCAAACATACTGTCTGTCTTCCTTCTATTGGCACCAAACTAAGACGTGATTACTCAGACTCATCGTGGGGTTACACTTGCTCCATATTACCAACATTATACCTCCTTTATATCCAATAGTACTTCATCCCACCATATTCTTGGGGTATACCACATGTCGAGATAAAACTCATACTTATTTTGTCCATAGTCCACTTTGTGGAATATCATAATCCTTTCCAGAGGTCAAGTGTCCTCACAAGGTACTACCACCCTTAAGATGCACAAGTCTTCCATATACCATATTTCTCATATCCTCGAAAATGGTCAAAAACTTTCTTCATAGATTAACAACTCATAAAATCCAAATCAGTACCCATGAAACTAACTTTATTGATCCTCAAATTATTACAATCTCCTGCACTTCCATTACATGCCTCAACTCAACACCTCAACATAAAATAATTGCTCCCACTGCTACTACTATATTTCTTTTGTTGCAAACTCAACTATTTAGCACAAGTCTCCTTCTCCTCGGGGCATTCTCTGGCATAATGCCCTGCTCCATTACAACGAAAACATATTACTTCTGAAAAGTCTCGAGGTTTCCTTTTTGGGCAACTGTTGAGGTAGTGCCCTGACTCCTTGCACCTGTAACAGGTGATATGAGTCAGGTCCTTCCTGGAATCCAATCTACTTCTCTTCCTAGACTTTTCCATGCCAATCATGGCTTCTATTTCTTGTGGGTCATACTCTACTTCCTCCGTCGGGAATTCTACTAGATCCCCATTCATACAATTCTGGGAGATGTGTCCTTCTTCTCCACATGAATAGCATGACTTGGTGCAGGGTTTAATTGGTTCTTCTTTGGGTGTGTCCCCGACATCTTCCTTCATCACGGGTTCTTCTAAAATTTCCATAAGGGCTCCTTTCTTTACTTCTTTCTTCTGCTGTACGGTTCTTCGTACCATGGGGTAAATGTGACACTGAGCAGGATAGTGGGTAGTCCCTTCACACAAGAAACAAGTGATCTGCCTAGTTGGGCATTCTTCAGCTGGGTGACTTCCTTCGCAATTAGATCATTCATCCTTGTGTTCTTTATGGTTGTGTCCTATTTCTCCACAAAGCTTGCATGCATAGGGTTTTTTCATATCATTTCCATAAGGCTTCAATTTCTGGGACACAAACCGAGACTTTGGCAAAGTCAACTTCAACTCTTTCCAAGTGGTTACTCCTTGCCATCCATTGATGGTTTGGTACATCCTCCACCAAGTAGCAGCACCTCTTTCAAAGCACTGAAGAGCATGCTGGGTCATATCCTTTCCAACTATAGGGTTATTCTTCATATGATTCTCCATGTTCTGAATCCATTGGTGTGTCTCCAACTGACTCATCGGTCCAGAAAATACAAGCTCATCTCCATTCATTCTCTATTTGTTCCAAGGGTTTGGGGTGAGTTTAGAGAGATAGAGAGGGATACACACAATACAAGAAAAAGTTTTGAAACACGGATTTTTATTTTGTGGTTGTTGGAAAAACATCAAACAAATGACAGCTTACAATCGTCGCATCTAATGTAGGTATATAACAAGGGTTTGGTCTTCTAAAGGTCAATAAATCTTCAAGGTCGTCTAACTCTTCAAGTCTTGTTCATGCCTCCAATGGATTCTTCCGATCATGCTTGTATTTCTCAAATCCTTTTGCCAGATCATTTCTGTTGTCGCAAAGTCTATCGTGACGTCCTTTAATATTTTAGAGTTGTGTTCCAAACTTCTGGGTTTCATCAACCTCGACATGAGCCATGATCCTACTGTCCTTCAGTTCCTAATGAATCTTTGATGTCTCAAGGTTTTGTTCCTCTAGCTTGGCTACTTTCAGCTTATGGGTCCTGAGTTCTCCATGAAATGCCTCCTTATCTGATACTGCTTCCTGCATGTCCATCTTAACTACTTGATGTAACAATCCAGATCCTGGCGATACACCAGCTAATGTTAAAACTTCGTCTTGCTGGTAGGTGCTCCATCAGCCTTCTTGTCATCCAATCCTTCCAAATAAATGCATGCTTAACTTTGCACGGCAGTAATAGAATAAGCGGGCGTTAAAATCATGGACAACCTTGTTTCTTCTCTTGCCATTTCCATGAGCTATCATTCCATAGTTGATATCTCCTGCCTTAGGGTTTTCTTGACAAAACTTTGAGTTCTCATGCTCCATGTTCGGTCTTTCTCTGATACACCTTGATCTCGGGTATTGACAGCTTCCTTAGTCTGCCACGTTCCATAAGGGTAGCCTTCCTAGGTCATACTAAATCTAGAAATTCTTTATAGCCTCCAATTCTCCTATTCTTCAAAGTCTTTAACAGTTGTAGTTCCCATTATTCCGATGCACGCTAAAATTCCTCTTCATTCCAAAGTGGTCTTAGTTGTCCGATATCTTGTCCTTCTTGGAGTGGTCTCACCAGTCGAATCTTCACGTGGTCAAAAGGGAAAAGGAGGGTATAGTCTCACTAAAAGGGTATATTTGAATAAGCTCAAAAGAGAGGAGAGGTAAAAGATCTTTTTTGAAAAGAAAGTTATAGAGAAAATCTTTCCTATGGGTTTCCCAGTTTCTAGGGGTCACGTCCTACAGTCAACATGTGCTCTGATATCATCTTGTAGCGACCCGACCTCGGACGGTCAAGTCTCTATGCTTGAGTGTCATCCCTGGATCGGTATGCTGACACACACAGTACTCGAGGATTTATAACATAGGTAAATCACATGTATAAAATAACGTAAATACTATTACCTCAATCCAAATAGCGGAAGTAACAACAAGTTTGTGGATTCCCATCAACACCAACGGCAAAGTTGAGTGTAGAAATCATAACCCTAACGTATTACTTACTCGTCGTAAGAATCCTGCAACATGAGACGTTGCAGCCACAAAGGGTCAGTACATTGAATGTACTAGCAAATTCACACCATAGGATAATGATGAATAAAGGCTATCACTACATGCATATTTGGCTGGTGGAAAAGCTCTATGGTTATAATGTTTTTGCGAAAAGCCAATTTTTCCCTACATCAAAGGAATATATTTTATTTAACTACAAAGTTGGTTGATAAATATTGAGAAGGTTCCTCCAACTCAATCCCAAATTAACATCAATAACCCAACAAATTATTTAAGTAACGTGATGAGATCAATAGGATAATCCATGTACCAGAGACTCAAGATGTCCATAACCGGGGACACGGCTAACCATGATTAGTTTGTACACTCTGCAGATGTAACATCCCAAATTTTCAATTTGGAATGTTATACATAGGTCAAATCTGCATATCATATTTTATTGCATCTTCGTTCAGCAATCCCCGAAATCCTAAGCAACTCAAGGACCCACGGAGAGAGTTGGGGATTTCCCGGTTTCCTTATTTGATTTTTGTCAAATAGTGAAATGAGGATTTTGGTTTTAATTATTTTTCTCTCCGAAAATATTTCATAATTAAAAATATATGAGAGGAGATAATATGACTTCTCCAAAAATAAAAGAAATATTGGAGGAAAAATATAAAAAATATTTATTTGATTTTATTTGGATTTTATTGCAATTTTGTTTGCATTAGAAAACTTGCATGTTTTTCAAAACTGCATTCAGGGCCAAGAAATGTTCATCTTGTTCTAAATATTTTATTTAGATGGTGAAAAATTATTTTGGCATTTTTAGATTTTTATTTTGTTTTCTAGGATTTATTTTCTGTTCGGCGGAATTATTTTAAAAAAGAAGGGACACCCAAGCACCGACTGGGCCAAACCAAGCCGGGCCGGCCCAACCGCCGCCGCCGCCGTCTCCTGCGCGGAGTCGTGCGCGCTGCCGCCCCGACTCGGACCGGAGTCCGAGCCGGACTCCTCCACCGCCGCCGCCTTGCCCCCTCCTCCAAGCCACCTCTCCCCCCTTATATACCGCGCCACCCCGCCGCCACCACAACCAAACACCGACGCCCCGCAGCCCGAGCCGAGCCGCGCCGCCGCCTCCCGAGTCGCGCCGCCCACTCCCGTGCCTCGCCGTCGCCGCTGCAGCGCCGCCGCCCCTTGCCGCGTCGCCTTGCCCCACCACCCCGCAAGCCCGCTGCCCCGCCGCCCGAGCCCCACCTCGCCGGAGCCTCCCCAGAGAGGTAACACGTCGTTCGCTGCCGTCCATTTTTTAAGAAAAAATGATTTGGTTTTTTTAAAAACCCCTTGTTCGTTTTTTAGATCGGTTCGCTGGTTTTTCCCGGTTCTTTTATTTAGCGGACGTTCGTCCGTATGTTCGTTTTAATGAACGGTTTTCGCCCATTATTTATAGCTAACGAACGCTCGTTCATTAGTATGTTCGTCAGTTTTCTCTTATCGGATTTTTCCGCGATTATTCTCGATCGCGAGTTCTGATCTGATTTTCGTTTCAGTTTATCTTTTCGCTCATTAGTCGGAATCAGGCGATTCAAACGCCTAGAACTTTGCCTCGGGACCCTCTTTCCGCTTAACCAACTTGAACAAGATTTTGGTACTGTAAAATTTGACCTTAGTTCAGATTAGTAAATGGATCTTGTTTCTTTTTTCCGTTTGAGTTTCGTTGCTCCGTTTGGTTTGATTCTTTTTGCAAACCGGAGTTCTTAAGTTGAACTTTCCGGTTAGATTTTCTTATTTGAGTTTTACCCATGCTTCTTTGTTAGTTGCTTATGTATGCTATTGTTTGTTTGCGATAGAATTCTCGGAGTGCGAAGCGTGTTATTTGGAGTCTCTAGGTTACGTGGATCGTCAGCAAGGCAAGTAACACTTTGATCATACCCAATTATCACCCAGTTTTTATGCATTAGCTCCAATCCTCATACATTGCATGTTTAGGATGACATTAACTTGTGGGTTGGGAAGTAGTTGATGAGGTAGCACCTATTGCCCTGTTACATTCAAACCCTGGGAGTTACTTCTACGCTTTGCTTATATTGCTATGCTATGCTCGTAGACGTGGATTGGGTGAGTGAAATCCATGACAGATGTGAGATTGTTAATTAATGGTTCAATTTAAGGTGGCAACTTAAATTTACATCTGGGTGGATTGAGGCACCTGGATTACCCAGTGTTGCCTGTATTTTTGGAAATCCTGGAGTACCCGTGTGATCTTCCTATGGACCGCCACCTAGGCTCTAAGGGAACTGAGATTTTTCATGCTAGAAACTTCTGTGTGCAGCCACAAGCTATTATGGGCTCTAGCATAGTTGAGTAAGTTACGTGAAGCTCTTGCAGAGGTAGATCAGCATGTAGTGGGTTTGTAGGTTTGGTATGGTCTACCCGGAGTAGAGATTTAATGTTTCTGAAAGACTGTGTGTCGGTCATCCGTTTCTCAAACATCATGTAGTGCGAGAAATCCAACGGAGGCAATCGAGTCTTGTGGGGAAAAGTGCGCAAACCTCTGTAGAGTGTATAAACTAATCATGGTTAGCCGTGTCCCCGGTTATGGAAAATCTTGAGTATCTGGTACTTGGAGTATCTTAAGTATCTCATCACCCTTAATTAATATTGTTGGGTTGTTAATCACTTTAATTGGGATTGAGTTGGAGGAACCTTCTCAATGATGTTTCAATTACCATGATAGTTAAATTAAAATCTATTCCTTTGTTGTAGGAAAAAATTGGCTTCTCGCAAAAACTGTAACCATAGAGCTTTCCACCAGCCAAATATGCATGTACTAATAGCATTATTCTGTTCTTGCTCTACTGTGTTACTTTGCCAGCATATTCCATGTGCTGACCCATTTTCGGGCTGCAACGTATTATGTTGCAGACTTTTCAGACGAGGAGTAAGGTTTGTTAGGTCGTTGCCGTGCAGCTCAGCTATGCCGTTGGAGTTGATGGACTCACTTTATCTTCCAAGCCTTCCACTGTTATCGTATTAGATGGCCTTAAGCCATATTTTGTAATAAGTTCTCTTTTGAGACTTCCGATGTAATAAGTGTGTGATTGCTACTCTGTTATAAATCCTTCGAGTACTGTGTGTGTCAGCATTACCGATCCAGGGATGACACTAAAGCACAGAGACAAGACTGTTTGAGGTTGGGTCGCTACAAAGATGGTATCAGAGCACACGCTGAGTGTAGGACACGACCACTAAGCTAAAGCCCTAGATCACTATTCTCTTCTCATTTATGACTCCTCTCCATTTTCTACTCTTTAGGATGGCGGAGATGAAGAACAAGTTTGCACAACCGGATGAAGACGCACCTTTTGGACGACACTTGAAGGAAGTCACCAGGTACTTGAATATAGGAATACCAAGCTTCACCGGGACATACAATGCCACTTTATCAGAAGAGGAGCGATGGATGATTCAAGTTCAAGTTCCAGGAAGGGCATTCACGCCAGTTACTAAGCCCATAGAATTTTCCTTCGACGCACCAACCTGGAGTTTAGGAAAGAATATGGCAGCTCACATCACGATGGGACGCATTGGAGAAGTATATCACAAGGATCTTAAGGATACTATCTACCAGATATGTGGGCGCCGAGACAAGCAATGGGAGATGATCAGCACCAGGAAGGATAGATCAATTGGAGCATTCATCCAGGACTTAAACCAACACATCCGACGTCAGGAGAATCAGATGTGCGCAGACATGATAGATTTGAAGAAAGCGAAGACAAGGATCATCGAGCTGGAAGAAGAACTTAAGTCTACACGCGATGGATATGAGGAGGAAATTGCAACACTATTGGAGAAGAATGATGACCTAATTAAGAAGATCAGAATATTCATGGGAGACCCCACACTAGTAGAAGAAGATGAAGAACCCAAGGAGATTCGATCGGAGGTCTACATGATCATCGACGACACTGACTCCGACCTTAGCGATGATGACTTTGAAGACGACGCTGGAGCAGCTATCATAGAGTCTGCAACCAAGGAATATTTTTAGTAGACCACCATATCAGTAGTAGTATTCCACCATGTAAATAAAGTAGTCCGAGCACTTTTGCGATAGTTAGATCGATTGTATGTCAAAGTGCAACTATCCCTAGGTGGTTTTGGTAATTCCTAACAACATATAGCTCATTGAGCTAATGCTATTCCAAGATTAATATTTCAGGAAAAGCTCAATGAATGGCATGGCATGGATGAGGAAAGTGGACCCCACAAAATACTAAGGACAAAAAGATTGGCTCAAGCTCAAAGCTCAATACTCTACATTTTATATTTTAGTGATCCAAGATCACATTGAGTCTATAGGAAAAGCCAATAATATCAAGGCGGGATGAGGTGTTGCTTGATGAGGTTCTTGCTTCATAGTGCTTAGTGATATGCTCCAAAACCCTCAACTACCTTCCCACATCCACATATGACCTAAACCAAAAGTCAAACTCGGGCCACCAATTCTTTCTATCCGGCGCCACCGAGTTCAGATGTCATAGCCACTGCCACAAACCCTAGGAAAATCGGACTCACCGATAGGGATCTCGGTCACACCGAGATGGGGTTGTAGTCTCTCTGTTTCCCTTCGTAACGTTTCGGTCCTACCGAGATGAGCGATCGGTCCCACCGAGATTGCAATGTAAACTCTCGGTTTCCCTTGTGTAACATTTCGGTCCCACTGAAATGAGCAAATCGGTCCCACCGAGTTTACCTGACCAACTCTCTGGTTAGCTTATTACCAAAATCGGTCCCACCGAGTTTGTGTAGTCGGTCACACCGAGATTACGTTATGCCCTAACCCTAACCATATCGGTCCTGCCGAGTTGCATCTCAGTCCCACCGAAAATCCTAACGGTCACTAGGTTTGCTAAATCGGTCCGACCGAGTTTCTCAATTCGGTCTCACCGAGATTGGTAAATTGTGTGTAACGGTTAGTTTTTGTGTGGAGGCTATATATACCCCTCCACCCACTCTTCATTTGAAGAGAGAGCCATCAGAACATACCTACACTTCCAATACACATTTTCTGAGAGAGAACCACCTACTCATGTGTTGAGGCTAAGATATTCCATTCCCACCATATGAATCTTGATCTCTAGCCTTCCCCAAGTTGCTTTCCACTCACATCTTCTTTCCACCAAATCCATATCCTATGAGAGAGAGTTGAGTGTTGGGGAGACTATCATTTGGAGCACAAGAGCAAGGAGTTCATCATCAACACACCATTTGTTACTTCTTGGAGAGTGGTGTATCCTAGATTGGCTAGGTGTCACTTGGGAGCCTCCGACAAAGATTGTGAAGTTGAACCAAGGAGTTTGTAAGGGCAAGAAGATCGCCTACTTCGTGAAGATCTACCGCTAGTGAGGCAAGTCCTTCGTGGGCGGTGGCCATGATGGGATAGACAAGGTTGCTTCTTTGTGGACCCTTCATGGGTGGAGCCCTCCGTGGACTCGTGCAACCGTTACCCTTCGTGGGCTGAAGTCTCCATCAACGTGGATGTATGATAGCACCACCTGTCAAACACCACGACAAAAACATCCTTGTCTCCAATTGCATTTGAATTCTCCAAACCCTTCCCTTTACATTCTTGCAAGTTGCATGCTTTACTTTCCGCTGCTCATAGACTCTTTGCATGCTTGCTTGAATTGTGTTAAGATTGCTTGACTTGTGCTAAGATAGCTAAAATCTGCCAAAGACTAAAATTTGGGAAAAGGATAGATTTTTAATTGGTCAAGTAGTCTAATCACCCCCTCTAGACATACTTTCGATCCTACAATTGGTATCAGAGCTTTGGTCTCCATTTGCTTTGATTTCCATAGCTTTTGGTGGCCATAGCCTTGGTCTCACAACCTAGGAGAGTATGGCATCTAGCGAGGGAAATTATCACCGTAGAGGTCCTTACTTTGATGGTACTAATTTTGCTAGTTGGAAGCATAAGATAAAAATGCATATTCTTGGACATAACTCTGCCGTTTGGGCTATTGTGTGTGATTACTTGCAAGGTGAATTCTTTGATGGGAGATAACCAAATCATGAAGCTACCGCGGAAGAGTTGAAGATGCTACAATACAATGCTCAAGCTTGTGATATCCTCTTCAACGGATTGTGCCTCGAAGAATTCAACAAAATCAGCCGTCTTGCGAATGCAAAGGAAATTTGGGATACTTTGATTGATATGCACGAAGGTACTGACTCCGTCAAGGAATCCAAGTTGGATGTGCTTCAAAGTCAACTTGACAAGTTCAAAATGAAGGATGGTGAAGGTGTCGCTGAAATGTACTCTAGCCTTGCTCTTATCACAAATGAGATTGCCGGCTTAGGAAGTGAAGAGATGACCGACAAATTCATCATCAAGAAGATCCTAAGAGCCTTGGATGGAAAAAACGATACCATATGCACATTGATCCAAATGATGCCAAATTACAAAGATCTCAAGCCAACGGAAGTCATTGGAAGAATTGTTGCTCATGAGATGTTACTCAAGGATAAGGAGGAGCTCCATAACAAGTCAAGTGGTGCTTACAAAGCCTCATGTGAAGCCCCCACATCATCAAGTGATAAACAAACCTTCAATGAAGAATTGAGCTTAATGGTGAAGAACTTCAACAAGTTCTACAAGAATAGAAGCAAAGAGAGAAGTTCCAAGTCAAGGTCCTACAATGACAAAAGATCTTCTAGTCGAGAGCGAAACTGCTACAATTGTGGAAGACCCGGACACTACTCCAATGAGTGTACGGTTCCCCACAAGAGAAGAGAAGATTCTCCCAAAAGAAGAAGTGGAAGAGAATAATCACCATCAAGGGAGAGAAGGAGTAGGGATGATCGATATGAACGAAGACCCTCTCGGAGAAGCAAGGATTCGGGAAGGAAGGACAAGTCATCAAGGAGCTACACAAAACGAAGACATCAAGCTCATGTTGGTGAATGGGTATCCGGCTCCGACTACGACAATGACTCCGAGAGAAGCTATCACTCCGACTCCGAATATACTCAAGATGAAGGTGTTTCCGATCTAGCACTTGTGTCAACCAACTCCTACGACATATTTGATTCACCCAATGAAGGAATTGGAAGATGCTTCATGGCCAAAGGTCCAAAGGTATCACACCCCGAGTATGTTGATTTCAATAGTGATGAAGATGACTTGTTAGGTGATGATGATTTACTTGTTGACAACTATAGTGATGAATACTATGATGAAACGAATGACAATGATAAGGAGAAGATTGAGTCTCTAACTAAAGAACTAAACACTCTTAAGTTAGCTCATGAAACTTTCTTAGAAGATCATCGAGAACTTTTAAGCACTCATGAGAAATTACGTTTTGAGAAGCTCAACCTTGAGCAAGAGCATGAGTTCTTAAAGGCAATCAATGATGATCTTTGGAAGAAAAGTTCTTCTTACATTGCCAAGCGTTTACTCTTATCCACTTACATGCCTCAAGTCAAGTCTAGTAACAAGAACAAGAAAGATTCTTCCTCTAGTAGTAACAATAATCATGATAAATCCAATGTTGTTGCTTCTAGTAGTTCTTGATTCCACTAATAATTCTCTTAGCCAAGTTACACTTGAGCAAGAAAATAGCTTATTGAAGGGAATTATAGAGAAAGGTGTTTACAAGAGCCTTGCCGAGAGTAAGCAATTCGAGGAAATTGTACGCAAGCAAGGAAGGCATCGGAAGAATCAAGGTATTGGTTTTGAACGGAAGTTCAATGCCAATGGAGTTGAGTGGGGATAAGATCAATACCCTAGGACGAAGTTTGTTCCTCAGCAAGATAAGTATGATCCTACTTCTTTCAAAGGGACACAAGCTCAAGATGATCTTCCACCACAAGACCACAAGCAAAAAAGGCAAGGACAAGCTTCAAGAGGAAATTGATGCATTTGAAGAAGCTCCTAAGGCCTTGGTCAAGTGGGTTCCCAAGACTACATCAAGTTCCACTTCATCAAGTACAACTACAACTCCGAGGGTTCCCATCAAGATGGTGTGGATCCCGAAGAAGAAGAACTAGAGAGTTCTTGAGGGTGACTCTGCCAACATACTTCACTCTTATCATTTTGGCAAGAACAAGTGCAATCAACTTCCATATCTTGCACTAGTTCAAGGAGTCACAAACCCTCTTGTTGGTAAGACAAGGTACAAGGTAACCTAATGCTCTCATAGACATCATCTTGTGTGTGCATCACTCTATGTCTATGGATATCCTTGTTTGTTCCTTGTGGGACTAACCCGTGTAGGTATTGAAAGTGCAACTCACTCCAAAGGATAGCTCCGAATGATCTACAATAACTTAGAGCATCCACATCTTCAACACCTACATGAAGTCATCGTCGACAAAATCCAAGGTTAGTTCATCCCTCTTAAGGGGAGATCTCACATCTAGGGGGAGCTTTACTCTAACAATTGAGTTAAAGCAACTCTAATGGTGTGAACACAACAACGCTTTATGTAAAAGTGGTAACCCCACTTATGCTTAAACGATGAGTATGACATATGATCAAATGTTCTCATTTGACTCCTAAGTCAATATACTCATATATAGATGGCCTAGTCATCGCCGATTGCTTGATAGATGCTAGAATTGTTTGTGCATGCTTTGCCACATATTTAATTTGTAATTTTATTGTGTGAGCATGTTGGTTGCATAATTTACTCATTCGAGGACATCCACTTGTTGTTTTGATTGATTGGTTTCCTTTTCTTTTGGCCAAGTGGATGGACAAGAATGCCTAAGAACCTTCTCTAGCTATCTATGCTTTTCTCATCTCAAACTCTATTCATGCTACATCACAAAATTTGATCAAGTCAGATTCGAACCACTTTGTGTGAGGAGCACTCGGAGTCCCCGATTCGTCATAGACTTAAACTTCCAAAACTTCTTTGTGCATTTCGGTCTGACCGATTCACCCATTTTGGTCATACCGAGATCACTAAGTCGATCTAGGTTTTCAATCTCAGTGCAACCGATTCGAACTTTTCAGTCACACCGAGTTTCAGTAACTGCTTGCAGTTATGAATCTCGGTGCCACTGAGTTGTTCCACTCGGTCACACCGACAGGGTCGGGCTATATATACCCACGGGCAAAATTTTGGAAATTTTCTCTGAACTCTTTCGCCCGCGCTTAGCCCGCTCTACCTCCAGGGTCTCCGGATCGTCCTCCTCATCGTCAGTTGCCTCCTGTCGCTGGTCTCCACTGCCTTCAATGGGAATCATCCCCGCCGTTGCCGCTGTAGCGAGTTCATTGCCGAACTAGGGTATGAACTTGATCACAGTGCTATCCTTATCTGATTCCTAGCACATTGTGTTCGCCATGAATCTTGCCACGATTGAAACTATCTTATCCAGTCAAAACACTCCATAGATTAGAGATGAATTGAAAATTTAGGGTTAGGTTTCCGCCGAAACCATCTCGGACCGACCGAGTTGATGAAATCGGTTCCACCGATTTGGCTCAGGCCATTGCACATGTGATTCTCGGTCTGACCGAGAATTGCAAATCGGTGTGACCGAGTTCAGCACTTTGTGAAACCCTAGCAGTCTTGGTGCCACCGAACTATGACTCGGTCTGACCGAGTTCACTAGTTTAGGTTCCAAAAGTTGCTTCGATATCACCGAGTTTACAAATCGGTTGATACGAAATGCTTTCTAAGGAAAACTAAAACTAAGTTTTTGATTCATTCTTTTGCAAAACCTCTGTATTTTGTGATGCTCATGCACTCTACCTCATCTATAATCTATTCACAGGGTCAGCTATCAGAGATTGCATTATGTCTGATCAAAGTGACAGTCAGAACAAGTCAGAGGAGCAGGTTCACTTGAGTGAGCGCACTAGTCCCTCTAGCAGCTCAGATGATGGCAGTAGGAGCACACCAAGCAATTTGCCAAAGGCTGCCACCAGGGTCAGCAAGAAAAGAACCTCAGAGTCAGAGGATGAGGACTATGTCGCTGAGGAAGAAGAAACCACCTCAAAGAGGAAAGTCCTGAAGAAGGAGTATGGCACAGCTGCTGCCACCAAGCCAGGAATGAAGCAAAAGGTTCCTTCCAAGAGAGCTCCAATGTCTAAAGCCAGAGCATCCACTCAAGAGACTTTGGGATCTGCACCCAAAGAGCAGGTTGTGGCAGAAAAGAAAAGGAAGGAAAGGGTCAAAAAGACAACTGCCAGAGTGCTTGGGAGATCTTCAATCATGAAAGACTCTGAAGAAGAGGAAGAGGAAGAGGAAGAGGATGTTGCACCAGCACCTTAGGCACAGAAACTTATGGGAGATGCCATAAGATCAGGGGCTGCTTCATCTAAGCCCAAAGGAACTTCTAAGCCAGCTGCTCCAAAACCCAAAACTGCACCAAAGAGGAGTACCAGGAACATTCCAGCTATTGAGAAAAACAAGGCCCCAGTGCCTGAAACTGTTGCTGAAGAAGAAGATGAGACACAGGTTTTGAGGAAGCTAAAGCCAAAAATTCCAGATCATAATGAGGCTCATCCTGTAGCAGAAAATATGAAGATCAGGAAGGACTCAGGATTGAGGATATGGAGAGAGTCAGATCCATATGCCACCAGAAGAAGAACTATTGTGGACTACAGGTTCCGTACCAAAGAACAGCAGGATTTTTATGAGACAGTATTGCTTGACAAGAAACCAATAGTATGTGACATGAGATGGGTCAACTGGGAGTACATCAAGGAAAATGAAGAACATTATCCAGGAGTATATGACAGTTTCAAGGCTTTTGGAGTTGATGAGTTTGTGGCTCAGAAGCTCACAAAGTGGAATGATGAGCTTATCATGCAGTTCTACTCCACAGCTCACTTCTACCCAGATGGCAAGATAGTCTGGATGTCTGAAGGCACTAGATACCGGTCCATAGTTGCGGAATGGGCTAAGTTGATCAATGCCCCAGAAGAGAGTGAAGATGACTTGGATGTCTATGCTAATAAGAAGAAGGATCACAACACCATGGCACGCATGTACAAGGAGATCCCAGATGCTGCTCTTGAGACACACAAGTTTGGATCTGTACATTACCTTCTGTCAGGCTTGCCAACTATCAACTGGATTCGCAGGCACACTCTCTTGCCAAAGTCAGGTGATTACAAGATGTTCAGAGGCCATGCAATTAACTTGCTTCACATCTTTGATGTCCCACAGAAGTTCAAAGTCATGAGCCTAATAGTGGAAACCATAAAGAGGACAACTGCAGATCAGAAGAGGAGTTGTGGATATGCCCCACAGATTCAGGAGCTGATTAACTCCAAGATGGGCACTAGCACGTATCTGCTGGACAACGAGCACCTGCCCATGTATCCAGACTTTGAGAACAACCAAGTGGTCATGAATGAGGATGAACCATCTTCTGTGCATGTTCAAGCAAAGAGGGAGAAGGCAAAGGCTGAGAAAGCTGCAAAGATGCCAACCATGGAAGGGGCATCTCAGTATCTTCTGAAGAGCAAGCAAGATCAGCTCGGCTACTTGATTGCATCCACTCTAAGGATTGAGAAAGGGATGGCCACCCTGACTCAAAACCAGGAGAGCTTGTAAAGGATCATAGAGCATAAGTTCTATAACATGGATGTGAAGGTAACTGAGATCCAGTCTGTGGTGGAGCAACTTCAGGATGATATGCAGGAGAGGAAGGGCAAGACAACCACTGATGCTTTTGCTAGAGTGCCCAGAGGACAAAGATCAGCTGCAGTACCTGTTCCAGACACTAGAGCAACTTCATTTGCACCAGCTACAGCTTTAGTGCCACCAGCTCCAGCACCTACTCCGTCAGCTCCATCTACTTCGACTGAAGCCTTCGTTCTTGGAGTTATCCGGACACCACCACCTGAAGACCAAGCCTGAGAGACGATTTAGTGCTATGCATTTTCTAGGAACTTTTTGGTAACTTGTTGCCAAAGGGGGGGAAAATGTATAGATCATAGGCTTCGAGAGAGAGCGTTGCTGTTTTTTTATTCTCTCTTGCTTTTGTGGTTGAACTTTATTTGCTTTGCTTGATTGAGATACTTTCTGTCTGTGTGATACTTGGATGATCATGTGTGTTTGATCATATGCTACATTAATGCTTGTTGGATGACATTATCATTTTATCCCTATATGATCATTCACTTTGCTTGGTGATGAGTGCATGTATTTAATTATTATCATTTTGAGTGCTCCACCAAGACGTATGTGACATGGAAGAGTAACCCATGAGCCTAATTCTCTGTGCATTTCCAGTCCAAAGCAAATCATAAACTATGCACAAATTTAGGGGGAGCTCTTGCTTTTCACATACTTCTCAAAGCGACAATGTTTTTCACTCTTATTATCATTCGTCGAAGCTTTGATCTATATGTTGTCATCAATTACCAAAAAGGGGGAGATTGAAAGTGCAACTATCCCTCGGTGGTTTTGGTAATTCCTAACAACATATAGCTCACTGAGCTAATGCTATTCCAAGATTCATATTTCAGGAAAAGCTCAATGAATGGCATGGCATGGATGAGGAAAGTGGACCCCTCAAAATACTAAGGACAAAAAGATTGGCTCAAGCTCAAAGCTCAAGACTCTACATTTTATATTTTAGTGATCCAAGATCACATTGAGTCTATAGGAAAAGCCAATACTATCAAGGAGGGATGAGGTGTTGCTTGATGAGGTTCTTGCTTCATAGTGCTTAGTGATATGCTCCAAAACCCTCAACTACCTTCCCACATCCACATATGACCTAAACCAAAAGTCAAACTCGGGCCACCGCTTCTTTCTATCCGGCGCCACCGAGTTCAGATGTCATAGCCACTGCCACAAACCCTAGGAAAATCGGACTCACCGATAGGGATCTCGGTCACACCGAGATGGGGTTGTAATCTCTTTGTTTCCCTTCGTAACATTTTGGTCCTACCGAGATGAGCGATCAGTCCCACCGAGATTGCAATGTAAACTCTCTGTTTCCCTTGTGTAACATTTCGGTCCCACCAAAATGAGCAAATCGGTCCCACCGAGTTTACCTGACCAACTCTCTGGTTAGCTTATTACCAAAATCGGTCCCACTGAGTTTACCTGACCAACTCTCTAGTTAGCTTATTACCAAAATCGGTCCCACCGAGTTTGTGTAATCGGTCACACCGAGATTACGTTATGCCCTAACCCTAACCATATCGGTCCTACCGAGTTGCATCTCAGTCCCACCGAAAATCCTAACGGTCACTAGGTTTGCTAAATTGGTCCGACCGAGTTTCTCAATTCGGTCTCACCGAGATTGGTAAATTGTGTGTAACGGTTAGTTTTTGTGTGGAGGCTATATATACCCTCCACCCACTCTTCATTCGAAGAGAGAGCCATCAGAACATACCTACACTTCCAATACACATTTTTTGAGAGAGAACCACCTACTCATGTGTTGAGGCCAAGATATTCCATTCCCACCATATGAATCTTGATCTCTAGCCTTCCCCAAGTTGCTTTCCACTCAAATCTTCTTTCCACCAAATCCATATCTTGTGAGAGAGAGTTGAGTGTTGGGGAGACTATCATTTGGAGCACAAGAGCAAGGAGTTCATCATCAACACACCATTTGTTACTTCTTGGAGAGTGGTTTATGCTAGATTGGCTAGGTGTCACTTGGGAGCCTCCGACAAAGATTGTGGAGTTGAACCAAGGAGTTTGTAAGGGCAAGGAGATCGCCTACTTCGTGAAGATCTATCGCTAGTGAGGCAAGTCCTTCGTGGGCGATGGCCATGATGGGATAGACAATGTTGCTTCTTCGTGGACCCTTCGTGGGTGGAGCCCTCCGTGGACTCGCACAACTGTTACCCTTCGTGGCTTGAAGTCTCCATCAAGGTGGATGTACGATAGCACCACCTATCGGAACCACGACAAAAACATCCGTGTCTCCAATTGCGTTTGAATTCTCTAGACCCTTCCCTTTACATTCTTGCAAGTTGCATGCTTTACTTTCCGCTGCTCATAGACTCTTTGCATGCTTGCTTGAATTGTGTTAAGATTGCTTGACTTGTGCTAAGATAGCTAAAATCTGCCAAATACTAAAATTTGGGAAAATGATAGATTTTTAATTGGTCAAGTACTCTAATCACCCCCCTCTAGACATACTTTCGATCCTACAGTATGCCTTGCTTGATTGATTGAGTGAAATGATTGTGGTTGTCTCATGTGCATATGGGTAGTGCCTTCTCATTAGACCTAATTCTATTCTAATCTCTTCCATCTAAACCCATCAGATGCCTCCGAGACATGACCCCGGATTTGCCTTCCTGCCTGAGCTCACTTAGTTGATCCAGCAGCAGAATACCCTGATGCAATTGTTAGTTCAGAATCAGGGCAACAACAACAACAACAACAATCCACCACCACCACCACCAGTTGAAAACTTAGCCCGTTTTGTGAGGTTGCAACCGCCGGTGTTTTCCAGTAGCACCGAGCCTATAGTAGCAGATGACACTACAAAAAACATACACTTCCGTGTTGATACGTGTTTGTCACAGTAGGTCGCTTTTTTTGTCATGCATGTACATCCATGACAAATTTATGACAGAATCAAGATAGTCATACCTGTGTTGTCGTAGAAGTGTTCCATGACATTACCAAAATTATCATCACGGAAGTGTCCACTTCCATGACGATAAATCGCGCGTCACAGAAGTGCTTTCGTCAAGGGTGACCGACACGTGGCATCCACCGTAACGGAACACCGTTAAGCTATCGGGTCGGGTTTTGGATCCGATAACCCGTTAACAGCCCCGACTAATGGGGATTTTCCACGTGTAAAATCATCATTGGCTAGGGGAAACACGTGTTGGCTCATCGTCGGGACAGATGTCATCCACTCACTGGACAGAAGGCGCCTCTGATACGTCGACATGTGGCACGGCCCAATAAGTTTAAATGGGCCAACCCAACTAGATGCCCACAAGATTTTGCGGACCATAATGGGCCGGCCCAGCTAAAGGCCCATGAATTTTTGTAGACCATAATGGGCTGGCCTAGCTAAAGGCCCACAAGATTTTGCAGGCCATAATGGGCCGTCCCAGGTAAAGGCCCACAAGATTTTTTTGTGCCATAATGGGCCGGCCTAGGTAAAGGCCCACAAGATTCTAGCGGGTCATAATGGGCCGGCCCAGCTAAAGGCCCACGAGATTTCACCGACCTTAATGGGCCAACCCAGCTGTAGGCCCACAAGATTTTGAGGACCCTAGTAGGCGGGCCCATTAACTGGTTGCCATGTTTTGGGCCAAATGTCGGCCCATATTTCATCTGGTCCATTAATGGCCTGCCACATTCCGGGCCTAATAGTGGCCCATATGAGATCCGGCCCGTTAAAAGCCTACCACGTTCTGGGCCAAATTATGGCCTAGATCAGGTCCGGCCCTTTAAGAGGCTTTGGGCTCAATTATGGCCCATATCAGATTTGGCCCATCAACTGGACACTATGCTTTTGGGCCCACTTGCTAAAGGCCCACTTAGTAATTTGGCCTGATATTAGTTTTGGCATGTGAAGGGCCCGTTTAACATTTCGGCCCTATATTAATTTCGGCCTGTTAAAAGCCCGTCATATAGTTGGGCTTAACTACGGCCCGGTTTGCATCCGGCCTGCTCGCAGCCTATATCTGATTGGGCCAAACAAGGACCCAGACAATTTTGGCCTGTTAAAAGCCCGTGATTTGATTCGCACAATCATGGACCGGGGTTCATTTCGGGCTGCTGCGTAACTAGTAGGAATTAAGAACAAACCTACTCTATACAATAAAGAAATTACGGCATAGTAACTAAGAATAAACCTACACTACACAATAAATGATTTAAGGTATATTACATCCACTGGGCATCTTCGCCACCAGTGATCATAAAGCGCAACGAAGAAGCAGATTACAAAAATTGGGCACCATTGCAGCGTAACAAAATAATACTGAACCGAGACCACTTCCAAGATAGTTCAAGAAAGGTTAGCCTTGCAGGGGAACTGTTGCTCAAGCTACTAAGCAAGGCTGTGAGACCGGCCTAGCATGTCGGTCATAGCTTCCAGGTGTAGCTGTTTAATGATAAGGTTCTCATTGGTGTTCTCCGCAATCTTTCTTAGAGATAGGACTTCAAGTCGAAGTTGAGTTGCAGAATGCCTTTCTGCTAGAACTTGGGACTAAAGAAGTCGAACTGATTCAGACAACGAATTATGTGAGCTTGTCTGATTGTTAGTCTCAAGTAACTTGAACACTGCATCAAGACAAGACTTTGGGGTTGTCTCGCTATCTTCAAGATATTTTGCCTTCTTTGCTGCAATATATGTTGGGTTTGTCTCACAGCCTTCAGCAGACTTGTGCATGCCATCAGGCATATCACCCTGAAACAAAGCAGAGAGATGACATGTTTTACACATGTATAAACAAACATGATAACTATTCTGTCAATTCTATCCAATTTCAAATTAGAAAATAAAGAGTATGTTCAAAATATCTATAGCATAATTTGGCATTGTTCATAATGCGGGGAGCTTCACCGCACTACTAGACTACCATGTCAACATAACAAGCATAGATGAAGGGCAAAGAAAATCATTGTATCTATTTTGGATAATGTGCATGGCATGTTGTTCATATCATCAGCCACATCAGTAAGATAAAAAGGAGATGACAAGGTGCAAACATGGGCTGCTTCACCACACACTGGATTATAGATCCACAAAAACAAGCATACATAAGGGAGTATTAAGTAAAGTGCATGGTATGAATAAGGAATTTGGTTTTACAAGTAAAACTTAGAACTTACGGTTCTTACGAACATGCATTTTGGTAGAAACAGCAAACTAAACAGCAGTAAACGATAGGGAGTATGAGCAAATTAAACAACAGTTGAAGGTAAAGGCTTTAGAAGGACTGACTTACATTAACAGTTAACACCGGCTTTATAATGCCCTTCTCCATGGCAAGGGAAGGATAACTCAAGAATTTCAGCACAGAATCTTCTTCATAAGCATTGCCTGTACTC
This sequence comes from Triticum monococcum, assembly GCA_034509565.1. Classification (NCBI taxonomy): domain Eukaryota; kingdom Viridiplantae; phylum Streptophyta; class Magnoliopsida; order Poales; family Poaceae; genus Triticum; species Triticum monococcum. Next base: position 480,820,759 of record CM067843.1, read on the forward strand.
TACATTTTGTAGAGAGTAATTATAGATATGATAATACTGGAAGGGATAGAGGATAATGAAGATAAGATGCAGATTGATGCTACATAATCAACTACCAATCCCTGGAAGTACAAGCGTTACAGGAAAAAATGTACTGACAAGAGCAATGGGCTACACTTCTGCACTGGCATTGTCTGTGTATTCTACTTGTTGGTAAGATTAAATATAGATCTGATCTTTTTTAGTAAATGGTGGGCAAGGGAGATAAGATGCAGAATGCTACAAAATGAACCAATCCCTCTTCCCATAATACAAGAGTGTTTTGAACACTGGTGTACTGTACAAAACGTTCTTATATTATGGGACGGAGGGAGTAGCTGTTAATGTAAGTATAGTGATAGACCGCATTCAGTCCTTACAAGAGGACTGCAGAGCTAAACCTCTTCAAAAACATTGGGTTGATTCTAAATTTATGTAAGAGTCCATACGGATCTTATAATGTCCACCAAATGGACGATTACGAGGCTAACATGTGCAGTGATGCTACATAATCAAACAGCTATGAAAGTAAGTATGGTCATACAGGGCAAGAGGTACTCACAAGAGCAATGAAGTGTGCAGTATAGTTGCGAGATTCTGTGGTCCCTTGAGAACGAATGTTCTTCTACTAACAGTTTTCATACAAGTGAGACATTAAGGAAAATGCAGAAATGTAGTTCAAATTGTGATGTGATATCATAGACAGTACCGTACACTGCAGCCGAGACCAATGTGTAAAAAGATTATTCCAGTCACCGTCGGATAAATGTAGCACCGGAGACTTTACAGAAATTTCGTTCAGAGGCTTGCCATCGAAGTGCGCTTGCCTCAGGTAGGAATGATACTTCATCAACGATTGCTTGAAAAGCGCAACCAACCCTTGCTCGTCATCACAATCCAGTTTGCGCCTCGCCTATTTAAAAGAATGAAATCTTGTGTCTTCTGTCAGCAGAAACATATGCAGTAATGACCATAAATAACATTAGTACATTACTTACGCGTAAGTTGCGGAGGAAGACTGGAAATTGTTCTGTGGCTGTGGTATAGTATTTCCATGAAGGAAAGATGCGCACAAAGTTCCTGACAACAACATAAGCTTCGTCTTCTAAACTGGGAAGAAATGGAACAGGGGTCCTATTTGCTGCAATTGGGGCTCTCTCTGGTTCGAAAAGGGATTAGGCAACTGGATTTTGTGTACTCTTTGCTGGAATGGGGGTTTTGCGTCGTACAGCTGGTTCTATGTTAACTGGCATAATCATACTGTTTGCTGCAGTTGGGGTCTACTGAGTTGGGGCATCAGAAATGACCAATGTAGTAGGGCTAGAGTCTGCTAGAGTTGGGGTATTTTGTGGGTCAGGTGATATTGCAACTACACCTAATGGGCTATTTGATTTATCAGGTGCCACTACCTTTTCCAAATACTTTGCTTGTGCTCCTCCATGATCAGCAATCGCCCTCTTCCTTTTGAACGTCTGATATACAAGAACAACATTTGAATGGATAAATATGGTATGGTGAGAGATGGAATATGTACTGAAAATGGATAGGCAGGGTGTATTCACATACACGATGTGTAAACTAAGCTAATGGCAGTTCAACAAAGTAGAAGCAATGCAAAGCATCACTTGCAAGATATGTGCGAGCAATGTAACCTTGGAAAGTTAGAGCAAGTACCTTGATGGGTGAATAAGATAGGGCATCTTCCTCTGACTCCTCCACTAGGGAGCTACATTGACTTAGGTCTCCCTCTAGCTCAGAATCACTGTTAGGATCATATTCTGAGCATGAATCTGTAGGTGGAGAGTGTTTGCATTGCATTGCAGCCAGACTTGATTTCAGTCCCTTAAGGCCAAGTTTGACAGCCATGGCATTGTTCTGCTTTATTCTTTTCATGCACGCAAGCTCATAATCATTATGGTGCTGTTCAGAATCTGAGATTTATGAAAACATAAAAAGTAGTCAGATTATCTATGGAATGCATTGTGGTTTCAACTTGGAGAGTGTCTCCCTATAAACCCCTGCATATGCAAAGTTCACCTCCCCAACTGTGCTGACGAGACCACACACAGAGATACACACCCGAGCGGCGAACATGCATTTTCGAAACTAATTTAGGAACATTTAGATGACTAATTAAACAACTCTATTTTAATAATATCAGATTCGTATTTGAACAACTAAGCTTGTTTAGCTTGATGGGTGGAGTAGTGTTATTATGACACGAAGCATGTATTCTGATCGTATAGTGATCATAAAAGGGGGAAACTCTAAGCATATATTTTTTTAGCAAAAGAGGGTTTCCCCTCTCATTTCTATTAGAGAAACCACCACGGAACCAACATGATCAATTAAACCCTAAGCATGATCAATTAAACCCTAAGCATGATCAATTAAACCGTATTATGGCTGTGCCATGGTAGATTTGAAGCTGCAAACCAGAGAAATGATATTTAGCATCCATTGTTTGCTTCGAACTAAGAACTAAATTCTAAGAGTTGAAAAGAAAGTAGAGTAACCAAGTTAAGATCTATTTTCTGGTTGAGATCGAAAAGTTGAGGAGATATGAAGTACCACCTCTCTTGCGGCGACGTGTAGGCATCGCGGGTGCGATGGCTGTCGGTGGCGTTGAAGCAGATCTGCGATGGTAGATGGGTGCATCGGGGGATAAGTCCCGTTGCGGTGGAAGAGAAGGTCGTCTGAGCGGCCCCGGCCAAGAGGACGACGGCGCCGATGAAGCGAGAGGACGCGATGCAAGGCTATTGGTCCGTCACCGTGGATGAGAAACGTCCATCTCTAGCAGTGGATGACGCGGTCTTGGTAGGCGCTCCGGCATGGTGGAGGACGGTGGCGATGGATGTGGTGGAGGACGGCGATGATGGATGGGGTGGCGGACGGAGGCTGGTGTGGGAATGGGGTGTTCTAGCGCGGACGGTGTATGAATGGGAAAATGGAGGGAGAGGTACGGGGAACCATGTTTTTGGGACGCGCCTCTCTGAAATATGGGAAAGTTACGAACTTATCCCCCGTTTCAAATTTGGACGTCTCGTCGGTTGGGGATAGGATGGTAATCTCGCATCTCCGAAATATTTGCCGGTAACTATTTTGGGCGAGGAGAGTGTGTTTTGCCGCCCACGGTTGGCGCCCATGGTGTATGAACGGGGCTGACAGGTAGGGAGGTTGTGTCATGTCTGATGGAAGTTACACATCTGCCCCTATTTAAAATATTAGCCTACATCTATTTCGGACGAGGAGAGGGTGTTTTGCCGCCCACCGTGTATGAATGGGGAATGGAGGGAGAAACAGAGGTCTTTCGGACGAGCTTGAATCAAATGAGTTTTGCCGCCAATGTTTGACGCCCACCGTGTCGGAATGGGCTCAGAGGTGGTCGTGTCACGTCTAATTGAAGTTACTAACCTACCCCTATTTAGAGAAGTGGAAATCGGGACGATGGATTGTCCGTGTAATGGGTAGACAGTAATTTCCATCTCCCAAACACTTGGCTTCGCGTAGCCGACGTGGGAGTGGACATTTTGCTGTTTCTTTTGAATTTTAGGACAATAAGCATCCACGTTTACCCTGGCAACTAAATTCGAATCCATTTTGTATTCCTATATGAATCTTTATAAATCATTCTATGTGTTTTTATATATCTTCAAAAGGACGACAAAGATGTATTCCACTATCATATATGAATATGGTTTACAAATGCCGATACTCAAATTCAGAAACTAAAATCCAGTTTAAGGTGAATTCGAATATTTGGAACACTTCATGTGCAACTCAAATGTCACACGCAGCATAATGTGTACTCCCATTTAGATATGTACACAAGCGATGTATCAAGATTCAAATACCGAGTCAATCAACCAAGAATGTACGAAACTAACAGACATATAAACACTTATAGAGTATATGGATCAATAATATCAACTAACATACATAAGCCAGGCCGCTGTAGTTTTTTTGGCTACAACAACATCCTTTTTTAGCCAGCATCTTGGCCCTTTCCGATGCGTGCCACTTATGGTCCATCTATGCTACTATTTCTGAATGCACATTCAGCCCGATTGGCATATTTGTAGGTCTGGCACAGCAATCCAAATGAAATGTCTCCAAGTCTTATCAATTAATACAGACTTGTGCTCAAATAAAATTACAAACAAAAAAAAACAATTATTACATGATCTCTAAAACAAATGGTTTGATTGATTACATGAACAGACAACACAAAGGTTATTCAACTATGAAAAGAACATTTCACCTATGATTTACCAAGTAGGAATTTAATTTCCTTTTTTCCTTCAGGACCTTAACAATCTGGTCAGTCTCAGCTTGCTTCGTTTTGAAATCCACCAAATATTTAATGGTTGTCTTGAGTACTGCTTGTGATTGTGTTGTTTGCTTCCTCAACATGTCAACTTCATCTCTAAGTGCAGAAGCAGAATCTCTTTCTACCACTAGTTTAGCCTCTAGAGCATCAGCAGTTGGTAATTCATAATGCACGATTGGGCCAGTGCCACTTTTGTGGGATGAGGCAACGTCCATGGGGACCTCGCTCTTTGATCTTGGGCTAACCTATTTTGCCATTAAAGTTCCGATTGGATTCAGAAAAGTTGAAGTTAGCAAAACATCTCAACTGGGAGTTATAACAGCAACCAGTTAAAAAACAAGGAATTAAAGAGTTTCAATTGGATGCTGAAAAGTAGTTATTGACATCATTGTAACCCGTTGTTGCAGCAGCAAAGTAGTTAAACAAACAAGTAGATATTTGAGTTAAGGCAAACAGGTAATTCTTAACAGTAAGTATCAAACACATAGATAGGCGCAGTCTACAATATGATTAACAGGTTGTGCCATTATGTAATCAGTAGCTAACTAAATTAAGCCAAGCAATGTAATTGAACAATTTTGCAATAAGCGGCTAACTAATATTCCGAGAAGCACGTAACTGAACTTATGCTAGTTCTTTGTACAGGCACACTGCAACTTCTTTTTCGCTTACAAGGTTGTATGAAGGAGTCCATGGCATCCATTGCTTGGATACACAGTCCCAATACTTCTTTCTTCCCACACTGCATGGGTAAGTCGAATGGTTAATCTGGTAAGATGGTGCGTCCTTGATGTGTTATATGAGGACGTGTAGTCAGACTAGTTGTAGCCAAACACATCACACTGGCTTTTACTGTATATTTCATGCGATTACTTTTGGCATATCGAGATCTAAGCAATCTACAATAGGATGAAAAGACTGGCATCCTTCACATTATTGGCGAACTCAGTTCACAGAAACAAGCAATTCAACCATTCTGTGGGTAAATCAAAAGCGCCACTGGAATATTTTTCACTATCCAATCATACACACAAAAAGGGGCGACGCCACCATAGGGGCTGGTATGGGCGGCCGCCTCAGGTGGCTGGAAAGTGTGCACCTAGTTTGAGTTATCCAGGTTGGCCCACACTAGTTTTGTTCGTCCCAACGCACAAGCAGGCAATGTAAAAAATGAAGAAAAATGTTTCAATTTGGATGGGCCAATAACATAAGTGCAAGGCAGGCCCTATAGCAGGCTCGCGGCTCAAACGAGCGCCTCCCATATCGATCGACAGCAGGAAAAATCCCAATTCATTCAGTCCAGCCTCCATTCTGGTTCGCTCCTAACCTAGCCGCCGCTGGACAAACCGACACAGCACTTCCTCACGCCCTTGTTGGAGGGCGGTCGCTAGGCTTCAAGCGAACGGAAGGACAAGAAGATGAAGATCCAACCCTAGGTGTAGCCTGCGTGGGAGGCAGCGGCGGCAGCACGAGCATGGCATCGAACTTGCACAAACGGACAGTCACAGCTTGCAAGAGTAGCATCCGCAACGAGTAGGTACATCACATCCCTGATTATATCTAATTCAACTCTTCAATTTCTGGCCAATAGTTAAACCTGACGGTGTTGTAAAACTGATTGTATGTAGGGAATCTATGAGAGAACGAAACCAATTTCTACATATTTTATAACTCCCCCAATCAATACTGAACTGACTAAATCTGATGTATCTAATAAAGTTTCCGGTGCAAACATACAAGCTCATGTTGTTCTTGAGCCTGAAGTGTCTAATGAACAGACTGCTAATGAAGGATTTGATGCAAACATTTTACATGCTCCTGGTGATGAACATATAGTGTCTAATGAGGGATCTAATGCAAGCATTTTGCAAGCTCATTGAAGGATTTAGTGTCTAATGATGATCTACTATGTTGAGAGAGACAGAGATTTGCAGTCATTGATGACAAGCAAATTATAGTGCATTTTCATAGCTTGAGGAAACATCGAGGCCATCTACCAGAAAGTCCCCGTATCATGACAACATAGCATAAATACTTTTCTAATCTGTTGTTTGAAACTATTGGCATACTTGTGCAGGATAGATATATTGATATGCAGTTTGCGCACTGGTTATACGTGCAATTACACTTTGATATTTTCAGCCAGAGAACGAATAATTCAAGCAGGTACAGACCATGTTTGTAGTCCTTGTACACCATGTTGCATTTTGTGTTTTTTGGTGCTTGCATCATTTAGTGTTTATAATCTGAACTACTTTGGATCATTAGCTGGTTGTCAAAGTGCACGTAGCTTCACATTTCTCAAGTTATGTTGATTTCCGGAGTGCAAGTGCCTTCATATTTTTGAAGTTAAATGTTCGCGCTAGTAACTTGAATTTGTGGATCCGCCACTACACACAAATCATACACGCAGGCCAGTACAAATTAAATGAAATGCAAGGACTTATGCTAGCTCGTTGTACAGGCTCACTACAGCTCTGCTTGCGCTTGGGATGTTCTGTGTAAAATTCCATGTTACCACTTGCTTGGATGTGCAGGCCTTGTGCTGCTTGCATCCCCCTCTGCATTTTGACACAGCGAATGGTTGATCAAAGAAGAGGAATCGACCTTGCTGTTGTACCGGAGGACAGATACTTACAAGGTTATACGGGTGTGCAGGATGTGTACCAGATCTCGTAGCGCCGTCATGCTTCATTGAAAAATGGTTTTGCTTGTTTCAGATGGTATCTCCAGATGAAATAAGAGTTAAAGTCAGAGTTGCATAGGCGTGTAAGCTAAGAGAGCAGTGAAAGGATATCCAAACATCGTCGAAACAGTGCACAAGGGAGTGATGTGTGGATACCTAGTTCGTGCCTGCATTTGGGCATGCTCGCCTAGCTAGAGTGCGGGTTACTTCAGAGCCATTCATGGTGATGTGCTGGCGTTGGCTGGCTGCGCACGGATGCAGATCTTGAGTGGCAGCGGAGCGCTACGATGCGGTGGACAAGACCGTTGGTGAAGCCCCAACAGCCTCGGGGGGCGAAGGTGCGACGATGTCCTCGGTAAAGTATCCCCGGTGAGGTGGGAGACGGCGTCGGTGAAGCGCAACTGATGTGGTGGAAGTCGGTGTCCGTGAGGCACGTCAGTTGCAGCGGCCGACGTTGTTGGTGGACCACCCGATGCGGTGGATGAGGGCGTAGATGAGGTAGCTCCGGTGCGGTGGTGAAGCGCGACCGTCGTCTTCGTTGTCGTTGTCCGACACAGAGGTGGGGAAAGAGACGAGACGAGGGGCGATTCGAACTTTGCTTGGGTTGGCGGCGAATTAGGGATTTGAGCAATCTGGGCGCGGAAGGGGACGGCGAAGAAGGGAGATTTTGCAGGGCTGGGATTGGGACCGTCAGATATTTCAATCCGAAACGTGGAAGCGCGAACTTATTTTGTCATCATTCTTTTTTGGGGGGGGGGAGGGAGGGAGGGGGTGGCTGGGTGCTAAGCGTATGTATGACACACGCGACAACAATGACACGACCCTAGTCTGCCTGGTGCGCCTACATTTGAGAATGCAAACGAATCTTCTTTCATTTGCAAATGAATCTGTATGTATTACCATGCCCGTGTTTTCCTTGCAAATAAATAGTCATTTGAAACGAGATAGTATAAATTAATTAATGAGGAGTTATTTGAAAAAAAATTGAAACAGTATCCACGTTAACGTGGATTAGAGTGTGTGTCACATAATTAGTTATTTGAATTAGAGTGTGTGTCACATAGCAGTCTCCAATTCTAACGTGGATTTCACATTTCACGGTATCCACACTACTTTTTTAAATACAAATTCATATGTATATGATGAACACCATGGTAGTGAGAAAACTTTGGATGCATTCAAACATATGACCTACAAAATAGCACAACAATCGAGTCAATATCAACTTTTCCAAACCTAATATGGCACGAATTTGAAATAATTACCCATATGCATGGTCCACCAGCCAGCATCGGGGTCCACCAGCCATGCACTGAATTACTCCGTAGTAGAGTGACGGTAAACTACCCTGATCGAAGCGCCGAGTAATGCCCAATGAGCCGTCAAATCACAAAACCCCCTCCTTTCCAGCAGTAAGTTGGACGGACGAAGCAACCATCATTTCACTTTTCTCTCTCAGCTTCATCTCTACCCAACCCTCGCTTCTTCCTCATCTTGTTCCTCATTTCTTCAAGAAAACCCCGACCTGCTTCTGTCATTGTTCATCTGTTCCAAAGAAGGAAAGGTGAGCGCATCAATGGTGTTGATTCTGGCCAAGGCCCGGTCTTGCAACCCCGAGACTGATCCTATAACTCCCTCTCTTTTCTTCTTTTGGGTTTGTGATTATGGTTTCTTTTCTTTTATTTCTATTTGACAGTTTCTTGATGGACGCTGGAGCACCGGCCGAAGTGATGTCTATGGCTCCGGCCAAAACCGTCGAGGCTCATGGTACGAAGAAGCGCAAGCACCCCGCCGAGACTACCGCAGACAAGCTCAAAGCCATCGCCCTGTCCAAGCCCCCCTCTCCGGGATCCCTCATTAAGCAAGTCCAGGTAATATCTCTTCTTGACGATCTTTTTCTCGATCTTGATCGTGTTTTTTCATCTAACACGTAGTACTAGTACTAGTAGTACAACTTTCTAGGTGATCTTGCATGTGATTTTTGTGTGCCAAATGACGGTTCTAAATTCCTCTTTTGGCCAAAACATGCGAGAGGTTGACACTGATTTCTTATAGATTACTTTCAAATACTCCCTCTATCCCAAATTTCTTGTCTTAGATTTGTCTAGATACGAATGTATCTAATACTAAAATGTGACTTGATACATCCGTATCTAGACAAATCTAAGACAAGAATTTTGGGACGGAGGGAGTACTTTATGAACATCAATGCTACCTTTTAAGAGGGTATATTTGCCTCAGTAACTTGTGTTATGGATATTGCATGTAATCCCTCTGCTCTCATGCCTTTGAAGACATGTTCTAGTGTCTTTGTTCACTCATTTCTATGCGTATATGTAGTCATATATGGAGTATAATATCAAAAATCATCTTATATTTCTGAACGGAGGTAGTAATAAAATATGGTTTCTGTTTGAATTAGAACCAGGTCCACGGTGGAGATGAAGTTCTCAAAGTCATGCCGTGTGAACTGGAAGACCTGATGATGAGTTCTACTGCTGAACTATCCAGCTGATGTGTCCTTGTCGCCACGTGTCCTGAACTAGTGTTTTCCTGTAGCATTGTAGTCAGGCATGTTCTCGAGGCTGTACTTGACCACAACAATTTCCTGGATGTGCCTTCGATTACGAAGGGTGTGGTTCTTGGAAAGCTTCCCAACAAATCTGATGCGGCCTGTCTTCATCATCATGTTTATGAGTGGAAAGACCACTCTGTTAGGTTCTCCAAGGTTGACAAGATGGTGATGGTGCATGTAGACATCTCACACGAAGTCCATGGCCTAGTTAGTTATGCGGGGTTCATCCCATAGGTCGGTGGCAAAAAATAGTCTGCAGAGTTTAGTTAGTGCAACTTTGCTTGTCTGTAGTAAGTACTATTGTTCAGTACTTGATTTTTGTTTGTGAACCCTTTATTGTTTATTAGTACTACCGCTTTTGGTGTGTGGTCAGTCCTGAGAACGGTCTATGTTAATGTCTGTCCACTCAATTCAGTCTGTATATTTTGAATTATCCATATCATATTTTTTGTGAGGACGGTCTATCAATTATGGTTACACCCCAATATCTGTATGCATTGCAGGGTTTATCGCACCCACCAGGATTTCTAACCCCATGGATGTTCGGTCCATACGATTTGTCACGACCTTTGGACTGTCCTGCTTGTGGGAGTAGGCGGGGCCCCTGCATGCCACACATAGTTGAACGATCAATCTTCTGTTTAGTACTTCAACATAGTGATTTCCTGGTAACGATTCACTCGTGTCACATCAAGTAAATCTTATTGATTTAATGTCATGTTTTCTTTCTTTTCCTGCAATTTTACGATGCAAATTTTGCCATGTGACATTCATCACAGAATAAACCGTTTGGTTTGCTCTACGATGGCTATTTTTGCAGGTTTCACTTCTTATGTCGTGTCAGTAACGAAGGCACTATCCATCACTTATATTACTAGAAAAAAATTGGATCAGTCTGTTGTCTGAGTACAAGCTGAATCCCTATGATGAACTGTAGTTTGGTTTAACAAAAACGCCACAATTAGTCCTTCTCGTGTCTAAAAGAAATGAAGAAAAAGACTGGATCACGGTCACGGATCCTAGTCAAGTTAGAAAGCTGATCATAGCAGACCAGACACGATCGCCGTTGTCTCGCATAGATCGAGCACCGACAGTTGCTCTAGCACTGACAGCGACAGCAGCTCAGTCTGATCCAGTTGAGTATTGGGCACCCACCGCGTCAGCGGATCAGTCTGATCTACTGGAGGATCGGGCATCGACACCGGCACTAGCTCTACAAGGAGCACCATCTCCGGCAGCAGCGGCGGCTTCGGCACCTGCACCAACACTTGCACTTGCATCTGCTCCGGCCCGTGCAGTTGCACCGGCAACAAACTAGGCTGCAGTTCGCACTTCATATACCAAAGTCCTTACAAAAACTGACATGTCCACCTTCTTGGTAAGCATTTGCCGCCTAAGTGCTTCGTTCTTTTTTCATTCCATGTTGTTTCACATGATTCACTGTGTTGATCTAACTGTTTGGGTATGTCTTCTTGTTTGCAAACAGAGAATTCCTAGAGCAACGAGGGAGTCGTTCAACAATCCGGGCGACCGCGGCCAAGTTTCTCTTACCATGCGCAGCCTTGGTGTGAATGAACCTGCTCAATATATCGTAAGTACAAAGGATGGTCGCATGATGATTGATGCTAAAGGATGGTCAAGGTTCAAATCTAAATCATATCTTGCGGTAGGCGATGATGTCAAAATCAAACTTTCTCGGCAAGGAGAGCTGGTCCAAATCAACTTTGAAATTCTTCAGTAACAGCACGCAACTGCCTAACTGATCTATCCTCCGAGAGATTTTGATGTAATAATCTGGCATGGTGAAACAAGTGTCCTGTGTGTATAAGTAGTATGATAGTATTATTTATCACATGGTATATGATTGATAGAATTGCAACTCTGATTGCTGGTTAGGAACTGTCGTTCGATTTCATTCCAACAGCTACCGTGCTTTATTCAATTTGTGTATTCGCCTTGCGACAGCATCTAAAACCAGCGCCGTACCGATCGCTTGCAATATGAAAAGCGCTGAGGTAGAACACATGGGCCCCCAAACATGCAGGGTCGGCCTACGGCCCAAAGTCCAGAACCTGGTTTCGAGAAGCACTAGCTCACTGCAGAAGTGGCGTCGTCCTCCTGCTGTGGGTTGGGCGAAGATGAATGTTGATGCTGCGTTATCTCGCAATGGTGAAAGGGGAGCCCTGGCAGTTGTGAGCCGGGATCATACAGGCTTCTTTCTTGGAGCATCGGCACTCGTGTGCGAAAGTGTTACTGATCCAGAGATCCTAGAGGCAATGACATGTTGCGAGGGGCTATCTCTGGCTCTTGACTTATACCTGCAACAAGTTCAGATTAGCACCGATTGTTCAGCAACAGTCAAGCATATCGGAGAGGCATACTTGGGGCCCAACAAAGTTATTATGGACGAGATCAAGATGAAGAAGAATATGTTCCAAACCATGGAGATCATACATGAAAAACATGAGTGTAATGTTGAAGCACATGTGCTCGCAGAAGTTGCTACTTCTTTGCCCTGTGGATGCCATCTTCGGCTCACAGGAACCCCCGAAATTATTTGTATACCTATGACTGTTAATCTTCAATAAAGCAGCTTTTATCCCTAAAAAACATCTGAGTATTATATTCTCAGCTGAACCCCCATAATGCCCGTGCGTTGCAGAGGGCGTATTTTTCTCGGCAAGGTGAGCCTGTGATATAAAAGATTTGTATATTTCTTTACAGAGGGAGTATCTCTCTGTCAAAAAATATATTTATGTGTAACTATTTACTCCTGTCTTTCTACTTCCTTTCGCTGATATGTGGGGCAACCGGCAATGGGGTCCACGTGCCATATGCACAAATTAGAGTGCACAACTTCACGGTAGACACACCCCGGTCATAGCGCTGCAGTAATGCCCAATGAGCCGTCAAATCACAACCACCCCTTTCTAGCTTTAGCAGTAAGCTGGACGGACGAAGCGGTAATATTTCACTGGGCTTGAATCCCTTTCTCCCTCGTCTGCTTGTTCATAGAAAACCCCCTCTCGGTGATTGCATAGGGTTTTCTCATGAAGAACCAGGTATGAATTCTTCATCCATCCCCGATAAACGCAAGTCCCCTGGTCGCAGGTAATCCTAGGATGGTAGCCACCGACGTTGATGCATTTTTCTTCCTACTGAATCTAGTGTGTTTCATTTGCAGTGCCCAAAGGCGAGTACCCTACAGGTTTCTGCGCCCTCGGCGAGACGCCACACTTGTTCCTTCTCATCCTAACACAACATTTCGAAACGCGCACAGTATGTTCCTAGAATCCTATTTTCTATCCGGGAGGGTGGGGTTTTTTTGAACATGCTGTGTTCTCATATTATTTTTCCTGCAGTGTATTATTTGCTCTGCCAGAACACATGTACTCAAGATGCTCGGCCTTGCCATAACTGAATACACTAGTTTAATGGTCACAATGAAGACAAGCCATGGATATAAGTTCCGAGTTGGGATCATGAACCAAGAAGATCGCTGCTTTTTTATGGCCGAACTTAGATAAACTTTCTCAGGTGTTACAGACTGAAAGTTGGCGCATGAATGTTGATGGAAATAGCTGAACCTGGTCTCATCTTCACTGCGATCTTCCACCTCGACGTCATTCCAATTGTTCATCCATGTTAGTTTTGTATCTGGTTCTTGCTTGTTGCCTCGATTTCTTCTTAATCCACCTATTCTGTCTAACTAATCACAATTTAACTTTAGAAGTAGCAACGAATCTCTCACGAAGATGCTACTTCTAACTAATATTTTCTTATAATTGGTGGCACATGTAGGTTTTTTCACAGTAAAGCAGTCTGTTCGTTTGTTACTCTGTAATAACTCGGCTGTTACTAATGGCACTGAAGTTGACTGGATCGACATCCACAAGTTCCTACACTTTATTGATCGTCCTGAGGTCCTTGTGGGCATTTCAATGGTGGAAGGCCATGTGGGATATGTGTGCCACTGCTGCACTCGTTGAACAGGTCCAATTGTGTCGAGAAACTTATGGTACGAGTTGTTTTCTGTTATATATGTTGTTCATAAACTATTGCTTATACACAGTTTTACAGCCGTGATCTTCTTGAAACAGGAACTGTCGAGTTCTATTGTTCCTATACAGATGCCTGACCATGGTTGGGTCAGACTTGCGCTTGGTCACAACATGATGTTTAGGTCGACCTACTCAATTCCCCTTGGAGGTGAAAAGATACTTATTCATGGGTGGTCTCAAATAATGAAGGCCCATCCATCTTGGAGAAGAGGACAGAAGATTATGTTCATGCTTTTCCATGGCTCTAAAGCGAATATCCTGTTTATTGACCATGTTGCGAGATGAAGCCGCTTCCAGAATGTTGTGGATGCGTGGGGTGGCGCCTAGGCCTTGCCCTAGGGCTTGGCGGCCTCACCCTTGGTTAAATGTAGGCGAAGTAGCACTGTTCGAGGCGTGCTTTGTACGGTTGAACCTGTATAAGTAATCATACTGCTTTTAGCTTTGGTTGTTAAGTGCCCCTGCTGATTTCAGTTAATGTTGTTAAGTACTACAGTCTGTCATGTTTCTTCAGTCCTGTCTTCCTCCAGCTGCCAAAACCAAACCAGTGCCGGCGGGGCCGCCTGCTTCCGCCTCCCACAGCTGGCTGCGCCTCAGCACACGCATCGCCGCCCCATCGTCTCCTAAATCGTTAACGCCAACTCCTCCGCGCGCTTTGGTGCGCTCGCCGCGGCGCTGCCCTCTCACGTTGTCAACATGGTCAACAAACAATAGGAATCGGCAGAAGTAAGTGGAGAGTATGACAGTAGGGGCCCACCACGTCAGCGTATGGAAAAATAAAATGCTTCCTCCTAGTGTTTTCCTAACATCTGGGACCCACGACATTGGGAGCATATATAGTCAATAGACAAGAGAACAACACAAGATTGGCCGACACCTGGGACGTAGCTACTCGAGCAGTATTCTTTTGTTTGGTATTGTTGAGACAGAGCAGGGTTTGAACTGGGCTATGGCCTGTCTAGCCCAGGCTTATATTTTATGTTTACCATGTGATCAGCCTAGCTATTTTTTCTTTGTGAAAATGAGCCCAGTTTATTTTTTCTGAAGAATACCCAATCCAGGCCTACTTATTTTTCTACGCGTTGATGGGCTGTAACTCTTTCAAGACGCCTGCAAATCTTGAAAGTAATATGAAATGGGTTGTAAATATAAAAACAGATGACAAATTGGCAATTACTTTATAATTTTTGAATGTTATTACATTTTCAGATTCCTATTTCACTGGGCATTAACCTAATTTAAATATATCTTCAAAGTACTTTAAATCTGGCTGGACATTTCGGTATTAAAAATAGTTTGGAACCCACAGAAATATGTGAAATTGGCCCTGGCCAACCAAAAAAAATGACTGCAATAAATTGCATAAGAAGTTGCCATGAGCTATATATAAATTATTAAAAAAAGAGGGAGTGGTCTGACTTGTGGGCCTATTTAGTTGACGCGTATGCAAGATTTTTTTAGTTATTATATACGTCAACAAATGATTCTAGCAGACGTAACCGTTGGATGTCAATCCAACGGCCATCATGTTTCTTCAATCTCTGATCTTCTTGCTCCAGCCGCCAAAGCAGCGCCGGCGGGACAGCCTACTCCCGCCTCCCGTGGCCGGCTGTGCTGCCGCGCAAGCCTCAGCGCCCCCTACTACTCCCACCGCTGGCCAGGGCATCCCCCTACTCACCCACACCCCCTGTTATTCTGCGGTGACGGCAGCCTCACACCACAGCCGAACCGGTGAACGCTCGTACTCCTCTCCGCGTGGGTCCACTGCCGCGTCTTCCCCGGCTCCGCGTCGTCCCCTTCCTATGCCTCGCCATCGTCCATCACCGTGGTGCTCTCGGCGTGGCGTGGTCAATGTGGTCAACGACCGACTTCCATCGAAAGAGTACTGTACGTTAAGAGGCTGACAGCTGGGTCCACGGCAGCCGCAAGGAAGTGCCTCCTTATTACGCCCAAAATAATTATCCCTCCACCTGACAGCAGGGACCCACCGGACGGGCCACCAGTATTTTGTGAAAAAATCATTTCCCCCTGACTGCTGGGACCCACCAGACGGGACACCTTATTTCTTGAAAAAAATGTTCCCCCCGCTGTCAGCTCGGATCCACCGGAAGTGCCTCCTTATTATGCACAAAAAAATGAATACTCCCCCGGCTAGCTAGGACCCACCTTGGTGGGAGGCTGACTTGTGGGCCTACTAAGTTGACGGGGACGAAGGGCTTTGTCAACTTAGTCAATATGAATGATTCTAGCTCCAGTGACCATACGATGTCCATCCAACGGCCGTAGTGCTTCTTCAATCTCTGGTCTTCTTGCTCCAGCCGCCCAAAGCAGCGCCGGTCGTGCCGCATGGTCCTGCCTCCCGTGGCCGGCTGTGCTGCGGCGGAGGCCTCACCGCCCCCTACTATTCCTACCACTGGCCAGGCCCTGTGCAATAGCAGCCTCACACCGCAGCCTAACCAGTGAACCCTCGTACTCCTCTCCGCGCGGGCTTCCACTGCCGCGTCTTCCCCGGCTCCGCGTCGTCCCCTTCCTAGGCCTCGCCGTCGTCCACCACCGTGGTGCTCTCGGCGCAGCGTGGTCAATGTGGTCAACGACCGACTTCCATTGGAAGAGTACTGTGCGTGGAGACACTGACAGCTGGGTCCACTGCCACAGCAAGGAAGTTCCTTCTTATTACACGCAAAATAATTATTCCTCCACCTGACAGCGGGGACCCACCGGACGGGCCACCGTATTTCGCTAAAAAAACGTTTGCCCCTGACTGCTGGGACCCACCAGCTACATCTTCGCACACAAGGAAGTGCCTGATAGTCGGGACCCACCTGGTCGAAGCGTACGTAGCGTTGTCATTCTGGTCGCGAATGTGTACGTACATATATACTGGTCAATGTAGAGGCGCGCACGTGTCGTAGTAGAGGCGCGCACGTAGCATGTACATGTACGTACAGCGGCCAGGGTGCAAGAAAGAAAATACGGCCACGTATGTGTACACACGGGCGGGGTCTCGAACGCCTACTCGTGCATACGTACGGCCAGGGCTCGTGGACATGGCTGGGTCAGAACGGAGAAACATCGTTGTCGTCGTGTTCATGGGGAGGCAACGGAATGCGCTGTGTTCATGGGGAGGCAACGGAATGCGTCATGTTCATGGGGAGGGAACGGAATGCGTCGTGTTCATCGGGAGGGCTTGGACGGGAAAGGCGATGGAATCGAGGCCTGGCGTATCGCACAACAGAGGAAACGGCCTTGTGTTCGACCAGCCACGTTCGAAACAGGATCCTGTTGATCGGGAGGGGTCTGGCGTACCGCAAAACGGAGGAAACGGACCTCCTATGGTCGAAATGGGGGTCCTGTTCATCGGGAGGGGTGTGGCGTACCGCAAAACGGGACTCCACGGGATACTGTTCATCTTCACCCTCGACCCCCTCCAGCCTCCACGAGCTACTGTTCATCCACCGTCTTCCTCCTCCAGCCTCCACCTGTGACTGTTCATCCACGGGCTCCTGTTCATCCAGCCTCCACCGCGCGCTACTCCACCGGCTATTGTTCAACCAGCCCTCTCCATGGGCTCCTGTTCAACCACCCCTCCATGGGGTACTGTTCATCCTGCCCTCCACCGTCTACTATTCATCCCGCCCTCCATGGGGTGGTCCTGTTCATCCAGCCCTCCACTGGGTCCTGTTCATCCAGCCCCAACCGGCTCGATCGATCAGGGTCCTGTTCATCCAGAGGCAACACCACGGGGTCCTGTTCATCCACCCCCACCGGGAACTGTTCACCCAACCCCTCCCCCGCAGTGCTCACTGTTCATCCAGAGGCAGCATCGATCGGCTTCAGTTAGTAGCAGTAGCGAAGGAATCGCTCGATCGGGTTCTGTTAACAGCCATCGATCGATCACTCGGGTTCAGTAACACGTAGCCTGAAGTGCAATCGCTTGGGTTCAGTTAGAGCCCAACGCCTCGCTCCGGTTTAGTTAGAGCCAATGCCTCGCTCACATGCGCGTACGTGTATGAGAGAAACATGCATCACTCGGCCCCCGACCTCCCACCTTAACCGGGAACTCCCTGAAATTTTCCTCCCCCTTGCTTCTACCATGATTTTTTCCGTCATGGACGGCCCAAAGAATGTCATGCAGCTGCGTCTCCGTCCCGCCCAGGAAAAAAGCCCATTTTCTGTCATGATTTTTTGTCATAGAAGTAGGAGCCCACCACATCTATGATGATACCGGGTTTTGTCACAATTATCGTCATAGAAGTGTCATATGTATGACAGAAAAAAATTCGTTCGCCCCAAAATGTCACGGATGTGTCTTTTTTTGTAGTGTGATTGGCTCCACAAGATTGGAAGGGAGTTGACCACTACAGGATGTACAGATGCTGAGAAGGTGCGTTTTGCCGCACATTAGTTGGATGGACCAGCAGCATCGTGGTGGGAGAATTACACTGTCACCTACCCTATAGCCATGGTGACATGGGACCAATTTCAGCAAGCTTTCTGTACAGCCCATGTCTCCACTTGAGCAATGAATTTGAAGAAGCGTGATTTTCGCAACTTACGCCAGGGGAACCGTACTGTGGCTCAGTACGTGGATAAGTTTACCAAGCTATTGCGCTATGCCCCTGACGATGTGGCCACAGATGCCGCGAAGCAGGAGAAGTTTATGGAAGGGCTGAATGATGAGATGAGTATGCAGTTGATGGTAGCCACCTTCAACAACTACTAGGAGTTGGTAGATAAGGCTCTTATGATTGAAGGGAAGCAACAACAGATTGAGAGCCGTAAGAGGAAGTATGGACAAGGGAGGTATAACTCAGGATCTCAACAGAAGCCTCGCCTAACCCCAAACTCGGGAGGACTTGTTCATAACCATGGAGGTCATAACCACACCGAAGGAGGATCGCATAACCACAATGGTACTAAGAATGGGGATGGGAACGGAGCCAATAACAATCAGAACCGCCCCAATCCAGCCACACCCGCCAAAAGAGATCTAAGTCACGTTACTTGTTTCAAGTGCGGGAAGACTGTAGACTATGCCACGGAGTGCCCTGAAGGAAAGAATGGAAACGGAAATGGGAGCGCTGGGAAGAAGCCCAATCCATTCAACAAAGGACAAGTGAACCACGTTAACGTGGAGGAGGTTGAAGAGCAACCGGACGCGGTAATAGGTATGTTTTTGGTTAAGTCATTTACCGCTCTTGTTCTATTTGATACTGGTGCATCGCATTCATACATATCAAGGGGATTTGTGGATAAGTTTACACTACCAACCCAAACCCTTAGGACCCCTCTCTTAGTGAGTTCACCTAGAGCAGAGTATATGGCTAGTCGATGGTGCGACCAGATACCCCTGACCATTGGCACCCATGTTTTTCTGTCCGACTTAATTATCTTGGAGTCACAAGGATTGGATGTGATATTAGGTATGGACTGGATGTGAAAGTATGGAGGAAGCATAGACTATGCTAGTAAGTCGATTTATCTCACCACCCTGGAGGGAAAAAGGATTAAGTATGTATCTAGGCATGTGCCTAGGAGGAGTCAAGTGAATACTCTCACGGGAGTTGTTCAGGAGGAAGTGCCTGTAGTGAAGGATTACCCGGATGTTTTTCTAGAGGAGTTACCAGGCATGCCACCGGATCGGGATATCGAGTTTTTGATAGAGCTACTGCCAGGTACCGGGCCAATATCCAAGGCACCCTATCGGATGCCCGCAAATGATCTGGAGGAAATTAAGAAACAGATCAAGGAGTTGTTGGAGAAAGGATACATTCAAAGGAGTTCATCATCTTGGGGAGCCCCAGTGCTTTTGATGGAGAAGAAGGATAAATCCCTAAGAATGGTTGTTGATTATCGGGCCTTGAATGAAGTGACGATCAAGAACAAGTACCCGCCACCGATGATCAATGATCTGTTTGATCAGCTGCAAGGAGCTAAGGTGTTTTCGAAGATCGATTTGCGATCGGGATACCATCAGTTGAAGATTTGAGAGAAAGATATACCCAAGACAACATTCACCACACACTACGGATTATACGAATATACGGTCATGTCGTTTGGACTGACTAACGCCCCTGCCTATTTCATGAGCATAATGAACAAGGTGTTCATGGAGTATTTGGACAAGTTTGTTGTGGTGTTCATTGATGACATTATGGTATACTCGAAAAATGAAGAGGAGCACAAGGAGCATTTGCGACTAGTTCTCGAGAAACTCAGGGAACACCAGTTGTATGCCAAGTTTAGCAAATGTGAGTTTTGGTTGGAGGAAGTCGGATTCCTTGGACGTGTTATATCAGGAGAAGGTATAGCAGTAGACCCCAGCAAGGTTCAGTCAGTCACTGAATGGATAGCACCCACTTCAGTTAGCGAGATCCGCAGTGTTCTTGGACTCGCTGGATACTATCGGAGATTCATTGAGAATTTTTCCAAGATTGCGAAGCCAATGAAGGAGTTATTGAAGAAGGATACCAAGTTTAAATGGATAGAAGACTGCGAGGCAAGTTTTCAGGAGTTGAAGAAACGTTTGACTACAACCCCAGTGCTGACGCTGCCAGATATACATAAGGATTTCCAAGTGTATTGCGACACCTCTCGCTTAGGACTTGGATGTGTGCTTATGCAGGATGGAAGAGTTGTTTCATATGCCTCACGACAACTAAAACCTCACGAGTTGACCTATGCCACTCATGATTTGGAGCTAGCAGCCGTAGTGCATACATTGAAGACTTGGAGACATTACCTTATTGGAAACCGTTGTGATGTGTACATGGATCATAAGAGTTTGAAGTACATCTTCACACAGAAGGAACTAAACCTTAGGCAAAGGAGATGGTTGGAGCTTATAAAGGATTATGACATGAAGCTGCACTATCATCCAGGAAAGGCCAATGTCGTAGCAGACACTTTAAGCTGGAAGAGTTATGCTAATATCCTTGTGAGTAAGGGAGTGCCAAAGGAGTTAGCAGAGGATATCATGGAACTTCGATTAGAAATTGTTCCTAGAGGTCTTGTTGGAACAATGGAGATTCAGTCTACATTGTTGGGAATGATTCAAGAAGCTCAGAAGGATGACGAAGAGATTGCCGAGATAAAGGAGAAGATGAGCAAAGGAAAGGCCAAAGGTTTTCGTGAGGATGAGCACGATACCTTATGGTTTGAGGACCGGATATATGTGCCCAATAACACAGAGATCAGAAAGTTAATACTACAGGAGGCACATGACTCACCATACACGATAGACCCCGGAAACACCAAAATGTGTTTGGATTTGAAGGAACGTTTTTGGTGGACAGGTATGAAGAAGGATATTGCTGAGTATGTAGCCGTATGTGATGTATGTCAGAGGGTGAAGGCAGAGCATCAAAAGCCGGCAGGATTGTTATAGCCTATGCCGATACCCAAATGGAAGTGGGATAAACTTGGCATGGACTTTATCACCGGATTGCCCAGGACCAAATCAGGATATGATTCCATGTAGTAGTTGATCGCTTGACCAAAGTGGCTCACTTTATCCTAGTGAAAGCCACTTATACTAGTGCGAAGTTGGCCAAGATATATATGTCCAGGATCGTATGTCTGCATGGAGTTCCGAGGACCATCGTATCAGATAGAGGAACACAGTTTACCTCAAAGTTTTGGCATCAGCTACACCAGACCTTGGGAACAAGACTGGAGTTCAGTACAACGTTTCACCCGTAGACGGATGGACAGACCGAGAGAGTCAATCAGATTCTGTAGGACATGTTGAGAGCCCGTGCACTAGATTATGGATCTAGTTGGGATGACAATTTGCCTTACGTAGAGTTCTCATACAACAATAGCTACCAAGCCAGTTTGAAGATGGCACCGTTCCAAGCCCTGTACGGACGAAGGTGCAGAACGCCGTTAATGTGGGGTGAAGTAGGAGACCGATAGTTGTTTGGACCAGACTTGAGCAAGGAGTATGAAGAGAAGGTTAAGCTGATTCGTGATAGACTGAAGATTGCTCAGTCCAGGCAGAAGAGTTATGCAGACTCGAAACGCAAGGAGGTAACCTATGAAATTGGAGACAGAGCATATCTGCGAGTATCGCCCTTGCGAGGAGTAAAACGTTTTGGAGTTAAGGGAAAGTTAGCCCCGAGATTTGTAGGACCGTATCGTGTTTTGGAACGGATGGGAGAAGTTGCCTACAAGTTGGAGTTACCTAAAGGACTGTCAGGAGTTCATGACGTGTTCCACGTTTTGCAGTTGAAGAAGTGTCATGCTGAGATGGCCGATATACCGTTAAGAGATACAGTACCCTTGGAGGCGATTCAGTTGGACAGTGATTTGACTTATGAGGAGAAGCCAGTCAAGATTTTGGAGTTTGCCAGTCGAGTCACCCGCAGCAAGGTCATCAAGTTTTGCAAAGTTCAGTGGAGCCACCATACCGAGGATGAAGCCACCTAGGAATGAGAGGATAACATTCGCAAAGACTACCCACACCTATTTTCTAGCCAACCCGAATCTCGAGGGCGAGATTCATCTTAAGGGGGGGGGGAGGTTTGTAACATCCCAAATTTTCAATTTGGAATGTTATACATAGGTCATTCTTGCATATCATATTTTATTGCATTTTTGTTCAGCAATCCCCGAAATCCTAAGCAACTCAAGGACCCACGGAGAGAGTTGGGGATTTCCCGGTTTCCTTATTTGATTTTTATCGAATAGTGAAATGAGGATTTTGGTTTTAATTATTTTTCTCTCCGAAAAAATTTCATAATTAAAAATATATGAGAGGAGATAATATGACTTTTCCAAAAATAAATGAAATATTGGAGGAAAAATATTAAAATCATTTATTGATTTTATTTGGATTTTATTGCAATTTTGTTTGCATTATAAAAATTGCACGTTTTTCAAAACTGCATTTAGGGCCAAGAAAATGTTCATCTTGTTCTAAATATTTTATTTAGATGGTAAAAATTTATTTTGGCATTTTTAGATTTCTATTTTATTTTCTAGGATTTATTTTCTGTTCGGCGGAATTATTTAAAAAAAGAAGGGACTCCCAAGCGCCGACTGGGCCAAACCCAGCCGGGCCGGCCCAACCGCCGTCTCCCGCGCGGAGTCGCGCACGCCGCCGCCCCGCCTCGGACTGGAATCCGAGCCGGACTCCTCCACCGCCGCCGCCTTGGCCCCTCCTCCAAGCCACCTCTCCGCCCACTTGCATACCGCGCCACCCCACTGCCACCACCACCAAACCTCGCCGCCCCGCAGCTCGAGCCGAGCCGCGCTGCCAGTTCCCGTGCCTTGCCGCAGCCGCTGCAGCGCTGCCGCCGCCGCCCCTCGCCGCGCCGCACCACCTCGCCCCGCCGCCCCGCAAGCTCGCTGCCCCGCCGCCCGAGCCCCGCCTCGCCGGAGCCTCGCCGGAGAGGTAACGCGTCGTTCGCCGCCGCCTGGTGTTTTTTTAAGAAAATCCGATTCGACTTTTTTTGAAAAACCCCTAGTTCGTTTTTTTAGATCGGTTCGCCGGTTTTTCCCGGTTCTTTTATTTAGCGGATGGTCGTCCGTCCGTTCGTTTTAACAAACGGTTTTCTCCCGTTAGTTACAGCTAACGAACGCTCGTTCATTAGTCCGTTCGTCATTTTTCTTTTATCGGATTTTTCCGCGATTATTCTCGATCGCGATTTCTAATCCGATTTTTGTTTCAGTTTATCTTTTCGCTCGTTAGTCGGAATCAGGCGATTCAAACGCCTAGAACTTCGTCTCGAGACCCTCTTTCCGCTTAACCAACTTGAACAAGATTTTGGTACTATAAAATTTGACCTTAGTTCAGATTAGTAAACGAATCTTGTTTCTTTCGCCGTTTGAGTTTCGTTGCTCCATTTGGTTTGATTCTTTTTGCACACCGGAGATCTTAAGTTGAACTTTCCGGTTAGATTTTCTTACTTGAGTTTTACCCGTGCTTCTTTGTTAGTTGCTTATGTATGCTATTGTTTCTTTGCGATAGAATTCCCGGAGTGCGAAGCGTGTTATTTGGAGTCTCTAGGTTACGTGGATCGTCAGCAAGGGAAGTAACACTTTGATCATACCCCTTTTATCACCCAGTTTTTATGCATTAGCTCCAATCCTCAGACAGTGCATGTTTAGGATGACATTAACTTGTGGGTTGGGAAGTAGTTGATGAGGTAGAACCTATTGCCCTGTTACATTCAAACCCTGGGGAGTTACTTCTACGCGTTGCTTATATTGCTATGCTTTGCTCGTAGACGTGGATTGGGTGAGTGAAATCCATGATAGATGTGAGATTGTTAATTAATGGTTCAACTTAAGGTGGCAACTTAAATTTACATCTGGGTGGATTGAGGCACCTGGAGTACCCAGTGTTGCCTGTATTTTTGGAAATCCTGGAGTAACCGTGTGATCTTCCTATGGACCGCCCCCCAGGCTCAAATGGAACTGAGATCTTTCATGCTAGAAACTTCCGTGTGCAGCCACAAGCTATTATGGGCTCTAGCATAGTTGAGTAAGTTACGTGAAGCTCTTGAAGAGGTAGATCAGTAGGTAGTGGGTTTGTAGGTTTGGTATGGTCTACCCGGAGTAGAGAGTTAATGTTTCTGAAAGACTGTGTCTCGGTCATCCGTTTCTCAAACATCATGTAGTGCGAGAAATCCAACGGAGCCGATCGAGTCTTGTGGGGAAAAGTGCGCAAACCTCTACAGAGTGTATAAACTAATCATGGTTAGTCGTGTCCCCAATTATGGACAATCTTGAGTATCTAGTACTTGGAGTATCTTAAGTATCTCATCACCCTTGATTAATATTGTTGGGTTGTTAATCACTTTAACCTTCTCAATGATGTTTCAACTACCATGATAGTTAAATTAAAATCTATTCCTTCATTGTAGGAAAAAATTGGCTTTTTGCAAAAACTGTAACCATAGAGCTTTCCACCAGCGAAATATGCATGTAGTGATAGGATTATTCTGTTCTTGCTCTACTCTGTTACTTTGCCAGCATATTCCATGTGCTGACCCGTTTTCGGGCTGCAACGTATTATGTTGCAGACTTTTCAAACGAGGAGTAAGGTTCGTTAGGTCGTTGCCGTGCAGCTCAGCTATGCCATTGGAGTTGATGGACTCACTTTATCTTCCAAGCCTTCCGCTGTTATCGTATTAGATGGCCTTAAGGCATATTATTGTAATAAGTTCTCTTTTGAGACTTTCGATGTAATAAGTGTGTGATTGCTACTCTGTTATAAATCCTTCGAGTACTGTGTGTATCAGCATTACTGATCCAGGGATGACACTGAAGCACAGAGACTTGACCGTTTGAGGTCGGGTTGCTACAACAGAGGTTTGCGCACTTTTCCCCACAAGACCCGATCTCCTCCGTTGAATTTCTCGCACTACCGGGTGTTTGAGAAATGGATGACCGAGACACCGTCTTTCAGAAGAATTAACTCTCTACTCCGGATATATTATACCACCTACAACCCACTACCTGCTAGTCTATCTCTTCAAGAGCTTCACGCAACTTACTCAACTATGCTAGAACCCATAATAGCTTGTGGCTGCACACGGGAGTTTCTAGCATGAATAATCTTATGATCCCTTTGACCCTGAGTGGCATTCCATAGGGTGATCACGCGGGTACTCCGGGATCCCCTTAGGCAAACACTGGGTTCTCCAGGTGCCCGGGTAAACCACTGGGTGCTCCAGGGTGCCCCAACCAATCCACCCAGATGTGTATTAAAGTAGCCACCTTAAATTAACCATTAAATAATAACTTTCACATCTGTCATGAATTCTCTCAAACCATTCCACGTCTACGAGCATAGCATAGCAATATGAGCATAACGTGAAAGTAACTGCCAGGGTTTGATAATAACATGGCAATAGGTTCTACCTCATCAACTACTTCCCAATCCCACATGTTATCAAATCCTAACCATGCAATGTTCGAGGGTTGAAACTAATGCCTAAAAACTGGGTGATAAAGGGTATGATCAAAGTGTGAACTTGCCTTGTACTATTGATGAAGATGATTCGCACTCATAACTCTTGATATTTATACTCGTCACACTCCGTTCAATCTATCATGAGCAAGCAATAGTAACCACACATAAGCAATCACTCAGAAGATCGGGAAGAACGAAGAAGACAGTTCGGAAAACATCAAAACCAAGCAAATAACTCTTGCAACATAAAACAATTTCTAACAGTACCAAAATTATGTGAATTTGGCCTTATCAGAAAGTTTAGGTCAAGAGCTTCGAGCTGCAAAAAGAATCAACTAAATCGGAGTTACGAAACTCAAGTTATGTTCAATAGAAGTTTGAGTATGAATCTGAACAAAATTCTAAATTTGAAAAAGTTAATGTGACAGGTTCACTGGATAGGTGAAGACAAGACGAAGCTATAGGCACCGGTTTCATCTAATTTGAATAAACGAGTGAAAATTTATGGCTATTTGAAAAATCAGGGCCAAGCTGTTTTACGGAAGAAAAATATCTACAGCTAAAAGAATTTTGGGTCTAATGTATAAGTACAGAGACTAATTGATAATCTAATTATTTTATCGTACTAGTCTAGAAAAAGATAAACTACGGAAGTATAAAAAAAAGAGAAAAAGACGAAGAAATATACCTTTATAAGATAGAGAAAAGATGACTTTGGAGAGAAGAGACAATTTTAGAAGTCGCGCCGGAGAGGAGAAATATTTTTTTCTTAATTGAATCTAGTCAAACCAAAATATTGATTTAACCCGAATCGAATGATTTTTGGAGGCTCTATGGGTCTATATTTATAGGTGGAAAAGAGGTTTAAGGGTCAAATGCTAGGCAATGTGGGACTAAACGTAGACAAAAATATACGAAACAGAGAAGAAAAAGGCTAATGCCTCGCACGGGCCTAAAGGCCTCGTCCGGCCGTGCGCCGTACACTGGCTGCATTTTTTCTGAAGTCTATTGTTTCTGAAATTTGTTTCAAAAAAAAACCTAAACATTAACGAAAATAAAATAAAAAAGACAAAAGAAAACAAAATAAAAACGGGTCGACCTGCTGCTATGCCACGCATGTGGGCGGCGGTTAGTTCCAGGCGCACGCGTAGATTTTGTTTTCTTTTTTTATATAGAAACAAAAAAAGAAAACTGGATAATGATAATAAAATAAAACTTTATATAGGCATATTATATATCAAAATTTCCAGAATATTTTTTTCTACAACATGAACATTTCTCTAGTGCCAAATAAGATTCACAAAAATTCAAATAATTCAAACAGTGCTACTTCTACAATAAAATCCAATAAAAATCATTTTAGAAATACCAAAATTATTTCAAAATTATTTCTCTCCAATTTTCTGATGTAGGGAATCATTTTACCCTATTTTCCATTTATTTTATTTTTGGAGAAAAATAATTTAAATAAAACCCAAATAACTCCAAATTGAAAATAATTTCAAATGGACTTTAAATTTGATCCTTTTAAACTTCCAACTTGTATTTCATATATTTTGAAGAAGCCATTTTATCTTCTCTCATGAAAATCATTGAGTTGCTTAAAGTTTCTGAATTTGAAATCTTTTCAAAAAACCCGTTTCATTTAATTAAATGGAAGAAGTCATATCATCTTCTCTCGAGGGTTTTGTATTTGAAAAGAATTTGAATTCATGGAGATCAAAATGCAAAAAGGTGAAAGTTTGGGAAAGCCTTTTTATTCCCTCTCATTTAACTTTCAAAATTTCAAATTTCGCTCACTT
The DNA here is from genome assembly GCA_034509565.1 of Triticum monococcum. Lineage (NCBI taxonomy): Eukaryota > Viridiplantae > Streptophyta > Magnoliopsida > Poales > Poaceae > Triticum > Triticum monococcum. The sequence continues at coordinate 480,848,151 of CM067843.1, forward strand.
TCAGTCAATCAATCACACAACAATCAAACAAACAATCAACCTATCTATTTATTATAACATTCAAAATTTAGAATTGTGGGATGTTACACTTGGATATCGTCATGAGTATTTGAAGTTCTATCAATTTCCCAACAGTAATTTGTTCACCCACCGCTTTGCTGTTTTTCCCGAGAGAAGCCACTAATGAAACCTACGGCCCCGGGGTCTCTTTCTGATATTATTTGCCTTTGCGATCTATTTTTATTTGCTTTTATTTTCAGATCTACTAAACTAAAAACCCAAAAATACTTTGCTGCAATTTACTCTTATTTATTTATTTGGCGCTCGATCTATCAATCTACTACAATTTTACCTCACGTCAGTTTGCCTATCTTGTGGTGCCGTACCCCGGAAGGGATTGACAACCCCTTTAACATGTCGGGTTGCGAGAAGTTGTTATTTCTGTGCATGTGTTGTTTACATTGTGTTGCTTGGTTCTCCTACTGGTTTGATAACCTTGGTTTCATATCTGAGGAAAATACCTACCGCTGCTATGCTGCATCATCCCTTCCTCTTTCGGGAAATACCGACATAGCTTCAAGCGACATCATATGTGTTCTGGTCGACCTATGAGGTTCAGTAGTAACTTGATCTGAAGTTTCATGATCATCATCATTAGTTTCCTCTCTACTTGGTGTAGGCATCATGGGAACGGTTTTCTCTGATGTGCTACTTTCCAATTCGAGAGAAGGTACAGTTACCTCATTAAGTTCTACTTTCCTCCCACTCACTTCTTTCGAGAGAAACTCCTTCTCTAGAAATGATCCATTCTTAGCAACAAAGAACTTGCATTTGGATCTGTGGTAGAAGGTGTACCCAATAGTTTCTTCAGGGTATCCTATGAAGACGCACTTATCAGATTTGGGTTTGAGCTTATCGGGCCGAAGCCTTTTGACATAAGTGTCACATCCACAAACTTTAAGAAACGACAGCTGAGGTTTCTTGCCAAACCATAGCTCATACGATGTCGTCTCAACGGATTTAGATGGTGCCCTATTTAACATGAATGCGGCAGTCTCTAATGCATAACTCCAAAATGATAAAGGCAAATCGGTAAGAGGCATCATGAACGCACCATATCTAATAAAGTGTTGTCATGACATTCAGACACACCATAACGCTGTGGTGTTCCAGGTGGCGTGAGTTGTGAAACAATTCCACATTGTTTTAAATGAAGGCCAAACTCGTAACTCAAATATTCGCCTCCGCGATCGTAGAAACTTTATTTTCATGTTACGATGATTATCCACTTCACTCTGAAATTCTTTGAACTTTTCAAATGTTTCAGACTTGTGTTTCATCAAGTAGATATACCCATACCTACTTAAATCATCTGTGAAGGTTAGAAAATAACAATATCTGCCATGTGCCTCAACACTCATTGGACCGCATGATACGTCTCCAACGTACTATAATTTTTTATTATTCCATGCTATTATATTATCTGTTTTGATGTTTTATATGCATTAATATGATATTTTATACGATTTTTGGGACTAACCTATTAACCTAGAGCCCAGTGCCAATTTCTCTTTTTTCCCTGTTTTAGAGTTTCGTAGAAAAGAAATACCAAACAGAACAAAACTTTTGCGTTGATTTTTCTTGGACCAGAAGACACCCAGGAGACTTGGAGTGCAAGTCAGAAGAGCCACGAGGCGGCCACAAGGCTGGAGGGCGCACCCCCAACCTTGTGGGGGCCTTGGTGACCTCCTAAACTAGGTCTTCCTCCTATATATATACCCTTATATGCCAAAAACTTCCAGGGGAGCCACGATACCACTTTTCCACCGCCGCAACCTTCTGTACCCGTGAGATCCCATCTTGGGGCCTTTTCCGGCATCCTACCGGAGGGGGATTCGATCACGGAGGGCTTCTACATCAACACCATTGCCTTCCCAATGAAGCGTGAGTAGTTTACCACAGATCTACTGGTGCATAGCAAGTAGCTAGATGGCTTCTTATCTCTCTCTTTTATTCTCAATACAAAGTTCTCCTCGATGTTCTTGGAGATCTATTTGATGTAATACTCTTTTGCGTTGTGTTTGCCGAGATCCGATGAATTGTGGATTTATGATCAGCTTATCTATGAATATTATTTGAATCTTATCTCAATTCTTTTATGCATGATTTGATATCTTTGTAAGTCTCTTCGAACTATCAATTTGGTTTGGCCAACTAGATTGGTTTTTCTTGCAAGGGGAGAAGTGCTTAGCTTTGGGTTCAATCTTGCGGTGCTCGATACTAGTGACAGAAGGGGAACCGACACGTATTGTATTGTTGCCATCGAGGATAAAAAGATGGGGTTTTCATCATATTTCTTTAGTTAATTTCTCGACATCATGTCATCTTGCTTAACGCATTACTCCATTCTTTATGAACTTAATACTCTAGATGCATGCTGGATAGCGGGCGATGTGTGGAGTAATAATAGTAGATGCAAAATCATTTCAGTCTACTTGACACAGACGCAATGCCTATATTCATGATCATTGCCTTAGATATCATCGTAACTTTGCGCTTTTCTATCAGTTGCTCGGCAGTAATTTGTTCACCCATCGTAATAATTCCTTTCTTGAGAGAAACCTCTAGTGAAACCTATGGCCCCTGGGTCTATTTTCCATCATATAAGTTTCCGATCTACACTTTTAGTTTCCGATTTTCTTTCTTTGCAATCTTTTACTTTCTTATCTATAAACCAAAAATACTAAAAATATTACTTTTCCATTTATGCATCCATATCAGATCTCACTTTGCAAATAACCGTGAAGGGATTGACAACCCCTTATTGTGTTGGGTGCACGTTGGTGTTTGTTTGTGCAGGTATTCGGTGGCTTGTCGATCGCGGTGTCTTCTACTGGATTGATACCTTGGTTCTCAAAACTAAGGGAAATACTTACTCTACTTTGCTGCATCACATGTTTCCTCTTCAAGGGAAAAACCAACGCAAGCTCAAGAGGTAGCAGGAAGGATTTCTGGCGCTGTTGCCGGGGAGATCTACGCCAAGCCGAGACATACCAAGTACCCATCATAAACTCTCATCCCTCACATTATATTATTCGCCATTCGCCTCTTGTTTTCCTATCCCCACTTCTAGAACGATTTTCGGAAAGATTTGCCTTTTCTTCGCCTTTCTTTCGTTCGATCTTATGTTTGCTTGTGTTTCAATGTGCCATCTATTATGCTTGCATCTTTGCTTGCTAAAAATCTATTGATATGGATCCAGTCAAAGTTTTCTACCTGGATCATCTTCGATCCATTTGTGCTCGTGGTGAAACCCCAACTAGTTTAGTTGAGGGTAAATCTTTAGATGAGCATGCTCATTTTGTGCATCATTGCTACCTCTTGAGCATGCATTGGTTTTCCATCAAAAAGGAAAGGGTGATGCAGCAAAGTAGTGTAAGTATTTCCCCTCAGTTTTTTAGAACCAAGGTATCAATCCAGTAGGAGACAACGCACAAGTCACCTAATACCTTCACAAACAATCAAGAACCTCGCAACCAACGCGATAAAGGGGTTGTCAATCCCTTCATGGTCACTTGCGAAAGTGAGATCTGATAGAGATAATAAGATAAATATTTTGGTATTTTGTTGTATATATTGAAAGTAAAGATTGCAAAATAGTAAACGAGATGCGATAATAAAAGAGATGCAATATAATAAGAAAGAGACCCGGGGGCCATAGGTTTCACTAGTGGCTTCACTCATGGTAGCATGTATTACGGTGGGTGAGCAAATTACTGTCGAGCAATTGATAGAAAAGTGCATAGTTATGAAGATATCTAAGGCAATGATCATGAACATAGGCATCACGGCTGTGTCAAGTAGATCTAAATGATTCTACATCAACTACTATTACTCCACACATCGACGGCTATCCAGCATGCATCTAGAGTATTAAGTTCATAAGAACAGAGTAACGCATTAAGCAAGATGACATGATGTAAAGGGATAAACTCAAGCAATATGATATAAACCCCATCTTTTTATCCTCGATGGCAACAATACAATACGTGCCTTGCTGCCCCTACTGTCACTGGGAAAGGACACCGCAAGATTGAACCCAAAGCTAAGCACTTCTCCCATTACAGGAAAGATCAATCTAGTAGGCGAAACTAAACCAATAATTCAAAGAGACTTGCAAAGATATCAAATCATGCATATAAGAATTCAGAGTAGAACCAAATAATATTCATAGATAATCAACTTCATAAACCCACAATTCATCGGATCTCGGCAAACACACCACAAAAGAGTATTACGTCGAATAGATCTCCAAGAACATCGAGGAGAACTTTGTATTGAAGATCAAAGAGAGAGAAGAAGCCATCTAGCTAATAACTATGGACTCGAAGGTCTGTTTTAAACTACTCACGCTTCATCTAGAGGCTATGGTGTTGATGTAGAAGCCCTCCGTGATCGATTCCCCCTCCGGCAGATCGTTGAAAAAGGCCCCAAGATGGGATCTCATGGTTACAGAAGGTTGCGGCGGGGGAAAAGAGGTTACGTGGCTCCCCCTGATGTTTTTAGGGTATAAGAGTATATATAGGTGAAATAAGTACGTCGGTGGAGCTCCATGAGGCCCACGAGGGTGGGGGCGCGCCTACCCCCTTGGGCGCGACCTCCTACCTCGTGGACGCCTCACGGAGTTCTAGACTTCCACTCCAAGTCTCCTGGTTTGCTTTCGGTCCAAGAAAGATCATCGCAAAGGTTTCATTCCATTTGGTATTCCTTCTCTGTGAAACACTAAAATAGGCAAAAAAACAGAAACTGGCACTGGACCTCGGTTAATAGGTTAGTCCCAGAAATAATATAACAGGGCATATTAAAGCCCATTAAACATCCAAAATAGATAATATAATAGCATGGAACAAAAAAATTATAGATACGTTGGATACGTATCAAGCATCCCCAAGCATAATTCCTGCTCGTCCTCGAGTAGGTAAATGATAAAAACAGAATTTTTGATGTGGAATGCTACCTAACTTATTTATCAATGTAATATTCTTTATTATGGCATAAATGTTCAGATCCAAAAGATTCAAGACAAAAGTTTATTGGCATAAAAATAATAATACTTCAAGCATACTAACAAAGTAATTATGTCCTCTCAAAATAATAGGGCAAAAGAAAGCACATCCCTATAAAATCATATAGTCTGGTCATGCTTCATCTTCGTCACACAAAATAGTCAAATCATGCACAACCCTGATGATAAGCCAAGCAATTGTCTCATACTTTAGTAATCTCAAACCTTTTCAACTTTCACGCAACACATGAGCGCGAGCCATGGACATAGCACTATAGGTGGAATAGAGTGGTGGTTGTGGAGAGGACAAAAAGGAGGAAGATGGTCTCACATCAACTAGGCGCATTAATGGGCTATGGAGATGCCCATCAATAGATGTCAATGTGAGTGAGTAGGGATTGCCATGCAACGGATGCACTAGAGCTATAAATGTATGGAAGCTCAACAAAAGAAACTAAGTGGGTGTGCATCCAACTTGCTTGCTCATGAATACCTAGGGCATTTGAGGAAGCCCATTATTGGAATATACAAGCCAAGTTCTATAATGAAAATTTCCCACTAGTATATGAAAGTGACAAAATAAGAGACTCTCTATCATGAAGATCATGGTGCTACTTTGAAGCACAACTGTGGAAAAAGGATAGTAGCATTGTCCCTTCTCTCTTTTTCTCTCTTTTTTTTCTTTTTTTTCTCTTTTTTTGGGACTTCTCTTTTTTATTTGGCCTTTCTCTCCTTTTTTATTTATTTCCTCACATGGGACAATGCTATAATAATGACGATCATCACACTTCCATTTATTTACAACTCAAAGATTACAACTCGATACTTAGAACAAGAAATATGACTCTATATGCGTGCCTCCGACGGTGTACCGGGACGTGCAATGAATCAAGAGTGACAAGTATAAAAAAGTATGAAAGGTGGCTTTGCCACAAATATGATGTCAACTACATGATCATGCAAGGGAATATGACAATGATGGATCGTGTCATAATAAACGGAACAGTGGAAAGTTGCATGGCAATATATCTCGAAATGGCTATGGAAATGCCATAATAGGTAGGTATGGTGGCTGTTTTGAGGAAGGTAAATGGTGGGTTTATGGTACTGGCAAAAATTGCACGGTACTACAGAGGCTAGCAATGGTGGAAGGGTGAGAGTGTGTATAATCCATGGACTCAACATTAGTCATAAAGAACTCACATACTTATTGCAAAAATCTACAAGTCATCAAATACCAAGTAGTACGCGCATGCTACTAGGGGGATAGATTGGTAGGAAAAGACCATCGCTAGTCCCTGACTGCCACTCATAAGGAAGACAATCAAAAAATACCTCATGCTTCAAATTTGTTACACAACATTTACCATACGTGCATGCTACGGGACTTGCAAACCTCAACACAAGTACTTCTCAAATTCACAATTACCCCACTGGCATGACTCTAATATCACCATCCTCATATCTCAAAACAATCATCAAGTATCAAACTTCTCCTACTATTCAACGCACTTTATATGCAAGTTTTTATTATACCCAACTTGGATGCCCATCATATTAGGACTAGTTTTATCACCAAAGCAAATTACCATGCTGTTCTAAAAGACTCTCAAAATAATATAAGTGAAGCATGAGAGCTCAATAATTTCTATAAAATAAAACCACCACCGTGCTCTAAAAAGATATAAGTGAAGCACTAGAGCAAAATTGTATAGCTCAAAAGATATAAGTGAAGCACATAAAGTATTCTAATAAATTCCGATTCATGCGTGTCTCTCCCAAAAGGTGTGTACTGCAAGGATGATTGTGGTAAATTAAAAAGCAAAGACTCAAATCATAAAAGACGCTCCAAGCAAAACACATATCATGTGGTGAATAAAAATATAGCTTCAAGTAAAGTTACCGATAGACGAAGACGAAAGAGGGGATGCCTTCTGGGGCATCCCCAAGCTTAGGCTTTTGGCTGTCCTTTAATTTTACCTTGGGGTGCCTTGGGGATCCCCAAGCTTAGGCTCTTGCCCCTCCTTGTTCCAAAATCCATCAAATCTTTACCCAAAAACTTGAAAACTTCACAACACAAAACTCAACAGAAAATCTCGTGAGCTCTGTTAAGATAAGAAAATAAACCACCAATTTAAGGTACTGTAATTAACTCATTATTTATTTATATTGGTGTTAAACCTACTGTATTCCAACTTCTATATGGTTCATACCCCCCGATACTAGCCATAGATGCATCAAAATAAGCAAACAACACGCGAAAAAGAGAACCTGTCAAAAACAGAACAGTCTGTAGCAATATGTAGGTTTCGAATACTTCTGTAACTCCAATATTTATGAAAACTTAGGACGACTAGGACAATCCTGTTGGAATGGGTATTTTATCGCTCTCTGGTAAAAAATTAAAATTATTTTCGTGAGCACATACTTTTTATTTTTATCAGCAAGATCAAACAACAATCACCCAAGAAGACCCTAAAGGCTTTACTTGGCACAAACACTAATTAAAACATAAAAAACACAATCATAACAGAGGCTATATAAATTATTTATTACTAAATAGTAACAAAAAGTAAAGAACAAAAAATAAAATTGGGTTGCCTCCCAACAAGCACTATCGTTTAACGCCCCTAGCTAGGCACTGATAATTTCAATGATGCTCACATGAAAGACAAGAATTGAAGCACAAAGAGGTCATCATATAGCATGTGAAAAACACATCTAAGTCTAACATACTTCCTATGCATAGGCATCTTATAGGCAAACATATTATCATAGCAAGAAAAAACTGGCAAATGCAAGGAAGCGGAAAGAAACAATAGCAATCTCAACATAACAAGAGGTAATTTAGTAACATGAAATTTTCTACAATCATATTTTCCTCTCTCATAATAATTACATGTGGAATCATACGCAAATTCAACAAAATAGCTATCACATAAAATATTTTCAAAATGATCCACATGCATGCAAAGTTGACACTCTTCCAAAATAGTGGGATTAACTTTAACTAAAGCCATGACCTGTCCAAGCCCACTTTTATCAAAAATTTCATAAGATTGAACATTCTCCAAATATGTGGGATCTAAAGTTGACACTCTTCCAAACCCACTTTCAATAATATTGCAGACACTATTATCAATCTCATATTCATCATGGGGCTTAAATAAATTTTCAAGACCAAAAGAAGAATCACCCCAATCATGATCATTGCAACAAATAGTAGTCATAGAAAAACTAGCATCCCCAAGCTTAGGGTTTTGCATATTATTAGCACAATTGACATTAATATAACTTATAATAACATCATTGCAATCATGCTTTTTATTCAAAGATCTATCGTGAATCACTTGATACAGCACTTCATCACAATATTCAGATTCACGAATTTCAAGCAAAACCTCATAAAGGTAATCTAGTGCACTCAAGTCACTAGCAATTGGTTCATCATAATGGGATCTTTTAGAAAGATTAGAAAGAGGATGAGGATACATATAAATAGATTCTTAGCAAGCGAAGATGCAAGCAAATAGAAGGCACATGGTAACACGAGCAAACAGAAGGACGAACGGAAGAGGGGTGAAGAAAAGGAAAATTTTGTGAAGTGGGTGAGAGGTAAACGAGAGGCGAATGGCAAAAAATGTCATGCGAGGGAGAAGAGTTTATGATGGGTACTTGGTATGTCTTGACTTGGCGTAGATCTCCCCAGCAACGACGCCAGAAATCCTTCTTGCTACCTCTTGAGCATGCGTTGGTTTTCCCTTGAAGAGGAAAGGGTGATGCAGCAAAGTAGCGTAAGTATTCCCCTCAGTTTTTGAGAACCAAGGTATCAATCCAGTAGGAGACAATGCACAAGTCACCCAGTACCTGCACAAACAATCAGGAACCTCACAACCAACGCGATAAAGGGGTTGTCAATCCCTTCACGGTCACTTGCAAAAGTGAGATCTGATATAGATAATAAGATAAATATTTTTGGTATTTTGTTATATATATTGGAAAGTAAAGATTTCAAAATAGTAAACGAGATGCGATAATAAAAGAGATGCAATATAATAAGAAAGAGACTCGGGGGGCATATGTTTCACTAGTGGCTTCTCTCATGATAGTATGTATTACTGTGGGTGAACAAATTACTGCCGAGCAATTGATAGAAAAGTGCATAGATATGAAGATATCTAAGGAAATCATCATGAACATAGGCATCACATCCGTGTCAAGTAGATCAAAACAATTCTGCATCTACTACTATTACTCCACACATTGACCGCTATCCAACATGCATCTAGAGTATTAAGTTCATCAGAATAGAGTAACGCATTAAGCAAGATGACATGATGTAGAGGGATAAACTTAGGCAATATGATATAAACCACATCTTTTTATCATCGATGGCAACAATACAATACATGCCTTGCTGCCTGCTACCTCTTGAGCATGCGTTGGTTTTCCCTTGAAGAGGAAAGGGTGATGCAGCAAAGTAGCGTAAGTATTTCCCTTAGTTTTTTAGAACCAAGGTATCAATCCAGTAGGAGGTAACACGCAAGTCCCTAGTACCTGCACAAACAAACAAGAACCTCGCAACCAATGCGATAAAGGGGTTGTCAATCACTTCACGGTCACTTGCAAAAGTGAGATCTGATAAAGATGATAAGATAAATATTTTTGGTATTTTTATGATATAGATTGGAGAGTAAAGATTGTAAAATAAAAGGCAGCAGAAATAGAAGTATATAGGAAAATAATATGATCGAAGATAGACCAGGGGGCCATATGTTTCACTAGTGGCTTCTCTGAAGATAGCAAATTCTATAGTGGGTCAACAAATTACTATCGAGCAATTGATAGAAAAGCGCATAGTTATGAGAAAATCTAGGCATGATCATGTATATAGGCATCATGTCCGCGACAAGTAGACCGAAATGATTCTGCATCTACTACTATTACTCCACACATCAACCGCTATGCAGCATGCATCTAGAGTATTAAGTTCATAAGAACATAGTAACACATTAGGCAAGATGACATGATGTAGAGGGATAAACTCAATCAATATGATATAAAACCCATCTTTTTATCCTCGATGGCAACAATACAATACGTGCCTTGCTCCCCCTGCTGTCACTAGGAAAGGACACCGCAAGATTGAACCCAAAGCTAAGCACTTCTCCCGTTGCAAGAAAGATCAATCTAGTAGGCCAAACCAAACTGATAATTCCAAGACACTTGCAAAGATATTAAATCATGCATAAAAGAATTCAGAGATGAATCAAATATTGTTCATTGATAATCTTGATCATCAAGCTACAATTCATCGGATCTTGACAAACACACCGCAAAAAGAATTACATCGAATAGATCTCCAAGGGAATCGAGGAGAAATTTGTATTGAGAGCCAAAGAGAGAGAAGAAGCCATCTAGCCAATAATCTCTCACAACTGTCATGAAATACTCTCAAACCCAATCCACGTCTATGAGCATAGCATGGCAATATAAGCATAACGTAATAGTAACTCCCAAGGGTTTGATAATAAACAGGTGATAGGTTCCTACCTCATCGACTACTTCCCAACCCACAAGTTAATGACATCCTAACCATACAATGTTTGAGGATTGGAACTAATGCATAAAAATTGGGTGATAAAGAGTATGATCAAAGTGTGAACTTGCCTGCAATGTTGATGAAGATGATTCGCACTCAAAACTCTTGATAGTTCTACTCATCACACTCCGATCAATCTATCGTAACCAAGCAATAGTAAGCACACATAAGCAATCACTCAAAAGATCAGAAAGAACAAGAAGACGATTCAGAAAACATCAAAGCCAAGCAAATAGCTCTTGCAGCATAAAACAATTTCTAACAGTACCAAAATTATGTGAATTTGGCCTTATCAGAATGTTTAGGTCAAGAGCTTCGATTTGCAAAAAGAATCAACTCAAACGGAGCTACGAAACTCAAGTTATGATCAAACGAAGTTTGAATTCAAATCTGATCTAATTCAAATTTTAAACATTTCAAAAACATGTTTGAGTTGGATTAATGGATAGAGGGGATCATAACGAAGACGTGGGCGTTGGTTTCGTTGGATTTGGACTAACGAGTAAAAAGTTATAGTCGTTTGAAGTATAGGGACTATTCTATAAATAAAGTATTCACAACTAGGTCCCTAGCCGAAAATAACAGAAAAAGAAAAAGACTAAAAGGCAAACGTTCGCTTATACGGTCTAAACAGTGGACGTTTGCTGTTTAGTAAAACCTAAAAAAACAGATCTAGTCTAGGTTTTTTTTAAACGAACTTAAAATAAAACCGAGGCGGGTTACGGTTTATATCGGTTCACCCAAAAGAACCGGCAATGATGGTGGTTACTCCGGCGATCTCCGGCGAGGCGGCGCGGGGCTCTGGCAGCGGCTCCGGTGGCGTGGGGCGGCGCAGCGTGGGCAGCGGCGTCGCGAGCGGCGAGCGGCGCGGCAGGTGGAGGGCGGCGGCGGCAAGGTGCGGCCAGGGTGGCGGAGATGCGAGCGCCGGCGACGGCGAGATCTGCGGCGGCGGCGCGACTACGAGGAGCAGCGGCGGCGGCGAAAAGGGACCCAGGGGTCCCTGGGTGGCCTTCTAAAGGGGCAAGGGAGGGCGGTGGCGTGGGGAAGGGGGCACGGAGGCCGGGGGGGGGGGGGTCACGGCGGCGGCGGCAATGTCGTGGCGGCGGCGGACTCGGGAGAAGTCCCGGTCGGGGCGGGAGCGTGGCTGGCGCGCTAGGCTGGGCCTTGGCCTGGCAGGAGCTGGGCCGGCCCAGTTCAGCGGAGGGAAGTATTTAAAAAAAACATTTTCCAGATAAACATAATCATAAAAACAAAAATAAAAGAAAATATTAAATAGGCATATAATATATCAAAATTTTCAGAAAATTATTTTCTACGACATGAACATTTTCCTAGCATTAAATAAAATTCACACAAATTCAGATAATTCAAAGAGTGCTACTGGTCTATTAAAATCCAACAAAAATCATTTTAAAAATACCAAAAATGATTTCAAATTTATTTCTCTCCAATTTTCTGTTGTAGGGAATCATGTTACCCTAATTTCCATATATTTTATTTTTGGAGAAAAATAATTTGAATAAATCTCAAATAACTCCAAATTGAAAATAAATTCAAAAAAACTTTGAATTTAAATTTTTTTTGAAACTCCCAACTCATATTTCATATAATTTGAAGAAGTCATTTTATCTTCTCTCATGGAAATCATTGAGTTGCATAACGTTTCTGAATTGGAAATGTTTCCAAATGGAATTCAAATATTTTCAAAAACCCTTTTATTTAAATAAATGGAAGAAGTCATGTCATCTTCTCTCGAGGTTTTGTATTTGAAAAGAATTTGAATTCATGGAGATCAGAAAGAAAATATGAAAGTTTGGGAAAGTCCTTTTATTCCCTCTCATTTAACTTTCAAAAAGTTTCGAATTCACTCACTTTCAGTCAATCAATCAAACAATCAATATATCTATTTATTTAATATAACATTCCAAAATTTAGAATTTTGGGATGTTACAAACCTACCACCCTTAAAATGAATCTCGTCCTCGAGATTCGGAGAGGCTAGAAAGAAATAGGTTAGGGTCGAGGTCTTCTCAAAATCCATCAATTGTCGCAGGAGGGGGTTTGGGGTGCTACCACCCTTAGAAGCATGGTTATGGTTCCATCAAAACTCATATACTTCATCCATATTGTTAACAGTGTCGGTCTTCTCAGATCTTCAGGATAATTCCTTATCCGGGCTCTTCCGGTAGTGGCATAACCTTTTCCTCAATTCTTCTGTCTTTCATCTAGGTAAGGTTCTTCCGATACTGGGTCTTCTTAGCTGACGGGTCTGGCGCCAAAACTAAAGAACTATCGATATCTCATGGTGGTCAACAATTTATGGTTTCTCCTACAGGAAATGGGTCTGGGTGATCCTCACCGTATAACCTATGGTTGGCAAAAAGCTGCCGTGTACAAGGGAAAAATTCTTATACCATTCTAAGGTTTAACAAGGTTTAATATCGTCGTCTCTCTACTATAGGCAAGTCACTCATATTTACCATCCCATATAGCAAGGCGAATAATAAGAGTAAGTCGGTATGGTGATCAATCCATCCTGCACCCAAATCATTACCCTGTATATGCTTTAGTGAATCTCGCATTCTAACACTCGGTCATCCTCACAAGCATTGCCGAATTTCTCTTGTCGATGAACCAAGTTTGGATAAATCCATAGATTCTGCAAGCCAAACAACCATCTATCGTTCCTTCACAACTCTCAGGTTTTGCGTAACTCCTATAAGATCGTCTGTCGATAATATCGTAACTTCTTTCAAGGTTTTTTCCTTCAGCAAGAATGTGCTTGCTTCTTGGCAGGTCCTGGGGCGTGTGGGTTATGGCACACCTCATCACTTGTAGTCCTTGAACTTATCATCGGGCAACTGATCATTGTTCCAACTTCCTAGTATTCTTAAATCCATCCAATTGTACTGTCATCCTTCCTTCTATTGGCACCAAACCAAGACGTGAGTACTCAGACTTGTCATGGGGTTGCCATTGCTCCATATTACAAACATCATACCTCCTTTATATCCAATAGTACTTCATCTCTTCATCCTCGTGGGATATCCCACATACCGAGGTAAAAACTTATACTTATGAAGTCCATATTCCACTTCGTGGAACATCATTATCCTTTCCAGGGTCAAGCGACCTTACAGGGGAATATTGGCCATCTCTGCATGGTACTTCTTCACCTAGGAAACGTGAAACACATCATGAACTCCTGACAGTCCTTCAGGTGACTCCAACTTGTTGGCCACTTCTCCCATATGCTCCAAAACTCGGTATGGTCCTACAAATCTCGGGGCTAACTTTACCTTATCTCCAATTCGTTTAACTCCTCACAGAGGGGACACACGAAGACATGCTCTGTCTCCAATTTCATAGACTACCTCCTTGCGTTTTTGAGTCTGCATATCTCCTCTGCCTGGACTGAGCTACCTTCAGTCTATCTCGAATCAACTTAACATTCTATTCTGAATCCTTGATCACATTTGGTCCAAACAACTGACAGTCTCCAACTTCATCCCACATAATCTTGGGGCATCACACATATCGAGACAAAACTCGTATGCATTTTGTCCGAAATCCACTCAGTGGAGTATCCTTATCTTTTCCAGGGGTCAACGGTTCTTACAGGGTACTACCACCCTTAAAATGCACAAATCTTCCATAGACCATATTTCTCATACCCTCGGAATGACCAAAATTCTTCTTCATAGAGTAACAACTCATAAAATCCATATCAATACCAACGATGCTAACTTTATTCATTCTCAAGTGATTAAAATCTCTCGCTTTTCCATTACATGTCTCAACTGAACACCTCAATATAAAAGAAAATGTTCTCACTTCTACTACTCCATTTCGTTTGTTGCAAACTCAACTATCTAGCACAAGTTTCCTTCTCCTTGGGGGATTCTCTGGCAAAGTGCCCTGCTCCATTATAACAAAACATATCACTTCTGACAAGTCTCGAGGTTTCCTTTTTGGGCAACTGTTGAGGTAGTGCCCTGACTCCTTGCAGCTGTAACAGGTGATACGACTCAGGTCCTTCCTGGGCTCCAATCGCTTTCTCTTCATGGACTTTTCTAGTTCAATCAGGACTTCTATTTCCTGTGGGTCATACTCTACTTCCTCCATCGGGAATTCTACTAGATCCCCATTCAAACAATTTTGGGAGATGTGTCCTTCTTCTCCACATGAATAGTAAGACTTAGTGCAGGGTTTACTCGGGTCCTCTTTAGGTGTGTCCTCCACATTTTCCTTCATCACGGGTTCTTCTAAAATTTCCATAAGGGCTCCTTTCTTTAATTCTTCTTTTGTATGGTTCTTCGTACCATGGGGTAAATGTGACACTTAGCAGGATAGTGGGTAGTCCCTTCACACAAGAAACAAGTAATCTGCCTAATTGGGCATTCTTCAACTGGGTGACTTCCTTCACAATTAGGGCATTCATCCTTGTGTTCTTTATGGGTGTGCCCTATTTCTCCACAAATCTTGCATGCACAAGGTTTCTTCATATCCTTTCCATAAGGCTTCAACTTCTGGGACACAAACCGAGACTTTGGCAAAGTCAACTTAAATTCTTTCCAAGTGGTTACTCCTTGCCATGCATTGATGGTTTGGTACATTCTCCACCAAGTAGCAGCACCTCTTTCAAAGCACTGAACAGCATGCTGGGTCATATCCTTTCCAACTATAGGATTATTCTCCATGTGATCCTCCATGTTCTGAATCCATTGGTCCGTCTCCAATTGACTCATCGGTCTAGAAGATATAATCTCATCTTCATTCATCCTTTATTGGGTCCATGGGTTTGGGGTGAGATAAGAGAGATAGACAGGGATACACACAATACAAACAAAAGTTTTGAAAAGACAGATTTTATTTGTGGCTGTCAGGAAAAACATCAAACAAATGACAGCTCACAAACATCGCATCTAACGTAGGTATATAATAGGGGTTTGGTCTTCTAAAGGTCAATAAATCTTCAACGCCTCCAATCTCTTCAAGCCTTGTTCATGTCTACAATGGCTTCTTCCGATCATGCTTGTCTTTCTCAAGTTCTTTTCCTAGCTCATCTCTGTTGTAGCAAAGTCTCTCGTGACGTCCTTTAATATTTCTGGAGTTGCATTCCAAACTTCCGGGTTTCAACATCCTTGACATGAACCATGATCCTGCTGTCCTTCAGTTCTTAACGAATCTCCGGTATCTCGAGGTTTTTCTCCTCCTGCTTGGATACTTTCAGCTTTTGGTTCATGAGTTCTTCACGGAATGCTTCCTTGTCTAATACGGCTTCATGGAGCTCCACCTTAAACTGCTTGATGTACTACTCCAGATCCTGGCGATACACCGGCTAAGGTTAAAACTTCATCTTACTAATAGGTGCTCCATCAGCCTTCTTCCATCAAATCCATTCTGAAGAAATGCATCCTTAACTCAGCACGGTGACAATAGCATCAGCGGGCGATGACATCACGGATAACCGTGCTTCTGCCCTTGTCATTGCCATGAGCTATCTTCCATAGTTGATATCTCCTGCCTTAGGGTTTTCTTGACAAAAACTTTGAGTTCTCAGCTCTCCATGTTCCGGTCTTTCTCCAATACATCTTGATCTCGGGTATTGACAGCTCCCATAGTCTGCCAAGTTCCATAAGGGGTGCCTTCCTAGGTCATACTAATCTAGAAATTCTACAGAGCCTTCAAATTCTACTTGTCTTCAGTCTTCAACCATTGTAGTTTCCTTTATTCAGATGTACGGAAAATACTCTTCATTCCAAAGTGGTCTTAGTTGTCAGATATCTTGTACTTCTTGGAGTGGTCTCATCAGCCGAATCTTCATGTGGTCAAAAGGGGAAAGGGGTATGGTCTCACTAAAGGGAATTTTTGAATAAGCTCAGAAGAGAAGAGAGGTAAAAGATCTTTTTGAAAGTGAAAGTTGTAGAGAAAAATCTTTGCTATGGGCTTGCCAATTTCTAGGGTCACGTCCTACAGTCAACATGTGATCTGATACCATCTTGTAGCGACTCGACCCGAATGAATCAAGTCTCTGTGCTTAAGTGTCATCCCTGGATCGGTATGCTGACACACACAGTACTCGAGGATTTATAACAGAGGTAAATCACATGTATAAGTAACGTAAATACTATTGCCTCAATCCAAATAGCGGAAGTAACAAGGTTGTGGATTCCCATCAACACCAATGGCAAAGTTGAGTGTAGAAATCGTAACCCTAACGTATCACTTACTCGTTGTAAGATTCCTGCAACATGAGACGCTGTAGCCACAAAGGGTCAGTACATTGAATGTACTGGCAAATTCACACCATAGAGATTGATGAATAAAGGCTATCACTACATGAATATTTGGCTGGTGGAAAAGCTCTATGGTTATAGTTTTTGCGAAAAGCCAATTTTTCCCTACTACAAAGGATTAAATTTTATTTAACTATCATGGTGGTTGTTAATCATTGATAATGGTTGACAGCATTCTCAATCCCAATTAAGTAACATTATTAAAACCCAACAATATTCATTTAAAGTAACGTGATGAGATCAACAAGATAATCCAAGAACTAGATACTCAAGATGTCCATAATCGGGGACACGGCTAATCATGATTAGTTTATACACTCTGTAGAGGTTTGCGCACTTTTCCCCACAAGACTCGATCTCCTCCGTTGGATTTCTCGCACTACATGGTGTTTGAGAAATGGATGACCGAGACATAGTCTTTCAGAAGCGTTTGCACCTTACGATGGGTAGACTGTACCACCTACAACCCCTACATCTGCTAGTCTACCACTGTAAGAGTTCACACGACTTAATCAACTATGCTAGAGCCCATCATAGCTTGTGGCTGCACACGGAAGTTTCTAGTATAAATAGTCTCATGATCCCTTTGAGCCTGGGTGGCGAACCATAGGATGATCACACGGTAACCCCGGGATCTCCTAGGACAACACTGGTATATCCCCAGGTGTCCGGGCAAGTCCACTGGTATATCCCCAGGGTGCCCCAACAAATCCACCCAGATGAGTATTAAAGTAGCCACCTTAAGTTAAACCTTAGTTAACAATAATCTCTCACAACTGTCATGAAATACTCTCAAACCCAATCCATGTCTACGAGCATAGCATGGCAATATAAGCATAACGTAATAGTAACTCCCAAGGGTTTGATAATAAACAGGTGATAGGTTCCTACCTCATCAACTACTTCCCAACCCACAAGTTAATGACATCCTAACCATGCAATGTTTGAGGATTGGAACTAATGCATAAAAATTGGGTGATAAAGAGTATGATCAAAGTGTGAACTTGCCTGCAATGTTGATGAAGATGATTCGCACTCAAAACTCTTGATAGTTCTACTCGTCACACTCCGGTCAATCTATCGTAAGCAAGCAATAGTAAGCACACATAAGCGATCACTCAAAAGATCAGAAAGAACAAGAAGACGATTCGAAAAACATCAAAGCCAATCAAATAGCTCTTGCAACATAAAACAATTTCTAACAGTACCAAAATTATGTGAATTTGGCCTTATCAGAATGTTTAGGTCAAGAGCTTCGATTTGCAAAAAGAATCAACTCAAACGGAGCTACGAAACTCAAGTTATGATCAAACGAAGTTTGAATTGAAATCTGATCTAATTCAAATTTTAAACTTTTCAAAAACATGTTTGAGTTGGATTAATGGATAGAGGGGATCATAACAAAGACGTGGGCGTTGGTTTCGTTGGATTTGGACTAACGAGTAAAAAGTTATAGTCGTTTGAAGTATAGGGACTATTCTATAAATAAAGTATTCACAACTAGGTCCCTAGCCGAAAATAACAGAAAAAGAAAAAGACTAAAAGGCGAACATTCGCTTATACGGTCTAAACAGTGGACGTTCGCTGTTTAGTAAAACCTAAAAAAATAGATCTAGTCTAGGTTTTTTTTAAACGAACTTAAAATAAAACCGAGGCGGGTTACGGTTTATATCGATTCGCCCAAAAGAACCGGCGATGACGGTGGTTACTCCGGCGATCTTCGGCGAGGCGGCACGGGGCGCCGGCGACGACTCTGGTGGCGTGGGGCGGCTCAGTGTGGGCAGCGGCGTCGGGAGCGGCGCGACAGGTGGAGGGTGGCGGCGGCGGCAAGGTGCGGCCAGGGCGACGGAGATACGAGCGCCGGCGACGGCGAGATCTGCGGCGGCGGCGCGACTACGAGGAGCGGCGGCGGCGGCGAAAACGGGACCCAGGG
The DNA here is from genome assembly GCA_034509565.1 of Triticum monococcum. Taxonomy (NCBI): domain Eukaryota; kingdom Viridiplantae; phylum Streptophyta; class Magnoliopsida; order Poales; family Poaceae; genus Triticum; species Triticum monococcum. The sequence continues at coordinate 480,867,050 of CM067843.1, forward strand.
GTCCCTGGGTGGCCTTTTAAAGGGGCAAGGGAGGGCGGTAGCGTGGGGAAGGGGGCACGGAGGCCGGGACGGTCACGGCAGCGGCGGCGATGTCGTCGTGGCGGCGGACTCGGGAGAAGTCCCGGTTGGGGCGGGAGCGAGGCTGGCGCGCTGGGCTGGGCCTTGGCCTGGCAGGAGCTGGCGGCGGAGGGAAGTACTTTTTTTAAAACATTTTCCAGATAAACATAATCATAAAAACAAAAATAAAAGAAAATATTAAATAGGCATATAATATATCAAAATTTTCAGAAAATTATTTTCTACGACATGAACATTTTCCTAGCATTAAATAAAATTCACACAAATTCAGATAATTCAAAGAGTGCTACTGGTCTATTAAAATCCAACAAAAATCATTTTAAAAATACCAAAAATGATTTCAAATTTATTTCTCTCCAATTTTCTGTTGTAGGGAATCATGTTACCGTAATTTCCATATATTTTATTTTTGGAGAAAAATAATTTGAACAAAACTCAAATAACTCCAAATTGAAAATAAATTCAAAAGAACTTTGAATTTAATTTTTTTTGAAACTCCCAACTCATATTTCATATAATTTGAAGAAGTCATTTTATCTTCTCTCATGGAAATCATTGAGTTGCATAAAGTTTCTGAATTGGAAATGTTTCCAAATGGAATTCAAATATTTTTCAAAAACCCTTTTATTTAAATAAATGGAAGAAGTCATGTCATCTTCTCTCGGGGTTTTGTATTTGAAAAGAATTTGAATTCATGGAGATCAGAAAGCAAATATGAAAGTTTGGGAAAGTCCTTTTATTCCCTCTCATTTAACTTTCAAAAAGTTTTAAATTCACTCACTTTCAGTCAATCAATCAAACAATCAATCAATCTATCTATTTAATATAACATTCCAAAATTTAGAATTTTGGGATGTTACAGTTTATGATCTCTAGATCATGTTGCTTATAACGAAAATTTAAGGAAGAGGGTTCCTACCGATGTTTTAGTTGATAAGATTTCTAAGCTTAATGATAATTTTTCTATACAAAACAACGGATTGAGTTTCTCTCTTGGGCATAAGCTCATGACTTTTTTCCAAAAGAACGCTTACAATGATGAGTTTGTTATACAATATGAAGGGCCGAAGGAGGAACCAATTCCTCCCGAGATTGATCTTGGGGATTCCTATCCCATTAAATTTAGACCTTTTGATTACTTTTTCTTGCCACAAAGAAAACTTGCTGCTGAACAAAGGGAGTATGAGATGAGTTTTCGAGGTTTGCCTTATCACTACTACGATTATGCCTAGATCTATTTGTGTTTTATGCCTAGCCAGGGGCATTAAACAATAGCGCTTGTTGGGAGGCAACCCGATTTTATTTTTTCTTTTTTCTTTTTAGGTCTTGCAATAAATAATTCATCTAGCCTCTAGTTAGATGCGGTTTTGTGTTTTTAATTAGTGTTTGTGCCAAGTAAGACCTTTGGGATAGCTTATGGTGATAATTGATTTGATCTTGCTAAAAAATAGAAACTTTCGCAGCCAGGAAAATAATTTTCCTTTTTAACTGAAGCGTGATAAAATACTTATTATTTTTTCAGAAGATTTATAAACTAATTTCTTAGGTTTTCCTAATTTTTCAGAATTTTTGGAGTTACAAAAGTATTCTAAATATCTAGATTTCTACAGACTGTTTTGTTTTTGAAAGATTATGTTTTCTATGTGTTGTTTGCTTATTTTGATGATTCTATGGGGAGTATCGAGGGTATGAACCATGGATAAGTTGGAATACAGTAGATATTACACCAATATAAATAAATAATCAGTTCACAAAAATACCAAAAGTGGTGATTTATTTTCATATACTGACGGAGCTTATGAGATTTTCTGTTGAGTTTTGTGTTGTGAAGTTTTCAAGTTTTGAGTAAGCATTTGATGGATTAAGGAATAAGGAGTGGCAAGAGCCTAAGCTTGGGGATGCTAAAGGCACCCTGAGGCAATATTCAAGGACAAACAATAGCCTAAGCTTGGGGATGCCCCGGAAGGCTTCCCCTCTTTCGTCTTCATCTATCGGTAACTTTACCTGAGGCTATATTTTTATTCACCACATGATATATATTTTGCTTGGAGCGTCTTGTATGATTTGAGTCTTTGTTTTTTTGTTTGCCACAAACATCCTTGCTGTACACACCTTTTGAGAGAGACACACATGAATCATGATTTATTAGAATACTCTATGTGTTTCACTTATGTCTTTTGAGCTAGGCAATTTTGCTCTAGTGCTTCACTTATATTTTCTTAGAGCACGATAGTGGTTTTATTTTATAGAAATTGATGAACTCTCATGCTTCACTTACATCATTTTGAGAGTCCTTAAACATCATGGTAATTTTCTTTGGTTATAAGTTTAGTCCTAATATGATAGGCATTCACAAGGGATATAATAAAAACTGTCATATAAAGTGCATTGAATACTATGTGAAGTTTGATTCCTTATGATTGTTTTGAGATATGAAGATGGTGACATTAGAGTCATGCTAGTGAGAAATTGTGAATTTGAGAAATACTTGTGTTAAAGCTTTTGATTCCCGTAGCATGCACGTATGGTGAACCGTTATGTGATGAAGTCGGAGCAATATTTATTTATTGATTGTCTTCCTTATGAGTGCGGTCGGGGATGAGCGATGGTCTTTTCCTACCAATCTATCCCCCTAGGAGCATGTGAGTAGTCCATCATTTCGATAACTAATTGATTTTTGCAATAAGTATGTGAGTTCTTTATGATTAATGATGTGTCCATGGATTATACGCACTCTCACCCTTCCACCATTGCTAGCCTCTCTAGTGCCGGGCAACTTTCACCGATACCATAAACGCACAATATACCTTCCTGAAAACAGCCACCATACCAACCTATTATGGCATTTCCATAGCCATTCCGAGATATATTACCATGCAACTTTCCACCATTCCATTTATTATGACACGTTCCATCATTTTCATATTGATTTGCATGGTCGTGTAGTCGACATCGTATTTGTGGCAAAGCCATCATTCATAATTCTTTCATACATGTCACTCTTGATTCATTGCACATCCCAGTACACTACCAGAGGCATTGATATAGAGTAATATTTTGTTCTAAGTATCGAGTTGTAATTCTTAAGTTGTAAGTACATAAAAGTGTGATGATCTTCATTATTATAGCATTGTCCCATGTGAGGAATGGATGATGGAGACTATGATTCCCCCACAAGTCGGGATGAGACTCCGGACGAAAAAAAGATGCCAAAAAATTCCAGGGAGAACATTTATATCTTGAAATTAAGTGAAGGGATCATCTCTTAATTCTACCGCCGCTCTAGGAAAAATAAGATGCATAATGTAAAAATATCACATGCAAACAAAATATGTGACATGATATGGCCATCATCATCTTGTGCTTTTGATCTCCATCTCCAAAGCATCTTCATGATCTCAATCGTCACCGGCATAATACACCTTGATCTCCATCATAGCGTTGGGGTCGTCTCGCCAACTATTGCTTCTACAACTGTTGCTAACTGATACGTCTCGAACGTATCTATAATTTTTATTGTTCCATGCTATTATATTATCTGTTTTGGATGTTTTATATGCATTAATATGCTATTTTATATTATTTTGGGGACTAACCTATTAAGCTAGAGCCCAGTACCAGTTCCTGTTATTCCTTGTTTTTGACATTCGCGGAAAAGGAATACCAAACGGAGTCTAAACGGAATAAAACCTTCACGATGATTTTTCTTGGACCAAAAGACAACCAGGAGGCTTGGAGATGAAGTTGGAGGAGCCACGAGGTGGCCACAAGGACAAAGGGCGCGCCCCCACCCTTGTGGGCCCCTCATGCACCTCCTGACCTAATTCTTGCGCCTTTATATTCCCATATATCCCCAAAACAACAGAAGCATCCATGAAAACACTTTTCCACCGCCGCAACCTTCTGTACCCGTGAGATCGCATCCAGGGACCTTTTTGGCACCCTGTCAGAGGGGGATTCGATCACGGAGGGCTTCTACATCAACCCTATCGCCCTTCCGATGAAGCGTGAGTAGTTTAGCACAGACCTACGGGTCCATAGCTAGTAGCTAGATGGCTTCTTCTCTCTCTTTGATTCTTAATACCATGTTCTCCTTGATGTTCTTGGAGATTTATTCGATATAATACGTTTTTTGTGGTGTGTTTGCCGAGATCCGATGAATTGTGGATTTATGATCAGCTTATCTTATGAATATTATTTGAATCTTTTCTGAATTCTTCGATGCGTGATTTGATATCTTTGTAATTCTCTTCGAACTATTTGTTTGGTTTGGCCAACTAGATTGGTTTTTCTTGCAATGGTAGAAGAGCTTAGCTTTGGGTTCAATCTTGTGGTGTCCTTTCCCAGTGATAGTAGGGGCAGCAAGGCATGTATTGTATTGTTGCCATCAAGGATAAAAAGGTGGGTTTTCATAATATTGCTTAAGTTAACTCCTCTACGTCATGTCGTCTTGCTTAATGCGTTACTCCCTTCTTTATGAACTTAATACTCTAGATGCATGCTAGATAGCAGTCAATGTGTGAAGTAATAGTAGTAGATGCAGAATCGTTTCAGTCTACTTGACACGGACGTGATGCCTATATTCATGATCATTGCCTTAGATATCATCATAACTTTGCGCTTTTCTATCAATTGATCGGCAATAATTTGTTCACCCACTGTATTATTTTCTATCTTGAGAGAAGCCTCTAGTGAAACCTATGGCCCCGGGGTCTATTTTCCATCATATAAGTTTCTGATCTATAATTTTAGTTTCCAATCTACTATTTTGCAATCTTTTACTTTCCGTTCTATAAACCAAAAATATTTACTTTACCATTTGTTTACTTTCATCTATATCTATTAGATCTCACTTTTGCGAGTTGCCATCAAGGGATTGACAACCACTTTATCACGTTGGGTGCAAGTTATTTGATTGTTTGCGCAAGTATTCGGTGACTTGAGCGTTGTCTCCTACTGGATTGATACCTTGGTTCTCAAACTAAGGGAAATACTTATCTCTACTTTGCTGCATCACCCTTTCCTATTCAAGTGAAAAACCAACGCAAGCTCAAGAATTAGCACTAACACATAGCGATAAAGTAATGCAATTACATGGCACTTTGTGATTGACACGCATGTCATAAAGTAATTAGAGACAACCTTAAGGCTCCTGCCGCTTGTCATACTCATCGACATGCAAGTCGTGAACTTATTACAAAAGATGATCATCTCATACATCAACATATATCAAATCATATCTTGACCATATCACGTCACAACATTCCCTACAAAAACAAGTTAGACCTCCTTGTAACACCCTCGATGCGACTATATCTCCCACGTGTCGAGGCACGACTTAGAGGCATAATCGCATTGAAGGCATATGTCGCAAGTCAGGCAATCATCACAAACATCCCATGTAATATAGATAAATAAAAGGGATAACATAGTTGGCTTACACTCGCCACGTCAATCAAGTACATAAATAACATACATCATCCAAACACTCATGGCCCGACTACGGCGCCAAAATGAAGATAACCCAACAAGCAACATGGTCCCGATCACCCCAACTGGGCACCACTACTGATCATCAGGAAAAGAAACATAGTAACGCTGAGAGTCCTCGTCGAACTCCCACTTGAGCTCAAGCGCGCCATCTGGAGCTGTATCATCAGGCCCTGCATCTGGTGTAATAGTAATCTGTGAGCCACAGGGACTCAGCAATCTCGCACCTTCGCGATCAAGACTATTTAAGCTTAATAGGTAAGGCAAGGTAAATATATGTGGAGCTGCAGCGAGTGACTAGCATGTATGGTGGCTATCCTATTCGCAAAAGAGAGCGAGAAGAGAAGGCAAAGCGCGAACGCACAACTAAAGAGGGCAATCCTGCGCAAACATTACTCCAACACCGTGTCCACTTCCCGGACACCGCCGAGAATACGCCATCACGGTAACTCACACACTTGATTCATTTTAATTAAGTTAAAGTTTAAGTTATCTACAACCGGACATTAACAATTTCCCATCTGCCCATAAACGCGGGCACGGCTTTCGAAAGTTCAAATCCCTGCAGGGGAGTCCCAACTTAGCCCATGACAAGCTCTCACGGTCAACAAAGGAATAGACCTCCTCCCGAGATGTTCCGATCAGACTCGGTATCTCGGTTCTTCAAGACATTTCGACAGGTTAAAACTAGACCAGCAACACCGCCCGAATGTGCCGACAAATCCCGATAGGAGCTGCACATATCTCGTTCTCAGGGCACACTCAGATGAACACTACGTACAACTAAAACCAACCCTCAGGTTGCCCCGAGGTGGCGCTGCAAGTGGCTCTGTTTGGACCAACACTTAGAGGAGCACTGGCCCGGGGGGGGGGGGGGGGGGTTAAAATAAGATGACCCTCGGGCTCCGGAAACCCAAGGGAAAAAGAGGCTAGGTGGCAAATGGTAAAACCAAGGTTGGGCATTGCTGGAAAAGCTTTAAACAAGACGAACTATCAAGGGGTTCCCATTATAACCCAACCGCGTAAGGAACGCAAAATCCGGGAACATAACACCGATATGACGGAAACTACGGCGGCAAGAGTGGAACAAAACACTAGGCGAGAGGCCGAGCCTTCCACCCTTTACCAAGTATATAGATGCATTAAGATAACATGGCAATATAATGATATCCCAATAAGTAAGTAATGTTCCAACAAGGAACGGTCTCCAATCTTCACCTACAACTAGCAACGCTATAAGAGGGGTTGCGCAAAGCGGTAACATAGCCAATCAACGGTTTGCTAGGACAATGGTGGGTTAGAGGCTAAACATGGCAATTTGGGAGGCTTGAAAGCAATTGGTAGGCATCGTAGCATTGGCATAGAAAAAGAGCAAGCAAACTAGCATAGCAAAGATAGTAGTGATTTCGAGGGTATGATCATCTTGCCTGCAAAGTTGTCAGAGTTGGCTGGATCCTCGAAAGCAAACTCAACGGGCTCGTCGTTAACGAACTCGTCTCCCGGCTCTAACCAAACAAGACAAACAAGCAACAAGGACACAATCAACCACGGGCAAGCTCAAACAACATGATGCAATGAAGATATGCTATGCGGGATGAGATGCGGGATGCATATGCAAGATATGACGAGAAATGCATGACCCTGGCCTCAGCTTGGAAAACCAAGTGTGCCACTGGAAAGATGAGATGAAATCGCTTGAAAACGATATAAAGATCACCGGAAACGGAGTTACAGTTTGGAAATGGCAAGCGATTCAAATATGACACCGGTCTGCGATTTACAGCAAGTAGCCAACTAAATGCAATGAGGTGAACATGCTACAGCACTCAAACATGACAACAAAATACATGGAAGGGATGCATTCAAGATGCTTAACAAAAGTCTAGCATTGAGCTACGGCCAATTCATCCACTAACAGGTTCAAACAAGCATGGCAAATCTGCATATGGTAAATAGATCTCAGACTTAGTGAAATTAACACTTGTCTGGAATTTCAGATCAGGTAGCACTCTTCAGAGCAACAAAACTACATGCTACAGGACCTGAACATGGCAAAGTAAGACATGGCATGGAGCTACTCAAAGAGCTTAAAAAAGTCCCTTAGTGACCTTGAGCCAAAAGGGATCACAAAATACATTTGCAAGCATGTGAACATAGTAAAAACATAATCAGTTTTCAGACTTAGTGAAAACTGGGACATGCTGAAAACAGATATCAAGTAGGCATGTTTACGAGCTCGATGCACTCACTACGGTGCAAGTCATGATAAGCTAAGCATACACCTATCAAGAACACACAAAATAAAAGCTAGACATGGCAAGAACAATAACATAGCATGCATGGATCAACTACAACATCATCGGCAAAATTGCAAACAAGTTGACAATCTGCCCAGATTCACAAAGTAGCAAAAGTAGAGCTCGATTGACTCAAGCTAGGTTGCTCCATATATGCAAACAAAGACATGGATGGATAGAGCACTACAAGATTAACAAAACATCCTTACTGGTCATCCTCAAAAGAGGCACGGATCACTAGGAAACAACATGAACATATGGCATCATGAACTAAACAGTTCAAAGACTTGGTGGAAATGCTAAGTCCCTGAAAACAGAATTACCAAGTGCCTCACTTTGCAAGCTTGCACTAGTCACCACACACATCACGAAAATACATGGGTTGCACATCTGGAAAGACGACAAACTCTTAACAAAACGTATGTAGAGCATCAGGGCATATCATGCACACAATAATCATGGCAAAAATGACAAATGTCTAAGATGGAGTAGCAGATCTGACAATTATCTCAAGTAGCCCTCTTCTAATAGCATTTCAGGCATCAAGATGAACTCAAATGAAAATGATGCAATGGAATGAAATGATGTACTCTCTGAGGCGAACATTTTGATATGTTATATGCATGAATCGGAGCTACGGATGCAAAGTTACGAGGCTATGAACAGGAGCACTTGGATCTGCAAATCCGAGGACTTAGTGGAAAAAAATCAACCTAGGGTTATTGTTCACGGCCAGATCTGGATCGGCAAAAAACACTGTAGCAGCGGCGCGGAAGTCAAGGATGGCCGGACTTGGTGGGCTCGCCGGCCGGAGGAGGCCGATGGGGATCGCCGGCGTGCTCTCGCCGGAGCACGGGACGGCGGGTGCGGCGTCGGGGTGGCAAGGGCGGCGTGGCCGCGGGCGATGGCGGCGGCCGGTCGGTGACCGAGGCGGAGGTGGCGGAGTGCGGCGATGGCGGGCGGCGGCACGGTGCCGGCGGGGATCCGGCGAGCGGCGCGGGAGGAAGGAGGAGGTCGGGCGGCGGCGGAGAAGACCCGGGCCCCGGGGGCTCTCCTCGGGCCCGGCGGGCCGCGGGCGGTGGTGGAGGCGATCTGCCACGTGGCAGGCAGCGGTTCGCGGAGGCGGAGAATCTGGCGCGGTGCGGACAATGTCCGGCCGCGCGGAGGCGATTTTTTAGGGTTTTAGGGGAGACGGAGATCCGAAATTGGAGGGGTTCTTTAAATAGAGGTAGAGCGAGCTAGGAGTGTCCAAATGAGGTGCGGTTTTCGGCCATGCGATCGTGATCGAACGATCTAGATGATGGAGAAGACTTAGGTGGGTTTTGGGCCAAATTGGAAGGGTGTTGGGCTGCAACACACACGAGGCCTTTTCGGTCCCTCGGTTAACCGTTGGAGTATCAAACGAAGTCCAAATGATACGAAACTTGACAGGCGGTCTACCGGTAGTAAACCAAGGCCGCTTGGCAAGTATTGGTCCAATCCGGAAATGTTTAATCCCCACACATGAAAGAAAAGGTAGAAATGACCACCGAAGGAGAACGAAGCGCCGGAATGCAAAACGGACAACGGGGAAAATGCTCGAATACATGAGATGAACATGTATGCAAATGCAATGCACATGATGACATGATATGAGATGCATGACAACAATAACAACACACGGAGACAAAGACCCGAACCCGGGAAAATAAAATAACCTAAGGCCGGAAACGGCAAGAGTTGGAGTACAAATTGGGTAAGTCATATCCGGGGTGTTACACTCCACTACTTTGTTGTTGCAAGTTTTACGTGGCTGCTGATACGTCTCCAACATATCTACTTTTCCTAATGCTTTTCCTCTTGTTTTGGACTCTAATTTGCATGCTTTGAATGAAACTAACCCCGGACTCACGCTGTTTTCAGCAGAACTACCATGGTGTTGTTTTTGTGCAGAAATAAAAGTTCTCGGAATGGAATGAAACTTTGCGAGGAATTTTATATGATATATAAGAATTTCTAGAGCCAAGACCTACGGGAGAGGGGCACCTGGGTGGGCACAACCCACCAAGGTGCGCTCCCCTCTCCTAGCATGCCCAGGTGGGTTGTCCCCACCAAGTGGCCCCACAGACCCTAAAACCAACGCTATAAAATCCTATTTTCGGAGAAAAAATCAGGGAGAAAGAATTATCACGATCGACGAGATGGAGCCGACGCCAAGCCCTATTCTTCCTCGGGAGGGCAGATCTAGAGTCCATTTGGGGCTCCGGAGAGGGTGATCTTCGTTCTTCGTCATCACCAACCCTTCTCCATCGCCAATTTCATGATGCTCCCCACCGGGAGTGAGTAATTCCTTCGTAGGCTCGCTAGTCAGTGAGGAGTTGGATAAGATTCATCATGTAATCGTGTTAGTTTTGTTAGGGCTTGATCCCTAGTATACACTATGTTCCTAAATTGGTGTTTCTATGACTTTGCCATGCTTAATGCTTGTCACTTTGGGCTCGGGTGCCATGATTTCAGATCTGAATCGTTTATGTAATCAGCATTATATTCTTGTTCTCGATCCAATCTTGCAGGTTATAATTGTCTCATGATGAATATCATCCAACAAGTCACCGATCCAATGCCTACGAATTTACTTATATTGTTCTTGCTAAGTTACTACTGCTATCATCACTGTTACACTTGCTATAAAACTATTTCTATCACTATTATCGTTACTGTCACTGCTATCACTACTATCAAAACTATCATATTACTTTTCTACTAATTACTTGCTGCAGATAATTAATCCCCAGGTGTGGTTGAATTGACAACTCATCTGCTAATACCTTCAAATATTCTTTGCCTCCCCTTGTGTCGAATCTATAAAATTGGGTTGAATACTCTACCCTCGAAAACTGTTGCGATCCCCTATACTTGTGGGTTATCAAGACCTTTTTCTGGCGCCGTTGCCGGGGAGCATAGCTATATTTGTTGAGTCACTTGAGATTATTTTCATATTATCACTATGAAGAATATGATGGATTCTAAGACTAAGATATTTCCCTCAAAGACAAGGGGAGGTAAGGAACTGCCATCCAGTTCTGGTTTAGATTCACCTTCTGTTATAAGTAAACTGGTAACACCACCACATGCTATTAGTTCTGATATGTTGCAAGTTATAGATGATGCTACTTCTGCTATGGATAATGCTTATGATGATGCTAGTACCTTGCTTAATGATGATGTGCCACTTGGTGAATTTCTTGATAAACAAATTACTAGAGTTATACAACATGATGTTGTTGAATGATGATGAGATTGAAACCGAATCTCCTGAAACTCCTACTAGAATTAGCCTTCCTAGATATGAATTTCCTAAGGCACCGGAAGGTTATGTTATGAGTGAAGAAACAACTAGAGATATTCTTGCTTGCAATGATAGAGATGATCTAGAGAAATTATTATGCAAGTATAAAAAAAATCTCTGAATGCTAGAATGAAATGTGATCCTAAGTTTGCTACTTCACCTATCTTTATTGATGATAAGGATTATGAATTCTCCGTCGACCCAGAGTTAATTACTTTAGTTGAATCTGATCCTTTCCATGGTTATGAAACTGAAACTGTTGTTGCACATCTTACTAAGTTGAATGACATAGCCACCCTTTTTACTCATGATGAGAAAACTCGCTATTACTTTATACTCAAATTATTTCCTTTATCATTAAAGGGTGATGCTATAGCTTGGTACAATACTCTTGCTCCTAGTTGTGTGTGCAGTCCCCAGGATATGATTTATTACTTCTCTGAAAAATATTTCCCTGCTCATAAGAAACAAGATGCCTTGCAGGAAATATTTAACTTTGTGCAAATTAAAGAAGAGAGTCTCCCACAAGCTTGGGGGAGGCTTTGCCAATTACTTAATGCTTTGCCCTATTATCCTCTTAAGAAAAATGAAATACTTGATATCTTCTATAATGGACTAACTGATGCTTCCAGGGACTTCCTAGATAGTTGTGCTGGTTGTGTTTTCAGGGAATGAGCTGTTGGGAAAGCTGAAGAATTATTGAATAACATATTTAAAAATTATGATTATTGGACTATTCCTGAATCACCGCCTAAACCCACTCCAAAGAAGAGGGGTATATTATATCTCGGTCTTAAAGATATTCAAGAGGCAAAGAAATCTATGAAGGAAAAAGGTATTAAAGCTGAGGATGTTAAAATTTTACCTCCTATTGAAGAAATACATTGGCTTAATAAACCACCACTGCCTAAGGTGGTAGAGGTAAATTCTCTTATGAAGTTCAATGATAATGAGAATCCTCACAATATGCATCCTAGTCAATGCCTTTATGAGTTTGAAATTTACATTAGAAAACAAGATCACTTCATTGCAAATGTTATGAAACAATTGAAATACAATTCTGATATGATTGCTCGATTGAGTGACTTGTTATTTAGAATCTCAAATGATGTTAGAGGTGTTGGAAAACATGCTTCTATTGTTCAAACTCAGTTAGAAAAAGTTGCTAAATCTCACAGAGAATTGCTTGATGAAATGAATAATAATATGCATGACTTTGCTGTTAGAGTTGCAACTAGAGGAGGTAAAATGACTCAGGAACCACTTTATCCTATGGGACACCCAAAAAGAATTGAACAAGATTCACAAAGAGCCAACACTAGTTCACCTAGTTCTTCTAAAAAGAAAAAGAAGAATGATAGGACTTGACATGCTCCTAGTGAACCTGAAATAGAAAAACCTCCTGACAATGATAATGAAACTTCTATCTCTGATGCTGAAACTCAGTCTGGTAATGAACAGTCACCTAGTGATAATGAAAAAGATAATGCATATGTTCATGAAGATACTCTACCAAATAATAAAGAACCAGACAATGATGTTGAGATAGAACCACCTGTTGATCTTGATAACCCACAACCTAAGAATAAAAGATATGATAAAAGAGACTTTGTGGCTAGAAAACACGGTAAAGAAAGAGAACCGTGGGTTCAAAAACCTATGCCGTTTCCACCTAAGTCAACTAAAAAGAATGATGATGAAGAATTTGAACGCTTTGCTGAAATGCCGAGGCAAGTCTTTTTGTGTACTCACTTGACCGATATCTTGAAAATGCCTCCTTATGCAAAGTACATGAAAGACAACATCACTAATAAGAGAAAAATACTGGAAGCTGAAATCTCCACTATGCGTGCTAATTACACTTTTAAAGATGGAGTACCTAAAAAACTTGGAGATCCGGGAATACCAACTATACCTTGCTCTATCAAAAAGAATTATGTGAAAACTGCTTTGTGTGATTTAGGAGCTGGTGTTAGTGTTATGCCTTTCTCTTTATATAAAAGACTTGATCTGAATAAACTCACACCTACTGAAATATCTTTGCAAATGGCTGACAAATCAACTGCCATACCTATCGGTATCTGTAAGGATGTGCCTGTTGTTGTTGCTAATGTTACTATTTTGACTGACTTTGTTATACTTGAGATGCCCGAGGAAGACAACATGTCGATTATCCTTGGTAGACCCTTCTTGAATACTGCAGGGGCTGTTATTGATTGCAATAAAAGCAAGGTCACTTTTCATATCAATGGCAATGAACATAAGGTGCACTTTCCGAAGAAACAATTCCAAGTGAATGGTATTAATGTTATTGAAAAATCTCCGACAATCACTATTGGAAGTTTTCAAATACCTTTACCTACTGTCAAAAAGAAATATGAAATGCTTATTGTTGGGGACATGTTGGCCCTCTCACTTATCTCTTTACACCACATCATCACCTACCTCCAGAAAAAAATCTCCATTTGCTCTCTCTCCCGTGTTCTTGCTCTCAAACCCGCAGATTTCAAACTCTTTGCTCGAAGCTCCATTTTCGAAACTGTTTCGGGGGATTGTTGCTTGGTATGTGACTCCACCATTTGTCCAATTAGTTTTTGTTTTACTGGTTTGTATTTTGAATATTAGCTACTCTTGGTGCTACTGTAGATGTGCTTGCATGTTGAATTCTTAGTGTTCTAAGTAGTTTGAATGTTTTTATGCCCTCTATGTATCCCTATGAGTAGTTGGTATCATTTTTGTGAAGTTTTGTTGAGAAAATTTTGTGGGATAATAAATTTCAGAATTTTCTTCATAGGAAAACCATGAATATATTTAGGAACTTTGGCTCCAAGAAGAACTCCAAGGGTGTTATTGGGGAGTGAGGGAGTCCTGGATTAGGGGGTCTCCGGACAGCCGGACTATATCCTTTGGCCGGACTGTTGGACTATGAAGATACAAGATTGAAGACTTCGTCTCATGTCCGGATGGAACTCTACTTGGCGTGGAAGGCAAGCTAGGAAATACGGATATGTATATCTCCTCCTTTGTAACCGACCTTGTGTAACCCTAGCCCTTTCCGGTGTCTATATAAACCGGGGGGTTTTAGTCCGTAGGACAACATACAATCAAACCATAGGCTAGCTTCTAGGGTTTAGCCTCTCCGATCTCGTGGTAGATCAACTCTTGTAATACTCATATCATCAAGAATAAATCAAGCAGGAAGTAGGGTTTTACCTCCATCAAGAGGGCCCGAACCTGGGTAAAACATCGTGTTCCCTGCCTCCTGTTACCATCCACCTTGGACGCACAGTTAGGGACCCCCTACCCGAGATCCGCCGGTTTTGACACCGACATTGGTGCTTTCATTGAGAGTTCCTCTGTGTCGTCGCCGTTAGTCTTGATGGCTCCTACGATCATCGATAGCGATGCAATCTAGGGTGAGACTTTTCTCCCCTGACAGATCTTTGTGTTCGGCGGCTTCGCACTGCCGGCCAACTCGCTTGGCCATCTGGAGTAGATCGAAAGTTGTGCCCCTGGCCACCAGGTCAGGTTTGGAAGCTTAAACTACATGGCCGACATCCGTGGAGACTTGATCTTCAATGGATGCGAGTCCCTGCCTTGTGCGCCGCGCGTTCATGATGAGTACGATTTAGCTCTATCATCGGACCATATTCAGGAGATCGTACCGGCAGCAGCTCCGAGCCTCAATTCGGAGCCAGTTGCGCCATCCATGGATGGGTGGATGGACCCTGTCACGGAGGCCGTACCCTCAACGGTGATCGAGCCGAATATCGACCTTACCCTTCACGAGAGCCGTGTCGCCAAACTGCCGGATCCTTCTCCGGCCACGGACTCCGAACCGCCTGCGCCCGTGCCTGTCGAATCCAACTAGGCGCCGATCATGGAGTTCACCTCTGCAGATATCTTTCAGCACTCGCCTTTCAGCGACATACTGAACTCACTAAGGTCTCTCTCCTTGTTAGGAGAGTCCTGGCCAAACAATGTTCGGCAGGATTGGGATGCGGATGACGAAGAAATTTGCCGCCCACCCACCACCCACTTAGTAGCCACTGTCGATGACTTAACCGACATGCTCGACTTCGACTCCGAAGACATTGATGGTATGGACGACGATACGGGAGTCAAAGAGGAATCACTGCCCACAGGGCACTTGACAGCCACCTCATCATACGATATATACATGGTGGACACACCCAAAGAAGGCAATGGCAACGAGACAACGGAGGATGACCCCTCCAAGAAGCAACCCAAGCGCCGGCGTCAGCGGCGCCGCTCTAAGTCCTGCCAAGGCAAAAGTGGTGATACCAGCACCGGAGATAATATCACTCCGGACAGTGCCCAAGACAACAACAATCCCCTCCAGCAAGATTTAGAGCAGGAGGATGGAGGAGCCAGCTCTCCTGAGAGAGCGACAGATGGAGAGGCGGAGGATGATAATTACATGCCTCCGAAGACGAGGCAAGCCTTGGCGATGACGAATTCGCCGTGCCAGAGGATCCGGTCGAACAAGAGTGCTTCAAGCGCAGGCTTATAGCCACGGCAAATAGCCTTAAGAAAAAGTAGAAGCAGCTTTAAGCTGATCATGATTTGCTAGCTGACAGATGGAGTGAAGTCCTGGCGGCCGAGGAGTATAAACTCGAACGCCCCTCCAAGAGTTACCCAAAGTGCAGGCTGCTACCCCGACTAGAGGAGGAAGCACCGAAACCTACATCCCCGGCGTATGATGCGGCTGATCGGCCACCTCCTGGCCGCGATAGAGAGACATTCCAGCCAAAAGCTCAGCCCACACCCTGACGTCATTCAAATAAAAAGGCAGGGCGAAATACGCCAGACCTGCGAGACGTATTGGAGGACAAAGCAAAACATGCAAGATCGATCTAAGGATCACGGGGGCGCGCCACTATGCGAGACGATAATCGTCATGCCAGATACAGTAAAAGTAAGTCCGGCCGGGCCGAACACAGCGGGCAAGACTCATTCAAGCTGCGTCGCGATATAGCCTAGTACAAAGGTGCCGCACACCCCTAATGCTTCATAGACGAAGTGATGGATCATCAAATCCCAGAGGGTTTCAAACCTGTGAATATAGAATCATACGATGGCACAACAGATCCTGCGGTATGGATCGAGGATTTCCTCCTGCACATCCACATGGCCCACGGTGATGACCTACACGCCATCAAATACCTCCCACTCAAACTCAAAGGACCAGCTCGACATTGGCTCAACAGCTTGCCAGGAGAGTCCATTGGCTGTTGGGAAGATCTGGAAGCCGCATTCCTCGACAACTTTCAGGGCACTTATGTGCGACCACCAGATGCCGATGACTTGAGCCACATAATTCAGCAGCCAGAGGAATTGGCCAGGCAATTCTGGACATGGTTCCTAACAAAGAAAAATCAAATCGTCGACTGTCCGGATGTAGAGGCCCTAGCAGCTTTCAAGCACAACATCCGCAATGAGTGGCTAGCCCAGCACCTTGGTCGGGAAAAGCCGAAATCTATGGCAGCCCTCATGAAACTCCTGACCCGCTTTTGCGTGGGAGAAGACAACTGGCTGGCTCGTAGTAATAACATATCAAAGAACCGTGGTACTTCGGATACCAATGACGGCAATGGTAGGTCCCGTTGCAACAAGCATAAGCGCCGCAGTAACAGCGACAATACCGAGGATACGGAAGTCAATGCCGGATTCAAAGGTTCTAAACCCGGTCAGCGGAAAAAGGCATCCAAAAGAAGCACTCCGGGCCCGTCTAGTTTGGACCGTATACTCGATCGCTCGTGTCAAATACACGGCACCCCCGACAAGCCAGCCAACCACACCAACAGGGACTGTTGGGTGTTCAAGCAGGCCGGCAAGTTAAATGCCGAAAACAAAGATAAGGGGTCACATAGCGATGACGAGGAGGAGCCCCGGCAGCCGAACACCGGAGAACAGAAGAGGTTCCCCCCACAAGTGCAGACGATGAACATGATATACGCAACCCACATCCCCAAGAGGGAGCGGAAGCGTGCGCTCAGGGACGTATATGTGTTGGAGCCAGGCGCCCCCAAGTTCAACCCATGGTCTTCCTGTTCGATCACCTTTGATCGCAGGGACCACCCCACTAGCATCCGTCATGGCAGATTTGCTGCACTGGCCCTAGACCCAATCATTGACGGATTTCACCTCACTCGAGTCCTAATGGACGGCGACAACAGCCTGAACCTGCTTTATCAAGACACAGTGCGCAAAAATGGGTATAGACCCCTCAAGGATCAAACCCACTAAAACGACCTTTAAAGGCATCATACCAGGTGTAGAGGCCCATTGCACAGGCTCAGTCACACTGGAAGTGGTCTTCTGATCTCTGGATAACTTCCGAAGCGAAGAGTGAATCTTCGACATAGTCCCGTTCCGCAGTGGCTACCATGCACTGCTCGGGCGAACCACATTTACAAGATTCAATGCGGTACCGCATTATGCATATCTCAAGCTCAAGATGCCAGGGCCTCGGGGGGTCATCACAGTCAATGGAAACACAGAGCGCTCTCTCCACATGGAGGAGCACACTGTGGCCCTTGCAGCAGAAGCGCAAAGCAGCCTCTTAAGGCAATCCACTAGTTCGGCGATAAGGACCCGGACAACTTCAAGCGCGCCCGGAGTAATCGGCAACTGGACCGCCTGGCACGTCCCGAGCTCGCATAGCAATGCGGCCCCACCCCGGCCCCAGCCAAACGGCGAAATTCATGCCACGTGTACATAATTACGCATTAAAAATACCATGGGCACAGGCGGGGATGGGGGCACGACGGCGGCACGCCCCCAGTCGCGGCTTAAACCGCACTAGGGGCTTCCCGCTTTGTTATTTTTCTCTTTCAGGACCTTAATCTCCGGAAACCCTGTTCGGCAGCGTGATTGTCGAACACATGATGCAGCAACCAAGGAGGCAGAAAGCTACATCACACCACGGAACTCCCAGGTGGATTACGATAACGAGTGAAATATTTGTTTTAATACTATTCCTCAGCTTGCCCTTGGAAGGTACATGTCAAACAGTCCTACTTTTTGCTTATCGCACTACTTGTATCATTCTGCTTTAACACACCTTTTTGAATAAAAAAATGCATAGCATTAAGTCTATTATTGCATTCTTCTTTTATATATATATATATATATATATATGTTCATTCATGACATCCAGCACCCGTACACTCTGGTACGGCCAATACGCTAGGGGCTTAAGCATACCCCATAATACGACGTGAGAAGTCCGAACACTTTTGACAGTGTGGCACCCCGAACTTATAGCATTATATGCATCAACTCCGAATCATGTCTTGGGTCAATAGTTGGGTTTGCCCGGCTCCCATGTTTTGGTACCTTACGTTCCGCTATATCGGCGGTAGCACTGGGAGAACTACTGCGATTGTGCCCCGGTTCTGCTGGGCTAAGCACCTCAATAGAGAAAGCTAACACTGGCTGTCATGATAAGGCGAGAGACTGGTCGCTGTTCGAGATGTTTTTGAGTCCCTAAAGACTTATGCCGCTTAGAGCGAGGAGTCGGCCCTTTCCGGCTTAAGGCATGTATCGCGCCCCGAATTTGGCCTTCCGAATACTAGAGGCTTCATTGAAATTTAAAATTATAGAATTCTATGGCTAAGTGAGAGTGATAACGCATTATAGTCTGATTGCCTTGTTCGTTGTGCTGAGCACCTCCCTCGAAGGACCCAACAATGGGAACAAGAGTGCTCAGGTTTATCCCGAACACCCCAGCACTCATGGAGTGGGGGCAGAAGCAGACGACTAGCCATCTCTCAGATTTGATAAACAACCGAACAGAAGGTAATATTTTAAATTCAAACAAGCGTTGCATAGCGCATATGAATAAGTTTTCATAAATACTGGATTGCACGAGCGAGTTCACTCGAATATTATATCTTCCATACACTCGTCTGCTACGAGACGAGCGCCCTTCAGGACACCCTCATAGTACATCTTGGGGTGGCGATGCTCCTTGCCCTGTGGCGGCCCTTCCTTCACCAGCTTCACGGCGTCCATCTTGGCCCATTGCACCTTCACATGGGCGAAAGCCCGGCGTGCACCTTCGATGCAGACGGACCGCTTGATGACTTCAAACCGTGGGCAGGCATCCACAAGCCGCCTCACCAGGCCGAAGTAGCTGTTGGGAAGGGCATCGCTAGGCCACATCCGGACTATAAAGCCCTTCATGGCCTGTTCGGCCGCCTTGTGCAGCTCGACCTGTTGCTTTAGCTGGTCACTCAGAGGCATCGGGTGTTCGTTCCTAGTATACTGAGACTAGAACAGCTTCTCCGTTGAGCTTCCCTCCTCGGCCTGGTAAAACTATGCGGCATCCGACACGCTGCGGGGCAAATCTGCGAATGCTCCTGTACAGCTCCGGATTCAGGTAAGTAACAAGTAATTCACTTCACATGCTTGCTTTGCATATAGAATGCCTTACCCGCTGCTATCTTCTTCATCGCATCAATCTCCTGGAGGGCCTTTTGGGCTTCGGCCTTGGCACTCTTTGCGGTCTCGAGGGCCGGCAAGCTCGGACTCTCGCGTCTTCAAGTCAAGCTCCAACGCCTCGTGCTTCGTCACGAGAGCGTGGAGCTCTTGCTGCACCTCGCCCACTTGAGCCTCATGCCTCTCCTGCTCGGTGCGCTCCTTGGCCGCTTTGTTTTCGGCCTCGGATAGCGCTTGCTTCAGGGTCACCACCTCGTTCGTGGCCCCTAGTAAATTTACGATGATCCTGTCATTTTGCAATCGCATTCTTTTTATACATATCCATGGACTAGGTACTACTTAACTTTGTTCTCCTCGAGCTGCCTCTTGGAAAGGCCGAGCTCGTCCTTGGACCCTTTAAGGTCCTCCTTCAGTGCGGCAACCTCCGCAGTCAGTGCGGCAAAGGCCAACAGCGAAGCCTGCATACACATATAGACATACTTATATTAGACTCCTGCGATATTGTTTGAACCTCTATTCGGCTTTTCTTTTTGAACACCGAACAGAGCATCAGGGGCTACTATCTATGCGGTAATATTTTTCCTATATTTCAAAAACTTACCTCAAAGCCAGTTAGAAGGCTGGCACAGGCTTCAGCCAGTCCGCTCTTGGCGGACTGAACCTTCTGGACCACCGCACTCATAATAGTGCAGTGCTCTTCGTTGATGGAAGCGCTGCGAAGCGCTCCCAGCAGATTGTCCGGTGCCTCTGTATGGACAGAAGTCATCGGCACAGGCGTTCTGCCCCTTTTGGAAGGAGGCCACCTGCCTGAGTCCTGAAGCACTGGAGGTTCCGGCGCGGTGTTCGGCTGAGGGCCGAACTCGGAGCCCTCGGGAGCCTTGCTCCCTCTGCTCCCGGAGTCCGGAAGGTCACCTTGAGGCGCCTCCGGGACTGCCTCCCCTCGGCCCAGTGCCTCTTGAGACAATACCTCGGTGTTGTCAGTAGGGCAAGGGGAGGTGGCGGTCGGAAGTGGATCACTATCCATATCCGACGAGCCCAGGGAGCCGTCTAACAATACGTCGATACGGGCTCGTGGCGGTCGGAAGTGGATCGCTATCCATATCCAACGAGCCCAGGGAGCCGTGTGACGATACGTCAATACAGGCTCGCGGCGGTCTGCATAGTCATAATTCGGCATTAGGAGAGGCAGTGCGACAAAGGTATGCTATGAGTTATTCTGGCATCCGAATACTTACGACTTCGCCAGGGGCTTGGACCTCAGCAGCCACTCGTCTTCGCCTTCGGCAGCGGTGGTGGAATAGTCCGGAAGGAGAGTCCTTCCCTTCTTGGACCCTTCGCCCCCCCCCCCAGTTGGGGCGGCCATCCTTTTCTTGTCTCCCCCAACTAAAGGGGGAGCATCTCCTTCTCCCTCCTCGTCTTCGGGGGAGGAGTGGGTCGCACAATTATCGGACGATGAGTCCGATAACACCTGGCTTCGGGAACTCTTTCGGGATCCCTTGGCCTTCTTGGTCTTCTCCGGCACCTTATATGGGGCCGGAGTCAGCATCTCCGTAAGGAGAGCGTCCGCAGTGTCTTCGGGCAAAGGGGCCGGATAGTTAATCTGCCCTGACGTCTCCACCCAGTCCTGCCAAAGGCATCGAGATCAGACCCCGCACACGATTAAGCTAGGGGAAATAAAATATCCTACCTGATGTATAGAACTCACCGAATGCGCTCGGCGCTTCACGCTTAGCCCGCGGTCCTCGGTGAGGGAGGGAGGGACCTCGGCGCCCTTGAATAGCACCTTCCAGATGTCCTTGTGCATCGTGTCAAAGAGCTCGCTCAGAGTCTGGTGCTGAGCCGGGTCAAATTCCCACAAGTTGAAATCCCGTCGTTGACATGGGAGGATCCGGCGGATGAGCATGACCTGGACTATGTTGAAAAGCTTGAGCTTCTTGCTTGCCATATTCTGGATACATTTCTGGAGTCCGTCCAGCTCCACCAATGAACCCCAGGACAGGCCCTTCTCTTTCCAGGAGGTGAGCTGCGTGGGGATTCCAGATCGAAACTTGGGTGCAGCCACCCATTTGGCGTCGCGCGGCTTGGTGATGTAGAACCGCGCCGATTGCCATCCCTTTATGGTCTCCACGAAGGAGCCTTCAAGCCATATAATGTTGGGCATCTTGCCCACCATGGCTCCGCCGCATTCCGCTTGTTGGCCGCCCACTACCTTCGGCTTGATATTGAAGGTCTTTAACCACAGGCCGAAGTGGGGCCGGATGCAGAGGAATGCCTCACACACGATGATGAACACCGAAATGTTGAGGGCGAAGTTTGGGGCCAGGTCATGGAAGTCTAGCCCGTAGTAAAACATGAGACCACGGACGAATGGATGGAGGGGAAACCCCAGTCTGCGGAGGAAGTGGTGGAGGAAAACTACCCTCTCGTGAGGTCCAGGGGTAGGAACGATCTGCCCAACAGTGGGCAGCCGATGCGCGATATTCGCGGCCAAGTATCCGGCTCCGCGCAGCTTCTTGATGTCTCCCTCCATAAGGGAGGAAGCCATCCATTTGCCTCCTGCTCCGGACATGATTGGCGAAGGTTGAGGGGAAGGATGTGGACTTGGGCATTGAAGCTCGAGTGTGCAAGAGTGGATGAGCAAGGAGGAAGAAGGCATGGGTAGAAAAAGGTTAAACCTTGTCCCTTTATAAGGGCAGCCGAAACTATGCACCCCCACTACCTGGTAAAACTCGCTTATCCAAGCGCCGTAATCGATGGCGCGGTTGGGTTACCCACGCGCGTATTGATGAAAATCCCGTAATAAGGGGGACACGACCTCTGCTTTGACAAGACGTGTCAAAAAACTGCCTCGCGTTATGTGCGGGGCTAGTTAAAGGAAACGGTTTGAATAATCACCAGGCCATGGCATAATGTCATGTTGCCAAAACAAGTCAGCAGATTATATTTGTGGAAATATTATTCTCTCTACAGTGGTATGTGGAACTTATTTTGCAGGGTCGGACACTATCCTTATATTCAAATTCTTCCGTGGTGTGCTCGGAGGAGGAACCCGCCTTGCAATGCCGAAGACAATACTGCGCGCCGGACTCATCGTCATTGAAGCCTGGTTCAGGGGCTACTGAGGGAGTCCCGGATTAGGGGGTCTCCGGACAGCCAGACTATATCCTTTGGCCGGACTGTTGGACTATGAAGGTACAAGATTGAAGACTTCGTCTCGTGTCCGAATGGGAGTCTACTTGGCGTGGAAGGCAACCTAGGCAATACGGATATGTATATCTCCTCCTTTGTAACCGACCTTGTGTAACCCTAGCCCTTTCCGGTGTCTATATAAACCGAGGGGTTTTAGTCCGTAGGACAACATACAATCATACCATAGGCTAGCTTCTAGGGTTTAGCCTCTCCGATCTCGTGGTAGATCAACTCTTGTAATACTCATATCATCAAGTATAAATCAAGCAGGACGTAGGGTTTTACCTCCATCAAGAGGGCCCGAACCTGGGTAAAACATCATGTTCACTGCCTCCTGTTACCATCCGCCTTAGACGCACAATTAGGGACCCCCTACTCGAGATCCGCCGGTTTTGACACCGATAGGGAGTCATCTGATAGTGATCTCCATCCTCGAAGGTTGGCGGAGGTGCGGCCGTGTGAATGGCCGCACACCCCGTTCCTGGAAGAGGCTGGAATTCTTCAGGAGTTCATGCAATATGCTGCGAATGCCAGCCTCATCCACTTCATCGCAGATGAGTGTGAATAGCACCAAATCCTCACAGATATCTTTGTCCAGAGCTTTACTTTCCTGCCTAGGAATAATCCTCCTCAAGTTAGGTTTGACTTATATGCTGAAAACCATCAGATACAACTTACTAAATTTTGTAACATATGCATGATCCCCTCTGATGGGAGCTTGGCCGATCCTAGGCCGGCTGGGTTTGAGGCATTTTATCATACTTTGACCATGGGAGATGAGAGAGGGGTGTCAGCTACTACTGCCGCTGGCTTGCATTTTCCTACTGTTCATTACTTTGCATTGTTCATTGCAAAATGCTGCTTGCTAGGGAGAAGGTGGGTGCACTTAGTTCACCAGACCTTGTTGTTTTACGTCGTGCACTAGAGGGCGACAACACTTATAGCTTGGGAGCTATAGTGGATCGTCGCCTCCATCTTAATAAATCTCAGGGTAAAATCCATTGTGGGATTTATGCTACTCGCTTGGTGATACATCTGCAACGTATCTATAATTTTTGATTGCTCCATGCTATATTATCTACTATTTTGGACATTATTGGGCTTTATTATCCACTTTTATATTATTTTTGGGACTAACCTATTAACCGGAGACCCGGCCCAGAATTGCTATTTTTTTGCCTGTTTTAGGGTTTCGAAGAAAAGTAATATCAAACAGAGTCCAAACGGAATGAAACCTTCGGGAACGTGATTTTCTCAACGAATAAGACCAGAGAGACTTGGACCCTACGTCAAGAAAAGAAACAGGAGGCCACGAGGTAGGGGGGCGCGCCCACCCCCGACCAGGCGCGCCCTCCACCCTCGTGGGCCCCCTGTTGCTCCACCGATGTACTCCTTCCTCCTATATATATGATGAAGTCAGAGCATGATTTATTTTTTGATTGCCTTCCTTATGAGTGGCGGTCGGGGACGAGCGATGGTCTTTTCCTACCAATCTACCCCCCTAGGAGCATGCACATAATACTTTGCTTTGATAACTTGTAGATTTTTGCAATAAGTATATGAGTTCTTCATGACTAATGTTGAGTCCATGGATTATACGGACTCTCACCCTTCCACCTTTGCTAGCCTCTCTAATACCGCACACCTTTCACCGGTATCATACACCCACCATGTACCTTCCTCAAAACAGCCACCATACCTACCTATTATGTCATTTCCATAGCCATTCCGAGATATATTGCCATGCAACTTTCCACCATTCCGTTTATTATGACACTCTCCATCATGGTCATATTGCTTAGCATGATCATGTAGTTGACATCGTATTTGTGGCAAAGCCACCATTCATAATTCTTTCATAAATGTCACTGATGAGTCATTGCATATCCCGGTACACTGCCAGAGGCATTCATATAGAGTCATATTTTGTTCTAAGTATCGAGTTGTAATTGTTGAGTTGTAAGAAAAATAAAAGTGTGATGATCATCATTATTAGAGCATTGTCCCAGTGAGGAAAGGATGATGGAGACTATGATTCCCCCACAAGTCGGGATGAGACTCCGGACGAAAATAATCAAATAAATAAAAGAGGCCAAAGAAGCCCAAATAAAAGAGAAAGAAAAGAGGCCATAAAAAAAGAGAAAAGGCACAAAAAAGTGAGAAAAAAGAGAGAAGGGACAATGTTACTATCCTTTTACCACACTTGTGCTTCAAAGTAGCACCATGATCTTCATAGTAGAGAGTCTCTCATGTTATCACTTTCATATACTAGTGGGAATCTTTCATTATAGAACTTGGCTTGTATATTCCAATGATGGGCTTCCTCAAAATGCCCTAGGTCTTCACGAGCAAGCAAGTTGGATGCACACCCACTTAGTTTCTTTTTGAGCTTTCATATACTTATAGCTCTAGTGCATCCGTTGCATGGCAATCCCTACTCACTCACATTGATATCTATTGATGGGCATCTCCATAGCCCGTTGATACGCCTAGTTGATGTGAGACTATCTTCTCCCTTTTTGTCCTCTCCACAAACACCACTCTATTCCACCTATAGTGCTATATCCATGGCTCACACTCATGTATTGTGTGAAGATTG
The DNA here is from genome assembly GCA_034509565.1 of Triticum monococcum. Classification (NCBI taxonomy): domain Eukaryota; kingdom Viridiplantae; phylum Streptophyta; class Magnoliopsida; order Poales; family Poaceae; genus Triticum; species Triticum monococcum. The sequence continues at coordinate 480,892,497 of CM067843.1, forward strand.
AAAAGGGCTTGAGAATGTCAAAAGTATGAAAGAATTGCTTGGCTTGTCATCGGGGTTGTGCATGATTTAAATATTTTGTGTGGGGAAGATAAAGCATAGCCAGACTACATGATTTCGTAGGGATAACTTTCTTTAGCCATGTTATTTTGAGAAGACATAATTGCTTTGTTAGGATGCTTGAAGTATTATTATTTTTATGTCAATATGAACTTTTGTCTTGAATCTTTCAGATCTGAATATTCATACCACAATTAAGAAGAATTACATTAAAATTATGCCAAGTAGCACTCCGCATCAAAAATTCTATTTTTATCATTTACCTACTCGAGGACGAGCAGGAATTAAGCTTGGGGATGCTTGATACGTCTCCAACGTATCTATAATTTTTGATTGCTCCATGCTATATTATCTTCTGTTTTGGACATATTGGGCTTTATTATCCACTTTTATATTATTTTTGGGACTAACCTATTAACCGGAGGCCCAGCCCATAATTGCTGTTTTTTGCCTATTTTAGGGTTTCGAACAAAAGGAATATCAAACGGAGTCCAAACGGAATGAAACCTTCGGGAACGTGATTTTCTCAACGAATAAGACTAGAGAGACTTGGACCCTACGTCAAGAAAACAAACAGGAGGCCACGAGGTAGGGGCGCGCCCACCCCCACCAGACGCGCCCTCCACCCTCGTGGGCCCCCTGTTGCTCCACCGACGTACTCCTTCCTCCTACATATATCCACGTACCCCCAAACGATCAGAGATGGAGCCAAAACCCTCATTACACTGCCGTAAATTTCTGTATCCCCGAGATCCCATCTTGGGGCCTGTTCCGGAGCTCCGCCGGAAGGGGCATCGATCACGGAGGGCTTCTACATCAACACAATAGCCTCTCTGATGAAGTGTGAGTAGTTTACCTCAGACCTACGGGTCCATAGTTAGTAGCTAGATGGCTTCTTCTCTCTTTTTGGATCTCAATACAATGTTCTCCCCCTCTCTTATGGAGAACTATTCGATGTAATCTTTTTTTGCGGTGTGTTTGTTGAGACCGATGAATTGTGGGTTTATGATCAAGTCTATCTAGGAATAATATTTGAATCTTCTCTGAATTGTTTTATGTATGATTGGTTATCTTTGCAAGTCTCTTCGAATTATCAGTTTGGTTTGGCCTACTAGATTGATCTTTCTTGTAATGGGAGAAGTGCTTAGCTTTGGGTTCAATCTTGCGGTGTCCTTTCCCAGTGACAGTAGGGGCAGCAAGGCATGTATTGTATTGTTGCCATCGAGGATAACAAGATGGGGTTTTCTTCATATTGCATGAGTCTATCCCTCTACATCATGTCATCTTGCTTAAGGCGTTACTCTGTTTTTAACTTAATACTCTAGATGCATGCTGGATAGCGGTCGATGAGTGGAGTAATAGTAGTAGATGCAGGCAGGAGTCGGTCTACTTGTATCGGACTGATGCCTATATACATGATCATACCTAGATATTCTCATAACTATGCTCAGTTCTGTCAATTGCTCAATAGCAATTTGTTCACCCACCATAGAATACTTATGCTCTCGAGAGAAGCCACTAGTGAAACCTATGCCCCCTGGGTCTATCTTTACCATATTGATCTCCTACTACTTAGTTATTTCCATTGTTATTTACTTTGCCTCTATTTTACTTTGCATCTTTGTCATAAAAATACCAAAAATATTATCTTATCATATCTATCATATGTCACTCTCGTAAGTGGCCTTATAGGGATTGACAACCCCTATTTGTGTTGGCTGCGAGGATTCATTTGTTTTGTGTAGGTGCGAGGGACTCACGCGTAGCCTCCTACTAGATTGATACCTTGGTTCTCAAAAACTGAGGGAAATACTTAGGCTACTTTGCTACATCATCGCTTCCTCTTCGGGGAAAACCAACTCAGTGCTCAAGAGGTAGCACTTGGCGGCCCACTTTAATGTTGGGATACGCCCTCATGATTACCCGCTGACCAAGGTTTACTTAGACTATGCAGCCATGGAACACCATCAATTTCTTGCATAGGATTATCCTAACATTCCTATTCCTTATAACCTAGTCTTTAGTGTTGAAACTCGTGATATTATTCCACTACCTACTCCTGCTTTGTTTGATCCTATTGCCAGGGGAAGATATAAGATCATGCCTGCAGAAATCATTACCAACCGGAACGCTTAGGTTGCCGAGGAGGCAGCACAGGAGGAGCCTCCGTAGTGGGATCAGTGGATGTCCGCTCCTTAGTACCCCAACTACTATCTGGACTACTGACCGATTACCAGGTTAGGCCAAAAGCCTAAGCTTGGGGGAGTACGTGTTTCTCACCAACATTACATTCATGTCCACTTATTCATCTTGTCGGTGTTCACACTTTTCATTGTATCATCCATGCTTAGATTTATTTTTCTTGTTCTTCTTGTTTGTTTGAAAAACTTTAGAAAACCCAAAACAATTAGTTGTAGCTAATTTACTTTCCATGCATGCTTAGTTGTAATATTAAAAAGAAAACCCAAAAAGATTTCCTTGTTCTTCTTTTGCTTTTGGGAGTTTTCCCGTGTAAATAGTTTTTCTCATTTTTGCTTTTCTCTTTTATTTGCTTGCTCAAGAAAACTAAAAACTCCAAAAATATTTCAGTGTGTTTTTCTGAAATTATTTTCTTTTATTCGAGGTGTGCCAAGGAGAAGACCACGATGAAAATGTTGAGTGGCTCTCATATGAATAACTGCTGAACTAATAAAGAGCCCATTTTACCTTGTCTTCTCCCGTTGAATAAAATGTTTTGCAGATTCCAGCTTAGTCCATGGCATTCTTGCACTATTATTATTTTCACATCATTCAGTCGTGCAGGTGAAAGGCAATAATGACGATATTCGATGAACTGGCCATGGCAGAGAGAAACTGGTATGAACTCAACTTGTTCTTTTTGCGTAAATATGTTTAACCTAGTACCCATGATTCAGCCCATTATGATTAAACATATTTGCAATGACAATTAGAAATTATAGTTTCTCATGCCATGCATAAGTAGCTGGGAGTGAATAATGATTTATCTAGGATATCAACATTCCGTTAAAATGATTGTGATGTAGTATGATGATAGGGTATCCTCCTCTGAATGTTCAAGTGGCTTGACTTGGTATAAGTTCATGCATGTAGTTGAATCAAAACCAACACAGACTCTATGATATTTATGTTCATGGTGATCATATCCTACTCATGCTAGTGTCCAATGTTACTTATGCATAATGCATGATCATGATCGTTGTTGCTCTCTAGCTGGCCGCTTCTCAATCTATTTGCTAGCCTTTGCCTATACTAAGTGGGGATTCTGCTTGTATATCAAAAACCTTGAACCCAAAGTTATTCCAGATGAGTCCAACATATCTACCTATATGTGGTATTACCATGCCGTCCTAAGTAAATGTGCATGTGCCACCTCTAAAAACTTCTAAAATAATATTCGTTTTATGTGCCTGGATCATTCATGGAAAGACAGGAGGTGGTCGGTATCTTCCATGCTAAGCGGGTTATTCTCAGGTCGAGTGTTTATTCACTCACCATCGCACAAGAAAAGGGCAGTAATAGGGATGCCGAGTCCCAAACTGCAAAATACAAAAAAGAGTTAATAGCTCGAATAATCAAACGAAAACTCCCAATGGAGTCAAAACCTTTACTTTTACCACTTGTGAACCGCCATTAGTTTGTTTAGCAAGGGATATATTGATAACTGATAGTCATGAAGTAAATGAGAAGGGTGCATGTCTCAAAATATCATTTATCTCCGTTTTAAAAACTTGAGCTCTGGCACCTCTGCAAATCACTGCTTCCCTCCGCGAAGGGACTTTCTATTTACTTTTATGTTGTGTCATCACCTTCTGAAACAAGCGCTAGAAACTGAGAGAGCACAACTATCATGACTTATGCATTGTGTGTAGCTAATGTTGGGTGCATCATGACTGGATCTTTTCTACCATGAATTACAATTTTAGTCATTGCTTGGACTTTGGAGGTGCTCCGCATTTATGTTTTGCGGCCTCAGAAAGGGCTAGCAAGATATCTCTATTGTCATATTATATCATGGTTGTTTTGACAACGTGTTGCCGTTTGAGATGTCTTATTATTGCACGCAAGCTGATTGTGTCATTGATATGAGTTAATATAATCTGTAAGAGTTATTATTGGCATAGTTAGTTATAATGTTGGCTGAAAACCTGGGTGTTGTTTAAGCTTATTTATGCAAACAAGAGCAAAAGAGTTCGTAAAAGTTTTGCTTTTCCACTTTCAGTTTATCAACTGAATTGCTTGAGGACAAGCAAAGGTTTAAGCTTGGGGGAGTTGATACATCTCCAACGTATCTACTTTTCCTATCGCTTTTACTCTTGTTTTGGACTCTAATTTGCATGACTTGAATGAAACTAACCCCAGACTGACGTTGTTTTTAGCAAAACTACGTGGTGGTGTTTTTGTGCAAAAATAAAGTTCTCGGAATGGAATGAAACTTTGTGAGGAATTTTTATATGATATATAAGAATTTCTGGAGCCAAGACCTACCGGAGAGGGGCACCTAGGTGGGCACAACCCACCAGGGTGCGTCCCCCCTCTCCTGGCGTGCTCATGTGGGTTGTCCCCACCTGGTGGCCATGCAGACTAATGTCTACTACACAACCTTCTTCTTGTAGACGTTGTTAGGCCTCCAAGTGTAGAGGTTTGTAGGACAGTAGCAAATTTCCCTCAAGTGGATGACCTAAGGTTTAGCAATCCGTAGGAGGCGTAGGATGAAGATGGTCTCTCTCAAGCAACCCTGCAACAAAATAACAAAGAGTCTCTTGTGTCCCCAACACACCCAATACAATGGTAAATTGTATAGGTGCACTAGTTCGGCGAAGAGATGGTGATACAAGTGGTATATGGATGGTAGATAATAGTTTTTGTAATCTGAAAATATAAAAACAGCAAGGTAACTAATGATAAAAGTGAGCGTAAACGGTATTGCAATGCATGAAAAACAAGGCCTAGGGTTCATACTTTCGCTAGTGTAAGTTCCCTCAACAATACTAACATAATTGGATCACATAACTATCCCTCAACATGCAACAAAGAGTCACTCCAAAGTCACTGATAGCGGAGAACAAATGAAGAGATTATGGTAGGGTACGAGACCACCTCAAAGTTATTCTTTCCAATCAATCCGTTGGACTATTCCTATAAGTGTCACAAACAGCCCTAGAGTTCGTACTAGAATAACACCTTAAGACACAAATCAACCAAAACCCTAATGTCACCTAGATACTCCAATGTCACCTCAACTATCTGTGGGTATGATTATACGATATGCATCACACAATCTTAGATTCATCTATTCAACCAACAGAAAGGACCTCAAAGAGTGCCCCAAAGTTCTATCGGAGAATCATGACGAAAACGTGTGCCAACCCCTATGCATAGGTTCATGGGCGGAACCCGCAAGTTGATCACCAAAACATACATCAAGTGAATCACGTGGTATCCCATTGTCACCACAGATACGCACGGCAAGACATACATCAAGTGTTCTCAAATCTTTAAAGACTCAATCCGATAAGATTACTTCAAAGGGGAAACTCAATTCATTACAAGAGAGTAGAGGGGGGAAGAAACATCATAGGATCTAAGTATAATAGCAAAGCTCGCGATACATCAAGATCGTATCACCTCAAGAACACGAGAGAGAGAGATCAAACACATAGCTACTGGTACATACCCTCAGCCCTGAGGGAGAACTACTCCCTCCTCGTCATGGAGAGCGCCGGATGATGAATATGGCCATCGGAGAGGGATTGCCCCCTCCGGCAGGGTGCCAGAATGGGTCTAGATTGTTTTTCGGTGGCTACGGAGGCTTCTGGCAGCAGAACTCCCGATCTAATCTCTGTTCTGGAAGTTTTAGGGTACGTGAGTATATATGGGTGCAGGAAGTACGTCGGTGGAGCTTCGGGGGCCCCGCGAGGCAGGGGGCGCGCCCTAGGGGGGGGCCACCCACCCTCGTGAGCACCTCCCTTGGCTCCTGACGTGGGGTCCAAGTCCATCCGGTAGCTTTCCTTCCAAAAATAACTTCTCCAGTTGATTTTGTTCCGTTTTGACTCCGTTTGATATTCCTTTTCTTCGAAACACTGAAATAGGCAAAAAAACTGCAATTCTAGGATGGGCCTCCGGTTAATAGGTTAGTCCCAAAAATAGTATAAAAGTGGAAAATAAAGCCCAATATTGCCCAAAACAGTAGATAACATAGCATGGAGCAATCAGAAATTATAGATACGTTGGAGACGTATCAAGCATCCCCAAGCTTAATTCTTGCTCCTCCTCGAGTATGTAAATGATAAAAATAGAATTCTTGATGCGGAGTGATACTTGCCATAATTTCAATGTAATTCTTCTTAATTGTGGTATGAATATTCAGATCCGAAAGATTCAAGACAAAAGTTCATATTGACATAAAAATGATAATACTTCAAGAATACTAACTAAGCAATTATGTCTTCTCAAAATAACATGGCCATAGAAAGTTCATCCCTACAAAATCATATAGTTTAGTCATGTTTCATTTTCATCACACAAGAATGCTGTCATCATGCACAACCCCGATGACAAGCCAAGCAATTATTTCATACTTTAGTAATCTCAAACCTATAAACTTTCACGCAATATATGAGCGCGAGCCATGGACATAGCACTATGGGTGGAATAGAATATAATGAGGGGGGTTATGTGGAGAAGACAAAAAGGAGAAAGTCTCACATCAGTGAGGCTAATCAATGGGCTATGGAGATTCCCACCGATTGATGTTAATGCAAGGAGTAGGGATTGCCTTGCAACGGATGCACTAGAGCTATAAATGTATGAAAGCTCAACAAAAGAAACTAAGTGGGTGTGCATCCAACTTGCTTGCTCATGAAGACCTAGGGCCCTTGAGGAGGCCCATTGTTGGAATATACAAGCCAAGTTCTATAATGAAAAAAATCCAACTAGTATATGAAACTGATAACATGAGACTCTCTACTATGAAGATCATGGTGCTACTTTGAAGCACAAGTGTGGTAAAAGGATAGTAACATTGTCCCTTCTCTCTTTTTCTGTCATTTTTGGGCCTTCTCTTTTTTATGGCCTTTCTCTTTTTTATTCCTCACTTGGGACAATGCTCTAATAATGATGATCATCACACTTCTATTTATTTACAACTCAATGATTACAACTCGATACTAGAACAAAGATGACTCTATATAAATGCCTCCGGCTGTGTACCGGGATATGCAATTGTAACATCCGAAATTTTCAATTTGGAATGTTATACATTAGATCATCATTGCATATCATATTTTATTTTGCATTTTGGTTGATCCTAGAAATTCTACGCAACTCAATGACCCACGGAGAGAGTTGGGGATTTCGTTATTTTCATATTTGAGTTTTCTCAAATTTTGAGAATAGGATCATTTGATTTTATTTATTTTATCATCAATTATTTCTATTACAAAAATATGAGAGAGGGAACAAAATGACTTTCCCAAAATAAAGAAATATTGAGGATTTAATAATAAAATCAAATAAGATTTTATTTCGGAATTTTTCGGTGTTTTATTTGAATTTAGGAAAAATGTGCGTTTTTCAAAATTGCATTTAGGTCCCAAATAAATGTTCACCTCGTGCGGCTTGATTTTAGAAGCCCGCAAAAATTTATTTCGGAATTTTTGGAGTCCGTTTAATAATTAAAAAAAAACAAAAAACGAACCGACCTATGGGCCGTGTCCGACTAGGACTCCGGCCCGAGGGGGCCTTTATAAGCCGAGGCCCAGCCCCGGGGAAACCCTAGCCACCCCAGCCCCCAAGCCGCGCCGCCACCCGGTCCCGCTGTCCCTGCCGCCGCCGCCACCTGCGCCCGCCGCCGCGCCGCGCCGCCGCCGCCCGCCACCGCGCCGCCCCGTGCCGCCGTCGCCGGACGCCGTCGCCGCCGAGGTTTGCCACCGCCTCGACTTCCGTGCCATCGTTTAAAAAAAATTAGATTGGTTTTTCCGTCGGTTTTTTTAGATTCGGTTTTTTTAATTAGATTGGTTTTTCCGGTTTATTTAAAAAGCGAGCGTTCGTCCGTTCGTTCTTTCTAGCGAGCGTTCGTCATTTTTTCTTTTTCTCGGATTAAATCCATGATTTTTCTGATCGCGATTCCTGATCCGATTTTCGTTTTAGTATAACTTTTCGCTCATTTATCGGAATCAGGCGATTCAAGCGCCTAGAGTTTCGTCTCGAAACCATCTATCCATTTAACCAACTTAAACAAGATTTTGCTACTGTAAAATTTGCCCTAGATCCAGATTCCTAGGACGAAGTTGTTTTCTTTCACCGTTTGACTTTCGTTGCTTCGTTCGATTTGATTCTTTTTGCCAACCGGAGTTCTTAAGTTGAACCTTCTGGTTAGATCTCTTATTTGAGTTTTACCTGTGCATTAGATGAGTACTTATTGTATGCTTGTTTGTTTGTCTGTGATAGAATACCCGGAGTGCGCCGCCTGTTACTTCGAATCGTTAGGTTTCGTGGATCATCAGCAAGGCAAGTAACACTTTGATCATACCTTTTCTACTACGCAGTTTTATTGCATTAGATCAATCCTCACACATTGCATGATTAGGATCTAATTAAATTGTGGGATGGGAAGTAGATTAGGTAGTACCTATTACCTGTTATTATCAAACCTTTGGGAGTTACTTCTACGTTTGCTTATTATGCCATGCTATGCTAGTAGACGTGGATTGGGTGAGTGATATCCATGACAGATGTGAGTTTTTTAATTAATGGTTTATCAAAGGTGGCAACTTAAAAACACATCTGGGTGGATTGAGGCACCTGGGTATTCCAGCACTTGCCTGTTTTTCTTTTGGACCGCCACCCAGGCTCAAGGGGATCATGAGACTATTCATAGTAGAAACTTCCGTGTGCAGCCACAAGCTATTATGGGCTCTAGCATAGTTGACTAAGTCGTGCGAACTCTTACAGTGGTAGACTAGCAGATGTAGGGGATGTAGGTGGTACGGTCTACCCGATCGTAAGGTGCTAGCGCTTCTGAAAGACTATGTCTCGGTCATCCGTCTTCTCAAATACCATGTAGTGCGAGAAACCAAACGGAGGCGATCGGGTCTTGTGGGGAAAAGTGCGCAAACCTCTACAGAGTGTAATAAACTAATCATGATTAGCCGTGTCCCCGGTTATGGACATCTTGAGTATCTAGTACTTGGATTTTCATGTGAATCTCAACATGTTACTCTAAATTAATTTTGTTGGGTTATGTTTAATGATGATGCTTAATTAGGATTGAGAATGCTGTAAACCATTCTCAATGTTTAACAACCACCATGATAGTTAAATAAATTTATTCCTTTGAAGTAGGGAAAAATTGGCTTTACACAAAACTGTAACCATATAGCTTTCCACCAGCCAAATATGCATATAGTATAGCTATTTCATTCCATTACTCTCTATGTGTTACCTTGCCAGCATATTCCATGTGCTGACCCATTTTCGGGCTGCAACGTTAATGTTGCAGACTTTTCAGACGACGATTAAGGAGTTTTAGGTTGTGGTTCTATACTCAGTGATGCCGTTGGAGTTGATGGACTCACTTATCTTCCAAGCCTTCCGTTTTTATCGTTATTAGATGGCCTTAAGCCATATTTATTGTAATAAGTTCTCTTTTGAGACACTCGATGTAATAAGTGTGTGATTGCTACTCTGCTATAAATCCTCCAAGTACTGTGTGGTGTCAGCATTACTGATCCAGGGATGATACCGGAGCACAGAGATCAGACCGTTTGAGGTCTGGTCGCTACATCAATGAACCAAGAGTGACATGTATGAAAGAATTTTGAACGGTGGCTTTTCCACAAATACTATGTCAACTGCATGATCATGCTAAGCAATATGGCAATGATGAATGTGTCATGATGAACAGAATGATGGAAAGTTGCATGGCACTTGTCGGTGTCAAAACCGGCGGATCTCAGGTAGGGGGTCCCGAACTGTGCATCTAGGCCGGATGGTAACATGAGACAAGGGACACGAAGTTTTACCCAGGTTCGGGCCCTCTTGATGGAGGTAAAACCCTACGTCCTGCTTGATTAATATTGATGATATGGGTAGTACAAGAGTAGATCTACCACGAGATCAAGGAGGCTAAACCCTAGAAGCTAGCCTATGGTATGATTGTTGATGTGTATGTTGTCCTACGGACTAAAACCCTCCGGTTTATATAGACATCGGATAGGGTTAGGGTTACACAAAGTCGGTTACAATGGTAGGAGATCTTCATATCCATACCGCCAAGCTTGCCTTCCACGCCAAGGAAAGTCCCTTCCAGACACGGGACGGAGTCTTCAATCTTGCATGTTCATAGTCCAGGAGTCCGGCTGAAGGTATAGTCCGGCCATCCGAACACCCCCTAATCTAGGACTCCCTCAGTAGCCCCTAAACCAGGCTTCAATGACGACGAGTCCGACGCGCATATTGTCTTCGGCATTGCAAGAAGGGTTCCTCCTCCAAGTACTTCATAGAAGATTTTGAACACAAAGATAGTCTCTAGCTTTGCAAAATAAGTTTCCACATATTGCCATAGAGAGAATAATATTTACACAAATCTAATCTGCTGACGTATTCCGTAGTCTGTCATCACACTACGGCCAAGCTATTATTCGAACCGTTTTACTGTCCCATCTCTGCGTTATGCGAGGCGGTTTCCTTGGCATGTCTTGTTAAAGCAGAGATCATGTCCCCTTATCCCGGGATTTTCATCAATACGGGCGTGGGTAACCCAGCCGTGCCATAGATTATGGCGCTTGGAGATAAGCGAGTTTTACCAGGCTGGTGGGGACATGTAGTTGCGTCCACCCATATAAGGGGATAAAGATCCACCTTTTCACCTACGCCTTCTACCTCCTTCGCCTATCCATCTTTGCGCACTCGAGCTCCAGCGCCCAAGTCCGCACTCCCAACCTCAATCTTCTCCAGCCATGTCCAGAGCGGGAGGCAAGTGGATGGTCTCCTCCGTCACGGAGGGACATATCAAAAAGCTGAGGAAGGCCGGATACCTGTCTAACGACATCGCGTACCGGCTCCCCGAAAAGGGGCAGCTCATCCCCACCCCTAGGCCCCATGACAGGGTGGTGTTCCTCCCCCATTTCCTCCGTGGACTGGGCTTCCCTCTCCACCCATTTGTCCGGGGGCTCATGTTCTACTACGGCCTGGATTTCCACGATCTGGCCCCGAACTTCGTCCTCAACATCTCGGCGTTTATCATCGTGTGCGAGGCCTTCCTCCGCATCCGCCCCCATTTCGGGCTCTGGCTCAAGACTTTCAACGTCAAGCCGAAGGTGGTGCGCGGCAGCCAGGCAGAGTGCGGAGGCGCCATGGTGGGCAAGATGGCCAATGTCCTCTGGCTTGAGGGATCCTTTGTGGAGACCCTAAAGGGGTGGCAATCGGGGTGGTTTTACATCACCGAGCCGCGCGACGCCGAATGGGTCGCACCCCCTGAGTTCTGGACCGGACCCCCAATGCGGCTCACGTCCTGGAAAAGAGACGGGCCTGTCGTGGGGTAAAAAAGGAGAGCGAACCGGACTCCAAACATGTGTCAAAACCCTGGTGGACAAGAAGCTCAAACATGTCAACATAGTCCAGGTTATGCTCATCCGCTTGATCCTCCCGTGCCAACAACGGGCTTTCAACCTGTGGGAGTTCGACCCGGCGCGACACCGGACTCTGGGTAGGCTCCCCGACACGACGTACGAAGATGCCTGGAAGATGTTTTCAAGGGCGCCGAGGCTCCCGCATCCGCTACTGAGGATCGCGGATTCAGTGTGCAGCGTCATGCTCTCGCGGTAAGCTGTTTTTTTCCTTTTATAGGGTATCAGTTTTTCATAGTTTGACTCCATGTGGGATCTAAACTTCCTTACCTTTGACAGGATTGGCAGGTGACATCCGGACAGATCAACTGTCCGGCTCCTTTGCCCGAAGGCCCAGCGGATGCTCGCTTGGCGAAGCTGCTGGTTCCGGCACCCTATGTGGTGCCGGAGAAGAAGGTCAAGAAGAAGGCCACGGGGACTCAAAAGAGTGCCCAACGCCCGGAGGTGTCGGATTCATCATCCGACGAATCCAAGACTCACTCCTCCCGCGAAGACGGGGAGGAGGAAGAAGAGACCCCTCCCCCTCCAGTTGGGGAAGGGAAGAAAAGGAAGGCCGCCCCCACTGGGGAGGCCGAAGGTTCCAAGAAGGGGAAAACCCTTCCTGCGGACTGCTCCACCGACGCCGACGACGGCGGAGAGGAGTGGGCGCCTAGGGCCAAGCCCCTGGACAAATCGTAAGTATCCGGATACCAGAGTACTTCATAGTATTCGTTTATTGTGCAGCTTTCCCTCATGTCGAATATGTTTATGCAGCCCACCCAAAGACCAGCTCGACGCGTCGTCGAGCGGCTCACTGGACTCGTCGGACGTGAACTCACTTCCGACGGCTTCCTCCCCCCGCCCTACGAACGACACCGAAGTGTTGTCCCAACAGGTTCCAAGCCGGGAGGAGGTGGTCCTGGAGGCACCGCAAGGCGACCTCCCGGACTCTAGGAGTAAAGGGGATGAAACCCCCCAGGGCTCCAAGTCCGGCTCTAGGCCGGACACCGCTCCGGAACCTTCAAAGGTTTGAGAGTCCAGCGGGGGACCTCCTTCCAAGAGGAGCAAGTCCACCGTGCCAGCGGCCCCCGTCCAACCGGAGGCGCCGGACAATATGTTGGAGGCGCTCCAAGGCGCCTCCATCGACGAGGAGCACCGCGCTGTTATGAGTGCGGTGGTCCAGAAGGTTCAGTCTGCCAAGAGCGGACTGACTGAAGCTTGTACTAGCCTTTTGACAAGCTTTGAGGTAAGTAAAGAATGTGTAAATAATAGTACCGCATAGACAGTTGCTCCTGATGCTCTATTTGGCGTTCGGGAAGAAAAGACGAATAGAGGATCAAATAGAATTCACAGGAGTCTAACAAAAATGAGTCAATATGCATATGCAGGCTTCCCTGCTTGCGTCCGCCGCACTGACTGCGGAAGTGGACGCGCTAAAGCAGAACCTCGAGCGGTCCGAGCAAGAGCTCAAACGTGCCAAGAAGCAGCTCGAGGACAATGAAGGTAAGAAATACCTTGTTAAAAATATATAAAAAGGTGCAATTGCAAAGAATGACAGGATTATCGTGGCTAATGTAGGGGCCACGTCTGAAGTGGCAACCCTTAAGCAAGCGCTGGTCGAGGCCGAGAAGAGTGCAGCCTCGGAGCGCACCGAGCGGGATAAATATGAGGCCGAGGTTGGCAAGGTGCGGCAAGAGCACCAGGCTCTCATGGAAAAACATGTGAGTTTGGAGCGTAACTCGAAGACGCAAGCGTCCGAGCTCGCGGTGGCTATTGAAAATGCCAAATCTGCCAAGGCAGAATCCCAGAAGACCCTCCAGGAGTTGGATGAGGTGAAGAAGATAGCGGCGGGTAAGGCATTCTTTATGCAAAGCAAACACATAAACGTGAGTTACTTGTTACTTACCCGGATCCGGAGCTCTCCAGGAGCGTTCGCAGATCTTCCCCGGAGTGTATCCGATGCCGCCGCATTCTATCGAGCCGAGGAGGGCACCTCGACGGAGAAGGTGTTCTGGTCTCAGTACGCTTAGGCCGGACACCCCGTGCCCCTGATCATCAGCAAGGCAAGTAACACATTGATCATACCTTTTCTACTACCCAGTTTTATTGCATTAGATCAATCCTCACACATTGCATGATTAGGATCTAATTAAATTGTGGGATGGGAAGTAGATGAGGTAGTACCTATTACCTGTTATTATCAAACCTTTGGGAGTTACTCCTACGTTTGCTTATTATGCCATGCCATGCTAGTAGACATGGGTTGGGTGAGTGATATCCATGACAAATGTGAGTTTGTTAATTAATGGTTTATCTAAGGTGGCAACTTAAAGACACATCTGGGTGGATTGAGGCACCTGGGTATTCCAGCACTTGCCTGTTTTTCTTTTGGACCGCCACCCAGGCTCAAAGGGATCATGAGACTATTCATAGTAGAAACTTCCGTGTGCAGCCACAAGCTATTATGGGCTCTAGCATAGTTGACTAAGTCGTGCGAACCCTTACAGTGGTAGACTAGCAGATGTAGGGGATGTAGGTGGTACGGTCTACCCGATCGTAAGGTGCTAGCGCTTCTGAAAGACTATGTCTCGGTCATCCGTCTTCTCAAACACCATGTAGTGCGAGAAACCAAACGGAGGCGATCGAGTCTTGTGGGGAAAAGTGCGCAAACCTCTGCAGAGTGTAATAAACTAATAATGATTAGCCGTGTCCCCGGTTATGGACATCTTGAGTATCTAGTACTTGGATTTTCTTGTGAATCTCAACATGTTACTCTAAATTAATTTTGCTGGGTTATGTTTAATGATGATGCTTATTGGGATTGAGAATGTTGTCAACCATTCTCAATGTTTAACAACCACCATGATAGTTAAATAAATTTATTCCTTTGAACTAGGGAAAAACTGGCTTTACGCAAAACTTTAACCATAGAGCTTTCCACCAGCCAAATATGCATATAGTATAGCTGTTTCATTCCATTACTCTCTATGTGTTACCTTGCCAGCATATTCCATGTGCTGACCCGTTTTCGGGCTGCAACGTTAATGTTGCAGACTTTTCAGACGACGATTAAGGAGTTTTAGGTCATGGTTCTATACTCAGTTATGCATTGGAGTTGATGGACTCACTTATCTTCCAAGCCTTCCGCCGTTATTGTTATTAGATGGCCTTAAGCCATATTTATTGTAATAAGTTCTCTTTTGAGACACTCGATGTAATAAGTGTGTGATTGCTACTCTGCTGTAAATCCTCCGAGTACTGTGTGGTGTCAGCATTACTGATCCAGGGATGACACCGGAGCACAAAGATCAGACCGTTTGAGGTATGGTCACTACAGAGATTGTATCAGAGCACACGCTGACTGTAGGACACGACCACTAAGCCAAAAGACCTAGATCACTTTCCACTCTCTTCTCTTCTGACCTCTCATCTTTTCTACTCTTTAGGATGGCAGATACAAGGAACAAGTTCACACAACCGGATGAAGATACACCCTTTGGACGACACTTGAAGGAAGTCACTAGATACCTGAACATAGGAGTACCAAGCTTCACGGGAACCTACAACGCCACTTTACCTGAAGAAGAGCGCTGGATGATTCAAGTTCAAGTTCCAGGAAGGACGTTCATGCCTGTCACCGAGCCCATAGAGTTTTCTTTTGATGCACCAACTTGGAGTCTAGGAAAGAGCATGGCAACTCACATCGCCATGGGATGCATTGGAGAAGTCTACCGCAAGGATCTCAAGGATACTATCTACCAGATTTGTGGGCGCTGAGATGAACACTGGGAGATAATCAGCACCAGGAAGGATAGATCAATCGCAGCTTTTATCCAGGAGTTAAACCAGCACATTCGACGACAGGAGAACCAGATGTTCGCCGACATGATAGATCTGAAGAAGTCTAAGACTAGAATCAAGGAACTGGAGGAAGAACTCAAGGCTACATGTGAAGATTATGAAGAGGAAATTGAAGTATTGGTGGAGAAGAATGACGACCTGATCAAGAAGATTGGAATATTTATGGGAGGCCCTACGCGAGTAGATGAAGACGAAGAACCCAAGGAGATTAGCCCGGAAGACTACATCATCATCAACGACACTGACTCGGAACCAGATAGTAGCGATGATGACTATGTTGATGAAGCTGGAGCAGATATCATGGAGTCTGCAACCGAAGAATATTTCTAGTAGACCACCTCATCAGTAGTAGTACACCATGTAAATATAGTAGTCCGAGCACTTTTGCGATAGTTAGATCGATTGTATGCCCTTGTTTGATTGATTTAAGTGAATTGTTTGCTTTTGCCTCATGTGCATATGGGTAGTGTTTTCGCTTTAGACCCCCTCTATTCTTATATCTCATCTTTTCTAAACCCTCAGATGCCTCCGAGACGTGACCCCGGATTTTCCTTTCCACTGGAGCTCACCCAGTTGATCCAGCAGCAGAACACATTGATGCAGTTGCTAGTCCAGAATCAGAATCAGGGGAACAACAACAACAACAACCCACCACCACCACCACCTGTTGACCACTTAGCCCGTTTTCTTAGGCTGAATCCGCCGGTGTTTTCCAGTACCACCGAGCCGATAGTAGCAGATGATTGGCTCCGCAAGACAGCTAGGGAGTTGACCACAGCAGGATGCACAGATGCAGAGAAGGTGAAGTTTGCTGCACATCAGCTAGAAGGACCCGGAGCATCATGGTGGGAGAATTTCACAGCTACTTTCCCAGTCGACACTATCACATGGGACCAGTTTCAGCAGGCTTTTTGTACTGCCCATGTTTCAGCTGGAGCTATGGCCATGAAGAAGCGTGAGTTTCGCAACTTGCGCCAAGGAGGACAGACAATTGGCCAGTATGTGGAGGAATTTAGTAAGTTAGCACGTTATGCCCCAGATGACGTCGCTACGGATGTAGCTAAGCAGGAGAAGTTTCTAGAAGGACTGAATGATGAGTTGAGCATGCAGTTGATGGTAGCCACCTTCAACAACTACCAGGAGTTGGTAGATCGTGCTCTTATGATTGAAGGGAAGCAGCAACAAATTGAGAATCGCAAGAGGAAGTATGGACAAGGAAAGTACAATTCAGGAGCTCAGCAGAAGCCACGTTTTACCCCTAGACCGGGAGGACATTTTCAGCATACCCATGGATGAGGTAGCTCGCACAATCACAATGGCACCAAGAATGGAAATGGCAACGGAGGAAGCAACGGCCAGAATCGCACCAACCCACCAACCCCAGCCAAGAAAGACCTAAGCCAAGTCACTTGTTTTAAGTGTCAGAAGACCGGACATTATGCCAATGAATGTCCTGAAGGCCAAAATGGCAATGGAAGTTCTGGGAAGAAGCCGAACCCTTTCAACAGGGGACAGGTGAACCACGTTAGCGTGGAGGAGGTTGAAGCTCAGCCCGATGCAGTAATAGGTAAGTTTTTGGTTAAGTCATTTACTGCACTCGTTCTTTTTGATACTGGTGCATCACATTCATACATCTCAAGGGGATTTGTGGATAAGTATAACCTATCAACCCAAGCCCTTAGGTCACCCATGTTAGTAACCTCGCCTGGAGCAGAGTATGTGGCTAGTCTATGGTGTGATCGGTTACCATTAAGGATTGGTAACTATGTTTTTCCCTCAGACCTAATAGTATTGGAATCTCAAGGATTGGATGTGATATTAGGCATGGATTGGTTATCAAAGTATGAAGGGAATATTGAATGTGCTAGTAAGTCAATTTTGCTTACCACCCCAGAAGGGAGAAGGATCAAGTATGTATCCCGACATGTGCCAAAGAGGACCCAAGTAAATTGCTTAACAGGAGTTGTGCAGGAGGAAGTACCAGTGGTAAGGGATTTTCCTGATGCATTTCCAAAAGAGTTGCCAGGCATGCCACCGGATAGAGATATTGAGTTTTTGATTGAGCTATTGCCAGGCACAGGGCTAATATCAAAGAGACCATATAGGATGCCAGCAAAGGATTTGATGGAAATTAAGAAGCAGATTAAGGAGTTACTGGATAAAGGATATATTCGCCCAAGTTCTTCACCTTGGGGATCGCCAGTACTTCTGGTGGAGAAGAAAGATGGATCGTTAAGGATGGTAGTAGATTATCAAGGATTGAATGAAGTAACGATCAAGAACAAGTACCCACTACCAATGATCAATGATCTGTTTGATCGATTGCAAGGAGCTAAGGTATTTTCCAAGATCGATCTGCGATCAGGATACCACCAGTTGAAGATTTGAGAACAGGATATTCCTAAGACAGCTTTTACCACCAGGTATGGGCTGTATGAGTATACCGTTATGTCATTTGGTCTGACTAACGCACCTGCCTATTTTATGAACATGATGAACAAAGTGTTTATGGAGTTTTTGGATAAGTTCGTCGTAGTGTTCATTGATGATATCCTAGTTTATTCGAAGAATGAAGAGGAGCATAAGGAGCATTTGCGTTTGGTACTTGGAAAGCTCAGAGAACATCAATTATATGCCAAGTTCAGCAAATATGAGTTTTGGTTGAAGGAAGTAGGATTCCTCGAACACGTTATATCTGGAGAAGGTATAGCAGTTGATCCCACTAAATTTGATACCGTGACCAAGTGGGAAGCGCCAACAACAGTTGGAGAGATCCGGAGTTTTCTTGGACTCGCAGGATACTACCAGAGATTTATTGAGAAATTCTCAAAGATTGTGAAGCCTATGACAGAGTTGTTAAAGAAAGATACCAAGTTCATATGGACAGAGGAATGTGAGGCTAGTTTCTAGGAGTTGAAGAAACATTTGGTTACCTCACTAGTATTGATTTTGCCAGACCAGACCAAAGATTACGAGGTGTATTGCGACGCTTCACGTCGAGGACTTGGAGCAGTGCTTACGCAGGAAGGGAGAGTTGTTTCATATTCCTCAAGACAACTAAAGCCCCATGAGTTGAATTATGCCACGCATGATTTGGAGTTAGTAGCCGTAGTGCATGCATTGAAAACATGGAGACATTTCCTCATTGGAAGTCATTGTGAGGTGTACACGGATCATAAGAGTTTGAAGTACATTTTCACCCAGAAGGAGTTGAATCTCAGACAAAGGAGATGGTTAGAGCTTATCAAGGATTATGATATGAAATTGCATTATCACCCCGGAAAGGCTAATGTAGTAGCTGACGCATTAAGCCGTAAGAGCCATGTCAATACGTTAATGACGGGAGAAATACCCAAGGAGTTAGCGGATAATCTTCGTGAACTATGTGTGGAAATAGTTCCGAGAGGCTATGTACCAGCATTCGAGATTCAGTCAACCTTGATGGATAGAATCAGAGAAGCTCAGAAAACTGACAAAGAGATTGCCGCTATAAAGGAGAAACTGAGCAAAGGAAAAGCTAAAGGATTTTGTGAGGACAAGCACGACACCCTATGGTTTGAAGACCATGTTTACGTGCCCAATGACCCGGAGATCCGGAAGTTGATTTTGTAAGAGTCACACGACTCACCGTATTCGATTCACCCAGGAAATACCAAGATGTATTTGGATTTCAAGGATATTTTCTGGTGGACCGGAATGAAGAAGGATATTGCGGAGTACGTAGTAGTTTGTGATGTATGCGAGAGAGTAAAGGCAGAGCATCAGAAGCTAGCAGGACTGTTACAACCATTGCCGATACCCGAATGGAAGTGGGATAAGCTAGGCATGGATTTTATCACGGGATTACCCAGGACTAGTTCAGGCTATGACTGGATTTGGGTTGTAGTCGATGGATTGACGAAAGTAGCTCATTTCATCCCAGTAAAGACCACCTATACCAGTGCTAAGTTGGCAAAGATATACATGACCAGGATCGTATGTCTGCTTGGAGTTCCAAGGAGTACCGTATCAGATAGAGGAACCCAGTTTACCTCAAAGTTCTGGAAGCAGTTGCACAAAACTTTGGGAACCAGGCTAGAATTCAGTACACCTTTTCATCCACAGACAGATGGACAGACCGAGAGAGTCAATCAGATTTTGGAGGATATGCTGAGAGCTTGTGCGCTAGATTATGGATCTAGTTGGGACGATAATTTGCCATATGCAGAGTTCTCTTACAACAACAGTTATCAAACCAGTTTAAAGATGGCCCCTTTCGAAGCCTTGTACGAAAGAAGGTGCAGGACACTGTTGTTGTGGGACGAAGTTGGAGACCGCCAGTTGTTTGGATCTGACTTGATTAAAGAGTCTGAACAGAAGGTGAAGCTGATTCGCGATAGGCTCAAGGTAGCCCAGTCCAGACAGAAGAGTTATGCAGATTCTAAACGTAAGGAGACAGTTTACGAAGTTGGAGATAGATCTTATCTTCGAGTATCTCCACTTCGGAGAACAAAGTGTTTTGGAGTTAAAGGGAAGTTAGCACCACGATTTGTAGGACCATATCGAGTTTTGGAACGTATGGGAGAAGTGGCCTACAAGTTGGAATTGCCCGAAGGATTGTCAGGAGTTCATGATGTGTTCCAGGTTTCTCAGTTAAAGAAGTGCCACGCGGAGATGGCTGACATACCTTTGAGAGACACAGTGCCCTTAGAAACTATTCAGTTGGATAACGATTTGACCTACGAGGAGAAACCAATTAAGATTCTCGAGTTTGCCAGCCGAGTTACCCATAGCAAGGTTATCAAGTTTTACAAAGTTCAGTGGAGCCACCACACAGAGGATGAAGCCACCTGGGAACGAGAGGAAGATTTGCTCAAAGACCACCCTCACCTATTTTCTCTCGAGGGCGAGATTCATCTTAAGGGGGGTAGGTTTGTAACATCCCAAATTTTCAATTTGGAATGTTATACATTAGATCATCATTGCGTATCATATTTTATTTTGCATTTTGGTTGATCCTAGAAATTCTACGCAACTCAATGACCCACGGAGAGAGTTGGGGATTTCGTTACTTTCATATTTGAGTTTTCTCAAATTTTGAGAATAGGATCATTTGATTTTATTTATTTTATTATCAATTATTTCTATTACAAAAATACGAGAGAGGAAATAAAATGACTTTCCCAAAATAAAGAAATATTGATGATTTAATAATAAAATCAAATAAGATTTTATTTCGGAGTTTTTCGGTGTTTTATTTGAATTTAGGAAAAATGTGCATTTTTCAAAATTGCATTTAGGTCCCAAATAAATGTTCACCTTGTGCGGCTTGATTTTAGAAGCCCGTGAAAATTTATTTCGGAATTTTTGGAGTCCGTTTAGTATTTCTTTTTATTTTTCTTCCGAGCGGAATAATTTAAAAAAAACGAACCGACCTACGGGCCGTGTCCGACTAGGACTCCGGCCCGAGGGGGGCTTTATAAGTCGAGGCCTAGCCCCGGGGAAACCCTGGCCGCCCCAGCCCCCAAGCCGTGCCGCCACCCGGTACCGCTGCCGCCACCGCCTGCGCCCGCCGCCGCGCCGCGCCACCGCCGCCCGCCGTCGCCGGACGCCGCCGCCGCCGCCGTCGCCGAGGTTCGCCGCCGCCTCGACTTCCGTGCCATTGTTTTTTTTAAATTTAGATCGGTTTTTCCGTCGGTTTTTTTAGATTCGGTTTTTTAAATAGGTCGGTTTTTCCGGTTTATTTAAAAAGCGAGCGTTCGTCCGTTCGTTCGTTCTAGCGAGCGTTCGTCATTTTTTCTTTTTCTCGGATTAAATCCG
The DNA here is from genome assembly GCA_034509565.1 of Triticum monococcum. Taxonomy (NCBI): domain Eukaryota; kingdom Viridiplantae; phylum Streptophyta; class Magnoliopsida; order Poales; family Poaceae; genus Triticum; species Triticum monococcum. Next base: position 480,913,841 of record CM067843.1, read on the forward strand.
TGATTTTTCTGATCGCGATTCCTGATCCGATTTTCGTTTTAGTATAACTTTTCGCTCGTTTATCAGAATCAGGCGACTCAAGCACCTAGAGTTTCGTCTCGAAACCCTCTATCCGTTTAACCAACTTAAACAAGATTTTGCTACTGTAAAATTTGCCCTAGATCAAGATTACTAGAACGAAGTTGTTTTCTTTCGCCGTTTGATTTTCGTTGCTTCGTTCGATTTGATTCTTTTTGCCAACCGGAGTTCTTAAGTTGAACCTTCTGGTTAGATCTCTTATTTGAGCTTTACCTATGCATTAGATGTGTACTTATTGTATGCTTGTTTGTTTGTCTGCGATAGAATATCCGGAGTGCGCCGCCTGTTACTTCGAATCGTTAGGTTTCGCGGATCATCAGCAAGGCAAGTAACACTTTGATCATACCTTTTCTACTACCCAGTTTTATTGCATTAGATCAATCCTCACACATTGCATGATTAGGATCTAATTAAATTGTGGGATGGGAAGTATATGAGGTAGTACCTATTACCTGTTATTATCAAACCTTTGGGAGTTACTTCTACATTTGCTTATTATGCCATGCTATGCTAGTAGACGTGGATTGGGTGAGTGATATCCATGATAGATGTGAGTTTGTTAATTAATGGTTTATCTAAGGTGGCAACTTAAACACACATATGAGTGGATTGAGGCACCTGGGTATTCCAGGACTTGCCTGTTTTTCTTTTGGACCGCCACCCAGGCTCAAAGGGATCATGAGACTATTCATACTAGAAACTTCCGTGTGCAGCCACAAGCTATTATGGGCTCTAGCATAGTTGACTAAGTCGTGCGAACTCTTACAGTGGTAGACTAGAAGATGTAGGGGATGTAGGTGGTACGGTCTACCCGATCGTAAGGTGCTAGCGCTTCTGAAAGACTATGTCTCGGTCATCCGTCTTCTCAAACACCATTTAGTGCGAGAAACCAAACGGAGGCGATCGGGTCTTGTGGGGAAAAGTGCGCAAACCTCTACAGAGTGTAATAAACTAATCATGATTAGCCGTGTCCCCCGTTATGGACATCTTGAGTATCTAGTACTTGGATTTTCATGTGAATCTCAACATGTTACTCTAAATTAATTTTGTTGGGTTATGTTTAATGGTGATGCTTAATTGGGATTGAGAATGCTGTCAACCATTCTCAATGTTTAACAACCACCATGATAGTTAAATAAATTTATTCCTTTGAAGTAGGGAAAAATTGGCTTTACGCAAAACTGTAACCATAGAGCTTTCCACCAGCCAAATATGCATATAGTATAGTTGTTTCATTCCATTACTCTCTATGTGTTACCTTGCCAGCATATTCCATGTGCTGGCCCGTTTTCGGGCTGCAACGTTAATGTTGCAGACTTTTCAGACGACGATTAAGGAGTTTTAGGTCGTGGTTCTATACTCAGTGTTGCCGTTGGAGTTGATGGACTCACTTATCTTCCAAGCTTTCCGCTGTTATCATTATTAGATGGCCTTAAGCCATATTTATTGTAATAAGTTCTCTTCGAGACACTCGATGTAATAAGTGTGTGATTGCTACTCTGCTATAAATCCTCCGTGTACTTTGTGGTGTCAGCATTACTGATCCAGGGATGACACCGGAGCATAGAGATCAGACCGTTTGAGGACTGGTCGCTACATCAATGAACCAAGAGTGACATGTATGAAAGAATTATGAACGGTGGCTTTTCCACAAATACTATGTCAACTACATGATCATGCTAAGCAATACGACAATGATGAATGTGTCATGATGAATGGAATGATGGAAAGTTGCATGGCAATTGTCGGTGTCAAAACCGGCGGATCTCAGGTAGGGGGTCCCAAACTGTGCATCTAGGCCGGATGGTAACATGAGACAAGGGACACGAAGTTTTACCCAGGTTCGGGCCCTCTTGATGGAGGTAAAACCCTACATCCTGCTTGATTAATATTGATGATATGGGTAGTACAAGAGTAGATCTACCACGAGATCAAGGAGGCTAAACCCTAGAAGCTAGCCTATGGTATGATTGTTGATGTGTATGTTGTCCTACGGACTAAAACCCTCCGGTTTATATAGACACCGGATAGGGTTAGGGTTACGCAAACTCAGTTACAATGGTAGGAGATCTTCATATCCGTACAGACAAGCTTGCCTTCCATGCCAAGGAAAGTCCCTTCCGGACACGGGACGGAGTCTTCAATCTTGCATCTTCATAGTCCAGGAGTCCGGCTGAAGGTATAGTCCGGCCATCCGAACACCCCCTAATCCAGGACTCCCTCGGCAATATATCTCGGAATGGCTATGGAAATGCCATAATAGGTAGGTATGGTGGGTATTTTGAGGAAGATATAAGGAGGTTTATGTGTGACAGAGCGTATCATATCACGGGGTTTGGATGCATCGGCGAAGTTTGCACCAACTCTCAATGTGAGAAAGGGCAATGCACGGTACCGAAGAGGCTAGCAAGGGTGGAAGGGTGAGAGTGCGTATAATCCATGGACTCAACATTAGTCATAAAGAACTCACGTACATATTGCAAAAATATACAAGTAATAAAAACCTAGGTACTACGCGCATGCTCCTAGGGTGATAGATTGGTAGGAAAAGACCATCGCTCATTCCCGACCGCCACTCATAAGGAAGACAATCAAATAACACCTCATGTTTCAAATTTGTTGCATAACGTTTACCATACGTGCATGCTATGGGACTTGCAAACTTCAACACAAGTCACTAGTAGAAAAAGGGTCAAATGTGAAGCACATTAGTGCCGGTTTGAATTTGAGCCGGCACTAATGGTACCATTAGTGCCGGTTCGAACGACTATGCATTAATGCCGGTTCGTGTTGAACCTTTAGTACCGGTTCGTGCCATGAACCGGTACTGAAGGGGTGATGGCAGGCTGGCGTCATGCCGGGGCCCCATGATCACCTTTAGTACTGGTTCGTGTCACAAACCGGTACTAAAGGGGTCTGACCTATAGTACCGGTTTGTGACACAAACCGGCACTATAGGGCAATTTTCAAACTCTACCCCCCTCGTGTGTCGCCATTTCTGTTCTGAAAAAATCAAAAGAAAATGAGAAAAACTTCAAAAAATAAAATCCTTCGAGAAGTAGTTATATTCCTACATCTACTAGTTAGGAAAATTTGAAAACTTAAATTTGGAACTGTTTTGCAAAAAGTGTAGGGAAAATGTAAAACGGCTACTACTTTTGCATACGATGTCGGAAAAAAAACGTATAATATATCAAAAAATTCAGCACAAAAATCCGCATCCGATGGAGACCGCCTATGGCCTGTTTGCAATTTTTTAGAATCCTCAAATTCCAAAACGAAAAAAAGATATGGTCAAATTTCAGTTTTTTAAGAAAAAATGGTTAAATCTGGTCAAACTACTTATTCAGGAAGTATTAGTGTTACTAATAATTATTTCAATTTTTAAATTTTAGTCAAATCTGGTCAAACTATGGTCAAACTTATTCAAGAAATATTAGTGTTACTAAATAATTACTGTTTTTTAGAATAATAGTTTCAAACTCAAACGGTGAAACGTGTGACCTAATGCTCAAGCTAAACTGCTGAGGGTTAATAGGATTGACAGCTTACATTTGTCAGGAAAACAACAAGTGCAGACTCAGACTGTAGGGGGAATAGAACTCCGAAGTTAAGAGTGCCCAAGCTGGGGGAGTGAGAGGATGGGTGACCGGCCGGGAAGTCAGGCGATTTGGAATGAGTGATCCACACTTGAGCAGTTAAGAGAGCTGATTAGAGACTAAATCATCAAATAATTCAAAAATATTAAAAATAAAAAAATCAAATTTTTTTCCAAAATTTTCAAAAAAATAATTCAAAAAAAACCTTTAGTACCGGTTGGTAACACCAACCGGTACTAAAGGTCCCCCATACCAGGGCGCGAGCTCACGCCACATGGCGGCACTTTAGCGCTGGTTCGTGCCGAACCGGTACTAAAGGGGGGGGCCTTTAGTGCCCGCCCCCTAGTGCCGGTTATGGAACCGACACTAAAGGCCCTTACGAACCGGCGCTAAAGCTCCGTTTTCTACTAGTGAGTATTTCTCAAATTCACAGCTACTCAACTAGCACGACTTTGATATTATTACCTCCATATCTCAAAACAATCATCAAACATCAAACTTCTCTTAGTATTCAACACACTCATAAGAAAGTTTTTACTAATCTTGTATACCTAGCATATTAGGATTTTAAGCAAATTACCATGCTATTTAAGACTCTCAAAATAATCTAAGTGAAGCATGAGAGTTCATCTATTTCTTCAAAATAAAACTACCACCATGCTCTAAAAGATATAAGTGAAGCACTAGAGCAAATGACAAACTACTCCGAAAGATTTAAGTGAAGATCAATGAGTAGTCGGATAATTATGCAACTATGTGAAGACTCTCTAACATTTAAGAATTTAAGATCTTGGTATGTTATTCAAAAATCAAGAAAATCAAAAGAAAATAAAATTAAGCTCCAAGAAAAACACATATCATGTGGCGAATAACAATATAGCTCCAAGTAAAGGTACCGATGAACGAAGACGAAGGAGGGGATGCCATCCGGGGCATCCCCAAGCTTAGGCTTTTGGTTGTCCTTGAATATTACCTTGGGGTGCCTCGGGCATCCCCAAGCTTAGGCTCTTGCCACTCCTTATTCCATAGTCCATCGATTCCTTACCCAAAACTTGAAAACTTCACAACACAAAACTTAACAGAAAACTCGTAAGCTCCGTTAGTATACGAAAATAAATCACCACTTCAAGGTACTGTAATGAACTCATTCTTTATTTATATTGGCTTTAAACCTACTGTATTCCAACTTCTCTATGGTTTATAAACTATTTTACTAGCCATAGATTCATCAAAATAAGCAAACAACACATAGAAAATAGAATCTGTCAAAAACAGAACAGTCTGTAGTAATCTGGATCAAACGTATAGTTTTGGAACTCATAAAATTCTCAAATAAATTGCTGGACCTGAGTAATTTATCTATTAATCATCTTCAAAAATAATTAACTAAATAGCACTTTCCAAATAAAAATTTCAGCAATTCTTGTGAGCGCTAAAGTTTCTGTTTGTTACAGCATGATCAACAAGACTTTCCCCAAGTCTTCCCAAAGGTTCTACTTGGCACAAACACTAATTAAATGCATAAAAAAACATCTAAACATAGGCTAGATAAATTATTTATTACTAAACAGGAACAAAAAGCAAGGAATAAAAATAAAATTGGGTTGCCTCCCAACAAGCGCTATCGTTTAACGCCCCTAGCTAGGCATGATGATTTCAACGATGCTCACATAAAAGATAAGAATTGAAACATAAAGAGAGCATCATGAAGAATATGACTAGCACATTTAAGTCTAACCCACTTCCTATGCATAGGGATTTTGTGAGCAAACAACTTGTGGGAACAATAATCAACTTGCATAGGAAGGTAAAACAAGCATAACTTCATAACTTTAAGCACATAGAGAGGAAACTTGATATTATTGCAATTCCTAGAAGCATATATTCCTCCCTCATAATAATTTTCAGTAGCATAATGAATGAATTCAACAATATAACCAGTACCTAAAGCATTCTTTTCATGATCTACAAGCATAGAAAATTTACTACTCTCCACATAAGCAAGATTCTTCTCATTCGGAATAGTGGGAGTATCATCAGAGACTCGAATACTATAAATTGTTTCCACATCAAAAGAGTAATGTTCAGAAAAGGGGTAACCATAATCATGACAATTTTTATAAATATAATCCTCACTACTTTTTATAGCATATGTATCATCACAATAATTATCATAAGTAGGAGGCATGTTATTATCATTATAAATTTGCATATCAAAACTTGGGATACTAAAAATATCATCTTCATTAAGCATAGCATCCCCAAGCTTGTGTCTTTGCATATAACTAGCATCATGGATATTCAAGGAATTCATACTAACAACATTACAATCATGCTCATCATTCAAATATTTAGTGCCAAATATTTTAATGCACTCTTCTTCTAACACTTTGGCACAATTTTCCTTTCCATCATACTCATGAAAGATATTAAAAAGGTGAAGCGTATGAGACAAACTCAATTCCATTTTTTATAGTTTTCTTTTATAAACTAAACTAGTGATAAAACAAGAAACTAAAAGACTCGATTGCAAGACCTAAAGATATACCTTCAAGCACTCACCTCCCCGGCAACGGCGCCAGAAAAGAGCTTGATGTCTACTACACAACCTTCTTCTTGTTGACGTTGTTGGGCCTCCAAGTGCAGAGGTTTGTAGGACAGTAGCAAATTTCCATCAAGTGGATGACCTAAGGTTTATCAATCTATAGGAGGCGTAGGATGAAGATGGTCTCTCTCAAGCAACCCTGCAACCAAAGAGTGTCTTGTGTGCCCAACACACCCAATACAATGGTAAATTGTGTAGGTGCACTAGTTCGGCGAAGAGATGGTGATACAAGTGGTATATGGATGGTAGATAATAGTTTTTGTAATCTGAAAATATAAAAACAACAAGGCAACTAATGATAAAAGTGAGCGTAAACGGTATTGCAATGCATTAAAACAAGGCCTAGGGTTCATACTTTCGTTAGTGTAAGTTCCCTCAACAATACTAACATAATTGGATCACATAACTATCCCTCAACATGCAACAAAGAGTCACTCCAAAGTCACTAATAGCGGAGAACAAACGAAGAGATTATGGTAGGGTACAAGACCACCTCAAAGTTATTCTTTCCAATCAACCCGTTGGGCTATTCCTATAAGTGTCACAAATAGCCCTAGAGTTCGTACTAGAATAACACCTTAAGACACAAATCAACCAAAACCCTAATGTCACCTAGATACTCCAATGTCACCTCAACTATCCATGGGTATGATTATACAATATGCATCACACAATCTTAGATTCATCTCTTCAACCAACACAAAGGACCTCAAAGAGTGCCCCAAAGTTCTACCGGAGAATCACGACGAAAATGTGTGCCAACCCCTATGCATAGGTTCATGGGCGGCACCCGCAAGTTGATCACCAAAACATACATCAAGTGAATCACGTGGTATCCCATTGTCACCACAGATACGCACGGCAAGACATACATCAAGTGTTCTCAAATCTTTAAAGACTCAATCCGATAAGATTACTTCAAAGGGGAAACTCAATTCATTACAAGATAGTAGAGGGGGGAAGACACATCATAGGATCCAAATATAATAGCAAAGCTCGCGATACATCAAGATCGTATCACCTCAAGAACACGAAAGAGAGAGAGAGGGAGAGATCAAACACATAGCTACTCGTACATACCCTCAGCCCCGAGGGAGAACTACTCACTCCTCGTCATGGAGAGCACCGGCATGACGAAGATGGCCACCGGAGAAGGATTGCCCCCTCCGGCAGGGTGCCGGAACGGGTCTAGATTGGCTTTCGGTGGCTACGGAGGCTTTTGGCGGCGGAACTCCCGATCTAATCTCTGTTCTGGAAGTTTTAGAGTACGTGAGTATATATGGGTGCTGGAAGTACGTCGGTGGAGCTTCGGGGGCCCCACGAGGCTGGGGGCGCGCCGCCCACCCTCGTGAGCACCTCCCTTGGCTCCTGACGTGGGGTCCAAGTCCATCCGGTAGCTTTCCTTCCAAAAATAACTTCTCCAGTTGATTTTGTTCCATTTCGACTCCGTTTGATATTCCTTTTCTTCGAAACACTGAAGTAGGCAAAAAACTACAATTCTGGGATGGGCCTCCGGTTAATAGGTTAGTCCCAAAAATAATATAAAAGTGGATAATAAAGCCCAATATTGCCCAAAACAGTAGATAACATAGCATTGAGCAATCAAAAATTATAGATACATTGGAGACGTATCACAGACCCTGAAACCGACGCTATAAAATCCTATTTTCGGAGAAAAAATCAGGGAGAAAGAATTTTCACGATCCACGAGATGGAGCCGCCGCCAAGCCCTGTTCTTCCTCGGGGGATCTTCGTTCTTCGTCATCACCAACCCTTCTCCATCGCCAATTCCATGATGCTCCCCACTAGGAGTGAGTAATTCCTTTGTAGGCTCGCTGGTCGGTGAGGAGTTGGATGAGGTTCATCATGTAATCGAGTTAGTTTTGTTAGGGCTTGATCCCTAGTATCCACTATGTTCTTAGATTGATGTCGCTATGACTTTGCTATGCTTAATGCTTGTCACTTTGGGCCCGGGTGGCATGATTTCAGATCTGAACTATTTATGTTATCACCATTATATTCATGTTGTAGATCCGATCTTGCAAGTTATAGTCACCTACTACGTGTTATGATCCAGTAACCCCGGAGTGACAATAACCGGGACTTCTTCCGGTGATTACCGTAGTTTGAGGAGTTCATGTATTCACTATGTGTTAATGCTTTGTTCCGGTTCTTTATTAAAAGGAGGCCTTAATATCCCTTAGTTTCCAATATGGACCCCGCTGCCATGGGAGGGTAGGACAAAAGATGTCATGCAAGTTCTTTTAATAAAGCACATATGACTATTTACGGAATACATGCCTACATTATATCGATTAACTGGAGCTAGTGCCATATCGCCCTAGGTTATAATTGTCTCATGATGAATATCATCCAACAAGTCACTGATCAAATGCCTATGAATTTACTTTATATTGTTCTTGCTAAGTTACTACTGCTATCATCACTGTTACACTTGCCATAAAACTATTGCTATTACTGTTCACTACAAAAAAAAGACACATCTGTGACATTTTGGGCCGAACAAAAGTTTTTTGGTCTTGCTTATGACACTTCTATGACGATAATTGTGACAAAACCAGGTATCATCATAGATGTGGTGGGGTCCTACTTCTATGACAAAAAATCATGACGGAAAATGGGCTTTTCTTCCTGGGTGGGCCAGAGACGCAGCTGCATTACATTCTTTGGGCCGTCCATGATGGAGAAGACCATGGTTGAAGCGAGGGCTAGTAAAATATCGGGGGAGTTCCCGGTTACGGTGGGTGGTCGGGGCCGAGCGATGCACGTTTCTCTCGTACGTACGCGCGTGTGTGCGAGGCGTTGCTCTCTAACTGAACCTGAGCGATTGCACTGCAGGCTACACGTTACTGAGCCTGAGCGATCGATCGATCCTTGGTGTTAACTGAACCCGAGTGATTCCTTCGCTACTGGTGCTAACTGAAGCCGATCGATGCTGCCTCTTGATGAAAGTGAGCGTTGTTGGTGGGGGGGGGGGGTTGGATGAATAGTTCCTGGTGGGGGGTTGGACGAACAGGACCCCATGGTAGTAGAGGCCGTTGCCGCTGGATGAACAGGACCCCGATCGGTCGAGCCGATGGATGAACAGGACCCAGTGGAGGGCTGGATGAACAGGACCCCATGGAGGGCTGGATGAAAGTAGCTGGTGGAGGGCTGGTTGAACAGTAGCTGGTGGAGGGTTGGATGAACAGTAACCCGTGGAGGGTGGTTGAACAGGACCCCGTGGAGAGGGCTGGTTCAACGGTAGCCAGTGGAGGAGCACACGGTGGAGGCTAGATGAACATGAGCCCATGGATGAACAGTCGCATGTGGAGGCTGGAGGAGGTCGACGATGGATGAACAGTAACCCATGGAGGCTAGAGGAGGTCGACAGTGGAGATGAATAGTATCTCGTGGAGTCCCATTTTGCGGTACGCCACACCCCTCCTGATAAACAGGACCCCCGTTTCGACCGTAGCGCTCCAACACAAGTCCGTTTCCTCCGTTTTGCGGTACGCCACACCCCTCTCGATCAATAGGACCCTGTTTCCACCATAGGAGGTCCGTTTCCTCTGTTTTGTGGTATGCCAGACCCCTCCTGATGAATAGGATCCCGTTTCGACTGTGGCTGGCCGAACACAAGGCCGTTTCCTCCGTTCCATGGTATGCCAGGCCTCGTTTCTATCGGCTGTTCCGTCCAAGCTGGTTGGCTCTCGATGAATAGCAGACGTTCCGTTGCCTCCCGGTGAACACAACGCATTCTGTTACCTCCCCATGAACACGACGACGATGCAGTTTCTCTGTTCCGACCCAGCCACAGCCATGTACACGAGCCCTGGCCGTATGTATGCGCGAGTAGGCATTCAAGACCCCGCCCGTATGTACGTACGTGGCCATATTTACTTTCTTGTACCCTGTCCATTGTACGTACGTGTACATGCTACGTGCGCGCCTCTACTACGACACGTGTGTGCTTCTATTACCACACGTGCAAGCCTCTATTGCGACCACTATGTATGTACACGTTCGCGACTAGAATGACAATGCTACTTACGCTTCGACCGGGTGGGTCCCGACTGTCAGGCACTACCTCGTGTGCGAAGATGTAGCTGGTGGGTCCCAGTAGTCAGGGGCGAATCATTTTTTTGCCCGTAATATGGACGCACTTCCTTGCATGCGAAGATGTAGCTGGTGGGTCCCAGCAGTCAGGGGGGATTTTTTTTGTGAAATACGGTGGCCCATCCGGTGGGTCCCTGCTGTCAGGTGGAGGAATAATTATTTTGCACGTAATAAGGAGGCACTTCCTTGCTGCGGCCGTGGACCAAGCTGCCAGCCTCTCAATGCACAGTACTCTTCCGATGGAAGTCGTTCGTTGACCACATTGACCATGCCGCCCCTAGAGCACCAAGGCGGTGGACGATGGCGAGGCCTAGGAAGGGAACTACGCGGAGCCAGGGAAGACGCGGCAGTGGATGCCCACGCGGTGCGGAGTATGAGGGTTCACTGGTTTGGCTGTGGTGTGAGGCTGCCATTGCCGCAGGGCCTGGCCAGTGGTGGTGGTAGTAGGGGGCGGTGAGTCCACCGCGGCAGCACAGCCGGCCACGGGAGGCAAGAGCACGAAGTGGTTTGGACGGCAGGAGCAAGAAAATCAGAGGTTGAAGAAGCAGGACGAGCGTTGGATGTTAACAGTCCAATGGTCATTGGTGATAGAATCGTTTGTTGACTAAGTTGACAAAGCCCTCCGTCCACGTCAACTTAGTAGGCCCACAAGTCAGCCTCCCACTATGGTGCGTCCCAGCTAGCAGGGGGAGTATTCATTTTTCTTGTGTGTAATAAGGAGGCACTTCCTTGCGTGCGAAGATATAACTGGTGGGTTCGAGCTGTCAGCGGGAGTATTCATTATTTTTGGTGTAATAAGGAGGTACTTGCTTGCGTGCGGCCATGGACCATGTGGGTCCCAACTGTCAGCCTCTCCATGTATGTCCCGCTTCTGATGTTGTCATTTGTTGGTAATGTTGACCACGCCATGCTGAGAACACTAGCGCGATGGACGATAGCGAGATCCAGGAAGGGAATGACCCAGAGGATTGGCCTGGCCAGCAGTGGGAGTAGTAGGGGCGGTGAGGCCTGCGCGGCAGCACAGCCGGCCACGGGAGGCAGGAGCAGGCGGTCCCGCCGGCGCAGGATTTGGCGGCTGGAGCAAGAAGATCAGAGATTGAAGAAACACGACGGATGTTGTATTGACATCCAATGATTATGTCTGCTAGAATCGTTTGTTGTCGTATATAATAAGGAAAAAAAATTCTTGCATACGCGTCAACTTAATAGGCCCACAAGTCAGACCATTCCCTATTTTCTTAATAATTTATATATAGCTCATTGCAACTTCTTATGCAATTTATTGCAGTCCATTTTTCTGTTGGCTAGGGCCAGGGTTAAAATTTAAATGGCATTTCGCATATTTCTATGGGTTCCAAACTATTTTTAATACCGAAATGTCAAGCCAGATTTAAAGTACTTTGAATATATATATATATATATATATATATTTGAATTAGGTTAAGGCCCAGTGAAATTGGAATCTGAAAATGTGAAAAATTCAGAAATTATAAAGTAATTGCCAATTTGTCATCTATTTTTTATATTTACAGCCCATTTCATATTACTTTCAAGATTTGCACGCGTCTTGAAAGAGTTGCAGCCCATCAGGGCGTAGAAAAATAAGTAGGCCTGTATTGGGTATTCTTTAGAAAAAATAAACTGGGCTAATTTTCACAAACAAAAAAAAAGCTGGGCTGGTCATGTGGTCAACATAAAATATAAGCCTGGGCTAGATGGGCCACAACCAGGTTGAAACCCTGCTCTGTCTCAACAATAACAAAAAAAATTACTGCTCGAGTAGCTACGTCCCAGGTGTCAGCCGATCTTGTGATGTTCTCTTGTCTATTGACTATATACAATGACAATGTCGTGGGTCCCAGATGTCAGGAAACCACTAGCAGGAAGCATTTTCTTTTTCCATACGCTTACAACGGAGTATATATATAACAAAAAATGAGGAACTTCCTTGCGTCCGGCCATGGACATGGTGGGCCCCTACTGTCATCCTCTCCACGTATAGTCCTTTGCCGATTCCTCTTGTTTGTTAACCATGTTGACAATGTGAGAGGGTGGCGCTGCGGCGAGTGCAACAAAGCGCACGGAGGATGATGGCGAGGCCTTGGAGGTCGGCGTTAATGATTTAGGAGATGGTGGGGCAGCGATGCGTGCGCTGAGGCGCAGCCAGCCGTGGGAGGCGGAAGCAGCCGGCCCTGCCGGCGCTGGTTTGGTTTTGGCGGCTGGAGGAAGAAAGGACTGAAGAAACATGACAGACTGTAAAAGCAGCAGGAGTACTTAACAACCTTAACTGAAACCAAGAGGGGCACTTAACAACCATAGCTGAAAGTAGTATGAGTACTTATACAAGTTCAACCGTACAAAGCACTCCTCGAACAATGCTACTTTGCCTACAGTTAACCAAAGGGTGAGGCCGCCAAGCCCCAGGACAAGGCCCAGGCGCCACCCGCGCATCCACAACCTTCTGAAAGTGGCTTCGTCTCGCAATGTGGTTAGTAAACAGGATATCGGCTTTAGAGCCATGGATAAGCAGGAACATAATCTTTTGTCCTATTCTCCAAGATGGACGGCCTTCATTATTTGAGACCACCCATGAATAAGTATCTTTTCACCTCCAAGGGGAATGGAGTAGGTCTACATAAACATCATGTTGTGACCAAGCGCAAGTCTGACCCAACCATGGTCAGGCATCTGTATTGGAACAATAGACCTGGGCAGTTCCTATTTCAAGAAGATCACAACTGTAAAACTGTGCACAAGCAAGAGTTTATGAACAACATATATAACAGAAAACAGCTCGTACCATAAGTTTCTCAACACAGTTGGACCTATTCAACCAGTGCAGCAGTGGCACACATATCCCATGTGGCCTTCCACCATTGAAACGCCCCACAAGGACCTCAAGACGATCAATAAAGTGTAGGAACTTGTGGATGTCGTCCAAGTCAACTTCAGTGCCATGAGTAACAGCCGAGTTCTTATAGAATAACAAACGAGTAGCCTGCTTAACTCTAAAAAAACCCACACGTGCCACCAATTATAAGAAATATTAGTTAGAAGTAGCATCTTCCTGAGAGATTCATTGCTACTTCTAAAGTTAAATTGTGATTAGTTAGACAGAATAGGTGGATTAAGAAGTAATCGAGGCAAGAAGCAAGAACCATATACAAAACTAACATGGATGAACAATTGGAACGAGGTCGGGGTGGAAGATCGCAGTGAAGATGAGAACAGGTTCTGCTATTTCCATCAACATTCGTCCACTAACTTTCAATCCATAACAGTTGAGAAAGTTTATCCAAGTTCGGCCATAAAAAGCAGTGATCTTCTTGGTTCATGAACCCAACATGAAACTTATATCTATGGCTTGTCTTCACTCTGGCCACTAAACTGGTGTATTCAGTTATGGCAAGGCCGAGCATCTTGAGTACATGTGTTCTGGCAGAGCAAGGAATGCACTGTAGGAAAAATAATATGAGAACACAATGTATTCCCTATATCCAAATCTAGAAATAATTTCCTCCTTCACGTCAGTGTTGACCATGGTGCTAGTACCTTTTATCCAAATATAACAATCCAAATTTCCAAATTAGTCGACAGCATGTTCAAAAAACCCCAGTCTCCCATATAGAAAAGAGGATTCTAGGAACATACTATGCGTGTTTTAAAATCCTGTGTTAGGATGAGAAGGAACAAGTGCGGCGTCTCGTCGAGGGCGCAGAAACCTGTAGGGTCCTCACACTTTGGGCATTGCAAATGAAACACACTAGATTCAGTGGGAAGTAAAATGCATCAACGGCGGTGGCTGCCATCCTAGGAGTACCCGCGACCAAGGGACTTGGATTTATCGGGGATGGATGAAGAATTCATACCAGGTTCTCCATGAGAAAACCCTATGCAATCGCCAAGCGGGGGTTTTCTCTGAACAAGCAGACGAGTGAGAAGGGGATTCAGGCCCAGTGAAATATTGCCGCTTCGTCCGTCCAGCTTACTACTAAAGCTGGAAAGGTGGGGTTTTTTTGTGATTTGACGGCTCATTGGGCTTTACTGCAGCGCTACGACCGGGGTGTGTCTACCGTGCAGTTATGCACTCTAATTTGGTGCATATGGCATGTGGACCCCGTTGTCGGATGCCCCACATATCAACGAAAGGAAGTAGAAAGACAGGAGTAACTAGTTACACATAAATATATTTTTAACAGAGAGATACTCCCTCTGTAAAGAAATATAAAGATCTTTTATATCATAACTTTATACATAAGAAAAATCAAGGGGAATATATATAACATATATAATTATAAAAAACAAAGTTTTTTTAACACGGTATAGACGAGTTGGTGATGATGGTGTGCCTGCCATCTTGCAATATAGGCCGTCCAGTTTATATCTGACGAATAGGAAGGAAACTATGGCAATTTTGCAAAAAGGTATCCACACACCTCTCCACATTTGCAAATAAGGCCTTCCCTCGTTCATCCTTTTCTATCATAAGATAAGATACTCATACAAATGCATCTTGATGTTACGTGCAATGCACGGGCTTTATGGGGGTTCAACTGACAAATACTCAGACAGGCTCACGGTTCTGGACTTTGGGCCACAAGCCGGTGGGCCTGCATGTTTGGTGGCCCATGTGTTCTACCTCAACGCTTTTCATATGGTAAGCGATTGGTACGGCGCTGGTTTTAGATGTTGTCGCAAGGAGAATACACAAAATTGAATAAAGCACGACAGCTGTTGGAATGAAATCAAACGACAGTTCCTAACAAGCAATCAGAGTTGCAATTCTATCAACGGTACTATTGTACTACTTATACACACACGACACTTGTTTCACCATGCCATAGTATTACATCAAAATCTCTCGGAGGATAGATCAGTTTGGTAGTTGCGTGTTGCTACTGAAGAATTTCAAAGTTGATTTGGACTAGCTCTCCTTGCCGAGAAACTTTGATTTTGACATCATCCCTTACTTTAAGATATGATTTAGATCTGAACCTTGACCATTGTCGGTGTCAAAACCGGCGGATCTCGGGTAGGGGGTCCAGAACTGTGCGTCTAAGGCGGATGGTAACAGGAGGCAGGGGACACGATGTTTTACCTAGGTTCGGGCCCTCTTGATGGAGGTAAAACCCTACGTATTACAAGATGATATGAGTATTACAAGAGTTGATCTACCACGAGATTGGAGAGGCTAAACCCTAGAAGCTAGCCTATGGTATGATTGTATGTTATTGTCCCCAATGGACTAAAACCCTCTGGTTTATATAGACACCGGAGAGGATTAGGGTTACACAAGGTCGGTTACAAAGGAGGAGATATCCATATCCGTACTGCCTAGCTTGCCTTCCACGCTAAGTAGAGTCCCATACGGACACGATACGAAGTCTTCAATTTAGTATCTTCATAGTCCAATAGCCCGGCCGAAGGATAGAGTCCGGCTGTCCGGAGACCCCCTAATCCCGGACTCCCTCAGTAGCCCCTGAACCAGGCTTCAATGACGATGAGTCCGGCGCGCAGTATTGTCTTCAGCATTGCAAGGCGGGTTCCTCCTCTGAATACATCATGGAAGAATTTGAATACAAGGATAGTGTTCGACCCTGCAAAATAATTTCCACATACCACCATAGAGTGAATAATATTTCCACAAATCTAATCTGCTGACACATTTTGGCAACATGACATTATGCCATGGCCCGGTAATTATTCGAACTGTTTCCTTTAACTAGCCCCGCAAACAACGCGAGGCAGTTTCTTGACACGTCTTGTCAAAGCAAAGATCGTGTTCCCCTTATTACGGGATTCTCATCAATACGGGCGTGGGTAACCCAACCGTGCCATTGATTACGGCACTTGGGGGATAAGCGAGTTTTACCAGGCTAGTGGGGGCGCATAGTTTCGGCCACCCTTATAAAGGGACAAGGTTTAACCTTTTTTCTACCCACGCCTTGTTCCTCCTTGCTCATCCACTCTTGCGCACTCGAGCTCCAATGCCCAAGCCCACATCGTTCCCCTCAACCTTCTCCAATCATGTCTGGAGCGGGAGGCAAATGGATGGCTTCCTATGTTATGGAGGGACACATCAAGAAGCTGTGCAGAGCCGGATACTTGGCCGCGAATATAGCGCATCGGCTGCCTGCTGTGGGACAGATTGTTCCTACCCTTGAACCTCTTGAGAGGGTAGTTTTCCTCCACCACTTCCTCCGTGGAATGGGGTTTCCCCTCCATCCATTCGTCCGTGGTCTCATGTTCTACTATGGGCTGGACTTTCATGATCTGGCCCCGAACTTCATCCTCAACATTTCGGCGTTCATCGTCGTGTATGAGGCTTTCCTCCGCATTCGGCCCCACTTCGGCCTGTGTTTAAAGACCTTCAATATCAAGCCGAAGGTGGTGGGCGGCCAACAAGCAGAATGCGGCGGAGCCATGGTGGGCAAGATGCCCAATGTTATATGGCTTGAAGGCTCCTTCCTGGAGACCATAAAGGGGTGGCAATCGGCATGGTTCTACATCACCGAGCCGTGCGACACCAAATGGGTGGCTGCCCCCAAGTTTCGATCCAGATACCCCATACGGCTCACTTCCTGGAAAGAGAAAGGCTTGTCGTGGGGTTCATCGGTGGAGCTGGACGGACTCCAGAAATGTATGTTGAACATGGCAAGCAAGAAACTCAAGCTTATCAACATAGTCCAGGTCATGCTCGTCCGTCGGATCCTCCCGTGCCAACAACGGAACTTCAACTTGTGGGAGTTCGACCCGGCCCAGCACCAAACTCTGAGCGAGCTCTTCGACACGACACGCAAAGACGTCTGGAAGGTGCTGTTCAAGGGTGCAGAGGTCCCTCCCTCTCTCACCGAGGACCGCGGGCTAAGCGCAAAGCGCCGAGCGCATTCGGTGAGTTCCATACATCTGGTAGTATATCTACTTCCCCTAGCTTAACCATGTGCGGGGTTTGAGGTCCATGCCTTTGACAGGACTGGGTGGAGACATCAGGGCAGATTAACTGTCCGGCCCCTTTGCCCGAAGACACTGCGGACGCTCTCCTGACGGAGATGCTGACTCCGGCTCCTTACAAGGTGCGGGAGAAGACCAGGAAGGCCAAGGGAACCCGAAAGAGTTCCCGACGCCAGGTGTTATCGGACTCATCGTCCGATAACTCCACGGCGCACTCCTCCCCCGAAGACGAGGAGGAAGATGAAGATGTTCCCCCTCCAGTCGAGGGAGACAAAAAAGGAAGGCCGCCCCTACTGGGGGGGGGGGGGCGAAGGGTCCAAGAAGGGAAGGACTCTCCTTCCGGACTACTCCACCACTGCCGCCGAAGGCGAAGACGAGTGGCTGCTCAGGGCCAAGCCCCTGGCGAAATCGTAAGTATTTGGATACCAGAGTAACTCATAGCATTCCTTTGCCGCACTGCTTCTCCTAACACCGAATTATGATTGTGAAGACCGCCCCGAACCCATATCGACGTATCCTCGTTAGACAGCTCCCTGGGCTCGTCGGATGTGGATAGCGATCCGCTTCCGACCGCCACCTCCCCTTGCCCTATGGACAATGCCGAGGTGTTGTCTCAAGAGGCACTGGGTCGAAGGGAGACAATCCCGGAGGCGCCTCAAAGCAACCTTCCGGACTCCGGGAGCAGGGGAGCAAAGCCCCTGAGGGCTCCGAGTTCAGCCCTAAGCCGAACACCGCGCCGGAACCTCCAGTGGTTCCGGACTCAGGCAGGCGGCCTCCTTCCAAGAGGGGCAAGACGCCTGTGCCGGTGACCTCTGCCCATCCAGAGGCACCAGACAATCTGCTGGGAGCGCTTCGCAGCGCTTCCATTGACGAAGAGCACCACACTATTATGAGTGAGGTGCTCAAGAAGGTTCAGTCCGCCAAGAGTGGACTGACTGAAGCCTGTGCCAGCCTTCTAACAAGCTTTGAGGTAAGTTTTTGAAATATAGGAGAAATATTACTGCATAGACAGTAGCCCCTAATCCTCTGTTCGGTGTTCACAAAGAAAAGGCGAACAGAGGATCAAACAATATCGCAGGAGTCTAATACAAGTATGTCAATATGTGTATGTAGGCTTCGTTGCTGGCATCTGCCGCACTGACTGCGGAAGCTGCCGCACTGAAGCAGGACCTTAAAGGGTCCAAGGACGAGCTCGGCCTTGCCAAGAAGCAGCTCGAGGAGAACAAAGGTAGGTAGTACCTAGTCTATGGACATGTATAAAAAGAATGCGATTGCAAAATGACAGGATCAACATAAATTTGCCAGGGCCATGACCGAGGTGGCAACCCTGAAGCAAGCGCTATTCGAGGCCGAAAACAATGCGGCCAAGGAGTGCACCAAGTGGAAAAGGCATGAGCCACGGGTGTGCGAGGTGCAGCAGGAGATCCACGCTCTCGTGACGAAGCACGAGGCGTTGGAGCTTGACTTGAAGACGCGAGAGTCTGAGCTTGCCGCGGCCCTCGAGAGCACAAAGAGTGCCAAGGCTGAAGCCCAAAAGGCCCTCCAGGAGATTGATGCGATGAAGAATATAGCGGTGGGTAAGGCATTCTATATGCAAAACAAGCATGTGAAAGTAAATTACTTGTTACTTACCCGAATCCGGAGCTCTCCAGGAGCATTCGCAGATTTGCCCCGCAGCGTGTCGGATGCCGCAACGTTTTACTAGGCCGAGGAGGGAAGCTCATCGGAGAAGTTGTTCTAGGCCCAATATACTAGGACCGAACACCCGGTGCCTATGAGCGACCAGCTAAAGCAGCTGGTCGAGCTACACAAGGCGGCCGAATAGGCCATGAAGGGCTTTATAGTCCGGCTATGGCCTAGCGGCGCCCTTCCGGATAGCTACTTCGGCCTGGTGAGGCGTCTTGTGGATGCCTACCCACGGCTAGACGTCGTCAAGCGGTCCGTCTGCATCGAAGGTGCATGCCGGGCTTTCGCCCGTGTGAAGGTGCAATGGGCCAAGATGGACGCCGTGAAGCTGATTAAGGAAGGGCCGCCGGAGGGCAAGGAGCATCGCCACCCCGAGATGTACTATGAGGGTGTCCTAAAGGGTGCTCGTCTCGTAGCGGACAAGTGTACGAAAGATATAATATTCGAGTGAACTTGCTCGTGTAATCCTGTAGTTATGAAAACTTGTTCATATGCGCTATGCAACGCTTGTTTGAATTTAAAATATTACCTTCTGTTCGGCTATTTATCAAATCTGAGAGATGGCTAGTCATCGGCTTCTGCCCCCACGCCACGAGTGCTGGGGTGTTCGGGACAAACCTGAGCACTCTTGTTCCCATTATTGGGTCCTTCGAGGGAGGTGCCCAGCACAACGAACAAGGCAATCAGACTATAATGCGTTATCACTCTCACTTAGCCATAGAATTCTATAATTTTAAATTTCGGCGAAGCCCCTAGTGTTCGGAAGACCGAACTCGGGGCGCGATACACGCCTTAAGCCGGACAAGGCCGACTCCTCGCTCTAAGCGGCATAAGTTTTAAGGACTCAAAAACCTCTCGAACAGCGACCAGTCTCTCGCCTTATCATGACAGTTAGTTTTAGCTTTCTCTACCGAGGTGCTTAGCCTAGCAGAACCGGGGCACAATCGCAGTAGTTCTCCCAGTGCTACCTTAGCCGATATAGCGGAATGTAAGGTACCAAAACATGGGAGCCGGGCAAACCCAACTATTGACCAAAGACATGATTCGGAGCTGATGCATATAATGCTATAAGTTCGGGGTGCCGCACTTGTGAAAGTGTTCGGACTTCTCACGTCGTATTATGGGGTATGTTTAAGCCCCTAGCATATTGGCCGTACCAGAGTGTACGGGTGCTAGATGTCATGAATGAACATATATATATATATATGTATATGTATGTATATATATATATATAAGAAGAATGCAATAATAGTCTTAGTGCAATGCATTGTTTATTAAAAAATGTGCGTTAGAGCAGAATGATACAGGTAGTGCGATAAGCAAAAAGTAGGACTATGACCCCTCCAAGGGCAAGCTGAGGAATAGTAGTAAAGAAAATATTTCACTCGTTATCGTAATCCACCTGGGAGTTCCGTGGTGTGACGTAGCTTTCTGCCTCCTTGGTTGCTGCATCATGTGTTCGGCAATCAGGCTGCCGGACAGGGTTTCCAGAGATTAAGGTCCTGAAAGAGAAAAATAACAAAGCAGGAAGCCCCTAGTGCGGTTTAAACTGCGTCTTGTAGCATGCCGTAATCGTGCCCCCTCCCTACCTATGCCCATGGTATTTTTAATGCGTAATTATGTACACGTGGCACGAGTTTCGCCGTTTGGCTTGGGCCGGGGTGGGGCCGCATTGCTATGCGAGCTCGGAACGTGCCAGGCGGTCCTGTTGCCGATTACTCCGGGCGCGCTTGAAGGTGTTCGGGTCCTTAAACACCGAACTAGTGGATTACCTTAAGAGGCTGCTTTGTTCGGAGAGAGCGCTCTGTGTTTTCATTAACTGTAATGACCCCCTAAGGTCCTGGCATATTGAGCTTGAGGTATGCTTAATGCGGTACCGCATTGAATCTTGAAAATGCGGTTCTCTCGAGCAGTGCATGATTACCACTGCGGAACGGGACTATATCGAAGATTAACTCCTCGCTTCGGAAGTTATCCGGGGATCCGAAGACCACTTCCAGTGTGACTGAGCCTGTGCAATGGGCCTCTACACCTGGTATGACGCCTTTAAAGGTCGTTTTTGTGGGTTTGATCCTTGAGGGGTATATACCCATTTTGCGCACCATGCCCTGGTAAAGCAGGTTCCGGCTGGTGCCACCATCCATAAGGACTCGAGTGAGGTGAAATCCATCAATAATTGGGTCTAAGACCAGTGCAGCGAATCCGCCATGACGGATACTAGTGGGGTGGTCCCTGCGATCGAAGGTGATCGGATAGGAGGACCATGGGTTGAACTTTGGGGCGACTGGCTCCAACGCATATACGTCCCTGAGCGCACGCTTCCGCTCCCTCTTGGGGATGTGGGTTGCGTATATCATGTTCACCGTCCGCACTTGTGGGGGAAACCTCTTCTGTCCTCTGGTATTCGGCTGCCAGGGGTCCTCCTCGTCATCGCTATGTGGCCCCTTATCTTTGTTTTCGGCAATTAACTTGCCGGCCTGCTTGAACACCCAACAATCCCTGTTGGTGTGGTTGGCTGGCTTGTCGGGGGTGCCGTGTATTTGACACGAGCGATCGAGTATACGGTCCAAACTGGATGGGCCCGGAGTGCTTCTTTTTAATGGCTTTTTCCACTGACTGGGTTTAGAGCCTTTGAATCTGGCATTGACTGCCATATCCTCAGTATTGTGGCTGTTAATGCGGCCCTTATGTTTGTTGCGATGTGACCTGCTATTGCCGTCCTTGGTATCCGAAGTACCATGGTTCTTTGATATGTTATTACTGCGAGCCAGCCAGCTGTCTTCTCCCGCACAAAAGCGGGTCATAGTGTCGTGAGGGCTGCCATTGATTTCGGCTATTCCAGACCAAGGTGCCGGGCTAGCCACTCGTCACGGATGTTGTGCTTGAAAGCTGCTAGGGCCTTTGCATCCAGATTGTCGATGATTTGATTTTTCTTTGTTAGGAACCGTGTCCAGAATTGCTTGGCTGATTCCTCTGGCTGCTGAGTTATGTGGCTCAAGTCATCGGCATCTGGTGGTTGCATATAAGTGCCCTGAAAGTTATCAAGGAATGTGGCTTCCAGATCTTCCCAACAGCCAATGGACTCTGGTGGCAAGCTATTGAGCCAATGCCGAGCTGGTCCTTTGAGTTTGAGTGGGAGGTATTTAATGGCGTGTAGATCATCACCGCGTGCCATGTGGATATGCAGGAGGAAATCCTCGATCCATACCGCAGGATCTGTGTGCCACCGTATGATTCTATATTTACGGGTTTGAAACCCTCTGGGATTTGATGATCCATTACTTCGTCTATGAAGCATAAGGGGTGTGCGGCGCCTCTGTACTAGGCTATATCGCGACGCAGCTCCAATGAGTCTTGCCCGCTGTACTCGGCCCGGCCGGATTTAATTTTACTGTATCCAGCATGACGATTATCGTCACGCATAGTGGCGCGCCTCCGCGATCCGTAGATCGATCTTGCGTGTTTTGCTTTGTCCTCCAATATGTCTTGTAGGTCTGGCGTATTTCCCCATGCCTTTTTATTTGAATGGCGTCGGGGTGCAGGCTGAGCTTTTGGCTGGAATGCCTCTCTATCGCGGCCACGAGGTGGCCGATCAGCCGCGTCATACGCTTCTTCCTCCAGTCGGGGTAGCAACCTGCATTTTGGGTAACTCTTGGAGGGGCGTTCAAGTTTACATTCCTCGGCCACGAGGACTTCAGTCCATCTGTCAGCTAGCAGATCTTAATCAGCTCGAAGCTGCTACTGCTTTTTCTTAAGGCTATTTGCCGTGGGGATCCTCTGGCACGACAAATTCGTCATCGTCGAGACTTGCCTCGTCTTCGGAGGGGGCATGTAATTATCATCCTCCGCCTCTCCATCTGCCGCTCTTTTTGGAGGGCTGGCCTCTCCATCCTCCTGTCCTAGATCGTGCTAGAGGGGATTGTTGCCATCTTTGGCACTATCCGGAGTGTTATTATCTCCCGTGCCGGTATCACCACTTTTGCTTTGGCGGAACTTAGAGTGGCACCATTGACGTCGGCGCTTGGGTTGCTTCTTGGAGGGGTCATCCTCCGTTGTCTTTTCCCCATTGCCTTCTTTGGGTGTGTCCACCATGTATATATCGTATGATGAGGTGGCTGTCCAGTGCCCTGTGGGCAGTGGTTCCTCTTCATCTCCCGCATCGTCGTCCATACCGTTGATGTCTTCGGAGTCAAAGTCGAGCATGTCGGTTAAGTCGTCGACAGTGTCTACTAAGTGGGTGGTGGGTGGGCAGCGAATTTCTTCGTCATCCACATCCCAATCCTGCCGGACATAGTTCGGCCAGGATCCTCCTAACAAGGAGAGAGACCTTAATGAGTTCAGTATGTCACCAAAGGGCGAGTGCTGAAAAATATCCGCAGAGGTAAACTCCATGATCGGTGCCAAATCGGATTCGCTGAGAACGGGCGCAGGCGGTTCGGAGTCCGTGGCCGGAGAAGGATCCGGCAGTCTGACAACACGGCTCTCATGCAGGGTAAGGTCTATGTTCGGCTCGATCACCGCTGAGGGTAAGGCCTCCGTGGCGGGGTCCATCCACCCGTCCATGGACGGCACAACTGGCTCCGAATTGAGGGTCGGAGCGGCTGCCGGTGCGATCTCCTGAACACCGTCTGATGGTAGAGCTAGATCGTACTCATCGTGACTGCGTGACGCACAAGGTAGAGGCTTGAATCCGTCGAAGATCAAGTCTCCGCGGATATCAGCCGTGTACTTTAAGCTTCCAAACCTGACCTGGTGGCCAGGGGCGTAACTTTCGATCTGCTCCAGATGGCCAAGCGAGTTGGCCTGTAGTGTGAAGCCGCCGAACACAAAGATCTGTTCGGGGAGAAAAGTCTCATCCTGGACTGCATCGCTATCGATGATAGAAGGAGCCATCAAGCCTAATGGTGACAACACAGAGGAACTCTCAGTGAAAGCACCAATGTCGGTGTCAAAACCGGCGGATCTTGGGTAGGGGGTCCCGAACTGTACGTAGGAGGCAGGGGACACGACGTTGTACCCAGGTTCGGGCCCTCTTGATGGAGGTAAAACCCTACATCCTGCTTGATTTATTCTTGATGATATGAGTATTACAAGAGTTGATCTACCATGAGATCGGAGAGGCTAAACCCTAGAAGCTAGCCTATGGTATAATTGTATGTTATTGTCCCCTACGGACTAAAACCCTCCGGTTTATATAGACACCGGAGAGGGTTAGGGTTACACAATTTCGGTTACAAAGGAGGAGATATCCATAACCGTACTGCCTAGCTTGCCTTCCACGCCAAGTAGAGTCCCATCCGGACACGAGACGAAGTCTTCAATTTAGTATCTTCATAGTCCAATAGTCCGGCTGAAGGATAGAGGTCGGTTGTCCGGAGACCCCCTAATCCCGGACTCCCTCAACCATACTTTAGCATCAATCATCATGCGACCATCCTTTGTACTTATGGTATATTGAGCAGGTTCATTCACACCAAGGTTGCGCATGGTAAGAGAAACTTGGCCACGGTCGCCCGGATTGTTGAATGACTCCCTCATTGCTCTAGGATTTCTCTATTTGCAAACAAGAAGACATACACAAGCAGTTAGATCAACACAGTGAATCATGTGAAACAATATGGAAAAAACGAACGAAGCACTTGGGCGGCCAATGCTTACCAAGAAGGTGGACATGTCGGTTTTTGTAAGAACTTTCGTATATGAAGTGCGAACTACAGCCCAGTCTGTTGCTGGTGCAACTATTGGTTCCGTTGCCGCTGCACGGGCCGAAGCATATGCAAGTGCAAGTGTTGGTTCAGGCGCCGAAGCTGTTGCTGGTGCCCGTGCCGGTGCGACTGGTAGTGCCGCTGCTGCTGCCGGAGATGGTGCTCCTTATAGAGCCAGTGCCGGTGTTAGAGCAGGTGCCGGTGTCGATGCCCGATCCTCCGGTAGATCATCCTGATCCACTGACGCGGTCGGTGACCAATCCTCAGCTGGATCAGACTGAGCTGCTCCTGCTGTCAGTGCAAGAGCAACTGCCGGTGCTTGATCCATTGTGGAAGGTGGTACCGATGTGCGAGACAGCGGCGATCGTGTCTGATCTGCTATGATCAGCTTTCTAACTTGACTAGGCTCTGTGATTGTGATCCAGTCTTTTTATTCATTTCTTTTCAACGTGAGAAGGACTAATTGTGGCGTGTTTGTTAAACCAAACTGTAGTTCATCATAGGGATTTAGCTTGTACCCAGACAACAGACTGATCCAATTTTTTCCAATAATATAAGTGATGGATAGTGCCTTCGTCACTGACACCACATAAGAAGTGAAACCTGCAAAAATATCCATCGTAGAGCAAACCAAATGATTTATTCTGTGATGAATGTCACATGGCAAAACCTGCATCGTAAAATTGTAGCAAAAGAAAGAAAACATGACATTAAATCAATAAGATTTAGACTGTAAATCAATAAGATTTACTTGATGTGACACGAGTGAATCCTTACCAGGAAATCACTATGTTGAAGTACTAAACAGAAGATTGGTCATCCAACTACACGTGGCATGCAGGGCCCCCACCTACCCCCGCAAGCAGGACAGTCCAAAGGTCGTGACAAATCGTATGGACCGAACATCTATGGGATTGGAAATCCTGGTGGGTGCGATAAACCCTGCAATGCATACATATATTGGAGTGTAACCATAATTGATAAACCGTCCTCACAAAAAAGATGATCTGGATACTTCAAAATATACAGACTAAATTGAGTGGACAAACATTAACATAGACTGTTCTCAGGACTCACCACACACCAAAAGCGCCAGTACTAAACAATACATGGTTCACAAACACAAATCAAGTACTAAACAATAGTACTTACTACAGACAAGAAAAGTTCCACTAATTAAACTCTGCATACTATTTCTTGACACCGACCTATGGGATGAACCCCGCATAACTGACTAGGCCATGGACTTCATGAGAGATGTCTACCGGCACCATCACCATCTCCTCAACCTTGGAGAATCTAACAGAGTGGTCTTTCCACTCATAAACATGACGATGAAGACATGCCGCATCAGATTTTTCGGGAAACTTTAGAAGAACCACACCCTTCATAATCGAAGGCACAGCCAGGAAATTGTTGTGGTCAAGTACAACCTCAAGAACACGCGTGACAACAATGCTACAGGAAAACACTAGTTCAGGACACGTGGCGACAAGGACACATCAGCTGGATAGTTTAGCAGTAGAACTCATCCTCAGGTCTTCCAATTCACATGGCATGACTTTGAGAACTTCATCTCCACCGCGGACCTGGTTCTAATTCAAACAAAAACCAAATATTTTATTACTACCTCCGTTCAGAAATATAAGATGATTTTCAATATTTTACTCCATATACGCACAGAAATGAGTGAACAAAGACACTAGAAGATGTCTTCAAAGGCATGAGAGCAGAGGGATTACTTGCAATATCCATAACACAAGTTACTGATGCAAATATACCCTCTTCAAAGGTAGCATTGATTTTCATAAAGTATGAAAGTAATCTATAAGAAATCAGTGTCAACCTCTTGCATGTTTTGGTTAAAAGAGGAATTTAGAACCGCCATTTGGCACACAAAAATCACATGCAAGATCACCCACAAAGTTGTACTAGTAGTACTAGTACTGCGTGTTAGATGAAAAACACGATCAAGATCAAGAAAAAGATCGTCAAGAAGAGATATTACCTGGACTTGCTTGATGAGGGATCCGGGAGAGGGGGGCTTGGACAGGGCGATGGCTTTGAGCTTGTCTGCGGTAGTCTCGGTGGGGTGCTTGCGCTTCTTTGTACCATGAGCCTCAACGGTTTTTGCCAGAGCCATAGACATCACTTCGGCCGGTGCTCCAGCGTCCATCAAGAAACTGTCAAATAGAAATAAAAGAAAAGAAACCATAATCACAAACCCAAAAGAAGAACAGAGAGGGAGTTATAGGATCAGTCTCAGGGTTGCAAGACCGGGCCTTGGCCACAATCAACACCATTGATGCGCTCACCTTTCCTTCTTTGGGACAGAAGAACAACGGCAGAAGCAGGTCGGAGTTTTCTTGAAGAAATGAGGAACAAGATGAGGGAGAAGCGAGGGTTGGGTAGAGAGGAAGCTGAGAGAGAAGAGTGAAATGATGGTTGCTTCATCCGTCCAACTTACTGCTGGAAAGGAGGGGGCTTTGTGATTTGATGACTCATTTGGCATTAATGCAGCTCTTCGATCGGGGTAGTCTACTGTGCAGTTGAGCACTCTACTATGGAGTAATTTAGTGCATGGCTGGTGGACCCTTATGATGGTTGTCCCACATGTCGACGAAAGTGAGTAGCAAAGTTCCCGATGACCGTCGAGGAGGATCCGCACGGTAGAGCGAGTCCACTGTTTTTTCAGAAGAAAAAAATGATTACAACAAGCGTTTCCACTTTTACGACGGAGGAGTGCGAAACAAGATAGCCGCTTGAACATGCACAGTGCTCCTACTACTAGGCATGTGCAGTGGTTCATACGTCAGTACTACATAATCTTGTTGCTAGTGCAGTAAGATATGACAATAACAAATGATGTTGTGCACATGTCAACTATATGAACATTAATGTAACATAGTACCGCTTTTTCGACTATCCGGTCAAGAATGAACTATGAGATCAATGTTAACAGAACTAGGTCTACAACGCACGGAGAGTACTCCATGAAACATGAACCATATGAAGCACGATGACTCAGTGTTAGGTAGGGTGTATGAAGGGTGCACGGGATGGGAGCAAAAGTTCCCTTCTCGACCCACTTTTGGGTGTTTGGCAGAGTGCATGAAGGGTGCATGAGTCCACACTAGTAGGTTAACACAAATACAGAAAGAGGGAACAACTGTATTGAGATGAGAATGCAACCAAACACATCCACATGCATTGTGCTACAATGACTGATCTACACTGTCTGAGTTTGATCCAAGGGTCATGTTGCGCTGAGACATGGACATGCCCATGCAGAGGATGCCTAAACACCACCGAAGTCCCTCTGCTTCTCGAGGCGCACGACCTTGGTGATGCAGGGTGCAACGGCCCACAGAGCCCGCTCCCGGTTGATGGGAGCCAGCTCGTCAAAGACGGCGTCCAATGGCATGAATGGATTCCGGTGACAGAGCCCTGAGAGGATTAGCCCGGCAATGGCGACGGCAACCCGCAACCCCTCCTTGTCCAGCTCTACCCCCACCATCACGCGGAGACGACTCAGCTCCTCGAAGATATAGGTGAAGAAGGAGACCAGGTTAGGAAGCCACAGCTCGTTAAAATTGACGGGGTGGTCAAACTGGTTTAGCCCGACGACCGGCATGGTCGCGCTGGCATGACGGTAGGCATCACACGTGCGTGGCAACTTGGTCCACCAAGTGGCTGAGGCGATCCTAGACCTCGTCATGATCTGCCCGCTCGCGCTCCAGCTGGCTCCCCTGATGGCCTATTATATCTCCTGCTTTCTACAGCAACATGGCTGATGCCTCGAGCATCTTTGTGGTGGACGCCTGCCGCTTTTGAAGCTCCGTGAACTCCTGCACATAACGGAGGAGCATGGCACTCCTCTCGTCTTGAGCTTACGGAGCTCCACGTCCTTGGCCCTGAGCTCCGCATCCTTGGCCTCGAGCTCCTATGTCAGGCACCTCACCTCAGACTCCGTGATCTACTACGCCGCCATGGCACAAGGTAGAAGCAATGGGGAGAGGAAGCAAAAAATTAAAAATCCTACCGTGCCTGCTCCCGTTAATAAAAAAATTAAAAATCCTGCCGCGCCTGCCGCACCCAAAGACTAGAGCAATGCCATGGTGGATATTTAAATTTACCTGCCGGCAAGGAGATAAAAAAGGGTGAAAAAACAAATGTGGCGGTGGCCTAGCTAATCGGTCGCACTAGCCCAACTAGCTAGCCACCGTGCTTCACTAATGTACTCGGCAAGAAAGGTGGTCTTTCGTGATTTGATGACTCATTTACTTGCTTCGGCGCTACGACCGAAGAGGACCCAGAAAACGCGCGGTAGGGCATCCCGCTTCTTGGCAAGGAAGAATATATGCGTGCACCACCCGGAGGACCCCGAAACTGCGTAGTAGGGTGTGCCACATCTCGGCACGGAGGAAAAATGTGTGTATAAAAATATACTGTATCAGACGTAGTAGTACCTATGGTTCGACCTCGGGACCCATCCAGTCGGTCGAAAACTCACCACTAGCCACACAGCTTCATCATGCTAACGTGTCATGGAGGAGAGGTGTGGTTAGCTCCGTCTCAACCAGCCACACGTCGTCTCTTGTTCTAGGCTATTCTTCTATTTTTCCAAGCTTTTTTAGTTATAATGACACCACGGCAAGCGAGCGCGGCTCTTCGTGTGTGCCCATGCGTCTAAAAGTTAGACGATCGAGGGGCGAGAGAGATCGTAGACCTGGGACCCACCAGTAAGTGAGTCAACGGTCATGCACGTGTTGACGAGGCACTCCCTCTACTCTACTCAACGTAATACTGTATAAAATCAAGTTACGGGACAAAGCCAACAACCGTTGTTGTTTCAGGCTATCGACTTATGCTTTGTAGTCTAGGTTGCCAGTTCGAATCTCGTCTTTCAGATTTCTTAGTTTTAGGTCCAAATTTGATCAATGACACATGGGGCCCCCCGTGTGTTGTTCCGATATTTCAGTGTAAGATGGTTTTTTTGAACAAACATTTTGCGTGGTTAGACAAGTAATGGCACGAGTTACACGTATTTTCCAAGTTTACAAACAAAAATGACAGTGGCATAGAATATCACATCCACCCCGCAGCTTAGATGCTATGGTGATACGAATTTCTACATCTTTGGAACTGAGATTCAATGGCTTGGGAGTTGTCTTTGTAATTATGCACAATTTCCAAACTCTCCAAGCGTTTTTTTGCAAATAAACCATTTAGGCCTCATGTGTGCCGCTGCATCTTGGATCCAACGGCTCCCCATTGCTCATATTAGGTGCTCCCGTAGCTTAAGTAGCCGATACGATGATAAAAACATCTAGGTCGTATGATCTGTGATCAGATGCCACATGCGTAGTACTTGTACTTTCTGCGCAATTCCCAAACTCTCTCAGGCGTATATTGCAAAAACATTCAAACCTCCTACTATGATCTGTTAGATCTCCGTGAACTCGTATCACCATAGAATCTATGGTGCGGGGGCAGCTCATATTCTCCCGTGCGAGAAAACATCAGGTGCTCTCGCAGCTTGGACACTATGGTGATACGAGCTTCGAGGTTGTTTGATGTGAGATCCAATAGCATCTGAGAAGTCTTTGTGCTTGTAAGCAGTGGCCGAACTCTTTGGGGGCTTTTCTGCAAAAAAACATTCGAACCACCGAGGAGTTGTTGCGTCACAAATCCGACGGCTCCGAAAAGCTTGTATCACCAAAGCATCTAAGGTGTGGTAGCACATGATATTCTTACATACAGGAGAATATGGTGTCCTCCTTCATCTTAGATGCTACGGTGATACGAGCTTCGAGGTCATTGGGTATGGCATCCAAGGGCATCTGAGTTGTTTTTGTACAAATTGTGTGCAATTCTGAAACTCATCAAGGTTTAATGTAAAAAAAATTAAGATGTCCTGTGAGATCCTATATCTCATATCTACAAGCTCCAAGGAACTCGTATCACTATATAGCATCTAAGGTGTGGGGGCACATGATATTCTCCCGGGGAGGAGGGGGTGCAGAACCAATCGGTGTTTGGGAGGGTGGGGACAAATATAATCTAAACAATCCTAAACACAGCTTCACAATTTTATCTAAGGTCGAGGGGTTAACCCCCGACAATCTAGATAGCTCTGCCTAAACACAACATTTGCATGTACTGTAGCACTAGACTTAATATTCATGTTCCACTTTCCTATTCATTTTGAATACTGAATTGAGGACCATGCGTGTCTTACATTTTACTCCCTTCGTTCCTAAATATTAGTCTTTTTAGACATTTCAAATGGAGTACCACATACAGATGTATATAGACATATTTTAGAGTGTAGATTCACTCATTTTGCTCCGTATGTAGTCACTTGTTGAAATCTCTAAAAGACTAATATTTAGGAACAAAAGGAGTATTTTTGAATTCATGTCATACATGCATGGTTCGGAAAAATGGATGCACTATACTTATTGGATTGTTGTTGTGTTCGTGTGTGTGTGTGTGCGTGTGGTCATATGCTTGATACATACAAAGTTTTCTCACCACCATACCCTTCATCTTTTAAATTTGAATTGCAATGAAAAATTTACTAGGGATACCATGAAATGTGAAATCCATGTTCAGATCACTATATCACAAACTCAGTCTAATTCAATAACTCGTAGTAAATCAATTACGGCATTGAGATTACTATTTGCATGGAAAATACGGGCATTGTAATACACATAGATTCGTTCGGCAATTTGAAAGATTCATTTTCTATACTCGAATGGTAGGACCCAATGGCGTACCAGCCAGACCTTGGCTCGTGTTGATCCTAAAAAAACGGGCTCGTGTCCTTCTGGTGGCATGCGTGGTACGCACATTAGCCAACCCCAACCAGTTGAGCCTCTGCGTTTTGATTCAAAATATCTGGCGGCCAGAATTCCATCCCTAGCAAATTCCCCGCATGTCCCCGGTCCATAGTGACTACAGATTTACAATGGAGGGATGCTTTTGTAACTAGACAAATTTACCTACTATGCAGAGCATGGTTCAATTCCCTCGGTCGCTGCTACCCAAGGTCACCCATCAACTGCATTGCCTAGTACTGCTAATAGTAGTACTACACCAGGATGAGCACAAAATTGAGGCCTTTTGTTCGTGCCTAGTACTTTACTTAATATATCAGGCAATGCACTGGCAGGGAGGGATTATCCTTTTACTCTGCATATATAACTTGTCTAAAGTGTAACTATGCAAAATGTTTGACCAAATCCTTTCTTAAGAAATACAACAGGAAAGATGTATCGCTTGAAAATTTATTGCATGATGTAGGTTATGATATTGTTTCGAATCCTGGATTTTAAATTTCAGAAAATCCAGAAGTGACCAGAAATTCATGAAACTGAGCATGGTCATGTGATATCGCACAAATATTCCTACGCAATTTTTTCTTCAATTTGAGACAAGCTACTTATGCGAAGTTGCACAAATGAAGAGCCAAGGTATTTATTGAAACCGTGGGCGTTTACGTGCCGCACGAGTCCCGCTTCTCATCGGCAAGTGCCGTCCGAGCAAGCGTGTGAGTCGATGGGAGTCATGCGAGCAGACCACTACGCTCGCTGACAGGAGGTGTGCGAGCAGACCGCTGCTCAGGCTCACCGGGAAGCGAGCCCTTTAACCAGGCTCCGCCGCCCACCTTCGTCCCAACTGCTCCCACTTTTAATGTTGCCGGCGTCGCAATTTAAAATCAACCCCGCACTACCCGGTATCGCTACAATCTTCTCTGTTCCTCTCCGATTCTCCTATCGTCTACCTCCAACCAGCCTGACCTAATCGTACGCCATGCCGCATCACGATGGTCTGCCCTTAGTCTTCCAGTTTCCTGAGGAAGACATCCAGCCGGAGTCTCAAGAACATAAGGCACTTTGGGACGAGCTTGAACCGGCCTTGCAGGAAGACGTCGCGCTTGTCCCCGCTCCTGTTCTGGCTCCCGTCGCCCCGACTGCGCCAACGCCCATCCCTCTAGCATTGATGGGCTAGGAGCCGCACATTGTCGCCAAGATTGATGTCACGGGGTTCCACGAGGTCCCCGCCAACTTTCACGCGCCCGTGCACCTGCCATCGCATGCGCCTGCGCGTGCACT
Organism: Triticum monococcum; assembly: GCA_034509565.1. Classification (NCBI taxonomy): domain Eukaryota; kingdom Viridiplantae; phylum Streptophyta; class Magnoliopsida; order Poales; family Poaceae; genus Triticum; species Triticum monococcum. The sequence goes on from CM067843.1 coordinate 480,946,707, forward strand.
AATGTGTGCGCCCGTGCCGTTGCACATGCACAGGAATGTCTCTATCGCGCCGTTGCCAGCGCCTGTCCCCGCGTGGGTGCCAGTGCCCCCCTCAGCGGCATGGCTGGCCGCCATCGACCGCTTCCTTGCACCAACGCCAGTCGCCTCCTCCCGCCAGTTGACTCTCTACTGGAGACCGACGTCCAGGACATTGTGGCCTCCCTTGAAGCTAGGGCCAACGTCCAGGAGTATGCCAACAATGGCGCAAGACGCTGCCGTTGTCGTCAGTCAGTGGCCCGACGACACACAGAGAATGGCAGAGGAGCCGCTTCCCACCGCAAGATGCCCCCGCTGCCGCCACGTAATCTAAATTTGCCATGAAAAATGTTCGGATTGCAATGCTTAAAATCCGAACGTTTATCATTTCCGTTTATTTTAGATCGATCATCGTATGAATGTAAGGTCGGAGTCGGACTAAATTAAATCTATGGTTTGATCGATTGAATGTTCTGCTAGAGCCGTATCAAATTAAATATATAACGTCATGAAGCCACATGTATTCCTTCTCATCCAACGACCTAGACTGCTTCAATGTCGAGCGCTCAACACGTTTAGCGTGCATTTAATTTCGTGCCAAAAATAGTGCTAATCACATAATAACACACAAATAATATCCTACTTAATACCCGCATGCACTTAATATACTTCTAAATTAACTCGCATTGCACATACACATTGACTAGTACTACTAGTATGTGAAACTGGTGGAGTAACATGTGAACTCATCCAGATATGGTCAACGGCAACATCGCCCATGAGTTCTTTGTGTTTGCCTGTGCGTCTAAACATAGAAGGGGAGGAGAGAGAGAGAGCGCGCACATGGAACCCACCAGTAAGTGAAGGCGAATAGTACTACGTGCTAACAAGCCGGTCCCACTAATGTACTAAAAATAATATTACATGTTATCCATTAAATAGGATGTGGTAATATAGAAACATTATATGAACAAAGGGGGGGGTACAACAAACATTGATGTTCTACGTATGTTGCCTATTGATGTTCGGCTTGAAGGCCCTGGTCGCATGTTCGATCCTCGTCCTTTATTTTTTAATTTGTATATGGGTCCAAATGTGTTTCATGACAGGTGGGCCCCTCGGGGTGTAGTTTGTAGAACTTTAGTTTGTGGGTCGACATTTGTTGCATTCCAAGTGGACTATAGGTGTGTAGTTTTGTAGCTTATTTGTAATAATTAAAGAGAACAACATAGTTTTTTGCAATAATACCATGGTGCAACATTGAAGGCGAGAAAGGACGCGTGAGAGAGCGATGACCGACCCAGTGGGAAATCAATTAGGGGAGGTCCGGGGGTTGCAACGGTGTTCGAAGTAGTTGTGGGACGAATGCTACGAAAATATAATCTAAACCCACCGGAATAAATGCCTACACAAATTACTCCAAGGTTGGAGTCCCCCTCGCAATGTAAATAGCTCCGGCTTTGCGACGGATGGAGAGGTAGCTTCAATGTGTGGAAGATATGGCGTGAGAAGGTGAGGTCAATCGAGAGATATATAGATAGAGAGACAAAGTGAGCGTGGTCCGACATTCATTGAAAAGATATATATGCTCTGGAGAGATATTGTCGGATTGAGCTTTTGGGAAGGGTGAGAGATGTAAGATAGAGCTTGAGAGATGATCCAGCCACATATATGTAGATATATTTTGTGCATTGGAGGAAGCAAGGTCAATCGATTACATGTATAAAGGGAGAGAGATTGAGTGAGTGTGGGTTGTCGTGCGATCGAAAGAGTGAGACAGGTTGGAGAGAGTGACCAAGATACACAATGTGCATGAGAGACTATACAATATGAATATGTCTATTTGAGCTCAAAAATGGAGATCTATCGTTTGTGTCCGAGAAAGAGCGAGATTAATCGAGACATACAAAGAGAGAGAGAGAGAGAGAGAGAGAGAGATTGAGCGAGCGTAGCCCGCCATGAGGTCGAAAGAGTGGGGCAACTTGGCTAGACTGACCTAGATAGACAATCTATGTGAGAGAGTATAGAGTGTGTCGATCGAGGCCCGAGCAGGGAGATATATCATTTGTGTGTGAAAGAAAACGAGGTTAATCGAGACTGAGATAAAGAGAGCGAGATTGAGCGAGTGTGGCCCGTCGTGCAGAAGAAAGAGTGAGACAGTCTCGAGGTAGTGACCTAGATAGACAATGTGCGTGCGTGCGCACGAGAGGTTGGGGGGCTAGATAGGCAATGCATGTATCTAATGAGAGAGGGTGGGAGGGAAAGAGAGAGAGAGAGAGAGAGAGGGGGAGAGAGAGAGAGAGAGAGAGAGAGAGAGAGGGAGATCTCGGCATGGGGTGCAATGGCGGGTGTGTGACGTAAATACATTTGGTAACAGAGTGGGAACAAGGGGGTTGTGTAGTTCAGAGAGTTAGAGATCGAAACATGGAGAGAAAGAATGAACGTATGTCGGAAACCGATAGCTTCCTAAGGTGGTTAGGAGAGGAAGATTGACCAATACATGAAGTATGTAGCGTGTGTGCCGAGGGGGGGGGGGGCTAAAACAATATTTGAATGTAGATAGTACGGGACTTAATATTGATGTTTCAATTCCATGTACATTGTAAGATTTGAACTGAGGACCATGCATATGGATAATTATTTCAAATTCGTGCCATATTAGTTTTGGAAAAGTTGACATTGACTCGATTGTTGTGCTATTTTGTAGGTCATATGTTTGAATCCATCCAAAGTTTTCTCACTACCATGGTGTTCATCATATACATATGAATTTGTATTTAAAAAAGTAGTGTGGATACCGTGAAATGTGAAATCCACGTTAGAATTGGAGACTGCTATGTGACACACACTCTAATTCAAATAACTAATTGTGTGACACACACTCTAATCCACGTTAACGTGGATACCGTTTCAATTTTTTTTTCAAATAACTCCTCATTAACTAATTTATAGTATCTCGTTTCGAATGACTATTTATTTGCAAGGAAAACACGGGCATGGTAATACATACAGATTCATTTGCAAATGAAAGAAGATTCGTTTGCATTCTCAAATGTAGGCGCACCAGGCAGACTAGGGTCGTGTCATGGTGGTCGCGTGTGTCGTACATACACTTAGCACCCAGCCACCCCCTCCCTCCCTCTCCCCTCCCCCCAAAAAGAATGATGACAAAATAAGTTCGCGCTTCCACGTTTCGGATTGAAATATCTGACGGTCCCAATCCCAGCCCTGCATAATCTCCCTTCTTCGCCATCCCCTTCCGTGCCCAGATTGCTCAAATCCCTAATTCGCCGCCAACCCAAGCAAAGTTCGAATCACCCCTCGTCTCGTCTCTTTCCCCACCTCTGTGTCGGACGACGACAACGAAGACGACGGTCGCGCTTCACCACCGCACTGGAGCTACCTCATCTACGCCCTCGTCCACCGCACCGGGTGGTCCACCAACAACATCGGCCACTGCAACTGACGTGCCTCACAGACACCGACCTCCACCGCATCAGGTACGCTTCACCGACGCCGTCTCCCACCTCACCGGGGCTACTTTACCGAGCACATCGTCGCACCTCCGCCCCCCCGAGGCTGTTGGGGCTTCACCAACGGTCTCGTCCACCGCATCGTAGCGCTCCGCTGTCACTCAAGATCTGCATCCGTGCGCAGCCAGCCAACGCCAGCGCATCACCATCAATGGCTCTGAAGTAACCTGCACTCTAGCTAGGCGAGCATGCCCAAATGCAGGCATGAACTAGGTATCCACACATCACTCCCTTGTGCACTATTCCGACGATGTTTGGATATCCTTTCAGTGCTCTCTTAGCTTACACGCCTATGCAACTCTGACTTTAACTCTTATTTCGTCTGGAGATATCATCTGAAACAAGCAAAACCATTTTTCAATGAAGCATGACGGCGCTACGAGATCTGGTACACATCCTGCACACCCGTATAACCTTGTAAGTATCTGTCCTCCGGTACAACAGCAAGGTCGATTCCTCTTCTTTGATCAACCATTCGCTGTGTCAAAATGCAGAGGGGGATGCAAGCAGCACAAGGCCTGCACATCCAAGCAAGTGGTAACATGGAATTTTACACGGAACATCCCAAGCGCAAGCAGAGCTGCAGTGAGCCTGTACAACGAGCTAGCGTAAGTCCTTGCATTTCATTTAATTCGTACTGGCCTGCGTGTATGATTTGTGTGTAGTGGCGGATCCACGAATTCAAGTTACTAGGGGTGAACATTTAACTTCAAAAATATGAAGGCACTTGCACTCCGGAAATCAACATAACTTGAGAAATGTGAAGCTACGTGCACTTTGACAACCAGCTAATGATCCAAAGTAGTTTAGATTATAAAACTCTAAATGATGCAAGCACCAAAAAACACAAAATGTAAAATGGTGTACAAGGACTACTAACATGGCCTGTACCCGCTTAAATTATCCGTTCTCTAGCTGAAAATATCGAAATGTAATTGAACCTATAACCAGTGCGCTAACTGCATATCAATATATCTATCCTGCACAAGTATGCCAATAGTTTCAAACAACCGACTAGAAAAGTATTTATGCTACGTTGTCATAATACGGGACTTTCTGGTAGATGGCCTCGATGTTTCCTGAAGCCATGAAAATGTACTATAATTTGCTTGTCATCAATGCCTGCAAATCTCTATATCTCTCTCAACATAGCAGATCATCATTAGACACTAAATCCTTCAATGGGAGCTTGCAAAATGCTTGCATTAGATCCCTCATTAGACACTATATGTTCATCACCAGGAGCATGTAAAATGTTTGCATCAAATCCTTCATTAGCAGTCTGTTCATTAGATACTTCAGGCTCAAGAACAACATGAGCTTGTATGTTTGCACCAGAAACTTGATTAGATACATCAGATTCAGTCAGTTCAGTATTGATTGGGGAGTTATAAAATAAGCATCAATTGGTTTCATTTTCTCATAGATTCCCTACATACAAGCAGTTTCACAACACCGTCAAGTTTAACTATTGGACAGAAATTGAACAGTTGAATTAGATATAATCAGGGATGTGATGTACCTACTCGTTGCACATGCTGCTCTTGCAAGCTGCGACTATCTGTTTGCGCAAGCTCAATGCCATGCACGTGCTGCCGCCTCTGCCTCTCATGCAGGATACACCCAGGGCTGGATCTTCATCTTCTTGTCCTTCCATTCACTTGAAGCCCAGCGACGGCCCTTCGACGAGGGCGCGAGGAAGTGATGTGTTGGTCTGTCCAGCGATAGCTTGGTTAGGAGCGAACCAGACTGGAGGCTGGAGGGAACGAATTGGGATTTTTCCTGCCGTCGATCGATATGGGAGGCTCTCGTTTGAGCCGCGAGCCTGCTATAGGGCCTACCTTGAACTTACGTTATTGGCCCATCCAAATTGAAATGTTTTTTCTTCATTTTTTACATTGCCTGCTCATGTGTTGGGACGAACATAACTAGCTGGGCCAGCCTAGTTGACTCAAACTAGGTGCACACTTTCCAGCCACCCGAGGCGGCCGCTCATACCAGCCCCTACGGTGGCGTCGCCCATTTTTGCGTGTATGATTGCGGTAGTGAAAAATATTCCAGTGGCGCTTTTGATTTACCCACAGAATGGTTGAATTGCTTGTTTCTATGAACTAAGTTCGCCAATAATGTGAAGGATGTCAGTCCTTTAATCCTATTTTAGATTGCTTAGAACTCGGTATGCCAAATGTAATCACATGAAATATATAGTAAAAGCCAGTGTGACGTGTGTGGATACAACTAGTCTGACTACAAATCCTCATATAACATATCAAGGACACACCATCTTACCAGATTAACCATTCGACTTACCAATGCAGTGTGGAAAGAAAGAAGTATTGGGACTGTGTATCCAAGCAATTGATGCCATGGACTCCTTCGTAGAACCTTGTAAGTGAAAAGGAAGTTGAAGTGTGCCTGTACAAAGAGCTAGCGTAAGTTTAGTTACCTGCTTCTCGGAATTTTAGTTAGCCACTTATTGCAAAATTGTTCAATTACGTTGCTTGGCTTAATTTAATTTGCTACTGATTACATAATGCCATAGCCTGTTAATCCTATTATAAAGTGCGCCTATCTATGTGTTTGATACTTACTGTTAAGAATTACCTGTTTGCCTGAACTTAAATAGCTACTTAAGCACGTAGATAGCTGGTCATATGTACTTCTAGGGTGCAACAGAATTCACGTGTAATTTATGTTCTGACACCCTGTTTGTTTAAATGGTTTGCTGTTATCACTTGTAGCACTAGTAATGTTTGCATGTTCATAGATAGACAACTATCAGGTTTGTATGAGGGACACCGTCTTTATAACTTGTATCTATTTTGGAATCATTTTGCTTACTTCAAAGAAATTTACAGATGTCTATGTTGCTGGTAAACAGTACTGACTTGTTACTTAATACATTGCCAAGAACTTGTTAGTTTTACTAGTTCATGTGTAATTAAATACATTGCCAAAATTGGTTAGTTTTACTAGTTTGATGTTAGTTTCTTATGGCTCTTGCAAAACTTTATTTACTGATTGCTAACATTCAAGTTTGCAGGATCCAACTGAAACTCCGTTGGCACAACAAGTATGTTTTCAGAAACTTCCTTATTTACCTGGTTTGGTGCTGTAACTTGTTGCTGTAAGCATCTTACCAACTTCAAGTTTTCAGGATCCAATTGGAAGTCCAATTGCACAACAGGTACATTTTCAAAAATATATTTGTGTAACAGGTTTGCTGATGTAACTTGTTGCTCGAATCAAGTTACTGACTACTCAACTTTTTAGGATCCAAGAGAAACTCCAATGCCGCAACATGTTCCTTTTGCAAAACTTGTTTGTTTAACTACTTTGCTGTTGCAACCGGTTGCTCTAATCACATTACTGGTACTCAACTTTTCAGGATCCAAGAGAAACTCCAATGCCACAACAGGTACCTTTTTGAAAACTTGTTTGTTTAACTGCTTTGCTGCTGCAACAACCGGTTACAATGCTGTTAATAACTACTTTTTAGCATCCAATTGAAACTCTTTATTTCCTTGTTTGTTTAACTGGTTTGCTGTTATAACTCCCAGTTTAGATGTTCTTCTAACTTCAACTTTTCAGAATCCAATCGAAACTTTAATGGCAAAACAGGTTTGCCCAAGATCAAAGAGCGAGGTCCCCATGGACGTTGTATCATACCACAACAGTGGCACCGGCCCAATCGTGCATCATGAATTGCCAACTGCTCATGCTCTAGAGACTAAACTAGTGGTAGAAAGAGATTCTGCTTCTGCACTTAGAGATGAAGTTGACATGTTGAGGAAGCGAACATCACAATCACAAGCAGTACTCAAGACAACCATTAAATATTTGGTTGCTTTCAAAACGAAGCAAGCTAATACTGACCGCATTGTTAAGGTCCTGAAGGAAAAAAGGAAATTAAATTCCCACCAGGTAAATCCTAAGTGAAATGTTCTTTCCATCGTTGAATAACCTTTGTGTTGTTTGTTCATGTTATCGATCAAACTATTTGTTTTAGAGATCACGTAATAATTGTTTTTTGTTTTTTTGGTTTGTAATTTTATTTGAGCACAAGTCTGTATTAATTGATAAGACTCGGCGACATTTCATTTTGATTGCTATGACAGAACTACAAATATGCCAATCGGGCTGAATGTGCATTCAACAATAATAGTAGTATAGATGGACCATAAGTGGCACGCATCGGAAAGGGCCAAGATGTTGTACTAGCTTCGCTAAAAAACAGGATGCCCTTCTAGCAAAAAAAGTACAGCAACCTGGCTTATGTATGTTAGTTGATATTATTGATCCATATACTCTATAAGTGTTTATAGGTCTATTAGTTTTGTACATTATTGGTTGATTGACTCGGTATTTGAATCTTGATACATCGCTTGTGTACATATCTAAATGGGAGTACACATTATGCTGCGTGTGACATTTGAGTTGGACATAAAGTGTTCCAAATATTTGAATTCACCTTAAACTGGATTCTAGCTTCTGAATTCGAGTATGGGCATTTATAAATCATATTCATATATGACAGTGGAATACATCTTTGTCGTGCTTTTGAAGATATATAAAAACACATAGAATGATTTATAAAGATTCGTATAGGAATACAAAATGGATTCGAATTTAGTTGCCAGGGTAACTGTGGATGCTTATTGTCCCAAAATTTGAAAGAAGCGGCCAAATGTCCACTCCCACGTCGGCTGCCCGAAGCCAAGTGTCTGGGAGATGGAAATTACTGTCTACCCCTTACACAAACAATCCATCGGCCCGATTTCCACTGCTCTCAATAGGGGTAGGTTAGTAACTTCAATTAGACGTGACACGACCGCCTCTGAGCCCATTCCGACACGGTTGGTGCCCAAACATAGGCGGCAAACCACATTTGATTCAAGATCATCTGAAAGACCTTTGTTTCTCCCTGCATTTCCCCATTCATACACGGTGGGCAGCAAAACAAACTCGACTCGGCCGAAATCGATGTGGGCAAATATTTTCAATAGGGGCTGGTTTGTAACTTCACTTAGACGTGACACAACTGCCCTACCTATCAGCCCCATTCATACACCTTGGGCGCCAACCATGGGCGCCAAGACACCCTCTCCTCGCCCAAAATCGCTCTGGGCAAATACTTGCGAGATGCGAGATTACCGTCCTATCCCCAACCGACGAGACGTCCAAATTTTAAACGGGGGCTAAGTTCGTAACTTTCCCATATTTCAGACTGGCGCGTCCCAAAAACATGGTTCCCCGTACCTCTCCCTCCATTTTCCCATTCATACACCGTCCGCGCTAAAACACCATCCCCACACCAGCATCCTCCATCCGCCACCCCATCCATCGCCGCCGTCCTCCACCTCACCCATCGTCTCCGTCCTCCACCCCATCCATCGCCACCGTCCTCCACCATGCTAGAGTGCCTACCAAGACCGCGTCGTCCACTGCTAGAGATGGACATTTCTCATCCACGGCGACGGACCAAGAGCCTTGCATCGCGTCCTCTCACTTCATCAGCGTCGTCGTCCTCTTTGCCGAGCCGCTCACACGACCTTCCTTCCACCGCAACGGGACTTATCCCCCGATGCACCCGTCTATCGTCGTAGATCTGCTTCAACGCCACTGACAGCCATCGCACCCCCGATGCGTACACGGCGCCGCAAGAGAGGTGATAATTCATATCTCCACAACTTTTTGATCTCAATAAGAAAATAGATCGTAACATGGTTACTGGACTTTCTTTTCAGCTCTTAGAATTTAGTTGTTAGTTCGAAGCAAACAATGGATGCTAAATAGCATTTCCCCGGTTTGCAGCTTTAAATCTGCCATGGCACAGTCATAATAGGGTTTAATTGATCATGCTTAGGGTTTAATTGATAATGTTGGTTCCGTGGTTTCTTTAATAGAAATCGGAGGGGAAACCCTCTTTTCTTCAAAAAAAAATGCTTAGGGTTTCCCCCTTTTATGATCACTATAGGTGTCATAATAGCACTGCTCCACCCATCAAGCTAAACAAGCTTTGTTGTTCAAATACGAATCTGATATTATTAAAACAGAGTCGTTTAATTGGTCAGCTAAATGTTCCTAATTTAGTTTCGAAAATGCATATTCGCCGCTCGGGTGTGTATCTCTACAGGGTGCCCACAGTGGGCCGCGGCCCACCACTACAAAAAAAGACACATCCGTGACATTTTGGGACGAACGAAAAATATTCTGTCATACTTATGACACTTCTATGACAATAATTGTGACAAAACCTAGTATCATCATAGATGTGGTGCGGTCCTACTTCTATGACAAAAAATCATGACAGAAAATGGGCTTTTCGTCCTGGGAAGGCCGGAGACGCAGCTGCATGACATTCTTTGGGCCGCCCATGACAGAAAAAGCCATGGTAGAAGCAGGCGAGGAAAATATCGGGGGGTTCCTGGTTACGGTGGCTCGTCAGGGGCCGAGCGATGCGAATTTCTCTCGTACGTACGCGTGTGTGTGCGAGGCGTTGCGCTCTAACTGAACCTGAGCGAGGCGTTGGGTTGTAACTAAACCCGAGCGATTGCACTACATGCTACGCGTTACTGAACCCGAGCGATCGATCCATGGCTATTAACTGAACCCGATCGAGCGATTCCTTTGCTACTGCTGCTAACTGAAGCCGATCAATGCTGCCTCTGGATGAACAGCGTGCATTGTTGGGGGGTTTCGATGAACAGTTCCATGTGGGGGTTGGATGAACAGGAACCCATGGTAGTAGAGGTCGTTGCCACTGGATCAACAGTACCCCGATTGATCGAGCCGGTGGATGAAGAGGACCCCGTGGAGGGCTGGTTGAACAGTAGCCGGTGTACGGCAGGATGAATAGTAGCCTGTCGAGGGGTGGTTGAATAGGACCCCCGTGGTGAGGGCTGGTTGAATAGTAGCCGGTGGAGGAGCGCGCGGTGGAGGCTGGATGAAGGTCGACGGTGGAAATGAACAGTGCCCCGTGGAGGCTGGAGGAGGTCGACGGTGGAAATGAACAGTATCCCGTGGAGTCCCGTTTTGCGGTACGCCACGACCTTCCCGATGAACAGGACCCCCGTTCTGATCGTAGCGCTCCAACACAAGTCCGTTTCCTCCGTTTTGCGGTACGCCACACCCCTCCCGGTCAACAGGACCCTATTTTGACCGTAGGAGGTCCAACAGAAGTCTGTTTCCTCCGTTTTGCGGTACGCCAGACCCCTCCCGATGAACAAGATCCCGTTTTGACCGTGGCCGATCGAACACAAGGCCGTTTCCTCAGTTCTGCGGTACGCCAGGCCTCGTTTCCATCGGTTGTTCCGTCCAAGCCGGTTGGCTCCCGATGAACAGCACGCGTTCCGTTGCCTCCTGATGAACAAGACGGATTTCGTTGCCTCCCCATGAACATGATGACGGCGTAGCTTCTTCGTTCCGACCAAGCCATGTACACGAGCCCTGGCCGTACATATGTACGTATGTGGCCATATTTTTTTCCTTGCACCCTGGGAGCTGTACGTACATGTACATGCTACGTACGCTCCTCTACTACGACACGTGCGCGCCTCTAGTACGACACGTGCGTGCCTCTACATCGGCCAGTGTATGTACGTACACATGTTCGTGACCAGAATGACAAAGCTACATACGCTTCGACTAGGTGGGTCCCAACTATCAGGCACTTCCTTGCGTGCGAAGATGTAGCTGGTGGGTCCCAGCAGTCATGGGGCGAATCGTTTTTTTCACGTAATATGGACGCACTTCCTTGTGTGCAAAGATGTAGCTGGTGGGTCCCAGCAGTCAGGGGGGAAACGTTTTTTTCGAGAAATGGTGGCCCGTCCGGTGGGTCCCTGCTGTCAGGTGGAGGAATAATTATTTTGCGTGTAATAAGGAGGCACTTCCTTGCTGCGCCCGTGGACCGAGCTGTCAGCCTCTCCATGTACAGTACTCTTCCGACGGAAGTCATTCGTTGACCACATTGACCACGCCGTGCCGAGAGCACCAGGGTGGTGGACGACGACGAGGCCTAGGAAGGGGACGACGCGGAGCCGGGGAAGATGCGGCAGTGGATGCCCACGCGGAGGGGAGTACGTGGGCTGACTGCTTCGGCTGGGGTGTGAGGCTACCGTTGCCGGAGAATAACAGGAGGTGTGGGTGAGTATAGAGGGATGGCATGGCCAGCGTTGGCAGCATAGCCGGACACGGGAGGCAGGAGCAGGCGGCACGGCCGACGCTTGATTGGGCGGCTGGAGCAAGAAGACTAGAGGTTGAAGAAGCACTACAGCCGTTGGATGGACATCGTACGGTCACTGGAGCTAGAATCGTTCATATTGACTAAGTTGACAAAGCCCTCCGTCCTCGTCATCTTAGTAGGCCCACAAGTCAGCCTCCCACTATGGTGGGTCCCAGGTAGCAGGGGGTATTCTTTTTTTTGTGCATAATAACGAGACACTTGCTTGCGTGCGAAGATATAGCTGATGGGTCCAACCTATCAGTGGGGGAACGTTTTTTCACGAAATACAGAGGCCCTTCTGGTGGGTCCCAGCTGTTAGGTGGAGGAATCATTATTTTGCGTGTAATAAGGAGTCATTTCCTCGCGTGCGTCCGTGGACCTAGTTGTTAGCCTCTCCACGTACAGTCCACTTCCGATGCATGTCGTTCGTTGGCCACGTTGACCATGCCGCGCCGAGAGCACCAGGGCGGTGGAAGACGGCGAGAAGTGGCGGAGCTACAGCAAGGCCGAGTGGACCATGGCCCGCCCAGTCCATGAGTTTTTTCTATTGTATACCTACTGTCGGGCCATGCAAAATAAGCCTAGATACATATTTCCTTCAGCCGGCCCGCCCAACTAATTGGGCCAAGCTCCGCCACTGACGGCGAGCCGTAGGAAGGGAATGACACAGAGCCAGGGAAAACTCAGCAGCTGTTTCCCATGCGGAGGGGAGTGCGAGGGTTTACTGGTTCATCTGCCATCGCCGCAGAATAACGCCAGGTGTGGGTGAGTAGAGGGATGGCTAGGCCAGCGATGGGAGAACGATGGGGTGGTGAGGCCTGTGCGGCAGCATAGCCGGCCGCGGGAGGAAGGAGCAGGCAGTCCCGTCGGCGCTTGTTTGAGCGGCTGGAACAGGAAGAGCAAATATTGAAGAAGAACGACGGGCGTTGGATGGACATCCAACAGTCAGTGCTCTCGTGTGTTGACTAAGTTGACACGGTGTTCCATAATTTACAACCCATTTGCCAATTCTTAAGAGTTTTTTTGGAGCCCATCTTCTTTTTTTTAGCATTACACCCCATATAGTGGACACGGTTAAAAATTATACGAAATTTTGCATATTTCGGTGCGGTAAACTGTTTTTAATCCCAAAATATCGAGTCACATTCAAACTATTTTGAAAAATAATTTATATAAATATAACATCCGAATAATTGTCCACGCATAAAAATCAATAGAATTTAAAATCTTGTAATTAAAAAATGAAACTAATTCCCGGTTTGATGTGTTTTAAAAATGTACAACCCATTTCTGGGCAAACCGAATGAAACTCTCTCCTCATCTTGAAAGATTTGCAGCCCAACAGGGCGGATAAAGCAAGTAGGCCTCGTTTGGGTATTTCTTAAAAACAAATAGAACTGGGCTAGCCATTTTCAGCAACAAAAAAACACTACTGGGCTCATGATGTGGTAAACATAAATATAACCCTGGCTAGACGGGCCACAGCCCCTGCACAGGCCCGTTGTTACACTGATCTGTCGCTAAAACTAGTATAAATAACAACTTGTTCCTAAAAAAAGTAAATAACAACTGCGTGACCTGCTGGGTCCCTGGTGTCAGCTGCTCGACGTGTAATTCTCTCGTTTATTGAATACGTTGACAATGGCGTGAGCTCCAGATGTCCAACCATTAGGAGGAACCATTTTTTGAGGATTGTAATAACGAAGCACTTGCTTGCGTACTGCCATGTCGCTGGTGGGTTCCTACTGTCATCTCTCCACGTACAGTCATATCCTTGTTCCTCTTGGTTGTTGACGGCATTGACAATGCAAGAGGGCAGCACATGGCGAGCGAACTAAGGCCGAGGACAAAGGCAAGGCCTCGGACGGAATGAACAGGAGCTGTGGAAGATGCACCCGTCCAGTTGCAGGTGGAGCAGAGTATGAGGGTTGACTGGTTCAGGTGCGGGTGCATGTTGGGGCTGATGTCGCCGGAGAATAAAAGGATGTGTGGGGGATAGAGGGAGGGACTGGCCAGTGTTGGAGGGTACAGTAGGGCGGCGAAGGCACAGCCAGCCATGGGAGGCGGGAGCAGGCGGAGCCGACGGGGTGGTTTGGATTGGGCGGCTGGAGGAAGAAGACCAAGATAGAAGATACACGACAGATGTTGGATGTCAATCCAACGGCTGGTAGGCAGAAACGTTTGTTGACTAGCTAGTAAGTCGACACCACATTGGATAGGCTATTTCCTCGTGGGTCCCAAATGTCAGAATCCAAATATGTCACGGTCATGCAGCCTTTCCTATGAAAATTTACATCCCATTTGGTGTGCTAGTTCGAAATAAGTTTGTGAGTGTTGGTGGGGGCTAATCACTTGGCTTCTGTAATGCACAGTGAGCTCAAGCAGCCGACGAGAGTGATGTTATTTCCCTTGGTTGGGATTTGTTGCAATATTTCACCCTAAATTAAACGAATGGCAAGCCATTTGCCTTGTTTCACTTAAGCCTGATGGACAATAGTAACCTCGCATTCAGTACGAAGAATGTGACAAATCTAGTGTTTGCATGGTTGGCTACATATCATTCTAGCGTTATTGTCTTCAATCGAATGTCATGAGAAGTGAGAGAAATCCCGGTGCTTACGAATCCACCGATTGGTTATAACTTTCTTACCCCGTCCTGTTGCCTAAATAGACATGAAGATTGAAAACAGTTAAGGTCTAAAAAAGAGTGTGGAAAGAGCAACAGTTGAACGGTTAATTCTAGTACACTATATGCGGGCTTCCAATGTGCGTGAAATTATCACCTTTATATACAACTTCTCCAGACATGGAAAGCATTGCAGCAAGCCAATAATCTGGTTCAGATCAAAACTATTCATTTGGATATATAAGATCTTGACATAATCCAGCACCATTAATAGGCTATCCATGGAGAAACTCTTCATTGAGCATATAACATAATATTAGTACACAATGTGTACTCTGAGATGATATATAACTTATGCGCAGAAATTTAAAATGCAGCTTATGGTTACAAGTGTATATGATAATATAAAGTACCTGAAGAACTATGGAGCCAAACACCATCTTGAAATGAGCACAGAGATCATGTATTACACCCAAGGTCTCTAGTTTAGGCATAGAGAGGATTGTTAATTGTGATGGCGAATAACTAGAATCAAGGATCAACCTTTGAAGTGAAGGGGCATCTTGGATGATGAGCTGCCTTCCGTCAAAAGAAATTCCAATTCTTACAAGGTTAGGCGACTTTATTTGGAGACAACTGATTCTAATTGTGAAAACAAGCACCAAGCACTCCAGGGCAGGGCAACTGGAGTGGATAATGTTGTGCAATGAGTCCTTCGATATATGAACCCACATAAGTGAAAGTTTCTTGAGAAAAGGGAGTCGAAGGTTTAGTACCAGATTGTCTGGTAGGTAGCGCAGCACAAAGGTGGTGGTGTGGAGAGAGAGGAGGAAAACCGCGAGATGGACATCGGTGCTGAGGTCACAGGTAGATGGCGTTCGATATCTGGTAGGTGATTTCCAGGGGAATAGTAGAACTCAAGCAGCTGTAGTTCTGTGAATTCAGGGGATTTTAGCTAGGCGTCCACCATGCAGGGCATGGTATGCTTGCTCAGGTAGCATGACGGGATGCAGAGGCTTTGAGCAGAGCCCTAGTGTGAGGAGATGATGGCTCCGGGGATTTCAAAATCATTGAAGAGAGATAGCTGACGACAGTCGATATTAAGGGGCATGGCGCGCCATAGAGGGCGCCACCGAATTGAGAGGACTTGGGTGTGGCGGAAATCCTTGGTGGGGAGAAGCGAGATGATCTCCCCAAGGACGGCGTCTGGGAGATCGCTGATGCGGTCCACCCGAGATTATACAGGTTCTTGGGATCCGGTGGGGGCGGGGTCACCACTTCTCCCCGCGCTGCCGGGTGCGGGGTCTACAACAGGCGTCGCCGCTGGCGGGAGCCTCATCTTCTTGGCGCTAGGGTCAGCCGACTCCATTTTCCTTGAGGGCGTCACATCGCGCTCACGGGTTTGAGCAGAGTAACGAATGATGAGCCTAGTTGTAGTTCTTGTGAAGAAGAAGGGGAGCTGAGGTTTTTCTGTAGTAGTGATGAAGAAGGGGAGCTGGGGTTTTCTGTAGGAGTGAGGTGAGGAATTTGGGGGTACGAGTGGAGCGAGCTGACGTGAGGTGGGTGGGAGTGAGGAGGAAGGAGAGCACCCAGGATTTTTTGGGGGGCGGTATGCTGGCTGTGGGTAGCGCCTCTCATTAAGTAAATATATGGGCTGTTGAATTGATTTTATTATTTACTAGGGTGGATTGGCTATTTTTTCTTGGGCCCAGAGAAACAATTACTACTAGTACAATGGAGATACTCTACAGCTACTAGAAAAACAATTACTACTAGTACAGTGGATACACTACCGCTTCTGGCTCATCCTAGGTCATCGAAACGTCTCCCTCTACTGAATGTCATTTTAGTTTTGTTCACCGGCATGCGGGCCATGCCGTGCGTGGGCCCAAATGCCATCCAACAAATTAGAAGGCAGTATGTGGGCGGAGTTTCACCCCGGTAGTAGAGCGGCAGTAACGAGCCATCGTATCACAAAACCCCACCTCCGCCCAGTCTATGTTTGACGGACGAAGCAACCATCATTTCACTCTTCGCTGAATCCCCTTCTCCCTCACCGTCTTCAGGAAAACCAACACTCGCATCTGCCACTGTTCTTCTCTCCCAATGAAGGGAAGGTAAGGGATCTGTGATATTGGTATATTTTGGTTCAGAGACAAAAAAGAACTTTTGCAATGCAGTAAGTGATACTCACTCTCTTTTTGTTTCATTGTCATTGCAATTGTGTTTTCCTTTCAGTGGTCTCCTAGTATTCATCGGTTTCATGATGGACCAAGGAGAACCAGGCAAAGATCTGCCGATATTGGAGCAGACCTGGGAGGCTGATCCCTAGGAGACAGAGAGCTCCAAGAAGATGGAGGCAGCCACCGAGCTGACCCTAGATACGCTGACGGCCACTACTGAGATGGTCAATGCCCCGTTTGAGGTTACAGCCCCCTTGGCACTTCAAGATCAGTTTTCCCCCTTCGAGGATGTCCCCCCCCCCCCCCCCCGCGCGCTGAGGTACCCAAGGTGATTTTCTTCTTTGCCGATCTCAATTGTGGTTTTTCATCTAAGTATGTGGTGATGAATAATGCAAAATTGTATTAGCTTCGATGCCATGCTATACATAGTGGATTAAATAACTTGTGTTTCCTATACTGGAAATTAATTCAGAGTTTGTTTCTCTTTCAATTAGAGCCTTGATGCAGACAAGGATTGTGTGGTTATACATGTCACTCGCTATGAGGCGGATGAACTGAATATACACACTGGGAAAACAGAGTTCTTAGGCTATTGGATCCAGGATGCCATTTGCGATTATACCGATGTCGAGTTGTATTCCAGCCTCACTGTTGTCAGGCATGTTGTCCAGGGTGTACCGAAGCACCAAAAGTTCAAAGCTACTCCTTCGTTTGTGAGGCATACTATTCTTGTCAAGCTTACACAAGAAGATGATATGGCATGCCTCAACAAACAAGTTTATAAGTGGCAAGGCCACAAGGTTATCTTCATGAAGGTTCACATGATTGAGCTGCTGCCGGATGTCCTCGATGATGTTCATGGCAAGGTTCGTCTTGTGTCTAGCCCAAATTAGATTGAAGCATGAAATACTTGCCCCAGCTAGTGTTTAATACTAGTTTGGATATTTTCTACTTATCCGAACCTTGCCTATTATCAAGCCCTCTGGGCTAGTACTCTGTTTGAATCTGTCTATGGGAACTGCTACTACTTTTGTGTGCCCGTGAATCATGTGAGAACCATCGTAATTGTTGCCAAAACAGATGCATCCTCACTAGTTTTTCATGAATATGGCATGGTAAGACATAAGTTGTCACGGTTTATCATACGACCAGTGTTTATTTGATGAAATAGAGTACTCGTTCGAGAAATGTGCGCCGACGTATACATAAGTACTTGTAAACAGTGTTGGTGCTACGCCACTTGTAGGCAGTTGTGCAAAACACCGCACATTGGCTCAGCTTGCTTCAACACTAGGCTATCGACAAGCTAAAAATCAATAATCTGATGTTTAACATATAAGCAACTATGTATCTTGTTACAGTGGTTCATGCAGTTAACTGAGGCCACAATGTAAATTCCAAACGTTCACACGCTCCAGCGTTCATGTGGAACACTCACATTAAACTCGGCTTCATAAAAAACTTGAAAAGCAAGTTAAGCCATTTTATACATCTCAATGATTCATAGAACATAACAAACATATACTAGTTCACAACAAAATAAAAAGTTGTGAGAAGGTTTATAAATCAGGAAAAAACAAGCAAGGCTTCTCTAAGCAAAGGGCCTCCCAGCAGGCTTAAATTTCCTGGAATTCACTCTGGTTTTTCTTGTTGCCACCATCCAGGGTTAGGTTCTCTCATTCCAGAATAACCAATTATAATTGTGTTCTCAGCTGGAATGCTGAACTGAACCATGTATTGTACTGACCAGCTAAAAGTCTTGTGCATTCCGCTAAATTTAAGCGCCGCTATTTGCAGAAATAAGCAGACCACAATGCCTCTTGTCCGTGCACCTGTCCCAAAACCCTCCATGCAGCCGTGCCAGCTAGTCCTCGGTCCATGGATGAACTGGAAGAAAGTGCATTCCTGACTAGGATGCAGTTGTTTTGGCTCGTCCCTGCACTGCAATCAGGAAGTAAAACGTACGAATCAGCTTATTTTAGATTGCGTTGGTCATTCTACCTAGTTAGAACCAATGTAGGAATACCTGGAACACTGGTGGTTAGAGGACGGCAGCTAGGAATAGCCATCTTATTTTGTGTAGTTGTACTAAAACTGAGGTGTGTACTTTTGATTGCGCAGATAGAAACGATATGGAGACAGACATCCCTGTTTGCGCAAATATGAAATACGATTATTTAAATATTGACATATATTTGCAGTGGTGTATGATTAACAACAGCATGTATTGTGTTATAATTGGCACTTGATTGACAGTATGAAAGTGCCCTTAAGTAAGTAGCATCACATCACATCAACACTACCACTAGATTAACATGCAGAACAATAGCATTAGTATTACTGTCATGACAGTAGCACATGGTCAGTAAATGTGCAATCAAATTTGTGCAGTTCCATTGGGATGAAGCAATGTTAGCGGTGCGAGATTTAAGTGTAACTGCAAAAACACAATTCATGGGAAATAAAGCAAGGCGGAAGCACTTCATAAAATGGTGGTGGCATTGCTTCAATAACGACACTAGACCATTACTTATAGTGACATTAGGTGGCATTGCTTAATGCTTCATGTGATTTTACATTAACGGTAGCGATAAGGGCATAGGGACAACAGGGGCCTAAAGTGGTGAGGCAGATGTGGTTGCCGAGAGCGGCAAACACTCAGGTAGCATGTCTGCATTTGTCCCATTTTTTATCTCCTCAGCGACATTTTCCTATGTGAGCACAGGAAATCTAGACCTGCTCATTCTCATTTGCGTTGTCCCCCAACACCCCTCACTTTCTTTCCTTTTTCAACCAAGAGACATGTCCACTTCCCCCACCCTTCGCCATCCACCATGCTTTCCTCGCCTTTTCAACCAATAGACCGGTTGGGTAGCCAGTATCTACTACTTTCCCTCGTTTCATCTTAGAACCAAGTCCTAGATTCATGCTACAGATTTCCTAGTTTCTTCCCTGTTTGAACCAACTCTTAGATTCAACTGTAGAAACTAGCTTTACCTCTGATAATAGTAAAACTCTAGGTGGCTTTGGAACAGCCGATGGAAGTAGAAAAAGATCCACACGCAGCCACATGGGGAGCTGGGGCAGTAGAGCAAGGCAGGTTTCGAAGGAATATACATGAGGGTCGTCGGCATGTGGCCAAGATGGTCGGGAGGCCGCATCTTGGCCACAATACCGCAGGGAGGAATAAGTGGTTGGAGACCCTACCGAGCAGGCGCGGCCGCCGATCGGGACGCGCGGGTAGCTGTTGGTCTCCTCCCTCGCTGCCGATGACGGCGTGAATGATGCACCTACACCCCTGCCCCGGTCGAGGTGGTCCGACCGGATTTGGACCAGCCGTGAGCAGAGAGAGAGTGTGGCCACCTATGACTTTCTTACATCTGGAGAGCATGAGCGAGTGAAAGAGAGGAACCCTAGTAAAGCAAGCGCTAATGCTCCTACTTATATATATATGGTGGAGTGATTTTGTTGTACCAGCTTCAAAAAAATGTGCTCCTACGTGTACTCGCGAGCGGGTGTGAGAGAACTAGTGTGTGTGTGCACCACTTATTTTTGTGAGAGTACAATATACTATGCCCAAAGAACGTTCGCCACAAGAGTAATAGTAGAAGTGTGTGACATGTGAGCTAAAGGTGCGCGACGTCTTTTGTTCTTTAGAAGTTTCAAGGGTAGGGTGTGAAGAGCACATATGTGTGTGACGTCTACCTGCAGATAGACGGTGGGTGCGAGGACTCGAGAGAGTCGTGACTCGTGAGGGTGCGTGTGTGCGTGAGAGAGAGGGGGCATGTATCAATGCAATGCATGTGTCCGTAAATCATTATCCGACAAATGTTCGCCAAAAGCCGTTTCCTGACGAACACCGTAAGAACCATTAGATCGGCATCCGACAATGTCAGTTTTGCTATGTCATTTAACAGAGCAGCCACTCCTCCTACACACAAATCTTTCGCGTGAGTGTTAGAAAGTGCAGTATGCTCCTCCCTCCGTTCCAAACTGCAGTCGATATAGCTTTATTGAAAATTCGAACCTCGCAAACTTTTACCGAGTTTTCGTGTACCAAAATGCACATATAGAATACCCAGTATATATCATTTCATTCATCTTCGAGAGATAACTATAAAGATGGAGGAGGAGTCTACAAAGAAAGATCGCCG
Organism: Triticum monococcum; assembly: GCA_034509565.1. NCBI lineage: Eukaryota > Viridiplantae > Streptophyta > Magnoliopsida > Poales > Poaceae > Triticum > Triticum monococcum. The sequence goes on from CM067843.1 coordinate 480,967,442, forward strand.
TATCACCTGCAGCAATTTCAACCATCCTTTGGTGTGGAGGCATATCATAGGAACTCTATATGATATGATTTTTATAGGCTTTTTTCCTTTAGAGCCAATTGGTTCATAGGAATAGATTAATATACTCCACATTTCAAAGGAAATAAACATGATGTCATTTTTATAGCTTTAGAGCCACTTGGTTCATATGAATGGATTCATATACTCCCATAATTTCAAAGGAAAATAAACATTAGCGTATATTCAATAGAAAAGTTCCTATGATGTGAACCAAATGACATCTCTTTTCTAATCCCTCCTCATAGGAATTGAGATACATGTCATCTCTAGATTCAATAGAGAAGTTCCTATGATGTGAACCAAATGACATCTCTTTTCCAATCCCTACTCATGGGAATTGAGATACATGTCATCTCTTTCCCTATAACTTCCATGTATACATCTTCTATTCCTAAATAGCTAGTACAACCCACTAGTAGCTTTTTTCCTAGACATGCAACTATGGCACAAGAACACGTCATGCATGAAAGTCATAAATCACATTGTTTTTTCTACTCTATGCATGCAAGCACCACATCATCAATTCGTGCATGTTACTCATAAGTTATTTCTTGCATTAAATTTTGCATTGACAATGTATGTGCTGGTCACGTGCACACATATGTAGTTCACATTCACATTTTTGTTAGAAATGCCATTCTTTTAACTACAATTCATTTTTTCTCTTTGTACTCTCTCCGTCTAGGTGTGTAAGTCATCTTCTGAAAACCAAATAATCCCAAAACACTTTGGCACGGTACATTAACTCCCTCCTCGTTTCTTGTTTCTTGACATATCAACCAATAAGAGATGTGGGTCGTGCATGCTTTCCCAAAACACAAGCACTTCTCCTTTGTTCTAGAATCTTTCGTATCATAATTTTCCAAACTTTTTTTCTAAATGAATTGCCATTATTTGTTTTTTACTTTATGCTTTACAATGCACAATCCCACGAATCTTAACCTTTTTATAAAACTAATTGATTTTGAATGAGATTAACTATAAGAACTAAATGAACATCTACATCATGCATATATGACTCAAAGCTTTACGTGCTATAGTGTGTATTTATTCATAATTTGGTTTCCAAATCTCATGCATTCAATGCATGTACCTTACTAGTTTTTAGTAAAGTAGCACATTTCATGCGGCCGTGGGTATATCAAAATGGAGGGCCCATGCATCATTGCCTTTTGGTCGAACCTACGTCCACAATTTTTGTATGTATATCTCCACTGGTCCCCGAACCCAAAATGCTTCCTCGTTCCCGTAAAACCAAGCAGCTCACACATATTAAGGCGTCGACTCGAACTCAATCCCTCTCCCGTTTATTATGACATGGCCCTGCACGCCGTAGTACTCCTACAAACCCTATTGCTGCACGCATCATCGGTTTTCTTTAAGAGGACGAGGGAGAAGCGGATTTGTAGTGGAGGCACTTTCAAAAAAAAGGATTTGTAGTGGAGGCCCCTACCCTAGGGGGCCCTAGGTAGCTGCCGCACACATCATTGGTTTTTTCTTTTCTTTATGCTCTTGCGCCCTAGAGTGAAATGATGGTTGCTTCGTCCGTCCAGGTTAATGTAGGAAAGGTGGGGCTTTGTGATTTGACCCCTCATCGCTCATTTACTACTACTGCGGTGCTATGACCGGGGTGCCTCCAAGTCCAACCGCTGCTCCGAACTATAATTTGGTGCATCACAGGTGGAACAAGATGTTGGATGAGCCACATGTCAGCCAAAGGGGTCCTGTTAAGTGTGTCACCATTTCGTGTGCGGACTGACCCTGCTTGAGTTTCTACGCCAACACGACAGGAGCAGCCTACCACTTGGTTTTGCTGCTCGGTGAATCCCGACTATATTGATCTAAAAAGATATGTACTGTACCCCTCCCCGTCTCGGTTTATAGGGCGCGCACATAGTTCTCGGTCATCCATTTGACTAACTAAATATGAGTTACTATGTCACAAAAATTATATCATTTGATTCTTAAGAGGATGTAGTTTCTAAACATATATTGTTCATCACATATATAGCCAGTTAAATTCTCAACCTAAAATGACGTGCATGCCCTATAAACCAATACGGAGGAAGTACTAGTAAAAATGAGGTGATTTTACCAAGCGATGGGCGGGGGAGCATGGCCTGTCATGTGGTCCCACGTGTCATGATGTACCAAGGCGATGCGCGTGTCCCTCTTGAGGCAGAACAATGGCAGAAGCAATACTATACGTGGTTTTCTTAAAGGAGATGATGGCGAAGCAAAGTGTGAAATAATGGTTGCTTCGTCCGTCTGGGAAGGTGTGGAATTGTGATTTGACGTCTCATTGCTCATTACTACTACTAGGGCGGTACGATTGGGGTGCATCCCCCTGCTGTTCTGCAATGTTAGTTGGTGCAGGACACGTCGACCCGGTTGCTATATGTCCCACATGTCGGCAAGAGGAAGTACATAATTCATGAAAGTGAGCGTCGACGGAGGAGTACAAGACACGGCTTGGTTTTTACTGCTTCGCGCCATCCATCGATACAACTCGGACTAAAAAAGGCGAGGGCGGGTCCTTTCCCGTGTGGCAGGCAGGGGAGTTTGGCATAGTCAGTTCGAGGCAACGAGGCAAATAAAGGTTGAGCGACTTAGTTTTGGGAAAACCTGATTTTACGGAGTACGTACCCACTATGGAGGTAGTATACTACTTACTACTCCCGCCTTCCCGGTTTATAGGGCTCGTCTAAAAAATTCGTTTTTCCATATTATAAGTCTCAATTCTACTAGTAGTAGTACCATCTAGCCTGATGTAAGCATTCTAAAGATAAAACTCACCACTGCATGTAGAAGTTCATGGAAATTATGGTCATGCATGCATTCGTTCTAATTAATGCCTCGGTAAACATAACTTCTTGAGAAAAATGAGCGTACATTACTTGTGCAAACTACGAAATTAATTCCACCACTCACTGTCTACCTTGGTTGGAGAGATTTTGAAATTGAGCCACAAACTGGAAACGAGGGAGTAGTAACATAGCCTAGGGTAGCTTGCTGCCCACGGACTCCAAGGAAATTGTTGTAGTAGTACTACTCCTACATACTACTCCAAGGAAATTGAGCCATAAACTGGAAAGGAGGGAGTACTACTAAAGGACATATATTCTAAACAATATGATTATCTCTCTAACCAAGGTAGGGACGAGGAGTAAACGGAGGGAGTAGTGAAATTTTCTCCTCGTCCTGCGAGCCACCGCGCGCGTGGGCGAGGGAGCGGGCGTAAGGCGTAGTACTACTACCTATGTCCTGGTTTATAGGTCACCTTTGTAGTTTGTGCCAAATTTTTACCAAATATTTAGCTGACAAAACGTTAATGCATGTCACAAAAATTATATCGTTGGATTCGTATTTCAACATTGTTTTCAATGATACAATTTTTGGTAACATGCACGAACGTTTTGTTAGTTCAATCTATAGTAAAAATTTGACACAATATACAATGGGGACCAATAAACCAATATACAATGAGGAGTAGTAAGCAAGCTTCACCTCATCCTGCGAGCCACCGCGCCCGTGGGCGGGGGAGACGGCGTAGTAAGCAAGCTTCTCCTCGTTCAGTGAGTTGACGGGACACATCAAAAGTAATACGTACAGAGCATCTCGAGTGTATAGAACCTTGCCTCTAAGGTAGGCCCCTCATGGTTTGCCTCTTTTTTAACATAACACGTCAAGTCACAATTTATTTGTTCACCCGTGGTAGACGATCCTCCATCAAGTGGACAACCATTACACATGTCAAATTACCATGTGGGCTGTCTTTTCATATAGAAATGAGCTCCACCGTGTACCTGCGCGGGTGTGGTTGGGAAAGAGACGGGAGTACGTGCGCCATGCGTGCACCTCTTCTCTTCGTGCACGTCCCCCACCTACATGGGTGTGTGAGAGAGAGATACAAACCTACACATAATGCGCCGTCCATCCCCATGCCTCCGCCCAGTCTGACCACCAGTCACCACCACGCCCCACTCCTCCTCACCTTATCTCTCATCTTTCTCGAGACTAGCAATGTGCCCGTGCGTTGCAACGGATCCAAAGTAGAATAGTACTTGTTCACAAACTTGAAAGAAAACACTCTTGTTTTGATATACATATATACCACTAAAAATATATTACATTTCACTCAAAATATATTTCTCAGGTTGTTTTGATGAGGCAAAGGAGGGATGTGGTTGCTTTCAAGATAGTGAGGGGTTTTCTTCAAATTGCAGTAGAGAAGTGGGCTATTGTTGCAAAAATGCCACAACTTACCTCGTAGCCATTAGATGTAGATCTAATGGTCAAAAATGATGGATGGCAGACACACCATCATCACCAACTAAGTCTTTTATAGGAGTAGAGATATCATTTTTTCAATAAATTCTCGAGATACCATTTTTCCGATAAAACTCTCAAGATATCATTAGTTTTTACACATGGGATTACTCCTGCATGGGTCAATCACAACAGGTGTTTTGTAAAAAATGCATCTTGATGTTCCCTGCAATGCACGGGCATCTTGCTAGTCCATGAAAACAACACATGGCAAAATTTCATGGCGAACGAGGGATTTGAATCTGCTGGGAGGGTGTCAGTGTCAAAACCGGCGGATCTCGGGTAGGGGGTCCCAAACTATGCGTCTAAGGTCGATGGTAACAGGAGACAAGGGACACAATGTTTTTGTCGGATTTCGGGTTCCGGCAGACCCTTGAGGTTCGAACACTGGGGTGCGCACGGAGATCTCCCCCCTACCGATCTACGTCCAATCTCCTCGCATGATCTAAGCTGGAAACAACGAACAACACAAGGGACACGAGGTTTATACTGGTTGGGGCCACCGCTGTGGTGTAATACCCTACTCTAGTGTGTGGTGTGGTGGATTGCCTCAGGGGCTGATGATGAACAATACAAGGGAAGAACAGCCTCGCGAGAGGTGTTCTTGAGCTGGTGAGATGAACTGCTTGGGTGAGTTCAGTTGCCTCTCTCCCTCTCTCTCTGCTGGGGTTCTACCAGATCTCTAGCTGTCTCTCTACTCTGTGGTGGCTAGCTCTATTTATAGAGGCCCTGGGCCTCTCCCCAAATAATGAGCGGGAAGGGCGCCAACACTTGGCCATTTTGAAGGGGAACATATAGTACAAGTTATCCTGACCAAAGGTGGTCTTCGGCTGCCAAAAGCACTGGTGATGATGCCGTCTTGGGCTCCATAGTGACCTCCGTCCTGCCGCTCCGCTGGTCTTGGTCTCGTTGCACCAGAATGGTAACCTTTGCCCGATGCCTTGACCTGTGCTTGCCCCCTTTGCACCAAAGGGGAATCAAGGACACTGCGCAGGCCGGCGCCTGCCTGGCGCCCGCCTGGTCTTGATCGTCATGGCTTGCGTCGCGGGCTCCTCGCGAGGTATCCCTGCCTTGATCTCTCCGCCTCCTCACGAGCCCGCCTGATGAGGTTGCCTCTGAGGAAGCTTCCGGTCGTCCGCCCCGTGAGGCTTGGCCCCTCGCGAGGGTCTTGAGCTTGAGCTGATGAAGATAGGTCGTGATGGGCTCCGACTTGAGCCACGCCGCAGGCCGCGGGTAGGCAAGTTTGGGGACCCCCGTTCCCAGAACGCCGACAGTAGCCCCCGGGCCCAAGGCGCACCCGGGCTTGGCCTAGCAGGGAAGTGAAGGGGCGAGCACGAAGCGCCGCGGCCCCAATAGCCTATGGCCTTGGGCGCCGCGTGGCGATTGATTGGACGTGGGCGTCTGCGCTTCCCCACGATGCCTTGGCGACCGCATGACTTGACAAGTCCCCCTTCTTGCTGCTCCTTTTCTTCTTCTTGGCTACTCGCCGTTCCCATGGGGGAGAAAGGAAAGGCCCGCCAGGCAGGGCCTGACTCCCCCCCCCCCCGACCAAGCGCGGCCGAGGCCGCCCTCGCAAGTATTCCACGGTCCCCGTAGTGGCCTCCCGCGGCCATGGAGGCAGTTCCCTGCGCGGTGGTGAGCGCCCGGCCGCCGATGTGGGGCATGCCATGGCTGCGCGCCCCCTAGGCCACGCTTTCGCTCTGCGGAGGTGCTGCCGGAGTTCGTCGTGTGGTCAACGGACCCAACCAGCACCCGGCTCCAGCTCCCCCGTTTCTTCATAGGTGATCTGCCGGCCAGTGCTCGGTAGAGCTTCTGGCTCCTGGCAGACGGCTGCAGCAGCAGGGCCTCCTGGGCTTCGCTGGAGGTCTCTGTTTCTGGGAATGGGGCCCTAACCCGCAGCTGGCAAACGTTTGCCTGCGCGCCCGGCCTGGGCCGGTGGTGCACCCTGCACTTCAAGTTCGATGGTGACGCCACCCTCTACGTGAGGGTGTTCGGGGAAGACGGTCGCCGTGCTGGGTGCTGCCCCGAAGACGACGACAGCGGCCGCCTGTACTGACCAGGATGAAGACGGCGACAAGCGTACTGGCAGTGGTGCTCGGGGTTCGCTGAGCTTCGGCGACTCCCTCTCAGGCAGCAGCTCCTCCCGCGGTGGCCGCGACCAGCCCCCGCGCCGTCGCACCCGCCTAGGTGAAGGTAGCGGGTCAGCCCGCCGTCGCGCCCCAGCGAAGCGAGAGGAGGGATCCGCCTGAGCGCCAGGAGCAGCTCGAACCTTCACTGTGGGTTGGTGCAGGACGAATTGCGCCCATTTTGTTTTCCTTCTTTTCCTGCGCAGAAATAGAAGGTAGTATAGGGCCCCGCGGGGCGTGTTAGAACTGATGCTGTTAACCATCGTGTTGCTTCCACTACTTCTGCGCTGTGTTCCCGCACCGTGCACCCATGTGCGAGAATTATTTTAGCTCAGTGGAGCTTGACGCGGTCCTCGCCTCCCGAGGCCGTGGCCTCACCGTGCGTGTCGGCGTTCTGGGAATGGGGGTCCCCAGACTTGCCTGCCTACGACCTGCGGCATAGCTCAGGTGGGGGCCCAGTGCGGCCCATCTTCATCAGCCCAAGCTCAAGACCCTCGCGAGGGGCCAAGCCTCGCGGGGCGGACGACAGGAAGCTTCCTCAAGAGCGGCCTCATCAGGCAGGCTCGTGAGGAGGCAGAGAGATCAATGCAAGGGTACCTCACGAGGATCCCATGACGCAAGCCATGACGATCAAGGCCAGGCGGGCGCCAGGCGGGCGCCGGCCTGCGCAGAGTCCTTGTTTCCCCTTTGGTGCAAAGGGGGCAAGCACAGGCCAAGGTATCAGGCAAAGGTTACCATTCCGGTGCAACGAGACCAAGACCAGCCCGACGGCCGGACGGAGGTCACCATGGAGCCCAAGACGGCGTCATCACCAGTGCTTTTGGCAGCCGAAGACCTCCATTGGTCAGGATAGCTCATACTAGATGTTCCCCTTCAAAATGGCCAATTGTTGGCGCCCTTCCCGCTCAATTATTCGGGGAGAGGCCCAGGGCCTCTATAAATAGAGCTAGCCTCCACAAGGAGAGAGAGAGAGAAGAGAGGGTTAGCAGCAGAAAGAGAGGAAGGAGAAAACCCAGTAGAGACTAAGTAGAACACACCGCACCAGCTCAAGAACACCCCTCGCGAGGTTGTTCTTCCCTTCTACTGTCCATCATCAGCCCAGAGGCAATCCACCACACCACACACTGGAGTAGGGTATTACACCACAACGGTGGCCCAAACCAGTATAAACCTCGTGTCTCCTGTGTTGTTCATCATTTTCATCTTAGTTCGCACGAGAAGATCGGACGTAGATCGGTAGGGGAGAGATCTCCGCGCGCACCCCAGTGTTCGAACCTCAAGGGTCTGCCGGAACCCGAAATCCGACATTTCGAAATCGGACATTTGGCGCACCAGGTAGGGGTGCGCCGGAGTCCTTCTTCCTCCGCGTCGCGTTCCGCCGCTTCGCCACCCAGATGTCAAGCAACCCAGCTACCAACGCCGGCCGCTGGGTGGCGTGGCCCGCCCACTCCGTGTCACCGTCTCAGGGCGACCTCAACCTTGCGCCTCAGGCAGCTCGCGCTCCGCAGGGCGCTGCGGGACGCGGGCGACACGGCCAGACGCCGCCTGCCCTCACGCCACGGCAGGTGCGGGCCGCAGCAAGGGCCTCGAACCACGCCGCTGCCGTGGCGCCATACACCCGACGGGCGCAGGTGAACTCCAGGGCGCGCTCACGGTGGCCTGAGAGCTACTACGGTGCCGCTTGCTGGAAGGCGGCCGCAACATGTTGTTGGAACGAGTGGCCGAGCTCCTGGACGCCGCCGCCTCAGGAGTGCCCCCTTTCTGCATCCAGCTGCCACCCCAGATCCAGGACAGGTCGCACGACGGCATCATGCACGCTCACGCAATTTCAGGTGGGCCCCCAGGGTTGGTCCAGCGCCAAAACCTCCGCCAGCACCAGGCGACTGATCGTGCCGGCCCTTCCCCAGGCCGGCGAAGGGATGCGTGTCGCGACCTTTGGCCTCGGCGGACCACCGCATCATCACATACAAGGTGACGCCCCAAACCAGACTGCGTGGCATGCTGGGCGCTACAGCAAGGTCCACGAGGTGGTCGCCCCGGAGGCCTATGTACCCCGCATGGTGGATCAAGGGCAGGAGCTGGAAGAAGGTCACGATTCGTTCCTCGGGCCCGGCTGGGACAAGGAGGCTCCGGAAGCCAAGCTCTTTCAGGAACCCCAAGAGAGCATCGACAATCGCGCTGACAGCAGCAACTATCAGGTACCACTCATCCCTCAGGAGCGAGCTTACGCTAACCATGGGTCGCAGGAGGTACAGGTCGCCGCAACAGATGGCTGCCCCAACGCTGCAGCCTCTTATCCCTCAGGACGAGGGTGCAGGGGGCTGCAGGAAAGGGGCCGAGATCCGGGATCACCCTCGCGGCAGTCGGGTCAAGGTGTTCTCAGGAGGTAGGCCCTCTGCCGGGGAGGTGCCCCATGGCCTGTCCCCGGCGGAGGACCCGTGGTCGTCGGGGGAACCGCTGGTGACCGCTCTACCCCATTGGTGTCGTCCTTGGTTTCCGTTCGCCGTCAATGGCGGCAGAGTGAGGCGCAAGGCGGGGCCCTCGTCTGGCGATGTGAATCAAGGCCGGTACCTGTGAAGAAGGCCCGGTGCCTGTGAAGCTCGCCGCCCCGTGACACTCTCACGTAATAATGAGTGGGGCTGTACACGCCCCGGAGTCTCAGGAGCGCCGGCCTCAGGCCCTGGGACTCCCGCCAACGCCTAGTGGCAGCACTTAGCTCCGTGCTGGTGAGAAGACGTCGAAGACTAGACTAGGTACCGGACGCGGCTTTTTTGCTTTTCTTTTGCCTTTTTGCTTTGTTGCTTCTTCCTTGTTGGCAAGTCTCTTCGGTTAGGATTTAAGTTGGATTTGAGTTCGAAGCTTGCGTGCATTCGGGGAGGGGTGTTTAGTCTCGTTCGAGCAATCTCTCGCGTTTTGGTTTCGGATGTACGCCCCAAGCTGGCGTCAGCTCCCCCTCCCCCTCACGAGCCCCTCATGAGCCGGACCGGGCCAGGCACGCCTACAGCCGGGACCACTGTCTCCGCACCCTCTCCGGAGGTCCTCGTCACAGGATCATCAGGTTAATCGAGGGATGCCGTAGGCGTAGCATCCCCCCGCAGGACCGCTCAGGGCACGCCAGGGCCGGAAGGTAAACGAATCAACTGAACCATCACCGGGCTAGTGACTAAACTCACGCATAATGTTGTGCGCACCAGAGTACGAATTATAAATCTTTACATGAGGGGCCTCCCCTCCCAAAATGCTCTTATATCCTTCAAGGCCAAGCCCGAGTCTTCTTCATGCAGGATAAACTACGGAGACATGCGGTCAGTCGGACATATCACACACCGCGTCTTCTGGGGCATCCTCGGAAGCGTCACTAGCATCACTGACGTCATCCCCCCCACCACCTGCATTTCCGAAAGCGCCAGGCTCATATATAACGCCACCTTCGTCGGCGCCCACGACCACACCATTATCATCAGACGCGAAGGCCCTGACGAGGGCATCCACGTTGTTCTCCACCCACTGCGCCAGGTCGCCTCGGACAGCTATGGGCACAGGCGCGATGGCAGCGTCAAAGTCGAAGTGGGGGTCCATCTCCTGCAAATGGCTGAAGACACAGGAGAAGACACGCCTGAGAAGGGCTAGGCTCCTCTCCTCAACAAGCCCACGGGCTCTCTCGGAACGATCCTCCAGAAGCGTCACCACGTCAGTGAAGAACCGAAGATTACCTGCGTAGCTGGCCTCGTGCGGCTCCTTAGCGGCAGCCTCGCAAATCTCACCTAAGGCTGAGTTGGCCCTCTCCCTGAGCGTCTGAAGCATGGGAGCATGCTCACGCTCCAGAACCCTCCACTGGCGGATCTCGTCCTCGTTTTGCCGCGCGAAGGCCTCGCCGTCATCGACCCTCCGTTGAAGAAGAAGCAGCTCCGCCTGGGAAGAGGACAGCTCCGCCTGTGCCGCACCAAGGGCGGCTGCGGAGAAATCTGCACGCCACGTCTCTTCAACCAACTTGGCCTTAATGGCCGCTGTCCTACCCTCAGCCTCGGCCCCGATCAACATCAACCTCGCCTTGTATTTTTGCTCGAGGACTGAGCGAGCTCCCGCCACATGGCGGTCGACCTCTTCCTGGACCCGGGCTTCGCGCGCTGCAATGTCGTCCTCTACCTAGGCCGCCAGGCGCTCCCTCATCTCCAACCGCTCCAGGTCAAGGCTGCGCTCGGCGGCCTCGAGCGTCAGCGCCTCCTCGCGCCTCTGGAGCTCCGCTCGGTCGACGACGGCCTCCTGCATCGACCCAAGGGCGGTGTGGCGCAGCTCTATTTGCTGCTCCAAGGAGTTGCTCCGGGCTTGGAGCTCCCATATGCGCTCCTCCGCATCCTTGCGTCGTCGGTCTGCCTCCCGAGCCTCCTTGACAGCCCGGGAGCAGGCCTCCCGCGAAGCCACTACCGACACTTCGGCCTTCGCGTTGTCAAGGTCACGTTGATGACACGCGAGGGCAATGGCGACCTTCAGCTTGCGCCTCTCCTCAGCAAGGCGCATGCCTTCAGCCTCGAGGCGCGCATCCTCGGCAGCAAGCTCTGCTCCGACCCGGTTCACCGCGTCCGGCGCCCCCTAGAGGAACTCTTCATGAAGGGCACGATGCTCCCGAGTGCGCCTGAGCACATCCTCCACATCACCCTCTTCCGCTGGAGCATGCAGAGGCCCTCGAGGCGGTAAGCCCCCTCCAGGCGTGGGGCAGGGGGCTGCCGCCCCATCCGTCACCAGATGGACCGCCCTGAGAGTCTGGCCCGGCATCGATCCACCCACGGAGGAGGAGCCAAGGATAGACCTCAGCCATTCGCCTTCTATGACCAGAGAAGGGGTGCGGGGCAAGCCTGACGCGCCCCAAGAAGACTCGCAAAGAAAGGGCGTTGGGTGAGCAAGCTCGAGGCGCCCTATGGAGCAGATCCCCCCACCAACCGGTACAGCTGCGAGGGTGCCACCCGAGCTCGGCGGACCCTGAGCTAGCAAAGGGGGCGAAGCTGCGGGGGCCTGCTCCTGGGTCGACTCGACGGACTCAGCAAGGCGGGACCTGAAGGGCCACAATCAGCCACAAGGATAACAGAGCAAATGAGCAGGGAAAGAAAAAGGCTTACTCGTCCATGGCAAAGTACTTCCTACGCTTCAACAAGTGGCAAGGGCGGTCGCTGCCGCCTGAGGCCTCCTTCCTCATGCGAAGGGCCTCGAAGTCTACACGAAACTGACCCAAGCGCCAGGGGCGGGGGTCGGCCTGGGGCGCAGAAGAAGCCTCAGGATTGTCGGTGCTGGAGGAGTCAGCTTTGGGGGCACCGTCGGGTGTCGCCTCGCGAAGAACGGCTGGGGGCTCGGGAGCCCCGGCCTCAGGAGCCGAAGGCCAAAACCCTACATCAACCGCCGCCCCAGGGCGGGCCTCGAGAGACGTCGCCTCCGAGGCTTCACGCGACGCCACAACCTCGACATCAGCCACCTCAGCTCCCGTCGGCTCTCTCCCCGCTCTGTCGCCTGAGGAGGGACCGCTGTGGGCAGCAGGGGGAACAACCACGATAACTGGGTTCTCGCGTGGCCCCGTGAGGCCAGCCGGGCGCAGCCCCCACTCGTTGAAGCTGGGCATCTGCTTCATGAAATCAGCCCTCCCTGAACAAAGGTACCGAAGGACGCCATCGCTCCGTAGGCTGCCTGGGGAAGGATCACCAGTCAAGACCCAAAGCACCATCCGCAGCACTTCGGGTGCCAAATCCTCCTCCTGAAGCCGCATGCGGTCTCCGCGCCCCGCAAAGTCCCACATCCGGCGAGAGTGGCGCTGGAGAGGAGCAGCGCGACATAGAAGGAAATCCCTCCCCACCTTGGGCACTGTCACATTGTGCGCCCTCAAACTTTCGTATCGGCGCCAGACAAAAGAGAGCCGGGGGCTCACGAGCGGTTCATGACCCCAGCCTGGGTTGGGAATAGCCAGAAAGGTCGGGTGCGAGAGCAAGGGGCTGGGCACCCCAACGTCCATGTACAGCCACCGCTCTCTGAACCTGGCCTGAGAAGGCGGAAGGCCGAAGTCAATCCCTGAAGCAGTCGTCTCAGGCACGACGAAGAAGCTTACACACCCCGAGCAGTGAGTGGGATCGCTCAGGCGCAGAGAAAAGAAGTGGCGCATCAGGGCAACAGAAGGAGGGATGCCTATCATCGCCTCGCACACGAAAGCAAAGACAGACAAAAGGGTAATGGACTCTGGCCCGAGGTGCATCATGTGGATCTGATAATGGGAGAGCACATCATTGAAGAAAGCAGAAAAGGGAGGACTCAAACCCGCCCATTAGGCATCGGCGAAGAATTGGACCTCTGTAACCGTCCTAGCAAGAAAGGTGCAGGATGCGGGCCAAACTGTGGTCCGGCCGCACTCGTTGAAGATGGAAGCAAGGGCGGAGTGGACCTTGTCCAAGGCTTCCGGGTTGAGTATGATTGACCGATCGACGGCGGGGGCTGCCGCTGGAGGTGTGCAGGACGAAGGCGTGGGCTTCTTCCCCCTTCCCTTCTTCATCGGCGCCATGGCGTTGGGGAAGGGGAAGAGCTCGAGTAGGATTGGCGCCGGAGGTTGGAGCTCGGAGAAGAAGGAAAGGTAGGAGGCGAGCGGGCAGCCAAAGGAGGAACAACTGTGTGCAACTACGGGTCTGCTTAGCCGGGCGTGTAGCAAGGCGTCGTGGGAAGTGCAGATGCCCACGTCCAATCAACCACCATGCGGTGCCCAACGCAGCAGGCTGTTAGGGCCCGCGGTGCTTCGCACTTGCCCCTTCGCTCCTCTGCTAAGCCAAGCCCGCATGCACCTTGGGCCCGGGGGCTACTGTCGGTGTTCTGGGAACGGGGCTCCCCAGACTTGCCTGCCTGCAGCCTGCGGCGTAGCTCAGGTGGGGGCCCAGTGTGGTCCATCTTCATCAGCCTAAACTCAAGACCCTCGCGAGGGGCCAAGCCTCGCGGGGCGGACGACAAGAAGCTTCCTCAAGAGCGGCCTCATCAGGCAGGCTCACGAGGAGGCGGAGAGATCAATGCAAGGGTACCTCGCGAGGATCCCATGACACAAGCCATGACGATCAAGGCCAGGCGGGCGCCGGCCTGCGCAGAGTCCTTGTTTCCCCTTTGGTGCAAAGGGGGCAAGCATAGGCGAAGGTATCAGGCAAAGGTTACCATTCCGGTGCAATGAGACCAAGATAGCCGGACGGCCAGACGGAGGTCACCGTGGAGCCCAAGACGGTGTCATCACCAGTGCTTTTGGCAGCCGAAGACCACCTTTGGTCAGGATAGCTCGTACTAGATGTTCCCCTTCAAAATGGCCAATTGTTGGCGCCCTTCCCGCTCAATTATTCGGGGAGAGGCCCAGGGCCTCTATAAGTAGAGCTAGCCTCCACAAGGAGAGAGAGAGAGAGAAGAGAGGGGCAGCAGCAGAAAGAGAGGAAGGAGAAAACCCAGTAGAGACTAAGTAGAACACACCGCACCAGCTCAAGAACACCCCTCGCGAGGCTGTTCTTCCCTTATACTGTCCATCATCAGCCCAGAGGCAATCCACCACACCACACACTGGAGTAGGGTATTACACCACAACGATGGCCCGAACTAGTATAAACCCCATGTCTCCTATGTTGTTCATCATTTTCATCTTAGTTCGCACGAGAAGATCGGACGTAGCTCGGTAGGGGAGAGATCTCCGCGCAAACCTAGTGCTGGAACCTCAAGGGTCTGCCGGAACCTAAAATCCGACATTTCGAAATCTGACATTTGGCGCGCCAGGTAGGGGTGCCCCGGAGTCCTTCTTCCTCGGCGTCCAATTCCGACTCTTCGCCACCCCGATGTCAAGCAACCCGGCTGCCAACGCCGACTGCTGGCGGCGTGGCCCGCCCACGCCATGTCGCCATATCAGGGCGACCTCAACCTTGCGCCTCAGGCAGCTCGTGCTCCACAGGGCGCTGCGGGATGCGGGCGACGCAGCCAGACGCCGCCTGCCCTCACGCCACGGTAGGCGCGGGCCGCAACAAGGGCCTCAAACCACGCCGCTGCCACGGCGCCATACACCCAACGGGAGCAGGCGAACTCCAGGGCCGCGCTCATGGTGGCCCGAGAGCTACTACAGTGCCGCTTGCTGGAAGACGGCCGCGACGTGTTGTTGGAACGACTGGCCGAGCTCCTGGACGCCGCTGCCTTAGGAGCGCCCCCTTTCTGCATCCAGCTGCCGCCCCAGATCCAGGACAGGTCGCACGACAGCATCATGCGCGCCCACGTGATTTCAGGCGGGCCCCAGGGCCTCTATAAATAGAGCTAGCCTCCATAAGGAGAGAGAGAGAAGAGAGGGGCAGCAGCAGAAAGAGAGGAAGGAGAAAACCCAGTAGAGACTAAGTAGAACACACCGCACCAGCTCAAGAACACCCCTCGCGAGGCTGTTCTTCCCTTGTACTGTCCATCATCAGCCCCAGAGGCAATCCACCACACCACACACTAGAGTAGGGTATTAGACCACAATGGGGGCCCGAACTAGTATTAACCTCGTGTCTCCTGTGTTGTTCATCATTTTCATCTTAGTTCGCACGAGAAGATCAGACGTAGATCGGTAGGGGAGAGATCTCCACACGCACCCCAGTGTTCGAACCTCAAGGGTCTGCCGGAACCCGAAATCCGACATTTCGAAATCCAGAAGTGCGCTTTGTGCCCTGCAAGGATCAGTAGGAGGGGTAACTTTCAGTCCTGGTTGTGGGGGCAATCGGCCCAGGTCCTACGCTCGTGTCGCGATGCCGATGAGGCACGGACTGGGAGGGGTGCTCCCGCAGAGGACTCGGATAGGAAAGTTCCAAATGACCGGGGCAGAAAACACTCGCGAGGGCGCCCGCGAACCTCCCTTCCAAGACTTGTGCGAGAGAAAACGAGGCAAGCGAGTGAAAAAGACAAAGAGTCACAAGCCAGGAACGTCAACAGCTTCAATAAAACTTCAAACGAGAGTAAGCAAGCCAACTGTAGAAAGCAAATGGAAAAGCCGCGTCTGGCACCTATTCTAGTCTTCAACATCTTCTCACCCGCACGGAGCTAAGTGCTACCACTAGGCGTGGGTGGGAGCCCCCGAGGCCCAAGGGCGGCACACCGGAGACTTCGGGGCGTGTACAGTCCCACTCATTATTACGTGAGAGTGTCACGGGCGGCGAGCCTCACAGGCACCGGGCCTTTCCCGAAATGCGGCAGCTTCACAGGCATTTGCCTTCTTCACAGGCACCGGGCCTTTCCCAAAACACGGCAGCTTCACGGGCATTTGCCTTCTTCACAGGCACCGGGCCTTTCCCAAAATGCGGCAGCTTCACAGGCATTTGCCTTCTTCACAGGCACCAGGCGTTTCCCAAAATGTGGCAGCTTCACAGGCATTTGCCTTCTTCACAGGCACCGGGCCTTTCCCAAAACGTGGCAGCTTCACAGGCATTTGCCTTCTTCACAGGCACCAGGCCTTTCCCAAAACGCGGCAGCTTCACAGGCATTTGCCTTCTTCACAGGCACTGGGCCTTTCCCAAAACGCGGCAGCTTCACAGGCATTTGCCTTCTTCACAGGCACCGGGCCTTCCCTAGGCACTAGGCCTCGCTCAGGGATAGAACCTCCGGAGATGTTGAATGTTCCACGCGTTCTGGATGGGTACCCCCTCCGTGGTCTCCAAGCGCGCGGAGCCAGGCTTGGAGACATGAACAACCTTGAATGGGCCCTCCCACATGGGAGAGAGCTTGTCCAGCCCCTCCCTGGAGAGAACCCGTCTGCGCATGAGATCCCCTACCTCAAGAGCTCGGGGGCAGATGTTGCGGCAGTGGTATCGTCGCAGCGCCTGTTGATACCTTGCCGCTCGCAGCGCGGCTTCTCGACGGCGTTCCTCCCCCAGCATGAGATCCGTCCCCCGCATGGCGTTCTGCTGCGCCTCGTCGAACGCCAGGACCTGTGCGGAGTGACGCCTGACCTCGTGAGGGAGAACAGCCTCTGCTCCGTAGATGAGGACTGGAGCTCGTCGTACCAGCCCCTGCCACAGGCCTCCAGCTTCTTCTTGAAGGTCCTGGCTTTGAGGCCCCTCAGGACCTCCGTGTTGGCTCGCTCGGCCTGGCCGTTGCTTCGGGGGTGTGCTATCGAAGCATAGCATATTTGCGTTCCAAGGTTAGCACAGTACATTTTGAAGAGATTACTGGTGAATTGTGAACCGTTGTCGGTGATGATGCAGTTGGGAACCCCAAATTGGCTCACGAGGCCCTTGATGAATTTGACCACAGAGCCTGCCGGGATTGTGTGGATGGCTTCCACCTCAGCCCACTTGGTGAACTTGTCCACATTGACGTAGAGGTAGCGATAGCCCCCTGGCGCCCGAGGAAATGGGCCCAGAATGTCCAGCCCCCAAACTGTGAACGGCCATGAGAGGGGTATAGTCTGTAGACCCCCCGCGGGCTGATGGATCTGCTTAGCGTGAAACTGGCAGGCCTCGCAAGCCTTCACCAGCTCAACGGCGTCGTTGAGCACCGTGGGCCAGTAGAATCCACTACGGAAGGCCTTACCGACGAGGGTTCGTGATGATGAGTTGTGCCCGCAGTCTCCGCCGTGTATGTCCACCAGTAGCTCCTTCCCTTGCTCTCGGGAGATGCAACGTAGGGACACGTCATTTGGTCGCTTCCTGTAGAGCTCTCCATCCTTGATGCAATAAGTTGTGGCCTGCCACGCCACACGCTCTGCTTCCTCCTCATTCTCCGGCAGAGTCCCTTGCATCAGGTAGTTCTTGAGCTCCGGGATCCAACACACTTCCTGAGGCTCTAACGCCAGGAGCAGGCGTGCCACTGAGGCCGGGCCGCAGACCGGGGCTCCTGAGGCACGCGGCTGATGGAGCTCCTCCCTTGGTTGCGCCGTGCTTGACAGTGACGGCACCGCCGAGGGTTTGAAGAGCCACTCCTCGAAGACGCCGGGCTCCTGAGGCATCCACCTAGATGCCCTCTTGGCAATGTTATCAGCCTCCTGATTGGTGCCGCGAGGCACATGCTACAACTCCATCCCCCAGAACTGTTTATCCATCTTGCGAACCTCAGCGAGGTAGGCTTCCATGTGCTCGTCCTTTGGTTTGTATATCTTGTTGGAGAAGTTGACGAGGAGCTGCGAATCACCCTTGATGATGAGGCGCTTTACCCCTAAGGCAATTACGGCCTTCAAGCCTGCTATTAGGCCTTCGTACTCCGCTATGTTGTTGGAGACCTTTTCTCTATGCTGGAAGCAGAGTTGTACGGCGTAGTAGAGTTTGTCCTGGGTAGGGGATACGAGCACTGCGCCAGCTCCCGCACCGTGTCCGGAGAACGCCCCATCGAAGTACATGACCCAACCGTCCGGTGCTTCACTTCCCGGGGAAAGTGATCGGTCTTCGCCTGCCTCGAGACCCGGCGCTTCTGCCCATTCTGCCACGAAATCTGCAAGTGCGGCTCCCTTGATGACTCTGGTCGTACTGAATTCTAGCTGAAATGCCTATAGTTCAATGTTCCATTCAGCAACCCTTCCATCCGAGTTGGGGCTCCTGAGTACTCTTTCCAAGGGGTATGCTAAGACGACTTTGATGGGATGGCCTTGGAAGTAGTGGCGCAGCTTGCGTGAGGCCACTAGTAGCGCGAGGAGGAGTTTTTGAGGCATGGGATACCGTGCCCTTGCGTCCCATAGCAACATGCTGACGAAGTACATGGGATGCTCGACGAGGTTGAGGGTGCTAGCGCAGCTTGCGTCCTCCAGAGGTCGAGGTGTCTCTTGAGGCGACGGAGCTCCCAGTGCTTGGTCGCCTGAAGAGGCCTCTCCTGCTTCGGGTGCGCTCTCCTTCTGCGGCTGTTCCTTTCCGGCTGTGGTCGCGGCCTTCGTGAGGCCCTCCTGGCTCTGCTTTGCTCCAGTTCAGACGGTCGATGCGGCCTTGGCACAGCGCTCCTCCCTGACTGCCACCAGGGCTGCGCTAGCGGAGTAGGGGGTGGCCGCAAGGTAGAGCACCAGGGGCTCCCGAGGACGCGGAGCTACCATCACTGGTGGGCTGGTAAGGTACCTCTTGAGGTCTTGGAATGCCTTGTCGGCCTCTTCGGTCCATTCGAAGGGGCCCTTTTTCTTCATTGGCTTGAAGAAGGGCAGCGCTCATTCCCCCAGCTTGGAGATGAAGCGCCCCAACGCAGTTACACGCCCAGTGAGCTTCTGCATTTCTCTGAGGGTCCTTGGCGGGCTCATGTCTTCGACTGCCCTGACCTTCTCCGGGTTGGCCTCGATGCCCCTGTGGGACACGAGAAAACCCAGGAGCTTGCCTGAGGGGACTCTGAACACGCACTTCTCCGGGTTGAGCCGCAGGTCCACTTCATTGAGGCTCGCAACGGTTTCTTCCAGGTCTTGTATCAGGGTTCTTGCCTCACAAGACTTCACCACAATGTCTTCAATATAAGCTTCAGCGTTCCTCCCGAGCTGCCAGCCTAGGGCGATGTGCATCAGCCGCTGAAAGGTCGCGCCTGCGTTGCGCAACCCAAATGGCATGCACGTATAGCAGTACACTCCACACGGGGTCAGGAAAGCCGTCTTCTCCATGTCTTCTACTGCCATCTTGATCTGGTGATAGCCCGAGAAGGCATCTAGGAAGCACAATAGGTCACACTCTACGGTGGAGTCGACTATCTGGTCAATGCGGGGGAGCGGAAATGGATCCTGCGGGCAGGCCTTGTTGAGGTTGGTGAAGTCAACGCACATGCGATCCTTTCCTCCCTTTTTTTCCACAACAACTAGATTAGCCAGCCAATCAGGGTAGCGGACCTCGCGGATAACTCCTACTGCCTCTAGCTTCCGGGTCTATTGAACGATGAAAGCCTGTTTCTCAGTGGACAGCCGCCTCGCCTTCTGCTTTACGGGGCGCACATTGAGGCACACGTTGAGGTGATGCTCAATCACTTTCCTTGGGACCCCTGCTAGCTGATCAGGTTCCCACGCGAACACCTTCTTGTTTGCATGCAGGAACCTCACCAGGGCCTTCTCCTGCTCGGGCTTGAGGTTGGCCCCTATGGTGAAGGTAGCGCTAGTGGACCCGTCCTCGTTGACTGGTACCTGCTTGGTTTCCGCCTTGTCTTGGGTGAATAGCTTCTTCTTTTTAGCCGGCGCAGCCCCCTTGGGCTCAAGGGCGTCGGTGCTAGTGGGCTGTGCCACCGTGGCCACCCTGAAAACAAGCTGGAGCACCTGCAGCGCATCCCTTGTGTCTCCTGACACGGTGAGGACGCCGCTGCTCCCAGGCATCTTCATGAGGTTGTACACCGGGTGAGTTGCTGCCATGAACCGAGCCAGGGCCGGATAGCTGAGAATGGCGTTGTAGGGGAGGCCAATGGGGGCGATGTCGAAGTCGATCAGCTCCGCGTGGAAGTTGTCGTGGGTGCCGAAGGTCACTGGGAGGCGGATCTGTCCCAAGGAGGCGGTGGAACCGACTCCGACGCCCTAGAAAGGCCTGCTGGGTTGGAGCCGCTCCAGCGGCACGTGGAGGAGGCTGAAGGCCTCCACCGAGAGCATGCTGAGGCCGACACCACCGTCGATGAGGGTCCTGGTGACGGCCACTTGGCAGATGGTGGGGGTGCACAGCTTTGGGAGCGCGCTCGAACCAATGGGGTTGAAGGGGTGATCCTCCGAGTTGAAGGTTAGATCGGCCTCGGGTGCTACCGAGCCCGGGGGGCTTCCCGGCGCTTGGAGGCGGTGCTGATCCGGCAGGTGAACGGCTTGATGTGATGGCTCGAGGGTGGTGCCTGGGAGCCACCCAGGAGAGCTGCGATGACGGGCGGCGCTGGTGTGGCAAAATGGGCGAGGAAGAGGTCGCGCATCTCCTCCCAGGAGGTGACAGAAGCCGTCGGCAGGTGGAGGAGCCACGCGCGCGGCACGCCAGTGAGGGCCATGGGTAACCAGTTGGCCTTCACCCGGTCGTCGCCCCCGGCTTTGAGGACGGCCTCCTCATACGCCAGTAGGAAAATCATTGGGTCTGTCGTGCCGTTGTAGCGTAGCGGCATGTCGGGCTTGAACTTGTGCGGCCACTGCACCTGTCGCAAGGTGGGGGCCAAGGCCCGGAGCCCCCTGGCCCCAATGCCGGCATCCGTCGCTGGAGCGGGCGGCGCGTTGTCCGCCATGAGGGGAGGATGCGATGTTGGGGGAGAGCGGGTCATTAGAAGGGAGAATTCCGGCGCACCCCTACCTGGCGCGCCAAATGTCGGATTTCGGGTTCCGGCAGACCCTTGAGGTTCGAACACTGGGGTGCGCGTGGAGATCTCCCCCCTACCGATCTACGTCCAATCTCCTCGTGTGATCTAAGCTGGAAACAACGAACAACACAAGGGACACGAAAATTTATACTGGTTCGGGCCACCGTTGTGGTGTAATACCCTACTCCAGTGTGTGGTGTGGTGGATTACCTCAGGGGCTAATAATGAACAGTACAAGGGAAGAACAGCCTCGTGAGAGGTGTTCTTGAGCTCGTGCGATGAACTGCTTGGGTGAGTTCAGTCGCCTCTCTCTCTGCTGGGGTTCTACCAGATCTCTAGCTGTCTCTCTACTCTGTGGTGGCTAGCTCTATTTATAGAGGCCATAGGCCTCTCCCCAAATAATGAGCGGGAAGGGCGCCAACACTTGGCCATTTTGAAGGGGAACATATAGTACAAGTTATCCTGACCAAAGGTGGTCTTCGGCTGCCAAAAGCACCGGTGATGACGCCTTCTTGGGCTCCACGGTGACCTCCGTCCTGCCGCTCCGCTGGTCTTGGTCTTGTTGCACCGAAATGGTAACCTTTGCCCGATGCCTTGACCCGTGCTTCCCCCTTTGCACCAAAGGGGAAACAAGGACACTGCGCAGGCCCGCGCCCGCCTAGCGCCCGCCTGGTCTCGATCGTCATGGCTTGCGTCATGGGCTCCTCGCGAGGTACCCTTGCCTTGATCTCTCCGCCTCCTCGTGAGCCTGCCTGATGAGGTTGCCTCTGAGGAAGCTTCTAGTCGTCCGCCCCGTGAGGCTTGGCCCCTCGCGAGGGTCTTGAGCTTGAGATGATGAAGATGGGTCGTGCTGGGCCCCCACTTGAGCCACGCCGCAGGCCGCATGCAGGCAAGTCTGGGGACCCCCGTTCCCAGAACGCCGACAGTTTTACCTAGGTTCGGGCCCTCTCTATGGAGGTAATACCCTACGTCCGGCTTGATTGATCTTGATGAATATGAGTATTAAAAGAGTTGATCTACCACGAGATCGTAAATGGCTAAACCCTAGCGGCCTAGCGTGTATGGTTATGATAATGATTCTCTCCCTCTCCACACTAAGTACTCCGGTTTATAGACACCAGGAGCATCTAGGGTTACACAAGGTCAGTTACAAAGAAAGGAATCTACATATTCGGTCGCCAAGCTTGCCTTCCACGCAAGGAGAGTCCCATCCGGACACGGGTGCGGTCTTCTGTCTTCGTGTCTTCACAGCCCATCAGTCCGGGCCATGGCTAACAGGCCAGACGCCCGAGGACCCCTTAGTCCAGGAGTCCCTCAGTAGCACCTGAACCTGGCTTCAATGACAAGGTATCCCGCGCGTAGGCCTGTCTTCGACATTGCAAGGCGGGTTCCTCCTTCCAAAATCCAAAATAGTCTTCGGATGTATCGACATGTCCAGACCTGTAACACACACCACACACATAACCATAGAGAGAATATAATTTTACACGAGTCAATCTGCTGACAACTTTACGTAATATGACATCACATCTGTCCGGTCAAAATTTCGAACCATTTTTCGTGTGTCGCTCCATGTTTTGAGACGCGGTTTCCATTGGCACGTCTTGTCAAAGCAGAGATCGTGTCCCCTTATTACGGGATTCTCATCAATACGGGCGTGGGTAACCCAACCGTGCCGTTTACATAGCCCTTGGGAGTAGGCGAATTTTAAGGCGAGTGGGGAGGCGTCCCATATTTACTGCCTTTATAAGGAGACAAGAATCCCTTTTCTTCACCCACGCCTTCTCTCTTCCTATGCCCTTCCATTCTTGAGCTCCAGCACCCAAGTTCTTATCTTCTCCGTCTCGAGCAAGCACTCAATCATGTCCGGATCCGAAGGTCAAGGCAAGTGGATGGACTCCTCCATCTAGGTGGAGGACATCGGCGAGCTTTGGGCGGCCGGGTACTTGGCAAAGGGAATCGCCCACCACCTTTCGAACCAGGGACAAATCGTTCCCACGCCGAATCCCAACGAGAGGGTACTATTCATCCCTCATTTCCTCCATGGATTAGGGTTTCCACTCCACCCCTTCGTCCGCGGGCTAATGTTCTACTACGGGATAGACTTCCATGATCTATCCACGAACTCCCTCCTCAACATCTCGGCGTTCATCGTCGTGTGTGAGGCCTTCCTCCGCATCCAACACCACTACATGCTATGGCTCAAGGTCTTCAATGTGAAGCCGAAGGTGGTGGATGGCCAGCACGCGGAGTGCGGAGGCGCCATGGTGAGCAAGCTAGCCAATGTCTCCTGGCCGAAAGGCACTTTCGTGGAGACTGTAAAAGAATGGCAGAAACATTGGTTCTATATCACAGAACCCCGCGGCACCACCTGGGCGGCAACTGCCGAATTCAACTCTGGCGCTCCCATGCGACTCACCTCCTAGGTCGAGAAGGGCCCGAACTGGTGTTACCCAGACGAGCTGACAGCGCTAGAAACGCACATTCAAAGCATGGTGGATAAAGATATCAAACTCGTCGATATAATCCAGGTGATGCTAGTTCGCCGGATTCTCCCATGCCAAAGCCGAAGCCGCCCTCTATGGGAGTTCAATTCGAAGAAGCACCATACCTTGAAGAGGCTCTTCGAAACCACTCACGAAGATGCCTGGACGTTGCTTTTTAAAGGCAACGAGACACCGCCGGCCACAGATTCGGACCGCGGCCATGACATTAACCACCTTACCAACGAGGTATGTTATTCTTACTGCATCTCTTACTTGCCTGTTTCAAGGATGATGACTAAGATTTTATCGTCATTGTTTCTTCGGGACTGGATGGAGAGGGCGAAGCAGATCCTATGTCCGGCTCCATTGCCTGAAGAACTAGTCACTCCACGTTTAGCGAAGATGCTGGTGTCGGCGCCCTACAAGGCACCGAAGAAGAAGGCCACGGAAGGCCAAGGGGGTCCGGAGCGGACCCTGCCGCAAGGGTCCTTTGGACGCAATGTCCGAAGACAAGACTCAATCCTCTATCACCGAAGATGACGATGATGAGGGGGAGGAGGAGGAAAACAACCCTCCCCTGATGAGGGGAAGAAAAAGAGGGCGGCCTCCACCATTCTGGAAGCGGAGGCACCCAAGAAGGGGAAAGTTCCACTCGTGGGCAGCTCCGCATGGGACATTGAAAGCAGTCCGGAGCAATGCCCCTGCACTAAGCCGCGGGCCGCATCGTAAGTACTAAGACTTATATCCGCTCATAAAGTTTCTCCACCTAATTGCATTGACATGATTGGTCGGACTAAGCCGCGGGCCGCATCGTAAGTACTAAGACCTATATCCGCTCATGAAGTTTCTCCTCCTCATTGCATTGACATGATTGGTTATGTTATTGTAGTCCGGCCCACAACTGCTCCCCGCGATCCTCGTCAGGAGGTTCGCTGGATTCCAAGGCGATGGCCAGCGAGTCACCGCCGGCCGCTCACTCCCCCAAGAACAAGGACGATGTGGAGGTGATGTCCCGAAGGACTGTTCTGGGTGGGGGAGAGGCTCAGGACGCGCCAGAAGGCGAAACCCCCGTCACCGGACACTAGAGGGAGTCAATCCCCAAGGAGACTGGTGGGGAGGGCCGTATTCAGTTCGGCCCTCAGCCGGACTCGATTCCGGAGACCGATGCGGTTCTGAAATCTAGCACGCGACCTCCTTCGAAAGAAGGGGGAATGCGTATTCCTCCGGTGACCTCTGTCCATCCACGGGCACAGGATAATCTGTTGGAAGCGCTGCGAGGCGCTTCCATTGTGGATGAGCACCATGTCCTTATGGGCATGATAATTGAAAGGGTTCAATCCGCCAAGAGCGGACTAACCAAAGCCTGCAACAGCCTGCTAACAGGTTTTGAGGTAAGCGACACAAAAAAGAGAATATCCGAATATAGATAGTAGCCCCTGAGACACTGTCCGGTGTTTGTAAAGAAAAAGGTGGACAGAGGATCAAACTCCTATTGCAGGAAACTAACTAAATTTTTCTGAAGTATAAGCATAGGCATCGATGTTGGCTGCAGCCTCGCATACTGCCGAAGTCTCTGGACTGAAGCAGAAACTGGCAGACGCCGAGAAGGAGCTGGGCCAGGTGAAGAGGCAGCTCCGGGAAAAACAAGGTTAGTAATAACCTCTTATGTTTTTGAAAAAAGGAAAATGATATGCAATTACCGAAATGCAATGATGTGTATAGAGGCGACGAGCGAGGTCGAGGCCCTGAAATAGGCCCTGGTTAAAGCCGAAGGGAAGGTTGTCAAGGAGCAGGCCGCTCGAAAGAAGCTCAAGGCCTGGGTCAACGAGGTCCAACAGGAGCTCAAGGACGCGGTGAAGAAGTGTGAGGCCTTGGAGCGCGATGCGTCGGTTCAAGAGACCGAACTTGCCAAGGCTCGGCAGAGTGCGGAGGCAGCCCGGAATGAGGCCCAGGGCGCCCTCCAGGAGATCTGGGAGGCTAGGAAGATCGTGGCGGGTAAGGCATTCAATATGCAAAACAAGAATGTGAAGATGAAATATCGTTTACTAACCAGGATTCGGAGTTCCCTAGGGGCTTTTACTGATCTGCCATGCAGTGTGGCTGACGTCGCAGAGTTCTTCCGAGCCGAAGAAGAGAGCTCCGCGGAGAAGCTGTTCTGGTCGCAATATCTTGCGCTAGAACATCCGGTGTCCTTCAGTGATCAGCTAAAACAGCTGGTCGAGCTACATAGGGTGGCCGAACTGGCCATGAAGGACTTAATAATCCGGTTGTGGCCAGCCAAAGCTATACCCGGCAGTTACTTCTGCCTCGCAAAGTGACTAGTGGATGCCTGTCCTCGGTTGGATGTCGTCAAGCGGTCTGTATGCATCGAGGGTGCACGTCTGGCCTTCTCCTATTGCAAGGTCTGGTGGGCGAAGCCTGACGCTGTCAAATTAGCGACCGAGGGGCCGCCGGAGGGCAAGGAGCACCGCACACCTGAGCGATACTTCGGCGATGTCTTGGAGGGTTCATGCATTGTTGCGGATCACTGTGCGAAAGACACTATCTTTGAATGAATGTATTCGGGCTCCCTCTACCTTGTATGATAAAACAAAGTGATTGTGCAATATAATGCTTGTTATGTTTTTAAATTTTTACTTCCTGTGCGGCCGTGTTGTATGAAATCTGAGGGTCAACCAGTCGTTGGCTTCTGCCCCCATGTAGGCAGTATGGGGGTGTTCGGGATGGAATCTAAACAATCTTGATCCAATTATATGGTCCTTGAAGGAGCTGTTTAGCGCAACGAACCAGGCAACCAGACTATGCGGCTATAACGCCCTCACTTAGCCATAGCAGTTCGACAATAAAAACATGGGCGCAACCCCTAGTATCCGAACTAGAGTACTATGAGCGTC
This sequence comes from Triticum monococcum, assembly GCA_034509565.1. Lineage (NCBI taxonomy): Eukaryota > Viridiplantae > Streptophyta > Magnoliopsida > Poales > Poaceae > Triticum > Triticum monococcum. The sequence goes on from CM067843.1 coordinate 480,993,545, forward strand.
TGATCGAGAAGTACCAATCCTTCGCATAATGCGGAAGAAATATCCAACGATTTGTAACCTCCGAACAGCTGACCGGCTCTTGCCGCATCATGACAGTCAGTTTTCGGCTTTCTCTACTAAGGTGCACCTTTGGATAAACCAAGGCACAATCATAGTAGTTCTCCCTTTACTACCTTAGTTGATATAGCGGAACGTAATGTAGCAAGCACAGGAGTCGGTCAACCCAACTATTGACCAAAGACATGATTCAGAGCCAATGCATATAATGCTAAATTCATGGTGCCGAACTATACTTATAAAAAGTGTTCGGACTTTTGTTGCCGTAATGTGGGCTGCTATGAAGCCCCTGGCAAACATCCAACGTACCAAAGTGTATGGGTGCTACCTGATAGGGTTATCTGCAGGGGAGCTGAAAAAGAGAAAGAAAACAGAAAAGGTACAAAGGTAAAAAGTTGGGGTCCTCGGGCTCCAGCCGCAAACTGTTCTCATTGTAATTTAATTAGTACGTCAGCGCACATTTGATACAGGTAGTGTGATAAGCAACATGCTGCTTGACATGCCGAAACCAAGGGAGAGCTGCATGTAGGTCCTGAAAAATAGGTAGAGTTATCGTTAACGGAATCACCTAAAAAGTCCCCCATATGTGTGTGTTTCTCGCCGTCTTGGTGTGTTTATCCTTCAAGAGGACCGATGACCAGACCACCAGACGGGGCCTGTGGGATTGAGACCTGAAAAGAAAGCAAGTAAAAGTGAAAGTATGTGTGTATCTCATGTCGGTTGAGCCGTACTATGGACCACAAGCTAGATATGCCTCCGTCGATGCCCATGGGATTTTGAGTGCATAGTTATGTACGCGCGGCACGAATGCCACCACTTTATCGGGACTGAGACGGAGGCCGGATTTCTAGTCGAGCTCCTGACGAGCTGAGCTCTCCTGCTGCAGAGTAGTTCGGACACTCTTAACGGTGTCCGTGGGCTCGGCATCCGAAATAAGGTTCTGCTTGAGAAGGCCACTCTGTACTTCTGCTGCTAAGGCAGCTGTATGCTCTTTTGTACGGAGGGAGCGTTCCGTATTTCCGTTGACCGTTATGATGCAGTGTGGACCGGGCATCTTGGGCTTGAGATAAGCATAGTGTGGTACTGCGTTGAATCGAGCAAATGCAATTCGTCCGAGCAGTGCGTGATAGCCACTGCAGAAGGGGATGATATCGAAGATTAACTCCTTGCTTCGGAAGTTGTCAGGAGATCCGAACACAACCTCTAGTGTGATTGATCCCGTATAGTGGGCTTCTACACCTGGTATGACTCCTTTGAAGGTAGTCCTGGTGAGCTTGATCCGTGATGGGTTAATGCCCATTTTTCGCGTTGTATCCTGATAGAGCAGATTGAGGCTGCTACCTCCGTCCATAAGGACGCGAGTCAGGTGGAACCCATCGATTATTGGGTCTAGGACCAGCGCGGCTGAGCCACTGTGATGGATACTGGTCCGATGATCCCGGCGATCAAAAGTGATCGGGCATGATGACAATGGATTAAATTTAGGGCGACTGGCTCTATCGCATATACGTCCCTGAGCGCACGCTTGCGCTCCCTCTTGGGGATGTGGGTAGCGTATATCATGTTCACCATTTTGACCTAAGGGGGAAACCTCTTCTGTCCCCCTGTGTTCGGTTGCCGGGGCTCTTCGTCATCGTCCTCGCTTTGCGATCCCTTTTCCCTGTTCTCGACGTTTAATTTGCCGGCCTGTTTAAAAACCCAGCAATCTCTATTTGTATGATTGGGTGGTTTGTCCTTGGTGCCATGAATCTGGCACGGACGATCAAGTATGCGGTCCAAGCTGGATGGGCCTGAATTGTTCTTTTGGAACGGCTTCTTCTGCTAACCGGACTTAGAGCCACTGAACCCGGCATTGACCATCGTGTCTTCGGTGTTATGACTGTTGTTTCGATGCTTGTATCTGTTGCGTTGAGACTTGTCTTTTTTATTTTTAACTTCAGGGGTGCCGGTGTCGCTTGCATTGTTTTTGCTACGGGCCAACCAACTATCCTCGCTCGCACAAAAGCGGGTCATGAGTGCCGTGAGGGCCGCCATGGACCTTGGCTTTTCTTGGCTGAGGTGGCGAGCGAGCCATTCGTCGCAGATGCTGTGTTTGAAGGATGCTAGGGCTTCGGCATCTAGATAATCGACGATTTGGTTCTTTTTAGTTAAGATCCTAGTCCAAAATTTCCTGGCGGACTCTCCGGGCTGTTGAACTATATGGCTTAAGTCATCAGCGTTCGGAGGTCGAACATATGTACCTTGGAAGTTATCGAGGAAGGTCTCTTCCAAGTCCTCCTAGCTGCCAATAGAATTTGTAGGCAGACTGTTGAGCCAATGCCGAGCTGGCCCCTTGAGTTTTAAAGGGAGGTATTTGATGGCATGGAGGTCATCACTGCGAGCAATATGAATGTGGAGAATGAAGTCTTCGATCCACACCGCGGGGTCCGTGGTTCCATCGTATGATTCTATATTCACAGGTTTGAACCCCTCTGGGAATTCATGATCCATGACTTCATTAGCGAAGCAATGAGGGTGTGTGGCGCCTCTATATCGGGCTATATCGCGACGTAGCTCTGATGGAGTCCGTCTGCCGTTTTCAGCCCACGCATGACTAAGTTTGTCACGTCCGAATAGGTGGCCATCGTCGTGTGCCGAGGCATGTCCTCGAGATCCTTAGATTGATTTGGTATGTCCTGCTTTATAGTTTAGGTTTTGCCGGAGGTCATATGTATGGCCGTGGGCTAATTTATCCCTACCTGTGCAATGAGGCGGGGTGGGTTGGTGTTCGGCATGAGTTGCCGTTTTGTCCCGACCACGTGGTGGTCGGTCAGCCACATTGTACGATGGTGGTATGTATTACGTCGCCTCCTCGTCAAACTGAGGTAGCAACTTACGCTTTGGGTAGCTCTTAGTTGGGTGCTTGAGGTCGTATTCTTCAGCTGCTAGGACATCGGTCCATTTATCATTGAGCAGATCTTGGTCAGCTTGAAGTTGTTGCTGCTGCTTCTTTTTCAGGCTCCTTACAGTGGCTATTAGCTAGCGCTTGAACCGCTCCTACTCAAGAGGTTCCTCAGGCACGATGAAATCGTAGGTGCCGAGGCTCACTGAGGGAGTCCGGGATTAGGTGGTCTCCGGACAGCCGGAATCTATCCTTCGGCCGGACTATTGGACTATGAAGATACTAAATTGAAGACTTCGTCTCGTGTCCGGATGGGACTCTACTTGGCGTGGAAGGAAAGCTAGGCAATACGGATATGGATATTTCCTCCTTTGTAACCGACCTTGTGTAACCCTAACCCTCTCCGGTGTCTATATAAACCGGAGGGTTTTAGTCCGTAGGACACAATAACATACAATCATACCATAGGCTAGCTTCTAGGGTTTAGCCTCTCCGATCTCGTGGTAGATCAACTCTTGTAATACTCATATCATCAAGAATAAATCAAGCAGGACATAGGGTTTTACCTCCATCAAGAGGGCCTGAACCTAGGTAAAACATCGTGTCCCCTGCCTCTTGTTACCATCCGCCTAGACGGATAGTTCGGGACCCTCTACCCGAGATCCGCCGGTTTTGACACCGGCACTCACCTCATCCTCGGAGAGAGGAAGATAACTTCCTTCCTCTGAGTCTTCGTGCGTGGCCTGTTTACTAGGGCTAACCTGCCAATCATCCCGTTCATCTTGTTCATTAGCTGTTTCAACAGGGTCTTGATAACCCACAAGTACAGGGGATCGCAACAGTTTTCGAGGGTAGAGTATTCAACCCAAATTTATTGATTCGATACAAGGGGAGCCAAAGAATATTCTCAAGTATTAGCAGCTGAGTTGTCAATTGAACCACACCTGGAAACTTAATATCTGCAGCAAGATATTTAGTAGCAAAGTAATATGATAGTAGTGGTAAAGATAGCAAAAGTAACAGTAGAAAAAGTAATATTTTTGAGTTTTGTAGTGATTGTAACAGTAGCAGCGGAAAAGTAAATAAGCGAAGAATAATATATGAAAAGCTCGTAGGCATTGGATCGATGATGGAGAATTATGCAGGATGCGATCGATCATGTAACAGTCATAACCTAGGGTGACACAAAACTAGCTCCAGTTCATCAATGTAATGTAGGCATGTATTCCGAATATAGTCATACGTGCTTATGGAAAAGAACTTGCATGACATCTTTTGTCCTACCCTCTAGTGGTAGCGGGATCCTATTGGAAACTAAGGGATATTAAGGCCTCCTTTTAATAGAGTACCGGACCAAAGCATTAACACATAATGAATACATGAACTCCTCAAACTATGGTCATCACCGGGAGTGGTCCCGATTATTGTCACTTCGGGGTTGCCGGATCATAACACATAGTAGGTGACTATAGACTTGCAAGATAGGATCAAGAACTCAAATATATTCATGAAAACATAATAGGTTCAGATCTGAAAACATGGCACTCGGACCCTAGTGACAAGCATTAAGCATAACAAAGTCATAGCAACATCAATCTCATAACATAATGGATACTAGGGATCAAACCCTAACAAACTAACTCGATTACATGATAAGTCTCATCCAACCCATCACCGTCTAGCAAGCCTACGATGGAATTACTCACGCACGACGGTGAGCATCATGAAATTGGTGACGGAGGAAGGTTGATGATGACGATGGCGACGGATTCCCCTCTACGGAGCCCCTAAGGGACTCCAGATCAGCCCTCCCGAGAGAGTTTAGGGCTTGGCGGCGGCTCCGTATCATCAAACGCAATGAATCCTTCTCTCTGATTTTTCTCTCCTCGAACATGAATATATAGAGTTGGAGATGAGGTCGGTGGAGTTCAAGGGGGCCCACGAGGCAGGAGGCGCGCCCCCACCCTCGTGGACAGGGTGTGGGCCCCTGGCGTGGATCTTTCTTCCAGTATTTTTTATATATTCCAAAATAATTTTCTGTTGATTTTCAGGTCATTCTGAGAACTTTTATTTCTACACAAAATAACACCATGGCAATTCTGCTGAAAACAGCGTCAGTCTAGGTTAGTTCCATTCAAATCATGCAAGTTAGAGTCCAAAACAAGGGCAAAAGTGTTCGGAAAAGTAGATATGACGGAGACGTATCAACTCCCCCAAGCTTAAACCTTTGCTTGTCCTCAAGCAATTCAGTTGATAAACTGAAAGTGATAAAGAAAAACTTTTACAAACTCTGTTTGCTCTTGTTGTTGTAAATATGCAAAGCCAGCATTCAAGTTTTCAGCAAAGATTATGACTAACCATATTCACAATAACACTTAGATATCATGTTTACTCATATCGATGGCATAATCAACTAGCGAGCAATAATAATAAATCTCGGATGACAACACTTTCTCAAAACAATCATGATTTTATATAACAAGATGGTATCTCGCTATCCCTTTCTGAGACCGCAAAACATAAATGCATAACACCTTTAAAGATCAAGGACTGACTAGACATTGTAATTCATGGTAAAAGAGATCCAGTCAAGTCATACTCAATGTAAACTAACAGTAATGAATGCAAATGACAATGGTGCTCTCCAACTGGTGCTTTTTAATAAGAGGATGATGACTCAACATAAAAGTAAATGGATAGGCCCTTCACAGAGGGAAGCAGGGTTGTAGAGGTGCCAGAGCTCGGTTTTGAAATAGATATGAATAATATTTTGAGTGGTATAATTTCATTGTCAACATAACAACCGAGAGATCTCGAAATCTTCCATGTTACACACATAATAGGTGGTTCCCAAACAGAATGGTAAATTTTATACTCCCCCTCCACCAACAAGCATCAATCCATGGCTTGCTCGAAACAATGAGTGCCTCCAACTAACAACAATCCTGGGGGAGTTTTGTTTGCAGTTATTTTGATTTGATTTACATAAAGCATGGGACTGGGCATCCCGGTGACCAGCCATGTTCTTGTGAGTGAGGAGCGGAGTCCACTCCTCTTGAGAATAACCCGCCTAGCATGGGAGATACAAACAACCCTAGTTGATACAAGAGCTATTCGAGCATACAAAAAAGAATGTTTATTTGATGGTTTAGAGTTTGCCACATACAAATTTACTTGGAACGGCAGGTAGATATAGTATATAGGTAGGTATGGTGGACTCATATGGAATAACTTTGGGGTTTATGGAGTTGGATGCACAAGCAGTATACCCGCTTAGTACAAGTGAAGGCTAGAAAAAGACTGGGAAGCGACCAGCTAGAGCGTGACAACAGTCATGAACATGCATTAAAATTAATCAACACCGAATGCAAGCATGAGTAGGATATAATGCACCATGAACATAAATATCGTAGAGGCTATGTTGATTTTGTTTCAACTGCATGCGTGAACATGTGCCAAGTCAACCCCCTCGAATCGTTCAAAAGAGGATACCACCCTATCATACCACATCACAACCATTTTAATAGCATGTTGGCACGCAAGGTAAACCACTATAAGCACCTAGCTAATTAAGCATAGCATAAGCAACTACAATCTCTAATTTTCATTGCAAACATGTTTATTCATAACAGGTTGAATCAGGAACGATGAACTAATCATATTTACAAAAACAAGAGAGGTCGAGTTCGTATCAGATTTTCTCATCTCAATAAGTTCATCATATATCGTTATTATTGCCTATCACTTGCACGACCGAATAGTGTGGATAATAATAATAGTGCACCTGCATCGGACTAAGCTGGAATCTGTAAGCATTCAATTCAAGAGAGAAGACAAGGTAATATGGGCTCTTTGTTAGATCAAGAATAATGCATATGAGAGCCACTTTAACATTTTCATTATGGTCTTCTCCTCTCAACCCCCAAAGAACAAGAAAGAAATAAAGCTATTTACATGGGAAAGCTTCCAACAAGCAAAAGAAGAACAAGAAATCTTTTTGGGTTTTCTTTTAACTACTACTACAAGCAAGAAAGTAAACTAGCTAAAAGCTACAACTATGTTTTTTGTTTTTCTTAAGGTTTATCAAACACACAAGAAGAAAGCATAAAAAGTAAATAAACTAGCATGGATGATACAGTGAAAAAGTATGAGCACCGACAACTAGCATGAATGTGTGAACATAAATGTAATGTCGGTGAGAAATACGTACTCCCCCAAGCTTAGGCTTTTGTCCTAAGTTGGTCTATGGCCACGGCTGGTCTGGCGGATATCCAATGTTGTAGTTGGGGTCGTACTAAGAAGGATCCCCCTAGTGCCACTGGTTGGCAATCTCTTCCGGATTCCACTGATAAACAGACTGCCGATGAGGATCAAATTGTGGTTCCGGCTCTGGCTCTGTAGCTGGTGTGGGGTTTCGGTAGGCGTGAATGGCCTCTAGTGGAACAAGGTACCTGCCTGCAGATAAGTCAAACAAGGAAGGAGCAGGCAAGGTAATAGTCTTAGGGTGATTTTTATCAAATATCAGCTTGTACTTAAGCATCTTTTCCTTATTATTAATGATAAAATCATGTGCTACCATACTCTTATAGTCTAGAAAAACAGGAGGTAGCAACTTCTCTTCCTTCTCATAATGCCTAATAGGTATGTTAAAGTGTGCAGCTAGGCGTGAGGCAAAGATACCTCCCAAGATGGGGCCCTTAGTACGGTTAAGATTTAACCGCTTTGCAACAATAGCGCCCATACTAAATGTGTCATCATGGAACAAGGCATGGCACAAAATAATAATATCGGGGGCACTAAGGTTGCCACAGTTTCCGTGACCAATTAAGCATCTACTAGCAAATATAGCAAAGTAACGTAAAACAGTAAAATGTATGCTAGTGATTCTTGCATTGGAAACTTTCCTCGTTTCCCCTACAGCAATTGTATCAATAAACCCTTCCATATCGTCATGATGCGGTTCCTCTACACTGCCCTCAAAAGGGATCAAACAAATCTGACAAAAGTCACGAAGTGACATCTCCTTTTGCTCATCATATAAATAAAATTCCACCGAAGGTGGTGAGCTCCTAGCATGGAAATGAAAGTTTTGCGCAAAGATATTGGTGAGTAAGAGATACTGTTCGCGTTGGTCGTGGAGGAAGGCGGTGAGGCCTGCATTCTCAGCCAACTCATAAAAATCATCATAAATCCCGGCTACTCTCAAGAAATTGTCACAAGGACATTCACACGGCCGAACTTCCGCGGTGCGAGGGAGATTATATTTGGGCCTCTTATCCTCCTCACTTTGCTTATCCTTCGAGCTTCGGCTCGATGAGCCCCTCAAAAATATCTTCATCTTTTTCTGAAAATATCTGAAATTTTTAGTAACTTCAAAATAAAAGTCAACCAAGCTCAACAAAATTGATAGCAACTACTCCCACAAGTGTCTACAGGATATATCATGCATTAAAACTACTTTTGACCATATAAATTTGACATGCAAGCTCAAGAACAGGGTCACCTAAGGAGAATTTTTTTGCAATGAATAAAGCACTAGAACAAAAAAACTAATTGGACCAATGTAGGAGTCACATACCAAAGAACAATCCCCTCAAGCAGTTTTGTGAATGGAGCTTTGAGCAAGGAGATCGAAAATGGCAACAAGATGAGCTAGAACTCGGGTTTGAGCTGGTTAGTGATTTTTTGGGAGGAAGGAGTGTGTGGTGGCTGGAATAAGTGGAGGGGGCACCATGGGCCCATGAGGCACGGGGCACACCCAGGGGGTGGGCGCGCCCTAGACCCTCGTGGCCAGGTGCTTGCTCCCCCTGTTGTGTTCTCAGTGCCAGATATTCTCAAATATTCTAGAAAAAATCATATTCAAATTTCAGGGCATTTGGAGAACTTTCATTTTCAGGGTATTTTTTATTGCATGGATAATTCAGGAAACAGACAAAAAAATACTATTTTTTCTTTATTTAATATAAATAACAGAAAGTAAAAAGAGGGTACAGAGAGTTTGTGCTTTCTAACTTCATCCATCTCATGCTCATCAAAAGCAATCCACTCACAAGGTTGATCATGTCTTGTTAACAAACTCATTTCGAATAACATGGAACCGGAGAAATTTCGAATAACACTAGGTTACCTCAACGGGGATATGCATGTCCCCAAAAATAAGAATATCATATTTCTTCTTGACAGTAGGAAGAGGAAATTCAAAACCTCCAATAGTAATTGTTGAAATTTTTCCAATAGAATTGATACTGTGGACTTGAGGTTGTTTCGTCGGGAAGTGTATCGTATGCTCATTACCATTGACATGAAAAGTGACATTGCCTTTGGTGCAATCAATAATAGCCCCCGCAGTATTCAATAAGGGTCTTCCAATAATAATAGACATACTATCATCCTCGGGAATATCAAGAATAACAAAATCCATTAAAATAGTAACGTTTGCAACCACAACAGGCACATCCTCACAAATACCGACAGGTATAGTAGTTGATTTATCAGCCATTTGCAAAGATATTTCAGTAGGTGTCAACTTATTCAAATCAAGTCTACGATATAAAGAGAGAGGCATAACACTAACACCAGCTCCAAGATCACATAAAGTAGTTTTAACATAGTTTCTTTTAATGGAGCATGGTATAGTTAGTACTCCTGGATCTCCAAGTTTCTTTGGTATTCCACCCTTAAAAGTATAATTAGCAAGCATGGTGGAGATTTCAGCTTCCGGTATCTTTCTCTTATTAGTAAAAATTTCCTTCATATATTTAGCATAAGGATTCATTTTAAGCATATTAGTCAAACACATACGCAAAAAGATAGGTCTAATCATTTCAGCAAAGCGCTCAAAATCCCCATCATCCTTTTTCTTGGATGGTTTAGGAGGAAAGGGCATGGGTTTCTGAACCCATGGTTCTCTTTCTTTACTGTGCTTCCTAGCAACAAAGTCTCTCTTATCATAACGTTGATTCTTTGATTGTGGGTTATCAAGATCAACAGCAGGTTCAATCTCTACATCATTGTCATTGCTAGCTTCAGCATCAACATGAACGTCATCATTAACATTATCACTAGGTTCATTTTCATTACCAGATTGTGTTTGAGCATCAGAAATAGAAATATCATTGGGATTCTCAGGTGTGTCCACAGCAGGTTCACTAGAAGCGTGCAAAGTCCTATCATTTTTCTTTTTCTTCCTTTTAGAAGGACTAGGTGCATCTGCATTAGCTCTCTGATAATCTTGCTCAATTCTCTAAGGGTGGCCCTTAGGATACAAAGGTTCCCGAGTCACTTTACCTCCTCTAGTTTCAACTCTAATAGCAAAGTCATTATTTTACTATTCAATTCATTGAGCAAATAATTATGAGCTTTAAGTACTTGTTCTACTTGAGTGGTAACTATAGAAGCATGTTTACTAATAAGTTTAAGTTCACCTTTAACATTAGCCATATAATCACTCAAGTGTTCGATCAAATAAGCATTATGTTTCAATTGTCTACCAACATAAGCATTAAAATCTTCTTGCTTAACCATAAAGTTATCAAATTCATCCAAACATTGGCTAGCAAACTTAGCAGGAGGGATTTCAGCTTTATCAAATCTATAGAGATAATTTACCTTTACTACATGTATCGGGTTATCAAGACCATGTGTTTCTTTAATAGGTGATGAATTAAGACCATGTATTTCTCCGACAAGCAGTAAATTCTTAACATCTTCAGCTTTTATACCTTTTTCTTTCATAGATTTCTTTGCCTCTTGAATTTCTTCAGGACTGAGAAATAGAACACCCCTTTTCTTCGGAGTTGGCTTAGGAGTTGGTTCAGGAAGTGTCCAATTATTTCTATTACTCAACATATTATTCAATAAAATTTCAGCTTGATCAACTGTTCTTTCCCTAAAAACACAACCAGCACAACTATCCAGGTGGTCTCTGGAAGCATCGGTTAGCCCATTATAAAAGATATCAAGTATTTCATTTTTCTTGAGAGGATGATCAAGCAAAGCATTAATTAATTGGAGAAGCCTCCCCCAAGCTTGTGGGAGACTCTCTTTTTCAATTTGCACAAAATTATATATTTACCTTAAAGTAGCTTGTTTCTTATGAGCAGGGAAATATTTAGCAGAGAAGTAATAAATCATATCCTGGGGACTACGCACACAACTAGGATCAAGAGAATTAAACCATATCTTAGCATCACCCTTTAATGAGAACGAAAATATTTTGAGGATATAGTATTAGCGAGTTTTCTCATCATTAGTGAATAGGGTGGCTATATCATTTAATTTAGTAGGATGTGCCACAACAGTTTCAGATTCATAGCCATAGAAAGGATCAGATTCAACCAAAGTAATTATATCAGGATCAACAGAGAAATCATAATCCTTATAAGTAATAAAGATAGGTGAAGTAGCATAAGCAGGATCATATTTCATTCTAGCATTCAAAGTTTTTTATTGAAGCTTAGCTAATAATTTCTTAAGATCACTTCTATCATTGCAAGCAAGAAAGTCTCTACAGTTTCTTCATCCATAACATAACCCTCAGGAACAATAGGTAACTCATATCCAGGGGGAGAATCTTCATCATCACTTTCATCAATATTATCAGTTTCAATAATTTCATTCTCTCTAGCCCTAGCAAGTTTTTCATCAAGAAATTCACGAAGTGGCACAGTAGTAACAAGCATAGAAGTAGTTTCATCATAAGTATCATGCATAGCAGAAGTGGCATCATCAATAACATGCGACATATCAGAATTAATAGCAGAAGCAGGTTTAGGTGTCGTAAGTTTAGTCAAAATAGAAGGTGAATCAAGTGCAGAGCTAGATGGCAGTTCCTTACCTCCCCTCATAGTTTAGGGAAAAATCATGGTTCTTTGATCTTTCAAGTTCTTCATAGTGATAAACAGATATAAATCCCATGTGACTCAAAGAATAGAGCTATGCTCCCTGGCAACGGCGCCAGAAAATAGTCTTGATAACCCACAAGTATAGGGGATCGCAACAGTTTTCGAGGGTAGAGTATTCAACCCAAATTTATTGATTCGACACAAGGGGAGCCAAAGAATATTCTCAAGTATTAGTAGCTGAGTTGTCAATTCAACCACACCTGGAAACTTAATATCTGCAACAAGGTATTTAGTAGCAAAGTAATATGATAGTAGTGGTAACGATAGCAAAAGTAACGGTAGAAAAAGTAATATTTTTGGGTTTTGTAGTGATTGTAACAGTAGCAGCGGAAAAGTAAATAAGCGAAGAATAATATATGAAAATCTCGTAGGCATTGGATCGGTGATGGAGAATTATGCCGGATGTGATCGATCATGTAACAGTCATAACCTAGGGTGACACAGAACTAGATCCAATTCATCAATGTAATGTAGGCATGTATTCCGAATATAGTCATACGTACTTATGGAAAAGAACTTGCATGACATATTTTGTCCTACCCTCCCATGGCAGCGGGGTCCTATTGGAAACTAAGGGATATTAAGGCATCCTTTTAATAGAGTGCCGGACCAAAGCATTAACAGATAGTGAATACATCAACTCCTCAAACTACGATCATCACCGGGAGTGGTCCGATTATTGTCACTTCGGGGTTGCCGGATCATAACACATAGTAGGTGACTATAGACTTGCAAGATAGGATCAAGAACTCACGTATATTCGTGAAAAACATAATAGGTACAGATCTGAAATCATGCACTCGGGCCCTAGTGATAGCAAAATCATCGCAACATCAATATCAGAACATAGTGGATACTAGGGATCAAACCCTAACAAAACTAACTCGATTACATGATAAATCTCATCCAACCCATCACCGTCTAGCAAGCCTATGATGGAATTATTCATGCACTGCGGTGAGCATCATGAAATTGGTGATGGATGAAGGTTGATGATGACGATGGCGATGGATTCCCCTCTCCAGAGCCCCGAACGGACTCCAGATCATCCCTCCCAAGAGAGTTTAGGGCTTGGCGGCGGCTTCGTATCGTAAAATGCTATGAATCCTTCTCTCTGATTTTTCTCTCTCGAATGTGAATATATAGAGTTGGAGTTGAGGTTGGTGGAGCTCCAGGGGGCCCACGAGGCAGGGGGGCCGCCCAGGGGGCGGACAGGGTGTGGGCCCCTGGCGTGGATCTTTCTTCCAATATTTTTATATATTCCAAAATAATTCTCCGTTGATTTTCAGGTCATTTCGAGAACTTTTATTTCTGCACAAAAATAACACCATGGCAATTCTGCTGAAAACAGCATCAATCCGGGTTAGTTCCATTCAAATCATGCAAGTTAGAGTCCAAAACAAGGGCAAAAGTGTTTGGAAAAGTAGATACGACGGAGACGTATCAAGTCTTTGTTGTCTTCGGCACCTTATGGAGTGTTATCTTCTCTTGTGCCAGTGTTGTTGTCTTTACTGCGGTGTGACTTAGAGCGGCGCCGCTGACGCCGGTGCTTGGATTGCATTTCGGAAGGTTTATCCTCAGCTGGATCTTCCTTATCATCGCCGCAGTTCTCCGTTGGTGCATCCACCATGTATACATCATACGAGGAAGTGGCCGTCCAGCGACCGGTGAACGGCGGGTTCTCGGCCTCTTCTTCTCCGGCATTGTCGTCCATACCGTCGATGTCCTCGGAATCATAATCAAGTGTGTTGGTTAAATCCTCGACTGTGGCTATAAAGTGGGTGGTGGGTGGGGAACAAAATTCTCACTCGTTAGCCCCTAGTTCGAATCGGATATAGTTCGGTTGTGAGTCCTCTGCCAAGGACAGGTTCTTTAATGAGTTTAGCATGTCGCCCAAAGGCGAGTGCTGGAAGATGTCTGCGGCGCTGAATTCAAAGATCGATAAATGATCAAGTTCGGCTCCCGCGGGCTCACATGGTTCGGAACTTACGGCCGGAAATGAGTCCGGTGTTTCGATGGCACAGGTATCGTGTGAGATCAAGTCTATGTGCGGCTCCAACGCCGTGGAATCTGTGGCCTCTATGGCGGGGTTGAGCTCCCATCCTTGGATGGCGCAGCCTACTCCGGATCTTTGGTCAGAGCGGTTATGGGAGCTGTCTCCTGGATGCGGTCCGATGACACATTTAGGTCATGTCCCTCGGCGTGGCCAGGGGTGGTAGCCGCGGTCTCGAATCCGGTAAAGATCAAGTCCCCACGGATGTCCGCAACGTAGTTCAAGCTCCCAAATCTGACCTGATGGCCAGGGGCGTAACTTTCGATCTGCTCCATATGGCCAAGCGAGTTGGCCCGCAGAGCCAAGCCGCCGAACACGAAGATCTGTCCGGGGAGGAAAACTCCCCCTTGGGCAGAATCGTTGTAGATGGTTGAAGGAGCCATCGAACCTCTTGATGACAACACAATGGAACTCTCAATGAAAGCACCAATGTCGGTGTCAAAACCGGTGGATCTCGGGTAGGGGGTCCCGAACTGTGCGTCTAAGGTCGATGGTAACGGGAGACAGGGGACACAATGTTTTACCCAGGTTTGGGCCCTCTCTATGGAGGTAATACCCTACATCCTGCTTGATTGATCTTGATGAATATAAGTATTACAAGAGTTGATCTGCAACGAGATGGTAATGGCTAAACCCTAGAGGCCTAGCTTGTATGGTTATGATAATGATTCTCTCCCTCTCCGGACTAAGTCCTCTGGTTTATATAGTGTAAGTGCATCTAGTGCCACCCCTAGTTGGTTTTGGAGTATTGACGACAAACCTAGTTGAGGGACTAATGTGTTTGTGAGAATTGCAGGATAACACAGGTAGAAGTCCCTCATTGATTCGGTTTAGCTACCAGAGATGACCCCCAAAATGTACGAAGACATTGAAGACAATGGTGGTTCATGAAGACATTCATGTCGAAGACAATGACATGTGAAGACTCCCCATGAAGCCTATGGAACTCGAAGACTTAGATCCTTCGTAGTTTTACTTTATTCATGTTGTGTCATAGGAACCACCGTACTGTTAAGTGGGGTCCAAGAGAACCAGTCAGGATGACTGAAGTGATGCCTAATTCAAATCCTATGTCTTCGAGTGAAGACAATGAGAGAAAATCTTGTCCAGAGTCAGACAAGTCAGCTTTACTTGCAGCCCAAGTAAAGTTGCCATGAGAGTTCGAAATACGACCGTTAGTACACGTGTCAGTTCCTTAGTGACCCAGGGTCATTTCGGACAAATCAGGTCGGGTTGCCAAGTGGCTATAAATAGTCCACCCCCACAACCATAAACGGTTGGCTGCTCAGATTTCAGTGCACGGCTTTTGTCGTTGGAGAGCAACCCACCTTGAAGCCTTTGAGAGAAAATCCTTAGTGAGGAGAAAAGCCCTAACCACCCAGAGCCAGAGTAATTGGGCATCACTTAAGTCTTCTTGTCTGAGTGATCTGAAGACTTATTACACTTGAGGACTGTGCATCCTCTAGACGGTTAGGCGTCGCGTTCTGAGCATCCAAGAGGAATTGTGGATTGCCGGTGAACGAAGTCTGTGAAGGTTTGGGAGTCTACCTTGAAGACTTACCAGAGTGATTGGGCGGGGTCTGTGTGACCTTAGCTCAAGGAGAAAACGGTGAGGACTGGGTGTCCTGAGCTGCGTGTTCAGGACTGAGTGTCCGGGACTGTGTGTCCTTTGGTTTAAATACCTAGCCGCTCCAACCAGACGTACAGTTGTCACAGCAACTGGAACTGGTCCAACATATCATTGTCTTCAACGTGTCACTGGTTTCATCTTCGCCTCCCTTTACTTACCAGTACACATTGTGAAGCTATTGCATGCTTGCTTTATCTTCTGTCTTCACAACTTGACTGTATGATCTGTTTGGCTTCATAACTTCTTCCAACCTGATCCTCATTACACTTAAGCTATTTGTCACTGTGCTTTCACTATACTGTATACTTGACCATGGCTTGTGTTGTGTAATCTACCTTCCGCTGCATAGTGATAGGCTTGTTCACTCTGTTTGTCTTCATAACTTCCACGTTTTGAAGACTTTCATAAAAATCGCCTATTCACCCCCCTCTAGTCGATATAACGCACTTTCAACTGGTATCAGAGCAAGGTGCTCCCTTGTTCTGTGTGATTCGGTTTAACCACCTGGAGTTTTAGCTATGTCGACTGCAGGGATAATTAAAGTCTCCGCTGCGTGCCCCGTCTTCGATGGAACTGAATATCCCTACTAGAAGAATAAGATGCGCATGCATCTTGAAGCCATTAACGTCGATCTATGGTATGTCGTCAAAAACGGCGTTCCCAAGGCAAGAGAAGGTGTCACTGCGGCTGATGTCAAGAAGTTCACTCAACTGGACTCCACTGCCAAGAATATTATCTGTGGTCATCTGACCAAGGGACGGTACGGCCGTGTGAGTGCCTTGAAGACATCCAAGCTGGTTTGGGACTGGCTCTCCAAGGTCAATGAAGGCATCTCAACCCAGAGAGATCAGAGAATCAGTGTTCTTCGCAATCTCTTCAACCGCTTCAAGCGAAATGACAATGAGAATGTCCAGCACACATTTGACCGGCTCACTGACATCACAAATGAGCTTCAAGCCCTCGGCGCCACTGAGATCACCAAACATGAAATCGTCAAGACGCTGCTAAGATCACTTGACTGTTCATTTGACATCCTAGCCCTGATGATTCAAGAACGTCCAGACTTCAAGACACTCGATCCGTCTGACATACTTGAGAGGCTCAACACACATGAGTTTCAGCTTTCTGAGAAAAGAGATATCTACGGTCCAAACTATGGGCGAACTCGTGCCTTGAAGGCAAAAGCTGTGTCCTCATCTGAAGAAGAATCTGACAGCAGTTCTGATGATCCTGAAGACATTGGAAGGGAACTTGCAATGCTAGTGAAGAAGTTCCAGAGATTCACCAAGAAGAAAGGCTTCAGAAAGTCTTCACGCTCAAGCTCAAGGAATGATGAAGCCTCTACGCATGACTACAAGAGGAAAACTTGTCACAAGTGCAAGAAAACTGGACACTTCATCTCTGAGTGTCCACAGTGGGACAATGAGAACAGAAAGAAGAAGAAGAGCAAGGAATATGACTCTGACGATAAGAAGACGAAGAAATTCTCAAAGTCTTCATCCAAGTCTTCCTCAAAGTCTTCATCACACAAGAAGAGTTCATCTGGCAAGGCTCGGGCGTTTGTTGGCAAGGAAATGGATTCAGAGGAGGAGTCCGCTTCTGAGGAGGCAGAGGTGGAGTCTAAGGAGGAGTCTGATTCAGGCATTGCGAGTCTGGCTACAGCCTATGTCGCCAAGTCCATCTTCAACACTGAAGACAATGACTCCATCACCATCACCGATGCAAATGACAAGGACGAATCTACTCCTACCTACTGCTTCATGGCACGTGGTGCCAAGGTAAACTCACGCACTACTCACTATCAAACATCTAGTGACGATGACTCTGATTGTGATTCAAAACCCAGTTACAAAACACTTGCTAAAATTGCAACTGAACAACAAAAGGCCATGGAACATATTCAAAAACTGTTAGACAGAAGCGATGATCTGTTGGGTGCCGAAATGACTCGTTCTGAATCCTTAATTGAAGACATAAAAAATCTTCATGTTAAGTATCAGGAACTCGAAGATCGTCTTGAGACTCTCTCAACTACTCATGAAAAGCTTTCCTATGATTATCTTCAAAAGAAGCAAGATCTTGAGAAGCTGAGAGTGAATCATGAAGATCTTCAAAAGGAAAACGAGTCACTTCGAGCCGAACAGATCAGTTCTGCTCAGGAAGGATTTGAACCACCATGCCTTAAATGCATTGAACGTGATAATGCTATTTCTGTTGCTGAATGTTCCACTGCTACTGCTGTTGCAATATCTTCAACTGTTGAAGTGGTAACTAACCCCTCTGCTGAGGATACCACTGCTATTGCTGATGAAAATGCTAGGTTGAAGACATTGCTTGAAACAGGGATGTACAAAAGTCTCAAAGGACATCAGACATTATGTGATGTCCTCAAGAAGCAGATTCTGAACCGAAACCCTAGGAAAGAGGGTGTTGGGTTCGTGAGAAAAATTAATGTAGATGGCTCTTACTGGAAACCTGAGCAGTACCCCAAAACCACATGGGTTGCTGCAAAGGAATCCTCAGCAGATCCATCCAATCTATCTGGCTTCACTTGTGCTAATCCAATTATCATTGATGAATCCTTTGATGCAAACTATAAATTGTTTAGGAATCAGAATGGTGAAGTATTTGCCAGGTACATTGGTACTAACTGCAGGAATGGACCACCTATGAAGAAGATCTGGGTTCCAAAAACGTGTCTTGAGAATCTTCCTGTGAATGTCCTCATGACACCTCACATGAAGAAGACAAACCTCAGACCAAAGGCTTCATATGGTCCAAAGGCTTCATACAGGCAGAGGACTCATCTGAGTCGCACTAACACCAATGTTTTGCAGGGAAACCATGCTCAGGCATATGATAGCGGTTCTTCAAACCGTCATTCTCATATGACCAAAAACTATTCTGCCTATTCTTATGAGTACTATTGCCCACCTGCTAGGCTGTTTGCTAGGGCTCCAAAGCCAAAATTCTCAGATGCTGCACTTAGACTTATTGCTTCTAAGCCACCCTTGAAGATGTGGGTGGTTAAGAAAGCTTAACTCTCTTTTGCAGGGAAAGGTCTCCAGCACAAAACCAAAATCTTCTGATGCTATTGCTGGGGACCTCGAAAATCTTGTGGGGCGCAAGATCAAATGCCCGAATGGCATCACTATGTATTTCATATCTGAATCGCATGCTACTCTCCCTACTTGTCCTAACCTGGATCTAAGTTTTCATAATCCACTGGTTCGTCAAATGTTTTTGCTTCACAACACTCTTCGTGAAGCCTATCCCCCTAACTGCACTGTAGGGTACGACACCAGTGACTTCAGAGTCTTCAGAATGGATTATTGACAGTGGGTGTACAAATCACATGACTGGCAAGAGAAGTCTCTTTATGGACTCAACCTTACGTCCATCTGACAAGAGCCACATCACATTCGCTGACACTGGTAAAAGTAAGGTACTGGGTCTAGGTAGAGTTGCAATCTCAAAGGATCAACACATGGATAAAGTCATGTTTGTTGAATCCCTTGGCTTCAACTTAATGTCTGTCTCAATGCTTTGCGATTTAAATATGATTGTAATCTTTGGAAAATATCGTTGTCTGGTACTAATGGAATCTGACAAGTCTCTAGTGTTTGAAGGGTATCGAAAAGATGATTTGTACGTGGTAGATTTCTCAGCAGGGCCACAGCTTGCAGTTTGTCTTCTCGCAAAGGCTTCAGAATGCTGGCTTTGGCATTGAAGACTTGGGCATGCTGGCATGAGGAACCTCCACACCCTTGCGAAGAAGAAGCATGTCATAGGCATCGAGGGCGTCAAGTTCAAGAAAGATCACTTATGTGGTGCCTGTGAAGCTGGGAAGATGACAAGGGCAAAACATCCTTCGAAGACAATCATGACCACTACTCAACCCTTCGAACTGCTTCACATGGATCTCTTCGGACCCACTCACTACTCAACTTTCTCCACTACTGCCTGCCTCTATGGCTTCGTCATTGTTGATGATTACTCTAGATATACTTGGGTGCACATAATCCTTTACAAGACTGAAGTGCAGGATGTCTTCAGACGCTTCGCAAATCGGGCAATGAACAATTACGGCGCCAAGATAAAGCACATCAGAAGTGACAATGGCACAGAATTCAAGAACACCAGCCTTGACACATATCTTGATACATTGGGCATCACTCATGAATTCTCAGCTCCTTACACGCCACAACAGAATGGCATCGTCGAACGCAAGAACAGAACACTCATTGAGATGGCCAGAACAATGTTAGATGAGTACAAGACACCAAGAAAATTCTGGACTGAAGCCATTGACACTGCATGCCATACTATCAACCGTGTATATCTTCACAAGCTGCTGAACAAGACATCTTATGAACTTCTGACTGGCAAGAAGCCAAATGTAAGTTACTTCAGAGTATTTGGATCAAGATGCTGGATCAAGGACCCTCACCACACCTCAAAATTTGCTCCAAAAGCACATGAGGGCTTCATGCTTGGATATGGAAAGGATTCGCACTCCTATAGAGTCTTCAATCTCTTTCACTACAAAGTGGTTGAAACAGTGGATGTGCGGTTCGATGAGACCAATGGGTCACAAAGAGAGCAACTACCAGATGTGCTAGATGAAGTTCCAGCCAGTGAATCAATCAAGCTAATGAGAACTGGAGAAATTATACCTTCTGAAGCTCGTCCTAAAGAAGAACTTATCATCTCAGCACCTGATCCACATGAAGACAATGCTCAGCCTGAAGACATTCCTCCCCATGACAACGTAGATCAGCAAGAGCAAAGTCTTCGACCCCTACATCCTCATGTTGCCAATGAAGTGCAAATTGACAAAATAATTGATAGCATCAATGCACCTGGTCCACTGACTCGTTCAAGGACAACTCAACTGGCTAACTTTTGCGGACACTTCGCATTCGTTTCAATCACAGAACCCAAGAAAATTGATGAAGCCTTTATGGAACCTGAATGGATTCAAGCTATGCAAGAAGAGCTTCAACAATTTGAGCTGAACAATGTATGGGAGCTGGTTAAGCGTCCTGATCCACGGAAGCATAACATAATAGGCACCAAATGGATATACCGCAACAAGCAAGATGAGCATGGCCAAGTCGTCAGAAACAAGGCTCGTCTCGTTGCTCAAGGATATACTCAAGTGGAAGGCATTGACTTCGATGAAACATTTGCTCCTGTGGCCAGACTTGAAGCCATCCATATACTGCTGGCCTATGCAAATCATCACAACATAATCCTGTATCAAATGGATGTAAAAAGTGCCTTCCTCAATGGCAAAATTGAAGAAGAAGTGTATGTTGCACAACCACCTGGGTTTGAAGATCCAAAACATCCTGACATGGTGTACAAGCTCAAAAAGGCACTATATGGCCTCAAACAAGCCCCTCGGGCCTGGTATGATACACTCAAATACTTCCTGAAGAGCAAAGGCTTCATACCTGGTTCCCTGGATCCCACTCTCTTCACGAAGACATATGATGGTGAACTGTTTGTGCGCCAAATATACGTGGATGACATTATCTTCGGCTGCACCAATCAGAAGTATAGTGAGGAGTTCGGATATATGATGCAAGAGCAATATCAGATGTCTATGATGGGGGAGCTGAAATTCTTCCTCGGTCTTCAGATACGGCAACAACGCAATGGCATCTTTATATCTCAAGAGAAATATCTCAAAGACTGCCTGAAGAAGTTCGGTATGCAAGATTGCAAAGGCTTCACAACACCAATGCCAGCCAAACATCATCTGGGTCCTGACGACAATGGTAAAGAGTTCGATCAAAAGGTATACCGCTCCATGATTGGTTCTTTGCTTTATTTATGTGCATCTAGGCCAGATATTATGCTTAGTGTTTGCATGTGTGCTCGGTTTCAAGCGGCACCAAAGGAGTCGCATCACTTAGCCGTGAAGCGAATTCTTCGATATTTGGCTCACACCCCAACTCTAGGGTTATGGTATCCAAAGGGCTCAGAGTTTGATCTGGTTGGATTTTCGGACGCTGATTACGCTGGTGAAAAGGTTGATCGGAAGTCCACATCAGGCACATGTCACTTTCTGGGCCGATCACTTGTCTGTTGGTCTTCAAAGAAGCAGAACTGTGTATCTCTCTCCACTGCTGAATCTGAATACATTGCTGCTGGATCCTGCTGTGCTCAGCTTCTATGGATGAAGCAAACCCTCAAGGATTATGGCATTCATCTGAAGCAAGTGCCACTTTACTGCGACAACGAAAGCGCCATCAAGATCGCCAACAACCCAGTTCAGCACTCGAAGACAAAGCACATTGAAATTCGTCATCATTTTCTCAGAGATCATGTTGCAAAGGAAGACATTGATATCATACACGTCAACACTGAAGAGCAATTGGCAGATATCTTCACCAAGCCCTTGGATGAGAAGAGATTTTGCAAGTTACGGTGTGAGCTAAATATCTTGGAATCCTCAAATGTCCTGTGATCAGGCACACATCCTAACACTTATGCATGATGATGACTTAGATGTGCAACACACAAAGTAACGTATATCTTCAATCAATGAAGACATACATTCTAAGTGTGAATACATTAACGTGGAATTTGACCTCGGAGCGCCACGATAATTGTGCGCCGTGTCTGGGTCCAATACTTCCTATACGGTGGGTAGCGCCACCACCAAAAATTTTCTGCTTGAAGTGTTTCACTCATGGCATTACATTTCTTATGTCTTCACATTTGGTTTGGCTTCAATCTCAACATGTCTTCATGATTGTCTTCACTATGTTGAGTATATATGTACTGGTGTTCTGTCCTCTACAGCATTCACTTATAGCAATGTCTTCTTGTTTGAATCTTTTGAACTAAGTGAATGTGATCGGACCCTAACCTCTCCATGCTTCCTACCTCAAACTCTATCTCTCCAAGTCATATGCACTCTATTGAAACTGTCGAATGTCTTCACTGCATCCTTGTCAGAAGAAGACACAGAGACAAACTTTAAAACAGCTTTCAATGTTTTTCCATCAACTAGAATTCCGGAGAAGTAGGAACGACTCCCGACAAACCAGGCGTGCGTGGGGTGAAACTGCCCCCACAATTCCGCATGCTGGCCACGTACTGATCAGATGCGAATCGCCAGGGGCACCTGAGTAATAGCGCAGTGCCGCCCATATCTCTATAAATACACGTTTCACTGCGGTCATTATCTCTTCTTCCACCCTCGCACGAACCCTAGCGCCAGCCGCTTCTCCCAAGATCTCCAGAGCGAAGCCATTGGCCACTTCACCTCCTGAAGCCAGTGTGCAGTCTGAAGACTTATCATGAGTCTCCAAGCCTCAAGAAGCCAAGAAGCCACAGCCACACACCAACAAAGAGCTCACTGCCGCTGCCGTTCTTCGCTGCGAGGCCATTGATCTGTCTAGTGACAATGATCTTGCCGATGACGCTCTTGAGCAGCTGATCAAGAGCAAGGAGGAGGCTGAAATCTTCAACAATCTGCCTCTGTTCGATGCAGCAATCATCCACAACTTCATTGATGAGTGGTATGATACACCCAACATCAGCTTCGATGATCTGTAGCTGCCCATTGGCCTCAGCGTAGCCTTTCAAGGAGCTATTTCTTCAGAACTCGCAATTGCCCAGCGCATAGTGGAACTGAAGCAGAAAATAGATTTTGAAAAGGCTCAGTTCAAGCAGAACATGGCCACGCTCAGCGTCCAAGAAGTCAAAGACTTCAAAGTCATGCTGCACGAGTTGAAGGAAAACTTTATGCAGAAATGTGCAGAGGCTCAGGGCTCACGCGAGCGCATGAAGAATTTGGCTGATCTCTGTGTGCAGGCCTAAAATGAGGCCGAGAAGCGAAAGGCACTTGGGCGTCCCGGCATCGACCCCAGGATGGCCGCTAAGAAAAAGAAGAAGCCCACTGTGGCTGAACAAGAGGCACTACAACAAGAAGCTGTTCCGATTGTCTTCCCCACTGCCAAGCCTGGCTCGATGCCAAAGCACCGCTCAACCGCTTCAGAGCAAAAGAAGACAAGGACAGCCGAAGCCAAAGCGAGGAAGAGGAAACACCCTGAAGCCTCTCCTTCAGACCCCACTATCAAGAAGCGCAAGACCAAGAAGTCTCGGGCTGCTCCCACAGAGCCCTTGATAGTCGAACCCCTTTCCGTTTGCTTTCCTCATGAAGATCGTCAACTGACCGTGCATGAGCCTGCTCTCACAGAGGCTCCGCATGCTGAAGACATTCCAGCAGCCGACCCCAATGCTGCTGAAGACATTGGTCTCCAAGACAATGTGCAAGGTGATGCAGTCCTTCCTCAGCTCGAAACGAGTGAAATGATCAGCATTGGTCGTCCCTTGACGCCAATCACCCAAGATGCATCATGGGCTGATCGCCTGCAGGAGGAAGAGGATGATCCCCAGCCCACTGCAACTCCACCAGCGTCGCCTGCATTCCGTAGGCTTCGCAAAGGACCAAGGGCTCAGACTGCTGACAACATTCCGGCTGCATCAGCCGGAGAACATGCCGAAGAGCACGAAGAACCTCAAGCTCAATCTTCCCCACACCAACACGAAGAAGTTCTCAAGGAGACTGACACCACTGCGGCTGCCACACCCAATACTGAAGCATTTGTGGAGCCCGACCAACCAACAGCTTCAAGAGATACTGAAGCTACTTCCTCTGACCCTTCTGTGCCTGAGTCTGCTGCCGGACCACAGTTCAACTATCATGTTGCGCACAGGCCCCAGGTACAGAAGCCAATCCCATGACTGCCAAGGTTCCCAGGTCCAGCCACTGCTCCTGGCTCCTTCAATGTCAATAGCTTCAGGGCAGATAACACCTTCTTCAACCGCTCCAAGAACCCTTACTCAAGGGAAAAGATTGTGTTAGATAGGTTCTGGAGCTACCCACAGCGCAGCTACTTCTCCTGCATCCTCTACAACCAGAGCCGTATCTTTCCACATCAGCGCCTTGAAGTTGAAGCTTTTGCTGGTCTGCCTGGTCTGGAAGAAGCCCTGGACTGCTTCAAGCAAGTTGGCCTGCTGGCGTTTGTCACGGATGAAGAGCACTGGAACGAAGAGCTTCTGCTCCAGTTCTATGCCACATTGCACATCAAGGGCTACAACAGAGATCCGAAGACTTGGGTCCTGGAGTGGATGACCGGCAACGTCCATCATGAAGCCAATGCATTTGATATCATTGAGCTCACCGGCCTACCCACTCCAGGCGAACTCTTCGAAGAAGGCTGCCAACTCCATGCTGACGCAGTTGAGAGCATATTTCAGCGACCTGAGCCAAATATGAGTCAGATGCTCTCAATGATGAAGCCATTGCCTTCTGACGCACCTTACCCAACGGAGTTCTTCGTTGAAGACTTAGAGTACCTGCCTAGAACTATCTATCACATCATCAGGCGGACTCTATGGCCCATTAAGGGGCACTCTCGATATGCCAAGGTTGAAGGTGCCATGAAGACTCTCATCTTCTGCATCCTGCACGGCGAATGCTTCAATGCCCAGGATCTCTTCATACGTCAACTTGCTGCGTCTGGCTCAGATCTCTTTGGTCTGAAGATTTATGCTCCATGGGTTATGAGGCTAATCAAGCTCCACTCTGCAATATCATATCAACCCTCAGCCCGCAACCACAGAATCTTCTTACCTGATGTGGACACCTCTGCTGAAGCTATTTATCCTGAGCCTGCCAAACAGCCACTAAGTCTTTAGAATGCAGAACACCAAAGCTTCACTCAACATGATGAAGGTGTTGAATCCATTTCCAGAGTCTATCCAATGGCTGGCACCACACGTGCCTCTGCATCCACTGAAGCCACTGACAGCGAAGCTGCACAGAGACCCAAGAAACGCGCTCGTACACTCACTGATCGTGAACTTCTTGTGGCTCTACACCAAAAGCAAGATAGGCATCACGACTGGCTCAAGAGGCAGATGTGCAGTATCATGCAAGACGTCAATCGCATCAGGAATCTGGCCACCAAGAATGCCTTTGTCGCACATGAAACCTGTCGACGCACTTGGAAAGGCCTCACGATGATGTGCACTAAAGCTGAACTGCAAGAGGCTGGCTTCAAAGAAATTTTCAAGTTTGACTCCACACCCCCAGGAGAGCTGTGTTGCGTGGGACTCCGTCTCTTGAAGAATCCGAGTTCTCTTCCTCTGCTGCCACAGTGACGGGAAAAATCATTGAGGAAGAAGACGACGCTACATCACCACCAATGTCTTCAGCGCGCATCGTCACTGCACCAAGCTCGCCAGCACCACCAAACGCCTCCACCGACCCTGCTGCGCCTGGGAACGCGTAGAACACTCTATGTCTTCAAACCTTTTTGGTCATCACTGACAAAAGGGGGAGAAGCATATGATGTTTATAGTCTTCAAGCGGGTCAATAATATGGGCGGGTGCTTTATTATATTTTGCTTCGTGCTTACAACTCTCGTTTTGCTACATTTGGTTCTTTGAGTTGTAACACTTAAACTTGATGGTCGTCTGCTACTATGTTTGCCACTGTGTTTTTGCGAAGATAAATTCCGCATGTACGACGATAATTTCCGCACTCTTATCATTTCGCAGACGTCCATTTTTCATTATGCATATCATTATCTTCATATATCTTTACGTGCATGATGGATTGTCATCATAAGTTGAAGTGGATTCCCACAAATACAACCTGCTATGTGCATTTGCGTTCCAGAAGCAAATCACTTATATGCACATCTTCAGGGGGAGCCCTTGAAGCTTATGAAGACAATTCCTTTACAATTTCACAAATTATATTCCCCGTTGAAAACTTCAACTAGTTTGTCATCAATCACCAAAAAGGGGGAGATTGTAAGTGCATCTAGTGCCACCCCTAGTTGGTTTTGGAGTATTGACGACAAACCTAGTTGAGGGACTAATGTGTTTGTGAGAATTGCAGGATAACACAGGTAGAAGTCCCTCATTGATTCGGTTTAGCTACCAAAGATGACCCCCAAAAATGTACAAAGACATTGAAGACAATGGTGGTTCATGAAGACATTCATGTCGAAGACAATGACATGTGAAGACTCCCCATGAAGCCTATGGAACTCGAAGACTTAGATCCTTCGTAGTTTTACTTTATTCATGTTGTGTCATAGGAACCACCGTACTATTAAGTGGGGTCCAAGAGAACCAGTCAGGATGACTGAAGTGATGCCTAATTCAAATCCTATGTCTTCGAGTGAAGACAATGAGAGAAAATCTTGTCCAGAGTCAGACAAGTCAGCTTTACTTGCAGCCCAAGTAAAGTTGCCGTGAGAGTTCGAAATCCGACCGTTAGTACACGTGTCAGTTCCTTAGTGACCCAGGGTCATTTCGTACAAATCAGGTCGGGTTGCCAAGTGGCTATAAATAGTCCACCCCCACAATCATAAATGGTTGGCTGCTCAGATTTCAGTGCACGGCTTTTGTCGTTTGAGAGCAACCCACCTCGAAGCCTTTGAGAGAAAATCCTTAGTGAGGAGAAAAGCCCTAACCACCCAGAGCCAGAGTAATTGGGCATCACTTAAGTCTTCTTGTCTGAGTGATCTGAAGACTTATTGCACTTGAGGACTGTGCATCCTCCAGACGGTTAGGCGTCGCGTTCTGAGCATCCAACAGGAATTGTGGATTGCCGGTGAACGAAGTCTGTGAAGGTTTGGGAGTCTACCTTGAAGACTTACCAGAGTGATTGGGCGGGGTCTGTGTGACCTTAGCTCAAGGAGAAAACAGTGAGGACTGGGTGTCCTGAGCTGCGTGTTCAGGACTGGGTGTCCGGGACTGTGTGTCCTTTGGTTTAAATACCTAGCCGCTCCAACCAGACGTACAGTTGTCACAGCAACTGGAACTGGTCCAACATATCATTGTCTTCAACATGTCACTGGTTTCATCTTCGCCTCCCTTTACTTACCAGTACACATTGTGAAGCTATTGCATGCTTGCTTTATCTTCTGTCTTCACAACTTGACTGTATGATCTGTTTGGCTTCATAACTTCTTCCAACCTGATCCTCATTACACTGAAGCTATTTGTCACTGTGCTTTCACTATACTGTATACTTGACCATGGCTTGTGTTGTGTAATCTACCTTCCGCTGCATAGTGATAGGCTTGTTCACTCTGTTTGTCTTCATAACTTCCACGTTTTGAAGACTTTCATAAAAATCGCCTATTCACCCCCCCTCTAGTCGATATAACGCACTTTCATATAGACACCGGGAGGATCTAGGGTTACACAAGGTCGGTTACAAAGAAAGGAATCTACATATTTGGTCGCCAAGCTTGCCTTCCACGCAAGGAGAGTCCCATCCAGACACGGGTGTGGTCTTTGGTCTTCGTATTTTCACAACCCATCAGTCCGGCCCATGGCTAACAGGTCGGACGCCCGAGGACCCCTTAGTCCAGGACTCCCTTAGAGGGGTTGTTTGGATTTTGCTCGGGATAGACAAAATATTGGCGACCCTTTTGTCCACCGGTGCCTTTGCCACCGATGAACGAGGAATGGCTCGGGTATTCATGCATCCTCCAGGTCGCACGTTGGAGACGAGCTCGCATGAGCTATGCTTTTTTTTCCCACCACGCCGCCTGAGCCGGCCGCAGATCGACTAGCGACCCGCGTATTACGCCATCCAACCGTAGCCGCACACATTCTGACAGCAACTCAACCAACCGGACGAAATTCATGCAAACACGGCGATATTTCTCATAAAAATGACGAAATTCATATAAAATACCAGATTTTCATAAAAACATGACGGATTTCATTACATTCAAATCAACTAAGCGGTGCTAGTTCTGGACAGCATAGGTATATAATACCTAGCCGAAATGTTCGCCCGCCGATCCATTTGTGTTCCTTTTGTCCGGCAGCACGATCACCGGACTGCCGGGAGCCCTGGAGGTATATGCTTCAGTGTGAAGGATGGCTCGCTTCCCTGCTGCCAAACTGATATGGTTGTTCGATGCGCAAGATGATGGTGGAAGGGGGCTTCTCTGGTTCCGTGGAGCCCATGCGGGGTCGACAAAGGTCCTCACAACAAAAGGATCCAGCAAGACACCTGCTGTGTACATTAGCGTCGCCTCCGCGGTGGCCTTCATGGGACCCAAGCGGCGGTGGCCTCCCGTGTTCTACTTCTCCTCGATGATGGCGGCGGACGCAAAGGCGCTGGCCATCGACTCGTCGCTCTCCGCGCACCCGGCTTCTATCTCTGCTTGCATGGCGCGGCCCCCGGCATGGGAGTCTCGGCCACAGAAATGGGAGATGCGGTCGAAGACATGGGAGGCGTGGTACGAGGCGGCAGCGTGGACGGCAGCGACGATGCCCGTGCGCCATTCCTCGTCGAACTAGCCTGGAGCGGCGAGTTGCTGAACCGCACGCCGGCTTGAGGCGGCAACGGGCTCCGTCGGGCGAGGGGGGGGGAGGTGGATCAGCGAGCTGCATAGCTCGTATCTGGCGGGCTTGGCGGGCCACCCAGCCGGCTTGGATGCGGGATAACTACTGTTCGTAAGCCATTGTAAGAGCGGACAATATGGTGAAGGAGGAGATAGGGGAGTGGCGGAGGGGTACGATTCTTGGCTGGCGTTTGGCCTCGTTTAAATAGGAGATTAAATAGACGGTAGACGGGAGGAGCTCGGCCGGCGTTGCATTTAATGTCGGCCCGGTCATGAACGGACATGTGTCCAGAGTGGGTTTCTCGGCTTCCACACGGGTTTCATGGAGGGATTTGAATGCGGAAAGGAGGCGTTTTTAGCTGGGCGTGCATAAAGTGGTGCCCTCGACTCTGACGTACGACACCGCGTCATTCTTCCACTGAAGTGTGGGCTCTTTGGGTACATGGCCTGCATGTCAGTGACCCAACGCAGGCAGCGCACGACAGAGGAACTTTTGGTGGGCCAGGGCGGTCAGAAGCGGGCATTTCATAAACTGATGATTGTTCATTGAGTGTGACGTCATCTATTTCATCCAGATAAGCCTACTATATAATGTAAGAGAAGTTTAAAATTTTCATATATATGTTGATAGCCCGTTCGATACGTTGTGATTCATAAAGACTGCTGCAAACATCAATCTTCTGCTTATCACAAACAAGATTGATTAAACCTGGCAAAAAAGGGATAAGATTGATTAATACCCGTAACAATCCATGTCCTTCACAAAGGGTGCATGCAAGTATAGGTTGAGCATGTGTCTTGCGTCGTGTGCGGTGTCACCGGTGTGCATGCGGGCGTGCGAGTGTTGCGTGTGTGCATGTGTACGTTTCGTGTTGCATGCATGTGTGCGTAGGTACGTGTGTTCGTACGTGTCAGTCTTGCACGCTTGCATGCGTGCATGTGTCCGTTATGTGTACGTGTCAGTGTTGCATGCTTGCATGCGTGCATGTGTTCGTGCGAGTGCAGCGTGCAGGGTGAGGCTTCAGTCGTCTGACTTTTTCATCTCTGGTCAGTAGATTTTCCAGCTGTTGGATACGAAATCAAGGGCCTGCAGTTTATCTTCAATCTCCACCCCCTGAGCTGCCAGCCACCGCCTCCCGCGGCCACGCCGCCCCACTCGCCCCGAAAACACTCCCCACCGCCGGTCCACAGCTGCCCCAACCATCCCTCTAGCCCCCCTCCCCCCCCCCCCCCCCCGCGCGCGCCGAGCTTTTTCTCCGGTGATCCCCACGCCACCGCCCAATCACCGCCCCCCTACCGCCGGCGACTGCCAACCAGAGGTCTCACGACTTTGAATCCCCACCGACCACTAATTTATTAACATTTCTATCCTTCATATACGCGCTGACAGGTGGGCCCTATGGTAATGTGTGCTGCTGAATGTGGACCGTTTGACTGGTCAATTGATCGTGTCATCAACAAATTACTAAGCTGTATGGTGAGCTAGTGACCGTATGATCACCCTAAAATGTATTGTATTAACACAATACAGACTCAAAGTACCATTTCTTTCTTTCATATACGCGCTGATAGGTGGGCTCCGCGGTTACGCGCCCCGATGGTGGAACACTAGTTGCGCCATGTGGAACGTTTGACTGGTCAATTGACTGTGTCATCAACAAAATACGGATTTGTACGAGTAAGCCAGTGACCGTATAATCACGACATGTATTTTTTAACACGGTACAGACGCAAGCACTCATATATACGCGCAAGCACTCACCGCTATAAGCGCACACACGTAGACCCTACCCCTATGAGCACCTTGAAGAGAGTGATCTGGCATATGATCTTGAGATTTTACAAAGTCACCATAGGTGCCTCGTAGTCGAGTGGAACGTCTCCTCCCACTGAACGCATATCGCCGAAAAAATACTAAAATTAACCCAGGATAAATGTGAGCACCAGGACTTTAACCCTGATGGGCTCGGGAAACCACTGTCCTCCTAACCATCCAATCATAGGTTGGTTAGCACCACAAAATGTATGTGCTGACTGTGATGAGCTTATTCTGAAGTCCAGTGACCATATCATGCTTTCTCTTCAAATACAATGACCGTAAGTGTCGTCAACAAAATACGGAGCACGCATCAAATACAATGTCTATTAGTGTCATCAACAAAACATGTAGACGTATCATGAGCTAGATACCGTATGATCACCACAAGAATATATACGGTGACCGTAATGAGCATATTTTGAAGTCCACCGACCGTATAGTGCTTTCGCTTGAAATACAGTGACAGTCACACGTGAATGTGTCATGGGCATGCATACTTTTAGAGGGCCGAGAGATAGTTTGTGTGCGTACGTGAAAGGGGTGTAGAAAGAGGGGGTGTCCGGTGGAGACAAGGACAGATATGCCCTTCGTTTCTCTTTCCCGTGACTAATAGTTTAGGAGAAAATATAAACATTCACAGTGCAGAACAAATATTTTTGGATGCACCATGCAATTAACTTTCATGTATTAGTGGCCGATTGCGTGTGTGGTGTGGTGGGCACATCATTTTCTAGTTGCGGTGGGCACATCATTTCTAGTTGTGGTGGGTCAACATGAGGACTCATGGGTCGGTTCCATCCTGCGCCACATAGGTTGGACCGAGACGCATTATACGAAGACCCATGTGGAGGACTTGGCATACACCACGAGGCTACTAGAGTCGTGGAGGACTCTATCCCCACTGGTGATAAGCCGACTATATATGATTTGTAACCTAAGGCCCCGAGTATGTTATAGAAGCCTAGGGGCTAGTTCGTTGATAGTATACACACACGCACAATGCCTGGTATTCACGTGTACTTTGTACACACCCCTATCACTAATATACAGTACCAGGAGTAGGCTTTTTCCTCAACTGCAAGGGTCCGAACTTGGGTAAAACCTTGCCTTGTATTACCATCCAGCCTAACAGTCAGGGATATCCTACTGAATGATCTGATGGAATCATGTCTACCAACTACTAAGAGAGAGGTGTGTCTATGGGGGGTGTATGTGTGCGAGAGAGGCCTAAAGATAATGTGCATGCAGGAGACACGTAGGCACATATATGTGTGTATAGAGGGCTAGTAGAGACTGTGCGTGTTTATATATGCATGTGAGAGAAATAGTGTTTTCCAACTTAGATTAGTGAAAAGAGTGGTACATAGTAGTCAGGAAGAGAGAGAGAGAGAGATACAGAGAGAGAGTGTGTGTGAGACACCCCAACACCTCGGGAGAGATTGTTAGCATGTGTGAAAGAGGAATGCCGATGTATATAAAGTGCGTGCACCTATGCGTTAGATATATATATATATATATATATATATATATATATATATATATATATAGCACGTTTGTGAGAACGGGCCGAGGCATAGTGCATCTACGTGTAAAAGGCGGTTCTACGCATAAAATTAAAATATAAATGGCATTATTATTTTTGGATGAGATCATGAATTTTGCAATTTGTGTATGAACGAAAATTGGTCTATCAGACACCCATACTCTATTGAATTCTAACATGTGCATGTGTTTATTTCATATTATCGATCCATAGAGTGAGAGCGGTTTAAAATACAAGCAATGCATTGCTTTTGCAATTCATATATAAACATTAATTTACCCGCAAAAAATAAAAACAATAATTAGTGCAGTCCATGTTGTTAGTGTGAAGCACTTTATACATTTATCACTTACATGGATACAATCCAAATTGCTAGCAACGAAATAGAATACATGTTGAATTCAACATAAAGGGGGTTTCGAAGATTCGAATTCATAGGAAGTGCATTCATCTATTTGAACCCGAGATAATGTCATTTGTAAATCAGACCTAAAAGGGGGCATCAATCTTTGATGTGTGTTTGAACATGCTATATATTCATATGCATGTCTAACTATTTTTTTGCAACCAAGGGGATTATATCTAGAACCATGCATGAACTGAGGTAAGTTGCATATTTTTTAATATATACTCGTGTACAATGTATATTCAAATGTACCCCATACATTCGAAAATAATCGTAGTTTTAGGACTTTCTAGAGTAAAGATTTGTGAAGTTTGACAAATCCTGAAAGTTCAATTCTAGAGAACCGAAAATGTTAATGCTTCTGCTCCCAAATATTGAACGAAGCGCCAAATAAGCCTCTGTCACCCGAAACTGCGCAAGACTAATGTTTGGTGGTAGGAAATTACTGTCCTGACTCTGGCACGTGTAGCCTATCGGCCTGATGTCCAAAGTTCTAAACCAGGGTAGGTTTGTAACTTCACCAACATGCTAGTCTCAACTGCGTCCTAGAAGCATTCATACGCCGTGGGCGCCTAAACACCCATGCGCTCGGCCGAAATCTATCCCACCCACCATTTTGGGACACCTGATATTACTGTCCGACCCCCAACCCGCAATATGTCCAAAATTTTAGATGGGGACAAAGTTTGTAAGTTTCCCCAAATTTCAAACAAGCGCGTCCCAAACCGAAACATTGTTCACCCTTAGTCCCCCTCCCTCTGTTTCCCTATTCATACTCCGTGGGCGCCAAAATGCCCTCTCCACCAGCCGCGAAACCCCAGCCTCCTCCGCCCTCCACCCCATCGCGCCCAATCCACCGCCGCCCTCCTCCATCACGCCGGAGCCGCTACCCCGACGTCGTCGTCCAATGCAACCACAACCGCAACGCCCTCAAGGACTGAGCAGTTGTAGCTGAGGTAGAGCTGCCTCCATGACGCCCATGCCGACATGCGCCGTACCAGAACCACTTCGACCATGACGTCTTGCGCCTCACCAGTGCCGCTCCACTGTCGCAATCGTCCACCGCATAGTAGTTGTTCCCGGTAGGCCATCGTTCGCCGCCTTGGATCTGGTTGCCCGCCGCCGACAGATGGCCACCGCACCACACTCAACAACTTGGCCATGGGTTCGTCCAAGGCTCCATCGTCCTCCACAACTTCTCGTTTCCAGCAAACCACAAGGAGATCATTGGAAAAACAGAAGGACACAACACTGCCAGCAAAATGAGGTACTCCT
Organism: Triticum monococcum; assembly: GCA_034509565.1. Classification (NCBI taxonomy): domain Eukaryota; kingdom Viridiplantae; phylum Streptophyta; class Magnoliopsida; order Poales; family Poaceae; genus Triticum; species Triticum monococcum. Next base: position 481,027,519 of record CM067843.1, read on the forward strand.
CTTCCCTTATTCGTGCAAATCTTACGTCTCTGCTCACATCGTATTCGTCCCACGAAAAAAAACTAGTTGAGCACTTCGTACTGCATCTTCTTCGTGATACTAAATGCACAAGGTTTCCTCCCATTTACTATTTCACCTTTGCTAGAGGTCAATAGCCCGCCTGGATTTCAATTCAGGGTCAGTCGAATCGCAGTTAAATGAAGCAGCACCCTCTTAGGCGCGTGGAGCACCTAGTCCGCCTGTTCGGCGAGGAAGCGGCGCATAAGTGTCTATCATAGGGGTGTGGGGCGCAGGAGCTGCTTGTGCCTGATATGGAGGTCAGCGGGGCTTGAAAGGATGGCCAGGGCGGTGCGAAGCACGGTGGTGCTATGAGGTCGAGGGGAGGGCGGAGGCCGGGGACTGGGCTGGTGTTTCGAGGAAGATCGTAACACTGACTGGATGGAGGTAGATGAAGGCGATCTGCCCGTTCTTTGTACATCGAACGGTGCAGAAAAAATGGACTGACCTATTTGTTTTCAGTCGACTGTTATTTTCATAGGATCACACCTTGTGGTGTGCTGGAGGAGCATCTGCATTTCCCAGCCATCCCTGTGCTCATATTTCAGAATCCTAGAATCTAGTAATTTCATGTGCCATGCATGTTGTAGAGCTATCATATCTCTCCAGTCATTTATTTCTCACTGACCTGGTATATGCTACCTTTACACTGTACTACTTGTGCACACACTTCACCCATACTCACACTATTGTTTTTCTATGCATGGGTATTTCAGACTCTAACGTAGTGTTGATGAATACAAAAAAGAGAAGACAGAAGTCGCTCTAGTGTAATTCGAAGATAAGCACTAAGCGTCTCAGCAATCTAAAGGGTGTAGTGCTAGTAGATGGAGACAGTAAACGTAGCTCTGCAGTTGACGATCTCAATTGCCACACACAACCATCCCAGGTGCTTGCTTTGACTTCGCGCTGTCAAATGTGGTTGCATGTTGCATATGGTGTCTAGCTTGTATTGCTTCCAATTTGGTTAAATTGCATCAGCTTACTTTACACATTATACCTTTGATAATGACATGCCTTCTTATTTTTGATACATACTGCATATGTCTATTAACCATGTTTGTACATCAAACTAATGCTCTTTTGTATCCCTCATCAATCACTTATGACGAGACAGTCACCCGAGTGGGTTACTGTGAGACGCGCTACTCGTTTAAAGAGTGCAGTGTCATCCTCCCCACATGATTCTCAAGAAACAGCAAGGCTAAATGAAGATAGTCAACGTAGCTCTCTAGTTGATGACTGCAATTCCCCCACACCACCATCGCAGGTGCTTGCTCTTACTTGGCAGTGTGATATGTGGTTGTGCGAAGAAATAAATTCTTTAATATTAGATTCAAAATCAGAGGTTATCTTATTATAATTTCCATAAGAATTGTTGTAGGGATTACCATAATTATTAGAGGGATTAGTAGGATAAGGCCTAGGTTTGAAATTTCCTCTATACGAGTTGTTACCAAAATTGTTCCTACCAACAAAATTCACATCCATAGATTCATTATTATTCTCAATCAAAGTAGACAAGGGCATATCATTAGGATCAGAAGAAACACTCTTATTAGCAAATAATTTCATAAGTTCATCCATCTTTCCACTCAAAATATTAATTTATTCTATCGCATGCACCTTTTTATTAGTAGATCTTTCAGTATGCCATTGAGAATAATTAACCATAATATTATCTAGGAGTTTAGTAGCTTCTCCTAAAGTGATTTCCATAAAAGTGCCTCCCGCGGCCGAATCTAAAAGATTTCTAGAAGCAAAATTCAATCCGGCATAAAAATATTGTATAATCATCCACAAATTCAAACCATGAGTAGGGCAATTACGTATCATTAATTTCATTCTCTCCCAAGCTTGTGCAACATGTTCATGATCAAGTTGTTTAGAATTCATAATATCGTTTCTAAGAGAGATGATCTTAGTGGGAGGAAAATACTTAGAGATAAAAGCATCTTTGCACTTGTTCCATGAATCAATAGTATTTTTAGGCAAAGATGAAAACCAAGCTTTAGCACGATCTCTAAGTGAAAAAGGAAATAACTTCAATTTAACAATATCATTATCGACATCTTTCTTCTTTTGCATGTCACACAAATCAACAAAGCTATTAAGATGTGTAGCGGCATCTTCACTAGGAAGGCCGGAGAATGGATCTTTCATGACAAGATTTAGCAAAGCAGTATTAATTTCACAAGATTCAGCATCGATAAGAGGAGCAATCGGAGTGCTAAGGAAATCGTTATTGTTGGTATTGGTGAAGTCACACAATTTAGTGTTATCTTGAGCCATCGCGACAAACAAGCAATCCAACACACGAGCAAACAAAGAGCAAACGGCAAAAGAGGCAAATAGAGAGAGAGAGAGAGAGAGAGGGCGAATAAAACGGCAAGGGTGAAGTGGGGGAGAGGAAAACGAGAGGCACATGGCAAATAATGTAATGCGGGAGATAGGGATTGTGATGGGTACTTGGTATGTTGACTTTTGTGCAGACTCCCTGGCAACGGCGCCAGAAATTCTTCTTGCTACCTCTTGAGCACTGCGTTGGATTTCACCGAAGAGGAAGGGATGATGCAGCAAAGTAGCATAAGTATTTCCCCTCAGTTTTTGAGAACCAAGGTATCAATCCAGTAGGAGGCTACGCTCGAGTCCCTCGTACCTACACAAAAACAATAGCTCAACGCAACCAACGCGCATAGGGGTTGTTAATACCTTCATGGTCACTTACGAAAGTGAGATCTGATAGAGATGATAAATAATATTTTTTTGGTATTTTTGGTATAGAGGTGCAAAGTAAATAAAGTAAAAGCAAAGCAATAATAAAGTGATGGACATTGATATGATGAGAAAGAGACCCGGGGGCCATAGGTTTCACTAGTGGCTTCTCTCAAGAGCATAAGTATTCTATGGTGGGTGAACAAATTACTGTTGAGCAATTGACAGAATTTAGCATAGTTATGAGAATATCTAGGTATGATCATGTATATAGACATCACGTCCGAGACAAGTACACCGAAACGATTCTGCATCTACTACTATTACTCCACTCATCGACCGCTATCCAGCATGCATCTAGAGTATTAAGTTAAAAACAGAGTAACACCTTAAGCAAGATGACATGATGTAGAGGGATAGTTTCATGCAATATGATAAAAAAAACCATCTTGTTATCCTCGATTGGCAACGATACAATACGTGGCTTGCTGCCCCTTTTGTCACTGGGAAAGGACACCGCAAGATCGAACCCAAAAGCTAAGCACTTCTCCCATGGCAAGAACAACCAATCTAGTAGGCCAAACCAAATTGATAATTCGAAGAGACTTGCAAAGATAACCAATCATACATAAAAGTATTCAGAGAAGATTCAAATATTATTCATAGATAGACTTGATCATAAACCCACAATTCATCGGTCTCAACAAACACACCGCAAAAAGAAGATTACATCGAATAGATGTCCACGAGAGAGGGGGGGAACATTGTATTGAGATCCAAAAAGAGAGAAGAAGCCATATAGATACTAGCTATGGACCCGTAGGTCTGAAGTAAACTACTCACACTTCATCGAAGGGGCTTGGATGATGATGTAGAAGCCCTCCCTGATCGATGCCTCCTCTGGCGTAGCTCCGGAACAGGCCCCAAGATGGGATCTCATGGATACAGAAAGTTGTGGCGGTGGAATTAGGTTTTTGGCTCCGTCCCCGATCGTTTGGGGGTACGTGGATATATATATATATATATAGGAGGAAGAAGTACGTCGGTGGAGCTTCAAGGGGCCCACGAGGCAGGGGGCGCGCCCTAGGGGGGCGCCCCTACCCTCGTGACCACCTCGTGGCTTTCTTGACGGAGGGTCCAAGTCTCCTGGATCTTATCTGATGAGAAAATCACGTTTCCAAAGGTTTGATTCCGTTTGGACTCTGTTTGATATTCCTTTTCTTTGAAACCCTAAAACAGGCAAAAAACAACAATTCTGGGTTGGGCCTCCGGTTAATAGGTTAGTCCCAAAAATAATATAAAAGTGCATAATAAAGCCCAATAATGTCTAAAATAGTAGATAATATAGCATGGAGAAATCAAAAATTATAGATACGTTGGAGATGTATCAGGTTGCATGTTGCATATGGTGTCTACCTTGTAATGCTTCTAATTAGGGTAAATAGCATCTGCTTAGTTAACACATTATACCTAGGAATATGACATGCATTCCTGTTTTTGGTACATATTACGTCTTTGTATTAACCATGTTCTTAATCAATCTACTTTTCTTGTGTATCCCTCATCAATCACTTCTGACGAGACACCTTCAAGTTGACAATGTAATATTGGTTGCATCTTGCATATCATTTCAAACATGTATTGCCTCTAATTTGTTGAAGTGCCACTTATAATGAGACACACTTGGTAGAGTGATTTTGGTTGGATCTTTCATATGGTGTCTAGATTGCATTGCTTCCAATTTGTTGAAATGCCTTCTGCTTAGCGTTTTTCGTACATATTCCATCCTCCTACAATGTGGTTGCCATATATAAAAGGTGTGTCGTCAGTATCATGCATCAACGAATTTGGAAGTGCGAATTTCATTCATTTTTCTTGTGTGTTTACTTGACAAGGCAAAATCTAAAAGGACGAAGGCACGGAATGATGGTGGTCCTCTGGAGCAACCGAAACAGATGATCTCTGCAGATTCTCCTGCTACTCCTACTGAAGTGCAAGTTCCAAATCTCATCTCCCCTACTCCACAACCCCAGGTGCTTGCTCTAACATGGCAGTGTGATATCTAGTTGCATGTTGCATATGGTGCCTAGCTTGTATTGCTCCTAATTTGTTAAATTGCATCTCCTTAGCTTACACATTATACATGTGAATATGACGCACCTTCCTGTTTTTGGTACATACTACATCTGCCTATCACACCATGTTCTTACATCAAACTATTGGTCTTGTGTATCCTGCATCTATCGCTTATGATGAGACAGTCACGCCTGTGGGTTAGAATGAGACACGCTACTCTTATAAAGAGTGCAGTTTCATCCTCTCCACATGATTCTCAAGAAACAGCAAGCCTAATTGAAGATATTGAACGTAGCTCTATACTTGAAGACCGCACTTCCCCTACACCACCATCGCAGGTGCTTGCTCTAACTTCGAAGTGTGATATGTGGTTGCATGTTGCATACGGTGTCTAGCTTGTAATGCTTCTAATTAGGGTAAATTGTGTCTGCTTAGTTTACACATTATACCTGTGAATATGACATGCCTTCCTATTTTTGGTACACACTGCATCTATGTGTTAACCATGTTCTTACATGAAACTACCTCTCTTTTGTATCCTACATCAATCACTTACGATGACACACCTTTATTCGTTGCATATTGCATATTATTTCTAGCCTCTTGCGGTGTATTGCTTCTAATTTGCTCAAATACATTTGTTAGGCCACCCTTTTAATTTGGTAGAGCGATATTCGTTTCATCTTTCATATGGTTTCTAGCTTGCATTGCTTCTAACTAGTTCAAACACCTTGTGCTTAGTCTACACTTTATACATCATACATGTCAATATGTCATGCCATCCTGTTTTTCATACATATTCCATCCTCCCATGATGCGGCTGTCTTACATGAAAGTAGTGCTCGTCGGTATCATGCATCAATGAGTTCTGAAGAGCAAATTGTATTCCTTGTTCTTGTGGGTTTGACTTGACAAGGCAAAATCAAAAAAGAGGAAGGAAAACATTAAGAAAGGCGATGATGGTGGTCCTCTGCAGCAACATAAACGGAGCATCTATACGGATTCTCCTTGTACGGCTAGTGCATTACAAGTTCCAAGTCTCCGCTCCCCTATTACACCATCCAAGGTGCTTGCTCTAACTTGGCAGTGTGATATCTGGTTGCATGTTGCATATGGTGTCTAGCTTGTATTGCTCCTAATTAGTGTAAACTGCATCTGCTTAGCTTACACATGATATGTGTGAATATGACACGCTTTTTTGTTTTTGGTACATACTATATCTGTCTATCACACCATGTTCTTACATGAAACTACTCTTCTTTTGTATCTCGCGTCAGTCACATTTGATGGGACACCTTTAAGTTGGCAGTGTGATATTGGTTTGCATCTTGAATATGATTTCTAGCATGTAGTGCTTCTAGTTTGATGAACGCCACCTATGACGAGACAGTTTTAACTTGGCAGAGTGATATTGATTACACATTCCATATGGTGTCTAGCTTGTAGTGCTTCTAATTTGTTGAAGTGCCTTCTGCTTAGTTACCACATCATAGGTGTGAATATGTCAAGCCATCCAGTTTTTCGAACATATTCCATCCTCGTATCATGAATTTTCCTTTCATCAGAGTAGTGTTAGTCAGTATCATGCATGCATGAGTTCTGAAGAGCGAATTTTATTCCTTTTTGTTGCCAGTTTGACCTCACAATACAAAGTCATAAAGCGGAAGGAAATTGGTAAGGCATTGGATGATGGTGGTCCTTCCGAGCAACTGAAACGGAGGGTCTCTACAGATTCTACTCCGCCATCCTCCCAACAAGATTCGCAAGACAACGCAAGGCTAGACAATCAACGTAGTTGTGTAGATGATGAGCATATCTCCCCTACTCCACCATCACAGGTGCTTGCTCTCACTTGGTACTATTATATGTGGTTGCATGTTGTGTATGATGTCTAGCTTATATTGCTTCCAACTTTGTTGTGCATCTTCTTACTTTACACATAATGCCTGTGATTATGACATGTGTTCCTATTTCTAGAACATACTATATCTGATCACACCATGTTCTTACATCAGACTACTATTCCTGCATATCCCACATTAGTCACTCATGATAAGGCACCTTTAAGTCGCCACTGTGATATGGGTTGTGTCTTGCATATGATTTCTAGCATGTACTGCTTCTAATTTGTTGAAACGCCAGACAGTTTGAACTTGGCAGAGTGATATTGGTTGCACCTTTCATATGGTGTCTAGATTGAAGTGCTTCTAATTTGTTGAAATGCCTTCTGCTTAGTTACCACATCATAGGTGTGAATATGTCACGCTGTCCTGTTTTCGTACATATTCCATCCTCGTATCATGTGTTTGCCTTTCATCCGAGTAGTGTTCGTCAGTATCATGCATGAATGAGTTCTGAAGAGTGAATTTTATTCCTTTTTCTTATCGGTTTGACTTCACAATGCAAAATCAAATACAGTTGAAGGAAACTGGTCCGGCAGTGGATGATGGTGGTCCTTCGGAGCAACTCGAACTGAGGGTCGCTACAGATTCTACTCCGCCATCCTACCAACAAGATTCGCAAGCCAACAGAAGATTGGACAGTCAACGTAGCTGTGTAGATGATGAGCACATCTCCCCTACTCCACCATCACATGTGCTTTCTCTAACTTGGCACTATTATATGTGGTTGCATGTTGCGTATGATGCCTAGCTTGTATTGCTTCTAACTTTGTTGAATTGCATCTGCTTACTTTACACATAATGCCTGTGAATAGGACACCCGTTCCTGTTTCTAGAACATACGTGTAGATGATGAGCACATCTCCCCCACTCCACCATCATAGGTGCTTGCTCTAACTTGGAACTGTTATATGTTGTTGCGTGTTCCATATGATGTCTAGTTTGTATTGCTTCTGATTTTGTTGAATTGCATCTGTGTATCTTACAACTTATACCTACAACGATCACTTACCCATAAGACACATTTGACTTGGGAGTGTGATGTAGGTTGCATCTTGCATTGTCTTCAAGCTTGTACTGCTTCTAATTTCTTGAAATGGCACTTACGACGAGACACTTTTTACCTGATAGAGTGATATTGGTTGCATGTTCATATGGTGCCTAGCTTTCATTTCTTCTAATTTTGTTGAAATGCCTTCTTCTTACTGTTTTTCATACATATTCCCTCCTCCTATCGTACGCCTGAATATGCAATGTTGTCTTCTTTTTGTATATATTACATCCTCCTATCATGCGCTTGCCTTACATCAAAGTAGTGTTTGTCTGTATCATGCATCAACAAGTTATGCAGAGCTAATTTTATTCATCTTCTTTTGGTTTTGACTTCATAAGGCAATATCAGAAAATAGGAAGGAAAAGAGTAAGTTAGGGGATGTTGGTGGTCCTCCGGACCGATGCAAACAAAGACTCTCTAGATTTGCCACTGCTACTACTAATGACGTTGAAGTCCCAAGTCTACATGATGAGTTCATCTCCCGTACTCCACCATCGCGGGTGCTTGCTCTAAGTTGACAGTGTGATAATCGGTTTCATGTTGCATATGTTGTCTTGCCTGTATTTCTTCTATTTTGATTTGCACATGCTGAGCTTATACGTTATACTTGTGCATATGACATGCCTTTCTGTGTCTAGAATACACTGCATTTATCAATCATACCATGTTCTTACATCAAAGTACTGTTGTTCTGTATCCCGCATCAGTCACTCATGATTGGACGCTTTTAACATGGAAGTTTGATAGTGGTTGCGTCTTGCATTGATTTCTACGTTGTACTGCTTCTAATTTTTCGAAATGCCACTTATGGCAAGACACTTTTAACTAGGCAGAGTGATATTGGTTGCATCTTTCATATGGTGTCTAGCTTGCATTACTTCTATTTTCTTGAAAATCGTTCTGCTTAGTTTACACATCGTAGCTGTCAATATGTCACGCCATCCTATTTTTCTTACATATTCCATCCTCATACAGTTGTCTTACATCAGAGTATTGCTTGTCTGTATCATGCATCAATGAGTTCTGAAGAGCGATTTTATTCTTTTGTGTTGTGGGTATGCCTTGACATGGCAAAGTCAAAAAAAGAGCAAGGAAAAGAATATAGTAGGGAATGGTGTTACTCGTCGGGTGAAATGGAAAAGGATATGCCCTCGAGATTCTGCTAGTACTTATAGTGCAGTAGAAGGTCCAAGTCCACCGGCTAAATCAACAAACACAGCATCACCTGCTCCACCAGCTGCAGCATCCGCTTCAACTGTACCAGCATCTCAATGAGTTACTCATTCGTTTGCTTCGGAATTGGCCAGCTCCCAAGCTGCATTGACACCTAACACTACTTCCGAAGCACTGCTCACACAATAGGACTTGCCAAGATCAGATGAACCTCATGAGCATCAACACCAAGACGGTACCTGACCGAGTCAAGTTGCAGTTGCATGCTCCTTTATATGTACTCTCACAGTTTGATGTGCACTAACACTTTCCATATTCGTTGTTGAACTAGCACCATGGCGCAAGTGAAAACAGTCATCAGGGATAATGCTTGACAGATTAACAAAATCTAAAGGATGAAGAATGGATATCCATTTTGAGGCAGGTTTAAAAAGGCCACGTGATGCTACAGTTAGCCAAGTTAGTATCAGAGGCAGCCATTGCCATTAGGTGTCATGCACGTATCCTCCCAACGTGGATCCAGTACATGAATGAGAAAGACAATACCCAGTTTAACACCTTCCTTGACCATTTGTCCGTAAGTAATGTTATTCAGCGCAATTTGTAATATTGTCTTTCTCTGTGCCATACTTTCTAGCTTCCTCCTAATAAGACTCACATTCTTTTTTCAACAGATGAGGTTCAAGTTGGATCCGAAAGATGATGCAACTAAACAAGCATGCACTCATGTTTTTCAGTCTGCTCTGTGACAGTATCAGTACCACCTTAGAAAATCTCACTTTGAAGGCAAGGCTAACAATGAAAATCGCCCAAACATCTCTAGTGGAATATATTATAGATGAAGACTAGACAGCCCTTGTTAAACACTGGGTTGATCCAAAGTATCAGGTAGGGTATATGTATTTGATCAGACCACATATTGAACTTGTATTTATGTATGTGCCGTACAAGTGTACCTTCTTCTAGGCTAACTGTTTGAAGAACAAGACCAACCGTTCTAAAGTGAAATTCCAACAGACAACAGGATCTCGTAGCTATATTGCACACTGCGGGGCTCTTGTAAATAGCTGATACTTCCTTCTTTTTTCTGTGCCATATTATCGTATCTATATTGACTTGTTCCAAATACAGAGGAAACCTATGCGGACCAAAAAGAACTTTAACCGAATGTAGTGCAAATCTTCAAGGATTGCCACACCAGCAAGATGAAGGGCATGAGCACACCAGTTTAGGCCGCTGTTGTAAGTCCTTACTCCTCCTGCCTTTGAATTGATGGTTACTGTGATGTGTTCATTTAACTGCTTGGTTTGCAGCCAATGTCAGTTACTCTGTTCACTTTTATACACAGTTGTCTTAACGTATCATTTCACCTTACATGGTCTAAAAGAGATGAAGGGTATTCTTTTGGTCTTGATCTATAATCTAGTTGTGATGTTCACGTGCGCACACAATGATAGAATAGCCTATTTGTTTTATATCCATTTGCCCATGACATGAATGATGTCATACTATGTTGATCCTACTTTAAACCATGTCTCTTTTTCCTTAGATGTCAACGAATGTGAGGAAACAGACAATACAGTAGGCATGCTACATGGACATATGTTCCAAAAGTGATTTTATTATGTAGTTTGCACTACAATACATGCTAATGTATTACAGTAGTTCACCAAAATAAGTTATGTATAAATGTGAAACCTACTTTGTTTGTTTTTGTCTCATTAGTAACTTATCTGGTACACTACTCTACAAGTTCAAAATTTCAGCAAGCTATGGAACAAATGATTGAACAGCCACAACCACCTGAAGGTGACAAGGCTACCACACGCACAATGTCACCTCTTGCTGCAGTGCGTCAGTATCTCTCCACTAATAGTATAAAAAGCACCTTCCTGCGTAATTCTGGGTTGGTTGTCAAGGTAAGCTCGTCCAAATCGCCTACTGAACAAAATCTCCCGGCTAGACAGAGTGATATATCTGTGCTCCAGACACAAGTCCAATCCCTAATGGACGTTGTGTTGGAAACAAAAATAGTGGTTGACAAATGTCGTGAAGATATGAATGGTTTTGAAACCAGACTATCAGACATTTGCTTTGTTGTTCAAGAGCAATGGCGGAAAAAGGGGAATACCGTGCTACTCCATCAGATTCTACAGCCTGAAACATAAGCACTTGGGTCAAATGATTTGTGCTTCTATACATTTGATGGTGCTTTTATCTGCAAGGACTGTAAACTTTATGCCAACATGCCTTTTGTTGTATGGTTGGAATTTATTTTGTTGTGATACAGCATTTATGATGCTGCCAAAGGCTGCAGTAATTATGACACTATTTTTGTATAGTGTAGGTTTATCTTAGTAATGTATTCGGCTGAAAGCTTCGTAGTATCCCAACATGCCAACATTCGTCGGGCCAATTCCAATTGGGCTAAAAACGATTCTGGGCAGAAATTTGCATGTAGCCCACTAAAAATATCTAGGCCTAAATCAGCATAAGCTTTCATATTTTTCTGGTAGGCCTATGCCCATAGTGGGCCTTTAATAGGCCTAAATATAATTTAGGCCCTCAGTAATAATAGGCTGTTTACACGTGTAGATATCTCGAGCCCATAAAAAACATGGGCCTTTAATAGGCCGAAAGTAAGATTGGGCCCTGATTGTGCCAAATAACCCACTGGTCTTACCAGGCCAAAATGGTGGCCCATTTACAATGCGGATCGTCCACAGGCCAAAATTCAGACGGGTCATAAATGCGCCGACCTACTACACGGGCCTTTAACAAGCCGGAAGTTCGGTTGGGCTTGATTAGTGTCATTTTTATATGGGCCATTAGTAGGCCCGATGTGGTGTTGGGCCACATATGGCCCATGGATTTCGTCCAACGTTAATAGGCCAAAAGTCACAATAGGCTGAAAGTGGCCCAAATCTGTAGTGGGCCTCTAACAGGTCGAATGTCAGACATGGCCGAATATGACCCATATCCTTCATGGCCGTTTATGGGCCAAAAGTTTTAATGGCCTATAAATGGGCCCAAATGAAGCAGGACCTTTAATAGGCCGGAAACACACGGGGCCGTAATTCGGCCCAAATTCTTAGTGGACTGTTAATGATCCAAAAGTGAGCATGGGCCACGTTGATGACAAGTTTAGGATGGGCCGTTGATGGGCCGATTTGACACTAGCCGTATGGGCCTTAACTGAGAATGTTGGGCCTTTAGCTGGAACGGCCCATTATGGTCTGCAAAATCTTGTGGGCCTTTAGTTGGGCCGGCCCATTATGGCCCGCTAAATCTTGTGGGCCTTTAGTTGGGCCGACACATTATGGCCCGCTAAATCTTGTGGGCCTTTAGTTGGGCCGGCTCATTTAATCTTTATGGGCCACTTTTGGGCCGGTCCACGTGTCAACGTATCATAGGCGCATCTCGCCCATCAGATGAGTTACACCTGCGCCAACGCGGAGCCAACACGTGGTTCCGTCAGCCAATGAGAATTTTACACGTGGAAAATCGGCATTGGTCGTGGCTGTTAGCGGGTTATTGGATCCAAAACTGGACCCGGTAGCTTAACAGCGTCCCGTTATGGTGGATGCCACATGTCGGTCATCCATGACGAAAGCACTTCTATGACGCGTGATTTATCGTCATGGAAGTGGATACTTCCGTGATGATAATTTTGGTAATGCCATGGAACACTTCTACGACAGCACAGGTATGACTATCTTGATTCTGTCATAAAATTGCCATGGATGTACATGCATGACAGAAAACGTGACCTACTGTGACAAACACGTATCATCACAGAAGTGTCTTTTTTGTAGTGCACCCTCGGATTTTGGGTCGGCCCAGGCCCTGATTCCCCTCTGTTCTGCTGCGCACTTCCGATCTCTACTCGGCCCCAGCCACTTGCCTCATGGGCGACTTGCCGTCCCCGGACGACATGACTCTATGAGGAGACGCCGGACTAACAGGAGGTCAGGAGCCGCTCTCCCAACAACGTCACTGCTGCCCGGGCGCACCGCCGTGCATACCTTCCCAGTCCATTAAGGGCTCAGGCATGCAGTACCCACTAAGACAACCTAATTTATCCTGAGATACGTCCTCAACACTCAGCAACCACTCCTCATCACCCATTTTCTAATTGATTCATTACTCATTAGGCAGGACTGTCATTAGGGTTTGTTTTGTGCTGAGTGCTACCTACACTTACTGGTTCAGATGTAGTTAAGTACTCTTTAGTACCAATAAAGTTCACATGGTTTCAAAATTTCGCCCTAGGAATAGACACTAGTCATTTTGGATTGTTGGTCATAGTGACATTGACCCAGATTACTACTGCAGGCTAGGTTTGGTGACAATTTTACTTGTCTTTCTTACTCATTCGATATGATCTCCAATTATTCACGTCAAGTAGTTGCAAACAATAAGTGCTAGACAAACTTCTTGATTCAGAATTTGGACGGTCTCTTACTGCAGTTACAATTCTGCATACATGTCCTAGTAAGCTCACAAGTAAATGATTGATTCACTACATCTATGCCTGCCTTGTCATATTTGTTGTCAATATTATTTTAGGGTGGACCACCCTGTTTCAAAATACGGGAACCATAGACATGAGTGAATAATACTTCTCTATGTGATCTCTTCCATCATATTTGGGCAACGAGCACTGCATTGTATAGAAAGAAAGTGTCATTTTTAGATTTTACATAGACTACGATATTTTACATGGAATACAATCTGCCTACTTGCTTTGTGTCACACTACCAGCACTCCACCCTTGAAGCTAAACATTATGCCACTGATAATTCCTTAGTTTATTTGTTCAAATACGAATTTAATATGATTCTAATGTTCCTACTTCAGTTTTGCAATGTGTGTCTGCCTGTTATAGAGACATAAGAGGTTTGTATTTCTCTGTGTGGTCTGGTCAGCATGGTTGGGGGTGAACTTTGCATATGCAGGGGTTTATAGGGAGACACTCTTTGAGTTGAATCTGCAATGCATTCCATAGATAATCTGACTACTTTTTATGTTTTCATGAATCTCAGATTCTAAACAGCTTCATAATGATTATGAGCTTGCACGGATGAAAAGAATAAAGCAGAACAATGCCATGGCTGTCAAACTTGGCATTAAGGGACTGAAATCAAGTCTGGATGCAATGCAATCCAAATGCTCTCCACCTACAGATTCATGCTTAGAATATGATCCTGACAGTGATTCTGAGCTAGAGGGAGACCTAAGTCAATGTAGCTCCCTAGTGGAGGAGTCAGAGGTAGATGCCCTATCTTATTCACCCATCAAGGTGTTTGCTCTAACTTTCCAAGGTTTTATTGGTCGCACATATCTTGCAACTGGTGCTTTGCATTGTTTCTACTTTGTTGCACTACCATTAGCTTAGTTTACACATCGTGTATGTGAATACGCCCTGCCTATCCATTTTCAGTACATATTCCAGCTGTCATCATACCATACTTATCCATTCAAATGTTGTTCTTGTGTATTAGACGTTCAAAAGGAATAGGGCGATTGCTGATTGCAGAGGAGCATGAGCAAAGTATTTGGAAAAGGTAGTGGCACCTGATAAATCAAATAGCCCATTAGGTGTAGTTGCAATATCACTTGACCCACAAAACACCCCAACTCTAGCAGGCTCTAGCCCTACTACATTGGTCATTTTCGATGCCCCAACTCAGCAGACCCCAACTGCAGCAAACAGTATGATGATGCCAGTTGACATAGCAAACAGCTCTACGACCCAAAACCCCCATTCCAGCAAAGAGTACACCAAATCCAGTTGTCAGATCCCTTTTCGACCCAGAGAGAGCCCTAATTGCAGCAAATAGGACCCCTGTTCCATTTCTTCCCAGTTTAGAAGATGAAGCTTATATTGTTGTCAGGAACTTTCTGCGCATCTTTTCTTCATTGAAAGATTATACCGCAGACACAGAACAATTTCTAGTCTTCATCCACAACTTACGCATAAGTAATTTACTAATGTTATTCATGGTAATTACTGCATATGTTTGTGCTGATAGAAGACACAAGATTTCATTCTTTTAAATAGGCAAGGACCAAACTGGATTGTCAAGATGAGCAAGGGTTGGTTGCACTTTTCAAGCACTTGTTGATGAAGTATCATTCCTACCTGAGGCAAGCGCACTTCGATGGCAAGCCTCTAAACTAAATTTATGTAAAGTCCCCGGTGCTACATTTATTAGATAATGACTGGAATAATCTTGTTACACATTGGTATCGTCTGTAGCGTAAGGTACTGTCTATGATATCACGTCACAATTTGAACTACATTTCTGCATCTGCCTTAACGTCTCACTTGTACGAAAACTGTTAGCAGAAGAACATTCATTCTCAAGGGACCACAGAATCTCGCAACCATACTACACACTGCATTGCTCTTGTGAGTACCTCTTGCCCTGTATGACCATACTTACTTTCATACATGTTTGATTATGTAGCATCACAACACATGTTAGCCTCGTTATCGTCCATTTGGTGGACATTATAAGATCTGTATGGACTCTTACATAAATTTAGAATCAACCCAGTGCTTTTGAAGAGGTTTAGCTCTCCAGTCCTCTTGTAAGGACTAAACATCGTCTATCACTGTACTTACATTAACAGCTACTCCCTCCGTCCCATAATATAAGAATGTTTTGTACAGTACACCAGTGTTCAAAACACTCTTGTATTATGGGAAGAGGGATTGGTTCATTGTGTAGCATTCTGCATCTTATCTCCCTCGCCCACCATTTACTAAAAAATATCAGATCTATATTTAATCTTACCAAAAAGTTGAATACACAGACAATGCCAGTGCATCAGTGTAGCCCATTGCTCTTGTCAGTACATTTTGTCCTATAACACTTGTACTTTGAGGGATAGGTAGTTGATTATGTAGCAATCTACATCTTATCTTCATTATCCTCTATCCCTTCCAGTATTATCATATCTATAATTACTCTCTACAAAATGTAGAGTACAGGTAATGCCTATGAAGAAGATTTTGTGCTGAAATTCTTGAGTTATCCTTCCCTTGACATGGAGAACGGCATTATAAAGCTGGTGTTAACTGTTAATGTAAGTTAGTCCTTCTAAAGCCTTTATCCTCAACTGTTGTTTAATTTGCTCATACTCCCTATCGTTTACTACTATTTAGTTTGTTGTTTCTATCAAAATGCATGTTCGCAACAACCGTAAGTTCCAAGTTTTACTTGTAAAACCAAATTCCTTATTCATACCATGCACATTACTCAATACTCCCTATATGTATGCTTGTTTTTGTGGATCTATAATCCAGTGTGTGGTGAAGTAGCCCACGTTTGCACCTTGTCATCTCCTGTTTTGCCTTACTGATGTGGCTGATGATATGAACAACATGCCATGCACATTAACCAAAATAGATACAATGATTTTCTTTGCCCTTCATCTATGTTTGTTATGTTGACATGGTAATCTAGTAGTGTGGTGAAGCACCCCGCATTATAAACAATGCCAAATTATGCTATTGATATTTTGAACTTACTCTTTACTTTCTAATTTGAAATCGGATGGAATTTACATCACAGTTATCATCTTTGTTTATACACCTGCAAAACTTGTCATCTCTCTGCTTGTTTCAGGGTGATATTCCTGAAGGCATGCACAAGTCTACTGAAGGTTGTGACACAAACCCAACATATATTGCAGCAAAGAAAGCAAAAACATCTTGAAGATAGTGAGACAACCCCAAAGTCTTGTCTTGATGCAGTGTTCAAGTTACATGAGACTAGGAGTCAGA
Source organism: Triticum monococcum (assembly GCA_034509565.1). Classification (NCBI taxonomy): domain Eukaryota; kingdom Viridiplantae; phylum Streptophyta; class Magnoliopsida; order Poales; family Poaceae; genus Triticum; species Triticum monococcum. The sequence continues at coordinate 481,044,290 of CM067843.1, forward strand.
CAAGCTCATAGAATTCGCTGTCTGAATCATTTTGACTTCTTCAGTCCCAAGTTCTAACAGAAAGGAATTATGCAACTCAACTTTGACTTGAAGTCCTATCTCTAAGAAAGATTGCAGAGAACACCAATGAGAACCTCATTGCTAAACAGCTACACCTGGAAGCTATGACCGACATGCTAGGCTGGTCTCACAGCCTTGCTCGGCAGCTTGCGCAGCAGTTCCCGCGCAAGGCTAACCTTTCTTGAACTGTCTTGGAAGTGGTCTTGGTTCAGTATTATTTTGTTACGCTATAATGGTGCCCAGTTTTTGTAATCTGCTTCTTCGTTGCGCTTTATGATCACTGGTGGCAAACTTTGATGACCAATGGATGTGATATACCATAAATCCTTTATTCTATAGTGTAGGTTTATTTTAAGTTACTATGCCATAATTTCTTTATTGTATAGAGTACGTTTGTTCTAAATTCCAACTAGTTACTGCCATCATTCACTATCTGGAAAAAATCTGATGTAGTCGACCAGGCCGAAACATTCGCCTCTAACGGTCTTGGTTTTTAGTGGGCCACAATTGGGCCGGCCTGCATCTTTCTTGGGCCCGAATGGCCATTGGGGCCTTCACACGTTCCACCAGGCCCACAACTTACTCTGGCCTATATTCGACCCAAATTTTAGTTGGGCCTTTTGTGGACCCGGCACTTAGTTTGGCCCATCTAGCATTGGGCCATTAACAGGCTGAATATTCTGGTGGCCTGTTAAGGCCCAGAAGAAACCATGGGCCTTTAGCAGGCCAAAATTCATGTTGGGCCTCAATTTTTACTAGTTGCCGACGGGCCTTCAGCAGGCTGAAAGGTAGACCGGGCCTTTTTAGGCCCAGTTATATGATGGGCCGTTACCAGGCCGAAACTTATTTCGGGCCTGAGTTATCCCACTGATATCATGGGCCTTTAAGAGGCCGAAAGCTTAGTACATCCATCAACGGGACGAATTATACGACATGCCTTTAACATGCCCAAAGTCATGTTGGGCTAAACTGTTGCCACCTTTATCACGGGCCGTTAGTGGGCCGGATGTAGCGTCAGACCATATATGGCCCATGGGCAGCACGGGTCATTCCCCAGGCCGAAAGACACACCAGGCTAAAATGGGCCCATGTCTACATCGGGCCTCTAACAGGCCGAAAGTCACCGGGCCATAATTGGGCCCAAATATTTGGCGAACAATTAATGGGCCAGATCTAGCTTCGGGCCGTAAATGGGCCTTATTAAATAGGACGTTATTGGGCTGGCCCACTAGTACTTGAGTAAGTACTAAGGGCCTTTGACTAGGCCGGCCTTTTTAACCTATATGGGCCTTTGTTGGGCCGTGCCACGTGTCAACGTATCATAGGCGCCTCCTGTCCAATGAATGGATGAGATCTGTCCCAACGGTGAGCCAACACGTTTTTCCTCCGGCCAATGACAATTTTACACATGGAAAATCCTCATTGGTCTAGGTTGTTAACAGGTTATCGGGTCCAAAACTGGACCCGATAGCGTAAAGGCGACCCGTTACGATAGATGCCACGTGTCGGTCACCCTTGACCAAAGCACTTCTATGACGCATGATTTATCGTCATGGAAGTTGACACTTCCATGATGATAATTTTGGTAATGTCATGGAACACTTCTACGACAGCACATGTATGACTATCTTGATTCTGTCATAAAATTGTCATGGATGTACATGCATGACAGAAAACGTGACCTACTGTGACAAACACGTATCATCACGGAAGTGTCTTTTTTTTGTAGTGGTTACTGTTACTGTCACTACTGTCACTACTATCAAAACTATCATATTACTTTGCTACTGATTACTTGTTGTAGATAATTAATCTCCAGGTGTGGTTGAATTGACAACTCAACTGCTAATACCGTCAAATATTCTTTGCACCCCCCCCCCTTGTTTCAAATCTATAAATTTGGGTTGAATACTCTACCCTCGAAAATTGTTGCTATCCCCTATATTTGTGTGTTATCAGCTGCTATGGGCTAGTAGCAAGAACCGTTCTTACCTACGCAAAACCACAACAGAAATTATCAAGTTTGCTGTTTTAACCTTCTGCAAGGACCAGCCGTAGTCAAATTCGATTCAACTAAAGTAGGAGAAATAGACATCCGCCAACCAGCTTTATGCAAAACAAATAGCATGTCAGTCGGTGGAACCGGTCTCATGTATGTGGACATGTAAGGTTGGTCTGGGATGCTTCATCTCACAATACCGCCGAATCAAAATAAGACGTTGGTGGTAAGCAGTTTGAACATCACTGCCCAGAACTCCTTTTTGTTCTACTTGTGCATATCATCTAGGCATAGACCTAGCTCATGATGCCACTGCTGGGTAACGTTGCACACAAAATTTCTACGCACGCGCAAGATCTTACCATGGAGATGCATAGCTACGAGAGGGGAGAGCATCTACATACCCTTGTAGATCGCTAAGCGGAAGCTTTTATCAATGCGGTTGATGTAGTCGTACACCTTCACGATCCTTCCTGATCAAGTACCGAACGTACGGCACCTTCGCTTTCAGCACACGTTCAGCTCGATGATGACCTCGCCTTCTCGATCCAGCAAGAGAGGCGAAGTGGTAGACGAGTTCCGGCAGCACGACGGAATGGTGACAGAGGTCGCCAAGCACAACGAACGTGGACGGAGGAGGAACTAGAAGTAGAGGGAGATGGGGCGCCACACATGACTTGGGGGGTCGTGGTGTGTGTTGTCCCTCTCCCTCCTCTCATATATATAGGTGGGGGAGAACGGGAGGCAGCCTAGGGCCCATCAAGAGGGTCTGTGGTCGCCCTGGGCTCCTTCCCTGGTCGTGCCCCCTTCCTTCCATGGCGTCTGGGAGAAGGCGGGAGGGGAGGCGCCCCCTTTCCTTTCTCTCATGTGGAGGGGAAGGTAGTAGAGGCTAGCCCACCTCCCTTTCCTTCCCTAGGGCCGGCGGCCTAGAGGTGGGGCGCACCAGCCCCTTGTGGGATGGTGTGCTTCCCTCGTTGGCCCAATAAGCCCAATAACTCCCCGTGGCCTTCCCGGAACCCCTTCTAGTGATCCGATAATTACCCGGTGCATTCTGAAACCTTTCCGCAAACCAAATAGTATCATCCTATATATCAATCTTTACCTTCGGACCATTCCGAAGCTCCTCGTCATGTCCATGATCTCATCCGGGACTCCGAACAACATTCGGTCACTATTTCACATAACTCATATAATATTATATCATCAACAAACGTTAAGTGTGCGGACCCTACAGGTTCGAGAATGATGTAGATATGACCGAGATGCCTCTCTGGTTAATAACCAATAGCGGGACCTGGATGCCCATATTGGTTCCTACATATTCTATGAAGATCTTTATCGGTCAAACCTTTATGACAACATATGTAGTTCCGTTTGTCTTTTGGTATGTTACTTGCCCGAGATTCGATCATCGGTATCTCCATACCTAGTTCAATCTCGTCACCGGCAAGTCTCTTTACTTGTTCCGCAATATATCATCTCGCAACTAACTCCTTAGTCACTTTGCTTGCAAGCTTCTTGTGATGTTGTATTATCGAGAGGGCCCAGAGATACCTCTCTGTCACACGGAGTGACAAATCCCAACCTCGATCCATGATACGTCTCCAACGTATCTATAATTTTTGATTGTTACATGATATTATATTATCTTTTTTTGGATGTTTAATGGGATTTAATATGCTCTTTTATATTATTTTTGGGACTAACCTATTAACTGGATACCCAGTGCCAGTTTCTATTTATTTTTTTGCCTATTTTAGAGTTTTGCAGAAAAGGAATACCAAACGGAGTCCAAGCGGAATGAAAATTTTGTGATGATCTTTCTTGGACCAAAACTAATCCAGAAGACATGGAGTAGAATTCTAGAACTCCACGAGGAAGCCATGAGGCAGGAGGGCACACCCCCCACCCTCGTGGGCCCCTTGTAGCTCCACCTACGTACTTCTTTCGCCTATATATACTCTTATACCCTAGAAACATCAGGGAGAGCCACGAAACCACTTTTCCACCGCCACAGCCTTCTGTACCCGTGAGATCCCATCTTGGGGCCTTTTCCGGCGATCTCCCAGAGGGGGATTCGATCACAGAGGGCTTCTACATCAACACCATTGCCTCTCCGATGAACCGTGAGTAGTTTACCATAGACCTTCGGGTCCATAGTTATTAGCTATATTGCTTCTTCTCTCTCTCTGATTCTCAATACAAAGTTCTCCTTGATGTTCTTGGAGATCTATTTGATGTAATACTCTTTTACGATGTGTTTGTCGAGATCCGATGAATTGTGGATTTATGAACAAGATTATCTATGAATATTATTTGGTTCTTCTCTGCATTCTTATATGCATGATTTGATATCTTTGCAAGTCTCTTCGAATTATCAGTTTAGTTTGGCCTACTAGATTGATCTTTCTTGCAATGGGAGAAGTGCTTAGCTTTGGGTTCAATCTTGTGGTGTCCTATCCCAGTGACAGTAGGGCCAGCAAGGCACGTATTGTATTGTTGCCATAGAGGATAAAAATATGGGGTTTATATCATATTGCTTGAGTTTATCCCTCTACATGATGTCATCTTGCTTAATGCATTACTCCGTTCTTATGAACTTAATACTATAGATGCATGCTGGATAGCGGTCAATGTGTGGAGTAATAGTAGTAGATGTAGAATCGTTTCTATCTACTTAACACGGACGTGATGCCTATATTCATGATCATTGCCTTGGATATCTTCATAACTATGCGCTTTTCTATCAATTGATCGGCAGTAATTTATTCACCCACCGTAATACATGCTATCTTGAGAGAAGCCACTAGTGAAACCTATGGCCCCCAGGTCTCTTTCCTATTATATTGCATCTCTTTCATTTACACGCATCTCATTTACTATTTTGCAATCTTTACTTTCTAATATATACAACAAAAATACCAAAAATATTTACTTTACTATCTCTATTAGATCTCACTTTTGCGAGTGACCGTGAAGGGATTGACAACCCCTTTATCACGTTGGTGGCAACGTCCTTGATTGTTTGTACAGGTACTAGGTTACTTGTGCGTTGTCTCCTACTGGATTGATACCTTGGTTCTCAAAACTGAGGGAAATACTTACGCTACTTTGCTGCATCACCATTTACTCTTCAAGGGAAAACCAACGCATGCTCTAGAGGTACAAAGAAGGACTTCTGGCGCCGTTGCTGGGGAGATCTACGCCAAGTCAAGACATACCAAGTACCCACCATAAACTCTTCTTCCTTGCATTACATTATTTGCCATTCGCCTCTCATTTTCCTCTCCCCCACTTCTAAAACAATTTTAGAAAACATTTGCCTTTTCTTCGCCCCTCTTCCGTTCGTCTCTTTCCGCTTGATTCTTGTGTGCTTGTGTGTTGGATTGACTGTTTGTCACGATGGCTCAAGATAATACTAAATTATGTGACTATCCAATACCAACAACAATGATTTTATTAGCACTCTGATTGCTCTGACTACCGATGTTGTGTAACATCCCAATTTTCAATTTGGATGTTATACATAGGTCATCATATGCATATCATATTTTATTTGCATTTTAGTTTTGATCCTATAAATCTTAAGCAACTCAAGGACCCAAGGAGAGAGTTGGAGATTTCATAAATTTTCATATTTGAATTTTTCTCAAATTGAAAAGAGGATCATTTTGATTTTAATAATTTTTTCTATCCAAATATTTCCAATATTAAAAAAAAGAGAAGATAATATGACTTCTTCAAAAAGAGAGGAATATTGGAGGAAAAAATTTAAAATCTGATACGTCTCCAACGTATCTATAATTTGATTGCTCCATGCTATATTATCTACTGTTTTGGACATTATTGGGCTTTATTATCCACTTTTATATTATTTTTGGGACTAACCTATTAACCGGAGGACCTGCCCAGAATAGCTGTTTTTTGCCTGTTTTAGGGTTTCGAAGAAAAGAAATATCAAACGGAGTCCAAATGGAATGAAACCTTCGGGAACGTGATTTTCTCACCGAATACAACTCAGGAGACTTGGACCCTACGTCAAGGCACGTAACAGGAGGCCATGAGGTAGGGGGCAGGCCCTACCCTACCAGGCGCGCCCCCACCCTCGTGGGCCCCCTATTGCTCCACCGACGTACTTCTTCCTCCTATATATACCCACGTACCCCCAAACGATCAGATACGGAGCCAAAACCCTAATTACACCGTCGCATCTTTCTGTATCAACGAGATCCCATCTTGGGGCCTATTCCGGAGCTCCGCCGGAGGGGGGCATCAATCACGGAGGGCTTCTACATCAACACCATAGCCTCTCCGATGAAGTGTGAGTAGTTTAGTTCAGACCTACGGGTCCATAGTTAGGAGCTAGATGGCTTCTTCTCTCTTTTTGGATCTCAATACAATGTACTCCCCCTCTCTTGTGGAGATCTATTCGATGTAATCTTCTTTTTGCAGTGTGTTTGTTGAGACCGATGAATTGTGGGTTTATGATCAAGTCTATCTATGAATAATATTTGAATCTTATCTGAATTCTTTTATGTATGATTGGTAATCTTTACAAGTCTCTTCGAATTATCAGTTTGGTTTGGCCTACTAGATTGATCTTTCTTGCAATGGGAGAAGTGCTTAGCTTTGGGTTCAATATTGCGGTGTCCTTTCCCGGTGACAGTAAGGGCAGCAAGGCACGTATTGTATTGTTGCCATCGAGGATAACAAGATGGGGTTTTCTTCATATTGCATGAGTCTATCCCTCTACATCATGTCATCTTGCTTAAGGAGTTACTCTGTTTTTAACTTAATACTCTAGATGCATGCTGGATAACGGTCAATGAGTGGAGTAATAGTAGTAGATGCAGGCAGGAGTCGGTCTACTTGTCTCGGACGTGATGCCTATATAGATGATCATACCTATATATTCTCATAACTATGCTCAATTCTGTCAATTGCTCAACAACAATTTGCTCACCCACCGTAGAATACGTATGCTCTCGAGAGAAGCCACTAGTGAAACCTATGGCCCCCGGGTCTATCTTTGTCATATCAATCTCCTACTACTTAGTTATTTACTTTGCCATTTACTTTGCCTTTATTTTACTTTGCATATTTATCATAAAAATACCAAAAATATTATCTTATCATATCTATCAGATCTCACTCTCGTAAGTGGCCCTATAGGGATTGACAACCCCTATTTGCGTTGGTTGCGAAGATTTATTTGTTTTGTGTAGGTGCGAGGGACTCGCGCGCAGCCTCCTACTGGATTGATACCTTGGTTTTCAAAACTGAGGGAAATACTTACGCTACTTTGCTGCATCATCCCTTCCTCTTCAGGGAAAACCAACGCAGTGCTAAAAGAGGTAGTAAGAAGGATTTCTGGCGCCGTTGCTGGGGAGGTCTACGCAAAAGTCAACATACCAAGTACCCATCACATTCCCTTATCTCCCGCATTACATTATTTGCCATTTGCCTCTCGTTTTCCTCTCCCCCCGGTTCACCCTTACTGTTTTATTCGCCCTCTCTCTCTGTCCTCCCTCTCTTTCTCTATTTGCCTCCTTTTGTCCGCTTGCTCTTTGTTTGCTTGTGTGTTAGTTTGTTTGCTTGTCGTTATGGCTAGTTCTTTACCTTCTGCCTCTATGTCTGAAATTGGGGATACTATTCTCGATAATAATTTTGATGCTCCTACTAAAGAACCCACTATCTCACATATAAAAAGATTCTGTGTTGGAAGTGGTAATATTATTGGAAAAGGAGTTATTCAAGATTTCTTTACTTGTGTCGGTGCTTTACCCTCTATGGGTAGTTATATCCTTCATAGGACTAGTAGTCTTGCGGACGCTATTGCCATGCTTATAGTTGAACTTGAAAGGCAATTCATGCACATGCATCCTTCCATGCAAAGGATTTTCCTAGAATTTTCTAATATTGAGCATTCTTCTGTTAAGCGTGCCGTTACTATCTTTTTGGCTCATGAGTTTCGATTCATAATAAAAGAGGCCAAAGAAATCTTTGTGCATTATAGGGTGGATGCTTGCCGTCCTCCCATAGAGGTCGTCCTCTTTGATCAAGAAGAAATAATGTGTTTTCAATCTCTAGACTATGTTACTTTCAATGAAAATCTTAGAAAAAGCGTGCCTACCAATGTTTTAGTTGATAGAATTTCTGAACTTAATGATGATTTGTCTATTCGAAATAATGAATTGGGATATTCTCTCCAATATAGGCTCACAAAGTTTCTGTCAAAAGAATGCTTATAATGATGAATTGGTTGTGCAATATGAAGGACCGAAGGAGGAACCTATAGCTCCCAAGGTTGATCTTGGAGACTTTTGTCCCAATAAATTTAGCCCTTTTGATTACTTTTGCTTGCCTCAAAGAAAACTTTCTGCTGAACGTAGAGAATATGAAATGATTTTTAATAATCTATCTTACTATTATGGCAATACCTAGATCTATTCTTGCTTGTTATGCCTAGCTAGGGGCGTTAAACGATAGCGCTTGTTGGGAGGCAACCCAATTTTATTTTTATTCCTTGCTTTTTGCTCCTGTTTAGTAATAAATAAATTGTCTAGCCTCTGTTTTGGTTGTGTTTTTTGTGTTTAATTAGTGTTTGTGCCAAGTATAACCGTTGGGAAGACTTGGGGAAAGTCTTGTTGAACTTGCTGTAAAAAAACAGAAACTTTAGCGCTCACGAGAACTGCTGTCATGTTTATTTGGAAAGTGATATTTAGCTAAATCTTTTTGCAGATAATTAATAGATAAATTACTCACTTCCAGCAATTTATTTTAGAATTTTTGGGGTTCCAGATCTTGCGCTAGCTACAGATTACTACAGACTTTTCTGTTTTTCACAGATTCTGTTTTTCGTGTGTTGTTTGTTTATTTTGATGAATCTATGGCTCGTAAATTAGTTTATAAACCATAGAGAAGTTGGAATACAGTAGGTATAACACCCATATAAATAAATAATGAGTTCATTAAAGTACCTTGAAGTGATCTTTTATTCTCTTTCGCTAACGGAGCTCACGAGTTTTTCTACTTTAAGTTTTGTGTTGTGAAGTTTTCAAGTTTTGGGTAAAGATTTGATGGATTATGGAACAAGGAGTGGAAAGAGCCTAAGCTTGGGGATGCCCATGGCACCCCCAAGATAATCTAAGTACACCTAAAAGCCAAAGATTGGGGATGCCCCAGAAGGCATCCCCTCTTTCGTCTACTTCTATCGGTAACTTTACTTGGAGCTATATTTTTATTTACCACATGATATGTGTTTTGCTTGGAGCGTATTGTATGATTTGAGTCTTTGCTTGTTAGTTTACCACAATCATCCTTGCTGTACACACCTTTTGAGAGAGCCATATATGATTTGGAATTTGTTAGAATATTCTATGTGCTTCGCTTATATCTTTTGAGTTATATAATTTTGCTCTAGTGCTTCACTTATATCTTTTAGAGCACGGTGGTGGATTTGTTTTATAGAAACTATTGATCTCTCATGCTTCACTTAGATTATTTTGAGAGTCTTAATAGCATGGTAATTTTCTTAAAATTCTAATATGCTTGGTATGCAAGATTAATAATAACACTCTCTTATGAGTGTGTTGAATACTATGATAAGTTTGATACTTGATAATTGTTTTGAGATATAGAGATGGTGATATTAAAGTCATGCTAGTTGAGTAGTTGTGAATTTGAGGAATACTTGTGTTGAAGCTTGTGATTCCCGTAGCATGCACGTATGGTGAACCGTTATGTGATGAAGTCGGAGCATGATTTATTTATTTATTGTCTTCCTTATGAGTGGCGGTCGGGGACGAGCGATGGTCTTTTCCTACCAATCTATCCCCCTAGGAGCATGCGTGTAATACTTTTCTTTGATAACTTGTAGATTTTTGCAATAAGTATATGAGTTCTTTATGACTAATGTTGAGTCCATGGATTATACGCACTCTCACCCTTCCACCTTTGCTAGCCTCTCTAATACCGCGCACCTTTCGCCGGTATCATACACCTACCATATACCTTCCTCAAAACAGCCACCATACCTACCTATTATGGATTTCCATAGCCATTCCGAGATATATTGCCATGCAACTTTCCAGCGTTCCATTTATGACACACTCCATCATTGTCATATTGCTTAGCATGATCATGTAGTCGACATAGTATTTGTGGCAAAGCCACCATTCATAATTCTTTCATACTTGTCACTCATGCATCATTGCATATCCTGGTACACCGCCGGAGGCATTCATATAGAGTCATATTTTGTTCTAAGTATCGAGTTGTAATTGTTGAGTTGTAAGAAAAATAAAAGTGTGATGATCATCATTATTAGAGCATTATCCCAAGTGAGGAAAGGATGATGGAGACTATGATTCCCCCACAAGTCAGGATGAGACTCCGGACTAAAAAAAGAGAAAGAAAAGAGGCCATAAAAAAGAGAAAATGCCCAAATAAAAAATGAGAGAAAAAGAGAGAAGGGACAATGTTACTATCCTTTTACCACACTTGTGCTTCAAAGTAGCACCATGATCTTCATAGTAGAGAGTCTCTCATATTACCACTTTCATATACTAGTGGGAATCTTTCATTATAGAACTTGGCTTGTATATTCCAATGATGGGCTTCCTCAAATTGCCCTAGGTCTTCATGAGCAAGCAAGTTGGATGCATACCCACTTAGTTTCTTTTTGAGCTTTCATATACTTATAGCTCTAGTGCATCTGTTGCATGTCAATCCCTACTCACTCACATTGATATCTATTGATGGGCATCTCCATAGCCCGTTGATACGCCTAGTTGATGTGAGACTATCTTCTCCCTTTTTGAGTTCTCCCCAACCACCACTCTATTCCACCCATAGTGCTATATCCATGGCTCACGCTCATGTATTGCGTGAATATTGAAAAAGTTTTGAGAATGTCAAAAGTATGAAACAATTGCTTGGCTTGTCATCGGGGTTGTGCATGTTTTAAATATTTTGTGTGGTGAAGATAGAGCATACTCAGACTATATGATTTTGTAGGGATAACTTTCTTTTGCCATGTTATTTTGAGAAGACATAATTGCTTTGTTAGTATGCTTGAAGTATTATTATTTTTATGTCAATTTGAACTTTTGTCTTGAATCTTTCAGGTCTGAATATTCATACCACAATTAAGAAGAATTACATTAAAATTATGCCAAATAGCACTCCGCATCAAAAATTATGTTTTTATCATTTACCTACTCGAGGACGAGCAGGAATTAATCTTGGGGATGCTTGATACGTCTCCAACGTATCTATAATTTTTGATTGCCCCATGCTATATTATCTACTGTTTTCGACATTATTGGGCTTTATTATCCACTTTTATATTATTTTTGGGACTAACCTATTAACCGGAGGCCCGGCCCAGAATTGCTGTTTTTTGCCTGTTTTAGGGTTTCGAAGAAAAGAAATATCAAACGGAGTCCAAATAGAATGAAACCTTTGGGATCGTGATTTTCTCACCGAATACAACTCAGGAGACTTGGACCCTATGTCAAGGCACGTAACAGGAGGCCACGAGGTAGGGGGCGCGCCCTACCCTACCAGGCGCGCCCCCCACCATCGTGGGCCCCCTGTTGCTCCACCGGCATACTTCTTCCTCCTATATATACCCACGTACCCCCAAACAATCAGATACGGAGCCAAAACCCTAATTCCACCACCGCAACTTTCTGTATCCATGAGATCCCATCTTGGGGCCTGTTCCGGAGCTCCGCCGGAGGGGGGCATCAATCACAGAGGGCTTCTACATCAACACCATAGCCTCTCCGATAATGTGTGAGTAGTTTACTTCAGACCTACAGGTCCATAGTTAGTAGCTAGATGGCTTCTTCTCTCTTTTTGGATCTCAATACAATGTTCTCCCCCTCTCTTGTGGAGATCTATTCGATGTAATCTTCTTTTTGTAGTGTGTTTGTTCAGACCGATGAATTATAGGTTTATGATCAAGTCTATCTATGAATAATATTTGAATCTTCTTTGAATTCTTTTATGTATGATTGGTTATCTTTGCAAGTCTCTTAGAATTATCAGTTTGGTTTGGCCTACTAGATTGATCTTTCTTGCAATGGGAGAAGTGCTTAGCTTTGGGTTCAATCTTGCAGTGTCCTTTCCCGGTGACAGTAAGGGCAGCAAGGCACGTATTGTATTGTTGCCATCGAGGATAACAAGATGGGGTTTTCTTCATATTGCATTAGTCTATCCCTCTACATCATGTCATCTTGCTTAAGGCGTTACTCTGTTTTTAACTTAATACTCTAGATGCATGCTGGATAGCGGTCGATGAGTGAAGTAATAGTAGTAGATGCAGGCAGGAGTCGGTCTACTTGTCTCGGACGTGATGCCTATATACATGATCATACCTAGATATTCTCATAAATATGCTCAATTCTGTCAATTGCTCAACATCAATTTGTTCACCCACCGTAGAATACGTATGCTCTCGAGAGAAGCCACTAGTGAAACCTATGGCCCCCGGGTCTATCTTTATCATATCAATCTCCTACTACTTAGTTATTTACTTTGCCATTTACTTTGCCTTTATTTTACTTTGCATCTTTATCATAAAAATACCAAAAATATTATCTTATCATATCTATTAGATCTCACTCTGGTAAGTGGCCCTATAGGGATTGACAACCCCTATTTGCGTTGGTTGCGAGGATTTATTTGTTTTGTGTAGGTGCGAGGGACTCGCGTGTACCCTCCTACTGGATTGATACCTTGGTTCTCAAAACTGAGGGAAATACTTACGCTACTTTGCTGCGTCATCCCTTCCTCTTCGGGGAAAACCAACGCAGTGCTAAAAGAGGTAGCAAAATAAAATAAATATTTTATTTGGATTTTATTTGAATTACAAAAATATGCATTATTTAAATTTGTAGTTTTAGGCCAGAAAAATGTACACTTTGTTCTAAATATTTTATTTAGATGGCGAAAATTGTTTTTGGCATTTTTAGATTTTTTTACATTTTATTAGGATTTTCTTCGGCGGAATTTATTTTTTTAAAAATTCTTCCCGCCCGACTTGGCCGAAGGCCTAGCCGAGCAGGCCGGCCCAGCCGCGCCGCCTCCCTCGCCGACTCGAGACGGGAGTCGCGAGGTTCAGCGCCGCCATCGTCGTGTCCGTCTCGAACACGAGCCGCCGCCGCCTCCTCCCGCAAGGCAAGCCCCCCCGGGCCTTTAAGTACCACCACTGCCGCCCCCTCGCCCCCACACATCGACCCGAGCCACCGCTAGCCACCGCCACCGCAGACCGCACCGCCGCGAGCCGCTGCCTCGTCGCCGCCCTGCCCCGCGCCTCCGACGCCCAAGCCGCGGACCCGCACCAACGCCGCCGCCCGCCACCGTTGACCCACCACCCGTTGACCGGTATAAAAACCGCTCCGGTCCTCCGGTTCGTTTCGGTTTTTTCGGTTTTTTCGGTTTTCAAACTAGATCAGTTTTATTTTAGGGTTAGGGTTTTCTCGGTTTTTCTCGGTTTTTCTCGTTCAGATCTATCTAGCGGACGTTCACCCGAACACCTGTGTTCACGAATGTGTACATCCATTCGTCTCTATTAATGAACGTTCGTTCGTTAGTCTTTCTCTTTTTCTTTTATTTTTGCCCAGGGACCTATCCGCGATTATTTTTATCGCAGATTAGCCCCTGGTCTTCAAACGCTCACAACTTTTTAACCGTTTGTCCAAATCCAGTGAAACCAACGCCAAAATCTTCGTCTCGAACCCCTCTTTCCAGTTAATCAATTTGAAGATGGTTCTGACAATTTAAAATTTTGTTTCAAGCCGATTTGAATTCGAACTTCTTTTGATCATGGTTTGAGTTTCGTAGCTCCGATTCGACTGATTCTTTTTGCAAATCGAAGCTCTTCAGTTGAACGTTCAGTTTGGATCTTTTTATCTGAATTTTACCCTTGCATCTATGCTTGGGTGCTTATGTATGCTATTGTTTGTTTGCGATAGATTTTCCGGAGTGCGAAGCGTGCTACTACGAGTCACTAGGGTTTTCAAATCGTCAGCAAGGCAAGTAACACTTTGATCATATCCCTTATTACCCAATTTTTATGCATTAGTTTCAACTCTCAAACATTGCATGAGTAGGATTGATAACATGTGGGTATTGGGAAGTAGTTGATGATGGTAGAACCTATTGCCCTTTTTATTTCAAACCCTGGAGTTACTTCTACGTTATGCTTATACTGCTATGCTATGCTCGTAGACGTGGTTTGGTTGAGTGATTCATGATAGTTGTGAGATATTATTATGAACTATGGGTTTATTTATGGTGGCTACTTTAACACACATCAGAGTGGATTGTTTGTGGGCACCTGGGGAATCCAGTGTTTTCCAAGGAGATCCCGGGGAATCTGTGTGATCATCATATGGTTCGCCACCCAGGCTCAAAGGGATCATAAGATTATTCATGCGAGAAACTTCCGTGTGCAGCCACAAGCCATTATGGGCTCTGGCATAGTTGAGTATGCTGTGTGACCTCTTTCAGTGGTAGACTAGCATATGTAGGGGATGTAGGTGGTACGGTCTACCCGTCAAAAGAGTTAATGCTTCTGAAAGACTATGTCTCGGTCATCCATTTGTCAAACATCATGCAGTGTGAGAAATTCAACGGTGGAGATCGAATCTTGTGAGAAAAGTGTGCAAACCTCTATAGAGTGTACAAACTAATCATGATTAGTTGTGTCCCCGGTTATGGGCATCTTGAGTATCTGGTGCTTGAATTATTATGTTGATCTCATCACTCCTAATTAATTCTGTTGGGTTGTTAATTAATGTTTAATTGGGATTGAGATGGGGTTTCCATTCTCAATGTTTTCAACCAACTTTGTAGTTAAGTAAAATATATTCCTTTGTAGTAAGGAAAAATTGGCTTTACGCAGAAACTATAACCATAGAGCCTCCACCGTCCATATATGCATGTGGTGTTAGCATTTGTCTTGTTCATTGCTCTACGGTATTATTTTGCCAGCACATTCCATGTGCTGACACGTTTCGGGCTCCAACGTATTATGTTGCAGGCTTTTCAAACGAAGAGTAAGGTGCGCTAGGTCGTTGTCATGAACTCAGCTGTGCCGTTGGAGTTGATGGACTCATTTACCTTCCATGCTTCCGCAGTTATCTTATTTAGATGGTCTTAATGAAGGAAATATGCCCTAGAGGCAATAATAAAGTTATTATTTATTACCTCATATGATGATAAATGTTTATTATTCATGCTAGAATTGTATTAACCGGAAACATAATAAATGTGTCAATACATAGACAAACATAGTGTCACAAGTATGCCTCTACTTGACTAGCTCGTTGATCAAAGATGGTTAAGTTTCCTAGCCATAGACATGAGTTGTCATTTGATTAACGGGATCACATCATTAGGAGAATGATGTGATTGACATGACCCATTATGTTAGCTTAGCACTTGATCATTTAGTTTACTGCTATTGCTTTCTTCATGACTTATACATGTTCCTATGACTATGAGATTATGCAACTCCCGATTACTGGAAGAACACTTTGTGTGCTACCAAATGTCACAACATAACTGGGTAATTATAAAGGTGCTCTACATGTGTCTCCGATGGTGTTCATTGAGTTGACATAGATCGAGAATAGGATTTGTCACTCCGATTGTCGGAGAGGTATCTCTGGGCCCTCTCGGTAATGCACATCACTATAAGCCTGGCAAGCAATGTGACTAATGAGTTAGTTACGGGGTGATGCATTACGGAACGAGTAAAGAGACTTGCCGGTAATGAGATTGAACTAGGTATTGAGATACCGATGATCGAATCTCGGGCAAGTAACATACCGATGACAAAGGGAACAACGTATGTTGTTATGCGGTTTGACCGATAAAGATCTTTGTAGAATATTTAGGAACCAATATGAGCATCCTGGTTCCACTATTGGTTATTGACCGGAGACATGTCTCGGTCATGTCTACATAGTTCTCGAACCCGTAGGGTCCTCACGCTTAAAGTTCTGTGACGATCGGTATTATGAGTTTTTGTGTTTTGATGTACCAAAGATAGTTTGGAGTCCCGGATATGATCACAGACATGACGAGGAGTCTCGAAATGGTCAAGATGTAAAGATCGATATATTGGATGACTATGTTCGGACACCGGAAGTGTCTCGGGAGGTTTCGGACATATACTGGAGTACCGGGGGGTTACCAGACCCCCCCAGGGAGTATATTGGGCCTAATGGGCCTTAGTGGGAGAAGAGGAAGGGCGCCCAGGGCAGCCGCGCGCCCCCTCCCCCTCTAGTCCGAATTGGACAAGGAGGGAGGCGGTGGCGCCCCCTTTCCTTCTCTCCTTCTCTCCCTTCCTTCCCTTCTCCTACTCCTACTTGGAAGGGGGCGTCCTACTCCCGGTGGGAGTAGGACTCCTCATGGGGCGCGCCATAGGAGGCTGGCCCCCTCCCGCTCCTCCACTCCTTTATATGCGGGGAAGGGGGCACCCCTTGGAGACACAACAATTGATCATTGATCTCTTAGCCGTGTGTGGTGCTCCCCTCCACCATAATCCACCTCGGGTATATCGTAGCGGTGCTTAGGCAACGCCCTGTGTCGGTAGCTTCATCAACACCGTCACCGCGCCGTTGTGCTGACGAAGCTCTTCTCGGAAGCTCTACTGGATCATGAGTTCACGGGATGTCACCGAGCTGAACGTGTGCTGAACACGAAGGTGCCGTATGTTCGGTACTGAGGATCAGTCGATCGTGAAGACTTATGACTACACCAAGCGTGTTGTCATAACGCTTCCGCTTACGGTCTACGAGGGTACGTAGACGACACTCTCCCCTCTCGTTGCTATGCATCACCATGATCTTGCGTGTGCGTAGGAATTTTTTTGAAATTACTACATTCCCCAACAGTGGCATCTGAGCCAGGTTTATGCATAGATCTTATATGCACGAGTAGAACACAAGTGAGTTGTGGGTGATACAAGTCATACTTCTTACCAGCATGTCATACTTTGGTTCGGCTGAAGGAAATATGCCCTAGAGGCAATAATAAAGTTATTATTTATTTCCTTATATCATGATAAATATTTATTATTCATGCTAGAATTGTATTAACCGGAAACATAATACATGTGTGAATACATAGACAAAAATAGAGTGTCACTAGTATGCCTCTACTTGACTAGCTCGTTGATCAAAGATGGTTATGTTTCCTAACCATAGACATGAGTTGTCATTTGATTAACGGGATCACATCATTAGGAGAATGATGTGATTGACTTGACCCATTCCGTTAGCTTAGTACTTGATCGTTTCGTTTGTTGCTATTGCTTTCTTCATAACTTATACATGTTCCTATGACTATGAGATTATGCAACTCCCGTTTACCGGAGGAACACTTTGTGTGCTACCAAACGTCACAACGTAACTAGGTGATTATAAAGGTTCTCTACAGGTGTCTCCGAAGGTACTTGTTGGGTTGGCGTATTTCGAGATTAGGATTTGTCACTCCGATTGTCGGAGAGGTATCTCTGGGCCCTCTTAGTAATGCACATCACTCAAGCCTTGCAAGCATTGCAACTGATAAGTTAGTTGCAGGATGATGTATTATGGAACGAGTAAAGAGACTTGCCGGTAATGAGATTGAACTAGGTATTAAGATACCGATGATCGAATCTCTGGAAAGTAACATACCGATGACAAAGGGAACAACGTATGTTGTTATGCGGTCTGACCGATAAAGATCTTCATAGAATATGTAGGAGCCAATATGAGCATCCAGGTTCCGCTATTGGTTATTGACCAGAGACGTCTCTCGGTCATGTCTACATAGTTCTCGAACTCGTAGGGTCCGCACGCTTAAAGTTCGGTGACGATCGTAATTAGGATTTTTGTGTTTTGATGTACCGAAGGTTGTTCGGAGTCCCGGATGTGATCACGGACATGACGAGGAGTCTCGAAATGGTCGAGACAAAATATTGATATATTGGAAGCCTATATTTGGATATCAGAAACGTTCTGGGTGAAATCGGGATTTTACGGGAGTACCGGGGATTTACCGGACACCCCCCCCCCCGGGGGGGGGGGGTTATTGGGCCTAAATGGGCCATAAGGGAGAAGAGGAGGGCCGGCCAGTGCAGGCGGCCGCGCCCCCTCCCCCCTAGTCGGAATAGGACAAGGAAGGGGGGGCGGCGCCCCCCTTTCCTCTTTCTCCCTTCCTCCTTCCTTTTCCAACAAGGCAAGAGGGGGGAGTCCTACTCCCGGTTGGAGTAGGACTCCTCCAGGCGCACCCATAGGGCCGGCCGCACCTCCCCCTCTCCCCTGAGGGAGTCCTGGATTAGGGGGTGTCCGGATGGCCAGACTATACCTTCAGCTGGACTCCTAGGCTATGAAGATACAAGATTGAAGACTTCGTCCCGTGTCCGGGAGGGACTTTCCTTGGCGTGGAAGGCAAGCTTGGCGATACGGATATGTAGATCTCCTACCATTGTAACCGACTTTGTGTAACCCTAACCCTCTCCGGTGTCTATATAAACTGGAGGGTTTTAGTTCGTAGGACAACATACAGAACAACAATCATACCATAGGCTAGCTTCTAGGGTTTAGCCTCTCCAATCTCATGGTAGATCTACTCTTGTACTGCCCATATCATCAATATTAATCAAGCAGGACGTAGGGTTTTACCTCCATCAAGAGGGCCCGAACCTGGGTAAAACTTCGTGTCCGTTGCCTCGTCTTACCATCCGGCCTAGACGCACAGTTCGGGACCCCCTACCCGAGATCCGCCGGTTTTGACACAGACATTGGTTCTTTCATTGAGAGTTCCTCTGTGTCATCGCCATCAAGAAGGATGCCTCGCCCCGTCTTTAAAGACGGCACCGTTGCTAAGGGAGCTTTGGCTGTCGGCCAAACCCTCCGGCTAGGTGGTTTTCTTATGACCGCATGTTCGGCTTCTGCGCCGATGATGACCTCTCGAGCCATCGAAAACAATCTTCATGTCAGCTTAGAACTCGCCGGGCAGTTAGATCCAATGGAGCTCTCCTCCATAAACGAGCTCTTGGATCGCATCGCCGCCCTGGGAGTCACTACGGATTACGACCAGATTGGGCCAAAACCCGATCTGAGAGAGATTAACTCTCCCCAAGTCACCCATCACGTTGTCGTGGTAGAGGGACAGTGCAGCGACCCTCCATCTATCTTAAGGACTAGCTACTTCCAGATTCCCAATCCCTCCAAGACGGATACCCGTGGAGGGGAGGATATCACTCAAGACCTGAACTTAGAGTCAGGCGACGGGCTGGATTCATTGGACAACATCCAGGAATCCAAATTTTCGAGTTCGGAAATTCCTCGGCCTTTGAGCCTCAGATTGGGTGAGGCTTCGGATTTAATTCCACCAACCCACCCGAACATAAGCGATCTATCCCAAATCAGGCAAGAGCCCGATGAAACAATACATCATTACTGGGCCAGATTCCTCCTGGTTAGGAACAGGATAAGGGACTGCCGCAAGGAAGACGCAATCTCAATCTTCTGCAATAATTGCACGGACAAGGGAATCCTCAATGCCATAAGTCGCCGTGATATTACACGCTTCGCTGACTTAGCGTCCATTGTACGAAAGTACTGTGCGATGGAAAGCACGTGGAAAACCGAAATAAAATTTTGGGACGATCCGGCCCTAAATACAAACCCAGTCCAAAATAAAAGGGTGCATCATCGCCAAACACCCGGGTCAAACACCAAAACGCAAAAACCCTCTATAGGGCATGGAACCATACTGGAAGGATGGCTTAATGGACCCTCTAAAATTCACAGTACAGAGGATGCCACACCAACTCATAGCCTTAGAGCATGTTGGATACTCCGGCAGGTGGCCAAAATTGGCGAAGATCTCCTAATTCCGGAGGCCACAGAAAGCCACCCCAGAGACACCAATACGGTATTAACAGTCTTTGAGACATTCACATCAAATAATATGCGAAAAAGGACACTCTGCAGCATTGCCAAAGTCTACCAAGTAGCAACAATAAACCCATGGAGTGACACGGCTATTACCTTTAACGCCAGTGATGAACCTAAATTCCGAACAGCCCGAGCACCAGCCGCATTGGTCCTTAGTCCAATAGTGGACGACTTTCGTCTTACGATGGTACTCATGGACGACGGCAGCGGATCGAACCTCATTTATGAGGAAACCCTTCAAAAAATGGAAATAGACTGGAAGCGCATTGAGAGAAGCAGCACAACCTTTAGAGGAATAATCCCCAATCGGGAAGCGTGTTGTACAGGAAAAATCACACTAGATGTGGTGTTCGGCATGCTGGATAATTACAGGTCCAAAGAGGTCACGTTCCATGTGGCTCCGTTCAGCAGCGGTTATCACGCTCTGCTAGGGCGGGAAGCGTTTACAATCTTCCAAGCAATACCCCATTACGGGTGCATGACGCTCAAGATGCCCAGGCCTAATGGGATCATCACTCTCGCTAGTGATCCGAACATAGCACTCCGCACCGAAAACAAGACAATCGCACTGGCCCTTGAGGCACTATCCGAAGCCCTAGCAGCTGAGGAACTGGCTGCGCTGCACTCCACGGTGAATAGGGACGATGTGGTACTCGACAAAAGATCCAAGTCCACCTCCTTTAAACCGGCGGACTAAATAGTCAAATTCCAGGTCCATCCAATGGACCCCAATAAAACAACTTCCATCGGGCCACAGTTAAACCCCGATATAGACGCCACACCGCGAGAGTTCCTATGAGAGAACTGGGAAATTTTCGCCTGGCACCCTTCAGACATGCCAGGAATCCCACGCAGGCTGGCCGAGCACAGCTTAAATATCCTAAAAGGATCAAACCTGTCAAACAAGCTCTTCGGCGTTTTTCTGAACCTAAGAGACATGCCATGGGAGAGGAGCTAGCAAAGCTATTGGAGGCCGGATTCATCAGAGATATAAAACATCCGGACTGGCTAGCAAACCTGGTGATGGTACCAAAGAAGGACAAATCCTGGCGCCTGTGCGTTGATTTTAAAGACCTTAACAAGGCTTGCCCAAAGGATCCCTTCCCCCTCCCCCACATCGATCAAATTATCGACGCTACCGCAGGACACGATTCGTTGTGTTTCCTTGATGCGTATTCTGGCTACCATCAAATCAAGATGGCAGAATCAGACGAAGCCGCAACGGCATTTATCACACCATACGGCCCATTCTGCTTCAACAGAATGCCCTTCGGGCTCAAAACCCCCGGCGCAACATATCAGCACATGATTCAAACATGTCTGGCAAACCAGATCGGCAAAACAGTGGAGGCATATGTAGATGATGTGGTCACCAAAACAAGACATGTCGAATCTCTAGTAGACGACTTGAGGCTCACATTTGATAACCTCCGAACATACGACATCAAGCTCAACCCGGAAAAATGCGTTTTCGGCGTCCCAGCCGGAAAGCTCTTGGGCTTCATTGTATCTGGTAGAGGAATTGAAGCAAATCCAGCCAAGATCCAAGCTCTGTCACAATTGGATATCCCAAAGGACCTCAAACAAATACAAAAGTTAACCGGATGCGTGGTGGCTCTAAGCCGCTTTATCTCCCGCTTGGAAGAAAAGGCCCTACCCCTTTACCGCCTCCTCCGGCGCACCGAACACTTCGAATGGACGGATGCAGCCACGGCCGGACTCGACGAAATAAAAGCCATATTGGCAACAAACCCAATCCTGGCCGCGCCAAGCATTGGCGAACCAATGCTATTGTACATTGCAGCAACACATCTGGTTGTAAGCACAGTGCTCGTCGTCGAACGAGAAACGGACGGACACAAATTCCCCTTTCAAAAGCCGGTCTATTATGTGTCCACTGTCCTCACTCCGTGCAAATCACGGTACCCGCATTATCAAAAGATTGCTTATGCGGTATTCATGGCATCCCGGAAGCTACGACACTACTTTCAAGAGTGTTCAATAACAGTAGCCTCGGAAGTACCACTTAACGATATTATAAACAACCGTGATGCAACGGGCTGGATTGCAAAATGGGCCATTGAGCTCCTCCTGTTCGACATAACTTATAAGCCACGGCGAGCCATCAAGTCGCAAGTTTTGGCCGACTTCGTTGCAGAATGGACGGAGGCCGAACTCCCTAAAGAGTACGTCACATATTAAAATTGGATCATGCATTTCGACGGCTCCAAGATGTTGGCCGGACTAGGGGCTGGCGTCGTTTTGACGTCCCCCACAGGAGACACAGTTCAATACGTACTCCAGATTATGTACACAGACTCCAACAATGCAGCCAAATATGAGGCCCTTTTACATGGTCTCTGGATAGCAGTATCCATGGGCATTCAATGCCTAGAGGTGCGCGGGGACTCGAACCTCGCAATATCCCAAATAAATGGAGACTTCAATGCCAAGGATCCAAAAATGGCAGCTTACCGCAACACCGTCCTAAAAATGTCAGCTCGGTTCGAAGGGCTTGAATTTCACCATATAGCCCGGGAAAATAATCAGGCGGCAGATGTCCTAGCACGCATCGGCGCAAAACGCGATGTAGTCCCCCCCACCCCAACATCTTCTTGGAAAGGCTGTTCAAGCCATTCGTAGTATGGGAAGGGGAGCCGAACAATAACAGCCCGGACCCAACCGCACTGCCCGACACCAAACATTCTGACACAATCGGAGGCTCTGCCAATGAAATAACACCTTCAGCCCATGTAACAATGGCCGTCATCGCCCCGTGGACAGAACCATTCCTCGCCTACCTTACTAGGCAGGAACTCCCTGAGGACCAAAATGAGGCACGCTGCATAGTGCGACGATCCAAAGCCTACAAAGTCCATGAGGGAGAGCTTTATAAGAAAAGCACTACCGGAGTCTTTCAAAGGTGCATCTCCGAAGAGGAAGGGCGGAACCTCCTGGCTGAAATTCATGCTGGACTCAGCGGTCATCATGCTGCAGCTCGGTCCCTTGTAAGCAAGGCCTTCCATATAGGCTTTTATTGGCCGACGGCCCGGGCAAACGCCCAGGACTTTGTCCAGCGATGCATCGGTTGCCAGCTCTTTGCAAACCAAAGCCATATGCCACCCACCGCCCTCCAAACTATCCCCATCACTTGTCCCTTCGCGGTCTGGGGGCTTGACATGGTTGAACCCCTTAAAGGCGGAACCCACAAGCAAAAATACTTACTGGTCATGGTGGATAAGTTCACCAAATGGATAGAAGCCAAGCATGTTAAGACGGCCGAATCCGGACCGGTGATAGACTTTATATCCGGGGTTGTACACCATTACGGCGTCCCCCACAGCATCATCACTGATAACGACACGAACTTTACGGCCGATGAGGTAAAACTCTGGTGCAAAAACATGGGCATCAAGCTCGATTATGCTTCCGTCTATCACCCACAAACTAACGGCCAGGTCGAACGTGCAAATGGTCTTATCATGAGCGGCATCAAACCCAGATTAGTGCGGTCCCTCAAGGAATCTAACACGCACTGGGTAGAGGAGCTCGACTCCATACTCTGGGGGCTGCGGACCACGCCGAATCGCACCACCGGATACACACCATTCTTTATGGTGTACGACATAGAGGCAGTTTTGCCTTGCGACATAATTCATGACTCACCTCGAGTGAGCATGTATGAAGAAAGAGAAGCCGAGCTCGATCGGCAGGACAGTTTGGACGCATTGGAGGAGGAGCGTGACGTGGCAAAAGCCCATTCCGCATTCTATCAACAGCGGGCTCGAAGATACCAAAGCAGAGAAGTACGGGCCAAAAATTAAAACATTGGCGAATTAGTTCTACGTCTGCCGGACAAGAAAAAGGACAAACTCAAGCCCAAGTGGGAAGGTCCCTTCATAATTGACCAAGTCCTGACTGGTGGAGCATACCGCCTGCGAGATGCATCAGATAACCGACTCGAGCCGAACCCATGGAACGCAGCCCGTCTCCGAAGATTCTATGCCTAGCGCCGGACTCTGTGTTCGTCTCCTACCTCTGTCCATTTTTTATATACTGTTTGTCTTACATTTCTCTCCTTCTCCCCTTCCTTTCTCTTATAGCCTTTAAAGGCTCATCAAATGACGTGCTATTCGCACTCACTAAACCTGGGGGCTTCTTTTAATAGAAGCTTATTTATACGGGCTTCATGCCCAACACATGTGTTACACTTCCGCATGTACCTTTTATTTCACCATTATATGCATCGATATGGCTTAAGTCTTGGCCAAGCTGGGTTGCCTGGCTCCTATGCTTACCCCTACATTCTCGATTATTCGGCTAGGCGGTAAAGGGAGCACCTCTGCGATTGTTACTGCCGGATCAGCCGGATGTGTACCTCAGACTGGGTAAAGCCGAAAGCTAGCGTTCTTAAGGGAATATTCGTTCGGTGACCTAAAAGATGATTTTTTCACTTATTTATTTATGCGCCCCCAGATGCTTTTTTCCGCGTCTTTTTCGCAGAATGGGCATGCACTTTAGGGCATGCCTCCCAGGGAAGGAACCCCTAACGGAACTATTCTCCCTGGATGATGTTTCTTACTAACCATGTAATATAACATAACTAGTCGGGCACTTGTCTGTTCACCCACTAATGACCCCTACGCCTAGTCTCCATGCATTCCCCGGTTCTTATATAACCGCATGGGAATTCGGACACACTCCGGACCGTCAGGTCCCGAGGCTGAAGCGAAAAGGTCGGCCATGACAAACGATCTACAATCCGGCTAGAAGGCATTATAAATGTCAATTAAATTACATAGTCATTCTGACTGATTGTATTCCTCTTCAATACCATCTAACAGGCTATCTAATTTACAGTCCTGCTAGGAATACTTTGTGGCCAATTCTACTTGGCCGTATACTAAACTTACAGGGATCCCCTTCCCATCGGGCCCCACAGGACTGACCTCGGCCATGTGGTCGGGGTCAGCCTTTGTGTACCGCGTCTTCACCATGGCCCAGGCCTCCCTAGCGCCTTGATGGCAGGCCGATATCTTCCACAATCGGAAGCGCTGCCGTGCTCCCTTTAGCTTCTCCGCAAGCTCTCCAAGACCTTCGGTCATGGAGATGGATGGCCACAAGGCCTGGGTGATGCCTTGCATCGCCTGCCGAACTCGCTCAGGCGGTTGCGAGAGCTCGGGAAGAAGGTCACCCGTAGAACCGGGCATCTCCTCTGCAGGATGACCTATTAGCACACCTACAGACATTACTCTGTTAGTCAACTTCCCCGCCGAACTTTTTTTTCAAAGGTTCGTTCAAGCACTTACTAAATATGCCGCGCCGAAGCCGCTGATTCTCCTTAACATAGTCTGACAGCTGGGCACGAACATCTTTCAAGTCGATGCCCAGCTTGGTGTTGGCATCTTGGAGATCGTTCTTCTCCCGCCTCACCTTTGTCAGCACCTTCTCCCCAGCCTTTAGCTGGCGTAGGAGTTGTTGCCTTTCCGGACTCAATCCGGCGCCATCTGCAATTTCATTTGTCAGATTCGCACCCATGCCGTGCTTTGCAAAATACTTATCTTTCGAAGTGTATATTACCATAGGGGGTCTCCTTGGGCTCCCCTGCCGTGGCTAGTGCGGCCTCAAGTTGGGCTTTGCACTCTTCCAGCTCCTGGGACAGTAGGGAATTCTTTTCTGTAAGAACCTGCATAACATATGATCCTTAAATCAGTTATTCTAACTGTTTCAAGTCTCGGGGGCTACTGGCATATATATATATATATATATATATATATATATATATAATTACCAAAATTTTCTTACCCGTATGTCTTTTACATATTGCTCCGTGGCTCTGGCTAGACCATTTTGAGCGGCACGGAGGTACGCATCTCCCAAATTGAAGGCATCTAATGCCTCTCGGGAGAAACAAGTGTCGCGAAGAATTGTTCGGCGACGCCTGTGGTTCATGGCACTCTCCACCTCAGAGTTGGTGGCAGACAACCTGTCCACATCCTCCGTCGGAGGAGCGTCCGGTGTGCGCCTTGTGTTCGCCTCCGCCTCCGGACCAGGCTTTGGAGCCTGGCTGGTGGAGGCGCGATTGGCAACCTCTTCGGATATAGTCCGGCTAGGTCTCTTTGTCCTGAAGAGAGCACGAGTGTTAACATGCCTTGAAGGTATAACACCTGGGATAAGGGGGCGCGCCATACCTTTGCACTGACGTCTCGGTCCGGACTGCACCTCTTTTCTGCCCACGGGGCCCTGCGGCCCCTCGTTGGCTTGTCGCTGCAGGTTCGGCCTCCCGTCTCAGAAACCTCCCCTGCAAAGCTCGGTTGTAATCAGGAAACTAAAAACACGAGAGGGCGGACCCCTATTCGGGGTACTGGGACTTCGATCTCAGTTACCTGGGAGGCCGGGATTATCCCTGGGTAATCGGTCGTAATGGCCACCAAGGCATTGTCCTTGCTCAATTGATGGAACACTCCATCAATCAGCTCCATAGATAAGTCCGGATCCTCTTGAGAGGCCGGGTCGAGGGACCGTCCGGGGTCCCCGGGTTGTGGAGGAGGGTTGTTTATTTCTTTAACAGCCTGGCGCAGTTCCTGCGTTAAAGTCGTTAGACTAAATATTTAAAAATGGGAATATAAAACAGATGGGCAAGTAAACCACTTACCCGGCTTGGGGGATTGTACATAGAAAATCCACCCTGCAGGTTGACGCGGAGAAATTCCTCCTCTTCTCCCTTGTACAAAGTGGACAAGGTCTTTGTTAGGGCCGCAGCCGAATCCGGTCCCTTACGGCCGTAGCGGGTGGCATCGTCCTCCCCGTTGAAATCCCACATGGGGTGGCCTTTGTACTATAGCGGTTGTACCCCTCGCATGATGCACGCGGCCATGACCCCGATCATGGTCAGTACAGAATGAGCTAACAATCTTATCTGTCTCATCAGGTAACGGACGTCCTTGTCACTTTCCCTCTGAGGGCTCCGTGGACGCCAACTTAGGTGCTTCTTTAGTGGAGCACTGTCGAACTCAGGGAGGCCGATCCGGACAGGATCCGACAGCGGGACGTCCTCTATGTAAAACCATTCCGATGGCTAGTCCTCGGACGCCTTCTTTGGGGTTCCGGATAGATATCCGGTCCCGGCGATGTGCCACACTTAGGCTCCGCCCACTTGATATATCGACCCCTTCTGAGAGCAGGGCACAAGGCAGAATAGCTCTTTCCACAGCCCGAAATGAGCCTCAACACCCAAAAACAGCTCGCAGAGGGCTACGAAGCCCGCGATATGCAATACTGAGGCAGGCGTAAGATTGCGTAGCTGGAGGCCATAGAACTCCAGGAGCCCCCGGAGAAACGGATGGATTGGAAATCTGAGCCCTCTTATTAAATAAGGGACGAGGCATACCCACTCTCCTTTGGAGGGATTAGGGGCACTCTCCGCTTGCTCTCCGCCATTATAGATGGCAAGACCGGCTCGAACCGGGACCATATAGGCCGGGGGAGAAATCCCTTGGTCTGGAGCGTCACTAGCTCGCTATGCGGGATGGAGCATCTCTCCCAATATCCGGGCTGAGGGCTGGAAGGGCGAAAGGAGGAGTTGCAACGGCTGGCCATGGTGGTATGGGCCTTTGTCGGATGCGCTCTGATGAACACTAGCGAAGGGGAGAAGGTGTGGTTTGGATCTAAATCCTCGTCCCCTTAAATGGGCGGCTCATTTACGCGGCTAGGGGTGTGGATGTAAAAACACTTAGACTTTTCATATTCGTTTGACACGTGGGAGACGGCCATTATTGGGCGTAGAAGCCGAGGAGCGCAACATTTACAAGAAACCAGACTTTATTCGAGAGGTACACGGAATTTGAAGGAGAACTCGCCTTGCAATGTCGAAGACAATCTGCGCGCCGGACTCATCATCATTGAAGCCTGGTTCGGGGGCTACTGAGGGAGTCCTGGATTAGGGGGTGTCCGGATGGCCGGACTATACCTTCAGCCGGACTCCTAGGCTATGAAGATACAAGATTGAAGACTTCGTCCCGTGTCCGGGAGGGACTTTCCTTGGCGTGGAAGGCAAGCTTGGCGATACGGATATGTAGATCCCCTACCATTGTAACCGACTTTGTGTAACCCTAACCCTCACCAGTGTCTATATAAACCGGAGGGTTTTAGTCCGTAGGACAACATACAGAACAACAATCATACCATAGGCTAGCTTCTAGGGTTTAGCCTCTCCGATCTCGTGGTAGATCTACTCTTGTACTGCCCATATCATCAATATTAATCAAGCAGGATGTAGGGTTTTACCTCCATCAAGAGGGCCCGAACCTGGGTAAAAATTCGTGTCCCTTGCCTCCTGTTACCATCCGGCCTAGACGCACAGTTCGGGACCCCCTACCCGAGATCCGCCGGTTTTGACACCGACACCCCCCTTTATATACTGAGGAAAGGGGACACCCCATGACACACAAGTTGATCCTCGCGATCGTTCCTTAGCCGTTTGCGGTGCCCCTTCCACCATATTCCGCCTCGGTCATATCGTAGCGGTGCTTAGGCGAAGCCCTGCGTCAGTAGAACATCATCACCGTCATCACGCTGTCATGCTGACAAAACTCTCCCTCAACGTTTTGCTAGATCGGAGCTCGAGGGACGTCACCGATTTGAACGTGTGCAGAACTCAGAGGTGCCGTACGTTCGGTACTTGGATCGGTCGGATCAGGAAGACATACGACTACTTCCTCTATGTTGTGTCAACGCTTCCATTGCTGGTCTACGAGGGTACGTAGACAACACTCTCCCCTCTCGTTGCTATGCATCACCATGATCTTGCGTGTGCGTAGGAAAATTTTGAAATTACTACGTTCCCCAACATCGGCGGTATTGTTGGATGAAGCGGCCTGGACCGACATTACGCGTATGCTTACGCGAGAACTGGTTCTACCGACGTGCTTTGCACACAGGTGGTTGGCAGGTGTCGGTTTATCCAACTTTAGTTGAACCGAGTGTGACTACGCCTGATGCTTGTTGAAGGTTGAAACAACACTAACTTGACGAACTATCATTGTGGTTTTGGTGCGTACGCAAGAACGGTTCTTGCTCAGCCCGTAGCAGCCACGTAAAAACTTGCAATAACAAAGTAGAGGACGTCTAACTTGTTTTTGTAGGGCATGTTGTGATGAGATATGGTCAAGGCATGATGCTATATTTTATTGTATGAGATGATCATGTTTTTTAACGGAGTTATTGGCAACTGGCAGGAGCCATATGGTTGTCGCTTTATTGTATGAAATGCAATCGCCATGTAATTGCTTTACTTGATCACTAAGCGGTAGCGATAGTCGTAGAAGCAATAGTTGGTGAGACGACAATGATGCTACAATGGAGATCAAGGTGTCGCATCGGTGACGATGGTGAT
Organism: Triticum monococcum; assembly: GCA_034509565.1. Taxonomy (NCBI): domain Eukaryota; kingdom Viridiplantae; phylum Streptophyta; class Magnoliopsida; order Poales; family Poaceae; genus Triticum; species Triticum monococcum. The sequence goes on from CM067843.1 coordinate 481,073,712, forward strand.
CATGACGGTGCTTTGGAGATGGAGATCAAAGGCACAAGATGATGATGGCCATATCATATCACTTATATTGATTGCATGTGTTGTTTATCCTTTGTGCATCTTATTCTGCTTTGATTGACAGTAGCATTATAAGATGATCTCTCACTAAAAATTTCAAGGTACAAGTGTTCTCCCTGAGCATGCACCGTTGCAAAAGTTCGTCGTGCCGAGACACCATGTGATGATCGGGTGTGATAAGCTCAACGTTCTTATACAACGGGTGCAAGCTAGTTTTGCACAAACATAATACTCTAGTTAAACTTGACGAGCCTAGCATATATAGATATGGCCTCGGAACACTGAGACGAAAAGGTCGAGCATGAATCATATAGTAGATATGATCAACATAGTGATGTTCACCATTGAAAACTACTCCATTTCACGTGATGGTCGGTTATGGTTTAGTTGATTTGGATCACGTGGTCACTTAGATGATTAGAGGGATATCTATCTAAGTGGGAGTTCATAAGTAATATGATTAATTGAACTTAAATTTATCATGAACTTAGTAGCTGATAGTATTTTGCTTGTCTATGTTGTTGTAGATAGATGGCCTGTGTTGTTGTTCCATTAAATTTGATGCGTTCCTTGAGAAAGCAAAGTTGAAAGATGATGGTAGCAATTACACGGACTGGGTCCGTAACTTGAGGATTATCCTCATTGCTGCACAGAAGAATTACGTCCTGGAAGCACCGCTAGGTGTACCACCTGCGCCGGCAACTGTAGACATTGTGAATGCCTGGTAGTCGCGTGTTGATGACTACTCGATAGTTAAGCGTGCCATGCTTTACGGCTTAGAACCGGACTTCAACGACGTTTTGAACGTCATGGAGCATATGAGATATTCCAGGAGTTGAAGTTGATATTTCAAGAAAATGCCCGGATTGAGAGATATGAAGTCTTCAATAAGTTCTACAGCTGCAAGATGGAGGAGAATAGTTCTGTCAGTGAACATATACTCAGAATGTCTGGGTACTGCAATCACTTGATTCAACTGGGAGTTAATCTTCTGGATGATAGTGTCGTTGACAGAATTCTTCAATCACTACCACCAAGCTACAAGAGCTTCATGGTGAACTATAATATGCAAGGGATGGATAAGACAATTCCCGAACTCTTCGCAATGCTAGAGGTTGCGGAGGTAGAAATCAAGAAGGAGCATCAAGTGTTGATGGTCAACAAGACCACCAGTTTCAAGAAAAAGGGTAAAGGGAAGAAGAAGGGGAACTTCAGAAAGAACGGCAAACAAGTTGGTGCTCAGGAGAAGAAACCAAGTCTGGACCTAAGCCTGAGACTAAGTGCTTCTACTTCAAACAGACTGGTCACTGGAAGCAGAACTACCCCAAGTATTTGGCGGATAAGAAGGATGGCAAGGTGAACAAAGGTATATGTGATATACATGTTATTGATGTGTACCTTACTAGAGCTCACAGTAGCACCTGGGTATTTGATACTGGTTCTGTTGCTAATATTTGCAACTCGAAACAGGGACTACGGATTGAGCAAAGATTAGCTAAGGACAAGGTGACGATGCGTGTGGGAAATGGTTCCAAAGTCGATGTGATCGCCGTCGGCACGCTACCTCTACATCTACCTTCGAGATTAATTTTAGACCTAAATAATTGTTATTTGGTGCCAGCGTTAAGCATGAACATTATATCTAGATCTTGTTTGATGCGAGATGGTTATTCATTTAAATATGAGAATAATGGTTGTTCTATTTATATGAGTAATATCTTTTATGGTCATGCACCCTTGAAGAGTGGTCTATTTGTATTGAATCTCGATAGTAGTAATACACATATTCATAATGTTGAAGCCAAAAGATGCAGAGTTGATAATGATAGTGCAACTTATTTGTGGCACTGCCGTTTAGATCATATTGATGTAAAGCGCATGAAGAAACTCCATACTGATAGACTTATGGAATCACTTGATTATGAATCACTTGGTACTTGCGAGCCATGCCTCATGGGCAAGATGACTAAAACGCTGTTCTCCGGAACAATGGAGCGAGCAACAGATTTATTGGAAATCATACATATTGATATATGTGGTACAATGAATATTGAGGCTCGCGGCAGGTATCGTTATTTTCTCACCTTCATAGATGATTTGAGCAGATATGGGTATATCTACTTAATGAAACATAAGTCTGAAACATTTGAAAAGTTCAAAGAATTTCAGAGTGAAGTGGAAAATCATCATAACAAGAAAATAAAGTTTCTACGATCTGATCGTGGAGGAGAATATTTGAGTTATGAGTTTGGTATACATTTGAAACAATGCGGAATAGTTTCACAACTCACGCCACCCAGAATACCACAGCGTAATGGTGTGTCCGAACATCGTAATCGTACTTTACTAGATATGGTGTGATCTATGATGTCTCTTACTGATTTACCGCTATTGTTTTGGGGTTATGCTTTAGAGACGGTTGCATTCACGTTAAATAGGGCACCATCAAAATCCGTTGAGACGACGCCTTATGAACTGTGGTTTGGCAAGAAACCAAAGTTGTCGTTTCTTAAAGTTTGGGGCTGCGATGCTTATGTGGAAAAGCTTCAACCTGATAAGCTCGAACCCAAATCGGAGAAATGTGTCTTCATAGGATACCCAAAGTAAACTATTGGGTATACCTTCTATCACAGATTCGAAGGCACGACATTTGTTGCTAAGAATGGATCCTTTCTAGAGAAGGAGTTTCTCTCGAAAGAAGTGAGTGGGAGGAAAGTAGAACTTGATGAGGTAACTGTACCTGCTCCCATATTGGAAAGTATTACACCACAGAAACTGGTTCCTGTGACACCTACACCAATTAGTGAGGAAGCTAATGATGATGATCATGAAACTTCAGATCAAGTTACTACTGTACCTCGTAGGTCAACCAAAGTAAGATCTGCACCAGAGTGGTACGGTAATCCTGTTCTAGAAGTCATGTTACTTGACCATGATGAACCTATGAACTATGAAGAAGCGATGGTGAGCCCAAATTCCGCAAAATGGCATGAGGCCATGAAATCTGAGATGGGATCCATGTATGAGAACAAAGTATAGACTTTGATTGACATGCTCAATGATCGGCAAGCCATTGAGAATAAATGGATCTTCAAGAAGAAGGCTGACGCTGATGGTAATGTTACTGTCTACAAAGCTCGACTTGTTGCGAAAGGTTTTCGACAAGTTCAAGGGGTTGACTACGATGAGACTTTCTCACTCGTAGGGATGCTTAAGTCTGTCCAAATCATGTTAGCAATTGTCGCATTTTATGATTATGAAATTTGGAAAATGGTTGTCAAAACTGCATTCCTAAATGGATTTCTGGGAGAAGAGTTGTATATGATGCAACCAGAAGGTTTTGTCGATCCAAAGGGTGCTAACAAAGTGTGCAAGCTCCAGCGATCCATTTATGGACTGGTGCAAGCCTCTCGTAGTTGGAATAAACGTTTTGATAGTGCGATCAAAGCATATGGTTTTATACGAACTTTTGGAGAAGCCTGTATTTACAAGAAAGTGAGTGGGAGCTCTGTAGCATTTCTAATATTATATGTCGATGACATATTGTTGATTGGAAATGATATAGAATTTCTGGATAGCATAAAGGATACTTGAATAAGAGTTTTTCAATGAAAGACCTTAGAGAAGCTGCTTATATATTGGGCATCAAGATCTATAGAGATAAATCAAGACCCTTAATTGGACTTTAACAAAGCACATACCTTGATAAAGTTTTGAAGAAGTTCAAAATGGATCAAGCAAAGAAAGGGTTCTTGCCTGTGTTACAAGGTGTGAAGTTGAGTAAGACAAAATGCTCGACCACTGCAGAAGATAGAGAGAAAATGAAAAGTGTTCCCTATGCTTCAGCCATAGGCTCTATCATGTATGCAATGCTGTGTAGCAGACCTGATGTGTGCCTTGCTATTAGTTTAGCAGGAAGGTACCAAAGTAATCCCAGAGTGGATCACTGGACAGCGGTCAAGAACATCCTGAAATACCTGAAAAGGACTAAGGATATGTTTCTCGTTTATGGAGGTGACAAAGAGCTCGTCGTAAATGGTTATGTCGATGCAAGTTTGACACTCATCTGGACAATTCTAAATCGCAAACCAGATACATGTTTATATTGAATGGTGGCGCTGTCAGTTGGAGCGGTTCTAAACAAAGCGTCGTGGCGGGATCTACGTGTGAAGCAGAGTACATAGCTGCTTCGGAAGTAGCAGGTGAAGGAGTCTGGATGAAGGAGTTCATATCCGATCTAGGTGTCATACCTAGTGCATCGGGTCCAATGAAAATCTTTTGTGACAATACTGGTGCAATTGCCTTGGCAAAGGAATCCAGATTTCACAAGAGAACCAAGCACATCAAGAGACGCTTCAATTCCATCCGGGATCAAGTCCAGGTGGGATACATGGAGATTTGCAAGATACATACGGATCTGAATGTTGCAGACTCGTTGACTAAGCCTCTTCCACAAGCAAAACATGATCGGCACCAAGACTCCATAGGTGTTAGAATCATTACTGGGTAATCTAGAGTATTGACTCTAGTGCAAGTGGGAGACTAGAGGAAATATGCCCTAGAGGCAATAATAAAGTTATTATTTATTTCCTCATATCATGATAAATGTTTATTATTCATGCTAGAATTGTATTAACCGGAAACATAATACACGTGTGAATACATAGACAAACATAGTGTCACTAGTATGCCTCTACTTGACTAGCTTGTTGATCAAAGATGGTTAAGTTTCCTAGCCATAGACATGAGTTGTCATTTGATTAACGGGATCACATCATTAGGAGAATGATGTGATTGACATGTCCCATTCCGTTAGCTTAGCACTTGATCGTTTAGTTTACTACTATTGCTTTCTTCATGACTTATACATGTTTGGAGTCCCGGATATGATCATAGACATGACGAGGAGTCTCGAAATGGTCGAGACGTAAAGATAGATATATTGAATGACTATGTTCGGACACCGGAAGTGTTTCGGGAGGTTTCAGACATATATCGGAGTACCGGGGGGTTACCGGAACCCCCCGGGGAGTATATTGGGCCTAATGGGCCTTAGTGGGAGAAGAGCAGGGGCGGCCAGGGCAGCCGCGCACCCCCTCCCCCTCTAGTCCGAATTCGACAAGGAGGGGGGCGGCGGCGCCCCCTTTCCTTCTCTCCTTCTCTCCCTTCCTTCCCTTCTCCTACTCCTACTTGGAAGGGGGGAGTCCTACTCCCAGTGGGAGTAGGACTCCTCATGGGGCGCGCCATAGGAGGCTAGCCCCTCCCCCTCCTCCACTCCTTTACATACGGGGAAGGGGCACCCCTTGGAGACACAACAATTGATCATTGATCTCTTAGCCGTGTGCGGTGCCCCCCTCCACCATAATCCACCTCGGTCATATCGTAGCGGTGCTTAGGCAAAGCCCTGCGTCGGTAGCTTCATCAATACCGTCACCACACCGTCGTGCTGACGAAGCTCTTCCCGGAAGCTCTACTGGATCGTGAGTTCGCGGGACGTCACCGAGCTGAACGTGTGTTGAACGCGAAGGTGCCGTACGTTCGGTACCAAGGATCGGTCGATCGTGAAGACGTACGACTACATCAACTGTGTTGTCATAACGCTTCTGCTTACGGTCTACGAGGGTACGTAGACGACACTCTCCCCTCACGTTGATATGCATCACCATGATCTTGCGTGTGCGTAGGAAAAAAATTTGAAATTGCTACATTCCCCAACACTTAAGCCATATTATTGTAATAAGTTCTCTTTTGAGACATTCGATGTAATATGTGTGTGATTGCACTCTGTTATAAATCCTTCAAGTAATGTGTGTGTCAGCATTACCGATCCAGGGATGACACTTATGCACAGAGATTTGACCGTTTGAGGTCGGATCGCTACAAGATGGTATCAGAGCACACGCTAATTATACGACGCGACCACTAAGATAAGCCATAGGCCACTCTTATCTACTCATTTATGACTCCTCTCCATTTTCCACTCTATAGATGGCGGACCCGAGGAACAAGTTTTCTCAACCGGATGAAGACACACCATTTGGACGACACTTGAAGGAAGTCACTAGGTACCTGAACATCGGAATACCAAGCTTCACTGGGACCTACACTGCCACTTTACCAGAAGAGGAGTGTTGGATGATTCGAGTTCATGTTCCAGGAAGGACATTCACGCCAGTTACTGAGCCCATAGAGTTTTCCTTTTATGCACCAACCTGGAGTCTAGGAAAGAGCATGGCAGCCCACATCGCCATGGGACGCATCGGCGACGTCTACAACAAGGATCTTAAGGACACCATCTACCTGATATGTGGGCGCCGAAATGAGCAATGGGAGATGATCAGCACCAGGAGGGACAAGTCCATTGCAGCCTTCATCTAGGAGTTAAACCAGCACATTCGCCTCCAGGAGAACCAAATGTGCGCCAGCATGAAGGATCTGAAGAAGGTGATGACCAGGAACATGGAGCTTGAAGAGGAACTCAAGTCTACACGCGATGGATATGAAGAGGAAATCGTAGTGCTACTGGAGAAGAATGAAGACCTAAAGAAGAAGCTAGGAGTATTCATCGGAGACCCCGCGCCAGGAGATGACGACCATCCCGAGGACTACATCATCATCGACGACACCGACTCCGAACCCGACAATAGTGATGATGATTACAAAGACGAAGCTGGTGCGGATATCATGGAGTCTTCCACCGATCAAAATTTCTAGTTCACCACCATATTATCAGTAGTATCCCCCATGTATAGAGTAGTAGTCCAAGTATTTTGTAACGGTAGTTAGATCATTTGTATGCCCTTGTTTGAATTCAGTTGTGTGATATGAATGTGTTTGTCTCATGTGCGTATGGGTAGTGCTTTCTCTTTACACATCATTCTATTCTAATCTCTCCCCTCTAAACCCATCAGATGACTCCGAGACGTGACCCCGGATTTGTCTTCCCACCAGAGCTCACTCAGTTGATCCAATAGCAGAATGCCTTGATGCAGTTACTAGTCCAGAACCAAGGCAACAAAAACAAAAACCCACCACCACCACCACCTCCAGTTGACAACTTAGTCCGTTTTCGGAGGTTGAATCCGCCGGTGTTTTCCAGTAGCACTAAGCCAATAGTTGCGGATGATTGGCTCCGCAGGATTGGAAGGGAGCCGACCACCGCAGGTTGCACAGATGCTGAGAAAGTGTGTTTTGCTGCACACCAACTGGATGGACCCGCAGCCTCATGGTGGGAGAATTACACAGCCACTTTTCCCATAGCCAATGTCACATGGGATCAGTTTCAGCAAGCGTTCCACACGGCCCATGTCTCAGCTGGAGCTATGAGCATGAAGCAGCGTGAGTTCCACAACTTACACCAAGGAAATCATATTGTGGGGAAGTACATGGATGAGTTTGGCAAGTTAGCTTATTATACCCCGGATGATGTGGCCACAGATGCCACAAAGCAGGAGAAGTTTATGGAAGGGCTGAATGATGAGCTGAGTATGCAGTTGATGGTGGCAACATTCACCAATTACTAGGAGTTGGTAGACAGGACTCTTATGATTGAAGGGAAGTAGCAGCAGATAGAGAGCCGCAAAAGGAAGTATGGACAAGGGAAGTATAATTTTGGAGCTCAGCAAAAGCCTCGCTTTACCCCGAACTCGGGAGGACATACCCACCATAACCATGGAGGCCACACTCAAAATGGAGGAAGTTCGCATAACCACAGTGGCCCCAAGAATGGAAATGGGAATGGAGCTAGCAGCAACCAGAACCGTTCCAACCCAACAACACCCGCTAAGAAGGATCTGTGTCATGTCACCTGTTACAAGTGCGGGAAGACTGGGCACTACGCCAACTATTGTTCTGAGTTGAAGAATGGTAATGGAAATGGAAGCTCTGGGAAGAAGCCCAATCCCTTCACTAGAGGTCAGGTGAACCACATCAACATGGAGGAGGTTGAAGATCAGCCTACATAGTGATTGGTAAGTTTTTGGTTAAGTCTTTTACCGCTCTTGTTCTTTTTTATACTGGTGCATCGCATTCATACATATCAAGGGGATTTGTGGACAAGTTTAAGTTACCCACCTTAGCCCTTAGGTCACCCATGTTAGTAAGCTCGCCAGGAGCGGAGTATATGGCCAGCTGATGGTGTGATCGGTTACCTTTAACCATTGGTAGCCATGTTTTCCCCTCAGGCCTAATAATTTTGGAGTCACAAGGATTGGATATAATACTAGGCATGGAGGGAACATTGACTGTGCTAGTAAGTCGATACTTCTCACCACCCCTGAGGGAAAAAGGATTAAGTATGTATCCAGGCATGCGCCAAGGAGAACCCAAGTGAATTCCCTCCCAGGATTTGTTCAGGAGGAAGTCCTTGTAGTGAAGGATTACCCAGATGTATTTCCAAAAGAACTACCAGGCATGCCGCCGGATCGAGACATAGAGTTTTTGATAGAGTTGTTGCCAGGCACCGGACCAATATCAAAGAGGCCCTACCAGATGCCCGCAAATGATCTGGAGGAAATTAAGAAGGAGATTAAGGAGTTATTGGAGAAAGGTTACATTCGACGAAGTTCATCACGGTGGGGAGCCCAAGTGCTCTTGGTTGAGAAGAAGGATGGATCTTTAAGAATGGTTGTTCATTATCATGCATTGAATGAAGTGACGAGCAAGAACAAGTACCCACTACCGATGATCAACGATTTGTTTGACCAGCTGCAAGGAGCAAAAGTATTTTCCAAGATTGATCTGCGATCAGGATACCACCACCTGAAGATTCAAGAACAGGATATACCTAAGACCGCTTTCACCACCAGGTACAGGCTATATGGGTACACGGTTATGTCATCTGGATTGACTAATGCCCCTACCTATTTCATGAGTATGATGAATAAGGTGTTCATGGAGTTCTTGGATAAGTTTGTGGTGGTGTTCATTGATGATATTTTGGTATACTCGAAGAATGAAGTGGAGCACAAGGAGCATTTGCGTTTAGTTCTCGAGAAGCTCAGGGAACATCAGCTATATGCCAAGTTTAGCAAATGTGAGTTTTGGTTGAAGGAAGTTGGATTCCTTGGACATGTTATATCAGGAGAGGGTATAGCAGTAGACCCTACCAAGGTTCAGTCAGTCACTGATTGGTTGTCACCCACTTCAGTAGGAGAGATCCGTGGTTTTCTTAGACTCGCGGGTTATTACCGGAGATTCATTGGAAAAAAATTCCAAGATTGCGAAGCCCATGACGGAGTTGTTGAAGAAGGACACCAAGTTCAAGTGGACCGAAGAATGTGAGGCTAGTTTTCAGGAATTGAAGAAACGTTTGGTTATAGCCCCAATGCTGATTCTTCCGGACATAAGCAAGGATTTACAAGTGTATTGCGACACTTCTCACCAAGGACTTGGAGGTGTACTTATGCAGGACGGAAGAGTTGTTTCATATGCCTCACGACAGCTTCAACCTCATGACTTGAATTATGCCACACATGATATCGAGTTAGCATCTGTAGTGCATGCACTCAAGATTTGGAGACATTTTCTTATTGGAAACCATTGTGATGTGTACACGGATCAAAAGAGTTTGAAGTACATTTTCACCGAGAAGGAGTTGAATCTCAGGCAAAGGAGATGGTTGGAGCTTATAAAGGATTATGATATGAAGTTGCATTATCATCCAGGAAAGGCCAATGTTGTAGCAGACGCTTTGAGCCGGAAGAGTTATGTCAATACCCTCGTAAGAGGAGGATTACCGCAGGAGTTAGCTGACGATCTCAAGGAACTCCGTTTGGAGATAGTTCCAAGAAGTTTTGTTGCAGCAATGGAAGTTCAGTCTACATTATTGGGAAATATTCGAGAAGCTCAGAAGGATGATAAGGAGATTGCTGAGGTAAAGGAGAACATGAGCAAAGGAAAAGCCAAAGGTTTTCATGAGGATTAGCACGAAACTTTATGGTTTGAGGATCGTGTTTATGTGCCCAATAATGTAGAGATCAAGAAGTTAATACTTCAGGAAGCTCATGACTCACCATATTTGATTCACCCCAGAAACACCAAGATGTATTTGGACTTGAAGGAGCGTTTTTGGTGGACAGGTATGAAGAAGGATATTGCCGAGTATGTAGCCGTATGTGATGTATGTCGGAGAGTGAAGGCAGAACATCAGCAGCCAGCAGGATTACTGCAGCCTATGCCAATACCCGAATGGAAGTACGACAAGCTTGGCATGGATTTTATCACAGCATTACCCAGGACCCGATCAGGATATGATTCTATCTGGGTAGTAGTCGATCGCTTGACCAAAGTGGCTCACTTTATCCCAGTGAAGACCATGTATACAAGCACGAAGTTGGCCAAGTTATATATGACCAGGATCATATGTCTACATGGAGTTCCGAGGACTATCATATCAGATAGAGGAACAGAGTTTACTTTGAAGTTTTGGCATCAGTTGCACCAGAATTTGGGTACCAGGCTAGAGTTTAGTACAACCGTTCATCCGCAGACAGATGGACAGACCGGGAGAGTCAATCAGATTCTGGAGGACATGTTGAGAGCTTGTGTATTAGACTATGGATCCAGTTAGGATGATAATTTTCCCTATGCAGAGTTCTCATACAAGAACAGTTATCAGGCTAGTTTGAAGATGGCACCTTTCTAAGCTTTGTATGGAAGAAGGTGCAGGACACCGTTAATGTGGGATGAAGTTGGAGACCGTTAGTTGTTTGGACCGGATCTGATCAAGGAGTCCGAAGAGAAGGTTAAGTTGATTTGCGACAGACTAAAGGTAGCTCAGTCCAGGCAGAAGAGTTATGCGGATACAAAATGCAAGGAGGTAGTCTATGAAATCAGAGACAGAGCATATCTTCGTGTGTCACCACTTCAAGGAGTTAAACGATTTGGAGTTAAGGGAAAGTTAGCCCAAGATTTGTAGGACCATACCGAGTTTTGGAGCGTATGGGAGAAGTGGCCTACAAGTTGTAGTTACCCGAAGGACGGTCATGAGTTCATGATGTGTTTCACGTTTCCCAGTTGAAGAAGTGCCATGCTGAGATGGTCTTTATTCCTCTGAGAGATACAGTGCCCCTGGAAGCAATTTAGTTGGATAGTGATCTGACCTAGGAGGAGAAACCCGTCAAGATTCTCGAGTTTGCCAGCCGAATTATGCGCAGCAAGGTTATCAAGTTTTGCAAAGTTCAGTGGAGCCACCATACCGAGGATGAAGCCACCTCGGAACGAGAGGAAGATCTACGGAAATACCACCCACACCTATTTTCTAGCCAACCCAAATCTCGAGGGCGAGAGTCATCTTAAGGGGGTAGGTTTGTAACATCCCAATTTTGAATTTGGATGTTATACATAGGTCATTATCTGCATATCATATTTTATTTGCATTTTGGTTTTGATCCTAGAAATCTTAAGCAACTCAAGGACCCAAGGAGACAGTTGGAGATTTCATAAATTTTCATATTTCAATTTTCTCAAATTGAAAAGAGGATCATTTTTATTTTAATAATGTTTTCTCTCCAAGTATTTCTAATATTAAAAAATAAAATACAGAAGATAATATGACTTCTTCAAAAAGAGAGGAATATTGGAGGAAAATTTTTAAAATCAAATATATATTTTATTTGGATTTTATTTGTTATTTTATTTTAATTAGAAAAATATGCATTATTTAAAATTGCATTTTTAGGCCAGAAAAATGTTCACTTTGTTCTAAATATTTTATTTAGACGGTGAAAATTGTTTTTGGATTTTTAGATTTTTTTTATATTTTATTAGGATTTTCTTCGGTAGAATTTATTTAAAAAAACTTCCTGCCCGACTCGGCCGAAGGCCCAGCCGCACCGCCTCCCTCGCTAACTCGGGACAGAAGTCCCGAGGTTCGCCGCCACTGTCACCGTGTCCGGCTCGGCCACGAGCCCCCGCCGCCTCCTCCCGCAAGGCAAGCCCCCCAGCCTTTAAGTACCGCCACTGCCGCCCCCTCGCCCCCTCACCTTGATACGAGCCGTAGTATCCCGCACCGCCACCCGCCGCTGGTACACTACCGCCGCGAGTTGCTGCCTCGTCGCCGCACCGCCGCCCTACCCCGCGCTGCCGACGCCCAAGCGGCCGCCCTGCACCAAAGCCGCCGCCCGCGCCGGATCCCGCCGGAGGAGCCGCCCGCCGCCCGTTGACCGGTATAAAAACCGCTCCGGTCCGCCAGTTCGTTTCGGTTTTTATTCAGTTTTCAAACTAGATCGGTTTTATTTTAGGGTTAGGGTTTTCTCGGTTTTTCTCGTTCTGATCTATTTAGCGAACGTTCACCTGAACGCCTCTGTTCGCGAACGTGTTCATCCGTTCGTCTCTGTTAACGAATGTTAGTTCGTTAGTCTTTTTTCTTTTCTTTTATTTTTGGCCAGGGACCTATCCGCGATTATTTTTATCACAGAATTAGCCCCTGATCTTCAAACGCTCGTAACTTTTTAACCATTTGACCAAATCCAGTGAAACCAATGCCAAAATCTTCGTCTCGATCCCCTCTTTCCAGTTAATCAAATTGAACATGGTTTTGACAATTTCAAATTTGATTTCAATAAGATTTGATTTCGAACTTCTTTTGATCATGGTTTGAGCTTCGTAGCTCCGATTCGACCGATTCTTTTTGCAAATCGAAGCTCTTCAATTGAACTTTCAGTTTGGATCTTTTATCCGAATTTTACCCTTGCATCTATGCTTGAGTGCTTATGTATGATATTATTTGTTTGCGATAGAATTTCCGGAGTGCGAAGCGTGCTACTACGAGTCACTAGGGTTTTCAGATTGTCAGCAAGGCAAGTAACACTTTGATCATATCCCTTATTAGCAGTTTTTATGCATTAGTTTCAACTCTCAAACATTGCATGAGTAGGATTGATAACATGTGGGTATTGGGAAGTAGTTGATGATGGTAGAACCTATTGCCCTTTTTCTTTCAAACCCTGGGAGTTACTTCTACCTTATGCTTATACTGCTATGTTGTGCTCGTAGATGTGGTTTGGTTGAGTGATTCATGACAGTTGTGAGAGATTATTATGAATTAAGGGTTTATTTAAGGTGGCTACTTTAATACACATCTGGGTGGATTGTTTGTGGGCACCTAGGGAATCCAGTGTTGTCCAAGGAGATCCCGGGGAATTTGTGTGATCATCCTATCGTTCGCCACCCAGGCTCAAAGGGATCATAAGATTATTAATGCTAGAAATGTCCGTGTGCAGCCACAAGCCATTATGGGCTCTGGCATAGTTGAGTTTGTTGTGTGATCTCTTTTAGTGTTAGACAAGCAGATGTAGGGGATGTAGGTGGTATGGTCTACCCGTCGAAAGAGTTAATGCTTCTCAAAGACTGTGTCTTGGTCATCCATTTCTCAAACATCATGCAGTGCGAGAAATTCCATGGAGGAGATCGAGTCTTGTCGGAAAAGTGTGCAAACCTCTGCATAGTGTACAAACTAATCATGATTAGCCGTGTCCCAGTTATGGACATCTTGAGTATCTGGTGCCTGAATTATTATGTTGATCTCATCACTCTTAATTAATTATGTTGGGTTGTAAATTACTGTTTAATTGGGATTGAGATGGGGTTTCCATTCTCAATGTTTTCAACCAACTTTGTAGTTAAGTAAAATATATTCCTTTAAAGTAGGGAAAATTGGCTTTACGCAAAAACTATAACCATCGAGCCTCCACCGGCCATGTATGCATGTGTGTTAGCATTTGTCTTGCTCATTGCTCTACAGTGTTATTTTGCCAGCATATTCCATGTGCTGACCCGTTTCGGGCTGCAACGTATTATGTTGCAGACTTTTCAGACAAAGAGTAAGGTGTGCTAGGTCATTTTCATGCACTCAGCTATGCCGTTGGAGTTGATGGAATCATTTACCTTTGATGCTTCCGCAGTTACCTTATTTAGATGGTCTTAAGCCATATTATTGTAATAAGTTCTCTTTTGAGACATTCGATGTAATAAGTGTGTGATTGCACTCCGTTATAAATCCTTCAAGTACTGTGTGTGTCAGTATTACCGATCCAGGGATGATAGATATGCACAGAGATTTGACCATTTGGGGTCGGATCGCTACATGCTGAATCTTGTGAAATTAATACCGCTTTGTTGAATCTTGTTATGAAAGATCAATTTTCTGGCCTTCCTAGTGAAGATTCCGCTACCCATCTAAACAACTTTGTTGATTTGTGTGATATGCAAAAGAAGAAAGATGTGGATAATGATATTGTTAAACTAAAGCTATTTCCATTTTCGCTTAGAGATCGTGCTAAAACTTGGTTCTCTTCTTTGCCTAAAAATAGTATTGATTAATGGAATAAGTGCAATGCTGCTTTTATCTCTAAGTATTTTCCTCCCGCTAAGATCATCTCTCTTAGGAACAATATTATGAATTTTAAGCAACTTGATCATGAGCATGTTGCACAAGCTTGTGAGAGGATGAAATTAATGATACGTAATTGCGCTACACATGTTTTGAATTTGTGGATGATTATACAAAACTTTTATGCCGGACTGAATTTTGCTTCAAGAAATCTTTTAGATTCGGCCGCGGGAGGCACTTTTATGGAAATCACTTTACGAGAAGCTACTAAACTCCTAGAAAATATTATGGTTAATTATTCTCAATGGCACACCGAAAGATCCTCTAGTAAAAAAGTTCATGCGATTGAAGAGATTAATGTTTTGAGTGGAAAGATGGATGAACTTATGAAATTGTTTGCTAATAAAAGTGTTTCTTCTGATCATAGTGATGTGCCTTTGTCCACTTTAATTGAGAATAATAATGAACCTATGGATGTGAAATTTGTTGGTAGGGACAATTTTGGTAACAACGTGTATAGAGGAAACCTTAATTCTAGGCCGTTTCCTAGTAATTCCTCTAATAATTATGGTAATTCCTACAACAACTCTTATGGAAATTTTAATAAGATGCCCCCCGATTTTGAGACTAGTGTTAAAGAATTTATGAGCTCGCAAAAAAAATTCAATGCTTTGGTTGAAGAAAAATTGCTTAAGATTGATGAGTTGTCTAGGAACGTGAATATAGAATTTCTCTTGATGTTGATTCTTTGAAACATAGATCTATTACACCTAAGCATGACATTAATGAGTCTGTCAAAGCCATGAGAATTTCCATTGATGAGTGCAAAGAAAGAACCACAAGGATGCGTGCAAAAAAGATTGCTTTGTGAAAGCGTGTTCTTCTAGTATTCATGATAATAATGATGAAGATATAAAAGTGATTGATATGACTCCTATTAAATCTTTGTTTTCCAATATGAATCTTGATAAAGATGTTGGGGAACATTGCAGAAAACAAAAAATTTCCTACGGTTTCACCAAGATCCATCTATGAGTTCATCTAGCAACGAGTGATTGGATTGCATCTACATACCTTTGTAGATCACGCGCGGAAGCGTTCGAAGAATGGGGATGAGGAAGTCGTACTCGACGTGATCCAAATCACCGGAGATCCTAGCGCCGAACGGACGGCACCTCCGCGTTCAACACACGTACGGTCAGCGTGTCGTCTCCTCCTTCTTGATCCAGCAAGGGGGAAGGAGAGGTTGATGAAGATCCAGCAGCACGACGGCGTGGTGGTGGATGCAGGAGTCACCGCAGCAGGGCTTCGCCGTTCTACTGCGAGAGGGAGATGTGTAGCAGGGGAGAGGGAGGCGCCAAGACTCCAGGGTGCGGCTGCCCCTCCCTCCCCCCCCTTATATAGGTCCCCTAGGGGGTGCGCCGGCCCTAGGAGATGGGATCTCCTAGGGGGCGGCGGCCAAGGGGTGGTGTGCCCCCCAAGCCAGGTGGGGCGCCCCCCCACCCTAGGGTTCCCAACCCTAGGCGCATGGGGTGGGCCAAGGGGGGCGCACCAGCCCACTATGGGCTGGTTCCTCTCCCCACTTTAGCCCATGGGGCCGTCCGGGATGGGTGGCCCCACCCGATGGACCCCCGGGACCCTTCCGGTGGTCCCGGTACAGTACCGGTGACCCCCAAAACTCTCCCGATGGCCGAAACTGCACTTCCTATATATAATTCTTCACCTCCGGACCATTCCGGAACTCCTCGTGATGTTTGGGATCTCATCCGGGACTCCGAACAACTTTCGGGTTACTGCATATTCATATCTCTACAACCCTAGCGTCACCGAACCTTAAGTGTGTAGACCCTACGGGTTCGGGAGACATGCAGACATGACCGAGATGGCTCTCCGGTCAATAACCAACATCGGGATCTAGATACCCATGTTGTCTCCCACATGATCCTCGATGATCTCATCGGATGAACCACGATGTCGAGGATTCAAGCAACCCCATATACAATTCCCTTTGTCAATCGGTACGTTACTTGCCCGAGATTTGATCGTCGGTATCCCAATACCTCGTTCAATCTTGTTACCGACAAGTCACTTTACTCGTACCGTAATGCATGATCCCGTGACCAGACACTTGGTCACTTTGAGCTCATTATGATGATGCATTACCGAGTGGGCCTAGAGATACCTCTTCGTCATACGGAGTGACAAATCCCAGTCTTGATCCGTGTCAACCCAACAGACACTTTCGGAGATACCCGTAGTATACCTTTATAGTCACCCGGTTACGTTGTGACGTTTGGTACACCCAAAGCACTCCTACGGTATCCGAGAGTTACACGATCTCATGGTCTAAGGAAAAGATACTTGACATTGGAAAAACTCTAGCAAACGAACTATACGATCTTGTGCTATGTTTAGGATTGGGTCTTGTCCATCACATCATTCTCCTAATGATGTGATCTCGTTATCAATGACATCCAATGTCCATAGTCAGGAAACCATGACTATATGTTGATCAACAAGCTAGTCAACTAGAGGCTTACTAGGGACATGTTGGTGTCTATGTATTCACACATGTATTATGATTTCTGGATAACACAATTATAGAATGAATAAAAGACAATTATCATGAACAAGGAAATATAATAATAATCCTTTTATTATTGCCTCTAGGGCATATTTCCAACAGTCTCCCACTTGCGCTAGAGTCAATAATCTAGTTACATTGTGATGAATCGAACACCCATGGAATTTTGGTGTTGATCATGTTTTGCTCTAGGGAGAGGTTTGGTCAACGGATCTGCTACATTTAGGTCCGTATGTACTTTACAAATAAATATGTCTCCATCTTAAACATTTTCATGAATGGAGTTGAAGCGACGCTTGATGTGCCTGGTCTTCTTGTGAAACCTGGGCTCCTTGGCAAGTGCAATAGCTCCAGTGTTGTCACAGAAGAGTTTGATCGGCCCCGACGCATTGGGTATGACTCCTAGGTCGGTGATGAACTCCTTCACCCAAATTGCTTCATGCGCTGCCTCCGAGGCTGACATGTACTCCGCTTCACATGTAGATCCCGCCACGACGCTCTGCTTGCAACTGCACCAGCTTACTGCCCCACCATTCAAAATATACACGTATCCGGTTTGTGACTTAGAGTCATCCAGATCTGTGTCGAAGCTAGCGTCGACGTAACCCTTTACGACGAGCTCTTCGTCACCTCCATAAATGAGAAACATTTCCTTAGTCCTTTTCAGGTACTCCAGGATATTCTTGACCGCTGTCCAGTGTTCCTTGCCAGGATTACTTTGGTACCTACCTACCAAACTTACGGCAAGGTTTACATCAGGTCTGGCACATAGCATGGCATACATAATAGAACCTATGGCTGAGGCATAGAGGATGATACTCATCTCTTCTATATCTTCTGCAGTGGTCGGACACTGAGCTGAGCTCAATTTCACACCTTGCAACATAGGCAAGAACCCCTTCTTAGACTGATCCATATTGAACTTCTTCAATATCTTATCAAGGTATGTGCTTTGTGAAAGACCAATGAGGCGTCTTGATCTATCTCTATAGATCTTGATGCCTAATATATAAGCAGCTTCTCCAAGGTCCTTCATTGAAAAACTCTTATTCAAGTAGGCCTTAATGTTGTCCAAAAGCTCTATATCATTTCCCATCAAAAGTATGTCATCTACATATAATATGAGAAATGCTACAGAGCTCCCACTCACTTTCCTGTAAACGCAGGCTTCTCCATAAGTCTGCATAAACCCAAACGCTTTGATCATCTCATCAAAGCGAATGTTCCAACTCCGAGATGCTTGCACCAGCCCATAAATCGAGCGTTGGAGCTTGCACACCTTGTCAGCATTCTTAGGATCGACAAAACCTTCCGGCTGCATCATATACAATTCTTCCTTAAGGAAACCATTAAGGAATGTTGTTTTGACGTCCATTTGCCATATCTCATAATCATAGAATGCAGCAATTGCTAACATGATTCGGACGGACTTCAGCTTCGCTACCGGTGAGAAAGTCTCATCGTAGTCAACCCCTTGAACTTGCCGATAACCCCTAGCGACAAGTCGAGCTTTATAGATGGTAACATTACCATCCGCGTCTGTCTTCTTCTTAAAGATCCATTTATTTAATATGGCTCGCTGCTCAACGGGCAAGTCAGTCAAAGTCCATACTTCATTTTCATACATGGATCCTATCTCGGATCTCATGGCTTCCAGCCATTTGTCGAAATCCGGGCCCGCCATCGCTTCTTCATAGTTCCAAGGTTCACCGTTGTCTAACAACATGATTTCCAAGACAGGGTTGCCATACCACTCTGGTGCGGAACGTGTCCTTGTGGACCTACGAAGTTCAGTAGCAACTTGATCTAAAGTTTCATGATCATCATCATTAACTTCCTCTCTAGTCGGTGCAGGCACCACAGGAACATTTTCTTGAGTTGCGCCATTTTCCGGTTCAAGAGGTAATACTTCATCAAGTTCCACTTCCCTCCCACTTACTTCTTTCGAGAGAAACTCCTTCTCTAGAAAGGATCCATTCTTAGCAACAAAGATCTTGCCTTCGGATCTGAGGTAGAAGGTATACCCAATAGTTTCTTTAGGGTATCCTATGAAGACGCATTTTTCCGACTTGGGTTCGAGCTTTTCAGGTTGAAGTTTCTTGACATAAGCATCGCATCCCCAAACTTTTAGAAACGACAGCTTATGTTTCTTCCCAAACCATAATTCATACGGTGTCGTCTCAACGGATTTTGACGGAGCCCTATTTAAAGTGAATGCGGCAGTCTCTAAAGCATAGCCCCAAAAAGATAGCGGTAAATCGGTAAGAGACATCATAGATCGCACCATATCTAATAGAGTGCGATTACGACGTTTGGACACACCATTACGCTGAGGTGTTCCAGGCGGCGTGAGTTGTGAAACTATTCCACATTTTCTAAGTGTGTGCCAAACTCGTGACTCAAGTATTCTCCTCCACAATTTGATCGCAAGAACTTGATTTTCCGGTCACGTTGATTCTCAACCTCACTCTGAAATTCCTTGAACTTTTCAAAGGCCTCAGACTTGTGTTTCATTAAATAGACATACCCATATCTACTCAAGTCATCAGTGAGGGTGAGAACATAACGATAGCCACCGCGAACCTCAACACTCATTGGACCGCACACATCAGTATGTATGATTTCCAATAAGTTGGTTGCTCGCTCCATTGTTCCTGAGAACGGAGTCTTGGTCATTTTACCCATGAGGCATGGTTCGCACGTGTCAAATGATTCATAATAAAGAGACTCTAAAAGTCCATCTGCATGGAGCTTCTTCATGCGTTTGACACCTATGTGACCAAGGCGGCAGTGCCACAAGTATGTGGGACTATCATTATTAACTTTACATCTTTTGGTATTCACACTATGAATATGTGTAGCATTACGCTCGAGATTCATTAAGAATAAACCATTCACCATTGGAGCATGACCATAAAACATATCTCTCATATAAATAGAACAACCATTATTCTCGAATATAAATGAGTAGCCATCTCGAATTAAACAAGATCCTGATACAATGTTCATGCTCAAAGCTGGCACTAAATAACAATTATTGAGGTTTAAAACTAATCCTGTAGGTAAATGTAGAGGTAGCGTGCCGACGGTGATCACATCGACCTTAGAACCATTCTCGACGCGCATCGTCACCTCATCCTTCGCCAGTCTCCGCTTATTCCGCAGCTCCTGCTTTGAGTTACAAATGTGAGCAACTGCACCGGTATCAAATACCTAGGAGCTACTACGAGTACTGGTAAGGTACACATCAATTACATGTATATCACATATACCTTTCGTGATGCCGGCCTTCTTGTCCGCTAAGTATTTGGGGCAGTTCCGCTTCCAGTGACCACTTCCCTTGCAATAAAAACACTCAGTCTCGGGCTTGGGTCCATTCTTTGGCTTCTTCCCGGTAGCTTGCTTACCAGGCGCGGCAACTCCCTTGCCGTCCTTCTAGAAGTTCTTCTTACCCTTGCCTTTCTTGAACTTAGTGGTTTTATTCACCATCAACACTTGATGTTCCTTTTTGACTTCTACCTCTGCTAATTTCAGCATTGCAAATACTTCAAGAATGGTCTTTTCCATCCCCTGCATATTGAAGTTCATCACAAAGCTCTTGTAGCTCGGTGGAAGCGATTGAAGGATTCTGTCAATGACCGCGTCATCCAGGAGATTAACTCCCAGCTGAGTCAAGCGGTTATGCAACCCATACATTTTGAGTATGTGCTCACTGATAGAACTATTTTCATCCATCTTACAGCTGAAGAACTTGTCGGATACTTCATATCTCTCGACCCGGGCATGAGCTTGAAAAACCATTTTCAGCTCTTCGAACATCTCATATGCTCCGTGTCTCTCAAAACGCTTTTGGAGCCCCGGCTCTAAGTTGTAAAGCATGCCGCACTAAACGAGGGAGTAATCATCGGAATGTGTCTGCCAAGCGTTCATAACGTCTTGTTCTGCAGGGAGAACAGGTGCTTCACCTAGTAGTTCTTGTAGGACATAATCTTTCTTGGCAGCTATGAGGATGATCCTCAGGTTCCGGACCCAGTCCGTATAGTTGCTGCCATCGTCTTTCAGCTTGGTTTTCTCTAGGAACGCGTTGAAGTTGAGGACAACATTGGCCATTTGATCTACAAGACATGTTGTAAAGGTTTTAGACTAAGTTCATGATAATTAAGTTCATCTAATGTAACACCCTCGATGCGACTATATCTCCCACGTGTCGAGGCACGACTTAGAGGCATAATCGCATTGAAGGCATATGTCGCAAGTGAGGTAATCTTCACACAACCCATGTAGTATAATAAGGAATAAGAGATACATAGTTGGCTTACAATCGCCACTTCACACAATTACATGAATAAAGCATTGCATCAGTCAAATACACTCAGGGTCCGACTACGGAACCAAAATAAAAGAAGAACCCCAAATGCGACAAAGGTCCCCGATCGACCCCAACTGGGCTCCACTACTGATCAACTAAAACGAAACAACACAAATGAACAAGGTCTTCAACGAGCTCCTCCTGAGCTGGGCTGCATCATCTGCACGGACTCATCGGCACCTGCAAACTGGTTTTGGAAGTATCTGTGAGCCACAGGGACTCAGCAATCTCGCACCCTCGCGATCAAGACTATTTAAGCTTATGGGTAAGGTAAAGGTATGAGGTGGAGCTGCAGCAAGCGACTAGCATATATGGTGGCTAACCTATTCGCAAACGAGAGCGAGAAGAGAGGGCAAAGCACGGTCGATAAAATATGATCAAGAAGTGATCCTGGACTACCTACGTCAAGCATAACTCCAACAACCGTGTTCACTTCCCGGACTCCGCCGGAAAGAGACCATCACGGTTACACACGCGGTTGATTCATTTTAATTAAGGTCAACTTTAGGTTTTCTACAACCGGACGTTAACAAATTCCCATCTGCCCATGACCGCGGGCACGGCTTTCAAAAGATCAAATCCCTGTAGGGTGTCCCAACTTAGCCCATGACAAGCTCTCACGGTCAACGAAGGAATAGACCTCCACCCGAGACGTTCCGATCAGACTCGGTATCCCAGTACAACAAGACATTTCGACAGGGTAAAACTAAACCAGCAACACCGCCCGATGCGCCGACATCCTGATGGGAGCTGCACATATCTCGTTCTCAGGGCAACACCGGATGAGCTCTCCGTACAACTAAAACCAGCCCTCAAGTTTCCCCGAGGTGGCGCTGCAAAGGACTCTAGTTCGGACCAACACTTAGACAAGCACTGGCCCGGGGGGGTTAAAATAAAGATGACCCTCGGGATGCGCGACTCCCAAGGGAAAAAGGCTAGGTGGCAAATCGTAAGACCAATGTTGAGCATTGCTGGCAAAGCTTTACTTAAGGCGTACTGTCAAGGGGTTCCCATTATAGCCCAACCGCGTAAGGGACGCAAAAATCCGGGAACATAACACCGATATGACGGAAACTAGGGCGGCAAGAGTGGAACAAAACACCAGGCATTAGGCCGAGCCTTCCACCCTTTACCAAGTATATAGATGCATTAATTAAATAAGATATATTGTGATATCCCAACAAGTAAGCAAATGTTCCAACAAGGAACGAACTCCATGTTCCAACAAGGAACAAACTTCGATCTTCACTTGCAACTAACAACGCTATAAGAGGGGCTGAGCAAAGCGGTAACATAGCCAATCAACGGTTTGCTAGGACAATGGTGGGTTAGAGGCTGAACATGGCAATTGGGAGGCTGACAAGCAAGTGGTAGGCATCGTAGCAATGGCATAGCAAAAGAGCGAGCAAACTAGCATAGCAAAGATAGTAGTGATTTCGAGGGTATGATCATCTTGCCTGAGATCCCACAAGGAAGAAGAACGAGTCCATGAAGAAGACAAACGGAACGTAGACGAACGGTTCCTCAAAAACACGACGTTAGCGGAACCAACCCGAAGAAGCAATCACCGGAAAAGAAGCACACAACACAGTAAACAACCAACACATCAACATGGCATGATGCACAATCGAGTATGATGCATGTCCGGTTTAATGAAGCATGGCATGGCATGGCAAAGTGCACAAACAATCCTACAAATTAAGTGGAGCTCAATATGCATCGGGATGCATATTGACAAAACACCACATCAATTATTTAGTTTGATCTCGTTTATGTACCCAACAATATTAAATGTTGTTAAACATGGCAAGAGGTGAAGCAAACGAAAACTACCTATCTAGTCAAGTTTAAATGAGGCCGGAACAACAAAACAACAAGTCCGGAAAATCCCCATGTGCAAATATTAGGTTTGGTCCTGATCTGTCCTAAACACAATTTTAGAGTTGTTTAACATGCAAAGTAAGGTCACCACGTTAAACTAGGCAAAATTCTACCCCATTTACATATAAAGTTTATTAAATTCCGAGTTACGGTTATTTAGTTATGAATAAAATCATTTTAACATGGCATAGGGGAAAATTTAATCAAACAGCATTTTAAATATTTTAACATGGCAAGAAAGTGGCATATTATGAAAGTAGATGAAAAACTAAGCATATTTCATATATAAATCATTTTAATCCGGTGCACGGTTCATGAGTTATTAAATGCATGATCATGAGGGCCTTTTCTGTAAAACTGCAGTCTCTGGAAAATTAGACAAATCTCAGATCTGGAAAAAAAATGGCTATGGGCCGAAACTGGCAGCCCAACCGAAATAGAGGAGGGGGCGCTGGGGGTGTGGCCTCACCCATGGGCCACGGCCCGGACGGTGGAGGAGGTTGGTAGCTAGGCCGGCCGAAGGACGTGGCTGGGCCGGATCTGGCACGGCGGCCCTCATGCGCGGGAGGAAGCGGAGGCAGGCCGAGGCGGGGGCGCTGGGCCTGGAGGCGCTGGATGCGGCCCACGCGGCCGGCGTGAGGCTTGCCGTGGACTGGGCCGAGCTGGATCTGACCGGTCCGGTCAACGCGGACGCGGCTGCGCTCGTCTCGCTCGATGCGGAGCGAGGCACTGGGTCGTCCTCCTCGCGCAAGGGCGAAGCAGAGGAGGCGAGCAAGGCAGCGGGATCCGGCCAGGTAGGGCCGCGCCTGGAGGAGAAGGCGGATCCAGCCGGATCTGAGGCGGGGAAGGGCGCAGACGGTCCCTGGCGGCGGCGCTGTCGGTCTCGAGCGGCACGGGGAGACTCAAAGAAGAGGCGGGGCTAGCAGCAGACAGGGATGGATGGAACCGGCGTTCCCCTGCGACAGCGACGACGCAGCAACAGATCGGAGTGGCGGCGATGTTTCTTCATGGTCACCGACGAGGGCGCGATGTGAGGTGAGGAAAAGGGCGGCCCTGCTGCCCCGGTGCTGCAGGCGGAGGAGCTTGGACCAGCTGGGCCTTGGGCGCGAGCGTTCCCGCTCGGGGGAAGCTCCTGTGGTCAACGGCGAAGACGACTGCGAGGACGAAGGACGACGCGGGCGCGGCTCGGGGCTCCGGTGGCACGCGAGCAGAGGCACCTACGGGTGCTCGAGGTGGATGGGTGGATCTGAAAACGAGGAAGGGATTTGGATCGGGGAGGATCCCGATGAGGAAGAGACAGGAAGAGTGGCGGCGGCGGATGAGGGGAATGATGGGACAAGAATCCCTAGAAGTTAGGGTTAGGCAGCATATATAGCAAGGATTTTGGGTAGGGGCTAGCTCGTCCCTCCGATCGAAATCAGACGGTCGCGAATAAAATAGCTAGGGGGCCCAAACAAGAAAATGGTGACGTTTTGTAGACGTTTGGGGATGATCCGGATCCAACGGTGGCAACAGTCCGGGTCGGGTCCGGGACAACTTTCGGACGCGCACGGAGGGGGGGTCGCGGGCTGACAAGAGAGGTTAGGTAGGGCCTGGCGATAGGTAGTGAGATGTGTAGACGGTCTCGAGCTGAGAGAAGAGAAGAGGGGGCGGCCCGGCGACTGTTTCCGGAGACCGAAAACGTCCGACGTTAGACCGGCTACTATTGCCGCTATATTTATCCGTTGGGGCGTCAAACGAACTCCGATTGCGACGAAACTTGACAGGCGGTCTGTCTACACTATAATAAGACCGCACACCAAATTTCAACCCAATCCGAGAACATTTTCCGGCCACTTATAAAATACTATCTCGGACATGTCGCGGGCGCGTGCAAGTGTGTCCGGGCTCAGAACGGACAACGGAGAGAATGAGGAGGCCGGGACGGATGCAAGTTTTGAAAACATGATGATGCAATGCACATGATGACATGATGAAATGCAACACGCAAGCGAATGACATGGCAACAACGGCGAATAACTGAACGACACCTGGCACATCGGTCTCGGGGCGTTACAACACTCCACCACTACGACAGGATCTCGTCCCGAGATCTAGAATGGCACCGGGGGAAAACGGAAGAGAAAAGAGGAGAGGTAAAACTAAGTTGCTTCATTGACAAAAGAGTGAAACCACGACCTTGAGAGGTTGAATACATTCGAGATAGAATTCAACGAAGGTGAACAAGGTCGAAAACAGCCATTTAGAAAAGAGGAAGAAAAGCACATTGCGAAAAACCTTGAGGTTGAAGGGAAGATATATATTGAAAACACTCCGGTTAAGGAAGGGGATCAAGGAAGACCAAAATCGGGCAGCACTCCGGTTGGAATGAAAAAGAATTGAATAAGGTCTTGATAAGATGAGAAGATACTTGATGAAATCACAACACACTGCCTCCATAACTATTGAATGGATGGAACAAAGGGTAAGAAATATCTCGGGCAGCACTTCGGTTGAGAATGGAGTCAAAATTTGATAAGATGAGAGAGCTCCAATGAAAGCACGACACTCTGGTTGAGAAAGGGATGCAAGACTTGATAAGGCAACAAGAACTTGAGCAAAGGGGCACAATACTCCGGTTAAGCAAGATAGGGAAGGAATAAGAGTGATATAATTTGGACAGCACTCCGTCTGTAAATGGAAGGAATTGAACTTGAAAAGAAGACAGGTTACTTGAAAAGAGGACACAACGCTCAGATTAAAAGGATAGGCATGGAAAAGATCATGATCTTTGACAAAACGAGATGATGGGTTGAAAGATGGACATCACAATGCCTCCGGAACAAAAGAATAGAAGAAAGATAATTGAAATAGGAGAATGGAGAAGAAAATGCCAACTTCTGCCACAAAAGAGCTTGACAAGGCATCTTTAGGAGAAAAGGTCGAACGGAATTGTTGTAAAAACAACAACGAAAAGAGTAATCATGATATATGGTCTTATGGAATACAACTCAAATTATGAGGTGACAACCTGCCACTCACGGGAAGAGAATTGGGTTGGAATGAACAAGGAGACGAGAAACTATTTCACCGGGAGAATAAATGAAGAACTTGGATCATTTATAAGCACCATAAATAGCAACCATCCTTAGGGAAGGCTTTGGTGAAATATAACCCAAGATAATTCCAATGGAGAGATCGATGGATTTAAAATACATCATACTTAACAACATGTGAATCATGAAACATGAACTCAAATTATCAAGAATGACATAATACCACCTCCAATGATACGGAAGAAAGAATTGCACTCCGGATTACAATATGAAGAAATCTTGAGCTCCTTAGAAAAGAATCTCGATGAAAACTTCGAGAAGGGATTAAATCCTTTATAAACCAACATGTAGAGCCTCCATGAAGAACTCCGGTAATAAAAGAATGATCCAAAATAATTGAATGATGAAAAGAATAAGATTGAAGCCTCGCAATGATTTAGATAGAGATCTCCGTGATAATATAATTGAAAGAGGTTGGATTCCGGGAAAAAGAGAAGATGAAACAAATGAAACCGAGAATTTGAAGGGCCTCCAGAATAAGAATTAATCATTAGGATGAAACAAGAATAAGAATTGTGTTATGCTTATCCTTCACCAATTTAAATTGATGACAACCAACGGATTTGGCATATTACTAATTCTTGTATCAAGGATTAAGAGAGATATCACGTAAACTTGAGGAAGTCTTCAACGAACCACCGGTAGGGTAGAAACAACGAATAAATTGATAAGGAAGAGAAATCTTGAACGAACCACCGGAAGAATTGATTATGAACAAAGAAAAGAAAAAGGAACACCGGAAGGATTAGCAAATGAACGGAGATGCTTGAGAGGATTTAGATACATGAGAACGAAGAGATCACGAACTGATTAGAGATCACTTGAACGAAGCACCGGTAAAACTAGGAGAACGATAACTGAAAGCTGGGAATGAATAATTATGAGATGATGGGCTCCGGAAGAACAAACTGAAAAGACTTCTAAATTACTCCGGATGGTTGAAAAGAATATCTCACGGTCACAAATAATTATGAGAGGATGGCAACAAGACAGAATCACTTATCTTGAAGAGAATGGAGCAAGATTAAAGAGAACACTCTTCTTCGGTCTTCAAAATCCAAGTATGACGACGAGAAACACCACCAAATTGTTGAGATCTCCGGGATGAAGAATGGAAAGGTTGATCCAACGATGATAAGAAATTGAGAGATCTTGGAGAAATAAATATGACTGATGATAACTCATACTTACGTCAAACTTCGAAAAGAATTTAGGATAGCTCTGGGAAAATAAGAAGAGTCAGGTAAGATCCTGGGAAAAGACCTGTGGGTTAGGGCCCACTCAAAAGAAACACCGTTCAAATGATTACTTGAAAAGGAGAATGCACCGGTTGAATAAAAAGGCTTGAATGATATAACATCCTCGAAATAGCTTGAATGAAAGAAGAGCGGATACACGAATCTTCGAGATATCTTCAGCACTCCAGAACAATTAAATAGCGAGAAGTGAATGAATATGAGGTGCACCGGCATGAGAAGGTATTTGAAACGAGGAAAAAGGATATGATCAACACCGAAAGCTTGAATTGGCAACACCGGAGAAGAAAAAGAATGAAGAATGATGAACTTGAAACTTCGTTAGAATCTTCATGAGAATAACCGGATAACAATATTGATAGAAAAGAATGGAGAGACTTCACATCAATAAGATGGATAGTGTTTAAGAAATCTGAATCCTTGAAGAAAAAGGGTGGGTGGGCGGGAAAAAACAGAGGCAACTTGGAGATGGATGAAACAAACACCATTGAGAAGAAACTGATATTTGCTCTTGCGGATGTTGAAATGATCGGATCCACTTGAAGAGAAACACGCCGGTTTAAAGGAAATTGGCATGACAATCTCGATTATCCAGAAGGATTAGTGTTCACATAGAGGTATGAGAACACCATTTAGGAAAGGTATGGAATCAACAATTGACATTGAAGCAACTCGAATACCACAACTGAAAACAAAAACAAAGGATTGGCTTGCAAAATAAGCCAGAACAAACATATGATAGAGATTTCGTCCGAAGTTCTCGTGGTGGGACCTACACGGGCTCGACCGTACAGCACCATCATGTACAAGGCAGTGCACATGACATACGAAGCGTCCCCGAGTCAGCATAGCCAAGGACTCTTTAAGAAACAACGAGACCACTGTAAAATCGACCGTGAATAGGCGAACCACTAGACGTCGAACCCCAATTTCATATCATACATCTGACGGAAAGATATCCTAAGAGCTACTTGAATTCCCACCTATGAAACTCCCAAAACTTTCCGGTTATGCAATCAGGTGTTGAGGATACAGGGGAAGCATAATATCTCACCCAAGCTAGCAAATCCTACATCCAGCTGCATCCATCCTTCAACACATAACCAAGAAACCTTCGAAAACCATCTATCTCAACCTTCAAAAAGCATCTGTTATACAAGTTATGGCAATACTCCCGAACTCCCGCCCCAGTACTGGGTGGCGTCGAGGTTATCTCACCAACGAACTGCATAAAGGAGATTTTCGATGTCGCGCACATATCTCAAGTATACCAGAATTGCAACGATAAAATTATGATGACAACACCTCAGAGCTCAACTCCCCGGGACACTTCCACTAAACCCCTGACAGGAGGCACCAAGACAGTATTCTCATCATAAGCCATCGGAACAAAACCAAGATACTCGCGTGATCCTAAAAAAATTTTAGTGAAATTTGAGAAGAGAAGAGACAAAACTCTACATCAGGATGCCTTACAAGAGCGATGAGGGGACTGGGAAGTAAAAAGAATTCCTAAGCTCTCCGATATATAATTCCTAAAGGACTCAAAACATTTTTCTAGACACAACTCGGCTGCTAAAAACGATCAAGCAATGGGGCTCCTAAGGTCGGGGAAGGCTCTGATACCAACTTGTAACACCCTCGATGCGACTATATCTCCCACGTGTCGAGGCACGACTTAGAGGCATAATCGCATTGAAGGCATATGTTGCAAGTGAGGTAATCTTCACACAACCCATGTAGTATAATAAGGAATAAGAGATACATAGTTGGCTTACAATCGCCACTTCACACAATTACATGAATAAAGCATTGCATCAGTCAAATACACTCAGGGTCCGACTACGGAACCAAAATAAAAGAAGAACCCCAAATGCGACAAAGGTCCCCGATCGACCCCAACTGGGCTCCACTACTGATCAACTAAAACGAAACAACACAAATGATCAAGGTCTTCAACGAGCTCCTCTTGAGCTGGGCTGCATCATCTGCACGGACTCATCGGCACCTGCAAACTGGTTTTGGAAGTATCTGTGAGCCACAGGGACTCAGCAATCTCGCACCCTCGCGATCAAGACTATTTAAGCTTATGGGTAAGGTAAAGGTATGAGGTGGAGCTGCAGCAAGCGACTAGCATATATGGTGGCTAACCTATTCGCAAACGAGAGCGAGAAGAGAGGGCAAAGCACGGTCGATAAAATATGATCAAGAAGTGATCCTGGACTACCTACGTCAAGCATAACTCCAACAACCGTGTTCACTTCCCGGACTCCGCCGGAAAGAGACCATCACGGTTACACACGCGGTTGATTCATTTTAATTAAGGTCAACTTTAGGTTTTCTACAACCGGACGTTAACAAATTCCCATCTGCCCATGACCGCGGGCATGGCTTTCGAAAGGTCAAATCCCTGTAGGGTGTCCCAACTTAGCCCATGACAAGCTCTCACGGTCAACGAAGGAATAGACCTCCACCCGAGACGTTCCGGTCAGACTCGGTATCCCAGTACAACAAGACATTTCGACAGGGTAAAACTAAACCAGCAACACCGCCCGATGCGCCGACATCCTGATGGGAGCTGCACATATCTCGTTCTCAGGGCAACACCGGATGAGCTCTCCGTACAACTAAAACCAGCCCTCAAGTTTCCCCGAGGTGGCGCTGCAAAGGACTCTAGTTCGGACCAACACTTAGACAAGCACTGGCCCGGGGGGGTTAAAATAAAGATGACCCTCGGGATGCGCGACTCCCAAGGGAAAAAGGCTAGGTGGCAAATGGTAAGACCAATGTTGGGCATTGCTGGCAAAGCTTTACTTAAGGCGAACTGTCAAGGGGTTCCCATTATAGCCCAACCGCGTAAGGGACGCAAAAATCCGGGAACATAACACCGATATGACGGAAACTAGGGCGGCAAGAGTGGAACAAAACACCAGGCATAAGGCCGAGCCTTCCACCCTTTACCAAGTATATAGATGCATTAATTAAATAAGATATATTGTGATATCCCAACAAGTAAGCAAATGTTCCAACAAGGAACGAACTCCATGTTCCAACAAGGAACAAACTTCGATCTTCACCTGCAACTAACAACGCTATAAGAGGGGCTGAGCAAAGCAGTAACATAGCCAATCAACGGTTTGCTAGGAAAATGGTGGGTTAGAGGCTGAACATGGCAATTGGGAGGCTGACAAGCAAGTGGTAGGCATCGTAGCAATGGCATAGCAAAAGAGCGAGCAAACTAGCATAGCAAAGATAGTAGTGATTTCGAGGGTATGATCATCTTGCCTGAGATCCCGCAAGGAAGAAGAACGAGTCCATGAAGAAGACAAACGGAACATAGACGAACGGTTCCTCACAAACACGACGTTAGCGGAACCAACCCGAAGAAGCAATCACCGGAAAAGAAGCACACAACACAGTAAACAACCAACACATCAACATGGCATGATGCACAATCGAGTATGATGCATGTCCGGTTTAATGAAGCATGGCATGGCATGGCAAAGTGCACAAACTATCCTACAAATTAAGTGGAGCTCAATATGCATCGGGATGCATATAGACAAAACACCACATCAATTATTTAGTTCGATCTCGTTTATGTACCCAACAATATTAAATGTTGTTAAACATGGCAAGAGGTGAAGCAAACGAAAACTACCTATCTAGTCAAGTTTAAATGAGGCCGGAACAACAAAACAACAAGTCCGGAAAATCCCCATGTGCAAATATTAGGTTTGGTCCTGATCTGTCCTAAACACAATTTTAGAGTTGTTTAACATGCAAAGTAAGGTCACCACGTTAAACTAGGCAAAATTCTACCCCATTTACATATAAAGTTTATTAAATTCCGAGTTACGGTTATTTAGTTATGAATAAAATCATTTTAACATGGCATAGGGGCAAATTTAATCAAACAGCATTTTAAATATTTTAACATGGCAAGAAAGTGGCATATTATGAAAGTAGATGAAAAACTAAGCGTATTTCATATATAAATCATTTTAATCCGGTGCACGGTTCGTGAGTTATTAAATGCATGATCATGAGGGCCTTTTCTGTAAAACTGCAGTCTCTGGAAAATTAGACAAATCTCAGATCTGAAAAAAAAATGGCTATGGGCCGAAACTGGCAGCCCAACCGAAATAGAGGAGGGGGTGCTGGGGGTGTGGCCTCACCCATGGGCCACGGCCCAGACGGTGGTGGAGGCCGGTAGCTGGGCCGGCCAAAGGACGTGGCTGGGCCGGATCTGGCACGGCGGCCCTCATGCGCGGGAGGAAGCGGAGGCAGGCCGAGGCGGGGGCGCTGGGCCTGGAGGCGCTGGATGCGGCCCACGCGGCCAGCGTGAGGCTTGCCGTGGACTGGGCCGAGCTGGATCTGACCGATCCGGTCAACGCGGGCGCGGCTGCGCTCGTCTCGCTCGATGCGGAGCGAGGCACTGGGTCGTCCTCCTCGCGCAAGGGCGAAGCAGAGGAGGCGAGCAGGGCAGCGGGATCCGGCCAGGTAGGGCCGCGCCTGGAGGAGAAGGCGGATCCAGCCGGATCTGAGGCGGGGAAGGGCGCAGACGGTCCCTGGCGGCGGCGCTGTCGGTCTCGAGCGGCACGGGGAGACTCAAAGAAGAGGCGGGGCTAGCAGCAGACAGGGATGGATGGAACCGGCGTTCCCCTGCGACAGCGACGACGCAGCAACAGATCGGAGTGGCGGCGATGTTTCTTCATGGTCACCGACGAGGGCGCGATGTGAGGTGAGGAAAAGGGCGGCCCTGCTGCCCCGGTGCTGCAGGCGGAGGAGCTTGGACCAGCTGGGCCTTGGGCGCGAGCGTTCCCGCTCGGGGGAAGCTCCTGTGGTCAACGGCGAAGACGACTGCGAGGACGAAGGACGACGCGGGCGCGGCTCGGGGCTCCGGTGGCACGCGAGCAGAGGCACCTACGGGTGCTCGAGGTGGATGGGTGGATCTGAAAACGAGGAAGGGATTTGGATCGGGGAGGATCCCGATGAGGAAGAGACAGGAAGAGTGGCGGCGGCGGATGAGGGCAATGATGGGACAAGAATCCCTAGAAGTTAGGGTTAGGCAGCATATATAGCAAGGATTTTGGGTAGGGGCTAGCTCGTCCCTCCGATCGAAATCAGACGGTCGCGAATAAAATAGCTAGGGGGCCCAAACAAGAAAATGGTGACGTTTTGTAGACGTTTGGGGATGATCCGGATCCAACGGTGGCAACAGTCCGGGTCGGGTCCGGGACAACTTTCGGACGCGCACGGAGGGGGGGTCGCGGGCTGACAAGAGAGGTTAGGTAGGGCCTGGCGATAGGTAGTGAGATGTGTAGACAGTCTCGAGCTGAGAGAAGAGAAGAGGGGGCGGCCCGGCGACTGTTTCCGGAGACCGAAAACGTCCGACGTTAGACCGGCTACTATTGCCGCTATATTTATCCGTTGGGGCGTCAAACGAACTCCGATTGCGACGAAACTTGACAGGCGGTCTGTCTACACTATAATAAGACCGCACACCAAATTTCAACCCAATCCGAGAACATTTTCCGGCCACTTATAAAATACTATCTCGGACATGTCGCGGGCGCGTGCAAGTGTGTCCGGGCTCAGAACGGACAACGGAGAGAATGAGGAGGCCGGGACGGATGCAAGTTTTGAAAACATGATGATGCAATGCACATGATGACATGATGAAATGCAACACGCAAGCGAATGACATGGCAACAACGGCGAATAACTGAACGACACCTGGCACATCGGTCTCGGGGCGTTACAACACTCCACCACTACGACAGGATCTCGTCCCGAGATCTAGAATGGCACCGGGGGAAAACGGAAGAGAAAAGAGGAGAGGTAAAACTAAGTTGCTTCATTGACAAAAGAGTGAAACCACGACCTTGAGAGGTTGAATACATTCGAGATAGAATTCAACGAAGGTGAACAAGGTCGAAAACAGCCATTTAGAAAAGAGGAAGAAAAGCACATTGCGAAAAACCTTGAGGTTGAAGGGAAGATATATATTGAAAACACTCCGGTTAAGGAAGGGGATCAAGGAAGACCAAAATCGGGCAGCACTCCGGTTGGAATGAAAAAGAATTGAATAAGGTCTTGATAAGATGAGAAGATACTTGATGAAATCACAACACACTGCCTCCATAACTATTGAATGGATGGAACAAAGGGTAAGAAATATCTCGGGCAGCACTTCGGTTGAGAATGGAGTCAAAATTTGATAAGATGAGAGAGCTCCAATGAAAGCACGACACTCTGGTTGAGAAAGGGATGCAAGACTTGATAAGGCAACAAGAACTTGAGCAAAGGGGCACAATACTCCGGTTAAGCAAGATAGGGAAGGAATAAGAGTGATATAATTTGGACAGCACTCCATCTGTAAATGGAAGGAATTGAACTTGAAAAGAAGACAGGTTACTTGAAAAGAGGACACAACGCTCAGATTAAAAGGATAGGCATGGAAAAGATCATGATCTTTGACAAAACGAGATGATGGGTTGAAAGATGGACATCACAATGCCTCCGGAACAAAAGAATAGAAGAAAGATAATTGAAATAGGAGAATGGAGAAGAAAATGCCAACTTCTGCCACAAAAGAGCTTGACAAGGCATCTTTAGGAGAAAAGGTCGAACGGAATTGTTGTAAAAACAACAACGAAAAGAGTAATCATGATATATGGTCTTATGGAATACAACTCAAATTATGAGGTGACAACCTGCCACTCACGGGAAGAGAATTGGGTTGGAATGAACAAGGAGACGAGAAACTATTTCACCGGGAGAATAAATGAAGAACTTGGATCATTTATAAGCACCATAAATAGCAACCATCCTTAGGGAAGGCTTTGGTGAAATATAACCCAAGATAATTCCAATGGAGAGATCGATGGATTTAAAATACATCATACTTAACAACATGTGAATCATGAAACATGAACTCAAATTATCAAGAATGACATAATACCACCTCCAATGATACGGAAGAAAGAATTGCACTCCGGATTACAATATGAAGAAATCTTGAGCTCCTTAGAAAAGAATCTCGATGAAAACTTCGAGAAGGGATTAAATCCTTTATAAACCAACATGTAGAGCCTCCATGAAGAACTCCGGTAATAAAAGAATGATCCAAAATAATTGAATGATGAAAAGAATAAGATTGAAGCCTCGCAATGATTTAGATAGAGATCTCCGTGATAATATAATTGAAAGAGGTTGGATTCCGGGAAAAAGAGAAGATGAAACAAATGAAACCGAGAATTTGAAGGGCCTCCAGAATAAGAATTAATCATTAGGATGAAACAAGAATAAGAATTGTGTTATGCTTATCCTTCACCAATTTAAATTGATGACAACCAACGGATTTGGCATATTACTAATTCTTGTATCAAGGATTAAGAGAGATATCACGTAAACTTGAGGAAGTCTTCAACGAACCACCGGTAGGGTAGAAACAATGAATAAATTGATAAGGAAGAGAAATCTTGAACGAACCACCGGAAGAATTGATTATGAACAAAGAAAAGAAAAAGGAACACCGGAAGGATTAGCAAATGAACGGAGATGCTTGAGAGGATTTAGATACATGAGAACGAAGAGATCACGAACTGATTAGAGATCACTTGAACGAAGCACCGGTAAAACTAGGAGAACGATAACTGAAAGCTGGGAATGAATAATTATGAGATGATGGGCTCCGGAAGAACAAACTGAAAAGACTTCTAAATTACTCCGGATGGTTGAAAAGAATATCTCACGGTCACAAATAATTATGAGAGGATGGCAACAAGACAGAATCACTTATCTTGAAGAGAATGGAGCAAGATTAAAGAGAACACTCTTCTTCGGTCTTCAAAATCCAAGTATGACGACGAGAAACACCACCAAATTGTTGAGATCTCCGGGATGAAGAATGGAAAGGTTGATCCAACGATGATAAGAAATTGAGAGATCTTGGAGAAATAAATATGACTGATGATAACTCATACTTACGTCAAACTTCGAAAAGAATTTAGGATAGCTCTGGGAAAATAAGAAGAGTCAGGTAAGATCCTGGGAAAAGACCTGTGGGTTAGGGCCCACTCAAAAGAAACACCGTTCAAATGATTACTTGAAAAGGAGAATGCACCGGTTGAATAAAAAGGCTTGAATGATATAACATCCTCGAAATAGCTTGAATGAAAGAAGAGCGGATACACGAATCTTCGAGATATCTTCAGCACTCCAGAACAATTAAATAGCGAGAAGTGAATGAATATGAGGTGCACCGGCATGAGAAGGTATTTGAAACGAGGAAAAAGGATATGATCAACACCGAAAGCTTGAATTGGCAACACCGGAGAAGAAAAAGAATGAAGAATGATGAACTTGAAACTTCGTTAGAATCTTCATGAGAATAACCGGATAACAATATTGATAGAAAAGAATGGAGAGACTTCACATCAATAAGATGGATAGTGTTTAAGAAATCTGAATCCTTGAAGAAAAAGGGTGGGTGGGCGGGAAAAAACAGAGGCAACTTGGAGATGGATGAAACAAACACCATTGAGAAGAAACTGATATTTGCTCTTGCGGATGTTGAAATGATCGGATCCACTTGAAGAGAAACACGCCGGTTTAAAGGAAATTGGCATGACAATCTCGATTATCCAGAAGGATTAGTGTTCACATAGAGGTATGAGAACACCATTTAGGAAAGGTATGGAATCAACAATTGACATTGAAGCAACTCGAATACCACAACTGAAAACAAAAACAAAGGATTGGCTTGCAAAATAAGCCAGAACAAACATATGATAGAGATTTCGTCCGAAGTTCTCGTGGTGGGACCTACACGGGCTCGACCGTACAGCACCATCATGTACAAGGCAGTGCACATGACATACGAAGCGTCCCCGAGTCAGCATAGCCAAGGACTCTTTAAGAAACAACGAGACCACTGTAAAATCGACCGTGAATAGGCGAACCACTAGACGTCGAACCCCAATTTCATATCATACATCTGACGGAAAGATATCCTAAGAGCTACTTGAATTCCCACCTATGAAACTCCCAAAACTTTCCGGTTATGCAATCAGGTGTTGAGGATACAGGGGAAGCATAATATCTCACCCAAGCTAGCAAATCCTACATCCAGCTGCATCCATCCTTCAACACATAACCAAGAAACCTTCGAAAACCATCTATCTCAACCTTCAAAAAGCATCTGTTATACAAGTTATGGCAATACTCCCGAACTCCCGCCCCAGTACTGGGTGGCGTCGAGGTTATCTCACCAACGAACTGCATAAAGGAGATTTTCGATGTCGCGCACATATCTCAAGTATACCAGAATTGCAACGATAAAATTATGATGACAACACCTCAGAGCTCAACTCCCCGGGACACTTCCACTAAACCCCTGACAGGAGGCACCAAGACAGTATTCTCATCATAAGCCATCGGAACAAAACCAAGATACTCGCGTGATCCTAAAAAAATTTTAGTGAAATTTGAGAAGAGAAGAGACAAAACTCTACATCAGGATGCCTTACAAGAGCGATGAGGGGACTGGGAAGTAAAAAGAATTCCTAAGCTCTCCGATATATAATTCCTAAAGGACTCAAAACATTTTTCTAGACACAACTCGGCTGCTAAAAACGATCAAGCAATGGGGCTCCTAAGGTCGGGGAAGGCTCTGATACCAACTTGTAACACCCTCGATGCGACTATATCTCCCACGTGTCGAGGCACGACTTAGAGGCATAATCGCATTGAAGGCATATGTTGCAAGTGAGGTAATCTTCACACAACCCATGTAGTATAATAAGGAATAAGAGATACATAGTTGGCTTACAATCGCCACTTCACACAATTACATGAATAAAGCATTGCATCAGTCAAATACACTCAGGGTCCGACTACGGAACCAAAATAAAAGAAGAACCCCAAATGCGACAAAGGTCCCCGATCGACCCCAACTGGGCTCCACTACTGATCAACTAAAACGAAACAACACAAATGATCAAGGTCTTCAACGAGCTCCTCTTGAGCTGGGCTGCATCATCTGCACGGACTCATCGGCACCTGCAAACTGGTTTTGGAAGTATCTGTGAGCCACAGGGACTCAGCAATCTCGCACCCTCGCGATCAAGACTATTTAAGCTTATGGGTAAGGTAAAGGTATGAGGTGGAGCTGCAGCAAGCGACTAGCATATATGGTGGCTAACCTATTCGCAAACGAGAGCGAGAAGAGAGGGCAAAGCACGGTCGATAAAATATGATCAAGAAGTGATCCTGGACTACCTACGTCAAGCATAACTCCAACAACCGTGTTCACTTCCCGGACTCCGCCGGAAAGAGACCATCACGGTTACACACACGGTTGATTCATTTTAATTAAGGTCAACTTTAGGTTTTCTACAACCGGACGTTAACAAATTCCCATCTGCCCATGACCGCGGGCATGGCTTTCGAAAGGTCAAATCCCTGTAGGGTGTCCCAACTTAGCCCATGACAAGCTCTCACGGTCAACGAAGGAATAGACCTCCACCCGAGACGTTCCGGTCAGACTCGGTATCCCAGTACAACAAGACATTTCGACAGGGTAAAACTAAACCAGCAACACCGCCCGATGCGCCGACATCCTGATGGGAGCTGCACATATCTCGTTCTCAGGGCAACACCGGATGAGCTCTCCGTACAACTAAAACCAGCCCTCAAGTTTCCCCGAGGTGGCGCTGCAAAGGACTCTAGTTCGGACCAACACTTAGACAAGCACTGGCCCGGGGGGGTTAAAATAAAGATGACCCTCGGGATGCGCGACTCCCAAGGGAAAAAGGCTAGGTGGCAAATGGTAAGACCAATGTTGGGCATTGCTGGCAAAGCTTTACTTAAGGCGAACTGTCAAGGGGTTCCCATTATAGCCCAACCGCGTAAGGGACGCAAAAATCCGGGAACATAACACCGATATGACGGAAACTAGGGCGGCAAGAGTGGAACAAAACACCAGGCATAAGGCCGAGCCTTCCACCCTTTACCAAGTATATAGATGCATTAATTAAATAAGATATATTGTGATATCCCAACAAGTAAGCAAATGTTCCAACAAGGAACGAACTCCATGTTCCAACAAGGAACAAACTTCGATCTTCACCTGCAACTAACAACGCTATAAGAGGGGCTGAGCAAAGCAGTAACATAGCCAATCAACGGTTTGCTAGGAAAATGGTGGGTTAGAGGCTGAACATGGCAATTGGGAGGCTGACAAGCAAGTGGTAGGCATCGTAGCAATGGCATAGCAAAAGAGCGAGCAAACTAGCATAGCAAAGATAGTAGTGATTTCGAGGGTATGATCATCTTGCCTGAGATCCCGCAAGGAAGAAGAACGAGTCCATGAAGAAGACAAACGGAACATAGACGAACGGTTCCTCACAAACACGACGTTAGCGGAACCAACCCGAAGAAGCAATCACCGGAAAAGAAGCACACAACACAGTAAACAACCAACACATCAACATGGCATGATGCACAATCGAGTATGATGCATGTCCGGTTTAATGAAGCATGGCATGGCATGGCAAAGTGCACAAACTATCCTACAAATTAAGTGGAGCTCAATATGCATCGGGATGCATATAGACAAAACACCACATCAATTATTTAGTTCGATCTCGTTTATGTACCCAACAATATTAAATGTTGTTAAACATGGCAAGAGGTGAAGCAAACGAAAACTACCTATCTAGTCAAGTTTAAATGAGGCCGGAACAACAAAACAACAAGTCCGGAAAATCCCCATGTGCAAATATTAGGTTTGGTCCTGATCTGTCCTAAACACAATTTTAGAGTTGTTTAACATGCAAAGTAAGGTCACCACGTTAAACTAGGCAAAATTCTACCCCATTTACATATAAAGTTTATTAAATTCCGAGTTACGGTTATTTAGTTATGAATAAAATCATTTTAACATGGCATAGGGGCAAATTTAATCAAACAGCATTTTAAATATTTTAACATGGCAAGAAAGTGGCATATTATGAAAGTAGATGAAAAACTAAGCGTATTTCATATATAAATCATTTTAATCCGGTGCACGGTTCGTGAGTTATTAAATGCATGATCATGAGGGCCTTTTCTGTAAAACTGCAGTCTCTGGAAAATTAGACAAATCTCAGATCTGAAAAAAAAATGGCTATGGGCCGAAACTGGCAGCCCAACCGAAATAGAGGAGGGGGTGCTGGGGGTGTGGCCTCACCCATGGGCCACGGCCCGGACGGTGGTGGAGGCCGGTAGCTGGGCCGGCCAAAGGACGTGGCTGGGCCGGATCTGGCACGGCGGCCCTCATGCGCGGGAGGAAGCGGAGGCAGGCCGAGGCGGGGGCGCTGGGCCTGGAGGCGCTGGATGCGGCCCACGCGGCCAGCGTGAGGCTTGCCGTGGACTGGGCCGAGCTGGATCTGACCGATCCGGTCAACGCGGGCGCGGCTGCGCTCGTCTCGCTCGATGCGGAGCGAGGCACTGGGTCGTCCTCCTCGCGCAAGGGCGAAGCAGAGGAGGCGAGCAGGGCAGCGGGATCCGGCCAGGTAGGGCCGCGCCTGGAGGAGAAGGCGGATCCAGCCGGATCTGAGGCGGGGAAGGGCGCAGACGGTCCCTGGCGGCGGCGCTGTCGGTCTCGAGCGGCACGGGGAGACTCAAAGAAGAGGCGGGGCTAGCAGCAGACAGGGATGGATGGAACCGGCGTTCCCCTGCGACAGCGACGACGCAGCAACAGATCGGAGTGGCGGCGATGTTTCTTCATGGTCACCGACGAGGGCGCGATGTGAGGTGAGGAAAAGGGCGGCCCTGCTGCCCCGGTGCTGCAGGCGGAGGAGCTTGGACCAGCTGGGCCTTGGGCGCGAGCGTTCCCGCTCGGGGGAAGCTCCTGTGGTCAACGGCGAAGACGACTGCGAGGACGAAGGACGACGCGGGCGCGGCTCGGGGCTCCGGTGGCACGCGAGCAGAGGCACCTACGGGTGCTCGAGGTGGATGGGTGGATCTGAAAACGAGGAAGGGATTTGGATCGGGGAGGATCCCGATGAGGAAGAGACAGGAAGAGTGGCGGCGGCGGATGAGGGCAATGATGGGACAAGAATCCCTAGAAGTTAGGGTTAGGCAGCATATATAGCAAGGATTTTGGGTAGGGGCTAGCTCGTCCCTCCGATCGAAATCAGACGGTCGCGAATAAAATAGCTAGGGGGCCCAAACAAGAAAATGGTGACGTTTTGTAGACGTTTGGGGATGATCCGGATCCAACGGTGGCAACAGTCCGGGTCGGGTCCGGGACAACTTTCGGACGCGCACGGAGGGGGGGTCGCGGGCTGACAAGAGAGGTTAGGTAGGGCCTGGCGATAGGTAGTGAGATGTGTAGACGGTCTCGAGCTGAGAGAAGAGAAGAGGGGGCGGCCCGGCGACTGTTTCCGGAGACCGAAAACGTCCGACGTTAGACCGGCTACTATTGCCGCTATATTTATCCGTTGGGGCGTCAAACGAACTCCGATTGCGACGAAACTTGACAGGCGGTCTGTCTACACTATAATAAGACCGCACACCAAATTTCAACCCAATCCGAGAACATTTTCCGGCCACTTATAAAATACTATCTCGGACATGTCGCGGGCGCGTGCAAGTGTGTCCGGGCTCAGAACGGACAACGGAGAGAATGAGGAGGCCGGGACGGATGCAAGTTTTGAAAACATGATGATGCAATGCACATGATGACATGATGAAATGCAACACGCAAGCGAATGACATGGCAACGACGGCGAATAACTGAATGACACCTGGCACATCGGTCTCGGGGCGTTACATCTAATCAAATTATTCAATGAACTCCCACTTAGATAGACATCCCTCTAGTCATCTAAGTATAACATGATCCGAGTTAACTAGGCCGTGTCCGATCATCATGTGAGATGGACTAGCCAACATCGGTGAACATCTTCATGTTGATCGTATCTTCTATATGACTCATGCTCGACCTTTCGGTCTTCTGTGTTCCGAGGCCATGTCTGTACATGCTAGGCTCGTCAAGTCAACCTAAGTGTTTGCATGTGTAAATCTGTCTTACACCCGTTGTATGTGAACGTTGGAATCTATCACACATGATCTTTACGTGGTGCTTCGAAATAACGAACTGTCGCAACGGTGCACAGTTAGGGGGAACACTTTCTTGAAATTATTATGAGGGATCACCTTATTTACTACCGTCGTTCTAAGTAAACAAGATGCAAAAACATGATAAACATCACATGCAATCAAATAATAATAGTGACATGATATGGCCAATATCACATAGCTCTTTGATCTCCATCTTGGGGCTCCATGATCATCTTGTCACCGGCATGACACCATGATCTCCATCATCGTGTCTCCATGAAGTTGCTCGCCAACTATTACTTCTACTACTATGGCTAACACGTTTAGCAATAAAGTAAAGTAATTTACATGGCGTTTCTCAATGACACGCAGGTCATACAAAAAATAAAGACAACTCTGTTGGGGAACGAAGTAATTTCAAAAAAATTCCTACGCACACGCAAGATCATGGTGATGCATAGCAACGAGAGGGGAGAGTGTTGTCTACGTACCCTCGTAGACCGATAG
This sequence comes from Triticum monococcum, assembly GCA_034509565.1. Taxonomy (NCBI): domain Eukaryota; kingdom Viridiplantae; phylum Streptophyta; class Magnoliopsida; order Poales; family Poaceae; genus Triticum; species Triticum monococcum. Next base: position 481,115,908 of record CM067843.1, read on the forward strand.
CGGAAGCGTTATGACAACGCGGTTGATGTAGTCGTACGTCTTCACGGCCCGACCGATCAAGGACTGAAACTACGGCACCTCCGAGTTCTAGCACACGTTCAGCTCGATGACGATCCCCGGACTCCGATCCAGCAAAGTATCGGGGAAGAGTTCCATCAGCACGACGGCGTGGTGATGATCCTGATGTACTACTGTCGCGGGGCTTCGCTTAAGCACCGCTACAATATTATCGAGGACTATGGTGGAAGGGGGCACCGCACACGGCTAAGAATATGATCACGTGGATCAACTTGTGTGTCTCTGGGGTGCCCCTGCCTCCGTATATAAAGGTTCAAGAGGGGGAGGCCGGCCGGCCATCATAGGGCGCGCCAGGAGGAGTCCTACTCCCTCCGGGAGTAGGACTTCTCCCCCAATCCTAGTTGGAATAGGATTCGCGAGGTGGGAAAAGAGGGAGAGAGAAGGAGGGGGGCGCCGACCCCCTCTCTCCTTGTCCTATTCGGACTAGGGGGGAGGGGGCGCGGCCCAGCCCTGGCCGCCTCTCCTCTTCTTCCACTAAGGCCCACTAAGGCCCATATAGCTCCCGGGGCGGTTCCGGTAACCTCCCCGTACTCCGGTAAAATCCCGATTTCACCCGGAACACTTCCGATATCCAAACATAGGCTTCCAATATATCAATCTTTATGTCTCGACCATTTCGAGACTCCTCGTCATGTCCGTGATCTCATCCGGGACTCCGAACAACCTTCGGTATATCAAAACGTATAAACTCATAATATAACTGTCATCGAAACCTTAAGCGTGCGGACCCTACGGGTTCGAGAACAATGTAGACTTGACCGAGATACATCTCCGGTCAATAACCAATAGCGGGACCTGGATGCCCATATTGGCTCCTACATATTCTACGAAGATCTTTATCGGTCAGACCGCATAACAACATACGTTGTTCCCTTTGTCATCGGTATGTTACTTGCCCGAGATTCGATCGTCGGTATCCAATACCTAGTTCAATCTCGTTACCGGCAAGTCTCTTTACTCGTTCCGTAATACATCATCCCGCAACTAACTCATTAGTTGCAATGCTTGCAAGGCTTAAGTGATATGCATTACTGAGAGGGCCCTGAGATACCTCTCCAACGATCGGAGTGGCAAATCCTAATCTCGAAATACGTCAACCCAACATGTACCTTTGGAGACACTTGTAGAGCACCTTTATAATCACCCAATTACGTTGTGACGTTTGGTTGCACACAAAGTGTTCCTCCGGCACACGGGAGTTACATAATCTCATAGTCATAGGAACATGTATAAGTCATGAAGAAAGCAATAGCAACATACTAAACGATCGGGTGCTAAGCTAATGGAATGGGTCATGTCAATCAAATCATTCAACTAATGATGTGATCCCGTTAATCAAATGACAACTCTTTGTCCATGGTTAGGAAACATAACCATCTTTGATTAACGAGCTAGTCAAGTAGAGGCATACTAGTGACACTCTGTTTGTCTATGTATTCACACATGTATTATGTTTCCGGTTAATACAATTCTAGCATGAATAATAAACATTTATCATGAAATAAGGAAATAAATAATAACTTTATTATTGCCTCTAGGGCATATTTCCTTCGGTCTCCCACTTGCACTAGAGCCAATAATCTAGATCACATCACCATGTGATTAACATCGATAGTTGACATCATCATGTGATTAACACCCATAGTTCACATCGCCATGTGACCAACACCAAAGGGTTTACTAGATTCAGTAATCTAGTTCACATCGCTTATGTGATTAACACCCAAAGAGTACTAAGGTGTGATCATGTTTTGCTTGTGAGAGAAGTTTAGTCAACGGGTCTGCCATATTCAGATCCGTATGTATTTTGCAAATTTCTATGTCAACGATGCTCTGCATGGAGCTACTCTTAGCTAATTGCTCCCACTTTCAATACGTATCCAGATTGAGACTTGGAGTCATCTAGATCAATGTCAAAATTTGCATCGACGTAACCTTTTATGACGAACCCTTTTTGTCACGTCCATAATTGAGAAACATATCCTTATTTCACTAAGGATAATTTTGACCGTTGTCCAGTGATCTACTCCTAGATCACTATTGTACTCCCTTGCCAAAATCAGTGTAGGGTATACAATAGATCTGGTACACAGAATGGCATACTTTATAGAACCTATGGCCAAGGCATAGGGAATGACTTTCATTCTCTTTCTATCTTCTGTCGTGGTCGTGTTTTGAGTCTTACTCAATTTCACACCTTGTAACACAGGCAAGAACTCTTTCTTTGACTGTTCCATTTTGAACTACTTCAAAATCTTGTCAAGGTATGTAGTCATTGAAAAAACTTATCAAGCGTTTTGATCTATCTCTATATGTTCCTATGCTTTGCTCAATATGTAAGTAGCTTCACCGAGGTCTTTCTTTGAAAAACTCCTTTCAAATACTCCTTTATGCTTTGCTGAATAATTCTACATTATTTCCGATCAACAATATGTCATTCACATATACTTATCAGAAATGTTGTAGTGCTCCCACTCACTTTCTTGTAAATACAGGCTTCACCGCAAGTCTGTATAAAACTATATGCTTTGATCAACTTATCAAAGCGTGTATTCCAACTCCGAGATGCTTGCACCAGTCCATAGACGAATCGCTGGAGCTTGCATATTTTGTTAGCACCTTTAGGATTGACAAAACCTTCTGGTTGCATCATATACAACTCTTCTTTAATAAATCCATTAAGGAATGCAGTTTTGTTTATCCATTTGCCAGATTTTATAAAATGCGGCAATTGCTAACATGATTCGGACAGACTTAAGCATAGATACGAGTGAGAAACTCTCATCGTAGTCAACACCTTTAAACTTGTCGGAAAAAATTTGCGACAATTCTAGCTTTGTAGATAGTAACACTACTATCAGCGTCCGTCTTCCTCTTGAAGATCCCTTTATTTTCTATGGCTTGCCGATCATCGGGCAAGTCAACCAAAGTCTACACTTTGTTCTCATACATGGATCCCATCTCAGATTTCATGGCCTCAAGCCATTTATCGAAATCTGGGCTCATCATCGCTTCCTCATAGTTCGTAAGTTCGTCATGGTCTAGTAACATGACTTCTAGAACAGGATTACCGTACCACTCTGGTGCGGATCTCACTCTGGTTTACCTACGAGATTCGATAGTAACTTGATCTGAAGTTACATGATCATCATCATTAGCTTCCTCACTAATTGGTGTAGTAGTCACAAGAACAGATTTCTGTGATGAACTACTTTCCAATAAGGGAGATGGTACAATTACCTTATCAAGTTTTCTACTTTCCTCCCACTCACTTCTTTCGAGAGAAACTCCTTCTCTAGAAAGTATCCATTCTCATCAACGAATGTCTTGCCTTCGGATCTGTGATAGAAGGTGTACCCAACAGTCTCCTTTGGGTACCCTATGAAGACATATTTCTCCAATTTGGGTTTGAGCTTATCAGGATGAAACTTTTTCATATAAGCATCACAACCTGAAACTTTAAGAAACGACAACTTTGGTTTCTTGCCAAACCACAGTTCAGATTGTATCGTCTCAACGGACTTAGATGGTGCCCCTTTTTAACGTGAATGCAGCTGTCTTTAATGCATAACCTCAAAAATGATATTGGTAGATCGGTAAGAGACATCATAGATCGCACCATATCTAATAAAGTACGGTTATGACGTTCGGACACACCATTACATTGTGGTGTTCCAGGTGGCGTGAGTAGTGAAACTATTTCACATTGTTTTAATTGAAGACCAAACTCGTAACTCAAATATTTGTCTCCGCGATCAGATCGTAGAAACCTTATTTTCTTGTCACGATGATTTTCCACTTCACTCTGAAATTCTTTGAACTTTTCAAATGTTTCAGACTTATGTTTCATCAAGTAGATATACCCATATCTTCTCAAATCATCTGTGAAGGTCAGAAAATAATGATACCCGCTACAAGCCTTGATATTCATCGGTCCACATACATCAGTATGTATGATTTCCAACAAATCTGTTGCTTTCTCCATTGTTCCGGAGAATGGCATTTTAGTCATCTTGCCCAAGAGACATGGTTCCCAAGCATCAAGTGATTCATAATCAAGTGATTCCAAAATCCCATCAGCATGGAGTTTCTTCATGCGCTTTACACCAATATGACCTAAACGGCAGTGCCACAAACAAGTTGCACTATCATTATTAACTTTGCATCTTTTGGCTTCAATATTATGAATATCTGTATCACTACAATCGAGATCCAACAAACCATTTTCGTTGGTGTGTATGACCATAGAAGGTTTTATTCATGTAAACAGAACAACAATTGTTCTCTAACTTAAATGAATAACCGTATTGCAATAAAAATGATCAAATCATATTTATGCTCAACGCAAACACCAAATAACACTTATTTAGGTTCAACATTAATCCCGAAAGTATAGGGAGTGTGCGATGATGATCATATCAATCTTGGAACCACTTCCAATACACATCGTCACTTCACCCTTAACTAGTCTCTATTTATTCTGCAACTCCCGTTTCGAGTTACTAATCTTAGCAACTGAACTAGTACCAAATACTGAGGAGTTGCTATGAACACTAGTAAAGTACACACCAATAACATGTATATCAAATATACCTTTTGTTCACTTTGCCATCCTTCTTATCCGCCAAATACTTGGGGCAGTTCTGCTTCCAGTGACCAGTTCCTTTGCAGTAGAAGCACTTAGTCTCAGGCTTAGGACCAGACTTGGGCTTCTTCACTTGAGCAGCAACTTGCTTGCCATTCTTCTTAAAGTTCCCCTTCTTCCTTTTTGCCCTTTTCTTGAAACTAGTGGTCTTGTCTACCATCAACACTTGATGTTTTTCTTGATTTCTACCTTCATCAATTTTAGCATCACGAAGAGCTTGGGAATCGTTTCCGTTATCCCTTGCATACTATGGTTCATCACGAAGTTCTACTAACTTCGTGATGGTGACTAGAGAATTCTGTCAATCACTATCTTATCTGGAAGATTAACTCCCACTTGATTCAAGTGATTGTAGTACCCAGACAATCTGAGTACATGCTCACTGCTTGAGCGATTCTCCTCCATCTTGTAGCTATAGAACTTGTTGGAGACTTCATATCTCTCAACTCGGGTATTTGCTTGAAATATTAACTCAACTCCTGGAACATCTCATATGGTCCATGACGTTCAAAACGTCTTTGAAGTCCCGATTCTAAGCCGTTAAGCATAGTGCACTAAACTATCAAGTAGTCATCATATTGAGCTAGCCAAACGTTCATAACGTCTGCATTTGCTCCTGCAATAGGTCTGTCACCTAGCGGTGCATCAAGGACATAATTTTTCTGTGCAGCAATGAGGATAAACCTCATATTACGGATCCAATCCGCATCATTGCTACTAACATCTTTCAACATAGTTTTTCTCTAGGAACATATCAAAACAAACATAGGGAAGCAACAACGCGAGCTATTGATCTACAACATAATTTGCAAAATACTACCAGGACTAAATTCATGATAAATTTAAGTTCAATTAATCATATTACTTAAGAACTCCCACATAGATAGACATCCCTCTAATCCTCTAAGTGATCACGTGATCCAAATCAACTAAACCATGTCCGATCATCACGTGAGATGGAGTAGTTTCATTGGTGAACATCACTATGTTGATCATATCTACTATATGATTCACGCTCGACCTTTCGGTCTTCGTGTTCCAAGGCCATATCTGCATATGCTTGCCTCGTCAAGTATAACCTGAGTATTCCGTGTGTGCAACTGTTTTGCACCCGTTGTATTTGAACGTAGAGCCTATCACACCCGATCATCACGTGGTGTCTTAGCACGAAGAACTTTCACAATGGTTCATACTCAGGGAGAACACTTCTTGATAATTTTAGTGAGAGATCATCTTATAATGCTACCGTCAATCAAAGCAAGATAAGATGCATAAAAGATAAACATCACATGCAATCAATATAAGTGATATGATATGGCCATCATCATCTTGTGCCTGTGATCTCCATCTCCGAAGCATCGTCATGATCACCATCGTCACCGGCGCGACACCTTGATCTCCATCGTAGCATCGTTGTCGTCTCGCCAATCTTATGCTTCCACGACTATCGCTACCGCTTAGTGATAAAGTAAAGCATTACAGCACGATTGCATTGCATACAATAAAGCGACAACCATATGGCTCCTGCCAGTTGCCGATAACTCGGTTACAAAACATGATCATCTCATACAATAAAATTTAGCATCATGTCTTGACCATATCACATCACAACATGCCCTGCAAAAACAAGTTAGACGTCCTCTACTTTGTTGTTGCAAGTTTTACATGGCTGCTACGGGCTTAAGCAAGAAACAATCTTACCTACGCATCAAAACCACAACGATAGTTTGTCAAGTTGGTGCTGTTTTAACCTTCGCAAGGACCGGGCGTAGCCACACTTGGTTCAACTAAAGTTGGAGAAACTGTCATCCACAAGCCACCTATGTGCAAAGCACGTCGGGAGAACCGGTCTCGTGTAAGCATACGCGTAATGTCGGTCCGGGCCGCTTCGTCCAACAAAACCGCCGAACCAAAGTATGACATGCTGGTAAGCAGTATGACTTATATCGCCCACAACTCACTTGTGTTCTACTTGTGCATATAACATCAACACATAAAACCTAGGCTCTGATACCACTGTTGGGGAACGTAGTAATTTCAAAAAATTCCTACGCACACGCAAGATCATGGTGATGCATAGCAACCAGAGGGGAGAGTGTTGTCTACGTACCCTCGTAGACCAATAGCGGAAGTGTTATGACAACGCGGTTGATGTAGTCGTACGTCTTCACGGCCCGACCGATCAAGCACTGAAACTACGGCACCTCCGAGTTCTAGCACACGTTCAGCTCGATGACGATCCCCGGACTCCGATCCAGCAAAGTGTCGGGGAAGAGTTCCGTCAGCACGACGGCGTGGTGACGATCTTGATGTACTACTATCGCAGGGCTTCGCTTAAGCACCGCTACAATATTATCGAGGACTATGGTGGAAGGGGGCACCGCACATGGCTAAGAATATGATCACGTGGATCAACTTGTGTGTCTCTAGGGTGCCCCTGCCTCTGTATATAAAGGTTCAAGAGGGGGAGGCCAGCCGGCCATCATAGGGCGCGCCAGGAGGAGTCCTACTCCCTCCGGGAGTAGGACTTCTCCCCCAATCCTAGTTGGAATAGGATTCGCGAGGTGGGAAAAGAGGGAGAGAGAAGGAGGGGGCGCCGGCCCCCTCTCTCCTTGTCCTATTCGTACTAGGGGGAGGGGCGCGCGGCCCAGCCCTGGCCGCCTCTCCTCTTCTTCCACTAAGGCCAACTAAGGCCCATATAGCTCCCGGGGGGGTTCCGGTAACCTCCCGGTACTCCAGTAAAATCCCGATTTCACCCGGAACACTTCCGATATCCAAACATAGGCTTCCAATATATCAATCTTTATGTCTCGACCATTTTGAGACTCCTCGTCATATCCATGATCTATTCCAGGACTCCGAACAACCTTCGGTACATCAAAACATATAAACTCATAATATAACTGTCATCGAAACCTTAAGCGTGCGGACCCTACGGGTTTGAGAACAATGTAGACATGACCGAGATACGTCTCCGGTCAATAACCAATAGCAGGACCTGGATGCCCATATTGGCTCCTACATATTCTACGAAGATCTTTATCGGTCAGACCGCATAACAACATACGTTGTTCCCTTTGTCATCGGTATGTTACTTGCCCGAGATTCTATCATCGGTATCCAATACCTAGTTCAATCTCGTTACCGGCAAGTCTCTTTACTCATTCCGTAATACATCATCCCGCAACTAACTCATTAGTTGCAATGCTTGATAGGCTTAAGTGATGCGCATTACCGAGAGGGCCCTGAGATACCTCTCCGACGATCGGAGTGACAAATCCTAATCTCGAAATACGTCAACCCAACATGTACCTTTGGAGACACCTGTAGAGCACCTTTATAATCACCCAGTTACGTTGTGACATTTGGTTGCACACAAAGTGTTCCTCCGACGCACGGGAGTTACATAATCTCATAGTCATAGGAACATGTATAAGTCATGAAGAAAGCAATAGCAACATACTAAACGATCGGGTGCTAAGCTAATGGAATGGGTCATGTCAATCAGATCATTCAACTAATGATGTGATCCCGTTAATCAAATGACAACTCTTTGTCCATGGTTAGGAAACATAACCATCTTTGATTAACGAGCTAGTCAATTAGAGGCATACTAGTGACACTCTGTTTGTCTATGTATTCACACATGTATTATGTTTCCGGTTAATACAATTCTAGCATGAATAATAAACATTTATCATGAAATAAGGAAATAAATAATAACTTTATTATTGCCTCTAGGGCATATTTCCTTCAAACTCCTATGGCTCCTGCCGGTATTCATACTCATCGACATGCAAGTCGTGATTCCTATTACAATGGTATGAACATTTCATACATCACATATATATCATTCATCATTCATCACAACTTTGGCCATATCACATCACAAAACACTTGCTGCAAAAACAAGTTAAACATCCTCTAATTGTTGTTGCAAGTGTTACATGGCTGCAATAGGGTTCTAGCAAGAACGTTTTCTTACCTACGTGAAAGCCACAACGTGATTTGTCAACTTCTATTTACCCTTCATAAGGACCCTTTTCATCGAATCTGCTCCAACTAAAGTGGGAGAGACAGACACCCGCCAGCCACCTTATGCAACTAGTGCATGTTAGTCGGTGGAACCGGTCTCACGTAAGCGTACGTGTAAGGTTGGTCCGGGCCGCTTCATCCTACAATCCCGCTGAAGCAAAATAAGACTAGTAGCGGCAAGAAAGTTGACAACATCTACGCCCACAACAAATTGCGTTCTACTCGTGCAAAGAGAACTACGCATAGACCTAGCTCATGATGCCACTATTGGGGAACGTTGCAGAAAACAAAAAATTTCCTACGGTTTGACCAAGATCCATCTATGAGTTCATCTAGCAACGAGTGATTGGATTGCATCTACATACCTTTGTAGATCACGCGCGGAAGCGTTCAAAGAACGGGGATGAGGAAGTCGTACTCGACGTGATCCAAATCACCGGAGATCCTAGCGCCGACCGGACGGCACCTGTTCAACACACGTACGGTCAGCGTGACGTCTCCTTCTTGATCCAGCAAGGGGGAAGAAGAGGTTGATGAAGATCCAGCAGCACGACTGTGTGGTGGTGGATGCAGGAGTCACTGCAGCAGGGCTTCGCCGTTCTACTGCGAGAGGGAGAGGTGTAGCAGGGGAGAGGGAGGCGCCAAGACTCCAGGGTGCGGCTGCCCCTCCCTCCTCCCCCCTATATAGGCCCCCTAGGGGGTGCGCCGGCCCTAGGAGATGGGATCTCCTAGGGGGGGCGGCGGCCAAGGGGTGGAGTGCCCCCCAAGCCAGGTGGGGCGCCCCCCCCCCCACCCTAGGGTTCCCAACCCTAGGCGCATGGGGTGGGCCAAGGGGGGCACACCAGCCCACTATGGGCTGGTTCCCCTCCCCACTTTAGCCCATGGGGCCCTCTGAGATGGGTGGCCCCACCCGGTGGACCCTCCCGGTGACCCCCGAAACTCTCCCGATGGCCGAAACTGCACTTCCTATATATAATTCTTCACCTCCAGACCATTCCGGAACCCCTCGTGACGTCCGGGATCTCATCAGGGACTCCGAACAACTTTTGAGTTACTGCATATTCATATCTCTACAACCCTAGCGTCACCGAACCTTAAGTGTGTAGACCCTACAGGGTCGGGAGACATGCAAACATGACCGAGATGGCTCTCCGGTCAATAACCAATAGCGGGATCTGGATACCCATGTTGGCTCCCACATGCTCCTTGATGATCTCATCGGATGAACTATGATGTCGAGGATTCAAGCAACCCCGTATACAATTCCCTTTGTCAATCAGTACGTTACTTGCCCGAGATTCGATCGTCGGTATCCCAATACCTCGTTCAATCTCATTATCGACAAGTCACTTTACTCGTACCGTAATGCATGATCCCGTGACCAGACACTTGGTCACTTTGAGCTCATTATGATGATGCATTACCGAGTGGGCCCAGAGATACCTCTCCGTCATACGGAGTGACAAATCCCAGTCTTGATCCGTGTCAACCCAACAGACACTTTCGGAGATACCCGTAGTATACCTTTATAGTCACCCAGTTACGTTGTGACATTTGGTACACCCAAAGCACTCCTACGGTATCCGGGAGTTACACGATCTCATGGTCTAAGGAAAAGATACTTGACATTGGAAAAACTCTAGCAAACGAACTATACGATCTTGTGCTATGTTTAGGATTGGGTCTTATCCATCACATCATTCTCCTAATGATGTGATCTCGTTATCAATGACATCCAATGTCCATAGTCAGGAAACCATGACTATCTGTTGATCAACAAGCTAGTCAACTAGAGGCTTACTATTGGGGAACGTAGTAATTTCGAAAATTTTCCTACGCACATGCAAGATCATGGTGATGCACAGCAACGAGAGGGGAGAGTGTTGTCTACGTACCAACGCAGACCGACTGCGGAAGCGATCACACAACATAGAGGAAGTAGTCGTACGTCTTCTTCCCGATCCGACCGATCCAAGCACCGTTACTCCGGCACCTCCGAGTTCTTAGCACACGTTCAGCTCGATGACGATCCTCGGGCTCCGATCCAGCAAAGCGTCGAGGAAGAGTTCCGTCAGCACGACGGCGTGATGACGATCTTGATGTACTACCGACGCAGGGCTTCGCCTAAGCACTACAACGGTATGATCGAGGTGGAATATGGTGGCAGGGGGCACCGCACACGTCTAAGGAACGATCTCAAGGATCAACTTGTGTGTCTTGGGGTGTCCCCTGCCTCCGTATATAAAGGTTGGAGGAGGGGGGCTGGCCGGCCAGAGAGAGGGAGGCGCAGGGGGAGTCCCACTCCTACCGGGAGTAGGACTCCCCCCTCCAATCCTATTCCAACTAGGACTCTCAAGGGGGAAAGGAGAGAGAGGGGGGCCGGCCCCTTCTCCTAGTCCTACTAGGACTTGGGGAGGGGGGGGGGCGCCGGCCAGCTATGGGCTGCCCCTTTTCTCTTTTCCACTAAGGCCCAATAGGCCCATTAGTCTCCCGGGGGGTTCCGGTAACCCTCCCGGTATTCCGGTAAAATCCCGATTTCACCCGGAACACTTCCTATGTCCAAACATAGGCTTCCAATATATCAATCTTTACGTCTCGACCATTTCGAGACTCCTCGTCATGTCCGTGATCTCATTCGGGACTCCGAACAACCTTCGGTACATCAAAATGCATAAACTCATAATAACTGTCATCGTAACGTTAAGCGTGCGGACCCTACGGTTCGAGAACAATGTAGACATGACCGAGACACGTCTCCGGTCAATAACCAATAGCGGGACCTGGATGCCCATATTGGCTCCTACATATTCTACGAAGATCTTTATCGGTCAGACCGCATAACAACATACGTTGTTCCCTTTGTCATTGGTATGTTACTTGCCCGAGATTCGATCGTCGGTATCCAATACCTAGTTCAATCTCGTTACTGGCAAGTCTCTTTACTCGTTCCGTAATACATCATCTCACAACTAACATATTAGTTGCAGTGCTTGCAAGGCTTATGTGATGTGCATTACCGAGAGGGCCCAGAGATACCTCTCCGACAATCGGAGTGACAAACCCTAATCTCGAAATACGCCAACCCAACATCTACCATTGGAGACACCTGTAGTACTCCTTTATAATCACCCAGTTACGTTGTGACGTTTGATAGTACCCAAAGTGTTCCTCCGGTAAACGGGAGTTGCATAATCTCATAGTTATAGGAACATGTATAAGTCATGAAGAAAGCAATAGCATCATACTAAACGATCGGGTGCTAAGCTAATGGAATGGGTCATGTCAATCAGATCATTCAACTAATGATGTGACCTCGTTAATCAAATAACAACTCTTTTGTCCATGGTTAGGAAACATAACCATCTTTGATTAACGAGCTAGTCAAGTAGAGGCATACTAGTGACACTCTGTTTGTCTATGTATTCACACATGTATTATGTTTCCGGTTAATACAATTCTAGCATGAATAATAAACATTTATCATGATATAAGGAAATAAATAATAACTTTATTATTGCCTCTAGGGCATATTTCCTTCACTTACTAGGGACATGTTGGTGTCTATGTATTCACACTTGTATTACGATTTCCGGATAACACAATTATAGAATGAATAAAAGACAATTATCATGAACAAGGAAATATAATAATAATCCTTTTATTATTGCCTCTAGGGCATATTTCCAACAAAAGATGGGACTGGAGATGAGTCCACTTTATTTAAAAGGTGTCCCAATGATTCGGAGTTTTTAGATCTTGATGCAAAAATCAATAAAAGTGGGATTGAAGAGGTCAAAACTTTACATAGCAATGAACCCACTATTTTGTATTTCAAGGAATTTAATTATGATAATTTCTCTATCATAGATTGTATTTCCTTGTTGCAATCCGTGTAAAATTCTCCTCATGCTTATAATCAAAATAAAGCTTTTACTAAAAATATCATTGATGCTTTAATGCAATCCTATGAAGAAAAGCTTGAACTAGAAGTTTCTATCCCTAGAAAAATTTATGATGAGTGGGAAACTACTATTAAAATTAAGATTAAAGATTATGAATGCTATGCTTTGTGTGATTTGGGTGCTAGTGTTTCCACGATTCCAAAAACCTTGTGTGATGTGCTAGGTTTCCATGAATTTGATGATTGTTCTTTAAATTTGCATCTTGCGGATTCCACCATTAAGAAACCTATGAGAAGGATTAATGATGTTCTTATTGTTGCAAATAGGAATTATGTGCCCATAGATTTGATTGTTCTTGATATAGATTGCAATCCTACATGTCCTATTATTCTTGGTAGTCCTTTCCTTAGAATGATTGGTGCAATTATTGACATGAAAGATGGAAATATTAGATTCCAATTTCCGTTGAGGAAAGGCATGGAACACTTTCCTAGGAAGAAAATTAAATTGCCTCATGAATCTATTATGAGAGCCACTTATGGATTGCATACCAAAGATGGCAATACCTAGATCTATTCTTGTTTTTATGCCTACCTAGGGGCATTAAACGATAGTGCTTGTTGGGAGGCAACCCAATTTTATTTTTGTTCTTTGCTTTTTGCCCCTGTTTAGTAATAAATAATTCATCTAGCTTCTGTTATGATTGTGTTTTTTATGTTTTAATTAGTGTTTGTGCCAAGTAATGCCTTTAGGATCTTCTTGGGTGATAGTTGTTTGATCTTGCTATAAAAACAGAAACTTTTACACTCACAAAATTAAGTTTCATTTTTTACCAGAGAGCGATAAAATACCTACTCCACTTGCAGTATATCAATATACAAATTTCTCAGGTCGTCCTAATTTTTCAGAATTTTTGGAGTTACAGAAGTATTCGAAAGTTACAGATTGCTACAGACTATTCTGTTTTTGACAGATTCTATTTTCCGTGTGTTGTTTGCTTATTGTGATGAATCTATGAGTAGTATCAGGGGGTATGAGCCATAGAGAAGTTGGAATACAGTAGGTTTAACACCAATATAAATAAAGAATGAGTTCATTACAGTACCTTAAAGTGGTGGTTTATTTTCTTATACTAACGGAGCTCATGAGATTTTCTGTTGAAGTTTTGTGTTGTGAAGTTCTCAAGTTTTTGGGTAAAGATTTGATGGATTTTGGAATAAGGAGTGGCAAGAGCCTAACCTTGGGGATGCCCAAGGCACCCCAAGGTAAAATTCAAGGACAACAAAAAGCCTAAGCTTGGGGATGCCCCCAAAGGCATCCCCTCTTTCGTCTTCGTCAATCAGTAACTTTACTTGAGGCTATATTTTTATTCACCACATGATATGTGTTTTTCTTGGAGTGTATTGTATTATTTTGAGTCTTTGCTTTTTAGTTTACCACAATCGTCCTTTCTGTACACACCTTTTGGGAGAGACACGCATGAATCAAAATTTATTAGAATACTCTATGTGCTTCACTTATATCTTTTGAGCTAGATAATTTTGCCCTAGTGCTTCACTTATATCTTTTTAGAGCACCGTGGTGGTTTTAGTTTATAGAACTTATTGATCTCTCATGCTTCACTTATATTATTTTGAGAGTCTTTTAGAACAGCATGTAAATTTGCTTTGGCTATAAAACTAGTCCTAATATGATGGGCATCCAAGATGGGTATAATAAAAACTTTCATACAAAGTGCGTTGAATACTATGAGAAGTTTGATTCTTTATGATTGTTTTGAGATATGAAGAAGGTGATTCTTTACGACTTGTAGATTTTTGCAATAAGTATGTGAGGTCTTTATGACTAATGTTGAGTCCACGGATTATACGCACTCTCACCCTTGCTAGCCTCTCTAGTACCATGCAACTTTCGCCGGTACCATAAACCCACCATATACCATCCTCAAAACAGCCACCATACCTACCTATTATGGCATTTCCATAGCCATTCCAAGATATATTGCCAAGCCACTTTCCACCGTTCCGTTTATTATGACACACTCCATCATTGTCATATTGCCTTGCATGATCATGTAGTTGACATCGTATTTGTGGCAAAGCCACCATTCATAAATCTTTCATACATGTTACTCTTGATTCATTGCACATCCTGGTACACCACCGGAGGCATTCACATAGAGTCATATTTTGTTCTAAGTATCGAGTTGTAATTCTTGAGTTGTAAGTAAATAAAAGTGTGATGGTCATAATTATTAGAGCATTGTACCAGTGAGGAAAGGATGACGGAGACTATGATTCCCCCATAAGTCGGGATGAGACTCCAAACGAAAAAGATAGAAAATAAAAAAGGCCAAAAAAGAGAGGGCCAAAAAACAAAAAAAATGAGAGAAGAAGAGAGAAGGGACAATGCTACTATCCTTTTTCCACACTTGTGCTTCAAATTAGCACCATGATCTTCATGGTAGAGAGTCTCTTATTTTGTCACTTTCATATACTAGTGGGAATTTTTCATTATAGAACTTGGCTTGTATATTCCAATGATGGGCTTCCTCAAAATGCCCTAGGTCTTCGTGAGCTAGCAAGTTGGATGCACACCCACTTAGTTTCTTTTGTTGAGCTTTCATACATTTATAGCTCTAGTGCATCCATTTCATGGCAATCCCTACTCACTCACATTGATATCTATTGATGGGCACCTCCATAGCCTGTTGATATGCCCAGTTGATGTGAGACTATCTTCTCCATTTTTCTTCTCCACAACCACCCCTCCATTCCACCTATAGTGTTATATACATGGCTCACGCTCATGTATTGCGTGAAGATTGTAAAAGTTTGAGAACATCAAAAGTATGAAACAATTGCTTGCCTTGTCATCGGGGTTGTGCATGATTAAATATTTTGTGTGATGAAGATAGAGCATAGCCAGACTATATGATTTCGTAGGGATAGCTTTCTTTGGCCATGTTATTTTAAGAAGACATGATTGCTTTGTTAGTATGCTTGAAGTATTATTGTTTTTATGTCAATATTAAACTTTTGTCTTGAATCTTTCGGATCTGAACATTCATGCCACAATATAGAAAAATACATTGATAATTATGTTAGGTAGCATTCCACATCAAAAATTCTGTTTTTATCATTTACCTACTCGAGGACGGGCAAGAATTAAGCTTGGGGATGCTTGATACGTCTCCAACGTATCTATAATTTTTATTGTTCCATGCTATTATATTATCTATTTTGGATGTTTAATGGGATTTAATATGCTCTTTTATATTATTTTTGGGACAAACCTATTAACCGGAGGTCCAGTGCCAGTTTCTGTTTTTTGCCTATTTTAGAGTTTTGTGGAAAAGGAATTCCAAATGGAGTCCAAACGGAATGAAACCTTCGCCATGATCTTTCTTGGACCGAAAGCAATCCAGAAGACTTGGAGTTGAAGTCTGGAACTCCACGAGGAAGCCATGAGGCAGGAGGGCGCGCCCAGGGGGGTAGGCGGGCCCCCACCCTCGTGGGCCCCTCGTAGCTCCACTGGCGTACTTCTTTCGCCTATATATACTCTTATACCCTATAAACATCAGGGAGAGCCACGAAATCACTTATCCACTGTGGCAACCTTCTGTACCTGTGAGATCCGATGATCTGCCAGAGGGGGAATCGATCACGGAGGGCTTCTACATCAACACCATTGCCTCTCCGATGAAGCGTGAGTAGTTTACCACAGACCTTCGAGTCCATAGTTATTAGCTAGATTGCTTCTTCTCTCTCTTTGATTCTCAATACAAAGTTCTCCTTGATGTAATACTCTTTTACAGTGTGTTTGTCGAGATCCGATGAATTGTGGATTTATGAACAAGATTATCTATGAATATTATTTGGTTCTTCTCTGAATTCTTATATGCATGATTTGATATCTTTTCAAGTCTCTTCGAATTATTGGTTTAGTTTGGCCTACTAGATTGATCTTTCTTGCAATGGGAGAAGTGCTTAGCTTTGGGTTCAATCTTGCGGTGTCCTTTCCAAGTGACAGTAGGGGCAGCAAGGCACGTATTGTATTGTTGCCATCGAGGATAAAAGGATGGGGTTTATATTATATTGCTTGAGTTTATCCCTCTACATCATGTCATCTTGCTTAATGCGTTACTCCGTTCTTATGAACTTAATACTCTAGATGCATGCTGGATAGCGGTCGATGTGTGGAGTAATAGTAGTAGATGCAGAATCGTTTCGATCTACTTGACACGGACGTGATGCCTATATTCATGATCATTTCCTTAGATATCTTCATAACTATGTGCTTTTCTATCAATTGCTCAGCAGTAATTTGTTCACCCACCGTAATACATGCTATCTTGAGAGAAGCCACAAGTGAAACCTATGGCCCCGGGGTCTCTTTCCTATTATATTACATCGCATCTCGTTTACTATTTTGCAATCTTTACTTTCCAATCTATACAACAAAAATACCAAAAATATTTACTTTACTATCTCTATTAGATCTCACTTTTGCGAGTGACCGTGAAGGGATTGACAACCCCTTTATCGCGTTGGTTGCAAGGTTCTTGATCGTTTGTGTAGGTACTAGGTGACTTGTGTGTTGTCTCCTACTGGATTGATACCCTGGTTCTCAAAACTGAGGGAAATACTTACGCTACTTTGCTGCATCACCCTTTCCTCTTCAAGGGAAAACCAATGCATGCTCAAGAGGTAGCAATCCATGCCAACTCAACAGACACCTTCGGAGATACCTGTAGAACACCTTTATGATCACCGAGTTACGTTGTGACGTTTGAAAGCACACAAGGTATTCCTCCGGTATCCGGGAGCTGCATGATCTCATGGTCGAAGGAATATGTATTTGACATTAAGAAAGCAATAGCAATAAACTGAACGATCATATGCTAAGCTAACGGATGGGTCTTGTCCATCACATCATTCTCCTAATGATGTGATCCCATTATCAAGTGACAACACATGTCTATGGTTCGGAAATCTTAACCATCTTTTGATCAATGAGCTAGTCTAGTAGAGGCATACTAGGGACACGGTATTTGTTTATGTATCCACACATGAATTTAAGTTTCCGGTCAATACAATTCTAGCATGAATAATAAACCTTTATCATGATTAAGGAAATATAATAATAACCACTTTATTATTGCCTCGAGGGCACATTACCAACACTCTCACACATAAGCATCATTATATCTTCCTCAAAATAGCCACCATACCTATCTATCATGGCATTTACATACCCATTCCGAGATATATTGACATGCAACTTCCATTGTTACTATTAATTACATGACTTGAGCATGTTGAAGGCAGGGATCATCCAGAAGAGTAGCAGCCCGTTCTCTTCACCCATCATTCTGATATGTCCATTTTGCATCATGTTTTCTTACTGTTATTTATAATGTTTTTATCCATAGTAATGCTTTTTGGAGTAATTCTAATGCCTTTTCTCCCATAATTTGCAAGGTACAGACAAAGAGAGAGAATTCCGACAGCTGGAAATCTGGACCTGAAAAAGCTATGTCAGGCTACCTATTTTGCACAACTCCAAATGGGCTGAAACTTCATGGGGATATTTTATGGAATATATAAGAATTACTGGAGCAAATAACTACCATAGGGGGCCACCAGGTGGGTAAAACCCACCTGGGCACGGTACGGCCCCCTGGTGCGCCCTGGGGGGTGTGGCCTCCTCGGACCACCTCCGGCGCACATCTTTTGGTATATAAGTCATTTTGACCTAAAAAATAAGGGGAGGACTTTCGGGACAAAGTGCCACAGCCTCGAGGCAGAACTTGGGCAGGAGCACTTTTTCCCTCTGGCAAAGTGATTCCACCGGGGGAACTTCCCTCCCGGAGGGGGAAATCATCATCATCATCACCAACAACTCTCCCATCTTGGGGAGGACAATCTCCATCAACATCTTCAACAGTACCATCTCCTCTCAAATCCTAGTTCATCTCTTGTGTTGAATCTTGTTACCGGAACTATAGATTGGTACTTGTGGGTGACTAGTAGTGTTGATTACATCTTGTAGTTGATTACTATATGGTTTATTTGATGGAAGATTATATGTTCAGATCCAATATGCTATTTAATACCCCTCTGATATTGAGCATGATTATTATTTGTGAGTAGTTACCTTTGTTCTTGAGGTCACGAGAGAAATCATGTTGCAAGTAATCATGTGAATTTGATATGTGTTCGATATTTTGATAGTATGTATGTTGTGATTCCCTTAGTGGTGTCATGTGAACGTCGACTACATGACACTTCACCATATTTGGGCCTAAGGGAATGCATTGTGCTGTAGCAATGAGATGATGGGTTGCGAGAGTGACAGAAGCTTAAACCCCATTTTATGTGCTATGGTTAGAATTTATTCTTAATACTTTTCTCGTAGTTGCAGATTCTTGCGGGAGGGTTAATCATAAGTAGGAGGTTTGTTCAAGTAAGAACAACACCTAAGCACCGGTCCACCCACATATCAAATTATCAAAGTAGCGAAGATGAATTAAACCAACGTGATGAAAGTGACTAGATGAAATTCCCGTGTACCCTCAAGAACGCTTTGCTTATCATAAGAGACCGTTTTGGCCTGTCATTTGCCTGAAAAGCATTGGGATACCTTGCTGCACTTTTGTTACTACTACCATTACTTGCTCGTTATAAATTATCTTGCTATCAAACTACTTCGTTACTTACAATTTCAGCACTTGGAGACATTACCTTACTGGAAACTACTTGTCATTTCCTTCTGCTCCTCATTGGGTTCGACACTCTTACTTATAGAAAAGAGCTACAATTGATCCCCTATGCTTGTGGGTCATCAAGGCTATTTTCTAGCACTGTTGCCGGGGAGTGAAGCGCCTTTGGTAAGTGGAATTTGGTAAGGAAACATTTATATGGTGTGCTGAAATTTATTGTCACTTGTTACTATGGAAAACAATCCTTTGAGGGGTTTGTTCGGAGTATCTTCACCTCGTCCGGAACCACAATTAGCTACCCCTCAACCTACTGCACCTACTGAAAATATTGAATATGAAATTCCTTCGGGTATGATAGAACAACTGCTAGCTAATCCTTATGCAGGAGATGGAACCGAACATCCTGATATGCACTTTATATATGTGGAACAAATTTGTGGATTGTTTAAGCTTGCATGTTTACCTAGGGATAAAGTTATGAAGAAGGTTTTCCCTTTATCTTTGAAGGGAAAAGCATTGGCATGGTATAGGCTATGTGATGATATTGGATCATGGAATTGGAATCGTTTGAAATTGGAGTTCCACCAAAAAAATTATCCTATGAATCTAGTTCATCGTGATCGGAATTATATATATAATTTTTGGCCTCGTGAAGTGTGACGCCCCCGATTTAATCGTACACTAATCATACACGCAAACATGTACGATCATGATCAGGGACTCACGGGAAGATATCACAACACAACTCTACAAATAAAATAAGTCATGCAAGCATCATATTACAAGCCAGGGGCCTCGAGGGCTCGAATACAAGAGCTCGATCATAGACGAGTCAGCGGAAGCAACAATATCTGAGTACAGACATAAGTTAAACAAGTTGCCATAAGATGGCTAGCACAAACTGGGATACAGATCGAAAGAGGCGCAGGCCTCCTGCCTGGGATCCTCCTAAACTACTCCTGGTCGTCGTCAGCGGGCAGCACGTAGTAGTAGGCACCTCCGGTATAACAGGTGTCGTCGTCGATGGTGGCGTCTGGATCCTGAACTCCAACATCTGGTTGCGACAACCAGGTAGAAGGGATAGGGGGAAAAGAGGGAGAAAGCAACCGTGAGTACTCATCCAAAGTACTCGCAAGCAAGGAGCTACACTACATATGTATGCATAGGTATCAACTGGAATAAGGCTATTATATGTGGACTGGACTGCATAAAGCCGGAATAAGAGGGGGATAGCTAGTCCTTTTGAAGACTACGCTTCGGGCCGCCTCCGTCCTGCAGCATGTAGAAGAGAGTAGACTGAAGTCCTCCAAGTAGCATCGCATAGCATAATCCTAACCGATGATCCTCCCCTCGTCGCCCTGTGAGAGAGTGATCACCGGTTGTATCTGGCACTTGGAAGGGTGTGTTTTATTAAGTATCCGGTTCTAGTTGTCATAAGGTCAAGATACAACTCCGGGTCGTCCTTTTACCGAGGGACACGGCTATTCGAATCGATAAACTTCCCTGCAGGGGTGCACCACATACCCCAACACGCTCGATCCCATTTGGCCGGACACACTTTCCTAGGTCATGACTGGCCTCGGAAGATCAACACGTCGCAGCCCTACCTAGGCACAACAGAGAGGTCAGCACGCCGGTCTAAATCCTATGGCGCAGGGGTCTGGGCCCATCGCCCTTTGCACACATGCACGTTGCGAATGCGGCCGAAAGCAGACCTAGCCTAGTGGCCTTCCAGTCCAATCCGGCACGCGCCACTCAGTCCCTGACGTCACGAAGGCTTCGGCTGATACCACGACGCCGGGATACCCATAACTACTCCCGCGTAGATGGTTAGTGCGTATAGACCAAATGGCCAGACTCAGATCAAATACCCAGATCTCATTAAGCGTGTTAAGTGTCCGCGAACGCCGAACAGGGCCAGGCCCACCTCTCTCCTAGGTGGTCGGAACCTGCCCTGTCGCTCCGCCTCAAAGATCCACTCGCGGGTGCTACTACGAGCCTACCCGTCTTTAGTCACCACATGTATCATGTATAAAGTATATAGTATATACCCGTGATCACCTCCTGAGTGATCACGGCCCGATAGTATAGCATGGCAGACGGACAAGAATGTAGGGCCACTGATGATAAACTAGCATCCTATACTAAGCATTAGGTTTGCAGGTAAAGGTAACAACAGCAGTAGCAAGGATAGGCTATGCATCAGTATAGGATTAACGGGAAACAGTAACATGCTACACTACTCTAATGCAAGCAGTATAGAGAAGAGTAGGCGATATCTGGTGATCAAAGGGGGGCTTGCCTGGTTGCTCTGGCAAGAGAGAGGGGTCGTCAACTCCGTAGTCGTACTGGGTAGCAGCGGCGTCGGTCTTGGTGTCTATCGAGAGAAGAGGGGGGAGAAACAATAAATATAATGCAAACAGATGCATAACGATGCATGACAAAGCAAAGCGTGATGCTAGGCGTGCCCTAACGCGGTATGAGGTGATACCGGTGAAGGGGGAAAACATCCGGGAAAGTATCCCCGACGTTTCGCGTTTTCGGGCAGAGGAGCCGGAGGGGGAAATTTGCGAGTTTGCTATGCTAGGGATACGTGACGGACGAACGGGCTGCGTATCCGGGTTCATCTCGTCGTTCTGAGCATCTTTCATGTACAAAGTTTTTCATCCGAGCTACGGATTATTTTATAATAATTTTTAAAGATTTTAAATCATTTTCTAATTTATTAATTATTAATTGAATTAACATTATCCAAAATAGTGTACGCTGACGTCATCATGACGTCAGCAGTCAACAGGGCGTTGACTGGGTCAAACTGACGCGTGGGTCCCGCATGTCATTGATTGATTAGGCTAATCAGGGGTTAATTAAGTTAACTAGTAATTAGGTTAATCTAATCAAGATTAGTTAATTTAATCAGAATTAATTAAGTTAATTATTTAGTTAATTAACTAATTAATTAATTAATTATTATTAATTTATTTATTATATATATATTTTTTTTGAAATTCTTTTTTTTTAAGTTCTGGGGCGTGGGCCCCCATGTCATTGGCCCTAGGGGCCATAGCGGGTTTTGGGCGCCGGGGCGACGGTTGTCGCCCGAACAGGCGCGGTTGTGGGCGCCGGGTCGCCTGGACCCGGGCGCTGCCTTGCCAGCAGCCATGGCGGGGCACGACGCCGGCCATGGAAGGGAGCGGGCCGCGGCGGATGCAGCGGTAGGGGGTGGTAGCTGGGGCGAGGACGCGGCCGGCAGCCATGGCGAGCAGAGGCGGGCGCTAGGGAGGCGCAGCGGCAGCAGCGGTGCGCGGCCACGGCGGGGGCCGAGCTACGATGCGGGCAGAAGCGGGCAGCGTGAGCGTCGGGCGTGCGACACGGTGGGTTGGGGAGAGCGTGCGACAGGCGGGAGCGAGGCGCGAGGCGTTGAGAGCCGCGGGGGGGGGGGTGAATGGGTCGTCGGGCGCGACCAAATGCGCGGTGGACACGGGCTGGGCGCGGCGAAGGTCGTCGCCGGTGCTCGCACGGGACAGGGGAGAGCGGGGAGGGCATGTCCATGGGCAGTGCGGCGCCCGCGAGTGTTGCGCGTGGCCGGCGGGGCGAGCACGCAGGGCAGAGGTGCCGCAGCGGGGAGACGAGGGCGAGGTGGATCTGAGGGGCTCACCAGGCCCTGCAGATGTGCGAACGCGGGCTCGGGGGAGGCTTGGTGGAGCGAGACGGCGGGGTGATGCCGGGCGGCATCGAGGCAGCGGGGATCCGCGACGGGGTCCGGCGTCATCGCGGGCTCGGGGCGTCGGGGGCGTCGATGGAGAGGACGAAGGCGAGGCGACGCTGGGGAGGAGGCGATGGCGTCGACGAGAGGAGGGCTCCGGGGAGGAGGCGCCGTCGTCGGGGGTGCAGGGCGGCACGGGATCGGGGCGATCCCGATCCAGATCGTGGGGGGGGCGAGTGGGGGGGTTACGGGTTAGGGTTTCCGGGATGGGGGGATAAGGGGAGTGGGGTGCCGGTTAGGCCTTTTGGGCTGGTGGCCTGCTGGCTAGGTGGGCCTTTCGGCCCAAGGGGAGGGGGGTTTCTTCCTTTATCTCTTTTGTTTAAGTTTTTGTTTTTATTTATTTTTTTGTTTATTAGTTTTCTAATTTTATTTTGGTATTATTGTTGCTTTGTAAATCACAAAACAAATTCCTAAATTAGTGTCTCAACATCTCCCACTGCCACAAAAAGTTTTACCCAAAAATAAAATAGGTTAGTATTTTATAAAATACAAAAGACATTTAGTTAATTGTTTCAACTACTGAATTAGTCATTTCAGAGTATTTAATCATTTTATAAAAGTGTGGTTTCTTCGCTATAATCACCTATGCAATATTTGGTTCACTCCGAACATTTTAGTTTTAATATTTGAAAACTTTTGTCGTTTGCCTGATCTTGAATTTGAATTTGAATTGGTTTCGAACTAACTCAAGATTAGCAACTATAATTGAGGTGACGTGGCATCATTAGCAGAGGAGCACTGTAGCTTAATTATCCGGGCGTCACAATTCTCCTCCACTAGAAGAAATCTCGTCCCGAGATTTAAGAGAGGGGCTAGGGGTAAGGTCTAGTTACGAAATTCTAACGAATCTTCTCGGTCTTGATTGCTCTTCTCGAAGTGGTCGATCCATTACATTGATGTCTTCATTTCACTGCTTCAAGTCACCATGATCAATTTGTCATCCTTTCTTCGGGATCTCCATCGTACTTACTAATAGGTAACGGGGCAGCTTTACGGCAATTGAATGGTATAAGGGAAAGTCATCTGGGCGGGGGTATCCCAAGAATGATCATAAGAGTATCTCTCAAGTTGAACAAATGAAAAACACCGAGAGCAAGGTAAGAAGGTACCATAAGAAGTTTCAAGCGGATAGACAATCGTTCGATGCCCGTTACAGGGTGTGAAAGTGGTTCAAAGCAATCGGGAATAAGTATTGTGTCTTATACCAGAATAGATCAACAGGCAGGAGGCCCATGAATTACATACAAAGTCAAGCACGAGGAATAACTTTGACAATAGGGTGTACAGGAGAGTCAGGTTTCGATCCTAGGACCTGTGGGTTATGGGCCCACCATGTGGGTTAAAATAGGGATGGGCGTTGACATCTTGCATGGTCATGATAGCAAGGCATGTCAGAGGATCAGCCTATTAGTTACGTCGGCAACAACATCGGTACCAAGGGCGAGGGACGAAGAGAACCATTTTCCTGCTCGTTGAACAAGGCGGACCAATAGGCAAAGTTCTCGTCCACCGGTGGTTACCGGGATGCTATCAACAATGGTAACAGGGTCTTACTGACAGAGTTGTACGCTGAGGTGCTTATAAAAGCAGTGACGTATTACTACTTAGATCATATAAACCTCAAGAAGGTTAAACAGAACAATGGAAAGGAAAATGTGATTCTTAGATTAAACAGAAGAATGGAAAGGAAAATGTGATTAAACACATATTTCAGGGGTATATCCTTCCCAAGAACAAGCAGAGTATGATATCCAAGACCGGATAGAAGGTAGAAAACTCTTTTAGGTAGGAGAGACAAATTTCATGACATTACCCATACAACGGTGTTTGGGTAATTTCAACAAGAAACATTTAGCATGGTGCTTCAAATGTTCTTATTGAAAATTGAAGTACCATAGACATGCTTCGAGACAGCGCTGA
Organism: Triticum monococcum; assembly: GCA_034509565.1. NCBI lineage: Eukaryota > Viridiplantae > Streptophyta > Magnoliopsida > Poales > Poaceae > Triticum > Triticum monococcum. Next base: position 481,140,978 of record CM067843.1, read on the forward strand.
CATGGTCAACAGGTGAAAATCAGACTTTGGAAACAAAAAGGATCCATTAGGAATAACTTGTAGAATAAGTCTTACAGTTTCCTCATGGAAGAATGGATAGCATTGCTAAAAGGGAAATATAACAATAGGGCCTCCGGCCAGGTGGGCTAGGTATGATACCACCTTACCGGGTCATCTAAAGACCAACGTTATAACTCTTGGAAATATGTTCCAACCATCATATCTGACTGAGTTTCAGATTTGATGGGTGTCAGGATACCTCAGACTCGGGATGCCTGAGAAGAAAAGGTGCAACACAATTTGATTAGATGACATTGTGAGTTCCTCAGAAGTGATCTATGTAAGTGAGCTCTGAAACAAGAGGTCATCAGTAAACCAAGGGGAGGATGAGGAGGTGGCTGATAGGCTCAGCAACAAATCACCGAGATTTCCAAAGGATTGATTTCCACAATTATGTGAACAAGGAAATATCATTTGTCGGATCAAATGTCATAATGATGTATGCTCGAGGGAAAACATGCACAACTGAACAATGATAGAAGGGTGCACCCAGGAATCTGGACTAGGTAGCACGATCAATGTTTGAATGATGATTCAATAATCAATAGACTTAGAATGAAACTTTAGACCAATAACTTCAAGCAATAAGGTTGCTAGAAGTTTAGAATTTTACACAACACAGACCATTTATCGGTATTCCGGTTAGAAACAACACGGAGACCAAGAAATGAACGCAAAAGGCGATAGATATTACTATATCAAGAATTCTCAAGAGGTGGTAAAATTACCACGACATTCTTGACATAAAAGGTGGTAACATTCCAAGGTAAAGAAGAACAAATGCTGGATAGCAAGGATCTCAAGGTATAACACAAAACACGAATAAGTTTGTGTTGAACGGAAGGCAATAAAGTGTTTGATGATAACACAAATCATCGAGGGCAAGGATGGTATTCCTCATCATGAATTCAATTGTTATCCTGGAAGGGGTCAAAATGTTGATGATGACCACGACACATTTGTCGAGAGGTTTCAAGAAGATGTAATGGATCGGTGATGACATCACGTCAACGGAATGATGAAGCGAAAAGTTATTGAAACCATGGGTACGACACAAACTTGAAATCAAGCTTGTTGTTCAAGGACAATTGATATGACGAGGAAGATCAACGTAAGATTAGCTGACCGTCGAAATTTTTGCTTCGGGAAGATGGACCGGGTAGCACAGTTAAAATCGGCACGACAAGGATATAGCCAAGCAGGCTAGGAGTGACGTGATCGAGTTCAAACTCGTAAGTCATGAAGGTTACCACGATTTGTCTAATCGCGGTGCAGACTTCAGTCAGTTATCGGTGTCTTTGAGTGTTTAATAACTCAGAGCCCGTGAAAAATTGGAACCAGTGATAATGTAGTACTTGATGGAGAACTCATAAGAAGTTATGCAGTTCCATGATAAGCTCGAGATACCAGGGGGGTAATACTCGAAGATGGATCAAAGTAGAGGTTGGACCGAGGTATTGATCCACATGAGACAAGTGCTTACACTTGCATCGAAAATGGTATTTAAAAGAGAACATGGTCGGAACCACGATTGTAAAAGGCCGGATCCCAGATATAAGATGAACTTATACCAAGGGAACTAATATCATTTACAAGAAGCTTCGATGATAAGTTTCACATCGGGTCCATGGGCATGAACGCAAAGGCTAAAGGTCGACTCCCAATTCTTCCATGCATAACCTTTCATTTTACTTCTCGCTTTTGATGAAGCTGTAGTATAGAAATTTTCTCTAGCAAAATACCAGAAGAGTATGACTCGTGAAGACTTTCGAGTTCACACAGTTTAGAGAAGGCATATGTTCAACCCATCAGGGCACCTTAGGAGTATATACCACAAATTTCAAGAATAAATAACACCAGCTCGATAGTAGAGCATGTTTGAGAAAGCAGAGGATACAATTTACCAAAGGTATTATGTATCCGAGGAAAGGCTCACAGACTTATTGAATATGAAGGACGTTGTCGGATAAAATCCCGCAAATGATCTGGTGGTTCTCAAGGGATCTGGTGCGAGCATCGGTACTCAACCAGAGGGAGAAACAATGCAAGGAGATTAGACTTTAGAAACAACTGACTAATTCAAGGCTCAAATGCAAAGAATTATCAATTCCAAGACAAGGGATCAGAAGCAATGCTCTGATCAGGGATGGATAAGTTGAATAGCCTTAAGGGTACAATCGACAGCAATTTGATTGGTCGAGATCCAGCTCATGTTTTAAAATAACGTCTGAGCCGGAAAGATAATCTAAAAGGATCAACTAATAATTGCGTGCATTCGCACTCAAGTTGAATCAATAGGATCAAAAGACGATGCCTAAGGATACTAACGAATATCGCCAGACATATGGAAAGCATCCATAATGCAAGCAGGCAAGTATTGCAGAGCAATAAGCTACTAAGGATTTTTGGAGGATCGAATAGTATTTCGAAGACCATTGTGAAACACATGAACAACTGGGGGATGAGCAGATACTCGATCAGCGTGAGAATTATTCATAGGGGTATTCAGGTGACAAAGAACAGCAAGGCAGTAAGCTCAAAGGATTATCGAAACAACGACGAGTATTTCGGGGTGTCTTGTAATAACAAGACCAACTGGGAATAAAAGTAAGAACGACAGGTGTAAGTATTTATCCATAGGAATTTTTCGGTGGTAGGGAATTGCAAAAGCAATGGCACAAAGTTTCAGGAGAACAACAGAGGGTATTATCAGAATCTCCTGTTGAAGCAGTCGATCATCTGTAATGAAGGGCTCTCCGGGAGAGAGTGATAACGAGATCCTAATGCTAGATTTAGCAAAATTCATTTAACCCGAATAGGGGAGAGATTAGAGTCCCAGAGTAAAGATCGAGGAGTAAAAGATCCTAATACCACCCAGATGGCGACGTGGGCCCGTAAGCCGCACAGCCATGTTAGTAAAACAGTTTTCATCGACTAGACTCAACTTCGGCCAAGGAGTTTGGAAAAGGGATTCCTACAGGCAGTCGGCTCTGATACCAACTTGTGACGCCCCCGATTTAATCGTACACTAATCTTACACGCAAACGTGTACGATCATGATCAGGGACTCACGGGAAGATATCACAACACAACTCTACAAATAAAATAAGTCATACAAGCATCATATTACAAGCCAGGGGCCTCGAGGGCTCGAATACAAGAGCTCGATCATAGACGAGTCAGCGGAAGCAACAATATCTGAGTACAGACATAAGTTAAACAAGTTGCCATAAGATGGCTGCACAAACTGGGATACATATCGAAAGAGGCGCAGGCCTCCTGCCTGGGATCCTCCTAAACTACTCCTGGTCGTCGTCAGCGGGCAGCACGTAGTAGTAGGCACCTCCGGTATAACAGGTGTCGTCATCGACGGTGGCGTCTGGATCCTAAACTCCAACATCTGGTTGCGACAACCAGGTAGAAGGGATAGGGGGAAAGAGGGAGAAAGCAACCGTGAGTACTCATCCAAAGTACTCGCAAGCAAGGAGCTACACTACATATGTATGCATAGGTATCAACTGGAATAAGGCTATTATATGTGGACTGGACTGTAGAAAGCCGGAATAAGAGGGGGATAGCTAGTCCTTTTGAAGACTACGCTTCGGGCCGCCTCCGTCCTGCAGCATGTAGAAGGGAGTAGACTGAAGTCCTCCAAGTAGCATCGCATAGCATAATCCTAACCGATGATCCTCCCCTCGTCGCCCTATGAGAGAGCGATCACCGGTTGTATCTGGCACTTGGAAGGGTGTGTTTTATTAAGTATCCAGTTCTAGTTGTCATAAGGTCAAGATACAACTCCGGGTCGTCCTTTTACCGAGGGACACGGCTATTCGAATAGATAAACTTCCCTGCAGGGGTGCACCACATACCCCAACACGCTCGATCCCATTTGTCCGGACACACTTTCCTGGGTCATGACCGGCCTCAGAAGATCAACACGTCGCAGCCCTACCTAGGCACAACAGAGAGGTCAGCACGCCGGTCGAAATCCTATGGCGCAGGGGTCTGGGCCCATTGCCCTTTGCACACCTGCACGTTGCGAACGCGGCCGAAAGCAGACCAAGCCTAGTGGCCTTCCAGTCCAATCCGGCACGCGCCACTCAGTCGCTGACGTCACGAAGGCTTCGGCTGATACCACGACGCCGGGATACCCATAACTACTCCCGCGTAGATGGTTAGTGCATATAGACCAAATGGCCAGACTCAGATCAAATACCCAGATCTCGTTAAGCGTGTTAAGTGTCCGCGAACGCCGAACAGGGCCAGGCCCACCTCTCTCCTAGGTGGTCGGAACCTGCCTTGTCGCTCCGCCTCAAAGATCCACTCGCGGGTGCTACTACGAGCCTACCCGTCTTTAGTCACCACATGTATCATGTATAAAGTATATAGTATATACCCGTGATCACCTCCCGAGTGATCACGGCCCGATAGTATAGCATGGCAGACGGACAAGAATGTAGGGCCACTGATGATAAACTAGCATCCTATACTAAGCATTAGGTTTGCAGGTAAAGGTAACAACAGCAGTAGCAAGGACAGGCTATGCATCAGTATAGGATTAACGGGAAACAGTAACATGCTACACTACTCTAATGCAAGCAGTATAGAGAAGAGTAGGTGATATCTGGTGATCAAAGGGGGGCTTGCCTGGTTGCTCTGGCAAGAGAGAGGGGTCGTCAACTCCGTAGTCGTACTGGGTAGCAGCGGAATCGGTCTTGGTGTCTATCGAGAGAAGAGGGGGGAGAAACAATAAATATAATGAAAACAGATGCATAACGATGCATGACAAAGCAAAGCGTGATGCTAGGCATGCCCTAACGCGGTATGAGGTGATACCGGTGAAGGGGGGAAACATCCGGGAAAGTATCCCCGGCGTTTCGCGTTTTCGGGCAGAGGAGCCGGAGGGGGAAAGTTGCGAGTTTGCTATGCTAGGGATACGTGACGGACGAACGGGCTGCGTATCCGGGTTCATCTCGTCGTTCTGAGCATCTTTCATGTACAAAGTTTTTTCATCCGAGCTACGGATTATTTTATAATAATTTTTAAAGATTTTAAATCATTTTCTAATTTATTAATTATTAATTGAATTAACATTATCCAAAATAGTGTACGCTGACGTCATCATGACGTCAGCAGTCAACAGGGCGTTGACTGGGTCAAACTGACGCGTGGGTCCCGCATGTCATTGATTGATTAGGCTAATCAGGGGTTAATTAAGTTAACTAGTAATTAGGTTAATCTAATCAAGATTAGTTAATTTAATCAGAATTAATTAAGTTAATTATTTAGTTAATTAACTAATTAATTAATTAATTAATTAATTATTATATATTTTTTTTTGAAATTCTTTTTTTTTAAGTTCTGGGGCGTGGGCCCCCATGTCATTGGCCCTAGGGGCCATAGCAGGTTTTGGGCGCCGGGGCAACGGTTGTCGCCCGAACGGGCGCGGTTGCGGGCGCCGGGTCGCCTGGACCCGGGCGCTGCCTTGCCAGCAGCCATGGCGGGGCACGACGCCGGCCATGGAAGGGAGCGGGCCGCGGCGGATGCAGCGGTAGGGGGTGGTAGCTGGGGCGAGGACGCGGCCGGCAGCCACGGCGAGTGGAGGCGGGCGCTAGGGAGGCGCAGCGGCAGCAGCGGTGCGCGGCCACGGCGGGGGGCGAGCTATGATGCGGGCAGAAGCGGGCAGCGTGAGCGTCGGGTGTGCGACATGGTGGGTTGGGGAGAGCGTGCGACAGGCGGGAGCGAGGCGCGAGGCGTTGAGAGCCGCGGGGGGGGTGAATGGGTCGCCGGGCGCGGCCAAATGCGCGGTGGACACGGGCTGGGCGCGGCGAAGGTCGTCGCCGGTGCTCGCACGGGACAGGGGAGAGTGGGGAGGGCATGGCCATGGGCAGTGCGGCGCCCGCGAGTGTTGCGCGTGGCCGGCGGGGCGAGCACGCAGGGCAGAGGTGCCGCAGCAGGGAGACGAGGGCGAGGTGGATCTGAGGGGCTCACCGGGCCCTGCAGATGTGCGAACACGGGCTCGGGGGAGGCTTGGTGGAGCGAGACGGCGGGGCGATGCCGGGCGGCATCGAGGCAGCGGGGATCCGCGACGGGGTCCGTCGTCATCGCGGGCTCGGGGCGTCGGGGGCGTCGATGGAGAGGACGAAGGCGAGGCGACGCAGGGTAGGAGGCGATGGCGTCGACGAGAGGAGGGCTCCGGGGAGGAGGCGCCGTCGTCGGGGGTGCAGGGCGGCACGGGATCGGGGCGATCCCGATCCAGATCGTGGGGGGGCGAGTGGGGGGGTTACGGGTTAGGGTTTCCGGGACGGGGGGATAAGGGGAGTGGGGTGCCGGTTAGGCCTTTTGGGCTGGTGGCCTGCTGGCTAGGTGGGCCTTTCGGCCCAAGGGGAGGGGGGGTTTCTTCCTTTATCTCTTTTGTTTAAGTTTTTGTTTTTATTTATTTTTTTGTTTATTAGTTTTCTAATTTTCTTTTGGTATTATTTTTGCTTTGTAAATCACAAAACAAATTCCTAAATTAGTGTCTCAACATCTCCCACTGCCACAAAAAGTTTTACCCAAAAATAAAATAGGTTAGTATTTTATAAAATACAAAAGACATTTAGTTAATTGTTTCAACTACTGAATTAGTCATTTCAGAGTATTTAATCATTTTATAAAAGTGTGGTTTCTTCGCTATAATCACCTATGCAATATTTGGTTCACTCCGAACATTTTAGTTTTAATATTTGAAAACTTTTGTCGTTTGCCTGATCTTGAATTTGAATTTGAATTGGTTTCGAACTAACTCAAGATTAGCAACTATAATTGAGGTGACGTGGCATCATTAGCAGAGGAGCACTGTAGCTTAATTATCCGGGCGTCACATGAAGGAGAAAGTATCTCTCTAGCTTGGGGAAGGCTTAAGTCAATGTTATATTCATGCCCCAATCATGAGCTCTCAAGATAAATTATTATTCAGAATTTTTATGCTTGGCTTTCTCGTAATGATCAAACCATGCTTGATACTTCTTGTGTTGGTTCCTTTATGAATAATACTATTGAATTCTGATGGGATCTCTTGGAAAGAATTAAATGCAACTCTGAATATTGGGAACTCGACAAAGGTAAAGAGTCGGGTATTAAACTTGAGTATGATTGTGTTAAATCTTTTATGGATACCGATGCTTTTCAAAAGTTTAGCACTAAATATGGAATCAACTCTGAGATAGTAGCCTCCTTTTGTGAATCATTTGCTACTCATGTTGAACTCCCTAAAGAGAAATGGTTTAAATATCACCCACCTATTAAAGAAGAAATTAAAGAACAGGTACCAGTTAAAGAAGAAACTATACTTCATAATGTTGATTCAGTTGTTCCTTCTGCTTATATTGAGAAACCACCTTTCCCTATTAGGATAAAGGAACATGCTAAAGTTTCAACTATGGTTAACAAAAGCTATATTAGAACACCTAAACCTAATGAACAAATTAAATTTGAACCTAGTATTGCTATGGTTAAAGATCTCTTAGAAGAAGATATAGATGGGCATGTTATTTACTTTTGTGAAGAAGCTGCTAGAATTGCCAAACCTAATAAGAAAGATAAACATAGACCCATTGTTGGCATTCCTGTCATGGTTTATGTGACATGGGTGCTAGTGTGAGTGCTATTCCTTACACCTTATATCAAGAAATTATGAAATACATAGCACCTGCAGAGTTAGAGGACATAGATGTTACTATTAAACTGGCTAACAGAGACACTATATCACCATTTTGGATTGTTAGAGATGTCAAAGTCTTGTGTGGGAAAATCAAATACCCTACTGATTTTCTTGTTCATGGTTCCCCACAAGATGACTTTTGTCCCATTATCTTTGGTAGACCTTTCTTGAGTACAGTTAATGCTACGATAGACTGTAAGAAACAAACGGTTGGTGTTAGCTTTGGTGATGAGTCTGATGAGTTTAATTTTCCCAAGATTAGTAGAAATCTTCATGAAAAAGAATTTCCTAGTAAGTATGAATTAATTAGTATTGCTTCCATTTTTGTACCACCTACTGATCCTTTAGAACAATATTTGCTAGACCATGAGAATGATTTTCATATGCATGAAAGAAATGAAATAGATAAAATTTTCTTTGACCAACGTCCTCTACTTAAACACGATTTTCCTATTGAAACTCTGGGAGGTCCTCCTCCACCTAAAGGTGATCCTATGTTTGAATTAAAACAATTGCCAGACACTTTGAAATATGCTTATCTTGATGAAAAGAAGATATATCCTGTTATTAGAAGTGCTAACCTTTCAGAACATGAAGAACAAAGATTATTGAAAGTTCTGAGGAAGCACCAAGCTGCTATTGGATATACTATTGATGATTTAAAGGGCATTAGTCCCACTCTATGTCGGCACAAAATTAATATGGAACCTGATGCTAAACCCGTTGTTGATCACCATCGTCGGTTAAATCCGAAGATGAAAGAAGTGGTAAGAACGGAAATATTAAAACTTCTAGAAGCAGGTATAATATATCCCATAGCCGATAGTAGATGGGTAAGTCCTGTTCATTATGTTCCTAAGAAATGAGGTATAATTATTGTTCCTAATGATAAGAATGAACTTATTCCACAAAGAATTGTCACAGGCTATAGAATGGTAACTGATTTTAGAAAATTAAATAAAGCAACTACAAAAGATCATTACCCTTTGCCTTTTATTGATCAAATACTTAAAAGATTATCTAAGCACACACATTTTTGCTTCCTTGATGGATATTCTGGCATTCCGCAAATACCTGTTTCTCAACCCGATCAAGAAAAGACCACTTTTACTTGTCCCTTTGGAACCTATGCTTATAGACGTATGCCTTTTGGTTTATGTAATGCACATGCTACCTTTCAAAGATGTATGACTGCTATATTCTCCGACTTTTGTGAAAAGATTGTTGAGGTTTTCATGGATGCCTTTTATATTTATGGGAAGCCTTTTGATGATTTTTTAAGCAATCTTGATCGAGTTTTATACAGATGTGAACAAACAAATCTTGTCTTGAATTGGGAGAAGTGCCACTTTATGGTTAATGAAGGCATTGTCTTGGGTCACAAAATTTCTGAAAGAGATTTTGAAGTGGACAAAGCTAAGGTTGATGCAATTGATAAAATGCCATGTCCTAAAGATATAAAAGGTATTCTTAGTTTCTTAGGTCATGCTGGTTTCTATAGGAGATTTATCAAAGCCTTTCAAAAATATCTAGGCCTCTTACTAGTCTCTTGCAAAAGGATATTCCTTTTGTTTTTTCTGATGATTGTTTAGAAGCCTTTGAAACACTTAAGAAAGCCTTAATTTGGGCACCTATTGTTCAACCACCTGATTGGAACTTGCCTTTTGAAATCATGTGTGATGCTAGTGATTATGCTTTTGGTGTTGTTCTAGGACAAAGAGTTGATAAGAAACTCAATGTTATTCATTATGCTAGTAAAACTTTAGACAGTGCTCAAAGAAATTATGCTACCACTGAAAAAGAATTCTTAGCAGTTGTGTTTGCTAGTAATAAATTTAGATCTTATATTGTTGATTCCAAAGTAACTGTTCACACAGACCATGCTGCTATTAAATATCTTATGGAAAAGATGAAGGAAATATGCCCTAGAGGCAATAATAAAGTTGTTATTTATATTTCCATATATCCTGATAAATGTTTATTATTCATGCTAGAATTGTATTAACTGGAAACTTAGTACATGTGTGGATACATAGACAAACAGAGTGTCCGTAGTATGCCTCTACTTGAGTAGCTCGTTAATCAAAGATGGTTAAATTTCCTAGCCATAGACATGTGTTTTCATTTTATGAACGGGGTCACATCATTAGAGAATGATGTGATGGACAAGACCCATCCGTTAGCATGGCTTAATGCTCGTTTAGTTTTATTGCTATTGCTTTCTTCATGACTTATACACGTTCCTCTAACTATGAGATTATGCAACTCCCGAATATCAGAGCAACACCTTGTGTGCTATCAAACATCACAACGTAACTGGGTGATTATTAAGATGCTCTACAGGTGTCTCCGATGGTGTTTGTTGAGTTGCATAGATCGAGATTAGGATTTGTCACTCCATGTATCGGAGAGGTATCTCTGGGCCCTCTCGGCAATGCACATCACTATGAGCCTTGCAAGCAATGTGACTAATGAGTTAGTTGCGGGATGTTGCATTACGGAATGAGTACAGAGACTGTAACGAGATTGAACTAGGTATGGTGATACGGACGATCGAATCTCGGGCAAGTAACATACCGATGACAAAGGGAACAATGTATGTTGTCATGTGGTTTGACCGATAAAGATCTTCGTAGAATATGTAGGAACCAATATGAGCATCCAGGTTCCGCTATGGGTTATTGATCGGAGATATGTCTCGGTCATTTCTACATAGTTCTCGAACCCGTAGGGTCCGCACGCTTAACATTCGATGACGATTTGTATTATGAGTTATGTGATTTGATGAACCAAAGTTTGTTCGGAGTCCCAGATGAGATCACGGACATGACGAGGAGTTTATAAATGGTAGAGAGGTAAAGATTCATATATTGGAAGGTTGCATTCGTACATCGGAATGGTTCGGGTCGTATCGGATGAGTTTTGGAGTACCGGGGGTTACTGGAACCCCCCCCCCCCCCAGGGGGGAGTTAATGGGCCATACATGGGCCTTAGTGGAGGAGAGAGGGCTGGCCAGGGAGGTAGTGTGCGCCCCCTTGCCTAGTCTGAATTGGACAAGGGGTGGGGGAACCCCCCCTTTCCCTCTCCTACTCCTCCTCTCTTTCCCTCTTTGCTATTCCAAAAAGGAAAAAGGAGAAGGGAATCCTACTTGGACTAGGGAGTCCTAGTAGGACTCCCCACACCTGGCGCGCCCCCCTTGGGCGGCCACCTCTCCTCCCCCTTTATATACGTGGCAGGGGGCACCCCAAAGGCACACCAAGTCTTCTCTTAGCCGTGTGCGGTGCCCCCCTCCACAGTTACACACCTCGGTCATATCGTCATAGTGCTTAGGTGAAGCCCTGTGCCGGTAACATCATCATCACCGTCGCCACGCTGTCGTGCTAACGGAACTCTCCCTCGTCCTCAACTGGATCAAGAGATCGAGGGACGTCATCGAGGTGAACATGTGCTGAACGTGGAGGTTCCGTACGTTCAGTGCTTGGATCGGTTGGATCGCGAAGACGTTCGACTACATCAACCGCGTTACTAAACGCTTCTGCTTTCGGTCTATGAGGGTACATGGACACACTCTCCCCGCTCGTTGCTATGCATCTCCTCACTACAAAAAAATACGGTTCCGTGATGATACGTGTTTGTCACAGTAGGTCACATTTTCTGTCATGCATGTACATCCATGATGATTTTATGATAGAATCAAGATAGTCATACATGTGCTGTCGTAGAAGTGTTCCATGACATTACCAAAATTATCATCACAGAAGTGTGCACTTCCATGACGATAAATCGTGCATCATAGATGTGCTTTCGTCAAGGGTGACCGACACGTGGCATCCACCGTAACGGTTCGTCGTTAAGCTATCGGGTATGGTTTTGGATCCGATAACCCGTTAACAGCCCGGACCAATGAGGATTTTCCACGTGTGAAATTGTCATTGGCCGGAGGAAACACGTGTTGGCTCAACGTTGGGACAGATGCCATCCATTCATTGGACAGGAGGTGCCTATGATAGGTCGACACGTGGCACAGCCCAACAGAGGCCTATTTCGGTGAAAAGGCCAGCCCATTTGACTTGGTCAAAAGGTAACGGGCTGGCCCACGGAAAGCTTGTTAAGGGCCTGTTTGTATATAGCCCATTTATGGCCCGCTAACTCACAACCCGTTACGGCCTATCGGAATCCCAACAGCTTCATCTGGACCGTCTAATATGATTCCAGCCCATTGTAACTTCCGGCCCATTTATGGCCCATGATGTCTTTCGGCCCATACGCGACCATTTGTAACTCTTGGCCCATTAACGGCCTGTGGTGAATCTGGCCCATAATGAATAGTGTATCGCTTTATACCCATTAACGACCCATTATTCCATTGGGCCATTTCCAACCCGTGTTATCTTTCGTCCTTCTCAGGGCCCATTTATTCTTGGGCTTATTTCAAGCATTCGGTTACTTACGACCCGTTACTAGCCTTTTCTGCTTGTGGGCCAAATTCAGCCCGTGGTTACAATCGGACCATTTGCGACCCTTTAATCCGTTGGGCCGTTTTCATAGCGTCATCAAGTACGGCCGATTAACAATGGCCTGTTATGGTCGGCCCATGAACGGACGATTCCAAATCTAGCTCGTTTACGGCCCATAATGCGGTCTGTTATTGGCCCATGTTTGCCCGATCGATCTTACGGCCCGTAGAAGGCCAATTGTTTCTACGGCCCTTAGAAGGCCCATTGTTTCCATGGCCCGTAGGAGGCCCATGGTAACTATAGTAAATATGTAGCCCATGGTTATTGTGGCCTAGTTTTAAAAAATAGGTTATTGCGGCCACTAGCAAACCACGGAAAAATAACTACACTGACTAGAAGCAAACAAATAAACAAGACAACAAGGAAATAAATAACAAAGCAACTTACGCTAGGCTATCACGGCTATTACACATATCACATCCACTGGGCATCAAAGTTTGCCACCAGTGCAAATATAGGGAACAAAGCCGCATATCATATACACTGGTTGTCAAAGTTGGCGACCAGTGCAAATAAACGTCGCAGCAAAACAAGTGCAGAACTGAAACCATTTCAGAAGAGCTCAAGAAACAATATCCTGGGTACCCATAATGCTGGCAAGATGCTTAGCAAGCTTATTAAATTTCTCTTGTTTGGCGCTTAAATCCTCCAGCGCTTGCTGTTGCACCAGAAAGTATGCATCTGAATTCTGCAGGGACTTCCTCGGTCCTTCAGCTTCCTGTCGCAGCACATCTGATCGATGTCTTTCAACTTGAAGTTGAGATTCAAGAAGACGAACTGATTCAGGCAGCGAGTTCAAAGAGCTTGTGCCAGCAGTAGTGGCCAGTAACTCAAACACTACATCAAGACAAGAATTTTGGGTTCTCTCACTGTTGTCAAGATAGTTTTTATCAGATTTCTTGGAAACCGACATGGATGTCTCACTATCTTGAACCTTATCTGCATTACTTCCTTTACCATTGCATAATGGGGTACTGTTCTCCAATATTTTGTCTGCATTCTAAAAGAGAAACAAGTAGACACATCACATGTTTACCATGTTCTATATGAAACTCATTTTGGTAAATCAGTTCAGTAGTAAAGTGGGTAGGATAACATCATGAAACAAACATATATCTATGTACCATGGTCACTTTATGGTCTATATCATTCTAGTTTTTGTTGCCAAATCAAGATAGAGACACAATTCAAATAGTATTTGTTCAAGACAAAGCAGAATAGACAGAATATAAGTGTGGGAAACTATAGAGCAATAACAACACTTGTAATGTGCATGACATGAGAACATAACTGTTTATTCAATTGAAACTGAAATCAACATAGAGCAAGTTACAACAGCAAACCAGTTAAAGAAACAGGTTTAAAACATACCTGTTGCGCCATTGGAGTTTCAATTCCATCCTTCAAATTTGAAAATAGTTGGTATGAGTAAATACAGTGATGCAAGAGCAAAGGAGTATGAACCATAGCTACAGAACCTAACCTGAGAACAATTCTTCTTCTCCTTTAAGCGTTGAGTTGGGATTCGGAGTGGTGGTCCTCGTGCTTTGGGCACTGCAGTTCCCTTACTAATTGCTCGTGTTTGGCTGCTCTGTGGTGGAGACGGTGTTGTGTCAACTGGAACTGGGTTACTATCTACTGGGGTTGGCGTTAGAAGGGGTGTAGTTGGTTCTCTGTCCAACTGAGTAGGGGTACAATCTGCGAGAGTCTGGGTTATGTGTGGAAGGGTTGGTTCTTGGGCAAGTACACCAGTGGTTCTATCTGCATCAACTAGTAGGACTATCTTTTCTGAAGACCGTGTTGTTACTCCCTTAGATACTGCCATCACCCTCTCCAATTCAAATGGCTGATAAACAAGAAAAGTAATTGAATGTACAGACATTGTATGATAGACAGGTGCAATGGATAGTGGGGAATAAAACAGGGCATGAAATAATTCACATTTATGTTGTCTAACCAAACAGGATAGCATGACACAAGTTCACATATATGATGGCTAACTAAACAGGATAGCATGACACAATTTCACATTATGATGGCTAACTAAAAAAGATGGAAAGACCTAGTTCAAAATATGATGACTATGTAAACAGGACGACATGATATAACTATATAATGTGTTTATTAAATAGGTTGGCATGCCATAATTCACATACATGCTGCCTATGGAAACATGATATCATGATATAATTCACGGATAGAATGACATAATTCAAAATATGATGACTGTAAACACTAAACAGGATGAGATGATATAACTATATGATGTCTATATTAAATGGGTTATCATGCCATAATTCAGATAGATGCTGTGTATGTAAACATGATGGCATTCTATAATTCAAATATATGATTTATATAGTAAGCAAGTAAGCAGATGGCAATCCATATTATGTAAAAACTAAGCAATGCAAGACAACATGCATGGCATGGGGTAATATAACCCTGCCAAGTTTGAGCATAGACCTCAGGGGGGAAATAGGATTGGTCATTAGTCTCTAAATCCTCCTCTGAGGAGCTCTTTGTAACCAGCAAGATGTCTGCTTTAGCAGGTAGCATTGTCTGCTCTGAATACCTTGTTTTCACTCCAGATACTTCCATCACCACTTCAACTGGCTGATGCACAGGAAGAGTAGTTGAACATACAAACGTTGTTGACAAATGGAACACGCAATACAAAAAAATGATAGCATGATATAATTCACATACATGATGATTGGCTAAACAGCATGGCATTGCATAATTCACATATATAATGCCTTTGCAACAAGATATCATTGCATAATTCACATATATAATGTTTTGCAACAAGATGGCAATGCATAATTCACATATATGGTAATTAGACACTAAATGGCATTCACACAAAGCATATCTAAACTAATCAAATGACATAGCAGTGCAAGACACCATACGCACGATATGAGCAACAAAACCCTGCCAAGTTAGAGCATACACCTCAGGGGGAAATAGGACTGGCCATTTGTCTCTGAATCCTCCTATGAGGAGCTATCCGTAACCGGCGAGATATGCGCTTCATCCGATAGCATAGTCTTCTCTGAAGACCTTGTTTTCACTCCAGAATTTCCATCACCGTGTCAAATGGCTGATGCACATGAAGTGTAGTTGAATGTACTAACATTGTTGACAAATGTAATACGTAACGAAAAAAGGATGGCCTGATATAATTCACATATAAGATGACTGGCTAAGCAGGATGGCATTACAAAATTCACATATATGATGCCTGGCTAAACAAGATGGCGTTGCATAATTCACATAAACGATGAATAAACTAAACAGATGACATTCACACAAAGCATGTCTAAACTAAGCAGATGACATATTTGATGTATAAAGTAAGCAATGCAAGGCACCATATGCATGATATAACCAACATCAGCATGCCAAGTTAGAGCGAAGACCTTAGGGGGTAAATAGGAGTGGTCTTCTCCTTCTGAATCTCCCTCAGAACAGATATCTTCCTATCAATTACAATCCTAAATGAATGGAGGGGGGCTTCCTTTGCACCTACTGTCAGTGTCAAAACCGGTGGATCTCGGGTAGGGGGTCCCGAATTGTGCGTCTAAGGTCGATGGTAACAGGAGACAGGGGACATGATGTTTTACCCAGGTTCGGGCCCTCTTGATGGAGGTAATACCCTATGTCCTGCTTGATTGATCTTGATGAATATGAGGATTACAAGAGTTGATCTACCACGAGATCATAGTGGCTAAACCCTAGAAGTCTAGCCTTTCTGATTGTGATCGTTCCTAAGGACTAAACCCTCTAGTTTATATAGACATCGGAGGGGCCTAGGGTTATACAAAGTCGGTTACAGAGAAAGGAAATAATACATCCGGACGCCTAGCTTTCCTTCCATACAAAAGATAGTCCCATCCGGACACGGGAGGTAGTCTTCTATCTTGTATTTTCATGGCCCAATAGTCCGGCCCATGTCACACAGGCCGGACGCCCGAGGACTCCTTAATCCAGGACTCCCTCAGTAGCCCCCGAACCAGGCTTCAATGACGATGTGTCCGGCGCGCTGATAGTCTTCGGCATTGCAAGGCGGGTTCTTCCTTCGAACACTTCAAAGCGTCTGGTCCAAAGAGTCATACTCGGCTTTCCATTTAATATCGTACCCATTGGCTTCTGTGCCTCCGCCGATTCGGCTTCCACGTGTCGAGAGAACACGAAAGTTCAGAGTCCTTTTGCACATACCACCCTGGCCACGTAAGAAGGGCATCTATTTAAAGGGATTGTTTCTCAGATCCCATTCCACATCGAGCGAAAAATCCTTAGAGCTTTCTAGGAGAAACCATTCCAGCATGGCTAGCATTCCCAGTTCTTCCTCCCTCCCCAATGGCTCTAAAAAAGGCGATTGGGGGAATGCTCAGTATCCCATGGCCAGTTAAGTAAGCTTCAAACGCAGGGATTCCTTCTAGTCCCTATCAGGGCAGGATTAACCTTTTTTACGGGTGAAGCCCTGGCGGAAAATTCCCCAATCCAGCCAGGGGAGCGAGTGTGCTTTATATCCTTCTTAATAATAGGCGTCGGGTTTCCAATCCACCCCTTCCTCCGAGGTCTTCTAGAGTACTACGGCCTCCAACTGCACAATCTCACGCCAGGCTCCATTCTGCACATCGCGGGCTATGTTGCTCTTTGCGAGCTATTCCTGGGCTGCGAGGCCCATTTCGAGCTATGGAGGAAACTGTTCTGCCTCGTTTCTCACTCCCAAAAGGGATCTATATTTGAGGTGGGTGGCGCCAAAATATGGTGCATAGTCGGGACCGGATACTTATCCGTCACGCTGAAGAAGGCGTCCGAAGAGTGGCCCTCAGAGTGGTTCTATATTGAGCATGTCGCTCTCCTTGACCCAGTCCAAATGGGCCTTCCAGAATTTACTAGTGCTCCATTGAAGAAACGCCACAGCTGGCGCCCTTGGAGCCTTGAGGAGGAAGATAGTGCGGAAGTCCAACAATTAATGGGCAAGATAAGGACACTCGCCCAGTCCGGATTATCAATAATCGAGGTAATGGCCACTTCCATAGTGTGAGGTGTTCAGCCGCTCCAATTCAGGGGGCTTCCCATGTGGCACTACAATGGGGAAGACGACGCCTCGCGCTGTGGACGAAAGGGTCCAGATTCCCTTACCGCCTTGGCCGCAATACTGGTCGATCTGTATAAAGGGGAGAAAGAGGAGTTCACTCGTCTTACGCTCCGGGAAGGATTTTCTATGTACAATCCTCCTACTTGGGTGAGTTTTAATCCCATCACTCTACTCAATCCTCTCCCCAAGTCATGTTTAATTGGCATTAACCCATCCATTTGCAACAGGAATGGCGGAAGGTTATAGCGGGGATCTGTAGCCCCGCTCCACAGCCAGAGAACTGTAACCAGGACCTTGACCCCAGATACGAAGAGGATTCGGACATATTTGTAGAGCTTGAGGAGGGAGTATTCTACTAGGCAAGCTATGATGGCACAGTAGTGCCAAACGTGGCCGACTATCCCGGCCTCCTTCCTGCCTCACATGTAAGTAATCAGGAGACATCTCCTCCGAAAGAGCTTCCTCACTGTACCTCACCCACCGCACTGTCTCGTGCTCCAATGGGGAGGCGCTCAGGATGCCATGCTAGACCAGAGGCGTCTCGTAAGAGTGCGGCGCCCACGCCGAACAAGTCGTCGAAGAGGAAGGCAGATGATAACATGGCCGAACCTTCATTGACGAGGTATGGCTTTTTTAAATATGCCTCTTGGCCATCACATCGAACTGTGACATTATCCACTGTGTCTTATCTGGAAGAGAGTTCGCCGGACTATGTCTGGGGATCCTGCCGGTCGCGCCTCCACTAGTCAGATTCCAGACCCTACCCTAAGGACAGGGGCTAACACGGGGATGACACCGGATTGTCCTTCTGCCAAGGATTCGGATGATATGTCCATCGTGAACTCTGAAGTGGAGAGCGCCATGAATCATCGGTGCCGGAGGGCCGCTCTTCGCGACCCCAGTTTTACAAATGAGGCTTTTAATGCCTTCAGTTCGGGACGGGCTTACCAGAGCCACGAACCAGCATTTGAAAGATATGCGGGTAAGTACGCATTGTACAACCTTTGTAATCATATACCACTAGCCCCCGAGACTTGAAGCAGTTGATACAACTGATTTAAGGATCATTGTATAATCAGCCACTTACAGATAAGAACAACCAGCTGTCTCAAGAGCTGGAAATGTGTCGGACCCAACTAGCTACGGCTACCGCCGAATTGGAGAAATCCAAGGAGGCGCCGTCTGGTAATGTTTCCCTCCAACCATATTAATAATGTTGTGTTTCCGCCGACAGGATCAGTAGATCAACTGAGAGAGAAACTGAAAGTCACCCAGGCTGGTGAACAGGAGGCCAAAAGGCAATAGGCAACAGACAGCAAGCTAACGTGTGCTGACGTGGGTCAGGGGCAACAAGAACAAGCTGTAGGATTCCAACGTCCTGATGGGCGAAGAGCTAAAAGATGTACGAGCTCAGCTGGCTGACGCCATAAAGGATAATAAGAGGCTATGAGGCGGCATATTCAGTATGCTTTCGAACTTTCCTTTGTGAAATTCGGCGGAAAAATGAGCTGACAGATTTATGTCTGCGGGTATGCTGA
This sequence comes from Triticum monococcum, assembly GCA_034509565.1. Taxonomy (NCBI): domain Eukaryota; kingdom Viridiplantae; phylum Streptophyta; class Magnoliopsida; order Poales; family Poaceae; genus Triticum; species Triticum monococcum. The sequence continues at coordinate 481,159,908 of CM067843.1, forward strand.
CTGGCCGTCCCGAAGAGGAGATGTACGGATATCAAGGTGATATGCTCCAAGAGCTGTCCCAAGTGCACGAGCGATCTCGTCAAGCAATGTGGAGCGTTGCTAAGGCTTTATGGTCATCCGCCTCCCCTCCAAGAAGTATGGAGGAGCTTGTGAAGCTATTCCAAGGGGCTCGGCGGTGCTTTCGATTATGGAAGATTTTGGCCGGCCGAGAAGGTGCGCGAGAGACTTGGGCCATGGTAAAAACACGGTACACCAAGCTTTATCCGAATCATATGGCCTGGGTCGGACCTCGGGGGTTAGATGGACAAGAAAAATTCCCGTTAGTCTGGTATATGACCAAGTAAAGATAGTCACCAAGTTTTCCCAACGGGATTGTAAGCTAGACAGTCTATTAGACGGCGTAGAGGAAGAAGTTTTTGAGTCCAAGTGACTATGTACTTCATTTGACAAATTTGTCCCTAGCCGGATTATAAAACGATTGTCATGGCAGACCTTTTCTCTTCGACCTCTGGACACGAAGGTGCGGAGTGTTTCCGAATACCCGCTCGGTAATATAGACCGGGGTATGCGTGGAAACCAGGTGCCGGGTCATAGTTGCTTGAACAGACAAGTTGTATCCGGCTAGCTATGTTATATTACATGTGGATTGTAAGAAACATCTTCCAGGGAGAATAGTTCCACTAAGGGTTCCTTTCCCTGGGCGGATATGCGTTAGTATGCATGTCCGAACTGTGATTGAAAAATCACAGCATACGTAACATCTGGGGGTTCATGGTGTGATGAAGGTAAAATGTCTTTAGTTCGCCGACTGAATATTCCCTTAAGAATGCTAGCTTTCGGCTTCACCTAGTCTAAGGTACAAGTTCAGATGACCCGGCTGTAACAATCGCAGAGGTGCTCCCTTTATGCCCTAGTCGAACAAACAGGAACGTAGGGCATAAGCACAGGAGCTAGGCAACCCGGCTTGGCAAGAACTTAAGTCATAACGATGCATATAATGGCGAAGAAAAGGTACATATGCGGAAGAGGACACATATGTGTTGAGCTTGATGCTCCGAAAATAATAATAAGCTTCTGTAAAAGAAGCCCCCAAGTATTATGGGTGTATAGATTTAAGGATGTGCACATCATAGGTGTGCGGTTTGGTTGCACAAGAGCTAGAGAAAAAATAAAGAGGGTAAAAATGAAAACAAAGGGAGAAGAAGGCGAACAAAAAGTATGGCTCTAGGCGTAGAATCTTTGGAGTCTTGCGGCATTCCACGGGTTCGGCTCTAGGCGATTGTCAGATGCATCACGCAGGTGGTACGCTCCTCCAGTGAGAACCTCATCTATGATGAAGGGACCCTGTCGGTGTCAAAACCAGCGGATCTCAGGTAGGGGGTCCCGAACTGTGTGTCTAAGGCGGATGGTAACAGGAGGCAGGGGACACGATGTTTTACCCAGGTTCGGGCCCTCTTGATGGAGGTAATACCCTACGTCCTGCTTGATTGTTTTTGATAATATGAGTAGTACAAGAGTTGATCTACCATGAGATCGAAGAGGCTAAACCCTAGAAGCTAGCCTATGGTATGATTGTATGTTATCCTACGGACTAAAACCCTCCAGTTTATATAGACACCGGAGGGGGCTAGGGTTACACAAGGTCGGTTACAAAGGACGAGATATACATATCCGTATTGCCTAGCTTGCCTTCTACTCCAAGTAAAGTCCCATCCGGACATGAGACGAAGTCTTCAATCTTGTATCTTCATAGTCCAACAGTCCGGCCAAAGGATATAGTCCGGCTGTCCGGAGACCCCCTAATCCAGGACTCCCTCAGACCCTCCCACTTGGGCTTGAGTTTGTCCTTTCTCTTTTCTGGCAAGCGTAGAAGGAGTTCACCAACATTATAAGTCTTGGCCTGCACTTCTCTGCTTTGGTATCTATGAGCCTATTGTTGATAGAATGCAGAACGGGCTTTTGCAACGTCACGCTCCTCCTCCAGGACATCTAGACTGTCCTGCCGATCGAGCTCGGCCTCTCTCTCTCTCTCTTAGTACATGCGCACTCGAGGTGAGTCATGAATTATGTCGCAGGGCAAAACGGCCTCTGCGCCGAACACCATGAAAAATGGTGTATATCCGATAGTGCGACTGGGCGTGGTCCGCAGGCCCCAGAGTACGGAGTCGAGCTCCTCGACCCAGTGCTTGTCTGATTCCTTCAAAGACCACACTAGTCTAGGCTTAATGCCGCTCATGATAAGACCATTAGCTCGTTCGACTTGACCGTTTGTTTGTGGGTGATAGACGGAGGCGTAATCAAGCTTAATGCCCAGGTTAGCACACCAGGTTTTCACTTCATCGGTTGTAAAATTGGAGCCGTTATTGGTGATGATGCTAATTGGGACACCATAATGGTGCACGACACCAGATATAAAGTCTATCGCTGGTCCGGCTTCGGCCATTTTAACTGGCTTGGCCTCTATCCACTTGGTGAACTTATCTACCATGACCAGTAGATATTTTTTCTTGTGGCTTCCTCCTTTAAGGGGTCCGACCATATCAAGCCCCCAGACCGTGAAAGGCTAAGTAATGGGGATTGTTTGTAGAGCGGTATGCGGCATATGGCTTTGGTTAGCGAAAAGCTGGCATCCGACACAGTGTTGGACAAGGTCCTGTGCATCTGCTCGGTCCGTCGGCCAAAAGAAATCTGTACGGAAGGCTTTACTTACAAGGGCCCGAGCCACGGTGTGGTGACCGCTGAGACCAGCATGGATCTCAGCCAGGAGCTGCCGTCCCTCTTCTTCGGAGATACATCTTTGAAGGACTCCGGTAGCACTTTTCTTGTAGAGCTCTCCTTCATGGACCTTATAGGCTTTCGAACACCGAACAATGCAGCGAGCCTCATTCTGATCCTCGGGGAGCTCTTGCCTATTAAGGTAGGCCAAGAAGGGTTCAGTCCATGGGGCAATTACTAACAATATTAGATGGGTCGATGGTGTTATTTTGGTGGCTGAGCCCCCGATGATATCGGTATTGTGTTCAGAATCTGGGGGTATGATCAAATTTGGACTGGCGCTACTGCTCTCGTCCTGCCACACCACGGATGGCGTGAAGAGCCTTTCCAGAAAGATGTTAGGCGGGACGGGGTCACGCTTGGCGCCCATGCGAGCAAGGACATCCGCCGCTTGATTACTCTCTCGAGCCACATGATGAAACTCGAGTCCCTCGAACCGAGCTGATATTTTGAGTACGGCGTTATCATAGGCCGCCATCGTTGGATCTTTGGCATCGAAGTCTCCATTTATTTGGGATATCGCGAGATTTGAATCCCCGCACACCTCCAGGCATTGTATGCCCATGGAGGCAGCCATCCGAAGACCGTGCAATAGGGCCTCGTATTCGGCTGCGTTGTTGGAGTCTGTATATAATATTTGGAGTATGTATTGGACTGTGTCTCCAGTGGGGGATGTCAAGACGACGCCCGCTCCTAAGCCGGCCGGCATTTTAGAGCCATCGAAGTGCATGACCCAGTTGGAATACGTGTCGTACTCTTTAGGGAGTTCGGCCTCTGTCCATTCAGCGAGAAAGTTGGCCAATACTTGGGATTTAATGGCTCGACGTGGTTTGTATATTATGTCGAATGGTAGGAGCTCAATAGCCCACTTGGCAATCTGACCCGTAGCGTCACAGTTATTTATTATATCATTGAGTGGTACTTCGGAAGCCACCGTGATCGAACACTCTTGGAAGTAGTGTCGTAGCTTCCAGGATGCCATGAAGACTGCATATGTTATCTTTTGGTAATGAGGGTACCGGGATTTGCATGGTGTGAGGACAGTGGATACGTAGTATACCGGTTTCTGAAGTGGGAACTTGTGTCCATCCTCCTCTCGCTCAACAATGAGTACTGTGCTCACCACCTGGTGTGTTGCAGAGATGTATAATAACATCGGTTCACCAACGTTTGGCGCGTCCAGGATTGGGTTGCTTACTAAAAGAGCCTTTATTTCCTCCAGTCCGGCCGTTGCCGCTTCCGTCCACTCGAAGTGGTCGGTACGTCGGAGAAGGAGATAAAGTGGCAATGCTTTTTCTCCTAGTCTGGAGATAAAGCGGCTTAAAGCTGCCACGCATCCGACTAGTTTTCGGACCTGTTTAAGGCCTGTTGGTGTAGCCAATTGTGACAAAGCTCGGATTTTGGCTGGATTTGCCTCAATTCCTCTATTGGAAATGATGAAGCTGTAACACCCTCGATGCGACTATATCTCCCACGTGTCGAGGCACGACTTGGAGGCATAATCGCATTAAAGGCATATGTCGCAAGTCAGGCAATCATCACAAACATCCCATGTAATATAGATAATGAAAGGGATAACATAGTTGGCTTACACTTGCCACGTCAATCAAGTACATAAATAACATACATCATCCAAACACTCATGGCCCGACTACGGCGCCAAAATAAAAGATAACCCAACAAGCGACATGGTCCCGATCACCCCCAACTGCGCACCACTACTGATCATCAGGAAAAGAAACATAGTAACGCTGAGAGTCCTCATCGTACTCCCACTTGAGCTCAAGCGCGCCATCTGGAGCTGTATCATCAGTCCCTGCATCTGGTGTAATAGTAATCTATGAGCCACAGGGACTCAGCAATCTCGCACCCTCGCGATCAAGACTATTTAAGCTTAATAGGTAAGGCAAGGTAAATATATGTGGAGCTGCAGCAAGCGACTAGCATATATGGTGGCTAACTTATTCGCAAAAGAGAGTGAGAAGAGGAGGCAAAGCGCGAGCGAGAAACTAGAGGACAACCTGCGCAAGCATTACTCCAACATCGTGTCCACTTCCCGGACTCCGCCGAGAAGAGGCCATCATGGTAACACACTCAGTTGATTCATTTTAATTAAGTTTATGTTTGAGTTATCTACAACCGGACATTAACAAATTCCCATCTACCCATAACCGCGGGCATGACTTTTGAAAGTTCAATCCCTGCAGGGGAGTCCCAACTTAGCCCACGACAAGCTCTCACGGTCAACGAAGGAATAGACCTCCTCCCGAGACATTCCGATCAGACTCGGTATCTCGGTTCTTCAAGACACTTCGACAGGTTAAAACAAATCTAGCAACACCGCCCGAATGTGCCGACAAATCCCGATAGGAGCTGCACATATCTCTTTCTCAGGGCACACTCAGATGAACACTACGTACAACTAAAACCAACCCTCGAGTTGCCCCGAGGTGGCGCTGCAAGTGGCTCTGTTTGGACCAACACTCAGAGGAGCACTGGCCCGGGGGGGTTTAAAATAAGATGACCCTCGGGCTCCGGAAACCCAATTTAAAAAGAGGCTAGGTGGCAAATGGTAAAACCAAGGTTGGGCATTGCTGGAAAAGCTTTAATCAAGACGAACTATCAAGGGGTTCCCATTATAACCCAACCGCATAAGGAACGCAAAATCTGGGAACATAACACCAATATGACGGAAACTAGGGTGGCAAGAGAAGAACAAAACACTAGGCGAGAGGCCGAGCCTTCCACCCTTTACCAAGTATATAGATGCATTAAGATAACATGGCGATATAATGATATCCCAACAAGTAAATAATGTTCCAACAAGGAACGGTCTCCAATCTTCACCTGCAACTAGCAACGCTATAAGAGAGGCTGAGCAAAGCGGTAACATAGCCAAACAACGGTTTGCTAGGACAATGGTGGGTTAGAGGCTGAACATGGCAATTTGGGAGGCTTGAAAGCAAGTGGTGGGCATCATAGCATTGACATAGCAAAAGAGCGAGCAAACTAGCATAGCAAAGATAGCCGAGGGTAAGATCATCTTGCCTGCAAAGTTGTTAGAGCTGACTGGATCGTCGAAAGCAAACTCAACGGGCTCCTCATTAGCAAACTCGTCTCCCGGCTGTACCCAAACAAGACAGACAAGCAACAAGGATACAATCAACCACGTGCAAGCTCAAACAAGATGGTGCAATGATGATATGCTATGTGGGATGCGATGCGGGATGCATATGCAGGATATGACAGGAAATGCATGAACCTGGCCTCAACTTCGAAAACCAAGTGTGCCACTGGAAAGATGAGATGAAATCGCTTGAAAACGATATAAAATTCACTGGAATCGGAGTTACGGTTTGGAAATGGCAAGCGATTCAAATATGACACCGATCTGCGATTTACAGCAAGTAGTCATCTAAATGCAATGAGATGAACATGCTACAGCACTGAAACATGGCAACAAAATACATGGCAGGGAAGCATTCAAGATGCTTAACAAAAGTCTAGCACTGAGCCACGGCCAATTCATCCATTAACAGGTTCAAACAAGCATGGCAAAAATGCAAATGGTACAACAGATCTCAGACTTAGTGAAATTAACACTTGTCTGGAATTTCAGACCAAGTAGCTCTCTTCAGAGCAACAAAACAACATGCTACAGGACCTGAACATGACAAAGTAAAACATGGAATGGAGCTACTCAAAGAGCTTAACAAAAGTCCCTTAGTGACCTTGAGCCAAAAGGGATCACAAAATATACTAACAAGCACATGAACATAGCAAAAACATAATCAGTTTTCAGACTTAGTGAAAACTGGGACATGCTGAAACATAACTCAAGTAGGCATGTTTACGAGCTCGATGCACTCACCACGGTGCAAGTCATGGCAAGACAAGCATATATCCATTAAGAAGGCACAAAATGCAAGATAGACATGGCAAGAACAATGGCATAGCATGCACGGATCAACTACAACAACATCGGCAAAATCGCAAACAAGTTGACGATCTGCCCAGATTCACAACGAAGCAAAAGTAGAGCTCGATTGACTCAAGCTAGGGTGCTCCATTTATGCAAACAAATACATGAATGGATAGAGCACTACAATATTAACAAAACTCCTCTACTGATCATCCTCAAAAGAGGCACGGATCACTAGGAAACAACATGAACATATGGTATCATGAGATAAACAATCCCAGGACTTCGTGAAATTACTAAGTCCCTGAAAACAGAGTTACCGAGTGCCTCACTTTGCGAGCTTGCACTAGTCACCACACACATCACAAAAATACATGGGTTGCACCTCTGGAAAGATAACAAAACCCTTAACAAAATATATGTAGAGCTCATGGGCATATCATGCACACAATAATCATGGCAAAAATGACAAATGTCTAAGATGGAGTAGGAGATCTGACAATTAACTCAAGTATCCCTCTTATAACAGCATTTCGGTCATCAAGATGACCTCAAATGAAAATAATGCAATGTAATGAAATGATGTACTCTCTGAGACGAACATTTTGATATGCTATATGCATGAATCGGAGCTACGGATGCGGAGATATAGCAAGTTGAATAAGGGCACATGGATTAGGGTTGGGGCAAAAGTCAACCCTCGAGAATTTTGGATCCAGATCCGCACGCTTCCTGAGGCGGTCGACGGAGAACACTTTAGATGACGACGAACTCGCCGGAGAGGAGGGGCCTGCCGGCGTCGAGGTGGTCCGGCGAGGAGGTTGCCGGCGACGAGGGGAGGCCGGACGGCGGGGGCGGCGTCCCCTCCGGCGGTTCCAGCCGCGGTGGCAGCGAGGCGATGATGGCGCCGGGCGGCGAGAGGTGCGACGGTGTCGGGCGGCGAGGTCCGGCGGCTCCCGGCGCGGCGGAGAAGAAGAGGCGGCGGGGCGGCGAGCGAGGGAGCCGGGCGGCGGGGTCGGGCGCGGGGCGCCGCCCGGCTGCGTGGCGAGGAGGGCCCGGCTCGGGCCGAGCGGGCCGGCGGCGAGCTGGGGACCTGCGGCGCCACGTGGCGGCACCGGGTTGGACGGCAGGGTGGCGGACGTGTCCGGTTGCGGCCGGACGTGTCCGATGCGCGCGAGGTGGGTGGATCTAGGGTTTTGTCCGGAGGAAGGAGAAGGAGATTTTCGGGGGTGTGTTTAAATAGGCATAGAGGGAGCTAGGAGAGTCCAAATGAGGTGCGGTTTTCGGCCACGCGATCGTGATCGAACGCTCTAGGTGATGGAGCAGAGTTAGGTGGGTTTTGGGCCAAATTGGAGGGGTGTTGGGCTGCAACACACACGAGGCCTTTTCAGTCCCTCGGTTAACCGTTGGAGCAACAAACGAAGTCCAAATGGTACGAAACTTGACAGGCGGTCTACCGGTAGTAAACCAAGGCCGCATGGCAAGTCTCGGTCCAATCCGGAAATGTTTAATCCCCACACACGAAAGAAAGCTAGAATTGGCCACCGGAGGAGAACGAAGCGCCGGAATGCAAAACGGACAACGGGGAAAATGCTTGAATGCATGAGATGAACACGTATGCAAATGCAATGCACATGATGACAAGATATGAGATGCATGACAACGATAACAAGACACGGAGACAAAGACCCGAACCCGAGAAAAATAAATTAACTTAAAGCCAGAAACGGCAAGAGTTGGAATACAAATTGGGAAAGTTATATCCGGGGTGTTACAACACTCCACCACTACGAAAAGATCTCGTCCCAAGATCTAGGACTGAAAGAACGCCGGGTACTCAGAACGGAGGTGATCCTCGCATTCCCAGGTAGCTTCACGGTCGGAATGGTGTGACCACTTGACTTTGAGAAATTTGATTGACTTGTTGCGAGTCTTGCGTTCAGTCTCTTCAAGGATAGCAACGGGGTGCTCACGATAGGAGAGATCTTCTTGGAGCTCAATGTCCTCAAAGTTGACGGTGCGGTCAGGTGTCTTGAAGCACTTTCGGAGTTGAGAGACATGGAACACATCATGAACATTTGCAAAGTTTGACGGAAGCTCGAGTTGATAGGCGAGCTCGCCTCTCTTGCCGACAATCTTGAAAGGTCCCATGTATCTAGGGGCAAGCTTCCCTTTGATACCGAAGCGACGAGTACCTTTCATAGGAGAGACGCGGAGGTAAACATCATCTCCAATCTCGAAAGCCAAATCACGGTGCTTACTATCATAGTAGCTCTTCTGGCGGGAATGGGCTGCTTTGAGGTTATCTCGAATGACTTTGCACATTTCTTCTGCCTCTGTGATTAAGTCATTTCCCAAAAGCTGACGTTCACCGGTTTCAGACCAGTTGAGAGGGGTACGACACTTCCTTCCATACAGAATTTCAAATGGGGCCTTGCCCGAACTTGCTTGAAAACTGTTGTAGGAGAATTCAGCATAAGGAAGACAATCCTCCCACTTCATGCCGAAGGAGATCACACAAGCCCTGAGCATATCTTCAAGAATCTGGTTGACACGCTCGACTTGACCACTTGTTTGAGGATGGAAAGCTGTGCTGAAGCGGATGTTGGTGCCCATGGCCTTCTGAAAAGAATCCCAAAACGTTGAGGTAAAGATGCTGCCACGGTCTGAAGAGATCACCTGAGGAATACCGTGCAGAGAGACAATTCGAGAGGTATAGAGTTCCGCCAATTGAGCTGCAGTGATCGACTCTTTGATAGGCAGAAAATGAGCCACTTTGGTGAGTTTGTCAATGACAACGAATATGGCATCATTGCCACGCTTGGACTTTGGAAACCCAGTCATGAAGTCCATTTCAATGTGGTCAAACTTCCATTCTGGAATGGCAAGAGGTTGGAGGAGACCAGCTGGCCTTTGGTGTTCTGCCTTCACTCTTCTGCAGACATCACATTCATTCACGAACTGAGCAATCTCTCGCTTCATTCGAGTCCACCAATAAGCCTGCTTGAGATCCTGATACATCTTCGTGCTCCCAGGGTGGATGGAGAGGAGAGAATTGTGAGCCTCGTTCATGATCACTTTACGAAGTTCACCTTTGGGCACAACAATTCGATCCTCGAAGAAGAGAGTGTCCTTGTCATCAAGGCGGTAACACTTGTACTTGGGTTGACTCTTGGCAATCCCAATCTTCACCTTTTTCACCATAGCATCAAGAAGCTGGGCTTGGCGAATCTGGTCTTCCAAGGTAGGAGAGACTTGAAGGTTGGTGAGGAAACCTTGAGGAACAATTTGCAGATTAAGTTTGCGGAAAGCTTCACAAAGCTCGGGTTGATAAGGCTTGAGAATCAGACTGTTGCAATACGCTTTTTTGCTCAATGCGTCAGCAATCACATTGGCCTTGCCCGGAGTATACTCGATACTCGGATTATACTCTTGAATCATTTCGACCCATCGAGTTTGCCTGAGGTTGAGATTAGGCTGAGTGAAGATGTACTTGAGACTGTTGTGATCAGTGAAAATGTCCACTTTTCTTCCCAATAGAAGATGTCTCCAAGTCAAAAGAGCATGCACAACTGCCGCCAACTCGAGATCATGAGTGGGGTAGTTCTTCTCATTAGGCTTCAACTGGCGAGAGGTATAAGCAATGACTTTCTTCTCTTGCATCAACACTGCACTGAGACCTTGGAGAGAGGCATCACAAAAGACCTCGTACGGCTTGGATTCATCAGGCGGAGTCAGAACTGGAGCAGTGATCAATTTCTCTTTCAAAGTGTTGAAAGCAATATCACACTCTGGAGACCAAACGTACTTGACGTGCTTCTGGAGGAGATTTGAGAGAGGCTTCGCGATCTTAGAAAAGTTTTCAACGAATCTTCGACAGTAGCTTGCGAGACCGAGGAAGCTACGGAGTTGCTTCACGTTCTGAGGAGGTTCCCAATTCACAATTGCAGACACCTTCTCAGGATTCACGGCAATGCCCTTGGCAGAGATGATATGACCAAGATAAAGAACCTCATCAAGCCAAAATTCACACTTGGAGAACTTGGCGTAGAACTGGTGTTCCCTCAGCTTATCAAGAACCAAACGCAAGTGCTTGGCATGATCTTCCTTGTTCTTCGAGAAAACCAGAATGTCGTCGAGATAGACCAAAACCTCATTGGTGTAGGCGTTGAAGATGAAGTTCATCATGTGAGAGAACGTCGGAGGAGCGTTGACGAGGCCAAAAGACATGACAGTGTATTCATATGAACCATAGCTTGTCCTGAAAGCCGTCTTGGGAATATCTTGCTCACGGATTCGAATCTGATGATAACCCATACGGAGATCAAGCTTGGAGAATACTTGGGCACCCTTGAGTTGTTCGAACAACTCGTTGATGTTGGGGAAGTGGGTATTTGTTCTTCATGGTCTTCTTGTTCAATGGACGGTAATCAACACAAAGTCGGTCCGTTCCATCCTTCTTCTTCACAAAAAGAACACCACAACCCCACGGAGAAGAACTAGGCTGGATGAGACCCATTCTTTCTTGAACATCGAGTTGCTTCTTCATCTCCTTCAACTCTTCAGGTCCGAGCTGGTAAGGACGCTTGCACACAGGTTCCGTACCGTGCTCAAGATCAATAACGAATTCAACTGGCTGGTGCGGAGGCATTCCTGGAAGCTCTTCTGGAAAGACGTCTTGATATTCGCAAACGACTGGAATCTGCGAGATAGCATCGAGTTCACCCTTCTCATTGAGAGAAAACAAACAGATGGTATCATCCCAAGCGGCAAAGACAATTACATCCTCAGACGAATGAGTCAATTGAATCTGCCTGGCTGCACAATCAAGATGCGCCTTGTGCTTAGTAAGCCAATCCATTCCGAGAATAAGATCAATATCCGAGTTACCAAGAACCACCGGAGAAGAGAGAAACTTGTAATCACCCAACGTGATAGAGACATCCGGGACGCAATTGTTAGAAGTCATTTGCTTGCCCGGAGACACAATCTTCAACGGAACAGGAATCCTTTCGGTCACAAAATCATGCTTGGCCACAAATGGAGTTGAAATAAAAGAAAGCGATGCACCAGTGTCAAAAAGAACTTTTAAAGGAACATCATTAACAGGAAGGTTACCCATAATCACATCTGGCAAATCCTCTACCTGAGCTGCATTCAGCAAGTTGACCTTGGCGAACTTGGGGTTATGCTTGACCACTGCTGTACTTGCCGATCTGACAGGAGGAGGAGGAGGAAGACGCCTCTGGTTGAAACACTTGTTGGCATAGTGACCCTTCTGTTGGCACTTGTTGCACGTGACCTCTGAAAGCGAACGGTGGTATGGAGCACTCGATCTTGGAGCTTGAGACGAAGTCTTGTTCTGAAAGACAGGGTTGGGTGGGTGGGAAGAACCACTGCCACCTTTGCTCTTCTGCTGATACGGCTGACGGAATGGAGGAGGAGGAAGCCAATACTTCTGCTGCTTGGCCACTTGAATAGAGGAAGAAGGAGTAGCATCTCTGACTCTCTTCTTGGAAGCATCACACCTCAGTTGAGCGGCCTCTTGCTTCAGTGCCATGTTGTAGAACTCATCGTACCTCAAGGGCTCAAAGAGAACAAGAGCTAGCTGGATTTCTTCTCTGAGACCACCCCTGAACTGGTATATCATGCTCTTCTCATCAGGTACGTCCTTCTTGGCAAAGCGGAGAGCTTCTGGAACAACTTGTTGTAGTCATAGATAGACAAAGAGCCTTGCTTCAGGTTGCGGAATTCCTCACGCTTACTTTCAGTCACACTCTGAGGGATGTGATGAGCTCGGAAATCTTGACGGAATTCATCCCAAGTGATCAGACGACCACCTCTGGAATCCTTGTACTGCTGGAACCATTCTGCAGCTTGATCTTTGAGTTGGAAGGAAGCAAACTTGACGAAATCTTCAGGCCTGACGTTACTGCACTCAAAATGCTTACACAGATCCACAAGCCAATCGTCAGCATCGGTTGCCTCAACACAATTGCTAAACGTCTTTGGCCCATTAGCAAGGAACTGGTTCAGTGTAGCAAAGTGGTTCTGATTGTTGCCTTGATTGCCTTGATTGCGCTCTTGGAGGATTTGCATGATCAACTGCGTGTTTGCATTGGTTGCGGCCACCACAGCTTGCCATGCCTCCGGAGGAGGTGGAGGTGGTGGCGGATCAGTATTCGGAGTCGTGCGCGTTGGAGGAGCCATCCTGAAGAGGTTGACATCCATTAGCACATTGATAGACAAATATTGAAGCTGAATCCAACGGAATGAAAATAGCAACATAAAGTCTTCACATCTGAACAAAATGAACGAATGCATTCCTCTTGAAATGATCACATATCCATAAATTGCGAAGCCACGTAGAATTAGGTAGAAGAAGTAAATCAACAAGGTACAGATCAAGAACGAATAATCGGTAAGAAATCCCAATCTCAAACCAATATCCGTGGAAGAAGAGCTAGAGCTACAAGAATTCCCACCTATGAAACTCCCGAACCTTTCCGGTTATGCAATCAGGTGTTGGGGATACAGGGGAAGCATAATATCTCACCCAAACTAGCAAATCCTACATCCAGCTGTATCCATCCTTCAACACATAACCAAGAAACCTTCGGAAACCATCTACCTCAACCTTCGAAAAGCATCCGTTATACAAGTTATGGCAATACTCCCGAACTCCCGCCCCAGTACTGGGTGGCGTCGAGGTTATCTCACCAATGAACTGCATAAAAGAGATTTTCGATGTCGGCATTACTAAACTCAGGTATTCCAGAACTGCAACGATAAAACTATGATGACAACACCTCAAAGCTCAACTCCCGGGGACACTTCCACTAAACCCCTGACAGGAGGCACAAAGACAATGTTCTCACCATAAAACCATCGGAACAATTCCAAGATACCCGCATGATCCTAAAAAAATTTTAGTGAAATTTGAGAAGAGAAGAGTCAAAACTCTACGTCAAGATGCCTTACCAGAGCGATGAGGAGACTAGGAAGTAAAAAAGAATTCCTAAACTCTCCGATATATAATTCCTAATTGACTCAAAACATTTTTTCTAGACACAACTCGGGCGCTAAAAACGATCAATCAGTGGGGCTCCTAAGGTCGGGGAAGGCTCTGATTACCAACTTGTAACACCCTCGATGCGACTATATCTCCCACGTGTCGAGGCACGACTTAGAGGCATAATCGCATTGAAGGCATATGTCGCAAGTCAGGCAATCATCACAAACATCCCATGTAATATAGATAATGAAAGGGATAACATAGTTGGCTTCACTCGCCACGTCAATCAAGTACATAAATAACATACATCATCCAAACACTCATGGACCGACTACGGCGCCAAAATAAAAGATTACTCAACAAGCGACATGGTCCCGATCACCCCCAACTGGGCACCACTACTGATCATCAGGAAAAGAAACATAGTAACGCTGAGAGTCCTCGTCGTACTCCAACTTGAGCTCAAGCGCGCCATCTGGAGCTGTATCATCAGTCCCTGCATCTGGTGTAATAGTAATCTGTGAGCCACAGGGACTCGGCAATCTCGCACCCTCGCGATCAAGACTATTTAAGCTTAATAGGTAAGCCAAGGTAAATATATGTGGAGCTGCAGCAAGCGACTAGCATATATGGTGGCTAACTTATTCGCAAAAGAGAGCGAGAAGAGGAGGCAAAGCGCGAGCGATAAACTAGAGGACAACCTGCGCAAGCATTACTCCAACACCGTGTCCACTTCCCGGACTCCGCCGAGAAGAGGCCATCACGGTAACACACTCAGTTGATTCATTTTAATTAAGTTTATGTTTAAGTTATCTACAACTGGACATTAACAAATTCCCATCTGGCCATAACCGCGGGCACGGCTTTCGAAAGTTCAATCCCTGCAGGGGAGTCCCAACTTAGCCCACGACAAGCTCTCACGGTCAACGAAGGAATAGACCTCCTCCCGAGATGTTCCGATCAGACTCGGTATCTCGGTTCTTCAAGACACTTCGACAGGTTAAAACAAATCCAGCAACACTGCCCGAATGTGCCAACAAATCCCGATAGGAGCTGCACATATCTCTTTCTCAGGGCACACTCAGATGAACACTACGTACAACTAAAACCAACCCTCGAGTTGCCCTGAGGTGGCGCTGCAAGTGGCTCTATTTGGACCAACACTCAGAAGCACTGGCCCGGGGGGGTTTAAAATAAGATGACCCTCGGGCTCCGGAAACCCAAGGGAAAAAGAGGCTAGGTGGCAAATGGTAAAACCAAGGTTGGGCATTGCTGGAAAAGATTTAATCAAGACGAACTATCAAGGGGTTCCCATTATAACCCAACCGCGTAAGGAACGCAAAATCCGGGAACATAACACCGATATGACGGAAACTAGGGCGGCAAGAGTGGAACAAAACACTAGGCGAGAAGCCGAGCCTTCCACCCTTTACCAAGTATATAGATGCATTAAGATAACATGGCGATATAATGATATCCCAACAAGTAAATAATGTTCCAACAAGGAACGGTCTCCAATCTTCACCTGCAACTAGCAACGCTATAAGAGAGGCTGAGCAAAGCGGTAACATAGCCAAACAACGGTTTGCTAGGACAATGGTGGGTTAGAGGCTGAACATGGCAATTTGGGAGGCTTGAAAGCAAGTGGTAGGCATCGTAGCATTGACATAGCAAAAGAGCGAGCAAACTAGCATAGCAAAGATAGTAGTGATTTCGAGGGTATGATCATCTTGCCTGCAATGTTGTTAGAGTTGACTGGATCCTCGAAAGCAGACGCAACGGGCTCCTCGTTAGCAAACTCGTCTCCCGGCTCTACCCAAACAAGACAGACAAGCAACAAGGATACAATCAACCACGTGCAAGCTCAAACAAGATGGTGCAATGATGATATGCTATGCGGGATGCGATGCGGGATGCATATGCAAGATATGACAGGAAATGCATGAACCTGGCCTCAACTTGGAAAACCAAGTGTGCCACTGGAAAGGTGAGATGAAATCGCTTGAAAACGATATAAAATTCACCGGAATCAGAGTTACGGTTTGGAAATGGCAAGCGATTCAAATATGACACCGATTTGCGATTTACAGCAAGTAGTCATCTAAATGCAATGAGATGAACATGCTACAGCACTCAAACATGGCAAAAAAATACATGGCAGGGAAGCATTCAAGATGCTTAACAAAAGTCTAGCACTGAGCCACGGCCAATTCATCCATTAACAGGTTCAAACAAGCATGGCAAAAATGCAAATGGTACAACAGATCTCAGACTTAGTGAAATTAACACTTGTCTGGAATTTCAGACCAAGTAGCTCTCTTCGGAGCAACAAAACAACATGCTACAGGACCTGAACATGACAGATTAAAACATGGCATGGAGCTACTCAAAGAGCTTAACAAAAGTCCCTTAGTGACCTTGAGCCAAAAGGGATCACAAAATATACTAACAAGCACATGAACATAGCAAAAACATAATCAGTTTTCAGACTTAGTGAAAACTGGAACATGCTGAAACATAACTCAAGTAGGCATGTTTACGAGCTCGATGCACTCACCACGGTGCAAGTCATGGCAAGACAAGCATATATCCATTAAGAAGGCACAAAATTCAAGCTAGACATGGCAAGAATAGTGGCATAGCATGCACGGATCAACTACAACAACATCGGCAAAATCGCAAACAAGTTGACGATCTGCCCAGATTCACAACGAAGCAAAAGTAGAGCTCGATTGACTCAAGCTAGGGTGCTCCATTTATGCAAACAAAGACATGAATGGATAGAGCACTACAATATTAACAAAAATCCTCTACTGATCACCCTCAAAAGAGGCACGGATCACTAGGAAACAACATGAACATATGGCATCATGAGATAAACAATCCCAGGACTTCGTGAAATTACTAAGTCCCTGAAAACAGAGTTACCGAGTGCCTCACTTTGCGAGCTTGCACTAGTCACCACACACATCACAAAAATACATGGGTTGCACCTCTGGAAAGATAACAAAACCCTTAACAAAATATATGTAGAGCTCATGGGCATATCATGCACACAATAATCATGGCAAAAATGACAAATGTCTAAGATGGAGTAGGAGATCTGACAATTAACTCAAGTTGCCCTCTTCTAACAGCATTTCGGGCATCAAGATGACCTCAAATGAAAATAATGCAATGGAATGAAATGATGTACTCTCTGAGACGAACATTTTGATATGCTATATGCATGAATTGGAGCTATGGATGCGGAGATATAGCAAGTTGAATAAGGGCACATGGATTAGGGTTAGGGCAAAAGTCAACCCTCGAGAATTTTGGATCCAGATCCACACGCTTCTCGAGGCGGTCGACGGAGAACACTGTAGATGACGACGAACTTGCCGGAGAGGAGAGGCCGGCCGGAGTCGAGGTGGTCCGGCGATGAGGGGAGGCCGGACGGCGGGGGCGGCGTCCCCTGCGGCGGTTCCGGCCGCGGTGGCGGCGAGGCGACGATGGCGCCGGGCGGCGAGAGGTGCGACGGTGTCGGGCGGCGAGGTCCGGCGGCTGCCGGCGCGGCGGCGCGGCACAGAAGAAGAGGCGGCGGGGCGGCGAGCGAGGGAGCCGGGCGGCGGGGTCGGGCGCGGGGCGCGGCCCAGCTGCGCGGCGTGGAGGGCCCGGCTCAGGCCGAGCGGGCAGGCGGCGAGCTGGGGACCCGCGGCGCCACATGGCGGCACCGGGTTGGACGGCGGGGTGGCGGATGTGTCCGGTTGCGGCCGGACGTGTCCGATGTGCGCGAGGTGGGTGGATCTAGCGTTTCGTCCGGAGGAAGGAGAAGGAGATTTTCGGGGGGGTGTTTAAATAGGCATAGAGGGAGCTAGGAGAGTCCAAATGAGGTGCGGTTTTCGGCCACGCGATCGTGATCGAACGCTCTAGGTGATGGAGCAGAGTTAGGTGGGTTTTGGGCCAAATTGGAGGGGTGTTGGGGTGCAACACACACGAGGCCTTTTCGGTCCCTCGGTTAACCGTTGGAGCAACAAACGAAGTCCAAATGGTACGAAACTTGACAGGCGGTCTACCGGTAGTAAACCAAGGCCGCATGGCAAGTCTCGGTCCAATCCGGAAATGTTTAATCCCCACACACGAAAGAAAGCTAGAATTGGCCACCGGAGGAGAACAAAGCGCCGGAATGCAAAACAGACAACGGGGAAAATGCTCGAATGCATGAGATGAACATGTATGCAAATGCAATGCACATGATGACAAGATATGAGATGCATGACAACGATAACAACACACGGAGACAAAGACCCGAACCCGAGAAAAATAAATTAACTTAAAGCCGGAAAGGGCAAGTGTTGGAATACAAATTGGGAAAGTTATATCCAGGGTGTTACAGAAGGCCAATAGTTTTCCAGCGGGAATGCCGAAAACACACTTTTCCGGATTGAGCTTGATGTCATATGTCTGGAGGTTGTTGAATGTGAGACGCAGGTCGTCTATTAATGACTCAACGTGCTTAGTCTTGATGATGATGTCATCCACATATGCTTCAACTGTCTTGCCGATTTGTTTCTCCAGGCATGTTTGAATCATGCGTTGGTAGGTGGCGCCGGCGTTTTTAAGCCCAAAGGGCATAGTGTTGAAGTAGAAAGGCCCGTATGGGGTGATGAATGTCGTTGCGGCTTGATCGGACTCCTTCATCTTGATTTGATGGTATTCCGAGTATGCGTCGAGGAAACACAGTGAGTCGTGTCCTGCAGTAGCATCAATAATCTGATCGATGCGGGGGAGGGGGGAAGGGATCCTTGGGGCAAGCCTTATTGAGGTCTTTGAAATCGACACACAAGCGCCAGGATTTGTCCTTCTTTGGCACCATCACCAGGTTTGCTAGCCAGTCCGGGTGTTTTATTTCTCTGATGAATCCGGCCTCGATTAACTTGGCTAGCTCCTCCCCATAGCTTGTCATTTAGGCTCAGAAAAGCACCGCAGTGTTTGCTTGACTGGCTTATATCCCTTCAATATATTGAAGTTGTGTTCGGCCAGCCTGCATGGGATTCCTGGCATATCAGAAGTGTGCTAGGCGAATAAGTCCCAGTTCCCGCGAAGGAACGTTCGTAGTGCGGCGTCAACCATTGGGTCCAGTTGTGCCCCGATGGAAGCTGTCTTCTTGCGGTCCATCGGGTGGACTTGAAATTTGACTATTTCGTCTGTTGGTTTGAAGGAGGTGGATTTGGGACGCTTATCAAGGATTACGTCATCCCTATCCACCGAGAGTGTAGTGCGGTTAACTCTTCGGCCGCGAGGGCCTCAGACAGTGCCTTGATACGTCTCCAACGTATCTATAATTTTTTATTGTTCCATGCTATTATATTATCTATTTTGGATGTTTAATGGTCTTTAATATACCTTTTTTATATTATTTTTGGGACTAATCTACTAACCAAAGGCTTAGTGCAAATTGCTGTTTTTTGCCTATTTCAGTATTTCGCAGAAAAGGAATATCAAACGGAATCCAAATGGAATGAAACCTTCGGGAGAGTTATTTTTGGAACAAACGTGATCCAGGAGACTTGGAGTGAACGTAAAGAAAGAAGCGAGGAGGCTACGAGGCAGGAGGGCACGCCCCCCACCCTCATGGGCCCCTTGCAGCTACACCGACGTACTTCTTCCTCCTATATATACCCATATACCCCGAAAACATCGAGGAGCACCACGAAACCCTATTTCCACCACCGCAACCTTCTGTACCCGTGAGATCCCATCTTGGGGCCTTTTTCGGCGCTCCGCCGGAGGGGGAATCGATCATGGAGGGCTTCTACATCAACACCATAGCCTCTCCGATGATGTGTGAGTAGTTTACCACAGACCTTCGGGTCCATAGTTATTAGCTATATGGCTTCTTCTCTCTCTTTGGATCTCAATACAAAGTTCTCCTTGATTCTCTTGGAGATCTATTCGATGTAATTCTTTTTGCGGTGTGTTTGTCGAGATCCGATGAATTGTGGGTTTATGATCAAGATTATCTATGAACAATATTTGATTCTTCTCTGAATTCTTTTATGCATGATTTAAATATCTCTGCATGTCTCTTCGAATTATCAGTTTGGTTTGGCCTACTAGATTGATCTTTCTTGCAATGCGAGAAGTGCTTAGCTTTGGGTTCAATCTTGCGGTGTCCTTTCCCAGTGACAGCAAGGGCAGCAAGGCACGTATTGTCTTGTTGCCATCGAGGATAAAAAGATGGGGTTTATATCATATTGCTTGAGTTTATCCCTCTACATCATGTCATCTTGCCTAATGCGTTACTCTGTTCTTATGAACTTAATACTCTAGATGCATGCTGGATATCGGTCGATGTGTGGAGTAATAGTAGTAGATGCAGAATCGTTTCGGTCTACTTGTCGCGGATGTGATGCCTATATACATGATCATGCCTAGATATTCTCATAATTATTCGCTTTTCTATCAATTGCTCGACAGTAATTTGTTCACCCACCATAGAATTTGCTATCTTGAGAGAAGCCACAAGTGAAACCTATGGCCCCCGGGTCTATCTTCCATCATATTATTTTCATATCAACTATCTATTTCTATCATTGTTTATTTTGCAATCTTTATTTTCCAATCTATATCATAAAAATACCAAAAATATTTATCTTATTATCTCTATCAGATCTCACTTTCGTAAGCGGTCGTGAAGGGATTGACAACCCCTTTATCGCGTTGCTTGCGAGGTTCTTGTTTATTTGTGCACGTACTAGGTGACTTGCATGTTACCTCCTATTGGATTGATACCTTGGTTCTCAAAAACTGAGGGAAATACTTACGCTACTGTGTTGCATCACCCTTTTCCTCTTCAAGGGAAAACCAACACATGCTCAAGAGGTAGCATGCCTCGAGGGCCAGGGATGCTGTTTTGTTTTCGGCGCAGAGGGCTCTGTCTGGATCACTAGCAAGAGTGATAATACCGTTGGGCCGAGGCATCTTGAGCTTCATATACCCGTAATGAGGTATAGCTTGAAAGCGGCTAAATGCATCTCACCCCAACAGGGCGTATTATCCACTGTTGAAAGGGGCCACTTGGAAGGTTATCTCTTCGGACCGATAGTTCTCCGGCATGCCGAATACAACGTCGAGTGTAATTTTCCCCGCGCATCGTGCCTCCCGGCTGGGAATGATCCCTCGGAAGGTCGTATTACTATGCTTGATGCGGCTCCTGTCTATTTCCATTTTATTCAGTGTGTCCTCGTAGATGAGGTTTAGTCCGTTGCCGCCGTCCATGAGCACTTTAGTGAGCCGAAAGCCATCCACAATTGGGTTGAGGACCAAGGCAGTTGGTGCCCGGACTGACCGGATTTTTGGTTCGTCACTGGTGTTGAAAGTTATGGCTGTGTCGTTCCAGGGATTTATTGTTGCGACTTGGCAGACTTCGGCGAGGTTGCAGAGTGCCCTCTTGCGCCAATTGTTGGAAGCAAAAGTCTCGAAGACTGTCACTACTCTAAGGTCGTCGCCTTCCGCGGGGAGTTTCTCCGTAGTGTTTTTGGTGACGATATCCTCGCCGCTCTTGGCCACTTGCCGGAGTATCCAACATGCTCTAAGGTTGTGGGTTAGTACAGTATCCGCTGTCGTGTGTATTTTGCACGGCCTATCGAGCCATCCTTTCAGAATGGTTCCGCATCCCGTAATGGGCTTAGTTTTCTTTACTATGGTATCGGGTGCCCCGCGAGGGTGCATCCTTGCTCGCCCGAGGGGTTGGGTGGAGACCGGTGGCTCCCAACTAGATGTCTGGGTTTTCCAGGCGCTTTCCATTGCGTGGTACTTCTGCACCACGGTTGCCAAGTTAGCAAAGTGTAATACACGACGACGGTTGATGGCATAGAGGATTCCTTAGTTCGTGCAATTATTGCAGAATACTGAAATTACGTCCTCGTCGCGGCAGTCCTTAATTTTTTTTAGGATCATGCGGGTATCTTGGAATCGTTCCGATGGTTTTGTGACGAGAACATTGTTCTTGGTGCCTCCTGACATTTAGGGGTTGTGGTAGTGTCCCGGGGAGTTGAGCTCCGAGGTGTTGTCATCACAATTTTATCGTTGCAGTTCTGGAATACCTGAGTTCGCCAACATCGAAAATCACTTTTATGCAGTTGTTGGTGAGATAACCTCGACGCCACCCAGTACTGGGGCGGGAGTTCGAGAGTATTGCCATAACTCGTATAACAGATGCTTTTCGAAGGTTGAGGTACATGATTTCCGAAGGTTTCTCGGTTATGTGTTGAAGGATGAATACAACTGGATGTAGGAATTGTTAGTTTGGGTGAGATATTATGCTTGCCATGTATCCCCAACACCTGATTGCATAACCAGAAAGTTTCGGGAGTTTATAGGTGGGAATTCAAGTAGCTCCTAGAATATCTTTCCAATAGACACATGATACGATATGGGATCTATCATATGTTTCTTTCCGGCTTATTCTGCAAGACAAATCCTTTGTTTTGTTAAGAGTTGTGGTATTCGAGTTTCTTTAAAGTCAAGTGTTGAATCCATACCTTTTCCTAAATGGTGTTCTCGTATTTCTATGAGGATGCTAATCCTTCTTGATCATCGAGGTGGTCATGCTAATTCTTTTCTACCAGTGTGCTTCTCTTCAAGTGGATCCGATCATTTTCAACATCCGCTATATCAATTCTAAGTTTTTCTCAATGGTGTTTGTTCCATTCCATATGCTCCAAGTTGCCTTTGTTTTCCCGCCCTCCCACCCTTTTTCCTCATGGAGCCAGAATCCTAATCAAGTATCCATTTTATTGAGTGAAGTCTCTTCATTCTTTTCCTTTAATGTTTTTACCCCGTGTTTCTTACGAAGATGCTAAGCGAGCTTCAAGTTAATCATTCTTCATTCTTTTTTCTTCTCCGGTGGATTCAATTCAAGCTTTTTTGTTGATCATATCCCTTTTCCTCGTTTCAAATGTTTTCTCATACCGGTGCACCTCTTAATCATCCACTTCTCGCTATTCAATTGTTCCGGAGTGCTGAAGTTATCTCGAAGATTCGTGTTTCCACTCTGCATTCGTTCAAGTTCTTTTGAGGATGTTATCTCATTCAAGCCATTTAATTCAATCGGTGTAATCTCCCTTTCAAGTAATCGTTCGACGGTGTTTCTTTTGAGTGGGCCCTAACCCACAGGTCTTTTCCCAGGATCTTACCTGACTCTTCTAATATCCCCGGAGTTACTCTCAAATTCTTTTCCAAGTTTGACGTAAGAATGAGTTATCATCAGTCAAATGTCTTTCCCCAAGATCTTTCAAAATGTTTCATCGTTGGTTCAACCTTTCTAATTTTCATTCCAGAGTGCCTAAACAATTCATGGTGGTGCTTCTCATCATCATTCTCAACATTTGAAGACCGAAGAAGAGTTTCTCCTCCAAATCTTACCCATTCTTCCAAAGATGCGAACTTCAAGCTTGTTTCCATCCTCTCACAACTGTTTTCGATTGTGAGAACTCTTTTCACCCATCCGGAGCAATTCAGGAGTCTTTTCAGTTAGATTCTTCGAAGGCCATCATCTGAGAATTATTCATTCCGGTTTTCAGCTATCGTTCTCCAAATCTTACTAGTGCATCATTCAAGTATTCCCTAATTAGCTCGTGATCTCTTTTTCTCATGTATCTAAATCCCAGCAAGTATCTTCATTCATTTTCCAATTCTTCCCGGTGATTGGTGCCTTTGTTATTTTTCATTTTCAATTCTTATGGTGGTTTGTCCAAGAGTCATCTTCCTTGTTTATCATATCAATTAATTCATTATTTCAAATCCTACCGGTGGTCCATTGAGTTTGCGCTATATCTATCTTAATCTTTTTACGAGAATAAGTAGTATGCCAAATCTGTTGCTTGTCATCAATTTAAATTGGTGAAGGATACGCATAACATAATTCTTATTCTTGCTTCATCCAAGTGATGGATTCATTCTTCTGGAGTTTGTTCACGATGAGTAAATTCTCGGTTTCAATTGTTTCATCTTTTCTTTTCCCGGAGTTCCAAGATCTCGTCATCACAAAGATCCATCTAAATCATTGCAAGGCTTCACCTTGTGTTTTCAACTTCTCTTTCTTTTTATCATCCTTTTATTACCGGAGTTCTCATGAAGGCTCAACATGATGGTTCATTAAGGATTTAATTCCTTCTTGAAGTGTTCATCGAGATTCTTTTTTGAGGAGTTCAAACATTCTTCATCTTGCATTTCTAAGTGCAGTTCAATCCCTTCTCCCTTATCTTTTGAGGTGGTGTTATGTCATTTTGACAGTTTCCTTCATGTTTCATGATCGACAAGTTGTTCGAAATGACATATCTTAAATCCATCATTTTTAGTTTATTCAGGACATCTTTTCAACCCATCAATCCCTTCATTGGAGTTATCTTGGGTTATAT
This sequence comes from Triticum monococcum, assembly GCA_034509565.1. Classification (NCBI taxonomy): domain Eukaryota; kingdom Viridiplantae; phylum Streptophyta; class Magnoliopsida; order Poales; family Poaceae; genus Triticum; species Triticum monococcum. The sequence goes on from CM067843.1 coordinate 481,184,026, forward strand.
TTCACCTAAAGCTTTCCCTAGGGATTGTTGCTATTTATGGTGCTTATAAATGACCCAAGTTCTTCACTTATCCTCCCGGTGAGATAAGCTTCTCGTCTCCTTGTTCGTATCAATCCAATCTATTGTTTCCATTAGTGGCAGAATTTCACCTCATAGTTTTGCGAAGTTTTCCATGAGCCCACTACAAGCTTACTCTTTTCGTTGTTGGTTTTCCAACAACTCCGTTCGACCCTTCTCCTAAAGATGCCTTTTCAAGCTCATTTGAGGTAGAAGATATTGTTTTATTCTCCGTTCCTTTAATTGCATTCTTTTATTTCTTCCGGAGGCTTTGTGATGTTGTTCTATTCAACTCATCATCTCATTTTTGTCAAAGATCATGTTCTTTCCTTTTGCTTATCCATTCAACCGGAGTGTCGTGTCCTTCATTCAAGTTCTCTCATCTTATCAACTTTTGCCCCCCTTCTCAATTGGAGTGTCGTCTAAAATCTTTCTTACCCCTTGTGCCATTCTTTCAATAGTTCCAGAGGCAGTGTGTTGTTGATCTCATCAAGTATCCTCTCATCTTGTCATTTCATGTTGAATTCCTTCCATTTACGGTCAGAGTGTTGTCCAAATTATATCATTCTTATTCCTTCTCTATCTTGTTTTAACCGGAGTGTTGTGTCTATCATTCCTCTTCTAACCGGAGTCTCATCCAACTGCCCTATTTTGCCAAGTTAATATTCTATGCCTCCCATTTCTAACCGAAGAGTTGTCGTAATTGATCTTTATTGTTCCTTGTACATCTCGTTTCATCCGGAGTGCTTGCATGTACTTCCTGTCCACTGGAACCCTTTTTCTTATGTCTTTCAACCTACAAGGTTCTAGTAATGTTCCTTGTTCCTCTTTTCTAACGGAGTGTTTTCAACTTTGTTCATCTTCGTTGTATTCTTTCTTTCAATTGGTTCAACCTCGCAAGGTTCGTTGGTTTCACTCATTTTTCAAAGAATCAATTAGTTTTACCTCTTCTCTTCCTCTTCTGTTTCTCTCCGATGCCATCCTTAGATCTCGGGACGAGATCCTCTCGTAGTGGTGGAGTGTTTTGACGCCCCAAGACCGACGCTTCAGATGCCCTCCATGTTTTTCGAGTTTCGTCGGGTGATTTGTTTTGTCTGTTGCATTCATCTTTGCATCATGTGCATTGCATCATGTCATCATTCGCATTGCATCATGTCATCATGCAACCCGTTTTTAAAACTCAACTAAATAAATTGTATGGATCTTCGGTCCATTTAAATCGAGGAAAATGCACATGGTGATTTCTCTTTATAACATATATCCTCCCAATATTTTTAGGGAGCTATAATAAATATTCCAACACACTTGCAAATATTCCCCATGTCTTTTCTACTTCCAGTTCGACTTCAAAACCTTGCCCACTTTTCTCTTCCCATTTGCCAAGGTTCCTCCAAAAATTTCAACATTTTTTGGACACTTCAAAAACCAAGTCCTAGTTCAAACCCATTTGAATGAAATTCAAATTAGTTTGAAATTACTTCTTTCAATCATGCCTCTCTTCTATTTTTTTGGAACCAACGCATTTTTATGAGTTCGGGAAACTTAACCACATGTCCAAATTCATCCTCTAACCTTCTATTCTCTCTTTTCCTTTCTCTTAATTTCTCTGTTATTAAAAAAAGGAAATAGGGGAGAGGGAGAAGAGAGTCCAGCCCAGCTGGGCCTCTCACCGGCCCAACCTTCCCCTCAACTAGCTAGGCCTCCTGCCTGCACCTAGGCCCATTTTCCCCTTGGCCCAGCCGCCCTAGCTAACCCTAGCCCCGATCCTATCTCACACCCTCGTCTCCCACCTCACGCCGCCAGGGAGGAGCCCGATCCCCATCCCCATCCGCTCGACCCCTCCTCCCTCTCGATCTCCCATGTCCGCAGCCACATCGCGCCCGCGCCCGAACCATCCTCGCGCCCGATCCCCAGCTCCATCTGCCTGAAGGTTGAGCTCGTGAGCTCCTGGGTTGCTCTTCCTCCCGCTGGGACCAGAAGCGTCGCCGCCCTCGACCCGCCTCGCCGTTGCCATGGCCTGGAGCCCGTGCCTTGGTTGCTTCATGGACCACAGCCACCATGCCTACCCTCTCCTCCGTGCCCGCGTGCTGCCCGGCGCCTCCTCTCTCCTCGAGTTCTTAGGGAGAATGTCGGACACCTCCTGTGCATCGCTGTCATCCGATGTGACGCCTCCGTCGCTCCCCTGCACCATGCCTTGGCCTCCGCGAGCACTGGATGCTCTGGGGAGCCCTTCGCCAGCCTACAACCTCCGCTGCTAACTGTCGTCCGCCGGCCTCCCCTAGCTGTTGGGCGCCTCCTCTGCCCAACAACACCTTGTGTCGCTCGCCGAGGACGTAGTTGCGCCTCTGCCTCATCTCTGTACTCCTGCGGTTCTACTAGCTCCGTCACCGCCCCTGTTGGCCTCTCTTAGGCAGGCCACCGCTGCCTCCCCGTGCGCATGCTGCTGTTGCCTTGCCCCATGCATATATCCACCACTGCTGCGAGCACAACATCTGCAAGCCCTGCTGCCTTCGGTTGCAGCTAGTTCATTTTCTTTTGTTGGATACCGACGCCCGAATGACTACAAGGTGTTGCGCCGAGTACCACCACCGTCGACCGCGAAGGGCTTGGAGTCACCATTTACCTCTCCGAACGAACGTGAACGACTACCGTCGTCGTGGATCCGACAAGTACCCCTACAACAAGTGTACCTCTACCGCCGTCTTCAGAATCATTAAGAATGCCAAGTACCCCTTCGAGTTGACGAGACCGGCAAGTTCGAAGAACCCAAGTACCACGACGATCGACGCATAGTACCACTACCTTTATCGTGTACATCTACCATCGCCGAAGACCCATGTATGCCTATCGTCACCCTGAAGTCGTTGTATTCGACAAGTACCTCTTCGAAACGACAAGTACCACTACCATCGACCCTCGAAGACCCCGTGGATGTCAAGTTCCTCGTTGTGACCCCGAACACCTACGGAGTGTGTACAACTACGAAGCGTGAACCACTACTTCCACTACGACCATCGCGAGGACGTCTACTTCCTCTACTTTGCACCGACCCGAACCGTCAGGAAATGCACGCTTCAAAGGTATAACGTCGAGACGACCGCGGCAGGCGAATGTTGTGTGATGTATGATATGAACACCGTGTTTGCACCGTGCCCGTTTGTTTCGTGCACATCCCTGGGTTGCCATGCCACCGACACATGGGACACCCCGTATCCGGGAGCACCCCACCATCCTTGCATGACACGCTCCTGTCACATTTCCTTTTGCACCGGTATCTCCATGAGCTACTGGAACCGATATGTTGATGTGGCATCATTTTCGGATTCGTTGTCGTGGCACCCCTTTCGTTTCCGCCACTATGACAAATGCTTCATAACATGCTCTAATCAACATTTTCATAAATATCGCATAATACTTGCACATGTCATCTGCATCATGATAATAACATTTAAAATGTTTAAAATTGATGTTTCCTTTAAACTGCTAAATGGCATGTGGGGATTTTTCCGGATTTGTTTTTTGTTATATCCGGCCCCTTTAAATTTCTTAGAAAGTATAGTTTTGTTATGCTTCACCTCTTGCCATGTTTAATAACATTTAATATTGTTGGGTACATAAACGAGAGAGAACTAAATAATTGATGTGGTGTTTCGTCAACATGCATCTTGTTACATATTGAGCTCCACTTAACTTGTAGTTTTGCTTGTGGACTTTGCCATGCCATGCGTCATTAAAATGGACATGCATCATACTTGATTGTGCATCATGCCATGTTTATGCTTGTGTGTTTACCATGTTGTTTTCTCCTTTCCGGGTTGTTCCTCTTGTTAGCTTCGATTTCGTTCCAGAGTTGTGAAGATCCGTTCGACTACGTCTGTTTGTCTTCTTCATGGACTCATTCTTCTTCCTTGCGGGATTTCAGGCAAGATGATCATACCCTCGAAATCACTTCTATCTTTGCTTGCTAGTTGCTCTCCCTATTGCTTTGTCACGCTACCTACCACTTGCTATATCATGCCTCCCACATTGCCTTGTCAAGCCTCTAACCCACCTTTCCTAGCAAACCGTTGTTTGGCTATGTTACCGTTTTTGCTCAGCTCCTCTTATAGCGTTGCTAGTTGCAGGTGAAGATGAAATTTGTTCCATGTTGGAACATGGTTATTGTTGGGATATCACAATATATCTTATTTAATTAATGCATATATATACTTGGTAAAGGGTGGAATGCTCGGACTTATGCCTAGTGTTTTGTTCCACTCTTGCTGCCCTAGTTTCCATCATACCGGTGTTATGTTCCTTGGTTTTGTGTCCCTTACGCGGTTGGGTGTTATGGGAACCCCTTGACAGTTCACTTTGAATAAAACTCCTCCAGCAAGGCCCAACCTTGGTTTTACATTTGCCTAACAACCTATACCTTTCCCTTGGGAGTAATTAACCCGAGGGTCATCTTTATTTTAACACCCCCGGGCCAGTGCTTCTCTAAGTGTTGGTTCGAACCAGAGCCACTTGCGGTGCCACCTCGGGGAAACTTTAGGGCTGGTTTTAGCTGTACTAGTGTTCATCCGGTGTTGCCCTGAGAACGAGATATGTGTAGCTCCTATCGGGATGTCGGCGCATCGGGCGGTCTTGCTGGTCTTGTTTTACCATTGTCGAGATTTCTTGTAACTGGGATTCCGAGTCTGATCGGGTCTTCCTGGGAGAAGGAATATCCTTCATTGACCATCAGAGCTTGTGATGGGCTAAGTTGGGACACCCCTGCAGGGTTTTGAACTTTCGAAAGCCGTGCCCGCGGTTATGTGGCAGATGGGAAATTGTTAATGTCTGGTTGTAGAGAACTTGACACTTGACTTAATTAAAATGGATCAACCGTGTGTGTAGCCGTGATGGTTTCTTTTCGGCGGAGTCCGGGAAGTGAACATGGTTCTTGTGTTATGCTTGAATGTAAGTAGATTCAGGATCACTTCTAGTTCACGACCGTTGTGTTGCTTCTCTTCTCACTCTTATTTGCGTATGTTAGCCACCATATATGCTTAGTGCTTGCTGCAGCTCCACCCCACTACCCTTTTCCTACCCATAAGCTTAAATAGTCTTGATCTCGCGGGTGTGAGATTGCTGAGTCCTCGTGGCTCACAGATACTTCCAAACAGTTGCAGGTGCCGACGATACCAGTGTAGGTGACAAACCCAGCTCAGGTGGGACCTCGATGAAGATCTTGTTCGTTGTGTTGTTTCGTTTCCTGTTGATCAGTAGTGGAGCCCAGTTGGGACGATAGGGGATCTAGCATTTGGGGATTTCTTCTTTTATTTTGGTTCCATAGTCGGACCTTGATTGTATTCTGGATGATGTATGTTTAACTTGTATTTGTGTGAAGTGGCGATTGTAAGCCAACTCTTTATCCCTCTCTTATTCAGTACATGGGATTGTGTGAAGATTACCCCTCTTGCAACAAACCTACCATGTGGCTATGCCTCTAAGTCGTGCCCCGACACGTGGGAGATATAGCCACATTGTGGGTGTTTCACATATATCCAGTGGGCTGGAATTGCTTGGCGAATATTGCTTGTGGTGGGTGGGTGGTTTTAAATCCGAACCATGACCCGACTTGGAGTCCGGAGCTGAAAAACTTCCGAGCTCATTAGTTCAGGCTCCGGGATGTCGAATGCTTTTCTGGGCCCAACGCCCGAATCCAAGTTCGGGGGATTGGGAGTGTCGTTCCACAGACGGGTATCTGACTCTTTGAGCTCAGAAATCCGAACGTAGTTTGTCTTCAGTATAGGGGAAGAATTGTTGTTTTGCTCTTCTACGACCGCTATCTGATGGGTGATTGGCGAAGATTTGATTTCTCTCTGATCGGGTTTAAAACCAATCTGATCATAGTCAGTAGCGACCCCCATGGCGGCGATGCGATCCAAGAGTTCGTTTAAAAATGACCATAGTCAGTAGCGACCCCCATGGCGGCGATGCGACCCCCATAGCATTTGGGGTTTTCTTCTTTTATTTTGGTTCTGTAGTCGGACCTTGATTGTATTCTGGATGATGTATGTTTAACTTGTATTTGTGTGAAGTGGTGATTGTAAGCCAACTCTTTATCCCTTTCTTATTCAATACATGGGATTGTGTGAAGATTACCCCTCTTGCGACAAACCTACCATGCGGCTATGCCTCTAAGTCATGCCCCAACACGTGGGAGATATAGCCGCATTGTGGGTGTTTCAAGTTGGTACCAGAGCCATCCCCGACTTAGGAGCCCCCTGCTTGATCGAATCGCTGAAGTTGTTGAGTCTATAACAAAATGTTTTGAGTCTTAGGATTATATATATCGGAGAGTAGGATTCTTTTTACTCCTCAGTCCCTTCGTCGTTCTGGTAGGGCCTCCTGACGTAGAGTTCTGACTCTTCTCTCCTCAAATTTCACTAAAAAAATTAGGATCACGTGGGTATCTTGGAATCGTTCCGATGGTTTTGTGATGAGAACATTGTTCTTGGTGCCTCCTGACATTTAGGGGTTGTGGCAGTGTCCCGGGGAGTTGAGCTCCGAGGTGTTGCCGTCACAATTTTATCATTGCAGTTCTGGAATACATGAGTTCGCTGACATCGAAAATATCTTTTATGCAGTTGTTGGTGAGATAACCTCGACGCCACCCAGTACTGGGGCGGGAGTTTGGGAGTATGGCCATAACTCGTATAACGAATGCTTTTCGAAGGTTGAGGTACACAATTTCTGAAGGTTTCTCAGTTATGTGTTGAAGGATGGATACAACTGGATGTAGGAATTGTTAGTTTGGGTGAGATATTATGCTTCCCCTGTATCCCAACACCTGATTGCATAACCAGAAAGTTTCGGGAGTTTATAGGTGGGAATTCAAGTAGATCCTAGAATATATTTCCAATAGACACATGATACGATATGGGATCTATCATATGTTTCTTTCCGGCTTATTCTGCAAGCCAAATCCTTTGTTTTGTTTTGAGTTGTGGTTTTCGAGTTGCTTTGAAGTAAAGTGTTGAATCCATACCTTTTCCTAAATGGTGTTCTCGTATTTCTATGAGGATGCTAATCCTTCTAGATCATCGAGGTGGTCATGCTAATTCTTTTCTATTGGTGTGCTTCTCTTCAAGTGGATCCGATCATTTTCAACATCCGCAAGATCAATTCTAAGTTTTTCTCAATGGTGTTTGTTCCATTCCATATGCTCCAAGTTGCCTTTGTTTTCCCGCCCTCCCACCCTTTTCTTCATGGAGGCAGAATCCTTAATCAAGTATCCATTTTATTGAGTGAAGTCTCTTCATTCTTTTCCTTTAATGTTTTTACCCTGTGTTTCTTATGAAGATGCTAACCGAGCTTCAAGTTCATCATGCTTCATTCTTTCTTCTTCTCCGATGGATTCAATTCAAGCTTTTGGTGTTGAGCATATCCCTTTTCCTTGTTTCAAATGTTTTCTCATACCAGTGCACCTCTTAATCATCCACTTCTCGCTATTCAATTGTTCCGGAGTGCTGAAGTTATCTCGAAGATCCGTGTTTCCACTCTGCATTCATTCAAGTTCTTTTGAGGATGTTATCTCATTCAAGTCATTTAATTCAATCGATGTAATCTCCCTTTCAAGTAATTGTTCAACGGTGTTTCTTTTGAGTGGGCCCTAACCCACAGGTCTTTTCCCAGGATCTTACCTGACTCTTCTAATCTCCCCGAGGTTACTCTCAAATTATTTTCCAAGTTCGACGTAAGAATCAATTATCATCAGTCAAATGTCTTTCCCCAAGATCTTTCAAATTCTTTCATCGTTGGTTCAACCTTTCTAATTTTCATTCTGGAGTGCCTCAACAATTCATGGTGGTGCTTCTCATCGTCATTCTCAACATTTGAAGACCGAAGAAGAGTTTCTCCTCCAAATCTTACCCATTCTTCCAAAGATGCGAACTGCAAGCTTGTCTCCATCCTCTCATAATTGTTTTCAATTGTGAGAATTATTTTCACCCATCCGGAGCAATTGAGGAGTCTTTTGAGTTTGATTCTCCGAAGGCCATCATTTGAGAATTATTCATTCCAGTTTTCATCTATCGTTCTCCAATTCTTCCCGGTGATTGGTGCCTTTGTTATTTTTCATTTTCAATTCTTACGGTGGTTCATCCAAGAGTTCTCTTCCTTGTTTATCATATCAATTCATTCGTTCTTTCAAATCCTACCGGTGGTCCATTGAGTTTGCACTATATCTATCTTAATCTTTTTACGAGAATAAGTAGTATGCCAAATCCGTTGCTTGTCATCAATTTAAATTGGTGAAGGATACGCATAACATAATTCTTATTCTTGCTTCATCCAAGTGATGGATTTATTCTTCCGAAGTTTGTTCACGATGAGTAAATTCTCGGTTTCAATTGTTTCATCTTTTCTTTTCCCGGAGTTCCAAGCTCTCGTCATCACGAAGATCCATCTAAATCATTGCAAGGCTTCACATTGTGTTTTCAACTTCTCTTTCTTTTTATCATCCTTTTATTATCGGAGTTCTCACGAAGGCTCAACATGATGGTTCATCAAGGATTTAATTCCTTCTTGAAGTGTTCATCGAGATTCTTTTTTGAGGAGTTCAAACATTCTTCATCTTGCATTTCTAAGTGCAGTTCAATCCCTTCTCCCTTATCTTTTGAGGTGGTTGTCGGTGTCAAAACCGAAGGATCTCGGGTAGGGGGTCCCGAACTGTGTGTCTAGGCCGCATGGTTAGAGGAGGCAAGGGACACGAAGTTTTACCCAGGTTCGGGCCCTCTTGATGGAGGTAAAATCCTACGTCCTACTTGATTAATATTGATGATATGGGTAGTACAAGAGTAGATCTACCACGAGATCGGAGAGGCTAAACCCTAGAAGCTAGCCTATAGTATGATTGTTGTTCTGTATGTTGTCCTACGGACTAAAACCCTCCGGTTTATATAGACACCGGAGAGGGTTAGGGTTACACAAAGTCGATTACAATGGTAGGAGATCTATATATCCGTATCGCCAAGCTTGCCTTCCACGCCAAGGAAAGTCCCTTCCGGACACGGGACGAAGTCTTCAATCTTGCATCTTCATAATCCAGGAGTCCGGCTGAAGGTATAGTCCGGCCATCCGGACACCCCCTAATCCAGGACTCCCTTAGTAGCCCCTGAACCAGGCTTCAATGACGATGATTCCGGCGTGCAGATTGTCTTCGGCATTGCAAGGCGGGTTCCTCCTCCAAGTACTTCATAGAAGATTTTTGAACACAAAGATAGTTCCGGCTCTGCAAAATAAGTTTCCACATATTGACATAGAGAGAATAATATTTACACAAATCTAATCTGCTGATGTATTCCGTAGTGCGACGCACCGCGGCCAAGCCTTTATTCGAATCGTTTTATTATCCCACCTCAGCGTGTCACGCGAGGTGGTTTCCTTGGCACGTCTTGTTAAAGCAGAGATCGTGTCCCCTTATTCTGGGATTCTCATCAATACGGGCATGGGTAACCCAACCACGCCATTGATTACGGCGCTTGGAGATAAGCGAGTTTTACCAGGTTGGTGGGGACACATAGTTGCGTCCACCCATATAAGGGGATAAGGATCCACCTTTTCACCTACGCCTTCTTCCTCCTTTGCCTATCCATTTTCGCACACTCGAGCTCCAGCGCCCAAATCCGCACTCCCCACCTCAACCTTCTCCAGCCATGTCTGGAGCAGGAGGCAAGTGGATGGTCTCCTCCGTCACGGAGGGACACATCAAAAAACTGAGGAAGGCCGGATACTTGTCTAACGACATCGCGCACCAGCTTCCCGAAGAGGGGCAGCTCCTCCCCACCCCAAGGCCCCGTGAGAGGGTAGTGTTCCTTCCCCACTTCCTCCGCGGACTGGGCTTTCCTATCCACCCATTCGTCCGGGGGCTCATGTTCTACTACGGCCTGGATTTCCATGATCTGGCCCCGAATTTCATCCTCAACATCTTGGCGTTATCGTCGTGTGCGAGGCTTTCCTCTGCATCCGCCCCCATTTCGGCCTATGGCTCAAGACTTTCAATGTCAAGCCGAAGGTGGTGCGCGGCAACCAGGCGGAGTGCGGAGGCGCCATGGTAGGCAAGATGCCCAACGTCTTATGGCTCGAGGGCTCCTTTGTGGAGACCCTGAAGGGGTGGCAATCGGGGTGGTTTTACATCACCGAGCCGCGCGACCCTGAGTGGGTCGTAGCCCCCGCGTTCCGGTCCGGACCCCCAACGCGGCTCACATCCTGGAAAGAGACGGGCATGTCGTGGGGCAGCAAAGGAGAGGTGACTGGACTGCAAACATGCATCCAAACCCTGGTGGACAAGCAGCTCAGGCTTGTCAACGTAGTCCAGGTCATGCTAATCCGCCGGATCCTCCCGTGTCAACAACGGGCCTTCAATCTGTGGGAGTTCAACCCGGCGCAGCACCGAACTCTGAACAGGCTCTTCGACACGACGTACGAAGACGTCTGGAAGGTGCTTTTCAAGGGCGCCGAGGCTCCCGCATCTGCTACCGAGGATCGCGGATTCAGCGCGCAGCGTCACACCAGCGCGGTAAGTTGTTTGTGCCTTTTATAGGGTATTAGTTTTTCATAGTTTAACTCTATGCGGGATCTAAGCTCCCTTACCTTTGACAGGTTTGGCAGGCGAAGTCTGGACGGATCGATTGTCTGGCTCCTTTGCCCGAAGACCCAGCCGATGCCCGCTTGGCGAAGCTGCTGGTTCCGGCACCCTGTGTGGTGCCGGAGAAGAAGGCCACGAAGAGGGCCACAGGGACTCAAAAAAGTGCCCGGCGCCAGGAGGTGTCGGGTTCATCATCCGACGGCTCCAAGGCGTAGTCCTCCCGTGAAGACGAGGAGGAGGAGGAAGAAGAGACCTCTCCCCCTATAGTGGGGGGAGAGAAGAAAAGGAAGGCCGCCCTCACTGAGGAGGCCGAAGGGTCCAAGAAGGGGAAAACCCTTCCTCCGGACTACTCCACCGATGCCGACGACGGCGGAGAGGAGTGGCCTCTCAAGGCCAAGCCCCTGGCAAAATCGTAAGTATCCGGATACCTGAGTAATTCATAGTATTCCTTTATTGCACAGCTTTCCCTTATGTCGAATATGTTTATGCAGCCCACCCAAAGACCGGCTCGACGCGTCGTTGAGCGGTTCACTGGACTCGTCGGATGTGAATTCGCTTCCGACGGCTTCCTCCCCCCGCCCTACGGACGACGCCGAAGTGTTGTCCCAATAGGCTCCAAGCCAGGAGGAGGTGGTCCTGGAGGCGCCGGAAGGCGACCTCCCGGACTCCAGGGGTAAAGGGGATAAAACCCCCCAGGGCTCCAAGTCCGGCTCTAGGCCGGACACCGCTCCAGAACCTTCAAAGGTTCCAGAGTCCGGCAGGCGACCTCCTTCCAAGAGGAGCAAGCCCACCGTGCCGGTGACCCCCGTCCAACCAGAGGCGCCGGACAATCTGTTGGAGGTGCTCAAAGGCGCCTCCATCGACGAGGAGCACCGCACTATTATGAGTGCGGTGGTCCAGAAGGTTCAGTCCGCCAAGAGCGGACTGACTGAAGCTTGTGCTAGCCTTTTAACAGGCTTTGAGGTAAGTAAAGAATGTGTAAATAATATTACCGCATCGACAGTAGCCCCTGATGCTCTGTTTGGCGTTCGGGAAGAAAAGCCAAATAGAGGATCAAATTAAATTCTCAGGAGTCTAACAAAAAAGAGTCAATATGCGTATGCAGGCTTCTCTGCTGGCGTCCGTCGTACTGACTGCGGAAGTGGACACGCTAAAGCAGAACCTCAAGCAGTCCGAGCAAGAGCTCGGGCATGCCAAGAAGCAGCTCGAGGACAAGGAAGGTAAGAAATACCTTGTTTAAATATATATATATAAGGTGCAATTGCAAAAAATGACAGGATTATCGTGGCTATTGTAGGGGCCACGTCTGAGGTGGCGACCCTTAAGCAAGCGCTGCTCGAGGCCAAGAAGAGGGTGGCCACGGAGCGCACCGAGAGGGAGAAGTATGAGGCCCAGGTTGGCAAGGTGCAGCAAGAGCTCCAGGTTCTCATGAAAAAACATGAGATTTTGGAGCTTGACTCAAAGACGCGAGCGTCCGAGCTCGCGGCGGCTATTGAAAATGCCAAGTCTGCCAAGGCCGAATCCCAGAAGACCCTCCAGGAGTTGGATGCGGTGAAAAAGATAGCGGCGGGTAAGGCATTCTTTATGCAAAGCAAACACATAAACGTGAGTTACTTGTTACTTACCCAAATCCGGAGCTCTCCAGGAGCGTTCGCAGATCTTCCCCGTAGCGTGTCCGATGCCGCCGCATTCTATCGAGCCGAGGAGGGCAGCTCGACAGAGAAGGTGTTCTGGTCTCAGTATGCTGAGGCCGGACACCCCGTGCCCCTGAGCGACCAGCTCAAGCAACTGGTCAAGCTCCACAAGGCGGCTGAACAGGCCATGAAGGGCCTCATAGTTCGGCTGTGGCCTGGAGAGGCTCTGCCTGGGAGCTATTTCGGGCCGGTGCGGCGGCTGGTGGGGGCCTGTCCAAGGCTCGAAGTCATCAAGCGCTCCGTCTGCATTGAAGGTGCCCGTAGGGCACTTGCCCGTGCTAAGGTGCACTGGGGCAAGCTGGATGCTGAGAAGCTTGTGAAGGACGGAACACCGCCGGGGAAGGAGAATCGCAAGCCCGAGAATTATTATACGGATGTTCTGAAGGGTGCCCGCCTTGTGGCGGATGAATGTTCCAGGGATGTAATTTTTGAGTAAAACTCGCTCGTTTTGTCATGTGCGCTGAAAACTTGTTCATATGGGCTAAGCAATGCTGTTGGAATTTAAAATATTACCTTCTGTGCGGCTGTTTATCGATTCTGAGAGATGGTGAGTCATCGACTTCTGCCCCTGTGCCGCTAGTGCTGGGGTGTTCGGGGACAAACCTAAGCGCTCTTTTTCCCATGTTTGGGTCCTTCGAGGGAGGCGCTCAGCACAACCAACAAGGCAATCAGACTATAATGCATGAACACTCTCACTTAGCCATAGAATTCTATAATTTTAAATTTCGGCGAAGCCCCTGGTATTCGGAAGACCGAGTTCGGGGCGCTATCCACGCCTTGGCCGGACGGAGCCGACTCCTCGCTCTAAGCGGCATAAGTCTTTAGGGACTCGAAAAACCTCTCGAACAGCGACCAGCTCTCGCTTCATCATGACAGTCAGTTTTAGCTTTCTCTACTGAGGTGCTCGACCCAGCTCAACTGGGGCACAATCGCAGTTGTTCTCCTAGTGCTACCTTAGCCGATATAGCAGAACGTAAGGCACCAAAACAAAGGAGCCGGGCAAACCCAACTGTTGACCCAAGACATGATTTGGAGCCGATGCGTATAATGCTATAAGTTCACTGGGTGCCGCACTTGTTAAAGTGTTCGGACTTCTCACACCATATTGAGGGGTACTAAAGCCCCTGGCGTATTTTGGCCGTACCAAAGTGTACGGGTGCAGCATGTCGTTAAGGAACATATATTTATAAAAAAGAGTAATGCAAAAATAGACAAAAGCTATGAAAAGGGCTGCGATCAAAGTAGAACGATACAAAATAATGTGATAAGCAAAATGTTGGACTATTTAACATGTCCGTTCCAGGGGCAGGCTGTGGAATGGTATGCGAAATAAGTATACTGCTCGTGATAGAGACCACCTGGGAGTTCCGTAATGCGGCATGGCCTGTCTGCTTCCCTGGTTCTTGCATCGTTTGTGCGGCAATTGAACTATCGAACAGGCCTTCCGAAGAATGGAGTCCTGAAAGTAAGAGAAAATTAAAAAGTCGGCAGCCCCTGGTGTGGTTTAAGCTGTGTTTCGCGCGTACCGTGATGGTGCCCCTCCCCCTGTACCCATGGTATTTCTAGAGCGTAGTTATGTACGCGAAGCACTGGTGTCGCATTTTTCGAGGGCTGGGGTTGGGGCCGCATTGCTACGCCTGCTCGGAACGTGCCAGGCGGTCTTGTTGTAGGTTACTCCGGGCGCGCTTGACGATGTCCGGACGTTTAATGGCCGGACTGGAGAATTGCCTAGAGAGGCTGCTTTGTACTTCCGCTGCAAGGGCCGCCGTGTGCTCCTCCGTTCGGAGCGAGCGTTCGGTGCTTCCATTGATCATAATTACTCCTTGAGGGCCTGGCATCTTGAGCTTAAGGTATGCGTAGTGCGGTACCGCATTGAACTTGGTGAATGCGGTCCGCCCGAGCAGTGCGTGATAGCCACTGCGGAATGGGACTATGTCGAAGATTAACTCCTCGCTTCGGAAATTATCCGGAGATCCGAAGACCACTTCAAGTGTGACTGAGCCTGTACAGTTGGCCTCTACACCTGGTATTATGCCTTTAAAGGGCGTTTTGGTGGGCTTAATCCTCGAGGGATCTATGCCCATTTTCCGCACTGTATCCTGGTAAAGCAGGTTCAGGCTGCTGCCGCCGTCCATAAGGACTCTAGTGAGATGAAATCCGTCAATAATTGGGTCTAGAACCAATGCGGCGAATCCACCATGACGGGTGCTAGTGGGATGGTCCCTTCGATCAAAGGTGATCGGGCAGGAGGACCATGGGTTGAACTTTGCGGCGAGTGGCTCTACCGCGTATACGTCCCTTAACGCATGCTTCCGCTCCCTCTTGGGGATGTGGGTTGTGTATATCATGTTCACCGTCCACACTTGTGGGGGAAAACCCTTCTGTCCACTGTTGTTCGGCGGCCGGGGCTCTTTGTCGTTATCGCTATGCAGCCCCTTGTCAGTATTTTCGGCATTTAACTTGCCTGCCTGCTTGAACACCCAACAATCCATGTTGGTGTGATTGGCTGGCTTTTCGGGGGTGCCATGTATCTGGCACAGGCGGTCGAGTATTCGGTCCAAACTGGACAGGCCCCTAGGATTTCTTTTGAATGGCTTTTTCCGCTGACCGGATTTATAGCCTCTGAATCCGGCATTAACTGCCGTATCCTCAGCATTGTCGCTGTTAATGCGGCACTTCTGCTTGTTGTGACGCGACCTGCCACTACTGTCCCTGGTATCCGAATTACCAGGGTTCTTGGTCATATTGTTGCTACGAGCAAGCCAGCTGTCTTCTCCCGCACAAAAGCAAGTCATGAGTGTCATGAGTGCTGCCATAGATTTCAGCTTTTCCTGTCCAAGGTGCCGAGCAAGCCACTCGTCATGGATATTGTGCTTGAAGGCTGCTAGGGCCTCTGCGTCCGGACAGTCGACTATTTGATTTTTCTTTGTTAGGAACTGTGTCCAGAATTGCCTGGCCGATTCATCTGGCTGCTGAATTACGTGGCTTAGGTCATCTGCGTCTGGGGGTCGCACATAAGTGCCCTGGAAATTGTCGAGGAATGCGGCTTCCAGGTCCTCCCAACAACTGATTGATCCTGCTGGCAAGCTGTTAAGCCAATGCCGAGCTGGTCCTTTAAGCTTGAGTGGGAGGTATTTGATGGCGTGGAGATCATCGCCGCGGGCCATATGGATATGAAGGAGATAATCCTCGATCCATACCGCAGGATCTGTTGTGCCATCATATGATTCGATGTTTACAGGTTTGAAACCCTTGGGGATTTTATGATCCATTACTTAGTCTGTGAAGCATAGTGGGTGTGCGGCACCTTTGTATTGGGCTATATCACGACGTAGCTCCAATGAGCTTTGTCTACTGTGTTCGGCCCTGCCGGATTTGTGTCCGGCATGACGGTTACTATCTCGAGTCATGGGGCGCCCACGCGATCCATAGATCGATCTTGTTTGCCTTGCCTTGTCCTCCAACATATCTTGCAGGTC
Organism: Triticum monococcum; assembly: GCA_034509565.1. Lineage (NCBI taxonomy): Eukaryota > Viridiplantae > Streptophyta > Magnoliopsida > Poales > Poaceae > Triticum > Triticum monococcum. The sequence continues at coordinate 481,199,871 of CM067843.1, forward strand.
AGGCGCATTTTCCCGTGCCTTGGTACGGGGTGCAGCTTGAGTGGAGGGCCGAGAGGCCTCTCTGTCGCGGCCACGAGGTGGCCGGTCGGCCGTATCAAGTGCTGGTGATGTAGGTTTAAGTGCTTCCTCCTCTAATCGGGGTAGCAACCTGCGCTTTGGGTAGCTCTTGGAGGGGCGTTCGAGTTTATGCTCTTCGGCCATAAGGACTTCAGTCCATCTGTCGACTAGCAAATCTTGATCAGCTCTAAGCTGTTGCTGTTTTTTCTTGAGGCTTCTTGCCATGGACATAAGCCTACATTGAAAATGATCTTGCTCGACCGGATACTCTGGCACGACGAATTCGTCGTTGTCGAGGCTTGCCTCGTCTTCAGAGGGAGGCGTATAATTATCGTCCTCGACCTCTCTGTCTGCCGCTCTCTCATGAGGGCTGGCTTCTCCATCCTCCTGTGCTGAATCTTGCTAGAGGGGGTTTTCTTCAGCACTCCCCGGAGTATTATTATCTCCTATGCCGGAATCGCCGTGTTTGCTTTAGCGGGATTTTGAGCGGCGCCGCTGACGCCGGCGCTTATGCTGTTTCTTGGAGGGGTCATCCTCCGCTGTTCCATCGCCATCTCCTTCTTTTGGGGTGTCCACCATGTATATGTCATACGACGAGGTGGCTTTCCAGGGACCAATAGGAGCTGGTTCTTCATCGTCTCCTGCATCGGTGTCCATACCGTTGATGTCTTCGGAGTCGAAGTCGAGCATGTCGGTTAAATCGTCGACAGTGGCTACAAAGTGGGTGGTGGGTGGGCTTTGAATTTCTTCATCGTCCGTATCCCAACCTTGCTGACCGTAGTCCGGCCAGGGCTCTCCTGATAAAGAGAGAGACTTCAGTGTTTTCAGAATATCGCCGAAAGGCGAGTTCTGAAAGATGTCCGCGGCAGTAAACTCCATGATCGGCGCCCAATTGGATTCGATCGGCAGGGGCGCGAAGGGTTCGGAGTCTGGAGAGGAGTCCGGCTCCTTGGAGTCACGAGTCTCGCGGAGTGCAGGGCTGGTGTTCGGCTCGATTGCCGTTGGGATCACAGCCCCCGAGGCGGCGTCCAACCACCCATCCTCGATCGGTGCAGTTGGCTCCGAATTAAGGGTCAAAGCCAATGCGGGTGCGGCCTCCAGGGCACTGTTCGGCGGCAGAGCTAGATCATGCTCGTCGTGACAGTGCGGCGCGCTCGGCAGTGGCTCGAATCCGTCGAGGATCAAGTCCCCGCGGATGTCAGCCGTGTAGTTTAAACTTCCAAATCTGACCTGACGGCCAGGGGCATAGCTTTCGATCTGCTCCAGATGGCCAAGTGAATTGGCCCGCAGTGCGAAGCCGCTGAAGACGAAGATCTGTCCGGGGAGGAAGGTCTCACCCTGAACTGCATCGCTATTGATGATCGTAGGAGCCATCAAGCCTAACGGCGACGACATAGAGGAACTCTCAATGAAAGCACCAATGTCGGTGTCAAAACCGGCGGATCTTGGGTAGGGGGTCCCGAACTGTGCGTCTAGGCCGGATGGTAACAGGAGGCAAGGGACACGAAGTTTTACCCAGGTTCGGGCCCTCTAGATGGAGGTAAAACCCTACGTCCTTCTTGATTAATATTGATGATATGGGTAGTACAAGAGTAGATCTACCACGAGATCGGAGAGGCTAAACCCTAGAAGCTAGCCTATGGTATGATTGTTGTTCTGTATGTTGTCCTACGGACTAAAACCCTCCGGTTTATATAGACATCGGAGAGGGTTAGGGTTACACAAAGTCGGTTACAATGGTAGGAGATCTATATATCCGTATCGCCAAGCTTGCCTTCCACGCCAAGGAAAGTCCCTTCCGGACACGGGACGAAGTCTTCAATCTTGCATCTTCATAATCCAGGAGTCCGGCTAAAGGTATAGTCCGGCCATCCGGACACCCCCTAATCTAGGACTCCCTTAGTGGTGTTATGTCATTTTAATAGTATCCTTCATATTTCATGATCAACAAGTTGTTCAAAATGACATATCTTAAATCCATCATTTTCAGTTTATTTAGGACATCTTTTCAACCCATCAATCCCTTCATTGGTGTTATCTTGGGTTATATTTCACCTAAAGCTTTCCCTAAGGATTGTTGCTATTTATGGTGCTTATAAATGACCCAAGTTCTTCAATTATCCTCCTGGTGAGATAAGCTTCTCATCTCCATGTTCATATCAATCCAATGTATTGTTTCCGTTAGTGGCAGAATTTCACCTCATAGTTTTGTGAAGTTTTCCATAAGCCCACTACAAGCTTACTCTTTTCGTTGTTGGTTTTCCAACAACTCCGTTCGACCCTTCTCCTAAAGATGCTTTTTCAAGCTCATTTGAGGTAGAAGATGTTGTTTTCTTCTCCGTTCCTTTAATTCCATTCTTTTATTTCTTTCGGAGGCTTTTGATGTTGTTCTATTCAACTCATCATCTCATTTTTGTCAAAGATCATGTTCTTTCCTTTTGCTTATCCATTCAACCGGAGTGTCGTCTCCTTCATTCAAGTTCTCTCATCTTATCAACTTTTGCTTCCCTTCTCAACCGGAGTGTCGTCTGAAATCTTTCTCACCCCTTGTTCGATTGTTTCAATAGTTTCGGAGGTAGTGTGTTGTTGATCTGATCAAGTATCCTCTCATCTTGTCATGTTCATGTTGAATTCCTTCCAATTATAGTCAGAGTGTTGTCCAAATTATATCATTCTTATTCCTTCTCTATCTTGATTTAACCGGAGTGTTGTGTCTATCATTCCTCTTCTAACCGGAGTCTCGTCCAAGTGCCTTCTTTTGCCAAGTTCATATTCTATGCCTTCCATTTCTAACCGGAGTGTTGTCGTAATTGATCTTTATCGTTCCTTGTACATCTCATTTCATTCGGAGTGCTTGCATGTACTTCCTGTCCACTAGAACCCTTTTTCTTATGTCTTTCGACCTACAAGGTTCTAGTAATGTTCCTTGTTCCTCTATTCTAACAGAGTGTTTTCAACTTTGTTCATCTTTGTTGTATTCTTTCTTTCAATTGGTTCAACCTCGCAAGGTTCGTTGGTTTCACTCATTTGTCAAAGAATCAATTAGTTTTATCTCTTCTCTTCCTCTTCTGTTTCTCTCTGGTGCCATCCTTAGATCTCGGGACGAGATCCTCTCGTAGTGGTGGAGTGTTGTGACGCCCCAAGACCGACGCTTCAGATGCCTTCCATGTTTTTCGAGTTTCGTCGGGTGATTTGTTTTGTCTGTTGCATTCATCTTTTCATCATGTGTATTGCATCATGTCATCATTCGCATTGCATCATGTCATCATGCAACCCGTTTTTAAAACTCAACTAAATAAATTGTATGCATCTTCGGTCCATTTAAATGGAGGGAAATGCACATGGTGATTTATCTTTATAACATATATCCTCCCAATATTTTTAGGGAGCTATAATAAATATTCCAACACACTTGCAAATATTCCCCATGTTTTTTCTACTTCAAGTTCGACTTCAAAACCTTGCCCACTTTTATCTTCCCATTTGCCGAGGTTCCTCCAAAAATTTCAACATTTTTTGGACACTTCAAAAACCAAGTCCTAGTTCAAACCTATTTGAATGAAATTCAAAATTGTTTGAAATTACTTCTTTCAATCATGCCTCTCTTCTCTTTTTTTGGAACCAGCGCATTTTTATGAGTCCGGGAAACTTAACCACATGCCCAAATTCTTCCTTTAACCTTATATTCTCTCTTTTGCTTTCTCTTAATTTCTCTGTTATTAAAATAAGGAAATAGGGGAGAGGGAGAAGAGAGTCCAGCCCAGCTGGGCCTCTCACCGACCCAACCTTCCCTTCAGCCAGCTAGACCTCCTACCTGCACCTAGGCCCATTTGCCCCTTGGCCCAGCCGCCCTAGCTAACCCTAGCCCTGATACAATCTCACTCCCTCGTCTCCCACCTCACGCCGCCAGGGAGGAGCCCGATCCCCATCCCCATCCGCTCGACCGCTCCTCCCTCTCGATCTCCCATGCCCGCAGCCACATCGCGCCCGCGCCCGAACCATCCTCGCGCCCGATCCCTAGCTCCTTGCGCCTGAAGGTCGAGCTCGTCAACTCCTGGGTTGCTCTTCCTCCCGCTGGGACCAGAAGTGCCGCCGCCCTCGACCTGCCTCGTTGTTGCCATGGACTGGAGCCTGCGCCTCAGTTGCTTCATGGACCACAGCCGCCGCGCCTTCCCTCTCCTCCGTGCCCGCGCACTGCCCGGCGCCTCCTCCCTCCTCGAGTTCGTACGACGAATGTCGGCCACCTCCTGTGCATCGCCTTCATTCGATGTGACGCCTCCGTCGCTCCCCTGCACCATGCCTCGGCCTCCGCAAGCACTGCATGCTCCGGGGAGCCCTTCGCCAGCCCACAACCTCCGTTGCTAACCGTCGTCCGCCGGCCTCCCCTAGCTGCTGGGCGCCTCCTCTGCCCAACGACACCTTGTGTCGCTCGCCAGGGACGTAGTTGCACCTCCGCCTCGTCTCTGTACTCCCGTGGATCTGCTAGCTCCGTCACTGCCCCTGCTGGCCTCGCTCAGGCAGGCCGCCACTGCCTCCCTGACACCATCACCATGGCCCCGTGCGCATGTTGTTGTTGCCTTGCCCCATGCATCCACCACTGCTGCGATCACAACATCCGCAAGCCCTGCTGCCTTCGGTTGCAGCCAGTTCTTTTCTTCTATTGGATATCATCGCCCGAACGACTACAAGGTGTTGCGCCAAGTACCACCACCATCGACCGCGATGGGCTTGGAGTCACCATTTACCTCTCCGAACGAACGTGAATGACTACCATCGCCGTGGACCCGACAAGTACCCCTACAACAAGTGTACCTCTATCGCCGTCTTCGGAATCACTAAGAACGCCAAGTACCCCTTCGAGTTGAGAAGACCGGCAAGTTCAAAGACCCTAGGTACCACGACGATCGACGCATAGTACCATTACCTTTGTCGTGTACATCTACCATCGCCGAAGACCCATGTACGCCTATCGTCGCCCCGAAGTCGTTGGATTCGACAAGTACCTCTTCGGAACGACCGAGTACCACTATCGTCGACCCTCGAAGACCCCATGGACGTCAAGTTCCTCATTGTGACCCCGAACACCTACGGAGTGTGTACAACTACGAAGCGCGGACCACTACTTCCACTATGACCATCGCGAGCACGTCTACTTCCTGTACTTTGCACCAAACCTGAACTGTCCGGAAATGCATGCTTCAAAGGTATAACGTCGAGACGACCGCCGCGGGCGAATGTTGTGTGATGTATGAGATGAACCCCGTGTTTGCACCGTGCCCGTTTGTTTCGTGCACATCCCTCGGTTGCCATGCCACCGACACATGGGACACCCCGTACCCGGGAGCACCCCACCATCCTTGCATGACACGCTCCCGTCACATTTCCTTTTGCACCGGTATCTGCATGAGCTACCGGAACCGATATGTTGATGTGTCATCATTTTCGGATTCGTTGCCGTGGCACCCCTTTCCTTCCCGCCACGATGACAAATGCTTCATAACATGCTCTTATCAACATTTTCATAAATATTGCATAAAACTTGCACATGTCATCCACATCATGATAATAACATTTAAAATGTTTAAAATTGTTGTTTCTTTTAAATTGCTAAATGGCATGTGAGGATTTTTTCGGATTTGTTGTTTGTTATATCCAGCCCCATTTAAATTGCTTAGAAAGTATAGTTTTGTTATGCTTCACCTCTTGCCATGTTTAATAACATGTAATATTGTTGGGTACTTGGACGAGAGAGAACTAAATAATTGATGTGGTGTTTCGTCAACATGCATCTTGTTACATGTTGAGCTCCACTTAACTTGTAGTTTTGCTTGTGCACTTTGCCATGCCATGCCTCATTAAAATGGACATGCATCATACTTGATTGTGCATCATGCCATGTTTGTGCTTGTGTGTTTACCATGTTGTTTGCTCCTTTCCGGGTTGTTTCTCTCGTTAGCTTCGGTTTCGTTTGGGAGTTGTGAAGATCCGTTCGACTACGTCCGTTTGTCTTCTTCATGGACTCGTTCTTCTTCCTTGCTGGATTTCAGGCAAGATGATCATACCCTCGAAATCACTTCTATCTTTGCTTGCTAGTTGCTCGTCCTATTGCTTTGTCGCGCTACCTACCACTTGCTATATCATGCCTCCCACATTGCCTTGTCAAGCCTCTAACCCACCTTTCCTAGCAAACCATTGTTTGGCTATGTTACCGCTTTTGCTCAGCCCCTCTTATAGCGTTGCTAGTTGGAGGTGAAGATGAAGTTTGTTCCATGTTGGAACATGGTTATTGTTGGGATATCACAATATCTCTTATTTAATTAATGCATCTATATACTTGGTAAAGGGTGGAAGGCTCGGTCATATGTCTGGTGTTTTGTTCCACTCTTGTCGCCCCAGTTTCCGTCATACTGGTGTTATGTTCCTTGGTTTTCCGTCCCTTACGCGGTTGGGTGTTATGGGAACCCCTTGACAGTTCGCTTTGAATAAAACTCCTCCAACAAGTCCCAACCTTGGTTTTACATTTGCCTAACAACATATACCTTTCCCTTGGGAGTAATTAACCCGAGGGTCATCTTTATTTTAACCCCCCCCCCCGGGCCAGTGCTTCTCTAAGTGTTGGTCCGAACCAGAGCCACTTGCGGCGCCACCTTGGGGAAACTTGAGGGATGGTTTTAGTTGTACATAGTGTTCATCCGGTGTTTCCCTGAGAACGAGATATGTGCAACTCCTATCGGGATGTCGGCGCATCGGGCGGTCTTGCTGGTCTTATTTTACCATTGTCGAGATGTCTTGTAACCGCGATTCCGAGTCTGATCGGTTCTTCCTGGGAGAAGGAATATCCTTCGTTGACCGTGAGAGCTTGTGATGGGCTAAGTTGGGACACCCCTACAGGGTTTTGAACTTTCAAAAGCCATGCCTGCGGTTTTGTGGTAGATGGGAATTTGTTAATGTCCGGTTGTAGAGAACTTGACACTTGACTTAATTAAAATGCATCAACCGTGTGTGTAGCCGTGATGGTCTCTTTTCGGTAGAGTCCAGGAAGTGAACACGGTTCTTGTGTTATGCTTGAATGTAAGTAGATTCGGGATCACTTCTTGATCACTTCTAGTTCACGACCGTTGCGTTGCTTCTCTTCTCGCTCTTATTTGCGTATGTTAGCCACCATATATGCTTAGTGCTTGTTGCAGCTCCACCCCACTACCCTTTTCCTACCCATAAGCTTAGAGCATTACTAGTAGAACCCTCAAACCCTGAAACCCCTAGAAATAACTGCTTTTTTATATTTTTTGTCGAAAAAAAGCCGTAGACTAGAACCCCTTAACCCTCAAACCCTTAAATTTTTTGAAGGTCCAACCCTCAAACCCTCTCCCAATCCTCAAAAGTAAGGGTTGGGGAGCAAAACCTACCCCAACCCTCATTTGGCGGTTATACTCGCGCGGGAGGGAAAAATCCTCCCAACTCCCGCGCCCATGCCCGCGACCGCTGCTGCTAGTCGCCCCCGTCGCCGGCGGCCGCCCCGTCGACCTCCCGCGCGCAACGACAACGTCGTTCATGGGGAATATTCCGTTATAAGGGTTGGGTTTGAGGGTTCTAATCTTTGCCCCTATTTTTCAACCCGTAAAAGTGCACAAAAAGATCATTTTTGGACCCTTAAAACGTTAGTGAGGGTTCGAGGGTTTGAGGGTTCTACTAGTAATGCTCTTAAATAGTCTTGATCTCGCGGGTGTGAGATTGCTGAGTCCTCGTGGCTCACAGATACTTCCAAACAGTTGCAGGTGCCGACGATACCAGTGTAGGTGACAAACCCAGCTCAGGTGGGAGCTCGATGAAGATCTTGTTTGTTGTGTTGTTTCGTTTCCTGTTGATCAGTAGTGGAGCCCAGTTGGGACGATAGGGGATCTAGCATTTGGGGATTTCTTCTTTTATTTTGGTTCCGTAGTCGGACCTTGATTGTATTCTGGATGATGTATGTTTAACTTGTATTTGTGTGAAGTGGCGATTGTAAGCCAACTCTTTATCCCTTTCTTATTTAGTACATGGGATTGTGTGAAGATTACCCCTCTTGCAACAAACCTACCATGTGGCTATGCCTCTAAGTCGTGCCCCGACACGTGGGAGATATAGCCACATTATGGGTGTTTCACATATATCCAGTGGGCCGGAATTGCTTGGCGAATATTGCTTGTGGTGGGTGGGTGGTTTTAAATCCGAACCATGACCCGACTTGGAGTCCGGAGCTGAAAAACTTCCGAGCTCATTAGTTCAGGCTCCGGGATGTCGAATGCTTTTCTGGGCCCAACGCCCGAATCCAAGTTCGGGGGATTGGGAGTGTCGTTCCACAGACAGGTATCCGACTCTTCGAGCTCAGAAATCCGAACGTAGTTTGTCTTCAGTAGAGGGGAAGAATTGTTGTTTTGCTCTTCTACGACCGCTATCTGATGGGTGATTGGCGAAGATTTGATTTCTCTCTGATCGGGTTTAAAACCAATCTGATCATAGTCAGTAGCGACCCCCATGGCGGTGATGCGATCCAGGAGTTCGTTTAAAAATGACCACTCCACCGGATCCATCTGTCTAGAGTATTCGGAGTCAACACGGAGGCGATTTTCGATGACCCGAGAAGTCATCATCGGCTTAACAACCGAACAGGCGGTCATGGTAAAGCCGCCCACCTGGAGGGTTTGGCCTGAGGCCAGAGCTCCGCCGAAGGTGATACTGTCTTTGATAACAAGGCGAGCCATCAACCCTAACTTCGACGTCACAGTGGAACTCTCAATGAAAGCACCAATGTCGGTGTCAAAACCGGCGGATCTCAGGTAGGAGGTCCCGAACTGTGCGTCTAAGGTCGATGGTAACAGGAGACTGGGGACACGATGTTTTACCCAGGTTCGAGCCCTCTTGATGGAGGTAATACCCTATGTCCTTCTTGATTGATCTTGATGAATATGAGGATTACAAGAGTTGATCTACCACGAGATCGTAGTGGCTAAACCCTAGAAGTCTAGCCTGTATGATTGTGATTGTTCCTAAGGACTAAACCCCATGGTTTATATAGACACTGGAGGGGCCTAGGGTTATACAAAGTCGGTTACAGAGAAAGTAAATAATACATCCGGACGCCTAGCTTTCCTTCCACGCAAAGGAGAGTCCCATCCGGACAAGGGAGGAAGTCTTCTATCTTATATCTTCATGGCCCAATAGTCCGGCCCATGTCACACAGGTCGGACGCCCGAGGACCCCTTAATGTAGGACTCCCTCACCTACCATGGAGCGATATCTACATGAAATTTTATTGCCACGCAAGGCTCGTCTCTTTTGCTCTACATGTTCAGTTCCATTGTGTACAATAACTGGCATGCATAGGAATAAAACATAGTGAGATTATGTAAGGAGTGCATGCAGAAATCCAGAGTGATGGTAGCAACCTATGGATAGACCCAAAACCAATGATAGCAGGCAGATAATGGCTTCAGTTAAAAAATGCAGATAATGGCTTCTTTACTGTTTGTTTCCCACCCAACATGAAACTCATAGTAGACACCAGAGATTAACCAGATAGTCGATAGATACTATTGATTGTGGCCCCGATATGTACCCCACAACCATTTAAAAACTCAAGTTTGACCATTAGTTTGGAGCTGACTCGGAGTCTAATCAGTGAACAGGACCATAAAGTAGCATGTAATATTAAGCGATGCATAACATAAGCAGACATGAAAGAGTGCGACCTCTCTTGCGGACCCGTGTAGTCCTCGAGGTCATCTGCTCTGTTGATGATGGTAATGCAGTTGTCATGGATGCATGTGGCGAGGAAGAAGATCTGAGGCGATGAAAGATAGTCTGGAGGCCGGATCCCTGCTGTGCTGGACCCTTCTGTCATTGGAGCAGCTGAGCTGGGGTGGACGACGACGCAGCAGGAGCGGGACAAACCACACAAGGTTTTCTTTGACAACTATCTGTAAGAGAAGTAATTTTGTAAGGGCTCATTTGAATTGGAGGATTCTAACAACGCAAGGATAGGAAATACACATTAATATGATAGAAATGCACGTGCAAAACAGATAATTTAAAAACACAGGATTTCTGCCAATCTGGGTGTTTGGTTCACAAGAATTGGAAGATCACAGGATGCAAAGAAGCATGGCGAGATTAAGTCAAACCACAAGAAAATGTACAGTTATAATGCTATTATGCTACCATCTCTTAGTCTTGTGCTTCATGAATAGGAATTTGAAAAGGAGGACAAGTAGATATTAAAATTCCTACGGTTTTTCTTTCAAGGAGACACTAAAGGAACAAATCCTACAGTTTTCCTTTGCTCCATTCCTTTGAACCAAATGCATGAATAGTAGTACCATAGGAAACTTTCCAATTCCTACGTTTTCCTTCAATTTTCCTTTCAAGCACTGGCGATTCTACTAGGCAGGCTTGAGCAAGGAAAATCCTACACTCAAAAAATGTTTTTGTGCTACTTCTACTACTTTGGAGACAGGCCACTGCCCTAGTAGCTCAACTCCCAGGCCCATCGACAAATGCACAGCTCAAACGCACAGAGATAAATAATGATGGCATTCAAGAGAGTCCATCACGGATAGCTAAGTTGCTTGGTACCTCACTAATTGTCATATAGTAGGATAAAATAATCGTATTTCACATTACTACGTGTGCTCAGTGGACAATATATATAACATGTAGAGTAAAAAAGAGATGCAATAGGTGTACAACCTCTTTGGCGAAGCCATGTCGATCTCAACATGATTGGTTTGGTAGGTGAGGATGCTCCGGCTGACTTGGCTATCAGAGAAGGGGAAGAAGATCTTAGGCGTCTGGAGATGGAGCCCGGGGTACTGCTCTGCTGTGATGGAGGGTTTCGTCGTTGGAGCAGCTCTGGTGAGTTGTACGACACCGAGGCTGAAGCAGGACAAGAGAGACAATGTTAACCTGAGTGGAATTCTAATAGCATCTCCAATAGATGACGTAAAATACATAACCACAAAGTGCTAGATGTAAAATACATCAGTCGCTCATCTCTGAACTTAATTGTCGAAACTGAATTTACTGTCAAAGCTGAACTTAACTGTCAAAACTGAATTTTACTGTTGAAACTGAATGCACTAGTAGCATAAAAGCAGTAGCAGCAATGCGTGCGAGAGCTGAGGCAGCTGGTCGTGTAGCATCATCAGTCGACTGACACCACCGGCCAAACCACCGCCCTCCCACCGCCCGTGGCCGGCGGTGTGCCGCCCCGCCCGCCCCGAAACCACTCCCCACCACCGGTCCACCGCCGCCCCGGCCATCCCTCTAGCCCCCCCTGTGCTGAGCTTTTTCTCCAGCAATCCCCATGCCACCGCCCCACCACTGCCGGCAACCACCGCCCCTACCCTGAACCCTAAGATAGATAGTGGGGTACCTCTCCGGCAAGCCCCCCTCCCTGATGCTGCTGGTTCTTCCTTAACTACGGTGAGGCCCCCCACCCCCTGAAAATCGACTGACCCAAAAGTTGGTTCAGTCGACTAAAGTGTAGCCAAATTGGAGCAGCACCACAAGCGAGAGCAAGAGCAAGAGCGGCAGTGTGAGCAAGAGTAGATTAGGCAGGGGACCGAGAGCAAGAGCAGAGCAGCAGCGAGAGCTAAAGCAGCAGCAGCTCCTACCGATGTGGACATCGCCACCGAGGGAGCGACGTCATGGAGGAAGTGGCCAGTGATGCCGCCATGGATGGAGCCGCGCCATGTCCGCTCGGGACCGAGCACCGGCAGCACCGTGAGATCGAATCAAGAAGAAAATGCGGCAATTAGTGTACAACCTCTTTGGTGGCGCCGATTAGGCTCAGCTTCATCCGACGAAACGGTGATGATGCTGCTCTTCCGGTGGTGCAGGTGAAGACGGTGGTGTGGGAATGGAGGTGGCGCGAAAGATGAGGGGAACGTCGGGGCAGCTCCTTGGAGGTGGAGGACGGGATGGCTGAATCGGCGGGACGACTAGATCGGCGATGAATCCTCATCCGGTACAGTGGATGAGGGACATCGAGGTGTTGTTGTGGACAATGTCGTCGGGGAAGAGGCTCCGGCTGGGTGGCGGACGGAGGAGGGTGTGGGGCTTCGTGAGTTTTCGCGGCCTCGGTGTTCGAATGGGTGGGCTGACGGGATGGGTGTGAGGAACCATGGCTTAGGGACGCGCTTGTCTGAAATGTGGGGTAAGTTACGAAAGTACCCCCGCCGATTTGTCCTAGGTGGTTCTTTCGGTTCAGGGGTATCACGGGCATTTCGCGTGTCGGGATTTCGCAGGAGTGGGAGTTTTCGCGCGCATTGTAATTTTGGGATAGCAAGGCGCGGGTTGAGATGGAGGAAGTTTTTGGAGCATAGCAAGACAAAGATATATCTTAAGTATTTCAGGGTAACAAGGCACGGGTTGAAATTTCCGGACAAGCCTAGCATGTACTGTACCAAATCAATTCGCACTTCCGTCGATGAAAAAATAAAAAGAAATCAATTCGCACCGCACAAGAGAGTCTATCCCGTGTACTATACCAAATCAATTCTCACTACAAATGCCATTCAAAACTTTGAATTCATGTTATGTTCAAATTAAATATTTCGCTACGTGTATAATGCATACAACCTACTACTCAAATGAACATTTTAGTGCATTCCAAACTTATATAGTACCTCTTCAATATGAACTAAATTTGAATTCGTTTCTCTATTTGAATAAGATTTGCAATAATGATTGTTGTGAAGTCAAACCATTTGAATTTGTTTCTCTATTTTAATAAGATCTACAATCATCATTATTGTCAAATTAAACCATCGTTTGTGTATTATCTTCACAGCACACCACATGATTACTATCGAGTTAGATATGAACTATGTGTACTATATGAACTCAAACTCGATTTTTTTGAATCCACTTTATGTTGACTTCAAATCACAGTACATTTCAAGCTCTAGCTAGATTTTCATAATCTAAACCATGGCTCATATGTATAATGTGCTTATCACATAATGTATGGTGCCCCGCCCCCTACTCCTACAAGTATTTAGATGTGAGTTGCAAACGCCACACATTACCACAAATTCAAATAAAATGTGAGATTTTTCGATATATAGTATTGTTTAGATTGTTCGATATTTAGTTGTAAGCCGCAAACGCCACACATTATCACAAATTCAAATAAAATGTGAGATTGTTCGATGTATAGTATGGTTTAGATTGTTCGACATTTAGCTGTGAATTGCAAACGCCATGCATTATCACGTTATGGTATAACATGTGCAAAACCACAGCACGCGTATCACCTCTATATTCATGCATGCATATGTTTATAACACTATGATCTCATATTCAAATATATGAATCCACTTTCATATCAAATTATCATCTTTGTTAGTCTCTTACACCCACACAACCCTCTAACCTTTGTAGCTAGCACTAACTTTCTCTCGTGCATGCACACGCCCTCCTCGCCCTCCCCCTCCATTAGCATTCTATCCATCGCGCACATTCATTTTTTTTTCTTTAGGTCGTTCTCCCATAGTCTCCACAACTCCTTTCCGACACACATTGGTTGATAAACCTCTCCAGCGATGTCTACCTACAACATACACACGCACCTTCCATCTCCTCCTTTCTGTGTCCATGCATCGTGTCTCTCATACGGTCCCACACACGTGTAAACTCTCGCCCGTCTTTTCATCGATCTCACAATCGCACACTCCTTCCCATATCTAGCTAGTAGATCTGCCTCTCGCACCACCTCCTATCTCGATTCTCTCTATCTACCCGTCTCGCTGGGCCTTATTTGCCTCTAACAAATGGATGTACACTGACCGATCTCCCGATATACATATAGCTAGCTAGGTCCTTATAACTCGTTTCGCCACGCGTCGATCGATCTTCCTCATTAGTTCTGTCTCTCCATTCCTCTGACAAACAACAATTGATCTACCGATCTAGTTAGGTTTGCTTACCAAACACATGGTTCCCTTCATCATCCATGCATGTGTCCCGACACATCTATCACGCACAGGCACACACAGAAACACATCCCCACTCTTATTGATAATATTGCAGTTCTACCCTCAGTTTATCTAGTAGGCCTCTCCCACCATCTTCGAGAAGCAACTCGATCACCCATCCATCTCTCTCTCTCTCTCTCTCTCCGTCCCAACTTATTTCCCGTCCTTTAGTTATGTATGGATGTCGACTGATCTCCCTCAAGACATAGCTGTGTCTCTCCTTCTCAACACATATACGAGTTGTTCTACCTCTCTAGTTAGGCCTCTGCCTCCCCCCACACACACACGATACATCGAGCGCTTTAGTCATGTCTCCCTGCCACACACAAACTTGCCCTGTGCCCTCTGATGTTCCGGTAGGTCAGTCGCCCTATATCTTTGACTTGCACACACACAATTTCGATGGCTCTCTTCATTGATCTCACACCCACCCACTTGATCCTTTCTTCGACTCTATCGATATCTATGACCCCTCCCTCTCTTCTCGTGGATCGCCCCTTCTATATATGATATCGATAGGCCTCTATTTCACACACATTGCATGTGTCAAATTTTTGTTTGAGATGTCATCGACACATATCCCCACAAATACATTCATGAAATCACCCCCCAAACAAAAACACTCACGAATGCACACGCCATTTGTCTAGGTTTGTATCTCTCTCACACACACCCACGTAGGTGGGGGACGTGCACGAAGAGAAGAGGTGCACGCACGGCGCACGTACTCCCGTCTCTTTCCCAACCACACCCGCGCGGGTACACGGTGCACTACTACAAAAATAGCTATAGCTAATATGGACATTAATGGCGCACCATGTATGTGGTGCGCCACTGCTATATAGCAATGGCGCACCAGATATGGGTGCGCCATTAGTGGCCAAATTACTAATGGCGCACCTGGTGTGTGGTGCGCCATTACTAGTTTTGTCCTGGCCCCACACCCCTCCCCAGACTTAGCAGTGGCGCACCAGGGGAAAAGTGCGCCATTACTAGTTTTAACTAGTAATGGCGCACCAGTAAGAGATGCGCCATTGCTATCTATACGTATGGTGCACCCTCTACTAGTGCGCCATTGCTATCACCCCTTATCCCCTCCCTCTAGTCACATTCTCTCCCCTCCCCTTCCTCCTGACACAGCCACCCGCCTCTCCTCTGGCTCTCACCCAACGCCGCCGCCGATCTCCTCTTCCGCATCACCTCTCCGGCGGCCTCCTCTCCCCATCCATGCCGCGCCGGCGACCTCCCTATCCTCTCCTCTGTCTGCCCGGTCGGGCCGAGACCCTAGCCCGATGCCATGCGACCATGGCAGCAGGAGGAGGCCGGTCATGGCGGCCTCCTCTCCCTGTAGCGCCGCCGCACCTCACCTTCTCTTCTCTTCTCTCCTCTTATCTCCCAGTAGAGGAGGGGAGGGAAGGGAAGGCCTTCTCCGGCGAGCTTCCAGGGAGGTGAGGAGCGCCCAGATCTGGATCCACGGCGAATCGTCCCATCGTCGACCTGAGCCGCGACCATCCATGCAGGGCCGGCAGAAGCCAGGAGGGAGATGCCAGAAACCCTAGCCTAGCCTAGCCATGGAGGTACGACGCCTCAACCTCCGGTGACGGACGACGGCTGCAGGCCATCTCCGGTGACGGATCTTCGCCCCCGACCATGGTGCGTGCGGCTGCAGGCCATCTTCTTCATCTCCCGTCCCCTCATTGGTTCGTTTTATGTGCAGGGCAGGCTGCTCCGGACGAGTTGCTGCTGCTGCAGGTGCACGACGCATGGCTACTCCCTCCTCCTCTGGCTACTGCAAGTGGACATGGTGAGCACATCTTATCTAGCTTGCCAATTTGATTGATTGCAATTCTTCTTTCTGGTGGTGTTGATTGCCATTGTGCAGTTCAGTTCAGTTTCAATCTGAATGCACCTCTCGGTCTCTTCCTCCTCTCTTGTGCTTTTGCATCTCCATGCCCAGATTCGGGCTTAATTAATTCCATTGCATGCTGTTTATGGACAGATTGTTAGGTTAGATTGCTCATTTTATCCATCTCATCATGTCTCCTGAATGAATAAATGAATGAATGAATGAGCACTTTAATTGATGCTTGCTGGTTGGATGGATGGATGTCGTCATGCCATGCTTTTGGGTTAATTTGTCCGTCAAATTGATCCATTGGCCCGCTTGGTTCAATTTATCTGATGCCACAAGTGGCGTCATTTTTATTCTGTATGGACTGCCATTATAATGTACGTACATGCCACTGAACATTCAGTCTTTACTTGTGTGTAAGACTGGACTTTCTTCCGTTGTCAACGCAACTCGACGCAAGACCAGTGCCTTGGTCGCTTGATCCGGTGTGGTGCAGCCGAGCTGGGCCAACGACCATGCCATGTACGAGGGCAAACTCCCCTCCGACAAGACGGCTCCTAGCTCGGGTAAGCAGCAGCACCCCATGGTCATTTTAGTTTTCAGCCTTTTTTGTGTGTCAGCTGATGATGCCTTCATTCTCTTGTCCATTAAGGATCCTCAACAGGCAAGAACAAGTTCCACCGCCGGTCTGAAACTCGTCCCAGCTGGGCAAGGGATTCTCTCACTACCTTCTAATTAAGTGAGTAGTCAACATCTTCAGGGCCCTTTACTCTGCTTTCTTTCTACTTCAAGCAAGGAGATGATTTATATGCATCTAAACAAGTAGTTGTCGCTGCACTGCTATAACAATCAATGTACATGCATAGCTCTAAGCTCTAGCCTAGTGCGCTACACTGCCTCTGTTTGTCAACATGCGGAATATATGAACCCAGAAAATTTTAGAACTTCTCTGTAAAAATTGGTTGCTAGCTCTGTATCTCATCCCCTTCTCATTTGTTTGTTTGATTTGGATGGAGTAGGAGTCATCCATGGACGACATCGACGATGAGGTCTTGGTCTTGTATGATGCGTGTGTGGACAGTGTTGGTCTATTCATACGCTAGGGTGTGGCCTGATGAGGTCTTGGTCTTGTATGATGCGTGTGTGGACAGTGTTGGTCACTTACTAGCTATGGTTCTTTTGCTGTTGGACAGTGTTATTTCAATTTGTACCCCATCTAAGCTGCTCACTGTTTTCGTTACCTAATTGCTACTGGATGCAGAAAAATGTGTAAGCTTTATATGCCAAAAGGTTATGCATTTACTCATGAAGCATTTCTTGCAAATGGAAGATTTTGTTGTCCATGATTAGTGACGATCCTCAAGTAGGATGAATCTTTAGTTTTGATGGGTCTCAGATTTACTTTTGTTAAGTTGTGATGATATAGTGCTTAATCTGAGCATGTTCCACATAATGCAATGGACTGTTCCAAGGGCTGGGCGTTGCTGCAAGGCCCATCTTTATCTTTGCTCTTGCGCATGACGGATGATTAAGGACTAGTTAAGTAGGTCATTTTGCGACCAAATGAATGGTCTTCCAGTTTGGTATCTCTAAATGATGATTACATATTAGCGCGTTCTTCAGTTTGGGATATACATTTATGTGTAATAGTGAATTATGTCTTGGAAGGCATGTTACTTATTTCTTGTTGATTCATTGGACATCGCATGACAATCTCTAAGAAGGTTGTCCATTTACTGATCAATCATTTCTTGCACGATTTTGTTGTCAATGATTAGTGTTGAACCTCATATGTCCACTGCAATTCATTTACATTATAATCTTACTCATACAATATTCACACCATGAAATTCTGGAAATATATGTTCATATCTAGTTTTACATAAAAAATGACAGTATTGACTTGTTATAAATAGTTTGTTTGTATTTCTGTTTATTTTGTTACATTTTGCAGGGATAAAGTGAAGAAAAATAAGAAAAGATTACTAGAAGATTAGTTTTAGGATTTTCTTTTATTTCCTTGCAATTTTCCTTTTATTGGATACTTGTAAAGACATTGTAATATTCTTACTATAATAAAAAATATGATTCTATTTCATTTTTTGTTTTTAAATTATTTTCCTTATAGGTTGTTTTCTGTAAATTTGGATTTTTTGTTTTCCAAATACATTACTAGTGGCGCATCATCAACTAGTGCGCCATTAGTAAGCCAGAGCACATGGGTAAATATGGCCCCCTCGGAGGCATACTAATGGCGCACCGTGGGATATACTAATGACGCACTGCATGGTGCGCCATTAGTATACCAGATACTAATGGCGCACCACAGGTGCACCATTAGTAAAAAATACTAATGGTGTGATACTAGTGCGCACCTATAGTGTGCCATTAGTAGGCAAAACAGGTGCGCCACTAGTAGGCCTTTTCCTAGTAGTGGTGGAGCTCATTTCTGTACGAAAAGGCAGCCCACGTGGTAATTTGACACGTGTACTGGTTGTCCACTTGATGGAGGATTGTCTACCACGGGTGAACAAACAAATTGCAACTTGACGCGTTATGTTAAAAAAGAGGCAAACCATGTGGGGCCTACCTTAGAGGCAATGGTCTATACACTCAAGATGATCTATGCGTATTACTTTTGATGTGTCCCGTCAACTCATAGAACGAGGAGAAGCTTGCTTAGTACGCCGTCTCCCCCGCCCACGGGCATGGTGGCTCACAGCACGAGGTGAAGCTTGCTTACTACGCCTTACGCCTGATCCCTCGCCCATGCACGCGATGGCTCGCAAGACGAGGAGAAATTTTTACTACTCCCTCCGTTTACTCCTCGTCCCTACCTTGGTTAGAGAGATTATCATATTGTTTGGAATATATGTCCTTTAGTAGATTTCAATATGAACTACTAGTACATACTCCAAAAACTAATGTATATAGACGTATTTTAGAGTGTAGATTCACTCATTTTGCTCCGTACGTAGTCAATATTGAAACGGACGTAATAGTACGCACTCTCCCTCGCCCCTCAACCCTCGCCCACGTGGTGGACGTGCAGCAATTCATTCGATCTCATATAGCCAGAATGATATATACTGCAGTACCATTATTGCTCGACTTCCCGAAGAGGTGAAGAGCCAATTGCAAGGTTAATATTTTGGAGATGCCAAGCGCAAGGTTTATAAGATAACGAGTACTAGTAGTACTAGTAGTACGTACTATACGAGGAAGAAGGAAACAAGATGCATGTTTTGCATGACAATCTCTTCTTACAGGACATGCTAGACCTGGTGGACCTCATTGTTGCAATGGGACTACTCCCTATCATAGATGGCACGATTCAGAGTGGTGGGCAGCGGGCATAATTCAGAGCTACTTTGTCTTAAACCCCATGAAGAAGTCCCATCAAAAGGAATAGCCATCCTCTACACGTGCTCCCATGTAAAATGAGTAAATGAGACAAAACGAGAAAGAGACAAAGTAAAAAAATCACCAGCCTTAGATCCTGCCCTATTGTATCAGTGAATGATATTTCCACGCCGTGATTGACATGGCTATATTATTAACCATGCTACGGAGGTAGAAGCGGATTTTTATATATTTGCGGAGGTAGCAGTGGATGGATATTCAATGAGGAGTGAAATGGTGGTTGCTTCCTCGGTCAAATATAGAGAAAGGTGGGCCTCGTGATTTCACGGCTAATTGGTCATTATTACTGCCTATACTCTTTGCCCATATATAATAACCGCGTGGTAGTACAGTAGTGGGCTATACTTTTAATAACCATGCTCGAAGAGAAGAGGTGCACGCACCCACACACGTAGTGTACTAGTAGCACTCTTTGCGTCTTTTGCGTCTTCCCCAACCACACACGTGACACGGTGGAGCTCATTTCTGTAAGATGATGCAGCCCACGTGATAATTTGACACGTCTAGTAGTAGTTGCTCACTTATAAATAATGGAGGGTCGGAAACCACGCATGAATGGTGCCGCGTCATTTATAAATAAAGTTTTTTTCCTTCAGTGGCACATATGCAATATAAATAGGTTCATATGGAGAGAAAAGGAAACCGCTCCACTATATACATAGCCAGGGCGAGCCTACACGGTTGCTTGCTGGGGTTGCTCTCTTCACACTCTCTCGCACAAACCGACTGTGGCCACATCTCTAACATGCCGGTGGATCACGTCCGCTGGGGGAAGGGGTGGATGCTTAGTGTAGATGCGGTCGCCATCGCCGACGGCGAAAACCCACTGTCGGCACGTCCCGATCAGGGGTCCCCGCCTTTCTCTCTCACAAAGCCGGTGAGGTTGCCTTCGTCCCTTGCTCACTGTCGCGATGTGGGCAGTTGCCGCCTCCCGCCGCTCTCCTCTAGGTTGAGCTACATCCCGACATCCCTTGGGTACAACTTCCTTTACAGCCGGCTTTCACCACTGCTCCAGCTGCCCACATCACTCCATGTGGATATTTCTCTACTTCTTTGCACCGCACAGACCTCTACTGGCTTCTACGTACTATATTTGTGATGAGTTTATGTCTCATCAACTAGTCCCAGTAATCTTATTCTAATCACACTTCTTCAATTTCTTTGCAATAGGGATGCTCATCTCGATTTTGGTGAAACTGCACAAAATGATCCGATGGTCAAAGGGTTGCAAACTTCATTTCTTCGGATGCTCCGATGTTGCCAGCAAATTAAAGCCTGGTTAGGGTTTACGGTTCAAGGGCTAGGGACTGCATGGATCATTTTTTCTTTAGCTATCTCTATTCCAAAATAAGTGTCAACTTTAGTAGTAGTACAACTTTGTACTAAAGTTTGCATAAAGTTGAGACACTTATTTTGGAACGGAGGGAGTACATATTGGCTATAATCTGTCGATCATTGAGATGCAATAGCATGCATGTTAGTCTCCTTTGTATTTGATGAAATGTTGCAACAAGCAACCTTGGATGCAAGATACATGAAAAAGAAGTTGGAAGCTTCATAGCATTGTACGAATTTATATCGCTGAGAAATTACAGTGCGTACTATACTAGTACAGTACGATGTAAAGAGTTAGGTGTCACACGATGTCCAAAAAATATGATGATAGTGTGAGATGTGCCATGTAATCACTGAGCCTGCGTGTTTTCACTGCTTTCGCACTTCTTTGCTGTAAGAATGGAGAAAATTGTAATCTAGTAGTACCTCCTTTCGCCGAAAGCGTGGGACATCCAACAGTCCTACCACCTCAGTAATAATGACCAATGATCCATCAAATCACATAGACCCAGCAGTAAGTTGGACGGACAAAGCAACCATCACTCTTGAATCCTCCTCTCCCTTCAACACAAGCACCAGTGAGAGGTCGCGGCCGCTCTGCCCGGGCATGAATGCGGCACCAATTCTTTGGAGTGGCACTGAACGTTTCGCGCGGGAAGCGCGCGTGGGCGATGCAGGGGATTTGGGTGGGCCAGGCTGGTCAGGAGCGGGCGTGGCAGCTATTCGCCTATCCTGACCGGACGCCCGAAAACTAGAGGATGCACCGACTCTCGCGGCTAAATCGTACACTACACACCATCTCTCTGTAGGAGTAGGTCGATGTGTCGCTCTGTCTAACACACACATGATGTTAAACACACACACACGCCGAGGTAAAATGAGTCTATATCTCAATTAATGAAGACTTGCATGTTACCATCCATATGTTACTACCCACTATGAAGGTAGTAACATAGACTAGTAATATATGCATGTTACTAGTCCAAGTTACTCACCACTATGACCAGCCTAGCAATGTAACCAAACGCACATTACTCTGCCTTGTTATCTCCCCCAGAAACCCAATGCATGGAGCGCAACTACGCATTGATCAGTCAAGAAATCAAAGTCGGCTTTCATGCAAGTTAATATGTGGCCCTGCATGGTAGCTAAAACGGCATCTCTTAGTTGGTGTGATTAATTCTTGCATTTAGAGACAGAAATCAGGGCTTTGATTGGAGGAAAGGACCGGCCAAGTTTCTCCTTCTCCTCCAATATGCTTGCACCTTGGTCCCGCTGCACCTTCTAACGTGACTTATTACACCTGGATGGAGGGAGTAGTACGAGATACGGTGGCACACTAACTTAGGTCAAATACAAGTGCCCAAAATTGTGTGCATGTTATAATAAGGATCCACTTAAAATAGTACGTGAGCAAACAGAGGGATCAACTGGACAGTGTTCACGAGCAGTAGCGAGATGTGTGAGGTAAGATACCCTGACGCTTTTAATTTTTCTTATTAATTTGTTTGTTTCACCCTCTAACTGGTGGGACCGAACATACTATGTTGAGAGAGGTAAGGTGACTAAGGCTGCATTATTTTTGTACTACCAACACTGCTTTAAATCCCAAAAGACCTTACCACCAAAGCCGCATGACACGATTATGATTTAAATCCCAATGACTCCCACACAAAAAAAACACGGCATGCTTGTCACAAGAATGCAGGAATGTACTATAGAAGGTTATTTTCCTCTCATTAAACATAACATGAGGGTGGTGTAGCTGGTTAGCCTGTTCGCTCATCAAACTTGAGGTCTCGGGTTCGATAACCACACTTGAGAATAATTTTGTTTTTGTTCGACTTCATTCTTCCACCCAATGACAGGTAGGCCCCGCATGACAGAGAGATAAAGTGATCTGGGCGGTGTGTGCCAGGAGGATTTTTTTGACTGGTCAAAATAGATGGATATGGAGCTATACGATCTCGGCCTCGGCGCTTGTTTTCTAGGGTTTGCACTCTCCACACTCTCTCTCCAATATATATATATATATATATATATATATATATATATATATATATATATATATATATACGTTGTTGCCTCAGCGCTTGTAGTTGCTCTCTTCACACTCTCTCGCCCTCTCCATATCGAAGCAAGACTTCGTTGGCCTCTCTCTCTCTCCCCTCACTGCTCGTCAAAGAGCCAGCAGGATCCGTTTGCTGGGAAGGAAAGGAGTCTTAACGCTGTCGCCATCGGTGAGAGAGGGAATCCACTACCGGCGCAGTTGTTCCCTTTTACCCAGCGGCGGCGTGAGAGGGCCTTCGACCCCTTCTTCCTCGCCGCCATACATAGTGTGGGCAGAACGGCCTCCGATTGTCCACCGAACCACACCCCAAGAACCTTAAGGTATAATTTACTTATTCCACATGCATTGCTCTAGCTGCATGTGGGCTTTTTCCGCTTCTGCACTCGAATCTAGGTGTTGGATCAAACAGGAAAGTACTGGGGAAAGTTGTATAGTATGAATCTAGGACGTGGTCCAAAGAGGAAAGGAATGGGGGGAAGTAGTGAGGAAAGTTGTATATCATGAATCTAGGACGTGGTTCAAAAAGGAAAGGAAGGGGGAAAGTAGTGGAGAAAGTTGTATAGCATGAATCTAGGATGTGATTCAAAGAGGAAAGGAAGGGGGAAAGTTGTAGGTAAAGTTGTATAGTATGAATCTAGAACGTGGTTCAAAGAGGAAAGGGAGGGTGAAAGTACTAGTACAGACTGGCTATCCAGCACCTACGTTGGTCGAAAAGGGAAAACAATGACAAACTGTGACGCCCGGGTAATTAAGCTACAGTAATCCCATGCTAATGATGTCACGTCACCACGGTTATTGTTGTTAACCTCGCAATGATTCGAAACCGTTTCAAAATTCAAATTCAAATGTATGTCAACTATAAAAGTTTCAAACATCAAAACTAAAATGTTCAGAGTGTGCCAAATAATGCCTAGTTATTTAAGGTGAAGGTACCACATTTTTACAAACACATAAGTATTTTAAATTGAATTAAAACAGAAATAGGAAAATAATAAAAGAAAAAGAAAAAACAAAACTAACAAAAAAAGGGAAATAGAACCCCCCCCCCCCCCCGCGCCCCCTGGGCTTCAGCCCCGCAGGCCACAGGCCCAACCAAAACGGCCCACCCCGAGCCCCCTGCTTAACCCCCTCCCCCCAACCCGAACCCTAGCGCTACTCCCACGTTCCCCACTCTCCCCCTCACGATCTAGATCGAGATCGACCCCAATCCCATCGCCCCACTCCCCTCATGTTCGCCTCCTCTCCCCCCAGTCTGGATCGGGGGGCAACTACTCCAGCGCCCAGCGCTCACCGCCGTCGCCGACCTCACCGTCGCCCGAGGACCTCCACGCCGGACGGCACGCCTCCCCAACCTCCCCCCACCGGTCTCCAACGAGCCTCGCCGCCCCCTCTTCTTGGCAACGTTGGTGAGGCCCCGCCTCCATGCGCTCCCCTGCTCACCACGCCGACCACCCGCGCCCGTCTCGGCTGCTCCCGCTGCTACTTCTGCATCCCTCCGCTGGCCCCCGCCCGCTGTTCCGCTCCGCCGCACGACTACGCCCGCGCTCACTGCGCTCGGTCGCGTCCTAGGCAGCGCGCGCGCCCTCGCTCGCAACCTTGGCCGCCCCGCGCCGCGCCCTACATCCGTCGGCGCCCAGCCACGCCGCCAGCTGCGCCCTGCCTCGCTCCGCTCACGGCCACCTTGGTGGTGCCCCACACGCGCCCTCCAGTGCCTGGCCACGTTGTCTGCGCTCGTCGTGGGCCCATGCTCGCAGCTGGGCCCGCCTTACTCGCCGCCCGCACCTACAGCGGCTGTGGCCGCGCTCGCTACTGCCCCCGTGCTCGGCCCGCCGCCCTTGGTCATGCCCGTCGCTACCAGTGCCCGCGCGCGCCACCCTCCCTAACCCGCGTCTGCTAGTGCCAGCCGCCGCTGCTCCCTGGACGGCCGACCATTCCATGGCTCGGCCATGGCCACGCCCGAGGGCGTGCGTGCGTCCACGCCCCTCCGAGGCCGCCAGGTGAGACACTGCTAGCGGGCCTGCCCCCAATTAGTTTAGGGACTAACCACCATCGGTGTTAAACCCCCTCCTAATTAGTCTATGACAAACGGGGCCCAGCACAGAACGTTTTTATAAAAAAGAAAAGGAAAATAAAATAAAAATGAATTAATGAAATTAATTATTAATTAATTAATTAAGTTAATTAATCCTATTTAATAAGTTAATTTAATTAAACAGTAATTAATTAGCTAAACCCTAATTAAACTAAGTAGTGTATGACATGCGGGACCTTGACCGGGTCAATGCTGACATCATGATGACGTCAGCAAACACTATTCTGAATAATGTTGAATTAAATAAATTCTAAAAATAATTTAAATCTTTTAAAATTAATATAAAATAAACCGTAGCTCGGATGGAAAAACTTTGTACATGAAAGTTGCTCAGGACGACGAGATGAATCCGAATACGCAACCCATTCATCCGCCACGCATCCCTAGCATAGCAAACACGCAACTTTCCCCCTCCGGTTCATCTATCCGAAAACGTGAAACACCGGGGATATTTTCCCGGATGTTTCCCTCCTTCACCGGTATCACCTCATACTGCCTAAGGTCACCCCTAGCACCACGCATTGCCATGTTATGCTTTGTGTTGCCTTGTTTGCTCTGTTATTTATTGTGTTCCCCCTCCGTTACTTCTTTCCGGTAGACCCGGAGACCGCTGCCGGTACCCCCGGTCGACTACGGTGTTGACGACCCCTCTCTCTTGCCAGAGCAACCAGGCAAGCCCCCCTTGATCACCAGATATCGCCTACTCTTCTCTCTACTGCTTGTATTAGAGTAGTGTAGCATGTTACTGCTTTCCGTTAATCCTATTCTGATGCATAGCCTGTCATTGTTGCTACAACTGTTGATACCTTACCTGTAATCCTAAATGCTTAGTATAGGATGCTAGATTATCGTCAGTGGCCCTACATTCTTGCCAGTCTGCCATGCTATACTATCGGGCCGTGATCACGTCGGGTGTTGATCACGGGTAAATACATACATATATACATACTATACAAGTGGTGACTAAAGTCGGGCTGGCTCGTTGAGTACCCGCAAGTGATTCTAATGTGGGGGCTGAAGGGGCAGGTGGCTCCGTCCAGGTAGTGGTGGGCCTGAGTTCCCGACGGCCCCCGACTGTTACTTTGAGGCGGAGCGACAGGGCAGGTTGAGACCACCTAGGAGAGAGGTGGGCCTAGCCCTGGTCGGCGTCCGCGGTTATTTCAAAATAACATGCTTAACGAGATCTTGGTATTTGATCTGAGTCTGGCTACTAGCCTATACGCACTAACCAACTACGCGGGAACAGTTATGGGCACTCGACGTCATCGTATCAGCCGAAGCCTTCATGATGTCAGTGACTGAGCGGCGCGCGCCGGTTTGGACCGTGTAATGTAACTTCTTTTGTAATGGAGGTTCCTAGGTCTGCTCACCGGCCGCGTACGCAACATGCAGGTGTGCAATGGGCGATGAGCCCAGACCCCTGCGCCATAGGATTTAGACCGGCGTGTTGACCTCTCTGTTGTGCCTAGGTAGGGCTGCGACGTGTTGATCTTCTGAGGTCGGGCATGACCCCGACAAGTGTGTCCAAACAAAGGGGATCCAGCGCGTTGGGAAATGTGGTGCACCCCTGCAGGGAAGTTAATCTATTCGAATAGTCGTGATCTTTGGTAACAGGACGACTTGGAGTTGTACCTTGACCTTATGACAACTAGAACCGGATACTTAATAAAACTCACCCTTCCAAGTGCTAGATACAACCCGGTGATCACTCTCTAACAGGGCGACGAGGGGAGGATCGCCGGGTAGGTTTATGCTACACGATGCTGCTTGGTGAACTTATCTTCTACTCTCTTCTACATGCTACAAGATGGAGGTGGCCAGAAGCGTAGTCTTCGATAGGACTAGCTATCCCCCTCTTATTCTGGCATTCTGCAGTTCAGTCCACATATGATACTCTTATTCTATTTGATACCAATGCATACATATGTAGTGTAGCTCCTTGCTTGTGAGTACTTTGGATGAGTACTCATGGTTGCCTTGCTCCCTCTTTTCCTCCTTTCTATACCCAATTGTTGCAACCAGACGATGGAGTCCAGGAGCCAGACGCCACCGTTGATGATGACTTCTACTACTCGGTAGGTGCCTACTACTACGTGCAAGCCGCTGACGACAACCAGGAATAGTTTAGGAGGATCCCAGGCAGGAGGCATGCGCCTCTTTCGATCTGTATCCCAGTTTGTGCTAACCTTCTTAAGGCAAACTTGTTTAACTTATGTCTATACTCAGATATTGTTGCTTCCGCTGACTCATCTATGATCGAGCTCTTGTATTCGAGCCCTCGAGGCCCCTGGCTTGTAATATGATGCTTGTATGACTTATTTTATTTGTAGTGTTGTGTTGTGATATCTTCACGTGCGTCCCTGATCTTGATCATACACGTTTGCGTGTATGATTAGTGTACGATTGAATCGGGGGCGTCACAAGTTGGTTTCAGAGCCAACTTCCTATAGGAATCCCCCTTCCACACTCCTTGGCCGAAGTCAAGTCTAGACATTACAAAATTTTTTACTAACATGGTTGTGTGCCTTACGGGCCCACGTCGCCATTTGGGTGGTATTAGGATCTTTTACTCCTTGTCTATACTCTGGGACTCTGATCTCTTTTCTATTCGGGTTAAATGAGTTTTACTAACCCTGAGTCTAGGTTCTCGTAACTACTTCCTCCCGGAGAGCCCCTTACTCCAGACGATTAGGTGATGCAACGAAGGTTTTCGAAGATACTCTCTGTTGTTCTCTCGAGACTTTGTGTCCATTGCTTTTGCCACCCCTAACACCGAAATATCCCTATGGATAAATACCTACACATATCATTCTTACATTTATTCCCAATTAATCTTGTTATTACAAGATACCCAAAAATTCTCTCTATTGTTCCAAAAATACTTTGTGCCCATTGCCCTTATAGTTCTTTGCAACCTGAATACCCCTACGAATAAATTTCAAGCACTTATCAAGTATCCGCTCACCCCCAGTTGTTCATGTCTTTCACCAAAGTCTTTGAAATACTATTTGATCTTCCGAAAATCCTCAGCAGCTTATTGCTCTTGGAATTCTTGCTTGCTTGCATTATGGTTAATCCCATAAGTTTAGTAATCTTATTGGCATCCTTTGCCACTATCATTTTGAGCCCATTGATACCATATGCTGTGAATGCACGCAATCCTCAATCAGATCTTAGAATTCAGCCTTCTGGTTCAGATGTCATTTTAAACATGAGTTGGATCTCGACCAATTAAATTTTGCCATTGATTGTACCCCTAAGGCTATTCTACTTATCCATCCCTAATCAGAGCATTGCTTCTGATCCCTTGTCTTGGAATTGATAATTCCTTTGCATTTGAACTTTGAGTTAGTCAGTTGTTTCTATAAATTGATCTCCTTGCATTTCGTCTTCCTCTGGTTGAGTACCGATGCTCTCATCAGATCCCTTGTGGACCACCTCATCCTTTGTTGGATTTTATCCGACAGCGTCCTTCATATTCTATAAGCTTGTGAGCCTTTCCTCGGTCACATAATGCCTTTGGTAAATTGTATCCTCTGCTTTCTTCAGCATGCTCTACTATCGAGCTCGTGTTATTTATTCCTGAAACTGTGGTATATGCTCCTAAGATGCCTCTATGGGTTGAACCTATACCTTCCCCAAACCGTATGAACCCGAAAGTTTTCGCGAGTCATACTCTTCTGTTGTTTCGCCAGATAAAATTTCTACACTACAGCCTAATCAAAAGCGAGAAGTAAAATGAAAGGTTATGCATTGAAGACGTGGGAGTCGACCTTGAGCCTTTGTGTTCATGCCCATGGACTCGATGTGGAACTTATCATCGAAGCTTCTTGTAAATTATAATAATCCCCTTGTTATAAGTTCGTCCTGTATCTATGTTTGGTCCTTTGCAATCATGGTTTCGACCATATTTTCTCTTTAATACCACTTCTCGGACAAGTTGAAGTACTTGTCTTGTGCAGATCATTGCACCTGTCCAACCTTTACTTTGATCTACCGTCGAGTATTACACTATGATATCTGGATAATGTCATGCAACTGCATAACTTCTTATGGGTTCTTCATTAACTGTTATTTCTCACCGATTCCAATTTTTCTAGGTTCTGGGTTATCGTCAACCGAGAACACCGATATGTGAACCGATTCTGCATTCTGATTCGATAACCCTAATTAATTTATGTTGCTTATGAGTTTAATAATCCTTCAAGTCATTCCTAGCCTAATCGGCTATACCATTATGGGGTAAATTTTTTTAACTGTGCTACATGGTCCTTCTTCACGGAGCACAAATTTTGACATTGAGCTAAGCTTACGTCGATTTTTCCTCATCATATCATTTCGCCTTGAACCGCAAGCTTGATTTTGAGTTTGTGTCATAACCATGGTTCCAATAACCGTCTGCTTCATCATTCCTTTGACTTGTAGTCATCACCGATCGATTACATCTTCAAATCTCTCGACAAAGGTGTCATGATCATCATCAACACTCTGAGCTCTTCCGATATAACTATTGAATTCTTGATGAGAAATACCACCCTTAATCCTCAATGATCTGTGTTATCTTCGGCAACATTATGGCCTCCCCTCCGACACAAACTTCATCATGTTATGGAGCTCCTTTCTATCTAGCTTATGTTATGTTCTACCTTGGGTACCACTGTCTTTTATGTCAAGAATGTCGCGAGAATTTCATCACCTCTTAAGAAATTCTTGATATAGTAATACTTATCGCCATCTCCATTCATTTCTTGGTCCCCGTGTTGTTTCTAACCGAAATACCGACAAATGGTCTATGATGTGTAAATTCTAAACTTCTAGCAACCCTATTGCTTTGAAGTTATTGGTCTATAGTTTCATTCTATGTCTATGGCTTATTGAATCATCATTCGAACATTGATCATGCTACCTAGCCCATATTTCGGGTGCACATTTCAACCAATGTTTAACTGTGTATGTTTTCCTCGAGCATACACATTAAGTCATTTGATCTAGCTAATGTTATCTCCTTGTTCACATAGTTGTGGAAATCCATCTTTTGGAAATCTCAATGGATTGTCGCTGAGTCAATCAGTCACCTCCTCACCTCTCCTTGATTTAGTGATGAACCCTTGTTCGAAACTCGCTTCCATAGTTCATTTCCCGAGAATCATATAATGTCGTCTCGTCAATTGTGTTGCACCTCTTCTTCTCAAGCATCCTGAATCTGAGGTGTCCTGACACCAATCAGATGTGAAACTTGTCAGATATGCTGGTTGGAACATTTTCCAAAAGTCATAGCACTGATCTTTATTTACCTCGGTAAGGTGATGTCATGCCTAGCACACCTGACCGGAGGACCTATTATTATAATTTTCCTTTTAGCAACTAACCATTCTTCCATGAGGAAATTTTAAGACTTATTCTATAAGTTGTTCATGATGAATCCTTTGTATATCCAAGTCCAACCTTTGCATGAAGACCATGTCAATGCTATCTCAAAGCATGTCTGTGGTACTCCGATTTATAATAAGAGCATTGAAAGCGCAATGCTAAATGTTTCTCGCTCAATTATCCAAACACCGTTGTATGGGTAATGTCTTGAAATTTCTCTCACCTTACCTAAAGAGTTTTCTACATTATATCATGTCCTGGATATCATGCTCTGTTTGTCCTTGGGAAGGATATACCCCTGAAATTTGTGTTTAAACACATTTTCCTTTTCATTGTTGGTTTAACCTTTCTTGTGATCTATATAATCTAAGCAGTAATATTCTCCTACTTATGTAAACACCTCAATGTACAATTCTGTTAGCAAGACCCTGATACTATTGTCGATTACATTCCGGTAGCCACCGATGGACGAGAACCTTGCCTACTAGTCCACCTCGTTCATCGAGCAGGAAAATGGTTCTCTTCGTCCCTCACCCTTGGTACCGACGTTGTTGCCGACATAATCGATGGGCTACCCTCTGACAGGCCTTGCTTGCAAGATCACGCAAGACGTCTCCGCCCTTCCTACTTTTAACCCTCATGGTGGGCCCATAACCCACAGTTCCACATGATCGAAACCTGGCTCTCCTATACACCCTGTTGCCAAAGTTATTCCTAGAGCTTGACTTCATATGTAGTTCACGGGCCACCTGCCTTGTGATCTATTCTGGTAACAGATGCAATACTCAATCTTGTTGCTCTGGACCCCTTTCGCCCGTTGTTTCTAACATCGAACGATTGTCTGCCCGCTCGTAACTTCCCATGATACCTCCTTACATTGCTCTTGATATTTTCTTAATTCAATTCGAGAGTTACTTTCCGCCACCTTCCTCGATGTTATCGACCAGATAGTCGACCTTGCAGAGGTCTGTTCTCCCGGAATGCGCACCCTTAATTCCTTCGTAAGTACGATGGAGTTCCCGAAGAAAGGGTGCCAACTTCATCATGATGACCTGAAGCAGAGAAATGAAGACATCAATGTATTGGACTGGCCTCTTCGAGAAGAGCAAGCCAGAATGAGAAGACCCCCTAGATTCGTTACCAAACCTTTTCCCCTTTCACTACCTCTTAAATCTTGGGACGAGATTTCTTGTAGTGGAGGAGATTTGTGACGCCCGGGTAATTAAGCTACAGTAATCCCACGCTAATGATGCCACGTCACCATGGTTACTGTTGTTAACCTCGCGATGATTCGAAACCGTTTCAAAATTCAAATTCAAATTTATGTCAACTATAAAAGTTTCAAACATCAAAACTAAAATGTTCGGAGTGTGCCAAATAATGCCTAGTTATTTAAGGTGAAGGTACCACATTTTTACAAATGCATAAGTATTTTAAATTGAATTAAAACAGAAATAGGAAAATAATAAAAGAAAAAGAAAAAAACTAAACTAACAAAAAAAGGGAAATAGAAACCCCCCTGTCCCCTGGGCTTCGGCCCAGCAGGCCACAGGCCCAACCGAAACGGCCCACCCCGAGCCCCCTGCTTATCCCCCTCCCCCCAACCCGAACCCTAGTGCTACTCCCCCGTTCCCCACTCTCCCCCTCACGATCTGGATCGGGATCGACCCCAATCTCGTCGCCCCACTCCCCCCCACGTTTGCCTCCTCTCCCCCCCCTGATTTGGATCGGGGGCAACTACTCCAGCGCCCAGCGCTCACCGCTGTCGCCAGGCCTTACCGTCGCCCGAAGCCGCCCGAGGACCTCCCCGCTGGACTGCACGCCTCCCCAACCTTCCCCCCACCGGTCTCCAACGAGCCTCGCCGCCCCCTCTTCTCGGCAACATTGGTGAGGCCCCGCCTCCATGCGCTCCCCTGCTCACCGCGCCGACCACCCACGCCCGTCTCGGCTGCTCCCGCTGCTGCTTCTGCATCCCTCCGCTGCCCCCCTCCCGCTGTTCCGCTCCGCCGCACGACTGCGCCCGCGGTCACTATGCTCGGTCGCGTCCTAGGCAGCGCGCGCGCCCTCGCCCGCGATCCTGGCCGCTCCGCGCCGCGCCCTGCATCCACCGGCGCCCAACCACGCCGCCAGGTACGCCCTGCCTCGCTCCGCTCATGGCCCCTCGGTGGCGCCCCACACGCGCCTCCTGCGCCTGGGCACGCCGTCTGCGCCCGTCGTGGGCCCATGCTCGCAGCTGAGCCGCCTCGCTCGCCGCCCGCACCTATAGCTGTTGCGGCCGCGCTCACTACTGCCCCCGTGCTCGCCCCGCCGCCCTTGGCCATGCGCGTTGCTACCAGTGCCCGCGCGCGCCACCCTCCCTAACCCGCGTCTGCTAGCGCCAGCCGCCGCTGCTCCCTGGCCGGCCGACCGTTCCGTGGCTCGGCCATGGCCACGCCCGAGGGTGTGTGTGCGTCCACGCCCCTCCGAGGCCGCCGGGTGAGACACTGCTAGCGGGCCCGCCCCCAATTAGTTTAGGGACTAACCCCCATCGGTGTTAAACCCCTCCTAATTAGTCTATGACAAACGGGGCCTAGCCCAAAACATTTTTATAATAAAGAAAAGGAAAATAAAATAAAAATGAATTAATTAAATTATTAATTAATTAATTAATTAGTGAATTAATTAAGTTAATTAATCCTATTTAATTAATCTAATTAATAAGTTAATTTAATTAAATAGTAATTAATTAGCTAAACCCTAATTAAACTAAGTAGTGTATGACATGCGGGACCCATCTGTCAGGTTGACCAGGTCAATGCTGACGTCATGATGAAGTCAGCAAACACTATTCTGGATAATGTTGAATTAAATAAATTCTAAAAATGATTTAAATCTTTTAAAATTAATATAAAATAAACCGTAGCTTAGATGGAAAAACTTTGTACATGAAAGTTGTTCAGTACGACAAGATGAATCCGGCTACGCGGCTCGTTCGTCTGCCACGCATCCCTAGCATAGCGAACACACAACTTTTCCCCTCCGGTTCATCTATCTGAAAACACGAAACACCGGGGATATTTTCCCGGATGTTTCCCCCCTTCACCGATATCACCTCATACTACGTTAGGTCACCCCTAGCACCACGCATTGCCATGTTACGCTTTGTGTTGCCTTGTTTGCTCTATTATTTATTGTGTTCCCCCTCTGTTACTTCTTTCCGGTAGACCCGGAGACCGCTGCCGGTACCCCCGATCGACTACGGTGTTGACGACCCCTCTCTCTTGCCAGAGCAACCAGGCAAGCCCCCCCTTGATCACCAGATATCGCCTACTCTTCTTTCTACTGCTTGCATTAGAGTAGTGTAGCATGTTACTGCTTTCCGTTAATCCTATTCTGATGCATAGCCTGTCATTGTTTCTACAACTGTTGATACCTTACCTGCAATCCTAAATGCTTAGTATAGCATGCTAGATTATCATAAGTGGCCCTACATTCTTTTAGTCTGCCATGCTATACTATCGGGCCATGATCACGTCGGGTGTTGACCACGGGTAAATACATACATATATACATACTATACAGGTGGTGACTAAAGTCGGGCCGGCTCGTTGAGTACCCGCAAGTGATTCTGATGTGGGGGCTGAAGGGGCAGGTGGCTCCATCCAGGTAGTGGTGGGCCTGAGTTCCCGACGGCCCCGGCTGTTACTTTGAGGCGAAGCGACAGGGCAGGTTGAGACCACCTAGGAGAGAGGTGGGCCTGGCCCTGGTCGACGTCCGTGGTTATTTCAAAATAACACGCTTAACGAGATCTTGGTATTTGATCTGAGTATGGCTACTGGCCTATACGCACTAACCAACTACGCGGGAACAGTTATGGGCACTCGACGTCGTGGTGTCAGCCAAAGCCTTCGTGATGTCAGCGACTGAGCGGCGCGCGCCGGGTTGGACCGCGTAACGTAACTTCCTTTGTAATGGAGGTTGCTAGGTCTGCTCACCGGTTGCGTACGCAATGTGCAGGTGTGCAATGGGCGATGGGCCCAGACCCCTGCGCCATAGGATTTAGACCGGCGTGCTGACCTCTCTGTTGTGCCTAGGTAGGGCTACGATGTGTTGATCTTCCGAGGCCGGGCATGACCCTGACAAGTGTGTCCGAACAAAGGGGATCGAGCATGTTGGGAAATGTGGTGCACCCTTGCAGGGAAGTTAATCTATTCGAATAGCCGTGATCTTCGGTAACAGGACGACTTGGAGTTTTACCTTGACCTTATGACAACTAGAACCGGATACTTAATAAAACTCACCCTTCCAAGTGCTAGATACAACCCGATGATCGCTCTCTAATAGGGCGACGAGGGGAGGATTGCCGGGTAGGTTTATGCTACACGATGCTGCTTGGTGAACTTACCTTTTGCTCTCTTCTACATGTTGCAAGATGGAGGTGGCCAGAAGCGTAGTCTTCGATAGGACTAGCTATCCCCCTCTTATTCCGGCATTCTCCAGTTCAGTCCACATATATACCATTATTCCATTTGACACCAATGCATACATATGTAGTGTAGCTCCTTGCTTGCGAGTACTTTGCATGAGTACTCACGGTTGCCTTGCTCCCTCTTTTCCCCCTTTCTATACCCAATTGCTGCGACCAGACGATGGAGTCCAGGAGCCAGACGCCACCGTTGACGACGACTTCTACTACTCAGGAGGTGCCTACTACTATGTGCAAGCCGCCGATGACAACCAGGAGTAGTTTAGGAGGATCCCAGGCAGGAGGCCTGCGCCTCTTTCGATCTGTATCCCAGTTTGTGCTAGCCTTCTTAAGGCAAACTTGTTTAACTTATGTCTGTACTCAGATATTGTTGCTTCCGCTGACTTGTCTATGATCGAGCTCTTGTATTCGAGCCCTCGAGGCCCCTGGCTTGTAATATGATGCTTGTATGACTTATTTTATTTGTAGAGTTGTGTTGTGATATCTTCCTGTGCGTCCCTGATCTTGGTCGTACACGTTTGCGTGTATGATTAGTGTACGATTGAATCGGGGGCGTCACACAAACACAGTACGCACATCTGTAATGAACTGATCTTTTTGTTTTGGGAGACAAGGCTATAGAGTTTGAGCAGGACTAGATTTGTTGCGCTCACATAGGGAAAGGTGTCTAAAGATAACAAAACTGGGACCAACACAAATATGCTCCTTGGTTGTTTGTTCTTCATTGCAACAGACTGTGCATCACCCCTTCATACATCGGTAGATGCACATGGTGATGGTGAGTCCATTGTCCCATGCAACTCTTTAGTTGTTGTTAATCTAAGGCCAGGTTTGGTTAAAAAGTCCTGGGACTTTTTTTAGTCCCAACTAAAATGTCCGTAGTCCCTACCTGCTTGGTTCCAAGGACTATACATGGACTAGAGGTTATTAAATGACATGCTAAAAAACCATGTTACCCCTAGTAATGAACTAATAGAGATAAGGTGCGATGCGGGGCAGGGGCAACTATTGGAAAAAGTCCCAAAAAAGACTCTCCCTCGGGGTCTTCTTTCTTTAGTCCTAAATGCCCACTTTTAGTCCCTAAGACTAGCCACAGTGGGAGTAACTTTAGCAGTAACTTCGAGTCCAACTCAGCAAATTTGTCTATGTGGCAATGAGTTAATGAAGAGAGAGGTAGTTCTTGTAACTTAGCTAGTTACTGTAACATCACATCTCCCAATGCAATATGAGTCTATAACCTAATAAATGAAGCTTAGCATGACAACACACCTAAGTTACTACCCACTATGAAGGTAGTAACATAGCCTAGGGATATGTGTATGTTACTAGTGTATGTTACTCTCCACTGTGGCTAGTCTAAAAGTCCCTCTTGTTTGGTTTAGATGGGACTGAAAGGGACTATTTTAGTCCCTACACCAAAAAGTCCATGTAAACAAACACCCTCTAATAGTGCTGCTGGAAAATTGATGCCATGCCACAGTTAAAAGCAAATTACATGTTAAACGGATTGTTTTGTTAATATAATCTCTCTATTAATATGAATCAATGCCACCGTTTGAGAAATGCTCTTATCTTGCTTTCTTTCCCATTTAGATAAGTTAGATGTGTCTTTTTGTTGGCTTATGTGTCATCCACCATTATTGACCACTTCTTGTTTCCTTTGCACCTCTGTGTAAACAGGGTTATCTACTTCACCTCGTTGCTATTGTGACCTTTTGTTGCACTGCACAAAACACTTTTGTTTTAAGAGTGTTTTGTGAAGTTCAACCAAAATATCACACCGACAATGTTGCTTGATTGCTTGATCTTAGTGGAACTGCACAAGAGGAGATCTTACTTCCTATCCGTGTTGGCAAATTTGGTTCAGATCTTCTTCTTGTGAGTTGTTTGAATTCCGCGTCATGAGAAGTCAGTACTAGCCTTCTGTAACATCCCAAATTTTCAATTTGGAATGTTATACACTAGATCATCATTGCATATCATATTTTGTTGCATTCTGGTTGATCCTAGAAATTCTACGCAACTCAAGGACCCTTGGGGAGAGTTGGGGATTTCGTTATTTTCATATTTGAGTTTTCTCAAATTTTGAAAATAGGATCATTTGATTTTATTTATTTTATCTTTAATTATTTCTATTACAAAAATATGAGAGAGGGAATAAAATGACTTTCCCAAAATAAAGAAATATTGAGGATTCAATAAAAAATCAAATAAGATTTTATTTTGGTTTTATTTGCTATTTTATTTGTATTAGGGGAAAAGTGCGCAAACCTCTACAGAGTGTATAAACTAATCATGATTAGCCATGTCCCCGGTTATGGACATCTTGAGTATCTAGTACCTGGATTATCATGTGAATCTCATCATGTTACTCTAATTAATTTTGTTGGTTTTTTTAATGATGATGCTTAATTGGGATTGAGAATGCTGTCAACCATTCTCAATGTTTAACAACTACCATGACAGTTAAATAAAATTCATTCCTTTGCGGTAGGGAAAAATTGGCTTTATGCAAAACTGTAACCATAGAGCTTTCCACCAGCCATATATGCATATAGAATAGCCTATTTCATTCCATTACTCTCTATGTGTTACATTGCCAGCATATTCCATGTGCTGACCCGTTTCGGGCTGCAACGTTGATGTTGCAGGCTTTTCAGATGACGATTAAGGTGCCTTTAGGTCGTGGTTCTATACTCAGTGATGCCGTTGGAGTTGATGGACTCACTTATCTTCCAAGCCTTCCGTTGTTATCGTTATTAGATGGCCTTAAGCCATATTTATTGTAATAAGTTCTCTTTTGAGACACTCGATGTAATGAGTGTGTAATTGCTACTATGTTATAAATCCTTCAAGTACTGTGTGGTGTCAGCATTACTGATCCAGGGATGACACCTGAGCATAGAGATTGGACCGTTTGAGGTCTGGTCACTACAAGATGGTATCAGAGCACACGCTGACTGTAGGACACGACCACTAAGCTAAAGCCCTAGATCACTACTCACTCTCTTCTCTTTCTGACTTCTCATCTTTTCAACTCTTTTAGGATGGCGGATGCAAGGAACAAGTTCACGCAACCGGATGAAGATACACCCTTTGGACGTCACTTGAAGGAAGTCACTAGATACCTGAACATAGGAGTACCAAGCTTCACCGGAACCTACAACGCCACTTTACCTGAAGAAGAGCGTTGGATGATTCAAGTTCACGTTCCAGGAAGGACGTTCATGCCAGTCACTAAGCCCATGGAGTTCTCTTTTGATGCACCAACTTGGAGTCTAGGAAATAGCATGGCAGCTCACATCACCATGGGACGCATTGGAGAAGTTTACCGCAATGATCTCAAGGATACTATCTACCAGATTTGTGGGCGCCGAGATGAGCACTGGGAGATGGTCAGTACCAGGAAGGATAGATCAATTGCAGCTTTTATCGAGGAGTTAAACCAACACATTCAACTTCAGGAGAACCAGATGTGCGCCGACATGATAGATCTGAAGAAGGCAAAGACAAGAATCAAGGAACTGGAGGAGGAACTCAAGGCTACATGTGAAGATTATGAAGAGGAAATCGAAGTATTCGTTGAAAAGAATGACGATATGATCAAGAAGATTGGAATATTCATGGGAGGCCCTACACAAGTGGAAGAACACGAAGAACCCAAGGAAATTCGCCCGGAAAACTACATCATCATCAACGACACCGACTCGGATCCAGACGATAGCGATGATGACTATGTTGATGAAGCTGGAGCAGATATCATGGAGTCTGCAACCGAAGAATATTTCTCGTAGACCACCCCTACAGTAGTAGTAGTAGTCCACCATGTAAATATAGTAGTCCGAGCACTTTTACGATAGTTAGGTCGATTGTATGCCCTTGTTTGATTGATTGAATGAAGTGAATTGTTTGCTTTTGCCTCATGTGCATATGGGTAGTGTTTTCCCTTTAGACCCCCTCTATTCTTAAATCTCATCTTTTCTAAACCCTTGGATGCCTTCGAGACGTGACCCCGGATTTATCTTCCCACCGGAGCTCACTCAATTGATCCAGCAGCAGAACACATTGATGCAGTTACTAGTCCAGAATCAGAATCAGGGGGACAACAACAACAACCCACCACCACCACCACCTATTGATCAATTAGCCCGTTTTCTTAGGCTGAATCCGCCGGTGTTTTCCAGTAGCACCGAGCCGGTAGTAGCAGATGATTGGCTCCGCAAGATAGCTAGGGAGTTGACCATGGTGGGATGCACGGATGCGGAAAAGGTGAAGTTTTCCGCACATCAGCTTGAAGGACCCGCAGCATCATGGTGGGAGAATTTCACAGCCACTTTCCCTGTCAGCACTATCACGTGGGACCAATTTCAGCAGGCTTTTCAAACTGCCCATGTTTCAACAGGAGCTATGGCCATGAAGAAGCGAGAGTTTCGCAACTTGCGCCAAGGAGGACGTACAGTTGGCCAGTATGTGGAGGACTTTAGTAAATTAGCACGTTATGCCCCAGATGACGTTGCTACGGATGCAGCTAAGTAGGAGAAGTTTTTGGAAGGACTGAATGATGAGTTGAGCATGCAGTTGATGGTAGCAACCTTCAACAATTACCAAGAGTTGGTAGATCGTGCTCTCATGATTGAAGGGAAGCAGCAGCAGATTGAGAAATCGCAAGAGGAAGTATGGACAAGGGAAGCACAATTCAGGAGCTCAGCAGAAGCCACGTTTTACCCCTAGACCGGGAGGACATTTTCAGCATACCCATGGAGGAGGTAGCTCGCACAATCATAATGGCACCAAGAATGGTAATGGGAATGGAGGAAGCAACGGCCAGAACCGCACCAACCCATCGACCCCAGCCAAGAGAGACCTGAGCCAAGTCACTTGTTTTAAGTGCCAGAAGACCGAACATTATGCCAATGAATGTCCTGAATCACAGAATGGTAATGGCAATGGAAGCTCTGGGAAGAAGCCGAACCCTTTCAACAGGGGACAGGTGAACCACGTTAACGTGGAGGAGGTTGAAGAGCAGCCGGATGCAGTAATCGGTAAGTTTTTGGTTAAGCCATTTACTGCACTCGTTCTTTTTGATACTAGTGCATCGCATTCATACATATCAAGGGGATTTGTGGATAAGTATAACCTGCCCACCAAAGTTCTTAGAACACCTATGTTAGTAAGCTCACCAGGAGCGGGGTATATGGCTAGCCAAGGATGTTTTCAAGTGCCATTAAGTATAGGTAGGCATGTGTTTCCCTTGGATTTGATAATATTGGAATCACAAGATTTGGATGTAATTCTGGGTATGGATTGGTTGTCGATGTATGGAGAAAACATCGATTGCGCCAGTAAGTCGATCTTGCTTACCACCCCAAAAGGAAGGAGGATCAAGTATGTATCCCGGCATGTGCCGAAGAGGACTCAAGTAAATTGCTTAACAGGAGTTGTGCAGGAGGAAGTACCAGTGGTGAAAGATTTCCCTGATGTATTTCCAAA
The DNA here is from genome assembly GCA_034509565.1 of Triticum monococcum. NCBI lineage: Eukaryota > Viridiplantae > Streptophyta > Magnoliopsida > Poales > Poaceae > Triticum > Triticum monococcum. The sequence continues at coordinate 481,240,041 of CM067843.1, forward strand.
AGAATTAACAGGCATGCCACCGGATAGAGATATTGAGTTTTTGATTGAGCTTTTGCCAGGCACAGGGCCAATATCAAAGAGACCATATAGGATGCCCGCAAAAGATTTGGTGGAGATTAAGAAGCAGATTAAGGAGTTACTGGATAAAGGATATATTCGCCCAAGTTCTTCACCTTGGGGATCGCTAGTACTTCTAGTGGAGAAGAAGGATGGATCGTTAAGGATGGTTGTTGATTATCGAGGATTGAATGAAGTAACCATCAAGAACAAATACCCACTACCAATGATCAATGATCAGTGTGATAGATTGCAAGGAGCTAGGGTATTTTCCAAGATTGATCTGCGATCAGGATACCATCAGTTGAAGATTTGAGAACAGGATATACCTAAGACGACTTTTACCACCAGGTATGGGCTGTATGAATATCCATTATGTCATTTGGTCTGACTAACGCACCTGCATATTTTATGAACATGATGAACAAAGTGTTTATGGAGTTTTTGGATAAGTTCGTCGTAGTGTTCATTGATGATATCCTGGTTTACTCGAAAAATGAAGAGGAGCATAAGGAGCATTTGTGTTTGGTACTCAGAAAGCTCAGAAAACATCAATTATATGCCAAATTTAGCAAATGTGAGTTTTGGTTGAAAGAAGTTGGATTTCTCGGACACGTTATATCCAGAGAAGGTATAGCAGTAGATCCCACTAAAGTTGATACTGTGACCAATTGGAAAGCCCCAACAACAGTTGGAGAGATCTGGAGTTTTCTTGGACTCGCAGGATACTACCGGAGGTTTATTGAGAATTTCTCAAAGATTGCGAAGCCTATGACGGAGTTGTTGAAGAAGGATACCAAGTTCAAATGGACTGAGTAATGTGAGGCTAGTTTCCAGGAGTTGAAGAAACGTTTGGTTACATCACCAGTGTTGATTTTACCGGATCAGACCAAGGATTATGAGGTGTATTGTGATGCTTCATGTCGAGGACTTGGAGCAGTGCTTGTGCAGGAAGGAAGAGTTGTTTCATATGCCTCATGATAGCTTAAGCCCCATGAGTTGAATTATGCTACACATGATTTGGAGTTAGCAGCCGTAGTGCATGCATTGAAGACTTGGAGAAATTTTCTGATTGGAAACCATTGTGAGGTGTACACGGATCACAAGAGTTTGAAGTATATTTTCACACAGAAGGAGTTGAACCTCAGACAAAGGAGATGGTTGGAGCTCATCAAGGATTATGATATGAAATTGCATTATCACCCCGGAAAGGCTAACGTAGTAGCTGACGTGTTGAGCCGTAAGAGCGATGTCAACACCCTAATCACGGGAGATTTACCAAGGGAGTTAGCGAAAAATCTTCGTGACCTATGTTTGGAGATAGTTCTGAGAGGCTATGTAGCAGCATTGGAGATTCAGTCTACCTTGATGGATAAGATCAGAGAAGCTCAAAGGACTGACAAGGAGATTGCCTCTATTAAGGAGAAAATGAGCAAAGGAAAAGCTAAGGGATTTTGTGAGGATGAGCATGATACCTTATGGTTTGAAGACCGTGTTTATGTGCCTAATGATTCGGAGATGAGGAAGTTAATTCTGCAAAAGTCACATGATTCACCATATTTGATTCACCCAAGAAATACCAAGATGTATTTGGATTTGAAGGATACTTTCTGGTGGACCGGAATGAAGAAGGATATTGCGGAGTATGTAGCAGTTTGTGATGTATGTCAGAGGGTAAAGGCAGAGCATCAGAAGCCAGCAGGATTGCTACAGCCATTGCCGATACCCGAATGGAAGTGGGATAAGTTAGGCATGGATTTTATTATAGGTTTACCCAGAACTTGTTCAGGCTATGACTCAATATGGGTTGTAGTCGATCGTTTGACAAAGGTAGCTCATTTCATTCCAGTGAAGACTACCTATACCAGTGCAAAGTTGGCAAAGATATACATGACCAGAATCGTTTGTCTGCATGGAGTTCCAAGGAGCATAGTATCAGATAGAGGAACCCAATTTACCTCAAAGTTCTGGAATCAGTTGCATGAAACTTTGGGTACCAGGCTGGAGTTCAGCACAGCTTTTCACCCGCAGACAGATGGACAGACCGAGAGAGTCAATCAGATTTTGGAGGATATGCTAAGAGCTTGTGCGCTAGATTACGGATCTAGTTGGGACGAGAATTTGCCGTATGCAGAGTTCTCTTACAACAACAGCTATCAAACCAGTTTGAAGATGGCCCCTTTCGAAGCCTTGTACGGAAGGAGGTGCAGGACCCCATTGTCTTGGGATGAAGTTGGAGACCGCCAGTTGTTTGGACCGGATCTGATAAAGGAGTCTGAACAGAAAGTGAAATTGATTCGCGATAGGCTCAAGGTAGCTCAATCCAGGCAGAAGAGCTACGCAGATTCTAAACGCAAGGAGACAGTTTACGAAGTCGGAGACCGAGTTTATCTTCGAGTATCTCCACTTCGAGGAGTTAAGTGCTTTGGAGTTAAGGGAAAGTTAGCACCACATTTTGTAGGCCCATACAAAGTTTTGGAGCGTATGGGAGAAGTAGCCTATAAGTTGGAATAGCCCGAAGGATTGTCAGGAGTACACGACGTGTTCCACGTATCCCAGTTGAAGAAGTGCCATGCAGAGATGGCTGATATACCGCTGAGAGATACAGTACCAATGGAAGCAATTTAGTTGGACAGTGATTTGACCTATGAGGAGAAACCAGTCAAGATTTGAGAGTATGCCAGTCGAGTCACCCGCAGCAAGGTTATCAAGTTTTGCAAGGTTCAGTGGAGCCACCATACGGAGGATGAAGCCACCTGGGAACGAGAGGAAGATTTGCTGAAGGACCACCCTCACCTATTTTCTAGCCAACCCGAATCTCGAGGGCGAGATTCATCTTAAGGGGGGTAGGTTTGTAGCATCCCAAATTTTCAATTTGGAATGTTATACACTAGATCATCATTGCATATCATATTTTGTTGCATTCTGGTTTATCCTAGAAATTCTACGCAACTCAAGGACCCTTGGGGAGAGTTGGGGATTTCGTTATTTTCATATTTGAGTTTTCTCAAATTTTGAAAATAGGATCATTTGGTTTTATTTATTTTATCTTAAATTATTTCTATTACAAAAATATGAGAGAGGGAATAAAATGACTTTCCCAAAATAAAGAAATATTGAGGATTTAATAAAAAATCAAATAATATTTTATTTTGGTTTTATTTGTTATTTTATTTGTATTAGGGGAAAAGTGCGCAAACCTCTGCAGAGTGTATAAACTAATCATGATTAGCCGTGTCCCCGGTTATGGACATCTTGAGTATCTAGTACCTGGATTATCATGTGAATCTCATCATGTTACTCTAATTAATTTTGTTGGGTTTTTTAATGATGATGCTTAATTGGGATTGAGAATGCTGTCAACCATTCTCAATGTTTAACAACTACCATGATAGTTAAATAAAATTTATTCCTTTGCGGTAGGGAAAATTTGGCTTTACGCAAAACTGTAATCATATAGCTTTCCACCAGCCATATATGCATATAGAATAGCCTATTTCATTCCATTACTCTCTATGTGTTACATTGCCAGCATATTCCATGTGCTGACCCGTTTCGGGCTGCAACGTTGATGTTGCAGGCTTTTCAGATGACGATTAAGGTGCCTTTAGGTCGTGGTTCTATACTCAGTGATGCCATTGGAGTTGATGGACTCACTTATCTTCCAAGCCTTCCGTTGTTATCGTTATTAGATGGCCTTAAGCCATATTTATTGTAATAAGTTCTCTTTTGAGACACTCGATGTAATAAGTGTGTGATTGCTACTCTGTTATAAATCCTTCAAGTACTGTGTGGTGTCAGCATTACTGGTCCAGGGATGACACCTGAGCACAGAGATTGGACCGTTTGAGGTCTAGTCGCTACACCTTCTTTCACATGATTGTGTAGTGTGCCTTCATATGTTGTGCTACTTGTATGGTAATGTTGCTTGATTTTAGTGAACTGCACAAATGGAGACAAGACGTCCAATCTGTATGTGCACCGTAATATCCCATTGAGGTAAGATAAGGATATTTCACAACTTTTGGCCTGTATTTTGTCACTTTCATCAGAAAATTAATGTCATTATTTAGTGCTATACTTGTGCTCCCTAATTTACATTCCAAATCTTACATTGAAGGAGAAGCTTGTCTATTATTGAACCAAGTGATGAAGGGGAAGAACAAGCAGAATAAAAACAAAAATCAACTCCTGGTGCTGTAATGAAGCACTGGAACTGTGATGACACAAGTAATGATATAGTTTTGCCTCTTAATTTATTGCTATGGCTGGAACGAGCAATTGTTTTGCCACTGATTTGATGCCACTCTTAATGTAATATGTAACTATCTCTACTTGTGCAAACAGGGATCTTCTTTGAAGATACCATATATTTTAGTGGAACTGCACAAGAAGATGTTGGAAACATTAAACTAATTGAGGAGTATATAGTAAGCATGGCAACCACAGTAAATAACAATAGATGGTTTCAGAGAAGTGCTTGATCTGTATGCTCTACACAATAAGCCTCGTGACAAAGGTTGGTACTCACTCACGAATTTCATCCATATGATTGAGCTTTGTCATCTCTATTGGTTTTGTGCTACTGTTTAGATACTGTCAAGAGAAAATGGGATTATCCTTGAGAAGTGCTTCATTTGTGTTGTTTTAAATATTTCCTTTCCTTTTTTCGAGCAAACATGGATGCTAGCATTTAGTTGTCCTCTTGTCTTTGCACAACAGGATCATCCTCCTCTAAAGAAGAATATGGAGTATGTGAAGTGACTAGTTCCGATTATGCCAGGATGAAGAAGCCCTGTCTATCTTCTCATCAGAAGGAGCACTTGAAGGATGGTTACATTACTCCCCACAAGACCAAACTAACTTCAGCTCAGAAGGACTGGCAGATCTCCATCTTTTTTGCTGTGATGCGAAGGTACAATGTTGTTATAGGATTCTTTCCGGTGAGTTCCATTTTTTAAAGTGTGCTCTACATGGACCATGTAGGTGCCTGTTTAAACTGTCAATTCATAGTACAATTTGCTTTATACTAATCATTATTTTGTATTTGTGCAAACAGGGGTGCTCAGCTTGATTTCAATGGGAACTGCACAAAATGTTCATGAATACATCGAATCATTCATTTCCACCACAAGAAGGTGGTGCCGATATGTTCAAGCCGTTGCAACATATAAAGGCGAAATCATACAAGCAACACGCGAATTTGGTTGATTTTGGTGGAACTGCACAAAAAGAATAGCTGGTTTATTTAGCACGAGGTGCCATGTCAATGTCCGAACTGATGGCAAACCCTGCCCATTCCACAATCGTAGGCATTTGATATTTTGGAATGGGAAAACCTTGTCAAAGTTTGCTCATTGATGTGCACAAAACAACACGCATTTGACATTTTGGAATGGGACAACCTTGTCAAATTTTGCTCATTGATGTTAGCAAGAAGACATGCGCTAGATATTTTCGAATGGGACGCCCAGCATCGATTGATTTTTCTTTATTCTTTAGTTGTGAAGTAAATATTGGCTCTGACATGTGAGTCATTGAGATGCATAATCATCGATTGTTTCTAATGTTCTCTATGAATTGCCAGGCCTGTGTGTTTGATTGTAATGTACAGGAACGCTAAAAAGCTGCTCAAACTCTTTGTACTCCCTATGTTCCTTTTTACTTTGCATATTAGATTTCTTTCAAGTCAGTTGATTTTACATTGTGAATGTTCATACTTTTTTCTATAAGATTGGTCAAAGTAGAGATACTTTGACTGCAGACAAAACTTGTATGCAAACTAAAAAGGACCGGAGGGAGTACATGTGAACTGCTGCAAACAAGGTGATCACCCTGGGAATAATGCTAGTACCTATTGTTTTGCATGTTCATCCAATGCCGGTGATACAAGAATTCGAACTAATCAAACTAAATTCATTCATACACGGTCGGATTTCATATAAACATGCCAGATTTCATTACATTTCATACATTCTTGAACTAAAAAGGGGTGCGCTAGAGGTATAATTAATTAACCAAAGCTACCCACCTATGTCCGGCTGAGCCGAACAAAAGCTTCTTCTCTAGCAGACCGAGCTTCAGTTACTTAACTGCTGGTGCAGTTGGGTCACTGACACGTTGTTGGCATGGCGGGTCCTCGGCGGAGAAGGGCCTCGCCAAAGCCGGTGAAATCCTTTGCCTCGGTGCCGGCGGGGCGGGGCATCGGTGGAGCCGGCGGTGTCTGCTGCCTCGTTGTTGGCGCCGCCGGGCCTTGGCTAAGCAGGGCCTCGTCGACGCCAGTGGAGCGGGGACTCGTCGGAGCCGACATTGTCCTCTGCCTCATCCTCGATCTCGCCAAACAGCGCCTCGCCTGCTTCATCGCCCTCTTTGTAGGCGATCGTAGCCTCCGCTACCCGCATGCGGTACCGCAAGCGCTCGAGGCGGATGACTGGGCCACATGTCAGTTACGCAACTGCACCTGCAGTTAAGTAACTGAAGCAGTGTCCTTTTCCAACATAGCTCTCCGCCTCCACGTTGCTGCCAAGAAGCTAATCGGTCGTCAATGGTCAACCCACCTAGCTTGGCTTCAACCGGAGGGTAGCAGCAATGGCCTTACTTGGACCCGAGCGGCGGAGACCTGCCGTGTTCTACTCTTCCTTGTTTTCTGTGTGGCGCGGCCTCGTTGGCAGCGGGGCGGGGCCTCGATGGAGTCGGTGATGTCCTCTTTCTCGTTGCCGGCAGGGCGGCGCCTCGGCGGAGCAGGGGAATCCTCCCCCTCGTTGCCGGCAGGGTGGGGCCTTGGCTGAGACGGCAATGTCCTCTGCCTTGTTGTTGGCGGGGCGGGGCCTCGCCGAAGCTGGCGAGGTCCTCCGCCTAGGTGCCGGCGGGGCGGTGCCTTGGCGGAGCCGATGATGTCCCTTGCCTCATTGTTGGCGCGGCGGGTCCTAGACGGAGAAGGGCCTCGCCGAAGCCGGCAAAATCCTTTGCTTTGGTGCCGGCGGGGCAGGGCATCGGCGGAGCCGGCGGTGTCCTCTGCCTCATTGTTGGCACCGCGGGGCCTCGGCTGAGCAGGGCCTCGTCGACGCCAGCGAAGCGGGGACTCGTCGGAGCCGGCATTATCCTCTGCCTTGTCCTCGGTCTCGCCAAACAGCGCCTCTCCCGCTTCATCGCCCTCTTTGTAGGCGGCCGCAGCCTCCGCCACCCGCATGCGGCACCGCTAGCACTCGAGGTGGCCCTCGCTGGCGGAGCAGTACGAGTCAAGCAGCGCCTCCTGCTCCGCCCGCTCCGCCACAATCTGCTCCTCCGCCTGCAGGTGCTCCTAGAGGAGATGGTGGTTGTAGGCGGCGTCGGCCTGCGCCTCCTAGAACTGCTCCTCATGCTTCTGCCTCACCATGTCCATGTATTGGGCATGGGCCTCGCCGATGGTCATGGTGCAATGCACTGGCGAGGATGGAGCGAAGGAGGGGGTTGGCGTCGGATCGTCGACTACCATGTTCTCCATTGGGACGTCATCGTCCTCCGGCTGCCTGCCGGCTTGGTCCGTCGTCCGCCCGTCCCGAAGAGTGCTGGAGCATGAGGAAGCCATAGTGGGCAGTAGTGGTGTGGACAGGAGAAATGGAACGAAGGTGGATGACTGCGGCTATGGCCAGCGCAGCAGTTTATATAGCTATGGTGAGTGGCAGAGGGACGGAGGTGTGGTGCTGGAGTAGCCGCCTCGGCAACAACGTATCATTAATGTGGGTGGCATACGGAAGGACGGATGACACTTGTGTCATTTGAAGGCAGATCAATCGCCTACACCGGAAAGCGGGGCGGGCGGCGCTGACCGTTTCGGGCGAAAAGTACACGCGGTCAAGGGAGGCGGTCTGGGTGGGCCAGGGCAGTCAGACTCGTGCTTGGCAGCGGGTCGGTCCAGCAGCCGGACATGCTGGCTCGCCAGCAAGCTCGCCGAGCTAAGAAACGACAATCAGACGATGGACGTAGCTTCCAACCAAGAGCCGCCGCCACTGTCCAAGTTGGTTCATGCCATGTTCACCATAGAGCAGGTGCGGTCGCACTTCAACGCCCTAATGGCGGAAGAGCTACCAGCACAGGAGGACCTGTGCTGCAAGCTCCGTCTCGTCAACGAGCACCGGTGAACAAGCGAACGACAATGCCGTCACGGACATGTGGCCCTATGATCATGGCTTGCCGAATGAGCAGCGGGCATTGTATCAGACCATCCGTAGGGTCCGCGAGGCCATCTCCGTCGTCCTTCGAGTTGTTGCACTCGTGGTGGCGCCGTGATACGTCTCCAACGTATCTATAGTTTTTTATTGTTCCATGCTATTATATTATCAACCTTGGGTGTTTTATATGCTATTTTATATGACTTTTGGGACTAACCTATTAACCTAGAGCCCAGTGCCAGTTTCTGTTTTTTCCTTGTTTTAGAGTATCACAGAAAAGGAAAATCAAATGGAGTCTAATTGACCTGAAACTTCACGGAACTTATTTTTCAAACGGAAACAATCCAAGAGACTTGGAGTAGATGTCAGGGAAGCTTCGAGGAAGCCACGAGGCAGGGAGGCGCGCCCTACCCCCCTAGGCGCTCCCCCACCCTCGTGGGCCCCTCGTGGCTCCCCCGACCGACTTCTTTCGCCTATATATGTCCATATACCCTAACAACATTAGAGAACGGAATAGATCGGGAGTTCCGCTGCCAGAAGCCTCCATAGCCACAAAAAACCAATCTAGACCCGTTCCGGCACCCTACCGGAGGGTGGAATCCCTCTTCGGTGGCCATCTTCATCATCCCGGCGCTCTCCATGATGAGGAGGGAGTAGTCCACCCTTGGGGCTGAGGGTATGTACCAGTAGCTATGTGTTTGATCTCTCTCTCTCTCTCTCTCTCGTGTTCTTGAGGTGGTATGATCTTGATGTCTCGCGATCTTTGCTATTATAGTTGGATCTTATGATGTTTCTCCCCCTCTACTCTCTTGTGATGGATTGAGTTTTCCCTTTGAAGTTATCTTATCGGATTGAGTCTTTAAGGATTTGATAGCACTTGATGTATGTCTTGCACATGCTTATCTATGGTGACAATGGTATATCATGTGATCCACTTCATGTATGTTCTGGTGATCAACTTGCGAGTTCCATGACCTCGTGAACTTATGCATAGGGGTTGGCACACGTTTTTGTCTTGACTCTCTGGTAGAAACTTTGGTGCACTCTTTGAAGTTCTTTGTGTTGGTTGAATAGATGAACCTAAGATTGTGTGATGCATATCGTATAATCATACCCACTGATACTTGAGGTGACATTGGAGTATCTAGGTGACATTAGGGTTTTGGTTGATTTGTGTCTTAAGGTGTTATTCTAGTACAAAATCTATGATAGATTGAACGGAAAGAATAGTTTCGCGTTATTTTACTACGGACTCTTGAATAGATCGATAGGAAAGAATGACTTTGAGGTGGTTTCGTACCCTACAATAATCTCTTCATTTGTTCTCCGCTATTAGTGACTTTGGAGTGACTCTTTGTTGCATGTTTAGGGATAGTTATATGATCCAATTATGTTATTATTGTTGAAGGAACTTGCACTAGTGAAAGTATGAACCCTAGGCCTTGTTTCCTAGCATTGCGATACCGTTTTTGCTCACTTTTACCACTTGCTACCTTGCTGTTTTTATATTTTCAGATTACAAAAGCCTTTATCTACCATCCATATTGCACTTGTATCATCATCTCTTCGCCGAACTAGTGCACCTATACAATTTACCATTGTATTGGGTGTGTTGGGGACACAAGAGACTCTTTGTTATTTGGTTGCAGGGTTGCTTGAGAGAGACCATCTTCATCCTACGCCTCCCACGGATTGCTAAACCTTAGGTCATCTACTTGAGGGAAATTTGCTACTGTCCTACAAACCTCTGCACTTGGAGGCCCAACAACGTCTACAAGAAGAAGGTGGTGTAGTAGACATCAAGCTCTTTTCTGACGCCCTTGCCGGGGAGGTGAGTGCTTGAAGGTATATCTTTAGATCTTGCAATCGAATCTTTTAGTTTCTTATTTTATCACTAGTTTAGTTTATAAAAGAAAATTACAAAAAATGGAATTGAGTTTGCCTCATATGCTTCATCTTTTTAATATTTTTCGTGAGAATGATGGAAAGGAAAATTGTTCTCAAGTGCTAGAAGAAGAAGTCTATAAAATGTTTGGCACTAAATCTTTGAATGATGAGCATGATTGCAATGTTGTTAGTATGAACTCCTTGAATATCCATAGTACTAATGATGATTGCATTAGTCATAATGAAAATGTCTCTTATAAGCATGTCAATTTTTGTGGAGTGCATAGAGTTTGCAAGTACACACCAAATAGGGAAAATAGATTTTACAAGAGGCATAAGTATTTGGAAACAAAATGGTTGCAAGAAAGGCTAGATGTTTGTGCTAAAAATTTAAAATTTCTTCACCATACTTGTGAACTTTGCAATGAACATGGTCATTTAAATCTCCGATGCAAATTGTTCCATGATCGTATTGTGTCCAAAAATTGTGATGATTTGGTTTCCCTTGCACATCATAATGAACTTAGTTTGCTATTGGGTTATGAAGAAATAAAACGTATAACTAAGCATATTCTAGAATATAGCCTTGAGAAATTCCTCGATATTGATCTAGAAGAAATTTTTATATATTGTGCGGTGAGTTGCATTGAAAATCCTTATATTTCCAATTACACAAGGAAAACAAAAAAATAGAAGATGAAGAGAATACTAATGAAAGGGAAGAGACTTCCCAATATCCTCATATTATTTCTTATGATGAATCAGGTAACGAGGATGATCCTTCTATCCAACCAATCTCATTAATAACGAGCTCCGAAAAGAGGATTAAACACACACATGATGTGAAGAATAAAAAGAAAAGACGGAGAAGCAAAGGTAATAAGGTAATCCTCCCAAACGATGTTGCTCCTATTACTCATTGTGATGATGATAATTTCTATACTATCGGTGCTATCCATACTATTAATGACGAGAGTGATTATGCTTATAATATGAAAAGGCCATAGCTTGGGGATGCTATGTTTGATGAGAATGACATGTTTGAGAATATATTTGCTGCAATTAATGTATGTCCCAAGCTTTGGGAGGCTATGTTTAATGAAGATGATATTTCTAGCCTACCAAGTTTTGATATGCAAATTTATTATGATGATAGCATGCCTCCTACATATGATGATTATATTGATGAAAGTGGATTTGGAGAGGTCATGACTTTATTTAGTAATGATTCCACTATCTTGGAAGAGGTTTCAATTGATTATGATGAGAACAAAGTTGCTACTTATGATGATTATTGTGATGACACTTATGCTATAAAAAGTAGTGATGATTATATTTATAAAACTTGTCATGATTATGATTACCCCTTTTATGAACATTACTCTTTTAATATGGAAACAATTTATAGTATTCGAGTTTCTTATGATACTCCCACTATTCCGAATGAGAAGAATTTTGCTTATGTGGACAATAATAAAATTTCTATGCTTGTAGATCATGAAAAGAATGCTTTATGTGATAGTTATATTGTTGAATTCATTAATGATGCTACTGAAATTTATTCTGAGGGAGGAATATATGCTTGTAGGAGTTGCAATAATATCAAGTTTCCTCTCTATGTGCTTAAAGTTTCAAAGTTATGCTTGTTTTGCCTTCCTATGCTAGTTGATTATTGTCCCCATAAATTGTTTGCTCACAAAATCCCTATGCATAGGAAGTGGGTCAGACTTAAATGTGCTAGTCATATTATTCATGATGCTCTCTTTATGTTACAATTCTTATCTTTTATGTGAGCATCATTGAAATCATCATGCCTAGCTAGGGGCGCTAAACGATAGCGCTTGTTGAGAGGCAACCCAACTTTATTTTTGTTCCTTACTTTTTGTTCCTGATTAGTAATAAATAATTCATCTAGCCTCTGTTATGATTGAGTTTTTATGCTTTTAATTAGTGCTTGTGCCAAGTAGAACCTTTGGAAATACTTTGGGGAAAGTCTTTGCGATCATGCTGTAAAAAACAGAAACTTTAGCACTCGCGAGATTTGCTGCCATTTTTTATTGGAGAGTGATATTTAGTTAATTATTTTTGCAGATGATTAATAGATAAATTCCTCACGTCAATCAATTTAGTTTAGAATTTTTGGGGTTTCATAAGTATACGTTTGATCCAGATTACTACAGACTGTTCTGTTTCTGACAGATTCTGTTTTCTATCTGTTGTTTGCTTATTTTGATGAATCTATGAGTAGTATCGGAGGGTATGAACCATAGATGAGTTGGAATACAGTAGATATTACACCAATATGAATTTGGAATGAGTTCACAACAGTACCTAAGTGGTGATTTATTTTCTTATACTAACGGAGCTTACGAGTTTTCTGTTAAGTTTTGTGTTGTGAAGTTTTCAAGTTTTGGGTAAAGATTCGATGGACTATGAAATAAGGAGTGGCAAGAGCCTAAGCTTGGGGATGCCCAAGGCACCCCAAGGTAATATTCAAGGACAACCAAGAGCCTAAGCTTGGGGATGCCCCGGATGGCATCCCCTCTTTCGTCTTCGTTCATCGGTAACTTTACTTGGAGCTATATTTTTATTTACCACATGATATGTGTTTTGCTTGGAGCGTAATTTTATTTTATTTAGTTTTGCTTGCTGTTTGAATAAAATACCAAGATCTGAAATTCTTAAATTTTAGAGAGTCTTCATATAGTTGCATGATTATTCGACTACTCATTGATCTTCACTTATATCTTTTGGAGTAGTTTGTCATTTGCTCTAGTGCTTCACTTATATCTTTTTAGAGCACGATGGTTGTTTTATTTTGAAGAAAATTTTGAACTCTCATGATTCACTTATATTATTTTGAGAGTCTTTTAGAACAACATGGTAGTTTGCTTTGGTTATGAATTTAGTCCTAATATGATAGGCATCCAAGAGGGATATAATAAAAACTTTCATATAAAGTGCATTGAATACTATGAGAAGTTTGATACTTGATGATTGTTTTGAGATATGAAGATGGTGATATTAGAGTCATGCTAGTTGAGTAGTTTTGAATTTGAGAGATACTTGTATTAAAGTTTGTGATTCCCGTAGCATGCACGTATGGTGAACCGTTATGTGATGACATCGGAGCATGATTTATTTATTGATTGTCGTCCTTATGAGTGGCGGTCGGGGACGAGCGATGGTCTTTTCCTACCAATCTATCCCCCTAGGAGCATGCGCGTAGTACTTTGTTTTGATAATAGATTTTTGCAATAAGTATGTGAGTTCCTTATGACTAATGTTGAGTCCATGGATTATACGCACTCTCAACCTTCCACCATCGCTAGCCTCTCTAGTACCGCGCAACTTCCGCAGGTACCATAAAACCCACCATTTATCTTCCTCAAAACAGCCACCATACCTACCTATTATGGCATTTCCATAGCCATTCCGAGATATATTGCCATGCAACTTTCCACCGTTTCGTTTATGACACGCTCCATCATTGTCATATTGCTTTGCATGATCATGTAGTTGACATCGTATCTGTGGCAAAGCCACCGTTCATAATTCTTTCATACATGTCACTCATGAGTCATTGCACATCCCGGTACACCGCCGGAGGCATTCACCTAGAGTCATATTTTGTTCGAAGTATCGAGTTGTAATTCTTGAGTTGTAAGTAAATAAAAGTGTGATGGTCATCATTATCAGAGCATTGTCCCATGTGAGGAAAGGATGATGGAGACTATGATTCCCCCACAAGTCGGGATGAGACTCCGGACGAAAAATAAATAAAAAGAGAAAAAAGAGGCCATAAAAAAGAGAAGGCCAAAAAAATGAGAGAAAAAGAGAGAAGGGGCAATGCTACTATCCTTTTACCACACTTGTGCTTCAAAGTAGCACCATGATCTTCATGATAGAGAGTCTCCTATGTTGTCACTTTCATATACTAGCGGGAATCTTTCATTATAGAACTTGGCTTGTATATTCCAATGATGGGCTTCCTCAAAATGCCCTAGGTCTTCGTGAGCAAGCGAGTTGGATGCACACCCACTTAGTTTCTTTTTGAGCTTTCATACACTTATAGCTCTAGTGCATCCGTTGCATGGCAATCCCTACTCACTCACATTGATATCTATTGATGGGCATCTCCATAGCCCATTGATACGCCTAGTTGATGTGAGACTATCTTCTCCTTTTTGTCTTCTCCACAACCACCATTCTATACCACCTATAGTGCTATGTCCGTGGCTCACGCTCATGTATTGCGTGAAGATTGAAAAAGTTTGAGAACATCAAAAGTATGAAACAATTGCTTGGCTTGTCATCGGGGTTGTGCATGATTTAAATATTTTGTGTGATGAAGATAGAGCATAGCCAGACTATATGATTTTGTAGGGATAGCTTTCTTTGGCCATGTTATTTTGAGAAGACATGATTACTTTGTTAGTATGCTTGAAGTATTATTATTTTCATGTCAATATTAAACTTTTGTCTTGAATCTTATGAATCTGGATATTCTTGCCACAATAAAGAAGATTACATGGATAAATATGTTAGGTAGCATTCCACATCAAAATTCTGTTTTTATCATTTACCTACTCGAGGACGAGCAGGAATTAAGCTCGGGGATGCCGATACGTCTCCAACGTATCTATAATTTTTGATTGTTCCATGCTATTATATTATAAACCTTGGATGTTTTATATTCTATTTTATATGATTTTTGGGACTAACCTATTAACCTAGAGCCCAGTGCCAATTTTTGTTTTTTCCTTGTTTTAGAGTATCGCAGAAAAGGAAAATCAAACAGAGTCTAATTGACCTGAAACTTCACGGAACTTATTTTTGAAACGGAAGCAATCCAGGAGACTTGGAGTAGACGTCAGGGAAGCTTCGAGGAAGCAACGAGGCAGGGAGGCGCGCCCTACCCCCCTGGGCACGCCCCCACCCTCGTGGGCCCCTTGTGGCTCCCCCGACCGACTTCTTTCGCCTATATATGTCCATATACCCTAACAACATTAGAGAACAGAATAGATCGGGAGTTCGGCCGCCAGAAGCCTCCGTAGCCACCAAAAACCAATCTAGACCTGTTCCGGCACCCTGCCGGAGGGTGGAATCCCTCTCTAGTGGCCATCTTCATCATCCCGACGCTCTCCATGACGAGGATGGAGTAGTCCACCCTCAGGGCTGAGGGTATGTACCAGTAGCTATGTGTTTGATCTCTCTCTCTCGTGTTCTTGAGGTGGTATGATCTTGATGTATCACGAGCTTTGCTATTATAGTTGGATCTTATGATGTTTCTCCCCCTCTACTCTCTTGTGATGGATTGAGTTTTCCCTTTGAAGTTATCTTATCGGATATAGTCTTTAAGGATTTGAGAACAATTGATGTATGTCTTGCACGTGCTTATCTGTGGTGACAATTGGATATCATGTGATCCACTTGATGTATGTTTTGGTGATCAACTTGCGAGTTCCGTGACCTCGTGAACTTATGCATAAAGGTTGGCACACGTTTTCATCTTCACTCTCCGGTAGAAACTTTGGGGCACTCTTTGAAGTTCTTTGTGTTGGTTGAATAGATGAATCTGAGATTGTGTGATGCATATCGTATAATCATACCCATGGATACTTGAGGTGACATTAGAGTATCTAGGTGATATTAGGGTTTTGGTTGATTTGTGTCTTAAGGTGTTATTCTAGTATGAACTCTATGATAGATTGAACGGAAAGAATAGCTTCGTGTTATTTTACTACGGACTCTTGAATAGATCAATCAGAAAGAATGACTTTGAGGTGGTTTCTTACCCTACAATAATCTCTTCGTTTGTTCTCCGCTATTAGTGACTTTGGAGTGACTCTTTGTTGCATGTTAAGGGATAGTTATATGATCCAATTATGTTATTATTGTTGAGAGAACTTGCACTAGTGAAAGTATGAACCCTAGGCCTTGTTTCCTAGCATTGCAATATCGTTTGTGCTCACTTTTACCACTTGCTACCTTTCTGTTTTTATATTTTCAGATTACAAAAACCTTTATCTACCATCCATATTGCACTTGTATCATCATCTCTTCGCTGAACTAGTGCACCTATACAATTTACCATTGTATTGGGTGTGTTGGCGACACAAGAGACTCTTTGTTATTTGGTTGCAGGGTTGCTTGAGAGAGACCATCTTCATCCTACGCCTCCCATGGATTGATAAACCTTAGGTCATCTACTTGAGGGAAATTTTCTACTGTCCTACAAACCTATGCACTTGGAGACCCAACAACGTCTACAAGAAGAAGGTTGTGTAGTAGACATCACGCCGTCGTCTCGCGTTGTCAACATGGTCAATGGACATGAGGAATGAGGAGATGACTTTACTTGGAGAGGATGACAATGGGGACCCACCAGGGTGATACGTCCATTTTGCATCATGCTTTTATATCAATATTTATTGCATTATGGGCTATTATTACACATTATGTCACAATAATTATGCCTATTTTCTCTTATTTTACAAGGTTTACATAAAGAGGGAGAATGCCAGCAGCTGGGATTCTGGGCTGGAAAAGGAGCAAATATTAGAGACCTATTCTGCACAGCTCCAAAAGTCCTGAAACTTCACGGAAGTCATTTTCAGAATATATAAAAAATACTGAGCGCAAGAAGTTCCAGAGGGCGGCCACACCCTGGCCACGAGGGTGGGGGCGCGCCCTACCCCCCTGGGCGCGCACCCTGCCTCATGGGCCCCCTGATGGTCCTCCGATGCCCATCTTCTGCTATATGGAGTCTTTCGTTGAGGAAAAAATCATAAGCAAGCTTTTGGGACGAGACTCCGCCGCCACGTGGCGGAACCTTGGCGGAACCAATCTAGGGCTCCGATGGAGCTGTTCTGCCGGGGAAACTTCCCTCCAGGAGGGGGAAATGATCGCCATCGTCATCACCAACGATTCTCTCATCAGGAGGGGGTTAATCTCCATCAACACCTTCACCAGCACCATCTCCTATCAAACCCTAGTTCATCTCGTGTATCCAATTCTTGTCTCCAAGTCTGGGATTGGTACATGTGGGTTGCTAGTAGTGTTGATTACTCCTTGTAGTTGATGCTAGTTGGTTTATTTGGTGGAAGATCATATGTTCAGATCCTATATGCATATTAATACCCCTCTGATTATGAACATGAATATGCTTTGTGAGTAGTTATGTTTGTTCCTGAGGACATGGGAGAAGTCTTGCTATTAGTAGTCATGTGAATTTGGTATTCGTTCGATGTTTTGATGAGATGTATGTTGTCTCTCCTCTAGTGGTGTTATGTGAATGTCGACTACATGACACTTCACCATTATTTTGGCCTAGAGGAAGGCATTGGGAAGTAACAAGTAGATGATGGGTTGCTAGAGTGACAGAAGCTTAAACCCTAGTTTATGCGTTGCTTTGTAAGGGGCTGATTTGGATCCACATGTTTCATGCTATGGTTAGGTTTACCTTAATACTTTTGTTGTAGTTGCGGATGCTTGCAATAGAGGTTAATCATAAGTGGGATGCTTGTCCAAGTAAGGACAGCACCCAAGCACCAGTCCACCCACATATCAGATTATTAAAGTACCGAACACGAATCATATGATCGTGATGAAACCTAGCTTGACGATAATTCCCATGTGTCCTCGGGAGCGCTTTTCTCTATATAAGAATTTTTCCAGGCTTGTCCTTTGCTACAAAAAGGATTGGGCCACCTTGCTGCACTTTATTTACTTTTGTTACTTGTTGCTCATTACAAATTAGCTTATCACAAAACTATCTATTACCTATAATTTCAGTGCTTGCAGAGAATGCCTTGCTGAAAACCGCTTATCATTTCCTTATGCTCCTCGATTGGGTTCGACACTCTTACTTATCGAAAGGACTACGATAGATCCCCTATACTTGTGGGTCATCAAGACTCTTTTCTGGCGCTGTTGCCGGGGAGTGAAGCGCCTTTGGTAGGTGGAATTTGTTAAGGCAAATTTATATAGTGTGCTGAAATTTACTGTCACTTGTTACTATGGAAAGTAATCCTTTGAGGGGCTTGTTCGGGGTATCTTCACCCCGACCAGTAGAGCATAGAGTTGCTCCTCAACCTACTGAACCTACTGAACCTATTGAAAATGAAAATGTCTGCTTTGAAATTTCTTCGGGTATGATAGAAAAACTGCTAGCTAATCCTTTTGCAGGAGATGGAATATTACATCCTGATGAGCACCTAATATATGTGGACGAAGTTTGTGGATTATTTAAGCTTGCAGGTATGCCCGATGATGTTATCAAGAAGAAGGTCTTCCCTTTATCTTTGGAGGGAGACGCATTGACATGGTATAGGCTATGTGATGATATGGGATCATGGAACTACAAACGATTGAAATTGGAATTTCATCAGAAGTTTTATCCTATGCATCTTGCTCATCGTGATCGTAATTATATATATAATTTTTGGCCTCGCGAAGGAGAAAGCATCGCTCAAGCTTGGGGGAGGCTTAAGTCAATGTTATATTCATGCCCCAATCATGAGCTCTTAAGAGAAATGATTATTCAAAAAATTTATGCCCGGCTTTCTGATAACAACTGCACCATGCTCGATACTTCTTGTGCTAGCTCTTTTATGATGAAGACTATGGAATTCAAATGGGATTTATTGGAAAGAATTAAATGCAACTCTGAAGATTGGGATCTCGACGAAGGTAAGGAGTTAGGTATGACACCTAAGTTTGATTGTGTTAAACCTTTTATGGATACCGATGTTTTCCGTAAATTTAGCACTAAATATGGACTTGACTCTGAGATGGTAGCTTCTTTCTATGAATCTTTTGCTACTCATGTTGATTTCCCTAAGGAGAAGTGGTTTAAATATAATCCTCCCATTGAAGTAAAAGTAGTTGCACCTATTAAAGTTGAAGAAAAGACTGCCACTTATAATGATCCTATTATTCCTACTGCTTATGTTGAGAAACCACCTTTTCCTGTTAGGATAAAAGATCATGCTAAAGCTTCAACTGTGGTTCGTAAAAGCAATATTAGAACCTATACACGTCCTGAGCAATTTGAAGTTGAACCTAATATTGCTATTGTTAAGGATCTCTTGGCTGATAATATTGACGGGCATGTTATTTATTTCTGTGATGAAACTGCTAGAATTGCTAAACCTTGTGCTAAAGATAAACATAGACCTGTGGTAGGCATGCATATTATTTCTGTTAAAATAGGAGATCATTGTTATCATGGCTTGTGTGATATGGGTGCTAGTGCTAGTGCAATACCTATTGACTTATACAAAGAAATTATGCATGATATTGCACCTGCTGAGTTAGAAGATATTGATGTCACAATTAAACTTGCCAATAGAGATACTATTTCAACAATTGGGATTGTTAGAGATGTTGAAGTCTTGTGTGGGAAAACTAAATATCCTGCTGATTTTCTTGTTCTTGGTTCCCCACAAGATAGCTTTTGTCCCATTATATTTGGTAGACCCTTCTTAAACAATGTTAATGCTAGGATAGACTGCAAAAAGGATGTTATTACTATTGATTTAGGTGATATGTCTCATGAGTTCAACTTTTCTAAATTTCGTAGACAACACCGTGAAGAAGAATTGCCTAGTAAAGATGAAATTATTGGTCTTGCTTCTATTGTTGTACCTCCTAGTGATCCTTTAGAACAATATTTGCTAGACCATGAAAATGATATGTTTATGAATGAAAGAAGGGAAATAGATGAAGTGTTCTTTAAATAGGGACCTATTTTGAAACACAACTTGCATGTTGAAATTCTAGGGGATCCTCCTCCACCCAAGGGTGAACCTGTGTTTGAGCTTAAACCATTGCCTGATACTCTTAAATATGCTTATCTTGATGAAAAGAAGATATATCATGTTATTATTAGTGCTAACCTTTCAAAGAAGGAGGAAGAAAAGTTATTGAAAACTCTAAAGAAGCACCATGCAGCTATTGGATATACTCTTGGTGATCTTAAGGGCATTAGTCCCACTCTATGTCAACACAAAATAAATTTGGAAAAAGATGCCAAACCAGTTATTGATCACCAACGACGGCTGAATCCTAAGATGAAAGAAGTGGTAAGAAAATAAATACTAAAGCTCCTTGAGGCAGGTATAATTTATCTTGTTGCTGATAGTCAGTGGGTAAGTCATGTCCATTGTATTCCTAAGAAGGGAGGTATTACTATCGTTCCTAATGATAAAGATGAATTTATCCCGCAAAGAATTATTACAGGTTATAGGATGGTAATTGATTTCCGCAAATTAAATAAGGCTACTAAAAAAGATCATTACCCCTTACCTTTTATTGATCAAATGCTAGAAAGATTATCCAAACATACACATTTTTGCTTTCTAGATGGTTATTCTGGTTTCTCCCAAATACCTGTGTCAACTGATGACCAATATAAGACCACTTTTACTTGCCCTTTCGGTACTTTTGCCTATAAACATATGCCTTTTGGTTTATGTAATGCACCTGCTACCTTTCAAAGATGCATGATGGCTATATTTTCCGATTTTTGTGAAAAGATATGTGAGGTATTCATGGATGATTTCTCCGTTTATGGATCCTCTTTTGATGATTGCTTAAGCAACCTTGATCGAGTTTTGCATAGATGTGAAGAAACTAACCTTGTCTTGAATTGGGAGAAATGCCACTTTATGGTTAATGAAGGTATTGTCTCGGGGCACAAAATTTCTGAAAAAGGCATTGAAGTTGATAAAGCTAAAGTTGATGCTATTGAAAAGATGTCATGTCCCAAGGACATCAAAGGTATAAGAAGTTTCCTTGGTCATGCTGGTTTTTATAGGAGGTTGAATAAGGACTTCTCAAAAATTTCTCAGCCTCTGACTAATTTATTACAAAAAGATATACCATTCGTCTTTGATGATGATTGTGTAGAAGAATTTGAAATACTTAAGAAAGCATTGATCTCTGCACCTATTGTTCAGCCAATTTACCTTTTGAAATTATGTGTGATGCTTGTGATTATGCTATAGGTGGTGTTCTAGGGCAAAGAGTTGATAAGAAATTAAATGTTATTCAATATGCTAGTAAAACTCTAGGCAATGCCCAGAGAAATTATGCTACTACTGAAAAGGAATTCCTAGCAGTTGTATTTGCTTGTGATAAGTTTATACCTTATATTGTTGATTCTAAAGTAACTATTCACAATGATCATGCTGCTATTGAATATCTTATGGAAAATAAAGATGCTAAACCTAGACTTATTAGATGGGTTCTCTTGCTACAAGAATTTGATTTGCATATTATTGATAGAAAGGGAGCTGAGAACCCCGTTGCAGACAACTTGTCTAGGTTAGAAAATGTTCTTGATGAACCACTTCCTATTGATGATTGCTTTCTTGATGAACAATTAAATGTCATAAATGCTTCTCACACTGCTCCATGGTATGCCGATTATGCTAATTATATTGTTGCTAAATTTATACCACCTAGTTTCACGTACCAGCAAAAGAAAAAGTTTTTCTATGATTTAAGACATTACTTCTAGGATGGCCCACATCTTTATAAAGAAGGAGTAGATGGTGTTATTAGACGTTGTGTACCTGAGCATGAACGGGAACAGATCCTATGCAAGTGCCACTCCGAGGCTTATGGAGGACACCATGATGGAGATAGAACTGCACATAAGGCAGTGCAATCCGGTTTTTATTGGCCTACTCTCTTCAAGGATGCCAGTAAGTTTTCCTTGTCCTATGATGAATGTCAAAGAATTGGTAATATTAGTAGACGTCAAGAAATGCCTATGAATTATTCACTTGTTATTGAACCATTTGATGTTTGGGGCTTTGATTATATGGGACCTTTTCCTGCCTCTAATGGATATACACATATTTGAGTTACTGTTGATTACGTTACTAAGTGGGTAGAAGCTATTCCAACTAGTAGTGATGATCATAACACCTCTATTAAGATGCTTAAAGAAGTTATTTTTCCGATGTTTGGAGTCCCTAGATATCTAATGACTGCGTAAAATGCTTGCTAAGTATGACGTTAATCATAGAATTGCATCTCCTTATCACCCACAGTCTAGTGGTCAAGTAGAATTGAGTAATAGAGAACTCAAATTAATTTTGCAAAAGACTGTTAATAGATCTAGAAAGAATTGGTCCAAGAAACTTGATGATGCATTATGGGCCTATAGAACTACATATAAAAATCCTATGGGTATGTCTCCGTATAAAATTGTTTATGGAAAAGCATGTCACTTACCTCTCGAACTAGAACATAAGGCTTATTGGGATATTAAAGAGCTCAATTATGATTTCAAACTTGCCGGTGAGAAAAGGTTATTTGACATTATCTCACTCCATGAATGGAGAACCCAAGCCTATGACAATGCCAAATTGTTTAAAGAAAGAGTTAAAAGATGGCATGACAAAAGGATACAAAAGTGTGAGTTTAATGTAGGTGATTATGTATTGCTATACAACTCCCGTTTAAGATTTTTTGCAGCAAAGCTTCTCTCTAAATGGGAAGGTCCTTACGTTATCGAGGAGGTCTATCGTTCCGGTGCCATAAAAATCAACAACTTCAAAGGCACAAATCCGAAGGTGGTGAACAGTCAAAGAATCAAGCATTATATCTCAGGTAATCCTATAAATGTTGAAACCAATATTATTGAAACCGTAACCCTAGAGGAATACATAAGGGACACTTTCTGGAACGTTTCAGACTCCGAAAAGGAATAGGTATGTGATATGGTAAGTAAACCGACTCCAAAACAGTTCTAATGGTAATTTTTCTCTGTTTTGGAATATTTAGAAAAATAAGAAGCAGTCCGGGAAGGACACGAGGGCTCCACGAGGGTGGAGGGCGCGCCCTACCCCCCTGGGCGCGCCCCCCTACCTCGTGGGCACCTCGTGTGCTCTCCGGACTCCCTTTTCTTAAACGTTACGTATTTTGGTCGGTAAAAATTCATTATATAATCTCTCGGAGGTTTTGACTCCCGTATCACGCAAATATCTCTCGTCTTTGTTTCGAGTTGTTGCTGTTGCAGATTAGAGCAAGATGTCTTCGCAAGAGTTAGTCAGGGAGAGCCGGGTGTCTCATTCAGCACCGAGATCAATGACAAACAACAATGTTGACCACTTTGGGCCAGCAACGGAGGAAGAGATGGAGGCTGATTTGAAGAGGATAGATGCCATGGAGGAGGATCAAGAAGTCACTTCTCGCTTCCAAGCTGGATTCACAATGGGGGAACTGCAGAGATCGGCTATCCCAAACTCGGTTATCCCTTCCAATGTTAGATTTCTTTCTTATGAGAATATGAAAAAGAGTGTCACTTGCTCTCCCGCGGCTATGCAACACCCTTGGGTGCAGGGAGCTTTGGCTGTTACAAGAAAACTTCGAAAGGAAATAATGGACCTCAAGCAGCAAGTCAATAAGCTCGAGGAGGAGAATCGTATCCTGAGGGGCATCATCGCCAAGAATATCACATCACCATCCCCGAAAAGGGAGATATAATCACATGGGTATGGGCACTCCCCTTGGCAACTGCCAAGCTTGGGGGAGTGCCCCGGTATCGTATCACCATCACATCTTTATCTTTACCGTTTTTCTTAGTTCGATCCGTTTAGTAATATCTTGATCTAGTAGAATAAAGTTTTTGGTATGATCTAGTTTTGAGTTTTGCTTTATGATCCCTCTATGTATCGAGTCCGTGAGCTATATAATAAAGATTAGTGTTGAGTCAAGGGCTTGATTATTTTGCCATAATCTTGAGTGAATAAAAGAAAATAGAAAGAATAAAAAGAAAATAAAAGAGATCATATGGGTCTTATGAAGAGTAATGAGCTCACATAGAAAGAGTATGATGAATAAAAGTTGTTGAGAGTTGACAAACATAGTTTTGGCCATCGTTGCAATTAATAGGAAGTAATAAAGAAAGAGAGGTCTTCACATATAAATACACTATCTTGGAAATCTTTTATGATTGTGAGCACTCATTAAAATATGACATGATAAAGAGTTGACGTTGGACAAGGAAGACAATGTAATGGGTTGTGTTTTCTTACATCTGAGATAAATTATATTATCATGGATCATCCAACATGGTTGAGCTTGCCTTTCCCCTCATGCTAGCCAAATTGTTTGCACCAACTAGAGATACTACTTGTGCTTCCAAACACCCTTAAACCAGTTTTGCCATTAGAGTCCACCATACCTACCTATGGATTGAGTAAGATCCCTCAAGTAAGTTGTCATCGGTGTAAGCAATAAAAATTTCCCTCTAAATATGTATGACTTATTAGTGTGGGAGAAAATAATCTTTATACGATCGTGTGATACGAAAGAAATAAAAGCGACAGACTGCATAATAAAGGTCCATATCACAAGTGGCAATATAAAGTGACATTCTTTTGCATTAAGATTTTGTGGCTCCAACCATAAAAGTGCATGACAGCCTCTGCTTCCCTCTGCTTTTACTTTTATCTCCTACCTTACATAAGAGTCATGGTGATCTTCATCCTTCCTTTTTACATTTTATCTTTTGGCAAGCACAACATGTTGGAAAGATCCTGGTATATATGGCTAATTGGATGTGAGTTTTCATGAACTATTATTGTTGACATTACCCTTGAGGTAAAACATTGGGAGGCAAAACTATAAGCCCCTATCTTTCTCTGTGTCCGATTAAAACTCCATACCCATAAGTATTGCGTGAGTGTTAGCAATTGTGAAAGAGTATATGATAGTTGAGTATGTGGACTTTCTTAAAAGCTCTTATATTGACTCTTTCCTATGTTATGATAAATTGCAATTGCTCCAATGACTGAGATTATAGTTTGTTAGTTTTCAATGAAGTTTATGATTCATACTTGAAATTGTGATTGAATTGTTACTCTAGCATAAGAGATCATATGATAATAATTATATAAGCTGATGTTCTAAGAATGATCATGATGCCCTCATGTCCGTATTTTATTTTTATTGACACCTCTATCTCTAAACATGTGGACATATTTTTTGATTCTAGCTTTCGCTTGAGGACAAGCGAGGTCTAGACTTGGGGGAGTTGATACGTCCATTTTGCATCATGCTTTTATATCGATATTTATTGCATTATGGGTTGTTATTACACATTATGTCACAATACTTATGCCTATTCTCTCTTATTTTACAAGGTTTACATAAAGAGGGAGAATGCCGGCAGCTGGGATTCTGGGTTGGAAAAGGAGCAAATATTAGAGACCTATTCTGCATAGCTCCAAAAGTCCTGAAACTTCACGGAAGTCATTTTCAGAATATATAAAAAATACTGAGCGCAAGAAGTTCCAGAGGGGGGTCACACCCTGGCCACGAGGGTGGGGGTGCGCCCTACCCCCTGGGCGCGCCCCCCTGCCTCGTGGGCCCCCTGGTGGCCCTCCGATGCCCACCTTCTGCTATATGGAGTCTTTTGTTGATGAAAAAATCATAAGCAAGCTTTCGGGGTGAGACTCTGCCACCACGAGGCGAAACCTTGGTGGAACCAATCTAGGGCTCCGGCGGAGCTGTTCTGCCGGGGAAACTTCCCTCCAGGAGGGGAAATCATCGCCACCGTCATCACCAACGATCCTCTCATCGGGAGGGGGTCAATCTCCATCAACATCTTCACCAGCACCATCTCCTCTCAAACCCTAGTTCATCTCTTGTATCCAATTCTTGTCTCCAAGTCTGGGATTGGTACCTATTGGTTGCTAGTAGTGTTGATTACTCCTTGTAGTTGATGCTAGTTGGTTTATTTGGTGGAAGATCATATGTTCAGATCCTATATGCATATTAATACCCCTTTGATTATGAACATGAATATGCTTTGTGAGTAGTTACATTTGTTCCTGAGGACATGGGAGAAGTCTTGCCATTAGTAGTCATGTGAATTTGGTATTCGTTCGATGTTTTTATGAGATGTATGTTGTCTCTCCTCTAGTGGTGTTATGTGAACGTCGACTACATGACACTTCACCATTATTTGGGCCTAGAGGAAGCCATTGGGAAGTAATAAGTAGATGATGGGTTGCAAGAGTGACAGAAGCTTAAACCCTAGGTTATGCGTTGCTTCGTAAGGGGCTGATTTGGATCCACATGTTTCATGCTATGGTTAGGTTTACCTTAATACTTTTGTTGTAGTTGCTGATGCTTGCAATAGAGGTTAATCATAAGTGGGATGCTTGTCCAAGTAAGGATAGCACCCAAGCACCGGTCCACCCACATATCAGATTATCAAAGTACCGAACGTGAATCATATGATTGTGATGAAACCTAGCTTGACAATAATTCCCATGTGTCCTCGGGAGCGCTTTTCTCTATATATGAATTTTTCTAGGATTGTCCTTTGCTACAAAAAGGATTGGGCCACCTTGCTGCACTTTATTTACTTTTGTTACTTGTTGCTCGTTACAAATTATCTTATCACATAACTATCTATTACCTATAATTTCAGTGCTTGCAGAGAATACCTTGCTGAAAATCGCTTATCATTTCCTTTTGCTCCTCGATTGGGTTCGGCACTCTTACTTATCGAAAGGACTACGATAGATCCCCTATACTTGTGGGTCATCATAGGGCCATAGCCGCACGTACGCAAGTGCCTCCTTATTATATACAACTATAATTTTTTTTGGCTTCCTCCTGGCTTCCTGGCATCACGGTCCCACACCATCGTCAACCTATGTAGTCAATAAATGAGAGAATTGCACAAGGAGCGGCCGACAGCTGGGACCAAGCAGCTTGAGCAGTATTTGTGTTTTTGAGGTGTGAGTACTGCAAAGTTTTTCTTGAGCAATGTTTTCGTTGTTGTTTAGAGGAGCAGGCTATTAACTGGGCGGGTTGTGGCCCGTCTAGCCCAGGCCAGATATCCAGCCCAGATATTAAATTTTTTTCATGCTGAAAATGGCTAGCCCGGCTATACTTTTTTTTGAGGAATACCCATGCAAGGTCAACTTATTATTCTCCACCTCGCTCGGCTACAAATCTTTCCTAGGAGGGATGCATTAGTCTTAACAAGAAAATGGGCTTTAAGAAATAATAAATGGGATGTAAATATAAAAACTGGGCACTAAATTTAAAAAATGCACCAAACACGTAATTAATTTATAAAATGTTATTTTTGGATTATGAAAATTTTAATTTCATTAATTGTTTCGCGCACAATATTTCATTGGATTTTTACGTAATACAAATTTATATTGAAATTGTATTTAATATGACTAGAAATTTCGGGATAAAAATATTTCGGATCCCATCAAAATGTTGGAAATTTTATTGAATTCTGTTTTGAGCGGTTGGTTGAAATTATTAATCGTTGTCCTAGCTAGAAAATGGGTTGTACTTTTAACAAACTATAAATGGGTTGTAGTAAATTCCATTAGAATTTAAAAATGGGCTGTACATTCTTACAAATTGCAGATGGGCTGTAGTAAATTCCATTAGAATTCAAAAATGGGTTGTACATTCTTACAAATTGCAAATGGGCTATAAGTTCTCTGCCACACACTTGTGGGCCTACTAAGTTGATGCGTATGCAAGGCTTTGTCAACTTATAGTCAACGCACGTTTCTAGCAGCAGTGACTATTGGATGTCCATCCAACGGATGTCGTGCTTCTCTCAAATATTCTAGCTTCAACCACCCAAAAAATGATTACTCCCCTGACATCTGAGGTGCACTGTTTCGGAGGCTGACCTATGGGCCTACTAAGTTGACACATACCAAGGGCTTTGTCAACTTAGTCAATATAAACAATTCTAGCTGTAGTGACCGTACGATGTCCATCCAACGGCCGTCATGCTTCTTCAACCTCTGGTCTTCTTGCTCCAGCCGCCCAAACCAGCGTCGGTTGTGCCGCCTGCTCCTGCCTCCCGTGTCCGACTGTGCTGCCACTGCTGGCCATGCCATCCCTCTATACTAGCCCACACCTCCTGTTCTCCGGCGACGGCAGCCTCACACCGTAGCCGAAGCAGTCAACCCATGTACTCTCCTCCGCGCGGGCATCCACTATCGCGTCTTCCCCGGCTCCGCGTCGTCCCCTTCCTAGGCCTCGCCGTCGTCCACCGCCCTGGTGCTCTCGCCGCGGCATGGTCAATGTGGTCAAGGAACGACTTCCATCATAAGAGTACTGTACGTGGCGAGGCTGACAGCTGGGTCCATGGCCGCAGCAAGGAAGTGCATCCTTATTACGCGGAAAAAATGATTCCTCCACCTGACGGCAAGGACCCACCATACGGGCCACCGTATTTCATGAAAAAAACATTTCCCCCTGAAAAATGATTCGCCCCTGACTGCTGGGACCCACCAGCTACATCTTCGCACGCAAGGAAGTGCCTGACAGTCAGGACCCACCTGGTCGAAGCGTACGTAGTGTTGTCATCCTGATCGCGAGCGTGTACGTACATACATGTCGATGTAGAGGCGTGCACGTGTCGTAGTAGAGGCGCGCACGTGTCGTAGTAGAGGCGTGCACGTGCCGTAGTAGAGGCGCACACGTGTCGTACTAGAGGCGCATATGTGTCATAGTAGAGGCGCACACATAGCATGTACACGTACGTACAACAGCCAGGGTGCAAGAAAGTAAATATGGCCACGTGCGTACATACAGGCGGGTCTCGAATGCCTACTTGCGCATACGTACGGTCAGGGCTCGTGTACATGGCTGGGTCGGAACGCAGAAACTGCGTCGTCGTTGTGTTCATGGGGAGGCAACGGAATACGTCGTGTTCATCGGGAGGCAACGGAACGCGTGATGTTCATCGGGAGCCAACCGGCTTGGACGGAACAGCCGATGGAAAGGAGGCCTAGCGTACCGCAGAACGGAGGAGACGGCCTTGTGTTCGACCGGCCACGGTCGAAACGGGATCCTGTTCGTTGGGAGGGGTCTGGCGTACCGCAAAACGGAGGACAGACTTCTCTTGGACCTCCTATGATCGAAACGGGGTCCTGTTGATCGGGAGGGGTGTGGCGTACCGCAAAACGAAGGAAACGGACTTGTGTTGGAGCGCTACGGTTGAAACGGGGGTCTTATTCATCGGGAGGGGTGTGGTGTACCGCAAAACAGGACTCCATGGGATACTGTTCGTCTCCATTGTCGATCTCCTCCAGCGTCCACGGGCTACTATTCATCCACCATTGACCTCCTCCAGCTTTCACCCGCGACTGTTCATCCACTGGCTCCTGTTCATCCAGCCTTCACCGCGCGCTCCTACACCGGCTACTATTCAACCAGCCCTCTCCATGGGGTCCTGTTCAACCACCCCTCCACGGGCTACTATTCATCCAGCCCTCCACCGGCTACTGTTCAACCAGCCCTCCATGGGGTCGTCCTGTTCATCCACCCCTCCACGGGGTCCTGTTCATCCATCGGCTCGATCGATCGGGGTACTATTCATCCGGCGGCAACACCACGGGGTCCTATTCATCCAACCCCCCACCAGGAATTGTTCATCTAAACCCCCAACAACGCTCACTGTTCATCAAGAGGCGGCATCGATCGGCTTCAGTTAGCAGCAGTAGCGAAGGAATCACTCGGGTTCAGTTAACAGCAAGGGATCGATTGCTCGGGTTCAGTAATGTAGCTAGTGCAATCGCTCGGGTTCAGTTAGAGCCCAACGCTTCGCCCAGGTTCAGTTAGAGCGCAACGCCTCGCACACGCGCGTATGTACGAGGGAAACGCGCATCGCACGGCCCCCGACCACCCACCGTAACCGGGAACTCCCCCGATATTTTCCTCGCCATCGCTTCTACCATGGTTTTTTTTGTCATGGGCGGCCCAAAGAATGTCATGCAACTGCGTCTCCGGCCTACCCAGGACAAAAAAACCCATTTTCTGCCATGATTTTTTGTCATAGAAGTAGGAGCCCACCACATCTATGATGATACCGGGTTTTGTCACAATTATCATCATAGAAGTGTCATAAGCATGACAAAAAAAATCGTTCGGCCAAAAATGTCTCGGATGTGTCTTTTTTGTAGTGCCTGGATAGATCTTGCGTGATCGTAGGTAAATTTTTTGAAATACTGCGTTCCCGAACAGTGGCATCCGAGCTAGGTCTATGCGTAGATGTTATATGCATGAGTAGAACACAAAGAGTTGTGGGCGATAATAGTCATACTGCTTACCAGCAATGTCTTACTCTGATTCGGTGGTATTGTTGGATGAAGCAGCTCGGACCGACATTACATGACCGCGTTCATGAGACTGGTTCTACCGACGTGCTTCGCACACAGGTGGCTAGCAGGTGTCTATTTCTCCAACTTTAGTTGAATCGGGTTTGACTACGCCCGGTCCTTGTTGAAGGTTAAAACAGCACACTTGACAAAAAATCGTTGTGGTTTTGGTGCGTAGGTAAGAACGGTTCTTGCTAGAAGCCCGTAGGAGCCCCGTAAAACTTGCAACAACAAAGTAGAGGACGTCTAACTTGTTTTTGCAGGGCATGTTGTGATGTGATATGGTTAATACGTGATGATATATAAATTGTTGTATGAGATGATCATGTTTTGTAACAGTTATCGGCAACTGGCAGGAGCCATATGGTTGTCGCTTTATTGTATGAAATGCAATCGCCATGTAATTGCTTTACTTTATCACTAAGCGGTAGCGATAGTCGTAGAAGCAATAGTTGGCGATACGACAATGATGCTACGATGGAAATCAAGATATCAAGCCAGTGATGATGGTGATCATGACGGTGCTTTGGAGATGGAGTTCAAAGGCACAAGGTGATGATGGCCATATCATATCACTTATTTTGATTGCATGCGATGTTTATCCTTTATGCATATTATTTTGCTTAGTACGGCGGTAGCACTATAAGATGATCTCTCACTATATTTCAAGGTATAAGTGTTCTCCCTGAGTATGCACCATTGCTACAGTTCGTCATGCCGAGACACCACGTGATGATCGGGTGTGATAAGATCTACGTTCACATACAACGGGTGCAAGCCAGTTTTGCACATGCACAATACTCAGGTTAAACTTAATGAGCCTAGCATATGCAGATATGGCCTCGGAACACTGAGACCGAAACCGAAAGGCCGAACGTGAATCATATAGTAGATATGATCAACGTAGTGATGTTCACCATTGAAAAACTACTCCATCTCACGTGATGATCGGACATGGTTCAGTTGATATGGATCACGTGATCATTTAGATGACTAGAGGGATGTCTATCTAAGTGGGAGTTCTTAAAGTAATATGATTAATTGAACTTTAATTTATCATGAACTTAGTACCTGATAGTATTTTGCATGTCTATGTTGTTGTAGATCAATGGCCCGTGCTATCGTTCCTTTGAATTTTAATGCGTTCCTAGAGAAAGCTAAGTTGAAAGATGATAGTAGCAAATACACGGACTGGGTCTGTAACTTGAGGATTATCCTCATTGCTGCACAGAAGAATTACGTCCTGGAAGCACCACTAGGTGCAAAGCCCGCTGCAGGAGCAACTCCAGATGTTATGAACGTCTGGCAGAGCAAAGCTGATGACTACTCGACATTTCAGTGTGCCATGCTTTACGGCTTAGAATCGGGACTTCAATGATGGTTTGAACATCATGGAGCATATGAGATGTTACAGGAGTTGAAGTTAATATTTCAAGCAAATGCCCGGATTGAGAGATATGAAGTCTACAATAAATTCTACAGCTGCAAAATGGAGGAGAATAGTTCTGTCAGTGAACATATACTCAGAATGTCTGGGTACCACAACCACTTGACTCGACTGGGAGTTAATCTTCCTGATGATTGTGTCATTGACAGAGTTCTTCAATCACTGCCACCAAGCTACAAAAGCTTCGTGATGAACTATAATTGCAAGGGATGGATAAGACAATTCCTGAGCTCTTCGCGATGCTAAAAGCTGCGGAGGTAGAAATCAAGAAGGATCATCAAGTGTTGATGGTCAACAAGACCACTAGTTTCAAGAAGAAGGGCAAAGGGAAGAAAGGGAACTTCAAGAAGAACGGCAAGCAAGTTGCTTCTCAAGTGAAGAAGCCCAAGTCTGGACCTAAGCCTGAGACTGAGTGCTTCTACTGCAAAGGGACTGGTCACTGGAAGCGGAACTGCCCCAAGTATTTGGCGGATAAGAAGGATGGCAAAGTGAAAGGTATATTTTATATACATGTTATTAATGTGTACCTTACTAATGCTCGTAGTAGCACCTGGGTATTTGATACTGGTTTTGTTGCTCATATTTGCAACTCGAAATAGGGGCTACGGATTGAACGAAGATTGGCTAAGTTCCAAAGTCCATGTGATCGCCATCGGCACGCTACCTCTACATCTACCTTCGGGATTAGTATTAGACCTGAATAATTGTTATTTGGTGTCAACGTTAAGCATGAACATTATATCTGGATCTTGTTTGATGCGAGACGGTTATTCATTTAAATCGGAGAATAATGGTTGTTCTATTTATATGAGTAATATCTTTTATGGTCATGCACCCTTGATGAGTGGTCTATTTTTGTTGAATCTCGATAGTAGTGATACACATATTCATAGTATTGAAGCCAAAAGATACAAGTTTAATAATGATAGTGCAACTTATTTGTGGCATTGTCGTTTAGTTCATATTCTTGTAAAGCACATGAAGAAACTCCATGTTGATGGGCTTTTGGAATCACTTGATGCTTGCGAACAATGTCTCATGGGCAAGATGACTAAGACTCCATTCTCCGGAACAATGGAGCGAGCAACGGACTTATTGGAAATAATACATACTGATGTATGCAGTCCGATGAGTGTTGATGCTTGCGGCGGGTATCGTTATTTTCTGACCTTCACAGATGATTTGAGTAGATATGGGTATATATACTTAATGAAACATAAGTCTGAAACATTTGAAAAGTTCAGAGAGTTTCAGAGTGAAGTGGAAAATCATCGTAACAAGAAAAAAAAGTTTCTATGATCTGATCGTGGAGGTGAATATTTGAGTTATGAGTTTGGTCTTCATTTGAAACAATGCGGAATAGTTTCGCAACTCACGACACCTGGAACACCACAGCGTAATGGTGTGTCCGAATGTCGTAACTGCACTTTATTTGATATGGTGCGATCTATGATGTCTCTTACTGATTTACCACTATCATTTTGGGGTTATGCTTTAGAGACGGTTGCATTCACGTTAAATAGGGCACCATCGAAATCCATTGAGACGACACCATATGAACTGTGGTTTGGCAAGAAACCCAAGTTGTCGTTTCTTAAAGTTTGGGGCTGCGATACTTATGTGAAAAAGCTTCAACTTGATAAGCTCAAACCCAAATAGGAGAAATGTGTCTTCATAGGATACCCAAAGGAGACTGTTGGGTACACCTTCTATCACAGATCCGAAGGCAAGATATTCGTTGCTAAGAATGGATCCTTTCTAGAGAAGGAGTTTCTCTCGAAAGAAATGAGTGGGAGGAAAGTAGAACTTGATGAGGTAATTGTACCTTCTCCCTTATTGGCCTACTCTCTTCAAGGATGCCCTTAAGTTCATCTTATCTTGTGATGAATGTCAAAGAGTAGGTAATATCGATAAGCGTCAAGAAATGCATATGAATTATTCACTTGCTGTTGAACCATTTGATGTTTGGAGATTTGATTACATGGGACCTTTTCCTTCCTCTAATGGGTATACACATATTTTGGTTGTTGTTGATTATGTTACTAAATGGGTAGAAGCTATTCGAACTAGTAGTGCTAACCACAACACCTCTCACTACTAGGAAAAGGGCTATAGATGGAATTGACACTAATGGCGCACCAGACATGTGGTGCGCCATTACTATATACTAATGGCGCACCATGTGTTGGTGCGCCATTAGTGTGGAAGACACTAATGGCGCACCAGGCACACGGTGCGCCACTAGTAACAAAATGTTTTTTTTCATTTTTTCAAACATACTAATGGCGCATCCGGGCAGAGTGCACCATTAGTAGTTAGAACTACTAATGGCGCACCAGCCATAGAGTGCGCCACTACTGTATTTTTTTTACTTTTTTGCAAAACTACTAATGGCGCACCATTGCATAGTGCGCCATTACTAGTTTAAACTAGTAATGGCACACTGTGCCACGGTGCGCCATTAGTATAAAAATTATTATTTTTACTTTTTTGCAAAACTACTAATGGCGCATGTCTGTGTGGTGCGCCATTAGTATGTTGGGTTACTAATGGTGCATGTCTGCGTGGTGCGCCATTAGTAACCTGGGACCAGCTAGATATTTTTGGACAGCCACACCTACACACTCACTTTCCCCACTTCATTCCCCCCACCTCCTTCTCTAAGCTTGTCGGCTGCCTCCTCCTCCTCCTCACCTCATTTGCACCATAGATTCATCAAAATTAAGTGTTGAAATTACCTTTTTTTGATAGGTAAGTAAGGGGAAAGCTATCTTCATGTTGTAGATCTACCTTTTTCTCCCTAGCTCGCTCCAACAACGTGCACATGCACTTTTTGTGGCCTGGCTAGATCTATGTATGTTTGTGGTGTTGCATATGTTTGTGGTGTTGCATATATGTTTGTGTTTGCAGGTACCAGTATTTGAAATGCGATAGTTGCCAATATTTTGCCGGAATGTTGATTCATTTCCGTTTCGGCGAGAATTTTGGCACTATGCATTCTTTTTGGTCCTATTTTTAGGGAAAGTCATGCCAAATTTTTTCTTGGTTCTAAAATATCGTTTTGCTCTACCCCGCAGGCGACCATGGTCCGCACGATGACCGAAGGCATCGTGAATAGATTTTTGAGCTCCGCGAAGGCCGAGATGCTTCAAAAGAACGAGACGGAGATAAGATGTCCGTGTCGAAGATGCAAGCTGAAGAGCCTTATTGCGGACCCGGATTCCAGGCAGGTGCGGGACCACCTGCTCTTGCGTGGTTTCATGGATGGCTATCGGTGGCAAGGTGATGAAGATGACTATGAAGTCGTCCATGCGGGCCAGGCAAGAAATGAGGAAGGGCAGCAAGACAACCACCACGGCTCGGGCGGGCGAGAAGACGAAGAATCTCCAGGACATGATCACGACGGTGATGCTGTACACAGTCATCATGTAGAAGATGCCAGACATAATGATGAGGAAGATGTCGGAGCAGACGAAGGGCATGATCATGAAGATCTAGATGCCGGAGGAGCAGACGACGATGGACCATCGATGGGCTGGGTGCAGGACCCTCATATTCAAGAGCTGCTTCTCAAGCAGATGGATAACGCAAGAGCTGCCACCCGAGAGAAAGCCAAGCTGGATCAACTGGAGACAGACGTGGTTACTCCATTGTATGAAGGATGCAGACCCGAGGATACCCGCTTGAAAGTAACGCTCATGGCTTTGGAGATGAAGGTAAAACACAAAATGACCGACGCATGCTTCGACGAGAACATGTCATTCTGGCACAAACGTCTTCCCAAGGGGAACAAGTGCCCGACCAGTTTCGAGGAGGCGAAGAAAGTCATGTGTCCTCTGGATTTACCGCATGTGAAATACCATGTGTGCATGAACAATTGCATCATTTATCGGGGCGAGCACGCGGAGTCTACCATATGTCCGGTGTGCGGCGTCACTCAATACAAGAAGAGGAAGAAAGCTCCTCGAAAAGTGGTGTGGTACTTTCCGATCACTCCTCGTCTGCAGCGGTATTTTGTGGACCCTAAGGTAGCAAAGCTCCTGCGTTGGCACGCGGATAGGGAGGAGAAGAAGCGAGAAGATGACGCAAATGATCTGGAGATAAATAAAAAGACAAGATGCTGAGTCACCCTAAGGATGGGAGCCAGTGGCAAGCGTTGAACTTCGAACACCCAGAATTTGGGAAGGATCCAAGGAACATCGTGCTAGGCGTGAGCACCGATGGAGTCAATCCGTTTGGCAGCCAGAGAAGCACACATAGCACCTGGCCTGTGTTTGTGTGGATGTACAACCTTCCCCCCTGGTTGTGCATGAAGAGGAAGTACATTCACGTGAGTATGCTAATTGAAGGGCCGAAACAACCAGGGAACAACATCAATCTGTATCTGGGGCTGCTGAAAGAGGAGCTAGACACGCTGTGGAAAACGCCAGCCAATACGTGGGACGTCGCAGAGAAAGAATATTTCCCTATGAGAGCCGCACTGCTAACGACGGTCCACGACTATCTCGGTTACGAATATCTCGTGGGGCAGGTGGTCCATGGATTTTCTGGATGCGTCAGGTGCATGGATGACACAACGTATCGCCAGCTAGATAGAGATCCCGGGTCATCGAAAACTGTGTTCATGGGACATCGAAGTTGGCTTCGTGACGATGACCCGTGGAGGAAACGCAAGGATCTGTTTGATGGTGAAACCGAACTCCGAAGACGCCCGCGTACGAGGAGCGGCGAGGAAATAGACGGGTTGTTGAAAAATTGGAACAACAATTATTAAACAACAATAATAATAAAAAAGTGTAGACTACAATTGTTGTTAAACAACAATTATTA
Organism: Triticum monococcum; assembly: GCA_034509565.1. Classification (NCBI taxonomy): domain Eukaryota; kingdom Viridiplantae; phylum Streptophyta; class Magnoliopsida; order Poales; family Poaceae; genus Triticum; species Triticum monococcum. The sequence continues at coordinate 481,276,589 of CM067843.1, forward strand.
CTGTTTTTATAAAAAAAATATTATTGTTTCATATTCATATTCATTTTCTAAAAAATTATTACATGCAACAAAAAATAAAAATAAATTACTTATGGCGCACCTCTGGCTGGTGCGCCATTGCTATATATAAAAAAAGATTACTAATGGCGCACCTCTGCCTGGTGTGCCATTGCTATGTAAAAAAATATTACTAGTGGCGCACCTCTGCCTGGTGCGCCATTGCTATGTAAAAAAAGATTACTAATGGTGCACCGACCGCGGGTGCGCCATTAGTAAGATTTCCCCCTAGCTAATTCCCTCCCTCTCGCCAGATCCCCTTCGTCCCTCTCCCTCGCCCCCCTAGCTAATTCCCCCCGCTGCCCCGACCCACGACGCCGCCGCCCCCGCGCCTCCGTCTCCGTCGCCGCCCCCAGTCAGCCCCTGCCCTGCCCCCCATCACCGTCTGCTCCCAATCCACCCACTCCCTCGCCTTCACCGCACCACCCACCCCCTCCCTCGCCTTCCCAGCCCTCGAAACCCTAGAAACCCGTGGCGCTCCATCGTGCCTTCTCCGCTCGAGCTCCACCGTGCGAGGCGACAGGCAAGGCGGCGGCCAGAATCTGCTTCAACACCGGGCCGGCGAGCCACGGAACCAGGGCGCGACGGCGCCGCTCGACCCCTCCACCCCCCTCCACCTCTTCTTCCTCGGGTCGCCGCTGTCTTCCTCAACTCCGGCCACCTCTGTTGCTACTAAGCTGTCGCAGGGCCTCCTTGCGCCTCCCCGGTGAGCTCTGCCTCCTCTCCCCTCTTCCTTCTCGCAAACACTCTATTTGTCCAGGAAATCGGCGATGCATAGAAGCAGCGGTGGTGCCGGAGTTGAGTTCAGTTAGTAGAACTCTTATGTATATATTAGTATCTAAGATCAGCAGACATTAGTCAATTTGTGCGCCTGGTTAGTGACTTGTGGAGTTGGCCCGGTTAATGCTTTGCTCTGTGATGCAAGATGTTAGGCTCTGGCACTTTACAGAGTTTCTTTGTGAAATCCCTAACTATGAGTCTTGCTAGTGATCTAATTGTGATAATCCTGCTCACATCCCCACTTGCAGCAGAGGCAGGCAATGCCTCTATATGCTTTGTTTTACTGCCTAGCTAGAGCACAAACCTAGCCCCAGTTGTGTATTCCCAATTGCTAGTGGTCTAACTGATGTTTCCCTAGTTGGGTGAGACTGACTTGGCTCTTTCTTGGAGGAGACAGATCAAACAAGTGTTGTCAGTTTTTGTTTGAACTTCAAAGAGTGTTGTGACTTGGCTCTTAATCAAAAGAGTGTTGTCAGTTTTTGTTTGAGCTTTGTTTGACTGGAGGAAATTACTCTTAAATGCTAGCCCTATTCTGGTGGAGATTTTTCTTGTCCTGAGTTACACTGAAGATATTTTTCTGATAATATTATAAAAACTGCCTAGTGTGTGTTCAACTTGTATCTTCTAGCTTAAGTTTAACTTGTCCTGAGTTACACTCAAGTTATAATGTGTTTAACTTGTAGCTTCTAGCTTAAGTGAGTAGCCAGTACTGTAGTCAGTAGCTTAACTTGTTTAAGTACTGCTAGTTAGTTGTACTGATATTAAATGATGCCTAAAATGATGTATCATGTATCTTTAGCATGATCTGTTTCAGATAATAAATGATGCTTGAAATGAATTCTTGTGTAAGTGAAGGCTTGCTATGTTGTTGCAGCCAGCTATTTTCTGTTTCCTCATTTGGATTACTCAGTTATTTAGTTTATTATTACTTGGGAAAAGTACTATGAGAAAAAAAATGATTATCTGCATTGCATTGTTAAATGTTGTACTTGGGCACAATACCTTTTCATCCATCATTTACACTGTGAATCCAATACCAGTTGCCCATGCTGATTATTTCACTTCAAATAGGCCACCTAGTGGCACAAAGCTCCATCAGAAACAGAATCAAAGATGGCCATGCCATGCTTCGCAGTAGTAGAAGTGACATGGAGCAGTGTAGTGGCATGGCCATTGACCTGTGCCTGGCATCTAGACACCACACACATACATACAGAGGCACATTGACTATTACTATGGCAAGTACTGTGTCAAGTACTCCATGTGTTTTTGTTGGCAGTTTATCATGAAATTGCAGGTACCCCGAGAGGCCCTTGAGTTTGCCGGAATGTCAATTAACTTCCGTTCCGGCAAATTCGGGTACTCCATATGTCCTATTTTCAGAAAAGGTCATGCTAAAATTTTCCGTGAATTTTAGCATGACTTTGCTAAAAATAGGACATATGGGGTACTTGCGACTAACGCATGGGCCGAGGTATCTTAGTACTTAGTTAAGTAGGATCAACTTCCCCGCCATTCTTGCTGCATTAAACCATAGGTGGCAATAGAGCCAAGTGATTAGGCCCAACTTAGAATTCTCCTTAGCATCGATAAACCCTAGATGATAAACCCAACATATGTGGCAATAGAGCCAAGTGATTAGTGCCAAGTGATTAGGCCCAACCTAGGGTGCCTCGACATCGATAAACCCTAAATGATGAAAACTTAACTTGGCTTCTATAGGGTGCCTCGGTGTCGATGAGAACCTAAATGATGTACGCTTAGGCTTTCAGGGTGCCTCGGCGTCGACAAACCCTAAATGATAAAAGCTTAGCTTTTAGGATGCCTCGGTGTCGACAAACCCTAAATGATGAGACCATGATCTTGTTCCTTGACAATAACCAACTTTTTGACCAAACTTTTTCCCTATTTAGAGCGAAACATGGCCCACAACGATGAGGCCGGCAGTTCGGGCGGCAAGCAATTCTGGGAGCTGTCCCAGGAGTTGGAGGAAGAACCTCACCGCTATGAGGACGCCGCGGAAGACACCGATATTGACTACACAACCCCTAGTGGCGTCGGGGATGACACCACTGATGATGGCGCCGCGGATGCCACCACTGATGATGGTGGCGCATGCACAGATGGCAGCCAACCGAAGAGGCAACGGAAGGACCGGCGCCCGAACGTGCTTGGCACCGTCAGGGAGGAATTTACAGAAGTGAACTCCGACGGGCATCCGACGGTGCCCAAACACGTAGTCAAGGGGTACTCGATTCAGCTCGGGTGCATTCTCCGGAGCACCGCCTCGATCAACACCGAGAACCTAAGGCATAAGGATCGAGGGAATTTGCGCAGCCTCCTCTTCACGAAGCTGCACGAACGATACAAGTTCCCCGCTGAGTTCGCAAACACACGCCTCTCGGGTAATAAAGTGAACGGTGCCGCCCTCACGACGATGAGCACGGCCCTGTCTACTTGGAAAAGCACGGTGAAGGCAATGATTGACAAAGGTGATAGTTATGAGAAGATCAAGGCAAAATATCCTTTGATTAGCGAAGATGACTACAAGGAGTTCAAGATCAAGTGCAAGAGCCCCGCAACCTCTGAATCAAGTCAGTGGGGGAAAGAAATGCAGCAGTTGAACATAGGGGTCCACCAACTCGGTCCCGGCGGTTACAGAGTGGCGGAGCCTGTATGGGACAAGGAGGACGCGGAGCGTGCCGAGCAAGGCCTACCGCCCCACTTCGAGAAATACAGTGACAAGCAGACCAGGAACTTTCTCAGGGCCCGGTACAAGGAGGACCCGGTAACAAAGGAGCTTACCACGGATCCGAAGACCAAGGAGCTTGAGATTGTTCTGGTAAGGAATACACCCCCGCGTAATTAGCTCCATATGGTTGCATTCTAATTAATCCCCAATAATTCTAAATGGTTCACGTTCCTTCGCAGGACAAAGAAAGCAGTAGCGCGGGGTCGTTTCAGAGCTCCCCTTTCGACACCCCTTTGAATAGGGCGTTGAACATAATGAAAAACAGGGATAAGCTCAATAAGCCGACGTCAGCTGGTCGTGTGGCCGGCAAAGGCTTGTCCACAAAATGGTCGTCATACTATGCCGCTGGTGGGCGAAAGGAGAAAAAGACCAGCTCGGAAAGCCAGTCGCGCGAGGTTGAAGCACTCAAGGCGCAAGTGGCGCGGATTCCAGAGATGGTCCAAGAGCAAGTGCAACAACAACTAGGATCGACGCTCACCGGCATTATGCCTACCTTGATTCATGGGATAACGACGTGGATTGCGGGTGGCCAACAGGGGCTGCCCCCGATTCCCAGCTTCACGGCCAGCAACTCGCACAACGCGCAGGCGGCATCATTGGTGTCTCCGGCGGCGGCGGTATTGGTGTATACAGCGGCGGCACCATTGGTGTCTCCGACGGCGGCGGTATTGGTGTCTCCGACACCGGCATTGGAGCTTAATGCACCCGGGTGTATGCCAGCCGGCACCTCGCCAGCAAGCGGCCCCTTCGTCAGTTGCACGCCCGCCATTGGCGGTGCCTCGACATTAGCCGAGCTCGACGGCATCACGGTAACTAAGCCTCTCGGCCGAGGAATTCATCTCCTTGCCTTTGACTGGGCATCCCTGACGCCCTACATGTTTTCGCAGGGCGCCGCCGACGTTCCTTGCACTCTCCTGCACTTCGTGGGCGGCGAGTTGGTCGATGTTGCCAAGGGAAGAATCGTTCAACCGGGCAACCCCGTGTTCCACGGTAATCCGATGCCACCCACAATGTATAGGGTTGAAGTGGTTCGGGTGCTGCCAGGCTACGACGAGCTGTTACCTCCGATTCGACCCGTTGGGGCCGACGAAGAAGATGAGATGACCCTCAGCGCTTGCGTAAGCTGGCCCCTGCTTTGGCCGAAGAGCCAGATTCATTTGGGGGTGGGGGACGCCACCCCCACAGACAAGACCGCCAGTCGTGCCGGCGCCAAGCCATGGCAAGAACGCCGCAACGCTACCGCACATGCCGGACATCCCTATGGCACAGGATCCGGACATGCATATGGCACAGGATCCGGATGACGACGACAACGACGATGGTACATTTACCAACGTCAATAAGTACTTTGCCGAACATGGGTACGGTGACGAGTTCTGCGAGCCTCCTTCTCAAGAACCCAAACAAGATGACCGCGATCTAGCTGGTACAGCGAAGAAACCCAATTGCAACAGGCGTCGTTTGGTGTTCAGTTCTCAGGAGACGCCTCCAGCTGCCGCCTTCACCGAGCCTCAGATAGCGGAGGTGCCAAATATTATCAGCCCCAACACGCTCAAGAAGGCGGTCTGTGAGCAGAACTCGGTCCCATTACAGCAGATCAAGAAGAAGGGCCGGAAATAGCAGAATAAAAAGGGCGTCGGTGCGAGCCAGCCGGCGCCGAGTACGATCAGTGCTCAGGACGGGCCACCTTCACCTAAGTATATCTCGAGGAGGGTGCATGTGGCGGGTAGGGCGATGCTACCGACAAATATGCTCAATGCTGCAACCGGTGCTATGCGGAGTCTGCACGACAGTGTTCTTTCTTTGGAGAAGCGGCGTCTCAGAGAGAATGATGTGGCATACCCGGTTTTCGTGGCCAAGGTGCCAGAGGGCAAGGGCTTTGTGGATGGCGACATCGGGGGTATGATCGTCCTGCGGCTTGATGACATCTTTGCTATGTTTAACCTTCATCCGCTGCACTACACCTTCATTCGGCTGTTTTTGCTGAGTATGGAGATGCAGATCATTAGAGACAAGACCCCAGACATCGTGATCGTCGACCCCTTCTACATGCATGCCAAGCTCTTGAGCAGCGTTGGGGACCGCCAAGTCGCGAGTTCACACCTTGAAGACGTCATTCTGGCAAACCCAGATAAGGATAACTTCCTTGTGGCTTACTTTCCCGAGTAAGTCATCCCTTAACCGCCCCGTAACATATGATTTCTTAGATTTTGATCGTTCTTTTTTTTCTAACATTCCGTGTTCTGTGCAGTGACACACATTGCACACTCATCCTCTTAAGCCCGAAATATTCCATGGCCACGTATTTCGACCCGAACCGTAACTCCAAGATAGACTACACAAATATCAAGAAAGTTCTTGATGAAGTTCTCCCCGGCTACGCCAAATCTAGAGGCACCTTCACCAGGGCAGTTCGTAAGTATGGCAAGCACATGTTCGCCCACAATACGATGTTCTGCTGCGTCAAGCAGCCGCCTGGCGGTCAGAAGGATGCCTACTACGCCCTCCATCACATGCGGGCGATCGTAAGGGACCATCATCACCTTCTGCTACCAAATAATCTCAAAGATTGGGCTGCGAGCTTGTCAGCAATCTAGGACGCGGACATCAGGCAAGAATTCTTTCGCATCCAGTCGGAGTTTGCGGACATCATCCATCAAGATGTCCTTCATACCTCGGGGCAGTTCTTCCTCAGATATCAACCGTCCAAAATTGAGATAGACAGAATGCTACAAATGCAGGCTGACAACGCCCGCGATTTCATGACCATCACGACAAACGGCGGCTTCATCCACGCTCCTGTCCATGAGTCGAGTCGAAAGTAGTGATGTGTAGTTCTAAAACATTGATTAGCTCATGTTGTAATTAAACTTTAATGAATTGTATGTCTCTTTGGTTTGGACAGTCGTTCAACTTAGATGTAATCGATGCTATTTATTAGTAGGACCATGAATCGTGCTATTAATGTCTTGCTTTTCTCTTCCGATCCTTTTGTTGCGTACTTATATATTGCTTATGTATGTATTGTCTGTTGTTTGGCTTGTGCATAGAGATGCCGTCGTATGTCGTGTACAAGGGTAATGTTCCCGGAGTCTACGATGACTGGGAGGAGTGTCGGAGACAGGTTCACCGTTTCAGCGGTAACAGTTACAAAGGGTACACCACTAGGGCGGAGGCGGAATCTAGATACGCTCGCTATCTAGCGGGAGAGAGGAGGGAGCGTTGGAGGAACCGGATGAAGACCAGTTTCATCGCGATGATGCTCATCGTGATGACCGCAGCTCTCTTCTATGTGATGGTAGTTTAGATGATCGATATCGACTTGTAATGTGAAGACAAACTCGATACTCGCGGTCTCGAGACTTGTAATGTTTTATCTTTGTTCGGTCTTTTGAATTCGGAGACTAATATGATGAATTGTATTCGGAGACTAATCTTCTATTGTATTCGATGAATCTGCTATTGTTGTGTGCTACTATCTATATTCTGTCAAATAATATATTTTGTAACCTGTGCAAAAATCATAAAAGTAGAAAAATAAAACCTAATATTCATACTAATGGCGCATCACTACAGAGTGCGCCATTATTATGCCAAAGTATACTAATGGCGCATCACCAAATAGTGCGCCATTAGTATGCCAAGTATACTAATGGCGCATCCATCCGCAGTGCGCCATTAGTGTGCCAAAGCACATGGTTAAATATGGCCCCTGGGAGGCATACTAATGGCGCATGGTGTTATATACTAATGGCGCATTGGGTGGTGCGCCATTAGTATACCAGATACTAATGGCGCATTGGGTGGTGCGCCATTAGTAATAAATACTAGTGGCGTGATACTAATGGCGCACCAGTGATGCGCCATTAGTAGGCAAAACTGGTGCGCCATTAGTAGGCCTTTTCCTAGTAGTGTCTATTAAAATGCTTAAGGAAGTTATTTTCCCAAGGTTTGGAGTCCCTAGATATTTAATGACCGATGGTGGTTCACACTTTATTCATGGTGCTTTTCCGTAAAATGCTTGCCAAGTATGATGTTAACCATAGAATTGCATCACCTTATCATCCTCAATCTAGTGGTCAAGTTGAACTTAGCAATAGAGAAATAAAATTAATTTTGCAAAATACTGTCAATAGGTCCATGAAGAATTGGTCTAAGAAATTAGATGATGCACTTTGGGTTTATAGAACAGCTTATAAAAATCCTATGGGTATGTCTCCTTATAAAATGGTTTATGGAAAAGCTTGCCATTTGCCTCTTGAGTTAGAGCATAAAGCATACTGGGCAATCAAAGAACTCAACTATGATTTCAAACTTGCTGATGAAAAGAGGTTATTTGATATTAGCTCATTAGATGAATGGAGAACCCAAGCTTATGAAAATGCAAAATTATTTAAAGAAAAGTTAAAAGATGGCATGACAAAAGGATTCAAAAGCATGAGTTTAAAGTCGGAGAATATGTTCTTTTGTACAACTCTCATTTCAGATTCTTTGCAACAAAACTCCTCTCAAAATGGGAAGGCCCATACGTCATCAAGGAGGTTTACCGGTCCGGAGCCATCAAAATAAATAATTACGAAGTTACTAACTCGAAGATTGTCAATGGACAACGAATAAAGCATTATATCTCAAGTACGCCTATTAATATTGAAAGTAATATTATCCAAACTATGACACCGGAAGAACACATAAAGAGTCCTTCCGGAACACTCCGGAATTGTGAAAATAAGGAGGTGCGTGATACGGTAAGTAAGCAGACTCCAAAAATCCGCAAAAATATTTTTTATTAGTTTTGGAATATTTTAAAATTTTGGGAATAAAGAAACTTCCAGGAAGCGTCCCCTGGTGGGCACAAGACACCAAGGCACGCCAGGCTTGCCAGCCTGGCGCGCCCAGGTGGGTTGTGCCCACCTGAGACACCTTCTGTACTCTTTTTTCTACCATATACTTGTCCTTCAAGATAAAAAAAATTATATATACTTCCCAAACCTATTGATCAGCGTATCGCGAAGAAATCCTCTCATCTCTTTTCTTGCCGTTTTCAGTCAGATCTGTTGGACCACGCATCATGTCTTCTTCTTTCTCCAACAACGTGGCTGTCGGATTTCAGGTTCCGGCAGACCCTTAAGGTTCGAACACTGGGGTGCGCGCGGAGATCACGTCGTCAACCTCCCCATCTCACAAAGATCTAAACTACTAAAAGAACTGCGCAAGAGACACAAGATTTATACTGGTTCGGGCCACCATTGTGGTGTAATACCCTACTCCAATGTATGGTGGATGGATTGCCTCATGGGGCTGGTGATGATGAACACTACAAGGAAGAACTGCCTCGCGAGGGTCTGTTCTTGACTGGGGCGGTGAACTGAGGAGTTCAGTCGCCCTTCTCTCTCTCTCTCTCTGATTTCGATCCCCCTCCACCTCAGAACCGAACCCCTTGCTATGTGGGCGGCTGGTCCTATTTATAGCGGCCCTTGTCCTCTTCCCAAATATTGAGCGGGAAGGGAGCCAACAATGGCGGGATAATTTGAAGGGGGACAGCAAGTACTCTTATCCTGACTAAAGGTGGTCTTCGCCTACGAAAGACTCTGTGGTGACGCCGTGCTGGGCTCCATGGTGACCTCCGTCTCGTAGTCCGCTTGGTCCTGGTCTTGTTGCACCGAAATGGCAACTTTTGCCTGATGCCTCGGTACTCCGCGGCTGCGCTTGCCCCCTTTGCACCAAAGAGGAAAGAAGGACGCTGCGCGCGCTGGTGCCCGCCTGGCACCCTCGTTCGTCATGGCTTGCGTCACTGGCACCTCGCGAGGTACCCCGCCTTGATATCTCCGTCTCCTCGCGAGCCAGCCCGAGGAGGCTGCGCCTGAGGATGCGCCGTGTCGTCCGCCTCGCGAGGCTTGGCCCCTTGCGAGGGTCTTGAGTCCTGTGTTGGTGAAGATGGGCCATGTTGGGCCCCGACTTGAGCCACGCCGCAGGCTGCAGGCAGGCAAGTCTGGGGACCCCCGTTCCCAGAACTCCGACAGTAGCCCCCGGGCCCAAGGCGCGCACGGACTTGGCCGTGCCGAGAGGCGAAAGGGCAAGGGCGAAGCGCCGCGGGCCCTAATAGCCTACGGCCTTGGGCGCCGCGTGGCGGTTGATTGGACGTGGGCGACTTCACTTCCCCATGACGCCTTGGTGATCGTGCGAGTTGGACAAGTCCCTGCATGCAGATCGTGTTATGATTACCTGCGATCGTGGAGGCCGGCGGTTGGCCTTCGCCGGCTATAAGTACGTCATCGCACGTGCCCTTCCAATCCATCTCTTCTTGCTCTCTCATTTGCCTCAGTTCTCGCTCCGTCTTGGTTTGATGGCTCCATCGAGGAGGTACTCGGCTGCGGAGAAGGAGAAGGCCCTCCAGGTTGGTCCTGCCTCTCCCCCGCCCAAGCGTGGTCATGGGCGCCCTCGGAAGCATCCGGTGGCCGCCCCGGCCGCGTTCGGTGGCCATGGGGGCGGCTCCCAGCGCGGCGGTGGGCGAGCCGCCGTAGCCGAAGGACGCGCCTGGGTCGCGCGTTCTCCCAGGCCGCGCTTTCACGCTGTGCAGGCGCTGCCGAAGTTCGTCGTCTGGTCGGCGGAGCCGACTCGCGCCCGGCTCCCGCTCCCTCGCTTCCTCCTTGGTGAACTCCTGGCCGGCGCTCCTGGTGGCCTCTGGCTCCAGGCGGAGGGCTACTGCAGCAGGTCCTCGTGGGTCGCGCTGGAGGTCTCCACCAGCGGGGGCTTGGCCTTCACTCGTAGCTGGCAGGCGTTCGCCCGCGCTCGCGGCCTAGAGCGTCGGTGCACTCTGCACTTCAGGTTCGATGGCAACGCCACCCTCAATGTGACGGTGTTTGGGGAAGATGGTCGCCACGCGGGGTGCTGCCCTGAGGACGACGACCGCGTCCACGGGCCCCGCTCCGATGGCGATGGAGGAGATAGCGCCCGCGTGGATGGCGGCGTCCGCGACTCCCCAAGCTTCGTGAGATCTTCCTCAAGCGACTCCTCCAGCGGTGGCAGCAGCCCTCCCCCGCGCCGTCGAGCTTGCTTGGGAGGTGGCGGTTCGTCCGCCCGCCGTCGTGCCCCGGTGAAGCGCGAGAGGGAGTCCGCCTGAGGCCCTGAGGCAGCCTGTGTCGCCTCCGCGGGCCAATGTGAGGGGGGGCTGCACCGGGCTCGTCTTTTTCCTTTCTCTTTTGTTCCCTGTGTAAGACAGAACAACTGCATGGAGCCCCCTTGGGGCGTGTTGGGAAACATTGCCGTTTTAGCTATTACCTTGACCTCATTTTTTGCACCTCTTGATTTCTCGCCTATGTGTAGATAGTTTTCGACCCCTGCCAGGGGGTGGGGCGACCGACCCAGGCCCTGTGTGCGCGTCACGGTGCCCGAGGGGCACGGACTAGAAGGGGTGCTCCTGTAATGTGCCAGGGTCGTGAAAACCTTCCTGCGGCTAGGGCAGAAACCCTCGCGAGGACGTCTGAGCACCATCCCTCGCGAGGTTGTTTACGAGAGAAACCAAAGCGAGGAGCGAAAATCGACGAACCACAAATCAGCAACAGTGACAACTTCAATAAGACTCCAAATGCAAACAAACACGTCAACTGCGGAAAGAAAATGAAAAAGCCGCGTCTGGCACCTAATGTGACGCCCGGGTAATTAAGCTACAATGATCCTCTGCTAATGATGCCACGTCACCTCGTTTATAGTTGCTAATCTCCAGTTAGTTCGAAACCGATTCATATTCAAATTCAAAATTAGGCAAACAATAAAAGTTTTCAAATACTAAAACTAAAATGTTCGGAGTGAACCAAATAATGCGTAGGTAATTATGGTGGAGAAACCACATTTTTATAAAAGTTCTAAATGCATTTAAATAATTAAAACTGTAGGAAAAACAAATAAATAGATGTGTTGGTATTTTATAAAATACTAAACTATATTATTTGGGTGTTAAACCTTTTTGTGGCAGAGGTATAATTAGTGTTACTATTTAAGATACAACTTTTATGTTTTATAAAACTAGAATAAAATAAAAACAGTAAAAGAAAAAGAACAAAGAAAAAAAAAGGAAAAGAAAACAGTACCCCTCCCCTTTCCGACTGGGCCTTAGCCCAGTTGGTCGTGTGGCCGAGTGGCCTGCCGGCCCACCCCCTGGCCTACTTAGGCCACCCCCACTCCCTCTCCTTATCCCTCCACCCGGTGAGACCCACTCCGCCACCGACACCACTCCCCCGAAAATATCTCCCCCTCCCTCTTCCCCCGATTGGATCGGGATCGAGAGGAGGAGGTCGCCCGACGCCGCCCCGCGCCCGGAGCTCGCCTCGCCGGACCTCCCTCACTGGTCTGCTTCCACGCCATCGCCAGACCCCGCCGCCCTGCCTCGTCCCCGCAGCCCCTTCCTCGACTCCTCGCTCGACTCGATCTGGACGGCGCTCCGCTCCCAGCGCCGCCACGCGCTGCAGCCCGACGACCCCGCCGCCTGGATCGACGCCGCCTCGACCTCATCTCGTCCCCGCCGGCCTGCCTCCCCAACGCCGTCGTCGCCGTCTTCCTCCTCAACCCCCCGCTGCCCAGACCCTACCAGCCCCGTGAGCATCCCCGCGCCGGTCCTCCTCTCTTCCTCCCCGCGCACGCGCTCGAACCCGTGCCGCGCATCGCACCCCCTCGCCGCGGTGAGCGCCTCGTGCCCCTGTTGTCGTCCTACCGCGCGCCCGCCCACGCGGGGCCGCGCTTGCTGCCGCTCGCGGCTCCGGCCGGCCCGTGCTGGCCTCGCCTCCGCTCCTCTGCTTCCGCCGCGCGTGCGTCGTCCCGCTCGTTCGTTGCCGCCTACTCCCCTGAGCCGCAGGCGCCCGCGCTTGCTTTCCCGCTTCGCTCCGCCCCACCACTCGCGTCGGCCGCGCCTCGAACCTCCCCAGCTTGCGGCTGCTCCGCGCCACGCGCGCGCCATGTGCGCGCTCGCGCCTCCCCTCCCCCGCATATGCCCGCGCGCCGGCCCCGCAAGCCGCGCTCGGCCCGCCGCACGGCCCCCTCCGTCTCCGCGCCGTTCCGGCCGCCTGCCGGTGCCGTGGCCGCCGGCGCCCCGTGGCGCTGGGCCGCACCCGTTACGGCTGCGTCCAGGTGACCCGACGCCCGCACCCGCAACGCCCACACGCCCGCTAAGGCCCCTTCGGGCCACTGACCAGAGGGGCCCAGCCCACAGAACGTTTTAAAAGAAAATGAAAAATAAAATAAAATAAAATGAATTAATTAATTTAATAATTAATTAAATTAATTAATTAGTGAATTAATTAATTTAATTAATCTAATTAATTAGTTAAGTTTAATTAAACTGTAATTAGATTAACCTAAACCCTAATTAACCTAATTAGAGGATGACAGGTGGGTCCCCACTGGACCCACTGGTCAGGTTGACCAAGTCAACCCTGTTGACTGCTGATGTCAGCATGACATCATGCTGATGTCATTAATCTGTTTTTCGAATTAATTTAAACAATTAATTAAATTTCAGAAATTAATAAAATCTTTAGAAAATCATATCTTTTAATCCGTAACTCAGATTAAAATATTTTCAACATGAAAGTTGCTCAGAACGACGAGACGAACCCGGATACGCAGCCCGTTCGTCCGTCACGCATCCCTAGCATAGCAAACTCGCAACTTTCCCCCTCCGGTCCTCTGCCCAAAAACGCAAAACACCGGGGATACTTTCCCGGATGTCATCCCCCTTCCCCGGTATCACCTATTACCGCGTTAGGGCACCTCTAACGCCGTTACTTGTCATGTCATGCATCACTATGCATATGCTTGCTTAAATATTTATTGTTTCTCCCCCCTCTTCTCTCGATAGACACCGAGACCGACGCCGCTGCTACCCAGTACGACTACGGAGTTGACGACCCCTCTCACTTGCCAGAGCAACCAGGCAAGCCCCCCCCTTTGATCACCAGATATCGCCTACTCTCCTCTATACTGCTTGCATTAGAGTAGTGTAGCATGTTACTGTTTTCCGTTCATCCTATCTTGATGCATAGCCTGTCCTTGCTACTACTGTTGTTACCTTTACCTGCAATCCTAATGCTTAGTATAGGATGCTAGCTTATCATCAGTGGCCCTACATTCTTGTCCGTCTGCCATGCTATACTACTGGGCCGTGATCACTTCGGGAGGTGATCACGGGCATATACTATATACTTTACACAGTTACATTACCTGTGATACTGTTCGGAGATGGGGGCTGAAGGGGCAGGTGGCTCCATCCCGGTAGAGGTGGGCCTGGGTTCCCGACGGCCCCCGACTGTTACTTGAGGCGGAGCGACAGGGCAGGTTGAGACCACCTAGGAGAGGGGTGGGCCTGGCCCTGGTCGGCGTTCGCAGATACTTAACACGCTTAACGAGATCTGGGTATTTGATCTGAGTCTGGCCATTTGGTCTATACGCACTAACCATCTACGTGGGAGTAGTTATGGGTATCCCGGCGTCGTGGTATCAGCCGAAGCCTTCTTGACGTCAGCGACGGAGCGGCGCGCGCTGGATTGGACTGGAACGCCACTAGGCTAGGTCTGCTTCCGGCCGCCCTCGCAACGTGCAGGTGTGCTAAGGGCGATGGGCCCAGACCCCTGGGCGCTTAGGTTTAGACCGGCGTGCTGACCTCTCTGTTGGTCTAGGTGGGGCTACGACGTGTTGATCTTCCGAGGCCGGGCATGACCCAGGAAAGTGTGTCCGGCCAAATGGGATCGAGCGTGTTGGGGTATGTGGTGCACCCCTGCAGGGAAGTTTATCTATTCGAATAGCCGTGTCCCTCGGTAAAAGGACGACCCGGAGTTGTACCTTGACCTTATGACAACTAGAACCGGATACTTAATAAAACACACCCTTCCAAGTGCCAGATACAACCGGTGATCGCTCTCTCACAGGGCGACGAGGGGAGGATCATCGGTTAGGATATTGCTATGCGATGCTACTTGGAGGACTTCAGTTTACCCTCTTCTACATGTTGCAAGACGGAGGCTGCCAGAAGCGTAGTCTTCGAAAGGATTAGTTATCACCCTCTTATTCTGGCTTTCTGCAGTTCAGTCCACATATGATAGCCTTATTCCAGTTGATACCAATGCATACATATGTAGTATAGCTCCTTGCTTGCGAGTACTTTGGATGAGTACTCACGGTTGCTTTCTCCTTCTTTTCCCTCTATTCCTTCTACCTGGTTGTTGCAACCAGATGTTGGAGCCCAGGAGCCAGACGCCACCGTTGATGACGACTCCTACTACACCGGAGGTGCCTACTACTACGTGCTGCCCACTGACGACGACCAGGAGTAGTTTAGGAGGATCCCAGGCAGGAGGCCTGCGCCTCTTTCGATCTGTATCCCAGATTGTGCTAGCCTTCTTAAGGCAAACTTGTTTAACTTATGTCTGTACTCAGATATTGTTGCTTCCGCTGACTCGTCTATGATCGAGCTCTTGTATTCGAGCCTTCGAGGCCCCTGGCTTGTAATATGATGCTTGTATGACTATTTTTTTTATTTGTAGAGTTGTGTTGTGATATCTTCCCGTGAGTCCCTGATCTTGATCGTACACATTTGCGTGTATGATTAGTGTACGATTAAATCGGGGGCGTCACAAGTTGGTATCAGAGCTGACTGCCTGTAGGAATCCCCTTCCACACTCCTTGGCCGAAGTTGAGTCTAGTCGATGGAAATTGTTTTACTAACTTGGCTGTGCGGCCCTTGGGCCCACGTCGCCATCGGGTGGTATTAGGATCTTTTACTCCTCGATCCTTACTCTGGGACTCTGATCTCTCTTCTATTCGGGTTAAATGATTTTACTAAAAACAAAACTAACTTTAGGTTCTCGAAAGTACTTTCTCCCGGAGAGCCCCTCACCTCAGATGATCGCCTGCTGCACCTGAAGATTCCGAAGATACTCTTTTCCTCTCGAGACTTTGTGCCCATCACTTTTGCTATTCCCGACCACCGATAAATCCTTAGGGATAACTACTTACACTTGCCATTCATACGATCATCCCCCATTGATCTTGTTATTACAAGATACCCCGAAGTCTTCTCTATTGTTCCGAGAATACTTTGTGCCTACTGCCTAGCAGTTCCTTGCCACATGAATACCCCTTCAATTAAATCCTCGCACTTGTCGAGTATCCACTCATCCCCAGTTGTTCATGTGTTTCACAATGGTTTTTGAAATACTATTCGATCTTTCAAAAATCCCTAGTAGCTTATTGCTCTGCAATACCTGCCTGCTTGCATTATGGATGCTTTCCATATGTCTGGCAATATTCGTTAGTATCCTTAGGCATCGTCCTTTTGATCCTATTGATTCAACATGAGTGCGAATGCACGCAATCATCAGTTGATCCTTTTAAATTATCTTTCCGGCTCAGACGTTATTTTAAAACATGAGCTGGATCTCGACCAATCAAATTGCTGTCGATTGTACCCTTAAGGCTATTCAACTTATCCATCCCTGATCAGAGCATTGCTTCTGATCCCTTGTCTTGGAATTGATAATTCCTTTGCATTTGAGCCCTGAATTAGTCGGTTGTTTCTAAAGTCTGATCTCCTTGCATTGTTTCTCCCTCTGGTTGAGTACTGATGCTCGCACCAGATCCCTTGCAGATCACCAGATCATTTGCTGGATTTTATCCGACAGCGTCCGTCATATTCTATAAGTCTGTGAGCCTTTTCTCGGATACATAATACCTTTGGTAAATTGTATCCTCTGCTTTCTCAAACATGCTCTACTATCGAGCTAGTGTTATTTATTCTTGAAATTTGTGGTATATACTCCTAAGATGCCCTGATGGGTTGAACATATGCCTTCTCTAAACTGTGTGAACTCGAAAGTTTTCACGAGTCATACTCTTCTGGTATTTTGCTAGATAAAATTTCTATACTACAACTTCATCAAAAGCGAGAAGTAAAATGAAAGGTTATGCATGGAAGAATTGGGAGTCGACCTTGAGCCTTTGCGTTCATGCCCATGGACCCGATGTGAAACTTATCATCGAAGCTTCTTGTAAATGATATTAGTTCCCTTGGTATAAGTTCATCTTATATCTGGGATCCGGCCTTTTACAATCGTGGTTCCGACCATGTTCTCTTTTAAATACCATTTTTGATGCAAGTGTAAGCACTTGTCTCCTGTGGATCAGTACCTCGGTCCAACCTCTACTTTGATCCGTCTTCGAGGATTACCCCCCTGGTATCTCGAGATTATCTTGAAACTGCATAACTTCTTATGAGTTCTTCATCAAGTACTACATTCTCACTGATTACAGTTTTCATGGGCTCTGAGTTATTAAACACTCAAAGACACCGATAACTGAACCGAGTCTGCCCTACGGTTCAGCAACTCTTGATAATCTTCTTTAAGTTCGAGTTTGTACTCGATCATGTCATTCCTAGCCTGATCGGCTATATCATTATCGTGCTAAATTTTAACTGTGCTACCTGGTCCTTAATCCCGGAGCACAACTTTCGATGATGAGCTAAGCTTACGTCGATCTTCCTCGTCATACCAATTCACCTTGAACAACAAGCTTGATTTCAAGTTTGTGCCCTACCCATGGTTCCAATAACCTTCCGCTTCATCATTCCTTTGATTTGATGTTGTCACTGATTGATTACATCTTGAAATCTCTCGACCAATGTGCCGTGAAGATCATCAACCTTATGAGGTCTTCCTGGATATCAATTGAATTCATGATGAGAAATACCATCCTTGCCCCGATGAATTGTATTATCATCGGCCACTTTATTGCCTCCCCTCCAACACAAACTTATTCGTGTTTTGAGTTATACCTTGAGGTCCTTGCTATACAACATTTGTTCTTCTTTACCTTGGCATGTTATCACCTTTTATGTCAAGAATGTCGTGGTAATTTTACCACCTCTTGAGAATTCTTGATATAGTAATATCTCTCGCCTTATGCGATCATTTCTTGGTCTCCGTATTGTTTCTAACCGGAATACCGACTAATGGTCTGTGTTGTACAAATTCTAAACTTCTAGCAACCCTATTGCTTGAAGTTATTGTTCTACAGTTTCATTCTAAGCCTTTTGATTATTGAATCATCATTCAAACATTGATCGTGCTACCTAGTCCAGATTCCTGGTTGCACCCTTCTATCATTGTTCAGTTGTGTATGTTTCCCTCGAGCATACATCATTATGACATTTGATCCGACAGATGATATTTCCTTGTTCACATAATTGTGGAAATCAATCCTATGGAAATCGCGATGATTTGTTGCTGAGCCTGTCAGCCACCTCCTCATCCTCTCCTTGGTTTACTGATGACCTCTTGTTTCAGAGCTCACTTACATAGATCACTTCTGAGAATCTCACAATGTCATCTCGTCAAATTGTGTTGCACCTTTTCTGCTCAGGCATCCTAAGTCTAAGGTATCATGACACCAATCAGATCTGAATCTCGGTCAGATATGATGGTTGGAACTTATTTCCAAGAGTTATAATGTTGGTCTTTATATATGACCCGGTAAGGTTATGTCAGGCCTAGCACACCTGGCCTGAGGACCTATCGTTGTAGTATCTTTTTTTAGCAAGTTTAGCCATTCTTCCGTGAGGAAATTGTAAGACTTATTTCACAAGCTATTCCTGATGGATCCTTTGTGTTTCCAAAATCTGACCTTTGCTTGAATACCATGTCAATGCTTCTTGAAGCATGTTTGTGGTACTCCGATTTTCAATAAGAGCATTGAAAGCGCAATGCTAAGTTTTCTTTAACCATTATCCAAACACCGTTGTATGGGTACAGTCATGAAATTTCTCTCCCCTTACTTAAAGGGTTTTCTACATGATATCCTGCCACGGATATCATGCTCTGTTTGTCCTTGGGAAGGATATACCCCTGAAATGTGTGTTTAAACACATTTTCCTTTCCATTCTTCTGTTAAATCTGAGAATCACATTTTCCTTTCCATTGTTCTGTTTACCTTCTTGAGGTTTATATGATCTAAGCAGTAATACGTCACTGCTTTTATAAGCACCTCAGCGTACAACTCTGTCAGTAAGACCCTGTTACCATTGTTGATGACATTCCGGTAACCACCGATGAACGAGAACTTTGCCTATTGGTCCGCCTCGTTACAACGAGCAGGAAAATGGTTCTCTTCGTCCCTCGCCCTTGGTACCGACATTGTTGCCAACATAAATGATAGGCTACCCTCTGACATGTCTTGCTATCACGACCGTGCAAGATATCAACGCTTTACCTACTTTTAACCACATGGTGGGCCCATAACCCACAATTACACAGGATCGAAACCTGACCCTCCTATACACCCCCGGTTTCCAAATTTAATTCCTCGCACTTGGCCTCGTTTGTGATTCACGAGCCACCTTCCGAGAAATCATCGATTCTGGTATTAAGCACAATACCTATACCGTTGCCTTGTTTCAGGCAACGAAGATTGTCTATCCGTTTCAAACTTCTTATGGTACCTTCTTACTTTGCTCTCGATGTGTTTTAATTGTTCAACTCGAGAGATACTCTTATGATCATTCGTGGGATACCCCCTAAATGAATTTCCCTTATAACATTCAATTGTTGTAAAGCTGCCCCTTACCTATTCGTAAGTACGATGGAGTTCCTCGAAGAAAGGACGACAACTTCATCATGATGCATTGGAATAAAGAACTGAAGACATCAACGAAGGGAATTAACTTCTTCGAGAAGATCCGTTAGAATTTTGTAACTAAACCTTCCCCCCTTTCACTACCTCTTAAATCTCGGGACGAGATTTCTTGTAGTGGAGGAGAATTGTGACGCCCGGGTAATTAAGCTACAATGATCCTCTGCTAATGATGCCACGTCACCTCGTTTATAGTTGCTAATCTCCAGTTAGTTCGAAACCGATTCATATTCAAATTCAAAATTAGGCAAACAATAAAAGTTTTCAAATACTAAAACTAAAATGTTCGGAGTGAACCAAATAATGCGTAGGTAATTATGGTGGAGAAACCACATTTTTATAAAAGTTCTAAATGCATTTAAATAATTAAAACTGTAGGAAAAACAAATAAGTAGATGTGTTGGTATTTTATAAAATACTAAACTATATTATTTGGGTGTTAAACCTTTTTGTGGCAGAGGTATAATTAGTGTTACTATTTAAGATACAACTTTTATGTTTTATAAAACTAGAATAAAATAAAAACAGTAAAAGAAAAAGAACAAAGAAAAAAAAGGAAAAGAAAACAGTACCCCTCCCCTTTCCGACTGGGCCTTAGCCCAGTTGGTCGTGTGGCCGAGTGGCCTGCCGGCCCACCCCCTGGCCTACTTAGGCCACCCCCACTCCCTCTCCTTATCCCTCCACCCGGTGAGACCCACTCCGCCACCGACACCACTCCCCCGAAAATATCTCCCCCTCCCTCTTCCCCCGATTGGATCGGGATCGAGAGGAGGAGGTCGCCCGACGCCGCCCCGCGCCCGGAGCTCGCCTCGCCGGACCTCCCTCACTGGTCTGCTTCCACGCCATCGCCAGACCCCGCCGCCCTGCCTCGTCCCCGCAGCCCCTTCCTCGACTCCTCGCTCGACTCGATCTGGACGGCGCTCCGCTCCCAGCGCCGCCACGCGCTGCAGCCCGACGACCCCGCCGCCTGGATCGACGCCACCTCGACCTCATCTCGTCCCCGCCGGCCTGCCTCCCCAACGCCGTCGTCGCCGTCTTCCTCCTCAACCCCCCGCTGCCCAGACCCTACCAGCCCCGTGAGCATCCCCGCGCCGGTCCTCCTCTCTTCCTCCCCGCGCACGCGCTCGAACCCGTGCCGCGCATCGCACCCCCTCGCCGCGGTGAGCGCCTCGTGCCCCTGTTGTTGTCCTACCGCGCGCCCGCCCACGCGGGGCCGCGCTTGCTGCCGCTCGCGGCTCCGGCCGTCCCGTGATGGCCTCGCCTCCGCTCCTCTGCTTCCGCCGCGCGTGCGTCGTCCCGCTCGTTCGTTGCCGCCTACTCCCCTGAGCCGCAGGCGCCCGCGCTTGCTTTCCCGCTTCGCTCCGCCCCACCACTCGCGTCGGCCACGCCTCGAACCTCCCCAGCTTGCGGCTGCTCCGCGCCACGCGCGCGCCATGTGCGCGCTCGCGCCTCCCCTCCCCCGCATATGCCCGCGCGCCGGCCCCGCAAGCCGCGCTCGGCCCGCCGCACGGCCCCCTCCGTCTCCGCGCCGTTCCGGCCGCCTGCCGGTGCCGTGGCCGCCGGCGCCCCGTGGCGCTGGGCCGCACCCGTTACGGCTGCGTCCAGGTGACCCGACGCCCGCACCCGCAACGCCCACACGCCCGCTAAGGCCCCTTCGGGCCACTGACCAGAGGGGCCCAGCCCAGAGAACGTTTTAAAAGAAAATGAAAAATAAAATAAAATAAAATGAATTAATTAATTTAATAATTAATTAAATTAATTAATTAGTGAATTAATTAATTTAATTAATCTAATTAATTAGTTAAGTTTAATTAAACTGTAATTAGATTAACCTAAACCCTAATTAACCTAATTAGAGGATGACAGGTGGGTCCCCACTGGACCCACTGGTCAGGTTGACCAAGTCAACCCTGTTGACTGCTGATGTCAGCATGACATCATGCTGATGTCATTAATCTGTTTTTCGAATTAATTTAAACAATTAATTAAATTTCAGAAATTAATAAAATCTTTAGAAAATCATATCTTTTAATCCGTAACTCAGATTAAAATATTTTCAACATGAAAGTTGCTCAGAACGACGAGACGAACCCGGTTACGCAGCCCGTTCGTCCGTCACGCATCCCTAGCATAGCAAACTCGCAACTTTCCCCCTCCGGTCCTCTGCCCGAAAACGCAAAACACCGGGGATACTTTCCCGGATGTCATCCCCCTTCCCCGGTATCACCTATTACCGCGTTAGGGCACCTCTAACGCCGTTACTTGTCATGTCATGCATCACTATGCATATGCTTGCTTAAATATTTATTGTTTCTCCCCCCTCTTCT
Organism: Triticum monococcum; assembly: GCA_034509565.1. Classification (NCBI taxonomy): domain Eukaryota; kingdom Viridiplantae; phylum Streptophyta; class Magnoliopsida; order Poales; family Poaceae; genus Triticum; species Triticum monococcum. The sequence goes on from CM067843.1 coordinate 481,298,177, forward strand.
CTCGATAGACACCGAGACCGACGCCGCTGCTACCCAGTACGACTACGGAGTTGACGACCCCTCTCACTTGCCAGAGCAACCAGGCAAGCCCCCCCCCCCTTTGATCACCAGATATCGCCTACTCTCCTCTATACTGCTTGCATTAGAGTAGTGTAGCATGTTACTGTTTTCCGTTCATCCTATCTTGATGCATAGCCTGTCCTTGCTACTACTGTTGTTACCTTTACCTGCAATCCTAATGCTTAGTATAGGATGCTAGCTTATCATCAGTGGCCCTACATTCTTGTCCGTCTGCCATGCTATACTACTGGGCCGTGATCACTTCGGGAGGTGATCACGGGCATATACTATATACTTTACACAGTTACATTACCTGTGATACTGTTCGGAGATGGGGGCTGAAGGGGCAGGTGGCTCCATCCCGGTAGAGGTGGGCCTGGGTTCCCGACGGCCCCCGACTGTTACTTGAGGCGGAGCGACAGGGCAGGTTGAGACCACCTAGGAGAGGGGTGGGCCTGGCCCTGGTCGGCGTTCGCGGATACTTAACACGCTTAACGAGATCTGGGTATTTGATCTGAGTCTGGCCATTTGGTCTATACGCACTAACCATCTACGTGGGAGTAGTTATGGGTATCCCGGCGTCATGGTATCAGCCGAAGCCTTCTTGACGTCAGCGACGGAGCGGCGCGCGCTGGATTGGACTGGAACGCCACTAGGCTAGGTCTGCTTCCGGCCGCCCTCGCAACGTGCAGGTGTGCTAAGGGCGATGGGCCCAGACCCCTGGGCGCTTAGGTTTAGACCGGCGTGCTGACCTCTTTGTTGGTCTAGGTGGGGCTACGACGTGTTGATCTTCCGAGGCCGGGCATGACCCAGGAAAGTGTGTCCGACCAAATGGGATCGAGCGTGTTGGGGTATGTGGTGCACCCCTGCAGGGAAGTTTATCTATTCGAATAGCCGTGTCCCTCGGTAAAAGGACGACCCGGAGTTGTACCTTGACCTTATGACAACTAGAACCGGATACTTAATAAAACACACCCTTCCAAGTGCCAGATACAACCGGTGATCGCTCTCTCACAGGGCGACGAGGGGAGGATCATCGGTTAGGATATTGCTATGCGATGCTACTTGGAGGACTTCAGTTTACCCTCTTCTACATGTTGCAAGACGGAGGCTGCCAGAAGCGTAGTCTTCGAAAGGATTAGTTATCACCCTCTTATTCTGGCTTTCTGCAGTTCAGTCCACATATGATAGCCTTATTCCAGTTGATACCAATGCATACATATGTAGTATAGCTCCTTGCTTGCGAGTACTTTGGATGAGTACTCACGGTTGCTTTCTCCTTCTTTTCCCTCTATTCCTTCTACCTGGTTGTCGCAACCAGATGTTGGAGCCCAGGAGCCAGACGCCACCGTTGATGACGACTCCTACTACACCGGAGGTGCCTACTACTACGTGCTGCCCACTGACGACGACCAGGAGTAGTTTAGGAGGATCCCAGGCAGGAGGCCTGCGCCTCTTTTGATCTGTATCCCAGATTGTGCTAGCCTTCTTAAGGCAAACTTGTTTAACTTATGTCTGTACTCAGATATTGTTGCTTCCGCTGACTCGTCTATGATCGAGCTCTTGTATTCGAGCCTTCGAGGCCCCTGGCTTGTAATATGATGCTTGTATGACTATTTTTTTATTTGTAGAGTTGTGTTGTGATATCTTCCCGTGAGTCCCTGATCTTGATCGTACACATTTGCGTGTATGATTAGTGTACGATTAAATCGGGGGCGTCACACCTAATCTAGTCTTCGACGTCTTCTCACCAGCGCGGAGCTAAGTGCTGCCACTGGGCGTGGGAGGGAGCCCCAGGGCCTGAGGCCGGCGCTCCTGAGACTCCGGGGCATGTACAGCCCCACTCATTATTATGTGACAGTGTCACCAGGCGGCGAGCTTCACAGGCATTGGCCTTGCTTCACAGGCTCCGGGCCTTTTCAAAAAGGGATGATCTTCACAGGCACTCGCCTTGCTTCACAGGCTTTGGGCCTTTTCAAAAAGAGATGATCTTCACAGGCACTCGCCTTGCTTCACAGGCTCCGGGCCTTTTTCCAAAGCAATGATCTTCACAGGCACTCGCCTTGCTTCACAGGCTCCGGGCCTTTTTCCAAAGCAATGATCTTCACAGGCACTCGCCTTGCTTCACAGGCTCCGGGCCTTTTTCCAAAGCGATGATCTTCACAGGCACTCGCCTTGCTTCACAGGCTCTGGGCCTTTTTAGGGATAGAACCTCCGGAGGTGCTGGATGTTCCACGCGTTCTGGACCGGCACTCCCTCCTGAGTCTCCAAGCGCGCAGAGCCGGGCCTGGAAACATGAACAACCTTGAACAGGCCCTCCCACATGGGAGAGAACTTGTGCAATCCCTCCCTGGAGAGGACCCGCCTGAGCACGAGGTCTCCTACCTCAAGGGTCCTGGGGCGGATGTTGCGGCAGTGGTACCGCCGCAGCGCTTGCTGATACCTCGCCGCTCGCAGCGCGGCCTCCCGGCGACGTTCCTCCCCGAACACGAGGTCCATCCCCCGCATGGCGTCCTGCTGTGCCTCGTCGAACACCAGGACCTGCGCGGAGCGACGTCTGACCTCGTGAGGGAGGACTGTCTCCGCTCTGTAGACCAGGAAGAATGGGGTTTCTCCAGTCGGTTTGGTCGCGGTGGTGCGGATGGACCACAACACGGACTGAAGCTCGTCGTACCAACCTCGGCCACAGGCCTCCAGCTTCTTCTTGAACGTCCTGGTCTTGAGGCCCCTCAGGACCTCCGCGTTGGCTCGCTCGGCCTGGCCGTTGCTTCGGGGGTGCACCACTGAAGCGTAGCATATCTGCGTTCCAAGGTTAGCACAGTATGTTTTGCAGAGGTTACTGGTGAACTGCGAACCGTTGTCTGTGATGATGCGGTTCAGCACCCCGAACCGGCTCACGATGCCCCTGATGAACTTGACCGCGGAGCCCGCGGGGATGGTGCGGACGGCCTCCACTTCAGCCCACTTGGTGAACTTGTCCACGGCGACGTAAAGGTAGCGGTAGCCCCCTGGTGCCCAAGGAAACGGGCCCAGGATGTCCAGCCCCCAGACTGCGAATGGCCACGAAAGGGGTATAGTCTGCAGGCCTCCCGCCGGCTGATGGATTTGCTTGGCGTGGCACTAGCAGGCCTCACAAGCTTTCACCAGTTCGACGGCGTCATTGAGTGCGGTGGGCCAATAAAACCCACTGCGGAACGCCTTGCTGACGAGGGTCCGTGATGATGAATGATGTCCACAGTCTCCGCCGTGTATGTCTTCCAGCAGTTCCTTTCCTTGCTCCCTGGAGATGCAGCGCAGGGATACATCGTTTGGTCGCTTCTGGTAGAGCTCTCCATCCTTGATGCAGTACGCCGTGGCCTGCCGTGCCACACGCTCCGCTTCCTCCTCCTTCTCCGGCAAGGTCCATTGTGTTAAGTAACTCCGGAGCTCCGTGATCAGCATCCCTCCTGAGGTTCCATCGTCAGGAGTAGGCGTGCTCCTGAGGCCGGGCCACAGACCGGGGCTCCTGAGGCGGGTGGCTGGGGGAGCTCCTCCCGAGGCTGAGCCGTGTTTGACAATGACGGCAAGGCTGAGGGCTTGAAGAGCCGCTCCTTGAAGACACCAGGCTCCTGAGGTAACCGCCTGGACGCCCGTTTAGCGATGTCGTCGGCCTCCTGATTGGTGCCTCGGGGCACATGCTGCAACTCCAACCCCCAAAACTGCTTCTCCATCCGGCGGACCTCCGCAAGGTAGGCTTCCATGTGCTCATCCTTCGGCTCGTACACCTTGTTGGAGAAATTAACAAGGAGCTGCGAATCGCCCTTAATGGTGAGGCGTTTCACCCCCAGGGCTGCCGCGGCCTTCAAACCCGCTATCAAACCTTCATACTCCGCTATGTTGTTGGAGACCTTTTCACCTTGCTGGAAACAGAGCTGTACGGCGTAGTGGAGCTTATCCTGAGTGGGCGATATAAGCACCGCCCCAGCCCCAGCACCATGTCTGGAGAACGCCACGTCAAAGTGCATGACCCAGCCTTCTGGCGCCTCGCTCCCCGGGGAGAGGGACCGATCCTCGTCGGCATTGAGGCTTGGTGCCTCCGTCCATTCTGCCACAAAATCCGCCAACGCTGCTCCTTTGATGACCCTGGTTGTGCTGAACTCGAGTTGAAACACCTGCAGCTCTATGTTCCACTCAGCGACCCTTCCGGCTGAGTTAGGGCTCCTGAGCACTCTCTCCAGGGGGTATGACGAGACGACTTTGATGGGATGAGCCTGGAAGTAGTGATGCAGCTTGCGCCAAGCTACCAGTAGCGCGAGGAGGAGCTTCTGAGGCATTTGGTACCGTGCCCTCGCATCCCGTAGCACCGTGATAACAAAGTAAACTGGGTGCTCGACAAGGATGGGAGCATCTGGGGTTGCCGCGCCCTCGGGAGGTAAGGGCGCCTCACGGGGCGACGCGGCCTCGGGAGGTGGACCATCTGGTCGGGCGGCCTCTCCTGCCCCCGGTGCATTCCTCGGCAGCTGACCCTCCTCAGCTGCGGTTGTGGCTTCTGCAGGCTTTCCTTGTTCCTGTTTTGTCCTGCCTCGGGCTGCCGCTGCGGCCTTGACTTGGCGCTCCTCCCTAACCGCCACCAGGGCTGCGCTGGCGGAGTAGGGTGTGGCGGCGAGGTACAGCAGCAGGGGCTCCTGAGGGCGCGGAGCCACCATGACTGGGGGACTGGTCAGGTACCTCTTGAGATCTTGAAACACCTTATCTGCCTCTTCAGTCCATTCAAAGGGCCCCTTTTTCTTCATCAGCTGGAAGAAAGGCAGCGCTCGCTCCCCCAGTTTGGAGATGAAGCGCCCTAGCGCGGTCACGCGCCCAGTGAGCTTCTGCATTTCTCTGAGGGTCTTTGGTGGACTCATGTCTTCGACCGCCTTGACCTTCTCGGGGTTGGCCTCGATGCCACGATGGGACACGAGGAATCCCAAGAGCTTGCCCGAGGGGACGCCAAACACACATTTCTCCGGGTTGAGCTACAGGTTTACTGCGTCGAGGCTCGCGAAGGTCTCCTCCAGGTCTTGTATCAGGGTCTTGGCCTCCCGAGATTTTACCACAATGTCATCAACGTAGGCTTCGACATTCTTTCCGAGCTGCTGGCCCAAGGTGATGTGCATCAGTCGCTGAAAGGTTGCCCCTGTGTTACGCAGCCCGAACGGCATGCATGTATAGCAGTATACCCCGCACGGGGTCAAGAAGGCGGTCTTCTCAACGTCTTCCACGGCCATCTTGATCTGGTGATACCCGGAGAAGGCGTCCAGGAAGCATAGCAGGTCGCACTCTGCAGTGGAATCGACAATCTGGTCGATGCGGGGGAGCGGGAACGGATCTTGCGGGCATGCCTTGTTGAGGTTGGTGAAGTTGACGCACATGCGTTCTTTCCCCCCTTCTTGGGCACAACGACAGGGTTGGCCAACCAATCCGGGTATCGGACCTCGCGAATGACCCCGGCGGCCTCTAGTTTGTGGGTCTCTTGGGCGATGAAAGCCTGCTTCTCCGTGGACTGCCGCCTGGCCTTCTCCTTCACGGGGCGTACGTTTGGGCACACGTTGAGGTGATGCTCGATGACACTTCTGGGGATCCCCGCCAGCTGATCTGGCTCCCAAGCAAATACCTTCTTATTCGAGCACAGGAACTTGACCAAGGCCTCCTCCTGCTCAGGCTCTAGGTTGGCGCCTATGGTGAAAGTGGCACCGGAGGACCCGTCCTCGTCGACGGGTATCTGCTTGGTTTCTGATTTGTCCTGGGTGAACGACTGCTTCTTCTTGGTGGGCGCAGCCCCCTTGGGCTCAGGGGTCTCCGCGTCAACGGGCCGTGCCGGTGCCGCCGTTTTGAAGGCGAGCTTGAGTACTTGCAGGGCATCCCCGGTGTCCCCGTGCACGGCGAGGGTGCCGCTGCTCCCGGGCATCTTCATGAGGTTGTACGCCGAGTGCGTGGCGGCCATGAATTGAGCCAGAGTTGGGTAGCCAAGGATGGATTTGTAAGGGAGGCCGATGGGGGCGATGTCGAAGTCGACCATCTCCGTGCGGAAGTTGTCGTAGGTGCCGAAGGTTACCGGGAGCCGGATCTGTCCCAAGGAGTCGGATGATCCGCCCCCGACACCCGAGAAAGATCGACTGGGTCGCAGCCGCTCCCAAGGTATGCAGAGGAGGCTGAAAGTCTCGACCGAAAGCATGCTGAGGCCCGCGCCGCCATCAACGAGGGTCCTGGTGACGGCCACCTGGTAGATAGTGGGGGTGCACAACAGCGGGAGTGCGCCCGAGCCGACCGGGTTGGTGGGGTGGTCCTCCGAGCTGAAGGTCAGGCCGGCCTCGAGCTCCGCCCGGTCCGGGGAAGCCCCTTGCCGTGCGGAGACGGTGTTAACCCGGCAGGCAAAGGGCTTCACGTGGCGACTTGTGGGCGGCGCCTGCGAGCCGCCCAGGAGGGCCGCAACGACCGGAGGCGTCGACGTCGTGGTGCAGTCACTCCGTCGCGTGGGTGGATGCCGGAGTGGCGCTCGCCGCTCGTTTCCCACCGGGCCTGTGGCGGTGTCGATGGCAGGCGACGGGGAACGACGAGGACGCCTACCGACGGGGGTCATCCGGGCGACGCGAGAAGCGGTGGCGGCCGAGCGCTCGGCGCGGGCCCGACGAGCGTCAGACATGGATGTGACGGTCGGAGGAGAGCGGAGCGGTGGAAGACGAATTCCGGCGCACCCCTACCTGGCGCGCCAAATGTCGGATTTCGGGTTCCGGCAGACCCTTAAGGTTCGAACACTGGGTGCGCGCGGAGATCACGTCCTCAACCTCCCCGTCTCACAAAGATCTAAACTACTAAAAGAACAGCACAAGAGACACAAGATTTATACTGGTTCGGGCCACCATTGTGGTGTAATACCCTACTCCAGTGTGTGGTGGATGGATTGCCTCATGGGGCTGGTGATGATGAACACTACAAGGAAGAACTGCCTCGCGAGGGTCTGTTCTTGACTGGGGCGGTGAACTGAGGAGTTCAGTCGCCCTTCTCTCTCTCTCTCTCTCTCTCTCTCTAATTTCGATCCCCCTCCACCTGAGAACCGAACCCCTTGCTATGTGGGCGGCCGGTCCTATTTATAGAGGCCCTGGTCCTCTTCCCAAATATTGAGCGGGAAGGGAGCCAACAATGGCGGGCTAATTTGAAGGGGGACAGCAAGTACTCTTATCCTGACTAAAGGTGGTCTTCGCCTGCGAAAGACTCTGCGGTGACGCCGTGCTGGGCTCCATGGTGACCTCCGTCTCGTAGTCCGCTTGGTCATGGTCTTGTTGCACCGAAATGGCAACTTTTGCCTGATGCCTCGGTACTCCGCGGCTGCGCTTGCCCCCTTTGCACCAAAGAGGAAAGAAGGACGCTGCGCGTGCTGGTGCCCGCCTGGCACCCTCGTTCGTCATGGCTTGCGTCACTGGCACCTCGCGAGGTACCCCGCCTTGATATCTCCGTCTCCTCGCGAGCCAGCCTGAGGAGGCTGCGCCTGAGGATGCGTCGTGTCGTCCGCCTCGCGAGGCTTGCCCCTCGCGAGGGTCTTGAGTCTTGTGTTGGTGAATATGGGCCATGTTGGGTCCCGACTCAAGCCACGCCGTAGGCCACAGGCAGGCAAGTCTAGGGACCCCCGTTCCCAGAACACCGACAGTGGCAGAGTATGCTTGGTTGATGAAGATCAAGCTGAAGAGGGAAGAGCCCGCGAGAGCTGTCGGAGGATATGAGAGCAAGGAGTTTGCCGTAGACCAACCCCGGTCCTCGAACAAGCACTGCCAGCTGACGAGGAGGAGGAAGATATCCTTAAACCTTACCTTACTCATCATACTCCTGCTAAGATTGAAGCCTTTCGCATCATTGAAATAGTTCTCATACAAAATAAGTATCTAACTCGCGAGAATATTATGCATCAAGAGCACATCACCCACCTCAGGAGCGTCATCCGTCGATTGGAGAATCTTCCTATTGGGGAACGTAGCAATAATTCAAAAAATTTCCTACGTGTCACCAAGATCAATCTAGGAATGCTAGCAACAAGAGAGAGGGAGTGCATCTTCATACCCTTGAAGATAGCTAAGCGAAAGCGTTACAAGAACGCGGTTGATGGAGTCGTACTCGCGGCGATTCAAATCGCGGAAGATCCGATCTAGCGCCGAACGGACGGCGCCTCCGCGTTCAACACACGTACAGCCCGGGGACGTCTCCTCCTTCTTGATCCAGCAAGGGGAGAGGAGAAGTTGAGGGAGAACTCCAGCAACACGACGGCATGGTGGCGATGGAGCTCATGGTTCTCCAGCAGGGCTTAGCCAAGCACAATGGAGGAGGAGGAGGAGGTGTAGGAGGAGGGAGGGCTGCGCCAGGGAAGGGGTGCGGCTTCCCTCCCACCCCTCCACTATATATAGGGGCAAGGGGAGAGGGGGAGGTGCCCTAGGGTTTCCCCTAGGGGGCGGCGGCCAAGCAGATTGGATCTCCCTAGGGAAAATCCTAGGGAGACTTGCCCCCCAAGCCAAGCAGGTGGAGGCTTGCCTCCCAAGCCAGGTGGAGGCGCCCCACCTTCACAAGTAACATGGGAAAGGGTGTGGGGGGTGCACCACCCCTTAGTGGGCTGGTTTTCCCCTTCCCCTTTGGCCCATGAGGCCCTCCAACACTTGTCAGGGCTCCTGAAACACCTTTCGGTCATGCTGGCCATAGCCTGGTACCCTCGGAACACTTCCGGAATCCAATACCCTTCGTCCAATATATCGATCTTCACCGCCGGACCATTCCGGAACTCCTCGTGATGTCCGGGATCTCATCCGGGACTCTGAAATACCTTCGGTAACCACATACTATTTCCCATAACAACTCTAGCGTCACCGAACCTTAAGTGTGTAGACCCTACGGGTTCGGGAACCATGCAGACATGACCGAGACACCTCTCCGGCCAATAACCAGTAGCGGGATCTGGATACCCATATTGGCTCCCACATGTTCCATGATGATCTCATCGCATGAACCACAATGTCGGGGATTTGATCAATCCCGTATTCAATTCCTTTTGTCAATCGGTATGTTACTTGCCCGAGATTCGATCGTCGGTATCCCAATACCTCGTTCAATCTCGTTACCGGCAAGTCACTTTACTCGTTCTGTAATGCATGATCCCGTGGCTAACTCATTAGTCACATTTGAGCTCATTATGATGATGCATTACCGAGTGGGCCTAGAGATACCTCTCCGTCATACGGAGTGACAAATCCCAGTCTCGATTCGTGACAACCCAACAGACACTTTTTGAGATACCTGTAGTGCACCTTTATAGCCACCCAGTTACGTTGTGACATTTGGTGCACCCAAAGCATTCCTATGGTATCCGGGAGTTGCACAATCCCATGGTCTAAGGAAATGATACTTGACATTAGAAAAGCTTTAGCAAACGAACTACACGATCTTGTGCTAGGCTTAGGATTGGGTCTTGTCCATCACATCATTCTCCTAATGATGTGATCCCGTTATCATTGACATCCAATGTCCATGGTCAGGAAACCATGACCATCTATTGATCAACGAGCTAGTCAACTAGAGGCTTACTAGGGACATGTTGTGGTCTATGTATTCACACATGTATTACGGTTTCCGGTTAAAACAATTATAGCATGAACAATAGAAAATTATCATGAACAAGAAAATACAACAATAACCATTTTATTAGTGCCTCTAGGGCATATTTCCAATAGTCTCCCACTTGCACTAGAGTCAATAATCTAGTTCACATCACTATGTGATTGCAATGAATCCAAAACCCATGGGGTTTGTTCATATCTTGCTTGTGATAGAGGTATATTAGTCAATGAGTCTAAACCTTTCAGATCCATGTGTGCTTTACAAATCTCTATGTCATTTTGTAGATGCAGCTACCACGCGCTACTTGGAGCTATTCCAAATAACTGTTCTACTATACGAATCCGGTTTACTACTTAGAGTCATCCAGATTAGTGTCAAAGTTTGCATCGACGTAACCCTTTACGATGAACTCTTTTACCACCTCCATAATCGAGAAAATTCCTTAGTCCACTAGTTACTAAGGATAAGTTTGACCGCTATCATGTGATCCATTCCTGGATCACCCTTGTACCCCTTGACTAACTCATGGCAAGGCACACTTCAGGTGCGGTTCACAGCATAGCATACTGTAGAGCCTACGTCTAAAGCATAGGGGATGACCTTCGTCCTTTCTCTCTATTCTGCCGTGGTCAAGTCTTGAGCCTTACTCAATACTCTCACCTTGTAACACAGCCAAGAACTCCTTCTTTCCTGATCTATTTTGAACTCCTTCAACATCTTGTCACTGTGTGTATTCATTTGAAAGTATTATTAAGCGTTTTTGATCTATCCTTATAGATCTTGATGCTCAATGTTCAAGTAGCTTAATCCAGGTTTTCCATTGAAAAACACTTTTCAAATAACCCTGTATGCTTTACAGAAATTCTACAACATTTCTGATCAACAATATGTTAACAACATATACTCATCAAAAATTCTATAGTGCTCCCACTCACTTCTTTGGAAATACAAGTTTCTCATAAACTTTGTATAAACCCAAAATCTTTGATCATCTCATCAAAGTGTACATTCCAACTTCGAGATGCTTACTCCGGTCCTTAGAAGGAATGCTGGAGCTTTGCATACTTGTTAGCATCTTTCAGGATTGACAAAACCTTCTGGTTGTATCACATACAACCTTTCCTCAAGAAAAACATCGAGGAAACAATGTTTTGACATCCTATCTGCAAGATTTCATAAATAATGCAGTAACTACTAACATAATTCCAACAGACTCTTAGCATCTCTACGAGTGAGAAAGTCTCATCATAGTCAACTCCTTGAACTTGTCGGGAAACATCTTAACGAAAAGTCGAGCTTTCTTAATGGTGACACTTACCATCATTGTCTGTCTTCCTTTTAAAATCCATCTGCACCCAACAGCCTTACGACCATCAAGTAGTTCTTTCAAAGTCTATACTTTGTTTTATACATGGATCCCCTCTCGGATTTTATGGCCTCGAGCCATTCGTCGGAATCCGGGCCCACCATCGCTTCTCCGTAGCTCATAGGTTCATTGTTGTCTAGCAACATGACTTCCAAGACAGGATTACGTACCACTCTGAAGTAGTACACATCCTTGTCGACCTATGAGGTTTGGTAGTGACTTGATCCGAAGTTTCATGATCACTATCATAAGCTTCCACTTCAATTGGTGTAGGTGCCACAGGAACAACTTCATGTGCCCCGCTACACACTAGTTGAAGTGATGGTTCAATAACCTTATCAAGTCTCCACCATCCTCCCACTCAATTCTTTCGAGAGAAACTTTTCCTCGAGAAAGGACCCGTTTCTAGAAACAATCACTTTTGCTTCCGGATCTGAAATAGGAGGTATACCCAACTATTTTTGGGTATTCTATGAAGATGCATTTATCCGCTTTGGGTTCGAGCTTATCAGCCTGAAACTTTTTCACATAAGCATCGCAACCCCAAACTTTTAAGAAACGACAGCTTAGGTTTCTCTAAACCATAGTTCATACGGTGTCGTCTCAATGGAATTGTGTGGTGCCCTATTTAAAGTGAATGCGGTTGTCTCTAATGCCTAACCCATAAACGATAGTGGTAATTCGATAAGAGACATCATGGTATGCACCATATCCAATAGGGTGCAGTTATGATGTTCGGACACACCATCACACTATGGTGCTCCAGGCGGTATTAGTTGTGAAACAATTTCCACAATGTCTTAATTGTGTGTCAAACTCGTAACTCAGATATTCATCTCTATGATCATATCATAGACATTTTATCATCTTGTCACGATGATCTTCAACTTAACTCTGAAATTACTTCCACCTTTCAATAATTCAGATATGTGTTTCATCAAGTAAATATACTCAACATCTACTCAAATCATCTGTGAAGTAAGAACATAACGATATCCACTACGTGCCTCAGCACTCATTGGACTGCACACATCAAAATGTATTACTTCCAACAAGTTGCTTTCTTGTTCCATTGTACTGAAAACGAGGCCTTTCAGTCATCTTGCCCATGTGGTATGATTTGCATGTCTCAAGTGATTCAAAATCAAGTGAGTCCAAACGATCCATCTATATGGAGTTTCTTCATGCATATCTACCAATAGACGTGGTTCACATGTCTAAATCTTTTCAAAAACGAGTGAGTCCAAAGATCCATCAACATGGAGCTTCTTCATGCATTTTATACCAACATGACTCAAATGGCAGTGCCACAAGTATGTGGTACTATCATTACTATCTTACATCTTTTGGCATGAACATGTGTATCACTACGATCGAGATTCAATAAACCATTCATTTTAGGTGCAAGACCATTGAAGGTATTATTCAAATAAACAGAGTAACCATTATTCTCCTTAAATGAATAACTGTATTGTGATAAACAAAATCCAATCATGTATATGCTCAACGCAAACACCAAATAACAATTATTTAGGTTTAACACCAATCCCAATGGTAGAGGGGGCGTGCGATGTTTGATCAAATCAACCTTGGAAACACTTCTAGCACATATCATAATCACACCTTTAGCTAGTCTCCGTAGCCTTTTATTTCGAGTTACTAACACTTAGCATCCGAACCGGTATTTATTACCCTGGTGCTACTAGGAGTACTAGTAAAGTACACATTATAATGTATATCCACTATACTTATGTCGACCTTGCTAGCCTTCTCATCTACCGAGTATCTAGGGTAGTTCTGATTCAGTGACCGTTCCCCTTATTTCAGAAGCACTTAGTCTCGGGTTTGGGTTCAACCTTGGGTTTCTTCACTAGAGCAGCAACTGATTTGTCATTTCATGAAGTATCCCTTTCTTGCCCTTGCCCTTCTTGAAACTAGTGGTTTTACTAACCATCAACAATTGATGCTCCTATTTGATTTCTATTTTCGCGGTGTCGCGAATAGCTCAAGGATCATCATATCTATCCCTGATATGTTATAGTTCATCACGAAGCTCTAATAGCTTGGTGGTAGTGACTATGGATAACCATCACTATCTCATCTGGAAGATTAACTCCCACTCGATTCAAGCGATTGTAGTACTCAGACAATCTGAGCACATGATCAACGATTGAGCTTTTCTCCCTTAGTTTGTAGGCTTAAGAAACTTGTCAGAGGTCTCATACCTCTTGACGTGGGCACTAGTCTGAAATCCCAATTTCAGTCTTTGGAACATCTCATATGTTCTGCGACGTTCCAAAAACGTCTTTGGTGCCACAATTCTAAACCGTTAGCATTACGCACGGAACTATCACGTAGTCATCAAAACGTGTATGTCAGATGTTTCCCAACATCTACAGACGACGCTCGAGGTTCAGCACACCGAGCGGTGCATTAAGGACATAAGCCTTCTGCGCAGCAATGAGGATAATCCTCAGTTGACGGACCCAGTCCGCATAATTTCTACTATCAACTTTCAACTAAATTTTCTCTAGGAACATATCTTAAATAGTAGAACTAAAGTGTAAGCTACGACATAATTTGCAAAGACCTTTTGACTATGCTCATGATAATTAAGTTCATCAGATTATTTAATGAACTCCCACTTAGATAGACATCCCTCTAGTCATCTAAGTGATACATGATCCGAGTCAACTAAGCCGTGTCCGATCATCACGTGAGACGGACTAGTTATCATCGATGAACATCTTCATGTTGATCGTATCTACTATACGACCCATGTTCGACCTTTCGGTCTCTTGTGTTCTGAGGCCATGTCTGTACATGCTAGGCTTGTCAAGTCAACCTAAGTGTTTCGCATGTGTAAATCTGGCTTACACCCGATGTATGCAAACGTTAGAATCTATCACACCTGATCATCACGTGGTGCTTCGAAACAACGAACCTTCGCAACGGCGCACAGCTAGGGGGAACACTTTCTTGAAATTTTAGCGAGGGATCATCTTATTTATGCTACCGTCGTTCTAAGCAAATAAGATGTAAACATGACAAACATCACATGAAAATCATAAAGTGACATGATATGGCCAATATCATCTTGCGCCTTTTGATCTCCATCTTCGAGGCGCGACATGAACACCATCGTCATCGGCGTGACACCATGATCTCCATCATCATGATCTCCATCATCGTGTCTTCATGAAGTTGCCTCGCCAACTATTACTTCTACTACTATGGCTAACGGTTAGCAATAAAGTAAAATAATTACATGGCATTTTTCATTGACACGCAGGTCATAAATAAATTAAGACAACTCCTATGGCTCCTGCCGGTTGTCATACTCATCGACATGCAAGTCGTGATTCCTATTACAAGAACATGATCAATCTCATACATCACATATATCATTCATCACATCCTTTTGGCCATATCACATCACATAGCATACCCTACAAAAACAAGTTAGACGCCCTCTAATTGTTGTTGCATGTTTTACGTGGCTGCTATGGCTTTCTAGCAAGAATGTTTCTTACCTACGCAAAACCACAACGGTGATATGCCAATTGCTATTTACCCTTCATAAGGACCGTTTTCATCAAATCTGATCCGACTAAAGTGGGAGAGACAGACACCCGCCAGCCACCTTATGCATCAAGTGCATGTCAGTCGGTGGAACCAGTCTCACGTAAGCGTACGTGTAAAGTCGGTCCACAATGCCGCCGGATCAAGATAAGACTAGTAATGGTAAGCAAATTGAACAAATCATCGCCCACAACTGCTTTGTGTTCTACTCGTGCATAGAATCTACGCATAGACCTAGCTCATGATGCCACTGTTGGGGAACGTAGCAATAATTCAAAAAAAATCCTACGTGTCACCAAGATCAATCTAGGAGATGATAGCAACGAGAGAGAGGGAGTGCATCTTCATACCCTTGAAGATCGCTAAGCGGAAGTGTTACAAGAACGCGGTTGATGGAGTCGTACTCGCGGCGATTCAAATCGCAGAAGATCCGATCTAGCGCCGAACGGACGGCGCCTCCGCATTCAACACACGTACAGCCCGGGGACGTCTCCTCCTTCTTGATCCAGCAAGGGGAGAGGAGAAGTTGAGGGAGAACTCCAGCGGCACGATGGCATGGTGGCGATGGAGCTCGTGGTTCTCCAGCAGGGCTTCGCCAAGCACTATGGAGGAGGAGGTGTAGGAGGAGGGAGGGCAGCGCCAGGGAAGGGGTGCGGCTTCCCTCCCACCCCTCCACTATATATAGGGGCAAGGGGAGAGGGGAAGGCACCCTAGGGTTTCCCCTAGGGGGCGGCGGTCAAGCAGATTGGATCTCCCTAGGGAAAATCCTAGGGAGACTTGCCCCCCAAGCCAAGCAGGTGGAGGCTTGCCTCCCAAGCCAGGTGGAGGCGCCCCACCTTCACAAGTAACGGGGGAAAGGGTGTGGGGGCGCACCACCCCTTAGTGGGCTGGTTTGCCCCTTCCCCTTTGGCCCATGAGGCCCTCCAACACTTGCCGGGGCTCCCGAAACACCTTTCGGTCATGCTGGCCATAGCCTGGTACCCCCGGAACACTTCCGGACTCCAATGCCCTTTGTCCAATATATCGATATTCACCACCGGACCATTCCGGAACTCCTCGTGACGTCCGGGATCTCATCCGAGACTCCGAACTACCTTCGGTAACCACATACTATTTCCCATAACAACTCTAGCGTCATCGAACCTTAAGTGTGTAGACCCTACGGATTCGGGAACCATGCCGACATGACCGAGACACCTCTCCGGCCAATAACCAATAGCGGGATCTGGATACCCATATTGGCTCCCACATGTTCCATGATGATCTCATCGGATGAACCATGATGTCGGGGATTCGATCAATCCCGTATTCAATTCCCTTTGTCAATCGGTATGTTACTTGCCCGAGATTCGATCGTCGGTACCCCAATACCTCGTTCAATCTCATTACCGGCAAGTCACTTTACTCGTTCCGTAATGCATGATCCCGTGGCTAACTCATTAGTCACATTCAGCTCATTATGATGATGCATTACCGAGTGGGCCCAGAGATACCTCTCCGTCATACGGAGTGACAAATCCCAGTCTCGATTCGTGCCAACCCAACAGACACTTTCGGAGATACCTGTAGTGCACCTTTATAGACACCCAGTTACGTTGTGATGTTTGGTGCACCCAAGCATTCCTACGGTATCCGGGAGTTGCACAATCTCATGGTCTAAGGAAATGATAGTTGACATTAGAAAAGCTTTAGCAAACGAACTACACGATCTTGTGCTAGGCTTAGGATTGGGTCTTGTCCATCACATCATTCTCCTAATGATGTGATCCCGTTATCAATGACATCCAATGTCCATGGTCAGGAAACCATGACCATCTGTTGATCAACGAGCTAGTCAACTAGAGGCTTACTAGGGACATGTTGTGTGCTATGTATTCACACATGTATTATGGTTTTCGGTTAATACAATTATAGCATGAACAATAGACAATTATCATGAACAAGAAAATACAATAATAACCATTTTATTATTGCCTCTAGGGCATATTTCCAACACTTCCAATCCTTAAAGATAGGATCGCTTCTTCACCGCCATCATCTTCTTCGCCACCAAAGGAGAATTGAGTATCGGGTATGGGCACTCCCCTTGGCTTCCGCCAAGCTTGGGGGAGGTGCCCCAATATCGTATCATCCCACTATCTTTTTACTTCCACTTATTTTAGTTCGATCCTTTTGCTTTAGATGAATAAAAGTTTAGTTCAATCCATTCTTCTTTGAGAGTTTTCTTAGTGATCTATCCTTGTAATTGTGTGCAAGTTATATAATAAAGTTTAGTATGAGTTTTGCTTTCTTTACTTTCATGTTGCAAATAAAAGAAAAGAAATAAGAAAGGAAACAAATAAAAGAAAGGAAATAAATAATGAAAATATTATATACTAATCCTATGGTAGGTGATGGCACCACATAAGGAAAAGTATAAGTAGAAAATTTTATTAGAGATTGACAAACATAGCATTAGTCAATGTTGCAACTCATGAAAGAATTAATAAGGGAAGAGAAGATTCTCATATAAATATACTATCCTAGAAATCTTTTGCGATTGTGAGCCCTCATCAAAATATTACATGCCAAAATTGTTGACGTTGGACAAGGAAGACAACTTAATGATTTATGTTTGTTCATATTCACATAGAAGTCATCTTGTCATATATCCTTTTGTTGGGGAACGTAGCAGAATTTTAAAATTTTCTACGCATCACCAAGATCAATCTATGGAGTCATCTAGCAACGAGGGAGAGAGGAGTGCATCTACATACCCTTGTAGATCGCGCACGGAAGCGTTCAAGAGAACGGGGTTGATGGAGTCGTACTCGACGTGATCCAAATCACCGATGACCAAGTGCCGAACGGACGGCACCTCCACGTTCAACACACGTACAGTTGGGAAGACGTCTCCTCCTTCTTGATCCAGCAAGGGGGAAGGAGAGGTTGATGAAGATCCAGTAGCACAACGGCGTGGTGGTGGAAGCAACGGTGATCTCGGCAGGACTTCGCCAAGTGCAGGGAGACGGAGGAGTGTCACGGGAGGGAGAGGGAGAGGCCAGGGGCTTGGGTGCGGCTGCCCTCCCTCCCCCCCCCCCCCACTATATATAGGGTTCCTAGGGGGGCGCCGGCCCTAGGAGATCCAATCTCCTAGGGGGGCAGCGGCCAAGGGGGTGCCTTGCCCCCCAAGGCAAGGGTGGCGCCCCCCACCCCTAGGGTTTCCAACCCTAGGCGCAGGGGGGGCCAAGGGGGGTGCACCAGCCCACTAGGGGCTGGTTCCCCTCCCACTTCAGCCCATGGGACCCTCTGGGATAGGTGGCCCCACCCGGTGGACCCTTCCGGTGGTCCCGGTACAATACCGATTACCCCCGAAACTTTCCCGATGGCCGAAACTTGACTTCCTATATATAAATCTTCACCTCCGGACCATTCCGGAACTCCTCGTGATGTCCGGGATCTCATCCGGGACTCCGAACAACTTTTGGGTTACCGTATGCTAATATCTCTACAACCCTAGCGTCACTGAACCTTAAGTGTGTAGACCCTACGGGTTCGGGAGACATGCAGACATGACCGAGACGCCTCTCCGGTCAATAACCAACAGCGGGATCTGGATACCCATGTTGGCTCCCACATGCTCCATGATGATCTCATCGGATGAACTACGATGTCGAGGATTCAATCAATCTGTATACAATTCCCTTTGTCAATCGGTACGTTACTTGCCCGAGACTCGATCGTCGGTATCCCAATACCTAGTTCAATCTCGTTACCGGCAAGTCACTTTACTCATGTCGTAATGCATGATCCCGTGATCAACCACTTGGTAACATTGAGCTCATTATGATGATGCATTACCGAGTGGGCCCAGAGATACCTCTCCGTCATACGGAGTGACAAATCCCAGTCTCGATTCGTGCCAACCCAACAGACACTTTCGGAGATACATGTAATGTACCTTTATAGTCACCCAGTTACGTTGTAACATTTGGCACACCCAAGGCACTCCTACGGTATCCTGGAGTTTCACAATCTCATGGTCTAAGGAAATGATACTTGACATTCAGAAAAGCTATAGCAAACGAACTACACGATCTTTGAGCTAAGCTTAGGATTGGGTCTTGTCCATCACATCATTCTCCTAATGATGTGATCCCGTTATCAATGACATCCAATGTCCATAGTCAGGAAACAATGACTATCTTTTGATCAACGAGCTAGTCAACTAGAGGCTCACTAGGGACGTGTTGTGGTCTATGTATTCACACATGTATTACGATTTCCGGATAACACAATTATAGCATGAACAATAGACAATTATCATTAACAAAGAAATATAATAATAACTATTTTATTATTGCCTCTAGGGCATATTTCCAACAGTCTCCTACTTGCACTAGAGTCAATATTCTAGTTACATTGTGATGAATCGAACACCCATGCAGTTCTGGTGTTGATCATATTTTGCTCTAGGGAGAGGTTTAGTCAATGGATCTGCCACATTCAGGTCCATATGTACTTTACAAATCTCTATGTCTCCATTTTGAACACTTTCACGAATGGGGTTGAAGCGACGCTTGATATGCTTGGCCTTCCTATGAAACCTGGGCTCCTTGGCAAGGGCAATAGCTCCAGTGTTGTCATAGAAGAGAGTCATCGGGCCCGACGCATTGGGTATGACTCCTAGGTCGGTAATGAACTCCTTCACCCAGACTGCTTCTTGTGCTGCCTCCAAGGCTGCCATGTACTCCGCTTCACGTGTAGATCCCGCCACAACGCTTTGCTTGCAACTGCACCAGCTTACTGCCCCACCATTCAAAATATACACGTATCCGGTTTGTGACTTAGAGTCATCCAGATCTGTGTCGAAGCTAGCATCGATGTAACCCTTTACGACGAGCTCTTCGTCACCTCCATACACGAGAAACATGTCCTTAGTCCTTTTCAGGTACTTCAGGATATTCTTGACCGCTGTCCGGTGTTCCATGCCGGGATTACTTTGGTACCTTCCTACCAAACTTACGGCAAGGTTTACATCAGGTCTGGTACACAGCATAGCATACATGATAGACCCTATGGCTGAGGCATAGGGGACAACACTCATCTTTTCTCTATCTTCTGCTGTGGTCGGGCATTGAGTCGTGCTCAATCTCGTACCTTGCAATACAGGCAAGAACCCCTTCTTTGACTGATCCATTTTGAACTTCTTCAATATCTTGTCAAGGTATGTACTCTGTGAAAGACCAATGAGGCGTCTCGATCTATCTCTATAGATCTTGATGCCTAATATATAAGCAGCTTCTCCAAGGTCCTTCATTGAAAAACACTTGTTCAAGTAGGCCTTTATGTTTTCCAAGAATTCTATATCATTTCCCATCAACAGTATGTCATCCACATACAATATGAGAAATGCTACAGAGCTCCCACTCGCTTTCTTGTAAATGCAGGCTTCTCCATAAGTCTGCGTAAACCCAAACGCTTTGATCATCTCATCAAAATGAATGTTCCAACTCCGAGATGCTTGCACTAGCCCATAAATCGAGCGTTGGAGCTTGCACACCTTGTCAGTATTCTTAGGATCGACAAAACCTTCCGGGTGCATCATATACAATTCTTCCTTAAGGAAACCATTAAGGAATGCCGTTTTGACGTCCATTTGCCATATCTCATAATCATAGAATGCGGCAATTGCTAACATCATTCGGACGGACTTCAGCTTCGCTACGGGTGAGAAAGTCTCATCGTAGTAAACCCCTTGAACTTGTTGATAACCCTTAGCGACAAGCCGAGCTTTATAGATGGTCACATTACCATCCGCGTCTGTCTTCTTCTTAAAGATCCATTTATTTTCTATGGCTCGCCGATCAACGGGCAAGTCAGTCAAAGTCCACACTTTGTTTTCATACATGGATCATATCTCGGATTTCATGGCGTCCAGCCATTTGTCAGAATTCGGGCCCGCCATCGCTTCTTCATAGTTCGAAGGTTCACCGTTGTCTAACAACATGATTTCCAAGACAGGGTTGTCGTACCACTCTGGTGCGGAACGTGTCCTCGTGGACCTACGAAGTTCAGTAGTAACTTGATCTGAAGTTTCATGATCATCATCATTAACTTCCTCTCTAGTCGGTGCAGGCACCTCAGGAACATTTTCTTGAGCTGCGCCACTTACCGGTTCAAGAGGTAATATTTCATCAAGTTCTACTTTCCTCCCACTTATTTCTTTTGAGAGAAACTCTTTCTCTAGAAAGGACCCATTCTTGGCAACAAAGATCTTGCCTTCGGATCTGAGGTAGAAGGTATACCCAATAGTTTCTTTAGGGTATCCTATGAAGACGCATTTTTACGATTTGGGTTCGAGCTTTTTAGGTTGAAGTTTCTTGACATAAGCATCGCATCCCCAAACTTTTAGAAACGACAGCTTAGGTTTCTTCCCAAACCATAATTCGTATGGTCTCGTCTCAACGGATTTCGACGGAGCCCTATTTAAAGTGAATGCGGCAGTCTCTAAAGCATAGCCCCAAAATGACAGCGGTAAATCGGTAAGAGACATCATAGATCGCACCATATCTAATAGAGTGCGATTACGACGTTCGGACACACCATTACGCTGAGGTGTTCCAGGCGGCGTGAGTTGTGAAACTATTCCACATTTTCTTAAGTGTGTGCCAAATTCGTGACTCAAGTATTCTCCCCCATGATCTGATCGCAAGAACTTGATTTTCTTGTCAAGTTGATGCTCAACCTCACTCTGAAATTCCTTGAACTTTTTAAAGGTCTCAGACTTGTGTTTCATTAAGTAGACATACCCATATCTACTCAAGTCATCAGTGAGGGTGAGAACATAACGATAGCCACCGCGAGCCTCAACACTCATTGGACCGCACACATCAGTATGTATGATTTCCAATAAGTTGGTTGCTCGCTCCATTGTTCCTGAGAACGAAGTCTTGGTCATTTTGCCCATGAGGCATGGTTCGCATGTGTCAAATGATTCGTAATCAAGAGACTCTAAAAGTCAATCTGCATGGAGCTTCTTCATGCGTTTGACACCTATGTGACCAAGGCGGCAGTGCCACAAGTATGTGGGACTATCATTATCAACCTTACATCTTTTGGTATTCACACTATGAATATGTGTAGCATTACACTCGAGATTCATTAAGAATAAACCATTCACCATCGGAGCATGACCATAAAACATATCTCTCATATAAATAGAACAACCATTATTCTCGGATTTAAATGAGTAGCCATCTTGAATTAAACGAGATCCTGATACAATGTTCATGCTCAAAGTTGGCACTAAATAACAATTATTGAGGTTTAAAACTAATCCCGTAGGTAAATGTAGAGGCAGCGTGCCGACGGTGATCACATCGACCTTGGAACCATTCCCGACGCGCATCGTCACCTCGTCCTTCGCCAGTCTCCGCTTATTCCGCAACTCCTGCTTTGAGTTACAAATGTGAGCAGCCGCACCGGTATCAAATACCCAGGAGCTACTACGAGTACTAGTAAGGTACACATCAATTACATGTATATCACATATACCTTTAGTGTTGCCGGCCTTCTTGTCCGCTAAGTATTTGGGGCAGTTCCGCTTCCAGTGACCACTTCCCTTGCAATAAAAACACTCAGTCTCGGGCTTGGGTCCATTCTTTAGCTTCTTCCCGGCAGCTTGCTTACCGGGCGCAGCAACTCCCTTGCCGTCCTTCTTGAAGTTCTTCTTACCCTTGCCTTTCTTGAACTTAGTGGTTTTATTCACCATCAACACTTGATGTTCCTTTTTGATTTCCACCTCTACTGATTTCAGCATTGAATACACCTCAGGAATGGTCTTTTCCATCCCCTGCATATTGAAGTTCATCACAAAGCTCTTGTAGCTCGGTGGAAGCGACTGAAGGATTCTATCAATGACCGCGTCATCCGGGAGATTAACTCCCAACTGAGTCAAGCAGTTATGCAACCCAGACATTCTGAGTATGTGCTCACTGAAAGAACTATTTTCCTCCATCTTACAGCTGAAGAACTTGTCGGAGACTTCATATCTCTCGACCCGGGCATGAGCTTGAAAAACCATTTTCAGCTCTTCGAACATCTCATATGCTCTGTGTATCTCAAACCACTTTTGGAGCCCCGGTTCTAAGCTGTAAAGCATGCCGCACTGAACGAGGGAGTAATCATCAGCACGTGACTGCCAAGCGTTCATAACGTCTTGGTTCTCTGGGACAGGTGCATCACCTAGCGGTTCTTCTAGAACATAATCTTTCTTGGCAGCTATGAGGATGATCCTCAGGTTCTGGACCCAGTCCGTATAGTTGCTGCCATCGTCTTTCAGCTTGGTTTTCTCTAGGAACGCGTTGAAGTTGAGGACAACGTGGGCCATTTGATCTACAAGACATATTGTAAAGATTTTAGACTAAGTTCATGATAATTAAGTTCATCTAATCAAATTACTCAATGAACTCCCACTCAGATAGACATCCATCCAGTCATCTAAGTGAAACATGATCTGAGTTAACTAGGTCGTGTCCGATCATCACGTGAGACGGACTAGCCAACATCGGTGAACATCTTCATGTTTGATCGTATCTCCTATACGACTCATGCTCGACCTTCCGGTCTTCCGTGTTCCGAGGCCATGTCTGTACATGCTAGTCTCATCAAGTCAACCTAAGTGTATTGTGTGTGTAAATCTGGCTTACTCCCGTTGTATTCGAACGTTAGAATCTATCACACCCGATCATCACCTGGTGCTTTGAAACAACGAACCTTCGCAACGGTGCATAGTTAGGGGGAACACTTTCTTGAAATTATTACGAGGGGTCATCTTATTTAAGCTACCGTCGTTCTAAGCAAATAAGATGTAAAACATGATAAACATCACATGCAATCAAATAGTGACATGATATGGCCAATATCATTTGCTCCTTTTGATCTCCATCTTCGGGGCTCCATGATCATCATTGTCACTGGCATGACACCATGATCTCCATCATCGTGTCTTCTTGAAGTTGTCTCTTCATCTATTACTTCTACTACTATGGCTAACGCTTTAGCGATAAAGTAAAGTAATTACATGACGTTTATGTTGACACGCAGATCATAAATAAATAAAGACAACTCCTATGGCTCCTGCCGGTTGTCATACTCATCGACATGCAAGTCGTGATTCCTATTACAAGAACATGATCATCTCATACATCACATATATCATTCATCACATCCTTTGGCCATATCACATCACATCACAAAACACTTGCTGCAAAAACAAGTTAGACGTCCTCTAATTGTTGTTGCAAGTTTTTACGTGGCTGCTATAGGTTTCTAGCAAGAACATTTCTTACCTACGCCAAAACCACAACGTGAATTGCCAATTTCTATTTACCCTTCATAAGGACCCTGTTCATCGAATCCGATCCGACTAAAGTGGGAGAGACAAACACCCACCAGCCACCTTATGCAACTAGTGCATGTCAGTCGGTGGAACCAGTCTCACGTAAGCGTACGTGTAAGGTCGTGAAGGAAATATGCCCTAGAGGCAATAATAAAGTTATTATTTATTTCCTTATATCATGATAAATGTTTATTATTCATGCTAGAATTGTATTAAACGGAAACATAATACATGTGTGAATACATAGACAAGCAGAGTGTCACTAGTATGCCTCTACTTGACTAGCTCGTTAATCAAAGATGGTTATGTTTCCTAACCATGAACAAAGAGTTGTTATTTGATTAACAGGATCACATCATTAGTTGAATGATCTGATTGACATGACCCATTCCATTAGCTTAGCACCCGATCGTTTAGTATGTTGCTATTGCTTTCTTCATGACTTATACATGTTCCTATGACTATGAGATTATGCAACTCCCGTTTGCTGGAGGAACACTTTGTGTGCTACCAAACATCACAACATAACTGGGTGATTATAAAGGTGCTCTACAAGTGTCTCCAAAGGTACATGTTGGGTTGGCGTATTTCGAGATTAGGATTTGTCACTCCGATTGTCGGAGAGGTATCTCTGGACCCTCTCGGTAATACACATCACATAAGCCTTGCAAGCATTGCAACTAATGAGTTAGTTGTGAGATGATGTATTACGGAATGAGTAAAGAGACTTGCCGGTAACGAGATTGAACTAGGTATTGAGATACCGACGATCGAATCTCGGGCAAGTAACATACCGATGACAAAGGGAACAACGTATGTTGTTATGCGGTCTGACCGATAAAGATCTTCGTAGAATATGTAGGGACCAATATGAGCATCCAGGTTCCGCTATTGGTTATTGACCGGAGACATGTCTCGGTCATGTCTACATTGTTCTCGAACCGTAGGGTCCGCACGCTTAACGTTACGATGACAGTTTCATTATGAGTTTATGTATTTTGATGTACCGAAGGTTGTTCGGAGTCCCGGATGTGATCACGGACATGACGAGGAGTCTCGAAATGGTCGAGACATAAAGATCGATATATTGGACGACTATATTCGG
This sequence comes from Triticum monococcum, assembly GCA_034509565.1. Taxonomy (NCBI): domain Eukaryota; kingdom Viridiplantae; phylum Streptophyta; class Magnoliopsida; order Poales; family Poaceae; genus Triticum; species Triticum monococcum. The sequence goes on from CM067843.1 coordinate 481,323,284, forward strand.
ACACCGGAAATGTTCCGGGTGATTTCGGAGAAAACCGGAGTGCCGGAGGGGTTACCGGAACCCCCCGGGGAAGTATTGGGCCTTAGTGGGCCTGAGGGGAGAGAGAGGGCAGCAGCCCAGGAGGTGGCGCACCCCCCCCCATGGGGAGTCCGAATTGGACTAGGGAGGCGGGGCGGCCCCTCTTTCCCTCTCCCTCTACCTCTCTTTCCTTCCCCCTCTCTCTTCCTAGTTGGACTAGGAAAGGGGAGTCCTACTCCCACTAGGAGGAGGACTCCCCCCTCCCTTTGGCGCGCACCATAGGGCCGGCCGGCCTCCCCCTTGCTCCTTTATATACGGGGGCAGGGGGCACCCTAGAACACACAAGTTGATCTTCGTGATCGTTCCTTAGCCATGTGCGGTGCCCCCCTCCACGATATTACACCTCGGTCATATTGTAGCGGTGCTTAGGCGAAGCCCTGCGACGATTGAACATCAAGATCGTCACCACGCCGTCATGCTGACGGAACTCCTCCCCGAAGCTTTGCTGGATCGGAGCCCGGGGAGCGTCATCGAGCTGAACGTGTGCCAAGAACTCGGAGGTGCCGGAGTAACGGTGCTTGGATCGGTTGGACTGGGAAGACGTACGACTACTTCCTCTACGTTGTGTCAACGCTTTCGCTTCGGTCTACGAGGGTACGTAGACAACACTCTCCCCTCTCGTTGCTATGCATCACCATGATCTTGTGTGTGCATAGGAAATTTTTTGAAATTACTACGTTCCCCAACAGTGGCATCAGAGCCTAGGTTTTATGGTTTGATGTTATATGCACAAGTAGAACACAAGTGAGTTGTGGGCGATATAAGTCATACTGATTACCAGCATGTCATACTTTGGTTCGGCGGTATTGTTGGATGAAGCGGCCCGGACCGACATTACGCGTACGCTTACGCGAGACTGGTTCTACCGCCGTGCTTTGCACACAGGTGGCTGGCGGGTGTCAGTTTCTCCAACTTTAGTTGAACCGAGTGTGGCTACGCCCGGTCCTTGCGAAGGTTAAAACAGCACCAACTTGACAAACTATCGTTGTGGTTTTGATGCGTAGGTAAGATTGGTTCTTGCTTAAGCCCGTAGCAGCCACGCAAAACTTGCAACAAACAAAGTAGAGGATGTCTAACTTGTTTTTGCAGGGCATGTTGTGATGTGATATGGTCAAGGCATGATGCTAAATTTTATTGTATGAGATGATCATGTTTTGTAACCGAGTTATCAGCAACTGGCAGGAGCCATATGGTTGTCGCTTTATTGTATGCAATGCAATCGCCCTGTAATGCTTTACTTTATCACTAAGCAGTAGCGATAGTCGTAGAAGCATAAGATTGGCGAGACGACAATGATGCTACGATGGAGATCAAGGTGTGGCGCCGGTGACGATGGTGATCATGACGGTGCTTCGGAGATGGAGATCACAAGCACAAGATGATGATGGCCATATCATATCACTTATATTGATTGCATGTGATGTTTATCTTTTATGCATCTTATCTTGCTTTGTTTGATGGTAGCATTATAAGATGATCTCTCACTAAATTTCAAGATAAAAGTGTTCTCCCTGAGTATGCACTGTTGCCAAAGTTCGTCGTGCCCAGACACCACGTGATGATCGGGTGTGATAAGCTCTACGTCCATCTACAACGGGTGCAAGCCAGTTTTGCACACGCAGAATACTCAGGTTAAACTTGATGAGCCTAGCATATGCAGATATGGCCTCGGAACACTAAGACCGAAAGGTCGAGCGTGAATCATATAGTAGATATGATCAACATAGCGATGTTCACCATTGAAAACTACTCCATTTCACGTGATGATCGATTATGGTTTAGTTGATTTGGATCACGTGATCACTTAGATGATTAGAGGGATGTCTATCTAAGTGGGAGTTCTTAAGTAATATGATTAATTGAACTTAAATTTATCATGAACTTAGTCCCTAATAGTATCTTGCTTGTTTAATGTTGATTGTAGATAGATGGCCCGTGCTGTTGTTCCGTTGAATTTTAATGCGTTCCTTGAGAAAGCAAAGTTGAAAGATGATGGTAGCAATTACACGGACTGGGTCCGTAACTTGAGGATTATCCTCATTGCTGCACAGAAGAGTTACATCCTCGAAGCACCGCTGGGTGCCAGGCCTGCTGCTGATGCAACTGACGACGTTAAGAACGTCTGGTAGAGCAAAGCTGATGACTACTCGATGGTTCAATGTGCCATGCTTTACGGCTTAGAACCGGGACTTCAACGACGTTTTGAACGTCATGGGGCATATGAGATGTTCCAGGAGTTGAAGTTAATATTCCAGCAGAATGCCCGGATTGAGAGATATGAAGTCTCCAATAAATTCTATAGTTGCAAGATGGAGGAGAATAGTTCTGTCAGTGAGCATATACTCAAGATGTCTGGGTATTGTAATCACTTGATTCAACTGGGAGTTAATCTTCCGGATGATAGCGTCATTGACAGAATTCTCCAATCACTTCCACCAAGCTACAAGAGCTTCGTGATGAACTATAATATGCAAGGGATGGATAAAACAATTCCCGAGCTCTTCGCAATGCTAAAGGCTGCGGAGGTAGAAATCAAGAAGGAGCATCAAGTGTTGATGGTCAACAAGACCACTAGTTTCAAGAAAAAGGGCAAAGGGAAGAAGAAGGGAAACTTCAAGAAGAACAGCAAACAAGTTGCTGCTCAGGAGAAGAAACCCAAGTCTGGACCTAAGCCTGAAACTGAGTGCTTCTACTGCAAGCAGTCTGGTCACTGGAAACGGAACTGCCCCAAGTATTTGGCGGATAAGAAGGATGGCAAAGTGAACAAAGGTATATGTGATATACATGTATTGATGTGTACCTTACTAGAGCTCGCAGTAGCACCTGGGTATTTGATATTGGTTCTGTTGCTAATATTTGCAACTCGAAACAGGGACTACAGATTAAGCGAACACTGGCAAAGGATGAGGTGACGATGCGCGTGGGAAATGGTTCCAAAGTCGATGTGATCGCAGTCGGCACGCTACCTCTACATCTACCTTCGAGATTAGTATTAGACCTAAATAATTGTTATTTGGTGCCAGCATTGAGCATGAACATATATCTGGATCTTGTTTGATGCAAGACGGTTATTCATTTAAATCAGAGAATAATGGTTGTTCTATTTATATGAGTAATATCTTTTATGGTCATGCACCCTTGAAGAGTGGTCTATTTTTGATGAATCTCGATAGTAGTGATACACATATTCATAATGTTGAAACCAAAAGATACAGAGTTGATAATGATAGTGCAACTTATTTGTGGCACTGCCGTTTAGGTCATATCGGTGTAAAGCGCATGAAGAAACTCCATACTGATGGACTTTTGGAACCACTTGATTATGAATCACTTGGTACTTGCGAACCAAGCCTCATGGGCAAGATGACTAAAACGCCGTTCTCCAGTAATATGGAGAGAGCAACAGATTTATTGGAAATCATACATACAGATGTATGTGGTCCGATGAATGTTGAGGCTCGTGGCGGATATCGTTATTTTCTCACCTTCACAGATGATTTAAGCAGATATGGGTATATCTACTTAATGAAGCATAAGTCTGAAACATTTGAAAAGTTCAAAGAATTTCAGAGTGAAGTTGAAAATCATCGTAACAAGAAAATAAAGTTTCTACGATCTGATCGTGGAGGAGAATATTTGAGTTACGAGTTTGGTCTACATTTGAAACAATGCGGAATAGTTTCGCAGCTCACGCCACCCGGAACACCACAACGTAATGGTGTGTCCGAACATCGTAATCGTACTTTACTTGATATGGTGTGATCTATGATGTCTCTTACAGATTTACCGCTATCGTTTTGAGGTTATGCTTTAGAGACGGCCGCATTCACGTTAAATAGGGCACCATCAAAATCCGTTGAGACGACGCCTTATGAACTATGGTTTGGCAAGAAACCAAAGTTGTCATTTCTTAAAGTTTGGGGCTGTGATGCTTATGTGAAAAAGCTTCAACCTGATAAGCTCGAACCCAAATCGGAGAAATGTGTCTTCATAGGATACCCAAAGGAGACTATTGGGTACACCTTCTATCACAGATCCGAAGGCAAGACATTCGTTGCTAAAAATGGATCCTTTCTAGAGAAGGAGTTTCTCTCGAAAGAAGTGAGTGGGAGGAAAGTAGAACTTGATGAGGTAACTGTACCTGCTCCCTTATTGGAAAGTAGTACATCACAGAAACCGGTTTCTGTGACACCTAAACCAATTAGTGAGGAAGTTAATGATGATGAACATAGAACTTCAGATCAAGTTACTACCGAACCTCGTAGATCAAACAGAGCAAGATACACCTTCTATCACAGATCCGAAGGCAAGACTTCTATTGCTAAATTCGGAAACTTTCTGGAGAAGGAGTTTCTCTCGAAAGATGTGAGTGGGAGGAAAGTAGAACTTGATGAGGTAACTGTACCTACTCCCTTATTGGAAAGTAGTACATCACAGAAAACTGTTTCTGCGACACCTACCCCAATTAGTGAGGAAGCTAATGATACTGATCATGAAACTTCAGGACAAGATACTACTGAACCTTGTAGATCAACCAGAGCGAGATCTGCGCCAGAGTGGTACGGTAATCCTGTTCTGGAAGTCATGCTACTAGATCATGATGAACCTACGAACTATGAAGAAGCGATGGTGAGCCCAGATTCCGCGAAATGGCTTGAAGCCATGAAATCTGAGATGGGATCCATGTATGAGAACAAAGTGTGGACTTTGGTTGACTTGCCCGATGATCGGCAAGCAATTGAGAATAAATGGATCTTCAAGAAGAAGACTGATGCTGACGGTAATGTTACTGTCTAGAAAGCTCTACTTGTTGCAAAAGGTTTTCGACAAGTTCAAGGGATTGACTACGATGAGACCTTCTCACCCGTAGCGATGCTTAAGTCTGTCCGAATCGTGTTAGCAATTGCCGCATTTTATGATTATGAAATTTGGCAAATGGATGTCAAAACTGCATTCCTGAATGGATTTCTGGAAGAAGAGTTGTATATGATGCAACCAGAAGGTTTTGTCGATCCAAAGGGAGCTAACAAAGTGTGCAAGCTCCAGCGATCCATTTATGGACTGGTGCAAGCCTCTCGGAGTTGGAATAAACGCTTTGATAGTGTGATCAAAGCATTTGGTTTTATACAAACTTTTGGAGAAGCCTGTATTTACAAGAAAGTGAGTGGGAGCTCTGTAGCATTTCTGATATTATATGTGGATGACATATTACTAATTGGAAATGATATAGAATTTCTGGATAGCATAAAGGGATACTTGAATAAGAGTTTTTCAATGAAAGACCTCGGTGAAGCTACTTACATATTAGGCATTAAGATCTATAGAGATAGATCAAGACGCTTAATTGGACTTTCACAAAGCACATACCTTGACAAAGTTTTAAAGAAGTTCAAAATGGATCAAGCAAAGAAAGGGTTCTTGCCTGTGTTACAAGGTGTGAAGTTGAGTAAGACTCAATGCCCGACCACTGCAGAAGATAGAGAGAAAATGAAAGATGTTCCCTATGCTTCAGCCATAGGATCTATCATGTATGCAATGTTGTGTACCAGACCTGATGTGTGCCTTGCTATAAGTCTAACAGGGAGGTACCAAAGTAATCCAGGAGTGGATCACTGGACAGCGGTCAAGAACATCCTGAAATACCTGAAAAGGACTAAGGATATGTTTCTCGTTTATGGAGGTGACAAAGAGTTCATCGTAAATGGTTACGTTGATGCAAGCTTTGACACTGATCCGGACGATTCTAAATCGCAAACCGGATACGTGTTTACATTAAATGGTGGAGCTGTCAGTTGGTGCAGTTCTAAACAAAGCGTCATGGCGGGATCTACGTGTGAAGCGGAATACATAGCTGCTTCGGAAGCAGCAAATGAAGGAGTCTGGATGAAGGAGTTCATATCCGATCTAGGTGTCATACCTAGTGCATCAGGTCCAATGAAAATCTTTTGTGACAATACTGGTGCAATTGCCTTGGCAAAGGAATCCAGATTTCACAAGAGAACCAAGCACATCAAGAGACGCTTCAATTCCATCCGGGATCTAGTCTAGGTGGGAGACATAGAAATTTGCAAGATACATACGGATCTGAATGTAGCAGACCCGTTGACTAAGCCTCTTCCATGAGCAAAACATGATCAGCACCAAGGCTCCATGGGTGTTAGAAGCATTACTGTGTAATCTAGATTATTGACTCTAGTGCAAGTGGGAGACTGAAGGAAATATGCCCTAGAGGCAATAATAAAGTTATTATTTATTTCCTTATATCATGATAAATGTTTATTATTCATGCTAGAATTTTATTAAACGGAAACATAATACATGTGTGAATACATAGATAAACAGAGTGTCACTAGTATGCCTCTACTTGACTAGCTCATTAATCAAAGATGGTTATGTTTCCTAACCATGAACAAAGAGTTGTTATTTGATTAATGGGATCACATCATTAGTTGAATGATCTGATTGACATGACCCATTCCATTAGCTTAGCACCCGATTGTTTAGTATGTTGCTATTGCTTTCTTCATGACTTATACATGTTCCTATGACTATGAGATTATGCAACTCCCGTTTGCCGGAGGAACACTTTGTGTGCTACAAAATGTCACAACGTAACTGGGTGATTATAAAGGTGCTCTACAGGTGTCTCCAAAGGTACATGTTGGGTTGGCGTATTTCGAGATTAGGATTTGTCACTCCGATTATCGGAGAGGTATCTCTGGGCCCTCTCGGTAATACACATCACATAAGCCTTGCAAGCATTGCAACTAATGAGTTAGTTGTGAGATGATGTATTACGGAACAAGTAAAGATACTTGCCGGTAATGAGATTGAACTAGGTATTGAGATACCGATGATCGAATCTCGGGCAAGTAACATACCGATGACAAACGGAACAACATATGTTGTTATGTGGTCTGACCGATAAAGATCTTCGTAGAATATGTAGGGACCAATATGAGCATCCAGGTTCCGCTATTGGTTATTGACCAGAGACGTGTCTCGGTCATGTCTACATTGTTCTCGAACCGTAGGGTCCGCACGCTTAACGTTACGATGACAGTTTCTTTATGAGTTTATGTATTTTGATGTACCGAAGGTTGTTCGGAGTCCCGGATGTGATCACGGACATGACGAGGAGTCTTGAAATGGTCGAGACATAAAGATCGATATATTGGACGACTATATTCGGACACCGGAAATGTTCCGGGCGATTTCGGAGAAAACCGGAGTGCCGGAGGGGTTACCGGAACCCCCCGGGGAAGTATTGGGCCTTAGTGGACCTGAGGGGAGAGAGAGGGCAGCAGCCCAGGAGGTGGCGCCCCCCCCATGGGGAGTCCGAATTGGACTAGGGAGGGGGCGCGGCCCCTCTTTCCCTCTCCCTCTCTTTCCTTCCCCCTCTCTCTTCCTAGTTGGACTAGGAAAGGGGAGTCCTACTCCCACTAGGAGGAGGACTCCCCCCTCCCTTTGGCGCGCACCATAGGGCTGGCCGGCCTCCACCTTGCTCCTTTATATAAGGGGGCAGGGGCACCCTAGAACACACAAGTTGATCTTCGTGATCGTTCCTTAGCCATGTGCGGTGCCCCCCTCCACGATATTACACCTCGGTCATATTGTAGCGGTGCTTAGGCGAAGCCCTGCGACGATTGAACATCAAGATCGTCACCACGCTGTCGTGCTGACGGAACTCCTCCCTGAAGCTTTGCTGGATCGGAGCCCGGGGAGCATCATCGAGCTAAACGTGTGTGTAGGATCGAAAGTATGTCTAGAGGGGGGGTGATTAGACTACTTGACCAAATAAAAACTTAACCTTTTCCCAATTTTAGTTCTTGGCAGATTTTATCCTTTTTTAGGACAAGTCAAGCAATCATCACACAATTCAAGCAAGCATGCAAAGAGTATATTGGCAGTGGAAAGTAAAGCATGCAACTTGCAAGAATGTAAAGGGAAGGGTTTGGAGAATTCAAACGCAATTGGAGACACGGATGTTTTTCCCGTGGTTCGGATAGGTGGTGCTATCCTACATCCACGTTGATGGAGACTTCAACCCACGAAGGGTAACGGTTGCGCGAGTCCACGGAGGGCTCCACCCACGAAGGGTAACGGTTGCGCGAGTCCATGGAGGGCTCCACCCACGAAGGGTCCACGAAGAAGCAACCACCCACGAAGGGTCCATGAAGAAGCAACCTTGTGTATCCCACCATGGCCATCGCCCACGAAGGACTTGCCTCACTAGCGGTAGATCTTCATGAAGTAGGCGATCTCCTTGCCCTTACAAACTCCTTGGTTCAACTCCACAATCTTGTCGGAGGCTCCCAAGTGACACCTAGCCAATCTAGGAGACACCACTCTCCAAGAAGTAACAAATGGTGTGTTGATGATGAACTCCTTGCTCTTGTGCTTCAAATGATAGTCTCCCCAACACTCAACTCTCTCTCTCATAGGATTTGGATCTAGTGGAAAGAAGATTTGAGTGGAAAGCAACTTGGGGAAGGCTAGAGATCAAGATTCATATGGTAGGAATGGAATATCTTGGTCTCAACCCATGAGTAGGTAGTTCTCTCTCAGAACATATGAGTTGGAATTGTGTATGTGCTCTGATGGCTCTCTCCACGAATGAAGAGGAGGTGGAGGGGTATATATAGCCTCCACACAAAATCCAACCGTTACACACAATCTACCAATCTCGGTGGGACCGAATCAACAAACTTGGTCGGACCGAAAAGGTAAACCTAGTGACCGTTAGAGATTTTCGGTGGGACTGACATGCAACTCAGTAGGACCGATTCTGTTAGGGTTTGGGCATAACGTAATCTCGGTGAGACCGATTACACAAACTCGGTGAGACCGAGTTTGGTAATAAGCTAACCAGAGAGTTGGTCAGGCAAACTCGGTGGGACCGATTTGCTCTTTCGGTGAGACCGAAAAGTTACAAAAGGGAAACACAGAGTTTACATTGCAATCTCAGTGGGACCGATTCGCTCTTTCGGTGAGATCGAAAAGTTACGAAAGGGAAACAGAGAGTTTGCAATCCCATCTCGGTGAGACCGAGATCCCTATCGGTAGGACCGAATTGCTAGGGTTTGGCAGTGGCTTATGACATATGAAACTCGGTGGCGCCGGATAGATAGAATCGGTATGACCGAGTTTGGCTTAGGGTTTAGGTCATTTGTGGATATGGGAAAGTGGTTGAGGATTTTGGAGCATATCACTAAGCACATGAAGCAAGAGGCTCATTAGGCAACACCTCATCCCTCCTTGATAGTATTGGCTTTTCCTAAAGACTCAATGTGATCTTGGATCACTAAAATATAAAATGAAGAGTCTTGAGCTTTTGAGCTTGAGCCAATCCTTTGTCCTTAGCATTTTGAGGGTTCCACTTTCACATACATGCCATGCCAATCTTTGAGCTTTCCTGAAATAATCATCTTGGAATAGCATTAGCTCAATGAGCTATATGTTGTTATGAATTACCAAAACCACCTAGGGATAGTTGCACTTTCAATCTCCCCCTTTTTGGTAATTGATGACAACATATAGATCAAAGCTTCGACAATGATAATAAGCATGAAATATATCGTCGCTTTGAGAAGTATGTGACAAGTAAGAGCTCCCCCTAAATTTGTGCATATTTAAAATTTGCTTTGGACTGCAAATGCACAAAGAGTTGGAGTCATGGGTTACTCTTCCATGTCACATACATCTTGGTGGAGCGCTTAAAATGATAAGAATGAAATACATGCACCCATCACCAAGAATAGTGAATGATCACATAAGATAGATAGGATAATAGCATTAAGCAATCATTAAGTGTAGCTTATGATCAAACACATGATCATCGATGTCTCACAGATAATGACGTAGTATCTCACACAAAAGCAAACGAAGTTCGAAAAACCACCAAATAAAACAAGAGAGAATAAAAGCAACACTCTCTCTCGAAGCCTATGATCTATACATTTTCTCCCCCTTTGGCAACAAGTTACCAAAAAGTTCCTAGAAAATGCATAGTGCTAAGTCGACACTCAGGCTTGATCTTCAGGTGGTGGTGGTGGAGTCCGGAGCACTCCAAGGACGAAGCCTTCTGTAGACGTGGTCAGAGTCGAGGCTGAAGTGGACGCTGGAGCTGGTGGAACTGAGGCTGTAGCTGGTGCAAACGTGGTGGCTCTGGTGTCAGCAACTGGCACTGCGGACGACCTCGGACCTCGTGGCACTCTGGCAAAGGCATCAGTTGCCGTCTTGCCTCTCTTCTCCTGCATGTCATCCTGGAGCTGCTCCACTACAGTCTGAATCTCTGTCACCTTGATATCCAAGTCATAGAACCTCTATTCTACGATCCTCTCTAGGCTTGCCTGGTTCTGAGTTAGGGTGGCTAATCCTTTCTCAATACGCAGGGTGGATGCAATCAGGTAACCAAGCTGCTCTTGTTTGGTTTTCAGGAAATATTCAGATGCCTCCTCTTGAGTAGGCATCTTGGCAGCTTTCTCCTTCCTAGCCTTCTCCTTCTTGGCTTGTGCTTGGGCAGATGATGGCTCATTCTCAGTCATGACAACTTGATTATCTTCAAAATCTGGACGGATGGGCAGGTGTTCCTTGTCCAACAAGTATATGCCCGTGCCCATCTTGGAGTTGATGAGCTCCTGAATCTGTGGGGCATATCCACAGCTCCTCTTCTGGTCTGCTGCTGTCCTCTTGATGGTCTCTACCATGAGGCTCATCACCTTGAATTTCTGTGGCACATCAAAGATATGAAGCAAGTTGATCGCGTGGCCTCTGATCATCTTGTGATCTCCAGACTTGGGCAATAAGGTGTGCCTCAGTATCCAATTGATAGTGGGCAGCCCTGATAGAAGATAATGTACTGAGCCAAACTTGAAAGTGTCAAGTGCTTCATTTGGAATCTCCTTGTACATGTTTGACATTGAGTTGTGGTCCATCTTCTTCTTGGCATAAACGTCCAAGTCATCTGCTTGCTCCTCTGGGGCATTGATCAGCTTAGCCCATTCAGCAACTGTAGACTGGTACCTCGTACCCTCTGACATCCAAATTATCCTACCATCTGGATAAAAATGGGCTGTGGAGTAGAACTGCATGATGAGTTCCTCGTTCCACTTTGTGAGCTTCTGCCCAACAAAGTCCTCTACTCCACACGCCTTGAAGCTGTCCTGCACTCCAGGGTAGTACTCTTCGTTGTCCTTGGTGTATTGCCAATTGACCCATCTCATATCACAGACTATTGGCTTCTTGTCTAGCAGCACTGTCTCATAAAAATCTTGCTGCTCCTTGGTGTGAAACCTATAGTCAACTGTAGTCCTTCTCCTTGAAGCATACGGGTCTGCTTCTCTCCACTTCCGGAGCCCTGAATCTCTCCTGAGTTTCATATCCTCAGCCACAGGATGAGCATCGTTGTGGTCTGGGATCTTGGGCTTGAGCTTTCTAAGAACATTCTCTTCCTCTTCTTCTGCAGCTTTAGGCACTGGGGCCTTGTTCTTCTCAGTAGCTGGGATGCTTCTTGTATTCCTCTTTGGCTTTGGCTTTGGAGCTGGCTTGGCCTTGGAAGCAGCTGCCCCTGATCTTATGGCATCACCCATCAGCTTGGGTGCCTTTGGTGCTGGTGCAGCTACCTCTTCTTCTTCCTCCTCATCTTCCATGATGGAAGCCTTGCCAAGCACTCTGGCTACAGTTTTCTTCACCCTTTCTTTCCTCTTCTTGCCTTCAGCAGCAACTGGCTCAATGGGAGTGGGCTTCTCAGTTGAAGCTCTAGCCTTTGACATAGGCTGCCTGCCTGCTGGCCTTTTAATCTTCATCCCTGGTTTTATGCCCTGTGCTAGCTCAACTCTCTTGGAAGTTGCTTCCTCTTCTGCCACATAATCCTCATCTTCTGAATCTGAGGTTCTCTTCTTTCTCTGTCTTGTGGCAGCTTTAGGCAGATTGCTAGGGGTGCTCGTGCTGCCATCATCTGAGGAACTTGAGGGACTAGTGCCCTCACTCATCTGCACTTGCTGTTCTGACAGGTTCTGGCTATCACTTTGGTCTGACATGATGCAAACTCTGACTGCTGACCCTATGAATAGGTTATAGATGAGATAGAGTGGATGAGCATCACAAAATGCAGAGATTTTTGCAAAAGATAAATTCAAAAACTTAGTTTTAGTTTCCCACTGAAAGCATCTCGGATCTACCGATTTCTAAACTCGATGATACCGAAGCAGTTTTGGAGCCTAAACTAGTGAACTCGGTCAGACCGAGTCACAGTTCGGTGGCACCAAGACTGCTAGGGTTTCACAAAGTTCCAAAATCGGTCACACCGATAAGTAATTCTCGGTCAGACCGAGTCTCACTTGTGCAATGGCATAAGCCAAATCGGTGGGACCGAGTTTTTCAACTCGGTGGGTCCGAGATGGTTTCAGCGGAAACCTAACCCTAAAATTTTTGAATTAAACCTAATCTACGAGTTCATTGACTAGATAGGAGTTTATCAAACGTGGCAAGAATCATGATGATCACAATGTGCTAGGAATCGGATTGGAGAATAGCACAAAGATCGAGTCCATACCCTAGTTCGGCGGAGACTCGCTACGGCGGCAACGGCGGGGTAGAATTCCCGTTGACGGCGACGGAGACTAGCGACTGGAGGCGGCTGGCGGCGAGGAGACGATCCGGAGACCAAGTTGGCAGAGCAGGCTATCTGACGGGCGAAGGGGTTTGGAGAAATTTCCAAATTTTGCCCGTGACTATATATAGCCCGACCCTGTCGGTGTGACCGAGTGGAACAACTCGGTGGCACCGAGATGCAAATTGTATACAGTTGTTGCAACTCGGTGTGACCGAATGGTTCAAATCGGTTGCACCGAGATCGAAAACCTAGATCAACTTAATGATCTCGGTAGGACCGAAAGTAGGGTATCGGTCAGACCGAGAATCACAAAGAGGTTTTGGAAATTTAAGTCTATGACGAATCGGGGACTCCGAGCGCTCCTCACACAGAGTGGTTCGAATCTGACTTGATCAAATTTTGTGATGTAGCATGAATAGAGTTTGAGACGAGGAAAGCATAGATAGCTAGAGGAGGTTCTTAGGCATTCTTGTCCACCCACTTGGCAAAAGGAAATAAAACCAAACAACCAAAACAACAAGTGGACGTCCTCGAATGAGTAAAATATGCAACCAACATGCTCACACAATAAGATGGCAAATGAAATATGTGACAAAGCATGCACAACCAATTCTAGCATCTATCAAGCAATTTGCGATGACTAGGTCATCTATATATGAGTATATTGACTTAGGAGTCAAGTGAGAACACTTGATCATAGGTCATACTCATCGTTTAAGCTCAAGTGGGGTTACCACTTTTACATAAAGCATTGTTGTGTTCACATCTTTAGAGTTGCTTTAGCTCAAGTCTTAGAGTAAAGCTCCCCCTAGATGTGATATCCCCCCTAAGAGGGATGAACTAACCTTGGGTTTTGTCGATGATGACTTCATGTAGATGTGGATGCTCAATGTTGATGTAGATCACTTGGAGCTATCCATTTGAGTGAATTGCACTTTCAATACCTACATGGGTTAGTCCCACAAGGAACAAACAAGGATATCCATAGACATAGAGTGATGCACACACAAGATGATGTCCATGAAAACTTTTAGGTTACCTTGTCCCTTGTCTTACCAACAAGAGGGTTTGTGACTCCTTGAACTAGTGCAAGATGTGGAAGTTGATTGCACTTGTTCTTGCCAAAATGATAAGAGTGAAGTATGTTGGCGGAGTCACCCTCAAGAACTCTCTAGTTCTTCTTCTTTTGGATCCACACCATCTTGATGGGAATCCTTGGAGTTGTAGTCGTACTTGATGAAGTGGAACTTGAAGTGGTCTTGGGAATCCACTTGACTAAGGTCTTAGGAGCTTCTTCAAATGCATCAATTTCCTCTTGAAGCTTGTCCTTGCCTTTTTGCTTGTAGTCTTGTGGTGGAAGATCATCTTGAGCTTGTGTCCCCTTGAAGGAAGTATCATACTTCTCTTGTTGAGGAACAAACTTTGTCTTGGGGTATTGATATTCTTCCCATTCAACTCCATTGGCATTGAACTTCCGTTCAAAACCAACACCTTGATTCTTCCGGTGCATTCCTTGCTTGCGCACAATTTCCTCGAATTGCTTACTCCCGGCAAGGCTTTTGTACACTCCTTTCTCTATAATTCCCTTCAATAAGCTATTTTCTTGCTCAAGTGTAACTTGGCTAAGAGAATCATTAGTGGAATCAAGAGAATTACTATAAGCAACAATATTGGATTTAGCATGATCATTGTTACTACTAGAGGAAGAATCTTTCTTGTTCTTGTTACTAGACTTGACTTGAGGCATGTAAGTGGATAAGAGTAAACGCTTGGCAATGTAAGAAGAAATTTTCTTGCGGAGATCATCATTGATTGCTTTTAAAAACTCATGCTCTTGCTCAAGATTGAGCTTTTCAAAGCGTAATTTCTCATGAGCTCTTAAAAGTTCTCGATGATCTTTGAAGATAGTTTCATGAGCTAACTTAAGAGTGTTTAGTTCTTTAGTTAGAGCCTCAATCTTCTCCTTATCATTATCATTCATTTTATCTTGATTAGCATGATTAATTGACGTTTCATCATAGTATTCATCACTAGAGTTGTCAACAAGCAAATCATCATCACCTAACAAGTCATCTTCATCACTATTAAAATCAACATACTCAGGGTGTGTTACCTTAGGACCTTTGGCCATGAGGCATCTTCCAATTCCTTCATTTGGTGAGTCAAATATTTCATAGGAGTTGGATGACACAAGTGCTAGACCGGCAACACCTTCATCTTGAGTATCTTCGGAGTCGGAGTGATAACTTCTCTCGGAGTGGCTGTCGGAGTCGGAGCCGGATACCCATTCACCAACATGAGCTTGATGTCTTTGTTTTGTGTAGCTCCTTGATGATTTTTCCTTCCTTTCCGAATCCTTGCTTCTCTGTGAGTATCTTCGTTCATAACGATCGTCTCTACTCCTTCTCTCTCTTGGTGGTGAATCTTTGCTTCTTCTTTTTGGAGAATCTTCTCTTCTCTTGTAGGGAGCCGTACACTCATTGGAATAGTGTCCGGGTCTTCCACAATTGTAGCAGTTTCGCTCTCGACTAGAAGATCTTTTGTCATTGTAGGACCTTGACTTGAAGCTTCTATCTTTGCTTCTACTCTTGTAGAACTTGTTGAAGTTCTTCACCATTAAGCTCAATTCTTCGTTGAAGTTTTGTTTCTCACTTGATGATGTAGGGGCTTCACATGAGGCTTTGTAGGCACCACTTGATTTGTTGTGAAGTTCCTCTTTATCCTTAAGTGACATCTCATGAGCAACAATTCTTCCAATCACCTCTGTTGGCTTGAGATCTTTGTAATTGGGCATCATTTGGATCAATGTGCACACGGTATCATATTTTCCATCCAAGGCTCTTAGAATCGTCTTGATGATGAATCTATCGGTCATCTCTTCACTTCCTAAGCTGGCAATCTCATTTGTGATGAGAGCAAGCCTAGAGTACATTTCAGCGACACCTTCACCATCCTTCATTTTGAACTTGTCAAGTTGACTTTGAAGCACATCCAACTTGGATTCCTTGACGGAGTCAGTACCTTCGTGCATATCAATCAAAGTGTCCCAAATTTCCGTTGCATTCTCAAGATGGCTGATTTTGTTGAATTCTTCGGGGCACAATCCGTTGAAGAGAATATCACAAGCTTGAGCATTGTATTGCAACATCTTCAACTCATCCACGGTAGCTTCATGGTTTGGCTCTTTCCCATCAAAGAAGTCACCTTGCAAACCAACACACACAATAGCCCAAACGGCGGGATTATGTCCAAGAATATGCATTTTCATTTTATGCTTCCAACTGGCAAAATTAGTACCATCAAAGTAAGGACCTCTACGGTGATAATTTCCCTCGCTAGACGCCATACTCTCCTAGGTTGTGAAACCAAGGCTATGACCACCAAAAGCTATGGAAATCAAAGAAAATGGAGACCAAAGCTCTGATACCACTTGTAGGATCAAAAGTATGTCTAGAGGGGGGGTGATTAGACTACTTGACCAAATAAAAACTTAACCTTTTCCCAATTTTAGTTCTTGGCAGATTTTATCCTTTTTTAGGACAAGTCAAGCAATCACCACACATTTCAAGCAAGCATGCAAAGAGTATATTGGCAGTGGAAAGTAAAGCATGCAACTTGCAAGAATGTAAAGGGAAGGGTTTGGAGAATTCAAACGCAATTGGAGACACAGATGTTTTTTCCCGTGGTTCGGATAGGTGGTGCTATCCTACATCCACGTTGATGGAGACTTCAACCCACGAAGGGTAACGGTTGCGCGAGTCCACGGAGGGCTCCACCCACGAAGGGTAACGGTTGCGCGAGTCCACGGAGGGCTCCACCCACTAAGGGTCCACGAAGAAGCAACCACCCACGAAGGGTCCACGAAGAAGCAACCTTGTCTATCCTACCATGGCCATCGCCCACGAAGGACTTGCCTCACTAGCGGTAGATCTTCACGAAGTAGGCGATCTCCTTGCCCTTACAAACTCCTTGGTTCAACTCCACAATCTTGTCGGAGGCTCCCAAGTGACACCTAGCCAATCTAGGAGACACCACTCTCCAAGAAGTAACAAATGGTGTGTTGATGATGAACTCCTTGCTCTTGTGCTTCAAATGATAGTCTCCCCAACACTCAACTCTCTCTCATAGGATTTGGATCTAGTGGAAAGAAGATTTGAGTGGAAAGCAACTTGGGGAAGGCTAGAGATCAAGATTCATATGGTAGGAATGGAATATCTTGGTCTCAACACATGAGTAGGTAGTTCTCTCTCAGAACATATGAGTTGGAATTGTGTAGGTGTTCTGATGGCTCTCTCCATGAATAAAGAGGAGGTGGAGGGGTATATATAGCCTCCACACAAAATCCAACCGTTACACACAATCTACCAATCTCGGTGGGACCGAATCAACAAACTCGGTCGGACCGAAAAGGTAAACCTAGTGATCGTTATAGATTTTCGGTGGGACTGACATGCAACTCGGTAGGACCGATTCTGTTAGGGTTTGGGCATAACGTAATCTTGGTGAGACCGATTACACAAACTCGGTGAGACCGAGTTTGGTAATAAGCTAACCAGAGAGTTGGTCAGGCAAACTCGGTGGGACCGATTTGCTCTTTCGGTGAGACCGAAAAGTTACAAAAGGGAAACACAGAGTTTACATTGCAATCTCGGTGGGACCGATTCGCTCTTTCGGTGAGACCGAAAAGTTATGAAAGGGAAACAGAGAGTTTGCAATCCCATCTCGGTGAGACCGAGATCCCTATCGGTAGGACCGAATTGCTAGGGTTTGGCAGTGGCTTATGACATATGAAACTCGGTGGCGCCGGATAGATAGAATCGGTATGACTGAGTTTGGCTTAGGGTTTAGGTCATTTGTGGATATGGGAAAGTGGTTGAGGATTTTGGAGCATATCACTAAGCACATGAAGCAAGAGGCTCATTAGGCAACACCTCATCCCTCCTTGATAGTATTGGCTTTTCCTAAAGACTCAATGTGATCTTGGATCACTAAAATATAAAATGAAGAGTCTTGAGCTTTTGAGCTTGAGCCAATCCTTTGTCCTTAGCATTTTGAGGGTTCCACTTTCACATCCATGCCATGCCAATCTTTGAGCTTTCCTGAAATAATCATCTTGGAATAGCATTAGCTCAATGAGCTATATGTTGTTATGAATTACCAAAACCACCTAGGGATAGTTGCACTTTCAGTGTGCCAAGAACTCGGAGGTGCCGGAGTAACGGTGCTTGGATCGGTTGGACTGGGAAGACATACGACTACTTCCTCTACGTTGTGTCAACGCTTCCGCTTCGGTCTACGAGGGTACGTAGACAACACTCTCCCCTCTCGTTGCTATGCATCACCATGATCTTGCGTGTGCGTAGGAATTTTTTTGAAATTACTACGTTCCCCAACAGGTCGGTCCGGGCCGCTTTATCCCACGATGCTGCCGAATCAAGATAAGACTAGTAACGGCAAGCAAATTGACAATATCGACGCCCACAACTGCTTTGTGTTCTACTCGTGCATAGTAACTACGCATAGACCTAGCTCATGATGCCACTGTTGGGGAACGTAGCAGAATTTTAAAATTTTCTATGCATCACCAAGATCAATCTATGGAGTCATCTAGCAACGAGGGAGAGAGGAGTGCATCGACATACCCTTGTAGATCGTGCGCGGAAGCGTTCAAGAGAACGGGGTTGATGGAGTCGTACTCGACGTGATTCAAATCACCAATGACCAAGTGCCGAACGGACGGCACCTCCGCGTTCAACACACGTACGGTTGGGAAGACGTCTCCTCCTTCTTGATCCAGCAAGGGGGAAGGAGAGGTTGATGAAGATCCAGCAGCACGACGTCGTGGTGGTGGAAGCAACGGTGATCTCGGCAGGGCTTCGCCAAGCGCAGGGAGACGGAGGAGTGTCACGGGAGGGAGAGGGAGAGGCCAGCGGCTTGGGTGCGGCTGCCCTCCCTCCCCCCACTATATATAGGATGCCTAGGGGGGCGCCAGCCCTAGGAGATCCAATCTCCTAGGCGGGTGGCGGCCAAGGGGGTGCCTTGCCCCCCAAGGCAAGGGTGGCGCCCCCCACCCCTAGCGTTTCCAACCCTAGGCGCAGGGGGAGGCCCAAGGGGGGTGCACCAGCCCACTAGGGGCTGGTTCCCCTCCCACTTCAGCCCATGGGACCCTCCGAGATAGGTGGCCCCACCCGGTGGACCCCCGGGACCCTTCCGGTGGTCCCGGTACAATACCGATTACCCCCGAAACTTTCCCGATGGCCGAAACTTGACTTCCTATATATAAATCTTCACCTCCGGACCATTCCGGAACTCCTCGTGACGTCCGGATCTCATACGGGACTCCGAACCACTTTCGGGTTACCGTATGCTAATATCTCTACAACCCTAGTGTCACCGAACCTTAAGTGTGTAGACCCTACGGGTTCGGGAGACATGCAGACATGACCGAGACGCCTCTCCGGTCAATAACCAACAGCGGGATCTGGATACCCATGTTGGCTCCCACATGCTCCACGATGATCTCATCGGATGAACCACGATGTCGAGGATTCAATCAATCTGTATACAATTCCCTTTGTCAATCGGTACGTTACTTGCCCGAGACTCGATCGTCGGTATCCCAATACCTAGTTCAATCTCGTTACCGGCAAGTCACTTTACTCCTGCCGTAATGCATGATCCCGTGATCAACCACTTGGCACATTGATCTCATTATGATGATGCATTACCGAGTGGGCCCAGAGATACCTCTCCGTCATACGGAGTGACAAATCCCAGTCTCGATTCGTGCCAACCCAACAGACACTTTCGGAGATACCTGTAATGTACCTTTATAGTCACCCAGTTACGTTGTGACGTTTGGTACACCCAAGGCACTCCTACGGTATCCGGGAGTTGCACAATCTCATGGTCTAAGGGAATGATACTTGACATTCAGAAAAGCTACAGCAAACGAACTACACGATCTTTGAGCTAAGCTTAGGATTGGGTCTTGTCCATCACATCATTCTCCTAATGATGTGATCCCATTATCAATGACATCCAATGTCCATAGTCAGGAAACCATGACTATCTTTTGATCAACGAGCTAGTCAACTAGAGGCTCACTAGGGACGTGTTGTGGTCTATGTATTCACACATGTATTACGATTTTTGGATAACACAATTATAGCATGAACAATAGACAATTATCATGAACAAAGAAATATAATAATAACTATTTTATTATTGCCTCTAGGGCATATTTCCAACATAGAATTAGTCAATGTTGCAACTCATGAAAGAATTAATAAGGGAAGAGAAGATTCTCATATAAATATACTATCCTAGAAATCTTTTGTGATTGTGAGCCCTCATCAAAATATCACATGCCAAAATTGTTGACGTTGGACAAGGAAGACAACTTAATGATTTATGTTTGTTCATATTCACCTAGAAGTCATCTTGTCATAGATCCTTTAACATGTGGTGCTTGCCCCCTATCTTTGCTAGCCAAAAATTCTGCACTAAGTAGAGATACTACTTGTGCATCCAAAAACCCTTAAACCCAAATCATATTTTCAAGTGTCCACCATACCTACCTAGGGATTGAGCAAGATCCCTCAAGTAAGTTGTCATCGGTGCAAAAAGGCAATAAAAATTGCTTCTAAAAGTGTGAGATCATTTAGTGTAAGAGAAAATTGAGCGTTGCACGAACTTGTGATGGTGAAGAATAAAAGCGACAACCTGCATAATAAAGGTCGCTATCACAAGGGGCAATGTAACGTGACATTCTTTTGCACTAAGGGATTGAGCATACAAAAAATAAGCGCATGGCAATCTCCGCTTCCCTCTGCGAAGGGCCTATCTTTTACTTTTATGCAAGAGTCAAAGTTTTTCTCTCTATTCCTTTTTATGTTTCTCCTTTGGCAAGCATCATGTGGTGAGGAAAGATCTAGGCACATATGTCCAGTTGAATATGGGTGGCATGAGTTATTATTGTTGACATCACCCTTGAGGTCAGTATGTTGGGAGGCGAAATCATAAGCCACTATCCTTCTATGTGTCCAGTTGAAACGTTTTGCTCATGGGTATGAGGTGAGTGTTAGCAATCATAGAAGACTATATGATGGTTGAGTATGTGGACTTGTCTAAAGGCTTCGACACGCGACTCTTCCTGAAAAGATGATGAACTATAGTTGCAAAGTTGACTGAGAACATAGTCCTATGATAAAAGTCCTATGTTTAATTTGGTTGCTGTTCTAATAATCAACATGATGCTTCTATGTCCGTATTTTGTTTTTATCGACACCTCTCTCTCAAAGCATGTGGACATGTTTTTCAATTTCGGTTTTCGCTTGAGGACAAGCGAGGTCTAAGCTTGGGGGAGTTGATATGTCCATTTTGCATCATGTTTTCTTACTGTTATTTATAATGTTTTTATCAATAATAATGCTTTTTGGAGTAATTCTAATGCCTTTTCTATCATAATTTGCAAGGTACACACCAAGAGGGAGAATTCCGGCAGCTGGAAATCTGGACCTGAAAAGGCTACGCCATGCTACCTATTCTGCACAGCTCCAAATGGGCTGAAACTTCATGGGGATTTTTTATGTAATATATAAGAATTACTGTAGCAAATAACTACTAGAGGGGGCCCACCAGGTGGGCACAACCCACCTAGGCGCGCCAGGGCCCCCTGGCGCGCCCTGGGGGTTGTGGCCTCCTCGTCCCACCTCTGGTGCCCATCTTTTGGTATATAAGGCATTTTGACCTAGAAAAAAATAAGAGGAGGACTTTCGAGACGAAGCGCCACCGCCTCGAGGCGGAACTTGGGCAGGAGCACTTTTGCCCTCCGGTGGAGCGATTTCGCCGGGGGAACTTCCCTCCCAGAGGGGGAAATCATCGTCATCATCATCACCAACAACTCTCCCATCTTGGGGAGGGAAATCTCCATCAACATCTTCAACAACACCATCTCCTCTCAAACCCTAGTTCATCTCTTGTGTTCAATCTTATTACCGGAACTATAGATTGGTACTTGTGGGTGACTAGTAGTGTTGATTACATCTTGTAGTTGATTACTATATGGTTTATTTGGTGGAAGATTATATGTTCAGATCCAATATGCTATTTAATACCCCTCTGATCTTGAGCATGATTATTATTTGTGAGTAGTTACCTTTATTCTTGAGGTCACGGGAGAAATCATGTTGCAAGTAATCATGTGAATTTGATATGTGTTCGATATTTTGATAGTATGTATGTTGTGATCCTCTTAGTGGTGTCATGTGAATGCGACTACATGACACTTCACCATATTTGGGCCTAAGGGAATGCATTGTGGAGTAGCAATTAGAAGATGGGTTGCGAGAGTGACAGAAGCTTAAACCCCAGTTTATGCGCTATTCTGTAAGGGACCGATTGGATCCAAAAGTTTAATGCTATGGTTATAATTTATTCTTAATACTTTTCTCGTAGCTGCAGATGCTTGCGGGAGGGTTAATCATAAGTAGGAGGTTTGTTCAAGTAAGAACAACACCTAAGCACCGGTCCACCCACATATCAAATTATCAAAGTAGCAAACACGAATTAAACCAACATGATGAAAGTGACTAGATGAAATTCCTGTGTACCCTCAAGAACACTTTGCTTATCATAAGAGACAGTTTTAGCCTATCCTTTGCCTCAAAAGGATTGGGCTGCCTTGCTGCACTTTTGTTACTACTATCGTTACTTGCTCGTTATAAATTATCTTGCTATTAAACTACTCCGCTACTTACAATTTCAGCACTTGCAGACATTACCGTACTGGAAACTACTTGTCATTTCCTTCTGCTCCTCGTTGGGTTTGACACTCTTACTTATCGAAAAGAGCTATAATTGATCCCCTATACTTGTGGGTCATCACATTCTTGTGAAGAAGAAAGACAGTACCTGGAGCATATGTATTGATTACCGATGCCTCAATGCCATGACCATTATCAGCAAATACCCAGTCCCAGTGATAGAGGATATACTGGATGAACTAGCCAAAGCTCGCTAGTTTTCTACTCTCGATCTGTGATCAGGATACCATCAGATTCATCTGGCGGAAGGAGAAGAATTTAAAACGGCATTCAAACTCACTCCGGCCATTATGAATTCAAGGTGGTTCCCTTTGGCATGGGAGGAGCACCAACAACATTCTTGGGCGCCATCCAAGTCACTCTGCGACCAGTACTACGGGTGTGTGCAATGTTGTTTTTTGACATCATCCTTGTTTTCAGTTGAATGATGGCTCTCCACACCCAACACTTATGGCAGGTCATGTCCCTCCTACAGAAAGATCAATGGTATGTGAAGTGATCAAAATGTGTGTTCGCCCAGCAAGAAATCAAGTACCTAGGCCACACTATTTCTGCACAGGGGGCTCCACTGACAACAACAAGATACAACAAGTGGCTGATTGGCTAGTACCAGCGTGTGTCAAGGATGTCAGGGCATTCCTCGGCCTGGCTGGCTGCTACCGACGTTTTGTTAGACAGTTTGGCATGCTCGCTCGACCCCTGACTACTCTGCTACGCAAGAACATACCCGCATCTGCTATCACAAAGGGTCTGGTAACGGCTCCGTAGATGCTCTCTCTTGGCGCCCAGTGACTGCCTCTAAGCAGCTTCACGCCATCTCTGTGTGTCAACCCGCATGGTTACAGGAGATCGTTAAAGGTTATGACTAAGACCCGAAGACACAACAACTGATCACCCAACTTGCCGTAGCACTAGTGGCTGGGGGCAAATTCACCTTGCACAAGGGCATTACCCGTTTGAAAGGTCGGGTCTGGATGGGAAACAACACGCATCTCCAACACCAAATCATGCATGCCTTGCATGATAGTACCGTGGGTGGCCACTCAGGCTTCCCGACCACATACAGAAGAATCAAGCATCTTTTCGCGTGGCCTGGGATGAAGCAGCACATCAAAGAGCATGTTCAGACCTGCCAAATATGTCAACAAGCCAAGCCAGATCGTGCATAATATCCAGGACTCCTCCATCCTCTGTCGGTCGCCAAGCGTTGATGGGACTTGGTGTCCATGGATTTCATCGAGGGATTGCCCCCGTCCAGGCAGTATAACTATGTTTTCTCTAAGTACGCCCACTTCATTCCAGTTAAGCACTCGTACACAGCGCAAGTTATAGCCCAGTTATACATTGATCAAGTCTACAAACTCCACGACTTGTCCTGTAGCTATCGTTTTTGACAGAGATGCAGTTTTTACCAGTAAGGTTTGGCAAGAGAACTTCAAGTTGCAAGGCGTGGAATTAAAGATGAGTTCATCCCACCATCCACAAACCGATGGCCAAACAAAGCGTGTCAACCAATGTCTCGAAACCTACTTGCCCTGCTTTGTGCACAACACCCCCGCCAACTGGAGCAGATGGTTAGCTTTGGCCAAATTCTGGTACAACTCGACATACCATTCTACCCTCAACAGAGCACCGTTCTCGGTGGTTTACGACCAAGAACCACGACACCTGGGACTGCTTCCTGACCAAGCAACACCGGTTCCAGAGCTAAACAAATGGTTGGAGGAGGGTCAACAAATGCAAGACCTCTTAAGGCAACATTTGCTCCGCGCAAAACAGATTATGAAAAGTCAGGCCAATAAGAAGCAATCCCACCGGGAATTTCAGGTTGGCAACCAAGTCTTCCTCAGGTTACAACCATACATTTAGACATTGTTTGCGCGCCCAGCCAACCACAAGCTCAGCTTCAAGTTTTTTGGACCGTATCCGGTGGTCCGACGGGTGAACGAGGTGACGTATGAGCTGGAGCTACCAGAAGGATGCTCAATCTTTCTAGTCTTCCATGTGTCGCAACTTCGCAAGGCTTTGGCCCCAGGTGCGGGCGCATCCTAATCTCTTCCATCACTTTCTAATGTTGTGAATGTTCCTGTGGAGATATTGGACAAACACTCGTGTCGCGGCTCGAACAAGATGTGGGAGCAAGGCCTGATTCGTTGGCAAGACAACCAAGCTACACTAGATACCTGGCAGGTCCTTGAAGATCTTCGCGTCGCTTCCGTACTGTTGCGACTTGGGAACAAGTCGTGTGTGAAGAAAAAGAGGGTGTTGGTGACCACAATATACAAGGGCAGACAGAAGGAAGAGCTACACCAGGCTGACCCAAAAGAGAGAGGATGCCATGCCACAAGTTCACTGGGCCCAGTGGGTCTCCTACATGTTCAGCCCAACTGAACCTGTAGGTAAGGGCATCCCGGCTAGGGATCGGGCATAGGCGGCGGTATAGCTGGCCAAATGGGCCGTTTTTTTCGGGCCGACCCGTGAGCACGCTGGCACGTCACGGGCTAAACGGGCCGGGCCCGGCACGCGGCACGCCCTAGGTCGTGCCTGGGCCTGGAGGCTGGGCACGCGGGCCGGCACGGCACCGCCCGATTATGTTTTTTATATTTTTTTATATACATCTATATATGGCCCAATATGTAAAAATAAGCTAAAAACGCTCAATACGTCAAATAACAGGTTAAAAATATGCGGTCCATCGTGCTAAACGGGCCAACATGCCGACCCATTTGCTAACTGGACCGTGCCTGTGCCTGGGGTGCACCACGCGGGCCGGTACGGCACGGCCCGTATAGTAATCGTGCCCTGGCGGGCCGTGCCGAATCAGGCACGATTACGATGGGCCGGTCCGGCCCGTTTGGCCAGGTATGGGCGACGGCAGGCGTGTGTGTTCCTCTGTATCGAGCTGCGCTCGCGATCCTCTTCTTCCCCTTCCCCAAGTTGTACTCGAATCAAGTCTGTAATCGCCATAGATCGAAGAGGGAGAACCAGTGAGTGCCTCACAGACGGAGAAGAAATGTCTCGCTTCCTCCTGCGCCGCTTCCTCTGCTCCTCTTCCTCCACCACTCCCGCCGCTGGCGCAGGTTTCATCCGCGAGCTCGCCACCCTCCTCGCCGCTGGCCGCTTCTACGCCTCCGTCGACCTGGCGAAATCACTCCTCCTCTCCTCCCAGCCACCAGCCACCTCCGTCCCCGACCTCTATCACGCCCTTGTCTCCACCGCTGCCGGCTCCCAATTCGACCCGCATCCCCCATCATTCCTCTCCGACGCCGCCTCCGCGCTCGTCGTTGCCTCCGCTCGGCTTGGCCTCCCCGACGGCGCACTCCGGCTACTTTCCCTCCTCGCCGACGCCCGCGCAACTCTGCCGTCCCTATCCTCCTGCAACCTCCTCCTTGAGTCCCTCCTCTCCCTCGGCCGCCACGCCGACGTGCGCCGGGCGTTCGACCTCCTAAATGCCGCCGGGGCACGCCCCGACACCTTCACATGGAACAAGGCCATCCAGGCGTGCGTCGTGGCAGGTGATGTCGACGAGGCTGTCCGGATGCTTCGTCGGATGGATTGTGAAGGCCACGGCGCCCCAGCGCCCAATGCGTTCTCATACAATGTGGTCATCGCCGGACTGTGGAGATCAGGAAGGGGTAGTGACGCTGTCGAGGTGTTTGATGAAATGGGAGAGAGGGCTGTGTTGCCAAGTCATATCACGTACAATACGATGATTGATGGACACATCAAGATAGGGGACTTGGAGGCTGGTTTTAGGCTGCGGGATCAGATGTTGCATCATGGCCTGAAGCCAAATATGATCACTTACAATGTGCTGTTGTCAGGGCTGTGCCGGGCTGGCAGGATAGGCGAGACGGCCACAGTGTTGCATGAAATGATGTCACGAAAGATGGTGCCGGACTGTTTCACATATAGCATTCTGTTCGATGGTTATTCCAGAGTTGGAGACTCGCAGGCAATGCTTTCCTTGTTTGAGGAGTCTGTGAAGAAGGGTGTGAAGATTGGGGCTTATACTTTTAGTA
This sequence comes from Triticum monococcum, assembly GCA_034509565.1. Classification (NCBI taxonomy): domain Eukaryota; kingdom Viridiplantae; phylum Streptophyta; class Magnoliopsida; order Poales; family Poaceae; genus Triticum; species Triticum monococcum. The sequence continues at coordinate 481,349,827 of CM067843.1, forward strand.
TTTTGCTGAATGGTCTTTGCAACGATGGCAAAATTTCAAAGGCAGAAGAGGTACTGCAGACGTTTGTAAATGCAGGACAACTCCCAACAAGGGTTATCTACAACACTCTTATCAATGGGTATTGTCAGATTGGAGAGCTTGAAGGGGCCTTCTCAACCTTTCAGCAGATGAAATCACGCCTTGTTAGTCCAGATCACATCACCTATAATGCACTAATAAACGGTTTGGGTAAGGCTGAAAGGATCACAGAAGCACATGCTTTGGTCACAGAGATGGAGAAGAATGGAGTGAGTCCTAGTGTGGAAACTTTCAATACGCTTATTGATGCTTATGGAAGGGATGGGCAGCTTGAAAAATGTTTCGTTCTACTTTCTGATATGCGAGAGAAGGGGCTAAAGCCAAATGTTATCTCCTATGGTTCAATTGTCAATGCCTTTTGCAAGAATGGGAAAATCCTGGAAGCAGTAGCTATTTTGGATGATATGTTCCATAAAGATGTTTTACCAGGTGCACAGGTGTACAATGCGATCATAGATGCATATATAGACTGTGATGCCACTGAACAGGCTTTTACTCTAGCTGAAAAGATGAAGACTAGTGGGGTACCTCCAAGTATAGTTACATGCAATTTGCTGATAAAAGGCCTTTGCAAGCAGTCTCGGATATCTGAAGCAGAGGAACTAATTCACAGCTTAAGAAATCATGGATTAACTCCTGATGTTGTTGGCTATAATACTCTAATATCAGCATGCTGCTACAGGAGCAACACTGATAGAGCTTTGGAGCTTCAGAAAGAAATGTGCAAGTGTGGCATCAAACCTTCATCGAGAACATATCGTATTCTTCTGAGTGCATTGGGTGGTGCAAGAAGAATACATGAGATGGAAAATCTGTATAAAGAAATGTTGGACAAGGATGTTGTTCCTTGCAGTCGCATTTATGATATCATGGTTGAGGCCTATGTGAAATGTGGGGATGAATCTAAGGTAGAAGCTCTGAGGAAGGATTTCTCGGGAAAAGGGACATCAATTGATTATGACACATCCGTGACTTAGTGTGAGTTGAATACAAGTATAGTGAGTCCAATTTCAAAACGTTGAATTTGTTGCTCAGTAACCCAATTATCAGAAGTATTTCTTTTGTTTACCTAGTGAATCTTCAGAATGAATAGCCATTGATTACACATACAACGTCAACAGGCTGTTGCAGTTTCTCCGACTGCGAAATCATTAGCTGCCTATCCCAAGTCTCCTTTCCAAGTATGTCATACCCCTGGCACTTGCATTCTGTACAAATACACTCTTATTTTCATCAAAATGGCCTAATATTTCAAATTAACTGACTTTGTTAGCTGAGAACTCCGAAGATTGTGAATGCTCCGAATGGGGAGGTAAAATCACCACCAGTAAGCGGAAAGAACATTACCAAATAGATGAATTATAATTCAAAAAGTAACTGCTATAACAAATAAATTTTCTATATTAATACCTTTGTGCAGGATGTAACCCCCATCTCACTGAATCTCAAAGAACTTGAGGCTGAGGAGAAGCCTCAAAAATCACTTAACGAGAAGCAACAGGTGTGCTACTTCTTGACTGCACCTTTGTTTGTTTAATCTTTCCGAGTTATATACCCTTTTTTTCTTCTTTGACCCTGAAATTGTATCATTTATGTTTCTAATGAGATTTCTTTTTCATCATAAATATTTTTTTGTTAACATCATATATATATATATATATATATATATATATATATATATATATATATATATATATATGTATGTTTGAATTCTATGCTCCAGGAAAGCCAAGACCTGCTAATCAAGTGTGTATCACAAGATTTGGGGAATTCCCAGTGGTAGGGCTATTGCAGCTTGCATTATATGGAGGTGTCTTCTGCACTGGAGATCATTTGAAGTTGAAAGAACTGGTGTTTTTGACCGTGTTATTCAAACGATAGGCTCTGCTATAGAGGTAGGTAATACCTATCGCTTGTTTCTTTGAGAACCATTCTTTCTGGGAGAAATACTCATATTTTGTTTAGTTTGATTTAATGAACTGATATCTTAGGCCTTCATGATAGACCTTGAGTAACACATATAAATAGACGGGGTAATAACAAAATTTAAAATTTAAAATGCTGCAACAGCATAAGTTTACATTTCCTTTTTCCGTTTATTCTATATGGATACTGCTATACACTCATGTTTGAATTGTTCCTTTCCAAAGGTCCAGGACAATAACGACAAGTTTGCGTATTGGCTCTCCTATTCATCCACATTACTCCTACTTCTACAACGGACACTGAAAACAACTGGAGCAGCTGGACTCACTCCTCAGAGGCGAAGGTCAACTGCTACATCTTTTGGGAGGGTTTTTTGGGTAAAACATCTTTATCCTGCCCTTGCTAGTTTTATAGTCTGAGAAATTCTTAATTTTGTTGTTTTTGAATACACAAGGGAATTCGAGCTTCACCACAAAGTGCTGCGCGACCTTTTCATGGTAGCCACTTGATTGGACGACTAGGTGATCTTTGTCAAGTTGGAGCCAAGTATCCTGCTCTTCTTTTCAACCAACAGCTTACAGCTTTCCTCGAGAAGATATATGGAATGATTAGGGACAATCTGAAGAAAGAGATATCTCCATTGCTTGGTCTTTGCATCCAGTTATGATTTATTGGCACTAGAATTCCTTTTATTTTACAGAAAAACAGTAACTTCAGGGTTAATTTTTTACTGTTACATGTTTTACAGGCACCAAGAACATCTCGTGCAAGTTTGATAAAAGGATCTCGTTCTCAAGCAAATGCCTTGGCCCAACAAACTCTGATCGCACATTGGCAGAGTATTGTGAAAATATTAACAAACTACCTGAATGTTTTGAAAGTAAACTATGTATGTAACCTAAAACTCTAAATGGACACACTATTTTTAAGTATGTATGCATTAACATGTATTTTATTGATATGTCAGGTCCCTTCATTTTTAATCAGCAAGGTGTTCACTCAGATATTTTCGTTTATTAATGTCCAGCTGTTCAATAGGTAAGAGATGGCTCTTGCACTACCGGCCGTACATTTTACTTCTACCCGTTAGGATTTTAAGATATCCTGTATCTTGCAGTCTGCTTCTCCGACGTGAGTGCTGTTCATTTAGCAAGGAGAATATGTCAAAGCTGGATTGGCTGAGTTAGAGCAGTGGTGCATTTATGCCACTGAAGAGGTAGTACCGGTGATTTTTTTTCCTGGTGATATTTAATTCGTGTGCTAATTTTATGTGGTGCACAGTATGCAGGTTCTTCCTGGGAAGAGCTGAAGCATATTAGGCAGGCCGTTCGATTCCTTGTACGTGTCCTATACTGATTAGATGTCTATTTGCAACTTTGTAAGTGAAAATTGTATGTATAACCTAATGATACGTGTACTTGTATTATTAGGTAATTCATCAAAAGCCTAAGAAAACAATGAAAGAAATCACCAACGATTTGTGCCCTGTAAGTGACTTTGAATTCACTTAAATTTCGGCAATCATTAAAGCATATGTTAGTTGTGACTTGTCACATACTTCAAAAACTTTCAGGTCCTTAGCATACAACAGCTAGCTCGAACCAGTACAATGTATTGGGATGATAAATATGGCACCCGCACTGTTTCATCAGAGGTAAGCTTGTTATACTTAATATAGTTACCGGTTTATTCAAGTTTCATATGTTACTGTGTCAGTAAGTGGTGCTATCTATGTTCCTTTACTACTTCCCATTTCTGTCAGTGAACCAAATTGGTTGTAGGTCATCTCAAGTATCTGAATAATGATGACAGAAGACTCAAACAATGCAGTGAGCAGTTCTTTCTTGTTGGATGATGATTCAAGGTTATTTCGTGTTCCAAGTTCAATACTAATTAGTTTGCTACAGTAGTTTTGTGCCCCTGATCTAACATTGCCCATGATACTTCAAAACACAGCATTCCATTTTCGGTGGATGACATCTCAAAGTCAATGACAGAAATCGAGGTAACGGACGCTGATATGCCACCTTTGATCCGGGAGAATTCTGGGTTTAGCTTCCTACACCAAAGAAAGGACTAAGCGGGTAGTCCTTCCGCTCACGGCTTCCACATTCCTTTCCCCACTCGATCTGTGCACAAATCATGTATATGCTCGTGGCTTTTCTTTCTATCAAATCAAATCTAGTCTGCTCAGGTTATTTGGTAGATCTGTTTTATATTTTTCGTTAGGTCCTGGGTTTGATTGATTGGTTATTTCTTCAGTTTGGCTCCCCTTTTTGTTGGGAGATCAATTTTATATTGCAATGCCAGGGGGGTCGGATGCCCTTGCTCAGGATGCCGAGCTGCTATTGGAAAAGCTCGTCGTCCTTTTATCATCTTTTAGCGTCTGGAAAGGTTTTACAAGGCTACTAGTCAGTCATGCTGTAAATTGCAACGAAGATCATAGTTAAAAGAAATTGCACATTGACGCCTGATATTTTTGGTGTATCCTGAATTTAGATGTTTATTGTCTGTTTTTACATCAGAATCATACTCCTTTCATCCCATAATATAAGATCTTATTGCATCCAATATGATGAAGGGAGTACATCCGTCACCCGGAGAATGCTTTTAACATCTGTCACTGGGAGAATGCCTAAAAGCCTGTTGTGTAATGCCAAGTTATTTTTTTGAAACCGAGGCAAAAGATTTGCCTCGTATATTAATTAAGCAGAGAAGAGGTTTTGTTACAATAGGCACCCTTACACGACATGAGAGATTACTCACGCAACATAATGGTCCCTAATTTCTTTGCCCGGGCAGCGACCCAAAGCTTTGCCTCATTGATAATGGAAGCGAGCAAAATAGCCGGCGGAGCACGCTTGTGCCGGAAGATTCATGCATTCCTTTCGTTCCAGATTGTCCACGAGACGAGCATAGTCATTCCTTTCTGTCAGGAACTCCTGTGCCGGTCAAATCTTCCCACCAACTCTTGACGGAAGCCTCCAAATGCCATGAAGAGGTGTCCAAGTGCATAAGCTGAAATTTCTCAATGACCATCTTCCAAAGGCGGATGGTGTAACGACACTTGAAAAAAAGATGAGAGCCGCTCTCTTGCTCTCTTTTGCAAAGAGGGCAAAGACCATAGTTCAGCCAACCTCGCTTGGCGAGCCTATCCGTCGTCCAGATTCTATCTTGGGTCGCCAACCATGCGAAGAACCTTGCCTTTGGAGGCGCCCAAGCCTTCCAAATCATGTGCTCCAAGGGGGAGAGAACTAGCCCGAGAAATTGTGCTTGATATGCGGAGGCGGCGGAGTAGCGGCCATCGGTCGTGTGCTTCCATATAATGGAATCCTCGAAAAGCTCATCAAGATGGAAGTTGTGCAAGAGCATCCAAAGGGTGAAGAATTGCCGGATGTGCTTGATGGAGACGGTCGTGGAGGGGTTGTTCTTGAGAATCCAAGCATTGTTTTTGAGGGCCTCACGTACCTTTCAATTTTTCCTTATGAAGGCCTCGAAAATTAGGGGAGCAACATCTTTTGGTTTGGCTCCATGCAGCCACGGGATTCCCAAAAGGGCATTTTGGCCCCATTCCCCACAAAGATGGTGGTTGAGGCATAGAAGAAAGACATGTCCGCCTCATCACAAGGGTTGCCCAAACCGACCCACATCTTATCTGGCTCCGTCCATTCAAACCAAGGCCATCTCAGCCGCAAGGCGCAAACAAACTTGGCGGTGTTGAGGACTCCAAGGCCACCGTACTCCGTAGGACGGCACACTATATTCCAATTTACCTTGCACTTTGCTTCCGTGGTCTTATCCGATCCGGACCACAGGAAAACATGCTCCAGCTTGTTCATATTTTGCAAGATGGACGGAGGGACAACCAAGGAGGTGATGAAGTAGACCGCAAGTGAGGAGATGACAAATTTTACTAAAGTTGTGCGCCCGATGGTGTTAATGTTCTGTCCCTCATATGCAACCAATTTGCTCGCCACCTTGTCTTCAAGCAATTGGAAATCCGCCTTCTTCAGCTGCCAGACGAATAAGATAGTGCAACAAATATTTACTCGAAAGATGTCGCTCTTTCTAGGGATGACTCCAGCATGGTTTGAATACCAATGGAAGATTTACCTTTAGTGGCGCAAGCTAATATACTAGGTAAGCAAAGGCAACAAGCTAGCTAGCAAACACAAAAAAGAAACATTGAACTTGTAGACAAAAGTGAAAGAGAACCCTAAACTTGTAATCCCGAAAATCAGCACACCAAATACTCATGATCCGTGTCTATTTCGACCCTTGAGGGCATTCCCAAATATGAATTGTCGATGTGGCAGGTCAAATCCTGGGATAGTTGGCTGCGGATGCAACTGAGCCGGCCCACCAGACACGAAGTGAGCCCCTCCCCCCCCCCCTTTTTTAAACGTGCGATGTAAAAATAACAAAAAAAAAACACTACGGGAATCGAACTTGCGAAGATTCCCGAAAGGGCGTTTTGGCCCCATTCCCCACAAAGATGGTGGTTGAGGCATAGAAGAAATACATGTCCGCCTCGTCGCAAGGGTTGCCAAAACCGACCCACATCTTATTTGGCTCCGCCCATTCAAACCAAGGCCATCTCAGCTGCAAGGCGCAAGCAAACTTGGCGGTGTTGAGGACTCCAAGGCCACCGTACTCCGTAGGGCGGCACACTATATTCCAATTTACCTTGCACTTTGCTCCCGTGGTCTTATCCGACCCGGACCACAGGAAAGCACGCTCCAGCTTGTTCACATTTTGCAAGATGGACGGAGGGACAACCAATGAGGTGATGAAGTAGACCGCAAGTGAGGAGATGACAGATTTTACTAAAGTCGTGCGCCCGATGGTGGTAATGTTCTGCCCCTCATATGCAACCAATTTGCTCGCCACCTTGTCTTCAAGGAATTGGAAATCTGCCTTCTTCAGCTGCCAGACGAATACGATAGCGCAGCAAATATTTACTCGAAAGATGTCGCTCTTTCTAGGGATGACTCCAGCATGGTTTGAATACAAATGGAAGATTTACCTTTAGTGGCGCAAGCTAATATACCAGGTAAGCAAAGGCAACAAGCTAACTAGCAAACACAAAAAAGAAACATTGAACTTGTAGACAAAAGTGAAAGAGAACCCTAAACTTGTAATTCTGAAAATCAGCACATCAAAAACTCATGATCCCTGTCTATTTCGACCCTTGAGGGCGTTCCCAAATATGAATTATCGGTGTGGCAGGTCAAATCCTGGGATAGTTGGCTGCAGATGCAACTGAACCGGCCCACCAGACATGAAGTGAGTTTTCCCCCTTTTTAAACGTGCGACGTAAAAAAAACACTACGGGGAATCGAACTTGCGAACTTAGCGCTGCTGAACTCCACCTACTAGCCCCAGGACCAAATGACTCCAAATGATTGTTATAATTATATATAATGAGAAAGCTGGATATATTTTGAAAACATGTTTTAAGAGCAATTTTTTTTGAAAATGTAAACAATTTTTGACGGCCAGAGCATCAATATTTGAATACATTTTTTAAGGGCTAATACATTTTGAAACTGTAAACAATTTTTGAAATCCCCAAACATTTTTTAAAGTACAAACACCTATTGAAAAAAATAGAACATTTTTTGGAAACTCAGTGAATTTTGAAAAGTGAACACTTTCTGAAACATCAACATTTTAAAAAAAATGCGAACAATTTTTTAATCCAGAAAAAAAATTGTACAAAGTTTCAAAACATGTTCGGTTTTTAAAATCTTGTTCATAAATTCCAAATGTTCGGGAATCTAAAAATATGTTTGCTCTTTAAAAAAATATAGATGTTTAAAAAATGTCTATGGTTACTATTTTTTATAACAAATTAAAAAATGTTTCCTGGTTTCCAAAAAGTGTTTGGAATTTTCAAATTCGGTTTGCACTTTTTAAAAATGTCCACATTTTCATAAATTGTTCACAGATGTCAAAAGATGTTCGAAAAATATTTGGATTTTCAAAAATAGTGCAACATTTTCAGTTTTTTTATTTTGTAAACTATTTGCATTAAAAAAATATACTCTAGATTTAAAATTGTTCACCCTTTTTCAGGAAATGTTTAGAATTTTTAGAATTTTTTTACATATATGAACGCTCTTGTTTGTTCTTACATTCTTATAGGCGTCGTGCTATCTATCAACACGGGCATCCTTCAAGGCGAGTGGATAGATGCGGGCACTGCTAGTGTGAGACCCCGAGTTCGAGTACTGTCCAGCACTGATGTCTCTTTCTTGGGCCCATGGACCGGCTGGGCGGGTCCGGTTGGCTAATAATCCCTTCGTACAGAATTTTAGAACTAAAATACGTCTAGATACATCTATTTCTCCGACTAGTATTTTTGATGGACGAGAGTATTTTTTTTAGTCGCCTAGCTCTTTTTTTCAGCGCTCCTTATAGAAGACAAATGGCTTTGTTTGGTTAAAAAATGTTTATTGTCATTACAAAAATCTTAAAAATGTTATTATCATTACAAAATGAAAAACAAAGAACAAAAAAAGTAAAAGGAAAGGAAAAACAAAATAAAAATGAAAAAAGGCCCATGTACCGGCAGGGCGGGGCCGGTTGGCTAGTATTTTTAGCCGCCGAGTAATTTTTCGTCGCTCGTTATAGAAGACAAGTGGCTTTGTGTAGTTTAAAAAATGTTTATTGTCATTACAAAAATGTTAATTTTTTATTATCATTACAGAAATTAAAAACAAGGAAAAAAAGGAAAAGAAAAGAAATAAAAAAACGATGAAAAATCAGAGCAGAGTGAGCGTGCGTGCAACTACACAACTGGGCCGGCCCAATTCGTTCTAATGTCCAGCCATCTAGTCAATGATCCTAGGATTTGACCTGCCACATTGGCAAATACTGGCTAAACACCCTCAAAGTTTAAAATAAATCGCATCAAATGGTTAGGTATGCTGATTTTGGGAATTACAAGTCCAGGGTTCAATTTAGTTTTGGTCTACAAGTTCAAGATATGTTTCCCTCGCAAAAAAAAAAAGTTCAAGATATGTTTAAACTTTTTTCCTTTCTTGGGCCCTAGGACCGGCGGGCCCGCTATTTTGATGTCACCAACTGAAACAATGGTGTACAAGCTGGGCTCATCATGCAGCCAGGCGTTACGTCCAGGAAGCCCCGAGCCAACAGAAGCTTCACCCTGGCCTCCTATATGAGACCTCCTCCTCGGCGCCTGTAGCGCCCGTTAGCGATCACAGCGCCCGCTGCGTCGCTTGTATGGGCCTGGCCCAGCAACGCTCGCTGGCTGTCTCCGCTCGGTCGCTAGCTGCCCGCTCGGTCGCTAGGATCCCGCTGCTCGCTAGATAGCTGCCCGCTCGATCGTTGGCTCCCGCTGGTTCACTTTTTTTCTTCACTAAAAAAAATCATTGCATTTGGAAAAAGTTCAACGAATTCGAAAAAGACCATCGAATTCGAAAATAGTTCTTCCAATTCTAAAAAAGTTCATTGAATTCGAAAAATCTTCATCGAACTCAAAAAAAGGTTCATCGAATTCGAAAAAAGTTCTTCAAATTCAAAAAAGTTCATTGAATTCAGAAAAAAAGTTCATCAGATTCGTTTAAAAGTTCATCGGATTCGAAAAAAGTTCATCGGATTCGAAAATAGTTCATCGAATTCAAAAAAAAGTTCATTGAATATGGAAAAAGGTTCACTGAATTAAAAAAAAGTTTATCTATTTTGTAGATAAGAAAATTAATCGAAATTGAAAAAAATAAAATTTGGAAAAGGAGAAAAGGAAATGGAAAAAAGGAAGGACAAAAGAAGAAAGGGAAAGAAAGACCGTACTTATCACAAAAAGCTTCGTGGCGCGGTGGTTATTGTTGCCTGCCCCGATGCATGAGGTAGATGGTTCGATTCTCCGTCGAGCCCCGCTCTTTTTTGCATATAACAACGAACGAAGCGAAGATGGGCCGGCCCGTTAATAGCGAACGAAGAGAGTGGGGGGTGTGCGCCCGTTTGCGGGAACACCTGTATCGGGCGCTGAAGGCGCCAAATAGGATTCAGCCTCCGATAGCCAGGCGAGATAGCGCCGATTCCCGGTTCCGGCGCACACGCAGAAGGTGATTGGGCCAGCCCATTAAAGCACGATTGCTCGATCGTTGCTCCACCTCGCTCGCTCGGGTCGCTCGTTGCTCGATCCCAGTCACAATTTTTTTTTGCGGGGTGATCCCAGCCGCCAGTCGACGCTTCTAAAAAAAGGATGCTAGTTTTTTTTTTTTCGAATAAAGCACTTCCATTACTTAAGCAGGAACATTACAATCCTGCTCACACAGCAGGTGAAGCTCATCAGGTACGCATCTTAACCAAACAGCAGTTCTAGAAAGAGAAGAACCCATACGTGCGAGTGCATGACTCGCTTTATTCTGCTCGCGACGAACGGCTAGTATTTCATGTAGTCGCTGAGCTAGTAGCTGCTTTGTCGCCTCCACCATCGCTGCTACAGGTGATCTATTCGCCTCCTGGTCGCTGATCATACGTGCCGCCGTCTCGCTATTCGTCTCGACGATGAGTTGGTCCTTACTCCATTCAAGGGCAAGGGTCACACCTTCCAAACAAGCTGCTACTTCAGCATCTAGAGCACTTGTGCACCTCAGAATAAAACGACATGAAGCAAAGATGACTGCCCCATTGTGGTCGCGTAAAATCATTCCGGCACCTCCTGTACCATCTTCTTCCTTCCATGATCCATCCACATTGAGTTTCACGTATCCGGCCGGAGGTCTACATCAGTACTCCGGAGGTCTTGTACAGGTTGCCGGCACAGCATGTGTGCGTGCATGACTTATGTGCCGGTTGTATGAGACAACTTCCTTTCCTTTTGCTATGTCAGCCGTGGGGTGCTGCTGTATGTGGAGCAATGTGTCGATGTAGCCACATAGGAACCTCCTAGACGCTTCGACAGGAGGCGCTGGCTTCTCATGATATACTTCATTTCGCACGTACCAATTCCTCCAGAGTGTCATTATAACTGGTAGGCGCTGATCAACATTGCAATTATCCAGCAAATGAATGATCCATTCAGGTCCTGTATTGGAGATGGATTCCAATTTAGGCATACTCCACACACTCTCCATTGCCATCCATAAGCTTCGTGCCAGTGGGCATCTGCATAAGGCATGGAAGGTATGCTCGCGTTCCATCCCACATAGAGCACACATATCATAGATCTTGAGCTTTCTTTTGAGTTTATTTGCAAGAGTGGCCAAGGAATTAGTCGCAACGCGCCATGCAAAAACTCGTACCTTAGGAGGAGCAGGGCACCCCCACACTACCTTCCAGACGGCACGAGTGCCGTCCGGTGCCCTGCTCACGGCGCACGCGGTGGTGCTGGTTTGCTCCATGAGAGCAATCTTGTAGGCGCTGCGCACACTGAAGATGCCCCTCGGATCAGGAGCTCAGGAGAGGATGTCGTCCAGCCCTCGTGGGCTGGCCTTTATCACCAAAATGACCTCCACGTCCGGCCTAATGAAGTATTGTTGCAGAAGATCAGCCCGCCACCGGCCATTGGCATCCAGTAGCTCCGACACACGCCGCAGCCGGCATGTCCCGCGAGGTGTGATCGGCCGATATGAGGTGGGGCGCGGGATCCATGGGTCCCGCCATATACGGATCCGCTCACCATTAGCCACACGCCATATGAGTCCTTTTTTCAACAGCTCTAATCCATGTTGAATAGCATGCCATGTCGGTGAAGCATTACCTGAAAAAACTGTGTCCTCAAGGGACCCGTTAGGGTAGTATTTTGCCTTAAGTACCTGTGAACATAAGGAGTCCGGTTTGGTCATCAGGCGCCATGCTTGGCGTGCGAGCAGTGCTTGGTTAAATAGACGGAAATCACGGAATCCAAGTCCACCCTTCCCTTTAGGTTCAAGCAATTTCTCCCATGCTAGCCAGTGGGTCTTCCTTTGCCCCTGTTTAGAACCCCACCAAAAATTCCTCACTAGTCGTGTGAGGTCATCACACACTGAGTAAGGCAATTTAAATACGCCCATAATATATGTAGGTATGGCCTGCAAGACGGACTTGATCAGAGTCTCCTTTCCTGCCTGAGAGAGTGTGTCACCCCATGTCATAATTCTTTTGGTCAAGCTAGCCTGTAACATTTGGAATTTTCCTTTGTGCATACGCCCATCTGGGGTGGATAATCCTAAATATTTCCCCTCAAACTCAGAACTTTGTACGCCCAATTCCTGTTTAACCATGTTCTGTACCATCATGGGACAATTGTCTCCAAATTGAATGGAGCATTTACGTGGGTTAATGAGCTGGCCAGTAGCTATCTCATATCTATGCATAACATCCTTGACATAAATAGCTTGCTCAACATTAGCTTTGAAGAAAAGAATGGTGTCGTCCGCAAAAAGGAGGTGTGAGATTCCTGGTGCTCGACTGCAGATCTTTACTGGTTGGAAGGCCTGTGATGTTACTCCCTGTCTCAACAGTGAGGATAGCCCATCAGCTACAAAGAGGAACAAGAAAGGAGATAGGGGATCACCTTGCCGAAGTCCACGCGACGGTGCAAACGAATCCAAGATGGCTTCATTGAATTTAACGGAATATCTCATCGAGGTAACGCATGTCATTATCCATTGTACCCACTGATGAGAGAAGCCCAACTTTTCCATCGCCTGCTTCAAGAATCTCCAATCCACCCTGTCATAGGCCTTTGAGAGGTCTAGCTTATATGCACAAAAGCTATTATCCGGATTTTTCTCATGTTGGATAAAGTGAAGGCACTCAAAGGCAAGCAAAGCATTATCTGTGATCAAACGCCCCGGAACAAACGCACTCTGGTAAGGTGAAATGATCTCATCAAGCAGGGGGCGGAGTCTGTTCACCAAGCACTTTGCAACAATTTTGTAAATAACTTTACATAGACTGATTGGCCTGAAATCAATAAGGCGGACAGGATCATCAACTTTAGGAATAAGAACGATTACTGTTTCATTAACCCCTTGTGGCATATGACCCGTCCTAAAAAACTCTTGCACTGCACTAACAATTTCTCCTTTCAAAGCAAGCCAATTTTTCTGAAAAAACCTGGCTGGGAACCCATCCTTCCCCGGGGCTAGTTAACTGTTGATCGTGACCATGCACTACTGACAAAGTAGTTGACTAGTAGCTTTTGCAAAAAAGTTCACTAAAAACTTTTTAAAAATCATAAATTTGAAAAAGAGTTCGCAAATTCAAAAAAAGTTCATCAATTATCAAAAAGAGTTCATCGAATTTGAAAAAAGTTTATCGGATTTGAAAAGGTTCATCCAATTTGAAAAAAGGCCATCGACATTGAAAAAGTTCATCAAAATTTAAGAAAAAAGATCACCGATTTTGCTTAAAAAAGATCACCGATTTTTTTAAAAAGTTCATTGAGCCATGAAACGGAAAATGGAAAAAGGAAAGTAGGGGAAGAAAAGGATGAGAAAGATGTATTTGTCACACGAGGTTGGGTGGCATGGTGGTTAGTGCAAAGAATCTCGATGGAGGAGGTCGCTGCTTCAATTCACGATGACCCCAAACATTTTTTGCTTAAGGACAGGGCCATGACCGAAGCACTTGCGTAAGAATTCTTGTCCTATACTCCTGGGCGCATCTTCTCTGGCTGACATTTTATAGTAACACTGGTTGGGTTCTAAAAGCATCTACAAGCAGGATAACCTAATTTGGTGCCCTATACATCCGCGGACATGTTCGGACGTGTCCATTGACAATGCCCGAACAGTAGTCAATTTGCTCTATCCACAATCACAAATTTCAAATTTGGATACTCTATTTCATACAAAATCATGCAGTCTACGTAGATCATAGAGCTAACATGGACATGCAATCAGTTCATCCAAAAAGGTCGAGATAGATGGAACAAGTAAAATATAAACATGGCTAGGAGGGTGGCGGCCGGAGTTTACCGCTTGGCTGGGCCCTGCACTTGCAGTCGATGGCGCGACGGTCCATCTCCTTTGTTTACACGTCGGCGGCAGGAGGGTCATCGTCATCGTTCGAGGTGGTGCCGGTCTCTGACCAGAGAGGTGGCGGAGGAGGCATTGCTGCCCTTTGCGTGACGGGCGGCCTTGAAGGCAACGGTCTCCTTCTCCTGCGTAAGGCGCTCGGATGCCTCGAGACCGAGGTGGAGCGCCTTCGCGTTCTTGCACTGGAGACACACGTATCAGACTCCACCATGGTCAGTGACCTCCGCATCACCTCGCGAAGGAGCGCCTCCTCCGGGGTCGACGGGAACTGAGCGCGTCCAATGGCGAGAAGAGCCGGGCTCCCCAATGGCCGTCGCTCGCTGCGGCTCGTGCGGGTCCACCTTTGCCTTTGACTTTGGCATGTGCATCCGCACGGGAGTCGCAGGCACGAGCGCCTCCCACTGCCTGAGCGGTGCTGAAGTCGAAGGGGAAGGGGAGACCCTACTCTAAATATAGAGCGTCGTGGAGCTAGAAGGGCAGGCGCGGTCCACATTTGGCCGTCGGGACATGAAGGAGCTTGTTGCGAATGCGACGGATCTCGGGCTCTCGTCAGTGTTCACGCGCGAGCACTGGATGGCGATGCAGAGCGCAAGCTCCTCCTCATCGGATTCCTCCTTCATGAGACCGTCCCAGTTCAATTCACGATGACCCCAAACATTTTTTGCTTAAGGACAGGGCCATGACCGAAGCACTTGCGTAAGAATTCTTGTCCTATACTCCTGGGCGCATCTTCTCTGGCTGACATTTTATAGTAACACTGGTTGGGTTCTAAAAGCATCTACAAGCAGGATCACCTAATTTGGTGCCCTATACATCCGCGGACATATTCGGACGTGTCCATTGGCAATGCCCGAACAGTAGTCAATTTGCCCTATCCACAATCACAAATTCCAAATTTGGATACTCTATTTCATACAAAATCATGCAGTCTACGTAGATCATAGAGCGGACATGGACATGCAAGCAGTTCATCCAAAAAGGTCGAGATAGATGGAACAAGTAAAATATAAACATGGCTAGGAGGGTGGCGGCCGGAGTTTACCGCTTGGCTGGGCCCTGCACTTGCAGTCGATGGCGCGACGGTCCATCTCCTTTGTTTGCACGTCGGCGGCGGGAGGGTCATCGTCATCGTTCGAGGTGGTGCCGGTCTCTGACCAGAGAGGTGGCGGAGGAGGCGTTGCTGCCCTTTGCGTGACGGGCGGCCTTGAAGGCAGCGGTCTCCTTCTCCTGCGTAAGGCGCTCGGATGCCTCGAGACCGAGGTGGAGCGCCTTTGCGTTCTTGCATTGGAGACACACGTATCGGACTCCACCGTGGTCAGTGACCTCCGCATCACCTCGCGAAGGAGCGCCTCCTCCGGGGTCGACGGGAACTGAGCGCGTCCAATGGCAAGAAGAGCCGGGCTCCTCAATGGCCGTCGCTCGCTGCGGCTCGTGCGGGTCCACCTTTGCCTTTGACTTTGGCATGTGCATCTGCACGGGAGTCGCAGGCACGAGCGCCTCCCACTGCCTGAGCGGTGCTGAAGTCAAAGGGGAAGGGGAGACCCTACTCTAAATATAGAGCGTCATGGAGCTAGAAGGGCAGGCGCGGTCCACATTTGGCCGTCGGGACATGAAGGAGCTTGTTGCGAATGCGACGGATCTTGGGCTCTCGTCAGTGTTCACGCGCGAGCACTGGATGGCGATGCAGAGCGCAAGCTCCTCCTCATCGGATTCCTCCTTCATGAGACCGTCCCAGTCCATGGGATTGGCCTCGCTTTGACCAGAAAATTCATCGACGAATCAAATAAGACCTCCCATCTACCATCATTGTCCGAGAAAATCATGGGGCGGCGTAGCTCCACTGATGTGGAGGTCGTCCATCGACCGCCTTTCTCCATGGAAAACAACGGGCGGCGTAGCTCCGTCGTCTTCATTGATGAGTATGAACATCTTCTAACTGGCCACCTTTCAGCTAGAGGATTCAAAATTTTGCAAGGTTTGGGAGTTTGGCCACGCTTGCTATTTATTCTAAATAAAATAATTTTTGTGAGACTTTTTTTGTAAAATAGGGGATGAACATAATATCACTCATTAACTTTTTTTGTGTCTTCATGTGTACTTAGAAAAAAATTTGTCATTAATAATTTTTTCCGAGGCAACCGAACAAGGAATGTTTACCCCATAGAATTATCGGCAACCGAACCAAGAATGTTTACCCCATAGAATTATCGGTCGTACATGATGTGAGGGGTTTTAGCACCAGGATATACTCTAGGTGCAAGACAAAATCAACTCATCAACTAGCATCACCAGGCTGGCTTTGCTGAGTGCGGAGCTCGGCAAAGAAAAGACTAAGCAAAGACATATGACACGTGGCCCACCTATATTTGTCGAAGGTCTGTCGAGTTTCACAGTCGGCAAAGGTTTGACGAGTTTCAGCAAAAGGAAACTCGACAGAAAATGTGCCACGCATCTTACCCCTAGTCGTCACTGGACTGCCAAGTTCCACGCTCGGCAAAGGTTGCTAGCCATGTGGCACCGCCATTAATGATCGTTTCACCTAACGTGGTACTTTGCAGGGACGGATCCAGGATAAAAACTGACCGGGGGCACCCAGCTATACAAAACTTTCGATAATTTTTACACATAGGCTTATATAAACGTCTATATGTCCTATATATAGACATTTTCTTGCAAGTCATAAGATATTTCATTCAAGTTCTAAAAAAAGATACTTCATCCAATCATAACACAACAAGTTATCAATAAAGTGAACATACCTTACAAAAAGACTTTAAATCCAAATAGTTCATATTTTGCAAAAGAATATTCATCTCTAACATAAATACTGTGTTCTGAAAAGAAAAAACACATATTAGTATTAGCAATTTAAAATTCTAATGGAAATGGTAAACACACAATAGGTGTAAGGTATAGGATCATTACAATACATTTCTCCCACGACGATCTTTAATCTTATGGAAACGATCAAGAATCACTTTATAAGCAATTTCGTCCAGCAGTCCATTTTCCACGAAGCAAATTAGGCTATGGCTCAAATAATCATCACCAATTTTGTTACGCAAAGCACCCTTCACAATCTTCATAACTGAAAAACATCTGTCAACATTGGCAGTGGTTACAGGGAGAGTCAACGCTAGCTTCAAAAGCCAATATACCAATAATAGGAGAGATGCTTCCTTGTATCTACCGTCGGTTTAGCCAAATCACCTATTTTGTCCAAAGCTAGAAAACATTGTATCATAGAGTATATTATCTATGTAGAGACCAAGTTCGTGTTCAAGAGTCACCATATTTTTGTGATTAAAAATCATCAGGATAAATCTTGGCTAATTTCAGCAACATTTCCTTGTCAAAATGGCAAAGTAAATCAGTTGGGCTCAAAGCAGACCTGTTGGTGGTGATGGTGTCGTCCCTTTCTTTCTAACTGTAAAAATTCCGAGAGAAAGCATCCTAGTAGTAGCAGACTATCAAGCCAGCAGACAAATGAGAGTAATAGAATGGTTTGCCGGATTGAATTGCATAGAAAATTCTAGAATGGTACTACAAGTTAAGCTACCGGTAGTGTGCTACACTAATCCTACAATTTATGGTTAGAACCAACAGTACATGCCTGATAGAGTACTAGTACGGATTGCATATTTTCACTTGGTTTGACAGAAAACACAAAGAAATCAAATAAAAAATAAGGACCGGAGAGATCCAGGCAAACCAAATCGAGAAGTACCTGTGTTTCTGTTTGCCTATGGCAGTTTCGGAGTTGGGATTTTTTTTTTTGAAAAGGGAATTTCCCCGGCTTCTGCATTAGAACGATGCATACGGCCATCTTATTAACCAAGATTAATAAAGCTTGGGGATGGGCACTTGAGCAGAAGTTGCTGCTGCTGCAGACCGGACCTACGTAGACCAGTGCTCGCGCCGCGGCGGCCGACGGCAGGGCGGGCATCAGCTGGCAGGCGAGTGGGCAGCCGCAGAGCCACGATCGACCAATCCTCAAAGTGGCAGTGCGTGGTGGCTGACGGTTCACTTCTTGGTTTAATCGATTTTCTAGCTATTAGCCTATTCATTAATTGATTGATCTCCGAGAGTCGAAGAGGCAAGCAGTAGCCAATTTCTCCTCGTGTTCATCGCTTTGTTGAAGGACACGCATCTCTTCATTTTTCTCGATTTGGTTTGCTTTTTTATGGGCTTTACGGAGAAGGGCCGATGGGGAGTGGGGGCACCAGCTCTTGCGTGACCGGGGGCCTGCTGGCTGGATCGGGTGTTTATACCGGGGCGACAGGAAATTGAGTGGGGTCCTGGGCCCCCGCTCATCACAACGTGCGTCCGCCCCTGGTACTTTGCCGAGTTCTCGTTTTTGAAACTCGGCAATGGATTTTAAGTGTTTGGTGAGTGCCCGATAATAGAAACTCGGGAAAGTTAATGATTGCTGACCCTTGTCCAGCCGAGTGCTGTTTGCCGAGAATGAAACTTGGCAAACACAATGCCGAGTTTTTTCTGGGCTTTGCTGAGTTCCCTGGGAACTCGACAATTGCAGCAATTCCAGTAGTGGTTGACAATAGTTGCGGGGACAAAAAACATACTTCTTTCATAATGTAATCATACATGACAAAACATCAATTCTGAACTATAGCAGTAATAATTAAATTAAAGATTGATATTTGTTACCGAAAAAGGCTTTCGTCTCGCTTTATAGACAAAGCAACTGCCCAAACCAAACATCCAACAAGGTTCACCAGCGCGCGCGCGCACACACACAGAGGTCTAGCACAACCAGAGGTCACATAGGGTTAATGCTGGGGCACAGCTCAACAAGCCCTGAAAAAAAAACACGCACACGCGGGGTGCGGCAAAGCATCTAGTCTGGCTCCGGGGGTGGCGGGGGGAGCGGGGGCGCCAAGCGGAAGGCCATCGAATGAAGGTCGACGATGAGGTTGTTCATGACGTCCCAATTTGAGAATTGTTCACGCTTTGGTTTTCTATAGAGTCTATTATTTTGAGAATAAAGCATTGGAGCTCGCCGCATTAATGGGAAGATTGGTGCAACTAATTTATAAGATTCTTGAAACAATAGTTGAGATGAAGTGGCACCATGTGAGAGAGGTCAGATGTGGCGGTCTCTGTCTACGAGAATAAAATGGAAGGGTCATATGAAAAGGCCCATCCTTGTCGTAATTTTATGCCTGATTACATGGTGAGACAGATGACGGTAAATAGTGAACATGCATACTTTCGTATAGTGAACATGCATACTTTCATATGTGACGATTAAATTGCCCTGAGCTTAATTTGCGCACCATGCATAGGATGTAGCATTTTCGTGTTATCTAGAGCATGAGTGTATGATGGCGCAAGCTCGAACTCAAAGCATTGAAGGATCATACACAAGGAAATATTGGCCTCAAGCATTGCAAACTGTACGTGGTCCCCAACCAAATGGTAGGAATGCACAAGGATTCTTGGATGCCTTGGATATCCCATCGGCGAACCTCTCTGGTTTGAATTCATGCACGTCACTTCCCCATATGTCTGGGTCATGGTGCATTAACAACACAGGAAGCTCGATGAGCACACCAGCAGGGAATATGATACCTCCAATCTCCATTTCTTTATATGTTTTTCGGATGAAAGTGACAGCTGGTGGGTATAATCAGAGCACCTCATAAAGAATCATGGTCACCTACATTGTAGACTAAACGACTTCTTATGCTTCCTAATACATATTTCATAAGCACAATGGAATCAAGTAAATAAAACACTACACTCACCGTTTTTAGTCGGCCAAAGCCTTCGTACTCAATTTTATTCTTTCCAAATAGGCCAATTGTAGGGGAACGTAGTAATTTTAAAATTTTTCCTACGCACACATAAGATCATGGTGATGCATAGCAATGAGAGGGGAGAGTGTTGTCTACGTACCCTCGTAGACCGAAGCGGAAGCGTTGACGCAACGTAGAGGAAGTAGTCGTACGTCTTCCCGGTCCAACCGATCCAAGCACCGTTACTCCGGCACCTCCGAGTTCTTGGCACAAGTTCAGCTTGATGACGCTCCCCGGGCTCCGATCCAGCAAAGCTTCGGGGAGGAGTTCCGTCAGCACGACGGCGTGGTGACGATCTTGATGTTCAACCGTTGCAGGGCTTCGCCTAAGCACCACTACAATATGACCGAGGTGTAGTATCGTGGAGGGGGGCACCGCACACGACTAAGGAACGGTCACGAAGATCAACTTGTGTGTCTATGGGGTGCCCCTGCCCCCGTATATAAAGGAGTGGAGGAGGGGAGGGCCGGCCCTCTCTATGGCGCGCCCTAGGGGAGTCCTACTCCCATCGGGAGTAGGATTCCCCCTTTCCTAGTCCAACTAGGAGTCCTTCCAAGTATTAGGAGTAGGAGACAAGGAAGGGGAAGGGAGAAGGGAAGGAAGGAGGGGGCGCAGCCCCTCCCCCTAGTCCAATTCGGACTAGGCCTTGGGGGG
Source organism: Triticum monococcum (assembly GCA_034509565.1). NCBI lineage: Eukaryota > Viridiplantae > Streptophyta > Magnoliopsida > Poales > Poaceae > Triticum > Triticum monococcum. The sequence continues at coordinate 481,370,297 of CM067843.1, forward strand.
CGTGCGGCCTGCCCTAGGCAGCCCCTCTCTCTTTCCCGTATGGCCCAATAAGGCCCAATACTTCTCCCGGCGAATTCCCGTAACTCTCCGGTACTCCGAAAAATACCCGAACCACTCGGAACCTTTCCGATGTCCGAATATAGTCGTCCAATATATCGATCTTTACGTCTCGACCATTTCGAGACTCCTTGTCATGTCCCCAATCCCATCCGGGACTCCGAACTCCTTTGGTACATCAAAACTCATAAACTCATAATATAACTGTCATCGAAACCTTAAGCGTGCGGACCCTACGGTTCGAGAACAATGTAGACATGACCGAGACACGTCTCCGGTCAATGACCAATAGCGGAACCTGGATGCTCATATTGGCTCCTACATATTCTACGAAGATCTTTATCGGTCAGACCGCATAACAACATACGTTGTTTCCTTTGTCATCGGTATGTTACTTACCCGAGATTCGATCGTCGGTATCCAATACCTAGTTCAATCTCGTCACCGGCAAGTCTCTTTACTCGTTTCGTAATACATCATCCCGCAACTAACTCATTAGTTGCAATGCTTGCAAGGCTTAAGTGATGTGCATTACCGAGAGGGCCCGGAGATACCTTTTCGACAATCGGAGTGACAAATCCTAATCTCTAAATACGCCAACCCAACATGTACCTTTGGAGACACCTGTAGAGCACCTTTATAATCACCCAGTTACGTTGTGACGTTTGGTAGCACACAAAGTGTTCCTTCGGCAAACGGGAGTTGCATAATCTCATAGTCATAGGAACATGTATAAGTCATGAAGAAAACAATAGCAACAAACTAAACGATCAAGTGGTAAGCTAACGGAATGGGTCAAGTCAATCAGATCATTCATCTAATGATGTGATTCCATTAATCAAATAACAACTCTTTGTCTATGGTTAGGAAACATAACCATCTTTGATTAATGAGCTAGTCAAGTAGAGGCATACTAGTGACACTCTGTTTGTCTATGTATTCACACATGTATTATGTTTTCGGTTAATACAATTCTAGCATGAATAATAAACATTTATCATGAAATAAGGAAATAAATAATAACTTTATTATTGCCTCTAGTGCAGATTTCCTTCAGTCTCCCACTTGCACTAGACTCAATAATCTAGTTCACATCGCCATGTGATTTAACAGCAATAGTTCACATCACCATGTGATTAACACCCATAGTTCACATCGTCATGTGACCAACACTCAAAGGGTTTACTTACATCGTCATGTGACCAACACTCAAAGGGTTTACTAGAGTCAGTAATGTAGTTCACATATCTATGTGATTAACACCCAAAGAGTACTAAGGTGTGATCATGTTTTGCTTGTGAGATAATTTTAGTCAACGGGTCTGTCACATTCAGATCCGTAAGTATTTTGCAAGTTCTATGTCTACAATGCTCTACACGGAGCTACTCTAGCTAATTGCTCCCACTTTCAATATGTATCTAGATTGAGACTTAGAGTCATCTAGATTAGTGTCAAAACTTGCATCGATGTAACCTTTTACGAAGAACCTTTTGTCACCTCCACAATCGAGAAACATATCCTTATTCCACTAAGGATAATTTTGACCGCTGTCCAGTGATCTACTCCTAGATCACTATTGTATTCCCTTGCCAAAATCAGTGTAGGGTATACAATAGATCTGGTACACAACATGGCATACTTTATAGAACCTATGGCCAAGGCATAGGGAATGACTTTCATTCTCTTTCTATCTTCTGCCGTGGTCGGGTTTTGAGTCTTACTCAACTTCACACCTTGTAACACAAGCAATAACTCTTTCTTTGACTGTTCCATTTTGAACTACTTCAAAATCTTGTCAAGGTATGTATTTATTGAAAAATCTTATCAAGCGTCTTGATCTATCTCTATAGATCTTGATGCTTAATATGTAAGCATCTTCACCGAGGTCTTTTCTTTGAAAAACTCCTTTCAAACACTCCTTTATGCTTTGCAGAATAATTCTACATTATTTCCGATCAACAATATGTCATTCACATATACTTATCAGAAATGTTGTAGTGCTCCCACTCACTTTCTTGTAAATACAGGCTTCACCGCAAGTCTGTATAAAACTATATGCTTCGATCAACCTATCAAAGCGTATATTCCAACTCCGAGATGCTTGCACCAGTCCATTGATGGATCGCTGGAGCTTGCATATTTTGTTAACACCTTTAGGATTGACAAAACCTTCTAGTCGCATTGTATACAACTCTTCTTTAATAAATCCATTAAGGAATGCAGTTTTGTTTATCCATTTGCCGGATTTCATAAAATGAGGCAATTGCTAACATGATTCGGATAGGCTCAAGCATAGATACGAGTGAGAAACTCTCATCGTAGTCAATACCTTGAACTTTGTCAAAAACCTTTTTCGACAAGTCTAGCTTTGTGGATAGTAACACTACTATCAGCGTCCGTCTTCCTCTTGAAGATCCATTTATTTTCTATGGCTTGCCGATCATCGGACAAGTCAACCAAAGTCTACACTTTGTTCTCATACATGGATCCCATCTCAGATTTCATGGCCTCAAGCCATTTTGCGGAATCTGGGCTCATCATCGTTTCCTCATAGTTCGCAAGTTCGTCATGGTCTAGTAACATGACTTCCAGAACAGGATTACCGTACCACTCTGGTGCGGATCTCACTCTGGTTTACCTACGAGATTCGGTAGTAACTTGATCTAAAGTTACATGATCATCATCATTAGCTTCCTCACTAATTGGTGTAGTAGTCACAAGAACAGATTTCTGTGATGAACTACTTTCCAATAAGGGAGATGATACAATTACCTTATCAAGTTTTCTACTTTCCTCCCACTCACTTCTTTCGAGAGAAACTCCTTCTCTAGAAAGTATCCATTCTCAGCAACGAATGTCTTGCCTTCGGATTTGTGATAGAAGGTGTACCCAACAGTCTCCTTTGGGTATCCTATGAAGACATATTTCTCCGATTTGGGTTTGAGCTTATCAGGATGAAACTTTTTCATATAAGCATCACAACCCCAAACTTTAAGAAACGACAACTTTGGTTTCTTGCCAAACCACAGTTCAGATTGTGTCGTCTCAATGGACTTAGATGGTGCCCCTTTTTAACGTGAATGCAGCTGTCTTTAATGCATAACCTCAAAAACGATAGTGGTAAATCGGTAAGAAACATCATAGATTTGCACTATATCTAATAAAGTACGGCTATGACGTTCGGACACACCATTATGCTGTGGTGTTCCAGGTGGCACGAATTTGTGAAACTATTCCACATTGTTTTAATTGAAGACCAAACTCGTAACTCAAATATTTGTCTCCACGATCAGATCGTAGAAACCTTATTTTCTTGTCACGATGATTTTCCACTTCACTCTGAAATTCTTTGAACTTTTCAAATGTTTCAGACTTATGTTTCATCAAGTAGATATACCCATATCTGCTCAAATCATCTGTGAAGGTCAGAAAATAATGATACCCGCTGCAAGCCTTGATATTCATCGGACCACATACATCAGTATGTATGATTTCCAACAAATCTGTTGCTTGCTCCATTGTTTCGGAGAACGGCGTTTTAGTCATCTTGCTCAAGAGACATGGTTCGCAAGCATCAAGTGATTCATAATCAAGTGATTCCAAAATCCCATCAGCATGGAGTTTCTTTATGCGCTTTACACCAATATGACTTAAACGGCAGTGCCACAAATAAGTTGCACTATCATTATTAACTTTGCATCTTTTGGCTTCAATATTATGAATATGTGTATCACTACGATCGAGATCCAACAAACCATTTTCGTTGGTGTGTATAACCATAGAAGGTTTTATTCATGTAAACAGAACAACAATTATTCTCTAACTTAAATGAATAACCGTATTGCAATAAACATGATCAAATCATATTCATGCTCAACGCAAACACCAAATAACACTTATTTAGTTTCAACACTAATCCCGAAAGTATAGGGAGTGTGCGATGATGATCATATCAATCTTGGAACCACTTTCAATACACATCGTCACTTCACCCTTAACTAGTCTCTGTTTATTCTGCAACTCCAGTTTCGAGTTACTAATCTTAGCAACTGAACTAGTACCAAATACTGAGGGGTTGCTATGAACACTAGTAAAGTACACATCAATAACATGTATATCAAATATACCTTTGTTTACTTTGCCATCCTTTCTTATCCACCAAATACTTGGGGTAGTTCCGCTTCCAGTGACCAATCCCTTTGCAGTAGAAGCACTTTGTCTCAGGCTTAGGACCAGACTTGGGTTTCTTCACTTGAGCAGCAACTTGCTTGCCGTTCTTCTTGAAGTTCCCCTTCTTCCTTTTGCCCTTTTTTTGAAACTAATGGTCTTGTCTACCATCAACACTTGATGTTTTTCTTGATTTCTACCTTCGTCGATTTTAGCATCATGAAGAGCTTGGGAATCATTTCCGTTATCCCTTGCATACTATAGTTCATCACGAAGTTCTACTAACTTGGTGATGGTGACTAGAGAATTCTGTCAATCACTATCTTATCTGGAAGATTAACTCCCACTTGATTCAAGCGATTGTAGTACCTAGACAATCTGAGTACATGCTCACTGCTTGAGCGATTCTCCTCCATCTTGTAGCTATAGAACTTGTTGGAGACTTCATATCTCTCAACTTGGGTATTTGCTTGAAATATTAACTTCAACTCCTGGAACATCTCATATGGTCCATGACGTTCAAAACGTCTATGAAGTCCCGATTCTAAGCCGTTAAGCATGGTGCACTAAACTATCAAGTAGTCATCATATTGAGCTAGCCAAACGTTCATAACATCTGCATCTGCTCCTGCAATAGGTCTGTCACCTAGCGGTGCATCAAGGACATAATTTTTCTGTGCAGCAATGAGGATAAACCTCAGATCACAGATCCAATCCGCATCATTGCTACTAACATCTTTCAACACAATTTTCTCTAGGAACATATCAAAATAAACATATGAAAGCAACAACGCGAGCTATTGATCTACAACATAGATATGCTAATACTACCAGGACTAAGTTCATGATAAATTAAAGTTCAATTAATCATATTACTTAAGAACTCCCACTTAGATAGACATCCCTCTAATCATCTAAGTGATCACGTGATCCAAATCAACTAAACCATAACCGATCATCACGTGAAATGGAGTAGCTTTCAATGGTGAACATCACTATGTTGATCATATCTACTATATGATTCACGCTCGACCTTTCGGTCTCCGTGTTCCGAGGCCATATCTGCATATGCTATGCTCATCAAGTTTAACCCGAGTATTCTGCGTGTGCAAAACTGGCTTGCACCCGTTGTAGATGGACATAGAGCTTATCACACCTGATCATCACGTGGTGTCTGGGCACGACGAACTTTGGCAATGGTGCATACTCAGGGAGAACACTTTTTATCTTGAAATTTAGTGAGAGATCATCTTATAATGCTACCATCAATCAAAGCAAGATAAGATGCATAAAAAGATAAACATCACATGCAATCAATATAAGTGATATGATATGGCCATCATCATCTTGTGCTTGTGATCTCCATCTCCGAAGCACCTCCTATGATTGCCATTGTCACCGGCGCGACACCTTGATCTCCATCATAGCATCGTTGTCGTCTCACCAATCTTATGCTTCTACGACTATCGCTACCGCTTAGTGATAAAGTAAAGCATTACAGGGCAATTGCATTGCATACAATAAAGCGACAACCATATGGCTCCTGCCAGTTGCCGATAACTCAGTTACAAAACATGATCATCTCATACAATAAAATTTTGCATCATGTCTTGACCATATCACATCACAACATGCCCTGCAAAAACAAGTTAGACGTCCTCTACTTTGTTGTTGCAAGTTTTACGTGGCTGCTACGGGCTTAGCAAGAACCAATCTTACCTACGCATCAAACCACAACGATAGTTTGTCAAGTTGGTGCTGTTTTAACCTTCGCACGGACCGGGCGTAGCCACACTCGGTTCAACTAAAGTTGGAGAAACTGACACCCGCCAGCCACCTGTGTGCAAAGCACGGCGGTAGAACCAGTCTCGCGTAAGTGTACGCGTAATGTCGGTCCGGGCCGCTTCATCCAACAATACCGCCGAACCAAAGTATGACATGCTGGTAAGCAGTATGACTTATATCGCCCACAACTCACTTGTGTTCTACTCGTGCATATAACATCAAACCATAAAACCTAGGCTCGGATGCCACTGTAGGGGAACATAGTAATTTCAAAAAATTTCCTACGTACACACAAGATCATGGTGATGCATAGCAACGAGAGGGGAGAGTGTTATCTACGTACCCTCGTAGACCGAAGCGGAAGCATTGACGCAACGTAGAGGAAGTAGTCGTACGTCTTCCCGGTCCAACCGATCCAAGCACCGTTACTCCGGCACCTCCGAGTTCTTGGCACACGTTCAGCTCGATGACGCTCCCCGGGCTCCGATCCAGCAAAGCTTCAGGGAGGAGTTCCGTCAGCACGACGGCGTGGTGACGATCTTGATGTTCAACCGTTGTAGGGCTTCGCCTAAGCACTGCTACAATATGACCGAGGTGTAGTATCGTGGAGGGGGGCACCGCACACGGCTAAGGAACAATCACGAAGATCAACTTGTGTGTCTATGGGGTGCCCCCTGCCCCCGTATATAAAGGAGTGGAGGAGGGGAGGGCCGGCCCTCTCTATGGCGCGCCCTAGGGGAGTCCTACTCCCACCGGGAGTAGGATTCCCCCTTTCCTAGTCCAACTAGGAGTCCTTCCAAGTATTAGGAGTAGGAGACAAGGAAGGGGAAGGGAGAAGGGAAGGAAGGAGGGGGCGCAGCCCCTCCCCCTAGTCCAATTCGGACTAGGCCTGGGGGGGGGGGTGCGGCCTGCCCTAGGCAGCCCCTCTCTCTTTCCCGTATGGCCCAATAAGGCCCAATACTTCTCCCGGCGAATTCCCGTAACTCTCCGGTACTCCGAAAAATACCCGAACCACTCGGAACCTTTCCAATGTCCGAATATAGTCGTCCAATATATCGATCTTTACGTCTCAACCATTTCGAGACTCCTTGTCATGTCCCCGATCCCATCCGGGACTCCGAACTCCTTCGGTACATCAAAACTCATAAACTCATAATATAACTGTCATCGAAACCTTAAGCGTGCGGACCCTACGGTTCGAGAACAATGTAGACATGACCAAGACACGTCTCCGGTCAATAACCAATAGCGGAACCTGGATGCTCATATTGGCTCCTACATATTCTACGAAGATCTTTATCGGTTAGACCGCATAACAACATTCGTTGTTCCCTTTGTCATCGGTATGTTACTTGCCCGAGATTCGATTGTCGGTATCCAATACCTAGTTCAATCTCGTCACCGGCAAGTCTCTTTACTCGTTCCGTAATACATCATCCCACAACTAACTCATTAGTTGCAATGCTTGCAAGGCTTAAGTGATGTGCATTACCGAGAGGGCCCATAGATACCTCTCCGACAATCGGAGTGACAAATCCTAATCTCGAAATACGCCAATCCAACATGTACCTTTGGAGACACCTGTAGAGCACCTTTATAATCACCCAGTTACGTTGTGACGTTTGGTAGCACACAAAGTGTTCCTCCGGCAAACGGGAGTTGCACAATCTCATAGTCATAGGAACATGTATAAGTCATGAGGAAAGCAATAGCAACAAACTAAACGATCAAGTGCTAAGCTAACGGAATGGGTCAAGTCAATCAGATCATTCATCTAATGATGTGATCCCATTAATCAAATAACAACTCTTTGTCTATGGTTAGGAAACATAACCATCTTTGATTAATGAGCTAGTCAAGTAGAGGCATACTAGTGACACTCTGTTTGTCTATGTATTCACACATGTATTATGTTTCTGGTTAATATAATTTTAGCATGAATAATAAACATTTATCATGAAATAAGGAAATAAATAATAACTTTATTATTGCCTCTAGGGCATATTTCCTTCACCAATGACCTCCTCCCTTGCACGATCTTGCCACTCGGGATGCATACTTAGTATGACCATTGTCCATGTGAGTAATATTGATGTTGTTTCTGTTCCTGCAAAATAGAACAACTTGCATTCCTCCACGACCTCATCAATCGTCATTCCTGAGATGCATTGGCCATTCTCATCTGTGCCCCTCATGTTGGACTCAAGCATCAAACCGAGCAAGTCATTTTTGGTATTTTCTCCTTCTTGCATAGCTTGCATTCTTGTTCTGATTAGATTGAGCAGAATTGATTCAATTTCGTTATTAATTTAGCTCATCCTTCTATTGTTTTTGGTTGGCAAGGACCTGAAAAATGACACCCCAACAAATTACTACTAGCACGTACAAACTAACTATACTTTATTAATTAATCTGTCTATGCGCTACTAAATCTCATGATAACGCATAATATAATATAACGCGAATTGACAAAACATGGTCTCTGGTGTTAGTCTAAACTAGACAATGCCCCCACACGTTGCAGTGGAAATGTTTTGCAATATATTTCAATAATATTTAGTTTTATGAGACATGAACATTTGAAGTAGTAATATAGAAACTAAACTTAAGAATACATATGATTTATTGTGTCTTTTACTCTATAGTTGTAAAATATTTATTATATATAAATAGAATAAAAGAATGTAAATTATCATGCATGTTCCCATGTTGAGGTGGATCTTTTGATTTGAATGGTTGCTTGTTAAGGTGGGTCATTTTCACGCATGCTGCATGCTTAGGTGTCATGCTTATAGTATGTCGAAACAAATATGTTAGTGGGGCCGGGCTAGCTATTTAAATATTAAAGATCAGCATGATCCCTATGATTGATGTTGGTTTATTAATCAGAACCTGCTATACGTAAATCGCCTAAAAATTCATTTTAGGTAAGCCGATTTGCTAGGCCATGTTTTTTTGATAAATATTGGCAGAATAGTTTTTGGGTAGGAAGTCTGCATTTCGAAACTTGAGCTCGTGTACCATAACACAAAGAAAACAGATAGAGTATGCCGTAGACACAAATATTAGCCGGAAGGATGATTACATAGTAAAGAGTACTCACAAGTAGCCGGGAATGATAATCTTCTTAACCCTGGCCAGGATGCGTGCAGTTTGCTCGGACTGCAACTGGAAAATCCTAGCACCTTCAGCGTAGTTACTGCCAAATGCGGTGCGAGAAATGACATCTCCGGTGAGTCTTTGGAACTTCGGACAGACATCCACCTCATATGTACCATCAGAACCAAGAGATTGCGTCCATCTGCTCACAAGTTCTTGGCAGCAAGTAGAAAACGCTGGCATCATGAGCTGCAAATTAAGTACACATGATTCCGTTGAATTTATAATTTCGCCAGCATTTGATTGAAGACTACACATGGAACAATAAAAAATTAGGAGCAGTGTACGTACCTTGAGCTTCTCGAGATGGAATGCAGGGTTGAGGATCCTCCTGTGCTTAACCCATTGCTCGCCCTCGTACGTCGCCACGCCTCCGGCGAGCAGCCTGGACAGTGCCGGAAACTTGAGCTTCTCGAAGTGGCCGAACTTGTTGGACATCACCTCTTTGGTCTGCTTAGGGTCGCTGATGGTCACCTTGGGGTACGGACCAAACCAGGATATGCACGCCTTGCCGTGCTCCCGGATAATGTCGTGGAGCAGCGGCGCGACGAGAGGGGCTATGTTGTGGCAGCGCAGCGGCATCGACCTCAAGCGCGCCTCCTTGCTCCGCCGCTCATAGTCAATGACGTCGCCGATGAGGAAGCGGTACGAGGTGCCGCGGAGACCCTGGGCGCGCAGTGCCCGCTCCAGCCGCCGCGGGTGCCACCACAGCCGGTCTATTAGCTTGGCAGCTTACCACAGAAGCACAAAGCCCAGGCTGCCGCATAGCAGGAAGCTCCATTGCACTAAAGCTGGACTAATCAACGCTCTAAGAACCATGTCTCTCTTGATTGGGGGAAGAATGGTTGGATGACTGATTTGATTGAATGAGTATGGTAGAGATGCATCACAATATATATGGAGACAGATCAAGGCTGCGGGGAACTCTGGTCCATGCCTTTCTCCTAAGGAACTTGGTAGAGAAGAAACTGAGATGGAGATCTGATTATTATTAGTTAAATTAAAGTGAGCGCGGTGACGCCGCATGGGCACTCATGGCCTCATGGGCCAGTCAATGGTCTGCCAAGACAAGGACAATACCACTGGATGTATAATAAGGGCATCTCTAGCAAATCTACAATTAAGGAGCAAAGGTGTGTTGATAGAGTTAAGCACTAGCTAGCGGATCACCGAAACATATCTCCCGTAGTGTGTTAGGGTCACCCTAATATAACTCTCGATCTATTGCAAAACTCACGAATTCGAGTCTTAAGTGTGATTACAGTAGCTGATACAAGAATTGGTGAGAGGGGATCGGGGGAGAAGGAAGAACAGTGCCGCTGCCATTGTGATCCACTGGATGCCCTAGTCTCCGAGTGATGCGCCTTTAAGTAGCCGGTTGGGAGGTTGGCTCATCGAGCCCACTGCGGCCCAGTGTTGTTTGGGTTGTCTGGGAGGTTGGGCTTCGGGGTCCTTGTGGGTCGAGAGGCAGCGATGGGGTTGCTGCCGCCTGGGTCCTTGCTGTCAGTGACTGGTGCAGGGTTAGCCAGAGTAGGGACGCTGACATCCCCTCCTCCTTGCGACGAGGCTTGCCCCCAAGCCTCTTCTGCAGGAAAACGGGCTTGTAGAGCCACTCGATCCTCCCAGGTGTCTTCCAGGGCTGATGCATCCGACCAACGGACTCGAACTTGTTCAATCATGGCACCATTCTTCTTGCGCCAACGTCGCTGAAGGACTGTGACTGGAACCACAGGGGCATCAGTAGGGTGAGGAAGTTCAGTGTGAGACAGCGTACCCAGCCGCAGGCAGTGGCGTAGTTGGGAGACGTGGAAAACAGGATGCACTTGAGCCTGTGGTGGTAACTCCAGTTTGTAGGCTGATTCATTGATCTTGGCGATGATCTGATACGGTCCATAATACTTGAACGCCAGCTTGTGGTTCGCGCGCCGGGCAACTGAAGTTTGAATGTAAGGTTGAATTTTGAGGTAGACTGAGTCACCCGCAGAGAAGCTATGTGGAGATCTTCGTTTGTCTGCTTGCGCTTTCATGTGCTGCTGCGCTCTGTTCAAATGCTGTTGCAAAAGATCTTGGATAACGGCACGCTCATCCAGCCAAGAATGCAGTGACGGCACGGTGCACTCACTGGTCGGGGTGATCCCCCAATGCCTTGGTTCATGCCCGAACATAGCTTTGAATGGCGACATCCCGATGCTGGAGTGGTGTGAAGTATTGTACCAAAACTGCGCCAGTGGTATCCAGTGGCTCCATCTGGTTGGGCAGGCGTGCACGAAACAACTGAGATAAGTTTCGACACATTGATTGACTCGCTCAGTTTGCCCATCCGTTTGCGGATGATTTGCCATGCTCAATCTCAACTCGGTGCCCGCATACTTGAAAAGTTCCTGCCAGAAGTGGCTTGTGAAGACAGGGTCACGATCTAACATGATCGAGGCTAGGAAGCCGTGGATCCTGTAAACATTGTTCATGTAGAGGAGTGCGACTTTGGCAGCAGTGTAGGGATGTGCCAGAGGAAGAAAACGGGCAAACTTGGTGCATTTGTCGACAATGACCCAAATGTAGTTGTGTTTACCGGATTGTGGGAGTCCGTCGATGAAGTCCATTGTGATCATCTCCCAAGGTTGCTGCGGAATCGAAAGGGGTTGGAGTAAACCTGGAGACGCTGCTCTGTCCGGTTTTGCTTGCTGACAGACTGGGCAACAGCGCACGTAATGCAGAACATGTGTCTTCATTTTAGGCCATGCGAAAAGACGACAAATGCGCCGAAACGTGGCCGGAAAGCCGGAGTGCCCACCCAGCGGACTATCATGAAATGCTGCCATGATCTTCTGTTGAAGTGTTGTTGATCCCCCGAGCCAAATGTGCCCACGGAAGTGGATAACGCCATCCTGCAAAGTGAAACGGCCTTTGGAGTCTTCTTTGCTAGCCAGTTGTTCCAGCAGCTTCTGTGCCTGGGGGTTACAATTGTAGCTCGCCACGACATCTTCCAGCCAGGTTGGTTGGCAACAAATGACGACCGAGAGGATCTCTGAAGAGTCCGTGCGCGATAACGCGTCTGCTGCTGTGTTATCAGTCCCCTTCTTGTACCTGATGGTGTAATGCAGCCCCAAGAGTTTGATGAAAGCGCGCTGTTGCCATGGGGTGGACAGGTGTTGTTCCTCAAGATGTATCAGACTCTTCTGGTCAGTGTGGATGACGAACTCACTGTGTTGCAAATATGGCCGCCACTGGTCCACGACAACCACGATGGTGAGGTACTCCTTTTCGTAAGTGGAAAGGCCTTGGTACCGTGGACTAAGGCTTTTGCTCATGAAAGCAATTGGGTGCCCCTCCTGTTGCAAAACTGCTCCTATCCCTTTGTTGCATGCATCCGTTTCAATTGTGAAAGTCTTGGTGAAGTCCGGCAATGCCAACACATGAGCTGTGATAAGTTGTTGCTTGAGTAGCCGGAAAGCTTGAGCAGTGTTATCGGTCCAGACAAATGGGGTCCCTTTCTTGAGCAGATTGAACAAGGGTCTCACGATGATGCCGAATCCTCGAACAAAGCGGCGATAATAGCCCGCGAGTCCGAGTAATTGCTGGACCTGCTTGGCGTCTTAAGGAATCGCCCACTCTTGCACCACACGGATTTTGCTGGGCTCCGTGGCCACACCCTGCGCACTGATAACGTGGCCCAAGTAAGACAGTTGCTGCTGACCAAATTCACACTTAGATATCTTGACCTTCCATTGATCTTTGCGCAGCAGATCTAGAACCTGACGAATGTGAGAAACATGTTCTTCCCATGTACGACTGAACACCAGTATATCGTCGAAGAACAAAAGCACGCAGTGCCTGAGGAGGGGCTGCAAGGTGTTAGTTAGCACACTGATGAAGGTTGCTGGCCCGCCCGCTAATCCGAAAGACAACACTTTGAACTTATAATGGCCTGAGTGCGTCTGAAAAGCGGTCTTGAATTCTTCTCCTTCCGCTAGCCGAATTTGGTGATAGCCTGCCCGCAGATCAAGCTTGGAGAACCATTTAGCCCCGTGTAATTCATCAAGCAGCTCCTCGATCACGGGCACTGGAAATTTGCTGACGCATGTCATGGCATTGAGATGGCGGTAGTCGATGCACAACCGCCATGCCCCGTACTTCTTCTTGACCAGGATAACTGGCGAAGAAAAGCTGCTGTGACTGCGCTGGATGACCCCCGGCCTGAGCAATTCAGCCACCTGTCGCTCAATCTCCGTCTTGTGTTCTGGTTTGTGCCGATATGGTCGGATATTCACCGGTTGCGTGCCTGGCATCAGTGGTATGGTGTGGTCGTAAGCACGACGAGGTGGCAGACTTGTGGGTTCCTGGAACACGTCGTTGAACTCAGCTAGCAGTTGCTGCAGTTCGGGCGACTCCTCTGAAGCAGACGATCCCTCCTTGATCGGACAGAGCAAGATAATATGTAGCAGAGAGCCTTGGCGGTGCAGGTTCTAGAGCTGTACTCGATTGATCACATGACATGTGGTTGACTTGGCTTCGTGGCCGAACAAATGAGCTCGTCCCATGGCTGTGGGGAATTGGATGTACTTGGCGCGCCAGTCGACGGTCATGGGGCTGGTTGTTCGAGCCAGTCCATGCCGAGAATGGCATCGTACGTGCCCAACGGCAATATCTTCATGTTGGTAGTGAACTCATGGCCCTGGGAGGACCACTGGCAAGAAGGGACAGCGGCGGTGCAGGTGAGTTCACCCCCATTAGCGACATGGACGCGGTAAGGTTGCTTGAGCGGCACAGCCCCCGTTAAGTGGTGGGCGAGCTTCTGATCGATAAAAGATGTGGAACTGCCGCTGTCAACGAGTAGCAACACCTCGCGCCCCTGCATCATGGCGAGAAGCTGGAAAGCCTTGGATGAAACGCTGTCGTCCAACGCCGAACGAGAGATGGCCATGGCGGTGTCGCAGGTTGGGGAAGTGGACGTGTTCTCATCGTCCACGCCGAAGAGCTCGAGCATCTCTTCCACCACATGGAGTTGGACCGTGGTGGGGTAGACGTGGTCTTGTCCCCAGCGCTCTCCGCACTTGAAGTAGAGGCCTTGGGCTCGGCGGTAGTCGTGGAGCGCCTTCACCTTGGACGTGTCCGCACGCGCCGCCTCCGTGCCACGGCGATCCGCGGCGCCGTTCAGCGGAATCGCGCGCGGTGGTGGTGGGGGCAGTGGCAGCGCCATGCCCGGTCTGTGGTGCGCCTCGGGCGGTCGCGGTAGTGAGCCAAAGGCCCCGTCCGTCACTTCATCTTGTAAGAGCACCAACGCGCATGCCGTATCCAAGTCCGGTGGTCGCTGCACCAAGACCACCGCACAGATATCCTTCCGCAGCCCCTCCACAAAACGAGTGAGCAAATAGAATGGGTGAATCGCGTCAGAATACGAACTGAGATGATTAATGATAGACTCAAATTGCTCAATATAATCCGTGACCGTGGATGTTTGGTGCACGGTGTAAAACTGACAAATTAGTGTCTGGTGGCGATCACGCCCAAAACGTGTACACAATAGAGCGGTAAACAATCCCAATCGAATCCCGTGAGCCTTTTCTGAATTGATTGCAACCAAATGGATGCTGAACCTGAGAAGTTCAGCGCTGCCATCGGCACCCATAAGGAAGGCATGATAGCAAACATAGCAAAGTACTCTTCACAAAGAGTCTTCCACAATTTCGGGTTGTCTCCTGCGAATTGTGGGAATTGAATGGAGGGATGTGCCTGGCCTAAGCCGCTGAGCAGCTGGCTGGCATGCGCGAACGACGAAAGGGCAGGGGGTGATGGGGGGACATCGGACTAACCGTTTGCCGGGAGCGGCGGCGGCGTCAGGAAGGACGCCGCGGGCGGCCCTCGTGTGATGTTGAAGACGCCGTGGCCATCGGGCCCTTGTGTTGTTGCTGCCGCGCCCAACTCGGCCCCGATGTGGGTACCGGTCGTCGCAGGCGGTTGTTGACTCAACACCGGCGCGTGGTGCGGTCCGCCCTCCAAGCGTGATGGTGGTGGCGGTGGAGGTGCGAGCTGCAGGGCCGCCACCGACTCGGTCAGATCGACGACACGCCGCTCGAGATCCGGGCGCCACGCCACGATATCTTCGACCTTGGCGTTGGAGGCTTGGATCGCGGCGGTGTGCTCCTTGAGAGTGGTCTCCAGGCGCTCCAGGAATGACTGCACGGACGGATCCATGGCCACGAGTCGAGATCGCGCCTGGCGCAGGGCTCTCGTCTCCATGAATTGGGCCAGATCGACGCGGAGGAAGGGAGTGGGGTTGGTCTCTGATACCAGATGTTAGGGTCACCCTAATATAACTCTCGATCTATTGCACAACTCACGAATTTGAGTCTTAAGTGTGATTACAGTAGCTGATACAAGAATTGGCGAGAGAGGGTCAGGGGAGAAGGAAGAACAATGCCGCCGCCGTTGTGATCCACTGGATGCCCTAGTCTCCGAGTGACGCGCCTTTAAGTAGCCGGTTGGGAGGTTGGCTCACTGAGCCCACTGTGGCCCAGTGTTGTTTGGGTTGGGCTTCCGGTTCCTGGTGGGTCGAGAGGCAGCGATGGGGTCGCTGCCGCCTGGGTCCTTGCTGTCAGTGACTGGTGCAGGGTTAGCCAGAGTAGGGACACTGACATAGTGGATGTGTCGATGACCCGCATTCACACCGGTTCGCCACCGGTGCTGAACTCGCTCTTCCCTTTCCCGTTTCTTTTGTTGTTGTGTTGGGTCAGAACTTTTTTTCCAAGACGGAATGGGCTACAACTGATGTATTTCGGCTATGCAAGTAATGAAAAGGGCAGTGATAGGGGACGGTCAGTGCATGACCATCCGATTGGGAGTCCCTTCACCGTGCGATCTGTTCCTTTCTTTCCCCAAATCTCACTTTCGCCATCTGAAAGAAAAACAAAAATAGGCTCCATGCGCAGCGTGTCTGCCTGCCTCCGGCCTCTTCGGCCATCCTTCCCGGTCCACCTCCTCGCCTCTGCCGTCTCCGGCCGTCCTCGCATCCCCAACTGATCACCGTAGCTTGCCGCGGCCATGGCTGGAAGCATCTGTGTTGCGGCTTTGCAGCAAATTTTTGGCCGGTTGTAGCCACCTTCTCACCCCCCATGGCTCGTTGTCTTTGCCGGTTGCATCTCGCTGCCGAAAAAAACCCGATGCAACTCCCATCTGTTGGTCCCCATCGCTGTTGAAGCAACAAAAGGCACCGGTCACAGCTATCCTCATTGCCGGTTCCAGCAAAAGGCCGACAATGCATCTCCCCATCATGCAGCTACAATCCCTGGTTTGTAGCAAAAAAATACATGGGTTCCAGCAAAACGAAAAACGGTAGTAGCAATACATTGAGAAACAAAATGGACGCCATCACCAACAAAAAATCAAAAACTTTGATGGTAGCAAAAAGTCAAACTCATTCCAGCAAAACAAGATGCCAGTGGTAGCAAAACTTGCACATTTGGGCGCTGGTTCCAGCAAATCAAAACACCGGTGGTAGCAAAAAAAGTGCTGGTTCTAGCAAAGAAAAACGGCGGTCACCATGATGGTAGCATTGCCAGTCGTGGTTCACCCACCCCGTCGCCCTACCGTTTGCAACTCCCGGTGTGGCCGCTTGCAGCTCCCGCGTAGCCAGATGTAGCTTTTCCATCCACCAGTGCAGCTCCTAGTGTACTTCCTCCCTCTATCCCCGCCGTCCCGTGGGTCATCTCTGGTCTCTATGGCAACAGGGGGCGTCGAGCAGCAGGAAGGGGAAAGGCTGATGAGCTATACAAGATAAAAAGGAGAAAATCTCATGGGAGAGGGCCGAAAAGACGAGCAGATGGGGGTCCGCTGGTGGCAGCCTCGCCGGAGAAGCCACGGAGCTCGCCGAAGCCAGGACGCAGAAAGAGACAGAGAGGTTGTGGAGATGGGGATGAGGGCAAGAGGATAAGATGCGTATATGATATGGTGGGTGTGGACCGTGGAGTAGAGGATAAAAAAAGAAGTCTGCGTGTAGGCACTTGTGCTGCGTGGCGCGTCTGCGTGGCCGAGCGACTGGCCGAGCATTCGGCCGGTCAGCTGGTGGCAGACGTTCATGATGAAAAGGGGCGATACGTGGTTCAGAAAAAAAATATAATCCTTAAAAATATACTCCTAGTTATTTGACTCCCTAAAATGCAGCCAGTCGGACCAAATATAGTCGGCACGCATGGCTGCGAACTATATTTGCTCAACCACCTGGCTGCACCCACCTGAACTTGCCATCGCCACAATCGCTCGGATGATAAGAGACTCGTAGTTCTTCTAAACACAGGTAATTAACTTGGAAGAAATTTATGTTATTCATATTTAGGAGAATGAAGAGCCACTGATGATTCATGTGAACTGTTTGAAACCGGCCTATTCATGTTAGTTGGGAGAGCAACTCATATGTGACAACTTAAAAAAGTCTCAACAAAAATGTACAACAATGACTCGGAACTGCCCATCTGCGGTGCACAAGTACTACTAAAATATATAGAGCTACATGTTATCAACTTTTCATCATCGGCCATCAATATATAGCCAAGTCGAACAACGGCTAATAGAAATATATTACAAAACAATTACAAGTTGACCTCACAAAATATTATGGATCTTATGTCGTACCCAAAAATGTTTGCCCAACTTTCACACTTAGTTAGGAATTCAACTTATACCTAGACACGCTACTTAATCGAAAGATAGGAAAACATTTAGTAGGTGTTGTAGGTCTAAAGTAGTGCTAATCATTAATATTCTTATCTGTACAACATAATTAGGCAATTAAAACAACTCATTCTGTCGGCGTTCTGGGAACGGGGGTCCCCAGACTTGCCTGCCTGCGGCCTGCGGCGTGGCTCAAAGGGGGCCCATCACGGCCCATCTTCATCAACACAAGACTCAAGACCCTCGCGAGGGGCCAAGCCTCGCGGGGCGGATGACACGAAGCTTCCTCAGGCACGGCCTCATCAGGCTGGCTCGCGAGGAGGCGGAGAGATCAAGGCGGGGTACCTCGCGAGGTGCCCGTGACGCAAGCCATGATGACTCAGGGCGCCAGGCGGGTGCCAGCCCGCGCGCCGTCCTCCTTTCCTCTTTGGTGCAAAGGGGGCAAGCGCAGCCGCAGAGTACTGAGGCATCAGGCAAAGGTTGCCATTTCGGTGCAACGAGACCAAGACCAGGAGGACTACGAGACGGAGGTCACCGTGGAGCCCAAGACGGCGTCATCACTAGAGCTTTGTGTAGGCGAAGACTGCTTTTGTCAGGATAGTTGATACTGTTGGAAATATGCCCTAGAGGCAATAATAAAAGCATTATTATTATATTTCCTTGTTCATGATAATTGTCTTTATTCATGCTATAATTGTGTTATCCGGAAATCGTAATACATGTGTGAATAACAGACACCAACATGTCCCTAGTAAGCCTCTAGTTGACTAGCTCGTTAATCAACAGATAGTCATGGTTTCCTGACTATGGACATTGGATGTCATTGATAACGAGATCACATCATTAGGAGAATGATGTGATGGATAAGACCCAATCCTAAACATAGCATAAAGATCGTATAGTTCGTTTGCTGGAGTTTTTCCAATGTCAAGTATCTTTTCCTTAGACCATGAGATCGTGTAAATCCCGGATACCGTAGGAGTGCTTTGGGTGTACCAAACGTCACAACGTAACTGGGTGACTATAAAGGTAGACTACGGGTATCTCCGAAAGTGTCTGTTGGGTTGACATGGATCAAGACTGGGATTTGTCACTCCGTATGACGGAGAGGTATCACTGGGCCCACTCGGTAATGCATCATCATAATGAGCTCAAAGTGACCAAGTGTCTGGTCACGGGATCATGCATTACGGTACGAGTAAAGTAACTTGCCGGTAACGAGATTGAACGAGGTATTGGGATACCGACGATCGAATCTCGGGCAAGTAATATATCGATTGACAAAGGGAATTGCATACGGGGTTGATTGAATCCTCGACATCGTGGTTCATCCGATGAGATCATCGTGGAGCATGTGGGAGCCAACATGGGTATCCAGATCCCGCTGTTGGTTATTGACCGGAGAGTCGTCTCGGTCATGTCTACATGTCTCCCGAACCCGTAGGGTCTACACACTTAAGGTTCGGTGACGCTAGGGTTGTGAAGATATGTATATGCAGTAACCCGAATGTTGTTCGGAGTCCCGGATGAGATCCCGGACGTCACGAGGAGTTCCGGAATGGTCTGGAGGTAAAGAATTATATATAGGAAGTGCTATTTCGGCCATCGGGACAAGTTTCGGGGTCACCGGTACTGTACCGGGACCACCGGAAGGGTCCCGAGGGTCCACCGGGTGGGGCCACCTATCCTGGAGGGCCCCATGGGCTGAAGTGGGAAGGGACCCAGCCCAAAGTGGGCTGGGGCGCCACTCCCCTAGGGCCCATGCGGCTAGGGTTGAGGGGAAACCCTAAAGGGGGCGCCCCCTTGCTTGGGGGGCAAGCCCCCCACCCCTAGGCCGCCGCCCCCCTAGGAGATCCCATCTCCTAGCGCCGGCGCCCCCCTAGGCACCCCTATATATAGTGGGGGAGAGGAGGGACTTCACACAACAGCCTTTGGTGCCTCCCTCTCTCCCCGTTACGTCTCTCTCGCATAGTATAGGCGAAGCCCTGCTACTGTGACGCCCTGCATCCACCACCACGCTGTCGTGCTGCTGGATCATCATCAACCTCTCCTTCCCCCTTGCTTCAAGAAGGAGGAGACGTCTCCCGACCCATACGTGTGTTGAACGCAGAGGTGCCGTCCGTTCGGCGCTTGGTCATCGGTGATTTGGATCACGTCGTGTTCGACTACATCATCCCCGTTCTTTGAACGCTTCCGCACGCGATCTACAAAGGTATGTAGATGCATCTGATGACTTATTGCTAGATGAACTCCTAGATGGATCTTGGTGAAACGAGTAGGAAATTTTTTGTTTTCTGCAATGTTCCCCAACAGTGGTATCAGAGCTAGGTCTATGTGTAGTTCTTCTTGTGCGAGTAGAACACAATTGGTTGTGGGCGTAGATGTTGTCAACTTTCTTGCCGCTACTAGTCTTATCTTGCTTCGACGGTATTGTGGGATGAAGCGGCCCGGACCAACCTTACACGTACGCTTACGTGAGACCGGTTCCACCGACTAACATGCACTAGTTGCATAAGGTGGCTGGTGGGTGTCTGTCTCTCCCACTTTAGTTGGAGCGGATTTGATGAAAAGGGTCCTTATGAAGGGTAAATAGAAGTTGACAAATCTCGTTGTGGCTTTCACGTAGGTAAGAAAACGTTCTTGCTTGAACCCTAATTCAGCCACGTAAAACTTGCAACAACAATTAGAGGACGTCTAAGTTGTTTTTGCAGCAAGTGCTTTGTGATATGATATGGCCAAAGTTGTGATGAATGATGAATGATCTATATGTGATGTATGAGATGTTCATGCTATTGTAATAGGAATCACGACTTGCATGTCGATGAGTATGACAACCGGCAGGAGCCATAGGAGTTGTCTTTATTTTTTGTATGACCTGCGTGTCATTGAGAAACGCCATGTAAATTACTTTACTTTATTGCTAAACGCGTTAGCCATAGTAGTAGAAGTAATAGTTGGCAAGCAACTTCATGGAGACACGTTGATGGAGATCATGATGATGGAGATCATGGTGTCAAGCCGGTGACAAGATGATCATGGAGCCCCAAGATGGAGATCAAAGGAGCTATGTGATATTGGCCATATCATGTCACGTTTACTATTTGATTGCATGTGATGTTTATCATGTTTTTGCATCTTGTTTACTTAGAACAACGGTAGTAAATAAGATGATCCCTCATAATAATTTCAAGAAGTGTTCCCCCTAACTGTGCACTGTTGTGACAGTTTGTTGTTTCGAAGCACCACGTGATGATCGGGTGTGATAGATTCTAACGTTCACATACAACGGGTGTAAGACAGATTTACACATGCAAACACTTAGGTTGACTTGACGAGCCTAGCATGTACAGACATGGCCTCGGAACACAGAAGACCGAAAGGTCGAGCATGAGTCGTATAGAAGATACGATCAACATGAAGATGTTCACCGACGTTGACTAGTCCGTCTCACGTGATGATCGGACACGGCCTAGTTAACTCGGATCATGTTATTCTTAGATGACTAGAAGAGGGATGTCTATCTAAGTGGGAGTTCATTAAATAATTTGATTAGATGAACTTAATTATCATGAACTTAGTCTAAAATATTTACAATATGTCTTGTAGATCAAATGGCCAACGTAGTCCTCAACTTCAACGCGTTCCTAGAGAAAACCAAGCTGAAAGACGATGGCAGCAACTACACGGACTGGGTCCGGAACCTGAGGATCATCCTCATAGCTGCCAAGAAAGATTATGTCCTACAAGCACCGCTGGGTGACGCACCTATTCTCCCTACTGAACAAGACGTTATGAACACTTGGCAGGCACGTACCGATGACTACTCCCTTGTTCAGTGCGGCATGCTTTACAGCTTAGAGTCGGGGCTCCAAAAACGTTTTGAGAGACACGGAGCATATGAGATGTTCGAAGAGCTGAAAATGGTTTTCCAAGGTCATGCCCGGGTCGAGAGATATCAAGTCTCCGACAAATTCTTCAGTTGTAAGATGGAGGAAAATAGTTC
Source organism: Triticum monococcum (assembly GCA_034509565.1). Taxonomy (NCBI): domain Eukaryota; kingdom Viridiplantae; phylum Streptophyta; class Magnoliopsida; order Poales; family Poaceae; genus Triticum; species Triticum monococcum. The sequence goes on from CM067843.1 coordinate 481,392,132, forward strand.
TGTCAGTGAGCACATACTCACTATGTCTGGGTTGCATAACCGCTTGACTCAGCTGGGAGTTAATCTCCCGGATGATGTGGTCATTGACAGAATCCTCCAGTCGGTTCCACCGAGCTACAAGAGCTTTGTGATGAACTTCAATATGCAGGGGATGGAAAAGACCATTCCTGAAGTATTTGCTATGCTGAAATCAGCAGAGGTAGAAGTCAAGAAGGAACATCAAGTGTTGATGGTGAATAAAACCACTAAGTTCAAGAAGGGTAAGGGTAAAAAGAACTTCAAGAAGGACGGCAAGGAAGTTGCCGCGCCCGGCAAGCAAGCTGCCAGGAAGAAGCCAAAGAATGGACCCAAGCCCGAGACCGAGTGTTTTTATTGCAAGGGAAGTGGTCACTGGAAGCGGAATTGCCCCAAATACTTAGCGGACAAGAAGGCCGGCAAAACAAAAGGTATATGTGATATACATGTAATTGATGTGTACCTTACTAGTACTCGTAGTAGCTCTTGGGTATTTGATACCGGTGCAGTTGCTCACATTTGTAACTCAAAGCAGGAGCTGCGGAATAAGCGGAGACTAGCGAAGGACGAGGTGACGATGCGCGTCGGGAATGGTTCCAAGGTCGACGTGATCGCCGTCGGCATGCTACCTCTTCATTTACCTATGGGATTAGTATTGAACCTCAATAATTGTTATTTAGTGCCAGCTTTGAGCATGAACATTGTATCGGGATCTCGTTTAATTCGAGATGGCTACTCATTTAAATCCGAGAATAATGGTTGTTCTATTTATATGAGAGATATGTTTTATGGTCATGCTCCTATGGTGAATGGTTTATTCTTAATGAATCTCGAGCGTAATGCTACACATGTTCATAGTGTGAGTACCAAAAGATGTAAGTTTGATAATGATAGTCCCACATACTTGTGGCACTGCCGCCTTGGTCACATAGGTGTCAAGCGCATGAAGAAGCTCCATGCAGATAGACTTTTAGAGTCTCTTGATTATGAATCATTTGACACGTGCGAACCATGCCTCATGGGTAAAATGACCAAGACTCCGTTCTCAGGAACAATGGAGCGAGCAACCAACTTATTGGAAATCATACATACTGATGTGTGCGGTCCAATGAGTGTTGAGGCTCACGGTGGCTATCGTTATGTTCTCACCCTCACTGATGACTTAAGTAGATATGGGTATATCTACTTAATGAAACACAAGTCTGAAACCTTTGAAAAGTTCAAGGAATTTCAGAGTGAGGTTGAGAATCAACGTGACAGGAAAATCAAGTTTCTACGATCAGATCGTGGAGGAGAATACTTGAGTCACGAATTTGGCACACACTTAAGAAAATGTGGAATAGTTTCACAACTCACGCCGCCTGGAACACCTCAGCGTAATGGTGTGTCCGAACGTCGTAATCGCACTCTATTAGATATGGTGCGATCTATGATGTCTCTTACCGATTTACCGCTATCTTTTTGGGGCTATGCTTTAGAGACTGCCGCATTCACTTTAAATAGGGCTCCGTCGAAATCCGTTGAGACGACACCGTATGAATTATGGTTTGGGAAGAAACCTAAGCTGTCGTTTCTAAAAGTTTGGGGATGCGATGCTTATGTCAAGAAACTTCAACCGAAAAGCTCGAACCCAAGTCGGAAAAATGCGTCTTCATAGGATACCCTAAAGAAACTATTGGGTATACCTTCTACCTCAGATCCGAAGGTAAGATCTTTGTTGCCAAGAATGGATCCTTTCTAGAGAAAGAGTTTCTCTCGAAAGAAGTAAGTGGGAGGAAAGTAGAACTTGATGAAGTATTACCTCTTGAACCGGAAAAGGGCGCAACTCAAGAAAATGTTCCTGAGGTGCCTGCACCGACTAGAGAGGAAGTTAATGATGATGATCAAGATACTTCTGATCAAGCTCCTACTAAAATTCGTAGGTCCACAAGGACACGTTTCGCACCAGAGTGGTACGGCAACCCTGTCTTGGAAATCATGTTGTTGGACAACGGTGAACCTTCGAACTATGAAGAAGCGATGGCGGGCCTGGATTCCGACAAATGGCTAGAAGCCATGAAATCCGAGATAGGATCCATGTATGAAAACGAAGTATGGACTTTGACTGACTTGCCCGTTGAACGGCGAGCCATAGAGAATAAATGGATCTTTAAAAAGAAGACAGACGCGGATGGTAATGTGACCATCTATAAAGCTCGGCTTGTCGCTAAGGGTTATCGACAAGTTCAAGGGGTTGACTATGATGAGACTTTCTCACCGGTAGCGAAGCTAAAGTCCGTCCGAATCATGTTAGCAATTGCCGCATTTTACGATTATGAAATATGGCAAATGGACGTCAAAACGGCATTCCTTAATGCTTTCCTTAAGGAAGAATTGTATATGATGCAGCCGGAAGGTTTTGTCGATCCTAAGAATGCTGACAAGGTGTGCAAGCTCCAACGCTCGATTTATGGGCTGGTGCAAGCATCTCGGAGTTGGAACATTCGCTTTGATGAGATGATCAAAGCGTTTGGGTTTACACAGACTTATGGAGAAGCCTGCTTTACAAGAAAGTGAGTGGGAGCTCTGTAGCATTTCTCATACTATATGTAGATGACATACTTTTGATGGGAAATGATATAGAACTCTTGGACAGCATCAAGGCCTACTTGAATAAGAGTTTTTCAATGAAGGACCTTGGAGGAGCTGCTTACATATTAGGCATCAAAATCTATAGAGATAGATCAAGATGCCTCATAGGTCTTTCACAAAGCACATACCTTGATAAGATATTGAAGAAGTTCAATATGGATCAGTCTAAGAAGGGGTTCTTGCCTGTGTTGCAAGGTGTGAAATCGAGCTTAGCTCAATGTCCGACCACGGCAGAAGATATAGAAGAGATGAGTGTCATCCCCTATGCCTCAGCCATAGGTTCTATTATGTATGCCATGCTGTGTACCAGACTTGATGTAAACCTTGCCGTAAGTTTGGTAGGAAGGTACCAAAGTAATCCCGGCAAGGAACACTAGACAGCGGTCAAGAATATCCTGAAGTACCTGAAAAGGACTAAGGAAATGTTTATCGTTTATGGAGGTGACGAAGAGCTCGTCGTAAAGGGTTACGTCGACGCTAGCTTCGACACAGATCTGGATGACTCTAAGTCACAAACCGGATACGTGTATATTTTGAATGGTGGGGCAGTAAGCTGGTGCAGTTGCAAGCAGAGCGTCGTGGCGGGATCTACATGTGAAGCGGAGTACATGGCAGCCTCGGAGGCAGCACATGAAGCAATTTGGGTGAAGGAGTTCATCACCGACCTCGGAGTCATACCCAATGCATCGGGGCCGATCAAGCTCTTCTGTGACAACACTGGAGCTATTGCACTTGCCAAGGAGCCCAGGTTTCACAAGAAGGCAAGGCACATCAAGCGTCGCTTCAACTCCATTCGTGAAAATGTTCAAGATGGAGACATAGATATTTGTAAAGTACATACGGATCTGAATGTAGCAGATCCGTTGACTAAACCTCTCCCTAGAGCAAAACATGATCAACACCAGAATTCCATGGGTGTTCGATTCATCACAATGTAACTAGATTATTGACTCTAGTGCAAGTGGGAGACTGTTGGAAATATGCCCTAGAGGCAATAATAAAAGCATTATTATTATATTTCCTTGTTCATGATAATTGTCTTTATTCATGCTATAATTGTGTTATCCGGAAATCGTAATACATGTGTGAATAACAGACACCAACATGTCCCTAGTAAGCCTCTAGTTGACTAGCTCGTTAATCAACAGATAGTCATGGTTTCCTGACTATGGACATTGGATGTCATTGATAACGAGATCACATCATTAGGAGAATGATGTGATGGACAAGACCCAATCCTAAACATAGCATAAAGATCGTATAGTTCGTTTGCTGGAGTTTTTCCAATGTCAAGTATCTTTTCCTTAGACCATGAGATCGTGTAAATCCCGGATACCGTAGGAGTGCTTTGGGTGTACCAAACGTCACAACGTAACTGGGTGACTATAAGGGTAGACTACGGGTATCTCCGAAAGTGTGTGTTGGGTTGACACGGATCAAGACTGGGATTTATCACTCCGTATGACGGAGAGGTATCACTGGGCCCACTCGGTAATGCATCATCATAATGAGCTCAAAGTGACCAAGTGTCTGGTCACGGGATCATGCATTACGGTACGAGTAAAGTAACTTGCCGGTAACGAGATTGAATGAGGTATTGGGATACCGACGATCGAATCTCGGGCAAGTAATATATCGATTGACAAAGGGAATTACATACGGGGTTGATTGAATCCTCGACATCGTGGTTCATCCGATGAGATCATCGTGGAGCATGTGGGAGCCAACATGGGTATCCAGATCCCGCTGTTGGTTATTGACCAGAGAGTCGTCTCGGTCATGTCTACATGTCTCCCGAACCCGTAGGGTCTACACACTTAAGGTTCGGTGACGCTAGGGTTGTGAAGATATGTATATGTAGTAACCCGAATATTGTTCGGAGTCCCGGATGAGATCCCGGACATCACGAGGAGTTCCGGAATGGTCCGGAGGTAAAGAATTATATATAGGAAGTGCTATTTTGGGCGTCGGGACAAGTTTCGGGGTCACCGGTACTGTACCGGGACCACCGGAAGGGTCCCGGGGGTCCACCGGGTGGGGCCACCTATCCCGGAGGGCCCCATGGGCTGAAGTGGGAAGGGACCCAGCCCAAAGTGGGCTGGGGCGCCACTCCCCTAGGGCCCATGCGGCTAGGGTTGAGGGGAAACCCTAAAGGGGGCGCCCCCTTGCTTGGGGGGCAAGCCCCCCACCCCTAGGCCGCCGCCCCCCCTAGGCACCCCTATATATAGTGGGGGAGAGGAGGGACTTCACACAACGGCCTTTGGTGCCTCCCTCTCTCCCCGTTACGTCTCTCTCGCGTAGTATAGGCGAAGCCCTGCTACTGTGACGCCCTGCATCCACCACCACGCCGTCGTGCTGCTGGATCATCATCAACCTCTCCTTCCCCCTTGCTGGATCAAGAAGGAGGAGACGTCTCCCGACCCGTACGTGTGTTGAACACGGACGTGCCGTCCGTTCGGCGCTTGGTCATCGGTGATTTGGATCACGTCGTGTTCGACTACATCATCCCCGTTCTTTGAACGCTTCCGCACGCGATGTACAAAGGTATGTAGATGCATCTGATGACTCGTTGCTAGATGAACTCCTAGATGGATCTTGGTGAAACGAGTAGGAAATTTTTTGTTTTCTGCAACGTTCCCGAACAGATACTTGCTGCCCCCTTCAAATTAGCCCGCCATTGTTGGCTCCCTTCCCGCTCGATATTTGGGAAGAGGACCAGGGCCTCTATAAATAGGACCAGCCACCCACAGAGCAAAGGGTTGGCCGGCAAGTAAGAGTAAGGCAGTGAGTGAGAGAGAGAGAGAGAAAGAGAAAGGTGGCTGAACTCCTCCCAGCAGTTCATCACCCCAGCCAAGAACAGACACTCGTGAGGCTGTTCTTCCTTGTATCGTTCATCATCATCAGCCCCAAGAGGCAATCCACCCACCACACACTGGAGTAGGGTATTACACCTCAACGGTGGCCCGAACCAGTATAATCCTTGTGTCTCTTGTGCAGTTCTTTCAGTAGTATAGATCTTTGCAAGACGGAGAGGTAGAAGGCGTAATCTCCGCGCGCACCCCAGTGTTCGAACCTTAAGGGTCTGCCGGAACTCGAAATCTGACATTTGGCGCGCCAAGTAGGGGTGCGCCTGAATTCTTCGTCGACCGCCCCGTTCTCCTCCGACCGTCGCATCCATGTCCGACGCTCGTCGGGCCCGCGCCGAGCGCCGGGCCGCCATCTCTTCCCGTGTCGCCCAGACGGCGGACGTCCTCGTCGTTCCCCGTCACCTGCCGTCAACGCCGCCACCGGCCCGGCGGGGGGCGAGCAGCAAGCGTCGTCTCAGCACCCATCCGTGCGGCAAGACGGCCACACCGCTACTCCATCGCTCGCACCAGCTGGTTCTTCGTCCCGCGCGCTCGGCGCCCCCTTGGAGGCTCGAGCTGCGCTCCTCGCGGCAAACGAGCTCCTGCGCTACCGTTCCGTCAACGACGTCTACGAAGAGTGGCTCGACCGCGTCGCCGAGCTCGTCCGCGCCGCAGGGGGCTCTCCCGCGCCGTCCGTTCTGCTGTGCCACACCCCGCCCCGCGCGGGCAACGAAGCTCCGGAGGCGTACCAGCCGCCTCCTCTCCAAGAAGACGCCATGGCTCCAAGGCGCGTGGCCCCTGGGCGGAACCCGCTCCGTCAGGTGCCAGCGCAGCAAGAACGGAGCTGCCAAGAAGTCCGTCGCCCGCAAGGAGCTGCCCGGGCGCTCCCTGCTCCGGCATGCGGCGACCCTGCTCCAGCTCCGGCACGCCAAGACCCCGCATTGCTCCTAGCTGCAGCGCGTGGGGACCCTCAAGACCAAGCTCTCCACCAGCCGAAGCCTTTCGTGGCCACCGCAGGCTGCTGTGCCTACACCACCGAGCTGCGTAGCGTCGCGTGGCCCGGCAAGTTCAAGCCAGACCTGCCTCCTCGTTACCATGGCACGACTGACCCTGCAGAGTTCCTCCAGCTCTATGAGCTGGGCATCGAAGCTGCCAGCGGGGACGAAAAGGTCATGGCGAACTGGTTCCCCATGGCACTCAAGGAAGGAGCCCGCACCTGGCTCCTGAATCTGGCTCCAGGCACGATCTCTTCCTGGGACCAGATGCGCACCCGCTTCATCGCCAACTTCCAAGGTACTCGCGACCGGCCACCCGCCGTGAGCGACATGCGCCGCATCAAGCAACAACCCGGAGAGACCCTGCAAAAGTACATCCAGCGCTTCAACAGCGCGCGCCTCAAGATCCCCAAGGTGTCCGAGGAGGCCATCATCTCGGCCTTCTCCGATGGTGTGCGCGACGTCAAGATGAAGGAGGAGCTGGCGATGCATGTAGACCTGTGCGCCTCCCTGGAGCTGTTCAACTTGGCGACCAAGTGCGCCGGGGCTGAGGAGGGACGCCTCTCCCTCCTCGAGCTGCCTGCCGCAGACCCAGAGGAGAAGAAGCCCATGGCCAAGGACGTGAAGCATAAGGGGGCTGCCGTGCTCGCGGCAGAACCAGACACCAAGTGGGGCAAAGATCTGCCTGAGTCCTCCAGGGGCAGCCGGTACTGTGTGTACCACGACCTCCACACCCGCAACACCAACGAATGCCAAGAACTCCGCGCCATGCGAGAAGGAAGGATCAGCCGTCGTCCCGACCACGCCGATCGGGGCTACGGCCGAGGAGCAGGAAGAAACGCAGGACGCTGGGAAGACCGCAGCCCGCGCCAAGGGTGGCGTGATCAACCTCGCGAGGATCGCTGGCGAGACCTGCCTCGCGAGGGGGACTGGAGGGATCAGCCTCGTGAGCATCGCCCACAGGGCAACGCAAGACTCCCTCCACTGCCACCTCAGCCAAGGAGAAACAAGGACCGCCATCAAGACGAAGGGGCTGGGGGCTTCCAGGAGCCACGCGCAATCGCCTGCATCCTGGGCGGAGCTCAAGCCCCAGCCTCCCAACGCATCTTCAAGCAGTTTGCCCGCGAAGTGAATGCAGTCCTTCCCAGGCTTGAAGCAACGCGCCCCCTCAGGTGGTTGGCATGCGCCATCCCATTCAGCTCGGCGGATCAACTCAAGTGTGCGGCCACAGCCGGAGTCCTCCTGATGCTTTGCTCCCCAGTCATCAGCAATGTACTGGTCACCAGGACCCTCATCGATGGTGGGGCAGGGCTCAACGTCCTGTCCATGGAAATGTTCAACAATCTCCAAGTGCCCTACGACCAGCTTCAGCCAACCAAGCCCTTCTCCGGAGTCACCGATGGCTCCACGGTCCTGATTGGGCAGGTCCGCCTCCCTGTCACCTTCAGGGCACGCGACAACTACCGCACCGAGCTCATCGACTTCGACGTCGCCCACATCCGCCTGTCGTACAACGCCATCCTCGGGTACCCAGCGCTGGCCAAGTTCATGGCCGTGACTCACCATGGCTACAATGTCTTCAAGATGCCAGGAAGTGGCGGAGTCATCATGGTGCCCTGTGAAGAGAAGGATGCAGTGTGTTCCCTGGAGCGAGCCTTTCAGGCCGCGTCACTGGAAGACCCGGATCACGGAAGAAGGAGGCTTCCCGAGACCACCCCCAAGAAGAAGAAGACATTGTCCGGACCGGCCCCTCGGGAGGCGGGCCCCTCAGGGCCCGCATCTGCCCAGGGGGAACCTCCTTCCATCGCATAGGAAAGCGCGCCCGGTGCCCTCCTCAGGCAGGGCTCGGGGGCTCTCCCCTGGAGGGCCACCGACCTGGCCAGGGTCACGAGGGAGGCGCTTGGGCACCACATGGAGGCGTGTTTCGAAGCACGTTTCCCTCAAGAAGGAGCAAGGCAAGGAAGGTCAGACCCGCAGGAGTTCGTCGACAAGGCCATTCAAGAACTACAGGAATCAAGAATCATGAGAGGTTGTCGCCGTCTACCGGCTGTGGCTCCCCATCCAGGCGAGGATGGTAGGCTGCGCGTCTGCATCGACGTACCAGGGCTCAACCAAGTCGCTACGGTGGAGCGCCTCTGGCCCTCGCGAGTGGGGCGCTGCGGGGGTCTGCCCCACAGCTACGTTCGCATGCCTTACGGCTTGCCGAGCATGGTTGCTACAAGCCAGCGCCTCATGAGGGGCATCATGGAGGCTCAAGAAGACAGGCGTTCCGCAGCCTTGGCAGAGATGGAGATGATTCGCAAAGAGCTACCAGTGCCTCCGGAGCCTCCCGAGGCCCCTGGGCCTGGGGGCTCGTGAGGATCGGCTTCCGCAGCCCACCGAGTCTGCTGCACCAACACCCCTTCGCCCTCGACACCCTCAGGTGACATCTTACAAGTTTCATTTCCAGCTAGGAGCGCCCTCCCAGGGCTGCATCGTTCCCAGGCCGCATGGGTCCATCCCTGCGGTATATATCCCTTTTATTTCATGTCGTTAGCTTGCTTTGATGGGGGCGCCCCTCGGGCTGCATCATCCCAAGTCACTCGGGCCAGGCCCAGCGGCATGTATCTCCCTTGCGTTTATTTTCGGCTATGCATTCGCCCATCATGCTTGATTACTTGATGCCTGTCCACGGCACCTCTTCTTCTCCATGTCGACCACTTGCATGTTAAAGGGGGGTACCTGAGCATCGCGACTCAGGGCTCTTACTAGCTCTCCAGCCCTCACCCTCTGGCCATGTCCACGGCATCGCGACCTGGCATACCAGCGACGGCTGAGGCAAGCTCGAGGGCCGGGACTCGAGGACGTAGAGTGCCGGCATCTAACCAAATTTGCAGGAACACAGCACAAGATAAGGCCCAGTGCCTGGCACAACCCGCCTAGAGGTAGGGCCCCGTGAGTCCCGTGCTAGCTCACGGGTGCCCAGATACATCTCACCTAGCCCTACTGTGCTTCCCACGTGTCAGGGCGGGGCTGTACACGCCCCGGGGGCTCCTCCCGAAGGGGAGCCCCCTCCCACGTACCAGTGGAAGCACCATGCTCCGCGCTGGCTGACGACACTGCCGAGGAGCGGCTATGCCCGTACACATGCGTAAGCGCTATGCTCCGCGCTGGTGATAAACAACGGAGGGTGGCCCCCGGGCCGCATCAACCTCAGGGAGCCCAGAGCTCAGTGTCTAGCCTCATCGCAATGCCTCCCCTCAGGAGCGCCGCACAAGGGGGCTGGGCATGGGGGCTGCGCCCGGGTCATGCCCGGACGTACGCCACCCAGCCAGGCCCCTCGGGCCTGGTTCACCGCGCGTCTCTCCTCGAGCGGAGCCAAGGTATGAAGGCCGTTTGAGCGTCAAGGGGGACCCCTGAGCATCGCGACTCAGGGGCCTAACTGGTCCCGTAGCCCCTCACTCCTTAGTTCTGAAAGGCTAATGCTAGGTGAGGCACACGTGGGGTCGGGCTCTACAGACGTAGAACGGTGGTCCCACTCGCATCTCCACCTCATCACTTTCTGTTTGCACGTCAAGGGGGACTCCTGAGCATCGCGACTCAGGAGCCTAACTGGCTCCGTAGCCCCACACTCCTTTGGTCCCGTCCTGGTTTCCGGTCAGGGCTAATGCTGGGTGAGGTACGCGCGGAGTCGGGCTCTGCAGATGTAAAATGGAAGATCCACCTACATCACACCTCCCTACTTGTTGTTCGTGCGCCAAGGGGGACTCCTGAGCATCGCGATTCAGGAGCCTAACTGGCTCCGTAGCCCCTCACTCCTTTGGTCCCGTCCTGGTTTCCGGTCGGGGCTAATGCTGGGTGAGGTACGCGCGGGGCCGGGCTCTGCCGGCGTAGAACACAAGCAAGTAGGGAAGGAAAGCATAAAATTCAAGGAACTTAAAAGCAAAAATTACAGTCCATACTGTTGTCTCAATACCAAACGCGAGTTTAAACGCCTCCCCGAGGCATGATGCATGTGCAGGAATTAAAAGCAGGGCAGGAGCAGTAGCGGAGTCACTTGGCGGCGGTGGAGCAGCGCGGGTTGCCCCGCCTCATGGAGCAGCAGGACCAGAAGCATCCTGCTTCGACTTGGTACTGAAGGCCCGGAACTTCCCCAGCAGAGCCTTTGCGCGACCCTTCACGGCCTCGGCAGCGGCGGCAGCACCCTCGCCACTTACTGGCTCCAATAGGCTGTCGAGGTTGGTGCTGGGGTCGCGAAGGTAGCTGTGGGTGAAGACCCGCGTCAGCGCAGCAGAAGACAGGACATGCGCCTCGGCCTCGGCCGTGGGGCCAAGGCCAAGGGTGACATCCTCAAGAGCACGAACCAAGAAGGGAAGCAGCTTGGCGGGGCCGTCCTCGGCGCCGGCCAGCGGGCTCTCCAGGCCACTAGCGTAGAGCATCTTCAGCGAAGCACGAGCCTTCTTCTCCATATCTGCGAAGGCCACGCGATCCTCGGCAAGAACCCGGGCCTTCCTGTCTAGCTTGACCTTCGTCGCCTCCAACTCCTCCCCAGCGCACCTAGGCGGTCGCGGCGCTTCTTGAGCTTGGCCTCCCGGCCCTTGATGGCCACCTCGCGAGCCTTCATGCCTTCTTCTTGCTCCTGGCGAAGACGAACCTCTTTCGCGAGCTGGTCCCGCAGGCCTTGCAGCTCGTCCTCCAGCACCTTGCAACGATCGCGGACTTCAACCACCTCCCCCAGGGCTGCGTCACGAGCAGCCTTCGTCTCAAGGATGGCCTGCCTATCCTCGTCGCAGGCCGTCGAGGCTTGAACCAGCGCCGCCTGGATCGAGGCGTCGGAGCGAATCCATCCTGAAGCCAGCTCCAAGCGCCCGGCCACCAGGCGAGGGTCGGCGCCAAGAAGATCCTGCCGCAGCCGGTCCAGTCCAGCAACAGCACGCTCCAGGACGGCAGGAGGAGTTGGAGAAACAACAGTCGGCGGAACGGGGGAAGAAGGCGGCGACAGCAAGACCACAGCGTCCTGGGGTGGAGCCCGCTGCGCCCCAGCGGCAGTGGGCAAAGGCACCACGGGAGTCACTTGGGCCATGGGGGCTAAGCTCGCCCCAGCCAGCTCGGCCAGGCCTCGCAAGGACAACCGGGCAGGAGAAGCCCGCACGCCACGGTCACCCTCCTCCACAGGCGGAGGGGCTGCCGCGGATGGAGCCTCAGGAGCCCCCTTCGGCTTCTTCGCTGCGGGCTCCAGCCTATTTAAGAGATGCGAACGTCAAGCCTCGGCAGCGGAACAAGAAATAAAGACAAGGGTCAAGCACTTATGGGTCATCGCCGGTGAGCTCGGGCAGCCTCCGGCCAAACTTGAAGCCTGACAGCCGGCTGGAAGGGTCAACCTCGAAAGCAGAAGGCGCGTCTGTAGACTGCCTCGGGATCAGGGGCAAGCTCCCGCCGACCTGCTCGTCTCCATCCTCATCATCATCGCTCGAAGAAAGGCGGAGACTGCAGTGCCTGCGCCGGGGGAGGGGGGCCCTTGACTCTCCGTCGGTCGCCTCGGAGTTAGGCCCGTTTTCCCGCTCCTCTTCGTCGTCCTCTTTGCTGGAGTCGCCGGAGGGCACGTCCACCGGTCCCTCGGAAGCCGCCATGGGCACGAGCCCGTCCCTGTTAAAAACGGGCATGCACCACCTGCTCCCAGTCGTCGCGAAGGAACAAGGGCTTGGGAGCGCCCTCCAACCTTGCCACCTCGCCCCTGACCAGAGATTGGAGGACCGCGGCCAAATCTTCGCCGCTCAAGGCCGCGGGGCTCGGATGAGGCCTCCACATTGGGGGTGAGTACTGCCGGAGTGGAGCCAACTGGTGCTCCAGGAACTCCCTCAGCAGCAACGCACCGGTCAACTTTGCCACCACCGTGCTGACCGGCCTCAGGTCCGCGTCCATCTTCTCCAACACCAGTTTCGCACGGGGGTCCGTGAGCTCCGCTCGGCACCAGTCGCTGGAGCTCGCGGGCTGCTCCGCGGGCAAGATCAGCCTAGGGTGAACGCGCCCGGCATCTACCAAGACCCACTTGCTCCTGAAGCCCTCAATCCTCTTCCCGGGATTCGAGATGGCAATGGTGCCACCGTACGCGACGAAGCTCGCGCATGCGGAAGGAGAACCACGAGAGACCCGGAGGGAGAAGTAGTGGTGCAGCAAGGCCACTGAAGGCTGCACCCCTACGTGGGCCTCGCAATAATAAGCGAAGATCGCCAGGAGAAGGACGGAGTTGGGGTGGAGATGCAGAGCCTGCAAGTTGTAATGGCGGAGGACAGAGAAGAAAAACTCGGAGAAGGGAGGCACCAGGCCCGCGGCAATGGAGCTTACAAAGAGAGGATAAAAGGTGCTCCCTCGGCCCTCAGGGGTGGCGGAGCCGGCCTTGAACACCTGCGCCCCATTGATGCCCTGTGCCGCCGCCATCCGGCGCAGCCGGGCAAGGCCCGCCTTGGACACGTTCGGCAAGTCCAGAGCAGGTGAGTACCAAGCTTCGGCCGGAGACTGACGAGGCGCCATGGCTTCCTAGGTCACGCAGCCAAAGTAGATCTAGAAATTTGGAGGAAGAGAGGGGAGGCGCAAGAAAGGGGATCTGAGCAGCAACCGGAGAAAGCAAAAGGCAAAGTCTGAGCAGATGCCGCTCCTTTATCAACCTGCGCGGTTGCTGGAGCACTTGCGTCCAATCAACCGCCATGCGGCACCCAAGGCCGCAGGCTTTTAGGGCCCGCGGCGCTTCGCCCTTGCCCTTTCGCCTCTCGGCACGGCCAAGTCCGGGCGCGCCTTGGGCCTGGGGGCTACTGTCGGCATTCTGGGAACGGGGGTCCCCAGACTTGCCTGCCTGCGGCCTGCGGCGTGGCTCAAAGGGGGCCCAGCATGACCCATCTTCATCAACACAAGACTCAAGACCCTCGCGAGGGACCAAGCCTCGCGGGGCGGACGACACGGAGCTTCCTTAGGCACAGCCTCGTCAGGCTAGCTCGCGAGGAGGCAGAGAGATCAAGGCGGGGTACCTAGCAAGGTGCCCGTGATGCAAGCCATGACGACTCAGGGCACCAGGCGGGTGCTAGCCCGCGCAGCATCCTCCTTTCCTCTTTGGTGCAAAGGGGGCAAGCGCAGCCGTAGAGTACCGAGGCATCAGGCAAAGGTTGCCATTTCGGTGCAACGAGACCAAGACCAGGAGGACTATGAGACGAAGGTCACCGTGGAGCCCAAGACGGCGTCATCACCAGAGCTTTGCGCAGGCGAAGACTGCTTTTGTCAGGATAGTTGATACTTGCTGTCCCCCTTCAAATTAGCCCGCCATTATTGGCTCCCTTCCCGCTCGATATTTGGGAAGAGGACCAGGGCCTCTATAAATAGGACCAGCCGCCCACAGAGCAAAGGGTTGGCCGGCAAGTAAGAGTAAGGCAGTGAGTGAGAGAGAGAGAAAGAGAGAGAGAAAGGTGGTTGAACTCCTCCCAGCAGTTCATCACCCCAGCCAAGAACAGACCCTCGCGAGGCTGTTCTTCCTTGTATCGTTCATCATCATCAGCCCCAAGAGGCAATCCACCCACCACACACTGGAGTAGGGTATTACACCACAACGGTGGCCCGAACCAGTATAATCCTTGTGTCTCTTGTGCAGTTCTTTCAGTAGTATAGATCTTTGCGAGACGGAGAGGTAGAAGGCGTAATCTCCGCGCGCACCCCAGTGTTCGAACCTTAAGGGTCTGCCGGAACCCGAAATCTGACACATTCCAACTTGTTGTACATAAAGAAGACCGATGAATAATGTTACAAATAATCATCATCGATTAACACAAATATAAAAGTCTAAAAAATTATTTTAAATATTTATGTGATGGATCTAAATCACATGTGCATAACATATCATGGATGAAATATCAAAAATTAATGTACGGATCTATCGCAAATGCATGATCCATCTTACAAAATATACATATATGTCTTAAATAATTTATGTGTGTGTTTGTGTGCGCGCGCGTGTCTGTTGGCGTAGGGAGGGGGGTTTATAACCTGCACCGGCAGTATGGAGGGCACGCCGCCCAGGGAGATGTTTCCGGTAGGCCGGCGATGGCACCTTTGTCACGAAATATTCTTAACAACGATTTATCATATAGAGAGAATGACCCTCACAAACTGAAAATAATATTTCTTAAGAATCAATCGAACTGAAGTCAGTGTCATCGTCGGCTGTATCACTACCCAGTTCCGCATCATTTCCTAAAATGATGATCTTGTTATTAACTATTCTCGCAAAACCGCTCCACAGAACCGCCCTAACCATTCATCGTTGAGGAGGCATATTCTCAAATGGCTCATATCTACTATTGTGTTAATGGGGGTGTGGTTTTGTAATACGCTAATTTGCCACAATTAGTGGTTAAAATGATTTCTTTCACTTCACAATCCCATATTCCAAAAATTTCGTCGGTGAGGGTGATTTGGAAATATAAAATGGATCAGTGGCATTGCCCGCAGAACCAACGCAACTGGGATTATGTTATGTATCAACGGCGTTGGCTAAAAAACAGGTGCCCCTGGTATATTTGAGAATTTTGGTTTCCTTTAAAAGATGTATGTTAATGAAATAAAACTATGTTGAAACATTGCATCTGTGTTGCTAAGACCTTAATATTTTTTGGTTTAAATACAAGTGTTGCACATAGTTTGTGATGTACATTGCTTGCAAAACTGACATGCATTCATTTGATATCGTCTACATGATCGAGATTCCTAGGAAAGTGTGATCGATGCCTCGATGCAAACTAATAGATTTTCCTTGTGATTAGGAATTCCAATTTTCTCTACAGTTAAGATACACATAGGAGGTTATTGATGACACCTGGCAATATAATTAGGGATGTTTATACAATTTGCATTTAAATTCATTTGTATGTTGGTTCAATCTAGTGGCGATGGCGTACGACCAGATGCCGCTAGAGCAATAGTGCTGGCGCTAGCTCAGTTGATCACGCCAGTAGTGTCCCCTTAGAAATGAGCCTCTCGTTGTTGTGTGGGACCTCCTCATTAGAAAATCCCTTCCCGCATAATATAATAGACCATGAGAGTATCATAGTCACTTCCTACCATATTTTGGACTTTGGGGTTGCTCAAACGTCATCTACAATACGGTGATCATACGACAACTTACACGTTCATCAGAAAGTTTGACAAGGGACTAGATAGGTCTAGAGTGGGATTAGCTCCTCTGACGATGGAGAAATATTCTTAGATCCCCCTCAGTGTGACGGCATCCATCATCATTTGGCCAGATACAGGTGACTATGTCACGGGGATGTCAGAACATATCAACGAGAAAGAAGAACAAAACCAATTACGAGGATGACGATACAGTGAGCATGTGTATGACTCAGTAGGATACCGATGCATCTCGGATTTTTTAAATTATCGCGAAGCAAAGGGAACATCACATGATATCCAAAGGTTCACTCGAATATCATTCGTGTAATCACAGGGATTGATATGGACGTCCACGGCTCGCTATCGGTCATTAAACGAAGGAGTTTCGTTCATGTATATGATTTACCGAACCTATTGGGTCACAAGCTTAAGGTAATCATGATCTGCTGAGTGTTAGTAGGACGAGAGTATCAAGAAACTGTAGGATCGAAAGTATGTCTAGAGGGGGGTGATTAGACTACTTGACCAAATAAAAATCTAGCCTTTTCCCAATTTTAGTTCTTGGAAGATTTTAGCTATCTTAGCACAAGTCAAGCAATCTCCACACAATTCAAGCAAGCATGCAAAAGAGTATATGAGCAGCGGAAAGTAAAGCATGCAACTTGCAAGAATGTAAAGGGAAGGGTTTGGAGGATTCAAACGCAATTGGAGACATGGATGTTTTTGTCGTGGTTCCGATAAGTGGTGCAATCGTACATCCACGTTGATGGAGACTTCAACCCACGGAGGGTAACGGTTGCGCGAGTCCACAGAAGGCTCCACCCACTAAGGGTCCACGAAGAAGCAACCTTGTCTATTCCATCATGGTCGTCGCCCACGAAGGACTTTCCTCAATAGCGGTAGATCTTCACGAAGTAGGTGATCTCCTTGCCCTTACAAACTCCTTGGTTCAACTCCACAATCTTGTCGGAGGCTCCCAAGTGACACCTAGCCAATCTAGGAGACACCACTCTCCAAGAAGTAACAAATGGTGTGTTGATGATGAACTCCTTGCTCTTGTGCTTCAAATGATAGTCTCCCCAACACTCAACTCTCTCTCACAGGATTTGGATTTGGTGGAAAGAAGATTTGAGTGGAAAGCAACTTGGGGAAGGCTAGAGATCAAGATTCATATGGTTGGAATGGAATATCTTGACCTCAACACAAGTGTAGGTGGTTCTCTCTCAGAAAATGTGTATTGGAAGTGTAGGTATGTTCTGATGGCTCTCTCCACGAATGAAGAGTGGGTGGAGGGGTATATATAGCCTCCACACAAAATCTAACCGTTACACATAATTTGCCAAACTCGATGGGACTGAATGGTTAAACTCGGTCGGACCGATTCAGCAAACCTAGTGACCGTTAGGATTTTCGGTGGGACTGAGATGCAACTCGGTAGGACCGATATGGTTAGGGTTAGGGCATAACGTAATCTTGGTGTGACCGATTACACAAACTCGGTGGGACCGATTTTGGTAATAAGCTAACCAGAGAGTTGGTCAGGTAAACTCGGTGGGACCGATTCGCTCATCTCGGTGAGACCGAAATGTTACAGAAGGGAAACCGAGAGTTTACATTGCAATCTCGGTGGGACCGATCGCTCATCTCGGTAAGACCGAAACGTTACGAAGGGAAACAGAGATATTACAATCCCATCTCGGTGAGACCGAGATCCCTATCGATGAGACCGATTTGCCTAGGGTTTGTGGCAGTGGCTATGACATTTGAAACTTGGTGGCGCCGGATAGAAAGAATCGGTGGGGCCGAGTTTGACTTTTGGTTTAGGTCATATGTGGATGTGGGAAGTTAGTTGAGGATTTTGGAGCATATCACTAAGTATTTTGAGCAAGCAAGCCATTAAGCAACACCTCATCCCTCCTTGATAGTATTGGCTTTTCCTATAGACTCAATGTGATCTTGGATCACTAAAATATAAAATGTAGAGTCTTGATCTTCAAGCTTGAGCCAAACCTTTTGTCCTTAGAATTTTGAGGGATCCACTTTCCTCATCCATGCCATGCCATTCACTGAGCTTTTCCTGAAATATTAATCTTGGAATAATGTTAGCTCAATGAGCTATATGTTGTTAGGAATTACCAAAACCACCCAGGGATAGTTGCACTTTCAATCTCCCCCTTTTTGGTAATTGATGACAACATATAGATCAAAACTTCAACAAATGATAATAAGAGTGAAAGATATTGTCGCTTTGAGAAGTATGTGAAAAGCAAGAGCCCCCCCTAAATTTGTGCATATCTTAAAATTTGCTTTGGATTGCAAATGCACAATGAGTTAGGATCATGGGTTACTCTTCCATGTCACATACATCTTGGTGGAGCGCTCAAAATAATAAAGATTGGATACATGCACTCATCACCAAGCAAAGTGAATGATCATATAAGGATAAGTAAGATAATATCATCTAACAAGCATAAGTGTAGCTTATGATCAACCACATGATCATCAATGTCTCACAGATAATAGCATAGTATCTCAAGCAATCAAAAGACAAACAAAGTTCAACCACCAAAGCAAGAGAGAATAAAAAGCAACACTCTCTCTTGAAGCCTATGATCTATACATGTTTCTCCCCCTTTGGCAACAAGTTACCAAAAAGTTCATAGAAAATGCATAGCACTAAAACGTCTCTCAAGCTTGGTTTTCAGGTGGTGGCGTAGAGATGGCTACTTGGACGAAGACTTCAGTTGATGTGGATGGAGCTGAAGGAGTTGGTGCTGGAGCTGGTTGCGCTGAAGCTGTAGCTGGTGCAGATGACATGGCTCTGGTGTATGGAACAGGCACTGCAGCAGACCTCTAAGCTCTAGGCACTTTGGCAAATGCATCAGTGGTTGTCTTGCCCTTCCTCTCCTGCATATCATCTTGAAGTTGCTCCACAACAGACTGAATCTCAGTTACCTTCACATCCAAGTCATAGAATTTTTGCTCCACGATTCTTTCCAAGCTCTCTTGGTTTTGAGTCAGGGTGGCCAGTCCCTTCTCAATCCTCAGAGTGGATGCAATCAGGTAGCCAAGCTGATCTTGCTTGCTCTTTAGGAGATACTAAGATGCTTCTTCAGTAGTTGGCATCCCTGTAGCCTTTTCAGCTTTTGCCTTCTCCTTCTTGGCTTGTGCGTGCACAGAAGATGGTTCATCCTCATTCATAACCACAATGTTGTCCTTGAAGTCTGGATAGATAGGCATGTGCTCCTTGTCCAGCAGATATGTACCAGTGCCCATCTTGGAGTTGATTAGCTCCTGGATCTATGGGGCATACCCACAACTCCTCTTCTGATCTGCAGCTGTCCTCTTGATAGTTTCAACTATTAGGCTCATGACTTTGAACTTCTGTGGGACATCAAAGATGTGAAGTAAGTTAATTGCATGGCCTCTAATCATCTTGTGATCACCTGACTTTGGCAAGAGAGTGTGCCTGAGGATCCAGTTGATGGTTGGCAAGCCTGACAGAAGGTAATGTACAGATCCAAACTTATGTGTCTCAAGAGCAGCATCTGGGATCTCCTTGTACATGTGTGCCATTGTGTTGTGATCCTTCTTCCTGTTGGCATAGACATCCAAGTCATCTTCACTCTCTTTTGGGGCATTGATCAACTTCGCCCATTCAGCAACCGTGGACTGGTACCTTGTACCTTTAGACATCCAGACAATCCTTCCATCTGGGTAGAAATGATCTGTGGAGTAGAACTGCATGATGAGCTCATCATTCCATTTTGTGAGCTTCTGAGCCACAAACTCATCGACTCCACAAGCCTTGAAACTATCATGTACACCTGGATAGTGATCCTCATTCTCCTTGATGTAGTCCTAGTCGACCCATCTCATGTCACACACTATGGGCTTCTTGTCAAGCAACACTGTCTCATAGAAGTCCTGCTACTCCTTTGTGTGGAACCTATAATCAACAACAGTCCTTCTCCTGGTGGCATATGGATCTGACTCTCTCCATAGCCTCAGACCTGAGTCCTTCCTTATCTTCATGTTCTCAGCTACTGGATGAGCATCATTGTGATCTGGGATTTTGGGTTTGAGCTTCCTCAGGACTTGTCCTTCATCATCTTCATCAGCAGCAACTTCAGGCACTGTGGCCTTGTTCTTCTTAGCAGCTGGTATACTCCTGGTATTCCTCTTAGGTGCACTCTTGGGCTTGGAGGCTGCTTTGGGTGCTTCTTTTGGCTTTGATGTTGCATCCCCTGACTTTATAGCATCACCCATTAGCTTTTGTGCCTTGGGTGCTGGTGCAGCAACCTCTTCTTCCTCTTCCTCTTCAGAATCTCTCATGATTGAGGATCTCCCAAGCACTCTAGAGTGGTCTTTTTGATCCTCTTTTTCCTCTTCTTCTCTTCTGTAGCAGCCTCTTTGGGTTCAGATCCCAAAGGGACTTGAGTAGATGCTCTGGCCTTAGACATTGGAATTCTCTTTGCAGGAACCTTTTGCTTCATGTCTGGCTTGGTGGCAGCAGCAGTGCTATATTCCTTCTTAACCACTTTCTTCTTGGAAGTGGCCTCATCCTCAACTGCCACATAGTCTTCATCCTCAGATTCAGAGGTCTTCTTCTTTATGGCCCTGGTGGCAGCTTTGGGTAAGTTTCTTGGGGTGCTCCTGCTACCATCATCTGAACTGCTAGAGGGACTAGTGCCCTCACTCAGGTGAACCTGCTCCTCTGACTTGTTCTGGCTGTCACTCTGATTAGACATATTGCAAACACTGACAGCAGGCCCTGTGAATAGATATAGATGAGATAGATTGGATGAGCATCACAAAATGCAGAGGTTTTTCCAAAAGAATGAGTCAAAAACTTAGTTTTAGTTTTCCACAGGAAGCATTTTGGATCAACCGATTTGTAAGCTTGGTGATACCGAAGCAGCTGTTGGAACCTAAACTAGTGAACTCGGTCAGACCGAGTAACAGTTTGGTGGCACCGAGACTGCTAGGGTTTCACAAAGTCCCGAACTCGGTCACACCGATTTGCAATTCTCGGTCAGACCGAAAATTACATGTGCAATGGCCTGAGCCGAATCGGTGGTACCGAGTTCCACAACTCGGATGGTCCGAGATGGTTTCGGCGGAAACCTAACCCTAAATTTTCAATTCAACTCTAATCTACGGAGTGTTTTGACTGGATAGAAGCGTTTCAATCGTGGTAAGAATCATAATGAACATAATGTGCTAGGAATCGGATGGGGATAGCACTGTGATCGAGTCCATACCCTATTTTGGCGATGAACTCGCTATGGCGGCAACGGCAGGGAAGAATTCCGTTAACGGCGGTGGAGACCAGCAACAGGAGGTGGCTGGCGACGAGGAGGACGATCCGAAGACCCAGGAGGCAGAGCGAGCTATGCGCGGGCGAAGGGGTTTCGGAGAAATTTCCAAAATTTTGCCCGTGAGTATATATAGCCCGACCCTGTCGGTGTGACGGAGTGGAACAACTCGGTGGCACCGAGATTCATAACTGCAAGCAGTTACTGAAACTCGGTGTGACCGAAAGGTTCAAATCGGTTGCACCGAGATTGAAAACCTAGATCGACTTAGTGATCTCGGTATGACCGAAATGGAGGAATCGGTTAGACCGAAACACACAAAGAAGTTTTGGAAGTTTAATTCTATGACGAATCGAGGACTCCGAGTGCTCCTCACACAGAGTGGTTCGAATCTGACTTGATCAAATTTTATGATGTAGCATGAATAGAGTTTGAGACGAGAAAAGCATAGATAGCTAGAGAGGGTTCTTAGGCATTCTTGTCCATCCACTTGGCAAAAGAGAAGAAAACCAATCAATCAAAACAACAAGTGGATGTCCTCGAATGAGTAAAATATCAACATGCTCACACAATAAAATGGCAATTGAAATATGTGGCAAAGCATGCACAACCAATTCTAGCATCTATCAAACAATTTTCGATGACTAGGTCATCTATATATGAGTATATTGACTTAGGAGTCAAATGAGAACATTTGATCATAGGTCATACTCATCGTTTAAGCACAAGTGGGGTTACCACTTTTACATAAAGCATTGTTGTGTTCACACCATTAGAGTTGCTTTAGCTCAATTCTTAGAGTAAAGCTCCCCCTAGATGTGAGATCCCCCCTAAGAGGGATGAACTAACCTTGGGTTTTGTCGATGATGACTTCATGTAGATGTTGAAGATGTGGATGCTCAATGTTGATGTAGATCATTTGGAGCTATCCATTGGAGTGAGTTGCACTTTCAATACCTACACGGGTTAGTCCCACAAGGAACAAACAAGGATATCCATAGACATAGAGTGATGCACACACAAGATGATGTCTATGAAAGCTTTTAGGTTACCTTGTCCCTTGTCTTACCAACAAGAGGGTTTGTGACTCCTTGAACTAGTGCAAGATGTGGAAGTTGATTCCACTTGTTCTTGCCAAGATGATAAGAGTGAAGTATGTTGGTGGAGTCAAGCCTTGATGATGAATCTAGCATTTTCCCAATTTTAGTTCTTGGCAGATTTTAGCTACCTTAGCACAAGTCAAGCAATCTCCACACAATTCAAGCAAGCATGCAAAAGAGTATATGAGCAGCGGAAAGTAAAGCATGCAACTTGCAAGAATGTAAAGGGAAGGGTTTGGAGGATTCAAACGCAATTGGAGACACGGATGTTTTTGTCGTGGTTCCGATAAGTGGTGCTATCGTACATCCACGTTGATGGAGACTTCAACCCACGGAGGGTAACAGTTGCGCGAGTCCACGGAGGGCTCCACCCACGAAGGGTCCACGAAGAAGCAACCTTGTCTATTCCATCACGGCCGTCGCCCATGAAGGACTTGCCTCACTAGCGGTAGATCTTCACGAAGTAGGCGATCTCCTTGCCCTTATAAACTCCTTGGTTCAACTCCACAATCTTGTCGGTGGCTCCCAAGTGACACCTAGCCAATCTAGGAGAAACCACTCTCCAAGAAGTAACAAATGGTGTGTTGATGATGAACTCCTTGTTCTTGTGCTTCAAATGATAGTCTCCCCAACACTGAACTCTCTCTCACAGGATTTGGATTTGGTGCAAAGAAGATTTGAGTGGAAAGCAACTTGGGGAAGGCTAGAGATTAAGATTCATATGGTTGGAATGGAATATCTTGACCTCAACACAAGTGTAGGTGGTTCTCTCTCATAAAATGTGTATTGGAAGTGTAGGTATGTACTGATGGCTCTCTCCACGAATGAAGAGTGGGTGGAGGGGTATGTATAGCCTCCACACAAAATCTAACCGTTACACACAATTTGCCAAAATCGGTGGGACCGAATGGTTAAACTCGGTCGGACCAATTCAGCAAACCTAGTGACCGTTAGGATTGTCGATGGGACTAAGATGCAACTCGGTAGGACCGATATGGTTAGGGTTAGGGCATAACGTAATCTCGGTGTGACCGATTACACAAACTCGGTGGGACTGATTTTGGTAATAAGCTAACCAGAGAGTTAGTCAGGTAAACTCGGTGGGACCGATTCGCTCATCTCGGTGAGACCGAAATGTTACAAAAGGGAAACAGAGAGTTTACATTGCAATCTTGGTGGGACCGATCGCTCATCTCGGTAAGACCGAAACGTTACGAAGGGAAATAGAGAGATTACAATCCCATGTCGGTGAGACCAAGATCCCTATCGGTGAGACCGATTTGCCTAGGGTTTGTGGTAGTGGCTATGACATTTGAAACTCGTTGGCGCCGGATAGAAAGAATCGGTGGGGCCGAGTTTGACTTTTGGTTTAGGTCATATGTGGATGTGGGATGGTAGTTGAGGATTTTGGAGCATATCACTAAGCATTTTGAGCAAGGAAGCCATTAAGCAACACCTCATCCCTCCTTGATAGTATTGGCTTTTCCTATAGACTCAATGTGATCTTGGATCACTAAAATATAAAATGTAGAGTCTTGAGCTTCAAGCTTGAGCCAAACTTTTTGTCCTTAGAATTTTGAGGGATCGACTTTCCTCATCCATGCCATGCCATTCATTGAGCTTTTCCTGAAATATTAATCTTGGAATAATGTTAGCTCAATGAGTTATATGTTGTTAGGAATTACCAAAACCACCAAGGGATAGTTGCACTTTCAGAAACCGAAAGCATTTTGGGGTCACCGGAAGGGTTTCAGATTTTCTCGGGCAATATCAGGTATTACCAATAAATAATATATAGGTGAAAAATGTTTCCGATGATGTTATATTAATATAAAAGGCTCTAGTAATTGTTAGAAGGCTTTTATATTTAGTTTAATATCAACATGCCTTAAAAGGCCAAATAGTGGAGAGAGAATTGGGCGACAAGGGCCCATGTAGGGGAGGCGCCCCTTCCCACCTTGAGTGAGGCCGAATTGGGATGGCGGGAGGACTCCTGTCCTCCTTTGGCCGATGCAAGGAGGGGAGTCCTTCCCCTCCTTGTGGCACCCCTTCGTCTCCCCTCAACCTATATATACTAGAGGTTGCAGACTCTTGGATACTCCCTCCATTCACTTATACAAGGTCACTATGAAAAATACATTTTATATTTATACAAGGTCATCAACAGTAATCGAGACAAAAGTTAATGATGTATCCTCATACTAGCAACATGTTTAATGCTTGCGTGCATGCAGTCATAAGGATACTCAGCTAAAACGTCCAATTAGTTTCCTATTCTTTTTCTTGCATGCATGTGACGTATTAATGATCCTATTAAACGAAAACATTTATCTTGCAAAGAAAGGATTCAATTTTACCTTGATACCTGTAATCTAAGCTTGTGGCCTTGTATATAAAAATAGAGGGAGTACTCAAGTTTTGGAGCCTCCTATAGCTCCTCTAGTTCTAATTGGTCCTAATTGATCAATTAGAGCTTGACCTAGATCCTCTAATCCTCACAATTAGAATTCTCCGACGACAGTTAGTTCTGGACGGCGAAGCTTTGCCAGATCATGAAGACCGTATGCTTCCAACCAAGTAGAGAGGTCATACTTTCGGTCTTTCATTCGAGGAAACGCTCGTGGGATCGTTCATTTATGCTTCGAGGGCTCCAAGTAAAATCTACCGTGACTCGTCTAGTTCTGCTGCACTCCAGAGTCGCTAACGATCGTGATCCAAATCTTATATGCATCTTCATATTGTTTCTGAGTTATTGTAGGGCAATTTTTTTGTTTTCTACTACGTTTCCCAACACATAGCCATCACTACTGTTTTGATGATGTCCCAAAAGGCAAAAAATGGATGGGAAGCCCGTTCGGGGTAGGGGCTGAGACTGGGTTCATATCTTTGACATGAGTTGGCTTCCTAGTAGGCATTCCTTAAATATCTATGTACTCCGTCTGCTTCAAAATAATTGAAGTGTTTGGTTTGTCCTAAGTTAAATTTTATTAATGTTGACCATGTCTAATAAAAATATATCAACATCTACAACATTAAGTTTCTTTCATTACATCACATTCATTATGAAATATATATATATATATATTTATATTTATATTTATATATATTTGATGTTGTAGATCTCGATAAATTTATATAGGCTTGGTGAAACCTTAAAAGTTGGACTTGAGACCATTTTAGAATTTCCATTATTTAGGAACAGGGGGAGTAGCTCACAAGGGCTTCTTTGACCCTCAAACCTCCTGCATCCATCCGGACTGAGCGATTCAGATCCATTTTGCCATCCAACCGGGTGCCCCGTCAGTCTGTGGACTGGCCCAAGTGTCTGTTTTCTTGCAAACCAGAGGCAACCGGGATGGGGGGGGAGGGGTGCGGGAGTCCAGACAATCGCCACATAGGACTCTCACAACCCCAACCCACTCAAATCCCCCTCCCGGTCCACTTTTGTGCAACAATGTTGCCCCCTTGCTTTGCATCTGCACCCTCCTCGTCCGCCGCCGCCAATGTACCTTTTTGGCCATCGCCCAGGCATCCTCGGATGTCCGCAACCACCACCAATGGGCCTAACCACCTTGGACTACGCCTTCATCCACCTAGGACCCCTCCGCAACCAGGTACTCTCCACGCTAGTGCCGACAACGTCCATGGCAGACACCACGCCCATCAGGTGTTCGGTCATATGCCATTGAGCTCTTTTTGTTGAAATTGTTGTCATTTTCTAAAGTAATTCGATGGCAAGATAGTTGGTGAGGGAGGATGAGTTGATGTGTGATGCATGGTTGGTCATATTTGTGGACTTTGTAGGCATGAACTCACGGGGCTCAATCTTTTGTCAACGCGTGCATGCTTCTTTTCATGAACAAAAGAACTTCGTGCCCTACAACATGCACGTCCATGAAAGCAATATGAAGTCAATATCGCATCGATGGTACACCATCTGAACTCTGTCATGAACTATTGCAGTGTGATTCATCGAGTGGAGACAATGTGGCCATTAGGCTCGTCAACTGTCGGGGGATTGGTGCGACATATGCCAAAGGATGGATAATCATGATGGGGGCTAGTAGGAGGTCGCCGATGCCAGGAAACGGGATGAGGCGAAGACATGCACGCCGGCGAATCTTACCCAGGTTCGGGGCTCTCCTAGAATATAACACCCCTAGTCTTGCTCTACGGGGTCACCGCATGATCACTAAGGCACTAGCGAGTACAATGGTGCTCCTCGAGCTGTATGCTAGAGGTAGAAGAAAGCAGGGTGATACGTCTCCAACGTATCTATAATTTTTGATTGCTCCATGCTATATTATCTACTGTTTTGGACTATATTGTGCTTTATTTTCCACTTTTACATTATTTTTGGGACTAACCTATTAACCGGAGGCCCAGCCCAGAATTGTTGTTTTTTTGCCTATTTCAGTGTTTCAGATAAACGGAATATCAAACGGAGTCCAAACAGAATATAATCTTTGGGAACGTGATTTTCTCACCGAACGTGATCCAGGAGACTTGGACCCTGCTCCAAGGAACAAAAGAGGCGGCCACAAGGGTGGGGGCGCCCCCCCTAGGGCGCGCCCCCTGCCTCGTGGGCCCCTCGTTGCTCCTCCGACGTACTTCTTCCTCCTATATATACACACATACCCCCAAACGATCAGAAGAGGAGCCAAAAACCTAATTCCACCGCCGCAACTTTCTGTATCCACGAGATCCCATCTTGGGGCCTGTTCCGGAGCTCCGCCGGAAGAGGGCCGTCATCACAGAGGGCTTCTACATCATCCTAGCCCCTCCGATGAAGTGTGAGTAATTTACCTCAGACCTTTGGGTCCATAGTTAGTAGCTAGATGGCTTCTTCTCTCTCTTTGAATCTCAATACAAAGTTCTCCCCCTCTCTTGTGGAGATCTATTCTATGTAATCTTGTTTTTGTGATGTGTTTGTTGAGATCGATGAATTGTGGGTTTATGATCAAGTCTATCTATGGATAATATTTGAATCTTCTCTGAATTCTTTTATGTATGATTGGTTATCTTTGCAAGTCTCTTCGAATTATCCGTTTGGTTTGGCGAACTAGATTGGTAGTTCTTGCCATGGGAGAAGTGCTTAGCTTTGGGTTCGATCTTGCGGTGTCCTTACCCAGTGACAGAAGGGGCAGCAAGACACGTATTGTATCATTGCCATCGAGGATAACAAGATGGGGTTTATTTCATATTGCACGAATTTATCTCTCTACATCATGTCATCTTGCTTAAGGCGTTACTTTGTTTTTAACTTAATACTCTAGATGCATGTTGGATAGCGGTCGATGAATGGAGTAATAGTAGTAGATGCAGAATCGTTTCGATCTACTTGTCACGGACGTGATGCCTATATACATGATCATGCCTAGATATTCTCATAACTATGCTCAATTCTGTCAATTGCTCAACAGTAATTTGTTCACCCACCGTAGAATACTTATGCTCTTGAGAGAAGCCACTTGTGAAACCTATGGCCTCCGGGTCTATTCTCATCATATCAATCTCCATCACTTTAATCTTGCTTTGCTTTTTTACTTTGCTTTTACTTTTTACTTTGCATCTTTATACCAAAAATATTATATCTATCAGATCTCACTCTCGTAAGTGACCGTGAAGGGACTGACAACCCCTAATCGCGTTGGTTGCGAGTAGCTATCGCTTTGTGCAGGTACGAGGGACTTGAGCGTGGGCTCCTACTGGATTGATACCTTGGTTCTCAAAAACCGAGGGAAATACTTACGCTACTCTGCTGCATCATCCCTTCCTCTTCGGGGAAAACCAACGCAAGCTCAATACGTAGCAAGAAGGATTTCCGGCGCCGTTGCTGGGGAGTCTACGCAAAAAGTCAACATACCAAGTACCCATCACAATCCCTATCTCTCGCATTACATTATTTGCCATTTCCCTCTCATTTTCCTCTCCCCCCAATTCACCCTTGTTGTTTTATTCGCCCTCTCTCTCTCTATCCTCCCTCTCTATTTGCCTTTTTGTTTGCTCGCGTTTGCTTGTCGTCATGTCTTGTCTCCTATCTTCTCCGTTGACTCCCGAGAGTGAAGTTCTAAATTTTAAACAAAGGGAGGGAGAAAATCTAAAAGATGCTTGGTATAGAATTTGCAATGCTCAAAATAGATCTACCAGGAAGCAATCTACCTTAGTTCTTCTTCGCAATTTTTATGTAGGTGTTAATCCTTGGTATAGATATATCCTCGATACCATTACCGGAGGGAGCTTCTTGGGTAGCCATACTTTTGATTCTTATAATGCTATGTTAGATTTATTTGGCTCACCACCTCTTTTGGTTAATGGAACCATGTTAAGTTTGGAGCATGTTATGCAAAGACTTGAAATTATTGAAAATAAAGTTGCTACTATTGAATTAATTGAAAATCTAGATAAAAAGATCCACAATCAAATTACTCAATATGGATCTAAGGTAGGAATGACTTTGAAAAATCTTAAGGATAAGGAACCCGTAGTTAAAGAGAAAATAAACTTAGATTCTACTAGAATTGATAAACTTGAGGGTATCATTACAAACTTGGGAACCACCTTTTCTTCCATAAAGAATACTCCAAGTCCTCCTACTAAAATCTCCAAGCTTATGTATGTTCCTAAAAATAAGGGTGAATCATCAAGTAAGGAAACTGCGGATCTTAAATCTATAAGTATTCATCCCAATCTTTTTGCTATCATTAAGGAACCATTTATCACATATGAATTTTTCGATATTGTCCCTAAAAGTTTGATAATTAATAAAAAGAAAGAAATTCCTAAATATGGTAGATGCCTAATTGAAGAATTTCCTACCAAAGATGGCAATACCTAGATCTATCCTCGCTTTTATGCCTAGCTAGGGGCGTTAAACGATAGCGCGTGTTGGGAGGAAACCCAATTTTACTTTTATTCCTTGCTTTTTTCTCCTGATTAGTAATAAATAAATTATTTAACCTCTGTTTTGGTTGTGTTTTTTGTGTTTAATTAGTGTTTGTGCCAAGTAGAACCGTTGGGAAGACTTGGGGAAAGTCTTGTTGAACTTGCTGTAAAAAACAGAAACTTTAGCGCTCACGAGAACTGCTGTTATTTTTATTTGAAGAGTGATATTTACTTAATTATTTTTGAAGATGATTAATAGATAAATACCTCACGTCCAGAAATTTATTTTAGAATTTTTGGGGTTCCATATCTTGCGCTAGCTACAGATTACTACAGACTGTTCTGTTTTTGACAGATTCTGTTTTCGTGTGTTGTTTGCTTATTTTGATGAATCTATGGCTAGTAAAATAGTTTATAATCCATAGAGAAGTTGGAATACAGTAGGTTTAACACCAATATAAATAAAGAATGAGTTCATTACAGTACGTTGAAGTGGTCTTTTGTTTTCTTTCGCTAACGGAGCTCACGAGTTTTCTATTTTGAGTTTTGTGTTGTGAAGTTTTCAAGTTTTGGGTGAATTCTTTTGATGGATCATGGAACAAGGAGTGGCAAGAGCCTAAGCTTGGGGATGCCCATGGCACCCCCAAGATAATCCAAGGACACCAAAAAGTCAAAGCTTGGGGATGCCCCAGAAGGCATCCCCTCTTTCGTCCACTTCCATCGGTAATTTACTTGGAGCTATATTTTTATTCACCAACATGATATGTGTTTTGCTTGGAGAGTCTTGTATTATTTGTTTCTTTGTGTTTTAGTATGCCACAATCATCCTTGCTGTACACACCTTTTGAGAGAGCCATACATGAATTAAAATTTGATATAATACTCTATGTGCTTCACTTATATCTTTTGAGCTAAGTAGTTTTGCTCTATGTGCTTCACTTATATCTTTTGAGTGTTATAATTTTGCTCTATGTGCTTCACTTATATTTTTTGAGTGTTATAATTCTGATCTATGTGCTTCACTTAGATCTTTTAGACCACGGTGGTGGATTTGTTTTAAAGAAACTATTGATCTCTCATGCTTCACTTAAATTATTTTGAGAGTCTCTTAATATCATGGTAATTTTCTTAATAATAATATGCTTGGTATTCAAGATTTGTGAAACTTTCTTTTGAGTGTGTTGAATACTAAGAAAAGATTGAAGCATGATAATTGTTTTGAGATATGGAGGTGATAATATTAAAGTCATGCTAGTTGAGTAGTTGTGAATTTAAAGAATACTTCTGTTAAGGTTTGTGATTCCCGTAGCATGCACGTATGGTGAACCATTATGTAACGAAGTCGGAGCATGATTTATTTATTGATTGTCTTCCTTATGAGTGGCGGTCGGGGACGAGCAATGGTCTTTTCCTACCAATCTATCCCCCTAGGAGCATGCACACAATACTTTGCTTTGATAACTTCTAGATTTTTGCAATAAGTATATGAGTTCTTTATGACTAATGTTGAGTCCATGGATTATACGCACTCTCACCCTTCCACCTTTGCTAGCCTATCTAATACCGCGCACCTTTCGCCGGTATCATACACCTACCATATACCTTCCTCAAAACAGCCACCATACCTACCTATTATGGCATTTCCATAGCCATTCCGAGACATATTGCCATGCAACTTTCCACCATCTAGTTCATCATGACACATTCATCATTGTCATATTGCTTAGCATGATCATGTAGTTGACATAGTATTTGTGGCAAAGCCACCGTTCATAATTTCTTCATACTTGTCACTCTTGATTCATTGCATATCCCGGTACACCGCCGGAGGCATCCATATAGAGTCATACTTTGTTTTAGAATCGAGTTGTAACCATTGAGTTGTAAATAAATAGAAGTGTGATGATCATCATTCAATAGAGCATTGTCGCAATAAAAAAAAGAGCAAGGCCAAAAAAAAGAAGGCCCAAAAAAAGAAAATAAATAAAAAGGAGCAATGCTACTATCCTTTTACCACACTTGTGCTTCAAAGTAGCACCGTGATATAGCGAGTCTCAAATATTGTGCTTCAAAGTAGCACCATGTTCTTCATATAGAGAGTCTCATATGTTGTCACTTTCATATACTAGTGGGAATTTTACATTATAGAACTTGGCTTGTATATTCCAATAATGGGCTTCCTCAAATTGCCCTAGGTCTTCGTGAGCAAGCAAGTTGGATGCACACCCACTAGTTTCTTTTGTTGAGCTTTCATACATTGATAGCTCTAGTGCATCTGTTGCATGGCAATCCCTACTCACTCACATTGATATCTATTGATGGGCATCTCCATAGCCCGTTGATACGCCTAGTTGATGTGAGACCATCTTCCCCTCCATTTTGTCTTCTCCACAACCACCATTCTATTCCACCTATAGTGCTATATCCATGGCTCACCCTCAAGTATTGCGTGAAGATTGAAAAAGTTTTGAAAAAGTTAGAGTATGAAACAATTGCTTGGCTTGTCATTGGGGTTGTGCATGATTTGAATACTTTGTGTGGTGAAGATGGAGCATAGCCAGACTATATAATTTTGTAGGGATAACTTTCTTTGGCCATGTTATTCTGAGAAGACATAATTGCTTTATTAGTATGCTTGAAGTATTATTATTTTTATGTTGATATAAACTTCTGTCTTGAATCTTTCTAATCTGAATATTCATACCACAATTAAGAAGATTTGCATTAAACTTATGCCAAGTAGCAATCCGCATCAAAAATTCTCTTTTTATCAATTACCTACTCGAGGACGAGCATGAATTAAGCTTGGGGATGCCTGATACGTCTCCAACGTATCTATAATTTTTGATTTCTCCATGCTATATTATCTACTGTTTTGGACTAATTGGGCTTTATTTTCCACTTTTATATTATTTTTGGGACTAACCTATTAACCGGAGGCCCAGCCCAGAATTGCTGTTTTTTGCCTATTTTAGTGTTTTAGATAAACGGAAAATCAAACGGAGTCCAAAGGGAATAAAATCTTCGGGAACATGATTTTCTCACCGAACGTGATCTAGGAGACTTGGACCCTGCTCCAAGGAACAAAAGAGGTGGTCACGAGGGTGGGGGCGCCACCCCTAGGGCGCGCCCCCTGCCTCGTGGGCCCCTCGTTGCTCCTCCGGCGTACTTCTTCCTCCTATATATACACACATACCCCCAAACGATCAGAAGAGGAGCCAAAAACCTAATTCCACCGCCGCAACTTTCTGTATCCACGAGATCCCATCTTGGGGCTTGTTCCGGAGCTCCGCCGGAAGAGGGCCGTCATCACGGAGGGCTTCTACATCATCCTAGCCCCTCCGATGAAGTGTTAGTAGTTTACCTCAGACATTCGGGTCCATAGTTAGTAGCTAGATGGCTTCTTCTCTCTCTTTGAATCTCAATACAAAGTTCTCCCCCTCTCTTGTGGAGATCTATTCTATGTAATCTTGTTTTTGCGATGTGTTTGTTGAGATCGATGAATTGTGGGTTTATGATCAAGTCTATCTATGGATAATATTTGAATCTTCTCTGAATTCTTTTATGTATGATTGGTTATCTTTGCAAGTCTCTTCGAATTATCCGTTTGGTTTGGCGAACTAGATTGGTAGTTCTTGCCATGGGAGAAGTGCTTAGCTTTGGGTTCGATCTTGCGGTGTCCTTACCCAGTGACAGAAGGGGCAGCAAGACACGTATTGTATCGTTGCCATCGAGGATAACAAGATGGGGTTTATTTCATATTGCATGAATTTATCTCTCTACATCATGCCATCTTGCTTAAGGCGTTACTCTGTTTTTAACTTAATACTCTAGATGCATGCTGGATAGCGGTCAATGAGTGGAGTAATAGTAGTGGATGCAGAATCTTTTCGATCTACTTGTCACGGACGTGATGCCTATATACATGATCATGCCTAGATATTCTCATAACTATGCTCAATTCTGTCAATTGCTCAACAGTAATTTGTTCACCCACCGTAGAATACTTATGCTCTTGAGAGAAGCCACTAGTGAAACCTATGGCCCCCGGATCTATTATCATCATATCAATCTCCATCACTTTAATCTTGCTTTGCTTTTTTACTTTGCTTTTACTTTTTACTTTGCATCTTTATACCAAAAATACCAAAAATATTATATCTATCAGATCTCACTCTCATAAGTGACCGTGAAGGGATTAACAACCCCTAATCGCGTTGGTTGCGAGTAGCTATCGCTTTGTGCAGGTACGAGGGACTTGAGCGTGGGCTCCTACTGGATTGATACCTTGGTTCTCAAAAACTGAGGGAAATACTTACGCTACTCTGCTGCATCATCCCTTCCTCTTCGGGGAAAACCAATGCAAGCTCAAGACGTAGCACAGGGCTAGCTCTCTCCTCTTTCTATGTGTGTGTCTAGGTCTAATAAGTTGGGAACCCTTTGCATGGGTGCCCTGAGGGGTTTATATAGGCCTACCCCCAAGGGGTATAATGGTAATCTGGCAGGGTGTAGGACCCGGTTGTTAGTGTCTCCTATCGTCGGCTCCTCCGCCGGCCGCTGGGGCCTGCCACCTGGTGGGCCCTGCCGGCTGGTCTGGTACGGAGCCGACATGCCGCCTTCGGCGCTTGCGGGCCTGGCCGACTGCTTACTACTGTAGCTGTAACGCTAATGACACGTTCTTGGTCGGGGGGTGTGGCTACAGTCCCGCCGTCTGGTGGGAGATCACTGTAGCCACACCGTGTCTCATCTGGTTAATGGCGCGTGGACTCCGAGGGAAGAGCGGGCCGCCTGCTAGAGGCTGGCCTCCCTCGGGTCCGACTGGTCAGGTGCTGCCGCCCTCTGGGCTCTCGCTGCCTAGTAGGGCCCGCCGCCTGCAGGCCGTACCGACAGGCCGTCGTGGGAATAGGGGTCCACCTGATAGGGGTGACGTCAATGGTGGGATGGCAACAGTGCCGCGCCATGCAGAGATCTCAGCCGGTACAGGACACTGTGGCCATGCCCCGCCCTGGATATGGGGGTGATGGGATACACTGTAGCCACATCCTGTCTTGTCTTCTTTATGGGGGCACATACTTTGAGGGCGCCGCGGGCCGCCTGGCAGGAGCCGGCCTCTCTGGAGGCCGCCTGCGGGTGGCCGCTCTCTGGTGCTTGGCCATCCTCTGGCAGTCGGCCGCTTGAGCCAGCCGGCCACCAGAAGGCGGCGCTTCATCCTTGATGCTTGAGGGGCGCAGCCGGCCCGGTGTCTCGAAATGCTCAAGGACTCGGGTTAGGCTACCCATGGCCCATTACTCCGACAGTAGTCCCTGAAGCTG
Source organism: Triticum monococcum (assembly GCA_034509565.1). Taxonomy (NCBI): domain Eukaryota; kingdom Viridiplantae; phylum Streptophyta; class Magnoliopsida; order Poales; family Poaceae; genus Triticum; species Triticum monococcum. The sequence goes on from CM067843.1 coordinate 481,426,369, forward strand.
GTGAGGCGTCGCGGCTGACAGGTCGAGGTGCCTCAGCAGTTTCCTTCTTCGAGTGCTCTTGCTGAATGCTTCATCCGTCTTCTGGTAAGCCGCTCGCCGGGAGTCGGCCATGACCAGGCGGATTGGTCCGGTGACTTTGAATTGTCAAGGCGGGAATCAGGTGGCGTGCCTTCTAAGCTTCTAGCCCGCTGTCCGTTGCGAGCACGCCACGCGGCGCCAGCTATCCGGGCTAGCTTGCCAACCCCCGCACGCGAGGGACGCGATAGCAGGTTGGGCCCACCACGACCGGGCCTCGGCGCACAGGCGGATCCGCTGCGGCCGAGGCGGACCGTTATGATTCCGCGTGGAGTTACTGCGCCTAGTAATTCGCGCAATAATCGTGGGGACGTGGGGTCGTGGGCGTAGTTAATCCCACGCCCCGCCCCCTCGGCTTCGCAGCCCAGGGGCTATAAGTAGGGGGGAGGGGGAGGGGGAGCGGCTGAGCACGCGCGCCCTCCTCCCCTTTGCCAGTTTCGACCTCCTCCTCCTCCTCTCGCTGCCACCGCACTTCTGCACCCCGCCGAAGCGCTGCCGTAGCTCGTCGCCGTCAGCCTTCTCCATGCCGAGCCTCTTGCTCCGCCGCGGTCCTCGCCTCTGCCGCCGCGCCATATCTTCGTCGAGCTCGGACTCCATGACGCGCGAGAAGGGAGGGGATTGGGATGGCTCGGTCGTGATCGACGACCACCTTGCCTTCCTTCGCGCCACACGGCGGCTGCCCAGCGCGAGCTACGTTAAGGTGCGCGTGCCGCCGGAGGAAGAGATCTCGCCGGCGCCGCAGGGAGGCGAGCGGGTTATCTTCCGCTCGCACTTCCTCTGCGGCTGCGGCCTGCCGGTGAGCGGATACTTTCGTTCCTTCATCAACTTCTTCCACCTCTAGCCGCATCATCTGACGCCCAACAACGTGACGTTGCTGTCCGCCTTCGTCACGATGTGCGAGGGCTACCTCGGGATCCTCCCCACCATCGAGTTGTGGGGAGCATTCTTCTACACCAAGCTGGGCACCTCTGCCAGGGAGAAGGCGGCCCAGTGCGGCGCTTTCATCGCGATGCGCCGTCCGTCCATGAAGAACGCCTTCCCCGCCATCAAGCTGTCACAGTCGGTCAAACTATGGCAGAAATCATACTTTTACGTGGAGAATGTCGACCCCGCCCTCGACTTCATCAACTTGCCGCCCTACGAAGCTGGCCCCCCGGCCGAACCTCGGGCCAACTGGGGCTCCAAGCCGAAGCCCTTGTAAGCTGACGCCACCGCCGCCATCAACCGGCTCCAGGTGCTGACGGACGTGGCAGGCCTCAAGGCGTCCGACCTGCTGGTTGCCTTCGTCGAGCGTTGGGTTCTCCCGCTCCAAGGCCGGCCTCATCTAATCTATCAGATGAGCGGGCACCGGGACCCGAGCCGGACATGCACGAGGGACATGCCGACTGCCGAGGTCGCCCGCATGGTGAACGAGATCTCCGACCTCAAGCTGTCGGAAGGGTATTGGCGGTTCGGCATGCGGCCATACTCCCGGGCCAACCCGCCGCCTCCTGTAAGTTCTTCAACTCTTTCCTTTTTAGTATTTGTTTTGGTCTTGCCGTCTTGAATAGTCGGTCTTGTGAACATAGATCTTCATGTCTCCAGCGACGGCCGCCGTTGTAGGGCCGGGTGGAGACTACCTGCCGGACCGGGCAGTGAGCGATGTGGACGACCCCGACTTGGGGGCAGCCGCCCTGGAGGACGACACCATAGGCGACAGTGACGGAGCGGGCGCCTCCAAAGACGTAGGAGGCATCGAGACCTAGCCCGATGACGACGAAGACGAGCACGAGCCGCGCCATGCGCGAGGCACCGGCAAGGTGGACGTGGGCCCTTCCGCCGAGTCGGCTGCTCAAGGCGGCACGCGCACCGAAGAAAACCAAGAACCCGCCCGCCGCAACCAAGCGGAAGGAGGCCGCCGCAAAGGCGACCAAGTTTCAGAAGCTTCTGAAAGTGCCTCCTATGGTGTCGGCGTAAGAGTCTTTTCCTTGTGCCTTCCTTTCTTGTTGATTTTATCTGAGCTTTTCTGCTTTATTTCCTTGACTTAGGGCTCCGCTCTCTCTTGAGAAATCGGCCGCCGCCTCCGTCATAGGGTCGGGGGAGACTTCTACCACCACCCGGCGAATCGACCCTGCGGCCGACCTTCGGGAGGCGCAGGAACGAAACACGCGGGAGGAGGAGCGGGAAGCCGCCCGCAGGGAGCAGGCGGAGGCGGACAAGGCAGAGGCTACCGCGTTGAAGTAGCTGGCGGAGGCTGAGGCCAATGCCGCGACGAAGAAGCTGTCCGAAGAAGTCGCGTACCTTCAGGCGCCGTTGTTTGTCATCCCCCTGAACTCCGCGCCGCCGCCACCAGAGTTCACGATGCCGACTAGGGGAGCCGGCGACGAACAACCGGTCATGGAGAGGGGAGCTGGCGACGTCGCCATGCCGGAGGTAACCGTGCCTTCGCCGCTGCCGTGTGGCAGAGCGCGGGACAAGCAGCCGGCCGCCCCGCCCGCACCGCCAGCCAGAACCGAGGTGGCGACGGGCCCGACTCCTGAGGCCCGCACAACATCGCGCCGCCAAGGCGCGAAGGCGACTTCAGCGCCACGACCGCTGGAAGTTGGTGCTGCAGGCTCGTCAGCCCCGGATGCCGAAGCAACCAGAGCCGCTCCCGCTGAATGGGTGCACGGAGGTGGGACGGGCGCTTTAAATCAAGCGATCCTGGACGTCCAGGCCAAACTCCGAGTTGAGGCCACCGCTCTTCAGTAGTGCAACAGGGCGTTCCTGGATTCCCGAGCGGCCATTCGGGTATGTTTCTCACTTCTTCGTTTTTGATTCTTGTACTTCTATGTGGGGGCATGCCAGCGCACCCACTGGGTGTAGCCCCCAAGTTTCAGGCCGGCTACTGAGCAGGCAGCCCGGAACTTTACTTGGCGAGCTCCGAGTGCTAACTTTTTTCTGCTATCTTCATTGTAGGACTATCATAATCTTCACGCGATCACCTTCAACTCCAACGTCCGAGATCTGGACAGGCGGACCGCCGACTTGGCGGAAAGCCGGAGTAAGTCCCTGTTTTCTTTCTCTGTGCGGGCGCGATAGCGCACTCACGGGCTGTAGTCCCCGAGATTCAAGCCGACTGCTGAGCAGTCGAGCCAGATATCCTTGGTAACTATACTTCTTCTTTGTTGGTCATTGACATCTTTTTTCTTTCTCCACTCTTGCAGAGGCCAATGCCGCCTTCCAGCGGTAGCTGGGTGAAGCCAACACCGTGTTGCGTGCCAATGAGGCAGAGTGCAACGAGCTGGCTGCTACCTCTTGAGCACTGCATTGGTTTTCCCTTGAAGAGGAAAGGGTGATGCAGCAAAGTAGCATAAGTATTTCCCTCAGTTTGTGAGAACCAAGGTATCAATCCAGAAGGAGGCCACGCAGGAGTCCCTCGCACCTACACAAACAAATAAAATCCTCGCAACCAACACAATAAAGGGGTTGTCAATCCCTTCACGGTCACTTATGAAAGTGAGATCTGATAGATATGATATGATAAGATAATATTTTTGGTATTTTTATGATAGAGATGCAAAGTAAATAAAGCAAAATAAAAACGGTGCAAGAAATAGCTTGTTGATGGAAGATTAATATGATAGAAAATAGACCCGGGGGCTATAGGTTTCACTAGTGGCTTCTCTCAAGAGCATAAGTATCACGGTGGGTAAACAAATTACTGTTGAGCAATTGATAGAATTGAGCATAGTTATGAGAATATCTAGGTATGATCATGCATATAGGCATCACGCCTGAGACAAGTAGACCGACTCCTGCCTGCATCTACTACTATTACTCCACACACCGACCGCTATCCAGCATCCATCTAGAGTATTAAGTTCAAAAGAACATAGTAACACTTTAAGCAAGATGACATGAGGTAGAGGGATAAACTCATGCAATATGACATGGGATCTCACGGGTACATAAGGTTGCGGCGGTGGAATTAGGGTTTTGGCTCCGTATCTGGTAGTTTGGGGGTATGTAGGTATATATAGGAGGAAGAAGTACGTCGGTGGAGCAACATGGGCCCCACGAGGGTGGAGGGCGCGCCTGGGGGGGGGGGGGGTAGGCGCCCCCCTACCTCGTGCCTTCCTGGTTGCTTTCTTGACGTAGGGTCCAAGTCCTCTGGATCACGTTCGTTCCAAAAATCACGTTCCCGAAGGTTTCATTCCCTTTGGACTCCGTTTGATATTCTTTTTCTGTGAAACTCTGAAATAGGCAAAAAACAACAATTCTGGGCTGAGCCTCCGGTTAATAGGTTTGTCCCAAAAATAATATAGAAGTGTATAATAAAGCCCAATAATGTCGAAAACAGAATATAATATAGCATGGAACAATAAAAAATTATAGATACGTTGGAGACATATCAAGCATCCCCAAGGTTAATTCCTGCTTGTCCTCGAGTAGGTAAATGATAAAAACAGAATTTTTGATGTGGAATGCTACTTGGCATAATTTCAATGTAATTCTCTTAATTGTGGTATGAATATTCAGATCCGAAAGATGTAATACAAAAGTTTAATATTGACATAGAAATAATAATACTTCAAGCATACTAACTAAGCGATTATGTCTTCTCAAAATAACATGGCCAAAGAAAGTTATCCCTATAAAATCATATAGTCTGGCTATGCTCTATCTTCACCACACAAAGTATTTAAATCATGCACAACCCCGATGACAAGCCAAGCAATTGTTTCATACTTTTCATGTTCTCAAACTTTTTCAATCTTCACGCAATACATAAGCGTGAGCCATGGACATAGCACTATATGTGGAATAGAATGGTGGTTGTGGAGAAGAAAAAAAGGGAGAAGATAGTCTCACATCAACTAGGTGTATTAACGGGCTATGGAGATGCCCATTAATAGATATCATTGTGAGTGAGGAGGGATTGCCATGCAACGGATGCACTAGAGCTATAAGTGTATGAAAGCTCAACAAAAGAAACTAGATGGTGTGCATCCAACTTGCTCGCTCACGAAGACCTAGGGCATTTTGAGGAAGCGCATCATTGAAATATACAAGCCAAGTTCTACAATGAAAGATTCCCACTAGTATATGAAAGTGATATCATAGGAGACTCTCTATCATGAAGATCATGGTGCTACTTTGAAGCACAAGTGTGGTAAAAGGATAGTAGCATTGTCCCTTCTCTCTTTTTCTCTCATTTTTTTGGGCCTTCTCTTTTCTTGGCCTTTCTCTTTTTTTCGTCCGGAGTCTCATCCCGACTTGTTGGGGAGTCATAGTCTCCATCATCCTTTCCTCACTGGGACAATGCTCTAATAATGATGATCATCACACTTTTATTTACTTACAACTCAACAATTACAACTCAATACTTAGAACAAATTATGACTCTATGTGAATGCCTCCGACGGTGCACCGGGATGTGCAATGATGGATGAGTGACATGTATGAAATAATTATGAACGGTGGCTTTGCCACAAATACAATGTCAACTACATGATCATGCAAAGCAATATGACAATGATGGAGCATGTCATAGTAAATGGAACGATGGAAAGTTGCATGGCAATATATCTCGGAATGGCTATGGAAATGCCATGATAGGTAGGTATGGTGGCTGTTTTGAGGAAGGTATATGGTGGGTGTATGATACCGGCGAAAGGTGCGCGATATTAGAGAGGCTAGCAATGGTGGAAAGGTGAGAGTGCGTATAATCCATGGACTCAACATTAGTCATAAAGAACTTACATACTTATTGCAAAAATCTATTACTTATCGAAACAAAGTATTACGCGCATGCTCCTAGGGGGATAGATTGGTCGGAAAAGACCATCGCTCGTCCCCGACCGCCACTCATAAGGAAGACAATCAATAAATAAATCATGCTCCGACTTCGTCACATAACGGTTCACCATACGTGCATGCTACGGGAATCACAAACTTCAACACAAGTATTTCTCAAATTCACAACTACTCAACTAACATGACTCTAATATCACCATCTCCATATCTCAAAACAATTATCAAGTATCAAACTTCTCTTAGTATTCAACACACTCATAAGATTTTTTTTCTAATCTTGAATGCCTAGCATATTAGAATTAGTTTCCCAGTTTAAGTAAATTACCATTCTGTTTAAGACTCTCAAAATAATATAAGTGAAGCATGAGAGAATAATAGTTTCTATAAAACAAATCCACCACCGTGCTCTAAAAGATATAAGTGAAGTACTAGAGCAAAAACTATATAACTCAAAAGATATAAGTGAAGCACATAGAGTATTCTAATAATTTTCAAATCATGTGTGTTTCTCTCAAAAGGTGTGTGCAGCAAAGATGATTATGGCAAACTAACAAATAAAGACTCAAATAATACAAGATGCTCCAAGCAAAACACATATCATGTGGTGAATAAAAATATAGCTCCAAGTAAAGTTACCGATGGAAGTAGACAAAAGAGGGGATGCCTTCCGGGCATCCCCAAGCTTTGGATTTTAGGTATCCTTAGATTATCTTGGGGTGCCTTGGGCATCCCCAATCTTAGGCTCTTGCCACTCCTTGTTCCATAATCCATCAAATCTTTTACCCAAAACTTGAAAACTTCACAACACAAAACTCAAAATAGAAAATCTCGTGAGCTCCGTTAGCGAAAGAAAAGAAAACACCACTTAAAGGTACTGTAATGAACTCATTATTTATTTATATTGGTGTTAAAACTACTGTATTCTAACTTCTTTATGGTTTATAAACTATTTTACTAGCCATAGATTCATCAAAATATGCAAACAACACGTGAAAAACAGAATCTGTCAAAAACAGAACAGTCTGTAGTAATCTGTAGCTAACGCAAACTTCTGAAACCCCATCTCAAATAAATTGCTGGACGTGAGGAATTTATCTATTAATCATCTGCAAAAAGAATTAACTAAATATCACTTTCCAAATAAAAATGGCAGCAATTCTTGTGAGCGCTAAAGTTTCTATTTTTTACAGCAAGATCAAAAAGACTTTCCCCAAGTCTTCCCAACGTTTCTACTTGGCACAAACACTAATTAAACACAAAAAACACAACCAAAACATAGGCTAGATAAATTATTTATTACTAAACAGGAGCAAAAAGCAAGGAATAAAAATAAAATTGGGTTGCCTCCCAACAAGTGCTATCCTTTAACGCCCCTAGCTAGGCATAAAAGCAAAGATAGATCTAGGTATTGTCGTCTTTGGTAGGCAATGCATAAGTGCTTATCATAATAGATTCATATGGTAATTTAATTTTTTTAGGGAAGTGTTCCATACCTTTCCTTAACGGAAATTGGAATCTAATATTCCCTTCCTTCATATCAATAATTGCACCAATAGTTCTAAGGAAAGGTCTACCAGGAATAATAGGACATGAAGGATTGCAATCTATGTCAAGAACAATAAAATCTACGGGCACATAATTCCTATTTGCAACAATAAGAACATCATTAATTCTTCCCATGGGTTTCTTAATAGTGGAATCCGCAAGGTGCAAATTTAAAGAGCAATCGTAAAAATCACGGAAACCTAGCAAATCATACAAAGTCTTTGGAATCATGGAAACACTAGCACCCAAATCACACAAAGCATAGCATTCATGATATTTAATTTTAATTTTAATAGTAGGTTCCCACTCGTCATAAAGTTTTCTAGGGATAGAAACTTCCAACTCAAGTTTTTCTTCATAAGATTGCATCAACGATATGTTTAGTAAAAGCTTTATTTTGACTATAGGCATGTGGAGAATTTAGCACGGATTCTAACAAGGAAATACAATCTATCAAAGAGCAATTATCATAATTAAATTCCTTGAAATCCAAAATAGTGGGTTCATTGATATTTAAAGTTTTGACCTCTTCAATCCCACTTTTAACAGTTTTAGCATCAAGATCTAAAGACTTCGAATTTTTGGAACGCCTTCTGGGTAAAGGTGGATCATATTTAGTCTCATCATTATCAGGATTAATATTGCAAAACAAACATTTAATAGGGGACACAACAATAACTTTTAGATCTTCATCTTTATTTTCATGGAAACTAGAAGAACACGCTTTCACAAAACAATCTTTCTTAGCACGTATCCTAGGGGTTCTTTATTTGCACTCATCAATGGAAATTCTCATGGCTTTGAGAGACTCATTGATATCATGCTTAGGTGGAATAGATCTAAGTTTCAAAGAATCAACATCAAGATAAATTCTATCAACGTTCCTAGCCAATTCATCAACTTTAAGCAATTTTTCTTCAAGCAAAGCATTGAAATTCTTTTGCGAAATCATAAACTCCTTAACACTAGTCTCAAATTCAAAGGGCGTATTATTAAAATTTCCATAAGAATTGTTGTAGGAATTACCATAATTATTAGAGGAATTACTAGGATACGGCCTAGGATTAAAATTACCTCTATACGCGTTGTTACCAAAATTATTCCTACCAACAAAATTCACATCCATAGATTCATTATTATTCGCAATCAAAGTAGACAAAGGCATATCATTAGGATAAGAAGGAACACTTCTATTAGCAAATAATTTCATCAGTTCATCCATATTTCCACTCAAAACATTAATTTCTTCTATCGCATGCACTTTCTTATTAGTAGATCTTTCAGTGTGCCATTGAGAATAATTAACCATAATATTATCTAGGAGTTTAGTAGCTTCTCCTAAAGTGATTTCCATAAAAGTGCCTCCCGCGGCCGAATCTAAAAGATTTCTAGAAGCGAAATTCAATCCGGCATAAATTTTTGTATAATCATCCACAAATTCAAACCATGTGTAGGGTAATTACGTATCATTAATTTCATCCTCTCCCAAGCTTGTGCAACATGTTCATGATCAAGTTTCTTAAAATTCATAATATCGTTTCTAAGAGAGATGATCTTAGCGGGAGGAAAATACTTAGAGATAAAATCATCTTTGCACTTATTCCATGAATCAATACTATTTTTAGGCAAAGACGAAAACCAAGCTTTAGCACGATCTCTAAGAGAAAACGGGAATAGCTTCAATTTAACAATATCATTGTCCACATTTTTCTTCTTTTGCATATCACACAAATCAACAAAGTTGTTTAGATGGGTAGTGGCATCTTCACTAGGAAGGCCGGAAAATGGATCTTTCATGACAAGATTCAGCAAAGCAGCATTAATTTCACAAGATTCAGCATCAGTAAGAGGAGAAATCAGAGTGCTAATAAAATCATTGTTTTTGGTATTAGTAAATTCACACAATTTGGTATTATCTTGAGCCATCGTGACAAGCAAGCGACCCAACACACAAGCAAACAAGAAACGGGCAAAAAGAGGCAAATAGGGAAAGAGAAGGAGGATGGAGAGAGAGGGCAAATAAAACGGCAAGGGTGAAGTGGGGGAGAGGAACACGAGAGGCAAATGGCAAATAATGTAATGCGAGAGATAAGGGTTTGTGATGGGTACTTGGTATGTTGACTTTTGCGTAGACTCCCCGGCAACGGCGCCAGAAATCCTTCTTGCTACCTCTTGAGCACTGCGTTGGTTTTCCCTTGAAGAGGAAAGGGTGATGCAGCAAAGTAGCGTAAGTATTTCCCTTAGTATTTGAGAACCAAGGTATCAATCTAGTAGGAGGCCACGCACGATTCCCTCGCACCTACACAAACAAATAAAATCCTCGCAACCAACGCAATAAAGGGGTTGTCAATCCCTTCACGGTCACTTACGAAAGTGAGACTTGATAGATATGATAAGATAATATTTTTGGTATTTTTATGATAGAGATGCAAAGTAAATAAAGCAAAATAAAAAATGTGCAAGAAATAGCTTGTTGATGGAAGATTAATATGATAGAAAATAGACCCGGGGGCCATAGGTTTCACTAGTGGCTTCTCTCGAGAGCATAAGTATTATGGTGGGTAAACAAATTACTGTTGAGCAATTGACAGAATTGAGCATAGTTATGAGAATATCTAGGCATGATCATGTATATAGGCATCACGTCCGAGACAAGTAGACCGACTCCTGCCCGCATCTACTACTATTACTCCACACATCGACCGCTATCCAACATGCATCTAGAGTATTAAGTTCAAAAGAACATAGTAACACTTTAAGCAAGATGACATGATGTAGAGGGATAAACTCATGCAATATGATATAAACCCCATCTTGTTATCCTCGATGGCAACAATACAATACGTGCCTTGCTGCCCCTACTGTCACTGGGAAAGGACACCGTAAGATTGAACCCAAAGCTAAGCACTTCTCCCATTGCAAGAAAGATCAATCTAGTAGGCCAAACCAAACTGATAATTCGAAGAGACTTGCAAAGATAACCAATCATACATAAAAGAATTTAGAGAAGATTCAAATATTGTTCATAGATAAACTTGATCATAAACCCACAATTCGTCGGTCTCAACAAACACACCGCAAAAGAAGATTACATCGAATAGATCTCCACAAGAGAGGGGGAGAACAGTGTATTGAGATCCAAAAAGAGAGAAGAAGCCATCTAGCTAATAACTATGGACCCGAAGGTCTGAGGTAAACTACTCACACATCATCGGAGAGGATATGGTGTTGATGTAGAAGCCCTCCATGATCGATGCCCCTCCGACGGAGCTCCGGAAAAGGCCCCAAGATGGGATCTCACGGGTACAGAAGGTTGCAGCGGTGGAATTAGGGTTTTGGCTCCGTATATGGTAGTTTGGGGGTATGTACGTATATATAGGAGGAAGAAGTACGTTGGTGGAGCAACGTGGGCCCCATGAGGGTTGAGGGCGCGCCTGGGGGGGGGGGGGGGGGGGGGGGTTGGCGCGCCCCCTACCTCGTGCCTTCCTGGTTGCTTTCTTGGCGTAGGGTCCAAGTCCTCTAGATCACGTTCATTCCAAAAATCACGTTCCCGAAGGTTTCATTCCGCTTGGACTCCGTTTGATATTCTTTTTCTGCGAAACTCTGAAATAGGCAAAAAACTGCAATTCTGGGCTGGCCTCCGGTTAATAGGTTAGTCCCAAAAAATAATATAAAAATGTATAATAAAGCCCAATAATGTCCAAAACAGAATGTAATATAGCATGGAACAATAAAAAATTATAGATACGTTGGAGATGTATCACTGGCCCAGGAGCGCGACCGACTGGCCACTCAACTGGTGGAGCAGGCGGAGCTTCTCCAGAAGGCTCGGAAGGAGGAGGAGGTGAAGGAGTCCAGTCTCCTCGCCGAGTTCGAGACCAAACGCTCCTCCTGGACCGACAAGGAGGCGCTGCTGAAGTCCGGCTTCGGCAGGATTGAAGACATGGTTGATGGTAAGCTTTCTTCTTTTTCTTTCTTTGGGTTGTCGGCTGCTGATCAAGCCGGTATCCTACTTCTGGCTTCTTAGTTCTGATCTTTTTGCTTTCTGTCTGAGCAGACTTCTTCCCTGGCCATTCTGACGCTGCCAACGAGGCTATCGAGGCTTATCTCGAGGAACGGGGGGCGGAAGGCGTGCAGATCGCTGCCGACGCCCCCCGGACTCTTAGCGAGCAACTTCTCAGCATCCAAGCCCGCCTTCGGCCGGCTCATCAGATGTTGTGCCGTCTTCAGCGTGTCGGGGCCCAGGCGATCTCCTCCCTTTGGCTAGACATGCAGGCCCCGCGTACTCCCAGCTGGACTGCCGACTCGCTGGAGGTGGCGGCCGGCCGCCTCGAGGCTTGGAAGGGTTCCTCGGCCCGAGATGGAGCGCGTCGGGTCTTGGAGTTCGTCAAGGCGTGGTATCCTGGGCTAAATCTAGCCCAGTTGACCACGTTTCGGTAGGAGGCCCAAGAGGAGCTGGTGGTGGTGGAGCGCGACCTTGTCAGACGGGCAGCGGCGATTGCCGACTACACCGACACCAGCATCTTCGTTCCTGAGCTAGCTGAGGATGGTGTCGAGGCGCCACCAGAGTGGTTCGGGTTGAACCCGTAGGATGACGAAGACTCAGCCGAGATGATCGACTCCAGTGACGAGGGAGAAGACGAGGAGGACGAGGAAGGCAAAGAAGAAGCGCTACAGGTCGGAGCAGACGGCCAGCCCCAGCTTGATCGTGCCTCGAACAACAAGTTGCGCTCAACTGCGTCGACTGCTGCTAGAGGCGACCAAGCAGAGACTGACCAGCCGTCCACTCCACCAACCGGCGCCACCGACTCCGCCACTCAGCCGGACCCCTCTGCAGCTCCCCAGGCCGCCGACTTATCTTTATTTCCCCTTTTTTATCAGTCTCGACAAACTTTGTTAAATTTGCGCAATTCCACCCACGGGGTGTATTTCAAACTTTGTTGAATGATGGCTAAGGGCCTTTTGACATGTAAATATGCTTTCTCAGAAGTTGTGCTTTTGCCGAGTTCTTACTTTTCTTGCTCTCTACTCCTTGGCCTTTTTCCTTTGCCGCCCTCCCTTGGCTGCCGTCTTGCCAGCCGTACAACCGCTCTTCGGACTGTGTCTTGGTCAAGTACTTAGTTGCTTTCGGGAGGGCAAGTACTTAGCCTACTAGAGCGTTAGTAAGTTAAGTAGAGGCCGGCCGACCGGCTGTTTCATCAGCCGGTCGATGAGGCGGGGCGCCGGCCTGAACTATGTGCATGCTTGGGGTCCTTAGCCATTTTTCATGTGGACACCCTTTCCTACCCGTAACTCCTGCCCACCGAACAGTCGCTCTGCGAGTTGTGGCTTCTAGCAGAAGAAGGCTTAGGTGCCAACACACTACTTTTCCGACTACAGGAAGCTCCACATAGTACAAGGCGGCGAGCCCCCGGGCCGACTACTCGAACCCAGTGCAAAGTGGAATAATGAAATAACACATTCATAGGCATAATACTTATCGTATATAGAAAAGAGGGTAGCCCCCGAGCTCTTCTCGGGGGACCCAGAGTCTTCGTACTTAATACAAAAGATAGCGTGGTACATACTACATCAACTGTAAAATCTTCGGAGGAGGTTTGCATTCCACGGCCGCTCTGTCTCTTTGCCGGAGTCATCTCGATCAGGTAGTAGGATTCATTGCCCAAAATTTTGCTAATGATGAATGGGCCTTCCCAAGGTGCCGAGAGCTTGTGCTGGCCGGCTGTTCGCTGGATCAGCCGGAGCACAAGGTCTCCCTCCTGGAAAGATTTTGGCTTGACTAGCGTCGCAGGCTCTGCTGGTAGATGGCGGAACGGCTGAGTGCTAACAGCCGGCCCTCCTCCAACAAATCGACACCGTCTTCTCGTGCTTCTTTTGCTTCTGCCTCGGTGTACATGGTGACGCGAGGTGAGTCGAACTCAACGTCCGTCGGGATGACGACTTCGGCACCATAGACGAGGAAGAAAGGTGTGAAGCCGGTTGACTTGTTTGGAGTTGTGCGCAGGCTCTAGAGGACAGCCGACAGCTCATCAATCCAGGATTCGACCAACCGCTCTAGAGGCTCGACCAGTCGGGGCTTGATGCCGGAAAGGATGAGGCGGTTTGCTCGCTGAACTTGGCTGCTTGACTGCGGATGGGCAACGGACGCTAGGTCCAATCGGATGCCCTGTGTCATGCAGAATCGGGCCAAGGCTCCTTTGGCAAAATTTGTGCCATTATCTGTGATGATGTTGTGTGGTACTCCGTACCGAGTGGTGATATCTGCAATGAAAGTCATGGCAGTCGGACCATTCAACTTCTTGATTGGCTTTGCTTCTATCCACTTGGTGAATTTGTCCACGGCGACAAGCAGATGGGTCATGCCGCCGCGTGCTGTCTTGAATGGTCCCACTATATCCAAGCCCTAGATGGCAAAAGGCCATGCTAAGGGAATGGTCTTAAGTGCAGAAGCCGGTAGATGTTGCCGCGAGCTAAACTTCTGACACTCCTTGCAATGCTTGACTAGATCCTTGGCATCCTCCAAGGCAGTCGGCAAGAAGAAACTGGGCGGAAAGCTTTGGCCACGAGTGATCTGGAAGCTGCATGGTGGCCGCACTCGCCTTGGTGGATGTCTTTGAGGATTGCCTAGCCTTTCCCAGTTCCACGCAGCGCTGGTACACACCAGTGACACTGCGCCTCACAAGTTCTCTGTTGACAATGATGTACGTTGCTGACCGACGGTGCACTTGCCGGGCTGAGATCTCATTAGTCGGCAGCTCTTTGTTCGCCAGAAAGTTGAGGATGGGCTATGCCCATGAAGGTGCTGCTATTTCTTCAACTACCAGAACTGCAACTTGCACGAGGGCGGTTGGGCTGGGAGTCGGCTACCGCTTGCTATGTCGATGAAGTCCCCGGGCCGACTGCCGCAGCCCTCAGGCCGAGTGCGACTGTTGTAGTCCCCGAGCCGCTTGGTGAGGTCGCCGGGCCGACTGTTGCAGTCTCGGGACGGGTTGTGAAGTTTCCGGGCCGGGTGCGACTGTCACACTACCCGTGCCGACTGCCGAGGTCCGCGAGCCGGCTGTCGCAGCCCTAGAGTTAGATCTGTCGACCCCGAGAGGAGCCGGCACAAAGATGGACTCAGATTCCGGAGAGGGCTTGATCGACGCTTGAGGAGGTGCTGAAGGGAGACACCAGCTGGCATTGCTTGCCGGGTGGAGCCGATTCGTGCCAAGGCATCTGCTTGCTCATTATCGGCTCTTGGCACATGAAGGAACTCACACCCCTCGAAGTATCCACCGAATTGCTGGACGAAAAAATGGTAGCTTGCCATATTTGCATCCTTGGCGTCCCAATCACCAGAAGACTGCTGGACCACCAAGTCGGAGTCGTCGTAGCATAGGATCCGACGGATGCTGATTTCCTTGGCCAACCGGAGGCCGTGTATTAATGCTTCATACTCGGCCACATTGTGGGAGGCGGCAAAGTGGATTTGCAACGTGTACTTGAGCTTGTTATCTTTGGGAGAGGTGAGGACGATGCCGGCTCCCAAACCAGTGCGCATCTTTGAACCATCAAAATGCATCCACCAATGGGTGGAGTCCGGCGCTGGCGGCAGGTACCGGGTCTCGGCCCAATCGACGAGGAAGTCGGCCAGTGCTTGGGACTTGAGGGCGGTGTGAGGCTAGTAGTAGATGGTGTAGGGGGCCAACTCGATGGCCCATTTGGCCACTCGGCCAGAAGCATCTCTGTTGCCAATGATCTCAGCGAGTGGGACGGTGCAGACAATAGTGATTGGGTGCTCCTGAAAGTATGGCTTCAGCTTCTTGGCGGTGAAATGCACGCCGTAGCACATCTTCTGATAGTGGGGGTAGTTCTGCTTGGAGGCGGACAACACTTCACATAGGTAATACACCCGCCTCTAGACTAGTAATGCCTTGTCGTCTTCCTTGCGCTCCACAACTACGACTGTGCTGACCACCCGGCTGGTGGCGGCGATGTAAAGGTACACGAGCTCTTCAGCAGTCGGAGCCGCCAGGACAGGCGGCGTGGTCAACATCTTCTTCAGCTGGAGAAAAGCATCGTCCGGCTGGTCGTTCCACTCGAAATGAGTGGTCTTCTTCATGAGCTGGTACAGGGGAAGAGCCTTCTCACCCAGCCGACTGATGAACCGGCTGATGGACACCAAGCATCCGGTGAATTTCTGGATGTCTCGCAGTCGAGTGGGCTTCTCCATCCTCTCGATGGCTTTGATTTTCACAGGGTTGCACTCAATGCTGCGTTCTGAGACCAGGAAGCCAAGGAGCTGGCCGGCTGGTACACCGAACATGCACTTTTCCGGGTTGAGCTTGATTTGAAATCGGCACAGATTTTCAAAGGTTTCCTTGAGATCTTCGAGGAGTGTGTTGCGCTTCTCCATCTTCACCATGATATTGTCTACGTAGACGTGGGCATTTCTGCCGAGTTGCTTGAGGAGGCACTTTTGCATGCAACGTTGAAAATTGGCACCGGCATTTCTTAGGCCGAATGTCATAGTCAGGTAGCAGAAGGCTCCAAATGGTGTGATGAATGTGGTCTTCAGATGGTCTGCCGGGTTCAACTTGGTCTAATGATATCCTGAGTATGCATCCAAAAAACTCAATAGCTCGCATCCGGCTGCGGAGTCTATCACTTGGCCTATCCGTGGCAGAGCAAACGGATCCTTTGGGCAGGCCTGGTTGAGGCTGGTGTATTCAATGCACATGCGCCATTTGTTATTCTTCTTCAGTACAAGGACTGGGGTTGGCAAGCCATTTTGTGAAGAAAACTTCCATGATGAAGCCGGCTGCCAACAGACGCGCGATCTCTTCCCCAACGATTCTTCTCTTTTCCTCCGACAGTCGGCAGAGGGGTTTCTTGACTGGCTTGGCGTCTTCTCTGACGTGTAGCTTGTGCTCGGCGAAATCCATCGGGACACCCGGCATGTCTTTGGGAGACCATGCGAAGATGTCTTGATTCTCATGGAGGAAATGGACGAGCTCGCTTTCCTATCAGTTGTCAAGATTTGCGCCTATGACCACGTACCTCTCCGGGTGCTCTGGGTCCAATGGTATCTTCTTTGTCTCCTTGGTTGGCTTGAAGGATCCTTCAGCTTACGCCTCCTTGGGATCATGAGACATGTCCGGCTGCTTGCCGGCCATGGCCACAACCCGGTGAAGGAGCCGCTTCTCGGCAGCGATCACAAGGGACTCGGCCACCCGGCTGCTGGCGGCCGCATAGTCGGACGACTTCTGATAATCTACGGAGATGGTAATGACTCCCTTGGCACTCGGCATCTTCATCTTGAGGTAGGCATAATGTGGCACCGCCATGAACTTGGCTAAAGCAGGTCGGCCAAGCAGTGCGTGGTACGGGCTTTCCAGGTCGACCACCTCAAACAAACGGGCTCTCGGCGGAAATGGTCTTTATCCCCGAAGAGGACATCTATCTGGATCTTGCCGATTGGTGAGTGAGAAAGGCCAGGAACTATGCCGTGGAAGACAGTCCGACTGGGCAGGAGATGCTTGGGTTTGATCTTCAACTTCTCCATGGTATCACGATACAGGATGTTGATGCTGCTGCCACCATCTATCAGGACTCGGGAGAAACGAGCAGCTCGCCTCTCCGTGGCAAAGGTGGCCTCCAACACCAAAGCGTAAGAGCCCAGAGAAGGCATTACTTCTGGGTGATCAGCCCGACTCCAACTGATTGGCCTCTCTGACCAGTGCATGAAGTCTGGAGCTTCAATGGCTACGACATTCACCTCACGAGACTATCGGCGCTGGCTGCGCTTGTCATCGGCCACACTGGTGAAAACAACATACGCTCCATGTTCTTCAGGGAATTGATCTTGAACGGCGTCGACTGTTGGATGGGCCGCCGGCTGCTGAGGAGGCAGAGGCGGCTGGCCAGCAGGCGGCGGCGGTTGTAGCCCTTCGCCCTTGGAGATTCGTGTGAGCCAATGACACTTCCGGGTGGTGTGGTTGGACGGCTTTGCGCCACTATGGAACTTGCAGGGAGCATCAAGAGTCTGCTCATAGGAGAAGGCGGGCAACCAGTTGGGCTTGTCGCCTTTCTGGCGCTTGGGAAGAGGCTGCCCTTCCGGCTGCCGGTCTTTGACTGATGCCACCTGCCGGCTGGTGGAAGCCGGCATCGAGGCTTTTCGCTTGTTGTCGCTTTGCTGCTGGTGCCGACTGGTATCACCAGCCGGAGTCCAAGGAGCCTGAGGAGCCACCTTGCCAATGCATCAACTTGAATCTCCGTCTTCATGGAGGAATCGGCTGTAGCATATTTGTCTGCTATGATCAGCAGCTCGTCGACGGTCGTCGGCTCGTCGCAGAGGAGCCAGTGTTTGAGCAAAGTGCCTTCTCTACACCCGGCCGTGAAGTACTCGATGGCTTGCACCTTGTGCACACCCTCGCAAGAGTTGCGCAGCTTGGCCCAACGCATGAGGTAGTCGTGAGTCGATTCGTTGGGGCCTTGGATGCACAAGGAGAGCTGGCGAGGCTTGGGCGGCCGCTTGTACATGCTAGTGAAGTTGCGGACGAAGGCCTCAGTGAAATCTACCCAGCTGTTGATGCTGTGGGGCTTCAGGCTGTTCAACCATGTCTGGGCGGTGCCCTGGAGCATGAGTGGAACATACTTCACAACAACATGCTTGTTTCCGTTTGCAATGCTGACGGCGGTGGAGTAGTCGACCGGCCAGTCCCCCGGCTTCACGGAGCCGGTATACTTGGGCGTATCTCTTGGGAGCGTGAACCCTTTGGGGAAGGGCTCATCTCTGATGCGGGGGCCCAAAGCAAGGTGGGTCCAGAGCGTCTTCTTCTTTTAGCGCCAGGGATCGGTTGAGACGATCGATCTGGTGGTGGGCATCATTCTCTCTGATTCCTTCTCGGGGGCCAAGCCAGCCTCCAAGACTCAGATGATCGACAGGCGGCGGAGACACATGCTTTTCTCTACGTTGGGGAGGCCGGTAACCGCCTGGTTGTTCCACCGCACGAGGGCAGCCGTCTTGGTCGCGCTCGATGGTGATGTGCGTCCGGCTGCGGCTGGCAGCCGGTTCCTTGTCTCGTCGTCCGTGGTTCCCATCAGTCGGCGTCCGGGATGTCGCGCCATGCTCCTAGCAAGGAGGCGGGTCGTCGTTCCGCCGGTTGGGGTCTTCGACACGGCAGGCGACTTCTTCTGCTCGGCAGCCGCATCGATGAGTCGCTGGACGCGCTCCGTCATGTGGCGACGCTCGTCGCCATCCAGGTTGCCCAGCTCATCTGCTGCCGCTTGGGCGGCTCGTATGTTCTCTATAGGCATGGCGTAGATGGGGCGATTGGCCCCGAACGTGCTGGCAATGGCCGCGCCGCGCTGCTGGACCGTACTGATGCGGCTGGACCCGCCAGGAGCCGGCGTGCCGCCAACGGCGTGGTCCATCTCGCGCTGATAAGCCTCCGAAAGGCGTCTCATGCTGGTTAGCTTCTTGGTGCTCTCGACAAGATGGACGCGGCGGGCTTCCAGCGTCTCGGCGTCGGCGTCTTCTGCGATGGGTGCAGTCTTGCAGCGTTGCTTGGAGCGGGTCTCGGGCACCGTCACTGAAAACTCCATCATGGCTGACGACGAGCACCTCCATGACGGTGCTGCTGCCGCTGTCGATGCGGGGGAGAGGATCATCAACGATCACCATGTTGGTAGGGAATGCGTCGAGCGACGCCGTGTTGGAGTCGACGAGCATCGGGTCAGTGGAGCCGACCGACTCCAAGTCGACGGCCGGCTCGTTGGCGACGTGGAGCTGGTCGAGGAAGCTGACGAGGCGGCTTTCGGGGCCGTCGTTGCCTGCGTCGGATGCAGGCTCGTCGGAGAGGCGGATCTCGCCAACAAGGTTGGCAAGGCAGCTTGCTGCGCATGCGACCTCCGCGCCAAGCAACGCGTCAGTGCAAACGCCATCTGGCGTGCCTGGCTGGCTGCGCTCAGCAGGGAGGAAGAGGCTTCCCGTCCAGAACAGATCTCCGGTCGACGCTGCACCTAGCCCCATGGTGGGCGCCAAATGTCGGGGGTTTGGTGCGACATATGCCAAAGGATGGCTAATCATGATGGGGGCTAGTAGGACGTCGCCAGTGCGAGGAAACGGGATGAGGCGAAGACATGCACGCTGGCAAATCTTACCCAGGTTCGGGGCTCTCCTAGGAGATAACACCCCTAGTCCTGCTCTGCGGGGTCTCCGCATGATCACTAAGGCACTAGCGAGTACAATGGTGCTCCTCGAGCTGTGTGCTAGAGGTAGAAGAAAGCAGGGCTAGCTCTCTCCTCTTTCTATGTGTGTGTTTAGGTCTAACAGGTTAGGAACCCTTTGCATGGCTGCCCTGAGAGGTTTATATAGGCCTACCCCCAGGGGTACAATGGTAATCTGGCCGGGTGTAGGACCCGGCTGTCAGTGTCTCCTATCGCCGGCCACTGGGGCCCGCCGCCTGGTGGGCCATGCCGGCTGGTCTGGTACGGAGCCGACAGGCCGCCTATGCCGCTTGCGGGCCTGGCCGGCTGCTTCTTACTGTAGCCATAATGCTAATGACGTGTGCTTGGTCGGGGGGGGGGGGGGGGGGGCGTGGCTACAGTCCCACCGTCTGGTGGGATATCACTGTAGCCACACCCTGTCTCGTCTGATTAATGGCGTGTGGACTCCGAGGGAAGAGTGGGCCACCTGCTAGAGGCCGGCCTCCCTCGGGTCCGACTGGTCAGGTGCTGCCGCCCTCTAGGCTCTCGCTGCCTGGTAGGGCCCGCCGCCTGCAGGCCGTACCGACAGGTCGTCGTGGGAACAGGGGTCCACCTGACAGCGGTGACGTCAAGGGCGGGATGGCAACAGTGCCGCGCCGTGCAGAGATCTCGGCCGGTACAGGACACTATGGCCGCGCCCCGCCCTGGATATGGGGGTGATGGGCTACATTGTAGCCACATCCTGTCTTGTCTTCTTTTTGGTGGCACAGACTTTAAGAGCACCGCGGGCCGCCTGGCAGGAGCCGGCCTCTCTGGAGGCCGCCTGCTGGGAGCCGGCTGCTACCTCTTGAGCACTGCGTTGGATTTCCTTGAAGAGGAAAGGATGATGCAGCAAAGTAGCGTAAGTATTTCCTTCAGTTTTTGAGAACCAAGGTATTAATCCAGTAGGAGGCTACGCGCGAGTCCCTTGTACCTGCACAAAACAAATAACTCCTCGCAACCAACGCGATAAGGGGTTGTCAATCCCTTCACGGTCACTTACGAGAGTGATATCTGATAGATATGATAGGATAATATTTTTGGTATTTTTGTGATAGAGATGCAAAGTAAAATAAAAGCAAAGTAAAAAGCAAAGGAAATAACTAAGTATTGGAAGATTAATATGATGAAGATAGACCCGGGGGCCATAGGTTTCACTAGTGGCTTCTCTCAAGAGCATAAGTATTTTACGGTGGGTGAACGAATTACTGTTGAGCAATTGACAGAATTGAGCATAGTTATGAGAATATCTAGGTATGATCATGTATATAGGCATCACGTCCGAGACAAGTAGACCAACTCCTGCCTGCATCTACTATTATTACTCCACTCATCGACCGCTATCCAGCATGCATCTAGAGTATTAAGTTCGAGAAAATAGAGTAACGCATTAAGCAAGATGACATGATGTAGAGGGATAAATTCATGCAATATGATAAAAAAAACCATCTTGTTATCCTCGATGGCAACAATACAATACGTGTCTTGCTGCCCCTACTGTCACTGGGAAAGGACACCGCAAGATTGAACCCAAAGCTAAACACTTCTCCCATTGCAAGAAAGATCAATCTAGTAGGCCAAACCAAACTGATAATTCGAAGAGACTTGCAAAGATAACCAATTATACAAAAAAGAATTTAGAGAAGATTCAAATATTGTTCATAGATAATCTTGATCATAAACCCACAATTCATCGGTCTCAACAGATTACATCGAATAGATCTCCACAAGAGAGGGGGAGAACATTGTATTGAGATCCAAAAAGAGAGAAGAAGCCATCTAGCTAATAACTATGGACCCGAAGGTCTGAGGTAAACTACTCACACTTCATCGGAGAGGCTATGGTATTGATGTAGAAGCCCTCCGTGATGGATGCCCCCTCCGGGGAGCTCCGGAACAGGCCCCAAGATGGGATCTCGTGGATACAGAAGGTTGCGGTGGTGGAATTAGGTTTTTGGCTCCGTCCCTGATCGTTTGGGGGTACGTAGGTATATATAGGAGGAAGGAGAACGTCGATGGAGCAACAGGGGGCCCACGAGGGTGGAGTGCGCGCTTGGGGGGGGGGGGTAGGCGCGCCCCTACCTCGTGGCTTCCTCCTTTATTTCTTGACGTAGGGTCCAAGTCTCCTGGATCATCTTCGTTTCGAAAATCACGTTCCTGAAGGTTTCATTCCGTTTGGACTCCATTTGATATTCCTTTTCTGCGAAACTCTGAAATAGGCAAAAAAAACAGCAATTCTGGGCTAGGCCTCCGGTTAATAGGTTAGTCCCAAAAATAATATAAAAGTGGATAATAAAGCCCAATAATATCCAAAACAGTAGATAATATAGCATGGAGCAATCAAAAATTATAGATACATTGGAGACGTATCAAGCATCCCAAAGCTTAATTCTTGCTCGTCCTCGAGTAGGTAAATGATAAAAAAGATAATTTTGATGCGGAGTGTTGCTTGGCATAATTTTAATGTAATTCTTCTTAATTGTGGTATGAATATTCAGATCCGAAAGATTCAAGATAAAAGTTCATATTGACATAAAAATAATAATACTTCAAGCATACTACTAAGCAATTATGTCTTCTCAAAATAACATGGCCAAAGAAAGTTCATCCCTACAAAATCATATAGTTTATTCATGCTCCATTTTCGTCACACAAGAATGCTCTCATCATGCACAACCCCGATGACAAGCCAAGCAATTGTTTAATACTTTAGTAATCTCAAACCTATAAACTTTCACGCAATATATGAGCGCGAGCCATGGACATAGCACTATGGGTGGAATAGAATATGATGATGGGGGTTATGTGGAGAAGACAAAAAGGAGAAAGTCTCACATCAACGAGGCTAATCAATGGGCTATGGAGATGCCCATCGATTGATGTTAATGCAAGGAGTAGGGATTGCCATGCAATGGATGCACTAGAGCTATAGATGTATGAAAGCTCAATAAAAGAAACTAAGTGGGTGTGCACCCAACTTGCTTGCTCACGAAGACCTAGGGCACTTGAGGAGGCCCATTGTTAGAATATACAAACCAAGTTCTATAATGAAAACTTCTCACTAGTATGTGAAAGTGACAAAACAAAAGACTCTCTACCATGAAGATTATGGTGCTACTTTGAAGCACAAGTGTGGCAAAGGATAGTAGCATTGTCCCTTCTCTCTTTTTCTCTCTCTTTTTTTGGGCCTTCTTTTTTTATGGCCTTTCTCTCCCTTTTTTTTAATTCCTCACTTGGGACAATGCTCTAGAAAATGATGATCATCACACTTCTATTTATTTACAACTCAATGATTACAACTCGATGCTAGAACAAAAGATGACTCTATATGAATGCCTCCGGCGGTGTACCGGGATATGCAATGAACCAAGAGTGACATGTATGAAAGAATTATGAATGGTGGCTTTGCCACAAATACTATGTCAACTACATGATCATGCTAAGCAATATGACAATGATGAATATGTCATGATAAACGGAATGGTGGAAAGTTGCATGGCAATATATCTCGGAATGGCTATGGAAATGCCATAATAGGTAGGTATGGTGGCTGTTTTGATAAAGATATAAGGAGGTTTGTGTGTGAAAGAGCGTATCATATCACGGGGTTTGGATGCACCAGCGAAGTTTGCACCAACTCTCAATGTGAGAAAGGGCAATGCACGGTACTGAAGAGGCTAGCAATGATGGAAGGGTGAGAGTACGTATAATCCATGGACTCAACATTAGTCATAAAGAACTCACATACTTATTGCAAAAATCTACAAGTCATCAAAAACCAAGCACTACGCGCATGCTCCTAGGGGGGTAGATTGGTAGGAAAAGACCATCGCTCGTCCCCGACCGCCACTCATAAGGAGGACAATCAAAGAACACTTCATGTTTCAAATTTGTTACATACGTTTACCATACGTGCATGCTACAGGACTTGCAAACTTCAACACAAGCATTTCTCAAATTCACAACTACTCAACTAGCACGACTTTGATATTATTACCTCCATACCTCAAAACAATCATCAAGCATCAAACTTCTCTTAGTATTCAAAACACTCATAAGAATATATTTTTACTAATCTTGAATACCTCGAATATTAGGATTATTTAAGAAAATTACCATGCTATTTAAGACTCTCAAAATAATCTAAGTGAAGCATGAGAGATCAATAGTTTCTATAAAACAAATCCACCACCGTGCTCTAAAAGATATAAGTGAAGTACTAGAGCAAAATTATATAACTCAAAAAGATATAAATGAAGCACATAGAGTATTCTAACAAATTCCAAATCATGTATGGCTCTCTCAAAAGGTGTGTACAGTAAGGATGATTGTGGTAAACTAAAAAGCAAAGACTCAAATCATACAAGACGCTCCAAGCAAAACACATATCATGTGGTGAATAAAAATATAGCTCCAAGTAAAGTTACCGATGGAAGTAGACAAAAGAGGGGTTGCCTTCCGGGGCATCCCCAAGCTTTGGATTTTAGGTGTCCTTAGATTATCTTGGGGGTGCCATGGGCATCCCCAAGCTTAGGCTCTTGTCACTCCTTGTTTCATAATCCATCAAATCTTTACCCAAAACTTGAAAACTTCACAACACAAAACTTAAAGTAGAAAATCTCGTGAGCTCCTTTAGCGAAAGAAAACAAAAGAACACTTAAAGGTACTGTAATGAAATCATTATTTATTTATATTGGTGTTAAACCTACTGTATTCCAACTTCTTTATGGTTTATAAACTATTTTACTAGCCATAGATTCATCAAAATAAGCAAACAACACACGAAAAACAGAATCTGTCAAAAACAGAAAAGTCTGTAGTAATATGTAAATAGCGCAAGATCTGGAACCCCAAAAATTCTAAAATAAATTGCTGGACGTGAGTAATTTATCTATTAATCATCTGCAAAAAGCATTAACTAAATATCACTTTCCAAATAAAAATGGCAGCAGTTCTCGTGGGTGCTAAAGTTTCTGTTTTTTACAGCAAGATATCAAGACTTTCCCCAAGTCTCCCCAACGGTTCTACTTGCCACAAACACTAATTAAACACAAAAAACACAAACAAAATAGAGGCTAGATAAATTATTTATTACTAAACAGGAGCAAAAAGCAAGGAATAAAAATAAAATTGGGTTGCCTCCCAATAAGCGCTATCGTTTAACGCCCCTAGTTAGGCATAAAAAGCAAGGATAGATCTAAGTATTGCCATCTTTGGTAGGCAATTCTTCAATGAGACATCTATTATCCTTAGAAATTTCTTTATTTTTAGTTATTATCAAACTTTTAGGCACAAGATCAAAAAATTCATTTGTAACAAATGGTTCCTTAATGATAGCAACAAGATTGGAATGAATACTTATAGATTTGAGATCCGCAGTTTCCTTACTAAAGGATTCACCCTTATTTTTAGGAACATACATAAGCTTGGTGATTTTAGTAGGAGGACTTGGAGTATTCTTTACAGAAGAAAAAGCGGTTCCCAAGTTGGTAATGATATCTTCAAGTTTATCTATCCTAGTGGAATCATGATTTATTTTCTCATTAACTATGGGTTCCTTCTCTTTAATATTTTTCAAAGTGACTCCAACTTTAGATCCATATTGAGAGATTCGGTTGTGGATCTTTTTATCCAAATTTTCAATTAACTCTACGGTAGCAACCTTATTTTCAATAATTTTGAGCCTTTGCATTACATGCTCCAAAGTTAATACAGTTCCATTAACCAAAAGAGGGGGTGAGCCAAACAAATCTATCATAGCATTATAAGAATCAAAAGTATGGCTACCGAAGAAATTCCCTCCGGTAATGGTATCAAGGATATTTCTATACCAAGGATTAGCACCTACATAAAAATTGCGGAGAAGAACGGAAGTAGATTGCTTCCTGGTAGATCTATTTTGAGCATTGCAAATTCTATACCAAGCATCTTTCAGACTTTCTCCATCCCTTTGTTTAAAATTTAGGACTTCATTATCGGGAGACAACGGAGAGGATAGAGGACTAGCCATAACGACAAGCAACCAATCTAACACATGAGCAAACAAGAAACAGGCAAGAAGAGGCAAATAGAGAAAGAGAGGGAGGATAGAGAGAGAGCGAATAAAATGGCAAGGGTGAAGTGGGGGAGAGGAAAACGAGAGGCAAATGACAAATAATGTAATGCGGGAGATAAGGGTTGTGATGGGTACTTGGTATGTTGACTTTTGCGTAGACTCCCCGGCAACGGCGCTAGAAATCTTCTTGCTACCTCTTGAGCACTGCGTTGGATTTCCTTGAAGAGGAAAGGATGATGCAGCAAAGTAGCGTAAGTATTTCCCTCAGTTTTTGAGAACCAACGTATCAATCCAGTAGGAGGCTACACGTGAGTCCCTTGTACCTGCACATAACTCCTCGCAACCAACGCGATAAGGGGTTGTCAATCCCTTCACGGTCACTTACGAGAGTGAGATCTGATAGATATGAAAGGATAATATTTTTGGTATTTTTGTGATAGAGATGCAAAGTAATATAAAAATAAAGTAAAAAAGCAAAGGAAATAACTAAGTATTGGAAGATTAATATGATGAAGATAGACCCGGGGGGCATAGGTTTCACTAGTGGCTTCTCTCAAGAGCATAAGTATTTTACGGCGGGTGAACGAATTACTGTTGAGCAATTGACAGAATTGAGCATAGTTATGAGAATATCTAGGTATGATCATGTATATAGGCATCACGTCCGAGACAAGTAGACCGACTCCTGCCTGCATCTACTATTATTACTCCACTCATCGACCGCTATCCAGCATGCATCTAGAGTATTAAGTTCATGAAAATAGAGTAACGCCTTAAGCAAGATGACATGATGTAGATGGATAAATTCATGCAATATGATAAAAAAACCCATCTTGTTATCCTCGATGGCAACAATACAATACGTGCCTTGTTGCCCCTACTGTCACTTGGAAAGGACACCGCAAGATTGAACCCAAAGCTAAACACTTCTCCCATTGCAACAAAGATCAATCTAGTATGCCAAACCAAACTAATAATTCGAAGAGACTTGCAAAGATAACCAATCATACATAAAAGAATTCAGAGAAGATTCAAATATTGTTCATAGATAATCTTGATCATAAACCCACAATTCATCGGTCTCAACAAACACACCACAAAAAGAAGATTACATCGAATAGATCTCCACAAGAAAGGGGGAGAACATTGTATTGAGATCCAAAAAGAGAGAAGAAGCCATCTAGCTACTAACTATGGACCCGAAGATCTGAGGTAAACTACTCACACTTCATCGGAGAGGCTATGGTATTGATGTAGAAGCCCTCTGTGATGGATGCCCCCTCCGGCGGAGCTCCAGAACAGGCCCCAAGATGGGATCTCGTGGATACAGAAGGTTGCGGCGGTGGAATTAGGTTTTTGGCTCCGTCCCTGATCGTTTGGGGGTACGTAGGTATATATAGGAGGAAGGAGTACGTCGGTGGAGCAACTGGGGGCCCACGAGGATGGAGGGAGTGCCTGTGGGGTTAGGCGCACCCCCTACCTCGTGGCTTCCTACTTTATTTCTTGACGTGGGGTCCAAGTCTCCTGGATCATGTTCGTTCCGAAAATCACGTTCGCGAAGGTTTCATTCCGTTTGGACTCCGTTTGATATTCCTTTTCTGCGAAACTCTGAAATAGGAAAGAAAACAACAATTCTAGGCTGGGCCTTTGGTTAATAGGTTAGTCCCCAAAATAAGATAAAAGTGGATAATAAAGCCCAATAATGTCCAAAACAGTAGATAATATAGTATGGAGCAATCAAAAATTATAGATACGTATCACCGGCCCGTCTTGGGGCCGTCCTCTGGCAGCCGGCCGCTTGAGCCAGCCAGCCACCAGAAGGCGGCGCTTTGTCCTTAACGCTTGAGGGGCGCAGCCGGCCCGATGTCTCGAAATGCTCAGGGACTCGGGTTAGGCTACTCGTGGCCCATTACTCCGACATCAACCGTGGAGATCATAAGTTTTACTTCTTATTGCTCTACATGTTGGTTAATTCATTCACTCAATGTTGCTTTACACGTTATATAGTCAGCACATGTTGTCTTGTTGTACTACAGGACCGAGGGCGGGTCACTCACACACATACATCGTTGGCTAAAACTCAAGGGGCAGTATGTGTGGAACGACATATGTCCATTCTGACTTGAGAATCGTTGAATTGGGAAAACGATGATTTTGAAAAACTTGTTGAACATCAAGTTATTTTGGATGTAATATTTACATTTGAACTATTTTTGCACTAGGCATATTGCATGTTATTTATGGAAGAATCATGATATTTTCTATAGTTATTTTAAGTGTTGCGGTCTTAGGAAAAAATAAGGGCAGACATTTAGGGGACAAGATTGGATGGCCGGCTCCGGCATTAGCGTCCACAAACATTTACGGGACCAGTCTGTCGACAAATAGTGTATATGTTTTAGGGGTCAGTGTTGGAAATGCCCTAAGATCATTAGTGGCTTTAGGCGAAAGAAGGAGATCAACGCCGTGCCAGAGAGCGCAGCCGTGGAGGTAGCCGCAAGCGTCTAATGATTCATTCTTGTATTGCCTATCGATAAATTGTCATATTTAATTTTGGCATTTTTTTAGAAAAAGAGGATATACCATTGCCCTCTGCATCTGGGCGATGCTTATTTTATTAATTATTTACAAAGACATTATAAAGTAATATATTAGTAAGTCTGAAGCTATCATCTTGGAAACACTTGTCGCTACTCCTATCCTCTTGATGAAGGGGTGCTGAATGTCCGAGCCGAATACCAAATAGACATCACATTTAAAGCCGAGTACCCCATCCAAGCCACAATGTTAGGACTGGGTCACACACCGGTCCGGCGCACTCTCAGTGTACACCACATGCACACGCTGCAAGGAGTGTCACCACCGTCTTTCATCGATCCATCTTCAGAGCAGATACTGACGTATCGACCATGCCAGACCTCTCTGCCATCGATGCCACCATGACGCTAGACAATGTCGTCCTCCTACGCGAGTCCATCGCCGCACATCGGACGTCGAGTCTCCACTGCGCCATGCCGTCGAGATCCGCCGCCATCAATGTATAGGATGAAGCACCGCTCCACCAAAGATGCCGTCCACTATTCCCTCGAGCCTGTATACACCTCCAAGAATGACGTCCCCAAGGGGGAGACGACACAAGAGCGCCGCCGTCATCCGATCTACTGATCTAGAGTTTCCCCTGGAGGTTGCAGACAATGGTCTGAAACTTCTCAACGGTGATGCCTTTAAGAAGGAAACGGCACAGAAAAGCACTGCCATCGCCGACCTTGGCAGCTAGCCGAGAGCAAGTTTTCATCCAGATCGGTTCAAAGAACCTCCATCAAGCGTCTTGTGCACGGATCACCGTCTTCTCTGATTGGGACTAGACAAAAAGGGTCCAGCCGCCGCCGCCTGACCGGCCACGACACTACCACGATGCCTAACAGCCGGCGTGGTCAGGCACACCACGCTAGCCCATCGCCATAGAACCGAGCCACCGGCCCACCCAAGCCCCTCTGGGTCGGGCGAGATCCGTGAACCCGGCCTGCCACCACAGGAGCGCCTCCGGCGGCTCATTGCTACGTAGAGGTTGGGCGTGTACTCATTGTGTTATGTATTTTCTCGATGCTTCATTTTGAGTAAATAAAATCCACCCTTTGCCAATAATGATAGCCTTTCATAAAAAAGAACTGCAAGAAATTTTGTTAACAGAAAACTAACTAAAAGTCCTTTTCCTCAAATTTCACCTAAAATCCGTTTTCTAGAAACCGAGCTGTATCCAAACAACTACTTACGTATCTGCGTAGGTCATACATACATAATAAGAACAAAAGAAGCAGGTATCCGCAAACGCCAAGCGACGGCATCCTTCGGCTCCGCGGTTGCTCTCGATTCCATGAAAATGAAGGCAACATCCTGATTTATTAACAGTTATTACAACGTCTCCGCTTGGGTTTCTTGCCACGCTTTGCCGATGAAAACAACAACAAACAAGCGAATCCAGCCTTTTGCTTGTCCTTGGTGTGTGGCACATCGTTTTCCACAATTCCCATCGGTAACCGCGAAAATGTTGTGACGACAAAGAAGAAATGAGAAGATAAGAAAACATGTGACGCCAAGCAGAGCACCCACCCTCGTATCATGTCGACGACACTTGCTGTGCCTATATAACATTGGGACCATCTTCCACCACACCTGCTCTAGTTGTACCGCACTACCACACAGTTTTATTGCAGTAAGAAACTAATGGAGGTCGACGTAGCAGCAACTAGACTCGGAGTCGGAGGTGACGTGTCTTCTCCTTCATTGCTGAGCCTGCTCTGCGGTCTCTCTACGCTGCTCGTCCTCCTGTGGGCGGTCTCCCGGGCCGCCGAGACATGCTGGCTGAGGCCACGGCGGCTCAGCCGGGCGCTCAGGGCGCAGGGCCTCGGCGGCACGGCGTACCGCTTTCCCGCCGGGGACCTCGCGGACAACGGCCGGCTCAACGAGGAGGCTCGGTCCAAGCCCATGCCGGCGTGCCACGACATTGTGCCCCGTGTGGCGCCACACCTCGTCAACATCGTCAGGGAACACGGTAGGAGAATTTTGTTGTTGCTCAAGTTGAATTTCTCTTTGGTCCAATATGTCTTTCTTTTTTTCGTTTTCCCGAGATGAAAATTGATGCTACAGTATACTGAAGTATCTATGTTACTATTGCTCTTCTTGTACGGGCATCTGATGACTTAATCCTGCTCAAGGTAGCATTAAAAACAAGATATTATTGCTATCTCTACTTCAGTTTTTTCTCCAATTCCCGCGAAAAAAAATCATTTTCCCCAAAAATTTCTGATGGCAATCAGTTTTGAACTGCACGTAGGAAACGTTTGCATCACCTGGTTTGGACCAGTCCTGAGGATGGTCATGGCAGAGCCAAAGCTAGTGAGAGAGATCCTATCAGACAAGTCGGGCCATTTCGAAAAATTCACCAACAAACGACTGGGAAAACTGATAGCCCTTGGGCTTGCGAGCTACGACGGTGAGAAATGGGCGATGCACAGGAGGATCTTGAACCCCGCTTTCCATCTCGAAAAGCTCAAGGTAGTACTATTCTTTCTTAGTAGGGTAGCTCCTAACCCGATCAGGGTGTGTGTGCACGCGCGCTAACTGAAGCTGTTTACAGAGCATGTTGCCGGCTTTCTCGACATGCTGCACCGAGTTGATAAGTAGCTGGGAAAGTAAACTAGCCGGTTCTGATGGATCACATGAAATAGACATATGGGAGGATTTCCAGAACCTCACCGGAGACGTGATCTCTCGCACGTCGTTCGGTAGCAGCTTCATGGAAGGGCGAAGGATCTTCCAGCTTCAGGCAGAGCAAGCAGAGCGAATTATCAAGGCCTTCCAGTATATGTACATCCCAGGCTACCTGTAAGCTGCACACTTCCTGTACCAATTACTCTTGACAGTCCTTTTTATTCTGAAGTACAGTAAGTTTTTTCCTTGTAAGAATGGAAGTAAGCATGAATGATGCGACTGGCCTTTTTCAGCTTCTTTCCAACCGAAAACAACAAGAGGATGAAGCAGATCAACCGAGAGATTGAAGGGCTCCTAAGAGGCATCATCGAGAAGCGGGAGCGCGCAATGGAGAACGATGGGCTTGGCGGGAACGACTTGCTTGGCCTGATGCTGCAGTCGAACAAGGAGAGCGGGGCGTCGAGGATGAGGATGAGCACCGAGGATGTGATCGAGGAGTGCAAGCTCTTCTACTTCGCGGGGATGGAGACCACGTCCGTGCTGCTCACGTGGACGCTGGTCGTCCTAGGCATGCACCCCGAGTGGCAGGATCGGGCCAGGGAAGAAGTCCTCAGTGTCTTCGGCAAAGACAAGCCCAACTTCGACGGCCTCAGTCGACTCAAAACGGCAAGTGTCTCTCACACTTTACTTTTAAGTCTCGCCTAGAAGCCATTGCTGACTATGATTTGGCTCAAATTTCCTTGTCCAGGTGACGATGATACTGTATGAGGTGCTCAGGCTGTACCCACCGGCGGTTACGCTGAACCGGAAGACATCTAGAGAGATGCAGATTGGAGGTATCACCTACCCTGCGGGCGTGCTGCTGGAGCTGCCGATAATCATGGTTCACCACAACCCGGATGTATGGGGGAAAGACGTGCTGGAGTTCAAGCCGGAGAGGTTTGCGGAGGGGATCTCCAAGGCAACCAAGGACCAGCCGGTCTTCTTCCCGTTCGGCTGGGGCCCGAGGATTTGCATCGGCCAGAACTTCGCGATGCTGGAAGCCAAGATGGCGCTCAGCATGATCCTTCAGCGTTTCGAGTTTCAGCTCTCACCTTCCTACACGCATGCGCCGTATACAGTCATCACACTACATCCTCAGCATGGAGCGCAGATTATACTCAAGAGTCTCTGATCGTCATCTTGTCTTGCAGCTTTGTCGGCCTGTCGTGGGTAAGTTACCTGTGGGGTAACTTGGTAAGTGTAAGAAGTAGATTGAATCAAGTGAACTAGACTGTTTCATTGTATCCTAAAACTGGTTATTTGTAGTAGTACATGGTTAAGTACGTGTTGTTTACACCCGTTACGAGGAACACAAGTGTTACCAAAGTTAGTTTATACAGGGAAAAGATGCCTGAAAACAAACAAACAAAAAAGGGAAAAGGTGCCTCTTCAGAGCAGGCACCAATACAGAAAGGAGGCGTCCATACGGACACATGCGTCTGCCCGGGGCCAAATTTAATGTTTTAAGTCTTTGCGAAAATTTAGCAGGATCTGATTCTGGTTCAAAAGAATTTTAGGATCTGACATTTTTCCTACCG
The DNA here is from genome assembly GCA_034509565.1 of Triticum monococcum. NCBI lineage: Eukaryota > Viridiplantae > Streptophyta > Magnoliopsida > Poales > Poaceae > Triticum > Triticum monococcum. The sequence goes on from CM067843.1 coordinate 481,458,841, forward strand.
CCGTAGTCTCTGGCAGTAAGGCTGCTCCCAATGCATGGGTGCTTAGATAAGGTGCTAAGCACATTAAATAGCTTAGCAACTATACTTTCTTAATGCATAGGTGCTTAGCTTATGGTTGCTAAGCTTGTTTTATTTAATGATTTAGCAACTAAAGCTCTTCATGTATTGATGGGTTTCTTTTCTTTAAATGTTTTGCCTAGGTTCACGCATTTAGTATTGTTTCTTCCTAGGGTCACAACATTTATCTCTCTCCTCTTAAATAACATGCCACATCAGATTTTTTGCCTACGTAAAAGGCTTAATACCTATACAGATGGAGCATTGGGAGGGACCTAAGATAACACTGCCTACCGCCACGGTCTTCGATAATAGAATTTAACTATGTTATAACGTCATCATAACATAATACCCATCTTCAAAGTCCTTGACGATAGACCATCATACCCTACGCATGCATGTCGCTGGGCTGGACGGCGTTTTGCAGTTATGTGGCTGCAAATGTGCAGGCTGCATGCGCTGTCTACTCCATGCCTAGCTACCTACCTGTGCATCCCATCAATTGTTTAAGTTTGTGACATGTCCAAGCTAGGAGCTACTCTTGTCGTTTTAGACTAGCCACAATGAAAAGTAAGGCCTCTTTTGGTTCATAGGATAGGATTATCATAAGAATAGGAATCTTGTAAAAAATGAGATGACATGTATCTCAAATCCTATGAGTAGGAATAGGAAACAAGATGTCATTTGGTTGACACCAAAAGAATTTTTTCATTGAGTCCAGGCTCTTTTTTATTTTCTTATGAAATGTGGACGATAGGAACCAATCCTATGTAGGAATAGGAATCCATTCCTATGAACCAAAGGGCTCTAAAGGAAAAAATCATATAAAAATCCTATCCTCTATAATTCCTATAATGCTTTGTTTGGATGTAGACATTCAAGGGCTTGGCATTGTATTGGCTCCAATGCCAAATACTCAAGACATTGATATTGAGCTTCAATGCCAATATTAGTGTTTGGATGTTTAAGTATTTCGTACTTGGAATCCAAGAGGAGCAACAATGCCAAATCCTGTTTGGATGGTCAAGTATTATATTGCAGTTTGCACATCTATGCCTAGAGGGAGGGTCGATGAAGTCGTGCAGCTCGCAGACGAAGGCGAGCATAGAGATAAGCAGGAGCACCAACGCAATCTTCGCCGCGAACACAGGCTTCCATGTGTGGCCCGCGCCGGCGCCGACTGCCGACATCTCCGCCGCGTTCGCGCTAGATCGGCCCCCGCTCCACCTATGCCCCCGCGCTCCTCGCCGCCAGCGTGGGAGCCGGCTGTTGCCTCCATGTGACGAGCAGCAGGCCTTCGGCCCATAGTCCTCCAGCATCGAGCACTGCTGCGCCGGCGGCAGGAGCGGGGCCGCGGCGCCCATCCCCGATTTCCCATCCAAGACTTTGCCCTCGGCCTCAATTTGGCGGAGAAGCTGTCGGCCTGGGATTCGCTTCGCGCCACCGTCGACAGGAGAGAATGAGGAGTGCGGGAGACACACTGCCATGTGCCACCGTCGAGGATCTGCTTCTGTTTACTCCTGCTAGCGAAGGGTTACGCGAGGCGAGCGAATACAGAGGAAAACGGAGGGGTTCAGCTCTGAATTGAGGATTGGGTCGCGCGAGTGTTATCGCTGGCCGAGAGATATTCGGCTCGAATGCCACGCCCGAATGCCGTGACCATCCAAACAGCGATATTCAGGCTGCCGAATACCAAATCCTAATTCTGGGCCTCAATATATACATCCAAACGGACTGTAAAATTTCTCTAAACCAAACATACACTAATACCCCTTCATTCCAAAATATAGTGCGCTCGCGCTTCTTGAGGTCCAACTTTGACCATAAATTTAACCAACGAGACCAACTGCGGCGGGAGAAAAAAATTATATAATTAAAAACTTCTTTCGAATACGAATTCACTGATATAATTTTTGCTCCCACCGCAATCGGTCTTGATAGTTAAATTTACGGTCAAAGTTGAAGCACGTGAATAGAGAAAGCACTATATTGTGGAATAGAGGGAGTAACATACACATATATCTAGACTATATTACTAGTACCTTCATAGTAGGTAGTAATATAAGTGTGGTAACATGCAAAGCTTCATTTCTTAGGTGATAGACTCATATTGCATTGGGACATATGATGTTACGGTAACTAGCTAAGTTACTCAAACTACCTCTCTCCTCATTAACTCATTGCCACATAAGCAAATTTGCTGAGTTGGACTCGATTTTACTGCTGAAGTTACTTCCAATGTGGCTAGTCTTAAAATATAGCCTGCCCGCGCTTTTCGAGGGTAAATTTTGACCATAAATCTAACCAATCAGACCGACCAGTGAATTCGTATTCGAAAGAAGTTTTCAATTATATAATTTTTGCTCCCATCGTAGTCGGTCTCGTTGGTTAAATTTATGGTCAAAGTTGAAGCGCGAAAACCGAGGACGCACTATATTTTGAAACGGAGGGACTACGTGCTAGTAATGATGCATGTGGGTGGAAAGAGAAAGGAAAGGATGGATGCAAATGGATGTTCGTGCATACTATGCAGGTGCGTCAGAGAGACCAATGGTTGCATGCACTTACATGCGCCTCGTAATAGTGTATAGCCTACCGCCAAAGACAATGGCGATAGGATACATAGCTTACCGCCGAAGGCTCTGGCGGTAAGATATGTTTCACGTTAAATGGTCGTGACGACGTAGTTAAGTCCTACCGCCACTGACATTGACGGTAGGTCGTGTAACCCTACCACCAATGACTATGGCGGTAAGAAAAAGGGTCAAAACCTGATTTTTTTTCGAAATAGGGTCAGATCCGCCTATACTTCCGCAAAAGGGTCAAAACACCAAATTTGGCCTCCGCCCGGCGCTTCACGCAAACAGCAAATACCTATGGCATTTTAAGGCGTCTTCAACCAATCTTCTAAAAGGGATATGATATGTCCGTGGAAAGTGATGCGGGTCAACCAAACGAAATTTGAACAAACATATAAATTCCATGCAAACCGGATGATTTCCATTTAAACTGGACCAAAATCATGGCATTTTCAACACAAAAGCAGACATATTTTTTTTAACATAACAAAACCTAGTCTACATCTTTGTTGTCCCTGGAGGCGTCCATGTTCCATGTCCTGTTCTTCCCCATGTCCAGCGAGCTCAATGGCCATTACCTCCGGGAAGTGAAGATAAGGACCGCCGACGAGGGGAAGAGTAGGACATAGGACATGGAGGTGCCCACGTTCGTGTGCCACCTTCTACACTTCCATGCCAGAGTCCGCTGTGTGGATATCGCCCATCGAGGTCAATGTTGAATATTTGAGGACTCTTCCATTAATTTAATCAAAATAATAGTGGATAAAACATGAATAACATAATAGCGATGATAATCAAAACAAACAACAGACTGCTGAAACTAGTCATGTAGTCGAGGTGATAAGAAATAAGTATCATATTCATATCGATTGCTACTAGTTGTAAGCCAAATGCTAATCTAAAAAAGAGGATACAATGACATACAGAGCAGCAGAAGAGGAAGCAGGTGCACCGTTCATGAACTCGCGGTACGTTTGCCCCTCTGCCAGCCGGTGATATGCGAGAAGGGCGAGGTTGTACATTGGTCCTCCAACGCGAGTCGGAGCACCTACACTAGCGGCGTCGGCTGCTCATCCTCCATGACGTCGTTGAAGTGCGCATGCGCCTGTGCAATGGTGAAGCCGGTACGGACCAGCGCAGGCGCGGATGCCGGATCATCGTCAGATGCCTCCTGCATTGCCGGTCCTCGTCGCTCACCTCCAGCGAGCTTGCCTGCAAGCTAACAACTATCCTCTGCGTATGGCAGGCCTGCCCAGTTGGCCGCAAGACTATGAGTATTGGGCTTCACATCAGGTGCTCTAACTCTACACTTGTTAGTGCCTTCTCTAACGCTAATTGGGTTGGCTGTAGTAATGATAGAAAACCAATAGGAGCACTTTCAGTATTTTTTTGGCTCTAATCTTACTTCTTAGTGTCAGAAAGCAGACTACGATATCAGGTCAAGCCCAGAGGTTGGATACAAATCTTTGGCAGATATAACTACTGAGATCATTTGGATGGAATCCTTGCTTGCACAATTTGGGATTAAACAACATCGTGTGTCCTATTTATGGTGTGATAACTGAGGAGCAACTTATTTGTCTGCTAATCATATCTTTCATGATATGACCAAACGCGTCGAGATTAATTTTCACTTTCTGTGAGAAAGAGTTGCAAAAAAGAAGTTGGAGATATGATTCATTTCATCCAAGACCAATTGGCAAACGGGTTCACAAAAGCCCTTCCAGTAAGGGCATTTGAGGAATTCAAGAGGAATTTAAATTTAGGACAACTTAAATTAAGAGAGGGTGTTAGATAATATGGTTTAATTCCATATCGTAATCTCAACTACACTTATCTCTATTCCCTCTCGCAGTTATCCCTTTCTCTCACCTGTACACACTGCATCTAAGCGATCGGCTTGAACTTGCATGCCACGACAGGGGCTCTTCCCGTGGCACATAAATAAAGTTCATGTGTCACATAGAAGCCCCCACGCCCCCGCGTTGTCCCCGCTAGGGCGACTCGGGCGGCGCACAAACCCTAGCCGCCGGGGACGCGATCTCCCACTTCCCTTCCCTCTGCCACCCCGGAGGACGCCACCGGGCTAAGCCCGAAAGCCGACGACAGTGGTGGAGGACTCCCTCTCTCCCGCATCTTAGGGGTGGTGCGGGGCCCCTAAACGTGTGGTGGCGCGGCCGATCCAATCTGCGGTGCGACATCGATGGCTGCGGCAGGCGACGACGTGGTGGCCGGCCCTGCCTCGGACGGCGGCGGCAGCATGCGCGACATGGCCCTGTACCAGGAAGGGCGGTGGCTATGGTCGACGGCGGCTTGGAGGGCTTGGTGGATTGGTTGGCGGCGCCTCTAGTCAGATCTAATCTTACTGGTGCAACCGGTGGTGGTGGTCATCTCCTCCGTTGGAGGTTGTCGGCCCGAGGCTGGATGGTCAGATCTCGAGATCCATTATCTAGTCCCGACTGCGAGTCGGGAAAACATAGTTGCCATGAAAACCGAGCCGATGGCATACGATGGCGACGTTCTATGTTGTTACCTTGATGAAGGCATCATCATGTAACTACTGTCGACCCACTCGTGCCGCTCTGTGAGAAACCCTAGGATCTGGTCTTCCAGATCGAATGATGGCGGTACTGCGATGTCGTTTCTCTCTTGGGAGCATCGTTTATGGAGCAACGCTGGAAGACAGAGGCAGAAGGTGGAGTGGCTTCGTCTTACACGGAGCTTCGGTGAAGATGTCAAGTCATGCCTGGCTGACAGGTGCTGCGCTGTGTCATGCCTGGTCGGCAGGTGCTACACATGATAGATCTTCCAGAATCTTCGCGTCTGGATGGACAAGCGCGGGGCGGTGGCACCGGTGGGTGCCGTGGTGGCGTCGACGGATTGACGGACTGGCAAGGATGATACGGATCTCTCTCCTGAAGATGTGTCAGCAGTCCGATGATGATGGATGTGTCTAAAACATGTGCATGTGGTGTACGCTTTAGGTCTTTTGCACCGACTGCTGGTTACGACACGTTATGTGGATGGATCGGCGACGACACCGGTTTTAAATATGGGGAGTGAGAGCACTCCGCATTATCGAATTGTGTAGGTGTAAGTGATGGCTTCGGTGGCTTCTTGTTAGACCTTTATTAAATAATAACTAAAAATGACAATATGTTTTAACCTTCTTTTCTAAAAAAAACATAAATAAAGTTCACACGGCTCCATCAGGGAGTAGGAACGCTTGTTTGGCAAATATTCAAAACACTCGAAGTAATTGAATTTGATGGAATGTTAGTTTAAACTCATGATCACGTTCTGCCCATAAAGTTTTCTTTTGGAACCAATAAGACTTTATTTCTCAAATAATAGCCAAATCATTTATAATGGAGTGGGAAATAAAGCCAGGGATAAACATTCCCCAAAAATAAAAGTTTATCATTAAAAGATTTTGCGCTAATGATCACATTCTGCCCATAGAGTTAGTGAACCAAACGTTTCACTGATTTGCAGTCTGAAGGAAACTTAAAACGTGAAGCATGGGTCAAAACTATGTATGACATCAGCACATGCGTTGTTGCCGAACTCATGTCTGCCCTTTTCAATATCCATTTGTGTAAACATTGCTCTTTTAACACAGTACGATCATCTCTACGGTTCGAGCCCCCACCCCTGTTGGGCGGTTTGGTTAAGGCCTTCGGTTTTAGATGCTAGGTTTGGTGTGAGGTCTGGGTAGACAGTCCTAATTATGTGCACCTCCTTCATCAAGCTGGTGTTTGGTTTTTTAGTTATAAGACTTTTTCTAGTTCCAACTAAAAAGTCCTTAATCCCTAAAAAATCACTCCCTGTTTGTTTTCAGAGACTAAAAAGTCTCTAGTCTCTTTCTAGAGGTTATTAAATGACCATGTTGTCCTTAGTATATAAAAAAATAACAATCAAACAACACCATGAGGTGGCGGGCCAATGGGTGCATGGAGGGACATTGTTGGAAAAGTCCCAAAAAGTCCCAAAAAGACTCACCTTGAAAGTCTTTTTCATTTAGTCCTAAATGCCTAGTTTAGTGCCTAAAAAGTCTCCCCGTTTGGTAAAAAGTCTCTAAGAGGGACTTTTTTTAGTCCCTACACAAAAAGTCTCTGAAAACAACAACCCCCCCCCCCCCCCCCAAGTTGACAAGAATAGCAATACAAGAAGGTGACTTCAGAGTTATTAATGTATTTTTTATAAGCTCTTGATAAATAATTAATAAAATAGTTGTATGCATTGATCATACAAAGGCAGGGGTCATCCCTGTGTTTCAAAAAAAAGCTCATCTCTAGGGACATACTATGTAAACATTGTTTGCTTTTTATGGTGCTCACTGGATTTGCCATGTGGTCAATACACATTTATCTTGTTATCTTTATTGTAATAATTAGGACCCACTAAAATTGTTTGTTCAAATAATATAGCTTGCACATTTTGCCTCTTGCTTTAACAACAACGAGACGACGACGATGAATAATAATAATAATAATAATAGACCGGATGCATTTTGGGGTGTTTCATAAAAAAGAAGGGATAAGCTGAATATAAACATGGCGTTGACTTTAGATGTCGCTTCTCAGGTTATATCTGCAGTGGGACGGTGTCCAGTTTCCAAGGAAGACCGAGCAAATCTGAGTTGTGATTTCATACTGCTAGCAACAATCAATGGGCACACGTGGGGTCCCCTGGGTGCATCACCTCTCAGCTCGACCAAGCCGATTCCAGTCGGAATTTCTTCTCCACCAAGTTCCTTCAGAGCAAGGCAACATGGCCGCACTCTTCTCACACTACGCTTGAAGAAACCTTAAACAAATAAATGGGCACGATCCAAGGACTACCGCAACCGGGCGACACCTCTATATAACCTGAGGCCCACCACCGTACATTACCCAGCTCCAGTAAATGTCCACTTGAATCAGATCCTACTGCTAGCATAGCAGCACACTTTTCTCCTGAGAATGCTCTTTGAGAGAAGCATGGCGGTTCTTGGAGGAGTGACGCCGGCCTCGTTGCCATGGGGCTTCCTGGTGTGCGGCCTCCTGTGCCTCGCGCTGCTGCGGCAGGCCGGCAAGCTGCTGGACATGCTGTGGCTGCGGCCGCGGCGGCTGGAGCGCGAGCTCAGAGCGCAGGGCCTCCGCGGCACGCCGTACCGCTTCCCCGTCGGCGACCTCAAGGAGCACGGCCGGCTGAGCAAGGAGGCCTGGGCGAGGCCCTTGCCGCTGGGGTGCCACAACATCTCCGCCCATGTCGCGCCTTTCCTCTACAACGCCGTTCAGGAACACGGGAGGACGTGCTTCTCTTGGGTCGGCCCGATCCCCAAGGTCACCATCAGCGACCCCGACCTCGCCAAGGACGTCATGTCCAACAAGTTCGGCCACTTCGAGAAGACCAAGCTTCCGGCGCTGTCGAAGCTGCTCGCCGAAGGCCTCGCCAGCATCGACGGCGAGAAGTGGGCCAAGCATCGGCGCATCCTCAACCCGGCGTTCCAGCTCGAGAAGGTCAAGGTACGTCAGGGTACGCTAATATGTTTCGTATATTATTATCATGTACTCCCTCGGTCCAAAAATAAGTGTCTCAAACTTAGTACAACTTGTTTTGGAACAAAGGGAGTATGAAACATTTAAACGTCATACTAGTTTTTGGTTTGAAAGGATTTGAAAGGTGATATAGAGTGTACATACAATTGATCTTTGATCTTTGGAATGCGCATGTGACTCTGCAGCGTATGTTGCCGGCGTTTTCTTCATGCTGCGAAGACATTGTTAGCAGATGGAGGACGTCCCTAGGCTCAAAGGGTTCATGCGAGCTGGATGTTTGGCCGGAGCTCAAGAACCTGACGGGGGATGTTATTTCTCGCACCGCATTCAGCAGCAGCTACCTCGAGGGGAGGAAGATCTTTCAGCTACAGGAGGAGCAAGCTGAGCGCCTCATAACGAACATTCGGGGGCTTCTCATTCCCGGCTACTTGTTAGTACCACCAGTACTATTTAAGCTTTACTAGCACTTACTGATTTCTTTTTTCAGTAAGTTCCATCTTCCTCTATACTGAACACGTAACGGGATTGTCATCTTCAGGTTCTTGCCAACCAGAAACAACAGAAGGATGCATCAAATCAACAAGGAGATCGAATCGATTCTGAAAAATCTTGTTGGTAAAAGAATCCAAGCAATGAAACAAGGCGAGAGCACCAAGGACGACTTGCTTGGCTTATTGCTAGAGTCAAACATGAGACAGACTGACGAGCATGGCCGATCCAGCTTGGGGATGACAATTGAAGACGTCATCGAGGAATGCAAGCTGTTCTATTTTGCAGGAATGGAGACAACGTCCGTGCTGCTCACGTGGACAATGATCCTACTCAGCATGCACCCAGAGTGGCAAGACCGTGCAAGGGAGGAGATCATGGGTCTATTTGGAAGAAACAAACCGGAATATGAAGGACTAAGCAGACTCAAAACGGTGAGGCTTAAATATATTCAAATCGTTGCAACTGATTTTGTTTCATTCAAGATTCGAAAGCATCAACCACATCAGCTTGTTGATTGGACGGACGTTTAACTTCTTGTGTTGTCTCGGCAATTGTAGGTGACCATGATCCTTTATGAAGTTCTCAGGTTATACCCGCCGGCAACCTTGTTCAGTCGGAAAACTTACAAGGAGATGGAGATTGGAGGCATAACATACCCTGCTGGCGTCATGGTTGAGCTCCCCGTGATGTTCATCCATCATGACCAGCACATTTGGGGCAGCGATGTCCATGAGTTCAAGCCAGACAGGTTCGCCGATGGGGTCTCCAAGGCATCCAATGATTCAGGTGCTTTTCTCCCTTTCGGTTGGGGGCCACGGATCTGTATCGGCCAGAACTTCGCACTTCTTGAAGCCAAGATGGCAATGTGCATGATCATTCAAAGCTTTGAGTTCGAACTCGCGCCGTCGTATAGTCATGCACCATATACTGTGATAACATTACAACCGATGCATGGTGCACAGATAAATCTTAGAGCTACTTGATCATTCTATTTTTATTGTCTCGCCATCATGTATGATATAGTGAATGTGATGATTTTTCATGTTTGAGGTTCTGTTTTGATAGATTTCATGGTATGAATAAAAGTGTGTGTATAGTAGTCGGGTTTCCAATTTCACTCAGTTATTGCTAATCACTTTAAAACAAAGAAAACTGGCAGTTTGGCACACGCCTCGTCATGTATTTATATGCGATGATACAAGGTACAAAGATTGAACTATGAGATCATAACGAGCTACAGATAAACCGTATCTACAACCAACGAGATATACCCTACTAACTAGCTCAACTTGGCATACACGTTATATAAAATATTCATTTGTTTAACATACCTCCTCAATCACAACGAGACAGAGAGGTTGAAATTGTGTCTAAATAATCGAAGTTGTTGTATTCCTATGGGTTTAGTTAAACCATCTTGTCCCGCCTTCCTCCAATTCGGCGGACAGCGAGTCGCCGGCTCCAGACTCCCTGACAAGTGGACCGGCGAACGATGATGACGTGTACGATGAATAGTTACTGTGAGCTGTCGCGTGGGTGTGTCCCACCTGTAAGTGTAGAGTGGTATAACTAGGAGATGAGCAGTGGTGCTCGGGGTGTGTTGTAATTGAATCCTGTGAATCTTCTCATCTTTTCAGCTGACAATTTCATCCCCTTTCGTCTGATATCTCATCCCCCTTCTCCAAGCTATCCTCTGATCCCTAGATCTCCAGACCGGGACACTGATGAAGCCATGTACCTACGGTAGGGGCACGGACCCGTCCTAAAGAGCCCTACCGTAGGACATCACTAGAAGAAGTCACCTTTCAATCAACTCGAAGGTATCCCACTCGACGGGTTGAAGACACTCGACCAAAAAGCTATCACTCGACCATGAAGTCAACCACTCAACTGACCAAAGAACCTGAAGTCACTCCGCAGGCAAACGGTCGGCTATTAAATAGTCTTTATGGTTATTATGACACTTTATTAGGGACGTTATCAGTAACGCCCCACCTTAAATGTACCTTAAACCCTGCAATACTGAGGGCAGGAGGGGGCCGGCGAACTCTATATAAGCCACCCCCCTCCTCAGTATGAGGGGTTCGCATCCCAGTCATTTACACACGCATAATTCAATCGACCGCCTCCGGGCACCGAGACGTAGGGCTGTTACTTCCTCCGAGAAGGGCCTGAACTCGTAAACCTTGCGTGCTTACAACTTCCCAATAGCTAAGGTCTAGCCTCTTCATACACACCCCCCTACCTCACTGTCAGACTTAGAAGCACGGCAGTTGGCGCCCACCGTGGGGCATTAGTCTTAGCGCCTAATTGGAGAAGTTGCGATTTTTCCGATCTACTTGATCATGTTTTCCTGCGGAGCTTTGGCAGAGGGCCGCGAGATCCGTCTCGGCGCACTCACCTTCATCGCCGACGGCTCCGCCTGGCTCCAGGAGGCGCCGCTCGACATTGACGCGCTCACCGTCCGCGGTGCGACGCACTTCCACGCGTGCATTCGTGGCGTCCTCCTGAGGCAGCCGTCGACCCCATATCGGTCGACTCCCGTGTCATCTCCCCGCCCCGTCTCCCACCAGCGCAAGCGCTCGGGTCGGTCGAGACTCCAGCGGTGGGTGAGGCACGTCGTGGCCCGCCAGTCGGCGGCCCCACAAGTCGCGGCAATCGAGCCCGACGAATCCCTCTGCGGCCTGTTCGATCTGTCGACTGGCTCCGCGGAGACCGCATCCGAGTGCGATAGCAGCGACCCTTTGGCGGAGGTCCTGGCAGTCGAGGGGACACGCAGTCCTCCTGGATTCCATCGCGCTGATAGTGGTGCGGATAGAGGCGATCCGTCGCACCCCCACGACGAATACCTCCCCGAACCTCTTACGTCATTACAACGAGAGGAGCTTCATCGCCGGAACATGGACGCGCTCCACACTCCTATTGTTGGAGAAACCCCCGAGGCCCGGGCCTTGGAGGACGCGCGCTTGGCTAATCTGGCCGAGCGCGCTCGACTGGAGAATCTACAGCGAGCACTCGACGAGCGAGCGCGTCAGCGGGCTCCCGAGTCCAGTTGACGACAGCAAGCTCCCGAATCCAGTCGACGTCAGCTCTTCCCACCGCCGCAGGTATACCGAACTCCAGTTCAGAATTTGGCTGCCGTGGCCCGCATAGCAGAGTCAATCCAGCCCTCCCAGTCAGAGGCTGGCAGAGGATTGTTGCAGATCAGAGCATTGCTCCGAGCGGCGGGAAATCAGAATTCCGCCGTCTCTCAGTCGCGGGACAGGATCCACAGTCGATCCATTGCAACAGAAATAGTCCAGTCGGCTCACAGCCCGAGATCGCCCCCGAGGCGTGAGGGACGTGGAGACCGGCACGATCAGTACATGAGGAATGAACAGTTTGATCACCGACCCGACCGTGATGATAGACGTCGAGTGCCATCCCCTCCCCCGAGGAGTGGATCGTATGCACCCCGACATCGAGATGACCGGCGCCCCCATAATGTTGGGCAGAGGATCCCAGTCGACCCCAGGGACCCAGGCTTTGACGCGAGATCCATCCTCGTTCAAGGTTTGGTGGACAGGAACAGGGCTCATCGAGAGGGCCACAACAGAGATACGCCCACCGGCAGCAGAGCGCATGCCTCAGGGCCTGAATGTTTCAGTCGAGCCATCAGGGCCGCGGTGATCCCTCCCAACTTCAGACTGGCGACTGGAGTCAGCAAGTTCACCGGTGAATCCAAGCCCGACACATGGCTCGAAGATTACCGAGTGGCTGTGCAGATTGGCGGCGGCAATGATGAGGTGGCCATGAAGCATTTACCTCTCATGTTGGAAGGCTCAGCTAGGGCGTGGCTGAATCAGTTGGCGCCCAGCAGCATTTACACTTGGGAGGATCTCGCCCGAGTGTTTATCACAACCTTCGAAGGGACGTGCAAGCGCCCTGCAGGCCTTACGGAGTTGCGGTCTTGCGTGCAGAAGCCGAATGAAACACTGAGAGAATACATCCAGAGGTGGATCACACTGCACCACTCGGTCGAGAACGTGCCATACCATCAAGCAGTTTGCGCTTTCAAGGAAGGCGTCAAATACAGGGAATTGAATCTGAAGTTTGGTCGGACTGGGGAGATGTCCCTGAATCGGATGATGGAGATTGCCACCAAGTACGGTAATGGTGAAGACGAGGACCGACTCCGAAGTGGCAAACTCAAATCAGTCGCCCAAGAAACCGGAGGAAACTCCAGTCGGAAGCAGAAGCGGAAGGCCGAGCCAGCCGCCCCTGGGGAGGCCCTGGCTGTGGCCCAGGGAAACTTCAAGGGAAAACCCAAGGGCACGTGGAAGCCCAAGAAGGTTAAGGATCAGGATGGGAATGATGTTTTAGACCTGCCATGTCACATCCACACCAAGAAAGATGAAGAGGGAAATTTTATTTTCCCGAAGCATACCACTCGACAGTGCCGGCTCCTGATCCAGCAGTTTCAGGGCAAGCAGCCCAAAGATAAGGAAAAGGAACCAGACAGAATTGAGGACAAAGAGGATAGTGACGATGGATACCCCCAAGTCAATTCCACCTTGATGATTTTTGCGGATGTCGAAAGCAAAAGTCGACTGAAAGTCATTAACCGTGAGGTGAATATGGTTGCTCCGGCAACACCTAGCTACCTCAAATGGTCTCAGACCGCCATCACATTCGACCAGTCTAATCACCCGACGCACATTGCCACCCCAGGGAGGCAAGCTTTGGTGGTCGACCCAGTCATCGAAGGCACTCGACTGACCAAAGTCCTGATGGATGGCGGCAGTGGCCTGAACATACTGTATGCTGAAACTTTAAAAAGAATGGGCATTCCGATGTCCAGACTCAGCACCAGTCACATGAGCTTCCACGGAGTCATTCCTGGGAAGAAAGCCGAGTCACTCGGCCAGATTGCTCTCGATGTGGTTTTTGGTGATTCAAAGAATTACCGCAAAGAAAAGTTGACATTTGAAGTTGTGGACTTCCAGAGTGCTTATCACGCCATTTTGGGCAGGCTAGCTTATGCACGCTTCATGGCTCGACCATGTTACGTGTATCTTAAATTAAAGATGCCTGGCCCCAAAGGTGTGATCACTATTACGGGCAACCGGAAGAAAGCAGAAGAGTGTTTTCAGAAGGGATCAAAGATCACCGACGCTCAGATGGCAGTGGTCGAGTTGAAAGAGTACCAAAAGACTGCCGACCCGAGTGAATTGCTGCGGGCTAAGAAGCCCGCCTCCGAGTCAGCTTTTCAGTCGGCTGGTGAAACAAAGACAATCCACATTCACCCGACCGACCCCGACGCTGCTCCGACTCACATCTCGACGACGCTCGACTCCAAATAGGAAGAAGCGCTCATCCAGCTCCTCCGTGAGAACTGGGACATCTTCGCATGGAAACCCTCTGACATGCCTGGAGTTCCCAGGGGGCTGGCTGAGCACCGTCTGCGAGTCGACCCAAAGTTCAAGCCCGTGAAGGAACATCTTCAATGGTCCGCCGTCCAGAAGAAACAAGCCATTGGCGAAGAAGTGGCTCGGCTCTTAGCAGCCGAGTTCATCCGAGAGATTTACCACTCCGAGTGGCTCGCCAATGTCGCCATGGTCCCCAAGAAGGACAAGTCACTCTGTATGTGCATTGATTTCAAACATATCAATCGGGCCTGCCCGAAAGATCATTTTCCTCTCCCTCGCATCGACCAAATTGTCGACTCAACTGCGGGATGCGAGAGATTGTCTTTTCTAGATGCCTATTCCGGGTACCATCAGATCCGTCTGTGTGGGCCCGACGAAATCAAAACAGCTTTCATCACTCCATTCGGATGCTTCTATTACGTCACCATGCCATTTGGCCTCAAGAACGCCGGAGCCACATTCATGAGAATGATCCAGAAGTGTTTACTCACTCAAATCAGTCGGAATGTGGAGGCGTACATGGATGATATCATGGTCAAGTCCCGGAAAGGTTCCGACCTGCGGGCTGACCTTGCTGAAACCTTTGCCAACCTCAGGAGGTACGATATCAAGCTCAATCCGTCAAAGTGCACTTTCGGGGTTCCAGGTGGAAAGCTACTCGGTTTTCTCGTTTCCGAACGGGGAATCGACGCCAATCCTGAAAAAATTGGCACCATACTCCGGATGAAGCGTCCTGTACGCGTGCATGATGTCCAAAAGCTTACAGGCTACTTGGCCGCCTTAAGTCGATTCATTTCTCGACTCGGTGAAAAAGCGTTGCCTCTTTACCGACTGATGAAGAAGTCTGACAAGTTCGAGTGGACTCCAGAAGCTGATGCAGCGTTTGCAGAGCTCAAAGCTCTGCTCTCCACCCAGCCGGTGCTAGCTGCCCCAATCAGCAAAGATCCTCTGCTGCTTTACATTGCAGCCACAGGACAAGTTGTCAGTACAGTACTTACGGTCGAACGGGAAGAGGAAGGGAAGGCCTTCAAAGTTCAACGCCCTGTATATTATGTGTCTGAAGTTTTGACCCCGTCAAAACAAAGATACCCCCACTACCAGAAGCTTGTATATGGGATTTATATGACCACGAAGAAAGTTGCACATTATTTCTCTGACCACTCCATTACAGTCGTCAGCGACGCCCCACTATCAGAGATCCTGCATAACAGAGACGCAACTGGTCGAGTGGCCAAGTGGGCGATTGAACTCCTTCCTTTAGATATCAAGTTTGAAGCAAAGAAGGCTATCAAGTCCCAAGCAATCGCGGATTTCATCGCCGAGTGGATTGAACAGCAACTTCCGACTCAAGTTCACTCGGAACACTGGACTATGTTCTTCGATGGATCCAAGATGCTGAATGGTTCGGGCGCGGGAGTAGTCCTAGTCTCCCCCCGAGGTGATAAGCTCAGATATGTTCTCCAGATTCACTTCGATTCCTCCAACAATGAAGCGGAGTACGAGGCACTTTTGTATGGATTGCGCATGGCCATTTCACTCGGCGTCCGTCGCCTCATGGTCTATGGCGATTCAGATTTGGTGGTTAATCAAGTGATGAAGGAGTGGGACGTCAGGAGTCCGGCAATGACTGGGTATTGCAATGCAGTGCGAAAGCTAGAGAAGAAGTTCGAGGGGTTAGAGCTCCACCACATCCCCCGACTGAAAAATCAGGCAGCTGACGACTTGGCAAAGATAGGCTCCAAGAGAGAAGCCATTCCAAACAACGTGTTCTTGGAACACATTCACTCACCGTCAGTCCAAGAGGATCCTTTCACAGAAGAAGCCCCGCAGCCGAAAAGTGCCACAGATCCGACTGAAGTTGAAGTGCCCGCGGTGGTCGACCTAATTATGGAAGTCTTGGCAATCACCCCTGACTGGACAATACCATACATCGCATATATCCTAAGGAAAGAACTCCCAGAGGACGAGTAGGAGGCTCGACAGATCGTCCGCCGATCCAAAGCCTTCACAGTCATAAGGGGACAACTGTATAAAGAGAGCGTGACTGGAGTCGGCCAAAAATGCATAACACCAGAAGAGGGTCAGATAATCCTTAATGATATCCACTCGGGAACCTGTGGTCACCATGCGTCCTCTCGGACTATTGTGGCTAAAGCATACCGAGCTGGATTTTACTGGCCAAGAGCAAATGAGATGGCAAAAGAGATAGTCGACAAGTGTGAAGGGTGCCAGTTCTACTCCAACATGTCGCACAAGCCCGCATCAGCCCTGAAGACCATTCCGCTCGTCTAGCCCTTTGCTGTTTGGGGATTGGACATGGTTGGTCCCCTAAGAACGAGCAGGAGTGGATTCACTCATGTGCTTGTGGCAGTCGACAAATTTACTAAATGGATCGAAGCTAAGCCCATCAAGAACCTCAACGCTGGCACTGCTATCAGTTTCGTCAGAGGGTTAACATTCAGATATGGACTCCCGCATAGCATCATCACTGATAACGGGTCAAACTTTGATTCGGACGAGTTCAGAGCATTTTGCGCTTCTCAAGGCACACGAGTCGACTACGCTTCGGTCGCTCATCCCCAGTCGAATGGACAGGCTGAGAGAGCAAATGGTCTGATTCTCAAAGGGCTAAAGCCTCGACTGATGCGCGATCTCAAGCACGCGGCAGGCGCTTGGGTCGACGAGCTTCCGTCAGTTCTGTGGGGATTAAGGACCACCCCTAACCGGTCGACTGGAAGGACTCCATTCTTTCTGGTCTATGGAGCCGAAGCAGTCCTGCCGAGTGATCTTCTTCATAATGCACCCCGAGTCGAACTCTACACCGAAGATGAAGCAGAGCAGGCCCGGCAAGACGCAGTCGACCTCTTAGAAGAAGAAAGGGAGATGGCCATGATCAGATCGACCATTTATCAGCAAGACTTGCGCCGTTTTCACGCCCGGAATGTGAAAAGTCGAGCCTTCCAAGAAGGAGATCTGGTCCTCCGAGTGGATCAACAGAAGCCACACAAACTTGCTCCTACCTGGGAAGGCCCCTTCATAGTCACCAGAGTCCTCCACAATGGGGCATACCACCTCTACAATGTCGATCGCCAGATCGACGAACCACGAGCTTGGAACGCGGAACTGCTCCGCCCCTTTTACACCTGAGTTCTCCCTTAGATGAGATGTAATAAGAAAAATAATTTCTACAGTTCATTTTTATCAAAGACAAGAGTGTTCCAATAATGGCTATCACTTTGTTTGCATACAAAATCCCCCAGTGGGTGACTTGGCTGCGAGTCCGTCTCGCCTAAGTTTGGAAAAAATCCTACCGAGTGGAGAGCAATCCTCCCACTCGGGGGCTTAGCTGCAGTCCAGTACTCGCCTAAGTTCTCCCACTCGGAAACTTAGCTGCGGTCAAGCACTCGCCTAAGTTCAAAAAAATCCTACCGAGTGGAGAGCAATCCTCCCACCCGGGGGCTTAGCTGCAGTCCAGTACTCGCCTAAGTTCTCCCACTCGGAAACTTAGCTGCAGTCAAGCACTCGCCTAAGTTTGAAAAAAAAATCCTACCGAGTGGAGAGCAATCCTCCCACTCGGGGGCTTAGCTGCAGTCCAGTACTCGCCTAAGTTCTCCCACTCGGAAACTTAGCTGCAGTCAAGCACTCGCCTAAGTTTGAAAAAAATCCTACCGAGTGGAGAGCAATCCTCCCACTCGGGGGCTTAGCTGCAGTCCAGTACTCGCCTAAGTTCTCCCACTCGGAAACTTAGCTGCAGTCAAGCACTCGCCTAAGCTTGAAAAAATCCTACCGAGTGGAGAGAAATCCTCCCACTCGGGGGCTTAGCTGCAGTCCAGTACTCTCCTAAGTTCTCCCACTCGGAAACTTAGCTGCGGTCAAGCACTCGCCTAAGTTTGAAAAAATCCTACCGAGTGAATCCTCTCACCCGGGGGCTTAGCTGCAGTCCAGTACTCGCCTAAGTTCTCCCACTCGGAAACTTAGCTGTAGTCAAGCACTCGCCTAAGTTTGAAAAATCCTACCGAGTGGAGAGCAATCCTCCCGCTCGGGGGCTTATCTGCAGTCCAACACTCGTCTGAATACAAGACCAAAGTCCTACACGACAGATCAAAACCACGAAGATATTCAGCAAGAAATTAAGTTCGGATAAAGCTTAAAAGGCCCCAGGCCCCAAATCAAAGTACTCGAGCCCTCGGCTTGGCAGAGTTTAAACGGTTACAAATCCACTCGGCATTCTGAGGCAAATTTAAGGAAAGGCATAAAAGTTTTTTTATTCCTCGGGTGGAGGACTGGCAGGGGCGACGAACTCATCCAGGTCGATTCCGTCCGCAATACGAGTGGCAACAGCGATGAAGGTCTCCATGAAGTCTTGAAAGCTATGCCTCTTGGTATTGGCGACTTGGATGGCGGCCAACTTCTCTTCTCGCACCTCCTTGCAATGGATGCGGACTAAAGATAGAGCCACATCAGCACCGCACCGGGCAGAAGACTTCTTCCACTCCTGCACTCGATCGGGGATTCTGTCAAGTCGAGTCATCAGAGACTCGAGATCATTCTGGAGCGTAGACTCTGGCCAAAGTGTCGGGTCGATCCGCGACATGGCAACCTTCAGCCGAGCCAAGTAATCCACGGCGCCATCGATACGAGATTCCAGTCGGAGCAGATTCATGGCGGCATCATCATTCACCGGAGAATTGATTGGGTCCAAACCCGTTTCAATTCGCCCGGTCTCCTCTTCAAAGTTCTGACAAAACTCTGCATACAAGACCCAAGGATAAGCCAACGATCGCAAACTGAGTCGACACAAAAGAAAACCAGTCAAAATTGAATGCGCACCTTCGAGCTTGGTGTACAACGTCTTGGCGAGACTCCTCAAGTAGCTCTCCAGGTCGTCCCTCCTGCGAGCGACGCCTTCCATCTGCTCGCTCAGGGTGAGGTGCTCCTTCTTCCAACGCGAGCACTCCCTATTGGCTTCGTTCAGAGCGGTCTTCAGCTTGGTATTCTCATCTTCTATCTGGCTGACCGAAGCCAGCTTCTGTTCAGCCAGAGCAATCTTGTCATCAGCCTCCTTGTGGGCAGCAGCCAAGTCCCGATCCTTCTTCGCCAGAGCCTCGCTCAGTTCTCCTGCAAAAGAAACGATGATTGGCTCAAAAACAGCAGAAGGGTACTCAAGCCTAAAAACAAAACCAGTCGACAAGGTCGTCTTACTAGCAACACCATCTCTGACCTTCTGCAGCTCCGTTCTGGCCAGCTCCAGATCAAGGGTCAGTTGAATCCGCTGCTTCTCCAACTCAGTATAGCGAGACACAAGTTCACAAGATTTCTGCAAAAGGAAAAATCAGTCGACAGACATCCAAAATAAGTTGCTTCCGAGTAACTGAGGAAAAAAGGCGACATTTCTAAGACTACAGCCTAATAAAAAACATTCGACAGTAGTATCGGGGACTACACCCAGTGGGTGCACTCAGCGTGCCCCCACTGGTTTAAAAAAAAAGTCGACTGTCCGCAGTCGACCAGATACAGATCCATTCGACATGGCTCGACCAGACCAAGAAAAGGAATACAGATACAGAAACGCAATGTAAAGACTACAATCGACTGCCAGCAGTCCACCGTTGTCTCGGGGACTACACCCAGTGGGTGCACTCAGCGTGCCCCCACTAGTCCAAGAAGGGGAAAACACACCCAGTGGGCGTATAGATACAAAAATCTTCAAAAAAAGAGAGAGGGAGAAAGACTCTTCAAATAATCAAGTTTCAAGTCGACTGACCTGGACATTGCTCTGAAGCGCCGAACTTGCGTCATAGGCTGCCTGGCTGGCCTCCCGAGCCTTCTTCACCTGTTCCATCATGACCCCCGCCTGGCGTATAGCCTCCTTCGCAGCAGCCACTTCGTCCTCAGGGGCAGGGTATGCGACAAAAAGCGAAGTTGGATCTGCAGTCGACGCCGAAGGCTGCGCACTCGACAGGGGATTGGCAAAGGTCACAGAAGCCCGAGGGGCGTCGCCACCATCCCGAGCCACGGTCTCAGGCGCCGGAGTAGGCTGGGGAGTCCTGTCAGCCGACGACCTCTTAGTCCTCCTCATCCTCAGCGGTTCATCATCGTCGTCATCCGGGAGGTCGATAACATGAGGAGGGGCTGCAAGGAAAACTTTCAATCAACCAGAATTGCAAGAAACGACCAGTCGACTCAAAAACAGAACGTCAATAATCGTACCAGGGTTGGAGGTAGCAGCGTCCCCCATCTCTTGGTCGTCGTCTTTGGCAGAGACCTCGGAGGTAGCGGCGCTGCAAATTCGAAAAGTCAGCCAGTTAGCTTAACAAGTCGACCAAGGATCCGTCCTCCATCGACGAAGGAAAACAAGCTTTATTACCCGGAAATAACAAGGACAGTTATCTTCATCTTGGGCAGAGTCTTGGGCGGCTTGGATAGCGTCGTGCGTGGTTGCTTGGGGACCTTCCCAGTCGGTGTTGGAGAAGACGTCCGAGGGTGTTTTGACGACGGCCTAACGGAGGCAGTCGCCTTGCCACGTTCCTGCACCGGGTCGTATGCGAGCTTGGATCGCCTTTCCAGGCGGGGGGGGGGGGGGGACCCCTCCTCCTCCTCCTCTTCGCTGGAGAAGATGTCATCGCCTCCCTCTCCTTCACCATCCGACTCCCACTCGCCTTGGTCATCCCCGCTCTCGCCTCTGCTCCCTTCTCCTTCCTCAGTCGACCCCAGTGCCCCGTTGGGCGTCGAGTACATCTCAGTGGTCGCCTGAAAACAGCAGACAAAACGAAAGTCAATCGACCTACTCAAAGGAAGACCAATGCGGAAAACGAAGATTTCAGTCGGGAGCATAAAAACGCACCTGGTCGACCTCATACGAACTGTCGAGTGGAATGACCCTCCTGGCTCCTCGGGGGTTGTCCTTGTTACCCGTGATGCTTGACAACCACCCCTCCAACATCTCGTCGGTGACCTCCTCCGGGTGGATCCGAGTGGTGTCCTCGAGGCCAGAATACAGCCACATCAGGTGGTCCCGAGCCTGGAGCGGTTGGATTCGCCTCTTGAGGAAGACTTCCAGCAGATCCATCCCCGTCACGCCCTCGCGGACAAGTTCAACCACTTGACCCGCCAGTACCTTGACCTGGGCCTTTTCTTCAGGCGTCACCTTCAGAGAAGCAGGCTTTTAGGCTCGGTCGAGGGAGAAAGGTGGAAGCCCAGTCGACTGCCCTGGAGTCGCCTGATCCTGGCAGTAGAACCAAGTCGCCTGCCAGCCTCGGACTGACTCCGGGAAAGTAATGGATGGGAAACAGCTCTTCCCCCTCATCTGGATCGCCAAGCCCCCACACAGCTGGATCACTTGTGTCTTCTCATCACTCGACTTGGCCTTCTTGACCGACTGAGAGCGACAGGTGAAGATGTGCTTGAAAAGCCCCTAGTGTGGGCGGCAACCCAGGAACGCCTCACACATAGAAATGAAAGCGGCAAGATAGACTATGGAGTTTGGGGTAAAGTGATGGAGCTGCGCTCCAAAGAAGTTCAAGAAGCTGCGGAAGAAAGAATGGGGCGGCAGAGAAAACCCTCGATCGATGTGAGTGGCCAGGAGCACGCACTCACCATTGCGAGGTTGGGGTTCGATCTCTCCCCCCGGAAGACGCGCAGCCCTGTGAGGAATGGCTCCCCCCTCAACCAGATCATCAAGATCCTCCTACCGGAGCACCGATGGCATCCAGTCGCCCTGGATCCAACCTTTGGGCAGGGCCCTCCGAGAGGAAGATCCGCCGCGCGCAGACTTCTTCCCCTTCCCCGCCGCCGCCGCCTTCTTCGCGCGCTCCAGAGCGGTCGTCTTGCCCTTCACCATTGTCGCCGGCGAGATCTCAAGCTGGTTTGCGGTGGCTGGGCGAGAGCGAAGGAAGCGGGGGAGGTTACGAAGAAAGAGAGGAAGAAGGAGAAGAGAAGAGCACGCGCACTGTTGGGGGACTCCGAGCCGACAACTTATAAGGGGCCGCTTCCGAGTGGTTGACCAGTAGGCCCAAGCTATCTAGTCAAATCCCGTGGCAGGCGCGCGCGCAGTACGTGGCGAAAAAGGCGGCGCGGAGATCAAGGAGCCTTCGCATTGTCACTTCCGATTACTGCAGCCGCCCCCGTTCCGCGCGCTTCCCAAAAAATCCGAATCCTGTGATATCCGCTGGCTGTAGAACAACTTGTCAAAACAGAAATCCCGCGCGCACCGGCGCTCGATGCCTCACAGGTAAAGAAATCCACTCGACGAAAGGCCTGGAACGGATCAAGGCGACTGAAAGAGGTTAATGACGTCATCCGTGATAGTCGACCCAAAATGAAGCACTCATATGACCCGAAGAATCGGTCGGAAAGGTCCCTAACCCCTTTTTTCGCTCTAGCCTCGATCCATTCGGGGGCTAATGATGAAGCCATGTACCTACGGTAGGGGCACGGACCCGTCCTAAAGAGCCCTACCGTAGGACATCCCTAGAAGAAGTCACCTTTCAATCAACTCGAAGGTATCCCACTCGACGGGTTGAAGACACTCGACCAAGAAGCTATCACTCGACCATGAAGTCAACCACTCGACTGACCAAAGAAACTGAAGTCACTCCGCAGGCAAACGGTCGGCTATTAAGTAGTCTTTATGGTTATTATGACACTTTATTAGGGACGTTATCAGTAACGCCCCACCTTAAATGTACCTTAAACCCTGCAATACTAAGGGCAGGAGGGGGCCGGCGAACTCTATATAAGCCACCCCCCTCCTCAGTATGAGGGGTTCGCATCCCAGTCATTTACACACGCATAATTCAATCGACCGCCTCCGGGCACCGAGATGTAGGGTTGTTACTTCCTCCGAGAAGGGCCTGAACTCGTAAACCTTGCGTGCTTACAACTTCCCAATAGCTAAGGTCTAGCCTCTTCATACACCCACCTACCTCACTGTCAGACTTAGAACCACGACAGACACCACAATTGGTAATCAGAGCCTGTGATTGCTCTGCTCGCGCTCACAATCCGAGATCAATCCATAAAATTCCACCACGGAAGGTGCCATGATTTGCTTCGGCTCATCGGCTCGAAATCCTTAGCGGGGTTGGATTCGATTTAGGAGAGCCGCGACGGCGCTGTCCAAGATCACGAAGCCCTCGGCGTAGACGGAAATTTTGTTGGGCACAATGGAGAAGATGCAGGCGACGTTGGATGAGATCCTGACCCGCTTCACCGCCACGGATACCAGCATCAAGACCGTCTCCGAGGAGGTCACCAGCCTGCGCAAACAGGTAGAGGAGTTTGGCGACGAGATGGACCACATCAAGCGTCGCGTCCACGACACCGGCAAGTCAACCCCACCATCCTCGTCCGCGCTGCATCAGGAGACCGCTCCGCCACCTTTCGACAAGGGTCATGGAGTGCCGCTGCTCATCAATAATCATCCGCCGCTGCTTGGAACTCCTCAACAGCAGCCGTCTGGATTTAACACCGCGCCGTCATCACCACATGAGTAGGATGTGCGGCCCACCCTCCACGCCCAACTAGATCAGGAGGAGTACCGGCCGCGTCAACCACGCCATGATTTTCCATGTTTCCATGGTGAGATGCCCCTGCTTTGGATAGACCAGTGCTTGACTTATTTCGAGATGCACCGAGTGCCTGTTCATCACTGGGTCAGTACTGCTACTCTGTACTTGGATGGATTGGCTGCGATGTGGTTTCAGGCATATAAGCGTTTGCATAGACGTCTCACTTGGGATGAATTCATGGGTGCTGTGGTGACTGAATTTGGGCATGACGAGTATGATGTTCAGATGACTAAGTTGCAGCAGTTACGTCAAACCACTTCTGTGAATGAATATAAGGCCCAATTTGAAGAGTGTATGTATCATTTGCTTTCTCTGGATCCAACCATGAGCGCTTGCTGGTTTGTCTCTCAGTTTGTCTTTGGATTACGAGATGAGCTTCGTGGACCTGTGAGATTGCAGGCTCCTACTAGTGTTACTCGCGCTGCAGCTTTGGCAAAAATTCAGGAAGAAGAAGTGGAACACATACGACCCAGAAATCGTCCCGCAGCTCCAACAAAACATCCACCACAACCTGTAGCAGGTGTGGTTCATACACCAGCTCTGGGACGAACAGAATTGCCTCGCCGTCAGGGCAATGATGACTTTAACAGGGAACGGCAGATCCGTGATTTTCGGTGCGCCAATGGTCTTTGTTTTAAATGTGGGGATAAGTATTCCAAAGAGCATTAGTGTAAAAGATCAGGTCAGCTACTCACTATTGAAGTTGGAGAATTTGGTGAAGTATTATCAGATGATGCAGTGGTTGCCTTAGATCTCTTGGAAGAAATAACAATACCCGCTACTTGCTATCATCTTTCTGTGCATGCTCTCGCGGGAACAGAAGCTTTGGAAACAGTTCGCATTCGTGCTTTGGTGGGAAATTAGGTGATGCTCTTGCTTATTGACTCTGGCAGCACACACACGTTTGTAAATAAGAGCTTTGCAGAGCGTGCTGGTTGCACTATTCAGTCAGTCCCAACAGTTTCAGTTAAGGTAGCAAATGGACAAATTTTGTCATCTGATGCTCAAGTACAAGGGTTGCAGTGGTGGACACAAGGATCTACCTTTGTAACTGATATGAGGGTCCTGGAGCTTGGGGCCTATGATGCCATATTAGGCATGGACTGGCTAGAGCAGTTCAGTCCTATGATCTGCCATTGGCGTCAGAAAATATTAACATTCGATTACTTGGGAAAATCTATTACACTGCAGGGTGTCCTTTCTAAACCACAAGAGTCACTCCGGGAAATGTCTGTGGAACAGTTAAATAAGTGGATTTCGGGGAATGAGGTCTGGGCCATGGCTATGATTGATCCTATGCAGCAAACAACAGAATCTGTACCCAACATAGTGCAATCAGATATGCAGTCTTTACTCGAGGAATACCATGATGTTTTTGATCATCCCACTACTTTGCCACCGCATCGTGCCTTGGATCATTCGATCTCGTTAGAACCAGGAGCTCATCCAACAAATAGTCGCCCCTACCGGTACTCTCCATTGCAAAAGGACGAGATCGAACGTCAGGTCTCGGAAATGCTTGACAGAGGTGTGATTCAGACAAGCATGAGTCCGTTCGCATCTCCGGTGCTGTTAGTTAAAAAGAAGGACGACACTTGGCGATTTTGTGTTGATTATCATCGCTAGAATTCCATAACTTTGAAGAACAAGTTTCCCCTACCGGTCGTTGATGAGTTGCTGGACGAATTGGCTGGCACTAAATTTTTCTCCAAGTTAGATTTACACGCAGGATACCATCAAATTCGCATGAGGCCAGAGGATGAAGAAAAGACAGCCTTTAAAACACATCACGGCCACTTTCAATTCCGAGTGATGCCATTTGGATTAACGAATGCGCCAACCACATTTCAGTGCATTATGAATCTCATTTTTGCTAAATACCTCCGCAAGTTTGTGATAGTCTTCCTGGACGATATCTTGGTCTATAGTTCATCTTGGGCAGAGCATTTAGAGCATCTGCGTTTGGTGTTCGAAACACTTCGTCAGGCTCAATTCTTTGCTAAGTTATCCAAGTGTTCTTTTGGGCAGAACAGTATTCAGTATCTTGGCCATATTATCTCTGATTCCGGTGTTGCAACCGATCCCGAGAAAACAGTGGTGATGGAACAGTGGCCAATTCCTAAGACAGCAACTGACCTACGAGGATTCCTTGGCCTAACATGTTATTACCGTAAATTTGTTAAACATTATAGTCTGATTGCTAAACCACTGTCTCAACTTCTGACCAAAAAGGGTTTCTACTGGAATGAACAAGCAACACAAGCATTTCTTGCTCTGAAACAAGCTATGGCACAGGCACCTGTCCTGGCATTGCCCAACTTTTCCGAGCCCTTCACCATGGAAACTGACGCTTGTGACACTGGAGTGGGGGCAGTGTTAATGCAGAAAGGGCATCCAATTGCATACATGAGCAAGGCTCTTGGGATACTTAACTGTAAAATGTCCATCTATGAAAAAGAATTCCTTGCTATGATTATGGCTGTGGATAAGTGGCGTCCTTATTTACAGCGCGACCCATTTCAGATAGTCACCGATCATAAGAGCCTCTGCAACCTAGAGGATCAAATTTTGACTACTGATTTGCAACGCAAGGCAATGGCCAAGCTCGTGGGTTTACAGTTTCAGATTAAGTACAGAAAGGGTAGTTATAACGGTGCTGCCGATTCCTTGTCTCGAGTGGGCCATTTATTGGAAGCACATGCCATTTCCACCTTGCAACCTGATTGGGTCCAGGAGGTTTCCAATTCCTATGTCACTGACACAGTGGCCACTCAGTTATTACAAGAATTGGCAATTCAATCTCCTAATGCAAAAGGTTATGCATTGAAGAAAGGCCTAATTACTTACAAAGGCAGAATGTATATTGGTGCAAATCTTGCCCTACAAACTAAGCTGATAGCAGCTCACAATGATACTACAGTGGGAGGCCATTCAGGTATTCAAGCCACATACCACAAATTGAAGCAGTTGTATTATTGGCCAGGTCTTAAGGTTGCCGTGGAAAATTATATCCATCAATGTATAGTGTGTCAACAAGCAAAACACACTAATACAAAACCAGCTGGCCTTCTGCAACCCTTGCCACCCCCCCGACAGTCCTTGGACTGAATTGACAATGGATTTCATCGAGGGTCTTCCTAATTCAGAGGGTGCAAATTCAATATTGGTGGTCGCTGACCGCTTAACAAAGTATGCTCACTTTCTGCCCTTGCATCATCCTTTCACAGCAACTTCAGTGGCCAAAGTTTTCCTGGATAATGTGGTGAAACTACATGGTATTCCCAAAACCATTATCTCTGATCATGATAAGATCTTCACTAGTAAGTTTTGGAGAAACCTGCTGCAATCCATGGGTATTGAGCTCCACTACAGCACCGCTTACCATCCGCAAACAGATGGTCAGAGCGAACGAGTAAATCAATGTTTGGAGCAGTATCTTCGTTGTGCTGTACAAGACAATCCTCGTCATTGGCGTCGTTGGCTATCCATGGCAGAGTTCTGGTACAATTCCAGTTTTCATACTGCTCTTCAATGCTCACCATTCCAAGCTTTGTATCACATTGCCCCAAATTTTGGAGGAATGCCTAACCTTACCATGTCCAATGACTCGCCAACTGCTAGTGTTGTTATCGACTATAAGGCACAGACTGAACTTTTGCGTCCTCAGCTGATACGAGCCCAACAACGCATGAAGAGCTATGCTGACAAGAACAAGACTGAATGTCAGTTTCAACCGGGTGATCAAGTTTTGCTGAAACTCCAACCTTATGCCCAACAAACAGTGGTCAATCGTCCATATCCCAAATTATCCTACAAGTATTTCGGTCCCTATACTGTTCTGGAGCGCATTGGTGTTGTCGCATACAGACTACAATTACCAGTTTCAGCTCAGGTACACCTAGTCTTTCATGTGTCCCAATTGAAGCCATTTACTCCAAACTACACTCCTGTGTATACGGATATTCCTGCCGTGCCGGATTTGACAACAGTAGCACTGGTACCTGTTGCAATCCTTGATCGTCGGATGGTACGCAAGGGCAATGCAGCAGCACTTCAAGTTCTCATTCAATGGGCACATGTTCCTCCAGAGTGTGCTACCTGGGAGGATTACTATGTCATCAAAAGGAGATTTCCTGAAGCTCTTCTGTGGGACGATGAGAAAGCTCAAGCGGGGGGGGGGGGCAATGTCACGCCTTCCTCCAATTCGTCGGACAGTGAGTCGCCGGCTCCAGACTCCTTGACAAGTGGACCGGCGAACGACGATGACGTGGACGATGAATAGTTACTGTGAGCTATCGCGTGGGTGTGTCCCACCTGTAAGTGTAGAGTGGTATAACTAGGAGATGAGCAGTGGTGCTCGGGGTGTGTTGTAATTGAATCCTGTGAACCTTCTCATCTTTTCAGCTGACAATCTCATCCCCTTTTGTCTGATATCTCATCCCCCTTCTCCAAGCTATCCTCTGATCCCTAGATCTCCAGATCGGGACACCACACATCTGTGAGTTGGTATTGAGTAGGAATGAATCGAATCTCCAAGGCCTTATGTACAACACATTCTCATAGAAAATAGAAGTCAACCTCAATGTGCTTTCTCCGTGCATGAAACACTGCCTTAGCAGAGAGATATGTAGCTCCAAGATTGTCACACCAGAGAACCAGCGCACGTGCTTGATAAACTCCAAGTTCACCAAGTAAAGACTATAGCCAAATGATCTCTAGCATTAGGTAGAGCCTTCTATTCTGCCTATGTACTCGAACGTGCTAGTGTGGCTTGCTTGCGTGAGCTCCACGATACAAGATTACTCCCATAAAACACTGCAAAGCTACTAATGGATCGCATGTCATCAGCCGAGCCAGCCCAATCTGCATATGAGAATGCACTGATCAAGGAGGATGTAGACTTGCAAATGCATAGTCCAGTGTGTGAAGAATGTCACACATAATGAAGAATTATTTTAACCGCGGCCCAATGATCATCAGCAGGCTCATGCAAGAACTAACAGACTTTGTTGACCGCATCAAAAATATCAGGACGAGTTAATGTGAGGTACTACAGTGCTCCAACCATACTGCGGTACCTAGTCGTGTCCTCAACATATAAAAGTGTGCCTCCCTCACGAGAAAGCTTGTCACTAATAGCCATATGTGACGTAGCTAGCTTACAGTGTGTCATACCTGCTTTACGAAGCAAACCGGCTGCATATTTCTCCCGAGTGAGAACAAGATGCTGAAGGAAATATGCTCTAGAGGCAATAATAAAGTTGTTATTCATATTTCCTTATATCATGATAAATGTTTATTATTCATGCTAGAATTGTATTAACCGGAAGCTTAGTACCTGTGTGAATACATAGACAAACAGAGTGTCCCTAGTATGCCTCTACTAGACTAGCTCGTTAATCAAAGATGGTTAAGTTTCCTAACCATAGACATGTGTTGTCATTTGATAAACGTGATCACATCATTAGAGAATGATGTGATGGACAAGACCCATCCGTTAGCTTAGCATAATGATCATATAATTTTATTGCTATTGCTTTCATCATGACTTATACATGTTCTTCTAACTATGAGATTATACAACTCCCGAATATCGGAGGAACACCTTGTATGCTATCAAATGTCACAATGTAACTGGGTGATTATAAAGATGCTCTACCGGTGTCTCCGATGGTATTTGTTGAGTTGGCATAGATCAAGATTAGGATTTGTCACTCCCTATATCAAAGAGGTATATCTGGGCCCTCTCGATAATACACATCACTATGAGCCTTGCAAGCAATGTGACTAATGAGTTAGTCACGGGATGATGCATTACAGAACGAGTAAAGAGACTTGCTGGTAACGAGATTG
Source organism: Triticum monococcum (assembly GCA_034509565.1). Taxonomy (NCBI): domain Eukaryota; kingdom Viridiplantae; phylum Streptophyta; class Magnoliopsida; order Poales; family Poaceae; genus Triticum; species Triticum monococcum. Next base: position 481,488,342 of record CM067843.1, read on the forward strand.
AACTAGGTATGGTGATACCCACGATCGAATCTCGGGCAAGTAACATACTGATGACAAAAGGAACACCGTATGTTGTTATGCGGTTTGACCGATAAAGATCTTCGTAGAATATGTAGGACCCAATATGAGCATCCAAGTTCCGCTATTGGTTATTGATCGGAGATGTGTCTCGGTCATGTCTACATAGTCCTCGAACCCATAGGGTCCGCATGCTTAACGTTCGATGATGATTTGTATTATGAGTTATGTGATTTGTTGACCGAAGTTTGTACGGAGTTCCGGATGAGATCATGGACATGGCGAGGAGTCTCGAAATGGTCGAGACACAAAGATTGATATATTGGACGATGTTATTCGGACACCGGATGAGTTCCGAGAGGTACCGGATAATTATCGAAGTGCCGGAGGGTTATCGGAACCCCCCCGGGGGAACTAATGGGCCTTCATGGGCCTTAGTGCGGTGAGATAAGGGCCACAAGGGGCTGGCCGGCCCCCTCCCTTGGGTCTGAATTGGACTAGGGGAAGGGGGGCGGCGCCCCCCTTTCCTTTCCTTCCCCTCTCCCTTCCTTCTTCCCCCTTCCTCCAGGAGGAATCCTACTAGGACTTGGAGTTCTAGTAGTACTCCCCTCTCCTGGCGCACCCTACAGGGGCCGGCCGGCCTCCCCCTCCCCTCCTTTATATACGAGGCAGGGGGCACCCTAGAACACACAAGTTTCTCTTAACCGTGTGTGGTGCCCCCCTCCACAATTACACACCTCAGTCATATCGCCGTAGTGCTTAGGCGGAGCCCTGCGTTGGTAACTTCATCATCACCGTCGCCACACCATCGTGCTGACGGAACTCTTCCTCGTCCTCAACTAGATCAAGAGATCGCGGGATGTCATCGAGCTAAACGTGTGCGGAACACGGAGGTGTCGTACGCTCGGTGCTTGGATCGGTTGGATCGCGAAGATGTTCGACTACATCAACCGCGTTACTAAACGCTTCCGCTTTCGGTCTATGAGGGTACGTGGACACACTCTCCTCTCTCGTTGCTATGCATCTCCTAGATAGATCTTGCGTGATCGTAGGATTTTTTTTAAATACTGCGTTCCCCAACAGTGGCATCCGAGCCAGCTCTATGCGTAGATGTTATTTGCACGAGTAGAACACAAAGAGTTGTGGGCGATAATAGTCATACTGCTTACCAGCAACGTCTTACTTTGATTCGGCGGTATTGTTGGATGAAGCAGCCCGGACCGACATTACATGACCACATTCATGAGACTGGTTCTACTGACGTGCTTTGCACACAGGTGGCTACCGGTGTCTGTTTCTGCAACTTTAGTTGAATCGAGTTTGACTACGCCCGGTCCTTGTTGAAGGCTAAAACAACACACTTGACAAAAAATCGTTGTGGTTGATGCGTAGGTAAGAACGGTTCTTGCTAGAAGCCCGTAGCAGATATGTAAAACTTGCAACAACAAAGTAGAGGACGTCTAACTTGTTTTTGCAGGGCATATTGTGATGTGATATGGTCAATAAGTGATGAGATATAAATTGTTGTATGGGATGATCATGTTTTGTAACAATTATCGGCAACTGGCAGGAGCCATATGGTTGTCGCTTTATTGTATGAAATGCAATCGACATGTAATTGCTTTACTTTATCACTAAGCGGTAGCCATAGTCGTAGAAGCAATAGTTGGTGAGACGACAATGATGCTATGATGGATATCAAGGTGTCAAGCCGGTGACGATGGTGATTATGACGGTGCTTTGGAGATGGAGATCAAAGGCACAAGACGATGATGGCCATATCATATCACTTATTTTGATTGCATGTGATGTTTATCTTTTATGCATCTTATTTTGCTTAGTACGGTGGTAGCATTATAAGATGATCTCTCACTAAATTTCAAGGTATAAGTGTTCTCCCTGAGTATGCACTGGTGCTACAGTTCATCGTGCCGAGACATCACGTGATGATCGGGTGTGATAAGCTCTACGTTCACATACAACGGGTGCAAGCCAGTTTTGCACATGCAGAATACTCGGGTTAAACTTGACGAGCCTAGCATATGCAGATATGGCCTCGGAATTCTGAGACCGAAAGGTCGAACGTGAATCACATAGTAGATATGATCAACATAGTGATGTTCACCATTGAAAAGTACTCCATCTCACGTGATGATCGGACATGGTTTAGTTGATATGGTGAAGGAAACATGCCCTAGAGGCAATAATAAAGTTGTTATTTATATTTCCTTATATCATGATAAATGTTTATTATTCATGCTAGAATTGTATTAACCAGAAACTTAGTACATGTGTGAATACATAGACAAAACAGAGTGTCCCTAGTATGCCTCTACTTGACTAGCTCGTTAACCAAACATGGTTAAGTTTCCTGACCATAGACATGTGTTGTCATTTGATGAACATGATCACATCATTAGAGAATGATGTAATGGACAAGACCCACCCGTTAGCTTAGCATAAATGATCGTTTAGTTTTATTGCTATTGCTTTCATCATGACTTATACATGTTCCTATGACTATGAGATTATGCAACTCCCGAATACCGGAGGAACACCTTGTGTGCTATCAAACGTCACAACGTGACTGGGTGATTATAAAGATTCTCTACAGGTGTCTCCAATGGTGTTTGTTGAGTTGGCATAGATCGAGATTAGGATTTGTCACTCTGATTGTCGGAGAGGTATCTCTGGGCCCTCTCAGTAATGCACATCACTATAAGCCTTGCAAGCAATGTGACTAATGAGTTAGTTGCGGGATGTCACATTACAGAACGAGTAAAGAGACCTGCCGGTAACGAGATTGAACTAGGTATAATGATACCGATGATCGAATCTCAGGCAAGTAACATACCGATGACAAAGGGAACACCGTATGTTGTTATGCGGTTTGACTGATAAAGATCTTCATAGAATATGTAGGAGCCAATATGAGCATGCGGGTTCCGCTATTGGTTATTGACCAGAGATATGTCTCGGTCATGTCTACATAGTTCTCGAACCCGTAGGGTCCGCACGCTTAACGTTCGATGACGACTTGTATTATGAGTTATGTGATTTGATGACCGAAGTTTGTTCGGAGTCCCGGATGAGATCACGGACATTACGAGGAGTCTCCAAATGGTTGAGACATAAAGATCGATATATTGGACGGCTATATTCAGACATCGGAAAGGTTTTGAGTGGTTCGGGTATTTTTCAGAGTACCAGAGAGTTACGGGAATTCGCCGGGGGAAGTATTGGGACTTCATGGGACTTAGTGGAAAGGAGAGAAGGGCCACAAGGGAAGGCCGCGCGCCCCCCCCCCATGGGCTGGTCCGAATTGGACTAGGGAGGGGGCGGCGCCCCCCTCTTTCCTTCTCCCTCTCCTCTCCTTCCTTCTTCTCCTACTTGGATTAGGAAAAGGGGGAAACCTACTCCTACTAGGAGTAGGAATCCCCCCCATTGGGCGCGCCCCCTGTGGCCGGCCCTCCTCGTCCTCCCCTCCTTTATATATGGGGGAGGGGGCACCCCAGAGACACACACGTTGTTTGTTTAGCTGTGTGCGGTGCCCTCCTCCACAGAATTCCACCTCGGTCATATCGTTATAGTGCTTAGGCGAAGCCCTGTGTCGGTATCTTAATCATCACCGTCATCACGCCGTCGTGCTGACAAAACTCTCCCTTGGCCTCAACTGGATCAAGAGTGTGAGGGATGCCACCGAGCTGAACATGTGCAGATCGCGGAGGTGTCGTGCGTTCGGTACTTGATTGGTTGGATCGTGAAGACGTTCGACTACATCAACCGCGTTTCATAATGCTTCCGCTTTCGGTCTACGAGGGTACGTAGACATACTCTCCCCCTCTCGTTGCTATGCATCTCCTAGATAGATCTTGCATGACCGTAGGAAAATTTTGAAATACTACGTTCCCCAACATATGGATCACGTGATCATTTAGATTACTAGAGAGATGTCTATCTAAGTGGGAGTTCTTAAGTAATATGATTAATTGAACTTTAATTTATCATGAACTTAGTACCTGATAGTATTTTGCATGTCTATGTTGTTGTAGATCAATGGCCCGTCCTACCATTCCTTTAAATTTTAATGCGTTCCTAGAGAAAGCTAAGTTGAAAGATGACGGTAGCAACTACATGGACTGGGTCCGTAACTTGAGGATTATCCTCATTGCTGCACAAAAGAATTACATCCTGGCAGCACTTCTAGGTGCAAGACCCACTGCAGGAGCAAGTCCGGACGTTATGAACGTCTGGCAGAGCAAAGCTGATGACTACTCGATAGTTCAGTGCGCCATGATTTACGGCTTAGAACCGGGACCTCAACGATGTTTTGAACGTCATGGAGCATATGAGATGTTCCAGGAGTTGAAGTTAATATTTCAAGCAAATGCCCGGATTGAGAGATATGAAGTCTCCAATAAATTCTAAAGCTGCAAGATGGAGTAGAATAGTTCTGTCAATGAACATATACTCAGAATGTTTGGGTACCACAACCACTTGACTCAACTGGGAGTTAATCTTCCTGATGATAGTGTCATCGACAGAGTTCTTCAATCACTGCCACCAAGCTACAAAAGCTTCGTGATGAACTATAATATGCAAGGGATGGAAAAGATAATTCCCGAGCTCTTCGCGATGCTAAAGGCTGCGGAGGTAGAAATCAAGAAGGAGCATCAGGTGTTGATGGTTAACAAGACCACTAGTTTCAAGAAGAAAGGCAAAGGGAAGATGGGGAACTTCAAGAAGAACGGCAAGCAAGTTGCTAATCAATTGAAGAAGCACAAGTATGGACCTAAGACGGAGACTGAGTGCTTCTACTGCAAAGGGAATGGTCACTTGAAGCGGAACTGCCCCAAGTATTTGGCGGATAAGAAGGATGGCAAAGTGAAAGGTATATTTAATATACATGTTATTGATGTGTACCTTACTAATGCTCGCATTAGCGCCTGAGTATTCGATACTGGTTCTATTGCTAATATTTGCAACTCAAAATAGGGGCTACGGATTCAGCGAAGATTGGCTAAGGACGAGGTGACGATGCGCGTGGGAAATGGTTCCAAAGTTGATGTGATCGCCGTCAGCACGCTACCTCGACATCTACCTTCGCGATTAGTTTTAAACCTGAATAATTGTTATTCGGTGCGAGCATTAAGCATGAACATTATATCTGGATCTTGTTTGATGCGAGACGGTTATTCATTTAAATCAGAGAATAATGGTTGTTCTATTTATATGAGTAATATATTTTATGGTCATGCACCCTTGATGAGTGGTCTATTTTTATTGAATCTCGATAGTAGTGATACACATATTCATAGTATTGAAGCCAAAATATACAAGTTTAATAATGATAGTGCCACTTGTTTGTGGCACTGTCGTTTAGGTCATATTGGTGTAAAGCGCATGAATGAACTCCATGCTGATGGACTTTTGGAATCACTTGATGCTTGCGAACCATGACTCATGAGCAAGATGACTAAGACTCCGTTCTCCGAAACAATGGAGCGAGCAACTGACTTATTGGAAATAATACATACTGATGTATGTGGTCCAATGAGTGTTGAGGCTCGCGGCGGGTATCGTTATTTTCTGACCTTCACAGATGATTTGAGCAGATATGGGTATATCTACTTAATGAAACATAAGTCTGAAACATTTGAAAAGTTCAAAGAATTTCAGAGTGAAGTGGAAAATCATCGTAACAACAAAATAAAGTTTCTACGATCTGATCGTGGAGGTGAATATTTGAGTTATGAGTTTGGTCTTCATTTGAAAGAATGTGGAATAGTTTAACAACACATGCCACCTGGAACACCACAGCGTAATGGTGTGTCAGAATGTCGTAACCGTACTTCATTAGATATGATGCGATCTATGATGTCTCTTACTCATTTACCGCTATCGTTTTGGGGTTATGCTTTAGAGACGGCTGCATTCACGTTAAATAGGGCACCATCTAAGTCCGTTGAGACGACACCATAAGAACTGTGGTTTGGCAAGAAACCCAAGTTGTCGTTTCTTAAAGTTTGGGGCGATGCTTATGTGAAAAAGATTCAACCTGATAAGCTCGAACACAAATCGGACAAATGTGTCTTCTTAGGATACCCGAAGGAGACTGTTGGGTACACATTCTATCACAGTTCCGAAGGCAAGATATTCGTTGCTAAGAATGGATCCTTTCTAGAGAAGGAGTTTTTCTCGAAAGAAGTGAGTGGGAGGAAAGTAGAACTTGATGAGGTAATTGTACCTTCTCCCGAATTGGAAAGTAGTTCATCACAAAAATCGGTTCCAATGATTCCTACACCAATTAGTGAGGAAGCTAATGATGATGATCATGAAACTTCTGATCAAGTTACTACCGAACCTCGTAGGTCAACCAGAGTAAGATCCGCACCAGAGTGGTACGGTAATCCTGTTCTGGAGGTCATGTTACTTGACCATGAAGAACCTACGAACTATGAGGAAGCGATGATGAGCCCAGATTCCGCGAAATGTCTTGAGGCCATGAACTCTGAGATGGGATCCATGTATGAGAACAAAGTGTGGACTTTGGTTGACTTGCCTGATGATCGGCAAGCAATAGAGAATAAATGGATCTTCAAGAAGAAGACTGCCGCTGGCGGTAATGTTACTATCTACAAAGCTCGACTTGTTGCGAAAGGTTTTCGACAAGTTCAAGGAGTTGACTACGATGAGACCTTCTCACCCGTAGCGATGCTTAAGTCTGTCCGAATCATGTTAGTAATTGCTGCATTTTATGATTATGAAATTTGGCAAATGGATGTCAAAACTGCATTCCATAATGGATATCTTAAAGAAGAGTTGTATATGATGCAACCGGAAGGTTTTGTCGATCCAAAAGGTGCTAACAAAGTGTGCAAGCTCCAGCGATCCATTTATGGACTAGTGCAAGCCTCTCGGAGTTGGAATATATGCTTTGATAGTGTGATCAAAGCATATGGATTTATACAAACTTTTGGAGAATCATGTATTTACAAGAAAGTGAGTGGGAGCTCTGTAGCATTTCTGATATTATATGCGGATAACATATTGTTGATCAGAAATGATACTGAATTTCTGAACAACATACAAGGATACTTGAATAAGAATTTTTCAATGAAAGACCTCGGTAAAGATGCTTATATATTGGGCATCAAGATCTATAGAGATAGATCGAGACGCTTAACTGGACTTTCACAAAGCACATACCTTGATAAAGTTTTGAAGAAGTTCAAAATGGACCAGTCAATGAAAGGGTTCTTGCCTGTGTTACAAGGTGTGAAGTTGAGTCAAACTCAATGCCCGACCACTACAGAAGATAGAGAGAAAATGAAAGTCATTCCCTATGCCTCAGCCATAGGTTCTATCATGTATGCAATGCTGTGTATCAGACCTGATGTGAACCTTGCTATTAGTTTAGCAGGTAGGTACCAAAGTAATCCAGGAGTGGATCACTGGACAGCGGTCAAGAACATCCTGAAATACCTAAAAAGGACTAAGGATATGTTTCTCGTTTATGGGGGTGACAAAGAGCTCGTCGTAAATGGTTACGTCGATGCAAGCTTTGACACTAATCCAGATGACTCTAAGTCACAAACCGAATACATATTTATATTGAATGGTGGAGCTGTAAGTTGGTGCAGTTCCAAGCAGAGCGTCGTGGTGGGATCTACGTGTGAAGCAGAGTACATAGCTGCTTCGGAAGCAGCAAATGAAGGAGTTTGGATGAAGGAGTTCATATCCAACCTAGGTGTCATACCTAGTGCATCGGGTCCAATGAAAATCTGTTGTGAAAATACTAGAGCAATTGCCTTGGCGAAGGAATCCAGATTTCAGAAGAAAACCAAACACATCAAGAGACTCTTCAATTCCATCCGCGATCGATTCAAGGAGGGAGACATAGAGATTTGCAAGATACATACAGATCTGAATGTTGCAGACCCGTTGACTAAGCCTCTCTCACGAGCAAGACATGATCAGCACGAAGACTCCATGGGTGTTAGAATCATTATTATGTAATCTATATTATTGACTCTAGTGCAAGTAGGAGACTGAAGGAAATATGCCCTAGAGGCAATAATAAAGTTGTTATTTATATTTCCTTATATCATGATAAATGTTTATTATTCATGCTAGAATTGTATTAACCGGAAGCTTAGTACATGTGTGAATACATAGACAAACAGAGTGTCCCTAGTATGCCTCTACTAGACTCGCTCGTTAATCAAAGATGGTTAAGTTTCCTAACCATAGACATGTGTTGTCATTTGATAAACGGGATCACATCATAGAGAATGATGTGATGGACAAGACCCATCCGTTAGCTTAGCATAATGATCGTTTAGTTTTATTGCTATTTCTTTCATCATGACTTATACATGTTCCTCTGACTATGAGATTATGCAACTCCCGAATACCGGAGGAACACCTTGTGTGCTATCAAACGTCACAACGTAAATGGGTGATTATAAAGATGCTCCAGAGGTGTCTTCAATGGTGTTTGTTGAGTTGGCATAGATCGATGTTAGGATTTGTCACTTCGTGTATCAAAGAGGTATATCTGGGCCCTCTCGGTAATACACATCACTATGAGCCTTGCAAACAATGTGACTAATGAGTTAGTCATGGGATGATGCATTACGGAACGAGTAAAGAGACTTGCCGGTAACAAGATTGAACTAGGTATGGTGATACCGACGATCGAATCTCGGGCAAGTAACATACCGATGAGAAAGGAAACAACATATGTTGTTATGCGGTTTGATCGATAAAGATCTTCGTAGAATATGTAGGAGCCAATATAAGCATCCAGGTTCTGCTATTGGTTATTGACCGGAGATGTGTCTCGGTCATGTCTACATAGTTCTCGAACCCATGGGGTCCGCACGCTTAACGTTCGATGACGATTTGTATTATGAGTTATGTGATTTTATGACCAAAGTTTGTTCGGAGTTCCGGATGATATCACGGACATGACGAGGAGTCTCAAAATGGTGAGACATAAAGATTGATATATTGGACGATGTTGTTCGGACACCGGGTGAGTTCCGGGACGTGATGGATAATTATCGGAGTGCCAGAGGGTTATCGGAACCCCCCGGGGGAACTAATGGGCCTTAGTGGGGAGAGAGAAGGGCCACAAGGGGCTGGCCGCCCCCCCTTGGGTCCGAGTTGGACTAGGGGAAGGGGGGCGGTGAAGGAAATATGCCCTAGAGGCAATAATAAAGTTATTATTTATTTCCTTATATCATGATAAATGTTTATTATTCATGCTAGAATTGTATTAACCGGAAACATAGTACATGTGTGAATACATAGACAAACAAAGTGTCACTAGTATGCCTCTACTTGACTAGCTCGTTGATCGAAGATGGTTATGTTTCCTAACCATAGACATGAGTTGTCATTTGATTAACGGGATCAAATCATTAGGAGAATGATGTGATTGACATGACCCATTCCGTTAGCTTAGCACACGATCGTTTAGTATGTTGCTATTGCTTTCTTCATGGCTTATACATGTTCCTATGACTATGAGATTATGCAACTCCCGTTTACCGGAGGAACACTTTGTGTGCTACCAAACATCACAACGTAACTGGGTGATTATAAAGGTGCTCTACAGGTGTCTCCGAAGGTACTTGTTGGGTTGGCGTATTTCGAGATTAGGATTTGTCACTCCGATTGCCGGAGAGGTATCTCTGGGCCCACTCGGTAATGCACATCACTTAAGCCTTGCAAGCATTGCAACTAATGAGTTAGTTGCGGAATGATGTATTACGGAACGAGTAAAGAGACTTGCCGGTAACGAGATTGAACTAGGTATTGGAATACCGACGATCGAATCTCGGGCAAGTAACATACCGATGACAAAGGGAACAACGTATGTTGTTATGCGGTTTGACCGATAAAGATCTTCGTAGAATATGTAGGAACCAATATGAGCATCTAGGTTCCGCTATTGGTTATTGACCGGAGACGTGTCTCGGTCATGTCTACATAGTTCTCGAACCCGTAGGGTCCGCACGCTTAAAGTTCGGTGATGATCGTAATTAGGGTTTTTGTGTTTTGATGTACCGAAGGTTGTTCGGAGTCCCGGATGTGATCACAGACATGATGAGGAGTCTCGAAATGGTCGAGATATAAAGATTGATATATTGGAAGCCTATATTTGGATATCGGAATCGTTCCGAGTGAAATCGGGATTTTACCGGAGTACCGGGGGGTTACCGGATCCCCCCCCCCCGGGGAGTTAATGGGCCTACATGGGCCCTAAGGGAGAAGAGGAGGGCCGGCCAGGGCAGGCCGCGCGCCCCCTCCCCCCTAGTCCGAATAGGACAAGGAAGGGGGGGGGCGGTGCCCCCCTTTCCTCTTTCCCCCTTCCCCTTTCCTTCTCCAACAAGGCAAGAGGGGGGAGTCCTACTCCCGGTGGGAGTAGGACTCCTCCAGGTGCACCCCTAGGGGCCGGCCGCACCTCCCCCTCCCTCCTTTATATACGGGGGCAAGGGGGCACCCCATGACACACAAGTTGATCTTCGTGATCGTTCCTTAGCCGTGTGCGGTGCCCCCTTCCACCATATTCCACCTCGGTCATATCGTAGCGGTGCTTAGGCGAAGCCCTGCGTCGGTAGAACATCATCATCGTCATCACGCCGTCGCGCTGACGAAACTCTCCCTCAACACTCGGCTGGATCGGAGCTCAAGGGACGTCACTGAGTTGAACGTGTGCAGAAATCGGAGGTGCCGTACGTTCGGTACTTGGATCGGTCGGATCGGGAAGATGTACGACTACTTCCTCTACGTTGTGTCAACGCTTCCATTGCCGGTCTACGAGGGTACGTAGACAACACTCTCCCCTCTCGTTGATATGCATCACCATGATCTTGCGTGTGCGTAGGAATTTTTTTTGAAATTACTACGTTCCCCAACAGTGGTATCAAAGCTAGGTTTATGCATTGATGTTATATGCATGAGTAGAACACAAGTGAGTTGTGGGCGATATAAGTCATACTGCTTACCGGCATGTCATACTTTGGTTCGGCGGTATTGTTGGATGAAGTGGCCCGGACCGACATTACGCGTACGCTTACGCGAGACTGGTTCTACCGACGTGCTTTGCACACGGGTGGCTGGTGGGTGTCAGTTTCTCCAACTTTAGTTGAACCAAGTGTGGCTACACCGGGTCCTTGCGAAGGTTAAAACAACATCAACTTGACAAACTATCGTTGTGGTTTTGATGCGTAGGTAAGAACGGTTCCTGCTAAGCCTGTAGCAGCCACGTAAAACTTGTAACAACAAAGTAGAGGACGTCTAACTTGTTTTTGCAGGGCATGTTGTGATGTGATATGGTCAAGACATGATGCTAAATTTTATTGTATGAGATGATCATGTTTTGTAACCGAGTTATCGGCAACTGGCAGGAGCCATATGGTTGTCACTTTATTGTATGCAATGCAATCGCCCTGTAATGCTTTACTTTATCACTAAGCGGTAGCGATAGTCGTGGAAGCATAAGATTGGCAAGACGAAAACAATGCTACGATGGTGATCAAGGTGTCGCGCCGGTGACGATGGTGATCATGAAGGTGCTTCGGAGATGGAGATCACAAGCACAAGATGATGATGGCCATATCATATCACTTATATTGATTGCATCTGATGTTTATCTTTTATGCATCTTATCTTGCTTTGATTGACGGTAGCATTATAAGATGATCTCTCACTAAATTTCAAGATAAAAGTGTTCTCCCTGAGTATGCACCGTTGCCAAAGTTCGTCGTGCCCAGACACCACATGATGATCGGGTGTGATAAGCTCTACGTCCATCTACAATGGGTGCAAGCCAGTTTTCGCACACGCAGAATACTCAGGTTAAACTTGACGAGCCTAGCATATGCATATATGGCCTCGGAACACTGAGACTGAAAGGTCGAGCGTGAATCATATAGTAGATATGATCAACATATTGATGTTCACCATTGAAAGCTACTCCATTTCACGTGATCATCGGTTATGGTTTAGTTGATTTGGATCACGTGATCACTTAGAAGATTAGAGGGATGTCTTTCTAAGTGGGAGTTCTTAAGTAATATGATTAATTGAACTTAAATTTATCATGAACTTAGTCCTGGTAGTATTAGCATATCTATGTTGCAGATCAATAGCTTGCGTTTAGCTCCCCTGTTTTATTTTTGATATGTTCCTAGAGAAAACTAAGTTGAAAGATGTTAGTAGCAATGATGCGGATTGGATCCATGATCTGAGGTTTATCCTCATTGCTGCACAGAAGAATTATGTCCTTGATGCACCGCTAGGTGACAGGCCTATTGTAGGAGCAGAAGCAGATGCTATGAATGTTTGGATAGCTCAATATGATGACTACTTGATAGTTTAGTGTACCATGCTTAACGTCTTAAAATCGGGACTTCAAAGATGTTTTGAACGTCATGGACCATATGAGATGTTCCAGGAGTTGATGTTAATATTTCAAGCAAATACCCGAGTTGAGAGATATGAAGTCTCCAACATGTTCTATGGCTAAAAGATGGAGGAGAATAGCTCAAGCAGTGAGCATGTGCTCAGATTGTCTGGGTACTACAATCGCTTGAATCAAGTGGGAGTTAATCTTCCAGATAAAATAGTGATTGACATAATTCTCTAGTCACCATCACCAAGTTAGTAGAACTTCGTGATGAACTATAATATGCAAGGGATAATGGAAACGATTCCCAAGCTCTTCGTGATGTTGAAATCGACGGAGGTAGAAATCAAGAAAGAGCATCAAGTGTTGATGGTTAACAAGATCACTAGTTTCAAGAAAAAGGGCAAAGGGAAGAAGGGGAACTTCAAGAAGAACGGAAGAAAGTTGCTACTCAAGTGAAGAAGCCCAAGTCTGGACCTAAGCCTGAGACTAAGTGCTTCTACTGCGAAGGGACTGGTCACTGGAAGCGGAAATACCCCAAGAATTTGGCGGATAAGAAAGGATGGCCAAGTGAACAAACGTATATTTGATATACATGTTATTGATGTGTAATTTACTAGTGTTTATAGCAACCCCTCAGTATTTGATACTGGTTTAGTTGCTAAGATTAGTAACTCGAAACGGGAGTTGCAGAATAAACACAGACTAGTTAAGGGTGAAGTGACGATGTGTGTTGGAGTAGTTTCAAGATTGATATGATCATCATCGCACACTCCCTATACTTTCGGGATTAATGTTGAACCTAAATAAGTGTTATTTGGTGTTTGCATTGAGCATGAATATGATTTGATCATGTTTATTGCAATACGGTTATTCATTTAAATTAGAGAATAATTGTTGTTCTGTTTACATGAATAAAACCTTCTATGGTCATACACACCAACGAAAATGGTTTGTTGGATCTCAATAGTACTGATACACATATTCATAATGTTGAAGCCAAAAGATGCAGAGTTGATAATGATAGTGCAACTTATTTGTGGCACTGCCGTTTAGGTCATATCGGTGTAAAGCGCATGAAGAAACTCCATACTGATGGACTTTTGGAATCACTTGATTATGAATCACTTGGTACTTGCGAACCGTGCCTCATGGGCAAGATGACTAAAATGCCGTTCTCTGGTACTATGGAGAGACCAATAGATTTGTTGGAAATCATACATACAGATGTATGTGGTTCGATGAATGTTGAGGCTCGTGGCGGATATCATTATTTTCTCACCTTCACAGATGATTTAAGCAGATATGGGTATACCTACTTGATGAAACATAAGTCTGAAACATTTGAAAAGTTCAAAGAATTTCAGAGTGAAGTGGAAAATCATCGTGACAAGAAAATAAGGTTTCTACGATCTGATCGCGGAGACAAATATTTGAGTTACGAGTTTGGTCTTCAATTAAAACAATGTGGAATAGTTTCAGAAATTCGTGCCACCTGGAACACCACAGCATAATGGTGTGTCCGAACGTCATAACCGTACTTTATTGGATATAGTACAATCTATGATGTTTCTTACTGATTTACCACTATCGTTTTGGGGTCATGCATTAGAGATAGCTACATTCACGTTAAAAAGGGGCACCATCTAAGTCCGTTGAGATGACACAATATGAACTGTGGTTTGGCAAGAAACCAAAGTTGTCGTTTCTTAAAGTTTGGGGTTGCGATGCTTATAAGAAAAAGTTTCATCATGATAAGCTCAAACCCAAATCGAAGAAATGTGTCTTCATAGGATACCCAAAGGAGACAGTTGGGTACACCTTCTATCACAGATCCGAAGGCAAGACATTCGTTGCTGAGAATGGATACTTTCTAGAGAAGGAGTTTCTCTCGAAAGAAGCGAGTTGGAGGAAAGTAGAACTTGATGAGGTAACCGTACCTGCTCCCTTATTGTAAAGTAGCTCATCACATAAACCGGTTCCTGTGACAACTATACCAATTAGTGAGGAAGTTAATAATGATGATCATGAAACTTCAGATCAAGTTATTACTGAACCTCGTAGATCAACCAGAGTAAGATCCGCACCAAAGTGGTACGGTAATCTGTTCTGGAAGTCATGCTACTGGATCATGATGAACCTACGAACTATGAAGAAGCGATGGTGAGCCCAGATTCCGCAAAATGGCTTGAAACCATGAAATCTGAGATGGGATCCATGTATGAGAACAAAGTGTGGACTTTGATTGACTTGCCCAATGATCGGTGAGCCATTGAGATTAAATGGAACTTCAAGAGGAAGACGGACGCTGATAGTAGTGTTACTATCTACAAAGCTAGAATTGTCGCAAAAGGTTTTCAACAAGTTCAAGGTGTTGACTACGATGAGAGTTTCTCACTTGTATCTATGCTTAAGTCTGTCCGAATCATGTTAGCAAATGCCGCATTTTATGAAATCTGGCAAATGGATAAACAAAACTGCATTCCTTAATGGAGTTATTAAAGAAGAGTTGTATATGATGCAACCAGAAGGTTTTGTCGATCCTAAAGGTGTTAACAAATTGTGCAAGCTCCAGCGATCCATCTATGGACTGGTGCAAGCATCTCGGAGTTGGAATATACGCTTTGATGAGTTGATCAAAGCATATAGTTTTATACAGACTTGCGGTGGAGCCTGTATTTACAAGAAAGTGAATGGGAGCACTACAAAATTTCTGATAAGTATATGTGAATGACATATTGTTGATCGGAAATGATGTAGAATTATTCTGCAAAGCATAAAGGAGTGTTTCAAAGAAAGACCTCGGTGAAGCTGCTTACATATTGAGTATCAAGATCTATAGAGATAGATCAAGACGCTTGATAAGTTTTTTCAATGAATACATACCTTGACAAGATTTTGAAGTAAGTTCAAAATGGAACAGTCGAAGAAAGAGTTCTTACCTATGTTACAAGGTGTGAAATTGAGTAAGACTCAAAGTCTGACCACGGCAGAAGATAGAAAGAATGAAAGTCATTCCCTATGCCTTAGCCATAGGTTCTATAAAGTATGACATGCCGTGTACCAGATCTATTGTACACTGTGTTTAGCAAGGGAGTACAATAGTGATCTAGGAGTAGATCACTGGACAACAGTCAAAATTATCCTTAGTGGAATAAGGATATGTTTCTCGATTATGGAGGTGACAAAAGGTTCGTCGTAAAGGGTTACGTCGATACAAGTTTTGACACTGATCCAGATGATTCTAAATCTCAATCTGGATACATATTGAAAGTGGGAGAAATTAGCTAGAGTAGCTCCGTGCAAAGCATTGTTGACATAGAAATTTGCAAAATACATACGGATCTGAATGTGGCAGACCCGTTGACTAAACTTCTCTCACAAGAAAAACATGATCACACCTTAGTACTCTTTGGGTGTGAAACCACATGGCGATGTGAACTAGATTTTTGACTCTAGTAAACCCTTTGGGTGTTGATCACATGACGATGTGAACTATGGGTGTTAATCACATGGCGATGTCAACTATTGGTGTTAAATCACATGGCGATGTGAACTAGATTATTGACTCTAGTGCAAATGGGAGACTAAAGGAAATATGCCCTAGAGGCAATAATAAAGTTATTATTTATTTCCTTATATCATGATAAATGTTTGTTATTCATGGTAGAATTGTATTAACCGGAAACATAGTACATGTGTGAATACATAGACAAACAAAGTGTCACTAGTATGCCTCTACTTGACTAGCTCGTTCATCGAAGATGGTTATGTTTCCTAACCATATACATGAGTTGTCATTTGATTAACGGGATCACATCATTAGGAGAATGATGTGATTGACATGACCCATTCTGTTAGCTTAGCACATGATAGTTTAGGATGTTGCTATTGCTTTCTTCATGACTTATACATGTTCCTATGACTATGAGATTATGCAACTCCCGTTTACCGGAGGAACACTTTGTGTGCTACCAAACATCACAACGTAACTGGGTGATTATAAAGGTGCTCTACAGGTGTCTCCGAAGGTACTTGTTGGATTGGCGTATTTCGAGATTAGGATTTGTCGCTCCGATTGTCGGAGAGGTATCTCTGGGCCCACTCGGTAATGCACATCACTTAAGCCTTGCAAGCATTGCAACTAATGAGTCAGTTGCGGAATGATGTATTACGGAACGAGTAAAGAGACTTGCTGGTAACGAGATTGAACTAGGTATTGGAATACTGACGATCGAATCTCGGGCAAATAACATACCGATGACAAAGGGAACAACGTATGGTTTGACCGATAAAGATCTTCGGAGAATATGTAGGAACCAATATGAGCATCCAGGTTCCGCTATTGGTTATTTACCGGAGACGTGTCTCGGTCATGTCTAATAGTTCTCGAACCCGTAGGGTCCGCACGCTTAAAGTTCGGTGATGATCATAATTAGGGTTTTGTGTTTTGATGTACCGAAGGTTGTTCGGAGTCCCGGATGTGATCACGGACATGACGAGGAGTCTCGAAATGGTCGAGACATAAAGATTGATATATTGGACGCCTATATTTGGATATCGGAATCGTTCCGAGTGAAATCGGGATTTTACCGGAGTACCGGGGGGTTACCGGAACCCCCCAGGGGTTAATGGGCCTACATGGTGTTGGGGAACGTAGCAATAATTCAAAATTTTCCTACGTGTCACCAAGATCAATCTATGGAGTCATCTAGCAATGAGGGAGGAGTGGATCTACATACCCTTGTAGATCGCGCGCGGAAGCGTTCAAGAGAACGGGGTTGATGGAGTCGTACTCGTCGTGATCCAAATCACCGATGATCCTAGCGCCGAACGGACGGCACCTCCGCGTTCAACACACGTACAGAGCAGCGACGTCTCCTCCTTCTTGATCCAGCAAGGGGGAAGGAGAGGTTGATGGAGATCCAGCAGCACGACGGCGTGGTGGTGGAAGTAGCGGGATTCCAACAGGGCTTCGCCAAGCGCTGTGGGAGGAGGGAGATGTGTCACGGGAGGGAGAGGGAGACGCTAGGGCTTAGGTGCGGCTGCCCTCCCTTCCCCCCACTATATATAGGGCCAAGGGAGAGGGGGGGCGCAGCCTTGGCCCTTCCTCCAAGGAAGGGTGCGGCTAGGGAGGAGTCCCTCCTCCCCAAGGCACCTAGGAGGTGCCTTCCCCTTTTAGGACTCTTCCTTTCCTTATCTATTGGCGCATGGGCCTCTTGGGGCTGGTGCCCTTGGCCCATATAGGCCAAGGTGCACACCCCTATAGCCCATGTGGCCCCCCGGGGCAGGTGGCCCCATCCGGTGGACCCCCGGGACCCTTTCGGTGGTCCCGGTACAATACGGGTGACCCCGAAACTTGTCCCGATGGCCGAAATAGCACTTCCTATATATAATTCTTTACCTCCGGACCATTCCGGAACTCCTCGTGACGTCCGGGATCTCATCCGGTACTCCGAACAATATTCGGGTTACCGCATACTAATATCTCTATAACCCTAGCGTCACCGAACCTTAAGTGTGTAGACCCTACGGGTTCGGGAGACATGCAGACATGACCGAGATGACTCTCCGGTCAATAACCAACAGCGGGATCTAGATACCCATGTTGGCTCCCACATGTTCCACGATGATCTCATCGGATGAACCACGATGTCGAGGATTCGATCAATCCCGTATGCAATTCCCTTTGTCTAGCGGTACGATACTTGCCCGAGATTCGATCGTCGATATCCCGATACCTTGTTCAATCTCGTTACCGGCAAGTCTCTTTACTCGTTCTGTAACACATCATCCCGTGATCAACTCCTTGATCACATTGTGCACATTATGATGATGTCCTACCGAGTGGGCCCAGAGATACCTCTCCGTCACACGGAGTGACAAATCCCAGTCTCGATTCGTGCCAACCCAACAGACACTTTCAGAGATACCCGTAGTGCACCTTTATAGTCACCCAGTTACGTTGTGACGTTTGGCACACCCAAAGTATTCCTACGGTATCCGGGAGTTGCACAATCTCATGGTCTAAGGAAATGATACTTGACATTAGAAAAGCTTTAGCGAACGAACTACACGATCTTTGTGCTAGGCTTAGGATTGGGTCTTGTCCATCACATCATTCTCCTAATGATGTGATCCCGTTATCAACGACATCTAATGTCCATGGTTAGGAAACCATAACCATCTATTGATCAACGAGCTAGTCAACTAGAGGCTTACTAGGGACATGGTGTTGTTATGTATCCACACATGTATCTGAGTTTCCTATCAATACAACTCTAGCATGGATAATAAACGATTATCATGAATAAGGAAATATAATAACTTATTTATTATTGCCTCTAGGGCATATTTCCAACAGTCTCCCACTTGCACTAGAGTCAATAATCTAGTTCACATCGCCATGTGATTAACACTCACAGGTCACATCGCCATGTGACCAACATCCAAAGAGTTTACTAGAGTCAATAATCTAGTTCACATCACTATGTGATTAACACTCAATGATTTCTGAGTTTGATCATGTTGCTTGTGAGAGAGGTTTTAGTCAACGGGTCTGCAACATTCAGATCCGTATGTACTTCGCAAATCTCTATGTCATCTCCTAGATGTAGCTACCACGTTCTACTTGGTGCTATTCCAAATAACTGTTCTACTTGGAGCTATACTAAATTGTCGCTCCATTATACGTATCGGGTATCTCTACTCAGAGCTATCCGGATAGATGTTAAGCTTGCATCGACATAACCCTTTACGACGAACTCTTTTACCACCTCCATAATCGAGAAAATTCCTTAGTCCACTAGTTACTAAGGATAACTTTGACCACTGTCCTATGATCCATTCTTGGATCACTCTTGTACCCCTTGACTGACTCATGGCAAGGCACACTTCAGGTGCGGTACACAGCATAGCATACTGTAGAGCCTACATCTTAAGCATAGGCGACGACCTTCGTCCTTTCTCTCCTTCCGTGGTCAAGCTTTAAGTCTTAACTTCATACCTTACAACTCAAGCAAGAACTCCTTCTTCGACTGATCCATCTTGAACACCTTCAAGATCATGTCAAGGTATGTGCTCATTTGAAAGTACCATTAAGCGTTTTGATCTATCCTTATAGATCTTGATGCTCAATGTTCAAGTAGCTTAATCCAGGCTTTCCATTGAAAAACACTTTCCAAATAACCCTATATGCTTTCCAGAAATTCTACATCATTTCTGATCAACAATATGTCAACAACATATATTCATCAGAAATTCTATAGTGCTCCCACTCACTTCTTTGGAAATACAAGTTTCTCATAAACTTTGTATACACCCAAAATCTTTGATCATCTCATCAAAGCATACATTCCAACTTCGAGATGCTTACTCCAGTCCTTAGAAGGATTGCTGGAGCTTTGCTTACTTATTAGCATCTTTCAGGATTGACAAAACCTTCCGGTTGTATCACATACAACCTTTCCTCAAAAATCGTCGAGGAAACAATGTTTTTGACATCCTATCTGCAAGATTTCATAATTAATGCAGTGACTGCTAATATAATTCCAACGGACTCTTAGTATCGCTACGAGTGAGAAAGTCTCACCATAGTCAACTCCTTGAACTTGTCGGTAAACTTCTTAACGACAAGTCGAGCTTTCTTAATGGTGACATTTACCATCATTGTCCGTCTTCCTTTTAAAATCCATCTGTACTCAACGGCCTCACGACCATCGAGCTGTTCTGTCAAAGTCTACACTTTGTTTCCATACATGGATCTTCTCTCGGATTTTATGGCCTCGAGCCATTTATCGGAATCCAGGCCCACCACCGCTTCTCCATAGCTCGTAGGTTCATTGTTGTCTAGCAACATGACTTCCAAGACAGGATTACGTACCACTCTGAAGTAGCACGCATCCTTGTCATCCCACGAGGTTTGGTAGTGACTTGATCTCAAGTTTCATGATTAATATCATAAGCTTCCACTTTAATTGGTGTAGGTGCCACAGGAACAACTCTTTGTGCCCTGCTATACACCAGTTGAAGTGACGGTTCAATAACCTCATCAAGTCTCCACCATTCTCCCACTCAATTCTTTCGAGAGAAACTTTTTCTCGAGAAAGGATCCGATTCTAGAAACAATCCCTTGTTGCTTTCGGATCTGAGACAGGAGGTATACCCAACTGCTTTGGGTGTCCTATGAAGATGCATTTATCCACTTTGGGTTCGAGCTTATCATACTGAAACTTTTTCACATAAGCGTCGCAGCCCCAAACTTTTAAGAAATGACAACTTAGGTTTCTCTAAACCATAGTTCATACGGTGTCATCTCATCGGAATTACGTGGTGCCCTATTTAAAGTGAATGTGGTTGTCTCTAACGCCTAACCCATAAACTATCATGGTAATTCGATAAGAGACATCATGGTATGCATCATATCCAATAGGATGCAGTTATGATGTTCGGACACACCATCACACTATGGTGTTCCAGGCTGTATTAGTTGTGAAACAATTTCCACAATGTCTTAATTTTGTGCCAAACTCGTAATTCAGATATTCATCTCTATGATCATATCATAGATCTTTTATCCTCTTGCCACGACGATCTTTCAACTTCACACTGAAATTACTTAAACCTTTCAATAATCCAGACTTGTGTTTCATCAAGTAAATATACTCAGCATCTACTCAAATCATCTGTAAAGTAAGAACATAACAATATCCACTGCGTGCCTCAACACTCATTGGACTGCACACATCAAAATGTATTACTTCCAACAAGTTGCTTTCTTGTTCGATCTTACTGAAAACGAGGCCTTTCAGTCATCTTGCCCTTGTGGTATGATTTGCATGTCTCAAGTGATTCAAAATCAAGTGAGTCCAAACGATCCATCTGCATGGAGTTTCTTCATGCATATCTACCAATAGACATGGTTCGCATGTCTCAATCTTTTCAGAAACGAGTGAGTCCCGCTCTCCTTCCCTTCCCCCTCTCCCTTCCTTCCCCCTCCTCACAGGAGGAATCCTACTAGGACTTGGAGTCCTAGTAGTACTTCCCTCTCCTGGAGCGCCCTATAGGGGCCGGCCGCCCTTCCCCTCCCCTCCTTTATATAAGGGGGCATGGGGGCACCCTAGAACACACAAGTTTCTCTTAACCGTGTGCGGTGCCCCCCTCCACAATTACACACCCCGGTCATATCGTCGTAGTGCTTAGGCGAAGCCCTGAGCCGGTAACTTCATCATCAACGTCTCCACGCCGTCGTGCTGAGGGAACTCTCCCTCGTCCTCAACTGGATCAAGAGATCGAGGGACGTCATCGAGCTGAACGTGTGCTGAACGCGGAGGTGCCGTACGTCGTGCTTGGATCGGTTGGATCGCGAAGACGTTCGACTATATCAACCGCATTACTAAATGCTTTCACTTTTGGTCTACGAGGGTACGTGGACACACTCTCCCCTCTCATTTCTATGCATCTCCTAGATAGATCTTGCGTGATCGTAGGAAATGTTTTGAAATACGGTGTTCCCCAACAGATGCTCCCCTGATCGGCGCACTTCAATGCCCAAGAAGAAGTGGAGATCACCAAGATCCTTGAGGGCAAACTCAGTGTGGAGGTCCTGAATGAGACGAGTGACAGTTGATGGTGATGAGCTCATGATAATTATGTCATCCACATATACCTACATAAAAATGACTCCACCAGAATTGTACACAAACAATGATGTATCAGCACGAGAGGGCATGAAACTCAGCTCCTAGAGTTTGGAGCTGAGACAAGAGTACCATGCATGAGGTGACTGCTTAAGACCATAGTTCTCCTTGTCCAAGCTGCAAACATGATTCGGAAAACGTGATTCAACATACCTAGGTGGTTGACACATGAAAACTTCCTCTTCCAAAACGCCATGTAGGAACACATTCTGCACATCAAGCAGCCAAAGAACCCAGCCACGAGACACTTCAGGAGACAAGACCAAATGAATAGTGGCAGATTTCACAACAGGACTGAAGGTATCCTCATAATCAACACCATATCGTTGCTTGAACCCTTTGGCCACCAGACGAGCTTTATGATGCTCAATAGTACCATCAGCACGTCTTTTGATGCGGAACACACATTTGCAGTCAATAAGATTGCATATAGATGCAGGAAGAACGAGATGCTAACGGTTTCACACTTACTACTCACAGTACCGCACCTAGCTAGTCAACCCATGAAGGCATCCATGTCTCCCTTGATAAGGCCCGCTCGGCTCCAGCTCCGACTCTCCCTCTCGATAACTGATATAACTTTTCGCAAGGATGGTGTTGCCCGTCAAACATGACTGCATTTCGATGCTTCCATAGAGTCGACATACCAAGTGTTATCACCATCCGGTTGTCCTTGCCTGAGTGTCGGCTGCTCACCTTACTGATGCACCAATCCAGGAGTACTTCCCCTTGAGTGGGCGCCCAAGCCCAAAGCCGTGCAAACCATCATCCAAGTTTGCCTAGCAAAAACGCACTCGATAAGGATGTGGTTCATTTTTTCCTCGTCTAGATCGCATAACGGGCAACTATCTTGGTGAGGTAGCCCCATCAAAGCAAGGTGATCTGATGTCCAACACCAATCCTAAAATGCTAGCCAAGAGTAAAACCGGCATTGAAGAGGCGCACTTGATTTCCATGTAAAGTTTGTTGTCGGAGCGGCCTCCTTGCCGCAAAACTTAGCGGCATAGGCTGATCTGGTCGAGAACAGTCCATCCTTCTCCCAGGCCCACTGGACCATGTCCGTGACCGTGCCCTCAAGGTTCACCGTGGCGACGCGATCCCATTGAGTGAAAAACTCCAGTAACTGCTCCTTAGTTAGTTCCTGGCTGAAATCCCCCGCCCAGGTGCTGTTCGTCCTTGCTTCTGCGACCGTTCATGATTTCCGTAATCTGCATGGGACTTTGTCATAGATCCTTGGTGCTAGCTCCTGCACTCGATAGCCCTGAAGCCAATGATTCTCCTGCATGGAACAAAGGCATAGATTCTTTTGGCACCGTGATCTGGAACTCACACCATGTCCATGTGGGGTCAGCTCTTTGCAACCAAGGCCATCGTGCCTACATTGCTATGTTCAACCATCCGAGGTTGGGGATTCCTAGGCCTCCTACCCACTTGGGGGTGCACACGGTATCCCATGCCACCACACAGTTTCCACCTTTGGCCTGAGCCTTGCCGCACCATCAGAACCCCCTGCAGATCTTGGTCATTGCCGAAAATGTCTTAGGCAGAATGTCTAACGCCATCATGGTGTGAATGGGTATCACGCAAAGGATTGATTGGACCAGAAGTAGGCGGCTCTCCAAGTGGGCAAGTAAGCTACGAGCTGATCCACCAAACCGTGCAACTGCGATGTCGACTGTGTGAGTGGTAGTCCAAAGTACTTGCAGGGAATCCCAGGATTTCACTGACCGCCACCATGTCATCTATCGAGCATCTGATGGGTATGGCCACACTCTTTAATAAGTTAACCTTTAGTCCTGAAGCTTCTCCAAAAAGCTCCAAAATTCTTGAGCAAGTTCTCAGCTCAATATCTCGTGGCTTGATGAAAATCACTACATCGTCCGCAAATATAGACACCCTAAGCTTCATCCCCCTTCTTGCTAGGGGAGAAAGGAGACCCCGTGTTGTAGCAAGCTTGAACATCTTTTGCAGAGGCTCCATGATCACTATGAATAGCATTGGTGACAGCTGATCACCTTGGTGTAGCCCCTTGCAGTTGAAAATAGTTCTCCCTGGCACTACATTGACCATTTTTTTAGAAATAAAGGAGGACCCCTGGCCTCTGCATCTGGACGATGCATGCAGTCACTTTATTAATTATTCACACAAGACCTTACAAAGTCATACAACAGTAATACTAAAGCCACCGTCTAGGCAACATCTGTCGCTACTCCTATCCAGATGATGTAGGGATGCTGATAGTCTGGGCCTAACACCAAACAGACCTCGCAACCAAACCTAACATTTAGGACCTGAGGTCCAAACCAGGACGCCTGCCGGGTATGGGGCACCCACCAGTCCGGCGCACTCCTCAACCAGGACGCCTGCCGGGTATAAGGCCGTTGCAGCCACCTCCCACCAATTCATCTTTAGTGATGTACTGCTGCATCTACCTTGCCCGGTCTAGCTGCCGTCGACGCCACCACGACGGCAGACAATGCCACCATCCTGTGCTCGTCCATCATCACACGCCCATCGACGAGACCCCGCTGCTCCATGCCGCCGAGACCCGCCGTCGCCGACGCGAGAGAAGGCACGCCACACCATCTCACGCCTCTTCCATCCGGAGCGGCTCCATAAACGATGCCCCCAATAGGGAACACGGCACCGCAGCGCCGCCATCATCCGATCCAGATATCTTAGGATTTCTCCCGGAGCGGCACGAGCAGTTGACGATAGTTGCTTGACGATGCCTTTATCAAGGTAACGACGTAGACGCCTCCATCGCCCACCATGACCGGAGTCGGCTCAATTTTCACCGGCGACTATGTCTCCCCAACTCGCTAATAGTAGGATCCAAAATCCGTCACTACCAACCTGGCCAACCGCCTTCGGTAGAGAAGGCAACCACCACCATCATGCATGGGCGAAGAGACCCGGACGTATCCTCGTGGAAGTACTCCCAAGTAGTCCACAAATCCATGACAGCCACCTTTCACCAAAGCCCAATTTCCTCAGCATCTCGATGAGAAACGACCATTGGTAGCTAATCATCCATCTCTTAAGTCCCGTCTTGAGATCACGCTCGCTCGGGGAGAGGTTCCTGGATTCTTGGGCGGTTTCCAGGTGGGGAAACCATGGCGCATTGGTAGCTAGCTGTTCCACTGTGACCATGGTGGAGCTGGAAGAGAAGAAGAGACTATTGTGGGATGAACTATGGCGGTGGACAAAGTCAAACATCATACATGTCAAAATTGTTGGCATGTCAAAATCAAAAGTTCACGCAGTTGACCGCAAGCTGGGAACACTGAAGACGCATGTTGGCGTTCAACGTGACCACCCGTTGAATATGAGTTCCAGAAAAGGAAAAACAACAACCGTAACCGAAGTTGTCTCAACTTATTTTGCAAGTCGCAAACGTAATTCAACGTTGGAACCGGGGCATGCAGGTACGTCGCGTTGGACTAGAGCGCCATGGCACGTGTTCTACCAACACATGTCTCCAAAGACTAATCGTCGTCTATTAACACGCAGTCCGGTCGTCCCATGCACACATCTGCATTCACTTGATCTTTCTTAGACGAGCTAGCAAACACGCACGATGATCGATCAGAGTAAACAGAAAGACGGACGTGGCCGGCCTTGTGTGCACCGGTCGTCCCGTCCCGCCCAAGCGCGTGCTCCCATGCCAACGAACGCAAGGGGTGCCGTCATGCAAAGGTGCAACAAAAAGACGGACGAATTCCACAAAGCGCACGATAGGGTTAGGATTAGGTATATGGCCATATATGCATGTCCCTGGCCATGCGTTGCACATGTAATTTCTAATTTGCGGCGGCCGTCCAGACATGCATATTTTCCTTGCCTTTTTTGGTTTCCAACGGGAGTTTTGGAACGCTATCTGGTTCTAAAAAGCCAGCCAGGGAGAGCTTGCGCAGGCGCTTTCGGTGCACGGCATGACCACTCTACGTGCGACGCTGCACCTTTATGACCTGTGTGTACGAAGACGCTAGCTGCTTCAAATGGGAAGGAGAAAGCAGATAGTCAGCTGTTTCCCAAAGAAACACGCTCTCGATCGAGTGCAAACGACCCACACAGATTGAGGCCCATGCAGCCAGCCACCTAATTGTAGACCAGGTTGGTGCCGTGCCGCGTCCCTACGCTCGCTTTTCGTCGTCCAACTTTGCCCCCTTTTTTTCCCACACGGATCTTCTCATTTCACAGGGATTAAAAGAAAAGACCACTTCCCCGGCTTGCCTGCTGTGGACTGTAGAACCATCACGGAAACACCCCAGGGCGCAAAAATGTGCTCTATAATGGCAGAAAAGCATGCGGTGCAAAAGGCCTCGACCATCTTTTATATATAGCGGTGGAATGGAAGGTGATCACCACAGCACTCGTATCCTACGCCCCCACCCACTTGATCACCGCAAGAGGGCAAAGCATCAATCAACCCCATTCCCCTTGTGCTGGCTGCTCCGGCCTCTTCTGTTCCCCGGCGACGAGAGTGATGGGATCGCCGGTTTCTTTTCCACGCGAGCTGCTGTACGTGGTGGCGGGCGCGGCCATCGCGTGGTGCGCCGTGCGGGCGCTGGAGTGGGCGTGGTGGAGGCCCCGGCGCCTGGACCGGGCGCTGCGGTCGCAGGGCCTTCGCGGCACGGCGTACCGCTCCGTGGCCGGCGACGCGCCGCTGGCCGAGAGGCTCAACGAGGACGCGAGGTCCCGGTCCATGCCGCTCGGCTGCCACGACGTCGTGCCCCGGGCCATGCCGCTGTTCCACCAGACCATGAAGGAGCACGGTACGTCTCCTACTTCTCTTGTTCTCTTTCTCGCCTGTCCCTTGACCTTGGAGTCGGCTGCATTGGTTTGCCTTGGAAACTTCTTTGGTCTTGTCACTCGGTCGTCCAGGAACATGTTTCCAACAGCAGATTCAGTTTTCATCATATATATTTTTTGGTTGACTACCGGAATCATTTTTCGTTGTATACATACACCGTTATTGGCTGTTTTTCTCATGCTAATTTTCTTTTGCGCGGCCTTTTCTTATGCTATTTTGAAGTTCAATTCTACTCTATTACAGTTTGGTAACAGATTAGAACGACCAGATTTACGGACACTCAAGGTATCTAGCTATAGGAGCATTTGTAAAAGAGAGTATCAACAAGAAAATCCCATGCTGCATGATTGCATCCAAGGCCATATTCCTATTTGCGTACGCTAGCTAGTAGACATCATCATTCCAAAGAGGAAAACACCAACTCAATAGTCCAGTTCGAAAGGTACCCACACTAATGTGATGATGACTAGACTCTAGATCCCACCCTTCTTATTTTAGTGGGTGCATCGGGCTTCATTTTTCTATCCACGAAATCTAATGATGTTCTAGCAAACTAGACAAACCGTACCCCACTTAGGTAAATGGGCTAACTGAAAATGAAAATGTAGACGTGTATTCATAATAACTGAAGAAATGAAAAAGAACTGCTGATACAAGCTACCTCGTGATTGTCTAATATCATTTCATTTCATTTCAGGTAAAATGTCTATCACTTGGTTTGGACCGTCGCCTAGAGTGACCATTACCAAGCCCGCACTGGTGCGAGAAGTACTGTCCAACAAGTCCGGCGACTTTGAGAAGCTCAAGTTGGGCCGACTTCAGAGGATGTTGCACAATGGCATTGGTAGCCACGAGGGCGAGAAATGGGCCAAGCACCGGAGGATCATCAACCCTGCCTTCCATCTCGAGAAGCTCAAGGTGATTTATTATTTATTTTTGGTTGGGTCATTGACATGGCGGCAGACTGGCATTGGTTGGTTCCAGGGAGTGACAAAATTGGTGTTCAATTTTCAGTGCATGTTGCCAGCTTTCGCTGCATGTTGCGCCGACCTGGTGGACAGATGGGAAGGCCTAGCCGCGGGTGACGCGCCATGCGAGGTAGATGTCTGGCCCGACATGCAGAACCTGACAGGGGATGTCATCTCTCGCGCTGCCTTTGGCAGCAGCTACCTGGAGGGCCGGAGGATCTTCCAGCTCCAGGGGGAGCAGATCGAGCTCGCCGTGCTCGCCATGAACAAGATACATATCCCTGGTTATTTGTGAGTTCTCTGTCTGCGATTACTCTCCTTCTGCACGTACATCGATCAATGGTGCAAATTTGGGTTTTTCCTACGGCACTGCGCTGCAGACTCTGTCCTGATACATTATTGTATGTCCAGGTTCTTCCCAACAAAAGCCAACCGAAGGATGAGGCAGATCGCTGCCGAGATCGAGAGGATCCTCAAGGGCATCATCGCGAAAAGAGAGAACGCCTTGAGGGCCGGCCAAGCCACGAGCGACGATCTTCTCGGGCTGCTGCTGGAGTCCAACATGGCACACACCAGGGCGGGCGGCAATTCCAAGGCCGGCATCACGACCGACGACGTGATCGGAGAGTGCAAGCTATTCTACTTCGCCGGCATGGAGACCACGTCGGTGCTGCTCACGTGGACGATGATCGTCCTCTGCATGCACCCGGAGTGGCAGGACCGCGCCAGGGAGGAGGTCCTGCATGTCTTCGGCGACCGCACGCCGGATTACGACGGGCTAAGTCGCCTGAGAATTGTGACCATGGTGCTGTACGAGGTGCTGCGGCTATACACGCCGCTGACGGCGCTCCAGCGCAAGACGTACAGGCCGACAGAGCTCGGCGGCGTCAGGTACCCGGCGGGCGTGGTGCTTATGCTGCCGTTGTTGAGCGTCCACCACGACAAGGAGGTTTGGGGCGCGGACGCCCATGAGTTCAGGCCGGAGAGGTTCTCCGAGGGGATCTCCAAGGCGTCCGTCGACGCGCCGGCCTTCTTCCCGTTCGGCTGGGGCCCGCGCATCTGTGTCGGCCAGAACTTCGCGCTGCTCGAGGCTAAAATGGGGCTCGCCATGATCCTGCAGCGCTTCTCCTTCGACCTCTCGCCGTCCTACACACACGCGCCCTTCACCGTTGGCCTGCTGCAGCCTGAGCACGGCGCGCAGGTCAGGCTCAAGAGGCTTCACTGAGCTACAGTACATATTACAAAATCAGTTGATCTGCATGTACAGCATACTGGTGGATTCTAAGACTAACTAACGCACTCAAGACTCAACTACGTGTAAAAGGCCTGCTTGTGTATTGACTTTAGATGGAAGTCGGTTGTATCAGATGACTGGAGTTTCTCGACCAACGGTCAAATTTTCATTTGGAGAAACACTATATATCTTTCTTTCTTTTAACCATGCGAAACACTATTTCTTTTATGAAAAATAACAAATCTATTATAAAGATGGTAAACGTTTCTGACCGGCGGACCGGCTGAAACTTGAGCCGGTCGCGCGCGGTGCGTATGATAAAGAGAGATCGAACGTTCGGTGCTCTCCCCATATCACAACACTCGGTGCTATCCTTACCCATCCACGCATCGATCTATCCCTTCTTCCTCTGTTTCTTTCCCCACCAAGCTCTCCTCCTTTCTCCGCCATGGCCGCCACCACCCACCCCCCCCCCCCCTTCCCTTCCGCCATGTGGTGGCCGTGGCCGGTACCCACCTCCCCTTTCTGTCCTTGTGGTGTTGCCCCCCCCCCCCCCCCCCCTCTCCCCCCGCGTGCTCCTCTCCACTTTTGTGCCTTGCGGAGTTCAGCGATGCTGGAACCAGCGGCCATGATTGATCGCAACTAACAACCGCCACGGTGGAGACAGGAAAGCTCTGGTGCTGCAATAGGATTTTTTTTTCTTGGAACCGGAGTCCAAGGATGCTCGAACCAGAGGTTGGAACCAGCAGCTGCCGGCCGCGAAGACGACAAACTCTGGTGCTGCAACCATTGTTTTTTTTTGCTGGAACCAAGTGGGAGGAAAGCTGCAACCACTATTGGCCGGCAAATTTTTTGCTGGTACCGGCAAGATTTTTTGTTGCGAGGACAGGTGAGAGTTTTTGGTGTGACCGGCAACGGCGACGTGTTTTTTGCTCGAACCGACAATATTTTTTGCTGGAATTAGCATAATTATTTGCTGGAATCGGTTAGTTCGTTTGCTGCTTTAACTTTTTTGTGCTGGAACCATTGTTAATTATGGCTGGAATCGGCTACTGTTTTTGCTTCAACTGACCAGCGGGAGATTTCTGTCTGCTGAGTTTTTCCGCTGGAACACGATGGTTCTAGTCGACGGCGAGCCGGTGCCAGCGCCACAAGGGATATTACAACATGGTGGTGACCACGAGCTAGAACCGGATGGGAGGAGGCAAGCTGGAAGAGCATGTTGCAACCGAGGCAAGGGACCACCGCGAGCTCACCGGCGGTGGTGGCTGGTCACCTATGCGTCCATGGCTGGGGGCCGGTGGCTCGCTGCCCCCGTCCTCTTCCCATAAAGGGGTGTGTTGGCCTGATGTGTTTGGGAAAAGTCAAAGGTATGTGAGAGTTAGAGGTTGGGGATGAAGTGGGAGATTAGATCTCGCGGTTAGAAATTGCCACACCGGACGCACGGGACAGGACCGGCCGAAAATTAGGTCGGTGCACCGGCGCCTATCACTATCCAACTGTAAAAATTCATCTAAAGTATAAAGCATCTTAAACATAATAAAAATTATATCGAGTCTATGGACCAACGAACGATTATTGTCGCGTCAGAACGAGCCGTCAACACGTCATTGTTGCTGCTCTCATACTGAAGCCCGACTGACCTGGTTGATGACAGCCCACCATATATCTTACAATTTAGATGCATACACACACACCCTACCACCAAACGACATACTGCCGTGGAGTTTCAAGATGTGCCACACTATCGACAGGAATCGATGTCACCTGCCATTGAAGTAATCCGCTTAAAAAAAATTCAGCTAAAACAAGACAAACAGAATGTCGGACCAAGGGTTTGATCTCTCGTTGTTGGGGTACAACAACCCATCTTAGCTATTCCCTCCGTTCATTTTTATAAGTCGTTTCAGACAACTAAAATTGACCTATTTTGCATGATGTCTGAAATACTTATAAGGACTTATAAAAGTGAACAAAGGGAGTACCAATCATGGCTTGGTTCTTAATGATCAAAATTGTTATTGCCGTGGAAACAACAAAATAATAGAAGGTATGCCATTGTTAGTACTCAAGAAGTAAATTAGTGGGGCATGTATGGAAGACCTTATAGCGGAAGTCACCTTACGCTGATCACGAATAGGTCTAATGGCCTCATTGAACATGAATTGCTTTGTGTTAGAGAAACGATGAGTGACGTGTAGCCACATCCTAAGCTTCCCCTCTCTTGATGATCTGAGCCTTACAAGATCTCTGGAAGTATACTATATGTCAATATATTTTTTCCTTACTTGACGCAAAATTGCAAACATAAGAACATGACGTCGAACATATGTATTGACATAATTTTGTGGTTTACTTTGCTATGACTCACATCTTGTGTTTATTTTGCTGTTTTTTTCGTCTTGAGTCAACATGCATGTAACTATTTGTATATCGAACGTAAATTTCAAATTTAGAGACTTGGGAAAACTAACTTATGTTGCACCCTTGGGACTGAGTATGTATATATGTATTTATGTTTGTATTGAGTCATTAAACTTTACTAAGTGCAAAGTCGCACCTTTGAGATACTCTCACGAGAGACACACAATATCATAACACAAAGAAACTTAAACCGCACTTCAATTGTCGATATGTAATTCCCCATGCTTTCTATATCTAGAAGTGTCCAAGGCGAGCCAATGATAAGAAGTAATTATCAAAATCTATTTCACCAATATGGTCATCATTGGTGACCCCTATTGTGCTAACAAGTGGCTAGCACTTCCAGCTCATAGTTAGTATCTTTATATGCTTTTGGTGAATCCAAGATTCACATTGAGTTCAAGAAACATGTACTATGTAGAAGGACACATCCAAATTAAATAGAGATAAATTCAATCTAAAGATACTAGATCAAATATCAAAGTTTCCCACTCCTTCCAACCTATTCCTCAAATTTTCCACCTCCCCGGTACTTGCAAGTATTCCTACACTTCCAAGTTTGTAGCAAAGTGAAATAATAAAGTAAAAATAGCAATTTTGATGAAGATTTCAGTAATGGAGAATAGACCCAGAGGGCCATAGGTTAACAGTGGGAACTCCCTCGAAACAAGCAAGTGGTGTGGTGAACAAATTACTGTTGGGCAGCGATGAAATTGCAATATTTATATTTATGACTATGATCATTCATGATATAGTCTCATATAGGCATTACGTGTGTGATAAGTCGTTAATCCAACTGCATCTATGAGAAATCTCAAACGTATATATAATTTTCTATTGTTTCATGCTATTATATTATCACTTTTATATACTCTCTCCGTTCGGGAAAAGTTGTCTCCATGGCAATTTTACAGAAAAGCCCTCTCCAAACTCCCGACACAACCCGCACTCCTCGTCTTCTCCAGTCGATGCTCCACCGCTCCGACACAGGCACATGGACGCCGGAGCTCCCCTGCGCCGCGCTTCTCCCCTGCTCTCCCACGCGTCCTCCACCGCCGCCCCAGCTACCTCCTCCGTCGCTCCCTTTTGCCTCGCACAGCTCTCCGGCCTCCCGAATCTCCCCTCTTTCACCCCAAAAATTGCTTCTTCTTCCTCCCGCCATGTCTCTTGCTCGCGCCCACCCCCTCCCTCCTAGCGTTAATGGAAGAAGCGTGGCCAGCCCTCGGCCTGGTGGCCAGCGACGCGGTCTTCCCGCCCCCGCCTCCCCATGGCACCGCAGCTCCGACCCCTGTGGCGTGGGACGAGGCCGCGACGGCGCGACAGGAGACGGTGGCCAAGGAGTCGTCTGCGCAGGCGATGAGCCAGATCGTGTCCAACTGCGCCAACTCGAGCGGCCTGGCCGTGGCCATCGTCGACGCCAACGCCATCATCTCTGGCGGCCCCATGCTCGCCTCCACCGCGGGCCGGCTGGTCAATGTGCTCGAGATCCTCAAGGAGGTGCGCGACGCCGCATCGCACCGGAGACTCACGCTCCTACCCACCCCGTCGTGACCGTCGAGCCCTCCCCTGAGTTTGTCAAGAGAGGTCGAATGTTTACTTTAGCCGGCCCAGACCTCGTACTGCTGTTTTCACCTGCTGAATAGAGCTTAAGCTCTGCACTTTCATGGACTGAAGTTCAGTTTACTCATTATGCTTCTTTCTTTTTCTATAGGAAACAACAAAAACTTCTGTGCATGGAGTAATTGGGATCTGGAAAAATTACAAATCAAGTTTAGCTCCAGAATGCTCCAAATCATTTGATCAAGTTTAGCTCTTTGCAGTGTTGTATTCTATAGGGCTAGCTCGAACCGTGTGCACCAGGAAGAAGGCCAGCTCGAACCAACAGGATGCCTGCAAAACGATTTCGAACGAGGTGCGTGTAGTTAGCAGATTAGTTGCTCATGTATGTGTAGATAGAGGTATGAGTAGCTAAATTCAGAAACTTTCCTACACTAGGCACTGTAAACTTCCAGTACACACAATTCAGTTATCTTTTTAGTAGGAAAATTTTAGTAACAAATTTCAGAAGCTTGGATTTTCAAGGTAAATCTAACTATGCTTGAAACTGAAATTTAAACTGGGTATGCAGTAAATTATTTTTTTAAATACTCCAAGCTAATCCAAGTACTGAATTACTCCTTGCTGGGGGACATTTCCAAGAAATAATGAATGAACTTCTTCCTTTTCAACAAAATCTTTACCTGTAAATCCAAGCTAATCCAAGTAAATTTGTGGCTTATCAAACTCCAGAAACTAATCTAATGGGTGTAATCTCTGCTTCCTTCCTTCCATGGCTTTCATTTGGTGAAACAATGAATGAACTTCTTCCTTTTCAATAAATCTTTACCTATAAATATCTGAATATTTTTGCACAAGTACAGTTGCAGTGGACTGCACAAGTACTTAAATGCTCCAAGAAGAAGAAGAATTGTAATACTCCATTTGTAAGAAGAAGCATATGGTTTAGATTCTTCTTCTTCTTACAAATTGATAGATTGTGAACTGAAATTATTTGGAAATAAGATAGCACTTGAGATAAGATAGCAATTGATCTAGCTGATTATAATTTTCATCACACCATTATGTACATGATCCATGTGTTCCATGTAAATTCAGATTAACTGATTCAAGCAGGTGAGTTGCTGCCCGCTTTTGACAGGGGCCGACAAATTAGCAGTATAAAGTTGAAGTCATACACATGACACAATATATGACACATGACATACACATGACATACTCCTATCATTTCTTTTCCTTTCCCTGTATACTCCTTCCCCTTTCCTTTTCCTGAGCTCTATTCCCCTTGTTCTATAATGGCCACCGTGTTAGTAATTAGCTCTGCACTGCAATATACACCAGTTATTTCCTCTCCACCATTTTGTAGACGGTCCTTGTGTAGATGCGGTAGCTTGTAGGTATTTCCTCCTTGATCTTTCATGACTTCAACCATTACTGCTTGTAGTGTGATAAAGCTTTTGAACAACTTATGTGCATCATAATTCTCAAACTCCTCCTCTACACCATGTACCAACTCCTGGATATTCATAGGTGCTCTGCAGTTGGTTAGGGATTGGAGGGAGCGGTGAAAACAAAGGTCTAAAACATTAAGCTCGGGGCTGTTAGGCGGTTGCTGTAACAGTCGAATGTCTAGATCCGTTTGTTGCATAGCTTCCAAAAAACCTGCATCATTAGGTAGGTCATGTGGTCTCGCATTATCTTGTTGGATGAAAATTGTTGTGCCCACATCTCCGCAGGGCCACTTGTCTTGTATTGCAGGGATAACTTTATTGATCAGGTAATCTCTATAGACGAGCATGGTTACTTTCACTAATTTCATCTCTATCGTTCCTCAATCTCTGTTTTGGTTGGTTCTTTGCGCCTCAGTCTCTACCACGAACACCCAAGTGCTACTTTTTCCATCAAATGTTAGTTCCCCATCGTCGGTTGTAACGCCCCACATGTAACCTGCCATATTTGTATTCCAACTCTTGCCATTTTCGGCACTAAGTTATGATATTCCTCGTTGTTGGGTTTCGTCTCCGTGTTGCTTTTGTCTTTGTCATGCTTCTCATATCGTGTCATCATGTGCATGACATTTGCATACGTGTTCGTCTCATGCATCCGAGCATTTTCCCCGTTGTCCGTTTTGCATTCCAGCGCTCCTATGTCCTCCGGTGTCCCCTTTTACCTCTTTTCATGTGCTGGTGTTAAACGTTCTCGGATTGGACCGAGACTTGCCAAGCGGCCTTGGTTTACTACCGGTAGACCGCCTGTCAAGTTTTGTGCCATTTGGACTTCGTTTGATACTCCAACGGTTAACCGAGGAACCGAAAAGGCCTCGTGTGTGTTGCAGCCCAACACCCCTCCAAAGTGGCCTAAAACCCACCTAAACCCCCTCCGTCATCTCGGTCGTTCAATCACGATCGCGTGGCCGAAAATCG
The DNA here is from genome assembly GCA_034509565.1 of Triticum monococcum. NCBI lineage: Eukaryota > Viridiplantae > Streptophyta > Magnoliopsida > Poales > Poaceae > Triticum > Triticum monococcum. The sequence goes on from CM067843.1 coordinate 481,523,901, forward strand.
TGCTCAATTTGGAGCCTCCTAGCTGCCTCTACCTATAAATATAGACCCCTCATCCGAAATTTCGGGCGAAACCCTAACCTCTCCCTTTCCTCGCGCCGCCGGACGAAAAGCCGCCGTCCGGACGTGTCCGTTCCTGCCGCCGCCACGTGGCACCTCCCCATTCGCCGCCGCTCGCGCCCCACTTCGCCAGCCCGCCGAGGCCCGGGTCGGGCCCTCCCTAGCCCGCATGCCCGCCGCCGCCTTCGCTTGCCGCACCGCCGCCTGCCATCCTCGCCGACAAGCGCCGCCTCCTCGATCGCCGCGCCGCCTCCTCGGTCGCCGCGCCGCCAGCCCTGCGCCTCTCCGCTCCGCTCGCCACCCCGTCGCCGCCTCGCCGCTCCCCGTCGTCGCCGGCGACATCCCCGGCCGGCGACATCCCCGGCCGGATCCGCCTCCTCCCCTCAACTCCGGCGAGCTCCTTCGAGCTCCGGCCGCCGCCCCGCACTGTTCCGGCGAACCTCGATAAGCATGCACGAACCCTAGATCCAGATCTGGGAGGTTGACCTCGTTTTTTTCCTAAGTCCCAGTAATTTTTAGCATACTTCATCGCATCATAACTTAGCATTCGTGGCTCCGTTTTGGGCGTGTAGCACATCAAATTGTTCGTCTCGATGTGTACTTCATTTCATTCCATTGCACCATGTTCATTTGAGTTTATCTTGATGCCCTAAATGCAGTTGCAAGAGTGCTATGTAATGTTAGTGTCTGCTTCTTAACAGATGTTGGTCATTTGTCATTTTTGCCATGTTTAATATGTGCCTCCTATGAACTTGAGCCCTACATGTGTTTTGAAGTATGCCATTCCATCTTTACATGGGTGTATGCCATGTATCTTTGTGATCTTTGTGGTGGCTAGCACAACCATGCAAAGTAGCTCTCGTGATGTTGCTGATTTCAGGGACTTAGAATTCTTCTAAGTCAGTTTCCTGATTATATTTTTATGCCATGTATTCTTGTTGCTACAGAGTGATCCATGCCTCTTTTGAGCATGTTCAGTAAGGATGATTTTGAGATATTGTTATGCTCTATCCATCCATGTCTTTGTTTGCAATTATGGAGTGCCCTAGCATGAGTCAATATTGATCTACTTTTGCTATAAAATGTTCCTGGCAGATTGTTTATGGGTTAAGCAATTTTGCCGAGGTTGTTGTAGTTGATCCATGCATGTTATGAGGTTGTTCTTGCCATGGTTAGCTTATTTATCATGTCTACTTGCTGGGTGTATGCTTAGTTTGTCATGGAATGCCTTGTGGTGAGTGCATCGAGCTCGTAAACATGCCTACGTAAATCTGTTTTGCCATGTTCCAGTTTTCTACTAAGTCCAAATATGTTAATGAAAGTTGCTATGTTCACATGGTTGCCATTGTATTTTCTGATCCCTTTTGGCTTATGGTCATTAAGGGACTTTTGTTATATGCTTTGTGTAGTTTCATGCCATGCCTTGCTTTTCTATGATATGTTCCTGTAGCATGTTGTTATCTTGCTCTAAACATTGCTTCCTGATGTTAAATCCTGCCATGTTGTTATTTTCACTAAGTCTGTGAACCTGTTATCTTTTGCACTTTTGCCATGCTTGTTGGAACCTGCTATTGTGTGAATTAGCCATAGCTCAGTGTTCATTTTTGTCAAGCATCTTGAGTGGGTCACTGCCATCTGCTTTGTTGTTATGTTAGAGTGCAGTAGCTTATTTTTCTTGATGCATTTAGATGGCCTCGTGCTGTTAATCGCAGCTTTGCGCCATTATTGTTTTGCTTGCCATTTACAAACCGTGCATCCAATTCCGGTGATCTTTATATCGATTTCGACTGAAATCAACCCATATTTCCAGCGGCACTCTTGGTTTTACAAGTTGAGGCCTGGTTCAATCTTTCCTTTCCGAAGCATGCATATGCATCGCATATCACATCCCGCATATCATGCCATGTTTTGCATCATGTTGCTTGCGCATTGCACCGTGGTTGATTGTGTCTCCCTTTGCTTGTGTTCTTGCTTTGGGTAGAGCCGGGAGACGAGTACGTGATCGAGGAACCCGTTGAGTACGCTTACGAGGATCAAGCTTACGTCAACTCGGAGAACTTTGCAGGCAAGATGACCATACCCTCGAAATCACTTCTATCTTTGCTTGCTAGATGCTCGCTCTTTTGCTATGCCTATGCTACGATACCTACCACATGCTTTATCATGCCTCCCATATTGCCATGCCAAACCTCTAACCCACCTTGTCCTAGCAAACCGTTGTTTGGCTATGTTACCGCTTTGCTCAGCCCCTTTTATAGCATTGCTAGTTGCAGGTGAAGATTGGAGGTTGTTCCTTGTTGGAACATGTTTATTGTTGGGATATCATTATTATATCTTGTTTACTTTAATGCATCTATATACCTGGTAAAGGGTGGAAGGCTCGGCCTTATGCCTGGTGTTTTGTTCCACTCTTGCCGCCCTAGTTTTCGTCATACCGGTGTTATGTTCCTTGATTTTGCGTTCCTTACACAGTTGGGTTATAATGGGAACCCCTTGATAGTTCGCCTTGATTGACAGTTCGCCTTGAATAAAACTCCTCCAGCAAGGCCCAACCTTGGTTTTACCATTTGCCACCTAGCCTTTTGCCCTTGGGTTTCGTGAACCCAAGGGTCATCTTTATTTTTAACCCCCCCGGGCCAGTGCTTCTCTAAGTGTTGGTCCAACCTGAGCGATGTCCGGCGCCCCCGGGGCAACCAGGGTCTATGCCAACCCGACGTCTGGCTCATCCGATGTGCCCTAAGAACGAGATATGTGGAGCTCCTATCGGGATTTCTCGGCACATTCGGGTGGCTTTGCTAGTTTAGTTTTACCATTGTCGAGATGTCTTGTAACCGGGATTCCGAGTCTAATCGGGTTGTCTTGGGAGAAGGAATGTCCTTCGTTGACCGTGAGAGCTTGTGATGGGCTAAGTTGGGACACCCCTGCAGGGATTTGATCTTTCGGAAGCCGTGCCCGTGGTTATGGACAGATGGGGATTTGTTAATGTCCGGTTATAGAAAACCTGAAACTAAACTTAATTAAAATGAATCAACAGTGTGTGTAGCCATGAGGGCCTCTTTTCGGCGGAGTCCGGGAAGAGAACACGGTCTCGTGTTATGCTTGAACGTAGGTTGTTCTAGGATCACTTCTTGATCATAGATTCTCGACCGTGCCTTGCCTTCTCTTCTCGCTCTCATTTGCGTATGTTAGCCACCATATATGCTAGTGCTTGCTGCAGCTCCACCTCATACCTTTTACCTACCTATAAGCTTAAATAGTCTTGATCGCGAGGGTGTGAGATTGCTGAGTCCCCGTGACTCATAGATTACTTCCAAAACCAGATGCAGGGACCGATGATACCGTTCCAGGGCATACGACTGAGCTCAAGTGGGAGTTCGATCAGGACTCAGGACGATACTACGTTTCCTTTCCAGACGATCTATAGTGGAGCCCAGTTAGGGCGATGGGGGCATTATGCATTTGGGGTTGTCTTTATTTTGGTTCCGTAGTCGGACCTTGTTTGTATCTGGATGATTGTAATGATATATATTTATGCTATTGTGTGACGTGGCGATTGTAAGCCAACTATGTATCTCTTTCCTTATTCAGTACATGGGATATGTAAAGATTACCCCTCTTGCGACATTGTCTACAATGCGGTTATGCCTCTAACTCGTGCTCCGACACGTGGGAGATATAGCCGCATCGTGGGCGTTACATCGGTGTAGCAAGGCTTGGAAACAATGATTAAGAACATTACCTTGCCATGTTGTGTGTATTGGGCACGATATGCTCAGGTTCTGGTTCTTCAGGTAGTACATAGTAGCTATTCGTGACTCTGGTCATATCGTATCATTTTTCATCTATGTGGATCATATTGTTTGTTTACTTGAAACTGGGCAAAGGGGTTGATATCCATTTTTCATCCATCATGGATATGCACAACTTGAGTCTCGCTATCTTGTCGTGTGGCTTCTGCAAGGGCTTGACTTTGTTCGTGATGCATGTCAGCTCTTGCAATTGAAACCTGTAGTGTAGGGTCGACCAGGGAACCCCTAAACACCTTGCGAGAGACCTGTTAGTTCTTCTTCTGTTTAGTGGGTTTGTCGCTGTTCTCGCCAGATCTAGCCCTTTTCTCTTTCTACCACTGTTCTTCTTTTTAGTTGAAACATCAACTTCTTGGCCTGCTGCAAGTTGTTCTTTTGCTCGATTCCATATTCTTGTAACTGTTCGCACGTGAACATTCAGCATAGTCGCAATGACCACCCTGTCATACAGGTGAACATGTCCATCTCTAAGCTCGATTACTCACAGGGTAAAGTAAACACCATATCTCTCCTTTTCTGCCAGGTCCTTTCCTCTAGGATTGCCTTGTGCGTCAGCTTGTTGAGCTTCTTCCAATTCTGCATCTTCTTGTGCCTCTTGAGCTTCTTCCAATTCTGCATCTTCTTGAGCTTCTTCCAATTCTGCACCTTCTTGTGCCTCTTGAGCTTCTTCCTCTTCAAGAAATCAATTCAATCCAATGTCTTCATCCTCCTCTTACGGGATCAAGTTCAAATCAATAGCATCACCTTGCTAAGCTTATTCTTCTTGTTGATCTCCATCTTCCTCTTCCGAGATCAAGTTCAAATCAATAGCATCACCTTGCTGAGCTTGTTCTTCTTGTTGAGCTTCATCTTCCACTTCTAGGATCAAGTTCAAATCAATAGCATCACCTTGCTGAGCTTGTTCTTCTTGTTGAGCTTCCTCTTCCTCTTCCGGGATCAAGTTCAAATCAATAGCATCACCTTGCTGGGCTTGTTCTTCTTGTTGAGCTTCCTCTTCCTCTTCTGGGATCAAGTTAAACTCCATAGTTGTGTGCTCCTTTCTGTACTCATAACAAGAGTAGAAAATATGGATGGTTAGCATATAATCATAACAAATTGATGTCAGTCTGAAACTTCACTGTAATGCAAACGAAACTATTGACTATTAACTGAAACTATTGTAGTCTGGAAACAATGACTAATTATGCTAATTGACTAAATCTTGACAATCATTTGATCAAACACAGAATGTTTATGAAGTACAGAGAAGTGTTGAAATTTCAGTTACCACTATTGCTCTTTGATTTGCTGTACTTCTTGACCTACTGTTGAGAATGCTACAGACCATGAATGATTTCAGAGATGTTTCTCAAGGTAGCACAACTAGGACCTTGAGCAAGGTATCCTGTTATACTACTATGTTATTTGCATTTTTTTCAATTAGAGCTAAGGTAAGGCTAGCATAAAAACAAACACAGGTTATTGTGAATTGATAGCAACAGCACATTCCTTTGACCAAAACAAATACGGGTTGTTTTTTTCTTCTGATAATTTCTATCACTTATCTATTATACTCCCATGTTATTTTGTTCTGTTCTAGTCTCTCTGTCCCTCTGGTTTTGAACTAAACCAACACTAGCATCTTCATTTTCCCAGTAAACTTTTGAGTGCATTTATCACTTGTTGAGAAAATTCAGAATACACTACAGCATCTCAAGACATCTTCCCACCTTTTGTTTTGGTCAGATGACCAGATTGTGCCAAACTGTGCCCAACCACAAAGACAAAAGGCACTAGCAGCACATAGTTGCATTGACCAAGACTTGTTTCATGAGTGCTTAATTTGCATTGACCAAATATACTGTGATTGCAGAAATTTTAGGAATATTGCTTGCCCAATCTGTTTGTACAAATTTTAGCACTATGTGAATAAAATGCTTTCAACTAAAAAGATGATTATTAGACTATGTTTGTCTTCACTGCTCAATGCTAACTGAATTTTCTGAAGCTAGCATTTAAAAAGTGATGTCTGTCTCCCTCCTCACTGCTCACTGCTAGTAAACTTTCTTACATTCTTATTTTTCTTGTATTCCAATCACACCCTGTGGTGACATTGGTTCAACCAGGAACATGTGGTGATAGATGGTGTCCTCTTGTTTGACAAAAAAATAGTCAAAAGTTTCCTTTACTGAATGCAATTTGTCCTATTTTGTCTGGCCTGCAGAAGACGTTGATGAAGGTGAAGACGTTGATCCACAGGAAGAAAGCCAACAGGATGCCCAGCAAATCGATTTCGAACAGGATGCGTGTAGATTTAGAAATTTTCAGTTTTTCGGAGTTGACAGTAACAAGATTTAATTCAGTTAACTTGAGTTATCCGGAGTTGTCGTTTCTAACATGCAGATGAGTGTAAAAATGGAGATGATCCAACAATATTCCAATTTATGCATGAATGTGTAGCACGCCATGGAACTACTATTATTGGATCATCTCCATGTTTACAGCCATCTACATGTTGTATTTTCCAATGCAGGATAGTTAGTTTGCATTATCTTTTTTGCTAATAAAACACAAAATAGTTCATTGTCTTCCATGGTAGGATGCCAGCTTTGTACCAAGTGTTTCCAAATGATAAATTAGTGAAAACAGGATGACACTACTATTATTGGACCATTATCTGCCTGGCAACTTAATTTTTACACTCATCTGCATAATCCTTAGCTCACCATCACACTACCATTATTGGACCATTTTTACACTCATCTCTACCTGGAGAACAAATTCCTTAGTGCAAGTTATTGATTGAATTTGCACTCATTTGCATATTGTGTAGAAAAATGGACAGTATTTTGATGACTAAATTTAAAATCACTACTTGGAGTACACACTGATACGTCTCCACTGTATCTACTTTTCCAACCACTTTTCCTCTTGTTTTTGGACTCTAATTTGCATGATTTGAATGAAACTAACCGCGGACTAGCACTGTTTATAGCAGAACTACCATGGTGTTGTTTTTGTGCAGAAATAGAAGTTTTCGAAATAGAACGAAACTTTGCGAGGAATTTTTATATAATATATAAGAATTTCTGGAGCCAAGACCTGCCATAGAGGGGCACCTGGATGGGAACAACTTTGCTACTGATCACTTTGCTGTAGATAATTAATCTTCATGTGTGGTTGAATTAACAACTCAGCTACTAATACCTTCAAATATTCTTTGGCTCCCCTTGTGTCGAATCTATAAATTTGGATTGAATACTCTACCCTCGAAAACTATTGCGACCCCCTATACTTGTGGGTTATCAAGACCATTTTCTGGCGCCGTTGCCGGGGAGCATAGCTATATTTGTTGAGTCACTTGGGATTATTATCATATTATCACTATGAAGAATTTGAAGGATCCTAAGACTAAGATATTTCCCTCAAGGACGAGGGGAGGTATGGAACCGCCATCCAGTTCTGTTTTAGATTCACCTTCTGTTATGAATAAACTTGCAACACCACCACGTGCTATTAATTCTGATATGTCGCAAGTTATTGATGATGCTAGTTCTACTATGAATGATGCTTATGATGATGCTAGTACCTTGCTTGATAATGATGATGTGCCACTTAGTGAATTTCTTGATGAACAAATTGCTAGAGTTATAAAACATGATGTTGTTGAATCCGATGATGAGCTTGAAACTGAAACTCTTGAAACACCTGTTAGAACTAGCCTTCCTACATATGAATTGCCTAAGGTACTAGAAGGTTATGTTATGAGTGAAGAAACCACTAGAGATATTCTTGTTTGCAATGATAGAGATGATCTAGAGAAATTACTACACAAGTATAAATAAAAATCTCTGAATGCTAGAATGAAATGTGATCCTAAGTTTGCTACCTCACCTATCTTTATTGGTGATAAGGATTGTGAATTCTCTGTCGACCCAGAGTTAATTACTTTGGCTGAATCCGATCCTTTCCATGGTTATGAAACTGAAACTGTTGTGGCACATCTTACTAAGTTGAATGATATAGCCACCCTTTTTACTCATGATGAGAAAACCCGCTACTAATTTATTCTCAAATTATTTCCTTTTTCATTAAAAGGTGATGCTAAAGCTTGGTACAATACTATTGCTCTTGGTTGTGTGCATAGTCTCCAGGATATGATTTATTACTTCTCTGAAAAACATTTTCCTGCTAATAAGAAACAAGTTTCCTTACAGGAAATATTTAACTTTGGTCAAACTAAAGAAGAGAGTCTCCCACAAGCTTGGGGGAGGCTTTGCCAGTTACTTAATGCTTTGCCAGATCATCCTCTTAAGAAAAATGAAATACTTGATATCTTCTATAATGGACTAATCGATGCTTCTAGGGACTTCCTAGATACTTGTGCTAGTTGTGTTTTCACGGAACGAACTGTTGGACAAGCTAAGGAATTATTGAATAACATATTGAAAATTTATGATGATTGGACTATTCCTGAACCACCACCTAAACCCACTCCGAAGAAGAGGGGTATATTATATCTCAGTCCTGAAGATATGCAAGAGCCAAAGAAATCTATGAAGGAAAAAGGTATTAATGTCGAGGATGTTAAAAGTTTACCTCCTATTGAAGAAGTACATGGGCTTAATAGACCACCATTGCCTAAGGTGGTAGAGGTAAATTCTCTTATGAAGTTCAATGATAATGACAATCCTCACAATATGCATCCTAGTGAATGCCTTTATGAGTTTGAAAACTATATTAGAAAACAAGATCACTTCAATGCAAATGTTATGAAACAATTGAAATATAATTATGATAAGATTGCTCGCTTGAGTGACTTGTTATTTAGAATCTCAAATGATGTTAGAGGTGTTGGAAAACATGCTTCTATGGTTCAAACTCAGTTAGAACAAGTTGCTAAATCTCAAAGAGAATTGCTTGATGAAATGAATAATAATATGCATGACTTTGCTGTTAGAGTTGCAACTAGGGGAGGTAAAATGACTCAGGAACCACCTTATCCTGAGGGACACCCTAAAAGAATTGAACAAGATACAAAGATCTAACACTAGTGCACCTAGTTCTTCTAGAAAGACAAAGAAAAATAAGAATGATAGGACTTCACATGCTCCTAGTGAACCTGAAATAGAAAAACCTCCTGACAATGATAATGAAGTTTCTATCTCAGATGCTGAAACTCAGTCTGGTAATGAACACTCACCTAGTGATAATGAAAAAAGATAATGCTGATGTTCATGAAGATACCCAACCAAATAATAAATAACCGAACAATGATGTTGAGATAGAACCACCTGTTGATCTTGATAAACCACAACCTAAAAAATAAAAGGTATGATAAAAGAGATTTTGTGGCTAGAAAACACGGTGAAGAAAGAGAACTGTGGGTTCAAAAACATATGACTTTTCCACCTAAGTCAACTAAAAAGAATGATGGTGAAGAATTTGAACGCTTTGCTGAGTTGTGAGGCCAGTCTTTTTGTGTACTCGCTTGACTGATATCCTAAAAATGCCTCCTTATGCAAAGTATATGAAAGACATCATCACAAATAAGAGAAAAATACCGAAAGTTGAAATCTTCACTATGCTTGCTAATTATACTTTTAAAGGAGGAATACCTAAAAAACTTGGAGATCCGGGAATACCAACTATACCTTGCTGTATCAAAAAGAATTATGTGAAAACTGCTATGTGTGATTTAGGAGCTGGTGTTAATGTTATGCCTTTCTCTTTATATAGAAGACTTGATTTGAATAGACTCACAACTACTGAAATATCTTTGCAAATGGTTGACAAATCAACTGCCATACCTATCGGTATATGTGAGGATGTGCCCAATGTTGTTACTAACGTTACTATTTTGACTGATTTGTTATACTTGAGATTCCCGAGGACGACAACATGTCGATTATCTTTCGTAGACCCTTCTTGAATACTACAGGGGCTGTTATTGATTGCAATCAAAGGAAGGTCACTTTTCATATTAATGGCAATGAGCATACGATGCATTTTCCGAAGAAACAATTCCAAGTGAATGGTATTAATGTTATTGAAAAATCTCCGACAATCACTATCAAAAGTTTTCAAACACCTCTACCTACTGTCAAAAAGAAATATGAAATACTTATTGTTGGGGAAATGCATATCCCCATTGAAATAACTTAGTGATTTACGAAAGTTCTTCGGTTTCATGCTAATCGAAAGTGGTTGTTAATAAGACCTGATCAACCTTATTAATGGATCATTTTTGAACGGTGTGAAGTTGATGAATTTAGTAAGCACTACCTTCTGTCCCTACTTTTTATTTTCTGTTTTTATTAATTAAATAAAAGAAAATGCCAGGTTTTGTCTGTTTTCTGAATTTCCAGTGCAATAAAAAATGACCCAAAAATAAAATTTCTCAAAATGCCCTGAGAATTTTACATGATTTTTTCTGAATATTTGAGAATTCTTGCTGCAATAAACATCAGAGGGAGGTGCACCAGGTAGGCACAACCCACCTAGGCGTGCCAGCACCCCCAAGCGCGCCCTGGTGGGTTGTGGTCCCCACGTGGGCCCCCTCACATACCTCTTCATCCCACATCATCACTTACATCCAGAAAAAAAATCTCCTTTGCTCTCTCTCCCGTGTTCTTGAGCTCAAACCCATGGATTTCGATCTCTTTGCTCGAAGCTCTGTTTCTGAAACTGTTTTGGGGGATTATTGCTTGGTATGTGACTCCACCGTTTGTCCAATTAGTTTTTGTTTTAGCGGTTTATATTTTGAATAATTAGCTACTCTTGGTGCTGCTGTAGATGTGCTTGCATGTTAAATTCCTAGTGTTATAAGTAGTTTGAATGCTTGCTATGGCTTCTATGTATCCCTATGAGTAGTTGTGTAACGCCCCAGATGTAACTTTCCCAATGTGTACTCCAACTCTTGCCGTTTCCGGCACTAAGTTATATTTATTCCTCGGGTTCGGGTCCGTGTGTTGTTTTTCGTTTTCGTGCATCTCATATCATGTCATCACGTGCATTGCATTCGCATACATGTTCATCTCATGCATTCGAGCATTTTCCCCGTTGTCCGTTTTGCATTCCGGCGCTTCGTTCTCCTCCGGTGGCCATTTCTAGCTTTCTTTCATGTGTGGGGATTAAATATTTCCGGATTGGACCGAGAGTTGCCGTGCGGCCTTGGTTTACTACCGGTAGACCGCCTGTCAAGTTTCGGGTCATTTGGACTTCGTTTGATACTCCAACGGTTAACCGAGGGACCGAAAAGGCCTCGTGCGTGTTGCAGCCTAACACCCCTCCAATTTGGCCTAAAACCCACCAAACTCTGCTCCATCGTCTCGGTCGTTCGATCACGATCCTGTGGGCGAAAACCGCACCTCATTTGGACTCTCCTAGCTCCACTTATGCCTATTTAAACACCCCCTCCGTTTTGGATCTTCCCCTACCTCGAAACCCTAAAAAAGTAAGAGAGATCCAGCGCGCCCGGCCGGACACGTCCGAATCCCGGCCGGACACACCGCTTCCGCCAACCGTGGCTCGCCACGTGGCAACCCGGCGCCCCACATCGCCGCCTCCTCCGCCGGCCCGCCGCGGCCCATCGCGGGCCCCCGGGCCCAGTCGCGCGCCCCGCCGCCCGGATCCATCGCGCCGCCTCCTCCCCCGACTCCGGCCGCCGCGCGCCGCGCAGGCAGCCGCCGCCTCGCCGCTCCACTGCGCGCCCGACCGCCGCCGCCTCGCGTCCTCCTCGCCCCGCCGCCCGGTGCCGGCCGCCGCCTCCATCGCGCCGCCCCGCGCCTGCCGCCGTACGGCGCCCGACCGCCGCCGCCGCCCGGCCTCTCCTCTCCCTCGCCGGAGATCCTCACCAGCGACCTCAGTCTCGTTGCGGATGAACAGTAGATCGGCGCGGGTGAACAGTAAACCCTAGATTTGGGGTTGTTTTTTTCTGTAAGTCCCTAAATTTTCAGTCCATATGCTCCTGTTCATCGCATCATAACTTTGCATCCGTGGCTCCGTTTTGCACATATGATATATCAAAATCTTCGTCTCGACGAGTACATCATTTCATTCCATTGCATCATTTGCATTTTAGGTCATCTTGGTGCCCAAAATTCTGTTAGAAGGAGGCATCATGAGTTAAATTGCAGATCCGTTAGCTCTACATTGACTTTTGTCATTTTTGCCATGATTATTGTGTGCATGATATGCCTGTGCCCCTTTGGGATGAATTGTTAAGCATGTTGTCTTCTTTCCAGAGGTGCCTCCCATGCATTTTTAGGATGTGTGTGTTGTCTTGTGCAAGCTTGCAAAGAGGGGTACCTGAGTTTGCTGATTTCAGGGACTTTGTGAAAATCACTAAGTCTGGGATGTTTTAGTTCACGATGCTATATGTCCAGCTTGTTTCCTAGTGATCCGTGCCTCTTTTGAGGATGATCAGTAAGAGTGATTTGTTATGCTTGTTGTGCTTAATCCAGCCATGTCTTTACTTGTTATGTTGGAGCACCCTAGGTTGACTCAACCGAGCTCAACTTTTGCATAGTTGTTAATTTGGGCAGATCGTGAACTCTTTTGCGATTTTGCCGGAGCTATCGCTAGTGATCCATGCATGCTATGCCATTGTTCTTGCCATGTATAGCTAGCATTTTGTGCCTTCTTAATGGATATGTGCTTGCCTTGCCATGACTTGCACCGTAGTGAGAGCATCGAGCTCGTTTATATGCCTCCGTGAGTTATGATTTCAGCATGTCCCAGTTTTCACTAAGTCTGAAAAACTGATTGTGTTTCATCGATGTTCGTGTGATTGTTAGTGTATTTTGTGAACCCTTTTGGCCCTAGGTCATTTTGGGTGTTTTGTTAAGCTTGTTGAGTAGCTCCATGCCATGCTCTTACTTGCCATGTTCAGGTTATGCTTCATGTTGTTTTGTTGCTCCGAAGAGAGCATCGTGGTCTGAAATTCCAGACTAGCGTTAATTTCGCTAAGTCTGAAATCTGTTTTGCTTATTCAGTTTTGCCATGCTTGTTTGAAGCCCTTAATGGATGAATTTGCCTATGGCTCAGTCCTGGTGATTTGTTAAGCTTCGTGTGTACATCCCTGCCATGCAATTTGTTTTCATGTTTGGTGGCTGTAGCATGTTCATTTCGTTGCATTTAGGAGCCTACTTGCTGTAAATCGCAGATCGGCTCGTTTCGTAAAACGCTTATCATTTCCAAACCGTAGCTCCGATTCCTTTGATCTTTATATCGTTTTCAGGGGATTTCTTCCCCTATATCCAGTGGCACACTTGGTTTTCCAAGTTGAGGCCAGGTTCATGCATTTCCTGTCACGTCTTGCATTTTGCATCCCGCATCGCATCCCGCATAGCATATCATCTTTGCATATTATTGGTTGCCCTTGCACGTGGTTGATTGTATCCTTGTTGCTTGTTTGTGTTGTTGGGTAGAGCCAGGAGACGAGTTCGCTAACGAGGAGCCCGTTGAGTTTGCTTTTGAGGATCCAGCCAACTCTGACAACTGTGCAGGCAAGATGATCATACCCTCGAAATCACTACTATCTTCGCTATGCTAGTTTGCTCGCTCTTTTGCTTTGCCAATGCTACGATGCCTACCACTTGCTTGTCAGCCTCCCAATTGCCATGATTGAGCCTCTAACCCACCTCTGTCCTAGCAAACCGTTGATTGGCTATGTTACCGCTTTGCTCAGCCCCTTCTTATAGCGTTGCTAGTTGCAGGTGAAAATTGGAGCCGTTCCTTATTGGAACCTTTATTACTTGTTGGGATATCATTATATTGCTATGTTATCTTAATTCATCTATATACTTGGTAAAGGGTGGAAGGCTCGGCCTCTCGCCTAGTGTTTTGTTCCACTCTTGCCGCCCTAGTTTCCGTCATATCGGTGTTATGTTCCCGGATTGTTGCGTCCCTTACGCGGTTGGGCTATAATGGGAACCCCTTGATAGTTCACCTTGATTAAAGCTTTCCCAGCAATGCCCAACATTGGTTTTACCATTTGCCACCTACCCTTTTCTTTCCCTTGGGTTTCCGGAGCCCGAGGGTCATCTTTATTTTAGCCCCCATGGGCCAGTGCTCCTCTGAGTGTTGGTCCGAACTAGAGCCCCTTGCAGCGCCACCTCGGGGGAACCCGAGGGCTGGTTTTAGTTGTACGGACTGCTTATCTGAGTGTGCCCTGAGAAAGAGATATGTGCAGCTCCTATCGGGATTTGTCGGCACATTCAGGCGGTGTTGCTGGACTAGTTTTGACCTGTCGAATCATCTTGTTGTACCGAGATACCGAGTCTGATCGGTGTGTCTTGGGTGGAGGTCTATTCCTTCGTTGACCGTGAGAGCTTGTTATGGGCTAAGTTGGGACCCCCCTGCAGGGATTGATCTTTCGAAAGCCGTGCCCGCGGTTATGAGCAGATGGGAATTTGTTAATGTCCGGTTGTAGATAACTTGAACCTTAATTAATTAAAATGAATCAACTGAGTGTGTTGCCGTGATGGCCTCTTCTCGGCGGAGTCCGGGAAGTGGACACGGCGTTGGAGTTATGTTTGCGTAGGTTGCTCTCTAGTTCCTCGCTCGCGCTTTGCTCTCTCTTCTCGCTCTCTTTTGCGAATAAGTTAGCCACCATATATGCTAGTCGCTTGCTGCAGCTCCACTTATACACTACCCTTTTCCTACCTATTAAGCTTAAATAGTCTTGATCGCGAGGGTGCGAGATTGCTGAGTCCCTGTGGCTCACAGATTACTATTACACCAGATGCAGGGACAGATGATACCGCTCCAGATGGCGTGCTCGAGCTGAAGTGGGAGTACGACGAGGACTCTCAGCGTTACTATGTGTCTTTTCCTGATGATCAGTAGGGATGCCTATTCGGGGTTAGATTCAGGACCTTGTCGCTTGTTGGGGGTCTTTTATATTTTGGCGCCGTAGTCGGGCCATGAGTGATTGTATGATGGATGTTATTTATGTACTTTGATGTGACGTGGCGAGTGTAAGCCAACTATGCTATTATTCCCCTCTATATTATATATGTACATGGGTTGTGTGATGATTCCCGACTTGCGACATTGCTTTCAATGCGGCTATGCCTCTAAGTCGTGCCTCGACACGTGGGAGATATAGCCGCATCGAGGGCGTTACAAGTTGCTATCAATTTTATAAAGTTTTGTTGACAAATTTTTGTCACCCCAAAAAATTTATTTTCAGAAAGTTGTACGCGGACATGATGAACTTATTTGGAAGGAGTTCTTCGAGGAGGCAATCCTCGGGGGCATCTTCTAGTGATAGTTATGCTCGCCGGTCTTATGTTGAACCAAGTGAAAGTTGAACGCGAGATGCCGCCACCAAAACATGCTTATGGCCTTGCGATGAGTATATGGTGCGTGTGGGCATTAAGTAGGAATTTGAGAAATATGTTCACAATGTTTGTCTCGGTCCCTACCTTTAAAATAAGTGCGAACAACACCAACTTCTCACTAAATCATTTGTCAAAGGATTTAAATATTTTGCATGTGAGTCTAGGGTGTCGTTTATGCCTTATGATAGTCCATTTACCATCTCACTATAGAATTTTGCTTATCACTGTAAGCTTCCATTTTGGGGTTCGCTTGACGAACCACTAAAGGCTGAGTTTGAAACATTCTTGATGAGCCTTTGTTACGGTGAAAGGAGGGGAGTGACTCAAGGTAGAATAAAGAGCATCCATTTTCCCGCAATTCAGTACTTTGCGTTATTTAACGGGAAATGCATAGTAGGCAAGCAAGACTGTAGCA
This sequence comes from Triticum monococcum, assembly GCA_034509565.1. Classification (NCBI taxonomy): domain Eukaryota; kingdom Viridiplantae; phylum Streptophyta; class Magnoliopsida; order Poales; family Poaceae; genus Triticum; species Triticum monococcum. Next base: position 481,539,506 of record CM067843.1, read on the forward strand.
TGCTTTGTGCTCCAGACTTGAGCCTCATATGTACTGCTCTCACCGGTGAAAGGGATTATAACCTTGCAGCCATTGTTGCACACAGACTTCAACACAACGCTAACAGTGGCTGGTTCTATGGTGGAATTTATGCCACGCGTTTAGCACGAGGGCTTGGTGCTTCACCTCTGCCCTTTGATCCTATTCTATCCATGCACTATTTAGATTTTAACACCTTAAAAGACCATAAAATTCTCAAGGGAAAGGATGATAACTTCACTTATAGTCTTTTGTTTAACCAAACATCTCCCGTGCAAACATATTTGCCTGCGCCTGCTCTTTTTTATTATCACAGCAAGGGAAGATATTTTGTTCTTGAGAGTGAGGCCCGAGCTCACAACGCAGCAGTAGAGGCAGCACGACGGGCCGAGGCATCCACACCAAGAGCCGCAGTGAGCTACCATGCCGAATACTACCCTCCAGGCTACTGATCGACTATGAAGTTAGGCCAAAAGCCTAAGCTTGGGGGAGTACGTGTTTCCACCGACTTCACATTCATGTCCACTTATTCCATTTGTTGGTGCTCACACTTTTTCATTGTGTGATCCATGCTTAGATTTATTTTCTTGCTTTCTTCTTGTGTGTTTGAAAAACTTTAGAAAAAGCCAAAAAATAGTTATAGTTAATTTACTTTCTATGCATGCTTAGCAGTATTATTAAAAAGAAAACCCCAAAAGATTTCCTTGTTCTTCTTTTGCTTGTTGGGAGCTTTCCCGTGTAAATAGTTTTTCCCGTTTTTGCTTTTCTCTTTTATTTGATTGTTCAAGAAAACCAAAAACTCCAAAAATATTTCAGTGTGTTTCTCTGAACTTATTTTCTTTTTATTCGAGTTGTACCTAGGAGAAGATCGCGATGAAAATGTTGAGTGGCTCTCATTTGAATAATTGTTGAACTAATAAAGATCACATTTTACCTTGTCTTCTCCTATTGAATAAAATATTTGCATATTCCAGCTTAGTCCATGGCACTCTTGCACTATTATTATTTTCACATCATTCGGTCGTGCAAGTGAAAGGCAATAATGACGACATTCGATGAACTGGTTGTGGCAGAGAGAAACTGGTATGCACTCGACTTGTTCTATCTGTGTAAATATGTTTAACTTAGTATCCATGCTTCAGCCCATTATGATTAAACATGTTTGCAATGACAATTAGAGATTATAGTTTCTCATGCCATGCATAAGTAGTTGAGAGTTGATAATGATTTAACTTGGATATCAACATAGCGTTAAAATGATTGTGATGTAGTATGATGATATGGTATCCTCCTCTGAATGTTCAAATGGCTTGACTTGGTACATGTTCATGCATGTAGTTGAATCAAAACCAACATAGCCTCTATAATATTTATGTTCATGGTGTTCATATCCTACTCATGCTAGTGTCTAATGTTACTTATGCATAATGCATGGTTATGATCATTGTTGCTCTCTAGCTGGCCGCTTCTCAATCTAATTGCTAGCCTTCGCCTGTACTAAGTGGGGATTCTGCTTGTACATCAAAAACCTTGAACCCAAAGTTATTCCATATGAGTCCACCATACCTACCTATATGCGGTATTACCCTGCCGTCCTATGTAAATTTGCATGTGCCACCTCTAAAAACTTCTAAAAACTTATCCGTTTTGTGTGCATGGGTCGTTCATGGAACGACAGGAAGTGGTCGGTATCTTCCATGCTAAGCGGGTTATTCTCAGGTCGAGTGTTTATTCACTAGCCATTGCACAAGAAAAGGGCGGTAATAGGGATGCCCAGTCCCAAACTGCAAAATACAAAAAGAGTTAATCGCTCGAATAATCAAAAAAAAACTCCCAATGGAGTCAAAACCTTTACTTTTATCGCTTTGGAACCGCCACTAGCCTGTTTAGCATGGGAGATATTGATAACTGATGGTCGTGAAGTAAATGAGAAGGGTGCATGCCTCAAAATATCATTTACCTCTGTTTTAAAAATTGAGCTCTGGCACCTTTGCAAATCACTGCTTCCCTTTGTGAAGGGACTATCTATTTACTTTTATGTTGTGTCACCACTTTCTAAAACAAGTGCTAGAAACTGAGAAGAGCACAGTTGTCATGATTTATGCATTGTGTATAGGTAATGTTGGGTGCGTCATGACTGGATCTTTTCTACCATTAATTACAATGTTTAGTCGCTGCTTGAACTTTGGAGGTGCTCTGCATTTATGTTTTGCGGTCTCAAAAAGGGCTAGCGAGATACCACTATTGTTATATTATATCATGGTTGTTTTGACAACGTGTTACTGTTTGAGATATCTTATTATTGCTTGATAGTTGATTACGTCATTGATATGAGTCATTATAATCTTTAAGAGTTATTGTCGACATGGTTAGTTATAATGTTGGCTGAAAACCTGGGTGCTGTTTAAGCTTATTTATGCAAACAAGAGCAAAAGAGTTCGTAAATGTTTTTCTTTTTCACTTTCAGTTTATCAACTAAATTGCTCGAGGACAAGCAAAGGTTTAAGCTTGGGGGAGTTGTTATGTCTCCAACGTATCTACTTTTCCTAACGCTTTTCCTCTTGTTTTTTGACTCTAATTTGCATGATTTGAATGAAACTAACCCTGGACTGACGTTGTTTTCAGCAGAACTACCATGCTGTTGTTTTTGTGCAGAAATAAAAGTTTTCAGAATGGAACGAAACTTTGCGAGGAATTTTTATATAATATATAAGAATTTTTGGAGCCAAGACCTACGAGAGAGGGGCACCTGGATGGGCACAACCCACCAGGGCGCGCCGCCCTCTCCTGGTGCGCCCAGGTGGGTTGTTCCCACCTGGTGGCTCCGCAGACCCTGAAACTAATGCTATAAATTCCTATTTTTGGAGAAAACAATCAAGGAGACAGAATTATCATGATCCACGAGATGGAGCCGCCGCCAAGCCTTGTTCTTCCTCGGGAGGGCAGATCTGGAGTCTGTTTGGGGCTCCGGAGAGGGGGGTCTTCATTCTTCGTCACCACCAACCCTTCTTCATCGCCAATTCCATGATGCTCCCCATCGGGAGTGAGTAATTCCTTCATAGGCCGCTGGTCGGTGAGGAGTTGGATGAGATTCATCATGTAATCGAGTTAGTTTTGTTAGGGCTTGATCCCTAGTATCCACTATGTTCTTAGATTGATGTTGCTATGACTTTGCCATGCTTAATGCTTGTCACTTTGGACCCGGGTGCCATGATTTCAGATCTCAGCCGTTTATGTTATCACCATTATATCCATGTTCTAGATCCGATCTTGCAAGTTATAGTCACCTAGTACGTGTTATGATCCGGTAACCCCGGAGTGACAATAACCGGGACTTCTTCTGGTGATTACCGTAGTTTGAGGAGTTCATGTATTCACTATGTGTTAATGCTTTATTCTGGTTCTCTATTAAAAGGAGGCCTTAATATCCCTTAGTTTCCAATATGGACCCCACTACCACGGGAGGGTAGGACAAAAGATGTCATGCAAGTTCTTTTAATAAAGCACGTATGACTATTTACGGAATACATGCCTACATTATATCGATGAACTAGAGCTAGTGCCGAATAGCCCTAGGTTATAATTGTCACATGATGAATATCATCCAACAAGTCACTGATCCAATGCCTACAAAATTTTGCATATTGTTTCTGCTAAGTTACTACTGCTATCATCACTGTTACACTTGCTACAAGATTACTGCTATCACTGTTACTGTTACCATTGCTACTGCTACTACTATCAAAACTATCAAACTACTTTGCTACTGATCACTTTGCTGCAGATAATTAATCTCCAGGTGTGGTTGAATTGACAACTCAACTGCTAATACCTTCAAATATTCTTTGGCTCCCCTTGTGTCGAATCTGTAAATTTGGGTTGAATACTCTACCCTTGAAAACTGTTGCGATCCCCTATACTTGTGGGTTATCACACACTGACTGAATTTAACACTGCAATTGATTATCCTGTGATCCATGGACACTACAATTGTGCATTATCCTGGATACCGAACATGGATCTCTGAATAATTCAAATACTCTGAATAATTCAAGAATTGACAGAGGCATAATATTTTTTCCTTCTCCAATTTTAGACCATAACAACAACAATCTGGTCCAGTTGCTCTTGATGATGCATTTACTTAACTTGTAAGCCAAAATCTGGACCAGTTGCTATTGATGCATTCGGTTAACTTGATGCTATCAGTCTAGAGAACATGTTCAGTTTTCTTAATAGCAGATCAATTTTCTTCAGAGAACATGATCAGTTTTCTTAAAAGCAGATCAATTTTCTTCAATGAACATGATGAGTAGTGTTTGGAATTGTAATGTACAGAAATTGGGGTACCACGAGCAAGCACGCAGAGGAGCAGATTTACAGAGGGGTGCTTCTTCTCACCGTAGCAGCACGAGCAGGGGAGCTATGGGCGGAGGAGGAGCAACTTGCACACGAGCAGGCCCGCTGGGAGCTTGAGGTCGACTCCCGCCAGGAGCTCCAGCTCCAGGCGCTCGAGACGCAGGCGCGCGCAAGTCCTGGACGGTGGGAAGGGATAGCGGCGGCACAGGCCCTGGGCGATGGGAGGGGATAGCGGCAGCGTAGCATTGGGCTGGCGGGAGGGGTCACCACGGGAGGGGATAGCGGAGGTGTAGCACCCTTCAGTCGTGGAGCCGCCGCCCATCGAGGTGGTCGCCGCGGAGAAGTAGGTGGCCGGCGGGTGGCGCAACTCATCTCCGTGGAGGCGGCACAGGTGGGCAGGGGTGGCGAAGGTTCGCACGGTGGCGCAGGTTTTCCGTCATCGCGCACTGGTCCCTGCGGGTGCCGACGGTGGCTGCGGTGACCACGATGCGCACGGACGACGACGGAAGGAGGAACAAGCAGAGGGGGCTGATTAGCATAAGTTTAAAAGATGAAGGGTTTTTTGAAAAATTGTAAATGAACTAAGGTGTGGACAACTTTTCTCGGACGGAGAGGGTACTTTTTATAGGAATTTATTATTTTTCTAGACTAACCTATTAATTTAGTGTCCAGTTCTAGTTCCTGTTTTCTGCTTGTTTTTGGTTTCACGGAATATCCATACGGAGTCTTCATCATCAAACTTACTACCTCCATGATGATGTGTGAGTAGTTCCATCAGGACCTTAGGGATAATAATAGCAGCTAGATGACTCTCTAGATCTTCAATATCCTGTTCCCGTGAGCTTGTCACATGATAGGGATCAATTCAATGTAATCAATAGTGTGTTTGTTGGGACATGATAAATAGACACTTTATGATCAGATTGTTCATTGAAATCAATTGGATCTTTTGAGGTTTTATTTGCTAAATAATTAAATAGCTTTGCATGCTCTCCAACCTATCTATCTATCTATCTATGTTCTTTGACCAAGTTGGTTGGGTTTTTCTTCAGAGGGAGTGATGCTTTGTAGTGGGTTCAATATTGTGGTGCTCTAACCCAGTGACAATAAGGGTTAAGACACTTATTGTATTGTTGCCATGAAGGGTAAAATGACAAGGTTTTGTCATATTGACTGACTGACTTCTGTCCACATTATGTAATTTTTCTTATTGTGATATTCTGTTTCTTGCAAACTTAATACCTTAAGGTGCATGCTGGATAGCGGTTTTGGGGTTGAGTATTAGTACTAGATGTAGTAGGATTAATGGTATACTTATCATGGACGTAATGCCTATACGAGATTATACCACGAATTATCATAGTCATAAATATTGCAGTTTGGTCGATTGCCGAACTATAATTTGTTTACCATGCCATTCACCTATTTTCGAGACAGATGTCACTAGTGAACCTATGGACCCCAAGGTCTATTCCCCTAAATTATTCTACACAATTGCTATCTACTATTTATAGTTTTTACCGTGTTACTATCTTTCTCTATCACTTATGTCTTACCTTGTAACTAGCAAGACAAGGGGCATGACAACCCTCTTGATGTGTTTGGGGCAAGCTTGTTTGTGTCGTGTGTGTAGGTGTTGTTGACTTGTTTAGCTTGGAAATTCCTACTAGATTGATAATCTTGGTTCTCTAACTAATGGAAATGTTTGTTGTTTGCTGCTTCACCCTTCTCTTGAGGGAATCCCAACAACTCCTGCTGGAGTAAGGAATCTACTACTAATGGTCCACTCAAAGACCGCTATCTAGCATGCATCCTGAAGTGTTAAGTTTACAAGAAACAGAGCATTATTGCAAGTGAGAATGATGCCATGATGTAGATAGTAAAACATCAATCAGTATGACGAGACACCGTTGTTTTATCCTTGGTGGCAATAATACAATACGTGTCTTGGCCCTTATGGTCACTGCGTTAGAGCACCACAAGATTCAACCCAGTACAAAGCACCACTCCCTCTGAAGAAAAACCCATCGAACTTGACCAAAGAAGATCGATATATCGGAGAGCATGCAAAGTTATTTAATTATGCAGCAAAAAACCCTTAAAAGATTCAGTTGTATTCAATGAACAATCTGATCATAAAGTGACAATTCATCATGTCACAACAAACACACCCACAAATTACATCGAATTGATCCCAATCATTTGAGGCACCTGACGGGAACATGGTATTGAAGATCCAAAAGAAAGAGAGAGCCATCTAGATACTACTACGGACCCCTAAGGTCCTAAGAGAACTACTCGCACGTGGTCATGGGAGCAGCAAGGTTGATGAAGAAGCCTTCGGATATGGATTCCCTCTTTGGCAAAGCTCCGGAACAGGCCTTCATATTGGATCTCCTTGAACATAAGCTTGCGGCGGCGAAAAAAAATCTTCTAAAAATATGGCAAAGGATTTCGGTATTTATAGGAATTTATGGCAGTGAAAGGGACGAAAGGTAGTGGAGGTGGGCCCCACATGGCCTAGGGGTGCGCCCTAGACCCTAGGCACGCCAGGTGGCCGTGTGGGCCTATCTTGTCTCTTCTCATTCTCTCCCTAAGCTTCCTGGGTCTTTCATGCCCTAAATTTTTATATTAAATTAGCAAGGTATTTTGATTTTCATAGACATTGATTTCATGTAAAACCAAAAACATGCATAAAACATCAATTCACACTGGCACTACATTAAGAGGTTAGTCCGGAAAAATAATATAAGATGCTATAAAAAGTATACAAAAGTGGTAATATATTAGCATGGGATAATATACGTTTGAGATGTACCAATAACTTGCGTACAAAACAATGGTAATTTTCACCCAGGGAATTTTTTTGCTGAAAATCAGGACCCCGGTAACTTATATGTAAATAGCGTGATAATGTACGCTCAACCAAGCTGATAACTAACGTACAAACACCATTGTAACATTTCACTTGGGAAAAAACTGTTGAACAACATACATCTGATAAACTTCTATGTAAATAGCATGTCAATATACGCACCATAGACATGATAAGTTACTTACAAATACTGCAAAAATACTAAGACGCTCATGGAGGTACTTGGGAGTCCCTTCTCCATGCAAATATAATTCAATGCACCCTTGGCCATTTCACATTGTGTTTCTTGGAGAGTGGTGGTACCAGTCTTGGTCATCACAATGTTGTCCCATAGCTCTTTGGCGTTTGTGATGTGAATGTGTATTCTTCTCTCATCATCTGATAGACCTTTTTTATGAGCATGATTGTAGATGAGTTGAGGTGCCAGTTGTAGACTTCCGATGGTGTGAGGTCATTTGTATTGACGGGGAGTAGCCAGTCTCCACAATCTCCCACATCCCATTGGAGGTCAACCTAACATGATCTTGCATCGCAACTCTCCAAAGAGAAAAGCTTGTTGTATCATCGAGCACAGGGGGCATACCCAAAAAGTTATACTTAGGTTTCTCAATTATAGATTTCGGGTAAAGCCACGGGATACTGGTAGGGTTGGTACCCAAGGGAGGTTGTTGGGTAGAATAGGAATTGCATGCATTTGCCACTGAGGGCATACCTCTCGGGTTAACGATAGGTATAGCACTAGAGACATATGCGACCATGCTAGCTTGTACTGTAGCCTCAATTAAACCATCATTTTCAAGTTTTTGTTTTGCAAATTGATAACCCACAAGTATAGGGGATCGCAGAAGTTTTCAATAAGTAAGAGTGTCGAACCCAACGAGGAGCTAAAGGCACAACAAATATTCCCTCAAGTTCTATCGACCACCGATACAACTCTACGCACGCTTGACGTTCCCTTTACCTAGAACAAGTATGAAACTAGAATTACTTTGTAGGTGTTGTTGGATAGGTTTGCAAGGTAATAAAGAGCGTGTAAATAAAAGCTAGGGGCTGTTTAGATAAAGACACAACTAAATTAGTTTTAGTAAAGAGTGTTTTGTCACGAGAAAGTTATTTGTCCCTAGGCAATCGATAACTAGACCGGTAATCATTATTGCAATTTTATATGAGGGAGAGGCATAAGCTAACATACTTTCTCTACTTGGATCATATGCACTTATGATTGGAACTCTAGCAAGCATACGCAACTACTAAAGATCATTAAGGTAAAACCCAACCATAGCATTAAAGCATCAAGTCCTCTTTATCCCATACGCAACAACCCCCTTACTCGGGTTTGTGTTTCAGTCACTCACGCAACCCACTATAAGAGAATCATAAACGTATTGCAACACCCTACATGGGGATCCCTCATGCTTGTGCGACACGGAGAGCACCATAGGACAGCACCAATAATAAAATATGCAACTCAACCAATCACGATCATCAAATAACCCATAGGACAAAACGGATCTACTCAAACATCATAGGATAGCCATACATCATTGGGAAATAATATATAGCGTTGAGCACCATGTTTAAGTAGATATTACAGAGGGTAAAAGAGGGGTTACACCGCTGCATAGAGGGGGGAAGAGTTGGTGATGATGGCGGTGTTGTTGGTGAAGATTGCGGTGATGATGATGGCCCCCGGTGGCACTCCGGTGCCACCGGAAGCGAGGGGGGAGAGCCCCCCTCCTTCTTATTCTTCCTTGACCTCCTCCCTAGATGGGAGAAGGGTTTACCCTCTGGTCCATGGCCTCCATGGTGTGGGAGGGGTGAGAGCCCCTCCGAGATTGGATCTGTCTCTCTGTCTCTCTCTGTTTCTGCGTTCTCAGATTCTACCCCTTCACCGTTTTATATATTCCCGGAGATCCGTAACTCCGATTGGGCTGAAATTTTGACATGATATCTATTCGGAAATTAGCTTTCTTGCGGCGAAAGAAGGCTCCAACCGCCTTACAGGGTGGCCACGAGGGTCAGGGGCGCGCCCCCTGCCTCATGGGCCCCTCGAGCATCGTCTCACGTTGATTTCACTTCCCAAAAATCACATATATTCCAAAAAAAATCCCCGTCCGTTTTTATCCCGTTTGGACTCCGTTTGATATGGATTTTCTGCGAAACAAAAAACATGCAACAAACAGAAACTGGCACTTGGCACTGGATGAATATGTTAGTCCCAAAAATAGTATAAAAAGTTGCCAAAAGTATATGAAAGTTGTAGAATATTGGCATGGAACAATCAAAAATTATAGATATGACGGAGACGTATCAGCATCCCCAAGCTTAATTCCTGCTCGCCTCGAGTAGGTAAATGATAAAAATGATAATTTTTGATGTGGAATGCTACCTAGCATAATCTTGATCACATATCTAATCATGGCATGAATATTAAGATACGAGTCGTTCAAAGCAATAGTCTATCATTTGACATAAAAACAATAATACTTCAAGCCTACTAATAAAGCAATCATGTCTTTTCAAAATAACATGGCCAAAGAAAGTTATCCCTACAAAATCATATAGTCTGGCTATGCTCCATCTTCTTCACACAAAATATTCACATCATGCACAACCCCGCTGACAAGCCAAGCAATTGTTTCATACTTTTGACGTTCTCAAACCTTTTCAACTTTCACGCAATACATGAGCATGAGCCATGGACATAGCACTATAGGTGGAATAGAGTGGAGGTTGTGGAGAAGACAAAAAGGAGAAAGTCTCACATCGACGCGGCTAATCAACGGGCTATGGAGCTGCCCATCAATTGATGTCAATGTGAGGAGTAGGGATTGCCATGCAACGGATGCACTAGAGCTATAAGTATATGAAAGCTCAAACTGAAACTATGTGGGTGTGCATCCAACTTGCTTGCTCCTGAAGACCTCGGGCATTTGAGGAAGCCCATCATCGGACTATACAAGCCAAGTTCTATAATGAAAATTCCCACTAGTATATGAAAGTGATAACTCAAGAGACTCTCTATATGAAGAACATGGTGCTACTATGAAGCACAAGTGTGGTAAAAGGATAGTAACATTGCCCCTTCTCTCTTTTTCTCTCATTTTTTTATTTTTTTATTTTTTTTATTTTCTCTTTTTGGGGCCTTCTCTTTTTTTGGCCTTTCTCTTTTTTTTATTTTTTTTCGTCCGGAGTCTCATCCCGACTTGTGGGAGAATCATAGTCTCCATCATCCTTTCCTCACTAGGGCAATGCTCTAGTAATTATGATCATCACACTTTTATTTACTGACAACTCAATATTACAACTCAATACTAGAACAAAGACATGACTCTATATGAATGCCTCCGGCGGTGTACCGGGATGTGCAACGATCTAGAGTAGCAATGACATCAAAAAACGGACAAGCCATGAAAACATCATGCTAGCTATCTTACGATCATGCAAAGCAATATGACGATAAATGCTCATGTCGTGTATATGATGATGATGGAAGTTGCATGGCAATATACTCGGAATGGCTATGGAAATGCCATAATAGGTAGGTATGGTGGCTGTTTTGAGGAAGGTATATGGTTGGTTTATGGTACCGGCGAAAGTTGCGCGGTACTAGAGAGGCTAGCAATGGTGGAAGGGTGAGAGTGTGTATAATCCATGGACTCAACATTAGTCATAAAGAACTCGCATACTTATTGCAAAAGTCTATTAGCTATCGAAACAAAGTACTACGTGCATGCTCCTAGGGGGATAGATTGGTAGGAAAAGACCATCGCTCGTCCCCGACCGCCACTCATAAGGAAGACAATCAATAAATACCTCATGCTCCGACTTCATTACATAACGGTTCACCATACGTGCATGCTACGGGAATCACAAACCTCAACACAAGTATTTCTACTAATCCACAACTACCCACTAGCATGACTCTAATATCACCATCTTTATATCACAAAACTATTGCAAGGAATCAAACATATCATATTCAGTGATCTACAAGTTTTATGTAGGATTTTATGACTAACCATGTGAATGACCAATTCCTGTCATCTCTCTAAATAGATATAAGTGAAGCAAGAGAGTTTAATCCTTTCTACAAAAGATATGCCCGTGCTCTAACAAATATAAGTGAAGCAAAAGAGCATTCTACAAATCACGGTTTTCTATGTAAAGAGAAACAGGCAATCCAAACTTCAAATGATATAAGTGAAGCACATGAAGCATTCTATAAAGCCATACTAAAAAGATATAAGTGAAGTGCATAGAGCATTCTATAAATCAACCAAGGACTACCTCATACCAGCATGGTGCATAACAGAAAAATGAAAACTAAATGCAAAAGATGCTCCAAGATTGCACATATCACATGAACGAAACGAATCCGAAAACATACCGATACTTGTTGAAGAAAGAGGGGATGCCTTCCGGGGCATCTCCAAGCTTAGACGCTTGAGTATCCTTTAATATTTACTTGGGGTGCCTCGGGCATCCCCAAGCTTGAGCTCTTGCCTCTCTTCCTTCTTCTCTCATCGAGACCTTTTCGATCATAGAACACTTCATCCACACAAAACTTCAACAGAAAACTCGGTAAGATCCGTTAGTATAATAAAGAAAATCACTACTCTAAGTACTGTTGCAAACCAATTAATATTTTGTTTTTGCATTGTGTCTACTGTAATATAATGTTTTCATGGCTTAATCCACTGATATAAATCGACAGTTTGATCAAAACAAGCAAACTATGCATCAAAAACAGAATCTATCTAAAACAGAACAGTCTGTAATAATCTGAAAATTCACCATACATATGATACTTGAAAAATTCTGCTAAAATTAGGAAAAATAAAAAATTTGTATAGAAAGACAGTGCGAAAAGAATCAGAACCATTTGACATTCCAACTAAAAATGTAAAATCGTGCACTTCAGCCAAAGTTTCTGTCCTGCACCGTACAAACCATCAAGCAAATGTAAACATCCTAAAGACAAACCTTGGCACATTATTTTTATAATACAATGGAATTGTACAAGGGGATAATTATTTTTGTTGAAAAGTTTCTGTAATCAATATTCACAAAGTTGCCATGAGCATGAACAAAGTTCAAGGAGCTCTCCCACTTCAACAATGCTTGTCTTTCTCACTTTCACTTTCCTTTTTGAAAAAGTTTTGGGTTCCCCTCTTTATTTTTGTTGTTTTTAAAGTATATTAAAGCACTCAACAGAAATAAATGACTCTCTAAAACTTCCGGGTTGTCTCCCTGGCAGCGCTTTCTTTAAAGCCATTAAGCTAGGCATATAGTGCTCGAGTAATGGTTCCACCCGGATCCCAAGGTATATCAAAGCCAATTTTAATTAACAATGATTTGTAGTTTAGTAGTGAGAAAAAAATAACATATATCATGTAATGACGAAGTCTAACTCTCTTCCTATGCATCGGCATGTCATAAAAGAACAATTCATGCACACAAAGTAAAGGCCAATGCATAGTATAAACAGTTTCTTGCAATTTTATCGTATTGGAAACATAGAGAGGTGGAGATATAGTTCCTCTCTAATAATAATTGCAAGTAGGATCAGCAAGCACATGCATATTATACTCATCAAAATCATCATGTGTAGTAGTAAAAGGCAACCCATCAATATAATCCTTAATAAGGGCAAACTTCTCCGATATAGTGTAGTTGGGAGAATTCAAAAAGATAATAGGACTATCATGCCTGGGTGCAATAGCAACAATTTCATCTTTAACATAAGGAACTATAGCAAGTTTATCTCCATAAGTATAATTCATATTGGCATCTTGGCCACAAGCATAGCAAGCATCATCAAAAAGGGATATTTCAAGAGAATCAACGAGATCATAACAATCATCCTTCGGTAAGCACGAAGGGAAATTAAATAATGTATGAGTTGGAGAGTTACTCTCATTAGAAGGTGGGCAAGGGTAGCTAATCCGCTCGTCCTCCTTTTGTTCTTCGCTCTCCTCATCATCTTTTTGATCAAAGGAGCTCACAGTTTCTTCAATTTCTTCTTCCATAGATTACTGCGAAATATCAGTCTCTTCTGGGACAGAGGAGTAGTCCTCAATATATGGTTCAACATAGGCATTAGAAGCATAATTATCATAACAGTATTTAAGTATGGCAAAAAATTCAGATTTGTAAAGAGTAGCATCATACTTTTTCAATCAAAGAAGCAATTTCATAAGCACCCTTAAAAGCAACAAATTCTTGAATTTGTTGAACATCATAGTAATTATAAACACCCTTAGCATACGAAGATACAATTCCATTATCACTAAACTCACATTGATAGGGAAGGTGTTTCTTAGGGTTTTCAGAACAACAAGTAAAATCATATATTTCACATAAATTCCAAGCATAGCATTGCAAACGATGAATTTGACCCAGTAAAAGTTTCCCTTTTTCAGATATACGGTGTCGCACATAACAAGCATGCTCATCTAAAGATTTGCCCTCAACTAAGCTAGTTGGGGTTTCAGCACGAGCACATAGGGATCGAAGATGATCCAAGTAATAAGCTTCAGGAGTGTGGTAGATTTTGAGTGGCTCTTCAACCATCGGTTTAGTAGGTACAACTATTTTTTTGGTATTTTGCGTTTCCTACCCATAACTAAAGATAGAAAACAACTAAGAACAACAAATAAAAATTACTTCGTGATAAAGCAAACAAGCACACACGAGAATATTCACCCCACGCTATTGCTCCCAGGCAACGGCACCAGAAAAAGGTCTTGATATCCCACAAGTATAGGGGATCACAACAGTTTTTGATAAGTAAGAGTGTCGAACCCAATGAGGAGCTAAAGGCAGAACAAATATTCCCTCAAGTTCTATCGACCACCGATACAACTCTACGCACGCTTGACGTTCACTTTACCTAGAACAAGTATGAAACTAGAAGTACTTTGTAGGTGTTGTTGGATAGGTTTGCAAGGTAATAAAGAGTGCATAAATAAAAGCTAGGGGTTGTTTAGATAAATACACAACTAAATTAGTTTTAGTAAAGAGTGTTTTGTTACGAGAAAGTTATTTGTCCCTAGGCAATCAATAACTAGACCGGTAATCATTATTGCAATTTTATATGAGGGAGAGGCATAAGCTAACATACTTTCTCTACTTGTATCATATGCACTTATGATTGGAACTCTAGCAAGCATCCGCAACTACTAAAGATCATTAAGGTAAAACCCAACTATAGCATTAAAGCATCAAGTCCTCTTTATCCCATACGCAACAACCCCCTTACTCGGGTTTGTGTTTCAGTCACTCACGCAAACCACTATAAGAGAATCATAAACGTATTGCAACACCCTACAGTGGGGATCCCTCATGCTTGCGCGACACGGAGAGCACCATAGGACAACAGCAATAATAAAACATGCAACTCAAACCAATCAAGATCATCAAATAACCCATAGGACAAAACGGATCTACTCAAACATCATAGGATAGCCATACATCATTGGGAAATAATATATAGCATTGAGCACCATGTTTAAGTAGAGATTACAGCGGGTAAAAGAGGGGTTACACCGCTGCATAGAGCGGGGAAGAGTTGGTGATGATGGCGGTGAAGTTGTTGGTGAAGATTGCGGTGATGATGATGACCCCCGGTGGCACTCCGGTGCCACCGGAAGCCAGGGGGAGAGAGCCCCCTCCTTCTTCTTCTTCCTTGACCACCTCCCTAGATGGGAGAAGGGTTTACCCTCTGGTCCATGGCCTCCATGGTGTGGGAGGGTGTCGGAGTAATTGGACACGGATACCCCGAAGACGGCAAAATGATATTTCAAGACATCGGGGCTAGCAAAGCCCCTCAGTCCGACTGCCGACTACCGACTATGCCAACCAGCCGGCTGCCGACTGCAGCCCGACCTGACACCGACAAGACACCGACGGGGCGACCATATCGCGATGTCATCTACAGTGTACTGTGTCCCCTGGGTACTGATTTATAAAGTACCCTAGGGGACAAGCATGACATGCACCATGCCACTAGCCATGCCTACATGGCTTGGCTTGTAAGCTACCCAAGGTAGCTTACATCCAACGCCACCACCATTTAGCTTAGGTAGCAAGCTAGCTCCCACTATATATAGCAACCATCCATCCATCCAGGGGATGGACTCACTCAGACACACACTCACGCATGCGTGCTCGGGCACATGCGGCCACACACACCTATGCTCATACGCATATATACGAGGTCAGATGCACTTGGCACTGATCTCAGATACAGCTCCAGGAACGACTCTGTACCAGATATACCCGATATACTTAGACATGCAGGAGTAGGGGTGTTATCTCTCCGGAGAGCCCCGAACCTGGGTAAACTGGCGCGTGCTACTCGCATACCCGCTCCCGGTCCTATCAGCAGCAGTCCTACCCACACACTAAGCCCTTGTGGCATCTGTCAACTCGCAAGCCCCCCCCATGAGAAATACCACGACAGAGGGGCGAGAGCCCCTCCGAGATTGGATCTGTCTCTCTATCTCTCTCTGTTTCTGCGTTCTCAGATTCTACCCCTTCACCGTTTTATATATTCCCAGAGATCCGTAACTCCGATTGGGCTGAAATTTTGACACGATATCTATACGGAAATTAGCATTCTTTCTGCGAAAGAATGGCTCCAACCGCCTTACGGGGTGGCCATGAGGGTCAGGGGCGCCCCCCCTGCCTCATGGGCCCCTCGAGCATCGTCTCACATTGATTTCACTTCCCAAAAATCACATATATTCCAAAAAAAGTCCCCGTCCGTTTTCATCCCGTTTGGACTCCGTTTGATATGTATTTTATGCGAAACAAAAAACATGCAACAAACAGGAACTAACACTGGGCACTGGATCAATATGTTAGTCCCAAAAATAGTATAAAAAGTTGCCAAAAGTATATGAAAGTTGTACAATATTGGCATGGAACAATAAAAAATTATAGATATGACGGAGACATACCACTAATACATTGGTAAAATCCTCATGGGTGAATACCCTGCCATCATCATCCAAGAAGCTCTGGGGGAGCCACGGTTCCGTTTTCAGCCATCTCGCTCTAGGGTGGGTAAACCACAATAATAGAGTGCGGGCTCTAATACCAACTGGAGGGATCAAGATGGATCTAGAGAGGGTGAATAGGTACAATTACAAATTTTAATTATTATTTAGCAACTTTAGGCAATAATACGAAATAGAAAGTGTGTCTAACAAATCAAAGGTGAATCTAGTGCTAGCAATATATTCAACAACAACAACAACAAAAAGTTAGTAGCAAGTTAAGCAAGCACAATATGATATAAGTAAAGACAAGGAGACAAGTAATCACAAGTAAGGATTTAGGGTTAGGGATAATCGAAACTCTGGGGATGAGGATGTATCCCAATGTTCACTTCCTTGGAGGGAAGCTAGTCGCCGTTGGACAAGGCACACCCTATTCTCCTCGAGACAACACCATGAAGGCATTTCTCAACCACTAGTGGTAGACCTTGAGGTAGTCTCTAGACCTTCACAAACTGTCTAGGGGTACTCGCAATGAATGATTCCTCACGAATAATATATATCGCCCAGGAGTCTCCAACCTCCAAGAGTAACAAGACAAACACCAACGATCCAAACCAAGCTCAAACACAAAAGTGATTGGTCAAAGTGCGGGGAAGGAGTGGATCTTGATTTTGATTGGTTTCCCTTTGAATCTCCAAGAATCAAAGGAACAAGGATTGGGAGATCCTAGAAGGTTTATTGTGGCAGCTATGGATGATATTTCCTCAAAGGGTAACCCTAGAACAAAGTGACTAGGGGTACCTATAGTGGTGGCTAAAATGAACTATTATGGCCCAAAAATGCACTACTAAACAGTTCGCTAGATCTATGCCAGACAGTCTAATCGATGAACTATTCATAGTTGTTAGGGCGTATTTCTCCCTGATGGTTTTGGTGATTGGTCATAATGCATTTTGCGAACTAACCGTCTGTATTGAGTATTTCAGAGATTATATTAGATTACATGTGACGGTTTATTTCCCCTCATTGATCAAGAGTGAAGACGGTTATTTTTTGACGATTTCTTGTTGGTGGATTTGAGTCATAGGAATTCCGTACTATTAAGATGGGGTCCGGAGTGGAAAGGTTAGGGGGGGGGGGAATCAACATGTATACATTTATTTTGCACCCTCTTTCCCTTCCCGGCAATATGGAGTCCATACCTTTTCTGCTTAGGTTTCCTGGTGGCACCTAAGCGGTAGTACCGTGCCTGGCAACTATAGTATAGCTTAATGCGGTACTACCACGGTTCAGTATCGCGGCTACCTCCGCTTAGTTTTGGGCTTCTGTTGCCCTCCTCTCTTTGGCGGTGGTAGGGTTGTGGTATACGGTGATCGTACTGCCTTAAGCAGTAGTACCGCGGGTACTACTGGTCTACCATAGCTCATTTTTGCCCCTCGAAACTCGTGTTCACATCCACGGTAGTAGAACGGATGTAGGCTACGGTAGTACCACCCCAAGCGGTACTACCTGAAGGAAATATGCCTTAGAGGCAATAATAAAGTCGTTATTTATATTTCCTTATATCATGATAAATGTTTATTATTCTTGCTAGAATTGTATTAACCGGAAAATTAGTACATGTGTGAACACATAGACAAAACAGAGTGTCCCTAGTATGCCTCTACTTGACTAGCTCGTTAATCAAAGATGGTTAAGTTTCCTGACCATAGACATGTGTTGTCACTTGATGAATGGGATCACATCATTAGAGTAAGATGTGAGGGACAAGACCCATCCATTAGCTTAGCATAATGATCGTTAAGTTTTATTGCTATTGCTTTCTTCATGACTTATACATATTCCTCTAACTTTGAGATTATGAAACTCCCGAATACCGAAGCAACACCTTGTGTGCTATCAAACATCACAACATAACTCAGTGATTATAAAGATGCTCTATAGGTGTCTCCGATGGTGTTTGTTGATTTGGCATATATCGAGATTAGGATTTGTCACTCTGTGTATCGGAGAGGTATCTCTGGGCCCTCTCGGTAATGCACATCACTATAAGCCTTGTAAGCAATGTGACTAATGAGTTAGTTGCAGGATGATGCATTACAGAATGAGTAAAGAGACTTGCCAGTAACAAGATTGAACTAGGTATGAGGATACCGACGATCGAATCTCGGGCAAGTAACATACCAATGATAAAGGGAATGACGTATGTTGTTATACAGTTTACCGATAAAGATCTTCGTAGAATATGTAGGATCCAATATGAGCATCCAGGTTCCACTATAGGTTATTGACCGGAGATGTGTCTCGGTCATGTCTACATAGTTCTCGAACCCGTAGGGTCCGCACACTTTATGTTCGACGACGATTTGTATTATGAGTTATGTGTTTTGGTGACCAGAGTTTGTTTAGAGTCCCGGATGAGATCACGGACATGGCGAGGAGTCTCGAAATGGTCGAGAGGTAGAAATTGATATATTGGAAGGTTATATACAGACACTGGAATGGTTCCGAAGAAGATCGAGGATTTTTCGGAGTACCGAGAGGTTACCGGAACCCCCCGGGAAAGTTAATGGGCCTATTGGGTCATAGATGAGAGAGGGATGCTGCAACAGGAGGTGGCGCCTCCCCAAGCCCAGTCGGAATTGGACAATGGGTGGGGGCGCGACCCTCCTTTCCTTCTCTTTCTCCCCCTTTCCCCTCTCTGCTGGAAGGAAGGAGGGGGGGCTGAATCCTACTCGGAACGGATTCCTAGTACGAATCCCCCCTCTTGGCGCGCTCCCCTTGGGACGGCCTCCTCCTCCCCCTCCTTTATATATGTGGGCAGTGGGGCACCCCAAAGTGACAAGAGTTATTTCTTAGCCGTGTGCGGTGCCCCCTCCACAGTTTACTCCTCTGGTCATAGTGTCATAGTGCTAAGGCGAATCCCTGCGCGGATCACATCACCATCACTGTCACCACACCATCGTGCTGCCGGAACTCTCCCTCGACCCTCTACTGGATCAAGAGCTTGAGGGACATCATCGAGATGAACGTGTACTGAACACGGAGGTGCCATATGTTTGGTACTTCGATCGATTGGATCGTGAAGACATTAGACTACATCAACCGCGTTAATCTAACGCTTTCGCTTTTGGTCTACGAGGGTACGTGGACACACTCTCCCCATCTCATTGCTATGCATCTCCTATATAGATCTTGATTGATCGTAGGAATTTTTTTGAAATTCCATGCTACATTTCCCAACAGTGGCATCCGAGTCAGGTCTATGCGTAGATGATATGCATGAGTAGAACACAAAGAGTTGTGGGCGATAATAGCCATACTACTTACCACCAACGTCTTACTTTGATTTGGTGGTATAGTTGGATGAAGCAGCCCGGACCGACATTACATGACCGCGTTCATGAGACTGGTTATATCGACATGCTTTGCACACAGGTGGCTGGCGGGTGTCTTTTCTCCAACTTTAGTTGAACCGAGTTTGACTACGACCGGTCCTTGTTGAAGGTTAAAACAACACACTTGATGAAAAATCATTGTGGTTTTGATGCGTAGGTAAGAACGGTTCTTGCTAGAAGCCCGTAGCAACCACGCAAAACTTGCAACAACAAAGTAGAGGACGTCTAACTTGTTTTTGCAGGGCATGTTGTGATGTGATATGATTAAGATGTGATGAGATATAAATTGTTGTATGAGATGATCATGTTTTGTAAAAGTTATCGGCAACTGGCAGGAGCCTTATGGTTGTCGTTTTATTGTATGAAATGCAATCGCCATGCAATTGCTTTACTTTATCACTAAGCGACAGCGATAGTCGTAGAAGCAATAGTTGGCGAGACAACAACGACGCTACGATGGAGATCAAGGTGTCAATCCGGTAACAATTGAGAGCATGACGGTGCCTTGGAGATGGAGATCAAAGGCACAAGAGGATGATGGCCATATCATGTCACATATTTTGATTGCATGTGATATTTATCCTTTATGCATCTTATTTTGCTTAGTACGGCGGTAGCATTATAAGACGATCCCTCACTAAATTTCAAGGTGCAAGTGTTCTCCTTAAGTATGCATCGTTGCTACAGTTCGTCGTGCTGAGACACCACGTGATCAGGTGTGATAGGCTCTATGTTCACATACAGCGGGTGCAAGCCAATTTTGCACGTGCAGAATACTCTGGTTTAACTTGATGAGCCTAACATATGCAGATATGGCCTCGGAACACTGAGACCGAAAGGTTGAACGTGAATCATATAGTAGATATGATCAACATAGTGATGTTCACCATTTAAAACTACTCCATCTCACGTGATGATCGGACATGGTTTAGTTGATATGGATCATGTGATCATTTAGATGACTGGAGGGATGTCTATCTAAGTGGGAGTTCTTAAGTAATATGATTAATTGAACTTTAATTTATCATGAACTTAGTACGTGATAGTTTTTGCATATCTATGTTGTTGTAGATCAATAGCCCGTGCTACCGTTCCCTTGAATTTTAATGCGTTCCTAGATAAAGCTAAGTTGAAAGACGATGGTAGCAACTATACGGACTGGGTCCGTAACTTTAGGATTATCCTCATTGCTGCATAGAAGAATTACGTCCGGGAAGCACCGCTAGGTGCAAGACCCGCTGCAGGAGAAACTCTGGACGTTATGAACGTCTGGCAGAGCAAAGCTCATGACAACTCGATAGTTCAGTGTGCCATGCTTTACGGCTTAGAATCGAGACTTCAAAGACATTTTGAACGTCATGGAGCATATGAGATGTTCTAGGAGTTGAAGTTAATATTTCAAGCAGCCCGAGTTGAGTGATATGAAGTCTCCAACAAGTTCTATAGCTGTAAGATGGAGGAGAGTAGTTCTATGAGTGAACACATACTCAAAATGTCTGGGTACCTGTAACGCCCCGGATGTAACTTGCCATATTTGTAACTCCGACTCTACCATTTTCGGCTTTAAGTTATGAGATTCCGTTCGTTGTTGGGTTTTGTCTTTGATTTAAATTTTGTTCATGTCATGCATTTCATATCATGTCATCATGTGTGTCTCTTTTGCATACGTGTTCGTCTCATGCATCCTAGCTTTTTCCCCGTTGTCCGTTTTGCAATCTGACACTCCCACGTGCACCGACCTTCCCCTTTGTCTTTTTTCGTGAGCGGGTGTTAAACGTTCTCGAAATGGACCAAGATTTGCCAAGCGGCCTTGGTACACCACCGGTAGACCAACTGTCAAATTTCGTGCCATTTGGAGTCCGTTTGATACTCCAACGGTTAACCGGGGAACCGCAAAGGCCTCGTGTGTGTTGCAGCCCAACACCCCTCCAAAGCGGCCCAATAACCCTTCCAAACCACTTCCATGTCCTGCGCCCTCAGATCACGATCGCGTGGGCGAAAACTACACTTCATATGGATACTCCTACCTCCTCCTAGCTATAAATATGTGATCCCCTCCGAATTTTTCGGGTCCAAACCCTAGTCTACCTCCTCCTGCCGCCACCGGACACGTCCAGCCTCGCCGGACATGAGCCGCCGCCGCTCGCGGCGAATCAGGCCGCGCCACCTGTCGCCTCCACCGCCACCCGCCATCGCGGCCCGCTAGGCCCGTTGCGGGCCTGCGCGAGCCTGCGGTAGCCGCCGCCCGCGTCTGCACGCACCCCGCCGTCGACCGCGCGCATCCGCCGCCTCCATCGCCAGCGCGCCGCCGCCGCCGACCTCGCCGACCTCGCCTGCCCCGCCGCATCACCGGCCACCGCCGCCTCGCCGTCCGCCGCCCAGATCCGGCGGGTCCCCGCCGCCCGGGCCCTCCCCGGACCCTGCGAGCTCCGGCCGGCCCCCGTCCTTCCTCCTCCACTCCGGCATGGCCGCCCGCCACCGGGACCTCCAGATCTGGCCAGTCCCCCGACGAACCTCTAGTAGCGTGCAAGTCAAACCCTAGATCCAGTTTTCGGGAGGTTTATTTCCTCTATGTCTTTCCCCCCTAACTTTTTATGCCTCTGTTAATCATGCCATAACTTTGTGACCGTAGCTCTGTTTCATGCGCATGATATATCAAAATGTTTATTGGGAGATGCTCTTAATTTCATTACATTGTGACATGATTGTTTGAGTTCATCTTGATGCCCAAATCACTGATGCAAGAGTGCTATAAAATGTTTGTTTCTGTTACTTAGCAGATTATGATGTTTTGTCATTTTTGCCACATTTGTTGTGTGCATCATATGGTCATGAGCTCTACATGTATTTTGATCTATGCCATGCCATCTTTATAGGGGTGCTTGCCTTGTATTTTTGTGATCTTTTTGGTGACTAGCACAAGCATGTAAAATAGCCTTCATGATATTGCTGATTTCAGGGACTTAGGTTTTGCAAAGTCCTTGTTCTGCTGTTATTTTGATTCCATGTAAAAATGATGCTACAGGGTGATCCATGCTTGTTTTGAGTATCTTCTGTAAGGGTCTTTTGGACATATGATTATGCTCTATCCATCCATGCCCCTATTTGCAATTATGGAGAGACCTATCATGTCACAATCGTGTTCTACTTTTGCTATAAAATGTTCCTGGCAGATTGTTTACATGTTAATCAATTTTGCCATGGTTGTTGTAGTTGATCCATGCACGCTATGAACTTTCTCTTGCCATGGTTAGTTTCATGAACATGTCATATTGCTGTAGGTATGCTTGTTTTGTCATGCAAGGCTTTGTGATGAGTCATTTGAGCTCGCAAATATGCCTATATAATTCTATTTATGCCATGCTCTGTTTTCTGCTAAGTCTGCAACTATTAAC
The DNA here is from genome assembly GCA_034509565.1 of Triticum monococcum. Taxonomy (NCBI): domain Eukaryota; kingdom Viridiplantae; phylum Streptophyta; class Magnoliopsida; order Poales; family Poaceae; genus Triticum; species Triticum monococcum. The sequence continues at coordinate 481,562,559 of CM067843.1, forward strand.
GAAACTTGCTATGTTTACATGGGTGCCATAATACCTTCTGTGCCTTTTTGGCTTATGGTCAGTAAGGGACTTTTGTTCTATGCATTTAGTAGGTACATGCCATGCCTTTGTTTTCTATTATCTGTTCCTGTAGCATGTTCTTAGCTTGCTCTAAACATTGCTTCCTGATGTTATTTATGGCATGTTAGTATTTTCATTAAGTCTATGAAGCTGATATCTTTTGCACTTTTGCCATGCTTGTTTGAACCTGCTCTTATGTGATTTAGCCATAGCTCAGTGTTCATGTTTTCTCAAGAATCTTGAGTAGATCACTAGCATATGCTTTGTTGTTATGTTGGAGTGTAGTAGCTTAGTTTCTTGTTGCATTCTAGATGGCATCATGGTGTTAATCGCAGAATTGTGCCATTCTTGTTTTGCTTGCCATTTGCAAATCATGCATCCGATTCCGGTGATCTTTATATCGATTTGGTCCGAAATCATCTCATCTTTCCAGAGACACACTTGGTTTGGTAAGTTAATGCCTTTATCAATCTTTTCCTTCCGGAGCACGCATATGCATTGCATATCACATCTCACATATCTTGCCATGTTTTGCATCATGTTGATTGTGCATTGCACCGTGATTGATTGTTGGTCCTTTGCTTGTGTTCTTGCTTTGGATAGAGCCCAGAGACGAGTATGTGATCGAGGAACCCGTCGAGTTCACTAACGACGATCAAGCTTTCGTCAACTCTGAGAACTTTGCAGGCAAGATGACCATACCCTCGAAATCACTTCTATCTTTGCTTGCTAGTTGTTCGCTCTATTGCTATGCCGCGATACCTAGCACTTGCTATATCATGCCTCCCATATTGACATGTCAAGCCTCTAACCCACCTGTCCTAGCAAACCGTTGTTTGGCTATGTTACCGCTTTGCTCAGCCCCTCTTATAGCGTTGCTAGTTGCAGGTGAAGATGAAGTTTGTTCCATGTTGGAACATGGATATTGTTGGGATATCATTATTATATCTTTTGTACTTTAATGCATCTATATACTTGGTAAAGGGTGGAAGGCTCGGCCTTATGCCTGGTGTTTTGTTCCACTCTTGCCGCCCTAGTTTCCGTCATACCGGTGTTATGTTCCTTGATTTTGCGTTCCTTGCGCGGTTGGGTGTTACGGGAACCCCTTGACAATTCGCTTTGAATAAAACTCCTCCAATAAGGCCCAACCTTGGTTTTACCATTTGCCTACCTACCACCATATACCTTTCCTTGGGTTCTGCAGACTCAAGGGTCATCTTTATTTTAAACCCCCCCGGGCCAGTGCTCCTCTGAGTGTTGGTCCGAACAAGAGTCCTTTGCAGCGCCTCCTCAGGGAAACTCGAGGGTTGGTTTTTGTTGTACAGAGTGCCCATTCGGTGTGCCCTGAGAACGAGATATGTGTGACTCCTATTGGGATTTGTCGGCACACCGGGCGGCTTTGCTGTTCTTGTTTTACCATTGTCGAAATGTCTTGTAACCGGGATTCCGAGACTGATCGGGTCTTTCCGCGAGAAGGAATATCCTTCGTTGACCATGAGAGCTTGTGATGGGCTAAGTTGGGACACCCCTGCAGGGTTTAGAACTTTCACAAGCCGTGCCCATGGTTATGGGCAGATGGGAATTTGTTAATGTACGGTTGTAGAGAACTTGTCACTTAACTTAATTAAAATGAATCAACCGCGTGTGTAACCGTGATGGTCTCTTTTCGGCGGAGTCTGGGAAGAGAACAGGTCTCGTGTTATGCTTGAGCGTAAGTAGCTTCAGGATCACTTCTTGATCACTATTAGCTTCTCGACCGTGCTTTGCTTCTCTCCTCGCTCTCTTTTGCGTAAGTTAGCCACCATATATGCTAGTGCTTGCTTCAGCTCCACCTCGCTACCCCTTTCCTACCTTTAAGCTTAAATAGTCTTGATCGCGAGGGTGTGAGATTGCTGAGTCCCCGTGACTCACAGATACTTCCAAACATTTGCAGGTGCCGATGATGCCAGTGCAGGGGACGCTACCGAACTCAAGTAGGAGTTCGACGATGATTCAGACCGTTACTATGTTTCTTTTTCGGATGATCAGTAGAGGAGCCCAGTTGGGGCGATCGAGGATCTAGTATTTGGGGTTGTCTTTCTTTATTTTGGTTCCATAGTCGGACCTTGATTGTATTCTGGATGATGTATGATATATATTTATGTATTGTGTGAAGTGGCGATTGTAAGCCGACTCTTTATCCCTTTCTTATTCAGTACATGGGATGTGTAAAGATTACCCCTCTTGCGCCATGCCTACCATGCGGTTATGCCTCTAAGTCATGCCCCGACACGTGGGAGATATAGCCGCATCATGGGTGTTACAAGATGGTAATCAGAGCCTTCCCCGACTTAGGAGCCCCCTGCTTGATCGAATTGCTGCCGTTGTTGAGTCTAGAAAATAATATTTTGAGTCTTATAGGATTATATATATCGGAGAGTAGGATTATTTTTACTCCTCAGTCCCTTTGTCACTCTGGTGAGGCCTCCTGACATAGAGTTTTGACTCTTCTATCCTCAAATTTCACTAAAAAAATTTAGGATCATGCGGGTATCTTGGAATTGTTCCGATGGTTTTGTGACGAGAACATTGTTCTTGGTGCCTCCTGTCAATTAGGGGTTGTGGCAGTCTCCCGGGGAGTTGAGCTCCGAGGTGTTGTCATCACAATTTTATCATTGCAGTTCTGGAATACCTGAGTTCGCCAACATCGAAAATTTCTTTTATGCAGTTGTTGGTGAGATAACCTCGACGCCACCCAGTACTGGGGCAGGAGTTCGGGAGTATTGCCATAACTCGTATAACGGATGCTTTTCGAAGGTTGAGGTAAATGATTTCTGAAGGTTGCTTGGTTATGTGTTGAAGGATGGATACAGCTAGATGTAGGATTTGCTAGTTTTGGGTGAGATATTATGCTTCCCATGTATCGCCAACACCTGATTGCATAACTAGAAAGTTTCGGGAGTTTCATAGGTGGGAATTCAAGTAGCTCTAGTATTTATTTCCGCAGATATTTGGTTTGTGATTGGGTAATCCTTACCAATTATTTGTTCATATGCATACCTTGTTGATTAATCCATCTACCTTTATCTAAGTGGCTTCTCAATTTATGGAAGTGTGATGTTTTACTTCGGAATTCATTCATTCATTCTTGTTCTAATGTTAAGGCTATATGTTGCAATTTCGATCCATTGATTCAACTTGAATATATGTCTTTCAAGATGCTAACGGATGTCAACCTCTTCAGGATGGCTCCTCCAACGCGTCAGAATCCGAACCACAATGATGGGGAACAGTCGAACCCTCCGCCACCACCTCCACCTCCGGAGGCATGGCAAGCTGTAATGGCAGCCACCAACGTGAGCACTCAGATGCTTTTGGATCTCTTGCAAGAGCGCAACCAAGGGCAATGTAACCAAGGATATCAAGGCCAAGGCAACAATCAGCCTCAGTTTGCTACCCTCCATCAGTTCCTCACAAACCAGCCGAAGTCCTTCAGTAACTGTGTCGAGGCCACAGATGCCGATGACTGGCTCATGGATATCTGCAAACATTTTGAGTGTAGCAATGTCATGCCTGAGGACTTTGTCAAGTTTGCTTCGTTTCAACTCAAAGACCAAGCTGTTGAGTGGTATCAATAATACAGAGATTCCAGAGGAAGTCGCGTGATTACCTGGGATGATTTCCGCCGAGACTTCAAAGCTCACCACATTCCACAAAGTGTTGCTGAGATCAAGCATGAGGAGTTCTGCAATCTCAAGCAAGGAAGCATGTCTGTGTATCAATACAATATCCAGTTTCAGAAACTCGCTCGCTTCGCTAAACAAGACGTCCCTGATGAAAAGAGCATGATTTATCAATTCAAAGGTGGCCTCAGAGAAGATCTACAATTAGCTCTCGTGCTTCTAGAGCTGACTAACTATGATGAATTCTACAACATGGCACTAAATCAAGAAGCCGCTCAGATTAAGTGTGATGCTTCTAAGAAGAGAGTCAGGGATGCAGCTCAATCTTCTTCTTCAACTCAAGTGGCAGCTAAGCAATAGAAGTTCTTGTTGCCTCCTCCTCCTCCGTTCCGTCAGCCCTACCAGTAGAAGCGTAAAGGTGGCAATGGAACTTCCCACCCACCCAACCCAGGCTATCAGAACAAAGCTCAGTCTCATACTCGAAGGTCAAGTGCTCCTTATCACCGTCCGCTCTCAGAGGTTACTTGCAACAAGTGTCAGCAGAAAGGGCACTATGCAAACAAGTGCTTCAACCAAAGGCGCCTTCCGCCTCCTCCTCCTGTGAGATCTTCCAGCAATGCAGTGGTTAATCATAATCCCAAGCATGCTAATGTCAACATGATGAACGCAGCTCAGGCAGAGAATTCTTCAGAAGTGATCATGGGTAACCTTCCAGTTAACTCCATTCCTGCTAAAGTCTTATTTGATACTGGTGCATCGCATTGTTTCATTTCAAAACCTTTTGCATCAAAGTATGAGTGGGGTTATCAAGAATTGCCTAGAACTTTATCAAATGTGTCCCTGGGTAAGCAAATGCCAGCTAATAATTGTGTCCCGGATGTTTCTATCGAGATGGGCGACTACAAATTTTTGGCTTCTCCAATTGTTCTTGGCGACTCTGATATTGATCTAATTCTCGGCATGGACTGGCTTTCTAAGCACAAGGCTCAGCTTGATTGTGCTTCCAGAGAAATTCAATTGACACACTCTTCCGAGGAAGTTATCATCTATGCCGCTCATGACAAAACCATTCGGCTGTTTTCTCTCAATGAGAAGGGCGAGTTGAATGCCATCTCTCAGATTCCAGTCGTTTGTGAATATCAAGCCGTCTTTCCAGAAGAGCTTCCGGGAATGCCTCCTCACTGGCCAGTTGAATTCGTTATCGGTCTTGAGCCTGGCACGGAACATGTTTCCAAACGTCCTTACAAGCTTGGACCAAAGGAATTGAAGAAACAACTCGATGAACAAGAGCGTCTAGGTTTGATCAGACCGAGTTCATCTCCATGGGGTTGTGGTGTTCTTTTTGTCAAGAAGAAGGATGGCACAGACCGACTTTGTGTCGACTACCGCCCATTGAACAAGAAAACAATAAAGAACAAGTACCCACTTCCCAACATCAATGAGCTTTTCGAGCAACTCAAAGGTGCTCAAGTATTCTCCAAGCTTGACCTCTGTATGGGTTATCATCAGATTCGCATGCGTGAGCAAGATATCCCCAAGACATCATTCAGAACAAGCTATGGTTCTTATGAATATACTGTCATGTCTTTCGTCCTTGTCAATGCTCCTCCAACGTTCTCTCGCATGATGAACTTCATCTTCAACCCCTACACAAACGATTTCGTCTTGGTGTATCTCAATGATATTTTGGTTTTTTTCAAGAATAAGGAGGATCATGCCAAGCATTTGAGACTGGTACTCGACAAACTCAGAGAGCATCAATTCTATGTGAAGTCTTCCAAGTGTGAGTTCTGGCTTGATGAGGTTCTTTACCTTGGCCATATCATCTCCGCCAAAGGCATCACTGTTAATCCTGAGAAGGTGTCTGCAATTGTGAATTGGGAACCGCCTCAGAATATCAAGTAGCTCCGCAGTTTCCTTGGGCTTGCAAGCTATTGTCGAAGATTCATTGAGAATTTCTCTAAGATTGCAAAGACCCTTTCCAACCTCCTCCAGAAGCATGTCAAGTATGTCTGGACGCCTGAATGTGACATTGCTTTCAACACTCTCAAAGAGAAGTTACTCAGAACTCCTGTTTTGACTCCTCCTGATGAATCCAAGCCTTTTGAAGTTTTCTGTGATGCCTCCCTGCAAGGTCTCGGTGGTGTGTTAATGCAAGAGAAGAAAGTTGTGGCTTATACCTCTCGCCAGTTGAAGCCCAACGAAAAGAACTACCCCACTTGTTGGTGTCAAAACCGGCGGATCTCGGGTAGGGGGTCCCGAACTGTGCGTCTAGGCGGATGGTAACAGGAGGCAGGGGACATGATGTTTTACCCAGGTTCGGGCCCTCTTGATGGAGGTAAAACCTTACGTCCTCCTTGATTTATTCTTGACGATATGAGTATTACAAGAGTTGATCTACCACGAGATCGGAGAGGCTAAACCCTAGAACCTAGCATATGGTATGATTGTATGTTGTCCTACGGACTAAAACCCTCCGGTTTATATAGACACCAGAAAGGGCTAGGGTTACACAAGGTCAGTTACAAAGGAGGAGATATACATATCCGTATTGCCTAGCTTGCCTTCCACGCCAAGTAGAGTCCCATCCGGACACGAGACGAAGTCTTCAACCTTGTATCTTCCTAGTCTAACAGTCCGGCCAAAGGATATAGTCCGGATGTCCGGAGACCCCCTAATCCAGGACTCCCTCAGTAGCCCCTGAACCAGGCTTCAATGACGATGAGTCCGGCGCGCAGTATTGTCTTCGGCATTGCAAGGTGGGTTCCTCCTCCGAATACATCACGGAAGAATTTGAATACAAGGATAGTGTCCGACCCTGCAAAATAAGTTCCACATACCACCGTAGAGAGAATAATATTTCCCCAAATCTAATTTGCTGACACGTTTTGGCAACATGACATTATGCCATGGCCCGGTAATTATTCGAACCGTTTCCTTTAACTAGCCCCGCACATAACGCGAGGCAGTTTCTTGAGACGTCTTGTCAAAGTAGAGATCGTGTTCCCCTTATTACGGGATTCTCATCAATATAGGCGTGGGTAACCCAACCGCGCCATCGATTACGGTGCTTGGGGGATAAGCGAGTTTTACCAGGCTAGTGGGGGCGCATAGTTTCGGCCGCCCATATAAAGGGATAAGGATCCACCTTTTCATCCACGCCTTCTTCCTCCTTTGCTCATCCATTTTCGCACACTCGAGCTCCAGCGCCCAAGTCCGCATTTCCTAGCTCAACCTTCTCCGACCATGTCCAGAGCGGGAGGCAGGTGGATGGTCTCCTCCGTCACAGAGGGACACATCAAGAAGCTGAGGAGAGCCGGATACCTGCCCAACGACATCGCACACCGGCTCCCAGATGAGGGGTAGCTCATCCCCACCCCCAGGCCCCATGAGAGGGTAGTGTTCCTTACCCATTTCCTCCACGAACTGGGATTTCCTCTCCACCCATTCGTCCAGGGGCTCATGTTCTGCTACGGCCTGGATTTCCATGATCTGGCCCCGAACTTCATCCTCAACATCTCGGCGTTTATCGTCGTGTGCGAGGCCTTCCTCCGCATCAAGCCCCACTTCGGCTTATGGCTGAAGACCTTCAATGTCAAGCCGAAGGTAGTGAGCGGCCGCTAGGCGGAGTGCGGAGGCGCCATGGTGGGTAAGATGCCCGACGTCACATGGCTCGAGGGCTCCTTCATGGAGACCATAAAGGGGTGGCAATCGGGGTGGTTCTACACCACCGAGCCGCTTGACCCTAAATGGGCAGCGGCCCCCGAGTTCCGATCTGGCATCCCCACGTGGCTCACCTCCTGGCAAGAGAAGGGCCTGTCCTGGGGTAGTTCGGGAGAGCTAACCGGACTCCCAACATGTATACAAAACATGGTGAACAAGAAGCTCAAACTCGTCAACGTAGTCCAGGTCATGCTCATCCGTCGGATCCTCCCGTATCAACAACGGGCTTTTAACTTGTGGGAGTTGGACTCGGCCCAGCACCAAACTCTGAACAGGCTCTTCGACACAACACACGAGGATGCATGGAAGGTGCTATTCAAGGGTGCCGAGGTTCCCCCTCCCACTACCGAGGATCGCGGATTCTGCGCGAAGCGCCAAGCCAGCACGGTAAGCTGTTTTACCTCTTACAGGATACTCATTTTTCTTAGTTTGACTCTATGCGGGATCTAAGCTCCCGTACCTTTGACAGGACTGGCAGGAGATGACTGGACAGATCGACTGTCCGGCTCCTTTGCCCGAAGGCCCAGCAGACGCTCTCCTAACGAAGATGCTGACTCCGGCTCCTTACAAGGTGCCGGAGAAGACCAAGAAGGCCAAGGGAACTCGAAAGAGTTCCCGGCGCCAGGTGGTATCAGACTCATCGTCCGATAACTCCGCGACGGACTCCTCCCCCGAAGACGAGGAGGAAGATGAAGATGCTCCCCCTCCAGCTGGGGGAGACAAGAAAAGGAAGGCCACCCCAACTAGGGAGGCCGAAGGGTCCAAGAAGGGAAGGACTCTCTTTCCGGACTACTCCACCATCACCGCCGAAGGCGAAGACGAGCGGCTGCTCAGGGACAAGCCCCTGGCGAAGTTGTAAGTATTCGGATGCCGGAGCAACTCATAGCATACCTTTGTCGCACTGCCTCTCCTAACACCGAATTATGTCTATGCAGACCGCCACAAGCCCGTATCGACGTATCGTAGGATGGCTCCATGGTCTCGTCAGATATGGATAGAGATCCACTTCCGACCGCCACCTCCCCTTGCCCTACGGACAACGTCGAGGAATTGTCTCAAGAGGCACCGGGTCGAGGGGAGACAGTTCCGGAGGCGCCTCAAGGCGACCTTCCGGACTCCGGGAGCAGAGGGAGCAAGGCTCCCGAGGGCTCTAAGGTCGGCCCTCAGCCGAACATCGCGCCGGAACCCCCAGTGGTTCCAGACTTGGGCAGGCGGCCTCCTTCCAAAAGGGGAAAGACGCCTATGCCGGTGACCTCTGTCCATCCAGAGGCACCGGACAATCTGCTGGGAGTGCTTCGCAACGCTTCCATCGACGAAGAGCACCGCACTATTATGAGTGCGGTGATCCAGAAGGTTCAGTCCGCCAAGAGCGGACTGACTGAAGCCTGTGCCAGCCTTCTAACAGGCTTTGAGGTAAGTTTTTGCAATATAGGAGAAATATTACCGCATAGACAGTAGCCCCTGATGCTTTGAAGAAAAGCCGAACGGAGGATCAAACAATATTGCAGGAGTCTAATATAAGTATGTCAATATGTGTATGCAGGCTTCGCTGCTGGCCTCTGCCGCACTAACTGCGGAGGTCGCCGCACTGAAGCAGGACCTGAAAGGTTCCAAGGAAGAGCTCGGCCTTGCCAAGAGGCAGCTCGAGGAGAAGAAAGGTAAGTAGTACCTGGTCTATGGATATAAAAAGAATGCGATTGCAAAACGATAGGATTATCGTAAATTTGCCAGGGGCCACAACCGAGGTGGCGACCCTGAAGCAAGCGCTATCCGAGGCCGAAGACAAAGCGGTCAAGGAGCGCACCGAGCGGGAAAGGCATGAGGCTCGGGTGGGCGAGGTGCAGCAAGAGCTCCACGTTCTCGTGATGAAGCATGAGGCATTGGAGCTTGACTTGAAGACGCAAGAGTCTGATCTTGCTGTGGCCCTCGAGAGCGCAAAGAGTGCCAAGGCCGAAGCCCAAAAGGCCCTCCAGGAGATTGATGTCATTAAGAAGATAGAGGTGGGTAAGGCATTCTATATGCAAAGTAAGCATGTGAAAGTAAATTACTTGTTACTTACCCGAATCCGGAGCTCTCCAGGAGCATTCGCAGATTTGCCCCGCAGCGTGTCGGATGCCGCAAAATTTTACTGGGCCAAGGAGGGAAGCTCGACGGAGAAGTTATTCTGGGCCCAGTATACTGGGACCGAACATCCAGTAACTATGAGCGACCAGCTAAAGCAGCTGGTCGAGCTACACAAGGCGGCCGAACAGGCCATGAAGGGCTTCATAGTCCGGATGTGGCCTGGCGACGCCCTTCCCAACAGCTACTTCGGCCTGGTGAGGCGGCTTGTGGATGCTTGCCCACGGCTGGTCCGCCTGCATCAAAGATGCACGCCGGGCTTTCGCCCGTGTGAAGGTGCAATGGGCCAAGCTGGACGCCGTGAAGCTGATTAAGGAAGGGTCGCCGGAGGGCAAGGTGCATCGCCACCCCGAGATGTACTATGAGGGTGTCCTAAAGGGTGCTCGTCTCATAGCGGACGAGTGTATGAAAGATATAATATTCGAGTAAATTTGCTCGTGTAATCCTGTAGTATAAAAACTTGTTCATATGCGCTATGCAACGCTTGTTTGAATTTAAAATATTACCTTCTGTTCGGCTGTTTATCAAATCTAAGAGATGGCTAGTCGTCGGCTTCTGCCCCCACGCCACGAGTGCTGGGGTGTTCGGGATAAACCTGAGCACTCTTGTTCCCATTGTTGGGTCCTTCGAGGGAGGTGCTCAGCACAACGAACAAGGCAATCGGACTATAATGCGTTATCACTCTCACTTAGCCATAGAATTCTATAATTTTAAATTTCGGCGAAGCCCCTAGTATTCAGAAGGCCGAACTCGGGGCGAGATACACGTCTTAAGCTGGACAGGGCCGACTCCTCACTCTAAGCGGCATAAGTCTTTAAGGACTCGAAAACCTCTCGAACAGCGACCAGTCTCTCGCCTTATCATGACAGTCAGTTTTAGCTTTCTCTACTGAGGTGCTTAGCTCAGCAGAACCGGGGCACAATCGCAGTAGTTCTCCGAGTGCTACCTTAGCCAATATAGCGGAACGTAGGGTACCAAAATATGGGAGCCGGGCAAACCCAACTATTGACCAAAGACATGATTCGGAGCTGATGCATATAATGCTATAAGTTCGGGGTGCCGCACTTGTGAAAGTGTTCGGACTTCTCACACCATATTGTGGGGTACTTAAGCCCCTGGTGTATTGGCCGTACCAAAGTGTACGGTTGCAAGGTGTCATTAATGAACACATATATAAAATAAAAATGCAAAAACAGACTGAAGCTATGCATTGTTTTAAAAAAAGGTGCGTTAAAGCAGAATGATACAGGTAGTGCGATAAGCAAAAAGTAGGACTATGTCCCCTCCAAGGGCAAGCCAAGGAATAATATTAAAGAAAGTATTTCACTCGTTATCGTAATCCACCTGGGAGTTCCGTGGTGTGATGTAGCTTTCTGCCTCCTTGGTTGCTGCATCATGTGTTCGGCAATCATGCCACCGGACAAGGTTTCCAGAGATTAATGTCCTGAAAGAGAGAAAAATAACAAAGCGGGAAGCCCCTAGTGCGGTTTAAGCCGCGTCTTGGGGCGTGCCGTAATCGTGCCCCCTCCCTACTTGTTCCCATGGTATTTTTAGTGCGTAATTATGTATGCGCGGCACGAGTTTCGCCGTTTGGCTTGGGGTGGGGGCCGCACTGCTATGCGAGCTCGAGACATGCCAGGCGGCCCTGTTGCCGATTACTCTGGGCGCGCTTGAAGGTGTCTGGGTCCTTAAACGCCGAACTAGTGGATTGCCTTAAGAGGCTGCTTTGCGCTTCCGCTACAAGGGCCGCAGTGTGCTCCTCCATTCGGAGAGAGCGCTCTATGTTTCCATTAATTGTAATGACCCCCCGAGGTCCTGGCATCTTGAGCTTGAGGTATGCATAATGCGGTACCGCATTGAATCTCGCAAATGCGGTTCGCCCGAGCAGTGCATGATAACCACTTCGGAACGGGACTATATCGAAGATTAACTCTTCGCTTCGGAAGTTATCCGGGGATCCGAAGACCACTTCCAGTGCGACTGAGCCTATGCAATGGGCCTCTACACCTGGTATGACGCCTTTAAAGGTCGTTTTTGTGGGTTTGATCCTTGAGGGGTCTATACCCATTTTGCACACTGTGTCCTGATAAAGCAGGTTCAGGCTGATGCCGCCATCCATAAGGACTCGAGTGAGGTGAAATCCGTCAATGATTGGGTCTAGGACCAGTGCGGCAAATCCGCCATGACGGATACTAGTGGGGTGGTCCCTGCGATCGAAGGTAATCGGGCAGGAGGACCATGGGTTGAACTTTGGGGCGACTGGCTCCAACGCATATACGTCCCTAAGCGCACGCTTCCGCCCCCTCTTGGGGATGTGGGTTGCATATATCATGTTCAACCTCCGGTATTCGACTGCAGAGGCTCCTCCTCGTCATCGCTATGTGGCCCCTTATCTTTGTTTTTGGCAATTAACTTGCCGGCCTGCTTGAACACCCAACAATCCCTATTGGTGTGGTTGGCTAGCTTGTCGGAGGTGCCGTGTATTTGACACGAGCGATCGAGTATACGGTCCAAACTGGACGGGCCGGGAGTGCTTCTTTTGAATGGCTTTTTCCGCTGACCGGGTTTAGAGCCCTTGAATCCGGCATTGACTGTCGTATCTTCGGTATTGTCGTTGTTAATGTGGCGCTTATGTTTGTTGCGACATGACGTGCTATTGCCGTCCTTGGTATCCGAAGTACCATGGTTCTTTGATATGTTATTACTGCAAGCCAGCCAACTGTCTTCTCCCGCACAAAAGCGGGTCATGAGTGTCGTGAGGGCTGCCACAGATTTCGGCTTTTCCTGAGCAAGGTGCCGGGCTAGCCACTTGTCACGGATGTTGTGTTTGAAGGCTGCTAGGGCCTCTGCATCCGGACAGTCGATGATTTGATTTTTCTTTGTTAGGAACTGTGTCCAAAATTGCCTGGCCGATTCCTCTGGCTGCTGAATTATGTGGCTCAAGTCATCGGCATCCGATGGTCGCACATAAGTGCCCTGAAAGTTGTCGAGGAATGCGGCCTCCAGATCTTCCCAACAGCCAATGGACTCTGCTGGCAAGATATTGAGACAATGCCGAGTTGGTCCTTTGAGTTTGAGTGGGAGGTATTTAATGGCGTGTAGATTATCACCGTGTGCCATGTGGATATGCAGGAGGAAATCCTCGATCCATACCGCAGGATCTGTTGTGCCGTCATATGATTCTATATTTACGAGTTTGAAACCCTCTGGGATTTGATGGTCCATTACTTCATCTGTGAAGCATAAGGGGTGTGCGGCGCCTCTGTACTGGGCTATATCGCGACGCAGCTCCAGTGAGTCTTGCCCGCTGTGATCGGCCCGGCCAGATTTACTTTTATTGTATCTGGCGTGATGATTATTGTCTCGCGTAGTGGCGCACCCTCGTGATCCGTAGATCGATCTTGCATGTTTTGCTTTGTCCTCCAATACGTCTCGCGGGTCTAGCGTATTTCCCCATGCCTTTTTATTTGAATGGCGTCGGGGTGCAGGCTGAGCTTTTGGCTGGAATGCCTCTCTGTTGCGGCCACGAGGTGGCCAGTCAGCCGCGTCATACGCTTCTTCCTCCAGTCAGGGTAGCAACCTGCATTTTGGGTAACTCTTGGAGGGGCGTTCGAGTTTATATTCCTCGGCCGCCAGGACTTCAGTCATCTGTCAGCTAGCGGATCTTGATCAGCTTGAAGCTGGTGCTACTTCTTCTTAAGGCTATCTGCCGTGGCTATAAGCCGGCGCTTGAAGCGCTCTTGTTCGACGGGATCCTCTGGCATGACGAATTCGTCATCGTCGAGGCTTGCCTCGTCTTCGGAGGGAGGCATGTAATTATCATCCTCCTCATTTGCCGCTCTCTCAGGAGGGCTGGCCTCTCCATCCTCCTGCCCTAAATCGTGCTGGAGGGGATTATTGCCATCTTCGGCACTATCCGGAGTGCTATTATCTCCTGTGCCGGTATCACCACTTTTGCTTTGGCGGGATTTAGAGCGGCACCGCTGACGTCGGCGCTTGGGTTGCTTCTTGGAGGGGTCATCCTCCGCTGTCTCGTCGCCATTGCCTTCTCTGGGTGTGTCCACCATGTATATATCGTATGATGAGGTGCCTGTCCAATGCCCTTTGGGAAGTGGTCCCTCTTCGTCTCCCGCATCATCGTCCATACCGTCGATGTCTTCGGAGTCGAAGTCGAGCATGTCTGTTAAGTCGTCGACAGTGGCTACTAAGTGGATGGTGGGTGGGCAGCGAATTTCTTCGTCATCCGCATCCCAATCCTGCCGGACATAGTCCGTCCAGGGTTCTCCTGACAAGGAGAGAGACCTTAAGGAGTTCAGTATGTCGCCAAAGGGCGAGTGCTGAAAAATATCCGCGGAGGTAAACTCCATGATCGGCGCCCAATCGGATTCGCTAGGAATGGGCGTAGGCGGTTCGGAGTCCGTGGCTGGAGAAGGATCCAGCAGTTTGACAACGCGACTCTTGTGAAGGGTAAGGTCGATATTCAGCTCGATCGCCGCAGAGGGTACGGCCTCCATGACGGGGTCTATCCATCTGTCCACGGGTGGTGAAACTGGCTCCGAATTGAGGGTCGGAGCGGCTGTCGGTGCGATCTCCTAAACACGGTCCGATGGTAGAGCTAAATTGTACTCATCGTGACCGCATGGTGCACAAGGTAGGGGCTTGAATCCGTCAAAGATCAAGTCTCCGCAGATATCGGCCGTGTAGTTTAAGCTTTCAAATCTGACCTGGTGGCCGGGGGCGTGGCTTTCGATCTGCTCCATATGGCCAAGCGAGTTGGCCCGCAGTGCGAAGCCGCCGAACACAAAGATCTGTCCGGGGAGAAAAGTCTCACCCTGGACTGCATCGCTATCGATGATCGTAGGAGCCATCAAGCCTAACGGCGATGACATAGAGGAACTCTCAATGAAAGCACCAATGTCGGTGTCAAAACCGGCGGATCTCGGGTAGGGGGTCCCGAATTGTGCGTCTGGGCGGATGGTAACAGGAGGTAGGGGACACGATGTTTTACCCAGGTTCGGGCCCTCTTGATGGAGGTAAGACCCTATGTCCTAATTGATTTATTCTTGATGATATGAGTATTACAAGAGTTGATCTACCACGAGATCGGAGAGGCTAAACCCTAGAAGCTAGCCTGTGGTATGATTGTATGTTGTCCTACGGACTAAAACCCTCCGGTTTATATAGACACCGGAAAGGGCTAGGGTTACACAAGGTCGGTTACAATGGAGGAGATATACATATCCGCATTGCCTAGCTTGCCTTTGTGAAGCTTTCCACAAACTGAACCTCCAAGATATACATATAGACACCGGAAGGCTTACTGCAACAGCTTAATTCTCAAGCCCTTCCAACCGGACCTTTGTGAAGCTTTCCGCAAACTGAACCTCCAAGTTGTTCCTCAAGGCTTTCTTGCCAACCTCCAAGTTTCTCCTACTTTGGAAGATCAAATTCGTGAGGCACAACTTCTTGATGCCATGGTGAAGAAGGTGAAAAATGGGATTGCCAAGAGCCAACCCAAGTACAAGTGTTATCGCATTGATGACAAAGATACTCTTTTCTTCGAGGATCGAATTGTGGTTCCTAAAGTCAATCTAAGGAAAGACATTATGAATGAGGCGCACAATTCCCTCCTATACATTCATCCTGGAAGTACGAAGATGTACCATGACCTCAAGCAGTGGTATTAGTGGACTCGAATGAAGCGAGAAATTGCTCAGTTCGTGAATGAATGTGATGTCTGTAGAAGGGTGAAAGCAGAACACCAACGGCCAGCTGGTCTCCTCCAACCTCTTGCTATTCCAGAATGGAAGTTTGATCATATTGAGATGGACTTCGTAACTGGATTTCCCAAGTCCAAACGTGGAAATGATGCTATCTTTGTTCTCATCGACAAGCTTACTAAAGTGGCTCATTTTCTTCCTATCAAAGAATCCATCACAGCAGCTCAGTTGGCAGACCTATACACCTCCAGGATTGTCTCCTTGCATGGCATTCCGCAATTGATATCTTCAGATCGTGGAAGCATTTTTACTTCTAAGTTTCGGGACTCCTTTTAGAAGGCCATGGGCACCAACATTCGCTTCAGCACAGCCTTCCATCCTCAAACTACTGGACAAGTTGAGCGAGTCAATCAAATCGTTGAAGATATGCTCACGACTTGTGTCATTTCCTTCGGTATGAAGTGGGAAGATTGTCTTCCATATGCCGAGTTCTTTGACAACAACAGTTTCCAAGGGAGTTCGGGCAAGACCCCATTCAAGATTCTCTATGGCAGAAAGTGACGTACTCCTCTTAATTGGTCAGAGACTGGTGAACGCCAACTTCTTGGCAATGACTTAATCACAGAAGCTGATGAAATGTGTAAAGTCATCCGTGAAAATCTCAAAGCCGTGCAATCGCGCCAGAAGAGTTACTATGATAGCAAGCACCGTGACTTGGCTTTCGAGATCGGAGACCATGTCTACCTCCGCGTCTCTCCAATGAAAGGTACTCATCGCTTCGGTATCAAAGGGAAGCTTGCCCCTAGATACGTCGGTCCTTTCAAGATCATTGGCAAAAGAGGCGATCTCGCCTATCAACTTGAGCTTCCGTCCAACTTCACGAATGTGCACGATGTGTTTCATGTGTCACAGCTTCGCAAGTGCTTCAAGACTCTTGAGCGCGCCATCAACTTCGAAGAGATTGATCTCCAAGAAGACCTATCTTATCATGAGCATCCCGTTGCTATTCTTGAAGAAAGCGAGCGCGAGACTCGCAACAAGTCTATGAAATTCCTGAAAGTGAAGTGGTCACACCATCCCGACCGAGAAGCCACATGGGAACGCGAGGACCACCTCCGTTTTGAATATCCGAAGTTCTTTGAGTCATAGATCTCGGGACGAGATCCTTTCGTAGTGGTGGAGTGTTGTAACACACCGGATGTAACTTGCCATATTTGTAACTCGGACTCTGCCATTTTCGGCTTTAAGTTATGAGATTCCCTTCATGGTTGGGTTTTGTCTTTGTTTTGCATTTTTTTCATATCATGCATTTGATATCATGTCATCATGTGCGTCTCTTTTGCATATGCGTTCGTCTCATGCATCCGAGCTTTTTCCCCATTGTCCGTTTTGCAATCTGACATTCCCACGTGCACCGGCGTTCCCCTTTTCTCTTTTTTAGAGAGCGGGTGTCAAACGTTCTCGGAATGGACCAAGATTTGCCAAGCGGCCTTGGTACACCACCGGTAGTCCTCCTGTCAAATTTCGTGCCATTTGGAGTCCGTTTGATACTCCAACGGTTAACCGGGGAACCGCAAAGGCCTCGTGTGTGTTGCAGCCCAACACCCCTCCAAAACGGCCCAATAATCCTTCCAAACCACTCCCATGTCCTCCGTCGTTGGATCACGATCGTGTGGGCGAAAACTACACTTCATATGGACACTCCTACCTCCTCCTAGCTATAAATATGTGATCCCCTTCGAATTTTTCGGGTCCAAACCCTAGTCTAGCTCCTCCCGCCGCCACCGGACACGTCCGGCCTCGCCAGACAGGAGCCGCCGCCGCCCGCGGCCAATCAGGCCACGCCACCTGTCGCCTCTGCTGCCACCCCCGCCACGGCCCGCCAGGCCCGTCGTGGGCCCGCGCGAGCCCGTGGTAGCCGCCGCCGCCCACTCCCAATCTCTGCCGCCCGCGTCTGCACGCAGCCCGCCACCGACCGCGCGCATCCGCCGCCTCCATCGCTGGCGCACCGACGACGACGACCTCGCCTACCCCACCGTGTCTCCGGCCACCGCCGCCTCACCGCCGACGCCCGCCTCACCGTCCGCCGCCCAGATCCGGCTGGCCCCCGTCCGTCCTCCTCCACTCCGACAAGGCCGCCCACCACTGCGACCTCCAGATCTGGCCAGTCCCCCGATGAACCTCGAGCAGCGTGCAAGTCAAACCCTAGATCCAGTTTTCGGGAGGTTCATTTCCTCCAAGTCTTTTCCTACTAACTTTTTATGCCTCTGTTCATCATGCCATAACTCTATGATCGTAGCTTTGTTTCATGCGCATGATATATCAAAATGTTTATTGGGAGATGATATTCATTTCATCCCATTGTGACATGCTTGTTTGAGTCCATCTTGATGCCCAAATCACGGATGCAACAGTGCTATAAAATGTTTGTTTCTGTTACTTAGCAGATTATGATGTTTTGTCATTTTTGCCACATTTGTTGTGTGCATCATATGGTCATGAGCTCTATATGTATTTTGATCTATGCCATGCCATCTTTACAGGGGTGCTTGCCATGTATTTTTGTGATCTTTGTGGTGACTACTGACTAGCACAAACATGCAAAGTAGCCTTCATGATATTGCTGATTTCAGGGACTTAGGTTTTGCAAAGTCCTTATTCTGTTGTTATTTTGATGCCATGTAAACATGATGTTACAGAGTGATCTATGCTTGTTTTGAGTATCTTCAGTAAGGGTCTTTTCGACGTATGGTTATGCTATATCCATCCATACCCCTGTTTGCAATTATGGAGAGCCCTAGCATGTCTCAATCATGCTCTACTTGTGCTATAAAATGTTCCTGGCAGATTGTTTACATGTTAATCAATTTTGCCATGGTTGTTGTAGTTGATCCATGCATGCTATGAACTTTCTCTTGCCATGGTTTGCTTCATGAACATGTCATATTGCAGTAGGTATGCTTGTTTTGTCATGCAAGGCTTTGTGATAAGTCATTTGAGCTCGCAAATATGCCTATATAATTCTGTTTATGCCATGCTCTGTTTTCTGCTAAGTCTGAAACTGTTAACGAAACTTGCTATGTTTACATGGGTGCCATAATATCTTCTGTGCCTTTTTGGCTTATGGTCAGTAAGGGACTTTTGTTCTATGCATTTAGGATTCATGACATGCCTTTTTTTGCTATGATCTGTTCTTGTAGCATGTTGTTAGCTTGCTCTAAACATTGCTTCCTGATGTTATTCCTGGCATGTTAGTATTTTCACAAAGTCTGTGAAGCTGATATCTTTTGCCCTTTTTCCATGCTTGTTTGAACCTGCTCTTGTGTGATTGAGTCGTAGCTCAGTGTTCATGTTTTGTCATGCATCTTGAGTAGATCACTGCCATATGCTTTGTTGTTATGTTGGAGTGCAGTAGCTTAGTTTCTTGTTGCATTTAGATGGCATCATGCTATTAATCGCAGAATTGTGCCATTCTTGTTTTGCTTGCCATTTGCAAACCGTGCATCCGATTCCGGTGATCTTTATATCAATTTCGACCAAAATCATCTCATCTTTCCAGCGGCACACTTGGTTTGCCAAGTCGATGCCTTGATCAATATTTTCCTTCTTGAGCACGCATATGCATTACATATCACATCTCGCATATCATGCCACGTTTTGCATCATGTTGATTGTGCATTGCACCGTGATTGATTGTTGGTCCTTTGCTTGTGTACTTGCTTTGGGTAGAGCCAAGAGACGAGTACGTGATCGAGGAACCTGTCGAGTTCGCTAACGAGGATCAAGCTTTCGTCAACTTTGAGAACTTTGCAGGCAAGATGACCATACCCTCGAAATCACTTCTATCTTTGCTTGCTAGTTGTTCGCTCTATTACTATGCCACGATACCTACCACTTGCTATATCATGCCTCCCATATTGCCATGTCAAGCCTCTAACCCACCTTTCCTAGCAAACTGTTGTTTGGCTATGTTACCGCTTTGCTCAGCCCCTCGTATAATGTTGCTAGTTGCAGGTGAAGATGAAGTTTGTTCCATGTTGGAACATGGATATTGTTGGGATATCATTATTATATCTTGTTTACTTTAATGCATCTATATACTTGGTAAAGGGTGGAAGGCTCGACCTTATGCCTGGTGTTTTGTTCCACGCTTGCCGCCCTAGTTTCTGTCATACCGGTGTTATGTTCCTTGATTTTGAGTTCCTTACGCGGTTGGGTGTTATGGGAACCCCTTGACAATTCGCTTTGAATAAAACTCCTCCAGCAAAGCCCAACCTTGGTTTTACCATTTGCCTACCTACCACCATATACCTTCCCTTGGGTTCTGCAGACTGAAGGGTCATCTTTATTTTAACCCCCCCCCCCCGAGCCACTGCTCCTCTGAGTGTTGGTCCGAACTAGAGTCCTTTGCAGCGCCACCTCGGGGAAACTCGAGGGTTGGTTTTAGTTGTACAGAGTGCTCATCCGATGTGCCCTTAGAACAAGATACGTGCAACTCCTATTGGGATTTGTCGGCACATCGGGCGGCTCTGCTGGTCTTGTTTTACCATTGTCGAAATGTCTTGTAACCTGGATTCCGAGACTGATCGGGTCTTCCCGCGAGAAGGAATATCCTTCATTGACCGTGAGAGTTTGTGATGGGCTAAGTTGGGGCACCCATGCAAGGTTTTGAACTTTCGAAAGTCGTGCCCACGGTTATGGGCAGATGGGAATTTTTTAATGTCCGGTTGTAGAGAACTTGTCACTTAACTTAATTAAAATGAATCAACCGCGTGTGTAACCGTGATGGTCTCTTTTCGGCGGAGTCCAGGAAGAGAACACGGTCTCGTGTTATGCTTGAGCGTAAATAGCTTCAGGATCACTTTTTGATCACTATTAGCTTCTCGACCATGCTTTGCTTCTCTCCCCGCTCTCTTTTGCGTAAGTTAGCCACCATATATGCTAGTGCTTGCTGCAGCTCCACCTCACTACCCCTTTCCTACCTTGAAGCTTAAATAGTCTTGATCATGAGGGTGTGAGATTGCTGAGTCCCCGTGACTCACAGGTACTTCCAAACAGATGCTTGTGCCAATGATGCCAGTGCAGGGGACGCTACCGAACTCAAGTGGGAGTTCGACGAGGATTCGGGCCGTTACTATGTTTCTTTTCCGGATATTCAGTAGAGGAGCCCGGTTGGGGCGATCGGGGATCTAGCATTTGGGGTTGTCTTACTTTATTTTGGTTCTGTAGTCGGACCTTGATTGTATTCTAGATGATGTATGATATATATTTATGTATTGTGTGAAGTGGCGATTGTAAGCCAACTCTTTATCCCTTTCTTATTCAGTACATGGGATGTGTAAAGATTACCCCTCTTGCAACATGCCTACCATGCGGTTATGCCTCTAGGTCATGCCTTGACACACGTGATATATAGCCACATCGTGGGTGTTACAGTACCATAACTACTTGACTCAGCTGGGAGTTAATCTTCCTGATGATAGTGTCATTGACAGAGTTCTTCAATTAGTGCCACCAGGCTATAAAGGCTTCGTGATGAACTATAATATGCAAGGGATGGAAAATATAATTCCTGAGCTCTTCGCGATGCTAAAGGCTCCGGAGGTAGAAATCAAGAAGGAGC
The DNA here is from genome assembly GCA_034509565.1 of Triticum monococcum. Lineage (NCBI taxonomy): Eukaryota > Viridiplantae > Streptophyta > Magnoliopsida > Poales > Poaceae > Triticum > Triticum monococcum. The sequence goes on from CM067843.1 coordinate 481,583,468, forward strand.
ATCAAGTGTTGATGGTTAACAAGACCGCTAGTTTCAAGAAAAAGGGCAAAGGGAAGAAGGGTAACGTCAAGAAGAACAACAAGCAAGTTGCTTCTCAAGGGAAGAAGCCCAAGTCCGGACCTAAGCCTTAAACTGAGTGCTTCTACTGCAAAGGGACTGGTCACTGGAAGCGGAACTGCCCCAAGTATTTGGTGGATAAGAAGGATGGAAAAGTGAAAGGTATATTTGATATACATGTTATTGATGTGTACCTTACTAATGCTCGTAGTAGAGCCTAGGTATTTGATACTGGTTTTGTTCCTCATATTTGCAACTCGAAGCAGGGGCTACGGACTAAACGAAGATTGGCTAAGGACGAGGTGACAATGCGCGTGGGAAATGGTTCCAAAGTCGATGTGATCACCTTCGACACGCTATCTCTACATCTGCCGTCGGGATTAGTTTTAGACCTAAATAATTGTTATTTGGTGCCAGCGTTCAGCATGATATCTGGATCTTGTTTGACGCGAGACGGTTATTCATTTAAATCACAAAATAATGGTTGTTCTATTTATATGTGTAATATCTTTTATGGTCATGCACCCTTGATGAGTGGTCTATTTTTGTTGAATCTCGATTGTAGTGATACACATATTCATAATATTGAAGCCAAAAGATGCCAAGTTAATAATGATAGCGCAACTTATTTGTGGCACTGCCGTTTAGGTCATATTGGTGTAAAGCGCATGAAGAAACTCCATGCTAATGGGCTTTTGGAATCACTTGATGCTTGCGAACCATGCCTCATGGGAAGATGACTAAGACTCCGTTTTACGGAACAATGGAGCGAGCAACTGACTTATTGGAAATAATACCTATCGATGTATGCGGTCCGATGAGTGTTGAGGCTCGCGGCGGGTATCGTTATTTTCTAACCTTCGCAGAAGATTTGAGCAGATATGGGTATATCTACTTAATGAAACATAAGTCTGAAACATTTGAAAAGTTCATAGATTTCAGAGTGAAGTGGAAAATCTTCGTAACAAGAAAATAAAGTTTCTACGATCTGATCGTGGAGGTGAATATTTGAGTTATGAGTTTGGTCTTCATTTGAAAAAATGTGGAATAATTTCGCAACTCATGTCACCTGGAACACCACAGCGTAATGGTGTGTCCGAACATCGTAACCGTACTTTATTGGATATGGTGCGATCTATGATGTCACTTACCGATTTACCGCTATCGTTTTGGGGTTATGCTTTAGAGACGACTTCATTCATGTTAAATGGGGCACCATCTAAATGCGTTGAGACGAAACCATATGAACTATGGTTTAGCAAGAAACCTAAGATATCAGTTCTTAAAGTTTGGGGCTGCGATGCTTAAATGAAAAGGCTTCAACCTGATAAGCTCGAACCCAAATCGGAGAAATGTGTCTTCATAGGATACCCAAAGGAGACTGTTGGGTACACCTTCTATCACAGATCTCAAGGCAAGATATTCGTTGCTAAGAATGGATCCTTTCTAGAGAAGGAGTTTCTCTGGAAAGAAGTGAGTGGGAGGAAAGTAGAACTTGATGAGGTAATTGTACCTTCTCCCAAATTGGAAAGTAGTTCATCACAGAAATCAGTACCAGTCATTCCTACACCAATTAGTGAGGAAGTTAATGATGATGGTCATGAAACTTTAGATCAAGTTACTACCGAACCTTGTAGGTCAACCAGAGTACAATCCGCATTAGAGTGGTACGGTAATCCTATTTTGGAAGTCATTTTACTAGACCATGACGAACCTACAAACTATGAGGAAGTGATGATGAGCCCAGATTCCGCGAAATGGCTTGAGGCCATGAAATCCGAGATGGGATCCATGTATGAGAACAAAGTATGGACTTTGGTTGACTTGCCCAATGGTCGGCAAGCCATAGAGAAGAAGACTCACACTGACGGTAATGTTATTGTCTACAAAGCTCGACTTGTTGCGAAAGGTTTTCGACAAGTTCAAGGAGTTGACTATGATGAGACCTTCTCACCCGTAGTGATGGTTAAGTCTGTCCGAATCATATTAGCAATTGCTGCATTTTATGATTTTGAAATTTGGCAAATGGATGACAAAATTGCATTCCTTAATGGATATCTTAAAGAAGAGTTGTATATGATGCAAAAAGAAGGTTTTGTCGATCCTAAAGGTGCTAATAAAGTGTGCAAGCTCCAGCGATCCATTTATGGACTGGTGCAAGCCTCTCGGAGTTGGAATATACAGTTTGATAGTGTGATCAAAGCATATGGTTATATACAGACTTTTGGAGAAGCCCGTATTTATAAGAAAGTCAGTAGGAGCTCTGTAGCATTTCCTATGCCTTAGCCATTGGTTCTACCATGTATGCAATGTTGTGTACCAGACCAGATGTGTGCCTTGCTATAAGTTTAGCAGGGAGGTATTGTCATGGAATTGTCACGGCAGATGTCGTAGTGAAAGGACTTAGTCGTGGAGCCATCGCAACTAGGAATCTTAAAGGGGTTAATCGGGACAACGGACGCGAGAAGTTTATACTAGTTCGGCCCCTTGCGGTGAAGGTAAAGCCTAGTCCAGTTGTTGTGGTATTGCAAGGTTTCGATGACCAAGGAGCGAAACACGCTAGCTTGGCTCTCGATCTCTTGTTTCTTTTTCTAAGCCGCCACCGGGTCGTCCCCTTATATACACGGGTTGATGCCTGGCAACCTACAGAGTCCTGCCCGGCTCATATAACATGTCTGGCTCGGTGACATCTCTTACATGCCTTTCTTTACAAGTCTTTCTTATACATGGCGGTTTACAGTTATGGGCCTTAAGCCGCCTCTGTGCCTGGGCCTATTACAAGTCTTATAATAAACTACCGCCTTGTATATTTGTTGAGCTTCTTTAGTAACTCGCCATTAGGATTGACCCGGCCCCTCCTGGGCGGGTCATACCTAGTAGTCATATTCCCAACATTAGGCCCCAGGTTGATTTGAACTTTGTTCTTGTCAACCTCCAACACTTAGTTGAAATCCATCTTCTGCTGTTTGTAAAAGCTCTATAATCCTCCATGACATCATCTTCAGAAAATTTGGAAAAACGCCATGACATCATCTTCAATGGATCCTTATCTTAAATGTTTTCCGAAAATCGAGACGTCCATTTAGCTAGATAATCATTACTTCAGTCTTCCTCGATTCTCGTACATGCCCTTTCACTTATCCCCTTATAAGTAGGCACAGCCGGTCCTTCTTCTTTCTTCTTCCTCTCGCACCTTCTCTACCGCTCGAGCTCCGCCACCGCTGCAGCGCACCGTCGTCCTCAACTCTGGCTGCTGCATCACCCTAAGTCTGTCCAGAGAACGGAGGCGATCCTCCGCAGCAGCTCCGCATCCGTAAGCTCTCACCTTCTCAACCCCATAGATCTGCATTAGGGTTCGGGAGGTTTCCTTCTTGTGTTCTTCGCTGTTCATCGTAGATTCGTTGCAACTTCTCTTACCGCACCCTCCTTTGATCTAAAAGCAGTGCAGAACTTATGCGGTAGTTGTTTCTCTTCCATTTTAGACGCTAAGAGATCGCCTTCTCTTGTATAAATGCCTCTTTAGAACTAACGAACTCCTCTGTGCCCGTTTTTTATGTCTAACTTTATTTTTCTTTTCTGAACCATTTTGATCCATAATAATAGCCATAGCTTGGGAAACTTGTTTGTCTCAACACTTAGCCAATTTTGATTCTGGCAACCTTTGAATACTTTTTAGTCATGGCGGCTTATGACTCCGGCTTATTTTTCCTTTACATGTCATTAGCCCTTACTTAAGCCGCCATTACTCGTTTGTACTATAATCATGAACCTGTAACTCCACCAATAAATTGAACCGGCAAGTTACTTTCTTTTTAGCTTGCCCTTTCTTCATCATGCCGTCAAAAGCACCAACAGTCTGCAACTGGGTCCCTTCCACAGTTACTGAGGACACCTTGAAAGAATTTGTCACCAATAGATTTTTGCCAGAGAAAAATGTCATGTCTTATCGTGCTCCTGACCTGGACGAAGAACAGCCTCAGCCCAAAGACGGTGAAGTTATCATTTTCACTGATCACATGAACCATGGCTTCTCACCACCCGGCTCAAAGTTCTTCCGAGACGTTCTGCATTTTTTCAAGCTTCATCCACAAGACATTGGACCCAACTCTATATCCAATATCTACAATTTTCAAGTTCTTTGTGAGGTATATCTTCAAGAAGAACCGACTGTGGAGCTCTTTAGAGAGTACTTTTATTTGAACAGCTAGAATGAGTGCAGCAACGGTCCTAGCTTGGAACTTGGCGGAATTTCAATTCAACACCGACAGGGTGCCGTCTTTCCTTTAGTGGTCTTACCAAGCCATCCTAAAGACTGGAACCAAACTTGGTTCTACTGCCAAGATATATCACCAGCTGATAAAAAACCACTGCCGGGTTATCACGCGAAGCGTCTTGACTCTAAGTTCGTGCTCCCTGACAAGCTTACTACTGCTGAACGCAAGAAGCTTATTCCATCTATCAAAAGGATTCAAGCTTTATTGAGGAATGGCTTAACTTGAGTTGACTTGATCCGTTGCTGGGTCGCATGGCGGTCATCCCTCTAAGCCGCCGATCTAAGTTAATGTATGAATATGGCGGAGGCCCAGATGACTCTCTGCGTTATAGCTCTGTTCAATTGACTGAAGAAGACATTGTTGCAATGTCAACCATCCTTGTGAACGGCAAATACGAGGACTGCAGTAAGGTTGGGTTAAACCCCTTCTGCAAACTTAACCCGACACCAGAGGTGAAAACCCCTGACCTCTTTCTTTTTTTGTGTTTTCCTTAGTAGTTTAAATACTTGCATGACCTTTGAACCTATTTATTTGTTTAGAGGCCAAATCTGACTTCTGGAAGGCCAAGTATGGTCATGAAGCTGCCAAGAAGGCTAGAGCCGCTGCCATAGCCGCCAGGAGAACGACCCGGAAGCCCAAGAAGAAGAAAACTGCATCTGACATGTTCCAGCTGGATGATGTTTCTAAGTCGGAGGTAGCCCTTGACTCCCTTTGGCCAGTTTTTCAACTATCTTATTGACACTGACTATTGCCAGGACGACACGGGGGCCAGCCAGGCCGTGGAAGAAGAGGTAACTATTTCCTCTGACTTAGCCCCTTTGCCGAGATAGAAACTTCGACTGGTAACCCGGAAAGTAAGGTGTTTGCACCGTTTGGCTTATTTGGACCCTCATCTTCTTTGGAAAAAGCAGCAATATGAGAGCCGTCGTCAGGCCCGGACTAATGATGATGATGAACCACCTTCCGACTTACAAAAAACTCCTCGAAAACGCCAGAATGAGGTTCCTTTCACCTTTGTCCTTTGTTTTTATCCATGAATCTATTTCCTTATATTCTTAACTTTGTTTTACCTTTGCAGGAGGTTTCTCGCTCTTCTAGCGACTCGTACTAGACTCAATTTCTGGCTTTCAAGACTGACCCTGGGTAAGGAAAATCATCTTTCCTCTACATCTTTAAAACTGCATCATTATACTAACTGTCTCATAAAAATCTTTCTTAGTGGTCAAGCAAAGTCCAAGAAAGCCAAATTGATTAAACCGGCAGAAGACCCAAAAAATCCTGCACCTGAACCGGCCACATCAACTCCTCCCACCCAATCTGAAGCGCCAGAAGATTCGGCTGTCCATGCTCAATTGGACTCTCCGGAGCCGTCAGCTGACAAAACCATTATCAATCCATCAACCGTCAGACCGCCCGGTTCAGCTAACCCGCCAACATCTTCTGACCATGACGTTCTGATCACTGGCAGTAGATTTGTTACACCGGGTAATCCGACCGACTGTGCTGGCTAGGCATTTGCCAAAGAGGGGGCCTTGGAAAGGCAGAAAGTACGGTTTGATATCTCTCACTACGCTCACCTGAACGTTAGTGATGTGCTGTCCGGCTATCTCAGTCATGTGCATTCCAGCCGTGACTTAGAAATTGAGATGGTCAAGCAATTGCAACTGAAATATGAGGTATGTTCTCCGGTTTATATATACTCTGCCAGCCCCCAAGTCTTCAGATTAGGATGAACCTGAATGATCTGTAGACTTATGATATAGGTTGATACATTGTCTTCACCAAATTAGTATAAACTTCAACTGTAGTCCCCAAGGGCCGGCTCAATTTATCATAAATGAGCCGGTACTTAACTTCATAACTGTCTTAGATCAGTCCAAATAAATAGTGTGATCCGGCTCATCTTGAAAAACTTTCTGAATATCATGCATTAGCCCGCAAGTGCCAAGCGTTGTTACTTTGTAAAACACTTGGGACTTGAAATATAGAAGAGTCATACAAAAATTGCTTTGGCAGACATTAGCCCCCAAGTGCCAAGTGGTGTTGCGTTGCAAAGCACTTGGGACTTTAATTAGTATAACTTGTATTTAAATTTTGACACACATGTGCATGTTTGTAGACCGCCCTAACTGAATTGGGCTCTCAATTGACGGATGCAAAGACCCAGCTGGTGGATCAAGAGGCAGAGATAAAGACTGCTAACTCCAAACTTCAATTGGGTCTCTCTGAAACTGAAAAATTGAAGACCAGTTTGACTGAAAAGAAGAAATCCTGGGCCGATGAGAAGACCTTGCTGGTACAACGTGCTGAGACAGCAGAAGCGGCTCTGGAGGAGGTTACCACAAAGCTCACCGGCTTCAAAAACCGGGTGTCTCAAATGCTCTCCGCAATCTTTAGTGAGTCATTTGCATTAGTTACTTACACTTTATTTTGACCAGGACTAGAAGCCGCCTGCTGAACCTTTGTAAAAAAACACTCATAGGTCCACGAAGTAAAAATCAGAGTCAAGATAGTGCGACAAAACTGAAGGCGGTTTATACCTTAGTGGAGCAATTGTATACTGGCGCTCAACGAGCACTTGCTACTATCTCCCCTGCCAACCAAGGACCCAACCGTTAAGTGATGTTTTGAAGAAGTTATCGATCTTACCCGACAGGTTTCAAGAGGTCAAACGATCCTTTGCAAGAGCCGGAGCCCTGACCACCCTGACCCGCTCCAAAGCCTGGGTGCCGTATTTAGACCCGGTGGACGTGGCTAAGGGGTACCCTACCGTGAAGGAAGACGGGACTCCGTTTGAGCAAGATGACTTTATTGCCTGTGTGAGGGGAGTTCATCCTCAGGCTACCATTCTTGGAGAGGAGACCAACATCGACAAATATCAACCGGGTTTTGATATGGAGAATAAGAAGATGACGACTCCCTCTTATAAAGTGACAGATCTTATCCCGCCGGTTCGCGAGCACACTTTTGCCCTGGAAGTCGACCCAGCCGGCCTAATTGACGATGAAGCGGAGTTCATTGCTGTGAACGGCTTTGACTGGTCCAGTCCCAGCTTCCAACCAGTGGAGGGAGGTGAACCGGTGCGGGAGGAGTCATAACCATCTGAATAATCGTGTCTTTAGCTTAAGATCTGTTTAAGAGAAAAAACAGCCTAACCTTTTGGGCTCTCAAAGCCTTGTAATAGGTTAGTTTGAAATCTGCATGTTTTGCCTATGCCATTGTGCATAAGATGTTGCATATGACTCTTTGCCCATGATGCCAATATATATATATATATATGCATTACATCCATGATTACATCTGTAATGTTTTAACTCTGTTCCTGTAAAAGATGAAAAACTGTCCTGGTGTTTAGCACCGGACGGGTCAAAACACCCGGTATGTTAATATGAAATCATCATAGTGGAAAAACAGAACCAGATGTAAGATAAACAAGGCTAAAAAAACCTTTGATTAACGAAAAAACACAGAGAAATCTGTTCATGAATGACACTGTCATACCTGTGTTCTTTGAATCTAGACTGCCGGTTTACATGACCCGGATGATGAGGTTGATAACCCTATCTTTTTTTAGAAGTCAATACTTCCATATGTCTGATGACTGTTATGTCTTGGCTACTCATTGTCAAATAATCGAGCCGGTTTAATTTGAAACCATACTGACAGTTAGATTTGAGACGATAAAAAACAGTAAGACAAAACACTAGGCTTCAGACAATGTAAATCAAACATTTAAATAAAAACTAAAGGCTTCTGATTCGAATACGATCAGTAAATTAGACCAAAGGGGTTAAGCTAAGATTTGAATACGATCATATAGCCCCCAGTGGCTTTGGCGTTGCGCCGATCAAGAGGGTACTGACAGCTATGTTCTCTTTGGTTCGAATATGACCTATTTTTGAACAGGAAGCCCCCAAATGACCTTGAGAGGTTTTTAACGACCCTGATTCGAATATGATCCAAGTCGGACCCAAAAGGGGTTAAGCTATGATTCGGATACGATCAAGAAGCCCCCTAGTGAGTTTGGCTTTGAGCCGATCAAGAGGGTTACGACAGCTATGTTCTCTTTTGTTCGAATACGACCTATGTTTGAACAGGAAGCCCGCAAGTGATCATGAGGTTTACGGCTAGATTCGAATACGATCATTACCCGGACCAAAGGGGTTAAGACAGATTCGGATACGATCAGCCCCCCTTTGGTCATTTTAAATAATGAGAATAATAAAGATATATGATCATTGAAGGGGAAAAGGACAGAGGTCCTGCTTTATTACTTATCATAATATATACAAAGTCAAAGTATGTACATGATGAGAGCCGGTGGCTTAAGTATAGTATGGCCGAAGCTGAGCAATGTTCCACGACCGGCGGGTCTCCTCCTCCGACTTACGTGAGTCTTTGTGCTCTCGAACGTCAGTGAGGTAATATGACCCGTTGTTTAAGTTCTTGCTGACCACAAAGAGTCCTTCCCAAGGCGGGGATAGCTTGTGTGCATCAGACAAATCCTGGATGAGCCGGAGCACCAGGTCACCTTCTTGAAAGGTTCTGGACTTAACCCGACGGCTGTGATAATGGCTCAGGTCCTGTTGATAAATTGTTGATCGAGCCGCCGCCAAATCTCTCTCCTCATCTAACAAGTCAAGTGCATCCTATCGGGCTTGTTCATTATCAGCTTCAACGTAAGCCGCCACGCGAGGCGAGTCATGACAGATGTCACTAGGCAGAACTGCTTCTGCTCCATAAACCATGAAGAAAGGTTTATAACCTGTAGACCTGTTAGGAGTGGTATTGATGCTCCACGGTACCAAGGGTAATTCCTCTACCCAACAACCCAGCATCCATTGTAAAGGAACCATAAGCCGGGGTTTGAGACCTTTTAGGATTTCCTTATTTGCTCTCTCAGCTTGACCATTGGATTGGGGGTGAGCTACTGATGAAACATCAAGCCGGATATGCTCACATTGACAAAACTCCGCCATAGCACCTTTGGACAGATTAGTGCCATTGAAAGTTATAATGCTGTGTGGAAAACCAAAGCGAAAGATCACCTTTTCATGAACCGAACCGTCGTGGCTACATCACACTTGCTCACCGGCTCTGCCTCAACCCATTTCGTGAATTTGTCAACTGCCACCAAAAGATGTGTCTTTTTATCCTTGGATCTTTTGAAAGGTCCAACCATATCAATCCCCCAAACAGTAAACGGCCAAGTGATTGGAATCATCCGCAATTCTTGAGCCGGTATGTGTGCTCGTCGTGTGAGCTTTTGACATCCATCGCACCTACTGACCAGATCCTCCGCATCAGCATGAGCCGTTAGCCAGTAAAAGCCTTGACGAAAAGCTTTGGCCACTAGAGATTTTGAGCCGGCATGATGGCCACAATCTCCCTCATGGATCTCACGAAGAATCTCTTGCTTCTTCAGGAGAGACACATCGCTGAAACGCCCCAGTGACACTACGATGATATAATTCGCCATTGGAAATTGTCATTGACTTAGACCGCCGGGTTATCTGTCTTGCCAAGGTCTCATCCTCTGGCAACTCGCCCCGGGTCATGTAAGCCAAATATGGCACTGTCCAATCTGGAATGACATGAAGAGCCGCCACCAACTAGGCCTCCGGGTCAGGAACGGCCAAGTCTTCCTCTGTAAGCAACTTGACAAAAGGGTTGTGTAAAACATCTTAAAAGGAGTTAGGCGGCACCGGCTTACGCTGAGATCCCAGCCGGCTTAAGGCATCCGCCGCTTCGTTCTTTCTACGATCAATGTGTTCCACCTGATACCCCTTGAAGTGTCTAGCCACAGCGTCCACCTCTCGACAATAAGCCGCCATGAGAGGGTCCTTGGAATCCCACTTACCAGACACCTGCTGAGCCACCAAATCTGAGTCGCCAAGGCACCGTACCCGGCTTAAACTCATCTCTTTAGCCATTCGAAGACCATGGAGCAAGGCCACATATTCTGCTGTGTTGTTAGTACAAGGAAACATCAATCGCAACACATAACAAAACTTGTCACCTCGAGGAGAAGTGAAAACAACTCCAGCCCCCGAGCCTTCCAACTGTCTAGACCCATCAAAATGAATCGTCCAATATGTGTTGTCTGGCTTTTCTTCAGGTGTCTGCAACTCTGTCCAATCGTTAATGAAATTTACCAGCACTTGAGACTTGATCGCAGTACGTGGCACATACTTTAAACCATGAGAGCCAAGTTCAATGGCCCACTTGGCGACTCGTCCTGTTGCTTCTCTATTTTGAATAATATCTCCTAACGGAGCAAAGCTAACCACAGTGATAGGGTGACCCTGAAAGTAATGCTTGAGCTTCCGGCTTGCCATGAACACCCCATAAACAAGCTTCTGCCAATGTAGATACCTCTGCTTAGATTCAGTGAGCACCTCACTAACGTAGTAAACCGGCCGCTGAACCGGATGTTCCTTGCCAATTTCCTTGCGCTCCACCACAATAGCCACGCTGACAGCATGTGAGTTAGCAGCCACATATAACAACAATGGTTCTTTTTCAACAGGAGCAGCAAGAACCGGCGGCTCAGCGAGCTGTCTCTTCAGGTCCTCAAAAGCAGAGTTAGAAGTGTCACTCCAGACAAAGTCATCTGCCTTTTTCATCATTTGATACAATGGCATATCCTTCTCACCCAACAGGCTTATAAACCGGCTTAAAGCTGTGACACGGCCCGCCAGCCGCTGAACGTCATTGATGCATGCCAGTTTAGCCAAAGATGTGATTGCCTTAATTTTCTCCGGGTTAGCCTCAATCCCTCTGTTAGACACCAAAAAACCCAAGAGCTTGCTAGATGGAACTTCAAAAACACACTTGGTCGGGTTAAGCATCATCTTGTAGACCTAGAGGTTATCAAAGGTTTCCTTCAGATCAGCTACCAAGGTTTCCTTCTCTCTGGATTTCACCACCATGTCATCCACATAAGCATGAACATTACGCCCAATCTGTTTATGAAGGCAATTCTGTACACACCGCTGATAAGGCTCCTGGGCACTCTTAAGCCCGAAAGGCATAGACACATAGCAGAAGGCTCCAAACGGAGTGATGAAAGATGTCTTCTCCTAGTCCTTAACTGCCATCTTGATCTGATGATAACCAGAGTAAGCATCCAAAAAACTCAAACACTCACAACCCGCCGTAGCATAAATGATTTGATCAATACGAGGGAGAGCAAATGGGTCAACCAGACAAGCCTTGTTCAAATATGTGTAATCCACACACATGCACCAGGTGTCGTTCTTTTTAAGCACAAGCACCGGATTAGCCAACCACTCTGGGTGAAAAACTTCAACAATGAATCCGGCCGCCAAGAGTCGGGCCACCTCTTCTCCGATAGCCTTGCGCCTTTCCTCGTTAAACCACCGAAGAAATTGCCGGACCGACTTAAACTTTGGATCAATATTGAGACTGTGCTCATTGAGTTCTCTCGGTACACTCGGCATGTCAGAAGGCTTCCATGCAAAGATGTCCCTGTTCTCATGGATGAACCCGATGAGCGTGCTTTCCTATTTTGGATCCAAGTTAGCACTGATAATGAACTGTTTGGATGAGTCGCCAGGCACGAAATCAATCATCTTGGTGTCATCAGCTGATTTGAACTTCAACGCTGGCTCATGCTCCGTAGTTGGCTTCTTCAAAGATGTCATGTCTGCTGGGTAACATTATCTTTATAAAAATTCAATTCCTCGGTTGCACAAACAGACTCGGCATAAGCGGCATGACCTTCTTCACATTCCAAGGCTATTTTCCGACTTCCATGTACTGTGATAGTACCTTTATAACCCGGCATTTTGAGCTGCAGATACACATAACATGGCCGAGCCATGAACTTAGCATAAGCCGGCCGTCCAAACAGAGCATGATATGGGCTTTTGATCTTAACCACTTCAAAGGTTAACTTTTCAGCCCTAGAATCATACTCATCTCCAAAGGCTACTTCCAGCTCAATCTTACCAACTGGGTACGCCGATTTACCAGACACTACCTCAGGAAAAACAGTGTTGGATGTTTTAAGACTTATCAGTCAACCCCATGTGGCGGAACATCTCATAATAAAGGATGTTGATGCTACTGCCTCCGTCCACGAGTACTTTTGTAACATCCCAAAATTCTAAATTTTGGAATGTTATAATAAATAGATAGATTTGATTGATTGTTTGATTGATTGACTGAAAGTGAGTGAATTCGAAACTTTTTGAAAGTTAAATGAGAGGGAATAGAAGGACTTTCCCGAAACTTTCATTTTTATGCTCTCCGCGAATTCAAATACTTTCCATCACAAAACCCTGGAGAGAAGATGACATGACTTCTTCCATTTATTTAAATGACAAGGGGGTGTTGAAAATATTTGAATTTCATTTGGAAAATATTTCCACTTCTGAAACTTTATGCAACTCAATGAATTTCATGAGAGAAGATAAAATGACTTCTTCAAAACATATGAAATATGAGTTGGGAGTTTTGAAGAATCAAATTCAAAGCCCTTTTGAATTTATTTTCAATTTGGAGTTATTTGAGTTTTATTCAAATTATTTTTCTCCAAAAATAAAATATATGGAAAATAGGGTAACATGATTCCCTACAACAGAAAATTGGAGAGAAATAAATTTGAAATCATTTTGATATTTTTAAAATGATTTTTATTGGATTTTATTAGACCAGTAGCACTCTTTGAATTATGTGAATTTGTGTGAATTTTATTTAATGCTGGAAAAATGTTCATGTCGTAGAAAATCTTTTTCTGAAAATTTTGATATATAATATGCCTATATAAAGTTTTATTTTATTTTCGTCTTTCAGTTTATCGCATTCTGTAAAAAAAACTGCACCGCACGGCCGGCGGAAAGCCTTTAGGCGCATCACCTCTTTTCTTCTCTGTTTCGTATATTTTCGTCTATGTTTAGTCCCACATTGTCTAGCCTTTGACCCCTAAGCCTCTTTTCCACCAATAAATATAGACCCATAGAGCCTCAAAAAAATCATCCGATCCGGGTTAAATCAATATTTTGGTTTGACTAGATTCATTTAAAAAAATATTTCTCCTCTCCGGCGCAACTTCTGGAAATTATCTCTTCTCTTCAAAGTCGTCTTTTCTCTGTCTTATAAAGGTATCTTTCTTTGTTTTTTTTCTTCTTCTTATACCTCCGTAGTTTATTATTTTTAGACTAATATGATAAAATAATTAGATTATCAATTAGTCTACGTATTTATACATTAGACCCTAGCCCGTAGCTATTTTTTCTTCCGTAAAACAACTTGGCCCTGATTTTTCAAGTAGCCATAACTTTTAATTCGTTTATCCAAATCCAACGAAACCAACACCCACTTCTTCGTTATGATCTCCTCTATCTAGTAATCCAACTCAAACATGTTTTTGAAAATTTTAAAATTTGAATTAGATCAGATTTGAATTCAAACTTCTTTTGATCATATCTTTTTATCCGTAACTCCATTTGAGTTGATTCTTTTTGCAAATCGAAGCTCTTGACCTAAATTTTCTGATAAGGCCAAATTCACATAATTTTGGTACTGTTAGAAATTGTTTTATCTTGCAAGAGTTATTTGCTTGGTTTTGATGTTTCTGAATCGTCTTCTTCGTTTTTCTGATCTTTGGAGTGTTTGCTTATGTGTGGTTACTATTGCTTGCTTACGATAGATTGACCGGAGTGTGACGAGTAGATCTATCAAGAGTTTTGAGTGTGAATCATCTTCATCAACATTGCAGGCAAGTTAACACTTTGATCATACCTTTTCTACAACCCAGTTTTTCTTGCATTACATCAATCCTCACACATTGCATGATTAGGATCTAATTAAATTGTGGGATGGGAAGTAGATGAGGTAGTACCTATTACCTGTTCATTATCAAACCCTTGGGAGTTACTATTACGTTAGGCTTATACTGCCATGCTATGCTCGTAGACGTGGATTGGGTTTTGAGTGAAATCCATGACAGATGTGAGATTTTTAATTAATGGTTTACTTAAGGTGGAAACTTAAATACACATCTGGGTGGATTGAGGCACCTGGGTATTCTAGGACTTGCCTGTCTAGGCACCTGGGTATTCCAGGACTTGCCTGTTTTTCTTTTGGACCGCCACCCAGGCTCAAAAGGATTATAAGATTATTCATACTAGAAACTTCCGTGTGCAGCCACAAGCCACTATGGGCTCTGACATAGTTGATTAAGTCGTGCGAACTCTTACAGGGTAGACTAGCAGATGTAGGGGAAAGTAGGTGTACCGGTCTATCCAACGTAAGGTGCTAGCGCTTCTGAAAGACTATGTCTCGGTCATCCGTTTCTCAAACATCCTGTAGTGCGAGAAATCCAACGGAGGCGATCGAGTCTTGTGGGGAAAAGTGCGCAAACCTCTGCAGAGTGTACAAACTGATCATGATTAGCCGTGTCCCTGGTTATGGACATCTTGAGTATCTAGTTCTTGGATTATCCTGTTGATCTCATCATGTTACTTTAATTAATTTGTTGGGTTTTAATGATGATGCTTAATTGGGATTGAGAATGCTGTGAACCATTCTAAATGTTCAACAACCACCATGATAGTTAAATAAATTATATTCCTTTGCAGTAGGGAAAAATTGGCTTTTCGCAAAAACCTTATAACCATAGAGCCTTTATTCATCATTCTCTATGGTGTGAATTTGCCAGTACATTCAATGTACTGACCCTTTGTGGCTGCAACGTCTCATGTTGCAGGATTATCTTACGACAAGTAAGTGATACATTAGGGTTACAATTTCTACACTCAACTTTGCCGTTGGTGTTGATGGGAATCCACAACCTTGTTACTTCCGCTATTTTGGATTGAGGTAATAGTATTTACGTTACTTTTTACATGTGATTTACCTCTATTATAAATCCTCGTGTACTGTGTGTGTCAGCATACCGATCCAGGGATGACACTTAAGCACAGAGACTTGACCGTGTAAGGTCGGGTCGCTACAAGATGGTATCATAGCACATGTTGACTGTAGGACATGACCCTAGAAGCTGGCAAGCCCATAGCAAAGATTTTTCTCTACAACTTTCCCTTTCAAAAGATCTTTTATATCTCTTCTCTTCTGAGCTTATTCAAAAATTCCCTTTAGTGAGACCATACCCCTTTCCCCTTTTGACCACACGAAGATTCGACTGATGAGGCCACTCCAAGATGTACAAGATATCGGACAACCGAGACTGCTTCGGAATGAAGAGGATTTTACTGTGCATCTGAATAATGGAAACTACAATGGTTGAAGACCGAAGACAAGTAGAATTTGAAGGCTCTGAAGAATTCCCAGATTTGTATGACCTAGGAAGGCTACCCTTATGGAACTTGGCAGACTATGGCAGTTGTCAAATACCCGAGATCAAGGTGTATCGGAGAAAGACTGGAGCATGTAGAGTGAAGAACTCAAGGATTTGTCAAGAAAACCCCAAGACAGGAGATATCAACTATGGAATGATAGCTCATGGAAATGACAAGAGCAGAAACACAGCTATCCATGAAGTTATCTCCCGCTTATGGTATTGTCACCGTGCTGAGTTAAGCATGCATATGCATGGAAGGATTGGATGGTAGAAGGCTGATGGAGCATCTATCAGCAAGAGGTGCAGTTTTAACCTTAGCTGGTGTATCACCAGGATCTGGAGTATTACATCCAGAAGTTAAGGTGGAACCACATGAAGCCGTATTAGCCAAGGAAACATTTCGTGAAGAACTCAGGAACCAAAAGCTGAAAGTAGCCAAGCTGGAGGAGCTACAACCTCAAGATACCGGAGATTTGCCAGGAACTGAAGGACAGTAGGATCATGGCTCATGTCGAGGTTGATGAAACTCAGAAGTTTGGAACGCAACTCCAGAAATATTAAAGGACATCACGATAGACTTTGCGACAATAGAAATGATCTGGCAAAAGGATTTGAGAAAGACAAGCATGATCGGGAGAAGCCATTGGAGGCATGAACAAAACTGGAAGAGTTGATGACTTTGAAGATTTATTGACCTTTAGAAGACCAAACCCCTGTTATACACCTACATTAGATGCGATGTTTGTGAGCTATCATTTGTTTGATGTTTTTCTGACAGCCACAATAAAACCTGTATTTTCAAAACCTTTGTTTGTATTGTGTGCATCTCTCTTGATCTCTCTTATCTCACCCCAAAACCCATGGACCTAATAGAGGATGAATGGAGATGAGCTGGTATTTTCGGGACCGATGAGTCAATTGGAGACAGACCAATGGATACAGAACATGGAGGATCATATGGAGAATAACCCTATAGTTGGAAATGATATGACCCAGCATGCTCTTTAGTGCTTTGAAAGAGGTGCTGCTACTTGGTGGAGGATGTACCAAACCATGAATGGATGGCAAGGAGTAACCACTTGGAGAGAATTAATGTTGACTCTGCAAAGATCTCGGCTTGTGTCCTAGAAGTTGAAGCCTTATGGAAAGGATATGAAGAAACCTTGTGCATGCAAGATTTGTGGAGAAGCAGGACACACCCATAAAGAACACAAGGATGAATGCCCTGATTGTGAAGGAAGTCACCCAGTTGAAGAATGCCCAACTAGGCAGATTACTTGTTTCTTGTGTGAAGGGACTACCCACTATCCTACTTAGTGTCACATTTACCCCATGGTACAACGAACCGTACAGCTGAAGAAAGAAGTAAAGGAAGGAGCCCTTATGGAAATTTTAGAAGAAACCATGATGAAGGAAGAGATGGAGGACACACCTAAAGAAAACCCGAGTAAACCCTGCACCAAGTCTTGCTATTCATGTGGAGAAGAAGGACACATCTCCCAAAAATTGTTTGAATGGGGATCTAGTAGAATTCCCGACAGAGGAAGTAGAATATGACCCACAAGAAATAGAAGCCATGATTGGAATGGAAAGGTCCAGGAAGAGAAGCAAATTGGATTCCAGGAAGGACCTGAGTCATATCACCTGTTACAGGTGCAAGGAGTCAGGGCACTACCTCAACAGTTGCCCAAAAAGGAAACCTCGATACTTGTTAGAAGTAATATGTTTTAGTTGTAATGGAGCAGGGCACTTTGCCAGAGAATGCCCCAAGGAGAAGGAAACTTGTGCTAGATAGTTGAGTTTGCAACAAAAGAAATGGAGTAGTAGAAGTGAGAACATTTTCTTTTATATCGAGGTGTTGAGTTGAGACATGTAATGGAAAAGCGAGAGATTGTAATTTATTGAGAGTGAATATAGTAGCATTGTTGGTACTGATATGGATTTCATAGGTTGTTACTCTATGAAGAAGGATTTTGGCCATTCTGAGGATATGAGAAATATGGTCTATGGAAGATTTGTGCATTTTAAGGGTGGTAGTACCCTGTAAGAACCATTGACCCCTGGAAAAGATAAGGATACTCCACTGAGTGGATTTTTGGACAAAATGAATACGAGTTTTGTCTCTATATGTTTGATACCCCAAGAGTATGTGGGATGAATTTGGAGACCGTCAGTTGTTGGACCAAAAGTGATCAAGGAGTCAGATGAGAATGTTAAGTTGATTTGAGATAGACTGAAGGTAGCTCAGTCCAGGCAGAAGAGTTATGTAGACTCAAAAACTCAAGGAGGTAGTCTATGAAATTGGAGACAGAGCATGTCTTCGCGTGTCCCCTATGCGAGGAGTTAAATGGATTGGAGTTAAGGGAAAATTAGCCCCAAGATTTGTAGGACCATACCGAGTTTTGGAGCGTATGGGAGAAGTGGCCAACAAGTTGGAGTCACCCGAAGGACTGTCAGGAGTTCATGATGTGTTTCACGTTTCCCAGTTGAAGAAGTGCCATGTAGAGATGGCCAATATTTCCTTGTAAGGACGCTTGACCCTGGAAAGGATAATGATGTTCCACGCAGTGAATATGGACTTCATAAGTATAAGTTTTTACCTCGGTATGTGGGATATCCCACGAGGATGAAGAGATAAATTACTATTGGATATAAGGGAGGTATGATGTTGGAAATATGGATCAATGAAAATTCCATGATGAGTCTAAGTAATCATGTCCTAGTTTGGTGCCAATAGAAGGAAAGAAGACTGTACAATTGGATGGATTAAAGAATACTAGGAAGTTGGAAGTTGGAATAATGATCAGTTGCCCGATGATAAGTTCAAGGACTACAAGTGATGAGATGGGCCATAACCCACAGGCCCCAAGACCTGCCAAGAAGCAAGCACATTCTTGCTGAAGGAAAAACCCTGGAAGAGGATATACCTTTGTCGACAGACGATTTTATAGGAGTGACACAAAACCTGAGAGTTGTGAAGAAACATTAGATGTTTGTCTGGCTTGCAGAATCAATGGATTCATCCGAACTTAGTTCGTTGACAAGAGAAATTCTGCAATGCTTGTGAGGATGACCGAGTGTTAGAATGTGAGATTCGCTAAACCATATACATGGTAATGATTTGGGTGCGGGATGGATTGATCACCATACCAACTTACTCTTATTATTCGCCTTGCTATGTGGGATGGTAAATCTGAGTGACTTACCTATAGTAGAGAGACGACGATCAAAACCCTGTTTAAACTTAAAATGGTATAAGTATTTTTCCCTTGTACACGGCAGTTGTTGCCAACCGTAGATTATACGGTGAGGTTCAACCCAGACCCATTTCCTGCAGGAGAAGCCATAAATTGTTGACCACCATGAGATATCGATAATCGTTTAGTTTTGGCGCCAGACCCGTCAGCTAAAGAAGACCCAATCTCGGAATAACCTTACTAAGAGGAAAGGACAGAAGAATTGAGGAAAAGGTTATGCCACTACCGAAAGAGCCAGAGAAGGAATTATACGGAAGATCTGATAAGACGGCACTGTCAAGAATAAGGATGGCGTATATGAGTTTTGATGGAACTGTAATGATGCTTCTAAGGGTGGTAGCACCCCAGACTCCCGGTGACGATCGATGGATTCGGAGAAGACCCCAAGCCCAACCTATTTCTTGCTAGCCTCTCCGAATCTCAAGGACGAGATTCATTTTAAGGGTGGTAGGTTTGTAACATCCCAAAATTCTAAATTTTGGAATGTTATAATAAATAGATAGATTTGATTGATTGACTGAAAGTGAGTGAATTCGAAACTTTTTAAAAGTTAAATGAGAGGGAATAAAAGGACTTTCCCAAAACTTTCATTTTTATGCTCTCCGCGAATTCAAATACTTTCCATCACAAAACCCTGGAGAGAAGATGACATGACTTCTTCCATTTATTTAAATGACAAGGGGGTGTTGAAAATATTTGAATTTCATTTGGAAAATATTTCCACTTCTGAAACTTTATGCAACTCAATGATTTTCATGAGAGAAGATAAAACGACTTCTTCAAAACATATGAAATATGAGTTGGGAGTTTCGAAGAATCAAATTCAAAGCCTTTTTGAATTTATTTTCAATTTGGAGTTATTTGAGTTTTATTCACATTATTTTTCTCCAAAAATAAAATATATGGAAAATAGAGTAACATGATTCCCTACAACAGAAAATTGGAGAGAAATAAATTTGAAATCATTTTGATATTTTTAAAATGATTTTTATTGGATTTTATTAGACCCGTAGCACTCTTTGAATTATCTGAATTTGTGTGAATTTTATTTAATGCTGGAAAAATGTTCATGTCGTAGAAAATCTTTTTCTGAAAATTTTGATATATAATATGCCTATATAAAGTTTTATTTTATTTTCGTCTTTCAGTTTATCGCATTCTGAAAAAAAAAACTGCACCGCGCGGCCGGCCGAAAGCCTTTAGGCCCATCACCTCTTTTCTTCTCTGTTTCGTATATTTTCGTCTACGTTTGGTCCCACATTGCCTAGCCTTTGACCCCTAAGCCTCTTTTCCACCAATAAATATAGACCCATAGAGCCTCAAAAAAAAAATCATTCGATTCGAGTTAAATCAATATTTTGGTTTGACTAGATTCATTTAAAAAAAATATTTCTCCTTTCCGGCGCGACTTCTGGAAATTATCTTTTCTCTCCAAAGTCGTCTTTTCTCTGTCTTATAAATGTATCTTTCTTTGTTTTTTTTCTTCCTCTTATACCTCCGTAGTTTATTATTTTTAGACTAATAAGATAAAATAATTAGATTATCAATTAGTCTACATATTTATACATTAGACCCTAGCCCGTAGCTATTTTTTCTTCCGTAAAACAGCTTGGCCCTGATTTTTCAAATAGCCATAACGTTTTACTCGTTTATCCAAATCCAACGAAACCAACGCCCACTTCTTCGTTATGATCTCCTCTATCCAGTAATCCAACTCAAACATGTTTTTGAAAATTTTAAAATTTGAATTAGATCAGATTTGAATTCAAACTTCTTTTGATCATATCTTTTTATCCGTAACTCCGTTTGAGTTGATTCTTGTTGCAAATCGAAGCTCTTGACCTAAATTTTCTGATAAGGCTAAATTCACATAATTTTGGTACTGTTAGAAATTGTTTTATGTTACAAGAGTTATTTGCTTGGTTTTGATGTTTTCGAATCGTCTTCTTCGTTCTTTCTGATCTTTGGAGTGATTGCTTATGTGTGGTTACTATTGCTTGCTTACGATAGATTGACCGGAGTGTGACGAGTAGATCTATCAAGAGTTTTGAGTGCGAATCATCTTCATCAACATTGCAGGCAAGTTCACACTTTGATCATACCTTTTCTACAACCCAGTTTTTCTTGCATTAGATCAATCCTCACACATTGCATGATTAGGATCTAATTAAATTGTGGGATGGGAAGTAGATGAGGTAGTACATATTACCTGTTCATTATCAAACCCTTGGGAGTTACTATTACGTTAGGCTTATACTGCCATGCTATGCTCGTAGACGTGGATTGGGTTTTGAGTGAAATCCATGACAGATGTGAGATTGTTAATTAATGGTTTACTTAAGGTGGCAACTTAAATACACATCTGGATGGATTGAGGCACCTGGGTATTCCAGGACTTGCCTGTCTAGGCACTTGGGTATTCCAGGACTTGCCTGTTTTTATTTTGGACCGCCACCCAAGCTCAAAGGGATCATATGATTATTCATACTAGAAACTTCCGTGTGCAGCCACAAGCCACAATGGGCTCTGGCATAGTTGATTAAGTCGTGCGAACTCTTACAGGGTAGACTAGCAGATGTAGGGGAAAGTAGGTGTACCGGTCTATCCAACGTAAGGTGCTAGCACTTCTGAAAGACTATGTCTCGGTCATCCATTTCTCAAACATCCTGTAGTGCGAGAAATCCAACGGAGGCGATCGAGTCTTGTGGGGAAAAATGCGCAAACCTCTGTAGAGTGTACAAACTGATCATGATTAGCCGTGTCCCCGGTTATGGACATCTTGAGTATCTAGTTCTTGGATTATCCTGTTGATCTCATCATGTTACTTTAATTAATTTGTTGGGTTTTAATGATGATGCTTAATTGGGATTGAGAATGCTGTCAACCATTCTCAATGTTCAACAACCACCATGATAGTTAAATAAATTATATTCCTTTGCAGTAGGGAAAAAATGGCTTTTCGCAAAAACCTTATAACCATAGAGCTTTTCCACCAGCCAAATATGCATGTAGTGATAGCCTTTATTCATCATTCTCTATGGTGTGAATTTGCCAGTACATTCAATGTACTGACCCTTTGTGGCTGCAACGTCTCATGTTGCAGGATTATCTTACGACGAGTAAGTGATACGTTAGGGTTACGATTTCTACACTCAACTTTGCCGTTGGTGTTGATGGGAATCCACAACCTTGTTACTTCTGCTATTTTGGATTGAGGTAATAGTATTTATGTTACTTTTTACATGTGATTTACCTCTGTTATAAATCCTCGAGTAGTGTGTGTGTGTCAGCATACCGATCTAGGGATGACACTTAAGCACAGAGACTTGACCGTCTGAGGTCGGATCGCTACAACTTTAGTGAACTTATATCCACCAACCTGAGGGGCCACCACCAAAGCCAGATGACCCGGATTATCGACCCGGGGAGGGTGATCTTCCCTACTCCATATAATGGGCTGCTCAGACCATCTCAAATAACGTGGAACCGCCGGCTCAACAGCATTTACAGCCCTCTTATGAAGTTTCTGGTCCCTCTTGCACAAGCTGGTGGTGAACACGTGATACTGCCCTCCGTTCAGCTGCTTTGGGTTACTCTGATACCCGGACTGCTGCTGCTGCTGACTGCCCTGGCCGGATTGCTGATTATAGCCTCCTTGATTACCTTGATGGCCCTGGACATGGAAACCTCCACCGCCTGAGCCGGCGCCCGGGCCATGAAAGCCGCCACCGCCTAAGCCGCGCCAGATCCGTGGTTACCATCAAATACGTTAATATTCTTAGAAGCCTTCATGATTGTACATTCTTTCCACAGATGGATAGCTGGCTTCTCCCGCGTGCCGCGTCTTCGACAAGATTCATTTAGCAGCTGCTCAAGGGTGGGACCTGACCCGCCAGACCGAGGAGGTGGCCTCCCCTTGCATCGTTGATTGTTGCCCTGTGCATTGGCGTTAGCCACAAACTCCAGACTACCGTCAGCCTTGCATTTATTACCTCCTTGATTCGCCGGGTTGTGCTAGTGACCTTTGCCATTGTCGTTCTTCTTTCCCTTCCCCATCTTCTCTTCGTCAGACGCGGGATCCTTGGTACTGTCAGAATCGGCGTACTTGACGAGAGCCGCCATCAGCTGGCCCATGTCATTACAGTTACGCTTGAGCGCCCCAGCTTCTGTTTCAGGGGTTCAAAATGGCAATTTTTCTTCAACATTAAGACCGCGGAGCCGGCATCCATCTTATCAGATGAATGTATTATTTCCTTTACCCGGGCATCCAATGGGTCATGGATTCGCCTTCCTCTTGCTTGCAGTTAGTCAAGTCCATGATCGACATGGGCTGTTTGCAAGTATCTTTGAAGTTCTGAATGAACCGGGCCTTTAACTCCGCCCATGAGCCGATGGAGTTGGGCGGCAGCCCCTTTAACCAAGTTCGAGTTGTTCCATCCAACATCATGGTGAAGTATTTGGCCATTGCTGCGTCACTGACCTCTGATAACTCCATGGCCATCTCGTAACTTTCAATCCATGCTCCGGGCTGCAGGTCGGCTGTGTAATTGGGCACCTTACAAGGCCCCTTAAAGTCCTTTGGCAAATGCTCATTACGCAGAGCCGGCACGAGACAAGGGACACCTCCTTTCCTTATGGCCACCCCAGCCTCAATAGAGGACCCTGGATCAACCGGAAAATCTTGCTCAGCCACCTGCTCAGCCGCCTGCTGAATCGCCCGTTCAGCCTCTTGACGGATCCTTTCCTGGTCCACCAAGTTAAGGGCTCCGCCCGGGGACGGGTCGCGCCCGCGTGGTTGGTTACGGTGCTGGGCGTTGCTTGACATGGCCACTGAGTCCATATGCTTGCTATAGCTTGGGCTCTGGCTTGGGCGAGGGGTTGAATGGATTCTATCTTGACTGTAATAATATGCATCCTGCTCCGCCAGAGCTGTCTGAAGGAGTTCTCTGACCCTTCATGTTTCGATCACCGTCGGAGAGTCACCTTCCATCGGGAGAGCCGCCAAACGAGCCAACGCAGTAATTAAATTATCCAAAGGGTTAGAGAAGTAACCCAGTGGTATTAGTGTGTAGTGAGGCAGAGCAGTATTCACACGTGGCGGCTCCATGACCCGCGGTTGAATCGGTGCCCCAGCCCCGGGTGTTGTGATTCGGTTTGCCTCCGGCGGGTTACTGGGACCTGCCCCGGGCATGTGAAAAAGGTTCCTAGGATCATAAGTCAGAGGCAGACGTGATTGAGCCTTCTGGTGCCTTCTCGTCATGACCTTGTTTGACGCGTTCAGATCCACCGAGAGCCGGAAAGTCTCTGCTTGAAGCTGCTGAGCACGTGCATCCAGGGCCGCCCGTTCTGCGGCCATCCTGACATCTTCCGCCGCTAAATTTTCCTTGGCCTGTGTTACTGATACCTCTTGAGCTTGCGTTGGATTTCCCCAAAGAGGAAAGGATGATGCAGCAGAGTAGCGTAAGTATTTCCCTCAGTTTTTGAGAACCAAGGTATCAATCTAGTACGAGGCCACGCTCAAGTCCCTCGTACCTGCACAAAACGATAGCTACTCGCAACCAACGCGATTAGGGGTTGTCAATCCCTTCACGATCACTTACGAGAGTGTGATCTGGTAGATATAATATTTTTGGTATTTTTGGTATAAAGATGCAAAGTGAAAAGTAAATGCAAAGTAAAAAAGCAAAGCAAGATTAAAGTGATGGAGATTGATATGATGAGAATAGACCCGGGGGCCATAGGTTTCACTAGTGGCTTCTCTCAAGAGCATAAGTATTCTACGGTGGGTGAACAAATTACTGTTGAGCAATTGACAGAATTGAGCATAGTTATGAGAATATCTAGGCATGATCATGTATATAGGCATCACGTCCGTGACAAGTAGACCGAAACGATTCTGCATCTACTACTATTACTCCACTCATCGACCGCTATCCAGCATGCATCTAGAGTATTAAGTTAAAAACAGAGTAACGCCTTAAGCAAGATGAGATGATGTAGAGAGATAAATTCATGCAATATGAAATAAACCCCATCTTGTTATCCTCGATGGCAATGATACAATAAGTGCCTTGTTGCCCCTTCTGTCACTGGGAAAGGACACCGCAAGATCGAACCCAAAGCTAAGCACTTCTCCCATGGCAAGAACTCCCAATCTAGTTGGCCAAACCAAACGGATAATTCGAAGAGACTTGCAAAAATAACCAGTCATACTTAAAAGAATTCAGAGAAGATTCAAATATTATTCATAGATAGACTTGATCATAAACCCACAATTCATCGGTCTCAACAAACACACCGCAAAAAGAAGATTACATCGAATAGATCTCCACGAGAGAGGGGGAGGAATTTGTATTGAGATCCAAAAAGAGAGAAGAAGCCATCTAACTACTAACTATGGACCCGAAGGTCTGAGGTAAACTACTCACACTTCATCGGAGGGGCTATGATGATGTAGAAGCCCTCCGTGATGACGACCCTCTTCCGGCGGAGCTCCGTAATAGGCCCCAAGATGGGATCTCGTGGATACAGAAAGTTGCAGCGGTGGAATTAGGTTTTTGGCTCCTGTTCTGATCGTTTGGGGGTACGTAGGTATATATAGGAGGAAGAAGTACGTCGGTGGAGCACCGAGCGGCCCACGAGGTAGGGGCGCGCCCTAGGGGGGCACCCCCCATCCTCGTGACCGCCTCTTTGATGCCTTGGCGTAGGGTCCAAGTCTCCTGGATCACGTTCGATGAGGAAATCATGTTCCCGAAGGTTTTATTCCGTTTGGACTCCGTTTGATATTCCGTTTCTTCGAAACACTGAAATAGGCAAAAAAAACAACAATTCTGGGATGGGCCTCCGGTTAATAGGTTAGTCCCAAAAATAAAAGTGGGAAATAAAGCCCAATATAGTCCAAAACAGTAGATAATGTAGCATGGAGCAATCAAAAATTATAGATACGTTGGAGACGTATCAGGCATCCCCAAGCTTAATTCATGCTCGTCCTCGAGTAGGTAAATGATAAAAAGAGAATTTTTGATGCAGAGTGCTACTTGGCATAATTTCAATGCAAATCTTCTTAATTGTGGTATGAATATTCAGATTAGGAAGATTCAAGACAAAAGTTCATATTGACATAAAAATAATAATACTTCAAGCAAACCAACAAAGCAATTATATTTTCTTAAAGTAACATGGCCAAAGAAAGTTCATCCCTACAAAATCATATAGTTTAGTCATGCTCCATTTTCGTCACACAAGAATGCTCTTGTCATGCACAACCCCAATGACAAGCCAAGCAATTGTTTCATACCTGAATAATTCAAACTCATAAACTTTCACGCAATACATGAGCGTGAGCCATAGATATAGCACTATAGGTGAAATAGAATAATGATGGGGGTTATGTGGAGAAGACAAAAAAGGAGAAAGTCTCACATCAATGAGGCTAATCAATGGGCTATGGACATGCTCATCGATTGATGTTAATGCAAGGAGTAGGGATTGCCATGCAACGGATGCACTAGAGCTATAAATGTATGAAAGCTCAACAAAAGAAACTAAGTGGGTGTGCATCCAACTTGCTTGCTCACGAAGACCTAGGGCACTTGAGGAGGCCCATTGTTGGAATATACAAGCCAATTTCTATAATGAAAATTCCCACTAGTATATGAAAGTGACAACTCAAGAGACTCTCTATATGAAGAACATGATGCCACTTTGAAGCACAAGTGTGGAAAAAAGGAATAGTAGCATTGCCCCTTTTTATTTATTTTCTTTTTTTTTATTTGGCCTTTCTCTTTTTTTATTTGGCCTTTCTTTTTTTTGGCCTTTATTTTTTTATTTGGCCTTTCTTTTTTTGGGACAATGCTCTATTAATGATGATCATCACACTTCTATTTATTTACAACTCAATGGTTACAACTCGATACTAGAACAAGGTATGACTCTATATGAATGCCTCCGGCGGTGTACTGGGATATGCAATGAATCAAGAGTGACAAGTATGAAAAATTATGAATGGTGGCTTTGCCACAAATACTATGTCAACTACATGATCATGCTACGCAATATGACAATGATGAATGTGTCATGATAAACTGGATGGTGGAAAGTTGCATGGCAATATATCTCAGAATGGCTATGGAAATGCCATAATAGGTAGGTATGGTGGCTGTTTTGAGGAAGATATAAGGAGGTTTATGTGTGAAAGAGCATATAATATCACGGGGTTTGGATGCACCAGCGAAGTTTGCACCAACTCTCGATGTGAGAAAGGGCAATGCACGGTACCGAAGAGGCTAGCAAGGATGGAAGGGTGAGAGTGCATACAATCCATGGACTCAACATTAGTCATAAAGAACTCATATACTTATTGCAAAAATCTACAATCCATCAAAAATCAAAGTATTACACGCATGCTCCTAGGGGGATAGATTGGTAGGAAAAGACCATCGCTCGTCCCCGACCGCCACTCATAAGGAGGACAATCAAATAACACCTCATGTTTCAAATTTGTTGCATAACGTTTACCATAGGTGCATGCTACAGGACTTGCAAACCTTAACTCAAGCACTTCTCAAATTCACAATTACTCTACTGGCATGACTTTGATATTACTACCTCCACATCTCAAAACAATTATCAAGCATCCAACTTTTCTTAGTATTCAACACACTCAAAAGAAAGTTTCACAAATCTTGAATACCAAGCATGTTATTATTAAGAAAATTACCATGCTATTAAGACTCTCAAAATAATTTAAGTGAAGCATTAGAGATCAATAGTTTCTTTAAAACAAATCCACCACCGTGCTATAAAAAAAATCTAAGTGAAGCACATAGAGCAAAATTATAATGCTCAAAAGATATAAGTGAAGCACATAGAGTATTCTATCAAATTCTAATTCATGTATGGCTCTCTCAGAAGGTGTGTACAGCAAGGATCATTGTGGCACACTAACAACAAAAGACACAAATAATACAAGATGCTCCAAGCAAAACACATATCATGTTGGTGAATAAAAATATAGCTCCAAGTAAATTACCGATGGAAGTGGACGAAAGAGGGGATGCCTTCCGGGGCATCCCCAAGCTTTGACTTTTTGGTGTCCTTGGATTATCTTGGGGGTGCCATGGGCATATCCAAGCTTAGGCTCTTGCCACTCCTTGTTCCATAATCCATCAAATCCTTACCCAAAACTTGAAAACTTCACAACACAAAACTTAAAGTAGAAAACTCGTGAGCTCCGTTAGCGAAAGAAAACAAAAAACCACTTCATGGTACTGTAATGAACTCATTATTTATTTATATTGGTGTTAAACCTACTTTATTCCAACTTCTCTATGGATTATAAACTATAAAACAGAATCTGTCAAAACAGAACAGTCTGTAGTAATCTATAGCTAGCGCAATATCTGGAACCCCAAAAATTCTAAAATAAATTGATGGACGTGAGTAATTTATCTATTAATCATCTTAAATTTTTTTACTAAATATCACTCTCCAAATAAAAATGACAGCAGTTCTCGTGAGCGCTAAAGTTTCTGTTTTTTACAGCAAGTTCAACAAGACTTTCCCCAAGTCTTCCCAACGGTTCTACTTGGCACAAACACTAATTAAACACAAAAAACACAACCAAAACAGAGTCTAAATAATTAATTTATTACTAAACAGCAGCAAAAATCAAGGAATAAAAATAAAATTGGGTTGCCTCCCAACAAGCGCTATCGTTTAACGCCCCTAGCTAGGCATAAAAGAGAAGATAGATCTAGGTATTGCCATCTTTGGTAGGCAATCCATAAGTGGCTCTCATGATAGTTTCATATGGCAATTTTATTTTCTTTCTTGTAAAGTGTTCCATGCCCTTTTTTAATGGAAATTAAAATCTAATATTCCCTTCCTTCATATCAATAATCGCACCAACCGTTCTAAGGAAAGGTCTACCAAGAATAATAGGGCAAGAAGGATTGCAATCTATATCAAGAACCATGAAATCTATGGGCACATAATTTCTATTTGCAACAATAAGAACATCATTAATCCTTCCCATAGATTTCTTAATAGTAGAATCTGCAAGATGCAAGTTTAGAGAGCAATCATCAAAATTACGGAAATCTAGCAAATCACACAAAGTTTTGGGGATAGTGGAGACACTAACACCCAAATCACACAAAGCATAAAACTCCTGATCTTTAATTTTAATTTTAATAGTTGGTTCCCACTCATCATAGAGTTTTCTAGGGATAGAAACTTTCAACTCAAGTTTTTCTTCATAAGATTGCATCAAGGCATCAACAATATGTTCGGTGAAGGCTTTCTTTTGACTATAAGCATGTGGAGAATTTAGCACGGATTGTAACAAGGAAATACAATCAATTAAAGAGCAACTTTCATAATTAAATTCTTTGAAATCCAATATAGTGGGTTTAGCAACGTCTAGATTTTTATTTCTTTCAATCCCACTTTCATCAATTTCATCATAAAGATCTATATACTCCGAATTTTTAGAACGCCTTCTAGATAAAGGAAGATCATATTCAGTTTCATCAAGATTCATGTTGCAAAACAAAGATTTAATAGGAGACACATCAATAACTTTTAGATCTTCATCTTGATTTTCATAGGAATTGGAAGAACACGCTTTAATAAAGGCATCTTTGGAGGCACGGATCCTAGCGGTTCCTTCCTTGCACTCATCAATGGAAATTCTCATGGCTTTGAGAGACTCATTGATATCACGCTTAGGAGGAATAGATCTAAGCTTTAAAGAATCAAACTCAAGAGAAATTCTATCAACGTTCCTAGCCAAATCATCAACTTTAAGCAATTTCTCTTCAAGCAAAGCATTAAAATTCTTTTGTGAATTCATAAACTCTTTAACACTATTCTCAAATTCAGAGGGCATCTTATTATAATTTCCATAAGAGTTGTTGTAGGAATTCCCATAATTATTAGAAGGATTACTAGGATATGGCCTAGGATTAAAATTCCCTCTATAAGTGTTGTTACCAAAATTATTCCTACCAACAAAATTCACATCCATAGATTCATTGTTATTATCAATCAAAGTAGACAAAGGCATATCATTAAGATCAGAAGAAACACTCTTAGTAGCAAATAATTTCATAAGTTCATCCATCTTTCCACTCAACACATTGATTTCTTCTGTCGCATGCACTTTTTTATTAGAAGTTCTTTCAGTATGCCATTGAGAATAATTAACCATAATATTATCTAGGAGTTTAGTAGCATCTCCTAAAGTGATTTCCATAAAAGTACCTCCCGCGGCCGAATCTAAAAGATTTCTAGAAGCAAAATTCAATCCGGCATAAAAAATTTGTATAATCATCCACAAATTCAAACCATGAGTAGGGAAATTACTTATCATTAATTTCATTCTCTCCCAAGATTGTGCAACATGTTCATGATCAAGTTGTTTAAAGTTCATAATATCATTTCTAAGAGAGATGATCTTAGCGGGAGGGAAATACTTAGAGATAAAAGCATCTTTGCACTTTTTCCAAGAATCAATACTATTTTTAGGCAAAGACAAAAACCAAGCTTTAGCACGATCTCTAAGCGAAAAAGGAAATAGCTTCAATTTAACGACATCATTATCGACATCTCTTTTCTTTTGCATATCACATAAATCAACGAAGCTATTCAGATGAGTAGCGGCATCTTCACTAGGAAGGCTGGCGAATTGATCTTTCATAACAAGATTCAACAAAGTAGCATTGATTTCACAACATTCAGTATTGGCAAGAGGAGCAATCGGAGTGCTAAGGAAATCATTATTATTGGTATTGGTGAAGTCACACAATTTGGTAGTATCTTGAGCCATCGCGACAAACAAGCAAACAAACTAGCACACGAGCAAACAAAAGCAAACTGGCAAAAGAGGCAAATAGAGAGGGAGGATAGAGAGAGAGAGGGTGAATAAAATGGCAAGGGTGAAGTGGGGGAGAGGAAAACGAGAGGCAAATGGCAAATAATGTAATGCGAGAGATAGGGATTGTGATGGGTACTTGGTATGTTGACTTTTTGCGTAGACTCCCCGGCAACGGCGCCAGAAATTCTTCTTGCTACCTCTTGAGCTTGCGTTGGATTTCCCCGAAGAGGAAAGGATGATGCAGCAGAGTAGCGTAAGTATTTCCCTCCGTTTTTGAGAACCAAGGTATCTATCCAGTAGGAGGCCACGCTCAAGTCCCTCATACCTGCACAAAATGATAGCTACTCGCAACCAACGCGATTAGGGGTTGTCAATCCCTTCACGGTCACTTACGAGAGTGAGATCTGATAGATATAATATTTTTGGTATAAAGATGCAAAGTGAAAAGTAAAGGCAAAGTAAAAAAGCAAAGCAAGATTAAAGTGATGGAGATTGATATGATGAGAATAGACCCGGGGGCCATAGGTTTCACTAGTGGCTTCTCTCAAGAGCATAAGTATTCTATGGTGGGTGAACAAATTACTGTTGAGCAATTGACAAAATTGAGCATAGTTATGAGAATATCTAGGCATGATCATGTATATAGGCATCACGTCCGGGACAAGTAGACCGAAATGATTCTGCATCTACTACTATTACTCCACTCATCGACCGTTATCCAGCATGCATCTAGAGTATTAAGTTAAAAACAGAGTAACGCCTTAAGCAAGATGACATGATGTAGAGAGATAAATTCATGCAATATGAAATAAACCCCATCTTGTTATCCTCGATGGCAACGATACAATACGTGCCTTGCTGCCCCTTCTGTCACTAGGAAAGGACACCGCAAGATCGAACCCAAAGCTAAGCACTTCTCCCATGGCAAGAACTACCAATCTAGTTGGCCAAACCAAACGGATAATTCGAAGAGACTTGCAAAAATAACCAATCATACATAAAAAAATTCAGAGAAGATTCAAATATTATTCATAGATAGACTTGATCATAAACCCACAATTCATCGGTCTCAACAAACACACCGCAAAAAGAAGATTACATCAAATAGATCTCCACGAGAGAGGGGGAGAACTTTGTATTGAGATCCAAAAAGAGAGAAGAAGCCACCTAGCTACTAACTATGGACCCGAAGGTCTGAGGTAAACTACTCACACTTCATCGGAGGGGCTATGATGATGTAGAAGCCCTCCGTGATGACGGCCCTGTTCTGGCGGAGCTCCGGAACAGGCCCCAAGATGGGATCTCGTGGATACAGAAAGTTGCGGTGGTGGAATTAGGTTTTTGGCTCCTGGTCTGATTGTTGGGGGTACGTAGGTATATATAGGAGGAAGAAGTACGTCGGTGGAGCACCGAGGGGCCCACGAGGCAGGGGGGCGTGCCCTAGGGGGGGCGCCCCCACCCTCGTGACCGCCTCTCTGATGCCTTGGTGTAGGGTCCAAGTCTCCTGGATCATGTTCGGTGAGAAAATCACGTTCCCGAAGGTTTTATTCCATTTGGACTCCGTTTGATATTCCGTTTCTTTGAAACACTGAAATAGGCAAAATACAACAATTCTGGGCTGGGCCTCCGGTTCATAGGTTAGTCCCAAAAATAAAAGTGGAAAATAAAGCCCAATATAGTCCAAAATAGTAGATAATATCGCATGGAGCAATCAAAAATTATAGATACATTGTAGAGGTATCAGTTACCTCTCCGCGTAGCCGTGCTACCTCCGTGTCATGTTGAGCCTTATCCGCCGGCTAAACAACAGCATTCAACAGGGTCGTCATCCTATCCATGAGGTCCATTAATACTTGAGTCGGTGAGCGCGCGGGGTCTCCTGACCCGGCCTCTGCTGACCCGGTGGTTATCGCTGCTGCAGCCATAGAATTCTGAACAGGTTGAGTGCCAGCCATGAAGATTCCGGCTCGATTCGGCGGCTCAGAAGGGGTCCGGAATACTATTGCCATCGAAACAACCCCCAAGCCCACCATCTTGTAACTGATACAAAGAATTGGTTTCGCCTGTGGACGACTCACCGTCAGAGCGAACAGCCGTCTCACCACCGTCCACTGATCCTTCAGAAAATTCCCCTCCATGGATGCAACCCACGAAGGCAAGCCTCACGGCGGGTTGAGCCCGGGCGGATCTCGCGCGCTGAGCTGTCTCGACGAGGTTGGTGTAGATGTTCGGCTCAAGGCCCGGCTCGCCGATCCAGCCGATGAAGATGTGGATTCTGCCGAAGGGAACCCGGTATCCATACTCAAATGAGCCGGCATCGGGGTCCCAGCCTTCGTCGTCGATGTAGAGCTTGCCGCGACGACTCTTGGTCATCCGGGCCACAATGTATCCCTTGAGCCCTTCGAAGTTGCCCTGCAAGAACTCAAATCCACCGTGTAGTGGCCCACGGTGGGCGCCAACTGTCATGGAATTGTCACGGCAGATGTCCTAGTGAAAGGACTTAGTCGTGGAGCCATCGCAACAAGGAAGCTTAAAGGGGTTAATCGGGACAAAGGACACGAGAGGTTTATACTGGTTTGGCCCTTTGCGGTGAAGGTAAAGCCTAGTCCAGTTGTTGTGGTATTGCTAGGTTTTGATGACCAAGGAGAGAAACATGCTAGCTTGGCTCTCAATCTCTTGTTTCTTTTTCTAAGCCGCCACCGAGTCGTCCCCTTATATACACGGGTTGACGCCTGGCGGCCTACAAAGTCCCGTCCGGCTCATATAACGTGTCCGGCTCGGTGACATCTCTTACATGCCTTTCTTTACAAGTCTTTCTTATACATGGCGGTTTATAATTATGGGCCTTAAGCCGCCTCTGGGCCTGGGCCTACTACAAGTCTTATAATAAACTATCGCCTTGTATATTCGCTGAGCTTCTTTAGTAACTCGCCATTAGGATTAACCTGGCCCCTCCTGGGCGGGTCATACCTGGTAGTCATATTCCCAACAGGTACCAAAGTAATCCAGGAGTGGATCACTGGAAAGCGGTCAAGAACATCCTGAAATACATGAAAAGGACTAAGGATATGATTGTCGTTTATGGCGTTGACAAAGTGCTTGTCGTAAATGGTTACATCAATACAAGCTTTGAGACTGATCCAGATGACTCTAAGTCACAAACCGGATATGTATTTATATTGAATGGTGGAGCTGTCAGTTGGTGCAGTTCCAAGCAGAGCGTCGTGGCGGGATCTATGTGTGAAGCGGAGTACATAGCGGCTTCGGAAGCAGCAAATGAAGGAGTCTGGATAAAGGAGTTCATATCTGATCTAGGTGTAATACCTAGTGCATCGGGTCCAATGAAATATTTTGTGACAATACTGGAGCAATAGCCTTGGCGAAGGAATCCAAATTTCACAAGAGAACCAAACACATCAAGAGACGCTTCAATTCCATCCGCAATCAAGTCAAGGAGGGAGACATAGAGATTAACAAGATACATACGGATCTGAATGTTGCAGACCCGTTGATTAAGCCTCTTCCACGAGCAAAACATGATCAACACCAATAATCCATGGGTGTAAGAATCATTACTATGTAATCTAGATTATTGACTCTAGTGCAAGTGGGAGACTGGAGGAAATTTTCCCTAGAGGCAATAATAAAGTTGTTATTTATATTTCCTTATATCATGATAAATGTTTATTATTCATGCTAGAATTGTATTAACCGGAAACATAATACATGTGTGAATACATAGACAAACAAAGTGTCACTAGTATGCCTCTACTTGACTAGCTCGTTAATCAAAGATGGTTATGTTTCCTAACCATGGACAAAAGAGTTGTTATTTGATTAACGAGGTCACATCATTAGTTGAATGATCTGATTGACATGACCCATTCCATTAGCTTAGCACCCGATCGTTTAGTATGTTGCTCTTGCTTTCTTCATGACTTATACATGTTCCTATGACTATGAGATTATGCAACTCCCGTTTACCAGAGGAACACTTTGGGTACTACCAAACGTCGCAACGTAACTGGGTGATTATAAAGGAGTACTACAGGTGTCTCCAAAGGTAGATGTTGGGTTGGCGTATTTCGAGATTAGGATTTGTCACTCCGATTGTTGGAGAGGTATCTCTGGGCCCTCTCGGTAATGCACATCACATAAGCCTTGCAAGCACTACAACTAATATGTTAGTTGTGAGATGATGTATTACGGAACGAGTAAAGAGACTTGCCGGTAACGGGATTGAACTAGGTATTGGATACCGACGATTGAATCTCGGGCAAGTAACATACCGATGACAAAGGGAACAACGTATGTTGATATGCGGTCTAACCGATAAAGATCTTCGTAGAATATGTAGGAGCCAATATGGGCATCCAGGTCCCGCTATTGGTTATTGACCGGAGACGTGTCTCGGTCATGTCTACATTATTCTCGAACCGTAGGGTCCGCACGCTTAAGGTTACGATGACAGTTATATTATGAGTTTATGAGTTTTGATGTACCGAAGGAGTTCGGAGTCCCGGATGAGATCAGGGACATGACGAGGAGTCTCGAAATGGTCGAGACGTAAAGATCGATATATTGGACGACTATATTCGGACTTCGGAAAGGTTCCGAGTGATTCGGGTATTTTTGGGAGTACCGGAGAGTTACGGGAATTCGCTGGGAGAAGTATTGGGCCTTGATGGGCTTTAGTGGGAAGAGGAGAAAATGCCTGCTGCGCCCCCCCTCCCCTCTAGTCCGAATTGGACTAGGGAAAAGGGGGCCGCCCACCTTTCCTACTCCTCCACTTCCTTCTCCCTTCCTCCCCTCTTGATGGACTCCTACTAGGACTTGGAGTCCTAGTAGGACTCCCATCCTAGCCGCACCAATGGCCTTGGCCGGCCTCCTCCTCCTCCATCCTTTATATACTGAGGCAAGGGGCACCCCATAGACACAAGTTGATCCACGTGATCTATTCCTTAGCCGTGTGCGGTGCCCCCTGCCACCATATTCCTCGATAATACTGTAGCGGAGTTTAGGCGAAGCCCTGCTGCTGTAGTTCATCAAGATCGTCACCACGCCGTCGTGCTGACGGAACTCTTCCTCGACGCTTTGCTTGATCGGAGCCCGAGGATCGTCATCGAGCTGAACGTGTGCCAAGAACTCGGAGGTGCCGGAGTAACGGTGCTTGGATCGGTTGGATCGGGAAGAAGATGTACGACTACTTCCTCTACGTTAGCGTAGATCGAGATTTGGATTTGTCATTCCGTCTATCGGAGAGGTATATCTAGGCCCTCTCGGTAATTCACATCACTATAAGCCTTGCAAGTAATGTGACTAATGAGTTAGTTATGGGATGATGCATTACAGAATGAGTAAAGATACTTGCCGGTCACGAGATTGAACTAGGTATGATGATACCGACGATCGAATCTCGGGCAAGTAACATACCGATGACAAAGGGAATGACGTATCTTGTTATGCAGTTTGATCGATAAAGATCTTCGTTGAATATGTAGGAGCCAATATGAGTATCCAGGTTCTGCTATTGGTTATTGACCGGAGATGTGTCTTGGTCATGTCTACAAAGTAGTCGAACCAGTAGGGTCCACATGCTTGACGTTCGATGACGACTTGTATTATGAGTTATGTGTTTTGGTGACCGAAGTCTGTTCGGAATCCCGTATGAGATCACGGACATGACGAGGAGTCTCGAAATGGTCGAGAGCTAAAGATTGACATATTGGAAGGTTATATACGGACACCGCAATGGTTTCAAAGAAGATCAGGGATTTTTCGGAGTACCGCGAGGTTACCGGAACCCCCCGGGAAAGTTAATGGGCCTATTGGGCCATAGAGGAGAGAGCGAGGCAGCCATAGGAGGTGGCGTGTGAAGGAAATATGCCCAAGAGGCAATAATAAAGTTGTAATTTATATTTCCTTATATCATGATAAATGCTTATTATTCATGCTAAAATTGTATTAACCGGAAACTTAGTACATGTGTGAATACATAGATAAACAGAGTGTCACTAGTATGCCTCTACTTGACTAGCTCGTTAATCAAAGATGGTTAAGTTTCCTGACCATAGATATGAGTTGTCATTTGATGAATGGGATCACATCATTAGAGAATGATCTGATTGACTTGACCCATCCGTTAGCTTAGGACTACGATCGTTTAGTTTATTGCTATTGCTTTCTTCATGACTTATACATGTTCCACTGACTATGAGATTATGCAACTCCCGAATACCAGAGGAACACTTAGTGTGCTATCAAACATCACAACGTAACTGGGTGACTATAAAGATGCTCTACAGGTGTCTCCGATGGCGTTTGTTGAGTTGGCATAGATCGAGATTAGGATTTGTCACTCTATGTATCGGAGAGGTATCTCTGGGCCCTCTCGGTAATGCACATCACTATAAGCCTTGCAAGCAATGTGACTAATGAGTTACCTGCCGGATGATGCATTACGGAACGAGTAAAGAGACTTGCC
This sequence comes from Triticum monococcum, assembly GCA_034509565.1. Classification (NCBI taxonomy): domain Eukaryota; kingdom Viridiplantae; phylum Streptophyta; class Magnoliopsida; order Poales; family Poaceae; genus Triticum; species Triticum monococcum. The sequence goes on from CM067843.1 coordinate 481,620,747, forward strand.
CGTAACGAGATTGAACTAGGTATTGAGGTACCAACGATCGAATCTCGGGCAAGTAACATACCGATGACAAAGGGAACAACATATGTTGGTATGCGGTTTGACCGATAAAGATCTTCGTAGAATATGTAGGAACCAATATGAGCATCCAGGTTCCACTATTGGTTATTGACCGGAGATGAGTCTCGGTCATGTCTACATAGTTCTTGAACCCGTAGGGTCCGCACGCTTAACGTTCAATGTCAATTGGTATTATGAGTTTATGTGTTTTGATGTACCGAAGGTAGATTGGAGTCCCGGATGTGATCACGGACAAGAAGAGGAGTCTCGAAATGGTTGAGACATGAAGATTGATATATTGGAAGGTTATGTTTGGTCACCGGAATGGGTTCGGATGAGTTCGGGCATTTACCGGAGTACCGGGAGGTTACCGGAACCCCCCGGGGGCTTAATGGGCCTACATGGGCTTTAGTGGAAGAGAGAGGAGAAGGCCAAGAGGAGGGGTGCGTCCCCCTAACCCAATCCGAATTGGTAGGGGGGCCGGCTCCCCTTTCCTTCCTCCCCTCTCTTCCTTCCTCCCCCCTCCTAGTAGGACTAGGAAAGGGGGGAACCTACTCCTAGTAGGAGTAGGATTCTCACCTTGGGGGCACGCCCAAGGTGGCCGGCAGGAGAGAGGAGAAGGCCAAGAGGAGGGGTGCGTCCCCCTAACCCAATCCGAATTGGTAGGGGGGCCGGCTCCCCTTTCCTTCCTCCCCTCTCTTCCTTCCTCCCCCCTCCTAGTAGGACTAGGAAAGGGGGGAACCTACTCCTAGTAGGAGTAGGATTCTCACCTTGGGGGCACGCCCAAGGTGGCCGGCAGGCCCCCTCATCCACCCCATTATATACGGGGGAGGGGGGCATCCCATAGACACACAAGTTGATTGTTTAGTTGTGTGCGGTGCCCCCTCCACAGAATTCCACCTCGGTCATATCGTTGTAGTGCTTAGGTGAAGCCCTGCGTCGGTAACTTCATCATCACCGTCATCACGCCGTCGTGCTGACGAAACTCTCCCTCGGCCTCAGCTGGATCTAGAGTACGAGGGACGTCACCAAGCTCAACGTGTGCAGATCGTGGAGGTGTCGTGCGTTTGGTACTTGATCTGTTGGATCGCCAAGACGTTTGACTACATCAACTGCGTTTAATAACGCTTCTGCTCTCGGTCTATGAGGGTACGTGGACATACTCTCCCCCTCTCGTTGCTATGCATCTCCTAGATAGATCTTGCGTGATCGTAGGAATTTTTTTTTTGAAATACTGCATTCCCCAACAGTGGTATCAGAGCTAGGTCTATGCGTATATGTTATATGCACGAGTAGAACACAAAGGAGTTATGGGCGTGGGTATATACATATCACTTGCCATCACTAGTTGATTCTTGATTCAGCGGTATTGTTGGATGAAGCGGCTTAGACCGACATTACGCGTACGCTTACACGAGACTGGTTCTACCGACGTGCTTCGCACACAGGTGGCTAGTGGGTGTCTGTTTCTCCAACTTTAGTTGAATCGGATTCAATGAACAGGGTTCTTTCTAAAGATCAAAAAGCAATCACTATACCATGTTGTGGTTTTTGATGCGTAGGTAAGAATGGTTCTTGCTAAGCCCGTAGCAGCCACGTAAAACTTGCAACAACAAAGTAGAGGACGTCTAACTTGTTTTTGCAGAGCATGTTGTGATGTGATATGGTCAAGATGTGACTATATAAATTTTTGTATGAGATGATCATGTTTTGTAACACAGTTATCGGCAACTGGCAGGAGCCATATGGTTGTCACTTTATTGTATGAAATGCAATCGCCATGTAATTGCTTTACTTTATCACTAAGCGGTAGCGATAGTCGTAAAAGCAATAGTTGGCGAGACCACAACGAGGCTACGATGGAGATCAAGGTGTCAAGCCGGTGACGATGGTGATCATGACGGTGCTTTGGAGATGGAGATCAAAGGCACAAGATGATGATGGCCATATCATATCACTTATATTGATTGCATGTGATGTTTATCCTTTATGCATCTTATTTTGTTTAGTACGGTGGTAGCATTATAAGATGATCTCTCACTAAATTTCAAGGTATAAGTGTTCTCCCTGAGTATGCACCGTTGCTACAGTTCGTCGTGCCGAGACACCACATGATGATCGGGTGTGATAAGCTCTACGTTCACATACAACGGGTGCAAGTCAGTTTTGCACAAGAAGAATACTCGGGTTAAACTTGACGAGCCTAGCATATGCAGATATGGACTTGGAACACTGAGACCGAAAGGTCGAGCGTGAGTCATATAGTAGATATGATCAACATAGTGAAGTTCACCATTGAAACCTACTCTATCTCATGTGATGATCAGACATGGTTTAGTTGATATGGATCACGTGATCACTTAGATGATTAGAGGGATGTCTATCTAAGTGGTAGTTCTTAAGTAATATGATTAATTGAACTTTAATTTATCATGAACTTAGTACGTGATAGTATTTTGCATGTCTATGTTGTTGTAGATATATGGCCTGGGCTGTTGTTCCGTTGAATTTTAATGTGTTCCTAGAGAAAGCTAAGTTGAAAGATGATGGTAGCAATTACACGGACTAGGTCTGTAACTTGAGGATTATCCTCATTGTTGCACAGAGGAATTATGTCCTGGAAGCACCGCTAGGTGCCAAACCCGCTGCAGGAGCAACGCCAGATGTTGTGAACATCTGGCAGAGCAAAGTTGATGACTACTCGATAGTTCAGTGTGCCATGCTTTACGGCTTAGAACTGGGACTTCAAAGACGTTTTGAATGTCATGGAGCATATGAGATGTTGAAGCTAATATTTCAAGCAAATGCCCGGATTGAGATATATGAAGTCTCCTATAAATTCTACAGCTGCAAAATGGAGGGGAATAGTTCTGCGAGTGAACATATACTCAGAATGTCTGGGTACCACAATCACTTGACTCAGCTAGGAGTTAATCTTCCAGTTGATAGTGTCATTAACAGAGTTCTTCAATCACTGCCACCAAGCTACAAGAGCTTCCTGATGAACTATAATATGCAAGGATGGATAAGATAATTCCCGAGATCTTCGCGATGCTAAAGGCTGCGGAGGTAGAAATCTAGAAGGAGCATCAAGTGTTGATGGTCAACAAGACCACCAGTTTCAAGAAAAATGATAGAGGGAAGAAGGGGAACTTCAAAAAGAATGGCAAGCAAGTTGTTGCTCAAGTGAAGAAACCCAAGTCTATACCTAAGCCTGAGACTGAGTACTTCTACTGCAAAGGGACTGGTCACTGGAAGCGGAACTGCCCCAAGTATTTGGCGGAGAAGAAGGATGGCAAAGTGAAAGGTATAGTCGATATACATGTTATTGATGTGTACCTTACTAATGCTCGCATTAGCGCCTGGGTATATGATACTAGTTCTGTTGCTAATATTTGCAACTCGAAACAGGGCCTACGGATTAAGCGAAGATTGGCGAAGGACGAGGTGATGATGCACATGGGAAATGGTTCCAAAGTCGATGTGATCACCGTCGGCACGCTACCTCTACATCTACCTTCGTGATTAGTTTTAAATAATTGTTATTTGGTGCTAGTGTTAAGCATGAACATTATATCTGGATCTTGTTTGATGCAGACGGTTATTCATGTAAATCAGAGAATAATGATTGTTCTATTTATATGAGTCATATCTTTTATGGTCATGCACCCTTGAGGAGTGGTCTATTTTTACGAAATATTGATAGTATTGATACACATATTCAAAGTATTGAAGCCAAAATATAAGTTTAATAATGATAGTGCAACTTATTTGTGGCACTGACGTTTAGGTCATATTGGTGCAAAGCACATGAACAAACTCCATGCTGATGGGCTTTTGGAATCGCTTGATTATGAATCACTTGATGCTTGCGAACCATGCCTCATGGGCAAGATGACTAAGACTCCGTTCTACGGAACAATGGAACGAGCAATAGATTTATTGGAAATTATACATACTGATGTATGCAGTCCGATGAGTGTTGATGCTCATGACAGGTATCATTATTTTCTCACCTTCACAGATGATTTGAGCAGATGTGGGTATATCTACTTGATGAAACATAAGTCTGAAACATTTGAAAAGTTCAAAGAATTTCAGAGTGAAGTGGAAAATCATCGTAACAAGAAAATAAAATTTCTATGACCTGATCGTGGAGGAGAATATTTGAGTTGCGAGTTCAGTCTTCATTTGAAACAATGTGGAATAGTTTCGCAACTCACGCCACCTGGAACACCACAACGTAATGGTGTGTCCGAACGTCGTAACTGCACTTTATTAGATATGGTGCGATCTATGATGTATCTTACTGATTTACCGCTATCGTTTTGGGGTTATGCTTTAGAGCCGACTGCATTCACGTTAAATAGGGCACCATCGAAAGCCGTTGAGACGACACCTTATGAACTATGGTTTGGCAAGAAACCCAATTTGTCGTTTATTAAAGTTTGGGGCTGTGATGCTTATGTGAAAAAGCTTCAACCTGATAAGCTCAAACCCAAATCGTAGAAATGTGTCTTCATAGGATACCCAAAAGAGATTGTTGGGTACACCTTTTATCACAGATCCAAAGGCAAGATATTCGTTGCTAAGAATGGATCCTTTCTAGAGAAGGAGTTTCTCTTGAAAGAACTTGATGATTTAACTGTACATGCTCCCTTATTGGAAAGTAGTGTATCACAGAAATCAGTTCCAGTGATTCCTACACCAGTAAGTGAGGAAGATAATGATGATGATCATAAAACTTCTGATCAAGTTACTACCGAACCTCGTAGGTCAACCATAGTAAGTTCCGCACGAGAGTGGTACGGAATCCTGTTCGGGAAGTCATGTTACTTGACGATGACGAACCTACGAACTATGAGGAAGCGATGACGAGCTAGATTCCGCAAAATGGCTTGAGGCCATGAAATCTGAGATGGGATCCATGTACGAGAACAAAGTGTGGACTTTGGTTGACTTGCCCGATGATCGACAAGCCATAGAGAATAAATGGATCTTCAAGAAGAAGACTGACGCTGACGGTAATATTACTATGTACAAAGCTCGACTTGTTGCGAAAGGTTTTCGACAAGTTCAAGGAGTTGACTATGATGAGACCTTCTCACCCGTAGCGATGCTTAAGTCCGTCTGAATCATGTTAGCAATTGCCGCATTTTATAATTATGAAATTTGGCAAATGGATGTCAAAACTGCATCCCTTAATGGATATCTTAAAGAAGAGTTGTATATGATGCAACCGAAAGGTTTTCTCGATTCAAAAGGTGCTAACAAAGTGTGCAAGCTCCAGCGATCCATTTATGGACTGGTTCAAGCCTCTCGGAGTTGGAATAAACGCTTTGATAGTGTGATCAAAGCATATGGTTTTATACAGACTTTTGGAGAAGCATGTATTTACAAGAAAGTGAGTGGGAGCTCTGTAGCATTTCTGATATTATATGTGGATGACATATTGTTGATCGGAAATGATACTGAATTTTTGAATAGCATAAAAGGATACTTGAATAAGAATTTTCAATGAAAGACCACGGTGAAGCTGCTTATATATTGGGTATCAAGATCTATAGAGATAGATCAAGACGCTTAATTGGACTTTCACAAAGCACATACCTTGATAAAGTTTTGAACAAGTTCAAAATGGATCAAGAAAAGAAAGGGTTCTTCTGTGTGTTACAAGGTGTGAAGTTGAGTCTGACTCAATGAACAACCACTTCCGAAGATAGAGAGAAAATGAAAGTCATTCCCTATGCTTTCGCAATAGGTTCTATCATGTATGCAATGTTGTGTACCAGACCTGATGTGTGCCTTGCTATTAGTTTAGCGGGGAGGTAGCAAAGTAATCCAGGAGTGGATCACTAGATAGTGGTCAAGAACATCCTGAAATACCTGAAAAGGACTAAGGATACGTTTCTCGTTTATGAAGGTGACAAACAGCTTGTCGTAAATGGTTACGCCGATGCAAGCATTGACACTGATCCGGATGACTCTAAGTCTTAGACCGGATACGTATTTTTATTGAATGGTGGAGCTGTCACTTGGTGTAGTTCTAAGCAAAGCATCATAGCGGGATCTACATGGGAAACGGAGTACATAGCTGCTTTGGAAGCAACAAACGAAGGAGTCTCGATGAAGGAGTTCATATCTGATCTAGGTGCCATAACTAGTGCATCGGATCCAATGAAAATCTTTTGTGACAACACTGGTGCAATTGCCTTGCCAAAGGAATCCAGATTTCACAAGAGAATCAAGCACATCAAAAGACGCTTCAATTCCATCCACGGTCAAGTCAAGGAGGGAGACATAGAGATTTGCAAGATACATACAGATCTGAATGTTGCAGACCCACTGACTAAGCCTCTCTCACGGGCAAAACATGATCAGCACCAAGACTCCATGGGTGTTAGAATCATTACTATGTAATCTAGATTATTGGCTCTAGTGCAAGTGGGAGACCGAAGGAAATATGACCTATAGGCAATGATAAAGTTGTTATTCATATTTCCTTATGTCATGATAAATGTTTATTATTCATGCTAGCATTGTATTAATCATAAACTTAGTACATGTGTGAATACATAGACAAACAGAGTTTCACTAGTATGCCTCTACTTGACTAGCTCGTTAGTCAAAGATGGTTAAGTTTCCTGACCATAGATATGAGTTGTCATTTGATGAACGGGGTCACATCATTAGAGAATGATGTGATTGACTTGACCCATCTGTTAGCTTAACACTATGATCGTTTAGTTTATTGCTATTGCTTTCTTCATAACTTATACATGTTCCTATGATTATGAGATTATGCAACTCCCGAATACCGAAGGAACACTTAGTGTGCAATCAAACATCACAACGTAAATGGGTGACTGTAAAGATGCTCTACATGTGTCTCTGATGGTGTTCGTTGAGTTGGCATAGATCAAGATTAGGATTTGTCACTCAGTGTATCAGAGAGGTATCTATGGGCCCTCTCGGTAATGCACATCACTATAAGCCTTGCAAGCAATGTGACTAATGAGTTAGTTGCGGGGTGATGCATTATGGAACGAGTAGAGAGACTTGCTGGTAACGAGATTGAACTAGGTATTGAGATACCGACGATCGAATCTCAGGAAAGTAACATACTGCTACCTCTTGAGCATGCGTTGGTTTTCCCTTGAAGAAGAGGAAAGGGTGATGCAGCAAAGAAGCGTAAGTATTTCCCTCAGTTTTTGAGAACAAAGGTATCAATCCAATAGGAGATAACATGCAACTCACCTAGTATCTGCACAAACAATCAAGAACCTTGCAACCAACGCGATAAAGGGGTTGTCAATCCCTTCATGGTCACTCGCAAAAGTGAGATCTGATAAAGATAGTAAGATAAATATTTTTGGTATTTTTATTGTATAGATTGAAAAGTAAATATTGCAAAATAGTAAACGAGATGTAATGTAAATAAAAAGAGATGCAATATAATGAGAAAGCGACCCGGGGGCCATAGGTTTCACTAGTGGCTTCTGTCCTGACAACATGTATTACGGTGGGTGAACAAATTACTGCCGAACAATTGATAGAAGAGCACATAGTTATGAGAATATCTAGGAAATGATCATGAATATAGGCATCACGTCCGTGTTAAGTAGACCGAAACAATTCTGCATCTACTACTATTACTCCACACATCGACCGCTATCCAGCATGCATCTAGAGTATTAAGTTCATAAGAACAGAGTAATGCATTAAGCAAGATGACATGATGTACAGGGATAAACTCAAGCAATATGATATAAACCCCATCTTCTTATCCTTGATGGCAACAATACAATACGTGCCTTGCTGTGTAGCGACCAGACCTCAAACAGTCTGATCTCTATGCTCCGGTATCATCCCGGGATCTGTAATGCTGACACCACACAGTACTCAGAGGATTTATAGCAGAGTAGCAATCACACACTTATTACATCGAGTGTCTCAAAAGAGAACTTATTACAATAAATATGGCTTAAGGCCATCTAATAACGATAACATCGGAAGGCTTGGAAGATAAGTGAGTCCATCAACTCCAACGGCATCACTGAGTATAGAACCACGACCTAAAAACTCCTTAATCCTCGTCTGAAAAGTCTGCAACATTAACGTTGCAGCCCGAAAACGGGTCAGCACATGGAATATGCTGGCAAAGTAACACATAGAGGGTAATGGAATGAAACAGCTATACTATATGCATATTTGGCTGGTGGAAAGCTCTATGGTTACAGTTTTTGCGTAAAGCCAATTTTTCCCTACTTCAAAGGAATAAATTTAATTACTATCATGGTGGTTGTTAAACATCGAGAATGGTTGACAGCATTCCCAATCCCAATTAAGCATCATCATTTACATAACCCAACAAAATTAATTTTAGAGTAACATGTTGAGATTCACATGATAATCCAGATACTAGATACTCAAGATGTCCATAACCGGGGCCACGCCTAACCATGATTAGTTTATTACACTCTACAGAGGTTTGCGCACTTTTCCCCACAAGACTCGATCGCCTCCGTTGGATTTCTCGCACTACATGGTGTTTGAGAAACGGATGACCGAGACACAGTCTTTCAGAAGCACTAGCACCTTACGATGGATAGACCGGTACACCTACTTTCCCCTACATCTGCTAGTCTACCCTGTAAGAGTTTGCACGACTTAATCAACTATGCCAGAGCCCATAATGGCTTGTGGCTGCACACGGAAGTTTCTAGTATGAATAATCTCATGATCCCTTTGAGCCTGGGTGGCGGTCCAAAAGAAAATAGGCATGTCCTGGAATACCCAGGTGCCTCAATCCACCCAGATGTGTGTTTAAGTTTCCACCTTAGATAAACCATTAATTATCAATCTCACATCTGTCATGTATATCACTCACCCAATCCATGTCTACTAGCATAGCAAGGCATAATAAGCAAACGTAGAAGTAACTCCCAAAGGTTTGACAATAAACAAGTAATAGGTACTACCTCATCTACTTCCCATCCCACAGTTTAATTAGATCCTAATCATGCAATGTGTGAAAATTGATCTAATGCAAAAAAATGGGTTGTAGAAAAGATATGATCAAAGTGTTACTTGCCTTGCTGATGATCCACGAAACCTAACGATTCGAAGTAACAGGCGGCGCACTCCGGGTACTCTATCGCAAACAGACAAACAAGCATACAATAAGTACTCATCTAATGCACAGGTAAAACTCAAATAAAAGATTTAACCAGAAGGTTCAATTTAAGAACTCCTGTTGGCAAAAGAAATCAAATCGAGCCAAACAAAGAAAGTCAAATGGCGAAAGAAAACAACTTCGTTCTAGTAATCTGAATCTAAGTCAAATTTTACAGTAGCAAAAACTTGTTTAAGTTGATTATTCGGATAGAGGGTTTCAAGACGAAACTCCAGGCGCTTGAATCGCCTGATTCCGATAAACGAGCGAAAAGATAAACTAAAATGAAAATTGGATCAGAAATCGCGATCAGAAAATAACCGTGAAAAAACCGACGAAAAAGAAAAACAACAAACTGGTCCCATGTGACAGTGTCGACTGGGTAGGTGGCTGTAAAATTCTCCCACCATGATGTTGTGGGTCCTTCTAACTGATGTGCGGCAAACTTCACCTTCTCCGCATCTGTGCATCCTGCTGTGGTCAACTTCCTACCTGTCTTGCGGAGCCAATCATCTGCTACTATCGGCTCGGTGCTACTGGAAAACACCGGCAGATTCAGCCTAAGAAAACGGGCTAAGTGGTCAACAGGTGGTGGTGGTGGTGGGTTGTTGTTGTTGTTCCCCTGATTCTGATTCTGGACTAGCAACTGCATCAAGGTGTTCTGCTGCTGGATCAACTGGGTGAGCTCCGGCGGAAAGGCAAATCCGGGGTCACGTCTCGGAGGCATATGAGGGTTTAGAAAAGATGAGATATAAGATTAGAGGGGGTCTAAAGAGAAAACACTACCCATATGCACATGAGGCAAAAGCAAACAATTCACTTCATTCAATCAAACAAAGGCATACGATCGATCTAGCTATCGCAAAGTGCTCCGACTACTATATTTACATGGTGGACTACTACTACTGATGAGGTGGTCTACTAGAAATATTCTATGGTTGTAGACTCCAGGATATCTGCTCCTGCTTCATCAACATAATCATCATCGCTACTATCTGCTTCCGAGTCGGTGCCGTCGATGATGATGTAGTCTTCCGGGCTAATCTCCTTGGGTTCTTCGTCTTCATCTACTAGTGTCGGGCCTCCCACAAATATTCCAATCTTCTTGATCAGGTCGTCATTCTTCTCCACCAATACTTCAATTTCTTCTTCATAATCTTCACGTGTAGCCTTGAGTTCTTCCTCCAGTTCCTTGATTCTAGTCTTAGCCTTCTTCAGATCTATCATGTCGGTGCACATCTGATTCTCTTGTCGTCGAATGTGCTGGTTTAACTCCTGGATAAAAGCTGCAATTGATCTATCCTTCCTGGTGCTAATCATCTCCCAGTGTTCATCTCGGCGCCCACATATCTGGTAGATTGTATCCTTGAGATCCTTGCGGTAGACTTCTCCAATGCGTCCCATGGCAATGTGAGCTGCCATACTCTTTCCTAGACTCCAAGTTGGTGCATCAAAAGAAAACTCTATGGGCTCAATGACTGGCATGAACGTCCTTCCTGGAACTCGAACTTGAATCATCCAGCGCTCTTCTTCAGGTAAAGTGGCGTTGTAGGTTCCCGTGAAGCTTGGTACTCCTATGTTCAGGTATCTAGTGACTTCCTTCAAGTGGCGTCCAAAGGGTTATCTTCATCCGGTTGGGTGAACTTGTTCCTTGCATCCGCCATCCTAAAGGGTAGAAAAGATGAGAGGTCAGAAGAGATGGGAGTGAGTAGTGATCAAGGTCTTTAGCTTAGTGGTCGTGTCCTACAGTCAGCGTGTGCACTGATACCATCTCTGTAGCGACCAGACCTCAAACAGTCTAATCTCTGTGCTCCGGTGTCATCCCTGGATCAGTAATGCTGACACCACATAGTACTCGGAGGATTTATAGCAGAGTAGCAATCACACACTTATTACATCGAGTGTCTCAAAAGAGAACTTATTACAATAAATATGGCTTAAGGCCATCTAATAACGATAACAGCGGAAGGCTTGGAAGATAAGTGAGTCCATCAACTCCAACGGAATCACTGAGTATAGAACCACAACCTAAAAACTCCTTAATCATCGTCTGAAAAGTCTGCAACATTAACGTTGTAGCCCGAAAACGGGTCAGCACATAGAATATGCTGGCAAAGTAACACATAGAGGGTAGTGGAATGAAACAGCTATACTATATGCATATTTGGCTGGTGGAAAGCTCTATGGTTACAGTTTTTGCGTAAAGCCAATTTTTCCCTACTTCAAAGGAATAAATTTAATTACTATCATGGAGGTTGTCAAACATCGAGAATGGTTGACAGCATTCTCAATCCCAATTAAGCATCATCATTTACATAACCCAACAAAATTAATTTTAGAGTAACATGTTGTGATTCACATGATAATCCAGATACTAGATACTCAAGATGTTCATAACCGGGGACACGGCAAACCATGATTAGTTTATTACACTCTGCAGAGGTTTGCGCACTTTTCCCCACAAGACTCGATCGCCTCCGTTGGATTTCTCGCACTACATGGTGTTTGAGAAACGGATGACCGAGACACAGTCTTTCAGAAGCACTAGCACCTTACGATGGATAGACCGGTACACCTACTTTCCCCTAAATCTTCTAGTCTACCCTGTAAGAGTTTGCACGACTTAATCAACTATGCCAGAGCCCATAATGGCTTGTGGCTGCACACGGAAGTTTCTAGTATGAATAATCTCATGATCCCTTTGAGCCTGGGTGGCGGTCCAAAAGAAAATAGGCATGTCCTGGAATACCCAGGTGCCTCAATCCACCCAGATGTGTGTTTAAGTTGCCACCTTAGATAAACCATTAATTATCAATCTCACATCTGTCATGGATATCACTCACCCAATCCACGTCTACTAGCATAGCATGGCGTAATAAGCAAACGTAGGAGTAACTCCCAAAGGTTTGACAATAAATAGGTAATAGGTACTACCTCATATACTTCCCATCCCACAGTTTAATTGGATCCTAATCATGCAATGTGTGAAAATTGATCTAATGCAAAAAAAACTAGGTTGTAGAAAAGGTATGATCAAAGTGTTACTTGCCTTGCTGATGATCCGCGAAACCTAACGATTCGAAGTAACAGGTGGCGCACTCCGGGTACTCTATCGCAAACAGACAAACAAGCATACAATAAGTACTCATCTAATGCACAGGTAAAACTCAAATAAAAGATTTAACCAGAAGGTTCAATTTAAGAACTTCGGTTGGCAAACGAAATCAAATCGAACGAAGCAAAGAAAGTCAAACGGCGAAAGAAAACAACTTCGTTCTAGTAATATGAATCTAAGTCAAATTTTACAATAGCAAAAACTTGTTTAAGTTGATTATTCGGATAGAGGGTTTCGAGATGAAACTCCAAGCGCTTGAATCGCCTGATTCCGATAAACGAGCGAAAAGATAAACTAAAACGAAAATTGGATCAGAAATCGCGATCAGAAAATAACCGTGAAAAAACCGACGAAAAAGAAAAACAACAAACGGATTTTTTTTTTTAAAAAACAGCATGGAAAACAAGGCGGCGGCGAACCTCGGGCGGCGGGTCGCGGCGGCGACGGCGGCGCAGCGCGGCGGCGGCGGCGGCGGGGCTGGGGCTGGGGCTGGGGCACGGCTAGGGTTTGGGGCGGGCTACTCGGGCCTCGGGCGCGCCTTATAAAGGCCCCGGCCAGGCGGAGTCCTGGCCGAGTACGGCCCAAAGTCGATTCCTTTTTTTTATATAATTACGCTCGAAAAAAAATTAAAAAAAAATACTAAACGGACTCCAAAAATCCCGAAATAAATTTTCCCGGGCTTCTAAAATTAAGCCCGACAAAGTGAACAATTATTTGGGCCCTAAATGCAATTTTGAAAAACGCGCATTTTTCCTAAATTCAAATAAAAATATCGAAAAACTCTGAAATAAAACTTATTTGATTTTATTACTAAATCCTCAATATTTCTATATTTTGGGAAAGTCATTTTATTCCCTCTCTCATATTTTTGTAATAGAAATAATTGATGATAAAAATAAATAAAATCAAATGATCCTATTCTCAAAATTTGAGAAAACTCAAATATGAAAAATAAGGAAATCCCCAACTCTCTCCGTGGGTCCTTGAGTTGCTTAGAATTTTCTAGGATCAAAACCCAAAAGCAACTAAAATATGATATGCATGATGATCTAATGTATAACATTCCAAATTGAAAATTTGGGATGTTACAAACCTACCCCCCTTAAGATGAATCTCGCCCTCAAGATTCGGGTTGGCTAGAAAATAGGTGAGGGTGGTCTTTGAGAAAATCTTCCTCTCGTTCCCAGGTGGCTTCATCCTCCGTGTGGTGACTCCACTGAACCTTGCAAAACTTGATAACTTTGCTGCGGGTAACTCGGCTGGCAAACTCGAGGACCTTAACTGGTTTCTCCTCGTAGGTCAAATCGTTATCCAACTGAATGGTTTCCAAAGGCACTGTGTCTCTCAATGGTATGTCAGCTATCTCCGCGTGACACTTCTTTAACTGGGAAACGTGGAACACATCATGAACTCCCGACAATCCTTCGGGCAATTCCAACTTGTAGGCCACTTCTCCCATACGCTCCAAAATTCGATATGGTCCTATAAATTGTGGCGCTAACTTCCCTTTAACTCCAAAACGCTTTGTTCCCCGAAGTGGAGATACTCGAAGATAAGCTCTGTCTCCAACTTCGTAAACTGTCTCCTTGCGTTTAGAATCTGCATAACTCTTTTGTCTGGACTGGGCTACCTTGAGCCTATCGCGAATCAACTTCACTTTCTGTTTAGACTCCTTAATCAAGTCAGGTCCAAACAACTGACGGTCTCCAACTTCGTCCCACGACAAAGGTGTCCTGCACCTCCTTCTATACAAAGCTTCGAAAGGGGCCATCTTCAAACTGGTTTGGTAACTGCTGTTATAAGAGAGCTCTGCATATGGCAAATTATCGTCCCAACTAGATCCATAATCTAGCGCACAAGCTCTCAGCATATCTTCCAAAATCTGATTGACTCTCTTAGTCTGTCCATCTGTCTGCGGATGAAAAGTTGTACTGAATTCTAGCCTGGTTCCCAAAGTTTCGTGCAACTGCTTCCAGAACTTTGAGGTAAACTAGGTTCCTCTATCTGATACGATACTCCTCGGAACTCCATGCAGACATACTATTCTGGTCATGTATATTTTTGCCAACTTAGCACTGGTATAAGTGGTCTTTACTGGGATGAAATGAGCTACTTTCGTCAATCGATCGACTACAACCCAAATCGAGTCATAGCCTGGACGAGTCCTGGGCAATTCCGTGATAAAATCCATGCCTAACTTATCCCACTTCCATTCGGGTATCGGCAATGGTTGTAACAATCCTGCTGGCTTCTGATGCTCTGCCTTTACTCTCTGGCATACATCAAAAACTGCTACATACTCCGCTATATCTTGCTTCATTCCAGTCCACCAGAAAATATCCTTTAAATCCAGATACATCTTGGTATTCCCTGGGTGAATCGAATAGGGTGAATCATGTGCCTCTTGCAGAATTAACTTCCTGATCTCCGGGTCATTGGGCACATAGACACGGTCTTCAAACCATAGGGTATCATGCTCATCCTCACGAAATCCTTTAGCTTTTCCTTCTTTCATTTTCTCCTTTATGGAAGCAATCTCCTTATCAGTCTTCTGAGCTTCCCTGATTCTATCCATCAAAGTTGACTGAATTTCCAATGCTGCTACATAGCCTCTCGGAACTATTTCCAAACATAGTTCACGAAGATTTTCTGCTAACTCCTTGGGTATTTCTCCCGTCATTAACGTATTGACATGGCTCTTACGGCTTAATGCATCAGCTACTACATTAGCCTTCCCGGGGTGATAATGCAATTTCATATCATAATCCTTGATGAGCTCCAACCATCTCCTTTGTCTGAGATTCAACTCCTTCTGTGTGAAAATGTACTTCAAACTCTTATGATCCATCTACACCTCACAATGATTTCCAATGAGGAAATGTCTCCATGTCTTCAAAGCATGCACTACAGCTGCTAACTCCAAGTCATGCGTAGCGTAATTCAGCTCATGGGGCTTCAATTGTCTTGAGGCATATGAAACGACTCTCCCTTCCTGCATAAGCACTACTCCAAGTCCTCGACGTGAAGCGTCGCAATACACCTCATAATCCTTGGTCTGGTCTGGCAAAATCAACACTTGTGAGGTAACCAAGCGTTTCTTCAACTCATGGAAACTAGCCTCACACTGCTCAGTCCATATGAACTTGGTATCTTTCTTCAACAACTCCGTCATAGGCTTCGCAATCTTTGAAAAATTCTCAATAAACCTCCGGTAGTATCCTGCGAGTCCAAGAAAACTCCGGATCTCTCCAACTGTTGTTGGGGCTTCCCACTTGGTCACGGTTTCAACTTTAGCGAGATCTACTGCTATACCTTCTCCTGATATAACGTGTCCGAGGAATCCTACTTCCTTCAACCAAAACTCACATTTGCTGAACTTGGCATATAATTGATGTTCTCTGAGCTTTCCAAGTACCAAACGCAAATGCTACTTATGCTCCTTTTCATTCTTCGAATAAACCAGGAGGACATCAATGAACACTACGATGAACTTATCCAAAAACTCCATAAACACTTTGTTCATCATGTTCATAAAATAGGCAGGCGCGTTAGTCAGACCAAATGACATAACGGTATACTCATACAGCCCATACCTGGTGGTAAAAGCTGTCTTCGGAATATCTTGTTCTCGAATCTTCAACTGGTGGTACCCTGATCGCAAATCGATCTTGGAAAATACCTTAGCTCCTTGCAGTCGATCAAACAGATCATTGATCATTGGTAGTGGGTACTTGTTCTTGATTGTCACTTCATTCAATCCTCGATAATCAACAACCATCCTTAAGGATCCATCCTTCTTCTCCACTAGAAGTACTGGCGATCCCCAAGGTGAAGAACTTGGGCGAATATATCCCTTATCTAGTAACTCCTTAATCTGTTTCTTAATTTCCACCAAATCCTTTGCTAGCATCCTATATGGTCTCTTTGATATTGGCCCTGTGCCTGGCAATAGCTCAATCAAAAACTCAATATCAATATCCGGTGGCATGCCTGGCAACTCCTCTGGAAATACATCAGGGAATTCCCTTACCACTGGTACTTCCTCCTGCACAATTCCTGTTAATGAATTTACTTGTGTCTTGTTTGGCGCATGCCGGGATACATACTTCATCCTTCTCCCTTCTGGGGTGGTAAGCAAAATTGACTTACTAGCACAATTGATGTTTCCTCCATACATCGACAGCCAATCCATACCAAGAATCACATCTAGACCTTGAGATTCCAGAATAATTAAATTTGTTGGGAAAACATGCCGTCCTATACTTAATGGCACTTGAAAGCATCCTTGACTGGCCATTGCTTCCTCCATTCCCATTACCATTCTTGGTGCCATTGTGATTGTGCGAGCTACCTACTCCATGGGTATGTTGAAAATGTCCTCCCGGTCTAGGGGTAAAACGTGGCTTCTGCTGAGCTCCTGCATTATACTTTCCTTGTCCATACTTCCTCTTGCAGTTCTCAATTTGCTTCTGCTTCCCTTCAATCATAAGAGCATGGTCTACCAACTCCTGGTAGTTGTTGAAGGTGGCTACCATCAACTGCATACTCAACTCATCATTCAGTCCTTCCAGGAACTTCTCCTGCTTAGCTGCATCCGTAGCAACGTCATCCGGGGCATAACGTGCTAGCTTACTAAACTCCTCCACATACTGGCCAACTGTCCGTCCTCCTTAGCGCAAGTTATGAAACTCATGCTTCTTCATGGCCATTGCTCCTGTTGAAACATGGGCAGTACGGAAAGCCTGCTGAAACTGGTCCCATGTGCCAGTGTCGACTGGGTAGGTGGCTGTAAAATTCTCCCACCATGATGTTGTGGGTCCTTCTAACTGATGTGCGGCAAACTTCACCTTCTCCGCATCTGTGCATCCTGCTGTGGTCAACTTCCTACCTGTCTTGCGGAGCCAATCATCTGCTACTATCGGCTCGGTGCTACTGGAAAACACCGGCAGATTCAGCCTAAGAAAACGGGCTAAGTGGTCAACAGGTGGTGGTGGTGGTGGGTTGTTGTTGTTGTTCCCCTGATTCTGATTCTGGACTAGCAACTGCATCAAGGTGTTCTGCTGCTGGATCAACTGGGTGAGCTCCGGCGGAAAGGCAAATCCGGGGTCACGTCTCGGAGGCATATGAGGGTTTAGAAAAGATGAGATATAAGATTAGAGGGGGTCTAAAGAGAAAACCCTACCCATATGCACATGAGGCAAAAGCAAACAATTCACTTCATTCAATCAAACAAAGGCATACGATCGATCTAGCTATCGCAAAGTGCTCCGACTACTATATTTACATGGTGGACTACTACTACTGATGAGGTGGTCTACTAGAAATATTCTATGGTTGTAGACTCCAGGATATCTGCTCCTGCTTCATCAACATAATCATCATCGCTACTATCTGCTTCCGAGTCGGTGCCGTCGATGATGATGTAGTCTTCCGGGCTAATCTCCTTGGGTTCTTCGTCTTCATCTACTAGTGTCGGGCCTCCCACAAATATTCCAATCTTCTTGATCAGGTCGTCATTCTTCTCCACCAATACTTCAATTTCTTCTTCATAATCTTCACGTGTAGCCTTGAGTTCTTCCTCCAGTTCCTTGATTCTAGTCTTAGCCTTCTTCAGATCTATCATGTCGGTGCACATCTGATTCTCTTGTCGTCGAATGTGCTGGTTTAACTCCTGGATAAAAGCTGCAATTGATCTATCCTTCCTGGTGCTAATCATCTCCCAGTGTTCATCTCGGCGCCCACATATCTGGTAGATTGTATCCTTGAGATCCTTGCGGTAGACTTCTCCAATGCGTCCCATGGCAATGTGAGCTGCCATACTCTTTCCTAGACTCCAAGTTGGTGCATCAAAAGAAAACTCTATGGGCTCAATGACTGGCATGAACGTCCTTCCTGGAACTCGAACTTGAATCATCCAGCGCTCTTCTTCAGGTAAAGTGGCGTTGTAGGTTCCCGTGAAGCTTGGTACTCCTATGTTCAGGTATCTAGTGACTTCCTTCAAGTGGCGTCCAAAGGGTTATCTTCATCCGGTTGGGTGAACTTGTTCCTTGCATCCGCCATCCTAAAGGGTAGAAAAGATGAGAGGTCAGAAGAGATGGGAGTGAGTAGTGATCAAGGTCTTTAGCTTAGTGGTCGTGTCCTACAGTCAGCGTGTGCACTGATACCATCTCTGTAGCGACCAGACCTCAAACAGTCTAATCTCTGTGCTCCGGTGTCATCCCTGGATCAGTAATGCTGACACCACACAGTACTCGGAGGATTTATAGCAGAGTAGCAATCACACACTTATTACATCGAGTGTCTCAAAAGAGAACTTATTACAATAAATATGGCTTAAGGCCATCTAATAACGATAACAGCGGAAGGCTTGGAAGATAAGTGAGTCCATCAACTCCAACGGCATCACTGAGTATAGAACCACAACCTAAAAACTCCTTAATCATCGTCTGAAAAGTCTGCAACATTAACGTTGTAGCCCGAAAACGGGTCAGCACATGGAATATGCTGGCAAAGTAACACATAGAGGGTAGTGGAATGAAACAGCTATACTATATGCATATTTGGCTGGTGGAAAGCTCTATGGTTACAGTTTTTGCGTAAAGCCAATTTTTCCCTACTTCAAAGGAATAAATTTAATTACTATCATGGAGGTTGTCAAACATCGAGAATGGTTGACAGCATTCTCAATCCCAATTAAGCATCATCATTTACATAACCCAACAAAATTAATTTTAGAGTAACATGTTGTGATTCACATGATAATCCAGATACTAGATACTCAAGATGTTCATAACCGGGGACACGGCAAACCATGATTAGTTTATTACACTCTGCAGAGGTTTGCGCACTTTTCCCCACAAGACTCGATCGCCTCCGTTGGATTTCTCGCACTACATGGTGTTTGAGAAACGGATGACGGAGACACAGTCTTTCAGAAGCACTAGCACCTTACGATGGATAGACCGGTACACCTACTTTCCCCTAAATATTCTAGTCTACCCTGTAAGAGTTTGCACGACTTAATCAACTATGCCAGAGCCCATAATGGCTTGTGGCTGCACACGGAAGTTTCTAGTATGAATAATCTCATGATCCCTTTGAGCCTGGGTGGCGGTCCAAAAGAAAATAGGCATGTCCTGGAATACCCAGGTGCCTCAATCCACCCAGATGTGTGTTTAAGTTTCCACCTTAGATAAACCATTAATTATCAATCTCACATCTGTCATGTATATCACTCACCCAATCCACGTCTACTAGCATAGCATGGCATAATAAGCAAACGTAGAAGTAACTCCCAAAGGTTTGACAATAAACAAGTAATAGGTACTACCTCATCTACTTCCCATCCCACAGTTTAATTAGATCCTAATCATGCAATGTGTGAAAATTGATCTAATGCAAAAAAATGGGTTGTAGAAAAGATATGATCAAAGTGTTACTTGCCTTGCTGATGATCCGCGAAACCTAACGATTCGAAGTAACAGGCGGCGCACTCCGGGTACTCTATCGCAAACAGACAAACAAGCATACAATAAGTACTCATCTAATGCACAGGTAAAACTCAAATAAAAGATTTAACCAGAAGGTTCAATTTAAGAACTCCTGTTGGCAAAAGAAATCAAATCGAGCCAAACAAAGAAAGTCAAATGGCGAAAGAAAACAACTTCGTTCTAGTAATCTGAATCTAAATCAAATTTTACAGTAGCAAAAACTTGTTTAAGTTGATTATTCGGATAGAGGGTTTCGAGACGAAACTCCAGGCGCTTGAATCGCCTGATTCCGATAAACGAGCGAAAAGATAAACTAAAACAAAAATCGTGATCAGAAAATAACCGCGGAAAATCCGACGAGAAAGAAAAACGACGAACGGATTTTAAAAAAAAAACAGCACGGAAAACGAGGCGTGGCGAACCTCGGGCGGCGGGTCGGGCGGCGCAGCGCGGCGGCGGCGGCGGGGCTGGGGCTGGGGCGCGGCTAGGGTTTGGGGCGGGCTACTCGGGCCTTGGGCGCGCCTTATAAAGGCCCCGGCTAGGCGGAGTCCTGGCCGAGTACGGCCCAAAGTCGGTTCCTTTTTTTTTATAATTACGCTCAGAATAAAATAAAAAGAAATACTAAACGGACTCCAAAAATTCCGAAATAAATTTTCCCGGGCTTCTAAAATCAAGCCCGACAAAGTGAACATTTATTTGGGCCCTAAATGCAATTTGGAAAAAACACGCATTTTTCCTAAATTGAAATAAAAATATCGAAAAACTCTGAAATAAAACTTATTTGATTTTATTATTAAATCCTCAATATTTCTATATTTTGGGAAAGTCATTTTATTCCCTCTCTCATATTTTTGTAATAGAAATAATTGATGATAAAAATAAATAAAATCAAATGGTCCTATTCTCAAAATTTGAGAAAATTCAAATATGAAAATAACAAAATCCCCAACTCTCTCCGTGGGTGCTTGAGTTGCTTAGAATTTTCTAGGATCAAAACCCAAAAGCAAATAGAATATGATATGCATGATGATCTAATGTATAACATTCCAAATTGAAAATTTGGGATGTTACATGTTGCCCCTACAGTCGGTGGGAAAGGACACCGCAAGATTGAACCCAAAGCTAAGCACTTCTCCCATTGCAAGAAAGATCAATCTAGTAGGCCAAACTAAACCGAAAATTCGAAGAGACTTGCAAAGATATCAAATCATGCATATAAGAATTCAGAGAAGAACCAAATATTATTCATAGATAAACTTGATCATAAATCCACAATTCATCGGATCTCGGCAAACACACCGCAAAAAGTATTACATCGAATAGATCTCCAAGAACATCAAGGAGAACATTATATTGAGAACCAAAGAGAAAAAAGAAGACATCTAGCTAATAACTATGGACCCGAAAGTCTATGGTAAACTACTCACACATCATTGGAGAGGCTATGGTGTTGATGTAGAAGCCCTCCATGATCGATTCCCCCTCTGGCAGATCGTGGGAAAGGCCCAGATGGGATCTCACGGGTACAGAAGGTTGCAGATGTGGAAAAGTGGTTTTGTGGCTCCCCTGACGTTTTAGGGTATAAGAGTATATATAGGTGAAAGAAGTACGTCAGTGGAGCTCCATGGGGCCCACGAGGGTGGGGGTGCACCTACCCCCAGGAGCGCCCTCGTGCCTCGTGGCCACCTCGCGGACTTCCAGACTTCCACTCAAAGTCTCCTGGATTGCGTTTGTTCCAAGAAAGATCCTCGCGAAGGTTTCGTTCCGTTTGATATTCCTTTCCTGCGAAACACTAAAATAGGCAAAAAAACAAAAACTGGCACTGGGCCTCCGGTTAATAGGTTAGTCCCAAAAATATTATGAAATAGCATATTAAATCCCATTAAACATCCAAAACAGATAATATAATAGCATGGAACAATCAAAAATTGTAGATACGTTGGAGACGTATCAAGCATCCCCAAGCTTAATTCCTGCTCGTGCTCGAGTAGGTAAATGATAGAAAACAGAATTTTTGATGTGGAATGCTACCTAACATAATTTTCAATGTAATTCTATTTATTGTGGCATGAATGTTCAGACCCGAAAGATTCAAGACAAAAGTTTAATATTGACATAAAAATAATAATACTTCAACATACTAACCAAGCAATTATGTCTTCTCAAAATAACATAGCCAAAGAAAGCTCACCCCTAAAAAATCATATGGTTTGGTTATGCTTCATTTTCGTCACACAAAATGCTCCAATCATGCACAACCCCGATGACAAGCCAAGCAATTGTTTCATACTTTAGTATTCTAAAACGTTTTCAACTTTCAAAGCAATATATGAGCGCGAGCCATGGACATAGCACTATAGCTAGAATAGAATGGTTGTTGTGGAGAAGACAAAAAGGAAGATAGTCTCACATCAACTAGGCGTATCGATGGGCTATGGAGACGCCCATCAATAGATATTAATGTGAGTGAGTAGGGGATTGCCATGCAACAGATGCACTAGAGCTATAAGTGTATGAAAGCTCAACAAAAGTAACTAAGTGGGTGTGCATCCAACTTGCTTGCTCACGAAGAGCTAGGGCAATTTGAGGAAGCCCATCATTGGAATATACAAGCCAAGTTCTATAACGAAAAATTCCCACAAGTATATGAAAGTGACAACATAAGAGACTCACTATAATGAAGATCATGGTGCTACTTTGAAGCACAAGTGTGGAAAAAGGATAGTAACAATTTGAGGAAGCCCATCATTGGAATATACAAGCCAAGTTCTATAACGAAAAATTCCAACTAGTATATGAAAGTGACAACATAAGAGACTCACTATAATGAAGATCATGGTGCTACTTTGAAGCACAAGTGTGGAAAAAGGATAGTAACATTGCCCCTTCTCTCTTTTTCTCTCATTTTTTTGTTTGGGCCTTCTCCTTTTTTATGGCCTCTTTTTTTATTTTTTTATTTTTCCTCCGGAGTCTCATCCCGACTTGTTGGGAAATCATAGTCTCCATCATTCTTTCCTCACATGGGACAATGCTCTAATAATGAAGATCATCACACTTTTATTTACTTACAACTCGATACTTAAAACAAAATATGACTCTATGTGAATGCCTCCGGCGGTGTACTGGGATGTGCAATGAATCAAGAGTGACATGTATGAAAAATTATGAATGGTGGCCATGCCACAAATACGATGTCAACTACATGATCATGCAAAGCAATATGACTATGATGAAGCGTGTCATAATAAACGGAACGGTGGAAGTTGAATGGCAATATATCTCGGAATGGCCATGGAAATGCCATAATAGGTTGGTATGGTGGCTGTTTTTGAGGTAAATGATGGGTTTATGGTACTGGCGAAAGTTGCGTGGCACAAGAGAGGCTAGCAATGGTGGAAGGGTGAGAGTGCGTATAATCCATGGACTCAACATTAGTCATATAGAACTCACATACTTATTGCAAAAATCTACAAGTCATCAAAACCAAGCACTACGGGCATCTCCTAGGGGGATGGATTGGTAGGAAAAGACAATCGCTCGTCCCCGACCGCCACTCATAAGGAAGGCAATCAAAGAAACACCTGATGCTTCAAATTTTTCACACAACGGTTACCATACGTGCTTGCTACAGGACTTGCAAACCTTGACACAAGTATTTCTAAATTTCACAATTACTCAACTAGCACGACTCTAATATCACCATCTTCATATCTCAAAACAATCATCAAGTATCAAACTTCTCATAGTATTCAATGCACTCTATATGAAAGTTTTTATTATACCCATCTTGAATGCCCATCATATTAGGAATAATTTTATAACCAAAGCAAATTACCATGCTGTTCTAAAAGACTCTCAGAATAATATAAGTGAAGCATGAGGGATCAATAATTTCTATAAAATAAAACCACCACCGTGCTCTAAAAAGATACAAGTGAAGCACTAGAGCAAAATTATCTAGCTCAAAAGATATAAGTGAAGCACATAGAGTATTCTAATAAATTCCGATTCATGTGTGTCTCTCCCAAAAAGGTGTGTACAGCAAGGATGATTGTGGTAAACTAAAAGGCAAAGACTCAAATCATACAGGACACTCCAAGCAGAACATATATCATGTGGTGAATAAAAATATAGCCTCAAGTAAAGTTACCGATTGACGAAGACGAAAGAGGGGATGCCTTCCGGGGCATCCCCAAGCTTAGGCTTTTGGTTGTCCTTGAATTTTACCTTGGGGTGCCTTTGGCATCCCCAAGCTTAGGCTCTTTCCACTCCTTATTCCAAAATCCATCAAATCTTTACCCAAAACTTGAAAACTTCACAACACAAAACTTAACAGAAAATCTCAGGAGCTCCGTTAGTATAAGAAAACAAATCACCACTTTAATGTACTGTAATGAACTCATCCTTTATTTATATTGGTGTTAAACCTAATGTATTCCAACTTCTCTATGGTTCATACCCCTGATACTACTCATAGATTCATCAAAATAAGTAAACAACACACGACCAACAGAATCTCTCAAAACATAATAGTCTGTAGCAATCTGGAGGTTTCGAATACTTCTGTAACTCTAAAAATTCTAAAAAAATTAGAAGGACCTAAATAATTTGTATATTGATCTACTGCAGTTGGAATTGGTATTTTATCGCTCTCTGGTAAAAAACGAAAATTATTTTTGAGAGCATATACTTTCTGTTTTTATCAGCAAGATCAAACAATAATCACCCAAGAAGATCCTAAAGGCTTTACTTGGCACAAACACTAATTAAAACATAAAAACACAATCATAACATAGGCTAGATAAATTATTTATTACTAAACAGGAACAAAAAGTAAAGAACAAAACTAAAATTGGATTGCCTCCCAACAAGCGTTGTCGTTTAAAGCCCCTCACTAGGTATAAAAGCAAGAATAGATCTAGGTATTGTCAGCTTTGGTATGCAATCCATAAGTGGCTTTCATAATTGATTCATAAGGAAATTTAATTTTATTTCTAGGAAAGTGTTCCATGTCTTTCCTTAACGAAATTGAAATCTAGTATTTCCTTCTTTAATGTCAGTAATTGCACCAATCGTTCTAAGGAAAGGTCTACCAAGAATAATAGGACATGTAGGATTGCAATCTATATCAAGAACGATGAAATATACGGGCACATAATTCCTATTTGAAACAATAAGAACATCATTAATCCTTACCATAGGTTTCTTAATGGTGGAATCCGCAAGATGCAAATTTAAAGAATAGTCATCAAATTCATGGAAACCTAACACATCACACAAAGTTTTTGGAACTGTGGAAACACTAGCACCCAAATCACACAAAGCATAACACTCATAATCTTTAATATTAATTTTAATAGTAGGTTCCCACTCATCATAAAGTTTTCTATGAATAGAAACTTCTATTTCAAGCTTTTCTTCATAGGATTGCATTAAAGCATCAACGATATGTTTAGTAAAATCTTTATTTTGATTATAAGCATGAGGGAAATTTAACACGGATTGCAACAAGGAAATACAATCTATCAAAGAGCAATTATCATAATTAAAGTCCTTGAAATCCAAAATAGTGGGTTCATTGCTATGTAAAGTTTTGACCTCTTCAATCCGACTTTTTTTAATTTTAGCGTCAACATCTAAAAACTCTGAATCATTGGGACACCTTTTAACTAAAGTTGACTCATCTCCGGTCCCATATTTATCAAGATTCATATTGGAAAACAAAGATTTAATAGGAGATACATAAATCACTTTTAGATCTTCATCATTATTATCATGAAAACTAGAAGAACACGCTTTCACAAAGCAATCTTTTTAGCACGCATCCTAGCGGTTCTTTCCTTGCACTCATCAATGGAAATTCTCATGGCTTTGAGAGACTCATTGATGTCATGCTTAGGTGGAATAGATTTAAGTTTCAAAGAATCAACATCAAGAGAAATTATATCCACGTTCCTAGACAACTCATCAATCTTAAGCAATTTTTCTTCAACCAAAGCATTGAAATTATTTTGCGAACTCATAAAATTCTTTAACACTAGTCTCAAAATCAGAGGGCATATTATTAAAATTTCCATAAGAGTTTTTGTAGGAATTACCATAATTATTTAGAGGAATTATTAGGAAACGACCTAGAATTAAAGTTTCTTCTATACGCGTTGTTACCAAAATTGTTCCTACCAACAAAATTCACATCATTAGATTCATTGTAACATCCCAAATTTTCAATTTGGAATGTTATACACTAGATCATCATTGCATATCATATTTTGTTGCATTCTGGTTGATCCTAGAAATTCTACGCAACTCAAGGACCCTTGGAGAGAGTTGGGCATTTCGTTATTTTCATATTTGAGTTTTGTCAAATTTTGAAAATAGGATCATTTGATTTTATTTATTTTATCTTTTATTTCTATTACAAAAATATGAGAGAGGGAATAAAATGACTTTCCAAAAATAAAGAAATATTGAGGATTTAATAAAAAATCAAATAAGATTTTTTTGGTTTTATTTGCTATTTTATTTGTATTAGGGAAAAATGCACGTTTTTCAAAATTGCATTTAGGCCCCAAATAAATGTTCATCCTGTGCGGCTTGATTTTAGAAGCCGGGAAAATTTTATTTCGGATTTTTGGAGTCCGTTTAATATTCCTTTTGTTTTTTCTGAGCGTAATTATTTAAAAAAAAGAGTCTGAACCGACCTTAGGCCGTAACCGGCCAGGACTCCGCCTGGCCGGGCCTTCAAATAGTGCCCCGAGGCCAGCCCAAGCCGCGCCCCGCCCCCGAAACCCTAACACTAGGCCGCGCTGCCGCCGCCCGCGCCGCCCGCCGCCCCGCCGCCCGCGTCGCGCCGCTCGCCGCCGCCGCCGGTTTTTTTTAGAAAACCGATCGGTTTTCCGTCGGTTTTGTTTAGTTTTTTTAGTTTCGGTTTTTTTAAATAGATCGGTTTTACGGTTTATTTAATTAGCGAGTGTTCGTCCGTTCGTTCGTTTTAACGAACGTTCGTCGTTTTTTCTTTTTCTCGGATTAAATCCGCGATTTTTCTGATCGCGATTCCTGATCCGATTTTCGTTTTAGTCTAACTTTTCGCTCGTTTATCGGAATCAGGCCATTCAAGTGCCTGGAGTTTCGTCTCGAAACCCTCTTTCCATTTAACCAACTCAAACAAGTTTTTCCCACTATAAAAATTGCCCTAGATCCAAAATAGTAAACAAAGCATGTTTCTTTTGTCGTTTGTCTTTCGTTGCTTCGTTCGATTTGATTCTTTTTGCCAACCGGAGTTCTTAAGTTGAACTTTCTGGTTAGATCTCTTATTTGAGTTTTACCCGTGCATTAGTTGAGTACTTATTGTATGCTTGTTTGTTTGCGATAGAGTACCCGGAGTGCGCCGCTTGCTACTTCGAATCGCTAGGTTTCCCGGATTATCAGCAAGGCAAGTAACACGTTGATCATGCTTTCCCACTACCCAGTTTTATTGCATTAGATAATTCCTCACACATTTCATGATTAGGATCTAATTAAATTGTGGGTTTGGGAAGTAGTTGAGGTAGTACCTATTACTTGTTATTATCAAACCTTTGGGAGTTACTTCTATGTTTGCTTATTATGCCATGCTATGCTAGTAGACGTGGATTGCGTGAGTGTATCCATGACAGATGTGAGATTTTTAATTAATGGTTTATTTAAGGTGGCAACTTAAATACACATATGGGTAGATTGAGGCACCTGGGTATTCCAGCGATTGCCTATTTTTCTTTATGGACCGCCACCCAGGCTCAAAGGGATCATGAGATTATTCATACTAGAAACTTCCGTGTGCAGCCACAAGCCATTATGGGCTCTGGCATAGTTGATTAAGTCGTGCAAACTCTTACAGTGGTAGACTAGCAGATGTAGGGGAAAGTAGGTGTAACGGTCTACCGGATCGTAAGGTGCTAGCGCTTCTGAAAGACTATGTCTCGGTCATCCGTTTCTCAAACACCATATAGTGCGAGAAACCAAACGGAGGCGATCGAGTCTTGTGGGGAAAAGTGCACAAACCTCTACAGAGTGTATAAACTAATCATGATTAGCCGTGTCCCCGGTTATGGACATCTTAAGTATCTAGTACCTGGATTATCATGTGAATCTCAACATGTTACTCTGAAATTAATTTTGTTGGGCTTTGTTTAATGATGATGCTTAATTGGGATTGAGAATGCTGTCAACCATTCTCAATGTTTAACAACTACCATGATAGTTAAATAAAATTTATTCCTTTGCAGTAGGGAAAAATTGGCTTTACGCCAAAACTGTAACCATAGAGCTTTCCACCAGCCAAATATGTATATAGAATAGCCTATTTCATTCCATTACTCTCTATGTGTTACTTTGCCAGCATATTCCATGTGCTGACCCGTTTCGGGCTGCAACGTTAATGTTGCAGACTTTTTAGACGACGCTTAAGGTGCTTTTAGGTCGTGGTTCTATACTCAGTGGTGCCGTTGGAGTTGATGGACTCACTTATCTTCCAAGCCTTCCGCTGTTATTGTTATTAGATGGCCTTAAGCCATATTTATTATAATAAGTTCTCTTTTGAGACACTCGATGTAATAAGTGTGTGATTGCTACTCTGTTATAAATCCTTCAAGTACTGTGTGGTGTCAGCATTACTGATCCAGGGATTACACCTGAGCACAGAGATTGGACCGTTTAAGGTCTGGTCGCTACAAGATGGTATCAGAGCACACGCTGACTGTAGGACACGACCACTAAGCTAAAGACCTAGATCACTACTCACTCTCTTCTCTTTCTGACTTCTCATCTTTTCTACTCTTTTAGGATGGCGGATGCAAGGAACAAGTTCACGCAACCGGATGAAGATACACCCTTTGGACGTCACTTGAAGGAAGTCACTAGATACCTGAACATAGGAGTACCAAGCTTCACCGAAACCTACAACGCCACTTTACCTGAAGAAGAGCGCTGGATGATTCAAGTTCAAGTTCCAGGAAGGACGTTCATGCCAGTCACTGAGCCCATAGAGTTTTCTTTTGATGCACCAACTTGGAGTCTAGGAAAGATCATGGTAGCTCACATCGCCATGGGACGCATTGGAGAAGTTTACCGCAATGATCTCAAGGATACTATCTACCAGATTTGTGGGCGCCAAGATGAGCACTGGGAGATGATCAGCACCAGAAAGGATAGATCAGTTGCAGCTTTTATCCAAGAGTTAAACCAGCACATTCGACGTCAGGAGAACCAGATGTGCGCCGACATAATAGATCTGAAGAAGGCGAGGACAAGAATCAAGGAATTGGAGGAAGAACTCAAGGCTACACGTGAAGATTATCAAGAGGAAATCGAAGTATTAGTGGAGAAGAATGATGATCTGATCAAGAAGATCGGAATATTTATGGGAGGCCCTACACCAGTAGAAGAAGATGAAGAACACAAGGAGATTTGCCCGGAAGACTACATCATCATCGACGACACCGACTCGGATCCAAATGATAGCGATGTATACTATGTTGGAGCAGATATCATGGAGTCTGCAACCGAAGAATATTTTTAGTAGACCACCTCATTAGTAGTAGTAGTCCACCATGTAAATATAGTAGTCCGAGCACTTTTGCGATAGTTAGATCGATTGTATGCCCTTGTTTGATTGATTGAATGAAGTGAATTGTTGGCTTTTGCCTCATGTGCATATCGGT
Organism: Triticum monococcum; assembly: GCA_034509565.1. Lineage (NCBI taxonomy): Eukaryota > Viridiplantae > Streptophyta > Magnoliopsida > Poales > Poaceae > Triticum > Triticum monococcum. The sequence goes on from CM067843.1 coordinate 481,650,282, forward strand.
AGTGTTTTCCCTTTAGACCCCCTCCATTCTTAAATCTCATCTTTTCTAAACCCTCAGATGCCTCCGAGACGTGACCCCGGATTTACCTTCCCACCGGAGCTCACCCAGTTGATCCAGCAGCAGAACACATTGATGCAGTTGCTAGTCCAGAATCAGAATCAGGGGAACAACAACAACAACCCACCACCACCACCACCTATTGATCACTTAGCCCGTTTTCTTAGGCTGAATCCATCGGTGTTGTCCAGTAGCACCGAGCCGATAGTAGCAGATGATTGGCTCCGCAAGACAGCTAGAGAGTTGACCACAGTAGGATGCACGGATGCAGAAAAGGTGAAGTTTGCCGCACATCAGCTTGAAGGACCCGCAGCATCATGGTGGGAGAATTTCACAGCCACTTTCCCTGTCGACACTGTCACATGGGACCAGTTTCAGCAGGCTTTTCGAACTGCCCATGTTTTAGTAGGAGCTATGGCCATGAAGAAGCGAGAGTTTCGCAACTTGCACCAAGGAGGATGGACAGTTGGCCAGTATGTGGAGGACTTTAGTAAATTAGCACGTTATGCCCCAGATGACGTTGCTACGGATGCAGCTAAGCAGGAGAAGTTTCTGGAAGGACTGAATGATGAGTTGAGCATGCAGTTGATGGTAGCAACCTTCAACAATTACCAGGAGTTGGTAGATCATGCTCTCATGATTGAAGGGAAGCAGCAGATTGAGAATCGCAAGAGGAAGTATGGACAAGGGAAGCACAATTTAGGAGCTCAGCAGAAGCCACGTTTTACCCCTAGACTGGGAGGACATTTTCAGCATACCCATGGAGGAGGTAGCTCGCACAATCCTAATGGCACCAAGAATGGTAATGGGAATGGAGGAAGCAACGGCCAGAACCGCACCAACCCATCGACCCCAGCCAAGAGAGACCTGAGCCAAGTCACTTGTTTTAAGTGCCAGAAGACCGGACATTATGCCAATGAATGTCCTGAATCACGGAATGGTAATGGCAATGGAAGCTCTGGGAAGAAGCCGAACCCTTTCAATAGGGGACAGGTGAACCACGTTAACGTGGAGGAGGTTGAAGAGCAGCCGGATGCAGTAATCGTTAAGTTTTTGGTTAAGTCATTTACTGCACTCGTTCTTTTTGATATTGGTGCATCGCATTCATACATATCAAGGGGATTTGTGGGTAAGTATAATCTGCCAACCAAAGTTCTTAGAACACCTATGTTAGTAAGCTCACCAGGAGCGGAGTATATGGCTAGCCAAGGATGTTTTCAAGTGCCATTAAGTATAGGTAGGCATGTGTTTCCCTCGGATTTGATAATATTGGAATCACAAGGTTTGGATGTAATTCTAGGTATGGATTGGTTGTCGATGTATGGAGGAAACATCGATTGCGCCAGTAAGTCGATCTTGCTTACCACCCCAGAAGGGAGAAGGATCAAGTATGTATCCCGGCATGTGCCGAAGAGGACTCAAGTAAATTGTTTAACAAGAGTTGTGCAGGAGGAAGTACCAGTAGTGAAGGATTTCCTCGATGTATTTCCAGAAGAGTTGCCAGGCATGCCACTGGATAGAGATATTGAGTTTTTGATTGAGCTTTTGCCAGGCACAGGGCCAATATCAAAGAGACCATATAGGATGCCCGCAAAGGATTTGGTGGAGATTAAGAAGCAGATTAAGGAGTTACTGGATAAAGGATATATTCTCCCAAGTTCTTCGCCTTGGGGATCGCCAGTACTTCTAGTGGAGAAGAAGGATGGATCGTTAAGGATGGTTGTTGATTATCGAGGATTGAATGAAGTAACCATCAAGAACAAGTACCCACTACCAATGATCAATGATCTGTTTGATCGATTGCAAGGAGCTAAGGTATTTTCCAAGATCGATCTGCGATCAGGATACCATCAGTTGAAGACTCGAGAACAGGATATACCTAAGACGGCTTTCACCACCAGGTATGGGCTGTACAAGTATACCGTTATGTCATTTGGTCTGACTAACGCACCTGCATATTTTATGAACATGATGAAAAAAGTGTTTATGGAGTTCTTGGATAAGTTCGTCGTAGTGTTCATTGATGATATCCTGGTTTACTCGAAAAATGAAGAGGAGCATAAGGAGCATTTGTGTTTGGTACTCGGAAAGCTCAGAGAACATCAATTATATGCCAAGTTTAGCAAATGTGAGTTTTGGTTGAAAGAAGTTGGATTTCTCGGACATGTTATATCCGGAGGAGGTATAGCAGTAGATCCCAGTAAAGTTGATACTGTGGCCAATTGGAAAGCCCCAACAACAGTTGGAGAGATCCGGAGTTTTCTTGGACTCGCAGGATACTACCGGAGGTTTATTGAGAATTTCTCAAAGATTGTGAAGCCTATGACGGAGTTGTTGAAGAAGGATACCAAGTTCAAATGGACTGAGCAATGTGAGGCTAGTTTCCAAGAGTTGAAGAAACATTTGGTTACCTCACCAGTATTGATTTTACTGGATCAGACCAAGGATTATGAGGTGTATTGTGACGCCTCACGTCGAGGACTTGGAGCAGTGCTTATGCAGGAAGGAAGAGTTGTTTCATATGCCTCACAATAGCTTAAGCCCCATGAGTTGAATTATGCTACGCATGATTTGGAGTTAGCAGCCGTAGTGCATGCATTGAAGACTTGGAGACATTTTCTGATTGGAAACCATTGTGAGGTGTACACGGATCACAAGAGTTTGAAGTATATTTTCACACAGAAGGAGTTGAACCTCAGACAAAGGAGATGGTTGGAGCTCATCAAGGATTATGATATGAAATTGCATTATCACCCCGGAAAGGCTAACGTAGTAGCTGACGCGTTGAGCCGTAAGAGCCACGTCAACACCCCAATGACGGGAGATTTACCAAGGGAGTTAGCCGAAAATCTTCGAGAGCTATGTTTGGAAATAGTTCCAAGAGGCTATGTAGCAGCATTGGAGATTCAGTCTACTTTGATGGATAAGATCAGAGAAGCTCAAAAGACTGACAAGGAGATTGCTTCTATTAAAGAGAAAATGAGCAAAGGAAAAGCTAAGGGATTTCGTGAGGATGAGCACGATACCTTATGGTTTGAAGACCGTGTCTATGTACCAAATGATTCGGAGATCAGGAAGTTAATTTTACAAGAGGCCCATGATTCATCGTATTCGATTCACCCAGGAAATACCAAGATGTATTTGGATTTGAAGGATATTTTCTGGTGGATCAGAATGAAGAAGGATATTGCGGAATATGTATCAGTTTGTGATGTATGTCAGAGAGTAAAGGTAGAGTATCAGAAGCCAGCCGGATTGCTACAGCCATTGCCGATACCCGAATGGAAGTGGGATAAGCTAGGCATGGATTTTATTACAGGATTGCCCAGAACACGTTCAGGCTATGACTCGATATGGGTTGTAGTCGATCGTTTGACAAAGGTAGCTCATTTCATTCCAGTGAAGACTACCTATACCAGTGCAAAGTTGGCAACGATATACATGACTAGAATCGTTTGTCTGCATGGAGTTCCAAGGAGCATAGTATCAGATAGAGGAACCCAATTTACCTCAAAGTTCTGGAATTAGTTGCATGAAACTTTGGGTACCAGACTGGAGTTTAGCACAGCTTTCCACCCGTAGACAGATGGACAGACCGAGAGAGTCAATCAGATTTTAGAGGATATGCTAAGAGCTTGTGCGCTAGATTACGGATCTAGCTGGGACGAGAATTTGCCGTATGCAGAGTTCTCTTACAACAACAGCTATCAATCCAGTTTGAAGATGGCCCCTTTCGAAGCCTACGGAAGGAGGTGCAGGACCCCATTGTCGTGGGATGAAGTTGGAGATCGCCAGTTGTTTGGACCAGATCTGATAAAGGAGTCTGAATAGAAAGTGAAATTGATTCGTGATAGGCTCAAGGTAGCTCAATCCAGGCAGAAGAGTTATGCAGATTCTAAGCGCAAGGAGATAGTTTACGAAGTTGGAGACCGAGTTTATCTTCGAGTATCACCACTTCGAGGAGTTAAGCGCTTTGGAGTTAAGGGAAAGTTAGCACCCCGTTTTGTAGGGCCCTACAAAGTTTTGGAGCGTATGGGAGAAGTAGCCTATAAGTTGGAATTGCCCGAAGGATTTTCAGGAGTTCACAATGTGTTCCACGTATCCCAGTTGAAGAAGTGCCACGCAGAGATGGCTAATATACCGCTGAGAGATACAGTACCACTGGAAGCAATTCAGTTGGACAGTGATTTGACCTATAAGGAGAAACCAGTTAAGATTCTAGAGTATGTCAGTCGAGTCACCCGCAGCAAGGTTATCAAGTTTTGCAAGGTTCGGTGGAGCCACCACACGGAGGATGAAGCCACCTGGGAATGAGAGGAAGCTTTGCTGAAGGACCACCCTCACCTATTTTCTAGCCAACCCGAATCTCGAGGGCGAGATTCATCCTAAGGGGGGTAGGTTTGTAACATCCCAGATTTTCAATTTGGAATGTTATACACTAAATCATCATTGCATATCATATTTTGTTGCATTCTGGTTGATCCTAGAAATTCTACGCAACTCAAGAACCCTTGGAGAGATTTGGGGATTTCGTTATTTTCCTTTTTGAGTTTTCTCAAATTTTGAAAATAGAATCATTTGATTTTATTTATTTTATCTTCAATTATTTATATTACAACAATATGAGAGAGGGAATAAAATGACTTTCCCAAAATAAAGAAATATTGAGGATTTAATAAAAAAATCGAATAAGATTTTTTTGGTTTTATTTGCTATTTTATTTGTATTAGGGAAAAATGTGCATTTTTCAAAATTGCATTTAGGCCCCAAATAAATGTTCATCCTATGCGGCTTGATTTTAGAAGCCGGGGAAAATTTATTTCAGTATTTTTGGAGTCAGTATAGTATTACTTTTGTTTTCTTAGCGTAATTATTTAAAAAAAAAGAGTCCGAACCGACCTTGGGCCGTAACCGGCTAGGACTCCGACTGGCCGGACCTTCAAATAGTGCCCCGAGGCCAACCCAAGCCGCGCCCCGCCCCCGAAACCCTAATCCTAGGCCGCGCCGCCGCCTCTTCGCCCGCGCCGCGCCGCTCGCCGCCGCCACCGGAGGTAGTTTTTTCGCCGCCGTTTTTTTAGAAAACCGATCGGTTTTCCGTCGGTTTTGTTTGTTTTTTTAGTTTCGGTTTTTTAAAATAGATCGGTTTTCTGGTTTATTTAATTAGTAAGCGTTCATCCGTTCGTTCGTTTTAACGACCTTCGTCGTTTTTTTCTTTTTCTCGGATTAAATCCATGATTTTTCTGATCGCGATTCCTGATCCGATTTTCGTTTTAGTCTAACTTTTTGCTCGTTTATCGGAATCAGGCGATTCAAGCGCCTGGAGTTTCGTCTCGAGACCCTCTTTCCGTTTAACCAACTCAAACAAGTTTTTGCCACTGTAAAAATCGCCCTAGATCCAAAATAGTAAACAAAGCCTGTTTCTTTTGCCGTTTGTCTTTCGTTGCTTCGTTCAATTTGATTCTTTTTGCCAACCGGAGTTCTTAAGTTGAACTTTCTGGTTAGATCTCTTATTTGAGTTTTACCTGTGCATTAGTTGAGTACTTATTGTATGCTTGTTTGTTTGCGATAGAGTACCCGGAGTGCGCCGCTTGCTACTTCGAATCGCTAGGTTTCCCAGATCATCGGCAAGGCAAGTAACACTTTGATCATGCTTTCCCACTACCCAGTTTTATTGCATTAGATCAATCCTCACACATTGCATGATTAGGATCTAATGAAATTGTTGGTTTGGGAAGTAGTTGAGGTAGTACCTATTACCTGTTATTATCAAACCTTTGGGAGTTATTTCTACGTTTGCTTATTATGCCATGCTATGCTAGTAGACGTGGATTGGGTGAGTGTATCCATGACAAATGTGATATTGTTAATTAATGGTTTATTTAAGGTGGCAACTTAAATACACATCTGGGTGGATTGAGGCACCTGGGTATTCCAGCGATTGCCTATTTTTCTTTATGGACCGCCACCCAGGCTCAAAGGGATCATGAGATTATTCATGCTAGAAACTTTCGTGTGCAGCCACAAGCTATTATGGGCTCTAGCATAGTTGACTAAGTTGTGCGAACTCTTACAGTGGTAGACTAGCAGATGTAGGGGAAAGTAGGTGTAACGGTCTACCCGATCGTAAGGTGCTAGAGCTTCTGAAAGACTATGTCTCGGTCATCCGTTTCTCAAACACCATGTAGTGCGAGAAACCAAACGGAGGCGATCGAGTCTTGTGGGGAAAAGTGCACAAACCTCTGCAGAGTGTATAAACTAATCATGATTAGCCATGTCCCCGGTTATGGACATCTTGAGTATCTAGTACCTGGATTATCATGTGAATCTCAACATGTTACTCTAAAATCAATTTTGTTGGGTTTTGTTTAATGATGATGCTTAATTGGGATTGAGAATGCTGTCAACCATTCTCAATGTTTAACAACTACCATGATAATTAAATAAAATTTATTCCTTTGCAGTAGGGAAAAATTGGCTTTACACAAAACTGTAACCATAGAGCTTTCCACCAGCCAAATATGCATATAGAATGGCCTATTTCATTCCATTACTCTCTATGTGTTACTTTGCCAGCATATTCCATGTGCTGAACCATTTCGGTCTGCAACGTTAATGTTGCAGACTTTTCAGACGACGATTAAGGTGGTTTTAGGTCATGGTTCTATACTCAGTGATGTCGTTGGAGTTGATGGACTCACTTATCTTCCAAGCCTTCCGTTGTTATCATTATTAGATGGCCTTAAGCCATACTTATTGTAATAAGTTCTCTTTTGAGACACTCGATGTAATAAGTGTGTGACTGCTACTCTGTTATAAATCTTTCAAGTACTGTGTGGTGTTAGCATTACTGATCCAGGGATGACAACTGAGCACAGAGATTGGACCGTTTGAGGTCTGGTCGCTACACTCATTACTATTCTCAATCAAATTGGACAAAGGCATATCATTAGGATCACAAGAAGCACTCTTATTAGCAAACAATTTCATAAGTTCATCCATCTTTCCACTCAAAACATTAATCTCTTCAATCGCATGAACTTTTTTACTAGTGGATCTTTCGGTGTGCCATTGAGAATAATTAACCATAATATTATCTTGGAGTTTAGTAGCTTCTCCTAAAGTGATTTCCATAAAAGTGCCTCCGCAGCCGAATCTAAAAGATTTCTAGAAGCAAAATTCAATCTGGCATAAAAAATTGTATAATCATCCATAAATTCAAACCATGTGTAGGGCAATTACGTATCGTTAATTTCATCCTCTCCCAAGCTTGTGCAACATGCTCATGATCAAGTTGCGTAAAATTCATAATATCGTTTCTAAGAGAGTTGATCTTAGCGGGAGGAAAATACTTAGAGATAAAATCTTCTTTGCACTTATTCCATGAATCAATACTATTGTTACACTACTATAGGATGCTGCTAACACGACACTACAATCAGAGACCCTTCGAGAAACTGTGTGCGATGCCATAATCGCAAATGGTGGTGTATGAGAACCGTCCGAAATGTATAAAACGTTTGCGATGGAGGACGCATCAAACACGGTTCAGATTTTAGTTGCGTTTGTGATGAAGGGCATATGGTTCAGTTCAATTAACTATTTGCGGTGAGGAGGAACAAAAGAAACGGGCAGCCAGATGAAGGCGTGTGCGATACACAGCATACGGTTCACTCGGATGAACTGTTCGTGATTAGGCAACACAAAAGAAACGGGCAGCGAGATGAAGATGTGTGCGATATACAACATACAATTCACTCGGATGAACTATTTGTGATTAGGCAACACAAAAGAAACAGTCAGCCAGATCAAGGTATGTGCGATATACGACATGCAGTTCACTCAGATGAACTGTTTGCGTTGATACAAGAGAACAAAAATGGTTCAACTTAACAAGACGTGTGTGTTGTGCGATGGGATTGCATGCGGTTCACTCGGCCCTTGTCGTCAGTGTGTGACCTCTGTGGCAACCGTTCACTCCCCAGGCGCCTCTTCGTGTACCGTGGCAACCGTCCACTGACTCTTTGCCTTTCCCTGTCGATTTGGAACTGCTGTCGCACGCTAGCTCTTCCTCCCTCCTCCATTTGCCTTCACCCTTCCTTCTACCATTGTTTGATCATCTTCTCCATGGAGGGAACAAGCCGGAAACGACCCTGTTATTCTTGCCCCGATCTGAATGATGACGCGGTGGAGGAACTCATTGATCGGTGCGACGTCATCACCTCGGCTAGCATGTAAGGTTCGTTCAAGACCATTCTCGCCTCAACTAATAACATCATTACAAGGAACCCAAGGGTCCAGGAGCGGTTTGATCTCCCCTATCTTCTTCGCCGTGACCATGCTGACTCGCGTGGGGACGAGGGAAGCCTCGCCTTGTGTAAGTTGATGCCGCTTGATAATGATACATATAATGTTAAGATGCCATCGCTTGAGGGCAAGGCTTGGGAAGGCGCAAATGGAGATTGGGTTGTTTATATTGGGTACAACTGTGAGTGGGAACTTGTGAATGTGTACACTCGTCACCGGGTTCCACTTCGAAAAATCTCAGACGACTGCCCAGAGGTTGAGTACACCGGTATTCTATGTGAGTTCAAATATGATCATGCTGACTGTCGTCTATGGAAGATAACAATTTGTTGAGTTCCCAATCGCTCTTGGGGTTATAGGAATGCTTATGTTGTCGCTATCTTCGACAAGCTTGTTGTTTTCCTTCATGGTACGACTCGATGGATATTGCTCAAAAATCAGTTTCTATACACGGATGAGTACTGTGATGCAATTCAATACGAGGGTCTTGTGTTTGCTTCCACCACTCGTGGCACTATTTTTGCATGGAATCCTCATGATTTTGGTACGTTTGTCTTCCACCGTAATTATAATTGTTTCATCCACATGCATGCGGGTTAGCTAGCTTCCCTTTACTAATTAACCTTCTTGTGTTTCCAAGGTCCTATGATCATTCCACCACCTATGCTTGAAAATTTTATTCACGAGCATGAGGACGAGCAGGACCCATATACTCAGTGGCGCCTGGCAACTTATTTCGATGGATCACCTCTTCTTGTCTGTATACGGGGCACTGCTGATGTTACTAAGGAAGCAGGTGTTGTCTCGTATGGTCACACTCTCTGGACCTATTCCAACATCCATTACAGGGTATCCGGGATGGATACTGCTGTACTAGCGCCAACACGTTCTCCCTGGTTCAGTGTTGACAGTCTTGGAGCAAACTTGCTCTTCCTTGGACAAAACTATCCACTAATGGTGGAAGGCGATCCTGCTGCTGTCAACACAACATTACTACCATTTATGAGAAGAAACTGTATCTATACCTCGGAAATTACTATGCTTCCCTACCGTCCCAATATGGGTATTGAAATAGGCCGCTTCAGCCTGGATGATCAGTCCTGCGTTGGTCTCGAGATTGACAGTAGCTGGCCCTTCCTAGAGAATCACTTCTGGTTCAAAGCAAGCGTTTCCAACGCCGACGAGTGGTTGAGCTGAAGTTCATTTCATCGCTTTGTTATTTGTTGTGTGAGAAAAACTTTATTAGAATGTTTTGTTGGAAATGATCTATAATCCAACGTGTATCCTCATTGTTGTTGTGGGTTGATGACTTGTTGTATGTAATCAATGGTACATTTGCATATGTGTCCATGAACTCACGCCTGCTAGTGGTGTCCATATGAACAGTGCTAGAGATTTTAGTTGCAAAAATTAGATAGTGCTAGTGATTTGTAGCTACATATTTTGACAAATTGCAGTGTTAGAAGGTTGACAAATGGCAATGTTACTAGATAAACAAATGTCAATCTTTCCAGTTTGAGAAATGGCAACATACCCAAAATGACAGATATGTAAATCTTACTGAATTGTTTGTACGTGGTTGCACACGGGTCATGCAAAACAACTGTTTGCGTTGAAGGGGTGCAGAAATCCTGCTCGGCACATTTTCCCTTGGCTTCCTGGGGAAGCTGTCGGTTTGCATACGGGTGTTCTAACTAAAACATTTGCGATGACTGTTTTATATTTAAAAACCATTGACTTTTTTTTAAGAAAAACATCTGATAAGTCTGTACATTAAGACAAAAAAACACAAGTTCGTTCAAACCATATCTTTCATTCAGTCACACTGCGAATTTATATTCATATGATCGAGAATTCGAGATACAATATTAAATCCCAAAAAAACTATTTCCGACGGCGGCGGAGGTGGCGTGCCGTGCCGTCGTTGTCGTCCTCCGGGACGCCGTTGTTGAAGTCTTCAAGGCAGCACAAAATGTTCTTCACTTGTAAATCAAACATCATGTCGTCGTGCGATCGATGGGTGGGGCGCGGGAGGACGGCAACTGGCGCTGCTGAGAGGTAGCGGTCGACGGCAGCGTCCCATGCCGCTGAGGGGGGCACACGGGCATGGGCACGGCGGGTGCAGCCAAACGCATGGGGACCGGCACCGCGGTGGGTGGAGGAGCGCGCACGGGCGCGGCGGGTGCAGCCAAATGCACAGGGGCCGGCGCCATAGTGGGTGGAGGGGCGCGCACGGGCACGGGCACGGGCACTGGCGCTGGCATGTACACGATCTCGCGCGGGTCCACGGAGACCTCGCTGACGCCCGCGGCTTCCAGCTCTACGATAGTGCTCGACGACCAGCCCGTCAATGCTACGGGGATGGTCGCTGGCGCGGGCGTGAGGATGGGAGCTGGGACGGGAGCGAGGGCAGCAACCGCCGCGGCCAGCTCGTTCTGGGCCATGTCCATGAGTCCCCATTCCTCCTTATTTTATATCTCCTCCGGCTCGGAGTCGACTTCACCAAACTTGAAGACTAGTGGTAGATGATCATTCTGCGCCATGGCGGTGGAGGTCTAGAGGGCGAGAGGAATGGGAGGCGAATAGTAAGGCCGCCTGTATTAAACAGCAACTCGGGCGCCATTAATGGAGAGGAAGGCGGGCGTCCATGGAAGTCAAAGGGCTCGCTTCCCAGTGAGCCTGCGCAGCGTATAGCTCGCATGCTTCCCGGTGAGCCTGCGCATTGGAGGATAGCTTGCACGCCTCTCGGTCAGCCTGTGCACCGGACTACGCTCGCACGCCTCCCGTTCAGTCAAGGCCAAGCAGCTATCCGCACGGCACCTCCTACAGCCATTAAAACCAAGACACGTGGCGTCACATGAATGGTTAACAGAACGCACACAGTTTTAATTACACAAACGTTTGAGATATTAAAGTGGCAGCTATTTTTTCAAAATGCTTTTGTTGGCTGTCATTGTTCGAGTGCGCCTTCTCTCAAAATGCACACAAAAAATACCACATCATGTCAGGTGCTATTCCATGATAGCATGCCAGGTTTCATGAATTTCAGACGAGTTTTGGATTTACTAGAATTTAAAAACCAGGCATCTCAATGTTTTGTCGGCAATCAACGGTGCCCTGGTGATTGAAATTCATTCCCGTTTCTTGCATGGGACCTAAGCATGCAGCCAAGGACACAGATTTGATTTTTCAACCAATTTATATGCATTGGAGCATGTGCATGTAGTTCAAATTTGAATTATGCACATAAATGCATTCAAAAACTTAGTTAATGCATAAAAATGTCCAAAAGAACCCCAAAAATACAAAAATTGACACATCACTCCTGTTGTTCTATGTTGACACGAGAAAAAATTTGGAAGCAATAAGAGGCAGTGGATATCGTTTTGTCCCCAAAGGTGGGACGTTCCTTACCGAAACCATGAGGCTTGTTGTGAGAAGCTCTCATTTGTGAGAAGCATATACCCAAACCTGCCCCAAACCGAACAAAATTTTTACCACGGCATGTTGATGCCGCTCCATGAAAGCATGCCAAGTTTCATGAATTTCAGACGAGTTTTGTATTTACTAGAATTTAAAAACGAGGCATCTCAATGTTTTGCAGGCAATCAACGGTGCCCGGGTGTTTGAAATTCATTCCCATTTCTTGAATGGGACCTAAGCATGCACCCAAGGAAACAGATTTGATTTTTCAACCAATTTATATGCACTGGAGCATGTGCATGTAGTTCAAATTTGAATTGTGCACATAAATGCATTGAAAACACAGTGAATTCATAAAAATGTCCAAAAGAAACCCGAAAAATTACAAAAATTGACACAACACTCCTATTGTTCTATGTTGGCATGAGAAAAAATTTGGAAGCAATAAGAAGCAATGGATATCATTTCGACCCCAAAGGTGGGACGTTCCCTACCGAAACCATGATGCTTGTTGTGAGAAGCTTTGGTTTGTGAGAAGTATAGACCCAAACCTGCCCCAAACCGTACAAAAATTTTACCACGGCATGTTGATGCCGCTCCATCAAAGCATGCCAAGTTTCATGAATTTCAAACGAGTTTTGGATTTACTAGAATTTAAAAATGAGGCATCTCAATGTTTTGCCGGCAATCAACAGTGCTCTGGTGTTTGAATTTCATTCCCGTCTCTTGCAGAGGACCTAGAAATTCACCCAAGGACACAGATGTGATTTTTTAACCAACATTAGTGCAGTGGAGCATGTGCTTGTGGTTCAAACTTGAATTATGCACATAAAATGCCTAGAAAACCCAAATTAATGCATGAAAAGGCCAAACGAACCCCGAAAAATTCCAAGATTGAACACAACACTCCTGTTTTTCTATGTTGACACTAGAAATTTTTTGAAAGCAATAAGAGGCAACGGATATCGTCCCGTCCCCAAAGGTGGTATGTTCCCTATCGAAACCATCATGCTTGTTGTGAGAAGCTCTGGTTTGTGAGAAGATTATACCCAAACCTGCCCCAAATGGGACAAAATTTTCACCACGGCATGTTGATGTCGCTCCATGATAGCATGCCAAGTTTCATGAATTTCATACGAGTTTTGGATTTACTAGAATTTAAAAACCAGGCATCTCAATGTTTTGTCGGCAATCAACAGTGCCTTGGTGTTTGAGTTTCATTCCCATCTCTTCCATGGGACCTAGAAATTCACCCAAGGACACACATGTGATTTTTCAACCAACCTTAGTGCATTGGAGCATGTGCTTGTAGTTCAAATTTTAATTATGCACATAAAATGCCTAGAAAACCCAGTTAATGCATAAAAAGGCCAAATGAACCCCGAAAGATTCCAAGATTGAACACAACACCCCTGTTGTTCTATGTTGACACTAGAACTTTTTTGAAAGCAAAAAGAGGCAACGGATATCGTCCCGTCCCCAAAGGTGGTATGTTCCCTATCGAAACCATCATCCTTGTTGTGAGAAGCTCTTGTTTGTGAGAAGCTTATACCCGAACCTGCCCCAAATGGGACAAAATTTTCACCACGGCATGTTGATGCCGCTCCATGAGAGCATGCCAAGTTTCATGAATTTCATACAAGTTTTGGATTTACTAGAATTTAAAAACCAGGCATCTCAACGTTTTGCCGGCAATCAACAGTGCCCTGGTGTTTGAATTTCATTCCCATCTCTTGCATGGGATCTAGAAATTCACCCAAGGACACACATGTGATTTTTCAACCAACTTTGGTGCATTGGAGCATGTGCTTGTAGTTCAAATTTGAATTATGCACATAAAATGCATAGAAAACCCAATTAATGCATAAAAAGGCCAAACAAACCCTGAAAAATTCCAAGATTGAACACAACACTCCTGTTGTTCTATGTTGACACTAGAAAATTTTTGAAATCAATAAGAGGCAACAGATATCGTCCCGTCACCAAAGGTGGTATGTTCCCTATCGAAACCATCATGCTTGTTGTGAGAAGCTCTGGTTTGTGAGAAGCTTATACCCGAACCTGCCCCAAATGGGACAAAATTTTCACCACGACATGTTGATGCCGCTCCATGATAGCATGCCAAGTTTCATGAATTTCAGACGAGTTTTGGATTTACTAGAATTTAAAAAAAAGGCATCTCAACATTTTGCCGGCAATCAACAGTGCTATGGTGTTTGAATTTCATTCCCATCTCTTGCATGGGACTTAGAAATTCACCCAAGGACACACATGTGATTTTTCAACCAACTTTGGTGCATTGGAGCATGTGCTTGTAGTTCAAATTTTAATTATGCACATAAAATGCCTAGAAAACCCAGTTAATGTATAAAAAGGCCAAACAAACCCCGAAAAATTCATTCCCATTTCTTCCATGGGACCTAAGCATGCACTGAAGGACACATATTTGATTTGTCAACCAATTTGTATGCACCGGAGCATGTGCATGTAGTTTAATTTTGAATTGTGCACCTGAAATGGCTAGAAAACTAGTTTAATGTATGAAATGTCCAAACGAACCCTGAATAATTCCAATTCTTTTATGACACACATATAGTTGCATGTTCACTGCAGAGAAAAGGTCTAGCAATTCAAACACCGTCCATTGCCACTGTGGCCCCATTTTGTAATTCAAATCAAGTAGATCCCACACAGTTTATTCTCACCAACCGTGTGAGATGTAGTATAAAATATCTTGGAGCACCGTCGGTGTATAGTAAGCCTATGGCTTACGCGAGAAGGTGCGTCGGCTACAGTCCACACCCGGCGTGTCAAGCACACTAGCTCGCTCCCCCAAAACTCCCGCCTCTGCTTCCCTCTCTACTTCCGTCCCTTGATTCAAATTTTCAGTAGCCCCAGCATTTTACTCCCGCCTATGCATCCCTCGCAATCTAAAAAATATATGCTCGCCCTTGATCCAAATTTTCAGTCGCCCCACCATGTTACTCCGGCCTAGTAAAATTTTCAGTTGCCGTAGTATTTACTCAAACACAACCTCCTCTCTCACACACACAACCCTCGAAACCATTGGTAGGTCGCCGCCATTGCCGATGCCTCCATACTCAACCTCTGCCTATGTGCTGGGGAGCTCGAGTAGCCAATGGCCAAAAAGAGGTTTATCGCGGCCTTTTCACCCGACGCCGATGAGGTGGCCGCCAAGGTGTCCCCGTCATCCTCCGCGGGCCCGATCCACCCGCCGCCGCGCCCCTACGCCGGTTCGAGGACTTCCCCGTCCTCCCCCGGACCTGGCAGCCGACGAAGTCCTACCTCGGGGTCTGACATCAGCGGTGGGGTACGTGGGTCACCGAGATTACAGATCGAGAGACCCACACCCGCCGGTGGCTCGGTAGCTTCCACACGGCCAAGCTTGCGGCCATGGAGTACGACTGTTGGCAGGTCCGCTACCACGGCACGGTGGCTAGGCTCAATTTCCCCTTCGGCACACGTTCGGTCCACCTCGTTCCGCCGGAGCCAGGGGTGGTGAGCTCGGCTATGGCGCGTGAGGACCACGAGGCGTGGGAGCGTCTCGAGGTCGAGGCCGCCGACGAAGCCTGCATACAAGAGCTCCGACGGCAGCACCCGGAGCTCGTGGAGGCGGAGTGGGCGATCTTTGCCGGTGCAGAGGGCGGCGAGGTTATCGCGCTTTCCTTCGATGACGAGGTCGAAGGCGGCGAGGATGGCGGTGTGGAGGGCGGTGAGGTTATCACGCTCCCCTCTGATGATGAGGTCGAAGGCGGCGGCAACGGCGGTGCGGAGGGCGTCGAGGTAGGCCCCAAGGACGAGGAGATCGACGTCTATGAGTGGAGGAGTGCCTTCCCCACCGACCCCGACGACGGTACTGGCCCGATCGCGGCTCGCGGCACACCGTACATGACGAGGAAGGATTGCTCGACCTCTACTTCGACCGAAAGTAGTTTAGCTTAGTTTAAATTTATGGTTTATGTTCAGTTATGCAAAACTATCTATGTTTATGTTTGAATGCATGATATTTTTGGTTGAACCTGCTTTGAACTTGATCAAATTGGAGTTTACAACCTTAAGTTTAGGGGATCGACTAGAAATGGCCAAAAAATGCTGGAGTATATATATATCCACTAAGGGTTTTAGTCCTTTAACTTTTTAAGGATCGCCTAGAGATGTCCTTATGACTTGTTTATTTCAGTTCTTCACAATGTGATGCTCTATATGTGCAACTATTTGATGTGCAGTTCAATTTCATCAATAACAATTTCAACAATACCACTATGAATTACGATATTTGGTTGTTGCTAAGGATATTGCATTTAACATGCCTTTTCGTTTTTCAATTGTTGTTTAGCAACATGCATTGTACTGAATGACTAAATATGCAATCCCAGTCTACATAGCAACAAGGAAGAGTGTTAACTTAATGTTCTAATGATTTCTAGATATACATGTAATAAAATCTTATATAATGGGATGGATGAAGTGTTGTACTACATCATTTTTCAATTGTTGTTTAGCTTCTAATATTAACTTGGTGCTTTTAGGTACATTTATCATTGCCAAAGATCCACGCTTCGACCCTTTCTGCGTATGGGGCAATGAGATATTCATGAACCAGCACCAAGTGAGGAAACTGACAAAGTTTGTTACTAAAATGGGAAAAAGATGTCAATCGAACTATTTGTTTACACTTTATACAAGACAACAATGAACTGCAGGATGGTAAGTAAGAACCCTGTACCTTCTTTTTGAAGGAAATATGCCCTAGAGGCAATAATAAATTTATTATTTATTTCCTTATATCATGATAAATGTTTATTATTCATGCTAGAATTGTATTAACCGGAAACATAATACATGTGTGAATACATAGACAAACTTAGTGTCACTAGTATGCCTCTACTTGACTAGCTCGTTAATCAAAGATGGTTATGTTTCCTAACCATGAACAAGGTGTTGTTATTTGATTAACGAGGTCACATCATTAGTTGACTGATCTGATTGACATGACCCATTTCATTAGCTTAGCACCCGATCGTTTAGTATGTTGCTATTGCTTTCTTCATGACTTATACATGTTCCTATAACTATGAGATTATGCAACTCCCGTTTACCGGAGGAACACTTTGTGTGCTACCAAACGTCACAACGTAACTGGGTGATTATAAAGGAGTACTACAGGTGTCTCCAATGGTAGATGTTGGGTTGGCGTTTTTCGAGATTAGGATTTGTCACTCCGATTGTCGGAGAGGTATCTCTGGGCCCTCTCGGTAATGCACATCACATAAGCCTTGCAAGCATTGCGACTAATGAGTTAGTTGCGAGATGATGTATTACGGAACGAGTAAAGAGACTTGCCGGTAACGAGATTGAACTAGGTATTGGATACCGACGATCGAATCTCGGGCAAGTAACATACCGATGACAAAGGGAACAACGTATGTTTTTATGCGGTCTGACCGATAAAGATCTTCGAAGAATATGTAGGAGCCAATATGGGCATCCAAGTCCCGCTATTGGTTATTGACCAGAGATGTGTCTCAGTCATGTCTGCATTGTTCTCGAACCATAGGGTCCGCACGCTTAACGTTACGATGACAGTTATTATGAGTTTATGCATTTTGATGTACCGAAGTTAGTTTGGAGTCCCGGATGTGATCACGGACATGACGAGGAGTCTCGAAATGGTCGAGACATAAAGATTGATATATTGGATGACTATATTCGGACACCGGAAGGGTTCTGGAAGAGTATCGGATAGAACCAGAGCACCAGGGTGTTACCGGAACCCCCCGGGGGGTTAATGGGCCTTATGGGCCTAAAGTGGAGAAGTGGGAGGGGCTGCCAGGGCAGGCCGCGTGCCCCCTCTCCCCCTGGTCCGAATTGGACTAGGAGGGAGGGGCGGCGCCCCCCTCTTTCCCTCTCTTCTCCACCAATCCTACTTGGACTAGGAAAAGGGGGGAGTCCTACTCCCGGTAGGAGTAGGACTCCTCCTGCGCCACCATAGGGCCGGCCGAACCCCTGCCCCATGGATCCTTTATATACAGGGGCAGGGGGGCACCTCTAGACACACAAGTTGATCCACGTGATCGTTCCTTAGCCGTGTGCGGTGCCCCCTGCCACCATATTCCACCTCGATCATATCGTTGTAGTGCTTAGGCGAAGCCCTGCGTCGGTAGAACATCAAGATCGTCATCACGCCGTCGTGCTGACGGAACTCCTCCCCAAAGCTTTGTTGGATCGGAGCCCGGGGATCGTCATCGAGCTGTACGTGTGCTAAGAACTCGGAGGTGCCGGAGTAACGGTGCTTGGATCGGTCGGATCGGGAAGAAGACGTACGACTACTTCCTCTACGTTGTGTCAACGCTTCCGTTGCGATCTACAAGGGTACGTAGATCATACTCTCCTCTCGTTGTTGTGCATCACCATGATCTTGCGTGTGCATAGGAAAATTTTGAAATTACTACGTTCCCCAACACGTTTTACTTCCCGTAATGAGTTGTGTTAGATGACAATATCTGAATCTTTTTCCTTTTGCAGTGGATCCTGAAGTAGTGTACTCAAGATTACCTCTTAAACTACATGATTGGCGGCCGGCCATCACAAGGGGTTGGACTAGAGTCTTGCATTCCTTCTACATCCAGGAGAGCACAATAGGGCCATTCCGCTTCACCTTGTTCAGCAACTAGAATGTCTGTCGCCTCTTTCTTTACCATCTGTAATAGTACAAGTATAGAACTCTGGTACATCATTCTTTATTTGGTGCTTCTATAATTCTTAAACATATGTACCTCTGAATCGAATAATGCATTGGTTGTTTGAACCTGATGAATATGAATAAAGCTATAGCCTACTTTCAAGTTTAATGAGATATTCATGAACCAGCAATTAAATTAGGGCGAAATTACGTTGTGCAAGTCATTACGACACACACGATTAGTAAAACACAAATGTTTGCGATATACAGCATAATCCGAGATGGTTCATAGAGAGGAAACGCCTGCAAGCATGCACACAGTTGCCGTTCGAAAGCGTGTGTGATGTCAGACACTATCATATACGGTGCCGTAAAACTAAATGTGTGTGATTGTCTACCTATCATACACGGTTTATAATCATGAACTGTTTGGGATGTGCCAGGCATCGTAAATCTCCCGTGCCTGGAATCTGCCAAGAATCTTTCATGGAAAGCTCTCTTGCCTAGAATCTACCTAGTTTTAGGAAGAACCAGAAAACTTCGACTGTGATGGCAACGCGAGCACAAACGAGTAGCAAGGATGAAGCGTTTGGGATATTCGAGATGTCGGAAACGGTTATACAGGGACAACTCTATGCATCAAGGCTCCCTATCCCCGACGGTTTCTGGGTCGTGTGGGAAGGACCCCCCCTATCGCCCACACCCACTTGGAGACGGTTCCATATGCTGTCGCGAAAAGGGGTTAAAACTGTTTGTTTAGGACCGACGCGCACCACTGTTAGGCAGATCACACAAGAAGTTGTTGGTATTGGAAAATTCGCATAATTTAGTATTATCTTGGGCCATCATGACAAACAATCAATCCAACACACAATCACACAAGAAGCAAGTGAAAAAAGGCGAACGGAAAAGGGCAAATAAAATGGCAAAGGTGAAGTGGGGGAGAGGAAAAAGATAGGCGAATGGCACATAATGTAATGCGAGGGAGAAGAGTTTATGATGGGTACTTGGTATGTCTTGACTTGAGCATAGATCTCCCCGGCAACGGTGCCGGAAATCCTTCTTGCTACCTCTTGAGCATGCGTTGGTTTTCCCTTGAAGAGGAAAGGGTGATGCAGCAAAGTAGCGTAAGTATTTCCCTCAGTTTTTGAGAACCAAGGTATCAATCCAGTAGGAGATAACATGCAAGTCACCTAGTACCTGCACAAACAATCAAGAACCTTGCAACCAACGCGATAAAGGGGTTGTCAATCCCTTCACGGTCACTCGCAAAAGTGAGATCTGATAAAGATAGTAAGATAAATATTTTTGGTATTTTTGTTGTATAGATAGGAAAGTAAAGAATGCAAAATAGTAAACGAGATGCGATATAAATAAAAAGAGATCCAATATAATAAGAAAGAGACCCGGGGGCCATAGGTTTCACTAGTGGCTTCTCTGATGATAGCATGTATTATGGTGGGTGAACAAATTACTGTCGAGCAATTGATAGAAGAGTGCATAGTTATGAGAATATCTAGGCAATGATCATGAATATAGGCATCACGTCTGTGTTAAGTAGACCTAAATGATTCTGCATCTACTACAATTACTCCACACATCGACCGTTATCCAGCATGCATCTAGAGTATTAAGTTAATAAGAACAGAGTAATGCATTAAGCAAGATGACATGATGTAGAGGGATAAACTCAAGCAATATGATATAAACCCCATATTTTTGTCCTCAATGGCAACAATAGAATACGTGCCTTGCTTCCCCTACTGTCACTGGGAAAGGACACCGCAAGATTGATCCCAAAGCCAAGCACTTCTCCCATTGCAACAAAGATCAATCTAGTAGGCCAAACTAAACCGATAATTCGAAGAGACTTGCAAAGATATCAAATCATGCATATAGGAATTCAGTGAAGAATCAAATATTATTCATAGATAAACTTGATCATAAATCCAAAATTCATCGGATCTCGACAAACACACCGCAAAAAGTATTACATCGAATAGATCTCCAAGAACATTGAGGAGAACTTTGATTTGAGAACCAAAGAGAGAGAAGAAGCCATCTAGATAATAACTATGGACCCCAAGGTCTGTGGTAAACTACTCACACATCATCGGAGAGGCTATGGTGTTGATGTAGAAGGCCTCTATGATCGATTCCCCCTCCAGCAGATCGCCGGAAAACGCCCCAGATGGGATCTCACGGGTACTGAAGGTTGCGGTGGTGGAAAGTGGTTTCGTGGCTTCTCCTAATGTTTTTAGGGTATAAGAGTATATATACAGGCGAAAGAAGTACGTCAGTGGAGCTCCGTGGAGCCCACAAGGGTGGGGGCATGCCTACCCCCCTGGGCGCGCCCTCCTGCCTTGTGGCCACCTCACGGACTTCCAGACTTTCACTCCAAGTCTTCCAAGAAAGATCCTCGCGAAGGTTTCGTTCCGTTTGGATCCCGTTTGATATTCCTTTTCTACGTAACACTAAAATAGGCAAAAAAGCAGAAATTGGCACTAGGCCTCCGGTTAATTTAGTCCCAAAAATAATATAAAAGTGCATATTAAAGCCCATTAGACATCCAAAAGATATAATATAATAGCATGGAACAGTCAAAATTATAGATATGTTGGAGACGTATCATATACCGATGACAAAGGAACAACGTATGTTGTTATGCGGCTTGACCGATCAAGATCTTCGTAGAATATGTTGGAATCAATATGAGCATCCAGGTTCCGCTATTGGTTATTAACCTGTATGAGTCTTAGTCATGTCTACATACTTCTCGAACCCGTAGGGTGTGACGCCCCGAGACCGATGTGCCAGGTGTCGTCCAATTATTCGCTGTTGTTGCGTTGTCATTGCTTGCGTGTCATGCATTGCATATCATGCCATCATGTCATTTCTTTTCTTAACTCAACTAAATAAATTGCATGGATCTTCGGTCCATTTAAATTGAGGGAGTTCACATGGTGATTTCTCTTTATAACATATCCTCCTGATATTTATGGAGCTATTATAAATATTCCATTAGTTTGGAATTTACCACAACACACGTGCATGATAAATCCGTTGGCCTTTTCTTCTTCATGTTTTGACTCTCTAACCTTGTCTATAATTCTTTCTTTATCCATCGAAGCCCCACCAAAATTCTCAACATTTTTGGACCTTCCCAACCATCACTTCCAATTAAAATCATTTGAATTTAAATCAAATGAGTTTGAATTTAAATCCTTCAATCATGGCCCTTTTCTATTTTCTCGGAACAAGCACATTTTTGTGAGTCCGGGAAAATTATCCGCATGCCCAAATTCTTCCTCTAACCTTCTCTTCTCTCTTTTCCTTTCTCTTTATTTCTCTGTTTTAAAAAAAAGGAAATAGGAGAGAGAGGAGAGAGACCAGCCGCCCCAACCTCTAAGGCCCAACCCGCACCCCTTCTAACCCTAGTCAACCCCTCCTCTCACCGCTCCCTCTCATCCTTCCCCTACCGCCGCCAACCACATGCACCAGGAGGAGTCCCGCTCTGTTCCCTCATGCTCCTCCCACAGCAGTCCTCGCCCCCATGCCTGGCCCAAGCGCCTCTCCTCTCCTGCACCTCGTCCATGGCGCCGTCCAGCCGCACCGCGCCCTCAAGTGCCCGGCCTCCCTCCGTTCCGTCCCTGCTAGCAAGCCTTCGCCATCTACCATCGCCTCCTCGACCCACCACCGAGAACCACGCCGCGCCGCTCCGGCGATCCAGCCCGCCGGCGACCTCGACCGTTTGGGGCCTCCAGGGCCTCCCGATCCATCGCTACAGCGGTCCCTGCGCCCCCAGCCTCATCGGCGCCCGTGCCTCCTCCTCTGCACACCGCGCCCGAGGCCCTGCGAGCCAATCTCCTCCTCGAGCTGGTCCGCCGCCACTGTGCTCTCAATCTCTGGAAGCTGCTGCCGAGGTTCGGCGCCCCTATTTCTCCTTCGTCACCGGCGAGCCGCGCCCTCCTCCATGAGAAGCCGAGGCCCAGCACATCTCCGTCGCGTCCTCCTTCTCATCTGTGTCTGCCCTGTCGCAAAGGAGCACGAGCCCCTGTGCCCTTCCACGTCGTCACAGCCTCGCGGGAGCCACCGCTGCGGACGTCCAGTGGGACGCCCTGTCGCGAGACCTCACCGTCCGCCTCCAGCCCCGTTCATGATCGCACCAAGTCCAGCAAGGCGTCGCCCATACACGTTAACCGCGCTGTGTCCCTGCATCGCGCCCCTGTTGCTGTTAACGCCAAGTCCAAGGGTCACCGAACAGGGAATGCCGCTAAGTACCAGGTCAATGAGGACCGTCAAGTTCGTCCACCGCCATCAAGTGAACGAGACCGGCAAGTTCGAAGACCCCAAGTACCTCTTCGAAATGACCGAGTACCACTACCGTCGACCCTCGAAGACTTCGTGGACGTCAAGTTTCGTATCGTTGACCCCGAACCTCTATGAAAACGTGTACGACTACTTCCGTGGCCGAAGACCCGTGTACAACTACCATCGCCGAAGACATCGAGTGAACGTCTACCCACATCGTGTATTTGACCAAGTTCGACGACGACAAACTCGGATTCACCAAGTTCCACTACCGTCGCCTTCGGAAACCTCGGATGCGTCAAGTACCTCTTTAAAACGAACGTGTACCACTACCGGCGAGGACCAATTGTACCACTACTTCTTCTACCATCGCGGAACGACTCCTTCCCTCGACGAACTCGAACCGTCCCGTTTGCATGCTTCGAAGGTATAACCCGAGACGACGCCCGTGAATGAATGTTGAGTGATGTATGGGATGCTTGTGTTTGCATCGTGTCCGAATTGTCACTCGTTTCCATGCCACTAACCCATGGGAACCCGGTAGTCGGGAGCATCCCACCATCTCTAGCATGTTTCGCACATCCGCACGCTTCCTTTTGCACCGGTATCTCCATGAGCTACCGGAACCGATATGTTGCCGTGGCATCATTTTCGGATTCATTGCCATGGCACCCCTTTCCTTTCCACCATGGTGAAAATGCTTCATAATGCTCTTGTCAAGTTTTAACAAAAATTGCATAAAATTTGCACATGTCATTCGCATCATGATAATAACATTTAAATGTTAAAATTGTTGTTGCACCAAATTGATAATTGCATATGGGGATTTACCGGATTTGTTGTTTGTTATATCCGGCCCCATTTAAAATTGTTTAGATATATAATTCCTTTATGTTTCACCTCTTGACATGCTTAACAACATTTAATATTGTTGGGTACATAACTGAGAGAGAACTAAATAAGTTATGTGGTGTTTCTGTCAATATGCAACTCGTTGCATATTGAGATCCACGTAATTTGTAGTATTGTTTGTGCACTTTGCCATGCCATGCATATTTAAACCGGACATGCATCATACTTGTTTGCGCATCATGCCATGTTATGTGATGGTTGTTTACTATGTTGTGTGCTTCTTTCCGGTGTTTGCTTCTTCGGGTTGGATTCGATTATGTCGCGTTTGTGAGGACCCGTTCGTCTACGTCCATTTGCCTGCTTCATGGACTCGTTCTTCTTCCTTGCGGGATTTCAGGCAAGATGATCATACCCTCGAAATCACTACTATCTTTTTTATGCTAGTTTTGCTCGCTCTTTTGCAATGCCAGTGCTATGATGCCTACCACTTGCTTGTCAGCCTTCCAAATTGCCATGTTTAGCCCCTAACCCACCTCTGTCCTAGCAAACCATTGTTTGGCTATGTTACCGCTTTGCTTAGCCCCTCTTATAGCGTTGTTAGTTGCAGGTGAAGATTGAAGTTTGTTCCTTGTTGGAACATGGAGATGTTGTTCCTTGCTGGAACATGTTTACTTGTTGGGATATCACAATATATCTTATTTAATTAATGCATCTATATACTTGGTAAAGGGTGGAAGGCTCGGCCGTATGCCTAGTGTTTTGTTCCACTCTTGCCGCCCTAGTTTCCGTCATATCGGTGTTATGTTCCCGAATTTTGTGTCCCTTACGCGGTTGGGTTATAATGGGAACCCCTTGACAGTTCGCCTTGAATAAAACTCCTCCAGCAAGGCCCAACCTTGGTTTTACCATTTGCCACCTAGCCTCTTTTTCCCTTGGGTTGGGCCAGCCCAAGGGTCATCTTTTTTTAACCCCCCGGGCCAGTGCTTGTCAAAGTGTTGGTCCAACACAGAGCACCGTGCAGGGCCATCCCTTGGCAACTTGGATTATGTCGGCTCCTGTACGCTTAGCTTGTCCGGTGTGCCCTGAGAACGAGATATGTGCAGCTCCTATCGGGATGTCGGCGCATCGGGTGGTCTTGCTGGACTTGTTTTACCATTGTCGAGGATGTCTTGGAGTACCGGGATACCGAGTCTGATCGGAATGTCTCGGGAGGAGGTCTATTCCTTTGTTGATAGTGAGAGCTTGTGATGGGCTAAGTTGGGACACCCCTGCAGGGATTTGAACTTTCGAAAGTCGTGCCCGCGGTTATGGGCAGATGGGAATTTGTTAACGTCTGGTTGTAGAAAACCTGAATTTAACCCAAATTAAAATATATCAACCGCGTGTGTAACCGTGATGGTCTCTTTCCGGCGGAGTCTGGGAAGTGAACACGGTTGTTGGAGTTATGCTTGATGTAGGTAGTCCAGGATCACTTCTTGATCATACTTTTATCGACCGTGCTTTGCCTTCTCTTCTCGCTCTCTTTTGCGAATAGGTTAGCCACCATATATGCTAGTCACTTGCTGCAGCTCCACCTCATACGTTTACCTTACCCATCAGCTTAAATAGTCTTGATCGCGAGGGTGCGAGATTGCTGAGTCCCTGTGGCTCACAGATACTACCAAAACCAGCTTGCAGGGGCCGATGAGTCCGTGCAGATGACGCAACCAAGCTCAGGAGGAGCTCGATGAAGACCTTGTCCTTTGTGTTGTTTCGTTCTAGTTGATCAGTAGTGGAGCCCAGTTGGGGTCGATCGGGGACCTTTGTCGCATTTGGGGTTCTTCTTTTATTTTGGTTCCGTAGTCGGACCTTGATTGTATCTGGATGATGTAATGCTTTATTCATGTAATTGTGTGAAGTGGCGATTGTAAGCCAACTATGTATCCTTTCCCTTTATGTAATACATGGGTTGTGTGAAGATTACCTCACTTGCGACATTGCTTTCAATGCGGTTATGCCTCTAAGTTGTGCTTCGACGCGTGGGAGATATAGCCGCATCGAGGGCGTTACAAGTTGGTATCAGAGCCTTCCCCGACCTTAGGAGCCCCATTGCTTGATCGTTTTAGCGGCCGAGTTGTGTCTAGAAAAAATGTTTTGACTCATTTAGGAATTATATATCGGAGAGTTTAGGAATTCTTTTTACTCCTCAGTCCCTTCGTCGCTCTGGTGAGGCATCCTGACGTAGAGTTTTGACTCTTCTCTTCTCAAATTTCACTAATTTTTTTTAGGATCACGCGGGTAACTTGGAATCATTCTGATGGTTTTATGATGAGAACATTGTCTTGGTGCCTCCTGTCAGGGGTTTTGTGGAAGTGTCCCGGGGAGTTGAGCTCTGAGGTGTTGTCATCATAATTTTATCGTTGCAGTTCTGGAATACCTGAGCTTAGTACGCCGACATCGAAAATCTCTTTTATGCAGTTCGTTGGTGAGATAACCTCGACGCCACCCAGTACTGGGGCGGGAGTTCGGGAGTATCGCCATAACTTGTATAACGGATGCTTTTCGAAGGTTGAGGTAGATGATTTCCGAAGATTTCTTGGTTATGTGTTGAAGGATGGATACAGCTGGATGTAGGAATTGCTAGTTTGGGTGAGATATTATGCTTCCCCTGTATCCCCAACACCTGATTGCATAACCGGAAAATTTCAGGAGTTTCATAGGTGGGAATTCAAGTAGCTCTTAGGATATCTTTCCGACAGATGTATGATATGAAATTGGGGTTCGACGTCTAGTGGTCCGCCTATTCACGGTCGGTTTTACAGTGGTCTCGTTGTGTCTTAAAGAGTCCTTGGCTATGCCGACTTGGGGACACTTCGTATGTCATGTGCACTGCCTTGTACATGATGGTGTTGTACGATCGAGCCCATGTAGGCCCCACCACGAAAACTTCGGACGAAATCTCTATCATATATTTGTTCTGGCTTATTCTGCAAGCCAACCCTTTATTTTTGTTTTGAGTTGTGGTATTCGAGTTGCTTCAATGTCAAGTGTTGATTCCATACCTTTCCCAAATGGTGTTCTCATACTTCGATGTGAATACTAATCCTTCATGATAATCGAGATTGTCTTGTCAATCCTTTTCTACCGGTGTGTCTCTCTTCAAGTGGAGCCGAGCATTCCAATATCAGCAACATCTATTATCACTTCTTCTCAACGATGTTTGTTTTCATCCGTCTCCAAGTTGCCTTTGTTTTTCCCGCCCACCCACCCTTTTCTTCGAGGACTCAGATGTTTTAATCAAGTATCCTTTTATTCTTGTGAAGTCTCTCCATTCTTTTCTATCAATATTCTTATCCGGTGATTCTCATGAAGATTCTAACGGAGCTTCAAGTTTGTCACTCTTCACTAATTTTCTTCTCCGGTGGATTCAAATTAAGTTTTGGAGCTGATCATATCCCTTTTTCCCTGTTTCAAATGTTTTCTCGTGCCGGTGCACCTCTTAACCATTCTTTTCTCGCTACTCATTTGATCCGGTGTGCTCAAGATATCTCAGAAGGATCGTCTTGTCATTCAAGATCCGTTAATCCTATTTTGACGATGTTTATCTCATTCAAGCTATTTAACTCAACCGGTGCAATCTCTCCTTCTAATCATTTCAACGGTGTTTCTCTTGAGTGGGCCATAACCCACAGGTCTTTTCCCAGGATCTTACCTGACTCTTCTTATTTTCCGGAGCTATCAAAATTCTTTTCGAAGTTTGACGTAAGAATGATTTATCATCAGTCAAATGTTTTCTCCAAGATCTTTCAAATTCTTTTCATCGTTGACTCAACTTTTCCATTATTCATTCCGGAGTGCCTCAACAATTCATGGTGGTGTTTCTCGTCGTCATTCTCAGGTTTTGAAGAACGAAGAAGATTTTCCCCCCATATCTATCCGTTCTCTCTGAGATTCGTGATTCTAGCTTGTTGCCATTCTCTCATAATTGTTCGATTGTGAGAATTCTTTTATCCATCCGAAGCAATTCAGGAGCCTTTTCAGTTTGTTCATCCAGAGCCCATCAATTCAGGTTTATTCATTCTCAGCTATCAGTCATCATTCTCTAAATCTTACCGGGGCATCATTCAAATTTCTCTAATCACCTCGGGATCTCTTCGTTCACGTGAATCTAAATTCTCTCAAGTATCTTCGTTCATTTCATAATTCTTCCCGGTGTTTATTTATCTTTTCTTCGTCATTTCCAATTCTTACGGTGGTCCGTTCAAGAGTTCTCTTCCTTGGTCACCATATCAATTTATTCGTTGTTTCAACCCTTCCGGTGGTCCGTTCAATACCTTCTCAAGTTTATGTTATATCTCTCTTAATCCTTTCTACAAGAATAAGTAGTGTGC
Source organism: Triticum monococcum (assembly GCA_034509565.1). Lineage (NCBI taxonomy): Eukaryota > Viridiplantae > Streptophyta > Magnoliopsida > Poales > Poaceae > Triticum > Triticum monococcum. The sequence goes on from CM067843.1 coordinate 481,678,302, forward strand.
CAAATCCGTAGATTTTCATCAATTTAATTGGTGAAGGATACGCATAACGTAATTCTTATTTTTGTTCATCCAAGTGATTAATTCCTTATTTTGGAAGCTCATCAAATTCTCAGTTCGAGATGCTTTATCTATTCTTTTCCTGGAGTTCCAACCTTTTTCAAACTATTTCATCACGAGGGTCCATCTAATCATTGCAAGGTTTCACCTTGTGTTTTCATCTTCTCTTTCTTTTTCGTTATCCTTTTTTTTACCGGAGTTCTTCATGAAGGTTCTACATAATGGTCCATCAAGGATTTAATTTCTTCTCCAACTTTTTCATCGAGATTGTTTTCTAAGAAGATCAAGCTTTCTCCATATTGTAATCCAGAGTGCAATTCTTTCTTCCGTATCAGTGGAGATGGTATTTTGTCATTCTTGATAGTCTGAGTTCATGTTTCCCGATTCAAATGTTATTAAGAATGAGGTATTTTAAATCCATCAATCTCTTCTTTGGAGTTATCTTGGGTTATATTTCACCTAAAGCCTTCCCTAAGGATTGTTGCTATCTATGGTGTTTATAAATAATCCAAGTTCTTCATTTATCCTCCCAGTGAAATACTTTCTCTTCTCCTTGTTCTTATCAATCCAATTCTTTTTTCCGTGAGTGGCAGGTTGTCACCTCATAATTTGAGATGCATTCCATAAGACCATATCAAGCTTATTTCTTTTGTTGTTGGTTTTCCAAAAACTCCGTTTTAGCATTTGTTGTAAGTGTGCTCCCTCAAGATCCTGTTTCCTTCGCTCATTCCATTCCATTCTATTCTTTTGTTCCGGAGTCATGGTTATGTTGCTCTTTTCTCTCATCATCTTGGATAGTGTTCTTTTCGTACCTATCCATTTAACCGGAGTGTTGTGTCCCTTTTGCTCAAGTTCTCTCATTTTATCAAGTCTTCATCTCTTTTCATCCGAAGTGCCACCCGTGTGGGTTCTTTCTTATTCCTCTTTCTAAACTGAATGCTTTCAACTTTGTTCTTCTCCGTTCTTTCTTTCTGTCTTTTTCTCAACATCGCAAGGTTCTTTGGCCTCACTCGTTTTTCAAAGAAGCAACTTAGTTTTACCTCTTCTCTTTCTCTTCCGTTTTTCCCTCCGGTGCCATTCTAGATGTCGGGACGAGATCCTCTTGTAGTGGTGGAGTATTGTCACGCCTCGAGACCGATGTGCCAGGTGTCGTCCAATTATTCGTTGTTGTTGCGTTGTCATTGCTTGCGTGTCATGCATTGCATATCATGCCATCATGTCATTTCTTTTCTTAACTCAACTAAATAAATTGCATGGATCTTCGGTCCATTTAAATCGAGGGAGTTCACATGGTGATTTCTCTTTATAACATATCCTCCTGATATTTATGGAGCTATTATAAATATTCCATTAATTTGGAATTTACCACAACACACGTGCATGATAAATCCGTTGGCCTTTTCTTCTTCATGTTTTGACTCTCTAACCTTGTCTATAATTCTTTCTTTATCTATCGAAGCCCCACCAAAATTCTCAACATTTTTGGACCTTCCCAACCCTCACTTCCTATTCAAATCATTTGAATTTAAATCAAATGAGTTTGAATTTAAATCCTTCAATCATGGCCCTTTTCTATTTTCTCGGAACAAGCACATTTTTGTGAGTCCGGGAAAATTATCCGCATGCCCAAATTATTCCTCTAACCTTCTCTTCTCTCTTTTCCTTTCTCTTTATTTCTCTGTTTTAAAAAAAGGAAATAGGAGAGAGAGGAGAGAGACCAGTCATCCCAACCTCTAAGGCCCAACCCGCATCCCTTCTAACCCTAGGAAACCCCTCCTCTCACCGCTCCCTCTCATCCTTCCCCTACCGCCGCCAACCACACGCACCAGGAGGAGTCCCGCTCAGTTCCCTCATGCTCCTCCCACAGCAGTCCTCGCCCCCATGCCTGGCCCAAGCGCCTCTCCTCTCCTGCACCTCATCCATGGCGCCGGCCAGCCGCACCGCGCCCTCAAGTGCCCGGCCTCCCTCCGTTCCGTCCCTGCTAGCAAGCCTTCGCCGTCTACCATCGCCTCCTCGACCCACCACTGGGAACCACGCCGCGCCGCTCTGGCGATCCAGCCCGCCGGCGGCCTCGACCGTATGGGGCCTCCCTGGCCTCCCAATCCGTCACTACAGCGGTCCCTGCGCCCCCAGCCTCGTCGGTGCCCGTGCCTCCTCCTCTGCACACCGCGCCCGAGGCCCTGCGAGCCAATCTCCTCCTCGACCTGGTCCACCACCACTGTGCTCTCAGTCTCTGGCAGCTGCTGCCGAGGTTTGGCGCCCCTGTTTCTCCTTCGTCACCGGCGAGCTGCACCCTCCTCCATGAGAAGCCGAGGCCCAGCACATCTCCGTCGCATCCTCCTTCTCATCTGTGTCCGCCTCGTCGCAAAGGAGCACGAGCCCCTGTGCCCTTCCACGTCGTCACAGCCTCGCGGGAGCCACCGCTGCGGACGTCCAGTGGGACGCCCTGTCGCGGGACCTCGCCGTCTGCCTCCAGCCCCGTTCACGATCGCACCAAGTCCAGCAAGGCGTCGCCCATACACGTTAACCGCGCTGTGTCCCTGCATCGCGCCCCTGTTGCTGTTAACGCCAAGTCCAAGGGTCACCGAACAGGGAATGCCGCTAAGTACCAGGTCAATGAGGACCGTCAAGTTCGTCCACCGCCATCAAGTGAACGAGACCGGCAAGTTCGAAGACCCCAAGTACCTCTTTGAAATGACTGAGTACCACTACCGTCGACCCTCGAAGACTTCGTGGACGTCAAGTTTCGTATCGTTGACCCCGAACCTCTACGAAAACGTGTACGACTACTTCCGTGGCCGAAGACCCGTGTACAACTACCATCGCCGAAGACATCGAGTGAACGTCTACCCACATCGTGTATTTGACCAAGTTCGACGACGACAAACTCGGATTCACCAAGTTCCACTACCGTCGCCTTCGGAAACCTCGGATGCGTCAAGTACCTCTTTAAAACGAACGTGTACCACTACCGGCGAGGACCAATTGTACCACTACTTCTTCTACCATCGCGGAACGACTCCTTCCCTCGACGAACTCGAACCGCCCCGTTTGCACGATTCGAAGGTATAACCCGAGACGACGCCCGTGAACGAATGTTGTGTGATGTAAGAGATGCTTGTGTTTGCACCGTGTCCGAATTGTCACTCGTTTCCATGCCACTAACCCGTGGGAACCTGGTAGTCGGGAGCATCCCACCATCTCTAGCATGTTTCGCACATCCGCACGCTTCCTTTTGCACCGGTATCTCCATGAGCTACCGGAACTGATATGTTGCCGTGGCATCATTTTCGGATTCGTTGCCGTGGCACCCCTTTCCTTTCCACCACGGTGACAAATGCTTCATAATGCTCTTGTCAAGTTTTAATAAAAATTGCATAAAACTTGCAGATGTCATTCGCATCATGATAATAACATTTAAATGTTAAAATTGTTGTTGCACCAAATTGATAATTGCATATGGGGATTTACCGGATTTGTTGTTTGTTATATCCGGCCCCATTTAAAATTGTTTAGATAAATAATTCCTTTATGTTTCACCTCTTGACATGCTTAACAACATTTAATATTGTTGGGTACATAACTGAGAGAGAACTAAATAAGTTATGTGGTGTTTCCGTCAATATGCAACTCATTGCATATTGAGATCCACGTAATTTGTAGTATTGTTTGTGCACTTTGCCATGCCATGCATATTTAAACCGGACATGCATCATACTTGTTTGCGCATCATGCCATGTTATGTGATGGTTGTTTACTATGTTGTGTGCTTCTTTCCGGTGTTTGCTTCTTCAGGTTGGATTCGATTACGCCGCGTTTGTGAGGACCCGTTCATCTACGTCCATTTGCCTGCTTCATGGACTCGTTCTTCTTCCTTGCGGGATTTCAGGCAAGATGATCATACCCTCGAAATCACTACTATCTTTGCTATGCTAGTTTTGCTTGCTCTTTTGCAATGCCAGTGCTACGATGCCTACCACTTGCTTGTCAGCCTTCCAAATTGCCATGTTTAGCCCCTAACCCACTTCTGTCCTAGCAAACCGTTGTTTGGCTATGTTACCGCTTTGCTTAGCCCCTCTTATAGCGTTGTTAGTTGCAGGTCAAGATTGAAGTTTGTTCCTTGTTGGAACATGGAGATGTTGTTCCTTGTTGGAACATGTTTACTTGTTGGCATATCACAATATATCTTATTTAATTAATGCATCTATATACTTGGTAAAGGGTGGAAGGCTCGGCCTTATGCCTAGTGTTTTGTTCCACTCTTGCCGCCCTAGTTTCCGTCATATCAGTGTTATGTTCCCGGATTTTGCGTCCCTTACGCGGTTGGGTTATAATGGGAACCCCTTGATAGTTCGCCTTGAATAAAACTCCTCCAGCAAGGCCCAACCTTGGTTTTACCATTTGCCACCTAGCCTCTTTTTCCCTTGGGTTAGGCCAGCCCAAGGGTCATCTTTTTTTAACCCCCCGGGCCAGTGCTTGTCTAAGTGTTGGTCCAACCCAGAGCACCGTGCAGGGCCATCCCTTGGCAACTTGGGTTACGTCGGCTCCTGTACGCTTAGCTTATCCAGTGTGCCCTGAGAACGAGATATGTGCAGCTCCTACCGGGATGTCGGCGCATCGGGTGGTCTTGCTGGACTTGTTTTACCATTGTCGAGGATGTCTTGGAGTACCGGGATACCGAGTCTGATCGGAATGTCTCGGGAGGAGGTCTATTCCTTCGTTGACTGTGAGAGCTTGTGATGGGTTAAGTTGGGACACCCCTGCAGGGATTTGAACTTTCGAAAGTCGTGCCCGCGGTTATGGGCAGATGGGAATTTGTTAACGTCCGGTTGTAGAAAACCTGAATTTAACCCAAATTAAAATATATCAACCGCGTGTGTAACCGTGATGGTCTCTTTCCGGCGGAGTACGGGAAGTGAACACGGTTGTTGGAGTTATGCTTGATGTAGGTAGTCCAGGATCACTTCTTGATCATACTTTTATCGACCGTGCTTTGCCTTCTCTTCTCGCTCTCTTTTGCGAATAGGTTAGCCACCATATATGCTAGTCGCTTGCTGTAGCTCCACCTCATAAGTTTACCTTACCCATCAGCTTAAATAGTCTTGATCGCGAGGGTGCGAGATTGCTGAGTCCCCGTGGCTCACAGATACTTCCAATACCAGCTTGCAGGTGCCGATGAGTCCGTGCAGATGACGCAACCAAGCTCAGGAGGAGCTCGATGAAGACCTTGTCCTTTGTGTTGTTTCGTTCTAGTTGATCAGTAGTGGAGCCCAGTTGGGGTCGATCGGGGACCTTTGTCGCATTTGGGGTTCTTCTTTTATTTTGGTTCCGTAGTCGGACCTTGATTGTATCTGGATGATGTAATGCTTTATTCATGTAATTGTGTGAAGTGGCGATTGTAAGCCAACTATGTATCCTTTCCCTTTATGTAATACATGGGTTGTTGAAGATTACCTCACTTGCGACATTGCTTTCAATGCGGTTATGCCTCTAAGTCGTGCTTCGACACGTGGGAGATATAGCCGCATCGAGGGCGTTACATAGGGTCCGCACGCTTAACGTTCAATGACGATCAGTATTATGAGTTTAAGTGTTTTGATGTACCAAAGGTAGTTTGGACTCCCGGGTGTGATCGCGGATAAGATGGGGAGCCTCGAAATGGTCGAGACATGAAGATTTATATATTGGAAGGTTATGTTTGGACACCGGAATGGTTTCGGATGAGTTCGGGCATTTTCCGAAGTACCGGGAGCTTACCGGAAACCCCCGGGGCTTAATGGGCCTACATGGGCTTTAGTGAAAGAGAGAGGAGAAGGCCAAGAGGAGGAGCGCCCCCCAAGCCCAATCTGAATTGGGAGGGGGCCGGCCCCCCTTTCCTTCCTCCCCTCTCTCCCTTCCTTCCCCCTCCTAGTAGGACTAGGAAAGGGGGAACCTACTCCTAGTAGGAGTAGGATTCCCCCTTGTGGGCGCGCCCAAGGTGGCCGGCCGGCCCCCTCCTCCACCCCTTTATATACGGTGGAGGGGGGCACCCCATAGACACACAAGTTGATTGTTTAGACGTGTGTGATGCCCCCCTCCACAGAATTCCACCTCGGTCATATCGTTGTAGTGCTTAGGCGAAGCCCTGCGTCGGTAACTTCATCATCACCGTCATCACGCCGTCGTGCTGACAAAACTCTCCCTTGGTCTCAGCTGGATAAAGAGTACGAGGGACATTACCGAGCTAAACATGTGCAGATCGCGGAGGTGACGTGCGTTTGGTACTTGATCGGTTGGATCGCGAAGACATTCGACTACATCAACCGCGTTTCATAATGCTTCCGCTTTCGGTCTATGAGGGTACATAGACATACTCTCTCCCTCTCGTTGCTATGCATCTCCTAGATAGATTTTGCGTGATCGTAGGATTTTTTGTTGAAATACTGCATTCCCCAATAGCGCCTCCCCCCCCCAAGCCCAGTCCGAATTGGACAAGGGGTGGGGGGCGCGGCCCCCCTTTCCTTCTCCCTCTCCCCCTTTCCCCTTTCCACTCTCTGTTGGAAGGAAGAAGGGGGGTCGAATCCTACTAGGAACGGAGTCCTAGTAGGACTCCCCCCTCTTGGCGCCCCCCCTCGGGCCAACGTCCTCCTCCCCCCTCCTTTATATACATGGGCAGGGGGCACCCCAAAGTAACAACACTTATTTCTTAGTCGTGTGCGGTGCCCCCTCAGCAGTTTACTCCTCTGGTCATAGCGTCTTAGTGCTTAGGGGAATCCATGTGTGGATCACATCACCAGCACCATCACCACGCCATCGTGCTGCCTAAACTCTCCCTCGACCCACTACTAGATCAAGAGCTCGACGGATGTCATCGATCTGAACGTGTGCTGAACACGGAGGTGATGTACGTTCGGTACTTGGATCGGTTGGATCGTGAAGACATTCGACTACATCAACCGCGTTAATCTAACGCTTCCGTTTTCGGTCTACGAGGGTACATGGACACACTCTCCCCGTCTCGTTGCTATGCATCTCCGAGATAGATCTTGCGTGATCGTAGGAAATTTTTTGAAATTGCAAGCTACATTTCCCAACATGAACGTTTGGCAAACTAAAGCTGATGACTACTCGATAGTTCAGTGTGCCATGCTATACGACTTACACTACAAAAAATACACTTCTGTGATGATACGTGTTTGTCACAGTAGGTCACATTTTTTGTCATGCATGTACATCCATGACAATTTTATGACAGAATCAAGATAGTCATACCTGTGCTGTCGTAGAAGTGTTCCATGACATTACCAAACTTATCATCACGGAAGTGTCCACTTCCATGACGATAAATTGTGCGTCACAGAAGTGCTTTCGTCAAGGGTGACAGACATGTGGCATCCACCGTAACGGGTCACCGTTAAGCTATCGGGTCCGGTTTTGGATCCGATAACCCGTTAACAGCCCGGACCAATGGGAATTTTCCATGTGTAAAATTCTGGTTGGCCGGAGGAAACACGTGTCCGCTCGTCAGTGGGTCAGATAGGCACCTATGATATGTCGACACGTGCGACAGCGCACCACTATCCCATTTAGCTTACAAAGGCTGGCCCATTTGACTTCGTCAAAAGTTAGCGGGCTGGCCCATGAAAAGCATGTTAACGGTCTATTCGCAAATAGCCCATTTTATGGCCCGGTAACTCAAGGTTCGTTAGGGCCTACCTGAAATCAGCCCAACAATGTCATGTGGGCCATCGAATATAACACCAGCCCTATTCACTTTCGGCCCATGTATGGCCCATGACGTCTTTTAGCCCATATGAGGCCTTTCGTATCTTTAGGCCCTTTAGAGGCCCACGATGACTCTAGCCCATAAGGAATAGTAAATTTCTTTGTACCCATTAATGACCCATGATTCACATGGGCCATTTCCAGCCCGTGTTAGCTTTCGGCCTACTGACGACCCATACGTTCTTCGGCTCCTTTCCGGCCCTCGATTACTTCCGGCCCGTTACTGGCCTGTTCCCCTAATGGGCCAAATTCGTCCCGTGGCAAGAGTCGACCCGTTTGTGGCATGTTAACCCGTTGAACCATTTCCAGCTCGTCCCATATTCTGGCCCATTAACGACCCGTTATGCCTATGACAAAATTAAGCCTTTGTTGTCCTTTGGCCTGTTAACGGCCCATTACCATGCTGGGCCGATACCAATTACGCCCCTTTACGGCCCATGTAGGCCCATTTATCCCACGGCCCAAGGCCCACCGATTGTATGGCCCTGTAGGAGGCCTATTTATCGACGGCCCGAAGGAGGCCCATGGATCCTACGGCCTGTAGCAGGGTCAAGGTTACCACGGTCCGTATATGGCCCATGGTTGTTGCAGCCACTAGCAAACCAGGGGAAAAGAAGACTAGGAAATAAGTAAGCCTGAAACTAACGCTAGGCTATTAAGGCGATTGCACAGATTACATCCACTGGCATCAAAGATCGCCACCAGTGCAAATATAGGGAACACCCTACACTATACAAAAATGGCTTGCTGTTTTCTTTAGCCGGTGGCTGCACATTAAACAAATTTTGTATCGCGCAACAAAACAAATTACAACTATAAAACAAAAGGAAGGTTGGCATAAAAGTTAATAGTCTGGCAGATAAATGCACCACCAGAAATTCAGAAGCTCAGTTCATTTGACCTAACTGTTACATTTTCATGTTGTATTGTCTGATGGAGCACCATAACATTCACCTTCATTTCTCCTAGGCTCCTGAACAACATAGCAAATGTCTGATAGTCTTGTCTCAAAACCATGCATATCGTGACGACATCGAACAATGTCTGTCCTTGTTTCACAAAGGGTCTGTGTTAGGGAATGGACTTGTGTCTGGAGCGCAGATATAACATTGTTTTGAGCTTGCATATCTTGATCATGAGGCAGATTGGACAAGATTGCCTTAACAACCAACACAGTATTACACAAGAACGTGCTTTTGGCACTGTTAGTGGACATGTACTAACCCACTGTAGCAAGAGTTGACATTGCGGTTATAGTTGCCTCGCCACCTTCAGAAGGTGGCGGTTCCACCATTTTTTCCATAGCTTGCTGAAAAGTTGAGTGTTTACATTAGTAGTACCAGAACAGAAGATATTAAGGAGGCAGCAAAACCAAACAAAATAGCTTTCGTCTATATACAAAACTTATTCTGGTGAACCCATGTAAAATATTAGTTGTATTTTACTGCAAAGTACATAATAAAACCAGGTTCCAAACATATGACCATGTACCATGGCTAATGTATTGTCTATTTCTTCACATTGTATTGACAGCTAAGGATAAAGAGACAAAGTTTATAATATGGTAAGCATAGCATGACATCATTCATATCACAAAACCACTAAGAACAGACAAACAGGCAATTGTAACGTTGTGTGGGCAAGGCCAGCACGGAACTAGATTACAGATCAAGATCAAAGGAACATCACTCCTCTCTTTTAAACCTTGTAAGGTGCAATGATACGCTAAGACAATTCTGTATAAGATTGAAAAGAGTAATAGACATTGGCTGCAAACCATGCAGTTCAAGGCACAAGTCAGAGTAAGTAGTAATTAAAAGGCATGAGGATTAAGGACTTACAACAACGGCTTTGACTGGTGTAGTCATGACCTTCGTCTTGCTGGTGTGACAGTCCTTGAAGATTTCCACAACATTTGGTTCGGGTACTTTTTGGTCCTTGCGGACTTTCCTGTGCACTTGAAACAAGTCAATATAGATCTGATAATATGGTACAGCGAAAAGAGTGAAACAACAGCTAATAACAAGAGCCTCACAGTGTGCAATATAGCTATGAGATCCTGTTGTCTGTTGAAATTTCACTTTTGTACGGTTGGCCTTGTTCTTTGAACAGTTCACCTACAAGAAGATAGATTTGTGAGGCACATGCGTAAATAGGACTTCAACATGTACCTGCTACTTTGGATCAGACCAGTGTTTAAGGAGGCCTCTCTAGTCTTCATCCGATATATTTTCCATTGGAGATGTTTGGGCAAGTTCATTGTTAGCCTTGCCTTCAAAGTGAGTTTTCCTCGAGTTATACCGATACTGTTGCAGAGCAGACTCGAAAACATGGGTGCAAGCTTTTCTGGTTGCATCATCTTGGCTATCCAACTTGAACCACGTCTGTTGAAAATTATGGGAGTCTCATTATCAGTGACCTAGAAAGTATGGAACAAAGCAAGACGATATTACTAGTTTCCATACATAACCATACTTACAGATAAATGGTCGAGGAAGGTGTTGAACTGGGTTTCGTCTTTGCCATTCCTGTACTGAATCCATGTTGGGAGGATACGTACATGACACCTAACGGCAACCGCTGCCTATGATACTAACTTGGCAGACTTTGTAGCATCACGTGGCCTTTTTAAACCTGCCTCAAAACGGATCTCCATTCTTCCTCCTCTAGATTTAGTTAACATATCGAGCATTATCCCTGATGTTTGTTTCCACTTGCGCCTAGGTGCTAGTCCAACAACGAACATAGGAAGTGTTAGTGTACATCAAACTGGGAGACTACATATAAATAAGCATTCAACTGTAACTTGACTCCAGCAACTACCTTCTTGCTGTTGAAGCTCACAAAGTTCATCTGATCTTGCCAACTCGTCTTGTGTCAAGAGTTCTTCGAAAGTAGTGTCAGGTGGCAAGGGAGCTTGGGAACATGCTGCTAGCTGAGTTGACCAATGAGTAACTCGTGCAACTGGTGGTACTGTGGAAGGTGTTGCAACAACTAGGGTTATCTCTGCTTGTTTAGTGGCAGCTATTGGTTTCTGTTTGGCTTGTTTTGCAGCTCTTGTAGCACGGGATACCCTATTTGTACAATTTTCCGCTCGACTTTGACCTTCTATTGCACCATCAGTACCAGCAGAATCTGCAGGATTCTTCCGCTTTCCTTTCCCTGTCATTCTGTGTTCCTTCCTCTTTCTCTATGCAATGTTAAGTCAAGCCTACAAGAAAAATGAATGACAATTTAGTTCTTCAGAACAAATTGATGCGTGATACAGACGAACTGAACTTTGATGTTAGACAACCACATGATAGGAGGATGTAATATGTACGAAAAACAGGACGGCATGAGATAACCAGAACTATGATGTGTAAACTAAGCAGAAGACATTCCACTACATTAGAAGCAATGCAATGGAAGGTAGACACCATATGAAAGATTCTACAAATATCGCTCTGCCAAGTTAACAGTGTCTCGTCATAAATTGCGTTTAAACAAATGTGAAGCAGTACAAGAAATAAATCATATGCAAGATGAAAACAACATCACACTACCAAGTTAAAGGTCTCTCGTCATTAGTGCCATTGCATATTCATAGCTTATTATGTGTACACTAAGGAGAAGGCATTTCAACAAATTAGAAGCAATGAAAGCTAGAAACCATATGAAAGATGCAACAAATATCACTCTATCAAGTTAAAACTGTCTCGTCATAAGTGCCATTTCAACAAATTAGAAGTAGTATAAGCTAGAAAAGAATGCGAGATGTAACCTATATCACACTCCCAAGTCAAACGTATCTTATGATAAGTGATTGTTGCAGGTTACACAACAGTAGTACTTTGATGTAAGAACATGGTGTGATAGACAGATATTGTATGTTCTAGAAACAGGAACACGTGTCTTATTCACAAGTATAATGTGTAAAGTAAGCAGATGGAATTCAACAAAATTAGAAGCAATACAAGCTAGACATAATGCATAACATGCAACCACATATAATAGTGCCAAGTTAGAGGGAGCACCTGTGATGGTGCACTAGGGGAGACGTGCTCATCATCAACACAGCTACATTGAGTGTCTATGCATGTGTTGTCTTGCAAATCTTCTTGGGGGGTGGCGGAGTAGAATCTGTAGAGGCCCTCAGTTTGTAAGGAGCACATAAATCCGCCGCCTTGCTACTTTCCTTCTGCTTTATTGATTTTGAATTGTCAAGTAAAACCAACAAGAAAAAGCAATAAAATTCACTCTTCGGAACTCATTCGTGCATGGTGCTGACAATCACTACTTTGATGTAAGGCAAACACATGATACCAGGATGGAATATGTATGAAAAACAGGACCGCATGGCATATTCACAACTGTTTGCGTAAAGTAAGCAAAAGCCATTTCAACAAATAAGAAGCAATGCAAGCTAGACACCACATGAAAGATGCAACCAATACGACTCTGCCAAGTTAAAAGCGTCCCATCATAAATGGCGTTTCAACAAATTAGAAGCAGCGCATGCTATAAATCATATGAAAGATGCAGCTAATATCACACTACATATACTAAAGGTGTCTCATCATATTGATTCATGCAGGATACAAAAAAATACTTTCATGTAAGGACATGCTTAATAGACAGATGTACTATGTACTAAAAACAGGAAGGCGTGTCACATTAACAGGTATAATGTATAAACTAAGCAGAATAGTGCATACAATTTAACTAGATTGGAAGAATTACAGTCTAGACACCATATGCAACATGCAACCACATATCACGCTGCTGAGTTAGAGAAAGCACATGCGATGCTGGTGTAGGGAAAATGCGGTCATCAACTACAGAGCTATGTTCACTAGCTTCATCTAGCCTTGTTGTTTCTTGAGAATCATGTGGGGAGGCTGACACTGCATTCTTCAAAAGAGGATCTTTTCTCAAAGTAACCCACTGGGGTGACTGTCTCATCATAAGTGATTGATGAGGGATACACAAGAACATTAGTTTGATGTAAGAACATGGTTAATAGACACATGTACTAGTATGTACCAAAAACAGGAAGGCATGTCATATTCAAAGGTATAATGTGTAAGCTAAGCAGATGCAATTTAACCAAATTGGAAGTAATATAAGCTAGACATCCGGCTGGAGTGGTGAGCATGGTCATCGAGGACCTGAGAGCCTAGTGGGAGGCAGGCTACTTCACCACCATCATGGCTTTTTAGTTGGCTTCCAGGTGATGCATGTCTGTGTTGGGCTTGTCACTGGCTCGGCCAGTGCCCTGACTAGCTATTTGTCTTCTGGTGCTCCTGTGATGGTGGTTCATGTAAAAAGTATCTTTCCTTATCTTAATAAAGACTGACTTTGGCCTTTCGAATACAAGCTAGACACCATATGCAACATGCAACCACATATGACACCGCAAAATTAAAGCAAGCACCTAGGATGGTGGTTCATGGCGAGCGAGGTCATCAACTCCAGAGCTACGTTTACCGTTTCCATCTACTGACACTTCACCCTTTAGAAGGCTGAAACGTGCCTGGCCTAACCGCATACGACGTTGGAGCGACTTCTCTATTTTCTTTTCTGCTTCTGTCAAGGCAGCAGAGTCTGAAATACCCTTGCATAAAAACACAATAGTGAGAGTATGGGTGAAGTGTGTGCAGAACTAGTGCACTGTAAAAGTAGCATATAGCAGGTGGATGAAAAATAAATGACGGGAGACATATGATAGCTCTACAACATTGCATGGCAAACAAAATTAGATTCTACTCCATATGATTTTGTAATATATGAGCACGGGGATGGCCGGGAAATGCAGGTACTCCTCCAGCACACCATCACATGTGGTCCTATCAAAATAACAGTCGACTGAAAATAAATAGGTCGATCGATTTTTTTATGAACCGTCTGATCTATAAGGAACGGGCGGATGGCCTTCATCTACCTCCCGCCAGTCACTATTGACGATCTTTCTCGAACCGCCAGCGACCACCGGCCCAAACCCCTGCCTCCGCCGCCCCGCCCTCCCCTTGGCCTCACACCACTGTTGTGCTTGGCAGCGCCCCCAGGCCATCCCTTTAATCCCGGCCGACCTCCAGATCATGCGCCAGCAGCTCTAGACCCCACACGCCCCTAAGATAAACACTGAGGCGCTGCTTCCTCGGCATAATAGGAAGACTAGAGCCTATTAAGCCGGGGAATGCTTCCATTAATTGGGAATCAACTGACCAGGAATTGAAATCCAGGGGGCGGCGGACCTCTAGCTAAGGTGAAATAGTATATGAGGAGAAACCTTGTGCATCACGAGTTACTAGGAACATTTAGTATCAAGAAGAAGCGGTCAACTAGTGTCTTCTGTGGGATGAATACCATGCAAGCGGACACATAAGATTTTCACGAATAAGGGAAGAGGAGTACCATTTCCGGTTGCCAGTGTTGTGTCCTCCATATGTCGCGGCGATTTTCTTCTTTTTGTCGGGGAACCGATGTTTTGGAGGAGGGTGCATCCTTGGAGGAACCCATGGCCAAATTGTTGACTGTGTTGCCGTGGTCGTATGTCGGCGGAGGGGAAGCAGATCCGAGGGGGCGAAGGACGGCGTAGCAGGAATAGCTTCGGTGCGGTGGACGGTGGCGAAGTTGGAGCGGCAGCAGTGAGGCACAAGACAGCGTGGTTGAACTGGCTCGGGTACGGACAGCTCGGCCTTGGCTTCAACTACTAGCCGTGGAGGGCGTTGTGGTTGAGGTTGCGGTGGACGGCGACGTCGGGGTATCGGCTCCAGCGTGATGGAGGAGGGCGGCGGTTGATGGGTGGGATGGGGTGGCGGACGGAGGACCCCAGGGTTTCACGGCTAGTGGAGAGGTAGTTTTGGCGCCCACGGAGTAGGAATGGGGAATCGGACGGGGGCGGGGGGAGCTAAGGGAGAACCATGTTTCGGTCTGGAATGCGCTTGTTTTTGGCTTTTTTGAACAGATGGGACGTGCTTGTTTGAAATTTGGGGAAAGTACAAACTTTGCCCCCCACTTAAATTTCGGACCTACTGCGGGTCGGGGTAGGATGGTAATCCTAGGTGGCCCAAATAGTGGGCAGGAGCGATTTCGGCCGCGCACATGTGTGCTTAGGCGGCCATTGTGTATGAATGCTTTTCGGAGGAAGTTGCGTGGCGTCTAGATGAAGCTACAAACCTACCCCGGTTTAGACCTTTGGACATCGGGCCGGTAGGTTTCACGGGTCGGAGTTAGAAGAGTAATTTCCTTCTACTACCAAACACTGGTCTCATGTGGTTTCGGGCGAGTAGAGGCTCCTTTGGCGCTTCATTTGAAATTTTCAAACAGAAGCATTCATATTTATAGTACTCTTGAACTTTAAGGATTGGCCTAAATAGACAACGTTAAATTTGACCTTGTATGCTTGAAAACCTCATTAAATTATCCGCTTCTTTTTGAATTTTGACACTTGAAAATCCTATAACTATGATTATTTTGGAATGGAGGAGCTAAATTTGAATCTATTTTGTACACAACTATATATGCCATTATGTACAAAAGCAGAGCAAAGATTGGTGCCCCCATAATTTAGGTATGATTTACAAATGCCATGATATGGAATTCAAATAATTGAATGGACTTCATGTTGAATTCAAAATTTTTTAAACCACCTTAAGTTGAATTCAAATGTATGCTAGTTCATAGCTAGCTATTTAGTATTTATAATGTTCATTGTGTAACTTTCATACGTATAATGTGCTTTACACACACAACATGAATTATACTCGCGTTTATATTCGATTGCTAAAGCGATGCATTGTATGGAGTTCAAAATACTAACTATGTGGATCAATTATGTCGAATAATAACATAGACATGCTCAAATTCGATAGTGTCTAGATGTCTGATGGATCAATGACCGTTCCTTACGCGAATTGCAAATATCATGATCCCATCCTATATTTGGATACAATTTATATCTTTAATCAATGTGTACATCAGTATTTTACCTGTAGTTTCACTCTCCATCGGTGGTCTCTCACACATGCTCACACACACTCTCCCGAGGTGTCTTTCTCGTAGACATGCTCTCGATATAACCCTCCCTCCCTCTCATAACCATCTACGACTGTTTTCACTAAACTTTATCACAAGCACTATTCCTCTGACAAGCATAGACACCCACAATCCCCATCGACCCTTTCTATATACATAGACCTGCCTATGTGTCTCCTATACGCACATTACCTTCAGGCATGTCTCTCACGCATTGTCTCACACCTCTCTTCTTAATCGACGAGTATGATTCTAGCAGAGCATTCTATAGGATGCCCCTTAAAGTTAGGTTGGATGAATAGTAATATGAGAGATAAGGGGTTACCTTAGTCTGAGGACCTAGGGTTACAAATCCTAGCCGGCTTTGTCAGTGGACACGGAGTCCTTCATGATTCTGCTATCTTTGTCTTGTACGACTAGTCATCCATGGGTCTCCCTAAATGCGTCATGGGCCAACCAATGTGGAGCGGGACGGAACCGAACCAAGGGCCTCACCTCGGCCCACCGGACCTCACGCGGTTACACACCCTCTGCCCCCAGGTCTCGTCATCTTCTCACACCCACACATACCAACACAGACACCACAAAAAAATTCTTCTCGTGCCTCTATCCCCCCTTGCATATACACACTCAAGGGAATCTCTCACCATGATATCATATTCGTCTCTCTCTAGACCTCTCTCATTTGTCGTTCTATCTCTCCCACGCCCCCTCCCCCGGTCGGCCCCTCTATCCATGTCTCTCTCGAATACATAATACACACACATACCTCTCTAGGCCCTGCCAAATACATCAACTACACATTGACACATGTTACATCATGTACACCATTGATCTAAAAAGCCCTATCTTCACATTTATTTCGCATACAACATTCCTTTTGAATAAATTGTGGCAAAAAATTATTTTAGAATTTCTACATATATACAACATTACGAAGTTATATGGAGGAGTATGAACGTTAATTTGCATTGCATGGTGCCCACAATGATATTTATTCCGCGCATTGAATTTTTATATTTTTATACTATATATGAAGTTAGTCATAATAAAGAGAAATGAAGAGCATCTCTCTCCATCGCATACACCCCCTCTATGCCCCTTTCACGTACGCACACAAACTATCTCCAGGTCTTCTAAAAGTACGTCCCCAACACATTCATGCATGGTTCATCTTTCTCTCGCGATATATACAGTGACGACCATTGTATTTGAAGCGAAAGCATGATACGTACATTGGACTTCGGAATCCACTCATTACAGTCACCATTTATGTTTTGTGGTTATTATACAGTCACGGGCTCACCGTACAGCTCTATATTTGCTCAAGACGTGACTAGTTGACCAGTTAAACGCTCCATGTGGCACCTCTAGTGTTGCATCACATTATCTCACTACCATTAGGCCCACCTATCGGCTTGTATCTACTCTACACTCTTAGAAAAACAGAGTTGGTGATGATGGTGTGTCTGCCATCCTGCAATATAGGTCGTTCGATTTATATCTGACGTATAGGAAGGAAACTATGGCAATTTTGCAAAAAGGTACCCACACAGCTCTCCACATTTGCAAATAAGGCCTTCCCTCATTCATCCTTTTCTCTCACAAGATAAACTAGTCATAAAAAGGCATCTTGATGTTACGTGCAACGCACGGGCATCTTGCTAGTAAGAATGAAAACAAATGACAAAAAAATATTGGACGGTGGTTCAAAGTCATGACCGCGGGCACCGCAGACAAGGTGACCTTGTATTGGTATCTTGAGCCATCTGTTTTAACACACAGGAGCTGATGTGGTGATTATACACACACACACACACACGCATGCACACGAACTACATGCACGCAACACTCACACGAACACATGCAGCCACGCACGCACGCAACACTCACACGTACACACGCAGCCACGCACACACGCAACACTCACATGCACACACGCACACACACGCATGCATGCATGCACACACCACACGACCAACACACACTCTCACGCTCAAGTGCTCAACCTACACGTGCATGCGCGCACATCAGGCCCTGACAGACACATACACAACCAGGTGGTTCCCGTGCAAGGGTTGGAGTCTTGTCGCGCCTGCGTAAATTTGTGTTTATCTAACCTTTGTCCTATGCAAACTAATAGGTGGGACTCACAAGGAACGTGGTCAATTTAACTAGTCAACATGGTGCCATGCAGACTATTTTGCCGGTCAACAGAGTGCAATCCGATGCTGAACGGTGAGCAAGTGACCGTATAATCACCGCAAAACGTATATAGTGACTGTAATGAGCATATTCTGAAGTTCGGTGACCGTATTACGCTTTTCTCTCTGTAGGCCCTCCAATACTACATCTCTATACGTTCTCGCATGTTACATCTAACAACTATGCAATACAGCACTACTACTACACTCTAACACAATAAATCATATGTGTCTTTAGTTTTACTAGATATCATATTGTTACTTAATTATTCAGTTTGCGTACATTAAAATCACCTTTGAAATGTATGGCCAGTTTCATCTACGGTGCGGGAAAAATTCCGCCCTTTCCTGTTTAATCGGGTTTGTATCGATGGATCGTGCAAAACAGCAAAACTTTAGTACTATAGTACTATATAGTACAACTAACAGTTCACTGGGCTGTTGTGTCATGTACTCCTCCATCGTAAGAGTGGAGTGCTCGCTTTCATAAATGTTCTAGTAACTTTCGCCGACATGTGGGACATCAAGCTACCGGGTCGACGTGCCATACTGAAATGCAGTGCAGAGCAGCAGGGATGAAGCACCCTAGTCATGGCACCGGCTTAGTAATGAGCAATGAGGCATCAAATCACAAAGATGCACCTTTCCCGCAGTTAAGTTGGAGGGACAAAGTAATAATGTGAAAAAAAGAAGTTGGAGGGACGAAGCAACCATCATTTCACTCATTGTTGAATCCGCTTCTCCCTCATTTTCTTCAAGTTAACCATGTGTTGCTTCTGTCGTTGTTTTGCCTCATATGGGACGCGGATCGGCTTGGTAAAGCACTGACACGTGGGACCGCATGTTAGCAAACTGCCAGGCCAACATCCTCTAAAAATAAGAAACCTCCCCCGCCATCCGCGCGGCAAAATCACCTCATTTTTACTAATCTTGATTCTATAATTTTTTAGATCAATATAATTGAGATTTGTATAGATAGCACAGAGGAGCAAAACCAAGTGGTACGGTTAAGGGCATCCACAATGTGTAGCCAAATGTGAAAATAGCTTTTGGCATCGATGGGAACCATTGTAGACGGTGCTGCCAAAGCCAAAAATATGGAACCGAAGCTCCCTGATTGATTGATTGAAGGAATAGAAAAATGCAACGTCTCTCCTCTTTCTCCCGTGCTTGGACGCATGTACAATATAGAGCACAGAGTCTACTCCCATGTCCCTTCTATCAGAAATCACAAAGCAGTGAGGCGTCAAATCACAAAGCACAGACAAAGCAACCATCATTTCACTCTTCGCTGACTCCGCTTCTCCATCGTCTTCTTCGAAAAACCACCTCACCTCACTAAGCTGGATGAACGACGCTATTGTGTACTAGTAGTACTAGTACATTTACGCGTCCTTTGGTTCAACGGACTTTCTCGATGCAAATAAGGCGGTTGTCTCGGCTTGCAGGCGGCACTTGCGAACGACTTACCGTGGTCTCCCTCACTGGTGTTCTCTGTTGAACGCACTTTGCCAAACCACAACGTTCGAGATATCGTCGACATCACCGCAATGGGGAAGGAAGTCAAATAGTTACTACCTCCATTTTTTTGTACACAAGGCCAGTATATCAAAATTACAATTTGCAAAAGGCCACTAACACTAATTGAGGCAAAATTGATGGGGTTTGCCTCGTACTAGCAACCAGGGACATTAATATACACTTGCATGCAAGCGGAAGTGAGAAGGTTGGTTTGCATAGCGCTGCATTAATCAAGCGATGAGGGGTGATTTGGTTAGCTCTTTGGGCTTTCGAGAAAAAAGTACGCATTAATTCACATGTCAAACGAGGATTTGTATCGATTAATCCCGCGAAGGAAAACCCCGCCTTTCTTTTTTAACACTAGTACTCCTAGTAAGTACGTACTTGTATCATATTTGGGTCTAAGCCTTGCATTGCCATACTTCGCCACACGTTTTTGCCAAGCTTGCCTAAGTTTTCAAAATGAAAAGGAGGTACACTTGTGAAAGTGCAACTATCCCTGGGTGGTTTTGGCAATTACTAACAACATATAGCTCATTAAATTAATACTATTTCAAGATGATCATTTCAAAAAGTTCAGCGATCTGCATGGCATGGATTAGGAATGTGGACCCCTCAAAATGCTAAGGACACACATTGGCTCAAGCTCAAGACTCTACATTTTCATTTTAGTGATCCAAGATCACATTTAATCCATAGGAAAAGCCAGTACTATTAAAAGGGGATGAGGTGTTGCTTAATGACTTACTTGCTAAAAATGCTTAGTATATGCTCCAAAAACCCTCAACAACTTTCTCATATTCACATATGTCCCAAACCAAAAGTCAAAATCGGCCCCACCGAAATGTTCTATCCGACGCCACCGAGTTCACTTGACATAGCCACTACAAGAAACCCTAGTCATTTCGATCTCACCGATAGGGATCTCGGTCTCGCCGAGATGGGATTGCAAACTGTCTGTTTCCCTTTGTAACGTTTCGGTCCAACCGAGATGAGCGATCGGTCCCACCGAGTTCGCAATGCAAACTCTATGTTTCCCTTTCGTGATGTTTTGGTCTCACCGAAATGAGTGATTCGGTCCCACCCAGTTTGCATGACCAACTCTCTGGTTAGCTTATTACAAAAGTCGGTCCCGCCGAGTTTGAGTAATCGGTCTCACCGAGATTACGTTATGCCCTTACCCTACTAAAATCAGTCCCACCGAGTTGACATGTCGGTCCCATCGAAAATCCTAACGTTCACATTTTGAACTAAATTGGTCTGACCGAGTTTTCTGATTTGGTCCCACCGAGTTTGGTGAATTGTGTGTAACAGCTAGATTTTGTGTGGAGGCTATATATACCCCTCCACCCATCCTTCATTAGTAAGGAGATCCATCAGAACATGCCGACACTTCAGCATTCATTTTCTAAGAGAGAGAGAGAGAGAACCACCTACTCATGTGTTGAGACCAAGATATTCCATTCCAACCATTTGAATCTTGATCTCTAGCCTTCCCCAAGTTGCTTTCCACTCAAGTCCTCTTTCCACCAAATCCAAATCTGTGAGAGAGAGTTGAGTGTTGGGGAGACTATCATTTGAAGCACAAGAGCAAGGAGTTCTATAAGATTGAAAGTATGTCTAGAGGTTGGGTGATTAGACTACTTGACCAAATAAAAATCTATCCTTTTCCCAATTTTAGTCTTTGGCAGATTTTAGCTATCTTAGCACAAGTCAAGCAATCATAACACAATTAAAGCAAGCATGCAAAGAGTCTATGAGCAGCGGAAAGTAAAGCATGCAACTTGCAAGAATGTAAGGGAAGGGTTTGGAGAATTCAAACGCAATTGGAGACATGGATGTTTTTGTCGTGGTTCCGATAGGTGGTGCTATCGTACATCCACGTTGATGGAGACTTCAACCCAAGGAGGGTAACGGTTGCGCGAGTCCACGGAGGGCTCCACCCATGAAGGGTCCACGAAGAAGCAACCTTGTCTATCCCATCATGGCCATCACCCACGAAGGACTTGCCTCACTAGCGGTAGATCTTCACAAAGTAGGCAATCTCCTTTCCCTTACAAACTCCTTGGTTCAACTCCACAATCTTTGTCGGAGGCTCCCAAGTGACACCTAGCCAATCTAGGAGACACCACTCTCCAAGAAGTAACAACTGGTGTGTTGATGATGAACTCCTTGCTCTTGTGCTTCAAATGATAGTCTCCCCAACACTCAACTCTCTCTCATAGGATATGGACTTGGTGGAAAGAAGGTTTGAGTGGAAAGCAACTTGGGGAAGGCTAGGGATCAAGATTCATATGGTAGGAATGGAATATCTTGGCCTCAACACATGAGTAGGTGGTTCTCTCTCAAAAAAATGTGTATTGGAAGTGTAGGTATGTTCTGATGGCTCTCTCCACAAATGAAGAGTTGGTGGACGGGTATATATAGCCTCCAAACAAAAACTAACCATTACACACAATTTACCAATCTCGGTGAGACCGAAGTGAAAAACTCGGTCGGACCGATTTAGCAAACCTAGTGACCGTTAGGATTTTCGGTGGGACTGAGATGCAACTCGGTAGGACCGATATGGTTAGGGTTATGGCATAACGTAATCTCGGTGTGACCGATTACACTAACTCAGTGGGACCGATTTTGGTAATAAGCTAACTAGAGAGGTGGTCAGGTAAACTCGGTGGGGCCGATCGCTCATTTTGGTGGGGCCGAAATGTTACAAAAGGAAAACAGAGAGTTTACATTGCAATCTCGGTGGGACCGATCACTCATATCGATAGGACCAAAGCGCTACGAAGGGAAATAGAGAGATTACAACCCCATCTCGGTGTGACCGATATCCCTATCGGTGAGACCGATTTACCTAGGGTTTGTGGCAGTGGCTATGACATTTGAAACTCGGTGGCGCCGGATAGAAAGAATCGGTAGGGCCGAGTTTGACTTATGGTTTAGGTCATATGTGGATGTGGGAAGGTAGTTGAGGGTTTTGGAGCATATCACTAAGCACTATGATGCAAGCAAGCCATTAAGCAACACCTCATCCCTCCTTGATAGTATTGGCTTTTCCTATAGACTCAATGTGATCTTGGATCACTAAAGTATATAAATGTAGAGTCTTGAGCTTTGAGCTTGAGCCAACCTTTTTGTCCTTAATATTTTGAGGGGTCCACATTTCTCATCCATGCCATGCCATTCATTGAGCTTTTCCTGAAATATTGATCTTGGAATAGCATTAGCTCAATGAGCTATATGTTGTTAGGAATTACCAAAACCACCTAGGGATAGTTGCACTTTCAATCTCCCCCTTTTTGGTAATTGATGACAACATATAGATCAAAGCTTCGACAAATGATAATAAGAGTGAAAAACATTATCGCTTTGAGAAGTATGTGAAAAGCAAGAACTCCCCCTAAATTTTTGCATAGTTTATGATTTACTTTGGACTGCAAATGCACAAAGAGTTAGGCTCATGGGTTACTCTTCCATGTCACATACATCTTGGTGGAGCGCTCAAAATGATAATAATTAAATGCATGCACTCATCACCAAGCAAAGTGAATGATCATATAGGGATAAAAAGATAATGTCATCCAACAAGCATTAATGTAGCATATGATCAAACACATGATCATCCAAGTATCACGCAGACAGAAAGTATCTCAAACAAGCAAAGCAAATAAAGTTCAACCACCAAAGCAAGAGAGAATAAGAAGCAACGCTCTCTCTCGAAGCCTATGATCTATACATTTTTCTCCCCCTTTGGCAACAAGTTACCAAAAAGTTCCTGGAAAATGCATAGCACTAAATTGTCTCTCAGGCTTGGTCTTCAGGTGGTGGTGTCCGGATAACTCCAAGAATGAAGGCTTCAGTCAAAGTAGATGGAGCTGATGGAGTAGGTGCTGGAGCTGGTGGCACTAAAGCTGTAGCTGGTGCAGATGACGTGGCTCTGGTGTCTGGAACAGGCAGTGCAGCAGACCTTTGAGCTCTAGGCACTCTGGCAAATGCATCAGTGGTTGTCTTGCCCTTCCTCTCCTGCATATCATCCTGAAGTTGCTCCACAACAGACTAGATCTCAGTTACCTTCACATCCAAGTCATAGAACTTTTGCTCCACGATTCTTTCCAAGCTCACCTGGTTTTGAGTCAAGGTGGCCAGTCCCTTCTCAATCCTCAAAGTGGATGCAATCAAGTAGCCAAGCTGATCTTGCTTGCTCTTCAGAAGATACTGAGATGCTTCTTCAGTAGTTGGCATCCTTGCAGCCTTTTTAGCTTTTGCCTTCTCCTTCTTGGCTTGTGCGTGCACAGAAGATGGTTCATCCTCATTCATAACCACGGTGTTGTCCTCAAAGTCTGGATAGATAGGCATGTGCTCCTTGTCTAGCAGATATGTACCAGTGCCCATCTTGGAGTTGATCAGCTCCTGGATCTGTGGGGCATACCCACAACTCCTCTTCTGATCTGCAGCTGTCCTCTTGATAGTTTCAACTATTAGGCTCATGACTTTGAACTTCTGTGGGACATCAAAGATGTGAAGCAAGTTAATTGCATGGCCTCTGATCATCTTGTGATCACCTGACTTTGGCAAGAGAGCGTGCCTGAGGATCCAGTTGATGGTTGGCAAGCCTGACAGAAGGTAATGTACGGATCCAAACTTATGTGTCTCAAGAGCAGCATCTGGGATCTCCTTGTACATGTGTGCCATGGTGTTGTGATCCTTCTTCTTGCTGGCATAGACATCCAAGTCATCTTCACTCTCTTTTGGGGCATTGATCAACTTCGCCCATTCAGCAACCATGGACTGGTACCTCGTACCTTCAGACATCCAAACAATCCTTCCATCTGGGTAGAAATGAGCTGTGGAGTAGATATGCATGATGAGCTCATCATTCCATTTTGTGAGCTTCTGAGACACAAACTCATCAACGCCACAAGCCTTGAAACTGTCATATACACCTGGATAGTGATCCTCGTTCTCCTTGATGTAGTCTCAGTCGACCCATCTCATGTCACACACTATGGGCTTCCTGTCAAGCAACACTGTCTCATAGAAGTCCTGTTGTTCCTTTGTATGGAACATGTAGTCCACAACAGTCCTCCTCCTGGTGGCATATGGATCTGACTCTCTCCATAGCCTCAGACCTGAGTCCTTCCTGATCTTCATGTTCTCAGCAACTGGATGAGCATCATTGTGATCTGGGATTTTTGGCTTCAGCTTCCTCAAGACATGTGACTCATCATCTTCTTCTTCCATTTCAGCTTCAGGCACTGGGGCCTTGTTCTTCTCCTCAGCAGGGATGTTCCTGGTGCTCCTCTTTGGTTTTGGCTTTGGAGCTGGAGCAGCAGCCTTAGAAGCAGTCTTAGGCTTAGGTGGAACAGCCCCTGCCCTGATGGCATCACCCATAAGCTTCTGAGCTTTGGGTGCTGGTGCAGCATCTTCTTCCTCTTCCTCTTCAGAATCTCTCATGATTGAGGATCTCCCAAGCAATCTAGCAGTGGTCTTTTTAACCCTCTCCTTCCTCTTCTTCTCTGCCACAACCTACTCTTTGGGTGCAGATCCCAAAGTCTCTTGAGTAGATGCTCTGGCCTTAGACATTGGAATTCTCTTGGAAGGAACCTTTTGCTTCATGCCTGGCTTGGTGGCGGCAGCTGTGCCATATTCCTTCTTCGGACTTTTCTCTTTGAGGTGGTTTCTTCTTCCTCAGCCACATAGTCCTCATCCTCTGACTCTAAAGTTCTTTTCTTGTTGGCCCTGGTGGAAGCCTTTGGCAGATTGCTTGGTGTGCTCCTGCTGCCATAATCTGAGCTGCTAGAGGGACTAGTTCCCTCACTCAAGTGAACCTGCTCCTCTGACCTATTCTGGCTATCACTCTGATCAGACATATTGCAAAATACTAACAGCAGACCCTGTGAATAGATATAGATGAGATAGAGTGGATGAGCATCACAAAATGCAGAAGTTTTTGCAAAAGAATGAGTCAAAAACTTAGTTTTAGTTTTCCACAGAAAGCATTTCGGATCAACCGATTTGTAAACTCGGTGATACCGAAGCAGCTGTTGGAACCTAAACTAGTGAACTTGGTCAGACCGAGTCACAGTTCGGTGGCACCGAGACTGCTAGGGTTTCACAAACTCCTGAACTCGGTCACACCGATTTGCAATTCTCGGTCAGACCGAGAATCACATGTGCAATGGCCTGAGCCGAATCGGTGGTACCGAGTTCCACAACTTGGTGGGTCCGAGATGGTTTCGGCGGAAACCTAACCCTAAATTCTCAATTCACGACTAAACTACGGAATGTCGTGGTTCTTAGTCTGACAGTGAGGTAGGGGGGTATGTATGAAGAGGCTAGGCCTTAGCTATTTGGAAGTTGTAAGCACGCAAGGTTTACGAGTTCAGGCCCTTCTCTGAGGAAGTAACAGCCCTACGTCTCGGTGCCCGGAGGCGGTCGATTGGATTATGCGTGAGTAAGATTACAGGGGTGCGAACCCTTCATACTGAGGAGGGGGGTGGCTTATATAGAGTTCGCCAGCCCTCTCTTGCCCTCAGTAATGCAGGGTTTAAGGTATATTTAAGGTGGGCGTTACTGATAACGTCCCTAATAAAGCGTCATGATGATCATAAATACTACTTAATAGCTGACCGTTTGCCTGGGAGCGATTTGAGATCTCCTGGTGGTCGAGTGGTTGGCTTGTTGGTCGAGTGACAGCTTCTTAGTCGAGTGCCTTGGCCCTGTCGAGTGGGATATCTTCAAGTTGTCTGAAAGGTGACTTCCTCTAAGGACGTCCTACGGTAGGGCTCTTAGGACGGGTCCGTGTCCCTACCGTAGGTATATGACTACATCATTAGCCCCCGAACGGATCGAGGCTGGAGTGGAAAAAGAGGTTAGGGACCTTTTCATCCGACCCCTCGGGTTATTATGGGTGCTTCATTCTGGGTCGACTGTCACGGATGACGTCATTAACCTTTTTCAGTCGACTTGATCCGTTCCAAGTCTTTCGTCGAATGGATTTCTTCACTTGCGAGGCATCGAGCGCTGGCGTGCGCGGGATTGCCGTTTCACCAAGTTGTTCTGCAGCTGGCGGAGATCGCGGGATTCGGATTTTTTGGGAAGCACGCGGAACGGGGGCGGCCGCAGTAATCGGGATCGACAGTGCGAAGGCTCCTCGATCCCCGTGCCGCCTTTTTCGCCACGTACAGCGCGCGCGCCTGCCAAGGGATTTGACTGGATAGCTCGGGCCTACCTGTCGGCCACTCGGGAGTGGCCCCTTATAAATAGTTGGCCCGGAGTCCTTCTTCAGTACGCGTGCTCATCTCTTCTGCCCCTCTCTCTGTCTCTCCGTCGTCTCCTCCGCTTCCTTCGCTCTCGCCCTGTCACCATAAAAACCAGCCCGAGACCTTGCCGGCGCGATGGTGAAGAGCAAGACAACCGCCCTGGAGCGTGCGAAGAAGGCGGCGGCGGCCGGGAATGGGAAGAAGTCTGCGCGCGGGGGCTCTTCTTCTCGGACGGCCCTGCCCAAGGGGTGGATCCAGGGCGACTGGATGCCCACGGTGCTTCGTCAGGAGGACCTCGACGATATGGTCGAGGGAGGAGTCATCCTCCACAAGGCGGTGCGTCTTCCGGGGAGAGAAATCGAGCCCCAGCCACGTGACGGTGAGCGCGTCCTCCTGGCGACTCACATTGATCGTGGTTTCTCCTTGCCGCCCCACCCTTTTTTCCGCAATTTCCTGAATTTCTTCGGGGCGCAGCACCACCACTTCACTCCGAACTCCATAGTCTATCTCGCCGCTTTCATTTCTATGTGCGAGGCGTTTCTGGGGTGCCGCCCGCACTGGGGACTTTTCAAGCATATCTTCACCGTTCGCTCTCAGTCGGTGAAGAAGGCTAAGTCGAGTGACGAGAGGACACAGGTGATCCAGTTGTGCGGACGCTTGGCGATCCAGACAAGGGGGAAAAGTTGTTTTCCCTCCATCACTTTTCCGGAGTCAGTTCGAGGGTGGCAGGCGACTTGGTTCTACTGCCAGGATCAAGTGACCCCGGGGCAGTCGACTGGACTCCCACCCTTCACCCTCGACCGAGCTGAAAAGCCGGCTTCTCTGAAGGTGACGCCCGAAGAAAAGGCCCATGTCAAGATACTGGCGGGTCAAGTGGTAGAACTTGTCCGTGAGGGCGTGACGGGGATGGACCTGCTCGAAGTCTTCCTCAGGAGGAGAATCCAACCCCTCCAGGCTCGGGATCACCCGATGTGGTTGTACTCCGGCCTTGAGGACTCCACTCGGGTCCACCCAGAGGAGGTCACCGACGAGATGCTGGAGGGGTGGCTGTCAAGCATTACAGGGAACAAAGACAACCCCCGAGGAGCCAGGAGGGTCGTTCCACTCGACAGCTCTTATGAGGTCGACCAGGTGTGTATTTGCATTTTCGACTGAAATCTTGCTTTCTGCACTGGTCTTCTTTTGAGCAAGTCGACTGACTTTCCATTCTGCCTGCTGTCTTTTAGGCGACCACTGAGATGTATTCGACGCCCAATGGGGTGCAGGGGTCGACTGAGGAAGGTGAGGGAAGCGGAGGCGAGAGCGGCGACGACCAGGGCGAGTGGGAGTCAGACGGCGAAGGAGAGGAAGGCGACGACATCTTCTCCAGCGAGGAGGAGGAGGAAGAAGCCGAACCTCCCCGCCCATAGAGACGATCCAAGCTCGTGCACGACCCGGCGCAGGGACGTGGTCAGGCGACTGCCTCTGTCGGGCCATCGTCGAAACGCCCTCGGACCTCCTCTCCGACCCCGACTGGGAAGGTTCCCAAGCAACCGCGCACGACGCAGTCCAAGCCGCCCAAGACTCTGCCGAAGATGAAGATAACGGTCCCTGTCATCTCTGGGTAACAAGCTTTGACTTCTTTCGTCGATTGGAGGACAGATCCTGAGTCGACTCATTATGCTGAACTGGTTGATTCTTCGAAATTTGCAGTGCTGCTACCTCTGAGGTCTCAGCCAAGGACGACGACCAAGAGATGGGGGATGCTGCAACCTCCAACCCTGGTACGATCATCGACGTTTTGTTTTTGAGTTGACTTGGTCGTTTCTTGCAATTCTTGTCGATTGAAAGTTCTTCCTGCAGCTCCTCCTCAAGTTATCGACCTCCCGGATGATGATGACAATGAGCTGCTGAGGATAGGGAGGACCAGGAGGCCGCCGACTGACAAGGCTCCCCAGCCTGCTCTGGCGCCTAAGGCCGTGGCACGGGATGGCGGCGATGCCCCTCGGGCCTCTGTGTCCTTCGCCAATCCCCTGTCGAGTGCGCAGCCTTCGGCATCGGCTGCCGATCCGACTGCCAATCCTCCGTCGAGTGCGCAGCCCTCGGCGTCGACTGCCGATCCGACTTCACTCTTTGTCGCGTACTCTGCCCCTGAAGACGAAGTGGCCGCTGCGAAGGAGGCCATACGCCAGGCAGGGGTCATGATGGAGCAGGTGAAGAGGGCTCGGGAGGCCAGCCAGGCGGCTTACGACGCGAGTTCGGCGCTTCAGAGTAACGTCCAGGTCAGTTGATTTGATGTTTGTTTGTTTGAAGAGTCTTTCTCTCTCTTTCTCTTCCTTTTTTGAAGATCTTTGTTTCTGTATCTGTACACCCACTGGGTGTGTTTTCTCTTTGGTCGAACCAGTGGGGGCACGCTGAGTGCACCCACTGGGTGTAGTCCCCGAGACTACGGTGGACTGCTGGCAGTCGACTGTAGTCTGTATATTGTGGTTGTGAATCTGAACTTCTTCACTCGGTCTGCCCTGCCAGGTCGAGCGGTCCGTGGCCTGTCGACTGTATGCAGTCATTTTTTTGGTCGAACCAGTGGGGGCACGCTGAGTGCACCCACTGGGTGTAGTCCCCGAGACTACGGTCGAATATTTTTTATTCGGCTGTGGTCTTAGAAACGTCACCATTGTTCCTTAGTTACTCGGGAGCAACTTATCTCAAATGTCTGTCGGCTAGTTTTTTCTTTTGCAGAGATCCTGTGAACTTGTCGCTCGTTATGCTGAATTGGAGAAGCAGAAGATTCAGCTGGACCTTGATTTAGAGCTGGCCAGGACGGAGTTGCAGAAGGTCAGGGAGGGCGCCGCAGGTAAAGCAACTTTGTCGACTGGTTCTGTTTTCAGGCTCGGGCATTCCTTTGCTGTTTCTGATTCCGTCACCGTTTCTTTGTAGGTGAATTGGAAAGAGCGTTGGCGAGGAAGGATCAGGACCTGGCTGTCGCCCGTAAGGCGGCTGACGACAAGATGGTTCTGGCCGAACAGAAGCTGGCTTCGGTCGGCCAGTTGGAGCAAGAGAACGTTAGGTTGCAGGCCGCTCTGACTGATGCCAACAAGCTGGCTGCCAGTTGGAAGAAGAAGCACCTCCTCTTGGGTGAGGAGATGGAAGGCGTCGCCCGTAGGAGGGACGACCTGGAGAGCTTCCTGAGGAGCCTCGCCAAGAGGCTGTACATCAAACTTGAAGGTGCTCCTCTAATTTTGACTATTTTGTACTTTTTGTGTCGACTCAATCCTGTGGTCGTTGGCTTATCTTTAGGTCTTGTGTGCAGAATTCTGTCAGAACTTCGAAGAGGAGACCGGGCGGATCGAAACGGGTCTTGACCCAATCAATTCCCCGGTGAAAGACGACACTGCCATGAACTTGCTCCGACTGGAATCTCGAATCGACGGCGCCGTGGATTACCTGGCTCGACTGAAGGTTGCCGTGTCGCGGATTGACTCGACGCTTTGGCCAGAATCTGCGCTCCAAAACGATCTTGAGTCTCTTATGGCTCGACTTGACAAAATTCCCGATCGAGTGCAGGAGTGGAAAAAGTCCTCTGCCCGGTGCGGCGCTGACGTGGCTCTATCCTTAGTCCGTGTTCATTGCAAGGAGGCGCGAGAAGAAAAACTGGCCGCCGTCCAAGTCGCCAATACCAAGAGGCACAGCTTCCAGGACTTCATGGAGACCTTCATTGCTGCAGCTACTCGCATTGCGGACGGGATCGACTTGGATGAGTTCGTCGCTCCTGCCAGCCCTCCTCTTGAGCAGTGAGAAAACTTTTTATACCTTTCCTTAAATTAACCTCGGGATGCCGAGTGGATTTGTAGTCGTTCAAACTCTGCCGAGCTGAGGGCTCGAGTACTTTGATTCGGGGCCCGAGGCCTTTTGAGTTTTATCCGAACTTTATTTTTGCTGAATGTCTCCGTGGTCTGGAACTGTCGTGAGAGGCTTGATGGCCGACCCCCACCCTGTCGTTGTACATTGTATTTGTGGCGGAGCTCTCGGGAGAAGGCGGCAGTCGACCCACACTCCGTTGCTGTACATTGTATTTGTGGCGGAGCTCTCGGGAGAAGGCGGCAGTCGACCCACACCCAACACCCAGTTGTTGTACATTGTATTTGTGGCGGAGTTCTCGGGAGAAGGCGGCAGTCGACCCACACCCAACAACTAGTTGTTGTACATTGTATTTGTGGCGGAGTTCTCGGGAGAAGGCGGCAGTCGACCCACACCCAACACCTAGTTGTTGTACATTGTATTTGTGGCGGAGCTCTCCACTCGGTAGGATTTTTCAAATTTAGGCGAGTGCCTAACCGCAGCTAAGTCTCTTTGTGGAGAACTTAGGCGAGTGCTGAACTGCAGCTAAGCCTCCGAGTGGGAGGATTGCTCTCCACTCGGTAGGACTTTTCAAACTTAGGCGAGTGTCTGACTGCCGCTAAGTCTCTTCGTGAAGAACTTAGGCGAGTGCTGAACTGCAGCTAAGCCCCCAAGCGGGAGGATTGCTATCCACTCGGTAGGATTTTTCAAATTTAGGCGAGTGTCTGACCGCAGCTAAGTCTCTTCGTGGAGAACTTAGGCGAGTGCTGAACTGCAGCTAAGCCTCCGAGTGGGAGGATCGCTCTCCACTCGGTAGGACTTTTCAAACTTAGGTGAGTGTCTGACTGCCGCTAAGTCTCTTCGTGAAGAACTTAGGCGAGTGCTGAACTGCAGCTAAGCCCCCGAGTGGGAGGATTGCTCTCCACTCGGTAGGATTTTTCAAACTTAGGCGAGTGTCTGACTGTAGCTAAGTCTCTTCGTGGAGAACTTAGGCGAGTGCTGAACTGCAGCTAAGCCCCCGAGTGGGAGGATTGCTCTCCACTCGGTAGGATTTTTCAAACTTAGGCGAGTGTCTGACTGCAGCTAAGTCTCTTCGTGGAGAACTTAGGCGAGTGCTGAACTGCAGCTAAGCCCCCGAGTGGGAGGATTGCTCTCCACTCGGTAGGATTTTTCAAACTTAGGCGAGTGTCTGACTGCAGCTAAGTCTCTTCATGGAGAACTTAGGCGAGTGCTGAACTGCAGCTAAGCCCCCGAGTGGGAGGATTGCTCTCCAGTCGGTAGGATTTTTCAAACTTAGGCGAGTGTCTGACCGCAGCTAAGTCTCTTCGTGGAGAACTTAGGTGAGTGCTGAACTGCAGCTAAGCCCCCGAGTGGGAGGATTGCTCTCCACTCGGTAGGATTTTTCAAACTTAGGCGAGTGTCTGACTGCAACTAAGTCTCTTCATGGAGAACTAAGGCGAGTGCTGAACTGCAGCTAAGCCCCCGAGTGGGAGGATTGCTCTCCACTCGATAGGATTTTTCAAACTTAGGCGAGTGTCTGACTACAGCTAAGTCTTTTCATGGAGAACTTAGGCGAGTGCTGAACTGCAGCTAAGCCCCCGAGTGGGAGGATTGCTCTCCACTCGGTAGGACTTTTCAAACTTAGGCGAGTGTCTGACTGCAGCTAAGTCCCTTCGTGGAGAACTTAGGCGAGTGCTGAACTGCAGCTAAGCCCCCGAGTGGGAGGATTGCTCTCCACTTGGTAGGATTTTTCAAACTTAGGCGAGTGTCTGACTGCAGCTAAGTCTCTTTGTGGAGAACTTAGGCGAGTGCTGAACTGCAGCTAAGCCCCCGAGTGGGAGGATTGCTCTCCACTCGGTAGGATTTTTCAAACTTAGGCGAGTATCTGACTGCAGCTAAGTCTCTTCATGGAGAACTTAGGCGAGTGCTGAACTGCAGCTAAGACCCCGAGTGGGAGGATTGCTCTCCACTTGGTAGGATTTTTCAAACTTAGGCGAGTGTCTGACTGCAGCTAAGTCTCTTCGTGGAGAAATTAGGCGAGTGCTGAACTGCAGCTAAGCCCCTGAGTGGGAGGATTGCTCTCCACTCGGTAGGATTTTTCAAACTTAGGCGAGTATCTGACTGCAGCTAAGTCTCTTCGTGGAGAACTTAGGCGAGTGCTGAACTACAGCTAAGCCCCCGAGTGGGAGGATTGCTCTCCACTCGGTAGGATTTTTCAAACTTAGGCGAACCGGATTCGCAGTTAAGTCACCCACTGGGGGATTTCGGATACATACAACAGTGACAACAGTTATTGGAACGCTCTTATTTCTGATAAAAATGAACCTTAGGAGTTTTTCTTATTACATCTGGTTTAAGAGCGGACTTAAGTGTAAAAGGGGCGGAGAAGCTCCGCGTTCCAAGCTCGAGGTTCGTCGATTTGTCGATCAACATTGTAAAGATGGTATGCTCCATTGTGGAGGACTTTGGTGATGATGAAGGGGCCTTCCCAAGTGGGAGTGAGCTTGTGAGGTTTCTGTTGATCCACTCGGAGGACCAAATCTCCTTCTTGAAAGGCTCGACTCTTCACATTCCGGGCGTGGAATCGACGCAAGTCCTGCTGGTAAATGGTCGATCTGATCATTGCCATCTCCCTTTCTTCCTCCAAGAGTTCGACTGCGTCTTGCCGGGCCTGCTCTGCTTCATCTTCGGTGTAAAGTTCAACTCGAGGCGCATTGTGAAGGAGATCGCTTGGCAGGACAGCTTCGGCTCCATAAACCAGAAAGAACGGGGTCCTTCCAGTCGACCGGTTAGGGGTAGTCCTTAATCCCCACAGCACTGACGGAAGCTCGTCGACCCAAGCGCCTGCCGCGTGCTTGAGATCGCGCATCAGCCGAGGTTTTAGCCCTTTGAGAATCAGACCATTTGCTCTCTCAGCTTGTCCATTCGACTGGGGATGAGCGACTGAGGCGTAGTCGACTCGTGTGCCTTGAGAAGCGCAAAATGCCCTGAAATCGTCCGAATCAAAGTTTGACCCATTATCAGTGATGATGCTATGTGGGACTCCATATCTGAATGTCAACCCTCTGATGAAACTGATAGCGGTGCTAGCGTCAAGGCTCTTTATGGGCTTAGCTTCGATCCATTTGGTAAACTTGTCGACTGCCACAAGCACGTGAGTGAACCCACTCCTGCCCATTCTCAAGGGGCCAACCATGTCCAATCCCCAGACGGCAAAGGGCCAGACGAGCGGAATGGTTTTCAGGGCTGACGCGGGCTTGTGTGACATGTTGGAGTAGAACTGGCAGCCCTCGCACCTGTCGACTATCTCTTTCGCCATCTCATTTGCCCTTGGCCAATAAAATCCAGCTCGGTATGCTTTAGCCACAATGGTCCGAGAGGATGCATGGTGACCGCAGGTTCCCGAGTGGATATCGTTGAGGATTATTTGACCTTCTTCTGGCGTTATGCATCTCTGGACGACTCCGGTCGCACTTTCTCTGTACAGCTGTCCCCTTATGACTGTGAAGGCCTTAGATCGGCGGACGATCTGTCGAGCCTCCTCTTCGTCTTCCGGGAGTTCTTTCCTTAGGATATATGCAATGTATGGTATCGTCCAGTCGGGGGTGACTGCCAAGACTTCCATGATCAGGTCGACTACTGCAGGCACTTCAACTTCAGTCGGGTCCGCGGCACTTTTCGGCTGCGGGGCTTCTTCTGTGAAAGGATCTTCTTGTACTGACGGCAAGTGAATGTGTTCCAAGAACATGTTGCTTGGAATGGCTTCTCTCTTGGAGCCTATATTTGCCAAGTCGTCGGCTGCCTGGTTTTTCAGTCGAGGGATGTGGTGGAGTTCCAACCCCTCGAACTTCTTCTCTAGCTTCCGTACTGCATTGCAGTATCCAGTCATTGCCGGACTCCTGACATCCCATTCCTTCATCACTTGATTAACCACCAGATCTGAGTCGCCATAGACCATGAGGCGACGGACGCCGAGTGAAATGGCCATGCGCAACCCATACAAAAGTGCTTCATATTCTGCTTCGTTATTGGAGGAATCGAAGTGAATCTGGAGAACGTATCTGAGCTTGTCTCCTCGGGGGGAGACCAGAACTACCCCCGCGCCCGCACCATTCAGCATCTTAGACCCATCGAAGAACATAGTCCAGTGTTCCGAGTGAACTTGAGTCGGAAGTTGCTGTTCAATCCACTCGGCGATAAAATCCGCGATCGCTTGAGATTTGATGGCTTTCTTTGCTTCAAACTTGATGTCTAAAGGAAGGAGTTCAATTGCCCACTTGGCCACTTGACCAGTTGCATCTCTGTTATGCAGGATCTCCGATAATGGAGCGTCGCTGACGATTGTAATGGAGTGGTCAGAGAAATAGTGTGCAACTTTCTTCGTGGTCATGTAAATCCCATATACAAGCTTCTGGTAGTGGGGGTATCTTTGTTTTGAAGGGGTCAAAACTTCAGACACATAATAAACAGGGCGTTGAACTTTGAAGGCCTTCCCTTCCTCTTCTCTCTCGACCGTAAGTACTGTACTGACAACTTGTCCCGTGGCTGCAATATAAAGCAGCAGAGGCTCTTTGCTGATTGGAGCAGCTAGCACCGGCTGGGTGGAGAGCAGAGCTTTGAGCTCCGCAAACGCTGCATCAGCTTCTGGAGTCCATTCGAACTTGTCAGACTTTTTCATCAGTCGGTAAAGAGGCAACGCTTTTTCACCGAGTCGAGAGATGAATCGACTTAAGGCGGCCAAGCAGCCTGTAAGTTTTTGGACATCATGCACACGTACAGGACGCTTCATCCGGAGTATGGTTCCAATTTTTTCAGGATTGGCGTCGATTCCCCGTTCGGAAACGAGAAAACCGAGTAGCTTGCCACCTGGAACTCCGAAAGTGCATTTTCACGGATTGAGCTTGATATCGTACCTCCTGAGGTTGGCGAAGGTTTCAGTAAGGTCAGCCCGTAGGTCGGAACCTTTCCGAGACTTGACTACGATATCGTCCATGTACGCCTCCACATTCCGACTGATTTGAGTGAGTAAACACTTCTGGATCATTCTCATGAATGTGGCTCCGGCGTTCTTGAGGCCGAACGGCATGGTGACGTAACAGAAGCATCCGAATGGAGTGATGAAAGCTGTTTTGATTTCGTCGGGTCCATACAGACGGATCTGATGGTACCCGGAATAGGCATCTAGAAAAGACAATCTCTCACATCCCGCAGTTGAGTCGACAATTTGGTCGATGCGAGGAAGAGGAAAATGATCTTTCGGGCAGGCCCGATTGATATGCTTGAAATCAATGCACATGCGGAGTGACTTGTCCTTCTTGGGGACCATGACAACATTGGCGAGCCACTCGGAGTGGTAGATCTCTCGAATGAACTCAGCTGCTAAGAGCCGAGCCACCTCTTCGCCGATAGCTTGTTTTTTCTGGACGGCGGACCGTCGCAGATGTTCCTTCACGGGTTTGAACTTTGAGTCGACTCGTAGGCGGTGCTCAGCCAGCCCCCTGGGAACTCCGGGCATGTCAGAGGGTTTCCATGCGAAGATGTCCCAGTTCTCACGGAGGAGCTGGATGAGCGCTTCTTCCTATTTGGAGTCGAGCGTCGTTGAGACGTGAGTCGGAGCTGCGTCGGGGTCGGTCGGGTGAATGTGGACCGTCTTCGTTTCGCCGGCCGACTGAAAAGCTGATTCGGAGGCAGGCTTCTTAGCCCACAGCAATTCACTCGGGTCGGCAGTCTTCTGGTACTCTTTCAGCTCGACTACTGCCATCTGAGCGTCGGCGATCTTCGATCCCTTCTGGAAACATTCTTCTGCCTTCTTCCGGTTGCTTGTAACAGTGATCACACCTTTGGGACCAGGCATCTTTAATTTAAGATACACGTAGCATGGTCGAGCCATGAAGCATGCATAAGCCGGTCTGCCCAAGGTGGCGTGATAAGCACTCTGGAAGTCCACAACTTCAAACGTTAACTTTTCTTTGCGGTAATTCTTTGAATCACCGAAAACCACATCAAGAGCAATTTGGCCGAGTGACTCGGCTTTCTTCCCAGGAATGACTCCGTGGAAGCTCATGTTACTGGCGCTGAGTCTGGACATCGGAATGCCCATTCCTTTCAAGGTTTCCGCGTACAGTATGTTCAGGCCACTGCCACCGTCCATTAGGACTTTGGTCAGTCGAGTGCCTTCGAAAACTGGGTCGACCACCAAAGCTTGCCTCCCACGGGTGGCAATGTGTGTTGGATGATCGGATTGGTCGAACGTGATGGCCGTCTGGGACCACTTTAGGTAACTGGGAGTTGCAGGGGCAACCATGTTCACCTCCCGGTTAATGACTTTCAGTCAACTTTTGCTTTTGACATCGGCAAAAATCATCAGGGTGGAATTGACCTGGGGGTATCCATCGTCACTATCATCCCTGTCCTCAACTCTGTCCGGCTCTTTCTCTTTATCCTTGGGCTGCTTGCCCTGAAACTGTTGGATCAGGAGCCGGCATTGTCGAGTGGTATGTTTGGGGTAAATAAAATTACCCTCTTCGTCTTTCTTGGTGTGGATGTGACATGGCAAATCCAAAACATCATTCCCATCCTGATCCTTGACTTTCTTGGGCTTCCAACTGTTCTTGGGTTTCCCCTTGAAGTTTCCCTGAGCCACAGCTAGGGCCTCCCCAGGAGCGGCTGGCTCGGCCTTCCGCTTTTGCTTCCGACTGGAGTTTCCTCCGGTTTCTTGGGCGACTGATTTAAGTTTGCCGCTTCGGAGTCGGTCTTCGTCTTCTCCATTAGCGTACTTGGTGGCAATCTCCATCATCCGATTAAGGGACATCTCTCCGGTCCGGCCAAATTTCAGATTCAACTCCCTGTACTTGACCCCTTCCTTGAAAGCGCAGACTGCTTGATGGTCAGGCACGTTTTCGACCGAGTGGTGCAGTGTGATCCACCTTTGGATGTATTCCCTCAGTGTTTCATTCGGCTTCTGTACGCAAGACCGCAGCTCTGTAAGGCCTGCAGGGCGCTTGCATG
The DNA here is from genome assembly GCA_034509565.1 of Triticum monococcum. Taxonomy (NCBI): domain Eukaryota; kingdom Viridiplantae; phylum Streptophyta; class Magnoliopsida; order Poales; family Poaceae; genus Triticum; species Triticum monococcum. The sequence continues at coordinate 481,715,956 of CM067843.1, forward strand.
TCCCTTCGAAGGTTGTAACAAACACTCGGGAGAGATCCTCCCAAGTGTAAATGCTGCTGGGCGCCAGCTGATTCAGCCACGCCCTAGCTGAGCCTTCCAACATGAGGGGTAAATGCTTCATGGCCACCTCGTCGTTGCCGCCACCGATCTGCACAGCCACTCGGTAATCTTTGAGCCACGTGTCAGGCTTGGACTCGCCGGTGAACTTGCTGATTCCAGTCGCCAGCCGGAAGTTGGGTGGGATCACCGCGGCTCTGATGGCTCGACTGAAACACTCAGGCCCCGAGGCGTCTGCCCTGCTGTCGGTAGGCGTATCTCTGTTGTGGCCCTCACGATGAGCCCTGTTCCTGTCCACCAGACCTTGAACGAGGATGGATCTCGCGTCAAAGCCTGGGTCTCTAGGGTCGACTGGGACCCTCTGCCCAGTGTGATGAGGGCGCCTGTCGTCTCGATGTCGAGGTGCATACGATCCACTCCGTAGAGGAGGGGACGGCACCCGACGCCCATCATCACGGTTGAGTCGGTGATCGTATTACTCGTTCCCCCTATACCGATCGTGCCGGTCTCCACGCCCCTCACGCCTCGGGGGCGATCTCGGGCTGTGAGCCGACTGGACGGTCTCCGTTGCGACGGATCGACTGTGGATCCTGTCCCGCGACTGAGAGACGGCGGAATTCTGATTCCCCGCTGCTCGGAGCAATGCTCTGATCTGCAGCAATCCTCTTCCGGCCTCCGACTGGGAGGGCTGGATCGACTCCGCTATGAGGGCCGCGGCAGCCAGGTTCTGAACCGGAGTTCGGTACACCTGTGGTGACGGGAAGAGCTGCCGTCGACTGGGTTCGGGTGCCGGTTGGCGTCGACTGGACTCGGGAGCCCGCTGACGTCGACTGGACTCGGGAGCCCGCTGACGCGCCTGCTCGTCGAGAGCTCGCTGTAGGTTTTCCAGTCGAGTGCGCTCGGCTAGATTAGCCAAGCGCGCATCCTCCAAGGCCCGGGCCTCGGGGGTTTCTCCAACAATAGGTGTGTAGAGCGCGTCCATGTTCCGGCGACGAAGCTCCTCCCGCTGCAACGACGTCAGAGGTTCGGGGAGGTATTCGTCGTGAGGGCGCGACGGATCGCCCCTGTCGGCACCATCATCAGTACGAGGGAATCCGGGGGGACTGCGCGTCCCCTCGACCGCCAGGACCTCTGCCAGGGGGTCGCTGCTGTCGCACTCGGAAGCGGACTCCATGGAGCCAGTCGACAGATCGAACAGGCCGCAGAGGGATTCGTTAGGCTCGATTGCAGCGACCTGCTGGGTCGCCGACTGGCGGGCCAGGGCGCGCTTCATCCACCGCTGGAGCCTCGACCGACCCGAGCGCTTGCGCTGGCGGGAGACAGGAGGGGGAGATGGCACGGGAGTCGACCGATATGGGGTCGAGGGCTGCCTCAGGAGGACGCCACGGACGCACGCGCGGAAGTGCGTCGCACCGCGGACGGGGAGTGCGTCGACGTCGAGCGGCGCCTCCTGGAGCCAAGCGGAGTCGTCGGCGATGAAAGTAAGTCGGTCGAGATGGATCTCGCGGCCCGCCGCCAAGGCTCCGCAGGAAAACATGATCGAGTGGATCGACGAAAATCGCAACTTCTCCAAATTAGGCGCTAAGACTATTGCCCCACGGTGGGCGCCAACTGTCGTGGTTCTAAGTCTGACAGTGAGGTAGGGGGGTATGTATGAAGAGGCTAGGCCTTAGCTATTGGGAAGTTGTAAGCACACAAGGTTTACGAGTTCAGGCCCTTCTCTGAGGAAGTAACAGCCCTACGTCTCGGTGCCCGGAGGCGGTCGATTGGATTATGCGTGAGTAAGATTACAGGGGTGCGAACCCTTCATACTGAGGAGGGGGTGGCTTATATAGAGTTCGCCAGCCCTCTCTTGCCCTCAGTAATGCAGGGTTTAAGGTATATTTAAGGTGGGCGTTACTGATAACGTCCCTAATAAAGCGTCATGATGATCATAAAGACTACTTAATAGCTGACCGTTTGCCTGGGAGCGATTTGAGATCTCCTGGTGGTCGAGTGGTTGGCTTGTTGGTCGAGTGCCTTGGCCCTGTCGAGTGGGATATCTTCAAGTTGTCTGAAAGGTGACTTCCTCTAAGGACGTCCTACGGTAGGGCTCTTAGGACGAGTCCGTGTCCCTACCGTAGGTATATGACTACATCACGGAGTGTTTTGACTGGATAAGAATGATCTCAATCGTGGCAAGATACATGGTGAACACAATGTGCTAGGAATCAGATAGGGATAGCATAGTGATCGAGTTCATACCCTAGTTCGGCGATGAACTCGCTACGGCGGCAACGGCGGGGTTGATTCCCGTTGACGGCGGCGGAGACCAGTGGCAGGAGACGGCTGCAGACGAGGAAGACGATCCGGAGACCCTGGAGGCAGAGCGGGCTAAGCGTGGCTCGAGGAGGTTCGGAAAGTTTTCCAAAATTTGACCCGTGGGTATATATAGCCCGACCCTGTCGGTGTGACCGAGTGGAACAACTCGGTGGCACCGAGATGCATAACTGCAAGCAGTTACTGCAACTCGGTGTGACCGAAAAGTTCAAATCAGTTGCACTGAGATTGAAAACCTAGATCGACTTAGTGATCTCAGTATGACCGAAATGGGTGAATCGGTCAGACCGAAACGCACAAAGAAGTTTTGGAAGTTTAATTCTATGACGAATCGGGGACTCCGAGTGCTCCTCACACAGAGTGGTTCGAATCTCACTCGATCAAATTTTGTGATGCAGCATGAATAGAGTTTGAGACGAGAAAAGCATAGGTAGCTAGAGAAGGTTCTTAGGCATTCTTGTCCATCCACTTGTCCAAAAGAAAAGGAAACCAATCAATCAAAACAACAAGTGGATGTCCCCGAATGAGTAAATTATGCAACCAACAAGCTCACACAATAAAATGGCAAATGATATATGTGGCAAAGCATGCACAAACAATTATAGCATCTATCAAGCAATTGGCGATGACTAGGTCATCTATATATGAGTATATTGACTTAGGAGTCAAATGAGAACATTTGATCATACGTCATACTCATAGTTTAAGCACAAGTGGGGTTACCACTTTTACATAAAGCGTTGTTGTGTTCACACCATTAGACTTGCTTTAACTCAATTGTTAGAGTAAAGCTCCCCCTAGATGTGAGATCCCCTCTAAGAGGGATGAACTAACCTTGGGTTTTGTCGATGATGACTTCTTGTAGGTTTTGAAGATGTGGATGCTCTAAGTTGATGTAGATCATTTGGAGCTATCCTTTGGAGTGACTTGCGCCTTCAATACCTACACGGGTTAGTCCCACAAGGAACAAACAAGGATATCTATAGACATAGAATGATGCACACACAAGATGATGTCTATGAAAGCTTTAGGTTACCTTGTCCCTTGTCTTACCAACAAGAGGGTTTGTGACTCCTTGAACTAGTGCAAGATGTGGAAGTTGATTGCACTTGTTCTTGCCAAAATGATGAGAGTGAAGTATGTTGGCGGAGTCACCCTCAAGAACTCTCTAGTTCTTCTTCTTCGGGAACCACACCATCTTGATGGGAATCCTCGGAGTTGTAGTTGTACTTGATGAAGTGGAACTTGATGTAGTCTTGGGAACCCACTTGACCAAGGCCTTAGGAGCTTCTTCAAATGCATCAATTTCCTCTTGAAGCTTGTCCTTGCCTTTTTGCTTGTGGTCTTGTGGTGGAAGATCATCTTGAGCTTCTGTCCCTTTGGATGAAGTAGGATCATAGTTCTCTTTTTAAGGAACAAACTTTTTGTTGGGGTATTGATCTTTTTCCCACTCAACTCCATTGGCATTGAACTTTCGTTCAAAACCAATACCTTGATTCTTCCGGTGCCTTCCTTGCTTGCGTACAATTTCTTCGAAGTGCTTACTCCCGGCAAGGCTCTTGTAAACACCTTTCTCTATAATTCCATTCAATAAGCTATTTTCTTGCTCAAGTGTAACTTGGCTAAGAGAATCGTTAGTGGAATCAAGAGAACTACTAGAAGCAACAATATTGGATTTAGCATGATTATTGTTACTACTAGAAGAAGAATCCTTCTTGTTCTTGTTACTAGACTTGACTTGAGGCATGTAAGTGGATAAGAGTAAACGCTTGGCAATGTAAGAAGAACTTTTCTTGCGAAGATCATCATTGATTGCCTTTAAGAACTCATGCTCTTGCTCAAGATTGAGCTTCTCAAAACGTAATTTATCATGAGTCCTTAAAAGTTCTCGATGATCTCCCAAGATAGTTTCATGAGCTAACTTAAGAGTGTTTAGTTCTTTAGTTAGAGACTCAATCTTCTCCTTATCATTGTCATTCGTTTCATCATAGTATTCATCACTAAAGTTGTCAACAAGTAACTCATCATCACCTAACAAGTCATCTTCGTCACTATTGAAATCAACATACTCGGGGTGTGATACCTTTGGACCTTTGGCCATGAAGCATCTTCCAATTCCTTCATTTGTTGAATCAAATGTGTCGTACGAGTTGGTTGACACAAGTACTAGACCGGCAACACCTTCATCTTGAGTATATTCTGAGTCGGAGTGATAGCTTCTCTCGGAGTCATTGTCGGAGTCGGAGCCGGATACCCATTCACCAACATGAGCTTGATCTCTTTGTTTTGTGTAGCTCCTAGATGACTTGTCCTTCCTTTCTGAATCCTTGCTTCTCCGTGAGGGTCTTCGTTCATATTGATCATCCCTACTCCTTCTCTCCCTTGATTGTGATTCTTCTCTTCTACTTCTTCTTTTGGGAGAATCTTCTCCTCTCTTGTGGGGAGCCGTACACTCATTAGAGTAGTGTCCGGGTCTTCCACAATTATAGCAATTTCGTTCATGACTCGAAGATCTTTTGTCATTGTAGGACCTTGACTTGGAACATCTTTCCTTGCTTCTACTCTTGTAGAACTTGTTGAAGTTCTTCACCATTAGGCTCAATTCTTCATTGAAGGCTCGTTTCTCACTTGATGATGTAGGAGCATCACATGAGGCTTTGTAAGCACCACTTGACTTGTTGTGAAGCTCTTCCTTATCCTTGAGTGACATCTCATGAGCAACAATTCTTCCAATGACTTCCGTTGGCTTGAGATCTTTGTAGTTGAGCATCATTTGGATCAATGTGCACACGGTATCATATTTTCAATCCAAGGCTCTTAGGATCTTATTGATGATGAATCTATCGGTCATATCTTCGCTTCCTAAGCCGGCAATCTCATTTGTGATGAGAGCAAGCCTAGAGTACATTTCGGCGACACCTTCACCATCCTTCATTTTGAACTTGTCAAGTTGACTTTGAAGCACATCCAACTTGGATTCCTTGACGGATTCGGTACCTTCATGCATATCAATCAAAGTATCCCAAATTTCCTTTGCATTCTCAAGACGGTTGATTTTGTTGAATTCTTCGGGGCACAATCCGTTGAAGAGGATATCACAGGCTTGAGCATTGTATTGTAGCATCCTCAACTCATCCGCGGTAGCTTCAGATTCGGTTCTCTCCCATCAAAGAATTCACCTTGCAAGCCAACACACACAATATCCCAAACGGCGGGGTTATGTCCAAGAATATGCATTTTCATCTTATGCTTCCAACTAGCAAAAATAGTGCCATCAAAGTAAGGACCTCTACGGTGATAATTTCCCTCACTAGACGCCATACTCTCCTAGGTTGTGAAACTAAGGCTATGACCACCAAAAGCTATGGAAATCAAAGCAAATGGAGACCAAAGCTCTGATACCACTTGTAGGATCGAAAGTATGTCTAGAGGGGGGTGATTAGACTACTTGACCAAATAAAAATCTATCCTTTTCCCAATTTTAGTCTTTGGCAGATTTTAGCTATCTTAGCACAAGTCAAGCAATCATAACACAATTCAAGCAAGCATGCAAAGAGTCTATGAGCAGCGGAAAGTAAAGCATGCAACTTGCAAGAATGTAAGGGAAGGGTTTGGAGAATTCAAACGCAATTGGAGACACGGATGTTTTTGTCGTGGTTCCGATAGGTGGTGCTATTGTACATCCACGTTGATGGAGACTTCAACCCAAGGAGGGTAACGGTTGCGTGAGTCCATGGAGGGCTCCACCCACGAAGGGTCCATGAAGAAGCAACCTTTTCTATCCCATCATGGCTATCGCCCACGAAGGACTTGCCTCACTAGCGTTAGATCTTCACGAAGTAGGCGATCTCCTTGCCCTTACAAACTCCTTGGTTCAACTCCACAATCTTTGTCGGAGGCTCCCAAGAGACACCTAGCCAATCTAGGAGACACCACTCTCGAAGAAGTAACAAATGGTGTGTTGATGATGAATTCCTTGCTCTTGTGCTTCAAATGATAGTATCCCCAACACTCAACTCTCTCTCACGGGATATGGACTTGGTGGAAAGAAGGTTTGAGTGGAAAGACACTTGGGGAAGGCTGGAGATCAAGATTCATATGGTAGGAATGGAATATCTTGGCCTCAACACATGAGTAGGTGGTTCTCTCTCAGAAAATGTGTATTTGAAGTGTAGGTATGTTCTGATGGCTCTCTCCACAAATGAAGAGTTGGTGGAGGGGTATATATAGCCTCCACACAAAAACTAACCATTACACACAATTTACCAATCTCGGTGAGACCGAAGTGAAAAACTCGGTCGGGCCGATTTAGCAAACCTAGTAACCGTTAGGATTTTCGGTGGGACTGAGATGCAACTCGGTAGGACCGATATGGTTAGGGTTATGGCATAACATAATCTCGGTGTGACCGATTACACTAAGATAGCTAAAATCTGCCAAAGACTAAAATTGGGAAAAGGATAGATTTTTATTTGGTCAAGTAGTCTAATCACCCCCCTCTAGACATACTTTCGATCCTACAAGTGGTATCAGAGCTTTGGTCTCCATTTGCTTTGATTTCCATAGCTTTTGGTGGTCATAGCCTTAGTTTCACAACCTAGGAGAGTATGGCGTCTAGTGAGGGAAATTATCACCGTAGAGGTCCTTACTTTGATGGCACTATTTTTGCTAGTTGGAAGCATAAGATGAAAATGCATATTCTTGGAAATAACCCCGCCGTTTGGGATATTGTGTGTGTTGGCTTGCAAGGTGAATTCTTTGATGGGAGAGAACCGAATCTGAAGCTACCGCGGATGAGTTGAGGATGCTACAATACAATGCTCAAGCCTGTGATATCCTCTTCAACGGATTGTGCCCCGAAGAATTCAACAAAATCAACCGTCTTGAGAATGCAAAGGAAATTTGGGATACTTTGATTGATATGCATGAAGGTACCGAATCCGTCAAGGAATCCAAGTTGGATGTGCTTCAAAGTCAACTTGACAAGTTCAAAATGAAGGATGGTGAAGGTGTCGCCGAAATGTACTCTAGGCTTGCTCTCATCACAAATGAGATTGCCGGCTTAGGAAGTGAAGATATGACCGATAGATTCATCATCAATAAGATCCTAAGAGCCTTGGATTGAAAATATGATACCGTGTGCACATTGATCCAAATGATGCTCAACTACAAAGATCTCAAGCCAACGGAAGTCATTGGAAGAATTGTTGCTCATGATATGTCACTCAAGGATAAGGAAGAGCTTCACAACAAGTCAAGTGGTGCTTACAAAGCCTCATGTGATGCTCCTACATCATCAAGTGAGAAACGAGCCTTCATTGAAGAATTGAGCCTAATGGTGAAGAACTTCAACAAGTTCTACAAGAGTAGAAGCAAGGAAAGATGTTCCAAGTCAAGGTCCTACAATGACAAAAGATCTTCGAGTCATGAACGAAATTGCTATAATTGTGGAAGACCCGGACACTACTCCAATGAGTGTACGGCCCCCTACAAAAGAAGAGAAGATTCACCCAAAAGGAGAAGTAGAAGAGAAGAATCGCCACCAAGAGAGAGGAGTAGATATGATCATTATGAACAAAGAATATCATGGATAAGCAAGGATTTAGAAAGGAAGGACAAGTCATCAAGGAGCTACACAAAACAAAGACATCAAGCTCATGTTGGTGAATGGGTATCCGGCTCCGACTCCGACAATCACTCCTAGAGAAGTTATCACTCCGACTCCGAATATACTCAAGATGAAGGTGTTGCCGGTCTAGCACTTGTGTCAACCAACTCGTATGACATATTTGACTCACCAAATGAAGGAATTGGAAGATGCTTCATGGCTAAAGGCCCAAAGGTATCACACCCCGAGTATGTTGATTTCAATAGTGATGAAGATGATTTGCTAGGTGATTATGATTTACTTCTTGACAAGTCTAGTGATGAAAACTATGATGAACTTGCTATTAATCATGCTAATCAAGATAAAACGAATGATGATGATAAGAAGGATATTGAGCGTCTAACTAAAGAACTAAACACTCTTAAGTTAGCTCATGAAACTACCTTGGAAAATCATCGAGAGCTTTTAAAGTCTCATGAGAAGTTACATTTTGAAAAGCTCAATCTTGAGCAAGATCATGAGTTCTTAAAAGCAATCAATGATGATCTTCCCAAGAAAAGTTCTTACATTGCCAAGCGTTTACTCTTGTCTAATTACATGCCACAAGTCAAATCTAGCAACAAGAGTAAGAAAGATTCTTCTTCTAGTAGTAACAATACTCATGTTAAATCCTATGTTGTTGCTTCTAGTAGTTCTCTTGATTCCACTAATGATTCTCTTAGCCAAGTTACACTTGAGCAATAAAATAGCTTATTGAAGGGAATTATAGAGAAAGGTGTTTACAAGAGCCTTGCCGGAAGTAAGAAATTTGAGGAAATTATACGCAAGCAAGTAAGGCACACGAAGAATCAAGGTATTGGTTTTGAATGAAAGTTCAATGCCAATGGAGTTGAGTGGGAAGAATATCAATACCCCAAGACGAAGTTTATTCCTCAACAAGAGAAGTATGATCCTACTTCCTTCCAAGGGACACAAGCTCAAGATGATCTTCCACCACATGACCACAAGCAAAAAGACAAGGACAAGCCTCAAGAGGAGATTGATGCATTTGAAGAAGCTCCTAAGCCCATGGTCAAGTGGGTTCCCAAGACTACATCAAGTTATACTTCATCAAGTACGACTACAACTCCAAGGATTCCCATCAAGATGATGTGGAACCCGAAGAAGAAGAACTAGAGAGTTCTTGAGGGTGACTCTGCCAACATACTTCACTCATATCACTTTGGTGAGGACAAGTGCAAACAACTTCCACATCTTGCACTAGTTCAAGGAGTCACAAACCCTCTTGTTGGTAAGACAAGGGACAAGGTAACCTATTGCCTTCATGGACATCATATTATGTGAACATCACTCTATGTCTATGTGTATCCTTGTTTGTTCCTTGTGGGACTAACATGTGTAGGTATTAAAAGTGCAACTCACTCCAATGGATTCCTCCAAATGATCTACATCGACATTAAGCATCCATATCTTCAAGACCTACATGAAATCATCATTGACAAAACCCAAGGTTAGTTCATCCCTCTTAGGGGTATATCACATCTAGGGGGAGCTTTACTCTAATCAATAGAGCTAAAGCAACTCTAATGGTGTGAACAGAACAATGCTTTATGTAAAAGTGGCAACCCCACTTGTGCTTAAACGATGAGTATGGCCTACGATCAAATGTTCTCATTTGACTCCCCAGTCAATATACTCATATATAGATGACCTAGTCATTGCCAATTGCTTGATAGATGCTAGAGTGTTTCTGCATGCTTTGCCACATATTTCATTTGCCATTTTTTGCATGAGCATGCACATTGCATATTTTACTCATTCGAGGACATCCATTTGTTGCTTTGATTGTTTGGATTTTCTCTTTTGCCAAGTGGATGGACAATAATGTCTAAGAACCTCCTCTAGCTATCTATGCTTTTCTTGTCTCAAACTCTATTCATGCTACATCAAAAAGTTTGATCAAGTCAGATTCGAACCACTCTGTGTGACGAGCACTCGGAGTCCTCGATTCGTCATAGACTTAAACTTCCAAAACCTCTCTGTGCATTTCAGTCTGGTCAATCCATCCATTTAGGTCACACCGATTCACCGAGTTGATCTAGGTTTTCAATCTCGGTGCAACCGATTTGAACTTTTCGCTCACACCGAGTTGGAGTAACCGCTTGCGATTCTGCATCTCGGTGCCACTGAGTTGTTCCACTCAGTCACATAGACAGGGTCGGGATATATATACCGACGGGTCGAATTTTGGAAATTTCTCCAAAACTCTTCATCCCGTGCGTGTCTTGCTCCGCTGTCCCGGGTCTCCGGATTGTCTCCTCGTCGCCAGCGACCTCCCACCGCTGGTCTCCATCACCGTCAATGGGATTCTGCCCCGCCGTTGTCGCCGTAGAGAACTCCCGCCGAACTAGGGTATGAGTTCAACTTTATGTGCTAATTCCTCATTCTGATTCCTAGCACATTGCTTTGCCATGATCAGTACCAAGTATGAAATCAATCTATCCAGAGAAAGCTCCCTTTAGGTTAGGTTTGATTCGAAAATTTAGGGTTAGGTCTCCGCCGAACTCATCTCGGACCGACTGAGTTGTAGAAATCGGTCTCACCGATTTGGCTTAGGCCATTGCACATGCGCTTTTCGGTCTGACCAAAAATTGCAAATCGATGCGACCGAGTTCGATTCTCTATGAAACCCTAGCAATCTCGGAGCCACCGAATTGTGACTCGGTCTGACCGAGTTGTATCTCCGAGTTTAACAAATCGGTAGCTCTGGAATGCTTTCTGTTGAGAACTAAAACTAAGTTTTTGACTCATTTATTTTGCAAAAACTCTGCACTTTCTTATGCTCATCCATTCTACCTCATCTACATCTATTCACAGGGTTTGCTTTCAGTTTGCCTGCCAAGATGTCTGACTAGAGTGATAACCAAAACAGATCTGAAGAGCAAGTGCAAATGAGTGAGGGCACTAGTCCCTCAAGAACCTCAGATGATGGTAGCAGGAGCACTCCCAGTAACTTGTCAAAGGCAGCCACCAGGACAAGGAGGAAGAAAACCTCAGATTTTGAAGATGAGGACTATGTGGCTGTTGAGGAGGAAGTTAGCTCCAAAAAGAAGGTGCTGAAGAAAGAGTATGGTACTGCTGCAACAACTAAGCCAGGGTTGCATAAGAAGGCACCTGCAAAAAGAGTTCCAATGTCTAAGGTCAGGGCCTCAACTGCTGAAACCTCTAAGCCAACTGAAGAGGTTGCTGGAGAGGGAAAGAAGAGGAAAGAGAGGGTCAAAAAGACCACTGCCAGATTCCTTGGTAGATCCTCCATAATGAGAGAGCCAGAAGAAGATGAAGAGGAAGCGGATGCTGCACCAGAACCCAAGTCTCAGAAGCTCATGGGAGATGCAATCAAGTCAGGGGCTACTCCATCAAAACCCAAAACTGCTCCCAAGGCTGCTGCTCAAGCTCAAAAGCCTTCTAAGCCCAAGAGAAACACCAGGAACATCCCAGCTGAAGAAAAGAACAAGGCCCCAGTGCCTGAAATTGAAGAAGAAGATGGAGAAGGCCAAGTGCTAAGAAAACTTAAACCTAAAATTCCAGACCACAATGACACACATCCAGTGGCAGAGGACATGAACATCAGGAAGGATGCAAGACTGAGACTTTGGAGACAATTTGATCCCTATGTTGTGAGGAGGAGGACTACAGTGGACTATAGGTTCCACACCAAGGAACATCAGGATTTCTATGAGACCATTCTGCTTGACAAGAATCCAATTGTCTATGATATGAGATGGGTTGATTGGGAATTCATTGATGAGAATGAAGATTATTTCCCAGGTGTACATGAAAGCTTCAAAGCTTGTCGAGTTGATGAGTTTGTGAGTCAAAAGTTGACCAAAATGGAATGATGAGATCGTTATGCAGTTCTACTCCACTGCTCATTTCTATCCAGATGGCAAAATCGTGTGGATGTGTGAGGGTACAAGGTACCAATCAACTGTTGATGAGTGGGCCAAGTTGATAAATGCCCCAGAAGAGCAAGAGGATGATTTGGATGTGTATGCCAAGAAGAAGAAGGACCACAACTCAATGGCAAACATGTACAAGGAGATCCCCGACAAAGCTTTGGAGACACATAAGCTTGGATCTGTGCATTATCTATTGTCTGGTCTGCCTACAATTAACACAATCTTAAGGCATACTCTGTTACCAAAATCTGGAGATCACAAGATGATAAGAGGGCATTCCATCAACTTGCTGCAGATATTTGATGTTCCTAAAAAATTCAAGGTCATGAGTCTGATTGTTGAGACAATCAAGAGGACTGCTGCAGATCAGAAAAGATCTTGTGGGTATGCTCCACACATTCAGGTTCTCATCAACTCAAAGATGAGCACATGCACTTACCTTTTGGACAAGGAGCACTTACCTTTGCACCCAGAATTTGAGGATAGCGTAGTTGTGATGAATGAGAATGAACCTTCATCAGTGCAAGCACAAGAGAAGAGTGCTAAGGCAAAGGCAGAAAAGGCTGCAAGGATGCCAAGTGTTGAGGAAGCATCTTAGGTGTTCTTAAAGAGAAAACAAGATTAGCTAGGTTATCTGATACAAGCAACATTGAGGATTGAGAAGGGCTTGGCCACCCTGACTCAAAATCAGGAGAGCTTGGAGAGGATCATTGAGACAAAGTTCTAAGATCTTCATCTCAAAGTGACTGAGATACAGACTGCAATCGAGCAGCTCTAGGAGGAAGCAGAGGACAAAAGAGGGAAGGCAACTACGGATGCTTTTCAGCGAGTGCCAAGGAGTCATAGGTCAGCTGCAGTGCCAGTATCAGATACAAGAGCCACTTCATCTGCACCAGCAACAACTTCAGTGCCACCTCCAGCACCTACTCCACCAGCTCCAACATCATCCACGGATGCCTTCATCATTGGAGTTCTCTCTACACCACCTCCCGAAGACCAAGCCTGAGAGACGCATAGCACTATGCATTTTCAAACTTTTTGGTAACTTGTTGCCAAAGGGGGAGAAATGTATAGATCATAGGCTTCGAGAGAGAGTGTTTTGCTGCTTTGTCTCTCTTGCTTTTTGTTGAACTTGTGTGTGTGCTCGTTTGATACTCTCTGTCTATGTGAGATACTTGTATGATAATGTGTTTGATCATATTCAACTTTAATGCTTGCTTGGATGGCATTATCTTCTATATCCCATATATGATCATTCACTTTGCTTGGTGATGAGTGCATGTTTTAATTCCTATCATTTGAGCGCTCCACCAAGATGTATGTGACATGGAAGAGTGACCCATGATCCTAATCGATTGTGCATTTGCATTCAAAAGCAAATCTTAAATAGTGGACAAATTTAGGGGGAGCTCTTGCTTATCACATACTTCTCAAAGCGACGATGTATTTAAATCTTATTATCATTTGTCGAAGCTTTGATCTATATGTTGTCATCAATTACCAAAAAGGGGGAGATTGAAAGTGCAACTATCCCTGGGTGGTTTTGGTAATTACTAACAACATATAGCTCATTGAACTAATACTATTTGAAGATGATCATTTCAGAAAGTTCAATGATTGCCATGGCATGGATTAGGAATGTGGACCCCTCAAAATGCGAAGGACGCACATTAGCTCAAGCTTAAGATTCTACCTTTTCATTTTAGTGATCCAAGATCACATTGAGTCCACAGGAAAAGCCAATACTATTAAAAGGAGATGAGGTGTTTCTTAATGACTTACTTGCTCAAAATGCTTAGTGATATGCTCCAAAAACCCTCAACCACTTTCTCATATCCACATATGTCCCAAACCAAAAGTCAAACTCGGCCCCACCAAAATGTTCTATCCGGCGCCACCGAGTTCACTTGGCATAGCCACTGCTAGAAACCCTAGTCATTTCGGTCCCACGGATAGGGATCTCGGTCTCACCGAGATGGGATTGCAAAATCTCTGTTTCCCATTGTAATTTTTTGGTCCAACCGAGTTCGCAATGCAAACTCTTTGTTTCCCTTTCGTAAGGTTTCGGTCTCACCGAAATGAGCGATTCGGTCCCATCGAGTTTGTCTGACCAACTCTCTTGTTAGGTTATTACCAAAGTCGGTCCCGTCGAGTTTGAGTAATCAGCCTCACCGAGATTACGTTATGCCGTAACCCTAATAAAATCAGTCCCACCGAGTTGACATGTCGGTCCCACCGAAAAGCCTAACGTTCACATTTTGAACTAAATTGGTCTGGCTGAGTTTTCTGATTCGGTCCCACCAAGTTTGGTGAATTGTGTGTAACGGTTAGATTTTGTGTGGAGGCTATATATACCCCTCCACCCTTCCTTCATTAGTAAGGAGAGCCATCAGAACATGCCTACACTTCAGCATTCATTTTCTGAGAAAGAGAACCACCTACTCATGTGTTGAGAGCAAGATATTCCATTCCAACCATTTGAATCTTGATCTCCAGCCTTCCCCAAGTTGCTTTCCACTCAAATCATCTTTCCACCAAATCCAAATCTATGTGAGAGAGTTGAGTGTTGGGGAGACTATCATTTGAAGCACAAGGACAAGGAGTTCATCATCTACACACGTCTATTACCTTTTGGAGAGTGGTGTCTTCTAGATTGGTTAGGTGTCACTTGGGAGCCTCCGACAAGATTGTGGAGTTGAACCAAGGAGTTTGTACAGGCAAGGAGATGGCCTACTTCGTGAAGATCTACCCTAGTGAGGCAAGTCCTTCGTGGGCGATGGCCATGGTGGGATAGACAAGGTTGCTTTTTCGTGGACGCTTCGTGGGTGGAGCCCTCCATGGACTCACGCAACCGTTACCCTTCGTGGGTTGAAGTCTCCATCAACGTGGATGTATGATAGCACCACCTATTGGAACCACGCCAAAAATCTTCGTGTCCACATTGCATTTTCTCCCTCCAAACTCCTCCCTTTACCTTCATATGGAAATGTTTTACATTCCACTGTTATACTCATAGACTTGCATGTGTAGGTTGATTGCTTGACTTGTGCTAAGTTGTTAAAATCTGCCAAGACTTAAAATTGGGAAAAGGCTAGATTTTTATTTGGTCAAGTAGTCTAATCACCCCCCTCTAGACATACTTTTGATCGTACAACTTGTGCACGGCTGTCACGGTCGCACCCACCCTCACACAATCGCTCCTGCATGCCACGGTCGCACCGCACCCTCACATAGTCGCTCCTGCACGCCGTGAACCCAACCAAGGGAACGCACCCTCACTGACACGTGCTACCGCATGTGATCAAACCAAACTCGGCCATCCTACTGCTGACACATAATTTTCGTTCATACAATATGTTTATCCAATCGCATGTTGGGGAGGATCCGTACGGCCCGTGCGGTGGTCTATTGGGGAAGAAGAAGAGGTGAGGAAAAAGGGTTAGGAAACGTAGGATATTTATCCAACCGCCTAAAATGGTAGACTGACCCAAATGATGAAAGTCAGGTGACTTGCATAACACTATATGTTTTTACACAGCAAAAGATCCCTAAAAACAACAACATAAAGAAAAACTATCACTGCTCATGGAACTAGACAGCCTCATCATCTTTGGCTGTCAGCCGAACCAGCTGTAACTGCCGATGTGTGTCTTTGCACCGTGGTTGTCCTCAGCCTCCAGCTACGCATTCATGCAGAGCATGCGGGCGCTCTGCATGGACGAGAGAACCACCAGGTTCAAGTCCAGGACGCCCGGTTCCGCCTGTAGGAGGGCCTCAATGGCAGCGGCATCCGCGCTTCGTGTCGAGTTGAGCCTCCGTCGCCCGATTCAAGTCCAGGACGTCTGTTCCGCCTGCAGGAGGGCCTCGATGACAGCAGCATCCGCGCGCAATGCGTCGAGTTGAGCCTTCGCTCCCGGTTCAAGTCCAGGACGTCCGATTCCGCCTGCAGGAGGGCCTCGATGGCAGTAGCATCTGCGCGCTCCACCTCAAGTTGAGCATCCGCCGCCCGGTTCACATCCACAACATCCGGTTCGGCATACAGGAGAGCCTCGATGGCAGCAGCATGCGCGCACTCCATGTCGAGTTGAGCCTCTGCCTCCCGGTCCTCCTTTAGTATCGCCAGGTTGAACCGCTGGTCCGCCTGTACCATGGGGGACCCGGACGCCGGCACGAAGTCAGCGTCCATCGTCTCATACCCATCGGGGGCCTTCTGTGCTGCGACCTCCACCATGAACATTGGATCGGCTTCCTCCTCCTCGTAGGTTGACTCCAGAGAACTCGGGGATTGGCCCGCCGCAAAGCAAGCTTGGTAACGGAGGTCTGTGGCGCTGACCGCCGCCGCGATTTCTGCGCGGCGCTCCGGCGTCAGCATCTTGTAGTACGTGATCTTGCGGTGCACCATGGCTTTCCGGCGAACTAGGGGACGCTTGATGTGGGCTAGGGGATCGAAAGGTGGAGAAATGGGCTGGAGAGGAGGTGTGGTTTTGGGGCAGTGGCTGGCGTAGGCCGAGCAGGGAAGGTTCTGGTGTGAATAGTGGTTCCGGTGACGACCGGTCAATCGGTTTTGACTGTACATCACTCTTGTCGCGTTTGCATTGCACCCCGGCACGCTGGATCCTCCACGTCGCTCATTGAATGGAACGCGCTTCGTCTTGCGTTTTCGCTCGCTTGTGGGACCGCAGTTGAGAGCAAACCGACGTCCCTCCCCCTCCCCCGGCCGCATCATTTATACTACCACTCCCTCTGTTTTATGCGGAGTAAATCAAAACAGAGGGAGTATACTATCGATGAGGATCCCTAACTTGGCCGAACCCATTGAGTAACTGACATGCGGGGCATAGCAAGCATGGCGTCCGCCAGTAAGTGACCTAAAGGGAGGGTAAGGCAGGGATACCTACGTCAGAGGATCCACTTCCACTACTACTCCCTCCTTCCATCTACTATACAGGGCCTAATGCATTTTTCGAGGCTAACTTTGACCAAATGTTTGAGTAATAATATATGACATGCAACTTACACAAAGCATATAGTCAAATTCGTATGTGAAAGGATCTTCCAATGATATAATTTTTCACATTATACATCTCATGTACTATTAATCTTGTCAATAGTCAAAGGCAATTTTGAAAAATGCATTAGAGCATGGTGTAGGATCGAAAGTATGTCTAGAGGGGGGGTGATTAGACTACTTGACCAAATAAAAACTTAACCTTTTCCCAATTTTAGTTCTTGGCAGATTTTAGCTATTTTAGGACAAGTCAAGCAATCATCACACAATTCAAGCAAGCATGCAAAGAGTATATTGGCAGCGGAAAGTAAAGCATGCAACTTGCAAGAATGTAAAGGGAAGGGTTTGGAGAATTCAAACGCAATTGGAGACACGGATGTTTTTCCCGTGGTTCGGATAGGTGGTGCTATCCTACATCCACGTTGATGGAGACTTCAACCCACGAAGGGTAACGGTTGCGCGAGTCCACGGAGGGCTCCACCACGAAGGGTCCACGAAGAAGCAACCTTGTCTATCCCACCACGGCCATCGCCCACGAAGCACTTGCCTTACTAGCGGTAGATCTTCATGAAGTAGGCGATCTCCTTGCCCTTACAAACTCCTTGGTTCAACTCCACAATCTTGTCGGAGGCTCCCAAGTGACACCTAGCCAATCTAGGAGACACCACTCTCCAAGAAGTAACAAATGGTGTGTTGATGATGAACTCCTTGCTCTTGTGCTTCAAATGATAGTCTCCCCAACACTCAACTCTCTCTCACAGGATTTGGATTTGGTGGAAAGAAGATTTGAGTGGAAAGCAACTTGGGGAAGGCTAGAGATCAAGATTCATGTGGTAGGAAAGGAATATCTTGGTCTCAACACATGAGTAGGTGGTTCTCTCTCAGAACATATGAGTTGGAAGTGTAGATGTGTTTTGATGGCTCTCTCCACGAGTGAAGAGGAGGTGGAGGGGTATATATAGCCTCCACACAAAATCCAACCATTACACACAATTTACCAATCTCGGTGGGACCGAATCAACAAACTCGGTCGGACCGAAATAGTAAACCTAGTGACCGTTAGAGATTTTCGGTGGGACTGACATGCAACTCGGTAGGATCGATATGGTTAGGGTTAGGGCATAACGTAATCTCGGTGAGACCGATTACACAAACTCGGTGAGACCAATTTAGTAATAAGCTAACCAGAGAGTTGGTCAGGCAAACTCGGTGGGACCGATTTGCTCTTTTGGTGAGACCGAAAAGTTACAAAAAGGAAACAAAGAGTTTTCATTGCAATCTCGGTGGGACTGATCCGCTCTTTCGGTGAGACTAAAAAGTTACGAAAAGGAAACAGAGAAATTGCATTCCCATCTCGGTGGGACCGAGATCCCTATCGGTAGAACCGATTTGCTTAGGGTTTGGCAATGGCTATGACAAGTGAAACTCGGTGGCGCCGGGTTGAAAGAATCGGTAGGGCCGAGTTTGGCTTTGGGTTTAGGTCAAATGTGGATATGGGAAAGTAGCTGAGGATTTTGGAGCATATCATTAAGCACATGAAGCAAGAGGCTCATTAAGCAACACCTCATCCCTCCTTGATAGTATTGGCTTTTCCTATGGACTCAATGTGATCCTGGACCACTAAAATGTAAAATGAAGAGTCTTGAGCATATGAGCTAGAGCCAATCCTTTGTCCTTAGCATTTTGAGGGTTCCACTTTCACCATCCATGCCATGCCAATCACTGAGCTTTCCTAAAATGATCATCTTGGAATAGCATTAGCTCAATGAGCTATATGTTGTTATGAATTACCAAAACCACCTAGGGATAGTTGCACTTTCACATGGTTAATAATATAGCCAGCCGATGGCTATAAGGAACTGCCATGTCATCTATAGTCATCATCTATATGCACTCATACAATAGTGTGGGCTATAAGGTTGGCTATTTCCCGCAAAAAAAATATAAGATTGGCTATTGTATTAGTACTTTTTCCATCTCCTCTCTATCTCTTTCTTCATATTTATTGTATTTATCTAGGAATGCGTATATAGCTAGGCTCTTGCATGAGAGCTCACTCCCCTTACTTTTTCACATCTCTCTCCTCCACATAGGCAAAAGTGCCATGTAAGCGGGCTATAAGCCCACTATTGTACTTGCTCTTAGGCCCTATATAAATGGAAGGACGGAGTACTATGAGCACTACATACTCTACTACAGATGTTGTCAGTACTCCACTAGTACTATTGGATAGGGAGCTTAAAAAGTTATTGTTGGACTGGCTATACGTGGTGAAATCCTAGTAGGAAGAGCATGCGCGAGAACAAGCACATTCACGTGGTTGAAAACAAATTGGAAACCATCTCTGCTTGAATACAAATCTAGGAGTACGTACAAATCTAACAATATTGATTGGGCGTTGTTGAATGTTGATACTTTTTTCTGTAAGTTTGATCAAAGTAGAGATACTTTGACTACACATAAAACTTATATGTAAACTAGAAAGGATCGGAGGGAGTATATTGTATGTTCAAAAGTGAAACGAACATTGAATACCCTTTATATATGATTTGCAGATGTTATGATCACCGGTTCAAAATTTTGAATCCGCCTTAGGTATCACACATGCACCCACTCGTTCTCTCTCGATTTCATCTCGGGGTCCGGAGATCGATTGAAAGAGGACTAGGGTGGGTACAATACGTTCGTTTTGCTTATGAATGTACAATATACTCCCTCTGATCCCCACAACCCCCCCCCCCCCCGGGTCATTTTTCTATCATAAAAATAGACCAAACCTTTATCTCCTTGCACAACACGTAATTGATCCCACAACATCAATCGATCTCGTCAAGATGTGTCGGGGCATGAACCGAATGGGATGTCAAAACTAAGACGGGAAGCGACACGTAGTGGAGGCAAAGTGAAACTTTAAACAAACCATTTGTTTGTATGCATGTCGGACAAATTACAACATTGGAAATACAAGCATGGTCTAGGCCCACATGTGAATGATACTCAGCGGAATGTTCAAATGAGGCATGCGGGAGGATGGACTCGATCGGAGGGCGGCATGATAGATGGAGAAGAGGGTTGGATAGGAATGAGAAATAAGCAACGCCACATGATTATACTTGAACGGCTCAAATAAACAATAAGTTGTCTTGTTTTCCCTTCTGCCTTGGTCACGGAGTAAGATACTCCCTTTGTTTTTATTTACTCGGCATATTAGGTTTGACTGAAGTCAAACTTCATAAATTTTGTCCAAATTTATAGAAAACTAGCAAGATGCCCGTGCATTGCATGGAACATCAAGATCTTGTGGGAAAAAAGGATGAACGAGGGAGGCCTTATCTGCAAATGTGGAGAGGAGTGCGGGTAAATTGTCATAGTTTCCTTCCTACCCGTTAGATATAGATTGAGCGGCCTATATTGCCGGATGGCAGGGACACCATCATCACCAACTCTGCTTTTTATCTACAGTAGCAAGATGCTCGTGCGTTGCACGGAACATCAAAATGCATTTGTATGAGTAGTTTATCTTGTGGGAGAAAATGATGAATGAGGGAAGGCCTTATCTGCAAATGTGGAGAGGGGTGTGGGTATCTTTTTGCAAAATTGCCATAGTTTCCTTCCTACCCATCCGATATAAATCGGACGGACTCTTATAAAAAAACAGAGTTGGTGATGATGGTGTGCCTGCCATCCTGCAATATAGGCCGTCCGATTTATATTTGACGGATAGGAAGGAAACTATGGCAATTTTGCAAAAAGGTACCAACACACCTCTCCACATTTGCAAATAAGGCCTTCCCTCATTCATCCTTTTCTCTCACAAGATAAACTAGTCATACAAATGCATCTTGATGTTACGTGCAATGCACGGGCATCTTGCTAGTAAGAGTAGAAATATGAACATTTACAATAGCAAATCTATATGATGTGAAAGTATATTCAATAATGAATCTAATAGTATTGATTTGTTATTGTATATGTTATTATTTCTGTCTATAAACTTTGTCAAAGTTTACAAAGTTTGACTTTGAGCAAAGCTAAAATACGGAGTAAATAAAAACAGTGGGAGTACGCAGGGACTAGTATAGTTACTACTGCTGGAACATGGTAACTTGGACCCCTAAATGCGGGCACGGACCGGGCACACCTCAATTATTCTTTCAAACAGTCAGACAACTACATTTAGCACACCATATGGCTACTTAATCAAGTGTTACGCTTCACTACTTGAAAAGGAAAAGGGTGGTACCGTACCCAAAACCACCACACTTGGGGCTAGGGTAACAACTTGGTATTGGACCACATTTGAACCAGGGCACAAAAACCACATGTTCTGCACCTAAGACCTTCCACTATGTAGCCAGTGCCCGACATGTTAAAATATAGTAGACTGCGTGTCGATGCCCTGGTAAATTTCTTTGGCACCGGCCTCACACCGTGCGGGTGCAGCCCGTAGAAAGATGGGACCCAGATGTACATAGAAAAATCAAAGCAAGCCAACCTCTCGTCAATCCTTCACGCCAATTCCTCTCGTCCACCTTAAGAAAAATGGGGCATCAGAGCAGCAAGTACAAATGGTAGTATATTCTATTGCAATGCTCGAATGGGGCATCGGAGCAGGAACTTGCTCCGGTTCTGAGAAAACTTTTTATGGCACCACATGAGCTATGGAGGGCACTGGTGCCAAATAATGTAAAAGTAGATTTGGCACCTCTTTTGGCCTACATAGTGAAAGGTCTAATGCGCAACGCGGAGCACTGACGCTTGAATATGGTCGGGAAAACAGGGAAACCAACATGTGGGCCACAACTGTCGGGACGACGTGGCGCAGACTAGTCCAATAGAGGACCTGACCCACGACCTCCTCACCACCGACAACCGTTCATGTGGGTCGTGGGGGCCAGCAACATGGCGCAACTCCAGCATCGCCTCTGGACACGGCGACCGCAGTGAGTGACACGCTCATCATCGCTAGACACGGTCGGTTTCAGTGTGCTGAGGGTGGCATTAGTGTTGTGGCACAACCAGCAGATCAACACCCGGCTCGTCGAGGATGCACGGGGCGCCAAAGTGAGCGCGTGTTGCGACGCGTCCGCGGAGTGGTGTAGCGCGGCCAACTGCATCCCCAGGACCTGAGACCATGACAGGTCGTCTTGCTTTTTCAATGACATGTAGGGATCGCATGTGAGTAAAGGGCATCTCCAATGTTGCCACGACCACAGCTGACTACCCTAGCACACCAAAAACCCTCGTCACTCGCGCCGTCGTGCGGTGCGTTCCCAGCCGGCGCCAGTTGCCCGCATTCATGCCGTTCGTCTGTATGTCGTCGTTAAGAGGCTCGGTGCCCGAGGAACCAACTCCAGCAACTTAATGACGCACTCGGACGCTTGGCCTCACCGGAATGCGCTACTTAAAGAGGCAACGCCCAGCTAACCTCCACACCATAGTCCATCGTCCTTCTACCTGGCACCACATCCGCCATGATCGCGAGTGCGAACACTCTGTGGGAGAGCTTGTCTTCGGGGATGAAGCTCGAGGTCACCGCCCTCGCTCAAGTCACCGCTCGCGACGCAATAGCGGTGTAGCCGGACGCGGATGCTACCGCACAAGCGGTGGGCACGCTGGCGGCTGACGATGGGAGCACTGTCAGCCAGACGTCCTACTTGCCGCCGTCCAACATCCAGCACCGTTGAGGTCGGGGACTCCTCCGAGAATGAGTAGGGCATGGTGTGCCAACTGGCCGGTCTGTATCCCGTGTTCTACTCTACCTCGCCGGAGACCGCACCTTCGCTTCATGGGTCTTGAACCCCGCCCCCGGATATGGAGATCACAGATGGAGGACGTCGGTCGCCGCCGTAGAATAGGTTTAGGGTCGGGTTTCTTTTATTTTTCTGTCCTATAAAAGTTTGAAATGTAATGAAAATATGTCGTGTTTGCATTAATCTCAGCCGGTGTATATGAACTTTCACAATAATATAGTATATTGTAGGAGTACTAGCAAGATGCCCGTGTGTTGCATGGAACATCAAGATCTTGTGGGAGAAAAGGATGAACGAGGGAAGGCCTTATCTATAAATGTGGAGAGGAGTGCGGGTAAATTGTCATAGTTACCTTCCTATCTATTGGATATAGATCAGACGGCCTATATTGCAGGATGACAGGCACACCATCATCACCAACTCTGCTTTTTATTGAACCGAGACAAAGCTAACATGCAAAGTAAATAAACACATAGGGTCTAAATACACAATTTATCTTAGGCACTCCAATAGTACGTCCACTACACATTCACGCACTTCACATCTTGCTACATCTATGGGAACCTACGAAAGGGTTAACGTAAATTGCCTCTCTCTCTCCTCCCTAATTTTCATGGTGGTGGGCCCCTCCCTCCCCCCAATCTACAATCACATCTCCCATGTTTCACATTACATTAATTACGTAACTGGGGTTACATAGGTGTGGCATTACTCGTCCTTAAAAATCCAACTAAGCCAACCTCCTAGCATATCGCGCGGGAAAAGACTCGGTCGCGCCGTTTTAGTCGGGATTACCGGATTACTAGTGGTAGTATCGATGGATCGCGCGAAGCACCAAGTATTTTTTAGGGGGCGCAGCACCTAGTTTAAAAGGAAAAGGTGGTACACTCACAGCACCCCTGTCGCGGTCGCATTGCACCCCACACACGTTCGGTCCTACACACAGCTCACGCAAACGGAACGCGCTTCGGCTTGCCTCTCCACTAACATGTGGGACTGCACTTGGAGAAACCGATGATGCGCCAAACTCCCCCACCCTCCGCGCCAAAATCCCCCCCCCCAAAATCCCCCCAAATCCCAAATTCAACCGCCCTTCGGCCAACTAGCCAATAATATTCCCCAAACCCCCCTCCCCCCATCCCCCTCCACTCCATTCGCTCCGCCAAAGCCGCCCTCCCCGTCGCGCCGATACATCGGCGCCACGGTTCATCAAGGGGACACACGACGATCCTCTCGCTCCCACAGTACGCTCTCATAGACTGTCATCCTCTAGCCTCGCCGCCACCGTTGGGATGTTCTTGTAGAGGCACACGGTGGTCAGCGCCGCCACCGCTAGCGATGTTCGTGTGGAGACGCACGACGGTCAGCTTCTCCCACGGTACGCGCATTCTAGACTGAGGCCTTGTGCATGTCATTGTAGCACTGAATGTTAGCCGATAGACGATATTAATCTCACTATTTGCCGAAGTAGTTTACAGTCAATATGCTCTGCTTAAGAAGCTTCCTTGCCCTGTTCTGCACTCAATTTGCTTAGCTGAGATGGCATGCCAAGCCTGATTAGTTGCTAAAATATCCTGCCTTGTATTTATTGTGACGTAGATTTCCATGGTCTAGTAGCCAATCTGTTAGGTGAAATAGCTCTACACCATTTTATACTCGATCTTTGTTGCTGTGATTGCCTTCGATAGTTCGATGGCTGTGTGCTCGGCCTCATTGACTGCTAAAACAGCCTGCCATAATTTAGCACTCAAATCTGTTTGCTGAATTAGCTTCACACATATTTCGTTACATAGATCTGCCCCTCCAAATATCTTGCTATAGCTTTAGACATCGACCTAGGTATTTTTTCTGGACTTCATAAAAAAGCATTGTCAGTGTTCTGGGAACGGGGGTCCCCAGACTTGCCTGCCTGCGGCCTGCGGCGTGGCTCAAAGGGGGCCCAACACGGCCCATCTTCATCAACACAAGACTCAAGACCCTCGCGAGGGGCCAAGCCTCGCGAGGCGGACGACACGGAGCTTCCTCAGGCACGGCCTCGTCAGGCTGGCTCGCGAGGAGGCGGAGAGATCAAGGCGGGGTACCTCGCGAGGTGCCCGTGACGCAAGCCATGATGACTCAGGGCGCAAGGCGGGTGAGCCCGCGCAGCGTCCTCCTTTCCTCTTTAGTGCAAAGGGGGCAAGCGCAGCCGCGGAGTACCGAGGCATCAGGCAAAGGTTGCCATTTCGGTGCAATGAGACTAGGACCAGGAGGACTACGAGACGGAGGTCACCGTGGAGCCCAGGACGGCGTCATCACCAGAGCTTTGCGCAGGCGAAGACTGCTTTTGTCAGGATAGTTGATACTTGTTGTCCCCCTTCAAATTAGCCCGCCATTGTTGGCTCCCTTCCCGCTCGATATTTGGGAAGAGGACCAGGGCCTCTATAAATAGGACCAACCACCCACATAGCAAGGGGCGCTCTGGGATCAGTTAGAAGCAGAGAGAGAGAGAGAGAGAGAGAGAGAAAGGTGGTTGGACTCCTCCCAACAGTTCATCACCCCAGCCGAGAACAGACCCTCGCGTGGCTGTTCTTCCTTGTATTGTTCACCATCATCAGCCCCAAGAGGCAATCCACCCACCACGCACTGGAGTAGGGTATTACACCACAACGGTGGCCCGAACCAGTATAAACCTTGTGTCTCTTGTGCAGTTCTTTCAGTAGTCTAGATCTTTGCGAGACGGAGAGGTAGAAGGCGTAATCTCCGCGCGCACCCCAGTGTTCGAACCTTAAGGGTCTGCCGGAACCCGAAATCCGAAATTTGGCGCGCCAGGTAGGGGTGCGCCGGAATTCGTCGTCCACCGCCCCGTTCTCCTCCGACCGTCGCATCCATGTCCGACGCTCATCGGGCCCGCGCCGAGCACCAGGCCGCCATCGCTTCCCGCGTCGCCCAGACGGCGCCTGTTGGCGGACGTCCTCGTCATTCCCCGTCACCCGCCGTCAACGCCGCCACCGGCCCGGCGGGGGGCGAGCAGCAAGCGTCGCCTCAGCATCCGTCCGTGCGGCAAGACGGCCGCACCGCTATGCCATCGCTCGCACCAGCTGGTTCTTCGTCTCGCGCTCTCCGCGCCCCCATGGAGGCTCGGGCTGCACTCATCGCGGCAAACGAGCTCCTGCGCTGCCGCCCCGCCGACGACGTCTGCGGGGAATGGCTCGACCGCGTCGCCGAGCTCGCCCGCGCCGCAGGGGGCTCTCCTGCGCCGTCCCATCGCACTACACCAACACCCCCAGTCGTCGCGGCCCTCCTGGGCGGCTCGCAGGCGCCGCCCACAAGTCACCACGTTAAGCCGTTCATCCACCGGGTCAGCGCCGCTTCCACGCGGCAGGGGGCTCCCCCGGATCGGACGGCGCCCGAGACCGGCCTGACCTTCAGTTCGAAGGACCACCCCTCCAACTCGGCCTGCTCGGGCGCGCTCCCCATGTTGTGCACCCCCACCATCTGCCAGGTGGCCGTCACCAAAACCCTCGTTGATGGCGGCGCGGGCCTCAGCGTGCTCTCGGTCAAGGCCTTCAAGCTCCTCCGCATACCCCTGGAACGGCTGCAACCCAGCCGGCCCTTCTCAGGCGTCGGGGGCAAGTCGTCCAGTTCCTTGGGGCAGATCCGGCTCTCAGTGACCTTCGGCACCTACGACAACTTCTGCACGGAGCTGGTTGACTTCGACATCGCCCCCATTGGCCTTCCCTACAACGCCATCCTCGGCCACCCAGCGCTGGCCCAATTTATGGCCGCGACGCACCCGGCGTACAACCTCATGAAGATGCCCGGGAGCAACGGTGTCCTCACTGTGCACGGGGACACCAGGGACGCGCTGCGGGCACTCAAGCTCGCCTTCAAGACGGTGGCGTCGGCACAGCCCGCCGACTTGGAGACCCCCGAGGCCAAGGGGGCTGCACCCGCCAAGAAGAAGCAGTTGTTCACCCAAGACAAGGCAGAAACGAAGCAGATACCCATCGATGAGGACGGGTCCACCAACGCCACTTTCACCATAGGCGCCCACCTCAAGCCCGAGCAGGGGGAGGCCCCGGTCAGGTTCCTGCGTGCAAACAAGAAGGTATTTGCTTGGGAGCCGGACCAGTTGGCAGGGATCCCCAGGAGTGTAATCGAGCATCACCTCAACGTGTGCCCCAACGTGCGCCCTGTGAAGCAGAAGGCCAGGCGGCAGTCCACAGAAAAGCAGGCCTTCATCATCCAGGAAACCCGCAAATTAGAGGCTGCTGGGGTCATCCGCGAGGTCCGATACCCAGATTGGTTGGCCAACCCTGTCGTTGTGCCGAAGAAGGGGGGAAGGAGCGTATGTGTGTCGACTTCACCAACCTCAACAAAGCATGCCCGCAAGATCCGTTCCCGCTCCCCCGCATCGACCAGATCGTCGATTCCACTACGGAATGCGACCTGTTATGCTTTCTGGATGCCTTCTCTGGGTATCACCAGATCAAGATGGCGGTAGAAGACATCGAGAAGACAACCTTCCTAACTCCGTGTGGGGTATACCGCTACACGTGCATGCCGTTCGGGCTGCGTAACGCAGGGGCGACCTTTCAGCGGCTGATGCACATCACCTTGGGCCCGCAGCTCGGGAAGAATGTTGAAGCTTACGTCGATGACATTGTGGTAAAGTCTCAGGAGGCCGGGACCTTGATACAGGACCTGGAGGAAACCTTCACGAGCCTCAACGCAGTGAACCTACGGCTCAACCCAGAGAAGTGTGTGTTCGGAGTCCCCTCGGGCAAGCTCTTGGGTTTCCTCATGTCCCACCGAGGCATCGAGGCTAACCCAGAGAGGGTCAAGGCGGTGGAATACATGAGCCCGCCAAAGACCCTCAGAGAAATGCAGAAGCTCATGGAGCGCGTGACCGCGCTAGGGCGCTTCATCTCCAAGTTGGGGGAACGAGCCCTGCCCTTCTTCCAGCTAATGAAGAAAAAAGGGCCCTTCGAGTGGACTGAAGAGGCCGACAAGGCGTTCCAAGATCTCAAGAGATACCTGACCAGCCCACCGGTCATGGTGGCACCACGCCCTCAGGAGCCCCTGGTGCTTTACCTCGCCGCCACTCCCTACTCTGCCAGCGCAGCCTTGGTGGCAGTCAGAGAGGAGCGCCCAATCAAAACCACGGCAGCAGCCCGGGACAAGGCAGAACAGGGACAAGGAAGGCCTACAGAAACCGCCACCGCAGCTGAGGAGGATCAGCCGCCATAGGGGGGCGCACCAGAGGTGGAAGAGGTCCCTCTTCCAGACGGCCAGTCTCAGGAGGCCTCATTGCCTCAAGAGGTGCCACGGTCTCCGGAAGGAGCCACCAGCACTAACGCACTCCGCCTCGTTGAGCACCCAGTGTACTTCGTCAGCACAGTGCCGCGGGATGCAAGAGCACGGTACCCCATGCCTCAGAAACTCCTCCTCACGCTACTGGTGGCTTCGCGCAAGCTGTGGCACTATTTCCAGGGTCACTCCATCAAGGTCGTCTCGTCATACCCCCTGGAGAGAGTGCTCAGGAGCCCTAATTCAGCTGGAAGGGTCGCTGAGTGGAACATAGAACTGCAAGCGTTTCAGCTCGAATTCAGCACGACCAGGGTCATCAAGGGAGTAGCGTTGGCGGATTTTGTGGCAGAATGGACGGAGGCACCAGGCCTCAAGGCCGATGAGGATCGGTCCCTATCCCCGGGAAGCGAGGCGCCAGAAGGCTAGGTCAGGTACTTCGATGGGGCGTTCTCCAGGCATGGCGCTGGAGCAGGGGTGGTGCTTATATCGCCCACACAGGACAAGCTATACTACGCCGTGCAACTCTGTTTCCAGCAAGGCGAAAAGGTCTCCAACAACATAGCGGAGTATGAAGATTTAATAGCAGGCTTGAAGGCCGCGGCCGCCCTGGGAGTGAAACGCCTCACCATCAAGGGCGATTCACAACTCCTCATCAATTTCTCCAACAAGGTGTACGAGCCGAAGGATGAGCACATGGAAGCCTACCTTGCGGAAGTCCGCAGGATGGAGAAGCAATTCTGGGGGTTGGAGTTGCAGCATGTGCCCCTTGGCACCAATCAAGAGGCCGACGATATCGCCAAACGCGCGTCCAGACGGTTACCCCAGGAGCCTGGCATTTTCGAGGAGCGACTCTTCAAGCCCTCAGCTCTGCCGTCATTATCAAACACGGCTCAGCCCTGGGAGGAGCTCCCCCAGCCACCTGCCTCAGGAGCCCCGGCCTGTGGCCCGGCCTCGGGAGCGCGCCTGCTCCTGGCGATGGAACCTCAGGAGGGATGTTGGATCACAGAGCTCCGGAGCTACTTAGCGCAAGGGACCTTGCCGGAGAAGGAGGAGGAAGCGGAGCGAGTGGCACGCCAGGCCACGGCATACTGCATCAGAGACGGAGAGCTCTACCGGAAGCGACCAAACGATGTATCCCTGCGCTGCATCTCCAGGGAGCAAGGGAAGGAACTACTGGAGGATATACACGGCGGAGACTGCGGACATCATTCATCATCACGGACCCTTGTTGGCAAGGCGTTCTGCAGTGGGTTTTGTTGGCCCATCGCGCTCAATGACGCCGTGGAACTAGTGAAAGCTTGTGAAGCCTGCCAGTTCCACGCCAAGCAGATCCATCAGCCAGCAGGAGGCTTGCGGACTATCCCCCTTTCGTGGCCATTCGCAGTCTGGGGGTTGGACATCTTGGGCCCGTTTCCTCGGGCGCCAGGGGCTACCGCTACCTCTATGTTGCCGTGGACAAATTCACCAAGGGCTGAAGTAGAGGTTGTATGCCCCATTCCCGCGGGTTCCGCGGTCAAGTTCATCAAAGGCATCGTAAGCCGGTTCGGGGTGCCGAATCGCATCATCACGGACAACGGTTCGCAGTTCACCAGTAACCTCTTCAAAACATACTGTGCTAACCTTGGAACGCAGATATGCTATGCCTCAGTGGCACACCCTCGAAGCAACGGCCAGGCCGAGCGAGCCAACGCGGAGGTCCTGAGGGGCCTCAAGACCAGGACGTTCAAGAAGAAGCTGGAGGCCTGTGGCAGAGGTTGGTACGACGAGCTTCAGTCCGTGCTGTGGTCCATCCGCACCATCGCGACCAAACTAACTGGAGAGACCCCATTCTTCCTGGTCTACGGAGCGGAAGCGGTCCTCCCTCGCGAGGTCAGACGTCGCTCCACGCGGGTCCTGGCGTTCGATGAGGCGCAGCAGGACGCCATGCGGGGGATGGACCTCGTGTTGGGGGAGGAACATCGACGAGAAGCCGCGCTGCAAGCGGCGAGGTACCAGCAAGCGTTGCGGCGATATCACTGCCGCAACATCCGCCCCGGGACTCTTGAGGTAGGAGACCTCGTGCTCGAGCGGGTTCTCTCCAGGGAGGGACTGCACAAGCTCTCTCCCATGTGGGAGGACCCGTTCAAGGTTGTTCATGTTTCCAGGCCCGGCTCCGCGCGCTTGGAGAATCAGGAGGGAGTGCCGGTCCAGAATGCATGGAACATCCAGCACCTCCGGAGGTTCTACCCCTGAAAAGGCCCGGAGCCTGTGAAGCTATCGCGTTTTGGAAAAGGCCCAGAGCCTGTGAAGCAAGGCGAGTGCCTGTGAAGCTATCGCGTTTTAGAAAAGGCCCAGAGCCTGTGAAGCAAGGCGAGTGCCTGTGAAGCTATCACGTTTTGGTAAAGGCCCAGAGCCTGTGAAGCAAGGCGAGTGCCTGTGAAGCTATCGCGTTTTGGAAAAGGCCCAGAGCCTGTGAAGCAAGGCGAGTGCCTGTGAAGCTATCGCGTTTTGGAAAAGGCCCAGAGCCTGTGAAGCAAGGCGAGTGCCTGTGAAGCTATCGCGTTTTTGGAAAAGGCCCAGAGCCTGTGAAGAAGGCCAATGCCTGTGAAGCTCGCCGCCCGTGACACTCTCACGTAATAATGAGTGGGGCTGTACACGCTCCGGAGTCTTAGGAGCGCCGGCCTCAGGCCCTGGGGCTCCCTCCCACGCCCAATGGCAGCACTTAGCTCCGCGCTGGTGAGAAGACGTCGAAGACTAGATTAGGTGCCGGACGCGGCTTTTCATTTGCTTTCCGCAGTTGGCTTGTTCCTTCTCATTTGGAGTTTTATTGAAGTTGTTGCCGTCTTTGGCTTGCGGTTCTTCGGCTTTTCGCTCTCCTGCCTCGATTTCTCTTGCGCAAAGCCTTGCGAGGGGGGCAGCTGAGCGCCCTCGCGAGCGCTCCTACCCTAGTCATTCAAAGAGTTCGTGACCTGGGCCCCTTACAGGAGCACCCCTCCAGTCCATGCCCCACGGGCATCGTGACACAAACAAAGGGGCTGGGTCGGTCGCCCCCCCCCCCCCCCACCGCGGCCGGGGTCGGGAACTATCCACGCTCGGGCACATAGCCGGAAGGAACGGTAACGAAAGAAAAACGATGATTAACAGCAATGACCCAAACACGCCCCCGCGGGGCTCCGCACTATTGTCTTTGTTACGTAGGAAAAAGGGAAAGGAAGAACAAATCTGGCGCGGCTCGCCTCACACCGGCCCGCGGGGAAGGCCCGAGCCGCCTCCGGGGCTCAGGCGGACTCCCTCTCGCGCCTCACCAGGGCGCGGTGGCGTGGAGGCTGATCGCGGCCGCCGCTGGAGGAGTCGCCACCTGAAGAAGAACCAGAGAAGCTTGAGGAACTCCGAGCGCCGCCAGCCACGCGAGTGCTGCTCCCTCCATTATCACCGGAGCTGGGTTCCCAGCCGCGGTCGTCACCCTCGGGGCAACACCCCGCGCAGCGACCATCTTCCCCAAACACCCTCGCGTAGAGGGTGGCGTCGCCATCGAACTTGAAGTGTAGGGTGCACCGGCGACCCAGGCCACGCGCACGGGCAAACGTCTACCAACCGCGGGCCAGGGATAGGCTCCCGGCCGCGGAGACCTCCAGGGAGACCCATGAGGCCCGGCTGCAGCAGCCGTCGGCCTGGAGCCAGAGGCTGCCCGAGGCGCCGGCCGGGAGCTCGCCAAGGAGGAAGCGAGGAAGCGGGAGCCGGGTGCTAGCCGGCTCCGCCGACCACACGACGAACTCCGGCAGCACTTCAGCAGCACGAATGCGTGGCCTGGGGGGGCGCGCAGCCGGAGCGCGGCCTGGGGGGCGCGCAGCCGGAGCGCGCCCCCCGGCTACAGCAACCCGCCCGTCGCCGTGCTGAAGATCACCTCCACGGCTGCGGGGAGCCACCATGGTGGCCACAGGATGCTTGCAAGGGCGCCCTCTGCCGCACTTGGGTGGGGGAGAGGCGGGTTCAACCCGGCAAGCCTTCCCCTTCTTGGCGGCCGAGAACCTCCTCGACAGGGCCATGAAGAAGAAGGAGAAGCAAGGAGGAATGGACTGAAAGGGCACGCGCAGTTCCGTACTTATAGCCGGCGAAGGCCAACCACCGGCCTCCACGATCACAGGTAACCATGACACGATCTGCATGCAGGGACTTGTCCAACTCGCACGATCACCGAGGCATCATGGGGAAGTGGAGACGCCCACATCCCATCAACCGCCATGCGGCGCCCGAGGCCGCAGGCTGTTAGGGCCCGTGGCGCTTCGCCCTTTGCCCTTTCGCCTCTCGGCACGGCCAAGTCCGGGCGCTCCTTGGGCTTGGGGGCTACTGTCGGCGTTCTGGGAATGGGGGTCCCCAGACTTGCCTGCCTGCGGCCTGCGGCGTGGCTTAAAGGGGGCCCAGCACGGCCCATCTTCATCAACACAAGACTCAAGACCCTCACGAGGGGCCAAGCCTCGCGAGGCGGACGACACGGAGCTTCCTTAGGCACGGCCTCGTCAGGCTGGCTCGCGAGGAGGCGGAAAGATCAAGGCGGGGTACCCGCGAGGTGCCCGTGACGCAAGCCATGACGACTCAGGGCGCCAGGCGGGTGCCAGCCCGCGCAGCGTCCTCCTTTCCTCTTTGGTGCAAAGGGGGCAAGCGCAGCCGCGGAGTACCGAGGCGTTAGGCAAAGGTTGCCATTTCGGTGCAACGAGACCAGGACCAGGAGGACTACGAGACGGAGGTCACCGTGGAGCCCAGGACGGCGTCATCACCAGAGCTTTGCGCAGGCGAAGACTGCTTTTGTCAGGATAGTTGATACTTGTTGTCCCCCTTCAAATTAGCCCGCCATTGTTGGCTCCCTTCCCGCTCGATATTTGGGAAGAGGGCCAGGGCCTCTATAAATAGGACCAGCCACCCACATAGAAAGGGGCGCTCTGGGATCGGTTAGAAGCAGAGAGAGAGAGAGAGAGAGAGAGAGAGAGAGAGAGAGAGAAAGGTGGTTGGACTCCTCCCAGCAGTTCATCGCCCCAGCCAAGAACAGACCCTCGTGAGGCTGTTCTTCCTTGTATTGTTCACCATCATCAGCCCCAAGAGGCAATCCACCCACCACGCACTGGAGTAGGGTATTACACCACAACGGTGGCCCGAACCAGTATAAACCTTGTGTCTCTTGTGCAGTTCTTTCAGTAGTCTAGATCTTTGCAAGACGGAGAGGTAGAAGGCGTAATCTCCGTGTGCACCCCAGTGTTCGAACCTTAAGGGTCTGCTGGAACCCGAAATCCGACAAGCATATATATTTTTCCTGTAATATCTAGTAGAAGACCTAATTTGTATGTCTAACAGATGGACAGGACTTGGATAACTTCTGCTCAAAGATTCTCCGTTGCATATGTCGAGGGGGTTGAAAACTTCATGAACTTTATCAGAGCTGAGTACGGTGGTCCGAAATCAGATGTGCTCTGCCCGTGTAGCAGTTGTATGAATTCAGTTACAAGACCCCATTCAATTGTGCAAAATCATCTGCACATCTATGGGATGTCGGTCACATATACTAGGTGGGTTCATCATGGTGAAGGTGTGAACGTCAATGTTACTGACTATGTGGAAGCAGCAGATCATCATCTTGATCTTCCTGATGCTCAGGTGGAAGAGGAGGTGGAGGTGGTGGTGGCGGAGCCAGTGAGTTTGAAACAATGCTACGAAATGCTCGTGCATTTCGTGAACTTTCACCTGCAGAAGAAAAACGGTGGGCCCGCATGTTGGAACAATGCAACGTGGCTGTCACCCCAGGAAATAAGCTGTCAGTATTCTCAGCTATGGTCACCTTTCTTCAGGTGAAGACATCTGAGTGGATGACCAACAAATCGTTCAATGCCAAGTTGGCTGCTTTCCGCAAATCTTTCCCAGATGCGTCTGAGCTGCCACACACCTACAGTAAAATGAAGAATTTCCTTCGTGCAGTTGGAATTGGATATGATAGATCCATGTTTGTAAGAATAATTGTGTTCTGTTCCGGAAGGATTATGCCAACTTAAGTGAATGCCCGAAATGCAAATCATCAAGATGGAAAGATGGTGATGTTATGAAGAGGATTCCTCATAATGTTCTGAGACATTTTCCAATTATACCAAGATTACAGAGGTTGTTTCATGATGTTGAAACAAGAGAGGATGTACTGTGGCATTCTAGGAACTAGGAGTACAGAGATCAGAATGTAATGAGCCATCCATCTCATGGTAGTGAGTGGAAAAGCTTCAATCAAAAACACAAAAAGTTTGTTGCTGACCCGAGAAACATTAGACTTGGCTTAGCTTCACATGGATTTAACACATTTGTCCACCAGAGCGCCACATATAGCATGTGGACAGTGCTTGTTATCCCTTACAACATGCCTCCAAATGTGTGCACCAAAGAATCAAACTACATGATGGCCTTGCTCATCCCAGGTCCAAAAGGTCCTGGAAAGGATTTTGATTTATTCATGGAGCCTCTTGTGGAGGAACTTCAACAGCTATGGAGGGGTGTTCTCACTCGAGACCTATATAGCAGCCCACCAGCTGATTTCTTTCTGCGTGTTGTTATAATTTGGTGCATCCATGATTATCCGGCTTTGGGCACTATGTCAGGGTGAACAACACATGGTTACAATTCATGTGTTCGCTATGATAGGAATCCGCTGTCATACGCAATACTTAGCAAGATCTGTTACATTGGACACAGCCATTTCCTTGCCAAGGACAAGCCGCGTCCTACAAAATACCGAAGACATGTGTTCAATGCAAAGCATGAAAACCGTGATGCGCCAAAGAGGCTCACCGGCGATGAGTTGCAAGTGGAATTAGAGAAGGTCAGGCATATTACACCAGGAAACCATCCTGGTAATGGTAGCAAGAAAAGGAAGCGTGGCAGGGCAGAAGAGATATTATTGTTTACCCGCAAGTCGACTTTGTGGGACTTGGAGTATTGGAAAGATTTGGATCGGCGGCATAATCTTGATGTGATGCACATTGAGAAAAATATATGTGACAGCATTATCGGCACACTTCTTGATATTGAAGGCAAGACGAAAGATACCTTAAAATCTAGGATTGATTTGACACACCTGAGTATCAGAAAGGATTTGCAGGTGGAAGATGAAGGTAAACCACGAGATATGGCACCAGTTGTGTACATCTTGGACAAGATAAGAAGAAAAGAATTCTGCGAGGTCCTATCACGTGTGAGATTCCCACATGGATTTGCTTCCAACCCTGGAAGGAGAGTCAGTGCAGATGGAAACAAGGTACAAGGGTTGAAAACTCATGATTACCACATCCTACTTCAAAGGGATTTACCTGTTATCCTTAGAGGATTGAGCCGCCCTGACTTATACAGAGCAGTTGCAGAGTTGGGACAATTCTTCAGGGAACTCTGCAGTAGAAATATCATGATAGATGCTTTGGAGCATCTTAGAGACAAGATACCAACTATCCTATGCGACCTTGATAAGATATATCCTCCAGCCATCTTTGATGTGATGGTGCATTTGGCTGTTCATCTACCTAATGAGGCACTACTTAGAGGTCCAGTATAGTATGGCTGGATGTACCGTATTGAAAGGTGGCTAGGCACTTTCAAGGGCTATGTTAGGAACAGAGGTAGACCCGAGGGTTCCATTGCAAAGGCCTACATTGCTACAGAAGCGTTGACATTCTACTCAAAATACATTGAAACAGTAGATCAGCTTAGCAATGAGGTGGGTGAAGACAATCCCGGGCTCAATGTTTTCGATTATTCTGTTCAAGTTATAGGGAAGAGTCGACAAGAGGACAAACCTAAAGATTTGGACAAAATGTTTGGTACGTGTTGAATAACTGTCCTGAGATACTACCTTATATCAAGCAAGTGCTAAGTACTGCATCTTATACATCATAATCTACTAAACTTGCAGCACATTCTTATATATTTAGATGTTTGACGTGATCACTATGTTGTGCAGCATCCACAAAAAGGAGTTACTGCCGCAAAATCCAAGAAACATTGACAAACTAGTTATGGCAGGATTTGCGAAATGGTTCAAGGGCCATGTAATCTTTTGAATTGCACTGTCAGTTTTTTAATATATTGAGTACATAAGATGATCAGCTTGTCTATTTTCTAACCATAGGTTAAGAAGATGTGGGAGGATGGGCAGGCAATTGATGATGCCTTTACTAGCAATGAGTCCTGATACTCGGGTAAGACATTATGAATCTTGCGTTGTTGGGGATGTGCGCTACAACACCCTTGCACGCGACGAAGGCAGGAAGACACAAAACAGTGCCATCATAAGCATGGATACGTACGACAGAGAGACAACTGAAATGTATGCTAACATAACA
The DNA here is from genome assembly GCA_034509565.1 of Triticum monococcum. Classification (NCBI taxonomy): domain Eukaryota; kingdom Viridiplantae; phylum Streptophyta; class Magnoliopsida; order Poales; family Poaceae; genus Triticum; species Triticum monococcum. The sequence goes on from CM067843.1 coordinate 481,752,291, forward strand.
AACGTTGTTCAGTTGCAGCATATCTCCAGTTTCAAGGATCATCGGTGTGTGGGTGTGTTGTGTTGTCGTTGGTATAACCTATTTTCTAGGATCGCAAAACCTAGAGCCGATGATTATTTCAAATCCATCAATGTCAAGGCGGCGCACTAGACTAGCGAGCCTTTTATTTTGGCAAATCAAGCAACACTGATATTTTTCTTGAAAGACACATTTGCACGTAGCGATGACTGGAGAGTATTGCAAATGTTTGAGCAGGGGAATTCGTTTATTGAAGTTGCACAACAAGATGATGCTTACACTGCTCCTGATGTACAAGATTCCACATATGTTCCTAATATCTTTGAGAACCATCACGTCAATGATGTTGGCAAAAAGATTGCATGTCGTGTTGTGGACATACAAGAGTTGATCAAGAAGAAGCCAATGTTTGAGGACATTGAGGATGAAGAAGAAGATGACACTTTGGGGAATTACGATTCAGATTGATACACATGGCAAAGATGTTGACGCTTCTGCTGCGGATGATGATTAGATTGCTTTTGTCGTATTTGCATGTTAGAAGACGTTTTTTTATCTACTATGTGAAATTGTGTTTGCTATGACAACTGAAACCTGATGAACGTGTTGTTTAGTATTTTGTTGTGAGAACATCACTTGTTATGTATGTTGATTTGTGTTTGGTGATTGTATGACGACTAAAACATAATGACATTGTTGTTTAGTTGTACTCATATTTGGCTGTGAAACTTGAATTTGATGACATAGTTTGATGTTGGACTGTAATTTGCTCGACGCCTTCGAATAGGAACAAAGCTGACCCGACAGGGCCTCTACTAATTTATTTATTTATTACAAAAAGGGCCTCTGTTGTTTCTTTATTTATGATCAAAAGGGGATACCCCCCGATTTCCGTTAATAGAAATCATTAGATGTTCACAACACTACGCCCAGCCTGCTACACAGGTTTCATTCATTACTAGTTTCAGCAAAGTGCTCATGTCATAGCCAATGAATACATCACGAGTGCTACACACACTGCAAATAAAGAGACAAACATCCTACAGAGCACATCGATTTTGCCCATTATCTTCACAAGCTCTTTCATCTCCTCATTGCTGTCAAGGTCATTCAGCAGATGTTGCTTGGCCATGATCAGAGGCACTGCAACTTTAACCTTCTGCTCTGCATCTTCCTCTTCTGTCGTTCCTTCAGTTACTTGTCCAACACCCCAACCTGCTGGTATTGGGATTCTTTGGCTAACCAAATAATCAGCGTAGTTGCATTCCCTCACATCAGCAACTTCCCAGAAATACAAATCACGCGAATCTTCCCTTTTCTGCATGAATCAAATTGGAAGATCATCAACCAAACTATTAAAAAATCAGCAACTGAAAGCAGATGAACAACACTTAAACATATTATTACCCCATGATTCGGGCATTTGTAGAAGACTCGGCCAGGGTTGAGGATTGTCGTTGAAACACGACGGATGACTCTGTGTGATTTGCTGCAGTGGCACCACACGAATGGAAGCGGGTTGCGATGAGAAACCGGCTACGGTGCGTGTGCTGGCGGGGGTGTGATGAGACCCACGGACGATGGTACAGGTGGCGACTTGGCGCATATCTGGTTGTTGCGTGCTGAAGAGCAGGTGGACGAGTAGCCAGCGGACATGGTTGTTGCGGCCAGAGCTTCTGATGCTAGGTAGAGTAAGTAGAAAAGAGGAGAAGAGAACGTTGGATATGTCAGTTTCATTACTTGCAGAGTAGCATAGCACCATATATAGTCATAGTTTAGGTTTGGATTCGAACCAGCTACAGGAGCACGTCTCTCTTTTTTCTAAAACCCAACAATGTCTCTTTACTGGTACACTAGCTTGTTCTATACGCCTTCTCAAGTCTTTGATTTTCTTCTTTTTGCGAGGAAGGAAGGAGGACAAAATTGAGAGTTCCTGGGACTCAAACCCAAGACCTCTCGGTTGAAAGCCAAGGGTGCTAGTCACTTATGTGGCGAACATTCCCTGGGAGGAGGAGGGCAGATGAACGCATTTTCCTTGCAGTTTTATTTGCGACGCAAGATCAAACGGTCGTAGTTTTGAGAATGTTATCAGGCGAACGAGCCCAGTTTTTCTTTTCTTCCTGTATATAAAAAGTGTGCTAATCTGTGTCGGCTTAGTCAACGAACGATTATGCCAACCTTAACCGTTGGATTGACATTCAACGTCTGTCGTGTTTCTTCAGTCTCTTCTTCCTCCAGCCGCCAAAACCAAACATACCTTAATTTAAATCCAATTAATTAAAATCATTGTTTTTGTGCAGGTAAAATTTCATTCGATTTAAATTAAGGTATGTTTGGTTTTTAAATTAATTTGAATCTGGCTAGAAATTTCAGGTTGTATGCTATTTGGGACAGATTTGGAGGTTGACTTGTGGGTCTACTAGGTTGACGTGTACGAAAGACTTTGTCAACTTAGTCCACAAACGATTCTAGCAGCAGTGATCGTTGGATGTTAATCCAACGACCATGCTACTTCTTTAATATATGATCTTCTTGTTCCAGCCGCCCAAACTAGCACCGGTGGGATTGCCTGCTCCCACCTCCCGTGGCCGGCTGTGCTGTCACACAGGCCGCACCTCCCACCCTACTCCATTGCTGGCCAGGCCATTCCTCTACTCACCCACACCTCTTGTTATTTTTCGGCGACGGCAGCCGAACCAGTAAACCCTCATACTCCCCACCACATAGGAAACCACTGCCGAGTCTTCCCCAGCTCCGTGCCGTTCCCTTCCTAGGCCTCACCGTCGTCCACCGCCCTGGTGCTCTCGGCGCGGCGTGGTCAACGTGGTCAATGAACAACATCCATCGGACATCGACTGTACGTGGAGAGGCTGACAGCTGGGTCCACGGCCGCACACAAGGAAATGCCTCCTTATTACGCATAAAATAATGATTCCTCCACCTGACATCTGGGACCCACCAGAAGGGCCTCTGTATTTCGCGAAAAAATGTTCCCCTCGCTGACAGGTCGGACCCACCAGCTATATCTTCGCACGCAAGGAAGTGCCTCCTTATTACGCACAAAAAATGAATACTTCCCCTGCTAGTTAGGACCCAACATAGTGGGAGGCTGACTTGTGGGCCTACTAAGTTGACGGGGATGGAGGGCTTTGTCAACTTAGTCAATATGAACGATTCTAGCTCTAGTGACCGTATGTTGTCCATCCAACGGCCGTAGTGCTTCTTCAACCTCTGGTCTTCTTGCTCCAGCCGCCCAAAGCAGCGCCGGTTGTGCCGCCTGCTCCTGCCTCCCGTGGTCGGATGTGCTGCCGTAGAGGCCTCACCGCCCCCTACTACTCCCACCGTTGGCCAGGCCATCCCTCCACTCACCCACACCCCTTGTTATTTTGCGGCGACGGCAGCCTCACACCAAAGTCGAACCAGTGAACCCTCGTACTCCTCTCTGCATGGGCATCCACTGCCGTGTCTTCCCCGGCGCCGCGTCGTCCCCTTCCTAGGCATCGCTGTCATCCACCGCCTTGGTGCTCTCGGCGCGGCGTGGTCAATGTGGTCAAGGAACGACTTCCATCGGAATAGTACTGTATGTGGAGAGGCTGACAGCCGGGTCCACGGCTGCAGTAAGGAAGTGCCTCCTTATTACACGGAAAATAATGATTCCTCCACCTGATAGCGCGGACCCACCGGACGGGCCAACGTATTTCGCGAAAAAACGTTTCCCCCTGACTGTTGGGACCCACCAGGTACATCTTCGCATGCAAGGAAGTGTGTCCATATTACGGGCAAAAAAAATGATTCGCCCCCTGACTACTGGGACCCACCAGCTACATCTTCGCACGTAAGGAAGTGCCTTACAGTTGGGACCCACCTGGTCGAAGCGTATGTAGTGTTGTCATTCTGGTCGCGAACGTGTACGTACATACTGGTCGATCGGTGTGTCTGCAGGCTACAACGATGTACCGTGGCCGTGTAAGAAAGGGCGCGTGTCGTAGTAGAGGCGCACATGTGTCGTAGTAGAGGCGCGCACGTAGCATGTCATGCAGTCCCGTTAATATTGTGTACATGTACATACAGCGGCCAGGGTGCAAGAAAGTAAATACGGCCACGTACGTACATACGGGCCGGGTCTCAAACGCCTACTCGTGCATATGTATGGCCAGGGTTCGTGTACATGGCTGGGTTGGAATAGAGAAACTGTGTCGTCGTCGTGTTCATGGGAAGGCAACGGAATGCGTCGTGTTCATCGGGAGGCAACAGAATACGTCATGTTCATCGGGAGCTAACCGGCTTGGACGGAACAGCTGATCGAAAACGAGGCCTGGCGTACGACCGAACAGAGGAAACGGCCTTGTGTTCGACCAGCCACGGTCGAAACGGGATCCTGTTCATCGAGAGGGGTCCGGCGTACCACAAAACAAAGGAAACGTACTTCTCTTGGACCTCCTATGGTCGAAACAGGGTCCTATTGATCAGGAGTGGTGTGGCGTACTGCAAAATGGAGGAAACGGGCTTGTATTGGAGCGCTACGGTCGAAATGGGGGTCGTGTTCATCGGGAGAGGTATGGCGTAACACAAAACGGGACTCCACGGGATACTGTTCATCTCCACCGTCGACCTCCTCCAGCTTCCACGGGCTACTGTTCATCCACAATCGACCTCCTCCGGCCTCCATGTGCGACTGTTCATCCAGCCTCCACCGCTCCTCCACCGGCTACTGTTCAACCAGCCCTCTCCACGGGCTCCTGTTCAACCACCCCTCCACGAGCTACTGTTCATCCAGCCCTCCGCCGGCTACTATTCAACCAGCCCTCCACGGGGTCCTGTTCATCCAGCTCTCCACGGGGTCATGTTCATCCACCCCCAACCGGCTCGATCGGGGTCTTGTTCATCCAGTGGCAACGGCCTCTACTACCACAGGGTCTTGTTCACCCACCCCCAACCGGCTCGATCGGGGTCTTGTTCATCCAGCGGCAATGACCTCTACCACCATGGGGTCCTGTTCATCCAACCCCCCACCGGGAACTGTTCATCCAACCCTCCCCAACAACACTCACTGTTCATCCAGAGGCAGCATCGATTGGCTTCAGTTAGCAGCAAAAGCGAAGGAATCGCTCAATCGGGTTCAGTTAACAGCCATCGATCGATCGCTCGGGTTCAGTAACGCGTAGCCTATAGTGCAATCGCTCGGGTTCAGTAGGCGAACGCCTCGCTCGGGTTCAGATAGAGCCCAACGCCTTGCACCCACGTGCGTACGTGTACGAGACAAACGCACATCGCTCGGCCCCCGACCACCCACCATAACCGGGAACTCCCCGATATTTTCCTCGCCCTTGCTTCTACCATGGTTTTTTCCGTCATGGACGGCCCAAAGAATGTCATGCAGCTGCGTCTCCAGCCCACACAGGATGAAAATCCCATTTTCTTTCATGATTTTTTGTCACAGAAGTAGGATCCCGCCACATCTATGATGATACCGGGTTTTGTCACAATTATTGTCATAGAAGTGTCATAAGCATGACAGAAAAAAATCGTTTGGCCCAAAATGTCACGGATGTGTATTTTTTTGTAGTGTTAGTATCGGGACTTCAAAGACGTTTTGAACGTCATGGAGCATATGAGATGTTCTAGGAGTTGAAGTTAATATTTCTGAAAGCACAAGTGCTCCCTAGGTGGTTTTGATAATTGATGACAACATATCTCTTGTTGGACTAATGTTTTCACCTAGTATGTTTCAGATAAGTTCAACAATGGAGTGGCATGGACTAAAGGGTGTGGGAAGGTCTCCAAGACACTAAGAACAAAGGATTGGCTAAAGCTTGAAGTTCTAGACTCTTCATTTTACATTTTAGTGATCCAAGATCACATTGAGTCCATAGGAAAAGCCAATACTATCAAGGAGGGATGAGGTGCTATTTAATGAGCCTCTTGCTCAAGTGCTTAATGATATGCTCCAAAATCCTCAGCTACTTTCCCATATCCAAAAATGACCTAAACCCTAATTCAAACTCGGTCATACCGATTCTTTAAACCCGGCGCCACCGAGTTTCACATGTCATAGCCACTGCCAAACCCTAATCAGTTCGGTCTCACCGATGGGATCTCGGTCTCACCGAGATGGGCTTGCAAACTCTCTGTTACCTACTGCATTACTCTCGGTCCCACCGAGATATGCAATCGGTCCCACCGAGTTTGCTTGGCCAACTCTCTGTTCTGCTTATTACCCAAATCGGTCCCACCGAGTTTGAGTAATCGGTCAAACCGAGTCTTGGATTTTCCCTAACCCTAGCACATCGGTCCCACCGAGTTGTTCCAATCAGTCCCACCGAAATTCATAACGGTCACTAGGTTTACCACTTCGGTCTGACCGAGTTTTCTGATTCGGTCCCACCGAGATTGGTAAATTGTGTGTAACGGTTGGATTTTGTGTGGAGGCTATAAATACCCCTCCACCTCCTCTTCACTCGTGGAGAGAGCCATCAGACTAAACCTACACTTCCAGCATCCTATTTCTGAGAGAGAACTACCTACTCATGTGTTGAGGCCAAGACATTCCATTCCTACCATATGAATCTTGATCTCTAGCCTTTCCCAAGTTGCTTTCCACTCAAATCTTCTTTCCACCAGATCCAAATCATATGAGAGAGAGTTGAGTGTTGGGGAGACTATCATTTGAAGCACAAGAGCAAGGAGTTCATCATCAACACACCATTTGTTACTTCTTGGAGAGTGGTGTCTCCTAGATTGGCTAGGTGTCACTTGGGAGCCTCCGACAAGATTGTGGAGTTGAACCAAGGAGTTTGTAAGGGCAAGGAGATCGCCTACTTCATGAAGATCTACCGCTTGTGAGGCAAGTCCTTCGTGGGCGATGGCCATGGTGAGATAGACAAGGTTGCTTCTTCGTGGACCCTTAGTGGGTGGAGCCCTCTGTGGACTCGCGCAACCGTTACCCTTCGTGGGTTGAAGTCTCCATCAACGTGGATGTAGGATAGCACCACCTATCCGAACCACGGGAAAAACATCCGTGTCTCCGATTGCGTTTGAATTCTCCAAACCCTTCCCTTTACATTCTTGCAAGTTGCATGCTTTACTTTCCGCTGCCTATATACACTTTGCATACTTGCTTGATATGTATTGTGAGTGCTGAAATTATGCTTAAACTCCACTCAAACCGAAAAAGCTTAAAAATTGCAACTTTGGCATGAAGTGTCTAATCACCCCCCTCGAGACACATCTACTTCAAGGTCCTACAATTTCAAGCAAATGCCCAAGTTGAGAGATATGAAGTCTCCAACAAGTTCTACAGTTGCAAGATGGAGGAGAATAGTTCTGTCAGTGAACACATACTCAGAATGTCCAGGTACCATAACCACTTGACTCAGCTGGGAGTTAATCTTCCTGATGATAGTGTCATTGACAGAGTTCTTCAATCACTGCCACCAAGCTATAAAGGCTTCATGATGAACAATAATATGCAAGGGATGAAAAAGACAATTCCTGAGCTCTTCGCAATGCTTAAAGCTGCGGAGGTAGAAATCAAGAAGGAGCATGAAGTGTTGATGGTTAACAAGACCACTAGCTTCAAGAAAAAGGGCAAAGAGAAGATGGGGAAATTCAAGAAGAATAGCAAACAAGTTTCTGCTCCCAGGAAGAAGCCCAAGTCTAGACCTAAGCCTTAAACTAAGTGCTTCTACTGCAAAGGGACTGGTCACTAGAAGCGGAACTGCCCCAAGTATTTGGCGGATAAGAAGGATGGAAAATTAAAAGGTATATTTGATATACATGTTATCGATGTGTACCTTACTAATGCTCGTAGTAGCGCCTTGGTATTTGATACTGGTTTTGTTGCTCATATTTGCAACTCGAAACAGAGGTTACGGATTAAACGAAAATTGGCTAAGGACGAGGTGACGATGCACGTCAGAAATGGTACCAAGGTCGATGTGATCATCGTCGCCACGCTACCTCTACATCTACCTTTGGGATTAGTTTTAGACTTGGATAATTGTTACTTGGTGCCCGTGGTAAGCATGAACATTATATCTGGATATTGTTTGATGCGAGACGGTTATTCATTTAAATCAGAGAATAATGGTTGTTTTATTTATATGAGTAATATCTTTTATAGTCATGCACCGTTGATGAGTGGTCTATTTTTGTTGAATCTCGATCATAGTGATACACATATTTATAATATTGAAGCCAAAAGATGCAAAGTTAATAATGATAGTGCAACTTATTTGTGGCACTGCCATTTAGGTCATATTGGTGTAAAGTGCATGAAGAAACTCCATGCTGATGGGCTTTTGGAATCACTAGATTATGAATCACTTGATACTTGTGAACCATGCCTCATGGGCAAGATGACTAAGACTTTGTTCTCCGGAACAATGGAGCGAGCCACTAACTTATTGGAAATAACACATATTGATGTATGCGGTCCAATGCGTGTTGAGGCTCGCGGCGGGTATCGTTATTTTCTGACCTTCACAGATGATTTGGGCAGATATGGGTATATCTACTTAATGAAACATAAGTCTGCAACATTTGAATTGTTCAAAGAATTTCAGAGTGAAGTGGAAAATCATCGTAACAAGAAAATAAAGTTTCTACGATCTGATCGTGGAGGTGAATATTTGAGTTATGAGTTTGGTCTTCATTTGAAACAATGTGAATAGTTTTGCAAGTCACGCCACCTGGAACACCACAGCATAATGGTGTGTTTGAACGTCGTAACCGTACTTTATTAGATATGGTGCAATCTATGATGACTCTTACCAATTTACCACTATCGTTTTGGGGTTATGCTTTAGACGGCTGCATTCACGTTAAATAGGGCGCCATCTAAATCCATTGAGACGATGCCATATGAACTGTGGTTTGGCAAGAAACCTAAGTTGTTGTTTCTTAAAGTTTGGCAAGGAGATCGCCTACTTCGTGAAGATCTATCGCTAGTGAGGCAAGTCCTTCGTGGGTGATGGCCATGGTGAAATAGACAAGGTTGCTTCTTCGTGGACCCTTAGTGGGTGGAGCCCTCCGTGGACTCGCGCAACTGTTACCCTTCGTGGGTTGAAGTCTCCATCAACGTGGATGTAGGATAGCACCACCTATCCGAACCACGAGAAAAACATCCGTGTCTCCGATTGCGTTTTAATTCTCCAAACCCTTCCCTTTACATTCTTGCAAGTTGCATGCTTTACTTTCCGCTGCCTATATACACTTTCATACTTGCTTGATATGTATTGTGAGTGCTGAAATTATGCTTAAACTCCACTCAAACCGAAAAAGCTTAAAAATTGCAACTTTGGCATGAAGTGTCTAATCACCCCCCTCTAGACACATCTACTTCAAGGTCCTACAAGTGGTATCAGAGCTTTGGTCTCCATTGCCTTGGTTTAAGCACCATTGGAGGAAGATGGATGTGTCTACTTTAGGGAGTCTTAGACATAGAGTGCCTATCCTTGATGGAGAATATTTTCATGAGTGGAAAAATGAGATGCTTGTAATCTTCAACCAATATCATTTGAACAAGTATATTGCTAGCCCTTGTGCACCTCACATTGATCCCTTGCATCCTACCCTAGATGAAGATATTGACATGATTCGCAATCTTAGAACTATTGAGCTCATCATTAGAGGATTGCCCAAAAACTTGATTGCTAGTTTGCCTACTCTTGATTGTGCTTATACTATATGGAAATTTCTTGAGGAACGATTTCCCGACCATTCCTTAAAAAATTTGGATAAAATTCTCCATAAATCTATTGCCTCAAGTAAGATGAACTCTAGTGATACTAACCTTGGTGATTGTCTACTTGAGCTTGCCAATCTCAAGCGAGCTAAGGGGGATGTTGGAATCATTAGTGATATTATATTCGAAGCTATAAGAATTCATAAAAGTGACCATTTTAATGATCATTTATCTAATGAATTACCCTCTCTAGGAAATGATGAGTCACAAGATCATGGTGAACATGAATACTATGATGATGATGATGATAGTGACTTCAATCTTGATGATGCAATGAGACACTTTGGTCTTACGGCAAATCTTCGGGGATATGAATCAGGAGGAAAGGAGTGGGTACTTGATAGTGGATGTACTGATCATATGACCGGAGATGAGGAGATGTTCCGTGAGCTTGCTGAAAACGACGGCCCTCGAAAATATGTCACCTTTGGTGATAATTCAAAGGGTAAAGTAGTTGGCCTTGGTAAGGTGGCCATCTCACATGATAGTTCCATTCAAAATGTCATGCTCGTTGAATCTCTCGGCTACAATTTACTTTCAGTATCTAGACTTGCTGATTTCGGTTTAAATGTCCTATTTACTGAGGTAGATTGCCAAGTGTTTCATCGAGACAACCATAAAATGGTCTTTACCGGTAGGCGTAAAGGTGACCTTTACATTGTCGACTTCTCTAAAAAGGCACAACCTAAAACTTGCCTTCTTGCTAAATCCTCAAAAGGTTGGTTGTGGCATAGACGACTAGGTCACGTTGGCATGAGAAATCTTGACAAGCTTATTAAAGGAAATCATATCCTTGGAGTTAACGATGTCATATTTGATAAGGATAGACTTTGCAGTGCTTGTCAAGCAGGTAAACAGGTTGGAGGAAGACATCCCGTGAAGAACATCATGACCACAAGGAGTCCACTCGAGCTACTTCATATGGACCTTTTTGGTCCCAACGCCTACAAGAGTCTCGGTGGAAACTCTTTTGGTCTAGTTATAGTTGATGATTTTTCAAGATTTATGTGGGTGTTCTTTCTTAATGACAAGTCGCAGGTCCAGAAGATCTTCAAAAACTTCGCTAGGAAGGCCCAAAACCAGTTTGACGTGAAGATCAAGAAGGTCCGAAGTGACAACGGAACGGAGTTCAAGAACGTAAATGTGGACACCTTTCTTGACGAAGAAGGGATTTCACACGAGTTCTCGGCTACGTACACACCTCAACAAAATGGAGTTGTTGAGAGGAAAAACCGGACGCTCATCGAAATGGAAAGAACAATGCTTGATGAATACAAGACGCCAAAGCATTTTTGGGCAGAAGCGGTTGAGACAGCTTGTCCTGCAACAAATCGCTTGTATCTTCACAAGCTACTCGGCAAGACGGCATATGAGCTCCTCACCGGTAACAAACCCCAAGTTGGATACTTTCAAGTATTCGGCTCAAAGTGCTACATTCTTGATAAGCATCATCGTTCAAAGTTTGCTCCTAAATCTCATGAAGGTTTCCTACTTGGTTATGGCTCAAACTCTCACACTTACCATGTCTACAACAACTTCACCCGAAAGGTTGAAGAGACGGTAGATGTGAAGTTTGATGAATCTAATGGCTCGCAAGTAGAGCAATTGCCAATTGATGTAGGAGACAAAGACCCTTCAGAAGCAATCCAAGACTTGCCCATAGGCAAAGTTCGTCCAACGGAGGTGAAGGAGAGTACTTCATCCGTCCAAGTGGAGGCTTCTACTTCACAACAAGGTGGACCAAGAATTGATACGGAAGCATCCACAAGTGGGACACACCAAGATGAAGAAGACAAGGAAATGCATCAAGACGAACATCAACAACCTCCTTCTCCACCACGACAAGACAATGACAACGTCAACAATGAAGAAGGCCAAGAAGAAGAACAAGATGAAGAAAATGTTCAACAAAGACCCAAGCAAAAGCTCTCACGAGTTCGAGCAAGAATTGCCAAAGATCATCCCGTCGAGCAAATCTTCAATGATATACAAACCGGGAGAATCACTCGCTCAAAGACTCGTTTAGCTAACTTTTGTGAAAACTATTCATTCATCTCTAGCATTGAACCTATGAAGGTTTAAGAAGCATTGGAAGATCCGGATTGGATAAACGCCATGCATGAAGAACTACACAACTTTGAGAGAAATCAAGTTTGGACATTGGTTGAGAAGCCCGACGACAACCACAACATCATTGGTACCAAATGGGTGTTTCGCAACAAGCAAGATGAAGATGGACAAGTGGTTCGCAACAAAGCACGTCTCGTCGCCCAAGGGTACACACAAGTCGAAGGTATGGACTATGGTGAGACATATGCTCCCGTTGCTAGACTTGAGTCCATTTGCATCTTACTTGCCTATGCTAATCACCATAACATCACCTTGTACCAAATGGACATTAAAAGTGCTTTTCTAAATGGTGAAATAGAGGAGGAAGTTTATGTAAAACAACCTCCCGGCTTTGTCAATCCTAAGAAACCTAATCATGTCTACAAACTTCACAAAGCCCTTTATGGTCTTAAGCAAGCTCCTAGAGCATGGTATGAATGCTTGACCAAGTTCCTTATTACAAGTGGTTTCGAAATTGGTAAAATTGATTCTACTCTTTTTACTAAAAGGGTTAATGGAGAACTATTTGTATGCCAAATTTATGTTGATGATATCATATTTGGTTCTACTAACCCTCTCTTCAGTGAAAAGTTTGGAAAGCTAATGTTAGAAAAGTTTGAGATGTCTATGATGAGTGAACTCAAATTCTTTCTCGGTTTGCAAATCAAGCAAACTAAAGAAGGTACATTTGTCTCTCAAACAAAGTACACCAAGGACTTATTCAAGAAGTTCAATATGCAAGAATGCAAAGGTATGTCTACACCCATGCCTACTAGTGGACATAATGATTTGACCAAAGATGGTGAACCGGTTGATCAAAAGGTTTATCGCTCTATGATTGGTTCATTGTTATACCTATGTGCTTCACGTCCCGATATTATGCTAAGTGTGTGCATGTGTGCAAGATATCAAGCTGCCCCTAAAGAATGTCATCTTAAGGCTGTGAAAAGGATAGTTAGATACTTAATTCATACACCAAATTTTGGCATTTGGTACCCTAAGAGGTCTTCTTTTGATCTTGTTGGCTATTCCGACTCGGATTATGCCGGAGATAAGGTTGATAGAAAGTCAACTTCGGGTACTTGTCAATTTCTTGGTAGATCCCTTGTGTCTTGGTCCTCCAAGAAACAAAACTCAGTATCCTTATCCACTGCCGAAGCGGAATACATTGCCGCTGGTTCATGTTGTGCTCAATTACTTTGGATGACCCAAACTCTTAAAGATTATGGGATCTATGTGAAACATGTTCCACTACTTTGTGACAATGAAAGTGCTATCAAAATTGGTCATAATCCTGTACAACATTCTCGAACTAAGCATATTAAAGTTCGTCATCATTTCATTCGAGATCATGTTGCTAAGGGTGACATAGATCTTAAGCATGTTCGCACTGATAAGCAATTAGCGGATATATTCACTAAACCACTTGATGAGAAAGTGTTTTGCAGGTTGAGAGGAGAACTGAACATCATTGATGCTTCGAACTTGGAGTAGGAACTCCATTGGATACATGCAAGACATCAGCTTATGACTAATCCATGATATATCTCTTATGATGACTATCTTATGTCTTGGATATATTTGTGCCTTGCATGTTGTCTAACCCATGTAGGTGCTTGGTTGAATCTAATTCCATGAGATTGCGATTCACTCACATCTTGAGCAATCTTTACATCACCAAGACTCTACACAATGATGGTTGAAGACAAGGAAGCACAAAATCACTCAAACATATCCTTTGACAAATCCTATGTTGAGCTTCATGAATATCATTCTTTTTTTTACACAAGTGCTTTTCCTTGCTAGAACTAATCCATGTAGGTAGATGAACTCAAACTCCAAGCGGTGCTCCAAGCTCTTGATGGGCTACATCAACCATGAGCACCCACGCAAGTTCAACTACATGAGAAAGAACCACACCACCACCCAAGGTATGTTATTCCATCTTAGAGAAGCTTTACTCCGAGACATGAGTCAAAGCAACTCAACAAGATGTGAATACATCAAGATGCTTAAACAAAAAATGGTAACCCCATTTTGAGCTTAAACGATGAGTATGACCTATGATCAAGTGTTCTCACTTGACTCCCAAGTCAATATACTCTAACATAGGTGACTATGTCACCGCCCAACTCTAGATGAAGTTCTCTTGTGTTCCTTCTTTGTGTTATTGCATTTGTTTCATGCTTGTGTAGTTGTTCCCTTTCTCTTTTTCACTTCATCTAGATCTTTCAGTCCTTTTTCTTTACTTTTTGTTTTTGTTCTGCATTTAATTCATTGCAAATATTTGTGAGATCTTACATGTCTAGTGAGTTGAGGTGACAAGTGTTTTTCTCTGTGTAAACTCGGTTTCACCGACTTGCAATCTTCGGTCCAACCGAATCTTTTCGGTACCACCAAAATATGCCACTCGGTGCCACCGACTTTGCAGTCAGAAAAACAGTTTGCCACTTGTTCTACATGTCTACTCTCCAGCTCCACTCAATGAATCTTGTCCTCTACAAGCATCACAATTTTATTCTTTGCTTCATGCTGAATCTCAAGGACCAAACCTCTTGACTCACACTCTAGAAGATCCCTTCTTGGAAATTGATGTCAAAGGGGGAGAGAGATCACATCAAAGCCTATCTTCGGGGAGAGAAAGATCACATCACAATACTAAAGGGGGAGAGAAAGTCTCAAGGATCCCAGATGCTTGATGTTCAAGAGGAGAGATGTCACGTGTCTTTTTAGGAGGAAAGACATATTCATTTGTATCTTCCAACTCTGAGTTTCTGTTCCCTATCTTCTCCCAATATCCCATGAAAGATTCAGGGGGAGCAAGACACCCATGGGAAAGAAATCAGTCAAATTCATTGCATATCTTTACCCTTGGGGACATGTTGAATTCAATGAAGTACCTAGTACTTACTTTCTACATGGCATTCTTGTGGTTTCTTTTGTTTATTCTGGCTAGTGGATGTACCTGTGTTATCTAACCTTATTTGTGCAGGTTCATTCCATCCTAAGCCAACTTAAGACTACAAGGTAAGTGTATGCATCAAAATCATGAGTATGAGTAATTCTTGCCTATGTACATACTGTTTGCAAGAAGGACTCATGAGCATGAAGGTATTTTCCTTAATAATCTTTTGCTCTAATGCATATGGCCAAGATACATGTAACACATTGCCTACTCTGTCATGATTATGCTCTCACATGCTTCTATATTTTATATTCACATGATTGCATACATGTAGGGGGAGCCTATGCTCGTTACATGTCCTTCCAAAGCTTTACTTACTATTCTTTGTATCTTTATCTAAAGCAATGATGTATGTTGCCATCAATTACCAAAAAGGGGGAGATTGAAAGCACAAGTGCTCCCTAGGTGGTTTTGATAATTGATGGCAACATATCTCTTATTGGACTAATGTTTTCACCTAGTATGTTTCAGATAAGTTCAACAATGGAGTGGCATGGACTAAAGGGTGTGGGAAGGTCTCCAAGACACTAAGAACAAAGGATTGGCTAAAGCTTGAAGTTCTAGACTCTTCATTTTACATTTTAGTGATCCAAGATCACATTGAGTCCATAGGAAAAGCCAATACTGTCAAGGAGGGATGAGGTGTTGTTTAATGAGCCTCTTGCTCAAGTGCTTAATGATATGCTCCAAAATCCTCAGCTACTTTCCCATCTCCACAAATGACCTAAACCCTAATTCAAACTCGGTCATACCGATTCTTTAAACCCGGCGCCACCGAGTTTCACATGTCATAGCCACTGCCAAACCCTAATCAGTTCTGTCTCACCGATGGGATCTCGGTCTCACCGAGATGGGCTTGCAAACTCTCTGTTACCTACTGCATTACTCTCGGTCCCACCGAGATATGCAATCGGTCCCATCGAGTTTGCTTGGCCAACTCTCTGTTCTGCTTATTACCCAAATTGGTCCCATCGAGTTTGAGTAATCGATCAAACCGAGTCTTGGATTTTCCCTAACCCTAGCACATCGGTCCCACCGAGTTGTTCCAATCAGTCCCACCGAAATTCATAACGGTCACTAGGTTTACCACTTCGGTCCGACCGAGTTTTCTGATTCGGTCCCACCGAGATTGGTAAATTGTGTGTAACGGTTGGATTTTGTGTGGAGGCTATAAATACCCCTCCACCTCCTCTTCACTCGTGGAGAGAGCCATCAGACTAAACCTACACTTCCAGCATCCTATTTCTGAGAGAGAACTACCTACTCATGTGTTGAGGCCAAGACATTCCATTCCTACCATATGAATCTTGATCTCTAGCCTTTCCCAAGTTGCTTTCCACTCAAATCTTCTTTCCACCAGATCCAAATCATATGAGAGAGAGTTGAGTGTTGGGGAGACTATCATTTGAAGCACAAGAGCAAGGAGTTCATCATCAACACACCATTTGTTACTTCTTGGAGAGTGGTGTCTCCTAGATTGGCTAGGTGTCACTTGGGAGCCTCTGACAAGATTGTGGAGTTGAACCAAGGAGTTTGTAAGGGCAAGGAGATCGCCTACTTCATGAAGATCTACCGCTAGTGAGGCAAGTCCTTCATGGGCGATGGCCATGGTGAGATAGACAAGGTTGCTTCTTCGTGGACCCTTAGTGGGTGGAGCCCTCCGTGGACTCGCGCAACCGTTACCCTTCGTGGGTTGAAGTCTCCATCAACGTGGATGTAGGATAGCACCACCTATCCGAACCACGGGAAAAACATCCGTGTCTCCGATTGCGTTTGAATTCTCCAAACCCTTCCCTTTACATTCTTGCAAGTTGCATGCTTTACTTTCCGCTGCCTATATACACTTTGCATACTTGCTTGATATGTATTGTGAGTGCTGAAATTATGCTTAAACTCCACTCAAACCGAAAAGGCTTAAAAATTGCAACTTTGGCATGAAGTGTCTAATCACCCCCCTCTAGACACATCTACTTCAAGGTCCTACAATTTCAAGCAAATGCCCAAGTTGAGAGATATGAAGTCTCCAACAAGTTCTACAGTTGCAAGATGGAGGAGAATAGTTCTGTCAGTGAACACATACTCAGAATGTCCAGGTACCATAACCACTTGACTCAGCTGGGAGTTAATCTTCCTGATGATAGTGTCATTGACAGAGTTCTTCAATCACTGCCACCAAGCTATAAAGGCTTCATGATGAACAATAATATGCAAGGGATGAAAAAGACAATTCCTGAGCTCTTCGCAATGCTTAAAGCTGCGGAGGTAGAAATCAAGAAGGAGCATGAAGTGTTGATGGTTAACAAGACCACTAGCTTCAAGAAAAAGGGCAAAGAGAAGATGGGGAAATTCAAGAAGAATAGCAAACAAGTTTCTGCTCCCAGGAAGAAGCCCAAGTCTAGACCTAAGCCTTAAACTAAGTGCTTCTACTGCAAAGGGACTGGTCACTAGAAGCGGAACTGCCCCAAGTATTTGGCGGATAAGTAGGATGGAAAATTAAAAGGTATATTTGATATACATGTTATCGATGTGTACCTTACTAATGCTCGTAGTAGCGCCTTGGTATTTGATACTGGTTCTGTTGCTCATATTTGCAACTCGAAACAGAGGTTATGGATTAAACGAAAATTGGCTAAGGACGAGGTGACGATGCACGTCAGAAATGGTACCAAGGTCGATGTGATCATCGTCGGCACGCTACCTCTACATCTACCTTTGGGATTAGTTTTAGACCTGAAGAATTGTTACTTGCTGCCAGTGGTAAGCATGAACATTATATCTGGATATTGTTTGATGCAAGACGGTTATTCATTTAAATCAGAGAATAATGGTTGTTTTATTTATATGAGTAATATCTTTTATAGTCATGCACCGTTGATGAGTGGTCTATTTTTGTTGAATCTCGATCATAGTGATACACATATTTATAATATTGAAGCCAAAAGATGCAAAGTTAATAATGATAGTGCAACTTATTTGTGGCACTGCCATTTAGGTCATATTGGTGTAAAGCGCATGAAGAAACTCCATGCTGATGGGCTTTTGGAATCACTAGATTATGAATCACTTGATACTTGTGAACCATGCCTCATGGGCAAGATGACTAAGACTTTGTTCTCCGGAACAATGGAGCGAGCCACTAACTTATTGGAAATAACACATATTGATGTATGCGGTCCAGTGCGTGTTGAGGCTCGCGGCGGGTATCGTTATTTTCTGACCTTCACAGATGATTTGGGCAGATATGGGTATATCTACTTAATGAAACATAAGTCTGCAACATTTGAATTGTTCAAAGAATTTCAGAGTGAAGTGGAAAATCATCGTAACAAGAAAATAAAGTTTCTACGATCTGATCGTGGAGGTGAATATTTGAGTTATGAGTTTGGTCTTCATTTGAAACAATGTGAATAGTTTCGCAAGTCACGCCACCTGGAACACCACAGCATAATGGTGTGTCTGAACGTCGTAACCGTACTTTATTAGATATGGTGCGATCTATGATGACTCTTACCAATTTACCACTATCATTTTGGGGTTATGCTTCAGACGGCTGCATTCACGTTAAATAGGGCGCCATCTAAATCCATTGAGACGATGCCATATGAACTGTGGTTTGGCAAGAAACCTAAGTTGTTGTTTCTTAAAGTTTGGGGCTGCGATGCTTATGTGAAAAAGCTTCAACCTGATAAGCTCAAACCCAAATCGGAAAAATGTGTCTTCATAGGATACCCAAAGAAAACTGCTGGGTACACCTTCTATCACAGATCTGAATGCAAGATATTCGTTGCTAAGAATGGATCATTTCTAGAGAAGGAGTTTCTCTCGCAAGAAGTGAGTGGGAGGAAAGTAGAACTTGATGAGGTAATTGTACTTTCTCCCGAATTGGAAAGTAGTTCATCACAGAAATCAGTTCAAGTGATTCCTAAACCAATTAGTGAGGAAGCTAATGATGATGATCATGAAACTTCAGATCAAGGTACTACCGAACCTCGTAGGTCAACCAATGTACGATCTGCACCCGAGTGGTACGGTAATCCTATTCTAGAGGTTATGTTACTAGACCATGACAAACCTACGAACTATGAGGAAGCGATGATGAGCCCTGATTCCGTGACATGGCTTGAGGCCATTAAATCTGAGATAGGATCGATGTATGAGAACAAAGTGTGAACTTTGGTTGACTTGCCCGATGATCGGCAAGCCATAGAGAATAAATGGATCTTCAAGAAGAAGACTGACGCTGACGGTAATGTTACTGTCTACAAAGCTCGACTTGTTGCGAAAGGTTTTCGACAAGTTCAAGGAGTTGACTACAATGAGACCTTCTCACCGTAGCGATGCTTAGGTCTGTCTGAATCATGTTAGCAATTACCACATTTTATGATTATGAAATTTGTCAAATGGATGTCAAAACTGCATTCCTTAATGGATTTCTTAAAGAAGAGTTATATATGATGCAACCAGAAGGTTTTATCGATCCTAAAGGTGCTAACAAAGTGTGCAAGATCCAATGATCCATTTATGAACTGGTACAAGCCTCTCGGAGTTGGAATATACACTTTGATAGTGTGATCAAAGCATATGGTTTTATACAAACTTTTGGAGAAGCCTGTATTTACAAGAAAGTGAGTGGGAGCTCTGTAGCATTTCTAATATTATATGTGGATGACATATTTTTGATTGTAAATAATACATAATTTCTGGATAGCATAAAAGGATACTTGAATAAGAATTTTTCAATGAAAGACCTCGGTGAAGCTGCTTATATATTGGGCATCTAGATCTATAGAGATAGATCAAGACGCTTAATTGGACTTTCACAAAACACATACTTGATAAAGTTTTGAAGAAGTACAAAATGGACCAGTCAAAGAAAGGGTTCTTGCTTGTGTTACAAGGTGTGAAGTTGAGTCAGACTCAATGCCCGACCACTGCAGAAAATAGAGAGAAAATGAAAGTCATTCCCTATGCCTCAGCCATAGGTTCTATCATGTATGATATGCTGTGTACCAGACCTGATGTGTGCCTTGATATAAGTGTTTATTATTCATGAGCCTCTTTCACGAGCAAAACATGATCAGCACCAAGACTCCATGGGTGTTAGAATCATTACTATGTAATCTAGATTATTGACTCTAGTGCAAGTGGGAGACTAAAGGAAATATGCCCTAGAGGCAATAATAAAGTCGTTCTTTATATTTTCTTATATCATGATAAATTTTTATTATTCATGCTAGAATTGTACTAACCGGAAACTTAGTAAATGTGTGAATACATAGACAAAATAGAGTGTCCCTAGTATGCCTCTACTTGACTAGCTCATTAATCAAAGATGGTTAAGTTTCCTGACCATAGACATGTGTTGTCATTTGAAGAACGGGATCATTGATAACCCACAAGTATAGGGGATCGTTTGTAGCCTTCTTCAATAAATAAGAGTTTCAAACCCAACGAGGAGCTAAAGACAGAACAAATATTCCCTCGAGTTCTATCGACCACCGATACAACTCTACGCAGACTTGACGTTTGCTTTACCGGAAACAAGTATGAAAATAGTTTGTAGGATTGATGCTAGAACTACTTTGCAAGAATAAAAACTAGAAGTACTTTGCAAGATAATAAAAGTTAGGTGTTTAGTAAAAGGGTTTGTGTCAACAAGAAAGTTATTTGTCCGTAGGCAATCGATAACAAGTATCGGTAATCATTCTTACACCTTTATATGAGGGAGAGGCATGAGCTAACATACTTTATCTACTTGGATCATATGCACTTATGATTGGAACTATAGCAAGCATCTGCAACCACAAGAGATCATTAAGGTCATGAAACCCAACCATAGCATTAAGTATCAAGTCGTCTTTATTCCCATATGTCATAACCCACCTACTCGGGTTTAAGTTTCTGTCACTCTCGCAACCCACCATAAGCGAACCATGAACATATTGCAAGACCCTACAGCGGGGACCCTCACATTTGCGCGAGAACGGAGAGCACCGTAGGACAGCACCATAAATAAAATATACAATCATACCAACCAAGATCACGATTAACCCACAGGACAAAACGGATCTACTCAAACATAGTAGGATAACCATAGATCATTGGGAAATAATATATGGAGTTGAGCACCATGTTTAAGTAGAGATTACAGCGGGGAGAAGAGGTGTTACACCGCTGCATAGAGGGAGAGAGTTGGTGTTGACAGTAGCAAGATTGTTGATGTAGATCGTCGTCCCGATCATTGCCCCGGTGGCACTCCGGCGCCACCGGAAGCGAGGGGGAGAGAGTCCCCCTCCTTCTGCTTCTTCCTTGGCCTCCCCCTAGATGGTAGGAGAGTTACCCCTCTGGTCCTTGGTCTCCATGGCGGTGGAGGGGCGGGAGCCCCTCCGAGATTGGATCTCCCTCTCTGTTCTCTTCTGTTTCGCGTTCCCTAGATCTGGCCGAAAACCATTTCTTATATTCCCGGAGATCCATAACTCTGATTGCCTGAGATTTTAACACAATTTTTTTTCTGGATATAAGCTTCCTTGCGTCCGAAGTACAGCCCCAACCGACGTACAAGGTAAGCACAACCCACCACGGCACACATGGCTCCTCTGGCGCGCCCTGGTGGGTTGTGCCCACCACGGGCCTCCGTTTGCGGTGATTCCAACTCCCAAAAATCACATATATTCCAAAACAATTCTTCGTGAAATTTTATTGCATTTGGACTTCGTTTGATATGGATACTCTGCGATACAAAAAACATGCAGAAAACAGGAACTGGCACTTGGCACTAGATCAATAGGTTAGTCTAATAAATCATATAAAAAGTTGCCAAAAGTATGTAAAACTTGTATAATATTGGCATGACACAATCAAAAATTATAGATACGATGGAGACGTATCAGCATCCCCAAGCTTAATTCATGCTCGTCCTCGAGCAGGTAAATGATAAAAAAGATATTTTTTGATGTGGAATGCTACCTAGCATAAACTTGATCATATATCTAATCACATGGATATTAAGACATAAGTGATTCAAAGCAATAGTCTATAATTTGACATAAAGACATCAATACTCAGGCATCCCAACAAACAATCATGTCTTTCAAAATATCAACACTAAAGAAAGCTATCCCTACAAAATCATATAGTCTTGTCATGCTTTGTCTTCTTAACACAAATTATTTATCATGCACAACGCCGATGACAAGCCGAGCAATTGGTTCATACTTTTTAACGCGCTTCATCTTTTTCAACCCTCACGCAATACATGAGTGCAAGCCATGGATATAGCACTACGGGTGGAATAGAGTATAATGATAGGGGTAAAGATAGAGAAGACAAAACGTAAGAAAGTCTCTAATCGACGCGGCTAACCAATGGGCTATGGAGATGCCCATCAATTGATATCAATGCGAGGAGTAGGGATTGTCATGCAATGAAAGCTTAATATGAAAACTAAGTGGGTGTGCATCTAATCCTATAATGAAAAATTCCCACTAGTATATGAAAATGACAACATAGGAGACTCTCCATATGAAAAACATGGTGCTACTTTGAAGCACAAGTGTGGTAAAGGATACTAACAATGCCCCTTCTCTCTTTGTTTTTTTTCTTTTTTTCTTTTTATTTTTTCTTTCTTTCTTTTTTTCTTTTTTTCTCTCATTGTTCGGAGTCTCATCCCGACTTGTGGGGGAATCATGGTCTCCATCATCCTTTCCTCACTGGGGCACTACTCTAAAAATGATTAATGATGATCATCACACTTCTATTTACTGATAACTCAAAAGAAATAAAAATTACAACTCGATACCTATGACAAAGTATGACACTATATGAATGCCTCTGGCATGTACCAGGATGTGCAATGATCTAGCATAACATGTACGGAAAATGATAAACGGTGGCTGAGCCACAACTACTATATCAGCTATATGATCATGCAAAGCAATATGACAATGAATGCTCAAGTCATCAAACGGAAGCGGAGGAAGTTGCATGGCAATATATCTCGGAATGGCCATGGAAAAGCCATAATAGGTAGGTATGGTGGCTGTTTTTGAAGGAAATATGCCCTAGAGGCAATAATAAAGTTATTATTTATTTCCTTATATCATGATAAATGTTTATTATTCATGCTAGAATTGTATTAACCGGAAACATAATACATGTGTGAATACATAGACAAATAGAGTGTCACTAGTATGCCTCTACTTGACTAGCTCATTAATCAAAGATGGTTATGTTTCCTAACCATGAACAAAGAGTTGTTATTTGATTAACGAGGTCACATCATTAGTTGAATGATCTGATTGACATGACCCATTCCATTAGCTTAGCACCCGATCGTTTAGTATGTTGCTATTGCTTTCTTCATGACTTATACATGTTCCTATGACTATGAGATTATGCAACTCCCGTTTGCCGGAGGAACACTTTGGGTGCTACCAAACGTCACAACGTAACTGGGTGATTATAAAGGAGTACTACAGGTGTTTCCAATGGTAGATGTTGGGTTGGCGTATTTCGAGAATAGGATTTGTCACTCCGATTGTCGGAGAGGTATCTCTGGGCCCTCTCGGTAATGCACATCACTTAAGCCTTGCAAGCATTACAACTAATGAGTTAGTTACGAGATGATGTATTACGGAACGAGTAAAGAGACTTGCCGGTAACGAGATTGAACTAGGTATTGGATACCGACGATCGAATCTCAGGCAAGTAACATACCGATGACAAAGGGAACAACGTATGTTGTTATGCGGTCTGACCGATAAAGATCTTCGTAGAATATGTAGGAGCCAATATGGGCATCCAGGTCCCGCTATTGGTTATTGACCGGAGACGTGTCTCGGTCATGTCTACATTGTTCTCGAACCGTAGGGTCCGCACGCTTAAGGTTTCGATGACAGTTATATTATGAGTTTATGAGTTTTGATGTACCGAAGGAGTTCGGAGTCCCGGATGTGATCACGGACATGACGAGGAGTCTCGAAATGGTCGAGACGTAAAGATTGATATATTGGAAGCCTATGTTTGGACATCGGAAGTGTTCCGGGTAAAATCGGGATTTTACCGGATTACCGGGAGGGTTACCGGAACCCCCCAGGAGCCAAATAGGCCAACATGGGCCTTGGTGGAAAGTTGAAAGGGCACCCCACATAGGGCTGTGCGCCTCCCCCCTCTCTCTAGTCCTATTAGGACTAGGAGAAGGTGGCCGGCCCCCCTCTCTCCCTTTCCCACTTGGGAATCCTAGTTGGACTAGGATTGGAGGGGGAATCCTACTCCCAGTGGGAGTAGGACTCTCCTGTGCCTCCTCTCCTGGCCGGCCAGCCCTCCCCCTCTCATCCTTTATATACGGGGGCAGGGTACACCTATAGACACACAAGTTGATCCTTGGTGATCGTTCCTTAGCCGTGTGCGGTGCCCCCTGCCACCAAATTCCACCTTGATCATATTGTTGCAGTGCTTAGGCGAAGCCCTACGTCGGTAGTACATCAAGATCGTCACCACGCCGTCGTGCTGACGGAACTCTTCCTCGATGCTTTGCTGGATCGGAGCCCGAGGATCGTCATCGAGCTGAACGTGTGCTAAGAACTCGGAGGTGCCGGAGTAACGGTGCTTGGATCGGTCGGATCGGGAAGACGTACGACTACTTCCTCTATGTTGTGTGATCGCTTCTGCAGTCGGTCTGCGTTGGTACGTAGACAACACTCTCCCCTCTCGTTGCTATGCATCACCATGATCTTGCATGTGCGTAGGAAATTTTTTGAAATTACTACGTTCCCCAACAGTGGCATCCGAGCCTAGGTTTTATGGTTTGATGTTATTTGCACGAGTAGAACACAAGTGAGTTGTGGGCGATACAAGTCATACTGCCTACCAGCATGTCATACTTTGGTTTGGCAGTATTGTTGGACGAGACGACCCGGACCAACCTTACGCGTACGCTTACGCGAGACCGGTTCCCTCGACGTGCTTTGCACATAGATGGCTTGCGGGCGACTGTCTCTCCAACTTTAGTTGAACCGAGTGTGGCTACGCCCGGTCCTTGAGAAGGTTAAAACGGAGTCTATTTGACAAACTATCATTGTGGTTTTGATGCGTAGGTGAGATGAGTTCTTGCTTAAGCCCGTAGCAGCCACGTAAAATATGCAACAACAAAGTAGAGGACGTCTAACTTGTTTTTGCAGGGCATGTTGTGATGTGATATGGTCAAGGCATGATGCTGCTTTTATTGTATGAGATGATCATGTTTTGTAACCAAGTTATCGGCAACTGGCAGGAGCCATATGGTTGTCGCTTTATTGTATGCAATGCAATCGCGATGTAATGCTTTACTTTATTACTAAGCGGTAGTGATAGTCGTGGAAGCATAAGATTGGCGAGACGACAACGATGCTACGATGGAGATCAAGGTGTCGCGCCGGTGACGATGGTGATCATGACGGTGCTTCGGAGATGGAGATCACAAGCACAAGATGATGATGGCCATATCATATCACTTATATTGATTGCATGTGATGTTTATCTTTTATGCATCTTATCTTGCTTTGATTGACGGTAGCATTATAAGATGATCTCTCACTAAATTATCAAGAAGTGTTCTCCCTGAGTATGCACCGTTGCCAAAGTTCGTCGTGCCCAGACACCACGTGATGATCGGGTGTGATAAGCTCTACGTCCATCTACAACGGGTGCAAGCCAGTTTTGCACACGCAGAATACTCAGGTTAAACTTGACGAGCCTAGCATATGCAGATATGGCCTCGGAACACGGAGACTGAAAGGTCGAGCGTGAATCATATAGTAGATATGATCAACATAACGATGTTCACCATTGAAAACTACTCCATCTCACGTGATGATCGGTTATGGTTTAGTTGATTTGGATCACGTGATCACTTAGAGGATTAGAGGGATATCTATCTAAGTGGGAGTTCTTAAGTAATATGATTAACTGAACTTAAATTTATCATGAACTTAGTCCTGGTAGTATTTTGCAAATTAGGTTGTAGATCAATAGCTCGCGTTGTTGCTTCCCTGTGTTTATTTTTGATATGTTCCTAGAGAAAATTGTGTTAAAAGATGTTAGTAGCAATGATCCGGATTGGATCGGTGATCTGAGGTTTATCCTCATTGCTGCACAGAAGAATTATGTCCTTGATGCACCGCTAGGTGACAGACCTATTGCAGGAGCAGATGCAGACGTTATGAACGTTTGGCTAGCTCAATATGATGACTACTTGATAGTTTAGTGCACTATGCTTAATGGCTTAGAATCGGGACTTCAGAGACGTTTTGAACGTCATGGACCATATGAGATGTTCCAGGAGTTGAAGTTAATATTTCAAGCAAATACCCGAGTTGAGAGATATGAAGTCTCCAACAAGTTCTATAGCTAAAAGATGGAGGAGAATCGCTCAACTAGTGAGCATGTGCTCAGATTGTCTGGGTACTACAATCGCTTGAATCAAGTGGGAGTTAATCTTCCAGATAAGATAGTGATTGACAGAATTCTCTAGTCACCATCACCAAGTTAGTAGAACTTCGTGATGAACTATAATATGCAAGGGATAACAGAAACAACTCCCGAGCTCTTCGTGATGCTGAAATCAACGAAGGTAGAAATCAAGAAAAACATCAAGTGTTGATGGTTGACAAGACCACTAGTTTCAAGAAAAGGGCAAAGGGAAGAAGGGGAACTTCAAGAAGAACGGCAAGCAAGTTGCTGCTCAAGTGAAGAAGCCCAAGTCTGATCCTAAGCCCGAGACTAAGTGCTTCTACTGCAAAGGGACTGGTCACTGGAAGCGGAACTACCCCAAGTGATTGGCGGATAAGAAGGATGGCAAAGTGAACATAAGTATATTTGATATACATGTTATTGATGTGTACTTTACTAGTGTTTATAGCAAACCCTCAGTATTTGATACTAGTTCAGTTGCTAAGATTAGTAACTCGAAACGGGAGTTGCAGAATAAACAGAGACTAGTTAAGGGTGAAGTGACGATGTGTGCTGGAAGTGGTTCCAAGATTGATATGGTCATCATCGCACACTCCCTATAATTTCGGGATCAGTGTTGAACCTAAATAAGTGTTATTTGGTGTTTGCGTTGAACATGAATATGATTTGATCATGTTTATTGTAATACGGTTATTCATTTAAGTAAGAGAATAAATTGTTGTTCTGTTTACATGAATAAAACCTTATATGGTTACACACCCAATGAAAATAGTTCGTTGGATCTCGATCGTAGTGATACACATAATCATAATGTTGAAACCAAAAGATGCAAAGTTAATAATGATAGTGCAACTTATTTGTGGCACTGCCGTTTATGTCATATTGGTGTAAAGCGCATGAAGAAACTCCATGCTGATGGGCTTTTGGAATCACTTGATTATGAATCAGTTGATGCTTGCGAACCATGCCTCATGGGCAAGATGACTAAGACTCTGTTCTTCGGAACAATGGAGCGAGCAAAAGATTTGTTGGAAATCATACATACTAATGTATGTGGTCCGATGAATATTGAGACTCGCGACAGGTATCATTATTTTCTGATCTTCACAGATGATTTGAGCAGATATGAGTATATCTACTTGATGAAACATAAGTCTGAAACATTTGAAAAGTTCAAAGAATTTCAGAGTAAAGTGAAAAATCATCGTAACAAGAAAATAAAGTTTCTATGATCTGATCGTAGAGAAGAGTATTTGAGTTACGAGTTTGGCCTTCAGTTAAAAACAATGTGAAATAGTTTCACTACTCACGCCACATGGAACACCATAGTGTAATGGTGTGTCCGAACGTCATAACCGTACTTTATTAGATATAATGCGATCTATGATGTCTCTTACCGATCTACCACTGTCGTTTTGGGGTTATGCATTAGAGACAGCTGCATTCACGTTAAAAAGGGGCACCATCTAAGTCCGTTGAGACGACACAATCTGAACTGTGGTTTAGCAAGAAACCAAAGTAGTCGTTTCTTAAAGTTTGGGGTTGTGATGCTTATGTGAAAAAGTTTCATCCTGATAAGCTCAAAACCAAAACGGAGAAATATGTCTTCATAGGATACCCAAAGGAGACTGTTGGGTACACCTTCTATCACAGATCCTAAGGCAAGACATTCGTTGCTTATAATGGATCCTTTCTAGAGAAGGAGTTTCTCTCGAAAGAAGTGAGTGGGAGGAAAGTAGAAAACTTGATAAGGTAATTGTACCTTCTACCTTATTGGAAAGTAGTTCATCACAAAAACTGTTCTTGTGACTACTACACCAATTAGTGAGGAAGCTAATGATGTTGATCATATAACTTCAGATCAAGTTACTACCGAATCTCGTAGGTAAACCAGAGTGAGATCCGCACCAGAGTGGTACGGTAATCCTCTTCTGGAGGTCATGTTACTTGACCATGACGAACCTACGAACTATGAGGAAGCGATGATGAGCCCAGATTCCGCAAAATGGTTTGAGGCCATGAAATCTGAGATATGATCCATCTATGAGAACAAAGTTTGGACTTTGGTTGACTTGCCCGATGATCGGCAAGCAATTGAGAATAAATGGATCTTCAAGAGGAAGACGGACGCTGATAGTAGTGTTACTATCTACAAAGCTAGAATTGTCGCAAAAGGTTTTCGGCAAGTTCAAGGTGTTGACTACGATGAGAGTTTCTCACTCGTATCTATGCTTAAAGTCTGTCCGAATCATGTTAGTAATTGCCGCATTTTATGAAATCTGGCAAACGGATAAACAAAACTGCATTCCTTAATGGATTTATTAAAGAAGAGTTGTATATGATACAACCAGAAGGTTTTGTCAAACCGAAAGGTGCTAACAAAATGTGCAAGCTCCAGCGATCCATCTGTGGACTGGTGCAAGCATCTCCGAGTTGGAATATACGCTTTGATGAGTTGATCAAAGCATATAGTTTTATACAGACTTGTGGTGAAGCCTGTATTTACAAGAAAGTGAGTGGGAGCACTACAGCATTTCTGATAAGTATATGTGAATGACATATTGTTGATCGGAAATAATGTAGAATTATTCTGTAAAGCATAAAGGAGTGTTTGAAAGGAGTTTTTCAAAGAAAGACTTCGGTAAAACTGCTTACATATTGAGCTTCAAGATCTATAGAGATAGATCAAGACGCTTGATAAGTTTTTTCAATGAGTACATACCTCGACAAGATTTTGAAGTAGTTCAAAATGGAGCAGTCAAAGAAAGAGTTCTTGCCTGTATTACAAGGTGTGAAGTTGAGTAAGACTCAAAGCCCGACCACGGCAGAAGATAGAAAGAGAATGAAAGTCATTCCCTATGCCTTGGCCATAGGTTCTATAAAGTATGTCATGCTGTATACCAGATCTATTGTATACCCTGCATTGATTTGGCAAGGGAGTACAATAGTGATCTAGGAGTAGATCACTAGACAGCAGTCAAAATTATCCTTAGTGAAATAAGGATATGTTTCTCGATTATGGACGTGACAAAAGGTTCGTCGTAAAGGGTTACGCCGATGCAAGTTTTGACACTAATCTAGATGACTCTAAGTCTCGGTCTAGATATATATTGAAAGTGGGAGCAATTAGCTAGAGTAGCTCCATGCAGAGCATTGTTGACATAGAAATTTGCAAAATACATGTGGATTTGAATGTGGCAGACCCGTTGACTAAGATTCTCTCACAACCAAAACATGATCACACCTTAGTATTCTTTGGGTGTTAATCACATAGCAATGTGAACTAGATTACTGAATCTAGTAAACCCTTTGGGTGTTGGTCACATGGCGATGTGAACTATGGGTGTTAATCACATGATGATGTGAACTATCGATGTTAATCACATGGTGATGTGATCTAGATTATTGACTCTAGTGCAAGTGGGAGACTGAAGGAAATATGCCCTAGAGGCAATAATAAAGTTATTATTTATTTCCTTATATCATGATAAATGTTTATTATTCATGCTAGAATTGTATTAACCGGAAACATAATACATGTGTGAATACATAGACAAATAGAGTGTCACTAGTATGCCTCTACTTGACTAGCTCATTAATCAAAGATGGTTATGTTTCCTAACCATGAACAAAGAGTTGTTATTTGATTAACGAGGTCACATCATTAGTTGAATGATCTGATTGACATGACCCATTCCATTAGCTTAGCACCCGATCGTTTAGTATGTTGCTATTGCTTTCTTCATGACTTATACATGTTCCTATGACTATGAGATTATGCAACTCCCGTTTGCCGGAGGAACACTTTGGGTGCTACCAAACGTCACAACGTAACTGGGTGATTATAAAGGAGTACTACAGGTGTTTCCAATGGTAGATGTTGGGTTGGCGTATTTCAAGAATAGGATTTGTCACTCCGATTGTCGGAGAGGTATCTCTGGGCCCTCTCGGTAATGCACATCACTTAAGCCTTGCAAGCATTACAACTAATGAGTTAGTTGCGAGATGATGTATTACGGAACGAGTAAAGAGACTTGCCGGTAACGAGATTGAACTAGGTATTGGATACCGACGATCGAATCTCGGGCAAGTAACATACCGATGACAAAGGAACAACGTATGTTGTTATGCGGTCTGACCGATAAAGATCTTCGTAGAATATGTAGGAGCCAATATGGGCATCCAGGTCCCGCTATTGGTTATTGACCGGAGACGTGTCTCGGTCATGTCTACATTGTTCTCGAACCGTAGGGTCCGCATGCTTAAGGTTTCGATGACAGTTATATTATGAGTTTATGAGTTTTGATGTACCGAAGGAGTTCGGAGTCCCGGATGTGATCACGGACATGACGAAGAGACTCGAAATGGTCGAGATGTAAAGATTGATATATTGGAAGCCTATGTTTGGACATCGGAAGTGTTCCGGGTAAAATCGGGATTTTACCGGATTACCGGGAGGGTTACCGGAACCCCCCAAGAGCCAAATAGGCCAACATGGGCCTTGGTGGAAAGTTGAAAGGGCAGCCCACATAGGGCTGTGCGCCTCCCCCCTCTCTCTAGTCCTATTAGGACTAGGAGAAGGTGGCCGGCCCCCCTCTCTCCCTTTCCCACTTGGGAATCCTAGTTGGACTAGGATTGGAGGGGGAATCCTACTCCCAGTGGGAGTAGGACTCTCCTGCGCCTCCTCTCCTGGCCGGCCAGCCCTCCCCCTCTCATCCTTTATATACAGGGGCAGTGGACACCTCTAGACACACAAGTTGATCCTTGGTGATCGTTCCTTAGCCGTGTGCGGTGCCCCCTGCCACCAAATTCCACCTCGATCATATTGTTGCAGTGCTTAGGCGAAGCCCTGCGTCGGTAGTACATCAAGATCGTCACCACGCCATCGTGCTGACGGAACTCTTCCTCGACGCTTTGCTGGATCAGAGCCTAAGGATCGTCATCGAGTTGAACGTGTGCTAAGAACTCGGAGGTGCCGGAGTAACGGTGCTTGGATCGGTCAGATCGGGAAGATGTACAACTACTTCCTCTACGTTGTGTGATCGCTTCCGCAGTCGGTCTGCGTTGGTACGTAAACAACACTCTCCCCTCTCGTTGCTATTCATCACCATGATCTTGCGTGTGCGTAGGAATTTTTTTGAAATTACTACGTTCCCCAACAGTTTTGAGGAAGATATAATAAGGCTTATGTGTGATAGAGCGTATCATATCATGTTGTTTGGATGCACCTGCGAAGTTTGCACCGACTCTCGAGGTGAGAAAGGGCAATGCACGGTACCGTACAGGCTAGCAAATTGCGGAAAGGTAAGAGTGTGTATAATCCATGGACTCACATTAGTCATAAAGAAATCATATACTTATTGCAAAAGTTTATTAGCCCTCAAAGCAAAGTACTACTACATGCCCCTAGGGGGATATATTGGTAGGAAAAGACTATCGCTCGTCCCCGACAGCCACTCATAAGGAAGACAATCAATAATAAATCATGCTCCAACTTCATAGCATAACGAGAGACTATACATGCATGCTTCGGGAATCACAAACCTTAACACCAATATTCTTAATAAACACAACCATTTACTAGTACCTCCACATATTCCATCTCTATATCGCAAAACTATTGCAAGGAATCAAACATATCATATTCAGTGATCCATAAGTTGTATGTAGGATTTTATGACTAACCATGCAAATGACCAATTTCTTTTGACTCTCTAAATAGATATAAGTGAAGCATGAGAGTTTAATTCTTTCTACAAAATACCATGCTCTAATAAATATAAGTGAAGCAAAAGAGCATTCTACAAACAACAGTTTTCTATGTGAAGAGAAACAGGCAATCCAAACTTCAAATGATATAAGTGAAGCACATGAAGCATTCTATAAATCCATGCTCAAAAGATATAAGTGAAGTGCAATGAGCATTCTATAAATCAACCATGGACTATCTCATACCAGCATGGTGCATAAAATAGAAATGAAAAATAAACACAAAAGACGCCCCAAGATTTGCACATATCGCATGAACAAAACGAATCCGAAAACATACCGATACTTGTTGAAGAAAGATGGGATGCCTTCCGGGGCATCCCCAAGCTTAGACGCTTGAGTCTCCTTGAATATTTACTTGGGGTGCCTTGGGCATCCCCAAGATTGAGCTCTTGCCTCTCCTCCTCCTCATATCAAGACCTCCTCGATCTTTGATCACTTCATCCACACAAAACTCAACAGAAAGTTCGGTAAGATCCATTAGTATAATAAAGCAAATCACTACTCTAAGTACTGTTGCAAACCCATTCATATTTTGTTTTTTTCATTGTATCTATTGTAATGTAACTTTTCCATATCTTATACTACCGGTAAAAATCGATAGTTTCATCAAAACGAGCAAAACAATGCATCAAAAACAGAATTTGTCTTAAACAGGACAGTCTGTAGTAATCTGAACATTCACCATACCTCTGGTAGTCCAAACATTCTGAAAACAATAGGAAAAATAAAAAATGTATAGAAAGACAATGCAAAAAGTTTCAGAACCATTTGGTGTTCCAGAAAAATGTAAAATCGAGCACTACAGCCAGAGTTTCTGTTTTGCACCACACAAACCAACAAGCAATCTAAACATCCTAAAGGCAAATCTTGGCACATTATTTTTATAATACAATGGCATTGTACAAGGGGATAATTATTTTTGTGAGAATCTTCATGAAAAATTCTACATTGTTTGAACACAAGTGTTCAAGGTCGACCCTCACTTCTCCAATGCATAGCTTCCAATCGCTTCTCTTTTGTGGAAAGGTTTTTAAGTTCCCCTCTATATTTTTTGTTTTTAAACTTTATAAAAGCACTTGTCAGAAATAAATGAACCTCTAAAACTTCCGGGTTGTCTCCCTGGCAGCGCTTTCTTTAAAGCCATTAAGCTAGGCATAAAGTGCTCAAGTAATGAATCCACCCGGATCCCAAGGTATATCAAAGCCAATTTTAGTTAACAATGATTTGGCATTTAGTAGTGAGCACAAAGAAACATATATCATGCAATGACGAAGTCTAACTCTCTTCCTATGCATCGGCATGCCATACAAGAACAATTCATGCACATCAAGTAAAGGCCGATGCATAATATAAGCAATTTCTTGCAATTCTATCGTGTTGGAAACATAGAGAGGCGGAGATGTAGTTCCTCTCTCATAATAATTGCAAGTAGGAGCATCAAGCACATGCATATTATATTCATCAAAATTATCATGTGAAATAGTAAAAGGCAACCCATCAATGTAATCCTTAATAAGTGCAAACTTCTCCGATATAGTGTAGTTGGGAGAATTCAAAAGGATAATAGGACTATCATGTGTGGGTGCAATAGCAACAATTTCATTCTTAACATAAGGAACAATATCAAGTTCATCTCCATAAGCATAAGTCATATTGGCATCTTGGCCACAAGCATAGCAAGCATCAAGTTCATCAAAAAGGGATATTTCAAAAGAATCCACACGATCATAGAAATTATCATAGCAATCATTCTTCGGTAACAATGAAGGGGCATTAAATAATGTATGAGTTAAAGGGTTACTGTCATTAGAAGGGGGCACAGATAGCTAACCCGTTCTTCCTCCATTTGTTCTTCGCTCTCCTCCTCATCTTTTTCATCCAATGAGCTCACAGTTTCATCAATTCCTTCTTCCATAGACTCCTGCAAAATATTAGTCTCTTCTTGGACAGCGAAGGAGTCCTCAATATATGAATCAATATCATAATTGTATTTATAATTATCATAGCAATATTTAAGGATAGCAAGATTTTCAGGCCTATAAATTGAATCATCAAAATCTTCAAACTTTTCAAACAAAGATCCAATTTCATAAGCACCGTTAAAAGCAACAAATTCTTCTATTCGTTCCACATCATAATAATCATATATACCTCTAGCATAAGAAGCCAAGGTTTCATTATCATTAAATTCACATGAATAGGAAAGGTGTGGAACTTCAATCTTAGAGCAACAAGTATAATCATATCACAAGCATAGATTCCAAGCATACCATTGCAACATTTCAATTTTATCCTATAAAAGTTTTCCCTTTTGAGTCAAGCGATAATACCTAAAGTATTCGCGTTGATCCAACGTTACTCCCATTATCAAGTTGAATGGGGTTTTTTCAGGATTATCAAAGTAGTGCATAATATTTTCACATAACGAGCATCGAGGGTTTTAGGAGGTTCGCCATCTCCATGAGTAGCAAGTACAACTAATTTTTTTGGCGTTTCGTGTTCCATATCCATAACCAAAGATAGAGAACAACTTAGAACAAGAAATAAAAACTACTTAGTGATAAAGCAAACAAGCACACACGAGAATATTCACCCCATGCTATTGCTCCCCGGCAACGGCGGCATAAAAAGGTCTTGGTAACCCACAAGTATATGGGATCATTTGTAGCCTTCTTTGATAAATAAGATTATCAAACCCAATGAGGAGCTAAAGGCAGAAAAAATATTCCCTCAACTTCTATCGACCACCGATACAACTCTACGCACACTTGACGTTTGCTTTACCAGAAACAAGTATGAAAATAGTTTGTAGGAGTGATGCTAGAACTACTTTGCAAGAATAAAACTAGAAGTACTTTGCAAGATAATAAAATTTAGGTGTTTAGTAAAAGGGTTTGTGTCAACAAGAAAGTTATTTGTCCCTAGGCAATCGATAACAAGTATCAGTAATCATTCTTCCAACTTTATATGAGGGAGAGGCATGAGCTAACATAATTTCTCTACATGGATCATATGCACTTATGATTGGAACTCTAGCAAGCATCCGCAACTACTAAAGAGCATTAAGGTCGTGAAACCCAACCATAGCATTAAGTATCAAGTCAACATTATTCACATACATCATACCCCACCTACTCGGGTTTAAGTTTCTGTCACTCTCGCAACCCACCATAAGCGAACCATGAACATATTGCAACACCCTACAATGGGGGGCTCACGTTTGCACGAGAACGAAGAGCACCGTAGGACAACACCATAAATAAAATATGCAATCATACCAACCAAGATCATGATTAACCCACAGGACAAAACGGATCTACTCAAACATCATAGGATAACCATAGATCATTCGGAAATAATATATGGAGTTGAGCACCATGTTTAAGTAGAGATTACAGCGGGGAGAAGAGGTGTTACACCGCTGCATATAGGGGGAGAGAGCTGGTGTTGACAGTAGCAAGATTGTTGATGTAGATCGTCGTCCCGATCATTGCCCGGGTGGCACTCCGACACCACCGAAAGCGAGAGGAGAGAGCCTCCCTCCTTCTTGTTCTTCCTTGGACTCCCCCTAGATGGGAGCAGAGTTCCCCTCTGGTCCTTGGTCTCAATGGCGGCGGAGGGGCGGGAGCCCCTCCGAGATTGGATCTCCCTCTCTGTTCTCTTCTGTTTCGCGTTCCCCAGATCTGGCCGAAAACCGTTTCTTATATTCCCGGAGATCCGTCACTCCGATTGCGCTGAGATTTTAACACGATTTTTGCAGATATAAGCTTCCTTGTGCCCGAAGTATAGCCCCAACCGACGTACGAGGTGAGCACAACCCACCATGGCACACCTGGCTCCTCTAGCATGCCCTGGTGGGTTGGCCCACCACGGGCCTCCGTTTGCGGTGATTCCAACTCCCAAAAATCACATATATTCCAAAATAATTCATGTGAAACTTTATTGCATTTGGACTTCGTTGATATGGATACTCTGTGATACAAAAAACATGTAGAAAACAGGAACTGGCACTTGGCACTGGATCAATATGTTAGTCCAATAAATCATATAAAAAGTTTCCAAAAGTATGTAAAACTTGTATAATATTGGCCTGAAACAATCAAAAATTATAGATATGACGGAGACGTATCAATCACATCATTAGAGAATGATGTGATGGACAAGACCCATCCGTTAGCTTAGCTTAATGATCGTTAGTTTTATTGATATTGCTTTCTTCATGACTTATACATATTCCTCTGACTATGAGATTATGCAACTCCCGAATACTGGAGGAACACCTTGTGTGCTATCAAACGTCAAAACATAATTGGGTGATTATAAAGATGCTCTATAGGTGTCTCCGAAGGTGTTTGTTGGGTTGGCATAGATCAAGATTAGGATTTGTCACTCCGAGTGCCCGAAAGGTATCTCTGGGCCCTCTTGGTAATGCACATCACTATAAGCCTTGCAAGAAATGTGACTAATGAGTTAGTTACGGGATGATGCATTACAGAACGAGTAAAGAGACTTGCTGGTAACGAGATTGAACTAGGTATGAGGATACCGATGATCGAATCTCGGGCAAGTAACATACCGATGACAAAGGGAATAACGTATGTTGTTATTGCGATTTCATCGATGAAGATCTTCGTAGAATATGTAGGAACCAATATGAGCGTCCAGGTTCTGCTATTTGTTATTGACCGGAGATGTGTCTCGGTCATGTCTACATAGTTCTCGAACCCATAGGGTCCACACGCTTAACATTCAATGACGATTTGTATTATGAGTTATGTGTTTTGGTGACCAAAGAATGTTCGGAGTCCCAGATGATATCACGAACATGACGAGGAGTCTCTAAATGGTCGAGAGGTAAAGATTGATATATTGGATGATGATATTCGGACACCGGAATGGTATCAGAATGGTTTAGGTATATTTCGGAGTACCGAGGGGTTACCGGAAACCCCCGGGGAAGTATTGGGCCTACATGGGCCTTAGGGGAGAGAGAGGGGAGCCTGCAAGGGGTGGCGCGCGCCCCCCTCCAAGGGAGTCCAAATAGGACATGGAGGAGGGGGCGCGGCCTGAAGGAAATATGCCCTAGAGGCAATAATAAAGTTGTTATTGATATTTCCTTATATCATGATAAATGTTTATTATTCATGCTAGAATTGTATTAACCGGAAACTTAGTACATGTGTGAATACATAGACAAAATGAGTGTCACTAGTATGCCTCTACTTGACTAGCTCGTTAATCAAAGATGGTTAAGTTTCCTAGCCATGGACAAGAGTTGTCATTTGATGAACGGGATCACATCATTAGAGAATGATGTGATTGACTTGACCCATCCGTTAGCTTAGCACTATGATCATTTAGTTTATTGCTATTGCTTTCTTCATGACTTATACATGTTCCTATGACTATGAGATTATGCAACTCCCAAATACTGGAGGAACACTTAGTGTGCTATCAAACATCACAACATAATTGGGTGATTATAAAGATGCTCTACACGTGTCTCCGATGGTGTTTGTTGAGTTGGCATAGACCGAGATTAGGATTTGTCACTCCGATTGTCGGAGAGGTATCTCTGGGCCCTCTCGGTAATGCACGTCACTATAAGCCTTGCAAGCAATGTAACTAATGATTTAGTTGCGGGATGATGCATTACAGAACGAGTAAAGAGACTTGCCGGTAACGAGATTGAACTAGGTATTGAGATACCGATGATCGAATCTCGGGCAAGTAACATACTGATGACAAAGGGAACAACGTATGTTGTTATGCGGTTTGACCGATAAAGATCTTCGTAGAATATGTAGGAACCAATATGAGCATCCGGGTTCCGCTATTGGTTATTTACCAGAGATGAGTCTCGGTCATGTCTACATAATTCTCGAACCCGTAGGGTCCGCATGCTTAACGTTCGATGATGATCAGTATTATGAGTTTATGTGTTTTGATGTACCGAAGGCACTTCGGAGTCCCGGATATGATCACGGACATGACAATGAGTCTCGAAATGGTCGAGACATAAAGATCGATATATTGGAAGGCTATGTTTGGACAACGGAATGGTTCCGGATGAGTTCGGCCATTTTCTAGAGTACCGGGAGGTTACCGGAACCACCCGGGGAGTCAATGGGCCTTATTGGGCCTTAGTGGGAGGGAGGAGGAGGCGGCCAAGGTGGGGGCGCCCCCCTCCAAGCCCAATTCGATTTGAGAAGGGGGCCGGGCCCCCTTTCCTTCTCTCCTTCTCCCTCTTCCTTCTTCTCCCACTCCAACTAGGGAAAGGGGGGAAACCTACTCCAACTAGGAGTAGGAATCCCCCTTGGGCGTGCCATAGAGAGGGTCGGCCCTCCCCTCCTCCACTCCTTTATATAAGGGGGAGGGGGCACCCCATGGACACAGAAGTTGATTGTTTAGCCGTGTGCGGTGCCCCCCTCCACAGAATTCCACCTCGGTCATATCGTTGTAGTGCTTAGATGAAGCCCTGTGTTGGTAACTTCATCATCACCGTCATCATGCCATCATGCTGACGAAACTCATCCTTGGCCTCAGCTGGATCAAGAGTACGAGGGACGTCACCGAGCTGAACGTGTGCAGATCGCGGAGGTGTCAAGCCGATGACGATGGTGATCATGAAGGAAATATGCCCTAGAGGCAATAATAAAGTTATTATTTATTCCCTTATTTCATGATAAATTTTTATTATTCATGCTAGAATTGTATTAACCGGAAACATAATACATGTGTGAATACATAGACAAACAGAGTGTCACTAGTATGCCTCTACTTGACTAGCTCGTTAATCAAAGATGGTTATGTTTCCTAACCATGGACAAAGAGTTGTCATTCAATTAACGAGATCACATCATTAGTTGAATGATCTGATTGACATAACCCATTCCATTAGCTTAGCACCCGATCGTTTAGTATGTTGCTATAGCTTTCTTCATGACTTATACATGTTCCTATGACTATGAGATTATGTAACTCCCGTGTGCCGGAGGAACACTTTGTGTGCTACCAAACATCACAACGTAACTGGGTGATTATAAAGGTGCTCTACAGGTGTCTCCAAAGGTACATGTTGGGTTGACATATTTCGAGATTAGGATTTGTCACTCCGAATGTCGGAGAGGTATCTCTGGGCCCTCTCGGTAATGCACATCACCTAAGCCTTGCAAGCATTGCAACTAATGAGTTAGTTGCGGGATGATGTATTACGGAACGAGTAAAGAGACTTGCCGGTGACGAGATTGAACTAGGTATTGGATACCGACGATCGAATCTCGGGCAAGTAACATACCGATGACAAAGGGAACAACGTATGTTGTTATGCGGTCTGACCGATAAAGATCTTCGTAGAATATGTAGGAGCCAATATGAGCATCCAGGTTCCGCTATTCGTTATTGACCGGAGACGTGTCTCGGTCATGTCTACATTGTTCACGAACCGTAGGGTCCGCACGCTTAAGGTTTCGATGACAGTTATATTATGAGTTTACGAGTTTTGATGTACCGAAGGAGTTCGGAGTCCCGGATGAGATCGGGGACATGACGAGGAGTCTCGAAATGGTCGAGACGTAAAGATCGATATATTGGACGACTATATTCAGACTTCAGAAAGGTTCCGAGTGATTCGGATATTTTTCGGAGTACCGAGGAGTTACGGGAATACGGGGGAGAAGTATTGGGCCTTATTGGGTCATACGGGAAAGAGAAAGGGGCTGCCTAGGGCAGGCCGCCCCCCCCCCCCCCCCCAAGGCCTAGTCCGAATTGGACTAGGGGGAGGGGCTGCGCCCCCTCCTTCCTTCCCTTCTCCCTTCCCCTTCCTTATCTCCTACTCCTACTACATGGAAGGACTCCTAGTTGGACTAGGAAAGGGGGAATCCTACTCCCGATGGGAGTAGGACTCCCCAAGGGCGCGCCATAGAGAGGGCCGGCCCTCCCCTCCTCCACTCCTTTATATATGGGGGCAGGGGGCACCCCATAGACACACAAGTTGATCTTCGTGATCGTTCCTTAGCCGTGTGTGGTGCCCCCCTCCACGATATTACACCTCGATCATATTTTGCGGTGCTTAGGTGAAGCCCTGTGACGGTTAAACATCAAGATCGTCACCACGCCGTCGTGCTGACGGAACTCCTCCCCGAAGCTTTGCTGGATCGGAGCCCGAGGTGCGTCATCGAGTTGTACGTGTGTCAAGAACTCGGAGGTGCCGGAGTAACGGTGCTTGGATCGGTTGGACCGGGAAGATGTACGACTACTTCCTCTACGTTGTGTCAATGCTTCCGCTTCGGTCTACGAGGGTACGTAGACAACACTCTCCCCTCTCGTTGCTATGCATCACCATGATCTTGCGTGTGCGTAGGAAATTTTTTGAAATTACTACGTTCACCAACAGATCATGACGGTGCTTTGGAGATGGAGATCAAAGGCACAAGATGCTGATGGCCATATCATATCACTTATATTGATTGCATGTGATGTTTATCCTTTATGCATCTTATTTTGCTTAGTACGGCGATAGCATTATACGATGATCTCTCACTAAATTTCAAGGTATACGTGTTCTCCCTGAGTATGCACCGTTGCTACAGTTCGTCGTGCCGAGAGACCACGTGATGATTGGGTGTGATAAGCTCTTGATACGTCTCCAACGTATCTATAATTTTTGATTGCTCCATGCTATATTATCTTTTGTTTTTGGCAACATTGGGCTTTATTTTCCACTTTTATATTACTTTTGGGACTAACCTATTAACCGGAGGCCCAGCCCAGATTTGTTGTTTTATGCCTATTTCAGTGTTTTGAAGAAAAGGAATATCAGACGGAGTCGAAACGAAACGAAATCAACTAGAGAAGTTATTTTTGGAACGAAAGCCACCCGATGGACTTGGACCCCACGTCAAGGAAGGAACGAGGAAGCCACGGGGGTGGGGGGGCGCGCCCACCCCCTAGGGCGCGCCCCTGCCTCGTGGGGCCCTCGTGGCTCCCCTGGCGTATTTATTCCACCTATATAACTCCACGTACCCTAAAACTTCCACAACGGAGATTAGATCGGGAGTTCCGCCGCCAGAAGCCTCCGTAGCCACAGAAAGCCAATCTAGACCCGTTCCGGCACCCTGCCGGAGGGGGAATCCTTCTCCGGTGGCCATCTTCATCATCCCGGCGCTCTCCATGACGAGGAGGGAGTAGTTCTCCCTCGGGGCTGAGGGTATGTACCAGTAGCTATGTGTTTGATCTCTCTCTCTCTCTCTCTCGTGTTCTTGATTTGGCACGATCTTGATGTATCGCGAGCTTTGCTATTATAGTTGGATCCTATGTTTCTCCTCCCCCTCTTCTCTCTTGTAATGAATTGAGTTTCCCCTTTGGAGTTATCTTATCGTATTGAGTCTTTAAAGATTTGAGAACACTTGATGTATGCCTTGCCGTGCGTATCTGTGGTGACAATGGGATGCTACGTGATTCACTTGATGTATGTTTTGGTGATCAACTTGCGGGTTCCGCCCATGAACCTATGCATATGGGTTGGCACACGTTTTCATCGTGATTCTCCGGTAGGAACTTTGGGGCACTCTTTGAGGTCCTTTGTGTTGGTTGAATAGATGAATATGAGATTGTGTGATGCATATCGTATAATCATACCCACAGATACTTGAGGTGACATTGAAATATCTAGGTGACATTAGGGTTTTGGTTGATTTGTGTCTTAAGGTGTTATTCTAGTACGAACTCTAGGGCTGTTTGTGACACTTATAGGAATAGCCCAATGGATTGATTGGAAAGAATAACTTTGAGGTGGTTTCGTACCCTACCATAATCTCTACGTTCGTTCTCCGCTATTAGTGACTTTGGAGTGACTCTTTGTTGCATGTTGAGGGATAGTTATGTGATCCAATTATGTTATTATTGTTGAGGGAACTTACACTAGCGAAAGTATGAACCCTAGGCCTTGTTTCCTATCATTGCAATACCGTTTACGCTCACTTTTATCATTAGTTACTTTGCTGTTTTTATATTTTTAGATTGCAAAATATATTATCTACTATCCATATACCACTTGTTTCGCCATCTCTTCACCGAACTAGTGCACCTATACAATTTACCATTGTATTGGGTGTGTTGGGGACACAAGAGACTCTTTGTTATTTGGTTGCAGGGTTGCTTGAGAGAGACCATCTTCGTGCTACGCCTCCTACGGATTGATAAACCTTAGGTCATCCACTTGCGGGAAATTTGCTACTGTCCTACAAACCTCTGCACTTGGAGGCCCAACAACGTCTACAAGAAGAAGGTTGTGTAGTAGACATCAGCTCTACGTTCACATACAACGGGTGCAAGCCAGTTTTGCACAAGCAGAATACTCGGGTTAAACTTGACGAGCCTAGCATATGCAGATATGGCCTCGGAACACTGAGACCGAAAGGTCGAGCATGAATCATATAGTAGATATGATCAACATAGTGA
Source organism: Triticum monococcum (assembly GCA_034509565.1). Classification (NCBI taxonomy): domain Eukaryota; kingdom Viridiplantae; phylum Streptophyta; class Magnoliopsida; order Poales; family Poaceae; genus Triticum; species Triticum monococcum. Next base: position 481,794,809 of record CM067843.1, read on the forward strand.
TGTTCACCATTGAAAACTACTCCATCTCACGTGATGATTGGACATGGTTTAGTTGATATGGATCACATGATCACTTAGATGATTAGAGGGATGTCTATCTAAGTGAGAGTTCTTAAGTAATATGATTAATTGAACTTTAATTTATCATGAACTTAGTACCTGATAGTATTTTGCATGTCTATGTTGTTGTAGATATATGGCGCGTGTTGTTGTTCCGTTGAATGTTAATGCGTTCCTAGAGAAAGCTAAGTTGAAAGATGATGGTAGCAATTACACGGACTGGGACTGTAACTTGAGGATAATCCTCATTGCTGCACAAAAGAATTACATCCTGGAAGCACCGCTGGGTGACAAGCCTGCTGTAGATGTTGCTGACAACGTTAAGAACGTCTGGCAGAGCAAAGCTGATGACTACTCGATAGTTCAGTGTGCCATGCTTTACGGCTTAGAACTGGGACTTCAACGACGTTTTGAACGTCATGGAGCATATGAGATGTTCCAGGAGTTGAAGTTAATATTTCAAGCAAATGCCCGAGTTGAGAGATATGAAGTCTCCAACAAGTTCTACAGCTACAAAATGGAGGAGAATAGTTCTGTCAGTGAACATATACTCAGAATGTCTGGGTACCACAACCACTTGACTCAGCTGGGAGTTAATCTTCCTAATGATAGTGTCATTGACAGAGTTCTTCAATCACTGCCACCAAGCTACAAGAGCTTCGTGATGAACTATAATATGCAAGGGATGGATAAGACAATCCCCGAGCTCTTCGCAATGCTAAAGGCTGCGGAGGTAGAAATCAAGAAGGAGCATCAAATGTTGATGGTCAACAAGACCACCAGTTTCAATAAGAAGGGCAAAGGGAAGAAGGGGAACTTCAAGAAGAATAGGAAGCAAGTTGCTGCTCAAGTGAAGAAACCCAAGTCCGGACCTAAGCCTGAGACTGAGTGCTTCTACTGCAAAGGGAATGGTCACTGGAAGCGGAACTGCCCCAAGTATTTGGCGGATAAGAAGGATGGCAAAGTGAAAGGTATATTTAATATACATGTTATTGATGCGTACCTTACTAATGCTCGCATTAGCGCCTGAGTATTTGATACTGGTTCTGTTGCTAATATTTGCAACTCAAAATAGGGGCTACGGATTCAGGGAAGATTGGCTAAGGACGAGGTGACGATGCGCGTGGGAAATGGTTCCAAAGTCGATGTGATCATCGTTGGCACGCTACCTCTACATCTACCTTCGGGTTTAGTTTTAGACCTGAATAATTGTTATTTGGTGCCAGCGTTAAGCATGAACATTATATCTGGATCTTGTTTGATGTGAGACGGTTATTCATTTAAATCGGAGAATAATGGTTGTTCTATTTATATGAGTAATATCTTTTATGGTCATGCACCCTTGATGAGTGGTCTATTTTTACTAAATGTTGATAGTAGTGATACACATATTCATAGTATTCAAGCCAAAAGATATAAGTTTAATAATGATAGTGCAACTTAGTGGCACTGTCGTTTAGGTCATATTGGTATAAAGCGCATGAAGAAACTTCATGCTGATGGGCTTTTGGAATCACTTTATTATGAATCACTTGATGCTTGCGAACCATGCCTCATGGGCAAGATGACTAAGGCTCCGTTCTCCGGAACAATGGAACGAGCAACAGACTTATTGGAAATAATACATACTGATGTATGCGGACCGATGAGTGTTGATGCTCGTGGCGGGTATCGTTATTTTCTACCCTTCACAGATGATTTGAGCAAATATGGGTATATCTACTTGATGAAACATAAGTCTAAAACATTTGAAAAGTTCAAAGAATTTCAGAGTGAAGTGGAAAATCATCGTAACAAGAAAATAATGTTTCTATGATCTGATCGTGGAGGAGAATATTTGAGTTACGAGTTTGGTCTTCATTTTAAACAATGCGGAATAGTTTCGCAACTCACGCCACCTGGAACACTACAGCGTGATGGTGTGTCCGAATGTCGTAACAACACTTTATTAGATATGGTGCGATCTATGATGTCTCTTACTGATTTACCGCTATCATTTTGGGGTTATGCTTCAGAGACGGCTGCATTCACGTTAAATAGGGCACCATCGAAATCCGTTGAGACGACACCTTATGAACCGTGGTTTGGCAAGAAACCCAAGTTGTCGTTTCTTAAATTTTGGGGCTGCGATGCTTATGTGAAAAAGCTTCAACCTGATAAGCTCGAACCCAAATCAGAGAAATGTGTCTTCATAGGATACCGAAAGGAGACTGTTGGGTACACCTTATATCACAGATCCAAAGGCAAGATATTCGTTGCTAAGAATGGATCCTTTCTAGAGAAGGAATTTCTCTCGAAAGAAGTGAGTGGGAGGAAAGTAGAACTTGATGAGGTAATTGTACCTTCTCCCTTATTGGAAAGTAGTGCATCGCAGAAATCAGTTCCAGTGATTCCTACACCAATTAATGAGGAAGCTAATGATGATGATCATGAACATCTGATCAAGTTACTACCGAACCTCGTAGGTCAACCAGAGTAAGATCCGCACCACAGTGGTACGGTAATCATGTTCTGGAGGTCATGTTACTTGACCATGACGAACCTACAAACTATGAGGAAGCGATGATGAGCCCAGATTCCGCAAAATGGCTTGAGGCCATGAATCTGAGATGGGATCCATGTATGAGAACAAAGTGTGGAATTTGGTTGACTTGCCCGATGATCGGCAAGCCATAGAGAATAAATGGATCTTCAAGAAGAAGACTGGCACTGACGATAATGTTACTGTCTACAAAGTTTAACTTGTTGCAAAAGGTTTTCGACAAGTTCAAGGAGTTGACTATGATGAGACCTTCTCACCCATAGTGATGCTTAAGTTCGTCCGAATCATGTTAGCAATTGCCGCATTTTATGATTATGAAATTTGGCAAATGGATGTCAAAACTGCATTCCTTAATGGATATCTTAAGGAAGAGTTGTATATGATGCAACCAGAAGGTTTTGTCGGGCCAAAAGGTGCTAACAAAGTGTGCAAGCTCCAACGATCCATTTATGGACTGGTGCAAGCCTCTCGGAGTTGGAATATACGCTTTGATAGTGTGATCAAAGCATATGGTTTTATACAGACTTTTGGAGAAGCATGTATTTACAAGAAAGTGAGTGGGAGCTCTATAGCATTTTTGATATTATATGTGGATGACATATTGTTGATCGGAAATGATACTAAATTTCTGAATAGCATAAAAGGATAATTGAATAAGAATTTTTCAATGAAAGACCTCGGTGAAGTTGCTTATCTATTAGGCATCAAGATCTATAGAGATAGATCAAGATGCTTAATTGGACTTTCACAAAGCACATACCTTGATAAAGTTTTGAAGAAGTTCGAAATGGATCAAGCAAAGAAAGGGTTCTTGCCTGTGTTACAAGGTGTAAAGTTGAGTCAGACTCAATGCCCGACCACTGCAGAAGATAGAGAGAAAATGAAGGTCATTCCCTATGCTTCAGCCATAGGTTCTATCATGTATGCAATGCTGTGTACCAGACCTGATGTGTGCCTTGCTGTTAGTTTAGCAGGGAGGTACCAAAGTAATCCAGGAGTGGATCACTGGACAGTGGTCAAGAATATCCTGAAATACCTGAAAAGGACTAAGGATATGTTTCTCGTTTATGGAGGTGACAAAGAGCTCGTCGTAAATGGTTACGTCGATTCAAGCTTTGACACTGATCCAGATGACTCTAAGTCACAAACTGGATACGTATTTTTATTGAATGGTGGAGCTGTCAGTTGGTACAGTTCTAAGAAAAGTGGCGTGGCGGCATCTACGTGCGAAGCGGAGTACATAGCTGCTTCGGAAGCAGCAAATGAAGGAGTCTGGATGAAGGAGTTCATATCTGATCTGGGTGTCATACCTAATGCATCTAGTCCAATGAAATCTTTTGTGACAACACTGGTGCAATTGCCTTGGCAAAGGAATCCAGATTTCACAAGAGAACCAAACACATCAAGAGATGCTTCAATTCCATCCGTGATCAAGTCAAGGAGGGAGACATAGAGATTTGCAAGATACATACAGATCTGAATGTTGCAGGCCCATTGACTAAGCCTCTCTCACGAGCAAAACATGATCATCACCAAGACTCCATGGGTGTTAGAATCATTACTATGTAATCTAGATTATTGACTCTAGTGCAAGTGGGAGACTAAGGAAATATGCCCTAGAGGCAATAATAAAGTTGTTATTTATATTTCCTTATGTCATGATAAATGCTTATTATTCATGCTAGAATTGTATTAACCGGAAACTTAGTACATGTGTGAATACATAGACAAAATGAGTGTCACTAGTATGCCTCTACTTGACTAGCTCGTTAATCAAAGATGGTTAAGTTTCCTAGCTATGGACAAGAGTTGTCATTTGATGAACGGGATCGCATCATTAGAGAATGATGTGATTGACTTGACCCATCTGTTAGCTTAGCACTATGATCGTTTAGTTTATTGCTATTGCTTTCTTCATGACTTATACATGTTCCTATGACTATGAGATTATGCAACTCCCTTATACCGTAGGAACACTTAGTGTGCTATCAAACGTCACAACGTAACTGGGTGATTATAAAGATGCTCTAAAGGTGTGTCCGATGGTGTTTGTGAAGGAAATATGCCCTAGAGGCAATAATAAAGTTATTATTTATTTCCTTATATCATGATAAATGTTTATTATTCATGCTAGAATTGTATTAACCGGAAACATAATACATGTGTGAATACATAGACAAACAGAGTGTCACTAGTATGCCTCTACTTGACTAGCTCGTTAATCAAAGATGGTTATGTTTCCTAACCATGAACAAAGAGTTGTTATTTGATTAACGAGGTCACATCATTAGTTGAATGATCTGATTGACATGACCCATTTCATTAGCTTAGCACCCGATCGTTTAGTATGTTGCTGTTGCTATTCTTCATGACTTATACATGTTCCTATGACTATGAGATTATGCAACTCCCGTTTACCGGAGGAACACTTTGGGTGCTACCAAACGTCACAACGTAACTGGGTGATTATAAAGGAGTACTACAGGTGTCTCCAAAGGTAGATGTTGGGTTGGCGTATTTCGAGATTAGGATTTGTCACTCCGAATGTCGGAGAGGTATCTCTGGGCCCTCTCGGTAATGCACATCACATAAGCCTTGCAAGCACTGCAACTAATATGTTAGTTGTGAGATGATGTATTACGGAACAAGTAAAGAGACTTGCCGGTAACGAGATTGAACTAGGTATTGGATACCGACGATCGAATCTCGGGCAAGTAACATACCGATGACAAAGGGAACAACGTATGTTGTTATGCGGTCTGACCGATAAAGATCTTCGTAGAATATGTAGGAGCCAATATGGGCATCCAGGTCCCGCTATTGGTTATTGACCGGAGACGTGTCTCGGTCATGTCTACATTGTTCTCGAACCGTAGGGTCCGCACGCTTAAGGTTTCGATGATAGTTATATTATGAGTTTATGAGTTTTGATGTACCGAAGGAGTTCGGAGTCCTGGATGAGATCGGGGACATGACGAGGAGTCTCGAAATGGTCGAGACGTAAAGATTGATATATTGGACGACTATATTCGGACTTCGGAAAGGTTCCGAGTGATTCGGGTATTTTTCGGAGTACCGGAGAGTTACGGGAATTCGCTGGGAGAAGTATTGGGCCTTGATGGGCTTTAGTGGGAAGAGGAGAAAAGGACTGCTGCGCCCCCCCCCCCCCCCCTCCCCTCTAGTCTGAATTGGACTAGGGAAAAGGGGGCCGGCCACCTTTATGAACGTTTGGCTAGCTCAATATGATGACTACTTGATAGTTTAGTGCACCATGCTTAATGGCTTAGAATCGGGACTTCAAAAACGTTTTGAACGTCATGGACCATATGAGATGTTCCAGGAGTTGAAGTTAATATTTCAAGCAAATACCCAAGTTGAGAGATATGAAGTCTCCAACAAGTTCTATAGCTAAAAGATGGAGGAGAATCGCTCAACTAGTGAGCATGTGCTCAGATTGTCTGGGTACGACAATCGCTTGAATCAAGTGGGAGTTAATCTTCCAGATAAGATAGTGATTGACAGAATTCTCTAGTCACCATTACCAAGTTAGTAGAACTTCGTGATGAACTATAATATGCAAGGGATAACGGAAACAACTCCCAAGCTCTTCGCGATGCTGAAATCAACGAAGGTATAAATCAAGAAAAACATCAAGTGTTGATGGTTGACAAGACCACTAGTTTCAAGAAAAGGGCAGAGGGAAGAAGGGGAACTTCAAGAAGAACGGCAAGCAAGTTGCTGCTCAAGTGAAGAAGCCCAAGTCTGATCCTAAGCCTGAGACTAAGTGCTTCTACTGCAAAGGGACTGGTCACTAGAAGCGGAACTACCCCAAGTGATTGGCGGATAAGAAGGATGCCAAAGTGAACATAAGTATATTTGATATACATGTTATTGATGTGTACTTTACTAGTGTTTATAGCAACCCCTTAGTATTTGATGCTAGTTCAGTTGCTAAGAGTAGTAACTCGAAACGGGAGTTGCAGAATGAACAGAGACTAGTTAAGGGTGAAGTGACGATGTGTGTTGGAAGTAGTTCCAAGATTGATATAATCATCATCGCACACTCCCCTATACTTTCGGGATTAGTGTTGAAACTAAATAAGTGTTATTTGGTGTTTGTGTTGAGCATGAATATGATTTGATCATGTTTATTGTAATACGGTTATTCATTTAAGTAAAAGAATAAATTGTTGTTCTGTTTACATGAATAAAACCTTATATGGTTACACACCCAATGAAAATAGTTCATTGGATCTCGATCTTAATAATTCACATATTCATAATATTGAAACCAAAAGATGCAAAGTTAATAATGATAGTGCAACTTATTTGTGGCACTGCTGTTTAGGTCATATTGGTATAAAGCGCATGAAGAAACTCCATGCTGATGGGCTTTCGGAATCACTTGATTATGAATCACTTGATGCTTGCGAACCATGCCTTTTGGGCAAGATGACTAAAACGCCGTTCTCCGGAACAATGGAGCGAGAAAAGATTTGTTGGAAATCATACATACTGATGTATGTGGTCCGATGAATATTGAGGCTCGCGACAGGTATCATTATTTTCTGATCTTCACAAATGATTTGAGAAGATATGAGTATATCTACTTGATGAAACATAAGTCTGAAACATTTGAAAAGTTCAAAGAATTTCAGAGTGAAGTGAAAAACATCGTGACAAGAAAATAAAGTTTCTACGATCTGATCGCGGAGATAAATATTTGAGTTACGAGTTTCGTCTTTAGTTAAAACAATGTGAAATAGTTTCACTACTCACGCCACCTGGAACACCACATCATAATGGTGTGTCCGAACGTCATAACCGTACTTTATTGGATATAGTGCAATCTATGATGTCTCTTACCGATTTACCACTATTGTTTTTGGGGTCATGCATTAGAGACAGCTGCATTCACGTTAAAAAAGGGGCACCATCTATATCCGTCGAGACAACGCCTTATGAACTATGGTTTGGCAAGAAACCAAAGTTGTCGTTTCTTAAAGTTTGGGGTTGCAATGCTTATATGAAAAAGTTTCATCCTGATAAGCTCAAAACTCAAATCGGAGAAGTGCATCTTCATAGGATATCCAAAGGAAACTATTGGATACACCTTCTATCACAGATCCGAAGGCAAGACTTTTGTTGCTAAATTCGGAAACTTTCTGGAGAAGGAGTTTCTCTCGAAAGAAGTGAGTGGGAGGAAAGTAGAACTTGACGAGGTAACTGTACCTGCTCCCTTATTGGAAAGTAGTACATCACAGAAAAATGTTTCTGTGACACCTACACCAGTTAGTGAGGAAGCTAATGATGATGATCATGAAACTTCAGAACAAGACACTACTGAACCTCGTAGATCAACCAGAGTAAGATCCGCGCCAGAGTGGTACGGTAATCCTGTTCTGGAAGTCATGCTACTAGATCATGATGATCCTACGAACTATGAAGAAGCGATGGTGAGCCCAGATTCCGCAAAGTGGCTTGAAGCCATGAAATCTGAGATATGATCCATGTATGAGAACAAAGTATGGACTTTGGTTGACTTGCCCGATGATCGGCAAGCCATAGAAAAATGGATCTTCAAGAGGAAGACGGACGCTGATAGTAGTGTTACTATCTACAAAGCTAGAATTGTCGCAAAAGGTTTTCGACAAGTTCAAGGTGTTGACTACGATGAGATTTTCTTACTCGTATCTATGCTTAAGTCTGTCCGAATCATGTTAGCAATTGCCGCATTTTATGAAATCTGGCAAATGGATAAACAAAACTGCATTCCTTAATGGATTTGCTAAAGAAGAGTTGTATACGATGCAACTAGAAGGTTTTGTCGATCCTAATGGTGTTAACTAAATATGCAAGCTCCAGCGATCTATCTGTGGACTGGTGCAAGCATCTCGGAGTTGGAATATACGCTTTGATGAGTTGATCAAAGCATATAGTTTTATACAGACTTGCGGTGAAGCCTGTATTTACGAGAAAGTGAGTGGGAGCACTACAGCGTTTCTGACAAGTATATGTGAATGACATATTGTTGATCGGAAATAATGTAGAATTATTCTGTAAAGCATAAAAGGAGTGTTTGAAAGGAGTTTTTCAAAGATAGACTTCAGTAAAGCTGCTTACATATTGAGCTTCAAGATCTATAGAGATAGATCAAGACGCTTGATAAGTTTTTCAATAAGTACATACCTTGACAAGATTTTGAAGTAGTTCAAAATGGAACAGTCAAAGAAAAGGTTTCTTGCCTGTGTTACAAGGTGTGAAGTTGAGTAAAGACTCAAAGCCCGACCACGGCAGAAGATAGAAAGAGAATGAAAGTCATTCCCTATGCCTCATTCATAGGTTCTATAAAGTATGCCATGCTATGTACCAGATCTATTGTATACCCTGCACTGATTTGGCAAGGGAGTACAATAGTGATCTAGGAGTAGATCACTGGACAGCGGTCAGAATTATCCTTAGTGAAATAAGGATATGTTTCTCGATTATGGACGTGACAAAAAGGTTCGTCGTAAAGGGTTACGTCGATGCAAGTTTTTGACACTGATCCAGATGAATCTAAAAGTCTCAATCTGGATACATATTGAAACTGGGAGCAATTAGCTAGAGTAGCTCCTTGCAGAGCATTATAGACAAAGAATTTTGCAAAATACTTACGGATCTGAATGTGACAGGCCCGTTGACTAAAATTATCTCACAAGCAAAACATGATCACACCTTAGTACTCTTTGGGTGTTAATCACATAGAGATGTGAACTAGATTACTGACTCTAGTAAACCCTTTGAGTGTTGGTCACATGACGATGTGAACTATGGGTGTTGATCACATGGTGATGTGAACTATTGCTGCTAAATCACATGGCGATGTGAACTAGATTATTGACTCTAGTGCAAGTGGGAGACTGAAGGAAATATGCCCTAGAGGCAATAATAAAGTTATTATTTATTTCCTTATATCATGATAAATGTTTATTATTCATGCTAGAATTGTATTAACCGGAAACATAATACATGTGTGAATACATAGACAAACAGAGTGTCACTAGTATGCCTCTACTTGACTAGCTCGTTAATCAAAGATGGTTATGTTTCCTAACCATGAACAAAGAGTTGTTATTTGATTAACGAGGTCACATCATTAGTTGAATGATCTGATTGACATGACCCATTTCATTAGCTTAGCACCCGATCGTTTAGTATGTTGCTGTTGCTATTCTTCATGACTTATACATGTTCCTATGACTATGAGATTATGCAACTCCCGTTTACCGGAGGAACACTTTGGGTGCTACCAAACGTCACAACGTAACTGGGTGATTATAAAGGAGTACTACAGGTGTCTCCAAAGGTAGATGTTGGGTTGGCGTATTTCGAGATTAGGATTTGTCACTCCGAATGTCGGAGAGGTATCTCTGGGCCCTCTCGGTAATGCACATCACATAAGCCTTGCAAGCACTGCAACCAATATGTTAGTTGTGAGATGATGTATTACGGAACGAGTAAAGAGACTTGCCGGTAACGAGATTGAACTAGGTATTGGATACCGACGATCGAATCTCGGGCAAGTAACATACCGATGACAAAGGGAACAACGTATGTTGTTATGCGGTCTGACCGATAAAGATCTTCGTAGAATATGTAGGAGCCAATATGGGCATCCAGGTCCCGCTATTGGTTATTGACCGGAGACGTGTCTCGGTCATGTCTACATTGTTCTCGAACCGTAGGGTCCGCACGCTTAAGGTTTCGATGACAGTTATATTATGGGTTTATGAGTTTTGATGTACCGAAGGAGTTCGAAGTCCCGGATGAGATCGAGGACATGACTAGGAGTCTCGAAATGGTTGAGACGTAAAGATTGATATATTGGACGACTATATTCGGACTTCGGAAAGGTTCCGAGTGATTCGGGTATTTTTCGGAGTACCGAAGAGTTACGGGAATTCGCTGGGAGAAGTATTGGGCCTTGATGGGCTTTAGTGGGAAGAGGAGAAAAGGACTGCTGCGCCCCCCCTCCCCTCTAGTCCGAATTGGACTAGGGAAAAGGGGGCCGGCCACCTTTCCTTCTCCTCCTATTCCTTCTCCCTTCCTCCCCTCTTGGTGGACTCCTACTAGGACTTGGAGTCCTAGTAGGACTCCCCATCCTGGCCGCACCTTTGCCTTGGCCGGCCTCCTCCTCCTCCATCCTTTATATACTGAGGCAAGGGGCACCCCATGGACACGCAATTGATCATTGAGATCTTTCCTTAGCCGTGTGCGGTACCCCCTGCCACCAAAATCCACCTCGATCATATTGTTGCAGTGCTTAGGCGAAGCCCTGCGTCAGTAGTACATCAAGATCGTCACCACGCCGTCGTGCTGACGGAACTCTTCCTCGACGCTTTGCTGCATCGGAGCCCGAGGATCGTCATCGAGCTGAACGTGTGCTAAGAACTCAGAGGTGCCGGAGTAACAATGCTTGGATCGGTCGGATCGGGAAGAAGACATACGACTACTTCCTCTACGTTGTGTGATCGCTTCCGCAGTCGGTCTGCGTTGGTACGTAGACAACACGCTCCCCCTCGTTGCTATGCATCACCATGATCTTGTGTGTGCGTAGGAAAATTTTGAAATTACTACGTTCCCCAACAGTGGCATCCGAGCCAGGTTTTATTGTTTGATGTTATTTGCACGAGTAGAACACAAGTGAGTTGTGGGCGATACAAGTCATACTGCCTACCAGCATATCATACTTTGGTTCGGCGGTATTGTTGGACGAGACGACCCGGACCAACCTTACGCATACGCTTACGCGAGACCGGTTCCCTCGACGTGCTTTGCACATAGATGGCTTGCGGGCGACAGTCTCTCCAACTTTAGTTGAACCGAGTGTGGCTACGCCCGGTCCTTGAGAAGGTTAAAACGGAGTCTATTTGACAAACTATCGTTGTGGTTTTGATGCATAGGTGAGATGAGTTCTTGCTTAAGCCCGTAGCAGCCACGTAAAACTTGCAACAACAAAGTAGAGGACGTCTAACTTGTTTTTGCAGGGCATGTTGTGATGTGATATGGTCAAGGCATGATGCTGATTTTATTGTATGAGATGATCATGTTTTGTAACCAAGTTATCGGCAACTGGCAGGAGCCATATGGTTGTCGCTTTATTTTATGCAATGCAATTGCGATGTAATGCTTTACTTTATTGCTAAGCAGTAGTGATAGTCGTGGAAGCATAAGATTGGCGAGACGACAACGATGCTGCGATGGAGATCAAGGTGTCACGCCGGTGACGATGGTGATCATGACGGTGCTTCGGAGATGGAGATCACAAGCACAAGATGATGATGGCCATATCATATCACTTATATTGATTGCATGTGATGTTTATCCTTTTATGCATCTTATCTTGCTTTGATTGACGGTAGCATTATAAGATGATCTCTCACTAATTATCAAGAAGTGTTCTCCCTGAGTATGCACCGTTGCGAAAGTTCTTCGTGCTGAGACACCACGTGATGATCGGGTGTGATAGGCTCTACGTTCAAATACAACGGGTGCAAAAAAATTGCACACGCGGAATACTCAGGTTATACTTGACGAGCCAAGCATATACAGATATGGCCTCGGAACACGGAGACCGAAAGGTCGAGCGTGAATCATATAGTAGATATGATCAACATAACGATGTTCGCCATTGAAAACTACTCCATCTCACGTGATGATCGGTCATGGTTTAGTTGATTTGGATCACGTGATCAGTTAGAGGATTAGAGGGATGTCTATCTAAGTGGGAGTTCTTAAGTAATATGATTAATTGAACTTAAATTTATCATGAACTTAGTCCTGGTAGTATTTTGCAAATTATGTTGTAGATCAATAGCTCGCGTTGTTGCTTCCATATGTTTATTTTGATATGTTCCTAGAGAAAATTGTGTTGAAAGATGTTAGTAGCAATGATGCGGATTGGATCCGTGATCTGAGGTTTATCCTCATTGCTGCACAGAAGAATTATGTCCTTGATGCACCGCTAGGTGACAGGCCTATTGCAGGAGCAGATGCAAACGTTATGAACGTTTGGCTAGCTCAATATGATGACTACTTGATAGTTTAGTGCACCATGCTTAATGGCTTAGAATCGGGACTTCAAAGACGTTTTGAACGTCATGGACCATATGAGATGTTCCAGGAGTTGAAGTTAATATTTCAAGCAAATACCCAAGTTGAGAGATATGAAGTCTCCAACAAGTTCTATAGCTAAAAGATGGAGGAGAATCGCTCAACTAGTGAGCATGTGCTCAGATTGTCTGGGTACGACAATCGCTTGAATCAAGTGGGAGTTAATCTTCCAGATAAGATAGTGATTGACAGAATTCTCTAGTCACCATTACCAAGTTAGTAGAACTTCGTGATGAACTATAATATGCAAGGGATAACGGAAACAACTCCCAAGCTCTTCGCGATGCTGAAATCAACGAAGGTATAAAGCAAGAAAAACATCAAGTGTTGATGGTTGACAAGACCACTAGTTTCAAGAAAAGGGCAGAGGGAAGAAGGGGAACTTCAAGAAGAACGGCAAGCAAGTTGCTGCTCGAGTGAAGAAGCCCAAGTCTGATCCTAAGCCTGAGACTAAGTGCTTCTACTGCAAAGGGACTGGTCACTAGAAGCGGAACTACCCCAAGTGATTGGCGGATAAGAAGGATGGCAAAGTGAACATAAGTATATTTGATATACATGTTATTGATGTGTACTTTACTAGTGTTTATAGCAACCCCTTAGTATTTGATGCTAGTTCAGTTGCTAAGAGTAGTAACTCGAAACGGGAGTTGCAGAATGAACAGAGACTAGTTAAGGGTGAAGTGATGATGTGTGTTGGAAGTAGTTCCAAGATTGATATGATCATCATCGCACACTCCCCTATACTTTCGGGATTAGTGTTGAAACTAAATAAGTGTTATTTGGTGTTTGTGTTGAGCATGAATATGATTTGATCATGTTTATTGTAATACGGTTATTCATTTAAGTAAAAGAATAAATTGTTGTTCTGTTTACATGAATAAAACCTTATATGGTTACACACCCAATGAAAATAGTTCATTGGATCTCGATCTTAATAATACACATATTCATAATATTGAAACCAAAAGATGCAAAGTTAATAATGATAGTGCAACTTATTTGTGGCACTGCTGTTTAGGTCATATTGGTATAAAGCGCATGAAGAAACTCCATGCTGATGGGCTTTCGGAATCACTTGATTATGAATCACTTGATGCTTGCGAACCATGCCTTTTGGGCAAGATGACTAAAATGCCGTTCTCCGGAACAATGGAGCGAGAAAAGATTTGTTGGAAATCATACATACTGATGTATGTGGTCCGATGAATATTGAGGCTCGTGACAGGTATCATTATTTTCTGATCTTCACAAATGATTTGAGCAGATATGAGTATATCTACTTGATGAAACATAAGTCTGAAACATTTGAAAAGTTCAAAGAATTTCAAAGTGAAGTGAAAAACATCGTGACAAGAAAATAAAGTTTCTACGATCTGATCGCGGAGACAAATATTTGAGTTACGAGTTTGGTCTTCAGTTAAAACAATGTGAAATAGTTTCACTACTCACGCCACCTGGAACACCACATCATAATGGTGTGTCCGAACGTCATAACCGTACTTTATTGGATATAGTGCAATCTATGATGTCTCTTACCGATTTACCACTATTGTTTTTGGGGTCATGCATTAGAGACAGCTGCATTCACGTTAAAAAAGGGGCACCATCTATATCCGTCGAGACGACGCCTTATGAACTATGGTTTGGCAAGAAACCAAAGTTGTCGTTTCTTAAAGTTTGGGGTTGCGATGCTTATATGAAAAAGTTTCATCCTGATAAGCTCAAAACTCAAATCGGAGAAGTGCATCTTCATAGGATATCCAAAGGAAACTATTGGATACACCTTCTATCACAGATCCGAAGGCAAGACTTTTGTTGCTAAATTCAGAAACTTTCTGGAGAAGGAGTTTCTCTCGAAAGAAGTGAGTGGGAGGAAAGTAGAACTTGACGAGGTAACTGTACCTGCTCCCTTATTGAAAAGTAGTACATCACAGAAAAATGTTTCTGTGACACCTACACCAGTTAGTGAGGAAGCTAATGATGATGATCATGAAACTTCAGAACAAGACACTACTGAACCTCGTAGATCAACCAGAGTAAGATCCGCACCAGAGTGGTACGGTAATCCTGTTCTGGAAGTCATGCTACTAGATCATGATGATCCTACGAACTATGAAGAAGCGATGGTGAGCCCAGATTCCGCAAAGTGGCTTGAAGCCATGAAATCTGAGATATGATCCATGTATGAGAACAAAGTATGGACTTTGGTTGACTTGCCCGATGATCGGCAAGCCATAGAAAAATGGATCTTCAAGAGGAAGACGGACGCTGATAGTAGTGTTACTATCTACAAAGCTAGAATTGTCGCAAAAGGTTTTCGACAAGTTCAAGGTGTTGACTACGATGAGATTTTCTCACTCGTATCTATGCTTAAGTCTGTCCGAATCATGTTAGCAATTGCCGCATTTTATGAAATCTGGCAAATGGATAAACAAAACTGCATTCCTTAATGGATTTGCTAAAGAAGAGTTGTATACGATGCAACTAGAAGGTTTTGTCGATCCTAATGGTGTTAACTAAATATGCAAGCTCCAGCGATCTATCTGTGGACTGGTGCAAGCATCTCGGAGTTGGAATATACGCTTTGATGAGTTGATCAAAGCATATAGTTTTATACAGACTTGCGGTGAAGCCTGTATTTACGAGAAAGTGAGTGGGAGCACTACAGCGTTTCTGACAAGTATATGTGAATGACATATTGTTGATCGGAAATAATGTAGAATTATTCTGTAAAGCATAAAAGGAGTGTTTGAAAGGATTTTTTCAAAGAAAGACTTCAGTAAAGCTGCTTACATATTGAGCTTCAAGATCTATAGAGATAGATCAAGACGCTTGATAAGTTTTTCAATAAGTACATACCTTGACAAGATTTTGAAGTAGTTCAAAATGGAACAGCCAAAGAAAAGGTTTCTTGCCTGTGTTACAAGGTGTGAAGTTGAGTAAAGACTCAAAGCCCGACCACGGCAGAAGATAGAAAGAGAATGAAAGTCATTCCCTATGCCTCATTCATAGGTTCTATAAAGTATGCCATGCTATGTACCAGATCTATTGTATACCCTGCACTGATTTGGCAAGGGAGTACAATAGTGATCTAGGAGTAGATCACTGGACAGCGGTCAGAATTATCCTTAGTGAAATAAGGATATGTTTCTCGATTATGGACGTGACAAAAAGGTTCGTCATAAAGGGTTACGTCGATGCAAGTTTTTGACACTGATCCAGATGAATCTAAAAGTCTCAATCTGGATACATATTGAAACTGGGAGCAATTAGCTAGAGTAGCTCCTTGCAGAGCATTATAGACAAAGAATTTTGCAAAATACTTACGGATTTGAATGTGACAGACCCGTTGACTAAAATTATCTCACAAGCAAAACATGATCACACCTTAGTACTCTTTGGGTGTTAATCACATAGAGATGTGAACTAGATTACTGACTCTAGTAAACCCTTTGAGTGTTGGTCACATGACGATGTGAACTATGGGTGTTGATCACATGGTGATGTGAACTATTGCTGCTAAATCACATGGCGATGTGAACTAGATTATTGACTCTAGTGCAAGTGGGAGACTGAAGGAAATATGCCCTAGAGGCAATAATAAAGTTATTATTTATTTCCTTATATCATGATAAATGTTTATTATTCATGCTAGAATTGTATTAACCGGAAACATAATACATGTGTGAATACATAGACAAACAGAGTGTCACTAGTATGCCTCTACTTGACTAGCTCGTTAATCAAAGATGGTTATGTTTCCTAACCATGAACAAAGAGTTATTATTTGATTAACGAGGTCACATCATTAGTTGAATGATCTGATTGACATGACCCATTTCATTAGCTTAGCACCCGATCGTTTAGTATGTTGCTGTTGCTATTCTTCATGACTTATACATGTTCCTATGACTATGAGATTATGCAACTTCCGTTTACCGGAGGAACACTTTGGGTGCTACCAAACGTCACAACGTAACTGGGTGATTATAAAGGAGTACTACAGGTGTCTCCAAAGGTAGATGTTGGGTTGGCGTATTTCGAGATTAGGATTTGTCACCCCGAATGTCGGAGAGGTATCTCTGGGCCCTCTCGGTAATGCACATCACATAAGCCTTGCAAGCACTGCAACTAATATGTTAGTTGTGAGATGATGTATTACGGAACGAGTAAAGAGACTTGCCGGTAACGAGATTGAACTAGGTATTGGATACCGACGATCGAATCTCGGGCAAGTAACATACTGATGACAAAGGGAACAACGTATGTTGTTATGCGGTCTGACCGATAAAGATCTTCGTAGAATATGTAGGAGCCAATATGGGCATCCAGGTCCCGCTATTGGTTATTGACCGGAGACGTGTCTCGGTCATGTCTACATTGTTCTCGAACCGTAGGGTCCGCACGCTTAAGGTTTCGATGACAGTTATATTATGAGTTTATGAGTTTTGATGTACCGAAGGAGTTCGGAGTCCCGGATGAGATCGGGGACATGACGAGGAGTCTCGAAATGGTCGAGACGTAAAGATCGATATATTGGACGACTATATTCGGACTTCGGAAAGGTTCCGAGTGATTCGGGTATTTTTCGGAGTACCGGAGAGTTACGGGAATTCGCTGGGAGAAGTATTGGGCCTTGATGGGCTTTAGTGGGAAGAGGAGAAAAGGACTGCTGCGCCCCCTCCCCTCTAGTCCGAATTGGACTAGGGAAAAGGGGGCCAGCCACCTTTCCTTCTCCTCCTATTCCTTCTCCCTTCCTCCCCTCTTGGTGGACTCCTACTAGGACTTGGAGTCCTAGTAGGACTCCCCATCCTGGCCGCACCTTTGCCTTGGCCGGCCTCCTCCTCCTCCATCCTTTATATACTGAGGCAAGGGGCACCCCATGGACACACAATTGATCATTGAGATCTTTCCTTAGCCGTGTGCGGTACCCCCTGCCACCAAATTCCACCTCGATCATATTGTTGCAGTGCTTAGGCGAAGCCCTGCGTCAGTAGTACATCAAGATCGTCACCACGCCGTCGTGCTAACGGAACTCTTCCTCGACGCTTTGCTGGATCGGAGCCCGAGGATCGTCATCGAGCTGAACGTGTGCTAAGAACTCGGAGGTGCCGGAGTAACGGTGCTTGGATCGGTCGGATCGGGAAGAAGACGTACGACTACTTCCTCTACGTTGTGTGATCGCTTCCGCAGTCGGTCTGCGTTGGTACGTAGACAACACTCTCGCCCTCGTTGCTATGCATCACCATGATCTTGTGTGTGCGTAGGAAAATTTTGAAATTACTACGTTCCCCAACAGTTTGTTGAGTTGGCATAGATCAAGATTAGAATTTGTCACTCCGATTGTTGGAGAGGTATCTCTGGGCCCTCTCGGTAATGCACATCACTATAAGCCTTGCAAGCAATGTAACTAATGAGTTAGTTGCGGTATGATGCATTATGGAACGAATAAAGAGACTTTCCGGTAACGAGATTGAACTAGGTATTGAGATACCGACGATCGAATCTCGGGCAAGTAACATACCGATGACAAAGGGAACGACGTATGTTGTTATGAGGTTTGACCGATAAATATATTCATAGAATATGTAGGAACCAATATGAGCATTCAGTTTCCGCTATTGGTTAGTGACCGGAGATGAGTCTCGGTCATCTCTACATAGTTCTCGAACCCGTAGGTTCCGCACGCTTAACGTCCGATGACGATCGGTATTATGAGTTTATGTGTTTTGATGTACCGAAGGTAGTTTGGAGTCCCGGATATGATCACGGACATGACGAGGAGTCTCAAAATGGTCGAGACATAAATATCGATATATTGGAAGGCTATGTTTGGACACCGGAATGGTTCCGGATGAGTTCGGGCATTTTCCGGAGTACCGGGAGGATACCGGAACCCCCCGGGAGTTAATGGGCCTTAGTGGGCCTTAGTGGGAGAGAGGAGGAGGCGGCCAAGGTGGGGGCGCATCCCTCCCCCCAGGCCCAATCCGAATTGGGAAGGGGGCTGCCCCCCCTTTCCTTCTCTCCTTCTCCCTCTTCCTTCTTCTCCTACTCCAACTAGGGAAAGGGGGGAAACCTACTCCAACTAGGAGTAGAATCCCCCTTGGGTGCGCCATAGAGAGGGTCGGCCCTCCCCTCCTCCACTCCTTTATATACGAGGGAGGGGGCACCCCATAGACGCAGAAGTTGATTGTTTAGCCGTGTGTGGTGCCCCCCTCCACAGAATTCCACCTCGGTCATATCGTTGTAGTGCTTAGGCGAAGCCCTGCATCAGTAACTTCATCATCACCGTCATCACGCCGTTGTGCTGACGAAACTCTCCCTCGGCCTCAGCTGGATCAAGAGTACGAGGGACGTCACCAAGCTGAACGTGTGCAGATCGCGGAGGTGCCGTGCATTCGGTACTTGATCGGTTGGATCGCAAAGACGTTCGACTACATCAACCGCGTTTCATAACGCTTCCGCTTTCGGACTACGAGGGTATGTAGACATACTCTCCCCTCTCATTGTTGTGCATCTCCTAGATAGATCTTGCGTGATCGTAGGAATTTTTTTGAAATACTGTGTTCCCCAACACGGCCCCCTTTCCCTCTCCCTCTCCCTCTCCTTCCTTTTCCCCTCCGATGAGAAAGGAAAAGGGGGGGAATCCTACTAGGAGTGGAGTCCTAGTAGGACTCCCCTCCCTTGGCGTGCCACCTTGGTGGCCGGCCTCCTCCTCCCCTCCTTTATATACAGGGGCAGGGGGGCACCCCAAAGCACAACAGTTGTTCTCTTAGCCATGTGCGGTGCCCCCCTCCAGAGGTTACTCCTCCGGTCATAGCGTCATAGTGCTTAGGCGAAGCCCTGCGCGGATCACCTCACCATCACCATCACCATTCCGTCATGCTGACAAAACTCTCCCTCGACCCTCTGCTGGATCAAGAGTTTGAGGGACACCATCTAGCTGAACGTGTGCTGAACTCGGAGGTGTCGTACGTTCGGTACTTGATCGGTTGGATCGTGAAGACGTTCGACTACGTCAACCGCATTAACCTAACACTTCCGCTTTCGGTCTACGAGGGTACATGGACACACTCTTCCCCTCTCGTTGCTATGCATCTCCTAGATAGATCTTGCATGATCGTAGGAAATTTTTTGAAATTACATGCTACGTTCCCCAACACTACTGCCCTACCCTTCTCTTCTACCGCGGGTACCATCGTGTTGTGCAGTACGTAGCAGTAGTACCACTCGTAGGATCGGTAGTACCACTTCGGCAGAACTACCGTGTCGGTGGCTTGCCCACTTGCACACATCGGTTGGTACCACCGCTTTAAGCGGTAGTACCGCTTGAGTGTGTGTATGGGCAGATTATGGCTCGATTTGCTCCCTCACTATAAAAGGAGGTCTTCTTCCCCAAGTTGACTTACATCTTTTCTTCCAAGCTCCATTGTTGCCCTAAAGCTCATTTTCGCCCGATCTCTCTCCCTGGCCAGCAAATCTTGTTGATTTTCTAGGGTTTGCTTGAGAGGGCCCCGATCTACAGTTCTACTAAGAGCAATTTGATTACTGCCACTAATCCCTTGCGGATCTTGTTACTCTTGGGTATTTGGGCACCCTAGATGGAATAGGTCACCTCGAAGCCACAATCCATTGTGGTGAATCTTCGTGGTGATGTTGGGAGCCTCCAATTAAGTTGTGGAGATTGTCCCAGCCTTGTTTGTAAAGATTTGGTCGCCGCCTTCAAGGACACCACTAGTGGAATCACGTCATCTTGCATTGTGCGAGGGCATGAGGAGAATACGGTTTCCCTAGTAGCTTTTTATGGAGCATTGTGCCTTCACACAGCTTCACTTCCCCCTAAAGGGAAGAAATTTCGATAACACATTCTCGTCTTCACCGGCTCCACTTGTGGTTATCTCTTACCTTTACTTTGTGCAAGCTATTAACATGTTGTATCTATCTAAACAACCTATTTGTTGCTAAACCTAATTTGTTAAGAAAATCTAACAATTGGTAGTTGTCTATTCACCCCCCCCCCTAGTCAACCATATCGATTATTTCAATAGTGTTGACTAAGAATAGTGCAGACAGAACAGAGGAAAAACAACAACCGAGCCAGAGCCACCAGACAGTCTGGTTCAAAGGACCGGGCAGTATGGCCCGACTAGAGAAGAAATGTTGTCAGCCATGGAAGGGCCGGACGGTCAGATCAAAGGACCATATAGTCCACCAGTGCTCCACCGGACAGTCCGGTTGCATGACAAGATAGTCTGTCTGTCTGTAAGAAATCTGCATGAAGCATAGACCCTCTCAGCGGCGTTGTTTCGTCGGATCATACCCGCAACCCCCGTGCCATCGGCTTCAAGGAATGCGCCGTCCACATTGAGCGGACCATCTGGGGGGTTGGTCCAATGATGCGGGACCTGAGTGGTGATGTATAGGATCTGCTTCGAGGTTTTGACGGATGACAAGAAGAGTGTTGATGTAGCTTGACAGAAATCTCCAAGATGAATTTGTCATTTGGCGTTGGGTTCGAATGGATGATCTCGTGACGGACGTGCCATGTGTGCCACATCGTCATGAGCACCGGGGGGCGTTTGTCCATGTTGCACCGGCCGAGGAGGTGCAGGAGTCAGTCCGGCCCGGTGTTGGTGATGTCCTTCACGGCCGGAGTCTATGGCATATGCAGAAAACATGAAATGTATCCTCTAGGTCCAGTCCACAAAGCATACATAAAGTTTCTTAGCAAGTCTTCATTTCACAATCACGACGGAAGAGCCATGGAGGAGACAATTCCGGTACCAACATAAGCAAAGCTGCAAAAAAAAACATTTCACGTGAGCAAGTCGGGTGCTCACGTGCGCGGCTGCCATTTGCTCACAGCCTGATCCGCGCAGACACGGCGGCGGCCGCACGAGCGTGGGGTACGAGTACGTTTGCCGGGCCACGCGTCGTTTCTGCAGTGGGCGCAGCCAGGAAGGAGGAGCAAAGGATCAAGCGCCGTCCACGCACGAAACCCCACCAACTCTGTGACGCCCAAAACCTACATGCACCAAATCGGCCTCGCTTACCACTGGGGCGCTGCCTGCGTGCTGCGCGCTGACCCGCGGCTGTCAGTGACGGGAAGGGGCAGTGGGTACGACACGGACTTGGTGGTTCGGTAAAGCAGGACTAATCGTTATAAAATTAAACGGGTGGACTCCGCTAGGCATGATGAGCTACCGATCCTTGCCGTCCACGTGTACCCATGGGCCCAGAGTCCCGCGCCCGCCACCACCATGTACTCGCACATGTATGCATGACACTTGGGCCCCAACGTGGCCAGGCTCACCTGTCAGGGAGTACGGCCAACACATGCTAACGGAGGAACGATCGTTGAGAGGAAAGGGCGCCGCAACTCACCCCGAAATCGCGAGACAAACCCGAAACCATCCTCTCTGGGTCGCCTTTCGGTGGGGCCGGCGAACCATGCCCCACATGGCAGCCAGAGTGGTGGAAGAGACCCGTGGTTTGGCCTGCCGAACGCGGATCGGTCGTATAGATTATGTGGTGCGGGATTAGCGAGCGATCGAGCTGTCCCCTACCTGTGTTGCTCTCCCTCTCCCCCTCTTCTCTCTTGCGCGCTTGCTTGCTTCCCTTCTCCGTGTGAGCGAGGCCACCAGCTGAGGAGGGCTGTGCTGAAGAAGGCTGCGCCAGCGAGAGCTTGGTGGCTGGGTACGTATCTCCCCTGCTCGTCGAGCTCCAAGCTTTAATTTCTCTCTCTTTTTTCCAATAGTATAGTATTCGTTCCTTCTCTGACTTTTATTTTCCGTGTGATTGCTGCGGATTTCGCTTACTAATTGAGCTGTCTGGGTTGGGGAGGGGGGTTGGGGTCGGGGTCAAACTTGAGGCATCTCTAGTATTTTGGTACTAGTATTAGTTTGGTTCAGCTTGCTGTTGGCTGTTGGGCGTATGGTGTGATTTGTGAATTCTGGCCCGGAAGATGATTTTGTGAGTTCAAGCTTCGGTGTGATTACATGTCTCCTGCTCCGATTTTTCTGTCAAAATAACATGGATCATGGCGGGAGCTTTGTACCGGGAAAGTATGCATCTCAAATATCTAGAAATGAAGTTGGTGTTTGTTTGTTTGCGAGGTGGGATTAAATCTGTGGAGATATTAGTTTATCGGAGGCTGCTTGATTGTTGAATTCACTTGCCATATGACTACTACAGTATATTTTCTAAATAGTCTTCAGCTAGAGAACTATATAGGCGCAGCTTCGATGATAAAAGATTCATCATAAGAATTTGTTAAAAAAAATGGACGCTCTTAATTTCTCGAGAACTACTAAAGTACTGTATTCTTTTTTCCACTACACTAGTCTTTAGATTTTTTTTTTACTGCCAATACTTTTCTCCACTAATGTATTGAGTGATATCAAATGTCTCAACAGTTGGCCTTTTCCTACCTACTGGACCTGCAGTACTTTCAACATGCTTTTTGCATATCACTGCATTAAGGATGAATAAAATGTTAAGCACCGACTGTTTAGGGACGCAGGAGTTTCATACATTCCACAAGACTACTGAAATACTGGAAGACTCGCAATCTCAAGAGATTGCATTCCACGAAGCAGCGCTGGGGTCAACGCTAGTAGGCCATCAAAATGGTAAAGTCTGCATAGTTTTAATTCCGGTCTACTTGGTTAGACTCGTTTTGATCTTTTTCTTTCTCTCTCTCTCACTGAATTCTTGATTTTCTGCTTGGAATACACCTGCACTGTGGCTGCATTAGAGAAGTAGCGACTCTTTCAAAACATACACTCCCTTGAATGCAGAGTCATCGGTTCTATTACGAAAACTGCCAGTGTGGTGATTTTTACACAATAATTCTTCATGTTATGAATTACATTGCACAAATGTCTAAGGAACATAAACTTCCTTGAATAATATATAATCCTCAGGAATGTGTTATACCACTTTACTGTTATACTACATTGCTTTAAAAATAGTAAATATGTTAAATTGCAGGTGACTGAACATCAGTCTGGATATCTGGATTAATGTAATATAGGTATATTAGATAATAAGAAATCGGATGGTAGTTTTTGTTCCTTGTTGTACTTTTATACTGCATGAGTGTATCTAGCATTAACCTCTTTATACTCTGGCTGCTAAACAATAAACACTACTGCTAAGTTCCAAGTCTATGTAACAAACCTTCTGCAGAAATGAAATACTGCAAGCGATAAGAGGTTGTTGCTTATGTTGTGTGCTGAGCTCAAAGATCAGAATGTTCATATATACGCCAGTCTCTCCCCAGCATCAAGTTGTCAAATTTACCTTCTGTTTTAGAACGGCCAGATATTTCATTGCTCTATAATTCAACTTTGGGATATGCATATGACGTTATTACTACCATTAATTTGTAGCATATGGATGTATGTTCTCTCAAAGACAGCAGTGACTTTATGAGTTGCAATTTAATTATTATTTGTTTGCAGTCCGTTCTACTGCCGAAGTGTTACAATTTAATTTATTATTTGTTTGCAGTCCACTCTATTGCCGCAGTATCAGCAGGAGACATTGGAATGGCTGAAGTCAGCTTGTTGCATGGTGAATCTGACACATCAGCTACCGGTTTACTGCCAGTGTCATTCTTGTCATGTGGTCCTCGATCTATGGTGATTAACCTTCTAGTTCGTTTAATAATTTTAGTTCCTGATTAAAAAACATACTTCTGTTTCTGGTCTCTGATAAGACAATCACACATCATAACTTATCATCATTTGGTTGATTTCCCCTATTTCTCAGAAGCAACTTCTTAGGTTCATATCTTCTTTTAGATATTGCGTAGGCTCATATCTGGCATTGTGGTCCTGTTGAAAAAGTATGTCGATCTAGGACCCCTGCCAGTTGTAAGGATTATCAGCAAATTACCACAACGGTTGGTTTTACATCTTGTAGCTACTTCGCTCAAGAACTATATTTGGAATTTACGTGTTAGCTTTACTTTGGAATTAGATGAATCTTCGTCGTTCTTTTTATCTTCATGTTAATAAGCAATGTCCTATTTCTTTGCTTAATAGTCATCACTAAATACACTTGTCAGAAATTAAATACTAAATACTGTTGAGCTGATAAAAAAAACCAATACATGTTCTGCTTATGTTACATTGGAAAATCAAGAATGCGGTGGCTTAAAATTTTCAAATCCAATTATATGTTTGGAATTATAAATTAAGGAACTATAAACCTGTAACATGGGATGAAGTGATGAAACCATAACAGTTCAGTGACTGGGACTGGAAATAAACCCATTCTCCTTAGCTGTGGTTGTTTTCTGCAATCCGCTTAGACACTATGAGCTATCTCAGTTTAAGTTACTGTACTTCGACAATGATTATCAGCTACCTTTGTAAAAATCTAACAAAACGATTCCATCTTTGCTTTATTTATCGATTTCATCTGCCTAGAGATACTGCTACTTATGTCAAGTTATGAACTCTGCAGTATGGATTATTCAACTACTACTTTAATATTTGTAGGTTCCAATATCAGTTCCGTTATCATCTGGCCTTGAAACCATCCTAACACCTAATCCAATGTACAGTGATATTCAGTTGAAAGATGTGAACTACAATGCTACAGGTAATATGGCCTGACTTTCAACTCTTCCAATGTTTTAAGCTGCTGACTTACTGTAGTATTTTAATTTTAGGTTTCATATTTCAGCCTTTCCAGTGTTGTATTGGACTATATGTTCAAGTATATACGTATTTAGCTGCTTCCCTTTATCATGTTATCCAGTTCTTTATCTCACTATGTGGTATCTGAATGTGCTGATATTCTCCTTGTTCTGTCATTGCAGCAATGGAGGAAAGCACCGAGTTCCTTCAGCTGATTCTTAGTGGCAATGATGAAGGCTACAATACTTCAAGCGAACTACAAGTTTGGGATGTTCTGGACTTCTACTTCTCAGAAAGTTTTTCTGATGTACAATTTGATAGTATAATGGGTTTTACAAGTGATGTCAGTACTTCCTCTCATGATTATATGAATATTGCTGACTTGGTAGAGCGGCCTGTGGCACTCCTGTCTCTCAATGAGACAGAGGAACCAAATAATGCAGCCAATAAGGCTCTGGTCGACCACAGTAGAATGGACCCAGATGACACATCCTTGTACCTTCAAATGAAACCACCAGATTCAGAAATCGAAAGTACTTCTGCCTCTCAGGATGTGATAGGAATTGAGTATGTCGATTCAATTCCTAGAGGTCTACCTTCAAATGAAAAGCTTCATTCTAGAGGTCTGCCTGATTTAATGGATGTTGACTCATCCAATCGTCTACGAAAATCACCAGTGAGAACGAAGCATGTCACTCTTGTACTTGATTTGGATGGTAAGCAGGCGATGTGTTCACGTCATTCAATTATACTTCTGAAGTTTTCTTTCTTCTAGTAACTGTGACTTAGGAAGCAAAGTTCATAGATATTCAGACTACATCGGCTGTAATTAAACCATGGGGATTTGATTATGCTCTCCTATGATTAGGATTGTTTAAAGCAATCCCCGCAAGCCCCATCAATATGTTGGATAAAATGGATCCAAATTTCTGTTTCCTTTGAAATCTTTGATCATCCAGTTCACTGTGAATGGTTTTCTTTTTCTTTGTGGTGTCATAAATTTTCAGTTTTTTATTTTAGGTCATGCATTAGCGCATTATCTTCAGCGTTGCAAAATTCAGTTGTGATGTCAGCATTCTTACTACGATTGCTATTTTTTTTAAGATGGTTTAACCATTTTTCATATGCAGAGACTCTTGTCCATTCAACATTGGATCACTGTGACATATCTGATTTCAGCATTCAAGTTTTCTTCAATATGAAAGACCATACAGTTCATGTGAGACAAAGGCCCCACCTGAAGATGTTCCTTGAGAAGGTAGCTCAGATGTTTGAGCTTGTCATTTTCACAGCAAGTCAGAGAATCTATGCTGAGCAGATAATAGATAGGCTTGACCCTGATGGGAAATTGATCTCGCAACGAATTTATCGTGAGTCGTGTATATTCTCTGATGGCAGCTATACAAAAGACCTGACAATTCTAGGAGTCCACTTGGCAAAAGTTGCTATAATTGACAATACGCCACAGGTAACATTCCTTCCAAAATATGTTTTATCTCGACAGGCAGAAATGTTTCTCCTTTGAAAACGTTGGCTAAAGGGGGAAGGATCCCTCCTTAACTGCCCACTGTATAGAAGTGCGACCTTTCCGCGAATTAGCGCGGATAGCACCGCAGCGAAGTCCGCATAGCGGACTCGAATGCAGGTGGGCGGGTTCAGCACCTTGAACTCCAGCCATGAGCTAGTGCCCAGTTCTCAGTGTTTCTACTTTCTGTTTGTAGTTTTCAGTCTAGTAGCTATATTATCTAGGCATGTGACCTGCAGGTATCTTAGTTGCTTCCTTTTGAATCAAATCAAAACTTTTAACAGCTAGAGTCGCTCTCTTCATGAGGGCTTCACAACTCCTGAACACTCTTATGGATGCATTATAGCTGAAACCTCTCTTGTTTCAGGTTTTCCAGTTGCAAGTCGATAATGGCATCCCGATAAAGAGCTGGTTTGACAACCCCGCGGACCAGGAACTGGTTGAGTTACTCCCGTTCCTCGAGACCCTTGTTGATGCCGAGGACGTAAGGCCACTAATCTCAAAGACTTTTCATGGCAAAGTCCAGCAGGATTAGACTTAAGATGCATCATTATCATGCACTGAGCCTGAGCCTGAGCCTGCCACAGTGTCAGCGAACTCCGTCTTGGGAAATTAGGTATAGGATCAGCATTCACCCATTTATGTTATGTTGGCTGTTACAGATAGCAAGCATAAACTGCATGTCGCCATGGCTTGTATACGTAGTATTGCTCGGGTTTTCTGTGTGGCAGGTCTGTGTACATAAATTATAGTATTGAATAAAGTGATCTGAATCCAGTTTTTGCTCAAAGGGACCTCTCAAGCAGCAGAGAGTAGCTGACTATGCCTGAAGCTTTCACCTACACAAAATTCTCCCTAAATCCCTATCCTGGTTGTAGAACAATCGTAAATTTCCATTTTATTTCTGGAATAGCGCCTGACACACATGCTTTGGAGTATGTGTGCGGCTAGAAGTGGGATAAGACTGCCTCACTGTTATTATTTCTTTCTTTCATAGGTTAATTTGATAAATGTCACTTGAATTCTGGCGATTCCGAGAAACGCCACTGCAATTTGCAAACTTTGAAAAATGCCATTTCCAGTGGCATTTTTCAAAGTCACAGTAGGAATGGAGGGAGTAGATAGAAAACCAATCTCCATGCCCTTGTGAAGCGATCTCTTCACCACCATCAAAATGCTTCCTAGCAAAGGGGCAGCGAGCTAAGACTAGGGACTGTACTCTTGGCGACGAAAACTCAGGGTTTGCAAACATTGCGTTTCAGCGAGCTAAGATGAAATTGCCGTTTTCCCCCCAAAGGGCAAACAGGAAATGATCATCTGCGTTTGCCGTGTTTAAAACCAGAAGCCACTGATTCGACTACGTGGTGGCAATTATCACCTGCAGCAAAAGTGTCCTTTATAAGTTTATATATATCTTTCTGAAGTTGCACATTGATGACAAACATCTCTATACAACAGAAAACGGGTTAGCATTCCTTCCTTCCCCTTCTGTCTCCTCGCCCTAGAAAAAGTAACCGGCGCCTAAATAGCTCAGATTACAAGCCACTGGACTGACTACCCACCCCCATCCGGTGTGCACACAGGCAGATACAACAAGCTGATGGCCCGAAACAGAACGAAGAGCTTCACACGCTTCCAGATCAGACAGCACACATAAGCATCAAACCATGGGCTGCCCTGCGCTGTAAACCTTGCGGCATCCCCACCCAAGCTTGATCCGCCACTTCGTTCCTCGCTGTTTCGTTAGCCACCAGCCGCACTCCAGGATGGCATGTCGGATGCGCCTGACTGGCCACTAATACATCTGCGACATACCGTAGGGAACAACGCCGACCTTCCTGTGAGCACTTGCCGCCACTCCTGTTGTAGTTGGAGCCATGCCATTAAGGGATCTCGAGTATAGGTTTGATTCCGCTGATAGCCTATCAGAAGAACCCCTTTTCGGCCCTGCTGATTGATGGAACGGAGGTGCTCTCATGTCCAGAGCAACATCAGGCACAGTTGAACTGTTTGCGCAAGCATAGGCCTGCTGGTGCAGCGTATACATTTCGGCCTGCGATGGCTCAGAGCAAGCTGACTTTGCCGGTGTCTGATAATAACCGTATATTTGCGGGATTTGCTGTTGGGGAGGATAACCTGAGCTCATTGCTGCCACTCTTCGTGGGTCATATGTATCCTTCATGCCACCATTTTCGTAAGGCAGAACTGGACCAACAACCCTTCCTGGTCTTGCTGTATAATTGACAAGCATTATATGATTAGATTAAAACTAGTACCAGCTAAGCACGTATATCAAGCATGGACTAGAAAGCACCTGTTGGCACTCTTTGTGGAGCCTGTGAGGTTCTCTGGACATTGCCAGAATATTTTTCTGAATCTCGATGATTTTTATAAGACTCGTCAGGCGAAGGCTTATCCCTTGATGGGCCAATACGGGGTTGTTCCTTTCCATGAATTGGAGCTGAGTGAACAATAGTAGACCTGTAAAAACATTAACAAATGTTTCATGAATCAGTTCGCAAGAACTAAATGTCCAGCCAGGTAGGGGGAGTATCTAGTGCTCCCAGGCCTAGGGTGCTCCCGGTGCTCCGATGCAAAAAACTTTTTTTTTAAATGTTCAAAAAATTCTGAAAAATATGCAGCACATCGACGGAACATCGATGTCTCTTGTCACAAAATTTCAAATCAAAATTCGAAACATTGCTCGAGATACAAAAATGACAAATTTGACATCAATGTGATAATGGGCCAAAACTAAAGCCCAACTTATGTTATGTACAGAAATTTGTCATTTTTGTATCTCGAGCAATGTTTCGAATTTTGATTTGAAAATTTGTGACAAGAGACATCGATATTCCGTCGATGTGCTGCATTCTTTTCAGAATTTTTTGAACATTTTAAAAATATTTTTCGGACATTTGGAGCACCGGGAGCACCCCAAGCCTGGGAGCACTAGATACTTTCCCGGGGGAGTATCTAGTGCTCCCAGGCCTAGGGTGCTCCCGGTGCTCCGATGCAAAAAACATTTTTTTAAATGTTCAAAAAATTCTGAAAAATATGCAGCACATCGACGGAACATCGATGTCTCTTGTCACAAAATTTCAAATCAAAATTCGAAACATTGCTCGAGATACAAAAAAGACAAATTTGACATCTCCTGGCATGTCAATTTGGCCGACCAGCCTAACAGTACATAGGAAAGTTGACTTCAATGTTCTACAATCCACATTCAGTTGCATGAAGCCAACTCCGACATGGCCCAAATTTTATGCTCGCTATTTGGTTAGGAACTGTTCCATTAACATAGTGGTCGTTACGATTTCACTTTATTAACATATTTTGCCATATTTTTATCACTGTTTTAGCAATATGGATTTTACAACAGCGGCCGGTCAGCAGTGATGGCGGAACGCTAGTAAGGCCGTGTGGGGCATCACGGTGTGCCAGGGATCCCTCCATCAGCCTTTGCTCAGAGGCGGGATGCGAGCATGGCGGTGTGATCCTAGGTCCTAGCGCTAGCGGCGTGAGGGAGATGGCAGTGTTTGGTTCGGCTGTTCATGGCATGCAGGCATGATGTGTGTGGCTGCATGTGCCCTAGTCTCAGCGAGATACCAAAATGCATCTCACAGGAGGCCTTGGGCCATGACTATTACTTGGCCTAAGCCCTACACGGTGGTTTTCTTTGGATTTTCAGTTAACCGCGACTTAAAACTGAATTTGACTGCACTAGTTCGGTTAGTCAATTCTACAAACCGAACTTTCAGCTGCCAATTGAAAAACCCAATAATTCAGTTTAATTTTTGCCCAGCTCTAGCTACAGACATTGAAATCCAAAATGTTATTCATTATGTCATGTCAACATTGGCTCATTTCACCTTCTTGTGAAAGCATATTAAGATAACACTGTCATCGGAGTTAAAGTGTGGCCAATGTATTCATTGTATCATATTAACATAGGCTCGTTTCACCTTCTTGTCAAACCATATGAAGACAACATTATCACTAGACAAGGTGAAGTGTGACAAATGACGGTGTGCCTAAGTTCCAAACTGTGACCCTGACCAATGTATTAAGCTCTGATGTGTGCCTTTTAGCTGTTCTGAACTCCTGCCGCTAATATAATAAAGGTACAGAAAGAAATATCATGGAACATGAAAGGTTACCTAGGAAGAGAGGTGTGCTTTCTATCCATTGGAACTACAGGGCCATTCTCACTATTTTCTTCAAGATGAGCAAACTGCTTCCTGAATTGATCAACAGCACTGCATAAACATAGGTAGAGAAGTGTCCCAGTCAGTAGACTGCAAAGATACAATGAAAACAAAGGTGAAAGCATGTGCAAAAGCACCATCTAATTCCAAAGATATTATTGCTCAGACCTTGGGTATAGAAAGGTTGTCCTTTCAGTGCCATTGGTGTAGTCTTTGAGCAATTGTGGATGGTATTCCAATATCTCACGAAATATAAGCTCCCTTATGTCTTCTTTTGTCACTCTTCTACGCTCAAACTCAAACTCCATTTTTGTGATTGGTTGGCAGGATGGTTCTCTCTCAACCTTGGCAAGCCCTTTAAAGTACGGATGAGACAATGCCTGACAGAAATCACAAGTTTCCAAATAATGTCACTTTATGCACCTCAATAACTCGAGAGTACAAGACACTGCTACCAACATAAGCAGGGCTGTAAAAACACTAGCAATGTACCTCTTCAGCAGTTGGGCGGTCCTTTGGATCGAACGCTAAAAGCCTTTGCAACAGGTCTAAGGCCAAAGGATCTGCGTTGGGAAATTTATGCGAAAATGAAATCAGCTCTTTCTTTCTCATGCTGCTCAGATACCTCCTTGCTTTCTCATTCCGGACCTGGAAAGGAAGAACCTATTAATGTCAATTGGATAACCGACCAAATAGACTATAGAAGGATTCCCAAATAAAACAAGAACTATACCCGAGAGATTGTATCCATAGATGGTGTGCCCAAAAGATCAGTCATCAAATCTAACTGATGTACAACATTTTTACCAGGAAACAAAGGTTTTCCTGTCAAGACCTCAGCAAAGATGCACCCGATGCTCCAGACATCAATGGCGGGTGTATACTGCAATTTTGTTAACATAGCATTTATGTTAGAAAAAAACATGCATGAGTAACAAGTTATTTGTTTATCAGTACCGCATCATGATAATGTTCATTGAGAACAATCAAATATAACAATGTCTGAGATGCTTTCACAAATCTCAACACAAATGTAACTCATATGATTTTTAACAGCTCCTACCGAGAACGATACGAAGTCAAAATTCTATGTAGCATAAATTTACATAAAAATGGAGCAACTTCATGTTTGAGCACTTAATGCATGATCAACAATGTGATAAGGAAACAACAAACATATGATTA
Source organism: Triticum monococcum (assembly GCA_034509565.1). Taxonomy (NCBI): domain Eukaryota; kingdom Viridiplantae; phylum Streptophyta; class Magnoliopsida; order Poales; family Poaceae; genus Triticum; species Triticum monococcum. The sequence continues at coordinate 481,827,137 of CM067843.1, forward strand.
TGACGGTGGGGAAAGTCAAAGTGATGGTTTATGGATTAAATTAGCTTTTCACACAGAAGCAGAGCTTGTTTCAATAGAAGGTGCTGTGCTCCCATAAAATATCCCTATAAGGGCATCTCCAACGGCAACCCTCAAACCTCCCGCAACCTGTATTGGTCCGCGGAGCGGTCCAGACGCGATTTTCTCTCCAGCAAACCGGAGACAAACATGGGGGGACTTTGCGGGAGTCCAGACCAATCCCACGCCCTCTTCTGACCGCCTTGGCCCACCAAAACCCCTCCTCCCTCGCCCGCGCACGTTCCCGCCCGGCGCCAGCTGCCCGCATTCATGCCGCTGTAGAGCGCTCCGCTTAACATTGAAGACGGCTCAGGGCGGACGCGACCTCTCACTGCCTCCGTCATTGAAGCGGCCGTGCTGGCCGAGGGCGCCGCCCGCGATGCGTCTCCGATGTCTGCACCTGTTCAATGCCGGGGATGCGTGACTGGACGGGACGGATATCTACCACACCCGTTCAATGCCGCTGTCCATCCGTATGCCGCCATTAAGCAGGCTCGCCGGCTGAGACTCCGGCGACGCGCATTGACGCACCCGGACGCCTCGCCTCACCGGAATCCGCTATATAAAGGCGGCCACACCCGGCTAACTCCACACCCAAAGGTACAGCCTGCACCGACGCCTTTGTCGGCGTTCCAGCAGGTGCAGGAGGAACAGTGGTTGATGAGGACATCAATACCATTGTTACACCCACAGCCCCTGCTACTATACATACTGGACCAATTACTAGAGCTCGTGCACGCCGGTTAAATTACCAGGTACTTCCGTTTCTTGGTAATGATTCTAATGTTCATGAGAATATGATGCTGCCTAAATTGGATACATTTGTTTTGCTTACAAATGAAGGGCCTAGCTTGGAGAAGGATGAACATTGGAGCAAGAACAAGCATGGAGATGATGGCATGCGCAAGGAAACAAGAACGGAGTTTCAAGTGATGATTTCAGGACTTTGAAGCCACCGTAATGAGTGCATGAAGTCTTGGACGAAATATACAAGATGCCACTTCACAAATTTCGTCCAGAGGCTATTATAGGTGCTGCGTCACCTTATTATTGGGCCAGGCCCATGTAATTTCGAAACACATAAGTATAGGCTGTTTTAGAGTCCGTATGTGTGGGGAAACAAGAGATAGGGTTGGTTTCGGACCCCTCCTCCAAGGGCCACGAAATTCCCCCCACTTCATCCATATATACAGCCCTTAGGGCGTCGTTTAGACTTTGGGTTTTGTTTAGATTAAAAATTCGCCATAGCTGCAACTTCGCGTACTTCATTTGTGTTCAACGACCAGACCAAGGCGTCACAGAACCCCACCTTGATCAATAAAGCTTTCATCTTATATTCGCAATATCCAGATTTGCAATCTTAGTTTCTTGCTTGTTCTTCATTTGCTTGCAGGAAATAGACCTTCGTGGTCACGTTGATCATGCTCCAGCGTGGTCAATAACCTCTCGGAGTTGATTTAGCGATTGCTAAGGCACGACGTCCTCGCACGTTCGTAGTCGGATCATGAAAGTCTACTCCGAAACGATATTCACCATCTCATCGAAAGACGGGACACCTTTGCCTCTATCAGTGGTACAACATGTTCCTTCTGGAGCAGCACCGGCTGGCGGAAGGCCAGATCTACGGCGAGCGTGCGAGCGAGGAGGCCATGGCGGCCATGGCTGCGACGAACCCCAACTTCGTCGCGGAGTAGCGTGTCATCTACGATATCGTCCGCGCTCAAGCCGCCGCTCTCCAGGAAGCGGCCGCCGCCGAGGCACAGCTCCAGGTGATCGCGGAGGAAAACAACGCCAACTGCTCCGCCGATGATCTATCCGACGACCCGGTGGGACGACGATAGCGCGGGCACCACCATTTCCATCGTAGACCTCACGTCCACCGGCAACGGACAAGGCGTAGACTCCTCCGAGGATCAGTAGGGCACTGGAGGCGGCAGGGCCTTGTGTCCCATGTGGGCCACTCCGTCTCCCGTGTTCTACTCTTCCTGGTCAGAGACCGCAACCAAATTCATCGCTCTTATCGCCGGTGCTCATGAAGACGGCGGATGGAGGATGACAAGGGCTTGGACGCCGGACGCCGCCGCCGTAGGATAGGTTTAGGGTCGGCTCATTTTCCTTTTGTTCTAAATGTTCGAAATGTGATGAAAATCCGTCGTGTTTGTATGAAATCCGTCATGTTTACCAGTCCGCGGACGGATGCGGGAGGAAATTTGCGGGTTGCCGTTGGAGATGCCCTAAGATCTGTATGGAAATGAGGTTTCATGCCACAGCATAAATAAGCTTGGAACAAAACTAATGGACCAATCACCGAAGAACAACGATTTGTATTAATAGGTTGATTAATTGTAACGAAAGATGCATGGTATGTCAACGCAGCACCATTAGTCTTTCGTTATGTCAAGCTGTCAGCAGAGTGCTTTAACCAAAATTCAACCAAGAGAATGCTAATAACAGAGGGAAGCTTACCTTTGAAAAGAAGGAACCACAGAGCTCTGGAGCTCTATACCATCTTGTCGCAACATAATCCTGTAGTGCAATTGAACAAATAGACATCATGATGATTAGCTCAAATCAAACAAGTCGGAAATGTAAGGATGGCAGAATATAGGTATTCCTTGAACATACCGTCCAAAAGATTGTTGTAGGGGTATCGTTGAATGCAACTCGTGCCAATCCAAAATCACAAATCTTCAGTTTGCAGTTGGAATTTGCCAATATATTCTTTGGCTTTAGGTCCCGGTGATAAACATTAGCTGCAGTTACATATGGTCATAGGATTAGCAATGGGTGCAGGCAGCAAAAGGAGCACGACTGGACATGTTATTTATACAGATTTTGTTCATGGAAAGAACTGTGGAGATACTCCTTTTTGGTTGTTGAAAAGACTACCACCACACAGGTATACCATTTGAACCAGCAAATATGTAAGTTATCAGGAAATTGCGTAATAAAATCTTTAAATCACAAGGAAACAACCCGCACTCTATGAAAGAAAATCTATCCTGTTGTTCACCCCCTAATGCCTACGATTGAGATAATTTGCTGTTTCTGAGCATATTTGGAATTCAGGTGATGGCCATATGTTTATCACCTATCTTCCCTACCCAACCAGTATGGCACTAGTTGGTACAGATTTTTTTTGCTTTGAACTCAAGAACTTCAGCTAATCTAATATATGCCATATGGAAATTATTTGTATATGCTAACAATACCGTACATACTGCACCAACTATAAGCGTTCGGGTTTATTTAGCTAGTATATCTAACTAGAAGGTGGTGACCTGATACAAGCTCACCACAGAGCAAATTTACTGTATGGTCCAGCGACATATGATCTTCGAGAAAGATAAATCGGTATGTTACCTACCAGTGTGAATGTACTTCAGAGCCCGGAGTAATTGGTAAAGAAAGAATTGGTAATGCTCCTTTGTCAAGTCATCATTAGCCTTTATAACCTGGTGGAGATCAGACTCCATGAGCTCAAAAACGACATAAATATCTTTGAAGTCTCTTCTCGATGGAGGTAACATAATATGCTTGATCTCAACAATGTCAGGATGTCTTAAGAGCCTCAGAAGCTTGATCTCACGGAGAATCCGTGCAGCATCAGATATGTGCTCAAAGATATCATGTATCTTTTTTATCGCCACTTTCTCTCCGGTGTGGACATCTATTGCGGAGCACACGACACCGTAGCTGCCCTTTCCAACGATTTCCTGAATCTTGTATCGACTTGCGTCGCCGTACTCCGTAAAAAACTCTGCCTCTGCGGAACTCTGGAAAAGAATTGCAGATATCATGTCAAATACATTTCACAAATCTATCACTGGAAGCTCGTCAGAAGCTCCCGGCGACAAGAAGCTTGAGTGATCAATGGACCATCAGTTCTCGCAATCATATACGTATATACAAACAATTGATGTCACGCTGTCAAGCAAAAGCAGAAATGGCACGGTAGGTGGTGGGTCGCAAAAATGATGGCATATCTCCGGATACTTTTAATGGACGACATGTAAAATAACTAATCATTGGGAAGCTACAACCAGTATTAAGGAATAGATGCCAAATTCAACTGTTGTGCAGGTAGATCAAAGAAATTTTCTTGAGGAGAAAGATCTTGAAGCGTTGGTTGCGAAACTGAAATCGTGACACGCACCACTTGTGAGTCAAGTGCTCGTGCACAGATCGGGGAGAAGAGAACCCCACAAGAAAAGCCAACAGCTTTGCCCACCGACAAGGAAAAGCAACGGCCACAATGTGTTTGCGCGGGCAGCCTCTCGAGGTCACAGAACGCGGTCAACTTTTGCATGTGAATTGCGAACTGTTATAGTAAAGGAGCGCCAAATTACACCTTTTTTCCCAAATATAGAAGCAAGACTGCCGCATAACTCAATGCGATGCGACGGGAGTGCGGAAAATGCATGGGACAAGAAGATGAAAGCGAGAAGGACCGACATGATCATATTAGAGATTCAGGTTACAGAGGGAAAAGATCGTGGACGGCTAACGAAAATACTGCCAAAAAATACCTACCCTTGTGGGAATAAAAATAAATTCAAACATCCGGATTGACACGGCACTGAAATGAGAATAGTGATACGGCGGCGGAACGTCAAATCTATGGGAGTGATGCCCAGAACAGAAACAAGAAACAGTGCCGAACAGAAAGGGAAAACGAAGGCTTGAACGGACAGAGACCCCAAACAAGGCAAAGCATTGCCTCGAAATAATAATAATTAAAAAAAAGCAAGGCAAAGGAGCAGCTGAGCTGCATCAATCAGCTCGACTGGAGCGGAATTCACGCACGCAAAAATGCTAGGGATCTCTGGGAAGGAGCCCACCTTCTTGCGCTGATCCTGCTGCATCTCGCCGCTCACCGGATCTCGCCCGGGATCTCCTCGGCTCCCCCGTGCCGTACGGGCGGCAACGACAACAACAACAACACCAAGCCCACCTCCGAATCACCACGGTCAGACACACGGCATTTGCTGGCGCCGGGCCGGGCCGGCGAGGCCGAAAAGCGCACACGCCGCAGGGCACCGGCGGGCGGATCGTGAGACGGGACGAGGCGACGAAGGGAGGGCGGGAAACTGGGGGGGAGACCCTAACCCTAGCGTCGGGGCGCCGGGGCAGGGCTAGGGCTCCCTCTCTCTCTCTCTCCTGTTCCTCCTCCTCTCCTGGTCTGCGCTCGCGCTCCGGGAGGGGAATAAGAGAGAGAGAGGAGGAGGATGGGTGGAGAGGAGAGGAGAGGAGGCAGGCAGTGTGTCTGGCTTGTTTTTGTTGCCATGAAATGAAAGGAATCCTGCTTTGATTTCCGTGCGCGGACGGACGAGATTGCCCCTCCCCTCTCCTCCCCGGTTGGCCGCCTGTCGTGGGTCGCGTGGCCTGGGGGTTGGTTGGAACCCATTTCATTTATCGCTTCAGGTTTGCTCCTCCTTCTTCCTTCGCCTCGTCTGACCCATTTTTATTTAATGCTGATGCGCCCTCCCTGCTGCTTGTATACGGTGGATTTACCGGTGGGCCGTCGGTGACGACGAGAAAATGGAGGTGACTTTCCAAATGTCAAATCCCTTTTGGTATCTTCTCATAATCAGTGGTAGTTTATGCTCGGGTCCTTGGCCATTTGTTATGGTTCCAAAAATCTATTTTTTGGACTAGTTTGTATTCTCACTCCGATGAGCCAGTCTTATTATCCGTTTGCAGTGTTTTATGATTCGATATCATGGCATTTATTGCATACTACTATATATATAATCCCATACTACTATATATATAATCCCTCCTATTTAGAAGAAAAAGGCATTAAACATTTCTCTCGTGGATAACCATGGAGCTCATCATTGAATATTTAGCGGTTAATTACTCTCCTCCAATTCATAGATTGTGGTCTCACTGGGAAAACGTGCGAACGGTTTTTTAGGATCGGGGAAGGAGAAACGGACTCGACGCACCCCTCTTTGCTAGAACTCACATGAAAGGGTTGCATACACACCGATAATTCAATCAAAATAAGTAAAATTCATTCTAATTTAAAGACGGTATCTTTGAAACACAAAGTTAAAAGTGACACTAGATTATTGTCATGTTTCACCGAACATTAAGAAAATTACTCCCTTTGTTTATTTATGTAAGATGTTTAAGTCTGTTCAGAGAGTGCTCTAAACAATTCAAAACCAGTTGTTTAAACCATTTTATAAAAACGAACGAAGGGAGTACGATACATACATCACTTCCATAGTCGCCGGTGAGCAACTTTGCAAATAATATTTATACACATATTTTAGCAAATGATCATAAAATGGTGTGATATACTTCCATCATTTTTAAATATTTGTCTTTCTAGAGATTTTAACATATAACTACATACGAAGCAAAATTAATGAATCTACACTCTAAAATATGTCCATATACATCTGTATATGATAGTTCATTTGAAATCTCTAAAAAGACAAATATTTAGAAACGAAGGGAGTAATTATAAACCTTACAAAATCTACGATTGCTTCCTTTCTTCTAGTACCACGCCTTTCTTTCTCCCTTTTGATTTTGGTTCTTAGCTTGCGGCTCACTTTCGAGGGACCGTTGGCCTCCATCTGGCTAAACAACGTGCTGCCTTCCTTTTTTTTTCCTTTCTAGGAATGCCAACCAACGTGCTGCCCTTGTTCGTGTGATATGCGTATCATGGCTATGGCTAGACTAAGAGGGTGCTTGGATTCAAGAGACTTATTTTAGTCTGACTAAAAATAGTTTTTTTAAGAGGCTAAAGTTTCAAACACCCTTTGACTAAAGAGAGGTTAAAACTAGTCTTGAGACTAAAAAATTTTAGTCAAGGGTACCCCTACTAAAATGTGAATTAGTCCTCTCCTTCCTCATTTAACTCCTCTCCTTTAACACAACCGAGTTCTGCATTGGAGGGTTTGGAGGATAATAAATGTTCATTAACTTGATTTTAGTCTCTTTAGTATTTGGATCCAAACATGGATGAGGCTAGCAAGTTTTAGTCCCATTATTTTTAGTCATGAGACTAAAACGTATCCAAGCACCCTCTAAACCTAGCATTGCACGTATCTGACTGTGACATTAGCACTTAAGCCACGGGTTAGTGGAGCTTAATAATTTGCTGGTGCCCGAGGATTAGGTGGCGGGCATTTGTTTTGGAATTGAAGTTTCAACTAATTAGTGTGCCCTTTAAGTTGCATCCTCAATGGTGATGCTTTTCCATAAATAAATAAAATGTTCCATTGTACGACTTACTTCAGGGAAAGAATAGTTTGCTGCTGCCATTTCAAAATATGAGTGTTTCCTTGAGATTGATTAAGTTAATTCTGATGTGTCTTATTTGTAAGCACCAGCTACCAGATTACTATCAAAAGGAAGAGAGGACCGCTAGAGGTTAGACTAGCTCTAGAAGCAAAGGGGGCGTTAAATGCTAGGGAATAGATTACATATGTGTTTGGTTGTGAATAAGTTAAACTCCGGCTTTGGCCCGCTTTATCTTTCGAAGTAGGCTCACGCACCATTTTATAAATAAAATCGCATGACCAAATATTATGAAAGCACAAGTGCTCCCTAAGTGATTTTGATAATTAATGTCAACATATCTCTTGTTGGACTAATACTTTTACCTAGTATGTTTCAGATAAGTTTAAAAATGGAGTGGCATGGACTAGAGGATGTAGAACCCCTTCAAAATGCTAAGGACAAAGGATTGGCTCAAGCTTCAAGATCAAGACTCTATATTTTCTATTTTAGTGATCCAAGATCACATTGAGTCTATAGGAAAAGCCAATACTATCAAGAGGGGATGAGGTGTTGCTTAATGACTTGCTTGCTCAAAGTGCTTAGTGATATGCTCCAAAACCCTCAACTACCTTCAAGAGTCAAACTCGGCCCCACCGATTCTATCTATCCGGTGCCACCGAGTTTCAGATGTCATAGCCACTGCCACAAACCCTAGCAAATCGGTTTCACCGATAGGGATCTCGGTCTCACCGAGATGGAATTGTAATCTCTTTGTGTATGTCCATTACCAAAATCGGTCTCACCGAGTTTGAGCAATCGGTACTTCCGAGATTATAATGCAAACCCTCTGGTTAGCTTATTACCAAAATCGGTCCCACCGAGTTTGTGTAATCGGTCCCACCGAGTTTGTGTAATCGGTCCCACCGAGTTTGCCTGACCAACTCTCTGGTTAGTTTATTACCAAAATCGGTCCCACTGAGTTTGTGTAATCAGTCACACCGAGATTATGTTATGCCCTAACCCTAACCATATCGGTCCTACCGAGTTGCATCTCAGTCCCACCGAAAATCCTAACGGTCACTAGGTTTGCTGAATCGGTCCGACCGAGTTTAACCATTCGGTCCCATCGAGTTTGGCAAATTGTGTGTAACGGTTAGATTTTGTGTGGAGGCTATATATACCCCTCCACCCACTCTTCATTCGTGGAGAGAGCCATCAGAACATACCTATACTTACAATACACATTTTCTGAGAGAGAACCACCTACACTTGTGTTGAGGTCAAGATATTCCATTCCAACCATATGAATCTTGATCTCTAGCCTTCCCCAAGTTGCTTTCCACTCAAATCTTCTTTCCACCAAATCTAAATCCTGTGAGAGAGAGTTGAGTGTTGGGGAGACTATCATTTGAAGCACAAGAGCAAGGAGTTCATCATCAACACACCATTTGTTACTTCTTGGAGAGTGGTGTCTCCTAGATTGGGGTTTCACTTGAGAGCCTCCAACAAGATTGTGGAGTTGAACCAAGGAGCTTGTAAGGGCAAGGAGATCGCCTACTTCGTGAAGATCTACCGCTAGTGAGGCAAGTCCTTCGTGGGCGACGGCCGTGATGGAATAGACAAGGTTGCTTCTTCATGGACCCTTCGTGGGTGGAGCCCTCCGTGGACTCGCGCAACCGTTACCCTCTGTGGGTTGAAGCCTCCATCAACGTGGATGTACGATAGCACCATCTATCGGAACCACGACAAAAACATCCGTATCTCCAATTGCGTTTGAATACTCTAAACCCTTCTTTTTACATTCTTACAAGTTGCATGCTTTACTTTCCGATGTTCATATACTCATTGCATGCTTGCTTGATATGTATTGTGTTTGTTAAATTTGTGCTTAAACTCCACTTAAACTTAAGAATATAAAAAACCTGCAACTTTTGGCACTTAGTGTCTAATCACCCCCCCCCCCTCTAGACACCTCTTCTCGATTCTTTCACATTACAAGTTTTTGAGAAAACTCTCTTACAAAATTAGTCAAATAATAGTTAGACAAAACACGAAAAGCAGCGGCACTAATACACAAGAAATGCACCAGAGGGCGCCGCTAGCTTGCCGCCAAGCAAGAGCACATGAGCAGCATGAATGCAAAATAAGGTGCAGCCGAGGGAACCGAACACAAATAAATTGCGGCTCCTAGAAGAAACTGTCACACTCCATCACCACCTTCCCATTGAATTGCCGTGGAAAGGGCCTTCTCCCCTCTCGGTTCGTATCAAGGATCACCGATCTTGCCAGCGAGCAGAGGGTACCAAAAGCCCAGACCATAGGGCCACATGTATATGAGAGGAGCAAACAAGGCTGCCAAAAAGACTGAGCCTGAGATGCATAGTGTCATTGTCCATGCTAGCCAGACGACTCTACCGCATTGTCATTCGGAGATCATATACTCTCCCAATGACCCCCCCCCCCCCCCCAGAGCGTAATGACGGCATTCGCCGCCATCATGACATTCGTCACCACATGCATGAGTTTTCATTGGGAGCACGGACATGGGAAGGGAGGATTGCCTTAGCAGCGCCCCGGGAGGGACGCGACACCCGCACGCATCATCCATGGAGCAGGGAACATTCACTTGGTTCTCCCACACTCCTCGTGAAATGATCCTAGCCACTGATCCCGCCTCAAGGGGCAGCACGACAGGATCTAGGCCTCCACGTCTGTATTAGGGTCCAGCCACCGCTAGCGGCAGCAACTTCCTCACGACCACACACTATCCATTTCCTCATCATCTACACGGCCAAGGAAAAGAACCAACATTGTGATAGGTCTCAAAAATATTGATATTTTTTGTATGATTCATGTTATATTGGTATCAATTATAAACACTTTGGGCATTTTTTTATCCGGTTTGAACTAATATATTAATCTAGTGCCCAGTGTGAGTTTCTATTTTCCAGTGTTCTGTATTTGTAGGAAAATACCCAAAAAATGTTCCCGAAAATCTAGAAAAAATAGTTTCAGGATATTTAAGACGAGAAGGACCCCTAGAGACCTTGACCCACACCTGGTGAGCCCCGGAGACCCTAGGCGCCATAGGGCAGGCTCTGATGGATATGGAGATTTTTCGGCATGGCACTTTTATCCCACCAAGCTTGCCGGATGTTGAATGAGCCTCTCTCACTTAGCACGGGGAATTATAAAGATGGTATATTTCCCGGAGGTCAGCCACGACAACGAGATCAATGATGCACAGCAATATCCAGGCTAAAAATCTTCATGCGCCGACAACCACAGCAATGAAAGCAGTGATCCAGCGGCTAGATCACTGTTTTTCTCCACGGCAAACATGACCAAATTTGACGTTGACGCGGCAGCATCACAGAGTGTTGCTTATGGTGCATGGGAGTAGTTTGCAGGGACCATGAAGGTAATTTTCTAGGAGTGTCTGCGGTATTTTTTGGTGCCATAGTTGATCCTCCCACCCTCGAAGCACTGGCCATTCGTGAACTCATGGCTTTAGTTGAGGACCTCTATGTTCGACAGATTCATGTGGCGTCAAATTACAAAGTAGTGGTGTAGGCCAGCGAGAAAGGAAGCTCAGCTAGTTATGGTGTCCATGAGATCATAGATCGTTCTAGGACTTTTATTTCCTGCAATTTTATGTATGAGTTTAGAAGTTTGAAGGTCGAGGCTCATAATCTCGTGATGATGCTCTTTATTTAGAGGTTGGCCGTCATGTTTGGTCAGGCCAACCCGACAATATCTTTTTTGACCCTGTAAACTTTGTGACGAATTAGTAAAAGCTTCTTGAGCTTGCCCAAAAAACCAAAGCAACAGTATATCGGGTTGGAAGAATCTTTTTTTAGTAAAAAAAAAAACAAGCCTGTTAGCTCAGGGACGAGGGCACAAATCTAGTAAAAAATACATTAGCACGGCGATGAGGGCACAAACCCAGCAGTAGATGGGTGGGGGGTGAGCGGGCCAACAAAGAAATTCAAACTCCTGGTACATGATCAGTTGAATTTTTTGTCAAACTGGACTCAAAACGAGCGCCCACACTTGTCAATGCATAATTGGCCAAAAATTCTACTTAGACTGAAACCAAATTCCGATTGATAATTAGGCAGGCCTATAATGATGCAGCGGGCAGCCATCTTTGTCACATTGGGGCAAAACTGCATTTTTTTCTCTTGTATGCATGCTTCTAGTGGAGCAGGGGGAAATACTACACCCTTTGTTTTTAAATATAAGATGTTTAAAAACTGCCAAAACATCTTATATTTATAAACAGAGGTAGTAGGCGAATTGAGCGTAGCTTAGGTGGTCAGGTTACCAATCCACCATGGTTTAATTCCTAAACTTGGCACCAATGCATTTTTTAAAACTTATTTTAAAATTTCAACAATGTTCGTTTAGTGAGAGAAGACGTTCCCAACGAGTACGGGAGTATGTGTGTGGGTATGTGTGATTGTATATGTAAGGTCAACTCCAACCCACGACCCCAAATCGTCCGTGTCTGTCCGTTTGGGGATAAACAGACATATGCGATGGCCCAAAGCGCGGCCCCATTCGCAAAAAAACGTATATTTCTAGTCCGGATCGCTTCATCCTGGGCGCAAACTTGGTCTACATCATCCTCGTCCAAGTCGTGTCCTCTGCATGTGACCCCTGGCCCGCCTGTCATTGAAACCAGAGGGGCCCGCCTGCCCACCCACCCATCCCTCTCTCTCCTCCTTTCTCTATCTTCCCCACCGTGCCGGCCTCGGGATCGAGCACGCCAGTACCACCACCAGCACTCGTCGGCTCCGGTACTCTTGGGGGTGCAGGGCGGGGCTGCGGCCGCAGTTGCGGGACGGGGCGGCGCCTCGCGCTCGGCTAACGGAGAGCGCGACAGACGAAGGTGCGGCGAGATGTGGGCGCCGTGCGCGGCGAGGCGAGCTGCTGCTGCGCGACGGAGGCGCAGACGAGCATGGAGCGCGATGAGGCTCTGGCGAGTGTGGGCGCGAGGAGGCGAGCACACGGGGACGAACGCGTGCGGCCGACGCGGGCGTGTGGGCGGACACGGTAGTAGGCGGGGGCGCGAGGGCAAGGCCAGTTGTTGTTGTGCGACGGATGTACGGCGAGATGCGGACGCGGTAGAGGCGTGGTGGTTGCGGCGAGGCGAGCTGCGGTGGCACAACGGGGGCGCGGGCAAGCATGGTGAGCGACGAGGCTCCGGCGAGCGTGGGCGTGGGGAAATGAGCGCGACCAGGATTGCTGAATCTCAGTCGAGTGAGACTTAACGAAGTCTAAGTCAACGTCATATTCGTTAGATCCTACATTGAGATCTTTGTAAAGTTTTCTTTTTAAATTTTTCTTTCTTTCTTTTTATATGTTCTATCACTTGACTGAGACTTCGTTAAGTCTCAATCGACTAAAATCTAGCCACACCGGCGAGGGCGGGGGCGTGGGCGAGCGCGCGTGGCGGCAGGCGGGGGCGAGCGCCGCGGCTTCGCGGGCACTGCTGCACCGGTGATCTAGTGCTGCGTGGGCATGCGGGATGAGCTACTGCACAGGCGCATGGGCGAGGTGCTGCTGCATGGGCGGACAGTTTGAGATGTGGACGCCGGTTGGGTGCACTTGTTGACGAACGTCTAAAACCGGACTTTCATAACCGTTTTTCTGCTTCAAACAAACAAAATGAAGATGAATTGGACATCGTGAACCATCCTGAGGTTGGATGGTTAGAGGGACTGTGGTATCTCAGTCTATCAGGACTTAAATTCTGATGCTCGCATTATTTTTAAATTTATTTCAGGATTTTCGACAATGCGCTTTTAGTGTGAGGATATGTTCCATGAACGACGAGGCACCTACGATAACTTCATAAATCTTAAAATGATATGCCGGCTTAGTCTGCCGAAGATGTTCATATAGATAAGATATGCATGTATGCGTTTATAAAGATAATTGCATGCAAAAGAAAATGAATCGGACATCTTGGAGTCTAGCGTTGGAGTTGGCCTAAACAAAAAAGGTAGTAGTGGTAGTATTTTAAGCGCTGACCGTGATGGGTCGCTTGGTACACCTGATCGGCCGTTGGCTGGCCTCGTGGCCCGTGGGTGTCGGTGCTGCATGGTTGTTGGCGCGCACGAACCGTAAGACGGACGTAGGTCAGCACGTGCACCGCGGGACGTGTCGCCAGCCCTATGGGCTACGCGCGAGTTGACCGTTCCTTCAGATAAAATCGTTCGGACCTGGAACTGGAAGGTTCGTACTCACGCGTCCTTTCTGGAAGACCGTGAAGGTGTTGCGTTACATGACGGGCGGATCAGATCACTGGCGCCGATCAAACGTTTCCTTCTCCCGTCTCGGTGTCACCGCTCACACCGCCAGTCCCATCAGTCCGGATTTTATTCATTTGGGTCGGCAAAATGAATACGCGCGCCGGGATGCGGTCATTCGGTCTTCAGTGCGCCCGACCGATCGCTGCGTCCCAAATTATCCATCAAATGGACTAGCACCCCCTAAAAAAATGGACTAGCAAATTTCACCCAAATAGACATTGCAAAATAATTTAAAAACCTTAAATATAAACATAAATGGCCTATAAAGTCCAATGCACCACATTCTTAGATAAACCTAAAATTAAAAAAGAAAAGTATACTTTTCGTCCTTTAATTCTTGGCAGAGTCTAGATTTGTTCTCTCAACTTCAAAACCAGACAACTTGCACCCTTAACTTCTGAAACCGGACAAGATTCATCCCTGGTCATGGTTTTGACCGGTTCTGGTGCTGTCCCATCCCGGTTTTGACTGTTCCGACTCAAATTTGCCTACCTTTTCGAAGTCCACGTGATGTTTTCAAATTCGGCCATTTTTTTTCAAATACGTGAACCTTTTTAAAATTTGTGTACTTTTTTTAAATCTGCATACTTTTTTCAAGTTCATGTACTTTTTCAAATATGCGTTTTTTTTAAAGTTCATTTAGTTTTTTTAAGTTCATTTAATTTTTTAAAATTGATGTACCCTATCATATTGGAGTACATTTTATTGAAAGAGTTCATGAATTTGAAAATTTTATGCAAAAAAAGTACACGGATATGGACTTCTTTTACGCAAAAAATATATGGATTTCAAAAATTATTTCATCTTGAAAGAAGTATGCGAATTTTAAAAACAGTTCATGCCTTTGAAAAATACTTGGATTTGATAAAATTACACAAACTTGGAAAAAATATGGAGATTTGGAAAAGGTACGTAAATGTTAAAAAATCATGGATTTGAAAAAAGTACGCGGATTTCAGAATAGTTCGCTGATTTGAAAAAAGTGTGTTTATTTTTGAAAAAAAATACGCGGCCTTGAAAAAACTATGTGGAGTTGAAAAGTGTATGTGGATTTCAAAAAGTTCACGGATATAAAAAATTACAGGAATATGAGTGAGCACGGGTCAAAACCGGGGTGACTCAACACCAAAACCGATCAAAACCGAGTCCGGGGACGAACCTTGTCCGGTTTCGGTAGTTGGGGGTGCAAGTTGTCCGGTTTTAAAGTTGAGGGACCAAATCTAGACTTCATCAAGAGTTGAGGGACAAAAAAAAATACTTTTCTCAAGTTCAAATGACATAAAAAAACTAGAAGTCCGTCGCCGCCGTGGCCGTCGTCGTCTCCAGTTGCCGCCGTCGTTGTCCTCGTCGCCCATGAGGTCAATGTAGCGCGGTGGCATCCAAAGGTGGGCTGGCGCTCCCTGCCAGGCGGGAGGCGCGGATGGAGGCGACTGTAGAGGCGCCTGCACGACCTATTCCCACGGCGGGGACGGTGACCACGCCTCGTCGTGCACGTGCTCCGGTGTGCACGACACTGTCTTCGTCCAGGACCACTTCTGGCCGAGCAGTGCCAGGTTCCATGCCGTGGGCTCCTCCTGTTGCACCTCCTCCTTCACCACGGTGTCGAACTCCGGGGTGGCGACGTCGCCGGCTACGGAGAGGGCCATCATATGTTCGAGCCCCTGCCACTGGGCCTCATTGTGGGTGTTGACGGAGTCCTCCATGACCCGCCTCACTAGCTCCGCCCCTCGGCTGTCATCTGAGCGGGTGGTGGCGGGGGTGGCATTGGCGTCAGGCCGCGGACCAGCCTACGGTCATGTGGATGGGGCGGGCTGGCGGCACGCGCACGGCGGGGCTGCCTTGGAGCACGACCGACACAGAAAGATTGTCGGCGTAGATCGTGCTCACCGCGGAGCCACGTGTCCCACCGTGGGAGTCCATGGGCATACCAGTCATTGATGAGGTCTGACAACAGGCGGGGGCAGCGGCGGGCGATCTCCTCGCGTCGGGCGCAGCCGCTCACCTGGATCGGTGGAATGGACACCCGATCTGCGGAGAGATTCCAGTTATTCAGGTGGTGCATGTCGCGCCACGGCAGCGGCGTGCTCGTCTCGCATATCTCCGCCTTGACCTACGACTAAGGGAGTCTTGGATTAGGGGGTCCTCGGAAAGCCGGACTATATACTTTGGCCGGACTGTTGGACTATGAAGATACAAGATTGAAGACTTCGTCCCGTGTCCGGGTGGGACTCTCCTTTGCGTGGAAGGCAAGCTTGGCAATTCGGATATGTAGATCTCCTCCCTTATTGTCGGAGTAAATAGCCATGGGTAGCCTAGCCGGCTTCCCTGGCCCTTCTGAAAAAATTACGAGCCCGTCCGGCTCTCAAAAGAATTCAAGACCTGGGGCCGCCTTCCCCCTGCCGGCTATCTTCTAGGCCGGCTTCGGGGGGCGGCCCGCCTTTAGTCTTCATGAAGGAGGCCGTGGGAGGGCCGACTTCGAGAAGTCGGCAACAAGTAGGCCGACTCCAAGAAGCCGGTTCCCATAAAGCAGTCAAGATCGTACCCGCGAAGTCCGCGTCCACCCAGCAATGATGAAGCGGGGCGTGGCTACAGTAAAGCCTGCCACCCCCAAAACCCGGAGCACGCCCAGCACAGTGCGCCATACGGGTGGCCACGACCCGTCCGGCGCGGCACTGTTGCCACGGCGGCCTTGACGCCGTCCACGACGGGCCACCAGCGTGGCCCCCGAGGCGGTGGGCCCCTTCGGGCAGAGAGATACCGAAGGCGGCCGCACCTCCTCCCAAGTCGGCCCGATGGAGAGCCGGCCCCCCATAGCCGGCCTGCCATCCTCCTTGAAGGAGACGCCCATTAAGGAGACAAGATACGGCGGGGCTACAGTAATCGCCCGCCAGGGCGGCGGTACTGTAGCCACGCTTACCCCGACCAAGTCTGCGTCATCAGCACAGAGCAACAGTAACCAACCACCGACCAGGCCCTGTACAGTGGGGCCTGCCTGTCGACCAGGGTGCCGGCAGCCGGCGGGACCCACCAGTTGGCGGGCCCCAGCAGCCAGCGCGGAAGCCGGTGAGCATAGTCACAGACAGCTGGGCCCCGTGCCCAGCCGGATTACCATTGTACCCCCCGGGGGGTAGGCCTATATAAGCCCCCCGGTGCACCCATGCAAAGGGTTCGACCCCCAAGCTAGTCTTAGACACCATACAAGGAGAGGAAGCAGGCTAGCCGTGCCCTTCTTCCTCCTTCCACCAAAACAGGTCAAGGAGCATTGTGTAGCTACTTGTTTCATCTAGTGATCATGCGGAGACCCCGCAGAGCAGCAGTAGGGGTGTTATCTCCACGGAGAGCCCTGAAGCTGGGTAAAGTACGTCGGCGAGCTTGTCTTCGCCTCATCCCGTTTCCAGGCACCGGCGACGTCTTATTGGCTCCCACAATGATAAGCCACCCGTTGGCATATGTCGCACCTACCACCCGACATTTGGCGCCCACCGTGGGGCCAGGTGCACCGTCATCCGGAGACCTGTTCTGGACGGGAACCCTCTTCCTCCCTAGCGAGCGTAGCCAGCCCGGCACGCCCGATGGCGCTTGCCACGACGCGCTACAAGGCGCCACCAGCATCTGTGCAACAAGCAGCCTCGCTGATCTCCTCGACGAGGCCCGCATCTCCGACGAGCTCGCCTCCGATGCGGGCACCGACCACCTCGCCAACCTCCTTAGCCAACTCCATGTCTCCAGCGAGCCTGCTGCGGATCTGGAGTCGGTTGGCTCCACCGACCCGATGCCTGTCGACTCCAACACGGCCTCCTACGACACCTTCCCCACCAACGTCACGATCTACAACGACCCGCTCCCTCGGGCCGACGATCGCGATACTGTCACCACTGAGGTGATGGTTATCGGCCATGGCGATCCGACCGACGAGAGCGCCCACGACGCCCCGCGCGCGGCAGCCCACGACTTGTCCGTCCCCCTCCCGGCTGATGCCGACGACGAAGCACTGGAGGCACGCCGCCTCGCCCTCCTCGCGGAGGGCCGGAGGCTGGCTTCCGTGAGACGCCTCACTGAGGCTTACCAGCGCGAAGCTGACCGCGCCGCCTTCGGCACGCTGGCCCCGGCTGGCCCTAGCCGGGCTGGTGCTGTCAGGCAACGCGGCGCCGTCATCGCCGACGCGCTGGGAGTCGACCGCTCGGTCTATGCCACTCCGCTCGAGAACCTGCGCGCCGCCCAAGCGGCTGTGGACGAGTTGGACGGCTTGGAGGCCGAAAACCTCCCCCACATGCCCCGGCGCATTCAGCAACTGATTGACGTGGCCGCTCAGCGGCACGAGGCCGACGCCCGCGCGGGGAGCCCACCCCCGCGTCGGGATCACGGCGCGACGTCCCGGACGCCGACTAAGAGTAACACCCGCGCGCGGCGCGAGAAAGAGCCGGCTTCCAGCCGAAGCCGGACACGAATCTCCATCGAGCGCGACGCGGATGGCCGTCCCTGAGCCAGGGAATGGCGGGGTAGCCCGCCTCCGCCTCGGGCTCGTGGAGAAAGATACCCCACCCCACCGCTAGTGGCGCACCCGACTCTCAGCGGCCGACTAGGTTGCCGTGAAGGAGTCGGCGAGAACGACGCCCGCCATCGGATCGACCGCCTGGCCAGATCCCTAGCGCTGGAGGAAGAAGACGATGTCGGCCCGCCCTGTTTCGGCCCCCGCATCCGCGACGAGCCCTTCCCCAAAGGGTTCTCGCTCCCAAGAGACACGCCCAAATACAACGGCTCCGTGAAGCCGGAAGACTGGCTGATCGACTACTCCACGGCAGTCAGCATAGCCAACGGCAACCGGCGGGTTGCCGTAAAGTACGTGCCCCTCATGCTGCAAGGCACGACACGGACTTGGCTTAACAGCCTCAAGCCTCTCAGCATCAACAGCTGGGTAGATTTCACCGAAGCCTTCGTTCGCAACTTCACCAGCACCTATAAGCGGGCTCCCAAGCCCAGGCAGCTCTCCCTGTGCGTACAGGGCCCAGCCGAGTCCACTCGCGACTACCTCACGCGTTGGGCCGAGCTTTGCAACTCTTGTGAAGGGGTGCACGAGGTGCAGGCCATCGAGTACTTCACTGCCGGGTGCCGAGAAGGCACCCTCCTCAAGCACAAGCTTCTTTGCGATGAGCCGACTACCCTTGACGAGCTTCTGAACATCGCCGACAGATACGCCACCGCCGATTCTTCGATGAAGACCGAGCTCCGGGTGGACGCGTCCGGGAAAGTTCTTAACCCGGCGCCCAAGACGCCGGCAGGAGATTCCGGCCGACGCCAACACCCGAACGACCAGAAGCGTAAAGGCCCTGCGCCGCCTCCCGTTAACCGGCAGGTGGCCACGATCGAAGACACGCCGCCTGAAGGGCGGCCCGCACCCAAGAAGCCCAAGGGCGGCCGGCCGGCTTGGCAGCCGGCTTTCTCCTACGAGCAAGCCCTTGACGCCCCGTGCAAGTTCCATAGCGGCGCGAAGCCGTCCAACCACACAACCCGAAAGTGCAACTGGCTCACCCGAATCTCCAAGGGCGAAGGGCTCACGCCGACTCCTCCTGTCGGTCCGCCGCCTCCGGCTCCGCCGCCTCAGGCCGCCCGGCCCGCAGTCGGCGCCGTGCAGGACGAGTTCCTCGATGAGCAAGCATCCTACGTCATCTTTACGAGCCAGCCCGAAGACCGGCGCAGCAAGCGCCGAGAGCATCAAGAGGTCAGTGTGGTCGCTGCTAACCCAGCCGGACACATGCATTGGTCAGAGAAACCCATCAGCTGGAGCCGGGCCGACCACCCGGAGGTGATGCCGTCTCCCGGCTCCTATGCTTTGGTCCTGGAGGCCACCCTCGCGACGGACAGACGCGCCGCCCGCTTCTCCCGCGTGCTGATAGATGGCGGAAGCAGCATCAACATCCTGTACCGCGACACCCCGGAGAAGTTAAGTGTGAAGACGAAGCAGCTTGTGCCGACTCGGACAGTGTTTCACGGCATCGTGCCCGGCTTGTCCTGCGCCCCCATTGGCAAGATCAAGATCGACGTACTCTTTGGGGACAAGGAGCATTTCCGCCGGGAAGTGATCTGGTTCGAAGTGGTGGACCTGGAGAGCCCTTACCACGCATTACTTGGCCGACCCGCCTTGGCCAAGTTCATGGCGGTCCCCCACTACGCGTACCTCAAGTGAAGATACCAAGCTCCAAGGGAATCATCACCATAGCCGGCGATTACAAGAAGTCTGCCGAGTGCGCTGCAGCCAGCAGCCGACTGGCCGAGTCCCTTGTGATTGCCGAAGAAAAGAAGACACTAGACCGGGTCGTGGCCCTGGCCAGCAAGCAGCTGAGCCAGCCCACCGACTCCAAGGAGCATGATGCCCAAGGATCTTTCCAGCCGGCCAAGGAGACCAAGAAGATACCTCTTGACCCCGAGCACCCCGAGAGGTTTGCCATCATTGGGGCGAGCCTGAACAGCAAATAGGAAGGCGAGCTCGCCGATTTCCTCCGTGAGAATCGAGATATCTTTGCATGGTCCCCCAAGGACATGCTGGGTGTTCCGAAGGATTTCGCCAAGCACAAGCTACACGTGCGAGAAGACGCAAAACCAGTCAAGCAGCCTCTCCGCCGACTGTCAGAGGAGAAGAGAAGGATTGTAGGGGAGGAGATAGCCCGGCTTCTGGCAGCCGGCTTCATCATGGAAGTTTTCTTCCCGGAGTGGCTTGCCAACCCGGTTCTCGTGCTGAAGAAGAATAACAAGTGGCGCATGTGTATAGACTACACAAGTCTCAACAAGGCCTGCCCCAAAGATCCCTTCGCCCTGCCAAGAATTGACCAAGTGATAGACTCCACAGCCGGATGCGAGCTGTTGAGTTTTTTGGATGCTTACTCAGGGTACCACCAGATAAAACTGAACCCGGATGACCGCCTGAAGACCGCCTTCATCACGCCATTTGGAGCCTTCTACTACCTGACCATGACATTCGGCTTGAGGAATGCCGGTGCCACTTTTCAGCGTTGCATGCAGAAGTGCCTCCTCACACAACTCGGCAAAAACGCTCACGTCTACGTGGACGATATCGTGGTGAAGACGGAGAAGCGCGACACCTTGCTGGAAGACCTGAAAGAAACATTCGAGAACCTGCGCCGGTTCCGAATCAAGCTCAACCCCGAGAATTGCGTGTCCGGAGTGCCAGCCGGCCAGCTCCTAGGCTTCCTGGTCTTCAAACACGGCATCGAGTGCAACCCGGTGAAGATCAAGGCCATCGAGAGAATGACGGTCCCCACCAAACTTCGAGAAATCCAGAAGTTCACCGGGTGCTTGGCCTCTTTAAACCGCTTCATCAGCCGGCTCGGAGAGAAAGCCCTCCCTCTCTACTGCCTCATGAAGAAGAGCACTCACTTCGAGTGGAACGACCAGGCCGATCAAGCCTTTCACGAGCTGAAGAAGATGCTGGCCACGCCGCCTGTCTTGGCGGCGCCGACTGAGAAAGAGCCCATGCTCCTTTACATTGCCGCCACCAGCCGGGTGGTCAGCACCGTCATCATGGTCCAACGCCCAGAAGAAGGCCGGGCCCAGCCGGTCCAGAGGCCGGTGTATTACTTGAGCGAGGTGCTGTCCGCCTCAAAACAGAACTACCCGCACTACCAGAAGATGTGCTACGGCGTGTACTTCACCGCCAAGAAGCTGAAGCCCTACTTTCAAGAGCACCCCATCACGGTCGTATGCACCGCCCCGCTGGCCGAGATCATAGGCAGCCGGGATGCATCCGGCTGGGTGGCGAAGTGGGCCATCGAGCTGGCCCCCTACACAATCTTCTACCAACCCCGCACCGCCATCAAGTCCCAAGCATTGGCCGACTTCCTCGTCGACTGGGCCGAGACCCAGTACCTGCCGCCGGCTCCTGATTCCACCCATTGGCGCATGCACTTTGACGGGTCCAAGATGCGCACCGGCTTGGGAGCCGGCGTCGTCCTTACCACTCCCAAGGGCGACAAGCTTAGATACACGCTGCAGATCCACTTTGCCGCCTCCAACAATGTAGCCGAGTACGAGGCGCTCATACATGGGCTCCGGCTTGCCAAGGAACTCGGCATCCGCCGGATCCTATGTTATGGCGACTCGGATTTGGTGGTTCAACAATCATCCGGCGACTGGGACGCCAAGGACGCAAACATGGCAAGCTACCGCTTCCTGGTGCAGCAAATCAGTGGATACTTTGAAGGATGCGAGTTCCTCCACGTGCCGCGAGCCGACAACGAGCCGGTCGATGCCCTGGCCCGAATAGGCTCCACTCGGCAAGCAATACCAACCGGCGTCGCTCTACAATGCCTCCTAAAGCCGTCCATCAAGCCGTCTCCAGAATCCGACTCCATCTTCGTGCCGCCCAACCCCGACGGGGCCGGGTCTGGCTCGAAGAACCAAGCAGGCGACCCAGGGACTTCAGTACTCGGCCCGGGGACTGCAGTAACCGGCCCGGGGACTGCCACACCCGGCCTAGGGACTGCAGTAGCCGGCCCGGGGACTACGTCGGCGCAACAGTCGGCGGCCGACTCCAGCACTTCAGCACCCAACCCGCCCACCCCGGTGGCAGTAGCCACATTGGCGGTAGGGGAAGTCGCAGCTCCGTCGTGGGCTCAATCCATCCTCAACTTCCTAGTAAACCAAGATCTGCCGCCTGACGAAACAGAAGCTAGACAAGTCCAACATCGAGCCGGAGCATACACAATCGTCAACAGAGAGCTGGTCAAGCGCAGTGTCACTGGAGTCCTCCAACGGTGCGTCGAGCAAGAGAAGGGCATTGCAATCCTCAGAGATATACACCAAGGAGAATGCGGCCACCACGCTGCCTCAAGATCACTTGTCGCCAAAGCTTTCCGCCACGGCTTTTTCTGGCCGACTGCTTTGGATGACGCCAAGGAATTAGTTAAGCACTGCAAAGGCTGCCAACTTTTCAGCTCCAAGCAACACATGCCGGCTTCGGCACTCAAGACCATCCCCATCACTTAGCCCTTCGTCGTTTGGGGATTAGACATGGTGGGCCCATTCAAGACGGCGCGCGGCAGCATGACACATTTGCTCGTCGCCGTAGATAAATTCACCAAGTGGATTGAAGCAAGGCCGATCAAGAAGATGAATGGGCCGACTGCCGTGACATTCATCGCAGACATAACAACTCGGTACGGCGTGCCACACAGCATCATCACCGACAATGGCACAAATTTTGCCAAAGGAGCCTTGGCACGTTTCTGTGCTGCACAAGGTATCCGGCTGGACTTAGCGTCCGTCGCCCACCCGCAGTCAAACGGCCAGGTCGAGCGAGCCAACGGCCTCATCCTCTCCGGCATCAAGCCCCGACTGGTCGTACCTCTGGAGCGTTCAGCCGGCTGTTGGCTCGATGAGCTGCCGGCTGTCCTCTGGAGTCTGCGCACCACCCCAAACAAGTCAACTGGCTTCACTCCTTTTTTCCTCGTGTACGACGTCGAAGCAATCATCCCAACCGACATCAAGTTCGACTCACCTCGGGTGACCATGTACACGGAGGCGGAGGCCAAGGAAGCACGAGAAGACGGTGTCGACCTGCTGGAAGAAGGCCGGCTGTTAGCCCTCAGCCGGTCTACCATCTACCAGTAGGGGTTGCGCCGCTACCACAGCCGGAAGGTCAGGCCAAGATCCTTCCAGGAAGGCGACCTTGTGCTCTGGCTGATCCAGCGAACAGCCGGCCAGCACAAGCTCTCGGCCCCCTGGGAAGGCCCCTTCGTCATCAGCAGAGCTCTAGGCAACGACTCCTACTACTTGATCGACGCACAGAAACCCAAGGCACGCAAGAGAGATGACTCGGGCAAGGAGTCAGAACGACCATGGAACGCCAATCTCCTTCGAAGATTTTACAGTTGAAATGCAGTATGTATCACGTTAACTTTTGTATTAAGTACGAGACAATAGGCTCCCCGAGGAGGACTCGGACTGCCATCTTTTATCTGTGAATGAACAATATCATGCTTATGACCTTGTCATTCCATTTACTTATTCTGTCCGGCACCGGGTTCGACCAGTCGGCCCGGGGACTGACCGACTAAAGTTATATTAGAAGTCTTTCCCGTAGTCAGGCAAGTAGTGTGCCGGCACCCAAGCTTAGCTCTTGCCAAAGCCGCAGTTCGAAGAACCGACTGTCCGGCTGGCAAGAGTCAAAAGCAGGAAAGGGTGTGCACACGAAAAATGGCCAGGGACCAGCGGACTAATATAACGGGAGCCGGTTTTCCGCCTGCCGCCGACCGGCTACCAGAGTAGCCGGCCGGCCGGTTTCCATCCACTTCACTTCAATCTAAGAAAGCTTGAGTACTTGCCTCCCCAAAGCGGGAAGGCAGCAAAGGAAAAAGCCTAAGGATAAAAAGCGTACATGCATGGAAACCAAACATGCATACCATAATGCTTACATAAAAAGACCTCTAAGAGGCCGACATCCAACATAGTTTGATACACCCCCAGCGGGTGGAACTGCAAAAGCTTAAAAGATTGTTCCAAAAGACGACAAGCAGGAAAAATAAAGACGACAAGTCAAGCTGGCGGAGCGGTTGACGAGCTGGGCTGGTCGGTGGAGACGGTTGCGTTGGCTGAGGGAGCGGCCGGCTGGTGAACTTCGGCTCGATCACCACCTCCTGCAGAGGGCGCGGTTCCACGCGCCTCGTTGCTGGAGGCACGATCAGCTGGAGGCTGGCCGGTTGTTCCGCTAGCCGGCTCAACGTCTTCGCCGTCTTCGTCCTCGTCATCCTCACCCTCATTGCTGGAGGCGATCTCCTCGGCCGAGTCCTCACCCGCCGCCGGGTCCAGGCCGAACCAGTCCTCCGGTTGTGCGACGCCGTCGTCATTGAGCTCAGGCGCGAAGACACTGATGTCGGTACACTCGGCGATCGTCGAGGCGCACTGGGCGATTTCCGGCCGCACTTCCTCCAGCTCCGCGTCGGCTTCCAGCCTCCAAGTACGCAACTGGTCCAGGCTTAACCCTGGGCACCAGGCGCGGACGAACTCCAACGCCCGCCCGGCTCCGAGACGGGCCGCCGACGCCTTCCATGCTTCGAATCGGCCGACTGCGTCCTCCAGTCAGTCGGCGGTCCGGCTTGGAGTGCGGGGGATCGTCTGGCCGGGCCAGAGGGCGACCAGCACCTGTGCCCCGGCACGTTGAAGCCGGCGAAGCATCCGGTGAGCCGGCTGCAGCCGCGCTTGGATGGCCACGAGCAGCTCCTCCAGCGTCCGATTGGCGTCCAACGCGACGTTGACGCCCGCCTGACGGCGCGCCTCGCGATGAGCCTTGATGGCTTGGGCGGCGAGGGTGGAGTGGCCGGGAAAGTAATCTGCACAAGAAAATGGGCGGCAACACAAGTCAGCCCACGACCCCAGGCGGCCAGCAGGCAGAAGAAGGGCGAGAAAAGCAACTTACCATCGATCAAGTCTTCGATGCGGCCGAAGCCTGCATCCAGTGCTTGACGAGTCTCAGCCCAGCTCGCCGCCTCGGTCTCAAACTCCGCCTTCAGGGCGGCCTCACTCTCCTGCGCCTTCTGCAGGGCCGCCTTGTGGCTTTCTTCCTGATCAGCCAGCTTCTTGGCCAGGCGGTCGCGCTCCTGGGCCAAGGTGGCGTACTCGGCGTCCCTGGTACGAAGGGCGGTCTGCGCCTCGCCAAGCTCTCTCCGCAAGTCGGCGTTGGCTCCTGCAAAGAGCAAAAGACAAAAACAAAAAACCAATAAGGGAAAGGTCGTCAAGGAAGATCCGACCCGACTGCTCAGCAGTCGGCCCGAATCTCGGGGACTACACCCAGTGGGTGCGCTGACGCGCCCCCACAGGAAACAGATAAAAACAAACACTTACTTCGACTGTTGGCCAGGTCTTCGATCTTCCGACCCAACTCCTGAGCCTGGGAGTTGAAGGCGGCAGCACGGGAATTATGATATTCCTGGAAGTTAAGATAGAAAGCAAAACATGAGACGGTCACCGAGAAAGATCTGACCCGACTACGCAGTAGTCGACCCGAATCTCGGGGACTACACCCAGTGGGTGCGCTGACGTGCCCCCACGGAAGAAATCAAGGAACCAGAGCGGTCAAGAGCAAAAAACTTACCCGGATGGCGGCTCGCGTCGACAGGAACTCCTGCGTGTATTGCTGCAGGAGGCCGGCCTGAGCTCGCAGCCGATTCCGGACCTCTTGGGCCGCCACATTCAACTCGCCGGTCCCCGCGCTGGGAGTCCACCCGGACGTACCGGAGCTGGCCGCCTCCAAGGCCTCCGCCGACTGGCCGGTGCCTGCGGCTCGGCGTGACTCCGGCGGAGCGACAGTTCCCCCTGCGCGCTGGCGCGTCACCGGCTGAATTTCAAGGCCGGCTCCGACTTCAGGCGCGTCCCTGGCCGGCTCCATTGGCGCCGTCGACGACTGGCCGCCTTGGCCCGCGCCGACTGGCTCAGCCGGCAGCGTCCTCCCCGCGAAAACCTTGAAGAGCTCCTCCCTTTGCACCGACGGCGGGTCCTGGATGATCTCCTCCGCCAGGGGCAATGGGATGTCCGGGTCTACGGATCGGAGTGGGATGGCGAGCAGAGGGGGTTGGTCGCGCGAGCCCTCCGCCTCTGTCTCCGCAGTTGCCCGCTCCGCCTGAGTCCTGGCCGCCTCCTCGGCCCGCTCTTCACCGCCTGAGCTGCCTCCCGATCCGCCGCCTCCCTCTCCTCCCGCGCCCCACGAGCGTTCCGCTCTGTGGCTTCCATGGGATCGGCGCGGGGATCCACGCGGCGGGAGCCCGAAGACCCTCCAGCCGGCCTGATGACGGAGCCGCCTGGGCCCCGCTCCAGCGAAAGCGGCGCCCTGCTCAAAAAACGGAGAAAGGTCAGGGAGAATGATTCAAACAGAAGAACACAACAAAACAAGCATACAAGCGATTGGATGCTTACGCCGAGACCGCCTGGGGCTGCTTCACCGCTTTCCGAAAGCGGGCCGCCTTCGCTGCCGCCTCGTCTCGCTTCGTCGCTGCGGCGGAGGTTTTGGGCTTCTTCGGCCGATTGCCGAAGAGAGCCGACGCGGCCCGACTCTTCGGAGCGCCGCCGCCTGCAGCTGGCGCGGCAGACGGGCCCACGTTTTGGCGGTCGGGCGTCGGCTGGCGACGAGGGACTTCTTCGGCGTCGGCGTCGTTTGGCCAGTCCTCGAAGCTGGCGGAAAGCCCGGTGCCTCCAGGCTCAATATTGTCACCCACGACGGCCTCCTCCATGGCGGCTGCCCCCAAGTCCGGATCGTCGACATCGTCCACCGTGCGATCGGGGGCGTACTGACGCTTGATCCCTACCGCCCCAGCCGGCGGTGGAAGAAGGGGATTCTGCAAACAGGAGCCGGCTGATCAGAAGCCGGCCATCATGGAGTCGACTTACAACAAAAAGAAGATAGAAGAGAGAAGCTTACCACAGGCGGTGGATTGGCGCGAGAGTACGGTGCCTTGCCATATCGCCAGTCCCCAGCGAGCTTGCAGTTGGCGATGTAGTTGACCATGGGCGCCACCTCCGCGTGCGGCATCTCCCGCGTGCTCAGCCAGCTTGGGTCAAAGCGGCCGCTCATCTGGCACATCATGTGGGGCCGGCTTTGGAGAGGAAGGATCCGGCGCTCCACGAAGGCGGCCACCAAGTCGGCTCTGCGCAGACCCTCCGACTGGATCATCACTCGAAGCCGGGAGATGGCGGCGTTCCCAGCCGGCGACAGAGACTTGGACCGATAACTCCACGACGGCTGCCTCCCAGCCGGCGGGCCGGCTACGTAGGCCGGCAGATTGACGTGGTCTCCTCTCGGGGGCGAGCCGGCGTTCTTCACGTAAAAATATGACTTCTGCCAGATCTTCACCGACTGGATTAGAGGGATGGAGGGGAATGGATTGTTATCGCCTGACCTCCTCATGGCGATGTAGGCTCCACAAGGAGCCGGCACGCCGGCGGTGACGGTGCCGAGATTGCTCTGGCAGAGCTCCCCCCAGAGCTCCAGCGTGGGGAGCACGCCCAAGAAACCTTCGCAGAGGGAGACGAAGGCCGACACGAGCATCACCGCGTTGGGCGTGAGATGATGCGGCTGCAGATTGTAGAACTCCAAGAAGGAGCGCAGAAACCCGCTCGCCGGCAGGCCGAAGCCCCGGAGGAAATGCGAGCGGAAGACGACCCGCTCGCCTTCCTCCGACTCCGGCGAGATCTCCGTCGCGGGCGCCAGGCGAACTTGCACAAGGTTGGCGCCGGGCAGGCGCCGCGTCTGGCGGAGGAACTCTACTTGGTCATTGTCGACGTTGGAGCCGTCCCATGAGCTTGATAACGCCATGGGGCGGGGCGCGGTGGGAGTGCTGTGGTGAGAAGCTGTGACGGTAGCGAGAGGAAGAAGAAGAAGAAAGAAGACGAGGAGGGATGGAGCGTGGGAGAGCGAGCGAACTTCTGCCTCTCCCCCTCCTCCCCTACTTGTAGGCTCGGGCGGCGGAGCTGAGGAGGCGCGGCGTGGGGGAACGTGGGGATCGATCGTGCCCACTTCCCCCACGACCCGCGTTTATTGCGCCCTAATGGCGAATTCAAGGCGCCACAGGAAGGCGAGCCGTCTCCCTGGGCCGCAGAAGATCAGCGCTCGGGCCGAGGCCAGGGAGTGGCAGGCCCGGGCCTGCGGCGGTGTCCCGTCGCGCGCGTGCGTGGGCAGGATTCCGCCGCCACGTGGCCCACGGGGGGTCCACAATCAGCATGCAAGTCGGCCACCATCCTGGCCGCAAGATACGAGAACTCTCTGAACACGGCCTACGCCAGCAAAGCCGGCTCCTCGGGGTAAGAAGCTGATCAAGCTTCTCGTCCCTCTGTCCGCCTCGAAGCTCGCCCAGCTTCGGGGACTACTGTCGGAGTAAATAGCCATGGGTAGCCTAGCCGGCTTCCCCTGGCCCTTCTGAAAAAATTACGAGCCCGTTCGGCTCTCAAAAGAATTCAAGACCTGGGGCCGCCTTCCCCCTGCCGGCTATCTTCTAGGCCGGCTTCGGGGGGCGGCCCGCCTTTAGTCTTCATGAAGGAGGCCGTGGGAGGGCCGACTTCGAGAAGTTGGCAACAAGTAGGCCGACTCCAAGAAGCCGGTTCCCATAAAGCAGTCAAGATCGTACCCGCGAAGTCCGCGTCCACCCAGCAATGATGAAGCGGGGCGTGGCTACAGTAAAGCCTGCCACCCCCAAAACCCGGAGCACGCCCAGCACAATGCGTCGTACGGGTGGCCACGACCCATCCGGCGCGGCACTGTTGCCATGGTGGCCTTGACACCGTCCACGACGGGCCACCAGCGTGGCCCCCGAGGCGGTGGGCCCCTTCGGGCAGAGAGATACCGAAGGCGGCCGCACCTCCTCCCAAGTCGGCCCGATGGAGAGCCGGCCCCCCATAGCCGGCCTGCCATCCTCCTTGAAGGAGACGCCCATTAAGGAGACAAGATACGGCGGGGCTACAGTAATCGCCCGCCAGGGCGGCGGTACTGTAGCCACGCTTACCCCGACCAAGCCTGCGTCATCAGCACAGAGCAACAGTAACCAGCCACCGACCAGGCCCTGGACAGTGGGGCCTGCCTGTCGACCAGGGTGCCGGCAGCCGGCGGGACCCACCAGTCGGCGGGCCCCAGCAGCTAGCGCGGAAGCCGGCGAGCATAGTCACAGACAACTGGGCCCCACGCCCAGCCGGATTACCATTGTACCCCCGGGGGATAGGCCTATATAAGCCCCCCGGTGCACCCATGCAAAGGGTTCGACCCCCAAGCTAGTCTTAGACACCATACAAGGAGAGGAAGCAGGCTAGCTGTGCCCTTCTTCCTCCTTCCACCAAAACAGGTCAAGGAGCATTGTGTAGCTACTTGTTTCATCTAGTGATCATGCGGAGACCCCGCAGAGCAGCAGTAGGGGTGTTATCTCCACGGAGAGCCCTGAAGCTGGGTAAAGTACGTCGGCGAGCTTGTCTTCGCCTCATCCCGTTTCCAGGCACCGGTGATGTCTTATTGGCTCCCACAATGATAAGCCACCCGTTGGCATATGTCGCACCTACCACCCGACACTTATAATCGACTTTGTGTAACCCTAGCCCCCTCCGGTGTCTATATAAACCAGAGGGTTTACTCCGTAGGACAACAGCAATGATAATCATAGGCTAGCTTCTAGGGTTTAGCCTCTATGATCTCATGGTAGATCAACTCTTGTAATACTCATATCATCAAGATCAATCAAGCAGGACATACGGTATTACCTCCATCGAGAGGGCCCGAATCTAGGTAAATATTGTGTCCCCTGCCTCCTGTTACCATCCGCCTTAGACACACAGTTCAGGACACCCTACCCGAGATCCGCCGGTTTTGACACCGACATTGGTGCTTTCATCGAGAGTTCCACTGTGCCATCATGATAAGGCTGGATGGCTCGTCTTGTTGTCAAGGACAACATCACCTCAGGGGGAGCCCTGGCTGTAGGCCAAACCCTCCGACTAGGCGGCTTCGTCATGACCGCCCATTCGGCCGTCGCGCCGACGATGACTTCTTGGGTCATCAAAAACAGCCTCCACGTTGGCTCGGTATTCGCCAAGCAGATGGATCCAATAGAGCTCTCTTCCTTGAACGAGCTCTTGGATCGCATCGCCGCCCTGGGAGTTGCTACGGACTACGATCGGATCGGGCTTAAACCCGACCAAAGGGAGATCAACTCTCCGCCGGTCACCCATCAGATAGCGGTGGTGGAGGAGCAATGCAGCGATTCTTCCTTTATTTTGAGGACAAACTATGTCCGTATTTCCGAGCTCTCCGAGCCGGATACCCGTCCACGGGAGGACATGGCCCAAGCTTCGAACCTAGAATTAGACAGCGGGCCAGGACTATTGGGCAGCATCCCGGAGCCCGAACTATTAAGCTCGGAGACTCCTCCGCCCCTGGGCCTCAGATCGGGTCAGGGTTCGGACCTAAATCTACCCACCCACCCAGACTCAAGTGATCTTTCCCACATTAGACAAGAGCCCCAAGAGACAATACATCACTATTGGGCCAGATTCCTCCTTGTAATGAGCAAGGTCAAGGACTGTCGCGAGGAAGACGCAATTTCATTCTTTTGCAAAAATTGCACGGACAAGGGAATCCTTAACGCCATAAGTCGCTGTGACATAGCACACTTTGCTAACTTGGCGGCCATAGTACGGAAGTACTGTGCGATGGAAAGCGCCTGGAAAACCCAAACAAAATTCTAGGACCCTTCGGCTCTCACTAAACCCCCCATCCGAACTAAAAGGGTGTACTCTCGTAAGTCACCTGATCCAATTACAAAGAAACAAAAGCCCACTACAGGTTGTGGAACTATATTGGAGGGATGGCTCAATGGGCCATGCAAAATTCACAGTACAACGGATACCATGCCAACACACAGCCTTAGAGCATGTTGGATACTCCGGCAGGTGGCCAAGAGCAGTGAGGATATCCTCACCAACAATACAACAGAGCACCATCCCGTGGAAAATAACAATACAGTATTGACAGTCTTCGAGACCTTTGCCTCAAATAATAGGCGCAAGCGAACACCCCGCAGCCTTGCCGAAGTCTGCCACGTTGCAGCAATAAATCCATGGAACGACACGGCCATAACCTTCAATGCCAGTGACGAACCTCAAATCCGAACAGCCCGAGCACCAGCCGCTTTGGTCCTTAGTCCAATTGTGGATGGCTTCCGGCTTACTAAAGTGCTCATGGAAGGTGGCAGCGGATTAAACCTCATCTACGAGGAAACTCTTAGCAAGATGGAAATAGGCAAGAGCCGCATTGAGCAAAGCAGCACGACTTTCAGAGGAATCATCCCTAGTCGGGAGGCACGATGTGCGAGAAAAATCACACTAGATGTGGTATTCGGCACGCCGGAGAACTATAGGTCCGAAGAAATCACATTCCAAGTGGCCCTGTTTAGTAGCGATACCACGCCCTTTTAGGCGGGAGGCATTCGCGATCTTCCAAGCTATACCCCATTACGGGTACATGAAGCTCAAAATGCCCGGGCCCAATGGAATAATCACTCTGGCTAGTGATCCGGACATAGCACTCCGTGCCAAAAATAAAACCGCCGCACTAGCCCTCGAGGCGTTATCCGAAGCCCTGGCGACTGAAGAACTAACTGCGCTGCGCTCCATAGTGGACAGGGACGACGTGATACTCGACAAAAGACCCAAGTCCACCTCTTTTAAACCAGCGGACGAAATAGTCAAATTCCAGGTCCACCCAACGGACCCTACAAAAATAGCATCCATCGGGGCACAGCTGAACCCCACAACAAACGCCGCACTGTGGGAGTTCTTGCGCGAGAATTGGGACACCTTCGCCTGGCATCCTTCAGACATGCCAGGAATCCCACGCAGGCTGGCCGAGCATAGCCTTAACATTCTAAAAGGGTTCAAGCCGGTCAAGCAGACTCTTCGGCGTTTCTCTGAGCCCAAGCGGCAAGCCATGGGAGAAGAGCTAGCCAAGTTACTCGAGGCTGGATTCATTATAGAAATAAAACAACCGGACTGGCTAGCAAACCTGGTGATGGTACCAAAGAAGGACAAATCCTGGCGCCTATGTGTCGATTTCAAGGACCTTAACAAGGCTTGCCCCAAGGATCCCTTCCCACTCCCCCGCATCGATCAAATTATCGACACTACCGCAGGACACGACTCATTGTGCTTCCTCGACGCATACTACGGATACCATCAAATTAAGATGGCGGAGCCTGATCAAGCCGCAACGACATTCATCACTCCATACAGCCCCTTTTGTTTTAACACCATGCCTTTCGGGCTCAAAAACGCCGGTGCAACCTATCAACGCATGATTTAGACATGCCTGGAAACACAAATTGACAAAACAGTGGAGGCATACATAGACGACGTGGTCATTAAAACAAGACACGTTGAATCCTTAATAGACGACTTGAGACTCACGTTCGACAACCTCCGAACATATGACATCAAGCTTAATCCGGAAAAATGCGTTTTCGGCGTGCCCGCCAGAAAGCTCTTGGGCTTCATCGTTTCCAATAGAGGAATTGAAGCAAATCCGGCTGAAATCCAAGCTTTGTCACAGTTGGCTATCCCAACAGACCTCAAGCAAATCTAGAAGTTAATTGGATGCGTGGCTGTCTTAAGCCGCTTTATCTCCCGATTAGGAGAAAAGGCACTACCTCTTTATCGCCTTCTTCGACGCACCGAACACTTCGAGTGGACGGATGCGACCACGGCCGGATTGGAAGAAATAAAAGCCATATTGGCAACCAACCCAATCATGGCCGCGCCAAATGTTGGCAAACCAATGATGTTATATATAGCGGCAACACACCAAGTTATAGCGCAGTGCTCATCGTCGAACGAGAGACGGACAGACATAAGTTCCCGCTTCAAAAGCCGGTATACTACATATCCACTGTCCTCACTCGATCCAAATCACGATACCCACGTTGTCAAAAGATAGCATACACTGTCTTCATGGCATCCCGGAAACTACGACACTACTTTCAAGAGTGTTCAATTACGGTGGCCTCCGAAGTACCACTCAATGACATAATAAATAACCGCGATGCCACGGGCCGGATTGCTAAATGGGCTACCGAGCTCCTCCCGTTCGACATAACATACAAACCATGGCGAGCCATTAAGTCGCAAGTACTGGCTGATTTCATCACCGAATGGACGGAAGCCGAACTCCCTAAAGAGTACGGCGCGTACTCCAATTGGATCATGCACTTCGACGGCTCTAAGATGTTGGCTGGTCTGGGGGCAGGCGTCGTCCTGACATCCCCCATCGGAGATACAGTCCAATACGTACTCCAAATATTATACACAGACTCCAACAATGCAGCAGAATATGAGGCCATGTTGCATGGTCTCCGGATGGCAGTCTCCATGGGCATTCAATGCCTATAGGTGCGTGGGGATTCGAACCTCGCAATATCTCAAATAAATGGAGACTTTGATGCCAAGGACCCAAAAATGGTGGCTTACCGCAACACCGTCCTCAAAATGTCAGCTCGGTTCGAGGGGCTTGAATTCCACCATGTGGTCCGGGAAAACAATCAAGCGGCGGATATCCTCGCCCGCATCGGTGCTAAGCGCGACCCTGTCCCACCTAACATCTTCTTAGAAATGCTGTTTAAGCCATCCGTGGTATGGGAAGGAGAGACCGGCAACAACAGTATGGACCCGACCACAACGGCAGATACCGAACACTCTGATGTAATCGGAGGCTCTGCCACCAAAATAACTCCTTCGGCCCACGTGATTATGGTTGTCATCGCCCCATGGACAGAACCCTCCTTGGCTTACCTAATTAGGCAAGAACTCCCCAATGACCCAAACGAGGCACGTTGCATTGTGTGGCGGTCTAAAGCCTAAAAGGTCCACGAGGGAGAGCTTTATAAGAAAAGGGCTACCGGAGTATTTCAAAGGTGAATCTCCAAAGAGGAAGGACGGCAACTTTTGGCAGAAATTCATGCTGGACTTGGCGGCCACCACACCGCAGCTCGGGCCCTTGTAAGCAAGGCCTTCCGTATAGGTTTTTACTAGCCGACGGCCCGAGCAGACGCACATGACCTCGTTCAACGTTGCATCGGTTGCCAGCTTTTCGCAAACCAAAGCCATATGCCACCCACCGTTCTCCAAACAATCCCCGTTACTTGGCCCTTCGTGGTATGGGGGCTTGACGTGGTCAGACCCCTTAAAGGGGGAAGCCACAAGAAAAAAATACCTATTGGTCATGGTGGATAAATTCACCAAATGGATAGAAGCCAAACCGGTTAAAACGGCCGAGTCCGGACCAGTGATAGACTTCATATCCGGGGTTGTACACCGTTACAGCGTCCCCCACAGCATCATCACCGATAACGGCTCGAACTTTACAGCCGACGATGTAAAAACTTGGTGCAACAAAATGGGCATTAAGCTCGATTATGCCTCCGTCTATCACTCACAAACTAACGGTCAAGTCGAGCAAGCAAATGGTCTTATCATGAGCAACATTAAACCCAGATTAGTGCGATCCTTGAAGGAATCAGACACGCACTGGGTGGAGGAGCTTGACTCCATACTATGGGGGCTTCGGACCATGCCGAATCGCACTACCGGATACACACCGTTCTTTATGGTGTACGATGCAGAGGCGGTACTGCCCTACGACATCATTCATGACTCACCTCGAGTGCACATGTACGAAGAGAAAGAAGCCGAGCTTGATCGGCAGGACAGTTTGGATGCCCCGGAGGAGGAGCGTGACGTGGCAAAAGCCCGCTCCGCATTCTATCAGCAACAGGCTCGGCGGTATTAAAGCAGAGAAGTACGGGCCAAAACTTATAACGTTGGCAAACTTGTTCTGCGCCTACCGGAGAAGAAAAAGGACATGCTCAAGCCCAAATGGGAAGGTCCCTTCGTTATTGACAAAGTTCTGACCGGTGGAGCGTACCATCTGAGGGATGCATCGGACAATCGACTCGAGCCAAACCCATGGAACGCAGCCAGACTCCGAAGGTTATACGCATAGTGCTGGACTCTGTGTTCGTCTCCTTACACCCGTCATTTTTTATATATCCGTTATCTGTCTTTTCTTTCTATCTTCCCTTTTTCTCCACGGCCTTAAAAGGCTAAACTGTGTCTTGACTACACAATCTTGACACACTAGGCATGCTCATTATACGTGGGGGCTTCTTATACATAAGCTCAATATAACTATGTTCCGGGCTCTATGCCCCCCGCACATGTGTTACTTTTCCACATGTACCTTTTCTTCACCATTATATGCATCGATATGACTTAAGTTTTGGCCAAGCTGGGTTGCCTGGCTCTTGTGTTTATGCCCTACGTTCCCGTTAATTCGGCTAGGGCATAAGGGGAGCACCTCTGCGATTGTTACTGTCGGGCCAGCCGGATGTGTACCTCAGACTGGGTGAAGCCGAAAGCTAGCGTTCTTAAGGGAATTTTCGGTCGGTGAACAAAAGATGACTTTAAATTATTGCAATACATGCCCCCAGATGTTTATATCATGCGTCTCTTCTCGCGGTTCGGACATGCACATTAATGCATGCGCACCCAGGGAAAGGAACCCTTAACGGAACTATTCTCCCTGGAAGATGTTTCTTACTATCCATGTAATATAACATAGCTAGTTGGGTACTTGTCTATTCAAGCACTAATGACCCCTATGCCTGGTTTCCACGCGTACCTTAGTTTTTACATAACTGAGCGGGTATTTAGATAAACTCCAGACTGTCGGTCCGGAGGTTGAAGCGAAAAGGTCCGCCATGACAAATGATTTACAATCCGGCTAGGGACAATATATGTCACTTGAAGTACACAATCACTTAGACTGACTAAATTCTCCTTCTATACCATCCAACAGGCTGTCTAGCCTACAATCTTGTTGGGAATACTTTGCGGCTAGTTTCACCTGGTCCGACCTCGGCCATGTGGTTCGGGTCAGCCTTGGTATACCGCGTCTTCACCATGGCCCAGGCTTCCCTTGCACCTTGTCGGCAGGCTGATATCTTCCATAATCGGAAGCGCCGCCGCGCTTCCTTGAGCATCTCTACAAGCTCCCCCATGCCTCCTGGCAGGGAGGCGGATGGCCACAAGGCTTGGGCAATGCCCTGCATCACCTGCCGAACTTGTTCGTGCAGCAGTGAGAGCTCTGGCAGAAGATCGCCCGTAGATTCGGGCATCTCCTCTTCAGGACGACCCGTCAGCATACCTACAGACATAACTCTGTTAGTCGATTTCTTCGCCGAACTCTATAAAAAGTTCGTTCAAGCACTTACTAAAAATGCCGCGTCGAAGCCTCTTATTCTCCTTTACGGTGTCAGCTACCGGGGCCCGAACGTCTTTCAGTTCAACGCCTAGCTGGGTATTGGCATCTTGGAGATCATTTTTCTCCTGCCTAACCCGTGTCAGCACACGCTCGCCAGCCTCTAGCTGTCGTTGAGCATGTTGCTCATCCCCTCGCACGACCTCCGGATTCACTCCGATGTCATCTGCAGAATCTATTGTTAGATTTGCATACATGTCGAATACTAACAGGTACATATCCTTCTTTTCGATAGAAGCAAGTGTTACCAGATGGGGCCTTCGCAAACTCCTTCATTGAGGCAACGGCGGCCCGCAGCTGGGCTTTGCACTCCTCCAGCTCTTGAAACAACTGGGTATTCTTCTCCGTAAGAGCCTACACAAATAATGATCCTTAAATCAGTTGTGTCAACTGTTTCAAGTCTCAGGGGCTACTGGTATATATACTTATCAGATTTTCTTACATGTATATCCTTTACATACTGGTCCGTGGCTCTGGAAAGACCATTTTGCGCAGCTCGGATGTATGCGTCTCCTGAGTTGAAGGCATTGAACGCCTCTTCGAAGAAACCAGGGTCACGGAGTACGGCCCGGCGGCGCTTGTGATTCATGGCACTCTCCACTTTAGAATTCATAGCAGACAACCTATCCGCATCCTCTATAGGAGGAATGTCCGGTGTTGTCCCCACATTAGCATCTGCCCCTAAGTCCGGCTCTGGAGTCTGGCTGGTGGAGGCATGGACGGCAGGCTCTCCGGGCATGGTCCGACAAGCGCTTTTCCTGCCAGAAACCATGGACGTTATTATATTTTAAAGACGACAAACCACGGAGCAGGTTTTTTTTATACCTCTGCGACAGCGTCTCAGTCCTGACCGCCTTCCTTTAAGCCTATCCGGTTTCGGTGCCCCTTGCTGGTGAGTCACCACGGGTTCGGCGTGGCGTCCCGAGGGCCTTCCCTGTAGGACACCATGTGTGTGTGATGGGTGAAGTGCAAAAAAGGGATCCTTCTCGGAAGTTGGGACTCCGGTTTTACTTACATGCGATGTAGGGAGCAAGCCCGGATAATCGGCTATGATAGCCACCAAAGCACCGTCGCAGCTCAATTGATAGAACGTCCTATCAATGAGTTCCACGAATATGTGAGGATCTTCTTCGAGTCCGGGGTTGAGGGCCCGGTCAGGGTTCTTTGGCTGTGGAGACGGGCTATGGACCTCCCTCACAACTTTTCGCAGTTCCTACTATGAAATAGCAAGGTAAATACTTATAATGAAGAATGCAGGAAGATCCAGAGTAAAAGGTAGCAGCTCACCCAGTTTGGGGGGTTGTACATGGAGAATCCATCCCGTGGCTTAATACGGATGAACTCCTCTTCCTCTCCTTTGTATAAATCGGACAATACTTTCGCTAGAGTGGCGGCGGAGTCCGGACCTTTACGGCCGCAACGAGTGGCATCGTCTTCTCCATTGAAGTGCCACATGGGTTTCCCCCGATACTAAAGTGGCTGCCCCCCCCCCCCCCCGCGCATTATACATATTGACATAACCTCGATTATTGTCAGTCCTGATTTGGCCAACATTTCTATCCTGCCCATCAGGTAAAGGACCTCTCTGTTATCTTCCTCCTGGGGGCCCCGAGGACGCCAGCTGCAACGTTTCTTCGAAGGGGCATTATTGAATTCAGGAAGGCCCATCCGAATAGGGTCCGTAAGGGGGACGTCCTCTATATAAAACCACTCCGAAGGCCAGTCTTCGGATGTCTTCTTCGGGGTACCGGACAGGTATCCGGTCCCGGCGATGCGCCATATTTCGGCTTCGCCCACTTGATATATTGACTCCTTCTATGTACGGGGTACGAGGCAGAATAGCCTTTTCCATAGCTCGAAATGAGCTTCGCAGCCCAGAAACAGCTCGCAAAATGCGACGTAGCCGGCGATGTGCAATACGGAGGAGGGAGTAAAGTTATGCAGCTGGAGGCTGTAGAAATCTAGGAGCCCACGGAGGAATGGATGGATTGGAAATCCGAGTCCCCTCAATAAGTAAGGGACAAGGCATACCCGCTCCCCCATGGACGGGTTGGGGAAGCTCTCCGCTTGCTCCTCGCCGTTATAAGTGGCTAGTCCGGCTCGGACGGGGACCATATACGCAGGGGGAAGAAACCCCTGGGTCTGCAACTCTACTAATTGGCTGTGAGGGACGAAACACTTCTCCCAATTGCCTGGCTTAGTGCTACGGGAGCGAGAGGAGGAGCTGTGATGGCTGGCCATGATGGGATGGGCTTTTTCCGGGCGTGCTCCGATGGATACTTGTTGTGGGAGGATGGTGTGATTTGGATATGAGGATCCCCGTCTCTTTAAATAGGCAATTTACTCACAGGGTTAGGGTGGAAAATGTAAAAATGCCCCAACTTCTCACATTCGCTCAACACGTGGAAGATAGCCATTATTAAGGCGCAGAAGCCAAGGAGTGCAACATTTATGGGAAGCCGAACACT
Source organism: Triticum monococcum (assembly GCA_034509565.1). Lineage (NCBI taxonomy): Eukaryota > Viridiplantae > Streptophyta > Magnoliopsida > Poales > Poaceae > Triticum > Triticum monococcum. The sequence goes on from CM067843.1 coordinate 481,866,070, forward strand.
ACTCGACATGTATTCAGAATTTGGAGAAGAACCCGCCTTGCAATGCCGAAGACAATCTGCGCGCCGGACTCATCGTCATAGAAGCCTGGTCCAGGGGCTACTGAGGGAGTCCTGGATTAGGGGGTCCTCGGACAGCCGGACTATATACTTTGGCCGGACTGTTGGACTATGAAGATACAAGATTAAAGACTTCATCCCGTGTCCGGGTGGGACTCTCCTTTGCGTGGAAGGCAAGCTTGGCAATTCAGATATGTAGATCTCCTCCCTTGTAACTGACTCTATGTAACCCTAGCCCCCTCCGGTGTCTATATAAACCGGAGGGTTTAGTCCGTAGTACAACAACAATCATAATCATAGGCTAGCTTCTAGGGTTTAGCCTCTACGATCTCGTGGTAGATCAACTCTTGTAATACTCATATCATCAAGATCAATCAAGCAGGATGTAGGGTATTACCTCCATCGAGAGAGCCTGAACCTGGGTAAACATTGTGTCCCCTGCCTCCTATTACCATCCGCCTTAGACGCACAGTTCGGGACCCCCTACCCGAGATCGGCTGGTTTTGACACCGACAACGGCCTAATGCGAGGTCTGGTCGCCAATGGCACGATGTGGAATGCGGGTGCCGGAGATGGAGGTGGAGGGGTGGATCAACGATGACGGCCGAAGGACAACCCGGACTCATGGTCGTGCCTGCCCTTGCGGCTGTCAATCCAATGCCATCCCATGGTGGCAGGCGGCGAGGTGGAGCTAGCACTGGTACATTGAGGTGCTATACAAATGGTTTTTAACCCCTTTCCGCGAAGGCATTTTGAACCGTCGCTAAGTGAGTGTGTGCGATAGGTGGGTCCTTCCCACACGACCTAAAAACTGTTGGGCATAGGGAGCCATGATGCATACTGTCTTCATGAACACATCTAGATAGTCATCATGTTCTGGTAGAAATACTTTAACCTTTGCATGCCCACCAATAATGTAGTTTGAGAGGTAATCTTGAGTAAACTGTTTTGGGAACCACTGCAAAGGAAAAAGATTTAGACATTGTCATCTAACACAACTCATTATGGGAAGTAAAAAGAAGGCTGCAGAGTCCTTACTTACCATCCGGTAGTTTGCTGTTGTCTTAGATAAAGTGTAAACAAATAGTTTATGCCATCTTTTGACCCATTTTACTAACAATCTTTATCAGCTTCCTCACTTGATGCTAGTTCATCAATATCTCATTACCCCATACGCAGAAAGGATCGAAGCTCGGAACTTTACCAATGACATATGTATCTAAAAGCACCAAGTTAATATTAGAATCTAATCAGCAATTGCACAATGATGTAGTACAACACTCCCTCCATCCCATTATATAATATCTTATAACATCCAATATACTCACATATTGGATGAATTAACATCTTATATTATGGGCTGGAGGGAGTTTATTGCATTTTTACAAATTATTAGTTGATTAACCGATGTTGTTGTTGTTGCTCTTCTACGTAACAGTTTTCCTTGTATTAGAACATTAAGGTAACACTTTTCCTTGTTGCTATGCAGCCTAGGATTGCATATTTAGACATTCAGTACAGTGCATGTTGCTACATAGACTCAGATATATTAAATATGGCCTAGGATTGCATATTTAGATATTCAGTACAGGATTGCATATTTATGCATCATCAGAACATTAAGGTAACATTTTTCCTTGTTTCTATGCAGCTTTGGATTGCATATTTAGACATTCAGTACAGTGCATGTTGCTATGTAGACTCAGATATATTAGATATGGCCCTAGTTAACTTACCGATAAATGAGTTATAGATATATTCAGTTAAAAGTCTGATTCACCGATTAGTCCCTTATCAGACCATAGCCTATATGGTACCAGCTACCGATATCCTAAACAGTGAGTATACATAAGCCATGGGATGAAACTAACCTCGATGGAAAACAACAGTCGTTCCCAAAATTGTCCCATGTAAGTACATCGAGAGGCATGTTAAGCACAACAAGCTAAACATCAACCAAATATATCAATGGCAGACAAAATAATCTCCAAACGATAGCTTCAGTGTGCAGGTTTAGGCATGCTAGTTAAGTAAAACTAGAAGTGGAAAGGTGTGTTAACTACAACAAGCTTAACATTTAACAACAAGCAAATATAGTCATTAAAACTTATTGTGTCGGTCTAAGTACACTGGTTATTGTTAAATAAAAATGGAAAGACATGTTAACTACAACATGCTTAACAACAACCAAATGTAGTAATTCATGGTGGTATTGTTGAAACTGGTATTGATGAAATTGAACTGCACAATTCATACTTGCACATATATAACATCATGTTGTGAATAACTGGAATAAACAAGGGATACTACGAACAACCAAAGATAGCATTTGAAACTGGGCATATACTAACTACAAACAAACGAACAACCAAAAAACTTTAAAAGAGCCATATGCTAGCTATAACAGGCTTAACAGCAAACAAAGATATGCATTCCTATCGGTATGTTTAAAGCAGGTATTAATGAAAATGTACTGCATAGTAAATAGTTGCACATATAGAGCGTCACATTGTGAACAACTGAAATAAACAAGGCATACTGCAAACAACCAAATATAGCAATTAAAACTGGACATATTCTCACGACACTACAAAAGGGACTCGACAAAACAAATCATGGGTTCCCCATTGTGAAGAGGCACGACAAAACAAATCATGGGTTTCCTCACTTGTCACAGATGGGCTCGCTCCCGTGGGAAGAGCACAGACCCTGGGTGTGCTACATGTTGTCACAGATGGGTTTCTTCCCCTTGGAAGAGCACGGCTGCAGGGTGCCCTCCCTGATGTCGCAGATGGGCTCCTTCCCCTTGGAAGAGCCGGAGAGGCTGCCCTCCTCGTGGTCGCCGTCGATGAGGTCTGACTTGGAAGATGTGGATCCCAGGCCAGCATCACAGAATGTGTCCTTCAGAAATGACAAAAGGGGCTCGATAGCGATGTAGGATGGCAAATTCTTGACAGCGAGCTAGAGGAGATCATCGGCGGGGCCATGGATGAGATCGAGGGCGATTGGACCCGAGGGGTTGGGGTGGGCCACTTAACCCGTGACATAGCCCACGCCAGGCTGTCGCTGTCGACGACCTCGATGTCATAGCCGGCGTCCGTGACATACCCGCATACTCTAGTCCGCTGATTGAGAGCCTACTGCCAGTAATGGTCATCAGCTTCCTCGGCGGCCACCTCGGTGACGTCGGGCGAAGAGACCGTGATACACCTCTTTTGGGCCAGTCGCTCCTCGAGCTCCACGGGGAAGCATAGTCGGGCTTAGGCTGCGACGCTCTAGAGTGGGGGATGGGGATCTATGGGAAAGGGGGCATTTGGCAGGCGTCATCTAAGAAAATCAGGGCGGCTAGGGTATGGAGATCGGTGGGTAAGCTGCACGGGCAAACTGACAGATGTTGAGAATGGAGGCCTTGCGGTGGCGGTGGTGGCGACCTTGCTAGGGTTTTGAGTGAGGGAGGGGTTATGGTGGGGGTGTGTGCGCGTGCGCTCGGGCGCCCAAGCAGTTTTTGGGGGTGTGTGTGGAGGGGGGGGGGTGTTTGAGGAAATGACGTGGCTACTAAAAAAATTACTACGCAGGAGAAAAAAACCGGCTATTGAAAATTTGGATGATGAAACGCACACGGTCCCAAAATAACAACAGTGTGTTATGAAACTGAAAAACCCTCGAGCCGGGCAGATATTTTCGAGGGATGCAGGCGGGAGCGGGAACAACAAACATCACACACGGTCGAAACATAATAACCGTGTGTTATCAAACAGAAAAACCTTGCAGGCGGGTAGATATTTTTGAGAGGGGAAGCCTTGTGGAGCCCAATGTACTGTGCTAATGTGCGTGATAGGGGCACGAGCATGGAACACGGTTAGTGTGAGTGAACCATGTCTGTTGCATCATCCGACTTGTCTACTATTCATAAATTTGGCAAAAATGACACGGGAAAGGGTCAGAACACGAACACACTTGCATGTGGACCAAATATATGTATTAAAAGGGTGATTTGATGTTCAAATACCAAATGGACAACTTCGATGTGGCACCTATCTCACAAAGCGCACGGTATTGCTTGCCGCCCTTCATGTCGGTAGGAGGGGAATCATAAGCTATGAACGCATGCCTACCCCCACGGAGGTTCACCTAGCAAAGTGTGAAGTAGCAGCCCTCCCATCAAACAAACACACACACACACACACACACACTTTCAGTCGGCGAGAGAGGGCATCTCACCAAGATGTATCGTAAAACGTACCAAGAAGAATCCACCTTGGTCGTACAACCTCTCTCTTGTTGTTTGGCAAAGTGATGGACATCCATGCAACCCCAGAGATGAGCTAGCTCGCCAATAATCACACAAGTAGCTAGTCCCCGAAGACAACCACTGCCTGCATGTGGCCCAAACATATGTATGGAGTGTTGATGTTTGAATACACAATGGAACAACTTTGTTGTGGCTATTGGTGTCAAAACCGGCAGATCTCGGGTAGGGGGGGGCAAGCTATGAGTCTAAGGATCAATGGTAACAAGGGACAATGGGGTCACGATGTCTACCCAGGTTCGGGCCCTCTTAAAGGAGGTAAAACCCTACATCCTGCTTGATTGTATTCGATGAGTATAGGGGTTACAAGAGTTGATCTACCTCGAGATCGTAATGGCTAAACCCTAGTTGTCTAGCCTATGATTATTCTGATGGCCTCTATGGACTAAACCCTCCGGTTTATATACACACCGGAGGGGCCTAGGGTTGTACAGAGTCGGTTTGCAGAGGAAGGAAATGGTACATCCGGACATCAAACTTACCGTCCACGCCTATAGGAGTCCTACCCGGACACGGGGGATAGTCTTTTGCTTTATCTTCACGACCCATCAGTCCGGCCCATATCGAATAGACCAGACATCTGAGGACCCCCCTAATCCAGGACTCCCTCGGTAGCCCCCGAACTTGCCTTCAATGATGATGCAGTATCCGGCTTATGTCTTCGGCTTTGCAAGGTGGGTTCTTCATCATACTCCGGATTGACGACAGTCCGATTTTGACCTCCATATTCCGCCTTTACGATTCCTTCCCGCCGTCGCCTCAATTTCCACGCGTTGGGCGAATGTGAATGGTCCACATATTTTTTACAAATAAACCCCTTAAAACATGTAAGGGCGGCATCTATATAAGGAGGTAAGATCTCCAATGCCACCCCATATTGCGTAGAGAGCACCAGAGCAAACCACAAAAAACTTCAAAACATGACGAGTGCTCCTGGCTCTTCCTCGCGCCCTCACGACCCTCAAGCAGGTGATTGGCGAAGCTGCTCGGTGTCTCACCTCTAGCTAAATCGACTTAAGACGCAGGGATATCTCCCTCCCGCAGATCTAGTCCCCGTGCGGGAGGGCTTAGCCTCGATTGGCAATGATGTGCTAGCAAAGAATTTCCCCAACCCCAACGAGGAGGAGAGGGTGTGCTTCATCTTGTTTATTCCGAGGGGCTTAGGATTCCTGATCCACCCCTTCCTTAGAGTTCTATTCGAATTCTACGGGATCCAACTGCACAACCTCACACCAGGTTTGATCTTGCACATTTCAGGTTTTGTCACTCTCTGTGAACTATTCTTAGGCTGCGAGGCTCATTTTGAACTATGGAGGAAGTTCTTTTGCCTTGTACCTCGTCATCGAGGGGGCTCTGTATTTGAAGTGGGCGGCGCCGAAGTATGGCGCATAGCCGGATCAGGTTACCTCGTCGGAACTCCCAAGAAGGCATCCAAAGAATGGACTTCAGAATGGTTTTATACAGAGGATGTTCCCCTTCTAGACCCAGTTCGACGTGGACTTCCCAAATTCTCTAGTGTTCCTTTGAAGAAACGCTTCAATTGGCGCCCCCGGAGTCCCAAGCAAGAAGACAGTGCGGAAGTAATGAGGTTGGTCAGCAAGGTCAGGTTACTTGCCCATTCTGAACTCTCAACAATTGAAGTTATGGCCATCGCGATAAAGTGATGCATCCAGTCCCTTCAGTCTAGAGTGACTCCTTTATGGTGTTACAACGGGGTGGATGACGCATCTCGTTACAGGCGCGAGGGTCCGGACTCCCCAGCCGCTCTGGTCGCCATTCTAGAAGATCTTTATAAAGGGGAGAAAGAAGAGTTCGCCCGTTTAAATTGTCGGGAAGGTTTCTCCATGTATAACCCCATTGAGTGGGTACGTCTCTTGATTTATCGGCATTGTCCTTCCTCATTATCGAGGCATACTAATCGAATTGTTCTGGTCGTCTTAAAACAGACATGGAGGAAGGTGGTCAAAAATGTGCACTGCCCCTCCCCACAGCCAGAGAACTATGCTCGCAATGAAGACCCCGGCTTCCGTGAGGATCCGGATATATTCATAGAGTTTGATGATGGAGTTTTTTATCAGGCGAGCCTTGACGGCTCGGAAGTGGCTATTATGGTCGAGTACCACGGCCTTCTCCCTATCTCCAATGTAAGTACTCGGAAATCATCCTCAAAAAGAGCAGCCCTCACTTGTATCCCCTAGGATCGGCGCTCAGCGAGCCGCACTCCATCTAGGGTGGGCCCTAGGAAGGTAGCATCCACGCAGGGTGAGCCTTCAAAACGAAAGGAAACCGGGAGTGTGGTCGAGCTCCCTCCTTCATCAAAGAGGTATATCCTTTAATATGTGCCTAGGCATAAGACGAGATTGTCATATTTATCTTCCTATTTTATTCCAGGAGGAGCACACGGCGAACCGTATCCAAAGTCCCAGCTAGCTGAGCATCAGCTAATCCGACACCAGGCTCATCAACCAGGACGAGAGCTAATACGGAGGCCGAGCCAACTCATCCACCTTATGAGGATTCGAATGACGTATCCATCACAAATTCTGAAGTGGAGAGCGTGATAAATCATCGACGACTGAAAGAGACCATGCGTGCTCTAGTTTTTACTAAGCAGGAATTTACTGCCCTCAGCACCGTGGATGCATATATCCGAGCCGCTCGGGATGGACTTGCTGGAGTTGCCCGCCTGTTTTAAAAGATATGCAGGTAATGGTTTGTGTAAATTTAATAGATATATGCCAGTAGCCCCCGAGACTTGAAGCTTTTTAGGCCAACCGATTTAAGGATCGTTATGACTGTAGGTTCTCAAAGAGAAGAACAACGCATTGTCCCAGGAGCTTGAAATGAGCCGGACAAAGCTAAATGCTGCCACCACAGAGCTAGAGGAAATGAAGAAGGTCAAGATGATCCTTGATCAAAATAACAAACTGGAGGAGTAAAATGATAAGAAAGCCGAGGATATAAAGAGCTTAAAGGCTCAATTATCGGACGCACAAAAAGAGAACAAAAAGCTGAAAGGCAGCATATTCGGTATGACCTATGAACCACCTGAGGGACTCATATTATCCCGTAAGTCGGAGTCTTATAATGTTGTTCTTGCAGGTCTGTTAACCGGGCGTCCTGAAGAAGAAGTGTCTGGATTCTGAGGCGATGTTTTAAAAGAACTGTCCATGGTGCATGAGCGGGCCCAGAAAGCCATGAGAAGTATGGCCAAGGCCTTATGGCCATCCAATGCCCCTCTAGAAACCTGTTCAAAGGTGCCCGGTGCCATTTTGAGCTATGGAAGACGTCAGCATGCCGTGAAGGTGCACGAGAGGCATGAGCGATGGTGAAAACGCGCTACTCCGGGGTCGATCCGAATCATATAGCCCGAGTTGGAACTCAGGGATCGGATGGAAGAGAGATTCCCGTGAACTTGGTATATGACCAAGTGATGATAGCTGTGGATATTCGCAAGAAGAGTGCAGCTTAAACAGTCTTATAGATGACATAGATAAAGAGTAGGCATTCAATTCCATGTATCAATGCACTTTATCATCGAACTTATCTCCAACCGAACTTGTCAAAATTTGTCATTGCAGGCCTTCAGCTTCAACCTCTAAACCAAGAGGTTGGAGTGTTTCCGGATACCAAGTTGGAATGTAATAAACATTCATTATGTCTGGAAACCAGACAATCCGGTTATATTGCTCAAACAGACAAAATTTGTTCGAGGAGTTATGTTATATTACTATTTAACGTAAGAAACGTCTTCCAGGGACACTAGTTTCGTTAAGGGTTCCTTTCCTTGGGTCGGCATGCTTAATTGTGCATGCCTAGGATTTGATCTGAAAGATAGGATTACGGGCAGCCTATCCCTTATTTGTTAGAATAAATGTAAATAATCTGCCGACCAATCGCAGAGGTACATATCCCTTAAGAATGCTTGCTTTTGGCTTCACCCGTCTGAGGTACATATCCGAATTACCCGGTTGTAACAATCGCAGAGGTACTCCCTTTACACCCTTGCTGAACAATCGGGAAAGTAGGGTATAAACACAGGAGCGAGGCAACCCAGCTTGGTAAAAACTTAAGTCATAGAGGTGCATATAATGGCAAAATATGTATAGAACAAATGACGTAAGCAATGTAAGCAAGAAGCTTTTAATAATAGGCTTCATCAAGGAAGCCCCTAGTTATAGTGGGGTATATACATTTAAAGATGTGTACCCCTAACAATTTGGTAGATCTGAACATTCCCTGGGATATAAAAAGGAAAAAAGGAAAAAGGAAAGGAGAAAGAAGGAACCTAGTCAAAAAATAAAAAAGGATGCGACTGAACTATCCGTAGAATCGTCGGAGCCGAGCAGTGTTCCATGCATTCGGCTCAAGACGATTATCCGATGCATTACGAAGGCGATAGGCTCCTCCTGTGAGAACTTCATCGATGATGAAGGGCCCCTCCCATCTTGGTTTGAGCTTATCCTTCTTCTTCTCTGAGAGACGCAAGACAAATTCGCAAACATTATAAGTCTTGGCCCACACTTCTCTTCTTTGGTATCGCCTGGCCTGTTGTTGATAAAGTACGGAACGGGCTTGTGCAATATTACGCTCCTCTTCGAGACCATCTAGGTCGTCCTGCTGGTCGAGCTCGGCTTCTCTCTCTTTGTACATGTGCACTCGAGGTGAGTCATGAATAATGTCGCAGGGCAGGATAGCTACCGCGCCGTACACCATGAAGAAAGGTGTATATCCGGTTGTCCGGTTAGGTGTAGTCCGCGGCCCCCAAAGCACGGAATCGAGTTCCTCAACCCAGTGCTTATTTGACTCCTATAGGGAGCGCACCAGTCAGGGTTTAGTGCCGCTCATTATCAGGCCATTGGCCCGTTCAACCTGACCATTTGTTTGAGGGTGCTAGACGGATGCATAGTCGAGTTTAATGCCCAATTTAGCGCACCAGTTTTTCACCTCATCGGCAGTAAAATTGGAGCCATTGTCAGTGATGATGCTGCGCGGGACACCGTAGCGGTGTACCACGCCGGATATTGATGACCCACAAGTATAGGGGGTCAATTGTAGCTCTTTTCGATAAGTAAGAGTGTCAAACCCAATGAGGAGCAGAAGGAAATGACAAGTGGTCTTCAGCAAGGTAATGTCTGCAAGTGCTGAAATTGTAAGTGGCAGAGTAGTTTGATAGCAAGGTAATTTGTAACGAGCAAGTAATGGTAATAGTAGAAAAAGTGCAGCAAGGTAGCCAATCCTTTTGAGACAAAGGATAGGCCAAAATGGTCTCTTATGATGAGCAAAGCGTTCTTGAGGGTACACAGGAATTTCATCTAGTCACTTTCATCATGTTGGCTTAATTCGTGTTCAGTACTTTGATAATTTGATGTGTGGGTGGACCAATGCTTAGGTGTTGTTCTTACTTGAACAAACCTCCTACTTATGATTGACCCTCCCGCAAGCATCCACAACTACGAGAAAAGTATTAAGAATAAATTCTAACCATAGCATTAAACTTTTGGATCCAATCAGTCCCTTACGGAATAGCGCATAAACTGGGGTTTAAGCTTCTGTCACTATCGCAACCCATCATCTAATTGCTACTCCACAATGCATTCCCTTAGGCCCAAATATGGTGAAGTGTCATGTAGACGACGTTCACATGACACCACTAAGGGAATCACAACATACATACTATCAAAATATCAAACACATATCAAATTCACATGATTACTTGCAACATGATTTTCCTGTGACCTTAAGAACAGAAGTAACTACTCACAAACGATAATCATGCTCAAGATCAGAGGGGTATTAAATAGCATATTGGATCTGAACATATAATCTTCCACCAAATAAACCATATAGTAATCAACTACAAGATGTAATCAACACTACTAGTCACCCACAAGCACCAATCTATAGTTCCGGTAACAAGATTGAACACAAGAGATGAACTAGGGTTTGAGAGGAGATGGTGCTGTTGAAGATGTTGATGGAGATTGCCCTCCCCAAGATGGGAGAGTTGTTGGTGATGATGATGACGATGACGATGGTTTGCCCCTCCGGGAGGGAAGTTCCCCCGGGGAAATCGCTCCGCCGGAGGGCAAAAGTGCTCCTGCCCAAGTTCCGCCTCGAGGTGGTGGCGCCCCATCCCGAAAGTCATATCTTTATTTTTTCTAGGTCAAAATGACTTGTATACCAGAAGATGGGCACCGGAGGTGGCCCTGGGTGAGCACAACCCACCAGGGCGCGCCTGGGCTCCTTGGCGCGTCCAGGTGGGTTGTGTCCACCTATTGGACTCCTCTGGTAGTTATTTGCTCCAGTAATTCTATAATATTCCATAAAAAATCCCCGTGAAGTTTGAGCTTGTTTGGAGTTGTGTAGAATAGGTGGCCCGACGTAGCTTTTCCAGATTCAGATTTCCAGCTGCCGGAATTCTCCCTCTTTGTGTATACCTTGCATATTATGAGAGAAAAGGCATTATAATTACTCCAAAAAGCATTATTATGGATAAAAACACTATAAATAACTGTAAGAAAACATGATGCAAAATGGACGTATCAACTCCCCCAAGCTTAGACCTCACTTGTCCTCAAGCGAAAACCGAAATCGAAAAACATGTCTGCATGCTTTGAGAGAGAGGTGTCGATAAAAACAAAATACGGGCATAGAAGCATCATGTTGATTATTATAACAGCAACAAGATTAAACATAAGACTTTTATCATATACTTCTCATGAATAAGTAACAATTCATCACACAATCAAAGTATAAAGCAAAAACTCTATTAAAAACCAACAAACTATGTACTCATTCAACTTTGCAACTACAATTCATCATATTTTCAGGAAGGGTCATGTATCGGAGCCTTTAGACAAGTCCACATACTCAACCATCATATAGTCTTCTATGATTTTCTAACACTCACCGCGTACACATGAGCAAAACGTTTCAACCGGACACATAGGAAGATTGGGGCTTATAGTTTCACCTCCGAACGTACTCACCTCAAGGGTGATGTCAACAATAATAACTCATGCTATCTACATTCAGCTGGTCATATGTGCCTAGATCTTTCCTCACCACATGATGCTTACCAAAGGAGAAAAATAAAAAGAATAGAACGAAAACTTTGACTCTTTGCATAAAAGTAAATACATAAAAGTAAAAGATAGGCCCTTCGCAGAGGGAAATAGAGGTTGCCATGCTCTTATTTGTTTGTATGCTCAACCCCTTAGTGCAAAAGAACATCACATTACATTGCCCCTTGTGATAGCGACCTTTATGATGCAGTCTGTCGCTTTTATTCTTCACCATCACAAGTTCGTGCAACACTCAATTTTCTCTTACACTAAATGATCTCACACATTTAGAAGCAATTTTTATTGCCTTTTTGCACCGATGACAACTTACTTGAGGGATCTTGCTCAATACCTAGGTAGGTATGGTGGACACTTGAAAATAATATTTAGGTTTTAGGGTTTTTTGGATGCACAAGTAGTATCTCTACTTACTGTGGAATTTTTGGCTAGCAAAGATTGGGGGCAAGCACCACATGTTAAAGGATCTATGACAATATGACTTCTACGTGAATATAAACAAACATAAACCATTAAGTTGTCTTCCTTGTCCAACGTCAATAATTTTGGCATATAATATTTTGATGAGGGCTCACAATCACAAAAGATTTCTAGGATAGTATATTTATATGTGAATCTTCTCTTCCATTATTAATTCTTTCATGAGTTGCATCATTGACTAATGTTATGTTTGTCAATCTCTAATAAAATTTTCTGCTTATACTTTTCCTTATGTGGTGTCATCACCTACCATAAGATTAGCATATGATCTTTTCTTCATTTATTTCCTTTGTTTCTTTTTCTTTCTTATTTCTTTTCTTTAATTGCAACATGAAAGTAAAGAAAGAAAAAACTCGCACTAAACTTTATTATATAACTTGCACACGATTAGAAGGACAGATCACTAAGCAAAATCTCGAAAAGAAGAAAGGATTAAACTAACTTTTATTCATCTAAAGCAAAAAGATTGAACTAAAATAAGTAAAAGCAAAAAGATAGTGGGATGATACGATACCGGGGCACCTCCCCCAAGCTTGGCGGAAGCCAAGGGGAGTGCCCATACCCGATACTCAATTATCTTTTGACGGTGAAGAAGATGATGGTGGTGATGAAGAAGAGATCTTGCCATCGGATTTCCATGGTAGCGGTGGTGGTGAAAAAGTAGAGGGTTTGCCCTTCACTTCTTCCAGTTTTTGACGGAGAATAAAATTATCTATCCTCAACACGTCATTATCTATCTCGAGTTTTATTATCTTCTTGCATAATGCCTCCATGCTCTCGTTTTTGAACCAGGGAGGAACCGATTCATCTTCCTCTTCTTCGGAGGTCCAAATATAGTGCCTCTCATCCCCATAGGATTTGGGGTTTGCGATGAAATCAGCAACATAGCTCTCACCCTCAGAGTCTTGGGAAGACATATTTTCAGATCTAACAGGAAAACAACAAGAAAAGAAACCAGAGGATTTCTTTGCGATACGGTGATCAACAGGTTCGGGAAGTTTATATAGATTTTTTATCTTGGGGGACAAGCATACGGTAGAAAATAGAGTACGGAAGGTGTCCCAGGTGGGCACAGCCCACCTGGGAGCGCGAGGCTTGTCTTGTGCCCACCAGGGTATGCTTCCCGGTAGTTTCTTTATTTCCAAATTTTCTAAATATTCCAAAACTGATAAAAAATATTTTTGTGGATTTTTCGGAGTCTGTTTACTTACTGTATCACGTACCTCCTTATTTTCACGATTTTGGAGTATTCCGGAAGGACTCTTTTATGTATTCTTCCGGTGTCAAAGTTTGGATGATATTACTTTCAACATCAATGGGCGTACCTGAGACATAATGTTTTATTCGTTGCCCATTGACAACCTTCGGGTTAGTACCTTCGGAATTATTTATTTTGATGGCTCCAGACCGATAAACCTCCTCGATAACATATGGGCCTTCCCATTTTGAGAGGAGTTTTCCTGCAAAGAATCTGAAACGAGAGTTGTACAAAAGGACATATTCTCCGACTTTATACTCACGCTTTTGGATTCTTTTGTCATGCCATCTTTTAACCTTTTCTTTAAATAATTTTGCATTTTCATAAGCTTGGGTTCTCCATTCATCTAATGAGCTAATATCAAATAACCTCTTTTCACCAGCAAGTTTAAAATCATAGTTGAGCTCTTTGATGGCCCAATATGCTTTATGTTCTAACTCAAGAGGCAAATGACAAGCTTTTCCATAAACCATTTTATAAGGAGACACACCCATAGGATTTTTATATGCTGTTCTATAAGCCCAAAGTGCATCATCTAATTTCTTAGACCAATTCTTCCTGGACCTATTGCCAGTCTTTTGCAAAATTAATTTTATTTCTCTATTGCTAAGTTCAACTTGACCACTAGACTGAGGATGATAAGGTGATGCAATTCTATGGTAAACATCATACTTGGCAAGCATTTTATGGAAAGCACCATGAATAAAGTGTGAACCGCCATCAGCCATTAAATATCTAGGGACTCCAAACCTTGGGAAAATAACTTCCTTAAGCATTTTAATAGAGGTGTTTTGATCAGCACTACTGGTTGGAATAGCTTCTACCCATTTAGTAACATAATCAACATCAATCAAAATATGTGTATACCCATTAGAGGAAGGAAAATGTCCCATGTAATCAAATCCCCAAACATCAAATGGTTCAACAGCAAGTGAATAATTCATAGGCATTTCTTGACGCTTACCGATATTACCTATCCTTTGACATTCATCATAAGATAAGACGAACTTACATGCATACTTGAAGAGAGTAGGCCAATAAAATCCAGATTGCAATACCTTGTGAGCAGTTCTATCTCCAGCATGATGCCCTCCATAAGCTTCGAAGTGACATTTCCATAGGATTTGTCCCAGTTCATGCTCAGGTACACAACGTCTAATAATACCATCTACTCCTTCTTTATAAAGATGTGGGCCATCCCAAAAGTAATGTCTTAAATCATAGAAGATTTTTTTGTTGGTATGTAAAGCTAGGTGGTAAATATTTAGCAACAATGTAATTAGCATAATTAGCATACCAAGGAGTACTGTGAGCAACATTTATTGCAGCTAACTGCTCATCAGGAAAACTATCATCAATATGTAGTGGGTCATCAAGCACATTTTTAAGCCTAGATAAATTATCAGTTACTGGGTTCTCTGCTCCTTTTCTATCAATGATATGTAAATCAAATTATTGTAATATGGGAACCCATCGAATAAGTCTAGGTTTAACATCTTTATTTTCCATAAGATATTTAATAGCAGCATGGTCTGTGTGAACAGTTACTTTGGAATCAACAATATAAGGTCTAAGTTTATCACAAGCAAACACAACTGCTAAGAATTCTTTTCAGTAGTAGCATAATTTCTTTGAGCACTGTCTAGAGTTTTACTAGCATAATGAATAACATTAAGTTTCTTATCAACTCTTTGTCCTAGAATAGCACCAACAACATAATCACTAGCATCACACATAATTTCCAAAGGCAAGTTCCAATCAGGTGGTTGAACAATAGGTGCAGAAATTAAGGCTTTCTTGAGTGTTTCAAAGGTTCTAAGCAATCATCATCAAATACAAAAGGAATATACTTTTGCAAAAGATTCGTAAGGAGCCTATAAATTTTAGAAAAGTCTTTGATAAATCTCCTATAGAAACCAACATGACCTAAGAAACTACGAATACCTTCTGTATCTTTAGGACATGGAATTTTCTCAATTGCATCAACCTTAGCTTTGTCCACTTCAATGCCTCTTTCAGAAATTTTATGACCCAAGACAATGCCTTCATTAACCATAAAGTGGCACTTCTCCCAATTCAAGACAAGATTTGTTTGTTCACATCTCTGCAAAACTCGATCAAGATTGCTTAAACAATCATCAAAAGACTTCCCATAAACAGGAAAGTCATCCATGAAAACCCCAACAATCTTTTCACAAAAGTCAGAGAATATAGCGTTCATACATCTTTTAAAGGTAGCAGGTGCATTGCATAAAACGAAAGGCATACGTCTATAAGCATAGGTTCCAAAGGGACAAGTAAAAGTGTTCTTTTCTTGATCAGGTTGAGAAACAGGTATTTGTGAAAAGCCAGAATATCCATCAAGGAAGCAAAAATGTGTGTGCTTAGATAATATTTCAAGCATTTGATTAATAAAAGGCAGAGGCTAATGATCTTTTCTAGTTGCTTTTTTTTAATTTTCTAAAATCAATTACCATTCTATAGCCTGTAACAATTCTTTGTGGAATAAGTTCATTCTTATTATTAGGAACAACATTTATACCTTCTTTCTTAGGGACACAATGAACAAGACTTACCCATTGAGGGAGTCCTGGATTAGGGGGTATCCGGACAGCCGGATTATATCCTTTGGCTGGACTGTTGGACTATGAAGATACAATATTGAAGACTTCGTCCCGTGTCCGGATAGGAATCTACTTGGCGTGGAAGGCAAGCTAGGCAGTACGGATATGGATATCTCCTCCTTTGTAACCGACCTTGTGTAAGCCTAGCTCTCTCCGGTGTCTATATAAACCAGAGGGTTTTAGTCTGTAGGACAACATACAATCATACCATAGGCTAGCTTCTAGGGTTTAGTCTCTCCGATCTCGTGGTAGATCAACTCTTGTAATACTCATATCATCAAGAATAAATCAAGAAGGATGTAGGGTTTTACCTCCATCAAGAGGTCCCGAACCTAGGTAAAACATCGTGTCCGCTGCCTCCTGTTACCATCCGCCTTAGACGCACAGTTCGGGACCCCCTACCCGAGATCCCCCGGTTTTGACACCGACATTGGTGCTTTCATTGAGAGTTCCTCTGTGACGTTGCAATAAGGAAGGATGCCTCATCTCGTTGTTAAAAACAACATTAATGCCGGGGGAGCCCTGGCTGTCGGCCAAACTCTCTGGCTAGGCAGTTTTGTCATGACCGCCTGTTCGGCTGCTGCACCGACGATGACTTCTCGGGTCATCGAAAACAGCCTCCACGTCAGCTCAGAATTTGCCAAGCAGATGGATCCAATGGAGCTCTCCTCCCTAAACGAACTCTTGGATCACATCGCTGCCTTGGGAGTCGCTACGGACTATGATCGGATTGAGCTTAAACCCGATCGAAGGGAGATTAACTCTCCACCGGTCACCCATCATGTTGCGGTGGTGGAGGAACAATGCGGCGATTCTTCCTCTACCTTGAGGACTAACTATGTCCGAATACCTGAGCTCTCCGAGCCGGATACCCGTTCATGGGAGGACATCACCCAAACCCTGAACCTAGAGTCAGGCAGCGGGCCAGACTCATCGGGCAACATACCGGAATTCGAACTTCCAAGATCGGAAACCCCTCGGCCCCTGGGTCTCAGATCGGGTAGGGGTCCAGACTCAAATCCACCCACCCACCTAGACATAAACGATCTTTCCCACATCAGGCAAGAGCCCCATGAAACAGTACATCATTATTGGGCCAGATTCCTCCTTGTGATGAACAAGGTTAAGGACTGTCGCGAGGAAGATGCAATCTCACTTTTCTGCAATAATTGCATGGACAAGGGAATCCTTAATGCCTTAAGTCGCCGTGACATATCACGCTTCGCTGACTTGGCGTCCATAGTACGAAAGTACTGTGTGATGGAAAGCGCCTGGAAAACCGAAACAAAATTTTGGGATAATCCGGCTCCGAATATAAACCCAGTCCGAAGTAAAAGGGTGCACTATCATAAGACACCCGAGCTAGTTGCCAAGAAACAAAAACCGTATATAGGGCATGGAACCGTATTGTAGGGATGGCTTAACGGCCCCTACAAAATTCATAGTACGGCGGTTACCATACCAACACACAACCTTAGAGCATGTTGGATACTCCGGCAGGTGGCCAAAAGCGGTGAGGATCTTCTCATCCCAGATGCCGCAGAGCACCATCCCACGGATAACAATACGGTATTAACAGTCTTTGAGACCTTCGCATCAAATAATAGGTGCAAGTGAACACTCCGCAGCATTGCCGAAATCTGCCATGTGGCAGCAATAAATCCATGAAGCGACACGGCTATCACCTTCAATGCCAGTGATGAACCTAAATTCCGAACAGCCCGAGCACCAGCCGCACTGGTCCTCAACCCAATCGTGGATGGCTTTCGACTCACCAAAGTACTCATGGATGGCGGCAGTGGATTAAACCTCATCTATGAGGAAACTCTTCAAAAGATGGAAATAGACTGGAACCGCATTGAGCAAAGTAGCACAACCTTCAGTGGAATCATCCCCAGTCGGGAAGCACGTTGTGCTGGGAAAATCACACTAGATGTGGTATTCGGCACACCGGAGAACTACAAGTCCGAAGAAATTACATTCCAAGTGGCCCCGTTCAGTAGTGGATATCACG
Source organism: Triticum monococcum (assembly GCA_034509565.1). NCBI lineage: Eukaryota > Viridiplantae > Streptophyta > Magnoliopsida > Poales > Poaceae > Triticum > Triticum monococcum. Next base: position 481,883,897 of record CM067843.1, read on the forward strand.
CTCTTTTAGGACGGGAGGCGTTCACAATCTTCCAAGCCGTACCCCATTATGGGTACATGAAGCTCAAAATGCCCGGGCCCAACGGAATCATCACTCTCGCTAGTGATCCGGACACAACACTCCACACCGAAAACAAAACAGCTGCACTGGCCCTCGAGGCATTATCTGAAGCCCTCTCGGCCGAGGAATTAACCACGCTACGCTCCATAGTGGACAGGGACGACGTGATACTCGACAAGAGATCCAAGTCCACCTCTTTTAAACCAGTGGATGAAATAGTTAAATTCCAAGTCCACCCAACGGACCCTACAAAAATAGCCTCCATCGGGGCATAGTTAAATCCCGCCGTGGACGCCGCACTACGAGAGTTCCTGCGAGAGAATTGGGACATATTCGCCTGGCATCCCTCAGACATGCCAGTAATCCCATGCAGGCTGGCCGAGCATAGCCTCAATATCCTAAAGGGATTCAAGCCGGTCAAGCAGGCTCTTCGGCGTTTCTCCGAACCTAAGAGACATGCCATGGGAGAGGAACTAGCCAAGTTATTGGAGGCCGGATTCATCAAAGAAATAAAACACCCGGACCGGCTAGCAAACCTGGTGATGGTACCAAAGAAGGATAAATCCTGGCGCCTTTGTGTCGATTTCAAGGACCTCAAAAAAGCTTGCCCAAAGGATCCCTTCCCCCTCCCCCGCATTGATCAAATTATTGATGCTACCGCAGGACACGAGTCATTGTGTTTCCTCGACGCATACTCCGGTTACCACCAAATCAAGATGGCGGAGTCCAGCCAAGCCGCAACTGCGTTCATCACACCATACGGTCCCTTCTGTTTCAACACAATGCCTTTTGGGCTCAGAAACGCCAGCGCAACATATGAGCGCATGATTCAAACATGTCTGGAGAAACAAATCGGCAAAACAGTAGAGGCATACGTGGATGAGGTGGTTGTCAAAACCAAACACATTGACTCTCTGATAGACGACTTGAGGCTCACGTTCGACAACCTCCAAACATATGACATCAAGCTCAATCCGGAAAAATGCGTTTTTGGCGTACCGGCCGGAAAGCTCCTGGGTTATATTGTCTCCAGTAGAGGTATTGAGGCTAATCCAGCCAAAATCCAAGCTTTTTCACAGTTGACTACCCCAACAGACCTCAAACAAATCCAGAAGTTAACTGGATGTGTGGCGGCTCTAAGCCGCTTTATCTCCCGTTTAGGAGAAAAGGCATTACCCCTTTATCGCCTCCTTCGGCGCACCGAACACTTCGAGTGGACGGATGCTGCCACAGCCGGATTGGAAGAAATAAAAGCCATACTGGCAACCAACCCAATCCTGGCAGCACCAAACATCGGTGAACCCATGCTATTATACATTGCGGCAACTCATCAAGTTGTAAGCGCAGTGCTCGTCGTCGAACAAGAAGCGGACGGACATAAATTCCCTCTTCAAAAGCCGGTATACTACGTATCCACTATCCTCACTCCATGCAAATCACGGTACCCACATTTTCAAAAGATAGCCTATGCGGTATTTATGGCATCCCGGAAGCTGTGACACTACTTTCAAGAGTGTTCGATTAAAGTAGCCTCGGAAGTGCCACTTATTGATATCATATGAACAACCGCGACGCTACAGGCCGGATTGCCAAATGGGCCATTTAGCTCCTCCCGTTCGACATAACATACAAACCTCGGCGAGCCATTAAGTCGCAAGTATTGGCCGACTTTGTCGCCGAATGGACGGAGGCCGAACTCCCTAAAGAGTACGGTGCATACTCCAATTGGATCATGCATTTCGACGGTTCTAAAATGCTGGCTGGTCTAGGGGCTGGCGTCGTCCTGACATCCCCAACCGGAGATATTGTTCAGTACGTACTGCAAATATTGTATACAGACTCCAACAACGCAGCCGAATACGAAGCTTTGTTGCATGGTCTTCGGATGGCAGTCTCCATGGGCATTTAACGCCTGGAGGTGCGTGGGGATTCAAACGTCACAATATCCCAAATAAATGGATACTTTGATGCCAAGGATCCGAAAATGGCGGCCTATCGAAATGCCGTCCTAAAAATGTCAGCTTGGTTTGAGGGGCTCGAATTTCACCATGTGGCTCGGGAAAACAATCAGGCGGCGGATATCCTCGCCCGCATCGGCGCAAAACGCGATGCGGTCCCCCAACATATTTTTGGAGAGGCTGTTCAAGCCATCCGTAGTATGGGAAGGGGACACCGGTAACAATAGTCCGGACCCGGCCAAAATACCCGATACCGAATACTCTGACACAATCGGAGGCTCCGCCACCGAAATAACACCTTCAGCCCACGTAATAATGGCCATCATTGCCCCGTGGACAGAACCATTCCTGGCCTACCTAACTAGACAGGCACTTCCGGAGGACCAAAATGAGGCACACTGCATAGTGCGGCGATCCAAGGCCTACAGGGTCCATGAGGGAGAATTGTACAAAAAAGCACTACCGGAGTCCTTCAAAGGTGCATCTCCGAAGAGGAAGGGCAGAACCTTTTGGCAGAAATTCACGCCGGACTCAGCGGTCACCACGCCGCAGGTCGGGCTCTTGTAAGCAAGGCCTTCCGTACAGGATTCTTTTGGCCAACGGCCCGGGCAGATGCACAGGACTTGGTCCAATGTTGCGCCGGTTGCCAGCTCTTTACAAATCAAAGCCACATGCCACCCACCGCCCTCCAAACAATTCCCATTACGTGGCCCTTCGCGGTTTGGAGGCTTGACATGGTTGGACCAATTAAAGGGGGAACCCACAAGAAAAAAATACTTACTAGTCATGGTGGATAAATTCACCAAATGGATAGAGGCCAAACCTGTTAAAACAGCCGAATCCGGACCAGTGATAGACTTCATATCCGGGGTCATACACCGTTATGGCGTCCCCCACAACATCATCACTAACAATGACACGAACTTCACGGCCGATGAGGTAAAACTCTGGTGCAGCAAAATGGGCATCAAGCTCGATTATGCTTCAGTCTATCACCCACAAACCAATGGCCAGGTTGAGCGAGCAAACAGTCTTATAATGAGCGGCATTAAACCCAGATTAGTGCGGTCCTTAACGGAGTCTAACACGCACTGGGTAGAGGAGCTCGACTCCGTACTCTGGGGGCTGCGGACCACGCCGAATCGTAGTACCGGATATACACCCTTTTTTATGGTGTACGGCGCAGAGGCAGTCTTGCCCTGTGACATAATTCATGACTCACCTCGAGTACGCATGTACGAAGAAAGAGACGCCGAGCTTGATCAGCAGGACAGTCTGGACACCCACGAGGAGGAGCACGAGGTGGCAAAAGCCCGTTCCGCATTTTATCAGCAACAGGCTCGCAGATACCAAAGCAGAGAAGTACGGGCCAAAACTTATAACATTGGCGAACTAGTTCTACGCCTGCCGGATAAGAAAAAGAACAAGCTCGAGCCCAAATGGGAAGGTCCCTTCATTATTGACCAAGTTCTGACCGGGGGAGCATACCGTCTGCGGGATGCATCGAATAATCGACTCGAGCCGAACCCATGGAACGCGGCCAGGCTCCGAAGATTCTACGCCTAGCGCCGGATGTTCGTCTCCTTCCTTTGTCCATTTTTTGCATATACATTATCTGTCTAGTTTTTCTTTCTTTCTTTCTTTTATCCTTTCTCTAGGCCTTCAAGGGCCAACTTGTGCCTCGCTTGCACATTATAGATGCGCTAGCCGCACTCATCATACCTGGGGGCTTCTTTCACAGAAGCTTAACTATTTATCTGGCCTCATGCCCCGCACATGTGTTATACTTTGCATGTACCTTTTGTCGCCATTATATGCATCGATATGACTTAAGTTTTGGCCAAGCTGGGTTGCCTGGCTCTTGTATTTATGCCCTACGTTCTCGTTAATTCGGCTAGGGCATAACGGGAGAACCTCTGCGATTGTTACTGCCGGGTCAGCCAGATGTGTACCTCAGACTGGGTGAAGCCGAAAGCTAGAGTTCTTAAGGGAATATTCGGTCAGTGAACAAAAGATGATTTTTATTTATTTTCCATATGTGCCCCCAGATGTTTTTTCCCGCGCTTCCTATCGCAGTCTGGACATGCACTTTAGGGCATGCGTACCCAGGGAAAGGAACCCTTAATGGAACTATTCTCCCTGGAATATGTTTCTTACTACCCATGTAATATAACATAACTAGTTGGGCACTTGTCTGTTCAAGCACTAATGACCCCTGCGCCTGGTCTCCACGCATACCCCGGTTTTTATATAACCGCGCGGGTATTCGGATACAGTCCGGACTATTGGGTCCCGAGGTTGAAGCGAAAAGGTCCGCCATGACAAATGATCTACAATCCGGCTAGAAGGCATTATACATGTCACTTTAATTACATAGTCATGCAGACTGACTAAATTCCTCTTCTATACCATCCAACAGGTGGTCTAGCCTACAATCCTGTCGGGAATACTTTGCGGCTAATTCTACTTGCCCATAAACTAAGCTAACGGGAATATCTTTTCCATCGGGCCCCACGGGTTCGACCTCGGCCATGTGATTTGGGTCAGCCTTGGTATACCGCGTCTTTGATACGTCTCCAACGTATCTATAATTTTTGATTGCTCCATGCTATATTATCTACTGTTTTGGGCAACATTGGGCTTTATTTTCCACTTTTATATTACTTTTGGGACTAACCTATTAACCGGAGGCCCAGCCCAGATTTGTTGTTTTTTTTGCCTATTTCAGTGTTTCGAAGAAAAGGAATATCAAACGGAGTCGAAACGGAACGAAATCAACTGGAGAAGTTACTTTCGGAAGAAAAGCAACCCAAGGAACTTGGAGTGCATGTCAGGGGAGACACAGGCTGCCCACGAGGGTGGGGGGCGCGCCCCCTACCTCGTGGGCCCCCCGTGGCTCCTCCGACATACTTCCTGCACCCATATATATCGTCGTACCCTAAAACTTCCAAAACGGAGATTAGATCGGGAGTTCCGCCGCCAGAAGCCTCCATAGCCACCAAAAACCAATCTAGACCCGTTCCGGCACCCTGCCGGAGGGGGCAATCCTTCTCCGGTGGCCATCTTCATCATCCCGGTGCTCTCCATGACGAGGAGGGAGTAGTTCTCCCTCGGGGCTGAGGGTATGTACCAGTAGCTATGTGTTTGATCTCTCTCTCTCTCTCTCTCGTGTTCTTTATTTGGCACGATCTTGATGTATCGCGAGCATTGCTATTATAGTTGGATCTTATGTTTCTCCTCCCCCTCTTATCTCTTATAATGAATTGAGTTTCCCCTTTGGAGTTATCTTATCGGATTGAGTCTTTATAGATTTGAGAACACTTGATGTATGTCTTGCTGTGCGTATCTGTGGTGACAATGGGATACCACGTGATTCACTTGATGTATGTTTTGGTGATCAACTTGCGGGTTCCCCCCACGAACCTATGCATAGGGGTTGGCACACGTTTTCGTCGTGATTCTCCGGTAGAAACTTTGGGGCACTCTTTGAGGTCCTTTGTGTTGGTTGAATAGATGAATCTGAGATTGTGTGATGCATATCGTATAATCATGCCCACGGATACTTGAGGTGACATTGGAGTATCTAGGTGACATTAGGGTTTTGGTTGATTTGTGTCTTAAGGTGTTATTCTAGTACGAACTCTAGGGCTGTTTGTGACACTTATAGAATAGCCCAACGGATTGATTGGAAAGAATAACTTTGAGGTGGTTTCGTACCCTACCATAATCTCTTCGTTCATTCTCCGCTATTAGTGACTTTGGAGTGACTCTTTGTTGTATGTTGAGGGATAGTTATGTGATCCAATTATGTTAGTATTGTTGAGGGAACTTACACTAGTGACAGTATGAACCCTAGGCCTTATTTGCTATCATTGCAATACCATTTACACTCACTTTTATCACTTGCTACCTTGCTGTTTTTATAATTTCAGATTACAAATACCTTTATCTACTATCCATATGCCACTTGTTTCACCATCTCTTCGCCGAACTAGTGCACCTATACAATTTTACCATTGTATTGGGTGTGTTGGGGACACAAGAGACTCTTTGTTATTTGGTTGCAGGGTTGCTTGAGAGAGACCATCTTCATCCTATGCCTCCTACGGATTGATAAACCTTAGGTCATCCACTTGAGGGAAATTAGCTACTGTCCTACAAACCTCTACACTTGGAGGCCCAACAACGTCTACAAGAAGAAGGTTGTGTAGTAGACATCAAGCTCTTTTCTGGCGCCGTTGCCGGTGAGGTGAGTGCTTGAAGGTATATCTTTAGATCTTGCAATCGAGTCTGTTAGTTTCTTGTTTTATCACTAGTTTAGTTTATAAAAGAAAAATATAAAAATGGAATTGAGTTTGTCTCATACGCTTCACCTTTTTAATATCTTTCGTGAGTATGATGGAAAGGAAAATTGTGCCAAAGTGTTAGAAGAAGAATGCATTAAATTGTTTGGCACTAAATATTTCAATGATGAGCATGATTGCAATGTTGTTAGTACGAATTCTTTGAATATCCATGATACTAATGATGATTGCATTAGTTATGATGAAAATGTCTCCTATAAACATGTCAATTTTTCTGGAGTGCATTGGGTTTGTAAGTACATACCAAATAGGGAAGATAGATATTGCGAGAGGCATAAGTATTTAGAAACTAAATTGTTGCAAGAAAGTCTTGATGTGAGTGCTGAAAATTTAAAATATCTTTACCATAATTGTGAACTTTGCAATGAACATGGTCATTTAAATATCAAATGCAAATTGTTTCATGATCGAATCGTGTCCAAAAATTGTGATGACTTGATTTCCCTTGCGCATTATAATGAACTAAGCTTGCTTTTGGGTTATGAAGAATTGAAGAGTCAAACTAAGCATATTATAGAATATAACCTCAAGAAATTCCTCGATATTGATCTGGAAGAGATTTATATGTATTGTGTGGTGAATTGCATTGAAAATCCTTCTATTGCCAATTACATAAAGAATAGAAAACAAATAGAAGATAAAGAGAATACTAATGAAAGGGAAGAGACTTCCCAATATCCTCCTATTATTTCTTATGATGAATCAGGTAACGAGGAGGAGCCTTCTACTCAACCAATCTCATTAATAAGGAGCTCCAAAAAGAGGATTGAACTCCCACATGATGTGGTGAAGAGGAAGAAAAGAAAAAGTAAGAGAGGTAAAAAGGTATCTCTCCCAAATAAAGTTGCTCCTATTATTGCTGTGCCTCATGAAAATGAAGATGATACACTTTATGATGATCTCGTTATGCCTATTGCTTGTTGTGATGATTATGATTGGGAAGATAATGATACTTCTTATGATCTTGAAAATCTTTTTGGCACTTGCTTGGAAGAATATAATAATTGCTATACTATTGGTGCTATCTATACTATTAATGATGAGAGAGATTATGCTTATGATATGAAAAGGCCCAAGCTTGGGGAAGCTATGTTTGATGAGGATGACATATTTGAGAATATATTTGCTGCAATTAATGTTTGTCCCAAGCTTGTGGATGCTATACTTAATAATGATAATATTTTTAGCCTCCCAAGTTTTGAAATGCAAAGTTGTTATGATGATAGCATGCCTTCTACCTATGATGATTATATTGTTGAAAGTGGGTTTGGAAGAGTGTCAACTTTAGGAAGTAGTGATCCCACAATATTGTAGGATGTTGAATCTTATAATATTTATGAAAGTGGATTGGGAGAGTTCATGACTTTATCTAGTGATGTATCCACTATTTCGGAAGAGGTTTCAATCTATTATGATGAGAACAAAGTTGCTACTTATGATGATTATTGTGATAAAACTTATGATATAAAGAGTAGTGATGATTATATTTATAAAACTTGTCATGATTATGAGTGCCCCTTCTCTGAACATTACTCCTTTAATGTGGAAACAATTTATAGTATTCAAGTCTCTTATGATACTCCCACTATTCCGAATGAGAAGAATTTTGCTTATGTGGAGAGTAATAAAATTTCTATGCTTGTAGATCATGAAAAGAATGCTTTAGGTTCTGGTTATATTGTTTAATTAATTCATGATGCTACCAAAAAATACTATGAGGGAGGAACATATGCTTGTAGGAATTGCAATAATATCAAGTTTCCTCTCTATGTGCTTAAAGTTTTGAAGCTATGCTTGTTTTGCCTTCCTATGCTAGTTGATTATTTTTCCCATAAGTTGTTTGCTCACAAAATCCCTATGCATAGGAAGTATGTTAGACTTAAATGTTCTAGTCATATTCTTCATGATGCTCTCTTTATATTTAAATTCTTATCTTTTATGTGAGCATCATTGAAATCATCATGCCTAGCTAGGGGCTTTAAACGATAGCGCTTGTTGGGAGGCAACCCAATTTTATTTTTATTACTTGATTTTTGTTTCTGTTTAGTAATAAATAATTCATCTAGCCTATGTTTGGATGTTGTTTTATGCTTTTAATTAGTGTTTGTGCCAAGTAGAACCTTTGGGAAGACTTTGGGAAAGTCTTGTTGATCATGCTGTAAAAAGCAGAAACTTTAGCACTCACGAGAATTGCTGCCATTTTTATTTGGAGAGTGATATTTAGTTAATTCTTTTTGAATATGATTAATAGATAAATTACTCAGGTCCAGCAATTTATTTTAGAATTTTATTTGTTCCATAAGTATACGTTTGATTCAGATTACTACAGACTGTTCTGTTTTTGACAGATTCTGTTTTTCATGTGTTGTTTACTTATTTTGATGAATCTATGGATAGTAAAATAGTTTATAAACCATAGAGAAGTTGGAATACAGTAGGTTTAAGACCAATATAAATAAAGAATGAGTTCATTACAGTACCTTGAAGTGGTGATTTATTTTCTTATACTAACGGAGCTTACGAGTTTTCTGTTAAGTTTAGTGTTGTGAAGTTTTCAAGTTTTGGGTAAGGATTCGATGGACTATGGAATAAGGAGTGGCAAAATCCTAAGCTTGGGGATGCCCAAGGCACCCCAAGGTAATATTCAAGGACACCGAAAAGCCTAATCTTGGGGATGCCTCTGAAGGCATCCCCTCTTTCGTCTTCGTTCATCGGTAACTTTACTTGGAGCTATATTTTTATTCGCCACATGATATGTGTTTTGCTTGGATCGTCAATTTATTTTGTTAGGATTTTCTTGCTGTTATTTAGAACAATGTTTTGCATCTTTTATTTCAATAAAAGTGGCATTGATAGCCTTTACTATGCCTATGTTACAAGTGTACATGTTGCTGTTTGAAAACAGAAAGTTTACCGCTGTTGCAATAATTCCCTAGAAAATTCAGAATGTGATAAAAAATTGAAACCTTTTGCATATTATGCTCTGATAAATTTACTACAGTGGGAATTTTCTTTCATAATTTTTGGAGCTAGGGAAGTATGGATGTTGCTGCATTCTTTACAGACTATCCTGTTTAGGCAGATTGTTGTTAGCATTATTTGCATATGTTGTGCTTCTTTAATGATTCTATTTGAGGATAGGACTATTAAATATGCAGAGGCATTTAGTATTAAATGTTGAATAATAATTTTAGTGATTATGAGTGCTGAAAATTTAAAATATCTTTACCGTACTTGTGAACTTTGCAATGAACATGGTCATTTAAATATCAAATGCAAATTGTTTCATGATCGAATCGTGTCCAAAATTTGTGATGACTTGATTTCCCTTGCGCATTATAATGAAATAAGTTTGCTTTTGGGTTATGAAGAATTGGAGCGTCAAACTAAGCATATTCCAGAATATAACCTCAAGAAATTCCACGATATTGATCTGGAAGAGATTTATATGTATTGTGCGGTGAATTGTATTGAAAATCCTTATATTGACAATTACATAAAGAATAGAAAACAAATATAAGATAAAGAGAATACTAATGAAAGGGAAGAGACTTCCCAATATCCTCCTATTATTTCTTATGATGAATCAGGTAACGAGGAGGAGCCTTCTACTCAACCAATCTCATTAATAAGGAGCTCCAAAAAGAGGATTGAACTCCCACATGATGTGGTGAAGAGGAAGAAAAGAAAAAGGAAGAGAGGTAAAAAGGGATCTCTCCCAAATAAAGTTGCTCCTATTATTGTTGTGCCTCATGAAAATGAAGATGATACACTTTATGATGATCCCGTTATGCCTATTGCTTGTTGTGATGATTATGATTGGGAAGATAATGATACTTCTTATGATCTTGAAAATCATTTTTGGCACTTGCTTGGAAGAATATAATAATTGTTATACTATTGGTGCTATCTATACTATTAATGATGAGAGTGATTATGCTTATGATAAGAAAAGGCCCAAGCTTGGGGACACTATGTTTGATGAGGATGACATATTTGAGAATATATTTGCTGCAATTATTGTTTGTCCCAAGCTTGGGGATGCTATGCTTAATAATGATAATATTTTTAGCCTCCAGAGTTTTGAAATGCAAAGTTGTTATGATGATAGCATGCCTTCTACCTATGATGATTATATTGATGAAAGTGGGTTTGGAAGAGTGTCAACTTTAGGAAGTGGTGATCCCACAATATTGGAGGATGTTGAATCTTGTAATATTTATGAAAGTGGATTGGGAGAGGTCATGACTTTATCTAGTGATGTATCCACTATTTCGGAAGAGGTTTCAATCGATTATGATGAGAACAAAGTTGCTACTTATGATGATTATTGTGATAAAACTTATGCTATAAAGAGTAGTGATGATTATATTTATAAAACTTGTCATGATTGTGAGTGCCCCTTCTCTTAACATTACTCCTTTAATGTGGAAACAATTTATAGTATTCAAGTCTCTTATGATACTCCCACTATTCCGAATGAGAAGAATTTTGCTTATGTGGAGAGTAATAAAATTTCTATGCTTGTAGACCATGAAAAGAATGCTTTAGGTGCTGGTTATATTGTTGAATTCATTCATGATGCTACCAAAAATTACTATGAGGGAGTAACATATGCTTGTAGGAATTGCAATAATACCAAGTTTCCTCTCTATGTGCTTAAAGTTTTGAAGCTATGCTTGTTTTGCCTTCCTATGCTAGTTGATTATTGTTCCCATAAGTTGTTTGCTCACAAAATCCCTATGCATAGGAAGTATGGACTTAAATGTGATAGTCATATTCTTCATGATGCTCTATTTATGTTTCAATTCTTATCTTTTATGTGAGCATCATTGAAATCATCATGCCTAGCTAGGGGCTTTAAACGATGGCGCTTGTTGGGATGCAACCCAATTTTATTTTTATTACTTGATTTTTGTTTCTGTTTAGTAATAAATAATTCATCTAGACTCTGTTTGGATGTGGTTTTATGCTTTTAATTAGTGTTTGTGCCAAGTAGAACCTTTGGGAAGACTTTGGGAAAGTCTTGTTGATCATGCTGTAAAAAACAGAAACTTTAGCGCTCACGAGAATTGCTGCCTTTTTTATTTGGGGAGTGATATTTAGTTAATTATTTTTGAAGATGATTAATAGAGAAATTCCTCAGGTCCAGCAATTTATTTGAGAATTTTATCAGTTCCAGAAGTATACGTTTCATTCAGATTACTACAGACTGTTCTGTTTTTGACAGATTCTGTTTTTCATGTGTTGTTTACTTATTTTGATGAATCTATGGATAGTAAAATAGTTTATAAACCATAGAGAAGTTGGAATACAGTAGGTTTAAGACCAATATAAATAAATAATGAGTTCATTACAGTACCTTGAAGTGGTGATTTATTTTCTTATACTAACGGAGCTTACGAGTTTTCTGTTAAGTTTTGTGTTGTGAAGTTTTCAAGTTTTGGGTAAGGATTCGATGGACTATGGAATAAGGAGTGGCAAGATCCTAAGATTTGGGATGCACAAGTAACCCCAAGGTACTATCCAAGGAAACCAAAAAGCCTAAGCTTGGGGATGCCCTGGAAGGCATCCCCTCTTTCGTCTTCGTTCATCGGTAACTTTACTTGGAGCTATATTTTTATTCGCCACATGATATGTGTTTTGCTTGGAGTGTCAATTTATTTTGTTAGGATTTGCTTGATGTTATTTAGAATTTTTTTTGCATCTTTTATTTCAATAAAAGTGGCGTTGATAGCCTTTACTATGCCTATGTTACAAGTGTACATGTTGCTGTTTGAAAACAGAAAGTTTACCGCTGTTGCAATAATTCCCTAGAAAAGTCAGAATGTGATAAAATGTTGAAACCTTTTGCATATTAAGCTCTGATAAATTTACTACAGTGGGAATTTTCTTTCATAATTTTTTGAGGTAGGGAAGTATGGATGTTGCTGCATTCTTTACAGACTATCCTGTTTAGGCAGATTGCTGTTATGTTTGCATTATTTGCATATGTTTGCTTCTTTAATGATTCTATTTGAGGATAGGACTATTAAATATGCATAGGCATTTAGTATTAAATGTTGAATAATAATTTTAGTGATTTGCTACAGTAGAGTATGATAAGGTTTTTGCAATGGTTTATACTAACTTATCTCACGAGTCCTTGTTGAGTTTTGTGTGGATGAAACTTTTGAGATTTAGGGAGACCGTGATATGAGAGGAATTAAGGAGACACAAAAGCTCAAGCTTGGGGATGCCCAAGGCATACCAATATAATATTTCAAGAAGTCTCAAGCGTCTAAGCTTGGGGATGCCCCGGTTGGCATCCCACCTTTCTTCTTCAACAATTATCGGTTAGTTTCGGTTGATCCTAAGTTTTTGCTTCTTCACATGATGTTTGCTATTCTTAGATGTCATTTTATTTTGCTTTGCTTGCTGTTTGAATAGAATAACAAGATCTTAAATTATTAAATGTTAGAGAGTCTTCACATAGTTGCATAATTATTCTACTACTCATTGATCTTCACTTATATCTTTCGGAGTAGTTTGTCATTTGCTCTAGTGCTTCACTTATACCTTTTAGAGCATGGTGGTAGTTTTATTTTGTAGAAATTAATGAACTCTCATGCTTCACTTATATCATTTTGAAGAGTCTTAAATAGCATGGTAATTTTCTTAAAATCCTAATATGCTAGGTATTCAAGAATAATAAAATTATCTTATGAGTGTTTTGAATACTAAGAGAAGTTTGATGCTTGATGATTGTTTTGAGATATGGAGGTAATAATATCAAAGTCGTGCTAGTTGAGTAGTTGTGAAATTGAGAAATACTTGTGTTGAAGTTTGCAAGTCCCGTAGCATGCACGTATGGTAAACGTTGTGTAACGAATTTGAAACATGAGGTGTTATTTGATTGTCCTCCTTATGAGTGGCGGTCGGGGACGAGCGATGGTCTTTTCCTACCAATCTATCCCCCTAGGAGCATGCGCGTAGTGCTGAGGTTTTTGATGACTTGTAGATTTTTGCAATAAGTATGTGAGTTCTTTATGACTAATGCTGAGTCCATGGATTATACGCACTCTCACCCTTCCATCCTTGCTAGCCTCTTCGGTACCGTGCATTGCCCTTTCTCACATTGAGAGTTGGTGCAAACTTCACCGGTGCATCCAAACCCCATGATATGATACGCTCTATCACACATAAACCTCCTTATATCTTGCCGTGCGTAGCTGTGGTGACAATGGGATACCACATGATTCACTTGATGTATGTTTTGGTGATCAACTTGCGGGTCCCGCCCATGAACCTATGCATAGGGGTTGGCACACGTTTTCGTCGTGATTCTCCGGTAGAAACTTTGGGGCACTCTTTGAGGTCCTTTGTGTTGGTTGAATAGATGAATCTGAGATTGTGTGATGCATATCGTATAATCATGCCCACGGATACTTGGGGTGACATTAGAGTATCTAGGTGACATTAGGGTTTTGGTTGATTTGTGTCTTAAGGTGTTATTCTAGTACAAACTCTAGGGCTGTTTGTGACACTTATAGGAATGGCCCAATGGATTGATTGGAAATAATAACTTTGAGGTGGTTTCGTACCCTACCATAATCTCTTCGTTCGTTCTCCGCTATTAGTGACTTTGGAGTGACTCTTTGTTGCATGTTGAGGGATAGTTATGTGATCCAATTATGTTAGTATTGTTGAGGGAACTTACACTAGTGAAAGTATGAACCCTAGGCCTTATTTCCTATCATTGCAATACCGTTTACGCTCACTTTTATCACTTGCTACCTTCCTGTTTTTATAATTTCAGATTACAAATACCTTTATCTACTATCCATATACCACTTGTTTCACCATCTCTTCGCCAAACTAGTGCACCTATACAATTTACCATTGTATTGGGTGTGTTGGGGACACAAGAGACTCTTTGTTATTTGGTTGCAGGGTTGCTTGAGAGATACCATCTTCATCCTATGCCTCCTACGGATTGATAAACCTTAGGTCATCCACTTGAGGGAAATTTGCTACTGTCCTACAAACCTCTGCACTTGGAGGCCCAACAACGTCTACAAGAAGAAGGTTGTGTAGTAGACATTAGTCTTCACCATGGCCGAGGCTTTCCTGGCACCTTGACGGCAGGCCGATATCTTCCATAATAGGAAGCGCCGCCGTGGTCCCTTGATCTTCTCCGTAAGCTCTGCAATGCCTTCTGGCAAGGAGACGGATGGCCACAAGGGCTGGGCAACACCTTGCATCAACTGACGAACTTGTTCGTGCAGTTGTGAGAGTTCGGATAGAAGATCACTCGCAGATCCGGGCATTTCCTCCGTGGGACGACCCGTCAGCATACCTACAGACATAACGTTGTTAGCCGGTTTCTTCGCCGAACTCCTTCAAAAGGATTCGTTCAAGCACTTACTGCAAATGCCTCGTCGAAGCCGCTTATTCTCCTTCTCGTAGTCTGCAAGTTGGGCTCGAACATCTTTCAGTTCCACGCTCAACTTGGTATTGGTGTCTTGGAGATTGTTTTTCTCCCGCCTGATCTCAGTCAGCACGCGTTCGCTAGCCTTTAGCTATCGCACGACATGCTGGTCCTCCGGATTCATCTGCAACATCTATTGTTAGATCTGCAGCCACGTCGCACGCTATATGGTAACCAACATTCTTTAAAGTAAATGTTACCAGCGGGGGACTTTTTCGGTTCCTTCAATGCGGCAACAGCGGCCCGCAGTTGGGTCTTGCATTCTTCCAGCTCCTGTGACAGCTGAGTATTCTTCTCTGTAAGAACCTGCACAATAAAGATGATCCTTAAATCAGTTCTGCTAACTGTTTCAAGTCTCAGGGGCTACTGATACATATAATCGTCAGATTTACTTACCCGTACATCCTTTACATACTGATCCGTGGCTCTAGCTAGACCATCTTGAGCAGCACGAAGGTACGCCTCTCTAGAATTGAAGGCATCAAATGCCTCTGGTGAGAAACAAGCGTTGCGCAGTACGGCCTGGCGGCGCCTATGATTCAGGGCGCTTTCCACTTCTGAATTTGTGGCGGATAATCTATCCGCATCCTCTGTAGGGGGATTATCCGGCGTCCTCCCCATATCGGCTTCCGCCTCTATGTCCGGCCCTGGAGCCCGACTGGTAGAAGCGTGATCGGCAGCATCACCGGACATATTCCGTCGAGCATTTTTTCTGTTAAAGAAACACAGGCGTCATTACATTTCGAGAAAGACGAGAACCACGGAGCAGGGTTCTTGTCATACCTTTGCGCCGGCGTCTCCGTCCCGACCGCCTTCCTTGTTGGCCTGCCCGGCCTCGGTGCCTCTTGTTGTCGAGTTGCTGCGGGTTCGGCAGGGCGTCGTGAATGCCTTCCCTGTAAAAACGCCATATGTATATGGTAGGTGAAGTGTCCAAAAGGGGATCCTAGTTTTTGGAGTTGGGATTTTTGGTTTTTCTTACGTGTGATGCAGGGAGCAGTCCGGGATAGTCGGCCGTAATGGCCACCATGGCGTCATCACAGCTCAGTTGATAGAATTGCCAGTCTATCAGCTCCTCGAATATGACCGGATCTTCTTCGAGTCCGGGATCGAGAGCCCGGTCAGGGTCCTCTGGTTGTGGAGATGGGCTGCTGACCTCCCTTATGGCTTTTCGCAGTTCCTGCCGCAAAAATGGCAAGGTGAGTGCCTACAATGAAGAATGCGGGAAGTAAGGATATATAACTCACCCAGCTTGGAGGGTTGTACATAGAGAATCCATCCCGCGGCTTGATGCGGAGGAACTCCTCTTCCTCTCCCTTGAACAGTTCAGACATAATTTTTGCCAAAGCGGCAGCGTTGTTCGGACCCTTACGCCCACAATGGGTGGCATCATCTTCCCCGTTAAAACACCACAAGGGGTGCCCTCGATATTGAAGCGGTTCCACTCCCCGCATTATGCATATTGACATAACCTCGATTACTGTCAATCCTGATTGAGCTAGCACTTTAATCCGGTTCATCAGGTAAAGGACTTCCCCGTTGTCTTCCTCCTGGGGGCTCCGTGGGCTCCAACTTCGGCGTTTCTTAAGAGGAGCATTGCTGAACTCGGGAAGGCCCCGCCGAACAGGGTCCGAAAGGGGGACGTCCTCCATATAAAACCATTCTGAAGGCTAGTCTTCGGATGAGTTCTTCGGAGTACCGGACAGGTATCCGGTTTCGGCGATGCGCCATATTTTGGCTCCGCCCACTTGATAAAGTGATCCCTTCTGTGTGCGAGGGACGAGGCAAAATAACCTTTTCCACAGCTCGAAATGGGCCTCGCAGCCCAGGAACAACCCGCAGAGGGCAACATAGCCGGCGATGTGTAAGATGGAAGGAGGGGTGAAATCATGCAGTTGGAGGACGTAGAACTCCAGGAGCCCGCGGAGGAATGGATGAATCGGAAATCCGAATCCCCTCAATAGATAGGGGACAAGGCATACCCGCTCCCCCGAAGAGGGGCTGGGGAAGCTCTCCGCTTGCTCCCCGCCATTGTAGGTGGCAAGCCCGGCTCGAACGGGCACCATATACGTCGGAGGGAGAAATCCCTAGTCTGCAGTTCGACTAATCGACTATGTGGGACTGAACACCTCTCCCAATCACCGGGCTTAGGGCTACGGGGGCGGGAGGAGGAGCTGCGAAGGTCGGCCATGCTAGAATGGATCTTTCTGAAACGCGGTCTGATGGATTCTCGCTGGGGGGAGGATGGTATGGAACGGATCTAAGAATCCCCATCCCTTTAATAGACAATTTATTTATCTGGCTAGGGGGGCGAATGTAAAAACGCCCTAGCACCTCGTATTCATTCGACGCGTGGGAGATAGCCCTTATTGGGCACATAAGCCAAGAGGTTCAACATTTTTGAGGCCGGACACTTCTTACGAACACTTGAAAATTGGAGAAGAACCCGCCTTGCAATGCCGAAGACAACACTACACGTCGGACTCGTCGTCATTGAAGCCTGGTTCAGGGGCTACTGAGGGAGTCCTGGATTAGGGGGTATCCGGACAGCCGGATTATATCCTTTGGCCGGACTCTTGGACTATGAAGATACAAGATTGAAGACTTCGTCCCGTGTCCGGATAGGACTCTACTTGGCGTGGAAGGCAAGCTAGGCAGTACGGATATGGATATCTCCTCCTTTGTAACCGACCTTGTGTAACCCTAGTTCTCTTCGGTGTCTATATAAACCGGAGGGTTTTAGTCCGTAGGACAACATACAATCATACCATAGGCTAGCTTATAGGGTTTAGCCTCTCCGATTTCATGGTAGATCAACTCTTGTAATACTCATATCATCAAGAATAAATCAAGCAGGATGTAGGGTTTTACCTCCATCAAGAGGGCCCGAACCTGGGTAAAACATCGTGTCCCCTGCCTCCTGTTACCATCCGCCTTAGACGCACAGTTCGGGACCCCCTACCCGAGATCCACCGGTTTTGACACTGACACCCATCTACTATCAGCTATGGGATAGATTATACCTGCTTCCTGAAGTTTTAATATTTTCGTTCTTACCACTTCTTTCATCTTTGGGTTTAACCGACATTGGTGATCAACAACAGGTTTAGCATCAGGTTCCATATTAATTTTGTGCTGACATAGAGTGGGACTAATCCCCTTTAAATCATCAAGAGTATATCCAATAGCAGCTCAGTGCTTCCTTAGAACTTACAATAATCTTTCTTCTTCATGTACTGAAAGGTTAGCACTGATGATAACATGATATATTTTCTTTTCATCAAGATAAGCATATTTCAAAGTGTCTGGAATTTTTTTAATTCAAACACAGGATCACCTTTAGGTGGAGGAGGACCTCCTAGAGTTTCAATAGGCAAATTGTGTTTAAGCAGAGGACATTGTTCAAAGAAAATTTCATCTATTTCATTTCTTTCATGCATATGTAAATCATTTTCATGGTCTATCAAATATTGTTCTAAAGGATCAGTAGGTGGTACATCAATAGAAGCAAGACCAATTAATTCATCCTTACTAGGCAATTCTTTTTCATGAAGCTTTCTACTAAACTTGGAAAAATTAAACTCATGAGACTCATCACCAAAACTAACACCGACAGTTTGTTTCTTACAATCTATTTTAGCATTAACGATGTTCAAGAAAGGTCTACCAAAGATATGGGACAAAAGTCATCTTGTGGGGAACCAAGAACAAGAAAATTAGTAGGGTATTTTATTTTCCCACTCAAGACTTCGACATCTCTAACAATCCCGATCGGTGATATTGTGTCTGTATTAGCAAGTTTAATAGTAACATCTATGTCTTCTATCTCTGCGGGTGCTATATCTTTCATAATTTCTTGAGATAAGGTGTAAGGAATAGCACTCACACTAGCACCTATGTCATATAAACCATGATAACAGTGATCTCCTATTTTAACTGAGAGAACAGGCATGCCAACAATAGGTCTATGTTTACCCTTTTTACCAGGTTTGGCAATTCTAGAAGCTTCTTCACAGAAGTAAATAACATGCCCATCTACATATTCTTCCAAGAGATCTTTAACCATAGCAATACTAGGTTCCACTTTAATTTGTTCATCAGGTTTAGGTGTTCTAATATAGCTTTTGTTAACCACAGTTGAAACTTTAGCATGTTCCTTTATCCTAGAAGGAAAGGTGGTTTCTCTATAGAAGTAGAAGGAACAACTGGATCAACATTATAAAGTATAGTTTCTTCTTTAACCGGTACCTGTTCTTTAGTTTCTTCTTTAATAGGTGGGTGATATTTAAACCACTTCTCTTCAGGGAGTTCAACATGAGTAGCAAATGATTCACAAAAGGAGGCTACTATCTCAGAGTCAAGTCCATATTTAGTGCTAAATTTTTGAAAAGCATTAGTATCCATAAAAGATTTAACACAATCATACTTAAGTTTAAAAACCGACTCTTTACCTTTGTCGAGTTCCCAATCTTCAGAGTTGCGTTTAATTCTTTCCAAAAGATCCCACCGGAATTCGATAGTCTTCTTCATAAAAGAACCAGCACAAGAAGTATCAAGCATGGTTTGATCATTACGAGAAAGCCGAGCATAAAACTTCTGGATAATAATTTCTCTTGAGAGCTCATGATTGGGGCATGAATATAACATTGACTTAAGCCTCCCCCAAGCTAGAGCGATACTTTCTTCTTCACGAGGCCAAAAATTATATATATAATTCCGATCACGATGAACTAGATGCATAGGATAATTTTTTTGGTGGAACTCCAATTTCATTCGATTCCAATTCCAAGATCCAATATCATCACATAGACTATACCATGCCAATGCTTTTACCTTCAAAGATAAAGGGAAAACCTTCTTCATAACTTCATCCCTGGGTAGACCTGCAAGTGTAGGACCTTGAGGTAGATGTGTCTAGAGGGGGGTGATTAGACACTTAATGCTAAAGGTGCAGTTTTTAAGATTTTTCGGTTTAAGTGGAATTTAGGCACAATTTCAACATTCACAATACATATCAAGCAAGCATGCAAAGAGTATATAGGCAGCGGAAAGTAAAGCATGCAACTTGCAAGGATGTAAAGGGAAGGGTTTGGAGAATTCAAACGCAATTGGAGACACGGATGTTTTTCCCATGGTTCCGATAGGTGGTGCTATCCTACATCCACGTTGATGGAGACTTCAACCCACGAAGGGTAACGGTTGCCCGAGTCCACGGGGGCTCCACCCACGAAGGGTCTACGAAGAAGCAACCTTGTCTATCCCACCATGGCCATCGCCCACGAAGGACTTGCCTCACTAGCGGTAGATCTTCATGAAGTAGGCGATCTCCTTGCCCTTACAAACTCCTTGGTTCAACTCCACAATCTTGTCGGAGGCTCCCAAGTGACACCTAGCCAATCTAGGAGACACCACTCTCCAAGAAGTAACAAATGGTGTGTTGATGATGAACTCCTTGCTCTTGTGCTTCAAATGATAGTCTCCCCAACACTCAACTCTCTCTCACAGGTTTTGGATTTGGTGGAAAGAAGATTTGAGTGGAAAGCAACTTGGGGAAGGCTAGAGATCAAGATTCATATGGTAGGAATGGAATATCTTAGCCTCAACACATGAGTAGGTGGTTCTCTCTCAAAACATATGAGTTGGAAGTGTAGATGTGTTCTGATGGCTCTCTCCACGAGTGAAGAGGAGGTGGAGGGGTATATATAGCCTCCACACAAAATCCAACCGTTACACACAATTTACCAATCTCAGTGGGACCGAATCAACAAACTCGGTCGGACCGAAATAGTAAACCTAGTGACCGTTAGAGATTTTCGGTGGGACTGACATGCAACTCGGTAGGACCGATATGGTTAGGGTTAGGGCATAACGTAATCTCGGTGAGACCGATTACACAAACTCGGTGAGACCGATTTTGGTAATTAGCTAACCAGAGAGTTGGTCAGGCAAACTCGGTGGGACCGATTACTAAACTCGGTTGGACCGATTTTGGTAATAAGTTAACCAGAGAGTTTGCATTGTAATCTTGGTAGTACCAATTGCCTAAACTCGGTGAGACCGATTTTGGCAATGGACATACACAGAGAGATTACAATCCCATCTCGGTGAGACCGAGATCCCTATCGGTAGAACCGATTTGCTAGGGTTTGGCAATGGCTATGACAAGTGAAACTCGGTGGCGCCGGGTAGAAATAATCGGTAGGTCGGAGTTTGGCTTAGGTTTAGGTCATATGTGGAAGTGGGAAAGTACCTGAGGATTTTGGAGCATATCATTAAGCACTTGAATCAAGAGTCTCATTAAGCAACACCTCATCCCTCCTTGATAGTATTGGCTTTTCCTATGGAGTCAATGTGATCTTGGATCACTAAAATGTAAAATGAAGAGTCTTGAGCTTTAAGCTTTAGCCAATCCTTTGTCCTTAGCATCTTGGAGAATTTCCCACAACCTTTAGTCCATGCCACTCCATTGTTGAACTTATCTGAAACATACTAGATAGAAACGTTAGTCCAACAAGAGATATGTTGTCATTAATTACCAAAACCACCTAGGGAGCACTTGTGCTTTCAATCTCCCCCTTTTTGGTAATTGATGGCAACATACATCAAAGCTTTAGATAAAGATATAAAGAACAGCAAGTAAAGCTTTGGAAGGACATGTAACAAGCATAGGCTCCCCCTACATGTATGCAGTCATGTAAATGTGAAATATAGAGGCATGTGAGAGCATAACCATGACAGAGTAGGAAATGTGTTACATGTATCTTAGCCATATGCATCAGAGCAAAAGATTATCAAGGAAAATACCTTCATGCTCATGAGTCCTTCTTGCAAACAGTATGTACATAAGAAAGAATTCCTCACACTCATAATTTTGATGCATACACTTACATTGTAGTCTTTAGCTGGCTTAGGATGGAATGAACCTGCACAAACAAGGTTAGATAACACAGATACCTCCACTAGCCAGAGCAAACCAAAGAGGCCACAAGAGTACCAAGACTGGGATGACATGTAGAGAGTGAGTACAAGGTACCACAATGGATTCAACATGTCCCCAAGAGTAAAGATATGCAATGAATTTGACTGATTTCTTTCCCTTAGGTGTCTTGCTCCCCCTGAATCTTACATGGGATATTGGGAGAAGATAGGGAACAGAAAATCAGAGCCGAAAGATACAAATGGATAGAACTTAATGCAAATAAGCACATATGAACATGTCTTTCCCCCAAAAAGACATGTGACATCTCTCCTCTTGAACATCAAGCATCTGGGATCCTTGAGTATTCTCTCCCCCTGGAAGTCTCTTTCTCCCCCTTAATACTTTCTCCCTTGTAGGTGATAAGCTTTGATGTGATCTCTCTCTCCCCCTTTGACATCAATTTCCAAGAAGGGATTTCTGGAATCTGTCGTATAGGTTTGGTCCTTGAGACTCAGCACAAAGCAATGGATAAAACTGTGATGCTTGTAGAGGACAAGATTCATTGAGTAGAGCTGGATCAGAAGAGATATAGAACAAGTGGCAAACTATTTTTCCTGTTGTGAAGTCGGTGGCACCGAGTGGCATGTTTCGGTGGGGCCGAAAAGATTCGGTTGGACCGAAAACTACAAGTCGGTGAAACCGAGTTCAACACAGAGAAAAACACTTGTCACCTCAGCTCACTAAACAGGTAGGATCTCACAAAGATTTGCAATGAATTATCTGAAGAATTTGCAAGGAATTGAATGCAGAAAATGCAGAACAAAAACAAAAAGAAAAGAGAAGAAACTGAAAGATCTAGATGAAGTTTTTTTTGAGGAAGAAAATAAATGTGCATGAGACAAATGCAATAACATAGAAAAGGACACAAGAGAACCTCATCTAGAGTTGGGCGGTGACATAGTCACCTATGTTAGAGTATATTGACTTAGGAGTCAAGTGAGAGGACTTGATCATAGGTCATACTCATCATTTAAGCTCAAAATGGGGTTACCATTTTTCGTTTAAGCATCTTGATGTATCCACATCTTGTTGAGTTGCTTTGACTCATGTCTTGGAGTAAAGCTTCTCTAAGATGGAATAACATACCTTGGGTGGTGGTGCGGTTCTTGCTCATGTAGTTGAACTTGTGTGGGTGCTCAAGGTTGATGTAGCTCATCAAGAGTTGGGAGCACCACTTGGAGTTTGAGTTCCTCTACCTACATGGGTTAGTTCTTGCAAGGAAGAGCACTTGTGTATCCAAAAATGACAATCATGAAGCTCAACATAGAATTTGTCAAAGGATATGTTTGAATGGTTTTGTGCTTCCTTGTCTTCAACCACCATTGTGTAGAGACTTGGTGATGTAGAGATTGCTCAAGATGTGAGTGAGTCACAATCTCATGGAATTAGATTCAACCAAGCACCTACATGGGTTAGACAACATGCAAGGTACAAATATATCCAAGACA
Source organism: Triticum monococcum (assembly GCA_034509565.1). NCBI lineage: Eukaryota > Viridiplantae > Streptophyta > Magnoliopsida > Poales > Poaceae > Triticum > Triticum monococcum. The sequence goes on from CM067843.1 coordinate 481,907,173, forward strand.
TAAGATAGTCATCATAAGAGATATATCATGGATTAGTCATAAGCTCATGTCTTGCATGTATCCAATGGAGTTCCTACTCCGAGTTCGAAGCATCAATAATGTTCAATTCACCTCTCAACCTGCAAAATACTTTCTCATCAAGAGGTTTAGTAAATATATCCGCTAATTGCTTATCGGTGCGAACATGCTTAAGATCAATGTCACCCTTAGCAACATGGTCTCGAATGAAATGATGACGAACTTCAATATGCTTAGTTCGAGAGTGTTGTACAGGATTATGACCAATTTTGATAGCACTTTCATTGTCACAAAGCAATGGAACATGTTTCACATAGATCCCATAATCTTTAAGAGTTTGGGTCATCCAAAGTAATTGAGCACAACATGAACCAGCGGCAATGTATTCCGCTTTGACGGTGGATAAGGATACCGAGTTTTGTTTCTTGGAAGACCAAGACACAAGAGATCTACCAAGAAATTGACAAGTACCTGAAGTGGACTTTCTATCAACCTTGTCTCCGGCATAATTCGAGTCAGAATAGCCAACAAGATCAAAAGAAGACCTCTTAGGATACCAAATGCCAAAGTTTGGTGTATGAATTAAGTATCTCACTATCCTTTTCACGGCCTTAAGATGACATTATTTAGGAGTAGCTTGATAACGTGCACACATGCATACACTTAGCATAATGTCAGGACGTGAAACACATAGGTATAACAAAGAACCAATCATAGAGCGATAAACCTTTTGATCAACCGGTTCACCATCTTTGGTCAAATCAAGATGTCCACTAGTAGGCATGGGTGTAGGCATACCTTTGCATTCTTGCATATTGAACTTCTTGAATAAGTCCTTGGTGTACTTCGTTTGAGAGACAAATGTACTTTCCTTAGTTTGCTTGATTTGCAAACCGAGAAAGAATTTGAGTTCACTCATCATAGACATCTCAAACTTCTCTGACATTAGCTTTACAAACTTTTCACTAAAGACAGGGTTAGTTGAACCAAATATGATATCATCAACATAAATTTGGCATACAAATAGTTCTCCATTAACCCTTTTAGTAAAAAGAGTAGAATCAATTTTACCTATTTCAAAACCACTTGCAATAAGGAACTTGGTCAAGCATTTATACCATGCTCTAGGAGCTTGTTTAAGACCATAAAGAGCTTTGTGAAGTTTGCAAACATGATTTGGTTTCTTAGGATTGATAAAGCCAGGAGGTTGTTTGACATAAACTTCCTCCTCTATTTCACCATTTAGAAAAGCACTTTTAATGTCCATTTGGTACAAGGTGATATTATGGTGATTAGCATAGGCAAGTAAGATGCGAATGGACTCAAGTCTAGCAACGGGAGCATATGTCTCACCATAGTCCATACCTTCGACTTGTGTGTACCCTTGGGCGACGAGACGTGCTTTGTTGCGAACCACTTGTCCATCTTCATCTTGCTTGTTGCAAAACACCCATTTGGTACCAATGATGTTGTGGTTGTTGTCGGGCTTCTCAACCAATGTCCAAACTTGGTTTCTCTCAAAGTTGTGTAGCTCTTCATGCATAGCGTTTATCCAATTCGGATCTTCCAATGCTTCTTCAACCTTCATAGGTTCAATGCTAGAGATGAATGAATAGTTTTCACAAAAGTTAGCTAAACGAGTTTTTGAGCGAGTGATTCTCCCGGTTTGTATATCATTGTAGATTTGCTCGACGGGATGATCTTTGGCAATTCTTGCTCGAACTCGTGAGAGCTTTTGCTTGGGTCTTCGTTGAACATCTTCTTCATCTTGTTCTTCTTCTTGGCCTTCTTCATTGTTGACGTTGTCGTTCTCTTGTCATGGTGGAGAAGGAGGTTGTTGATGTTCGTCTTGATGCATTTCCTCGTCTTCTTCATCTTGGTGTGTCCCACTTGTGGATGCTTCCGTATCAATTCTTGGTTCACCTTGTCGTGAAGTAGAAGCTTCCACTTGGACGGACGAGGTACTCTCCTTCACCTCCGTTGGACGAATTTTGCCAATAGACAAGTCTTGGATTGCTTCTGAAGGGTCTTTGTCTCCTACATCGATTGGCAATTGCTCTACTTGTGAGCCATTAGATTCATCAAACTTCACATCCATCGTCTCTTCAACCTTTCGGGTGAAATTGTTGTAGACACGGTAAGTGTGAGAGTTTGAGCCATAACCAAGTAGAAAACCTTCATGAGATTTAGGAGCAAACTTTGAACAACGATGCTTGTCAAGAATGTAGCACTTTGAGCCGAATACTCGAAAGTATCCAACTTGGGGTTTGTTACCGGTGAGGAGCTCGTATGCCGTCTTGCCGAGTAGCTTGTGAAGATACAAGCGATTTGTTGCATGACAAGCTGTCTCAACTGCTTCTACCCAAAAGTGCTTCGGCGTCTTGTACTCATCAAGCATCGTTCTCGCCATTTCAATGAGCGTCCGGTTCTTCCTCTCAACAACTCCATTTTGTTGAGGTGTGTACGTAGCCGAGAACTTGTGTGAAATACCCTCTTCGTCAAGAAAGGTGTCCACACTTGCGTTCTTGAACTCCGTTCCGTTGTCACTCCGAACCTTCTTGATCTTCACGTCAAACTGATTTTGGGCCTTCCTAGCAAAGTTTTTGAAGATCTTCTGGACCTGCGACTTGTCATCAAGAAAGAACACCCACGTAAATCTTGAAAAATCATCAACTATAACTAGACCAAAAGAATTTCCACCGAGACTCTTGTAGGCGTTGGGACCAAAAAGATCCATATGAAGTAGCTCGAGTGGCCTCCTTGTGGTCATGATGTTCTTCACGGGATGCCTTCCTCCAACCTGTTTACCTGCTTGACAAGCACTGCAAAGTCTATCCTTATCAAATATGACATCGTTAACTCCAAGGATATGATTTCCTTTAATAAGCTTGTCAAGGTTTCTCATGCCAACGTGACCTAGTCGTCTATGCCACAACCAACCTTTTGAGGATTTAGCAATAAAGCAAGTTTTAGGTTGTGCCTTTTTAGAGAAATTGACAATGTAAAGATCACCTCTACACATACCGGTAAAGACCATTTTATGATTGTCTCGACGAAACACTTGGCAATCTACCTCAGTAAATAGGACATTCAAACCGAAATCAGCAAGTCTAGATACTGAAAGTAAGTTGTAGCCGAGAGATTCAACGAGCATGACATTTTGAATGGAACTATCATGTGAGATGGCCACCTTACCAAGGCCAACCACTTTACCCTTTGAATTATCACCAAAGGTGACATATTTTCGAGGGCCGTCATTTTCAGCAAGCTCACGGAACATCTCTTCATCTCCGTTCATATGATCAGTACATCCACTATCAAGAAACCATTCCTTTCCTCCTGACACATATCCCCGAAGATTTGCCATAAGACCAAAATGTCTCATTGCATCATCAAGATCGAAGTCACTATCCTCATCATCATCATAGTATCCATGTTCACCATGATCTTGTGACTCATCATTTCCTAGAGAGGGTAATTCATTAGATAAATGATCATCAAAGTGGTCACCTTTATGAATTCTTATAGCTTCAGATATTATGATTCCAACATCTCCTTTAGTACGCTTGAGATTGGTAAGCTAAAATAGACAATCACCAAAACTAGGATCACTAGAGTTCATCTTACTAAAGGCAATAGATTTATGGAGAATTTCATCCAAATTTTTCAAGGAATAATCGGGAAATCGTTCCTCAAGAAATTTCCATATAGTATAGGCACAATTAAGAATAGGCAAACTAGCAATCAAATTTTTGGGCAATCCTCTAATCATGAGCTCAATAGTTCTAAGATTGCGAATTATGTCGATATCTTCATCTAGGGTAGGATGCAAAGGATCAACATGAGGTGCACAAGGGCTAGCAATATACTTGTTCAAATGATATTGATTGAAAATTACAAGCATCTCATTTTTCCACTCATGAAAATACTCTCCATCAAGAATAGGCACTCTTTGTCTAAGACTCCCTAAAGTAGACACATCCATCCTCCTCCAATGGTGATTAAACCAAGGCAATGGAGACCAAAGCTCTGATACCACTTGTAGGACCTTGAAGTAGATGTGTCTAGAGGGGGGTGATTAGACACTTAATGCTAAAGGTGCAGTTTTTAAGCTTTTTTGGTTTAAGTGGAGTTTAGGCACAATTTCAACATTCACAATACATATCAAGCAAGCATGCAAAGAGTATATAGGCAGCGGAAAGTAAAGCATGCAACTTACAAGGATGTAAAGGGAAGGGTTTGGAGAATTCAAACGCAATTGGAGACATGGATGTTTTTCCCGTGGTTCGGATAGGTGGTGCTATCCTACATCCACGTTGATGGAGACTTCAACCCACGAAGGGTAATGGTTGCGCGAGTCCACGGAGGGCTCCACCCACAAAGGGTCCACGAAGAAGCAACCTTGTCTATCCCACCATGGCCATCGCCCACGAAGGACTTGCCTCACTAGCGGTAGATCTTCACGAAGTAGGCGATCTCCTTGCCCTTACAAACCCCTTGGTTCAACTCCACAATCTTGTCGGAGGCTCCCAAGTGACACCTAGCCAATCTAGGAGACACCACTCTCCAAGAAGTAACAAATGGTGTGTTGATGATGAACTCCTTGCTCTTGTGCTTCAAATGATAGTCTCCCCAACACTCAACTCTCTCTCACAGGTTTTGGATTTGGTGGAAAGAAGATTTGAGTGGAAAGCAACTTGGGGAAGGCTAGAGATCAAGATTCATATGGTAGGAATGGAATATCTTGGCCTCAACACATGAGTAGGTGGTTTTCTCTCAGAACATATGAGTTGGAAGTGTAGATGTGTTCTGATGGCTCTCTCCACGAGTGAAGAGGAGGTGGAGGGGTATATATAGCCTCCAGACAAAATCCAACCGTTACACAGAATTTACCAATCTCGGTGGGACCGAATCAACAAACTTGGTCGGACCAAAATAGTAAACCTAGTGACCGTTAGAGATTTTCGATGGGACTGACATGCAACTCGGTAGGACCGATATGGTTAGGGTTAGGGCATAACGTAATCTCGGTGAGACCGATTACACAAACTCGGTGATACCGATTTTGGTAATTAGCTAACCAGAGAGTTGGTCAGGCAAACTCGGTGGGACTGATTACTAAACTCGGTTGGACCGATTTTGGTAATAAGTTAACCATAGAGTTTGCATTGTAATCTCGGTAGTACCGATTGCCTAAACTCGGTGAGACCGATTTTGGCAATGGACATACACAGAGAGATTACAATCCCATCTCGGTGAGACCAAGATCCCTATCGGTAGAACTGATTTGCTAGGGTTTGGCAATGGCTATGACAAGTGAAACTCGGTGGCGCTGGGTAGAAATAATCGGTAGGTCCGAGTTTGGCTTAGGTTTAGGTCATATGTGGAAGTAGGAAAGTAGCTGAGGATTTCGGAGCATATCATTAAGCACTTGAAGCAAGAGGCTCATTAAGCAACACCACATCCCTCCTTGATAGTATTGGCTTTTCCTATGGACTCAATGTGATCTTGGATCACTAAAATGTAAAATGAAGAGTCTTGAGCTTTAAGCTTTAGCCAATCCTTTGTCTTTAGCATCTTGGAGAATTTTCCACAACCTTTAGTCCATGCCACTCCATTGTTGAACTTATCTGAAACATACTAGATAGAAACGTTAGTCCAACAAGAGATATGTTGTCATTAATTACCAAAACCACCTAGGGAGCACTTGTGCTTTCAGCAAGCTTAAACATTCCACAAATTTCTTCTACATATATCAAGTGCATATCGGGATGTTCGGTTCCATCTCCTGCATAAGGATTAGCTAGCAGTTGTTCTATCATACCCAAAGGAATTTCATATTCAATATTTTCAGTAGGTGCAGTAGGTTGAGGGGTAGCTAATTGCGGTTCCGGTTGAGGTGAAGGTACCCCGAACAAACCCCTCAAAGGATTGTTTTCCATAGTAGCAAGTGACAATAAATTTCACCACACTATATAAATGTTTCCTTACCAAATTCCACTTACCAAAGGCGTTTCACTCCTCGGCAACGACGCCAGAAAATAGCCTTGATGACCCACAAGTATAGGGGATCAATTGTAGCTCTTTTCAATAAGTAAGAGTGTCGAACCCAACGAGGAGCAGAAGGAAATGACAAGTGGTCTTCAGCAAGGTAATGTCTGCAAGTGCTTAAATTGTTAGTAGCAGATTAGTTTGATATCAAGGTAATTTTTAACGAGCAAGTAACGATAATAGTAAAAAAAGTTCAGCAAAGTAGCCCAATCCTTTTGAGACAAAGGGCATGCCAAAACGGTCTCTTATGGTAAGCAAAGCGTTCTTGAGGGTACACGTGAATTTCATCTAGTCACTTTCATCATGTTGGCTTAATTCCTGTTCGGTAGTTTGATAATTTGATATGTGGGTGGACCGGTGCTTAGGTCCTATTCTTACTTGCATAAACCTCCTTATGATTAACCCTCCCGCAAGCATCTGCAACTACGAGAAAAGTATTAAGAATAAATTCTAACCATAACATTGAACTTTTGGATCCAATCTGTTCCTTATGGAATAGCGCATAAACTCGGGTTTAAGATTGTGTCACTCCTGCAACCCATCATCTAATTGCTACTCCACAATGCATTCCCTTAGGCCCAAATATGGTGAAGTGTCATGTGGTCGACGTTCACATGACACCACTAAGGGATTCACAACATACATACTATCAAAATATCGAACACATATCAAGTTCACATGATTACTTGCAACATGATTTCTCCTCTGACCTCAAGAACAAAAGTAACTACTCACAAACGATAATCATGCTCAAGATCAGAGGAGTATTAAATAGCAGATTGGATTTGAACATATAATCTTCCACCAAATAAACCATATAGTAATCAACTACAAGATGTAATCAACACTACTAGTCACCCACAAGCACCAATCTATAGTTCCGGTAACAAGATTGAACACAAGAGATGAACTAGGGTTTGAGAGGAGATGGTGCTGTTGAAGATGTTGATGGAGATTGCCCTCCCCAAGATGGGAGATTTGTTGGTGATGATGATGACGATGATTTGCCCCTCCAGGAGGGAAGTTCCCCCGGCGAAATCGCTCCGCCGGAGGGCAAAGTGCTCCTGCCCAAGTTCCACCTCGAGGCGGCGGCGCTCTGTCCCTAAAGTCCTCTCTTTATTTTTTTCTAGGTCAAAATGACTTATATACCAGAAGATGGGCACCGGAGGTGGGCCTCAGTGAGCACAACCCACCAGGGCGCGCCTGGGCTCCCTGGTGCGCCCAGGTGGGTTGTGCCCACCTGGTGGGCCCCCTCTAGTAGTTATTTGCTCTAGTAATTCTAAAATATTCCATAAAAAATCCCCGTGAAGTTTCATATTGTTTGGAGTTGTGCAGAATAGGTGGCCTGGCGTAGCTTTTCCAGGTCTAGATTTCCAGCTGCCGGAATTCTCCCTCTTTGTGTATACCTTGCATATTATGAGAGAAAAGGCATTAGAATTACTCCAAAAAGCATTATTATGGATAAAAACACTATAAGAACAGTAAGAAAACATGATGCAAAATGGACGTATCAGATATAAAGTCAATCACTGGTCCTGCTTCATCCGTTTTTACTGGTTTGGCCTCTATCCACTTAGTGAATTTATCCACCATAACAAGTAAATATTTCTTTTTGTGGCTTCCCCTTTAAGGGGTCCGACCATATCGAGCCCCCAGACCGTGAAGGGCCAACTAATGGGGATTATTCTTAAGGCAGTGGGAGGCATATGACTTTGGTTGGCGAAAAGCTGACATTCCACACAACGCTGGACAAGGGCTTGTGCGCCTGCTCGAGTTGTTGGCTAGAAAAGACCTGTCCTGAAAGCTTTGCTTATGAGGGCCCGAGCTGCGGCGTGATGACCGCCCAGACCAACATGTATTTCAGCCAAGATTTGCCGTCCCTCCTCTTCGTAGATACACTGTTGGAGAACTCTGGTAGTGCTTTTTTTTGTATAGTTCACCTTCGTGAACTTTGTAGGCTTTAGAGCGCCAAACTATGCGACGGGCCTCATTTTGATCATCGAGAAGCTCCTCCTACTAAGGTAGGCCAGGAAAGGTTTAGTCCAAGGAACAATAACGACCATGATCTCATGAGCAAAGGGTGTTATTTCAAAAGCCGAACCCCCAATGATATCTGTATTGCGTTCGACTACTGGGGGCGTGACCAGGTCCATACTGGTGTCTCCGCTCTCATCCTGCCATACCACGGATGGCTTGAAGAGCCTTTCCACAAAGGTATTAGGCGGGACGGGGTTGCGCTTGGCACCCGTGCGAGTGAGTATATCTATCAGGACCCCGATTCCAAGTCACATCGATCTAGCCGGTAACACCTCATATCACTTTGCGGCCTCACGCACGATATTCCAACAGGTGTCGCCTTACCATGGCCCGGGACCGTTTGCGGCTTTTGGCTCACGTATATGATAGTGTCGCTAGCATCCATATGACAGAGAACCCGGGCCGACATGGCTAGTCATGAACCCAAAGCGGCACCTACCTATGGGGACATGCATACATGAATCACATCGAGCATGTCGGTCAGCAGCGTGTGAATCCGGGCTGTAGCACTGGGCTAACAGGACTCCGGGGAACCCGGGCTGTAGCAGGCTAGGTAGGACTCCGGATGTCACCGCGTGACATTTCCCCGAAGGGACAGACATAGGAACAAAGTGAAACACATGCCGACCAGTCAAGTGTCCTAAGCAGTAGTGCTGGGCTAGCAGGACTCCGGTGAACCGGGCTGTAGCGGACTACTATGGCGCATGGAAGCACTAGACTACATTTCCCCATAAGAGAGGCTGCCAAGGATAAACAACTAGATTGTCGGATCCCACACATACCAAGCATTTCAATCATACACACAATATGCTCGATATGGGTAAATACAACATGGCTTCACAACATAACTCTATGACTCAAATATTTATTCATTAGGCTCCGAGGAGCGAGATATTACAAACATGGGTCTCATGACCCAACAATCATAGCATACAAATCAAAGCACATGCGGAAGCTTAACATGTCTGAGTACAAACATCTACAAATGAAAAAGGCTAAGAAGCCTGACTATCTACCAGATCCTGCCGAGGGCACAAGATCGTAGCCGAGGTATCAAGCTAAACGTCGAAGTCCACGCGAAACTACTAGAGAGACTGAAGTCTCTCTACAAAACATAAATTAAGCAAACGTGAGTACAAAAGTACTCAGCAAGACTTACATCAGAACTAGCTACATATGCATCGTTATCAACAAGGGGGGGTGGAGTTTAACTGCAACAAGCCAGCTTTGACTCTGTGGCTATCTTAAACTATGACTGTAAGTAACTCTTTTGAGGTGACGCACACGAGTCCACAAATTCACCATATCAATACACCACTATGGATCCGCTCCCGTCTTCCTACGAGAACGCCATCCATAGCCCTCACGCTTATCTTGCGCATTTTAGAGTATCCACTTTCACTTGTCTATGAACTATGCAAGGGGTCCAAGTTTCCATATCCGAGGAATCTGACTATTCGAATAGATAATGATAACCCTGCAGGGGTGTACTTCTTCACACACGCTCCCACCACTTATCACCATATACACGTCATGTATCTCGGCAACCTTCAAGCGGAAGCCTGGCGAGGGTGTCGGCCACGACCTGACTAACCACACAAGTCTCTAGTCCAGGTTTATCGCCTATTCGGGTTCCATCCACAAGGAGATCCGGCTGGAGTTTCGCTCACAGCCTCAAACGATGTGTGCAGGGTTCCCGAGACACCAAACGGGCGCCCGGTACACCGTGCCATGGTGTATCTACTGCATCATAGCCCACCCCTAGGGTCAGCGCTACGCACGGCCGCCAACACATATCCTATAAACACCAGAAACTAGTTGCAACTCCTGGACAGAGGACTAGGGCAGTTAATAAGTCGAGAGGGTCAATTAAGGATTCCAATGAGTGGTAGTAGCTGTTCATGGATCACAAACACAGAACTCAGTTCCTGAGGACGGTTTCAATGAGACAACCCACCATGTACTCCTACATGGCCTCTCACCGCTACCTTTACCAAATCGTGTTCACACGCTTAGCTCAGACACAGTAGGACATGTTCATCGCCATTCCAATTCATCCCCGATGAATCAGACATGACTCAACTCTAAGCAGTAGCAGGCATGACAAGCAAGCATGAATGAGTAGGCACATCAGGGCTCAAACAACTCCTACTCATGCTAGTGGGTTTCATCTATTTACTGTGGCAATGACAGGTCATGCAGAGGATAAGGGGTTCAACTATCGCAGCAACTAACAGATGAATCGTTGTTGTCCTAATGCAGTAAAAGAGAGCAGGAGCGAGAGAGTGGGATTGTATCGGAATGAACAAGGGGTTTTTGCTTGCCTGGCACTTCTGAAGATGATATAGCTCTTCATCGGTGTCATTGAATTCATCGTCGGAACATACGTCTACCGAGGGGGAACAATCACCGGCCAACACAGAAAGAACACATCAATGCAATGCAACAAACATGATGTATGATCATCGCAGGTTAAGGTACTGAATTCACCTAATGCAACAGTTAGTCATATTAATTGAAGTGGAATTCAAACATATAGCAAATTCCAACTCCAAAACTACATACCATATATTCCATAAACATGAATTGTCCTAGTTGGTGATGTTAGCTTGCGCAAACATGCATGAACATGGCATAAACAGATTCTTCATATTTTTCTGATAATTTTTCATATATAATTTATCTTATTTGGAGTTATAGATAATTTTCTATGATTTTTAGAAGTATTGGGCATTTTCTGGAATTTCCTATAAAAGAATAAATCCAGTAAATGCTTTATTGCGTCAGCAGTGCGTCAGCGTGACATCAGCTGGTCAACTGGGTGCCTCCAGGTCAAACCTGATCGGTAGGGCCCATTGGTCAGTAGTTAGTTAACTAACTAAAGTTAGTTAGTGTTAAACTAATGCTAATCCTAGTTTAGTTAATGGCCTGGGGCCCACACGTCAGTGAGAGAGAGAGAGAGGTCAAACCCCTGGTCAGACGGGGTCAAACCTACCGGTGTTGAGTCGCCGGCGAGGCCGAGACGACGGAGAGTTCGGGATTGCTCCTCCGGCGCCCAATTGAGCAGCGGAGGGCACACGCGGGGGGATGGGGCTCGCCCGCATCCAGGGCGGCATGCGGCAGCAGCGGGGACGGCCGGAGCTCGCCGGAAACAACCTCACGGCGGCGGCCGGAGTTCGGTTGCGCGCGGGATCGTGTTGTGGTGCACGGGGAGGACGGCGGTGGGGTGATATGTGCTACGGGGAGCGTGCTGAGCACGATGGAGTGCTCGGACATGAGCTCCAGTGACTACCTCGACGGCGGCAACACGGTCGGCGGCGGAAAAGCTTCGGCTTAGGCGGCATGCTAGCTAGGGGATGAGCGGGACTACGGGACTAGGGGAGAACCAAAGGGGAGCTCACAGGGAGGTTGACCAGCAGATCAGTGGGCTCGGGGATGCCTCGGAGACAGCGAATCGACGCCGGCGATCTTCAGATGCCGGTGAGGAAGACGAGCTCGGGGGCATCACTGTAGGCCGTCCGGGGTGGTGTTATTCGGCTTGAAGAAGCGAGGCGTCGTGGCAGAACGATTTGGCACTTCGGCAGGGCGTGAGGAGTGCGGTGGCCGCGGTGGTGGTGAGCGGCGGCGACGGCTGCGTTCGGGTGGCTGCGAGGGGGAGAGCAGAGGAGAGGGAAGAGGCACGGGGAGAGTGGGAGATAAGTCGGGGGTTGCATGGCGACGCATGGAGGCGTCTAGGGTGTCGAGGACGCAGGCAACCAGGCAGGAGGTGGCTTGGGCGCGTGTGCACGCGCGGCGAGCACGCGCTCTGCCTACTGTCCTAGGGAGGAAGACGACAGGGGAGGTGGGCTGGGCCTGCACAGCGCCAGGTCAGGTGGGCTGCTACAGTGGTGGGCCGGTTGGCCCGCCATGTAAGTTCTCCCTCTTTCTCCTTTAATTTTGTTTTCTATTATTCTGTAGTCTTTAGGGCTTTATTAAAAATACTTAGACACTTCCAAAAATCATGAAACTACTCATGATCACTTTTGGGAATATATCCTACAGTAAACATTTTAGTTTATGATTATTTGAGCATTTAAAATATTTAATAGCATTTAAATTCCCAAATGCAAATAGAGTATGATTTAATCCAGAGCCCAAATATGTCATGCAAAAATGTGCATCACCTCTGGTTACTGTTTCCAGCTTTTTCCAAGAATGATGAACATTTTTTTAAAGCCATTTGGATTTACTAGAAATATTTTGGTTGAACCTAGTGGATTCCTTTAATGCTAGGGTTTAGGCAATCCCCATTTCAAGTTTCTTTCAAAGTTTAAACATGATGCACACAAGAAGTTACCCTAGTGCAATGCCAAAAGCTAGGGATGTGACAACTCACCCCCACTAAACAAGAATCTTGTCCCGAGATTCAAGCATAGGGTAAGATAAAGGGGAACACAACTAACACAATCTTCATGATCCAAGTTGCACTTGATATGAACGTTGATTCGATCACCATCATTGTCTCGACGTCTTGCCCCGAGAACTCCAACTAACATGACAATGAGAGGAAAGAGAAAACTCTAGAAGGATCGATCTTATCAAAGATTGAACAACTCAGGATCAACTCACAGAGTGAGAAATTGAAACATCTCTCGAGCTGAGACACGAAGTACACATCTAGAGGGGTGGAGTGGAACATATGACGAGGGTTCACTAGGTACACAACAATTCCACACCTAAGAGGGTGGTGAACGGTTGTCAACGTAGCGAGGATTTGAGTTGCCATGATACCATAATGAGACACCCTAGAGAAGGATGACTCGTAGAATTATCCCTTAAGTGGCAAAAAGAATTACTTTTGATCCAGAGATCAATAAAATTCTCTATACCATCCTAGGGAAAATCTCGAGCAATCGTTTGAAGGAGTTCGAAAGAATGACATACCCTGACTAGAATGGATGATGTGGACTACCTTGTTGAAGACAATGCAATGGACGATTTTTGCTTATCATCGGAAATGGATGGGATCCATGGTAAGTCCACCTTTGAAGATGAGCCTGGATAGTAACTGCTGAGAAGGGCAGCCCATGGAAAATTGGCACGATGGGGTGCAAGCTGGGAACAAAATGCAAATGTTGGGAATGTTCCAACCATCATATCTGCCCGAGATTCAGATCTGGTTGGTGTCAGGATATTCCAGACTCATCAAGTCAAGAAAGAAAAATGAAAGTTGGCAACACAAATCGACGAGATGGCGTTGCGAGATTCTCGGGGAGTGAACTGCGATAGCAAGCTCCAAAATATGAGTTGGTTCTGCTACACACATGTGAACACGTTGTCCAAGACAAGCATGACCACATAGTAGTCTTATAATGAAACACTACCAAGTTCACGAGGGAACCGTCAATGAGGATATCGAAGTCCTTGCGTAAGTCTAGCTCCTAAGAAGAAACTTCTTCTCCTTGAACAAACCAATCAATGGCTTGGTGTGCTAGGAACACATATCGAGTGGAGGTAATTAATCTACCAAACCATAGAATACTTCGCACATATGCATGACTGATTTGGGATGATTCCAAGGGAAACAAAACAAACCTTTCTCAAATTCATGGCGGCAACTTACACCAAATGCACGTGAAACGGAGAAGGTCACTTCTTTCATCCAACATATGCTTCATCAACGGGACATGAAGGCATTGCTTACAAGTTTTCAACACTAGGTTGATGTTCAACATGAATCATGGGGGAGACAAAATGCTGCTGATGGGCTCAACAACAACTCATCGGAATTTCCATATCACTGGACTTCCACCATCATGTGAACACGGTGATAGCATTGGTGAGACCAAAAGATGTAATGGTGTATTCTCGAGGGATCAACCATGAGTAAGACAACATTACGAACATCGTTGGTTCTGATTTGACTTAACGATAGCCCATACTCAAGTCAAAGTTTTGACAAGACAATAGATCCAACAACTGATCACGAGGACCAATTGGTGAAGATATCATCTTTCTTCAACACACACACAACACAAAGATATCCCTTCAGAAAGAACCAAATTTGGCAAAGCCTTTTATCTTCCAACTCTCCAAGTTGTTGTCTAGCTCAACCAACTAGCTCAGGGATATCCAACACAGAATTTTGGAGAAAGAGTGGTTTATTCAAAAACCAACTTGATCACGAACTCAACATATCGGTCAGGTGACAACCTGGTAACACTTCCGAGAAGATTTTCACAAAATCACGAACCACCGATATGTCTCTAAGCTCGAGAACAATCTTGCTTTTCAAGGCAAGACGACATGATCAGAAGAGTAAGGGATCCAATCCTAACTCAAAGATCGAAGAGTGCACCAGAAATAAGGACAAGATAGCACGATTGATCCTAGAATAGTGATTCGATAACCAACACGCTAAGAATGATATTAATGTCCATTAACTACCAATCAACACGGTTGCTAGGAGTATTGATTTCACACATCATGGTTCACTTGCCGGCATTCCGGTTGCGACAACACAGGACCGAGGAATGAACGATGATGGCGAGAAGTATCACTGTATCAAGAGTTCATAGAAGGTTGTGCAATTCCTATGATATTCCTGACATAGAGAGGGCAATACTTCAGGGTAGAACATAATCAAAAGCTGGATTGGCATTTTGATCTGCGGAATACAACTGCTTTGACCCAATCCTAGATATGGATGAGGTAATGGAGTTTGTTTCTCCTAGTCATTCTGAAATAGAACGGCTTGACGGACCATGATAATAATAAGCATCGATAACACGAATGCAAAACTAAAGAGGGACAACTCAAAGGAACATATAACTTTCTGAGTTGTGGATGCATAGATTAGTATGTCGAATCAAGTTCAACAGGTTTCTATCGGATAGCCCATGCAGAAAGGTAGAACTGACAGAATCACAATTATGAATGGAGAACTCCTCAAGAGTACTCTGATTGTGATATTTTGGTTCAAAGAACTTCTGCCTTAACAGTTCATGGTATTTGGAAGGAAGAAATACCACAGACCTCGAGGGCTGTCGCAAGGTTACTAATATCCTAAAGGCACGAGTAAACACTATCAACAGGAGGTAAGTAGGGTGAATCTCGGGTTCAAGAACCCAGGAATAGAATACCTACTACTAAATGGCACCACGGGATGCTTTTGAGAATAATGGCCAGAACCATCACACTGGGGGTGCAAAGCTTTGCTAGATTACTAAGTGGTCCTCTAAGACACCTAGGGTCATAACACTAACTCCAACATACATGTCAAGGCAACGGAGTACCTCAACAGACCGATTAGTGTGGTTGAACTGGCCCAAAGGGACATCGGGAAAAGAAGGAAGGGATTTGCAAATGCATCAGACTATTTAGAAACCTGGGATGACTCGGACAGCATAACGGCTGTAAATGCTCAAAAATATTTGAGACATCCTAAAAAATGGTGGCATAACCACTCAACAACATCATAATATCAAGGTTCCGAGACCAACTATGAACACAGGGAAGTACTGGAAGCTGAACTGAGACATGAATCCATCAATCCTATAAGTCTATGGACTGGTAACACGTCATCCTGGTAGAAGAAGAGAGCCTAGTCCTTAACCCGCGTTGAATGAGAAGAGAATGACTCGGATCAGAGGGCATAAGGTAAAGGAGTAAAAGAGCCTTACGTTCCCTCCCACAATCAATTCCCCTACATATAACTAAAGCATTTCTAGACTCAACTTCGACCAGTTTGGCTTGGTAATCCTACAGGCAGTCAGGCTCTGATACCAAAGCTGTTAGGACCCCGATTCCAAGTCACATCGATCTAGCCGGTAACACCTCATATCACTTTGCGGCCTCACGCACGGTATTCCCACGGGTGTCACCTTACCATGGCCCGGGACCGTTTGCGCCTTTTGGCTCACGTATATGATAGTGTCGCTAGCATCCATTTGACAGAGAACCCGGGCCGACATGGCTAGTCGTGAACCCAAAGCGGCACCAACCTATGGGGACAGGCATACATGAATCACATCGAGCATGTCGGTCATCAGCGTGTGAATCCGAGCTGTAGCACTGGGCTAACGGGACTCCGGGGAACCCGGGCTGTAGCAGGCTAGGTAGGACTCCGGATGTCACCGCATGACATTTCCCCGAAGGGACAGACATAGGAACGAAGTGAAACACATGCCAGCCAGTCAAGTGTCCTGAGCAGTAGTGCTGGGCTAGCAGGACTCCGGTGAACCGGGCTGTAGCGGACTACTATGGCTCATGGAAGCACTAGACTACATTTCCCCATAAGAGAGGCTGCCAAGGATAAACAACTGGATTGTCGGATCCCACACATACCAAGCATTTCAATCATACACACAATATGCTCGATATGGGTAAATTCAACATGGCATCACAACATAACTCTACGACTCAAATATTTATTCATTAGGCTCTGAGGAGCGAGATATTACAAACATGGGTCTCATGACCCAACAATCATAGCATACAAATCAAAGCACATGCGGAAGCTTAACATGTCTGAGTACAGACATCTACAAATGGAAAGGCTAAGAAGCCTGACTATCTACCAGATCCTGCCGAGGGCACAAGATCGTAGCTTAGGTATCAAGCTAAACGTCGAAGTCCACGCGAAACTACTAGAGAGACTGAAGTCTCTCTACAAAACATAAATTAAGCAAACGTGAGTACAAAAGTACTCAACAAGACTTACATCAGAACTAGCTACATATGCATCGGTATCAACAAGGGGGGGTGGTGGAGTTTAACTGCATCAAGCCAGCTTTGACTCGGTGGCTATCTTAAACTACGACTGTAAGTAACTCTTTTGAGGTGGCGCACACGAGTCCACATATTCACCATATCAATACACCACTATGGATCCGCTCCCGTCTCCCTACGAGAATGCCATCCATTGCACTCACGCTTATCTTGCGCATTTTAGAGTATCCACTTTCACTTGTCTATGAACTATGCAAGGGGTCCAAGTTTCCATATCTGAGGAATCCGGCTATTCGAATAGATAGTGATAACCCTGCAGGTGTGTCCTTCTTCACACATGCTCCCACCACCTATCACCATATACACGTCATGTATCTCGGCAACCTTCAAGTGGAAGCCTGGCAAGGGTATCGGCCACGACCTGACTAACCAGACAAGTCTCTAGTCTAGGTTTATCGCCTATTCGGGTTCAATCCGCGAGGAGATCCGGCCGGAGTTTCGCTCACAGCCCCAAATGATGTGTGCAGGGTTCCCGAGACACCAAACGGGCGCCCGGTACACCGTGCCATGGTGTATCTACCGCATCATAGCCCACCCCTAGGGTCAGCGCTACGCACGGCTGCCAACACATATCCTATAAACACCAGAAACTAGTTGCAACTCCTGGACAGAGGACTAGGGCAGTTAATAAGTCAAGAGGGTCAATTAAGGATCCCAATGAGTGGTAGTAGTTGTTCATGGATCACAAACACAGAACTCAGTTCCTGAGGACGGTTTCAATGAGACAACCCACCATGTACTCCTACATGGCCTCTCACCGCTACCTTTACCAAATCGTGTTCACACGCTTAGCTCACACACAGTAGGACATGTTCATCGCCATTCCAATTCATCCCCGATGAATCAGACCTGACTCAACTCTAAGTAGTAGCAGGCATGACAAGCAAGCTTGAATGAGTAGGCACATCAGGGCTCAAACAACTCCTACTCATGCTAGTGGGTTTCATCTATTTACTGTGGCAATGACAGGTCATGCAGAGGATAAGGGGTTCAATTACCACAGCAAGTAGCAGATGAATCGTTGTTGTCCTAATGCAGTAAAAGAGAGCAGGAGCGAGAGAGTGGGATTGTATCGGAATGAACAAGGGGTTTTTGCTTGCTTGGCACTTATGAAGATGATATAGCTCTTCATCGGTGTCATCGAATTCATCGTCGAAACATAGATCTACCGAGGGGATCAATCACCGGCAAACACAGAAAGAACACATCAATGCAATACAACAAACATGATGTATGATCATGGCATGTTAAGGTACTGAATTCACCTAATGCAACAGTTATTCATATTAATTGAAGTGGAATTCAAACATATAGCAAATTCCAACTGCAAAACTACATACCATATATTCCATAAACATGAATTGTCCTAGTTGGTGATGTTAACTTGCCCAAACATGCATGAACATGGCATAAACAGATTCGTCATATTTTTCTGATAATTTTTCATATATAATTTATCTTATTTAGAGTTATAGATAATTTTCTATGATTTTTGGAAGTATTGGGTATTTTCTGGAATTTCCTGTAAAAGAATAAATCCAGTAAATGCTTTATTGCGTCAGCAGTGCGTCAGCGTGACGTCAGCTGGTCAACTAGGCGCCTCAGGTCAAACCTGACCGGTAGGGCCCACTGGTCAATAGTTAGTTAACTAACTAAAGTTAGTTAGTGTTAAACTAATGCTAATCCTAGTTTAGTTAATGGCCCGGGGCCCACACGTCTGTGTGAGAGAGTGAGGTCAAACCCCTGGTCAGACGGGGTCAAACCTATTGGCATTGAGTCGCCGGCGAGGCCGAGACGGCGGAGAGTTCACGATTGCTCCTCCGGCGCCCAATCGAGCAGCGGAGGGCACGCGCGGGGAGCCGGGGCTCGCCTGCATCCAGGGCGGCATGCGGCAGCAGCAGGGACGGCCGGAGCTTGCCGGAAGCAAACTCACGGCGGCGACCGGAGTTCGGTTGCGCGCGGGATCGCGTTGTGGTGCACGGGGAGGACGACGGTGGGGTGATATGTGCTACGGGGAGCGTGCTGAGCACGATGGAGTGCTCGGACATGAGCTCCTGTGACTAGCTCGACGGCGGCAACACGATCGGCGGTGGAAAAGCTTCGGCCAAGGCGGCATGCTAGCTAGGGGACGAGCGGGACTACGGGATTGGGGGAGAACCGAAGGGGAGCTCACAGGGAGGTCGACCAGAAGATAAGTGGGCTCGGGGATGCGTCGGAGACGGTGAATCGACGCTGGCGATCTTTAGATGCCGGTGAGGAAGACGAGCTCGGGGGCATCACTGTAGGCCATCCGGGGTGGTGTTATTCGGCTTGAATAAGAGAGGCGTCGTGGCGGAGCGATTTGGCACTGCGGCTGGGCGTGGGGAGTGCGGTGGCCGCGGTGGTGGTGAGCGGCGGCAACGGCTGCGTTCGGGTGGCCGCGAGGGGGAGAGCAAAGGGGAGGGAAGAGGCACGGGGAGAGTGGGAGAGAGGTCGGGGGCTGCGTGGCGACGCATGGAGGCGTCTAGGGTGTCGAGGACGCAGGCAACCAGGCAGGAGGTGGCTTGGGCGCGTGTGCGCGCGCGGCGAGCACACGCTCTGCCTACTGGCCTAGGGAGGAAGACGACAGGGGAGGTGGAGGTGGGCTGGGCCGGCACAGTGCTAGGCCAGGTGGGCTGCTACAGTGGTGGGCCGGTTGGCCCGCCACGTAAGTTCTCCCTCTTTCTCCTTTAATTTTGTTTTCTATTATTCTGTAGTCTTTAGGGCTTTCTTAAAAATACTTAGACACTTCCAAAAATCATGAAACTACTCATGCTCACTGTTGGGAATATATCCTATAGTAAACATTTTAGTTTATGATTATTTGAGCATTTAAATGCCCAAATGCAAATAGAGTATGATTTAATCCAGAGCCCAAATATGTCATGCAAAAATGTGCATCACCTCTGGTTACTGTTTCCAGCTTTTTCCAAGAATGATGAACATTTTTTTAAAGCCATTTGGATTTAGTGGAAATAGTTTGGTTGAACCTAGTGGATTCCTTTAATGCTAGGGTTTAGGCAATCCCCATTTCAAGTTTCTTTCAAAGTTTAAACATGATGCACACATGAAGTTACCCTAGTGCAATGCCAGAAGCTAGGGATGTGACAATATCCGCTGCCTGGTTACTGTCTCTAGTGACGTGATGAAATTCGAGCCCCCCCGAACCGAGCTGATATTTTTAATACGTCGTTTCCATATGCCGCCATTTTTGGATCTTTTGCATTGAACTCTCCATTTACCTGAGATACTGCGAGGTTCGAGTTGCCACATGATACGTCCATTTTGCATCATGCTTTTATATCAATATTTATTGCATTATGGCCTGTTATTACACATTATGTCACAATACTTTTGCCTATTCTCTCTTATTTTACAAGGTTTACATAAAGAGGGAGAATGCCGGCAGCTGGGATTCTGGCTGGAAAAGGAGCAAATATTAGAGACCTATTCTGCACAGCTCCAAAAGTCCTGAAACTTCACGGATGATGTTTTCCAAATATATAAAAAACATTGAGCGCAAGAACTTCACCAGGGGGGCCACACCCTGTCCACGAGGGTGGGGGGCACGCCCTACCCCCCTCGGCGCGCCCCTACCTCATGTGCCCCCTGGTGGCCCTCTGGTGACCATCTTCTGCTATATGGACTCTTTCGATGGAAATTATTTTCATAAGCCATCTTCTCGGACGAAACTCCGCCGCCACGAGCGGAACCTTGGCGAAACCAATCTAGGGTTCTGGCAGGGCTGTTCTGCCGGGGAAACTTCCCTCCCGGAGGGGGAAATCATCGCCATTGTCATCACCAACGCTCCTCTCATCGGGAGAGGTCAATCTCCATCAGCATCTTCATCAGCACCATCTCATCTCAAAACCCTAGTTCATCTCTTGTATCCAATTCTTGTCTCCAAGTCCGGGATTGGTGCTAGTAGGTTGCTAGTAATGTTAATTACTCCTTGTAGTTGATGCTAGTTGGTTTAATTGGTGGAAGATCATATGTTCAGATCCTATATGCACATTAATACCCCTCTGATTATGAACACGTTTATGCTTTGTGAGTAGTTACTTTTGTTCCTGAGGACATGGGAGATGTCTTGCTATTAGTAGTCATGTGAATTTGGTATTCGTTCGATATTTTGATGAGACGTATGTTGTCTCTCCTCTAGTGGTGTTATGTGAACATCGACTACATGACACTTCACCATTGTTTTGGCCTAGAGGAAGGGATTGGGAAGTAATAAGTAGATGATGGATTGCTAGAGTGACAGAAGCTTAAACCCTAGTTTATGCGTTGCTTTGTAAGGGGCTGATTTGGATCCATATGTTTCATGCTATGGTTAGGTTTACCTTAATACTTTTGTTGTATTTGCAGATGCTTGCAATAGAGGTTAATCATAAGTAGGATGCTTGTCCAAGTAAGGGCAGCACCCAAGCACCGGTCCACCCACATACCAAATTATCAAAGTACCGAACGCGAATCATATGAACGTGATGAAAACTAGCTTGACGATATTCCCATGTGTCCTCGGGAGCGCTTTACATCATATAAGAGTTTGTCCAGACTTGTCCTTTGCTACAAAAGGATTGGGCCACCTTGCTGCACCTTAGTTACTTTTGTTACTTGTTGCTCGTTACAAATTATCCTATCACAAAACTATCGGTTACCACTTATTTCAGTACTTGTAGAGAATACCTTGCTGGAAACCGCTTATCATTTCCTTCTGCTCCTCGTTGGGTTCGACACTCTTACTTATCGAAAGGACTATGATAGATCCCCTATACTTGTGGGTCATCAAGACTCTTTTCTGGTGCCGTTTCCGGGGAGTGAAGCGCCTTTGGTAAGGAAAAATTTATATAGTGTGCTAAAATTTACCGTCACTTGTTACTATGGAAAGTAATCCTCTAAGGGGCTTGTTCGGGGTATCTTCTCCCCGACCAGTAGAGCAAAGAGTCGCTCCTCAACCTACTGATAATGAAAATGCTTGCTTTGAAATTCCTTTGGGTATGGTAGAAAAACTACTAGCTAATCCTTTTATAGGAGATGTAACAAAACATCCTGATGAGCATCTAATATATGTGGATGAAGTTTGTGGATTATTTAAGCTTGCAGGTGTACCCGGAGATGTTGTTAAGAAGAAGGTTTTCTCTTTATCTTTGAGGGGAGATGCATCGACATGGTATAGGCTATGTGATGATATGGAGTCTTGGAACTACAAACGATTGAAATTGGAATTTCATCAAAAGTTTTATCCTATGTATCTTGTTCATCGTGATCGCAATTATATATATATAATTTTTGGCCTCGCGAAGGAGAAAGCATCGCTCAAGCTTGGGGGAGGCTTAAGTCAATGTTATATTCATGCCCCAATCATGAGCTCTCAAGAGAAATGATTATTCAAAAAATTTATGCTCAGCTTTTTGGTAAAAATCACACCATGCTTGATACTTCTTGTGCTGGCTCTTTTATGATGAAGACTATTGAATTCAAATGGGATTTATTGGAAAGAATTAAACGCAACTCTGAATATTGGGACCTCGACAATGGTAAGGAGTCAGTTATAACACCTAGTTTTGATTGTGTTAAATCTTTTATGGATACCGATATTTTTCATAAATTTAGCACTAAATATGGACTTGACTCTGAGATAGTAGCTTCTTTCTATGAATCTTTTGCTGCTTATGTTGATCTCCCCAAGGAGAAGTGGTTTAAATATCATCCTCCCATAGAAGTAAACGTAGCTGCACCTATTAAAGTTGAAGAAAATGCTATTACTTATAATGATCCTATTGTTCCTACTTCTTATGTTGAGAAACCACCTTTCCCTGTTAGGATAAAGGATCATGCTAAAGCTTCAACTGTGGTTCATAAAAGCAATATTAAAATATATACACCTCCTGAGCAAGTTAAAGTTGAACCTAATATTGCTATTGTTAAAGATCTCTTGTCTGATAATATAGATGGGCATGTTATTTATTTCTGTAAGGAAACTGCTAGAATGGCTAAACCCCGTGATACAAATAAACCTAGACCTGTGATAGGCATGCCTGTTATTTCTGTTAAAATAGGAGATCATCGTTATCATGGCTTGTGTGATATGGGTGCTAGTGCTAGTGCAATACCTTATTCTTTATACCAAGAAGTTATGCATGATATTGCACCTGCTGAGATGGAAGATATTGATCTCACAATTAAACTTGCTAAAAGAGATACTAGTTCACCAATGGGAATTGTTAGAGATGTTGAAGTTTTGTGTGGGAAAACTAAATATCCTGTGGATTTTCTTGTTCTTGGTTCCCCACAAGATAGTTTTTGTCCCATTATATTTGGTAGACCCTTCTTAAATACTGTTAATGCTACCATAGATTGCAAAAGGGATGTTGTTACTGTTAGTTTAGATGATATGACTCATGAATTTAATTTTTCTAAATTTAGTAGACAACACCGTGAAGAAGAATTACCTAGTAAGGATGAAATTATTGGTCTTGATTCTATTGCCATACCTCCTAGTGATCCTTTAGAACAATATTTGAAAATGATATGTT
The DNA here is from genome assembly GCA_034509565.1 of Triticum monococcum. Classification (NCBI taxonomy): domain Eukaryota; kingdom Viridiplantae; phylum Streptophyta; class Magnoliopsida; order Poales; family Poaceae; genus Triticum; species Triticum monococcum. The sequence continues at coordinate 481,930,605 of CM067843.1, forward strand.
TATGAATGAAAGAAGGGAATTAGATGAAGTATTCTTTAAACAGGAACCTATTTTGAAAAACAATTTACCTGTTGAAATCCTAGGGGATCCTCCTCCACCCAAGGGTGATCCCGTGTTTGAGCTTAAACTGTTACCTGATACTCTTAAATATGCTTATCTTGATGAGAAAAAGATATATCCTGTTATTATTAGTGCTAACCTTTCAGAATATGAAGAAGAGAGATTATTAAAAACTCTGAAGAAGAACCGTGCTGCTATTGGGTATACTCTTGATGATCTTAAGGGCATTAGTCCCACTCTATGTCAACATAAAATTAATTTGGAAGAAGATGCTAAACCAGTTCGCGATCATCAACGTTGGTTGAATCCTAAAATGAAAGAAGTGGTAAGAAAGGAGATAATAAAGCTCCTTGAGGCAGGTATAATTTATCCCGTTGCTGATAGTAAGTGGGTAAGTCCTGTCCATTATGTCCCTAAGAAGGGAGGTATTACTATTGTTCCTAATGATAAAGATGAATTGATTCCTCAAAGAATTATTACTGATTATAGGATGGTAATTGATTTCCGCAAATTAAATAAGTCTACTAAAAAAGATCATTACCCCTTACCTTTTATCGATCAAATGCTAGAAAGATTATCCAAACATACACATTTTTGCTTTCTAGATGGTTATTCTGGTTTCTCTCAAATACCTGTGTCAGCCAAAGATCAATCAAAGACTACTTTTACATGCCCTTTTGGTACTTTTGCTTATAGACGTATGGCTTTTGGTTTATGTAATGCACCTGCTACCTTTCAAAGATGCATGATGGCTATATTCTCTGACTTTTGTGAAAAGGTCTGTGAGGTTTTCATGGACGACTTTTCCGTATGGATCTTCTTTTGATGATTGCTTGAGCAACCTTGATCGAGTTTTGCAGAGATGTGAAGAAACTAATCTTATCTTGAATTGGGAAAAGTGCCACTTTATGGTTAATGAAGGTATTGTCTTGGGGCATAATGTTTCTGAAAGAGGTATTGAAGTTGATAAAGCCAAGGTCCCATGTCCCAAGGACATCACAGGTATAAGAAGTTTCCTTGGTCATGCCGGTTTTTATAGGAGGTTCATTAAGGACTTCTCAAAAATCTCTCGGCCTCTGACTAATTTATTACAAAAGATATACCATTTGTCTTTGATGATGATTGTGTAGAAGCATTTGAAATACTTAAGAAAGCATTGATCTCTGCACCTATTGTTCAGCCACCTGATTGGAATTTACCCTTTGAAATTATGTGTGATGCTAGTGATTATGCTGTAGGTGCTGTTCTAGGACAAAGAGTTGATAAGAAACTAAATGTTATTCAATATGCTAGTAAAACTCTAGACAATGCTCAAAGAAATTATGCTACAACTAAAAAAGAATTCTTAGCAGTTGTATTTGCTTGTGATAAGTTTAGACCTTATATTGCTGATTCTATAGTAACTATTCACACTGATCATGCTGCTATTAAATATCTTATGGAAAAGAAAGATGCTAAACCTAGACTGATTAGATGGGTTCTCTTGCTTCAAGAATTTGATTTACATATTGTTGATAGAAAAGGAGCTGAGAACCCCGTTGTAGACAACTTGTCTAGGCTAGAAAATGTGCTTGATGACCCACTAACAATTGATGATAGCTTTCCTGATGAGCAATTAAATGTCATAAATACTTCTCATACTGCTCCATGGTATGCTGACTATGCTAATTACATCGTTGCTAAGTTTATACCACCTAGTTTCACAAACCAGCAAAAGAAAAAGTTCTTCTATGATTTGAGGCATTACTTTTGGGATGACCCACATCTTTATAAAGGAGTAGATGGTGTTATTAGATGTTGTGTACCTGAGCATGAACAGGAACAGATCCTACGCAAGTGTCACTCCGAAGCTTATGGAGGACACCACGCTGGAGATAGAACTGCACATAAGGTACTGCAATCTGGTTTTTATTGGCCTCCTCTCTTCAAGGATGCCCGTAAGTTTGTCTTATCTTGTGATGAATGTCAAAGAATTGGTAATATTAGTAGACGTCAAGAAATGCCTATGAATTATTCACTTGTTATTGAATCATTTGATGTTTGGGGCTTTGACTATATGGGACCTTTTCCTTCCTCTAATGGTTATACACACATTTTAGTTGCTGTTGATTACGTTACTAAGTGGGTAGAAGCTATTCCAACTAGTAGTGCTGATCATAACACTTCTATTAAAATGCTTAAAGAAGTTATTTTTCCAAGGTTTGGAGTCCCTAGATATTTAATGACTGATGGTGGCTCACATTTTATTCATGGTGCTTTCCGTAAAATGCTTGCTAAATATGATGTTAATCATAGAATTGCATCTCCTTATCACCCTCAGTCTAGTGGTCAAGTAGAATTGAGTAATAGAGAACTCAAATTAATTTTGCAAAATACTGTCAATAGGTCTAGAAAGAATTGGTCCAAGAAACTTGATGATGCATGATGGGCCTATAGAACTGCATATAAAAATCCTATGGGTATGTCTCTGTACAAAATGGTCTATGGAAAAGCATGTCACTTACCTCTCGAACTAGAACACAAGGCTTATTTGGCTATTAAAGAACTTAATTATGATCTTAAACTTGCCGGTGAGAAGAGGTTATTTGATATTAGCTCACTTGATGAATGGAGAACCCAAGCCTACGAAAATGCCAAGTTGTTTAAAGAAAAAGTTAAAAGATGGCATGACAAAAGGATACAAAAGTGTGAGTTTAATGTAGGTGATTATGTATTGCTATACAACTCTCGTTTAAGATTTTTTGCAGGAAAACTTCTCTCTAAATGGGAAGGTCCTTACGTTATTGAGGAGGTCTACCATTCCGGTGCCATAAAAATCAACAACTTCGAAGGCACAAATCCGAAGGTCGTGAACGGTCAAAGAATCAAACACTACATCTCAGGTAATCCTATAAATGTTGAAACCAATGTTATTGAAACAATAACCCCGGAGGAATACATAAAGGACACTTTTCAGAATGTTTCAGACTCTGAAAAGGAATAGGTATGTGGTACGGTAAGTAAACCGACTCCAAAACAGTTTATAAGGCAATATTTCTCCGTTTTGGAATATTTAGAAAAATAGAAAAATAAGCAGCAGTCCGGAAAGGACACGAGGACTCCACGAGGGTGGAGGGCGCGCCCTACCCCCCTGGGCGCGCCCCCTACCTTGTGGGCACCTCGTGTGCTCGCTGGACTCTGTTTTCTTACAGAACACGTAATTTGGTCGGTGAAAATTCATTATATAATCTCCCAGGGGTTTTGACCCCCGTATCACACAAAAATCTCTTGTCTTTGTTTTGAGCTGTCCTGCTGTAGACAGAGCAACATGTCGTCCCAGGATTCAGAAGGGGAAAGCTATGTGGCTGATTACCTCGCAGATCCTAAGGTCTATGGGGATGTGGAGCACCGTGGTTGGACTACGGAAGAAGGAGAGGACTATGAACCCAAGGGAAAGGTGGAGACGAGCTCAGATGAAGATGAAGTCCCACTACCTCAACCTGGGGACATGCATGTGGAGTTCAAAAAGTCAAGCCTCCCGGATAGGGTAAAGAAACCTAAGATCGAGTTTATCCCTTTCCGCCTCTTGTAGGAGAACAAGCAGGAACTATGCAAAAAGATACTAAGCTTGGAGCAGGAGATCGAGGACCTAAGGGACCAAAATTCTGTCCTCAAACGCAAATTAAGGAAGAAGCCCACGCCATCAACAAAATCACCACCGTCTCCTCCAACAAAGAAGAATTGAGTATCTGGTATGGCACTCCACTTGGCAACTGCCAAGCTTGGGGGAGTGCCCCTGTATCGTATCACCATCACTTTTATCTTTGCCGTTTTTCTTAGTTCGATCCTTTTGGTAATATCTTGATCTAGTAGAATAAAAGTTCTTAGTATGATCTAGTTGTGAGTTTTGCTTTATTATCCTTCTATGTAATCGAGTCCGTGAGCTATATAATAAAGATTAGTATTGAGTCAAGGGCTTGATTATTTTGCCATGATCCTAAGTGAATAAAATAAAAGAGAAAGAAATAGAAAGAAACAAAGAGATCATGTGACTCTTATGGAGAGTAATGAGCTCACATAGAAAGAGTATGATGAATAAAAGTTATTGAGGGTTGACAAACATAGTTTTGGTCATCGTTGCAATTATTAGGAAGTAATGAAGAAAGAGAGGTCTTCACATATAAATATACTATCTTGGACATCTTTTATGATTGTGAGCACTCATTAAAATATGACATGCTAAAGAGTTGATATTGGACAAGGAAGACAACGTAATGGGTTATGTTTTCTTACATCTAAGATAAATTATATTGTCCTGGATCCTCCAACATGTTGAGCTTGCCTTTCTCCCTCGTGCTAGCCAAATTCATTGAACCAAGTAAAAATACTACTTGTGCTTCCAAATACCCTTAAACCAGGTTTGCCATGAGAGTCCACCATACCCACCTATGGATTGAGTAAGATCCATCAAGTAAGTTGTCATCGGTGCAAGCAATAAAAATTGCTCTCTAAATATGTATGATTGATTGGTGTGGAAGGAATAAGCTTTATACGATCGTGTGATATGGAAGTAATAAAAGCGACAGACTGCATAATAAAGGTCCATATCACAAGTGGCAATATAAAGTGACGTTCTTTCACATTAGGATTTTGTGCATCCAACCATAAAAGCGCATGACAACCTCTGCTTCCCTCTGTGAAGGGCCTATCCTTTACTTTTGTCTCCTATATTACAAAAGAGTCATGGTGATCTTCACCCTTCCTTTTTACATTTTGTCCTTTGGCAAGCACAATATGTTGGAAAGATCTTGGTATATATGGCTAATTGGATGTGAGTTTTCATGAACTATTACTGTTGACATTACTCTTGAGGTAAAATGTTGGGAGGCAAAAACTATAAGCTCCTATCTTTCTCTGTGTCCGATGAAAACTCCATACCCATAAGTATTGTGTGAGTGTCAGCAATTGTGAAAAATTATATGATAGTTGAGTATGTGGACTTGCTTAAAAGCTCTTATACATTGACTCTTCCCTATGTTATGATAGATTGCAATTGCTTCAATGACTGAGATTATAGTTTGTTAGTTTTCAATGAAGTTTACGATTCATACTTGATATTGTGATTGAATTATTACTCTAGCATAAGATATCATATGACAAGAATTATATAAGTTTCTGCTCTAAGAATGATCATGATGCCCTCATGTCCGTATTTTATTTTTATCGACACCTTCATCTCTAAACATGTGGACATATTCTTCGATTTCAGCTTTTCGCTTGAGGACAAGCGAGGTCTAAGCTTGGGGGAGTTGATACGTCCATTTTGCATTATGCTTTTATATCAATATTTATTGCATTATGGGCTGTTATTACACATTATGTCACAATACTTATGCCTATTCTCTCTTATTTTACAAGGTTTACATAAAGAGGGAGAATGCCGGCAGCTGGGATTCTGGCTGGAAAAGGAGCAAATATTAGAGACCTATTCTGCACAGCTCCAAAGTCCCGAAACTTCACGGATGATGTTTTCCAAATATATAAAAAACATTGAGCGCAAGAACTTCACCAGGGGGCCACACCCTGCCCACGAGGGTGGGGGGCGCGCCCCCAACCTCGTGGGCCCCCTGGTGGCCCTCCGATGACAATCTTCTGCTATATGGACTCGTTCGATGGAAATTTTTTTCATAAGCCATCTTCTCGGACGAAACTCCGCCGCCATGAGGCGGAACCTTGGTGGAACCAATCTAGGGTTCTGGCGAGGCTGTTCTGCCGGGGAAACTTCCCTCCCGGAGGGGGAAATCATCGCCATCATCATCACCAACGCTCCTCTCATAGGGAGAGGTCAATCTCCATCAACATCTTCATCAGCACCATCTCATCTCAAAACCCTAGTTCATCTCTTGTATCCAATTCTTGTCTCCAAGTCCGGGATTGGTGCTAGTAGGTTGCTAGTAGTGTTAATTACTCCTTGTAGTTGATGCTAGTTGGTTTAATTGGTGGAAGATCATATGTTCAGACCCTATATGCACATTAATACCCCTCTGATTATGAACATGTTTATGCTTTTTGAGTAGTTACTTTTGTTCCTGAGGACATGGGAGAAGTCTTGCTATTAGTAGTCATGTAAATTTGGTATTCGTTCGATATTTTGATGAGATGTATGTTGTCTCTCCTCTAGTGGTGTTATGTGAACGTAGACTACATGACACTTCACCATTGTTTGGGTCTATAGGAAGGCATTGGGAAGTAATAAGTAGATGATGGGTTGCTAGAGTGATAGAAGCTTAAACCCTAGTTTATGCGTTGCTTCGTAAGGGGCTTATTTGGATCCATATGTTTCATGCTATGGTTAGGTTTACCTTAATACTTTTGTTGTATTTGGGGATGCTTGCAATAGAGGTTAATCATAAGTGGGATGCTTGTCCAAGTAAGGGCAGCACCCAAGCACCGGTCCACCCACATACCAAATTATCAAAGTACCAAACGCGAATCATATGAACGTGATGAAAACTAGTTTGATGATATTCCCATGTGTCCTCGGGAGCGCTTTACATCATATAAGAGTTTGTCCAAGCTTGTCCTTTTCTACAAAAGGATTGGGCCACCTTGCTGCACCTTAGTTACTTTTGTTACTTGTTGCTCGTTACAAATTATCCTATCACAAAACTATCTGTTACCACTTATTTCAGTACTTGCAGAGAATACCTTGCTGGAAACCGCTTACCATTTCCTTCTGCTCCTCGTTGAGTTCGACACTCTTACTTATCGAAAGGACTACAATAGATCCCCTATACTTGTGGGTCATCACCACACACCTCTAGGCGTCGTATGCCCATGGAGACAGCCATGCAGAGACCATGTAGATGTGCCTCGTATTCGGCTGCATTGTTAGAGTCCGTATACATGATTTGCAACACATAACGGACTGTGTCCCCTGTAGGGGATGTCAAGATGATGCCAGCCCCCAGTCCAACTAGCATTTTAGAGCCGTCGAAGTACATGATCCAGTTGGAGTAGTAACTGTACTCTTTGGGGAGCTCGGCTTTCGTCCACTCTGCAATGAAGTCGGACAGCACCTGAGATTTAATAGCTCGGTGTGGCTTGTATGTTATTTTGAATGGTAAGAGCTCAATGGCCCATTTAGCTATGCGGCCGATGGCGTCGCCGTTGTTTATAATGTCGTTAAGTGGTACTTCAGATGCCACCAAGATCGAGCACTCTTGAAAATAGTGTCGGAGTTTTCGGGATGCCATAAAGACCATGTAAGCTATCTTCTGGTAGTGAGGGTATCGGGATTTTAATGGTGTAAGGACCTCCAATATGTAATAAACTAGCTTTTGGATGGGGAATTTATGCCCCTCTTCCCCTCGCTCGACGACGAGTACGATGCTCACTACCTGGTGAGTTGCAGAGATATAAAGCAGCATAAGCTCACCAATACTTGGGGCGGCTAGGATTGGATTGCCTTCTAATAAGGTTTTTATTGCTTCCAATCCGGCTGTGCCGCTTCCGTCCATTCAAAGTTGTCGGTGCAGCTGAGCAGTCTGTAAAGTGGTAATGCTTTTTCTCCTAATCTGGAGATAAAGCGGCCCAAGGCCGCTACGCACTGATACGTCCATTTTGCATCATGCGTTTATATCGATATTTATTACATTATGGGTTGTTATTACACATTATCTCACAATACTCACTGGTACATTGAGCTCCTAAACAAAGGGTTTAAAACCCCTTTCCGCGATGGCATTTGGAACCGTCGCCAAGTGAGTGTGGGCGATAGGGGGGTCCTTCCCACATGACCCATAAATCGTCGGGGATAGGCCCTCGTGGGACCTAGGCTGGGGCCGTGTGCGATCGGGCGAGGCATGGAAACCCAATCATTTCTGTAGGTATGTACATCCCACACGGTGAATCCCAGAAATCATTTCCGTAGGTATGTACATCCCACATGGTGAATCCCAGAAATCATTTCCGTAGGTATGTATATCCCACACGGTGAATCCCATAAATCATTTCCGTAGGTATGTTCATCCCACACGGTGAATCCCAGAAATCATTTCCGTAGGTATGTACATCCCACACGGTGAATCCCAAAAAATCATTTCCATAGGTATGTACATCCCACACAGTTCTTTGTGTGGAAACATGTGTGCAAGGTGTCCTAACACAAACAGCTCACTGCCAGAAGCCGTGTGTGATTGTTAGTTGATCGAACACGCCTACTTTCTAGAAACTGTGCAGGTTGTTTGAGTTCATCGCCCACGGTGCTGTCTGAGTAACCGTTTGCAATAGAAAACCCCAATAAGCAGGGTAATTAGCCTATTATTGATAATTCATGTACTAATCAAACTAATATTTCTTATAAAACACGCCAGCTATTTCATATCCGTATAAAAGAAACCATGATTTCATAATCAAATTACATCAGATAGCTTCGACACTCAGTTACGCCATTACAGAACAACACCAAGTTTCACATGCAGCATCAAAAACCTTTGGAAAGTAGCATCATACACGGTAAATAGATAGATGAATCTCATCTGGGAAACTGGAGAAGCGGAAGGCAAATATTGAGCCTTCAGTGATGTTGAATGTCCTTGCAACTTTAGGCCAGTGGCTATGGATAATTGCCCGCCCAACCTTCATCCTCTTCAGCAAGACTTCAATATTGTGCCGTGGGTGTTGAATGAATACCTTCCTCGCCTCTTGACCATGCAGGTGGTTTGAGAGGTAATCATCGGTGAACTACTTTGAAAAGTACTGAAAACAAAGCTATGCATAAATCGCTGTTGTAAATTTTGAAATGGCGCAATGGGTAAAAACAAGGTAAAAGAGTTGGTACCATCCTATAGTTGACTGATGTCTTCTTCATTGTGCGAACAAATATCTTGCTGTTATTCGTCGCAAGTTTCTTCATCCTAACAATCTTTGTGAGTTTCTTGACTTGACTGATATTCATGGACATCTCATTTCCCCATATGCGTCGAACAATGGGTGAGGGAGTCCTGGATTAGGGGGTCTCCGGACAGCCGGACTATATCCTTTGGCCGGACAGTTAGACTATGAAGATACAAGATTGAAGACTTTGTCTCGTGTCTGGATGGGACTCTACTTGGCGTGGAAGGCAAGATAGGCAGTACGGATATGGATATCTCCTCCTTTGTAACCGACCTTGTGTAACCCTAACCTTCTCTGGTGTCTATATAAACCGGAGGGTTTTAGTCCGTAGGACAATAGACAATCATACCATAGGCTAGCTTCTAGGGTTTAGCCTCTCTGATCTCGTGGTAGATCTACTCTTGTACTACCCGTATCATTAATATTAATCAAGCAGGATGTAGGGTTTTACCTCCATCAAGAGGGCCCGAACCTGGGTAAAACATCATGTTCCCTGCCTCCTGTTACCATCCGCCTAGACGCACAGTTCGGGACCCCCTACCCGAGATCCGCCGGTTTTGACACCGACAATGGGTCTAAGCCTCTGACAGCAGGACCTACATGTGCAAGACCAAATTGTAAGAAACATAAATATTAGAATGATTCCTGCAACTGCACAATAATGTGCTATTAGCCAAAGGACCCTGCTTGGACAAACCTCGATGGTAAACTGCAGTGTCTCCCATTGTTTCCCTGCAACACACATAAGGAAGATCTTGATCAGGTTAACTGAGAGTTGCCATACTATCAGTAGAATATGTATTGAGTACAACCAAATTCGATTGGTCTCACATGCATAACAATACAAAATTGTACCCACGGAAAATGAAAATCAAATTGCAGAACTGAACCAAACAGTTAAATGGACAGCAGACCAAATGAACCAAAATAGTTAACTGAGCACAACATTGCAGAATAGAAACATGTACTAGAAGATAAGGCAGTTAGCAAAACAAAGAATGCTTAAGAACAGTACTATGAAATGTAGCAATTGTTGGACCAAAGTGTGAACTTAACATTACATTTCAGAGGACCAAACTGTTAACTGAACATCATATTGCATATTAACATTACAGAGGACTAATCACTATAAGGCAGTGGTGGTGGCCTCGAGAAAACATCACAAACTGTATTTTAAAGTAGACAACCACGCGGCGGTGTCGACCGTGGCCTCAAAGACGAGGTGCTCCTCGAAGATATGGCGGTCGACACGCATGTCAGCCATAGCGACCTCCTTCGCGTGTGCGGCTGCATGCTACTCAGCTCCATGTTATACTGCATGTAAAATGGCTGTGGGCGGCACTTAATTGGAGGAGGGGGTAGTGATTTCGGTGGAAGGTATCGCTCCATCAGTCGGGGCATGTGGGATGGGAAAGGAGGAGGATGCTGTGGGTGGGGTGTGGATTACCTGACCATAGCGACGAGACCGCGCAGCAAGAAGAAGGGTCGGCAGCGAGGAGGCCGCACATCAAGAAGAAGGTTCGCCGACGAGGAGGCGGCGCTGCCAGAAGAAGGTTTGCCGGCGAGGAGGCGGCGCTGCAAGAAGAAGGGTAGCCGGTGAAGAGGCGATGCTGCAAGGAGAAGGATCACCGACGAGGAGGCTGAGCTGCCAGTAAGTAGCCGTGAAGGTTTGAACTTGGAAAGCAAGGAGGAATAGTGGAAATGTGGCTTTTGGTAGGAGGGAGGGGGAGGGGAAATAGATATTTCTGTGGTGGCAAAAAATTCCCTCGGTGCCGCGAGAAACTGGCGCGCAAGTATGGTTCAAGCGGGGGCGGTGGACTGTAGATGACAAAGCTTCCTGCGTAAGCCAGACAAGACGGTGCGCCAAGATATTTTATATCGCATCCCACACGGTTCTTTCTAGTAAATTGTTTGTGGTATACCTGATTTTTTCATTATGTTTTGAAAGACAAAATGGTGTTACGGAGGGAAAGGATGGTGTTTGAATTGCTAGAACATTTACGTACAATGAACATGCAACTAGTACATGAGTGTCGTGTTTAAATTTGGAATTATTCCGGGTTCATTTGGCATTTTTATGCATTAATTGAGTTTCTGGGCATTTAATGTGCATAATTCAAATTTGAACTACAAGCACGTGCTCCAATGCACCAAAGTTTGCTAAAAAATCACATGTGTGTCTTTGGGTGAATTTATAGGTCCCATGCAAGAAATGGGAATAAAATTCAAACATCTGGGCGTCGTGGCTCAGCCAGAAAGATTGAGAAACTTGGTTTTTTAATTCCTATAAATCCAAAACGCGGCTGAAAATCATGAAGCTTGGCATGGTCTCATGACATGGCACCAACATGCTGCGGTAATTTTTTTTGGCCGAATTGGGACAAGCTTTGGTGTAAGCTTCTTGCAAATCGGAGCTTCCCTCAAGAAGGCTCCTGGTTCCAAGAGGGAACGTGTCACCTCTGTGTGCGAAATGACATACGTACACTGCCTTCTCCCACCTTAATTTTTTTGCACAGGCAGATTAGACCAAATAGAAGTATCATGCTAAATTTTGGAATTATTCCATGTTTGTTTCACCTTTTTTATACATTAATTGAGTTTATAGGCATTTAATGTGCATAATTCAAATTTTAACTACAAGCGCGTGCTCCAGTGCACCATAGTTGTTTGAAAAATCACATGTGTGTCCTTGGGTGAATTTCTAGGTCCCATGCAAGAGATGGGAGTGAAATTCAAACATCTGGGCATCGTGGCTCGGCCGGAAAGATTGAGAAACTTGGTTTTTTAATTCCTGTAATTCCAAAACACGCCTGAAAATCATGAAACTTGGCATGGTCTCATGGCATGGCATGAACATGCTGTGGTAATTTTTTGGCCGAATTGGGACAAGCTTTGCTATAAGCTTCTTGCAAACCGGAGCTTCCCTCAAGAAGGCTCGTGGTTCCGAGAGGGAACGTGTCATCTCCGTGTGCGGAACGACATACATACACTGCTTTCTCCCGCCTTAATTTTTTTGCACAGCCATATTAGACCAAATAGAAGTACCGTGCTAAATTTTAGAATTATTCCGGGCTCGTTTCGCCCTTTTTATACACTAATTGAGTTTTTGGGCATTTAATGTGCATAATTCAAATTTGAACTACAAGTACAGGCTCCCGTGCACCAAAGTTGTTTGAAAAATCACATGTGTGTCCTTGGGTGATTTTCTAGGTCCCATGCAAGAGATTGGAGTGAAATTCAAACATCTGGGTGTTGTAGCTCGGCCGAAAAGATTGAGAAACTTCATTTTTTAATTCCTGTAATTACAAAACACACCTAAAAATCATGAAACTTAGCATGGTGTCATGACATGGCACGAACACGCTGCGGTATTTTTTTTGGCCGGATTGGGACAAGCTTTGGTCTAAGCTTCTTGCAAACCGGAGCTTCCCTCAAGAAGGCTCGTGGTTCCGGGAGGGGACGTGTCACCTTCGTGTGCGAAATGACATACGTACACTGCCTTCTCCTGCCTTATTTTTTACACAGCCAGATTATACCAAATAGAAGTACCATGCCAATTTTTGGAATTATTCCAGGCTTGTTTTGCCTTTTTATACATTAATTGAGTTTTTGCGCATTTAATGTGCATAATTCAAATTTGAACTACAAGCACATGCTCCAGTGCACCAAAGTTGTTTGAAAAATCACAAGTGTGTCCTTGGGTGAATTTCTAGGTCCCATGCAAGAGATGGGAGTGAAATTCAAGCATCTAGGCATCGTGGCTCGACTGGAAAGATTGAGAAACTTGGTTTTTTAATTCATGTAGTTCCAAAACATGCCTGAAAATCATGAAACTTGGCATGGTGTCATGACATGACACGAACATGCTGCGGTAATATTTTTGGCCGAATTGGGACAAGCTTTGGTGTAAGCTTCTTGCAAACCGGAGCTTCCCTCAAGAAGGCTCGTGGTTCCGAGAGGGAATGTGTCATCTCCGTGTGCGAAACGACATACATACACTGCCTTCTCCCGCCTTATTTTTTTACACAGCCAGATTAGACCAAATAGAAGTACCGTGCTAAATTTTGGAATTATTACGGGCTCGTTTCACCTTTTTTATACATTAATTGAGTTTCTAGGCATTTAATGTGCATAATTCAAATTTGAACTACAAGCACATGCTCCAGTGCACCAAAGTTGTTTGAAAAATCACATGTGTGTTCTTGGGTGAATTTATAGGTCCCATGCAAGAGATGGGAGCGGAATTCAAACATCTAGGCATCGTGGCTCGGCCGGAAATATTGAGAAACTTGGTTTTTTAATTCCTATAATTTCAAAACATGCCTGAAAATCACGAAACTTGGCATGGTGTCATGACATGGCACCAACATGTTGTAGTAATATTTTTGCCCGAATTGGGACAAGCTTTGGTGTAAGCTTCTTGCAAACTGGAGCTTCCTTCAAGAAGGCTCGTGGTTCCGAGAGGGAACGTGTCACCTCCGTATGCGAAACGACATACGTACACTGCCTTCTCCCGCCTTATTTTTTTACCCAGCCAGATTAGACCAAATAGAAGTACCGTGCTAAATTTTGGAATTATTCCGGGTTCGTTTGGCCTTTTTATACATTAATTAAGTTTATGGGCACTTAATGTGCATAATTCAAATTTGAACTACAAGCACATGCTCCAGTGCACCAAAGTTGTTTGAAAAATCACATGTGTGTCCATGGGTGAATTTCTAGGTCCCATGCAAGAGATGGGAGTGAAATTCAAACATCTGGGCGTCGTGGCTCAGCTAGAAAGATTGAGAAATTTGGTTTTTTAATTGCTGTAATTCCAAAACACGCCTGAAAATCATGAAACTTGGCATGGTCTCATGACATGGCACCAACATGCTGTGGTAATTTTTCTGTCCGATTTGCGAAGGCCCACACATTACCAAGCAACAAAGTCATTTTGGAACAAGTGATGTCACGTTACAAATCAGAAACACAAGTATTATTGAAACCGTGGGCGTTCGACTTACCAATTACGTGCGGCCACACGTCCCTTTTTTTATTGGCTAGGAGGTGCCGTGTGGGGTAGCTATTTGAGTACGGGAGGCGTGCGATCAGACCCCTGCGCGTGCTCATTGGGAGGAGAGCCTTTTACCGCTACCCGCCGCGCACCTCCCTCCCAATGTCTCCATTAATGGCGCCCGAGCACCTGTTCTACGGCGTGGCTATATGTCTCACTGGATTGAGATTTAAGAGAGAAAAATGAAAATCTAAAAAGAAAGTTTTGCACGGATCTTGATGTAAGATCTGACGGACCTATATAGCATCGACTGTGACTTATAGCAAGCATGATGAATATAAGGACGATAACAGTGGATAACAATTGTCTTACGTATTTAGAAACATAATTAAAAAAAGCCACATGCGGCAATGCCCGAAATACACAAGGGCAAAAGAAGAAGGAAGACAACGATCTAGCTCGCTGATATCTACTTTCTTGATGCGTTGCTATTGGCCGCGGGAACTAGTCTCCGCGGTGAGCGGTGATGAGCTCTCTCTTGTCCTCAAGATGGTGCTTGAGAGAAACCACGAATTCCTCCACCAGCCTTCTGCGCTCGATGTGCAGCTTCTTATTCTCATCCATAAGTTTCTCGATGATGACGCCGGTCCTCTTCAACAAGGCAGTGGTCTCCTCCTGCTGCTCCGCACTTCCGACGATCTTTGCCCTCAGCTGGTCGCGCTTGGCCCGAAGCTTCGGATTTCTCTTAATTAGTTGTCGGATGACGTCGATAGACTATTCAAACGAGGCTTGCAGGTCATCCTGCAACCTCGCCCACCTGGAGATCTGATCCATCTACCTATGGACGAGGGCATGTATGCGCCTGTTAGAGTCCTCGCCTGCCCACGAGGCATTTTCCCAGGCCGCCGCGGCAAGGGAGGACATCTCTGCTACATTCGTGGCGCGGAGGGACATCTCTTTTGCTTCAGCGGCGCAGCCGGACCAGTCTGCTACATCGACGGTGTGGTGGGTCCTCCATGCTGCTTCGGCGGGGCGGCGGGACCTCTTTGCTACTACGGTCATGCGGCAGGACATGTTGGCTGCTATCATGGTGAGGCGGGACATCTCTCGTGCTCCCGCTTCCAGGCTCGCCTCTCCCTGGTCGCAATCTCTCGACCCAGAACTCACGCTGGCCATGGCGGACGCAAGGGAACGATGATGAATGAGTTGTTTGTTTTTGACTTTTTGTGGATGAGGAGTTGAGGAGGAATGTGCAGTCATCTTGGAGTAGTAGTATTTACAACCTTGTAGTAATACGCTCCTAAGTGGGAAACCATTTAGGTTTTGATCGGTGTGAACAGGTTTGCAATTTGGAATGTGACAGGACGCATGCTCAAAATTTACTGACGGTTATAAGTGCGGCACTATTCCCAGAAGGCGTAATGTGGGCATGTACGCCTTCTCGGCCACGTACGTGGCGTTTCCACCAGAGGGTGCACCCCAATAGGCAATGTCAGCACTTGTTTTAATTAGAATGGGTGTGCCCGTCTAGCGCACACACTTTGATCTATTTAACTGTTTCAGATGGTTGTGGCTAATCACAAATAGTTCATCCATGTGAAGTGTATGCCATCAATCACAGACACTTTGATCTGGCTTACCCGTTTCTGTTGTGTTGCCTAATCACAAACAGTTAATCCTTCTGAAGCGTATGCCCTTAATCACACACAACTTGATCTGGCTGACCGTTTCTTTTGTGTTGCCTAATCACAAACAGTTCATCCGAGTGAACCGTATGCTATATATCGCACACACCTTCATCTGGCTGCCCGTTTCTTTTGTGTTGCCTAATCACAAACAGTTCATCCGAGTGAACCATATGCTCTATATCGCACACGCCTTCATCAGGTTGCCCATTTCTTTTGTTCCGCCTCATCGCAAACAGTTCATTGGACTGAACCGTATGCTCTGGATCGCACACGCAACTAAAATCTGAACCGTGTTTGATGCATCCTCCATCGCAAACATTTTCACCTTTTTTGACGGTTTTCATACACCACCGTTTGAGATTATGGCACCGCACATAGTTTCTCGAAGGGTCTCTGATCTTAGTGTTGCGTTAGCAGCATCCTGCTGTAGTGACTTATGCCTATTCTCTCTTATTTTACAAGGTTTACACAAAGAGGGAGAATGCCGGCAGCTGGAATTCTGGGATGGAAAAGGAGCAAGTATTAGAGACCTATTCTGTACAACTCCAAAAGTCCTGAAACTCCAGGAAAGTCAGTTTTGGAATATATAAAAAATATTGGGCGAAGGAAGCACCAAAGGGGGGCCACTCACCACCCACGAGGGTGGGGGCGCCCCCCTGCCTCGTGGGCCCCCTGGCAGGCCTCCGGTGCCCATCTTTTGCTATATGAAGTCTTTCTCCATGAAAAAGATAAGAAGGAAGCTTTCGGGACGAAGCGCTGCTGTCTCGAGGCGAAACCTTGGCGGAACCAATCTAGGGCTCCGGCGGAGCTGTTCTGCCGGGGAAACATCCCTCCGGGAGGGGGAATCGTCACCATCATCATCACCATCAATCCTCTCATCAGGAGGGGGTCAATCTCCATCAATATCTTCACCAGCACCATCTCATCTCAAACCCTAGTTCACCTCTTGTATCCAATCTTTGTCTCAAAACCTCAGATTGGTACATGTGGGTTGCTAGTAGTGTTGATTACTCCTTGTAGTTGATGCTAGTTGGTTTATTTTGTGGAAGATCATATGTTCCGATCCTTTATGCATATTAATACCCCTCTGATTATGAACATGAATATGATTTGTGAGTAGTTACGTTTGTTCCTGAGGACATGGGCGAAGTCTTGTTATAAGTAGTCATGTGAATTTGGTATTCGTTCGATATTTTGATGAGATGTATGTTGTCTCTCCTCTAGTGGTGTCATGTGAACGTCGAGTACATGACACTTCACCATTGTTTGGTCCTAGGGAAAGGCATTGGGAAGTAATATGTAGATGAAGGGTTGCTAGAGTGACAGAAGCTTAAACCCTAGTTTATGCGTTGCTTTGTAAGGGGCTGATTTGGATCCATATGTTTCATGCTATGGTTAGGTTTACCTTAATACTTCTTTTATAGTTGCGGATGCTTGCAAGGGGGGTTAATCATAAGGGGGATGCTTGTCCAAGTAAGGGCAGTACCCAAGCAGCGGTCCACCCACATATCAAATTATCAAAGTAACGAACGCAAATCATATGAGCATGATGAAAACTAGCTTGACAATAATTCCCATGTGTCCTCGGGAGCGCTTTCCCATTATATAAGAGTTTGTCCAGGCTTGTCCTTTGCTACAAAAAGGATTGGGCCACCTTGCTGCACCTTGTTTACTTTTATTACTTGTTACCCATTACGAATTACCTTATCACAAAACTATCTGTTACCGATAATTTCAGTGCTTGCAGAGAATACCTTACTGAAAACCGTTTGTCATTTCCTTCTGCTCCTCGTTGGGTTCGACACTCTTAGTTATTGAAAGGACTACAATAGATCCCCTATACTTGTGGGTCATCACGCACCCTGCTAGCTTTTGGACCTATTTTAGGTCTGTTGGCGTAGCCAATTGCGACAAGGCTCGTATTTTAGCTGGGTTTGCTTCAATTCCTCTATGGGACACAATGAACCCTAATAGCTTTCCGGCTAGAACGCCAAAGACGCATTTTTCCGGATTGAGCCGTATGTCGTATGTTCGGAGGTTGTCAAATGTGAGGCGGAGATCGGCCACCAGTGATTCGACGTGTTTAGTCTTGATGACCACGTCGTCCACATATGCTTCTACTATCTTGCTGATGTGTTTTTCCAAGGATGTTTGAATCATGCGTTGGTAAGTGGCACCAGCGTTTTTATGCCCAAAAGGCATAGTGTTGAAACAGAAAGGCCCATACGGGGTGATGAATGTCGTTGTGGCCTGGTCGGACTCCTTCATTTTAATCTGATGGTATCCGGAGTAAGCGTCGAGGAAACACAATGAGTCGTGTCCCGCGGTCGCATGAATGATCTGGTCAATGCGGGGCAATGGGAAAGGGTCTTTAGGGCAAGCCTTATTGAGGTCTTTGAAATCGACACAAAGGCGCCAAGATTTATCCTTCCTCGGCTCCATGACCAAGTTGGCTAGCCAATCCGGGTGTTTGATTTCTCTGATGAAACCGACCTCGAGTAGTTTATCTAGTTCCTCCCCCCTAGCTTGTTGTTTGGGTTTGGAAAATTGCCGCAACGTTTGCTTGACTTGTTTGAACCCCTTGCTTATGTTGAGGCTGTGTTTGGCCAGTCTACGTGGGATCCCGGGCATGTTCGAAGGGTGCCAGGCAAAGATATCCCAATTTTCACGTAGGAACACGTGTCAGGCAGCGTCTACCATCGGATCCAGCTGTGCTCCGATGGACGCCGTTTTATTAGGATCCGTCGGGTGCACTTGAAATTTAACTGTTTCATCTGCTGGCTTAAAAGTGGTTGATTTAGGCCTCTTATCGAGAATCACATCATCCTTGTCCACCGTGGATCGTAGGGTGGTTAGTTCTTCGGCCGCAAAGGCTTCGGAGAGTGCCTCTAGGGCCAAGGATGCGATTTTGTTTTTGGCACGGAGTGCTTTATCCGGATCACTCGTAACTATGATTATTCCATTAGGCCCTGGCATTTTAAGCTTCGTGTACCCATAATGGGGTACAACTTGGAAGCGTAGAAAAGCGCCTCGCCCGAGAAAGGCGTGGTATCTGCTGTTGAAGGGAGCAATGTGAAAGAGCAACTCCTCCGACCTGTAATTTTCAGGCGTGCCGAATACTACGTCAAGTTTGATTCTCCCCGAACATCGTGCTTCTCGACTGGGATGATGCCTCGAAAGGTGGTACTGATTTGCTCGATGCGTGTTCTATCAATATGCATTTTGTTGATCATGTCCTCGTAGATGAGGTTAAGCCTACTCCCGCTGTCCATGAGTACTTTGGTAAGTCAAAAGTCGTCGACAATTGGGTTCAGAACTAAGGCAACGGGTGCTCGGACTGATCAGGCCCTTGGTTCGTCATCAACTGTGAAGGTTTTTGTCGCGTCATTCCATGGGCTCACTGGAGTTACTTGGTGGACTTCGGCGAGGTCGCAGAGTGCTCTCTTACGCTGATTATTTGAAGAGAAAGCCTCAAAGATCATAAGTACGTTAAAATCATCATCCTCCGGAGAATGCTTCTCTGGAGTGGTGGTGGTGAGAATGGCCTCCCCACTTTTAGCTACCCGCTGGAGTACCCAACACACCCGAAGGTTGTGAGTTGAGTCAGTGCTCAGAGTTGTATGTACCGGACAGGGCTTGTCGAGGAGTTCGTAAAGAACAGACCTGTATCCCATAGAGGGTTTGTTTTTCTTGCCCACGGGCTTATGGTCGGATGCCTCATAAGGGTGTATCCGTTTTGCCCGGGCAGTGTGCTGCTTCAAGGCAATAGGTTCCAATTGAGTTTTCTGGGCCCTCCAAGTACTTTCCATTGGGCAGTACTTCCATACTACGTGCGATAGTTCCATGAAACTCTGTATGCGACGGCGGTTGAGGGCATTCTGAATTCCCTCGTTGGTATAATTACGATGGAAGACCGAGACTGCATCGTCATCGCAGCATTCTTTAATCTTGTTTTTGACAAGTAGGAACCTGGCCCAAAAGTGATGGACCGTTTCCTGAGGTTGCTGTCATACATACATCAGATCGTATATGTCTGGAGGGCCTGAATTACTTGGAGAGTATTGATTGTGGTGGGTGGGTGGGCTCAAACTCAAATCCCGACCAAGATTGTATCTGGAGCTTGTAAAATCTCCAAGGTCACCAATTTGGGTCCAGGAAGATCCAAGTGCTCTCCGGACCCTATGTCTGACCCTGAGTTCGGGGGACACGAAGTCTCATCCAAAGGGAGGGTGTCTGACTCAAGTGTTCGGAGATCCAAACATAGCCGGTCTTTAACTTAGGGTAAGAGGTGTTTTCGGCTCGTTCCTCGACAACCACTATCAGGTGAGTGATTGGAGGGAGATTGATTCCCTCTGGTCAGGTTTAAGCCCGATCCGATCATAGTTTGTTGAAAGCCCCAAGGCGGCGATGCGATCTAGCAGCTCGTTTAAGGACGAGATGTCCACCCGATCCATCTTTTTGGAGTGTTCGAGGCCGATGCGGGGGTGGTGTTTGGTGATCGTGGGGGACGCTGTCGGCTTGATAGTTGTGCGGGCATCTATGGTGAAACCGCCGGGCTAGAGGACCTGTCCTGAAGTTAGGCTCCTTCCAGAAGTGATATTGTTGTTGATGACAAGGCGAGCCATAGATCGCTTCTCGTGACTACACATCGGAGCTCTCAATGAAAGCACCAATGTCGGTGTCAAAACCGGCAGATCTCGGGTAGGGGGCCCCAAGCTATGAGTCCAAGGATCAATGGTAACAAGGGACAATGGGGACACGATGTTTACCCAGGTTCGGGCCCTCTTAAAGGAGGTAAAACCCTACGTCCTGCTTGATTTTATTCGATGAGTATAGGGGTTACAAGAGTTGATCTACCTCGATATCGTAATGGCTAAACCCTAGCTATCTAGCCTATGATTATTCTGATCGCCTCTACGGACTAAACTCTCCAGTTTATATACACACGGGAGGGGCCTAGGGTTGTACAAAGTCAGTTTGCAAAGGAAGGAAATAGTACATCCGGACATCAAACTTGCCGTCCACGCCTATAGGAGTCCTACCCGGACACGGGGGATAGTCTTCTGCTTTATCTTCAAGGCCCATCAGTCCGGCCCATATCAAATAGACCGGACACCCGAGGAGCCCCCCTAATCCAGGATTCCCTCAGTGGCACCGTGCTTTGGAACCAGAAATCCCCACACGGAGCAAGGGTTAGTTGACAACGCATTGTATATATGTATGTCACACCACACTTCGAGCCGACAATGGGGATTCATGCATGCATGCATAGTATGCGCTCAAAATTAGGTCTGAATCTCACCATGACCTACTACGATAACACGAACCAAAGGAAGAATCCACCATGGTAACCTATCTTGTTGTCGGTCAAAGTGATCAAGGATGTCCACGCGAGCCCATGATACGTCCATTTTGCTTCATGTTCTCTTACTATTATTTACAATTTTTTATCCATAACAGTGCTTTTTGGAGTAATTCTAATGCCTTTTCTCTCATAACATGCAAGGTATACACAAAGAGGGAGAATTCCGTTAGCTGGAAATCTGGATCTGGAAAAGCTACGTCAGGCCACCTATTCTGCACAACTCCAAACAAGCTAAAACTTCACGGAGATTTTTTATGGATTATATGAGGAATATTGGAGCAAATAACTACCAGAGGGGGCCCACCAGGTGGGCACAACCCACCTGGGTGCGCCCTGGTGGGTTGTGCTCACCCAAGCCCACCTCCGGTGCCCATCTTCTGGTATATAGGTCATTTTGACCTAGAAAAAAAATAAGGAGAGGACTTTTGGGATGGAGCGCCGCCGTCTCGAGGCGGAACTTGGGCAAGAGCACTTTTACCCTCCGGCAGAGCGATTCCGCTAGGGGAACTTCCCTCCCGGAGGGGTAAATCATTGTCATCATCATCACCAACAACTCTCCAATCTTGGGGAGGGCAATATCCATCAACATCTTCAACAACACCATCTCCTCTCAAACCCTAGTTCATCTCTTGTGTTCAATCTTGTTACCGAAACTATAGATTGGTGCTTGTGGGTGACTAGTAGTGTTGATTACATCTTGTAGGTTATTACTATATTGTTTATTTGGTGGAAGATTATATGTTCAGATCCAATGTGCTATTTAATACCCCTCTGATCATGAGCATGTTTATCATTTGTGAGTAGTTACTTTTGTTCTTGAGGTCACGGGAGAAATCATGTTGCAAGTAATCATGTGAACTTGATATGTGTTCGATATTTTGATAGTATGTATGTCGTGATTCCCTTAGTGGCGTCATGTGAACGTTGACTACATGACACTTCACCATATTTGGGCCTAAGGGAATGCATTATGGAGTAGCAATTAGATAATGGGTTGCGAGAGTGACAGAAGCTTAAACCCCAGTTTATGCGCTATTCCGTAAGGGACCAATTGGATCCAAAAGTTTAATGCTATGTGTCGTGGAATTGTCACGGCAGATGTCCTAGTGAAAGGACTTAATCGTGGAGCCATCGCAACTAGGAAGCTTAAAGGGGTTAATTGGGACAAAGGACACGAGAGGTTTATACTGGTTCGGCCCCTTGCGGTGAAGTTAAAGGCCTAGTCCAGTTGATATGGTATTGCCAGGTTTCGATGACCAAGGAGCGAATACGCTTAACCTGGCTCTCAATTTTTTGTTTCTTGTCTTAAATCGCCGCCTGGTCATCCCCTTATATACACGGGTTGACGCCCTGCAGCCTACAGAGTCCTGGCCGGCTCATACAACGTGTCCGGCTCGGTGACGTATCTTACATGCCTTACATTACAAGTCTATTCATACATGGTGGTTTATACTTACGTGCCTTAAGCCGCCTCTGGGCTTGGGCCTATTATAAGCCTAACTGTGAACCGTCATCTTGTGTACTCTTGGGCTTCATTTAGGTAAACCTCCATTGTGGTTGACCCGACCCCTCCTGGGCGGGTCATATCTAGTAGTCATATCCCCAACATTAGGCCCCAGGTTGATTTGAACTTTGTTCATGTCAATCTCCAACACTTAGAAAAAATCCATCTACTACTACTGGGAAAGCCTTGTATCCCGCCATGACGTCATCTCCAGAAATTTTGGAAACCTGCCACGACGTCACCTTAACGGATCTTTATCTTAATGTCTTCCCGAAAATCAAGGCGTCCATCTAACTGGATAACTTTAATTTGCCTTCCTCGTTTTTTGCGCCTGCCCATTCGCCCGTCTCCTTATAAATAGGCATGGTCGGTATTCCTCATTCTCCCCCTTTCCAGCATCTTCTTCCTCTCGCAACCTCCTATACCACTAGAACTCTGCCGCCGTCGCAGAGCACCTTATCTTCCTCAAGCTCGGCCGCTGCATCAGCCTGAATTGGTCCAGAGAACAACGGCGACCCTCCGCGATAGATCTATACCTGTAAGTTTTGGCCTTTCCATACCTTAGATCCATAATAGGGTTCGCGAGCTCCTCTGTGTTCTTCATATTTTGCCGTAGTTCGTCACAGCTCATCTTCCATGCTGTGCCGTGAGCTTCTTGATCTGAAAATGGCGTAAAACCATTGCGGTAGTTGTTTTACTTCCACTTTCAATACCTGTAGATCCCCTTTCCTTGGAAGAAAAATCTTGCGCTAGCTTACGAATTCATCTGTACTGATTTTTAGGTCTAGATTTATTTTCCTTTTCTGAACGGCCGTTGATCCAAAATAATATCCGCCATCTGTGAAACTTGTTTGCTTCAGTACTTAACAATTTTTTATTGCTGGCAATTTTTTCACTACAAGAAATCCGTTAATACATGACGGTTCTGTTCCGTCATGCATCAATAGAAATCTGTCATGCATGCCTATTCATGACGGACTCGAAATCCGTCATGTGTATCGCGTCATAATTTGACATCATACCGTCGTTGACGGTTCTCGACCGTCATTGATCTGCCCCAGGAATGCTTAACTGGCATGCTTGTAACAGCATTAACATGTTTGTCATGTCATCATTTGATATGGCAGCCCATGTAGGAATCGGCCTAATGGTCCATCAAATTTTGACCAGGTCCAAGAGTGACAGCCCATGTAGCAATCAACCCAATTAAAAATTTGGCCCATTAAACTATGGTCGGTCCAAGGCCCACCAATTCACTACAAGAGATACACCCGAATCCTATCACATTTCCCTTCTCTTGGTCCATGAAAATTTTCTGTCTGATAGAAATATATGCTCATTTCATTAAATAAAATGAAGTTACATAAACAATCCCGGAAATACACCTGTACACAAGCAAAAAGATCCCTAAAAACTTAAAATTACAAACATCTCTTAGAGAACCCAAAACTACTCTCCAGCTCCTGAAACGCCGCCGGCGCTCGCCATACGCAAACTGGGGTTAATGCCCGTGCGTGGGAGACACCATTTTCGCAAGCATATCTCCTCGAACCATCCTTCTGAACGACACTCTGTCTCCATCGACGAAGAGTCTATGAACGTGTGCTACCTACGTGTCAAGAAGCCCTAAGAACGGTTAAAAAAACAATAATGAAAAGCATGGGAAAATGAAAAGAAACAGGGGAGAGACCTGGTGGCCTGGTGGGATCCTGCCGGTCCGATACGGCAGAACTCGACGAGGCACGCCGTCAGTGGAGGCTGAAGTGGGACCTCCCGCACCCCGTAGTCATCGCGCCCGACCCATGCAGCCTCTGCACGCCCACGAGGACACGAGGGACCTGGTCGTCGGCGCCACGTGCACTGCAGGTCCGCCTTCAGGAGCGTTGCCGCCTGTGAGACGAGGCTAACGTCGCGGCGGCAGATGGTCGTTGCGCGATGCAGAGGGGAAGATGGTCGTAGATGAAGAGGTCGCGGCGGCTACCAACGCGATGGTTGCGGGATGCAGAGGGGAGGATGGCCATGGATGGCGAGGTTGCGGCGGCTGCCACCCTTTTCCGTGCTGTAGTGGAGGCGGCCATGGATGGGTAAGGTGGCGGACTGGTGGTGGTGGGTGGTGGATCTGGAAGGGGCGACTGAGATCCACTTCCTCCTAGTGGAAGAGAAGCGGGCGTCTCTTGGTGGACGGAAGAAAACACAAGCAAGAGGGGAGGTTTCCTTACCGTTGGATCTCAGGGGAATAGACGGTTTGGATCTACGATCCGTGGGATGCGTATATCAACCAATCACAACGCAGCTTTGCCCTCACGCTGGATCGCCACTTCGGCTGGAAACTCTTGTGGGCCTCTGTTAATAGTGAGGCCGGCCACGAATTCATTTTTTTTTCAATTATTCAAATAACCAAATAAGGCATCCTTTTAGAGTAACTTCGAAAACCTTAACAAAAGAGTAACTTTGAAAAAGAATTATCATATACTCCATCCGTCCCGTAATATATGAGCATTTTTTTACACTAGTGTAGTGTCAAAAATGCTCTTATATTACGGAACGAAGAGAGTATATCAAAATAAAATTTTAATGTAAGATTCTACATGCAAGTTGTTTTCTGGGATACTCCACAAAATGAATTTCCGCGTATCCACTGAAACTAATTCCAGTTTGACCTACATATTAACTATTCTCGCAAAACCGCTCCACAGAATCGCTGTTAACCATTGGTCGTTGAGGAGGCGTATTCTCAAAGGACCCATATCTACTGCTGTGTTAATGGGGGCGTGGTTTGGTAATACGCCAATTTGGCCACTATTAGTGGATAAAATGATTTCTTTCACTTCACAATCCCAAATATATATATCAAGTAAGGTCGAAAACATTGCCGGTCATTTCCTCTAGAAATGATATATTCTTACTGGTGTATCTTTGAGTGTAGAAAAAGTTTCATTGTCAAACGAGGTACCAACTAGAACTTTGCCATCAAACCCAAATCGTTCCTCGTCAAAACCATGGTTTTTCATCGAAGATGTTCCGGCTTTCATGCAGTGTATGTCATAAATTTTGTGAAACCTTTTCAACATTTTACTACAACCTCTGGAGGTTATATGATATGAGCGCACCATACCAATATTTTTCAGACTTCATTTGAATTTTCCAGAATTACAAAACAATAAACACCATCTTCAGGGTTAAGACTTGGCTCCCTTGTGTTTGGAATTTCTTCATTTTCTTGCATAGGGCCAAAACATAGACTCAAGAACACAAATATGATTTCTCAAATAATTGGTACCAACCTTTTCATTGAAATGTAGTTCAAAATTGAATTATATTCATTAAAATCCTAGAAACGCACTAAATGACTTACATATAGCACACAGATGCCAAAACAATGCTCATTTTTTTACATGTAACGTGCAATGGTGTATGTTGAGTGTAGAAAAAAAAATGCAAGGCCAACTCATGAGGCAACGGTCGCTTTGCCTCCAAACCTCACCTGTTATCTCTTGGAACCTAATTTCTTTTCCGGAGATGGTCCAGTTTCTAAGCACCATAAGTCACAATTTTTGTGAAACCTCTCAAATTTCACCAGAACCTCCAAGTGTCATTGAGGGCACCATGCCAAGTTTCATGTTTTCCGGACTTTGTTAGCATTTTTTAGAATTAAATAACCAATGCACTCCATTTTCTTTGGTAAGGATAATAACATATATAAATAACATTCGAGCCGTATTAAAATGGTAAGCAGCTAGTTTGGGACATGTGAGGTTGAGGGCCCGAGTCTGGGTGGTAGCCTTTTTATTAGTTCAGCATGAGTTGGACCACAACATTTAACTAAGACAAAAAAAGTGTTTGTGCATTTGAAAAAAACATTCAAAATGATTTTAGAAAAATCGCTTGTATTAAAAAATTATGGATGTATTTTTGAAAAACAATCATGCTTTGAAATAATTGACAACGTGTATTTTAAAAAATGTTCAACATGCGTCTAGAAAATGTTCGGATATTTTTAATAAATTTCTAAATTTTTTTATAATTAAAAAATGCATGATGTCATTGCTTTTATTAATTGTATGTTTTTCAAGAATACAATGAATATACGCAATAATTGTGGGTGCGTGTGGTCATGAGTGAAGGTACGTACTTTAAAAAATCACATATGTTTTTTTAAACAGTTTTGTTTACCTCTTCAAGTTAACTATATAATGAAATGTAATAAAGATTCAAATACACAATAATTGTGCACTAGTAATTATTTTGGACTTTTCTTACATTTATTTTTCGATGCGAAAAGCCAAAAGGAAAAGTAAAAACGAATTTGAAAACTAAATATATGAAAACCAGTAGTTGGTCATATAATTGGGCAAAAAATATAACCATTTTATAAAAACACGTTGAACATGTTGTCATTTTTTAATAGTTTGTAGTTTATAAATACAATCATGATACACAATAATTGTGTGTGCTTGTGGTATGGAATGAATATATATAATTGATGTTACATTTCCTTTTTTTTTAAATCCACACAAATTTCAAAAAAGTTCATGTTTACCCCTTCAACCCAAAATATAATGAGGTTGAATAAAATTTAAAATACCAATTTTATTTGTTAAAAAGTAAATGTAAAAATAAACATGAACAAGTTAAAGTAAAATAAAATAAGATACCAAGTAGAATATGCATTAAGAAAATCCCTAGAAGATACAATATGTATAAAAAAAGTAACATGCAGTACTGGGCCAGCCCACGTGCTTGTGTAAGCGAGCGATATGTAGTCTTAAAAAAGGTACGTGCATTACCGCTAGTTGGTTTGTTAGCTTGCACCGCTCTAACATACATGTATTGTCCCTGAAAAAAAATATAACATGTACTTCCTCTGTTCCTACGGAGGGAGTATGTCTTAGACTCGAATCTCCTCCTACACCCCAATTTTCAAAATTATTTTCTCTTTGTCATATACTGACATGTGGGACCTACACTTATACTATCCACTGACGTGCCAACGGGCTGGGTTGTAGGGAGTTGTGTTAATATGCGTGATTATCTGTAAATAACTCCCGTATGAGTCACACTGTCAGTCCAGTCATAAGCAGGCAGTTATGTGAATTTTTTATGCAAAATTATGTGTATATGCTTAAAGTAAAATGGTTAGATTCGGGAGGTTCTTTTTTTCCTTTTAAAAATTATTTTTAAAATTCTTGTGATGTTTCTTGTGTTCTCTTTGTATGGCCCATATGTCAATCTGAATCGAACCTTTTTACCGTAAGTATATACACATAACTTGCGGCCGAGATTAAGGCTCTCTTTTTATTTTTTAAATTCTTTTTTATTACTGCATCCTTTTTATTTTTATTTTTTATTACTGCATCACACTGACATATGGGTCGTTCAAGGGGAATAAAAGACACATCAGCACAAGTCATTCTTGATGCTTCAGACATTGTGTATAAAAAAAGAAAGGCTAGACGCAACTCCCCAATTTGTGACCGTTTCTATGACGGTCCCTCTAGGCCTGTCATAAGTGGGCTACTGTTTTGGCGCCTAATCTCGCTTTGCTGATCCATAATGATTTCTGTGACGGTCCCCGAGGACGTCATGAGGAATCTGTCACAGATTAACAAGTTTCTTGTAGTGTTTAATCTCCTTCAAAAGGGTTCAAGCTTTACTGGGGAATGACTTAACATGAGTTGACTTGATCTGCTGTTGGATCGCATGGCGGATCATCCCTCTAAGCCGCCGATCTGATTTGATGTGCAATTACACCGGAGGAACGAACGATCCATTACGTCATAGCTCCCATCGTCTGACTGAAGAAGCTATTGTTGAGATGTCAACCACTCTTGTCAACAGCAAATATGAAGACTGCAGCAAAGTAGGATTGAATCCTTTCTGCAAACTTAACCCGGCACCAAAGGTAAATCCCCTTGACTCCTTTTTTCTTCAATAGTTAAGTACTTGTATGATTTTCAACCTGTTATTTGGCTACAGGCCAAATCTGACTTTGGGAAAGCCAAATATGATCATGAGGCTGCCAAAAAAGCTAGAGCCGCTACAATAGCCGCCAAGAAGACAACCAGAAAATCCAAAAAGAAACCAACTGCTTATGATCTCCTCAAGCTGGATGACACCTCTGAGTTGGAGGTAGCCCTTGACTCTCTTGGCCTTCTTTTTAACAACCTTATTGACACTGACTATTACCAGGATGATACGGGGGCCAGCCAGGTAGTAGAAGAAGAGGTAATTATTTCCTCCGATTTAGAACCTTTGCCAAGGCAGAAACCTCGACGGGTAACCCGGAAAGTAAGGTTTTCACACCCCTGGCTTATTTAGATCCTCATTTTCTTTTGAAAAAACAACAACATGAGAGCCGCCGTCAGACCCGGACCAGCGACGACAATGAGCTGCCCTCCGGCTTGTCGAAAACTCCTCGGAAACGCCAGAATGAGGTTCCTTTCATTTTTGACTTTTGCCTTTATCAATGAATCTATTTCCTTGCTCTTTTAACTTTGATTTCACTTTTGCATGAGGTCTCTTGTTCTTCTGGTGATTCTTCGCAAACTCAACTTTCGGCTTTCAAGACTGCCCCTGGGTAAAGATAGTTATCCTTCTTCTGCATCTTTATGTCCATATCATTATAGTGACCCATAAAATTCTTCTTCGTGGTCAATAAAATCCCAAGAAGGCCAGGGTGCCTAAGCGGACTAAAGATCCGAAAGCCGCTGAACCGGCACTGCCGACTCCTGCCCCGGGACAACCTGAAGCACCAGAAGACCCTGTTGTCAATGTTCAATCAGATCCTCCTGAGCCGTCTGTTGACGAAACCGTTCTCAATCCATCTATTGTTGAACCGTCAAGCTCAGCTAACCCGCTGGCGACTTATGACAATGATGTTTTAATCACTGGTAGTAGATTCGTTGAGCCGGGCAATCCAACTGTGCTGGCAAGACACTCCGCCAAGCAAGAGGCTTTGGAGAAGCAAAAAGTGCGGTTTGACATCTCTCACTATGCTCACCTGAGTATTAGTGACGTGCTATCTGGCTACCTTAGTCAGGTGCATTCCAGCCGTGACTCTAAAATTGAGATGGTCAAACAGCTGCAACTAAAATACGAGGTATGATCTCTGGCTTTCTTTACTTTATATGCTCTGCCAGCCCCCAAGTCTCCAGATTATGATAAACTTGAACGATCTGTAAACTTGTGATATTTACAAGCTTCTGTCCTAGACTCCCTCCAAGTCCGGCTTATACACTATAACACCGGATTCAAATGGTAGCATAACCTTGCGTTGGTAGTCCCCAAGGGCCGGTTTAGTAGGAATAAGCCGGCCCTATTAATTATTGTATAAAGGAACATAACTTGACTGTATAACCTTCATGAGTTGGCTGGGATTGTTTAATAGCACACCTGGCTTATCTTTAGAAAGAAAACACGCAATGTGCATTAGCCCCCAAGTGTTGTTGCTCGCAAAGCACTTGGGACTTTAGAAAGAGCCGATTCGTCTGGAAAATTATGTTGACAGACATTAGCCCCTGAGTGTCAAGTGGTTTTGCTTGCAAAGCACTTGGGACTTCTGAAAAAAACCAATTCCTTTGACAATAAGTTTGCGCTGACAGACATTAGCCCCCAAGTGTCAAGTGTTATTGCTTGCAAAAAACACTTGGGATTTGCTTTTATAATCCGCCATGAAACTAACAACCTTATTCTGTATACAGGCTGCAACCACAGAACTGGAATCCCAATTGACTGAAGCCAAGACCCGCCTGTTGACTCAGGAGGTTGAAACAAAGAAGATTGAATCCAAACTCCAGTTTAGCATGTCTGAGGCAGAGAAATTGAAGACCAGTTTTGATGCAAATAAAAAATCTTGGGCCGATGAAAAGACTGCCCTGACACAACATGCTGAAACGGCCGAGGCGGCTCTCAAGGAAGTTACCGCTGAACTCACCGGTTTAAAGAACCGTGTGTCTCAGATGGTCTCTGCAATCTTCGAGGAGTCAACTTATTATTTACTTTAAGTCTATTTTTGTCATCATAATGTGAGCCGCCTGCTTAACCTATTGGAAACACCTCATAGGTCCCCGGAGCAGCAATCTAAGTCAAAATAGCTTGATAAAGCTCAAGGCGGTTTACACCCTTGTGGAGCAACTATATACTGGAGCTCAAAGGGCTCTTGCCATTATCTCCCTAGCTAACCAAGGACCAAACCTATTGAGTGATGTCTTGAAGACACTATCCATCTTACCCACCAGGTTTCAAGAAGTCAAGCATTCTTGTGCGAGAGCCGGAGCCCTAACTGCTCTAAGCAACTCCAAATCCTGGGTACCGGAGCTAGACCCGGCGAATGTAGACAAGGGGTACCCCAGTTTTAAGGAAGACGGGACTCCTTTTGATCAAGAGGATTTTTCTGCTTGCGTGAAGGAAATTCGTCCTCATGCTACCATCCTTGGAGAAGAAACCAATATTGATAAGTACCAGCCGGGTTTTGATGCCAAGAATAAAAATATGGCGACTCCTTCGTATAAAGTGACGGATCTAATACCGCCGGTTCTCCAGCACACCTTCGCCCCGGAAATTGACCCGTCTGGTCTAATTGATGATGAGGCTGAATTCGTTGCTCTTCACGGCTTTGATTGGTCCAAGCCCAATTTCCAAACACTGGAGGAGGATGAAACGACAAGGGATGAGTCGTAACCATCCAAACAACGCGGCCAGGATTGATGAACCAGCTTTAGTTTATCATATACTTATGAGAAAAAACAATGTTATCCTTTTGGGCTCCAAGCGCCTTGTAGTAGGCTAGCTTAAAACTTCATGTTCTGCTTATGCCATCGTGCATATTGTGCTGCGTACAACACTTTTATCCGTCTTGTCAACATATGCCTTTACATCCTTTACAATATCAGTAGTGTTTGAATCTGTTCCTGTATGTAAAATATGAAAACTGTCCTGGCGGTTTGTCGCCGTACGGGTCAAAACACCCAGTACACAACCATGGAAATTAACACAACTGTATAATCAAGACTAGATGTAAGGATAATTAAGGCTGGAAAGTCTCTGATTGAAGAAATCACAGATAAGCCTGTTATGAATTTTAACGACAATATCATACCTGTGATCTTGAATCTGGACTGCGAGCTTATGTGACCCGAACAGTAAGGGTGTTAACCCACTGTTTAGAAGCCAATACTTCCATATGTATGATGACTGTCATACACTGGCGATTCATTGTCAAAAAACCAAGCCGGTTTAAATTAAAACCATACTTACATTTAGATTTAGACAACAAAAACCGAAAAAACAAAAGACTGCCTGTCAAATAATGTAAGTCAAACATCAAGAAAAATTTGGAGGCTTCTGATTTGAATATGATCAGTAAACTGGACCAAAGGGGTTAAGCTAGGATTCAAATACGATCATGTAGCCCCTAGTGGCTTTGGTGTTACGTCGATCAAGAGGGTACCGACATCTATGTTCTCTTTGGTTCGAATATGACCTATGTTTGAACAAGAAGCCCCCCAAATGACCTTGAGAGGTTTTTAACGACCCTGATTCGAATACGATCCAAGTCGGACCCAAAAGGGGTTAAGCTATGATTCGAATACGATCAAGAAGCCCCCTAGTGAGTTTGGCATTGTGCCGATCAAGAGGGTACCGACAGCTATGTTCTCTTTGGTTCGAATACGACCTATGTTTGAATAGGAAGCCCCCTAGTGATCATAAGTTTTAATGGCTAGATTCGAATACAATCATGAGCCGGACCAAATGGTTAAGCTAGATTTGAACACAATCAACCCCTAATTGGTCATTTTGAAAGTATAATGATAAATGCATGTGATTATTGAGAATGAAAAAGGACAGAAGTCCTGCTTTATTACTTGTCATAATATATACAACGTCAAAGTATGTACATTATGAGAGCCGGTGGCTCAAGTATAGTAAGGCCGAAGATGAGCGATATTCCACGGCCGGCGGGTCTCTTCCTCCGACTTACGTGAGTCTTTGTGCTCTCGAACATCGATGAGGTAGTATGACCCATTGTTCAAGTTCCTGCTGACCACAAAAGGTCCTTCCCAAGGTGGGGATAATTTGTGTGCATCATTTTGGTCCTGGATGAGCCAGAGCACCAAGTCACCTTCCTGAAAGGTTCTGGACTTCACCCGGCGGCTGTGATAATGGTGCAGGTCCTGTTGGTAAATCGCGGAGCGGGCTACTGCTAAGTCACGCTCTTCATCTAATAGGTCAAGTGCATCCTGACGGGCTTGTTCGTTATCAGCTTCAACATAAGCCGCCACGCAGGGCGAATCATGACGGATGTCACTAGGCAGGACTGCCTCTGCTCCATAAACCATGAAGAAAGGCGTATAACCCGTAGACCTGTTAGGGGTAGTATTGATGCTCCATATCACAGAGGGTAACTCCTCCACCCAACAACCCGGCGTCCGTTGTAAAGGAACCATAAGCCGGGGCTTGAGACCCTTCAAGATATCCTGATTTGCTCTTTCAGCTTGACCATTGGATTGGGGGTGAGCTACTGATGACACATCAAGCCGGATATGCTCACGTTGACAAAATTCCTCCATAGCACCCTTGGACAGATTAGTACCATTGTCAGTTATAATGCTATGTGGAAAGCCAAAACGAAAGATCACCTTTTTCATGAATTGAACCGCTGTGGCTGCATCACACACTACAAAAAAAGACACATCCGTGACATTTTGGGCCGAACGAATTTTTTTTCTGTCATACGTATGACACTTATATGACGATAATTGTGACCAAACCCGGTATCATCATAGATGTGGTGGGCTCCTACTTCTATGACAAAAAATCATGACAGCAAATGGGCTTTTCGTCCTGGGCGGGCCGAAGACGCAGCTGCATGACATTCTTTGGGCCGTCCATGACGGAAAAAACTGTGGTAGAAGCGAGGGGGAGGAAAATTTCGGGGAGTTTCCAGTTACGGTGGGAGGTCGGGGGCCGAGCGATGCGTGTTTCTCTCGTACACATACGCGCGTGTGTGCGAGGCGTTGGCTCTAACTGAACCCGAGCGAGGCGTTGGGCTCTAACTGAACCCGAGCGATTGCACTGCAGGCTACGCGTTACTGAACCCGAGCGATCGATCGATGGCTGTTAACTGAACCCGATCGAGCGATTCCTTGGCTACTGCTGCTAAGTGAAGCCGATGGATGGGATGAACTGTGAGCGGTGGCGTTGCCTCTGGATGAACAGGACCCTGTGGTGTGGTGGAGGGCTGGATGAACAGTAGACGGTGGAGGGGTGGATGAACAGGACCCCGTGGTGTGGAGGGCAGGATGAACAGTAGACGGTGGAGGGGTGCCCGTGGAGGGGTGGTTGAACAGGACCCTGTGGTGTGGAGGGCTGGATGAACAGTTGACGGTGGAGGGGTGGTTGAACAGTAGCCGGTGGAGTAGCGCGCGGTGGAGGCTGGATGAACAGGAGCCCGTGGAGGCTGGAGGAGGTCGACGGTGGATGAACAGTAGCTCGTGGAGGCTGGAGGGGGTCGACGGTGGAGATGAACTGTATCCCGTGGAGTCCCGTTTTGCGGTATGCCACACCCCTCTCGATGAACAGGACCCCCGTTTCGACCGTAGCACTCCAACACAAGTCCGTTTCCTCCGTTTTGCGGTACGCCACACCCCTCCTGATCAACAGGACCCCTGTTTCGACCGTGGGAGGTCCATTTCCTCCGTTTTGCGGTACGCCACACCCCTCTCGATCAACAGGACCCCCGTTTCGACCGTAGGAGGTCCGTTTCCTCTGTTTTGCGGTACGCCACACCCCTCCCGATCAACAGGACCCCTGTTTCGACCGTAGGAGGTCCGTTTCCTTCGTTGTGCAGTACACCAGGCCTCGTTTCCATCGCCTCTTCCGTCCAAGCCCTCCCGATGAACATGACCACGCATTCCGTTCCGACCCATGATGACGACGACGACACTATTTCTTCGTTCCGACCCAGCCATGTACGCGAGCCCTCGCCGTACGTATGCGCGAGTAGGCATTCGAGACCCCGCCCGTATGTACACATACGTGGCCGTATTTTCTTTCTTGCACCCTAGCGGTTGTACGTACGTGTACATGCTACGTGCGCGCCTCTACTACGACACGTGTGCGCCTCTACTACGACACGTGCGCGCCTCTACATCCACCAGTATATATGTATGTACATGTTCGCGACCAGAATGACAACCAGGTGGGTCCCGACGGTCAGGCACTTCCTTGCCTGCGAAGATGTAGCTGGTGGGTCCCAGCAGTCAGGGGGGCAAAATACGGTGGCCCTTCCGGTGGGTCCCCGCTGTCAGGTGGAGGAATAATTATTTTGCACGTAATAAGGAGGCACTTCCTTGCTGCGGCCGTGGACCCAGCTGTCAGCCTCTCCACATACAGTCCATGTCCGATGGAAGTCGTTCCTTGACCATGTTGACCACGCCGCCCCGAGAGCACCAGAGTGGTGGACGACGGCGAGGCCTAGGAAGGGGATGACGCGGAGCCGGGGAAGACGCGGCAGTGGATGCCCATGCGTAGAGGAGTATGAGGGTTCACTGGTTCACTGTGGTGTGAGGCTGCCATCGCTGCAGAATAACAGGGGGTGTGGGTGAGTAGAGGGATGGCCTGGCCAGCGGTGGGAGTAGTAGGGGGCGGTGAGGCCTCCGCCGCATCGCAGCTGGGCACGGGAGGCAGGAGCACGAGGCACGACCGGTGCTGGTTTGGGCGGCTGGAGCAAGAAGAACGGAGGTTGAAGAAGCACTACGGCCGTTGGATGGATATCATACGGTCACTGGAGCTAGAATCGTGCATATTGACTAAGTTGACAAAGCCCTCCGTCCCCGTCAACTTAGTAGGCCCACAAGTCAGCCTCCCAGCAAGGTGGGTCCCAGCTAGCCGGGGGAGTATTCATTTTTTTGTGCGTACTAAGGAGGCACTTCTGGTGGGTCTAAGCTGACAGCGGGGGGAACGTTTTTTTTTCACGAAATACGGTGGCCCGTCCGGTGGGTCCCAGCAGTCAGGGGGAAACAATTTTTTTCGCAAAATACTGGTGGCCCGTCCGGTGGGTCCCTGCTGTCAGGTGGAGGAATAATTATTTTTCGCATAATAAGGAGGCACTTCCTTGTGGCTACCGTGGACCCAGCTGTCAGCCTCTCCACGTACAATATTATTCCGATGGAATTCGGTCGTTGACCACATTGACCACGGCGCGTCGACAGCACCACGGCGGTGGATGACAACGAGGCCTAGGAAGGGGATGACGCGGAGCTGGGGAAGAGGCGGCAGTGGATGCCCACGCGGAGAGGAGTACGAGTGTTTACTGGTTCGGCTGCACAGCCATCGCCGCAGAACAACAGGGGGTGTGGGTGAGTGGAGTGGAGGGATGGCCTGGCCAGCGGTGGGAGTAGTATGGGGGCGGTGAGGCCTCCGCGGTAGCACAGCCGGCCACGGGAGGCAGGAGCAGGCGGCACGATCGGCGCTGGTTTGGGCGGCTGGAGCAAGAAGACCAGAGGTTGAAGAAGCACTACGGCCGTTGGATGGACATCGTACGGTCAGTCGAGCTAGAATCGTGCATATTGACTAAGTTAACAAAGCCCTTCGTCCCCGTCAACTTAGTAGGCCCACTATACTGGGTCCCAGCTAGCAGGGGGAGTATTCATTTTTTTGTGCGTAATAAGGAGGCACTTCCTTGCGTGCGAAGATATAACTGGTGGGTCCGAGCTGTCAGTGGCGGTAACGTTTTTTTCGTGAAATACAGAGGCCGTTTCGGTGGGTCCCAGATGTCAGGTGGAGGAAATCATTATTTTGCGCGTAATAAGGAGGCATTTCCTTGCATGCGGCCGTGGACCCAGCTGTCAGCCTCTCCACGTACAGTCCACTTCAGATGCATGTTGGTCGTTGACCACACTGACCACGCCACGCCGAGAGCACCAGGGCGGTTGACGACGGCGAGGCCTAGGAAGGGAACGACATGGAGGCAGGGAAGACTCTGTCGTTGTTTTTGTTTCCCACGCGGAGGGGAGTACGACTGTACGAGGGTTTACTGGTTCGTCTGCCATCGCCGGAGAATAACAACATGTGTGAGTGAGTAGAGGGATGGCTAGGCCAACGATGGGAGTATGGTAGGGCGGTGAGGCCTGCGCGGCAGCATAGCCGGCCGCGGGGAGGAGGGAGCAGGCAGTCCTGCCGGCGCTTGTTTGAGCGGCTGGAGCAGGAAGAGCAGAGATTGAAGAAGCACGACGGGCGTTGGATGGACATCCAACAGTATACAGGCCACCTGTGGAAAGCCTCAAATCTATGGAAAACAGCATACAGCCCATCTGCCATTATTTCAAATAATTTACAACCCATTTGCTAATTCTTACGGGGTTTTTTGGAGCCCATATTCTTTATGTTAGCATTACTGCCCATATTGTGGCCATGGTTAAAAAATTATACGAAATTTTGCATATGTCGGTGCGGTCTGAACTGTTTTTAATCCCAAAATTTCGAGTCACATTCAGAGTGATTTTAAAAATAAATGTATATCAATATAAAATCCAATAAATTGTCCATGCATAAAAATCAATGCAATTTAAAATCTCGAAATGAAAAAAAGATATTTGAAAATAATTGCCGGTTTGATGTGTTTTAAAAATGTACAGCCCATTTCTCATTACTGATAGGCCATTTTCTCGGCCAGCCGAATGAAGCTCTCCTCGTCTTGAAAGATTTGCAGCCCAACATGCCTAATAAAGCTTACTTGACAAATCACAAAAAACTGGGCTAGCCATTTTCAGAAAGAAAAAAAAACTACTGGGCTGGTCTGTGGTAAACATAAAAGAAAAGGCTGTCTAGACAGGCCAGAGTGTCCCGCACAGCCCAGTTGACACCCTGGTTCCGTCTCAAAAACATATTAGATAAATGCCACTTCAATTATGGCAATTCATAAAAATGCCACTGCAATTTCCAAACTTTGAAAAATAACACTGCAATTTTTGCAAACTTTGAAAAACACCACTGCAGTTTGCAAACTTTGAAAAATGCCACTCCAGACTTCGAAAAATGCCACTAGAAATGGCATGAAATGGCATTTTTCAAAGTTTGGAAATTGCAGTGGCATTTCTCGGATACACTAGATTTGGAGTGGCATTTATCAAATTAACCCAAAACAAAAATAACTGGGCGAGCTGCTGGGTCCCTGGTGTCAGCCGCTCGTTGTGCAATTCTCTCGTTTATTGACTACATTGACAATGGCATGGGACCCAGATGTCAGAAATCCACTAGGAGGAGCCATTTTTTCTATTGGCTTGAAATAAGGAGGCACTTGCTTGCGTACGAGCTTATCAGTTTCTTCAGAGGTAGGCATTTTTATTCAAAAAACTGCCACTTCGCATCTTGCGTGGCAAATAAAACTGCCAGGAGCGCTTTGTAGGCTAGCTAGTGATCGATCAGTAACTTGTAAACACTGAGCGAACAGAAATAAGTAATTGTTAATGCATCTCAATGATTCACAGATCATATACAAATATGTAGCTCCAAAAGCAAAGATCAGCCACTTCAGATCTTGTGTTGCAACTAAAACTAACTAGTATGATTCCCATACATAAGATCAACATGTTAATGCATCTCAATGACTCACAGATCATATACAAATATGTAGCTCCAAAAGCAAAGATCTAGAAAAAACATCTGTTCTTCCTACTAACATGGATGCTTCTATTGGCCAACATTCAGTACAGACTGAAAGACAAATTTGTTTGTGAAGTCTACAATTCCTCTTGCAGACATAAGTGGTTTCACGAACAGCTGGAACCATGAGAATGAACCAGACATGATGGAGGAACATGCACTGCAATATGATTTGGTCTTCCCTCGATCACACTGCGAGACTATTTTCGGAATACAAACTTTAACTTAGGCAAAATGATGTCCATTGTATAATCAGACCAAAGCAATGAAGCACCTAGTGTTGGCCAATAAATAGTACAATACTACTTTTCTGCAGTCCATGAAGTGACTATCCAATCTTTCTGTGTCTATTTTCAAATGGCACTGCATGTAGTGACTATACTATTCTCTAGTGCAGTTCAACCAAAATTGCGGGCACTTTGTTGGTTTGCCAAATAGCAACGGGCAGACATCTCTGTCTGCACAAATATCAAGCAGCTAGTAAACATATACCACACCTTGTATTTTCGGTTTAAACATGTCTCTTCCGCTTAGCATCTGTCATGTTCTGCATTGGACAATCTGATACAGTTATGTTTTGCCCTGGACAATTTCATACTGAATTGATTTGCTGGTTCAGAGAAGAAATATAACACCTATTCTTCATCAGACCAAGGATATCCATGTTCGCAGTGATGGAAGAGGTGAAATCGATACAACCGAAATTGAGCATCCAATCATTGAATCATGTCCTGCACCTCCAACGTAGGTCCACCCTACCAATAAATTCACATGCAAACCACTAGTATTACTATCTAATGACAGTACAAAAAGAGTAGCAAGATAGTAGCAAACCATGTACCTTTGTAATGAATAGCTCATAGTGCCACCAATTGGATATAAAGGTTGGGAAAAAACATGCTCCTAATGTTGAACCAGTTGGACTTTTTGTGCAGTTCCACTAAAATCGAGCATCCCTGTTTGCATAGATATTGAAAGTGTGATTACTCTAAAAGTAGCACTAGTTGAAGCATAGACTCACAAATATAAGCATTCCAATTTCTTAATGGGAAAAGGTAGCAAGACTGTTTCTAACCACCTGTTTTAAGGAATAAATAAAGCAACAACGGCTGATGTGAGGAAGGCATACATAGTTTTTTCTGGAAAAGTGAGTCATTCCTCACCTTTCCGCTTCTTTTAAGCAAATTTTGTGCAGTTCTACTAAAATAAAATGCCATCACCGCCTTGACAATTCAGTGACACTGTACAAAAGGAAATGACTTAACATTACATCATGATGTCAGGTATGTAGTCGACAGGCATTAGAGACAAACATACAGACCTCCTCAAGAGAACAGCCGGAGGAGGAGGTGCCCACTCTTGACCTTTCCTCTTGTCTTCATAATTTTCTGTGCAGTTTAACCAAAATAAAATGACATCAGCGCCTTGGCATTTTGGTGACTGTACAAAAAAATTAACTTATCTCATGAAAGTGAGGTATGTAATCTATAAGCATTAATAGTGCAAAAATCCGATGGGAGCAACAAGTTTCATCGTTGGTATACTGGCTGTGCAACAGCATTAGAATGCCTTATAGCTGAAAAATCTTTAATACATCCACAATCAACAGCTAACCCTGAAATAATCCAGTGACTTTAAATGGCATTGCTTAAATTTATGGGTGGCATTAGACTGAGAGCGGCATTAGTTAAATGTGGCGTCACTTTAGCAGTAGCATTGCTTGACTTGACTGCTGGCGTTATACTAACAGCAAAAAAAGTGGTGATAAGAGCATGGGAGGCACCAGTACGATGTACCTCCACAGATGCAGAGTGGTGAGGGAGGTATGGTTGCCCAGAGCAACAAATATCCAGGCAGCATATGTGGATTACGGTCTCATTTTTGTTCTCTTTAGCCACCTTTTTCATATGCGAGGACAACAAACCGATCGACCTGGTCATTCTCTATTGCGCTGTCATGCCTTTCTACCCTTCTTCAACCAAGAGACACGAGACTCGTTCCTTAGCTACTGATTTTCCCCTTTTCAACCTAGATGCGGGTTCGATGCCTACTCTCTTGGACAGTACAGTCTCCCTTCCTTTCCTTATTCAACCCAGCCATGGATTAGTCTGCATGAAGTAGGGTTTCCTTTAATAGTGCAAATTATGGTTTTCGTCTGCGTGCCCAGCAGAGTAGAGGATAGCAAATTGGGAAGATGGTGGAGTGGAAAAAGATCCACATGCAACGACATAGCAGATGGGGCAATAGAACAAGGTTATGGCTCGAAAAGAGGTAGCATACCTGAGGGTCGACGGGAAGTGGCTTCGCTCGTGGTCGTCGTCCTCCGCACACACTACGACAGCAAGCTTGGGGACGGATTCCATCCCACGCGGGCGCTAGGTCTGAGTGGACGGCCTTGTCGTCAGTGCGTGACCTCGCTCGCCGACGATGAGTGCGTCAACGCTGCACGTCCTTCTCTTCCCCGGCGGATCTGTGACCACCGGTGAGGAGGGAGAGAGGGGCCATCTTTTTTTGATCTGGAGAGAGGGTGGTAGTGTGAGAAGCAAGTGGGCAGCCCTTAGCAAGAAAGCGCTGAAGCTCCAGCCTATATATATATATATATATCTCTCTTTTTTATACTACTAGTACTTGAGGTGGGGGAGTGGTAGCGTAGTTTATATTTTCTTTGCGTACAGTACCAGTTAGTCGTGCTTCAAAACTGATCGGCACGCCATTAAAAAAAGGTCGATAACTAATGCGGCACCTCGGGCCAACGTGGCCATATCGCATTTTGCACGAGAAATTACACACCATGTTTCATTGACATGTGGTCCCGTTCCAACATATCAGTGAGACGACGGCCAGTAGTAGGAGTATTTCTGAACGGATGTGTAGGCCGGGGCGCCTCTTCGTGAACTGTGGCAAACTCGCAACTGTCCACCAACTCTTCGCCTTTCCCTCTCGATTTGGAACTCCTGTCACACGCTCTTCCTCTCCCTCCTCCATTTTCCTTCAGCCCTTCACCCTTTCTTCTGCCATTGTTTGATCGCCTTCTCCA
The DNA here is from genome assembly GCA_034509565.1 of Triticum monococcum. Taxonomy (NCBI): domain Eukaryota; kingdom Viridiplantae; phylum Streptophyta; class Magnoliopsida; order Poales; family Poaceae; genus Triticum; species Triticum monococcum. The sequence goes on from CM067843.1 coordinate 481,971,795, forward strand.
TGGAGGGAACAGGCCGGAAACGACCTCGTTATTCTTGCCCTGATTGGAAAGATGACGTGGTGGAGGAACTCATTGATCGATGCGACGTCATCACCTTGGCTAGCATGGCAGGTTCGTTCCAGCCCATTCTCGACTTAACTAATAACATCATTGCAAGGAACCCAAGGGTCAAGGAGCGGTTTGATCTCCCCTATCTTCTTCGCCGTGACCTTGATGACTGGCGCCGGCACGACGGAGGCCTCGCCCTGTGCAAGTTGATGCCTCTTGATAATGATATGTGTGATGTTAAGATGCCATCGCTTGAGGGAAAGGCTTGGGCGGGCGCAAATGGAGATTGGGTTGTTTACATTGGGTCCAACTGCGAGTGGGAACTTGTGAATGTGTACACTCGTCACCGGGTTCCACTTCCAAAAATCTCAGCACACTGCCCAGAGGTTGAGCACACCGGTAATATACGCACGTTCAAATATGATCATGGTGACTGTCGTCTACGGAAGATAGCAATTTATCGAGTTCCCAACCGCTCTTGGAATTACAAAAACTATGATATTGTTGCTATCTTCGAGAAGCTTGTTGTCGTCCTTGATGGTTTCACTCGATGGATATTGCTCAAAAATTAGTTTCAGTACACGGATGAGTACTGTGACGCAATTGAATACGAGGGCCTTGTGTTTGTTGCCACCACTTGTGGCACTGTTTTTGCATGGCATCCTCGTTGTTTCGGTACGTTTGTCTTCCACCGTAATTATAATTGTTTCATCCACATGCATGCGGGTTAGCAAGTTTCCCTTTACTAATTAACCTTCTTCTTGTGTTTCCAAGGTCCTGTGAACATCCCACCACCTATACTTGAAGATTTTTATAACCAAGGGGGAGATGACGATGGTGATGATCACGAGCATGAGGACGAGCAGTGCCGATATACTGTGTGGCGCTTGGCAACTAATTCTGATGGATCACCTCTTCTTGTGTGTATACAACCCATTGATGATGTTACTGCTAAGGAAGCAGGTGTAGTCTCCCATGGTCGCACTCTCCGGACCTATTCCAACACCCGTTGCATGGTATTCGGGATGGATACTAGGGTGCTAGCGCCAACTCCTTCTCCCTGGCACAGAATTGATAGTCTTGGAGAAAACTCGCTCTTCCTTGGACAAAACTATCCGATGATGGTGAAAGGCGATGCAACTGCTGTTGACACATTTATGAGAAGCAACTGTGTCTATACCTTGGACATTTGGGTGGTTCCCTACCCTGGTACTGATATAGTAGGCCGCTTCAGCCTGGATGATCAGTCCTGCGTTGGTCTCTAGATCGACAATGGATGGCCCGTCCCAGAGAATCACTTGTGGTTCAAAGCAAGCGTTTCCAACGCCGCGGAATGGTTGAGTTGAAGTTCATTTCATGGCTTGTTATTTGTTGTGTGGTGAAAACTTTAGTATTTATAATGTATCCTCGTTGTTGATGTGGGTTGATGACCTTTTGTACTATGTAATAAAATGATATGCCTGTGATAAACTTACTAAATTTATGAATGGCTTTGGAGTCGCTTCTCTGAGTGAGTGGTGCGACGAGGCAAAAATATATTTTCCGAATACATAATTGTACGTGCATTGCAACAGGTTATCAGATGAGGCCAATCAACAACAGTAGTACACTATTTGTACTAGCTTCACATGCTTCGCGCGTCGGGCAGGTGTTTTTACTGTAGCCATATGTTAATGTGTTCATTGTACGTAACCAGCACCTCGAATCCTCGATATACTAGTAGTATAGTATATAGCAGGAGTAAGTAGTAGGAGTAGTAGGGTGGCATGGGCCAGAACAAGCATTCACGTCCAGGAGTACGGCACACGCCACCACCACGACATCCATCTGACACCATATTATTTCTTGGAGTCCGTGCGAGAGCAATCTCTTCAACCTCGTCGTTTCTCTAACTTCAGCCATCACGCGGCAGGCGAGGTGGGGGTTTGCCGATAGTCGGTTTCCTTAACTGTGGTCCCACTTGTAAGGCCAACTCCAACGCATGACCCCAAACGGACCTCCATTTTGCACGAACTCCAACGATAATTTTGACTACTCATGTAGTAAGTTGGATTAGTGCCTTCTCGATGCATTCATTGTTGATCTGCGGAGGCTCGATCTTGTGTGCTTCTTTCTTCTTCGAGTGTAAAGAAGTAGACGTTGCTTCCTCACATCTAGTCTCATGTCTAGCCTATATTCTATACTAGCTAAAAGTGATATAACATCTACTAAATTGCGCTCTATCAATATATGGATGTACTCTTCTTCCCAATACAAAAACTTGCATCCATTCTACTCCCTCCGTTGCACAATACTACATGCCTTCTATTTGTCAAAATCTCTACTCCTAATGGAGCAGTTGGTAGCCCGGTACTCCGGTTTTATTTTCGTCCGGTTTTATTTCGTCATCCTCCCACCTCTGGTTTTTTTTCGTCATCCTCCCACCCCACCCCATCCCACGCAGCCACCCAAAAAACCTGCGCCCAACAAAAAAAACTTCATCGACCATATAAAAAATAAATCGCAATCAATCAAGTATTGATGATCAAATTAGTTACCATATATCTCTACTCCTAATGGAGCAGTTGGTAGCCCGGTACTCCGGTTTTATTTTCGTCCAGTTTTATTTCATCATCCTCCCACCTCTGGTTTTTTTTCGTCATCCTCCCACCCCACCCCATCCCACGCAGCCACCCAAAAAACCTGCGCCCAACAAAAAAAACTTCATCGACCATATAAAAAATAAATCGCAATCAATCAAGTATTGATGATCAAATTAGTTACCATATAGAAAATAAATCGCAATCAATCAAATATTGATGGGACATTTCCTTATATTGATGGGATATTTCCTTATATTGATTTGATTTTCCTTTTCTTATCATCAATCATCTCTACTGCCTAAAAAAATGCGTAGCTTTCCTTTTTCTGCAACCCATCAGATTAGTTACCATATAAAAAATAAATCACAATCAATCAAGTATTGATGATCAGATTAGTTACCATATAAAAAAATAAATCGCAATCAATCAAATATTGATGGGATATTTCCTTATATTGATGTGATTTTCCCTTTCTTATCATCAATCATCTCTACTACCTAAAAAAATGCGTAGCTTTCCTTTTCCTGCCAACCCATCAGATTAGTTACCATATAAAAAATAAATCGCAATCAATCAAGTATTGATGATCAGATTAGTTACCATATAAAAAATAAATCGCAATCAATCAAATATTGATGGGATATTTCCTTATATTGATGTGATTTTCCCTTTCTTATCATCAATCATCTCTACTGCCTAAAAAATGCGTAGGTTTCCTTTTCCTGCCAACCCATCAGATTAGTTACCATATAAAAAATAAATTGCAATCAATCAAGTATTGATGATCAGATTAGTTACCATATAAAAAATAAATCGCAATCAATCAAATATTGATGGGATATTTCCTTATATTGATGTGATTTTCCCTTTCTTATCATCAATCATCTCTACTGCCTAAAAAAATGCGTAGCTTTCCTTTTCCTGCCAACCGACCGCGTCCAGTCTCCCTACATTTGCCCTCGTTGCTCTGCCTCCCGCACGAAAAAAGCCCTCTCGTTTGACCTGCCCCAAACCCCGCACGATGGAAAAACCAAGCCGCCTGCTTCCCCTCCTCTCGAACGCTCCATACGTCCAGATCGCGGCCCCATCCCCATCCTCCTCTCATGTCACGGCGGCCGATGGACTGCCGCCACCACCCTCCTACTCTCTCACCGCCGCCGTCCTCCCGCTCGCTCGCCGCCGTCGCCACCAATCCCGGCGAAGGCGTCGTTGCTGCAGTGTCGCCTACTTTCCCCATCCAAGCCCGACCATGGCAACGGCGCCCTCTCATGTGTCCCGCGGTGAGGTTTGGGGAGGCGCGACCACAATCCAGTAGGGATCACAACGTGGACCCATCCGCTGGGATGGGTGTTGCCTCCGTTGCGAATGGGATCGAAGGGAGGGACTACTTCGCCGTCAAGGTCGGCGAGGCAGCGCCCGATTGGGAGCCCGGTTGTGAACATGGGAGTTCGTCCCCATGGAGGCGGCGGCCGTGGAGATTGGATGTGAAGCAACCCCACTTGCCGGTGGTGGAGGCTTGCCGTCCATGTGATCCTTTCTTCTCCTGGTATCCCCATTCCATGCCTCCCATTACAAAAGCGAGCATAAATGAGAGCAGGGGCTGATTTTCATCACTTCATTTATCATATTTTTAGTTGCTTTTTTGAGATTATACAAGATGCTCCCAATCTGTTTTGTCAAATTACTTGGATCGTCTTATGGAATTGACAAGCATCGTATTTTTCACCTCATGTTATTTCTGAACCCTTGTCCCACTAGGCATCCACTACATGTTTGGTAATGACGTGATGTTGAGGCGGCTAGGAGAAGCGGGAGAGGGGGAGAGAGAGTGAGGGAGAGGGAGGGAGAGTGTGTGTGTGAGGATTTGATGGTAAAAAGGTCGCCAATGTTGTAATATTGAACTTTTTAAGTTAATGTGGCCCCGTTGCAACGCACGGGCGTTCTTCTAGTATATATGTATATAGACATGTCTTAGTATATAGGTACATCCATTTTTGGACAAATGGAAGTCAAGTATTTTGGAACGGAGGGAGTACACAATAAAAATTTTAAGTTAGCACAACTAGTCTAATCCGAGAGCAGAACCGAAGATTTGGTCGGGTTCTTCCTCCTTTTGTCGACACGTGGGACATCCAGCATCTAGGTCATGTCATGAAAGAAAATAGAGTGGTAGTTGAAGCCACGAGATGTGCATCTTGGGTTAAACTGTAAATAGAATCTTACTCCAAAAGCGGCCACCGAAGATCTTTATTGGATTTGTTTTTCATCACCAGCACGTCGAGGTGAAAGACGTGCATGTGAGCAAACAAACGATGGGCTCCACGCGTCCGCTGGCTGGCTGATAAGAGAGATAGAGGAGGGCTGAGCACGGACTGCAGGAAATTTGTTCTACGTACCTCGATATAGGATCGATATTGTGGGGTGGCATGGGCCATAACTAGCATTCACGTCTAGCAGTACGGCACACGCCACCCACACAAGTCCCATCCGACACCAATTTTCTTGGAGTCCGTGCTACAATCATCTCTTCTCCCTCCTGTCCTCTTTTCTCAGCCATCACGCGGTGGGCGGGGTGGGGGTTTGCCGATAGTCGGTTTGCTCAACTATGGTCCCACTTGTAAGTGAAAATGCAACACCGCACGCATTCCCGCTTGAGCGGCATGCCGGACCAACCATGTGGGGGTGCGATGCGAACACGGCAGGCTTTTCCTTTTGAACTCGTAACTTGTAAAATTTGGTTCTGCTCCATGGCGCGATCGATAGATAGAAAATAACGATTTTGCCTAGAGTAATGAGAAGTTTGCTTCTGGCGCCGTTCATGCATGGAGTACGTACGAAAATTATGAAGTTGACGCGAAAGGTAAGATAATTACTGTAGTATTATATACTACTACATGGATTTGACGGAAGGATAAAAATACATACGGATCCATCAACGTTCAACGACATCCTCACGCCCTAGTGCGCCGGGTCACCAACCGACGTGTGAGGAGTAGCGGCGTTGGCGGCGAGCTGAACGTGCTTTTGAACAATGCCGTCCAAGGTTGCCCTGCGCTCCAAGAAGGCCAGCATCCTATCATCCTCCTCTTGCATGTACTAGTCCTTGTGGACGATTTGCGCGTAGACGTGGGTGATTATGTCGATGGTGTCTTGCTGCGCCAGGCGCTACGCGGCGAGCGCGACCTCGAGGTGGACATTCTCTGGCGCAACGGCGGGCAGTCGCAGGGCCACCAGTGCGTCGAAGAGGTTGTTACCATAGTGGCCGTTGAGGGTGGAGGGCATCGCAGAGCCTGGGTGCATCGGCTGGAGGATTACTTCAAAGTCGTCCGCAAGCTTCTTGACGACAGTGAACTTGTCAAGGAAACCGACAAGGACCTCGTCGAACAAGGATGCGAAGCTATCGTCCAAGCGGCCCCTCGCCCTGTCGGCCTCAAGCAATACTACCTACCGGGCCGCAGGCCGGTGTCGTGGACCATCTGGCACAGCCGGCTGATGCTCGCGCTCATCGCCTCCATGGGTCTAGCGTAGCTTCTAGTCAACTGATCTTGCGATTCGAGTGATCACTCAGCCCTTGGTTAGCGTGCGTAGGTGCGTAAGATTTCGTACTACTCCTCGGCCCTCTACTGCACCTGCCTTTGGCTGTATGATAGGTGGGCCAGCCACCCCCTGGGGCCACGTGTCATTCACCTCCTGACCCGTCTCTCACACGCACCCTGCTAGTGTATATACTCCCTTCTTTCCGGTCTATAGGGCTTATCTCAAAATTTTAGTTTTTCCATTTCATAAGGCTCAATTTGGTTGTTTTCCATCACATGTTCAGATTCCAAGGTGCATTAAATCATTGCATGCAAGTACTAAGAGAAAACTGAAAATGCATGTAATTTATGCATGCATGCATTGCAATTAATGCATTGGTAAACATACTTTTTGAGGAAAACAAGAGCATTAATTGGGTGCTTTTGGAAACTACAAAAAGTATTCCACCACTCACCATCTACCTTGGTTGGTGAGAATTTTGAATTGAGCATTATAAACCGGAAAGGAGGGAGTATAGTGGTTTTCTTTTTCTCTCCATATCAACCATTTTATATTGCGTACGTGTCATTCAAGAGTGAAATGATGGTTGCTTCTTCCGACTAACTTACTGTGTGATTTGACTGCTCCTTAGTGGCCCCTACACGTACTCCCCCTACGTGTATGCAACAGTCACACGTACACATGGACGTAAAAACGCGCGCGACGCCCTAATGCATGCATGTCTGAGCACACGACGGAACACACACGGTGACGCTCAAGTGCTCAACCTACACGTGCATGCACACACACACTCAGTCAGGGTGAGCTAGTGACCGTATGGACACCGGAAAATATACATATTGAGCGCAATGAGCATATTATGAAGTCCACTGACCGTATTTTTACAAATATACAGTGACAGACAGTGTATTTATCTCGTTTGAAATTAAGCCATGTTAACAGGAGAGGAGGCAGCATGGAATAGCATTACTTTGCTGTGTCCCGTCAACTTGCCGAATGAAGAGAAGGTTGCAGGACAAGAGAAGCTTGCACGCGGTGGCTCGTAGGACAAGGAGAAACTTTTGACTAATGCAAGCTCTCCCTCACTCAGGCGGTGGACGTGCAACAGTTAATTCGGTGTCTGATTGCCAGAAGCATACTACACTATACTACTAGGAACCGGATGGAGGAGCGTCTGCACTCTTATTATAATTTTAAAATGTGATAAAGCAATCTTCAACACATTTGGTTCTCTACGAGGGTTCTCGCATGTGATAATGGAAGTTGATTGCATGGAACATTCGTCACAATTCTCGCTTAATTCTGGCTCATATCCTGTTACAAATAGTAGCACTTAGTAATATTTCCTCCTTTTTTGTTATTCAGCACGTAAACAGGCCAGCAAACCTTGCGGTGCATCTTCGTGCGAACCGTGCTTGCTGCACTTTGAATGTGGCCGAGAGCTGGCTTGATGAAACACCTCGCTTCCTGTTTCTTTTTTTGGCTTCCTAGTGACCAATGTCTTGGCTGATCGTCCTAAGAATGCTTATATATGAATAAAGCTCTCTCATTTACCTGCAAAAAAGATTAAGCCATATTAACCGGAAAGGAGGGAGTATGGACTAGCACTACTTTTTGGTGTGTCCCATCAACTCGCAGAACGAGGAGAAGCTTGCAGGACAAGGTGAAGCTCGCTTACGCCTTTTGACTAATGCAACCTACCCTCGGTGGACATGCATCAGTCCATTCGGTGTTAGATTGTCAGATGCATACACTGTAGTACCCAACATGCGGAGTACCATCATTGTTCGACTTCACGAAGGGGCGAAGAGCCAAGCGCAGTACTAGTACGCGTACTTGGTTTTGCACCTTCATACTACTCCACCCTCCGTCACAGTTTACAGGGCGCGCTTCATTATGATGAATTTCTCTCAATGCATTTCCACCACCAGAGAGACTTTAGACGCGTTTGGTTTAATGCTCAATTAATTAGGGCGTGGTAACCGCAATCAAGTCCACAATTTTCTCTCCATGTACTGTACTACTACGGAGTGCATGCATGTGTGTACCCAGGGTGGAAGCACTGCATGCATGTCTGTACGCATTATTCCCTCTAGTAATAGATGTTCAAATTAGCACGTGGGCTGCCATTTCATAAAGAAATGAGCTCCACCGTGTACCCGCGCGGGTGTGGCTGGTCACGAAGCGTGAGTACGTGCACGGTGCACCTATTCTCTTCTTGTATACGTACACCACCTACGTGGGGTTGTGTGAGAGAGATACAAACCTAGAGAGATATAGTGTGTGGGTTCTTGAGAGTTTTTTGGGGGGGGGGGTCAATCAAATTTTTTTAACATATGCAATGTGTGTGAAATAGAGTCCTGGATATAACATATATATAGAGGGGGCGATCCACGAGAAGAGAGTGGAGGTATCATCGGCTTGAGGTGTCTATAGAATCGAAGAGAGGGATGATGATGTGTGTGTGTGTGTGTGTGTGCACGCGCGATCGATAAAGAGTGCCATCGAATTTGTGTGTGCCCACATCAAAGATATAGAGTGGCTGGCCTACTGGAATGTGAGATGGGACATGTGCAGTTTGTCTCTGTGGCATGGATACCTACCGGCAGCGCTCGACTATCGGTGTGTGGTGGGGGAAGAGGGAGGCCCAATTAACTATAGAGGTACAATGGCTGGTATATGTGTGGAGGAGGAGAGAGGCCTACCTCATGTATTAAGGAGATCGATTTGCCTCATGTATTAAGGGAGATCGACCGGCATCCATGCATATGTGCAGGAGATGAATAAGGTTGGGAGAGAGACAAAGCTAGAGTGTTGGAGGGGGTGGTAGTGGAGTTGCTTCTAACAAATGGTGGGATAGGCTTGCTAGACAAATGGAGGGCACGCCCACAATATCAATAAGAGAGGAGATGGCTGCTTGTTGTCCGTGCACGTGCATGTGAGAGACGGGTCAGGAGGCATGCACGAATGATGAGGGGGATGATGTGGCTGTGGTAAGCAGACGTAACTACATAGGAAGGTCAATCGCCCTTTGTAAGAGAAAGGAGAGACATAACTTGTGAGGTACGTCGATCGATGGGGGGGGGTAGTTAAAGTCGATCTAGGTATATGTTGGGAGATCGATCGGTATACATGCATGTGTGTGTTAGAAGCAAATAAGGCATGAGGAGAAGGATAGAGAGAGAGAGAGGGATGCATGTAGGAGGTGGTACGAGAGGCATACTATATCGAGGGGGAGGAGTGTGCGAGTACGAGAACGATGAAAAGAGTGGTGGGAGTGAGGCATGGACGGTGACAAGAGAAGAGGGGAAGCTTGTGTTTGTGCTAGGCACACCTGGCTAGAGAGGCATATCGATCGATGTGTGCCGTAAAGAAGGAGCTGGGGGGCCTACACACACCGTGGGTGAACGACCTAAAGTGAAAACACGAATTTGCGCGATGGAGCTAGAGAATGCTGAGGGAGGGTGAGAGGGATGCGGGCGAGTGCATGCACAAGAGAAAGTTAGCACTAGCTACAAAGATAAGAGGGTTGTGTGGGTGTAAAATACGAATAGAGATCATATATACTTCATTATAAAAAGCGAATTCGGATATTTGAAGAATTTATCATAGTGTTTAAAATGGACGGATGTGTGAATATATATAACGGTGATAAACATGGTGTGGTTATGAACATGGTATACTACATTTAATATATTTTATCTCTACTCTTATAAAAACGGAGTTGTTGATGATGGTGTGCCTGCCATCCTGCATTATAGGCCGTCTGATTTATATCTGGCGGATAGCAAGGAAACTTTGATGGTTGAAGTTGGCAACAATCATGATTGTAGATTCTTATTGAAATAGAGAAACGAATTCAAATTTAGTTCGAATTGCAGTGGTAGTATAGACATTTGGAATGCACTAAAATGTTGGTATGAGTAGGTTACATGCATTATACAGCAAGCGAAAAAATTTGATCGGACATAACATGGATTCATACTCCCTCCTTCCATCTACATAGGGCGTAATGAGATTTTTAAGACCGCCTTTGACTATTGACAAGATTAATAGTACATGACATGCACAATGTGAAAATTATATCATTGAAAGAACCTTTCACTGACGAATTTAACGATGTGCTTTGTGTAAGTTGCATGTCATATATCATTGCTCTAATATTTGGTCAAAGTTAGCATCGAAAAATGCATTAGGCCCTATATAGATGGAAGGAGGGAGTAGCTTTGAATAGCATTTGTATTGTAAAACGGGGCAAGACTCTCTCTTTGTGTGGTGTGAACAGTTTTATTTTTTCGTTTTCTTTTTGGTTGAGGGAAGTGTGAATTGATTTGGTACGTACAAGTACAATATTATGACATGTTAGGCTTGTCCCTGAAATTCAACCCGCGTCTTGTTATATCCCGAAAATTCAGATATCGTGCTCCCAAAACTGGCGCCTTCACAACCCGCGTCTTGCTATCCCGAATTACAACGCGCGCGAAAACTCCCTCCAGCTGCCAAACCCCGACACGTGAAATCCCCCTTCTAACCCTAAGCCGAAAGCGCCGCTAGTTCAAATCGGTGGGGGGTACTTTTGTAACACACCCTACATTTTGGACAAGCGCGTTCCTAAGTCATGCTTCACCCCACCCATCACCCCCTTTTCGCCATTCGAAATCCCAGGCCGCCATAACCTCTCTGCTCCATCCGCGAAACCCCACCCTCCTCCGTCCGCCACGTCACCGCTGCCTAGCCGTAGCCTGTTCCCCGACGACGTCGTCCACCGCAACAGCTCGACGTCCCTCATCCACCTCGTCGGATGAGGATCCGTCGTCCATCTCGCCGTCCCACCGGTTCAGGCGCCCCGTCCTCCACCTCCAAGGAGCTGCTCTGACGATCGCCTCGTCTATCGCGCCTGCTCCATCCCCACAGCGTCGCCTTAACTTGCTCCACCGGAACCGCAGCATCCTCATAGAATCCTCGGACGAAGCCGAGGACTACTCGGCGCCACCAAAGAGGTTGTACACTCATCGCATGGCACCTTCTCCTTAACTCGACCTCCCGACGCCGACGGTGCTCCATCCCGCACCCCCATGGAGCGGCTACCTTGAAGCCGGCGCCGCGGGCGACATCTCCACGGCGGCTGTCCCCCAGTGCGAGGCCCCTTCGGCGACGGCGTCCATACTAGCCGGATCTGCTGCTGCTGCTCCGGCTCTCGCTCGATCGCTCGCTTGCCCAGTTGCTGCTGCTTCTCTCCCCCTCGCCCGTGCTGCTGCTCTGCTCTAATTAAGCCACACTTCAGTTGACTGAATCAACTTTTGGGTCAGTCGATTTTCTGGGGTTGGGGGGGGGCTCGCTGGAGTTAAGGAAGAACCACCCGTAGCAGGGACGGGGGCTCGCCAGAGAGGTACCCCACTATCTATCTTATGGTTCAGGGTGGGGGCGGGAGGCCTAGAGGGCTGGCCGGGGTGGCGGTGGCGAGTTGTTTCGGGGCGGCGAGGCGGCGCTGGGGCCGGCGGTTCGGCCGGTGGTGGCTGGCGGCTCAGGGGGTGCAGGTTGAAGATGAACTGCAGGCCCTCCCTAAAGTACATGTCAAGTGCCTCTCTGCTGCCATTGCGTTCAGTTTCGAAAGTAGCATTCAGATTCCAAAGTATATTTCAGTTTCGACAGCTAAGTTCAGAGTCAACAGTTTTTACCTCACCTGTTGTAGTCAGGTGGTTTTTGGTGATGTTAATTTTACATCCATTTTACATCATCTATTGGAAATGCTATTAGAATCCCACTTGAGATTGACGATGTATGTCTTGTGCTGCTTCAGCCTTGACGTCTTACGGCTCACTGGAGCTGCTCCAACGACAGAATGATCCATCACAACAGAGCAGTGCCCTGGACGCCGTCTACAGATTCCTCAGATCTTCCTCCACACCTCCGACAGCCACCTCTGCTTCAACTGCTTCAGCGAGCAACCCAATGATGCTGAGGTCGACATGGCTACGGCAAAGAGGTTGTACACTTGTTGCATCACTTATTACTATACATTCATGTCGATCCATTAGGGCTATTTTGGTTCAACGGAAAAATATCGATCCACTGGTTGTTACCATCACTCTAAATTTCTGCATGCTCTGCTTACATAATCTCACCATATTTTTTTCGTATGCATGTCAGATATTGTACACAGTCATGCTGAACATGTAGAGAAAAAGAGAAGAGTTTTGCACGGCAATACAATGTCATGCAGACATCGCTCCATGGTGGGTTCAATGGAAAACCCTCCCCACCCCTCTCCAGATTGTAATCCAGAAGAAGATATCTGTTCTGAGGCGGATTCGGATGCCGCTGACCACTCCTATTTACCCCCCCAAGGTGTTTGCTCTACCTTGGCATGATGATGTTAGTCATATCATGCATATGTTGCCTTGCAGTGCCTACTTTTGACATCATATATGTCATCTGCTTAGTTTAGACATGTTCTGTAATGCCACCTGTTTAGTTTCTATATCATATATGGGAATTATGCAGTCTCATGTCTTTTAGCCAGCCATAATATATGTGAAATGTGCAATGCCATCCTGTTTAACCAGGCATCATATATTTGAATGATATCTTGCCCATCCTTTTCTTCATTACATTTCCATTTGTTGACAATGTTCATACATTAAACTACTCTTCCTGTGAATCAGCCATTTGGGTGGGAGATGGAAAAATCTGGAGTGAAAACAAGGCCTTCAGAGCAGACAGTGCTACCTGTCAAAGTAGATCTCTTGTTGGGTCCCGATAGCTCCTCAGAGATGGATTCAGAGATAGATGACCAGTCCTATTCCCCCACTGAGATGTATGCTCTAACTTGGCACGGTTGTACTACTCATATCATGCATACGGTGTCTTGCATTGCATAGTTTAGACATCATATACACAATATTCAACACCATGTTCTTAGTTCAGACATCATATCGAATGCCCTCTGTTTAGCATATAAATCATATATGTGAATTAAATGATGCGATCCTGATTACTTAGATAACATGTAGGTGAATTATGTCAGGCGATCCTGTTTAGTTATTCATCATATCTTTGAATTATGTTATGCTATGCTATCCAGTTTAGATAGACATCATATATGTGTCATGCTATCCGTTTTAGTTAAACAATATACATGTCAACTATTTCATGCCCTCTTTTTTCCACACTATCTATTGCATCTATCTCTCATACAATGTCTATACATTCAACTATGTTTCCTATTCATCAACCATTTGAATTGGAGCGGGTGATGCCAGTATCTAGTGGACTAAAAACACGGTCTTCAAATAAAACAGTGCTACCTCTTGGTGGAGATAGCACCCCGGTTGTACATGCACAAGAACCAGCCCTACCACACATAACCCAAACTCTCGCATATTGTACCCCTACTACGATGGACAGAGAACCAGCTTCACCCAATCTAACCCCAGCCGATAGTAACCCAGTTCCTGTTGACACAGCACCATCTCGACCACAGAGCTCCCAAACAAGAGCAGTTAGTAAAGCAGCTCCGGTGCCCAAAGGGCCAGTACTATCACGGCGAACCCCAACTCCACCAGTTAGTATGCCTATTCTTGTGGAGGAAGCACAACCAGCTAGTCATAGTTTAGCATATATCGCATTTGATGTTGTTAAATCATATGTGCATATCTTCCCATCTTGGAAATATTATACTGAAGATGAAGGAAAATGCTAGTTGCAGGTGTTTGTCCAGGAGTTATGTGTAAGTAATGTTATTCATGGCAAGTACTTTGCTTTGTCCCATACATCCTACCTCCATGATGGTTAGAATACAACAAATTTTCCCATTTTTCTCTATAGAGAAGGACCGATTTGGAAACTCAGGATGAGGTAACCTGTGCTAATACCTCTGCTATCTTCAAGAATGCTTGGTGGCAGTATCGGAATTACCTGAAGAAAACGTACTTCACCGGGAAAGAAACTCATCAAATTCCCTTACGTTCTCCCGAGACACATTTACTGGACGATGACTGGGAACGCCTTGTTCTATACTAGTCCCGAACCAAGAATGTGGTAAGGTCTATGAGCTCATTTTCTATTTTTAAGTATTATATTCTTGCGTCTTACTGTACTCTGTTCATGTAGAACAAGTGCCTAAACCTGAAGAACAACTGTTCTAATTTAAGATTCCATTGCTACCATAGGACATAGATATATGTTTGTTTGATGCTTTTATTATGTACTAGTACTTGGCAATAGAAGACTTGGTAGTTTAATCCTGTCCACCTTACTAATGAACTGGTTCACCAAAATGTGTTTCATATACTAGTACATGCTAAACTTGTTATGTGTTTGCTTGTTTCTTCTTTTAGAATGCTGATAGAATATTGGGGAAGAGTGCCTTATTAAGCAACGGTAAAGGAAGTAATGCAGATAAGGTTCAGGATAGTGACACATCCTGTCTTGGTTTAGTGTTGGAGTTACTGGCCACTACCGCTTGCACAAGCTATTCAAACTCACTATCTAAATCAGTTCGATTTGTTGAGTCTCAACTACAAGCTGAAAGACATCGATCAGCTGTGCTGCGACAAGAAGCGGAAGGACTGCGGAAGTCCCTGGAGCATTCAGATGCATACTTTCTGGTGCAACAGCAAGCGTTGGAGGATTTTAGCGCCAAACAGGACAAAGCTAATCAGCTTGCTAAGCTTATTGCCAGCATGGTGGATACCCAGGATAACGTTTCTTGAGCTCTTCTGAAGTTGTTTCAGTTATGCTCTTGTTTTGCTGCCGCGATTATTTGCACTGGTGGCCAATTTTGACGGCCAGTGTATATGATATGCTGCTTTGTTCCCTATATTTTCACTGGTGGCGAACTTTGATGCCCAGTGGATGTAATATGTGTAATAGCCGTGATAGCCTAGCGTTAGTTGCTTTCTTATTTATTTCCTTGTTGTCTTGTTTATTTGTTTGCTTGTAGTCATTGCAGTTCTTTTTCCGTGGTTAACTAGTGGCTGCAATAACCTATTTTTTTAAACTAGGCCACAATAACCATGGGCTAATATTTACTGTAGTAACACTGGGCGTCCTACGGGCCGTAGAAACAGTGGGTCTTTTACGGGCCATAGAAACAGTAGGCCTTCTACGGGCCGTAGAAACAATGGGCCTTTTACAGGACATATCATCAATGGGCCTTATACGGGCCGTATGATCGATTGGCCAAACATGGGCCAATAACAGGCCGCATTATGGCCGTAAACGGTCTAGAGTTGGAATCGTTCGTTCATGGGCCGACCGTAACGGGCCATCGTTAATAGGCCGTATTTGATGACACTATGAAAATGGCCCAACGTATTAATGGACCACAAATGGGCCGACTGTAACCACGGGCTGAATTTGGCCCACAAGCAGAAAATGACAGTAACGGGCCATAAGTAAACGAATGCTGGAAATGAGCCCAAGATTAAATGGGCTCTGAGAAGGCCGGAAGATAACATGGGCTGGAAACGGCCCAACGGAATACCGGGCCATTAATGGGTATAAAGTGATACACTGTTCATTACGGGCCAGTTTCACCATGGGCCGTTAATGGGTGTAAAGTGACACACTGTTCATTATGGGTCAGTTTCACCACGGGCCGTTAATAGGCCAAGAGTTACATAGGGCCTCATATGGGCCGAAAGATGTCATGGGCCATACATGGGCCAGAAGTGAAAACGGGCTGGAATCATATTGGATGGCCCAGATGACGCTACTGGGCCTAATTCGGATAGGGCGTAACGGGCCTTGGGTTAGCGGGCTGTAAATGGGCTATATGCGAACAGGTCGTTAACAGGCTTTCCATGGGCCGGCCCGCCAGCTTTTGACCAAGTCAAACGGGCCAGCCTTTTCACAGGAATGGGCCTCTGTTGGGCCGTGCCACGTGTCGACGTATCATAGGCGCCTATCTGACCAACTAACAAGCTGACACGTGTTTCGTTCGGCCAATAAGAATTTTACACGTGGAAATTTCCCATTGGTCGGGGCTGTTAACGGGTTATCGGATCCAAAACCCGACCCGATAGCTTAACAGCGTTCCGTTACAGTGGATGCCACGTGTCGGTCACCCTTGACGAAAGCACTTCTGTAACGCGCGATTTATCATCATGGAAGTGGACACTTCCATGATGATAATTTTGGTAATGTCATGGAACACTTCTACGACAGCACAGGTATGACTATCTTGGTTCTGTCATAAATTTGTCATGGATGTACATGCATGACAAAAAAAGCGACCTACTGTGACAAACATGTATCATCACGGAAGTGTATTTTTTTGTAGTGACACTTACTAACCGGCTCTGCCTCCACCCACTTCATGAATTTGTCAACTGCCACCAAAAGGTGTGTCTTTTTATCTTTGGATCTTTTGAAAGGTCCAACCATATCGAGCCCCCAGACTACAAATGGCCAAGTAATTGGAATCATCTGCAATTCTTGAGTCGGCACGTGCGCCCGTCGTGCGAATTTCTGACAACCATCACACCTACTAACCAAATCCTCCGCATCAATGTGAGCCGTCAGCCAGTAAAAACCATGACGGGAAGCTTTGGCCACAAGAGACTTTGACCCGGCATGATGGCCACAATCTCCTTCATGGATCTCACGAAGAATTTCTTGACCTTCCTCAGGAGAGACACAACGTTGAAATGCCCCACTGACACTGCGATGATGCAACTCACCGTTGGCAATTGTCATTTATTTAGACCGCCGGGTTATCTGTCTAGCCAAGGTCTCATCCTTAGGCAACTCACCCCGGGTCATATAAGCCAAATATGGCACTGTCCAATCCGGGATGACGTGAAGAGCCGCCACCAATTGTGTTTCCGGGTCTGGAACAACCAAGTCTTCCTCTGTAGGCAACTTGACAAAAGGGCTATGCAGAACATCTAAGAAAGTGTTAGGTGGCACCGGCTTACGCTGAGACCCCAGCCGGCTTAAAGCATCAGCCGCTTCATTCTTTCTGCGATCAATGTGTTCCACTTGGTAACCCTCGAAGTGTCCAGCAATGGCATCAACTTCGCGGCGATAGGCCGCCATGAGAGGATCCTTGGAATCCCACTTGCCTGATACTTGTTGAGCCACCAAATCCGAGTTGCCAAAGCACCTTACCTGGCTCAAACTCATCTCTTTAGCCATCCGAAGACCATGGAGCAAAGCCTCATACTGAGCTGCATTGTTTGTACAAGGGAACATCAACCATAGTACATAACAAAAAATTTCACCTCGAGGGGAAGCTAAAACAACTCCAGCCCCTGATCCCTCTAATTGCCTGGACCCATCAAAATGAATAGTCCAATATGTGTTGTCTAGCTTCTCTTCAGGCATCTGCAGCTCTGTCCAATCATTGATGAAGTCCACTAGTGCTTGAGATTTGATGGCAGTACGTGGCACGTACTTTAAACCATGAGGCCCAAGATCAATGGCCCACTTGGCAACTCGTCCTGTGGCTTCTTTATTTTGAATAATATCTCCTAAAGGAGCAAAGCTAACCATAGTGTTAGGATGACCCTGGAAGTAATGCTTAAGCTTCTGGCTCGCCATGAACACCCCATAGACAAGTTTTTGCCAATGTGGATATCTCTGTTTGGACTCAATAAGTACCTCGCTGACGTAGTAAACTGGCCGTTGAACCGCATATTCCTTGCTAGCCTCTTTGTGCTCTACAACAATGGCCACACTGACAACACGTGTGTTAGCAGCCACATATAACAATAGTGGCTCTTTATCAATGGGAGCAGCAAGAACTGGCGGCTCAGCGAGCTGTCTTTCCAGATCTTTAAAGGCATTTGCAGCATCACTCCAGAAAAAATCATCTGTCTTCTTCATCATTTGATACAGCGGTATAGCCTTCTCACCTAACCGGCTTATGAACCGGCTTAAAGCTATAACACGACCCGCCAATCGCTGAACGTCATTGATGCACGCCGGCTTAGCCAAAGACGTAATCGCTTTGATTTTCTCCGGGTTAGCCTCAATGCCTTTGTTAGAAACCAAAAAACCCAAAAGCTTGCCCACCGGTACTCCAAAAACGCACTTGGCCGGGTTAAGCATCATCTTGTAGACCCGGAGGTTATCAAAGGTTTCCTTCAGATCACCTATCAAGGTCTCCTTCTCTCTGGACTTCACCACTATATCGTCCACATAAGCATGAACATTGCGCCCAGTCTGATTATGAAGACAGTTCTGCACACATCGCTGATAAGGCGCCTGGGCACTCTTAAGCCCAAAAGGCATAGACACATAGCAAAAGGCTGCAAATGGAGTAATAAAAGCTGTCTTCTCCTCGTCCTCAACTGCCATCTTGATCTGATGATAACCAGAATAAGCAGCCAAAAAGCTCAAATGCTCACAACCCGCCGTAGCATCAATGATTTGATCAATACGAGGGAGAGCAAAAGGATCAACCAGACAAGCCTTGTTTAAGTCCGTGTAATCCACACACATACGCCAAGTGCTATTCTTTTTAAGCACGAGCACCGGGTTAGCCAACCACTCTGGATGAAAAACTTCAATAATGAACCCGGCTGCCAAGAGCCGGGCCATCTCTTCACCAATGGCCTTGCGCCTTTCCTCATTGAACCGCCGTAGAAACTGCTTGACCGGCTTAAATTTTGGATCAATGTTGAGAGTGTGCTCAACGAGTTCTCTCGGTACACCCGGCATGTCAGAAGGTTTCAATGCAAAGATGTCCCGGTTCTCACGGATGAACTCGATGAGTGCGCTTTCCTATTTGGGATCCAGATTACCACTGATACTCAACTACTTAGATGAGTCACCTAGAACAAAATCAACAAGCTTAGTGTCATCCGCCGACTCAAACTTCAGCAACGTCTCATGCTCTATAGTTGGCTTTTTCAAAGACGTCATGTCCGCCGGGCCAACATTATCCTTATAGAACTTTAACTCCTCTATTGCACAAGTAGATTCAGCATAAGCAGGGTCTCCTTCCTCACATTCCAAGGCTATCTTCCGACTCCCATGCACTGTGATAGTGCCCTTATGACCCGACATTTTGAGCTGTAAATAAACATAACAAGGTCGTGCCATGAACTTGGCATAAGCCGGTCGCCCAAACAGGGCATGATACAGGCTCTTGATTTTGACCACCTCAAAGGTTAATTTCTCGGCCCTGGAATCATGCTCATCTCCAAAGGCTACCTCCATCTCAATCTTACCCACTGGGTATGCTGACTTACCAGGCACCACTCCATGAAAAACAGTGTTGGACGTCTTAAGACTTTTGTCAATCAACCCCATGCGACGGAACGTCTCATAATAGAGGATGTTGATGATACTGCCTCCGTCCATGAGTACTTTAGTGAATTTATATCCACCAACCTGAGGTGCCACCACCAAAGCCAGGTGACCCTGATTGTCAACCCGGGGAGGGTGATCCTCCCTAATCCATAGAATGGGCTGCTCAGACCATCTCAAATAACGAGGGACTACCGGCTCAACAGCATTCACAACCCTCTTATGAAGCTTCTGGTCTCATCTGCACAAACTGGTGGTGAACGCATGATACTGTCCACTATTCAACGGCTTTGGATTGCTCTCATATCTAGATTGTTGTTGCTTCTACTGTCCTCCTTGGCCAGATTATTGACTGTGCCCACCCTGATTTCCTTGAGAGCCTTGAAAATTGGAATTTGAACCGCCTCCCGGACCATGAAAACCGCCGCCACCTGAGCCACCGCCCGACCCATGATTGCTATTGAACATGTTAGAGTTCTTGAAAGCCTTCATGATCATACAGTCCTTTCATAGGTGAGTGGCCGGTTTCTGCTGAGTACCATGCCTTGGACAAGGCTCATTTAACAGTTGCTCAAGAGTGGGACCTGACCCGCCGGACCGAGGAGGTGGCCTCCCCTTATGTCGCTAATTGTTGCCCTGTGTATTGGTGTTAGCCACAAACTCCAAACTACCATCAGCCTTATGTTTATTATTGCCTCCCTGATTTGCCGTGTCAACCACGGCAGTCAACAGGGCTGTCATCCTATCCATGAGATCCATCAGCACCGGAGCCAGTGGGCGCGTGGGGCCTCCTACCCCGGCCGCTGCTGACCCGGTAGTTATCGCTGCCGCAGCCATAGAGTTTTGAGCGGGCTGTGTGCCAATCATGAATATCCCCGCTCTGCTCGGCCGCTCAAAGGGAGCTGGAATACTGCTGCCATCGGAACAGCCCCCAAGCCCACCATCCTGCAGTTGATACAACGAATCTGTCTCACCCGTGGACGACTCGCCAACAGATTGGATGGCCGTCACACCACCAGACACAGATCTTTCAGAAAATTCCCCTCCATGGATGCATCCCACGAAGGCACGCTTCATAGCCGGCTGAGCCCGGGCGGGTCTCGCACACTGAGCCGTCTCGATGATGTCGGTGCAGATGTTCGGCTCAAGACCCGGCTCGCCGATCCGGCCGATGAAGACATGGATCCCGCCGAAGGGGGCCCGGTCGGCGTCGGCCCCCCAGCCTGCGTCGTCGATGTAGAGCTTGCTGCGACGACTCTTGGTCATCCGGCCCACAGCATATCCCTTGAGCCCCTCGAAGCCGCCCTTCAATAACTCAAATCCACCATGTACTGGCCCCATGGTGGGTGCCAACTATCATGGAATTGTCACGGCAGATGTCCTAGTGAAAGGACTTGATCGTGCAGCCATCGCAACTAGGAAGCTTAAAGGGGTTAATCGGAACAAAGGACACGAGAGGTTTATACTGGTTCGGCCCCTTGCGGTGAATGTAAAGGCTTAGTCCAGTTGATATGGTATTGCTAGGTTTCGATGACCAAGGAGCGAATACACATAACCTGGCTCTCGATTTGTTGTTTCTTGTCTTAAACTGCCGCCGGGTTGTCCCCTTATATACACGGGTTGACGCCCTGCGGCCTACAGAGTCCCGACCGGCTCATACAACGTGTCCGGCTTGGTGACTGTCGGATTTCGGGTTCCGGCAGACCCTTAAGGTTCGAACACTGGGGTGCGCACAAAAATCACGTCCTCAACCTCCCCGTCTTACAAAGATCTAAACTACTAAAGGAATCACACAAGAGACACAAGATTTATACTGGTTCGGGCCACCATTGTGGTGTAATACCCTACTCTAGTGTGTGGTGGATGGATTGCCTCCTGGGGCTGGTGATGATGAACAGTACATGGAAGAACAGCCTCGCGAGGGTCTGTTCTTGGCTGGGGCAACGAACTACTGGGAGGAGTTCGTTCACCTTCTCTCTCTCTTTCTCTCTCTCTCTACTTGCTTGCTAGCCGGACCAACCAACCACTTCGAACCGAACCCATGCTATGTGAGTGGCCGGTCCCTATTTATAGAGGCTCTAGCCCTCTTCCCAAATATCGAGCGGGAAGGGAGCCAACAATGGCGGGCTAATTTGAAGGGGGACAACAAGTACTCTTATCCTGACTAAAGGTGGTCTTCCCCTGCGAAAGACTCTGCGGTGACGCCGTGCTGGGCTCCATGGTGACCTCCGTCTCGTAGTCCGCTTGGTCCTGGTCTTGTTGCACCGAAATGGCAACCTTTGCCTGATGCCCCGGTACTCCACGGCTGCGCTTGCCAAATGTCGGATTTCGGGTTCCGGCAAACCCTTAAGGTTCGAACACTCGGGTGCGCGCGGAAATCACGTCCTCAACCTCCCCGTCTCACAAAGATCTAAACTACTAAAGGAATCACACAAGAGACACAAGATTTATACTGGTTCGGGCCACCATTGTGGTGTAATACCCTACTCCAGTGTGTGGTGGATGGATTGCCTCTTGGGGCTGATTGTGATGAACACTATAAGGAAGAACTACCTCGCGAGGGTCAGTTCTTAGCTGGGGCGACGAACTGCTGGGAGGAGTTCTGTCACCTCTCTCTCTCTCTCTCTACTTGCTGGCCGGATCCTCGCGCCGAACCGAACCCTCTACTCTGTGTGCCTTCTTATGAAAACAGAACCGAACCGATCGACCTGCCCACCCATCGAACCCCTTGCTACGTGGGTGGCCGGTCCTATTTATAGGGGCCCTGGTCCTCTTCCCAAATATCGAGTGGGAAGGGATCCAACAATGGCGGGCTAATTTGAAGGGGGACAGCAAGTACTCTTATCCTGACTAAAGGTGGTCTTCGCCTGCGAAAGACTCTGCGGTGACGCCGTGCTGGGCTCCATGGTGACCTCCATCTCGTAGTCCGCTTGGTCCTGGTCTTGTTGCACCGAAATGGCAACCTTTGCCCGATGCCTCGGTACTCCGCGGCTGCGCTTGCCCCCTTTGCACCAAAGAGGAAAGAAGGACGCTGCGCGCGCTGGCGCCCGCCTGGCACCCTCGATCGTCATGGCTTGCGTCACTGGCACCTCGCGAGGTACCCCGCCTTGATATCTCCGTCTCCTCGCGAGCCAGCCTGAGGAGGCTGCGCTTGAGGATGCGCCATGTCGTCCGCCTCGCGAGGCTTGGCCCCTCGCGAGGGTCTTGAGTCTTGTGTTGATGAAGATGGGCCGCGCTGGGCCCCCACTTGAGCCACGCCGCAGGCCGCAGGCAGGCAAGTCTGGGGACCCCCGTTCCCAGAACGCCGACAGTAGCCCCCAGGCCCAAGGCGCGCATGGGCTTGGCCGTGCCGAGAGGCGAAAGGGCAAGGGCGAAGCACCGCGGGCCCTAACAGCCTGCGGCCTTGGACGCCGCGTGGCGGTTGACTGGACGTGGGTGCGTTAGCAACTGCGTGGGTTGACAAGGGAGAGGCATCTTCCCAGACTTCACCCCTGCTCTCTCCGGTTGCTGCTTAGATCCCCTTTCTTGCGCCTCCCCTTTCTTCCTCCAAACTTCCAGATCTGCTCCGATTGCGCGACCTAGGAAGCCATGGCGCCTCGCCAGCCTCCGGCCGAAGCTTGGTATTCTCCTGCCCTGGACCCGCCGAATGTGCCCAAGGCGAGCCTTGCTCGGTTGCGCCGGATGGTGGCAGCGCAGGGCATCAACGGGATGGAGGCGTTCAAGACCGGCTCCGCCACCCCTGAGGACCGAGGGAGCACCTTTTATCCTCTCTTTGTAAGGTCCATTGCTACGGGCCTGGTGCCTCCCTTCTCCGAATTCTTCTTCTCTGTCCTCCGCCACTACAACTTGCAGGCTCTGCATCTTCATCCCAACTCTGTCCTTCTCCTGGCGATCTTCGCTTACTACTGCGAGGCCCATGTAGGGGTGCAGCCTTCGGTGGCCTTGCTGCGCCACTACTTCTCCCTCCGGGTCTCCGGCAGCTCTCTTTCTAGGTGTGCGGGCTTCGTTGCGTATGGCAGCACCATTGCCATCTCGAATCCCGAGAAGAGGATTGAGGGCTTCAGGAGCAAGTGGGTCTTGGCAGATGTCGAGCGCATCCACCCTCGGCTGATCTTGCCCACGGAGCAACCCGTGAGCACCAGCGACTGGTGCCGAGCGGAGCTCACCGACCCCCGCATGAAACTGGTGTTGGAGAAGATGGACGCGGACCTGAGGCCGGCCAACATGGTGACGGCGAAGTTGACCGGTGCGTCGCTGCTGAAGGAATTCCTGGAGCACCAGTTGGCTCCGCTCCGGGAGTACTCTCCTCCAATGTGGAGGCATCATCCGTGCCCCGAGGCTGTGGACGAAGAGGATGTGACCGCGGTTCTCCAATCTCTGGTCGGGGGCGAAGTGGCAAGGCCGAAGGGCGCTCCCAAGCCCTTGTTCCTTCATGACGACTGGAAGCGGGTGGTGAAGTCCATGCCTGTTTTCAACGGGGACAGGCTTGTGCCCGTGGTGGCTTCTGAAGGACCGGTGGACGTGCCCTCCGGCGACTCCAGCGAGGAGGAGGGCGAAGAGGAGCGGGGAGAGGGGCCCGACTCTGGGCGACCGACGGAGAGTCGAGTTCTCCCCTCCCTCGACGCTCGCCCCGTACTCTCCGCCTTTCGCCAAGCGATGATGATGATGATGATGATGATGATGATGTGCTGGGCAGCGGGAGCTCGCCCCCGATCCCGAAGAAGGACAGGACCGGGCTGATCCCCCGCGGGTCTGCCCCTACCCCGAGGCAGTCCTCAGTCGGGCCTTCTGCTTCCAAGGTCGACCCTTCCAGCCAGCTGTTTGGCTTGAAGTTGGGCCGGAAGCTGCCCGAGCTCACCTGCGACGACCCGTAAGCGCTTGATCCTTGTTCTTTTGTTTCTTGGTCCGCCGACGAGGCTTGATGATTGCTTCTCTTGAGTAGGCGGGCGCCCGTGGCGAAGAAGCCGAAGGGGGCTCCTGAGGTCCCACCTGCGGCGACGCCTTCGCCTGCAGGGGAGGGAGATCGTGACGCGCGGGCCTCTCCTGCCCGCGCATCCTTGCAAGGTTTGGCCGAGCTGGCTGGGGCGAGCTCAGCCCCCATGGCCCAAGTGACTCCAGAGGTGCCCTCGTCGGGCGCCGCTGCTACGGCTGTGGAGGTGCAGCGGGCTCCGCCTCGGGACACTACGGCCTCGCCGCCGTTACCTTCTCCTCCCGTTCTACTGGTCGTTGCTTCCTCAGCTCCTCCTGTTGTCTGGGAGCGTGCCGATGCTACTCCGCCTTCTTCTTCCATCTTGGAGCATGCCGCTGCTGAACTGGACCAGCTGCAGCAGGACCTTCTCGGCGCCGACCCTCGCCTGGCGGCCGGGCGCCTGGAACTGGCTTCGGGGTGGATTCGCTCTGATGCTTCGATTCGGGCGGTGTTGGTTCAGGCCTCAACGGCCTGTGACGGAGAGAGGGAGTCCACCCTCGAGGCGAAGGCTGCTCGAGACACGACCCTGGGAGAGGTGGTTGAAGTCCGCAGCCGTTGCAAGGCGCTGGAGGACGAGCTGCAAGGCCTGCGGGGCCAGCTTGCGGAGGAGGTCCGCCTTCGCCAAGAGCAGGAGAAGGGGGCGAAGGCGCGTGAGGTGGCGCTCGAGGACTTGGAGGCCAAGCTCAAGAAACGCCGCGACCACCTAGGCGCGTTGAAGAAGGAGCTGGAGGTGATGAAGGCCGAGCTGGACGCCAAGGCTCAGGTCCTCGCCGAGGATCGCGTGGCCTTCGCAGACATGGAGAAGGACGCCCGCGCTTCGATGAAGATGCTTTATGAGAGCGGCCTGGACAGCCCGCTAGCTGGTGACGAGGACGGCCCCACCAAGCTGCTTCCCTTCCTGGTTAAGGCTCTTGGGGATGTCGCCCTTGGCATCGGCCCTGCGGCCGAGGCCGAGGCGCACGTCCTATCTTCGGCTGCGCTGACGCGGGTCTTCGCCCACATCTACCTCCGCGATCCCAACGCCGACCTCGACGGCCTACTGGAACCGGTGAGCGGCGAGGGTGCTGCCGCCGCTGTTGAAGCCGTGAAGGGGCGCGTGGAGGCGCTGCTGGAGAAGTTCCGGGCCTTCAGCACCAGGCCGAAGCAAGACGCTGCCGACCCTGCCGTTCCATGAGGCGAAGCCACCGCCGACAAGTGACTTCATTCCATCCCTGCTCTTCTTTTAGTTCTTGCACATGCATCACGCCTCGGGAGGCATTTAAACTTGCATTTGGCATTGAGATGACAGTATGGACTGTAATATTTGCTTTTAAATTCCTTGGATTTTATGCTTTTCTTCCCTACTTGCTTGTGTTCAACGCCGGCAGAGCCCGGCCCCGCGCATGCCTCACCCAGCATTAGCCCCGACCGGAAACCAGGACGGGACCAAAGGAGTGAGGGGCCACGTGACAAGTTAGGCTCCTGAGTCGCGATGCTCAAGAGTCCCCCTTGGCGCGCGAACAACAAGTAGGGAAGCGTGATGTAGGCGTGTCTTCCATTCTACGTCTGCAGAGCCCGACTCCGCGCGTACCTCACCCAGCATAGCCTTTCGGAACTAAGGAGTGAGGGGCTACGGAGCCAGTTAGGCCCCTGAGTCGCGATGCTCAGGAGTCCCCCTTGACGCGCGAACAGCGGGTGATGAGGCGGGATGTAAGCGTGGCTACCGTTCTACGTCTGCAGAGCCCGGCCCCGCGCGTACCTCACCCAGCATAGCCTTTCGGAACTAAGGAGTGAGGGGCTACGGGACCAGTTAGGCTCCTGAGTCGCGATGCTCAGGAGTCCCCCTTGACGCGCAAACGGCCTTCATACCTTGGCTCCGCTCGGGGAGAGACGCGCGACGAACCAGGCCCGAGGGGCCTGGCCGGGCGGCGTACATCTGGGCGTGACCCAGACGTAGCCCCCGTGCCCAGCCCCCTCGCGCGGCACTCCTGAGGGGAGGCGTTGCAATGGGGCCAGCCACTGAGCTCTGGGCTCCCTGAGGTTAATGCGGCCCGGAGGCCACCCTCAGTTGTTTATCACCAGCGCGGAGCATAGCGCTTCCGTATGTGTACGTGCATAGCCGCTCCTCGGTAGTGTCGTCAGCCAACGCGGAGCATGGTGCTTCCACTGGTACGTGGGAGGGGGCTCCCCTCCGGGAGGAGCCCCCGAGGCGTATACAGCCCCGCCCTGACACGTGACCGGCACGGTAGGGCTAGATGAGGTGTATCTGGGCACCCGTGAGCCAGCGCGGGACTCACGAGGCCCTACCTCTGGGCGGGTTGCGCCCGGCACTGGGCCGTATCTTGAGATGTGTCCCTGCAAAATTTGGTTAGATGCCGGTACTCTACGTCCTCGGGTCCCGGCCCTCGAGCTTGTCTCAGACGTCGCTGGTATGCCAGGTCGCGATGCCGTGGACAAGGCCAGAGGGTGAGGGCTGGAGAGCCAGTAAGAGCCCTGAGTCGCGATGCTCAGGCACCCCTCCCTTTAACGTGCAAGTGGTCGACATGGAGAAGAAGGGATGCCGCGGACGGGCATCATGCAATCAAGCGTGATAGGCAAATGCATAGTTGGAAATAAACGCGATGGAGATACACGCCGCTGGGCCTGGCCCCAACGGCTTGGGGATGATGCAGCCCGAGGGGCGCCCCCAATCAAGGCAAACTAACGACTGAAAAGTAAATGCAGATACATGCCGCAGGGACGGACCCACGCGGCCTGGGAGTGATGCAACCCTGGGAGGGCATTCCCAGCTGGGAATGAGGCTTGGAAGATGTCACCTGAGAATGTAGTTGGCGAAGTGGCGTTGGTGCAGTGGGCTCGGTGGGCTGCGGAAGCCTATCCTCACGAGCCCCCAGGCCCCGGGCCTTGGGAGGCTCCGGAGGCACTGGTGACTCCTCGCGAGCTGCCTTCATCTCCGCCAAGGCCGCGGAACGCCTGTCTTCTTGAGCCTCCATGATGCTCATGAGGCGCTGGTACGCCACAGCCATGCTCGGCAGGCCGTAGGGCATGCGAACATAGCTGTGGGGTGGACCCCGCAGTGCCCCACTCGTGAGGGCCAGAGACGCTCCGTCATGGCGATCCGATTGAGCCCTGGTACGTCGACGCAGACGCGCAACCCGCCATCCTCGCCTGGATGTGGGGCCACAGCTGGTAGGCGGCGGCAACCTCTCATGACCCTTAAGTCCTGTGGTTCTTGAATGACCTTGTCAACGAACTCCTGCTGGTTCGGCCTTCCTTGCTTGGCTCCTTCCCGGGGGAAACGTGCTGTGAAGCACGCTTCCACATGGTGCCCAAGCGCCTCCCTCGTGACCCTGGTTAGGTCGGTGGCCCTCCAGGTGAGAGCCCCCGAGCCCTGCCTAAGGAGGGCGCCGGGAGCGCTTCCCTATGCGATGGAAGGAGGGTCCCCCTAGGCAGACACGGGCCCTGAAGGGCCTGCCTCCTGAGGGGCCGAGCCTGACGACGTCTTCTTCTTCTTGGGGGTGGTCTCAGGAAGCCTCCTGCTTCCGCGATCTGGGTCTTCTAGCGACGCGGCCTGATAGGCTCTCTCGAGGGAACACACTGCATCCTTCTCTTCATAGGGCACCGTGATGACTCCGCCACTTCCTGGCATCTTGAGGACGTTGTAGACGTGGTGAGTCGCAGCCATGAACTTGGCCAGTGCTGGGTACCCGAGGATGGCGTTGTACGACAGGCGGATGTGGGCGACGTTGAAGTCGATGAGCTCGGTGCGGTAGTTGCTGCGAGCCCCGAAGGTGACAGGGAGGTGGACCTGCCCGATCGGGACTGTGGAACCGTCGGTGATCCCGGAGAAAGGCTTGGTCGGCTGAAGCTGGTCATAGGGCACTTGGAGGTTGTTGAAGGTCTCCACGGACAGGACGTTGAGTCCTGCCCCTCCGTCAATGAGGGTCTTGGTGACCAGCACGTTGCTGATGACTGGGAAGCAGAGCATCGGGAGGACTCCGGCCATGGCTGCACACTTGAGCTGGTCTGCCGAGCTAAACGTGATGGCGCACGCCGACCACCTGAGGGGGCGCGTTGCTTCGAGCTTGGGGAGTACTGCATTCACTTCGCGGGCGAACTGCTTGAAGATGCGTTGGGAGGCTAGGGCTTGAGCTCCACCCAGGATGCAGGCGATTGCGCGCGGCTCCTGGAAGCCCCCAGCCCCCTCGTCTTAATGGCGGTCTTCGTTCCATCTTGGTGGAGGTGGCAGAGGAGGTAGGCCTGCGTTGCCATGAGCGTGATCCTCACGAGGCTGATCTCTCCAGTCTCCCTCGCGAGGCAGGTCCCGCCAGCGGTCCTTGCGAGGCTGGTCGCGCCACCCCTGGCGCGGGCTGCGATCTTCCCAGCGCCCTGGGTTTCTTCCTCCTCCTCGGCCGTAGCCCCGGTCAGCACGGTCGGGGCGACGGCCGATCCTTCCTTCTCGCACGGCGCGGAGTTCTTGACATTCGTTGGTGTTGTGGGTGTGGAGGTCGTGGTACACACAGTACTGGCTGCCTCTGGAGGGTTCGGGCAGATCCTTGCCCCATTTTGTGTCTGGTTCTGCCGCGAGTACTGCAGCCCCCTTGCGCTTCACGTCCTTGGCCTTGGGCTTCTTCCCTTCTGGATCTGCGGCTGGCAGCTCGAGGAGGGAGAGGCGTCCCTCCTCAGCCCTGGCGCACCTGTTCGCCAAGTTGAACAGCTCCAGGGAGGTGCAGAGGTCTTCGTGCATCGCCAGCTCCTCCTTCATCTTGACGTCGCGCACGCCATCGGAGAAGGCCGAGATGATGGCCTCTTCGGACACCTTGGGGATCTTGAGGCGCGCGCTATTGAAGCGCTGGATGTATTTTTGCAGGGTCTCTCCGGGTTGTTGCTTGATGCGGCGCATGTCGCTCACGGCGGGTGGCCGGTCGCGAGTACCTTGGAAGTTGGCGACGAAGCGGGTGCGCATCTAGTCCCGGGAGGAGATCGTGCCTGGAGCCAGATTCAGGAGCCAGGTTCGAGCTCCTTCCTTGAGCGCCATGGGGAACCAATTCGCCATGACATTCTCATCCCCGTCGGCAGCCTCGATGCCCAGCTCATAGAGCTGGAGGAACTCTGCGGGATCGGTTGTGCCATCGTAGCAAGGAGGCAGGTCAGGCTTGAACTTGCCGGGCCACGCGACGCTGCGCAGCTCAGTGGTGTAGGCGTGGCAGCCCGCGGTGGCCACGTAAGGCTTCGGTTGGTGGAGAGCTTGGTCTTGAGGGTCCCCACGCACTGCAGCTAGGAGAAGGGCGGGGTCTTGGCGCGCCGGAGCTGGAGCAGGGTCGCTGCGTGCCGGAGCAGGGAGCGCCCTGGCAGCCCCTTGGGGGCGAGGAACTTCTTGGCAGCTCCGCTCTTGCTGCGCTGGCGCCTGACGGAGCGGGTTCCGCCCAGGGGCCAATCGCCTTGGAGCCATGGCATCTTCTTGGAGGGGAGGCGGCTGGTGCGCCTCTGGAGCTTCGTTGCCCGCGCGGGGCGGAGTGTGGCGCAGAGGGACGGACGGCGCGGAAGAGCCCCCTACGGTGCGGACAAGCTCGGCGACGCGGTCGAGCCACTCCTCGTAGACGTCGTCGACCGGGCGGTAGCGCAGGAGCTCGTTTGCCGCGAGGAGTGCAACTCGAGCCTCCAAGGGTGCGCGGAGCGCGCGGGACGAAGAACCGGCCGGAGCGAGCAATGGGGTGGCAGTGCGGCCGTCTTGCCGCACGGACGGGTGCTGAGACGATGCTTGCTGCTCGCCCCCCGCCGGACCGGTGGCGGCGTTGACGGCGGGCGACAGGGAACAACGAGGGCGCCCACCGACGGGGGCCGTCTGGGCGACGGGAGAAGCGATGGCGGCCCGGCGCTCGGCGCGGGCCCGACGAGCGTCGGACATGGATGCGACGGTCGGAGGAGAACGGAGCGGTGGAAGACAGATTCCGGCGCACCCCTACCTGGCGCGCCAAATGTCGGATTTCGGGTTCCGGCAGACCCTTAAGGTTCGAACACTGGGGTGCGCGCGAAAATCACGTTCTCAACCTCTCCGTCTCACAAAGATCTAAACTACTAAAGGAATCACACAAGAGACACAAGATTTATACTGGTTCGGGCCACCATTGTGGTGTAATACCCTACTCCAGTGTGTGGTGGATGGATTGCCTCTTGGGGCTGATTGTGATGAACACTACAAGGAAGAACTACCTCACGAGGGTCAGTTCTTAGCTGGGGCGACGAACTGCTGGGAGGAGTTCTGTCACCCCTCTCTCTCTCTACTTGCTGGCCGGATCCTCGCGCCGAATCGAACCCTCTACTCTGTGTGCCTTCTCTTGAAAACAGAACCGAACCGAACTGATCGACCTGCCCACCCATCGAACCCCTTGCTACGTGGGTGGCCGGTCCTATTTATAGGGGCCCTGGTCCTCTTCCCAAATATCGAGCGGGAAGGGAGCCAACAATGGCGGGCTAATTTGAAGGGGGACAGCAAGTACTCTTATCCTGACTAAAGGTGGTCTTCGCCTGCGAAAGACTCTGCGGTGACGCCGTGCTGGGCTCCATGGTGACCTCCGTCTCGTAGTCCGCTTGGTCCTGGTCTTGTTGCACCGAAATGGCAACCTTTGCCCGATGCCTCGGTACTCCGCGGGTGCGCTTGCCCCCTTTGCACCAAAGAGGAAAGAAGGACGCTACGCGCGCTGGCGCCCGCCTGGCACCCTCGATCGTCATGGCTTGCGTCACTGGCACCTCGCGAGGTACCCCGCCTTGATATCTCCGTCTCCTCGCGAGCCAGCCTGAGGAGGCTGCGCCTGAGGATGCGCCGTGTCGTCCGCCTCCGAGGCTTGGCCCCTCGCGAGGGTCTTGAGTCTTGTGTTGATGAAGATGGGCCGCGCTGGGCCCCCACTTGAGCCACGCCGCAGGCAGGCAAGTCTGGGGACCCCCGTTCCCAGAACGCCGACAGTGACGTATCTTACATGCCTTACATTACAAGTCTATTCATACATGGCGGTTTACTTACGAGCCTTAAGCCGCCTCTGGGCTGGGGCCTATTATAAGCCTAACTTTGAACTGTCATCTTGTATACTCTTGGGCTTCATTTAGGTAAACCGCCATTGTGGTTGACCCGGCCCCTCCTGGGCGGGTCATATCTGGTAGTCATATCCCCAACACTATGGTTAGAATTTATTCTTAATACTTTTCTCGTAGTTGCGGATGCTTGCGGGAGGGTTAATCATAATTAGGAGGTTTGTTCAAGTAAGAACAACACCTAAGCACCGGTCCACCCACATATCAAATTATCAAAGTACCGAACATGAATTAAACCAACATGATGAAAGTGACTAGATGAAAATCCCGTGTACCCCCAAGAACGCTTTGCTTATCATAAAGAGATCGTTTTGGCCTATCCTTTGCCTCAAAAGGATTGAGGTACCTTTCCGCACTTTTGTTACTACTATCTTTACTTGCTCGTTACAAATTACCTTGCTATCAAACTACTCTGGTACTTATAATTTCAGCACTTGCAGACATTACCATGCTAAAAACCACTTGTCATTTCCTTTTGCTCCTCGTTGGGTTCGACACTCTTACTTATCAAAAAGAGCTAAAATTGATCCCCTATACTTGTGCATCATCAAGGCTATTTTCTGGCACCGTTGTCGGGGAGTGAAGCGCCTTTGGTAAGTGGAATTTGCTAAGGAAACATTTGTATAGTGTGCTGAAATTTATTGTCACATGTTACTATGGAAAACGATCCTTTGAGGGGTTTGTTCGGGGTATCTTCACCTCGACCGGAACCACAATTAGCTAGCCCTCAACCTACTGCACCTAATGAAAATATTGAATATGAAATTCCTTCGAGTATGATAGAACAACTGCTATATAATCCTTATGCAGGAGATGGAACCGAACATCCTGCTATGCAATTGATATATGTAGAACAAATTTCTGGATTGTTCAAGCTTGCAGGTTTACCCGGAGATGAATTAATGAAGAAGGTTTTCCATTTATCTTTGAAGGGAAAAGCATTGGCATTGTATAAGCTATGCGATGATATTGGATCTTGGAATTGGAATCGGTTGAAATTGGAGTTCCACCAAAAATTGTATCCCATGCATCTAGCTCATCGTGATCAGAATTATATATATAATTTTTGGCCATGTGAAGGAGAAAGTATCGCTCTAGCTTGGGGGAGGCTTAAGTCAATGTTATATTCATGCACCAAGCATGAGATTTCAAGAGAAATTATTATCCACAATTTTTATGCTCGGCTTTCTCGTAATGATCAAACCATGCTTGATACTTCTTGTGCTGGTTATTTTATGAAGAAGACTATTGAATTCCGGTGGGATCTTTTAGAAAGAATTAAACACAACTCTTAAGATTGGGAACTCGACAAAGGTAAAGAGTCTGGTATTAAACTTAAGTATGATTGTGTTAAATCTTTTATGGATACCGATGCTTTTCAAAAGTTTAGCACTGAATATGGACTTGACTCTGAGATAGTAGCCTCCTTTTGTGAATCATTTGCTACTCATGTTGACCTACCTAAAGAGAAGTGGTTTAAATATCACCCACCTATTAAATAAGAAATCAAATAACCGGTACCGGTTAAAGAAGAAACTATACTTTACAATGTTGATCCAGTTGTTCCTTCTACTTATATTAAGAAACCGCCTTTCCCTGTTAGGATAAAGGAACACGCTAAAGTTTCAACTATGGTCAACAAAAGCTATATTAGAACACCTAAACCTGATGAACAAATCAAAGTAGAACCTAGTATTTATATGGTTAAAGATCTATTGGAAGAAGATATGGATGTGCATGTTATTTACTTCTGTGAAGAAGCTGCTAAAATTGCGAAACCTGATAAAAAGGATAAACGACCTGCTGTTGGCATGCCCGTCATCTCAGTTAAAATAGGAGATCACTGTTATCATGGTTTATTTGACATAGGTGCTAGTGTGAGTGTTATTCCTTACACCTTATATCAAGAAATTATGAATGACATAGCACCGACAGAGATAGAAGACATCGATGTTACTGTTAAACTTGCTAATAGAGACATTATATCACAAATTGGGATTGTTAGAGATGTTGAAGTCTTGTGTGGGAAAATTTAATACCCTACTGATTCTCTTGTTCTTGGTTCCCCACAAGATGAGTTTTGTCCGATTATCTTTGGTAGACCTTTCTTGAACACCGTTAATGCTAAAATAAACTGTGAGAAACAAACTATCGGTGTTAGTTTTGGTGATGATTCCCATGAGTTTAATTTTTCCAAGTTTAGTAGAAAGCCTCATGAAAAAGAATTGCCTAGTAAGGATGAATTAATTGGTCTTGCTTCTATTGATGTACCACCTACTGATCCTTTAGAACAATATTTGCTAGACCATGGAAATGAATTTCATATGCATGAAAGAAATGAAATAGATAAGATTTTCTTTAACAACGTCCTGTACTTAAACACAAATTGCCTATTGAAACTCTAGGAGGTCCTCCTCCACCTGAAGTTGATCCTGTATTTGAATTAAAACAGTTGCCAGACACTTTGAAATATGCTTATCTTTATGAAAAGAAGATGTATCCTATTATTTTTAGTGCTAACCTTTCAAAACATGAAGAAGAAAGATTATCGAAAGTTCTAAGGAAGCACCGAGCCACTATTGGATATACTCTTGATAATTTATAGGGCATTAGTTCCACTCTATGTCAGCACCAAATTAAAATGGAACCTGATGCTAAACCTGTTGTTGATCACCAAAATCAGTTAAACCCGAAAATGAAATAAGTGGTAAGAACGAAAATATTAAAACTTCTGGAAGCAGGTATAATCTATCCTATAGCTGATAGTAGATGGGTGAGTCTTGTTCATTGTGTCCCTAAGAAAGGAGGTATAACTATTGTTCCTAATGATAAGAATGAACAAAGAATTGTTACAGGTTATAGAATGGTAATTTATTTTAGAAAATTAAACAAAGCAACTAGAAAAGATCATTACCCTCTGCCTTTTATTGATCAAATGCTTGAAAGATTATCTAAGCACACACACACTTTTGCTTCCTTGATGGATATTCTATTTTTCAAAAATACCTGTTTCTCAACCTGATCAAGAAAAGACCACTTTTACTTGTCCCTTTGAAACTTATGCTTATAGACATATACCTTTCGGTTTATGTAATGCACATGCTACCTTTCAAAGATGTATGAGTGCTATATTATCTGACTTTTGTGAAAAGATTATTGAGGTTTTCATGGATGACTCTATTTATGGGAAGTCTTTTGATGATTGTTTAAGCAATCTTGATCGAGTTTAACAGAGATGTGAACAAACAAATCTTGTCTTGAATTGGGAGAAGTGCCACTTTATGGTTAGTGAAGGCATTGTCTTGGGTCATAAAATTTCTGAAAGTTGTATTGAAGTGGACAAAGATAAGGTTGATGCAATTGAGAAAATGCCATGTCCTAAAGATATAAAAGGTATTCGTAGTTTCTTAGGTCATGCTGGTTTCTATAGGAGGTTTATTAAAGACTTCTCTAAAATTTCTAGGCCTCTCATGAATCTTTTGGAAAAGGAAATTCCCTTTGTTTTTGATGATGATTGTTTAGAAGCCTTTGAAACACTCAAGAAAGCCTTAATTTCTGCACCTATTGTTCAACCACCTGATTGGAACTTGCCTTTTAAAATTATGTGTGATGCTAGTGATTATGCTGTTGGTGCTGTTCTAGGACAAAGAGTTGATAAGAAATTGAATGTTATTCATTATGCTAGTAAAACTCTAGATAGTGCTCAAAGAAATTATGCTACTACTGAAAAAGAATTCTTAGCAGTGGTGTTTGCTTGTGATAAATTTAGACCTTATATTGTTGATTCCAAAGTAATTGTTCACACGGACCATGCTGCTATTAAATATCTTATAGAAAAGAAAGATGCCAAACCTAGACCTATTCGTTGGGTTCTCTTATTACAAGAATTTGATTTACATATCATCGATAAAAAAGGAGCTGAGAACCCCGTAGCTGATAATTTATCTAGGCTTGAAAATGTGCTTGTTGACCCACTACGTATTGATGATAGTTTTCTTGATGAGCAGTTAGCTGCAATAAATGTTGCTCATAATACTCCTTGGTATGCTGATTATGCTAATTATATTGTTGCTAAATATTTACCACCTAGCTTTACATACCAACAAAAGAAAAAAATCTTCTATGATTTAAGACATTACTTTTGGGATGACCCACATCTTTATAAAGAATGAGTAGATGGTATTCTTAGATCTTGTGTACCTGAGCATGAACAGGGACAAATCCTATGAAAATGTCATTCCGAAGCTTATGGAGGGCATCATGCTGGAGATACAACTGCTCACAAGGTATTGCAATATGGATTTTGTTGGCCTACTCTCTCCAAGGATGCCCATAAGTTCGTCTTTATCTTGTGATGAATGTCAAAGAGTAGGTAATATCGGTAAGCGTTAAGAAATGCCTATGAATAATTCACTTGCTATTGAACCATTTTATGTTTGGGGATTTAATTACATGAGACCTTTTCCTTCCTCTAATGGGTATACACATATTCTGGTTGCTGTTGATTATGTTACTAAATGGGTAGAAGCTATTCCAACCAGTAGTGCTGATCACAACATCTCTATTAAAATGCTTCACAAGGTTATTTTCCCAAGGTTTGGAGTCCGTAGATATTTAATGACTGATGGTGGTTCACACTTTATTCATGGTGCTTTCGTAAAATGCTTGCCAAGTATGATGTTAACCATAGAATTGCATCACTTATCATCCTCCGTCTAGTGGTCAAGTTGAACTTAGCAATAGAGAAATAAATTAATTTTGCAAACGACTGTCAATAGGTCCAGGAAGATTTGGTCTAAGAAATTAGATGATGCACTTTGGGCTTATAGAACAACATATAAAAATCCTATGGGTATGTCTCCTTATAAAATGGTTTATGGAAAAGCTTATCATTTGCCTCTTGAGTTAGAACATAAAGCATATTGGGCAATTAAAGAGCTCAACTATGATTTCAATCTTGCTGGTGAATAGATGTTATTTGATATTAGCTCATTGGATGAATGGAGAATCCAAGCTTATGAAAACGCTAAATTATTCAAAGAAAAAGTTAAAAGATGGCATGACAAAAGAATCCAAAAGCGTGAGTTTATAGTCAGAGAATATGTTCTTTTGTACAACTCTTGTTTCAGATTCTTTGCAGGAAAACTCCTCTCAAAATAGGAAGGCCCCTATGTTATCGAGGAGGTTTATCGGTCTGGAGCCATCAAAATAAATAATTCGGAAGGTACTAACCTGAAGGTTGTCAATGGGCAATGAATAAAGCATTATATCTCAGGTAGGCCCATTAATGTTGAAAGTATTATTATCCAAACTTTGACATCGGAAGAACACATAAAAGAGTCCTTCTAGAACACTTCAGAATCGTGAAAATAAGGAGGTACGTGATACGGTAAGTAAACGGACTCCAAAAAATCCGCAAAAATATTTTTTATCAGTTTTGGAATATTTAGAAAAATAGGAAAATAAGAAACTACCGGGAAGCGTACCCTGGTGGGCATAAGAGCCTGGCGCGCCCAGGTGGGTTGTGCCCACCTGGGACACCTTCCGGACCTCATTTTTCTTCCGTTTGCTTGTCCCCCAAGATAAAAAATTATATATACTTCCCAAACTTGTTGATCACCGTATCACGGAGAAATCCTCTGTTTTCTTTTCTTTGTTGTTTTCTGACAGATTCAGCTGGACCAACATCATGTCTTCCTCACCTTTGAATAATGGAGAAGAAGACACAAGGGTGGTTCAGGAGGATTTAAGCAGAGATGAAGCTGGAGAGGCTGCTATGGAGGAAGAGGAGGGAAATCCTCTTGGGGTTCACTCTCCGGCCTCCGAGAGAGTCATTCTAGCGGGCATCTCTACTCACCCCAATCCTCATCAAGTCATGGAATCTTCAGACAATCCAGCAAGACTAGAAGTGCAAAAAGAACTCCCTTTGAGGAGGCCTTTACACAGGTTACATAGTAACAATTTTCGCAATTTGTTTCACAATTATGGGTTCAAGAATACTCCTCGTAGGCACATACCGTCCAATTGGGACATATTTCAGCCAAGAGAAAACGGTGCATGAAAAAACCATGGGGCCTAGAGAATAAACACATAATGGCTGAGGTGAAGAAAAACAATGAACTAATTCATCAAGCCCTTCGGGAGATTCAAGGTTTGAAGGATCTACTCATGGTTATATTGCAGAATACTACTTCATCGCCACCACCTTCTTCTTCATCACCAAAGGTGAATTGAGTATTGGGTATGGGCACTCCCCTTGGCTTCCGCCAAGCTTGGGGGAGGTGCCCCGGTATCGTATCATCCCACTATCTTTTTGCCTTTACTTATTTTAGTTCGATCTTTTGCTTTAGATGAAAAGAAGTTTAGTTCGAGCCTTTCTTCTTTGAGAGTTTGCTTAGTGATCTATCCTTGTAATCATGTGCAAGATATATAATAAAGTTCAGTTTGAGTTTTTGCTTTCTTTACTTTCATGTTGCAAATAAAAGAAAAGAAATAAGGAAGAAAAAGAGAAAAGAAATAAATAAAAGAAAGGAAATAAATGAAGAAAATATCATATACTAATCTTATGGTAGGTGATGACACCACATAAGGAAAAGTATAAGTAGAAAATTTTATTAGAGATTGGCAAATATAGCATTAGCCAATGATGCAACTCATGAAAGAATTAATAAGGGAAGAGAAGATTCACATATAAATATACTATCCTAGAAATCTTTTGTGATTGTGATCCCTCATCAAAATATTATATGCCAAAATTATTGATGTTGGACAAGGAAGACAACTTAATGGTTTATGTTTGTTTATATTCACATAGAAGTCATATTGTCATAGATCCTTTAACATGTTGTGCTTGCCCCCTATCTTTGCTAGCCAAAAATTTCGCACTGAGTAGAGATACTACTTGTGCACCCAAAAACCCTTAAACCCAAATCTTATTGAGCAATATTGAGGGAGTCCTGGATTAGGGGGTGTTCGGATAGCCGAACTATACCTTCAGCCGGACTCCTGGACTATGAAGATACAAGATTAAAGACTCCGTCCCGTGTCCGGAAGGGACTTTCCTTGGCGTGGAAGGCAAGCTTGGTGATACGGATGTTCAGATCTCCTACCATTGTAACCGACTCTATGTAACCCTAACCCTCTTCGGTGTCTATATAAACCGGAGGGTTTTAGTCCGTAGGACAACATACACATCAACAATCATACCATAGGCTAGCTTCTAGGGTTTAGCCTCTCTGATCTCGTGGTAGATCTACTCTTGTACTGCCCATATCATCAATATTAATCAAGCAGGACGTAGGGTTTTACCTCCATCGAGAGGGCCCGAACCTGGGTAAAACTTCATGTCCCTTGCCTCCTGTTACCATCCGGCCTAGACGCACAGTTCGGGACCCCCTACCCGAGATCCGCTGGTTTTGACACCGACATTGGAGCTTTCATTGAGAGTTCCTCTATGTCGTCGCCGTCAGGCCCGATGGCTCCTACGATCATCAATGGCGATGCAGTCCAGGGTGAGACCTTCCCCCCTGGACAGATCTTCGTCTTTGGCGGCTTCGCACTGCGGGCCAATTCACTTGGCCATCTAGAGCAGATCGAAAGCTACGCCCCTGGCCGTCAGGTCAGATTCGGAAGTTTAAACTACACGGCTGACATCTGTGGGGAATTAATCTTTGACGGATTCGAACCACTGCCAAGCGCGCCGCACTGTCATGACGCGCATGATCTAACTCTGCCGCCGAATGGTGCTATGGAGGCCGCACCCGCACCGGCTCCGACCCTTAGTTTGGAGTCAACTGTGCTGATCGAGGATGGGCGGTTGGACGCCACCTCGGGGGCTGCAATCCAAACGGCGATTGAGCCGAACACCAGCCCCGTACTCTGCGAGGCTCGTGACTCCAAGGAGCCGGACTCCTCTCCGGACTCCGAACCCTCCGCGCCCCTGCCAGTCGAATCCGATTGGGCGCTGATCATGGAGTTCACTGCCGCAGACATCTTTCAGCACTCGCCTTTCGGCGATATCCTGAAGTCACTGAAGTCTCTCTCTTTATCAGGAGAGCCCTAGCCAGACTACGGTCAGCAAGGTTGGGGTACGGACGATGAAGAAATTCAAAACCCACCCACCACCCACTTTGTAGCCACTGTCGACAACTTAACCGACATGCTCGACTTCGACTCCGAAGACATCGACGGTATGGACGTCGATGAAGGAGATGATGAAGAACCAGCGCCTACTAGGCCCTGGAAAGCCACCTCGTCATATGACATATACATGGTGGACACCCCAAAAGAGGGAGAGGGCGATGGAACAGTGGAAGATGACCCCTCCAAGAAACAGCCCAAGCGCCGGCGTCAGCGGCGCCGCTCAAAATCCTGCCAACACAAAAACGGTGATTCCAGCACAGGAGATAATAATACTCCGGAGAGTGCCGAAGAAACCCCCCCCCCCCCAGCAAGGTTTAGCATAGGAGGATGGAGAAACCAGCCCTCATGAGAGAGCGGCAAACAGAGAGGTCGAGGACGATAATTATATGCCTCCCTCCGAAGACGAGGCAAGCCTCGAGGACGAAGAATTCGTCATGCCAGAGGATCCCGTTGAGCAAAAGCGTTTCCAACGCAAGATTATGGCCACGGTAAGAAGCCTTAAGAAAAAACAGCAACAGCTCAGAGCTGATTAAGATTTGCTGGTTGACAGATGGACAGAAGTCCTTGCGGCCGAAGAGCCTAAACTCGAACGCCCCTCCAAGAGTTACCCAAAGTGCAAGTTGCTACCCCGATTAGAGGAGGAAGCACTTGATGCAGCCGAATGGCCACCTCGTGGCCGCGACAAAGAGGCCTCCCGGCCCTCCACTCAAGCCGCACCCCGTACCAAGGCACGGGAATATGCGCCGGACTTACGAGACATGTTGGAGGACAAGGCAAGGCAAACATGATCGATCTATGGATTGCGTGGGCACCCCACGGCTCGAGACGGTAACCGTCACGCCGGCCACAAATTCGGTAGGGCCGAACACAGTAGACAAAGCTCATTGGAGCTATGTCATGATATCGCCCAGTACAGAGGCGCCGCACACCCACTGTGCTTTACAGATGAAATAATGGATCATCAAATCCCCGAGGGTTTCAAACCAGTAAACATCGAATCATATGATGGCACAACAGACCCTGCGGTATGGATCGAGAATTATCTCCTTCATATCCACATGGCCCGCGGCAACGATTTTCACACCATCAAATATCTCCCACTCAAGCTTAAAGGACCAGCTCGGCATTGCCTCAACAGCTTGCCAACAGGATCAATCAGTTGTTGGGAGGACCTGGAAGCCACATTCCTCGACAATTTCCAGGCCACTTATGTGCGACCCCCAAACGCCGATGACCTAAGTCACGTAATCCAGCAGCCAGAGGAATCGGCCAGACAATTCTGGACATGGTTCCTAACAAAGAAAAATCAAATAGTCGACTGTCCGGACGCTGAGGCCCTAGCAGCCTTCAAGCACAATATCCGTGACGAGTGGCTGGCCCGGCACCTCGGACAGGAAAAGCCGAAATCTATGGCAGCACTCACGACACTCATGACCCGCTTTTGCGCGGGAGAAGACAGCTGGCTCGCTCGTAGCAACAATATGACCAAGAACCCTGGTAGTTCGGACACCAGGGACATTAGTGGTAGGTCACGTCGCAACAAGTAGAAGCGCCGCATTAACAGCGACAATGCTGAGGATACGGCAGTTAATGCCAGATTCAGAGGCTCTAAATCCGGTCAGCGGAAGAAGCCATTCAAAAGGAATCCTAGGGGCCCGTCCAGCTTGGACCGAATACTCGACCGCTTGTGCCAAATACTTGGCACCCCCAAAAAGCCGGCCAGTCACACCAACAGGGATTGTTGGGTGTTTAAGCAGGCAGGCAAGCTAAGCGCCGACAATGAAGACAAGGGGCTGCATATCGATGACGACGAGGAGCCCCGGCCACCGAACAACAATGGACAGAAGGGTTTTCCCCCACAAGTGCGGACGGTGAACATGATATACGCCACCCACGTCCCCAAAAGGGAGCGGAAGCACGCGTTAAGGGACGTATACACGGTAGAGCCAGTCGCCCCAAAGTTCAACCCATGGTCCTCCTGCCCGATCACCTTTGATCGAAGAGACCATCCCACTAGCATCCGTCATGGCGGATTTACCGCATTGGTTCTAGACCCAATTATTGACGGATTTCATCTCACTAGAGTCCTCATGGACGGCGGCAGCAGCCTGAACCTGCTTTACCAGGATACAGTGCGAAAAATGGGCATCGATCCCTCGAGGATTAAGCCCACCAAAACGACCTTTAAAGGCGTAATACCAGGTGTAGAGGCCAACTGTATAGGCTCAGTCACACTTGAAGTGGTCTTCAGATCCCCGGATAATTTCCGAAGCGAGGAATTGATCTTCGACATAGTCCCATTCCGCAGTGGCTATCATGCACTGCTCGAACAAACTGCATTCGCCAAATTCAATGCGGTACCGCACTATGCACACCTTAAGCTCAAGATGCCAGGCCCTCGTGGAGTAATTACGGTCGATGGAAACACCAAACGCTCCCTCCGAACGGAGGAGCACACGGCGGCCCTTGCAGCGGAAGTACAAAGCAGCCTCTCTAGGCAGTTCTCCAGTCCGGCCATTAAACATCCGGACACCGTCAAGCGTGCCCAGAGTAACCTACAACAAGACCGCCTGGCATGTTCCGAGCAGGCATAGCAATGCGGCCCCAACCCCAACCCTCGCAAAAAGGCGATGCTAGTACTTCGCGTCCATAACTACGCTCTGGAAATACCATGGGCATAGGGGGAGGGGCACCATCACGGCACGCCCAAAACACGGCTTAAACCGCACCAGGGGCTGCCGATTTTTTACTTTTCTCTTACTTCCAGGACTCTACTCTTCGGAAGGCCTATTCGGCAGTTCAATTGCCGCACAAACGATGCAAGGACCAGGGAAGCAGACAAGCCATGCCGCATTACAGAAATCCCAGGTGGTCTCTATCACGAGCAGTATACCTGTTTCGCATACTATTCCGCAGCTTGCCCCTGGAGCAGACATGTTAAATAGTCCAACTTTTCGTTTATCGCATTACTTGTATCGTTCTGCTTTGATCGCATCATAGCTTTTGTCTGTTTTTTGCATTATCTTTTTATAAATAAATGTTCCTTAACGACATGTTGCACCCATACAACTTGGTACGGCCAAAATATGCCAGGGGCTTTTAGCACCCCTCAATATGGTGTGAGAAGTCCGAACACTTTCACAAGTGCGGCACCCCAAATTTATAGCACTATATGCATCGGCTCCGAATCATGTCTTGGGTCAATAGTTGGGTTTGCCCGGCTCCTATGTTTTGGTGCCTTACGTTCCGCTATATCGGCTAAGGTAGCACTAGGAGAACCATTGTGATTTGTGCCCCAGTTGAGCTGGGCCGAGCACCTCAGCGGAGAAAGCTAAAACTGACTGTCATGATGAAGCAAGAGCTAGTCGCTATCGAGAGGTTTTTTCAAGTCCCTAAAGACTTATGCCGCTTAGGGCGAGGAGTCGGCTCTATCCGGCCAAGGCGTGGATAGCGCCCCAAACTCGGTCTTCCGAATACTAGGGGCTTCGCCAAAATTTAAAATTATAGAATTCTATGGCTAAGTGAGAGTGTTCACGCAATATAGTCCGATTGCCTCGTTCGATGGGCTGAGCGCCTCCCTCGAAGGACCCAAATATGGGAAAAAGAGCGCCCAGGTTTATCCCCAAACACCCCAGCACTAGCGGCAAGGGGGAAGAAGCCGAAGACTCGCCATCTCTGAGTATTGATAAACAGCCACACAGAAGGTAATATTTTAAATTCAAGCAGCATTGCTCAGCGC
Organism: Triticum monococcum; assembly: GCA_034509565.1. NCBI lineage: Eukaryota > Viridiplantae > Streptophyta > Magnoliopsida > Poales > Poaceae > Triticum > Triticum monococcum. Next base: position 482,015,140 of record CM067843.1, read on the forward strand.
ATATGAACAAGTTTTCAGCGCATAGGACAAACACTACCGAGTTTTACTCAAAAATTACATCCCTAGCACATTCATCCGCCACAAGGCGGGCACCCATCAGAACATCCTTATAGTAATTTTTGGGCTTGCGATGCTCTTTCCCCGCTGGTGGCCCGTCCTTCACAAGCTTCTCCGCATCCAGCCTGCCCCAGTGCACCTTAGCACGGGCAAAGGCCCTACGGGCACCTTCAATACAGATGGAGCGCTTGATGACTTCGAGCCTTGGACATGCCTCCACCAGCCGCCGCACCAGCCCAAAATAGCTCCCAGGCAGAGCCTCTCCAGGCCACAGCCGAACTAGGAGGCCCTTCATGGCTTGTTCGGCCGCCTTGTGGAGCTCGACCAGTTGCTTCAGCTGGTCGCTCAGGGGCACAGGGTGTCCGGCCTCAGCATACTGAGACCAGAACACCTTCTCTGTCGAGCTGCCCTCCTCGGCTCGATAGAATGTGGCGGCATCGGATACACTCCGGGAAAGATCTGCAAATGCCCCTAGAGAGCTCCGGATTCGGGTAAGTATCAAGTAACTCACGTTTACGTGTTTACTTTGCATAAAGAATGCCTTACCCGCCGCTATCTTCTTCACCTCATCCAACTCCTGGAGGGTCTTCTGGGATTCGGTCTTGGCAGACTTGGCATTTTCAATAGCCGCTGCGAGCTCGGACGTTCACGTCTTCGAGTCAAGCTCCAAACTCTCATGTTTCTTCATGAGAACCTGGAGCTCTTGCCGCACCTTGCCAACCTCGGCCTCATACTTCTCCCGCTCGGTGCGCTCCGCGGCCGCACTCTTCTCGGCCTCGAGCAGCTCTTGCTTAAGGGTCGCCACCTCATATGTGGCCCCTACAATAGCCATATTAATCCTGTCATTTCTTGCAATTGCACCTTTTTTATATATACATATTCAACCAAGGTATTTCTTACCGTCATTGTCCTCGAGCTGCTTCTTCGCACGCTCGAGCTCTTGCTCGGACCTTTTGAGGTCCTGCTTTAGCGTGTCCACTTCCGCAATCAGTGCGGCGGACGCAAGCAGGGTAGCCTGCACATGCATATTGACTCATTTTTGTTAGACTCCTGCGAATTCTGTTTGATCCTCTATTCGGCTTTTCTTCCCGAACGCCAAACAGAGCATCAGGGGCTACTGTCTATGCGGTACTATTATTTACACTTTCTTTACTTACCTCGAAGCCTGTCAAAAGGCTAGTACAAGCTTCAGTCAGTCCGTTTTTTGTGGACTGAACCTTCTGGACCACCGCACTCATAATAGCGTGGTGCTCCTCGTTGATGGAGGCGCCTTGGAGCGCCTCCAGCATATTGTCCGGCGCCTCCGGTTGGACGGAGGCCGCCGGCACGGTGGACTTGCTCCTCTTGGAAGGAGGTCCCCCGCCGGACTCAGGAACCTTTGAAGGTTCCGGAGCGGTGTCCGGCCTAGAGCCAGACTTGGAGCCCTGGGGGGGTTTCATCCCCCTTACTCCTGGAGTCCGGGAGGTCGCCTTGCGGCGCCTCCGGGACCACCTCCTCCCTGCTTGGAACCTGTTGGGACAACACCTCGGGGTCGTCCGTAGGGCGGGGGGAGGAAGCCGTCGGAAGCGAGTTCACATTTGATGAGTCCAGTGAGCCGCTCGACGACGCATCGAGCCGGTCTTTGGGTGGGCTGCATAAGCAAATTCGACATAATGGAAAGTTGTGCAATAAACGAATAATATGAATTACTCTGGTATTCGGATACTTATGATTTTGCCAGGGGCTTGGCCTTGGGCTGCCACTCATCTCCGCCGTCGTCGGCATCGGCGGAGTAGTCCGGAGGAAGGGTTTTCCCCTTCTTGGACCCTCCGGTCTCCTCAGAGAGGGCGGCCTTCCTTTTCTTCTCTCCTCCCGCTGGAGGGGGAGAGGTTTCTTCTTCTTCCTCCTCGTCTTCGCGAGAGGAAGGCGCTTCGGGACCGTCGGATGATGAATCCGACACCTCCTGGCACCGGGCGCTCTTTTGAGTCCCCGTGGCCCTTTTCGTGGCCTTCTTCTCCGGCACCACATAGGGCACCGGAACCAGCAGCCTCGCCAAGCGAGCGTCCGCTGGGCCTTCGCGCAAAGGGGCTGGGCAGTTGATCTGTCCGGACGTCACCTGCCAATCCTGTCAGAGGAAAGCGAGCTTAGATCCCGCATAGAGTCAAACTATGGAAAACTGATACCCTGTAAAAGGAAAAAACAGCTTACCGCGAGCGCGTGATGCTGCGCGCTGAATCCGCGATCCTCAGTAGCGGATGCGGGAGCCTCGGTGCCCTTGAAAAGCATCCTCCAGGCATCTTCGTACGTCGTGTCAAAGAGCCTGTTTAGAGTTTGATGCTGCGCCGGGTCGAACTCCCATAGATTGAAGGCCCGTCGTTGACACGGGAGGATCAGGCGGATGAGCCTAACCTGGACTACGTTGACAAGCTTGAGCTTCTTGTCCACCAGGGTTTGGATGCATGTTTGGAGTCCGGCCAGCTCTCCTTTTTTACCCCAAGACAGGCCTGTCTCCTTCCAGGAGGTGAGCCACGTAGGGGGGCCGGATCAAAACTCAGGGGGTGCGACCCATTCGGCATCGCGCGGCTCGGTGACGTAAAACCACCATGATTGCCACCCCTTCAGGGTCTCCACAAAGGAGCCCTCGAGCCACAGGACGTTGGCCATCTTGCCAACCATGGCACCGCCGCACTCCGCCTGGCTGCCGCGCATCACCTTTGGCTTGACGTTGAAAGTCTTAAGCCATAGGCCGAAATGGGGGCGGATGCGGAGGAACGCCTCGCACACGACGATGAACGTCGAGATGTTGAGGATGAAGTTTGGGGCCAGATCGTGGAAATCTAGGCCGTAGTAGAACATGAGCCCCCGGACAAATGGATGCAGAGGGAAGCCCAGTCCGCGGAGGAAATGGGGGAGGAATACCACCCTCTCATGGGGCCTAGGAGTGGGGATGAGCTGCCCCTTTTCGGGAAGCCGGTGCGCGATGTCGCTAGCCAGATATCCGGCCTTCCTCAGCTTTTTGATGTGTCCCTTCGTGGCAGAGGAGACCATCCACTTGCCTCCCGCTCCGGACATGACTGGAGAAGGTTGAGGTGGTAGTGCGGACTTGGGCGCTGGAGCTCGAGTGCGCAAGAATGGATAGGCAAAGGAGGAAGAAGGCGTGGGTGAAAAGGTGGATCCTTATCCCCTTATATGGGTGGACGCAACTACGTGTCCCCACTAGCCTGGTAAAACTTGCTTATCTCCAAGCGCCGTAATCAATGGCGCGGTTGGGTTACCCACGCCCGTATTGATGAGAATCCTGGAATAAGGGGACACGATCTCTACTTTAACAAGACGTGCCAAGGAAACCGCCTCGCATAACGCGCTAGGATGGGACAGTAAAATGGTTCAAATAAAAGCTTGGCCGTGGTGTGATGTCACACTACGGAGTACGTCAGCCGATTAGATTTGTGTAAATATTATTCTCTCTATGGCAATATGTGGAAACTTATTTTGCAGAGCCGGACACTATCTTTGTGTTCAAAATCTTCTATGAAGTACTTGGAGGAGGAACCCTCCTTGCAATGCCGAAGACAATCTGCGCGCCGGACTCTCGTCATTGAAGCCTGGTTCAGGGGCTACTGAGGGAGTCCTGGATTAGGGGGTGTTCGGATAGCCGAACTATACCTTCAGCCGGACTCCTGGACTATGAAGATACAAGATTGAAGACTCTGTCCCGTGTCCGGAAGGGACTTTCCTTGGCATGGAAGGCAAGCTTGGCGATACGGATGTTCAGATCTCCTACCATTGTAACCGACTCTATGTAACCCTAACCCTCTCCGGTGTCTATATAAACCGGAGGGTTTTAGTCCGTAGGACAACTTACACATCAACAATCATACCATAGGCTAGCTTCTAGGGTTTAGCCTCTTTGATCTCGTGGTAGATCTACTCTTGTACTACCCATATCATCAATATTAATCAAGCAGGACGTAGGGTTTTACCTCCATCAAGAGGGCCCGAACCTGGGTAAAACTTCGTGTCCCTTGCCTCCTGTTACCATCCGGCCTGGACGCACAGTTCGGGACCCCCTACCCGAGATCCGCTGGTTTTGACACCGACAAAGATCCCTCAAGTAAGTTGTCATCGGTGCAAGAAGTCAATAAAAATTGCTTCTAAAAGTGTGAGATCACTTAGTGTAAGAGAAAATTGAGCGTTGCACGAACTTGTGATGGTGAAGAATAAAAGCAACAGACTGCATAATAAAGGTCTCTATCACAAGGGGCAATGCAACGTGACGTTCTTTTGCACTAAGGGGTTGAGCATACAAACAAATAAGCGCATGGCAACCTCTGCTTCCCTCTGCGAAGGGCCTATCTTTTACTTTTATGTATTTACTTTTATGCAAAGAGTCAAAGTTTTCCTTCTATCCCTTTTATTTTTCTCCTTTGGCAAGCATCATGTGGTGAGGAAAGATATAGGCACATATGTCCAGTTGAATATTGATAGCATGAATTATTATAGTTGACATCACCCTCGAGGTGAATACGTTGGGAGGAAAAACTATAAGCCCCTATCTTTCTATGTGCCCGGTTGAAATGTTTTGCTCACGTGTACGCGGTGAGTGTTAGTAATTATAGAAGACTATATGATGGTTGAGTATGTGGACTTGCCTAAAGGCTCCGATACGCGACCCTTCGTGAAAAGATGATGAATTGTAGTTGCAAAGTTGACTGAGAACATAGTTTGTTAGTTTCTAATAGAGTTTTTGCTTTATACTTCAATTGTGTGATGAATTGTTACTTATTCATGAGAAGTATATGATAAAATTTCTATGATAAAAGTCTTATGTTTAATTTTGTTGTTGTTATAATAATCTACATGATGCTTCTATGTCCGTATTTTGTTTTTATCGACACCTCTCTCTCTAAGCATGTGGACTTGTTTTTCGATTTCGGTTTTCACTTGAGGACAAGCAAGGTCTAAGCTTGGGGGAGTTGATACGTCCATTTCGCATCATGTTTTCTTACTATTATTTATAATGTTTTTATCCATAATAATGCTTTTTGGAGTAATTCTAATGCCTTTTCTCTCATAATATGCTAGGTATACACAAAAAGGGAGAATTCCGGCAGCTGGAAATCTAGACCTGGAAAAGCTACGTCAGGCCACCTATTCTGCACAACTCCAAACCAGCTGAAACTTCACGGAGATTTTTTATGGATTATTTGAGGAATATTGGAGCAAATAACTACCAGAGGGGGCCCACCAGGTGGGCACAACCCAATTGGGCGCGCCAGGGAGCCCAGGCATGCCCTGGTGGGTTGTGCTCATGCAGGCCCATCTCCGGTGCCCATCTTCTAGTATATAGGTCATTTTGACCTAGAAAAAAATAAAGAGAGGAATTTCGGGATGGAGTGCCGCTGTCTCGACGCGAAACTTGGGCAGGAGCACTTTTGCCCTCCGGTGGAGCGATTCCGCTGGGGAACTACCCTCCCGGAGGGGGAAATCATCATCATCACAACAACTCTCCCATCTTGAGGAGGGCAATGTCCATCAACATATCCAGCAGCACCATCTCCTCTCAAACCCTAGTTCATCTATTGTGTTCAATCTTGTTACCGGAACTATAGATTGGTGCTTGTGGGTGACTAGTAGTGTTGATTACATCTTGTAGTTGATTACTATATGGTTTATTTGGTGGAAGCTTATATGTTTAGATCCAATATGTTATTTAATACCCCTCTAATCATGAGCATGTTTATCATTTGTGAGTAGTTACTTTTGTTCTTGAGGTCACGGGAGAAATCATGTTGCAAGTAATCATGTGAACTTGATATGTGTTCGATATTTTGATAGTATGTATGTTGTGATTCCCTTAGTGGTGTCATGTGAACGTCGACTACATGAAACCTCACCATATTTGGGCCTAAGGTAATTCATTGTGGAGTAGCAATTAGATGATGGGTTGCGAGAGTGACAGAAGCTTAAACCCCGGTTTATGCGTTATTCCGTAAGGGACCGATTGGATCCAAAAGTTTAATGCTATGGTTAGGATTTATTCTTAATACTTTTCTCGTAGTTGTGGATGCTTGCAGGAGGGTTAATCATAAGTAGGAGGTTTGTTCAAGTAAGAACATCACCTAAGCACCGGTCCACCCACATATCAAATTATCAAAGTACCGAACACGAATTAAACCAACATGATGAAAGTGACTAGATGAAAATCCCATGTACCCTCAAGGACGATTTGCTTATCATAAGAGATCTTTTTGGCCTGTCTATTGCCTCAAAGGGATTGGGCCATCTTGCTGCACTTTTGTTACTATTATCTTTACTTGCTCGTTACAAATTACCTTGCTATCAAACTACTCTGCTACTTATAATTTCATCACTTGCAGACATTACCTTGCTGAAAACCACTTGTCATTTCCTTCTGCTCCTCGTTGGGTTCGACACTCTTACTTATCAAAAAGAGCTACAATTGATCCCCTATACTTGTGGGTCATCAGCCCATGGATATATAGGCTTGTCGTCGATAACCACGTGAAGGAGTGTACCGTTCGAATACAACCACTTGATGCATATGTATGTATATATGGAGGTGATGCATGCATGTTTGAATACCATGCACAACACTGATGTGGCATGTGCATCGTAAATCGTACAGTCCCCACATAGAGTGAGATTGGTTCATGACGTATCGTGGTACTGCCCACTTCGACTCGGTGGGAGGGATTCATGCGTACACATGCATGTGTGCTCAAACTATATGATGTCAACCTAGAGCATGACCTATATATATACCGTAATACAAACCAAAAATAATCCCTACCTAAGTTAAATTAACCTCTCTCATTGTCGAGCAAAGTATGATGGACCAAGCGGGCCCACAAATGGAAATCATCGATGTCGCTGATAACCGCATAAGTGGGTGCCAGAGGACAACCACCATCGCTTTGCATGTGGCCAAACATATGTATGGAGAGGTCTGTGTGGTTGTGATGTTTGAATACCCAAAATGCCCAACTTTGATGTGGCACATGCCTCGAAACCCGTAAATTCCCCACACAGAGCGGGGTTCAAGAAGCGTACTACAAATGTTGGTCCCCCTCCCCCTCTTCGACACATACTATATGCTCCTACCGTAATACAAACCAAAAAGAATCCTCCTTGATGGTGAAATTAATTAACCTCTCCTGATGTAGGTCAAAGGATGCATGCATATGGACGACAACCTCACGGGCCCACAGATGGAAGCGTCACACGTGAGTGTCCTAGGATAACCACCGTCTGCATGCATGTGGCCAAAAGAGGTGTTGTGTGATGTTTGAATAGCCAAATGCACAACTTTGATGTGGCACGTGCCTCAGAAACCGAAAAGTCCCGACACTCAGCGAGGTGTGTTCACAGACGCGTACGTAGTATATATGCTGGTTGATACGTCTCCGTCGTATCTACTTTTCCCAATGCTTTTCCTCTTGTTTTGGACTCTAATTTGCATGATTTGAATGAAACTAACCCGGACTGATGCTGTTTCAGCAGAACTACCATGGTGTTGTTTTTGTGCAGAAATAAAAGTTTTCGGAATGGAACAAAACTTTGCGGGGATTTTTTATATAATAAAAGAGAATTTTTGGAGCCAAGAACCACCGGAGGGGGGGCACCTGGGTGGGCACAACCCACCTGGGCGCGCCCCCTCCAGGCGCGCCCAGGTGGGTTGTCCCCACCTAGTGGCCCCGTAGACCCTGAAACCGACGCTATAAAATCCTATTTTCCAGAAAAAATGAGAGAGGAAGAATTATTGCGTTTCATGAGATGGAGCCGTCGTCACCTCCTGTTCTTCACCGGGAGGCCAGATCTGGAGTCTGTTTAGGGCTCTGGAGAGGGGGATCTTCGATCTTCATCATCACCAACCCTCCTGCATCGCCAATTCCATGATGCTCTCCACCGGGAGTGAGTAATTCCTTCGTAGGCTCGCTGGTCGGTGAGGAGTTGGATGAGATTCATCATGTAATCGAGTTAGTTTTGTTAGGGCTTGATCCCTAGTATCCATTATGTTCTGAGATTGATGTTGCTATGACTTTGCCATGCTTAATGCTTGTCGCTTTGGGACCGGGTGCCATGATTTCAGATCTGATCCGTTTATGTTATCACCATTATATCTATGTTCTATATCCGATCTTGCAAGTTATAGTCGCCTACTACGTGTTATGATCCGGCAACCCCGGAGTGTAAATGGTCGGGACCACTCCCGGTGATGACCGTAGTTGGAGGAGTTCATGTATTCATCGTGTGCTAATGCTTTGTTCCGGTTCTCTATTAAAAAGAGGCCTTAATATGCCTTAGTTTCCAATAGGACCCCACTGCCACGGGAGGGTAGGACAAAACATGTCATGCAAGTTCTTTCCTTATGAACTGGAGCTAGTGCCGTATCGCCTTAGGTTATGACTGTCACATGATGAATCTCATCCAACAAATTACTACTGTTGTCGTTACTACTGTTATATTGATCTTGCTAAGTTACTACTGTTGTCATTACTGTTACACTTGCTACAAAATCACTGCTATCACTATTACCGTTACCATTGCTATTGCTAGTACTACCAAAACTATCATATTATTGTGCTACTAACCACTTTGCTGTAGATAATTAATCTCCAGGTGTGACTAAATTGACAACTCAGTTTCTAATACTTACAAATATTCTTTGGCTCCCCTTGTGTCGAATCTATAAATTTGGGTTGAATACTCTACCCTCGAAAACTATTGCGATCCCCTATATTTGTTGGTTATCAAGACCTTTTTCTGGCGCCGTTGCCGGGGAGCATAGATGTATTTGTTGAGTCACTTGGGATTATTACCAATTTATCACTATGAAGAATCTAAAGGATTCTAAGACTATGATCTTTCCCTCTAAGACAAGGGGAGGTACGGAACTGCCATCCAGCTCCGCTTTAGATTCACCTTCTGTTATAAGTAAACTTGCAACACCACCACATGTTATTAATCCTGATATGCGGCAAGTTATTGATGATTCTACCTCTGCTATGAATAATACTTATGATGAGGCTAGTACCTTGCTTGATGATAATGTGCCACTAGGTGAATTTCTTGATGAAAAAATTGCTAGAGTAAGACAACATGGTATTGTTGAAACTGATGATGAGCTTGAACATGAAAATCTTGAAACACCTATTAGAACTATCCCTCCTAGATACGAATTGCCTAAGGTACCAGAAGGTTATGTTATGGATGAGGAGACAACTAGAGACATTCTTGCTTGTAAGGATAGAGATGATTTGGAAGAATTATTATGCAACTATAGATAAAAAACTTCGAATGCTAAAATGAAATGTGATCCTAAGTTTGCTACTTCACCTATCTTTGTTGATGATAAGGATTATGAATTCTCTATCGACCCAAAGTTAATTACTTTGGTTGAATCTGATCCTTTCCATGGTTATGAAACTGAAACTGTTGTGGAACATCTTACTAAGTTGAATGATATAGCCACCCTTTTTGCTCATGATGAGAAGATTCGCTATTTGTACATTCTCAAATTATTTCCGTTCTCAACTAAAGGTGATGCTAAAGCTTGGTACAATGCTCTTGCTCCTGGTTGTGTGCGTAGTCCCCAGGATATGATTTATTACTTCTTTGAAAAAAATTCCCGCTCATAAGAAACAAGCTACCTTACAGGAAATATTTAACTTTGCGCAAATTGAAGAAGAGAGTCTCCCACAAGCTTGGGGGAGGCTTCTCCAATTGCTTAATGCTTTGCCTGATCAACCTCTTAAGAAAAATGAAATACTTGACATCTTCTATAATGGACTAACCGATGCTTCTAGGGATTTCCTAGATAGTTGTGCTGGTTGTGTTTTCAAGGAACAAACTATTTTGGCAAGCTGAAGAATTATTGAATAACATATTGAGAAATTATGATGATTGGACTCTTCATGAACCACCGCTTAAACCCACTCCGAAGAAGAGGGGTATCTTATATCTCAGTCCTGAAGATATGCAAGAGGCAAAGAAATCTATGAAGGAAAAAGGTATTAAAGCTGAGGATGTAAAAAATTTACCTCCTATTGAAGAAATACATGGGCTTGATACACCACCACTGCCTAAGGTGGTAGAGGTAAATTAATGAAATTCAATGATAATGACAATCCTCACAATATGCACCCTAGCCAATGCCTTTATAAGTTTGAAAATTACATTAGAAAGCAAGACCACTTCAATGCAAATGTTATGGAACAATTGAAATATAATTCTGATATGATTGCTCGCTTGAGTGACTTGTTATTTAGAATTTCAAATGATGTTAGAGGTGTGGGAAAGCATGCTTCCAACGTTCAAACTCAGTTAGAACAAGTAGCTAAATCTCAAAGAGAGCTATTAGATGAAATGAGTAATAATATCAATGATCATGCTGATAGAGTAATGACTAGAGGAGGTAGAATGACTCAGTAACCACTTTATCCCGAGGGACACCCAAAAAGAATTGAATAAAACTCTCAAAGAATTAACACTGATGCACCTAGTCCTTCTAAAAAGAAAAAGAAAAAAATGGTAGGACTTTGCATGCCTCTAGTGAACCTGAAGTAGAAAAACCTCCTGTTAATGACAGTGAAGTTTCTATCTCTGATGCTGAAACTCAATATGGTAATGAACACTGACCTTCTGATAATGAAAAAGATAATGATGAGGTTCATGAAAATACTCAAACAAATGATAAAGAACCAGACAATGATGTTGCGATAGAACTAGCAGTTGATCTTGATAGCCCACAACCTAAGAACAGAAGATATGATAAAAGAGACTTTGTGGCTAGAAAACACGGTAAGGAAAGAGAACCATGGGCTCAAAAACCTATGCCCTTCACCAAAGTCAACTAAAAAGAAATATGATGAAGAATTTGAACACTTTGCTGAAATGCTAAGGCCAGTTGATACGTCTCCAACGTATCTATAACTTTTGATTGTTCCATGCTGTTTTATTATCAATCTCGGATGTTTTATAATCATTTTTATCATTTTTTGGTACTAATCTATTGACATAGTGTCAAGTGCCAGTTGCTATTTTTTCCATGTTTTTTACATCGCAGAAAATCAATATCAAACGGAGTCCAAATACCATGAAACTTTACGGAGATTTTTACGGACCAGATGGAAGATATTGGGCCCAAGGTGCACCGGGGGGGAGTCCCGAGGAGGGGACAACCCACCAGTGCACGCCAGGAGGCCCAGGCGTGCCCTGGTGTGTTGTGCCCACCTTGGGTGCCCCCCGGACTGCCTGTTTGCTCTATAAATACCCCCATATACCCAAAACCCTAGGGGAGTCGACAAAATATACATCCAGCCACCGCAGAGTCCAGAAACACCAGATCCAATCTAGACACCATCACGGAGGGGTTCACCACTTCCATTGGTGCCTCTCCGATGATGCGTGAGTAGTTCTTTGTAGACCATCAGGTTCGTAGTTGGTATCTAGATGGCTTCAACTCTCTCTCTCTCTCTCTCTTGATTCTCAATACAATGGTCTCTTGGAGATCCATATGATGTAACTCTTTTGCGGTGTGTTTGTTGGGATCGATGAACTTTGAGTTTATGACCAGATCTATCTTTTTATATCCATGAAAGTATTTGAGTTTCTTTGATCTCTTTTATGCATGACCTCTTATAGCCTCGCATTTCTTCTTCGATATTTGGGTTTTGTTTGGCCAACTTGATCTATTTATCTTGCAATGGGAAGAGGTGCCCGGTAGTGGGTTCGATCTTACGGTGCTTGATCCCAGTGACAGAAAGGGAACCGACACGTATGTATCTTTGCTACCAAGGATAAAACGATGGGGTCTATCTCTACATAGATAGATCTTGTCTACATCATGTCATCATTCTTATTGCATTACTCCGTTTTTCCGTGAACTTAATACACTAGATGCATGCTGGATAGTGGTCAATGTGTGGAGTAATAGTAGTAGATGCAGGCAGGAGTCGGTCTACTAATCTTGGACGTGATGCCTATGTAATGATCATTGCCTGGATATTGTCATAATTATTTGAGGTTCTATCAATTGCCCAACAGCAATTTGTTTACCCACCGTTTGCTATCTTTCTCGAGAGAAGCCACTAGTGAAACCTACAGCCCTCGAGTCTTCTTTCTCATATATTTTCTTGTGATCTACTTTTCCTTTACATTTTTATTCAGATCTATTAAACCTAGCTAAAATAAAAAAAAAACTTTGCTGCACTTTATTTTATTTACGATCTATTATTTCAATCTAATACAAACTTGTGGCATCGTTACCCGAAAGGGATTGACAGCCCCTTTAACACGTCAGGTTGCGAGGTGTTGTTATTTGTGTGCAGGTGCTGTTTACATTGTGTTGCTTGGTTCTCCTACTGGTTCGATAACCTTGGTTTCATCACTGAGGTAAATACCTACCTTCGTTGTGCTACATCATCCCTTCCTCTTTGGGGAAATACCGACGTAGTCCTAGCAAACAGGAGTTTTGTGGCGCTATAGTCAGGGAGCAATCAAAAGGAATTTCTAGTGCCGTTGCCAGGGAGGATGAGGGAGTCCTGGATTACGGGGTCCTCGGGCGTTCGGGCTATGCAACATGGGCCAGACTAATGGGCCATGAAGATACAAGATAGAAGACTTTCCCCCGTGTCCGGATGGGACTCTCCTTTGCATGGAAGGCAAGCTTGGCGTGTGGATATGAATATTCCTTTCTCTGTAAACCGACTCTGTACAACCCTAGCCCCCTCCAGTGTCTATATAACCCGGAGGGTTTAGTCCGTAGGGGCAATCATAATCATACAGGCTAGACATCTAGGGTTTAGCCATTACGATCTCGTGGTAGATCAACTCTTGTAACCCCTATACTCATCAAAGTTAATTAAGCAGGACGTAGGGTATTACCTCCATCAAGAGGACCCGAACCTAGGTAAAACATTGTGTCCCTTGTCTCCTGTTACTATAGATCCTTAGACGCATGGTTCGGGACCCCCTACCCGAGATTTGCCGGTTTTGACACCGACATTGGTGCTTTGATTGAGAGTTCCTCTGTAGTGTCAACAGAAGGACCGATGGCTCGCCTTGTCATCAATGACAGTATCACTTCTGAAGGAACCCTAATTCCAGGGCAAACCCTCCGGCTTGGTGACTTCACTGTGGGTGCCCGTTCGGCCATTAAGCCGAAGACAACCCCCAAGTCACGGAAAATCTCCTTCGCATCAGCCCCGAATATTCCGACCAGATGGACCCAGTAGATCTGTCGTCTTTGAACGAACTGCTAGATTGCATCGCCGCCCTGGGAGTCTCAACTGACTATGATCGGATCGGGCTTAAACCCGATCAGAGAGAAATTAAATCTTCGCCGGTCACCCATCAGGTAGCGGTTGTGGAGGAACAGGCTGACAATAACTCCTCTCCGACGTTGAGAACCAACTATGCTCGAATTTCCAAACCCGAAGAACCGGATACCCACCCCCGAGAGGACACTCCCTGTCCCACGAACATAAAATCGGGCGTCAAGCATGATAATTCCCCGGACACTCCAGATCCTGGGCTGGTAACCTCTGAAATTCTTCAAGCTCCGAACTCCATGGTGGGTCAAGGTGCGAATTTGAGCCCGCCCACCCACCACAAGCAATATTCTCCAAGAAACTCTAGCTCTCTAAACATATGCGACCTAATGCATGTGCGGCAGCAGCCTCGGGAAATAGTCCACCACTTTTGGGCTAGATTCCACCTTGTTAAAAACAAGATAAAGGACTGCCGCGACGACGACGCAATTTCAGTATTTCGCAACAACTGTACGGACGAGGGAATTCTTAATTCCCTCAATCACCGTCGTGTCCTACACTTCGTAGATTTGGCATGCATAGTACAGAAGTATTGTGCAATGGAAAGCGCCTGAAAAACTCTGACAACCCGCTGGGAACCGCATGCCTTTAATCCATCTCCCGGATGGGCAAAAGGGGGCACCCTCACGGGGCACCTAATCATCATCCCATAGACAAGAAATTCAAGCCCTTTACGAGACATGGAACTGTCTTCAAGGATTGGCTCGACAGGCCCTGTCAAATACATATGACGCTGAATACTGAACCAACTCACTACCTACGGGCATGTTGGGTACTCCGGCAGGTGGCCAAGAGCGGTGAGGGTATCCTCACCAATACTACCCCAGAAAAGTACTCTTCGGAACACGATCCCAAAGTACTCACAGTCTTTTAGACCTTCTCATGAAATAAATGGCGCAAACAGGCGCTTCGCGACCTTGCCGAAGTCTGCCATGTAGCAGCAATAAACCCTTGGAATGATACGGCAATTACTTTTAATGCCAATGACGAACCAAGATCCTGCTCAGTCCGGGCACCAGCCGCTCAGGTCCTCAACCCCATTGTGGACGGATTTCGGCTTACTAATGTGCTAATGGACGGTGCCAGCAGACTGAACCTCATCTACGAGGACACGCTCAATAAAATGCAAATGGACTGGAGCCGCATTGAGCAGAGAAATACATCTTTTAGGGTAATCATTCCCAGCAGGGAAGCATGAAGCTCGGGGAAAATTAAGGTGGATGTGGTATTCGGCACACCAGAAAACTATAGGCCCGAAGAGATAATCTTCTAGGTGGCTCCTTTTAACAGCGGATATCATGCCCTGTTAGGGTGAGATGCACTCACACGCTTTCAAGCTATACCTCATTACGGGTATATGAACCTCAAAATGCCCGGCCCCAATGGTGTTATCACTATCTCTAGTGATCCGGACATAGCACTCCGCGCCGAAAATAAAACTGCATCCCTGGCCCTTGAGGCATTGTCCGAAGCCCTAGAGGCTGAGGAACTCACTGCACTGCGTTCCACAGTGGATAGGGATGACGTAATTTATGACAAAAGGCCCAAATCCACCTCTTTCAAGCCAGCTGACGAGATAGTAAAATTTCAAGTCCACCCGACGGATCCCAAGAAAACAGCTTCCATCAGGGCGCAGCTAGACCCGACAGTCGACGCCGCATTATGCGCGTTCTTGCGTGAGAATTGGGACATATTCGCATGGCACCCTTCTATTATGCCAGGAATCCTACGCAGATTGGCTGAACACAATCTCAATATACTGAAGGGATACAAGCCGGTCAAGCAAATGCTCCGGCGATTTTTTGAAGCCAAACGGCAGGCTATGGGGGAGGAGTTGGCCAAACTACTCGTGGCCGGGTTTATCAAAGAGATCAAACACCCGGACTGGCTAGCAAACCTGGTTATGGTACCAAAGAAGGATAAATCCTGGCGCTTGTGTGTCCATTTCATAGACCTTAACAAGGCCTGCCCTAAGGACCCCTTCCCACTACCTCGCATCGACCAGATTATCGATGCAACCGCGGGACACGATTCATTGTGTTTCCTCGACGCATGCTCGGGATACCATAAAATTAAGATGAAGGAATCCGACAAAGCCGCAACGGCATTCGTCACCCCGTATGGGCCTTTCTGCTTTAACACTATGCCCTTCGGGCTGAAAAACACCGGCGCCACCTATCAACGCATGATTCAAACATGCGTGGAGAAACAAATCGGCAAGGCGGTCGAAGCATATGTGGATGACGTCGTCATTAAAACTAAGCACATCGAGTCACTAGTAGATGACCTGCATCTCACATTCGACAACCCCCGTACATATGACATCAAGCTCAATCCGGAAAAGTGTGCCTTCGGCGTCCCCGCCAGAAAACTGTTGGGCTTCATCGTTTCCAATAGAGGAATTGAGGCAAACCCAGCCAAAATCCGAGCTTTGTCACAATTGGCTACACCAATAGACCTCAAATAGGTCCAAAAACTAGCCGGATGCATGGCAGCTTTAAGCCGCTTTATCTCCAGATTAGGAGAAAAAGCATTGCCACTATATCGCCTGCTCCGACGCACTAACCACTTCGAGTGGACGGACGCATCAATGGCCGGATTGGAAGAAATAAAAGCTCTTTTAGCGAGCAACCCAATCCTGGCCGCGCCGAACATAGGCGAACCCATGTTATTATACATCTCTACAACACACTAGGTGGTGAGTGCGGTGCTCGTCGTCGAACGAGAGGAGGACGGACATAAATTCCCACTTCAGAAACCGGTATATTATGTATCCACTATCCTCACACCATGCAAATCCCGGTACCCTCATTACCAAAAGATAGCATATGCGGTCTTCATGGCATCCCAGAAGCTACATCACTACTTCCAAGAGTGCTCGATCACGGTGGCTTCCCAAGTACCACTCAATGACATAATAAACAACTGTGAAGCAACAGGCCGAATTGCCAGGTGGGCCATTGAGCTCTTGCCATTTGATATAACATACAAACCACGCCGAGCCATTAAATCCCAAGTATTGGCTGACTTCGTCGCCGAATGGATAGAGGTCGAACTCCCTAGTACGGTACATATTCCAATTGGGTCACGCACTTCGATGGCTCCAAAATGCTGGCCGGTCTTGGAGCGGGCGTCGTCTTAACGTCCCCCACAGGAGACACAGTCCAGTACGTACTCCAAATATTATATACAGACTCCAATAACGCAGCCGAATACGAGGCCTTATTGCACGGTCTTCGGATGGCTGTCTCCATGGGCATACAACACCTGGAGGGGTGCGGGGATTCAAACCTCACAATATCCCAAATAAACGGAGACTTTGACACCAAAGATCCAAAGATGGCGGCCTATCGTAATTGCGTACTCAAAATATCAGCTCAGTTCGAGGGGCTCGAGTTTCATCATGTGGCTCGAGAAAGTAATCAAGCGGCAGACGTCCTTGCTCGCATGGGCGCCAAACATGACCCCGCCCCGCCTAACATCTTTTTGGGAAGGCTCTTCAAGCCATCCGTGGTGTGGCAGGATGAGAGCGGCAACACTAGTATGGATCCGATTATACCCCAGATTCCGAACACAATACCGATATGATCGGGGTCTTAGCCACCGAAATAACACCATCGGCCCATCTAATAATGGCAATAATTGCCCCATGGACCGAACCCTTCTTGGCCTACCTTAATAGGCGAGAGCTCACTGAGGATCAGAATGAGGCTCGGTGCATCGTTCCGTGTTCGAAAACCTACAAGGTTCATGAAGGAGAGCTCTACAAGAAGAGCGCTACTGGAATACTTCAAAGATGCATCTCCGAAGAAGAAGGACGGCAGCTCCTGGCCGGAATCCATGCTGGCCTTGGCGGTCACCACACCGCGGCTCGGGCTCTTGTAAGCAAGGCCTTCCATACCGGTTTCTTCTGGCCAACGGCCCGAGCAGATGCATAGGACCTTGTCCAATGTTGTGTGGGATGCCAGCTTTTCGCTAATCAAACCATATGCCACATACCACCTTGCAAACAATCCCCATTACTTGGTCTTTTGCAGTCTGGGGGCTTAATATGGCCGGACACCTTAAAGGAGGAAGCCATAAGAAAAAAATATCTGCTGGTCATGGTAGATAAATTCACTAAGTGGATAGAGGCCAAACCAGTTAAAACGACCGAAGCCGGACTAGTGATAGACTTTATATCCGGTGTCATACACCGCTATGGTGTCCCACACAACATCATCACCGATAACGGCTCCAACTTCACAGCCGACGGAGTGAAAACATGGTGCGCTAAGCTGGGCATCAAGCTCGATTATGCCTCTGTCTATCACCCCAAACAAACGATCAAGTCGAATGAGCTAATGGTCTTATCATGAGCGGCATTAAGCCCAGGCTAGTACGGTCTTTAAAAGAGTCAGACAAACACTGGGGCGAGGAGCTCGACTCCGCACTTTGGGGGCCGTGGACCACGCCCAATCGCACTACCGGTTACACACCATTCTTCATGGTGTAAGGCGCGGAGGCTGTTTTGCCCTGCGACATCATTCATGGCTCACCTCGAGTGCGCATGTACGAAGAGAGAGAAACCGAGCTTGATCGGCAAGACAGTCTAGATGCCTTGGAGGAGGAGCGCGATGTTGCAAAAGCCCGTTCCGCATTCTATCAATAGCAAGCACGCACATACCAAAGCAGAGAAGTGCGGGCCAAGACTTATAATGTTTGTGAACTTGTTCTATGCTTGCCAGAAAAGAAAAAGGACAAACTCAAGCCCAAGTGGGAAGGTCCCTTCATTATAGATGAAGTTCTCACTGGAGGTGCGTACCGTCTGCATGATGCATCGGATAATCGCTTAGAGCCGAACCCGTGGAATGCAGCCAGAATCCGAAGATTCTATGCCTAGAGCCGGAATCATTGTTCATTTTCTTTTTCTCCTCTTTTGATTTTCTCTCTTTAAATTTTTTCTTTAGCTTTATAGCTCTTGTGTGGCTAGACCGCACACTTATGAGGTACACATCCTTAAATGTATACACCCATTATACCCGGGGGCTTCTTTTTTTAGAAGCGTATTATCATTTTCTGAGCATCAAGCTCACACATATGTGTACTTTTATCATATATAGCTTTTCTTAGCCATTATATGCACCTTTATGACTTAAGTTTTTGCCAAGCTGGGTTGCCTGGCTCCTATGCTTATGCCCTACGTTCCCGTTTGTTCGGCTAGGGCATAAGGGGAGCACCTCTGCGAATGTTACATCCATACTTGTACCTCATACTGGGTGAAGCCGAAAGCTAGCATTCTTAAGGGAATAATCAGTCGGCGGACTAAAGACATTTTACCTTTGTTGCATCACGAACCCCAAGATGTTATATATACTGCGATTTTTTCGAATCACAATTTGGGCATGCACACTAACGCATGTCCACCTAGGGAAAGGAACCCTTAACAGAACTATTCTCTCTGGAAGATGTTTCTTACAATCAGTAAGTAATATAACATAGCTAGGCGAATACAACTTGTCTATTCAAGCAAGTATGACCCCTACGCCTGGTTTCCACGCATACCTCGGTATTCATCGCCGGTCCGGTATTTGGAAACACTCTGCACCTCCAGGACCGGAGGTCGAAGTGAAAAGGTCGGCCATGATAATCGTTTTACAATTTGGCCAGGGACAAATTTGTCAATTGAAGTACATAGGTACTTAGACTCAAAAACTTGTTCTTCCTCTAGACCCTCTAATAGACTGTCTAGTTTACAATCTTGTTGAGAGAACTTGGCGGCCACCTTTACTTGGTCGTACACCAGGCTGACCGGAATTTCCTGTCCATCGGATCCTCGATGTCCGACCCGGGTCATATGATTGGGATCAAGTCCGATGTACTGTGTTTTTACCATGGCCCAGGCTTCCCAAGCACCTTCTCGGCATGCCGATATCTTCCATAGCCCAAAACGGCGCCGAGCTCCCTTGAATAAATTCTCAGGGTCCTCCATACTTCCTGGAGGATAATCGGCTGGCCATAAAGCCTTAGCAATGCTTCTCATCGCCTTCCGTGCTCTCTCATGCACCTTAGACAGCTCTTGTAGGAGGTCGCCTTGAAATCCAGACACCTCTTCTTCCGGCGGCCCAGTCAACACACCTACAGGTATAAACTTGTTAGGATTCGCATCAGCGAACTATAAGGACAATAAGTTAAAAGGCATACTAAATATGCCGCCTCTCAGCTTTTTGTTCTCCTTCAAGGCGTCCGCTAGTTGGGCTCGCACATCTTTCAGCTCTTCGCCGAGCTGGGTGTTTGCATCCTGTAGCTTGTTCTTCTCGTCCCTGGTACGTGTTAGTACACGCTGACCTGCGGCCTCTTGCCTTTCGGCATGTTCTTTGTCCGCCTGCGCGGCCTTCAGTTTCTCTTCCAGTTGTGCCACTGATCCTGCCGTTGTAAAATGCAACAGTGTTCATTTGCATAAACATGACTGACACATGATTGTTTTTCCGGACAAAAGGAAACATTACCAGTCGGTGCCTCCTTGGACTTCTCCAGTTCGGCAGTAACAACAGTCAGCTGGGTCCAAGACTGCTCCAGCTCCCGAGATAGCATGTTGTTCTTCTCCGTAAGTAGCTGATTATACATCGATCATTAAAATCAGTTGCTTCAACTATTTTTAAGTGTCGGGGGCTACTGGTATATGCCTATTAAATCTACACAAAATGATCTTACCCGCATATCCTTTGAAAGTTGGTGAGTGGCCCTGGTAAGCCCATCTCGAGCTGCCCGGATATATGCATCCGCCGAACTGAAGGCATTGAATGCCTCTTTAGTAAAATTAGGATCGCACATAGCTGCACTCCGCTGCCGATGGTTCATGGCACTCTCCACGTCGGAGTTGGTAACAGATACATTATTCGAATCATCAGAGAGAGGGCAATCCGGCATGGCACCCGTATCGACTCTCACCCTAGAGGTAGGGTCCGGGGTCGGATTGATGGATGTATGTCCGGTGAGGTCTCCGGATATAGTCCTGTGAGTGCCCTTCCTAGAATATGGGGAAGGAGAAGAACGTCACAGTTTGATAGGTTTGTCACACGGCGTATCAAAAGTTGTACCTTTTCGATGAAGGTCGAAGCTTGGAATAATCGATGTCTACCTTTCTTTTTGAAGATCCGCCTTGTGTCCGTGTACCCTTCTTAAGGGATGATCCTGATGCGGCGTGGCGAGACGAGTTCCGCCCCTTTTAAAAACACAAGACATTGAAGTGGGTAAAGCGCAGTAAGAAATCTCTTTTTGAGGAGACACCTTCAGGGTACTTACGTGGGAGAAAGGGAGAAGGCTGGGGTAATCGGCTATAACGGCCACATCCGTGCCATCATAACTCGATTGATAGAAAAACCCCTCCTTGAGCTCTACGGATATGTTCGGATGTTTTTCGAATCCGGGATCCAGGTCCCGATTATGGTCCTCCGGCTGCGGGGCAGGGCTATAAATCTCCGCGACAACTCTCCTCCATTCCTGTCAAGAAATGGTGGGGCTAAGTTCAGCTGGGTACAACTCAGGAGGAGCATTAAGTAAAATTACTGAGCGAAGGCTTACCCAGCTGGGAGGATTTTACATGGAAAAGCCATCTCGGCACTTGAGGCGAGTGAATTCCTCTTTCTCCCCCTTAAAAAGATCAACCAGCATGCAGCCAAGGCGGCGAAGTTGTCCGGACCCTTACGTCTGCATCGTGATGCGCCGTCTTCTCCGTTGTTGTGCCACATGGGGAGTCCTCTAGATTGGAGTGGCTGAACCCCCCACGTTATTGAAATCGCCATTACCTCAATTACGGACAGTCCGGATTGGGTGAGTGTCTTTATCTTGTCCATTAGCATATGAACCTCCGCACTGTCTTCCTCCTCGAGGTTTCGGGGGCGCCAGTTGTGGCGCTTCTTTAACGAAGCATTGGAAAATGCGGGTAGGCCTCATCGGATTGGGTCAGGTAGAACGATGTCTTCAATATAAAACCACTCCAAGGGCCACTCTTCGGATGCCTTCTTTGGAGTGCCGGATAGGTATCATGTCCTGGTTATACACCACACTTCGGCGCCGCCCACCTCGAATAGGGATCCCTTTTGGGAGCGAGGGACGAGGCAGAAAAGTTTCCTCCATAATTCAAAATGGGCCTCACAGCCTAGGAACAACTCGCAAAAGGCGATGAAGCCCGCAATGTGCAGAATGGAGCATGGCGTAAGATTGTGCAGTTGGAGGCCATAGTACTCCAGGAGACCTTGGAGGAAAGGATGGATTGGAAATTCAGTGCCTCTTAATCAAAAGGAAATGAAGCACACTCGCTCCCCTTATGAAGGGTTTGGGAAATTTTTCGCCAGGGCTTCGCCAGTAAAGGAGGTTAATCCCACGTGAACAGGAACTAGATTCGTAGGGGGAGGTATCCGTGCATCTGGAGCTTGGTCAGCTGAGCGTGGGATACAGAACAACTCTCCCAATCGCCTTTTTGTGGACCGTGGGGGCGGGAAGAAGAACTAGGAGCGCCGGCCATGTTTGCCTGGTTTCTTGTGGAATGCTCTAAGGATTTTCCGCCTGGTGTGGAATGGCTTCTGAGATTCAATCTCCTTAAATAGACGCCTTCCTTACATGACTAGGGTGTTCTGTGTAAAAATGCTTGAACCCTTCGTTTTCGTCTGACACGTGGGAGATGGGGCGGCGATGGCGCAGAAGCCAAAGGATATAACATTTAATGTAAAGCCAAAGACCGAAGATGTAGATCCGAATACCGTCCTTTGGTTCAGATGCTTGGAGATCTGCGGAGGAGGAACCCGCCTTGCAATGCCGAAGACAATTTGCACGCCGGACACGTCATCATTGAAGACCGGTTCGGGGGCTACTGAGGGAGTCCTGGATTACGGGGTCCTCAGGCGTCCGGGCTATGCAGCATGGGCCGTGAAGATACAAGATAGAAGACTTCCCCCCTTGTCCGGATGGGACTCTCCTTTGCATGGAAGGAAAGCTTGGCGTGTGGATATGAATATTTCTTTCTCTGTAAACCGACTCTGTACAACCCTAGCCCCCTCCGGTGTCTATATAAACCGGAGGGTTTAGTCGTAGGGGAAATCATAATCATACATGCTAGACATCTAGGGTTTAGCCATTACGATCTCGTGGTAGATCAACTCTTGTAACCCCTATACTCATCAAAGTTAATCAAGCAAGACGTAGGGTTTTACCTCCATCAAGAGGGCCCGAACCTGGGTAAAACATCGTGTCCCTTGTCTCCTGTTACCATCGATCCTTAGACGCACAGTTTGGGACCCCCTACCCGAGATTTGCCGGTTTTGACACCGACAGAGGATCTTCATCATATACCAGGTTCCTAATTACAAATCTCATCTCCTTGCAATTTGCATTATTTACCATTTGCCTCTCATTTTCCTCTCCCCCACCTCACAAAATTTTGTCGTTTTATTCGCCCTCCTTTTCTTTCGCCTTTTTCTTGTCCGATCTCTTGTTTGCTTGTGTTACCATGTGCCTTTTATTTGCTTGCATCTTCGCTTGCTAAAAATCTATTATTATGGATATTCATCCACTAGCTAATATTTTCAAGAGATCCAATTATGATGAACCCACTGCTAGTGAATTGAGTTCACTAGATTATCTTTATGAAGTTTTGCGTGAGATTTATGAATATGAAAATTGTGAAGAAGTGTTAAACGAAGGAATTCATAAAGTGATTCATGATAGCTCCTTGGATGAAAAGCATGATTTCAATGGTGTTACTATAAATTCTATTATTGTCAATTGTGCTAATAATATGCGAAACCACAAGCTTGGGGATGCTAATTTTGGTTTGTCCACTACTTGTTGTAATGATGATGATTGGGGTGATAATGATTATTATGATCTTGAAAATTTATTTAAACCTCATGTTGAATATGCTTGCGATAATATTAAAAGTGGGTTTGGAAGAGTGTCAACTTTAGCTAAAAATAATCCCACTATTTTGGGAGAGTGTCAACGTTGCATGCATGTGGATCATATAGAGAATATGTTATGCGATAGCTATATGTTGAATTTGAATATGATCCCACATATAATTATTATCAGAGCGGGAAATATGGTTGTAGAAATTTTCATGCTACTAATTTACCTCTCTTCATGTCGAGATTGTCTATGTTTTATTCTTCTTCCCTGCATATACTAGTCTTTGCTTGTTTTGATAATTTGCTTGCTTATAAAATGCCTATGCAAAGGAAGTATGTTAGACTTAAATGTGTTTTTCACATGTTTCATGATGCTCTCTTTGCGTTTCAATTATTATCTTGTGTGTCAGCATCGTTGAAATTTATGCCTAGCTAGGGGCGTGAAACAATAGCGCTTGTTGGGAGGAAACCCAATGAATAATTTTATTTTTGCTTTTTGCTTTCTGTTCTTGTGTGTTAGCACAATTATGCTACTATTATGATTGTGTTTTTATGTTTTAATTAGTGTTTGTGCCAACTAAAGCCTTTAGGATCTTCTTGGGTGATAGTTGTTTGATCTTGCTGAAAAATAGAAACTTCTATGCTCACGAAATTAATTTTCAGTTTTCACCAGAGAGCGATAAAATACCCATTCCACTTGCAGAAGATCAATATACAAATTTCTCAGGCTGTCCTAATTTTTCAGAATTTTTGGAGTTACATACGTATTCGAAATAGTCAGATTGCTACACACTATTCTGTTTTGACAGATTTTGTTTTCTTTGTGTTGTGTGCTTATTTGATGGCTCTATGGTTTTCTTTGATGAGTTTTTGCCATAGAAAAGTTCGTATTCAGTATATATCAGACTAAAACAAAATATGAATTGGTTTGATACAACACTTATAGTAGTGATTTATTATTCTTATACTAACGGATCTCACGAAGGTTTTGTTGAGTTTTGTGTGATTGAAGTTTTCAAGCTTTGGGTTATCTTACGATGGATGAAGGAAGGATGGAAGAGCCTAAGCTTGGGGATGCCCCGACATCCCAAGCTATTATCCAAGAATGAGCAACCAACTAAGCTTGGGGATGCCCCCAAGTGGCATCCCCGCTTTCTTCCAACAACCATCGGTATTTTACTCGAAACTATATTTTTATTCGTCACTTGATATGTGTTTTGCTTGGAGCGTCCTGAATGATATGAGTCTTTGCTTGTTTTACTTTGTGTTTTAAGTCATCAATCCTTGCTGGACACACCTATTTGAGAGAGCCAAAATTATTCCATGACTAGTTAGAATTGCTCTCTATGCTTCACTTAAATCTTTTATGAGCTAGGACTTGCTCTAGTGCATCACTTATATCTTTTTGAGAACGGTGTGCTTAGTATTTTTGAAGAAATGCTCTCTTGCTTCACATAGATTTATTTGGGAGTTAGTAAAATTTTGAAGAAATTGTCTCTTGCTTCACTTAAATTATTTTGAGAGAAAGAAAATTTGTTATGGTCATGATCTTCACTTATATTTGTTTGAGCTTACGAAAAGCAATAGATGAAAATTAGTCCCAAAGTGATAGATATCCAAGAAGGATAAAGGAAAAATGTCATGAAGATCACTGGACAAAATAAACTTGATTCTTAGTAATAGTTTTGAGATATGATGATGTGATATGTGAGTCATCTTGATGAGTAATTATGCTTTAGTAAGAATATTGGTGTTAAGGTTTGTGATTCCCTATGCATGCACGAAAGTCAATAGTCATGCAATGAAAATTATATCCTACTTGTGGTGCTTTATTCGGTGTTAATTATGCTTAATGCTTTCTTATGATATTATCCGTTTCTTGGTTGGTCGCTTCCCAATATTTTGCTAGCCTTCACTTTGCACCAAGTATGATCTCTACTTGTGCATCCAAAATCCTTTAAACCAGTTTTGCCACATGAGTCTACTATATCTACCTATATGCGGTATTATTTTGCCGTGCTAAGCAAATTTGCATGTGCCATCTCTAATTTTCAAAATAAACTTCTCTTTTGTGTGTTTGTTTTGCTCGCGAAGCGGTGAGGGGTGGCTAATATTTTCCATGCTAGATGTGTTATTCTCAAGATGAGTGTTTATTCACTTATCATTGCACGAGAGTAAGGCAAAGGTATTAGGGATGCCCAGTCCAGAAATGCTAAAAAATTGAATTTACTTTATGTTGTCAAATAATAAATTTCTTGAAAAGTGTTGGCATGGAGGGCACCCGTGGATATGGTTAGCCATGGAAAGTGAAAGTTATGGTGGAAAAAGGAATAACTTACTTTCTGTTTGGGAACCACGTATGACATATCTAGCATGTAAAGTGTTGGGAATTCTAAGTCATTTTCATTGGTGGGATGGATACACCTCCAAATTTTTTTATCTCTAAGTTTTTCGTTTTGAGCTCTGGCACCTCTACAAATCCCTACTTCCCTCTGCGAAGGGCCTTTCTTTTACATTATGCAATTTTTATTTTGAATTTGAGTCTCCATCTTCTCTTATAAAAGCACCAACTAGGAGACAATATGATCATGCTTAAGTATTGGGTGTAGTTAATATTCGAGTGTGTTTCATGAATGGATCAATATTTGAGCATGATGGGCTAGGGATAACTTATTTTAGCATTCATATTTTGAAAGACGTGGTTGCTTGTTGATATGCTTGAGTATCTAAATTATTATGTCAAAACTAGACTATTGCTTTGAATCACATAAAATTCCAAATGTCCATGCTATAAAGAAAAGAATATGATATGACATGATGAACAGAACTCCACATCAAAAATTCTGTTTTTATCACTTACCTACTCGAGGACGAGTAGGAGTTAACCTTGGGGATGCTGATACGTCTCCAACGTATCTATAATTATTGATTTTTCCATGCTGTTTTATTATCAATCTTGGATGTTTTAGAATCATTTTATATCATTTTTTGGTACTAACCTATTGACATAGTGCCAAGTGCCAGTTGCTGTTTTTTGCCATGTTTTTACATCGCAGAAAATCAATATCAAATGGAGTCCAAATGCCACGAAATTTTACGGAGATTTTTTTATGTCCTAGATGGAAGATATTGGGCCCTGGTTGCACCTGGGGGGAGTCCCGAGGAGGGGACAACCCACCAGGGTGCTCCAAGAGGCCCAAGCGCACCCTGGTGGGTTGTGCCCACCTCGGGTGCCCCCCGGACCACCTCTTTGCTCTATAAATTCCCCAATATTTCCAAAACCCCGGGGAGTCGACGAAATATTCATCCAGCCGCCACAGAGTTCAGAACCACCAGATCCAATCTAGACACCATCATGGAGGGGTCCACCACTTCCATTGGTGCCTCTCCGATGATGCGTGAGTAGTTCTTTGTAGACCTTTGGGTCCGTAGTTAGTAGCTAGACGGCTTCATTCTCTCTCTTGACTCTCAATACAATGGTCTCTTGGAGATCAATATGATGTAACTCTTCTGCGTGTGTTTGTTGGGATCGATGAACTTTGAGTTTATGATCAGATCTATCTTTTTATATCCATGAAAGTATTTGAGTTTCTTTGATTTCTTTTATGCATGATCTCTTATAGCCTCGTATTTCTTCTCCGATATTTGGGTTTTGTTTGGCCAACTTGATCTATTTATCTTGCAATGGGAAGAGGTGCCCGGTAGTGGGTTCGACCTTACGGTGCTTGATCCCAGTGACAGAAAGGGAACCGACACATATGTATCGTTGCTACTAAGGATAAAATGACGGGTGTCGGTGTACTAGAGTAGGGGTACCCTAGTATCCCGAACTTATGCACGGGCAGTCGCAACATCCCGCGGCAAGGCTTGCCGGGTGACCGCCAAGATCCTCCGTGGTTCCTTTGGAGCCATTCAAGAACAAAGTATCCAAGCTAAGGAGACAAGACCCCGGCAAGAGGAGCTTGCCGGGAAGGACAAGACCCCGGCAAGAGGAGCTTGCCGGGAAGGCCAACCAAGGCATCTCAAGAAACTTGGCCCGACGCGCCACGCGTCCCGGCAAGGCCCGATGAGCGACAAGCTCCCGGACGCGACAGGACAACGACCGCGGCAAGGCGCTTGCCGCGGCAAGCTTCCACTCTGTACCTGCGCTCCAGCACATCCACCAACGTGTCGCTCTGGGACCCTTCCAGAGCGTACGTGGCGGGAAGCTGTGCAGCCAGCGGTACATGGTGGCAAGCGGCGCTGACAAGATTGCCATCGTGGCGAGTGGTGGCGTCCCTGGCGGTCCCTTTTGCACTATTGAGGCGACACAGACAGGCATTTAATACCCTTGTCCCCTGCCGTCAGGGTTAGGTATGATACACTGTAGTAGGCGGCGGTGCCAACCGCAACGCCTTTCCATTTTTGCCCTTGTTTACGTTGCCACCTGTCGGTGACCCCTTGAACATATAAAAGGAGGCCCATGCGCAACGTAGAGAGGGGTCGGCCAACAGAACACTCATGCTCGGTCTTGTTAGCTGCTGGTGTGTACTGTAGCACTCGGTGCTCCCGAGCAAGAACTCAATACAAACCACAAAGCAGGAGTAGGGTTTTACGCATCCGTGCGGCCTGAACCTGGGTAAACTGATCGTGTGCTCGTGCGCTTTGCCTCGATCTGCTCTTCGTGCTATCTCCGCCCCCCTGCCGAACCAAAAGGGGCTCGGTCCACCGGTCCCATAGGTGTTCGTGGATTAGCACCCCCGACATCTTTGGCGCGCCAGGTAGGGGTGCGTCGAGGTTGTGTGAACCTGATCCGGCGTTTGCACGAGCTAAATCTTCATCGTCTTCATTGACATGCCGCCGAAGAAATAGGCTTCGGAGGCGGCTGCTCCGTCTGCGCCGAACCCACCATCGCCGGAGCAAACGGCTGGTGGGGTAGACGCCGGCGGAAGAACGGGCGTCGACGAGGGAGCTCACGGTGCTGCCAGGTCCAAGGACAAGGCTGCGCTGCCCATCGGCGGCGCAGTCGGCTCCCACAATGACCGGGCGCACTCCAAGACCTCGGCGTCCGTACATGCACCGCGCCCATCCCAGGAGGCGCGGGACCGGCAACGTCATGATACTCATGGTACCATACGCTTGCTGGACCAAGATCGAGCTGGTGGATCCCGGAGTGCTCAAGACCAGCATGCACGCCAACGTGCTGGCGCGAGCGGGGCACGGTCGCCTGGACGAGATATTGCTCCTTCTAACATGGTTAGGAGTCCGAGCATATCCTGCTCCTCGCACCGTTCGCCACCGCCGCCCGCCACTTCAGCAGAAGCTTTGGCACGAGCTCAACTGCTCCTAGACTACCCTCCAACGGCAGACAAGATCGACGACTGGAGGGCCACCATTCAGAGTCTCATCGGCTTCGCCAACGGCGACATTCCATGGCAGCCGAGTACTTCACAGCCGCGGCAAGTCAGCCAGGCACGAGCCGGTGGAGACAAGACCGGTGGGGGTGCAACCACCGTGCACTCTCCGCCCCGAAGGCCAAGATCGCCGACTCGCTGGATCCACCACGACAGCGACTCCACCGCGTCATCAGATCCACGAACTCGTCGCGATCAGCACCAAGTTCTTCACGAACGACAGCAAGAAGACGCTCGTACACGCATCGAGCGCCGAAGAGAAGCGCGGCGTCAATCAGACCAGCGCGCTGGGCCCTCTGTCGACATGCATGCGCCAGGGGAACCAGGCGACTTGCCGTACGCGGTAGGTTGCCCTGCGTTTACCCGTGAGCTGCGGCAAGTCCAGTGGCCCAGCCAGAAGAATTTCAAGCCAGACGTACCAGAGAAGTACGACGGCAAGTCGCATCCGTCGGAGTTCCTCAGCATCTACACCATCGCGGTGCAAGCTGCCGGGGGGCGAGACGACAAGGTCCTTGCCAACTACTTCCCACTGGTGCTCAAGCCCGACGTCAGGTCCTGGCTCATGCATTTGCCGGACAACTCCATATCCTCTTGGGCAGACCTATGCCATCAGTTTGTCGGCGCCTTTACAGGCGGCCACAAACCTCATGGCCAAGAGAGTGACCTTCACCTGCTCGCCCAGAAGGAAGGAGAGCCCCTGCGCAAGTACATTCAGAGATTCAGCCGTGTATGGCGCAACATCCCAGATGTTCACCCTGCCGCGGTCATCAGCGCGTTCCATCAGAACGTGCGTAACCGCAGGATGCGGGAGGAGATGGCGATGTGCAGGATCAGAGACGTCAGTGAGCTGTATGCCCTGGCCGACAAGTGTGCACGTGCTAAGGAAGGGAGGAAACTCCCCAGAGAAAATACGGGAGCAGGAGGATCTGACAGCAAGAATGCTGCCCCGGCAAAGAAAAATCGGCGGCGGAACAACAGGATGAAGAAAGGCAAAGATGTGCTAGTCGTTGAGCAGTCCGGCAATGAAGGTGGCGCCAAGAAAGCCATAGTTGGTAGCTCCGGCAAGGAGGTTGCCGCATGCGCCAACTGCCAGGCTGTGGCGGTCGCCGACAAGCAGGACGGCACCGACAAGCAGTACTGCAAGATCCACCGCACCAAGGGCCATGACCTCCAGAGTTGCAAGAAGGTCGAGCAACTTGTCCAGCAACAAAAAGCTGAGTACGAGCGGCGCGACAAGGATAGGGCCCAAGGAGGCGCTGGAGAATCCGGCAAGAAGCGCGCCGGCCGGGGAGGACGCCGCGGCAAGGCCAAGCAGCGGCAAGGAGACAGACCTCCCCACGGCCGCGACAAGGATGAAGACGACGACGACGACGAGGACATGGATGATGTCGAGACCAGTGAGCAGGAGTTCCAGAAAGCCACAGAGGTCTTGTGCATTGACGGCGGTGCTTCTCTGCATACTTCACACTGCCAACTCAAGCAGTGGATGCGGGAAGTCAATGCGGCGGAACCACCTGTCGAGTCGCGCAAGCTTCTGAAATGGTCCAGCACGCCTATCATCTTTGATATTGAGGACCACCCTAACCGCACAACTGCAGTCGGGTGCTTGCCGATGTTGGTTTCGCCAACTATCCGCAACCCCAAGGTCACTAAGATGCTAGTTGACGGCGGGGCCGTCTTGAACCTGGTCTCCTCCGCTATACTTCAGAAACTCCAGATCCCTGACAGCGAGCTCGAAGAGACCGGCACATTCCAAGGAATTAACCCGGGAAGGAGCAAGTCGAAGGGGAAGGTCACGTTGCCGGTAACATTTGGCAGCGAGTTGAACTTCAGGACTGAGAGGGTCACTTTTGACGTTGCCGATTTTCCATTGCCTTACAATGGGATACTCGGCCGTCCAGCACTCGCCAAGTTCATGGCGGCCTCTCACTACGCATACAACATGCTCAAGATGCCAGGCCCGATAAGCGTCATCTCTATCCCTGGCGACAAGAAGGATGCTCTTATCTGCGCCGACAAGATCTACCGGGAAGCAGCAGCTGAAACAGATCGCAAGTCACTTGCCGTTGAAGCTCCCGGGGGGAAGAAGAAGACCAAGTCTGGCAAGAGCTCTGATGCCCACTCCGGCAAGCGCACCTCTTCGGAGTGCTGCGCTACCGTCGAGGACGCACCATCGAGCTCCACTGGCAAGTGTAAGAAGGCAATGGCAGCTCCGCTAGAGACCAAGAAAGTGTCCGCCAAGGAGGACGGCACTGGTGGTACCTTCACCATGAGTGCCACTCTTGATCCTAAATAGGAAAGCGCGCTCATTGCTTTCCTGCGGGCGAATGTCGACGTGTTTGCGTGGCAACCGTCTGACATCCCCGGTGTTCCCAGGAAAGTAATTGAGCACCATCTTGCCATTTTTCCTCATGCACGGCCCGTCAAGCAGAAGGTCAGGAAGCAAGCAGTGGAGCGCCAAGAATTCATCGCAGAAGAGATCAAGAAATTGGAAGCAGCAGTCCTTGTCAGAGGAGTGCTCCATCCTACGTGGTTGGCCAATCCTGTAGTCGTGCGCAAGGCAAACAGGAAATGGAGGCTTTGTATCGACTTTACTGATGTTAATAAAGCTTGTCCCAAAGACCCATTTCCCTTGCCGCGCATTGACCAGATTGTTGACTCCACGGCCGGATGTTATTTGCTTTCATTTCTTGATGCATACTCAGGATACCATCAAATCTTCATGGCAGAAGAGGATGAGGAGAAAACCGCATTCATTACTCCATGTGGCACGTACTGTTTCATACGGATGCCTTTTGGTTTAAAGAATGCGGGTTCAACATTTGCAAGAGTAGTCCATGTCGCTCTTAAGCCACAAATGCACAGAAATGTGGAAGCCTACATGGATGACATAGTGGTCAAGAGCAAGGACAGGGCAACTCTGATTCAAGATTTAGACGAGACCTTTGCAAATGTGCGCAAGATCAACCTCAAGCTCAACCCCGAGAAGTGTGTGTTTGGAGTCCCCTCCGGCAAGCTTCTCGGGTTCTTCGTGTCTCGGCAGGGGATTGAAGCCAACCCCGACAAGATCAAGGCCATTGAGCAGATTGAAGCACCAAAACGCGTCAAGGATGTACGAAGACTTGCCAGTTGCGTGGCTGCTCTCAGCGGGATTATCTCTCGGTCTGCTGAGCGCGCCCTGCCGTTTTTCAAAATTTTGAAAAAGGCAGGTCCAATGAAATGGACTCCGGAAGCGGAGGCTGCGCTGTAGGACTTGAAGAGATACCTGTCCTCCACTCCAACACTTGTCGCACCTAAGCCACAAGAGAAGTTGCTGCTGTATATAGCAGCAACCAATCAAGTAGTTAGTGCTGCGTTAGTTGCGAAGAGGGAGGCAGATGACGAGCCAGCAACCGCGGCAGGCGCATCCAGCGACAAGCAGGGGGCTTCCCCGACAAGCTCTTATCTCGATAAAGATGGATCTGCGCAGGTGCGCGAGGAGGTATAGAAGAGAATGGTGCAGCGCCCAGTTTACTTTGTCAGTTCCCTTCTGCAGGGGGCTAGGTAAAGGTACTCTGGTGTGCAGAAATTGCTTTTCAGCCTCCTCATGGCCTCGAGAAAGCTGCGCCATTACTTCCAAGCACACGAGATCACAGTTGTCACTCGCTTTCCGCTGAAGAGGATACTACAAAATCCAGAAGCGACAGGCAGGATTGTTGAGTGGGCACTGGAACTGTCGAGCTTTGGCCTCAAGTTTGAGAGTACTTAAACTATCCAAAGTAGAGCATTGGCAGAATTCATAGCAGAGTGGACGCCAACACCAGATGAAGAAATTCCAGAAACGAGCATCCCCGTCAAGGAAGCAAGCAAAGAGTGGCTCATGTACTTTGACGGTGCCTTCTCGCTGCAAGGCGCTGGCGCTGGCGTGCTGCTTGTCGCACCCACCGGAGAGCACCTCAAGTACGTAGTCCAGATGCACTTTCCCAAGGAGCAAGCGACAAACAATACTGCAGAGTATGAAAGCTTGCTTGCCGGTCTCAGGATCGCGGCAGACCTTGGGATCAAGAAGCTCGTTGTCAGGGGTGACTCACAGCTTGTCGTCCGCCAAGTGAACAAGAGTTGTCAGAGTCCGTTGATGGAAGCCTACGTTGACGAAGTGAGAAAGCTAGAAGAGCACTTTGACGGCCTACAGATGGAGCATGTCCCAAGAGCTCAGAACGACATTGCCGATGGCCTGTCGAAGTACGCCGCACTTAAGTTACCTGTGGAACCAGGGATCTTTGTGCTCAAGCTGACTCGACCGTCCGTAACGCCATCAACTGGACAGAGGAAGAAGAGGAAGTTGATTTCTAGTGACTATTTTCTGGCAGAGCTTCCCGAAGCCGCCGCCAAGAAGGTCCCCAAGATCAACACCAAGAGTGCTGAGGAGCAGTCTGCTCCGGCAAGCCATAGGGTTTGTTCCGTTGAAGCAGACACTCCCGACAAGTTTTGCTCCGGCAAGCTTGCCGGGGAACGTCAAGCTCCGGAAGAGCCGCAGGTTCTCGCCGTGGAAGCGGATGTTCCCGCAGCAGCAGATGTGCCTTTAGTCCTTGTTGTCGAGCCACAAGCTCCAGCATGGGCACAACAGATTGCCCGTCAAGCAGATGCGGAAAGAGTAGCCCGGTAGTCAAGTATGTACCAGTTTGTCGACAGCACACTGTACAAAAGAAGACTCAACAGAGTGAAATTGAAGTGTATTCACCGGGAAGATGGACAAAAGCTGTTGGCAGAGATACATGGAGGCATATGTGATCACCACATTGGCGCAAGAGCACTTGCCGGCAAAGCATTCCAGCAAGGCTTCTTTTGGCCAACAGCCCTCCAGGATGCAACTGCACAAGTAACCAAGTGTGAAGCGTGCCAGTTCCATTCCAAGCAGATACACCAGCCAGCTCAAGCTCTCCAGACGATCCCTTTATCCTGGCCATTTTCGGTCTGGGGGCTCGATATCCTCGGCCCCTTTCCCCGAGCAGTCGGGAGCTTTGAGTACTTGTACGTCGCAATCGACAAGTTCACAAAGTGGCCGGAAGCGGAACCAGTGAGGAAGGTGACAGCACAATCAGCAGTCAAGTTCTTCAGGTCGATTGTTTGCCGCTTCGGGATCCCTAACAGGATAATCACCGACAATGGTACGCAATTCACGAGCCGCACCTTCATGCAGTACGTCCAAGATCTTGGCGCCAAGGTCTGCTTCACTTCTGTTGCTCACCCGAGAAGCAACGGTCAAGTGGAGAGGGCAAATGCTGAAGTGCTGCATGGGCTCAAGACCAGGACTTTCAACAGGCTGCACAAGTGCGGAAGAAACTGGATCGAGGAGCTGCCGGTGGTTCTTTGGTCGATCAGGACGATGCCAAATCGAGCCACTGGCCAGACACCTTTCGCTCTAGTCTATGGAGTAGAGGCAGTTCTCCCCACGGAACTCGTATACGGGTCACCTCGAGTGCTCGCTTATGATGAGCTTGAGCAAGAGCAGCTGCGACAAGATGACGCGCTGCTCCTTGAGGAAGACCGTCCTCAGGCTGCTGTGCGAGCTGCTCGCTACCAGCAAGCTTTGCGCCGCTACCATAGCCGCAAAGTTAATGCCAGAAGTCTCGAGGAAGGCGACCTTGTTCTTCGGCGTGTTCAGTCCGCCAAGAATTCCAACAAGTTGACGCCAAAGTGGGAAGGCCCTTACCGGGTGAAACGAGTCACTAGGCTTGGCGCTGTCCGCCTTGGGACCGAAGATGGCATTCCAGTGAGCAACTCCTGGAACATTGAGCATCTTCGTCAGTTTTACCCGTAGGGCGCGGTTGCCGGAACCCGTTCCGGCAACCACCTGTTGTACAAGTCTTGCCGCTGTTGCATGTAATCCTTTGTACAAAGCCGGGCGCAGACCCCGTGCATAAAAGATCATGTGCTCCGCACATCTTGTCAGTTTCATGCCTTTTATTTTTTGCATGTGTTATCTGACACTTTGTGCAGCACCTACCCCCGGTAAGCAACGACGAGCCATAAGGCTCCCTATCTTTATTTTCTCCTTTTTCTTTTCTCGAGGAAAAGAAGGTTCCCTCGCCCACAAGTTTGCTGGGGGGGGGGGAGGAGAAGATAATGGTGTGGACCAGGCGTCATTCAAGAAAGTTTCGCCTTACCAGGAAGCAAACGACAGAAAAGATAAGTTGCCAAAGTTTGAGCAATCAGATTTTTAAATTTTTTAAGTTATTTTCCTTGAACGACCGTGCTTTGTATGGAAAACCTGTGCGCGGAGGAACCAACTCGTAGCTAGTTGCGCCCTTACTTTGTTTCGAGTCCGCTCAACAACTTAAGAGAGCTGCGACTAGTTGCGACAAGGTTTCTTGCCGGTAGCGGCACCGCCAGCAGGCTGCTGATGTCCCGCACTCAGCGCTCGCGGCCAAGGTGCCTGCGCCGGCAAGTTCCCTAAAAGCGTAGGGTAAAAACATACAAAGGAAGGAATCAAGTAGAGGA
Source organism: Triticum monococcum (assembly GCA_034509565.1). Taxonomy (NCBI): domain Eukaryota; kingdom Viridiplantae; phylum Streptophyta; class Magnoliopsida; order Poales; family Poaceae; genus Triticum; species Triticum monococcum. The sequence goes on from CM067843.1 coordinate 482,050,288, forward strand.
AATGACATTGCAATCATTACCCGAAATAAAGTTATATTACAAGATAGCTTGTCGCGGCTCTAACAGATTGTTCTCATAACATGACCAGCAGCGGCAAGAAAAGAAGAAAACGGGCGGCCTAGTCTACGCGATCGCCCTCGACCCTCTTGATTCCGCTCACCTTGTCCACAATGGGTGCGACAAGGGTCTTGAGCGCCTCCAGATCAGCATCCGGCGGCAAGGTCCTGAGGACGTTGGTGAGGTTGAGGCCCGGGTTGCGGAACGCCACCTTCACCAGCACCTTCTGAAGAGCTCCCGCGCAGATCTTGCGCGACTCGTCGGCCAGCTGCTTTGGGATCCTCTCCCGGAGTCGCCGGAGGGCCGTCGCCACGCCTTTGAAGAACGAGGTGAGCTTGGCGCTGGGTTGGAGGTTCTCGTCGGAGGGGTACCCAAGATCCTCCATCCCCAGCTGCGCCAACTCCCTGTCGACGCCCTGCGGCAACCTAAACACTTCGAGATGCTCAGGGTCATACTTGAAGAGCTCCTGGAGCATCGCATTGAGCTCCAGGACAGTGAAGTTGTAGTTGAGGCCCGGACGCAGCCTCATGATATCCGCCGCATTCTTGAACTCCCAGGCGGGCCTCCTATGTTCCTGCAGGGGGGTGATGCGGCGGCGAAGAAAATCTGCGCCAACAGCACCTACAGTAAGCCCGGCAAGCCTGAGGCATTGGATCCGGGTGATGGCAACCTTCAGCCTATCGTCTTCCGGAGCCACGTCGCTCCAATCGCTGCCGCATGTCGCTGGGGCTTGGCGCCGGGCGGTAAATGGCTGCAGATTCTCCTCGACAATCCAGCACCAGTCTGCTCCCCACTCCTCCCACTTGCCGCGGAACTCGCCCTCCAGATAAGAGTCTTTCTTGCCGGCCCTTGAGATCCAGGCGATTCCACCTGATAGAGGCTCTCCTCTCTCTACTCGGGGCATAAAAAAGTGGCGGAAAAGGGCTACGTTGGGATGGACTCCGACAAAGTTTTCGCAGAGATGTGCGAAAACTGCCATGGTCAGAACGGCATTGGGGGTGAAATCAAGGAGGCAGAGCCCGTAGGTGTTCATGATATCGCAGAAAAACTCCGAAAAAGGCGGGCAGAGCCCGTAGTAGAAGAACACGGCGAAGAAGGGATATCCATTTGGAGCCATTTTATGAGCGGCGGTTGGAAGTACCTTCGTGCTTGGATGCGCTCGTGTCTCCATCGACCAGAAGAGGTAGTAGTACTCCCTCAGCTCCTTCGCGGCAAGCTTGGGGGGGGGGGAGATTGCCCGCTCCTTTCGCAGCGCCGCAAGCCGCTGCGCCTCGGTCGACTTCATAGCTTTCCCCTTGTCGGCTTTCGGAGCCATGGCGGAAGTGGTGGAGGAGGTCAACGGCGTTGGTGGTGCTAGTGGCGATGGGGGGCAGGGCGCTACTATCTTTGCTTTGGGAGGACGGAGGAGCGGCGGAGGCTTCCGAGATTGGAATGGAAAGGGGGCGAATGGGCGCACTACCCCTGCTTCCCCTTGCTTATAAAGGGGGAGGGGGCGGACGTTCCGCCTTTCCGAATAAAGAAACCACCCACAATCTCTCCCACGACGCCGCGTTCGACGCGTGCCGTTCGGGGAGGGCGCGGTGGATGCGGAGTGAGATACAGCGTAACCCAGGCCGCGAGTGCCCGTGCCCTGTTTTGGGCCTGGCCCAACAGCGCTCGGCACCGTGTATGGCCCAGGCCCGGGGGCTCCTGTCGGTGTACTAGAGTAGGGGTACCCTAGTATCCCGAACTTGTGCATGGGCAGTCGCAGCATCCCGCGGCAAGGCTTGCCGGGTGACCGCCAAGATCCTCCGTGGTTCCTTTGGAGCCATTCAAGAACAAAGTATCCAAGCCAAGGAGACAAGACCCCGGCAAGAGGAGCTTGCCGGGAAGGACAAGACCCCGGCAAGAGGAGCTTGCCGGGAAGGCCAACCAAGGGATCTCAAGAAACTTGCCCCGACGCGCCACGTGTCCCGGCAAGGCCCGGTGAGCGACAAGCTCCCGGACGCGACAAGACAACAACCGCGGCAAGGCGCTTGCCGTGGCAAGCTTCCACTCTGTACCTGCGCTCCAGCACATCCACCAACGTGTCGCTCTGGGACCCTTCCAGAGCGTACATGGCGGGAAGCTGTGCAGCCAGCAGTACATGGTGGCAAGCGGCGCTGACAAGATTGCCATCGTTGCGAGCGGTGGTGTCCCTGGCGGTCCCTTTTGCACTATTTAGGCGACACAGACGGGCATTTAATACCCTTGTCCCCTGCCGTCAGGGTTAGGTATGATACACTATAGTAGGCGGCGGTGCCAACCGCAACGCCTTTCCATTTTTGCCCTTGTCTACGTTGCCACCTGTCGGTGACCCCTTGAACAAATAAAAGGAGGCCCATGCGCAACGTAGAGAGGGGTCGGCCAACAGAACACTCACGCTCGGTCTTGTTAGCTGCTTGTGTGTACTGTAGCACTCGGCGCTCCCGAGCAAGAACTCAATACAAACCACAAAGCAGGAGTAGGGTTTTACGCATCCGTGCGGCCCGAACTTGGGTAAACTGATCGTGTGCTCGTGCGCTTCGCCTCGATCTGCTCTTCGTGCTATCTCCGCCCCCCTGCCGAACCAAAAGGGGCTCGGTCCACCGGTCCCATAGGTGTTCGTGGATTAGCACCCCCGACAACGGGTCTATCTCTACATAGATTGATCTTGTCTACATCATGTCATAGTTCTTATTGCATTACTCCATTTTTCCATGAACTTAATACACTAGATGCATGCTGGATAACAATCGATGTGTGGAGTAATAGTAGTAGATGCATGCAGGAGTCGGTCTACTAATCTTGGACGTGATGCCTATGTAATGGTCATTGCCTGGATATCGTCATAATGATTGTAGGTTCTATCAATTGCCAAAAAGTAATCTTTTTACCCACCATTTGCTATCTTTCTCGAGAGAAGCCACTAGTGAAACCTACGACCCTCGGGTCTTCTTTCTCATATATTTGCTTGTGATCTACTTTTCCTTTGCATTTCTATTCAGATCTATTAAACCAAAAATAGAAAAATACTTTGCTACACTTTATTTTATTTACGATCTATTATTTCAATCTACTACAAATATCTGGCATCATTACCCGAAAGGGATTGACAACCCCTTTAACACGTCAAGTTGCGAGGTGTTGTTATTTGTGTGCAGGTGCTGTTTATGTTGTGTTGCTTGGTTCTCCTGCTGGTTCGACAACCTTGGTTTCATCACTGAGGGAAATACCTACCTTCGCTGTGCTACATCATCCCTTCCTCTTTGGGAAAATACCGACATAGTCCTAGCAGACATGAGTTTTCTGGCGCTATAGTTAGGGAGCAATCACCAGTCTTTTTGTGTACTCGCTTGACTGATATCTTGAAAATGCCTCCTTATGCAAAGTACTTGAAAGACATCATCACCAATAAGAGAAAAATACCGGAAGCTGAAATCTCCACCATGCTTGCTAATTATACTTTTAAACATGGAGTACCTAAAAAACTTGGAGATCTGGGAATACCAATTATACCTTGCTCCATCAACAATAATTATGTGAAACTGCTTTATGTGATTTGGGAGCCGGTGTTAGTGTTATGCCTTTCTCTTTATATAAAAGACTTGATTTGAATAAAGTCAGACCTACTGAAATATCTTTGCAAATGGATAACAAATCAACTGCGATACCTATCGGTATTTGTGAGGATGTGCCCGTTGTTGTTGCTAATGTTACTATTTTGACTGACTTTGTTGTACTTGAGATGCCCGAGGACGACAACATGTCGATTATCCTTGGGAGACCCTTTTTCAATATTGCAGGGGCTGTAATTGATTGCAATAAAAGCAAGGTCACTTTTCATATCAATGGTAATGAGCATACAGTGCACTTTCCGAAGAAACAATTCCAAGTGAATGATATTAATGTTATTGAAAAATCTTCGACAATCACTATTGGAGGTTTTCAACTACCTCTACCTACTGTTAAAAATAAATATGAAATGCTTATTGTCGGGGACATTCATATCCCCGTTGAGGTAACTTAGTGATTTACGAAAGTTCTTTGGTTTCATGCTAATCGATAGTGGTTATTAATGAGACTTGATCAACCTTATTAATGGATCATTTTTGAGAGGTATGAAGTTGATGAATTTAGTGAGCACTACCTTCTGTCCCTACCTTTTGTTTCCTGTTTTTATTACTTAAATAAAATAACATACCATATTTTGTCTGTTTTCTGAATTTTCCATGCAATAGAAAATGACCCAAAAATAAAAGTTCTCAGAATGCTCTGAAAAATTAATACAATTTTTTTCTGAATATTTAAGAATTTTTGGAGCAAATAACATCAGAGGGAGGTGCACCAGGTGGGTTGTGGTCCCCATGTACCCCCCTCACTTATCTCTTCATCCCACATCACCACCTACCTCCAGAAAAAATCACCATTGCTCTCTCTCTCTCTCGTGTTCCTGCTCTCAAACCCGCGAATTTCGATCTCTTTGTTCAAAGCTCCATTCCCGAAACTGTTTCGGGGGGATGTTGCTTGGTATGCGACTCCTCCGTTTCACTATTGCAGGATGCTGCTAACTCGACACTATGATCAGAGACCATTCGACGAAACTATGTGCGATGCAATAATCACAAACAATGGTGTAAAAGAACCATAAAAAGGTGCAAAAACATTTGCGATGCCGGAGCCATCGAACACGGTTTAGATTTTAGTTGCGTGTGCGATGCAGGGCATACGTTTCAGTTCAATGAACTATTTGCGACGAGGAGGAACAAAACAAACGGGCAGCCAGATGAAGGCGTGTGCGATATACAACATACGGTTCACTCGGATGAACTGTTTTTGTTGAGGAGGAACAATAGAAACGGGTAGCTAGATAAAGGTGTGTGCGATTGAGGGCATACACTTCAGAAGGATTAACTATTTGCGAATAGGCAACAGAACAAAAATGGGTCAGCCAGATCAAAGTGTCTGCGATTATTAGCAAAAAAAAGTGTCTACGATTGATGGCATATAGTTCACACGGATGAACTGTTTGCTATTGGCCACAACAAACTGAAACAGTTAGATAGATTAATGTGTGTGTGCTGGACGGGCACACACATTCTAATTAAAAGAAGTGTGCATAATGGTAATAACGAGCGCGCACGGTTGTTGGAACAAGACGTGTGTGGACGTTGCCTATTGCGGTGCACCCTATGGTGCAAACGCCACGTACGAGACCGAGAAGACGTACGTGCCCACGTTACGCCTTTTGAGAATAGTGCCGCACTTAAAATCGTCAGTAAATTTTGAGCCTACGTCCCGTCACATTCCAAATTGCAAACCTGTTCACACCGATCAGAACCTAAGCGGTTTCCCACTTAGGAGCGTATTAGTATTCGGTTATAAATACTACTACTCCAAGATGACTGCACATTCCTCCTCAACTCCTCATCCACAAAAACAAACAAGTCACTCATCATCGTTCCCTTGCGTCTGCTGTCATGGTTCTAAGTCTGATAGTAGAATAGGGGGTACGTAGGAGGAGGCAAGATCCTAGCTACGATGAGGTTGTGCACACAAGATTTACGAGTTTAGGCCCTTCTCGGAGGAAGTAAAAGCTCTACGTCTCGGTGCCCAGAGGCAGTCGACTGGATTATGCGTGAAGTTACAGGGGGTGCGAACCCTTGTGCTAGTGGAGGGGGTGGCTTATATAGAGTGCGCCAGGACCCCAGCAAACCCACGTTACAAGGAGTTCAATGTACATTAAGATGAGACGTTACTGGTAACGCCAGCAATAAAGACATATAAATGATCATTGAGTGAACGCATGGCGGTTGCCATCCTGAATGACTTTAGATCTTCTGTACTCCGAGTGGTTTTTGGTATGGTCGAATGATTACATCTTGGTCGAATGGAATTGGGTTATCCGAATGGAATTGTTGGTCGAGTGGGTTGCACTCTGAGGTGATTTTAGTCGGTAGATGTTACTGTTCTTTGAATGTCTTTGACTCTAGGGCAGTGTCCTGGGAAGGGTGTCTAGGTCAGGCCAATTACCCTACCCTAGGTACATGTTATCATCATTATCCCCCGAATGGATTGAGGCCCGAGTGGAGAACGGATTGAAGGTGGTTCCGATCCGATTTTTATGCTTCGGAGGCATTTTACCTGGGTCAGTGAACCGTGTTGAAACTTCAACTTTATTTTCAGTTGCCTTGATCCATTCAGAGATTGTCGAGTGAACTTATACTAATATGCTTCGAGCGTTGGAATGGTATGAAATCTTTGGTGTGATTGGTTGCACTGCCATTCTCGAATCTCACGGGATTCGAAATTTGGAGAAGCGCGCGGGACGGAGAGCACCGCAGTAAACGGAACTGATTAGGTAGGGGCGCCTCGATTCTTGCGCCACCTTTTTTGCCACGTACCAAGCGCGTGACTGTTGCAGGATTTGATAGGATCACCCGGGCCCACCAGTCAGCCACTCGGAAGCGGGCGTATATAAGGTGTCGGGGTCGATGTATTTTGCACAATGCACCCCATTCCCCTTCTTCCTCCTCTGCATCTCCACCGCATTCGCCTCCACTTCCTATGCCGCAGCCCCAACCGTGCGCCATCTGCCGTGATGGGAAAGTACAAGACGGCGGCCCTGGAGCGTGCGAAGAAGGCGACGGCGACGATGAAGGGCAAGAAGATGAGTCGGGGGGGTCGTCCTTGAGGTCTGGCCTGCCGCCCGGCTGGATCCAGGGCGACTGGATTCGGTCCATGTTCCAGAAGGAGGATATGGAGGACCTGGTCAAAGGGGGCTTGATTGCCCATGGATCTTGGAGGTTGCCAGGAAGCGAGACCGAGCCGCGGCCGCAGGAGGGTGAGTGCGTCCTCCTCGCGACTCATGTTAACCGTGGTTTCTCTTTGCCTCCGCATCCTTTTTTCCGGAGTTTCCTGAACTTCTTTGGAGCCCAGCTTCATCACTTTCCCCCCAACACCATCACATACCTCCCTGCATTTGTTCCTATAATTTTCTGGGTTGTCAACCGCATTGGGGCCTCTTCAAACACATTTTACCTCTCGCTCCTAGTCTATGAAAAAGGCTAATTCGAGTGATGAGAGGACGCGCGTGATTCAGATGTGCGGAGGTCTAGGGATTCATACGAGGGGTAGGAGTACTTTTCCAGCTACGACTCTTCCCGATTCAGTTAGGGGGTGGCAGTCGACCTGGTTTTATTGTAAGGACCAACCGACCCCTGGCAAGTCGACTGGCCTTCCTCCCTTTTCCATGGAGCGGGTGCAATAGCCCTATTCCTTGAAAGTGACTCCAGCAGAGAAAGCCAAGGTGAACATGTTAGTTGATCCCCACTCCAGAGCCCGGTGAGAGGGTTGTATTCATCCCTCACTTCCTCCGCGGACTAGGGTTTCCCCTCCACCCCTTTGTTCACGGTCTCATGTTCTACTATGGGCTAGATTTTCACGATCTGGCCCCGAACTCCTTTCTCCACATCTCGGCATTCATCGTCATGTGTGAGGCATTCCTCCGCATCCCACCACACTTTTTCTTGTGGCTCAAGGTCTTTAACGTGAAGCCGAAGGTGGTTGACGGGGAGCACGCAGACTACGGAGGTGCCATGGTGAGCAAGCTTCTGAACATCATCTGGCCAAAAGGGGTCTTCGTGGAGAATGTCAAGATATGGCAGCAAGAGTGGTTCTACATCATCGAACCCTGCGACACCAAGTGGTCGGCCGCTCCTGCCTTCAGATCCGGACCCCCACTGCGGCTTGTGTAGTGGACCAACAAGGGTCTGGACTGGGGATCATTCGACGAGGTGTTGACGCTGCAAAAGCGCATCAAAAGTATCATAGAGAAGAACACCAGCCTCACCGACGTGATCTAGGTGATGCTCATCCGTCGAACCCTTCCTTGCCAGCTCCGGTCTCTCCGTATGTGGGAGTTCAATCAGGAAGGGATGTGGACCCTGCAGCGGTTCCTCGGCATGACTCATGAGGTGATCTGGAAGCTACTCTTCAAGACTCAAAAGTCATGGCCAGAGACGTTCGAGGACATCGGCCTCGATTGCAATCATCCGGCCTCCCCGGTAAGTGCTAAATTTCTGAACATAACCTAGTTCGGCAATCAAAGGGGTGTATTGAGAATTCTATCCTCTAAATAGGGCTGGACAAAGGAGGCGGAGTGGATTAGATGTCCAGATGCACTGTCCGAAAACCCAACTAATCCTCTATTAATGAGGATGCTGGTCCCGGCGCCGGAGAAAAAGGCCAAGAAGAAGAACAAGGAGGCCAAAGATGGCCTCCGTCGTAAAGGTACCTCAGACGCAGTGTCCAGAAAGACCGAAACTAACTCCTCCCATGAGGAGGATGAAGATGAAGAGGAGACAAAAAAGCAATTCTTCCCTGAGGGGAGGAAAGAAGAAAAGGACGGCTTCAGAAGACCCAGAGGTGGAGGCGCCCAAAAGGGGGCTAATATCCCTCCTCGACGGCTCGGATTCGGATGCCGAAGCTATCCCCGAGTGGCGCCCCCGGTCGAAGCCCCTTGCTGCATCGTAAGTCCGATCTTTATAAGTGTGGTCTAACATATTGAATGATGTAGTTCGGCCCGCGATCTCCCCCAACAATCGTCGGAGGGGAATTCTTTGGATCTGGGGATGATGGAGCACGAGTCGTCCCCGCGAGGCTCCCCACCTATCGCCACGAACGACACCGAAGTGTTGTCCCAAAGGGCTTCTCCGGGCAACAGAGCGGTGCGGGAGGCCATCAAAACGGCGCCAGAGGGTAACGCCGTGGCTGTTTAGAACACGAGGGAGCAATCCCCGTGGAGTCTGACGGCGGGAGCCTTGACCAGTCTGCCCCTAGCCGAACACCGTTCTGGAAACCCAAGTGGATCCGGAACTAAATAAGCGGCCCCCTTCGAAGGGGGCAGTGCCAACTCCAATGGCGACCTCCACTAATCCAGAGGTGTCAAACATACTGATGGAGGCACTGCAACTGTAATGCCCGGAGACCGTTGCGCCAAGTGTCTTCCAGTTATTCGCTGTTGTTGCCTTGTCATTTTTTTGCGTGTCATGCATTTCATATCATGTCATCATGTGCATTGCATTTGCTACGTGTTCGTCTCATGCATCCGACCATTTTCCCCGTTGTCCATTTTGCGATCCGGCACTCCTATGTCCTCTGGCGCCCCCTTTTGCCTCTTTTCGTGTGCGGGTGTTAAACTTTCTCGGATTGGACCGAGATTCTCCAAGCGGCCTTGGTACACCACCGGTAGACCGCCTATCAAGTTTCGTGCCATTTGGAGTCTGATTGATGCTCCAACGGTTAACCGAGGAACCGTAAAGGCCTCGTGTGTGTTGCAGCCCAACACCCCTTCAAGGTGGCCAAAAAACCCATCCAAACCCCCTCCATCCTCTCGGCCATTCGATCATGATCGTGTGGCCGAAAACCGCACTCCAATTGGACTCTCCTAGCTCTCTCTACCTATATATTTGCACCTCCCCCGAAAATTCACGGTCGAAAACCCTACCCTAACCTCTCCCTCCGTGCTGGACATGTCCGGACGGTGCCAGACACGTCCACCGCCGCGCCCCAGACACGTCCAGATGCACGATGCCCCCGCACCGCCGGCCCGCCTAGCCCGTGGCCGGCCCCCGAGGCTCGGTCGCCCGCCGCCGTCTCTCCTCCTAGGCCGCACGATCGCTGACCCCGCGCCCGAAGCTCCGCGCCCGCCGGCCGCCAAGCTCCGTCGTCCCTCCTCACCGGCGTCGCCCCGCCTCCCCGAGCTCGCTGCGAGCCGCGCCGCCTCCGCTCCCGAAGCTCCGTGTGCGCCACCGCAGACCGCCGCCCGGATCTGGCCCGTCCCTGCCCAGATCCGGCGGCCCCGACCCCATTTCCCTCCACTCCGGCCTCTCCCTCCACTCCGGCCTCTCCCTCCACTCCGGCGAAGATCCGGCGAAGTTGCGGCACCACCTCGGTTCGCGTGCAAAAGTCAACCCTAGATCTGGAGGTTGAAATTTTGCCTATGTCCTTTTCTGCTATATTTTTCTAGCCCCGTTCATAGCAGCATAACTGCGCATCCGTAGCTCCGTTTTGTGCGTGCAATATATCAAAATGTTCACCTGGATGTCCTCTTCATTTTGTTCCATTGCACCATGCCTGTTTGAGTCCATCTTGATGCCCAAATGACTGTTGCAAGAGTGCTTCAAAATGTTAGTTCTTATTTCTTAACAGATCTTGAGCATTTGTCATTTTTGCCATGATTATTGTGTGCTACATATGAACTTGAGCCCTACATGTGTTTTGGGCTATGCCATGCCATCTTTACAGGGATGTATGCCATGTATTTTTGTGATCAATGTGGTGACTAGCACATGCATGCAAAGTAGCTCTCGTGATGTTTCTGATTTCAGGGACTTAGAATTTCACTGTCATTTCCCTGTTGTTATTTTTATGCCATGTATTCATGTTGTTTCAGAGAGATCCATGCTTATTTTGAGTATGTTCAGTAAGGATGATTTGGGCATATGGTTGTGCTCTATCCATCCATGCCCCTGTTTGCATTTATGGAGTACCCTAGCATGACTCAATCTTGCTCTACTTTTGCTATAAAATGTTCCTGGCAGATTGGTTACGTGTTAATCAATTTTGCCAAGGTTGTTGTAGTTGATCCATGCATGCTATGAGCTTGTTTTTGCTTTGGTTAGCTTCATGAACATGTCTTCTTGCTGGTAGTATGCTTAGTTTGTCATGCAATGCCTTGTGTTGAGTGAATCGAGCTCGCAAACATGCCTTCATAACTCTGTTTTTGCCATGTCCAGTTTTCTGCCAAGTCTGAATCTGTTAACGAAACTTGCTATGTTTACATGGGTGCCATCTTATTTTCTGTGGCCTTTTGGCTTATGGTCAGTAAGGGACTTTTGTTATATACTTTGAGTAGATTCATGCCATGCCTTTGTTTGCTATGGTCTGATCATGTAGCATGTTGTTATCTTGCTCTAAACATTGCTTCTTGATGTTGATTCCTGTCATGTTGTTGTTTTCACTAAGTATGTGATGCTGTTATCTTTTGCACTTTTGCCATGCTTGTTTGAACCTGATCTTGTGTGATTTAGCCGTAGCTCAGTGTTCATCTTTTGTCAAGAATCTTGAGTGGATCACTGCCATGTGCTTTGTTGCTATGTTAGAGTGCAGTAGCATAGTTTCTTGTTGCATTTTAGATGGCATCGTGCTGTTAATCGCAGAATTGTGCCATTCTTGTTTTGTGTGCCATTTGCGAACTGTGCATCCGATTCCGGTGATCTTTATATCGATTTCGACCAAAATCAACTCATCTCTCCAGCGGCAAACTTGGTTTGCCAAGTTGAGGCCTGGTTCAATCTTTTCCTTCTGGAGCTCGCATATGCATTGCGTATCACATCCCGCATATCATGTCATGTTTTGCATCATGTTGCTTGCGCATTGCACCGTGGTTGATTGTGTTTCCTTTGCTTGTGTTCTTGCCTTGGGTAGAGCCAGGAGATGAGTACGTGATCGAGGAACCCATTGAGTACATTTACGAGGATCAAGCTTACGTCAACTCGGAGAACTTTGTAGGCAAGATGACCATACCCTCAAAATCACTTCTATCTTTGCTTGCTAGTTGCTCGCTCTATTGCTACGCCGTGATACCTACCACTTGCTATATCATGCCTCCCATATTGCCATGTCAAACCTCTAACCCACCTTGTCCTAGCAAACTGTTGTTTGGCTATGTTACCACTTTGCCCAGCCCCTCTTATAGCGTTGCTAGTTGCAAGTGAAGATTGGAGTTTGTTCCTTGTTGGAACATGTTTATTGTTGGGATATCATTACTATATCTTGTTTACTTTAATGCATCTATATACTTGGTAAAGGGTGGAAGGCTCGGCCTTATGCCTGGTGTTTTGTTCCACTCTTGCCGCCCTAGTTTCCGTCATACCAGTGTTATGTTCCTTGATTTTGTGTTCCTTACGCAGTCGGGTTATAATGGGAATCCCTTGACAGTTCGCCTTGAATAAAACTCCTCCAGTAAGGCCCAACCTTGGTTTTACCATTTGACGCCTAAGCCTTTTTCCCTTGGGTTTCGTGGACTCAAGGGTCATCTTTATTTTAAACCCCCGGGCCAGTGCTCCTCTGAGTGTTGGTCCAAACTAGAGCCCCTTGCAGCGCCACCTTAGGGAAACTTGAGGGTTGGTTTTAGTTGTACGGATTTCTTATCCAGTGTGCCCTGAGAACGAGATATGTGTAGCTCCTATCGGGATTCATCACCACAGCGGGTGGTCTTGCTGGTCTTGTTTTACCATTGTCAAAATGTCTTGTAACTGGGATTCCGAGTCTGATCGGGTCGTCCTGGGAGAAGGAATATCCTTCATTGACCGTGAGAGCTTGTGATGGGCTAAGTTGGGACACCCCTGCAGGGTTTTGAACTTTCGAAAGCCATGCCCACGGTTATGGGCATATGGGAATTTGTTAATATCCGGTTGTAGAGAACTTGACACTTAACTTAATTAAAATGCATCAACCGCATGTGTAGCTGTGATGGTCTCTTCTCAGCGGAGTCCGGGAAGTGAACACGGTTTTGGTGTTATGCTTGAACATAAGTAGTTTCAGGAGCACTTCTTGATCACTTCTAGTTCACAACTGTGCTTTGCTTCTCTTCTTGCTCTCTTTTGCGTAAGTTAGCCACCATATATGCTAGTGCTTGCTGCAGCTCCACCTCACTACCTGTTGGGGATATTACTACCAGTATAAAAACCCTCTCGTGTCCTTTGTCCTGATTAACCCCTTTAAGCTTCTAGTGCGATGGCCCTACGACTAAGTCCTTGCTCTAGGACATCTGCCGTGACAATTCCACGACAGTTGGCGCCCACCGTGGGGACATCGCATAGTGGATTTGAGTTCTTGAAGGGCAACTTCGAAGGGCTCAAGGGATACGCTGTGGGCCGGATGACCAAGAGTCGCCGCGGCAAACTCTACATCGACGATGAAGGCTGGGGCCCTGAGGCCGGCTCAATCGAGTACAGGTACCGGGTCCCCTTCAGCGGAAACCACGTCTTCATCGGCCGGATCGGCGAGTCAGACCCTGAGCCGGACGTCCACACCAACCTCATCGAAACGGCTCAGCGCGCTAGTACGACCCGTGTTCAATCTGTCGTAAAACATGCCTTCGTAGGCTGCATCTACGGTGGTGAATACTCCGAAGGATCGGTGGAAGGCGGGGAGACGGCCATATGCTCTGATACTGCTTCATCAACAGGTGAGACGGATTCGTTGTACCAACTGCAAGACGGCATGCTCGGGGGCTGTTCCGATGGTAGCAGTATTCCGGACCCCCTTGAGCCGCCGAATTGGGCCGGAGTATTCATGGCGGGGACACAGCCCGGGTAGAACTCCACCGCAGCGGCAGCAGCAGCCACCGGGTCGGCAGCAGCTGGGTCAGGAGACCCCGTGCGCCCCCCGGCTCAGATTCTAATGGACCTCATGGATAGGCTGACGACTCTGTTAACCGCTGTGGTAGAGCCGGCGGATAAAGCCCAGCACGACGCAGAAGTGGCACGCGTGCGGGGAGAGATGGTGCAGGCCAAAGAAAATCTAGCCGCAGAGGAAACCCGGATGGCAAGCAGAAACTTTCCGGCTCTCGGTGGATCTTAATGCATCAAACGAGGTCATGAGGAGGAGGCATCAAAAAAATCAGTCGCGTCTACCTTTAACGCTGGACCCGAGGAACCTGTTCCATACACCCGGGGCTAGGGGGAGCAACCCGCCAGAGCTAAACCAGGTCACGACAGCCAGTGCACCAATTCAGCCACACGCCATGGAGCCACCTCGTATAAATACAACCCGTCTTCGTTATGTGTCAACACCTCCAGGTCACTTCTCCAACCCTTTAGAAAACCTCATTGCAGCGTCGGCTTGTTTGGCGGCTCTCCCAATGGAAGGCGACTCACCAGCAGCAATTGAAACCCGGAGGGCGAGGGAGCTACTTCAGACAGCTCTGGCCCAACAAGATGCATACTCTTACAGTCGAGACATGATTCATTCAACTCCTCGCCCAAGCCAGAGCCCGATTTATATTAGGCACATGGAGTCTGCAGAAATGTCAAGTAATGCTCAATGCCACAACCGGACATACATGCATGAGCCGGTACGGGCTGGAGCCCTCAACTTGGCGGATCAGGAGAGGATTCGTCAAGAGGCGGAGCAAGCAGCTCAAATAGTGGCAGAGCAGGTGGCTCGCCAAACCTTTCCGGCTTATCCAGCAACCTCGGTTGAGGCAGGAGTGGCCACGAGAACCGGAGGCGTACCTTGCTTGGTACCGGCCATACGTAATGAGCAGTTGCCAAAGGATGTCAAGGGGCCACGTAAGGTGCCTAACTACACGGCCGACCTATAGCCGGGGGCTTGGATTGAGAGTTATGAGATGGCTATGGAGCTATTGGAGGTGAGCGACGCTGCAATGGCCAAGTATTTTACCATGATGTTAGATGGAACCGCACGGACTTGGTTGAAGGGATTGCCACCCAATTCTATCGGCTCATGGGCAGAGTTGAAAGCGCGGTTCATCGAGAACTTTAAAGACACGTGTAAGCAGCCAATGTCGATTGTGGATCTGACCAATTGCAAGCAAGAGGATGGCGAATCTACAACCCATTGGGTGCGTCGGGTCAAAGAGATAATACATTCATCTGATAAGATGGATGCCGGCTCAGCAGTTTTGATGTTAGAGAAAAATTGCCGTTTTGAACCTCTGAAGCAGAAGCTGGGGCGGCTTAAGCGTGATTGTAATGATATGGGAACGTTGATGGTGGCTCTTGTCAAGTATGCTGATTCTGATACTACCAAAGACCCGATGTCTGATGAAGAAAAGGCAACGAAGGGAAAGAAGAACAGCAACAGCAAGAGTCACCAGCATAACCCGGCGAATTAGGGAGGTAATAAACGTAAGGCTGATGAATTTGTTGCTAATATTAATGCACAGGGTGGTAATCAGTGGCGCAAGGGCAGACAACCCCCTCGATCGGGCAGGTTAGGCCCTACCCTTGAGCAACTGTTGAATGAACCTTCTCCGAAACACGTCACCCACGAGAAGCCGGCCACCCACCTGTGGAAAGACTGGACGATCATGAAGGCGTATAAAAATTCAAATATATTTGATGGAGGACACAGCCCAGGTGGTGGTTCAGGTGGCGGCGGCTTTCATGGCCCGGGTGCCGGTTCAAGTGGATCCTGGTCACCAAGGCGGATATAGTCAGCAACCCGGCCAAGGGAATCAGTAGCAGCAATCCGGTTATCAGAGCAACCCGAAGCAGTTGAGTAGTGGACAATATCATGTATTTACTACCAGTTTATGCAAGAGGGACCAGAATCTTCACAAGAGGGCCGTCAATGTCGTTGAGCCGACAATTCCACGTTATCTACGTTGGTCAGAGCAGCCTATTGTGTGGAGTAGAGAGGATCACCCACCCCGGGTTGATAATCCGGGTCACTTGGCTTTGGTAGTGGCACCTTAGGTTGGTGGATACAAGTTTACTAAGGTACTCATGGATGGGGGCAGCAGCATCAACGTCCTCTACTGTGAGACATTCCGCCGGATGGGATTGACGGATAAGAATCTTAAACAATCCAACACTATTTTTCACAGAGTGGTACCTGGTAAGTCGGCATACCTAGTTGGTAAGATTGAGCTGGAAGTAGCCTTTGGGGATGAGTATGATTCCAGAGCGGAGAAATTAACCTTTGAGGTGGATAAGATCAAGAGCCCATATCATGCTCTATTTGGGCGACCGGCTTATGCCAAGTTCATGGCTCAGCCGTGTTACGTATATTTGCAGTTCAAGATGCCGGGTCATAAGGGCACCATTACAGTACATGGGAGCCAGAAGATAGCCTTGGAATGTGAAGAAGGTGATGCTGCCTATGCTGAATCTGTTTGTGCAACAGAGGAGTTAAAATTTTACAAAGATCATGTTGACCCGGCAGACATGACGTCATTAAAGAAACCAACAACAGAGCATGAGTCGGAGTTGAAATTCAAATCAGCTGATGACACCAAAATGGTTGACTTTGTACCTGGCGACTCATCCAAACAGTTCATCATCAGCGCAAACTTGGATCCAAAATAGGAAAGCGTGCTCATCGAGTTCATCCGTGAGAATCGGGACATCTTTGCGTGGAAACCTTCAGACATACCGGGTGTCCCGAGGGAATTCGCTGAGCACACTCTTAACATTGATCCAAAGTTCAAACCAGTCAGACAGTTTCTCCGACGGTTCAATGAAGAAAGGCGCAAGGCCAATGGGGAAGAGGTGGCCCGGCTCTTGGCAGCCGGGTTCATTGTGGAAGTCTTTCACCCTGAGTGGTTGGCTAACCCGGTGCTTGTACTCAAGAAGAACGTTACCTGGCGTATGTGCGTGGATTATACAGATCTGAACAAGGCTTGTCCGGATGATCCTTTTGCTCTCCCCCGTATTGATCAGATCATTGATGCTACGGCGGGTTGCGCATGGTTGAGTTTCTTAGATGCTTATTCCGGTTATCATCAGATTAAGATGGCAGTTAAGGATCAGGAGAAGACAACTTTTATAACTCCCTTTGGAGCTTTCTGCTATGTATCTATGCCTTTTGGGCTTAAGAGTGCCCAGGCGACTTACCAGCGGTGTGTGCAGAATTGTCTTCACAATCAAATTGGGCGCAATGTTTATGCTTATGTGGATGATATAGTGGTGAAATCCAGGAAAGAGGAAACCTTGGTCACAGACCTAAAGGAGACTTTTGATAATCTCCGGGTTTACAAAATGATGCTTAACCCGTCCAAGTGTGTTTTTGGAGTGCCAGCCGGCAAGCTCTTGGGTTTTTTGGTGTCTAACCAAGGTATTGAAGCTAAATCGGAGAAAATCAAGGCAATTACATCCCTAGCCAAACCAACCTGCGTCAATGATGTTCAGCGGCTGGCGGGTCGTGTGGCTGCTTTGAGCCGGTTCATAAGCCGGTTAGGGGAAAAGGCTATGCCTATGTATCAGTTGATGAAGAAACTGGATGCTTTTGTTTGGAGTGATGCTGCGAACACTGCTTTTGAAGACCTGAAGGCACAGCTGGCCAAGCCGCCGGTCCTGGCTGCTCCGATTGAGAAAGAGTCGCTATTGTTGTACATGGCTGCCAACTCACGGGTTGTTAGTGTGGCTATTGTGGTGGAGCGCAAGGAGGCTGGCAAAGAGCATCTGGTTCAATGGCAGGTTTATTATGTCAGTGAAGTGCTAATTGAGTCTAAGCAAAGATATCCATGTTGGCAGAAGCTTGTTTATGGGGTGTTCATGGCAAGCCAGAAGCTTAAGCATTACTTTCAGGGACATCCCATTACTGTGGTTAGCTCTGCTCCTTTAGGAGACATTATTCAAAACAGAGAAGCCACTGGGCGAGTCGCCAAGTGGGCAATTGAGCTTGGGTCTCATGGGTTGAAGTATGTTCCACGTACTGCAATTAAGTCTCAAGCCCTAGTTGACTTCATCAATGACTGGACACAGATGCAGATGCCAGAAGAGAAGTCAGACAACACATATAGGACTTATTCATTTTGGTGGATCCAGGCAATTGGAAGGCTCGGGGGCTGGAGTCATGTTAACTTCCCCATGAGGTGACAAATTTTGTTATGTGTTACGGTTGATGTTTCCTTGCACTAACAACGCAACAGAGTATGAGGCCTTGCTCGATGGTCTTCGAGTGGCAAAGGAGATGAGCTTGAGCCGGGTCAGATGTCTTGGTGACTCAGATCTAGTGGCTCAACAGGTATCTGGCAAGTGGGATTCCAAAGACCCACTCATGGCGGCTTATCACCGAGAGGTCAATACTGTTGCAGGATATTTTAAAGGATATCAGGTGGAACACATTGACCATCGAAAGAACGAAGCAGCTGATGCTTTAAGCCGGCTGGGGTCTTAGCGTAAGCCGGTGCCACCCAACACCTTTTTGGATGTTTTGCATAACCCCCCTGTCAAGTTGCCCACAGAAGAAGATTTAGCTGTTCCTGACCCGGAGGCGCAGTTGGTAGCGGCCCTTCATGTCATCCCAGATTGGACGGTGCCGTTCTTGGCTTACATGACCCGGGGAGAGTTGCCAGCGGATGAGACCCTGGCTCGATAGATAACCCGGCGGTCTAAGTCCATGACGATTTCCGATGGAGAATTATTTCATCGCAGTGTTTCCGGAGCTTTTCAACGATGTGTTTCCCCCGAAGAAGGTCAAGAAATCCTTCGTGAGATCCATGAAGGTGATTGTGGTCATCACGCCGGGTCAAAATCTTTAGTGTCCAAGGCGTTTCGTCATGGTTTTTGCTGGTTGACGGCTCACGCTGATGCAGAAGATCTGGTCAGTAGATGTGATGGATGTCAAAAATTTGCACGACGAGCGCATGTGCCGGCTCAGGAACTCCGGATGATTCCAATCACTTGGCTGTTTGCAGTCTGGGGGCTTGACATGGTGGGACCTTTCAAAAGGTCTAAGGATAAAAAGACACATCTTCTGGTGGCGGTTGACAAGTTCACCAAGTGGGTTGAGGCGGAGCCTGTGAGTAAGTGTGATGCAGCCACGGCGGTTCAGTTCATGAAAAAAGTAATCTTCCGTTTCGGTTTTCCACATAGTATTATCACAGACAATGGCACTAATCTGTCCCAAGGGGCTATGGAAGAATTTTGTCAGCGAGAGCACATCCGGCTTGATGTTTCTTCTATAGCTCATCCTCAATCCAACGGTCAAGCTGAGAGAGCCAATCAGGAAATTTTGAAAGGGCTGAAACCCCGGCTTATGGTTCCTTTACAGCGAACGCCGGGTTGTTGGGTAGAGGATTTACCCTCAGTGTTATGGAGCATCAATACTACGCCCAATAGGCTACGGGTTACACACCTTTCTTCATGGTTTATGGAGCGGAAGCAGTGTTACCTAGTGACATCCGTCATGACTCACCCAGCGTGGCGGCTTATGTTGAAGCTAACAATGAAAAAGCCAGACAGGATGCGCTTGACTTGTTGGATGAAGAAAGAGAGTTAGCAGCGGCGCGGTCAGCAATTTATCAACAGGACCTACATCGTTATCACAACCGCCGGGTTAAGTCCAACACTTTTCAGGAGGGCGACTTGGTGCTCCGGCTCATCTAGGATCTATCAGATGCACACAAGCTATCCCCGCCTTGGGAAGGACCCTTTGTGGTCATTAAGAATTTAAACAACGGGTCATATTACCTCATTGACGTTCGAGAGCACAAAGACTCATGTAAGTCGGAGGAAGAGACCCGCCGGCCGTGGAACATTGCTCAACTTCGGCCATATTACAACTGAGCCACCGGCTCTCACCATGTACATACGTTCACAGTGTATATACTATGATAAGCAATAAAGTAAGACCATCGGTCTCTTTTATTTTCATCGACTATACATCTTTATTATTTTTCACAAAATACCTATTAAGGAGCTGATCATATTTGAATCAAGTTTAACCTTTTTGGTCCAGCTCATGATCGTATCTGAATCTAGCTGCAAATCTCATGGTCACTTGGGGGCTTCCTGTTCAAACATAGGTCGTATTCGAACCAAAGAGAACATAGCTGTCGTAACCCTCTTGATCGGCTCAAGGCAAAACTCACTTGGGGGCTTCTTGATCGTATCCGAATCATAGCTGAACCCCTTTTGAGTCCGACTTGGATCGTATTCGAATCAGGGTCGCTAAAAACCTCTCAAGGTCATTTGGGGGCTTCCTGTTCAAACATGGGTCGTATTCGAACCAAAGAGAACATAGCTGTCGGTACCCTCTTGATCGGCGCAACACCAAAACCACTGGGGGCTATATGGTCGTATTCAAACCTTAGCTTAACCCCTTTGGTTCGGTCGTGGAGGAGCACCGCACCCTAATGGGTGTGGTGGTTAAAAAGGTTCAGTCTGCCAAGAGCGGGTTGAACAAAGCCTTCACTAGCGTGCTAACAGGCTTCGAGGTAGGCAATGTAATATTCTTGGCCGCTTTCCATATGAAAAATATGCCTGTATATAGATAGTAGACTCTGAGACTCTGTTCGGCTTTTGAAAAGAGGCCGAACAGAGGATCGATAACATTTGCAGGAGATAATGTACTTTTCTATGTTGAGAAGCAGGCTTCACTGTTAGCGGCAACCGCCTAGGCCGCCGAAGTGTCTGAGCTTAAGCGTAAGCTGAGGCTGGCCGATGAGATCTCGTCCGCATCAACAAGAGGTTTGATGAAGTGCAAGGTATATTTTAGAATATCTCGCTCATGCATATATGAATATGCATATTCTGAGTCGAAGCTTATGTGCTGCCATGCGTATGATTGCAGGTAGTGCTGCAGTGGTCGAGACCCTTAGGGGTGAACTTGCCCAGGCCAAGGAACAGGGAAGGGTGGACAAAGCGGCCGCTAATAAAGCGGCCGAGGACTTGAAGTCCGAACAGGTCGTCCACCGCCAATACGAGGAGCGGGTCTCCGAAGTGGAGCAAGCGCTCAAGGATGTCGCCAATAAGTGCGAGTCCCTAGAAGAGAAGAATAAAGCCTAGGTGACCGACCTTGCCAAGGCTCTTCAAGGGCCCGAGGAGCCACGGGCCGAATCCCGAGCAATGCGCGAGGAGATCAAGCGGGCCGGGCAGATAGTGGCTGGTAAGCCCTTTCTTTTACAAAGTAAATCAGGCATTCAAAAGTATGCCTTGCTTACTCGAATGTGGATTGCTCCAAATACCTTTGCGGATCTTTTGAAGAATGCCGCCGACGCCGCACAGTTCTTCCGGGCCCAGGAGTACACGACGGAGAAGCTATTCTAGTCACAGTTCGCGGCGCAGGAGCGCCCAGTGCCGTTCAATGACCAGATGGCGCAGTGGGCCGAGCTGCATAGGGTGTCCGGGTTGGCCATGAGGGACGTCATAGTCCGGCCATGGCCAGCTGAACCAGTCCCAAGCAGCTATTTTAGCCTGGTGCAGCGACTCGCCGACATGCTGCCTTGAATTGATGCAGTCAAGCGGTCGTCATGTATAGAAGGTGCGTCGCTGGCCTTTGCCCGTGTCAAGATGCATTGGGTGAAAATGAAGGCCGCCGTCATGGCAGTTGAGGGTCCGCCCGGAGGCAAGGACCATCTCAAGCTGGAGCGCTATTTTGAAGACGTCCTAGAGGGTGCCTGCTTGATAGAGGGCCAGTGCTCGAAGGATATTATGTTCGAATGAATGTATCTATACTGCTCAGGCGTTGTGTTATAAACCAAGGCTTTGTAATATATTTATGCTTTCATCCGAACTAGATACCTCATGTGCGGCCTTATTTTATTATTCTTGAAAATTTGCCAGTCGTCAGCTTCAGCCCCCACGTAGATGCTACGGGGGTGTTCATAATAATGTGTAATCACTCTTGACCCAACATCTTGGTTCGTAAAGGAGGTGACTTACGTAACAAACTATGCGATTAGACTATGCGGCTTTAGCACTTTCACTTAGCCATAGGAGTTTGACTGTGGGGCTAAGAACTAGCCCCTGGTGCACATGCAGCTGCCCAAACTGGGATGCCTTAGGCGCGTGACCGACTCGAAGTCTGCCCTTCGTATAATAAGGAAAAAATTGCAAAAGATTTGTATTAAGTTGCCAAATAGCTGACCAGCTCTCGCTGTATCATGACAGTCAGTTTTTGGCTTTCTCTACTAAGGTGTTTGACCGGGCGAACCAGAAACACAATCGTAGTAGTTCTCCCTTTACTACCTTAGCCGAACAAGCGGAACGTAAGGTGGCAACCACAGGAGCCGTGCAACCCAACTATTGACCAATGTTGCCGAACCTCCATGACGGATACTGGTCGGATGGTCTCTGCGATCAAAAGTGATCGGACAGGCTGACCATGGGTTGAATTTAGGGGCGACTGGCTCTATGGCGTAGACGTCCCTTGCTACCTCTTGAGCACTGCGTTGGTTTTCCCCGAAGAGGAAGGGATGATGTAGCAAAGTAGCGTAAGTATTTCCCTCAGTTTTTGAGAACCGAGGTATCAATCCAGTAGGAGGCTACACGTGAGTCCATCGTACCTGCACAAAACAAACAAATCCTCGCAACCAACGCGAATAGGGGTTGTCAATCCCTACACGGCCACTTAGGAGGGTGAGATTTGATAGATATGATAAGATAATATTTTTGGTATTTTTGTGATAAAGATGCAAAGTAAAATAAAGGCAAAGTAAAAAAGCAAAGGAAATAACTAAGTAGTAGGAGATTAATATGATGAAGATAGACCCGGGGGCCATAGGTTTCACTTGTGGCTTCTCTCGAGAGCATAAGTATTCTACGGTGGGTGAACAAACTGTTGAGCAATTGACAGAATTGAGCATAGTTATGAGAATATCTAGGTATGATCATGTATATAGGCATCATGTCTGAGAGAAGTAGACTGACTCCTGCCTGCATCTACTACTATTAGTCCACTCATCGACCGCTATCCAGCATGCATCTAGAGTATTAAGTTCAAAACAGAGTAACGCCTTAAGAAAGATGACATGATGTAGAGCGATAAAATCATGCAATATGATGAAAACCCCATCTTGTTATCCTTGATGGCAACAATACAATACGTGCCTTGCTGCCTCTATTGTCACTGGGAAAGGACACCACAAGATTGAACCCAAAGCTAAGCACTTCTCCCATTGCAAGAAAGATCAATCTAGTAGGCCAAACCAAACTGATAATTCGAAGAGACTTGCAAAGATAACCAATCATACATAAAAGAATTCAGAGGAGATTCAAATATTGTTCATAGATAGACTTGATCATAAACCCACAATTCAACGGTCTCAACAAACACACCGCAAAAAGAAGATTACATCGAATAGTTCTCCACAAGAGAGGGGAAAACATTGTATTAAGATCCAAAAAGAGAGAAGAAGCCATGTAGCTAATAACTATGGACCCATAGGTCTGAGGTAAACTACTCACACTTCATTGGAGGGGCTATGGTGTTGATGTAGAAGCCCTCCGTGTTCGATGCCCCCTCCGACGGAGCTCCGGAACAGGCCCCAAGATGGGATCTCGTCGATACAGAAAGTTGTGGCGGTGGAATTAGGTTTTTGGCTCCGTATCTGATCGTTTGGGGGTACGTAGGTATATATAGGAGGAAGGAGTACGTCGGTGGAGCAACAGGGGGGCCACGAGGGTGGAGGGCACGCCTGGGGGTGCGGGGGGGGGGGGGGGGGGGGGGGGGGTAGGCGCGCCCCTACCTCGTGGCCTCCTCTTTTGTGTCTTGACATAGGGTTCAAGTCTCTCAGGTCTTGTTCATTGAGAAAATCACATTCCCGAAGGTTTCATTCCGTTTGGACTCCGTTTGATATTCCTTTTCTTCGAAACCCTAAAACAGGCAAAAACAGCAATTCTGGGCTGGGCCTCTAGTTAATAGGTTAGTCCCAAAAATATTATAAAAGTGGATAATAAAGCCCAATAATGTCCAATACAGTAGATAATGTAGCATGGAGCAATCAAAAATTATAGATACGTTGGAGACGTATCAAGCATCCCCAAGCTTAATTCCTGCTCGTCCTCGAGTAGGTAAATGATAAAAAACAGAGTTTTTGATGCGGAGTGCTACTTGGCATAATTTTAATGTAATTCTTCTTAATTGTGGTATGAATATTCAGATCCGAAAGATTCAGTACCAAAGTTTAATATTGACATAAAAATAATAATACTTCAACTATACTAACAAAGCAATTATGTCTTCTCAAAATAACATGGCCAAAGAAAGTCCTACAAAATCATATAGTCTGGCTATGCTCCATCTTCACCATGCAAAATATTTAAATCATGCACTACCCCGATGACAAGCCAAGTAATTGTTTCATACTTTTGGTGTTCTCTAACTTTTTCAATCTTCACGCAATACATGAGCGTGAGCCAGGGACATAGCACTATAGGTGGAGTAGAATGGTCGTTGTGGAGAAGACAAAAAGGGAGAAGATAGTCTCTGATCAACTAGGCGTATCAACGGGCTATGGAGATGCCCATCAATAGATATCAATGTGAGTGAGTAGGGATTGCCATGCAACGGATGCACTAGAGCTATAAGTATATGAAAGCTCAAAAAGAAACTAAGTGGGTGTGCATCCAACTTGCTTGCTCATGAAGACCTAGGGCATTTTGAGGAAGCCCATCATTGGAATATACAAGCCAAGTTCTATAATGAAAAATTCCTACTAGTATATGAAAGTGATAACATGAGAGACTCTCCACTATGAATATCATGGTGCTAATTTGAAGCACAAGTGTGGAAAAAGGATAGTAACATTGTCCCTACTCTCTTTTTCTCTCATTTTTTTATTTGGGCCTTTTCTCTTTTTTTATAGCCTCTTTTCTTTCTCTTTTTTTTTGTTCGGAGTCTCATCCCGACTTGTGGGGGAATCATACACTACAAAAAAAGACACATCCGTGACATTTTAGGCCGAATGAATTTTTTTCTGTCATACATATGACACTTCTATGACGATAATTGTGACAAAACACGGTATCATCATAGATGTGGTGGGCTCCTACTTCTATGACAAAAAATCATGACAAAAAATGGGCTTTTCGTCCTGGGCAGGCCGGAGGCACAGCTGCATGACATTCTTTGGGCCGTCCATGACGGAAAAAACCGTGGTAGAAGCGAGGGGGAGGAAAATTTCGGGGAGTTCCCGGTTATAGTGGGAGGTCGGCGGCCGAGCGATTCGCGTTTCTCTCGTACACGTACGCGCGTGTGTGTGTGAGGCGTTGGCTCTAACTGAACCTGAGCGAGGCTGGAGGAGGTCGACGGTGGAGATGAACAGTATCCCGTGGAGTCCCGTTTTACGGTACGCCACACCCCTCCCGATGAACAGGACCCCCGTTTCGACCGTAGGAGGTCCGTTTCGTCTGTTTTGCGGTACGCCACACCCCTCCCAATCAACAGGACCCCCATTCCGACCGTAGGAGGTCCGTTTCCTCCGTTTTGTGGTACGCCACACCCCACCCGATCAACAGGACCCCCATTTCGACCGTAGGAGGTCCGTTTCCTTGGTTCTGCGGTACGCCAGGCCTCGTTTCCATCGCCTATTCCGTCCAAGCCCTCCCGATGAACATGACCACGCATTCCGTTCCGAGCCAGCCGGTTGTCTCCCACGTGTTTCATTGCCTCCCGATGAACACGATGCATTCCGTTGCCTCCCGATGAACACGACGCATTTCGTGGCCTCCCCATGAACACGACGACGACGCTGTTTCTCTGTTCTGACCCAGCCATGTACACGAGCCCTCACCGTACGTATGCGCGAGTAGGCATTCGAGACGCCGCCCGTATGTACACATATGTGGTCGTATTTTCTTTCTTGCACCCTGGCCGCTGTAAGTACGTGTAGATGCTACGTGTGCGCCTCTACTACGACACATGCGCGCCTCTACATCCACCAGTATATATGTACGTACACGTTCGCGACCAGAATGACAACGCTACGTACGCTTCGACCAGGTGGGTCCTGACTGTCAGGCACTTCCTTGCGTGCGAAGATGTAGCTGGTGGGTCCCAGCTGTCAGGGGGGCGAATCGTTTTTTTTGCCCGGACGCACTTCCTTGCGTGCGAAGATGTAGCTGGTGGGTCCCAGCAGTCAGGGGGCGAATCGTTTTTCTTGCCCGGAAGCACTTCCTTGCGTGCGAAGATGTAGCTGGTGGGTCCCAGCAGTCAGGGGGAAACATTTTTTCGTGAAATACAGTGGCCCGTCCAGTGGGTCCTAGCTCTCAGGTGGAGGAATCATTATTTTCCGCATAATAAGGAGGCACTACCTTGCTGCGGCCGTGGACCCGGCTGTCAGCCTCTCCACGTACAGTCCATGTCCGATGGAAGTCGTTCCTCAACAATGTTGACCACGCCGCGCCGAGAGCACCAGGGCGGTGGACGACGGCGAGGCCTAGGAAGGGGACGACGCGGAGCCGGGGAAGACGCGGCAGTGGATGCCCACGCGGAGAGGAGTACGAGGGTTCACTGGTTCGGTTGCGCTGCTGTCACCGCAGAATAACAGGGGGTGTGGGTGAGTGGAGTGCAGGGATGGCCTGGACAGTGGTGGGAGTAGTATGGGGGCAGTGAGGCCTCCGCGGCAGCATAGCCGGCCACGGGAGGCAGGAGCAGGCGACACGACCAGCGCTGCTTTGGGCGGCTAGAGCAAGAAGACCAGAGGTTGAAGAAGCACTACGGCCGTTGGATGGACATCGTACAGTCAGTCGAGCTAGAATCGTGCATATTGACTAAGTTGACAATGCCCTTCGTCCCCGTCAACTTAGTAGGCCCACTATACTAGGTCCCAGCTAGCAGGGGGAGTATTCATTTTTTGTGCGTAATAAGGAGGCACTTCCTTGCGTGCGAAGATATAGCTGGTGGGTCCGAGCTGTCAGCAGCGGTAACATTTTTTCACGAAATATAGAGGCCCTTTCGGTGGGTCCCAGATGTCAGGTGGAGGAATCATTATTTTGCGCGTAATAAGGAGGCATTTCCTTGCGTGTGGCCGTGGACCCAGCTGTCAGCCTCTCCACGTACAATCCACTTCAGATGCATGTTGGTCGCTGACCATGTTGACCATGCCACGCCGAGAGCACCAGGGCGGTGGACGACGGCGAGGCCTAGGAAGGGAATGGCACGGAGGCAGGGAAGACTCGGCAGTTGTTTTTGTTTCCCACGCGGAGGGGAGTATGACTCTACGAGGGTTTACCGGTTCGTCTTCTGTCGCCGGAGAATAACAGCAGGTGTGGGTGAGTAGAGGGATGGCTAGGCTAGCGATGGGAGTACGGTGGGGCAGTGAGGCCTGCGCGGCAGCACAGCCGGCCGCGGAGAGGAGGGAGCAGGAAGTCCCGCCGGCGCTTGTTTGAGCGGCTGGAGCAGGAAGAGCAGAGATTGAAGAAGCACGACGGTCGTTGGATAGACATCCAACAGTATACAGGCCATCTATGGAAAGCCTCAAATCTGTGGAAAACAGCATACAACCCATCTACCATTATTTCAAATAATTTACAACCCATTTGCTAATTCTTACAGGTTTTTTGGAGCCCATATTCTTTTTGTTAGCATTACAACCCATATTGTGGCCACGGTTAAAAAATTATACGAAATTTTGCATATGTCGGTGCGGTCTGAACTGTTTTTAATCCTGAAATTTCGAGTCACATTCAGACTGATTTTAAAAATAAATGTATATCAATATAAAATCCAATAAATTGTCCACGCATAAAAATCAATGCAATTTAAAATCTCGAAATGAAAAAAAGATATTTGAAACTTATTGCCGGTTTGATGTGTTTTAAAAATGTACAACCCATTTCTCATTACTGATAGGCCATTTTCTCGGCCAGCCGAATGAAGCTCTCCTCGTCTTGAAAGATTTGTAGCCCCACAGGCCTGATAAAGCGACTTACTTGACAAATCACAAAAAAACTGGGCTAGCCATTTTCAGAAAGAAAAAAAACTACTGGGTTGGTATGTGGTAAACATAAAAGAGAAGGTTGTCTAGACAGGCCAGAGTGTTCCGCACAGCCCAGTTGACACCCTGCTTCCGTCTCAAAAACAAATTAGATAAATGCCACTCCAATAATTGCGATTCATAAAAATGCCACTGCAATTTCCAAACTTTGAAAAATGCCACTGCAATTTTTGCAAACTTTGAAAAACGCCACTACAGTTTGCAAACTTTGAAAAACGCCACTCCAGACTTCGAAAAATGCCACTAGAAATGGCATGAAATGGCATTTTTCAAAGTTTGGAAATTGCAGTGGCATTTCTCGGATACACCAGATTTGGAGTGGCATTTATCAAATTAACCCAAAACAAAAAAACTGGGCGAGCTGCTGGGTCCCTGGTGTCAGCCGCTCGTTGTTCAATTCTCTCCTTTATTGACTATGTTGACAATGGCATGGGACCCAGATGTCAGAAATCCACTAGGAGGAGCCATTTTTTATTGGCTTGAAATAAGGAGGCACTTGCTTGCGTACTGCCATGACCTTGGCGGGTCCCTGCTGTCATCCTCTCCACATACAATCATCTCCTGATTGTGTACGCATCAACTTGCTAGGCCCACAAGTCAGCCTCTAAACCCATGGAGGACAAATATTACCCATTTAAAAAAAAATAACAGCCCATTCCATACGTTCAAACGGAAAGTTCAACATTCAGAGCAAAGTAATAGGTCTGATCCACATATAGAGTACTGAACTTCCACATTGACAACCATCATAGCCAAGTTAACTATCTACTCCCACTAATACTCTAGTAGCGTACAAGTACTAACTTACTCTTAGCTAACTAGACGATGCCGGCCGCCATCTATGGTAGAAGCTAAACACCGGCACCGGCACCGTGCGCCTCGCCTCAGACTTGCAAGAGGTGCTATAGGGCGCATTGGCCCTTTACATGCCGGCGTGGTCCACCGAAGCATCGGCTTCCAAGCGGGAAACCCACTTGACGAGCTGGTAGTAAAAATCAGCGTCGCGAACACGTGTGTGCCCGACAACTTCCAAGGCTATTTGCCGGGTGCCGGCCTCCACGTAGTCGGCCAAGTTGCGGGCGCTCTGCTCGCGACTCAGAGCGTCAGTGCGCTGCTGCTCCATGTCCCGCTGGTGGCGCAAATCGGCGATACGTTGCTCCTCCGCCAGGCGGTCGCGCTCCAACAACTCCTGCTCCTCCGCCATGCGGTCGCGCTCCAACAACTCCTCGATCTCCGCATTGCCATCTAAAGACAGATAGAATGCCTCCTCCCTCTGTCTGCCTTCCGATGAAAACCCGAACACTAGTTCCGGCAGTGACCGCCTCCGGCATCGCCTACCGCGGATGGGCGGGGGCATGGCGGACGTGGCGAGCGACGCCGGGCCAGTGGGGGCTTATGAGGATATGGCGAGTTGGGTCACGGTGGCACCGGAGAAGGCCTGGAAACAGTATTATAGGCGGAAGGTAAAGCGACGGTCATCAGAATTCAATGCATAATGGCTTAGCGCGCCAACTTGCCGTGGAAAAGTAGAGAAACTGAAATTATGACTGTGCCGTCCCATCCCATCTTGGTCGCACGCCGGCATGGCGGTCAAATGAGTGCACTCGAATCATCTCCCTCCTTGTCTGTAATGATTCCACGGATTTAAAGCCTGCAACAATTAAAGCGTATCTTTTTCGCATCAGTTAGTTGCCTTAATTACGGCCGGCCGCATGCAGGCACTCAGAATCGCTCGCAGGTAGTACGTGAAGTAACATGCAACGAGTCACAGCCGAGGGCACACATGCAGCCACTTAAATTGCTGGAATTAATTAGGCTTAAACTTCTGATCCCGTTAATTATTGCCATGCCTTGGT
Organism: Triticum monococcum; assembly: GCA_034509565.1. Classification (NCBI taxonomy): domain Eukaryota; kingdom Viridiplantae; phylum Streptophyta; class Magnoliopsida; order Poales; family Poaceae; genus Triticum; species Triticum monococcum. The sequence goes on from CM067843.1 coordinate 482,079,676, forward strand.
CTTGCTGCTTTGCTCACGGGACTAATAAACCCGGACGGAGCGAGTACCTTGGTTGGTGAGAGGTTTGAATTACGCCCTGCAAACCGGAAAGGAGGTACTAGTATGTGCGTGATCCGCTATTTATTCGTGTAGGATCGAGTAGGTCGTTTCTTGAATTGAGCCCTGCAAACCGGAAAGGAGGTAGTACGTGCGTGATCCGCTGTTTATCCGTGTAGGATTGATAGTGTAGCTTGTCAGTTTCTTCAGAGGTAGGCATTTTTATCCGTGTAGGATCGATAGTGTAGCTTGTCAATTTCTTCAGAAGTCGGCATTTTTATTCAAAAAATGCCACTTCACATCTTGCGTCGCAAATAAAACTGCCAGGAGCGCATTTGTAGGCTAGCTAGTGATCGATCAATAACTTGTAAACACTGAGCGAACAGAAATAAGTAACTGTTAATGCATCTCAATGATTCACAGATCATATACAAATATATAGCCCCAAAAGCAAAGATCGGCTACTTCGGATCTTGCGTCGCAACTAAAACTAACTAGTACATAAGATCAACATGTTAATGCATCTCAATGATTCATAGATCATATACAAATATGTAGCTCCAAAAGCAAAGATCTAGAAAAAAACATATGTTCTTCCTATTAACATGGATGCTTCTCTTGGCCAACATTCAGTACAGACTGAAAGACAAATTTGTTTATGAAGTCTACAATTCCTCTTGCAAACGTAAGTGGTTTCACCAACAGCTGGAACCATGAGAATGAACCACACATGATGGAGGAACATCCACTGCAATATGATTTGGTCTTCTCTCGATCGCACCGCGAGACTATTTTCGGAATACAAACTTTAACTTAGGCAAAATGATGCCCATTGTATAATCAGACCAAAGCAATGAAGCACCTAGTGTAGGCCAATAAATAGTACAATACTACTTTTCTGCAGTCCATGAAGTGACTATCCAATCTTTCTATGTCTATTTTCAAATGGCACTGCATGCAATGACCATACTATTCTCTTGTGCAGTTCAACCAAAATTGCGGACACTTTGTTTGTTTGCCAAATAGCAACGGGCAAACATCTCTGTCTGCACAAATATCAAGCAGCTAGTAAACATATACCACACCTTGTATTTTCGGTTTAAACATGTCTCTTCCGCTTAGCATCTGTCATGTTCTGCACTAGACAATCTAATACAGTTATGTTTTGCCCTGGACAATTTCATACTGAATTGATTTGCTGGTTCAGAGCAGAAATATAGCTACTATTCTTCATCAGACCAAGGATATCCATGTTCGCAGTGATGGAAGAGGTGAAATCGATACAACCGAAATTGAGCATCCAATCATTGAATCCTGTCCTGCACCTCCAATGTAGGTCCACCCTGCCAATAAATTCACATGCAAACCACTAGTATTACTATCTAATGACAGTACAAGAAGAGTAGCAAGATAGTAGCAAACCATGTACCTTCGTAATGCACAGCTCATAGTGCCACCAATTGGATATAAAGGTTTGGAAAAAAACATGCTCCTAATGTTGAACCAGTTGGACTTTTTGTGCAGTTCCACTAAAATCAAGCATCCCTGTTTGCATAGATATTGAAAGTGTGATTACTCTAAAAGTGGCACTAGTTGAAGCATAGACTCACAAATATAAGCATTCCAATATCTTAATGGGAAAAGGTAGCAAGACTGTTTCTAACCACCTGTTTGAAGGAATAAATAAAGCAACAGCGGCTGATGTCAGGAAGGCATACATAGTTTTTTCTGAAAAACTGAGCCATTCCTGACCTTTCCTCTTCTTTTAAGAAAATTTTGTGCAGTTCTTCTAAAATAAAATGCCATCACCGCCTTAACAATTCAGTGACACTATACAAAACAAAATGACTTAACATTACATCATGATGTCAGGTATGTAGTATTACATCATGATGTCAGGTATGTAGTCGACAGGCATTAGAGACAAACATACAGACCTCCTCCGATAACATAATGAACATTAATTTTAACAAAGGTGTGACTAGCTTTACCGGGATAATTTGAGTGAACTCTACACCGTTTGTTCCTTAATATAAGACGTTTTCGAGGTTCAATTTAAAGTACCCAAACGTCTAGTATTTAGGAAAACAGGTAGTAGTTTTCTTGAGCACATATCTGGGAAGGCTTGCCACACTTTATTTATGTCCATACGCTAATGCAACACCATTCAAATACTACAAATATACACTAATCCAGTGGCTAGTGCAATAGTAGAGTAGTTAGTTTATTACAAGGTACAGTACAATGGTTTTACAGAACAGATTTCAATAAAATCTAGCACTGGAAGGTTTCTATAAGAATTAACAATACAAAATGTAAAGGTAACAAGTTTCAGCATTGGTATACTAGCTGTGCATGAGCATTAAACCAAATACAAAAGTCTGAAGGTAACTAGCATTATTAACTAATGATAGTATAAAAAAATCGCAAACCATGTACCTCCAAGGTAAATATCATTTCGAACTCGGGGGGACCTTAAAAATTGCTATCCCAATCTTGATAATCGATCAAACATAAAAACTTGATCGAACGAATCAAGAGAACAGCCGGAGGAGGAGGTGCCCACTCTTGACCTTTCCTCTTGTCTTCATAATTGTCTGTGCTGTTTGACCAAAATAAAATGACATCGATGCCTTGGCATTTTGGTGACACTGTACAAAAAAATTAACTTATCTCATGAAAGTGAGGCATGTAATCTATAAGCATTAACAGTGCAAAAATCTGAAGGTAGTAACAAGTTTCATCGTTGGTATACTGGCTTCGCAACAACATTAGAATGCCTTAGCTGAAAAATCTTTAATACATCCACAATCAACAGCTAACCCTGAAATAATCCAATGACATTAAATGGCATTGCTTAAATTTATCGGTGGCATTAGACTGAGAGCGGCATTAGTTAAATGTGGCATCACTTTAGCAGTAGCCTTTCTTGACTTGACTGTTGGCGTTATACTAACAGCAAAAAAAGTGGCAATAAGAGCATGGGAGGCCCGTTCAGACAGTGGGCACACCAGTACGATGTACCTCCACAGACGCAGACTGGTGAGGGAGGTATGGTTGCCCAGAGCAACAAATATCCAGGCAGCATATGTGGATTACGTCCCATTTTTGTTCTCTTTAGCCACTTTTTTCCTATGCAAGGACAACAAACTGATCGACCTGGTCATTCTCTATTGCGTTGTCATGCCTTTCTACCCTTCTTCAACCAAGAGACACGAGACTCGTTCCTTAGCTACTGATTTTCCCCTTTTCAACCTAGATGTGGGTTCGATGCCTACTCTCTTGGACAATACAGTCTCCCTTCCTTTCCTTATTCAACCCAGACATGGATTAGTCTGCATCAAGTAGGGTTTCCTTTAATAGTGCAAATTATGGTTTTTGTTGGCGTGGTCAGCAGAGCAGAGGATAGCAAATTGGGAAGATGGTGGAGTGGAAAAAGATCCACATGAAACGACGTGGTAGATGGGGCAATAGAGCAAGGTTATGGTTCGAAAAGAGGTAGCATACCTGAGGGTCGGTGGGAAGTGGCTTCGCTCATGGTCGTCGTCCTCCGCACACACTACGGCAGCGAGCTTGGGGATGGAGACCATCCCAAGCGGGCGGTAGGTCTGAGAGGACGGCCTTGTCGTCAGTGCGTGACCTCGCTCGCCGCCGACGAGTGTGTCAATGTTGCACGTCCTTTTCTTCCCCGGCGGATCTGTGACCACCGGTGAGGAGAGAGAGAGGGGCTGTCTTTTTTAGATCTGGAGAGAGGGTGGTAGTGTGAGAAGCAAGTGGGCAGCCCTTAGCAAGAAAGCGCTGAAGCTCCAGCCTATATACCTTTTTTATACTACTAGTACTGGAGGTGGAGTAGTGGTAGAGTAGTTTATATTTTCTCTGCGTACAATACCAGTTAGTCGTGCTTCAAAACTAATCGACTCTTCGCCTTTCCCTCCTGATTTGGAACTGCTGTCGCACGCTCTTCCTCTCCCTCCTCCATTTTCCTTCAGCCCTTCACCCTTTCTTCTGCCATTGTTCAATCGTCTTCTCCATGGAGGGAACAGGCAGGAAACGACCCCGTTATTCTTGCCCCGATCTGAAAGATGACGTGGTGGAGGAACTCATTGATCGGTGTGACGTCATCACCTCGGCTAGCATGGCAGGTTCGTTCAAGCCCATTCTCGACTCAACTAATAACATCATTACAAGGAACCCAAGAGTCAAGGAGCGGTTTGATCTCCCCTATCTTCTTCGCCGTGACCCTGATGACTGGTGCCGGCATGATGGAGGCCTTGCCCTGTGCAAGTTGATGCCACTTGATAATGGTACGTATGATGTTAAGATGCCATCGCTTGAGGGCAAGGCTTGGGCGGGCGCAAATGGAGATTGGGTTGTTTACATTGGGTCCAACTGCGAGTGGGAACTTGTGAATGTGTACACTCGTGACCGGGTTCCATTTCCAAAAATCTCAGCAGACTGCCCAGAGGTTGAACACACCAGTATTATACGCACATTCAAATATGATCATGGTGACTGTCTTCTACAGAAGATAGAAATTTGTCGAGTTCCCAACCGCTCTTGGAATTACAACAACTATCAAGTTGTTGCTATCTTCGACAAGCTTGTTGCCATCCTTGGTGGTTTGACTCGATGGATATTGCTCAAAAATCAGTTTTTGTACATGGATGAGTACTGTGATGCAATTCAATATATGGGCCTTGTGTTTGCTGCCACCACTCATGGCACTATTTTTGCATGGGATCCTCGTAGTTTCGGTACGTTTGTCTTCCACCGTAATTATAATTGTTTCATCCACATGCATGCGGGTTAGCAAGTTTCCCTTTACTAATTAACCTTCTTCTTGTGTTTCCAAGGTCCTGTGAACATCCCACCACCTATACTTGAAAAAATTTATAACCAAGGGGGAGATGACGATGGTGATGATCACGAGCATGAGGACGAGTAGCGCCCATATACTTTGTGGCGCCTGGCAACTAATTCTGATGGATCGCCTCCTCTTGTGTGTATACAGCCCACTGATGATGTTACTGCTAAGGAAGCAGGTGTAGTCTCCCATGATCGCACTCTCTGAACCTATTCCAACACCTGTTGCATGGTATTCGGGATGGATACTAGTGTGCTAGCGCCAACTCCTTCTCCCTGGTACAGAATTGATAGTCTTGGAGAAAACTCGCTCTTCCTTGGACAAAGCTATCCGATGATGGTGAATGGCGATCCAACTGCTGTTGACACAACGTTACTAGTACCATTTATGAGAAGCAACTGTTGTCGGTGTTCTGGGAACGGGGGTCCCCAGACTTGCCTGCCTGCGGCCTGCGGCGTGGCTCAAAGGAGGCCCAGCATGGCCCATCTTCATCAACACAAGACTCAGGACCCTCGCGAGGGGCCAGGCCTCGCGAGGCGGACGACACAGCGCATCCCCAGGCGCAGCCTCCTCAGGCTGGCTAGCGAGGAGGCGGAGGAATCAAGCCAGGGTACCTCGCGAGGTGCCCATGACGCAAGCCATGACGATCGCGGGTGCCAGGCGGGTGCCAGCGCGCGCAACGTCCTTCTTTCCTCTTTGGTACAAAGGGGGCAAGCGCAGCCGCGGAGTACCGAGGCATCAGGCAAAGGTTGCCATTTCGGTGCAACGAGACCAGGACCAAGTGGACTATGAGACGGAGGTCACCATGGAGCCCAGCACGGCGTCACCGCAGAGTCTTTCGCAGGCGAAGCCCAACTTTAGTCAGGATAAGAGTACTTGCTGTCCCCCTTCAAATTAGCCCGCCATTGTTGGCTCCCTTCCCGATCGATACTTGGGAAGAGGGCCAGGGCCCCTATACATAGGGACGGCCACCCACGTAGCAAGGGGTTCGGTGTGTGGATCCGGCTAGCAAGCAGAGAGAGTAAGTGAGAGAGTGAGAGAGAAGGCGACTGAACTCCTCCCAGTAGTTCGTCGCCCCAGCCAAGAACAGGCCTTCGCGAGGCTGTTCTTCCTTGTATTGTTCATCATCATCAGCCCCAAGAGGCAATCCACCCACCACACACTAGAGTAGGGTATTACACCACAACGGTGGCCCGAACCAGTATAAATCTTGTGTCTTCCGTGCAGTTCTTTCCATAGTTTAGATCTTTGCTAGGCGGGGAGGTAGAAGGTGTGATTTCCGCACGCACCCCAGTGTTCGAACCTTAAGGGTCTGCCGGAACCCGTGAATCCGACATTTGGCGCGCCAGGTAGGGGTGCGCCGGAATCTGTCTTCCACCACTCCGCTCCGCCTCCCGTCGCATCGGCATCACCATGTACGGTTACCAGGCGGGCAACCAAGTTCCATGGGCGGCGTGGCCCACCTGCGTGGAGCCGCCCGCCTCGGGCGGCCCCGCGCCCCAGGCAGCTCGCGGCCCGCAGGGCGCTGCGGGCTGTGGGCGACGCGGACAGGCTTCCGCAACCCTCACACCGCGGCAAGCGCGGTCGGCGGCAAGGGCCTCCAATCACGCCGTAACCACGACGGCGTACACCCACCGGGAGCAGGCGAATTCAAGGGCCGCGCTCACGGTGGCCCGGGAGCTGCTGCGGTGCAGACTGCTGGAGGGCGGCCACGACGTGCTGCTGGAGCGGGTGGAGGAGCTCCTGGGCTTCGCCGCCTCGGGGGCTCACCCCTTCTCCACCCAGCTCCCATCTCAAGCCCAGGGCGGCCCGCGCGGGGGCTCCGCGCGTGCCCGCGGACTCCAAGGCTACTCCGACGCCAGCAAAGCTGTCAGCACCGGACCGGTAGCGGCGCTACCCCCGCCCCTCGAAGAAGAAGGACTCGACACGACCCGCGGCCCCGGAGGGCTGCCGCGCTGCCACCTCGCAGTAGGCACGGCAGGTGGGACCGCGTGGCATGCGGGGCATCACGGCATGGCATTCGGGATGACGGCGACGGAGGAATACGTGCCCCTCATGCTGGACCAGGGACACCCTCGCGAGAGCAGGCAAGGCTCGCTCCTCGGCCCAAGCTGGGGGGGACAAGGCAGTGGAAGCTGAGCCCTTCCAGGAGCCCATGGACGAACCCGCTGGCCACGCTGGAGGCAACGACTATTGGGCACCGCTAACTCTTCAGGGGCAGGTATATGCTAACCATGGATCGCAGGAGGTGCAGGTCGCCGCGGCAAGCAGCTGCCCCGCTCCCACAGTCACCTACCCCTCGGGAGGAGGGCGCAGGGGGCTGCGGGAGAGGGGCCGAGATCCTACATCACCACCGCGGCGTTAGGAGCAAGGCGTTCTCAGGAGGTAGGCCCTCTGCTGGGGAGGTGCCTCAGGGCCTGCCCCTGGCAGAGGACCCGTGCTCATCGGGGGAACTGCTGGCGACCGCTCTACCCCATCGGGCGGCGTCTTGGGTTCCGGTCGTTGCTGATGGCACTAGAGTGTGGCGCAAGGCGGGGCCCTCATCTGGTGATATGAAGCAAGGCCAGTACCTATGAAGAAGGCCCAGTGCCTGTGAAGCTCGCCGCCCCGTGACACTCTCACGTAATAATGAGTGGGGCTGTACACGCCCCGGAGTCTCAGGGGTGCCGGCCTCAGGCCCTGGGGCTCCCTCCCATGCCCAGTGGACAGCACTTAGCTCCGCGCTGGTGAGAAGACGTCCAAGACTAGATTAGGTACCGGACGCGGCTTTTTGTCTGCTTTTCATTGCCTTTCCCTTTGGCTATTGCTTTCCCCCACTAGATTTAAGTTGGATTCGAATTTGAGACTTGCGTGTGTTTGGGGAAGGGGTGCTTATTCTCGCTCGAGCCATTTCTCGCGTTCTGGTTACCGCTTCGTCACAGCTGCCTCCCCTCGCGAGCCCCTCGCGAGTCGGATCAGGCCTGGCTCATGCGCAACCCAGACTGCTGTTGTTGCTCCCTCTCGGGAGGATTTTCGGGTGCCTGCGGAGGTTTTCCTGTTTAAAAAGGCCCAGAGCCTGTGAAGCAAGGCGAGTGCCTGTGAAGCCCTCGCGTTCTGGAAAAGGCCCAGAGCCTGTGAAGCAAGGTGAGTGCCTGTGAAGCCCTCGCGTTCTGGAAAAGGCCTAGAGCCTGTGAAGCAAGGCGAGTGCCTGTGAAGCCCTCGCGTTCTGGAAAAGGCCCGGAGCCTGTGAAGCAAGGCGAGTGCCTGTGAAGCTATTGCGCTAAGGAAAAGGCCCAGAGCCTGTGAAGCAAGGCGAGTGCCTGTGAAGCTATCGCGCTAAGGAAAAGGCCCAAAGCCTGTGAAGCAAGGCGAGTGCCTGTGAAGCCCTCGTGTTCTGGAAAAGGCCCAGAGCCTGTGAAGAAGGCGAATGCCTGTGAAGTCATAACACTCAGAAGAAGGCCCAGAGCCTGTGAAGAAGGCTAATGCCTGTGAAGTTTTTCATCAGCAACGATCTCACATCCTGAGGACCCAACTAGAGAGCACCCAAGGCGTCGCGCCCTCCTGCAGGCCGCCTCGGGGCCAGCGTGGGGCAAAGGTAAACCAGCCCACCGTCAGGCACGCGCGCAATTTGACTACTACTGATACGCTGGACACAAGTTTTTATATGAGGGGCTTCCCCTCCCAAAATGCTCTCACGACCGTCAGGCCAAACACCTGAGTTCTGTTCATGCAGGGTAGAAGACAGGAGAAGTACATGGTCAGTTTGACAAATCCCCCAACGCATCCTCGGGGGCGCTTCCCGAGCTATCGCTGGCATCGCTGAATTCGCCCTCGTCGTCTGCACCACCACCAGCGGCGTCGGGGCCATCCACCACGCCGCCTTCGTCGGCAGCCATGACCACGTCGTCGTCATCCGACGTGAAGGCTCGGACGAGAGCATCCACGTTGTTCTCCACCCAATCCGCTAGGTCGCCTCGGACGGCCTGGGGAACTGGGCGATGGCGGCGTCAAAGTCGAAGTGGGGATCCATGTTCCGGAGATGGCTGAAGACGCGGGAAAAGGCGCGCCCGAGCAGGGCGCGGCTCCTCTCCTCCACCAACCTATCGGCCCTGACTGACCGAGCCTCCAGCTGCGTTACCACGGTGGTGAAGAACTGCAGGTTGCCGGCATAGTTAATCGTGTGCGGCTCGCCGATGGCTGCCTCACAGATGTTGCCCAAGGCTGCGTTAGTCCTCACCCTGAGCATGGTGAGCATGGGGCCGTGCGCGTGCTCAGGACCCGCCGCTGGCGTATTTCGTCGGCATTCTGACGCTCAACGGCCTCGGCCTCTTCCATCCGCTGGCGAAGACGGAGCACCTCGGCCTGGGAGGCAGCCAGGTCCTTTTGCGCTGCCTCGAGGGCGGCCCGGGAGGCGTCGACTAGCCGCGTCGCCTCATCGCGTTAGGCCCTCAGGGCTGCGGTTCTGCCCTCGGCTTCGACCCGGATCATCCCCAGCTTCCCCTCAAACTCTCGCTCGAGGCCTTGGCGCGCCGTCGCCACCCGACGACAAACCTCCTCTAGGACACGCGCTTCCCGCGCGGCGACATTGTCTTCCGCCTACGTCACTAGGTGCTCCCTCGTCTCCAGCCGCTCGTACTCGCGAGTGCGTTCATCGGCTTCCAGCGTCAACGCTTCTTCGCGCCTCTGGAGCTCGGCTGGGTCGCCGGAGGCCACCCGCATCGTCGCAAGGGCCAGCTCACGCAGCTCCGCTTGCTCCTCTAGTGAGTGGCACCGGGCCAGGAGCTCGCGAGCCCGCTCCTCCGCTGCCGCTCGCCATTGGTCAGCTCTCCGGGCCTCCTCGGTGGCCTGGGATCGGGCCACTCGAGAGGCCTCCAACGACGCCTTCGCATCTTCATCATCAAGATCCCACTGACGGTGCGCGAGGGCGATGGTGGCCTCCAGCTCGCACCTCCCTGCAGCCAGGCGCAGGCCCTCGGCCTCCAGGCGCGCGTCTTCGCCAGCGAGCTCCTCTCCAAGCAAGTTCACCGCGTCGGCCGCTCTTCGAAGGAACCCTTGGCGGCGGGCGCGGCGCTCCCAGGCACGCTCAAGCACATCTTCCACACCATCATCCGCCCCAAGCAAGCGCCGGGGGCCGCGAATCATTGTTCCTCCTCCGGGTAGGGGGCTGGGGGCTGGCGCCCTCGCGATGGCCGGGCGCGTCACACCGGAAGCCCGGCCTAGGGCCAGCCCGTCTCCAGATGAGGGACGTAGGAGGCGCCTCAACCAGTCGCGGTCCCCGACCAGACGAGAAGTACACGGCAGTCTGGCTATTCCCCGAGAGGGCCCACGAAGGAAAATCGCGGGGAATGATGGGCCGTGGTGCACCTCGGGATGGTCCGCCCCTTCAGACGCCCTCACCACCAGGGCAGAGCTGCTCGGAGCATTTGAAGACAGTAGAGGGGACGAAGCTAAGGGAGGCGGCACCTCGGTGACTTCCGCGAGCTCAGTCGGGAGGGGCCTGCGGAGCAAGGATCAGCGGAAGCAGCAAGAGGATCAGGAGCCAGAGAGAAAGAGGACTTACTCGTCAGTGGCGAAGTACTTCCTGCGCTTCAGCGCGCGATAAGGGAAGTCATCACCTAGGGCGTCCCTCTTCCTCCGGAGGGCCTCAAAGTCCACGCGGAAGCGGCCCAAGAGCAGAGCGCAAGGATCGTCCTGCCGCGAGGACGGAGCATCAGAGCGGTCCGCGTCAGGGGCGCCTGCCTGGCGCATGCCTTCCATTGCCTCGCCAGAAGACGCGGCTGGGGCCTCCAAGGCCTCAGCCCCGGGCGCTGGGAGCGGCTGCTTGCCACCTTCAGCCATAGCGGCACGGGCCTCAGGAGCTGTCCCCTCGCGAGCGCCACCCGGCGCTGCCACCTCATCAGGGGCACCCTCGGCCTCAGGCGCCTCCTGCCTCCCTGCTCCGCCACTTGAGGAGGAGCCACCTTGGCCGGTTGGAAGGGCAGTCACCACCATCGGGTTCTCGCGAGGTCCCTGGAGGCCGGCTGGGCGCAGTCCCCATTCATTGAAGACAGGCATCTGCTTCACGAAGTCGGCCCTGCTCTGGCAGAGATACAGCAAGGCCCCTCCCTGCCGGATGTTGCCGGGGTTGAGGTCACCGGCTAAGGTCAACAGCATCGACTTCAGCACCGCCGGAGCCAGGTCCTCCTCCTGGAGCCTCATGTTATCCCCGCACCCACAGAAGGCCCACATCCGACAAGAGTGGCGCTGCAGGGGAGCGACGCGGCACAACAGAAACTCCTTCACCACTTTGGGCGCTGTCACGCCAAGCTTCCTCAGGAGCGTGAAGCGGCTCCAGACAAAGACGAGCCGGGGGCTCTTGAGCGTCTCCTGGCCCCAACCCGAATTGGGGACAGCAGGCGAGGTCGGCTCCGAAAGGAGGGGGCTGGGTACCCCTGCGCCCATGTACAACCACCGCTGGCGGAACCCAACCGCGGGCTGGGGGAGTTTGAAGTCAATCCCAGAGGCCTCGGTCGCAGGCTCGGCAGCAAGGCTCACGCATGCCCAGCGTTGGGAAGGGTCGACAAGACGCAGTGAGAAGAAGTGGTGCAGCAAGGCAACCGAAGGAGGGATGCCCACCATGGCTTCACAAACGAAGGCGAAGACCGAAAGGAGGGTGATGGACTTAGGACTTAGATGCGTCAAGTGGATCTGATAATGGGAGAGCACGGCATTGAAGAAATCAGAGAAGGGAGGAACCAGACCCCGCCCACAAGGCGTCGGTGAAACATGGAACCTCGGTAGCTATCCTGTTGATGGAGAAGTGGGACGCGGGCCAAGCCGTCGTCCTCCCGCACTCGTTGAAGACGGAGGCCAGGGCCAAGCTGTCCCTTCCCAGGCACTCTTGGTTGAGTACGGTCGACTGGCCGACGCCGGGGGCCACTGATGGCGGCGCACAATACGGAGGCGTGGATTTCTCCCCTCTCTCCTTCCTCGTCGGAGTCATGGCGATGGGAAGGAGAGGGAAGATTTGAGATTGGATCGGAGGCGGGAGCCGGCGTGCGAAGGAAGGAAGAACAGGAGATGCTCGAGCAACAAGAAGGGGAGCGGCTGTGTGCAACCACAAGTCCGCCTGACAGGGCGCAGAATAAGGGGGCGTGGGGGGAACAGTGACGCCCACGTCCCATCAACCGCCACGCGGCGCCTAAGACCACAGGCTGTTAGGGTCCGCGGCGCTTCGCCCTTGCCCTTTCGCCTCTCAGCACAGCCAAGCCCATGCGCGCCTTGGGCCCGGGGGCTACTGTCGGCGTTCTGGGAACGGGGGTCCCCAGACATGCCTGCCTGCGGCCTGCGGCGTGGCTCAAAGGAGGCCCAGCATGGCCCATCTTCATCAACACAAGACTCAGGACCCCCGCGAGGGGCCAGGCCTCGTGAGGCGGACGACACGGCGCATCCCCAGGCGGAGCCTCCTCAGGCTGGCTAGCGAGGAGGCGGAGGAATCAAGCCGGGGTACCTCGCGAGGTGCCCATGATGCAAGCCATGACGATCGAGGGTGCCTGGCGGGCGCCAGCGCGCGCAGCGTCCTTCTTTCCTCTTTGGTACAAAGGGGGGCAAGCGCAGCCGCGGAGTACCGAGGCATCAGGCAAAGGTTGCCATTTCGGTGCAATGAGACCAGTACCAAGCGGACTACGAGACGGAGGTCACCATGGAGCCCAGCACGGCGTCACCGCAGAGTCTTTCATAGGCGAAGACCAACTTTAGTCAGGATAAGAGTACTTGCTGTCCCCCTTCAAATTAGCCCGCCATTGTTGGCTCCCTTCCCGCTCGATATTTGGGAAGAGGACCATGGCCCCTATACATAGGGACGGCCACCCACGAAGCAAGGGGTTCGGTGTGTGGATCCGGCTAGCAAGCAGGGAGAGTAAGTGAGAGAGAGAGAGAGAAGGCGACTGAACTCCTCCCAGTAGTTCGTCGCCCCAGCCAAGAACAGGCCTTCGCGAGGCTGTTCTTCCTTGTATTGTTCATCATCATCAGCCCCAAGAGGCAATCCACCCACCACGCACTGGAGTAGGGTATTACACCACAACGGTGGCCCGAACTAGTATAAATCTTGTGTCTTCCATGCAGTTCTTTCCGTAGTTTAGATCTTTGCGAGACGGGGAGGTAGAAGGTGTGATTTCTGCGCGCACCCCAGTGTTCGAACCTTAAGGGTCTGCCAGAACTCGTGAATTCGACAACTGTGTCTATAGCTCGGACATTTGGGTGGTTCCCTACCCTGGTACTGATATAGTAGGCCGCATCAGCCTGGATGATCAGTCCTGCGTTGGTTTCCAGATCGACAATCGATGGCTCGTCCCAGAGAATCACTTGTGGTCCAAAGCAAGCGTTTCCAACGCCGAGGAATGGTTGAGTTGAAGTTCACTTCATTACTTATTATTTGTTGTGTGGTGAAAACTTTAGTATTTATAATGTATCCTCGTTGTCGATGTGAGTTGATGACCTATTGTATGTAATAAAATGATATGCCTGTGATAAACTTACTAAATTTATGAATGGCTTTCAAGTCGCTTCTCTGAGGGAGTGGTGCGACGAGGCAAAAAAATATTTTCCGAATACATAATTGTACATGCATTGCAACAGGTTATCGGATGAGGCCAATCAACAATAGTAGTACACTATTTGTACTAGCTTCACATGCTTAGCTCATCGGGCGGGTGTTTTTACTGTAGCCATATGTTAATGTGTTTGTTGTACGTAACCAGCACCTCGAATCCTCGATACTAGTACTCCTACTATATAGTAGGAGTAAGTAGTAGGAGTAGTAGGGTGGCATGGGCAAAAACAAGCATTCACGTCAAGGAGTACGGCACACGCCACCACCACGACATCCATCTGACACCATATTATTTCTTGGAGTCCGTGCTAGAGCAATCTCTTCAACCTCGTCGTTTCTCTAACTTCAGCCATCGCGCGGCGGGCGAGGTGGGGGTTTGCCGATAGTCGGTTTCCTTAACTACGGTCCCACTTGTAAGGCCAACTCCAACGCACGAACCCAAACGGACCTCCGTTTTGCACGAACTCCAACGATAATTTTGACTAGAAAAGCAACACCAAAGAAAATAAGAACCACAATAATAAATTTTACTACTCCTGTAAGTTGGATTAGTGCCTTCTCGATGCATTCATTGTTGATCTGCGGAGGCTCAATCTTGCGTGCTTCTTTCTTCTTCGAGTGTAAAGAAGTAGACGTTGCTTCCTCGCATCTAGTCTCATGTCTAGCCTCTATTATAGTAGGAGTATCAACAAGTGCACTAATCTCATCTCTAGCCTATGTGCTAGCTAAAAGTGATAGAACATCTACTAAATTGCGCTCTATCAATATATGGATGTACTCTTCTTCCCAATACAAAAACTTGCATCCATTCTACTCCCTCCGTTGCACAATACATGCCTTCTATTTGTCTATATATATATATATATATATATATATATATATATATAGACATGTTTTAGTATATAGGTACATCCATTTTTGGCCAAATGGAAGTCAAGTATTTTGGAACGGAGGGAGTACACAATAAAATTTTTAAGTTAGCACAGCTAGTCTAATCCGAGAGCAGAACCGAAGATTTGGTCGGGTTCTTCCTCCTTTTGCCGACACGTGGGGCATCCATCATCTAGGTCGTGTCGTGAAATAAAATAGAGTGGTAGTTGAAGCCACGAGATGTGCATCTTGGGTTAAACTATAAATAGAGTCTTACTACTCTTGAGTAACTCCAAAAGCGGCCACCGAAGATCTTTATTTGATTTGTTTTTCATCACCAGCACATCGAGGTGAAAGATGTGCAGGTTCAGTGGGTCCTCTTGCGTTTTCACTGACATGTGGGGCCGCATGTGAGCAACAGACGATGGTCTCTACGCGTCCGCTGGCTGGCTGAGAAGAGAGATAGAGGAGGGCTGAGCACGGACTGGAGGAAATTTGTTCTACGTACCTCGATATAGGCTCTATATAGTGGGGTGGCATGGGCCATAACTAGCATTCACGTCTAGCAGTACAGCACACGCCACCCACACGAGTCCCATCCAACACCAATTTTCTTGGAGTCCGTGCTACAACCATCTCTTCTCCCTCCTGTTTTCTTAGCCATCGCGCGGTGGGCGGGGTGGGGGTTTGCCGATAGTCGGTTTGCTCAACTATGGTCCCACTTGTAAATGAAAATGCAACACCGCACGCATTCCTGGTTGAGCGGCGTGCCGGACCAACTGTGTGGGGGTGCAACGCGAACACGGAAGGCTTTTCCTTTTGAACTCGTAACTTGTAAAATTTGGTTCTGCTCCATGGCGCGACCGATAGATAGAAAATAACGATTTTGCCTAGAGTAATGAGAAGTTTGGTTCTGGCGCCGTTCATGCATGGAGTACGTACGAAAATTATGAAGATGATGCGAAAGGTAAGATAATTACTATAGTATCATATACTACTACATGGATTTGACGAAAAGATAAAAATACATACGGATCCATCAACGACATCCTCATGCCCTAGTGCGCCGGGTCACCAACCGACGTGTGAGGAGCAGCGGCGTTGGCGGCGAGCTCAACGTGCTTCTGAACAGTGCCGTCCAAGGTTGCCCTATGGTCCAAGAAGGCCAGCGTCCTATTGTCCTCCTCTTGCATGTAGTAGTCCTTGTGGACGATTTGCGCGTAGACGTGGGTATTTATGTCGATGGTGTCTTGCTGCGCCATGTGCTGCGCGGTGAGCATGACCTCGAGGTGGACATTCTCCGGCATGACGGCGGGCAGTCACAGGGCCACCAGTGTGTCGAAGAGGTTGGCACCATACTGGCCGTTGAGGGTGGCGGGCATCGGAGAGCCTGGGCGTGTCGGCTGGAGGCTTACGTCAAAGTCGCCCGCAAGCTTCTTGATGACGGTGAACTTGTCGAGGAAACCGACGAGGACCTCGTCGAACAAGGAGACGAAGCTGTCGTCCAAGCGGACTCTCGCCCTAGCGGCCTCAAGCAATACTACCTGGAGACGTTCCTTGGTGCTGGGCCGCAGGCCGGCGTCGTGGACCATCTGGCACAGCCGGCTGATGCTCGCACTCATCGCCTCCATGGGTCTAGCTTAGCTTCTAGTCAACTGATCTTGCGATTCGAGTGATCACTCTTGCCCTTGGTTATCGTGCGTAGGTGCGTAGGATTTCGTACTACTCCAAGGCCCTCTACTGCACCTGCCTTTGGTTGTATGATAGGTGGGCCAGCCACCCCCTGGGCCCACGTGTCATTCACCCAAAGGCAGTTGCCGTAAGTCAATGAAGCTGTGTCCCCCTCCGTGCCGGTGCAGTATAGTCATCTCACCAGACCTCTAGTTGGGGCCAAACGAGAGAAGTATGATGTTTACTGGTTTATTGGTCCTCTTTGCATTTTGCGCCAAGTTTTGACCTTTGATTTAACTAATAAAATGTTAATGCACGTAAACAAAAATGTTGTGTAAGTCACCTTACGAAAACCAAATAATCCCAAAATACTTAGGCACGATGCATTAACTCCCTCCTTGTTTCTTATTTCGTGACATATCAACCAATGAGAGATGTGGGCCGTGCATGCTTTCAATGACTTGAGACTACCAAACATGACATGCAGTGTTTAGTTCATTGCATGTAATCCTATTAGTACTCTAGTTAGCAAAAAAATATTAAGTTCTCTCGCCGATAGGAATAAAACACCATGTATTTATTTACAGAGGGAGTAGTACATTTTTTGTGACATGCATTACTAGATATTGCTAGTCAAATACTAAAATATAGATGGACGTGGTAGTACTCCTAAATCTAGATGGTGGTGCTACTAGTACTAGTAGTACTACTACCAATGTAGTAGTAGGAGTACTAGCACTGTACTACCCGTTGGTCAAATTATTACGTGCTGCTCCTCATAGTGAAGTGACAAGACCCTGCGCCGGAGATGACACCTGAGTATTGGCGCCGTGTTTGGCATACCATAGTCAGCCTCACCATCTGCAGTCACTATCATCATGGATGTAGAGCTAGCCTGCTTACAACTAGCCCTATTCGACATAATTTCCCGTGCGTAGATGCCCGTGCATTGCACGGAACACCAAGATTGGGGTGGACGGCTCCGGCAGCGGCCATCGCGCCAAATTTTTCCACGGCCTTCTAGATATGGTGGGGAGGAGATAAGGCTGATTGTGAGAGACAAGGAGTTGTTTGTAAATAGGGAACAAGTGCGGGCATCTTTTTGCAAAAAAGGAGAAGCTTGGTTTGTATGTGTCAGATCTAGATCCGACGGCTATTGATGAAAGATGGGAGGCACAACATCATCACCAACTCGGGACCTGTTTGATTCGCATGATTTTAAAAACGCAGGAATAGGACACGGCAATATTACAAATTTCAAACTGATATTACAAATGTTAGGAGTAATGCTGCACCTACGAAGAGGGAATTACTAGGAAGTTTACGTAAGAACTTTCATTACTTTAGGTGGATGCAGCATTATCGTACAAACTAAAATCCACTGCCCTGATAAGTCACTAATGGGAAAATAAGTTTTCGAGTCTCTGGCCACTTGAAGTTTCAAAAACAAATTCAGCTTCTGCGGAGACTTTTTCATTTAGGCTTAGACGCTTGCGGTGATCAGCACGCCATTCATTGTTGCGCCAGAGAACGCCAAACCTCATTACCTTGAGCACACTTGCCTCTAGAACAAAGAACCTGGCCAATTTAATCTCAGATCAAATCAATTTCTGTAAGATGGGGATCAAGGCATTCGATGAGATTGTTATAGTGCAGCACATTTTTCACTTTCGGGTCTTTTTTTATCTGCAAAAGAAGAGAACATATTAGAGCAGCTGGCTGCATAAGATTGCCGTGTCATCAAGAGGTACCAATATCATTCACTCATACGATAGGGTTGGCTGGCTAGTGATATTTTTTCACTCTCTCTCTCTCTCTCTCTTTCTGTTTCCTCTCATTTAACTAGGAGCATGTGAAGAGCTTGGGCATTTGTTGCCTTCCACTATGTGGCCGATGCCATATTTCGCAAAAGTATGCCACATAATATGCATCGATGTCAAATCAAAAGATTTTGGCACCGCTCTCGCGATGTGAGAGAGTTGGCACCGTTGTGCACACAGACCCACATGTATAAACAAATCAATCAAACCAACTACACCAGCCTCTCACTCTCCCAAATAAGTGTTTTTTATTGCCTCAGTCCTCTATCTCTCCCACACAGTGTTTTTTCATTGCGTGAGTTAATTTGGCACCGAAGCAAAGTAGGTGATCCAGATTGGGGCACCAGGTGAGCAATGGAGGGGCATCGATGCCAAATGCATCAAAAGTGAATTTGGCACATGTTTTGGCCTACATAGCCCACTTTTGTACTCCCTCCGTCCCAAAATTCTTGTCTTAAATTTGTCTAAATACGGATGTATCTAGTTACATTTTAGTGTTAGATACATCCGTATCTAAACAAATGTAAGACAAGAATTTTGGGACGGAGGGAATACTACCTGGTATTTAGTTTAAAATTTTGACCATAGATTTACCTAAGAAAATGCCAATGGATGTCACTAAAAATTACACCATTTGAAATTATGTTCAAATACGAATCCAGCGATATAGTTCTTAGTGACATGCATTGACATTTTGTCAGTTAAATCTATGGTCAAATTTTGATACTACAAAATTGGAAGAGTAAACCAGGACGGAGGTAGTACTTGCTCTTAGGGTAACCATAGAGTTACTGGAGTAGTCTAAGTTACTATCCACTATGACTAGCCTAGGCTACTATAGTAGTACAGCATAAAAACGATGCAGGTGATCACGTGAGAAAAAAATACTAAAAACATTTCTTTCGGTGCAGTGCGTAGATGCAGTTTTGAACACTACACTTGTCATCATAATTTGGGAAAAATATGAAAAAATTGAGCTACGTTGTGATTACCATTTACTTATGGGAAAGAAGTTTCACCTCGATGAGTAGCTTCTCCGTGCGCGGAAAGCATGTAAGGAATCCAACAACTTGATCCAGATTGGGGCCAATAGATTTTAGTGCTAAGATCTTCACTGTGCGCATGGACTGGGTCAAGCTTGTGGGAATCATTTTCTGGAAGATGGTCGTAAATACATCAAGAAGAAATTTAAAAATGTGAATTTGAAGAAGACGGAGAAGAAGATGAGTGTTGTACCTGAACGATTACGGATCCAATAAAGAGTTCGGAGAGTTTGGCAGACGAGTGCACCAACGCTATCAATTTCGGCGCGTCAATGACCCTGATTTTTGTTTGACCTTCTAGATCCGATACAAGCAATCTCTCAAGGAAAGGCGCATTCTCAATGACCATAACGTGGAACAGCTGGAGTGATCTCTTCCCAATTTATGTCTTGTTGCGGGGCCAGCAAGACACATAAATCCATCGGAGATTCGTCGAGGCGATGTGGAGGCTAATGAACCCGTGGATCTGCTCAAGACGAAGGTACTCGAGCGCAGTACAGCTGCGGAGCAGGTGCTCCATAGCCTTATTCGAGATGACAACGTCAAAGAGGTCGAGCTGCTAGAGATGAGGGAGAAGAAGGGCGGGCGCGACATTAATCTGGGGAAGATGGCAGGAGCTGAAGCTGGCGCGACGCAGTGTTGGCGTGAGGCGGAGTGCGGACGACGGCAGAGAGTGACATCGTCCAGCTTCAAAGCTGAGCTCCTCGACCTGATCTATGGCAGGGGATAAGAACCACTCGTCGAACTTGGGTTGGACCTTGAAGTTGGTACTGAACATGCGGATGTCAAGGAGTCTGGCTGGCCCAGGGTGCGATGAAAGGATCTTGTAGACTGCGGCCATGCGTTTGTAATCCCTGTCGCAGAGGCAGCTGTCGATGGTGAGGTTGAGGGGGACGTAGCGCCAGAGGGGGCACCACCGTCGGGAGAGCAGGGCGGTCCGCACGGCAGATTTTATGGGGAGGAGGCCGATGATGACGAGCAGCATGTTGTCGGGGAGGCTGCTGATGAAGTCCAGGCTCGCCGGATGCGGTTTTGGCTCGAGCCACCTCCGCTTGCTGGCTGCCTCGCCATCCATCTCAACCGGCGGTGACGCCGGTGTAAACGTGTGCTGGTGTGGGTTGTGTGCTGGGTGTGCGCGAGTGCGTCCTTCTGTGCATGCCGCCGCAAAGTGGTGAATTGCGCGCGAGTGCGTCCTTCGCGTGCAAGAAGTCTGTCCTCAATGCACCCTCAATTTACTAGCATGCGGGGTGCTACCCCGAGTGGTTTCAACTTTGTTTACTTCACCGCGTGTCAGATGGGCCTCTAGTTTACTTATTTTCACCCACTGCCACATGGGCCAGCACACGAAGATACAGAACACGAGCTGACAAGGCAGCATGTGGATTGGTTGACTGGTCAACTAAACAATATACAGAGCTATACGCTGACACAGTGAGCGTATAATCCGTCGGTATAGAGAGTTCGAGTGAGAGGGGAGGCCCGTGAAAGATAGCAGAGAGAGAGAGAGAGAGAGAGCTACTCCCTCCGTTCGATAATGTAGTTCCAACATTTTTTAAGTCAAACTTTTGAAACTTTGACCAAGTTTATAAAGAAATTACTTATATCTACAATACCAAAGATAAATGATAGTATGAAGTAAGTACATGTTGTGATGAATCTAATGATCGTTCCAGATGTAAATGTTTTTCTCCACATATACCTGGTCAAACTTTTCTGAGGTTTGACTTTTCAAAACATCCATATGCTTATGGACGTGACAGAGTCCCTAACTAGAGAGAGAGAGAGAGAGAGAGTGTGTGTGTGTGAAAAAAGTGTGTGCGTGTGTGAAAGAGACATGGACAACACACGATAAAAGTATAGAAAAAATGTGTGTGTCTTATGCAAACATATCACACATGCATCTTCAACAACGGAGGCAAGGTGAGGAGATAGTGTGTGGTTGTTTAGAACCGAGAGAGCAAGACCCCTAGCACGTGGCCAAGAGGGGTCTGACAAACAAGGGAGAGAGGTCGAGAGAGACGTACGGAGAAAATGCAGACATGGGGAGGAGAGAGTGTATGTTTGTCATAGAGAGATCCCCTGGAGATCGTGATGGGACTACATGGGTGGGAGATCGAGCGACAAGGTGTGTGCGCAATAGAAGATGCCCTGAGAGATATCGAGATATACATATGGATGGAAGAATACAATACGTGTGTTCCTGATGGCTAGTAAGAGATAATCATACTTAGGAGGGGGGAGTGCTTGCGCCTATGATGGAGTGAGGGATTATGGTACTTTGGGGGGGTGCGTGTCACATGGAGAGAGAACAAGGGCAGAGAGTGTTGGATGGGTCTATATGTATAGCGCGAGCGAGACATGTGTATGTGTGAACCAGGGAGATATAAGGCCAGTTTGGCTTGCGTCCTGAGCATCTTTTGCCTGGCCTGGGGTTGTGGCTGGATTTCATGCACGCTTGTTTGGTTGCTACCCTGTGAAAAAGAAAGCCCGCCTGGCCTGGGTTCCCTTGCACTTTAATTAGCCTGGCTGAACTCCAGACACTGCAAGTAGCCTGGCCCAGGCGACCGATTTCGAACACCTGGCCGTGCCTGGTCGTGTGGCCACGAGGCTAACAGCAACATGGATGGATATTAGCATTAAATAATTGATGCATGGATTGATTGATGGGACGTTGATGCTTTTGCCTAGCCAGACAGAAATATTTTACATCTCACGTCCACACCAGGCAGTACCGGCCATCAAGGCATGAGGGTCAGGTCACGAACCAAACTGACCAATAAAGTTTGAGAGAGATTGAGGAGCCCCGATAAGGCTGAGTGGTGCGTCAGATAGCTGAGAGGGGGAAAGAGATATTCCATCCGCTTGATAATGCAGTGCATGTAAATTTTTTAGAAGTCAAACTTTGGAAACTTTGATCAGGTTTATGCAAATGTTATTTATATCTACAATACCAAAGATACATCATACAAAACTACATCTCATGGTGAATCTAATGGTATATGTTTGTCGTACTAGATGTAATTCTTTTTCTCCACGTACATGGTCAAACTTTGTGATGTTTGACTTTTCAATAAATCTGTATGCTATGGACCGAGGAGAGTGCCTCAGTCGAGATAGATCAAGTGCGTGTGAAGGAGAATGAGTAAGTGTGCAAAAAGAGTATGTGTGTGAAAGAGAAAGTGACAACAAACGATAAATTAGAGAGAGTGTGTGTTTTTTCGTTTCTTATGCGAACATATCACGCATGCATCTCCGAGATGGAAAAGGCGAGGAGATACATGAAGATAGCTAGTGTGTGATTTTTTGCAACGGAGAGAGACACCCCTGTAGCACATGTCCAATAGAGGTCTGGCCAATAAGGAACAAAGGTCGAGAGGGACACATGGATGGCATGGACGCATGGGGAGGGAGAGGGGGTGTGTTTGGGATAGAGAGATCCCATCGAGATCGTGAGGGGACTATATGGGTGGGAGATCGAGGGAGTGCGTGCGCGATAGAAAGATGCCCCGAGAGAAATCGAGATAGACCATGCACATGTTTGTGATGGAGACTAAGATTAGCTAGTCATATACATATAGGGGGGACTACATGTGCCTACAATTGAGTGAGATACCATCATACTTGGCTAGCTGGGCATGAGATTGTGTGTGTGCGCGTGTGAGATGGAGAGAGAACAAGGGGGAGAGATAGAGTTTTAGATGGGCCTATCAAGTGCGAGTGAGATATGCATGTGTATGTGTGACCCAGGTGGATGGAGAGTTTGAGAGAGGGGGAAGAGCTCCGAGACAACATAGTGGTGCGTGAGAGAGTTACGGGCAAAGAGCCAAGGAATTTGTGTGCGTACGATGAGTGCACCCAAGATATCTAGCTTGGACTAGCTAGAGTATCATACATAGTGTGCGAGAGAGACCTATAGATGGTGTATATATGCATGCGAACTAGAAAGATCCCCCCCCCACACACACACAAAGAGAGAGAGAGAGAGAGAGAGAGAGAGAGATGGAGAGAAAGGGAGAGGGACCAACAAGGTTTTTGTGTTGGATGCGTGCGACATAATTGAAGATTGTCGGCGAGAGAGAGAGAGAGAACAGGAGTTCGGGAGAGGGGGAGGTCGCGTTTTATGCATCAAAGACTGATATAAACCATATTTCAATATAAACTTGCATTCAAATATTTAAATTGGAGAACATGTTGTCTGCAATCCACACATGAACGGATATATGCGTATATCAAACAAGTTCATTAATTTGACTTTCAACATGTTCATGGAGTACTATAATACTGTACAACATGCTACTCGATTGAGGTGTTCAATGTTGAATTTAGTTGCCTATTTTGACCTACTGAACGAGCTATTTCATTGAATCGAGATATTTCATTTTGGGTTTGATTCGCGTTTTTGAGTGGGTCAACTATTTGTCGTATAGTAAATCGCTAGCAACGAGAATGTAAAAACACATTACTCCCGAGCATCATCTCTCCATCTAAAAAAGAAGTGGCAAGCTAATATTTCAAAATTTGATCCGAATCGACTTGGTAAGGTAGACGTGGAGGCTCGTTCTCCCAAAGTTTGATTGAACCGTTAAACATCCTCTCTGCTCGGTGGAATTCGCCCGAGCAAATAAATGGGAGACGCGAAATTACCGTCCTATGTGGGACACGCATCAATTGGCCCGTTGTACATCGAGGGTAGGTTCGTAACTTCATCCAAGCACGCCTTCTCCTCGACCGAAATGACATGTGCCAAATAATTCATAATCCATGGTCGGCAAAACACGCTCTCCTCGCCCGAAATAGCTTCCGCCCACTATTTCAAAACACGCTCTCCTCGCCCGAAATCGCTCGCGCCCACTATAGTTCAAAACACGCCCTCCTCGCCCGAAATTGCTCCCGCCCACTATTTGGACAGAAGCAAAGTTACTCTACTATCCCCGACCCTCAGTACACAGACCCAAGCCGAGAAGCCTATAGGCAAGGGTAGAACTGTAACTCCCCCTCGCATTTCAGACAAATGTGTCCGTAAGACATGGTTCCACTCCCCTCCCAATCCCCCCCCACCCGCCCGCCCCCATTCATACCTCGTGGGTGCCTAATCACCTTTTCCCCGGGAAGCTCCCTTCTCCCGAGCCGCAAAACCTCAGCCCCACCTCCATGGCGCCCCCACCACAGCAATTTCACAGCCGCCCTCCTCCCTAATGCCGGAGACGCTGTGCATTTGCCGTCGTGCACTCGACTGTGTGCCTCTTACTCCCTGCTGCTAGTGCTACCTCGACGATGGCCGCGTGAACCGTACCGGAGCCGATTCACCCCCGCTGTTGTTCATGGCACCGGAGCGGCTCCAACTTCGGATCTGTCTAGAGTCCTGGCGCTGCTTCCGCGTAGCCGTCGACCGTCGCAACATCGCTCTTCCCTGCCGCCAGTCACCACCGCAACCGCGTCGGCCTCGTCGACTCGGCAGCTGGACCTGCCTACTTCACCATGCCGCCAGATAGGTCGCACCCTCATCTCAAATCACTTTATTTAGGCATCAGTTGTCTGAATTTTTATTCTGGGCCAATCGATTCCCAATGGGAAGCAGCACCCCTCGAGGCGGCGGAGCTCCTAGGCTGCCGGTTGGCTGGTGTCTAACGTAAGGGTGCGGGGCCGCAAGTTCACCACGGAAGCAGCGCTTAGATGTCTATCTTTTAGAGTTGCGTGGTTTGAAGGTACTGCCGCCGCCGGATCTGGATGACGGGGAGTCTTTGTGGATTGGCCCGGGGGCGGCGCAACCACGACAGTGTGGTGGGGCAGGGAGCGGGGCTTTGGCCGGGGCCACGGACGGTGGAGGCAGGCTGCTCTGCCGTTGGTCGCTGGCTCTTCGGGGAAGATTCCAAACAGTGTCAGCCAGGAGGCACAAGACGGCCAGCCATCCGGCGTAGATCGGACTGTACCAAAATAAAATAAAATCATGTGACCCCAATTTAGTCTTCAGTCAACAGACGTGTGAACACTCTCGTACCTTGCTGTTGATCTCTTAGTGTATTTCTTTAGATCAAAGAGATATGTCATTCTTAACATTATGCGTTATCTGCATCTTCAGACACATCGTCTTCCGACTCACTGCAGCTGCTCCAACAAGGGAAGCATACACCAGAAGGGAGCTATAGTCCCCACTCAACAGTTCCCTGCATCAAATGCGCGTGCCCGACATGGACAACCACAACAACTGCAGGGCCATCGACAAGTCAGCACATGATGCTCACTCCTATGGATGGAAGCCAGATAGGTTGTACCCTCATCTTACTTGTGTGCAACATTTATGGCTTTTTTATTCATCTAAGCATGGAAAATAGATCATCACATTTCACTATATATTCATGCTGATCTCTTACGGGTCTTGTTCAGGAGATAACATTGTTCCATAGTTCAGCTAAGATACTTGTTCTTTAGGTAACGTTGTTCCATAGTTATCATCCATCAGCCAATGCTATCCCACAGACTGGTGATTATAGTATTATACCACTTCTAGTATTACCTATGTTGTTCTTTAATACTTTTGTGTGCTATCTAGTTAATCTCGAGTACAAATGATACATATTCTGTAGCTTTCATCTATGTTCTCCCTTTAGTTTATGAGACCTGTTGCTGCTAGTTAACCCTAGTCCTACTATTTATGTCGTCTTCTACAGGCACTCATTGCATAAATATAACTACTAGTTGTCTTCCATGCATGTCATATATAATTGCACACACTGATATATCCACAAGAACCTCACGGAGCAATGTAAAGGCCAATAAACTTGATGTCAATGATACCCAATATGATGGAACATGTAAAGGCAGTTCTTCAGAAGACTTGCAGAAAGATGATGAATCCTCTTCACCCCACAAGGTCCTTGCTCTAACTTGCCCTATGATATGGGTACAACATGCATATAATGTCCTGGAGTGTATGTGCTCTGTTGCAATGCCATGTGCTTAGCATGTTGATCATGCATGTAAATATGCCATGCCTTCCTGTTTTTCAGTACCTATTCCATTCATGATAACATGTTTTCAAATTCAATTACTGTCATTCTACTCTATCGCAATGCCATCTGCTTAATTTGGACATCATGCTTCTGAATATCTTATGCAATGTTATTCATCAGTATGTACTTCATCTGTCTACCATACCATGTTTTTTTACATTGAAGTGCTGTTCTAGTGCTGTGTTGCAATGCCATCTTATTTTCCCAATCATACACGTGCATGTTGCCTTAGTTATTTCTGTACGTATTCTGCTAGCATTCAGTTTTACATTCAACTAGTGTTTTTTTGCTGTGTTGTCCTATCGTATCCCTAGCTCTTATACCATACTCCCTCCGTCCAGATTACATGTTGCCGAAATGGATAAAAAGGATGTATCTAGAACTGAAATACGCCTAGACCCATCCATTTTTTTCCGGATGGAGGGAATACATGTCAATATGTCATGCCTTTATATTCTTCAGTACCTGTTCCATCTCTCTGTTGTCGCATGTTTTATAAGTAAAGCACCATTCTTCTATACAAGGCATGCAAGGGGAAGACGACTATGTTAGAATCTGAAGGGTTACAAACAAGGCCTTTGCAAAAGATCCAAACGCCAGGAGATAATAAACTAACTCCAGTTTTTATAGATACTGCTCCAGCACAGAGAAACCCAACTCCTACTAATAATAAGAAGATTCCAGTGGCCAAAGAACTAGTCCGCTCCAGTCCAGCAAAAATATGTCAACTCAATTCTAAGAAGCGTGTGGGTATCCTTGCATCATGAAATTTTATAGCATGCTGATCATATTTTCTACATGTTTCTTACCCATCTCTCTTTTAGAAAATAAGCTTAACAGATAGAAGAATTTTTGCAATGGTATCGTTTATGAGGAAAGATTCTTGCAGGAATTCTTTGTGCTCCAATGTAGATGTAAGTACCTATTGTATATCACTATATTTTTACATCAGCATGTATTTTGTTAATCGGCGTGAATCCAACCTTTATGTGATCTAAATTTAGTTGTAGCAAAATGTATGATTAAAGGCCACAATGTTGATTTTTGCAAGGAAAACTGCCTGGTAGTTTTGCATCCTGAGCTTCATGAGTGTACTATCTCATATCAGTGGGTTTGAATACTTTTGTTCTATAGTGGGTTTGAATACTTTTGTTCTGCAGTGGGTTTGAATACTTTTTTGACTGTGTTGTCCTGTCGTATCCCTAGCTCTTACATCATACTCCCTTCGTTCGGATTAAATGTCGCAGAAATGGATAAAACTGGATGTATCTAGAACTGAAATACGCCTAGACCCATCCATTTATTTCCGGATACAGGGAATACATGTCAATATGTCATGCCTTTCTATTCTTCAGTACCTATTCCATCTCTGCTGTAGCATGTTTTATAACCGAATCACCATTGTTCTATATAAGGCATGCAAGAGGAAGACAGCTATGTTAGAATCTGAAGGGTTACAAACCAGGTCTTTGCAAAAGATCCAAATGCCAGGAGATAATAAACCAACTCCATTTTTCATAGATACTGCTCCAGCACAGAGAAACCCAACTCCCACTGATAATAAGCAGATTCCAGTGGCCAAAGAACTAGTCCGCTCCAGTCCGGCAAAAGAATGTCAACTCCATTCTAAGAAGCGTGTGCGTATCCTTGCATCATGAAATTTTATAGCATTCTGATCATATTTTCTACATGTTTCTTACCCATCTCTCTATTAGAAAATAAGGTTAAATGACACAAGACTTCCTCCATTGGGATCGTATTCGAGGAAAATATCTTGCGGGAATTCTCTATGCTCCAATGCTGATGTAAGTACCTGTTGTATATCACTATATTTTTACATTAGCATGTATTTTGTTAATCGGCATGAATCTAACCTTTATCTGATCTAAAATTAGTTGTAGTAAAATGTTAAAGGCGCCAATGTTGATTTTTGTAAGGAAAACTGCCTGGTAGTTTTGCATACTGAGCTGCATGAATGTACTATCTCATATCACGCACATTACTGAATTGTAGTGCTTCTCGGGTTGCCCATTCATTCATTGTGTCAATGTTGCTTTCGTATTACCTTACCTGGCTGATGATAGCTGTGCCATATTGTGTTAATTTGGTGTAGGCTAGTTGCCCAAACGTTCGTTGTGTCAATGTTGCTTTCCTATTATCTGACTTGGCCAATGATAGCAATGCTAGTGTGTTAATTTTGTGTAGGTTGGTGAAGATAAGAAGACAAACTCTAAAAACAGCAAGGCAACCCTATTGTTTCTTTCCAGTAAATCTAGGCAGGTAATAGGGCAATAACTCATGATTAATCTGTTTGGTTCCCGTCCTAATTTATGTTATGATGTAGTGGTCGAGACACTCTCCACTATCAATAATACAAGCCTGCCAAAATCGCCATCTGAATCTGTTCAGTATCCTCTGTCTCGAATGCAACAGAATAAATGTATGTTTGTGAACAAATTAATGGCTGAAGCAATGCTGGAAATGGTGGATGAATCAGAGGTGTAGAGTCGTGTGACACAACAACTGATCAATGTTTTCAGAGACAGTGTAGCAAAGTAGCAAGAACTTGCCCACATGCTTATGGGCGTCATCTGTGCTGAGGTTGTAGATTGTGACGTTGTAGATGGTTAGGTTCTTCTCATTTATTTGCACTGGCATCAATATTTGATTGCCCAGTGGATGTAATTTCCTGTAATATATGCTGGATGTGCAACGGTATTCCCTGTATGCCGTACCTTTGCTTGATCGGTTTTGGTCCTGTGCATAATTGCTTGTCGTAAAGGGCTCAAATTATCTAATTTGGCCTAAAGACATGAACGAACTTTAGTGGGCCCATTAAGTTAATGAGCCATTACTAGGCCGAAAGTTAATGGTCGGCCCTCTTACCTCCCGGGTCGTTAACAGGCCGACATCGAAGCGAGCAACAGGTGGCCCCAATTTATTTCACGGGCCGTTAATAGGCCGTTACTAAGTTTGGGCTACATATGGCCCAACTATACTGTAGGCCTTTAGCAGGCCGAAAGAGACAACGGGCTTGTACTGGACCATGAAGAGCATGGGCCGCTAAGAGGCCGAAAGTTGATAACCCACAAGTATAGGGGATCGCAACAGATTTTGAGGGTAGAGTATTCAACCCAAATTTATTGATTCGACACAAGGGGAGCCAAAGAATATTCTCAAGTATTAGCAGCTGAGTTGTCAATTCAACCACACGTGGAAACTTAGTATCTGCAGCTAAGTGTTTAGTAGTAAAGTAATATGATAGTAGTGGTAACGGCAACAAAAGTAAAGACAGCAAAAGTAATGTTTTTGGTGTTTTGTAGTGATTGTAACAGTAGCACCGTAAAAGTAAATAAGCGTAAACCAGTATATGGAAAACTTGTAGGCACCGGATCAGTGATGGATAATTATGCCAGATGCGATTCATCATGGAACAGTCATAACATAGGGTGACACAGAACTAGCTCCAATTCGTCAATGTAATGTAGGCATGTATTCCGTATATAGTCATACGTGCTTATGGAAAAGAACTTGCATGACATCTTTTGTCCTACCCTCCCGTGGCAGCAGGGTCCTATTGGAAACTTAGGGATATTAAGGCCTCCTTTTAATAGAGAACCGGAACAAAGCATTAGCACAAAGTGAATACATGAACTCCTCAAACCACGGTCATCACCGGGAGTTGTCCCGATTATTGTCAGTTCGGGGTTGCCAGATCATAACACATAGTAGGTGACTATAGACTTGCAAGATAGGATCTAGAACTCTCATATATTGATGAAAACATAATAGGTTCAGATCTGAAATCATGGCACTCGGCACCTAGTGACAAGCATTAAGCATAGCAAAGTCATAGCAACATCAATCTCAGAACATAATGGATACTAGGGATCAAACCCTAACAAAACTAACTCAATTACATGATGAATCTCATCCAACCCATCACCATCCAGCAAGCCTACGATGGAATTACTCATGCACGGCGGGGAGCATCATGAAATTGGTGATGGAAGATGGTTGATGATGACGACGGTGACAAATCCCCCTCTCCGGAGCCCCGAACGGACTCCAGATCAGCCCTCCCGAGAGGTTTTAGGGCTTGGCGGTGGCTCCGTATCGTAAAACATGATGATTTCTTCTCTCTGATTTTTTTCTCTCTGAAAGAAAATATATAGAGTTGGAGTTGGAGTCAGAGGGTCTCCAGGGGGCCCACGAGGTAGGGGGCCGTGCCCTAGGGGGGCGCCCCCCACCCTCGTGAGAAGGGTGTGGGCCCCCTGGTCTTCATATTTGGCGAGGATTTTTTATTGTTTTTTCTAAGACCTCCCGTGGAGTTTTAGGTCATTCTGAGAATATTTGTTTTCTACACATAAAACAACATCATGGCAATTCTACTGAAAACAGCATTAGTCCGGGTTAGTTCCATTCAAATGATACTAATTAGAGTCCAAAACAAGGGCAAAAGTGTTTGGAAAAGTAGATACGACGGAGACATATCAACTCCCCCAAGCTTAAACCCTTGCTTGTCCTCAAGCAATTCAGTGACAAACTGAAACATAGAAAGAAAAACTTTTACAAACTCCGTTTGCTCTTGTTGTTGTAACTATGTCAAGCCAGCATTCAAGTTTTCAGCATAAATCATAACTAACCACATTTGCAATAATTCTCAGGTCTCATAATTACTCATATCAATAGCATAATCAACTAGCAAGTCATAATAATAAATCTCGGATGACAACACTTTCTCAAAACAATCATAATATGATATAACAAGATGGTATCTCTCTAGCCCTTTCTGAGACCGCAAAACATAAATGCAGAGCACCTTTACAGATCAAGGACTGACAAGACATTGTTATTCATGGTAAAAGAGATCCAATCATAGTCACACCCAACATAAATTAATAGTGATGGATGCAAATGACAGCTGTGCTCTCCAGCTAGTGCTTTTTAATAAGAGGGTGATGACTCAACATAAAAGTAAATGGATAGGCCCTTCGTAGAGGGAAGCAGGGATTTGTAGAGGTGCCAGAGCTCGGTTTTGCAATAGAGATAAATTGTATTTTGAGCGGTATACTTTCATTGTCAACGTAACAACTAAGAGATGGCGATATCTTCCATGCTAAACACATTATAGGCGGTTCCCAAACAGAATGGTAAAGTTTATACTCCCCCTCCACCAACAAACATCAATCCATGGCTTGCTCGAAACAACAAGTGCCTCCAACATACATCAGGTCCCAGGGGGAGTTTTGTTTGCAATTAGTTTTTATTTAGTTTGCATAAAGCATGGGACTGTGCATCCCGGTGACCAGCCATTTTCTTGTGAGTGAGGAGCGGAGTCCACTCCTCTTGAGAATAACCTGCCTAACACGGAAGATAAGAACAACCTTTGTTGATACATGAGCTATTCGAGCATACAAAACAAAATGTTTATTTGAAGGTTTAGAGTTTGGCACATACAAATTTACTTGGAACGATAGGTAGATACCGCATATAGGAAGGTATAGTGGACTCATCTGGAATAACTTTGGGGTTTAAGGGATTGGATGCACAAGCAGTATTCCCGCTTAGTACAGGTGAAGGCTAGCAAAAGACTGGGAAGCGACCAACTAGAGAGCGACAATAGCCATGTACATGCATTAAAATTAATAAACATTGGATGCAAGCATGAGTAGGATATAATCCACCATGAACATAAATATCATGAAGGCTATGTTGATTTGTTTCAACTACATGCGTGAACATGTGCCAAGTGAATTCACTTAAATCATTCAAAGGAGGATACCACCCCATCATACCACATGATAACCATCTTAATAGCATGTTGGCACACAAGGTAAATCATTATAACTCATAGCTAATCAAGCATGGCACAAGCAACTACGATCTCCAATTGTCATTGCAAACATGTTTATTCATAATAAGCTGAATCAAGAACGCGGGACTCATCATATTTACAAAAACAAAAGAGGTCGAGTTCATACCAGCTTTTCTCCTCCCAGTCAGTTCATCATATATCATCATAATTTCCTTTCACTTGCACGACCGAACGGTGTGAATAATAATAAGAGTGCACGTGCATTGGACTAAGCTGGAATCTGCGAGCATTCAATAAACAGGAGAAGACAAGGCAATATGGGCTCTTGGGTTAATTCAACAATAATGCATATAAGAGCCACTTCAACAATTTAATTATGGTCTTCACCTACTGACCCCCAAAGAAAAGAAAAGAAATAAAACTATTTACACGGGAAAGCTCCCAACAAGCAAAAGAAGAACGGGAATATTTTTGTGTTTTCTTTTTAATTATTACTACTACATGCATGGAAAGTAAATTAATTAAAAGCTACAACTAATTTTTTGGTTTTCTTAAGGTTTATTAAACACACAAGAAGAAAGCAGGAAAAAGAAAATAAACTAGCATGTATAATACAATGAAAAAGTATGAGCACCGACATCTAGCAATGAGTGTGTGTGAACATAAATGTAATGTCGGTGAGAAATACGTACTCCCCCAAGCTTAGGCTTTTGGCCTAAGTTGTTCTATGGCCACAGCTAGCTTGGCGGATATCCATAATAATAGTTGTTGGGGTCGTACTGTGATGAAGAAGGATAGTTAGGATCATACTGATGTGCAGCGGTTATCGCCTGCTGAGCTACAGCATGGAGTCGAGCTGCCTCTGCTCTCCTCTCATACTCTTCTGCCTCATGTCTGGTAATAACATATCTTCCTTTTTCCTGTGAATCAAAGAAGGCAGGAGCAGGGAGAGTAATATGGAAAACATGTCGTTTATCAAAAATTAAGCGGTATAAGAGAGGTGATTCAGACCTCTTGACAAACTGGTGTGAAGCCATAGAGTCATAATCTAAATATACAGGGGGCAACTCCGTATCACCCTCGCGAATGTCTATTTCAAGAAAATGAGCTAATCGGGTTGCAAAAATTCCTCCAAAGAAATCTCCATTATGTCTATTATGATGCAACCTACGAGCTACAATGGCTCCCATATGATAAGATTGGTCCCCTAACACAGCACTCCTAAGAATGCTAAGATCAGGGACACACATGTGACATGCTTCATCCTTAGCATTTATGCATCTACCGATGAAGAGAGCCAAATAATGTATAGAAGGAAAGTGAATGCTCCCTATGATAGCCTGCGTTATATCTCTAGATTCCCCCACAGTTATACTAGCAAGAAAGTTTCTAAATTCAGATTTAGGGGGATCCCTAACACTACCCCATGATGGAAGTTTACAAGCAGAAGTGAAATCCTCTAAGTCCATGGTATAAGATTTGTCATGAAGATCAAACATGACTGAAGGAGAATTACGCGAAGATGAATACTCAAACCTCCTCACAAATGAACTTGTGAGATCATGATACTGGGGGGCATTTGTTAGCCTCAAAATCCTCAAGACCGGCATTGCGCAAATATGCTTTGAATTCTTCTTTAATTCCCACACGGTCCATAAAATTTTCCGACGGCCATTTGCAAGGCCGTACTGGAGCTTCTCTTGGTGGATCCTCGTCAGCATCACGCATAGCAATCCTGGGTCCTTGCTTCTTAGAGGAACCACCTTGGAACATCTTCCTAAGCATATTGTTAACCTCTGAAAAATTCTGAAATTTTTAGTAACTTCAAAATAAAAGTAAACCAAACTCAATAAAACTGATAGCAACTACTCCCACAAGTGCCTAGAGCCTATATCAAGCATCAAAACTACTTGGAACCATATGAATTTGACATGCAAACTCAAGAACATGGTCACCTATGCAGCAAAAATTTGCAATGAATAAAGCACTAGAACAAAAACTAATTGGACCAATGGAGGAGTCACATACCAAGGAACAATCTCCCCAAGCAGTTTTGCAAGAGGTGCTTTGAGCAAGGAGTTCAAAAATCACAGCAAAAGTGGCTGGAACTCGTGCTTGAGTTGGTTTTTCGGGTTTGTGTGAGATAGAGGAAGAAGATGGGTGCTAGGATAAGTGGAGGAGGGCCGCCGTGGGCGCATGAGGCAGGGGGCGCACCCTACAGGGGGGCGCCCACCACCCTCGTGGCCAGGTGGCAGCTCCTCCCGCGGTGATTTTTGCACAGTAAATCCTCAAATATTCCCGAAAAAATCATATTAAATTGGCATGTCATTATGAGGACTTTTATTTTCGGGTTATTTTTATATTGCACGGATATTCAGATAACAGATAGAAAAATACTATTTTTACTTTATTTCTACTAAATAACAGAAAATATAAAGAGGGTACAGAAGTTTGTGTTTCTAGTTTCATCCATCTCATGGTCATCAAAAAGAATCCACTAACAAGGTTGATCAAGTCTTGTTAACAAACTCATTCCGATAATCATGGAACCGGAGAAATTTCGAATAACACTAAGTTACCTCAACAGGGATATGCACATCCCCTATAATAAGTATATCATATTTCTTCTTGACAGTACAAAGAGGAAATTCAAAACCTCCAATTATAATCGATGGAATTTTTCCAATGGAGTTGATACTATGAACTTGAGGTTGTTTCCTCGGAAAGTGTACCTTATGCTCATTACCATTAACATGAAAAGTGACATTGCCTTTGTTGCAATCAATAACAGCCCCTGCAGTATTAAGAAAAGGTCTTCCAAGAATAATAGACATACTATCATCCTCGGGAATATCAAGTATAACAAAGTCCGTTAAAATAGTAACGTTTGCAACCACAACAGGCACATCCTCACAAATACCGACAGGTATAGCAGTTGATTTATCAACCATTTGCAAAGGTATTTCGGTAGGTGTCAGCTTATTCAAGTCAAGTCTACGATATAAAGAGAGAGAGGCACAACACTAACACCGGCTCCAAGATCACATAAAGCAGTTTTAATATAATTTCTTTTAATGGAGCAAGGTATAGTAGGTACTTCGGGATCTCCAAGTTTCTTTCGTATTCCACCCTTAAAAGTATAATTAGCAAGCATGGTGGAAATCTCAGCTTCCGGTATCTTTCTTTTATTAGTAATGATATCCTTCATATATTTAGCATAAGGATTTGTTTTGAGCACATCAGTTAATCACATACGCAAAAAGATAGGCCTAATCATTTCAGCAAAGCGCTCAAAATCCTCATCATCCTTTTTCTTGGATGGTTTTGGAGGAAAAGGCATGGGTTTCTGGACCCAAGGTTCTCTTTCTTTACCATGTTCCCTAGCAACAAAGTCTCTTTTATCATAGCGTTGATTCTTTGATTGTGGGTTATCAAAATCAACAACAGGTTCAATTTCTACATCATTGTCATTACTAGGTTGAGCATCATCCTGAACATCAGCATTAATACTTTTATTAGGTTCAAGCTCATTACCAGATTGTGTTTCAGCACCATACATAGATATATCATTTGGATTATCAGGTGGTTTAGCAATAGGTTCACTAGAAGTTTGCACAGTTCTGTCATTTTTCTTTTTCTTCTTTTTAGAAGAACTAGGAACATCAATATTATTTCTCTGAGAATCTTGCTTAGTTCTCTTAGGATGGCCTTCAGGATACAAAGGTTCCTGAGTCATTCTACCAGTTCTAGTAGCCACTCTAACAACATAATCATTTTTCTTACTATTCATTTCATCAAGCACTTCTTTTTGAGCTTTAAGTACTTGTTATACTTGAGTGGTAACCATAGAAGCATGTTTGCTAATAAGTTTAAGTTCACCTTTAATATCAGCCATATAATCACCCAAGCGTCTAATCATATAAGCATTTTTTTAATTGTCTACCAAAATAAGCATTGAAGTCGTCTTGCTTATACATAAAGTTATCAAACTCATCCAAGCACTGACTAGCAATTTTAGTAGGAGGAACTTCAGCTTTATCATATCTATAGAGAGAATTTACCTTTACTACCTGTGTCGGGTTATCGAGATCAGGATGTTCTTCAACAATAAATAATTGAGATCATAAGTTTCTTCAACAGGTGGTGAATTAAGACCATGTATTTCTTCAATAGGAGGTAAATTCTTAACGTCTTCAGCTTTAATACCTTTCTCTTTCATAGATTTTCTTTTCCTCTTGCATATCTTTGGGACTGAGAAATAGAACACCTCTCTTCTTCGGAGTTGGTTTAGGAATAGGCTCAGTAATTGGAGCAGGAGCTGGCTCAGGAGGTGCCCAGTTATTTTCATTTGTCAACATATTATTTAATAGAATTTCAGCTTCATCCGGTGTTCTTTCCCTGAAAAGAGAACCAGCACAACTATCCAGGTAATCTCTGGAAGCATCGGTTAGTCCATTATAAAAGATATCAAGTATTTCAGGTTTCTTAAGAGGATGATCAGGCAAAGCATTAAGTAACTTGAGAAGCCTCCCCCAAGCTTGTGGGAGACTCTCTTTTTTAATTTACACAAAGTTGTATATTTCCCTCAAAGCAGCTTGTTTCTTATGAGCAGGGAAATATTTAGCAGAGAAGTAATAAATCATATCCTGGGGACTACGCACACAACCAGGATCAAGAGAATTAAACCATATCTTAGCATCACCCTTTAATGAGAACGGAAATATTTTGAGTAAAGGTAACGTGATCTCTCATTATTAGTGAACAGGGCAGCTATATCATTTAACTTAGTAAGATGTGCCACAACAGTTTCAGATTCATAGCCATAAAACAGATCAGATTCAACCAAAGTAATTATATCAGGATCAACAGAGAATTCATAATCTTTATCAGGAACACATATAGGTGAAGTCGCAAAACCAGGGTCGGGTCTCATTTTATCTCTAAGTGATTCTTTGTTCCATTTAATTAATAACCTCTTAAGCTCATATCTATCCTTGCAAGCGAAAATAGCGGCAGAAGATTCCTTATCAAAAAGATAACCTTTAGGAATAACAGGCATGTTTTCATCATCACTATCATCATCGTATTCAGATTCAATAATTTATGTTTCTCTAGCCCTAGCAATTTGTTCATCAAGAAATTCACTAAGAGGCACAGTAGTATCAGACATAGAAGCAGTTTCATCATAAGTATCATGCATAGCAGAAGTGGCATCATCAATAACATGCGACATATCGGAACGAATAGCAGAAGCAGGTGTAGGTGTCGCTAACTTACTCATAACAGAAGGTGAATCAAGTGCAGAGCTAGATGGCAGTTCCTTACCTCCCCTCGTAGTTGAGGGATAGATCTTGGTTTTTGGATCTCTCAAGTTCTTCATAATGATAAGCAGATATAAATCCCAAGTGACTCAAAGAATAGAGCTATGCTCCCCGGCGACGGCGCCAGAAATTAGTCTTGATAACCCACAAGTATAGGGGATCGCAATAGCTTTCGAGGGTAGAGAATTCAACCCAAATTTATTGATTCGACACAAGGGGAGCCAAAGAATAGTCTCAAGTATTAGCAGCTGAGTTGTCAATTCAACCACACCTGGAAACTTAGTATCTACAGCTAAGTGTTTAGTACCAAAGTAATATGATAATAGTGGTAACGGCAACAAAAGTAAAAGTACTTGCGGGAATTCTCCATTGGGATAAGGTTAAACGATACAAGACTTCCTCCATTGGGATCGTATTCGAGGAAAATATCTTGCGGGAATTCTCTGTGCTCCAATGCTGATGTAAGTACCTATTGTATATCACTATATTTTTACATCAGCATGTATTTTGTTAATCGGCATGAATCTAACCTTTATCTGATCTAAAATTAGTTGTAGTAAAATGTTAAAGGCGCCAATGTTGATTTTTGTAAGGAAAACCGCCTGGTAGTTTTGCATACTGAGCTGCATGAATGTACTATCTCATATCACGCACATTACTGAATTGTAGTGCTTCTCGGGTTGCCCATTCATTCATTGTGTCAATGTTGCTTTCGTATTACCTTACCTGGCTGATGATAGCTGTGCCATATTGTGTTAATTTGGTGTAGGCTGGTTGCCCAAACGTTCGTTGTGTCAATGTTGCTTTCCTATTATCTGACTTGGCCAATGATAGCAATGCTAGTGTGTTAATTTTGTGTAGGCTGGTGAAGATAAGAAGACAAACTCTAAAAACAGGAAGGCAACCCTATTGTTTCTTTCCAGTAAATCTAGGCAGGTAATATGGCAATAACTCATGATTAATCTGTTTGGTTCCCGTCCTAATTTATATTATGATGCAGTGGTCGAGACACTCCCCACTATCAATAATACAAGCCTGCCAAAATCGCCATCTGAATCTGTTCAGTATCCTCTGTCTCGAATGCAACAAAATAAATGTATGTTTGTGAACAAATTAATGGCTGAATCAATGATGGAAATGGTGGATGAATCAGAGGTGTAGAGTCGTGCGACACAACAACTGATCAATGTTTTCAGAGACAGTGTAGCAAAGTAGCAAGAACTTGCCCACATGCTTATGGGCGTCATCTGTGCTGAGGTTGTAGATTGTGACGTTGTAGATGGTTAGGTTCTTCTCATTTATTTGCACTGGCATCAATCTTTGATTGCCTAGTGGATGTAATTTCCTGTAATATATGCTGGATGTGCAACGGTATTCCCTTTATGCCGTACCTTTGCTTGATCGCTTTTGGTCCTGTGCATAATTGCTTGTCGTAAAGGGCTCAAATTATCTAATTTGGCCTAAAGACATGAACGAACTTTAGTGGGCCCATTAAGTTAATGAGCCATTACTAGGCCGAAAGTTAATGGTCGGCCCTCTTACCTCCCGGGTCGTTAACAGGCCGACATCGAAGCGAGCAACAGGTGGCCCCAATTTATTTCACGGGACGTTAATAGGCCGTTACTAAGTTTGGGCTACATATGGCCCAACTATACTGTAGGCCTTTAGCAGGCCGAAAGAGACAACGGGCTTGTACTGGACCATGAAGAGCATGGGCCGCTAAGAGGCCGAAAGTTGATAACCCACAAGTATAGGGGATCGCAACAGATTTCGAGGGTAGAGTATTCAATCCAAATTTATTGATTCGACACAAGGGGAGCCAAAGAATATTCTCAAGTATTAGCAGCTGAGTTGTCAATTCAACCACACGTGGAAACTTAGTATCTACAGCTAAGTGTTTAGTAGCAAAGTAATATGATAGTAGTGGTAACGACAACAAAAGTAAAGACAACAAAAGTAATGTTTTTGGTATTTTGTAGTGATTGTAACAGTAGCAACGTAAAAGTAAATAAGCGTAAACCAGTATATGGAAAACTTGTAGGCACCGAATCAGTGATGGATAATTATGCCGGATGCGATTCATCATGGAACAGTCATAACATAGGGTGACACAGAACTAGCTCCAATTCGTCAATGTAATGTAGGCATGTATTCTGTATATAGTCATACGTGCTTATGGAAAATAACTTGCATGACATCTTTTGTCCTACGCTCCCGTGGCAGCAGGGTCCTATTGGAAACTTAGGGATATTAAGGCCTCCTTTTAATAGAGAACCGGAACAAAGCATTAGCACAAAGTGAATACATGAACTCCTCAAACCACGGTCATCACCGAGAGTTGTCCCGATTATTGTCAGTTCGGGGTTGCCGGATCATAACACATAGTAGGTGACTATATACTTGCAAGATAGGATCTAGAACTCTCATATATTGATGAAAACATAATAGGTTCAGATCTGAAATCATGGCACTCGGGCCCTAGTGACAAGCATTAAGCATAGCAAAGTCATAGCAACATCAATCTCAGAACATAATGGATACTAGGGATCATACCCTAACAAAACTAACTCGATTACATGATAAATCTCATCCAACCCATCACAGTCCAGCAAGCCTACGATGGAATTACTCACGCACGGCGGTGAGCATCAT
This sequence comes from Triticum monococcum, assembly GCA_034509565.1. Taxonomy (NCBI): domain Eukaryota; kingdom Viridiplantae; phylum Streptophyta; class Magnoliopsida; order Poales; family Poaceae; genus Triticum; species Triticum monococcum. The sequence goes on from CM067843.1 coordinate 482,119,350, forward strand.
GAAATTGGTGATGGAGGATGGTTGATGATGACGACGACGACGAATCCCCCTCTCCGGAGCCCTGAACGGACTCTAGATCAGCCCTCCCGAGAGGTTTTAGGGCTTGGTGGCGGCTCCGCATCGTAAAACGTGATGATTTCTTCTCTCTGATTTTTTCTCTCCAAAAGCAAATATATAGAGTTGGAGTTGGTGTCGGAGGGTCTCCAGGGGGCCCACGAGGTAGGGGGCGCGCCCTAGGGGGGGGGCGCCCCCCACCCTCATGAGAAGGGTGTGGGCCCCCTGGTCTTCATATTTGGCGGGGATTTTTTATTATTTTTTCTAAGACCTCCCGTGGAGTTTCAGGTCATTCCGAGAATATTTGTTTTTTGCACATAAAACAACATCATGGCAATTTTGCTGAAAACAGCGTCAGTCCGGGTTAGTTCCATTCAAATCATACAAATTAGAGTCCCAAACAAGGGCAAAAGTGTTTGGAAAAGTAGATACGATGGAGACGTATCAAAAGTCCGGTCGTATTGTAAACGGCCCAACTGTGTTGTGGGCCTTTAGCAGGCCGAAAGATAAACCAGGCTGGTATTGGACCATGAAGGGCATGGGCCGTGAAAAGGCCAAAACTAAGGCCCGGCTACAAATGGCCCAACTCATTTATGGTCCGTTAATAGGCCGAAAGGCACACAGGGTCGGGAATTGGCCCAACACTTAAATGGGTCGCTAAAAGGCCAAAACTCAGGTCTGACTACAAATGGCCCAACTGATTTATGGGCCGTCAATAGGCTGAAAGTGACACCGGGCCAGAAATTGTCCCAACACTTAAATGGGCCGCTAAAAGGCCGAAAATCAGGTCCGACTACAAATGGCCCATCAGATTTATGGCCCGTCAACAGGCTGAAATACACACCGGGCCAGAAATTAGCCCCACATTTAAATGGGTCGCTAAAAGGCCGAAAGGTGTACATCCTGAAAATTGGCCCATCCATTAAATGGGCCGTTAACAGGCCGAAATCTCATCGAGCCGATATTGATCCCAAATATATAGCCGGATGTTAACGGGCTCGAACTGACGATGGGCTGCAATGGTGTCAAATCTTTGACGGGCCGAATTGGCACATCTTGTATGGGCCGTGGGCTTAAATGGACCTGACACAAGTAGGCCTTATATGGGTCAGCCTACTAATTTTTACTGGGCCGGCCCTTTTCACCGGAATGGGCCACTGTTGGGCCGTGCCACGTGTCGACCTATCATAGGCGCCTCCTGTCCAATGAGTGGATGACATCTGCCCCAACGGTGAGGCAACACATGTTTCCTTCGGCCAATCAGAATTTTACATGTGGAAATTTCCCATTGGTCAGGGTTGTTAATGGGTTATCGGATCCAAAATCCGATCCGATAGCTTAACGGCGTTCTGTTATGGTGGATGCCACGTGTCGGTCACCCTTGACGAAAGCACTTTTGTGACGCGTGATTTATCGTCATGGAAGTGGACACTTCTGTGATGATAATTTTGGTAATGTCATGGAACACTTCTACGACAGCACAGGTATGACTATCTTGATTCTGTCATAAAATCCTCATGTATGTACATGCATGACAAAAAACGCGACCTACTGTGACAAACACGTATCCTCACGGAAGTGTATTTTTTTGTAGTGATAGTCTCCATTATCCTTTCCTCACTAGGACAATGCTCTAATAATGATGATCATCACACTTTTATTTTTCTTACAACTCAACAATTACAACTCAATACCTAGAACAAAATATGACTCTATATGAATGCCTCCGGCGGTGTACCGGGATATGCAATGAATCAAGAGTGACATGTATGAAAGAATTATGAATGGTGGCTTTGCCACAAATACGATGTCAACTACATGATCATGCTAAGCAATATGACAATGATGAAGCGGAATGGTGGAAAGTTGCATGGCAATATATCTCGGAATGGCTATGGAAATGCCATAATAGGTAGGTATGGTGGCTATTTTGAGGAAGTTATATGGTGGGTGTATGATACCGGTGAAAGGCGCGCGGTATTAGAGAGGCTAGCAAAGGTGGAAGGGTGAGAGTGCGTATAATCCATGGACTCAACATTAGTCAAAAAGAAATCATATACTTATTGCACAAATCTACAAGTTATCAAAGCAAAGTATTACGTGCATGCTCCTAGGGGGATAGATTGGTAGGAACAGACCATCGGTCGTCCCCGACCGCCACTCATAAGGAAGACAATCAAAAAATAAATCATGCTCCGACTTCATCACATAACGGTTCACCATACGTGCATGCTATGGGAATCGCAAAATTTAACACAAGTATTTCTCAAATTCACAACTACTCAACTAGCACAACTTTAATATCACCATCTTTATATCTCAAAACAATTATCAAGTGTCAAACTTCTCATAGTATTCAACACACTCATAAGAAAGTTTTATTATTAATCTTGTGTGCCAAGCATATTAGGATTTTAAGCAAATTACCATGCTTTTTAAGATTCTCAAAATAATCTAAGTGAAGCATGAGAGATCAATAGTTTCTATAAAACAAATCCACCACGGTGCTCTAAAATATATAAGTGAAGTACTAGAGCAAAACTACATAACTCAAAAGATATAAGCGAAGCACAGAGAGTATTCTAACAAATTCCAAATCATGTATGGCTCTCTCAAAAGGTGTGTACAGCAAGGATGATTGTGGTAAACTAAAAAGTAAAGACTCAAATCATACAAGACACTCCAAGCAAAGCACATATCATGTGGTGAATAAAAATATAGCTCCAAGTAAAGTTACCGATAGAAGTAGACAAAAGAGGGGATGCCTTCCGGGGCATCCCCAAGCTTTGGCTTTTAGGTGTCCTTAGATTATCTTTGGGGTGCCATGGGCATCCCCAATCTTAGGCTCTATACACTCCTTGTTCCATAATCCATCAAATCTTTACCCAAAACTTGAAAACTTCACAACACAAAACTTTAAGTAGAAAATCTCGTGAGCTCCGTTAGCGAAAGAAAATAAAAGACCACTTCAAGGTGCTGTAATGAACTCATTATTTATTTATATTGGTGTTATACCTACTCCATTCCAACTTTTCTATGGTTTATAAACTATTTTACTAGCCATAGATTCATCAAAATAAGCAAACAACACACGAAAAACAGAATCTGTCAAAAACAGAACAGTCTGTAGTAATCTGTCGCTAGCGCAAGATCTGGAACCCCAAAAATTCTAAAATAAATTGCTAGACGTGAGGAATTTATCTATTAATCATCTTCAAAAATAATTAACTCAATATCACTCTCCAAATAAAAATTTCAGCAGTTCTCGTGAGCACTAAAGTTTCTGTTTTTTACAGCAAGTGTAACAAGACTTTCCCCAAGTCTTCCCAACGGTTCTACTTGGCACAAAAACTAATTAAACACAAAAAACACAACCAAAACAGAGGCCAGATAAATTATTTATTACTAAACAGGAGCAAAAAGCAAGTACGAAAAATAAAATTTGGTTGCCTCCCAACAAGCGATATCGTTTAACGCCCCTAGCTAGGCATAACAAGCAAGGATAGATCTAGGTATTGCCATCTTTGGTAGGCAATTCTTCAATGATGCATCTACCATCTTTAGGAATTTGTTCCTTTTTATTGATTATCAAATTTTTAGGCACAAGTTTGAAAAAATCATTTGTAATAAATGGTTCCTTAATGATAGCAAAAAGATTGGGATGAACACTTATAGATTTGAGATCCGCAGTTTCCTTAGGAACATACATAAGCTTGGCAATTTTAGCGGGAGGACTTGGAGTGTTCTTTACGGAAGAAAAAGCAGGTCCCAAGTTGGTAATAATATCCTCAAGTTTATCAATTCTAGTGGAATCGTGATTTATTTTCTCATTAACTATGGGTTCCTTCTCTTTAATATTTTTCAAAGTGACTCCTACTTTAGATCCATATTGAGAGATTCAGTTGTGAATCTTTTTATCCAAATTTTCAATTAACTCTATAGTGGCAACCTTATTTTCAATAATTTCAAGCCTTTGCATTATATGCTCCAAAGTTAATACAGTTCCATTGACCAAAAGATGGGGTGAGCCAAACAAATCTATCATAGCATTATAAGAATCAAAAGTATGGCTACCCAAGAAGTTCCCTCCAGTAATAGTATCAAGGATATATCTGTGCCAGGGAGTTATGCCTACATAAAAATTGCGAAGAAGAACGGAAGTAGATTGCTTCCTGGTAGATCTAATTTGAGCATTGCAAATTCTATACCAAGCATCTTTTAGATTTTCTTCCTCCCTTTGCTTAAAATTTAGAATTTCACTCTCGGGAGATAACAGAGAAGATAAGAGACTAGCCGTAACGACAAGCAAGCAAACTAGCACAAGCAAACAAGCGGGCAAAAAGAGGCAAACAGAGAGAGAGAGAGAGGGAGGATAGAGAGAGAGGGCGAATAAAACGGCAAGGGTGAAGTGGGGGAGAGGAACACAAGAGGCAAATGACAAATACTATAATGCGGGAGATAAGGGTATGTGATGGGTACTTGGTATGTTGAATTTTGCGTAGACCTCCCCGGCAACGGCGCCAGAAATCCCTCTTGCTACCTCTTGAGCACTGCGTTGGTTTTCCCTGAAGAGGAAGGGATGATGTAGCAAAGTAGCATAAGTATTTCCCTCAGTTTTTGAGAACCAAGGTATCAATCCAGTAGGAGGCTACGCGCGAGTCCCTCGTTCCTGCACAAAACAAATAAATCCTCGCAACCAACGCGAATAGGGGTTGTCAATCCCTACACGGCCACTTACGAGAGTGAGATCTGATAGATATGATAAGATAATATTTTTTGGTATTTTTTTGATAAAGATGCAAAGTAAAATAAAGGCAAAGTAAAAAGCAAAGGAAATAACTAAGTAGTAGGAGATTAATATGATGAAGATAGACCCGGGGGCCATAGGTTTCACTAGTGGCTTCTCTCGAGAGCATAAGTATTCTACGGTGGGTGAACAAATTACTGTTGAGCAATTGACATAATTGAGCATAGTTATGAGAATATCTAGGTATGATCATGTATATAGGCATCACGTCCGAGACAAGTAGACCGACTCCTGCCTGCATCTACTACTATTACTCCACTCATCGACCGCTATCCAGCATGCATCTAGAGTATTAAGTTAAAAACAGAGTAACGCCTTAAGCAAGATGACATGATGTAGAGGGATAGACTCGTGAAATATGATGAAAACCCCATCTTGTTATCCTCGATGGCAACAATACAATACGTGCCTTGCTGCCCCTATTGTCACTGGGAAAGGACACCACAAGATTGAACCCAAAGCTAAGCACTTCTCCCATTGCAAGAAAGATCAATCTAGTAGGCCAAACCAAACTGATAATTCGAAGAGACTTGCAAAGATAACCAATCATACATAAAAGAATTCAGAGGAGATTCAAATATTGTTCATAGATAGACTTGATCATAAACTCACAATTCATCAGTCTCAACAAACACACCACAAAAAGGAGATTACATCGAATAGTTCTCCACAAGAGAGGGGGAGAACATTGTATTGAGATCCAAAAAGAGAGAAGAAGCCATGTAGCTAATAATTATGGACCCATAGGTCTGAGGTAAACTACTCACACTTCATCAGAGGGGCTATGGTGCTGATGTAGAAGCCCTCCGTGATCGATGCCCCCTCCGGCCGGGGCTCCGGAACAGGCCCCAAGATGGGATCTCGTGGATACAGAAAGTTGCGGCGGTGGAATTAGGTTTTTGGCTCCGTATCTGATCGTTTGGGGGTACATAGGTATATATAGGAGGAAGGAGTATGTCGGTGGAGCAACAGGGGGCCCACGAGGCTGAAGGACGCGCCTGGGGGGTAGGCTTGCCCCCCTGCCTTGTAGCCTCCTCTTTTGTGTCTTGACGTAGGGTCCAAGTCTCCGAGGTCTTGTTTGTTGAGAAAATCACGTTCCCGAAGGTTTCATTCCCTTTGGACTCCGTTTGATATTCCTTTTATTTGAAACCCTAAAACAGGCAAAAACAACAATTCTGGGTCGGGCCTCCGGTTAATAGGTTAGTCCCAAAAATAATATAAAAGTGGATAATAAAGCCCAGTAATGTCCAAAACAGTAGATAATATAGCATGGAGCAATCAAAAATTATAGATACGTTGGAGACGTATCATCCCTTAATGCGCGCTTGCGCTCCCGCTTAGGGATATGAGTAACGTAGATCATATTCACCGTTTTGACCTCGAGGAGGGGGGGGGGGTTCTTTTGTCCCCCTGTGTTCGGTGGGCGAGGCTCTTCATCATCGTCCTCGCTGGGCGGTCCTTTCCCCTTATGCTTGGTTTTAGCTTACCGGCCTGTTTAAAGACCCAACAGTTTATGTTGGTATGATTGGCAGGCTTGTCAAGGGTTCCATGAATCTAGCAAGGCCGATCGAGTATTCTGTCCAAACTAGATGGACCATCCTTGTTTCCTTTGAATGGCTTCTTCCGCTAACTAGGTTTAGAGCCACTGTATCCGGCGTTGACCACCGTATCTTCTGTATCTTCATTGTTGTTTTGATGCTTGTGTTTGTTGCACCGTGGCTTGCCGTTGCTGTCTCTGGCTTCGGAGGTACCATGGTTGCTAGTGTTGTTGGTTCTACGAGCTAGCCAGCTATCTTATCCCACGCAAAAGCGGGTCATAAGTGCGGTGAGAGCTGCCATAGAGTTCGGCTTTTCTTGGTCGAGGTGTCGGGCGAGCCACTCATCACGGACGCTGTGTTTAAAGGCGACGATGGCTTCAGCATCCGGAAAATTGACAGTTTGGTTCTTTTTAATTAAGAACCTAGTCCAGAGTTTCCGGGCTGACTCTCCGGGTTGCTGGACTATGTGACTAAGGTCATCGGCGTCTGGAGGCCGAACATAGGTGCCTTGGAACTTGTCTATAAAGGCATCCTCCAGATCTTCCCAGCTACCAATAGAGTTTTCAGGGAGGTTGTTTAACCAGTGCCGTGCTGGTCCCTTGAGTTTTAGGGGGGGGGTACTTGATGGCATGGAGATCGTCACCGCAAGCCATGTGAATGTGGAGAAGAAAATCTTCGATCCATACTACGGGATCCGTCGTACCATCGCATGATTCAATGTTCATGGGTTTAAACCCTTTTGGGAACTGGTGCTCCATTACCTCATCAGTGAAGCATAAGGGGTGTGCGGTGCCTCTGTATCGGGCGACGTCCCGACGCAATTTAGATGAAGTCCGTATGCGGTTTTCGGCCCTGGTGAGGTTATGCCTGTCAGGCCAAGTTTGACGCTCATCTTCTCGTGTTTGGGCGCGCCCCCTTGATCCATAGATTGATCTGGTTTGGCCTGCTCTGTTATTCAGGTCTTGTCGTAGATCGTAGGTGTATCTTGGAGCCGTTGTCTCTCTGCCCTTACGGCGAGGTGGAGCGGGTTGGTTTTCGGCGTGGGTGGCTGCTTTGTCACGCCCATGTGGTGGCTAATCCGGTTCATCGGCGCGGTCATGTTTTGACGGGTATGGCTTTACGGCCTCGTCATCGAATTGTGGCAGTAGTCGGCGCTTCGGATAAGTTTTAGTTGGGCGTTGAAGGCCATATTCTTCGGCAGTTAGGACCTGAGTCCATCTGTCGTTGAGCGTATCTTGTTTGGCTTGGAGCCGTTGCTGCTGCCTCTTTAGGCTACTTGCAGTGGCGATTAGTTGGCTCTTAAAGCGCTCCTACTCAAGTGGTTCCTCTGGCACGATGAAGTCTTCGTCACCAAGGCTCACATCATCCTCGGAGAGCGGTAGATAATTACTGTCCTCCGATTCCTCATTCCCGACCGGATCGTCGGGGTTAACTTGCCCCTCCTCCACATCATCCTATTCGGATGTCGGATCAAAGGGGGCTTCGGGGTCTTTGGCACCCTCCGGAGTGTTATCATCTTCGGTGCCGGTATTACTGTCTTTGCCACGACGCGATTTTGAGCGGCGTCGCCGATGTCGACACTTTGGCGGTGCCTAAGCAGGCTTGTCCTCCACCGGATCCTTGCTGCCGCCGTCCTCATCTTCTTTGGGTGTGTCCACCATATACACGTCATATGTGGCGGTGGCCGTCCAACGTCCGGTAAATGGCGGGTCTTGGCCTTGTTCTTCTCCGGCATCGTCGTCCATGTCGTCGATGTCTTCGAAGGCGTAGTCCACCATGTCAGTTAAATCTTCAACATTGGCTATGAAGTGGGTGGTGGGTGGGACGTAAAATACCCCGCTCTCAGCCCCTAGTCCGGGCTGGGCGTAGTTCGAAAATGATTCTTCGGTAATGGCGAGGGATCGCATTAAGTCCAGAGCCTTGTTTAATAGCAAGGTTTGTACAGGGAAACGAGAGTCCACGGGGCCGGCCGGGGCAAAGGCCTCCTAGCATGCTTGCTTGGAACGGACTTTGAGAGTTCGGAGCTGGAATCCAGGGGCGAGTCCGACCTTTCAATGATAGGCGGAACACGGTCTAATCCCGAATTCGCCATGGACACAATCGCCTCCAGATCCTTAATAGTGCGGTTCGCAGCAGAGAGTCCGATGGGCTCCAAGCTCCCATCTTTGGACCTGGTGGTTTTCTCCATATCTGAGGACAGAGCAGTGGTTGGGGCCGCGAACCCTTCGAAGATCAGGTCTCCTCGGATATCAGCGACATAATTTAGGTTCCCGAAACTGATCCGATGACTTTGGGCGTAGCTGTCGATCTGTTCGAGGTGGCCAATCGAGTTGGCACGCAGAACGAAGCCACCGAATACAAAAATCTGGCCGGGGAGGTAAGCTTCCCCGGAGATGGCATCATTGTAGATGATTGAACGAGCCATCAAGCCTTTTGTTGACGACACAGTGGAACTCTCAATGAAAGCACCAATGTTGGTGTTAAAACCGGCAGATCTTGGGTAGGGGTCCCGAACTATGCGTCTGAGGATCAAAGGTAACAGGAGGCAGGGGACATGATGTTTACCCAGGTTCGGGCCCTCTTAATGGAGGTAATACCCTACTTCCTACTTGATTGACTTTGATGAGTATAGGGATTACAAGAGTTTATCTACCTCGAGATCGTAATGGCTAAACCCTAGATGTCTAGCCTGTATGATTTGTCTTAGCCTCTATGGACTAAACCCTCCAGTTTATATAGACACCGGAGGGGCCTAGGGTTGTACAGAGTCGGTTTACAAAGAAAGGAAACTACACATCCTGACGCCAAGCTTGCCATCCATGCAAAGGAGAATCCCATCCGGACATGGGGGAAGGCCTTCTATCTTGTATCTTCACGACCCATCAATCCGGCCCATGTCACATGGGCTGTACGCCCGGGGACCCGCTAATCCAAGACTCCCTCAGGAGCCAAAGAATATTTGCAAGTATTAGTAGCTGAGTTGTCAATTCAACCACACCTAGAGATTAATTATCTGTAGCAAAGTGATCAGTAGCAAAGTAGTATGATAGTTTTGATAGTAGTAGTAATAGTAATAGCAATAGCAATGATTTTGTAGCAAGTATAATAGTAACAGTAGAAATAGTAACTTAGCAAGAGCAATATGAGAGAAATTTGTAGGCATTGGATCGGTGAATTCGTTGGATGAGATTTTTTCTAGAATATGCATGAGTGTGCATATCATATATTAAAGAAGAAAAGGGTGAAGAAACCCTCCACAAGGTTTACATACTAGTTATAAGGCCCATGGACCTCCACATCACATACTCTCTCTATTAGGAGCTACTCACCACCTACCTGCCTAGATATCCTACCAAAGAAGGAGTCGAGATCACACTTAAGTAGTCATGCCGACCTCCAAATCCGTCCTTCGCGCTCATTGTTCCAAAGCAGTAGTTGAAGTGACGGTGTTTCTCCATCGAATACTATCACATTGCGGTGCTTCCATAGTTCCCATAAACCTAGGATAATGATGGTCTTTAAGTCTTTGGTGGAAATATGATTCGCCACACGGGGGGAGCACCAGTCCACCAAAGTATCGTCCATAGCCGAGGCCTGCGATGTATCTCCCAGAGTGTTCCAAAGCCATAGCCATATAGTTCGTGAAAACACGCAGGTGAGTAGGATGTGAGTGATCATCTCGGCCTGCTGGTTGTAGAAGGGGCATGATGCTTGGTGAGGTAGCCCACGTCTTGCCAAGCGGTCAAAGGTCTAACAGCGATTCCGCATGGCCAACCAAGCGAAGAAGCGACATTGTAGGGGTGCCATTTGTTTCCAAGCAAACTCCGCATATGGGGCCACTTCTCGTCCCATGAACTTTGCCTCGTACACTGACCGGATGGAGTAGGTCCCGTTGCCCTCCCAGGCCCAGCATATGATATCCTCCTTCTCGGCATGCAATTCCACCTCTGCCACTGATACGTCTCCAACGCATCTGTAATTTTTGATTGTTCCATGCTATTATGTTATCTGTTTTGGATGTTTAATGGGCTTTATTATACACTTTTATATTATTTTTGGGACTAACGTACTAACGAAAGGCCTAGCGCAAATTGCTATTTTTTTCCTATTTCAGTGTTTCGCAGAAAAGGAATATCAAATGGAATCCAAACAGAATGAAACCTTCAGGAGAGTTATTTTTGGAACAAACATGATCCACGGGACTTGGAGTAGACTTCAAGAAAGGAGCGAGGAGGCCACGAGGCAGGGAGTCGCGCCTGCCCCCTAGGCGCGTCCCCCACCCTCGTGGGCCCCTCGCAGCTCCACCGACCTACTTCTTTCTCCTATATATATCTATATACACCAAAAACATCCAGGAGCACCACGAAACCCTATTTCCACTGCTGCAACCTTCTATACCCAAGAGATCCCATCTTGGGGCCTTTTCCAGAGCTCCGCCGGAGGGTGAATCGATCACGGAGGGCTTCTACATCAACACCATAGCCTCTCCGATGATGTGTGAGTAGTTTACGACAGACCTTCGGGTCCATAGTTATTAGCTAGATGGCTTCTTCTCTCTCTTTGGATCTCAGTACAAAGTTTTCCTCGATCTTCTTGGAGATCTATTCGATGTAATTCTTTTTGCGGTGTGTTTGTCGAGATCCGATGAATTGTGGGTCTATGATCAAGATTATCCATGAACAATTTTTGATTCTTCTCTGAAATATTTTATGTATGATTTGTTGTCTTTGCAAGTCTCTTCGAATTATCAGTTTGGTTTGGCCTACTGGATTGATGTTTCTTGCAATGGGAGAAGTGCTTAGCTTTGGGTTCAATCTTGCGGTGTCCTTTCCCAGTGACAGCACGGGCAGCAAGGCATGTATTGTATTGTTGCCATCGAGGATAAAAAGATGGGGTTTATATCATATTGCTTGAGTTTATCCCTCTACATCATGTCATCTTGCCCAATGTGTTACTCTATTCTTATGAACTTAATACTCTAGATGCATGCTGGATAGCGGTCGATGTGGGAGTAATAGTAGTAGATGCAGAATCGTTTCGGTCTACTTGGCGCGGACGTGATGCCTATATACATGATCATGCCTAGATATTCTCATAATTATGCACTTTTCTATCAATTGCTCGACAGTAATTTTTTTTACCCACCGTAATACTTATGCTATCTTGAGAGAAGCCACTGGTGAAACCTATGGCCCCCGGGTCTATCTTCCATCATATAAGTTTCCAATCTATTTTACTTTGCAATCTTTACTTCCTATATATATAATAAAAATACCAAAAATATTTATCTTATTATCTCTATCAGATCTCACTCTTGTAAGTGACCGTGAAGGGATTGACAACCCCTTTATTGCGTTGGTTGTGAGGTTCTTATTTGTTTGTGTAGGTGCGAGATGACTTGCGCGTAGTCTCCTACTGGATTGATACCTTGGTTCTCAAAAACTGAGGGAATTACTTACGCTACTTTGCTGCATCACATTTTCCTCTTCAAGGGAAAACCAACGCAGTGCTCAAGAGGTAGCAGCCACACTTTCCCAAAGCCGCACGTATTCCTCTATGTTTTCTAGCCCTAGGTTGGGGCCAACATCTGTAGCCCAAGTACTGCCCATGAGAGTGTGTCGTACTATGCGTGACTTCTTGATGCGAGGAGCCACAACATCATATATGTGTGGTTCCACGTCCTGAACTCTGCTGCCATGGAGCCATTTATCCTCCCAGAACAAGACTATATCCCCGTTACCAACGATCGCCTGCGTTGCTGCCTAGAAGATCTCTTTTGCTTGGGAGCTGACGTCGATCTCAAACCCTGCCCATGGTCGTTCTTTATCAGTGCATTTCAACCATAGCCACGGCACTTGTAAAGCGGAGTTCAGCCATCTTAGGATGGGGATGCCGAGGCCCCCTACCCATCGAGGGGTGCACACCTGCTCCCAGGCCACTGAGCAATTCCTGCCATGCGCCTCACGCTTGGCACACCACAAGAAGCCAGAGAAAATCTTTTCTAGTGATTGAATTGTCTCCGCGGGTAGGTCAAGGGACATGAGGGCGTATATCAGGATAGCACATAGCACAGATTGAACAAGAAGTAGCCTGCCGTTCTTAGGTAATGAAGTACCTCCCCAAGTAGGCAACTTATTCGCCAGCCGATCGACGAGATAGCTAAACTGATGTGTCGTTTGTTTCCTGATACTTAGTGGCAGTCTGAGATACTTGCACGGGAAGGAGCCAATCATGCAGCCAATTATCTCCTGTATCATATCTTTCTGGCTATCCGAGCATTGGATAGGCATGGCCGCACTTTTCTGGAAGTTCACGTGCAAACCAGAGGCCATCCCGAAAGCCTCAAAAATTTGTGCACAGCAACACAGCTCCACCTCTTTCGGTTTTAGGAAAATCATCACGTCGTCCGCATAAATTGAGAGACGCTCATGCAGGCCTCGATGAGTAAGTGGTTCTAGCAAACCCAACATCCTGGCCCTAACAAATATCTTGTGCAATACTTCCATGGCGATAATGAAGATCATCGATGAAACCAGATCCCCTTGCCGCAATCCTTTCCTAGGCGCAATTGGCCTTCCGGGAGTACCATTGATCAGAACACGTGTAGAGGAGGTAGCCGAGAGTTCACAAATCCATCCAATGCACCTTGATGTGAAACCCATTGCCGAGAGCACTTCCACCAACAAAGGCCACTTTATTGAATCGAACGCCTTGGACATATCCAATTTTAGCATGACCGACGATATCTTGAGTGCATGCAGACGTCTAGCCGTGCCCTGTACCATCATGAAGTTATCATGAATGGACTACCCGTGCACGAACGCACTCTGATGAATACCAACTAGCTCCGGTAGTTCGTCAGTTAGGCGGACTGATAATGTCTTCGCAAAGATCTTGACAGCCCCATGCACGAGGCTGACCGGTCTGAGGTCCCGTATGTCCACCGCACCATCCAACTTGGGTATTAGAGTGATTAGAGCCTTATTGATCTTGTGCATACCTCACATATCTCCATGGTGGAAAGAGTGCATTGCCCGCATGAAATCCTCTCGGATAATGTCCCAACATACATAGAAGAAATGCCCCATGTAGCCATCGGGTCCGGGTGCTTTGTCTAGGGGCATCGACTTGATTACCTTAAGAACCTCATCCACCGTGAAGATCATGTCCAAGTGAGATAGATCCCTCTGAGGTAGACCCAACTCAGTGAGATCCAGGCCATACTCCCTCGTTGGCATGCTTCCAAGAAGGTCTGTATAGTAGTCATCCGCGGCCTCCGCTATTTCTTCGTGTCCCGATAAGATTCTATCCCAATGCCTTAGTGTAGTGATCATGTTCCTCCGTCTTCGGTGAGAGGCATGCAAATGAAAAAATTGTGTGCTAGCATCGCCTTCCCTCAACCATAGCATCCTTGAATGTTGCCTCGCAATCGATCTATCAAGCGATGAGAGGCCAAGTAATTTTTTCTCAAGCAGCCGTCTAAGGGACGTCTCGCTGGTTGAGAGATTTCCTGATTCCATCGCCCCATCCAACCGATGTATTACCTCAAGGGCAATGCCAATCTGCATCTTAATGTTTCCAATCCATTTGTCACTCCATTGCTGCAATCTCTTAGCCGTGGCCCGTAGCTTGGCATCAAGCACCGCGAAAGGGTTGCCATCCACTGGGACAAAAGCCCAAGCTTCTGTAACCACTTCTTTGAAATCTTCTTTCTTTGTCTAGAAAGCCTCAAATTTAAACCTCTTGCCCGTGTGAACATCAGCATTTAAGTCTAATAGAAGAGGTGCGTGATCGGACACAGCCATCCCCAAGGACGAGAGGAAGTAGGATGGGTAGCTCTCCTCCCAAGACACCACCGTGAAGACATGATCAATTTTCTCCAGAGTGGCGTTTTCTCTTTCATTAGACCACATATACCTCCGCCCATTGAGGTAGACCTCTTTGAGTTCAAGCCGATTTAGTTGTGCATGAAATCTAGGCACCGGTACGCGTCGGTGCTATACAAACGGTTTTTAACCCCTTTTCACGATAGCATTTGGAACCGTCACCAAGTGAGTGTGGCGATAGGGGGGTCCTTCCCACACGACCTAGAAATCGTCGGGGATAGGCCCTCCTGGGACACAGGCTGGGGCCGTACGCGGTCGGGCGAGGCATCGAAACCCAATCATTTTCGTAGGTATGTACATCCCACACGGTGAATCCCAGAAAAACATTTCCGTAGTATGTACATCCCACACAGTGAATCCCAGAAAAACATTTCCATATGTATGTACATCCCACATGATGAATCCTAGAAAAACATTTCCGTAGGTATGTACATCCCACACGGTGAATCCCAGAAAAACATTTCCGTAGGTATGTACATCCCACACGATGAATCCTAGGAACACATTTCCGTAGGTATGTACATCCCACATCGTGAATCCGAGAAAAACATTTCCGTAGGTATGTATATCACACATAGTCAATCCAAGGAAAAAGTTTCTGTTCGTATGTACATCCCACATAGTTTTCTGTGTAGGCTAGTGTGTCACAGGTGTAAGTATCACACACGGTCTGCCTTGGTTAACTATTTGCTTTTATCAACTACATCACACACGATTTGATGAAGAAAACTATGTGGCATTGGGCTATCCATCACAAGTGCTTTTACTGCTAGAACCGTTTGCAAAGGTCGATGACACATTTAGCAGGTTTATTAGTTCACAATTAATAATTCCAGTATTACGCAAATTCACATTTCATATTGAAAAGTTGTTTGCCAATTTCATATCACGCACATAAATATACTATAACATCACAGTACGATAGCTACATGAAAACAACACAGTTCAACATATAGCTAGTTCAATTTCATAAGAATAATATATTCATTTCCCTAATCAAGATCATCCAGGCTACCTCTGCTTTCAGTTCAGTAAGAACCTCTTTTGCACTATAATATGTCCATTTTCCATCATGTTTTCTTACTGTTATTTATAATGTTTTTATCCATAATAATGCTTTTGGAGTAATTCTAATGCCTTTTCTCTCATAATTTGCAAGGAACACACCAAGAGGGAGAATTCCAGCAGCTGGAAATCTGGACCTGGAAAAGCTACGTCAAGCCACCTATTCTGCACAACTCCAAATGAGGTGAAACTTCATGGAGATTTTTTATGGATTATTTAAGAAATACTAGGGCCAATAAACACCAGAGGGGGGCCACCAGGTGGGCACAACCCACCTGGGCGCACCCTGGTGGGTTGTGGCCTCCTCGGCCCACCTCCGGTGCCCATCTTCTGGTATATAAGTCATTTTGACCTAGAAAAAACAAGGAGAGGACTTTCGGGACGAAGCGCCGCCGCCTTGAGGCAGAACTTGGGCAGGAGCACTTTTGCCCTCTGGTGGAGCGATTCCGCCGGGGGAACTTCCCTCCTGGAGGGGGAAATCATCCTCATCATCATCACCAACAGCTCTCCCATCTCGGGGAGGGCAATCTCCATCAACATCTTCAACAACACCATCTCCTCTCAAACCCTAGTTCATCTCTTGTGTGCAATCTTGTTAGCGGAACTATAGATTGGTGCTTGTGGGTGACTAGTAGTGTTGATTACATCTTGTAGTTGATTACTATATGGTTTATTTGGTGGAAGATTATATGTTCAGATCCATTATGCTATTTAATACCCCTCGAATTATTGAGCATGATTATTATTTGTGAGTAGTTACTTTTGTCCTTGAGATCACGGGAGAAATCATGTTGCAAGTAATCATGTGAACTTGATATGTGTTCGATATTTTGATAGTATGTATGTTGTTATTCCCTTAGTGGTGTCATGCGAACGTCGACTACATGACACTTCACCATATTTGGGCCTAAGGGAATGCATTGTGGAGTAGCAATTAGATGGTGGGTTGCGACAGTGAAAGAAGCTTAAACCCCAGTTTATGCGCTATGTCGTAAGGGACCGATTGGATCCAAACGTTTAATGCCATGGTTAGAATTTATTCTTAATACTTTTCTCGTAGTTGCGGATGCTTGCGGGAGGGTTAATCATAAGTATGAGGTTTGTTCAATTAAGATTATCAAAGTAGCGAACACAAATCAAACCAATATGATGAAAGTGACTAGATGAAATTCCCGTGCACCCTCAAGAACGCTTTTCTTATCTTACGAGACCGTTTTGGCATGTCCTTTGCCTCAAAAGGATTGGGCTACCTTGCTGCACTTTTGTTACTACTATCATTACTTGCTCATTACAAGTTATCTTGCTATCAAACTACTCCGCTACTTACAATTTCAACACTTGCAGAGATTACCTTACTGAAAACTACTTGTCATTTCCTTCTGCTCCTTGTTGGGTTCGACACTCTCACTTATCGAAAAGAGCTAAAATTGATCCCCTATACTTGTGGGTTATCAAGGCTATTTTATTGCGCAGTTGCCAGGGAATGAAGCTCCTTTCGTAAGTGGAATTTGGTAAGGAAACATTGATATAGTGTGCTGAAATTTATTGTCACTTGTTACTATGGAAAACAATCCTTTGAGGGGTTTGTTCGGGGCATCTTCACCTCATCCGGAACCACAATTAGCAACCCCTCAACCTACTGCACCTACTGAAAATATTTAATATGAAATTCCTTTGGGTATGATAGAACAACTGCTAGCTAAGCCTTATGCAGGAGATGGAACCAAACATCCTGATATGCACTTCATATATGTGGAACAAACTTGCGGATTTTTTAAGCTTGCAGGTTTACCCAAGGATGAAGTGATGAAAAAGGTTTTCCCTTTATCTTTGAAGGGAAAATTATTGGAATGGTATAGGCTATGTGATGATATTGGATCATGGAATTGGAATTGTTTGAAATTGGAGTTCCACCGAAAATTTTATCCTATGCATCTAGTTCATCGTGATTAGAATTATATATATAGAGAAAGTATCACTCTAGCTTGGGGGAGGCTTAAGTCAATGTTATATTCATGCCCCAATCATGAGCTCTCAAGAGAAATTATTATCCAGAATTTTTATGCTCGGCTTTCTCATCATGATCAAACCATGCTTGATACTTCTTGTGCTGGTTCATTTATGAAGAAGACTATTGAATTCTGGTGGGATCTTTTGGAAAGAATTAAATGTAACCTTGAAGATTGGGAACTCGACGAAGGTAAAGAGTCAGGTATTAAACTTAAGTATGATTGTGTTAAATATTTTATGGATGCTGATGCTTTTCAAAAGTTTAGCACTAAATATGGACTTGACTCTGAGATAGTAGCCTCCTTTTGTGAATCATTTGCTACTCATGTTGAACTCCCTAAGGAGAAGCGGTTTAAATATCACCCACCTATTAAAGAAGAAATTAAAGAACCAGTACCAGTTAAAGAAGAAACTATACTTTATAATGTTGATCCAGTTGTTCCTTCTGCTTATATTGGGAAACCACCATTCCCTGATGAACAAATTAAAGTTGAACCTAGTATTGCTATGGTTAAAGATCTACTAGAAGAAGATATGGATGGGCATGTTATTTATTTATGTGAAGAAGCTGCTAGAATTGCTAAACCTGATAAAAGAGATAAACATAGACCTATTGTTGGCATGCCTGTTATTTCAGTTAAAATAGATCACTTTTATCATGGTTTATGTGACATGGGTGCTAGTGTGAGTGCTATTCCTTACACTTTATATGAAGATATCATGAAAGACATAGCACCTGCCGAGATAGAAGAAATAGATATTAATATTAAATTTGCTAATAGAGACACTATATCACCAATTGGGATTGTTAGAGATGTTGAGGTCTTGTGTGGGAAAATAAAATACCCTACTGATTTTCTTGTTCTTGGTTCCCCACAAGATGACTTTTGTCCCATTATCTTTCGTAGACCTTTCTTGAATACAGTTAATGCTAAGATAGATTGTATGAAACAAACTGTTGGTGTTAGCTTCAGTAATGCGTCTCATGAGTTTAATTTTTCCAAGTTTAGTAGAAACCATCATGAAAAAGAATTGCCTAGTAAGGATGAATTAATTGGTCTTGCTTCTATTGCTATTCCACCTACCGATCCTTTAGAACAATATTCCCTAGACCATGGAAATGATTTACATATGCATGAAAGAAATGAAATAGATAAGGTTTTCTTTGAACAACGTCCTCTACTTAAACACAATCTACCTATTGAAACTCTAGGAGGTCCTCCTCCACCTAAAGGTGATCTTGTGTTTGTATTAAAACAATTGCCAGACACTTTGAAATATGCTTATCTCGATGAAAAGAAGATATATCCTATAATTATTGGTGCTAACCTTTCAGAACATGAAGAAGAAAGATTATTCAAAGTTCTAAGGAAGGATCAGGCTGCTATTGGATATACTCTTGATGATTTAAAGGGCATTAGTCCCACTCTATGTCAGCACAAGATTAATATGGAACCTGATGCTAAACCCGTTGTTGATTACCAACGTCGGTTGGATCCAAAAATGAAGGAAGTGGTAAGAACGAAAGTCTGAAAACTTCTGGAAGCAGGTATAATCTATCCTATATCTGATAGTAGATGGGCAAGTCCTATTCATTGTGTCCCTAAGAAAGGAGGTATTACTATTGTTCCTAATGATAAGAATGAACTTATTCCACAAAGAATTTTTACAGGCTATAGAATGGTAATTTATTGCAGAAAATTAAACAAAGCAACTAGGAAAGATCATTGCCCCTTGCCTTTTATTGATCAAATGCTTGAAATATTATCTAGCACACACACTTTTGCTTCCTAGATGGATATTCTAGATTTTCACAAATACATGTTTCTCAACCTGATCAAGAAAAGACTACTTTTACTTGTCCCTTTGGAACTTATGCTTATAGACGTATGCCTTCTGGTTTATGTAATGCACCTTCTACCTTTCAAATATGTATGACTACTATATTCTCCGACTTTTCTGAAAAGATTGTTGAGGTTTTCATGGATGACTTTTATGTTTATGGGAAATCTTTTGATGATTGTTTAGGCAATCTCGAGTGAGTTTTGCAGATATGTGAACAAACAAATCTTGTCTTGAATTGGGAGAAGTGCCACTTTATGGTTAATGAAGGAATTGTCTTGGGTCATAAAATTTCTGAAAGAGGTATTGAAGTGGTCCAAGCTAATTAAGGTTGATGCAATTGAGAAAATGCCATGTCCTAAGGACATCAAAGGTATTCATAGTTTCCTAGGCCATGTTGGTTTCTATAGGATATTTATCAAAGACTTTTCTAAAATTTCTAGGCCTCTTACTAATCTTTTGCAAAAGGATATTCCTTTTGTTTTTGATGATAATTGTCTTGAGGCCTTTGAAACACTCAAGAAAGCGTTAATATCTGCACCTATTATTCAACCACCTGATTGGAACTTGCCTTTTGAAATTATGTGTGATGTTAGTGATTACGTTGTAGGTGCTGTTCTAGGACAAAGAGTTGATAAGAAATTAATGTTATTCATTATGCTAGTAAAACTCTAGACAGTGCTCAAAGAAATTATGCTACTACTGAAAAAGAATTCTTAGCAGCGGTGTTTTCCTGTGATAAATTTAGATCTTATATTATTGAATCCGAAGTAACTGTTCACACAGACCATGCTGCTATTAAATATCTTATGGAAAAGAAAGATGCTAAACCTAGACTTATTCGTTGGGTTCTCTTATTAGAAGAATTTGATTTACATATCATTGATAGAAAAGGAGCTGAGAACCCCGTAGCTGATAATTTGTCTAGGCTTGAAAATGTGCTAGATGACCCACTACATATTGATGATATTTTTTGTCGGGGATATACCCCGTGGTATGACCCGGCCGGATATATGACCCGACCTGACTTGGTGTTTCATTGGAAACCCGCCAGAATATTGGTGACTCATGTGTCTGGCGGTTCACTAGCGTGACGACTCACGAGCCTGGTGACTTAATGATGGCCCCGACGGCGGGTCAGGCGGACAACAAGGGCCCAAGGCCTAGTTGGCCAGTTCATGTAATGGTGGGCCGGCTTAAGACGGCAGGCATGAGGAATATTTCCTTTACGAGGAAGCAATTGATGTCTACTACACAACCTTCTTCTTGTAGACGTTGTTGGGCCTCCAAGTGCAGAGGTTTGTAGGACAGTAGCAAATTTCCCTCAAGTGGATGACCTAAGGTTTATCAATCCGTAAGAGGCGTAGGATGAAGATGGTCTCTCTCAAACAACCCTGCAACCAAATAACAAAAAGTCTCTTGTGTCCCCAACACACCCAATACAATGGTAAATTGTATAGGTGCACTAGTTCGGGGAAGAGATGGTGATACAAGTGGTGTATGGATAGTAGATAAAGGTTTTTGTAATCTGAAAATATAAAAACAGCAAGGTAGCTAGTGATAAAAGTGAGCACAAACGGTATTGCAATGATAGGAAATAAGGCCTAGGGTTCATACTTTCACTAGTGCAAGTTCCCTCAACAATAATAGCATAATTGGATCACATAACTACCCCTCAACATGCAACAAAGAGTCACTCCAAAGTCACTAATAGCGGAGAACAAATGAAGAGATTATGGTAGGGTATGAAACCACCTCAAAGTTATTCTTTCCAATCAATCCGTTGGGCTATTCCTATAAGTGTCACAAACAGCCCTAGAGTTCATACTAGAATAACACCTTTAGACGCAAATCAACCAAAACCCTAATGTCACCTAGATACTGCAATGTCACCTCAAGTATCCGTGGGTATGATTATACGATATGCATCACACAATCTCAGATCCATCTATTCAACCAACACATAGAACCTCAAAGAGTGCCCCAAAGTTTCTACCGGAGAATCAAGACGAAAACGTGTGCCAACCCCTATGCATAGGTTCATGGGCGGAACTCGCAAGTTGGTCACCAAAACATACATCAAGTGAATCACGTGGTATCCCATTGTCACCACAGATACGCACGGCAAGACATACATCAAGTGTTCTCAAATCTTTAAAGACTCAATCCGATAAGATAACTTCAAAGGGGAAACTCAATCCATTACAAGAGAGTAGAGGGGGAGGAGAAACATAAGATCCAACTATAATAACAAAGCTCGTGATACATCAAGATCGTATCACCTCAAGAACATGAGAGAGAGAGAGAGAGAGATCAAACACATAGCTACTGGTACATACCCTCAGCCTCGAGGGAGAACAACTCTCTCCTCGTCATGGAGAGTACCGGGATGATGAAGATGGCCACCGGAGAGGAATTTCCCTCTTCGGCAGGGTGCCGGAATGGGTCTAGATTGGTTTTCGGTGGCTACGGAGGCTTATGGCGGCGGAACTCCCGATCTATTGTGCTCCCCGATCGTTTTAGGGTATATGGAAATATATAGGCGGAAGAGATACGTCAGGGGAACCACGATGGGCCCACGAGGGTGGAGGGTGCACCTAGGGGGGTGGGCGCGCCCCCTGCCTCATGGCTTCCTTGTTGCTTCCCTTACGTGGACTCCAAGTCTCCCGGGTTGCTTTCCTTCCAAAAATAAGTTCCGTGAAGTTTCAGGTCAATTGGAATCCCTTTGATTTTCCTTTTCTGTGATACTCTAAAACAAGGAAAAAAAATAGAAACTGGCACTGGGCTCTTGGTTAATAGGTTAGTCCCAAAAATCATATAAAATAGCATACAAATGCATATAAAACATCCAAGGTTGATAATATAATACTCCCTCCGTTTCAAATTACTCGTCGCAGAAATGGATGTATCTAGAACTAAAATACATCTAGATACATCCATACCTACGACAAGTACTTCGGAACGGAGGGAGTAGCATGGAACAATCAAAAATTATAGATACGTTGGAGATGTATCAGCATCCCCAAGCTTAATTCCTACTCGTCCTCGAGTAGGTAAATGATAAAAACAGAATTTTTGATGTGGAATGCTACCTAACATATTTCTCTAAGTAATTCTCTTCATTTTGGCATGAATGTTTAGATCCGTAAGATTCAAGACAAAAGTTTAATATTGACATAAAAATAATAATACTTCAAGCATACTAACAAAGCAATTATGTCTTCTCAAAATAACATGGTCAAAGAAAGCTATCCCTACAAAATCATATAGTCTGGCTGTGCTCCATCTTCACCACACAAAATATTTAAATCATGCACAACCCCGATGACAAGCCAAGCAATTGTTTCATACTTTTGATGTTCTGTAACTTTTTCAATCTTCGCGCAATACATGAGCGTGAGCCATGGACATAGCACTATAGGTGGAATAGAATGGTGGTTGTGGAGAAGACAAAAAGCGAGAAGAAAATCTCACATCAACTAGGTGTATCAACGGGCTATGGAGATGCCCATCAATAGATATCAATGTGAGTGAGTAGGGATTGCCATGCAACAGATGCACTAGAGCTACAAGTATATGAAAGCTCAACAAAAGAACTAAGTGGGTGTGCATCCAACTCGCTTGCTCATGAAGACCTAGGGCAATTTTGAGGAATCCCATCATTGGAATATACAAGCCAAGTTATAGAATGTAAAATTCCCACTAGTATATGAAAGTGACAACATAGGAGACTCTCTATCATGAAGATCATGGTGCTACTTTGAAGCACAAGTGTGGTAAAAGGATAGTAGCATTGCCCCTTCTCTCTTTTTCTCTCATTTTTTTATGTTTTTTTATTTTTTTGGGCCATCTATTTTTTTACGGCCTCTTTTTTTGGGGCTTCTTTGGCCTCTTTTTTTTGTCCAGAATCTCATCCCGACTGCGGGGGAATCATAGTCTCCATCATCCTTTCCTCACTGGGACAATGCTCTAATAATGATGATCATCACACTTTTATTTACTTACAACTCAAGAATTACAACTCGATTCTTAGAACAAAATATGACTCTATATGAATGCCTCCAGCGGTGTACCGGGATGTGCAATGACTCATGAGTGACATGTATGAAAGAATTATGAATGGTGGCTTTGCCACAAATACGATGTCAACTACATGATCATGCAAAGCAATATGATAATGATGAAGCGTGTCATAATAACGGAACGATGGAAAGTTGCATGGCAATATATCTCGGAATGGCTATGGAAATGCCATGATAGGTAGGTATGGTGGCTGTTTTGAGGAAGGTATATGGTGGGTGTATGATACCGGCGAAAGGTGCGCGGTATTAGAGAGGCTAGCAATGGTGGAAGGGTGATAGTGCGTATAATCCATGGGCTCAACATTAGTCATAAAGAACTCACATACTTATTGCAAAAAATTATTAGTTATCGAAACAAAGTACTACACGCATGCTCCTAGGGGGATAGATTGGTAGGAAAAGACCATCGCTCGTCCCCGACCGCCACTCATAAGGAAGACAATAAATAAATAAATCATGCTCCGACTTCATCACATAACGGTTCACCATACATGCATGCTACGGGAATCACAAACTTCAACACAAGTATCTCTCAAATTCACAACTACTCAACTAGCATGACTCTAATATCACCATCTTCATATCTCAAAACAATTATCAAGCATCAAACTTCTCATAGTATTCAATGCACTTTATATGAAAGTGTTTATTACATCCCTCTTGGATGCCCATCATATTAGGAATAATTTCATAACCAAAGAAAATTACCATGCTGTTCTAAAGACTCTCAAATTAATATAAGTGAGGCATGAGAGTTCATCTATTTCTACAAAATAAAACCACCTCCGTGCTCTAGAAAGATATAAGTGAAGCACTAGAGCAAACGACAAACTACTCCGAAAGATATAAGTGAAGATCAATGAGTAGTCGAATAATCATGCAACTATATGAAGACTCTCTAACATTTAAGAATTTAAGATATTGGTGTTTTATTCAAACAGCAAGCAAAACAAAATAAAATGGCATTCTAAGAATGGAAAACATCATGTGAAGAAGCAAAAACTTGGGATCAACCGAAACTAACCGATAGTTGTTGGAGAAGAAAGGTGGGATGCCAACCGGGGCATCCCCAAGCTTAGATGCTTGAGACCTCTTGAAATATTATCTTGGGATGCCTTGGGCATCCCCAAGCTTGAACTTATGTGTCTCCTTAATTCCTCTCATATCACGGTCTCCCTAAATCTCAAAAGCTTCATCCACACAAAACTCAACAAGGACTCGTGAGATAAGTTAGTATAAACCATTGCAAAAACCTTATTATATTCTACTGTATAAAATCACTAAAATTATTATTCAACATTGCATACTAAATTACTCTGCATATTTAATAGTACTATCCTCAAATAGAATCATTAAAGAAGCAAACATATGCTAATAATGCAAACATAACAGCAATCTGCTTAAACAGGACAGTCTGTAAAGAGTGCAGCAAGATCCATACTTCCCTAGCTCCAATAATTATGAAAGAAAATTCCCACTGTATTAAATTTATCAGAGCTTAATATGCAAAAGGTTTCAACATTTTATCACATTCTGACTTTTCTAGGGAATTATTGTAACAGCGGTAAACTTTCTGTTTTCAAACAGCAACATGTGGACTTCTAAAATAGGCATAGTAAAGGCTATCAATGCCACTTTTATTGAAATAAAAGATGAAAAACATTGTTCTAAATAACAGAAATCAAATCTTAATAAAATAAATTGATGCTCCAAGCAAAACACATATCATGTGGTGGATAAAAATATAGCTCCAAGTAAAGTTACCGATGAACGAAGACGAAAGAGGGGATGCCTTCCGGGGCATCCCCAAGCTTAGTCTCTTGGATATCCTTGAATATTACCTTGGGTGCCTTGGGAATCCCCAAGCTTAGGCTCTTTCCACTCCTTATTCCATAGTCCATCGAATCCTTACCCAAAACTTGAAAACTTCACAACACAAAACTTAACAGAAAACTCGTAAGCTCTGATAGTATAAGAAAATAAATCACCACTTCAAGGTACTGTAATGAACTCATTCTTTATTTATATTGGTGTTAAACCTAATGTATTCCATCTTCTCTATGGTTTATAAACTATTTTACTAGCCATGGATTCATCAAAATAAGTAAACAACACATGAAAAACAGAATCTGTCAAAAACAGAACAGTCTGTAGTAATCTAGATCAAACGTATACTTCTGGAACTCATAAAATTCTCAAATAAATTGCTGGACCTGAGGAATTTATATATTAATCATATTCAAAAAGAATTAACTAACTAGCAAATTCCAAATAAAGATGGCAGCAATTCTCGTGAGCGCTAAAGTTTCTGTTTATTTACAGCATGATCAACAAGACTTTCCCCAAGTCTTCCCAAAGGTTCTACTTGGCACAAACACTAATTAAAACCACATATAAACAGAGGCTAGATGAATTATTTATTAATAATCAGGAAAAAAAGCAAGGAACTAAAATAAAATTGGGTTGCCTCCCAACAAGCGCTATCATTTAACGCCCCTAGCTAGGCATGATGATTTCAACGATGCTCACATAAAAGATAAGAATTGTAACATAAAGAGAGCATCATGAAGAATATGACTAGCACATTTAAATCTAACCCACTTCCTATGCATAGGGATTTTATGAGAAAACAACTTATGGGAACAATAATCAACTAGCATAGGAAGGCAAAACAAGCATAACTTCAAATTTTTAAGCACATAGAGAGGAAATTTGATATTATTGCAATTCCTAAAAGCATATATTCCTCCCTCATAATAATTTTTAGTAGCATCATGAATGAATTCAACAATATAACCAGCACCTAAAGCATTCTTTTCATGATCTACAAGCATAGAAATTTTACTACTCTCCACATAAGCAAAATTCTTCTCATGAATAATAGTGGGAGCAAACTCAACAAAATAACTATCATGTGATTGAAAATTAAGATCAAGATGACAAGTTTCATGGTTACCATTATTATTTAAAGCATATGTGTCATCACAATAATCATCATAGATAGGAGGCATGCTTTCATCATAATAAATTTTCTCATCAAAACTTGGGAGACTAAAAATGTCATCTTCATTAAACGTAGCATCCCCAAGCTTGTGGCCTTGCATATCATTAGCATCATAGATATTCAAGGAATTCATACTAACGACATTGCAATCATGCTCATCATTCAAAGATTTAGTGCCAAACATTTTAATACATTCTTCCTCTAGCAATTGAGCACAATTATTAGAATCCTTATTTTCATGATAGATATTAAAAAGATGAAGCATATGAGGTACCCTTAATTCCATATTTTTTATAGTTTTCTTGTATAAACTAAACTAGTGATAAAACAAGAAACTAAAAGATTCGATTGCAAGATCTAAAGATATACCTTCAAGCACTCACCTCCCCGGCAACGGCACCAGAAAAGAGCTTGATGTCTACTACACAACCTTCTTCTTGTAGACGTTGTTGGGCCTCCAAGTGCAGAGGTTTGTAGGCAGTAGAAAATTTCCCTCAAGTGGATGACCTAAGGTTTATCAATCCGTAGGAGGCGTAGGATGAAGATGGTCTCCCTCAAAAAACCCTGCAACCAAATAACAAAAAGTCTCTTGTGTCCCCAACACACCCAATACAATGGTAAATTGTATAGGTGCACTAGTTCGGGGAAGAGATGGTGATACAAGTGGTATATGGATAGTAGATAAAGGTTTTTGTAATCCAAAAATATAAAAACAGCAATGTAGCTAGTGATAAAAGTGAGCACAAACGGTATTGCAATGATAGGAAATAAGGCATAGGGTTCATACTTTCACTAGTGCAAGTTCCCTCAACAATAATAGCATAATTGGATCACATAACTACCCCTCAACATGCAACAAAGAGTCACTCCAAAGTCACTAATAGCGGAGAACAAAAGAAGAGATTATGGTAGGGTATGAAACCACCTCCAAGTTATTCTTTCCAATCAATCCGTTGGGCTATTCCTATAAGTGTCACAAACAGCCCTAGAGTTTGTACTAGAATAACACCTTAAGACACAAATCAACCAAAACCCTAATGTCACCTAGATACTCCAATGTCACCTCAAGTATCCGTGGGTATGATTATATTATATGCCTCACACAATCTCAGATTCATCTATTCAACCAACACATAGAACCTCAAAGAGTGCCCCAAAGTTTTTACCGGAGAATCACGACGAAAACGTGTGCCAACCCTTATGCATAGGTTCATGGGTGGAACCCGCAAGTTGGTCACCAAAACATACATCAAGTGAATCACATGGTATCCATATCACCACAGATACGCACGGCAAGACATACATCAAGTGTTCTCAAATCTTTAAAGACTCAATCCGATAAGATAACTTAAATGGGAAACTCAATCCATTACAAGAGAGTAGAGGGGGAGGAGAAACATGAGATCCAACTATAATAGCAAAGCTCGTGATACATCAAGATCGTGTCAAATCAAGAACACGAGAGAGAGAGAGAGAGATCAAACACATAGCTACTGGTACATACCCTCAGCCCCGAGGGAGAACTACTCCCTCCTCGTCATGAAGAGCACCGGGATTATGAAGATGGCCACCGGAGAGAGATTCCCCCTCCGACAGGGTGCCGGAATGGGTCTATATTGGCATTCGGTGGCTATGGAGGCTTCTGGCAGCAGAACTCCCGATCTATTGTGTTCCCGATCGTTTTAGGGTATATGGAAATATATAGGCGGAAGAGATACGTCCGGGGAGCCACGAGGGGCCCACGAGGGTGGAGGGCGTGCCCCCTGCCTCGTGGCTTCCTCGTTGCTTCCCTTACATGGACTCCAAGTCTCCCGAGTTGTTTTCCTTCCAAAAATATGTTCTGTGAAGTTTCAGGTCAATTGGACTCCGTTTGATTTTCCTTTTCTGCGATACTCTAAAATAAGGAAAAAAAACAGAAACTGGCACTGGCTCTAGGTTAATAGGTTAGTCCCAAAAATCATATAAAATAGCATACAAATGGATAGAAAACATCCAAGGTTGATAATATTATAGCATGGAACAATCAAAAATTATAGATACGTTGGAGACGTATCAGCAAGACCCGTACTTGTATCCGACTTGTAATAGAGAATAAGTTAGTTCTATTCTTACTAGGACTCTACATGTAAGCCGCCTCTCCAAACTTATATAAGGAGGGGCAGGGCTCCCCAAAGAGGAACAAGCAACAAGAAACAATATCTATGGACAGACACAAAGGGGGAGCCGGCTTATGCGGCGACTCTCTCATGAGCATAATGAGATCTAGCCACAACCAGCATGTAGGGCTATTCCGGATGATGTTTGCCGGGGCCCGAAGCTGTCTAAATACTTGTCTTGTGTTGCGTCTCTCGATTCTGCTCAACCCCTCTCAAGCTACTACAAAGATGCGTTGCCCTCACGACTAAGTCCTCACACTAGGACATCTGCCGTGACAATTCCATGACAGTTGGCGCCCACCGTGGGGCTCGCGCACAATGGTGTTGAGCTCTTGGAGGGATCTCTCTCAGGGATTGAGAAAGCTTGCGATAGGCAGGATAAAGGAAAACCACCACGGATGATCCATATGATCCGGTTTACGGTGATCAACACCTGCTACTCCAAATCGGTAATGAGTAAAATCCAGAAGCGCACTAGACCCAATCCGTTCATGGTCTGCTCGCATATATAAAAGGAAACCAGAAGAAGATCGCTACATCCAGCCAAAAAAGAACAGATGATCAAATCGGATGTTACAAGTGAATTTATTGCAATAGCCTACTAGCGATGAGGAAAAATAATTCACAACAACAGTGCTATACTGCGGCAGCGCCGGACAGGGTATATTGTAATTTTTTGCAAAGTGCTAGTATGGTCAATTGTTATCCAGATTCAGCCAAGAGATTGCCTCGGAGTACGACTTGATTACACAAAGATGCGACTGCCTTATCCATCATTTAGAAAAGGTAAACGTTTAAAACCGGCGCGCCGGCCGAACCATTATGCCGGTCGCTCACTCACGCATCACAACTGTTTGTTGGACCCACACACCGCTTGGCTGCCTTATCTAGTCATGTTGCGATGCGCTCTCCTCCACTCCTTTTTCTCATGCCCCCAAAACACATATGTGCCAGTTCTTATCTCTATCTACATCGCCGCCACTGCGGCACACAACTCCCATCTCCTACTGCAAACCATTGTTTCTCACTGATGCGAGAGTCGCCCCGGATTTTTGCGGTGATGTCAGGTTCTGAACCTGCATCTTCAGTTATCAGTAGAGCAAGGTGTAACTTATCTGGCAAATACCAATTCAGGGTATCGGACGGCCACAGTAGCTGTGTAACCGTTTACTGTATTCCGTTAGCTGTAAAGCTCCGCCTACTTAATAGCTGGGCTGTGGCTGGAGACCGGCATTGAATTCCCCAAATTGCCAAGTATGGACTAGAACCTGTAGTATCGAAAGTATGTCTAGAGGGGGGGTGATTAGACTACTTGACCAAATAAAAACTTAACCTTTTCCCAATTTTAGTTCTTGGCAGATTTTAGCTATTTTAGGACAAGTCAAGCAATCCTCACACAATTCAAGCAAGCATGCAAAGAGTATATTGGCAGCGGAAAGTAAAGCATGCAACTTGCAAGAATGTAAAGGGAAGGGTTTGGAGAATTCAAACGCAATTGGAGACACAGATGTTTTTCCCGTGGTTCGGATAGGTGGTGCTATCCTACATCCACGTTGATGGAGACTTCAACCCACGAAGGGTAACGGTTGCGCGAGTCCACTGAGGGCTCCACCCACGAAGGGTCCACGAAGAAGCAACCTTGTCTATCCCACCATGGCCATCGCCCACGAAGGACTTGCCTCACTAGCGGTAGATCTTCACGAAGTAGGGGATCTCCTTGCCCTTACAAACTCCTTGGTTCAACTCCACAATCTTGTCGGAGGCTCCCAAGTGACACCTAGCCAATCTAGGAGATACCACTCTCCAAGAAGTAACAAATGGTGTGTTGATGATGAACTCCTTGCTCTTGTGCTTCAAATGATAGTCTCCCCAACACTCAACTCTCTCTCATAGGATTTGGATCTGGTGGAAAGAAGATTTGAGTGGAAAGCAACTTGGGGAAGGCTAGAGATCAAGATTCATATGGTAGGAATGGAATATCTTGGTCTCAACACATGAGTAGGTGATTCTCTCTCAGAACATATGAGTTGGAAGTGTAGATGTGTTCTGATGGCTCTCTTCACAAGTGAAGAGGAGGTGGAGGGGTATATATAGCCTCCACACAAAATCCAACCGTTACACACAATTTACCAATCTCGGTGGGACTGAATCAAAAAACTCGGTCGGACCGAAAAGTAAACCTAGTGACTGTTAGAGATTTTTGGTGGGACTGACATGCAACTCGGTAGGACCGATTTTGTTAGGGTTAGGGCATAACGTAATCTCGGTGAGACCGATTACACAAACTCGGTGAGACCGATTTTGGGAATAAGCTAACCAGAGAGTTGGTCAGGCAAACTCGGTGGGACCGATTTGCTCTTTCGGTGAGACCGAATGTTACAAAAAGGAAACACTGAATTTACATTGCAATCTCGGTGGGACCGATCCGCTCTTTCGGTGAGACCGAAAAGTTACGAAAGGGAAATGGAGAGTTTGCAATCCCATCTCCGTGAGACCGAGATCCCTATCGGTAGAACCGAATGGCTAGGGTTTGGCAGTGGCTTATGACAAGTGAAACTCGGTCGCGCCAGATAGAAAGAATCGGTAGGACCGAGTTTGGCTTAGGGTTTAGGTCATATGTGGATATGGGAAAGTAGTTGAGGGTTTTGGAGCATATCACTAAGCACATGAAGCAAGAGGCTCATTAAGCAACACCTCATCCCTCCTTGATAGTATTGGCTTTTCCTAAAGACTCAATGTGATCTTGGATCACTAAAATATAAAATGAAGAGTCTTGAGCTTTTGAGCTTGAGCCAATCCTTTGTCCTTAGCATTTTGAGGGTTCCACTTTCACCATCCATGCCATGCCAATCATTGAGCTTTCCTGAAATAATCATCTTGGAATAGCATTAGCTCAATGAGCTATATGTTGTTATGAATTACCAAAACCACCTAGGGATAGTTGCACTTTCAATCTCCCCCTTTTTGGTAATTGATGACAACATATAGATCAAAGCTTCGACAAATGATAATAAGAATGAATTACATTGTCGCTTTGAGAAGTATGTGATAAGTAAGAGCTCCCCCTAAATTTGTGCATATTTAAGATTTGCTTTGGACTGCAAATGCACAAGGAGTTAGAGTCATGGGTTACTCTTCCATGTCACATACATCTTGGTGGAGCGCTTAAAATGATAAGAATGAAATACATGCACTGATCACCAAGAAAAGTGAATGATCACATAAGATAGATAAGATAATAGCATTCAGCAAGCATGCATAAGTGTAGCTTATGATCAAACACATGATCATCAATGTCTCACAAGCATATCAAAGTATCTCGACCAAAAGCAAACAATGTTTGAAAAACCACCAAATAAAGCAAGAGAGAAAAGCAACACTCTCTCTCGAAGCCTATGATCTATACATTTTCTCCCCCTTTGGCAACAAGTTACCAAAAAGTTCCTAGAAAATGCATAGTGCTAGATCGACACTCAGGCTTGATCTTCAGGTGGTGGTGGAGTCCGGATCACTCCAAGGATGAAGGCTTCCATAGACGCGGTTGGAGTTGGAGTAGATGCTGGAGCAGGTTGGACTGGTGCTGCGGCTGGAGCTGAGGCGGTTGCTCTTGTGTCAGGAACTGGCACTGCAGACGACCACGGACCTCGTGGCACTCTGGCAAATGCATCATTGGTTGTCTTCCCTTTCCTCTCCTCCATGTCATCTTGGAGCTACTCCACTGCAGTCTGAATCTCTGTCACCTTGATATCCAAGTCATAGAACTTTTGTTCTACGATTCTCTCTAGGCTTGCCTGGTTCTGAGTTAGGGTGGCCAGTCCTTTCTCAATCCACAGGGTGGATGCAATCAAGTAACTGAGCTGCTCTTGCTTGTTCTTCAAGAAGTACTTAGATGCCTCCTCTTGAGTTGGCATCTTGGCAGCTTTCTCCTTTATTGCCTTCTCCTTCTTGGCTTGTGCATGGGCTGAAGATGGTTCATCTTTGGTCATCACAACTTGGTTGTCCTCGAAATCTGGATAGATAGGCAAATGTTCCTTGTCCAACAAGTATGTGTCTGTGCCCATTCTTGAGTTAATCAACATCTGGATCTGAGGGGCATATCCACAGCTCCTCTTCTGATCTGCTGAAGTCCTCTTGATAGTCTCTACCATGAGGCTCATGACCTTGAATTTCTGAGGCACATCAAAGATATGTAGCAAGTTAATGGCATGACCTCTGATCATCCTGTGATCTCCATACTTGGGCAAAAGTGTGTGCCTAAGGATCCAGTTGATGGTTGGCAGCCCTGACAGAAGATAATGCACAGACCCAAACTTGAAAGTATCAAGTGCCTCGTTTGGAATTTCCTTGTACATATTTGACATAGAGTTATGATCCATCTTCTTCTTGGAATAGACATCCAAGTCATCTTCATTTTCCCCTGGGGCATTGATAAGCTGTGCCCACTCAGCAACTGTTGATTGGTACCTTGTACCTTCAGACATCCAAACAATCCTCCCATCTGGATAAAAATGTGTTGTGGAGTAGAACTGCATGATAAGCTCCTCATTCCACTTTGTGAGCTTCTGCCCAACAAAGTCTGCTACTCCACATGCCTTGAAGCTGTCCTGCACTCCAGGGTAGTGCTCTTCATTCTCCTTGATATATTCCCAGTTGACCCATCTCATATCACATACAATTGGCTTCTTGTCTAACAAGACTGTCTCATAGAAGTCCTGTTGTTCCTTAGTGTGGAACCTGTAGTCAACAGCAGTTCTTCTCCTTGAAGCATATGGATCTGCCTCTCTCCACTTCCTCAGCCTCGCGTCTCTTTTGAGCTTCATGTCCTCAGCCACAGGATGAGCATCATTGTGGTCTGGGATCTTGGGCTTGAGCTTTCTCAGAACATGCTCTTCATCATCTTCTTCAGCGGCTTCAGGCACTGGGGCCTTGTTCTTCTCACTTGCAGGTATGCTCCTCGTATTTCTCTTTGGTGCTGACTTGGGCTTGGAGGCAGCTTTGGGTGCTTCTTTGGGCTTGGATGCAGCAGCCCCTGTCCTGATAGCATCACCCATACGCTTAGGTGCCTTGGGTGCTGGTGCAGCAACCTCTTCTTCTTCCTCTTCTTCCATGATGGAAGCCTTTCCAAGCACTTTGGCTACGGTCTTCTTGACCCTCTCCTTCCTTTTCTTTCCTTCTGCAGCAGCCTTTTTGGGTTCAGGCTTTTCAGGAATTTGAGTTGAGGCTCTGGCCTTTTGCATAGGCTGCCTACCTGCTGGCCTTTTGATTTTCATCCCTGGCTTTATGCCTTGAGTTGTGGCATATTCCTTCTTGAGCACAACTCTCTTTGATGTGGCTTCCTCTTCCTCTGCCACATAATCTTCATCCTCAGAATCTGAAGTTCTTTTCTTCCTCTGTCTAGTGGTAGCTTTTGGCAGGTTGCTAGGGGTGCTCCTGCTGCCTTCATCAGAAGAACTGGAGGGACTAGTGCCCTCACTCATTTGCACTGGCTGCTCTGACAAATTCTGGCTATCACTTTGGTCTGACATCATGAACAAGCTAACTGCTGACCCTGTGAACAGTTTATAGATGAGGTAGAGTGGATGAGCATCACAAAATGCAGAGATTTTTGCAAAAGAATAATTCAAAAACTTAGTTTTAGTTTCCCACAGAAAGCATTTTGGATCTACCGATTTTTAAACTCGGTGATACCGAAGCAGTTTTTGGAACCTAAACTAGCGAACTCGGTCAGACTGAGTCACAGTTCGGTGGCACCGAGACTGCTAGGGTTTCACAAAGTTCCAAAATCGGTCACACTGATTAGTAATACTCGGTCAGACCGAGTCTCACTTGTGCAATGGCATAAGCCAAATTGGTGGGACCGAGTTTTTCAACTCGGTGGGTCCGAGATGGTTTCGGCGGAAACCTCACCCTAAAATTTTTGAATCAAACCTAATCTACGAGTTCATTGACTGGATAGAAGTTTATCAAACGTGGCAAGAATCATTATGATCACAATGTGCTAGGAATCGGATTGGGGAATAGCACAAAGATCGAGTCCATACCCTAGTTCGGCGGAGACTCGCTATGGCGGCAACGGCGGGGTTGATTCCCGTTGACAGCGACGGAGACCAGCGACTGGAGGCGGCTGGCGGCGAGAAGACAATCCAGAGACCACGTTGGCAGAGCGAGCTATCGCGCGGGCGAAGGGGTTCGGAGAAATTTCCAAATTTTTGCCCGTGACTATATATAGCCCGACCCTGTCGGTGTGATCGAGTGGAACAACTCGGTGGCACGGAGATGCAAAACTGTATACAGTTATTGCAACTCGGTGTGACCGAATGGTTCAAATCGGTTGCACCGAGATCGAAAACATAGATCAACTTAATGATCTCGGTAAAACCGAAAGTGGGGTATCGGTCAGACCGAGAATCACAAAGAGGTTTTGGAGGTTTAAGTCTATGACGAATCGGGGACTCCGAGTGCTCCTCACACAGAGTGGTTCGAATCTGACTTGATCAAATTTTGTGATGTAGCATGAATAGAGTTTGAGACGAGAAAAGCATAGATAGCTAGAGGAGGTTCTTAGGCATTCTTGTCCATCCACTTGGCAAAAGGAAATAAAACCAAACAATCAAAACAACACGTGGATGTCCTTGAATGAGTAAAATATGCAACCAACATGCTCACACAATAAGATGGCAATTGAAATATGTGACAAAGCATGCACAACCAATTCTAGCATCTATCAAGCAATTTGCGATGACTAGGTCATCTATATATGAGTATATTAACTTAGGAGTCAAGTGAGAACACTTGATCATAGGTCATACTCATCGTTTAAGCTCAAGTGGGGTTACCACTTTTACATAAAGCATTGTTGTGTTCACATCTTTAGAGTTGCTTTAGCTCAAGTCTTAGAGTAAAGCTCCCCCTAGATGTGATATCCCCCCTAAGAGGGATGAACTAACCTTGGGTTTTGTCGATGATGACTTCATGTAGATGTTGAAGATGTGGATGCTCAATGTTGATGTATATCACTTGGAGCTATCCATTTGAGTGAATTGCACTTTCAATACCTACATGGGTTAGTCCCACAAGGAACAAACAAGGATATCCATAGACATAGAGTGATGCACACACAAGATGATGTCCATGAAAACTTTTAGGTTACCTTGTCCCTTGTCTTGCCAACAAGAGGGTTTGTGACTCCTTGAACTAGTGCAAGATGTGGAAGTTGATTGCACTTGTTCTTGCCAAAATGATAAGAGTGAAGTATGTTGGCGGAGTCACCCTCAAGAACTCTCTAGTTCTTCTTCTTTTGGATCCACACCATCTTGATGGGAATCCTTGGAGTTGTAGTCGTACTTGATGAAGTGGAACTTGAAGTGGTCTTGGGAATCCACTTGACTAAGGTCTTAGGAGCTTCTTCAAATGCATCAATTTCCTCTTGAAGCTTGTCCTTGCCTTTTTGCTTGTAGTCTTGTGGTGGAAGATCATCTTGAGCTTGTGTCCCCTTGAAGGAAGTATCATACTTCTCTTGTTGAGGAACAAACTTTGTCTTGGGGTATTGATCTTCTTCCCACTCAACTCCATTGGCATTGAACTTTCGTTCAAAACCAACACCTTGATTCTTCCGGTGCATTCCTTGCTTGCGCACAATTTCCTCGAATTGCTTACTCCCGGCAAGGCTTTTGTACACTCCTTTCTCTATAATTCCCTCCAATAAGCTATTTTCTTGCTCAAGTGTAACTTGGCTAAGAGAATCATTAGTGGAATCAAGAGAACTACTAGAAGCAACAATATTGGATTTAGCATGATCATTGTTACTACTAGAGGAAGAATCTTTCTTGTTCTTGTTACTAGACTTGACTTGAGGCATGTAAGTGGATAAGAGTAAACACTTGGCAATGTAAGAAGAACTTTTCTTGCGGAGATCATCATTGATTTCCTTTAAAAACTCATGCTCTTGCTCAAGATTGAGCTTTTCAAAGCGTAACTTCTCATGAGCTCTTAAAAGTTCTCGATGATCTTCGAAGATAGTTTCATGAGCTAACTTAAGAGTGTTTAGTTCTTTAGTTAGATCCTCAATCTTCTCCTTATCATTGTCATTCGTTTTATCTTGATTAGCATGATTAATTGACGTTTCATCATAGTATTCATCACTAGAGTTGTCAACAAGTAAATCATCATCACCTAACAAGTCATCTTCATCACTATTAAAATCAACATACTCGGGGTGTGTTACCTTAGGACCTTTGGCCATGAAGCATCTTCCAATTCCTTCATTTGGTGAGTCAAATATGTCGTAGGAGTTGGTTGACACAAGTGCTAGACCGGCAACACCTTCATCTTGAGTATATTCGGAATCGGAGTGGCTGTCGGAGTCGGAGCCGGATACCCATTCACCAACATGAGCTTGATGTCTTCGTTTTGTGTAGCTCCTTGATGATTTTGTCCTTCCTTTCCGAATCCTTGCTTCTCCGTGAGTATCTTCGTTCATAACGATCATCTCTACTCCTTCTCTCTCTTGGTGGTGATTCTTCTCTTTTTCTTCTTCTTTTTGGAGAGTCTTCTCTTCTCTTGTAGGGAGTCGTACACTCATTGGAATAGTGTCCGGGTCTTCCACAATTATAGCAGTTTCGCTCTCGACTAGAAGATCTTTTGTCATTGTAGGACCTTGACTTGGAGCTTCTATCTTTGATTCTAATCTTGTAGAACTTGTTGAAGTTCTTCACCATTAAGCTCAATTCTTCATTGAAGTTTTGTTTCTCACTTGATGATGTAGGGGCTTCACATGAGGCTTTGTAGGCACCACTAGATTTGTTGTGAAGTTCCTCTTTATCCTTAAGTGACATCTCATGAGCAACAATTCTTCCAATTACCTCCGTTGGCTTGAGATCTTTGTAATTGGGCATCATTTGGATCAATGTGCACACGGTATCATATTTTCCATCCAAGGCTCTTAGAATCTTCTTGATGATGAATCTATCGGTCATCTCTTCACTTCCTAAGCCGGCAATCTCATTTGTGATGAGAGCAAGCCTAGAGTACATTTCAGCGACACCTTCACCATCCTTCATTTTGAACTTGTCAAGTTGACTTTGAAGCACATCCAATTTGGATTCCTTGACGGAGTCGGTACCTTCGTGCATATCAATCAAAG
Organism: Triticum monococcum; assembly: GCA_034509565.1. Classification (NCBI taxonomy): domain Eukaryota; kingdom Viridiplantae; phylum Streptophyta; class Magnoliopsida; order Poales; family Poaceae; genus Triticum; species Triticum monococcum. The sequence continues at coordinate 482,156,936 of CM067843.1, forward strand.
TGTCCCAAATTTCCTTTGCATTCTCAAGACGGCTGATTTTGTTGAATTCTTTGGGGCACAATCCGTTGAAGAGAATATCACAAGCTTGAGCATTGTATTGCAACATCTTCAACTCATCCGCGGTAGCTTCACGGTTTGGTTCTCTCCCATCAAAGAAGTCACCTTGCAAACCAACACACACAATAGCCCAAACGGCGGTGTTATGTCCAAGAATATGCATTTTCATTTTATACTTCCAACTAGCAAAATTAGTACCATCAAAGTAAGGACCTCTACGGTGATAATTTCCCTCGCTAGACGCCATACTCTCCTAGGTTGTGAAACCAAGGCTATGACCACCAAAAGCTATGGAAATCAAAGCAAATGGAGACCAAAGCTCTCATACCACTTGTAGGATCGAAAGTATGTCTAGAGGGGGGTGATTAGACTACTTGACCAAATAAAAACTTAACCTTTTCCCAATTTTAGTTCTTGGAAGAGTTTAGCTATTTTAGGACAAGTCAAGCAATCCTCACACAATTCAAGCAAGCATGCAAAGAGTATATTGGCAGCGGAAAGTAAAGCATGCAACTTGCAAGAATGTAAAGGGAAGGGTTTGGAGAATTCAAACGCAATTGGAGACACGGATGTTTTTCCCGTGGTTCGGATAGGTGGTGCTATCCTACATCCACGTTGATGGAGACTTCAACCCACGAAGGGTAACGGTTGCGCGAGTCCACGGAGGGCTCCACCCATGAAGGGTCCACGAAGAAGCAACCTTGTCTATCCCACCATGGCCATCGCCCATGAAGGACTTGCCTCACTAGCGGTAGGTCTTCACGAAGTAGGCGATCTCCTTGCCCTTACAAACTCCTTGGTTCAACTCCACAATCTTGTCGGAGGCTCCCAAGTGACACCTAGCCAATCTAGGAGACACCACTCTCCAAGAAGTAACAAATGGTGTGTTGATGATGAACTCCTTGCTCTTGTGCTTCAAATGATAGTCTCCCCAGCACTCAACTCTCTCATAGGATTTGGATCTGGTGGAAAGAAGATTTGAGTGAAAAGCAACTTGGGGAAGGCTAGAGATCAAGATTCATATGGTAGGAATGGAATATCTTGGTCTCAACACATGAGTAGGTGATTCTCTCTCAGAACATATGAGTTGGAAGTGTAGATGTGTTCTGATGGCTCTCTTCACGAGTGAAGAGGAGGTGGAGGGCTATATATAGCCTCCACACAAAATCCAACCGTTACACACAATTTACCAATCTCGGTGGGACCGAATCAAAAAACTCGGTCGGACCGAAAAGTAAACCTAGTGACTGTTAGAGATTTTCGGTGGGACTGACATGCAACTCGGTAGGACTGATTTTGTTAGGGTTAGGGCATAACGTAATCTCGGTGAGACCGATTACACAAACTCAGTGAGACCGATTTTGGTAATAAGCTAACCAGAGAGTTGGTCAGGCAAACTCGGTGGGACCGATTTGCTCTTTTGGTGAGACCGAAAAGTTACAAAAATGAAACACTGAATTTACATTGCAATCTCGGTGGGACCGATCCGCTCTTTCGGTGAGACCGAAAAGTTACGAAAGGGAAACAGAGAGTTTGCAATCCCATCTCGGTGAGACCGAGATCCCTATCGGTAGAACCGAATTGCTAGGGTTTGGCAGTGGCTTACGATAAGTGAAACTCGGTGGCGCCGGATAGAAAGAATCGGTAGGACCGAGTTTGGCTTAGGGTTTAGGTCATGTGTTGATATGGGAAAGTAGTTGAGGGTTTTGGAGCATATCACTAAGCACATGAAGCAAGAGGCTCATTAAGCAACACCTCATCCCTCCTTGATAGTATTGGCTTTTCCTAAAGACTCAATGTGATCTTGGATCACTAAAATATAAAATGAAGAGTCTTGAGCTTTTGAGCTTGAGCCAATCCTTTGTCCTTAGCATTTTGAGGGTTCCACTTTCACCATCCATGCCATGCCAATCATTGATCTTTCCTGAAATAATCATCTTGGAATAGCATTAGCTCAATGAGCTATATGTTGTTATGAATTACCAAAACCACCTAGGGATAGTTGCACTTTCAGAACCCTATACACTACAGACTGGGTTGTTGCTATAATATATCTCAGATCCCGAGTGATTTCTTGATTTACTCCATATACTTGTCAATATGGAGGGATAGATGATTCGGGTCTGACAAATGGTACTCAGAGCCAAGTTCTTCCTCGGCGGCGTGGCGTGGATGGGTGGTTCCCGGCGTTTGAGGTAAAATCCCACCCTATTCCCACCCTTTTGCGGCAGTGGCGCGACGGCGGTGTTGGCTAGCGGCGACGCTGGTGGCGGTGATTTGCTCGGACGCAGACCGGCAGCGCGGATCGGTTGCTGCGGAACAACTCTACGGCGGTAAAATCCTGAGTCCATCACCATTTCGTGCATCAGGGAGGCGAGGACCGTGGCGGCGGCAGGATCGGCCATCAGATTCGGGTTGCTGACGTAGTCGGTGGTAAAATTCCTCTTCTGATAGGCAGATCACGGCGATGGGGCGCGCCAAGGCAATTGATGATGCAGATCTTCAGGAAGTGTTGGCGCTGCGTGATGATTTTGGGGTTCTGCAGAGGGACAGTGGCCATATGCAAAATCAAGTGTCCAAGATGCAAGAGGAGGTACAATCCATCAGTGCCAAGCAAGGTGAGATTTCAACAACACTGGGAACAGTGGAACAGGTCGTACTGGATCTGGGTAAACAATTGTCAGCTATCAATACTGTCCTTCAAACATTAGTTAAATCAACTCAAATGGGGCAGCAACATAATCTTCCTTCTAGTTCGGGAGAAGTGGCCAAATCTCCTACTCTGCACCAAGAGCAAACACAGAATCAGGCTGCTACAGTGGAGCAGTTGAGAAAACAACTAGCAGCAGAAAAGGACAAATCCAAGCAACTAGAAGACTTGCAACTCCAAAACCTGCCTCCTATCAGAACTAGAAGAGCAACAATACCTCCTGGATTTGCCCAACAAGGGAGACAGGAAACACACAGTGTGGTGGGCACTCCGGTTACAGCAAGAGACAATGTGCATACTCCTGCTTTCAATCAGTACTATCAACAGCAACGAGACAGGAAGATGTGGCAGGGTTATCACAAGACTTATGAACAGGAAATGCAAATTTAGCTCATGAAATCTATAACCAAAGGACCTAAGCTAGACTTTCCTCGATTCTCAGGAGATGACCCAGTGGGATGGATCAGACAGTGTAATAAATACTTCCATATGTCTGGCGCGCCTGAAGAATACAAGGTATCCCTTGCTCAAATATATGTCATTGATGATGCTGATGTATGGTTGAGAAGATCTGGGTTGTTAAAGAAACAAGTATCTTGGAAGCAGTTTGGTACTGAAGTCATTAAAAGATTTTTCTGAGCAAGGCTCTTATGATCTGACTGAGAAATTCAATTCACTGAAGCAAGGCAACAGTATAGTGTCTGAATATACAAAACACTTTGAAGATCTGATGGCAGAGATCATGGAAGAAACTCCTGAATTGGGGGAATTATGGTTTGTCAAATGCTATGTCAATGGACTGAGGGAAGGAATTAAATTTCAGCTCAGGCCTCTAAGGCCCCAAACTCTTACTGATGCTTATTGTTTAGCTAGAGAAGTAGAGCCCTGATACCCACCTCAGAATACTGCCACAAAGAAGCAAGGATTGTCCTATGCAAATTACTATCAGAAGCAAAATGTCAATTTCCAATCAAAGCAAGGTGCAGTAATTCCACAACAGCAACAACCACCAAACAAACAAACTGAAACAAATGGGGTTACTAACCAAAAATTCAGGAAACCTGGGGAATGTTGGCAATGTGGAGATAAATGGGTCTATGGTCACAAGTGTAAGCTCATTCCAAATGTCCATTTACTGCAGCAAGAAGGGGAAGATCACACTAATAATGAAGAGGAAGAATTGCAGCAGCAGCAAGACGAAATACTGGAAGAAGGGGAACATGCAATGTTCATATATGCTCATGCAATGGGACAACAACTAGCAGTTCCAACCCCAACGGTGGTTATTCATATTAATGGAAAGAGAGCAATTGCGTTGCTAGACACTGGCAGTACTACTTCTTTCATGAGTCAAGAATTTGCTGTCAGATCAAACTGCCATTTGTTACCTGTTAAACCAAGAGTGATAGCTGTAGCTGGTGGAGGCAAGTTACTGTCTAATGTTGTAGCTCCTGATGGTGAATTTCACATTGCTAAAACTACAGTGACACATAATTTCTGAGTGTTGCCATTGCCAAGTCATGATGTTATACTGGGCTATGACTTGTTTGCACTGGTGAGTCCTATAGCTTTCCATGTGCCAGAAAGTAAATTCAGCTTTACATTGCAAGGAAAACAGACTGTTACTACTGCCATTTTTAGCTCCTTGGAAACAGTAAAAGAAGCTCCAGCTGAAGAAGTAAACAAAATGTTGGACAAAGGAGCTAAGGGTTTTTTATTGCAGATGCACAACATTGTTCTGCAAGCTCCAATAGGATTTAAAACTCCTCCCCAGCTGCAGAAATTATTAATGGAATATGCTGATCTTTTTGAGGAACCATCCTCTCTCCCTCCTCACAGAGAATTTGATCACACTATTCCATTAAAGCCTGGAATAGATCCCCCTCACTCCAGACCATATAGAGTGCCCAGTAATCAAAAACAAGAGATGGAAGAACAGATCAAGAAACTGTTAGCAGCTCATTTCATAAGACACAGCCAAAGTCCGTATGCAGCACCCGTTATTCTAGTGAAGAAGAAAGATGGTTCAATGAGACTTTGTACTGATTACAGAAAACTTAATGCAGCCACTGTAAAGAACAAGTTTCCAATACCAGTAATTGAAGACTTACTGGATGAACTACATGGAGCTAAATACTTTTCCAAACTAGACTTAAGAGCAGGATATCATCAGATTAGGATGCATCCAGATGATATACATAAGACTGCTTTCAGAACATTCCTTGGACATTTTGAGTACTTGGTAATGCCATTTGGTCTATCAAATGCCCCTGGCACTTTTCAAGCACTCATGAACAGAATTTTTGCTCCTTATCTCAGAAAATTTGTACTTGTATTCTTTGGTGATATTCTGATTTATAGTAAGACACTACAAGAGCATTTGGAACACACCCAGCTAGTTCTGAATATGTTGAGGGAAAATCAGTTAAGTGCTAAACTCTCCAAGTGTGTGTTTGCTATGCAACAAGTGGAATATCTTGTTCATGTACTGTGAGCTAAAGGAGTAGCCACTGATCCCAAAAAGATACAAGCTATTGCTGATTGGCCCTTGTCTGATAATGTAACTCAACTGAGAAGTTTCCTGGGATTAGCAGGTTATTACAGAAGATTTATCAAGGGATATGGCATTATTTGTAGACCCTTGCATGATCTTTTGAAAAAAGGACAGTTTAAATGGACAAGTGAGTATGATAAAGCTTTTCATATTCTACAACAAGCTTTGATCACAGCTCCAGCGTTAGCTCTACCTGATTTTTCTCAACCCTTCATCTTAGAAACCGATGCTTCTGGTAAAGGTATTGGAGCAGTATTGATGCAACAAGGGAGACCTCTAGCATACTATAGTTCAGCACTATGCCCAAGAAATGCATCTATGTCTACATATGAAAAAGAAGCTTTAGCCATTTTGGAAGCTCTTAAAAGATGGAGGCATTATCTGCTAGGAAGAGAGCTAGTAATCAAAACAGATCAACAGTCTCTTAAGTTCATTACCGATCAGAAAATTACTGAAGGAGTTCAACATAAGTTGATGATGAAATTACTAGAGTTCAACTTCAAGATACAGTACAAGAAAGGAGTACATAACAAAGTAGCAGATGCTCTTTCTCGAGTGCTTCCTTCTTGCATGACATTATCGGCTGTAACTCTAGTTTGGGCACAAGAGCTTGTGGCAAGCTACCAGCAAGACCCTGCTATCAAAAAGTTGCAAGAACAATTGCTACTACAGCCTGATCACACTATATCTGATCACCAGTTAGTGGCTGGGATAATTAGATACAAAGGAAAGATACTTGTGGGAAACATCTCTGATTTAAGATCTAGATTGATCAAGGCTCTCCACAGCTCCCCTATTGGTGGTCACTCAGGCACAAGAGCTACTTACCAGAGACTGAAAAGTATCTTTTACTGGACTGGTATGAAATCAGAAGTAGAATCTTTCATTGCAGCTTGTCCTATCTGTCAGAGAGCCAAGCATGAAAACTGCTTACAGCCTGGCCTTTTGGATCCACTACCTGTGGCTGATATGGCTTGGCAGCATATTCCCATGGATTTCATCGAGGGGCTCCCAAATTCTAATGGAAAAGAAGTCATACTAGTGGTCGTTGATAGATTCACTAAGTATGCACATTTCATTCCCTTGACACATCCATACTCGGTTATGAGTGTGGCAGATGCATTTGTGGATAATATCTTGAGATTACATGGACCTCCCAAGTTAATTATCTCTAACAGAGATAGGATTTTCACCAGTAAATTGTGGAAGGACATCTTTGCGGCACTAAACAGTGAACTGGGGTATAGTACAGCCTATCACCCCCAAACTGATGGTCAAACGGAGCGCGTAAATCAATGTGTTGAGACATATCTAAGATGTATGACTACCGATGAACCAAAGAAATGGAGTTCATGGCTATCCCTAGCAGAGTACTGGTATAATACTACCTATCACACGGCTATTAAGATGTCCCCTTTCCAAGCTTTGTATGGGTTTCTCCCTCCAATGATTTCTGAATTAGCAATTCCTGGCCCTGAAGATGAGGATGCTCACAATTTCTTAGCTGCCAAACAGCACATCCTAGAACAACTAAAAGAAAATTTGTTGCAAGCACAGCACAGAATGAAGCGTTATGCGGATACCAAGAGAATTGAACGAAGATTTGAACATGGTGAGATGGTTTATCTGAAAATGGCACCATACCGTTTAGCAGCTTTCGGATTCAGAGGAGCTATTAAGTTGCAAAACAAATATTATGGTCCTTTCATGATTCTAGAGAAGATTGGCAATTCAGCTTACAAACTGCAGTTTCCAGATCATGTGAAGATCCATCCTGTATTCCATGTCAGCCAACTGAAGAAACACATCGGCCATAAATCCATCCCTAGTCCTAACCTGCCTATGGTTAACACCGATGGCTCAATCAAGACTGGTCCAGCTGAAGTTCTTCAGGCCAGACAAATTCCTCGGCATAATCTACTGGTGGTTCAATGGTACATCAGATGGGAAAACTTACCCCCGGAAGATGCTACTTGGGAAGATGCAGATTTCATAAAGTACTCTTTCCCGACATTTTTCAAAACTACAACTGAAGCTTGGCGTGCAGCAGAACAAGCGACGTGAGGACGCGTCGAATCTATCGAGGGGAGCAATGTCAGGTTCTGAACCTGCATCTTCAGTTATCAGTACAGCGAGGTGTAACTTATCTGGCCAATACCGATTCAGGGTATCGGACGGCCCATAGTAGCTGTGTAGCCGTTTACTGTATTCCGTTAGCTGTAAAGCTCCGCCTACTTAACAGCCGGGCTGTGGCTGGAGACCGGCATTGAATTCCCCAAATTGCCAAGTATGGACTAGAACCCTATACACTACAGGCTGGTTTGTTGCTATAATATATCTCAGATCCCGAGCGATTGCTTGATTTACTCCATATACTTGTCAATATAGAGGGATAGATAATTCGGGTCTGACAGGTGAGCCGGCCACGGCGGCGCCCGCCGTTGACTACTGCAAGCCACCAGCGCGGCCGCACAACTCCGCTTCCTCGCGCTGGAGTTAGTGTTGCCACCGCCGGCGATGAGGCGGGCCATCTTTTGGTGCTGCAGTCAGATGCGGCCGTCAACGGCAGAGTTGCATTCGTGCATACCAGACCTGCAACCGGGGTTCTTGGGAGGTGCAAGGTCAGTTCTTTTTTTCTGATGCTATTTTAGCTGGAAGCGGAGCTTTTTTTTTTACTAGAACCTGGGTAAATGTTTGCTTCAAAGTTCACTGAAGTTTCTAGTTGCTCGTGTCATTTTTGCTGGAACCGAGGTTTTCTTTTGCTGGAACTAGTTTTGGGTTTTGCTTCATCTGACCACCGGTGTTTTGGAGAGCTTCAAGGTTGAGTTGTTGATGACACGATTTTTGCTGGAAGCAGAGCTTTTTTTGCTGGAACCTGAGTAAATTTTTTCTTCAAACGTTCACCGAAGTTTCTAGTTGCTCGTGTCATTTTTGCTGGAACCGTGGTTTTCTTTTGCTGGAACTAGTTTTTGGTTTTGCTTCATCTGACCACCGGTGTTTTAGAGAGCTTCAAGGTTGAGTTGTTGATGACATGATTTTTGCTGAAATCTGCACTATTTTTTGCTGCATCCACGGTAAATTTTTGCTTCAAACATTTTACTAGATTTCCTAGTTGCTCAAATTGTTTTGCTGCAACCTGAGTTATTTTTGCTGGATCCAAGAAAAAAATTTGCTTCAAACTTTTTACTGGAGTTCCTAGTTACTCAAATCGTTTTGCTAGAACTAGAGCTTTTTTTGCTGGAACCAGATTTCTGTTTTGCTTCAAGTGACCACCGAAGTTTTTTTAGAGAGCTGAGATGTGTTCTTCGCTGGAATATAGCGATGCAGGTCGACGACGGCGATGAGCCAGAGGGCGGTGATGCGATGGGTGGCGACGCCATGCGCACGGCTTGGTGGACCACGACGGACTATGGTGGCCATCGTTTTTGCTTGGAGGATGCATCACCAATGAAGATATGGCCCGTGGTGGGATAAAACAAGTGTAGACCAGATCTGACGGCTGGGGAATATTAAATAGACGGCTCGCGCGCGACCAGCCGAACTGTTGGGCCGTTGCGCCGGCGCCTATCAATGGCCTTTAAAAAAAGGAAGTCAACGACCTAGAGGAAAACGCGGACGCGGTTTCATCCGACTGACCGTGACTCGGAGCTGGGCTACGATCTCCGCCTCTGAGCAGGCTCTTGCGACCTCCTCTGCTGCTGCGTCTCGACGCGCCTGTCGCCATAGTCATCGCCAAGGAAAATCACCACAGTCAGCACTTGCAATGCGTGCCTTCAGGCGATCACGGTGGGGGCTGCTCGGACATACAAAACGTTTTGGATTGTTGCTGCCTCATGTGAAACTCTAGCAGGGTTCTCAAAGATTTACTGATTAAAAAAGAAAAATTGAATCATTGCTGCTGCTACAATCATGGAGATCACGGTCAAGTACTAGTGCTAGTTGCATGCTTTACGAGACATCAGAGGAAGGTGCCAGCGCGCCATGATTAAAACCACTTCCGAGTCGCCCCGCCTCGTGGCTATTGAAAGAAAAATTAAGGGAAGGGGATCTACAACCTGGAAGAGGACGTATGAGATGGACTCGGTTTCGCCTCACTATTTCGACATGGGACGATTCGCCTCTGCGGCTGGCCTCGCCCTCGCGGAGTCCCTAGGCCCAGCTCGCATTCGTCGTGGTTGACCCGGCCCTTCAAGAGCTAGAAGTGGCCCGCGTCAGTACAGGTATCCTTGGTGCACGAGGTCAGCAGTCACCGGTGAATCAGCCAGAAACTAGTAGCACCAGGATCATGTGTGCGTGTCTGTTGTACTACTACCACCTCAACCAAGGCACACGTTTCATCCCCCAAGGAAAACAAAAAAAATAACTGTGAAGAAGCAATCAAAGTATTCAAAGTCGCTGCCTACGAATGTAATCAGATGCACTCTTCTCCGTTAAATTGCTCTACGTATTAAATTTGCATTATACAAAACATATGTGGTCTGCTCGTGCTATTTTATGCTCGCAGATCTATTCAGCTCAAGAGTTTTTGCTGGTGTTTTTTTATTGCGTTGTTTCCAACGATCTTCCAAGTGGCCGCTTTGCTGGCCCTACAGCACTAAAATCACCGGCTGCTATCACCAGATCCGCTCGTTCGCTGTTTCCACTCCGCTACGCTGGACCCGTCGCGTTTAAACCGCCGTTGTCAGGGGAACGCCAGCTTCAAGTCCCGAGGGAATCGGTGCCGCAGCTACTGTTTTGTGTAGTGGGGGCTAATTAAATCCAAAGAAACAAAGTGCTACTTGCAGACGAAGGCTGGTGCTGATTGATGTCTAATCTGGCCGCAGAGATCTAAGGAATAAACCAACATGACTAGTGCTGGTACACATATGTGGAGACCAGCTATGCGCTAATGGCCACGCCCACATGCATCCAAAAAAATAAATCAGGTGTTATTTTTCTTATATATTTTCTTAGTATACTTTAATTACTCTGAGCACAACTACTCTGCTCTATGGTATTTTTTATATGCAGAAGAATAATTCATTACAAAGTGGCATTATATTGCGGAGATGGAAACACGCCGACATCGTTTGGGACAGGTGGTTGTTGTTATTGAACGGACTCCCACACCGGCTTACAACGTCGTGGCCGTCTCTCGCGACCGCACAGGCTTACAACATCACAGACAACTCGCCCGTCCGCTCTCGCGACCGGTTCATGCATCCGCGCCAGCTTACATCACGGAGGGTAACTTGCTTGTCCGCACTGGCTTACAACACCGTGACCGGCACATCTTCCTGCACCTACGGTTGATTCACCTGTGATGGATTTCAGTGATCATCAACTCCGCGGTGAATAGTTTCCGGCCTAACATATCAGGTGAAATCCATCCAGCATATAGTTTATATTGTTTTCTTTAAAAAGAGCAATTATTCTGGCTTGTAAGTTCTCCAATGCAGGACGGGGTTATTATAACATTGCGTTGTTGAAGGACTCATAGCGGTTTATATCACGGTCAAATATGGAGAGTCTCAAGCCAACTCCTCGAGTAATCTTAAGACTCGGGGGCTACAATGACATGACTCGAGAACTCCGGGTCATTGGAGGGAATGATAACCCGGTTCCGGAGGACACCGCCATATTGATGAAAATTTAAAGCCGTCAGAAAATTGTCGATTCAAAATAAATATTCCGGTTTAAAATCCGGTTCAAGAGACATCTCTCTCCCGCAAAGCTTTGAAGCTCTCAAATCCGGTTCAAACATCCGGCTCAAGGTAAATTTATCTCTTACAAAACTTTTAAGTTCTCAAATCCGGTTCAAACATCCGGCTCAAGGACAATCTGTCTCCCACAAAGTTTTGAAGCTTTAAAATCTGGTTTAAAGTTCCGGTTCAAAAAGAATTAATCTCTTGCAAGATTCGAGTTCTCAGAAAAATTAAAGGTTGCCAAATAGAACTTGCTGCCATGATGCGCGGTTCAAACATGGGTATCCTGCCTTATGGCTTATCTTATTATGGTCACTTGGGGGCTTCCTGCTCATCGAGCATAGCTGTCGGTACCCTCTTGATCGGCGCGATGCCAAAATTTATATGGTCACTTGGGGGCTTCCTATTCAAACATAGGTCATATTCGAACCAAAGAGAACATAGCTATCGATACCCTCTTGATCAGCATACTGCCAAACTCACTAGGGGGCTTCTTGATCGTATTCGAATCATAGCTTAACACCTTTTGGGTCCGACTTGGATCGTATTCGAATCAGGGTCGTTAAAAATCTCTCAAGATCATTTGGGGGCTTCCTGTTCAAACAAAGGTCGTATTCGAACCAAAGAGAACGTAGCTGTCGGTACCCTCTTGATCGGCGCAACGCCAAAGCCATCGGGGGCTACATGATCGTATTCGAATCCTAGCTTAACCCCTTTGGAACGGTTTACTGATCGTATTCGAATCAAAAACCTCGATTTTTATTTGTTCTAAGTTTTTGCAAACAATCTTTGGTTTTGTCTTGAGACCTTTTTTCTTTAGATCTAAGTATAAGTGTGGTTTCGTTTAAACCCGGCTTGGCTTTGGATGATAAGTTGCCAGCATGTGACAATCATCATATATTTGGAAGTATTGGCTTCTAAGGATTGGGTTATCACCCTTACTGCACAGGTCATGTAAACCGGCAGTACAAATTCAATATCACAATCGTTATATGTGGGATATTATGACTCGCCCTGCGGTAAACCGCCAAGGGATCTTGTTATTTACTTGTGTGCAGGATAAGACTACATTTGGGTGGTTACCCGCCCTGGCTTTTGACGTTAAGTCGCTAGGGCATATATTGTTTAAATTCAGTGCAGGGTTTATAGAGCTATGGCTTACATAAATGATTAAGTTCCAGCCCATCATCAAAGATTGAAATTGGTGTCTCAAAAGGGTTATCAATTCTTGATTTTCTCAAAGGCTATAAGCCGCCGGGTTATAAAAATTCCGGTTTACAATGGAGGCGTATTAAATCGCCATCGCTATTCCGGATTTACTTATCAAGAGATAAGGTATTTGAATCTTTAAATATCCAAACTTGGCTGGATTTTCATTATGATATTGAATGATTGAGGTTTTCAAATCGGATTATTCAAATCTTTAATAGACAACGTGGCTGGATTTTTATTATGGTTATCAGTAACTAATATTATGATTGAGGTTTTCAAAATCGCTTCAGCGCAATGGCTAGTATTTTATCAATGGATATGATTTATTCTACAATGAAAGGAATAGTCCCGAGTCGCTGCAGGCTTATGACCCGACACTTGGGGGCTACATTATTCAAATTGAGATTACATCGAATATGCAAAGTCCCATGTCACTGCCAGCATGCACCATGGCACTTGAGGGCTAATGCAAAGTCATTTTTTGCTCAACTTATTGAAGACCCGACTCATCACATTCTAAATGAGCCGGCCCTTGGGGGCTACCAATTGCTCCTGTCAAAAATTCAAGGTACGCAAGCCTCAGTCCATTACATTGAAAGATCAACTACTCAGTTGGTAGAGTACAAAGCTCTTAACCTTATGGACGTGGGTTCAAGCCCCATGGTGGAGATTACATCATATGATGTTATTATCAATGAATTATATACAAAGTCCCAGCTCATTAATATCTTAATGACCCGACCATTGGTTGTTACACGTTGCTGCTCCAGTTTACATGATCATATTTACAAAGTCCCTACTCATTATTGCATAATGACCCGGCCCTTGGGGGCTACACTGGTTGAAGTTTTATGAGCATAAGGCAATTACAAAGTCCCAGGTTGCTGCAAGCATGACAACCCGACACTTGGGGGCTACAGGTGATATACATATAAGGGCGGGGGGGGGATCTTCAAATTCTCAGTTTTGAGCAGATCAGATTGACTCGGTGTTTGCAACAATCATGATCTGGTGTCACCAATAATTATGACCCGGCATCGGCAACAAGCCGACAATTTTGGCAATTATAACTCGCTAGCCTCTACATCTTTAAACCGGCGGATCATCAGTTGAATAGTTGAAGACCAATATTTTTATCAAGTCAGAACATTGAACGCTGATTTAAGTGGATTATCTCTTACAATATTTCTCAACAAGAGACCAATGTTAGCAAATTGACACTGAAGCTGGCCTCTTGACCCGGATTTTTTTCAAAGGAAGTATCTGGATTTTTTGCATTGGCAAAATTTGAACATATCTTCTATGGAGATTTGCTATGAGATTATGGATACATATCAAGAAGGAGATGACAAGGACTTAAGGATGATCAAGTGCCGGCTTACAAGGAATATTTAACCCGAAGCACAACCTGTCAAATTTGTTCTTGTGTTTATATTGCAGATTAGTTTAATATGGATAAATCCAAATTAAACTGGGGGCTAATGTCGGGGATATACCCCGTGGTATGACCCGGCCGGATATATGACCCGGCCTGACTTGGCGTTTCATTGGCAACCCGCCAGAAGATTGGCGACTCATGTGTCTGGCGGTTCACTGGCGTGACGACTCACGAGCCTGGTGACTTAATGATGGCCCGAACGGCGGGTCAGGCGGACAACAAGGGCCCAAGGCCCAGTAGGCCGGTTCATGTTATGGTGGGCCGGCTTAAGACGGAAGGCATGAGGAATATTTCCTTTACAAGGAAGCAAGACCGGTACTTGTATCCGACTTGTAACATAGAATAAGTTAGTTCTAATCTTACTAGGACTCTACATGTAAGCCGCCTCTCCAAACTTATATAAGGTGGGGCAGGGCTCCCCAAAGAGGAACAAGTAACAAGAAACAATCTCTAGGGCTAGACACAAAGGGGGAGCCGGCTTATGCGGCGACTCTCTCATGAGCATAATGAGATCTAGCCACAACCAGCACGTAGGGCTATTCCATATGATGTTTCCCAAGGCCCGAAGTTGTCTAAATCCTTGTCTTGTGTTGCGTCTCTCGATTCTGCTCAACCCCTCTCAAGCTACTACAAAGATGCGTTGGCCTCACGACTAAGTCCTCACACCAGGACATCTGCCGTGACAATTCCACGACAGTTTTCCTGATGAGCAGTTAGCTGCAACAAATGTTTCTCATAGTACTCCTTGATATGTTGACTATGCTAATTACATTGTTGCTAAATATTTACCACCTAGCTTTACATACCAGAAAAATAAAAAAAATTCTTCTATGATTTAAGACATTACTTTTGGGGTGACCCACATCTTTCTAAAAAAGGAGTAGATGGTATTATTAGATGTTGTGTACCTGAGCATGAACAGGGACAAATCCTACGGAAATGTCACTCTGAGGCTTATGGAGGGCATCATGCTGGAGATAGAATTGCTCACAAGGTATTGCAATATGGATTTTATTGGCCTACTCTCTTCAAGGATGCCTGTAAGTTTGTCTCTTCTTGTGATGAATGTCAAAGAATAGGTAATATCGATAAGCGTCAAGAAATGCCTATGAATTATTCACTTGCTATTGAACCATTTGATGTTTGGGGATTTGATTACATGGGACTTTTTTCCTTCCTCTAATGGGTACACACATATTTTGGTTGTTGTTGATTATGTTGCTAAATAGGTAGAACCCATTCCAACCTGTAGTGCTGATCACAAAAGCTCTATTAAAATGCTTAAGGAAGTTAATTCCCAAGGTTTGGAGTCCCTAGATATTTAATGACTGATGGTGGTTCACACTTTATTCATGGTGCTTTCTGTAAGATGCTTGCTAAGTATGATGTTTACCATAGAATTGCATCACCCTATCATCCTCTGTCTAGTGGTCAAGTTGAACTTAGCAATAGAGAAATAAAATTAATTTTGCAAAAGACTATTAATATGTCCAGGAAGAATTGGTCTAAGAAATTAGATGATGCACTTTGGGCTTATAGAACAACATATAAGAATCCTATGGGTATGTCTCCTTATAAAATGGTTTATGGAAAAGCTTGTCATTTGCCTCTTGAGTTAGAACATAAAGCATATTGTCGGGGGTGCTGATCCCACAGACACCTATGGGGATCGGCGGACCGAGCCCCTTGTGGTTCGGCAGGGGGCGGAGAAAGCACAAAGAGCAGATCGAGGCGATGCGCACGAGCGACACGATCAGTTTACCCAGGTTCGGGCCGCACGGATGCGTAAAACCCTACTCCTGCTTTGGTTTGTATTTGTGTTCTTGCTCGGGAGCGCTGATTGCTACAGTACACACCAGCAGCTAGCCAGACCGAGCGCGAGAATGATTGTCCGACCCCCCCCCCCCTACGTTGCACTCGGGCCTCCTTTTATATGTCTAAGGGGTCACCGACAGGTGGCAACGTAGATGAGGGTAAAAACGTAAAAGGCGTGGCGGTTGGCACCGCCGCCTACAACAGTGTTATCATACCTAACCCTGACGGCAGGCGACAAGGGCATTAAATGCCTGTCTGCGTCATCTAGACGGTGCAGAAAGGGACCGCCGAGGACGCCTTTGCTTGCCACGATGGCAATCTTGTCAGCGCCGCTTGCCACCGTGTACCTTTGGCTGCACAGCTTTCCGCCACGTACGCTCTGGAAGGGTCCCAGGGCGACATGTTGGTGGATGTGCTGGAGCGCAGGTATATAGTGGAAGCTTGCCGCGGCAAGTTCCTTGCCGCGGTCGTTGTCTTGTCGCATCCGGGAGCTTGTCGCTCACCGGGCCTTGCCGGGACGTATGGTGCGTTGCAGAAAGTTTCCTTGAGATGCCTTGGTTGGCCTTCCCGGCAAGCTCCTCTTGCCGGGGTCTTGTCTCCTTCCCGGCAAGCTCCTCTTGCCGGGGTCTTAGATACTTTGTTCTTGAATGGCTCCAAAGGAACCGTGGAGGACCTTGGCGGTCACCCGGCAAGCCTTGCCGCGGGACGCTGCGACTGCCCGTGCACAAGTTCGGGATACTAAGGTACCCCTACTTTAGTACACCGACAGGAGCCCCCGGGCCTGGGCCATACACGGTGCCGAGCGCTGTTGGGCTAGGCCCAAAATAGGGCATGGGCACGTGCGGCCTAGGTTACGCCGTATCTTACTCCGCATCCACCGCGCCCTCCCCGAACGACACGCGTCGAATCACAGCGTCGTGGGAGAGATCATGGGCAGTTCCTTTATTAGGAAAGGCGGAACGTCCGCCACCTCCCCCTTTATAAGCAAGGGGAAGCAGGGGTAGTGCGCCCATTCGCCCCCTTTCCTCTCCAATCTCAGACGCCTCCGCCGCGCCCCCGTCTTCTCAAAGCAGCAAAAGAGCAGCGCCCTGCCCCCCATTGCCACGAACACCACCAGCGCTGTCGACCTCCTCCACCACCTCCGCCATGGCTCCGAAAGCCGACAAAGGGAAGGCCGTGAAGTCGACCGAGGCGCAGCGGTTTGCAGCGCTGCGGAAGGAGCGGGCCATCTTCCCCCCCCAAGCTTGGCGCTAAGGAGCTGAGGGAGTACTACTACCTCTTCTGGTCGACGGAGACGCGGGCACATCCGAGCACCAAGGTACTCCCAGCCACAGCTCATAAAATGGCTCCGCAAGGATATCCGTTCTTCGCCGTATTCTTCTACTGCAGGCTCTGCTCGCCCTTCTCCGAATTCTTTTGCGACATCATGAATACCTACGATTTCTGCCTCCTTGACTTCACCCCCAATGCCGTCCTCACCATGGCAGTTTTCGCACACCTTTGCGAAAACTTCGTCGGAGTCCACCGAAACGTAGCTCTTTTCTGCCATTTCTTCATGCCCCGAGTAGAGAGAGGAGAGCCTCTATCCGGCGGAATCGCTTGGATCTCAAGGGCCGGCAAGAAGGACTCGTATCTGGAGGGCGAATTCCGCGGCAAGTGGGAGGAGTGGAGAGCAGATTGGTGTTGGATAGTTGAGGAGGACCCGCAGCCCTTTACCGCCCGGCACCAAGTAGCAGCAGCACGCGGCAGCAACTGGAGCGACGTGGCCCCGGAGGACAGCAGGCTGAGGATTGCCGTCACCAGGATCCAACGCCTCAGGCTTGCCGAACTCACCGTAGGCGCCGTTGGCGCAGACTTCCTTCGCCGCCGCATCGCCCACCTGCAGGAACGAGGGAGGCCCGCCTGGGAGTTCAAGAACGCGGCGGATATCATGAGGCCGCGCCCGGGCCTCAATTACAATTTCACTGTCTTGGAGCTCAACGCAATGCTGCAGGAGCTCTTCAAGTATGATCCTGACCACCCAGAAGTCTTCAGGTTGCCGCAGGGCGTTGTCCCGTTGTGCAACAATTCCGCGCTCGACCGCATCAGGGCAATGATGCCGCTGTGCGACTCGCAGGGAATCGTGCCAACTTGGCAGGAGCTTGAAGACGACGTCGTGCAGCAGTTCTTTGACAACTTGGTGGAAGTGCCGATCCGCCCAGACGAGAAGGATGGCCTCACTCGCGACACCACCGAGGCGGAGTTGAAGCGCATTGCCACCAGACTGGAAGAGGCAGCGGCAGCCGCAGCGGCAGGCGAGTTCGGTTTCACCTTGGAGGAGGCAGCGGCAGCAGAGGCGGCAAACTGTGCCGAGCGAGAGGAGCTTGCCGGCAAGAAAGAGCTTGTCGGGCAAGGGGAGACTACCGGCAAAAAAGAGCTTGTCAGGCGTGACGCCGAGCCGAGCGAACCCACCGAGGAGACGAGCGGCTCGCTAGATAACAACTCCTCCTCCTCCTCGTCTTCGGACAGCACGCCGCAAGCAGAGCCTCCGTCTCCACCAAGAAGGCGTCTTCGCAAGGCCGGGGACGTGGCGAGGCGGCAGGCGAGCCGACAGTCGCCGCGCCGCGCGACACGCTCCACCGCGGCAAGCACCGTTGCCGCGGGAGCGCCTCACGCTGCAGCGACAACTGGAGCAGGGTCTTCTCGGACCACTGCTTCTGCTCCCGCCAAGCGGCCAAGGGAACCCACTCCTCCACTTTCCCGCGCCGGACGCGAGCCAGACTTTGACTTCTCCGCGTTCAGCTCCAACGAGGAAGAAGAAGAAGAGTAAGTTTCTGATACTGTACTTGCAGTCCTCCGATCCTTCCTGATTTTGTCTTGCATCTCACTTGCTTTTCTCTGAATCTGTTCCTTTTTAGGACTCTGGCCCAGAGAGCGGCAAAGAGGGCCAAGGCGCTGGTGGTTGTCATCGAGGACGATCCCACCGCGTCAGCAGGGGACGCGCCTGAGACAACCTTGCCGGACCCGGCGGCTGATCTCCAGAGCAGCCCCCAGCGTAAGTATCTTGTTTGCTTTCCGCTGTCGGGCGCGCATGAAGAGTCTTGTTTTGCTGATATCTGTTTGTTGACTTGTGCAGGAGCAGAGCAGCCCCACCAGGAGAGCCCGGAGGCCGCCCCCGAAGCGCCAAGGGAGAGTCCTCCAGCAAGGGAGACGTCCCCGGCAAGGGAGAGCTCTCCGGCAAGGGAGGAGCCCCCGGCAAGGGAGGGGTCTCCGGCAAGGGACGGCACCAGCGGCCCCCCGGCGACGGAGACCACGATCGCAGAGCCTGGCACAGGTACTCTCCTTGCTCCAAAACTTCCCTTGGGTTCTTCTTTGGATCTTCTTTTTCTTGGATATTTGCTTGACTCTTCCCCCCTTTTTCCGGCTGTCAGATCCATCTGCTGCCGAGCCGATGGAGACCGAAGCTGCCGACGGCGACGCCGTTGCCGCCAAGGAAGCAGCCGGCACTGGCGAGCCCGCCGGCAAAGAGGCCGCCAGGGCTGCCGCTGCAGAAGCAGGTGGGGGATCAGGCGATCGCACTGACGACCCGGAGGCCGCAGGAGCGCCAGGCGCTGCACCGACCGCCGATCCCTCCGCCGCTGCCGTAGCGCCAGGCTCCGAGGAGCCCCAGCCTGGTGTCTACTTGAAGGCCGGCGACGATATCTTCATCAAACTTCCTTGGGCGTCAAGCTCCAGGGCGCCGGTCGAGGGGGAGATCTTCGACGGAGAAGTGCTTGCCTCCGCCGGGCTGGCGCTTGTCGACGCGCCAAGCAGCAGCAGCGGCGAGCCTGAGGAGGAGCGGCTGCTGTGGAAGCTGCTGTCACTCTACCGCGCCCGGCAAGCCAAGCTAGAAGCCCGTGAAGCGCTTGTCGCCAAGGCGGGAGTTGACATCGAGAAGCGCGCGGAAGAGCTCCGGGGCCAAAATCAAGAAACTCTCCAGTCCTTGGCAGTGGAGCGGGAGCAGCTTGCCGAGGAGCAGAGGGCCTTCCTCCTCGAGAAGGCCGAAATCGAAGAGCAACATAGGCTTTCCGCTGAGAAGCTGTCCGTGCAAGAGGGCGAGCTGGTGCAGCGGAAAGTTGATCTTGACAGCCACGAGGAGGAGCTTGCCGCGCGTGAGCGAACGGTTGGCGGAGCCCTCAAGCAAGCCGAAGACGCTGCCGCAGCTATCGAGGCCGCCAAGAAGGAGTTAGAGGAGAAGGTGGTGCAGCTGGAGGCCGACCTTAAGGTGAGCGGCGACGAGCTTGTCGCGCTCAAGCTTGAGCGCGAGAAGGACGCCGCCAGCTACTCAGAGCTGCAGACCCGCCTCGTCGAGAAGGGCAAGGAGCTTGACGCCACCAAGGACTCCAATGCTGATCTTGAGTCGAAGCTAGCCACTCTGACCAAGACACTGGACAGCGCCAAGGAGCAAGAGACGGCCCTGAAGGAGGAAGTCAAGGCCGGCAAGGTGCTGCTCGCGAGCGCTGCCGCCGCCCAGAGCACATTCCGGGAGAATGTGGAGCACTGGACGGAGGGGCTCGTGGATGTTGCCGCCGACATCGACAAGGAGCTGGCGCAGCTAGGAATGGTGGATCTCGGGTACTCCTCCGACGAGAACCTCCAACCTAGCGCCAAGCTTACTTCGTTCTTCAAGGGCGTGGCGACGGCACTCCGGCGACTCCGGGAAGGGATCCCGAAGCAGCTTGCCGACGAGTCGCGCAAGATCTGCGCGGGAGCTCTTCAGAAGGTGCTGATGAAGGTGGCATTCCGCAATCCGGGCCTCAACCTCACCAACGTCCTCAGGTCCTTGCCGCCGGATGCTGATCTGGAGGCGCTCAAGACCCTTGTCGCACCCATTGTGGACAGGGTGAGCGGGATCAAGAGGGTCGAGGGCGACCGCGTAGATTAGGCCGCCTGTTTTCGTCTTTCCTTGTCGCTGTTAGTCATGTTATGAAAAACAATCTATTAGAGCTGCGACAAGCTATCTTGTAATATAACTTATCTGGTGCAATGATTGCAATGTTATTTCCTTTACTTGATTCCTTCCTTTGTGTGTTTTTACCCTACGCTTTTAGGGAACTTGCCGGTGCAGGCACCTTTGCCGCGAGCGCTGAGTGCGGAACGTCAGCAGCCTGCTGGCGGTGCCGCAGCCGACAAGAAACCTTATCGCAGCTAGTCGCAGCTCACTTAAGTTGTTGAGAGGACTCGAAACAACAGTAAGGGCGCAACTAGCTACGAGTTGGTTCCTCCGCGCATAGGTTTTCCATACAAAGCACGGTCGTTCAAGGAAAATAACTTAAAAATTTAAAGGGAATCTGATTGCTCAAACTTTGGCAACTTCTCTTTTCTGTTACTTGCTTCCCGGCAAGGCGAAACGTTCTTGAATGACGCCTGGTCCATACCGTATCTTCTCCCTTCCCCCCCGGCAAACTTGTGTGCGAGGGAACCTTCTTTTCCTTGAGAAAAAAGAAAGAGGGGAAAATAAAGATATGGAGCCTTATGGCTCGTTGTTGCTTACCGGGGATAAGTGCTGCACAAAGTGTCAGATAACACATGCAAATAATAAAAAGCACGAAATCGACAAGATGTGCTGAGCACACAAGCTTTACGCACGGGATCTGCGCCCGGCTATCTTTATGCACGGGATCTACGCCTGGCTTTGTACAAAGGATTACATGCAACAGCGGCAAGACTTGTACAAAAGGTGGTTGCCGGAACGGGTTCCGGCAACCGCGCCCTACGGGTAAAACTTGCGAAGATGCTCGATATTCCAGGAGTTGCTCACTAGTGTGCCATCTTCGGTCTCCAGGCGAACTGCGCCAGGCCTAGTGACTCGTTTCACCCGGTAAGGGCCTTCCCACTTCGGCGTCAACTTGTTGGAATTCTTGGCGGACTGAACGCGCCGAAGAACAAGGTCGCCTCGAGACTTCTGGCATTAACTTTGCGGCTATGGTAGCGGCGCAAAGCTTGCTGGTAGCGAGCAGCTCGCACAGCAGCCTGAAGACGGTCTTCCTCAAGGAGCAGCGCGTCATCTTGCCGCAGCTGCTCTTGCTCAAGCTCATCGTAAGCGAGCACTCGAGGCGACCCGTATACGAGTTCCGTGGGGAGAACTGCCTCTGCTCCATAGACTAGAGCGAAAGGTGTCTGGCCAGTGGCTCGATTTGGTGTCGTCCTGATCGACCAAAGAACCACCGGCAGCTCCTCGATCTAGTTTCATTCACACTTGTGCAGCCTGTCGAAAGTCCTGGTCTTGAGCCCGCGCAGCACTTCAGCATTTTCCCTCTCCGCTTGACCGTTGCTTCTCGGGTGAGCAACAAAAGCGAAGCAGACCTTGGCGCCAAGATCTTGGACGTACTGCATGAAGGTGCAGCTCGTAAATTGCGTACCGTTGTCGGTGATTATCCTGTTAGGGATCCCGAAATGGCAAACAATCGACCTGAAGAACTTGACTGCTGACTGTGCTGTCACCTTCCTCGCTGGTTCCACTTCCGGCCACTTTGTGAACTTATCGATTGCAACGTACAAGTACTCAAAGCCCCCGACTGCTCGGGGAAAGGGGCCGAGGATATCGAGCCCCCAGACCGAAAATGGCCAGGATAAAGGGATCGTCTGGAGAGCTTGTGCTGGCTGGTGTATCTGCTTGGAATGAAACTGGCACGCTTCACAGTTGGTTACTTGTGCAGTTGCATCCTGGAGGGCTATCGGCCAGAAGAAGCCTTGCCGGAATGCTTTGCCGACAAGTGCTCTTGCGCCAATGTGGTGACCACATATGCCCTATTTAGGGTCAAGCGTGGCACTGATGGTGAAGGTACCACCAGTGCCGTCCTCCTTGGCGGACACCTTCTTGGTATGTGGCGGAGCTGCCATTGCCTTCTTACACTTGCCGGTGGAGCTCGATGGTGCATCCTCAACGGTAGCGCAGCACTCCGAAGAGGTGCGCTTGCCGGAGTGGGCATCAAAGCTCTCGCCGGTCTTAGTCTTCTTCTTCCCCCCGGGAGCTTCAGCGGCAAGTGTCTTGCTATCTGTTGCGGCTGCTGCTTCCTGGTAGATCTTGTCGGCGCAGATAAGAGCATCCTTCTTGTCGCTAGGGACAGAGATGATGCTTATCGGGCCTGGCATCTTGAGCATGTTGTACTCATAATGAGAGGCTGTCATGAACTTGGCGAGTGCGGGACGGCCGAGTATTCCATTGTAGGGCAATGGGAAATCAGCAACGTCAAAAGTGACCCTCTCAATCCTGAAGTTCATCTCGCTGCCAAATGTTACCGGCAGCGTGACCTTCCCTTTCGGCTTGCTCCTTCCCGGGTTAATTCCTTGGAATGTGCCGGTTTCTTCGAGCTCACTATCAGGGATCTGGAGTTTCTGGAGTACAGCAGAGGAGATCAGGTTCAAGCCGGCCCCGCCGTCAACTAACATCTTGGTGACCTTGAGGTTGCGTATAGTTGGTGAAACCAACAGCGGCAAGCACCCGACCGCAGTTATGCAATCAGGGTGGTCCTCAATGTCAAAGATGATAGGCGTGCTGGACCATTTCAGAAGCTTGCGCGATTCGATAGGTGGCTCTGCCGCATTAACTTCCCGCAGCCACTGTTTGAGTTGGCGGTGGGAAGTATGCAGAGACGCACCGCCGTCAACACACAAAACTTCTGTGGCTTTCTGAAACTCCTGCTCGCTGTTCTCAACATCGTCCATGTCTTCGTCGTCGTCATCGTCTTCATCCTTGTCGCGGCCGCGGGGAGGTCTGTCTCCTTGCCGTTGCTTGGCCTTGCCGCGGCGTCATCCCCGGCCAACATGCTTCTTGCCGGCTTCTCCACCACCTCCTTGGGCCCTCTCCTTGTCGCGCCGCTCGTACTCAGCTTTCTGCTGCTGGACAAGCTGCTCGACCTTCTTGCAGCACTGGAGGTCATGGCCCTTGGTGCGGTGGATCTTGCAATACTGCTTGTCGGTGCCGTCCTGCTTGTCGGCAGCTGCCACAACCTGGCAGTTGGTGCATGCGGTAACCTCCTTGCCGGAGCTACCAACTTTGGCTTGCTTGGCGCCACAATCGTTGCCGGACTGCTCAACGACTAGCACCTCTTTGCCCTTCTTCTTCCTGTTATTGCGCCGCTGGTTTTTCTTTGCCGGGGCAGCATCTTCGCTGTCAGATCCTCCTGCACCAGTATTCTCTCCGGGGAGTTTCCTCCCTTCCTCAGCACGTGCACACTTGTCGGCCAGGGCGTATAGCTCACTAACGTCTCTGATTCTGCTCATCGCCATCTCCTCCCGCATCCTGTGGTTATGCACATTCTGATGGAATGCGCTGATAACCGCGGCAGGGTGGATGTCTGGGATGTTGCGCTGTACACGGCTGAATCTCTGAATATACTTGCGCAGGGGTTCTCCTTCCTTCTGGGCAAGCAGGTGAAGATCACTTTCCTGGCCATGAGGTTTGTGGCCGCCTATAAAGGCGCCGACAAACTGATGGCACTGGTCTGCCCAAGAGGAAATGGAGTTGTCCGGCAAGTGCATGAGCCAGGACCTGACTTCGGGTTTGAGCACCAGCGGGAAGTAGTTGGCAAGGACCTTGTCGTCTTGCCCCCCGGCAGCTTGCACCGCAATGGTGTAGAAGCTGAGGAACTCCGACGGGTGCGACTTGCCGTCGTACTTCTCTGGTACGTTTGGCTTGAAATGCTTCTGGCTGGGCCACTGGACTTGCCGCAGCTCACGGGTAAACGCAGGGCAACCTACCGCGTATGGCAAGTCGCCTGGTTCTCCGGGCGCATGCATGTCAACAGAGGGCCCAGCGCACAGGTCTAATTGACGCCGCGCTTCTCTTCGGCGCTCGATGCGAGTACGAGCGTCTTCTTGCTGTCGTTCGTGGAGAACTTGGCGCTGATCGCGACGAGCTCACGGATCTGATGACGCGGTGGAGTCGCTGTCGAGGTGGATCCGGCGAGTCGGCGATCTTGGCCTTCTGGGCGGAGAGTGCACAGTGGTTGCACCCCCACCAGTCTTGTCGCCACCGGCTCACGCCTGGCTGACTTGCCGCGGCAGCGAAGTACTCGGCTGCCGTGGGTTGTCGCCGTTGGCGAAGCCGATGAGGCTCTGAATGGTGGCCCTCCAGTCGTCGATCTTGTCTGCCGCCGGAGGGTAATCTAGAAGCAGTTGGGCCCGTGCCAAAGCTTCTGCCGGAGTGCTGATCCCACGGACACCTATGGGGATCGGCGGACCGAGCCCCTTGTGGTTCGGCAGGGGGCGGAGAAAGCACAAAGAGCAGATCGAGGCGATGCGCACGAGCGACACGATCAGTTTACCCAGGTTCGGGCCGCGCGGATGCGTAAAACCCTACTCCTGCTTTGGTTTGTATTTGTGTTCTTGCTCGGGAGCGCTGATTGCTACAGTACACACCAGCAGCTAGCCAGACCGAGCGCGAGAATGATTGTCCGACCCCCCCTATGTTGCACTCGGGCCTCCTTTTATATGTCTAAGGGGTCACCGACAGGTGGCAACGTAGATGAGGGTAAAAACATAAAAGGCGTGGCGGTTGGCACCGCCGCCTACAACAGTGTTATCATACCTAACCCTGACGGCAGGGGACAAGGGCATTAAATGCCTGTCTGCGTCATCTAGACGGTGCAGAAAGGGACCGCCGGGGACGCCTTTGCTTGCCACGATGGAAATCTTGTCAGCGCCGCTTGCCACCGTGTACCTCTGGCTGCACAGCTTTCCGCCACGTACGCTCTGGAAGGGTCCCAGGGGCGACACGTTGGTGGATGTGCTGGAGCGCAGGTATATAGTGGAAGCTTGCCGCGGCAAGTGCCTTGCCGCGGTCGTTGTCTTGTTGCATCCGGGAGCTTGTCGCTCACCGGGCCTTGCCGGGACGTATGGTGCGTTGCAGCAAGTTTCCTTGAGATGCCTTGGTTGGCCTTCCCGGCAAGCTCCTCTTGCCGGGGTCTTGTCTCCTTCCCGGCAAGCACCTCTTGCCGGGGTATTAGATACTTTGTTCTTGAATGGCTCCAAAGGAACCGTGGAGGACCTTGGCGGTCACCCGGCAAGCCTTGCCGCGGGACGCTGCGACTGCCCGTGCACAAGTTCGGGATACTAAGGTACCCCTACTTTAGTACACCGACACATATTGGGCAGTTAAAGAACTCAACTATGATTTCAAACTTGCTGGTGAAGAGAGGTTATTTGATATAAGCTCCTTAGATGAATGGAGAACCCAAGCTTATGAGAAAGCAAAGTTATTCAAAGAAAAGGTTAAAAGATGGCATGACAAAAGAATTCAAAAGCGTGAGTTTAAAGTTGGAGAATATGTTCTTTTGTACAACTCTCGTTTTAGATTGTTTGCATTAAAGCTCCTCTCGAAATGGGAAGGCCCATACATCATCGAGGAGGTTTACCGGTGTGGAGCCATCAAAATAAATAACTCCGGAGGTACTAACCCGAAGGTTGTCCATGGGCAACGAGTAAAGAATTATATCTCAGGTACGCCTATTAATGTTGAAAGTAATATTATCCAAACCATGACACCGGAAGAACACATAAAAGGGTCCTTCCGAAACACTCCAGAATTGTGAAAATAAAGAGGTACATGATAAGGTAAGTAAACGGACTCCGGAAAATCCGCAAAAATATTTTTTATCAGATTTGGAATATTTTAGAATTTTGGAAATAAAGAAACTTTCAGGAAGCGTCTCTTGGTGGGCACAAGACACCAGGGCTGGCGCGCCCATGTGGGTTGTGCCCACCTGGGACACCTCTCGTACTCCGTTTTTGTACCATATACTTGTCCTCCAAGATAAAAAAATCTATATATACTTCCCGAACCTGTTGATCACCTTATCACGGAGAAATCCTCTGTTCTCTTTTCTTCCTATTTTTTGTCAGATCTGCTGGGCCAGGCATCATGTCTTCTTCTTCCTCCAACCACATGGAAGAGGATGCTTGGTTGATGAGGATCGAGCTGAAGAGAGAAGAGCCTGCGGGAGCTATCGGAGGAGATGAGAGCAAGGAGGCTATCGTAGACCAGCCTCCGGTCTTCGAACAAGCACTGCCAGCTGACGAGGAGGAGGAAGATATCCTTAAACCTTACCTTATTCATCTTACTCCTGCTGAGATTGAGGCCTTTTGCATCATTGAAATACTTCGCATACAAAATAAGTATCTCACTCGCGAGAATATTTTGCATCAAGAGCACATCACCCACCTCAGGAGCCTCATCCGTCGATTGGAGAATCTTCTAATCCTTAAAGATAGGATTGCTTCTTCATCACCATCACCTTCTTCACCACCAAAGGAGAATTGAGTATCAGGTATGGGCACTCCCCTTGTCTTTCGCCAAGCTTGGGGGAGGTGCCCCAGTATCGTATCAGGTGTGCAAGTTATATGATAAAGTTAGTTTGAGTTTTTGCTTTCTTAACTTTCATGTTGCAAATAAAAAGAAGAAATAAAACAAATATAATAAAGGAAATAAATAATGAAAATATTATATACTAATCCTATGGTAGGTGATGGCACCACATAAGGAAAATTATAAGTAGAAAAATTTATTAGAGACTGACAAACATAGCATTAGTCAATGATGCAGCTCATGAAAGAATTAATAAGGGAAGAGAAGATTCACATATAGATATACTATCCTAGAAATCTTTTGTGATTGTGAGCCCTCATCAAAATATTATATGCCAAAATTGTTGACACTTGACAAGGAAGACAACTTAATGGTATATGTTTGTTTATATTCACGTAGAAGTCATATTGTCATAGATCCTTTAACATGTGATGCTTGCCCCCTATCTTTGCTAGCCAAAAAAAATTATGTACTAAGTAGAAATACTACTTGTGCATCCAAAAACCCTTAAATCCAAATGTTTTTCAAGTGTCCACCATACCTACCTAGGGATTGAACAAGATCCCTCAAGTAAGTTGTCATCGGTGCAAAAAAGCAATAAAAATTGCTTCTAAAAGTGTGAGATCATTTAGTGTAAGAGAAAATTGAGCATTGTACGGACTTGGATGACAAAGAATAAAAGCGATAGACTGCATAATAAAGGTTGTCAGCTTAAGGGGCAATACAACGTGACATTCTCTTGCACTAATGGATTGAGCATACAAACAAATAAGCGCATGACAACCTCTGCTTCCCTCTGCGAAGGGCCTATCTTTTAGTTTTATGCAAAGAGTTAAAGTTTTTCTCCCTATTCCTTTTATTTTCCCCTTTTGGCAAGCATCATGTGGTGAGGAAATATCTAGGCACATATGTCCAGTTGAATATAGATGGCATGAGTTATTATTGTTGACATCACCCTTGAGGTGAGTATGTTGGGAGGCGAAACTAAAAGCCCCTATCTTTCTCTGTGTTCGGTTGAAACGTTTTGCTCATGGGTACGAGGTGAGTGTTAGCAATCATAAAGACTATATGATGGTTGAGTATGTTGACTTGCTTAAAAGGCTCCTACACGCGACCCTTCCTGAAAAGATGATGAATTGTAGTTGCAAAGTTGACTAAGAAAATAGTTTGTTTGTTTCTAATAGAGTTTTTGCTTTATACTTCGATTGTGTGATGAACTATTACTTATTCATGAGATGTATATGATAAAACTTCTATGATAAAAGTCCTATGTTTCATGTTGTTGTTGTTGTTGTTGTTATAATGATCAACATGATGCTTCTATGTCCGTATTTTGTTTTTATCGACACCTCTCTCTCTCTCAAAGCATTTGGACATGTTTTTCGATTTCGGTTTTTGCTAGAGGACAAGCAAGGTCTAAGCTTGGGGGAGTTGATACGTCCATTTTGCATCATATTTTCTTACTGTTATTTATAATGTTTTTATCCATAATAATGCTTTTTGGAGTAATTCTAATGCCTTTTCTCTCATAATTTGCAAGGAACACACCAAGAGGGAGAATTCCTGCAGCTGGAAATCTGGACCCGGAAAAGCTACGTCAGGCCACCTATTCTGCACAACTCCAAATGAGCTGAAACTTCACAGAGATTTTTTTATGGATTATTTAAGAAATACTGGAGCCAATAAACACCAGAGGGGGGCCACCAGGTGGGCACAACCCACCTGGGCGCGCCAAGCCCCCCAAGCGTGCCCTGGTGGGTTGTGGCGACTTGGCCCACCTCCGGTGCCGATCTTCTGGTATATAAGTCATTTTGACCTATAAAAAATAAGGAGAGGACTTTCGGGACAAAACTCCACCGCCTCGAGGTGGAACTTGGGTAGGAGCACTTTTGCCCTTCGGTGGAGCGATTCCGCCGGGGGGAACTTCCCTCCCGGAGGGGGAAATCATCGTCATCATCATCACGAACAACTCTCCCATCATGGGGAGGGCAATATCTATCAACATCTTCAACAGCACCATCTCCTCTCAAACCCTAGTTCATATCTTGTGTTCAATCTTGTTACCGGAACTATAGATTGGTGCTTGTGGGTGACTAGTAGTGTTGATTACATCTTGTAGTTGATTACTATATGGTTTATTTGGTGGAATATTATATGTTTATATCCATTATGCTATTTAATACCCCTCTGATCTTGAGCATGATTATTATTTGTGAGTAGTTACTTTTGTTCTTGAGGTCACAAGAGAAAAGATGTTGCAAGTAATCATGTGAACTTGATGTGTGTTCGATATTTTGATAGTATGTATGTTGTTGTTCCCTTAGTGGTGTCATGTGAACATCGACTACATGACACTTCACCACATTTGGGCCTAAGGGAATGCATTGTGGAGTAGCAATTAGATGGTGGGTTGCGAGAGTGATAGAAGCTTAAACCCAAGTTTATGCGCTATTTCGTAAGGGACCGATTGGATCCAAAAGTTTAATGCTATGGTTAGAATTTATTCTTAATACTTTTCTCATAGTTGAGGATGCTTGTGGGAGGGTTAATCATAAGTAGGAGGTTTGTTCAAGTAAGAACAACACCTAAGCACCGGTCCACCCACATATTAGATTATCAAAGTAGCGAACACAAATGAAACCAATATGATGAAAGTGACTAGATGAAATTCCCGTGCACCCTCAAGAACGCTTTGCTCATCATAAGAGACCATTTTGGCCTGTCCTTTGCCTCAGAAGGATTGGGCTACCTTGCTGCGCTTTTGTTACTACTTTCATTACTTGCACGTTACAAATTATCTTGCTATACCTACAATTTCAACACTTGCAGACATTACCTTACTGAAAACTACTTGTCA
Source organism: Triticum monococcum (assembly GCA_034509565.1). NCBI lineage: Eukaryota > Viridiplantae > Streptophyta > Magnoliopsida > Poales > Poaceae > Triticum > Triticum monococcum. The sequence goes on from CM067843.1 coordinate 482,186,589, forward strand.
TTTCCTTCTGCTCCTTGTTGGGTTCGACACTCTTACTTATCGAAAAGAGCTAAAATTGATACCCTATACTTGTGGGTCATCATACTGGGCAACTTGGAAAGTGCCTCCTCCTTCGCCAACACCATCTTAGCAAAGTCTGATTTAAAAAATCTGAGCTCAATCTCCACCTTCCTCTTTTTATCCCGCATCTTCAAATATTCTTCAGTGTTGACAACAGTTTCTCTAAGCCTATGTCTGTTCTCTTCCTCATACATGCTCCAGAGATTTTCTATGCACATCTTGAAAGACTGTGGCCACTCTTGATCAACCCACTCCAGGTAAGAACACTTCTTTTCATCCTAAAATATTTAAAACAAGATCAGTAACAATTGTAGGGGAAATGGGTTTATAGCGACATAGAAAATCACCAATGCTTATTTTGAAAAACTGAAGAAACATGTTAATTATGACATATCTTCTCAAAAAGATCAATGTGCAAATGAATTAATTGCTACTGAGACAACAACCAAATTCTGGAACATCAGAAGCAATAATTAACTACAGCAACGCTATAAGTTCTTACTCATGTACAATAAATAACAAATTGAACATTTTATGAGGAAGGTAAATATAACTGCAACAACATAGCGACAGTGTTTGGATGACATCAAATTAATACTAACAGGTGTGTACATGCACACATTTAGTAACATAGAACAAATAGCACTAAGGTCGTCCACTATGTATGCCAAAACTGGGGTAAAGACAACTATTGCTACATCTCGCACCGGTGCCCTGCAGTGGTGAGCCGATGCAGCGGGAAAAAATTAGGGACCCGGACTCCGGAGCACGTAGTTGCTCTGATGCCCAGTTCCTTCGTGCCATAAAGATTTTGTATTTTACTGGTTGGCTGCTCGGATGTGTGGACCAAAGTTGGCTGCACAAACTGCGGAAGCGGTGCCAAATAATTTTCTAATGGCACTGCTGATGAGATGGCAACAATTTAAGATACTAGGTAAAAACGGTGACACTGTCTTAGGATGCGTTTCGTTGAAGGTGTGGTATGAATGGGTTGGGACCGTGACAGTGTCTGAATCACATCTAACAAATGATTTGTAACAACGAAAGAGGGTCTAACCTTCTCTGCACATGCCAGAAACTTCCTCCCACTATCCACAGATTCAAACGCAACTAGCTTCATGCATGGAGATTGATGGTGACAACGAGAAGATAGATCTTTAGCCACCCTGCTCCATTTGTTGCCACTGATGGTCCTAGGGAGCTACAAGAGGAAGAAATGACTCAAAGCGACCGCTGGGTAAAAATTCTTCATTCTAAGTCATAGCCCGAGAGAGAGAAGAGAGGCATACCCGGGTGGTGAAGGAGTCCTTGCCGGAGGAGGAACTGCTGGAGAGGTCTTTGAAGAAGACCATGGCGACCCCGGTGGTTGGATGCAAGACAACGAGAGCAAGGAAGCGGCTATAGCTTAGGAAGGAAGGAAGGAAGGAAGGAGGAAACAGCGGAAACGTGACTTGTGGTCAGGAAGAAAAGGGGGTGGGGAAGGGGGAGGGGCGGGGGTAGATATTTTGGCGGTAGGCCAAAATTTTGGAAATGTGGAGGGAAACTTTGCGCGCGGTGCCACCGGACCATTCACTGTGAACGATTGTGTGCTTCGTTTGGACATTTTAATGCATTAATTGAGTTTTCAATGCATTTATGTGCATAATTCAAATTTTAACTACATGCACATGCTCTAATGCATATAAATTGGTTGAAAATACAAATATGTATCCTTGGTTGCATGCTTAGGTCCCATGCAAGAAATGGGAATGAATGTCAAACACCCTGCCATAGTCACTCGGCCGCAAACATTGAGATACATGGTTTTAAAATTCTGGTAAATCCAAAGCTCGTCTGAAATTCATGAAACTTGGCATGCTATCATGGAGCAGCATCAACATGTCGTGGTAATTTTTTGTCCCATTTGGGGTAGGTTTGGGGATATGCTTCTCACAAACTAGAGCTTCTCACAACAAGCGTGATGGTTTCGGTATGGAACATCCCACCTTTGGGGACGAAACAATATCCTTTGCCTCTTATTGCTTTCAAAAAATTTCTCGTGGCAACATAGAACAACACGAGTGTTGTGTCAATTTTGGGACTTTTCGGGGTTCGTTTGGACATTTTTATGCATTATTTGAGTTTTCAATGCATTTATGTGCATAATTCAAATTTGAACTACATGCACATGCTCTAATGCATATAAATTGGTTGAAAATTCAAATATGTATCCTTGGTTGCATGCTTAGGTCCCATGCAAGAAATGGGAATGAATGTCAAACACCCTGCCGTAGTCACTCGGCCGCAAACATTGAGATACCTGATTTTAAAATTCTCATAAATACAAAGCTCGTCTGAAATTCATGAAACTTGGCATGCTATCATGGAGTGGCATCAACATGTCGTGGTAAATTTTTTTGGCCCATTTGGGGTAGGTTTGGGGATATGCTTCTCACAAACTAGAGCTTATCACAACAAGCATGATGGTTTCGGTAGGGAACGTCCCACCTTTGGGGAATAAATGATATACATTGCCTCTTATTGCTTTCAAAATTTTCTCGTGTCAACATAGAACAACAGGAGTGTTGTTTCAATTTTTGGGATTTTTCGGGTTTCGCTTGGACATTTTTATGCATTAACTAAGTTCTGAATGCATTTATGTGCATAATTCAAATTTGAACTACATGCACATGCCATAATGCATATAAATTGGTTGAAAATTCAAATATGTGTCCTTGGTTACATGCTTAGGCCCCATGCAAGAAATGGGAATGAATGTCAAACACCCTGCCATGGTCACTCAGCCACAAACATTGAGATACCTGGTTTTTAAATTCTAGTAAATCCAAATCTCGTCTAAAATTCATGAAACTTGGCATGCTATCATGGAGCGGCATCAACATGCCATGGTAAATTTTTTGTCCCATTTGGGGCAGGTTTGGGGATATGCTTCTCACAAACTAGAGCTTCTCACAACAAGCCTGATGGTTTCGGTAGGGAACGTCCCACCTTTGGGGATGAAACGATATCCATTACCTCTTATTGCTTTCAAATTTTTTCTCATGTGAACATAGAACAACCGGAGTGTTGTGTCAAGTTTTGGGAATTTTCGGGGTTCGTTTGGACATTTTTATGCATTAACCAAGTTTTCAATGCATTTATGTGCATAATTCAAATTTGAACTACATGCACATTCTCTAATGCATATAAATTGGCTGAAAAATAAAATTTGGGTCGTTGGATGCGTGCTTAGGTCCCATGCAAGAAATGGAAATGAATGCCAAACACCCTGCCACAGTCACTCGGACGCAAACATTGAGATACCTGGTTTTTAAATCCTAGTAAATCCAAAGCTCATCTGAAATTAATGAAACTTGGCATGCTATCATGGAGCGGCATCAACATGCCTTGGTAATTTTTTTGTCCCATTTGGGGCAGGTTTGGGGATATGTGTCTCACAAATCAGAGCTTCTCACAACAAGCGTGATGGTTTCGGTAGGGAACGTCCCACCTTTGGGGACGAAACGATATCCATTGCCTCTTATGCATTAATTGAGTTTTCAATGCATTTATGTGCATAATTCAAATTTGAACTATGTCGGTGTCAAAACCGGCGGATCTCGGGTAGGGGGTCCCAAACTATGCGTCTAAGGCGGATGGTAACAAGAGGCAGGGGACACGATGTTTACCCAGGTTCGGGCCCTCTTGATGGAGGTAATACCCTACGTCCTGCTTGATTGTTCTTGATAATATGAGTAGTACAAGAGTTGATCTACCACGAGATCGAACAGGCTAAACCCTAGAAGCTAGCCTATGGTATGATTGTTGTTCGTCCTACGGACTAAACCCTCCGGTTTATATAGACACCGGAGGGGGCTAGGGTTACACAGAGTCGGTTACAAGGAAGGAGATCTACATATCCGTATTGCCAAGCTTGCCTTCCACGCAAGGAGAGTCCCATCCGGACACGGGACGAAGTCTTCAATCTTGTATCTTCATAGTCCAACAGTCCGGCCAAAGGATATAATCCGGCTGTCCGGATACCCCCTAATCCAGGACTCCCTCAGTAGCCCCTGAACCAGGCTTCAATGACGATGAGTCCGGCGCGCAAATTGTCTTCGGCATTGCAAGGCTGATTCCTCCTCCGAATACTTCATAGAAGATTTTGAACACGAGGATCGTGTCTGGCTCTGCAAAACAAGTTCCACATACCACCGTAGAGAGAATAATATTTCCATAAATCTAATCTACTGACGTACCCCGTAGTGTGACATCACACCACAGCCAGGTCTTTATTCGAATCATTTTTCGTAACCAATCTCAGCGTGTTTCGCGAGGCGATTTCCTTGGCACGTCTTGTCGAAGCAGAGATCGTGTCCCATTTATTACAGGATTCTCATCAATACGGACATGGGTAACCCAACCGTGCCTATTGGTAGGACTCCTAGATCTTAGGCAAGTCCCAAACGGCCACGAGGAGGACGCTTGATATTCACCCTCTTTATAAAGGGCACAAGGCTTTTTCCTCTCGATCTTAATCGAATCCGCCTCCCGCCTCGAGTTCCAACACCCAAAGCTTAGGTTTAGGCACTTTGGACCCTCAACTATGTCCGGATCCAACCTTCAAGGTCGGTGGATGGCTTCCTCCGTCACGGAGGAGGACATCAATAAGTTGAGAGAGGCCAGATATCTGACCGCCAAAATTTCGCATCGGCTGCCTGCCCGAGGGCAAGTCGTCCCTACTCCCGAACCCAACGAGAGCATTGTGTTCGTCTCCCGCTTCCTCCGAGGACTAGGCCTCGCTCTGGATCCCTTTGTTAGGGTCTTATGTTCTATTACGGGCTAGATTTTCACGATCTAGCCCCGGATTCCCTTCTTCACATCTCGACATTTATTGTCGTATGTGAGGCCTTCCTTCGCATTACCCCTCACTTCGGCATGTGGCTCAAGACTTTCGATGTGAAGACGAAGATGATCGAGGGGCAGCACGCAGCGTGCGGAGGCGCTTCAATAAGCAAAATTGCTGACGCTCCATGGCCTGAGGGTTACTTCCTAGAGGTGTCCGGATTGTGGCAGCGGGAGTGGTTCTACATCACAGCTCCCCGAAGTGCCAAGTGGGTAGCTGCCCCCACCTTTCGCTTAGGCCCCCCACCATAACTGATATCATGGATCAGTAGGGGGCTGAGCTGGGGTCCAGCCAAGGACGTGCCAATACTGCAAAGCCGTATCTGAGATCTCTTTGAGAGAGATTTCAGTCTGGTTATGGTAGTGCAAGTCATGCTAGTTCGTCAAGTCCAGCCTTGCAAACGCCGGCCCCTTCGCATGTGGGAATTCAACCTGGAAGGGCCGTGAGCTATTCAACATTTCCTCGGCATGACGCACGAAGAGATGTACAAATTGTTCTTCGGACCACAAATAATGTGTCCGAACATCACTAAGGATGCAGGTTTGAGCTACAATCGCCCGGATACCCAAGTAAGTAGCCCCGCATCCGAACACACTTTCTGTTTATTTATCACAACATTGCCCTAAAAAGCCGCTCTTTAACCCAGGATTGGATAGCGAAGGCAAAGTTGATCAGGTGTTCGACCCCCCTCCCTTAGACCTCACCAAATCCCGTGCTAACCAGGATGCTGGAGATCGCGCCTTATCGAGCGCCCTCAGGAGAAGATAAAGGGGGAACAAGGAGGCCAGCGCCTCCGCGAAGGAGGTTAGCCGGGGGGGGGGAGGGAACTAAAACTTCCTCTCCTCAGGGACAGAACATAACCGCTTCTGAGGACCCGGAGACAACAATCTCCAAATGGGGGAAGAAATCTCCGCCGGAGGGTCCTGCCCTGGGGGATACCCTGACCGTACTATGCCCTCAAGGGGATCAGCCCTCCACCGAGCTGTAAGTAAAAGGGTACTTAATAATGAAAATATCTCGCTTTACCTCTGAGGAAAATAACCGAGGCATTTATCTTGTAGTTCGGATCTTAGCCCTTCTCAGCAGAGCTCGTCTTCAGGGGATCTTCTTCCAGAGATGATGGAGAGCGAAACGCCTCCCCCTGACATACCGCCTCATGAGGCAGGCGACCCCGAGGTGTCATCGCGGAGGGTTTCTCTTGATCCGGCAAGGCCAGAAGGTAATCCTATGGCCACCCGAAGTCCTCAGTATCCTGCTCTTGAAGAGAGCAATCAAAAGAGTCCGGCACCGTCTGGTGTGCGGCCGGACGTACTGAGGGATCTGCTAGAGCAAGCGACTATCTCAGAAGAGCACCACACATTGATGGGTACGGTGATTGAAAGGATTTCGTTCGCCGAAAGCGGGTTGCATGAAGCCTTTATGAGTCTACTGACGGGTTTCGAGGTACACGAAATGATGTACATTTTTGACAGTACCGCACATTTTTAGATGTGCCATGTGTAGATAGTAGCCCCTGAGACTCTGGTTGTCATCGAAAATGGTGGCAAACAGAGGATCATAGTCCCAGGTAATAACCAGACCGCCTTTATGTGCAGGTGGTTGAAGCTCCGGTGGCTAGCCGGACTAATGGGTTTGCCGAACTAAGGCGGCAACTGGATGCGGCAGATGCCAACATCGTGCTTGTTAACAAGCTTCTTAACGAGGCACAGGGTAGGTGATTTTTCTGGTGATTGTCACATAGTAAGAGCAGCATGATGCCAGTATCTTTAATATGTTGTGACTGCAGATGGAGCTGCCACCGTGGAAACCCTTCGGGCAGAGCTTGCCCGAGCCAAGGAGCAAGCAAGGAGTAGTAATGCGACCGCTTTAAAGGTGGCCGAAGAGTTAAGGACCGAACAGGCCGCGCATTCCGAGAGCAAAGAAAAAATAGCCAAGATGGCTGTAGAGTTAAAAGATGCTGCTGACCGTTACCGGCTTCTTGAAGAAGAAAACCGGGTGAGGGCGACGGACCTGGAGAAGGCCCGGGTGGCTGCCAAGGAAGCCTGCTCCAAAATTAGAGCGACGAAGGAGGAGCTGAATCAAGCTGCGGATATCGTTTCTGGGAAGCCCTTCATGTTGCGGACTAAATTCGGAGATCCGAAATATGCTCCTCTGGACCGGCTATGGAGTTCTGCGGACGAGTACATGGATTTGGCTGCAAGTGTTGCTGATGCGGCCGAGTACTTCAAGGATCAGAAAGGTCCTGAAGTGGAGAAGCTGTTCTGGTCATAGTTTCACGCTCCAGTCCGTCCGCTGTTGCTGAATGAGTGATTGACCGGTTGGGCCGAGCTTCATAGATTATCCGGACTTGCCATGAGGTCCGTTGTGGATCATCTGTGGCCAGGAGGGCCAAGGCCGAATAGCTACTTTAGCTTAGTGCAACAATTCCTTGGTGCTGTGCCACGCATCGATGCTGTAAAGAGGTCGGCGTGCATAGAAGGCTCGCGGATGGCCCTTGCCCATGTCAAAACATACTGGGCGGAGATGGATTCCACCACTGTTGTGGCACAGGGATCGACCATAGGCCGAGTGGCCGCCGAGCACTACTTTGAAGAAGTTCTTGAAGGCGCTCGTTTGGTAGAGGCTCAGTGCTCGAAGAATATTATGTTTGAGTGACATGTATTCCCATTGTAAAAACAATGTTTTATTGAGTTTATCAAGGCTGTATTTATACTTTTGCCCGAAAGTACTATGATGCCTCCTGTGTGGCTGTTTATGTATATATGTATATAACCTGAAAGATGGCAGTCGTCGGCTTCAGCCCCCACGCATATAATGCGGGGGTGTCCGCAGAAGACGCATGTTCACACTTGATCCAACGTCTTGGTCCATTAAGGAGGTGATAGCGCGGCGAACTAGGCAATCCAACTATAATGCTTTAACACTTTCACTTAGCCAGAGGAGTTTGACAGTGGGGCTACTATATAGCCCCTGGTGACTCCGCGCTCATCCGAATTCAGGGCGTGTACATGCCTGGCCGGGAAACGGCCCTTCGTTAAGACGGAGGAATCCCGAAGATTCCGTTAGGTCATCGAGTGGTTGACCAGTCTCACGCTATATCATGACAGTCAGTTTTCGGCTTTCTCTACTGAGGTGCTCGTCCAAATGAACTAGGGCGCAGTAGTTCTCCTGGTGCCGCCTTAGCCGATAGAGCGGAACGTAAGGCAGCAAAACACAGGAGCCGGGCAAACCCAACATTTGACCAAAGACATGATTCCGAGCTGATGCATATAAGGCCAAACTCGCGATGCCGAACACTCCCTAAGGTATTCGGTCTTAATGATGTAAACTGGGCCTAAACAGTGCCCTTTGTAATAAGCCCCTAGTGTCTAGGTACGTGCAATATTCTGACGTGGCCACATGCCAATATGTCAGCATCCTTCTCAATTGTACTGAGAATCCGGGGGATGTGTATCAACAAGAGACAGTAAAAAAGGTTTACGCATGGTCTTAATCTAAAAAGAATCCTTGGAATGGGTCCCTGCTGCACGTCTGCGCCTATGTCGCCGTTGTGCCGTATCCTGGACGGGTGTAGCACGATGGTCATCTGTAAAAGAGAGGAACTTAGTTGAAAAGTTGTCGTGCAAAAAGGTAGGTTATACTAAATAAACCATGTATAGTTCAAGATGAGTAAGGTTGAGCCTAATTGTCACTTGTTTACACGCGTTGAGCCCCTTGTATTGTTATAGGGGTATAGCCATCAAACCTGTATCAATTATATATAGCTGCACCGGACTCGTCTAACCGTGTCCGTGGTCTTAACGACCTGTCAGATGCTCAAGTTGGTGAGGCCATCTAGTGTGCGGCTGCCAAGGCGGCCGCACGGTCTTCCATGCGCAAGGAGTGCTCAATATTTCCATTTACTATAATGATGCCACGTGGACCGGGCATCTTAAGTATGAGAGAAGCGTAATGCGGTATTGCATTAAAGCAAGCGAAAGCTTTGCGTCCGAGTAGTGCTTGATAGCCACTTTGGAACGGAGTGATGTGGAAGGTTAAATTTTTGCCGCGGAAGTTATCGAGAAAGCCGAATATAATCTCTAGTAGCAGGGAGCCTGTGCAATGGGCTTCTGGGCCTGGCGTTACTCCTTTAAAGGTAGTATTGCTATGGATGATTTTTGTTGGGTCTATCCCCATTTTGCGGACCGTGTCCTGATATATCAGGTTTAAACTACTGCCACCATCCATGAGTACCCGTGTGAAGTGGTATCTGTCAATTATCGGGTCTAACACCAAGGCAGCCCATCCTGCATGCCGGATACTTGCCGAGTAATCCCGATGGTCAAAGGTGATCGGTTTGGACGACCATTGGCAGAACTCCGTGGTGACAGGCCCTGGGGCATGTGTCTCTAGGAGTGCCTCTTTGTTTCTCCCCTTTGTCATGTGTAACACGTTTACTATTTTGACTTCTGGTGGGAATTTCTTCTGTTCCCCAGTGCTTTTCTTGCGAGGCTCGTCCTCGTCTTCGCTTGGTGTATCCTGCCTCTTGTGTTCGGCGTTGAGCTTGCCGGACTGCTTGAAGACCCAACATTCTCTATGGGTATGATTTGCAGGTTTATCGGGGGTGCTGTGGATCTAACATGTTTTGTCCAGAATCTTCTTTAGGCTGGACAGTTCGTCTCTGTTGCCTTTGGAGGGCAACTTTTGCTGACCTGGCCGAGAGCTTCTAAATCCGGCGTTTACCGCCATGCTCTTCGGGCTGTCTTCTTTATTCCGGCGCTTGTTTTTGCTGCGTCGTGGTTTCCCGTTTCCGTCCCTGACTTCGGATGTAGTTGGATCGCTGGTGCTGCATCGGGCTAACCAGCTGTCCTCGCCCACGCAAAAGCGGGTCATGAGGCTTGTTAATGCTGCCATTGTTCTCAGCTTTTCTTGGCCGAGGTGTCTGGCAAGCCATTCGTCCCGAACGCTGTGCTTCAAAGCTGCTAAGGCTTCGGCGTCTGGACAGTCGACTATTTGGTTCTTTTTAGTGAGAAACCTGTTCCAAAGCTTTCGGGCTGACTCTCTGGGCTGTTGAGTTATATGACTTAAATCGTCTGCATCCGGTGGTCGGACATAGGTCCCTTGAAAATTTTCCCGAAAAGCGTCTTCGAGCTCTTCCTAGATTCCAATGGAATTTTCGGGGAGGCTTTTAAGCCAGTGCTGAGCTGGCCCTTTGAGCTTGAGGGGTAAGTACTTGATGGCGTGGAGATCGTCTCCTCGAGCCATGTGGTTATGGAGGATGTAGTCCTCAATCCAGACCCCAGGGTTTGTCGTTCCGTCGTACGCCTCTATGTTTACGGGTTTGAATCCCTCTGGAAATTCATGGTCCAGCACGTCATCCGTGAAACATAGGGGGTGTGCGGCACCCCTATATTTGGGTGTACCGTGTTGTTCAGATTTTTGTTGTGTTGCATTGCGTGCTGGAGCGCGCTTGCTTGGCCCATAGATGGATCTGGTTGCGCCGTCCTTTTGATGCGAGCCCTCACGTGCATCGCGTACTGGCTTGTGTGCGGCGTCGTTTGCCGCTCTAAGTTGGCGACGAGGTCATCTATCCGACCGGATGGCTGTTTTGTTTTTTGATTGCGGGGGATCTAAGGCCTCCTCATCGAATTCGGGTAGCTCTTTGTGTGGCGACTACCGCCGTATTTTGCTGCAGTGTTGAGTACTTTACTCCATCTAATTCTGAGTGTGTCTTGTGCAGCCCTGAGCCTTTGCTTCTGCTTTTTTAGACTCCTCGCAGTGGAAACAAGCCTTTGATGGGCATTCTGTTGCTCCGGGTGCCCGTCCGGTGTGATGTCATCCGGACTGTTATCTTCGCCGGAGTCGGGTTGTTCGGTTTGATTCTCCGTGTTGCCGTGGTCGGACGGTGGTTCAATGCCATGTTTGTCGTCCACTAGCTCACCCTGTTATATCGCTGGGTCTATATGATCGTTGTTTGTGCTGAGGCGGGATTTGGAGCGGCGCTTAGGCCGCCGCTTTGACTCCTTCTCGAGGGAACGTTCCTTCGTTGCGTCCTTACGTTCCTCGTCGTCGTTGCTTTGGGTGTGTCCACCATGTATACATCATACGATGAAGTGGGTGTCCAGTGCCCTGTGGGCAGTGGCTCCTGTTCGTCTCCTGCATCGTCGTCCATACTGTCGATGTCTTCGGAGTCGAAGTCGAGCATGTCGGTCAAATCATCGACAGTGGCTACTAAGTGGGTGGTGGGTGGGCGGCGAATTTCTTCGTCATCCGCATCCCAATCCTGCCGGACATAGTTCGGCGAGGACTCTCCTGACAAGGAGAGACTTCAATGAATTCAGTATGTCGCCGAAGGGCGAGTGCTAAAAGATATCCACGGAGGTGAACTCCATGATCGGCGCCCAGTCGGATTCGATAGGCACGGGCGCGGGCGGTTCGGAGTCCGTGGCCAGGGAAGGATCCGGCAGTTCCGCGACACGACTCTCGTTAGGGGTGAAGTTAGTATTTGGCTCTATCGGCACTGAGAGTGCGGCCTCCATGGCGGGGTCTATCCACCGATCCTTTGGATGGCGCAACTGGCTCCGAATTGAGGGTTGGAGCGGTCGCTGGTGCGATCTCCCGAACACTGTCTGATGGTAGAGCTAAATCATGCTCATCGTGACCGTGCGGCGCACTCGGCAAGGGCTCGAATCCGCCAAAGATCAAGTCTCTATGGATGTCGGCCGTGTGGTTTATGCTTCCACACCTGACCTAGTGGCTAGGGGCGTAACTCTCGATCTGCTCCAGATGGCCAAGCAAGTTGGCCCGCAGTGCGGAGCCGCCGAATACAAAGATCTGTCCCGGGAGAAAAGTCTCACCCTGGACTGCATCACTATCGATGATTGAAGGAGCCATCAAGCCTAACGATGATGACATAGACGAACTCTCAATGAAAGCACCAATGTCGGTGTCAAAACCGGCGGATCTCGGGTAGGGGGTCCCGAACTATGCTTCTAAGGCGGATGGTAACAGGAGGCAGGGGACACGATGTTTACCCAGGTTCGGGCCCTCTTGATGGAGGTAATACCCTACGTCCTGCTTGATTGTTCTTGATAATATGAGTAATACAAGAGTTGAACTACCACGAGATCGAAGAGGCTAAACCCTAGAAGCTAGCCTATGGTATGATTGTTGTTTGTCCTACGGACTAAACCCTCCAGTTTATATAGACACCGGAGGGGGCTAGGGTTACACTGAGTCGGTTACACGGAAGGAGATCTACATATCCGTATTGCTACCTACCACGCCAAGGAGAGTCCCATCCGGACACGGGACGAAGTCTTCAATCTTGTATCTTCATAGTCCAAGTGTCTGGCCAAAGGATATAATCCGACTGTCCGGATACCCCCTAATCCAGCACTCCCTCAAACTACATGCACATGCTCTAATGCATATAAATTGGTTGAAAAGTCAAATCTGTGTCCTTGGGTGGGTGCTTAGGTCCCATGCAAGAAATGCGAATGAATGTCAAACACCCTGCCACGGTCACTCGACCGCAAACATTGAGATACCTGGTTTTTAAATTCTAGTAAATCCAAAGCTTGTCCTAAATTCTTGAAACTTGGCATGCTATCATGGAGCGGCATCAACATGCCGTGGTAAATTTTTTGTCCCATTTGGGGCAGTTTTGGGGATATGCTTCTCACAAACCAGAGCTTCTCACAACAAGCGTGATGGTTTCGGTAGGGAACGTCCCACCTTTGGGGATGAAATGATATCCATTGCCTCTTATTGCTTTCAATTTTTTCTTCATTAACATAGAATAACATGAGTGTTGTGTCAATTTTTTGGATTTTTCGGGGTTCATTTGGACATTTTTATTCATTAATTGAGTTGTCAATGCATTTGTGTGCATAATTCAAATTTGAACTACATGCACATGCTCTAATGCATATAAATTGGTTGAAAAAAAATCAAATATGTGTCCTTGGATGCTTGCTTAGGTCCCATGCAAGAAATGGGAATGAATTTCAAATGCCAGGGCACCGTTGATTGCTAGCAAAATGTTGAGATACTTTGTTTTTAAATTCTAGTAAATCCAAAACTCGTCTGAAATTCATAATACTTGGCATGCTTTCATGGAATGGCACCTGACATGCTATGGTATTTTTCGTGTCCATTTTGAGAGAAGACGCACTCGAATAACAGCCAACAAAGGCATTTTGAAAAAATAGCTGTCACTTTAATATCTCAAACGGTTGTATAATTCAAATCGTGTGTGTTCTGTTAACCATTCACGTGACGACACGTGTCTTCATTTTAAGGTGTGTGTTCTGTTAACCATTCTGTTAACCATGCGGACAGCTGCTTGACCTTGACTGAACGGGAGGCGTGCGAGCGGAGTCCGGTGCGCAGGCTGACCGAGAGGCGTGCTAGTTGTCCTCCAATGCGCAGGCTCACCGGGAAGCATGCGAGCTGTACGCTGTGCAAGCTCACTGGGAAGTGAGCCCTTTGACTTCCATGGCCGCCCGCCTTCCTCTCCATTAATGGCGCCTGAGCCGCTGTTTAATACGGGTGGCCTTAGTGTTTGCCTCCCATTCCCCTCCCTCCCGCAAACCTCCACCAACGACATGGCACAGAATGATCATTTGCCACTAATCTTCAAGTTTTGTGAAGTCGACTTCGAGCCGGAGGAGATAGAAACTAAGGAGGAATGGGCCCTCATCGACATGGCCCAGAATGAGCTGGCCGCAGCGGTTGCTGCCCCCGCCCCCGCCCCAGCTCTCATCCCCGCGCCCGCGCCAGCGACCATCCCCGTAGCATTGACGGGCTCGTTGCCGAGCACTATCGCAGAGCTGGAAGCCGCGGGCATCAGCGAGGTCTCCACGGACCCGTGCGAGCTCGTGTACATGACAGCGCTAGTGCCCGTGCGCGCCCCTCCACCCATCGTGGCGCCGGCCCCCGTGCGTCTGGGTGCACCTGCCGTACCCATGCCCCTGCCCGTGTGTGCCCCTCCACCCACCACGGTGCCGGTCCCCTGATACGTCTCCAATGTATCTATAATTTTTTATTGCTCCATGCTATATTATCTACTGTTTTGGATGTTTATGGGCTTTATTATACACTTCTATATCATTTTTGGGACTAACCTATTAATCCAGAGCCTAGTGCCAGTTTCTGTTTTTACCTTGTTTTAGGGTTTCGAAGAAAAGGAAAATCAAACGGAGTCCAATTGACCTGAAACTTCACAGAACTCATTTTTGGAAAGAAAGAAGCCCTGAAGACTTGAAGTGCAGTAAGGGAAGCTTCGAGGAGGCCACGAGGTAGGGGGCGCGCCCACCCACCTAGGGCGCGCCCTCCACCCTCGTGGGCCCCTCATGGCTTCCCTGACGTATCTCTTTCACACATATACACCCACGTATCCTAAAACTATCGAGGAGCACAATAGATCAGGAGTTCCGCCGCCAGAAGCCTCCGTAGCCACCGAAAACCAATCTAGACCCGTTCTGGCACCCTGCCGGAGGGGGCAATCCCTCTCTGGTGGCAATCTTCATCATCCCGGTGCTCTCCTTGACGAGGAGGGAGTAGTTCTCCCTCGAGGCTGAGGGTATGTACCAGCAGCTATGTGTTTGATCTCTCTCTCGTGTTCTTGAGGTGATACGATCTTGATGTATCGTGAGCTTTGCTATTATATTTGGATCCTATGGTGTTTTCTTCCCCCCCTCTACTCCCTTGTAATGGATTGAGTTTCCCCTTTCAAGTTATCTTATCGGACTGAGTCATTAAAGATTTGAGAACACTTGATGTATGTCTTGTCATGCGTATCTGTGGTGACAATGGGATACCACGTGATTCACTTGATGTATGTTTTGGTGATCAACTTGCGGGTTCCGCCCATGAACCTATGCATAGGGGTTGACATACGTTTTCGTCATGATTCTCCGATAGAAACTTTGGGGTACTCTTTGAGGTTCTATGTGTTGGTTGAATAGATGAATCTGAGGTTGTGTGATGCATATCGTATAATCATACCCACGAATACTTGAGGTGACATTGGAGTATCTAGGTGACATTAGGGTTTTGGTTGATTTGTGTCTTAAGGTGTTATTCTAGTACGAACTCTAGGGCTGTTTGTGACACTTATAGGAATAGCCCAACGGATTGATTGGAAAGAATAACTTTGTGGTGGTTTCATACCCTACCATAATCTCTTCGTTCGTTCTCTGCTATTAGTGACTTTGGAGTGACTCTTTGTTGCATGTTGAGGGATAGTTATGTGATCCAATTATGTTATTGTTGTTGAGAGGACTTGCACTAGTGAAAGTATGAACCCTAGGCCTTGTTTCAATGCATTGCAATACCATTTACGCTCACTTTTATCATTAGTTACCTTGCTGTTTTATATTTTCAGATTACAAAAACTATTATCTACTATCCATATTGCACTTGTATCACCATCTCTTCGCCAAACTAGTGTACCTATACAATTTACCATTGTATTGGGTGTGTTGGGGACACAAGAGACTCTTTGTTATTTGGTTGCAGGGTTGCTTGAGAGAGACCATCTTGATCCTATGCCTCCTACGGATTGATAAACCTTAGTGTCGACGTTCTGGGAACGGGGGTCCCCAGACTTGCCTGCCTGCGGCCGGAAGCGTGGCTCAAAGGGGGGCCCAGCATGGTCCATCTTCACCAACACAGACCCAAGACCCTCGCGAGGGGCCAAGCCTCGCGGGGCGGACGACATGGAGCTTCCTCTGGCATGGCCTCATTAGGCTGGCTCGCGAGAAGGCGGAGAGATCAAGGTGGGGTACCTCACGAGGTGCCCGTGACGCAAGCCATGACGACCCGGGGCGTCAGGCGGGTGCCAGCCCGCGCAGTGTCCTCCTTTCGTCTTTGGTGCAAAGGGGGCAAGCGCAGCCGGGGAGTACCGAGGCATCAGGCAAAGGTTGCCATTTCGGTGCAACAAGACCAAGACCAGGAGGACTGCAAGATGGAGGTCACCGTGGAGCCCAAGACGGCGTCACCACCGGAGCTTTGTGCAGGCGAAGACTACTTTTGTCAGTATAGCTGGTACTAGTTGTCCCCTTTCAAATTAGCCCGCCATTGTTGGCTCCCTTCCTGCTCGATATTTGGGAAGAGGACCAGGGCCTCTATAAATAGGACAAGCCACCCGCAGGATGGGGGCAGCCAGTGGAGAGGTTAGGGTTTAGAGAAGGGAGGATCGAAATCCGAGAGAGAGAGAGAAGGGTGACTGAACTCCTCCCAGCAGTTCATCCCCCCCAGCCAAGAACAGACCTTTGTGAGGCTGTTCTTCCTTGTATTGTTCATCATCATTAGCCCAAGAGGCAATCCCCCACACCACACACTGGAGTAGGGTATTACACCACCATGGTGGCCCGAACCAGTATAAACCCTGTGTCTCTTGTGTTGTTCTTTCCATAGCTTAGATCTTAGCAAGGCGGAGGGGTGCAGGTAGGTAGGAGGCGAAATCTCCGCGTGCACCCCAGTGTTCGAACCTCAAGGGTCTGCCAGAACTTGAAATCCGACATTTGGCATGCCAGGTAGGGGTGTGCCGGAATTCGCCTTCCACCCCCCCCCCCCGTTCTCGTCAGACCATTCCGCCCATGCCTGACGCTCATCGGGCCCGCGCCGAGCGCCGGGCTGCTCTCGCTTCCCGCGTCGCCCAGACGGCCCCTTTCGGCGGGCGTCCTCACCGTTCCCCGTCACCTGCCGTCAACGCCGCCACCGGCCCGGCGGGGGACGAGCAGCAAGCATCATCTCAGCATCCATCCATGCGGCAAGACGGCCACACCGCAACTCCCTCGCTCACCCCAGCTGGTTCTTCGTCCCGCGCGCTCCGCGCGCCCATTGAGGCTCGAGCTGCACTCATCGCGGCAAACGAGCTCCTGCGCTACCGTCCCGTCGACGACGTCTATGAAGAATGGCTCAACCGCGTCACCGAGCTCGTCCGCGCCGTAGGGGGCTCTCCGGCGCCGTCCGTTCCGCTGCACCGCACCCTGCCCCGCGCGGGCAACGAAGCTCCGGCGGCGCCCCGGCCGCCTCCTCCTCAGGAAGGCGCCATGGCTCCAAGGCGCGTGGTCGCTGGGTGGAACCTGCTCCATCAGGTGCCAGCGCGGCAAGAGCAGAGCTGCCAAGAAGTCCCTCGCCCGCAAGAAGCTGCCCGAGCGCTCCCTACTCCAGCACGTCGCGACCATCCTCCTGCTCCCGCGCATCAAGACCCCGCACTGCTCTCAGTTGCAGCGCGTGGGGACATGCAAGACCAAGCTCTCCGTCACCCAAGGCCTCCCGTGGCCATAGCAGGCCGCCGCGCCTTCACCACCGAGCTACGCAGCGTCGCGTGGCCCGGCAAGTTCAAGCCAGACCTGCCTCCTCGTTACGACGGCACGGCTGACCCTGCGGAGTTCCTCCAGCTCTATGAGCTGGGCATCGAAGCTGCCAACGGAGACGAGAAGGTCATGGCGAACTGGTTTCCCATGGCACTCAAGGACGGGGCCCGCACCTGGCTCCTGAACCTGGCTCCAGGCACGATCTCCTCCTGGGACGAGATGCGTACCCGCTTCGTCGCCAACTTCCAAGGTACTCGCGACCGGCCACCCGCCGTGAGCGGCATGCGCCGCATCAAGCAACAACCCGGGGAGACCCTGCAGAAGTACATCCAGCGCTTCAACAACGCACGCCTCAAGATTCCCAAGGTGACTGAAGAAGCCATCATCTCAGCCTTCTCCGACGGTGTGCGCTATGTCAAGATGAAGGAGGAGGTGGCGATGCATGAAGACCTGTCCACTTCCTTGGAGCTGTTCAACTTGGCAAACAAGTGCGCCAGGGCTGAGGAAGGGCGTCTCTCCCTCCTCGAGCTGCCTGCCGCAGACCCAGAAGAGAAAAAGCCCAAGGCCAAGGATGTGAAGCGCAAGGGGGCTGCCGTGCTCATGGCAGAACCAGACACCAAGCGGGGCAGAGATCAGCCCGAACCTCCCAAGGGCAGTTGGTACTGTGTGTACCATGACCTCCACACCCACAACACCAATGAATGTCAAGAACTCCGAGCCGTGCGAGAAGGAAGGATCGGCCGTCGCCGCGACCACGGTGACCGGGGCTACGGTCGGGGAGGAGGAAGGAACGCAGGACACTGGGAAGACCGTGGCCCGCGCCAAGGGTGGCACGAACAACCTTGCGAGGATCGCTGGCAAGACCCGCCTCGCGAGGGAGATTGGAGGGATCAGCCTCGCGCGGATCGCCCGCAAGGCAACGCAGGCCTCCCTCCGCTACCGCCGCAGCCAAGGAGAAACGAGGACCACCACCAGGACGAGGGAGCTGGGGGCTTCCAGGAGCCGCGCGATATCGCCTGCATCCTGGGCGGGGCTCAAGCCCCAGCCTCTCAACGCATCTTCAAGCAGTTCGCCCTCGAAGTGAATGCAGTCCTCCCCAGGCTCGAAGCCACGCGCCCTCTCAGGTGGTCGGCGTGCGCCATCACGTTCAGCTCAGCAGATCATCTCAAGTGTGCGGCTATAGCCGGAGTCCTCTCGATGCTTTGTTCCCCAATCATCAGCAACGTGGTGGTCACCAAGACCCTCATCGATGGCGGGGCAGGGCTCAACGTCCTGTCCGTGGAAACATTCAACAATCTCCAAGTGCCCTACAGCCAACTTCAGCCAACCAAGCCTTTCTCCGGAATCACCGACGGCTCCATGGTCCCGATTGGGTAGGTCTGCCTCCTTGTCACGTTCGGGGCACGCGACAACTACCGCACTGAGCTCATCGACTTCGACGTCGCTCACATTCGCCTGCCGTACAACACCATCCCATGTTACCCAGCGCTGGCCAAGTTCATGGCCGTAACTCACCACGGCTACAACGCCCTCAAGATGCCAGGAAGTGGCGGAGTCATCACGGTGCCCTGTGAAGAGAAGGACGCGGTGTGTTCCCTGGAACGAGCCTTTCAGGCCGCGTCACTGGAAGACCCGGATCGCGGAAGCAGGAGGCTTCTCGAGACCGCCCCCAAGAAGAAGACATCGTCCGGCCCGGCCCCTCAGGAGGCAGGCCCCTCTGGGCCCGTGCCTGCCCAGGGGGAACCTCCTTCCATCGCATAGGAAAGCGCGCCCGGCGCCCTCCTTAGGCAGGGCTCGGGGGCTCTCCCCTGGAGGGCCACCGACCTAGCTAGGGTCACGAGGGAGGCGCTTGGGCACCACATGGAGGTGTGTTTCGAAGCACGTTTCCCTCAAGAAGGAGCAAGACAAGGAGAGCCAGACCCTCAGGAGTTCGTCAGCAAGGCCATTCAGGAGCTATAGGAGTCAAGAGTCATGAAAGGCGGCCGCCGCCTACCAGCAGTGGCTCCCCATCCAGGCGAGGATGGTGGGCTGCGCGTCTGCATCGACATACCAGGGCTCAACCGAGTCACCTCTCTGGAGCGCCTCTGGCCCTTGCAAGTGGGGCACTACAGAGGTCCACCCCACAGCTACGTTCGCATGCCTTACGGCTTGCCGGACGCGGCTGCCACGCACCAGCGCCTCATGAGGGGCGCCACGGAGGCACAAGAGGCGAGGCGTTCCGCAGCCCTGGCAGAGATGGAGATGGTCTGCGTGGAGCCGCCAGCGCCCCTGGAGCCTCCCGAGGCCCCTGGGCCTGGGGGCTCGTGAGGATCGGCTTCCGCTGCCCACCGAGTCTGCTACACCAACACCCCTTCGTCCTCAACGTCATCAGGTGACATCTTTCAAGTTTCACTTCCAGCTGGGAGCGCCCCCCCCAGGGCTGCATTATTCCCAGGCCGCGTGGGTCCGCCCCGGCGGCGTGTATCCCTTTTATTTCATGTTTTTAGCTTACCTTGTTGGGGGCGCCCCTCGGGCTGCATCATCCCCAAGTCGCTCAGGCCAGACCCAGTGATGTCCGCCTTCCCAGCATCTATTTAAATGAATCCACTCCTCCATGGCTAATGTGCTTGACCTAGTTGCCCGCTCAACTGACGGAACTGCTCCCAAACGGCACGACGCTTGCGCATGGGTCCGTCCCTGCAACGCCGACAAACCTGAATGGCTGAGCTCTGGCCGCGGCAGCCCCGCATGGCGCCACCTCGCCAAGCCTTCAGTGCCTCGTTACCCCTCGGAAGCAACCAACGGTTGACTGTCAATGGTCATGGCAACCCCCTCATTTTTTCTATGATGGATCTACAGGACCTCCTGAAGGAGCCGTGTCAGGCGAGGCCCTTGCGGTGTCTCCTTCACTCTCGTCCGTGCGAACCGCTTGCACATTAAAGGGGGGCGCCTGAGCATCGCGACTCAGGGCTCCTACTGACTCTCCAGCCCTCACCCTCTGGCCTTGTCCACGGCATCGCGACCTGGCATACCAGCGACGGCTGAGACTCGCTCGAGGGCCGGGACCCGAGGACGTAGAGCAGAAAGGGGAGCAAGGGCGGGAGGGGAGGGACACACGAGGACCTCGCCGAGCAACCTCACGCCTGCCAATGCATGGACCCGGCGACACACCAGAGAGCGGCCCCTGATCCTCGAGATAAGTCACCACCCGGAAGCGCTAGCTACCGTGGCATCATCCCCACACCTAGTGCAATCCCGTGTTAGCGACGCCGCTCTCCTTTCTCACCGAATGACGGCTGCTTGAGCGCCAAAGGGGACCTCCTGAGCATCGCGACTCAGGGGCTCTTACCGGACTCCAGGTCGCTAACCTCCTGGCCTTGACCACGACATCGCGACCTAGCATACCGGCGACGGCTGAAGCCGCCTTGGGACTGGGACCTGTCGGCGCAGAGCACCAAGCCCTCGTGAGGTTCGAAAGGGAGGACTGAGCTAAAACGGAATGGGCAACTCACACAATTCTATGACAAGGGTTATATTAACAAAACAAGATCACAGGCACCTTACAAGCCCCCACGGGACGCGTCTTTGATTCCTCGCAGGGAACAGATCCTAAAGGAACACTAACTACGTGCGCTCCTGCAAAAGACGCCATCATCAACAGTGGGCCGCCAAGCACCGGCGCCAACCCCATCCAGATCAGAGTCGATGGCGGCCTGACGAGCCCGCCCTGCTCCAGGAGCGGCGCCAGCTCGGGGGCTCGTAGCTATCGTCGCTCGTCTCCGGAGTCGCGAAGAGCTCGCCGGAGTCGCTGGAACCTACGACGCCTCCACCGCCTGAGGAGCCACCAAGGGAGCGGTTGGCGGGCCCAGTCCTCGCCACAGCAGGGTACTGGCCACCTCTCCCGGAGCAGCGCTCCAGCCGGCGCCCGTTCGCATCGAAGACCTTGAAGAACATCACCGAAGCACCGCCATACTCCAAGTGGATCGCGAGGGCGCCTCTTGTCCTGCAAACCCGGGCGATTTCGCTCCAGCCCCGAGTCATGAAGACCTCGCCCGGGGTAACGACCGCGACCTCTGCCTCGGTCGCGAGGGTGCAACAGCCGGCGTGCTGCAGCCAAAGCTCCAGGAGTTCTCCCTGCGGGATGATGGAGGCGAAGAAGGGAGGAAGGCGAATCCAAGACTGAGGAGGCGTGGCGACGTGGAGCACGAACTCTCGGGAGGAGCCCTCGGTGTGGACCCCAGGAGGGACGACCCACACCTTCGTGAGTCGTCGGCGCCGACGGCGGCGCCGCCCGTGGTGATCAGCATCAGCCCCTTTAGGGCCCTCAATGTGGGCATACAAGGGAAGCGGGAACCCCGGTGGTGCCTGCTCGCACCAAGGCCTCGACACCACCTGATGGGCCCCCTCGTCCGGGCCACGGAGGACGAGCCATTTCTTCGGCGGGAGCAGGTCTGGTTCCTCTAGGGGAGCCTTTCCCTTCCCTGCCGTCGAGAATCGGCGGATCGGAGCCATCACAGCAAGACGGAGCAAGGACCAGGAAGAAGGAGAAGCAAGGAGGGATGGACTAGAAGGGCGCGCGCTATTCTGTACTTGTGGTCGGCGAAGGCCAACCGCCGACCTCCACGATTGCAGGTAATCATGACACACTTTGCATGCAGGGACTTTTCCAGTCCGTGCAGTTGCCAAGGCGCCATGGGGAGGTGGAGACACCCACGTCCAATCAATCGCCACGCGGCGCCCAAGGCCGCAGGCTGTTAGGGCCCGCGGCGCTTCGCTCTTTCCCTTCCGCCTCCTTGCACGGCCAAGCCCGGGCGCGCCTTGGGCCCGGGGGCTACTATCGGCATTCTAGGAACGGGGGTCCCCAGACTTGCCTGCCTAAGGCCTGCGGCGTGGCTCAAAGGGGGGCCCAGCGTGATCCATCTTCACCAACACAGACCCAAGACCCTCGCGGGGCGGATGACACGGAGCTTCCTCAGGCACGGCCTCATCAGGCTGGCTCGCGAGAAGGCGGAGAGATCAAGGCGGGGTACCTCACGAGGTGCCCGTGAAGCAAGCCATGACGACCCGGGGCGCCAGGCGGGTGCCAGCCCACGCAGTGTCCTCCTTTCCTCTTTGGTGCAAAGGGGGCAAGCGCAGCCGCGGAGTACCGAGGCATCAGGCAAAGGTTGCCATTTCGGTGCAACAAGACCAAGACCAGGAGGACTGCAAGACGGAGGTCACCGTGGAGCCCAAGACGGCGTCACCACCAGAGCTTTGTGCAGGCGAAGACTACTTTTGTCATGATAGCTGGTACTAGCTGTCCCATTTCAAATTAGCCCACCATTGTTGGCTCCCTTCCCGCTCGATATTTGGGAAGAGGACCAGGGCCTCTATAAATAGGACCAGCCACCCGCAGGATGGGGGCAGCCAGCGGAGAGGTTAGGGTTTAGAGAAGGGACGATCGAAATCCGAGAGAGAGAGAGAGAGAGAAGGGTGACTAAACTCCTCCCAGCAGTTCATCCCCCCAGCCAAGAACAGACCCTCGCGAGGCTGTTCTTCCTTGTATTGTTCATCATCATCAGCTCAAGAGGCAATCCACCACACCACACACTGGAGTAGGGTATTACACCACCACGGTGGCCCGAACCAGTATAAACCCTGTGTCTCTTGTGTTGTTCTTTCCATAGCTTAGATCTTAGCAAGGCGGAGGGGTGCAGGTAGGTAGGAGGCGAAATCTCCGCGCGCACCCCAGTGTTCGAACCTCAAGGGTCTGCCAGAACCCGAAATCCGACACTTAGGCCATCCACTTGAGGGAAATTTGCTATTTTCCTACAAACCTCTGCACTTGAGGCCCGGCAACGTCTAAAAGAAGAAGGTTGTGTAGTAGACATCAAGCTCTTTTCTGGCGCCGTTGCCGGGGAGGTTAGCGCTTGAAGGTATGTCTTCAGATCTTGCAATCGAATCTTTTTGTTTCTTGTTTTAGCACTAGTTTAGTTCATAAAAGAAAACTACAAAAAAATGGAATTAAGTTTGCCTCATACGCTTCATCTTTTTAATATCTTTTGTGAGTATGGTGGAAAGGAAAATTGTGCTCAAATGCTAGAATTAGAATGCATTAAAATGTTTGGCACTAAATCTTTGAATGATGAGCATGATTGCAATGTTGTTAGTATGAATTTCTTGAATATCTATGATGCTAATGATATGCAAAGCCACAAGCTTGGGGATGTTATGTTTGATGAATATGATATTTTTAGTCCCCCAAGTTTTGATGTGCAAATTTATTATGATGATAGCATGCCTCCTATTTATGATTATTATGTTGATGAAAGTGGTTTCGGAGAGGTCATGACTTTATTTAGTAATGATTCCACTATTCCAGAAGAGGTTCCAATTGATTATGAGAACAAAGTTGCTATTTATGATGACTATTGTGATGACTTATATGCTATAAAGAATAATGATATCCGTGAAATTTGTCATCATGATTTTAGTTTTCAATTGGATTATGCCTCACATGATAATTATTTTGTTGAGTTTGCTCCCACTATTATTCATGAGAAGAATTTTGCTTGTGTGGAGTGTAATAAATTTTCTATGATTGTAGATCATGAAAAGAATGCTTTAGGTGCTGGTTATATTGTTGAATTCATTCATGATTCTACTGAAAATTATTATGAGGGAGGAACATATGCTTGTAGGAATTGCAATAACATCAAGTTTCCTCTCTATGTGCTTAAAGTTTTGAAGTTATGCTTGTTTTACCCTCCTATGCTAGTTGATTATTGTTCCCACAAGTTGTTTGCTCACAAAATCCTTATGCATAGGAAGTGGGTTAGACTTAAATGCGCTAGTCATATTCTTCATGATGCTCTCTTTATGTTACAATTCTTATCTTTTATGTGAGCATCATTGAAATCATCATGCCTAGCAAGAGGCGTTAAACGATAGCGCTTGTTGGGAGGCAACCCAACTTTATTTTTGTTCCTTGCTTTTTGCTCCTGTTTAGTAATAAATAATTCATATAGCCTCTGTTTAGATGTGGTTTTATGCTTTTAATTAGCATTTGTGCCAAGTAGAACCGTTGGGAAGACTTGGGGAAACTCTTTGTGATTATGCTGTAAAAAACAGAAGCTTTAGCGCTCACGAGAATTGCTGCCATTTTTTTATTGGAGAATGATATTTAGTTAATTCTTTTTGCAGATGATTAATAGACAAATTCCTCAGGCCCAGCAATTTATTTGAGAATTTTATGAGTTCCAGAAGTATATGTTTGATCCAGATTACTACAGACTATTCTGTTTTTGACAGATTCTGTTTTCGATGTGTTGTTTGCTTATTTTGATGAATCTATGAGTAGTATCGGAGGGTATGAACCATAGATAAGTTGGAATACAGTAGGGTTAACCCCAATATAAATAAAGAATGAGTTCATTACAGTAGCTTGAAGTGGTGTTTTGTTTTCTTTCGCTAACGGAGCTCACGAGTTTTCTGTTAAGTTTTGTGTTGTGAAGTTTTCAAGTTTTGGGTAAAGATTTCATGGATCATGGAACAAGAAGTGTCAAGAGCCTAAGCTTGGGGATGCCCATGGCACCCCCAAGATAATCTAAGGACACCTAAAAGCCAAAGCTTGGGGATGCCCCGGAAGGCATCCCCTCTTTCGTCTTCGTTCATCGGTAACTTGGAGCTATATTTTTATTCGCCACATGATATGTGTTTTCCTTGGAGCGTCATTTTATTTTATTTAGTTTTGCTTGCTGTTTCAATAAATTAACAAGATCTGAAATTCTTAAATGTTAGAGAGTCTTCACATAGTTGCATAATTATTCGACTACTCATTTATCTTCACTTATATCTTTTCGGAGTAGTTTGTCATTTGCTCTAGTACTTCACTTATATCTTTTAGAGCATGGTGGTAGTTTTATTTTTAAGAAATAGATGAACTCTCATGCTTCACTTAGATTATTTTGAGAGTCTTAAATAGCATGGTAATTTTCTTAAAATCCTAATATGCTAGGTATTCAAGATTAGTAAAATTTTCTTATGAGTGTTTTGAATACTAAGAGAAGTTTGATGCTTGATGATTGTTTTGAGATATGGAGGTAAAAATATCAAAGTCATGCTAGTTCAGTAGTTGTGAAATTGAGAAATACTTGTGTTGAAGTTTGCAAGTCCCGTAGCATGCACGTATGGTAAATGTTATGTAACAAATTTGAAACATGAGGTGTTATTTGATTGACTTCCTTATGAGTGGCGGTCGGGGACGAGAGATGGTCTTTTCCTACCAATCTACCCCCTAGGAACATGCGCGTAGTACCAAGGTTTTTGATGACTTGTCGATTTTTGCAATATTATGTGAGTTCTTTATGACTAATGTTGAGTCCATGGATTATACGCACTCTCACCCTTCCATCATTGCTAGCCTCTTCGGTACCGTGCATTGCCCTTTCTCACATTGAGAGTTGGTGCAAACTTCGCTGGTGCATCCAAACCCCGTGATATGATACGCTCTTTCACACATAAAACTCCTTATATCTTCCTCAAAACAGCCACCATACCTACCTATTATGGCATTTCCATAGCCATTCCGAGATATATTGCCATGCAACTTTCCACCATTCCGTTTATCTTGACACATTCATCATTGTCATATTGCTTCGCATGATCATGTAGTTGACATACTATTTTTGGCAAAGCCACCGTTCACAATTATTTCATACATGTCACTCTTGGTTCATTGCATATCCCGGTACACCGCCGGAGGCATTCATATAGAGTCATACTTTGTTCTAGTATCGAGTTGTAATCATTGAGTTGTAAATAAATAGAAGTGATGATCATCATTTTCTAGAGCATTGTCCCAAGTGAGGAATTAAAAAAAAAGAGAAAGGCCATAAAAAAGAGAAGGCCCAAAAAAGTCCATAAAAAAGGAAGGCCCAAAAAATGAGAGAAAAAGAGAGAAGGGAAAATGCTACTATCCTTTGCCACACTTGTGCTTCAAAGTAGCACCATAATCTTCATGATAGAGAGTCTCTTGTTTTGTCACTTTCATATACTAGTGGGAATTTTTCATTATAGAACTTGGCTTGTATATTCCAACAATGGGCCTCCTCAAGTGCCCTAGGTCTTCGTGAGCAAGCAAGTTGGATGCACACCCACTTAGTTTCTTTTGTTGAGCTTTCATACATTTATAGCTCTAGTGCATCCGTTGCATGGCAATCCCTACTCCTTGCATTAACATCAATCGATGGGCATCTCCATAGCCCATTGATTAGCCTCGTTGATGTGAGACTTTTTCCTTTTTGTCTTCTCTACATAACCCCCATCATCATATTCTATTCCTCCCATAGCGCTATATCCATAGCTCGCGCTCATGTATTGCGTGAAAGTTTATAGGTTTGAGATTACTAAAGTATGAAACAATTGCTTGGCTTGTCATCGGGGTTGTGCATGATGAGAGCATTCTTGTGTGACGAAAATGGAGCATGACTAAACTATATGATTTTGTAGGGATGAACTTTCTTTGGCCATGTTATTTTGAGAAGACATAATTGCTTAGTTAGTATGCTTGAAGTATTATTATTTTTATGGCAATATGAACTATTATCTTGAATCTTTCGGATCTGAATATTCATGCCACAATTAAGAAGAATTACATTGAAATTATTCCAAGTAGCATTCCACATCAAAAATTCTGTTTTTATCATAATTTTTTATTTCTCCATGCTATATTATCTACTGTTTTGGATGTTTATGGGCTTTATTATACACTTTTATATCATTTTTGGGACTAACCTATTAACCCACAGCCCAGTGCCAGTTTCTGTTTTTACCTTGTTTTAGGGTTTTGAAGAAAAGGAAAATCAAACAGAGTCCAATTGACCTGAAACTTCACGGAACTCATTTTTGGAAAGAAAGAAGCCCTGAAGACTTGAAGTGCACGTAAGGGAAGCTTCGAGGAGGCCACGAGGTAGGGGGCGCGCCCTCCACCCTCGTCGGCCCCTCGTGGCTCCCCTGACGTATCTCTTTCACCCATATATAACCACGTACCCTAAAACTATCGAGGAGCACAATAGATCGGGAGTTCCGCCGCCAGAAGCCTCCGTAGCCACCGAAAACCAATCTAGACCCGTTTCGGCACCCTGCCGGAGGGGGCAATCCCTCTCCGGTGGCCATCTTCATCATCCCGGTGCTCTCCATGACGAGGAGGGAGTAGTTCTCCCTCGGGGCTGAGGGTATGTACCAGTAGCTATGTGTTTGATCTCTCTCTCTCGTGTTCTTGAGGTGATACGATCTTGATTTATCGCGAGCTTTGCTACTGTATTTGGATCCTATGATGTTTTCTCCCCCCTCTACTCTCTTGTAATGGATTGAGTTTCCCCTTTGAAGTAATCTTATTGAATTGAGTCTTTAAAGATTTGAGAACACTTGATGTATGTCTTGCCGTGCGTATCTGTGGTGACAATGGGATACCACATGATTCACTTGATGTATGTTTTGGTGATCAACTTGCGGGTTACGCCCATGAACCTATGCATAGGGGTTGGCACACGTTTTCGTCGTGATTCTCCGGTAGAAACTTTGGGGCACTCTTTGAGGTTCTATGTGTTGGTTGAATAGATGAATCTGAGATTGTGTGATGCATATCGTATAATCATACCCACGGATACTTGAGGTGACATTGGAGTATCTAGGTGACATTAGGGTTTTGGTTGATTTGTGTCTTAAGGTGTTATTCTAGTACGAACTCTAGGGCTGTTTGTGACACTTATAGGAATAGCCCAACGGATTGATTGGAAAGAATAACTTTGAGGTGGTTTCTTACCCTACCATAATCTCTTCGTTCGTTCTCCGCTATTAGTGACTTTGGAGTGACTCTTTGTTGCATGTTGAGGGATAGTTATGTGATCCAATTATGTTATTGTTGTTGAGAGGACTTGCACTAGTGAAAGTATGAACCCTAGGCCTTGTTTCAACGCATTGCAATATCATTTACGCTCACTTTTATCATTAGTTACCTTGCTGTTTTTATATTTTCAGATTACAAAAACTATTATCTACTATCCATATTGCACTTTTATCACCATCTCTTCGCCGACCTAGTGCACCTATACAATTTACCATTGTATTGGGTGTGTTGGGGACACAAGAGACTCTTTGTTATTTGGTTGTAGGGTTGCTTGAGAGAGACCATATTCATCCTACGCCTCCTACGGATTGATAAACCTTATGTCATCCACTTGAGGGAAATTTGCTACTGTCCTACAAACCTCTCCACTTGGAGGCCCAACAATGTCTACAAGAAGAAGGTTGTGTAGTAGACATCATCCCCGTGCGTTTGACTGCACCCGCTGCACCCGTGCCCGTGCCCGCACCCCCCTCAACGGCATGGGATGCTGCCGTCGACCGCTACCTCTCAACGGCGCCAGTTGTTATCCTCCCGCGCCCGGCCCGTCGATCATGCGACGACATGATGTTTGATTTACAAGTGAAGAACATTGTGTGCTTCCTTGAAGACTTCAACAATGGCGTCACGGCAGACAACAACGACGGCGCGGCACGCCGCCGCCGGAAATAGTTATTTGGGGTTTTAATACTATATCTCGAATTCTCGATCATATGAATATAAATTCGTAGTGTGGCTGAATGAAAGATATGGTTTGAATGAACTTGCGATTTTCTCTCTTAATGTACAGACTTATCAAACGATTTTCTTTTGAAAAAACTTCAATGGTATTTAAATATAAAACACTCATCGCAAACATTTTAGTTAGAACACCCGTATGCAAACCGACAGCTTCCCAGGAAGCCAAGGGAAAATGTGGCGAGCAGGATTTCTGCAGCTCTTGATTGCAAACATTTTAGATAGAACACCCGTATGCAAGGAGAGCTATGGTCTTCCCTCACAGTGCAGGATTTGTGCATCCCTTCAACCCAAATGGCTGTTTTGCATGATGTGTGTGCAACCACGTAGAAACAATTGGGTAAGATTTGCATCTGTCATTTTGGGTATGTTGCCATTTGTCAAACTGGAAAGATTGACATTTTTTTGTCTAGTAAAATTGCCATTTGTCAACCTTGTAACACTGCAATTTTTCAAAATATGCAGCTAAAAATCACTAGCACTATCTAATTTTTGCAACTAAAATCACTAGCACTGTTCATATGGACACCACTAGCAGGCGTGAGTTGATGGATGCATATGCAAATGTACCATTGATTACGTACAATAAATCATCAACCCACAACAACAATGAGGATACACGTTGGATTATAGATCATTTCCAACAAACATTCTAGTAAAGTAAAGTTTTTCTCACACAACAAATAACAAAGCAATGAAATGAACTTCAGCTCAACCACTCGTCGGCGTTGTAAACACTTGCTTTGAACTAGAAGTGATTCTCTGGGAAGGGCCCGCTACTGTCAATCTCGAGACCAACGCATGACTGATCATCCAGGCTGAAGCGGCCTATGTCAGGACCCATATTGGGACGGTAGGGAAGCATAGCAATGTCCGAGGTATAGATACAGTTGCTTCTCATAAATGGTAGTAACGTTGTGTCAACAACAGCTAGATCGCCTTCCACCATCATTGGATAGTTTTGTCCAAGGAAGAGAGAGTTTCCTCCAAGACTTTCCATACTGAACCACAGAGAAGGTGTTGGCGCTAGTACACTAGTATCCATCCCAAATACCCTGCAACAGATGTTGGAATAGGTCCGGAGCGTGCGACCATGCATTACAACACCTGCTTCCTTAGTAACATCAGCAGTGCCCTATATACAGACAAGAAGAGGTGATCCATCGGAATAAGTTTCCAGGCGCCACTGAGTATATGGGTCCTGCTCGTCCTCATGCTCGTGATCATCAGCATCGTCATCTCCCCCTTGGTTATAATTTTTTTCAAGTATAGGTAGTGGAATGTTCACAGGACCTTGGGAACACAAGAAGGTTAATTGGTAAAGGGAAACTAGCTAACCCACATGCATGTGGGCGAAACAATTATAATTATGATGGAAGACAAATGTACCGAAAGCATCAGGACTCCATGCAAAAACAGTGCCATGAGTGGTGGCAACAAACACAAGACCCTCGTATTGAATTACATCACAACACTCATCCGTGTACAGAAATTGATTTTTGAGCAATATCCATCGAGGCGTGGAAGTAAGGATGGCAACAAGCTTGTCGAAGATATCAACAACTTCATAGTTCATGTAATCCCAAGAGCTGTTGGGAACTCGACAAATTGCTATCTTCCATAGACGTCAGTCACCATGATCGTATTTGAACTCATGTAGAATACCGGTGCACTCAACCTCTGGGCAGTCTGAGATTTTTGGAAGTGGAACCCGGTGACGAGTGTACACATTCACAAGTTCCCACTCACAGTTGTGCCCAATATAAACAACCCAATCTCCATTTGCGCCTGCCGAAGCCTTGCCCTCAAGCGATGGCATCTTAACATCATACGTATCATTGTCAAGCGGCATCAACTTGCACAAGGCGAGGCTTCCCTCGTCCTCGCGCCAGTCAGCAGGGTCATGGTGAAGAAGATAGGGGAGACCAAACCGCTCCTGGGCCCTTGGGTTCCTTGTAATGATGTTATTAATTGAGTCGAGAATGGTCTTGAACAAACTTGTCATGCTAGCCGAGGTGATGACATCGCACCGATCAATGAGTTCCTCCACCACGTCATCATTCAGACTGGGCAAGAATAACGGGGTCGTTTCCGGCCTGTTCCCTCCATGGATAAGATGATCGAACAATGGCAGAAGGAAGGGTGAAGGCAAATGGAGGGAGGAAGAGCATCCGACAGCAGTTCCAAATCGAGAGGGAAAGGCGAAGAGGAAGTGGATGGTTGCCATGGTACAAGAAGAGGCTAGTGGGGATTGAACGGTTGCCACAGAGGTCACACACTGACGACAAGGCCGAGTGAAACACATGTCATATATCGCACACACCTTGATCTGGCTAACTGTTTCTTTTGTGTTGCCTAATCACAAACAGTTCATCTGAGTGAACAGTATGTTGTACATCGCACACACCTTCATCTAGCTGACCGTTTGTTTTGTGTTGCCTAATCACAAACAGTTCATCTGAGTGGACCGTATGATGTACATCGCACACACCTTCATCTAGCTGCCCGTTTCTTTTGTGTTGCCTAATCACAAACATTTCATCCGAGTGAACCCTATGCTTTACATCGCACACACCTTCATCTGGCTGCCCATTTCTTTTGTGTTTCCTAATCACAAACAGTTCATCCGAGTGAACCGTACGGTGTGTATCACACACACCTTCATCTGACTGCCCATTTCTTTTGTTCCTCCTCATCGCAAACAGTTAATTGAACTGAACCGTATGCCCCGCATCACACACGCAACTAAAATATGAACCGTGTTTGATGCATCCGTCATTGCAAATGTTTTGCACATTTTTGACGGTTTTTTACACCATCGTTTGCGATTATTGCATCGCACACAGTTTCGTCGAAGGGTCTCTGATCATAGTGTCGCATTAGCAGCATCCTGCAGTAGTGAGATATCATCCGGCGATTGATTGCACTGTTGCTGTTGTCCTAGGGATTTATGAAAATGTTGAAATCCCCTAGCACCACCCATGGCCCTGGATGGAGATCCCTAATGTCGCCACGCTCTTGCATAAACTCAATCTTTTCCCCATCCGCTTGTGGGCCATAGACCCCAGTGACCCACCAGTGTGGTGCCCCTTCCGATTTGCACCAGGGCCGTGACAATGTTCATTGTGTAATGTGGATTTGACAACATAACCATGGTGGCATCCCATCCCAATATGATGCCCCCACGGGTCCCCTCCGCCGGCTAGTAGTAGTACTTCTCGAATCTATTACCAAAGCATTGCTTTACAAGGGCGTACGTGACCAGTTTCACTTTGGTTTGCTGGGCACACACAATGGCCGGACTGGTAGCCCTAACCACTTGGCAAACCGCATTACGCCTAGCCAACACATTTAGTCCACGTACATTCCACACCAGGGTTTTATCGGTTGTGCAACCATTTGTAGATCCCACCGCATTGACCACCGTAGGTATGGTGCTATGCCGCTCCACACAGCCCATCCGTGACATCCATGATCGGCAGCACAGATGGCTCTCATCCAACGAGAGCGAGCATAGCCACAATATGTGCTTATGGCCTAGGGAGGTGCAGTAATAGCTCCACTTCATAAATATAATGTAGGCATGTATTCCGTAAATAGTCATACGTTCTTATGGAAATAACTTGCATGACATCTTTGTAAGTGCATCTAGTGCCACCCCTAGTTGGTTTTGGAGTATTGGCGACAAACCTGGTTGAGGGACTAATGTGTTTGTGAGAATTGCAGGATAACACAGCTAGAAGTCCCTCATTGAATCGGTTTTCCTACCAGATATGAACCCTAAAAATGTATGAAGACATTGAAGTCAAAGGTGGTATGTGAAGACATTCACATTGAAGACTATGACAAGAGAGGACATCGCGTGAAGATTATGGAGCGCGAAGACTTAGTTGTTTCGTCATTCTTTTTCTTCTTTGTTGAGTCATAGGAACCACCGTACTATTAAGTGGGGTCCAAGTGAACCAGTCAGAATGACTGAATTGATGCTTAACCAAAATCCTATGTCTTCGAGCGAAGACAATGAGAGCAAATCTTATCCAGAGCTGGATAAGTCAGCTTTGCTTGTAGCTCAAGTAAAGTTGTCGTGTGTGTTTGAAATCTGACCGTTGGAACACGTGTTAGTTCCTTAGTGACCCAGGGTCATTTCGGACAAATCAGGTCGGGTTGCCTAGCGGCTATAAATAGCCCACCCCCTACAACCATAAACGGTTGGCTGCTCTGAGTTAGTGTACGGCTTTTGTTGTTTGAGAGCAACCCACCTCGAAGCCTTTGAGAGAGAATTCCTTGCAAGGACAAAGCCCTAAACACCTAGAGCCAAAGAGTGTTAGGCATCAGTGAAGTCTTCCTGTCTGTGTGATTTGAAGACTTATTACACTTGAGGACTGTGAATCCTCCAGTCGGTTAGGCGTCGCGTTCTGAGCATCCAATAGTCATTGTGGATCGCCGGTGAACGAAGTCTGTGAAGGTTTGGAAGTCTACCTTGAAGACTTACCAGAGTGATTGGGCAAGGACTGGGTGTCCTTAGCTCAAGGGGAATAAGGTGAAGACGCGGTCTTCTGAGTTGAATCTCAGCCTCCCTAACCAGATGTACAGTTGTGACAGCAACTGGAACTGGTCCAACAAATCATTGTCTTCAACAAGCCACCGGTTCTATCCTTCTCATCTCTTGATTTGCAGATTGGTCCTTGTGAAGTCATTGCCTGTTTGCAATATTTTTTTGTCTTCACTGTGTGACTGCTTGTTCTGATTGGCTTCATACTATCTTCCATCCTGATCTATACTGCCTAGCTGCTATTAGTCTTTGTGCATTCATTTCATTGAGTACTTGACTATGGCTTGCTTAGTGTAGTCTACCTTCCGCTGCATGGTAATAGGTTTATTTCTATCGTTTGTCTTTGAAAATACCATGTTTTGAAGACTTTCATAAAAATCGCCTATTCACCCGCCCTCTAGTCGATCACTAGCACTTTCAATTGGTATCAGAGCAAGGTACTCCCTTGTTCTGTGTGATTCGGTTTAACCACCTGGAGTTTTAGCTATGTCGACTGCAGGGATAATCAAAGTCTCCGCTGCGTGCCCAGTCTTGGATGGAACTGAATATCCCTACTGGAAGAATAAGATGCATATGCATTTGGAAGCCATTGATGTCGACCTCTGGTATGTCGTCAAGAATGGCGTCCCCAAGGCTGGTGAAGGTGTCACCGCTGCTGATGTCAAGAAGTTTGTTCAACTGGACTCCACTGCCAAGAACATCATCTATGGTCATCTGACCAAAGGGCAGTATGGCCGTTCTCTAGAGACATCTAAGCTAGTCTGGGACTGGCTCTCCAAGGTCAACGAAGGCGTATCAACCCAGAGAGATCGAAGAACCAGTGTCCTTCGCAACCTATTCAACTGCTTCAAGAGAAACGACAATGAGAATGTCCAGCTCACGTTTGATCGACTCACTGACATCACAAATGAGCTTCAAGCCCTCGGTGCTACTGAGATCACCAAGCATGAAGTCGTCAAGACACTCCTGAGATCACTTGACAGCTCGTTTGACACCCTAGCCCTGATGATACAAGAACGCCCCAACTTCAAGACACCCGATCAGTCTGACGTACTTGAAATGCTCAACACACATGAGTTTCAGCTTTCTGAGAAAAGAGACATCTATGGTCCCAACTACGGGCAAACTCGTGCTTTGAAGGCAAAAGCTGTTTCCTCATCTGAAGAAGAATCTGATTGCAGTTCTGATGATCCTGAAGACATTGGAAAGGAGCTTGCTATGCTTGTGAAGAAGTTCCAGAAATTCACCAAGAAGAAAGGCTTCCGAAAGTCCTCACGATCTAGCTCAAGGAATGATGAAGCTTCTGCTCATGACTACAAAAAGAGAACATGCCACAAGTGCAAGAAACCTGGCCACTACATCTCTGAGTGTCCGCAGTGGGACAATGAGAACAACAAGAAGAAGAATAGCAAGGAATATGATTCTGATGACAAGAAGAAGAAATACTCAAAGTCTTCTTCCAAGTCTTCATCAAGGTCTTCCTCACACAAGAAGAGCTCATCTGGCAAGGCTCGTGCGTTTGTTGGCAAGGAAATGGATTCAGAGGAGGAGTCTGCTTCTGAGGAGGCGGAGGTGGAGTCTGAGGAGGAGTCCGATTCTGCCATTGCAAGTCTGGCTACAGCCTACGTTGCCAAGTCCATCTTCAACATTCAAGACAATGATTTCATCACCGACGCCGATGCTAATGACCAGGACACCTCCGCTCCCACCTACTGCTTCATAGCACGCGGTGCCAAGGTAAACTCACGCACTACTCACTATCAAACATCTAGTGAAGATGACTCTGATTTCGGTTCCAAACCCTGCAACAAAACACTTGCTAAAATTGCAACTAAACAATAGAAAGCTATGGAACATATTCAAAAATTGTTAGACAAAAGCGATGACCTGTTAGACGCTGAAATGACTCGATCTCAGTCCTTAATTGAAGACATAAAAAATATTCATTTTAAGTATGAGGAACTTGAAAGTCATCATGAAACGCTCTCAACAACTCATGAAAAGCTTTCCTATGATTA
The DNA here is from genome assembly GCA_034509565.1 of Triticum monococcum. Lineage (NCBI taxonomy): Eukaryota > Viridiplantae > Streptophyta > Magnoliopsida > Poales > Poaceae > Triticum > Triticum monococcum. Next base: position 482,222,014 of record CM067843.1, read on the forward strand.
TCTTCAAAGGAAGCAAGATCTTGAGAAATTGAGAGCGGCTCATGAAGATCTTCAAAAGGAAAACGAGTCACTTCGTGCCAAATAGATCAGTTCCACTCAGGAAGGATTTGAACCACCATGTCTTAAATGCATTGAGCGTGACAACGCTACTTCTGTTGCTGGATGCTCTACTGCTGCTACTGTTGCAATATCTTCAACTGTTGATGTGGTAACTAACCCCTCTGCTGAGGATGCCACTGCTATTGCTGATGAAAATGCTAGGTTGAAGACATTGCTTGAAACAGGGGTGTACAAAAGTCTCAAAGGGCATCAGACACTATGTGATGTCCTCAAAAGGCAGTTCCTGAACCGAAACCCTAGGAAAGAGGGTGTTGGGTTCGAAAGGAAAATGAATGCTGATGGCTCTTACTGGAAACCTGAGCACTACCCCAAAACCACATGGGTTGCTGCAAAGGAACCTTCAGTGGATCCATCCACATTATCTGGCTTCACTTGTGCTATAAACTGTTTAAGAATCAGTATGGTGAAGTGTTTGCCAGGTATATTGGTACAAACTGCAGGAATGGGCCACCTATGAAGAAAGTCTGGGTGCCGAAAAAGTGTCTGGAAAATCTTCCTGTGTATGTCATCATGACACCACAAGTGAAGAAGACAAACCCCAGACCACGGGCTTCATATGGCCCAAAGGCTTCACACAGACAGAGGACTCACCTGAGTCGCACTAACGCAAATGTTTTGCAGGGAAACCATACTCATGCCTATGAATATGAGCGCGTTTCATCAAACCGCCATGTTCATAAGACCAAGAACTACTCTGCTTATTCTTATGAGTACTATTGTCCACCTGCAAGACTATTTGCTAGGGCTCCAAAGCCAAAGTTCTCAGATGCTGCACTTAGATTCATTGCTTTGAAGCTACCTTGAAGACGTGGGTGGCTAAGAAAGCTTAACTCTCTTTTGCAGGGAAGGGTCTCCAGCCAAAAATCAAATTCGTCTGAAGCTATTGCTGGGGACCTTAAACATCTTGTAGGGCGCAAGATCAAATGCCCAAATGGTCTTATTATGTATTTTGTTCCTGAGTCGCTTGCTACTTGCCCTATCAGTCCTAACCTCGATCTACGATTTCATAATCCACTTGCTCGTCAAATGTTTATGCTTCACAATTCTCTTCGTGAAGCCAATCCCCCTAACTGCACTGTAGGGTATGACACCAGCTGCTTCAGAATGGATTACTGATAGTGGATGTACTAATCACATGACTGGCAAGCGAAGTCTTCTCATGGAGTCAACCTTATGTCCATCTGACAAGAGTCACATCACATTTGCTGATACTGGTAAAAGCAAGGTATTGCTTCTAGGTAGAGTTGCAATCTCAAGGGATCAGCACATGGATAAAGTGATGCTTGTTGAGTCCCTTGGTTTCAACTTAATGTCGGTCTCAATGCTTTGCGATTTAAACATGATTGTGATGTTTGGAAAATATCGTTGCCTTGTTCTAATGGAATCTGACAAGTCTCTAGTCTTTGAAGGGTATCAGAAAGATGATTTGTACATGGTAGATTTCTCAGCAGGACCACAGCTTGTTGTATGTCTTCTTGCAAAAGCTTCAGAATGCTGGCTCTGGCATCGGAGGCTAGGGCATCCTGGCATGAGGAACTTGCACACTCTTGCAAAGAAGAAGCATATCATAGGCATCGAGGGTGTCAAGTTCAAGAAGGATCACTTATGCAGTGCCTGTGAAGCTGGAAAGATGACGAGGGCCAAGCATCCCTCGAAGACAATCATGACAACGACTCAACCCTTCGAACTGCTACACATGGACCTCTTCGGTCCCACTCACTACTCAACTCTTACTACTACTGCTTGTCTCTATGGCTTCGTCATTGTTGATGATTATTCAAGATATACATGGGTGCATATAATCCTCTACAAGACTGAAGTGCAGGATGTCTTTAGACGCTTCGCCAATCGAGCCATGAACAACTATGGCGACAAGATCAAGCACATCAGTAGTGACAATGGCACTGAATTCAAGAACACTGGCCTCGACACTTATCTTGATACTTTGGGCATCACTCATGAGTTCTCCGCTCCGTACACGCCGCAGCAGAATGGCGTCGTGGAACGCAAGAACAGAACACTTATTGAGATGGCCCGGACGATGCTCGATGAATACAAGACTCCAAGAAAGTTCTGGCCTAAAGCCATTGATACTGCATGCCATATCATCAACCGTGTTTATCTTCACAAGCTTCTGAACAAAACATCATATGAGCTCCTCACTGGTAAGAAGCCAAATGTCAGTTACTTCAAAGTATTTGGTGCCAGGTGCTGGATCAAGGATCCACATCACACTTCAAAATTTACACCGAAAGCACATGAAGGTTTTATGCTTGGATATAGAAAGGATTCACACTCCTACAGAGTCTTCAACCTCTTTCACTACAAAGTGGTTGAAACTATGGATGTGCGGTTCGATGAGACTAACGGCTCCCAAAGAGAGCATCTGCCAAATGTGCTAGATGAAATTCCATCCAGTGAATCCATCAAGCTTATGGGAACTGGAGAGATCATACCGTCTGAAGCATAGCCCGAAGAGGAACTCATCATCTCTGCACCTGATCAACCTGAAGACAATCCTCAGCATGAAGACAATCCTTCTAACGACAACAATGATCAGCAAGAGCAAAATCTTCGTCCTGTTCATCCTCGTGTTGCAAATGAAGTACAGATTGAGAGAATAATTGACAGCATCAATGCACCTAGTCCACTCACTCGTTCAAGGGCAACACAACTAGAAAATTTCTGTGGGCACTTCGCATTCGTCTCAATGTCTGAACCCAAGAAAGTTGATGAAGCCTTCATCGAACCTGAATGGATTCAAGCTATGCAAGAAGAGCTTCAACAATTTGAGCTGAATAATGTATGGGAACTAGTCAAGTGTCCTGATCCTCGTATGCACAATATCATAGGCACTAAATGGATATATCACAACAAGCAATATGATCATGGTCAAGTTGTCAGAAACAAAGCTCGTCTCGTTGCTCAAGGATACACTCAAGTTGAAGGAATTGACTTCGATGAAATATTTGCTCCTGTGGCTAGGCTTGAAGCTATACGCATACTGCTAGCCTATGCAAATCATCATAACATCCTTCTGTATGAAATGGATGGGAAGAGTGCTTTTCTCAATGGCAAGATTGAAGAAGAAGTGTATGTTGCACAACCGCCCGGCTTTGAAGATCCAAAACATCCTGACATGGTGTATAAGCTCAACAAGGCACTGTATGGCCTCAAACAAGCCCCACGTGCTTGGTATGACACACTCAAAGACTTCCTGAAGAGCGAAGGCTTCAAACCTGGTTCCCTAGATCCCACACTCTTCACGAAGACATATGATGGTGAACTGTTTGTGTGCCAAATATATGTGGATGACATTATGTTCGGCTGCACTAATCAGAAATATAGTGATGAGTTTGGATACATGATGCAAGAGCAATATCAGATGTCCATGATGGGAGAGTTGAAGTTCTTCCTTGGTCTTCAAATATGACAGCAATGCAACAGCATCTTCATATCTCAAGAGAAATACATCAAAGATTGCCTGAAGAAGTTTGGAATGCAAGACTGCAAAGGTTACACGACGCCAATGCCCGCTAAACACCATCTGGGTCCCGACGACAATGGTAAAGAGTTCGATCAAAAGGTATACTGCTCCATGATTGGTTCTTTGCTTTATTTATGTGCATCTAGGCTAGATATCATGCTTAGTGTTTGCATGTGTGCCCGATTCCAAGCGGCACCAAAGGAATCGCATCACTTAGCTGTGAAGCGAATTCTTCGATATTTGGCTCACACCCCAACACTAGGATTATGGTATCCAAAGGGCTCAGAGTTTGATCGAGTTGGATTCTCTGATGCTGATTATGTTGGTGACAAGGTGGATCGCAAGTCTACATCAGGCACATGTCACTTTCTGGGACGATCACTTGTATGTTGGTCTTCAAAGAAGCAGAACTGTGTATCTCTCTCCACTGCTGAATCTGAATACATTGTTGCTGGATCTTGCCGCGCTCAGCTTCTATGGATGAAGCAAACACTCAAAGACTATGGCATTCATCTGAAGCAAGTGCTACTCTACTGCGACAACGAAAGCGCCATCAAGATTGCTAACAACTCAGTTCAGCACTCGAAGACAAAGCACATTGAAATTCGTCATCACTTTCTCAGAGATCATGTCATGAAGGAAGATATTGATATCATACACGTCAACACTAAAGAGAAACTGGCAGATATCTTCACAAAGCGCTTGGATGAGAAAAGGTTTTGCAAGTTACGGTGTGAGCTAAATATTTGGAATCCTCAAATGTCCTGTGATCAGGCACACATCCTAACACTTATGCATGTTGATGACTTAGATGTGCAACACACGAAGTAAAGTATGTCTTCAATCAATGAAGACTTACATTCTGAGTGTGAATACATTAACGTCGAATTTGACTTCGGAGCGCCACGATAATTGTGCACCGTGTCTGGGTCTAATACTTTCTATACGGTGGGTAACGCCACCACCAAATTCTTCCCTTAGAAGTGTTTTTCTCATGGCGTTACATTTGCAAAGTCTTTGCATTTTGTTTGTCTTCAATGTTAACATGGCCTCATGTTTATCTTCAATGTACCAATTTAGTTTCTGTCCTCTACAATATTCACTTATAGCTATGTCTTCATGTTGAATTTTTTTTGAACTAAGTGAATGTGATTAGACCCTAACCTTTCGATGCTTTTGTCTCAAGTCTATCTATCCAAATTATGTGCATTCTATTGAAACTGTCGAATGTCTCCGCTGTGTCCTTGTCAGCAGGAGATACAGAGACAAACAATAAATCCGTTTTTAAATGCTCAATCCTTTTGCCTGAAACCCGGAGAAGTGGGAACGACCACCCGACAATCCAGGCATGCGTGGGAACATGGAACAGCCTCCAATGTGTTGCATGATCACCACGTGTCCTTCAGATGTGAACCGCCAGAGGCACCTGCGTAATAACGCTGTGCCGTCCCTGTCTCTATAAATACACGCCTCACCCTAGTCATTATCTCTTCTTCCACTCTCGCATGAACCCTAGTGCCACCGCTAGCCCTCGACGATGCCGGCGACGAAGCGCTTAGCTGCCGCGACCTCACCGACGTCGTCCTCACGCCGGCCGCGGACATCGTCTTCTCCGCCGTCGCCGCAGGTGTCCTCCGTCGCCAAGTTAGGGCACGGAAGATCAAACTGCTCGGCCTCCTCTCCCACTCCGTCTAGCAGTTCCTCGTGTGGTTAATAAAACCTCTTTTTACAGTATTTTTGATCCGATAGATTCATCCTTTACAACCACAAGTGGTTTCTGTTCCCACAAGTTGGATCTATCTCATTCTGCATCTCATAGCATGCCTAGTGTTACGGCATATCTCTCTCAAGGTAGTTTTGGTGATTGATGACAACATGTTTGCGGACTAATCTTGTGCTATGAATAATTCACAGATTCTCCCCTGGCACGAGACGTTTTCTTCCCCTCGGAGTGTATTTCAAGACGGTGTAGTTCTTTCGTTTCTTTCTCGGTGGACTAGTTGCGTAGTGGGCACCGTACTATCAAGAGGCGGTCCGCTGGGGTATTGCATGGGTGGAATCATCACGTAGACATCAGCTTCTCACCCTCCGAGCTTTTCCATTCCATTGTAGAGTTCTCTCCTCTCTTCCTTATCCTGTCTGGGTCCAAGCGGTAGTACCGCGCACCCAGCGGTAGTACCACTGAGGAGCCACAAGCGGCAGTACCGCTCCACAGCGGTAGTACCGCCCGTGGCTCCACAGCAGTAGTACCGCTGGGGTGCCTGGCACCTCCGCCTCGTCCTCAGCATCTTTGAGAGATTCTCTCTCTCTCTTATGTGCCCCAGCGGTAGTACCGCACTCCCAGCGGTAGTACGACCGAAGGGTCACAAGCGGCAGTACCGCTCCACAGCGGTAGTACCGCCCGTGACCTCACTGCCGTAGTACCGCCGGGCAGTCTGGCTCCTACCGCCTCGATTCGAGAGGTCTTTTTCTCGTGTCGGGTTTTGCGGCACTAGTTGCCGTTGTAGAGGCGGTAGTACCGTTCCAGGAGCGGTAGTACCGCCCCTACCACTGCGGTAGTACCACGTTTGGGTCCTTTCCCTACTAGTCTCCTCTGTGCGGCAGTGCCGCTGGCTGGCGCGGCAGTACCGCTGTCCTGGCGGTAGTACCGCCCCCTCTCAGCGGTAGTACCGCCCTGTGCGGGGCTGGTTGGTGGGGGGCAACGGTTGGATTGTTGCCCCCACTATAAAAGGGAGTCCCCTTCTTCTCTTTGACCTACCTCTTCCTCCCCCAAGCTCCATTTAGTGCTCAAGCTCCATTAAATGCTCCAAGCTCCGTTTTCGCCCGATCTATCTCTCTAGCCAATCAAACTTTTTGATTTGCTCGGGAGTGGTTGAGAAGGCCCCGATCTACACTTCCACCAAGGGATTTTCGATTACCCCACTCATCTCTAGCGGATCTTGTTACTCTTGGGTGTTTGAGCACCCTAGACGGTTGAGGTCACCACGGAGCCATAGTCCATTGTGGTGAAGCTTCGTGGTCTTGTTGGGAGCCTCCGATTAAGTTGTGGAGATTGCCCCAACCTTGTTTGTAAAGGTTCGGTCACCGCCTTCAAGGGCACCAATAGTGGAATCACGGCATCTCGCATTGTGTGAGGGCGTGAGGAGAATACGGTGGCCCTAGTGGCTTCTTGGGGAGCATTGTGCCTCCACACCGCTCTAACGGAGACGTACTTCCCCTCAAAAGGAAGGAACTTCGGTAACACATCCTCGTCTTCACCGGATCCAATCTTGGTTATCTCTTAACTTTACTTGTGCAAGCTCTTTAGTGTTTCTTCCCTTGCTTGCTTGTATGCTTGTTGTTATTGCATCATATAGGTTGCTCACCTAGTTGCACAGCTAGACAACCTACTTTGATGCAAAGTTTAATTTGGTAAAGAAAAGTAAAAATTGGTAGTTGCCTATTCACCCCCCCCCCCTCTAGTCAACCATATCGATCCTTTCAATTGGTATCATAGCCTCGTCTCTTTATTAAGGACTTTACCGTCCAAAGAGTATGGTTGATACCGTAGACGATGTGGAGGAACACTCCGGTGTGAATCCGATCTCGTCTATGGGCGATGGGGGAACCTCGGTCTCTCGTGAGGAGTTCAATGTGGCTTTGGAGACATTGAAAACCTCCATGACGACCGAATTTGAAAGCATGTTTACTAAATTTCTTGAGGGGCTTAAACTATCCACCGCAGCGTTGAAAGTGGGTGACCCCGCCAACAAGGTGACGGATGCTATCCCCGACAAGGGGGGAGCTAGTAGTGAAAAGGCTCCTTCTTCTAGTGGTAAGAATGGCACCGGCATCTTTTCCCATGTGGAACCACCACTTGTTTATGGTGGACCGGTTCCTTCCACTCATTTGAATCATGCCGGTCCTCCCCCTAAGATTGTGAAAAATGAGGATTTTGATTCTTGGGTTTACCGCTTTAAACGTCATTTAAATCATGTGAACACTAACCTTTGGAGAATCATTGAAGAAGGTTTCTATCCACATGATCCAAGCAACTTCACTCCTCGAGAAGCCGCGGACAATCAATTCAATGAGAATGCTCCCTTCATCATTCAAGATGCAATTCCACCCGAAGACCTACCTCATCTTCGTCCCTTCGCCTTGGCCAAAGATGCATGGCTTTGTGTTGTCTCTCTCTACCGGGGAAGCGCAAGCATTCAACGCTCCAACTATGAATTGGTACAAGATGAGGCCGATGAGTTTGCAATGAAAGAAGATGAAGAACCTCGTGAGCTTTATCAGAGAGTAACCAAACTAGCGGTCTCACTACGAGATCACGGGAGCAAGGACACGGATGACAATTGGATCAAGCGCAAATTCCTCAAGGCAATGATGCCCTATCACAAGGCCATGTCCTCCGTCATTCGTCAAAGACCGGACTTCCACACTTTGACCTCAAGCAAAGTGTTGGATGAGTTTGTGGCCATGAACATTTTGGACAAGACCGCCGACAATGCGGTGCTCCGTTCTCAACGGGCAAAGAAGCCTAACCTTGCATTGAAGGCCAAGCTCACCGTGGAAGAAGAAGAAGAGGAAGAAGAGGAGAGCAACCCCGAAGATAAGAAGTATGCATATCATGAACACATGGCACTTGCTTCAAGGCAATTTTGGAGCAAGAAAAACTCGAGGCCAAACTTTAGCAAAAACAACTCGAGTGGCACGAGGGGCAAGCAACGTGTAAGGACTTGCTACAATTGCGGCAACATGAGTCATTTCGTTGCGGAATGCCCGTATGAGAAGAGGGAAGACAATGGTGGCAAGCTCATCTGAAAGGACAAGGCCAAGTCGTTCCCCAACAAGAACAACTTCACCAAGAAGACTCCTCCCAAGGCTTTGGTTGTGCAACAAGAGTACAATGACGATGATGAAGATGATGAGTCGGTTGCCATGGCCTCCGTTGCCATTGCGACGATGTCACGGTTGTCTCTCTTCGACTCACCCAATGAGAGCATCACCGCCAAGTGCCTCATGGCTAAAGCCACCAACAAGGTAACCCCCAACATCAAAACTACCATCATTAATCATCCTTCTCCGACGGATAGCATTAATGAACTTGAGGGAGCTAATGTGGAGGCTAATGAGTTTGACGCCTTTATGGGCAAACTCAAGGGAAAATCCAAGAAGCACTTTGTTGCTCTCTTGGAACAACTTGGTGAAGCCAATGACATGATCGAGGCTCACGAAGACACCATCACTAAGATGGAAGGGCATAGTCATGACTATGCCGATGAGATTTCGGATCTTTCCAATGCTCTTGAGGAAGAGCGTGGTCTACGTTTGGCTCTTGAGGAGTCACACAACGTTGATCATGCTAAGTTAAAGAAAGATTATGATCATGTCCTCATAGTTTCTCATGTGCTAAACTCCGAGAAGGCCGAACTTGAGGTTGATCTTGCTAGACTCAAAGAGGAGTTTGATCTACTTGACAAGGCTCACAAAGTCTTGAAGGGTGCTCATGCTAGCCACAAAGAGTCTCATGATCAACTTCAAGTAAAGCTAACCAAGGAAAAAGCCACTTTCCCTCGTATGATGTTAATTGATAATGCAAATGCTACTAACCCATGTTGTGAGCATGTGCATCTTGTTGAGGAGAACGCTAAGCTAAAGGGACAACTTGAGAGAGGTCTTGCAACTTGCATACAAGGCAAGAAGAACCTCAACGATCTCTTGATCAACCAAAAGGGGGTTGTGGCCAAGGAAGGGGTTGGGTACGTGCCCGACTCCAAGAACAAGAAGAAGAATGACAAGACCAAACGACCTCCTCCTCTCATGCAAACCTTTGTGAAGGAGGGAGAGAGTGCCTTCGAGGAGAAGAAGGAGAACAATGTCAAGAAGGGCAATGTCACCCCTCCCAACAAAGCTGGCGATTTTAATCCTTCTTATGTGTGATGTCGTGCTAGTGATGGGCATGTTTATGCCAAATTTGTTGGTTCTCTTCATGAGTACATTGAATGGTCTATTTGGGTTCCAAAGACCCTTGTTACTAACATCAAAGGACCCATTACAAAATGGGTACCTAAAACCAAGCATTGATCTCTTGTAGGTGTTTGCTTCCGGTGGTGGATCATGGTTGCTCGATAGCGGAGCTACAAATCATATGACCGGAAGCAAGGACTTGGTGGTGGACATGCACAAGGTTCCATCTATGCCCACCAATGTCGAGTGGGGTGACGCCTCATCTTCTAAAGTATTGGGACTTGGCAAGGTGGTCATCTCTCATGATCTCATGATTGAGAAGGTCATGCTTGTTGAGTCCCTTGCATACAATTTACTTTCCGTTCGTCAACTTGCAATCATGGGTTTTGCCAATTTCTTTGATATCAATACCGTGGCCCTCTTGTGGAGCAAGACTCTTAAAGTAGCCTTTGTTGGGCATGTCGAGAACGGTCTATATGTGATTAAGTTTTCGGAGCGACCCACTAAGACCGCGACGTGCCTAATGGCTAAAGTTGATGTGGGATGGCTTTGGCATCGCCGTTTAGCCCATGTCAATATGAGATCTTTGCAAAGTCTCCGCAAGGGGGACCATGTCCGTGGACTAACGAATGTTAGTTTTGCTAAAGATCATGCTTGCAGTGCCTGTATCGAAGGAAAGCTACATGAGAAGGCTCACCCTCCCACGATGATCATTTATTCGAAGAGGCCTTTGGAGCTCCTTCACATGGATCTCTTTGGGCCTCCATATTTCGATAGTCTTGGAGGTAGGAAGTATTGCTTGGTGATTGTGGATGACTACTCAAGGTACACCTGGGTGTATTTCTTCAAGAGGAAGAGCGAGACTCAACAAACCATCATTGACTTTGCAAATGAAGCACAACGTCAACACAATGCAAAGATCTTGACAATAAGAAGTGACAACGGCACCGAGTTCAAGAACTACACCTTGGATGAATTTCTTAGTGATGTGGGAATCAAGCATCAATATTCCGCATCCTACACCCCTCAACAAAACGGTGTTGCGGAGAGGAAGAACCGGACGTTGATGGATGCGGCAAGGACCATGATGGCGGAGTTCAAGTCTCCGTACAACTTTTGGGCCGAAGCCATCAACACCGCGTGTCATGCATCCAATCGGCTCTACCTACGCAAGGGCTTGAACAAGACTCCATATGAGATACTCACTAGTAACAAGCCCAATCTCAAGTACTTCCGGGTATTCGGGTGTAAGTGTTTCATTCTCAAGAAAGGTGTTCCGTTGTCTAAATTTGAGGCTAGAGCTTACGAGGGCATATTTGTTGGCTATGCTACAAACTCTCATGCTTACTGTGTCCTCAATAAGTCCACGGGACTTATTGAGGAGACGTGTAACGTGGAGTTTGATGAGAATAATGGCTCCCAAGTGGAGCAAAGTGGCACTTGTGATGTAGGTGATGAAATTCCTCCCCAAGCCATAAGAAGAATGGGTGTTGGCTTTATCCTACCCATTGAGGAACCCCTTGTGGCCGAAGGAGAAGGACAAAGCTCCACTCAAGTGGAGCCATCACCAACCCAAGGCCCACACGCTTCCGAAGAACAACATGAAGGCCCTCATCCTCAAGAACATGACCAAGGGCAAGATCACGCTCAAGACGGAGTTGACACATCAAGTGATGCCCAAGGTCAAGTTCTCTCCTCCGAGCAAGTTCAAGAACAAGAACAAGCCCAAGACGACGCTCAAGATGATCAAGTGACCACCCCTCGTCTCACCCCCGAGGAGGAATTAGAGCGTCATGCCGCCAAGGTTGCTTCCAAGCTCTCCACCAAGGATCATCTCATGACGAATGTGCTTGGAAGCTTAAGAAAGGGGGTAAGCACTCATAGAAAATTAGCAAATTATTGTGAGCATCACGCGTTTGTCTCTTGTGTGGAACCCCACAAGGTCTATGAAGCGCTAGAAGATCCGGATTGGCTCAATGACATGCATGAAGAACTCAACAACTTCGAGCGCAACAAAGTGTGGAGATTGGTGCCAAGACCGACTGGGAATCACAATGTCATAGGAACCAAGTGGATATTCAAGAACAAGAAAGATGCCCATGGGATTATCATTCGCAACAAGGCTCGTTTGGTAGCACAAGGCTACTCCCAAGTCTAGGGTATCGACTACGGTGAAACCTTTGCTCCCGTTGCCCGTCTTGAATCCATTCGCATGTTGATTGCATATGCTTCTCATCATAACTTTAAGTTACAACAAATGGATGTGAAGAGTGCTTTTCTTAATGGTCCTATTAATGAGTTGGTTTACGTCAAGCAACCCCCCAAGTTCGAGGATCCCTACTTTCCCGATCATGTGTATCAACTCGATAAGGCACTCTATGGCCTTAAACAAGCCCCACGTGCGTGGTATGACCACCTTACCGAGTTGTTACAAGACCGTGTTTTTAAGTTGGGCTAATCGACCCCACTCTTTTTACTAAGAAGGTCAAAGGGGAGTTGTTTGTGTGCCAATTATACGTTGATGATATTATCTTTGGCTCTCCTAACAAAGCTTTCAATGAGGAATTTGCCGCTCTCATGACCTCAAGGTTCGAGATGTCCTCCATGGGAGAGTTGAAGTTTTTTCTAGGGTTCGAAGTGAAGCAAAGAAGAGAAGGAACCTTCATCAATCAATCCAAATACACTCAAGACATGCTCAAAAGATTCAAGCTAAGTGACGTCAAGCCGGCCTCCACTCCAATGCCCACCAAGTGCCAACTTGACTTAGATCCCAATGGTAAAGTGGTGGATCAAAAGGTATATCGTTCCATGATTGGATCCTTGCTTTACCTTTGTGCATCTAGACCGGACATCATGTTGAGTGTGGGAATTTGTGCACGGTTTCAAGCCGCACCTAAGGAAAGTCACTATGTGGCGGTCAAATGAATCTTTCGATATTTGGCGCATACCCCAAACTTTGGCTTATGGTACCCAAGAGGATCAAACTTCAAGCTTGTAGGGTACTTGGATTCCGATTGGGCGGGAGACAAAGTGGATAGGAAGTCCACTTCCGGAGGGTGCCAATTCCTTGGTTGCTCTTTGGTAAGTTGGTCTTCCAAAAAGCAAAGTTGTGTGTCTCTCTCGTCCACTAAGGCGGAGTATGTTGCCGCCGGTAGTTGTTGTGCACAACTCCTATGGATGAGGCAAACTTTAAAGGATTACGGTGTCACTTGTGACAAAGTGCCTCTTTGGTGTGACAATGAAAGTGCCATCAAGATCTCTCTCAACCCGGTGCAACACTTCAAGACGAAGCATATTGAGATTCGGTATCACTTCATCCGGGATCACATTAGGCAAGGAGAGATCGAGCTCAACTATGTCAACACTCATGACAACCTTGCAGATATTTTCACGAAGCCCTTGGATGAAGCAAGATTTCGCGAGTTAAGGCATGAGCTAAATATCATTGATTCGAGCAATGTGGCTTGAACCCTTGCACACCCCACCACGCTCAATTTGTTGTCTAGTTGAGGTGTAGGCATGGACATAGGGGGAGTGTTGTTCTCTCAATGAACTCTCCCTCCTCCCATTATGCATAAATTGATCAAGTCTTTCACTTTAGCCATTGTTGATGGTACTTGTGCTTCAAAGACGAGTTGTGGTCATGGGCCCAAGGTTAAAATCTTCGCGGCGCCATACCTCTTCACTCAAACATAGGTGGCCTCGGCCACCGCCCTCTTTCGAAGAGGTGTGTCGTTTCTCGTGTGCTCGTGTGCTCTCTTTTCTTGCCGTTTTGCTTTTCTTTCGAGCTAAAAGCCTTGTTTGTTTAGTTGCCGTGGCGTGCTGGGCGGTACTACCGCTGGTGGTGCGCGGTACTACCGCTCGTAAGCGGTACTACCGCCCCCAGCACGGTACTACCGCTGAGGGACGGGACCAGGGGGTTAAGTCGGGGCAGCGGGAGGTTTCTTCTCCCCCATACCCATTCACTTCGCCCCCTCTTTTCTCTTCCTCTCTCCAGCCTCCACTCGCCGCGGGAGGGCTCCGGCAGATCTCCGTCTCCGGGGCGTCCCTCTCCATTTCCTTTGGTGGAGTCGATCCCCACCTTGTTCTCTTGCCATGGATGCCGGTATTGCCTCCGTTCCTTCTTTCCTTTTTTCTCGTTTTCAGATCTTGTTTCTTAGGGGCAATGGTGGTTGCATCTCTAGATTTTTGGCCAAATCTAGGCTTGAGTTGGTTGGAGAAGGCAACTAGACTATCTCGATTAGAGTTTGGTAGGAATATTTTTGAATTTGGTAGGCCGGTAGTGCCGGATCTGACCACGGTAGTAGGAAACCGCTGTTTCACCGCCTCGTGTTGTAGGAAACTGCTCTTTCTCCACCTCGAGCAGTACTACCGCTCTCTTTGGAGCGGTACTACCGCTTGACCTCGAGCAGTACTACCGCTCTCTTTGGGGCGGCACTACCGCTTGGGGCGGCACTACCGCGGGCATGTCACGGTACTACCGCTGCATGCCAAATTCCATCATTTTCCTGCCTTAACTTGATCATTTTTGTTGAGTTTGTTGGCTTATGCTCGTTCTTTTTGGTTGTTTTGCGTGTTCTTGTGTTTGGCTCCAGGTGATGACCATTCCGAGCAGCAAGGTCGCCGTATCAATCCCGGGCGTGCTACATCAAAATGCTACCGCACCTCAGAGCCAGCCAGTGGTTCCTCGAGCACCCAACTGCCCCCAGCAAGTGCATCTGCAAGTGTTCCTCCACCTCCTCAGCAATCAAAGCAATCCACCAACAAGCCAAAGGGGAAGACTGTGACTGAGATGACCAACAAGGAGTTTTGGGAGAAGCGTCGCCGCAACCCCTATGCGGTGGACCAAGAACCCACTTTGGTCAACCGCCCGTTCTGGAACCGTTTTCAGTTTGCCATCTACTTTAATGTGATCAAGGCCAAGAAGAATCTTTTTGTTGATGTTCACTCCATTGACACTTATGCTATGGAGAAGGACCCGGAGTACTTTGGCGAAGCCCTTAAGATGTGCACTCAGCTGAACATTCTCAGGATCATGCAATTCAACAAGGATTTCGATGCGGATTTGGTGGCTCAATTCTATGCCACCATCCATCTTGGGACGGATGTCGACAGGACTCTGACATGGATGACCAATGGCAAGCTGCTTTCTGTCAAGTGGAAGGCTTTCATGGAGTTGCTTGATGTGGTGGATCACGGGCTTGAGACTCCTGTCGGTTTCCGCCCTCACCGCAATGCTACGTCCACCCACAAGCAAGCCCTTTGGCCCTACTGCACCGTGAAAGTTCACCCAGTAACTGAGAAGAAGACCTATCAACTGTCTTCGTATCTGGACATTCTTCATCGCATCTTCCGTGAGACTCTCTTCCCTCGGATCGGGAATCTGGATATGGTCCACTCTTACCTCATGGACATGCTCCTTTTCTGTCAGCATGAGAAGGAAGCAAGCACTGGAGAGAGCCTGGATATTTCTCATGTCATGTGGTCTGAACTTCTCTATGCCGTGTCTGAGCGCAAGTGCCCTATATATGGTCCATTCATCATGAGGCTCATTGAGAGGGCCTGGGCACAAACTTATCCCAGAGTGTTGCTAGAAACTGGAGACTTGGTTTCTCATGAGATCAAGCATCTGAGGAAGAAGGACAATTGGACAGCGCCTCACACAGGGGGTCCATCTGCTACTGCTGCCACAGGGGGTCCGTCTGCTGCTGCTGTTGCTGCTGCCATGGGGGATCCGTCTGCTACTGCTGCTGCCATGGGGACCGAGGGTGGAGCTGCTACTGATGATCATGAGGAGGACTTTGGCCCCTCTAGTACAGAACCGTCATGGGCACAGAAGCTTAAGCGCAAGATGAAGAAGCTTTTCTGCATGGAGTCTCATGGTCAGTACATGACTCATGTGGCGGAGAAGCATGCTAGGACGCGCCCCAAGGAGCTCATGCATCAGATGGGAGCAACAGTTGCCAGTGGGTCTGAGAATCAGATCACTGAAGAGGAGGAATGGATTCACCAGCTTTGCCCTTGGACCGACTCCGATGCCGAGCAGATTTCAACCCACGATGAAGATGTAGAGATGTGATGTTCGAGATCTTCATCTTCCCATCACCTGGAGTCGTAGCGCCACTCTTTGCCCTTTTTGGTGTCTCGCTGCCAAAGGGGGAGAGAGTGTAGGGATTTGTGTTTGTTGCCGTGCTTTGAGTCGTCTTGTGGGTTCTTGTGTGTTCTCTCGGTGTCTTTATTTGGTTTGGTTTGGTGTGAGACATATGCTCCCTATCGCTACCTTATTACTTATGTCTATTCAGAGTACTGTAGTTTATTATGAGATGTATGCTTGTCCTGTTTATTCTCCTCTCTCATATATCTTGTGCTTAGTATTGTTGGACTATAAAATATAGGGGGATTGTTGATCCGAATGTCTGTTTCTTGCCATATCTAGGTGCACACATTCTAGGGGAGCCCGTCTATATTTTGTAGTTCTTAGTTTTCTTCGTTTTATTTCTTTTCCTTGCGCAAATCCCTAGTTGTCATCAATCCACCAAAAAGGGGGAGATTGTTACGGCATATCTCTCTCAAGGTAGTTTTGGGGATTGATGACAACATGTTTGCGGACTAATCTTGTGCTTTGAATAATTCATAGATTCTCCCCTGGCACGAGACGTTTTCTTCCCCTCGGAGTGTATTTCAAGACGGTGTAGCTCTTTCATTTCTTTCTCGGTGGACTAGTTGCGTAGAGGGCACCGTACTATCAAGAGGGGGTCCACTGGGGTATTGCATGGGTGGAATCATCACGTACACATCAGCTTCTCACCCTCCGAGCTTTTCCATTCCATTGTAGAGTTCTCTCCTCTCTTCCTTGTCATGTCTGGGTCCAAGCGGTAGTACCGCGCACCCAGCGGTAGTACCGCTGAGGAGCCACAAGCGGCAGTACCGCTCCACAGCGGTAGTACCGCCCGTGGCTCCACAGTAGTAGTACCACTGGGGTGCCTGGCACCTCCGCCTCGTCCTCAGCATCTTTGAGAGATTCTCTTTCTCTCTCTTATGCGCCCCAGCGGTAGTACCGCACTGCCAGCGGTAGTACGGCCGAAGGGTCACAAGCGGCAGTACCGCTCCACAGCGGTAGTACTGCCCCTGACCCCGCTACCGTAGTACCGTTGGGCAGTCTGGCTCCTACCACCTCGATTTGAGAGGTCTTTTTCTCGTGTCGGGTTTTGCGGCACTAGTTGCGGTTGTAGAGGCGGTAGTACCGTTCCAGGAGCGGTAGTACCACCCCTACCACCGCGGTAGTACCGCGTTTGGGTCCTTTCCCTACTAGTCTCCTCTGCGCGGCAGTGCCGCTGGCTGGCGCGGCAGTACCGCTGTCCTGGAGGTAGTACCGCCCCCTCTCAGCGGTAGTACCGCCCTGTGCGGGGCTGGTTGGTGGGGGGCAACGGTTGGATTGTTGCCCCCACTATAAAAGGGAGTCCCCTTCTTCTCTTTGACCTACCTCTTCCTCCCCCAAGCTCCATTTATTGCTCAAGCTCCATTAAATGCCCCAAGTTCCGTTTTCGCACGATCTACCTCTCTAGCCAATCAAACTTGTTGATTTGCTTGGGAGTGGTTGAGAAGGCCCCGATCTACACTTCCACCAAGGGATTTTCGATTCCCCCACTCATCCCTAGAGGATCTTGTTACTCTTGGGTGTTTGAGCACCCTAGACGGTTGAGGTCACCACGAAGCCATAGTCCATTGTGGTGAAGCTTCGTGGTCTTGTTGGGAGCCTCCGATTAAGTTGTGGAGATTGCCCCAACCTTGTTTGTAAAGGTTCGGTCGCCGCCTTCAAGGGCACCAATAGTGGAATCACGGCATCTCGCATTGTGTGAGGGCGTGAGGAGAATACGGTGGCCCTAGTGGCTTCTTGGGGAGCATTGTGCCTCCACACCGCTCTAACGGAGACGTACTTCCCCTCAAAAGGAAGGAACTTCGGTAACACATCCTCGTCTTCACCGGATCCACTCTTGGTTATCTCTTAACTTTACTTGTGCAAGCTCTTTAGTGTTTCTTCCCTTGCTTGCTTGTATGCTTGTTGTTATTGCATCATATAGGTTGCTCACCTAGTTGCACATCTAGACTACCTACTTTGATGCAAAGTTTAATTTGGTAAAGAAAAGTAAAAATTGGTAGTTCCCTATTCACCCCCCCCCCTCTAGTCAACCATATCGATCCTTTCACCTAGTATGTTCACTTATGCTTCACAAAGTAGTTAGATTCCTCACTTGTACTTATTCGTGGATTCGTACAAATCTGGAACCAACTCTGTACATATGAGTGAATGTCTTCGCACTATGAGGTCAATGTCTTCTAAACTGATTTATCTTCAAAATCGTCTGAGATTGCATATGACCTCTCCCCCTTCCCTTGCACCTTTAATGCTGTCACAGGTACATGTCCATGGGAGAATCCCTTGGTTCTCATAGTTTGCATTCATTTGCAGAGTTCTTATAGCATCATATAAAATCTCCTGTAGCCAGTTCTTGTCTGACCAATAGACGGAAGACTTTGATAGTGTTGAAGCCTTTCAGTCTAAACTTCATGGCAACAGAAAAATCAGTCAGGAAGGGCAGCAGACAACGCCGTGGAAATACTGCTAAGGACCTGCCACCAGATCTCTATGAGCTATACAAGTCAGATCCAGAAGAGACCTATGGAGAATGCAAGAACCGAATCCAATGGATTCGAAGACATTGGGCAGAGGAATGGTTCAAGTACAGATTTGTCACAAAAGAATATGCTAAGAAGAGTGTCATCAGGGGCCCCTGGGGAGATAATGATATTATATACAAAGGTCTTCAGCCCAAGTCGAAGTCCGAAGCTATTGCTCAACGCTTCTACCCCTGCATGATTCCTGGACCTCAGCCTGCAAATGCCGACCCATCCTCTCTGTTATGGTGTCGAGAAGATAATCTCTTCAAGAGCAACTACCAGTTTGCAAAGAACTCGGCCAAGGAAAACAAGAAGTCTTTGGGATTAGACTTCAACCCAGGCCCCTCTACGCCACATGCCGACGGCACACGAGAAGCTAAACCCAATCTTGTTGGGCCCTTCTACAACTTAGAAGGTCTCATCACTCACATAATGGTTCAAGTGGAAGATGTGGATCAACCTGCAGATAACGCTGATTCTGACGAAGCGCCTGCACCACCAAAGCATGTAAAGCAATAGAAACCCAACGCTTCAAAGCCCTCATCTGCACCAAAGGTTTCACGGGCGAAGCCTCTGTCCACTGTACCTCCTAAAGCCAGTGTGCAGTCTGAAGATCTTTCACGCATCTCCAAGCCCGCCAAAGTGAAGAAGCCCATGCAACGCACTGGTCAAGCACTGACCCCTGCTGCTGTTTTGCAAAATGAAAATGACGCCATTGATCTATCTAGTGACGATGACCTTGGCGATGACGCTCTTGAGCAGTTGATCAAGAGTAAGCAAGAGGCGGAAATCTTCAATGACCTTCCTCTCTTTGATGTGGAAATCTTAAACAAGTTCATTGATGAGTGGTTCGACAGCCCAAATGTCAGCTTTGATGATCTTCAGCTTCCAATTGGCCTCAGCGTCGCCTTCCACGGAGCCATTGCTCCTAAGCTGGCTCTAGCTTAGAAAATTGTTGAGCTGAAGCATAAGATCAATTATGAAAAGGCTTAGTTCAAGAAGCACATGGCCAAGCTCAATGTTGAAGACATTCAAAACTTCAAGGTCATGATGCATGAGCTCAAGGAAGCATTCCACAAGAAACGCGAAGAAGCCAAAGGTTCTCGTGAGCGCATGAAGGATCTTGCTGCCAAATGTGTTCAAGGATACAATGAAGCTGAAAAGCGCAAGGCTTTGGGACGACCGGGCATCAACCCCCGAATGGCTGCCAAGAAGAAGAAGAAGCCAGCTGTGGCAGAACCCGAAGCATCAAGGTAGGAAGAACCTCGCATTGTCTTCCCAGCCAGTCTGACAGGCTCGAAGCCTAAGGTCCCCATAGTGGCTTCAGAACTCAAGAAAACAAGGGCAGCTGAAGCCGAAGCTAGAAAACACAAGACCAAAGCCACCACTGATGATGCTCCCCCAACCAAGAAATGGAAAACAAAGAAGCGAGACCGGGCTGCTCCCACAGAGCCCCTTGATGTCGAGCCAATCTCAGTGGCTCGTCCTGCGTCCGAACATCAAGAGCGCCAGTTGATAGTTCATGAGCCTGCTTCCATAGAGGCTCCTGAAGCTGAAGCCAATCCAGCTGTTGACCCCACCGCAGCTGAAGACATTGGTCCTCACGACAATGTTGAAGATGATGAAGTCCTTCCTCAAATCGAGCGCAATTTGGTATCATCGTCTGTGCTCACGCACAGCGAGCTCATCAGCATTGGTCGTCCTCTGACGCCAACTGCTCAGGATGAATCATGGGCTGATCACCCTCAACAACAAGACACCCCAAGTGCTCCCCATCCACAAGATGACTATGACTTTGAGGCCCAGCCGACTCCATCTCCACAAGCGTCGCCAGCGTTCTGCAGGCTTCACAAAGGATCAAGGCCCCAAGTCACTCCAACTGTGAACGTCTCTGAGTCTGAAGCCAAAACGACTGAAGATATTCCGGTTGCATCAGCCGATGAAGAAGAAGAACCACGTTATGAAGAAAGAGTTGCCACACCACCAACCATTCCTGAAGTTGTTCTCGAGGAGAACGTATCCGACCCTCCAGCTCCTGAAGTGGAGGTTACCCATACTGAGGCAGCCACCAACATCAACATTGAAGGCAATGACGTTGTCATGGATGAAGCTAATGTGGCGCCTGAAGCTAATGTGGTGCCAGAAGTGCAAGCACCTGAAGCCAATGTGGCCCCTGAAGCCAATGCTGCACCAGATGTAATCATTCCTCCTGAAGCTATTGTGGCACTTGCAGCCCATATCAACAAAAATGCCAATGCTCCTGTACCCCCTCCAAGACCTCATACTGTTGAGCTTGTATTTGATCATGGTCAGCCTGTTATGGTCCGATGGCCCATTCTGGTTTCTCCACCTGCTACGGGTCCACAATTTGACTATCATGTCGAGCACAGGCCTCAAGTCAAGAAGCCCAAGCCAAGACTTCCAAGATTCCCAGGCACTGCAACCTCACCTAGGGTCTTCAATGTGAATGGCTTCGTGGCACATAACACCTTCTTCAATAGCGCCAAGAACCCTTTTCCCAAACCTCGCATTTCATCGTATCAGTTCTGGAGCTATCAGCAGTGCAGCTACTATTCATGTGTCTTGTACAATCAAGGACGCATATTTCCACATATGTGTCTCGACACTGAAGCTATAGCTGGCCTGCCCTGTCTAGAAGAAGCGTTGGATTGCTTCAGAGACGCTGGACTCCTGCAATTTGTCACAGACAAGGAACACTGGAATGAAGAGCTTCTTTTACAGTTCTATACAAACTTCACATTCGAGGCTACAACAGGGATCCAAAGACTTGGGTCCTTGAGTGGATGACAGGCAATGTCCATCATGAAGCCAAAGCTCTTGATATCATTGAGCTCACAGGCCTGCCCACTCCTGGTGAATACTATGAACCAGGTTGTCAACAACACCAGAATGCTTTGGAGAGCATTTTCCAGAAGCCAGAACCCAACATGAGCCAAATGCTGAGCATGATGAAGCCTTTGCCTCATGACGCTGAATACCCATCTGAATTCTTTGTTGAAGACCTAGAGTATCTGCCTCGCACCATTTACCATATCATCAGAAAAACTCTATGGCCTGTCAAAGGACATTCATCTGCAGTGAAGCTTCAAGGAGCCATGAAGACTTTGGTTTTCTATATCTTTAATGGCATCAACTTCAATGCTTAAGACTTCTTCATCAGACAATTGGCTGCATCTGGCTCCGACATTTTTGGTTTGAAGTTCTATGCTCCATGGGTAATGCGTCTTATCAAGCTGTACTCTGCCTTCAACTATCAGCCGTCTTCGCACAATCATCTTGTATTCTAGCCAGAGGTTGATCTGTCAGTTGAAGCTATTTACCCAGAGCCTGCTAAGGATCCCATTTATCTTCACAATGCTAATCGTCAAAGCTTCACCCAGCCCATTAAAGGAGTTTAGGCAGTCTCTCGTGTTTATCCCTTGGCTGGTAACACACGTGCCCCTCGTGCTCAAACTGACGCCACTGGAAGCACCATTGCCCAAAGGCCTCGGAAGCGATCTCGTGTTCTCAATGACCGAGAGCTTCTCGTCGCGCTACATCAGAAACAGGATAAGCATCATGACTGGCTTAAGCGTCAGATGCAAAGCCTCTTGGTGGACGTCAATCGCATTCGCAATCTTGCCACCAAGAATGCCTTTGTTACACATGAAACCTGTCGGAGGTCTTGGAAGAGTTTGACATTTCTTAGTGCTGAAGTTGATCTGCAAGACAATGGCTTCACAGAAAGATTCAAGTTTGACTCAACTCCTCCAAGGAATGCTCACTTGCGTTGGATTCCCTCTCTTGAAGACTCTGACTATTCGTCCTAAGCTACGACGGTGAATAGTCATACGTTCTTATGGAAAGAACTTGCATGGCATCATTGTAAGTGCATCTAGTGCCACCCCTAGTTGGTTTTGGATTATTGACGACAAACCTGGTTGAGGGACTAATGTGTTTGTGAGAATTGCAGGATAACACAGGTAGATGTCCCTCATTGATTCGGTTTTCCTACCAGAGATGACCCCTAAAAATGTATGAAGACATTGAAGTCAAAGGTGGTATGTGAAGACATTCACATTGAAGACTATGACAAGAGAAGACATCGCGTGAAGATTATGGAGCGCAAAGACTTAGTTGTTTCGTCATTCTTTTTCTTCTTTGTTGAGTCATAGGAACCACTGTAATGTTAAGTGGGGTCCAAGTGAACCAGTCAGAATGACTGAAGTGATGCTTAACCAAAATCCTATGTCTTCGAGCGAAGACAATGAGAGCAAATCTTATCCAGAGTTGGATAAGTCAGCTTTGCTTGTAGCTCAAGTAAAGTTGCCGTGTGTGTTTGAAATCTGACCATTGGAACACGTGTCAGTTCCTTAGTGACCCAGGGTCATTTCAGACAAATCAGGTCGGGTTGCCTAGTGGCTATAAATAGCCCACCCCTACAACCATAAACGGTTGGCTGCTCAGAGTTAGTGTATGGCTTTTGTCGTTTGAGAGCAACCCACCTCAAAGCCTTTGAGAGAGAATTCCTTGCGAGTACAAAGCCCTAAACACCCAGAGCCAAAGAGTGTTAGGTATCACTGAAGTCTTCCTGTCTATGTGATCTGAAGACTTATTACACTTGAGGACTGTGAATCCTCCAGCCGCTTAGGTGTCGTGTTCTGAGCATCCAAGAGTCATTGTGGATCGCCGATGAACAAAGTCTGTGAAGGTTTGGAAGTCTACCTTGAAGACTTACCAGAGTGATTGGGCGAGGACTGGATGTCCTTAGCTCAAGGGGAATAAGGTGAAGACGCAGTCTTCTGAGTTGAATCTCAGCCTCCCTTGTTGGAAATATGCCCTAGAGGCAATAATAAATTGGTTATTATTGTATTTCCTTGTTCATGATAATCGTTTATTATCCATGCTAGAATCGTATTGATAGGAAACTCAGATACATGTGTGGATACATAGACAACACCATGTCCCTAGTAAGCCTCTAGTTGACTAGCTCGTTGATCAATAGATGGTTACGGTTTCCTGACCATGGACATCGGATGTCGTTGATGACGGGATCACATCATTAGGAGAATGATGTGATGGACAAGACCCAATCCTAAGCCTAGCACAAAGATCGTATAGTTCGTTCGCTAAAGCTTTTCTAATGTCAAGTATCATTTCCTTAGACCATGAGATTGTGCAACTCCCGGATACCGTAGGAGTGCTTTGGGTGTGCCAAATGTCACAACGTAACTGGGTGGCTATAAAGGTGCACTACGGGTATCTCCGAAAGTGTCTGTTGGCTTGGCACGAATCGAGACTGGGATTTGTCACTCCATGTGACGGAGAGGTGTCTCTGGGCCCACTCGGTAGGACATCATCATAATGTGCACAATGTGATCAAGGAGTTGATCACGGGATGATGTGTTACGGAACGAGTAAAGAGACTTGCCGGTAACGAGATTGAACAAGGTATCGGGATACCGACGATCGAATCTCGGGCAAGTATCGTACCGCTAGACAAAGGGAATTGTATACGGGATTCATTAAGTCCTTGACATCATGGTTCATCCGATGAGATCATCGTGGAGCATGTGGGAGCCAACATGGGTATCCAGATCCCGCTGTTGGTTATTGACCGGAGAACGTCTCGGTCATGTCTGCATGGTTCCCGAACCCGTAGGGTCTACACACTTAAGGTTCGATGACGCTAGGGTTATAAAGGAAGTTTGTATGTGGTTACCGAATGTTGTTCGGAGTCCCGGATGAGATCTCGGATGTCACGATGAGTTCCGGAATGGTCCGGAGGTAAAGATTTAGATATAGGAAGTCCTATTTCGGCCATCGGGACAAGTTTCGCGGTCATTGGTATTGTACCGGGACCACCGGAAGGGTCCCGGGGGTCCACCAAGTGGGGCCACCTGTCCCGGGGGGGGCCACATGGGCTGTAGGGGGTGCGCCTTGGCCTACATGGGCCAAGGGCACCTGCCCCAAGAGGCCCACAAGGGGAAGGCACCTCCTAGGTGCCTTGGGGAGGAGGATTCCTCCCTTGGCCGCCGCCCCCCTAGGAGATTGGATCTCCTAGGGCCGGCGCCCACCCCTTGGCCCCCCTATATATAGTGGGGGAGATGGAGGACTTCTTACCTTTGTCTTTGGTGCAGCCCTCCCCTCTCCCAAGTCCTCCTCCTCTCCCGTGGTGCTTGGCGAAGCACTGCGGGATTGCCACGCTCCTCCACCACCACCATACCGTTGTGCTGCTGCTGGATGGAGACTTCCTCAACCTCTCCCTCTCTCCTTGCTGGATCAAGGCATGCGAGACGTCACCGGGCTGTACGTGTGTTGAACGCGGAGGTGCCGTCCGTTCAGCACTAGGATCTCCGGTGATTTGGATCACGACGAGTACGACTCCATCAACCCCGTTCTCTTGAACGCTTCCGCTTAGCGATCTACAAGGGTATGTAGATGCACTCGCCTTCCCCTCGTTGCTGGTCTCTCCATAGATAGATCTTGGTGACACGTAGGAAAATTTTGAATTTCTGCTACGTTCCCCAACAGTGGCATCATGAGCTAGGTCTATGCGTAGTTACTATGCACGAGTAGAACACAAAGTAGTTGTGGGCGTTGATTTTGTTCAATATGCTTACCGTTGCTAGTCCAATCTTGATTCGGCGGCATTGTGGGATGAAGCGGCCCGGACCAACCTTACACGTACGCTTACGTGAGACCGGTTCCACCGACTAACATGCACTAGTTGCATAAGGTGGCTGGCGGGTGTCTGTATCTCCCACTTTAGTCGGATCAGATTCGATGAAAAGGGTCCTTATGAAGGGTAAATAGCAATTGGCATATCACGTTGTGGTTTTTGCGTAGGTAAGAAACGTTCTTGCTAGAAACCCATAGCAGCCACGTAAAACATGCAAACAACAATTAGGGGACGTCTAACTTGTTTTTGCAGGGTATGCTATGTGATGTGATATGGCCAAAAGGATGTGATGAATGATATATGTGATGTATGAGATTGATCATGTTCTTGTAATAGGAATCACGACTTGCATGTCGATGAGTATGACAACCGGCAGGAGCCATAGGAGTTGTCTTAATTTATTTATGACCTGCGTGTCAACATAAACGTCATGTAATTACTTTACTTTATTGCTAACCGTTAGCTTTAGTAGTAGAAGTAATCGTTGGCAAGACAACTTCATGAAGACACGATGATGGAGATCATGGTGTCATGCCGGTGACAAGATGATCATAGAGCCCCGAAGATGGAGATCAAAAGGAGGAATATAATATTGGCCATATCATGTCACTATTTGATTGCATGTGATGTTTATCATGTTTATACATCTTATTTGCTTAGAAAGACGGTAGTAAATAAGATGATCCCTCATTAAAATTTCAAGAAAGTGTTTCCCCTAACTATGCACCGTTGCGACAGTTCGTTATTTCGAAGCACCACGTGATGATCGGGTGTGATAGATTCTAACGTTCACATACAACGGGTGTAAGACAGATTTTCACACGCGAAACACTTAGGTTGACTTGACGAGCCTAGCATGTGTATAGACATGGCCTCGGAACACAGAAGACCGAAAGGTCGAGCAAGAGTCGTATAGAAGATACGATCAACATGAAGATGTTCACCGATGATGACTAGTCCGTCTCACGTGATGATCGGACACGGCCTAGTTGACTCGGATCATGTAATCACTTAGATGACTAGAGGGATGTCTATCTGAGTGGGAGTTCATAAGATGAACTTAATTATCCTGAACATAGTCAAAAGATCTTCGCAAATTATGTCGTAGCTCGCGCTTCAGTTCTACTGTTTAGTTATGTTCCTAGAGAAAATTTAGTTGAAAGTTGATAGTAGCAATTATGCGGACTAGGTCCGTAAACTGAGGATTGTCCTCATTGCTTCATAGTAGGCTTATGTCCTTAATGCACCGCTCAGTGTGCTGAACCTCGAACGTCGTCTGTGGATGTTGCGAACATCTGACATACACGATTTGATAACTACGTGATAGTTCAGTTAAACGGTTTAGAGTTGAGGCACCGAAGATGTTTTGAAACGTCGCGAAACATATGAGATGTTTCGAGGGCTGAAATTGGGATTTCAGGCTCGTGCCCACATCAAGAGGTATAAGACTTCCGACGATTTTCTTAGCCTGCAAACTTAGGGACAAAAGCTCAATTGTTGAGCTTGTGCTCAGATTGTCTGAGTACAACAATCATTTGAATCAAGTGGGAGTTGATCTTCCAGATGAGATAGTGATGTTTCTCCAAAGTCATTGCCACCAAGCTGCTAGAGCTTCATGATGAACTATAACATATCAGGGATAGATATGATGATCCTTGAAATATTCGCGATGTTTGACACCGCGAAAGTAGAGATCAAGAAGGAGCCTCAATTGTTGATGGTTAGTGAAACCACTAGTTTCAGGAAGGGAAAGGGCAAGGGCAAGAAGGGATACTTCATGAAATGGCAATTTAACTGCTGCTCTAGTGAAGAAACCCAAGGTTGAACCCAAACCCAAGACTAAGTGCTTCTGTAATAAGGGGAACAGCCACTGGAGCAGAATTACCCTAGATACTTGGTAGATGAGAAGGCTTGTAAGGTCGATAGAAGTATATTGGATATACATTGTGTTGATGTGTATTTTACTAGTACTCCTAGTAGCACCAGGGTATTAGATACCGGTTCGGTTGCTAATTGTTAGTAACTCGAAATAAAAGCTACGGAATAAACGGAGACTAGCTAAAGGTGAGCTGACGATATGTGTTGGAAATGTTTCCAATGTGGATATGATCAAATATCATACGCTCCCTCTACCATCGAGATTGGTGTTTGCGTTGAGCATAGACATGATTGGATTATGTCTATCGCAATACGGTTATTCATTTAAGGAGAATAATGGTTACTCTGTTTATTTGAATAATACCTTCAATGGTCTTACACCTAAAATGAATTGTTTGTTGAATCTCGATCGTAGTGATACACATGTTCATGCCAAAAGATAGTAATGATAGTACCACCTACTTGTGGCACTGCCACATAAGTCATATCGGTATAAAACGCATGAAGAAGCTCCATGTTGATGGATCTTTGGACTCACTCATTTTTGAAAGGATTGAGACATGCAAACCATGTTTGTTGGTAGATATGCATGAAGAAACTCTATACAGATGGATCGTTTGGACTCACTTGATTTCTGAATCACTTGAGACATGCAAATCATACCACATGGGCAAGATGATTGAAAGCCTCGTTTTCAGTAAAATGGAACCAGAAAGCAACTTGCTGGAAGTAATACATTTTGATGTGTGCAGTCCAATGAGTGCTGAGGCGTGTAGTGGATATCGTTATGTTCTTACTTCACAGATGATTTGAGTAGATGTTGAGTATATTTACTTGATGAATGACGAGTCTGAATTATTGAAAGGTTCAAGTAATTTCAGGGTGAAGTTGAAAGATCGTCGTGACAAGAGGATAAAAGATCTATGATATGATCATAGAGATGAATATCTTAATTACGAGTTTGGCATAGAATTAAGACATTGTGGAAATTGTTTCACAACTAATACAGCCTGGAACACCATAGTGTGATGGTATGTCCGAACATCATAACTGCACCCTATTGGATATGATGCATACCATGATGTCTCTTATCGAATTACCACAATAGTTTATGGGTTAGGCATTAGAGACAACCACGTTCACTTTAATAGGGCACCACGTAATTCCGATGAGATGACATCATATGAACTATGGTTTAGAGAAACCTAAGCTGTCATTTCTTAAAAGTTTGGGGCTGCGATGCTTATGTGAAAAAGTTTCAGGCTGATAAGCTCGAACCCAAAGAGGATAAATGCATCTTCATAGGACACCCAAAACAGTTGGGTATACCTCCTATATCAGATCTGAAAGCAATAAGGGATTGTTTCTAGAATCGGGTCCTTTCTTGAGGAAAAGTTTCTCTCAAAAGAATTGAGTGGGAGGATGTTGGAGACTTGATGAGGTTATTTAACCTTCTCTTCAACTAGTGCATGGCAGGGCACAGGAAGTTGTTCCTGTGGCACCTACACCAATTGAAGTGGAAGCTTATGATAGTGATCATGAAGCTTCAGATCAAGTCACTACCAAACCTCGTGAGATGACAGGGATGCGTACTACTTCAGAGTGGTACATAATCCTGTCTTGAAAGTCATGTTGCTAGACAACAATGAACCTACGAGCTATGGAGAAGCGATGGTGGGCCTGGATTCCAAAATGGCTCGAGGCCATATAATCCGAGAGAGGATCGATATGTGAAAACAAAGTGTAGACTTTGGAAGAACTACTTGATGGTCGTAAGGCTGTTAGGTACATATGGATTTTAAAAGGAAGACGGACAATGATGGTAAGTATCACCATTAAGAAAGCTCGACTTGTCGTTAAGATGTTTTTCCGACAAGTTCAAGGAGTTGACTATGATGAGACTTTCTC
Source organism: Triticum monococcum (assembly GCA_034509565.1). Lineage (NCBI taxonomy): Eukaryota > Viridiplantae > Streptophyta > Magnoliopsida > Poales > Poaceae > Triticum > Triticum monococcum. Next base: position 482,250,723 of record CM067843.1, read on the forward strand.
ACTCGTAGCGATGCTAAGAGTCTGTTGGAATCATATTAGCGATTACTGCATTATTTATGAAATCTTGCAGATAGGATGTCAAAACATTGTTTCCTCGACGATTTTATTGAGGAAAGGTTGTATGTGATACAACCGGAAGGTTTTGTCAATCCTGAAAGATGCTAATAAGTATGCAAAGCTCCAGCAATCCTTCTAAGGACTGGAGTAAGCGTCTCGGAGTTGAATTGTATGCTTTGATAAGATGATCAAAGATTTTGGGTGTATACAAAGTTTATGAGAAACTTGTATTTCCAAAGAAGTGAGTGGGAGCACTATAGAATTTCTGATGAGTATATGTTGTTGACATATTGTTGATCAGAAATGACGTAGAATTTCTGGGAAGCATATAGGGTTATTTGGAAAGTGTTTTTCAATGGAAAGCCTGGATTAAGCTACTTGAGCATTGAGCATCAAGATCTATAAGGATAGATCAAAACGCTTAATGGTACTTTCAAATGAGCACATGCCTTGACATGATCTTGAAGGTGTTCAAGTTGGATCAGTCAAAGAAGGAGTTCTTGCCTGAGTTGTAAGGTATGAAGTTAAGACTTAAAGCTCGACCACGGCAGAATAGAAAGAAAGGACGAAGGTTGTCCCCTATGCTTAAGACGTAGGCTCTACAGTATGCTATGCTGTGTACCGCACCTGAAGTGTGCCTTGCCATGAGTCAGTCAAGGGGTACAAGAGTGATCCAAGAGTGGATCACAGGACAGCGGTCAAAGTTATCCTTAGTAACTAGTGGACTAAGGAATTTTCTAGATTATGGAGGTGGTAAAAGAGTTCGTCGTAAAGGGTTACGTCGATGCAAGCTTAACACCTATCCGGATAGCTCTGAGTAGAGATATCGGATACGTATAATGGAGCAACAATTTGGAATAGCTCCAAGTAGAACAGTTATTTGAAATGGCTCCAAATGTAGCGTAGTAGTTGCATCTACAAGATGACATAGAAATTTGCGAAGTACATACGGATCTGAATGTTGCAGACCCGTTGACTAAAAACCTCTCTCACAAGCAACATGATCGAACCTAGAACTCATTGAGTGTTAATCACATAGTGATGTGAAATAGACTACTGACTCTAGTAAACTCTTAGGTGTTAGTGACATGGCGATGTGACCTGTGAGTGTTAATCACATGGCGATGTGAACTAGATTATTGACTCTAGTGCAAGTGGGAGACTGTTGGAAATATGCCCTAGAGGCAATAATAAATTGGTTATTATTATATTTCCTTGTTCATGATAATCGTTTATTATCCATGCTAGAATTGTATCGATAGGAAACTCAGATACATGTGTGGATACATAGACAACACCATGTCCCTAGTAAGCCTCTAGTTGACTAGCTCGTTGATCAATAGATGGTTACGGTTTCCTGACCATGGACATCGGATGTCGTTGATGACGGGATCACATCATTAGGAGAATGATGTGATGGACAAGACCCAATCCTAAGCCTAGCACAAGGATCGTATAGTTCGTTCGCTAAAGCTTTTCTAATGTCAAGTATCATTTCCTTAGACCATGAGATTGTGCAGCTCCCGGATACCGTAGGAGTGCTTTGGGTGTGCCAAACGTCACAACGTAACTGGGTGGCTATAAAGGTGCACTACGGGTATCTCCGAAAGTGTCTGTTGGGTTGGCACGAATCGAGACTGGGATTTGTCACTCTGTGTGACGGAGAGGTGTCTCTGGGCCCACTCGGTAGGACATCATCATAATGTGCACAATGTGATCAAGGAGTTGATCACGGGATGATGTGTTACGGAACGAGTAAAGAGACTTTCCGGTAACGAGATTGAACAAGGTATCGGGATACCGACGGTCGAATCTCGGGCAAGTATCGTACCGCTAGACAAAGGGAATTGTATACGAGATTGATTAAGTCCTTGACATCGTGGTTCATCCGATGAGATCATCATGGAGCATGTGGGAGCCAACATGGGTATCCAGATCCCGCTGTTGGTTATTGACCGGAGAACGTCTCGGTCATGTCTGCATGGTTCCCAAACCCGTAGGGTCTACACACTTAAGGTTCGATGACGCTAGGGTTATAAAGGAAGTTTGTATGTGGTTACCGAATGTTGTTCGGAGTCCCGGATGAGATCCCGAACGTCACGAGGAGTTCCGGAATGGTCCGGAGGTAAAGATTTATATATAGGAAGTCCTATTTCGGCCATCGGGACAAGTTTCGGGGTCATCGGTATTGTACCGGGACCACCGGAAGGGTCCCGGGGGTCCACCAAGTGGGGCCACCTGTCCCGGGGGGGCACATGGGCTGTAGGGGGTGCGCCTTGGCCTACATGGGCCAAGGGCACTAGCCCCAAGAGGCCCATGCGCCTAGGGTTCAAGAAGGAAAGAGTCCTACAAGGGGAAGGCACCCCCTAGGTGCCTTGGGGAGGAGGATTCCTCCCTTGGCCGCCGCCCCCCTAGGAGATTGGATCTCCTAGGGCCGGCGCCCCCCCTTGGCCGCCCTATATATAGTGGGGGAGATGGAGGACTTCTTACCTTTGCGTTTGGTGCAGCCCTCCCCTCTCCCAAGTCCTCCTCCTCTCCCGTGGTGCTTGGCGAAGCACTGCGGGATTGCCACACTCCTCCACCACCACCACGCCGTTGTGCTGCTGCTGGATGGAGACTTCCTCAACCTCTCCCTCTCTCCTTGCTGGATCAAGGCATGGGAGACGTCACCGGGCTGTACGTGTGTTGAACACAGAGGTGCCGTCCATTCGGCACTAGGATCTCCGGTGATTTGGATCACGACGAGTACGACTCCATCAACCCCGTTCTCTTGAACGCTTCCGCTTAGCGATCTACAAGGGTATGTAGATGCACTTTTCTTCCCCTCGTTGCTGGTCTCTCCATAGATAGATCTTGGTGACACGTAGGAAAATTTTGAATTTCTGCTACGTTCCCCAACATCCCTAACCAGACGTACAGTTGTCACAGCAACTGGAACTGGTCCAACAAATCATTGTCTTCAACGAGCCACTGGTTCTATCCTTCTCATCTCTTGATTTGCAGATTGGTCCTTGTGAAGTCATTGCCTGTTTGCAATATTTATTTGTCTTCACTGTGTGACTGCTTGTTCTGATTGGCTTCATACTATCTTCCATCCTGATCTATATTGCCTAGCTGCTATTAGTCTTTGTGGTTTCATTTCATTGAATACTTGACTATGGCTTGCTTAGTGTAGTCTACCTTCCGCTGCATGGTAATAGGTTTATTTCTATCGTTTGTCTTCGAAAGTACCATGTTTTGAAGACTTTCATAAAAATCGCCTATTCACCCCCCTCTAGTCGATCACTAGCACTTTCAATTGGTATCAGAGCAAGGTACTCCCTTGTTTGTGATTCGGTTTAACCACCTGGAGTTTTAGCTATGTCGACTGCAGGGATAATCAAAGTCTCCATTGCGTGCCCAGTCTTCGATGGAACTAAATATCCCTACTGGAAGAATAAGATGCGCATGCATTTGGAAGCCATTGATGTCGACCTCTGGTATGTCATCAAGAATGGCGTCCCCAAGGTTGGTGAAGGTGTCACCGCTGTTGATGTCAAGAAGTTCGTTCAACTGGACTCCACTGCCAAGAACATCATCTGTGGTCATCTGACCAAAGGGCAGTATGGCCGTGTGAGTGCTCTGGAAACATCTAAGCTAGTCTAGGACTGGCTCTCCAAGGTCAACGAAGGCGTATCAACCCAGAGAGATCAAAGAATCAGTGTCCTTCGCAACCTCTTCAACCGCTTCAAGAGAAATGACAATGAGAATGTTCAGCTCACGTTTGATCGACTCACAGACATCACAAATGAGCTTCAAGCCCTCGGCGCTACTGAGATCACCAAGCATGAAGTCGTCAAGACACTCCTGAGATCACTTGACAGCTCGTTTGACACCCTAGCCCTAATGATACAAGAACGCCGTGACTTCAACATGCTCGACCCGTCTGACATACTTGAAAGGCTCAACACACATGAGTTTCAGCTTTCTCAGAAAAGAGACATCTATGGTCCCAACTACGGGCGAACTCGTGCTTTGAAGGCAAAAGCTGTTTCCTCATCCGAAGAAGAATCTGATTGCAGTTCTGATGATCCTGAAGACATTGGAAAGGAGCTTGCTATGCTTGTGAAGAAGTTCCAGAAATTCACCAAGAAGAAAGGCTTCAGAAAGTCCTCACGATCTAGCTCAAGGAATGATGAAGCTTCTGCTCATGACTACAAAAAGAGAACATGCCACAAGTGCAAGAAACCTGGCCACTACATCTCTGAGTGTCCGCGGTTGAACAATGAGAACAACAAGAAGAAGAAGAGAAAGGAATATATTCTGATGACAAGAAGAAGAAGAAATACTCAAAGTCTTCTTCCAAGTATTCATCAAAGTCTTCATCACACAAGAAGAGCTCATCTGGCAAGGCTCGTGCGTTTGTTGGCAAGGAAATGGATTCAGAGGAGGAGTCTACTTCTGAGGAGGCGGATGTGGAGTCTGAGGAGGAGTCTGATTCTACCATTGCAAGTCTGGCTACAGCCTACGTTGCCAAGTCCATCTTCAACATTGAAGACAACGACTTCATCACCGACGCCGATGCTAATGACCAGGACACCTCCGCTCCCACCTACTGCTTCATGGCACGCGGTGCCAAGGTAAACTCACGCACTACTCACTATCAAACATCCAGTGAAGATGACTCTGATTGTGGTTCCAAACCCAGCTACAAAACACTTGCTAAAATTGCAACTGAACAACAGAAAGCTATGGAACATATTCAAAAACTGTTAGACAAAAGCGATGACCTGTTAGACGCTGAAATGACTCGACCTCAGTCCTTAATTGAAGACATAAAAAATCTTCATGTTAAGTATGAGGAACTTGAAAGTCGTCATGAAACGCTCTCAACAACTCATGAAAAGCTTTCCTATAATTATCTTCAAAGGGATATTAAATCATGGCCCCAGGCCCAAAGTGAGAATTATTAAGCATGGCAAATTCATAGCAACATCAATCTCAGAACATAATGGATACTAGGGATCTAGCCCTAACAAAACTAACTCGATTACATGATGAATATCATCCAACACCTCACCCACCAGCGAGCCTACAAAGGAATTACTCACTCCCGGTGGGGAGCATCATGGAATTCGCGATGGAGAAGGGTTGGTGATGATGAAGAACAAAGATCCCCCTCTCCGAAGCCCCAAACGGACTCCAGATCTGGCCTCCCGATGAAGAGCAGGAGGTGGCGGCGGCTCCATCTCGTGAAACGTGATAATTCCTTCTCCCTGATTTTTTCTCCAAAAATGTGAGTTTATAGTATCAGGGTTGAGGTCTACGGGGCCACCAGGTGGGGACAACCACCTGGGCGCGCCTAGAGGGGGGCGCGCCCTGGTGGGTTGTGCCCCCTCCGGTGGTTCTTGGCTCCAGAAATTCTTATATATTGAAAAAAATCCCCGCAAAGTTTCATTCCAATCCGAGAACTTTTATTTCTGCACAAAAACAACACCATGGTAGTTCTGCTGAAAACAACGTCAGTCCAGGTTAGTTTCATTCAAATCATGCAAATTAGAGTCCAAAACAAGAGGAAATGCATTAGGAAAAGTAGATGCGACGGAGAAGTGTCAACTCCCTCAAGCCTAAACCTTTGCTTGTCCTCAAGCAATTCAGTTGATAAACTAAAAATGAAAAAGAAAAACTTTTACGAACTATTTTGCTCTTGTTTACATAAATAAGTGTAAACAACACCCAGGTTTTCAGCCAAGATTATAACTAACCATGTCGACAATAACTCTTAAAAACTATATTAACACATATATGTCGACGTTCTGGGACCGGGGGTGCCCAGACTTGCCTACCTGCAGCCCAGAGCGTGGCTCCACCAACGGCTTGGTATGGCCCATCTTTGGCAGCAACAACTCAATACCCTCGCGAGGGGCCAAGCCTCGCGAGGCAGACGACACCAGGACCTCCCTAGGGGCAGCCTCTCTAGGCTGGCTCCTAAGGAGCGGAGATATCTATGCAAGGAGCACCTCACGAGGTTCACATGACGCGAGCCATGACGACCAAGGCTAGACGGGCGCCAGCAGGCGCAGTGTACCCGTTTCCTCTTTAGTGCTAAGGAGGCAAGCGCAGGCACGGGGTCCCGAGGCATCAGGCAAAGGTTTCCATATTGGTGCAACAAGACCAAGACCAGCAGGACAGCAGGACAGAGGTCATCGCGGAGCCCACAACAACATCACCACCAAAGCCTTTGGCATGCGAAGACTACTTTTCTCAGGATAACTTGTACTAGTTGCCCCCCTTCGAATTTGGCCGTTTTGGAATCCCTTCCCGCTATATTTGGGAAGAGGACCATGGCCACTAAAAATAGGACTTAGCCACCACCATAGGGAGGAGGGATTATTCAGACCATCCTCTCACCCACCATCTCACTGATACATCTCCAAAGTATCTATAATTTATGAAGTATTCATGCTATTATATTATCCATCTTAGATGTTTAATGGGCCTTTATATACTGTTTTATATGATTTTTGGGACTAACTTATTAACCTAGAGCCCAGTGGCAGTGGCACTTTCTGTTTTTTCCTTTGTTTTTGAGTATTGCAGAAAAGGAAAATCAATCGGAGTCCAATTGACCTGAAAATTCACGAAGATTGTTTTTTGACTAGAAGAAGCCCACAGAGTACCGGAGATGGACCAGAGGAGTCCCAAGGCCACCACGAGGGTGGGGGCGCGCCCTAGCCCCTGGGCGCGCCCCCTATCTCGTGGCCACCTCGGAGGACCCCCTGACTTGTTCCCGACTCCAACACCTCTTATATATACCCAAACTTCCAGAAAGAAACCTAGAACGGAAGTTCCACTGCCGCAAGCCTCTGTAGACACGAGAAATCAATCTAGGCCCTCTCTGGCACCCTGCCGGAGGGGGACATCATCACCGGAGGCTATCGAGGAGGATCCCGGAGGGGCCATCATCACCATGAAGGCCAAGGACCAGAGGGAGAACCTCTCCCCATCCAGGGGAAGGCCATAGAGGAGGAAGCACAAGGGGGAGAACCTCTCCTCCTCTCTCTCGGTGGCACCAGAGTGCCATCGGGAGGGGAATCATCGCCGCGGTGATCGTCTTCATCAACATCACCATCATCATCACCACCCTCATCTCTTTTATGCGGTCCACTCTCCCGCACCCCGCTGTAATCCCTACTTGAACATGGTGCTTTATGCCACATATTATGGTCCAATGATGTGTTGCCATCCTATGATGTTTTGAGTAGATATCCTTTTCCTTTGGGTTGATTGATGATCTAGATTGGTATGAGTTGTATGTTTTATTTTGGTGCTGTCCTATTGTGCCCTCCTTGTTGCGCAAGCGTGAGGGATTCCCGTTGTAGGGTGTTGCAATACGTTCATGATTCTCTTATAGTGGGTTGCTTGAGTGACAGAAGCATAAACCAGAGTAAGTGGGTTGTTGCATATGGGATAAAGGGGACTTGATGCTTTAATGCTATGGTTGGGTTTTACCTTAATGATCTTTAGTAGTTGCGGATGCTTGCTAGAGTTCCAATCATAAGTGCATATGATCGAAGAAGAGGAAGTATGTTAGCTTAAGCCTGTCCCTCATATGAAATTGCAATGACGACCACCGGTCTTGTTAACGATTGCCTAGGATAATTCCGCACACCGACCCATCATTATTCCACACTCGCTATTTATAATATTTAGTAATATATCCTAACCTTATGATAATAGCACCTACTTTTATATTTTATCTCTCCGATATCATGCAAAGTTACCCTCTCCATACCCACAATGTAGTTTTATTTCTCGTTTCTAGTTGGAAGCAAACGTTCGGTGTACGTAGAGTTATATCAGTGGCAAATAGGACTTGAGAGAATATTGATCTTACCTTTAGATCCTTGTGGGTTCGACATTCCATACTTATCACTTCCACCTTTGGGAATTGCTACGATGATACCATGCACTTGGGGATTATCAAGCTCTTTTCTGGCGCCATTGCCGGGGTGCAATAGCGTGGGGTTGATATTCTCGTGTGTACTTGTTTGCTTTCTTTACTAAGTAGATTTTGTTTTTCCTTTTTGTTGTCATTTAGTTGTGGGTGAAACATACATTTTGTTTTAAAGAATGAAAATACAAAAAAATTACTTGCCTCTCATGCCTAAAAAGTTTTTCAATAAGAGAAGTGATTGGAAGATTATGCATTGAAGAAATGAGGGTCGACCTTGAGCACTTGTGTTCATGCTCATGGAAACAATGTAAATTTTTTCATGGAAGCTTCTCTGAAAATAATTATCCCCTTGTATATATCCATTGTATTATAAAAATAATGTGCCAAGCTTCGGTTTTAGTATGATTAGATGGCTTGTTTACTATGTACAGTACAAAAACAGAAACTTTGGCTCTAGCGCATGATTTTACATTTTTTACTGGAAAGACAAATGGGTCTGAAACTTTTTTCACATTACTTATGTACAATTGTTTTGAATTTTCATATTTGTTTTAGAATGTTTTGGAGTTACAGAAGTTTACTAAACTTCCAGATTACTACAGACTGTCCTGTTTTTGACAGATTCTGTTTTCTATGAGTTGTTCGCTTATTTTGATGAATCTATGGGTAGTATCGGGGGGTATGAACCATGGTGAAGCTGGAATACAGTAGATATAGTTCTAATATGAAATAGTAATAAGTTTACAACAGTACCTAAGGGTAGTGATTTGCTTTATTACACTAACGGATCTCACAAAGTTTTTGTTAAAGTTTTGTGTGGATGAAGTGTTTGAAGATCGAGGAGCTATCAATATGAGAAGAATAAAGAGAGGCAAGAGCTCAAGCTTGGGGATGCCCAAGGAACCCCAAGTAAATATTTCAAGGATACTCAAGCATCTAAGCTTGGGGATGCCCCGGTTGGCATCCCATCTTTCTTCTTCAACAATTATCGGTATACCTCGGTTGTTGTTTTGTTCACATAATTTGTGTCCTTTGTGTTTTTGTTTTTCCTTTAAGAACCATGCTAGTATGATATAGCCCTTTATTGATTTATAGAATACTTCATGTGCTTCACTTATATCTTTTAAGTATGATCTTATAGAATTGCTCTTTGTGCTTCACTTAAATCTTTTGAGTATGGTTTTATAGAATGCTTCGTGTGCTTCACTTATATATTTTGAGCTTGGATATTGGTTAGTCTATATTAATTGTAGAATGCTCCATGAACTTCACCTATATCTTTTGGAGTATGAATAATACTATCATCTAAAGTGGATTTAGAAGAAGTTTGCTCCCACTATTCCAAATGAGGAGAATTTTGCTTATGTGGAGAGTAGTAAAATTTCTATGCTCGTAGATCATGAAAAGAATGCTTTTTGTGATGGTTATATTGTTGAACTCATTCATGATGCTACTGAAAATTATTATGAGGGAGGAATACATTTTTGTAGGAGTTCCAATAGTATCAAGTTTCCTCTCTATATGCTTAAAGTTTTGAAGTTATACTTGTTTTTCCTTCCTATGATAGTTGACTCTTATTCCTATAAATTATGTGTTCACAAAATCCCTAGGCATAGGAAGTGGGTTAGATTTAAATATGTTAGTCATATTTTTCATGATGCTCTCTTTATGTTTCAATTCTTATCTTTTATGTGAGCATCATTGAAATCAGCATGCCTAGCTAAAAGGCATTAAAGAAAAATGCTTGTTGGGAGACAACCCAATATTTACCCTTAATGTTTTTGTGTGTTCTCATGATTAAGCTACTGTAGTAATCATGTATTATAGCTTTTGTCTCAATAAAGTGCCAAGTAAGACCTTTGGGAAGACTTGGGTGAAAGTTAATGTGATGTTGCTGTAAAAAAACAGAAACTTTGTGCTCACGAGATTAGCTGTCGTTTTTTACAGAAGAGTGCGATTGGGTTGATTCGTTTTTCAGAAGATTAATAGACAAATTCCTCACGTCCACCAATTTATTTCATAATTTTTCGAGTAGCAGAAGTATGGTTGGTGTTCAGATTATTACGGACTGTTCTGTTTCTGACAGATTCTGTTTTCATTGCATAGTTTCCTTGTTTTCTAGTTTCTATGGCTTATATTTCTCAATATAAATTGTAGAAATGAAATGGTACAGTAGGCATTGTGTGATAACAATTATGAACCTTGGCTTTGACTGTACCGAAGTGAATGGTTTACTCTTTATCATACTAACCTATCTCACGAAGTTCCGTTAAGATTTGTGTGATTGAAGTTTTCAAGCTTTGGGTGAGATATCGATATGAGGAGAATAAGGAGTGGAAAGACCCTAAGCTTGGGGAAACCCAAGGTAATATTCAAGGAAGACTCAAGTTCCTAAGCTTGGGGATGCCCCGGAAGGCATCCCCTCTTTCGTCTTCAAAACTATTGATATACCTTACTCTGAGCTATATTTTTATTCATCACATGATATCTGTTTTGCTTGGAGCGTATTTTAAATTTTACTTGCTGTTGGAATAAATTCTTTGGATCTGAAATCTTGAATGAAAAAGAATCCTCCCATGGCTATTTAATTATTTGACTACAGAGTATTCTTCACTTATATCTTTTTAGAGTAGTTTGTCATTTACTCACGTGCTTCACATATATCCTATGAGTAAATGGTTGAATGAATTGAATATCATAAATCTGAATTTATATACGTTTCATATGCTTACAACATGGGGAATAATGACTTCACACATAATAAGTATAGGTAGTAAACTTATTGGAAGTTAGCAAACGCAGAATTGGTCACTTGAAAAATTCATGAAAGAATATTGAAGGAAGAGAGATTTCACATATAAATATACTATCTTGGACATCTTTTGCAATTGTGAGCACTCATTAAAATATGACATGCTAAAAGGTTGATGTTGGACAAGGAAGACAACTTAATAGGTTATGTTTTCCTATATCCGAAACGTTATATTGTCTTGGATCATCCAACATGTTGAGCTTGCCTTTCCCTCTCATGTTAGCCAAATTCTTTTGCACCAAGTAGAAATACTACTTGTGCTTCCAAACATTCCTTAAACCAGTTTTGTCATGAGATTCCACCATACCTACCTATGGATTGAGTAAGATCCTTCAAGTAAGTTGTCATCGGTGCATTCAATAAAAATTGCTCTCTAAATATGTATGATCTATTAGTGCGAAGAAAATAAGATTTATACGAACTTGTGATAGGGAAGAAATAAAAGCGACGGACTGCATAATAAAGGTCTTTATCACAAGAGGCAATATAAAGTGACGTTCTTTTGCATTCAACCATAAAAGCTCATGACAACCTCTGCTTCCCTCTGTGAAGGGCCTATCTTTTACTTTTACATTCTACCCTTATACAAGAGTCACGGTGATCATAACCTTTCCTTTTTACACTTTTTCCTTTGGCAAGCACTTTGTGTTGGAGAAATCCGGATATATATCCACTTGGATGTAGGTTTTCATAAGTTATTATTGTTGAAGTTACCCTTGAGGTAAAAGGTTGGGAGGCGAAACTATAAGCCCCTATCTTTCTCTGTGTCCGATTAAAACTTCGAACCCATTAATATCACATGAGTATTAGCAATTGTGAAAGATTAAATTATAGTTGAGTATGTGGAGTTTGCTGAATCAAAGCTCTTACAAAGACTCTTCCCGAAAATAAGATGAATTGCAATTGTTTGATGACTAAGAGCACGATTTGTTAGTTCTCAAGAAAGTTTATGATCTATACTTTAACATGTGAATTGCTTGTTACTTGATCATGAGAAGTTTTATGAGTTAAGCTACTGTTATGATATATAATGATGGTAGAAAAAGTGATTGGAACTATCATTGATCAAATTTATGCACATGCTAGCATTCACACTTCATAAATTATTTCTTTTATAATTTACCTACTCGAGGACGAGCAGGAATTAAGCTTGGGGATGCCGATACGTCTCCAACGTATCTATAATTTATGAAGTATTCGTGCTATTATATTATCCATCTTAGATGTTTAATGGGCCTTTATATGCTGTTTTATATGTTTTTGGGACTAAACTATTAACCTAGAGCCCAGTGCCAGTTTATGTTTTTCCTTTGTTTTTGAGTATTGCAGAAAAGGAAAATCAATCGGAGTCCAATTGACCTGAAAATTCATGGAGATTGTTTTTGGACCAGAAGAAGCCCACAGAGTACCGAAGATGGAGTCCCGAGGCCACCATGAGGGTGGGGGCGTGCCCTACCCCCCTGGCGCGCCCCCCTATCTCGTGGCCGCCTTGGGGACCCCCTAACTTGTTCCTGACTCCAACACCTCTTATATATATACCCAAACTTCCAGAAAGAAACCTAGATCGGAAGTTCCGCCGCCGCAAGCCTCTATAGGCACGAGAAATCAATCTAGGCCCTCTCTGGCACCCTGCCGGAGAGGGCCATCATCACCGGAGGCTATGGAGGAGGATCCTGGAGTGGCCATCATCACCATGAAGGCCAAGGACCAGAGGGAGAACCTCTCCCCATCCAGGGGGAGGCCATGGAAGAGGAAGCACAAGGGGGGAGAACCTCTCCTCCTCTCTCTCAGTGGCACCGGAGTGCCATCGTGAGGGGAATCATCGCCGCGGTGATCGTCTTCATCAACATCACCATCATCATCACCACCCTCATCTCTTTTACGCGGTCCACTCTCCCGCACCCCGCTATATTCCCTACTTGAACATGGTGCTTTATGCCACATATTATGGTGCAATGATGTTGAGGGAGTCCTGGATTAGGGGGTCTCCGGACAGCCGGACTATATCCTTTGGCCAGACTGTAGGACTATGAAGATACAAGATTGAAGACTTCGTCTCGTGTCCGGATGGGACTCTACTTGCCGTGGAAGGCAAGCTAGGCAATACGAATATGGATATCTCCTCCTTTGTAACCGACCTTGTGTAACCCTAACCCTCTCTGGTGTCTATATAAACCAAAGGGTTTTAGTCCGTAGGACAACAATCACAACATACAATCATACCATAGGCTAGCTTCTAGGGTTTAGCCTCTCTGATCTCGTGGTAGATCTACTCTTGTACTAACCATATCATCAATATTAATCAAGCAGGATGTAGGGTTTTACCTCCATCAAGAGGGCCCGAGCCTGGGTAAAACATCATGTCCCCTGCCTCCTGTTACCATCCGGCCTAGACGCACAGTTCGGGACCCCCTACCCGAGATCCGCCGGTTTTGACACCGACATTGGTGCTTTCATTGAGAGTTCCTCTGTGTTGTCGCCGTTAGGCTTGATGGCTTCTACTATCATCGATAGCGGTGCGATCCAGGGTGAGACTTTTCTCCCCAGGAAGATCTTCGTATTCGGTGGCTTTGCACTGCGGGCTGATTCGCTTGGCCATCTGGAGCAGATTGAAAGATATGCCCCTGGCCATCAGGTCAGATTTGGAAGTTTGAACTACACGGCTGACATTCGCGGAGACTTGATCTTTGACGGATTCGAGCCACAGCCGGGCGCGCCGCACTGTCATGACGGGTATGACCTAGCTCTGCCGCCAAACAGTACCCCAGAGGCCGTGCCCGCATTAGCTCCAACCCTTAGCTTGGAGCCAACTGCGCCAATCGAGGATAGGTGGTTAGACACCGCCTCAGGGGCTGCAGTCTCAACGGCGATCGAGCCAAACACCAGCCTAACCCTCTGCGAAGCCCGTGATTCCAAGGTGCCGGACTCTTTTTCGGACTCCAAACCATCCGTGCCCCTGCCAATCGAATCCGATTGGGCACCGATCATGGAATTCACCGCCGCAGATATCTTTCAGCACTCGCCCTTCGGCGACATTCTGAATTCACTAAGGTCTCTCTCTTTGTCAGGAGAGCCCTGGCCGGACTATGGCCAACAGGATTGGGATGCGGACGACAAAGAAATTCGACGCCCACCCACCACCCACTTTGTAGCCAGTGTCAATGATTTATCCGACATACTCGACTTCGACTCCGAAGACATCGACGGTATGGACGACGAAGTAGGAGACGAACATGAACCAGCGCCTATAGGGCACTGGAAAGCCACCTCGTCATATGACATATACATGGTGGATACACCCAACAAAGGCAATGGTGACGAGATAGCGGAGGATGACCCCTCCAAGAAGCAACCCAAGCGCCGACGTCAGCGGCGCTTCTCTAAGCCCCGCCAAAGCAAAAGTGCTGATACCAACACAGGAGATAATAACACTCTGGATAGTGCCGAAGACAACAACAATCCCCTGCAGCAAGATTTAGAGCAGGAGGATGAAGGAGCCAGCTCTCCTGAGAGAGCGACAGACGGAGAGGAGGAGGATGACAATTACATGCCCCCTCCGAAGACGAGGCAAGCCTCGGCGACGGTGAATTCGTCGTATCAGAGGATCCCGTCGAATAAGAGCGCTTCAAGCGCCGGCTTATGGCCACGGCAAATAGCCTGAAGAAAAAGTAGCAGTAGCTTCAAGTTGATCAAGATCTGCTAGCTGACAGATGGACTGAAGTCCTCACGGCCGAGGAATATAAACTCGAGCGCCCCTCCAAGAATTACCCAAAGTGCAGGCTACTACCCCTACTGGAGGAAGAAGCGTATGACACGGCTGATCGGCCACCTCGTGGCCGCGATAGAGAGGCATTCCAGCCAAAAGCTCAGCCTCCACCCCGACGCCATTCAAATAAAAAGGCATGGGGAGATACGCCAGACCTGCGAGACATATTGGAGGACAAAGCAAAGCATGCAAGATCGATCTACGGATCACGACGGCGCACCACTCTGCGAGATGATAAACGTCACGCCGGATACAGTAAAAGCAAATCCGGCCAGGCCGAACATAGCGGGCAAGACCCATTTGAGCTGTGTCACGATATAGCCCAATACAAAGGTGCCGCACACCTCTTATGCTTCACAGACGAAGTAATGGAACATCAATTCCCAGAAGGTTTCAAACCTGTAAATATTGAATCATACGACGGCACAACAGATCCCGCAGTATGGATTGAGGATTTCCTCCTCCACATCCACATGGCCCGCGGTGATGACTTACATGCCATCAAATACCTCCCACTAAAGCTCAAAGGACCAGCGCGGCATTGGCTTAACAGCTTGCCAGCGGACTCCATTAGCTGTTGGGAAGATCTGGAAGCCGCATTCCTCGACAACTTTCAGGGCACTTATGTGCGACCACTAGACGCCGATGACTTGAGCCACATAATTCAGCAGCCAGAAGAGTCGGCCAGGCAATTCTGGACTCGGTTCCTTACAAAGAAAAATCAAATCGTCGACTGTCTGGATGCGGAGGCCTTAGAGGCTTTCAAACACAACATCCGAGACGAGTGGCTAGCCGGGCACCTTGGTCAGGAAAAGCCGAAATCTATGGCAGCTCTCACGATGCTTATGACCCGCTTTTGTGCGGGAGAAGACATCTGGCTGGCTCGCAGTAATAACATATCAAAGAACCATGGTACCTCAGATACCAAGGACGGCAATGGCAGGTCACGTCGCAACAAACATAAGCGCCGCATTAACAGTGAAAATACTGAGGATATGGCAGTCAATGCCGGATTCAAAGGCTCTAAACCCGGTCAGCGGAAAAAGCCATTCAAACAAAGAACGCCGGGACCGTCCAGCTTGGACCGTATACTCGATCGCTCGTGTCAAATACACGGCACCCCAAAAAAGCCAGCCAATCACACCAACAGGGATTGTTGGGTGTTCAAGCAGGATGGCAAGTTAATTGCCGAAAACAAGGACAAGGGGCCACATAGCGATGACGAGGAGGAGCCCCGGCAGCCACACATCGGAGGACAGAAGAGGTTTCCCCCACAAGTGCGGATGGTGAACATGATATACGCAACCCACATCCCCAAGAGGGAGCGGAAGCGTGCGCTCAGGGACGTATATGCGTTGGAGCCAGTCGCCCCAAAGTTCAACCCGTGGTCCTCCTATCCGATCACTTTCGATCGCAGGGACCATCCCACTAGTATCCATCATGGCGGATTCGCCGCACTGGTTGTGGACCCAATCATTGACGGATTTCACCTCACTCGAGTCCTTATGGATGGCGGCAGCAGCGTGAACCCGCTTTATCAGGACACAATGCGCAAAATGGGTATAGACCCCTCAAGGATCAAACCAACAAAAACGACCTTCAAGGGCGTCATTCCAGGCGTAGAGGCCCATTGCACAGGCTCAATTACACTTGAAGTGGTCTTCGGATCCCCGGATAACTTCCGAAGCAAAGAGTTAATCTTCGATATAGTCCCGTTCCGCAGTGGTTATCATGCACTGCTCGGGCGAACCGCATTTGCGAGATTCAACGCGGTTCCGCATTATGCATACCTAAAGCTCAAGATGCCAGGACCTCGCGGGGTTATTACAGTCAATGGAAACACAGAGCGCTCTCTCCGAACAGAGGAGCACACTACGGCCCTCGCAGCAGAAGCGCAAAACAGCCTCTCAAGGAAATCCACCAGTTCGGCGTTTCAAAACCCAGACACCTTCAAGCGCGCTTGGAGCAATCGGCAAATAGACGGCCTGGCGCGATCTGAGCTCGCGTAGCAATGCGGCCCCCACCCCAGTCCTAGCCAAACGGCGAAGCTCGTGCCACGCGTACATAATTACGCATTAAAAATACCATGGGCACAGGTGTGGAGGGGGGCACACTGCGGCACGCCACAAGACGCGGCTTAAACCATACTAGGGGCTTCCTTTTTGGTTTTTTTCTTTCTTTTTTCAGGACCTTAATCTCTGGAAACCCTGTCCGGCAGCACTATTGCCGAACACATGATGCAGCAACCAAGGAGGCAGAAAGCTACGTCACACCACGGAATTCCCAGGTGGATTACAATAACGAGCAAAATATTTTTAATACTATTCCTTAGCTTGCCCTTGGAACGGACATAGTCCCACTCTTTGCTTATCGCACTATCTGTATCATTCTGCTTTAACGCACTTTTTCGAATAAATAATGCATAACATCACGACTATTATTGCATTCTTGTTATATATATGTGTGTTCATTAACAACGCCTTGCAACCATACACTTTGGTACGGCCAATACACCAGGGGTTTACGTACCCCACAATATGGTGTGAAAAGTCTGAACACTTTCACAAGTGCGGCACCCCAAACTTATAGCATTATATGCATCAACTCCGAATCATGTCTTTGGTCAAATGTTGGGTTTGCCCGGCTCCTATGTTTTTGTACCTTACGTTCCGCTCTATCGGCTATGGTAGCGCTAGGAGAACTACTGTGATTGTGCCCCGGTTCTGCCGGGCTTAGCACCTCGGTAGAGAAAGCTAAAACTGAATGTCATGATAAGGCGAGAGACTAGTCGCTATTTGGCGAGGTTTTTCGAGTCCCTAAAGACTTATGCCGCTTAGGGCGAGGGGCCGGCCCTGTCCGGCTTACAGGCGTGTATCGCGCCCCGAATTCGGCCTTCCGAATACCAGGGGCTTCGCCGAAATTTAAAATTATAGAATTCTATGGCTAAGTGAGAGTGATAAAGCATTATTAGTCCGGTTGCCTCGTTCATTGTGTTGAGCACCTCCCTCGAAGGACCCAAATATGGGAACAAGAGTGCTCGGGTTTATCCCGAACACCCCAGCACTCGTGGCATGGGGGCAGAAGCCGAGGACTACCATCTCTCAGATTGGATAAACGGCCAAACGGAAGGTAATATTTTAAATTCACACAAGCATTGCATAGCGCATATGAAACAAGTTTTCATCATACAGGATCACACGAGCAAGTTTACTCAAATATTACATCCTCTAAACATTCGTCCGCTACAAGACGGGCACCCTTCAGGACACCCTCATAATGAATTTCGGGGGTGCGATGCTCCTTGCCCTGTAGCGGCCCTTCCTTGATCAGCTTCACAGCGTCTAGCTTGGCCCACTGCACCTTCACACATGCGAAAGCCCGGCGTGCACCTTCGATGCAGACGGACCGCTTGACGACCTCTAGCCGTGGGTAGGCATCCACAAGCCGCCTCACCAGGCCAAAGTAGCTGTTCGGAAGGGCATCGCCAGGCCATAGCCGGACTATAAGGCCCTTCATGGCCTGTTCGGCCGCCTTGTGCAGCTCGACCAACTGCTTTAGCTGGTCGCTTAGAGGCATCGGGTGTTCGGTCCCAGTATACTGAGACCAGAACAGCTTCTCCGTTGAGCTCCCCTCCTTGGCCTGGTAAAACTGCGCGGCATCCGACAAGCTGCGGGGCAAATCTGCGAATGCTCCTGGAGAGCTTCGAATTCAGGTAAGTAATCGGTAAGTTACTTTTACATGCTTGCTCTGCATATAGAATGCCTTACCCGCCACTATATTCTTCATTGTGTCGATCTCCTGGAGGGCCTTCTGGGCCTTAGCCTTGGCACTCTTTGCGCTCTCGAGCGCCGCGGCAAGCCCAGACTCTCGCGTCTTCGAGTCAAGCACCAACGCCTCGTGCTTCGTCACGAGAGCCTGGAGCTCTTGCTGCACCTCGCTCACACGAGCCTCTTTTTTTCCCGCTCGGTGCGCTCCTTGGCCGCTTTATCTTCGGCCTTGGTTAGCGCTTGCTTCAGGGTCGCCACCTCGGTCATGGCCTCTGGCAAATATACGATGATCCTGTCATTTTGCAATGGCGTCTTCTTTTATATATACATATCTATAGACAAGGTATTACTTACCCTTGTTCTCCTCGAGCCGCCTCTTGGCAAGGCCGAGCTCTTTCCTGGACCCCTCAAGGTCCTGCTTCAGTACGGCGACCTCCGCAGTCAGTGCGGCGGACGCCAGCAGCGAAGCCTGCATATGCATATTGACACACTTATATTAGACTCCTGCGATATTATTTGATCCTCTGTTCGGCTTTTCTTTGTGAACACCGAACAAAGCATTAGGGGCTACTGTCTATGCGGTAATATTTCTACTACATTGTAAAACACTTACCTCAAAGCTTGTTAGAAGGCTGGCACAGGCTTCAGTCAATCCGCTCTTGGCGGACTGAACCTTCTGGATCACCGCACTCATGATAGCGCGGTGCTCCTCGTCGATGGAAGCGCTGCGAAGCGCTTCCAGCAGACTATTCGGTGCCTCTGGATGGACAGAGGTCACCGGCACAGGCATCTTGCCCCTCTTAGAAGGAGGCCGCCTTCCCGAGCCCGGAACCGCTGGAGGGTCCGGCGCGGTGTTCGGCTGAGGGCCAAACTCGGAGCTCTCAGGGGCCACGTCCCCTCAGCTCCCGGAGTCCGGAAGTTCACCTTGAGGCACCTCTGGGATTGTCTCCACTCGATTCGGTGCCTCTTGAGACAACACCTCAGCGTCGTCGGCAGGATGAGGGGAGGTGGCGGTCGGGACTGGATCGCTATCCATGTCCGACAAGCCCAAGGAGCCGTCCGATGATACCTCGATATTGGCTCGTGGTGGCCTGCATAGTTATGTTCGGCGATTAGGGAAAACGGTGCGACAAAGGAATTCCATGAGTTACTCTAGTATCTGAATACTTATGATCTCCCCGGGGGCTTGGCCCTGGGCAACCACTCGTCTTCGCCTTCGTCGGCGGTGGTGGAACTGTCCGGAAGGAGAGTCCTTCCCTTCTTGGACCCTCCGACCTCCCCAGTTGGGGTGGCCTTCCTTTTCCTGTCTCCCCTAGTCGGTGGGGGAGCATCTTCTTCTTCTTCCTCGTCTTCGGGGGAAGAGTGCGCCGTAGAGTCATCGAACGGTGAGTCCGACGACGCCTGGTGTCGGGAACTCTTTCGGGTTCCCTTAGCCTTCTTGGTCCTCTCTGGCACCGTATAAGGGGCCGGAGTCAACATCTTCGCCAGAAGAGTGTCTGCCGGGCCATCGAGCAAAGGAGCCGGAGAGACGATCTGTCCGGCCATCTTCTGCCAGTCCTGTCAAAGGTACGGGAGTTTAGATCCTGCATAGAGTCAATCTATAAAAAATAAGTATCCTGTGAGAGGTAAAGCAGCTTACCGCACTGGCTTGGCGCTTCGTGTTGAATCCGCGATCCTCCGTAATAGGAGGGGGGGACCTCCGCACTTTTGAATAGCACCCTCCAGGCATCTTCATGAGTCATGTCGAAGAGCCTGTTCAGAGTTCGGTGCTGCGCCGGGTCGAACTCCCACAAGTTGAACTCCCGTTGTTGGCACGGGAGGATCCGGCGGATGAGCATAGCTTGGACTATGTTGACAATCTTGAGCTTCTTGTTCACCATGTTTTGAACACATGTTTGGAGTCCGGTTAACTCTTCCGAACTAGCCCAGGACATGCCCTTATCTTTCCAGGAGGTGAGCCACGTAGGGATGCCAGATCGGAACTCGGGGGCCGCTGCCCATACAGGGTCGCGCGGCTCGGTGATGTAGAACCACCCCGATTGCCACCCCTTTATGGTTTCCACAAAGGAGCCCTCGAGCCATGTTACGTTGGGCATTTTGCCCACCATGGTGCCTCCGCACTCTGCCTGGCGGCCGCCCACCACCTTCGGCTTGGCATTGAAGGTCTTCAGCCATAAGCCGAAGTGGGGCTTGATGCGGAGGAAGGCCTCACACATGACGATAAACGCCGAGATGTTGAGGATGAAGTTCGGGACCAGATCGTGGAAATCCAGGCCGTAATAGAACATGAGCCCTCGGACGAATGGATGGAGAGGGAATCCCAGTCCACGGAGGAAATGGGTGAGGAATACTACCCTCTCATGGGGCCTAGGGGTGGGGATGAGCTGCCCCTCATCTGGGAGCCGGTGCGTGATGTCGTCGGGCAGGTATCCGGCTCTCCTCAGTTTCTTGATGTCTCCCTCTATGACAAAGGAGACCATCCACCTGCCTCCCGCTCCGGACATGGTTGGATAAGGTTGAGGTGGGAAGTGTGGACTTGGGCGCTAGAGCTCAAGTGTGCGAAAACGGATGAGCAAAGGAGGAAGAAGGCATGGATAGAAAGGTGAATCCTTGACCCTTTATATGGGCGGACGAAGCTAAGCATCCCCACTTGCCTGGTAAAACTCACTTATCCCCCAAGCGCCGTAGTTGATGGTGCGGTTCGGTTACCCATGTCCGTATTGATGAGAATCCCGTAATAAGGGGACACGATCTCTACTTTGACAAGACGTGTCGAAAAACTGCCTCGCGTTATGTGCAGGGCTGGTTAAAGGGAATGGTTCGAATAATCACCGCGCCATGACATGACATCACACTGTCAAGACAAGTCAGCAAATTAGATCTAAGAAAATATTATTCTCTCTACGGTTGAATGTGGAACTTATTTTGCAGGGTCGGACACTATCCTCGTATTCAAATTCTTCTGTGATGTATTCGGAGAAGGAACCCGCCTTGTAATGCCGAAGACAATATTGCGCACCGGACTCATCGTCATTGAAGCCCGGTTCAGGGGCTACTGAGGGTGTCCTGGATTAGAGGGTCTCCGGACAGTCGGACTATATCCTTTGGCCGGACTGTAGGACTATGAAGATACAAGATTGAAGACTTCGTCCTGTGTCCAGATGGGAATCTACTTGGCGTGGAAGGCAAGCTAGGCAATACAAATATGGATATCTCCTCCTTTGTAACCGACCTTGTGTAACCCTAACCCTCTCCGGGTTCTATATAAACCGAAGGGTTTTAGTCCGTAGGACAACAATCACAACATACAATCATAGCATAGGCTAGCTTCTAGGGTTTTGCCTCTCTGATCTCGTGGTAGATCTACTCTTGTACTACCCATATCATCAATATTAATCAAGCAGGACGTAGGGTTTTACCTCCATCAGGAGGGCCCGAACCTGGGTAAAACCTCGTGTCCCCTGCCTCCTGTTACCATCCGGCCTAGACGCATAGTTCGGTACCCCGTACCCGAGATCCGCCGATTTTGACACCGACAGATGTGTTGCCATCCTATGATGTTTTGAGTAGATATCCTTTATCTTTGGGTTGATTGATGATCTTGATTGGTATGAGTTGTATGTTTTATTTTGATGCTATCCTATTGTGCCCCCCGTGTCGCGCAAGCGTGAGGGATTCCCGTTGTAGGGTGTTGCAATACATTCATGATTCGCTTATAGTGGGTTGCTTGAGTGACAGAAGCATAAACCCGAGTAAAGGGGGTTGTTGCGTATGGGATAAAGGGGATTTGATGCTTTAATGCTATGGTTGGGTTTTACCTTAAGGATCTTTAGCAGTTGCATATGCTTGCTAGTGTTCCAATCATAAGTGCGTATGATCCAAGAAGAGAAAGTATGTTAGCTTATGCCTCTCCCTCATATGAAATTGCAATGACGACCACTGGTCTTGTTAACAATTGCCTAGGATAATTCCGCACACCGACCCACCATTATTCCACACTCCCTATTTATAATATTTAGTAATATATCCTAACTTTATGATAACAACACCTACTTTTATATTTTATCTCTCCTATACCATGCAAAGTTACCCTCTTCATACCCACAATGTAGTTTTATTTCTTGTTTCTAGTTGGAAGCAAATGTTCGGTGTACGTAGAGTCGTATCAGTGGCAGATAGGACTTTAGAGAATATTGATCTTACCTTTAGCTCCTTGTGGGTTCGACACTCCATACTTATCACTTCCACCTTCTAGAATTGCTATGATGATTCCCTGCACTTGGGGATTATCACTCACCGATCTCAAGAACACCTCTCCTCCTGAGGCTGTTCATCCACTGTACAAGTTCATCCTTAGACTTCGAGGCAATCCACCACCACACTAGAGTAGGGTATTACACCACATGGTGGTCCGAACTAGTATAAACCACCGTGTCTCGTGTTCTTTGGATTCGTCGAGCTAGGCTGTGGAATCGTTGAGCAAGCGACCAGGGAGAGAGAGTATTTCGTGCGCACCCCAAAGTTCGCACCTCACAAGAGTTTGCCGGAACCCGCAATCCGACATTTGGCGCGCCAGGTAGAGGGGCGCCGAAGCTTTCCTCCATCGATCCATGCTTCACCGCTCCACCAGTCCCATGGCCGACGCTCGTCGAGCCCGCGCCGAGCGCCAGGCCGCTCTCAACGCCCGCGTCGCCCAGACAGCGCCCATCGGCAGACCTCCTCGTCGCTCTCCATCACCCGCTGCCAACGCCGCCACTGGCCCGGCAGCAAACGAGTAGCAGGCTTCGTTGCTGCACCCCTCCGTGCGGTGGGACGGACGCACCGCCACCCCGTCGGTGACTCCGGCCGGTTCGTTATCCCACGCTCGCTGCGGGCCCATGGATGAGGAGGCTGCGCTTCTCATGGCGCGTGAGCTCCCGCGCTACCGCCCCATCGACGACCTCTACGAGGACTGGCTGGACCGTATCACTGAGCTCGTCAGCGCCGCTGGGGGCTCTCCTACGCCATCCCTCTCGTTGCCTCGTCCGCCTCCTGCTGCAGGCAACATGGCCCACGGAGCACCTCCGCCACCTCCACGTCAAGACATCGCCCTCACACCATGACACGCGGCCCCGCGGCATGACCCACCTCGTGGGGCGCCCGCGCGCGAAGAAGGAAGCTGCTAGGAGGTCCCTCGGCCGCAAGAAAACGCTCTGGCACTCCCTGCACCACTGCGTCAAGACCGTGCACCGCCCGTGGCGGCGGTGCATGGGTACAAAGACCAGGCTCCACTTCCACGACGGGCTCTGGTGACTACAGCAGGTTGTCGTGCTTTCACCCCCGAGCTGCACAGCTCGTCTGGCCCGGCAAGTTCAAGCCCGACCTACCTCTGCGCTACAACGGCACCCTGGACCCTACTGAGTTCCTGCAGCTCTACGAACTGAGCATCGAGGCGGCCAACGGTGATGAGAAAGTTATGGCAAACTGGTTCCCCATGGCTCTCAAGGACAGCGCGTGCTCGTGGCTCTTGAACTTGCCCGCGGGATCGATCTCCTCCTGGGGAGAGATGCGCGAGCGCTTCATCGCTAACTTCTAGGGCACTTACGACCGCCCGCCTACCATTGGCGACCTGCGGCGCATCAAGCAGCAACCAGGGGAGACCCTGCAGAAGTACATCCATCGTTTCAACAGCGTTCGCCTCAAGATCCCCAAGGTGACGGACGAGGCCATCATCTCAGCATTCTCTGATGGCGTTTGTCATATCAAGATGTAGGAAGAGCTCGCCATCCATGGGGAAATGTGCACGGCTCTGGAGATGTTCAACATGGCAACCAAGTGTGCAAGAGCTGAGGATGGACGCCTCTCCCTCCTCGAGCTTCCAGCTGCCGACCCAGAAGACAAGAAGGCCAAGACCAAGGATGTGAAGCGCAAGGAAGCGGCCGTGCTCGCAGCCGAACCAGAGATGAAGCGCGGTCGCGATCACCCCGAGTCATCTAAGGCCAACCGCCCGTTCTGCGCCTTCCACAACATGCACAGCCACAACACCAATGACTGTCAGGAGCTCAGGGCCATCCAAGACGGGCGATTTGGTGGACGCCCTGAGCACAATGACCGAGGAGGAGGACGGAGTGGAGGACGCCGGGACGACTGCGGCCCCCGCCAAGAGTGGCGTGACCGGCCTCGCGAGGATAGCTGGCAGGACCAGCCTTGTGAGGGCGCCTGGAGGGATCAGCCTCGTGAGGACCGAGCTCAAGGCAAGGCTGGCCTTCCTCCGTTGCCACCACCGCCAAGGAGGAATCACGACCATCACTAGGACGAGGGGCTGGGAGCTTCCAGGAGCCACGCGCCATCGCCTGCATCTTGGGTGGCGCTTAGGCCCCAGCCTCCCAGTGCATCTTTAAGAAGTTCGCACGTGAGGTGAATGCGGCTCTCCCCAGGCTCGAAGCCAAGCGCCCTCTTAGGTGGTCCAAGTGCACCATTACCTTCAGCTCGTTCGACCAGCTCAAGTGCGCGGCAACTGCCGACGCCCTCCCGATGCTCTGCTCACCCATCATCAACAATGTCCTTGTCACCAAAACCCTCATCGACGGCGGCACAAGGCTCAACGTTCTCTCCGTCGAGATGTTCGATCGCCTCCAAGTGTCGTATGATCAGCTGCAGCCAACCAAGACCTTCTCAGGAGTGACCGATGGCTCCACTACCCCGATAGGGCAGGTCCGCCTCCTTGTCACCATCAGCAAGCGCGACAACTACCGCACCGAGCTCATCGACTTCGATGTCGCCCACATCCGACTACCGTACAATGCCATCCTTGGGTATCCGGCCCTGGCCAACTTTATGGCAGTGACCCACCATGGCTACAATGTCCTCAAGATGCCAGGGAGCTACGGTGTCATCACGGTCGCCTGCGAGGAAAAGGACGTGGTGTGCTCTCTCAGGTGCTCTTACCAAGCCGCGGTGGCCGAAGACCCAGATAACAAAGGCAATGTCTACCCTCCTGAGTCTGTCCCCAAGAAGAAGAAGCAACTGCTCTGCCAAGGGCTTCAGGAGGGTGGAGTCTCCAGTGGCACCACCTCAAGATCCGTGCCCATGGATGGGGCACCTTTCTCCCTTGCATAGGAATGCGTGCCTGGCACCCTCCTTAGGCTGGGCACGGGGGCTCTCCTCTGGAGAGCCTCTGACTTGGCCAATGTCACGAGGGAGGCACTCGGGCACCACGTGGAGGCATGCTTCAACGCATGCTTCCCTCTGATACGTCTCTGATGTATCTATAATTTTTGATTGTTCCATGCTATTATATTATCAACCTTGGATGTTTTATAATCATTTTATAGTCATTTTATATCATTTTTTGGTACTAACCTATTGACATAGTGCCAAGTGCCAGTTCTTGTTTTTCCGTGTTTTTTTACATCACAGAAAATCAATATCAGACGGAGTCCAAATGCCACAAAACTTTACGGAGATTTTTTATGGACCAGAAGGAACATGTTGGGCCCTAGTTGCACCTGGGGGAGTCCTGAGGAGGGGACAACCCACCAGGGCGCGCCAAGAGGCCCATGTGTGCCCTAGTGGGTTGTGCCCACCTCGCATTCCCCCCGGACCGCCTCTTTGCTCTATAAATACCAAAATATTCCCAAAACCCTAGGGGAGTCGATGAAATATTCATCCAGCCACTGCAGAGTCCAGAACCACCAGATCCAATCTAGACATCATCTGGGATGGGGTTCACCACCTCCATTGGTGCCTCTCCGATGATGCATGAGTAGTTCTTTGTAGACCTTTAGGTCCGTAGTTAGTAGCTAGATGGCTTTATCTCTCTCTCTCTCTCTTGATTCTCAATACAATGGTCTCTTGGAGATCCATATGATGTAACTCTTTTTCTACGGTGAGTTTGTTGGGATCTAATGAACTTTGAGTTTATGATCAGTCATTTCTTTTTATACCCATGAAAGTTATTTGAGTTTCTTTGATATACTACATGCATGATCTCTTATAGCCTCGCATTTCTTCTCCAATATTTGGTTTTTGTTTGGCGAACTCGATCTATTTATCTTGCAATGGGAAGAGGTCCCGGTAGTGGGTTCGATCTTACAGTGCTTGATCCCAGTGACAGAAAGGGAACCGACATGTATGTATCGTTGCTACTGAGGATAAAAAGATGAGATCTATATCTACACAATAGATAAATGGATCTTGTCTACATCATGTCATCGTTCTTATTGCATTACTCCATTTTTCCATGAACTTAATACACTAGATGCATGCTGGATATAGGTCGATGTGTGGAGTAATAGTAGTAGATGCAGGCAGGAGTTGGTCTACTAATCTTGGACGTGATGCCTATGTAATGATCATTTCCTGGATATAGTCATAATTATTTGAGGTTCTATCAATTCCCCAACAGTAATCTGTTTACCCACCGTTTGCTATGTTTCTCGAGAGAAGCCACTAGTGAAACCTACGGCCCCCGGGTCTTCTTCCTCATATATTTTCTTGTGATCTACTTTTCCTTTGCATTTTTATTCAGATCTATTAAACCAAAAATACAAAAATACTTTGCTGCACTTTATTTTATTTGTTATATATTATTTCAATCTACTACAATTTTCTGGCATCGTTACCCGAAAGGAATTGACAACCCCTTTGACACGTCGGGTTGCGAGGTGTTGTTATTTGTCTGTAGGTGTTGTTTACGTTGTGTTGCTTGGTTCTCCTACCAGTTCAATAACCTTGGTTTCTTCACTGAGGGAAATACCTACCGTTGTTGTGTTGCATCATCCCTTCCTCTTTGGGGAAATACCGACGTAGTCCTAGCAGACAGGAGCTTTTCTGGCGCTATAGTCAGAGAGCAATCACCTTCATCAGGGCACAAGGCACGAGCTACCTGGTGCTTAGGAGTTCATTACCAAGACCACCATGGAGCTTCAAGAGGCAAGAGCCATGCGCGGCGACTGCCGCCCACCACCTGGCATAGCTCCTTGTCCTGGCCTAGACGACGAGCTCCGTGTCTGGATCAACGTTCTAGCACTTAGCGGGGCTGCATCTCAGGGGTGCTTATGGCAATCGAGCGTTGGTCGGTGCGGGGGTCCCCCACATAGCTACGTTCGCATGCCCTTCGGCCTACCGAACGCAGTTGTCACCTTCCACTGGCTCATGCAGGGCGCCCTAGCGGCTCGTGAGGCCAGGCGCCAAGCAATCCTAGGGGAGAGGAGTCGGAGCCTCCGGGGTCCCCTGGGAACCAGCCGCCGGACGACTCATGAGGAGTGAATCCTTCAGTGAGCATCTTCAGCTGCTCCAACACCTCTTCAACGATGGTGCAAGCTGACATTTGCTGGTTTATTCAGCTGAGGGCTCCCCTCGGGCTGCATCATCCCCAGGTCGCATGGGCCTGTCCCTATGGCGTGTACCTTTTTGCATCTTAGGCTTACTCTATTGGGGCGCCCCTCGGGCTACATCATCCCCAGGCCGCATGGGTCTGTCCTTGTGGCATGTATCATTCTTGCATCTATTCTGAACTAGCTTGCCTCCTTACATGTGTTGCTTTATGATTATCGTCTACCTGGTTGTTACTCATCGCGGCCTCCCGCGTTATTGATCAGCCACTTGCTCATCCTGCAACGGGGGTTTCACATGTTGGCACGACGCTTGTGCTCGGCTCCGTCCCTGCAATGCTGATAAACCTATGCGATCGAACTTTGGCTCGCGGCCCGCTCTATGCATGCCACCTCACCAGATCCGTAGTGCCTTCATCTTCTTGAGGAAGGATCAATGGCAGGACGACAAACGCGGCTATGAGCTGCACTCTCTCCTCACCCTAACCTGCAGGAATCTCTGGAGCCTAGGTACAAGTGGCCCTGCCAGCTGCTCTTTTTCATGCGCTTCGCTTGCGCGTTAAGGGAGGGCTCCTGAGCACCGCGCCTCAAGAGCTCTTACTGACTCTCCATCCCTCACCCCCTGGCCTTGACCACAGCATCGCGACCTGGCATACCAGCGGCGGCTGAGCTTCGCTCGAGGGTCGGGACCCGAGGACGCAGGGCACTTAGGAGAGTGGGAAAGGGGGGCTGGCGCGGACCTAACCTGGCAGTATCACCATCATTGGCGCGTAAATCAGGCGCTGCGGAAGGAATCGCCTCAGGCTCGCTAAGATAAGTCACGCATTCAAGTTAGCCCAGCACTACGACTAAGGATTATCGACTCTTGCAGCCTTGCTCCGGCAATGCCGCCTCCCTTTTCTGCCTTTAGGGAGCTGCTTGCGCGCCAAGGGGGACCTCTTGAGCATCGCTCCTTAGGAGCTCTTATCGGACCTCAGACCGCTCACCTCCTGGCCTTGACTATGGCATCGCAACCTGGTATATCAGTGACGGCTGAAGCCTGCCTGGGGACTGGGACCTATCGGTGTAGAGCACTAAGCTGCCGCGAGGACGAAAAGGGGGAACAATGCCGAAGCAAGGCGCGCAATCGCAAACATCATAATGGGAATAATATTGGCACAAAAGCACTACATATTTTTTACACTCCCCCATGTGGTTCATCTTGATTCCTCGTAGGGAACAAAAGAAGGAAGCTTCCGGAAGCCCTACCTACAGGCATCGCCGCCGACGTCATCTTCAACAATGGGCTGCACGGGGCCAGCGCCAACCCCATCGAGATCATCGACGACAACGAACGGATGCCATCGCTGTGCTCCGGGCACGCTGGGAGCTCGGGGCACGTAGCTATTGTCGCTCGTCTTCGGAGTCTCGTCGACCTCAGGAGAGTCGCTCGACTCCCACAAGCCGTCGCTGCCGCTGGAGGAACTGCCAGCAGGTCCGGGGGCAGGCCCGGCGCCCGCTGCCGTGCCATCCTGGCGGTCCCCTCGAGGGCAGCACTCCAGGCGGCGGCCTTCCGCGTTGAAGACCTTGAAGAACAGCGTGGAGGCGCCATCGTACTCGAAGTGGATGGCGAGGGCCCTCGCCGTGCAGCAGACACAGGCAACTTCACCCCATCCACGAGTCATGAAGATCTTGCCCGTGGAGACGACCTCGACCTCCACTCCCGTTGCCGGGGTGCTGCATTCGGCATGCTACAACCATAGCTCGAGCACCCCCCTAGACGGCATCTCTTTGGTGAAGAACTATGGAAATCTGATCCACATGCGCGGTGGCATCGCCGCCCACATCATGAACTCACAGGAGGAGCCCTCAGCATGAGTTCGTGGGTCCGCGACTCGTGCCACCACGGCCATGACGCGAGCGACGCAGGGCTCTACCTCCTCCTATGGAGCCTTGCACTTGGGCGTACAAGGGCAGCGGGTAGCCTGGAGGAGGCCGCTCGTACCAAGGCCTCGTCACCTCCTGCCTCACGATGACATCGTGAGAGCAGCCGAACCTCTTCTTCAGCTGGAGTGGCACCTGCTCCTCGCAGGATTTTTTCTTTTCTCAGCAGCGGAGAACCTCCTTATCGGCGCCATGGGTGCCGCAGCAAGATGGCGAAGCAAGGGGGAGGAAGAAGAAGTAGGCAGCACGAAGAAGGAGATGAGCAACGGGGGTTCCGCCCCCCCCCCCTCATTTTAGCCAAAAGGAGGCCAACCGCCGGTCTCCATGATCGCAGGTAATGATAGTTTTCTTCTGCATGCAGCAGGGACTCGTCAAGTCGAACGGTTGCCGAGGTAGCATGGGGAAGAGGAGGTGCCCGCGTCTCATCAATCGCCACGCGTCAATCAAGTCCGCAGGCGGTTGGGGCCTGCGGCGCTCTGCACTTGCCCCTTGGCTTCGCCTCGAAGCCAAGCTTGAGCGTGCCTTGGGCCCGGGGGCTGCTCTCGGCGTTCTGGGACCGGGGGTGCCCAGACTTGCCTGCCTGCGGCCTAGAGCATGGCTCCACCAACGGCCTAGTACGTCCCATCTTCGGCAGCAACAACTCCATACCCTCGCGAGAGGCCAAGCCTCATGAGGCGAACAACACCAGGACCTCCCTAGAGGCAGCCTCTCTAGGCTGGCTCCTGAGGAGCGGAGATATCTATGCAAGGGGCTCCTTGTGAGATTCACTTGACGTGAGCCATGACGACCAAGGCTAGGCGGGCACCAGCGGGCGCAGTGTACCAGTTTCCTCTTTGGTGCTATGGAGGCAAGTGGAGGTGCGGGGTCCTGAGGCATCGGGCAAAGGTTGCCATATCAGTGCAACAAGACCATGACCGGCAGGACGGCAGGACGGAGGTTATCGCGGAGCCCACAACAGCATCACCACTAGATCCTTTGGCAAACGAAGAATACTTTCGTCAGGATAACTTGTACTAGTTGTCCCGCTTCGAATTTGGCCGTTGTGGGATCCCTTCCCCCCTATATTTGGGAAGAGGACCAAGACCACTATAAATAGGACTTAGCCACCACCATAGGGAGGAGGGATCATTCAGACCATCCTCTCACCCACCAGCTCACCGAGCTCAAGAACACCTCTCCTCCTAAGGCTATTCATCCACTGTACAAGTTCATGCTTAGCCTTCGAGGCAATCCACCACCACACTAGAGTAGGGTATTACACCACATGGTGGCCCGAACTAGAATAAACCCCTGTGTCTCATGTTCTTTAGGTTCGTCGAGCTAGGCCCTGGAATCGTTGAGCAAGCGACCAGGGAGAGAGAGTACTTCGTGCACACCCCAGAGTACGAACCTCACAAGGGTTTGTCGGAACCCGCAATCCGACAATATCAATGACATAATCAACTAGAGAGCAATAATAGGATATCTCAAACAACAACACTTTGTTAGAACAACCGTGATATAATATGACAACAGTGGTATCTCGCTAGCCCTTTCCGAGACCGCAAAACATAAACACAGAGCACCTCCAAAGTTCAAGCAGCGACTAAACATTGTAATTCATGGTAGAAAAGATCCAGTCATGATGCACCCAACATTAGCTACATACAATGCATGTGGATGACAATAGTGCTCTCAGGTTTTGGCGCTTATTTGAGAAGGTCATGACACAACATAAAAGTAAATAGATAGTCCCTTCATAGAGGGAAGCAGTGATCTGCAGTGATGCGAGAGCTTAAGTTTTTAAAATAGAGGTAAATGAAATTTTGAGAAATGCACCCTTCTTGTTTACTTCGTGACCATTAGTTATCGGTATCTTCCATGCTAAACACATTAGTGGCGGTTCCCAAGCGATGAAACTAAAGGTTTACTCCCCTCCACCAACAATCACACTCCACGGCTTGTCCAAAACAACGGGTGCCGTCCATACCAACAACAGTCAAGGGGGAGTTTTGTTTAATTACTTGCAATTTGAGTTCGGGACAGGGAATCCCTATTACCTCCCCTCTCGTGCAAGGATGAGTGAATAAACACTCATCATGTGAATAACCCGCTTAGCATGGAAGATACTGACAACCTCCTGTCGCTCTATGAACAATCGAGGCACACAAAAAACGATATTTATTTGAAGTTTTTAGAGGTGGAACATGCAAATTTACTTAGGACAGCAAGGTAATACCGTATATAGGTAGGTATGATGGACTCATTTGGAATAACTTAGGGTTCAAGATGTTTGATGCACAAGCAGAATTCCTGCTTAGTACAGGCGAAGGCTAGCAATTAGGTTGAGAGGCGGCCAGCTAGAGAACGAAAACAATCATGAACATGCATGATGCATAAGTAACATTGGATACTAGCATGAGTAGGATATGAACACCATGAGCATAAATATCATAGAGGCTACGTTGGTTTTGATTCAACTACATGCATGAACACGTACCAAGTCAAGCCACTCGAACATTCACAGGAGGATACATATCATCATACCACATTACAATCATTTTAACACAATGTTGACATCCAAGATAAATCATTATCCACTCCTAGATACTTAAGCATGGCATGAGAAACTATAATCTCTAATTGTCATTGCAAATATGTTTGATCAGAATAGGCTGAATCATGGATACTAGGTTAAACATATTTACATAAAAAGAACAAGTTGAGTTCATACCCGTTTCTCCTTGCCACAACCAGTTCATCAAATATCGTCATTATTGCCTTTCACTTGCACGACCGAATGATATAGAAAATGATAATTGTGCAAGAGTGCTATGGACTAAGCTGTAATCTGCAAACATTTTATTCAAAAGGAGAATACAAGGTAATATGGGCTCTCTGTTAGATCAACGATAATGCATATGAGAGCCACTCAACATTTTCATCATGGTCTTTTCCTCGGTACAACTCAATAAAAAGAAAAGAACTTCAGAGAAACACACTGAAATGTTTTTGGAGTTTTTTATTTTTTTCTTGAACAAGCAAATAAAAGGGAAAACCAAAACGAGAAAAACTATATACACGGGAAAGCTCCCAACAAGCATAAAAGGAACAAGGAATTTTTTTGGGTTTTCTTTTTAGTACTACAACAAATTAAACTAGGAAAAAAGCTGAAAAGAAGTAGGAAATATTTTTGGATTTACTCAAAGTTTTTCAAACACACAAGAAGAAGGCGACAAAATAAATCTAACATGGATAATACAATGAAAAAGTGTGGACACCGACAACTGGAACAAAATTGTGTGAACATGAATATAATGTCTGTGGAAACACGTACTCCCCCAAGCTTAGGCTTTTGGCCTAACTTGGTAATCACAGTTAGTAGCCTCCATAGTGGTCGGAGTGGTAGCTCACGGAGGCTCTGGCTGCAGACGCCTCAGCCTGTCGTGCAGCCACAACTGCTGCATTATGTGCTCGGGCCTCGCTCTCAAGAACATGATATCTCCCCTTGCCGTGGACATCAAAAATAGCAGGCGCAAGAAAAAAGTATCCACAACGGACCTTTTATTAAACAACAGGTTATAAGTAAAATTGTGGGGGTTCACCACTAAGGATTTTATGACGTTTCATAGCATCAAAGTCCAAGAACTGCATGGGTAGGATGGGGTCATAAGGGCAAGGTGAAACACCCAGCTCTCTTGCTAAATGTGTGGCATAAATTCCACCATAAAAGTATCCACTACCAGCATTGTGTTGCAATCTGCGTGCGACAATCGGTCCAAGGTTATAATTTTTGTCACTGGTGAGAGTGGTGCGTATGAGGCTCAAGTCTGGAGCACAAAGTGTACTACAATATTGTTTGACTACAATGCATTTCCCATTAAAAAGTTCAAAGTATTGAACTAAGGGAAAATGAATGCTCTTTATTCTACCTTATGTCACTCCTCTAGTCTCACCATAGCAGAGGCTAGTCAAGAATGTTTCATACTTAGATCTAGGAGGTTCGTCCAGCGAGCCCCAAATGGAAGTTTGCAGTGGTGAGCAAATCTCCCTAGAGATAAACAGATTATCGTATAGTTTAAACGACGCCCTAGACTCACGAGGATGGAATTTAAATTCCTTAGTAAATGACTCTGTGAGGGTGAGGTGTTGGCTGCACTTATCTGCATTGTAGGGACCGAGCTCGGCATTGTGAACATATTGCTCAAATTCTTCCTTAATGCCGACACGCACCATATAATCGTTGCATGGCCATAGACATGATTTGGTGGCAGCATCTCGTATGGAATGTTCACTTGGTTCAACATAAGACCGATGAACGAAACTACTAATAGAAGATGTCTCCGAGGACCTCCTCCTCGAAGAACTCCTCCCGAAGAGGTTCATCATATTTGCATACAATTTTCTGAAAAATTTTGGTTGACAAAATGTTTGTCAACAAAACTTCACAAGATTCATAGCAACTACTCATAGGGATGCATAGAGGCCATATCAAGAATTCAAACTGCTTAGAACTCTAAGAATTCAACATGCAAGCTCATCTACAGCAGCACCAAGAGTAACTAATTATTCAAAATATAAACCACTAAAGAAAAAACTAATTGGACAAACGGAGGAGTCATATACCAAGCAACAATCCCCGAAACAGTTTCGAAAATGGAGCTTCGAGCAAAGATATCGAAATCCGCGGGTTTGAGAGCAAGAACACGAGAGAGAGGGAGTGAGAGCAATGGTGATTTTTTATGGAGGTAGGTGGTGATATGGAATGAAGAGATAAGTGAGGGGGACCATGTGGGGCCCACAACCCACCAGGGTGCACCTGGGGGTCCTGGCGCGCCCAGGTGGGTTGTGCCCACTTGGTGCACCTCCCTCTGATGTTATTTGCACCAAAAATTCTTAAATATTCAGAAAAAATCATATTAAAATTTTAGAGCATTCTGAAAACTTTTATTTTTTGGGTCATTTTTATTGCACGAGGAATTTAGAAAACAGACAAAACTTGGCACTTTATTTTATTTAACTAATAAAAATAGAAAAAATAAGGACAGAAGGTAGTGCTTACTAAATTCATCAACTTCATACCTCTCAAAAATGATTCATTAATAAGGTTGATCAAGTCTTATTAACAACCACTTCCGATTAGCATGAAACCAAAGAACTTTCGTAAAAACACTAAGTTACCTCAACGGGGATATGAATGTCCCCAAAAATAAGCATTTCATATTTCTTTTTGCCAGTAGGTAGAGGTAGTTGAAAACTTCCAATAGTGATTGTCGAAGATTTTTCAATAACATTCATACCATTCACTTGGAATTGTTTCTTCGGAAAGTGCAATGTATGCACATTACCATTGATATGAAAATTGACCTTGCTTTTATTGCAATCAATAACAGCCCCTGCAGTGTTCAAGAATTGTCTACCAAAGATAATCGACATGTTGTCATCATCGGGCATCTCAAGTATAACAAAGTCAGTTAAAATAGTAACATTAGCAACAACAACGGGCACATCCTCACAAATACCGATAGGTATGGTAGTTGATTTATTAGCCATTTGCAAAGATATTTCATTAGGTGCGAGTTTATTCAAGTCAAGTCTTTTATATAAAGAGAAAGGCATAACACTAACACCAGCTCCTAAATCACATAAAGCAGTTTTCACATAATTTCTTTTGATGGAGCAAGGTATAGTTGGGATTCCTGGATCTCCAAGTTTTTTAGGTACTCCATCTTTCAAAGTATAATTAGCAAGCATGGTGGAGATTTCAGCTTCCGGTATTTTTCTCTTGTTGGTGATGATGTCTTTCATGTACTTTGCGTAAGGAGGCATTTTTAAGATATCAGTCAAGCAAGTACGCAAAAAGACTGTCCTAAGAATTTCAGCAAAGCGCTCAAATTCTTTGTCATCTTTCTTTTTACTTGACTTAGGTGGAAAGGACATATGTTTTTGAACCCATGGTTCTCTTTTCTTCCCATGTTTCCTAGCAACAAAGTCTCTTTTATCATATCTCTTATTCTTGGGTTGTGGGTTATCAAGATCAACAACCGGTTCTATTTCAACATCATTGTCTGGTTCTTTATTATTTGTTTGAGTGTCTTCCTGAACCTCATCATTATCTTTTCATTATCAGAAGGTGAGTGTTCATTACCAGATTGAGTTTCAGTGTCAGAAATAGAAACATCATTAGTAGCATCAGGAGGTTTTTCCACTTTAGGTTCACTAGAGGCATGCAAAGTCCTATCATTTTTCTTCTTCTTTTTCTTTTTAGAAGGACTAGGTGCATCAGTGATAATTCTTTCAGGATCTTGTTCAATTCTCTTTGGGTGTCCCTCAAGATAAAGCGGTTCCTGAGTCACCTTACCTCCTCTAGTGGCTACTCTAACATCAAAGTCATTTATATTGTTTTTCATTTCATCAAGCAACTCTCTTTGAGATTTAGCAACTTGTTCTAGTTGAGCTTGAACCATAGAGGCATGCTTTCCTACACCTCTAACATCATTGGTAATTCTAAAGAACAAGTCACTCAAGCGAGCAATCATATCAGAATTGTATTTCAATTGTTTCATAACATTTGCATTGAAGTGATATTATTTTCTAATGTAGCTGTCAAACTCATAAAGGCATTCACTAGGATGCATATTGTAAGGATTATCATTGTCATTGAATTTCATTAGAGAATTTACCTCTACCACCTTAGGTGGTGGTGGTGTATCAAGTCCATGTTGTCGGATTCATGGGTTCCGGCAGACCCTTAAGGTTCGAACACTGGGGTGCGCGCGGAGATCACGCCTTCTACCTCACCGTCTCGCAAGGATCTAAACTACTAAAAGAACTGCACACGAGACACAAGATTTATACTGGTTCGGGCCACCATTGTGGTGTAATACCCTACTCCAGTGTGTGGTGGATGGATTGCCTCCTGGGGCTGGTGATGATGAAAAATACAAGGAAGAACAGCCTTGCGAGGGTCTGTTCTTGGCTGGGGTGATGAACTGCTAGGAGGAGTTTAGTCACCTCTCTCTCTCTTTCTTACTCTCTCTCCCTTGTCGACCGTCCCGGGGGCCCCTTGCTATGTGGGTGGCTGGTCCTATTTATAGAGGCCCTGGTCCTCTTCCCAAATATTGAGCGGGAAGGGAGCCAACAATGGCAGGCTAATTTGAAGGGGGACATCAAGCATCAACTATCCTGACAAAAGTAGTCTTCGCCTGCGCAAAGGCTCTGGTGATGACGCCGTCCTGGGCTCCATGGTGACCTCCGTCTCGTAGTCCTCCTGGTCTTGGTCTCGTTGCACCAATATGGCAACCTTTGCCTGATGTCTCAGTACTCCGCGGCTGCGCTTGCCCCCTTTACACCAAAGAGGAAAGAAGGACACTGCATGCGCTGGCGCCCGTCTGGCGCCCTGAGTCGTCATGGCATACGTCATGGGCGCCTCGCGAGGTACCCTGCCTTGATATCTCCGCCTCCTCGCGAGCCAGCCTGATGAGGCTGCGCCTGAGGATGTGCCGTGTCGTCCGCCCCGCGAGGCTTGGTCCCTCGCGAGGGTCTTGAGCCTTGTGTTGATGAAGATGACTTGAGCCTTGTGTTGATGAAGATGGGTTGCACTGGGTCCCCATTTGAGCCACGCTGCAGGCCACAGACAGGCAAGTCTGGGGAACCCCGTTCCCAGAACATCGACAGTAGCCCCCGGGCCCAAGGCGCACCCGGACTTGGTCGTGCTGAGAGGCGAAAGGGCGAGGGCGAAGCGCCGCGGGCCTTAACAGCCTGCGGCCTTGGGCGCCGCATGGCGGTTGATGGGACGTGGGTGGCACTGTTCCCCCCATGCCCCGTTATTCCGCGCCCTGCTAGGCGGACTTGTAGTTGCACACGGCCGCTCCCCTTCCTGTTGCTCGAGCGTCCCCTGTTCTTCCTTCCTTCGAACGCCTGCTCTTGCCTCTAATCCAAACTCGAATCTTCCCCCTCCTTCCCATCGCCATGACTCCAATGAAGAAGGAGAGAGGGGAGAAACCCATGCCTTCGTCTTGTGCACCGCCATCGGTGGCCCCCGTCGCCGGCCAGTCGACCATACTCAACTAAGAGTGCCTGGGTAGGGACAGCTTGGCTTTGGCCACCGTCTTCAACGAGTGCGGGAGGACGACGGCCTGGCCCGCGTCCCACTTCTCCATTGACAGGATAGCAACCGAGGTCCCATGTTTTACCGACGCCTTGTGGGCGGGTCTGGTTCCCCCCTTCTCCGATTTCTTCAATGCCGTGCTCTCCCATTATCAGATCCACTTGATGCATCTAAGTCCTGAGTCCATCACCCTCCTTTCGGTCTTCGCCTTCGTTTGCGAAGCCATGGTGGGCATCCCTCCTTCGGTTGCCTTGCTGCACCACTTCTTCTCTCTGCGCCTTGTCGACCCCTCCCAACGCTGGGCGTGCGCGAGCTTTGCTGCCGAGCTTGAGACTGAGGCCTCTGCAATTGACTTCAAACTCCCCCAGCCCGCGGTTGGGTTCCGCGAGCGGTGGTTGTACGTGGACGTAGGGGTGCCCAGCCCCCTGCTATCGGAGCCGACCTCGCCTGCTGTCCCCAATTCAGGTTGGGGCCAGGAGACGCTCAAGAACCCCCAGCTCATCTTCGTCTGGACCCGCTTCACGCTCCTGAGGAAGCTCGGCGTGACAGCGCCCAAAGTGGTGAAGGAGTTTCTGTTGTGCCGCGTCGCTCCCCTGCAGTGCCACTCTCGCCGGATGTGGGCCTTCCGTGGGTGCGAGGATAACATGAGGCTCCAGGAAGAAGACCTGGCTCCTGCGGCGCTGAAGTCGACGCTCTTGACTTTCGCCGGGGACCCCAACCCCGGCAACGTCCGGCAGGGAGGGGCCTTGTTGTATCTCTGCCAGAGCAGGGCCGACTTCGTGAAGCAGATGCCCGTCTTTGATGAGTGGGGGCTGCGCCCTGCCGGCCTCCAAGGACCTCGCGAGAATCCAATGGTGGTGACTGCCCTCCCAATCGGCCAAGGCGACTCCTCCTCAAGTGGCGGAGCAGGGAGGCAGGAGGCGCCTGAGGCCGAGGGGCCCCCTGATGAGGGGGCAGCGCCGGGTGACGCTCGCGAGGGGACAGCTCCTGAGGCCCGTGCCGCTGTGGCTGAAGGTGGCAAGCAGCCGCTCCCAGCGCCTGGGGCTGAGGCCTTGGAGGCCCCAACCGCGTCTTCTGGTGAGGTAATGGAAGGCATGCGCCAGGCAGGCGCCCCTGACGCGGACCGCTTTGATGCTCCGTCCTCGCGGCAGGTTGATCCTTGCGCTCTTCTCTTGGGCCGCTTCCGCGTGGACTTTGAGGCCCTCCGGAGGAAGAGGGAGGCCCTGGGTGATGACTTCCCTTGTCGCGTGCTGAAGCGCAGGAAGTACTTCGCCACTGAGGAGTAAGTCCTCTTTCTCTCTGGCTCCTGATCCTCTTGTTGCTTTCGCTGATCCTTGCTCCGCAGGCCCCTTCCGACTGAGCTCATGGAAGTCGCTGAGGTGCCGCCTCCCTTGGCTTCGTCTCCTTCGTCGCCCCTGAGTGTCCCGAGCAACACTGCCCTTGTGGTGAGGGTGAACGACGAGGTGGACCGTCATGTAACGCACGGCAGCCCTTCTATCCCCGCGATCTCCTTCCGCGGGCCCTCTCTTGGCATAGCCAGCCTGCCATGGGCCTCTCGTCTGGTCGCGGGCTGTGACTGGTTGAGGCGCCTCCTACGCCCCTCATCTGGGGACGGGCTGGCCCTAGGCCGGGCTTCTGATGCAGCGCGCGCGGCCGTCGTGAGGGTGCCAGCCCCCAGCCCCCTGCCCAGAGGAGGAACGAT
Source organism: Triticum monococcum (assembly GCA_034509565.1). Taxonomy (NCBI): domain Eukaryota; kingdom Viridiplantae; phylum Streptophyta; class Magnoliopsida; order Poales; family Poaceae; genus Triticum; species Triticum monococcum. The sequence continues at coordinate 482,290,089 of CM067843.1, forward strand.
GATTCGCGGCCCCCGGCGCTTGCTTGAGGCGGGTGATGGTGTGGAAGATGTGCTTGAGCGCGCCTGGGAGCGCCGCGCTTGCCGCCAAGGGTTCCTTCGAAGAGTGGCCGACGCGGTGGACTTGCTTGGGGAGGAGCTTGCCGACGAAGACGCTCTCCTGGAGGCCGAGGGCCTGCGCCTGGCCGCAGGGAGGCGTGAGCTGGAGGCCGCCATCGCCCTCGCGTGTCGTCAGCGTGACCTCGATGATGAAGAGGCGAGGGCGTCGCTGGAAGCTTCTCGAGTGGCCCGTTCCCAGGCCACCGAGGAGGCCCGGAGAGCTGACGGGTGGCGAGAGGCGGCGGAGGAGCGGGCTCGCGAGCTCCTGGCCTGGTGTCACTCACTGGAGGAGCAAGTGGAGCTGCGCGAGCTAGCTCTTGCGTCGATGCGGGTGGCTCCCGGCGACCCAGCCGAGCTCCAGAAGCGCGAGGAAGCATTGGTGCTGGAAGCCGCCAAACGCGCCCGTGAGTACGAGCGGCTGGAGACGAGGGAGCGCATAGTGATGTAGGCGGAAGACGATGTCGCTGCGCGGGAAGCGCGTGTCCTGGAGGAGGTTTGTCGTCGGGTGGCGACGGCGCGCCAAGGCCTCGAGCGTGAGTTCGAGGGGAAGCTAGGGATGATCCGGGTCGAAGCTGAGGGCAGAACCGCAGCCCTGAGGGCCCAACGGGATGAGGCGACGCGGCTGGTCAACGCCTCCTGGGCCGCCCTTGAGGCAGCGCAAAAGGAGCTAGCCGCCTCCCAGGCCGAGGTGCTCTGTCTTCGCCAGCGGATGGATGAGGCTGAGGCCGTTGAGCGTCAGAATGCCGACGAAATACGCCAGCGGCGAGTGCTGGAGCACGCGCACGGCCCCATGCTCACCACGCTCAGGGTGAGGGCTAATGCAGCCTTGGGCAACATCTGTGAGGCAGCCGTCGGCGAGCCGCACACGATTAACTATGCCGGCAACCTACAGTTCTTCACCGCTGCGGTAATGCAGATGGAGGCTCGGTCGGTCAGGGCCGATAGGTTGGTGGAGGAGAGGAGCCGCGCCCTGCTCGGGCGCGCCTTTTCCTGTGTCTTCAGCCATCTCCGGAACATGGATCCCCACTTCGAATTTGACACCGCCATCGCCCCAGTTCCCCAGGCCGTCCGAGGCGACCTGGCGGATTGGGTTGAGAACAACGTGGATGCTCTCGTACGAGCCTTCACTTCGGATGACGACGACGTGGTCGTGGCTGCCGACGAAGGCGGTGTGGTGGATGGCCACGACGCCGCTGGTTGTGGCGCAGACAACGAGGGCGAATTCAGTGATGCCAGCGACAGCTCGGGAGGCGCTCCTGAGGATGTGTTGGGGGATTTGTCAGACTAACCATGTAGTTCTCTTGTCTTTTACCCTGCATGAATAGAACTCAGGTGTTTGGCCTGACGGTCGTGAGAGCATTTTGGGAGGGGAAGCCCCTCATATAAAAACTTGTGTCCATCATATCAGTAGTAGTCAAATTGCGCGCATGCCTGACGGTGGGCTGGTTTACCTTTGCCCCATGCTGGCCCCGAGGCGGCCTGCAGGAGGGCGCGACGCCTTGGGTGCTCTCTAGTTGGGTCCTCAGGATGTGAGATCGTTGCTGATGAAAAACTTCATAGGCGTTGGCCTTCTTCACAGGCTCTGGGCCTTCTCCTGAGCGTAATGACTTCACAGGCATTCGCCTTCTTCACAGGCTCCGGGCCTTTTCCTAACGCTGTGACTTCATAGGCACTCGCCTTGCTTCACAGGCTCTGGGCCTTTTCCAGAACGCGATAGCTTCACAGGCACTCGCCTTGCTTCACAGGCTCCGGGCCTTTTTCTAAACGCAAGAGCTTCATAGGCACTCGCCTTGCTTCACAGGCTCTGGGGCTTTTCATAAAGCGATAGCTTCACAAGCACTCGCCTTGCTTCACAGGCTCCAGGCCTTTTCAGAACGCGAGGGCTTCACAGGCACTCGCCTTGCTTCACAGGCTCCAGGCCTTTTCAGAACGCGAGGGCTTCACAAGCACTCGCCTTGCTTCACAGGCTCCGGGCCTTTTCAGAACGCGAGGGCTTCACAGGCACTCGCCTTGCTTCACAGGCTCTGGGCCTTTTTAGAATGGGGCAACCTCCGCAGGCACCCGAAGATCCTCCTGAGAGGGAGCAACAGCAGCAATTCAGGTCGCGCATGAGCCAGGCCTGACCGGACTCACGAGGGGATCGCGAGGGGAGGCAGCTGTGGCGAAGCGGTAACCAGAACGCGAGAAACGGCTCGAGCGAGAATAAGCACCCCTTCCCCGAACACACGCAAATCTCAAATTCAAATCCAACTTAAATCCAGCGAGGGGAAAGCTATAGCCAAAGGGAAAGGCAACGAAAAGCAGACAAAAAGCCGCGTCCGGCACCTAATCTAGTCTTGGACGTCTTCTCACCAGCGCGGAGCTAAGTGCTGTCCACTGGGCGTGGGAGGGAGCCCCAGGGCGTGAGACCGGCACCCCTGAGACTCCGGGGCATGTATAGCCCCACTCATTATTACGTGAGAGTGTCACGGGGCGGCGAGCTTCACAGGCACTGGGCCTTCTTCACAGGTACTGGCCTTGCTTCATATCGCCAGACGAGGGCCCCGCCTTGCGCCACACTCTAGTGCCATCAGCAACGACCGGAACCCAGGACGCCGCCCGATGGGGTAGAGCGGTCGCCAGTGGTTCCCCCGACGACCACGGGTCCTCTGCCAGGGGCAGGCCCTGAGGCACCTCCCCAGCAGAGGGCCTACCTCCTGAGAACGCCTTGCTCCGAACGCCGCGGTGGTGATGTAGGATCCCGGCCCCTCTCCTGCAGTCCCTTGCGCCCTCCTCCCGAGGGGTAGGAGACTGTGGGAGCGGGGCAGCTGCTTGCCGCGGCGACCTGCACCTCCTGCGATCCATGGTTAGCGTATACCTGCCCCTGAAGAATTAGTGGTGCCCGATAATCGTTGCCTCCAGCGTGGCCAGCAGGTTCGTCCCGGGGCTCCAGGAAGGGCTCATCTTCTATTGCCTCGTCCCCCCAGCTTGGGCCGAGGAGCGAGCCTTGTCCGTTCTCGTGAGGGTGTCCTTGGTCCATCATGAGGGGCACGTATTCCTCCGTCGCCGTCATCCCAAATGCCACGCCGTGATGCCCCGCATGCCACGCGGTCCCTCCTGTCATACCTACCGCGGTGTGGCCGCGCGGCCGCCCTCCGGGGCCGCTGGCCGTGTCGAGTCCTTCTTCTTCGCGGGCCAGGGGCGGGGGCAGCGCCGCCGCCGGTCTGGTGCTGACAGCTTCGCTGGCGTCGGAGTAGCCTTGGAGTCCGCGGGTGCGTGCGGAGCCCCCGCGTGGGTCGCCCTGGGCTTGAGATGGGAGCTGGGTGGAGAAGGGGTGAGCCCCTGAGGCGGTGAAGCCTAGGAGCTCCGCCACCCGCTCCAGCAGCACGTCGTGGCCGCCCTCCAGCAGTCTGCATCGCAGCAGCTCTCGGGCCACTGTGAGCGCGGCCCTTGAATTCGCCTGCTCCCGGTGGTTGTACGGCGTCGTGGTTGCGGCGTGATTGGAGGCCCTTGCCGCCGACCGCGCTTGCTGCGGTGTGAGGGTTGCGGAGGCCTGTCCGCGTCGCCCGCGGCCCTCAGCGCCCTGCGGACCGCGAGCTGCCTGGGGCGCGGGGCAGCCCGAGGCGGGCGGCTCCGCGCAGGTGGGCCACGCCGCCCATGGACCTTGGTTGCCCGCCTGGTCGCCGGACATGGTGATGACGATGCGACGGGAGGCGGAGCGGTAGGAAGGCAAATTCCGGCGCACCCCTACCTAGCGCGCCAAATGTCGGATTCAGGGGTTCCGGCAGACCCTTAAGGTTCGAACACTGGGGTGCGCGCGGAGATCACGCCTTCTACCTCACCGTCTCGCAAGGATCTAAACTACTAAAAGAACTGCACACGAGACACAAGATTTATGCTGGTTCGGGCCACCATTGTGGTGTAATACCCTACTCCAGTGTTTGGTGGATGGATTGCCTCCTGGGGCTGGTGATGATGAACAATACAAGGAAGAACAGCCTCGCGAGGGTCTGTTCTTGGCTGGGGTGATGAACTGCTAGGAGGAGTTCAGTCACCTCTCTCTCTCTTTCTTACTCTCTCTCCCTTGTCGACCGTCCCGGGGGCCCCTTGATATGTGGGTGGCTGGTCCTATTTATAGAGGCCCTGGTCCTCTTCCCAAATATTGAGCTAGAAGGGAGCCAACAATGGCGGGCTAATTTGAAGGGGAAGAGCAAGCATCAACTATCCTGACAAAAGTAGTCTTCGCCTGCGCAAAGGCTCTGGTGATGACGTCGTCCTGGGCTCCATGGTGACCTCCATCTCGTAGTCCTCCTGGTCTTGGTCTCGTTGCACCGATATGGCAACCTTTGCCTGATGTCTCGGTACTCCATGGCTGCGCTTGCCCCCTTTGCACCAAAGAGGAAAGAAGGACGCTGCGCGCGCTGGCGCCCGTCTGGCGCCCTGAGTCGTCAAGGCTTACGTCATGGGCGCCTCGCGAGGTACCCTGCCTTGATATCTCCGCCTCCTCACGAGCCAGCCTGATGAGGCTGCGCCTGAGGATGCGCCGTGTCGTCTGCCCCGCGAGGCTTGGTCCCCCGCGAGGGTCTTGAGCCTTGTGTTGATGAAGATGACTTGAGCCTTGTGTTGATGAAGATGGGCCGCACTGGGCCCCCATTTGAGCCACGCTGCAGGCCGCAGGCAGGCAAGTTTGGGGACCCCTGTTCCCAGAACGCCGACACATGTATTTCTTCAGTAGGAGGTAAATTCTTAACATCCTCAGCTTTAATACCTTTTTCCTTCATTGATTTCTTTGCCTCTTGCATATCTTCAGGACTGGGATATAAGATACCCCTCTTATTTGGAGTAGGTTTAAGTGGTGCTTCGGGAAGAGTCCAATCATCATAATTTTTTAGTATGTTATTCAATAGTTCTTCAACTTGTCCAATAGTTTGTTCCGTGAAAACACAACGAGCACAACTATCTAGGAAATCCCTAGAAGCATCGATTAGTCCATTATAGAAGATATCAAGTATTTCATTTTTCTTAAGAGGATGATCAGGCAAAGCATTAAGAAATAGGAGAGGCCTCCCCCAAGCTTGTGGGAGACTCTCTTCTTCAATTTGCACAAAGTTAAATATTTCCTATAAGGCAACTTATTTCTTATGAGCAGGAAAATATTTTTTAGAGAAGTAATAAATCATATCCTGGGGACTACGCACACAACCAGGAGCAAGAGTATTATACCAAGTCTTAGCATCACCCTTTAATGAGAACAGAAATAATTTTAGAATATAATAATAACAAATCTTCTCATCATCAGCAAAAAGGGTGGCTATGTCATTTAGCTTAGTAAGATGTGCCACAATAGTTTTAGTTTCATAACTATGGAAAGGATCAGATTCAACCAAAGTAATTAACTTTGGGTCGATAGAGAATTCATAATCCTTATCATCAACAAAGATAGGTGTCGGATCACGGGTTCCGGCAGACCCTTAAGGTTCGAACACTGGGGTGCGCGCGGAGATCATGCCTTCTACCTCCCTGTCTCGCAAAGATCTAAACTATTAAAAGAACTGCACAAGAGACTCAAGATTTATACTGGTTCGGGCCACCGTTGCGGTGTAATACCCTACTCCAGTGTGTGGTTGGTGGATTGCCTCCTGGGGCTGGTGATAATGAACAATACAAGGAAGAACGACCTTGCGAGGGTCTGTTCTTGGCTGGGGCGATGAACTGCTAGGAGGAGTTCAGTCACCCTTCTCTCTTTCTCACTCACTCTCTCTGCTTGCCAACCGAACGAACCAACCCCCCCTTGCTATGTGGGTGGCTGGTCCTATTTATAGGCAAAGGCCCTGGGCCTCTTCCCAAATATTGAGCGGGAAGGGCGCCAACAATTGGCCAATTTGAAGGGGAACATCTAGTACACTTATCCTTACTAAAGTTGGTCTTCGCCCGCCAAAGGCTCTGTGGTGACGCCGTGCTGGGCTCCATGGTGACCTCCGTCTCATAGTCCTCCTGGTCTTGGTCTCGTTGCACCGAAATGGCAACCTTTGCCTGATCCCCGGTACTCCGCGGCTGCGCTTGCCCCCTTTGCACCAAAGAGGAAAGAAGGACGCTGCGCGCGCTGGCGCCCGCCTGGCACCCTCGATCGTCATGGCTTGCATCATGGGCACCTCGCGAGGTACCCTGCCTTGATCTCTTCGCCTCCTCGCGAGCCAGCCTGAGGAGACTACGCCTGAGGATGCGCCGTGTCGTCCGCCCCGCGAGGCTTGGCCCCTCCCGAGGGTCTTGAGTCTTGTGTTGATGAAGATGGGCCACACTGGGCCTCCTTTGAGCCACGCCGCAGGCCGCAGGCAGGCAAGTCTGGGGACCCCCGTTCCCAGAACGCCGACAGTAGCCCCCGGGCCCAAGGCGCGCATGGACTTGGTCGTGTCGAGAGGCGAAAGGGCAAGGGCGAAGCGCCGCGGGCCCTAGCAGCCTGCGGCCTTGGGCGCCGCGTGGCGGTTGATTGGACGTGGACGTCTCCACTTCCCCATGATGCCTCGGTGATCGCACGAGTTGGACAAGTCCCTGCATGCAAATCGTGTCATGATTACCTGTGATCGTGGAGGCCGACGGTTGGCCTTCGCCGGCTATAAGTACGGCACGACGCGTGCCCTTCCAGTCCATCTCTTCTTGTTTTCTCCTTTGCCTCAATTCTTGCTCCGCCTTGGTGTGATGGCTCCATCGAGGAGGTACTCGGCTGCAGAGAAGGGGAAGGCCCTCCAGGTCGATCCTGCCTCTCCCCTGCCCAAGCACGGTCGTGGGCGCCCTCGGAAGCATCCGGTGGCCGCCCCGGTAGCGTTTGGTGGTCACGGGGGCAGCCCCCAGCGCGGCGGCGGGCGAGCCGCTGTGGCCGAGGGACGCGCCTGGGTTGCGCGCTCCCCCAGGCCACGCTTTCGCGCTGCGCAGGTGCTGCCGGAGTTCGTCATCTGGTCGGCGAAGCCGACTAGCGCCCGGCTCCAACTCCCTCGCTTCCTCCTTGGCGAACTCCCGGCCGGTGATCCTGGTGGCCTATGGCTCCAGGCGGAGGGCTGCTCCAGCAGGTCCTCATGGGCCGCGCTTGAGGTCTCCGCCAACGGGGGCTTGGCCTTAACTCGTGGCTGGCAGGCGTTCGCCCTGTTGGGGAACGTAGCAGAAATTCAAAATTTTCCTACGTGTCACCAAGATCTATCTATGAAAAGACTAGCAACGAGGGGAAGGAGAGTGCATCTACATACCCTTGTAGATCGCTAAGCAGAAGCGTTCAAGAGAACGGGGTTGATGGAGTCGTACTCGTCGTGATCCAAATCACCGATGATCCTAGTGCCGAACGGACGGCACCTCCGCGTTCAACACGCGTACAGCCCGGTGACGTCTCCCATGCCTTGATCCAGCAAGGAGAGAGGGAGAGGTTGAGGAAGACACCATCCAGCAGCAGCACAACGGCGTGGTGGTGATGGAGGAGCGTGGCAATCCTGCAGGGCTTCGCCAAGCACCGCAGAAGAGGAGGAAGAAGAGACGCAGGGCTGCACCAACGAGAGATTGAATCACGTGTGTTATGGGCAGCCCCCCTAGGCCTCATATATATAGGGGAAGGGGAGGGGCTGCGCCCCCTCTAGGGTTCCCACCCCTAGGGGGTGGCAGCCCTAGATGGCCAAGGGGTGGCGGCCAAGTGGGGGGAGGAGAGGGAGGCGCAGGGTGTATGGGCCTTAGGGCCCATATGCCCTTACGGTTTGCCCCCTCTCCCCCTCTAGGCGTATGAGCCTTAGTGGGGCTGGTGTCCTTGGCCCATGTAGGCCAAGGAGCACTCCCTACAGCCCATGTGGCCCCCCGGGGTAGGTGGCCCCACTTGGTGGACCCCCGGGACCCTCCCGGTGGTCCCGGTACGTTACCGATAAACCCCGAAACATTTCCGGTGACCAAAACAGGACTTCCCATATATAAATCTTTACCTCCGGATCATTTCGGAACTCCCCGTGACGTCCGGGATCTCATCCGGGACTCCGAACAACATTCGGTAACCACATACAAACTTCCTTTTAACCCTAGCGTCATCGAACCTTAAGTGTGTAGACCCTACGGGTTCGGGAGACATGCAGACATGACCGAGACGTTCTCCGGTCAATAACCAACAGCGGGATCTGGATACCCTTGTTGGCTCCCACATGTTCCACGATGATCTCATCGGATGAACCACGATGTCAAGGACTTAATCAATCCCGTATACAATTCCCTTTGTCTATCGGTACGATACTTGCCCGAGATTCGATCGTCGGTATCCCGATACCTTGTTCAATCTCATTACCAGCAAGTCTCTTTACTCGTTCCGTAACACATCATCCCGTGATCAACTCCTTGGTCACTTTGCGCATATGATAATGTCCTACCGAGTGGGCCCAGAGATACCTTTCCGCTTACACGGAGTGACAAATCCTAGTCTCGATTCGTGCCAACCCAACAGACACTTTCGGAGATACCTGTAGTGTACCTTTATAGCCACCCAGTTATGTTGTGACGTTTGGCACACCCAAAGTACTCCTACGGTATCCGGGAGTTGCACAATCTCATGGTCTAAGGAAATGATACTTGACATTAGAGAAGCTTTAGCATACGAACTACACGATCTAGTGCTATGCTTAGGATTGGGTCTGGTCCATCACATCATTCTCCTAATGATGTGATCCCGTTATCAACGACATCCAATGTCCATGGTCAGGAAACCATAACCATCTATTGATCAACGAGCTAGTCAACTAGAGGCTTACTAGGGACATGGTGTTGTCTATGTATCCACACAAGTATCTAAGTTTCCTATCAATACAATTATAGCATGGATAATAAACGATTATCATGAACAAGGAAATATAATAATAATCAATTTATTATTGCCTCTAGGGCATATTTCCAACAGTCTCCCACTTGCACTAGAGTCAATAATCTAGTTCACATCGCCATGTGATTAACACTCACAGGTCACATCGCCATGTGACTAACACCCAAGAGTTTACTAGAGTCAGTAGTCTAGTTCACATCACTATGTGATTAACACTCAATGAGTTCTAGGTTTGATCATGTTGCTTGTGAGAGAGGTTTTAGTCACCGGGTCTGCAACATTCAGATCCATATGTACTTCGCAAATCTCTATGTCATCTTCTAGATGCAGCTACCACGTTCTATTTGGAGCTATTCCAAATAACTGTTCTACTTGGAGCTATTCTAAATTGTTGGTCCATTATATGTATCTGGTATCTCTACTCAAAGCTATCCGGATAGGTGTTAAGCTTGCATCGATGTAACCCTTTACGACGAACTCTTTTACCACCTCCATAATCGAGAAAATTCCTTAGTCCAGTAGTTACTAAGGATAACTTTGACCGCTGCCATGTGATCCATTCTTGGATCACTCTTGTACCCCTTGACTGACTCATGGCAAGGCACACTTCAGGTGCGGTACACAGCATAGCATAATGTAGAGCCTACGTCTTAAGCATAGGGGACGACCTTCGTCCTTTCTCTCTATTCTGCCATGGTCGAGATTTAAGTCTTAACTTCATACCTTAGAACTCAGGCAAGAACTCCTTCTTTGATTGATCCATCTTGAACACCTTCAAGATCATGTCAAGGTATGTGCTCATTTGAAAGTACCATTAAGCGTTTCGATCTATCCTTATAGATCTTGATGCTCAATGTTCAAGTAGCTTAATCCAGGCTTTCCATTGAAAAACACTTTTCAAATAACGCTATATGCTTTCCAGGAATTCTACGTCATTTTTGATTCACAATATGTCAACAACATACACTCATCAGAAATTCTATAGTGCTCCCACTCACTTCTTTGGAAATACAAGTTTCTCATAAACTTTGTATACACCAAAATCTTTGATCATCTCATCAAAGCATACATTCCAACTCCGAGATGCTTACTCCAGTCCTTAGAAGGATTGCTGGAGCTTTGCATACTTATTAGCATATTTCAGGATTGACAAAACCTTTTGGTTGTATCTCATACAACCTTTCCTCAAGAAAATCGTCGAGGAAACAATGTTTTGACATACTATCTGCAAGATTTCATAAATAATGCAGTAACTGCTAACATAATTCCAACAGACTTTTAGCATCGCTACGTGTGAGAAAGCCTCATCGTAGTCAACTCCTTGAACTTGTCGGGAAACATCTTAACGACAAGTCGATCTTTCTTAATGGTGAAACATACCATCATTGTCCGTCTTCCTTTTAAAATCCATCTGTACTCAACAGCCTAACGACCATCGAGTAGTTCTTCCAAAGTCTACACTTTGTTTTCATATATGGATCCTCTCTCGGATTTTATGGCCTCGAGACATTTATCAGAATCCGGGCCCACCATCGCTTCTCCATAGCTCATAGGTTCATTGTTGTCTAGCAACATGACTTCCAAGACAGGATTACGTACCACTCTGAAGTAGTACACATCCTTGTCGTCCCACGAGGTTTGGTAGTGACTTGATCTAAAGTTTCATGATCACTATCATAAGCTTCCACTTCAATTGGTGTAGGTGCCACAGGAACAACTTCCTGTGCCCTGCCACACACTAGTTGAAGAGACGGTTCAATAACCTCATCAAGTCTCCGCCATCCTCCCACTCATTTCTTTCGAGAGAAACTTTTCCTCGAGAAAGGACCCGATTCTAGAAACAATCCCTTATTGCTTTCGGATCTGAGACAGGAGGTATACCCAACTATTTTGGGTGTCCTATGAAGATGCATTTATCTGCTTTGGGTTCGAGCTTATCAGCCTGAAACTTTTTCACATAAGCGTCGCAGCCCCAAACTTTTAAGAAATGATAGCTTAGGTTTCTCTAAACCATAGTTCATACGGTGTCATCCCATCGGAATTACGTGGTGCTCTATTTAAAGTGAATGTGGTTGTCTCTAATGCCTAACCCATAAACCATTGTGGTAATTCAATAAGAGACATCATGGTATGAATCATATCCAATAGGGTGCAGTTCTGATGTTCGGACACACCATCACACTATGGTGTTCCAGGCTGTATCAGTTGTGAAACAATTTCCACAATGTCTTAATTCTGTGCCAAACTCGTAATTCAGATATTCATCTCTATGATCATATCATAGATATTTTATCCTCTTGTCACGACGATCTTTCAACTTCACCCTGAAATTACTTGAACCTTTCAATAATTCAGACTCGTGATTCATCAAGTAAATATACTCAACATCTACTCAAATCATCTGTGAAGTAAGAACATAATGATATCCACTACACGCCTCAGCACTCATTGGACTGCACACATCAAAATGTATTACTTCCAACAAGTTGCTTTCTAGTTCCATTTTACTGAAAACGAGGCTTTCAGTCGTCTTGCCCATGTGGTATGATTTGCGTGTCTCAACTGATTCAAAATCAAGTGAGTCCAAACGGTCCATTTGCATGGAGTTTCTTCATGCATATACACCAATAGACATGGTTCGCATGTCTCAAACTTTTCAAAAATGAGTGAGCCCAAAGATCCATCAAGATGGAGCTTCCTCATGCGTTTTATACCGGTATGACTTACGTGGCAGTGCCACAAGTAGGTGGTACTATCATTACTATCTTTTGGCATGAACATGTGTATCACTACGATCGAGATTTAATAAACCATTCATTTTAGGTGTAAGACCATTGAAGGTATTATTCAAATAAACAGAGTAACCATTATTCTCCTTAAATGAATAACCGTATTGCGATAGACATAATCCAATCATGTCTATGCTCAACGCAAACACCAATCTCGATGGTAGAGGGAGCGTACGATATTTGATCAACCTTGGAAATACTTCCAACACATATCGTTATCTCACCTTTAGCTAGTCTCCGTTTATTCCGCAGCTTTTATTTCGAGTTACTAACACTTAGCAACCGAACCGGTATCTAATACCCTGGTGCTACTAGGAGTACTAGTAAAGTACACATTAACATAATGTATATCCAATATACTTCTATCGACCTTGCCAGCCTTCTTATCTACCAAGTATCTAGGGTAATTCTGCTCCAGTGGTTGTTCCTCTTATTACAGAAGCACTTAGTCTCGGGTTTGGGTTTAACCTTGGGTTTCTTCACTAGAGCAGCAACTGAATTGCCGTTTCATGAAGTATCCCTTCTTGCCCTTGCCCTTCTTAAAACTAGTGGTTTCACTAACCATCAACAATTGATGCTCCTTCTTGATTTCTACTTTCGTGGTGTCAAACATCGCGAATATCTCAAGGATCATCATATATGTCCCTGATATATCATAGTTCATCACGAAGCTCTAGTAGCTTGGTGGTAATGACTTCGGAGAAACATCACTATCTCATCTGGAAGATCAACTCCCACTTGATTCAAATGATTGTTGTACTCAGACAATCTGAGCACAAGCTCAACAATTGAGCTTTTCTCCCTTAGTTTGCAGGCTAAGAAAAATCGTCGGAGGTCTTATACCTCTTGACGTGGGCACGAGCCTGAAATCCTAATTTCAGCCCTCGAAACATCTCATATGTTTCGCGACGTTTCAAAACGTCTTCGGTGCCTCAACTCTAAACCGTTTAGCATTACGCACTGAACTATCATGTAGTCATCAAAACGTGTATGTCAGATGTTCACAACATCCACAGACGACGTTCGAGGTTCAGCACACTGAGCGGTGCATTAAGGACATAAGCCTTCTATGAAGCAATGAGGACAATCCTCAGTTTATGGACCTAGTCCGCATAATTGCTACTATCAACTTTCAACTAATTTTTCTCTAGGAACATATCTAAACAGTAGAACTGAAGCGCGAGCTACGACATAATTTGCGAAGACCTTTTGACTATGTTCAGGATAATTAAGTTCATCTTATGAACTCCCACTCAGATAGACATCCCTCCAGTCATCTAAGTGATTACATGATCCGAGTCAACTAGGCCGTGTCCGATCATCACGTGAGACGGACTAGTAAACATCGGTGAACATCTTCATGTTGATCATATCTTCTATACGACTCATGCTCGACCTTTCGGTCTTCTGTGTTCCGAGGCCATGTCTGTACATGCTAGGCTCGTCAAGTCAACCTAAGTGTTTGCATGTGTAAATCTGTCTTACACCCGTTGTATGTGAACGTCTGAATCAAGCACCCGATCATCACGTGGTGTATTGAAACAACGAACTGTCGCAATGGTGCACAGTTAGGGGGAACACCTTCTTGAAATTTTAATGAGGGATCATCTTATTTACTACCGTCGTTCTAAGCAAATACGTTGCATAAACATGATAAACATCACATGTAATCAAATAGTGACATGATATGGCCAATATCACTTTGCTCCTTTTGATCTCCATCTTCGGGGCTCCATGATCATCATTGTCACCGGCATGACACCATGATCTCCATCATCGTGTCTTCTTGAAGTTGTCTCGTCAACTATTACTTCTACTACTACAGCTAACGGTTAGCAATAAAGTAAAGTAATTACATGACGTTTATGTTGACACGCAGGTCATAAATAAATTAAGACAACTCCTATGGCTCCTGCCGGTTGTCATACTCATCGACATGCAAGTTGTGATTCCTATTACAAGAACATGAACAATCTCATACATCACATATATCATTCATCACATCCTTTGGCCATATCACATCACATAGCATACCCTGCAAAAACAAGTTAGACGTCCTCTAATTGTTGTTTGCATGTTTTACGTGGTTGCTATGGGTTTCTAGCAAGAACGTTTCTTACCTACGCAAAGACCACAACGTGATATGCCAATTGCTATTTACCCTTCATAAGGACCCTTTTCATTGAATCCGTTCCGACTAAAGTGGGAGAGACAGACACCCACCAGCCACCTTATGCAACTAGTGCATGTTTGTCGGTGGAACCGGTCTCACGTAAGAGTACGTGTAAGGTTGGTCCGGGCCGCTTCATCCCACGATGCTGCCGAATCAAGATAAGACTAGTAACGGCAAGCATATTGAAAAAAATCAACGCCCACAACTACTTTGTGTTCTACTCGTGCATAGAATCTACGCAATAGACCTAGCTCATGATGCCACTGTTGGGGAACGTAGCAGAAATTCAAAATTTTCCTACGTGTCACCAAGATCTATCTATGAAGAGACTAGCAACGAGGGGAAGGAGAGTGCATCTACATACCCTTGTAGATCGCTAAGAGGAAGCGTTCAAGATAACGGGGTTGATGGAGTCGTACTCGTCGTGATCCAAATCACCGATGATCCTACTGCCGAACGGACGGCACCTCCGCGTTCAACACACGTACAGCCCGGTGATGTCTCCCATGCCTTGATCCAGCAAGGAGAGAGGGAGAGGTTGAGGAAGACTCCATCCAGCAGAAGCACAACGGCGTGGTGGTGATGGAGGAGCGTGGCAATCCTGGAGGGCTTCGCCAAGCACCGCAGAAAGAGGAGGAAGAAGAGACGCAGGGCTGCACCAATGAGAGATTGAATCACGTGTGTTATGGGCAGCCCCCCTAGGCCTCATATATATTGGGGAAGGGGAGGGGCTGTGCCCCCTCTAGGGTTCCCACCCCTAGGGGGGGCGTCAGCCCTAGATGGCCAAGGGGTGGCGGCCAAGTGGGGGGAGGAGAGGGAGGCGCAGGGTGTATGGGCCTTAGGGCCCGTATGCCCTTAGGGTTTGCCCCCTCTCCCTTCTAGGCGTATGGGCCTTAGTGGGGCTGGTGTCCTTGGCCCATGTAGGCCAAGGAGCACTCCCTACAGCCCATGTGACCCCCCGGGGCAGGTGGCCCCACTTGGTGGACCCCCGGGACCCTCCCGGTGGTCCCGGTACGTTACCGATAAACCCCGAAACTTTTCCGGTGACCAAAACAGGACTTCCCATATATAAATCTTTGCCTCCGGATCATTCCGGAACTCCTCATGATGTCCGGGATCTCATCCGGGACTCCGAACAACATTCGGTAACCACATACAAACTTCCTTTATAACCCTAGCGTCATCGAACCTTAAGTGTGTAGACCCTACGGGTTCGGGAGACATGCAGACATGACCGAGACGTTCTCCGGTCAATAACCAACAGCGGGATCTGGATACCCATGTTGGCTCCCACATGTTCCACGATGATCTCATCGGATGAACCACGATGTCAAGGACTTAATCAATCCCGTATACAATTCCCTTTGTCTATTGGTACGATACTTGCCCGAGATTCGATCGTCGGTATCCCGATACCTTGTTCAATCTCGTTACCGGCAAGTCTCTTTACTCGTTCTGTAACACATCATCCCGTGATCAACTCCTTGGTCACTTTGCACATATGATAATGTCCTACCTAGTGGGCCCAGAGATACCTTTCCGCTTACACGGAGTGACAAATCCCAGTCTCGATTCGTGCCAACCCAACAGACACTTTCGGAGATACCTGTAGTGTACCTTTATAGCCACCCAGTTACGTTGTGACGTTTGGCACACCCAAAGTACTCCTACGGTATCCGGGAGTTGCACAATCTCATGGTCTAAGGAAATGATACTTGACATTAGAAAAGCTTTAGCATACGAACTACACGATCTAGTGCTATGCTTAGGATTGGTTCTTGTCCATCACATCATTCTCCTAATGATGTGATCGTGTTATCAACGACATCCAATGTCCATGGTCAGGAAACCATAACCATCTATTGATCAACGAGCTAGTCAACTAGAGGCTTGCTAGGGACATGGTGTTGTCTATGTATCCACACATGTATCTGAGTTTCCTATCAATACAATTATAGCATGGATAATAAACGATTATCATGAACAAGGAAATATAATAATAATCAATTTATTATAGCCTCTAGGGCATATTTCCAACACGCCCGCGCTCGCGGCCTGGGGCGCCGGTGCACCCTGCACTTCAGGTTTGATTGCGATGCCACCCTCTATGTGAGGGTGTTTGGGGAAGATGGTCGTCGCGCGGGGTGTTGCCCTGAGGACGACGACCGCGGCCGGGGGCCCGCTCCGACGGTGATGGAGGAGATAGCGCCCGCGCGGATGGCGGTGCCCGAGACTCCCCAAGCTTCATCAACTCTTCCTCAAGCGACTCCTCCAGCGGTGGCCGCAGTCAACCCCTGCGCCGTCGAGCTTGCTTGGGAGGTGGTGGCTCGTCCGCCCGCCGTCGTACCCCGATGAAGCGCGAGAGGGAGTCTTCCCTGAGGCCCGGAGGCAGCCCGAGTCGCCTCCGCGGGCCGATGTGAGGAGGGCTGCACCGGGCTCGTCCTTTCCTTTTCCTTTTGTTTCCTGTGTAAGACAAAACAGCTGCATGGAGCCCCGCTGGGGCGTGTTGGGAATTATTGCCGTTTTAGCCATTACCTTGATCTTATTTTTGCGCCTCTTAACTACACGCCTGTGCGTAGATAGTTTTTGACCCCTGCCAGGGGGGGCGACCGACCCAGGCCCTGTGTGCGCGTCGCGGTGCCCGAGGGGCACGGACTAGAGGGGTGCTCCTGTAACGTGCCCGGGCCATGAAACCTTCCAGCAGCTAGAGCAGAAACGCTCGCGAGGATGTTTGAGTACCATCCCTCGCGAGGTTGTTTATGAGAGAAACCAAAGCGAGGAGCAAGAATCGACGAACCACAAATCAGCAACAGCGATAACTTCGATAAGACTTCAAATGCAAGTAAACACGTCAACTGCGGAAAGCAAATGAAAAAGCCGCGTCCGGCACCTAATCTAGTCTTCGACGTCTTCTCACCAGCGTGGAGCTAAGTGCTGCCACTAGGCATGGGGGGAGCCCCAGGGCCTGAGGCCGGCGCTCCTGAGACTCCAGGGCGTGTACAGCCCCACTCATTATTACGT
This sequence comes from Triticum monococcum, assembly GCA_034509565.1. Taxonomy (NCBI): domain Eukaryota; kingdom Viridiplantae; phylum Streptophyta; class Magnoliopsida; order Poales; family Poaceae; genus Triticum; species Triticum monococcum. The sequence continues at coordinate 482,306,980 of CM067843.1, forward strand.
GAGAGTGTCACAGGGCGGCGAGCTTCACAGGCATTGGCCATGCTTCACAGGCTCCGGGCCTTTTCGAAAACGCGATAGCTTCACAGGCACTCGCCTTGCTTCACAGGCTCTGGGCCTTTCTCAGGACGCGATAGCTTCACAGGCTCCGGGCCTTTCTTCTTAGAGGTAATCAACTTCACAGGCACTTGCTTTCTTCACAGGCTCCGGGCCTTTTCCAAAAAGGGAAGGTCTTCACAGGCGTTCGCCTTCTTCACAGGCTCTGGGCCTTTTCCAAAAAGGGAAAGTCTTCACAGGCGTTCGCCTTCTTCACAAGCTCTGGGCCTTTTAGGGGTAGAACCTCCGGAGGTGCTGGATGTTCCACGCGTTCTGGACCGGCTCCCCCTCTTAAGTCTCCAAGCGCACGGAGCCTGGCCTGGAAACATGAACAACCTTGAATGGGCCCTCCCACATGGGAGAGAGCTTGTGCAGCCCCTCCCTGGAGAGAACCCGCCTGAGTATGAGGTCTCCTACCTCGAGGGTCCTGGGGCGGATGTTGCGGCAGTGATATCATCGTAGCGCCTGTTGGTACCTTGCCGCTCGCAGCGCGGCTTCCCGGCGGCGTTCCTCCCCCAGCACGAGGTCCATCCCCCGCATGGCGTCCTGTTGCGCCTCGTCGAACGCCAGCACCCGTGCGGAGCGACGCCTAACCTCGTGAGGAAGGACTGCCTCGGCTCCATAGACCAGGAAGAACGGGGTCTCCCCAGTCGGTTTGGTCGTGGTTGTGCGGATGGATCACAACACGGACTGAAGCTCGTCGTACCAACCTCTGCCGCAGGCCTCTAGCTTCTTCTTGAATGTCCTGGTCTTGAGGCCTCTCAGGACCTCCGCGTTGGCTCGTTCGGCCTGCCCATTGCTTCGCGGGTGTGCCACCGAAGCGTAGCATATCTGCGTCCCAAGGTTAGCACAGTATGTTTTGAAGAGATTACTGGTGAACTGCGAACCATTGTCCGTGATGATGCAATTCGGTACCCCGAACCGGCTCACGATACCCCTGATGAACTTGACCGCGGAGCCAGCGGGGATGGTACGGACAGCCTCCACTTCTGCCCACTTGGTGAACTTGTCAATGGCGACGTAGAGGTAACGGTAGCCCCCTGGCGCCCGAGGGAACGGGCCCAGAATATCCAACCCCCAAACTACGAAGGGCCACGAGATGGGTATAGTCTGCAGGCCCCCCGCCGGTTGATGGATCTGCTTGGAATGAAACTGGCAGGCCTCACAAGCCTTTACCAATTCGATTGCGTCGTTGAGCGCGGTGGGCCAATAGAACCCACTACGGAATGCCTTGCCGATGAGGGTCCGTGATGATGAGTGGTGTCCGCAGTCTCCGCCGTGTATGTCCTTCAGTAGTTCCTTTCCTTGCTCCCTGGAGATGCAGCGCAGAGATACATCATTTGGTCGCTTCCGGTAAAGTTCTCCATCTCTGATATAGTATGCCGTGGCCTGCCGCGCCACATGCTCCGCTTCCTCTTCCTTTTCCGGTAGGGCCCCTTGCGTTAAATAACTCCGGAGTTCTGCGATCCAGCACTCCTCCTGAGGTTCCATCGTCAGGAGAAGGCGTGCTCCTGAGGTCGGTCCGCCAACCAGGGCTCCCGAGGCTGGCGGCTGGGGGAGCTCCTCTCGAGACTGAGCGGTGTTTGATAACGTCAGCTGTGCTGAAGGTTTGAAGAGCCGCTCTTCGAAGATGCCGGGTTCCTGCGGCAACCGCCTGGACGCCCGCCCGGCTATGTCGTCAGCTTCCTGATTGGTGCCATGGGGCACGTGCTTCAGCTCCAGCCCCCAGAACTGCTTTTCCATCCTGCGGACCTCCGCTAGGTAGGCCTCCATATGCTCGTCCTTCGGCTCGTACACCTTGTTGGAGAAGTTGACTAGGAGCTGCGAGTCACCCTTGACGGTGAGGCGTTTCACTCCCAGGGCTACTACGGCCTTCAACCCGGCTATCAGTCCCTCATATTCTGCTATGTTGTTGGAGACCTTTTCACCTTGCTGGAAACATAGCTGTGCGGCATAGTAGAGCTTATCCTGAGTGGGTGATATCAGCACCGCACCAGCCCCCGCGCCGTGTCTGGAGAACGCCCCATCGAAGTACATGACCCAGCCTTCCGGCGCCTCACTCCCCGGAGAGAGGGACCGATCCTTGTTGTCCCTGAGGCCTGGTGCCTCCGCCCATTCCGCTATGAAATCCGCCAATGCTGCTCCTTTGATGACCCTGGTTGTGCTGAACTCGAGCTGAAATGCCTGCAGCTCCATGTTCCACTCAGCGACCCTTCCGGCTGAGTTAGGGCTCCTGAGCACTCTCTCCAGGGGGTACGATGAGACGACTTTGATGGGATGAGCCTGGAGGTGGTGATGCAGCTTGCGCGAGGCTACCAGTAGCGCGAGGAGGAGCTTCTGAGGCATTGGGTACCATGCCATCGCGTCCCGTAACACCGTGCTAACAAAGTAGACGGGATGCTCAACAAGGCTGAAAGCATCTGGGGTTGCGGCGCCCTCGGGAGGTAAGGGCGCCTCACGAGATGATGTGGCCTCGGGAGGTGGACCATCCAGGCGTGCGGCCTCTCCTGCCTCCGGTGTATTCTTCGGCAGCTGACCCTCCTCAACTATGGTTGTGGCTTCTGCAGGCTTTCCTTGTTCCTGTTTTGTCTTGCCTCGGGCTGTCGCTGCGGTCTTGACTTGGCGCTCCTCCCCAACTGCCACCAGGGTTGCGCTGGCAGAGTAGGGAGTGGCGGCGAGGTAAAACAGCAGGGGCTCTTGAGGGCCCGGAGCCACCATGACTGGGGGACTGGTCAGGTACCTCTTGAGATCTTGAAACGCCTTATCTGCCGCTTCAGTCCATTCAAAGGGCCCCTTTTTCTTCATCAGCTGAAAGAAAGGCAGTGCTCGCTCCCCTAATTTGGAGATGAAGTGCCCTAGCGCGGTCATGCGCCTAGTGAGCTTCTGCATTTCTCTGAGGGTCTTTGGCGGACTCATGTCCTCAACCGCCTTGACCTTCTCGGGTTGGCCTCGATGCCACGATGGGACACGAGGAATCCCAAAAGCTTTCCCGAGGGGACGCCAAACACACATTTCTCCGGGTTGAGCTGCAGGTTTACTGCGTCAAGGCTCGCGAAGGTCTCCTCCAGGTCTTGTATCAGGGTCTTGGCCTCCCGAGATTTTACTACAATGTCATCAACGTAGGCTTCGACATTCTTTCCGAGTTGCGGGCCCAAGGTGATGTGCATCAGCCGCTGAAAGGTTGCCCCTGCGTTCCGCAGTCCAAACGGCATGCATGTATAGCAGTATACCCCGCACGTGGTTAAGAAGGCGGTCTTCTCAACGTCTTCTACCGCCATCTTGATCTGGTGATACCCGGAGAAGGCGTCCAGGAAGCATAGTAGGTCGCACTCCGCAGTGGAATCGACGATCTGGTCGATGCGGGGGAGCGGAAGCGGATCTTGTGGGCATGCCTTGTTGAGGTTGGTGAAGTCGACACACATGCGTTCCTTCCCCCCTTTCTTGGGCACAACGACAGGGTTGGCCAACCAGTCCGGGTATCGGACCTCGCGAATGACCCCAGCGGCTTCTAGCTTGCGGGTCTCTTGGACAATGAAGGCCTGCTTCTCCACGGACTGCCGCCTGGCCTTCTGCTTCACGGGGTGCACATTTGGGCACACGTTGAGGTGATGCTCGATGACACTCCTGGGGATCCCCGCCAGCTGATCGGGCTCCCAAGCAAATACCTTCTTATTCGCGCGCGGGAACTTGACCAAGGCCTCCTCCTGCTCAGGCTCAAGGTTGGCGCCTATGGTGAAAGTGGCACTGGAGGACCCGTCCTCGTCGACGGGTATCTACTTGGTTTCTGCCTTGTCCTGGGTGAACAACTGCTTCTTCTTGGCGGGCGCAGCCCCCTTGGGCTCAGGGGTCTCCGCGTTGACGGGCCGTGCCGATGCCGCCATCTTGACGGCGAGCTTGAGTACTCGCAGGGCGTCCCCGGTGTCCCCGGGCACGGCGAGGGTACCGCTGCTCCCGGGCATCTTCATGAGGTTGTACGCCGGGTGCGTGGCGGCCATGAACTGAGCCAGTGCCGAGTAGCCGAGGATGGCGTTGTAAGGGAGGCCGATGGGGGCGATGTCAAAGTCGACCATCTCCGTGCGGAAGTTGTCGTAGGTGCCGAAGGTTACCGAGAGCCGGATCTGTCCCAGGGAGTCGGATGATCCTCCCCCGACGCCCGAGAAAGATCGGCTGGGTCGCAGCCGCTCCCGGGGTATGCAGAGGAGGTTGAAAGTCTCGACCGAAAGCATGCTGAGGCCCGCGCTGCCGTCAACGAGGGTTCTGGTGACGGCCACCTGGCAGATGGTGGGGGTGCACAACAGGGGAAGCGCGCCCGAGCCGACCAGGTTGGTGGGGTGGTCCTCCGAGCTGAAGGTCAGACCGACCTCGCACGCCGCCCGGTCCGGGGGAGCCCCCTGCTGTGTGGAAACGGCGCTAACCCAGCGGGCAAAAGGCTTGACGTGGCGACTCGTGGGCGGCGCTTGCGAGCCGCCCAGGAGGGCCGCAACGACCGGAGGCGTCGATGTTGCGGTGCAGCTACTCTGCCGCGTAGGCAGATGCTGGGGGGGTGCTTGCCGCTCGTTCCCCACCAGGCCGGTGGCGGTGTTGAAGGCGGGCGACGGGGGATAACGAGAGCGCCCACCAGCGAGGGCCGCCGGGGCGACGCGAGCTCGACTGGCGCCGTGCATGGATGCGGCGGCCGGAGGAGGACGGAGCGGTGGAAGACAGATTCCGGCGCACCCCTACCTGGCGCGCCAAATGTCGGATCACGGGTTTCGACAGACCCTTAAGGTTCAAACACTGGGGTGCGCGCAGAGATCACGCCTTCTACCTGCCCGTCTCGCAAAGATCTAAACTATTAAAAGAACTGCACAAGAGACTCAAGATTTATACTGGTTCTGGCCACCATTGTGGTGTAATACCCTACTCCAGTGTGTGGTTGGTGGATTGCCTCCTGGGGCTGGTGATGATGAACAATACAAGGAAGAACGGCCTCGCGAGGGTCTGTTCTTGGCTGGGGCGATGAACTGCTAGGAGGAGTTCAGTCACCCTTCTCTCTCTCTCACTCACTCTCTCTGCTTGCCAACCGAACGAACCAACACCCCCTTGCTATGCGGGTGGCTGGTCCTATTTATAGGCAAAGGCCCTGGGCCTCTTCCCAAATATTGAGCGGGAAGGGCGCCAACAATTGGCCAATTCGAAGGGGAACATCTAGTACACTTATCCTGACTAAAGTTGGTCTTCGCCTGCCAAAGGCTCTGTGGTGACGCCGTGCTGGGCTCCATGGTGACCTCCGTCTCGTAGTCCTCCTGGTCTTGGTCTCGTTGCACCGAAATGGCAACCTTTGCCTGATGCCTCGGTACTCCGCGGCTACGCTTGCAACCTTTGCACCAAAGAGGAAAGAAGGACGCTGCGCGCGCTGGCGCCCGCCTGGCACCCTCGATCGTCATGGCTTGCGTCATGGGCACCTCGCGAGGTACCCTACCTTGATCTCTCCGCCTCCTCGCGAGCCAGCCTAAGGAGGCTGCGCCTGAGGATGCGCCGTGTCGTCCGCCCCGCGAGGCTTGGCCCCTCGCGAGGGTCTTGAGTCTTGTGTTGATGAAGATGGGCCGCACTGGGCCTCCTTTGAGCCACGCCGCAGGCCGTAGGCAGGCAAGTCTGGGGACCCTCGTTTCCAGAACGCCGACAATAGGTGAAGTAGCAAACTTAGGATCACATTTCATTTTAGCATTCAAAGTTTTTTCTCTATACTTGCATAATAATGTTTCCAAAGCATCTCTATCCTTACAAGCAAGAATTTCTCTAGTTGTCTCCTCATACATAACATAACCTTCCGGTACCTTTGGCAATTCATATCTAGGAGAACTAGATGTAATGGGTGTTTCAAGACTTTCAGTTTCAAGCTCTTCATCAGTTTCAACATTCACAAAAGCTTTAGTTCTAGCAATTTCTTCATCAAGGAATTCACCTAGTTGCACATTATCATCAAGCAAGGTACTAGCATCATCATGAGTATCATTCATAGCAGAAATAGCATCATCAGTAACTTGCAATATATCAGAATTGATGGCATGTGGTGGTGTTGCAAGTCTACTTATAATAGAAGGCGAATCTAAAGCGGAGCTGGATGGCAGTTCCTTACCTCCCCTCGTCTTAGAGGAAAAAATCTTAGTCTTAGCATCCTTCAGATTCTTCATAGTGATAATTTGATAATAATCCCAATTGACTCAACAAATATAGCTATGCTCCCCGGCAACGGCACCAGAAAAAGGTCTTGATAACCCACAAGTATTGGGGATCGCAACAGTTTTCGAGAATAGAGTATTCAACCCAAATTTATTGATTCGACACAAGGGGAGACAAAGAATATTTGCAAGTATTAGCAGCTAAGTTGTCAATTCAACCACACTTGGAGATTAATTATCTGCAGAAAAGTGATCAGTAGCAAAGTACTATGATAGTTCTGATAGTAGTAGCAACAACAATAGTAATGGTAACAGTGATAGCAATGATTTTGTAGCAAGTATAGCAGTAGCAGTAGCAGTAGTAACTTAGCAAGAGCAATATGAGATAAATTTGTAGGCATTGGATCGGTGAATTCGTTGGATGATATTCGTCATATAACAGTCATAACCTAGGGCGATATGGCACTAGCTCCAGTTCATAAATATAATGTAGGCATGTATTCCATAAATAGTCATACATGCTTATGGAAAGAACTTGCATGACATCTTTTGTCCTACCCTCCCGTGGCAGCGGGGTCCTATTGGAAACTAGGGGATATTAAGGCCTCCTATTAATAGAGAACCAGAATAAAGCATTAACATAGTGAATACATGAACTCCTCAGACTACGGTCATCATCGGGAAGTGTCCCGACTATTGTCACTTTGGGGTTGCCGGATCATAACACGTAGTGGATGACGATAACTTGAAAGGTTGTATCTAGAACATAGATATAATGGTGATAACATAAACGGTTCAGATCTGAAATCACGGCACCCGGGCCCAAAGTGACAAGCATTAAGCATGGCAAAGTCATAGCAACATCAATCTCAGAACATAATGGATACTAGGGATCAAGCCCTAACAAAACTAACTCGATTACATGATGAATCTCATCCAACTCCTCACCGACTAGCGAGCCTACGAAGGAATTACTCACTCCCGGTGGGGAGCATCATGGAATTGGCGATGGAGAAGGGTTGTGATGACGAAGATCGAAGATCCCCCTCTCCGGAGCCCCAAACGGACTCCAGATCTGGCCTCCCAATGAAGAACAGGAGGTTGCGGTGGCTCCGTCTCATGAAACATGATAATTCTTTCTCCCTGATTTTTTCTCCAAAAATGTGATTTTAGAGTATTAGGGCTGAGGTCTGCAGGGCCACCAGGTGGGGACAACCCACCTGGGCGCGCCTTGGTGGGTTGTGCCCACCCAGGTGCCCCCTCTGGTGGTTCTTGGCTCCAGAAATTCTTATTTATTGAATAAAAATCCCCACAAAGTTTCGTTCCAATCCGAGAACTTTTATTTCTGCACAAAAACAACACCATGGTAGTTCTGATGAAAACAACATCAGTCCAAGTTAGTTTCATTCAAATCATGCAAAATAGAGTCGAAAACAAGAGGAAAAGCATTAGGAAAAGTAGAAACAACAGAGACATATCAGTCGTCCAGCCGCTGTAGGGTGCCTCGGCTGTAGTCCGTCTGGCGGGAGGAATCTCCAGGCGTCAGACATCTGAGAGCTGTAACTTGTAGAAGCTCTGTTTCTTCCATCTTCTCTTCCATGCTTCCCTCGTAGATGGTGTAGTTGTACACTTGCGCTCGCACTCCTCCTCATCGTCCGTGGCGGTCCGACAATACCTATGTATGCACACGAGTGGAGTGTCAAGTAGTATACCATCCTCGAAGGGGTCAAGTGAACATGTGTAAAGGAGATGATTCACCTTTATGTATGTGAAGTGGATGTCACATGTGTCACTTACCAAATGGGCTCTTGAAATGGTGATGTCCATAGGATGCTCCGCATCACGGTTAGTCATATATACCCATTTATGTGTCAGATACACCCTAGGGTTTCTCTGGTTACTCCTGCCTCCCCCTTTTTGGAATAGAAATCCTATGGTTATGTTCTCTCAACCCATGAAATCTGAGTAAGTTTTGTTAGATCCATGTAGTGTATTGATTGTTTGAGTGGTACAAATGATACGTGATTAGTTGTTTCATCTGTGCAAATAATTTCTGCTAATAATCTGACTAGGGTTAGTGTTCATGCTAATAATTCCTAGCTAGGTCTTGACAATTGATTTTGAATGACCTACATATATATTTGTGCCATTTTTTCAAGATTGGTTTGTACATAGATGATTGTGCTTAAAAATCGAATCATAATGTTTAGATATTTCTAAAAATAGCCATAAAATCCTAATCCTACTTTACGGCATGTAAAAATTGATTTGATGCCAAATTTTGGCAATAGCCAAATGTTCACTAGAGATTAGTTTGTATTCCAAATTTGACGTCACATTTTTTACTATATGTATAGGTGCTATCTGACCATATCGATATCGAGGATGAAGATGGCCAGAGGAGGTACAAGAGGCAAATCCTTAGGGAGCTTTATGCGGGAATGCATAACAAGCGTATTAGGACCTTGAACGGGGGCTTTCAATGCCCATTTTGCAAACAAAGCTTCATGACGCATATCAATGTGTTCAGGCGCATGCAAGAGGAGGAGCCATTGGCTCCTTCAGGCAAAAGTATTCTTGTAGGGCGGCGCACGCTGCGTATGCTGAGTACCTAGAGAAGCTTCAGGATCGTGCCGGCAAATGAGATGAGATGTGGGATTGAACTATGTATGGCTATGTAGTGTCTTAATTATAAATGTGCTTGAGTATGCTTAATGACAGTTGGAACTATATACTTATGGTTGAACTATGCTTGTGTACGCTTATTATCTATGCATGAGTATGTTTAATCTGTGTTTACTTATGTCTAAATGTGGGATATGATGCAATCAGTTCGGTTGATGGAATCTACCTCCATCCTAGTTTATTGGTCCCCATTGTAATTTGTGTTAAATTTTACCAAAGATTTAATTGACAAAATGTTAGTGCAGGTCAGCAAAAAGATGTGTATTTGAACATAGTGTTCAATGATATAATTTTTTGTGACATGCATAAATATTTCTTAGTTAAATCTTTGGTCAAAATTTGGCACAAATTACAAAGGGGACCAATAAACCAGGACGGAGGTAGTACGTCAATCACACATGGTTCTCAAATTGGAACCGTGTGCAGTGACTTTTATTTTCCCAGTTACGTCAATCACAGACGGTTGGCTCTAGCAAACCGTTGCCTCTGAAAATCTTTGTGGGACAGAAAACCCTCACCACCCAATTCAAAAAAGAAAAAAAAAGAAAACCCTCACCATCCCCACGTCACAAAAACAATCACCCCTCCCACCACCCTCTCCAGACCCCATTCACACCTGCACAAGCTCCTCCGTGACTCTGCATGGCACCACCTATCACCACGACAACCACTTAGCTCGAAACTTGTCACTGCCGCCAGGCTGCCGGCAAACCCCGCCACATTTCGCCACTTTCGCTTGCCGCCGCCTATCGCCATCGACTTTCTCGACGCTGCTCGCAGTTGATCGAGCTTAGCCTGATTGGGGAATCTGTGGTATTGAGGGTTTTTTCTCATGTACAACAAGGTAACTAATTTACTGATCTATTCTCTCATCTCTTATCCCACTTCATCTGCCTCCTTTACTCAGCCGGCCGAAATCGCCATCAATTCAATTTTATTCGAGTTGATTTGAGGTTTTTTTTTTCATTCGTAGAGTCTACAATGCGCGGACACATCAGGTCTTTGCGGCCTTGACCAGACATCCGTGGATTCCATCTCATCATACTAGATAACTTCAGGATGCGCACGATTTGTTCAATGTCACCCTACATCAGTTGGCATGGCCTACTTTCCTGAACATATACTATATATTGCTACATCTGGATAAAAGGTGCCACATGCAACATATATGTCAAAGGGGATATTTTTTTCCTCTTAATTATATATTAGGCAAATTAATGATGTGTTTTTCTTTTGATTACTCTCAATATTCCCATGACATCATGGTTACACTATCTGTTTAATTTTTGTCCTTTGATTTCAACTGATGTACTGTTCTTCCAGTTTCGCCCATATTTGCATTTTACCATATTCTTTAACAATCCTACCATTTTCTGCAACACATCCCTTGCTATGCAACATCATCTGTAGTACACAATCTTGCCCTTTACATAAATCAAGACTGCATGGATGTCATACTAAACACAAACCATGGATTTACAATCACTGCTACTGTAAGACTTGATGAACGTGGTGACTCCTATTTTGGCACGGGCCTTTGGACATAAATTTCTAAGTTTTATGTACTAAAAGCTGGCAGTAAAATTGCACTACGCATAAAAGAGCCTGGTCATGAGATATATGCTAAATTCCCCAACGATATCATCCGTCCAGACTTTGTTTGAAGTAAGTGTTCTTTTCAAGTATCTACATGTTGACTTGCCCAGCAATATCAAAGGAATTATGTAGTATTTAAGCAACCAAATGTTATTCCACTTTCTTACTATATTCCTACCTACTAACTTCTAGTTACCAATACACTTTTCTTTTGCCCCTCTTAACTAAATGTTCCCTGTACTCCCACTTCTATCAGAAAGCGCCACTAATGAGGAAACTCTGGAGGTGGAGAATGAGGCTGCCAACAAGCGAAGGCGGGTCAAGAAAGAACCGCAGCGACTCCAGCAGGCCTAGACTTCATCAACATCCTCCCTGATGATATGTTGATAGTCATCATTTCCCTCCTCCCAATCAAATATGAGGCGAGGACAACCGTCCTTTCCCGTCAGTGGCGCACCCTATGGACTCCACCCCTCTTGACCTCATTGACGCCCATGAGCTCTGCCATGTCACAAAATCTTGGATGTGTTCTCCCAGATCCACACCAGTCACCTTGGCCCAATCAGAGGCCTTATCACGGGCAAGTTCCATTCCAACAGCAAGGACCGAGCCAAGCTTGACGAGTGGTTCTGATCCCCCGCCCTGGATCAGCTCGAGGAGCTCAGTTTTAATGATGGGCATATGCGCTCGCTACCAACATCCGCGCTCCGCCTCGTGCCCATGCTACGCCTCGCCTAGTTCATGAACTGCCATCCCCCTTAATGACACGTCCGCTCTTTTCCACCATGATTGAAGAACCTCGAGCTTGTCCTCGTCTAAATCCCAAAGGACTACACTCGAGTACCTTCGTCCTCAGGTGATCAATGGGTTGAGTAGCTTCCACATCACCTCCATAACTCTTTGGACTATTTATGTGTGTTGCTGGTGCTACAACAAGAGATTACAAAAGGTGCACCACAATATGGTCATTTAGGACACACCATCACTTGAGATATTACTTGTAGTTGATCAACAAGGTCCAACAAGAATCAATGTTGTTACTGCGCCAAAATTGACAGTGGTGGGCTACTCGTCTGTTGCTACTTCTTGAGCTTGCGTTGATTCTTCCCTTGACGAGGAAAGGGTGATGTAGCAAAGTAGAGATAAGTATTCCTCTCAGTTAAGAACCAAGGTATCAATCCAGTAGGAGTCATAAGCAAGTCCCCAATATATGCACCTACACAAACTAACAAACACTTGCACACAACGCGAAAAGGGGTTGTCAATCCCTTCACGGTCACGAACAAGAGTGAGATCTAATAGAGATAGGTATAAAAAAATAAAAGAGCAAACTAAAGTAAATATAAATAAATTGCAGCAAGCTATTTTTGGGTTTTTTGTTTATAGATCTGAAAATATATAATGGAAAATAGACCCGGGGGCCATAGGTTTCACTAGAGGCTTCTCTCTTGAAAGAAAACATATGATGGGTAAACAAATTATTGTTGAGCAATTGAAAGAAAAGCCCATAGTTATGACGATATCTAAGGAAATGGTCATGGATACAGGCATCACGTCTATGACAAGTAGACCAAAATGATTCTGCATCTAATACTATTACTCCACACATCGACCGACTCCTGCCTACATCTAGAGTATTAAGTTCATAAGAACAGAGCAACGCTTTAAGTAAGGTGACATGATGTAGAGGGATAAACCCAAGCAATATGATATAAACACCATCTTTTTATCCTTGATGGCAACAATACAATATGTGCCTCACTACCCCTTCTGTCACTGTGTGAGGACACCGCAAGATTGAACCCAAAACTAAGCACCTCTCCCATTGCAAGAAAAACCAATCTAGTTGGCCAAACCAAACCGATAGTTCGAAGAGAAATACAAAGATATCTTACTCATGCAAAAAAGCATTCAGAGAAGACTCAAATAATATTCATAGATAATCTGATCGTAAAAATCCACAATTCATTGGATCTCAACAAACGCACTGCAAAAGAATATTACATCGGATAGAACTCCAAGAACATCGAGGAGAACATTGTATTGAAGATCAAAGAGAGATAAGAAGCCATCTAGATACTAGCTATGGACCCTTAGGTCAGTGGTAAACTACTCACGCTTCATCGGAAGGGCAACAAGGTTGATGTAGGGGCCCTCCGTGATCGAATCCCCCTCCAGCAGAGTGCCGGAAAAGGCCCCTAGATGGGATCTCACGGGGACAGAGGCTGACGATGATGGAAAAGTTTTTTGGTGGATGCTTCTGATGTTTGGGGGATATTTGAGAATATATAGAGGTGGAACTAGGGTTAGGGGATTCCTGAGGGGCCCACAAGCTAGGGGCGCCCCCCCTGGGGCGCACCCTAGAGGCTCATGGCCTCCTCGGGACTCTTCTGGCCCTCTCTCCAAGTCACATGGGTGTCTTATAATCCAAGAAAAATCATCATAAAGTTTTATTCTGTTGGACTCCGTTTGATATTCCTTTTTTGTAGTAAGTCAAAAACAAGGAGAAAACAGAAACTGACACTGGGATCTAGATTAATAGGTTAGTCCCAAAAATAATATAAAATAGCATATTAATGTATATAAAACATCCAAAATAAATAATATAATAGCATGGAACAATAAAAAATTATAGATACATTAAAGATGTATCAAGCATCCCCAAGCTTAATTCCTGCTCGTCCACGAGGAGGTAAATAATAAAAATAGAATTTTTGATGTGGAATGCTACCTCACATATTTAATGCAATATTCTTTATTGTGGCAAGAATATTTAGATCTATAATACTCAAAACAAAAGTTTAATATTGGCATAAAAACAATAATGCATCAAGCATACTAATAAAGCAATCATGTCTTCTCAAAATAACATGTCCAAAGAAAGTTGTCCCTACAAAATCATATAGTCTGGCTATGCTCCATCTTCATCACACAAAGTATTTCATCATGCACAACCCCGGTGTTACTCAAGTAATTGTTTCATACTTTTAGTGTTCTCAAACTTTTTCAACTTTCACGCAATACATGAGCGTGAGCCATGGATATAGCACTATAGGTGGAATAGAATATGGTGGTTGTGGAGAAGACAAAAAAGAAGGAGAAAGTCTCACATTAACTAGGCAAATTAATGGGCTATGGAGATGCCCATCAATTGATATCGATGCATGTGAGTAGGGATTTCCATGCAATGGATGCACTAGAGCTATAAGTGTATGAAAGCTTAAAAAGAAACTAAGTGGGTGTGCATCCAACTTGCTTCCTCATGAAGACATAGGTCAATTTGAGAAAGCTCATCATTGGAATATACAAGCCAAGTTCTATAATGAAAAATTCCCACTAGTATATGAAAGTGACAAAATAGGAGACTCTCTATCATGAAGAACATGGTGCTATTTCAAAGCACAAGTGTGGAAAAAGGATAGTAACATTGTCCCTCTCTCATTTTCTCTCTTTTTTTGTTTGGGCTTATTTGGCCTCTTTTATTTTCTTTAAAGTCCGGAGACTCATCCCAACTTGTGAGGGAATCATAGCTTCCATCATCCTTTCCTCACATGGAACAATGCTCTAATAATGATGATCATCACACTTTTATTTACTTACAATTCAAGAATTACAACTCGATACTAGAACAAAATATGACTATATATGAATGCCTTCGGTGATATACCGGGATGTGCAATGATCAAGAGTGACATGTATAAAAATTATGAAAGGTGGCCAAGTCACAAATACTATGCCAACCTCATGATCATGCAAGGCAATATGACAATGATGGTATGTGTCATAATAAAATGGAACGGTGGAAGTTGCATGGCAATGTATCTCGGAATGGCTATGGAAATGTCATAATAGGTAGGTATGGTGGCTGTTTTGAGGAAGGGTATATGGTGGGTTTAATGCACCAGCGAAAGTTGCACGGTACTAGAGAGGCTAGCAATGGTGGAAGGGTGAGAGTGTGTATAATCCATGGACTCAACATTAGTCATAAAGAACTCACATACTTATTGCAAAAGTTTATTAGCCATCAAAAAGAAGTATTAATACGCCTGCTCCTAGGGGATAGGTTGGTAGGAGTTAACCAGCGCGCGCTCCCGACCTCCACACAAAGCATGACAATCAAGAAAATAAATCAAGCTCTGACTTCATCACATAATGGCTCACCATACGTGCATGCTATGGGAATCACAAACTTAACACAAGTATTTCTACCAATCCACAATTACTCACTATCATGACTCTAATATCACCATCTTTATATCTCAAAATAAATGCAAAGAATAAAACTTCTCATATATTCAATGGTCTTATATGAAAGTTTTTATTATATCCCTCTCGGATGCCCATCATATTAGGACTAAATTCATAACATAAGAAAATTACCATGCTGTTTAAGACTCTCAAAATAATATAATTTAAGCATGAGAGTTCATCAATTTCTATAAAATAAAACCACCGTCGTGCTCTAAAAAGATATAAGTGAAGCACTAGAGCAAACTGCCTAGCTCAAAAGATATAAGTGAAGCACATAGAGTATTCTAATAAATTCACGATTAAAGCGTGTCCCTCTCAAAGGGTGTGTACAACAAGGATGATTTTGGTAATATAAAAAGCAAAGACTCATATCATACAAGATGCTCCAAGCAAAACACATATCATGTGGTGAATAAAAATATTGCCTCAAGTAAATTTACCGATGGATTGAAGACAAGAGAGGGGATGCCATCCGGGGCATCCCCAAGCTTAGATGCTTGGTTGTCCATGAATATTACCTTGGGGTGCCTTGGGCATCCTCAAGCTTAGGCTCCTGCCACTCCTTATTCCATAGTCCATCAAATCTTTACCCAAAACTTGAAAACTTCACAACACAAAACTCAACAGAAAACTCGTGAGATACGTTAGTATAATAAAATAAATCACCACTTTAGGTACTGTTGTGAACTCATTCTAAATTTATATTGGTGTTAGATCTACTATATTCTAACTTCTCCATGGTTCATACCCCCCGATACTACCCACAGATTCATCAAAATAAGCAAAAAACACATAGAAAACGGAATCTCTCAAAAATAGAACAGTCTGTAGTAATCTGGAAACTTTTGTATACTTTTGTAACACCAAAAAATCTAAAAATTTAGGAAAACCTAGGAAATTTTTATAAATCTTGTGTAAAAGATTTAGAATTTTATGACGCTTCTATGATTTTAAAATATTCTGCTACTGAATGCAAAAGTTTCTATTTTTCAGCAAGATCAAATCAACTATCACCATAGACCATCCCAAAGGTCTTGCTTGGCACAAACACTAAATAAAAACACCAAAACACAATTACTACAGAATTAATAATGTTTATTTGTTGAAAAACAATAGCAAAACCAAAAAAACAAAATAAAATTGGGTTGCCTCCCAACAAGCGCTATTGTTTAACACCCCTAGCTAGGCATAAAACATAGATCTAGGTATTGTCATCTTTGGTATGAAATCCATAAGTAGTACTCATAATAGATTCATATGGCAAATTATTTTATTTATTGGAAAGTGTTCATTGCCCTTCCTTAACGGAAATTGAAATCTAATGTTTCCTTCTTTCATATCAATAATTTCACCAATCGTTCTAAGGAAAGGTCTACCGAGAATAATAGGACATGTAGGATTGCAATCTATATCAAGCACAATAAAATCTACGGGCACATAATTCCTATTTGCAACAATAAGAACATCATTGATCCTTCCCATAGGTTTCTTAATAGTGGAATCCGCTAGATGCAAATTCAAAGAACAGTCATCAAATATATGGAAACCTAGCACATCACATAAAGTTTTCGGAATAGTGGAAACACTAGCACCCAAATCACACAAAGCATTACACTCATAATCTTTAATTTTAATTTTAATAGTAGGTTCCCACTCATCACAAAGCTTTCTAGGGATAGAAACTTCCAACTCAAGTTTTTCTTCAAACGATTTCATCATAGCATCAACAATATGTTTAGTAAAAGCTTTATTTTGATTATAAGCATGAGGTGAATTAAGCATGGATTGCAACAAGGAAATAAAATCTATCAAAGAACAATTATCATAATTAAAGTCCTTGAAATACAATAGAGTGGGTTCATCACTACTTAAAGTTTTGACCTCTCCAATCCCACTTTTATCAAATTTTTCATTAAGATCTTCAACCTCCAAATTATTGGGACGCATTCTAGCTAAAGTTGACTCATGTCTAGTCCCATATTTATAAATATTTATATTAGCAAACAAATATTCAGTAGGATTCAACCAATCACTTTAAGATCTTCATCATTATTTTCACAAAAACTAGAAGAACACGCTTTTACAAACCAATCTCTCTTAGCACGCATCCTAGCGGTTCTTTCTCTACTTTCATTAATAGAAACTTGAATAGATTTAAGAGACTCATTAATATCAATCTTAGGTGGCATAGATCTAATATTTAAAGAATCAATTCAAGAGAAATTCTGTCAACGTTCCTAGCCAAATCATCAATCTTAAGCAATTTTTCTTCTACCATAGCATTGAAATTATTTTGAGAATTAATTAAATATTTAATATTATTATCAAGATTAGAGGGTATTTTATTTTAATTTCCATAAGAATTGTTGTACGAATTACCGTAATTTTTTAGAGGAATTACTAGGAAATGGCCTAGGGTTGAAATTACCTCTTTATGCTTTATTACCAAAATTGTTCCTACCAACAAAATTCACATCCATAGATTCATTATTATTCTCAATCAAAGTGGACAAAGGCATTTAATTAGGATCAATAGGAGCACTCTTGCTGGCAATCAATTTTATAAGTTCTTCCATCTTTCCACTCAAAGTATTAAATTCTTCAATCGCATGCACCTTTTTACAAGTGGAAGATCTTTCGGTGTGCCATTGCGAGTAATTTGCCATAATATTATCTAGGAGTTTAGTAGCTTATCCTAATGTAATTTCTATAAAAGTACCTCCCACGGCGGAATCTAAAAGTTTTCTAGATGCAAAACTCAACCCGGCATAAAATTTTGTATGATCATCCATAAACTTAAACCATGAGTAGGGCAATTTCTTACCATCAATTTCATCCTCTCCCAAGATTGTGCAACATGTTCGTGACCAAGTTGCTTAAAATTCATTATATCATTCCTAAGGGAGATGATCTTAGCGGGAGGAAAATACTTGGAAATAAAAGCATCTTTACACTTATTCCATGAATCAATACAATTTTTAGGCAAAGATGGAAACCAAGTTTTAGCACGATCTCGTAGTGAGAACGGAAAAAGCTTCAATTAACAATATAATTATCCACATCTTTTTTCTTTTGCATATCACACAACTTAACGAAAGTATTTAGATGGGATGCGACATCTTCATTAGGACTTCCGGAAAATTGTTCTTTCACAACAAGATTCAACAAAGCGGCATTAATATCATAAGATTCTGCACTAGTGGTGGAGCAATCGGAGTACTAATAAAATCATTTTATTAGTGTTGGAAAAGTTACACAACTTGGTATTTTCTTGAGACACTGTGACAAACCAAGCAATCTAGCACACACGCAAAAGAAAAGCGAAGCAAAAATAGAAATGAAAGAAGGGCGAATAAAAAGGCAAATATTTTTGTATTTTTCTGAAAACATTTTAGAAGTGGGGGAGAGGAAAATGGCCAATAATGTAAGTGCAAGAGATGAGAGTTTATGATGGGTACTTTGTAGGCTTGATGAAGAACCTCCCCGGCAACGGCGCCAAAAATTCTTCCTGCTACTTCTTGAGCTTGCGTTGATTTTTCCCTTGAAGAGGAAATGGTGATGCAGCAAAGTATAGGTAAGTATTTCCCTCAGTTAAGAACCAAGGTATCAATCCAGTAGGAGCCACAAGCAAGTCCCCAATGTATGCACCTGCACAAACTAACAAACACTTGCGCACAACGCGAAAAAGGGGTTGTCAATCCCTTCACGCTCACGAACAAGGAGTGAGATCTAATAGAGATAGGTATAAAAGATAAATAAAGAGCAAACTAAAGTAAATATACATAAATTGTAGCAAGGTATTTTTGGGTTTTTTGGTTTATAGATCTGAAAATATATGATGGAAAATAGACCCGGGGGCATAGGTTTCACTAGAGGCTTCTCTCTAGAAAGAAAACATACGGTGGGTAAACAAATTACTGTTGAGCAATTGATAGCAAAGCCCATAGTTATGACGATATCTAAGGCAATGATCTTGAATATAGGCATCACGTCTGTGACAAGTAGACCAAAATGATTCCGGATCTACTACTATTGCTCCACTCATCGACCGACTCCTGCCTACATCTAGAGTATTAAGTTCATAAGAACAGAGGAACACTTTAAGTAAGGTGACATGATGTAGAGGGATAAACCCAGGCAATAGGATATAAACACCATCTTTTTATCCTTGATGGCAACAATACAGTACGTGCCTCGCTACCCCTTCTGTCATTGTGTGAGGACACCGCGAGATTGAACCCAAAACTAAGCACCTCTCCCATTGCAAGAAAAACCAATCTAGTTGGACAAACCAAACCGATAGTTCGAAGAGAAATACAAAGATATCTTAATCATGCATAAAAGAGTTCAGATAAGACTCAAATAATATTCATAGATTATCTGGTCATAAATCCACAATTCATCGGATCTCAACAAACGCACCGCAAAAGAATATTACATCGGATAGACCTCCAAGAACATCGAGGAGAACAATGTATTGAAGATCAAAGAGAGAGAAGAAGCCATCTACCCCACTAGCTATGGACCCTTACGTCTGTGGTAAACTACTCGCGCTTCATCGGAAGGGCGGCAAGGTTGATGTAGATGCTCTCCGTGATCGAATCCCCCTCCGGCAGAGTGCCGAAAAAGGCCCTAGATGGGATCTCACGAGAACAGAGGCTTGCGGCAGCGGAAAAGTATTTTGGTGGATGATGACCCACAAGTATAGGGGATCTATCGTAGTCCTTTCTATAAGTAAGAGTGTCGAACCCAACGAGGAGCAGAAGGAAATGATAAGCAGTTTTCAGCAAGGTATTCTCTGCAAGTACTGAAATAAGTGGTAACAAATAGTTTTGTGATAAGATAAATTGTAACGAACAACAAGTAACAAAAGTAAATAAAGTGTAGCAAGGTGGCCCAATCCTTTTTGTAGAAAAGGACAAGCCGGAAAAAATTCTTATAATAGGAAAAGCGCTCCCGAGGACACATGGGAATATCGTCAAGCTAGTTTTCATCACGTTCATATGATTCACGTTCGGTACTTTGATAATTTGATATGTGGGTGGACCGGTGCTTGGGTGCTGTTCTTACTTGAACAAGCATCCCACTTATGATTAACTTCTATTGCAAGCATCCGCAACTACAACAAAAGTATTAAGGTAAACCTAACCATAGCATGAAACATGTGGATCCAAATCAGCCCCTTACGAAGCAACGCATAAACTAGGGTTTAAGCTTCTGTCACTCTAGCAACCCATCATCTACTTATTACTTCCCAATGCCTTCCTCTAGGCCCAAATAATGGTGAAGTGTTATGTAGTCGACGTTCACATAACACCACTAGAAGCTAGACAACATACATCTTATCAAAATATCAAACGAGTACCAAATTCACATGACTACTAATAGCAAGACTTCTCCCTTGTCCTCAGGAACAAACGTAATTACTCACAAAGCATACTCATGTTCATAATCAGAGGGGTAATAATATGCATATAGGATCTGAACATATGATATTCCACCAAATAAACCAACTAGCATCAACTACAAGGAGTAATCAACACTACTAGCAACCTACTAGCACCAATCCCGGACTTTGAGACAAGAATTGGATACAAGAGATGAACTAGGGTTTGGAGAAGAGATGGTGCTGGTAAAGATGTTGATGGAGATTGCCCTCTCCCGATGAGAGGAGCGTTGGTTATGATGATGGTGATGATTTCCCCCTCCAGGAGGGAAGTATCCCCGGCAGAACAGCTCTGCCGGAGCTCTAGATTGGATCCACCAAGGTTCCGCCTCGTGGCGGCGGAGTCTCGCCCCAAAAAGTTCCTTCCTATTTTTTTTCTCATCGAAAGACTTCATATAGGAGAAGATGGACGTCAGAGAGCCACCAGGGGGCCCACGAGGTAGGGGGGCGCGCCCTGGGGGGGCCACCCTCGTGAGCAGGGTGTGGGCCCCCTGGCCTTCATCTTTGGCGAGGATTTTTCTTTATTTATTTTAAGACATTCCATGGAGTTTCAGGACTTTTGGAGTTGCATAGAATAGGTCTCTAATATTTGCTCCTTTTCCAGCCCAGAATTCCAGCTGCCGGCATTCTCCCTCTTCATGTAAACCTTGTAAAATAAGAGAGAATAGCCATAAGTATTGTGACATAAAGTGAAATAACAACCCATAATGCAATAAATATGGATATGAAAGCATGATGCAAAATGGACGTATCAACTCCCCCAAGCTTAGACCTCGCTTGTCCTCAAGCAAAAAGCCGATAACAATGAATATGTCCTCATATTTAGAGGTAGAGGCCTCAATAAAAATAAAATACGGACATGAAGGCATCATGATTATTCTCATAACAGCAACATATATAGATTTTATCATATGATTACTTATGTTCAAGTGATGATCTATTCACAATACAAAAGTACAAATCATAAACCTTATTGGGCTCCGACAAACTATAATCTCAGTCATTGAGGCAATTGCAATTTATCATAACATCAGAAAGAGTCTATGTCAGAGCTAAAAAGCAAGTCCACATACTCAACTACCATTTAGTCCTCCATAATTGCTAACACTCACGCAACACTTGTGGTTATGGAGTTTTAATCGGACACAGAGAAAGATAGGGCTTATAGTTTTGCCCCACAACCTTTTACCTCAAGGGTAATGTCAACAATAATGGTTCATGCTCCCCTACATCCAATTAGATATATATATCATGTTCTTTCCAACATGCTGAGCTTGCCAAAGGATAAAATGAAAAAGAAAAGGTGAAGATCACCATGACTCTTGCATAAGGTAGAGGATAATAATAAAAGATAGGCCCTTCGCAGAGGGAAGCAGAGGTTGACATGCGCTTTTATGGTTGGATGCATAAAATCTCAATGCGAAAGAACGTCACTTTATATTGCCCCTTGTGATATGAACCTTTATTATGCAGTCCGTCGCTTTTATTACTTCCACATCACAAGATCGTATAAAGCTTATTTCCCTCACACCAATCAATCATACATATTTAGAGCAATTCTTATTGCTTTGCACCAATGACAACTTAGTTGAAGGATCTTACTCAATCCATAGGTAGATATGGTGGACTCTCATGGCAAAACTGGTTTAGGGATTTTGGAAGCACAAGTAGTATTTCTACTTGGTGCTGAGAATTTGGCCAGCATGAGGGGGAAAGGCAAGCTCAACAAGTTAGAGGATCCATGACAACATACTTTATCTCAGATATAAGAAAGACATAACTCATTACGTTGTCTTCCTTGTCCAACATCAACTCTTTAGCATGTCAAATTTTAATGAGTGCTCCCAATCATAAAAGATGTCAATGATAATATATCTATATGTGAAAACCTCTATTTCCTTATTACTTCCTATTAATTGCAACAATGACCAAAGCTATGTCTGCCAACTCCCAACAACTTTTAATCATCATACTCTTTCTATGTGAAGTCATTACTCTCAATAAAGATCAATATGAACTTTTTGTTTCTTTTTTATTATTCTTTTCTCTTTTTCTTTTGTTCACCCAAGATCATGGCAAAATAATCAAGCCCTTGACTCAACACTAATATTTATTATATATAGCTCACGGACTCGATTACAAAGAGAGATCAAAAAGCAAAACTCAAAACTAGATCATGCTATAAACTTTATTCTAGTAGATCAAGATACTACTAATAGGATCGAACTAAGAAAAAGATAAAGATAGGAATTGTGATGGTGATACGATACTGGGGCACCTCCCCCAAGCTTGGCAGTTGCCAAGGGGAGTGCCCATACCCATGTGACAGATAATCGCACATCGAGTGTAAGAGGTCCTCTAGCTTGCGAATAATGCCCTTGAGTGCGACAATATGCTACTTCAACAAAATATTTTCTTGTGTGAGATACTTGTTTTGTATACGAGCTAACTCAATCATCTTGAAAGCTTCGATCTCGGTTGGGGTAAGAAGGTTATGATCAAGTTGAAGGATGTTTTTTGCTGCCGGAGCTTGATCCTCCGTGGCCTTCTTGATCCTTTCATCCTTGTTGACCCTCGTGGGTTCTTCCCTCTACAGATCTATCTTCATTAGCCAAGCATCGTTGTCACCATTGTTGGAGGAGGGAGACGACATGATGCCTAGCCTGGAAAACCCTGACAGAAAACAGTTCGAAACAAGAACAGAGGAGGTTTGTGTGATACGGAAGTCAAAACCTTCGGGAGAATATATAATGAATTTTTATCGACCAAAATACATATCGTGCAAGAAAACAGAGTCCGGAAGGCACACGAGGTGCTCACGAGGTAGGGGGGCGCGCCTAGAGGGGTAGGGCACGCCCACCACCCCCGTGGGGCCCTCGTGTCCTTCCCGGACTGCTACTTATTTTTCTATTTTTCTAAATATTCCAAAACAGAGAAATATTGCCTTAAAAATTGTTTTGGAGTCCGTTTACTTACCGTACCACATACCTATTCCTTTCCGGAGTCTGAAACATTCCAGAAAGTGTCCCTTATGTATTCCTCCAGGGTTACGGTTTCAATAATATTGGTTTCAACATTTATGGGATTACCTGAGATATAATGTTTAATTCTTTGACCGTTTACCACCTTCGGATTTGTGCCCTCGAAGTTGTTGATTTTTATGGCACCGGAACGATAGACCTCCTTGATAACATAGGGGCCTTCCCATTTAGAGAGAAATTTTCCTGCAAAAAATCTTAAACGAGAGTTGTATAGCAATACATAACCACCTACATTAAACTCACGCTTTTGTATCCTTTTGTCATGCCATCTTTTAACTTTTTCTTTAAACAACTTGGCATTTTCATAAGCCTGGGTTCTCCATTCATCAAGTGAGCTAATATCAAATAACCTCTTCTCACCGGCAAGTTTAAAATCATAGTTGAGTTCTTTAATAGCCCAATATGCCTTATGTTCTAGTTCGAGAGTTAAGTGACATGCTTTCCCATAAACCATTTTATACGGAGACATACCCATAGGATTTTTGTATGCAGTTCTATATGCCCATAATGCATCATCAAGTTTCTTAGACCAATTCTTTCTAGACCTATTAACAGTCTTTTGCAAAATTAATTTGAGCTCTCTATTGCTCAACTCTACTTGACCACTAGACTGTGGGTGATAAGGAGATGCAATTCTATGATTAACATCATATTTAACAAGCATTTTACGGAAGCCACCATGAATAAAGTGTGAACCCCCATCAGTCATTAAATATCTAGGGACCCCAAACCTTGGAAAAATAACTTCTTTAAGCATTTTAATAGAAGTGTTATGATTAGCACTACTAGTTGGAATAGCTTCTACCCACTTAGTAATGTAATCAACAGCAACTAGAATATGTGTGTATCCATTAGAGGCAGGAAAAGGTCCCATGTAATCAAAGCCCCAAACATCAAACGGTTCAATAACAAGAGAATAATTCATAGGCATTTCTTGATGTCTAATAATATTACCAATTCTTTGACATTCATCACAAGACAAGACAAACTTACGGGCATCCTTGAAGAGAGTAGGCCAATAAAAACCAGATTGCAATACCTTATGTGCAGTTCTATCTCCAGCGTGGTGTCCTCCACTCAGAATGACACTTGCGTAGGATCTGTTCCTGTTCATGCATAGGTACACACCGTCTAATAACACCATCTACTCCTTCTTTATAACGATGTGGGTCATCCCAAAAGTAATGTCTCAAGTCATAGAAAAACTTTTTCTTTTGTTGGTATGTGAAGCTAGGTGGTATAAACTTAGCAACAATATAATTAGCATAATCAGCATACCATGGAGTACTACGAGAAGCACTTATAACATTTAATTATTCATCAGGAAAATTATCGTTAATAGGCAGTGGGTCATCAAGAATATTTTCTAGCCTAGACAAGTTGTCTGCAACGGGGTTCTCAGCTCCCTTTCTATCAACAATATGCAAATCAAATTCTTGTAGCAAGAGAACCCATCTAATAAGTCTAGGTTTAGCATCTTTCTTTTCCATAAGGTATTTAATAGCAGCATGATCAGTTTGAATAGTTACTTTAGAATCAACAATGTAAGATCTGAACTTATCACAAGCAAATACAACTGCTAAAAGCTCTTTTTCAGTACTAGAATAATTTCTTTGAGCATTGTCTAGAGTCTTACTAGCATAATGAATAACATTTAATTTCTTATCAACTCTTTGCCCTAGAACAACACCTACAGCATAATCACTAGCATCACACATAATTTCAAAGGGTAAGTTCCAATCAGGTGGCTGAACAACAGGTGCAGAGACTAATGCTTTCTTAAGTATTTCAAATGCTTCTACACAATGATCATCAAAGACAAATGGTATATCTTTTTGCAATAAATTAGTCAGAGGCCGAGAAATTTTTGAGAAGTCCTTAATGAACCTCCTATAAAATCCAGTGTGACCAAGGAAACTTCTTATACCTTTAATGTCCTTGGGACATGGCATCTTTTCAATAGCATCAACCTTGGCTTTATCAACTTCAATACCTCTTTCAGAAACTTTGTGCCCCAAGACAATACCTTCATTAACCGTAAAGTGGCACTTTTGCCAATTCAAAACAAGATTAGTTTCTTCACATCTGTGCAAAACTCGATCAAGATTGCTCAAGCAATCATCAAAAGAAGAACCATAGACGGAAAAGTCGTCCATGAAAACCTCACAAATATTTTCACAAAAATCAGAGAATGTAGCCATCATGCATCTTTGAAAGGTAGCAGGTGCATTACATAAACCAAAAGGCATACATCTATAAGCAAAAGTACTAAAAGGGCATGTAAAGTAGTCTTAGATTGATCTCTAGCCGACATAGGTATTTGAGAGAAACCAGAATAACCATCTAGAGAGCAATAGTGTGTATGTTTGCATAATTTTTCTAGCATTTGATCAATAAAAGGTAAGGGGTAATGATCTTTCTTAGTAGCCTTATTTAATTTGCGGAAATCAATTACCATGCTATAACCTATGATAATTCTTTGTGGAATCAATTCATCTTTATCATTAGGAACAACAGTAATACCTCCCTTCTTGGGGACACAATGGACAGGACTTACCCACTCACTATCAGCAACGGGATAGATTATACCTACCTCCAGAAGCTTGAGTATTTCTTTTCTTACCACTTCTTTCATTTTAGGATTCAGACGTCGTTGAGGATCACGAACTGGTTTGGCATCTGCTTCCAAATTTATTTTATGTTGACATAGAGTGGGACTAATGCCCTTAAGATCATCAAGAGTATATCCAATAGCAGCACGATGCTTCTTCAGAGTTTTCAATAATCTTTCTTCTTCATGCTCTGAAAGGTTAGCACTAATAATAACATGATATATCTTCTTTTCATCAAGATAAGCATATTTAAGATTATCAGGCAAAGGTTTAAGTTCAAACACGGGATCACCCTTGGGTGGAGGAGGATCCCCTAAAATTTCAACAGGCAAGTTGTGTTGCAGAATAGGTTCCTATTTAAAGAATACTTCCTCTATTTCCCTTCTTTCATTCATGAACATATCATTTTCATGGTCTAGCAAATAGTGTTCTAAACGATCACTAGGAGGTACGGCAATAGAAGCAAAACCAATAATTTCATCCTTACTAGGTAATTCTTCCTCACGATTTTTTTTACTAAATTTAGAAAAATTAAACTCATGAACCATATCATCCAAGCCAATAGTAACAACATTCTTTTCGCAGTCTGTCTTAGCATTAACAGTTTTCAAGAAGGGTCTACCAAATATAATGGGACAAAAGCTATCTTGCGGAGAAGTAAGAACAAGAAAATCAGCAGGATATTTAGTTTTCCCACACAAGACTTCAACATCTCTAGCAATTCCAATTGGTGAAATAGTATCTCTATTAGCAAGTTTAATTGTGACATCAATATCTTCTAACTCAACAGGTGCAATGTCATGCATAATTTCTTTTTATAAGTCATGAGGTATAACACTAGCACTGGCACCCATATCACATAAGCCATGATAACAATGATCTCCTATTTTAACAAAAATAACAGGCATACCTACCACAGGTCTAGGTTTATCTGTATCACGGGGTTTAGAAATTCTAGCAGTTTCATCACAAAAATAAATAGCATGCCCATGTATATTATCAGACAAGAGATCTTTAACAATAGCAATATTAGGTTCAACTTTAACTTGCTCAGGAGGTGTATATGTTCTAATATTATGTTCTCCTGCCTAACCCGCGTAAGCACGTGCTCACCAACATTTAGCTGTCGATTAGCACATTGCGCATCCTCCGGCACGGCCTCCGGATTCACTTCAGGGTCATCTACAACATCTACTATTAGATTTGCATGCATGCCGCATACTATCTGGTACCTGTAATTCTTTGCAATAGAAGCAAATGTTACCAGAGGGGGGCCTTCTCGGATTCCTTCAACGCGGCCACCGCGGCCTGTAGGTGGGCTTTGCACTCTTCCAGCTCTTGAGACAATTGGGTATTCTTCTCTGTAAGAACCTGCAAAAATAATGATCCTTAAATCAGTTGTGTCAATTGTTTCAAGTCTTAGGGGCTACTGATATATATAATCATCAGATTTTCTTACCCGTATATCCCTTACATACTGGCCCGTGGCTCTGGCTACACCATTTTGAGCAGCACGAATGTCCGCGTCTCCTGAGTTGAAGACATCGAACGCCTCTTGGGAGAAACAAGCATCACGGAGTACGGCCCAGCGAGCCTGTGATTCATGGCGCTCTCCACTTCGGAATTTGTAGCGGATAGTCTGTCCGCATCCTCTGTTGGAGGAGCATTCGGCGTTCGCCCCGTGTTAGCTTCCACCTCTATGTTCGGCCCTGGAGCCCGACTGGTGGAGGCGTGATCGGCAACCTCTCCGGATATAGTCCGGCGAGCGTTTTTTCTACTAGGAAACATGGACGTCATTATATTTTAAGAAAGACGACAACCACTGAGCGAGGTTTTGTATCATACCTCTGCGCCGGCGTCTCGGTCCTGACCGCCTTCGTTTTTGGCCGACACGGCTTCGGTGCCCCTTGTTGGCGAGTCACTGCGGGTTCGGCATGGCGTCCCGAAGGCCTTCCCTGTAAAACACCATATGTGTACGGTAGGTGAAGTTCATAAAAGGGGATCCTTCTCGGAAGTTGGGACTCCGGTTTTTTCTTACATGTGATGCGGGGAGTAGCCCAGGATAGTCGGCCATGATGGCCACCAAGGCATCATCGCAGCTCAATTGATAGAACATCCTATCTATCAGCTCCACAAAAATGTCCGGATCCTCTTTGAGTCCGGGATCGAGGGCCCGGTCAGGGTCCTCCGGTTGTGGAGGTGGGCTGCTGACCTCCCTTACAGCTTTTCGCAGTTGCTGCCGTGAAACACCAAGGTGAGTATTTACGACGAAGAATGCGGGAAGGTTGGGGATAAAGAGTGACAGCTCACCCAGCTTGGA
This sequence comes from Triticum monococcum, assembly GCA_034509565.1. Classification (NCBI taxonomy): domain Eukaryota; kingdom Viridiplantae; phylum Streptophyta; class Magnoliopsida; order Poales; family Poaceae; genus Triticum; species Triticum monococcum. The sequence goes on from CM067843.1 coordinate 482,335,185, forward strand.
GGGTTGTACATGGAGAATCCATCACGTGGCTTAATACGGGTGAACTCCTCTTCCTCTCCCTTGAACAACTCGGGAAGGATTTTTGCTAGAGCAGCAGTGGAGTCCGGTCCCTTACGCCCGCAGCGGGTGGCATCATCTTCCCCGTTAAAGCACCACAAGGGGTGCCCTCGATATTGAAGTGGCTACACCCCCCGCATTATGCATATTGACATAACCTCGATTATTGTCAATCCTGATTGAGCCAGCACTTTAATCTGGTCCATAAGGTAAAGGACTTCTCCGTTGTCTTCCTCCTGGGGGCTCCGTGGGCGCCAGCTTTGGCGTTTCTTCAGAGGAGCATTGTTGAACTCGGGAAGACCCCTCCGAATAGGATCTGGAAGGGGGACGTCCTCCATGTAAAACCACTCCGAAGGCCAGTCTTCAGATGTTTTCTTCGGGGTACCGGACAGGTATCCGGTCCCGGTGATGCGCCATATTTCGGCTCCGCCCACTTGATATAGTGACCCCTCCTGTGTACGGGGCACAAGGCAGAATAGCCTCCTCCACAGCTCGAAATGAGCCTCGCAGCCCAGAAACAGCTCACAAAGGGCAACATAACTAGTGATGTGTAATATGGAAGCGGGGGTGAAATTATGCAACTGGAGGTCGTAAAACTCCAGGAGCCCGCGGAGGAACGGATGGATTGGAAATCCAAGTCCCCTTAGTAAAAAAGGGACAAGGCATACCCGCTCCTCCTTGGAGGGATTGGGGAAGCTCTCCGCTTGCTCCCCGCCATTATAGGTGGCGAGCCTGGCTCGAACGGGGACCATATATGCTGGAGGGAGGATGGTGTGGATTGGATCTAAGAATCCCCGTTCCTTTAATAGAAAATTTATTTACATGGCTAGGGGGAGAATGTAAAAATGCCCTGGCTCCTCGCATTCGCTCGACACGTGGAAGATAGCCCTTATTGGGCGCAGAAGCCAAGAAGTGCAACATTTATGGGGAACCGGACACTACTCAGCAGATATTCAAAATTTGGAGAAGAACCCGCCTTGCAATGCCGAAAACAACCTGCGCGCCGGACTCATCGTCATTGAAGCCTGGTTGGGGGGCTACTGAGGGAGTCCTGGATTAGGGGTCTCCGGACAGCCGGACTATATCCTTTGGCCGGAGTGTTGGACTATGAAGATACAAGATTGAAGACTTCGTCCCATGTCCGGATGGGACTTTCCTTGGTGTAGAAGGCAAGCTTGTCAATACGGATATGTAGATCTCCTCCCTTCTAACCGACTCTGTGTAACCCTAGCCCCCTCTGGTGTCTATATAAACCGGAGGTTTTAGTCCGTAGGACAACATACAATCATACCATAGGCTAGCTTCTAGGGTTTAGCCTCTACGATGTCGTGGTAGATCAACTCTTGTAATACTCATATCATCAAGATCAATCAAGCAGGACGTAGGGTTTTACCTCCATCGAGAGGGCCTGAACCTGGGTAAACATCGTGTCCCCTACCTCCTGTTACCATCTGCCTTAGATGCACAGTTCGGGACACCCTACCCGAGATCCGCCGGTTTTGACATCGACAGGCACACCGAAAGATCTACTAGTAAAAAGGTTCATGCTATTGAAGAAATTAATGTTTTGAGTGGAAAGATGGATGAACTTATGAAATTATTTTCTAATAAGAGTGTTTCTTTTGATCCTAATGATATGCCTTTGTCTACTTTGATTGAGAATAATAATGAATCTATGGATGTGAATTTTGTTGGTAGTAACAATTTTGGTAACAACGCATATAGAGGAAACTTTAATCCTAGGCCATTCCCTAGTAATTCCTCTATTAATTATGGTATTTCCTACAATAATTCTTATGGAAATTATAATAAGATGCCCTCTTATTTTGAATCTAGTATTAAAGAATTTATTAGTTCGCAAAATAGTTTCAATGCTTTGATTGAAGAAAAATTGTCTAAGATTGATGAGTTGGCTAGGAACGTGGATAGAATTTCGCTCGATGTTGATTCTTTGAAACTTAGATCTATTCCACCTAAGAATGATATCAGTGAGTCTCTCAAAGCCATGATAATTGCCATTGATGAGTGCAAAGGAAGAACCGCTAGGATGCCTAGTAAAAAAGATTGTTTTATAAAAGCATGTTCTTCTAGTTTTGATGATGATAATAAGGATGAAGATATAAAAGGTAAAATTCAAGGACAACCAAAAGCCTAAGCTTGGGGATGCCCCAGAAGGCATCCCCTCTTTCGTCTTCTTCCATCGGTAACTTTACTTGAGGCTATATTTTTATTCACCACATGATATGTGTTTTTCTTGGAGCGTCTTTTATGATTTGAGTCTTTGCTTTTTAGTTTACCACAATCATCCTTGCTGTACACACCTTTTGGGACAGATACACATGAATTGTAATTTATTAGAATACTCTATGTGCTTCACTTATATCTTTTGAGCTAGATAATTTTGCTCTAGTGCTTCACTTATATCTTTTAGAGCATGGTGGTGGTTTTATTTTATAGAAATTATTGATCTCTCATGCTTCACTTATATTATTTTGAGAGTCTTTTAGAACAGCGTGGTAATTTGCTTTGGTTATAAAATTAGTCCTAATATCATAGGCATCCAGGATGGGTAAAATAAAAACTATCATATAAGTGCATTGAATACTATGAGAAGTTTGATACTTGATAATTGTTTTGAGATATAAAGATGGTGATATTAGAGTTGTGCTAGTTGATTAGTTGTGAATTTGAGAAATACTTGTGTTGAAGATTGCAAGTCCTGTAGCATGCATGTAAGGCAATCGTTGTGTAACAAATTTCAAACATGAGGTGTTCTTTGATTGTCTTCCTTATGACTGGTGGTCGGGGACGAGCGATGGTCTTTCCCTACCAATATATCCCCCTAGGAGCATGCGCGTAATGCTTGGTTTTGATGACTTGTAGATTTTTTCAATAAGTATGTGACTTCTTTATGACTAATGTTGAGTCGATGGATTATACGCACTCTCGCCTTTCCATCATTGCTGGCCTCTTCGGTACCGTGCACTCCCCTTTCTCACCTTGAGGGTATGCAAATTTCGCCGGTGCATCCAAACTCTGTGATATGATACTCTCTATCACACATAAAACCTCCTTATATATTCCTCAAAACAACCACCGTACCTACCTATTATGGCATTTCCATAGCCATTCCGAGATATATTGCCATGCAACTTTCCACCGTTTCATTTATGACACGCTTCATCATTGTCATATTGCTTTGCAAGATCATGTAGTTGACATCGTATTTGTGGCAAAGCCACCATGCATAATTTATCATACATGTCACTCTTGATTCATTGCCCATCCCGATACACTGCCGGAGGCATTCATATAGAGTCATATTTTGTTCTAGTATCGAATTGTAATCATTGAGTTGTAAATAAATAGAAGTGTGATGATCACCATTAATCGAGCATTGTCCCAAATAAAAAAAGGAGAAAGGCCAAAAAAGAAAGGCCCAAAAAAAGAAGAAAAAAAGAAAAAAGAGAAATAAAAAGGGACAATGCTACTATCCTCTTTTTCCACACTTGTGCTTCAAAGTAGCACCATGATCTTTATGATAGAGAGTCTCTTGTTTTGTCACTTTCATATACTAGTGGGAATTTTTCATTATAGAACTTGGCTTTTCTATTCCAACAATGGGCTTCCTCAAATGCCCTAGGTCTTCGTGAGCAAGCAAGTTGGATGCACACCCACTTAGTTTCTTTTGTTGAGCTTTCATACATTTATAGCTCTAGTGCATCCGTTGCATGGCAATCACTACTCCTTGCACTGACATCAATTGATGGGCATCTCCCTAGCCCGTTGATTAGCCACGTCTCCTTTTTTGTCTTCTCCATATAACCCCCATCATCATATTCTATTCCACCCATAGTGATATATCCATGGCTCACGCTCATGTATTGCGTGTTAGTTCAATTTTATATTACTAAAGTATGAAACAATTGCTTGGCTTGTCATTGGGGTTGTGCATGATGAGAGCATTCTTCTATGACGAAAATGGAGCATGACTGTCAGATTTCGGGTTCCGGCAGACTCTTAAGGTTCGAACACTGGGGTGCGCGCGGAAATCTCACCATCAACCTCTCCGTCTCGATGGGATCTAGACTACTAAAAGAGCTGCACGAAAGACACAAGATTTATACTGGTTCGGGCCACCGATGTGGTGTAATACCCTACTCCAGTGTGTGGTGGATGGATTGCCTCCTGGGGCTGGTGTGGATGAACAATACAAGGAAGAACAGCCTCGCGAGGGTCTGTTCTTGGCTGTGGAGATGAACTGCTATGAAGAGTTCTGTCTCCTTTCTCTCTCTTTCTCTCTCAGATCCCGGACCGAACAACCAGGAATCGAACCCCCAGGAATCGATCCAATGATCCGAACCCCTTGCTATGTGGGTGGCTAGTCCTATTTACAGAGGCCCTGGTCCTCTCCCCAAATATTGAGCGGGAAGGGATCCAACAATGGAGGGATAATTTGAAGGGGGACAGTGAGTACATCCATCCTGACAAAAGCAGTCTTCGCCTGCCAAAGGCTCTGGTGATGATGCCGCGCTGGGCTCCATGGTGACCTCCGTCTCGTAGTCCTCCTGGCCTTGGTCTCGTTGCACCGAAGTGGCAACCTTTGCCTGATGCCTCGGTACTCCGCGGATACGCTTGCCCCCTTTGCACCAAAGAGGAAAGAGGGACGATGCACGCGCTGGCATCCGCCTGGCGCCCCGTGTCGTCATGGCTTGCATCATGGGCACCTCGCGAGGTACCCCGCCTTGAACTCTCCACCTCCTAGCGAGCCAGCCTGACGAGGCTGTGCCTGAGGATGCGCCATGTCGTCCGCCTCGCAAGGCTTGGCCCCTCGCGAGGGTCTTGAGCCTCGTGTTGATGAAGTTGGGCCGCGCTGGGCTCCCACTTGAGCCACGCCGCAGGCCGCAGGCAGGCAAGTCTGGGGACCCCCGTTCCCAGAACGCCGACAGTAGCCCTCGGGCCCAAGGCGCGCATGGACTTGGCCGTGCCGAGAGGCGAAAGGGCAAGGGCGAAGCGCCGCGGGCCCCAACAGCCTGCGGCCTTGGACGCCGCGTGGCGGTTGATTGGACGTGGCGCCTCCGCTTCCTCACGACGCCTTGGTGATCGTGCGAGCTGGACAAGTCCCTGCATGTAGAACGTGTTATGATTACCTGTGATCGTGGAGACCGGCGGTTGGCCTTCGCCGGCTATAAGTATGGCACCGCTCGTGCTCGTCCAGTCCATCTCTTCTTGCTCTCTCCTTCGCCTCAGTTCTTCCTCCGTCTTGGTGTGATGGCTCCATCGAGGAGGTACTCAGCCGCAGAAAAGGGGAAGGCCCTCCAGGTCGGTCCTGCCTCTCCCCCACCCAAGCGTGGTCGCGGGCGCCCTCGGAAGCACCCGGTGGGCGCCCCGGCAGCTTCCAACGGCCATGGGGGGGCTCCCAGCGTGGCGGCGGGCAAGCCGCCGTAGCCGGAGGGTGCGCCCGGGTTGCACGCTCCCCCAGGCCGCGCTCTCGCGCCGTGCAGGCGCCGCCGGAATTCGTCGTTTAGTCGGCGGAGCCGGCTCGCGCCCGGCTCCCGCTCCCTTGCTTCCTCCTTGGCAAACTCCCGGCCGGCGTCGCGGAGGGCTGCTGCAGCAGGTCCTCGTGGGTCGCGCTGGAGGTCTCCGCCAGCGGGGGCTTGGCCTTCACTCATGGCTGGCAGGCGTTCGCCCGCGCTCGCGGCCTGGAGCGTCGGTGCACTCTGCACTTCAGGTTCGATGGCGACGCCACCCTCTACGTGAGGGTGTTTGGGGAAGATGGTCGCCGCGCAGGGTGCTGCCCTGGGGACGATGACCGCGTCCGCGGGCCCCGCTCCGATGGTGATGGGGGAGATAGCGCCCGAGCGGGCGGCGGCGTCAGCGACTCCCCCAGCTTCGTCAGCTCTTCCTCAAGCGACTCCTCCAGTGGTGGCAGCAGTCCTCCCCCGCGCCGCTGGGTTTGCCTAGGAGGTGGTGGTTCGTCCGCCCGCTGTCGTGCCCCGGTGAGGCGCGAGAGGGAGTCCGCCTGAGGCCCTGAGGCAGCCTGTGTCGCCGCCATGGGCCGATGCGGGAGGGGCGGCGCCAGGCTCGTCTTTTTCCTTTCTCTTTTGTTCCTTGTGTAAAACAGAACAGATGCATCGAGCCCCCTTGGGGCGTGTTGGGAAATGTTGCCGCTTCAGCTATTACCTTGATCTCATTTTTGTACTTCCTGATTTCCCGCCTGTGCGTAGATAGCTTTCGACCCCTGCTGGGGAGTGGGGCGACCAACCCAGGCCCTGTGCGCGCGTCATGGTACCCGAGGGGCACGGACTAGGAGGGGTGCTCCTGTAATGCGCCAGGGCCATGAAACCCTCCTGTGGCTAGGGCAGAAACCCTCGCGAGGGCGTTTGAGCACCATCCCTCGCGAGGTTGTTCACGAGAGAATCCAAAGCGAGGGGCGAAAATCGACGAACCATAAACCAGCAACAGCGATAACTCCAATAAGACCCCAAATGCAAACGAACACGTCAACTGCGGAAAGCAAATGGAAAAGCTGCGTCCGGCACCTAATCTAGTCTTCGACGTCTTCTCACCAGCGCGGAGCTAAGTGCTACCACTGGGCGTGGGAGGGAGCCCCAGGGCCTGATGTCGGCGCTCCTGAGACTCCGGGGCGTGTACAGCCCCACTCATTATTACGTGAGAGTGTCACGGGCGGCGAGCTTCACAGGCATTGGCCTTGCTTCACAGGCTCTGGGCCTTTTCCTTGAGCGCGAGGGCTTCACAGGCACTCGCCTTGCTTCACAGGCTCCGGGCCTTTCCAAAAGAGATGATCTTCATAGGCACTCGCCTTGCTTCACACGCTCCGGGCCTTTCCAAAAGAGATGATCTTCACAGGCACTCGCCTTGCTTCACAGGCTCCGGGCCTTTCCAAAAGAGATGATCTTCACAGGCACTCGCCTTGCTTCACAGGCTCCGGGCCTTTCCAAAAGAGATGATCTTCACAGGCACTCGCCTTGCTTCACAGGCTCCGGGCCTTTCCAAAAGAGATGATCTTCATAGGCACTCGCCTTGCTTCACAGGCTCCGGGCCTTTCTTAGGGGTAGAACCTCCGGAGGTGCTGGATGTTCCACGCGTTCTGGACCGGCACTCCCTCCTGAGTCTCCAAGCGCGCGGAGCTGGGCCTGGAAACATGAACAACCTTGAACGGGCCCTCCCACATGGGAGAGAGCTTGTGCAATCCCTCCCTGGAGAGGACCCGCCTGAGAACGAGATCTCCTACCTCGAGGGTCCTGGGGCGGACGTTGCGGCAGTGGTATCGCTGCAGAGCTTGCTGATAACTCGCCACCCGCAGTGCGGCTTCCCGTCATTGTTCCTCCCCCAACACGAGGTCCATCCCCCGCATGGCGTCCTGCTGCGCCTCATCGAACGCCAGGACCCTCGCAGAGCGACGTCTGACCTCGTGAGGGAGGACTGCCTCCACTCCATAGACCAGGAAGAACGGGGTCTCTCCAGTCGGCTTGGTCGCGGTGGTGCGGATGGACCACAGCACGGATTGAAGCTCGTCGTACCAACCTCGGCCGCAGGCCTCCAGCTTCTTCTTGAACATCCTGGTCTTGAGGCCTCTCAGGACCTCTGCGTTGGCTCGTTCGGCTTGGTCGTTGCTTCGAGGGTGCGCCACTGAAGCGTAGCATATCTGCATTCCAAGGTTAGCACAGTATGTTTTGAAGAGGTTACTGGTGAACTACGAACCATTGTCTGTGATGATGCGGTTAGGCACCCCGAACCGGCTCACGATGCCCCTGATGAACTTGACCGCGGAGCCCGCGGGGATGGTGCGGACGGCCTCCACTTCAGCCCACTTGGTGAACTTGTCCACGGCGACGTAGAGGTAGTGGTAGCCCCCTGGCGCCTGAGGAAACGGGCCTAGGATGTCCAGCCCCCAGACTGCGAATGGCCACGAAAGGGGTATAGTCTGCAGGCCTCCCGCCGGCTGATGAATTTGCTTGGCGTGGAACTGGCAGGCCTCACAAGCTTTCACCAGTTCGATGGCGTCATTGAGTGCGGTGGGCCAATAAAACCCACTGCGAAACGCCTTGCCGACGAGGGTCCATGATGATGAATGATGTCCACAGTCTCCGCCGTGTATGTCTTCCAGCAGTTCCTTTCCTTGCTCCCTGGAGATGCAGCGCAGGGATACATCGTTCGGTCGCCTCCGGTAGAGCTCTCCATCCTTGATGCCGTACGCCGTGGCCTGCCGTGCCACACGCTCCGCTTCCTCCTCCTTCTCTGGCAAGGTCCCTTGTGTTAGGTAGCTCCGGAGCTCCGTGATCCAGCACCCCTCCTGAGGTTCCATCGTCAGGAGCAAGCGTGCTCCCGAGGCCGGGCCACAGACCGGGGCTCCTGAGGTAGGTGGCTGGGGGAGCTCCTCCCGAGGCTGAGCCGTGTTTGACAACGACGGCAAGGCTGAGGGCTTGAAGAGCCGCTCCTCGAAGACACCAGGCTCCTGAGGTAACCGCATGTACACCCGTTTGGCGATGTCGTCGACCTCCTGATTGGTGCCGCGGGGCACATGCTGCAACTCCAACCCCCAGAACTGCTTCTCCATCCGGCGGACCTCTGCAAGGTAGGCTTCCATGTGCTCATCTTTCGGCTCGTATACCTTGTTGGAGAAATTAACAAGGAGCTGCGAATCGCCCTTAATGGTGAGGAGTTTCACCCCCAGGGCTGCCGCGGCCTTCAAGCCCGCTATCAAACCTTCATACTCCGCTATGTTGTTGGAGACCTTTTCACCTTGCTGGAAATTGAGCTTTACGGCGTAGTAGAGCTTGTCCTGAGTGGGCGATATAAGCACCGCCCCAGCCCCAGCACCATGTCTGGAGAACGCCCCGTCGAAGTGCATGACCCAGCCTTCTGGCGCCTCGCTCCCCGGGGAGAGGGACCGATCCTCGTCGGCCTTGAGGCCTGGTGCCTCTGTCCATTCTGCCACAAAATCCGCCAACGCTGCTCCTTTGATGACCCTGGTTGTGCTGAATTTGAGCTAAAATGCCTGCAACTCTATGTTCCACTCAGCGACCTTTCCGGCCGAGTTAGGGCTCCTGAGCTCTCTCTCCAGGGGGTATGACGAGACGACCTTGATGGGATGAGCCTGGAAGTAGTGATGCAGCTTGCGCGAGGCTACCAGTAGCGCGAGGAGGAGCTTCTGAGGCATTGGGTACCAGGCCCTCGCGTCCCGTAGCACCGTGCTAACAAAGTAAACTGGATGCTCGACAGGGTTGGGAGCATCTGGGGTTGCTGCGCCCTCGGGAGGTAAGGGCGCCTCACGGGGCGTCGTGGCCTCGGGAGGTGGACCATCTGGTCGGGCGGCCTCTCCTGCCCCCGGTGCATTCCTCGGCAGCTGACCCTCCTCAGCTGCGGTTGCGGCTTCTGCAGGATTTCCTTGTTCCCGTTTTTTACTACCTCAGGCTGCCACTGCGTCCTTGACTTGGCGCTCCTCCCTAACCGCCACCAGGGCTGCGCTGGCAGAGTAGGGTGTGGTGGCGAGGTACAGTAGCAGGGGCTCCTGAGGGCGTGGAGCCACCATGACTGGGGGACTAGTCAGGTACCTCTTGAGATCTTGAAACGCCTTATCTGCTTCTTCAGTCCACTCAAAGGTCCCTTTCCTCTTCATCAGCTGGAAGAAAGGCAGCGCTCGCTCCCCCAGTTTGGAGATGAAGCGCCCTAGCGCGGTCACGCGCCCCGTGAGCTTCTGCATTTCTCTAAGGGTCTTTGGCGGGCTCATGTCCTCGACTGCTTTGACCTTCTCGGGGTTGGCCTCGATGCCATGATGGGACACGAGGAATCCCAAGAGCTTGCCCGAGGGGACGCCAAACACACATTTCTCCAGGTTGAGCCGCAGGTTTACTGCGTCGAGGCTCGCGAAGGTCTCCTCCAAGTCTTGTATCAGGGTCTTGGCCTCCTGAGACTTTACCACTATGTCATAACGTAGGCTTCGACATTCCTTCCGAGCTGCTGACCCAAGGTGATGTGCATCAGTCGTTGAAAGGTTGCCCCTGCGTTACGTAGCCCGAACGGCATGCATGTATAGCAGTATACCCCGCATGGGGTCAAGAAGGCGGTCTTCTCAACGTCTTCCACTGCCATCTTGATCTGGTGATACCTGGAGAAGGCGTCTAGGAAGCACAGCAGGTCACACTCCGCAGTGGAATCGACAATCTGGTCGATGCGGGGGAGCGGGAACGGATCTTGCGGGCATGCCTTGTTGAGGTTGGTGAAGTCGACACACATGCATTCTTTCCCCCCCTTCTTGGGCATAACGACAGGGTTGGCCAGCCAATCCGGGTATCGGACCTCGTGAATGACCCCTGCAGCCTCTAGCTTGCGGGTCTCTTGGGCGATGAAAGCCTGCTTCTCCGTGGACTGCCGCCTGGCCTTCTGCTTCACGGGGCGTACATTTGGGCATACGTTGAGGTGGTGCTCGATGACACTTCTGGGGATCCCCGCCAGCTGATCCGGCTCCCAAGCAAATACCTTCTTATTCGAGCGCAGGAACTTGACCAAGGCCTCCTCCTGCTCGGGCTCTAGGTTGGCGCCTATGGTGAAAGTGGCGCTGGAGGACCCGTCCTCGTCGACGGGTATCTGCTTGGTTTCTGCTTTGTCCTAGGTGAACAACTGCTTCTTCTTGGCGGGCGCAGCCCCCTTGGGCTCAGGGGCCTCCACGTCGGCGGGCCGTGCCGACGCCGCTGTCTTGAAGGCGAGCTCGAGTACTCGCAGGGCGTCCCCGGTGTCCCCGCGCACAGTGAGGGTACCATTGCTCCCGGGCATCTTCATCAGGTTGTACGCCGGGTGCGTGGCAGCCATGAACTGGTCCAGTGCCGGGTAGCCGAGGATGGCGTTGTAAGGAAGGCTGATGGGGGCAGTGTCGAAGTCGACCGTCTCCGTGCGGAAGTTGTCGTAGGTGCCGAAGGTCACCGGGATCCGAATCTGCCCCAGGGAGTCGGATGATCCGCCCCCGACGCCCGAGAAGGATCGGCTGGGTCGCAGCCGCTCCCGGGGTATGCGGAAGAGGTCGAAAGTCTCGACCGAAAGCAAGCTGAGGCCCGCGCCGCCGTCGACGAGGGTCTGGGTGACGGCCACCTGGCAGATGGTGGGGGTGCACAACAAGGGGAGGGCGCCTGAGCTGACCGGGTTGGTGGGGTGGTCCTCTGAGCTGAAGGTCAGATCGACCTCGCTCGCCGCCCGGTCCGAGGGAGCCCCCTGCCGCGCGGCAGTGGTGCTAACCCGGCGGGCAAAAGGCTTGACGTGGCGACAGGTGGGCGGCGCCTGCGAGCCGCCCAGGAGGGCCGCGACGACCGGAGGCGTCGGCGCCGTGGTGCAGTCACTCCATCGCGCGGGCGGGTGCTGAGACGAGGCCTGCTGCTCGCCCCCCGCCGGGCCGGTGGCGGCATTGACGGTGGGTGACGGGGAACGATGAGGACGTCCACCGACGGGGGCCGTCTGGGCGATGTGGGAAGCGATGGCGGCCCGGCGCTCGGTGCAGGCCCGACGAGCGTCAAACATGGATGCGACGGTCGGAGGAGAGCGGAGCGGTGGAAGACGAAATCCGGCGCACCCCTACCTGGCGCGCCAAATGTCGGATTTCGGGTTCCGGCAGACCCTTAAGGTTCGAACACTAGGGTGCGCGTGGAAATCTCACCTTCAACCTCTCCGTCTCGATGGGATCTAGACTACTAAATGAGCTGCACGAAAGACACAAGATTTATACTGGTTCGGGCCACCGATGTGGTGTGATACCCTACTGCAGTGTGTGGTGGATGGATTGCCTCCTGGGGCTGGTGTGGATGAACAATACATGGAAGAACAGCCTCACGAGGGTCTGTTCTTGGCTGTGGAGATGAACTGCTATGAAGAGTTCAGTCTCCTTTCTCTCTCTTTCTCTCTCAGATCCCGGACCGAACAACCAGGAATCGAACCCCCAGGAATCGATCCGATGATCCGAACCCCTTGCTATGTGGGTGGCTAGTCCTATTTATAGAGGCCCTGGTCCTCTCGCCAAATATTGAGCGGGAAGGGATCCAACAATGGCGGGATAATTTGAAGGGGGACAACGAGTACATCTATCCTGACAAAAGCAGTCTTCGCCTGCCAAAGGCTCTAGTGATGACGCCGCGCTGGGCTCCATGGTGACCTCCGTCTCGTAGTCCTCCTGGCCTTGGTCTCGTTGCACCGAATTGGCAACCTTTGCCTGATGCCTCGGTACTCCGCAGATACGCTTGCCCCCTTTGCACCAAAGAGGAAAGAGGGACGCTGCGCGCTGCCTATTGGAAATATGCCCTAGAGGCAATAATAAAAGCATTATTATTATATTTCCTTGTTCATGATAATTTTCTTTATTCATGCTATAATTGTGTTATCCAGAAATCGTAATACATGTGTGAATAACAGACACCAACATGTCCCGACTAAGCCTCTAGTTGACTAGCTCGTTGATCGACAGATAGTCATGGTTTCCTGACTATGGACATTGGATGTCATTGATAACGAGATCACATCATTAGGAGAATGATGTGATGGACAAGACCCAATCCTAAACATAGCATAAAGATCGTATAGTTCGTTTGCTAGAGTTTTTCCAATGTCAAGTATCCTTTCCTTAGACCATGAGATTGTGTAACTCCCGGATACCGTAGGAGTGCTTTGGGTGTACCAAACGTCACAACGTAACTGGGTGACTATAAAGGTATACTACGGGTATCTCCGAAAGTGTCTGTTGGGTTGACATGGATCAAGACTGGGATTTCTCACTTCGTATGACGAAGAGGTATCACTGGGCCCACTCGGTAATGCATCATCATAATGAGCTCAAAGTGACCAAGTGTCTGGTCACGGGATCATGCATTACGGTACGAGTAAAGTGACTTGCCGGTAACGAGAATGAACGAGGTATTGGGATACCGACGATCGAATCTCGGGCAAGTAACATACCGATTGACAAAGGGAATTGTATACGGGGTTGCTTGAATCCTCGACATCGTGGTTCATCCAATGAGATCATCGTGGAGTATGTGGGAGCCAACATGGGTATCTAGATCCCGCTGTTGGTTATTGACCGGAGAGTCGTCTCGGTCATGTCTACATGTCTCCCGAACCCGTAGGGTCTACACACTTGAGGTTTGGTGACGCTAGGGTTGTAGGGATATGTATATGCAGTAACCCAAATGTTGTTCGGAGTCCCGGATGAGATCCCGGACGTCACGAGGAGTTCCGGAATGGTCCGGAGGTAAAGAATTATATATAGGAAGTGCTGTTTCGGCCATCGGGACAAGTTTCGGGGTCACCGGTATTGTACCGAGCCCATCGGAAGGGTCCCGGGGGTCCACCGGGTGGGGCCACCTGCCCCAGGGGGCCACATGGGCTGTAGGGGGTGCGCCTTCGCCTACATGGGCCAAGGGCACCAGCCCCAATAGACCCATGCGCCTAGGGTTTCTAAAGGGGAGAGTCCCACAAGGGGAAGGCACCCCCTAGGTGCCTTGGGGGGGAGGGAAACCTCCCTTGGCCGCCGCCCCCCTAGGAGATTGGATCTCCTAGGGCCGGCGCCCCCCCCCCCTAGGCCCTCCTATATATAGTGGGGGAAGGAGGCCTTTTCATCCACACCTTTGGTTGCCTTCTTCTCCCTCTCCAACACCTCCTCCTCCTCCATAGTGCTTGGCGAAGCCCTGACGCAGTACTGCAGCTCCATCACCACCACGCCGTCGTGCTGCTGCTGGAGCCATCTTCCTCAACCTCTCCTCTCCCCTTGCTGGATCAAGAAGGAGGAGACGTCATCCGCTCCGTACGTGTGTTGAACGCGGAGGTGCCGTCCGTTCGGCGCTTGGTCATCGGTGATTTGGATCACGTCGTGTAAGACTACCTCATCCCCGTTCTTTGAACGCTTCCACTCGCGATCTACAAAGGTATGTAGATGCATCCGATCACTCGTTGCTAGATGAACTCATAGATGGATCTTGGTGAAACCGTAGGAAAAAAATTTGTTTTCTGCAATGTTCCCCAACAGTGGCATCATGAGCTAGGTCTATGCGTAGTTCTTCTTGCGCGAGTAGAACACAATTTGTTGTGGGCGTAGATGTTGTCAACTTTCTTGCTGCTACTAGTCTTATCTTGCTTCAACGGTATTGTGGGATGAAGTGGCCCGGACCAACCTTACACGTACGCTTACGTGAGACCGGTTCCACCGACTAACATGCACTAGTTGCATAAGGTGGCTGGCGGGTGACTATCTCTCCTGCTTTAGTTGGAGTGGATTCGATGAAAAGGGTCCTTATGAAGGGTAAATAGAAGTTGAGAAATCACGTTGTGGCTTTCACGTAGGTAAGAAAATGTTCTTGCTAGAACCCTAATTCAGCCACGTAAAACTTGCAACAACAATTAGAGGACGTCTAACTTGTTTTTGCAGCAAGTGCTTTGTGATATGATATGGCCAAAGTTGTGATGAATGATGAATGATCTATATGTGATGTATGAGATGTTCATGCTATTGTAATAGGAATCACGACTTGCATGTCGATGAGTATGACAACCGGCAGGAGCCATAGGAGTTGTCTTTATTTTTATATGACCTGTGTGTCATTGAGAAACGCCATGTAAATTACTTTACTTTATTGCTAAACGCGTTAGCCATAGTAGTAGAAGTAATAGTTGGCGAGCAACTTCATGGAGACACGATGATGGAGATCATGATGATGGAGATGATGGTGTCAAGCCGGTGACAAGATGATCATGGAGCCCCAAGATGGAGATCAAAGGAGCTATGTGATATTGGCCATATCATGTCACTATTATTATTTGATTGCATGTGATGTTTATCATGTTTTGCATCTTGTTAACTTAGAGCGACGGTAGTAAATAAGATGATCCCTCATAATAATTTCAAGAAAGTGTTTCCCCTAACTGTGCACCGTTGCGACAGTTCGTTGTTTCAATGCACCACGTGATGATTGGGTGTTTGATTCCGACGTTCACATACAACGGGTGTAAGACAGATTTACACATGCAAAACACTTAGGTTGACTTGATGAGCCTAGCATGTACAAACATGGCCTCGGAACACAGAAGACCGAAAGGTCGAGCATGAGTCGTATAGAACATACGATCAACATGAAGATGTTCACCGACGTTGACTAGTTCGTCTCACGTGATGATCGGACACGACCTAGTTAACTCGGATCATGTTATACTTAGATGACTGGAGGGATGTCTATCTGAGTGGGAGTTCATTGAATAATTTGATTAGATGAACTTAATTATCATGAACTTAGTCTAAAATATTTACAATATGTCTTGTAGATCAAATGGCCAACGTAGTCCTCAACTTCAACGCGTTCCTAGAGAAAACCAAGCTGAAAGACGATGGCAGCAACTACACGGACTGGGTCTGGAACCTGAGGATCATCCTCACAGCTGCCAAGAAAGATTATGTCCTACAAGCACCGCTAGGTGAAGCTCCCGTCCCACAGAACCAAGACGTTATGAACGCTTGGCAGACACGTGTTGATGATTACTCCCTCGTTCAGTGCGGCATGCTTTACAGCTTAGAGCCGGGACTCCAAAAGCATTTTGAGAGACATGGAGCATATGAGATGTTCGAAGAGCTGAAAATGGTTTTCCAAGCTCATGCCCGGGTCGAGAGATATGAGGTCTCCGATAAGTTCTTCAGCTGTAAGATGGAGGAAAATAGTTCTGTCAGTGAGCACATACTCACTATGTCTGGGTTGCATAACCGCTTGACTCAGCTGGGAGTTAATCTCCCGGATGATGCGGTCATTGACAGAATCCTCCAGTCGCTTCCACCAAGCTACAAGAGCTTTGTGATGAACTTCAATATGCAGGGGATGGAAAAGACCATTCCTGAGGTATTTGCAATGCTGAAATCAGCAGAGGTAGAAGTCAAGAAGGAACATCAAGTGTTGATGGTCAATAAAACCACTAAGTTCAAGAAGGGCAAGGGTAAAAAGAACTTCAAGAAGGACGGCAAGGGAGTTGCCGCGCCTGGCAAGCAAGCTGCCGGGAAGAAGCCAAAGAATGGACCCAAGCCCGAGACTGAGTGCTTTTATTGCAAGGGAAGTGGTCACTGGAAGCGGAACTGCCCCCAAATACTTAGCGGACAAGAAGGCCAGCAAAATGAAAGGTATATGTGATATACATGTGATTGATGTGTAGCTTACCAGTGTTCGTAGTAGCTCCTGGGTATTTGATACCGGTGCGGTTGCTCACATTTGTAACTCAAAGCAGGGGCTGCGGAATAAGCGGAGACTGGCAAAGGACGAGGTGACGATGCGCGTCGGGAATGGTTCCAAGGTCAATGTGATCGCCGTCGGCACGCTACCTCTACATTTACCTTCGGGATTAGTTTTAAACCTTAATAATTGTTATTTAGTGCCAGCTTTGAGCATGAACATTGTATCGGGATCTCGTTTAATTCGAGATGGCTACTCATTTAAATCCGAGAATAATGGTTATTCTATTTATATGAGAGATATGTTTTATGGTCATGCTCCAATGGTGAATGGTTTATTCTTAATGAATCTCGAGCGTAATGCTACACATGTTCATAGTGTGAATACCAAAAGATGTAAGGTTGATAATGATAGTCCCACATATTTGTGGCACTGCCGCCTTGGTCACATAGGTGTCAAACGCATGAAGAAGCTCCATGCAGATGGACTTTTAGAGTCTCTTGATTATGAATCATTTGACACGTGCGAACCATGCCTCATGGGTAAAATGACCAAGACTCCGTTCTCAGGAACAATGGAGCGAGCAACCAACTTGTTGGAAATCATACATACTGATGTGTGCGGTCCAATGAGTGTTGAGGCTCGCGGTGGCTATCGTTATGTTCTCACCCTCACTGATGACTTGAGTAGATATGGGTATACCTACTTAATGAAACACAAGTCTGAAACCTTTGAAAAGTTCAAGGAATTTCAGAGTGAGGTTGAGAATCAACGTGACAGAAAAATCAAGTTTTTGCGATCAGATCATGGAGGAGAATACTTGAGTCATGAATTTGGCACACACTTAAGGAAATGTGGACTAGTTTCACAACTCACGCCGCCTGGAACACCTCAGCGTAACGGTGTGTCCGAACGTCGTAATCGCACTCTATTAGATATGGTGTGATCTATGATGTCTCTTACCGATTTACCGCTATCTTTTTGGGGCTATGCTTTAGAGACTGCTGCATTCACTTTAAATAGGGCTCCGTCGAAATCCGTTGAGACGACACCGTATGAATTATGGTTTGGGAAGAAACCTAAGCTATCATTTCTGAAAGTTTGGGGATGCGATGCTTATGTCAAGAAACTTCAACCTGAAAAGCTCGAACCCAAGTTGGAAAAATGCGTCTTCATAGGATACCCTAAAGAAACTATTGGGTATACCTTCTACCTCAGATCCGAAGGCAAGATCTTTGTTGCCAAGAATGGATCCTTTCTAGAGAAGGAGTTTCTCTCGAAAGAAGTAAGTGGGAGGAAAGTAGAACTTGATGAAGTGTTACCTCTTGAACCGGAAAATGGCGTAACTCAAGAAAATGTTCCTGAGGTGCCTGCACCGACTAGAGAGGAAGTTAATGATGATGATCATGAACCTTCAGATCAAGTTGCTACCGAACCTCGTAGGTCCACAAGGACACGTTCCGCACCAGAATGGTATAGCAACCCTGTCCTGGAAATCATGCTGTTAGACAACGGTGAACCTTCAAACTATGAAGAAGCGATGGCGGGCCCGGATTCCGACAAATGGCTAGAAGCCATGAAATCCGAGATAGGATCCATGTATGAAAACGAAGTATGGACTTTGACTGACTTGCCCGTTGAACGGCGAGCCATAGAAAATAAATGGATCTTTAAGAAGAAGACAGACGCGGATGGTAATGTGACCATCTATAAAGCTCGGCTTGTCGCTAAGGGTTATCGACAAGTTCAAGGGGTTGACTACGATGAGACTTTCTCACCGGAAGCGAAGCTGAAGTCCGTCCGAATTATGTTAGCAATTGCTGCATACTATGATTATGAGATATGGCAAATGGACATCAAACGGCATTCCTTAATGGTTTCCTTAAGGAAGAATTGTATATGATGCAGCCGGAAGGTTTTGTCGATCCTAAGAATGCTGAGAAGGTGTGCAAGCTCCAACGCTCGATTTATGGGCTGGTACAAGCATCTCGGAGTTGGAACATTCGCTTTGATGAGATGATCAAAGCGTTTGGGTTTACGCAGACTTATGGAGAAGCCTGCGTTTACAAGAAAGTGAGTGGGAGCTCTGTAGCATTTCTCATATTATATGTAGATGACATACTTTTGATGGGAAATGATATAGAACTCTTGGACAGCATTAAGGCCTACTTGAATAAGAGTTTTTCAATGAAGGACCTTGGAGAAGCTGCTTATATATTAGGCATCAAGATCTATAGAGATAGATCAAGACGCCTCATAGGTCTTTCACAAAGCACATACCTTGATAAGATATTGAAGAAGTTCAATATGGATCAATCTAAGAAGGGGTTCTTGCCTGTGTTACAAGGTATGAAATTGAGCTCAGCTCAATGTCCGACCACAGCAGAAGATATAGAAGAGATGAGTGTCATCCCCTATGCCTCAGCCATAGGTTCTATTATGTATGCCATGCTGTGTGCCAGACTTGATGTAAACCTTGCCGTAAGTTTGGTAGGAAGGTACCAAAGTAATCCCGGCAAGGAACACTGGACAGTGGTCAAGAATATCCTAAAGTACCTGAAAAGGACTAAGGAAATGTTTCTCGTTTATGGAGGTGACGAAGAGCTCGTCGTAAAGGGTTACGTCGACGCTAGCTTCGACACAGATCTGGATGACTCTAAGTCACAAACCGGATACGTGTATATTTTGAATGGTGGGGCAGTAAGCTAGTGCAGTTGCAAGCAGAGCGTCGTGGCGGGATCTACATGTGAAGCAGAGTACATGGCAGCCTCGGAGGCAACACATGAAGCAATTTGGGTGAAGGAGTTCATCACCGACCTCGGAGTCATACCCAATGCGTCGGGGCCAATCAAACTCTTTTGTGACAACACTGGAGCTATTGCACTTGCCAAGGAGCCCAGGTTTCACAAGAAGACCAGGCACATCAAGCGTCGCTTCAACTCCATTCGTGAAAATGTTCGAGATGGAGACATAGATATTTGTAAAGTACATACGGACCTGAATGTAGCAGATCCGTTGACTAAACCTCTCCCTAGAGCAAAACATGATCAACACCAGAATTCCATGGGTGTTCGATTCATCACAATGTAACTAGATTATTGACTCTAGTGCAAGTGGGAGACTGTTGGAAATATGCCCTAGAGGCAATAATAAAAGCATTATTATTATATTTCCTTGTTCATGATAATTGTCTTTATTCATGCTATAATTGTGTTATCCGGAAATCGTAATACATGTGTGAATAACAGACACCAACATGTCCCTAGTAAGCCTCTAGTTGACTAGCTCGTTGATCGACAGATAGTCATGGTTTCCTGACTATGGACATTGGATGTCATTGATAACGAGATCACATCATTAGAAGAATGATGTGATGGACAAGACCCAATCCTAAACATAGCATAAAGATCGTATAGTTCGTTTGCTAGAGTTTTTCCAATGTCAAGTATCCTTTCCTTAGACCATGAGATCATGTAACTCCCGGATACCGTAGGAGTGCTTCGGGTGTACCAAACGTCACAACGTAACTGAGTGACTATAAAGGTATACTACGGGTATCTCCGAAAGTGTCTGTTGGGTTGACATGGATCAAGACTGGGATTTGTCACTCCGTATGACGAAGAGGTATCACTGGGCCCACTCGGTAATGCATCATCATAATGAGCTCAAAGTGACCAAGTGTCTGGTCACGGGATCATGCATTACGGTACGAGTAAAGTGACTTGCCGGTAATGAGATTGAACGAGGTATTGGGATACCGACGATCGAATCTCGGGCAAGTAACATACCGATTGACAAAGGGAATTGTATACGGGGTTGCTTGAATCCTCGACATCGTGGTTCATCCGATGAGATCATCGTGGAGTATGTGGGAGCCAACATGGGTATCCAGATCCCGCTGTTGGTTATTGACCGGAGAGTCGTCTCGGTCATGTCTACATGTCTCCCGAACCCGTAGGGTCTACACACTTAAGGTTCGGTGACGCTGGGGTTGTAGGGATATGTATATGCAGTAACCCGAATGTTGTTCGGAGTCCCGAATGAGATCCCGGGCATCACGAGGAGTTCTGGAATGGTCCGGAGGTAAAGAATTATATATAGGAAGTGCTGTTTCGGCCATCGGGACAAGTTTCGGGGTCACCGGTATTGTACCGGGCCCACCGGAAGGGTCCCGAGGGTCCACCGGGTGGGGCCACCTGCCCCGGGGGGGCACATGGGCTGTAGGGGGTGCGCCTTGGCCTACATGGGCCAAGGGCACCAGCCCCAATAGGCCCATGCGCCTAGTGTTTCTAAAGGGGAGAGTCCCACAAGGGGAAGGCACCCCCTAGGTGCTTTGGGGGGGAGGGAAACCTCCCTTGGCCGCCGCCCCCCCCCCCCCTAGGAGATTGGATCTCCTAGGGCCGGCGCCCCCCCTAGGCCCTCCTATATATAGTGGGGGAAGGAGGGCTTTTCATCCACGCCTTTGGTTGCCTCCTTCTCCCTCTCCAACACCTCCTCCTCCTCCATAGTGCTTGGCGAAGCCCTGACGCAGTACTGCAGCTCCATCACCACCACGCCGTCGTGCTGCTGCTGGAGCCATCTTCCTCAACCTCTCCTCTCCCCTTGCTGGATCAAGGAGGAGGAGACGTCATCCGCTCCGTACATGTGTTGAACGCGGAGGTGGCGTCCGTTCGGCGCTTGGTCATCGGTGATTTGGATCACGTCGTGTAAGACTACCTCATCCCCGTTCTTTGAACGCTTCCGCTCGCGATCTACAAAGGTATGTAGATGCATCCGATCACTCGTTGCTAGATGAACTCATAGATGGATCTTGGTGAAACCGTAGGAAAAAATTTTGTTTTCTGCAACGTTCCCCAACACTGGCACCCGCCTGGCGCCCCGTGTCGTCATGGCTTGCGTCATGGGCACCTCGCGAGGTACCCCGCCTTGAACTCTCCACCTCCTAGCGAGCCAGCCTGACGAGGCTGTGCCTGAGGATGCACCGTGTCATCCGCCTCGCGAGGCTTGGCCCCTCGCGAGGGTCTTGAGCATCGTGTTGATGAAGTTGGGCCGCGCTAGGCCCCCACTTGAGCCACGCCGCAGGCCGCAGGCAGGCAAGTCTGGGGACCCCCGTTCCCAGAATGCCGACAATGACCAAACTATATGATTTTGTAGGGATGAACTTTCTTTTGCCATGTTATTTTGAGAAGACATGATTTCTTAGTTAGTATGCTTGAAGTATTATTATTTTTATGTCAATATTAAACTTTTGTCTTGAATCTCCCCGATGTAAATATTCATGCCACAATAAAGAAAATTACATTGAGAATTATGCTAGGTAGCATTCCACATCAAAAATTGCGTTTTTATCATTTACCTACTTGAGGACGAGCAGGAATTAAGCATTGGGATGCTTGATACGTCTCCAACGTATCTATAAATTTTTATTGTTCCATGCTATTATATTATCTGTTTTGGATGTTTAATGGGATTTATCATACACTTTTGTATTATTTTTTGGACTAACCTACTAACCCAAGGCCTAGTGCGAATTGCTGTTTTTTTTGCCTATTACAGTGTTTCACAGAAAAGGAATATCAAACGGAATCCAAACATAATGAAACCTTCAGGAGAGTTATTTTTGGAATAAACATGATCCAGGGGACTTGGAGTAGACATCAAGAAAGAAGTGAGGCGGCCACGAGGCAGGGAGGCGCGCCTGCCCCCTGGGCGCGCTCCCCACCCTCGTGGGCCCCTCGCAGCTCCACCGACCTACTTCTTCCTCCTATATATATCCATATACCCTGAAAACATCCAGGAGCACCACGGAACCCTATTTCCATCATCGCAACCTTCTGTACCCAAGAGATCCCATCTTGGGGCCTTTTCCGGAGCTCTGCCGAAGGGGGAATCAATCACGGAGGGCTTCCACATCAACACCATAGCCTCTCCGATGATGTGTGAGTAGTTTACCACAGACCTTCGGGTCCATAGTTATTACCTAGATGGCTTCTTCTATCTCTTTGGATCTCAATACAATGTTCTCCTTGATCTTCTTGGAGATCTATTCGATGTAATTCTTTTTTGCGATGTGTTTGTCGAGATCTGATGAATTGTGGGTTTATGATCAAGTTTATCTATGAACAATATTTGATTCTTCTCTGAAATATTTTATGTATGATTGGTTATCTTTGCAAGTCTCTTCGAATTATCAGTTTGGTTTGGCCTACTGGATTGATCTTTCTTGCAATGGGAGAAGTGCTTAGCTTTGGGTTCAATCTTGCGGTGTCCTTTCCCAGTGACAGCAGGGGCAGCAAGGCACATATTGTATTGTTGCCATCGAGGATAAATAGATGGGGGTTATATCATATTGCTTGAGTTTATCCCTCTACATCATGTCATCTTGCCTAATGCGTTACTCTGTTCTTATGAACTTAATACTCTAGATGCATGCTGGATAGCGGTCGATGTGTGGAGTAATAGTAGTAGATGAAGAATCGTTTCGGTCTACTTGTCGCAGACCTGATGCCTATATACATGATCATGCCTAGATATTCTCATAATTATGCACTTTTCTATCAATTGCTCGACAGTAATTTGTTCACCCACCGTAATACTTATGCTATCTTGAGAGAAGCCACTAGTGAAACCTATGGCCCCCGGGTCTATCTTTTATCATATAAGTTTCCAATCTATTTTATTTTGCAATCTTTGCTTTCCTATCTATATCATAAAAATATCCAAAATATTTATCTTATTATCTCTATCAGATCTCACTCTCGTAAGTGACCATGAAGGGATTGACAACCCCTTTATCGTGTTGGTTGCGAGGTTCTTATTTGTTTGTGTAGGTACGAGGGACCTGCGTGTAGTATCCTACTCGATTGATACATTGGTTCTCAAAAGCTGAGGGAAATACTTATGCTACTTTGCTGCATCACCCTTTCTTCTTCAAGGGAAAACCAACGTAGTGCTCAAGGGGTGGCAAGAAGGATTTCTGGTGCCGTTGCCGAGGATATCTACACACAAGTCAGGACATACCAAGTACCCATCACAAACTCTTATCCCTCGCATTACATTATTTTCCATTTGCCTCTCGTTTTCCTCTTCCCCACTTCACCCTTGCCGTTTTATTCGCCCTCTTTTCCGCTCGCCTCTTTTTCGTTCGCCTCTTTTTGCTTGCCTTTTGCTTGGTTGTGTGTTGGATTGTTTGTCAGGATGGCTCAATATAATACTAAATTGTGTCAATTTTCCAGTACCAACAATAATGATTTTATTAGCACTCTGATTGCTCCCCTTACCGATGTTGAATCTTGTGAAATTAAAACTGCTTTGCTAAATCTTGTCATGAAAGATCCATTTTCTGGCCTTCCTAGTGAAGATGCCGCTACCCATCTAAACAGCTTTGTTGATTTGTGCGATATGCAAAAGAAGAAAGATGTGGATAATGATATTGTTAAATTGAAGCTATTCCCATTTTCGCTTAGAGATCGTGCTAAAACTTGGTTTTCGTCTTTGCCTAAAAATAGTATTGATTCTTGGAACAAGTGCAAATAAGCTTTTATCTCTAAGTATTTTCCTCCCGCTAAGATCATCTCTCTTAGAAACGATATTATGAACTTTAAGAGACTAGATCATGAGCATGTTGCACAATCTTGGGAGAGGATGAAACTAATGATTCATAATTGCCCTACACATGGTTTGAATTTGTGGATGATCATACAAATTTTTTATGCTGGATTGAATTTTGCTTCTAAAAATCTTTTAGATTCGGCCACAGAAGGCACTTTTATGGAAATCACTTTAGGAGAAGCTACCAAACTCCTAGATAATATTATGGTTAATTATTCTCAATGGCACACCGGAAGATCTACTAGTAAAAAGGTTCATGCTATAGAAGAAATTAATGTTTTGAGTGGAAAGATGGATGAACTTATGAAATTGTTTGCTAATATGAGTGTTTCTTCTGATCCTAATGATATGTCTTTGTCTACTTTGATCGAGAATAATAATGAATCTATGGATGTGAATTTTGTTGGTAGGAACAATTTTGGTAACAACGCGTATAGAGGAAACTTTAATCCTAGGCCATTCCCTAGTAATTCCTCTAATAATTATGGTAATTCCTACAACAATTCTTATGGAAATTATAATAAGATGCCCTCTTATTTTGAATCTAGTATTAAAGAATTTATTAGTTCACAAAAGAGTTTCAATGCTTTGATTGAAGAAAAAATGTCTAAGATTGATGAGTTGGCTAGGAACATGGATAGAATTTCTCTCGATGTTGATTCTTTGAAACTTAGATCTATTCCACCTAAGAATGATATCACTGAGTCTCTCAAAGCCATGAGAATTTCCATTGATGAGTGCAAAGAAAGAACCGCTAGGATGCGTGCTAAAAAGATTGTTTTATAAAAGTGTGTTCTTCTAGTTTTTATGATAATAAGGATGAAGATCTAAAAGGTATTGACGTGTCTCCTATTAAATATTTGTTTTGTAATATGAATCTTTATAATGATGGGACTAGAGATGATTCAACTTTAGTTAGAATGCGTCCCAATGATTCGGAGTTTCTAGATCTTGATGCAAAAATTGGTAAAAATGGGATTGGAGAGGTCAAAACTTTACATAGCAATGAACCCACTATTTTGGATTTCAAGGAATTTAATTATGATAATTGTTCTTTGATAGATTGTATTTCCTTGTTGCAATCCGTGCTTAATTCTCCCCATGCTTATAGTCAAAATAAAGCTTTTACCAAACATACCGTTGATGCTTTAATGCAATCTTATGAAGAAAAGCTTGAATTAGAAGTTCCTATCCCAAGAAAGCTTCATGATGAGTGGGAACCTACTATTAAAATTAAAATTAAAGATCGTGAATGCTATGCTTTATGTGATTTGGGTGCTAGCGTTTCCATGATTCCAAAAACTTTGTGTGATGTGTTATGTTTCCATGAACTTGATGATTGTTCTCTAAATTTGCACCTAACAGATTCCACTATTAAACCCTATGGGAAGGATTAATGATGTTCTTACTGTTGAAAATAGGAATTATGTGCCCGTAGAATTCATTGTTCTTGACATAGATTGCAATCCTACATGTACTATTACTCTTGGTAGACCTTTCCTTAGAATGATTGGTGCAATTATTGATATGAAAGAAGGGAATATTAGATTCCAAATTCTTTTAAGGAAATACATGGAACACTTTCCTAGAAAGAAAATTAAATTACCTTATGAAACTATTATGAGATCCACTTATGGATTGCATACCAAGGATGATAATACCTAGATCTATTATTGTTTTTATGCCTACCTAGGGGCGTTAAACGATAGCGCTTGTTGGGAGGCAACCCAATTTTATTTTTGTTTCTTGCTTTTTGGTTCTGTTTAGTAATGAATAATTCATATAGACTCTGTTTAGATGTGGTTTTATGCTTTTTATTAGTGTTTGTGCCAAGTAGAACCTTTGGGAAGACTTGGGGGAGGTTTTTGCGATCTTGCTGTAAAAAATAGAAACTGTAGCGCTCACGAGATTTGCTGCCATTTTTTACTGGAGAATGAGATTAGGTTGATTCTTTTTGCAGATGATTAATAGATAAATTCCTCACGTCTACCAACTTATTTAAGAATTTTTGGTGTTACATAAGTATTCGAAACCTACATATTACTACAGACTATTCTGTTTTTGACAGATTCTATTTTTCGTGTGTTGTTTGCTTATTTTGATGCATCTATGGCTAGTATCGGAGGGTATGAACCATAGAGAAGTTGGAATACAGTAGATTTAACACCAATATAAATAAAGAATTAGTTCATTACAGTACCTTAAGTGGTGGTTTGTTTTCTTATACTAACGGAGCTCATGAGATTTTCTGTTGAGTTTTGTGTTGTGAAGTTTTCAAGTTTTGGGTAAAGATTTGATGGATTATAGAATAAGGAGTGGCAAGAGCCTAATCTTGGGGATTCCCAAGGCACCCCAAGGTAAAATTCAAGGAAAACCAAAAGCCTAAGCTTGGGGATGCCCCGGAAGGCATCCCCTCTTTCGTCTTCTTCCATCGTTAACTTTACTTGAGGCTATATTTTTATTCACCACATGATATGTGTTTTGCTTGGAGCGTCTTGTATGATTTGAGTCTTTGCTTTTTAGTTTACCACAATCATCCTTGCTGTACACACCTTTTGGGAGAGACACACATGAATTGTAATTTATTAGAATACTCTATGTGCTTCACTTATATCTTTTGAGCTAGATAATTTTGCTCTATTGCTTCACTTATATCTTTTAGATCACGGTGTTGGTTTTATTTTATAGAAATTATTGATATATCATGCTTCACTTATATTATTTTGAGAGTCTTTTAGAACAGCATGGTAATTTGCTTTGGTTATAACATTAGTCCTAATATCATAGGCATCCAGGATGGGTATAATAAAAACTATCATATAAGTGCATTGAATACTATGAGAAGTTTGATACTTGATAATTGTTTTGAGATATAAAGATGGTGATATTAGAGTTGTGCTAGTTGAGTAGTTGTGAATTTGAGAAATACTTGTGTTGAAGATTGCAAGTCCCGTAGCATGCACGTATGGCAATCGTTGTGTAACAAATTTGAAACATGAGGTGTTCTTTGATTGTCTTCCTTATGAGTGGCGGTCGGGGATGGGCGATGGTATTTCCCTACCAATCTACCCCCCTAGGAACATGCGCGTAATGCTTGGTTTTTGATGACTTGTAGATTTTTGCAATAAGTATGTGAGTTCTTTATGACTAATGTTGAGTCGATCGATTATACGCACTCTCACCTTTCCATCATTGCTAGCCTCTTCGGTACCGTGCATTTCCCTTTCTCACCTTGAGAGTTGGTGCGAACTTCACTGGTGAATCCAAACCCCGTGATATGATACTCTCTATCACACATAAACCTCCTTATATCTTCCTCAAAACAGCCACCCTACCTACCTATTATGGCATTTCCATAGCCATTCCGAGATATATTGCCATGCAGCTTTCCACCGTTTCATTTATGACACGCTTCATCATTGTCATATTGCTTTGCAAGATCATGTAGTTGACATCGTATTTGTGGGAAAGCCACCATGCATAATTTATCATACATGTCACTCTTGATTCATTGCCCTTCCCGGTACACTGCCGGAGGCATTCATATAGAGTCATATTTTGTTCTAGTGTCGAGTTGTAATCATTGAGTTGTAAATAAATAGAAGTATGATGATCATCATTAATCGAGCATTGTCCCAAATAAAAAAAAGAGAAAGGCCAAAAAAAGAAAGGCTTAAAAAAAGAAGAAAAAAGAAAAAAGAGGAATAAAAAGGGACAATGCTACTATCCTCTTTTTCCACACTTGTGCTTCAAAGTAGCACCATGATCTTTATGATAGAGAGTCTCTTGTTTTGTCACTTTCATATACTAGTGGGAATTTTTCATTATAGAACTTGGCTTGTATATTCCAACAATGGGCTTCCTCAAATGCCCTAGGTCTTCATGAGCAAGCAAGTTGGATGCACACCCACTTAGTTTCTTTTGTTGAGCTTTCATACATTTACAACTCTAGTGCATTCATTGCATGGCAATCCCTACTCCTTGCACTGACATCAATTGATGGGCATCTCCCTAGCCCGTTGATTAGCCGCGTCTCCTTTTTTGTCTTCTCCATATAACCCCCATCATCATATTCTACTCCACCCATAGTGCTATATCCATGGCTCACACTCATGTATTGTGTGAAAGTTGATTTTTTTTAGATTACTAATGTATGAAACAATTGCTTGGCTTGTCATCGGGGTTGTGCATGATGAGAGCATTCTTGTGTGACGAAAATGGAGCATGACCAAACTATATGATTTTGTAGGGATGAACTTTCTTTTGCCATGTTATTTTGAGAAGACATGATTGCTTATTTAGTATGCTTGAAGTATTATTATTTTTATGCCAATATTAAACTTTTTTCTTGAATCTCTCGGATCTGAATATTCATGCCACAATAAAGAAAATTACATTG
The DNA here is from genome assembly GCA_034509565.1 of Triticum monococcum. Lineage (NCBI taxonomy): Eukaryota > Viridiplantae > Streptophyta > Magnoliopsida > Poales > Poaceae > Triticum > Triticum monococcum. The sequence goes on from CM067843.1 coordinate 482,363,457, forward strand.
AGAATTATGCTAGGTAGCATTCCACATCAAAAATTCTGTTTTTATCATTTACCTACTCGAGGACGAGTAGGAATTAAGCTTGGGGATGCTTGATACGTCTCCAATGTATCTATAATTTTTTATTGTTCCATGCTATTATATTATCTATTTTGGATGTTTAATGGGCTTTATTATACACTTTTATATTATTATTTTGAGTAACCTACTAACCCAAGGCCCAGTGCAAATTGCTGTTTTTTTGCCTATTTCAGTGTTTCGCAGAAAAGGAATATCAAACGGAATCCAAATGGAATGAAACCTTCGGGAGAGTTTTTTTTGGAATAAACGTGATCCAGGGGACTTGGAGTAGACGTCAAGAAAGAAGCAAGGCGGACACGAGGCAGGGAGGTGCGCCTGCCCCCTCCCCCGGGCATGCTCCCCACCCTCGTGGGCCCCTCGCAGCTCCACCGACCTACTTATTCCTTCTGTATATATCCATATACCCTGAAAACATCCAGGAGCACCACGAAACCCTATTTCCACCGCCACAACCTTCTGTACCCAAGAGATCCCATCTTGGGGTCTTTTCCGGAGCTCCACCGGAGGGGGAATCGATCACGGAGGGCTTCTACATCAACACCATAGCCTCTCCAATGATGTGTGAGTAGTTTACCACAGACCTTCGGGTCCATAGTTATTAGCTAGATGGCTTCTTCTCTCTCTTTGGATATCAATACAATGTTCTCCTTGATCTTCTTGGAGACCTATTCGATGTAATTCTTTTTGCGGTGTGTTTGTCAAGATCCGATGAATTCTGGGTTTTATGATCAAGTTTATCTATGAACAATATTTGATTCTTCTCTGAAATATTTTATGTATGATTGGTTATCTTTGCAAGTCTGTTCGAATTATCAGTTTGGTTTGGCCTACTAGATTGATCTTTCTTGCAATGGGAGAAGTGCTTAGCTTTGGGTTCAATCTTGCGGTGTCCTTTCCCAGTGACAGCAGGGGCAGCAAGGTACGTATTGTATTGTTGCCATCGAGGATAAAAAGATGGGGTTTATATCACATTGCTTGAGTTTATCCCTCTACATCATGTCATCTTGCCTAATGCGTTACTCTGTTCTTATGAACTTAATACTCTAGATGCATGCTAGATAGCGGTCGGTGTGTGGAGTAATAGTAGTGGATGCAGAATCGTTTCGGTCTACTTGTCACGGACGTGATGCCTATATACATGATCATGCCTAGATATTCTCATAATTATGCACTTTTCTATCAATTGCTCGACAGTAATTTGTTCACCCACCGTAATACTTATGCTATCTTGAGAGAAGCCACTAGTGAAACCTATGGCCTCCGAGTCTATCTTTTATCATATAAGTTTCCAATCTATTTTATTTTGCAATCTTTGCTTTCCTATCTATATCATAAAAATGCCAAAAATATTTATCTTATTATCTCTATCAGATCTCACTCTCGTAAGTGACCATGAAGGGATTGACAACCCCTTTATCGCGTTGGTTGCGAGGTTCTTATTTGTTTGTGTAGGTACGAGGGACTTGCATGTAGTCTCCTACTGGATTCATACCTTGGTTCTCAAAAGCTGAGGGAAATACTTATGCTACTTTGCTGCATCACCCTTTCCTCTTTAAGGGAAAACCAACGCAATGCTCAAGAGGTAGCACCCCACTACATGTTCGCTACGGTGGACATCACTAACGATGTAAAGGTGCTCAAGAATTCGGGAATCGCCTGCCAGAATCTTGTCGACATCCAGGTCCAATGCAAGATCTGGGGAAGCAAGGAGCATGAGAAGGACTCACTGGTTCACCTCCCGAGGCCATCATCGACCCCTACAACAGAGACATGAAGTATTCCTGCAACAAGGACAAGTGTGCCTGGCACTTGGCCTGGATGGAGAAACTCGACAAAGCTCATGTCGTCTACGCGGCCAAGGAGGCGTACATGAGCTACGAGATGTACAGGCAGATCGTTGACATGAGGAAGTGCCTCTTTCCCCAAAACAGTCAGGGAACTAGCCAGAAGCAGAGCAATGGCAAGCGTCGTCGCAATAAGATGTTGATGATTAGATGATCGTTTCCCCTAGTTTAGTATGTAGGTAATGGCTTACTTTGGTGTGTGGAAATGTTATATGTGTAGTCACTTACGTAATTGTATGCTTAATTTGATTATGCAATGTTGTTCTTATAAGTATATATGTTGATGACTAAACAATGGAACCCGTCGGTGATGATTTCATCAATCACTCACAATTGTATACCGGCAATCGTTTGCTCACAACACACACTGTGTTGTTATCGGTCTTCCCACACATTTCTGATTACAGACCAGTTTGCTACGTATCACACACATCTAGTTAAGTTGAACCGTTTCTGTTCCCTTGGCTCAACGCAAACAGTTCATCCGAGTGAACTGTATGCCGTGTATCGCACACACCTTCATCTAGTTGACATTTTCTTTTGTGTTGCCTAATCACAAAAAGTTCATTCAAGTGAACTGTATGCCTTATATCGCATACACCTTCATTTGGCTACCCATTTTTGTTGTTCCGCCTCATCACAAATAGTTTATCGGGGTGAACCGTATGTCGTATATCGCATACACCTTGATCTGGCTGCCCGTTTCCGTTGTTCTGTCTCATCGCAAACAGTTCGTATGGATCAACTATATGCCCCGCATCGCACACACATCTAAAATCTGAACCGTTTTTGATGTATTCACCATCGCAAACGTTTTGCATCTTTTTTGACGGGTTTTACATCACTGTTTGTGATTAATGCATCACACACAGTTTCGTCGAAGGGTCTCTGATTGTAGTATCGTGTTAGCAGCATCCTGCAGTACTGTAGGGTTTCAAGAAGGCGAGCATGTTGGGTTTTGAGGAGGCACGCGTAGCCGGGAGTGGAAGTGTGGACTCCCACGGGTCCATGGTTCCCCATTAAAAAGGACGGCGACTGATACATCTCCAACGTATCTATACTTTTTTATTTTTTTCATGTTGTTAAATTATCATTCTTGGATGTTTTACATTCATTTTATAGCAACTTTATATCATTTTTTGGGACTAACCTATTGACATAGTGCCTAGTGCCAGTTGCTATTTTTGGCTTGTTTTTTTACTTCACAGAATATCAGTACCAAACGAAGTCCAAATGCCACGAAATGTTTTGGAGATTTTTTTTCTGCCCAGAGGCAAGCTTGGGAGACAAGGAAGTGCCAGTGAGGAGGCCCATGGGGCCCACAACCCCCCAGGGCGCTAGAGGCCCCTGGCACGCCCAGGTGGGTGGTGGGGCCCACGAGAGTCCTTTCCACCACCTGTCAGCTCTATAAATACCCAAATATTCCAGAAACCCTAGGGGAGTCAACAAAACACAATTCCAGCCACGGCAAGTTCCAGAACCACGAGATCCAATCTAGAGCCGTATTCCGGCACCCTGCCGGAGGGGAACACGATCACAGAGGGGTTCATCATCCTCACTGGTGCTCCTTCGATGATGCATGAGCAGTTCGCCATAGACCTACGGGTCCATAGGCAGTAGCTAGATGGCTTCTTCTCTCTTTTTGATTCTCAATACAATGTTTTCCTCGATGTTCTTGGAGATCTATTTGATGTAATGACTTCTTGTGGTGTGTTTGTTGGGATCCGATGAATTGCGAGTGTATGATCAGATCTATCTATGAATATTATTTTGAGTCTTTCTAGATCTATTATATGCATGATTGTTATAGCCTTGTATTTCTTGTCCGAAACTTTGGTTTGGTTTGGCCAACTAGATTGATTTTTCTTGCAATGGGAAGAGGTGCTTTGCGATGGGTTTGATCTTGCAGTGTCCTCACCCAGTGACAGAAAGGGTAGCGAGGCACGCATGTATCATTGCTATTAAGGATAAAAAGGCGGGGTCTATTCCTACATGAATAGATCTTGTCTACATCATGTCATCGTTCTTATTGCATTACTCCGTTTCTCTATGAACTTAATACACTAAATGCATGCTGGATAGCGGTCGATGTGTGGAGTAATAGTAGTAGATGTAGGAAGGAGTCGGTCTACTAGTCTTGGACATGATGCCTATATAGATGATCATTGCCTTCGATATCGTCATGATTATTTGCTCATCTATCAATTATCCAACAGTAATTTGTTTACCCACTGTATGATATTTTCTCGAGAGAAGCCACTAGTGAAATCTACGACCCCCGGGTCTATCTTTTATCATATTTTTTCAGATCTATTATTCCAAAAACCCAAAAATACCTTGCTGCACTTTTTATTTATTTATTTTATTTTGTGTTTTTGCAAGATCTATTTATCCAATCTATTACAATTTTATCTATCTCAATACGAAGGAGGGATTGACAACCCCTCTTACGCGTTGCGTTGCAAGTATTTGTTCTTTGTGTTCAGGTACCATTTACATAGTGTTGCTTGGTTCTCCTACTGGATTGATAACCTTGGTTTCATAATTTAGGGAAATACTTACCATTGTTGTGCTGCATCATCCTCTCCTCTTCGGGAAATACCAAAGCAGATACAAGCAACCAGGAAGAATTTCTGGCGCCGTTGCCGGGGAGACATCATCAACATCTATCAGGTTCCTAATCACAACTCTCATATCCTTGAAATTTACATTATTTGTCATTCTCCTCTTGTTTTCATCTCCCCCACTTCTAAGACATTTTTGCGAAAAGCACAAAAATATGTGCCTTTTTCTCATTCGATCTCCTGTTTGCGTGTGATTTTGCTTGCCCACTTTGTCGTGATGTCGAGCTCCTCTTCTATTGTGTGTACCCCCAAGAATGAAGTTCTTAACTTTAAGGAAAGAGGATGGGACAATCTAAAAGATGCTTGGTATAGGATTTGCAATGCTCATAATATATCTATTTGTGAGCAATCTACCATTATTCTTCTTGGATCTTTTTATGTGGGCATTACCACTTGGTATAGATTCATTCTTGATACTATTACCGGTGGGAATTTCTTAATGTGTCCCTCTTTGGATGCTTTTAAGGCTATAGAAGATTTAGTGGGTGCACCACCTATCATTATTAATGAAACAACTTTAACTCCTGAGCATGCTATGAAAAGGCTAGATGCTATTGAAAAGAAAATGCTCACCGAAGAACATATTGAAAATTTGGATAAAAGGATGCATAATCTTGCTAATAAAATTGGGTCAAAAGAAGGAGATTCTCTTAAATTATTAAAAGAAAAGGGGCCTGTAGTTAACGGAAGAGTAGAAGAGAGTCCCACTTGGATTGACAAGTTGGAAGAAATCTTTAGTAACTTGATCTTGGCCTTTTCCTTTGTTAAAGCTATTGAGAAAACTCCTAAAAATTGCAAGGTTACACAAGTTTCTAAAAACAAGGGTGCCACTTCTAGTAGTAAAAATGAAGACCTTAAAATGATTAGTATTCATCCCAACTTTGTTGAAGTGATAAGAAACCCTACTTGCAAGAATGAGTTCTTCAATATTATTCCTAGGAATATTATTATTAAAAATATACATGATAAATCCTTGAAGACTTCAAAAAATAAATCCTTGAAGAATTTTGGTTGTGTGATTGATGAGTTGGAAAGTAAATATGACAATACTTGAATCTATGCATTATGCCTAGCTAGGGGCATAAAATGATAGTGCTTGTTGGGAGGCAACCCAATGAATAAGTTTTATTTTTGCCTTTTTCTTTCTATTTTTGTGTGTTCACACAATTATTCTACTGTTATGGTTGTTTTTATGTTTTAATTAGTGTTTGTGCCAAATAAAGCCTTTGGGATCATGTTTGGTGATAGTTGATTTGATCTTGTTAAAAAACAGAAACTTTTGCGTCCAGTAGCAGAATTTTCAAAAATAACATAAGTGACGATAAATTCTGAATTTCTTACACAAAATTGATATACAAATTGCCTACGTTGTCCTAATTTTTTAGAATGTTTGGAGGTATGGACAAAGTCTAGATTACTACAGGTTGTTCTGTTTTTGACAGATTCTGTTTTCGTTGCATTGTGTGCTTATTTTGATGAATCTATGGACTGTATCGGGGGGTATAAGCCATGGTAAAGTTAGAATATAGTAGGTATAATGCAATAATAAAATATGAATGGATTTGCAATGATTTGCTTTGTTATACTAACGGATCTCACAAAGGTTTTGTTAAGCTTTGCTTGATTGAAGTTTTCAAGTTTTGGGTGATATCACGATGGATGAAGGAATAAGGAGTGATAAGAGCCTAAGCTTGCGGATGCCCATGGCACCCCAAGGAGAACCAAGCAACTAAGCTTGGGGATGCCCCGAAAGGCATCCCCCTCTTTCTTCTAACAACCATCGCTAATTTTACTTGGAGCTATATTTTTATTCGTCACATATCATGAGTTTTGCTTGGAGCATCTTGTATTATCCGAGTCTTTGCTTGTTTTGATTTTTAGTTTATCGCAATCATCCTTGCTGGACACACCTATTTGAGAAAGCCTTAATGATGCTATGATTTTTTAGAATTGCTCTACGTGCTTCACTTAAATTTTTTGAGCTATGGAATTGCTCTAGTACTTCACTTATATCTTTTTGAGCATGGTGGTACTTTAATTTTTTGAAGAAATACCTTCATGATTCACTTAGATTAATTTGAGAGTTGGTAAATTTTAAAGAAATTCTCCCATGCTTCACTTATATTATTTTGAGAGATGATGAGATTTTTTATGCTCATGTTCTTCACTTAAAATTGTTTGAGAGCTTGTCATAAGCAACGGTAAAATATGAAATCAGTCCCAAAGTGATAGATATTCAAGTGGGATATAATAAAAACTTTCATGAAGATCATTGGACAATATAAAATTGATTCCTATAATAGTTTTGAGATATGATGATAGTGATATGTGAGTCATGTTGGTGAGTAATTATGCTTTAGTAAGAATATTGGTGTTATGGTTAGTGATTCCCTATGCAAGCACAAAAGTCAAAAGTTATGCAATAAAATTACATCCAACTTGTGGTGCATTATTCGGTGTTAGTTATGCTTAATGCTCGTTTATGAGAATTTTTGTTTATTGGTTGGTAGCTTCTCGATCTTTTGCTAGTATTTCCTTGTACTAAGTGGAAATACTACTTGTGCATCCAAAATCCTTAAACCTAATTATGCCATATGAGTCCACCATACATACCTATATGTGGTATCTCCGTGCCGTTCTAAGTAAATTTGTATGTGCAACTCTAATTTTCAAAATGAATTTCCTTGTTGTGTGCCCGTACCTCTCATGAAGCGGTAGGGGTGGCCAATATTTTTTTCTTGCTAGATGTGTTATTCTCAAGATGAATGTTTATTCACTTGTCATTGCACAAGAGTGTGGCGGTAATAGGGATGCCCAACCCCGAAATGAAAAGGAAATTTACTTTATGTTGTCAAATAATAAATTCCTTGGAAACTGTTGGTATGGAAGGCACCCGTGGATACGGCTAGCCATAGATTGTGAAAAACAATGGTAGAAAACGGAATAAACTTGATTTTATGTTTGGGAATCGCCTATGATGTATGTAGCATGGAAAGTATTGGGAACTACTCCGTCATTTTTGTTGATGGGAAAAGCATGCCTCTCAAAATATTTTTATCTCTCAATTTAAGCCTTGAGCTCTGCCACCTCTACAAATCTCCGCTTCCCTCTGCGAAGGGAATATCTATTTACTTTATGTAATTTTTATTTTTATTTGAGTCTCCATATTTTTATTTTTATTTTTACTTATGCATTGGATTTAGCTAATATTCGAGTGTGTTTCATGAATGGATCAATGATTGAGCATGATGGTCTAGGGATAACTTTCTTTAGTGTTGATATTTGGACAGACATGTTTGCTTGTTGATATGCTTGAGTATTGAAGTTTTCATGTCAAATAGAGACTATTGCTTTGAATCATCTAAAATTCCAAATGTCCATGCTACAAAAGAAAAGAATATGTGATGAACATGTTAGGCAGCATTCCATATCAAACATTCTGTTTTTACCATTTACCTACTCGAGGACGAACATGAATTAAGCTTGGGGATGCTGATACATCTCCAACGTATCTATAATTTTTTTTATTGTTCCATGTTGTTATATTATCATTCTTGGATGTTTTACATTCATTTTATAGCAAGTTTATATCATTTTTGGGACTAACCTATTTACATAGTGCCCAGTGCCAGTTGTTGTTTTTTGCTTGTTTTTTACGTTGCAGAATATCAGTACCAAACGAAGTCCAAATGCCATGAAACTTTTTGGAGATTTTTTCTGCCTAGAAGCAAGCTTGGGAGCCAGGGAAGTGCCAGAGGGGACGCATGTGGGGCCCACAACCCAGCAGGGCGCGCTAGAGGCCGCTATCATGCCCAGGTGGGTGGTGGGGCCCATGAAAGTCCTTTCCACCGCCTCTCGGCTCTATAAATACCCAAATATTCCAGAAACCCTAGGGGAGTCGACGAAACACAATTCCGGCCGCTGCAAGTTCCAGAACCACAAGATCCAATCTAGAGCCCTATTCCCGCACCCTGCCGGAGGGAAACACGATCACAGAGGGGTTCATCATCCTCATTTGTGCTCCTCCGATGATGCGTGAGTAGTTCATCATAGACCTACGGGTCCGTAGGCAGTAGCTAGATGGCTTCTTCTCTCTATTTGATTCTCAATACAGTGTTCTCCCCGATGTTCTTGGAGATCTATTTGATGTAATGACTTTTTGTAATGTGTTTGTCGGGATCCGATGAATTGTGAGTTTATGACCAGATCTATCTATAAATATTATTTGAGTCTTCTTTGATCTCTTATATGCATGATTCTTATAGCCTCTTATTTCTTCTCCGAAACTTTGGTTTGGTTTGGCTAACTAGATTGATTTTTCTTGCAATGGGAAGAGGTGCTTTCTGATGGGTTCAATCTTGCGGTGTCCTCACCAGTGACAGAAGGGGTGGCGAGGCACACATGTATCATTGATATTAAGGATAAAAAGGTGGGGTCTAATCCTACATGAATAGATCTTGTCTATATCATGTCATCGTTCTTATTGCATTAGTTTGGTTCTCCATGAATTTAATACACTAGATGCATGCTGGATAGCGGGCGATGTGTCGAGTAATAGTACTATATGCAGGCAGGATTCAGTCTACTAATCTTGAACGTGATGCCTATATACATAATCATTGCCTTGGATATCGTCATAATTATTTGCTCTTCTATCAAATGTCCAATAGTAATTTATTTACCCACCGTATGCTATTTTATCGAGAGAAGCCACTAGTGAAATCTACGGCCCCCGGGTCTATCTTTTATCATATTGTTTTCAGATGTATTGTTCCAAAAACCCAAAAATACATTGCTGTATTTTTTATTTATTTATTTTATTTTGTGTTTTTGCAAGATCTGTTTATCCTATCTATTACAATTTTATCTATCTCGATATCGAGGAGGGATTGACAACCCCTCTTACGTGTTGGGTTGCAAATATTTGTTCTTTGTGTGCATGTACTATTTACATAGTGTTGCTTGGTTCTCCTACTGGCTTGATAACCTTGGTTTCATAACTGAAGGACATACTTACCATTGTTGTGCCGCATCATCCTCTCCTCTTTGGGGAAATACAATGCAGATACAAGCAATCAGCGACCGCTCGGCCAGGGTGGCTCCAAGGCGGGGTCGCCCGCGCGTGCACCGTAAATATGGACAATGGGAGGATTGTGGGTGGCTGCCACACGAGACTAAGGCGGACACGGAGTGGCGCGTGGGTGTCCATTCGCCGCCCGTGTGGACGCAAACCGGTTGCAAGTTTGCGCTTGAAATAGGGCGGGCTGGACGCCAAACAGGCAAAAAATACGAATGTGATTGTGCGTTGGGCGTGACGTGTGTCCGTTTGGGCCCAAACGGATAGACACGGACCGGATGGGGTCGTCCGTTGGAGTTGGCCTTATGGTAGCAAACGTGTTCACACACAAACACATCACTGTGTACCCTTGACGCTGGGGGCGATGCACCATGGTTCACGTCGAAGGAGACCCGTTCAAAAATGTCGTAAGCAAGCAATCCAGCGGGTGCGTTTATAGACCTGAAATCCCACATGCCCGGGAGCACCCCGTCCGGGCACGTGGCGGCTATGTAGGCCGGCCTTGGGGGAGGGGAGGGTGAACGGCCTAGGCCCCCAAGTCTCAAGTAGCATATAACTCGATTGTGTGTCTGCATAGGAGCCCATCACACATAGTCACATGTGCGTTTGGTCCTGGGCGTTATATTTTCCTCACGGGAGGGTCATACTATGTGGGATCTAACTTTTGCATACGACCTCGGATTGAGACAATTTTTATATCAAAATCGATCGTTTCAATGAGATGAAGTCAATCCGTGTATACGAGTTTCTCGTATGAGACTGTATTGGAGGCCTGATCGGGCAAACAGTACTCTCCCTAAAAAATCCTAGTACTTTGAGCACAACTTTGGCCCTCGAGATGAGATCGGATGATGATGACCCAAACGTTGAAGATGTTCATGTAGAAAATATGGAACTTTTTCATATTGATCACCCCTCCATTTGAGGCCATCTTTATTGGAATTTTGACCATGCCAAAACCTAGTGTCAACAAAATGCTTGACCTGGCTAGATGTCTTGCTTACATTTTGGTTCCAACCTCTACACTGCATGTCGATGTCTGGTCTCTAGTGTCTAATTGTTGTACCCGAGCACTCTTATCACAATCTCCATGAACCCTCAAACCACTCGGACCGTGTGGTCCGGACGTGTTTTGCCATCCAACCCGGGTATGTGTCGATCCGCCAACCAGACGTCATTTTTTCTGTAGACCGGAAACAAACTGGGGGGTTTCGTGGGCGTCCCACCCATTGTCACGTCCGCTTCTGACTGTCCTGGCCTACAAAAAATCCTCCCTCGCGCTCGCACTTTCCTGCCCGTTGCGAGCTTCCCACATTCATGCCGCTCTAGAGCGGTCGTCACCGCATTGACGCCGACCCATAGTGGATGTGACCTCTCGCTAGCGCCGGCATTGAGGAGGCTCAACGGGGCCGCCGCCCGTGTTGCTTCCCTGGTGTCCTCACTAGTTCAATGCTGGAGACATGTTTATTGGTCGGGACGTGACATATATATACCACACCCATTCAACGCCCGTCCCTCCGTCTGTCGTCATTAAACAAGCTCGCAAATTGAGAACTCAACTCCAGCGCCTGCTCATTGATGCGCCCAGACGCTTGGCCGCACAGGAATCCACTATTTAAAGGCGGACACAACCGGCTCACAGCACACCACAGCCCATCCTCTCCATAATCTTTCTCTCATGCACCACATCGGCCATGACCGGGAGCAGGAACGCTCTGTGGGAGAGCCTCTTCATTGAGATGAAGCACGAGGTGACCGCCCTTGTGGTTAGTTGGCAAAGCCACCATGAAGGCGGGTAGAGGCCGACATACCGGCCAACTCTCCAAAGGTCTCCGACGACGACCACCTGATGGAGACTGGCCCGGACGACGACTGGGCATCGGCAACCACATCATTCCATGTCGACTTAACCTTGGAGTAGGCACAGACACACTTCAACACCATCAAAATAGAGGAGGAGCCCGCGCTAGTGCCTATGTCGGTGTTCTGGCTAGTGCAAGAGGAGGAGCGGTACAATCTCTTCCTCCTTGAGCAACACCGACTGGCTAAGCACTAGATTTACAACGAGCATGCGAGCGAGGAAGCTGTGGTGGCCATGGCCACGACGGACCCCAACTTTGTCGCCAAGCAGCAAACGCTCTACAAGGGCGCCCTATGCTCAAGCCGCCGCTTGCAATGGACAGGCAGCGCAGTCGGACATGGAGGTGGCACTAGCAGCACAGGCGGTCAGGGATGAGTACGCCGCTAGTTGCTCGTCCTACACGCCGCCAAACACCATTGGACCATGTCGGTTGGACGACGAGAGTGTTGGCCCCTCCACTTCCATCGCGGACCTTACGTCCACCAGCGACGGGCTGGTCGCAAACTCATACGATGAAGACTGAGTTATTCCATGCTTACATGATTAAATGAGTCAGAATAACGTTCATTAGCATCGTTTATTTTGAAGGGTAATGATTATTTTCTAGCATTCTTGCATATTATCATTTTGATATCAGATGATTCATCGATTCCCAATATTCATAGCATAAAAAAGTCACATGATAAGACATTTTAGATAGTGTTTCACATCAAAAATTCTGTTTTTATCATCTACCTACTCGAGGACAAGTAGTAATTAAGCTTGGGGATGCTGATACGTCTGAAACGTATCTATAATTTTTGATTGTTTGATGCGATTATGTTATCAATCTTGTATGCTTTATATGCTATTTTATATCATTTTTATGGACTAAACTATTAAATTAATGTCCAGTGCTAGTTTCTATTTTCTTCTTATTTCATTGTTTCGTAGAAAAAGCATACCAGGCGAAGTCCAAACGCAATGAAATTTTATGATGATTTTTTGGACCAGAAGAGACCCTAGAAGCTTCGGCGATGCACCATACGATTATCGAGGGAGCCACAAGCTCAGAGGACGCGCCCCAGGGGGCACCGTGTGATCTTGTGGGTCTCTGATACGTCTCCATCGTATCTATAATTTTTGATTCTTTCATGCCAATATTATACAAGTTTTACATACTTTTGGCAACTTTTTATATGATTTATTGGACTAACCTATTGAGTGCCAAGTGCCAGTTCCTGTTTTCTGCATGTTTTTTGTATCGCAGAGTATCCATATCAAAAGAAGTCCAAACGCGATGAAAATTTACGAAGAATTATTTTGGAATATATGTGATTTCTGGGAGTTGGAATCACCACAAACGGAGGCCCACACAGGGCACAATACACCGGGGCGCGCCAGAGGCCCTTGGCGCACAGTGGTGGGTTGTGCCGACCTCATACGTCGGTTGGACCTCTATTTCGGGTGCAAGGAAGCTTATATCCGGAAAAAATCGTATTAAAATCTCAGCGCGATCGGAGTTACGGATCTCCGGGAATATAAGAAATGGTTTTTGGTCAGATCTAACGAACGTGAAACAGAAGAGAATAGAGAGGGAGATCCAATCTCGGAGGGGCTCACGCCCCTCCACCGCCATGGAGACCAAGGACCAGAGGGGGAACTCTCCTCCCATCTAGGGGGGGCAAGGAAGAAGAAGAAGGAGGGGGGCTCTCTCCCCCTCGCTTCCGATGGCGCCGGAGTGCCACCTGGGGCAACGGTCGGGACGACAATCTACATCAACAATCTTGCTACCATCAACACCAACTTTCTCCCCCTCTATGCAGCGGTGTAACACCTCTTCTGCCCGCTATAATATCTACTTAAACATGGTGCTCAACTCCATATATTATTTCCCAATGATCTATGGTTATCCTATGATGTTTGAGTAGATCCGTTTTGTCCTGTGGGTTAATCGTGATCTTGATTGGTATGATTGTATATTTTATTTATGGTGCTGTCCTACGGTGCCCTCTGTCTCGCACAAACGTGAGGGGCCCTCGCTGTAGGGTGTTGCAATATGTTCATGGTTTGCTTATTGTCAGTGTTGCGAGAGTGACGGAAACTTAAACGCGGATAGGTAGGCTATAGCATATGGGAGTAAAGAGGACTTGATACTTAATGCTATGGTTGGGTTTCACGACCTTAATGATCTTTAGTAGTTGCGGATGCTTGCTAGAGTTCCAATCATAAGTGCATATGATCCAAGTAGAGAAAGTATGTTAGCTCATGCCTCTCCCTCATATAAAGTTGCAAGAATGATTACCGGTACTTGTTAAAAATTGCCTAGGACAAATGACTTTCTTATTCACAAAAGCTTTCCACTTTTATTACCTTGCAATTTATCCGTAGTTTTATTCTCGCAAAGTACTCGTAGATTTATTCCTACAAAATAATTTCATACTTGTTTCCGGTAAAGCAAACGTCAAGCGTGCGTAGAGTTGTATCGGTGGTCGATATAACTTGAGGGAATATTTGTTCTACCTTTAGCTTCTCGTTGGGTTCGACACTCTTATTTATCGAAAAAGGCTACAAACGATCCCCTATACTTGTGGGTTATCAGTCTCACATGGCTCCATTTGCCCTAATTCTTGGCCTATGAATTCCCTAAAATCCACAAACCACCAGAGCGAGACCCGAAACAATTATTCCACCACCGCAAGCCTCTGTTTGTACGTGATCCCATCTAGAGTCCTTTGATGGTTCTCGACCAGAGGGGGAAACCATTGGGGAGGCAATCTTAATCGACCTTGTTGCCTCCATGATGATGTGTGAGTAGTTCCCACAGGACCTACGGGTCCATAGTAGTAGCTAGATGGCTTTCACTACTGCAGGATACTGCTAATGCGACACTACGATCCGAGACCCTTTGACGAAATTGTGTGTGATGCACTAATCACAAACAGTGGTGTAAAATAACCATCAAAAAAGGTGCAAAATGTTTGCGATGGCGGAGCCATCAAACACGGTTCAGATTTTAGTTACGTGTGCGATGCAGGGCACATGGTTAATCCATTCAACCTGTTTGCGATGAGGAGAACAACAGAAACGGGCAGCCATATCAATGTGTGCGATATACGGCATATGGTTCACTCGGACGAACTGTTTTCGATTAGGAAACACAATAGAAACGGTTCAACTTAACAACATGTGTGTGATATGCGGCATACAGTTCACATGGATAAACTATTTGCGATGATCCAAAAGAACACAAACGAGTCGTGTAAACAAGATGTATGTGATACGTGGAAAACGGCCGACTCGGATGAACTGTTTGCGATGAGAAATTACAACACAGACGGTTAATACAGTTAGTTCGTGTGCGATTCTGTGTGTACAAAAAACTTTGAAAAATGCAAACTAGTTGCTTGCGTTGGCTAGGAGTATCACACATGATGCGTCTGCGAGTACTCATGTGCGATGATTAGTAAGTTACACATACATTTCCTTATGTTAACATGTGTGTGAATTTGCAATATGGATAGTTAATATGCAAATGCCTTCTGGACATCGGGCACATGCTTAAACTCAATGAACTATGTACGATACCAATACTTTCCATGAAAATTTAAGAACTTGGGTAATAACTTTTGAGTAACATATGTATATATATAGTGGTTACACTATTCGACAAAAGGAGGATCTTCATAACATGGTTTTGACAACCATATGGTCCATATCTACATACTTAACATAGTAACAACTATCACATTTTAAGAGGCTAAGGGCCAACAACCATATGGTCCATATCTAAATACTTAACATAGTAACAGCTAGCACATTTAAGAGGCTGAGGGCCAACAACCACAACTATCCGCTAAAAGCAGCTTGATCACGGTGACTCAACATCTCGTCAATGAAAATGAAGAGCCCTCATGTGCCTTGGTAGAGCATGAGTAGAATAGTGTCTCCAATTTTCCAATATGGATGCATTGCCACGACAAGCGAGAACTTGTTAATTTGAATGGTTCCATTTCCGCGGGAAATGCAGTACCTTGCAATCACTTTGGCGTTACTAGCATGCACAAGTGTAATTTGACCACGCCGGGAAATCAATCCAGGAACTGCTACATTGGGCAATTTCTATTGACATGTAGAATAAAAACCAGTTGTAACAAATCGTTGATGATATATATAGTTTATGAGCATCAACATTAAAATAAGACTTTTTACCAGTGTTTTGTGCACACAATTGGTATTGTTCAATGTGTGCACCATAGGTCTAATTAATCCCATCCAAAATCCAGCGTTCATACGATGTGCTATCTCTATCAGATTATCAACAAAGTTTGTGACATGCTTCAGGTCCTTCCAGTGAAATTTGGTATGCTTAGTAACATATAGATTGTTCACTATGCATCCAACATATCCTGCTTAAAAGGTGGAAAGGTCTTATTTATTTAGAACATGGCAGAAGAATGTATAGTGCGCATAAATTGGTAAATAGAATTTTTTACTGCCTAGGAACAGAGTCAGAAAATGAAATCACAATTGGTTGCTGAAATAGTGATCAATTAGTCAGAACAAATACCCCCATTTTGCTAAGTAATATGACAGCATGGAGAAAGTTGAAAGGACACTAACCTCGATCAGACTTTGATCGGCTGATGACATTGGGGAAGTAAACATCCATGTTAATTAGACCAAGCTGTGGTGCACGCACTAGAATTTTATTGCCAGCTTTCAGTTCATAACCCTTAGACATTTTTCTCCAAAGGTCCGCATTAAAATAGGAGTGACCATCTTTATCAAGTTTTACGCTAACTGTCATTGTAAATCCATGCTGCGTTGTCAATATGACATCCTAAGAGTCATCAACAAAGTAAAGCCGAAGAATTCCTTTTACTCATGTTCTTGCAAAGCAAGGGATGTACTGCTTGAAATGAAAATTAAGATCATAAATTAGATATGTTCAAATAACAGAGCAAGATGCAAATATGGGAGTAACTGATAGAACAGATCAATATATAGATGAAAGCAAAGTACAAAAATATAGAATTAAAAATAGATAATGTAACAAAGATTTGATGCAAATATATAGATAATGTAGCAACAGACGGTATATGTTCACAAATTTAGGCCATGACGACCGTGGTAGGTTGAGATTGAACATACCGAGCGCTCCCTGAAGTCATCCGGAATGGTGAGATAGAACTTCGCTTCTGACTGGCCGCGACCACACTTGCCTGATTTGTGCTCGCACTGTGAACACATGAATGAACACCCACAAATCAGCTAGAACAAAAATGATTCCACGGCGATTTCCGTCGGTTGATTAACATCGATGGACAGACTGCGATAAGAGATGAGTGAATATTTTGCTAAGTTGATTACCTTCTCCATGAGAAAAATCCCCGGCCCAATCCCGCGGAAAACCCCAATCGACCAGAGTCTAGAATGTCAGTGCAGATAGGCGGTAGAAAGCGGTAGGGGCGAAATCCCATGACGTTTGGAGTGCGACCTACGCCTGCCGACAACAGACGTCGAGCTTAGGGTGGCCGTCGTGATAGAAGTTGATGAGGTGCAGAGTTGCGGAGGAGTCTGTGGCGAGTGGGTGGAGACGAAGTGGGCGAGGGTTTTCTTTTTCCTTTTGCATGTGTGAGTGAACACACACGGTTCGCAGAGGAGACGGAGATGAATCATGTGCAATAGTAAATCAACAAGATTGAATGGGAATCCAAATTTCCTTTGTCCTTCGTCCATGAGTTTTTTTCTATGATGAACATAAACCCTGCTAATCACCGTGTTCAAATTTGGCACTTTTCCGGGTTCATTTACAATATTTAGGGGATTATGTGCATTTTGTAGGAATTAATGCAGATAATTCAAATTCAAACAATTGGTGCTTGAAAAGGTGCACAAGAATGGTCTGGAAAAACCATACTCGTGGTATTTAGTAAATTCTCAAGGCTTTTACAAGGAATGGGCAGATATTTCAAGGGAATGTGTGGCAATAGTCAACCACAAACGCGTCATTTACTAGGTTATCAACTATATAACAATGAAATATGTGTTTGAAAAACATGAAGCCTGGCATGGTGCCATGGTATGGCCTCACCGTTCCCTGGTTAAAAGTTGAGAAGGTTTGATTTATGTCATCATGCACGCCCTTCATAAATCGAACCATCACAAAAGAAGTTCCATGCTTTCGAGAGGGAAATCACCAAGATTGAAGGGGAATCCAAATTTCCGTCCTAGTTTGCCATTCAGTTTTTTTCTGACGAACAACATACCATCTCAAATGCAACATGTTCAAATCTGACATTTTTCCGGGCTCATTTACCATATTTAGGGGATTATGCGCATTTTCTAGGCATTAATTATGCCCATAATTCAAATTCGAACAATCGGTGCATGAAAAGGTGCACAAGAATGGTCTGGAAAACCATGCTCGTGCTATTTAGTACATTCTCATGCCTTTTACAAGGAATGGGCAGATATTTCAAGGAAATGTGTGGCAATAGTCAACCATAAATGCGTCGTTTACTAGGTTAACAACTATACAAAAATGAAATACATACTTGGAAAACATGACGCCTGGTGTGGTACCATGCTATGGCCTCACCGTGCCCTGGTAAAAATTTGAGAATGTTTTCCTTATGTCATCAAGCACGCCTTTCATAAATCGAACCATCACCGAGGAAGTTTCATGGTTTCGAGGGGGAAGTCACCAAGATTGAAGGGGGGTCCAAATTTGCTTTGTCCTTTATCCATGAGTTTTTTCTACGATGAACATACACCCTGCAAATCATCATGTTCAAATTTGACACTTTTCCGAGTTCATTTACCATGGGATTATGTGCATTTCCTAGGCATTATTGCACATAATTCAAGTTCAAACAATCGGTGCATGAAAGGGTGCACAAGAACGGCCTAGAAAACCATGCTCGTGCTATTTAGTAAATTCTCGTGCCTTTTACAAGGAATGGACAGATATTTTGATGAAATGTGTGGCAATAGTCAACCACAAAGGTTTGTTTATTGGGTTTTCAATTATAGAAAAAATGAAATAAATGCTTGAAAAACATGACGCCTCGCATGGTGCCATGGTATGACCTCACCATGCCCTGGTAAAATTTGAGAAGGTTTGGCTTATGTTGTCATGCACGCACTTCATAAATCGAACCATCACTGAGGAAGTTCCATGCTTTCGAGAGAGAAATCACCAAGATTGAAGGGGAATCCAAATTTCCATCCTAGTTTGTCATTCAGTTTTTTTTCCAATGATCAACATACCTCCTAAAATGCAACGTGTTCAAATTTGACATTTTTTCAGGCTCATTTACCATATTTATGGGATTATGTGCATTTTTCTAGGCATTAATGCACATAATTCAAATTTAGACAATCGATGCATGAAAAGGTGCACAAGAACGGTCTGGAAAACAATGATCATGCTATTTAGTACATTCTCATGCCTTTTACAAGGAATGAGCAGATATTTCAAGGAAATGTGTGACAATAGTCAACCATAAACGCGTCGTTTACTGGGTTAACAACTATACAAAAAATGAAGTACATGGTTGGAAAACATGACGCCTGGCATGGTGCTATGGTATGGCCTCACCGTGCTCTGGTAAAAATTTGAGAATGTTTTCCTTATGTCATCATGCAGGCCTTTCATAAATCGAACCATCACCGAGGAAGTTAATTTCATGGTTTCGAGGGGGAAATCACCAAGATTGAAGGGGGGTCCAAATTTCCTTTGTCCTTTGTCCATGAGTTTTTTTTTCTATGATGAACATACACCTTGCAAATCACTGTGTTCAAATTTGGCACTTTTCTGAGTTCATTTACCATATTTAGGGGATTATGTGCATTTCCTAGGCATTAATGCACATAATTTAGGTTCAAACAATCGGTGCATGAAAGGGTGCACAAGAACGGCCTGGAAAATCATGCTCGTGCCATTTAGTAAATTCTCATGCCTTTTACAAGGAACGGACAGATATTTCGATGAAATGTGTGGCAATAGTCAACCACAAATGTTTGTTTATTGAGTTTTCAACTATAGAAAAAATGAAATAAATGCTTGAAAAATATGACGCCTGGCATGGTGCCATGGTATGACCTCACCATGCCCTGGTAAATATTTGAGAAGGTTTGGCTTATGTCGTCATGCACGCCCTTCATAAATCGAACCATCACCGAGGAAGTTCCATGCTTTCGAGAGGGAAATCACCAAGATTGAAGGGGAATCCAAATTTTCTTCGTTCTTTGCCCTGGAGTTTTTTTTCTACGACGAACATACACCCTGCAAATCACCGTGTTCAAATTTGGCATTTTTCCGGGCTCATTTACCATATTTAGGGGATTATGTGCATTTTCTAGGCATTTAGCGCATATAAATCCAATCCAGCTAGAGCTGCACGAGTGGGATGTGAGGGACATGGATTGTTGTTTGATCGCGGTGCATCCTATGGTGCACACTAGCGTTCCGCATGGCTGGGGTTCCGGCTAATCATACGCAACACACAATAGGCTCAACACACACTGTTTCCGGAAGCGACGGAGAGGAACCGTGTGCGATAATGAACAAACAAAATTGTAAGGGAAACCAAATTTTTGTTGTCGTTTGTCATTGAGATCTTGAATACCACCGCATTGTACGGCTACCAGGCCCCTCTATCCGAGAGCTCTCTTCAAGCGTCGTCCATGGCATCACGGCCCACAGTAACTGGTAAGGAGAGATGGCATCCCGCCGCGTTGCGTTCCTCGCCGCCCGCAACCGCACAAATGGTAAGGAAGTGATGGCATCTCGCCGCGCCGAGTTCATCGCCGCCGCCGGCCACACAGTTATGTGAGCGGACTTTGAGGTTGCCATGATCGAATGGGCGGTGGATCTAGAGGCGGCCAAAGCCGCACAGAAGGAGCGGAAAAGGCAGAAAGTAGTCAATAAAAGAGAGTCCCACTGCCGCAAGAAAGAAGAGGCCGCACGTCGTGGTGAGGAGAGCTTGGCGGAGATCGAAGCACGGTGTGCTACCGCCTACGAGGCCGGGAAGGAGAACACCAACGTTTGGCCAGCATGCCCCGGTGGCAGCATGTGAGAAGTAGTTTAAGTTTGTAGTATTAGATTAAATTACCAGTAGTAATTTAAGTTTGTAGTATTAACGTACAATGTCAGTAAGAGCATCCTTTGAGGGCTTTGAGCCTTGATTAGCATGTGTGCCTGTGTGCGTTGTTTTGCATTAATCATTAGAAGATCACAAAACATACAGTTTCTCTGCCATACCCGTCTGCGTTTTTTTGCGTTAATGATCCATAAGTCAGTTACCTATGCGATGTTTCCTAATAAACCAGGCGTACCATTGACCGAAAAAAATCAACTACATGTGTACATTATTTTGGAGACGGGATCTTTCAATTTTCTGTTTTCTCGCACACGAGTACTTTACGTGCTTCGTTTGCGTTGTGTGTTTCCCCCGCCCAAGTTTCAAGTTTCGTAGTGAAATTTTCATTAGGCGCGTGATTTCAGAATTTATTCCTCCAACCACATCACCACCCATAAAATTTCCTCAGTATCTCCCCCACGCGTCTCCCCCTACCAGCAGCTCAAGCCGCTGCCGCCGCAACCACGACTTCAACCACATCTACGTTCTGCTCGGATCCAGTAAGGTAACCCACCGATCTCTATCACAGCCCCGGCCTGATTGCTTAAATGGCGCATGTGAAACATCCTCATGCCTCCAATTCCCCATCGCCAGGAGCTGATGGCGGTCCATGGCGCGATGGCCGCTGTGCGTGTTGACCCAGAGGAACACCTCGCCTCCGCTGCCGCCGACATGGTGCAAGCTCTGGCCTAGATGAAGCATCCCAGTGACTACCCCCAGGACTTAACAGGTAAGATCTGAATAGCTAAATCCTACCAATACCACTTGCAACAGCTAGGATTTGTACGGTTGATTTATTAAGCATGTTCGTGCCTTGTTTATTTCAATACTACACACTATGTGATGTTCAAATGTTATTGTGCCTAGATCAATTTCACCAATACCAGCAACAAACTCACAATACATGACTCGGGATATCACTAAAGATGTCGCCCATTTGCTATTTTTAGTGGATGCTAACCCTGTTGTACTTGACATGCTTGTCCATATACTTACGCAGGGTCATAATGGCCAATGCTGTTGTTTGCCGTGGAGGTTAGCTGCATCCCATGTCTTACAGTATTTCACATCATTTGTGCAATTGCAGTTTAACTCCTACCATTTACTAGTTGCCTCTAGGTACACATGTCAGTGGCACTGATCCACGCTTCGGCCCGGAGGAACAGCTCGCCTCCACCGCCGTTGACTTTGGGCGGGCTCTGGCCAAGATGAAGTGCCCAGTAACTACCTCTCAGGACTTACCAAGTATGTACTCACCAGTTCAATCTTACCAATACCAGTTGCAATTAATGGCTATGTTCTATACGATCGATGTATTGAGCATGTTGTAGTAAACATGCCTAACACATTTTAGCTACTTTCCCTACCTTTTTATAGACAACTGGGTCATTCTCTACTCTGGCAGCACCTGCCTTGTGATCTTTAACTCTGCCAATTGCATTTTATCGGTACCGGTTTCAATGGCTATTAAGCTTGTTGCAATTAACAGTTGAATCCATATTTACACAATTGTATTTCAATGGCTATAAACTTACAAAACATGACTTAGGATGTTGTTAAGCCTATTGCAATTAACAGTTGTATCCATTTTTAATCTGTCCCCTTGCTACCATGCTACTCTCCGCAATGAAGATATACTAGAGATGCTGCCCATTTGCTATTTTCGATGGATGCTAACCCTGTTGTACTTAACATGCCTGTCCATGTACTTATGCAGGGTCATAACGGCTGATGCTATTGTTTGCCGTCGAGGTTAGTTGCATCCCATGTCTTATAGTATTTCACATCATTTGTGCAATTGCAGTTTAATTTCTACCATTTACGGGTTGCCTGTAGGTACACATGTCGGTGGCACTAATCCACGCTTCGACCCGGAGGAACAGCTCGCCTCCGCCGCCATTGACTTTGGGCAGGCTCTGGCCAAGATGAAGTGCTCCAGCAACTACCTCTCAGGACTTACCAAGTATGTACTCATCGGTTCCATCTTACCATACAAATTGCAATTAATGGCTATGTTCTGTACGGTCGATGTATTACGCATGTTGTAGTAAACATGCCTAACATGTTTTAGCTACTTTCCCTACCTTTTTATAGACAACTAGGCCATTCTCTACTCTGGCAGCACCTGCCTTGTGATGTTTAACTCTGCCAATTGCATTTTTATCAATACCGGTTTCAATGGCCATTAAGCCTATTGCAATTAGCAGTTGAAGCCATTTTTAAACAGTTGTATTTCAATGGCTACAAACTTACAAAACATGAATTAGGATGTTGTTAAGCCTGTTGCAATTAACAGTTGTATCCATTTTTTAATGTGTCCCTTTGCTACCGTGCTACTCTTTCGCAATGAAGATATCACTACAGATGTTGCCGTTTTATTAACATTTGCTATTTTTGGTCGATGTTAACCCTGTTGTAGTTAACATTGGCTTTCCATGTACTTACACAGGGCTACAATGGGCGATGCTGTTGTTTGCCATCGAGGTTAGCTGCATCTTATGTCTTATACACCATCCATTCCTAAATATAAGTATTTTTAGAGATTCCAATATAGACTACATAAGGAGCAAAATGAGTGAATCTAGATTCTAATCTAATCTATATCTATAATTCTATATACATTCGTATGTAGTTCATATTGAAATCTCTAAAAAAATACTTGTACTTAGGAACGTAGGCAGTTGTATTTTACATCATTTCACTACAAAAAAATACACTTCCGTGATGATACGTGTTTGTCACAGTAGGTCACGTTTTCTGTCATGCATGTACATCCATGACAAATTTATGGCAGAATCAAAATAGTCATACCTGTGTTGTCGTAGAAGTGTTCCATGACATTACCAAAATTATCATCACGGAAGTGTCCACTTCCATGACGATAAATCGCGCGTCACAGAAGTGCTTTCGTCAAGGGTGACTGACACGTGGCATCCATCGTAACGGAACGTCATTAAGCTATCGGGTCCGGTTTTGGATCCGATAACACGTTAACAACCCGGGCCAATGGGGATTTTCCACGTGTAAAATCATCATTGGCCAGAGGAAACACGTGTCAACTCCGCGTTGGCATAGGTGTCACTCATCCAATGGGTGAGATGCGCCTATGATATGTTAACACATGGACCAGCCCATAAAGTTTAAATGGGCTGGCCCAACTAAAGGCCCACAAGATTTTGCGGACCATAATTGGCCGGCCCAGCTAAAGGCCCACAAGATTTTGCGGGCCATAATGGGTCGGCCCAGTTAAAGGCCCACAAGATTTTTGCGGGCCATAATGGGCCAGCCCAGGTGAAGGCCCACAAGATTTTTTGTGGACCATAATGGGCCAGCCCAGCTAAAGGCCCACGAGATTTCACCAACATTAATGGGCCGGCCCAACTGTAGGCTCACAAGATTTTGAGGACCCTAGTAGGCCGGCCCATTAACTGGCTGCCACGTTCCGGGCCTAATAATGGCCCATATGAGATCCGGCCCGTTAAAAGCCTACCACGTTCTGGGCCAAATTACGGCCCAGATCAGGTCCGACCCTTTAAGAGGCTTTGGGCTAAATTATGGTCCATATCAGATTCGGCCCGTCAACTGGATGCTATGCTTTTGGGC
Source organism: Triticum monococcum (assembly GCA_034509565.1). Taxonomy (NCBI): domain Eukaryota; kingdom Viridiplantae; phylum Streptophyta; class Magnoliopsida; order Poales; family Poaceae; genus Triticum; species Triticum monococcum. The sequence continues at coordinate 482,387,672 of CM067843.1, forward strand.
CCACTTGCTAAAGGACCATTTAGTAATTCGGTCTGATATTAGTTTCAGACTGTTAAGGGCCCGTTTAACATTTCGGCCCTATATTAATTTCGGCCTGTTAAAAGCCCGTCATATAGTTGGGCCTAACTACAGCCCGGTTTGCATCCGGCCTGCTCGCAGCCGATAATCTGATTGGGCCAAACAAGGACCGAGACAATTTTGGCCTGTTATAAGCCCATGATTTGATTGGCACATTCATGGGCCGGGGTCTATTTCGGCCTGCTGCCGGCCCATGAGCTGTTCGGCATGTTTCAGGCCCAACCTACTTTTCAGCCTCCTAAAGGCCCATTGAGTTTTCTTGGGAAAATAGGGCCGGCGGTTTACTCGGCCTATTAAAGGCCTGAATCTACTAGTGGGCTAGTTTACATTTAGGCCTGTTAACGGACCAAGATGACGGGGCCCATGATGCGGATCATACTGGTGATTTGCATGACGGATGTTTGGCCGGTTTACTGTGAAGGGAGGATATATATACAGTAAAATAACTGCAACATCGTGAATAAGAAAAAACTAGACTATACAATAAAGAAATTACGGCATATTACATCCACTAGGCATCAAAGTTTGCCACTATGATAATAAAGCACAAGCAGACAGCAGATTACATACACTGGGCATCAAATATCGCCACTAGTGCAACTAAGCACGCCGACAAAATAATATACAAAACCGACAGCACTTCAATAGAGTTCAAGAAAGGTTAGCCCTCTCGGGAGATGCAGCGCAAGCAGCTGAGCAAGCTGGTGAGACTGCACTTGTTTGACACTTATATCCTCCTCACTCTGAAAGATAAACAAGTAGACAGATGACAGGTTTTGCACATATAAGTATCAGTGCTGACAATTCATCACATTTCTTATTGACGAATAAAGTGACACAGTTTAAAATAGCATTAACACAATATGGTATTGTTCAGGTCAAGACATGGCAGGAAATGACATTGTGAAGGAGTTGGCAGCTTCACGACACCACTGGATTACAGATCAAGAACTCGTAAGTATCAATGGTTAGTGTGTTGTCAATTTATCCCATTTCAAATTGGCAAAATAAGATCACTTGCTCTGTATAGTTTAATTTACATGGTATGAAGAAGGAACTTGGTTGTACAACTGAAAATTTAAATTGAGAAGGACAAAGTTTTGTTTATGAACTGGAGTACATAATAAACTTTAAACATGCAATTTGATGCAAACACCAAAAATAAACAGCTGTTGCAGTCATGCCTAACCAAATATACACAACAAAGTTTCAAGGCTTGAGAAGGACAAACTTACATTATTGGTGAAGGCAGGCTCTATATAGCCCTTGTCCATGCTGATGGGGGGGGGCAATTCAAGAAGTTTACCACAGAATCTTCTTCATAAGCATTGCCTTTATTCTACATTTTGTTAAGAGTAAATATAGATGTGACAATATAAGAAAAAATGGAGAATATTTAAGATAAGATGAAGAGTGATGCTACATAACCAAGTAGCTATAAATGTAAGTACAGTGATACAGGCAAAAGGTACAGCCAAGAGCAATGCAGCGCTAAACTTCTTCAGTACCATCGGTGTTATCCAACCTTATGGTAAGAGTAAATATAGATCTTATGTGTAGAAAATGGAGTGCAAAGGAAAATAAGCTGCACAGTGATGGTACATGAACAACTACCTGTCAATATAAGTACACTGATAAAGGACAGCAGGTACTTACAAGAACAATGCAGAGCTAAAAACTTTCATTGGCATTGGATATATATTCTACACTAATGTAACCATTCATACAGATTAGATAATTTGGAGCGAACAATTGATAAGCAAGCTATCATGCATACTACTGTCACATAATGAACCAGGTATGTATGCAAGTACAGTGATACAGGACAACAGGTACTAACAAGAGCAAAGCAGCGGGCAGCATATTTGCGATATCCTGTCATTCTTTTCAAACCGGAATTCTTTTTCGAGCAGATTTCCTGCAAAAAAGATCCGTAAGGCACATGCGGAAAAGTAGAAGTTCAAATTGTCATGCGATATCATAGACAGTACCTCATCCTCGGAACGAGACCAGTGCATAACAAGGTTTTTCCATTCAATGTCTTCTAAATTTTGCATAGGAGACTTCACCAGAAATTCGTTTATAGACTTGCCTCAGGTAACAACAATACTGCCGCAATGCTTCCTTGAAAAGCGCAAGCAAGCTTTGCTCGTCATGACTATCCAGATTGACCTTCGCCTACTTACAACAATGTAATGTAAATCATTGACGTGTTCAATCAGCAGAAAACAGGAAAATAATCACCATGAATAATAGCACTTACATGTAACTGGGACAGGAAGATGTGAAAATGGTGTTTGTCTTCATTATAATCTTCCAATGATGGGAATATATGAACGTAGTCCCTAACAACATTGAAAGCATTGTCTTTTTAACTGGGAATAACTGGAATGAGGTTCCAATCTCTAGGAACTGGCCATCTCTGCAGTTGGGATAGTTCTTCGGCCGGTGGACTTGTTGTACTTTTTGCTGGAGTGGGATTTTTCTATGGTACGACTGGTGCTGTGGCAACTGAAATCGGCATACCTTTTGCTGGAGTGCAGGTCCTGTGTGGTGGGGCTAGTGGTGTGGCCAGTGAAGTATGGGTACAGTCTGCTAGAGTCGGTCCTACGTGTTGTGTCACTGGTTGTACAACCAATATAAGTGGGGTGCTGTCTGATTTCTCCGGCACAACCACGTTTTTCAAGGACTTTGCTGGTGCTCCTTCAGGTTCGGCAATCACCCTCTTCCTTTTTGATGTCTGATGCACAAGAACAACATTTGAGTCGAAAAACATGGTATGATGACATATGGAATATGTATTGATAATGGATGGGCATGGCATCTCGACATATATGATGATTAAACTAAGCAGATGGCGGTGCAACAAAGTAGAAGAAATGCAAGACAACATATGCAAGATACGCGCAATCAATAAAACCTTGCCAAATTAGAGCAGGCACCTTGATGGGTGAACATGACAGGCCATCTGCCTTTGACTCCTCGAGGTTAGAATAGTCATTAGGATCATATTCTGAACAAGAATCTACAGGTGGGAGCATAGGAGTTTCATTGCATCCAGAATGTCACTCAATGCCTTGGTGCCAATTTTGTAAGTCATTACAATGTTCCACAATATTCTTCTGATGCGCGGATTCAGATATTCACAGTAATTATGTATAATATCTGAGAACCATGAAAACATAAATAGTTGTGAGATTATCTTTGTAATGCAGAGGATATTCTAATATAGGGGCGCCCCTGTAAACACTTGTGTGCTATCACTAGATTCTGATGAGAGAGCTCATGTGTGCTATAGTATGGAGCGTGCATTTATATAATCTGGCACAAGTACACAAAAAAATAGGCTCCAGAAGTAAGGACAATTGGCAGATGATTGGTTCAAAATATATTGTATAGAGAGTTTATTGCCAAACCATGATAACAAGAGCACACAGCAACTAGGCAGGTCATAGTGTACATAAAAGGGGTACACCATAACCACGATATATAAATTGGGAAAGTGAAACTAGCTTGAAAATACGGTGTTGTATTGCCGCTAGTAATTGAAAGCCTATCGATCAAGTACATGCCAGCTCTATCACCTGTTGACTGCAGATGTCGCTGCTCCCCTTCCTGACAAGGAACATACTGTACGTACTAAATACAGAATACCAAAGATGAACATGTTAAAGAACACATATTCTTGAGGTTCCGCTTAATTGCATACAATGTTGGTTGCCCACTCATGATGAATCACAGCGCCCAAAGAAATGCAATTCCATGTTGTCTCTCTATATGTGGCAATTTTGAACAACAGTCATTAGGATCATATTCTGAACAAGAGTCAACAGGTGGGGAGCGTATGAGTTTCATTGCATCCAGAATGGCACTCAAGGCCTTGGTGCGAATTTTGTAAGTCATTGTAGTGTTCCGCACTATTCTTCTAATGCGCGGATTCAGATATTCAATGTAATTATGTATAATATCTGAGAACCATGAAAACATAAATAGTTGTGAGATTATCTTTGTAATGCAGAGGATATTCTAATATGGGGGCGCCCCTGTAAACACTTAAATGCTATCACTGGATTCTGATGTGAGAGCTCACGTGTGCTATAATATGGAGCGTGCATTTATATAATATGGCACAAGTACACAAAAAAATAGGCTCCAGAAGTAAGGACAGTTGGCAGATGATAGGTTCAAAATATATTGTATGGAGAGTTTATTACCAAACCATGATAACAAGAGCACACAGCAACTAGGCAGGTCATAGTGTACATAAACGGGGTACACCATAACCACGATATATAAATCGGGAAAGTGGAACTGGCTTGAAAATACGGTGTTGTATTGCCGCTAGTAATTGAAAGCCTATTGATCAAGTACATGCCAGCTCTATCAGCTGTTGACTGCAGATGTTGCTGCTCCCCTTCCTGACAAGGAACATACTGTATACGTACTAAATACAGAATAACAAAAGAGGAACATGTTAAAGAACAGAAGAGGAAGCATATTCTTGAGGTTCCGCTTAATTGCATACAATGTTGGTTGCCCACTCATGATGAATCATAACGCCCAAAGAAATGCAATTCCATGTTGTCTCTCTATATGTGGCCATTTTGAACAACAGTCATTAGGATCCTAGTCTGAACAAGAGTCAACGGGTGGGGAGCATATTAGTTTCATTGCATCCAGAATGGCACTCAATGCCTTGGTGCCAATTTTGTAAGTCATTACAGTGTTTAGCTTCAAGAGTGGACTGCTGCTAGTGTGACACAAAGTAGCTACATAGATCATAGTGTAGATATAACGGGAAAACCGTAAGCATTAGAGTAAAATCAGCAAAGTGGAACTTGCTGGAATATATGTGCTAGTATTGCCGGTACAGCTAGAAAGGCTTCGGATACCAGCTCTCTTCAACTGAAGGTGCGGTACTGTTAATATCAGTGTAACTCTCAAAGGCAACACAACTCCCCGCATTTCCTTGCTATTCTTATAGGATTCAAGTGGGCAGGCCACTACAAACCTATTCCCATGTTTACAAAATCCTACGAATCAAAGAGGCCCGAAGAGTTCAAAGTGTCCATACCAACTGACCATATAGACCTCTACACTGCAAATGTCCCTGCTCATCTTCACTACAAGGAACATATTGTACTACTATCATACTCCCTCTGTTCCAAAATATAAGTCTTGGTAGAGATTTCCACTATGGATCACATACAGATGTATCCAGATACATTTTAGAGTGTAGATTCACTCATTTTGCTCCATATGTAGTCCATGGTGGAATCTATACAAAGACTTGTATTTAGGAACGGAGAGAGTACTTATTAAAGAAGAACAGAAGAGGAACATGCCAAAGAAGAGCAAGCAGATTTTGGATAATAAAATGTTCGTTGCGCAGTGCCCACACATGATGAACCAGAGCGCATTAAGAAAGCAACTCCCTGTTGTCTCTCTATATGTGGTGCACGTGCTTTTTCAAAAGTAAAGTAGGAACATTAGCTGACCAATTAAATGTTATCTGTTTTAGTAATATCAGCATAATATCAGATTCGTACTTGAGCAACAAGTTTGGAATTATGAGTGGCACGTTGTTTAGCTTGATGGATTCAGGAGCAGTGCTAAGAAGGTACGATGATGGTATTGAATATAAAGGAATGTCTGCATTTGGGTCAGTCGACCATTTCAGGCGGTTGGATGAAGATCCTACGTCTCCTAACCCTTCTTCTTCCTCATCTCTAATTCTTCCCATACAGAACACCGCACGGGCCGCCGGTCGGACCATCCGCCCCCACCCGCGTCGAGTTTTCTTTGTTCAGCGATGCCCCACCACCGCCCCCCCCCCCCCCAACAACGAAAGTCCCCACCCGAACCCCTTCGTTCGCACCGGCGAACTCCGGCGAGCTCTGAAAAATTGACTGAGCCAATTTTGAAATTTAGTCTACTGTGATTTAACTAGTGTGGAATATAAAAGGCGAAAACCATAAGCATTGGGAGTATAGTGTTGAGCGTGCCATGGCGGATCTGAAGGTGCAAATCGGACAAAGGCAACTTCATAACCAATGTTTGCTCTCAACTAGCAAGTAAGTGATGGACAAGAAATCAGAGTAAAGCAGTGATGATCTATTTTCTTGCTGCGATAAATAAGTTGAGCAGATACAAAAGAGTACCGCCTCTGGTGTGGCGCCGTGTATGCATCTACTGAGAATTTGACGGTGCTGCGATAGCGATGGCTGTCGACAGCGTGGAAGCAGATCTAGGAGGGTAGACGGTGGCGGTGGGGTGCGATGGACGAGACGGTCGTAGGAGCGGCGCCGGCACGGTGGACGACGGCGGGGATGAAGCGAGAGGATGGGATGCAAGGATCCCGATCCGAACCCGTGGATGAGAGAGGTCGATCTCTTGTAATGGACGGCAGCGTCAGGGTATCAGCTCCGGCATGGTGGAGGAGGACGGCGGTGGATGGGTGAAGGAAATATGCCCTAGAGGCAATAATAAAGTTATTATTTATTTCCTTATATCATGATAAATGTTTATTATTCATGCTAGAATTGTATTAACCGGAAACATAATACATGTGTGAATACATAGACAAACAGAGTGTCACTAGTATGCCTCTACTTGACTAGCTCGTTAATCAAAGATGGTTATGTTTCCTAACCATGGACAAAGAGTTGTTATTTGATTAACGGGATCACATCATTAGATGAATGATCTGATTGACATGACCCATTCCATTAGCTTAGCACCTGATCGTTTAGTATGTTGCTATTGCTTTCTTCATGACTTATACATGTTCCTATGACTATGAGATTATGTAACTCCCGTGTGCCGGAGGAACACTTTGTGTGCTACCAAACGTCACAACGTAACTGGGTGATTATAAAGGTACTCTACAGGTGTCTCCAAAGGTACATGTTGGGTTGATGTATTTCGAGATTAGGATTTGTCACTCCGATTGTCGGAGAGGTATCTCTGGGCCCTCTCGGTAATGCACATCACTTAAGCCTTGCAAGCAATGCAACTAATGAGTTAGTTGCGAGATGATGTATTACAGAACGAGTAAAGAGACTTGCCGGTAACGAGATTGAACTAGGTATTGGATACCGACGATCGAATCTCGGGCAAGTAACATACCGATGACAAAGGGAACAACGTATGTTGTTATGCGGTCTGACCGATAAAGATCTTCATAGAATATGTAGGAGCCAATATGGGCATCCAGGTCCCGCTATTGGTTATTAACCGGAGACGTGTCTCGGTCATGTCTACATTGTTCTCGAACCGTAGGGTCCGCACGCTTAATGTTACGATGACAGTTATTATGAGTTTATGCATTTTGATGTACCGAAGGTTGTTCGGAGTCCCGGATGTGATCATGGACATGACGAGGAGTCTCGAAATGGTCGAGACATAAAGATTGATATATTGGAAGCCTATATTTGGATATCGGAAGTGTTCCGGGTGAAATCGGGATTTTACCGGAGAACCGGGAGGTTACCGGAACCCCCCGGGAGTCATATGGGCCATAGTGGGCCTTGGTGGAAAGGAGAAAGGGGCAGCCCAAGGTGGCCACGCGCGTCCCCCCTCCCCTAGTCCTATTAGGACTAGGAGAGGTGGCTGGCCCCCCTCTCTCTCTTTCCCCACCTTGATGAATCCTATTCCAACTAGGAGTGGGGGGATCCTACTCCCAGAGGGAGTAGGACTCTCCTGGCGCGCCTCCCTTGGCCGGCCAGCCCCTCCCCCTTGGATCCTTTATATACGGGGGCAGAGGGCACCTCTAGACACACAAGTTGATCATTGAGATCGTTCCTTAGCCATGTGCGGTGCCCCCTGCCACTATATTCCACCTCGATCATATCATTGTAGTGCTTAGGCGAAGCCCTGCGTCGGTAGTACATCAAGATCGTCATCACGCCGTCGTGCTGATGGAACTTCTCCCCGAAGCTTTGCTGGATCGGAGCCCGGGGATCGTCATCGAGCTGTACGTGTGCTAAGAACTCGGAGGTGCCAGAGTAACGGTGCTTGGATCGGTCGGATCGGGAAGAAGACGTACGACTACTTCCTCTATGTTGTGTCAACGCTTCCGTTGCGATCTACAAGGGTACGTAGATCAGACTCTCCCCCTCGTTGCTATGCATCACCATGATCTTGCGTGTGCGTAGGAAATTTTTTGAAATTACTACGTTCCCCAACAGTGGCATCCGAGCCTAGGTTTTATGGTTTGATGTTATTTGCACGAGTAGAACACAAGTGAGTTGTGGGCGATACAAGTCATACTGCCTACCAGCATGTCATACTTTGGTTCGGCGGTATTGTTGGACGAGACGACCCGGACCAACATTACGCATACGCTTACGCGAGACCGGTTCCCCCGACGTGCTTTGCACAAAGGTGGCTTGTGGGCGACTGTCGCTCCAACTTTAGTTGAACCGAGTGTGGCTACGCCTGGTCCTTGCGAAGGTTAAAACGGAGTCTATTTGACAAACTATCGTTGTGGTTTTGATGCGTAGGTGAGATTGGTTCTTGCTTAAGCCCGTAGCAGCCACGTAAAACATGCAACAACAAAGTAGAGGACGTCTAACTTGTTTTTGCAGGGCATGTTGTGATGTGATATGGTCAAGACATGATGCTAAATTTTATTGTATGAGATGATGATGTTTTGTAACCGAGTTATCGGCAACTGGCAGGAGCCATATGGTTGTCGCTTTATTGTATGCAATGCAATCGCGATGTAATGCTTTACTTTATCACTAAGCGGTAGCGATAGTCGTGGAAGCATAAGATTGGCGAGACGACAACGATGCTATGATGGAGATCAAGGTGTCGCGCCGGTGACGATGGTGATCATGACGGTGCTTCGGAGATGGAGATCACAAGCACAAGATGATGATGGCCATATCATATCACTTATATTTGCATGTGATGTTTATCTTTTATGCATCTTATCTTGCTTTGATTGACGGTAGCATTATAAGATGATCTCTCACTAATTATCAAGAAGTGTTCTCCCTGAGTATGCACCATTGCGGAAGTTCTTCGTGCTGAGACACCACGTGATGATCGGGTGTGATAGGCTCTACGTTCAAATACAACGGGTGCAAAACAGTTGCACACGCGGAATACTCAGGTTATACTTGACGAGCCAAGCATATACATATATGGCCTCGGAACACGGAGACCGAAAGGTCGAGCGTGAATCATATAGTAGATATGATCAACATAGTGATGTTCACCATTGAAACTACTCCATCTCACGTGATGATCGGACATGGTTTAGTTGATTTGGATCACGTGATCACTTAGAGGATTAGAGGGATGTCTATCTAAGTGGGAGTTCTTAAGTAATATGATTAATTGAACTTAAATTTATCATGAACTTAGTCCTGGTAGTATTTTGTAAATCACGTTGTAGATCAATAGCTCGCGTTGTTGCTTCCCTGTGTTTATTTTGATATGTTCCTAGAGAAAATTGTATTAAAAGATGTTAGTAGCAATGATGCGGCTTGGATCCGTGATCTGAGGTTTATCCTCATTGCTGCACAGAAGAATTATGTCCTTGATGCACCGCTAGGTGACAGACCTATTGCAGGAGCATATGGAGACGTTATGAACGTTTGGCTAGCTCAATATGATGACTACTTGATAGTTTAGTGCACCATGCTTAATGGCTTAGAATCGGGACTTCAAAGACGTTTTGAACGTCATGGACCATATGAGATGTTCCAGGAGTTGAAGATAATATTTCAAGAAAATACGCGAGTTGAGAGATATGAAGTCTCCAACAAGTTCTATAGCTAAAAGATGGAGGAGAATCGCTCAACTAGTGAGCATGTGCTCAGATTGTCTGGGTACTACAATCGCTTGAATCAAGTGGGAGTTAATCTTCCAGATAAGATAGTGATTGACAGAATTCTCTAGTCACCATGACCAAGTTAGTAGAACTTCGTGATGAACTATAGTATGCAAGGGATGACGAAAACGACTCCCGAGCTTTTCATGATGATGAAATCGATGAAGGTAGAGATCAAGAAAAACATCAAGTGTTGATGGTAGACAAGACCACTAGTTTCAAGAAAAGGGCAGAGGGAAGAAGGGGAACTTCAAAAAGAATAGCAAGCAAGTTGCTGCTCAAGTGAAGAAGCCCAAGTCTGGACCTAAGCCTGAGACTGAGTGCTTCTACTACAAAGGGACTGGTCACTGGAAGCGAAACTACCCCAAGTGATTGGCAGATAAGAAGGATGGCAAAGTGAACATAAGTATATTTGATATACATGTTATTGATGTGTACTTTACTAGTGTTTATAGCAACCCCTCAGTATTTGATACTAGTTCAGTTGCTAAGATTAGTAACTCGAAACGGGAGTTGCGGAATAAACAGAGACTAGTTAAGGGTGAAGTGACGATGTGTGTTGGAAGTGGTTCCAAGATTGATATGATCATTATCGCACACTCCCTATAAATTTGGGATTAGTGTTGAACCTAAATAAGTGTTATTTGGTGTTTACGTTGAGCATGAATATGATTTGATCATGTTTATTGTAATACGGTTATTCATTTAAGTAAGAGAATAAATTGTTGTTCTGTTTACATGAATAAAACCTTATATGGTTACACACCCAATGAAAATAGTTCGTTGGATCTCGATCGTAGTGATACACATAATCATAATATTGAAACCAAAAGATGCAAAGTTAATAATGATGGTGCAACTTATTTGTAGCACTGCCGTTTAGGTCATATTGGTGTAAAGCGCATGAAGAAACTCCATGCTGATGGGCTTTTGGAATCACTTGATTATGAATCAGTTGATGCTTGCGAACCATGCCTCATGGGCAAGATGACTAAGACTCTGTTCTTCGGAACAATGGAGCGAGCAACAGATTTGCTGGAAATCATACATACTGATGTATGTGGTCCGATGAATATTGAGGCTCGCGATAGGTATCATTATTTTCTGATCTTCACAGATGATTTGAGCAGATATAAGTATATCTACTTGATGAAACATAAGTCTGAAACATTTGAAAAGTTCAAAGAATTTCAGAGTGAAGTGGAGAATCATCGTAACAAGAAAATAAGGCTTCTACGATCTGATCGCAGGAGACAAATATTTGAGTTACGAGTTTGGTCTTCAATTAAAACAATGTGGAATAGTTTCACAAATTCGTGCCACCCGGAACACCACAGCATAATGGTGTGTCCGAATGTCATAGCCGTACTTTATTAGATATAGTGCAAATCTATGATGTTTCTTACCGATTTACCACTATCATTTTTGAGGTTATGCATTAAAGACAACTGCATTCACATTAAAAAAGGGGCACCATCTAAGTCCGTTGAGACGACACAATCTGAACTATGGTTTAGCAAGAAACCAAAGTTGTCGTTTCTTAAAGTTTGGGGTTATGATGCTTATGTGAAAAAGTTTCATCCTGATAAGCTCAAAACCAAATCGGAGAAATATGTCTTCATAGGATACCCAAAAGGAGACTGTTGGGTACACCTTCTATCACAGATCCTAAGGCAGGACATTCGTTGCTTATAATGGATCCTTTCTAGAGAAGGAGTTTCTCTCGAAAGAAGTGAGTGGGAGGAAAGTAGAACTTGATAAGGTAATTGTACCTTCTCCCTTATTGGAAAGTAGTTCATTACAGAAATCTGTTCCTGTGACTACTACACCAATTAGTGAGGAAGCTAATGATGATGATCAAAAAACTTCAGATCAAGTTACTACCGAATCGTGTAGGTAAACCAGAGTGAGATCCGCACCAGAGTGGTACAGTAATGCTGTTCTGGAAGTCATGTTACTAGACCATGACGAACTTGCGAACTATGAGGAAGCGATGATGAGCCCAGATTCCGCAAAATGGCTCGAGGCCATGAAATCTGAGATGGGATTCATGTATGAAAACAAAGTATGGACTTTGGTTGACTTGCCCGATGATCGGCAAGCCATAGAAAATAAATGGATCTTCAAGAGGAAGACAGACGTTGATAGTAGTGTTACTATCTACAAAGCTAGAATTGTCGCAAAAGGTTTTCGACAAGTTCAAAGTGTTGACTACGATGAGAGTTTCTCACTTGTATCTATGCTTAAGTCTGTCTGAATCATGTTAGCAATTGCCGCATTTTATGAAATCTGGCAAATGGATAAACAAAACTGCATTCCTTAATGGATTTCTTAAAGAAGAGTTGTATATGATGCAACCACTAGGTTTTGTCAAATCCTAAATGTGCTAACAAAATATGCAAGCTCCAGCGATTCATCTATGTGAAGGAAATATGCCCTAGAGGCCATAATAAAGTTATTATTTATTTCCTTATATCATGATAAATGTTTATTATTCATGCTAGAATTGTATTAACCGGAAACATAATACATGTGTGAATACATAGACCAACAGAGTGTCACTAGTATGCCTCTACTTGACTAGCTCGTTAATCAAAGATGGTTATGTTTCCTAACCATGAACAAAGAGTTGTTATTTGATTAACGAGGTCACATCATTAGTTGAATGATCTGATTGACATGACCCATTCCATTAGCTTAGCACCCGATCGTTTAGTATGTTACTATTGCTTTCTTCATGACTTATACATGTTCCTATAACTATGAGATTATGCAACTCCCATTTACCAGAGGAACACTTTGGGTACTACCAAACGTCACAACGTAACTGGGTGATTATAAAGGAGTACTACAGGTGTCTCCAATGGTAGATGTTGGGTTGGCGTATTTCGAGATTAGGGTTTGTCACTCCGATTGTCGGAGAGGTATCTCTGGGCCCTCTCGGTAATGCACATCACATAAGCCTTGCAAGCACTGCAACTAATATGTTAGTTGTGAGATGATGTATTACGGAACGAGTAAAGAGACTTGCCGGTAACGAGATTGAACTAGGTATTGGATACCGACGATCGAATCTCGGGCAAGTAACATACCGATGACAAAGGGAACAACGTATGTTGTTATGCGGTCTGACCGATAAAGATCTTCGTAGAATATGTAGGAGCCAATATGGGCATCCAGGTCCCGCTATTGGTTATTGACCGGAGACGTGTCTCGGTCATGTCTACATTGTTCTCGAACCGTAGGGTCCGCACGCTTAACGTTACGATGACAGTTATTATGAGTTTATGCATTTTGATGTACCGAAGGTTGTTCGGAGTCCCGGATGAGATCACGGACATGACGAGGAGTCTCGAAATGGTCGAGACGTAAAGATTGATATATTGGAAGCCTATGTTTGGACATAGGAAGTGTTCCGGGTGAAATCGGGATTTTACTGGAATACCGGGAGGGTTACCGGAACCCCCCGGGAGACTAATGGGCCTATTGGGCCTTAGTGGAAAAGAGAAAAGGGGCAGCCCACAGCTGGCCGGCGCCCCCCCCCCCCTTCCCCAAGTCCTAGTAGGACTAGGAGAAGGGGCCGGCCCCCCCTCTCTCTCCTTTCCCCCTTGAGAGTCCTAGTTGCAATAGGATTGGAGGGGGGAGTCCTACTCCCGGTAGGAGTGGGACTCCCCCTGCGCCTCCCTCTCTCTGGCCGGCCAGCCCCCCTCCTCCAACCTTTATATACGGAGGCAGGGTACACCCCAAGACACACAAGTTGATCCTTGAGATCGTTCCTTAGCCGTGTGCGGTGCCCCCTGCCACCATATTCCACCTCGATCATACCGTTGTAGTGCTTAGGCGAAGCCCTGCGTCGGTAGTACATCAAGATCGTCATCACACCGTCGTGCTGACGGAACTCTTCCTCGACGCTTTGCTGGATCGGAGCCCGAGGATCATCATCGAGCTGAACGTGTGCTAAGAACTCGGAGGTGCCGGAGTAACGGTGCTTGGATCGGTCGGATCGGGAAGAAGACGTACGACTACTTCCTCTATGTTGTGTGATCGCTTCCGCAGTCGGTCTGCGTTGGTACGTAGACAACACTCTCCCCTCTCGTTGCTGTGCATCACCATGATCTTGCGTGTGCGTAGGAAAATTTTCGAAATTACTACGTTCCCCAACAGTGGCATCCGAGCCTAGGTTTTATGGTTTGATGTTATTTGCACAAGTAGAACACAAGTGAGTTGTGGGCGATACAAGTCATACTGCCTACCAGCATGTCATACTTTGGTTCGGCGGTATTGTTGGGTGAGACGATCCGGACCAACCTTACGCGTACTCTTACGCGAGACCGGTTCCCTCGACGTGCTTTGCACATAGATGGCTTGCGGAAGACTGTCTCTCCAACTTTAGTTGAACTAAGTGTGACTACGCCCGGTCCTTGAGAAGGTTAAAACGGAGTCTATTTGACAAACTATCGTTGTGGTTTTGATGCGTAGGTGAGATGAGTTCTTACTTAAGCCCGTAGCAGCCACGTAAAACTTGCAACAACAAAGTAGAGGACGTCTAACTTGTTTTTGCAGGGTATGTTGTGATGTGATATGGTCAAGGCATGATGCTGATTTTATTGTATGAGATGATCATGTTTTGTAACCGAGTTATCGGCAACTGGCAGGAGCCATATGGTTGTCGCTTTATTGTATGCAATGCAATCGCGATGTAATGCTTTACTTTATTACTAAGCGGTAGTGATAGTCGTGGAAGCATAAGATTGGCGAGACGACAACGATGCTACGATGGAGATCAAGGTGTCGCGCCGGTGACGATGGTGATCATGACGGTGCTTCGGAGATGGAGATCACAAGCACAAGATGATGATGGCCATATCATATCACTTATATTGATTGCATGTGATGTTTATCCTTTTATGCATCTTATCTTGCTTTGATTGACGGTAGCATTATAAGATGATCTCTCACTAAATTATCAAGAAGTGTTCTCCCTGAGTATGCATCGTTGCCAAAGTTCGTCGTGCCCAGACACCACGTGATGATCGGGTGTGATAAGCTCTACGTCCAAATACAACGGGTGCAAAACAGTTGCACACGCAGAATACTCAGGTTATACTTGACGAGCCAAGCATATACAGATATGGCCTCGGAACACGGAGACCGAAAGGTCGAGAGTGAATCATATAGTAGATATGATCAACATAACGATGTTCAGCATTGAAAACTACTCCATCTCACGTGATGATCGGTTATGGTTTAGTTGATTTGGATCACGTGATCACTTAGAGGATTGGAGGGATGTCTATCTAAGTGGGAGTTCTTAAGTAATTTGATTAACTGAACTTAAACTTATCATGAACTTAGTACCTGATAGTATCTTGCTTGTTTATGTTGATTGTAGATAGATGGCTCGTGCTGTTGTTCCGTTAAATTTTAATGCGTTCCTTGAGAAAGCAAAGTTGAAAGATGATGGTAGCAATTACACGGACTGGGTCCGTAACCTGAGGATTATCCTCATTGCTGCACAGAAGAATTACGTCCTGGAAGCACCGCTGGGTGACAGGCCTGCTGCTGGAGCAACGCCAGATGTTATGAACGTCTGGCAGAGCAAAGCTGATGACTACTCGATAGTTCAGTGTGCCATGCTTTACGGCTTAGAATCGGGACTTCAACGACGTTTTGAACGTCATGGAGCATATGAGATGTTCCAGGAGTTGAAGTTGATATTTCAAGCAAATGCCCGAATTGAGAGATATGAAGTCTCCAATAAGTTCTATAGCTGCAAGATGGAGGAGAACAGTTCTGTCAGTGAGCATATACTCAAAATTTCTGGGTATAATAATCACTTGATTCAGATGGGAGTTAATCTTCCAGATGACTGCGTCATTGACAGAATTCTCCAATCACTACCACCAAGCTACAAGAGCTTCGTGATGAACTATAATATGCAAGGGATGAACAAGACTATTCCCGAGCTCTTCGCAATGCTGAAAGCTGCGGAGGTAGAAATCAAGAAGGAGCATCAAGTGTTGATGGTTAGCAAAACCACTAGTTTCAAGAAAAAGGGCAAAGGGAAGAAGAAGGGAAACTTCAAGAAGAACACCAAGCAAGTTGCTGCTCAGGAGAAGAAACCCAAGTCTGGACCTAAGCCTGAAACTGAGTGCTTCTACTGCAAGCAGACTGGTCACTGGAAGCGGAACTGCCCCAAGTATTTGGCGGATAAGAAGGATGGCAAAGTGAACAAAGGTATATGTGATATACATGTTATTGATGTGTACCTTACTAGAGCTCGCAGTAGCACCTGGGTATTTGATACTGGTTCTGTTGCTAATATTTGCAACTCGAAACAGGGACTACGGAATAAGCGGACGCTAGCAAAGGACGAGGTGACGATGCGCGTGGGAAACGGTTCCAAAGTCGATGTGATCGCGGTCGGCACGCTACCTCTACATCTACCTTCGGGATTAATATTAGACCTAAATAATTGTTATTTGGTGCCAGCGTTGAGCATGAACATTATATCAGGATCTTGTTTAATGCGAGACGGTTATTCATTTAAATCAGAGAATAATGGTTGTTCTATTTATATGAGTAATATCTTTTATGGTCATGCACCTTTGAAGAGTGGTCTATTCTTGTTGAATCTCGAAGATAGCGATACACATATTCATAATGTAGAAGCCAAAAGATGCAAAGTTAATAATGATAGTGCAACTTATTTGTGGCACTGCCGTTTAGGTCATATCGGTGTAAAGCGCATGAAGAAACTCCATACTGATGGGCTTTTGGAACCACTTGATTATGAATCACTTGGTACTTGCGAACCGTGCCTCATAGGCAAGATGACTAAAACACCGTTCTCCGGTACTATGGAGAGAGCAACAGATTTATTGGAAATCATACATACCGATGTATGTGGTCCGATGAATATTGAGGCTCGTGGCGGATATCGTTATTTTCTCACCTTCACAGATGATTTAAGCAGATATGGGTATATCTACTTAATGAAACATAAGTCTGAAACATTTGAAAAGTTCAAAGAATTTCAGAGTGAGGTTGAAAATCATCGTAACAAGAAAATAAAGTTTCTATGATCTGATCGTGGAGGAGAATATTTGAGTTACGAGTTTGGTGTACATTTGAAAAATTGTGGAATAGTTTCGCAACTCACGCCACCCGGAACACCACAGCGTAATGGTGTGTCCGAACGTCGTAATCGTACTTTACTAGATATGGTGCGATCTATGATGTCTCTTACTAATTTACCGCTATCGTTTTGGGGTTATGCTTTAGAGACGGCCGCATTCACGTTAAACAGGGCACCATCAAAATCCGTTGAGACGACACCTTATGAACTATGGTTTGGCAAGAAACCAAAGTTGTCGTTTCTTAAAGTTTGGGGCTCCGATGCTTATGTGAAAAAGCTTCAACCTGATAAGCTCGAACCCAAATCGGAGAAATGTGTCTTCATAGGATATCCAAAGGAAACTATTGGATACACCTTCTATCACAGATCCGAAGGCAAGACTTTTGTTGCTAAATTCGGAAACTTTCTAGAGAAGGAGTTTCTCTCGAAAGAAGTGAGTGGGAGGAAAGTAGAACTTGACGAGGTAACTGTACCTGCTCCCTTATTGGAAAATAGTACATCACAGAAAACTGTTTCTGCGACACCTATACCAATCAGTGAGGAAGCTAATGATGATGATCATGAAGCTTCAGAACAAGATACTACTGAACCACGTAGATCAACCAGAGTGAGATCCGCACCAGAGTGGTACGGTAATCCAGTTCTGGAAGTCATGCTGCTAGATCATGATGAACCTACGAACTATGAAGAAGCGATGGTGAGCCCAGATTCCGCAAAGTGGCTTGAGGCCATGAAATCTGAGATGGGATCCATGTATGAAAACAAAGTATGGACTTTGGTTGACTTGCCCGATGATCGGCAAGCAATTGAGAATAAATGGATCTTCAAGAAAAAGACTGACGCTGACGGTAATATTACTGTCTATAAAGCTCGACTTGTCGCGAAAGGTTTTCGACAAGTTCAAGGGGTTGACTACGATGAGACCTTCTCACCCGTAGCGATGCTTAAGTCCGTCAGAATTATGTTAGCAATTGCCGCATTTTATGATTATGAAATATGGCAGATGGATGTCAAAACTGCATTCCTGAATGGATTTCTGGAAGAAGAGTTGTATATGATACAACCAGAAGGTTTTGTCGATCCAAAGGGAGCTAACAAAGTATGCAAACTCCAGCGATCCATTTATGGACTGGTGCAAGCATCTCGGAGTTGGAATAAACGCTTTGATAGTGTGATCAAAGCATTTGGCTTTATACAGACTTTTGGAGAAGCCTGTATTTACAAGAAAGTGAGTGGGAGCTCTGTAGCATTTCTAATATTATATGTGGATGACATATTGCTGATTGGAAATGATATAGAATTTCTGGATAGCATAAAGGGATACTTGAATAAAAGTTTTTCGATGAAAGACCTCGGGGAAGCTGCTTACATATTAGGCATAAAGATCTATAGAGATAGATCAAAACGCTTAATTGGACTTTCACAGAGCACATACCTTGACAAGATTTTGAAGAAGTTCAAAATGGATCAAGCAAAGAAAGGGTTCTTGCCTGTGTTACAAGGTGTGAAGTTGAGTCAGACTCAATGCCCGACCACTGCAGAAGATAGAGAGAAAATGAAAGATGTTCCCTATGCTTCAGCCATAGGCTCTATCATGTATGCAATGCTGTGTACCAGACCTGATGTGTGCCTTGCTATAAGTTTAGCAGGGAGGTACCAAAGTAATCCAGGAATGGATCACTGGACAGCGGTCAAGAACATCCTGAAATACCTGAAAAGGACTAAGGATATGTTTCTCGTATATGGAGGTGACAAAGAGCTCACCGTAAGAGGTTACGTTGATGCAAGTTTGACACTGATCCGGACGATTCTAAATCGCAAACCGGATACGTGTTTACTTTAAACGGTGGAGCTATCAGTTGGTGCAGTTCTAAACAAAGCGTCGTAGCGGGATCTACATGTGAAGCGGAGTACATAGCTGCTTCGGAAGCAGCAAACGAAGGAGTCTGGATGAAGGAGTTCATATCCGATCTAGGTGTCATACCTAGTGCATCGGGTCCAATGAAAATCTTCTGTGACAATACTGGTGCAATTGCCTTGGCAAAGGAATCCAGATTTCACAAAAGGACCAAACACATCAAGAGACGCTTCAACTCCATCCGGGATTTAGTCCAGGTGGGAGACATAGAGATTTGCAAGATACATACGGATCTGAACGTTGCAGACCCGTTGACTAAGCCTCTTCCACGAGCAAAACATGATCAGCACCAAGGCTCCATGGGTGTTAGAATCATTACAGTGTAATCTAGATTATTGACTCTAGTGCAAGTGGGAGACTGAAGGAAATATGCCCTAGAGGCAATAATAAAGTTATTATTTATTTCCTTATATCATGATAAATGTTTATTATTCATGCTAGAATTGTATTAACCGGAAACATAATACATGTGTGAATACATAGACCAACAGAGTGTCACTAGTATGCCTCTACTTGACTAGCTCGTTAATCAAAGATGGTTATGTTTCCTAACCATGAACAAAGAGTTGTTATTTGATTAACGAGGTCACATCATTAGTTTAATGATCTGATTGACATGACCCATTCCATTAGCTTAGCACCCAATCGTTTAGTATGTTGCTATTGCTTTCTTCATGACTTATACATGTTCCTATAACTATGAGATTATGCAACTCCCGTTTACCAGAGGAACACTTTGGGTACTACCAAACGTCACAACGTAACTGGGTGATTATAAAGGAGTACTACAGGTGTCTCCAATGGTAGATGTTGGGTTGGCGTATTCCGAGATTAGGGTTTGTCACTCCGATTGTCGGAGAGGTATCTCTGGGCCCTCTCGGTAATGCACATCACATAAGCCTTGCAAGCACTGCAACTAATATGTTAGTTGTGAGATGATGTATTACGGAACGAGTAAAGAGACTTGCCGGTAACGAGATTGAACTAGGTATTGGATACCGACGATCGAATCTCGGGCAAGTAACATACCGATGACAAAGGGAACAACGTATGTTGTTATGCGGTCTGACCGATAAAGATCTTCGTAGAATATGTAGGAGCCAATATGGGCATCCAGGTCCCGCTATTGGTTATTGACCGGAGACGTGTCTCGGTCATGTCTACATTGTTCTCGAACCGTAGGGTCCGCACGCTTAACGTTACGATGACAGTTATTATGAGTTTATGCATTTTGATGTACCGAAGGTTGTTCGGAGTCCCGGATGAGATCACGGACATGACGAGGAGTCTCGAAATGGTCGAGACGTAAAGATTGATATATTGGAAGCCTATGTTTGGACATAGGAAGTGTTCCGGGTGAAATCGGGATTTTACCGGAATACCGGGAGGGTTACCGGAACCCCCCGGGAGACTAATGGGCCTATTGGGCCTTAGTGGAAAAGAGAAAAGGGGCAGCCCACAGCTGGCCGGCGCCCCCCCCCCCCCCTTCCCCAAGTCCTAGTAGGACTAGGAGAAGGGGCCGGCCCCCCCTCTCTCTCCTTTCCCCCTTGAGAGTCCTAGTTGGAATAGGATTGGAGGGGGGAGTCCTACTCCCGGTAGGAGTGGGACTCCCCCTGCGCCTCCCTCTCTCTGGCCGGCCAGCCCCCCTCCTCTAACCTTTATATACGGAGGCAGGGGACACCCCAAGACACACAAGTTGATCCTTGAGATCGTTCCTTAGCCGTGTGCGGTGCCCCCTGCCACCATATTCCACCTCGATCATACCGTTGTAGTGCTTAGGCGAAGCCCTGCGTCGGTAGTACATCAAGATCGTCATCACGCCGTCGTGCTGACGGAACTCTTCCTCGACGCTTTGCTGGATCGGAGCCCGAGGATCGTCATCGAGCTGAACGTGTGCTAAGAACTCGGAGGTGCCGGAGTAACGGTGCTTGGATCGGTCGGATCGGGAAGAAGACGTACGACTACTTCCTCTACGTTGTGTGATCGCTTCCGCAGTCGGTCTGCGTTGGTACGTAGACAACACTCTCCCCTCTTGTTGCTGTGCATCACCATGATCTTGCGTGTGCGTAGGAAAATTTTCGAAATTACTACGTTCCCCAACACTATGGACTGGTGCAAGCATCTCAGAGTTGGAATACACGCTTTGATAAGTTGATCAAAGCATATAGTTTTATACAGACTTGCGGTGAAGCCTGTATTTATAAGAAAGTGAGTGGGAGCACTACAACATTTCTGATAAAGTATATGTGAATGACATATTGTTGATCGGAAATAATGTAGAATTATTCTGTAAAGCATAAAGGAGTGTTTGAAAGGAGTTTTTCAAAGAAAGACTTCAGTGAAGCTGCTTACGTATTGAGCTCCAAGATCTATAGAGATAGATCAAGACGCTTGATAAGTTTTTTCAATGAGTACATACCTTGACAAGATTTTGAAGTAGTTCAAAATGGAGCAGTCAAAGAAAGAGTTCTTGCCTGTATTACAAGGTGTGAAGTTGAGTAAGACTCAAAGCCCGACCACGGCAGAAGATAGAAAGAGAATGAAAGTCATTCCCTATGCCTTGGCCATAGGTTCTATAAAGTATGTCATGCTGTATACCAGATCTATTGTATACCCTGCACTGATTTGGCAAGGGAGTACAATAGTGATCTAGGAGTAGATCACTGGACAGCGGTCAGAATTATCCTTAGTGAAATAAGGATATGTTTCTCGATTATGGACGTGACAAAAGGTTCGTCGTAAAGGGTTACGCCAATGCAAGTTTTGACACTAATCTAGATGACTCTAAGTCTCGGTCTAGATACATATTGAAAGTGGGAACAATTAGCTAGAGTAGCTCCATGCAGAGCATTGTTGACATAGAAATTTGCAAAATACATGTGGATCTGAATGTGGCAGACCCGTTGACTAAGATTCTCTCACAAGCAAAACATGATCACACCTTAGTACTCTTTGGGTGTTAATCACATAGTGATGTGAACTAGATTACTGAATCTAGTAAACCCTTTGGGTATTGGTCACATGGCGATGTGAACTATGGGCGTTAATCACATGATGATGTGAACTATCGATGTTAATCACATGGTGATGTGATCTAGATTATTGACTCTAGTGCAAGTGGGAGACTGAAGGAAATATGCCCTAGAGGCAATAATAAAGTTATTGTTTATTTCCTTATATCATGATAAATGTTTATTATTCATGCTAGAATTTTATTAACCGGAAACATAATACATGTGTGAATACATAGACAAACAGAGTGTCACTAGTATGCCTCTACTTGACTAGCTCGTTAATCAAAGATGGTTATGTTTCCTAACCATGGACAAAGAGTTGTTATTTGATTAACAGGATCACATCATTAGATGAATGATCTGATTGACATGACCCATTCCATTAGCTTAGCACCCGATCGTTTAGTATGTTGCTATTGCTTTCTTCATGACTTATACATGTTCCTATGACTATGAGATTATGTAACTCCCGTGTGCCGGAGGAACACTTTGTGTGCTACCAAACGTCACAACATAACTGGGTGATTATAAAGGTACTCTACAGGTGTCTCCAAAGGTACATGTTGGGTTGACGTATTTCGAGATTAGGATTTGTCACTCCGATTGTCGGAGAGGTATCTCTGGGCCCTCTCGGTAATGCACATCACTTAAGCCTTGCAAGCAATGCAACTAATGAGTTAGTTGTGAGATGATGTATTACAGAACGAGTAAAGAGACTTGCCGGTAACGAGATTGAACTAGGTATTGGATACCGACGATCGAATCTTGGGCAAGTAACATACCGATGACAAAGGGAACAACGTATGTTGTTATGCGGTCTGACCGATAAAGATCTTTGTAGAATATGTAGGAGCCAATATGGGCATCCAGGTCCCGCTATTGGTTATTGACCGGAGACGTGTCTCGGTCATGTCTACATTGTTCTCGAACTGTAGGGTCTGCACGCTTAACGTTACGATGACAGTTATTATGAGTTTATGCATTTTGATGTACCGAAGGTTGTTCGGAGTGCCGGGTGTGATCACGGACATGACGAGGAGTCTCGAAATGGTCGAGACATAAAGATTGATATATCGGAAGCCTATATTTGGATATCGGAAGTGTTCCGGGTGAAATCGGGATTTTACTGGAGAACCGGGAGGTTACCGGAACCCCCCGGGAGTCATATGGGCCATAGTGGGTCTTGGTGGAAAGGAGAAAGGGGCAGCCCAAGGTGGCCGCGCGCCTCCCCCCTCCCCTAGTTCTATTAGGACTAGGAGAGGTGGCCGGCCCCCCTCTCTCTCTTCCCCCCCCCCCCTTGATGAATCCTATTCCAACTAGGAGTGGGGGGGATCCTACTCCCAGAGGGAGTAGGACTCTCCTGGCGCGCCTCCCTTGGCCGGCCAGCCCCTCCCCCTTGGATCCTTTATATACGGGGGCAGAGGGCACCTCTAGACACACAAGTTGATCATCGAGATCGTTCCTTAGCCGTGTGCGGTGCCCCCTGCCACTATATTCCACCTCGATCATATTGTTGTAGTGCTTAGGCGAAGCCCTGCGTCGGTAGTACATCAAGATCGTCACCACGCCGTCGTGCTGACGGAACTCCTCCCCGAAGCTTTGCTGGATCGGAGCCCGGGGATCGTCATCGAGCTGTACGTGTGCTAAGAACTCGGAGGTGCCAGAGTAACGGTGCTTGGATCGGTCGGATCGGGAAGAAGACGTACGACTACTTCCTCTACGGTGTGTCAACGCTTCCATTGCGATCTACAAGGGTACGTAGATCAGACTCTCCCCCTCGTTGCTATGCATCACCATGATCTTGCGTGTGCGTAGGAAATTTTTTGAAATTACTATGTTCCCCAACAATGGGGTGGTGGACGGAGGAGGCTGGGGTGGAGAGGGTGTTTTGGCGCCCACAGAGTACAAATGGGGAAATCTGGTGGAGAGGAAGGGGGAACCATGTCTTCAGGGTGCGCTTGTCTCAAATGCGAGGAAATTTACAAACTTAGCCCCCGTTTCAAATTTCCTACATCACAGCAATATTAGTCGGTTGGGGATAGGACGGTAATCTCGCATACACCGAATATTTGCGACGAGAGTTTGTTTTTGGCGCCCACCATGTATGAATCGGGGAGGGAGTCGACTTCGGCCGAGGACACACTATGTTTTGGCACCCACCGTGTATGAATCCGGGTGAGAGGCGGTTATGTCACGTTTGAGTGAAATTACAAACCTACCTCTATCGAAACCTATAGAAATCGAGCAGATAGGCTTTGCGTGGAAGGGATAGGCAATAGTAATTTCCATCTCGTAGATTTTGGTTTCGGGCAGTTACTGCGACTTTCCCCGCTTTGTTCAAATTTTCAGAGTGCACGTTTACCATGCCAACTCAATTTGAATCTCGTTTGTATTCTATTTTTTCAGGCGGTATCCATTTTCGATTGGAATAAAATTCTATATACATCATTTTTTATATATACTTTCAAAAGCACAACAAAGAATTCTGCTCTTTTATATGTATAATATACTTTACAAATACAATGATCTCAAAATCATAAGGTTGAATTCAAAAAAATAAACCAAATTATGTTCTACTAAAATGTATGGATCGGTAATATCTACATATTAAATAACATAGACGCGCGTGAATTCATATGAGTATGCATGTTTGATAGATCAATTTTGGTTCGAGTATGGATTACATGTATCATCATCTCGAATTCAAATATTTGAATCCCTTTTATGTTCACTCCTTTCATGCCCATTTCTTTCGCATGCATGCTCCTTCATGTAGCTATCAATCTCTTTTCTCCAGCTCACCCGCATGCTCACTTCATGTTTCTCCTATCCTTGCAAACATGGTCTCTCAACGTCTCCTTTGAGAAGTGTCACACTCTCCCTATCATTATACATTACACGGTTTTCATTATCTCTCACATCTCAACTGTTCTCTCATATCACTAGGTACCTAAGCTTTCTTTTCACCACCACACACACAGTCTCCACTCGTCATTCACTTTCTTTTTCTCTCTATGGTATTCTCTCACACACCCTATATGTCTCTAGATATAAATCATACCACTAAAATTACTCTCTCTCTCTCTCTCCTGTAGATACAACATTTGTTGTGGTCTCCTTTTCGTCTCCATCCCAGACTAACATTATTCATTTGTTTACCGATCAGACAAACTCCCCCCCTCTCTCTCTCACACACACACAACCCCTGCTTCCACTCCCCTTCCCGATTGTTGTGTCTCTCTCACACAAAACTCTCGCTTTCGCACCCCCCGACTCGTATTTCTCTCACAAACATTTATCGACTAGCCTATAGATAGGTTTATACACCCGCACACTCGTGCTTCCACTATCGCATACATGTCTCTCTCCCGCTCCTTGTATCTATGTAGATTTTTGTTCCCTTCTTGAGACGCGCCCTCTCAATCGTGGACACACACACTGTCGCCTCATTTTAAGCTGATACCTCTTGCACACACACTCTTTGTGTCTTTGTCACACATGCACTCCGTCCTCCTCCTCTCTCCCTCTCTCTCTCTCACACATGGGCTTTTTGCAACAACTAGCAAGATGCCCATGCGTTGCATGGAACATGAAGATGCATTTGTATGAGTAGTTTATCTTGTGGGAGAAAAGGATGAACAAGGGAAGGCCTTATTTGCAAGTGTGGAGAGGGGTGTGGGTATCTTTTTGCAAAATTGCCATAGTTTCCTTCCTATCCGTCAGATATAGATCGGACGGCCTATATTGCAGGATGGCAGGCACACGATCATCACCGACTATGCTTTTTATAAGAGTTCTCTACTCTTATAAAAACCCGAGTTGGTGATGATGGTGTGCCCGTCATCCTGCAATATAGACCGTTCGATCTATATCTGACGGATAGATAGCAAAGTATGACAATTTTGTAAAAAGATACCCCACCTCTCTCCATATTTGCAAATAAGGTCTTCCGTCGTTCATCCTTATCTCTCACAACCTCATTGTTGAGAAATTAAAGAAGAAGCCACTGGAACAATCTGGCATGGTGACCGGCTGGCCGCTACCGGCGTCGTCCATCCCCATGCCTACGCTCAGTCCGACCACCAATCGCCACCATGCCCAACTCCTACTCACCTCATTTCTCCTCTTTCTCGAGATATTGTTAGTTTTTACATATGGGATTACTCCTGCATGGATCAATCACAACAGATGTTTTGTAATATAAATGCATCTTGGTATTCCGTGCAACGCACGGGCATCTTGCTAGTAGGGATAAAAACAGAGTTGGTGATGATGGTGGGCCTGCCATCCTGCAATATAGGCCGCCCGATTTATATCTGACGGATAGGAACAAAACTATGGCAATTTACCTGCACTCCTCTCCACATTTGCAGATAAGGCCTTCCCTCGTTCATCTTTTTCTCCCACAAGATCTTGATGTTTCATGCAACACATAGGCATCTTGCTAGTAAGTGTAGAAATTAGACATATACCACTTCTCGAATCTTGAAACCAACAACATTCCTCCCTTATCTCATCAAAACCGCCAAAGGAATATATTTTGAGTGAAACATAACAATTTTTTAGTGATATACGTATTTCAAAACTAGACTTTTTTTTCTATCAAATCGATGAACATGTATTAATCTACTTAGATCGTGTGGCAACGCATTGGCATATTGCTAGTAGTTATTGTAATTTTTGGACACCAGACAAACGATGGAGTACATATACGAAGAGAAGAGGCGCACGCATGCAGTCGGTCTCTCGTTGTATCGCACACACGAGTGCTACATAAAGGCAACGTTAACAAATAAACCCTAAAACCCTAGGTGCATGATTGTTACATTCGCGGGTACCGGGTACGTGGTGGAGCGCACCTTTGTAGGAATAGTCAGCTCGCGTGATAATTTGATCCATATGAGTTGATGGTCGGGACCACAGGTGAACGACTTGGAGGCGGTGGCTCGCCAGTTGCCACAGATCGAGTAGCCACGTTTAAAATAGTATCATTTTTTAAGCGGGGTTAAGAGTTCCGATTTTCAATGGCGCGTTATAAGTACTAAGTAGTTTTTAGAATGATTGGTATGGAGAGAAAATGGAATTCATAGTACTACCTACTACGTACCTCCTTGGCGTATGGTTGTATGGGTTTATGTTGCAAGATGTTGAGCCTGGTAGTTCTAGGGCAAATACTATGTTTAGATTTAGATGTTGGTTTTCAGTAATGAAAATCGGAAGCACCACAGGTGAGCGACTTGAAGATGTTGAAACTGTTGAACATGCGTAGGAAGCGAGCAAGGCATGCTTTCACCGTCGCGGATCCACGGGTGTAGATGACGTCGAATTCATCGCCGGTGATGGTTCTAACATTGTACTCACCGCTGATCATGGAGATTTGGGATGCCATGGATTTAGGAGGAGGGTTAGGATTAGTGGAACTGCCGTAATGTGAAAGTACGGGACGACTGGGAGCGAACTGTTGTAAGGTACTGTACTATACGTAGTAGAAGACGGGGATGAGTAGGGCGTGCGAATGGCGTGGGGTTGCTGGCTTGCCCGGTGGATAAACGGCTGCAAGCCCCCAAAGAGTTCTCGAGAACTATGCGGGACCCACTAGATGTCATGTCTACTAGACCCATATTGTAGGCCTGACGGTATAGCTTCTGCTTGTTTGCACGCCATGCCGGCGCGTGGGTAACTTCACTTAATTCCGTCAACCGTCGCACCTCCCACGACCTTCGCCTCCCTCGCGCGGTTGCACCCTTTGAGACTTCGACCAGCTATAAATGAGAAAATTTTGTTGCCTACTCCGCATGCATGCTACTCCCTCTGGTCCTTTTTACTTCCGTCAACCGTTTGCAAAGTGTTTGACCAAATTTATAAGTACTAAAAATATCAATATCTACAATATCATTTCTTGTTTTGTGACATATCAACCAATAAGTGATGTGGGTGGTGCATGCTTTCAATGACTTGAGACTGCCAAACATGACATGCAGTGGTTAGTTCATTGCATGCAATGCTACTAATTAACAAAAAGACATTAAGTTTTCTCGTTTTCCTCTCCGCCTTGGTCGCGGTGCACAACGTAAGATGAGTTACACACCTAGACGGAGGGAGTAACCCAAATAAGCACCTCTTGGGTGGGTTCAATTTTTTTGGGTTAGTTGAGTTCAAACTAACCCAAACTAACTCTAACACATGGATCCAAACTGGGCCAAGGTTAGCTGTTAGAGTACTACTACCTCCCTTCTAGTTTAAAGGGCTCGATTCAAAAATTTGACCTACTATTAGCAAGATAGAGGCGGTGGAATAGTTTTTGTAGTTCTTCGCAAAAAAATATGTTTACTAGTGCATGCATGAACACTAGTTACTCTAACCCCCCCCCCTCTCTTCTTTAATTCTTTGCCACATCAGCATGTTTGCTATTCCCGTGTGCATGATAACAGCTAAGATTCCACCATTATGGCTAGCCTTAATCATCGCATGCAATAATTTAGTGCACCTTGAAATATGAACATGTGTGGGGCGTGTATGTTTTTAATGACTTGAGACTATACCTAGCCCGATATGCAAGATGAGACTTATTATCCACCATTCCCCATACCTGCAGGAAGCCCATTCGTTGGGCACCAATCCGTTGTGACCAGCAATATTTCAACCCCTTCCCTCCCCCATAATTTACTCCAACAAATATGCCCACATAGCAATTACTTAACTATAGGTGCATTGGGTCACTGACATATGGGCCCAACAGGGGTCTGGCCCACATGTCAGTGACGCAACTGGACCTGCAGTTAAGTCAGTGCAGCTCAGTCCATATCTTATGTAGGTGTGCCATTGCTCGCTATACGTACTGCGCCTCCCACGACATCGCTATCTCCTCCCCCTCATGTTCACGTTCATCGCTATCTCCTCCCCTCCCTCTCACGTCGACCACCATGGCATCGCCCCTCCCAAGCCCTAGGCGCCCCTCACTGCACCGCGCGGACGGTCACGCGTCGCCATTCCGTTCCTCGCCGCCACTAGTCGAGGAGGACGCGTCGGCGTTCCGCTCCTCGCCATGACGCGTCGAGGTGGACGTGTCGGCATTCCCAATCTCGCCAGCGCGCGCGTCGGCTCCATGCTACGAGGAGAACGCCGCACCGCCTGCCGAGCCCCCCAGCCTTGAGGAGCTTTGGAAAGAAATGGATGTCACCTTGTGGGAGGCTTTGCCTCCAGCAGAGCGCACCAAAATAGAGGCGGAGAAGAAGGCCGAGGAAGATAAGCGCACCGCGGAACAAGCTACCTGGGAGCCCTATGTCGCGTCCGAGAGAGTCAGGCAATTGGCTCTTTGGCAAAAGGCTCATGCGAGGGTCGTGAGGGTGGCGGAGGACGCCCGTGCCGACACCCTGAGTGCAGTCGGGCCCAGGCGCCTC
Source organism: Triticum monococcum (assembly GCA_034509565.1). NCBI lineage: Eukaryota > Viridiplantae > Streptophyta > Magnoliopsida > Poales > Poaceae > Triticum > Triticum monococcum. The sequence goes on from CM067843.1 coordinate 482,417,064, forward strand.
ATCTATGCTTGGCGGTACGTGGACCGGGTGCACGCTTCCAGCGAGGAGGAGTACCTGTTGGCGCCAGATCACCACACCGGTGAGATCGCGCTCGCCTGCCGGCAAGCCACCAATCAGCACCTTGCGAGTTGCGAGGCTGAGCAAGAAGCGTTGTGTCGGTGCGCTGGGAAACGGCCGCACACCAGGGCACTCGTGGCGCGCCGCAAGCGCTCCTGCGAGCGTCGTGGCTTTTAGTAGGAGTATAATTTTTGTTTCGTAAGGCGATCTCATTAGTTTTGGGACGCAAATGATAAATCTAGAATGTCCAGGAATTATTAGCGTCCTTAATTAAGTATGTAAAAGGGAAAGTTTGGAAACCTTGTGTATTCGTACGCATTTTGTAAGTACATGCATATAGCACAAACTTTACTATATACTATCGCACTACACGTCTCTCTCTATATATGCTTGCAGACTATGCTACTCCCTCCATCTAGGTCAATAAGTCATCTTTGGTTGTGCACCATGACCAAGAACGAGGGAAGACTTATACACCTAGACGAAGGGATTACTACTATTATAAGGCCCATGTTTGGCTAATCGTTCATACTGCCCGTATAAGGCCCATTGATGATACGACCCGTAGAAGGCTCATTGTTTCTACGGCCCGTAGAAGGCCCATTGTTTCTATGGCCCGTAGAAGGCCCACTATTTCTACGGCCCGGAGAAGGCCCACTGTTTCTACGGCCCGTAGAAGGCCCACTATTTCTACGGCCCGTAGAAGGCCCACTATTTCTACGGCCCGTAGAAGGCCCACTATTTCTACGGCCCGTAGGAGGCCCAGTGTCACTACAGTAAATATTAGCCCATGGTTATTGTGGCCTAGTTTTAAAAAATAGGTTATTGCAGCCACTAGCAAACCGCGGAAAAGGAATTGCAATGACTACAAGCAAACAAATAAACAAGACAACAAGGAAATAAATAAGCAAGCAACTTACGCTAGGCTATCACGGCTATTACACATATTACATCCACTGGGCATCAAAGTTCGCCACCAGTGCAAATAAACGCGCCGACAAAAGAATATACAAAACTGAGAGCACTTTAGAAGGCACTAGGCCTGGCTAGGTCGGGCCCCCCAAACAGCTGAAGAAGCTGAGTAGACCTCAGTTGTGTCAATGATAGATGCATCAACACTAGATTTAAGGCATGATGGTGCGCACGGCAGTCCCCTCACATCTTCATTGCATCTTTGACTTCAAGTCGGAGCTGAGCTGAAGCAAGCCTTTCCGCTTTAAGTTGAGACTGAAGAAGTTGAACTAATTGAGGCATCGACTGCACAGAGGTTGTCTCACACCTGCTGGTGAGTAGCTTCAACTCACTGTCTTCATCGAGAAAGGACCTTGGGGTCATCTTGCTGTCCTCAAGATGGTTTGGCTCACTATCTTCCCTAAAGTTCTGCTTGGCGTAAGAGATACGAGTCTAAAAGAGAAACAAGGAGACACGTAACAGGTTTCACAATTATATAAGCAAATAAATGGATCTGTTCTGCATAAGGAACATGTTTTTATAACTAAAATTTGAAACTGGTAGTTGTTGCAAACATACAATCAAATGTAAACAGTAGAACAAAGTTTGAAGGCTTGAGAAGGATGAACTTACATTACATGTTAACACGGGTTGGACAAAGCCCTTCTCCATGTTGATGGAAGGATAATTCAATAAATTCCCCAAAGAAAATTCTTTATAAGTGTTGCCATTATTCTACATTTTGCAAAGAGTAAATATAGATCAAATAATGTTGGAAGAAACAGAGGATAATGAAGCTCGGGTGCATACTGATGATACATAATCAAATAGCAATTAATTAAGTACAGCGTTACAAGGCAAAAGGGAGAGAGGTACTGACAAGAGCAATGTAGAGCCCGTTATTGTTTTGAGATCGTATGATCCTTTGAGCAAGGAGATTCATCTGAAATTAGTTTTCATACAAGAGAGAAGGTAAGGTACAAGCAGAAATTTAGGAGTTCAAATTTTGAATTGATATCATAGACAGTACCTGACGCTAGGCTCCCAGCAGTTCTAATAGGGGTTTGGCCACTGGAGTAGGGGTAAAGTGTGGTACAGTTGGGCCTGCGTTTTCTGGGGCTGCTAATCTATCTGATTTAACAGGTATCAGTACCTTTTCCAAATACCTAGTTTGTACTCCTTGAGGATCTGCACTCACCCTCTTCCTTTTGGACATCTATTACGAAAGAACAACATTTGGCTGGAAAAACATAGTGTGACGACACATGGAATAGGTACAGAAAATGGATAGGTATGGCATATACTCATATATGATGCTTAAACTAAGAGATGGTGTAACAAAGTAGAAGTAATGCAAGAGGTCAGATGCAAATATGTGCGACAAATACAACTTTGCAAAGTTAGAGCAAGCACCTTGATGGGTGAATAAGATAGGCCATCCTCCACCATGCCAAGTTTGTTAGCCAATGGATTGTTCCGCAATATTCCTCTCGTGCACCCATTCTCATATTCATTTTGATAATGTTCAATATCTGACATGCATGAAAACATGAAAACAAGTGAGATTTTCTTTGTAATGCAGAAGTGATTCTAATCCAATACCGCCTCCCTGTAAGCCCCTTTGTGCTATCTCTGCAATTCTTTTAAAAGATGCCATGCATGCTGTAATTTGTTGTGTGCATTAATATAATGTGGCCTACTACTCAAAATATGAGAGCTTCAGAAGTGATGACACTTCGCAGATGATAGCTTCAACATATAGTAAAGAAGAACAAGTCGACCTGACCTGACAGATTCAAAATATACTAAGGGAGAACAACTCGACCTGACCAGTCGACTGCAAGAGAAGAGTATCATCTTAAAGAAGAGCAGAAGAGCAAGCCGATTGAAGATATTACAAGTCTTTCAATACAATGTCGGTTGGACACCCATGATAAACTAGAGCGCACAGAGAAATACTATTCTTTCCGGTCTCTCCATATGTGGCTCACATGCATTTCGAAACTAAAGTAGGAACATTTAGCTAACCAATTAAACATCTCTCAGTTTTACTAATATCAGCAATAATATCATATATGAATTTGTACAACTAAGCTTGTTTAGCTCAATGGGTGGAGCAATGCTATTACGACATGAACCACGTAGGTTGATTGTGGTCATCATAAAATGGGGAAAACATAAGCATGATGAGTACAATGTTGACCGTGGCAGTGGGATGGCAGATCTGAAGCTGCAAACCACGCAAAGGGTAGTTAGCAACCAATGTTTGCTTTGAAATAACAACTAAGATTTGGCATGGACAAGAAAGTACGGTCAACAAGTGACAAAGAAATGCAATTATGTTGTCTCTCTATATGTCGCGACATGCATTTGGAAACTCAAGTGGGACCTTTAGCTAACCAATTAAATGTGTTAGTTAATTAATATCAGTATCATATCACAATCATATTTGAACAACTAAGCTTTCGAATTCTGAGTGTTGTGTTGTTTAGCTTGAAGGGTGGAGTAATGCTAGTACAACGGAAAGCACCTACACAGATCATAGTAGAGTAGATAAAAGGGGAAAACCCTAAGCATCAAGAGAAAAATCAGGAAAGTGGAACTAGCTAGACTAGTGGGTGGTGCACATGCTTTTCGAAACGAATATAGGAACATTAGGTGACCAATTAAACATTCTCTGTTTTAGTGATATGAGCATCATATCAGATTCGTATTTCAACACGTAAGCTTTGGGTTGAGGTCTTGAGGAGCAGTGCTAGCACGACACGAAGCACCTACGATGATGGTAGTGAATATAAAGGGGGGAACCATAAGCTTTACGAGTATAGTGCCCCTGCCATGGCGGATCTGAAGGTGCAAACCGGACAAAGCTACTTCGCAACCAATGTTTCCTTTCAACTAGCCACTATGATTTGGTACGTACAAGAAAAGTACAGTAAACAAATTACGATCTATTTTCTGGGTGATATCAATAACTTAAGCACATATGGAAGAGTACCACCTCTCTTGCGACGCCGTGTAGGCCTATGCTGATACGTTGAGGGTGTTGTGGGTTTGATGGCTGTCGGCGGCGGGGAAGAAGACTTTAGACGGCAGATGGCCGGGTCGGGGGATATATCCTATTGTCGTGGACGAGGCGGTCGTAGGAGCGGCAACGACAAGCTGGACGATGACACCGATGAAGCAAGAGGAGGCGATGAAAGGATCCTGGTCCAGCACCGTGGATGAGAGACGTCCATCTCTTGCAGTGGACGATGGGGTAGGGGTAGCGGCTCCGGCAAGGTGGAGGATGGGGTGGCGGACGGAGGAGGTTGGCCGCAATGCAGAGGTTGTCGTGCCGCCGATGGTGTATGAATGGGGAAATGGAGGGGAGGGGGATCTCAAACTCTGGGACGCTCTTCTCTGAAATGGGGGAAAGTTACGAACTTATCCCCTGTTTAAAATTTCGGACATCGCGTCGGTTGGGGATAGGACGGTAATCTTGCATCTCCCAAATATTTGCCGGTAACTATTACGGGCGAGGAGAGGGTGTTTTTTCGCCCACGGTTGGCGCCCACGGTGTATGAACGGGGCTGACAGGTAAGGCGGTTGTGTCACATCTGATGGAAGTTACACATCTGCCCCTATTTAAAATATTACCTTAATCGATTTCGGATGAGGAGAGTTTTTTTTGCCGCCCACTGTGTATGAATGGGGAAATGGAAGAAGAGACACATGTCTTTCGGATGAGCTTGAATCAAATGTGTTTTGCCGCCCATGTTTGGCGCCCACCGTGTTTGAATGGGCTCAGAGGCCGTCGTGTCATGTCTGATTGAAGTTACTAGTCTACCCCTGTCGACAACAGTGTAAATCCGGTCGATAAGGATGTCAAGTGTCAGGGGTAGACTGTAATTTCCATCTCGCAAACACTTGCTTTGAGCAGCCCACAAATTATAGTGGGTGTTTAGCCACTTCGTTCAAAACTTGCAAGAATTAGCATTCACGTCTGCCCTAGGACCTGGCAAACTAAATTCAAATCCAATTTGTATTCGATTACGAATATCCACAGATAATTATACATTTTGTTATTTATTTCTTCAAAACCACAACAAAGATTTATTCCACCTTTATATATGATTATGATTTAGAAATGCCGTGATCTTCGAATTCAGTAGGTTGGATACACTCTGAGTCAAATAGTTATTTCATCCAATACAATATGCTCACACAAAAAACAGTTCACCTTATGTCAATCATACAAGTAATGAGGATTACCTCGCCTAAAAAATTCGGATCATTACAACACATGGACAACATAGGGGGTCTTGCAACATAATCCATTCAGAGACATGACACAACATGCAAGTACAATAATCTAATGACAATTTCAACTGGTATCTAAAGAAGAACCAGGATTACCTTGGGCTTCAGATAGCAGAAACAGCAGGACCTCCTCCGTCTTCAAATGCAACATTCTTACTTCCTCCAATTCTTGGGTTGCTTGCATAATGCGTGCCGGTAATTCCGTAATTTCCAGCCTCAAGATAAAGATTACCTCATTCATGGCAGCCACACCATCTCTTTCTGCCTCTAGTAGAGCCTCAAGCACTATAATATATGTGCTCAGACTGCTCTCCGGCGGTGTTGCCTCTGAACTGCTACCATCTGGTAACATGGATGGCGCACTGCTTCCACAAATAGATTCTGGGGTTGTACATTGTGTCCTAGTGTGAACGGCATCCTGGAAGGTTTCCGCTGGACATCAGTAAGAGATAGTTATCGTATGATACAGGGTAAACGACGGACGAATTATTGCCAAGCATGGCAAACTATATTTAAATGGTTCGAAGCAGCATCAGCCGAAAAGAAATTAAAATGGTAAGATGAAACTAGGGATGTAAGTGGCAAATAAACGACATCCGCCAGTCCCATCTAGTTAGTTTTTGCTACCTCCCTAGTTCATTTTCCTCAAAAAAACAAAAACTCTTTTGAACTATCATACCACTAGTGGACTTTAATCGGGATTAAACAGGACCCAGTTGACATCCCTAGTTGAAAGGGAGTGTACAACCGCTATATTTAAGTTGCCAAGGCATCTAAGCAGTTGAAATAATCTAAGAAAGCACTTAACAGTGTGGCCTCATATAAACTACGAAGACAGTCTTGTGATGAAGTTGAGAGGAAAAGTTAAGGATTCAAATGAAATAGGCATGCATTTCTTTACGATAGTACAGCAGGCACTGCTGACATATTGGCCAACTCGGGTATAGCGTAACAACAAATAAGCATTCGAATCAAGCAATACAGCAAAGCAGACAACTGAACGATTTGTAATTCGGTAGGATTACACGTTGAGGGCACAAGCCAAGAAAGCAGCCCACTCGCATTACATTTCACATGTAGTAAAACACATTGGCTTACCATATGTTGTTGTGAATCCTAGCTGCTGTTGCAATGTTCTTTGAAGATATCGTCAGCATCCCGTGGTTGCAAATCTAGTTGTTGTAGTTTATTCTGCACCATCTATTTAGGTAAAATTAATTTTAATCGCATGCACTGGTCCGAATTGATCATCAATGGTTCATCTAAACTAATGAAAGAAGGGTGTGTGCATACACGACAATATATCTGCTTCCCTCTATTTTTATGCTTGTTCGAGGTGCCAGTTGTCGTGGTTCTAAGTCTGACAGTAATGTAGGGGGGTGTATGGAGAGGCTAGATCTTAGCTATTGGGAAGTTGTAAGCACACAATGTTTACGATTTCAGGCCCTTCTTGGAGGAAGTAACAGCCCTACGTCTCGGTGCCCAGAGGCGGTCGATTGGATTATGTGTGTGTAGATAACAGGGGCGCGAACCCTTCACACTGAGGAGGGGGGTGGCTTATATAGAGTTCGCCGGCCCCCTCCTGCCCTCAGTAATGTAGGGTTTTAGGTACATTTAAGGTTGGGCGTTACTGGTAACGCCCCTAATAAAGTGTTATAATGACCATAAAGACTACTTAATAGCTTACCGTTTGCTTGCGGAGTGACTTTGGGTCTTCTGGCAGTCGAGTGGTTGGCTTCATGGTCGAGTGTCTTGAACCCGTCGAGTGGGATACCTTCAAGTCGATAGAAAGGTGACTCCTTCTAGGGATGTCCTCGGGTAGGGCTCTTTAGGACGGGTCCGTGCCCCTACCCTAGGTACATAGCTTCATCATTAGCCCCCGAATGGATCGAGGTTAGAGTGAGAAAGGGTTGGCGACCTTTCCGACTGGTTCTTTGGACTATATGAGTGCCTCGTTCTGGGCCGACCGTCACGGATGACGTCATCAACCTCTTTTAGTCGCCTTGATCCATTCCAGGCCTTTCGTCGAGTGGATTTCTTTACCTATGACATACCGAGCGCCGGTGCACGCGGGGTCTTCTGTTTTGATAAGTTGTTCTGCAGCCAGCGGATATCACGGGATTCAGATTTTTTGGGAAGCGCGCGGGACGGGGGCGGCCGCAGTAATCGGAAGGGACAACGCAGAGGCTCCTCGATCCCCGCATCGCCTTTTTCGCCACGTACCGCGCGCGCGCCTGCTGCGGGATTGGACTGGATAGCCTGGGCCTACCGGTCAGCCACTCGGGAGCGGCTCCTTATAAGTTGCCGGCTCGGAGTTCCCCATCAGTGCGCGTACTTCTCTCTTCTTCTTCTTCCTCTCTCCCTTCGCAACTTCTTCCGCCACCTCCGCTCTCGTCCTATCGCCGCAAACTTGTTCGAGATTTCGCCGGCGACGATGGTGAAGGGCAAGACGACTGCTCTGGAGCGCGCGAAGAAGGCGGCGGCGGCGGGGAAAGGGAAGAGGTCTGCACGTGGCGGATCTTCCTCCAGGACCACCCTGCCCAAAGGTTGGATCCAGGGCGACTGGATGCCGTCGGTGCTCCGGCAGGAGGATCTCGACGACATGGTCGAGGGGGGAGCCATTCCCCACAAAGCCGCGCGTCTTCCGGGGGGAGAGATCGAACCTCAACCCCGTGATGGTGAGTGCGTGCTCCTGGCCACTCACATCGACCGAGGGTTTTCTCTGCCGCCCCATCCTTTCTTCCGGAATTTCTTGAACTTCTTCGGAGCGCGGCTCCATCACTTTACTCCAAACTCCATTGTCTACCTCGCTGCTTTCATTTCCATGTGTGAGGCGTTCCTGGGTTGCCGCCCACATTGGGGGCTTTTCAAGCACATTTTTACTTGTCGCTCTCAGTCTGTCAAGAAGGCCAAGTCGAGTGATGAGAGGACGCAAGTGATCCAGTTGTGCGGGGGCTTGGCGATCCAAACAAGGGGAAAGAGCTGTTTTCCATCCATCACTTTCCCGGAGTCAGTCCGAGGTTGGCAGGCAACTTGGTTCTACTGCCAGGACCAGGCGACCCCAGGGCAGTCGACTGGTCTCCCGTCTTTCTCTCTCGACCGAGCCCAAAAACCTGCTTCTCTAAAGGTGACGCCGGAAGAAAAGGCCCAGGTCAAGGTGCTGGCGAGTCGAGTAGTTGAGCTTGTCCGTGAGGGTGTGACTGGAATGGATCTGCTGGATGTCTTCCTCAAGAGGCGAATCCAACCGCTCCAGGCTCGTGACCAGCCGATGTGGCTGTACTCAGGCCTCGAGGACACCACTCGGATCCACCCGGAGGAGGTCACCGACGAGATGTTGGAGGGGTGGCTGTCGAGCATCACAGGGAACAAAGACAACCCCCGAGGAGCCAGGAGGGTCATTCCACTCGACAATTCGTACGAGGTGGACCAGGTATGTCTTTATGCTCCCGACTGAAATCTTATTTTCTGCGTTGGTCTTCTTTGAGTAGGTCGATTGACTTTTGTCTTGTCTGCTGTTTTCCAGGCGACCACTAAGATGTACTCGACGCCCAACGGGGCACAGGGGTCGACTGAGGAAGGGGAGGCGAGCGGAGGCGAGAGCGGGGATGACCAAGGTGAGTGGGAGTCTGATGGTGAAGGAGAGGGAGGCGACGACATCTTCTCCAGCGAAGAGGAGGAGGAGGAGGTTGAACCCCCCTGCCCGGAGAGGCGATCCAAGCTCGCACACGACCCGGCGCGGGAACGCGGCAAGGCGACTACCTCCGTTGGGCCATCGTCAAAACGCCCTCGGACTTCTTCTCCAACGCCGACTGGGAAGGTCCCCAAGCACCCACGCACGACGCTGTCCAAGCCGCCCAAGGCTCTGCCCAAGATGAGGATAGCCATCCCTACCATTTCCGGGTAATAAAGCTTGTTTTCCTTCGTCGATCGTGGACGGATCCTTGGTCGACTCATTGAGCCAAATGACTGATTTTTCGAGATTTGCAGCGCTGCTACTTCTGAGGTCTCTGCCAAGGACGACGACCAAGAGATGGGGGATGCTGTTACCTCCAACCCTGGTACGATTACTGACGTTCTGTTTTTTGAGTCGACTGGTCATTTCTTGCAATTCGGGTCGATTGAATGTTTCCCTTGCAACCCCTCCTCATGTTATCGACCTCCCGGATGACGACGACAACGAACCGCTAAGGATGAGGAGGAACAAGAGGTCGTCGGCTGACAGGACTCCCCGGCCTACTCCGGCGTCTGAGACCATGGCTCAGGATGGTGGCGACACCCCTCGGGCTTCTGTGACTTTCGCCAACCCTCTGTCGAGTGTGCGGCCTTCGGCGTCGACTGCGGATCCATCTTCACTTTTTGCTGCGTACCCCGTCCCTGAGGACGAAGTGGCTGCTACAAAGGAGGCTATACGCCAGACGGGGGTCATGATGGAGCAGGTGAAGATGGCTCGAGAGGCCAGCCAAGCAGCCTATGACGCGAGTTCGGCTCTTCGGAGCAACGTCCAGGTCAGTCGACTCGACACTTGATCGTTTGAAGAGTCTCTTTTTTTTTTGAAGATCTTTTGTATCTGTACACCCACTGGGTGTGTTTACCAATTCTTGGACGAGTGGGGGCACGCTGAGTGCACCCATTGGGTGTAGTCCCCGAGACTACGGTGGACTGCTGGCAGTCGACTGTAGTCTTTACATTGTGTTACTATATCTGTATTTCTTTACTTGGTCTGGTCAAGCCACGTCGAATGGAGTTGTATCCGGTCGACTGCGGACAGTCGACTTTCTCTCTTCTTTTTTTTGAACCAGTGGGGGCACGCTGAGTGCACCCACTGGGTGTAGTCCCCGAGACTACTGTCGAATGTTTTTGATTCGGCTGTGGTCTTAGAAACGTCATCTTTTTCTCTTAGTTACTCGGAAGCAACTTATCTTGGATGTCTGTCGACTGATTTTTCCTTTTACAGAAATCCTGCGAACTTGCATCTCGCTATACTGAGTTGGAGAAGCAGCGGATTCAACTGAACCTTGATCTGGAGCTGGCCAGAACAAAGCTGCAGAAGGTCAAAGACGGCGTCGCTGGTAAGACGACTTTGTCGACTGGTTTTGTTTTTAGGCTTGAGTACCCTTCTGCTATTTCCGAACCAATCATCATTTCTTTTGCAGGAGAACTGAGTGAGGCCCTGGCGAAGAAGGATCAGGACTTGGCTGCTGCCCGCAAGGAGGCTGACGACAAGATCGCTCTGGCTGGACAGAAGTTGGCTTCGGCTGGCCAATTAGAAGAAGAGAATACCAAGCTGAAGACTGCTCTGAATGAAGCCAACAGGGAGTGCACACGTTGGAAGAAGGAGAACCTCGCCCTGACCGAGAAGATGAATGGCGCCGTTCGCAGGAGGGACGACCTGGAGAGCTACTTGAGGAGCCTTGCCAAGAAGTTGTACATCAAGCTTGAAGGTGCACATTCAATTCTGACTGGTTTTCTTTTTGTGTCGACTCAGTCTATGAAAATTGACTTATCCTTGGATCGTGTATGCAGAGCTTTGCCAGAACTTTGAGGAGGAGACTGGGCGGATTGAAACAGGTTTGGATCCAATCAACTCTCCGGTGAATTATGAAGCTGCCATGAATCTGCTCCGACTGGAATCTCGCATTGACGGCGTCGTGGATTACTTGGCTCGGCTGAAGGTTGCCATGTCGCGGATCGACCTGGCACTTTGACTAGAGTCTACGCTCCAGAATGATCTCGAGTCTCTGATGACTCGACTTAACGGAATCCCTGACCGAGTGCAGGAGTGGAAGAAGTCTTCTGCTCGGTGCGGCGCTGATGTGGATCTGTCTCTAGTCCGCGTCCATTGCAAGGAGGCGCGAGAAGAGAAGTTGCCGCCATCCAAGTCACCAATACCAAGAGGCACAGCTTTCAAGACTTCATGGAGACCTTTATTGCTGCTGCCACCCGTATTGCAGACGGGATCGACTTGGATGAGTTCGTCGCCCCTGCCAGTCCTCCGCCTGAGGAATGAAAAACTTTTATGATTCTCCTTAAATTTGCCTCGGAATGCCGAGTGGATCTGTAACCGTTAAACTCTGCCGAGCCGAGGGCTCGAGTACTTTGATCTGAGGTCTGGGACCTTTTAGGCTTTATCCGAACTTGATTTTTTGTTGAATATCTTCGCGTTTTGATCTGTCGAGTGGAACTTGATCTTCGGTCGGAATACCCTTTTTATTTGTGGCATAAGTTCTTGCGGATCGGATCGAGTCCTGTACTTAGACGAGCACTGGGCTGCTGCTAAGCCTCTGAGCGGGAGGTTTGCTCTTCACTCGGTAGGATTTTTCAAACTTAGGCGAGTGTCTGACTGCAGCTAAGTCTCTTAGTGGGAGAGCTTAGGCGAGTACTGGACTGCAGCTAAGCCCCCGAGTGGGAGGATTGCTCTCCACTCGGTAGGATTTTTTCCAACTTAGGCGAGTGTTCGACTGCAGCTAAGCTTCCGAGTGGGAGAACTTAGGCGAGTACTGGACTGCAGCTAAGCCCTCGAGTGGGAGGATTGCTCTCCACTCGGTAGGATTTTTTCAAACTTAGGCGAGTGTTCAACTGCAGCTAAGCTTCCGAGTGGGAGAACTTAGGCGAGTACTGGACTGCAGCTAAGCCCCCGAGTGAGAGGATTGCTCCCCACTCGGTAGGATTTTTTCAAACTTAGGCGAGTACCTGACTGCAGCTAAGTCTCAGAGTGGGAGAACTTAGGCGAGTACTGGACTGCAGCTAAGCCCCCGAGTGAGAGGATTGCTCTCCACTCGGTAGGATTTTTTTCGAACTTAGGCGAGTGCCTGACTGCAGCTAAGTCTCGGAGTGGGAGAACTTAGGCGAGTACTGGACTGCAGCTAAGCCCCCGAGTGGGAGGATTGCTCTCCGCTCGGTAGGATTTTTTCAAACTTAGGCGAGTGCCTGACTGCAGCTAAGCTTCCGAGTGGGAGAACTTAGGCGAGTACTGGACTGCAGCTAAGCCCCCGAGTGAGAGGATTGCTCTCCGCTCGGTAGGATTTTTTTTCGAACTTAGGCGAGTGCCTGACTACAGCTAAGTCTCAGAGTGGGAGAACTTAGGCGAGTACTGGACTGCAGCTAAGCCCCCGAGTGGGAGGATTGCTCTCCCCACTCGGTAGGATTTTTTCAAACTTAGGCGAGTGCTCGACTGCTGCTAAGCCTCCGAGTGGGAGAACTTAGGCGAGTACTGGACTGCAGCTAAGCCCCCGAGTGGGAGGATTGCTCTCCACTCGGTAGGATTTTTTCAAACTTAGGCGAGTGCTCGACTGCCGCTAAGCCTCCGAGTGGGAGAACTTAGGCGAGTACTGGACTGCAGCTAAGCCCCCGAGTGGGAGGATTGCTCTCCACTCGGTAGGATTTTTTCAAACTTAGGCGAAACAGATTCACAGCCAAGTCACCCACTGGGGGATTTTGTATGTAAACAAAGTGACAGCAATTATTAGAACACTCTTGTCTTTGATAAAAATGAACTGCAGAATTTTTTTTCTTATTACATCTCGTCTAAGGGAGAACTCAAGTGTAAAAGGGGCGGAGCAATTCCGCGTTCCAAGCTCGTGGCTCGTCGATCTGGCGATCGACATTGTAGAGGTGGTACGCTCCATTGTGGAGGACTCTGGTGACTGTGAAGGGGCCTTCCCAAGTAGGAGCAAGCTTGTGTTGTTTCTGTTGATCCACTCGGAGGACCAGATCTCCTTCTTGGAAGGCTCGACTCTTCACATTCCGGGCGTGAAACCGGCGCAAGTCTTGCTGATAAATGGTCGATCTGATCATGGCCATCTCCCTCTCTTCTTCTAAGAGGTCGACTGCGTCTTGCCGGGCCTGTTCTGCTTCATCTTCGGTGTAAAGTTCGACTCGGGGTGCGTTATGAAGAAGGTCACTCGGCAGAACTGCTTCGGCTCCATAAACCAGAAAGAATGGAGTTCTTCCAGTCGACCGGTTAGGGGTGGTCCTTAATCCCCACAGAACTGGCGGAAGCTCATCGACCCAAGCGCCTGCCGCGTGCTTGAGATCACGCATCGGTCGAGGCTTTAGTCCTTTGAGAATCAGACTATTTGCTCTCTCAGCTTGTCCATTCGACTGGGGATGGGCGACCGATGCGTAGTCGACTCGTGTGCCTTGAGAGGCGCAAAAAGCTCTGAACTTGTCCGAATCAAAGTTTGACCCATTGTCAGTGATGATGCTATGCGGGACTCCATATCTGAATGTTAACCCTCTGACGAAACTGATAGCAATGCGAGCATCGAGATTCTTGATGGGCTTAGCTTCGATCCATTTGGTAAATTTGTCGACTGCCACAAGCACATGAGTGAATCCACTCCTGCCCGTTCTTAGTGGACCAACCATGTCCAGTCCCCAGACGGCAAAGGGCCAGACGAGTGGAATGGTCTTCAGGGCTAATGCAGGCTTGTGTGACATGTTGGAGTAGAACTGGCACCCTCCACACTTGTCGACTAACTCTTTTGCCATCTCATTTGCTCTTGGCCAGTAAAATCCCGCTCGGTATGCTTTAGCCACAATAGTCCGAGAGGACGCATGGTGACCACAGGTCCCCGAGTGGATATCATTAAGGATTATCTGACCCTCTTTTGGTGTTATGCATTTCTGACCGACTCCAATCGCGCTCTCTCTATACAGCTGTCCCTTTATGACTGTGAAGACCTTGGATCGGCGGACGATCTGTCGAGCCTCTTCCTTGTCTTCCGGGAGTTCTTTCCTTAGGATATACGCGATGTATGGTATCATCCAGTCAGGGGTGATTGCCAAGACTTCCATGATTAGGTCGACCACCGCAGGTACTTCAACTTCAGTCGGATCTGTGGCACTTTTCGGCTGCGGGGCTTCTTCTGTGAAAGGATCCTCTTGGACTGACGGCGAGTGAATGTGTTCCAGGAACACGTTGCTGGGAATGGCTTCTCTCTTGGAGCCTATCTTTGACAAATCGTCAGCTGCCTGATTTTTCAGTCGGGGATGTGATGAAGCTCTAACCCCTCAAATTTCTTTTCCAGCTTTCGCACTGCATTGCAATAACCAGTCATTGCCGGACTCCTGACGTCCCACTCCATCACTTGATTAACCACCAAATCTGAGTCGCCATAGACCATGAGGCGACGAACGCCGAGTGAAATGGCCATGCGCAACCCATACAAAAGTGCTTCATACTCTGCTTCATTATTGGAGGAATCGAAGTGAATCTGGAGAACATATCTGAGCTTATCTCCTCGGGGGAGACTAGGACTACCCCCGCACCGGAACCATTCAGCATCTTAGATCCATCGAAGAACATGGTCCAGTGCTCCGAGTGAACTTGAGTCGGAAGTTGCTGTTCAATCCACTCGGCGATGAAATCTGCGATTGCTTGGGACTTGATAGCCTTCTTTGCTTCAAACTTGATATCTAAGGGAAGAAGTTCAATCGCCCACTTGGCCACTCGACCAGTTGCGTCTCTGTTATGCAGGATCTCTGATAGTGGGGCATCGCTAACGACTGTAATGGAGTGGTCAGAGAAGTAATGTGCAACTTTCTTCGTGGTCATATAAATCTCATATACAAGCTTCTGGTAGTGAGGGTATCTTTGTTTTGAAGGGGTCAAAACTTCAGAGACATAATATACTGGGCGTTGAACTTTGAAGGCCTTTCCTTCCTCTTCCCGCTCGACCGTAAGTACTGTACTGACAACTTGTCCTGTGGCTGCAATGTAAAGCAGCAGAGGCTCTTTGCTGATTGGGGCAGCAAACACCGGCTGGGTGGAGAGCAGAGCTTTGAGCTCTGCAAATGCTGCATCAGCTTCTGGAGTCCACTCGAACTTGTCAGACTTCTTCATCAGTCGGTAAAGAGGCAACGCCTTTTCACCGAGACGAGAAATGAATCGACTTAAAGCGGCCAAGCAGCCTGTAAGCTTTTGGACATCGTGCACGCGTACAGGACGCTTCATCCGGAGTATGGTGCCAATTTTTTCAGGATTGGCGTCGATCCCCCGTTCGGAAACGAGAAAACCGAGTAACTTTCCACCTGGAACTCCAAAAGTGCACTTTGATGGATTGAGCTTGATATCGTACCTCCTGAGGTTGGCAAAGGTTTCAGCAAGGTCAGCCCGTAGGTCGGAACCTTTCCGGGACTTGACCACAATATCATCCATGTATGCCTCCACATTCCGACTAATTTGAGTGAGTAAACACTTCTAAATCATTCTCATGAATGTGGCTCCGGCGTTCTTGAGGCCGAACGGCATGGTGACGTAACAGAAGCATCTGTATGGAGTGATGAAAGCTGTTTTGATCTCGTCGGTCCCATACAGACGGATCTGATGGTACCCGGAATAGGCATCTAGAAAAGACAATCTCTCGCACCCCGCAGTCGAGTCAACTATTTGGTCGATGCGAGGGAGAGGAAAATGATCTTTCGGGCAGGCCCGATTGATATGTTTGAAATCAATGCACATGCGAAGTGACTTGTCCTTCTTGGGGACCATGACGACATTGGCGAGCCACTCGGAGTGGTAAATCTCTCGGATGAACTCCGCTGCTAAGAGCCGAGCCACCTCCTCGCCAATGGCTTGCTTCTTCTGGACGGTGGACCGTCGAAGATGTTCCTTCATGGGTTTGAATTTTGGGTCGACTCGTAGACGGTGCTCAGCCAGCCCTCTGGGAACTCCAGGCATGTCAGAGGGTTTCCATGCGAAGATGTCCCAGTTCTCACGGAGGAGCTGGATGAGCGCTTCTTCCTATTTGGAGTCGAGCGTCGTCGAGATGTGAGTCGGAGCAGCGTCGGGGTCGGTCGGGTGAATGTGGACTGTCTTTGTTTCACCAGATGACTGAAAAGCTGACTCTGAGGCAGGCTTCTTAGCTCGCAGCAATTCACTTGGATCGGCAGTCTTTTGGTACTCTTTCAGCTCGACCACTGCCATCTGAGCATCAGCGATCTTTGATCCCTTCTGAAAACACTCTTCTGCTTTCCTTCGGTTGCCCATAATAGTGATCACACCCTTGGGGCCAGGCATCTTTAGTTTGAGATACACGTAACATGGTCGAGCCATGAAGCGTGCATAAGCTGGCCTGCCCAAAATGGCATGATAAGCACTCTGGAAGTCCACAACCTCGAATGTCAACTTTTCTTTGCGGTAATTCTTTGAATCACCAAAAACCACATCAAGAGCAATCTGGCCGAGTGACTCGGCTTTCTTCCCAGGAATGACTCCGTGGAAGCTCATGTTATTGGTACCGAGTCTGGACATCAGGATGCCCATTCCTTTCAAAGTTTCAGCGTACAGTATGTTCAGGCCACTGCCACCATCCATCAGGACTTTGGTCAGTCGAGTGCCTTCGACAACTGGGTCGACCACCAAAGCTTGCCTCCCAGGGGTGGCAATGTGCGTTGGGTGATCAGACTGGTCGAATGTGATGGCAGTCTGAGACCACTTCAGGTAACTGGGTGTTGCCGGAGCAACCATGTTTACCTCACGGTTAATGACTTTCAGTCGACTTTTGCTTTCGACATCAGCAAAAATCATCAAGATGGAATTGACTTGGGGGTATCCATCATCACTATCATCTTTGTCCTCAACTCTGTCTGGCTCTTTTTCCTTATCTTTGGGCTGCTTGCCCTGAAACTGCTGGATCAGGAGCCGGCACTGTCGAGTGCTATGCTTCGGGAAAATAAAATTACCCTCTTCATCTTTCTTGGTGTGGATGTGACACGGCAGATCCAAAACATCATTTCCATCTTGATCCTTGAGTTTCTTGGGCTTCCAGGCACCCTTGGGTTTTCCCTTGAAGTTTCCCTGGGCTACGGCCAGGGCCTCCCCAGGAGCGGCTGGCTCGGCCTTCCGCTTCTGTTTCCGACTGGAGTTTCCTCCGGTTTCTTGGGCGACTGCCTTGAGCTTGCCGCTTCGGAGTCGGTCTTCGTCTTCACCATTAGCGTACTTGGTGGCAATCTCCATCATGCGATTCAGAGACATCTCTCCAGTTCGGCCAAACTTCAGATTCAATTCTCTGTATTTAACACCTTCTTTGAAGGCACAAACTGCTTGATGGTCTGGCACATTCTCAACCGTGTGATGCAGTGTGATCCACCTCTGGATGTAATCCCTCAGTGTTTCATTCGGCTTCTGTACGCAGGACCGCAACTCTGTAAGGCCTGCGGGTCACTTGCAGGTTCCTTCGAAGGTTGTGATAAACACTCGGGAGAGGTCCTCCCAAGTGTAAATACTGCTGGGTGCCAACTGATTCAGCCACGCTCTGGCTGAGCCTTCTAACATGAGAGGTAAATGCTTCATGGCTACCTCATCATTGCCACCGCCAATCTGCACAGCCACTCGGTAATCTTTGAGCCATGTGTCAGGCTTGGATTCACCGGTGAACTTGCTGATTCCAGTCACCATCCTGAAGTTAGGAGGAATCACCGCGGCCCTGATGGCTCGACTGAAACATTCTGGCCCCGAAGCATGTACCCTGCTGCCGGCGGGCGCATCTCTGTTGTGGCCCTCTCGATGAGCTCTGTTCCTGTCAACCAAACCTTGAACGAGGATGGATCTCGCGTCAAAGCCTGGGTCCCTGGGGTCGACTGGAATCCTCTGCCCAACATTATGGGGGCGCCTGTCATCTCGATGTCGAGGCGCATATGACCCACTCCTCGGGGGAGGGGTTGGCACTCGACGTTGATCATCACGGTCGGGTTAGTGATCATACTGCTCATTTCTTCTGTACTGATCGTGCTGGTCTCCACGTCCCTCACGCCTCGGGGGCGATCTCGGGCTGTGAGCCGACTGGACTGTTTCTGTTGCAACGGATCGACTGTGGATCCTGTTCCGCGACTGAGAAACGGTGGAATTCTGGTTTCCCGCCGCTCGGAGCAACGCTCTGATCTGCAACAAGCCCCTGCCAGCCTCCGACTAAGAGGGCTGAATTGACTCCGCTATACGGGCCGCGGCGGCCAAATTCTGAACTGGGGTTCGGTATACCTGCGGCGGCGGGAAGAGCTGACGTCGACTGGACTCGGGAGCTTGCTGTCGTCGACTGGACTCGGGAGCTCGCTGACGCGCTTGCTCATCGAGTATTCGCTGTAGATTCTCCAGTCGAGTGCGCTCGGCCAGGTTAGCCAAGCGCGCGTCCTCCAAGGCCCGGGCCTCGGGGGTTTCTCCAACAATAGGAGTGTGGAGCGCGTCCATGTTCCGGCGGCGAAGCTCCTCTCGCTGCAATGACGTGAGAGGTTCGGGGAGGTACTCGTCATGGGGATGCGACGGGTCGCCTCCACCCGCGCCCCCATCAGTGCGAGGGAATCCGGGAGGACTGTGTGTCCCCTCGACCGCCAGAACCTCAGCCAAAGGGTCGCTGCTATCGCACTCGGATGCGGTCTCCGCGGAGCCAGTCGAACAGGCCGCAGAGGGATTCGTCGGGCTCAATTGCCGCGACTTGTGGGGCCGCTGACTGGCGGGCTACGGCGTGCCTCACCCACCGCTGGAGTCTCGACCGACCTGAGCGCTTGCGCTGGTGGGAGACGGGGCGGGGAGACGACACGGGGGTCGACCGATATTGGGTCGACGGCTGCCGCAGGAGGACACCACGAATGCATGCGCGGAAGTGCATCGCACCGCGGGCGGGGAGCGCGTCGATGTCGAGTGGCGCCTCCTGGAGCCAGGCGGAGTCATCGGCGATGAAGGTGAGCGCGCCGAGACGGATCTCGTGGCCCTCTACCAAAACTCCGCAGGAAACCATGATCAAATGGATCGGAAAAATCGCAACTTCTCCGATTAGGCGCTAAGACTCCTGCCCCACGGTGGGCGCCAACTGTCGTGGTTCTAAGTCTGACAGTAACGTAGGGGGTGTGTATGGAGAGGCTAGATCTTAGCTATTGGGAAGTTGTAAGCACACAATGTTTACGAGTTCAGGCCCTTCTTGGAGGAAGTAACAGCCCTACGTCTCAGTGCCCAGAGGCGGTCGATTGGATTATGTGTGTGTAGATAACAGGGGCGCGAACCCTTCACACTGAGGAGGGGGGTGGCTTATATAGAGTTCGCCGGCCCCCTCCTGCCCTCAGTAATGCAGGGTTTTAGGTACATTTATGGTTGGGCGTTACTGGTAACGCCCCTAATAAAGTGTTATAATGACCATAAAGACTACTTAATAGCTGACCGTTTGCCTGCGGAGTGACTTTGGGTCTTCTGGCAGTCGAGTGGTTGGCTTCATGGTCGAGTGTCTTGAACCCGTCGAGTGGGATACCTTCAAGTCGATAGAAAGGTGACTCCTTCTAGGGATGTCCTCGGGTAGGGCTCTTTAGGACGGGTTCGTGCCCCTACCCTAGGTACATAGCTTCATCACCAGCCCCAAAAGAACAAATATTTTGCTTGATGGGGTTGGCAGCTCCATAATTAATAGAAGCATCAAATTAGTCATGCAACTTGGGAAGATTGAGAACACACAAACAAGTAATGAACAGAGGCTTGGAGCAGTGATGTAATAGCTAGCATCAGAAAATGTAGGGTAAAACAAAAAAAAGCAGCGGAACCACATGCTAGTTTGCTGATTTGTAATTAAGCATAGAGAACATTAAGCAGTCTCATGGAACCAACAGGTGGCATCAGAACAAAACTAAAGCATATTAACTATATGTGCACTGGTATGTAATTTAGCACATGTAACATGTTCACTGCCAGAAGTATGGCCCTACAGGTGCAAGCAGAATAACGCGTCTCATGAAAAACTGAATGATGCCCTGAAGAAATTCAAAGGTGCGGTGCTTATGCTAGGAAAGTGAACATAGGCGCCGGCCGTTGGATAATAGTACCTGATTCTCGGTGGCGTATGGGTATCGTTGTCATACATGATAGCTAAGGATCGTTGATGGTGCTCGTGTTGCGGTTGAGTTTGGGCCGGCTGTCCCCATCGCTGAAGCGGCTCCGGTGCTACGGTTGTGGCGCTTGTCGACATACAAGAAAGCTCATATGTGGTAAGTGAACAGTTGCACGATAAAGAGAAAAGCCGAAGAAGTACAAGTCGAAATAACCTGATGAGGCTGCAGCGTCGGTAAAACAGGGCCGGTGGAGTTGAATATGGCATCCGTGGAGCGGGTCCGGTGCAGTGGACGAAGGCTTCGGCGGGCGCGTTGTACAGTGCTTTCGGTGAGGCGGATCTGTTGCGGCGGACGAGGGCTTGTATGAAGGGCCAGCAAAGGGGCGGACGAGGGAGTCGTTTAAGGGCCTACGCTGTGGTGGACGAGGGCGCCGGTTAAGCAGATCCGGTGCGGTGGACCATGATGGCGGTCATGGAAATCTAGAGCGGTGGACAAGCCAGTCGCTGAAGTGGCTCCGGTGAAGTGGTGAGTTGGTAGTTGGGGGTTCCAAGGTGCGGAACGTAGATCCGGCGGGGTGTGAGGTCCACCGCTGCGGCGGAGGACTAGATTCGGCGGCTTGCCGTGGTTGGGGGGAGGGGAAGGCGAGGGGTACTACCTCTTGAGCACTGCGTTGGTTTTCCCCGAACAGGAAGGGATGATGCAGCAAAGTAGCGTAAGTATTTCCCTCAGTTTTTGAGAACCAAGGTATCAATCCAGTAGGAGGCTACGCGTGAGTCCCTCGTACCTGCACAAAACAAATAAATCCTCGCAACCAACGCAAATAGGGGTTGTCAATCCCTATAAGGCCACTTACGAGAGTGAGATCTAATAGATATGATAAGATAATATTTTTGGTATTTTTATGATAAAGACGCAAAGTAAAATAAAGGCAAAGTAAATAGCAAAGGAAATAACTAGGTAGTAGAATATTAATATGATAAAGATAGACCCGGGGGCCATAGGTTTCACTAGTGGCTTCTCTCGAGAGCATAAGTATTCTACGGTGGGTGAACAATTTACTGTTGAGTAATTGACAGAATTGAGCATAGTTATGAGAATATCTAGGTATGATCATGTATATAGGCATCACGTCCGAGACAAGTAGACCGACTCCTGCCTGCATCTACTACTATTACTCCACTAATCGACCGCTATCCAGCATGCATCTAGAGTATTAAGTTAAAAACAGAATAACGCCTTAAGCAAGATGACATGACATAGAGGGATAGACTCATGCAATATGAAGAAAACCCCATCTTGTTATCCTTGATGGCAGCAATACAATACGTGCCTTGCTGCCCCTACTGTCACTGGGAAAGGACACTGCAAGATTGAACCCAAAGCTAAGCACTTCTCCCATTGCAAGAAAGATCAATCTAGTAGGCCAAACCAAACTGATAATTCGAAGAGACTTGCAAAGATAACCAATTATACATAAAAGAATTCAGAGAAGATTCAAATATTATTCATAGATAGACTTGATCATAAACCCACAATTCATCGGTCTCAACAAACATACCACAAAAAGAAGATTACATCGAATAGTTCTCCACAAGAGAGGGGGAGAACATTGTATTGAGATCCAAAAAGAGAGAAGAAGCCATCTAGCTACTAACTATGGACCCGTAGGTCTGAGGTAAACTACTCACACTTCATCGGAGGGGCTATGGTGCTGATGTAGAAGCCCTCCGTGATCGATGCCCCCTCCGGCGGAGCTCCGGAACAGGCCCCAAGATGGGATCTCGTGGATACAGAAAGTTACGGCGGTGGAATTAGGGTTTTGGCTCCGTCTCTGATCGTTTGGGGGTATGTATGTATATATAGGAGGAAGGAGTACGTCGGTGGAGCAACAGGGGGGCCACGAGGGTGGAGGGCGCGCCTGGTGGGAGTAGGCGCTCCCCCCTACCTCGTGGCCTCCTCTTTTCTTTCTTGACGCAGGGTCCAAGTCTCCCGGGTCTTGTTCATTGAGAAAATCATGTTCCCGAAGGTTTCATTCCGTTTGATATTCCTTTTGTTCGAAACCCTAAAACAGGCAAAAAATAGCAATTCTGGGCTGGGCCTCCGGTTAATAGGTTAGTCTCAAAAATAATATAAAAGTGGATAATAAAGCCCAATAATGTCCAAAACAGTAGATAATATAGCATGGAGCAATCAAAAAATATAGATACGTTGGAGACGTATCAAGGGGCTCTAGGGAAGAATGTTGGGGGCAAAGAGGGGAAAACAATGGAGTTACCAAAGCAGCCCTTTTCCGTTCATGTGGTAGGGGTAAAACAGGAATATCGGAGGGCTAAACTTTCGGGCGCGTGATATTTCGATGTAAGCGGGAAGTTTGAAAGCTTTTGGCGCCTAAAATTATATGTATTTTGCTCTCGTACGGCCGACTATGATATCATGGCCGACAATTTGTTTGTTTTGCACGCAAAAAAATGTGCAAGTTTTGAAAATCAATGTCTCCAACTAGAAACTTAGATTGTCCATTCAATTCAAATATGGATCATTGAGCTACTACAAGCAAATACCATCATACTGTTCAATTCAAATGAAATTTCAAATGTGTTTATCCTAAATATGATGACAAAAGTAAAAATGCGTATGTGTATGCATAAAGTGGATGATTATAAAGTTTGAACATACCCATATGTGTATATCTCTAGGTTTGATATATGAATTTGAAATCACGAAATCTCGGCTTAAAAAATGTACCTCTGTTTAAATGAATTACAAAAGCTAATGATGGAGTCGAATTCCAAAATTCCAATCTTAGGTTTGTAATTCTGGTACATCAAGGTATATCACGCATGTTCAAAAGTATCATTATCTCATAGTACAAACTATGAAACAAATTGATCAATCATGAGTGCACAATATCTCAATTACGCTAAAGTCTCTCAAATATAGACACCTCACTCTTTATCTGAAGTCAACCCCCCACCACCACCACCACACACACATAGCGAAGTCGTTCTCTCCCCCAAACACCAACATGCGAGCACATTAACACCCCTCTCTCTTGTAAAGTCCGGACCCTAACATAGGTCTCTATCACTTTGTCTCTCGGGCATGCACACATCTCTTTCCTCACTCTCTAGGTCTCCCGCTATCTCTCTTATCCAAACACACGCACTATGTACAGTGTATATTTCCCATACACACAAAACATCGCCCCAAACGTATATCTCCCTAGTTATGTGGTTCTCGCGCACTCACCTCACACACCACCCCCACTGCAAACAAGCACACTTTGTCTCCTTGTGCACCACTCTCCTTTTTCTATCTCTCCCACATGCGGACCCGCCCCAGCTCCTTCCCTGTATACATATATGAAGTGACTCTTTGCATAGCTCCCTAATGTATAATCGTTCTCGATTTCACACATTGTTTTCTACACCATCTATTCTAGATCTCTCATGAAGTCCCTATCACACACACAATGACTCGCTTCCCTTGCGTCTCCGTTCATAGGCCAATTTCGGACAACATCAACATTGTCTCCCTATCTATACACCATTTATGGACACAAACGACCCCTCTCGCCCCCTCTCTTCCTCTCTCTCTCTCTCTCTCTCTCTCTCTCCGCCGCTAGCTCTCTCTTTCTCTCGCTCTCACACCCCTCTCCCACACACACACTCGATGTCTTTTCCAAATAGTCTGCTCCCCCGCCCGCACCCGTGCTATCTCTCTACTACACATGTCACACCATTCCCCCTTCCCTTATACTAGGTTTACATCATCAGTGGTCTCTCTACTCCACATACACCCTCTCCCTCTCACACACAAACACGTGCACAAACACACACAGACACGCACAAACACCCATTTATCTGGATCCTCATCTCTCCTCATGTCCGCATGTGTATCTCACACACTCACTCTCTAATTATGTATATGTGTCTCCATGTTACACAACACAAAGCCCCACGTACATGTCTCTCTCTATCTTCCACACACATAGACACAAAGAATCTGTTATCATTGCCTCGGTCTCTAACATATCACACACGCACACTGTCTCTCTCTCTCTCTCTCTCGCAAACACGCTCAACAAGGGTTTCCCCGTGAATAGCTTACCGTCTATTCATCAACAGTCGTGGCAGTACGGCGAACACGAGACATGAAAAAGAATAAATTTACACGTGCTTAGACCACCTAGTATGACTACTAGGACTAGAGCAAGCCAAAAAGCGCGCCGCCGTCACCCGTCCTTGTCGGCGAAGGGAAAATCTTTGTTTTACACAGTCGAGAAGTCATTGTGCTAAGGCCCCACATGCCGAGGCGTTGAATAGAATGTAGATGCTAGTTTATGGAAGCAAGTATCGATAATACGTTTGTATCTCCATACTTATATTTCTTCTCTTATAAAAAACCGAGTTGGTGATGATGATACGTGTGCCATCTTACAATATAGACCGTTCAATTTATATCTGACGGATGAAAATGGAACATATAAACCACGCTGTGTTACCCGCCATCCTGGGGCATCTGCGCGCGCGAAGAGTCTGGATCGAGCGATCTACCTGGCTGGCAGTTTTTTAGGCACTGTCAAAGATCCAACCGGTTGTTTCTCTGGACGTTACTATTTCGCGCTACAGCCGATGACGGGTGGGCTCTTTTCTGGCAGGCCCAATTCTGTAGTGTGTGACTCGGGTGTGCCTCGGTGAGAGAGGTGGATTGCAGCGAGCGCGGAATTGGGTGGACTACAGAGCGAACAGGATTGGGCGTCCCTCTTCTCTCTCCCGTGAAAATATCTCCTCTTCTCCGTGCCGCCGCCGCCTCCGCCTCCGCTTCCTCCCTCCCTCTCGGCCGCCTTGTCTTCTCCGCCTCTGCCATCTCCTTCTCCCCTCTCTCGGCACCCGAGTAGCACGGCCACATCAGGACTGCGCCCTCGCCTTGCCGCATCCTCTGCGCCGCCGGGCCGTCACACCACCTCCACTTCGCCTTTGGTTCCCCGCTGCAGCTTCCTGCCCGTGCGCTTGAGAGGGGCATCGCCCTTGTTGCCGATGGCGACTTGAGCAGCCGACTCCTCTCTCCTCTCCAATCGTGACTGCCACGACCTCGGACCTCGCTGCAGATCCCTCGGCTATCAGGTAAGGCAGCCATCAGTGGAGATTGAGCCGACGTGCGCCCTCGTGCTCGTGGTGGTTTGCCATATCTCAACAGCGCGGAGGAGCCGGCATCCTCGGACCTCGTCCAGAGTTGGGTGTTCTTCCAGGCGACCTCACTGTCACCGACCCATCTGCAGGTATGCTAGCTCATCCTCTTCTCTTCTTTGATCTGAATGCAAAAAGGATAGGCTCAAATCTGGAGAGTAGCCAATGAGATGTACGTAGTAGTTTTTAATTTTGTCTTTTTGCTCAAGAATTGTCCGGATGAACATGTGGATTGAGTGGTACCCTCCTTTAAGATACACAGATCTCAGCATCCAAGAACATCAACAAAAATGTATATCCCAACTCCTTTTATAATCTTGAATGCTTCTCGGTCAATGTCAGCGTGACTTCCAATCTTGGGTGCTGCCCGGAGCAAACTTCATGGAGGCATAATAGTCGCATCTCATGTGCTCTGTACTAGCTTCTCTTGATGAATGAAAGCAGTGCTGCTGTATGGAGTGGAGTATCTGAACAATCTACATTAGGTGGGTTTCTGCAATTTTTAAAAAAAATTGATCAACACAGTTAGCGGACTACATGGGTGCACTTACCAGGCTCAGTTTACATTACCCATTTTCCGTTTGAATGATGTTACTTTGCTTGAAAATTTGAGATTAAACTATTAGCTTACTATCGGGTCTGCACCATTCTAGATATCATCTTGACTTTTAACTTCTCCAAATGCAACATTGGATAACATAAATAGGATTTTTTTTGTCAAATTGTGAAACCGTAATTAATAGGTTTACCTGAATATTGATCTGTTGTGTTATTTTAGGGAAGAGGTATGAAATTCTCAACTTAGAGGGGGCATACAGAAGGTATTCCACGCTTCCCATTCTCCTCATGTAGCAAAGGAACATCCAACCTGGCATGTGTCGATCACTAAGTAATAAACAGGAATCTGGAAATAAGCAATTGGATATCAAAGCAAAAGGATCACGGCTCCTCTTACAAATCAGTGAACTATTCTAATTCTGGACTCTTATGGCCCTAGATATGCCAAGCAGTCGCAATTGCTGTTTTAGTCAAACTAAAAAAATATTAGCTTTGCAGTGTAAGCAGACCCTTGAGCAAGAGAGCAACATGACTGCTAGCTTCCCGATAAGTTCAGTATGTTTCTTAACTGAAAATATCATTCTGTTATCAAGTCATTCTCAATGTGTGCTGTTTCATTCTGGTGCCTGCAGGCTGCATTACAGGAGATGGATACGAAGTCCTCGGAGGAGGAATACAAAGCTCTACAAGGTGATGGAGCCGGAGATGTTGTGTATTTCCAGTCTCTTGAAGAACGAATCATTAATATGAAGGTGTTCTGCCGATACTTTTCAGTTTGGTTGCTCCATGATTAAAGCTAATTGATCTCTCTCTCTTTTTTCTTCTCATGCAAAAATACATATACGTTACTTTGAATGATGCCATGCGCGGTCTTAAGAAGCTGAACATCTTTCTCTGTAGTGAGTTTTTGAACTAGGCGGGATACCATGGTCCATGGGTGCAAGATAACTCATATGTAGACCACGGGTCCAGTGCATTTAAAGTATGTATATGCTTATATGTGTGGCTGCTGTTGGTACAACTTGACAACTCCATATAGAGGTATTAAACATTGAGAATCACATCATTTACCAATGAAATGACTAACCAACAAGGAACAAGTATAAGAAGAAAAGCTAAGTATTCTTTCCGTTTGCTTCTTCCGCCATTTGCATCTTTTGTAGTTAGCTTCAGAAACCAAAAATACAAAAATAGAGTAAGGCCTCGCTTTTTATAATCTTATTTATTTTTGAATGTTACTTATATCAAAGGCATGCCTCCAAGAGGGTGAGAAGCTAGATGATGCTATTTATAAACGTTTTGCTCTCCACTGAGTTTATACAGATTCTATAAGAGGAGAGAAAGATCAGTTCGTCTTCTTGTATGATCGTCTCTCTTGGCAGTTTTAGGTTACGACTTACAAGTGTGTGTTTTAATGTATATGGTGTGGGCTACACAGATTTTCTTTGACGGGATGCAACTATGTTTGCTTACCCTTTTTCTTAAACTACAAATCGAAACACATTTCATGCAACATTGGAACAAGTTGATTCTTTATTTGTTCACATAGTACATAGTGCCACCCGCCACTAACTACAATTTGTACAGATTTTGTAGGGATGTATATATATGGTCATGTTTCACTGGGATATGATGTGTACCATTTGTGTTCTTTTAATTATGTCCCCATTAATTAATGCATGCTTCTTTTCTACAGACTTTTAATTATATTTGATACTTCTTTGAATGACGAACAAATGAGGAACCATCCTTATGCATTTGGAATAACATGGTAGTGAATTAAAAGGTCATCTCCAAACTGAAAAGAAGCTGATGATGAAGCTTCCATCACAGTGCCTCTTAGAGTCCGCGTGACACATGTATTTTAGTTTCAAGAAATAGATAACATTGAAAGTTATTTTTTGAGGTCCTACAAAATAATGACATCATTACATCAATGGTTGTTTTGCTGCACGTTGAAGATGTCAGCTAAGAGGATTTTGAGTACCGGTATGCTCATTCCAAAAGTATGCAGGCTGCATGACGAATGATATAAGAAAGATGCTCTGAAACCGGATCTCAGTGGTGAGATGCATGGAAGAGGAAATCTTAGATTAACCTAAACAAAAACTGCAGATGGTGTATAATGACTGCGACATTCCAGAATTTCAATTGTAAAAGCTCCCTTTATTTGTGGAGCAGAGAAGTGCAAGAAGGCAAGTGAGTTATATGTGCTCAAAATGACACGCCATCAAATGTTTTTTCCATGTTATTTCTTAACATTTTTTGTAACAGTTCAAATGCTAATGTAATTTCAGTTTTGCTTTGAAATCTTATTGTGATTCATTGATAGAAAACAAAAAAATTGTTGCCTATGTTCTGCATCTCGCAGATTTATGTTTTACATACATCATGATCAACACTTGAAGACAATAATCTGAAACATATTCTCTCGCAAATAAAATATGTTGCAGATCACCTTGATGATACAACTTTAAAATCAGAGGATGTTCTACCAAAAACTTAAGAGTTTTATGATTGGTCTCTAAATATTCTTATTTCCATGGTTTGAAAGCATGGTTAGCTCTCGCCCTTTGCGCCATTGGCGCAACGGGTCATCTAGTTAAACTAAAAATACCCGCACCCCTCTTCACATTTGCCGACAAGGCCTTCCCTCGTTTATCTTTATCTCTAACAAACCTCATTGTTGAGAAATTAAGAAAGGAAGCCTCTGGAATAAACTGGCCTGGTGGCCGCTGCCAGCATCGTCAATCCTCATGCCTCCGCTCAATCCGACCATCAACCACCACCACAACCCACTCCTCTTCACCTTATCTCATATTTCTCGAGATATCATTAGTTTTTACACATGGAATTACTCCCGCAAGGGTCAATCATAACAAGTGTTTTATAAAAAAAATGCATCTTGATGTTCCGTGCAATGCACGGATCTTGCTAGTACTCCTACATAAGACTAAGTTGGTGATGCTGGTGTGTCTGTCATCCGTCGTTTTTGACCATTAGATCCACATCTAACGATTGTGAGGTAAGTTGTTGCCTTTTCTCACCAACATCCCACTTGTCTATCAATTTGCAGAAAAACCCATAATTAGTATCTTAAAACCAACCACATCCCTCCCTGACCTCACCAAAACAGCCCAAGGAATATATTCTAATTGAAACATAATATATCTCTAGTGACATATGTATATCAAAATTAGAGTGTTTTGTACCAAGTTTGTGAATAAGTATTATTCTAATTATGATTCGTTGCAACGGACATGAACATTGCTAGTATTTCCAACCATGCATTTTTTTCCTAGTATTCCATAGTTTCGAGTTTTCCATCAAGATATTAGTCACTCATGGTTGATATTTACTTTCAACCATGTACAGATGTGCACTATGTAACTAGCCTTGCTTATTGGCTTTCAAAGCTTAACTTTTACTCCTACTTACAATATGTAGAGTATTTAATAAAAAACTACCACTTTTAACCAGCCCTAGGAAGAATCTATTGTACAAAAAATAGCAAAAACATACCCGAAATTTCTTAATCCACGCCAAAAACTACCTAGTACTCCTACCGATTAGGTTCGTTTAAACCCATTTATGACAGGGTTGGCCCACACGTCCGTGCTGATGAGGCAGCTTAAACCAACACATTTTGTTTGACCATTGACATGAGGGACCCACATCTGACCTTCTATAATGTTATTCCTCCTCAAATCATTATTTTTCCTGAACATTCCTTCAAACAGTACTGATGCGTGTTCGTCGGTGGCACCGGTGATGAGCGAGTTGGCCGCCGCTCCGCCGGACGGGCCGGACGACGCGCTGGCCTCCGCATGGGTTGGTAGGCTGGCCCGAGCGTGACTCACGAGCGAGCAAGCCGCCACGCTGGCCTTCGCTCGAGCCAGATGGCTGGCCTTAACGTGGCGCGCGCGAGCAAGCCACCGCGCTGCCGTGCCAATCTAGCTAGCAAACTTTGCAGACAAGCAGCTAAACGGAGCTATCTTGGCTAGCTAGCGGCCGTGAGCGCCAGACGGAGCTGGCATCCGGGCTGCCGCAACATGGGCTCCGCACCACCGTCGGTTTTGACCTCGCCTTCTGCCGGCGGCGGTAGCTACGTCCCATGGCCAAGGATGACTAGGTGGACGGGCCGGAGGTAGGAGGTCACTCGAGGATTTTTGTTGGTAAGAGCATGTACAATGGTTGATAAGGTAGTCTTATCTTAAGTCTGCCACGTATGCAAGTGGTAGTAGTTTCTTGGCATTTTAGTGGTTTCTTGCATTATTAGAGCAAGTACAATAGAGCTGAGTCGGCGGGCTATAAGAAATAAACTAGTATATTTCTGCTTAGTTGGAGGAAAGAGAAGAGGAGAGAGAAGGTAAGCGGGCTCTTCGTGAAGAGCCAGCTCTAGCACGTGCTCCTAGGCACTTTGTGAGAATGAGAAGTGGGCCACATAATAAAAAAGTAGTACACTCTTTTGATCTATTATTGTACATGGTGACTATAAGATGGGTTGTAGATCACATGGCACTGGCTTATAGCCAGCAGCTGGCTATACTATTAACCATGCTCTTAGGGGTTTCTTGTAAGGAACAATGTATATACTACTAGCGACAAAAGGTGATTCTAGGTTGCGTTGTACTCCAACGAGTACTACTAGTGGTCGCGGAAGTGTATACCTCGTTTTGTGGGTTCGATCCTAGCCGAACGCACGGCGGCCTTTTAAAAAAAATAGTACTACTACACTTCGCTGCGAGCCAATATTTTACACAGGTAGTTTGAGTTTTGAAGTCAAACGGACATGCGGCCCCACAATCTGGGTGCACTGGACAGCCTAGCCACGTGAACGGGTTTTCCTTCCCAGCATCCCGTGGCTCGTGTGCTCACCCTAGCCGCACCTCGTTTGCAGCTTCCTCATCAGCTAGTAGCATATTTAAACTAGCGCCTCCCAATTATGCCCGAGGAGCCGAAAAAGCCTGGTGGGGCATTGGGAACTGTGCAATATGGCTCTGTACGTAAAGTTATCTACTACTACTCTGTAGCTTGTGGCGTTGCACGCATGGACTTCACTCCATTATTGGCTCTACTATAAAAGAAATTCCTCTTGACGTGTTTTTTTTAAACGGAGGCAAAAGCTTTGCTTCATCTCATTCATAAAGAAGGAACTACTAACAAAGTTCGACGAGATCCATTACACCTCCACAAATGGAAGCGAAAAGCCTAGTCTCGCTGTATCAAATAACTCAAATGTTCTGCCCCCGCAGTAACCGTCGTCGATAAACAGGCTTCTAGTGTGTGCGTGAGAGGAGCGGCTGAGTAG
The DNA here is from genome assembly GCA_034509565.1 of Triticum monococcum. Lineage (NCBI taxonomy): Eukaryota > Viridiplantae > Streptophyta > Magnoliopsida > Poales > Poaceae > Triticum > Triticum monococcum. The sequence goes on from CM067843.1 coordinate 482,448,240, forward strand.
GCCAGCTACGTGAGAGGAGCGGCTGAATAGAGCACCAAGAGTACCCACTAGGCCACTACGCATGTGTACTTCCCCTGCATTGATAGTACAGTGATGGTTCTAGAGAACAGTAGTACCCTCCACTTCCAACTGTAGCTCCTTGGCCTTGAGATTCAAGAGTTCAAAACTGGTGCACTATACTAGACTAGACTAGAAGTACAGTACATTGCACTACTAGTTGAGAAAAGTAGTACTAGTACTGCTATAGTACGAGTACGTACTCCTACGTCACATAATGTAAGACGTTTTTTGACACTAGTTGGCGTGTACAAAAAATGGCAAAAACATACCCAAAATTTCTTAATCCACGCCAAAAACTACTACCTAGTGCCAAAATTTTTTTACTAGTGCTATTATTTACAGTATAATGCAATCCCATAACGTTCCATAATGCTAGTACTAGTAGTAAATAATAGCCTCACCCCTTCGCTGAGGAACGATCTACAGTTGGAAGGGATGAGGCCCTGCGGTTACTACACTCTTATCTCCTCCTCGCTAGTTCCCCTCCCCCCGAAGAGAAGGCAGCTCATCACTGCTCCCATGGATTCGCCAGGCAGTTCTCCTCCTCGTCGGGGCTGGGAGACCTTGGACGATGATCCTCTGGGAGAAATCGCACGCCGCTCCGACGTCCTCACCGCCGCAAGACTCGGTGCTTCTTGCACCAACTTTTTCAAGACGCTGCTTAAACAGGCTTGGGAAAAGGCCATGCTTGTTGGTCTTCCATGCGTCCTCGAGGAGAAGGTTCTTCTATGGGATAATCCTTCGAACAGTCCACCGCTCCCTAGCCATGGTTGCATGTTGACTTCGCTAGAGTTGCCGATGTTGAGAGGTAGTCGGATTTTATCCGATGAGCAGGTCAGTAATGGAGTTTGATCGTGTAGTACTTAGTTATTCCATTTCCATCCCGTAATTTCTCCGCTGCCCACCGTCTTATATATAGGTCTAGGTCGGTGCCAACAAAGATTGGCTTGCATACCTCCGACCGGATACCACCATCATTTTGCACAACATCCACAGCAGTGCGGCCGTTCCGGTAGACCCCTTCTCCACCATTGGGATCGGCCTTCTGGACTGGCTGGGCATGAATACGTATGATGATGCCTACATGAGATTGAAGAAGATAGCAATTGTGGACCCACCGACAAACGACGCGGCTACGATGATTACTATCTCATCGCGGTGTTCGACATAAGGATTTCCATCAATGCAAGAGGTAGTAATGGCAGAGGCTGGCGCATGTTGGCGGCGGCAGATTTGTACCCCTACACGTTCGAAGACGTCGTGCGCCATGTAGGCCGCATCTTCGCGGTGACAAGCCAGGGGATTTGTTTCATCTGGTTTCTATCCTACGGTACGGGAGATTACAAACAGAATGCACAAACCATCATTTGCATCCCTAACAGTACTCCATTATTTTGCAGGTACCAGTCATCCCCCGATCAAAATAAGATCGCCGATCCTGGATGTGCATTTGCATCCGCGATTCGGTCTAACCTGGAACCTTGTAGCTAACTTTGGCATATTGGGATCAACTATCTTAGCAGTCGTTACCCATGGTACCACTGATGTGCAACATGGTCACACAATCTACCACGATCGGACCGTCACCATCTACCCAGGTATTCCATTTTTTAGCCCTCTCGCCTTCTCTTTCATTGTTGTACCAGTAGTATACTTTGTAGTACTAGTAGGAGTACTTTTTACCTTGGAGGACGCGTATAGCTAGCTAGGCCCTTGAAGACTTGAACCCACTAGCTGCCACCATTTTTGTTTTTCCATGTCTTACTATCTCATCAATGTAGCCAAGAGTGGCTATATATAATAAGCCGGTTATTTTACTTCCTCTATACCGGAGTAGTACTATTTGCTGCACAGAATTACTGACCGCCATATTTCAGCACAACATTATTATGCATGGACCTTGACTATGTACGTCACCATGTGTCCAGATCTGGGATGCCGCATGTACCAGATGAACGACGCCGAGTTCGACCCCCGTGATGCTACGTGGGTGCCGAGGAACACTCTTGGAGAGTACTCGCTTTTCATCGGGGACAGCTACCGCATTGTGAAGCGGATGCCACCTTCCGTGCACGACACGGAAGGCCTGCCGTTCATGAAGCATGGTTGTGTCTTCAGTGTGCACCGCCAGATGAACGACATGCTGGGATACGCTATCCCTGATTTATGCCGCTTCAACTTGGATGAGTCTCCATCGTGTGGAACCGGACTAGAAAGCTGCGAAAATGATTCCAATTTCCCACCGCTATGGATCGTGCCATCCATGAAGAACACCTGGGACTGGAACCTAGAGGAGGACATGTAGCCCATCTATAACGTGTAAGTGGAGTAGGTAATTGTGAACGGTAGCGCTGTGAATATATGTAGACTAGTCGTGCACAAATTTATCACATGAATTGGAGATGAACTTGTGTGGCATACTGGCATTTGTCCTTTGGAATTTATTACTAGTAAATGTGTTATGTGTACGTGCAACTTGTGTGGTTGTTGCACGGGCTCCAACACGCTCTTTGAGAAAAAAAGGTGGCACAGCTTTGGATATACGTGACGTGGCGGCATCATACAGTAGCATCGTTCTCTATAGTTGTAGTACACTCCTACTAGGACGACAACTCCTATAAAACCTTGCGCTTGGCTCTTTGCCTCTTCGGGGGGTTCAACAGTTCGTACTCGTGTGAACCATGCACTTGGCTCTTCACCTCTTCAGAAGGTCCAACAATGATGATACTACAGTACAATATGCTTGTGGCAATTTGACACCGATTGAACTGCTGCACGTCCACCGCAAGGGCGAGGGCGAGGGAGAGGGAGAGGGAGAGGGAGAGGGCGCTGTAGTCAAAACCCTCTCCTCGTCCTGCGAACCACCGCGCGTGTGGGCGAGGGAGAGGCGTAGTAAGCAAGCTTCTCCTCGTTCGGCGAGTTGACGGGACACATCAAAGCAGTACTAGTACTAGTAGTAGTAGTCCATACTGCGTCCTTTCCGATTAATATGGCTTAATTTGAAACAAGAAAAATACACTGGCGGTCAACGTATGTAACAATACGCTCTTTACGGTCACTATATATAGTTTTGCGGCGATTATACAATCACTAGCTCATCGTAGAGCACCGTATTGCACCCTACTGTCCAGCCACATAGTCGACGTGGCACTTTGTTGACTGGTTAAATTGTCACCTGGTTTCTGGGTCCCACCTGTCAGTTGGCAGAGCAAAGAAATCAGTTAAACAAAACTTTACGCAGGCGCGACATGAGTCCAACCCTTGCGCGTGAACCGCCCTGGCTGTGTATGTGAGTGCATGCACGTGTCCTCCCTCGGTCTTCCAACAGAGAGTGTGCATCGGCTATAAAACAAAGAGTGTAGTGCATGATGTACATCTACACTTCCAATGCATTTAGCCTTTAATCTAAATCGATATTGACAGACTAATGCACCAACTTGTGCTGTAGGTATAGGCTACATGTCTATCCTTAATTACAGCATGCAACGGCATTCATTTAATCTTCTTATCTCAATGGTCGCATGCACACATAAGTCTGCTACTTTTAGGCGTTAATTATGGCCTGGTCAATGTGTAAATCTCTAAATGTACAGTCTTTCACGGACATAGGGAGTAGGTTGAGCACTTGAGCGTGAGCGTGTGTGTTGCGTCGTGTGTTGTGTGTCGCATCGGTGCGTGAGTGTTGCGTGCGTCCATGTGTACGTGTGAGTGTTGCATGTTGCATGCATGCATGCATGGGGCTTACTCCCTCCCATTGACATGTTCATATTTCAAGCTTCCTCTGTTCCCTCCATATGGTGATACTCCCTCTGTTCCCAAATAGTACGGAGTAAAAGCCTCCCTCTGTTCCCAAATATAGAGTATTTGTCTTTCTACAGATTTCAACAAGTGACTAGGTACGGAGCAAAATGAGTGAAGTGAGCGTAGAGGCATAGGGATACTGTAGAAAGGAAGTCCTCGCGGTCCATTATTCCCCATCTCGGTCAGAAAGAACTATTCAACTAGTCTTCGCAGTGAAGTGACAATACACGCTGCAGCAGATGGGACACGTAATTAATAAGCTGAACCAGCGTGTTGGTGTTACTAAATCAGCCTTACCCAGTACTGCCATCATGTTTGCCAGTAGAGCACGCTTACGCAAATACGCCTACGCACCTCTGTCCTCCATTAACTGACATATGGGCCCTGTTGTGGTAGACCCACATCCACATGTCATCGGTGTAACTATTTACACTCCGAAGGATGGTATATCCTGGTAGTAGTACAAGTAGAATTGAGATTGAATGCACTTTCTTCCCCGTCTTTCACTCTTCTTCCTCCTCTCTTCTTCTTCCTCATCTCTTCTTCTTCCTCCTCTCTTCCCCATCGTCGACCGCACACCATTTACCCCCGCTCACTGCTCGCCCGCTCGCGCCATCTTCCTTGGTAGCTCGCGCGTACCATATCCGCCCGCTCACTGCTCGGCCACACGAGGAGAAGATTCTTCGCTCGCCCGCCTGAATCCACTTCCTCGTTGGCTCGCAGGCACCGAAAACCCCAATGGCAGAACCGACTGACAGCAGAGCCGCGATTGGAATTCCCTCCCCGATGTTCTCTTGGAGCAGATCTGTAGTCGTATGGACCTACTCAGCACCGTCCGTCTGGCCGCATGCTCGGTGTCTTTGTACCATCTACTCGTCTGCAACCGGCCGGCTCTTTTCAAGACACCCTGCTTGCTGATGCCCGATCCTCGCAGGTGGCCCAGACACCGACTTGACGATCCTACGGAGGTTGCCATGGTGCCCCTCGACATGCTACCACTACCCGTCCACCTGTCCTTCATGTGTGGCCACTGCTGGGCAGGCATGAAGGCCAACTGGATCGTCCTCATCCACCATACCGGCAGTCCGTGGCGTCTCGTGGATATCTACACCCAGCGAGAGATCACCCTTCCATCGTTGGATACCGCCGCCATCGAGCCTCGCGGCCCGCCGGACACTTCTGCCTACTACGCACGAGACGCGTCAAGCTTTTGGCTCGATCTCTGTTTGCAGAAAGTTGTAATCTGCCACACCATCAGAAGACTACATGGATTACAAGCTCATTGCCTTGTTCAACGTGGGATTAGTCTATCTGGAATCCGGTCGCCATACATGGTTATGGCTCATCATCAATCCTGTTGAGGCAACATTTCTGTCTGATGCTATAGTGCATGATGGCATCGTTTACGCGGTCGACGCACAAATTGGCTGCCTATACTGGTGGAATCTATCGTCGTGTAATTTTTCTATCTCATCTCATCTTTACCTTATGAATACGATTGCCTGTTCATTTGTTACAAATTTAGAATGCATAGCATGTCTATAACCACATCATTGCTATATGTTCCTCTCATTTCCTAGATTTTTATGACCACACATGTTATTGTTAGAGTTGATATGAGAACAATTGGCATCTAATGATTGTTAGAATACATATTATGAGCATAACATCATGATTGTTATATGTTACTCTCGTTTACAAGATTTTTATAACAACGCATGTTATTGCTTAGAGTTGATATGAGAACAGTAGTAGTAAGTGCTATGGTAGAATATGAGTAGGCGTTGTCATAGATGTTTTCCTCTCATTGTTACATGATGTTTGAACCATGACATATTGCTAGAATATGAAAGCCATTGGCTTATTTTTTTTAACTTGGGGTATGATTATGACCACGGCATTGCAATTCTCTGTCTATGATATGTGTCACTATTATAATAATCTTAATTCCACACATACTCTGAACATGATTGTTTATTTTTGTCCTTTTGGTCTCCAATTTGAATTGTTGCAGCAGACGCAAATGTGCTGGCCTTCATGATTCCAGGACCTGGAATCATACCAGCCGATGGGTGGTGGTTTATTGCTCGTTCAGCTGACGGCGGTCATTTGATGCTCATTCGCACATACCAAATTGACCAAACCATTACATCAAACCACATGCAGTACAATGCATGGGGCGTTCCTGACATTGATGGCTATGGCTGCTTCGTGTTCAAGAAAGATCCCAGCTCCGTTGGGCCAGGCGTATTCAACTGGAGGCGGGTTTACAGCCTCGACAACTACTCCTTGTTCCTCGGGCTCAATTATCTGATCATCCAACCAATCATCGATCATATCACCGACGATGATTACTGCGCTATGCAACTACCATTCGCGAGGGGGGCTGTGTTTACACATCATACCATGGGTTTCATGAATCACCATATCCAGAGATTCGTCGACATAGCTTGTTGCCAGATAATCTTCAGTGTGTGAAAGGCATCAAGCTTCCATGAGATGGATGGCTTTTGCAAACCCGACATGCGGCGATGTGGTTCATGCCAACAGCAAATATGCACAACTTGATTCGTGCTGATATCTAGACTGAGCCATGTATTCTGCTGTTGTAGCACGACCCTCTTTTGTTGGATATTATGTAATGTTGTTAGTTTGAAGCACTCCTCTGGTTTGAAGGATACCTTCCTGGGATCAAGTGCATCCTAACTCACCTGCGTAGGATGTACTGATAATGATGATGGAGATGTTGTGCAGAAGCCATATATATATATATATATATATATATATATATATATATATATCAGTTTGAAGGAAATATGCCCTAGAGGCAATAATAAAGTTATTATTTATTTCCTTAAAACCATGATAAGTGTTTATTATTCATGCTAGAATTGTATTAACCGGAAACATAATACATGTGTGAATACATAGACAAAACAGAGTGTCACTAGTATGCCTCTACTAGACTAGCTTGTTAATCAAAGATGGTTATGTTTCCTAACCATGAACAAAGAGTTGTTATTTGATTAACGAGGTCACATCATTAGTTGAATGATCTGATTGACATGACCCATTCCATTAGCTTAGCACCCGATCGTTTAGTATGTTGCTATTGCTTTCTTCATGACTTATACATGTTCCTATAACTATGAGATTGTGCAACTCCCGTTTACCGGAGGAACACTTTGGGTACTACCAAACGTCACAACGTAACTGGGTGATTATAAAGGAGTACTACAGGTGTCTCCAATGGTGGATGTTGGGTTGACGTATTTCGAGATTAGGGTTTGTCACTCCGATTGTCGGAGAGGTATCTCTGGGCCCTCTCGGTAATACACATCACATAAGCCTTGCAAGCATAATAACTAAGATGTTAGTTATGAGATGATGTATTACGTAACGAGTAAAGAGACTTGCTAGTAACGAGATTGAACTAGGTATTGGATACCGACGATCGAATCTCGGGCAAGTAACATACCGATGACAAAGGGAACAACGTATGTTGTTATGCGGTCTGACCGATAAAGATCTTCGTAGAATATGTAGGAGCCAATATGGGCATCCAGGTCCCGCTATTGGTTATTGACCGGAGACGTGTCTCGGTCATGTCTACATTGTTCTCGAACCGTAGGGTCCGCACGCTTAACGTTACGATGACAGTTATTATGAGTTTATGCATTTTGATGTACCGAAGGTAGTTCGGAGTCCCGGATGTGATCACGGACATGACGAGGAGTCTCGAAATGGTCGAGACGCAAAGATTGATATATTGGAAGCCTATGTTTGGACATCGGAAGTGTTCCGGGTGAAATCGGGATTTTACCGGATTACCGGGAGGGTTACCGGAACCCCCCGGGAGCCAAATGGGCCTACATGGGCCATTGTGGAAAGGTGAAAGGGGCTGCCAAGGAGGGCTGCGCGCCTCCCCCCTCCCCTAGTCCTATTAGGACTAGGAGAGGTGGCCGGCCACCTCTCTCTCTTTCCCTCTCTCTTTTTCCCAAGGATTCCTAGTTGGAATAGGATTGGGGGGGGGAGTCCTACTCCTGGTAGGAGTAGGACTCCTCCTGCGCCTCCCTCCTTTGGCCGGCCAGCCTCCCCCTTTCATCCTTTATATACGGGGGCAGGGGACACCCCAAGACACACAAGTTGATCCTTGAGATCGTTCCTTAGCCGTGTGCGGTGCCCCCTGCCACCAAATTCCACCTCGATCATACAGTTGTAGTTCTTAGGCGAAGCCCTGCGTCGGTAGTACATCAAGATCGTCACCACGCCGTCGTGCTGACGGAACTCCTCCCCGAAGCTTTGCTGGATCGGAGCCCGGGGATCGTCATCGAGCTGTACGTGTGCTAAGAACTCGGAGGTGCCGGAGTAACGGTGCTTGGATCGGTCGGATCGGGAAGAAGACGTACGACTACTTCCTCTACGTTGTGTGATCGCTTCCGCAGTCGGTCTGCGTTGGTACGTAGACAACACTCTCCCCTCTCGTTGCTATGCATCACCATGATCTTGCGTGTGCGTAGGAATTTTTTTGAAATTACTACGTTCCCCAACAGTGGCATCCGAGCCTAGGTTTTATGGTTTGATGTTATTTGCACGAGTAGAACACAAGTGAGTTGTGGGCGATACAAGTCATACTGCCTACCAGCATGTCACACTTTGGTTCGGCGGTATTGTTGGACGAGACGATCCGGACCAACCTTACGCGTACTCTTACGCGAGACCGGTTCCCTCGCGTGCTTTGCACATAGATGGCTTGCGGAAGACTGTCTCTCCAACTTTAGTTGAACCAAGTGTGGCTACGCCCGGTCCTTGAGAAGGTTAAAACGGAGTCTATTTGACGAACTATCGTTGTGGTTTTGATGCGTAGGTGAGATGAGTTCTTACTTAAGCCCGTAGCAGCCACGTAAAACTTGCAACAACAAAGTAGAGGATGTCTAACTTGTCTTTGCAGGGCATGTTGTGATGTGATATGGTCAAGGCATGATGCTGATTTTATTGCATGAGATGATCATGTTTTGTAACCAAGTTATCGGCAACTGGCAGGAGCCATATGGTTGTCGCTTTATTGTATGCAATGCAATCGCGATGTAATGCTTAACTTTATTACTAAGCGGTAGTGATAGTCGTGGAAGCATAAGATTGGCGAGACGACAACGATGCTACGATGGAGATCAAGGTGTCACGCCGGTGACGATGGTGATCATGACGGTGCTTCAGAGATGGAGATCACAGGCACAAGATGATGATGGCCATATCATATCACTTATATTGATTGCATGTGATGTTTATCTTTTATGCATCTTATCTTGCTTTGATTGACGGTAGCATTATAAGATGATCTCTCACTAAATTATCAAGAAGTGTTCTCCCTGAGTATGCACCGTTGCCAAAGTTCCTCGTGCCCAGACACCACGTGATGATCGGGTGTGATAAGCTCTACGTCCATATACAACGGGTGCAAAACAGTTGCACACGCAGAATACTCAGGTTATACTTGACGAGCCAAGCATATACAGATATGGCCTCGGAACACGGAGACCGAAAGGTCGAGCGTGAATCATATAGTAGATATGATCAACATAATGATGTTCACCATTGAAAACTACTCCATCTCACGTGATGATCGGTTATGGTTTAGTTGATTTGGATCACGTGATCACTTAGAGGATTAGAGGGATGTCTATCTAAGTGGGAGTTCTTAAGTAATTTGATTAACTGAACTTAAACTTATCATGAACTTAGTACCTGATAGTATGTTGCTTGTTTATGTTGATTGTAGATAGATGGCTCGTGCTGTTGTTCCGTTGAATTTTAATGCGTTCCTTGAGAAAGCAAAGTTGAAAGATGATGGTAGCAATTACACGGACTGGGTCCGTAACTTGAGGATTATCCTCATTGCTGCACAGAAGAATTACGTCCTGGAAGCACCGCTGGGTGCCAGGCCTGCTGTTGGAGCAACGCCAGATGTTATGAATGTCTGGCAGAGCAAAGCCGATGACTACTCGATAGTTCAGTGTGCCATGCTTTACGGCTTAGAATCGGGACTTCAACGACGTTTTGAACGTCATGGAGCATATGAGATGTTCCAGGAGTTGAAGTTGATATTTCAAGCAAATGCCCGAATTGAGAGATATGAAGTCTCCAATAAGTTCTATAGCTGCAAGATGGAGGAGAACAGTTCTGTCAGTGAGCATATACTCAAAATGTCTGGGTATAATAATCACTTGATTCAGATGGGAGTTAATCTTCCAGATGATTGCGTCATTGACAGAATTCTCCAATCACTGCCACCAAGCTACAAGGGCTTCATGATGAACTATAATATGCAAGGGATGAACAAGACTATTCCCGAGCTCTTCGCAATGCTGAAAGCTGCGGAGGTAGAAATCAAGAAGGAGCATCAAGTGTTGATGGTCAACAAGACCACTAGTTTCAAGAAAAAGGGCAAAGGGAAGAAGAAGGGGAACTTCAAGAAGAACAACAAGCAAGTTGCTGCTCAGGAGAAGAAACCCAAGTCTGGACCTAAGCCTGAAACTGAGTGCTTCTACTGCAAGCAGACTGGTCACTGGAAGCGGAACTGCCCCAAGTATTTGGCGGATAAGAAGGATGGCAAGGTGAACAAAGGTATATGTGATATACATGTTATTGATGTGTACCTTACTAGAGCTCGCAGTAGCACCTGGGTATTTGATACTGGTTCTGTTGCTAATATTTGCAACTCGAAACAGGGACTACAGAATAAGCGGACGCTAGCAAAGGACGAGGTGACGATGCGCGTGGGAAACGGTTCCAAAGTCGATGTGATCGCGGTCGGCACGCTACCTCTACATCTACCTTCGGGATTAATATTAGACCTAAATAATTGTTATTTGGTGCCAGCGTTGAGCATGAACATTATATCTGGATCTTGTTTAATGTGAGACGGTTATTCATTTAAATCAGAGAATAATGGTTGTTCTATTTATATGAGTAATATCTTTTATGGTCATGCACCTTTGAAGAGTGGTCTGTTCTTGTTGAATCTCGATAGTAGTGATACACACATTCATAATGTAGAAGCCAAAAGATGCAGAGTTGATAATGATAGTGCAACTTATTTGTGGCACTGCCGTTTAGGTCATATCGGTGTAAAACGCATGAAGAAACTCCATACTGATGGACTTTTGGAACCACTTGATTATGAATCACTTGGTACTTGCGAACCGTGCCTCATAGGCAAGATGACTAAAACACCGTTCTCCGGTACTATGGAGAGAGCAACAGATTTATTGGAGATCATACATACCGATGTATGTGGTCCGATGAATATTGAAGCTCGTGGCGGATATCGTTATTTTCTCACCTTCACAGATGATTTAAGCAGATATGGGTATATCTACTTAATGAAACATAAGTCTGAAACATTTGAAAAGTTCAAGGAATTTCAGAGTGAAGTTGAAAATCATCGTAACAAGAAAATAAAGTTTCTACGATCTGATCGTGGAGGAGAATATTTGAGTTACGAGTTTGGTGTACATTTGAAAAATTGTGGAATAGTTTCACAACTCACGCCACCCGGAACACCACAACGTAATGGTGTGTCCGAACGTCGTAATCGTACTTTACTAGATATGGTGTGATCTATGATGTCTCTTACTGATTTACTGCTATCATTTTGGGGTTATGCTTTAGAGACGGCCGCATTCACGTTAAATAGGGCACCATCAAAATCCGTTGAGACGACGCCTTATGAACTATGGTTTGGCAAGAAACCAAAGTTGTCGTTTCTTAAAGTTTGGGGCTGCGATGCTTATGTGAAAAAGCTTCAACCTGATAAGCTCGAACCCAAATCGGAGAAATGTGTCTTCATAGGATATCCAAAGGAAACTATTGGATACACCTTCTATCATAGATCCGAAGGCAAGACTTTTGTTGCTAAGTTCGGAAACTTTCTAGAGAAGGAGTTTCTCTCGAAAGAAGTGAGTGGGAGGAAAGTAGAACTTGACAAGGTAACTGTACCTGCTCCCTTATTGGAAAATAGTACATCACAGAAAACTGTTTCTGCGACACCTATACCAATTAGTGAGGAAGCTAATGATGATGATCATGAAACTTCAGGACAAGATACTACTGAACCACGTAGATCAACCAGAGTAAGATCCGCACCAGAGTGGTACGGTAATCCAATTCTGGAAGTCATGCTACTAGATCATGATGAACCTACGAACTATGAAGAAGTGATGGTGAGCCCAGATTCCGCAAAGTGGCTTGAGGCCATGAAATCTGAGATGGGATCCATGTATGAGAACAAAGTATGGACTTTGGTTGACTTGCCCGATGATCGGCAAGCAATTGAGAATAAATGGATCTTCAAGAAAAAGACTGACGCTGACGGTAATGTTACTGTCTATAAAGCTCGACTTGTCGCAAAAGGTTTTCGACAAGTTCAAGGGGTTGACTACGATGAGACCTTCTCACCCGTAGCGATGCTTAAATCCGTCAGAATCATGTTAGCAATTTCCGCATTTTATGATTATGAAATATGGCAGATGGATGTCAAAACTGCATTCCTGAATGGATTTCTGGAAGAAGAGTTGTATATGATGCAACCTGAAGGTTTTGTCGATCCAAAGGGAGCTAACAAAGTATGCAAACTCCAGCGATCCATTTATGGACTGGTGCAAGCATCTCGGAGTTGGAATAAACGCTTTGATAGTGTGATCAAAGCATTTGGCTTTATACAGACTTTTGGAGAAGCCTGTATTTACAAGAAAGTGAGTGGGAGCTCTGTAGCATTTCTGATATTATATGTGGATGACATATTACTGATTGGAAATGATATAGAATTTCTGGATAGCATAAAGGGATACTTGAATAAAAGTTTTTCAATGAAAGACCTCGGTGAAGCTGCTTACATATTAGGCATAAAGATCTATAGAGATAGATCAAGACGCTTAATTGGACTTTCACAAAGCACATACCTTGACAAGATTTTGAAGAAGTTCAAAATGGATCAAGCAAAGAAAGGGTTCTTGCCTGTGTTACAAGGTGTGAAGTTGAGTCAGACTCAATGCCCGACCACTGCAGAAGATAGAGAGAAAATGAAAGATGTTCCCTATGCTTCAGCTATAGGCTCTATCATGTATGCAATGCTGTGTACCAGACCTGATGTGTGCCTTGCTATAAGTTTAGCAGGGAGGTACCAAAGTAATCCAGGAGTGGATTACTGGATAGCGGTCAAGAACATCCTGAAATACCTGAAAAGGACTAGGGATATGTTTCTCGTATATGGAGGTGACAAAGAGCTCACCGTAAGAGGTTACGTTGATGCAAGCTTTGACACTGATCCGGACGATTCTAAATTGCAAACCGGATACGTGTTTACTTTAAACGCTGGAGCTGTCAGTTGGTGCAGTTCTAAACAAAGCGTCATAGCGGGATCTACATGTGAAGCGGAGTACATAGCTGCTTCGGAAACAGCGAACGAAGGAGTCTGGATGAAGGAGTTCATATCCGATCTAGGTGTCATACCTAGTGCATCGGGTCCAATGAAAATCTTTTGTGACAATACTGGTGCAATTGCTTTGGCTAAGGAATCCAGATTTCACAAAAGGACCAAACACATCAAGAGACGCTTTAACTCCATCCGGGATTTAGTCCAGGTGGGAGACATAGAGATTTTCAAGATACATACGGATCTGAATGTTGCAGACCCGTTGACTAAGCCTCTTCCACGAGCAAAACATGATCAACACCAAAGCTCCATGGGTGTTAGAATCATTACTGTGTAATCTAGATTATTGACTCTAGTGCAAGTGGGAGACTGAAGGAAATATGCCCTAGAGGCAATAATAAAGTTATTATTTATTTCCTTAAAACCATGATAAGTGTTTATTATTCATGCTAGAATTGTATTAACCGGAAACATAATACATGTGTGAATACATAGACAAAACAGAGTGTCACTAGTATGCCTCTACTAGACTAGCTCGTTAATCAAAGATGGTTATGTTTCCTAACCATGAACAAAGAGTTGTTATTTGATTAACGAGGTCACATCATTAGTTGAATGATCTGATTGACATGACCCATTCCATTAGCTTAGCACCCGATCGTTTAGTATGTTGCTATTGCTTTCTTCATGACTTATACATGTTCCTATAACTATGAGATTGTGCAACTCCCATTTACCGGAGGAACACTTTGGGTACTACCAAACGTCACAATGTAACTGGGTGATTATAAAGGAGTACTACAGGTATCTCCAATGGTGGATGTTGGGTTGGCGTATTTCGAGATTAGGGTTTGTCACTCCGATTGTCGGAGAGGTATCTCTGGGCCCTCTCGGTAATACACATCACATAAGCCTTGCAAGCATAATAACTAAGATGTTAGTTATGAGATGATGTATTACGGAACGAGTAAAGAGACTTGCCAGTAACGAGATTGAACTAGGTATTGGATACCGACGATCGAATCTCGGGCAAGTAACATACCGATGACAAAGGGAACAACGTATGTTGTTATGCGGTCTGACCGATAAAGATTTTCATAGAATATGTAGGAGCCAATATGGGCATCCAGGTCCCGCTATTGGTTATTGACCGGAGACGTGTCTCGGTCATGTCTACATTGTTCTCGAACCGTAGGGTCCGCACGCTTAACGTTACGATGACAGTTATTATGAGTTTATGCATTTTGATGTACCGAAGGTAGTTCGGAGTCCCGGATGTGATCACGGACATGACGAGGAGTCTCGAAATGGTCGAGATGTAAAGATTGATATATTGGAAGCCTATGTTTGGACATCGGAAGTGTTCCGGGTGAAATCAGGATTTTACCGGATTACCGGGAGGGTTACCGGAACCCCCCGGGAGCCAAATGGGCCTACATGGGCCATTGTGGAAAGGTGAAAGGGGCTGCCAAGGAGGGCTGCACGCCTCCCCCCCTCCCCTAGTCCTATTAGGACTAGGAGAGGTGGCCGGCCACCTCTCTCTCTTTCCCTCTCTCTTTTTCCCAAGGATTCCTAGTTGGAATAGGATGGGGGGGGGAGTCCTACTCCTGGTAGGAGTAGGACTCCTCCTGCGCCTCCCTCCTTTGGCCGGCCAGCCTCCCCCTTTCATCCTTTATATACGGGGGCAGGGGACACCCCAAGACACACAAGTTGATCCTTGAGATCGTTCCTTAGCCGTGTGCGGTGCCCCTGCCACCAAATTCCACCTCGATCATACCGTTGTAGTGCTTAGGCGAAGCCCTGCGTCGGTAGTACATCAAGATCGTCACCACGCCGTCGTGCTGACGGAACTCCTCCCCGAAGCTTTGCTGGATTGGAGCCCGGGGATCATCATCGAGCTTTACGTGTGCTAAGAACTCGGAGGTGCCGGAGTAACGGTGCTTGGATCGGTCGGATCGGGAAGAAGACGTACGACTACTTCCTCTATGTTGTGTGATCGCTTCCGCAGTCGGTGTGCATTGGTACGTAGACAACACTCTCCCCTCTCGTTGCTATGCATCACCATGATCTTGCGTGTGCGTAGGAATTTTTTTGAAATTACTACGTTCCCCAACACAGTTAGGCTTCAAGTGCCTACTTGTTAATTAAACCTATGTATAAATTGTGACACTAAATACGACTAGTAAGTAGTACAGTAGCAGTACTAGTATACGTCGGCCAAATTATTCATCATGTCCACACATTGAATTGACGTGACAACACGCTGCGCGTGAGGTGACACAAGAATCACGGTGGCGTGTTCGGGTATTCTGTACATCAGATTTGGAGTACCACTTATCTGTCGAAATCTTTCATCATTCACTTAAAACAGTCGATTGATCATACATTGAGTACCATATAACTGGAATTACCGATGCAAGTCGAAGAAGGATTGGCCGGTGCTGCCGGCTGGCGTCAAGTTCGATCCCACGGATCAGGAGCTGATCGAGCACCTTGAGGCCAAAGTGAGTGCTGACAGCACGAGATTTCAGTCTCTCATCAATTTTTTCATACCAACCATCGACAGCGAGCACGACATATGCTACACCCAACCTAAGAAACTTCCAGGTAAGACACCGATCGGCCGTCTACTTGCACAAACATATTCCTTTGTTTATAGCTCTATTTTTCTTTTTAGACGCAGACCTGGTGAAGCAATTACAATTTGACAGTTAATAAAAAGTGAAACAAGTGACTGCAACATGCCAAAGATGTTATGAAAATGCCAACTAGGTACACTAAAACATGTATTCCACAGTACTGTAGGTATCAGACTGAGTGGCCTAAGGAAGCATTTCTTCCAGCGCAATTCCAGGGCGTTCAAAAGGGGCATGTGGATGCGTCGCAAGATACAGTCGGAGTGGGGCATGCACGCGATGTGGCACAAGACCGGCAATACCTTGCCGGTGATGGTCAACGGCCGACAGATGGGCAGCAAAAAAGGTTCTGGTGTTGCACACCAACAAGAACTTCGACCAGCAGAGGACCAACTGGGTGATGCACCAGTACCACCTCGGGGACCTGGAGCAAGAGAAGGAGCGGGAGCTGGTCCTCTGCAAGATTTTCTACTAGACGAACACTAGGGCCAGGAGTAAAAAGATTATAAGTTAGTTTGGTATTGGTAGTTGTACTACCTTGTCGTCCGCAAGTTGGTATTGTTGTTAACGATCTTTTGGTATGAACTTGCATTTGCTTCCAACCATCATGCCGAGGGTCGACGTGGATATAAAGCTGAATCATTTGTTTCGAAACAAATTTCCAGGCACCTAATTTTTATTTGATGGGTAGGATAAGCACCCGCCGTTTGAATTCCCAGTTCTCCAATTTTTTCGAAACAAGTGCATGCACTTATTATCACAATAAAAAAACAATATCCGTGTTGCATCCCACTTATCAGTATGTACTTACAGAATTCTCTCGTTTATTGAGCACGTATATTGTTTTTTTAGGTCGAGCAAGTTTCAACTGGGTTGTAGACTGCCCAGGGTTGGTCTTGTTTTTAACAGGCCCAGCCCATGACGACAACGGGGCACAAAGATCCAACAGGTATCTACTGGCCTCTGGCCCACCAGCGTTAGTTATATTTTGTCTTACAACATCCGCAGGCAGTTTTTTTACTGAATCAAACACACAGCCCAGTTCTATTTTCCTCTTGAAACGCATGTCCTACATCCGTTTTCTAATCTCTACCTATAGTTTTACTAGTTCATATACACATATCATTATATTGAAAACACATAAAATTCCCTTTTCATATTTACATCCTTATTTTTGTTGTTTTTTCCCACCCAGCGCTGATTTTTTTACCAGTGGTTTTCCCTTAAACCAACTCAATTGTCCCACGTCTTATTTGCTTACAAAAACAAAATGATTTTTTGGCAAATAAATAAGTTCTTAAAAAATGTTTATCATTTCGGGATTACAACAGTTCGGACTCCACCGAAATATGCAAAATAAGGTTGAACTTTTTGACCGTGGTCCTGGGCAGAAAATGGGCTGTAATAAATTACTTAAGAATTAGCAAATGGGATGCAAATTATAAAAAATAGCAAATGGGCTTTATGTTGTCTGCCACAGATTTGGAGGCTGACTTGTGGGCCTACTAAGTTCATGCGTACACAAGGTTTCTCAAAAAATAAACTTAGTCAACAATCGACTCTACCAGCGTCAGACCATTAAATGTCAATCTAACGGCAATCATGCTTCTTCAGTCTCTGATCTTCCTGCCCCAGCCGCCCAAACCAGCACCGTCGGAACCGCCTGCTCCCGCCTCCCGTGGCCGGCAGTGCTGCCGGGCAGGCCTCACGGCCCCATCATACTCGCATCCCTGGCCTGTCTATCCCTCTACTCACCCACACCTCCTGTTATTTTCTCGCGACGGCAGCCGAACCAGTCAACCCTCGTACTCTCCACCGCGTGGGCAGCCACTGCCGTGTCTTCCGCGGCTCCGTGTCTTTCCCTTCATAGGCCTCGCCGTTATCCACCGCCCTGGTGCTCTCGGCGCGGCGTGGTCAACGATGTCCATCCAACGGCCGTAGTGCTTCTTCAACCTCTGGTCTTCCTGCCCCAGCCGCCCAAAGCAGCGTTAGTCGTGCCGCATGCTCCTGCCTCCCGTGGTTGGCTGTGCTGCCGCGGAGGCCTCACCGTCCCCATACTACTCCCACCGCTGGCCAGGACATCCCTCCACTCACCCACTCCCCCCATTATTCTGCGGCGACGGCAGCCTCACACCACAGCTGAACCAGTGAACCCTCATACTCCTCTCTGCGTGGGCATCCACTGCCGCGTCTTCCCCGGCTCCGCGTCGTCCCCTTCCTAGGCCTCGCCGTCATCCACTGCCGTGGTGCTATTGGCGCGGCGTGGTCAATGTGGTCAACGACCGACTTCCATCGGAAGAGTACTGTACGTGGAAAGGCTGACAGCTGGGTCCACGGCAGCCGCAAGGAAGTGCCTCCTTATTATGCGCAAAATAATTATTCCTCCACCTGACAGCAGGGACCCACCAGACGGGCCACCAGTATTTCGCAAAAAAAAACGTTTCCCCCCTGACTGCTGGGACCCATCGGACGGGCCACCGTATTTCGCAAAAAAAACATTTGCCCCTGACTGCTGGGACCCACCGGACGGACCACCGTATTTCACAAAAAAATCGTTCCCCCCATTGTTAGCTCGGACCCACCGGAAGTGCCTCCTTATTACACACAGAAAAATGAATACCCCCCTGCTAGCTGGGACCCACCATGGTGGGAGGCTGACTTATGGGCCAACTAAGTTGACGGGGACGGAGGGCTTTGTGAACTTAGTCAATATGAACGATTCTAGCTCCAATGACCGTACGATGTCCATCCAACGGCCGTCGTGCTTCTTCAATCTTTGCTCTTCCCGCTCCAACCGCTCAAACAAGCGCCGGCG
The DNA here is from genome assembly GCA_034509565.1 of Triticum monococcum. Lineage (NCBI taxonomy): Eukaryota > Viridiplantae > Streptophyta > Magnoliopsida > Poales > Poaceae > Triticum > Triticum monococcum. The sequence goes on from CM067843.1 coordinate 482,466,985, forward strand.
GGACTGCCTGCTCCCTCCTCCCCGCGGCCGGCTCTGCTGCCGCGCAGGCCTCACCGCCCCACCGTACTCCCATCGCTGGCCTAGCCATCCCTCTACTCACCCACACCTGCTGTTATTCTCCGGCGACGGCAGACGAACCAGTAAACCCTCGTACAGTCGTACTCCCCTCCGTGTGGGAAACAACTGCCGAGTCTTCCCTGCCTCCGTGTCGTTCCCTTCCTAGGCCTCGCCGTCGTCCACTGCGCTGGTGCTCTCGGCCTGGCCTGGTCAACGTGGTCAATGACCGACATGCATCTGAAGTGGACTATACGTGGAGAGGCCGACAGCTGGGTCCACGGCCGCATGCAAGGAAATGCCTCCTTATTACGCGCAAAATAATGATTCCTCCACCTGACATCAGGGACCCACCGAAAGGGCCTCTATATTTCACGAAAAAAACGTTACCGCCGCTGACAGCTCGGACCCACCAGCTATATCTTCGCACGCAAGGAAGTGCCTCCTTATTACGCACAAAAAAAATGAAAACTCCCCCTGTTAGCTGGGACCCAGTATAGTGGCAGGCTGACTTGTGGGCCTACTAAGTTGACGGGGACGGAGGGCTTTGTCAACTTAGTCAATATGCACGATTCTAGCTCCAGTGACCGTACGATGCCCATCCAACAGCCGTAGTGCTTCTTCAACCTCTGGTCTTCTTGCTCCAGCCGCCCAAACCAACGCCGGTCGTGCCTTGTGCTCCTGCCTCCCGTGGCCGGCTGCGATGCGGCGGAGGCCTCACCGCCCCCTACTACTCCCACCGTTGGCCAAGCCATCCCTCTACTCACCCACACCCCCTGTTATTCTGCGGCGACGGCAGCCTCACACCGCAGCGAACCAGTGAACCCTCGTACTCCTCTACGCGTGGGCATCCACTGTCGCGTCTTCCCCGGCTCCGCGTCGTCCCCTTCCTAGTCCTCACCGTCATCCACCGCCCTGGTGCTCTCAGCGCGGCGTGGTCAACATGGTCAAGGAACGGCTTCCATCGGACGTGGACTGTACGTGGAGAGGCTGACACCTGGGTCCACGGCCGCAGCAAGGAAGTGCCTCCTTATTACATGCAAAATAATTATTCCCCCACGTGACAGCAGGGACCCACCGGACGGGCCACCATATTTCACGAAAAAAACGTTTCCCCCCTGACTGCTGGGACCCACCAGCTACACCTTCACACGCAAGGAAGTGCGTCCGGGCAAAAAAACAAAACGAGTCGCCCCCCTGACTGCTGGGACCCACCAGCTACATCTTCGCACGCAAGGAAGTGCCTGACAGTCGGGACCCACCTGGTCGAAGCGTATGTAGCATTGTCATTCTAGTCGCGAACGTGTACGTACATACTGGTCGATGCAGAGGCACGCACGTGTCGTAGTAGAGGCGCGCACGTAGCATGTACACGTACGTACAGCGGCCAGGGTGCAAGAAAGAAAATACGGCCATGTATGTGTACATACGGGTGGGGTCCCGATTGCCTACTCGCGCATACGTACGGCCAGGGCTCGTGTACATGGCTGGGTCAGAACGGAGAAACAACGTCGTCGTCGTGTTCATGGGGAGGCAACGGAACGCGTGGGAGCCAACCGGCTGGGTCGGAACGGAATGCGTGGTCGTGTTCATCGGGAGGGCTTGGACGGAACAGGCAATGGAAACGAGGCCTGGCGAACCGCAAAATGGAGGAAACGGACCTCCTAGGGTCGAAACGGGGGTCCTGTTGATCGGGAGGGGTGTGGCGTACCGCAAAATGGAGGAAACGGACCTCCTACGGTCGAAACGGGGGTCCTGTTGATTGGGAGGGGTGTGGCGTACCGCAAAACGGAAGAAACAGACCTCCTACAGTCGAAACGGGGGTCCTGTTGATCGGGATGGGTGTGGCGTACCGCAAAACAGACGAAACGAACCTCCTACAGTCGAAATGGGGGCCGTGTTCATCGGGAGGGGTGTGGCATACCGCAAAACGGGACTCCACGGGATACTGTTCTTCTCCACCGTCGACCTCCTCCAGCCTCCACGGGCTACCGTCGACCTCCTCCAGCCTCCACGGGCTCCTGTTCATCCAGCCTCCACCGCGCGCTACTCCACCGGCTACTGTTCAACCACTCCTCCACCGTCTACTGTTCATCCAGCCCTCCACATCACGGGGTCCTATTCAACCACCCCTCCACGGGCACCCCTCCACCGTCTACTGTTCATACAGCCCTCCACACCACGGGGTCCTGTTCATCCAGAGGCAACGCCACCGCTCACTGTTCACCCAACCCCCCCCCCCCACAACGCTCACTATTCATCCTAGAGGCAGCATCGATCGACTTCAGTTAGTAGCAGTAGCAAAGGAATCGCTCGATCGGGTTCAGTTAACAGCCATCGATCGATCGCTCGGGTTCAGTAACGTGTAGCCTGCAGTGCAATCGCTCGGGTTCAGTTAGAGCCCAACGCCTCGCTCGGGTTCAGTTAGAGCCAACGCCTCGCACACACACGCGTACGTGTACGAGAGAAATGCGCATCGCTCGGCCCCCGACCTCCCACCATAACCGGGAACTCCGAGAAATTTTCCTCGCCCTCGCTTCTACCACGGTTTTTTCCGTCATGGATGGCCCAAAGAATGTCATGCAGCTGCGTCTCCGGCCCGCCCAGGACAAAAAGCCCATTTTCTGTCATGATTTTTTTGTCATAGAAGTAGGATCCCACCACATCTATGGTGATACCGGGTTTTGTCACAATTATCGTCATAGAAGTGTCATATGTATGACAGGAAAAAAATTCGTTCGGCCCAAAATGTCACGGATGTGTCTTTTTTGTAGTGGAGTGGTTGGGTTTTGTGATATGACGGCTTTACTGTCGCGCCACGAGCGGGGTGAGACTCCCGTGCAGCGCCGCCCTCTACACTAGTACGACTACATCGGTCGTGGTTTATCCCCCATTGAATTTGACTGAAGATTTAACTGACAAAATGTTAGTGCATGTCAACAAAAACAATATCGTTGGATTCGTATTTGAACATAGTTTTCAATGATACTCCTATAATTTTAGGTGACATGCATCATCATTTATCGTACTATATATAATGTTAGTTCAATTTTTGGTCGTACTAATCTATAGTAAGGTGCCCGTGCTTTGCACGGAAGAGTGAAATGCATTGATCGGGGAGTTGTTTATTTTGACAATGATGTGGGGGTCATCTCATGTGTAACAAGTATCGATAGGTTTGTTCGGATATTATTTCATCACTAGAGCTCACAAACATCCGGGTGAAATAGATAAAAAAGTATCTTTTGCAAACAAAAGCGTTCAACTGATCAACCTGCATCCAAAACTTGTGAAGAAATAACTCTTATTGTGCTTTGCATGAAATGATCTTCAAGAATTAGTTTTTGAGTATCCATTGTTATACATGTTGGCTACAGATGACATGGCACTTTCTTATAGAGTCACGTCTAATCCATTTGAGTTAATTGCATGTATGATTCTCCCTCTATAAAAAGTTAATTGCATCCTTAATCTTGTATTCTAAGTACTCTGTGGGTTCCACTGTTAGTACAGTGTACATGACTTGCAGGCTGGCTACATATTCGTACAGAAAGTTAAAAAGAAACAAATCCATGACTTGCAGGATTGGAGTTAGCACCGATGGTGGTTCGTAGTCATTCCACGCTCGGGCATTGAAGTTTGTAACTATTTTAGATTAGAACATACTACTCCTCCGGTGCTAGTAGTAGAGCAGAGTCCTACTCCACTACTACTCTACTCAAGCAAGTTAGGGCATAGTAGCAGGTACTGTAGGGAGTACCAGTACTGAGATCACTCAAGCAAGTTGTCTGACTTCAATATGACCCTATGTTGCTGGTATGTGTCTGTAGTCATCATAACCTGTCCACTTCCCGCAACACATATTCACTTCTCCATCTTTGCCCGCTCTTCCATCCCCGCTAAGGCGCCTCCCCCCTCGTCCAATCTTCCATCCCCGCTAAGGCACCTCACCCCTCGTCCAAAACCCAAGCACTAACAATGGCAGAACCAAGCAGCGTCTGCCGAAAGAGTGGCTGGAATTCACTCCCCACAGAGGTAATCAAGCTCATTGTTTCGTGTGTGGACAATCTCAGTACCATGCTGCTCGCCGCGTGCTCCTCAGGGTTGTACCATTTACTCAAAGCCCTTAGGCCGGAGCTTGTTAAGCCAGCTCAAGGTTGTAATCTGCCAAGTTCCCACAAGATCTGTGAATTATAAAGACTTCAGGCTAATTGCGTTCTTCAACCGCGGTCTCGCCTATCTGACAGGTCACTGCGGTAAGTGGATAAATCTGCACGTCCATCGCAGGATCATACATCCTCCATGGTTCTCTGATGCCATTGAACACAAGGGCTTCATTTACACTGTCGACTCCTTCTATGGTTGGACGTATTGCTGGCCTACTCCGGTCATCGCTACAAACGGATGTTAGAACAGTATGTTACTTTCCTACGATATCATGATGGCTTGCTTATATTACTGTCAACATTTACTGAAAAAATATTCATGCTCATAACATGCTGTTCCTAAGATTGACTACATCAAGAGCCCTTTTTTATTTGACTCCAACTTTTTTTATGTTACTTTCCTATGATATCATGATGGCTTGCTTATATTACTGTCAGCATTTACTAAAAAAATATTCATGCTCATAACATGTTGTTCTTAAGATTGACTACATCAAGAGCCCTTTTTTATTTGACTCCAACTTTTTTTGTGGGTTATTTGACTCCAACTTGATATGATGTTGGAGGCCGCCTGGTGTCCCTACCCTTCCTAATCCCAGAACCTTCCAAAGAAAAGCGGCATGACAGTTGAAGGTGGTTCCTGGCTCGATCAGACGATGGTGAATGATTGATGATCGTTCGCACGTACCGGACGTGTTGTTTTGCGGAAAGCAATCACAGTCACTGCAAGGTCTTTGAGCAGGATCCCAACTTCTCTGGGCTTTCAGGAATTTTTGACTGGAGGATCGTAAGTAGTTTTGGTACACGCTCTCTATTTCTCAGACAAAATTATCTAATTAACCAGGAGATAACCGATGGCAAGGATCATGATGGCAGCGTGGTTTCATTCATCAGGCAAAACTGTGTGTACACAACGTACCATCTATCTCTGCAAGCACCATGCCTTGATATGTGCATCCATGCTCTGCAGCCCAAAGTAGGAGAGAGGGTCGCAAGTATCAGACTTCGACCTGCTGGCTGGAGTTTCCCCCGTCAGGCACCCATCTGTTTGAAGCCTTCAGCCAATCTCCACAACTTAATAAATAGTAACGTCTAACTGAGCCAGTTAGTTAGATGCATACACTTGGTGTAGTAGGATCTTTATTTAGTTTGATGCATACACTTGTTCTTTTTGGTAGCCATTTTGTAATGATGGCTGATGTTTGGTTTGGAAGAGAGAGTCGCGTCTTCACTCTTCTGGCCTGCTTACTTGTAGCGACTAGACTTCAAACAGTCTGATCTCTGTGCTCCGGTGTCATCCCTGGATCAGTAATGCTGACACCACACAGTACTTCGAAGGATTTATAGCAAAGTGGCAATCACACACTTATTACAACGATGTCTCCGAAGAGAACTTATTACATAAATATGGCTTAAGGCCATCTAATATTGATAACAGCGGAAGACTTGGAAGGTAAATGGGTCCATCAACTCCAACGGCATCACTGAGTATAGAACCACGACCTAAAAACACCTCAATCATCGTTTGAAAAGTCTGCAACATTAATGTTGCAACCCGAAACGGGTCAGCACATGGAATATGCTGGCAAGGTAACACATAGAGAGTAATGGAAATGAAACAGCTATACTATATGCATATTTGGCTGGTGGAAAGCTCTATGGTTACTGTTTTGCGTAAAGCCATTTTTTCCCTACTGCAAAGGAATAAATTTATTTAACTATTGTGGTGGTTGTTAAACATTGAGAATGGTTGACAGCATCCTCAATCCCAATTAAAAGTGAACAATTAAAACCCAACAATATTAATTAGAAGTAACATGATGAGATTCACATGATATTCAAGTACTAGATACTCAGGATTGTCCATAACCGGGGACACGGCTAATCATGATTAGTTTGTTACACTCTGCAGAGGTTTGCGCACTTTTCCCCACAAGACTCGATCGCCTCCGTTGGTTTTCTTGCACTACTGGTGTTTGAGAAACGGATGACCGAGACATAGTCTTTCAGAAGCGCTAGCACCTTACGACGGAGTAGACCATACCACCTATATCCCCTACATCTGCTAGTCTACCCCTATAAGAGTTCGCACGACTTAATCAACTATGCCAGATCTCATAATGGCTTGTGGCTGCACACGTAAGTATTTAGCATGAAAGATCTTATGATCCCTTTGAGCCTGGGTGGCGGTCCAAAATAAAACAGGCAAGTCCTGATAGACATCAGGTGCCTCAATCCACCCAGATGTGTGTTTAAGTTGCCACCTTAGATAAACCATTAAAATTACAATCTCACATCTGTCATGGATATCACTCACCCAATCCACATCTACTAGCATAGCATGGCATAATAAGCAAACGTAGAAGTAACTCCCAAAGGTTTCATAATAACAGGTAATAGGTACTACCTCATCTACTTCCCATCCCACAATTTAATTAGATCCTAATCATGCAATGTGTGAGGATGGATCTGATGCAATAAAACTGGGTTGTAGAAAAGGTATGATCAAAGTGTTACTTGCCTTGCTGATGATCCGCGAGTCCTAGAGATTCGAAATAACAGACGGTGCAATCCGGGTAAATAATAGACGGCGCAATCCGGGTAATCTATCGCAGACAAACAACAAGCATACAATAAGTACTCATCTAATGCACAGGTAAAACTCGAACAAGAGATCAAACCAGAAAGTTCAACTTAAGAACTCCGGTTGAGAAGAAAGAAAGAACCGAACAAAGAAACCGAAAACAAACGGCGGAAGAAAACAACTCGGTTCTAGCAAGTTGAAACTAGGTCAAATTTTACCGTAGCAAAAACTTGTTTAAGTTGATTAGTCGGAACGGCGGTTTCAAAACGAAACTCCAGGCGCTTGAATCACCTGATTCCGATAAACGGGCGAGAAGATAGACTAGAAAGAAGATCGGATCTGAGATCGCGATCGCAGAATAAATCCGGCGAGAAGAAAAGAAAGAACGGTTGAACGAACGGACGTTCGTTAACCTAGAAGAAATCCAGTGATGACGTTCGTTAGGACAAACGGTTCGGCGAATGGTCTCGGGCAACTAAATCGGAAAAGAGAACGGATCCGATCTAGGGTTTCGAAGAAGAAAACCGATCAAAAAACCGATCTAGAAAACCGGAACGGTTTAGAAAAGAAAAATGAATCGGAGAAAAAGAATCGGAACGATTAGAAGAAAACGATCCGATGACAAGAAAAGATGTGGCGCGGGCTACCTCCGGTGAAGTCTCCGGCGAGGGGCTCCGGCGTCGTGGGCGTGGGCGGCGGCAAGGTGCGGCGGCGGCGCGGGTGGTGCAGCGGTGGCGCGGGTGGTGCGGCGCGGGTGTGGGGCGCGGCGCGGCGGTGATGGGGCACTAGGGCGGCGCGGCACAGGTGAGGGGCGTGGTGGTGCTTGGGGCTTTGGATTTGATGTGTTTAGAGGGGGGGTGTGGGAGTATTTATATTGGGGAGGGGAGGAGAAAACTTGGGGTAGGGGTCAAGGAAATAGACTAGGACTAGGAAAGAAAAGAGGAAAGAGATCTAGAAAAAAAACGAAATAGGATGAATCCTACTAGGACAAGGAAACGGCGGCGGCGGTGGCCTCCTGCCTGGGGCGCGCGCGCTGGCGCCTGGCGCCTTGTCGGCTCGGTGGCTTGGGCCTTAGGCCCAAGTCGCTGGAGCTCTTTTTTTTTAAACGGTTCCGCGCTCGGAAAAAAAACAAAAAGAGATCTAAACGAACTCCAAATCTAATAAAGTAAATTTTCCCCGACTCCTAAAAATGAGTCGAACAAAATGAACTTTTCTCCGGGCCTAAAATGCAAATTTTTAAAACGCGCATTTTTCCCTATCCAAAAAAAGGCAAATAAAACTCTGACAAAACCAATGATCCTTTCTTCAAAATTTGAGAAGGACTCAAATATGAAAAAGACGAAATCTCCAACTCTCTCCGAGGGTCCTTGAGTTGCGTGAAATTTCTAGGATCGGCAAAATGCAAGAAAATATGATATGCATGATGATCTATGTATAACATTCCAAATTGAAAATTTGGGATGTTACAAACCTACCCCCCTTAATATGAATCTCGCCCTCGAGATTCGGGTTGGCTAGAAAATAGGTGAGGGTGGTCCTTGAGCAAATCTTCTTCTCTCTCCCAGGTGGCTTCATCCTCTGAGTGGTGGTTCCACTGAACTTTACAAAACTTGATGACCTTGCTACTGGTAACTCTGCTGGCAAACTCGAGAATCTTGACTGGTTTCTCTTCATACGTTAAGTCATCCTTTAACTGAATCGCTTCTAGCGGTACTGTATCTCTTAACGGTACCTCCGCCATCTCGGCGTGACACTTCTTCAGCCGAGGAACATGGAATACGTCATGAACTCCTGACAGTCCCTCTGGCAATTCCAACTTGTATGCGACTTCTCCCATACGTTGCAAAATCTTGTATGGTCCAACGAAACGCGGTGCTAACTTTCCCTTAACTCCAAAATGCTTAACTCCTCGAAGTGGGGATACTCGGAGATAAACTCTGTCTCCGGTTTCGTAAACTGTCTCCTTGCGTTTAGAATCTGCATAGCTCTTCTGCCTGGACTGGGCTACCTTGAGACTATCGCGAACCAACTTAACTTTCTGTTCAGACTCCTTAATCAAATCTGGTCCAAAGAATTGACAGTCTCCAACTTCGTCCCATGACAACGGTGTCCTGCACCTCCTTCCGTACAAAGCTTCGAAAGGTGCCATCTTCAGACTGGTTTGGTAACTGTTGTTATACGAAAACTCCGCATACGGCAAATTATCGTCCCAACTAGATCCATAATCTAGTGCACAAGCTCTCAGCATATCCTCCAAAATCTGATTGACTCTCTTGGTCTGTCCATCTGTCTGTGGATGAATTGCGGTGCTGAACTCTAGCCTGGTTCCCAAAGTTTCATGCAACTGATTCCAAAACTTTGAGGTAAATTGGGTTCCTCTATCTGATACAATACTCCTTGGAACTCCATGCAAACAAATGATCCTTGTCATGTATATCTTTGCCAACTTAGCACTGGTGTAAGTGGTCTTAACTGGAATGAAATGTGCTACCTTCGTCAAACGATCAACTACTACCCATATCAAGTCATATCCAGCCTTCGTCCTGGGTAGTCCTGTGATAAAATCCATGCCTATCTTATCCCACTTCCATTCGGGTATCGGCAATGGTTGCAACAACTCGGCTGGCTTCTGATGTTCTGCCTTTACTCTATGGCATACGTCACAAACTACTACATACGCTGCAATATCCTTCTTCATTCCGGTCCACCAGAATGTTTCCTTCAAATCCAAATACATCTTAGTATTTCCTGGGTGAATCGAATAGGGTGAATCATGTGCCTATTGCAAAATCAACTTCCTGATCTCCGGGTCATTTGGCACATAAACACGGTCCTCAAACCATAGGGTATCATGCTCATCCTCACGAAATCCTTTTGCTTTTCCTTTGCTTAGTTTCTCCTTTATAGCAGCAATCTCCTTGTCAGATTTCTGAGCTTCTCTGATTCTATCCATCAATGTTGACTGAATCTCCAATGCTGCCACATAGCCTTTCGGAACTATCTCCAAACATAGTTCACGAAGGTTTTGTGCTAACTCCTTTGGTATACTTCCTGTCATTATCGTATTGACATGGCTCCTACGGCTCAATGCGTCAGCTACTACATTAGCTTTACCGGGATGGTAATGCAGTCTCATATCATAATCCTTGATGAGCTCCAACCATCTCCTTTGTCTGAGATTCAACTCCTTCTGCGTGAAAATGTACTTCAAACTCTTGTGATCCGTGTACACCTCACAATGATTTCCAATGAGGAAATGTCTCCATGTCTTCAATGCATGCACTACGGCTGCTAACTCCAAATCATGAGTGGCATAATTCCTCTCATGAGGTTTCAGTTGTCGTGAAGCATACGAAACAACTCTTCCTTCCTGCATAAGCACTGCTCCAAGTCCTCGACATGAAGCGTCGCAATATACCTCATAATCCTTGGTCTGATCTGGCAAAATCAACACTGGTGAGGGAACCAGTCGTTTCTTCAACTCCTGGAAACTAGCCTCACACTCCTCAGTCCAATTGAACTTGGTATCCTTCTTCAACAACTCCGTCATAGGCTTCGCAATCTTTGAAAAATTCTCAATGAATCTCCGGTAGTATCCTGCGAGTCCAAGAAAACTCCGGATCTCTCCAACTGTCGTTGGTGCTTCCCATTTGGTTATGGTCTCAACCTTTGTGGGGTTAACTGCTATCCCTTCTCCGGATATAACGTGTCCGAGGAATCCTACTTCCTTCAACCAAAACTCACATTTGCTAAATTTGGCATATAGCTGATGTTCCCTTAGCTTCTCCAGTACCAAACGCAAATGTTCCTTATGCTCTTCTTCATTCTTCGAATAAACCAGGATATCATCAATGAACACTACGACGAACTTATCCAAAAACTCCATAAACACCTTGTTCATCATGTTCATAAAATAGGCAGGCGTGTTAGTCAATCCAAATAACATAACGGTATACTCATACAGTCCATATCTCATGGTGAATGCTGTCTTGGGAATATCCTGTTCCCGAATCTTCAACTGGTGGTACCCTGATCGCAAATCGATCTTGGAAAACACTTTAGCTCCTTGCAAACGATCAAACAGATCATTAATCATTGGCAATGGATACTTGTTCTTGATGGTTACTTCATTCAATCCATGGTAATCAACAACCATCCTTAATGATCCATCCTTCTTCTCCACTAGAAGTACGGGTGATCCCCAAGGCAAAGAACTTGGGCGAATGTAACCTTTCTCCAACAACTCCTTAATCTGATTCTTAATTTCTACCAAATCCTTTGCTGGCATCCGGTAGGGTCTCTTTGATATTGGGCATGTACCTGGCAACAACTCAATCAAAAACTCAATGTCTCTATCCGGTGGCATGCCTGGCAACTCTTCCGGAAATACATTAGGAAAATCCTTTACCACAGGTACTTCCTCCTGCACGACTCCTATCAGGCAATTTACCTGTGTCCTATTGGGCACATGCCGGGATACATACTTGATCCTTCTTCCTTCCGGCGTTGTAAGCAAAATTGACTTACTAGCACAGTCGATGTTTCCTCCATACATCGACAACCAATCCATACCGAGGATTACATCCAATCCTTGAGATTCCAATACTATTAGGTCTGAGGGAAAAACGTAGTTACCAATCCTTAATGGTAACCGATCACACCATTGTCTAGCCATAAACTCCGCTCCTGGTGAGCTTACTAACATGGGTGACCTAAGGGCTTGGGTTGACAGGTTATATTTATCCACAAATCCCCTTGATATGTATGAATGTGATGCACCAGTATCGAAAAGAATGAGTGCGGTAAATGACTTAACCAAAAACTTACCGATCACCGCATCTGGCTGATCTTCAACCTCCTCCACACTAACGTGGTTCACTTGTCCCCTATTAAAAGGGTTCGGCTTCTTCCCTGAGCTTCCATTGCCATTTCCATTCTGGCCTTCAGGACATTCATTGGCATAATGTCCAGTCTTGGAACACTTGAAACAGGTGACTTGACTCAGGTCTCTCTTGGATGGGGTTGATGGGGTGGTCCGGTTCTGGCCGTTGCTTCCTCCATTCCCATTACCATTCTTGTGGCCATTGTGGTTGTGCGAACTACTTCCTCCATGGGTATGCTGAAACTGAAATCCCGATTTAGGGGTAAAACGGGGCTTCTGCTGGGCTCCAGAGTTATGCTTCCCCTGTCCATACTTCCTCTTGCGGTTCTCAATCTGCTGTTGCTTCCCTTCAATCATGATGGCACGATCTACCAACTCCTGGTAGTTTCTGAAACTTGCTACCATCAACTGCATGCTTAACTCATCATTCAATCCTTCCAGAAACTTCTCCTGCTTAGCTGCATCCGTAGCAACGTCATCTGGGGCATAACGTGCTAGCTTGCTGAAGTCGTCAACGTACTGGCCAACTGTCCTTCCTCCTTGGCGTAAGTTGCGAAACTCACGCTTCTTCATGGCCATGGCTCCTGCTGAAACATGTGCAGTGCGGAAAGCTTGCTAAAACTGATCCCATGTGACTGTGTCAACTGGGAAGGTGGCTGTGAAATTCTCCCACCATGCTGCCGTGGGTCCTTCCAACTGATGTGCGGCAAATTTCACTTTCTCACCATCCGTGCATCCTGCAGTGGTCAACTCCCTTCCTATCTTGTGGAGCCAATCGTCTGCTACTATCGGCTCGATGCTACTAGAAAACACCGGCAGATTTAGCCTTAGGAAACGGGCTAAGTGGTCAACAGGTGGTGGTGGTGGTGGTGGGTTGTTGTTGTTGTTCTACTAATTCTAAACTAACATCTGCATCAACTGATTCTGCTGTTGGATCAACTGAGTGAGCTCTGGTGGAAATCCATTGTCACGTCTCGGAGGCATCTGAGGGTTTTAGAAAGGAAGAGATATAAGAATAGAATGAGGTCTAAAGAGAAAACACTACCCCAATGCACATGAGCAAATTCACACAAAATCACTTCATTCAATCAAACAAGGGCATACAATCGATCTAGCTATCGCAAAAGTGCTCGAACTATAGTGTTTACATGGGGAAATACTACTAATAATTGGTGGTCATCTAGAAATTTGAACCGACGGAAGACTCCATGATGTCCGCTCCAGCTTCGTCGTCAAAGTCGGGTTCACTTGGATCCGAATCGGTGTCGTCGATGATGATGTAGTTATCCGGGCATGCGACGTACTCGTCTTCCTCCTTGGATGCTAACTTCCTCTTGAGTTCTTTAATCTCTTGCTTAAGATCGACGTTGTGTCTTGCTAGAGCTACGATCTCGTCCATGTAGTCCTTGCGTGTAGCCTTCATTTCTCCTTCTAGCTCGATGATCCTCGCTTTTGCATTCTTCAACTCCATCATATCATTGCACATCTGGTTCTTGTGGCGTCGAATGTGCTGGTTTAACTCCTGGATGAATGCTGCAATGGATCTATCCTTCTTGGTGGTAACTAACTCCCATTGTTCATCTCGGCGTCCGCAAATCTGGTAGATAGTGTCCTTGAGGTCTTCTTGATATACTTCTCCAATGCGTCCTATGGTGATGTGGGCTACCATGCTCCTTCCCAGACTCCAAGTTGGTGCATTGAAAACACTATCTATTGGCTTCGTGATTGGCGCGAATGTCCTTCCCGGAATGTGAGCTTGAATCTTCCAGCGCTCCTCTTCAGGCAAAGTGGCGTTGAAAGTCCCGGTGAAGCTTGGTAATCCAATATTTAGGTACTTGGTGACTTCCTTCAAGTGAAATCCAAAAGGTGTGCCTTCATCCGGTTGAGCGTACTTAATCTTCACGTCCTTCATCCTAAAGAGTAGAAAAGATGAGGAGTTAGAAAATGAGGAGAGAATAGTGACCTATGGCTTTAACTTAGTGGTCGTGTCCTACAGTCAGCGTGTGCTCTGATACCATCTCTGTAGCGACCAGACTTCAAACAGTCTGATCTCTGTGCTCCGGTGTCATCCCTGGATCAGTAATGCTGACACCACACAGTACTTCGAAGGATTTACAGCAGAGTGGCAATCACACACTTATTACAACGATGTCTCCGAAGAGAACTTATTACATAAATATGGCTTAAGGCCATCTAATATCGATAACAGCGGAAGACTTGGAAGGTAAATGGGTCCATCAACTCCAACGGCATCACTGAGTATAGAACCACAACCTAAAAACACCTCAATCGTCGTCTGAAAAGTCTGCAACATTAACGTTGCAGCCCGAAACGGGTCAGCACATGGAATATGCTGGCAAGGTAACACATAGAGAGTAATGGAAATGAAACAGCTACACTATATGCATATTTGGCTGGTGGAAAGCTCTATGGTTACTGTTTTGCGTAAAGCCAATTTTTCCCTACTGCAAAGGAATAAATTTATTTAACTATCATGGTGGTTGTTAAACATTGAGAATGGTTGACAGCATCCTCAATCCCAATTAAAAGTGAACAATTAAAACCCAACAATATTAATTAGAAGTAACATGATGAGATTCACATGATATTCAAGTACTAGATACTCAGGATTGTCCATAACCGGGGACACGGCTAATCATGATTAGTTTGTTACACTCTGCAGAGGTTTGCGCACTTTTCCCCATAAGACTCGATCGCCTCCATTGGTTTTCTCGCACTACTGGTGTTTGAGAAACGGATGACCGAGACATAGTCTTTCAGAAGCGCTAGCACCTTACGACGGACGTTCGTTAACCTAGAAGAAATCCGGTGATCACGTTCGTTAGGACGAACGGTCCGGTGAACGGTCTCGGGCAACTAAATCGGAAAAGAGAACGGATCCGATCTAGGGTTTCGGAGAAGAAAACCGATCGAAAAACCGATCTAGAAAACCAGAATGGTTTAGAAAAGAAAAACGAATCAGAGAAAAAGAATCGGAACGATTAGAAGAAAACGATCCGATGAGAAGAAAAGATGCGGCGCGGGCTACCTCCGGTGAAGTCTCCGGCGAGGGGCTCCGGCGGCGTGGGCGTGGGCGGCGGCAAGGTGCGGCGGCGGCGCGGGTGGTGCGGCGGTGGCGCGGGTGGTGCGGCGCGGGTGTGGGGCGCGGCGCGGCGGCGATGGGGCACTAGGGCGGCGCGGCACGGGTGAGGGGCGTGGTGGTGCTTGGGGCTTTGGGGCTTTGGATTTGATGTGTTTAGAGGGGAGGGGTGTGGGAGTATTTATATTGGGGAGGGGAGGAGAAAACTTGGGGTAGGGGTCAAGGAAATAGACTAGGACTAGGAAAGAAAAGAGGAAAGAGATCTAGAAAAAAACGAAATAGGATGAATCCCACTAGGACAAGGAAACGGCGGCGGCGGTGGCCTCCTGCCTGGGGCGCGCGCGCTGGCGCCTGGCGCCTTGCCGGCTCGGTGGCTTGGGCCTTAGGCCCAAGTCGCTGGAGCTCTTTTTTTTAAACGGTTCCGCGCTCGAAAAAAAAACAAAAAGAGATCTAAACGAACTCCAAATCTAATAAAGTAAATTTTCCCCGACTCCTAAAAATGAGTCGAACAAAATGAACTTTCTCCAGGCCTAAAATGCAAATTTTTAAAACGCGTATTTTCCCTATAAAAAAAAGGCAAATAAAACTCCGACAAAACCAATGATCCTTTCTTCAAAATTTGAGAAGGACTCAAATATGAAAAAGACGAAATCTCCAACTCTCTCCGAGGGTCCTTGAGTTGCGTGAAATTTCTAGGATCGGAAAAATGCAAGAAAATATGATATGCATGATGATCTATGTATAACATTCCAAATTGAAAATTTGGGATGTTACATTACTGCTTCTGTTGCACCCCAGCCTTGGTTGTTGTTGCTGCTGCTGTTTTCAATGTACAATCAGTAGTATATTTCGTCTGTTGGTTGAATAAATGTGTTGTTAGAACGACAAACACAACGTTTTGGAAGTCATTGCACGGTTCGATCCTTTAGTTCCCCGTAACTTACGTAGTGCATACTATTTTTCGTAGGAACACATTTTCCACTTGTTGATAACATGCAGCCCACTGATTAAGGCCCAACAAAGAAGCCCATAATTAACTAGAAGGGAGGCTCTCACATGAATCCGGCCCAGGTACATGCTCATGGTCCCCTAAACATAAATAAGTAAATAAATAAATAAAGCTAAATGCTCATGTACCAGTTCTTTAAATTCATGATTTAACAGGAGGATATTATTTCCTATGATAGTGTTGTTACATTCAGTCAATATTATTCTTCAGCAAAGATAGCGACCAGTCTTCTTTCTCCCAGCATTTTCTTCCTGCAACCAGCGGACCCATGCAAATCGTAGTCAACATCATAATTAGATCCAGTCCATTTTTATTTTTCAATAAGAATGTCCAACCTAGCCCAGCACATTGGCGACAACACTTTATCCTCCACCTTGGTGTGCTCGCCGCGGCGCCGCTGTCCGGCCCTGTCAACATAGTTTTTTTCAAAATGGTCCCTGTCAACATAGTGAATCGGGCTATAAACTTGGTTGTGCGGTCTCTGTGGCCCGTCTAACAACATGACCAACCCAATATTTCTTTTTAAAGAATACCCAAGCTAGGCCTATTTGTTTTCTCCGACTTACTGGGCTGCAAATCTTTCAATACGAGGAGGGATGCATTCCGGCCTGGCCAAAGAGTATGGTTAGTGTCTGTTAAAAGTAATATCAAAAGGGGTTGAAAATTCCAAAAAAAAATATAGCAAATGGGATATTAGTTTTTTTTGTGTTCTTCAGTGATATATTATACTCCCTCCGTCCCAAAATTCTTGTCTTAGATTTGTCTAGATACGGATCTATCAAGTATCTAGACAAATCTAAGACAAGAATTTTGGGACGGAGGGAGTATTTCATTGGATTTAACATGACATAGTACTAATTTATTTTTAAATTTGTTTTAGTATGGCTACTAATTTTTGGATTAAGAATATTTTTTCCCCAGCAAAAATTTGCGAATTTTCAAAATTTCCCGCATATTTAGTTAATTTTTTAACCCTGGTACTGACCAGAAAATGGGTAGCAATTCTAAAAATGGAAAACGGGCTGCAATAAATTCCATATGAATTAGAAAATGAGTAAAAATTATAAAAATAATAGCAAATGGGCTGTACACGCCATAGTTTCGAGGCTGACTTGTTCACGCAAGGCTTTGTCAGTCAACACACGACTCTAGCAGCAGTGATTGTTGGATTTCCATCCAACGGCCGACATGCTTCTTCAATCTCTGATCTTCCTGCTCCACCCGCCTAAACTAGCGCCGGTGGGACTGCCTGCTCCCTCCTCTTCTGGCCCGCTGTGATGCCGCGCAGGCTTCCCCGGTCCACCCTACTCCCTCCGCTGGGTTGGCCGCACGCAATCAACTGCCTCCTTATTACGCAAAAAAATGATTACTCCCACTGACATCTGGGGCACACCGGTTGGGAGGCTGACCTATGGGCCTACTAAGTTGAAGCGTACGCAGGGCTTGTCAACTTAGTCAACAAACGACTCTAGCAGCAGTAACCGTTGGATTTGAATCGAACGGTCCTGCTGCTTCTTCAATCGTTGCTTTTCTTGCACCAGCCACCCAAACCAGCGCCGGCGAGACCGCCTGCTCCTGCCTCCAGTGGCCGGCTGTGCTGCCGTTGAGGCCTCACCGCCCCCTACTACTCCCACCGCTAGCCAGGCCCTGCGGCGACGGTAGCCTCACACCGCAGCCGAACCAGTGAACCCTCGCACTCCTCTCTGCATGGGCATCCACTGCCGGGTCTTCCCCGGCTCCGCGTCATCCCCTTCCTAGGCCTCGTCGTCGTCCACCGGCTTGGTGCTCTCGGCGCGGCATGGTTAATGTGGTCAACGACCGACTTCCATCGGAAGAGTACTGTACGTGGAGAGGCTGACAGCTGGGTCCACGGCCGCAGCTGGGTCCAGGGCCACAACCCAGTTTTTTGTGATTTGCCAAGTAAGTCACTTTGTCAGGCTTGTTGGGCGGCAAATCTTTCAAGGCGAGGAGAGCTTCATTCAGCTGGCCGGGAAAATGGCCTATCAGTAATGAGAAATGGGTTGTACATTTTTAAAACACATCAAACCGGCAATTAGTTTCAAATTTCTTTTTTTCATTTTGAGATTTTAAATTGCATTGATTTTTATGCGTGGACAATTTGTTGGATTTTATAATGATATATATTTATTTTTAAAATCTGTTTGAATGTGACTCGAAATTTCGGGATTAAAAAGAATTTGGACCGCACCGAAATATGCAAAATTCCATATACTTTTTTAACCGTGGCCACAATATGGGCTGTAATACTAACAAAAAGAATATGGGCTCCAAAAAAACCTTAAGAATTAGCAAATGGGCTGTAAATTATTATAAATAATGGCAGATGAGATGTATGCTATTTTCCACAGATTTGAGGCTTTCCTAAAAAAAGGTTGACTCACAAGCAGTGACTGTTGGATGTCCATCCAACGGTCGTCGTGCTTCTTCAATCTCTGCTCTTTCTGCTCCAGCCACTCAAACAAGTGCCGGCGGGACTGCCTGCTCCCTCCTTCCCGTGGCCGGTTGTGCTGCCGCGCAGGCCTCACCGCCCCACTGTACTCCCATCGCTGGCCTAACCATCCCTCTACTCACCCACACCTACTGTTATTCTCCGGCAAAGGCAGACGAACCAGTAAACCCTCGTACAGTCGTACTCCCCTCCGCGTGGGAAACAACTGCCGAGTCTTCCCTGGCTCCGTGTCATTCCCTTCCAAGGCCTCGCCGTCGTCCACCACCCTGGTGCTCTCGGCGTGGCCTGGTCACCGTGGTCAATGACCGACATGCATCTGAAGTAGACTGTGCATGGAGAGGCTCACAGCTGGGTCCATGGCCGCACGCAAGGAAATGCCTCCTTATTACGCGCAAAATAATGATTCCTCCACCTGACATCTGGGACCCACTGAAAGGGCCTCTGTATTTCATGAAAAAAAAACGTTACCGCCGCTGACAGCTCGGACCCACCAGCTATATCTTCGCACGCAAGGAAGTGCCTCCTTATTACGCACAAAAAATGAATACTCCCCCTGCTAACTGGGACCCAGTAGAGTGGTAGGCTGAATTGTGGGCCTACTAAGTTGACGGGGACGGAGGGCTTTGTCAACTTAGTCAATATGCACGATTCTAGCTCCAGTGACCATACGATGCCCATTCAATGGCCGTAGTGCTTCTTCAACCTCTGGTCTTCTTGCTCCAGCCGCCCAAACCAGCGCCGGTCGTGCCTCGTGCTCCTGCCTCCCGTGGTCGGCTGCGATGCGGCGGAGGCCTCACCGCCGTCTACTACTCCCATCGCTGGCCAGGCCATCCCTCTAATCACCCACACCCCCTGTTATTCTGTGGCGATGACAGCCCCACACCATAGCGAACCAGTGAACCCTCATACTCCTCTACGCGTGGGCATCCACTGCCGTGTCTTCCCTGGCACTGTGTCGTCCCCTTCCTAGGCCTCGCCGTCGTCCACTGATACGTCTCCAACGTATCTATAATTTTTTATTGCTCCATGCTATATTATTTACTGTTTTGAATGTTTATGGGCTTTACTATACACTTTTCTATCATTTTTGGGACTAACCTATTAACCCAGAGCCCAGTGCCAGTTTTTGTTTTTACCCTGTTTTAGGGTTTCGAAGAAAAGAAAAACCAAATGGAGTCCAATTGACCTGAAACTTCATGGAACTCATTTTTGGAAGGAAAGAAGCCCAGAAGACTTGGAGTGCATGTCGGGGGATCTGTGAGGAGGTCACGAGGCAGGGGGGCACACCCACCCCCTGGGCACGCCCTCCACCCTCGTGAGCCCCTCGTGCCCCCCCTGATGTACTTCTTCCACCTATATATCTCCATATACCCTAAAAACATCCGGGAGCACAATAGATCGGGAGTTCCGCCGCCAGAAGCCTCCGTAGCCACCGAAAGCCAATCTAGACCCGTTATGGCACCCTGCCGGAGGGGGCAATCCTTCTCCGGTGGCCATCTTCATCATCCCGGTGCTCTCCATGACAAAGAGGGAGTAGTTCTCCCTCGGGGCTGAGGGTATGTACCAGTAGCTATGTGTTTGATCTCTCTCTCTCTCTCTTGTGTTCTTGATTTGGCACGATCTTTATGTATCGCGAGCTTTGCTATTATAGTTGGATCTTATGTTTCTCCTTCCCCTCTTCTCTCTTGTAATGAATTGAGTTTCCCCTTTGAAGTAATCTTATCGGATTGAGTCTTTAAAGATTTGAGAACACTTGATGTATCTCTTGCGTGGGATACCCGTGGTGACAATGGGGTATTCTATTGATCCACTTGATGTATGTTTTGGTGATCAACTTGCGGGTTCCTCCCATGAACCTATGCATAGGGGTTGGCACACGTTTTCGTCGTGATTCTCTGGTAGAAACTTTGGGGCACTCTTTGAGGTTCTATGTGTTGGTTGAATAGATGAATCTGAGATTGTGTGACGCATATCGTATAATCATACCCACGGATACTTGAGGTGACATTGGAGTATCTAGGTGACATTAGGGTTTTGGTTGATTTGTGTCTTAAGGTGTTATTATAGTACGAACTCTAGGGCTATTTGTGACTCTTATAGGAATAGCCCAACGGATTGATTGGAAAGAATAACTTTGAGGTGGTTTCATACCCTACCATAATCTCTTCGTTTGTTCCCCGCTATTAGTGACTTTGGAGTGACTCTTTGTTGCATGTTGAGGGATAGTTATGTGATCTAATTATGTTATCATTGTTGAGGGAACTTACACTAGAGAAAGTATGAACCCTAGGCCTTATTTCCTAGCATTGCAATACCGTTTACGCTCACTTTTATCATTCGTTACCTTGCTGTTTTTTATAATTTCAGATTACAAATACCTTTATCTACTATCCATATACCACTTGTATCACCATCTCTTCGCCGAACTAGTGCACCTATACAATTTACCATTGTATTGGGTGTGTTGGGGACACAAGAGACTCTTTGTTATTTGGTTGCAGGGTTGCTTGAGAGAGACCATCTTCATCCTACGCCTCCTACGGATTGATAAACCTTAGGTCATCCACTTGAGGGAAATTTGCTACTGTACTACAAACCTCTGCACTTGGAGGCCCAACAACGTCTACAAGAAAAAAGTTGTGTAGTAGACATCAAGCTCTTTTCTGGTGCCGTTGCCGGAGAGGTTAGCGCTTGAAGGTATATCTTTAGATCTTGCAATCGAGTCTTTTAGTTTCTTGTTTCATCACTAGTTTAGTTTATAAAAGAAAACTAAAAATGGAATTGAGTTTGTCTCATACGCTTCACCTTTTTAATATCTTTTGTGGGTATGACGGAAAGTAAAATTGTGCCAAAGTGTTAGAAGAAGAATGCATTAGAATGTTTGGCACTAAATATTTGAATGATGAGCATGATTGCAATGTTGTTAGTATGAATTCCTTGAATATCCTTGATGCTAATGATATGCAAAGCCACAAGCTTGGGGAAGCTATGTTTGATGAAGATGCTATTTTTTGTCCCCCAAGTTTTGATGAGAAAATTTATTATGATGAAAGCATGGCTCCTATCTATGATGATTATTGTGATGACATGTATGCTTTAAAGAATAATAATAACAATGAACCTTGTCATCTTGATCTTAATTTTCAATCACATGATAGTTATTTTGTTGAGTTTGCTCCCACTATTATTCATAATTTTGCTTATGTGGAGAGTAGTAAATTTTCTATGCTTGTAGATCATGAAAACAATGCTTTAAGTGCTGGTTATATTGTTGAATTAATTCATGATGCTACTGAAAATTATTATGAGGAGGAATATATGCTTGTAGGAATTGCAATAATATCAAGTTTCCTCTCTATGTGCGTAAAGTTTCGAAGTTATGCTTGTTTTGCCCTCCTATGCTAGTTGATTATTGTTCCCATAAGTTGTTTGCTCAAAAAATCCCTATGCATAGGAAGTATGTTAGACTTAAATGTGCTAGTCATATTCTTCATGATGCTCTCTTTATGTTTCAATTCTTATCTTTTATGTGAGCATCGTCGAAATCATCATGCCTAGCTAGTGGCGTTAAACGATAGCGCTTGTTGGGAGGCAACCCAACTTTATTTTTGTTCCTTTTTAGTAATAAATAATTCATCTAGCCTCTGTTTAGATGTGGTTTTATGCTTTTAATTAGTGTTTCTGCCAAGTAGAACCTTTGGGAAGACTTGGGTGAAGTCTTTATGATCATGCTGTAAAAAACAGAAACTTTAGCGCTCATGAGAACTGCTGCCATTTTTTTATTGAAGAGTGATATTTAGTTAATTCCTTTTTAAGATGATTAATAGATAAATTCCTCAGGTCCAGCAATTTATTTGGGAATTTTATGCGTTCCATAAGTATACGTTTGATCCAGATTACTGCAGACTGTTCTGTTTTTGACATATTCTGTTTTTCGTGTGTTGTTTGCTTATTTTGATGAATCTATGGCTAGTAAAAGAGTTTATAAACCATAGAGAAGTTGGAATACAGTAGGTTTAACACCAATATAAATAAAGAATGAGTTCATTACAATACCTTGAAGTGGTGATTTATTTTCTTATACTAACGGAGCTTACGAGTTTTCTGTTAAGTTTTGTGTTGTGAAGTTTTCAAGTTTTGGGTAAGGATTCGATGGACTATGGAATAAGGAGTGACAAGAGCCTAAGATTGGGGATGCCCAAGGCACCCCAAGGTAATATTCAAGGATATCCAAGAGCCTAAGCTTGGGGATGCCCCGGAAGGCATCCCCTCTTTCGTCTTCGTTCATCGGTAACTTTACTTGGAGCTATATTTTTATTTACCACATGATATGTGTTTTGCTTGGAGAGTCATTTTATTTTATTTAGTTTTGCTTGCTGTTCGAATAAAATACCAAGATCTGAAATTCTTAAATGTTAGAGAGTCTTCACATAGTTGCACAATTATTCGACTACTCATTGATCTTCACTTATATCTTTCGGAGTAATTTGTCATTTGCTCTAGTGCTTCACTTATATCTTTTAGAGCATGGTGGTAGTTTTATTTTGAAGAAATAGATGAACTCTCATGCTTCACTTATATTATTTTGAGAGTCTTAATAGCATGGTAATTTGCTTAAAATCCTAATATGCTTGGTATGCAAGATTAATAATAAAACTTTCTTATGAGTGTGTTGAATACTATGAGAAGTTTGATACTTGATAATTGTTTTGAGATATCAAGATGGTGATATTAAAGTCATGCTAGTTGAGTAGTTGTGAATTTGAGAAATACTTGTGTTGAAGCTTGTGATTCCCGTAGCATGCACGTATGGTGAACCGTTATGTGATGAAGTCGGACCATGATTTATTTGTTGATTGTCCTCCTTATGAGTGGCGGTCGGGGACGAGCGATGGTCTTTTCCTACCAATCTATCCCCCTAGGAGCATGCGCGTAATACTTTGCTTTGATAACTTGTAGATTTTTGCAATAAGTATATGAGTTCTTTATGACTAATGTTGAGTCCATGGATTATACGCACTCTCACCCTTCCACCTTTGCTAGCCTCTCTAATACCGCGCACCTTTCGCCGGTATCATACACCCACCATATACCTTCCTCAAAACAGCCACCATACCTACCTATTATGGCATTTCCATAGACATTCCGAGATATATTGCCATGCAACTTTCCACCGTTCTGTTATTATGACACACTCCATCATTGTCATATTGCTTAGCATGATCATGTAGTTGACATCGTATTTGTGGCAAAGCCACCGTTCATAATTCTTTCATACATGTCACTCATGAGTCATTGCACATCCCGGTACACCGCCAGAGGCATTCATATAGAGTCATATTTTGTTCTAAGTATCGAGTTGTAATTCTTGACTTGTAAGAAAATAAAAGTGTGATGATCATCAATATTAGAGCATTGTCCCAGCGAGGAAAGGATGATGGAGACTATGATTCCCCAACAAGTCGGGATGAGACTCCGGACGAAAATAAAAGAGGCCAAAGAAGCCCAAAAAAAGAGGCCATAAAAAAAGAGAAAGGCCCAAATAAAAAATAAAAAATGAGAGAAAAAGAGAGAAGGGACAATGCTACTATCCTTTTACCACACTTGTGCTTCAAAGTAGCACCATGATCTTCATGATAGAGAGTCTCCTATGTTGTCACTTTCATATACTAGTGGGAATCTTTCATTATAGAACTTGGCTTGTATATTCCAATGATGGGCTTCCTCAAAATGCCTTAGGTCTTCGTGAGCAAGCGAGTTGGATGCACACCCACTTAGTTTCATTTTGAGCTTTCATATACTTATAGCTCTAGTGCATCCGTTGCATGGCAATCCCTACTCACTCAAATTGATATCTATTGATGGGCATCTCCATAGCCCGTTGATATGCCTAGTTGATGTGAGACTATCTTCTCCTTTTTGTCTTCTCCACAACCACCACTCTATTCCACCTATAGTGCTATATCCATGGCTCACGCTCATGTATTGCGTGAAGATTGAAAAAGTTTTGAGAATGTCAAAAGTATGAAACAATTGCTTGGCTTGTCATCGGGGTTGTGCATGATTTAAATATTTTGTGTGGTGAAGATGGAGCATAGCCAGACTATATGATTTTGTAGGGATAGCTTTCTTTGGCCATGTTATTTTGAGAAGACATAATTGCTTAGTTAGTATGCTTGAAGTATTATTATTTCTATATCAATATGAACCTTTGTCTTGAATCTTATGGATCTGAATATTCATACCACAATTAAGAAGAATCACATTGAAATTATGCCAAGTAGCACTCCGCATCAAAAATTCTGTTTTTATCATTTACCTACTCGAGGACGAGCAGGAATTAAGCTTGGGGATGCTGATACGTCTCCAACGTATCTATAATTTTTGATTGCTCCTTGCTATATTATTTACTGTTTTGAATGTTTATGGGCTTTATTATACACTTTTATATCATTTTTGGGACTAACCTATTAACCCAGAGCCCAGTGTCAGTTTCTATTTTTACCCTGTTTTAGGGTTTCGAAGAAAAGGAAAACCAAACGGAGTCCAATTGACCTGAAACTTCACGGAACTCATTTTTGGAAGGAAAGAAGCCCAGAAGACTTGGAGTGCACGTCGGGGGATCTGCGAGGAGGTCACGAGGCAGGGGGCGCGCCCACCCCCCTGGGCGCACCCTCCACCCTCGTGAGCCCCTCGTGGCCCCCCTGACGTACTTCTTCCGCCTATATATCTCCATATACCCTAAAAACATCCAGGAGCACAATAGATCGGGAGTTCCGCCGCCAGAAGCCTCCGTAGCCACCGAAAGCCAATCTAGACCCGTTTCGGCACCCTGCCAGAGGGGACAATCCTTCTCCGGTGGCCATCTTCATCATCCCGGTGCTCTCCATGACGAAGAGGGAGTAGTTCTCCCTCGGGGCTGAGGGTATGTACCAGTAGCTATGTGTTTGATCTCTCTCTCTCTCTCTCTCTCTCTCTCTCTCTCGTGTTCTTGATTTGGCACGATCTTGATGTATCGCGAGCTTTGCTATTATAGTTGGATCTTATGTTTCTCCTCCCCCTCTTCTCTCTTGTAATGAATTGAGTTTCCCCTTTGAAGTAATCTTATTGGATTGAGTCTTTAAAGATTTGAGAACACTTGATGTATCTCTTGCGTGGGATACCCGTGGTGGCAATGGGGTATTCTATTGATCCACTTGATGTATGTTTTGGTGATCAACTTGCGGGTTCCGCCCATGAACCTATGTATAGGGTTTGGCACACGTTTTCGTCGTGATTCTCTGGTAGAAACTTTGGGGCACTCTTTGAGGTTCTATGTGTTGGTTGAATAGATGAATCTGAGATTGTGTGACGCATATCGTATAATCATACCCACAGATACTTGAGGTGACATTGGAGTATCTAGGTGACATTAGGGTTTTGGTTGATTTGTGTCTGAAGGTGTTATTCTAGTATGAACTCTAGGGCTGTTTGTGACTCTTATAGGAATAGCCCAACGGATTGATTGGAAAGAATAACTTTGAGGTGGTTTCATACCCTACCATAATCTCTTCGTTCGTTCTTTGCTATTAGTGACTTTGGAGTGACTCTTTGTTGCATGTTGAGGAATAGTTATGTGATCCAATTATGTTATCATTGTTGAGGGAACTTACACTAGCGAAAGTATGAACCCTAGGCCTTATTTCCTAGCATTTTAATACCGTTTATGCTCACTTTTATCATTCGTTACCTTGTTGTTTTTATAATTTCAGATTACAAATACCTTTATCTACTATCCATATACCACTTGTATCACCATCGCTTCGCCAAACTAGTGCACCTATACAATTTACCATTGTATTGAGTGTGTTGGGGACACAAGAGACTCTTTGTTATTTGGTTGCAGGGTTGCTTGAGAGAGACCATCTTCATCCTACGCCTCCTACGGATTGATAAACCTTAGGTCATCCACTTGAGGGAAATTTGCTACTGTCCTACAAACCTCTGCACTTGGAGGCCCAACAACGTCTACAAGAAGAAGGTTGTGTAGTAGACATCATCCACCGCCCTGGTGCTCTTGGCTCGGCGTTGTCAATGTGGTCAAGGAACGGCTTCCATGGGACATGGACTGTACGTGGAGAGGCTGACAGCTGGGTCCACGACCGCAGCAAGGAAGTGCCTCCTTATTACGCGCAAAATAAATATTCCTCTACCTGACAGCGGGGACCCACCGGACGGGCCACCGTATTTCGTGAAAAAAATGTTTCCCCCTGACTGCTGGGACCCACCAGCTACATCTTCGCACGCAAGGAAGTGCGTCCGGGAAAAAAAAGATTCGCCCTCCTGACTGTTGGGACCCACCAGCTACATCTTCGCACGCAAGGAAGTGCTTGACAGTCGGGACCCACCTGGTCGAAGCGTACGTAGCATTGTCATTCTGGTCGCGAACGTGTACGTACATACTGGATGATGTAGAGGCGCGCACGCAGCATGTACACGTACGTACAGCGGCCAGTGTGCAAGAAAGAAAATACGGCCACGTACGTGCATACGGGCAGGGTCTCGAACGCCTAGTCGCACCTACGTACGGCCAGGGCTCGTGTACATGGTTGGGTCGAAACGGAGAAATAGTGTCGTCGTCGTATTCATGGGGAGCCAGCCGGCTGGGTCGGAACGGAATGCGTCGTCGTGTTCATCGGGAAGGCTTGGACGGAACAGCTGATGGAAACGAGGCCTGGCATACCGTAGAATGGAGGAAACAGCCTTGTCTTCGACCGACCATGTTCGAAACGGGATCATGTTCATCGGGAGGGGTCTGGCGTACCGCAAAACGGAGGAAACGGACCTCCTACGGTCGAAACAGGGGTCCTGTTGATCGGGAGGGGTGTGGCGTACCGCAAAACGGAGGAAACGGACTTGTGTTGGAGCGCTACGGTCGAAATAGGGGTCCTGTTCATCTCCACCATCGACCCCCTCCAACCTCCATGAGCTACTATTCATCCACCGTCAACCTCCTCCAGCCTCCACTTGTAATTGTTCATCCACGGGCTCCTGTTCATCCAGCCTCCACCGCGCGCTACTCCACCGACTACTGTTCAGCCAGCCCTCTCCACGGGCTCCTGTTCAACCACCCCTCCACGGGCTACTGTTCATCATGCCCTCCACCGTCTACTGTTCATCCTTCCCTCCACGGGGTGGTCCTGTTCATCCTGCCCTCCACGGGGTGGTCCTGTTCATCCTGCCCTCCATGGGGTCCTGTTCATCCAGCCCCAACCGGCTCGATCGATCGGGGTCCTGTTCATCCAGAGGCAACACCACGTGGTCCTGTTCATCCACCCCCACCAGGAACTATTCATCCAAACCCCCCAGCAACGATCACTGTTCATCTAGAGGCAGCTTCGATCGACTTCAGTTAGCGGCAGTAGCGAAGAAATCGCTCGATCGGGTTCAGTTAACTGCCATTGATCAATTGCTCAGGTTCAGTAATGCGTAGCCTGCAGTGCAATCGCTCGGGTTCAGTTAGAGCCCAATGCCTCGCACCCACGCACGTGCGTGTACGAGAGAAACGTGCATCACTTGGCCCCGACCACCCACCGTAACCGGGAACACCCCGATATTTTCCTCGCCCTCGCTTCTACCACGGTTTTTTCCGTCATGGACGGCCCAAAGAATGTCATGCAGCTGTGTCTCCGGGCCGCCCAAGACGAAAAGCCCATTTTCTGTCATGATTTTTTGTCATAGAAGTAGGACCCCACCACATCTATGATGATACCAGGTTTTGTCACAATTATCGTCATAGAAGTGTCATAGGTATGACAGAAAAAATTTTGTTCGGCCCAAAATGTCACGGATGTGTATTTTTTTGTAGTGTTTGTGCAATCTGTTTAGCTTCTAGCATTTACTGGTTGCTTGTAGGTACATATATGAGTGATACTGATCCACGCTTCGATCCCTTTTGCGTATGGGGCAATGAGATATTCATGAACAAGCGTCAAGTGAGGAAACTAAGAAAGATTGTTAGGCAAAAAACGGGTAATTGGAATTAAGCTCTTTATTTACACTTTGTCCAAGACAACAGTGAACTTTGGGATGGTAAGTAATGTGTTTCCTTTTCCCCTTGCCCACAAAAAGTTACTCTATTAGACCTCAATATCTGATATTTTTCTCTTTTCAGTGGTTTCCGAAGCTATTTACTGATGATTACCTTGCAAGCTACATGACCGGAGTGGAGGCAACTAAGGTTAAAGTATATAATTCATGCTATCATGATAATGCTCTAGAAGTCTTCCTGAAGGCGGTGAAGGATGGGCGGGCGATCGTCACAAGAGGTTGGACAAAAATGGTTCGTGCCTATGGCATGCAGGAAGGCACATTATGGGCATTCCTCTTCTTCAACACCATCAGCAGTCAAAATGATTTACACTTGTCTCTTCACCTTTACCGCCTTTAAATATTGTGGTTCATCATAGTTAATTTCTGCCTAATCCTGTAATT
The DNA here is from genome assembly GCA_034509565.1 of Triticum monococcum. Classification (NCBI taxonomy): domain Eukaryota; kingdom Viridiplantae; phylum Streptophyta; class Magnoliopsida; order Poales; family Poaceae; genus Triticum; species Triticum monococcum. The sequence continues at coordinate 482,495,723 of CM067843.1, forward strand.
ACTGAACATATTGTACTAACAATTTTATTTATGGATTCGTTGTTGAACCATTGTGCTGAGAATTTAAATTGCATGTTTCATATTTCAAAATTTCCAATTCGAATAATAAATTACAGGCAAAAATAAAAATATACATGAGCTAGTAAAATAATGTGCACACAATTAGAAAGAAAACAGCGTGTGCGATGAAAAAAAGAGAACAGACGGTTCTTTGACTTGAAACGTTTGCGATGCCTGACGGACGCACACATGGTTTTGTATCATATGCGTGTGCCATTCATAGTAATATGGCGAACGTTTCAAACCAGTGTGCGTGTGTGATAGGAATACCAATCGCACACAGTTATGAAAATGGACACCTTGGCGTTAGTAGAGGCACCGCACACATTTTACATTCTTGAACCATGTGCGATAACGTGCCTATCACAAACATATCGGCAAAATAAATATTCATGTCCACCTTTTTCGCAGGACTATAGAGGCGTAATCGTTTGGGATGTCTCTTTGATCAGAAATGTAATGTCGAGATGTAACATGTGGGACTGGGGCGAATTCTCATATGTTTATTCTATGGCGATCGTCAGTAGCCCCTCGCCCATCCCCGACGGTTTCTGGGTCGTGTGGGAAGGATCCCCTATCGCCCACTCTCACTTGGCGACGGTTCCAAATGTCGTCGCGGAAAGGGGTTAAAAACTATTTGTATAGCACCGACGCGTACCAGTGTTTCTCTCTCTTTCTGATCTTCAATACAATGATCTCTTCGAAGATCTATTCAATGTAATTCTCACGATGTGTTTGTTGGGATCCGATGAATTGTAAGTTTCTGATCAGATTATTCATTGAAATTATTTGAATCTTTTCCGAGATTTATATATGTGTGATTTTATAGCCTTGTATTTCTCTCTGATCTATCAATCTCTTTTGGCCAATTAGGTCGACTTATCTTCAGTGGGAGAGGTGATTGGTAGTAGGTTCAATCTTGCGGTATCCTTACTTTGTGGCGGGAGGAGTTGCAAGGCATGTATTTGTATTATTGCTATTAAGGGTAAAACGATGGGGTTCGAACATATTAATTGGTCCTAATTTGTCTACATTATGTCATCGTACTCCAATCATTACTCTGTTTGTTATGAACTTAATACCTTAAGATGCATGCTGGATAGCGGTCAAGGGGTGGAGTAATAGTAGTAGATGGAGATAGATTTTGGTCTACTTATCTTGGACATATTGCCTATATATTGATCATGCCATGAAGAATCATCATAACTACACGATATTCTAACAATTGCCCAATGATGAGTGATACTTTTACACTCATTCACCTTTGTTTAAACCAACATATTTCATTTAGAAAAGAGGTATTCGCTCCGATATTGCTACTAACGACTAATGAATGCAAAGGATTGCACAAATTCTCTCTTTGATGTCTTTCCACAGGAAATGGCTAAAAGGGGAAGAAATCGCATGTGGGAATGGAATGGAAGGAAAATGGAGGAATAAAGAATCAACAATGATCGTCTGGGCGAAGACAGAACAAAATACGATGTTTCATACGGGCATCCTCGCCCGTATGAGCGCCTATTTGGCATGGATTTCAAGGCAGGACGTCCGCCTATCTAATTTTAATTAAAGGGACCCCATCGAAATGTCGACAAAATGAGATCATGGAAGGCAGAACATATTCATAATCATCTCCATCCATGAACCCTAGCCGCCATTTCCATCTCCATAGCCATCACCACCACCATAGTGCTTTGTCATCTATTTCATACGTGTAATCGTGCATCACACAAGGCATCCATTGTAAGACATATTTGCAATCAATCAATCTCAAGATCTGTTCTTCAATGTTTTCTTCTCGTGATGTGATCTCAATGTCTGAAGTTCTTGTCATGTCAACTTAGGATCCTTGGGTTCTAATGGGCGGATAAATTGGAGGCGGTCGAGTTTAGCCATTTATTGATTGTACTTGTGTAATCCTTGACCAGTTAGTGGAGGTAGGTAAATACATTGTCCTACAACCGAAATTTAAGTGTTCTGTTTGTCATACCTTCCTTGTGGGTGTAAGTTTGCCATATCATTATGTGTGATTTGTCAATGCATTCAATGTACTACCCTTCTGGCTGCAACTTATCATGTTGCAGGATATTAAGATGATCAGTGAGACACAGTATGGTCGCGAGTCTTCACTCGGAATTTTCGTCAGTGGGCATTGATGGGACTCATTGTTCAATTATGGTATATTTCCATTGTTATTATGGAACGAAGCTAGCTATGTGCTACACAGTTTGTAATACTTTATAATTCTATATCATACGTTGGAGTAAATAATGAACATGTTACTTTGGTATTCATCCATACGATGTGTGCTAGAGAATCGATCAAAGGACTAGCACAGTAAACGCAGAGACTTGAATCTTATCAGGTTCGGTCATTATGACTAGCTAGGGAAGATAGGAAGTAGATCCGGTGCTAGAGCAACATGGGTCTATACTCCGAGCGCCACACTTAAACACTCTGAGTACCTTAGTTAGCCCTCTCAAGAACTTGTATACATTTCATATTCATATCTAGCAAATCAAGAATAGGAGTAGGGTATTATGCCATCCATGGCAGCCTCCTGTATAAATCTTTGTTTCTCTCTTGTTGCTCATTCAAAGAAAACTAGAGCATTTTATCCCCTGGTCGAACACATAAATACATGGTATCCTCGATCTCTTGTGTCTTGAGTTTACACTCCGACACTCATCGAAGGGGACCCATTTCCCCTCATCCAGGCTTGAGGACGTCGCACCGTCGATCGAGAGGATACGCTCATCCAAGATCTAGGAGGAGTGTTGATGTCTACTACACAACCTTCTTCTTTTAGACGTTGTTGGGCCTCCAAGTGTAGAGGTTTGTAGGACATTAGAAAATTTCCCTCAAGTGGATGGCCTAAGGTTTATCAATCCATGGGAGGCGTAGGTTGAAGATGGTCTCTCTCAAACAACCCTGCAACCAAATAACAAAGAGTCTCTTGTGTCCCCAACACACCCAATACAATGGTAAATTGTATAGGTGCACTAGTTCGGCGAAGAGATGGTGATACAAGTGTAATATGGATGGTAGATATAGGTTTTTGTAATCTGAAAACATAAAAACAGCAAGGTAACTAATGATAAAAGTGAGCGTAAACGGTATTGCAATGCTAGGAAACAAGGCCTAGGGTTCATACTTTCACTAGTGCAAGTTCTCTCAGCAATAATAACATAATTGGATCATATAACTATCCCTCAACATGCAACAAAGAGTCACTCCAAAGTCACTAATAGTGGAGAACAAATGAAGAGATTATGGTAGGGTACGAAACCACCTCATAGTTATCCTTTCTGATCAATCTATTCAAGAGTCCGTAGCAGAATAACACCTTAAGATACAAATCAACCAAAACCCTAATGTCACCTAGATACTCCAATGTCACCTCAAGTATCCGTGGGTATGATTATACGATATGCATCACACAATCTGAGATTCATCTATTCAGCCAACACAAAGAACTCCAAAGAGTGCCCCAAAGTTTCTACCGGAGAGTCAAGACGAAAATGTGTGCCAACCCATATGCATAAGTTCACGAGGTCACGGAACTCGCAAGTTGATCACCAAAACATACATCAAGTGGATCACATGATATCCCATTGTCACCAGAGATAAGCACGTGCAAGACATACATCAAGTGTTCTCAAATCCTTAAAGACTCAATCCGATAAGACAACTTCAAAGGGAAAACTCAATTCATCACAAGAGAGTAGAGGGGGACAAACCATCATAAGATCCAACTATAATAGCAAAGCTCGCGATACATCAAGATCATACCACCTCAAGAACACGAGAGAGAGAGAGAGAGAGAGAGAGATCAAACACATAGCTACTGGTACATACCCTCAACCCCGAGGGTGAACTACTGCCTCCTCATCATGGAGAGCGCCAGGATGATGAAGATGGCCACCGGAGAGGGATTCCCCCTTCGGTCGGGTGTCGGAACGGGTCTAGATTAGTTTTCGGTGGCTACGGAGGCTTATGGCACGGAACTCCCGATGTATTCTGCTCCTCGAAGTTTTTAGGGTATATGGATATATATAGGAGGAAGAAGTACGTCGGTGGAGCAACGAGGGGCCCACAAGGGTGGAGGGCACGCCCAGGGGGGTGGGCGCGCCCCCTGCCTCTTGGTTACCTCGTTAATTGCCTGACGTACACTCCAAGTCTCCTAGATTTCTTCCGTTCCAAAAATAAGTTCCGTGAAGTTTTAGGTCAATTGGACTCCATTTGATTTTCCTTTTCTGCGATACTCTAAAACAAGGAAAAAATAGAAACTGGCACTGGCTCTGAGTTAATAGGTTAGTCCCAAAAATCATAAACAAATAGCAGATAAATGCATATAAAACATCCAAGGTTGATAATATAATAGCATGGAACAATCAAAAATTATAGATACGTTGGAGACGTATCAAGCATCCCCAAGCTTAATTCCTGCTCGTCCTCGAGTAGGTAAATGATAAAAACAGAATTTTTGATGTGGAATGCTACCTAACATATTTATCCATGTAATTCTCTTTATTGTGGCAATAATATTCAGATCCATAACATTCAAGACAAAAGTTTAATATTGACATAAAAATAATAATACTTCAAGCATACTAATAAAGCAATCATGTCTCCTCAAAACAACATGGCCAAAGCAAGCTATCCCTACAAAATCATATAGTCTGGCTATGCTCCATCTTCACCACACAAAGTATTTAAATCATGCACAACCCCGATGACAAGCTGTCGGGGATATACCACGCGGTATGATTCGGCCAGAGTTATAACCCGGCTGGGACTTAGTAAACCGGCAGGTGTTAAAGCAGGTGGTAAACCGGCATGTGTTAAAGCAGGTGGTAAACCGGCATGTGTTAAGGCAGGTGGTAAACCGGATGGTGTTAAGTCAGACGATAAACCGGCAGGTTGTTAAACCGGCTGACAGTTAAGACAGATAGGTAAAATAGACAGTTAACCCAGACGGTAAACCGGCAGGTTGTTAAACCGGCTGACAGTTAAGACATGAGTAAAGGCAGATGATAACTCAGCAGACAATCATAAACTGGCAGACCATCTTAAACTGGCACCAGTTAACTCCCGGCAGGCAGTGGTAACTGAGTTGCTAGGTGTTATGAAGCCCGAGACGTTATGAAGCCCAAGATGTTAAGAAGCCCATGAAGAAAAGTCATAATAGTTAAAGTCTTAAGTCCGAGTTGGACTCTACATGTAACCCGCCCCTTCAACTTATATAAGGAGGGGCTGGGCTCCCCAAAGAGGGACAAGTAAGAAGAAACAATCTTAAAGGGTTAGGGTTAACTAGGAAGAGCCGGTTTACGGCGACTTCCTCATGATCATAAGGAAAGATAGCCTCAAACAACACGTAGGGCTGTTACCGGATGATGTTTCCCGGGGCCCGAAGTTGTCTAAACCTTTGTCTTGCGTTGCGTCTCTCGATTCCACTCAACCCCTCTCAAGCTACCACATAGATGCGTTGGCCTCACGACTAAGTCCTCACACTAGGACATCTGCCATGATGATTCTACGACTGAGGGAGTCCTGGATTAGGGGGTGTCCGGATAGCCGGACTATACCTTCGGCCAGACTCCTAGACTATGAAGATACAAGATTGAAGACTTCGTCCCGGGTCCGGAAGGGACTTTCCTTGGCGTGGAAGGCAAGCTTGGCGATATGGATATGCGATCTCCTACCATTGTAACCGACTCTGTGTAACCCTAGCCCTCTCCGGTGTCTATATAAACTGGAGGGTTTTAGTCCATAGGAGGAACAACAATCATACCATAGGCTAGCTTCTAGGGTTTAGCCTCTCTGATCTCATGGTAGATCTACTCTTGTACTACCCATATCATCAATATTAATAAAGCAGGACGTAGGGTTTTACCTCCATCAAGAGGGCCCGAACCTGGGTAAAACATCGTGTCCCCTGCCTCCTATTACCATCTGGCCTATACGCACAGTTCGGGACCCCCTACCCGAGATCCGCCGGTTTTGACACCGACATTGGTGCTTTCATTGAGAGTTCCTCTGTGTCGTCACCATCAGGAAGGATGCCTCATCCCGTCTTTAAAGACGGCACCGTTGCTAAGGGAGCTTTGGTTGTCGGCCAGACTCTCAGGCTAGGTGGTTTCCGTATGACCACCCGTTCGGCTGCTGCGCCGATGATGACCTCTCGGGTCATCAAAAGCAATCTTCACGTCAGCTCAGAATTCGCCGAGCAGCTAGATCCAATGGAGCTCTCTTCCCTAAACGAGCTCTTGGATCACTTCGCCGCCCTAGGAGTCGCTACGGATTATGACCAGATTGGGTCTAAACCTGATCTGAGAGAGATTAACTCCCCCCAGGTCACCCATCATGTTGCCGTGGTAGAAGGACAGTGCGACGACCCTTCATCTATCTTAAGGACTAGATATGTACGGATTCCCGATCCCTCCAAGTCGGATACCCGTGGAGGGGAGGACATCACTCAAGACTTGAACTTAAAGTCAGGTGACGGGCTAGATTCATTGGACAGCATCCAAGAATCCAAACTTCTGAGTTCGGAAACTCCTTGGCCCCTGGGTCTCAGATTGGGTGAGGTTTCGGATTTGATTCCGCCCACCCACCCGTACATAAGCGATCTATCCCAAATTAGGCAAGAGCCCGAAGAAACAGTACATCATTACTGGGCCAGATTCCTCCTGGTTATGAACAGGATAAAGGACTGCCGCGAGGAAGACGCAATTTCATTCTTCTGCAATAATTGCTCGGACAAGGGAATCCTCAAAGCCATAAGTCGCCGTGATATTACACGCTTTGCTGACTTGGCGTCCATAGTACGAAAGTACTGTGCGATGGAAAGCGCCTGGAAAACCGAAACAAAATTTTGGGACAATCCGGCCTTGAATACAAACCCGGTCCGAAATAAAAGGGTGCATCATCGTCAGACACCCGGGTTCAATACCAAAAAGCAAAAGCCCTCTACAGGGCACGGAACCGTACTGGAAGGATGGCTTGATGGACCATGTAAAATTCACAGTGCAGAGGGCGCCACACCAACTCACAGCATTAGGGCATGTTGGATACTCCGGCAGATGGCAAAAATTGGCGAAGATCTTCTAATTCCAGAAGCCACAGAAAGCCACCCCAGAGAAACCAATACGGTATTAACAATCTTCGAGACTTTCACATCAAATAATATGCGAAAAAGAACACTCCGCGGCCTTGCCGAAGTCTACCAAGTAGCAACAATAAACCCATGGAGTGACAGGGCTATTACTTTTAACGCCAGTGATGAACCTAAATTCCGAACAGCCCGAGCACCAGCCGCATTGGTCCTCAGTCCAATAGTGGACGGCTTTCGTCTTACCAAGGTACTCATGGATGGCGGCAGCGGATTGAACCTCATTTATGAGGAAACCCTTCAAAAAATGGAAATAGACTAGAACCGCATTAAGCAAAGTAGCACAACCTTTAGAGGAATAATCCCCAGTCAGGAAGCGCCCTGTACAGGAAAAATCACACTAGATGTGGTGTTCGGCATGCCGAATAATTACAGGTCCGAAGAGGTCACGTTCCAGGTGGCCCGTTCAATAGCGGATATCACGCTCTGCTAGGGCGAGAAGCGTTTACAGTCTTCCAAGCAATACCCCATTACGGGTACATGAAGCTCAAGATGCCCGGGCCTAACGGAATCATCACTCTCGTTAGTGATCCAGACATAGCACTCTGTGTCGAAAACAAGACAGCCGCACTGGCCCTCGAGGCGCTATCCGAAGCCCTAGCAGCTGAGGAACTGACTGCGCTGCACTCCACGGTGAATAGGGACGATGTGATACTCGATAAAAGATCCAAGTCCACCTCCTTTAATCCGGCGGACGAAATAGTCAAATTCCAGGTCCATCCAACGGACCCCAATAAAACAGCTTCCATCGGGGCACAGTTAAACCCTGATGTAGACGCCGCACTGCGAGAGTTCCTACAAGAGAACTGGGACATTTTCGCCTGGCACCCTTGAGACATGCCAGGAATCCCACGCAGGCTGGCCGAACACAGCTTAAATATCGTAAAAGGATTCAAGCCAGTCAAACGGGCTCTTCGGCATTTTTCCGAACCTAAGAGACAGGCCATGGGAGAGGAACTAGCCAAGCTATTGGAGGCCGGATTCATCAAAGATATAAAACATCCGGACTGGCTAGCAAACCTGGTGATGGTACCAAAGAAGGACAAATCCTGGCACCTATGCGTTGATTTCAAAGACCTTAACAAGGCTTGCCCAAAGGATCCCTTCCCTCTCCCCCGCATCGATCAAATTATCGATGCTACCGCAGGACACGATTCGTTGTGTTTCCTCGATGCATACTCCGGCTACCATCAAATAAAGATGGCAGAGTCAGACCAAGCCACAACGGCATTCATCACACCATACGCCCCATTCCGCTTCAACACAATGCCCTTCGGGCTCAAAAACGCCGGCGCAACATATCAGCGCATGATTCAGACATGTCTGGCAAACCAGATCAGCAAAACAGTGGAGGCATACGTAGATGATGTGGTCGTTAAAACAAGACATGTCGAATCTCTAGTAGACGACTTGAGGCTAACATTCGATAACCTCCGAACATACGACATCAAGCTCAATCCGGAAAAATGCGTTTTTGCATTCCAGCCGGAAAGCTCTTGGGCTTCATTGTATCCGGTAGAGGAATTGAAGCAAATCCAGCCTAGATCCGAGCTCTGTCACAATTGGATATCCTGAAGGACCTCAAACAAATATAAAAATTAACCAGATGCATGGCGGCTCTAAGCCGCTTTATCTCCCGCTTAGGAGAAAAAGCCCTACCCCTTTACCGCCTCCTTCGGCGCACCGAACACTTCGAGTGGACGGATGCAGCCACGGCCGGACTCGACAAAATAAAAGCCATCTTGGCAACAAACCCAGTCCTAGCCGCGCCAAACATTGGCGAACCAATGCTATTATACATTGCAGCAACCCATCAGGTCGTAAGCGCAGCGCTCGTCGTCGAACGAGAAACGGACGGACACAAATTTCCCCTTCAAAAGCCGGTCTATTATGTGTCCATTGTCCTTACTCCATGCAAGTCATGGTACCCGCATTATCAAAAGATTGCGTACGCGGTATTTATGGCATCCCGGAAGCTGCGACACTACTTTCAAGAGTGTTCAATAACAGTAGCCTCGGAAGTGCCACTTAACGATATTATAAACAACCGCGACACGACGGGCCGGATTGCAAAATGGGCCATTGAGCTCCTCCCGTTCGACATAACTTACAAGCCATGGTGAGCTATCAAGTCGCAAGTTTTGGCCGACTTCGTCGCAGAATGGAAGGAGGCCGAACTCCCTAAAGAGTACGGCACATATTCAAACTGGGCCATGCACTTCGACGGCTCCAAAATGTTGGCCAGTCTAGGGGCTGGCGTCGTTTTGACGTCCCCCATAGGAGACACAGTTCAATACGTACTCCAGATAATGTACACGGACTCCAACAACGCAGCCGAATATGAGGCCCTTTTACATGGTCTCCGGATGGCAGTATCCATGGGCATTCAATGCCTAGAGGTGCGTGGGGACTCGAACCTCGTAATATCCCAAATAAATGGAGACTTTAATGCCAAGTATCCAAAAATGGCAGCTTATCGCAACGCCGTCCTAAAAATGTCAGCTCGGTTCGAAGGCCTCGAATTTCACCATATAGCCCGGGAAAATAATCAGGCGGCAGATGTCCTGGCATGCATCGACGCAAAACGCGATGTAGTCCCCCCCCCCCCCCCCAACATCTTCTTGGAAAGGTTGTTCAAGCCGTCCGTAGTATGGGAAGGGGAACCTGGCAATAACGGCCCGTACCCAACCGCACTGCCCGACACCGAACACTCTAACATATTTGGAGGCTCTGCCAATGAAATAACACCTTCAGCCCACGTAATAATGGCCATCATCGCCCCGTGGACAGAACCATCCCTCGCCTACCTTACCAGGCAGGAACTCCCTGAGGACCAAAATGAGGCACGCTGCATAGTGCGGCGATCTAAAGCCTATAAAGTCCATGAGGGAGAGCTTTATAAGAAAAGCACTACCGGATTCCTTCAAAGCTGCATCTTCGAAGAGGAAGGGCGGAACCTCCTGGCTGAAATTCATGCCGGACTCAGCGGTCATCACGCTGCAGCTCGGTCCCTTGTAAGCAAGGCCTTCTGTACAGGCTTTTGTTGGCCGACGGCCCGGGCAGACGCCCAGGACTTAGTCCAACGATGCGTCGGTTGCCAGCTTTTTGCAAACCAAAGCCATATGCCACCCACCGCCCTCCAAACTATCCCCATCACCTGGCCCTTCGCGGTCTGGGGGCCTGACATGGTTGGACCCCTTAAAGGCGGAACCCACAAGAAAAAATACTTACTGGTCATGGTGGATAAGTTCACCAAATGGATTGAAGCCAAGCCTGTTAAGACGGCTGAATCGAGACCGGTGATAGACTTTATATCCGGGGTTGTACACCGTTACGGCGTCCCCCACAGCACCATCACTGATAACGGCACGAACTTTATGGCCGATGAGGTAAAACTCTAGTGCAAAAACATGGGCACCAAGCTCGATTATGCTTCCGTCTATCACCCACAAACCAACAGCCAGGTCGAACGTGCAAATGGTCTTATCATGAGTGGCATCAAACCCAGATTAGTGCGGTCCCTCAAGGAATCTAATGTGCACTGGGTAGAGGAGCTCGACTCCATACTCTGGGGGCTGCGGACCACGCCGAATCGCACCACCGGATACACACCATTCTTCATGGTGTACGGCGCAGAGGCAGTTTTGCCCTGCGATATAATTCATGACTCACCTCGAGTGCGCATGTACGAAGAAAGAGAAGCCGAGCTCGATCGGCAGGACAGTTTGGACGCCTTGGAGGAAGAGTGAGACGTGGCAAAAGCCCGTTCCGCATTCTATCAACAGCAGGCTCGAAGATACCAAAGCAGAGAAGTACGGGCCAAAAATTACAACGTTGGCAAATTATTTCTATGCCTGCCGGACACGAAAAAGGACAAACTCAAGCCCAAGTGGGAAGGTCCCTTCATAATTGACCAAGTCTTGACTGGTGGAGCGTACCGCCTGTGAGATGCATCGGATAACCGACTCGAGCCGAACCCATGGAACGCAGCCTGTCTCCGAAGATTCTATGCCTAGCGCCGGACTCTGTGTTCGTCTCCTTCCTCTGTCCATTTTTTACATACTTTCTGTCTTACATTTCTCTCCTTCTCCTCTCTCTCTCTCTCTTATAGCCTTTAAAGGCTCATAAAATGATGTGCTATTCATGCTCATTAAACCTGGGGGCTTCTTTAAACAGAAGCTTATTTATACGGGCTTCATGCCCAACACATGTGTCACACTTCCGCATGTACCTTTTATTCGCCATGATATGCATCGATATGACTTAAGTTTTGGCCAAGCTGGGTTGCCTCGCTCCTGTGCTTACCCCTACGTTCCCGATTGTTCGGCTAGGTGGTAAAGGGAGCACCTTTGCGATTGTTACTGCCGGGTCAGCCGGATGTGTACCTCAGACTGGGTGAAGCCGAAAGCTAGCGTTCTTAAGGGAATATTCGCTCGGTGAAATAAGATGATCTTTTTTTTTCTATACACCCCCAGATGTTTTTCCTGCGCCTCTTTTCGTAGAATGGACATGCACTTTAGGGCATGCCTCCCAGGGAAAGGAACCCCTAAAGGAACTATTCTCCCTGGAAGATGTTTCTTACTAACCATGTAATATAACATAACTAGTTGGGCACTTGTCTGTTCAAGCACTAATGACCCATACGCCTGGTCTCCATGCATACCCTGGTTCTTATATAACCGCGAGGGTATTCGGACACACTCCGGACCGTCAGGTCCCGAGGTTGAAGCGAAAAGGTCGGCCATGACAAACGATCTACAATCCGGCTAGAAGGCATTACACATGTCAATTAAAATTACATAGTCAATCTGACTGATTGTATTCCTCTTCAATACCATCTAACAGGCCGTCTAGTTTACAGTCCTGTTGGGAATACTTTGCGGCCAACTCTACTTGGCCGTATACTAAGCTCACAGGGATCTCCTTCCCATCGGGCCCTACGGGTCCGACCTCGGCCATATGGTTTGGGTCAGCCTTCGTGTACCGTGTCTTCACCATGGCCCAGGCCTCCCTGGCGCCTTGACGGCAGGCCAACATCTTCCACAATCGGAAGCGCCGCCGCGCACCCTTCAGCTTCTCTACAAGCTCTCCAAGGCCTTTGGGCATGGAGACGGATGGCCACAAAGCCTGGCCGACGCCTTGCATCACCTGCTGAACTCGCTCGTGCAGTTGTGAAAGCTCGGGAAGAAGGTCTCCCGTAGAACCGGGCATTTCCTCTGCAGGACGACCTATTAGCATACCTACATACATTACTCTGTTAGTCGACTTCCTCGCCGAACTCTTTTTTCAAAGTTCGTTTAAGCACTTACTATATATGCCGCGTCGAAGCCGCTGATTCTCCTTCATGGAGTCCAACAGCTGGGCACGAACGTCCTTCAGTTCAACGCCCAGCTTGGTGTTGGCATCTTGGAGATCGTTCTTCTCCTGCCTCACCTTTGTCAGCACGCTCTCACCAGCTTTCAGATGGCGTTGGAGTTTTCGCACTTCCGGATTTAATCCGGCGCCATCTGCAATTTCATTTGTCAGATTTGCACCCACGCCGCACTTCGCAAAATACTTATCTTTCGAAGCGTATATTACCAGAGGGGGTCTCCTTGGGCTCCCCTGCCGCGGCTAGTGCGGCCTCAAGTTGGGCTTTGCACTCTTCCAGCTCCTGGGATAGCAGGGTATTCTTTTCTGTAAGAACCTGCATAACAGATGATCCTTAAATCAGTTATTCTAACTGTTTCAAGTCTCGGGGGCTACTGGTACATATATATAATTACCAAAATTTTCTTACCTGTATGTCTTTCACATACTGCTCTGTGGCTCTGGCTAGACCATTTTGAGCGGCACGGAGGTACACGTCTCCTGAATTGAAGGCATCCAATGCCTCTTGGGAGAAACAAGCGTCACGAAGAACTGTCCGGCGACGCCTGTGGCTCATGGCACTCTCCACCTCTGAATTGGTGGCAGACAGCCTATCTGCATCCTCCGTCAGAGGAGCGTCCGGTGCGCGCCTCGTGTTCGCCTCCGCTTCCGGACCAGGCTTTGGAGCCTGGCTGGTGGAGGCGCGATTGGCAGCCTCTCCGGATATAGTCCGGCGAGGTCTCTTCGTCCTGAAGAGAGCACGAGCGTTAATATGCCTCGAAGGAATAACACCTGGGAATAAGGTGGCGCGCTATACCTTTGTGCCGGTGCCTCAGTCCGGACCGCACTTCTTTTCAGCTCGCGGGGCCTTGCCGCCCCTCGTTGGCTAGTCGCCGCAGGTTCGGCCTCCCGTCTCAAGGACCTCCCCTGCAAAACACGGTTGTCATACGGCAATCGAAAACACGCGAGGACAGATCCCTTTTCAAAGTGATGGGACTCCGGTCCCAGTTACCTGTGAGGCTGGGAGTAGCCCTGGATAATCGGCCGTAATGGCCACCAAGATGTTGTCCTTGCTCAATTGATGAAACACTCCATCAATCAGCTCCACAGATAAGTCCGGATCCTCTTGAGAGGTCGGGTCGAGGGACCGTCCCGGATCCTCGGGTTGTGGAGGAGGGCTGTTTATTTCTTTAACAGCCTGGCGCAGTTCCTGTGTTGAAGTCATTAGACTGAAAATTTAACAATGGGAATATAAAATGGATGGGCAAGTAAAAGTGTCCACTTACCCAACTTGGGGGATTGTACATAGAAAATCCACCCTGTGGGTTGACGCGGAGAAATTACTCCTCTTCTCCCTTGTACAAAGCGGACAAGGTCTTTATTAGAGCGGCAGCCGAATCAAGCCCCTTACAACCGTAGCGGGTGGCGTCGTCCTCCCCATTGAAGTCCCACATGGGGCGGCCTCTATACTGAAGCGGCTGCACCCCTCGCATGATGCATGCGGCCATGACCCCGATCATGGTTAGTCTGGAATGAGCTAACAACCTTATCCGACCCATCAGGTAAATAACGTCCCTGTCATTTTCCCTCTGAGGGCTCCATGGACGCCATCTTAGGCGCTTCTTTAGGGGAGCACTGTCGAACTCAGGGAGGCCAATCCGGACAGGATCCGGCAGCGGGACGTCCTTTGTATAAAACCATTCCGAAGGCCAGTCCTCGGACACCTTCTTTGGGGTTCCGGATAGATATCCGGTCCCGGCGATGCGCCACACTTCGGCTCCGCCCACCTGATATATTGACCCCTCCTTAGAGCGGGGCACAAGGCAGAATAGCCTTTTCCACAGCGCGAAATGAGCCTCGCAGCCCAAGAATAGCTCGCAAAGGGCTACGAAGCCCGCGATATGCAATATGGAGGCAGGCATGAGGTTGTGCAGCTGGAGGCCATGGAACTCCATAAGCCCTGGGAGAAACGGATGAATTGGAAATCCGAGCCCTCTTATTAAGTAAGGGGCAAGGCATACCCGCTCTCCTTTGGAGGGATTGGGGGCGCTCTTCGCTTGCTCTCCACCATTATAGGTGGCAAGTCCGGCTCAAACCGGGACCATATAGGCCGGGGGGAGAAATCCCTTGGTCTGGAGCGTCACTAGCTCGCTGTGCGGGATGGAGCACCTCTTCCAATCTCCAGGCTGAGGGCTGGAAGGGTGAGAGAAGGAGCTGCGGCGGCCGGCCATGATGGAATGGACCTCTGTCGGATACGCTCTGATGAATACTCGCGGAAGGGAGAAGGTGTGGTTTGGATCTAAATCCTCGTCCCCTTAAATAGGCGGCTCATTCACACGGCTAGGGGTGTAAATATAAAAAACACCCTGACTTTTTTATTCGTTTGACACGTGGAAAACGGCCATTATTGGGCGTAGATGCCAAGGAGCACTACATTTACAAGAAACCGGACACTGTTCAACAGGTACACGGAATTTGGAGAAGAACCCGCCTTGCAATACCGAAGACAATTTGCTCCCGATCTATCATACTAAAACCTGAACTAAATCAAAAAGTTTCATTGCCTTCTCCTACTCATACTCAAATCAAATCAAATTTTACCGAAATATAGAATATGATGGGTGTGAGATTTATGTCGAACATGATTGATGTTGTACCACTAGAATATGTATGCCCTCGATGCAATAGACATATAATTAGCTAGTGGAATAGTAATATATATGTGTGAAATTTCATCAATATACATGCTTGTATCTAAGGTCTATAAAAAAGACTAATACATGCATAAAATGGGCTTGAATCTTTTTTCTTTTCTAGCCAAAATTTTATATTTTTTGTGTAGCATATCATATAAATTATTATTGAACAAAAATTAGCAGGTACTTAGAGAACATGGATACGCCTCGAAAAAGAGCACATGCATACGTATTTGTGTATTTTTTTAACTTTTAAGCACTATTTTTGAGTTGTTCAAGAAAGAAGGGCTCCAATGCCCCCATGCTCCAAATATCTTTGTGTTATGTTTGGATCGTAGCCATGCATATTTCTTGTTACATTTTTTAAAGTTGGACCACCTTGTTACAAAATTCTAGATCGACCACTATGAGGTCATCTCCAATATGGTTCATCAAAACAAACACACCAAATATCCGCGGACACGTTTGGACATGTGCACACATAGCGTTATGGGAGCCGATCATCATAAGTAGCCATAAAATCCGGACACACCAAATTTCTGCGGACACCGACCAGGCGGCTCTAGAGGAAAAAACACATGGACTGTGAGGACATGTGATTCAATTGACAATCGGCCAATGAGACTGTCTAGACTCCCCGAAATCTCCATCAGGTTTGGTTCGGGTTTAGGTGATTTTTGTGTATTTTATGGTTTGAACTGATTAACAAAAAATTGATGTCCCCCGCTGGGTAGCAAAAATTGTCCAAACACGTTGGCCCGAATATTTACGAGTGTTTCAATGAACCGCGTTTGTGTTGCCCTAACTCCCTACTATCGGAAATATTTTTTGGTGGATCCCTCAATAAGGTACTCTGGCCAGACAAGTAGATTAGATGTGAAACAACAGAGGGTTTACCCAAGTTCGTACGCTTATTATGAATATAAACCCTACTTCCTGCTCAATTGTATTGATTGAGTAAAGGGGTTACAAACATAATTAAGGCATTGAGTATCAATTATATGATTCGTTGTCTATCAACTAACTCTGCCCCAACTTATATATAATATCGGGGCCCTAGGGTTTACAAGTACCTAGTCGATTAGGGTTGTGGAGGAGTCTAGTTGGGCACTAGTCGCTTTTGCGTCACATTGCTAGGGCTTCCCACAAGAACCAACCAGTTGGGCTGGCCCATTTTAGCGAGTTAGTTCAGTTTTTACTCCCTTTCTTTTTCTGCTCTTTTTTTTACAATTCTTTCTTTTTCAAAAAAGATCCCTTTTAAAAATGCTTGGAAATTTAAAAAATGAATTTTAAAAAATATTCGAGATTTCTACAAAAAATCATGTTTCAATTTTTTTTTCAAAATTTCAAAAGATGCTACCTTTTCCAAAAATTGAGAAAATGGTTGTGTTTCCAAAAAATATTCGGAATTTCAATTTTACTTTGGGATTTAAAAAATTGTTTGGGTTTTTTTAAACTTCTTTTCAAAATTAGTTTGTAAATTCAAAAAATATTCAGTATTTTTTTTAAAAAAAACTGCTTCTTCAAAAAATGTTTGTATTTTTCAAAATATTTCAAATTCCAATTTTTCATACTTTTAATTTTTTCTACCTTTTTGTAAAATCGAATTTTTTAAAAAGGTTCATTATTTCCCAAAAAACATGTTTCTTAAATGATTCTCACATCAAAAAATTTCAAATATTTTTAAAATATTTATTTTCATGTGTTTCAAAAACGAATGGAAAGAGAACAAAAAGATCCTTGCAGTAGTTGATCGCTTACAGTAGCGTGGTCGCTGCAACACACGACGATCCGTCCTAGTAGGGGCGCTCCCTGTGCGGGATGCTGACTATACGAGGCCTCTTATACGGCGCAGCACGCGCTGCGAAGGAAGCGGGCGCGCACCCCCCGCTCCCCTTCTGGGCCGGCTCATGTGTGGCCGGGACGCTGCCTTTTTGCGGATGTTTCCTTTTTCTGTTTTTCCTGTTCATTTTTTTTCTTTTTTTTAATAATTCGGGATATCAAAAGGTCTTAAATTTAAGAAAAGTTGCTAATTTTGAATAAAACAATCAAGATTTCTCGAAAAAAAGTAGGGATGCTCCCTGTGCGGGAGGCCAACTATACGCCACATATTAGTGGCGGATCCTATTTGACGCGTGCGTGCGTGAGGGAGCCGTGGTTTTGCTGAAGCGAGCTCCACATTGGGCCGGCCTTTGTACGGATTTCGTGTGCCGTTTTACTTTGCTGTTTTCTGCAGAGTTTTTTTTTTCATTTTTCTTCTATGGTTTTTTGCTTCCAGTTTTCACTGTTTCTTCCCGGTTTTTAGTTGTTGTGTTCCCTTTTTATTTTTCTATTTTGGTTCTCTTTTTTCTTTCATTTTTTATTTTACAGACTTTTCTCTATTTGTTTTTCTCTTTCTCTTTTCATCCCTATTATATAAAAAGTTTACCGCGTATTAGAAAATGTTCATCGTATTAAGAAGATTAAGAAGATATACATCATATGATATGAAAACGTTTGCCTTGCATTATAAAAATTTCCATCGTGTATTACAAAAAAATGTATCATATATTATGAAATTACTAATGTATTTCTTTTACTAAATGTTCAATGTGTATTCCAAAATTATTCAACGCGTATATTTGTATTTTATAAAAAATGTTCAACATGTATTAAAACAGTTCATTCTGTAATACAAAAAAGCAATCATGTACAACGTATATAAAGAACATGTTCAACGGATATTTCAAACATTGATTGTACATTTTTTGAAATTTTCAAAAGAATACGATACTTAAACTTTCGCGCCTATAATCTATCAATAGAACTCACCAGTTCCAGCAGTTTGTAGCACTCGTTCACATTTCGCAAAAAAAAGGAGCACTCGTTCACAAGGGGGAGGTCGCGAGAATGAGCGCCTATTTGTTTTAGTTGTCCAAAAGCTCGTTCACCTCCTGATGGGCCGCGACCCATTCGCTCTGCCTTCAGCGAAGACTCTACTATTTGCCGCCTATGGGCTGCAAATAAGAGCTCCCTCCAAGGGGCACCCCTATTTCTCGCTTTAAGCGAGCAAAGGGGATGCCTCACGTCGGGGTAGCGCGGATGGGCCGGCCCATCAGCGCGGGAGTGCACGGCCTATTTTTTTTTTCCTGTTTTCCATTCTACTCCCTTCATCCCAAAATAAGTGTCTTAACTTTGTACTAACTTTAATACAAAGTTGTACTAAGCTTGAGACACTTATTTGGAGACGGAGGGAGTAGTTTTTTGCTTTATTTTCGTACTTTTCATCATACTTTAAAATATTCTACATATATATACAAAACAACCTCTTTAAAATACATTTGAAAACTGTTCAAAAGGTATTTGAAAAATATTGAATAAGTATTTAAAAATATTGAACAAGTATTTGAGAAAAATGTTGAACAACTATCTGAAAATTATGAATAAGTATTTTAAATGTTGAACAAGTATTTTAAAAATGTTTAATAAGTATTAAATATTGTCAAATGAGTATTAGAAAAATGTTGAACGAGTACTTAAAAATGTTGAATAAGTATTAAAAATATTTAATGTGTATTTGAAAAATGCAGAACATGTATTTTAAAAATGTTGAATAAGTATTAAAATGCCGTGCAATTATTTCAAAAAATTTGAATAAGCATTCGGACAATGTTGAAGGAGTATACAGAAAATGTCGATCACTTACTAAAGAAATGTTTTTTACATATATGAAAATGTAGATTGAAAGTGAAAACAAACATAAGAAAAATCAAAAATGTAAAATCAATAACAAAAGCAAACAAAAATGGAGAAGAAATAAGAAAACTAAACAAAGAATGAAGAAGAAAAAAACAAAAAAAAAGAAAACCTTGTCAAAAAACAAAAACAAAAAACAAAAAATAACAAAGAACGCATGAAAACTATTGAAAAACTAGATGAAATGGAGAAAAGAAACAAAGCAAAGTCAGTGAAAATCGGAAAAAACAAAAGCGAAAACCTGAAAAGTATTGTATATCCGGATTTTTTACTTCATTCAACTCGCGCCCTATGTTCCTGACAAGAACTAGGCGTTTGCTTAGTGGTAGCACCGTAATGAAGCAAACACGATATCTTGGGATTCTAGAGCCTTCGAACCATCTGTCTTCCTAGAAGAGAGTTGAGGCGCCATCTCTCACCGTCGCTCGTGAGGCAGCCTAGAACAGTTGCATTGCCTCCTGAGGCACTGTAACATCAAACTCCGCCCATGGTCGCTGATGGTCTGTACGCTGGAGCCATGGCCATCTGGCCTGCACCGCCAAGTTTGGGTGAGCTGTAATTGCAAGAAAGCCCGAACAGTGCAACAGGCAGCGATGGAGGGCATGTGGGTCTCCGATGTCGGGCCAGAGATGTTGGACCACGAGATTCACGAGTACCTTGGTCTCTGGACGGCCATGCAGCAAGTGGAACTCAACCACACCAACTTTGACTCGATAGCCTGGGTTTGGGAGAAAACCGGAGCCTTCGCGGCTCGTTCGGCATATGCGGCAAAATTCTAGGCAAGAGAGGTTAGCCCCACGACCACATTCACTTGGAAGTCAAGAGCGCCCCAATAATGCCGCTTCTTCGCTTGGCTCGCACTCCAGAACAAATGTTGGACCTCGGATAGGCTAGAGAGGGGTGGCCTTGATCACCAGGAGTGTCGGTGTCAAAACCGGCGGATCTTGGGTAGGGGGTCCCGAACTGTGCGTCTAGGCGGATGGTAACAGGAGACAAGGGACACGATGTTTTTACCCAGGTTCGGGCCCTCTCGATGGAGGTAAAACCCTACGTCCTGCTTGATTAATATTGATGATATGGATAGTACAAGAGTGGATCTACCACGAGATCAGAGAGGCTAAAGCTAGAAGCTAGCCTATGGTATGATTGTTGTCCCTACGGACTAAAACCCTCCGGTTTATATAGACACCGGAGAGGGCTAGGGTTACATAGAGTCGGTTACAATGGTAGGAGATCTACATATCCGTATCGCCAAGCTTGCCTTCCACGCCAAGGAAAGTCCCTTCCGGACATGGGACGAAGTCTTCAATCTTGTATCTTCATAGTCTAGGAGTCCGGCCGAAGGTATAGCCCGGCTATCCGGACACCCCCTAATCCAGGACTCCCTCAGTAGCCCCCGAACCAGGCTTCAATGACGATGAGTCCGGCGCGCAAATTGTCTTCGGCATTGCAAGACGGGTTGTCCTCCAAATTCCATGTACCTGTTGAATAATGTCCGGTTTCTTGTAAATGTAGCGCTCCTTGGCTTCTACGTCCAATAATGGCCATCTTCCACGTGTCAAACGAATACGAAAAGTCAGGGTGTTTTTACATTTACACCCCTAGCCGCGTGAATGAGCCGCCTATTTAAGGGACGAGGATTTAGATCCAAACCACACCTTCTCCCCTCCGCGAGTATTCATCAGAGCGTATCCGACAGAGGTCCATTCTATCATGGCCGGCCGCCGCAGCTCCTCCTCTCGTCCTTCCAGCCCTAAGCGTGGAGATTGGGAGAGATGCTCCATCCCGCACAGCGAGCTAGTGACGCTCCAGACCAAGGGATTTCTCCCCCCGGCCTATATGGTCCCGGTTCGAGCCGGACTTGCCACCTATAATGGCGGAGAGCAAGCGGAGAGCGCCCCCAATCCCTCCAAAGGAGAGCGGGTATGCCTTGTCCCTTACTTAATAAGAGGGTTCGGATTTCTAATTCATCCGTTTCTCCGGGGGCTCCTGGAGTTCTATGGCCTCCAGCTTCACAACCTCACGCTTGCCTCCATATTGCATATCGCGGGCTTCCTAGCCCTTTGCGAGCTATTTTTGGGCTGCGAGGCCCATTTCGCGCTGTGGAAAAGGCTATTCTGCCTTGTGCCCCGTTCTCAGAAGGGGTCAATATATCAAGTGGGCGGAGCCGAAGTGTGGCGCATCGCCGAGACCGGATATCTATCCGGAACCCCAAAGAAGGCGTCCGAGGACTGGTCTTCAGAATGGTTTTATAGCCGGATCCTGTCCGGATCGGCCTACCTGGGTTCGACAGTGCTCCCCTAAAGAAGCGCCTAAGCTGGCATCCACGGAGCACTCAGAAGGAAAGCGACAAGGACGTTCTTCACCTGATGGGCCGGATAAGATTGTTAGCTCATTCCGGACTAACCATGATCGGGTCATGGCCGCATGCATCATGCGAGGGGTGCAGCCGCTTCAGTATAGAGGCCACCCCATGTGGGACTTCAACGGGGAGGACGACGCCACCCGCCACGGTCGCAAGGGGCCGGATTCAGCTGCCGCTCTAATAAAGATCTTGTTCGCTTTGTACGAGGGAGAAGAGGAGGGTTTCTCCGCGTCAACCCACAGGGTGGATTTTCTATGTACAATCCCCCAAGTTGGGTAAGTGGACACTTTTACTTGCCCATCCGTTTTATATTCCCATCGTTAAATATTCAGTCTAACGACTTCAACGCAGGAACTGCGCCAGGCTGTTAAAGAAATAAACAGCCCTCCTCCACAACCCGAGGATCCGGGACGGTCCCTCGACCCGGCCTCTCAAGAGGATCCGGACTTATCTATGGAGCTGATTGATGGGGTGTTTCATCAATTGAGCAAGGCCAACGCCTTGGTGGCCATTACAGACGATTACCCAGGGCTACTCCCAGCGTCACAGGTAACTGAGACCGAAGTCCCAGCACTTTGAAAAGGGATCTATCCTCGCGTGTTTTTGATTGCCGTATGACAACCGTGTTTTGCAGGGGAGGTCCTTGAGACGGGAGGCCGAGCCTGCGGCGACTAGCCAACGAGGGGCGGCAAGGCCCCGCGGGCTGAAAAGAAGTGTGGTCTGGACTGAGACGCTGGCGCAAAGGTATAGCGCGCCATCTTATTCCCAGGTGTTATTCCTTCAAGGCATATTAACGCTCGTGCTCTCTTCAGGACGAAGAGACCTCGCCGGACTATATCCGGAGAGGTTGCCAATCGCGCCTCCACCAGCCAGGCTCCAAAGCCTGGTCCGGAAGCGGAGGCGAACACAAGGCGCGCACCGGACGCTCCTCCGACAGAGGATGCGGACAGGCTGTCTGCCACCAATTCCGAGGTGGAGAGTGCCATGAACCACAGGCGTCGCCGGACAGTTCTTCGCGTCACTTGTTTCTCCCAAGAGGCATTGGATGCCTTCAATTCGGGAGATGCGTACCTCCGTGCCGCTCAAAATGGTCTAGCTAGAGCCACGGAGCAATATGTAAAAGACATACGGGTAAGAAAATTTTGGTAATTATATATATACCAATAGCCCCCGAGACTTGAAACAGTTAGAATAACTGATTTAAGGATCATTTGTTATGCAGGTTCTTACAGAAAAGAATACCCTACTGTCCCAGGAGCTGGAAGAGTGCAAAGCCCAACTTGAGGCCGCACTAGCCGCGTCAGGGGAGCCCAATGAGACCCCCTCTGGTAATATACGCTTCGAAAGATAATTATTTTGCGAAGTGCGGCATGGGTGCAAATCTGACAAATAAAATTGCAGATGGCGCCGGATTAAATCCGGAAAAGCAACAACTCCTACGCCAGCTGAAGGCTGGTGAGAGTGTGCTGACAAAGGTGAGGCGGGAGAAGAACGATTTCCAAGATGCCAACACCAAGCTGGGCGTTGAACTGAAGGATGTTTGTGCCCAGCTGTTGGAATCCGTTAAGGAGAATCAGCGGCTTCGACGCAGCATATTTAGTAAGTGCTTAAACGAACTTTGAAAAAAGAGTTCGCCAAGGAAGTCGACTAACAGAGTAATGTCTGTAGGTATGCTAACAGGTCGTCCTGCAGAGGAAATGCCCGGTTCTCCGGGTGACCTTCTTCCCAAGCTCTCACAACTGCACGAGCGAGTTCGGCAGGTGATGCAAGGCGTCGCCCAGGCCTTGTGGCCATCCGTCTCCATGCCCGAAGGCCTTGGAGAGCTTGTAGAGAAGCTGAAGGGAGCGTGGCGGCGCTTCTGATTGTGGAAGATGTCGGCCTGCCGTCAAGGCGCCAGGGAGGCCTGGGCCATGGTGAAGACGCGGTACACGAAGGCTGACCTAAACCACATGGCCGAGGTCGGACCCGTGGGGCCCGATGGGAAGGAGATCCCTGTGAGCTGTAAAGTATTCCCAACAGGACTGTAAGTCAGACGCGGTATACGACCAAGTAGAATTGGCCGCAAAGTATTCCCAACAGGACTGTAAGTTAGACACCCTGTTAGATGGTATTGAAGACGAATACAATCAGTCAGATTGACTATGTAATTTTAATTGACATGTGTAATGCCTTCTAGCCGGATTGTAGATCGTTTGTCATGGCTGACCTTTTCGCTTCAACCTCGTGACCTGATGGTCCGGAGTGTGTCCGAATACCCTCGCGGTTATATAAGAACCGGGGTATGCATGGAGACCAGGTGTAGGGGTCATTAGTGCTTGAACAGACAAGTGCCCAACTAGTTATGTTATATTACATGGTTAGTAAGAAACATCTTCCAGGGAGAATAGTTCCATTAGGGGTTCCTTTCCCTGGGAGGCATGCCCTAAAGTGCATGTCCATTCTACGAAAAGAGACGCAGGAAAAACATCTAGGGGCGTATAGATAAATAAGTGAAAAAAGATCATCTTTAGTTCACCGACCGAATATTCCCTTAAGAACGCTAGCTTTCGGCTTCACCCAGTCTGAGGTACACATCCGGCTGACCCGGCAGTAACAATCGCAGAGGTGCTCCCTTTACCACCTAGCCGAACAATCGGGAACGTAGGGGTAAGCACAGGAGCCAGGCAACCCAGCTTGGCCAAAACTTAAGTCATATCGATGCATATAATGGTGAATAAAAGGTACATGCGGAAGTGTGACACATGTGTTGGGCATGAAGCCCGTATAAATAAGATTTTGTTTAAAGAAGCCCACAGGTTTAATGAGCGCGGATAGCGCGTCACTTTATGAGCCTTTAAAGGCTATAAGAGAGAGAGAGGGGAGAAGGAGAGAAATGTAAGACAAAAAGTATATAAAAAATGGACAGAGGAAGGAGACAAACACAGAGTCCGGCGCTAGGCACAGAATCTTCGGAGACGGGCTGCGTTCCATGGGTTCGGCTCGAGTCAGTTATCCGATGCATCTCGCAGGCGGTACGCTCCACCAGTCAGGACCTGGTCAATTATGAAGGGACCTTCCCACTTGGGCTTGAGTTTGTCCTTTTTCTTGTCCGGCAGGCGTAGAACTAATTCGCCAACGTTGTAATTTTTGGCCCGTACTTCTCTGCTTTGGTATCTTTGAGCCTGCTGTTGATAGAATGCAGAACAGGCTTTTGCCACGTCACGCTCTTCCTCCAAGGCGTCCAAACTGTCCTGTCGATCGAGCTCGGCTTCTCTTTCTTCGTACATGCGCACTCGAGGCGAGTCATGAATTATGTCGCAGGGCAAAACTGCCTCTGCGCCGTACACCGTGAAGAATGGTGTGTATCCAGTGGTGCGATTCGGCGTGGTCCGCAGCCCCCAGAGTATGGAGTTGAGCTCCTCTACCCAATGTGTATTAGATTCCTTAAGGGACCGCACTAATCTGGGTTTGATGCCGCTCATGATAAGACCATTTGCACGTTCGACCTGGCCGTTAGTTTGTAGGTGATAGACGGAAGCATAATCGAGCTTGATGCCCATGTTTTTGTACCAGAGTTTTACCTCGCCGGTCGTAAAGTTCGTGCCGTTATCAGTGATGATGCTATGGGGGACGTCGTAACGGTGTACAACCCCGGATATAAAGTCTATCACCGGTCCGGATTCGGCCGTCTTAACAGGCTTGGCTTCTATCCATTTGGTGAACTTATCCACCATGACCAGTAAGTATTTTTTCTTGTGGGTTCCGCCTTTAAGGGGTCCAACCATGTCAAGCCCCTAGATCGCGAAGGGCCAAGTGATGGGGATAGTTTGGAGGGCGTGGGTGGCATATGGCTTTGGTTTGCAAAAAGCTGGCAACCGACGCATCGTTGGACTAAGTCCTGGGCGTCTGCCCGGGCTGTCGGCCAATAAAAGCCTGTACGGAAGGCCTTGCTTACAAGGGACCGAGCTGCAGCGTGATGACCGCCGAGTCCGGCATGAATTTCAGCCAGGAGGTTCCTCCCTTCCTCTTCGGAGATGCACCTTTGAAGGACTCCGGTAGTGCTTTTATTATAAAGCTCTCCCTCATGGACTTTATAGGCTTTAGATCGCCGCACTATGCAGCGTGCCTCATTTTGGTCCTCGGGGAGTTCCTGCCTAGTAAGGTAGGCGAGGAATGGTTCTGTCCACGGGGGGATGACGGCCATTATTACGTGGGCCGAAGGTGTTATTTCATTGGCAGAGCCTCCAATTATGTCAGAGTGTTCGGTGTCGGGCAGTGCGGTTGGGTCCGGGCTGTTATTGCCGGGTTCCCCTTCCCATACTATGGATGGCTTGAACAGCCTTTCCAAGAAGATGTTGGGGGGGACTACATCGCGTTTTGCGCCGATGCATGCCAGGACATCTGCCGCCTGATTATTTTCCCGGGCTATATGGTGAAATTCGAGCCCTTCGAACCGAGCTGACATTTTTAGGACGGCGTTGCGATAAGCTGCCATTTTTGGATCCTTGGCATCAAAGTCTCCATTTATTTGGGATATTGCGAGGTTCGAGTCCCGGCGCACCTCTAGGCGTTGAATGCCCATGGATACTACCATCCGGAGACCATGTAAAAGGGCCTCATATTCGGCTGCATTGTTGGAGTCTGTGTACATTATCTGGAGTACGTATTGAATTGTGTCTCCTGTGGGGGACGTCAAAACGACGCCAGCCCCTAGACCGGCCAACATTTTGGAGCCGTCGAAGTGCATGACCCAGTTTGAATATGTGCCGTACTCTTTAGGGAGTTCGGCCTCCGTCCATTATGGGGCGAAGTCGGCCAAAACTTGTGACTTGATAGCTCGCCGTGGCTTGTAAGTTATGTCGAACGGGAGGAGCTCAATGGCCCATTTTGCAATCCGGCCCATCGCGTCGCGGTTGTTTATAATATCGTTAAGTGGCACTTCCGAGGCTACTGTTATTGAACACTCTTGAAAGTACGCAGCTTCCGGAATGCCATAAATACGGCGTACGTAATCTTTTGATAATGCGGGTACCGTGACTTGCACGGAGTAAGGACAGTGGACACATAGTAGACCGGCTTTTGAAGGGGGAATTTGTGTCCGTCCGTTTCTCGTTCGACGACGAGCACTGCGCTTACGACCTGATGGGTTGCTGCAATGTATAATAGCATTGGTTCGCCAATGTTTGGCGCGGCCAGGACTGAGTTTGTTGCCAAGATGGCTTTTATTTCGCCGAGTCCGGCCGTGGCTGCATCTGTCCACTCGAAGTGTTCGGTGCGCCGAAGGAGGCGGTAAAGGGGTTGGGCCTTTTCTCCCAAGCGGGAGATAAAGCGGCTTAGAGCCGCCACGCATCCAGTTAATTTTTGTATTTGTTTGAGGTCCTTCGGGATATCCAATTGTGACAGAGCTCAGATCTTGGCTGGATTTGCTTCAATTCCTCTACCGGATACAATGAAGCCCAAGAGCTTTCCGGCTGGAACACCGAAAACGCATTTTTCCGGGTTGAGCTTGATGTCGTATGTTCGAAGGTTATCGAATGTTAGCCTCAAGTCGTCTACTAGAGATTCGACATGTCTTGTTTTAACGACCACATCATCTACGTATGCCTCCACTGTTTTGCTGATCTGGTTTACCAGACATGTCTGAATCATGCGCTGATATGTTGCGCCGGCGTTTTTTAGCCCGAAGGGCATTGTGTTGAAGCAGAATGGGCCGTATGGTGTGATGAATGCCGTTGCGGCTTGGTCTGACTCTGCCATCTTTATTTGATGGTAGCCGGAGTATGCGTCGAGGAAACACAATGAATCGTGTCCTGCGGTAGCGTTGATAATTTGATCGATGCGGGGGAGATGGAAGGGATCCTTTGGGCAAGCCTTGTTAAGGTCTTTAAAATCAACGCACAGGCGCCAGGATTTGTCCTTCTTTGGTACCATCACCAGGTTTGCTAGCCAGTCCGGGTGTTTTATATCTTTGATGAATCCGGCCTCCAATAGCTTGGCTAGTTCCTCTCCCATGGCCTATCTCTTAGGTTCGGAAAAACGCCGAAGAGCCTGCTTGACTGGCTTGAATCCTTTTAGGATATTTAAGCTGTGTTCGGCCAGCCTGCGTGGGATTCCTGGCATGTTCGAAGGGTGCCAGGCGAAAATGTCCTAGTTCTCTCGTAGGAACTCTCGCAGTGCGGCATCTACATCAGGGTTTAACTATGCCCCGATGGAAGCTGTTTTATTGGGGTCCGTTGGATGGACCTGGAATTTGACTATTTCGTCCGCCGGTTTAAAGGTGGACTTGGATCTTTTGTCGAGTATCACATCGTCCCTATTCACCATGGACCGCAGCGCAGTCAGTTCCTCGGCCGCTAGGGCTTCGTATAGCGCCTCGAGGGCCAGTGCGGCTGTCTTGTTTTCGGCACGGAGTGCTATGTCCGGATCACTAGCGGGAGTGATGATTCCGTTAGGCCCGGGCATCTTGAGCTTCATGTACCCGTAATGGGGTATTGCTTGGAAGATTGTAAACGCTTCCAGCCCTAGCAGAGCGTGATATCCGCTACTGAATGGGGCCACTTGGAACGTGACCTCTTCGGACCTGTAATTATCCGGCGTGCCAAACACCACATCTAGTGTGATTTTTCCTGTACAGCGCGCTTCCTGACTGGGGATTATTCCTCTAAAGGTTGTGCTGCTTCACTCAATGCGGTTCCAATCTATTTCCATTTTTTGGAGGGTTTCCTCATAAATGAGGTTCAATCCGCTGCCACCATCCATGAGTACCTTGGTAGGACGAAAGCCGTCCACTATTGGACTGAGGACCAATGCGGCTGGTGCTCAGGCTGTTCGGAATTTAGGTTCATCACTGGCGTTAAAAGTAATAGCCGTGTCACTCCATGGGTTTATTGTTGCTACTTGGTAGACTTCGGCAAGGCTGCGGAGTGTTCTTTTTCGCATATTATTTGATGCGAAAGTCTCGATGACTGTTAATACCGTACTGGTGTCTCTGGGGTGGCTTTCTATGGCTTCTGGAATTAGGAGATCTTCGCCAATTTTTGCCACCTGCCGGAGTATCCAACATGCTTTAAGGCCATGAGTTGGTGTGGTGCCCTCTGCACTGTGAATTTTACAGGGTCCATTAAGCCATCCTTCCACTACGGTTCCGTGCCCTGTAGAGGGCTTTTGCTTTTTGGTATTGAACCCGGGTGTCTGGCGATGATGCACCCTTTTATTTCGGACTGGGTTTGTATTCAGGGCTGGATTGTCCCAAAATTTTATTTCGGTTTTCCAGGCGCTTTCTATCGCATAGTACTTTCGTACTATGGACGCCAAGTCAGCGAAGCGTGTAATATCACGGCGACTTATGGCGTTGAGGATTCCCTTGTCCGTGCAATTATTGCAGAATAATGAAATTGCGTCTTCCTCGCGGCAATCCTTTATCCTGTTCATAACCAGGAGGAATCTGGCCCAGTAATGATGTACTGTTTCTTCGGGCTCTTGCCTAATTTGGGATAGATCGCTTATGTACGGGTGGGTGGAATCAAATCCGAAACCTCACCCAATCTGAGACCTAGGGGCCAAGGAGTTTCCGAACTCGGAAGTTTGGATTCTTGGATGCTGTCCAATGAATCTAGCCCATCGCCTGACTTTAAGTTCAGGTCTTGAGTGATGTCCTCCCCTCCGCGGGTATCCGGCTTGGAGGGATCGGGAATCCGGACGTAGCTAGTCCTTAAGATAGATGAAGGTTCGCCGCACTGTCCCTCTACCACGGCAACGTGATGGGTGACCTGGTGAGAGTTAATCTCTCTCAGATCGGGTTTAGGCCCAATCTGGTCGTCATCCGTAGCGACTCCCAGGGCGGCGATGCGATCCAAGAGCTCGTTTAGGGAAGAGAGCTCCATTGGATCTAGCTACTTGGTGAATTCCGAGCTGACGTGAAGATTGCTTTCGATGACCCGAGAGGTCATCGTCGGTGCAGCAGCCGAACAGGCGGTCATAAGGAAACCACCTAGCCGGAGAGTTTGGCCGACAGCCAAAGCTCCCTTAGCAATGGTGCCATCTTTAAAGACGGGATGAGGCATCCTTCCTGATGGCGACGGCACAGAGGAACTCTCAATGAAAGCACCAATGTCGGTGTCAAAACCGGCGGATCTCGGGTAGGGGGTCCCGAACTATGCGTCTAGGCGGATGGTAACAGGAGACAAGGGGCACGATGTTTTTACCCAGGTTCCGGCCCTCTCGATGGAGGTAAAACCCTACATCCTGCTTAATTAATATTGATGATATGGGTAGTACAAGAGTGGATCTACAATGAGATCAGAGAGGCTAAACCCTAGAAGCTAGCCTATGGTATGATTGTTGTCCCTACGGACTAAAACCCTCCGGTTTATATAGACAACGGAGAGGGCTAGGGTTACACAGAGTCGGTTACAATGGTAGGAGATCTACATATCCGTATCGCCAAGCTTGCCTTCCACGCTAAGGAAAGTCCCTTCCGGACACGGGACGAAGTCTTCAATCTTGTATCTTCATAGTCTAGGAGTCCGGCCGAAGGTATAGCCCGACTATCCGGACACCCCCTAATCCAGGACTCCCTCAAGGAGGCTTGCCCGTTTTGCGATCAAGAGAAAGAAACCATAGATCACATTCTCCTCACTTGTGTCTTTGCACAGCAACTATGGAACATCATTGGCGAGGGCCTTAACAGGCCGGACTGGGTACCGGATCAGGAGTCCAAACTGTTCCCGTGGTGTGCAAATGTGCAGATCAGTGCGGCTTGTACAAAGGAGGTGCGAGCAGTGCTCTTACTTGTTCTCTGGGAGCTGTGGAAGCATAGAAACTCCATAGTGTTCGATGCTTGCTCTCCATCTATGAGCAGACTAGCAAAGACCATCATGCAGGAGTGCACGTATTGGAAACACGCCGGGATCTTCAAGGAAAGCGTGGAGCCGATTCTACAAACATTAGCTAGGTGGGTAGATAGGAGGAGTTAATCTTGTATTTGGACCTTAGGGTGGAGTTGGTGTACATGTAATTTGTAACATCCAACATGGAGGGACTTCGTTTCCCACCCTCTCTTTAATATATAGTACGCACACTCGTGCACATCCGAGAAAAAAAAGATATCTTGGGATCGAACCCCGTGCCGCGTGAGTCCTCTCATTTATTTTCTTTTATTGCGCTAACGGGCCGGCCCTTTACTGTAGAGTCGACACAAGAGATCCTGTACTACTCGCTTAAAGCGAAAAATAGTCACCGCGCCCCTCCAAGTCCTTCTGGTCCTTCTATCCATTAGGACCGTAGGTCCTTACTATTTTGCACCTAGGTCAATTCTCTGGGGCGGCCCATTCCAATATTTCTCCTCGTGGGTTTTTGAAAGGAAGAAAATTGTTCTTTTTTTCTTTCTTTATTCTTAGTGCCCTTTTCATTTTTATTTCTTCTTCTTTTTCCCTTTTCATTTTTCTTTTATACATCTCGTTTTTCTTTTCAAACCCGTGAACTTTTTTCAAACTCGTAACCTTTTTCTAAATCCACAACTTTTTCTGAAGTACATGATTTTTCTATGAAAATTGTGCACACTTTTAATATTCACAAACAAATGAGAACAATTTTCAATTTCTTAACTTTTTTAAATGCAAAAATATTTTTAGTTACATTTTTAAATCCAAGACCATTGGTGAAATTCATAAGAATTTTTCAATTTTTGGAGCAATTTGTTAAATTCATAAAAAAATTACGATCTTTTTCTGAATTTTCCATTTTTTTACAATTCTTCATTTTTTAGACAATTCCAGTATTTAATTCCACTTTCCTGAATATATTTTTGAAAATTCGTGAATAGTTTTTAATCATGAATATATTGTGCAATCTGAAGTTTTTGGGGGTTAATGAATACTTTTTTAAAATTTTAAACCATTTTTGAAATCTTGAACATATTTGTAAATAAAAATAAAAATTTAAAATAAAATAAACACATGGGCGCCACACCCCGCAATGTGCTGGCCGTCTAGCCCAAATCATGTGTGGGAGTACGTGTTTGTTGCGCGATCACCTTGTAGTGCGGAGAAAATCTACCCTCTCCTCTCGGGCGGCGACGTTGATCGCTATTCCCGTTGAGACCCAATCCTCTTCGCTGTACCTATCACCGTTGATCGGAGCCTGGCGCTCCGGCAACACGGGGGGTGGTGGCAGTGGTAGGGAGCACCCCGCCCGCATGACTTTTCCACGGCCAAGAGATCTAATGGCGACCGGGGCTTCAGGATCGGGGGTGACCGATCTGGAGTCCATGATGGAAGAGCTTGGCCTGAACGAAGGCAGCCTTCAAGATGTGATGGTTGAGGATGACGATCTGCCGGAGGAAGCTGTCAGGTGGATGGCGATCGTCCGCGTACACACGAATTAAGCTTACAGCCAGTACTGGTTCTACCGGGATATGAGGGCGGCGTGGGATCTCGCTCGAGAAGTTAAGATCCGCCCCCTCGAGGATAATCTATACACCATGCAGTTCATGTGCCTTGGAGACTGGGAGAGAGTAATGGAGGAGGGTCCCTGGCAGTACAAAGGCAAAGCAGTGGTGGTCGAGCCCTATGATGGCTTCACCAGGCCGTCGGCGGTTGCTTTGGACAAGGTGGAAATCTAGGCTCAAATCCATGACTTCCCTGATGGTTATTTCCCCTTGATCAAATCCCTTGCAGCAACCATTGGTGAATATATTTACCATGAGCCGAGGTCTCAAGACTTAGAAGGCAATTTTGTGTGTGTCCGCGTAAAGATAAACGTCACCGAGCCGCTCAAGAATGCAGTCTCACTGGTCAAGAAAAAGAAAAGAGAGATTTTCAGAGTTAAATATGAGAGACTGCCGGATTGGTGCGCAGTTTGCGGTCTCTTGGGTCATATGCACAAAGAATGTGGTGATGGCGTCCATGACCACAAAACCCTAGTCTTCAAAGATCTACGTGCCTCTTGGTTCCGCGGCCTTGGACAAGGTCTAGGGGAGGGCAAGGCAGGCCGAGGAGGTAGAGGTGCAGGTGGCAAAGGCAACTTCAGAGGAGGCTGTGGTGGACGCGGTCAGGGTCAGTGTAGTCAGAATCACGAAGGGGAGATGCAGGTCGACCCAGAATCATCTGCTGACCTGGAGATGGGAGAAGCGAACATGAACAGAAAGAGATGAGTAACTATTCCTCTCCTCACAGCTCCGGATGCGTCAAACCCACAGAATGATCAATCAGCGGCAGCGACGGGTGTGGCCCCTGCAAGCTCCCCGTCTAAGCAAGACCCAAAGAAGCCAAGAACAACCTCCAACTCTCTGGACAAGAACAGCAGCAAGAACAAGTCTACGACTACACATACTAATGCGCGTTTGGCGGGCCCCAATGGTGGGTCGCGCCTAGCGCAATGAGTTGCCTAGTTTGGAACTATCGCGGGGCTTGCAAACCTGCGACAGTTCGTGAGCTTCAGGACCTCTTGAAGCAACATGCCCCCTCTATTTTTTGTATCCTTGAAACTCGGATAGAGGGTACACGAGTAGAAAATCTAGTTGGTACTCTTGGTTATGATAAAAGCTTTGTTGTAAGCAGCTCCGGGGGAGCGGTGGCATTGGAATATTTTGGAAAGAACAAATAAAGTTAGAAATTATTGGCTACTCTGATTACCATATTGATGTTGAAGTGAAAGAGCTAACAGAAACCCAGACTAGAATCACGTTTATCTATGGTGAAGCACAGACCCAAGAGAGGAATAAAACCTGGGACACTATACGTGGTATAGCGGGTACGAGCAACCTTCCATGGGTGGTCATAGGCGAATTCAACGAGGTCCTCCATGCGCATGAACATGACGGAATTGGTTCGAGGAGCCAAGCTCAAATGGATGCGTTCCGCGACGCCCTTGATACTTGCGGCCTCTCAGACATAGGCTACGGGGGGCTCGGTTGGACCTTTGAGAAGAAGGTAGTGGGAGGATCATATACTAGGGTGAGACTAGACCGGGGAGTAGCCAGTACGGAGTGGCTCTTGGCATTCCCAGTGGCATCCCTAAAGCACTTAACATCGACGAGTTCTGATCATACACCTTTGCTGATATGGATGAAGAATGAGCACGTACGAAGAAGGGGCCCTAGACCTTTCAAATATGAGTTAGCTTGGGAAAGGGACCCAACCCTCCCACCGGTGATTAGCAATGGCTGGACGCAAGCCGCAACAGATACTGTGGATTAGATACACACAAAGCTCGCCTCACTATCGGGTGACCTTGATACATGGGACCGAACGCAGTTTGGTAATGTCCGATAGGAAATAAGGGCTTTAAAGATTGAGCTTGAAGCTCTACGTGCAGCAGCAGGTCGGTCCGAACCGTCTCGGCAAGAAATCAAGATCAATGATCGCCTAATCGAGCTCTTTCACCGTGAAGAGATTCTATGGAGGCAGAGAGCAAGAGTTGAATGGTTACTTCATGGCGATAAAAATACATACTTCTTCCACCTGTGTGTTAGCCGGAGGAGGAGGAAGAATCAGATTAGAGCCTTGCAACGGCCAGATGGACAACTCATTGATAATGCCGATGAGATGGAGACGATGACAACAGCCTATACCACCGAGGGGGTTACGGAGATGGAACAAGTCCTAGACACCGTACCACGCAAAGTCACTCAAGAGATGAACACAGTATTGAACGCTCCATATAGTAGAGAAGAGGTGAAGGTTGCCTTATTCCAAATGTTCCCAACAAAGGCGTCGGGCCCTAATGGCTACCCAGCCCACTTTTTTCAGCGTCATTGGGATATTTGTGGGGAGGAGATCACTAAAGTGGTAATCAGGATTGTGGAAGGCACAGAGTCGGCCGCATGCATTAACGAAACGGTCTTGGTTTTGATACCCAAGGTAAAAAAATCCTACTCTGTTGTCCCAATTCTGACCGATTAGTTTGTGTAATGTTCTTTACAAGATTGCATCAAAGGTGATATCCAACCGATTGAAGCTGACACTCCCTGACATAATATCAGAAGAGCAATCTGCATTTGTCCCAGGCAGGTTGATAATAGATAATATTATCACAGCTTATGAATGTCTCCACTGCATGAAGAGAAACAAGGCAAAGAAGCACCAGTCATATGCACTAAAAGTTGATATGACAAAGGCCTATGACAGGATCGAATGGCCTTATCTCCGGGCCATCATGATCAAACTTGGTTTCAGTGAAAGGTGGGTGAATATAGTAATGTCATTGGTTACAACTATCAAATTTTCATTCATGTTCAATGGGAAGAAATTGGAAGAGTTTGAGCCATCACAAGGAATCAGACAAGGGGACCCAATATCTCCGTACTTGGTCTTGCTAGCAACAGAGGGCCTGTCGTGCCTGTTAAAATCAAAGAGCGAGTCATCCAATCTTGGTGGTTTGCAAGTGGCACCGTCGGCTCCATCGGTGAGCCATCTTTTATTTGCTGATGATAGCCTACTATTCTCTAAGGCAAATAGTAATGGAGCTAATGAGGTGAACCTGGTACTGAATAGTTATTGCCAAGCGTCGGGTCAGCGAATCAACTTT
Source organism: Triticum monococcum (assembly GCA_034509565.1). NCBI lineage: Eukaryota > Viridiplantae > Streptophyta > Magnoliopsida > Poales > Poaceae > Triticum > Triticum monococcum. Next base: position 482,530,608 of record CM067843.1, read on the forward strand.
GCAAAATCTTCTATATATTTCAGCAAAGTGGTTCCTGAAAATGATAGAATGGAGATCAAGAATATATTGAATGTCCCAAATGAAACATTGAATGAGAAGTACCTAGGGATGCCCTCAGATGTGGGAAACTCAAAAAATGGTTCATTTAAATATTTGAAAGATCGGTTATGGAGCCAGGTGCAAGGGTGGACAGAAAACACAATGTCATCAGCAGATAAAGAAGTCTTGGTGAAGGCCGTTGCCCAGGCTGTCCCGGTTTTCTCTATGTCCTGCTTCAAGCTTCCAAGAGGTTTATGCGAACATCTCAATATGCTCATAAGGAAATTTTGGTGGGGCTATAAAGATGGCAAAAGAAAGCCCCACTGGGTCTCATGGAAAGCCATGACACAACCGAAAGGGATGGGAGGCCTAGAGTTTAAGGATTTCGAGCTTTTCAATATCGCCATGTTAGCCCGACAAGCATGGCGCATCCTGCAGAACCCGGAGGCTCTCAGCGCTCGTATCCTGAAGACTATCTACTTCCCCAATACTACCATCATTCAGGCCACATTGGGAGGTCATCCCAGCCAAATCTGGAGGGCAGTTATTGAAGAAAGGGACACACTAAAACAAGGCCTCATTCGTAGAATTGTCAATGGAGAGAGTACATCCATATGGGAGGATACATGGCTGCCTAGAGATGAGATGTTGCAACCATACGAATGTTTGGTAAACAATCCGCCAACTCTGGTTTCTGAGATTATTGATCACACGAATGCGACGTGGGATGCACAATGGATCAGGCAAGTGTTTTTCCCATGGACGTGCAAATGATCATGAGGATTCCTATTTGCACACACAATGCTGGCGATTTTTGGAGTTGGAACTTCAAAAGGAACGGAATCTTCTCGGTCAAGTCTGCTTATCGTATGCTAGTGGCGACCCGTCAACGCAGAGAGGCATGGCTGGAGAATGTTGCCAGACCATCAACAGGGGCAGGCGACGAGCCACAATGGAAGAATCTGTGGAAGATTAAAGTTCCCAGGAAAGTTAGAATGTATCTTTAGAGACTCTCAAAACAGTCACTGCCAACTGAAGATGTTCGAGCGCACTGACACATGGCGGACTCACCCCTGTGCGGAATGTGTGGCGCCCCAGACTCTTGGAAACACTCCCTAATCAACTGCACAATCTCAAGGTGCACCTGAGCACTGGTCAATGACGAGCTAGCCAGTCAACTAGTGAATACCAATGAGACCAAGGCAAAACAATGGTTGTTTACGCTCATTGATTCATTATCGCATGATCAATTCATAATGGTGGTGGTCACACTCTGGGCAATTTGGACAGCCAAACGCAAAGCCATTCATGAGCATATCTTTCAAACCCCTCAAAGCTACTCATTTGTTCGTAAGAAGCTTCATACAAGAGCTTTCGGTCATGTCCAAGAATGGAGCCACCACCATCACAGGAGGGGGTGCAGGGGGGCGCACCACTAGCCTGGCCACACGCCAAAAGGCCCTGCCGATGGGTTACGCAAAAATTGATGTCGATGCCGGAGTCAGAGCGGGCAAGGGAGGCTCGGCAGCGGCTATTTGCCGAGGTCACAATGGTGCTTATCTGGGAAGCTCAGCGCTAGTAATAGCTGGTCTGGATGATCCATTAATACTAGAAACTATCGCATGTAGAGAGGCTCTAGCCCTTGCAGAAGACCTAAACTTACGTAATGTGCTAATTGTGTCTGATTCCAAACAGGCTATACTGGACATCAACAATGCTAGCATGGGAAAGAATGGTTCAATAGTTAGAGAGATCATTACCTGGTCAAGTGATTTTCTTTGTAAATTTATTTTTAAAGGTCGTGCAGCCAATAAGGAAGCACATAGCTTAGCTAGATTTGCTCTTGGTAGAGGGCCGGGGTGGCATACTTGGCTAGGCCAGCCCCACAACCCTAATTGTATCCCACTCTCTATGGATTTTGATGAATAAAGTTGTTTTACCCCCTCAAAAAAAACCTTGTAGTGCGGAGATTAGGACAAAATCACTATTTAAAGGTAACCACTTTTTAAGGTCACTTCCACCTTCTTAGGCGCTGATAAGTAGATCTTAGAAATTAGACCATGTTAATAGGTTTGAATCTAATTTTTTTTCATGAAAAAACCAAAAAAATCACACCCAGAAGCATGGTTTTTCTCATTTTTTCCTTTTTGAGAGTTGCAGTTTTGCTTCTTGCCGAAGCAAATATGTGCTTCTCTTGAAATCCCCCCACAAAAAATTCACGCACAAATTTTCTCATGATTTTTCTCTTTCCGAGAAGCACAGGTGTGCTTCTCACGGAAGCAAATCTGTGTTTCCGTGAAAAGCAAATCTATGCTTCTCGTGAAAGCACCAAAAAATTAAGGATTTGTTTTTATGGTTTTTTTCTTTTCCAAGAAGCACAATTATGCTTATCGTGAAAGCAAATCTATCCCTCCATGAAGAGCAAATCCATGCTTCTCTTTTTTTCACGGAGAAAAGAAATTTAGGTTTTTTTCTCTTCAAAACCTAGGGAAAAGCAGACGAAAAATATCAAAAATCCAAATATGCGTACAACTAAGGGCAGCAAAAGTGACCGTCAGAGGTCCCAACTCCAGTTAGTTGCTCTCATATTATGCTCCTATGCATTAGGCCGGGACGAAGGCTCAGGTATAAAGCGACCTAGGGGGCCTTTTTGACACGTAAAATACGATAGACTAGGATTTCTTCCAAGGCCCCGCATTAGATCGACCTAATGAAGCTTGCTTTCAGCATAATGAGGCACCCCAGGACATAAGAGCGACTCCAACAACTCCCGTATCTTTAAGAACCTATTGTTTATAAAAAGTTGGGGAAAAAAGGTCCGCAACAGCTCCATAAAACCGATTTTTTATGGGATCCCCTATAACCATTGTCTCCATCATGCAAGATTACGGGAAGATGGCTTTCCTGATAATTTCGGATGGCGGATAACCGCCTAAAATTTTACAAGCAGAACATCGTGACGTCGAAACGCCATTGCGCCGCCACTGCGAGGCAGGCCATCATCAAAACATTGCCCCCCCGCCGCCACCACGAGGCCCACCACCGCCCCACCTCACTGCTCCGGAAGCCTTCCCAATTCTATGTCATTGCCTGAGGGCCCTAACGCCTCTTTAATGAAAAATCCGAAAAGAGAATTTTTTCAGGAATTGCGAAAAGTAGGTGTCAGAAAACTTCATATAAATTATACGATCATCCCGTAAAATGACTTTTACAGGAATATTTTCAGAGGAGGTAAGGGCAACTCCAACGCACCAGCGCATTTGGTCCACACAAGTCATTTGGGTCGAAACAAATGAAAACGTAGGCCCAACACGCTGACGTAAACCCAAAATTTGTCTGATGGTTGTTCGTCTAGAGACTGGACGTATTCCCGACCCATATTTGTGCCCTATTTGCGTCCAGATGGAGGTGGCGCTGGCTGCACAGTTGTGCATCCTACACGTCGCCAAACACCATTGGACCGTGCCGGTTGGACGACGAGAGTGCTAGGCCCTCCACTTCCATCGGGAACCTTATGTCCACCGGCGACGGACTGGTCGCGAACTCATACGATGAAGACCGAGTTATTCCATGCTTACATGATTAAATGAGTAAGAATAACATTCATTATCATTGTTTATTTTGAAGGGTAATGATTATTTTCTAGCATTCTTGCATATTATCATTTTGATATCAGATGATTCATCGACTCCCAATATTCATAGCATAAAGGAATTGCATGATAAGACATGTTAGGTAGTGTTTCACATCAAAAATTCTGTTCTTATCATCTACCTACTCGAGGACAAGGAGGAATTAAGCTTGGGGATGCTAATACGTCTCAAACATGTCTATAATTTTTGATTGTTTGATGTGATTATGTTATCAATCTTGTATGCTTTATATGCTATTTTATATCATTTCTGGACTAACCTATTGCTACCTCTTGAGCATGTGTTGGTTTTCCCTTGAAGAGGAAAGGCTGATGCAGCAAAGTAGTGTAAGTATTTCCCTCAGTTTTTGAGAACCAAGGTATCAATCCAGTAGGAGACAACACACAAGTCACCTAGTACCTGCAAAAACAATCAAGAACCTTGCAACCAACACGATAAAGGGGTTGTTAATCCCATCACGGTCACTCGCAAAAGTGAGATCTAATAGAGATAATAAAGTAAATATTTTTGGTATTTTTGTTGTATAGATTGGAAAGTAAAGATTGCAAAATAGTAAACGAGATGCGATGTAAATAAAAAAGATGCAATATAATAAGAAAGAGATCCAGGGGCCATAGGTTTCACTAGTGGCTTCTCTCAAGATAGCATGTATTACGGTGGGTGAACAAATTACTACCGAGCAATTGATAGAAAAGTGCATAGTTATGAGAATATCTAAGGCAATGATCATGAATATAGGCATCACGTCCGTGCCAAGTAGATCGAAATAATTCTGCATCTACTACTATTACTCCACACATCGACCGCTATCCAACATGCATCTAGAGTATTAAGTTCGTAAGAACAGAGTAACGCATTAAGCAAGATGACATGATGTAGAGGGATAAACTCAAGCAATATGATATAAACCCCAACTTTTTATCCTCGATGGCAACAATACAATACATGCCTTGCTGCCCCTACTATCACTGGGAAAGGACACTTCAAGATTGAACCCAAAGCCAAGCACTTCTCCCATTGCAAGAAAGATCAATCTAGTAGGCCAAACTAAACCGATAATTCAAAGAGACTTGCAAAGATATCAAATCATGCATATAAGAATTCAGAGAAGAACCAAATAATATTCATAGATAATCTTGTTCATAAACCCACAATTCATCGGATCTCGGCAAACACACCGCAAAAGAGTATTACATCGAATAGATCTCCAAGAACATCGAGGAGAACTTTGTATTGAGAATCAAAGAGAGAGAAGAAGCCATCTAGCTAATAACTATGGACCCGAAGGTCTGTGGTAAACTACTCACGCTTCGTTGGAGAGGCTATGGTGTTGATGTGGAAGCACTCCGTGATCGATTCCCCCTCTGACAGATTGCCGGAAGAGGCCCCAAGATGGGATCTCACAGGTACAGAAGGTTGCGGCGGTGGAAAAGTGGTTTTGTGGCTCTTCGCGGTCGATCTAGGGTATAAGAGTATATATAGGCGAAAGAAGTACGTCGGTGGAGCTACGAGGGGCCCACGAGGTTGGGGGGCGCACCTACCCCCCCTTGGCGCGCCCTCCTGCCTTGTGGCCACCTCGCGGAGTTCCAGACTTCCACTCCAAGTCTCCTGGATTGCTTTCGGTCCAAGAAAGATCATCACGAAGGTTTCATTCCGTTTGGACTCCGTTTGGTATTCCTTTTCTGCGAAAAACTAAAATAGGCAAAAAAATAGAAACTGGCACTAGGCCTCCGGTTAATAGGTTAGTCCCAAAAAATAATATAAAAGAGCATATTAAAGCCCATTAAACATCCAAAACAGATAATATAATAGCATGGAACAATAAAAAATTATAGATACGTTGGAGACGTATCAAGCATCCCCAAGCTTAATTCCTGCTCGTCCTTGAGTAGGTAAATGATAAAAACGGAATTTTTGATGTGGAATGCTACCTAACATAATTATCAATGTAATTTTCTTTATTGTGGCATGAATGTTCAGATCCAAAAGATTCAAGAGAAATTTTTAATATTGACATAAAAATAATAATACATCAAGCATACTAACAAAGTAACCATGTCTTATCAAAATAACATGGCCAAAGAAAGTTCATCCCGACAAAATCATATAGTTTGGCTATGCTCCATCTTCGTCACACAAAATATTCCAATCATGCACAACCCCGATGACAAGCCAAGCAATTGTTTCATACTCAAGTATTCTCAAACTTTTTCAACTTTCACGCAATACATGAGCGTGAGCCATGGACATAGCACTATAGATGGAATAGAATGGTGGTTGTGGAGAAGACAAAAATGAGGAAGATGGTCTCACATCAACTAGGCGTATTAATGCGCTATGGAGGTGCCCATCAATAGATATCAATGCGAGTGAGTAGGGATTGCCATGCAACGGATGCACTAGAGCTATAAATGTATGAAAGCTCAACAAAAGAAACTAAGTGGGTGTGCATCCAACTTGTTTTCTCACGAAGACCTAGGGCATTTTGAGGAAACCCATTGTTGGAATATACAAGACAAGTTCTATAACGAAAATTCCCACTAGTATATAAAAGTGACAAAATAAGAGACTCTCTATCATGAAGATCATGGTGCTACTTTGAAGCACAAGTGTGGAAAAAGGATAGTAGCATTGTCCCTTCTCTCTTTTTCTCTCATCCCCCCTTTTTGGGCCATCTCTTTTTTTATTTGTCCTTTCCATTTTTTATTTCCTCACATGGGACAATGCTCGAATAATGGAAGTCATCACACTTCTATTTATTTACAACTCAAGGATTACAACTCGATACTTAGAACAAAATATGACTGTATATGAATGCCTCCGGCGGTGTACCGGGATGTGCAATGAATCAAGAGTGACATGTATGAAAAAATTATGAATGGTGGCTTTGCCACAAATACGATGTCAACTACATGATCATGCAAAGCAATATGACAATGATGGAGCGTGTCATAATAAAAGGAATGATGGAAAGTTGCATGGCAATATATCTCGGAATGGCTATGGAAATGCCATAATAGGTAGGTATGGTGGCTTTTTTGAGGAAGGTAAATGGTGGGTTTATGGTACCGGCGAAAGTTGTGCAGTACTAGAGAGGCTAGCAATGGTGGAAGTGTGAGAGTGCCTATAATCCATGGACTCAACATTAGTCATAAAGAAATCACATACTTATCGCAAAAATCTACAAGTCATCAAAACCAAGTACTATGCGCATGCTCCTAGGGGGATAGATTGGTAGAAAAAGAATATCGCTCGTCCCCGAATGCCACTCATAAGGAAGACAATCAAAGAAATATCCCATGCTTCAAATTTGTTACACAACGGTTACCATACGTGCATGCTACGGGACTTGCAAACCTCAACACAAGTATTTCTCAAATTCACAACTACTCAACTAGCATGACTCTAATATCACCATCCTCATGTCTCAGAACAATCATCAAGCATCAAACTTCTCATAGCATTCAACGCACTTTATATGTAAGTTTTTATTATACCCATCTTGGATGCCCATCATATTAGGACTAGTTTTATAGCCAAAGCAAATTACCATGCTGTTCTAAAAGAGTCTCAAGATAATATAAGTGAAGAATGAGAGATCAATAATTTCTATAAAATAAAACCACCACCGTACTCTAAAAAGATGTAAGTGAAGCACTAGAGCAAAATTTATCTAACTCAAAAGATATAAGTGAAGCACATAGAGTATTCTAATAAATTCCGATTCATGCGTGTCTCTCCCAAAAGGTGTGTACAGAAAGGATGATTGTGGTAAAATAAAAAGCAAAGATGCAAATCATACAAGACGCTCCAAGCAAAACACATATCATGTGGTGAATAAAAATATAGCCTCAAGTAAAGTTACCGATAGACGAAGACGAAAGAGGGGATGCCTTCCAGGGCATCCCCAAGCTTAGGCTTTTGGTTGTCCTTGAATTTTACCTTGGGGTGCCGTGGGAATCACTAAGCTTAGGCTCTTGCCACTCCTTATTCCAAAATCCATCAAATCTTTACCCAAAAACTTGAAAACTTCACAACACAAAACTTCAACAGAAAATCTCATGAGCTCCGTTAGTATAAGAAAATAAACCACCACTTTAAGGTACTGTAATGAACTCATTCTTTATTTTTATTGGTGTTAAACCTACTGTATTCCAACTTCTATATGGTTCATACCACCCGATACTAACCATAGATGCATCAAAATAAGCAAACAACACACGAAAAACAGAATCTGTCAAAAACAGAACAGTCTGTAGCAATCTGGAGGTTTCAAATACTTCTGTAACTTCAAAAATTCTGAAAACTTAGGACGACCAGGATAAAAAGTATATTGATCTACTGCAGTTTGAATTGGTATTTTATAACTCTCTGGTAAAAAATGAAAATTATTTTCGTGAGCGCATACATTCTGTTTTTATCAGCAAGATTAAACAACAATCACCCAAGAAGATCCTAAAGGCTTTACTTGGCACAAACACTAATTAAAACATAAAAACACAATCGTAACAGAAGCTAGATGAATTATTTATTACTAAACAGGAACAAAAACAAAGAACAAAAATAAAATTGGGCTGCCTCCCAACAAGCGCTATCGTTTAACGCCCCTAGCTAGGCATAAAAACAAGAATAGATCTAGGTATTGTCATCTTTGGTATGCAATCCATAAGTGACTATCATAATATATTCATAAGGAAATTTAATTTTCTTCCTAGGAAAGTGTTCCATGCCTTTCCTTAATGGAAATTGGAATCTAATATTTCCTTCTTTCATGTCAATAATTGCACCAATCGTTCTAAGGAAAGGTCTACCAAGAATAATAGGACATGTAGGATTGCAATCTATATCAAGAACAATGAAATCTACGGGCACATAATTCCTATTTGCAACAATAAGAACATCATTAATCCTTCCCATAGGTTTCTTAATCTTGGAATTCGCAAGACTACTGGTTCTATAAAGAATAGACCCACCCATAGTGGGCAAAGCACCGGCGCAAGTAAAGAAATCTTGAATATATCCTTTCCCAATAATATTACCACTACCAAACCGAAACTTTTTAGTGTGTAAAATAGTAGGTTCTTCATGAGTCTTATCAAAATCATCAAAGTTTCCCCCGTCGTTACTACTATCCTTTTCAACGATAACCTCCCTAGGTTCAGACATGATGGCAACAAACCTCACTAAGAACGAACACACAAGAGGCAAGCGGAAAGAGACGAACGAAAAAGGGGCGAAGAAAAGGCAAAGGTTTTCAAAAATCGTTTTAGAAGTGGGGGAGAGGAAAACGAGAGGCGAATGGCAAATAATGTAATGCGAGGGAGAAGCGTTTATGATGGGTACTTGGTAAGTCTTGACTTGGCATAGATCTCCCCGGCAACGGCGCCATAAATCCTTCTTGCTACCTCTTGAGCATGCGGTGGTTTTCCCTTGAAGAGGAAAGGGTGATGCAGCAAAGTAGCGTAAGTATTTCCCTCAGTTTTTGAGAACCAAGGTATCAATCCAGTAGGAGACAACGCACAAGTCACCTAGTACTTGCACAAACAATCAAGAACCTTCACTACAAAAAAAAGACACATCGGTGACATTTTGGGCCGAACGGACTTTTTTTCTGTCATACATATGACACTTCTATGATGATAATTGTGACAAAACCCGGTATCATCATAGATGCGGTGGGCTCCTACTTCTATGACAAAAAAACATGACAGAAAATGGGCTTTTCGTCCTGGGCGGGCCGGAGGCGCAGCTGCATGACATTCTTTGGGCCGTCCATGACGGAAAAAACCGTGGTAGAAGCGAGGGGGAGGAAAATTTCAGGGAGTTCCCAGTTACGGTGGGAGGTTGGGGGCCGAGCGATGCGTGTTTCTCTCGTACACATACGCGCGTGTGTGAGAGGCGTTGGCTCTAACTGAACCCGAGTGAGGCGTTGGGCTCTAACTGAACCCGAGCGATTGCACTGTAGGCTACGCATTACTGAACCCAAGCGATCGATCGATGGATGTTAACTGAACCCGATCGAGCGATTCCTTCGCTACTGCTGCTAACTGAAGCCGATCGATGCTGCCTCTGGGATGAACAGTGAGTGTTGCGGGGGGGGGGGGGGGGGGTTGGATGAACAGTTAGCGGTGGCGTTGCCTCTGGATGAACAGGACCCCGTGGTGTGGTGGAGGGCTGGATGAACAGTAGATGGTGGAGGGGTGCCCGTGGAGGGGTGGTTGAACAGGACCCCGTGGCGTGGAGGGCTGGATGAACAGTAGACGGTGGAGGGGTGCCCGTGGATGGGTGGTTGAACAGTAGCCGGTGGAGTAGCGCGCGGTGGAGGTTGGATGAACAGGAGCCCGTGGAGGCTGGAGGAGGTCGACGATAGCCCGTGCAGGCTGGAGGAGGTCGACGGTGGAGATGAACAGTATCCCATGGAGTCCCGTTTTGCGGTACGCCACACCCCTCCCGATGAACAGGACCCCCATTTCGACCGTAGCGCTCCAACACAAGTCCGTTTCGTCTGTTTTGCGGTACGCCACACCCCTCCCGATCAATAGGACCCCCGTTTCGACTAAAGGAGGTCCGTTTCGTCTGTTTTGCGGTACGCCACACCCCTCCCGATCAATAGGACCCCCGTTTCGACCGAAGGAGGTCCGTTTCGTCCGTTTTGCGGTATGCCAGACCCCTCCCGATGAACAGGATCCCGTTTCAAACGTGGTCGGTCGAACACAAGGCCGTTTCCTCCATTGTGCGGTATGATAGGCCTCGTTTCCACCGCCTATTCCGTCCAAGCCCTACTGATGAACACGACCACACATTCCGTTCCGACCCAGCCAGTTGGCTCCCACGCGTTCCGTTGCCTCTCGATGAACACGACGCATTCTGTTGCCTCCCCATGAACACGACGCATTCTATTGCCTCCCCATGAACACGACGACGACACTGCCTCCCCATGAACATGACGACGACACTGTTTCTCCGTTCCGACCCAGCCATGTACACGAGCTCTGGCCGTACGTATGCGCGAGTAGGCGTTCGAGACCCTGCCCGTATGTACGTATGTGGCTGTATTTTCTTTCTTGCACCCTGGCCGCTATATGTATGTGTACATGCTACGTGCGCGCCTCTACTACGACACGTGCGCGCCTCTACATCGACCAGTAAATATGTATGTACACGTTCGCGATCAGAATGACAACGCTACGTACGCTTCGACCAGGTGGGTCCCGACTGTCAGGCACTTCCTTGCGTGCGAAGATGTAGCTAGTGGGTCCTAACAGTCAGGGGGGGGGGGCGAATCGTTTGGTTTTTTTGCTCGGACGCACTTCCTTGCGTGCGAAGGTGTAGCTGGTGGGTCCCAGCAGTCAGGGGGGAAACGTTTTTTCACGAAATACGGTGGCCCGTCCGGTGGGTCCCCGCTATCAGGTGGGGGAATAATTATTTTTCATGTAATAAGGAGGCACTTCCTTGCTGCGGCCGTGGACCCAGCTTTCAGCCTCTCCATGTACAGTCCATGTCCGATGGAAGACGTTCCTTGACCACGTTGACCACGCCACGCCAAGAGCACCAGGGCGATGGATGATGAGGAGGCCTAGGAAGGGGACGACGCGGAGCCGGGGAAGACGCGGCAGTGGATGCCCACACGTAGAGGAGTACGAGGGTTCACTGGTTCGCTACGGTGTGAGGCTGCCGTCGCCGCAGAATAACAAGGGGTGTGGGTGAGTAGAGGGATGGCCTGGCCAACGGTGGGAGTAGTAGGGGGCAGTGAGGCCTCCGCCGCATCGCAGCTGGCCACGGGAGGCAGGAGCACGAGGCACGACCGGCGCTGGTTTGGGCGGCTGGAGCAAGAAGACCAGAGGTTGAAGAAGCACTACGACCGTTGGATGGACATTGTACGGTCACTGCAGCTAAAATCGTGCATATATTGACTAAGTTGACAAAGCCCTCCGTCCCCGTCAACTTAGTAGGCCCACAAGTCAGCCTGCCACTATACTGGGTCCCAGCTAACAGGGGGAGTATTCATTTTTTTGTGCGTAATAAGGAGGCACTTCCTTGCGTGCGAAGATATAGCTGGTGGGTCCGAGTTGTCAGTGGCGGTAATGTTTTTTCACGAAATACAGAGGCCCTTTGGGTGGGTCCCTGATGTCAGGTGGAAGAATCATTATTTTGCGCGTAATAAGGAGGCATTTCCTTGCGTGCGGCCGTGGACCCAGCTGTCGGCCTCTCCACGTACAGTCCACTTCAGATGCATGTCGGTCGTTGACCACGTTGACCAGGCCACGCCGAGAGCACCAGGGCGGTGGACGACGGTGAGGCCTAGGAAGGGAACGACACGGAGGCAGGGAAGACTCGGTAGTTGTTTCCCACATGGAGGGGAGTACGACTGTACGCAGGTTTACTGGTTCGTCTGCCGTCGCCGGAGAATAACAGCAGGTGTGGGTGAGTAGAGGGATGGCTAGGCCAACAATGGGAGTACGGTGGGGGCGGTGAGGCCTGCGCGGCAGCACAGCCGGACGCGGGGAGGAGGGAGCAGGCGGTCCTCCCGCCGGCGCTTGTTTGAGCGGCTGGAGCAGGAAGAGTAGAGATTGAAGAAGCACGACGGCCGTTCGATGGACATCCAGCAGTCACTGCTTGTGCGTCAACCTTTTTTTAGGAAAGCCTCAAATCTGTGGAAAACAGCATACAACCCAATTGCTAATTCTTAAGGTTTTTTTGAGCCTATATTCTTTTTGTTAGCATTACAAACCATATTGTGGCCACGGTTAAAAAATTATATGAAATTTTGCATATTTTGGTGCAGTCCGAACTGTTTTTAAACCTGAAACTTCGACTCACATTCAAACTGGTTTTAAAAATAAATGTATATCAATATAAAATCCAACAAATTCTCCATGCATAAAAATTAATGTCATTTAAAATCTCAAAATGAAAAAAATATATTTGAAACTAATTGCCGGTTTGATGTGTTTTAAAAATGTACATCCAATTTCTCATTACTGATGGGCCATTTTCTCAGCCAGACGAATGAAAGCTCTCCTCGTCTTGAAAGATTTGCAGCCCAACAGGCCTGACAAAGCGACTTACTTGGCAAATCACGAAAAAAAACTAGGCTGTGGCCGTGGACCCAGCTGTCAGTCCATTTGTTTTTAGTCCATTTGGTGGGCTGGGTGAAACAATGATGTAGCATATATGCAGCCCGTTTAAATCCCATTTGCATTTTTCTCGAAATCCGCGAACTTGCTGGGCTGGGTGAAAATATCATGTTGGGCTAGACGGAGAAATGTTATAAAAACATAAACACATGATTGCACGTCAGTAAAATCTTTGCAAGCTTATGTACACAATCACTAGGAGTTAACTTGCCAAGTTATATATAAACAATTATTATTATTATTTTGTAAGAACTTTCAACTTACGAAATAAAATATCATTTTAATTTGATGAGTTAACAGTACGTGGGGTATTATTATTTTTTAGGCTAGACGTGGGATAGTTGAGTTAGTTCTAGGGGAAAGTACTGGGAGAAAACTCAGTTTACATCGAAAAAGAAAGTGGGAGAAAATTCAGAGACCTGCTGGGTCCACCTAAGGAGGGGAATATGTTCGGAGGAAGGAGATTCAAAGCACGACAGCCGAGTGAACTAGTTTTTTTACGGACAACTGAACTAGTTTACATACATAAGAAAATAGCCACTAAAAAGCAATCAGGTTAATGGGTTCTTAAAAGAAATATTTCGAACAAAACAGATAATTACGACACATAGGCTAATGCATGAAACACTCAGATGATAAAGGTGCTTATAAACAGATAAAGTACAACATCTAGACCTTCCTGGCACGCTTGATCATGACGCCGCGGCTGTCCGTGTACTCGTCGGTTACGGGAAGCAGACATGCCCTCATGTCCAAGATCTACATGTACATATCGTAGCATGCGTATGCGTCCCTGGCCGCGTAGGTTATGTAGGCTATATTCAGAGGTACCTCCCACGTGTTCAGGTCGTCTTCTTTCATTAGCGTATCAGGGGTCGATGATGGTCTCAACGAGGTCAACCACAGAGTCCTTCTCCTGCCCGTTGCTGATGATCTTGTATTGCTTTTGGATGTCGACAAGCTTGTTGTACCAGATGGCCGAATCGTCGCATTCTTCCTTCTCTCCACCATAGCGAAGGTGCAGTCGGCGCTGTCGATGAAACGGGCGAATGCTCTAGAACCTGGTGCAGCCATAGGACTGAGGCGAGGCAGAGCTTCACCGAGTCCGTATCGTTGGTGTACATCACATTCAACTTGGTGCGGCCATAGGACTGAACGGCGAACTCAAAGGGGAACTCCTTGCTGAAGTCCATATCCAGCAGGCTCACCCCTGGGATCGCCATTGGAGTCTCTTCGAGTGAACGAGTGTGTAGGCGGCGGCAGCAGTTCGTTTTTTAGCTCTTGGGGAACTGGATTCAACAGTAAGCTGAGTGTGTATAGGTGACAACGGTTACTACCCCTCCCTCATCCACTGCACGCCCGGCAGAAGATGCACCCTCAGCCACACGTCGTTTCACGAGCGGGTCTGTATTGGTACTGTAATAACAGGAGTTAGTGGTCACTTTACTTAAATTTAATTAGCTTTAATAGAAATTTGTACTTAAAACAAGCAATGCATTCGCTCGTTCTATCAGTGCCCCAGGATCAACATGCACACCAATTAGAATTATTATTCTCAGGACGCACACGATCAACACATTTGTCACACTTTCACAAAGATAATACTACCAAGTTTGAACTGTTTGTTATGGTTGTTGTCCTCTGCATCATCATGCCATGTTTCCCAGCTTGCAAGATTCAGAACCAACAAATAAGATCCAAATAATAAGTACAACAAAGATGCCTACACATCTCATTGATTCCCAGCTAGCAAGATTCAGAACCAACAAATAAGATCCAAATAATAAGTACAACAAAGATGCCTACACATCTCACTGATTCCCAGCTTGCAAGATTCAGAACCAAACCATTAGAGCCTTTTGATAAAGTGAATACCGGGATTAAATCCATCTTGGCTAGCCATGTCATACAATCGAAGAACTTGGTGAATGCTCTTGACCGTCACAACATCTGTAGTTGAGTATTCCTGTTTGCACAACATGTTTGCACAACACAAACAAGGATACATGAGAGCATGATTTCGCTTTAATAGCGGCCTCCTTGAACTCAACCTCTAGCTCTACTTGGATGAGGTCTGCCTGGAGTTCCATGATTCAATTCATGCGCCTTTTTCTGTAGTTCACCTGAAATGAAGCAAAGATTGCATCATTCAGCTAGCAAGAAGTACTTGCTCTTGTGAGCTGGCAGGTTCTTCTTTAGTAGTTGCACTAAAATTGAGGAACATTAAGGTTGGCTGTCCGGATCATGTAAGGTGCAACTATAATTTTCTTATCCTTTTGTGCAGTTCCACTAAAATAAAGTGCCATTGTGGTGACAGTGACGGATCCATCTTGCAAAGGCTAATAAAATGTTGCACGAGATTACCAGTAGAACTTGACAGAGATTTTGGAAACTCCAATCACCATTTTGTGCAGTTCCCCCAAAATTGAGAGATGTTGCCCACGTGATATTTTAGTTGAACTGCACAAGACACTCATTCCAAAAAAAGTCTTTTGTGCAGTTCACCAAAAGGTCACAATAGCAACAAGGTGAAATGGATATCCCTATCTGCACAAAAAGATATAAAGTAAACAGTTGCTGGTTAATAAGAATATATGAAACATATACAAAATGAAAAGAAGCATCTTAATTATGTTCATGGCAATCACGCAAGGACAGTAGAAATTTTAAAACGTCAGCAATGCTTCATGTTACCAGAAGCCTTATGATCAACAATGACATTCCTCAAATATGGGATTACTTTAATGGTGGCATTGCTTGTTTACCAGACACAGTAAATCAACAGCAGCTAAAGAGTTGGTTTAAGGGCATGGGACCATGGGGACACCAGGACACTCAGCAGCGTAAAGGAGCAACTTACTTATCATACTGGGGAAAACAGCAGGAGTGCCATTGTACTATGTGAGGGCAGCAAATCTAATCCTGGAGACCTTTTACTATGTGAGGGCAGCAAATCTAATCCTGGAGACCTTTTACTATGTGAGGGCAGCAAATCTAATCCTGGAGTCCTTCTACTATGTGAGGACAGCAAATCTAATCCTGAGACCTTTTACTATGTGAGGGCAGCAAATCTAATCCTGGAGACCTTTTACTATGTGATGGCAGCAAATCTAATCCTGGACATACTCTGTTGACTTGTCCACCAGCCGCCACTTTCTATCCCTTTTTCAACCAATAATAGATCTGTTCCTTATCCAGTTTGTACTGTGTTTTCCCATTATTTCCCTTTTCAACCAAGAGACCGGTTGGGTATCCGGTCTCTACTACTTTCACCATATTATTTCCTCTTTGAATCAAGTCCTAGATTCATGCTACAACTTTCCCCCTTTTCTTCGTTGTTTGAACAAAGCCCTAGATTCGAATGCATGAAGTAGCTTTACCTCTAATAATACTAAAAATTTAGGTGGCTTTGGAAGAGCTGATGGGAGTAGAAAAAGATGCACATGCAGACACGTGGGGAGCTGGGGCAGTAGAGCAAGTCCGCTTTTGAAGAACTTATACCTGAGGGTCGCCGGGATGTCGGCGGCTGCAGGTCGGATCTGCGGACAATACGACAGGGAGGAAGAAGGGTCGGAGGACCTCCCGAGCTGGCCATGTGTCAGAGAGAACGACACGGGCAGAGGATCGGGCCCCTCCGGCAGCTATGGGTTTCCTCCCTCGGCGGTGATGACCGCATGAACGATGTACCTTTTAGTCCTCTACACATACCGACCAAAGGGATCCGGCCGGATCTGTGACCAGCGGTGAGCAGAGAGAAAATGTCGCTACTGCTGTCTTGTTTATATCTGGAGAGGATGAGAGAATGAAGAGAGCAACCCTAGTAAAGCAAGCGCTCAGGCCCCTGTGTCCATATATAGTGGAGTGATTATCTTTTTTCTCTCCACAACAAGCGTTTCAATTTGTCTACGTGGCATTAAAGAAAAGAAACTCTCTATTTAAGGTGACTACTGTATGACTCCTACTTACTACTAGTAGTACTACAATATTGTTCACTTGTGCTCCCCGCCCCTCCATTCATTGAACAACCCCACGGGTGAATAAACATATAGTAAGTATTGTATTTATATAGAACGAACAAGCTCGAACTATTTTCACGTAGTTAAAAGTTGAGGGCGGGGCTTTTCCCGGGCAGTACGCACGGCAGTTTCTGGGTAGGGCCAGAAGACTATTTAATTTCTTTAAAAAACTTTGAGACGGCCACATAGCATGGAGCCGACCCCAACGATTTTAAGCTTCCAGGCACGGTACACGCTATCCTAGACTACTATACACATGAAACTGCCACACGAGCGTCCGGGCGCTTGGCTCTTCGCCTCTTTGGGAAGTCGAACAATGATGGAATACTACTGCACTGGAGGAGTACTACAGTACGCTTCTGGCCATCTGACACCGATTGAACTGCTGCATGTCCACCACGTGTAGCGAAAGCTTCTCCTAGTCTTGCCAGCCACCACGCTCATGGGCGAGGGAGGGATGCTCCTGCCTTTGCGTGTATGATAGGTGGGCCCTACAGGTGTGTGGCCAACCTGTCATACAGCCAAAGACAGGCGCAGTTAAGTCCGCGAGGGAGAGGATAATCAAACTTCTCATTGATGTACGAGTTGACGCGACACATCAAAGCATTGCACTCGATATATTTCAATAATTTGCGTGTGTGACTCCTAGATGCAGAGGCTGGGGGTCATCATCCTCCTTTTCGAGAAAAAACAGACGCGTGTGTGAGAGGACGAGTGCGTGCATGCACCTCTTCTCTTCCTGTATAACATACTACTAAACTCAGAGTACAAGTTTTTGTGGGTGGCACGATGGTGCGTGCGAGAAGTCCCGAGAGATAGGTTTAATGCATTAATTGCAATGCATGCATGCGTAAAGTACATGCATTGGTCAATTTTCTCTTAATACTTGCATGCAATGATTTAATGCACCTTGGAATCTGAACATGTGTTGGGGACAACCAAATTGAGCCTTATAAAATGGAAAAAACTAAAATTTTGAGATAAGCCCTATAAAACCGGAAAGGAGGGAGTAGAAAAAGAAGTACTCCATCCGAGAATAGTGCCGGACTTCGAAACTAGAACCGTCAATAAATTTTGAGCTTGCATCTCATCACATTCCAAATTACTCCACGCTATATTTAATTGCAAACCTATTCACACCGGTCACAACCTAAACGGTTTCCCACTTAGGAGTGTATTAGTACTTGGTTATAAATACTAGTATGCCAAGATGACTGCACATTCCTCCTCAACTCCTCATCCACAAAAACAAACAAGTCATTCAACATCCTTCCCTTGCGTCTGCCATGGCCAGCGTGAGTTCTGGGTCGAGAGATTGCCACCAGGGAGAGGCGAGCATGGAAGCGGAAGCACGAGAGATGTCCCGCCTCGCTGCGAGACCAGCCGACATGTCCCGCCGCGCGGAAGTAGCAGCACAGAGGTCCCGCCGTGCCGCTGAAGCAGCACGGAGGTCTCGCCGCGCCGTCGATGCAGCAGACTGGTCCGGCCGCGCCGCGGAAGCAGCAGAGATGTCCCGCCGCGCCACGAATCCATCAGAGATGTACCACCGCGCCGCAGCGGCCTGGGAAAATTTCTCGCGGGTAGGCGACGACTGTTACAGGCGCATGCATGCGATCATCCATAGCCAGATGGATCAGATCTCCGGCTCGGTGATGTTGCAGGACGACATGATAGCCTCGTTTGAACAGGCTACCCGCGTCATCCGGCAACTAAGGGAGTGCAATGAGAGGCTCCGGGCCGAGCGCGACCTGCTGAGGGAGAAGATCGTCCGAAGTGCAGACCCGCGGGAGGAGACCAGTGCCTTGTTGAAGAAACTTATGGACGAGAATGACATGCTCCGCAAAGAGCGCCAAAGGCTGGTGGAGGAATCCGTGGATGTTCTCAAGCAGCGTCTTGAGGACACGAAAGAGCTCATCACCGCTCGCCGGGAGACTAGTTTCCTGGTTTCTTTTGATGTAATAATCGGTTTAGGATGTGGATTGTGTCGTCGGCTGTGAAATGTTGGGTTCTAGCGCAGATGTTTGGCCTTTGTTGGCCTCTTGGGATGTTGCGATTTCAATCTGGTAGCTTTTAGTCCTTCGTGTTAGGCTGGAGTTGTGCTGAACTTCTTGTGAATTGTGGTGGTTTTCAGTAATGAAAATCGGAAGGGGCAAGCCCTTCTTTGATAAAAAAAATTTAATCGTCCTTATATATTCATCAGTCTTGCTATAAGTCGCAGTAGATGCTATATAGGTCCGTCGGATCTTACATCAAGATCCGTGCTTTCAGATTTTCTTTTTTCTCTCTTAAATCTTAGTCGAGTGAGACATAGCCACGCTATTAAACAGAGGCTCGGGCGCTATTAATGGAGACCTTGGGAGAGAGGTGGACGGCAGATGGAGGTTAAAGGGCTCTCCTCCCGATAAGCACGCGCAGGGGTCTGATCGCACGCCTCTCGTACTCAAATAGCTACCCTGCATGACACCTCCTAGCTAATAAAAAATGCGGACGCGTGGCGACACGTAAATGGTACTAGTAAGTAGAACTCCCACGGTTTTCAATAATACTTGTGTTTCCGATTGTAACGTGACAGCACTTGTTCCAAAATGACTTTGTTGATTGTTAATGTGTACGCCTTGGCAAATCGGACTGCAAATTTACCACAACATGTTGGTGCCATGTCATGGCACCAAGCCAAGTTTCATTATTTTCATGCGTGTTTTGGATTTACAGGAATTAAAAAACTAAGTTTCTCAATGTTTCCAACCCAGCCACGACGCCCGGAATTTTGAATTTCATTCCCATTTCTTGCATGGAACCTAGAAATTTACCCGAGGACACACATGTGATTTTTCAACCAACTTTGGTGTACTGGAACATGTGCTTGCATTTCAAATTTGAATTATGCACACAAAGGTGACACGTTCCCTCCCAGAACCACGAGCCTTCTTGAGAGAAGCTCCGATTTGCAAGAAGCTTATACCAAAATTTGTTCCTATTCGGCCAATTTTTTTTACCATGGCATGGTACTACCATGACATGACACCATGCCAAGTTTCATGATTTTAAAACCAAGTTTCTCAATGTTCTCGACCGAGCCACGATGCCCAGATGTTTGAATTTTATTCTCATTTTTTGCATGGGACCTACTCCCTCCTTCCATCTATATAGGGCCTAATGTGTTTTTCAAGACAACCTTTGACTATTGACAAGATTAATAGCACATGAGATGTATACTATGAAAATTATACTATTGGAAGCTCCTTTGACATACAAAATTGAAGGTATGCTTTTGTGTAAGTTGCATGTCATATATTATTGCTCTAACATTTGGTCAAAGTTAGCCTCGAAAAACGCATTAGGACCTATATAGATGGAAGGAGGGAGTAGAAATTCACCCGAGGACACAAATGTGATTTTTCAACCAACTTTGGTGCACGGGAGCATGTGCTTGTAGTTCAAATTTGAATTATGCACATTAAATGACCAAAAACTCAATTAATGTGTAAATAAAGCCAAACGAAGCCGGAATAATTCCAAAATTTAACAGAGCACTCATGTAGTTCTATGTTGCCTTTGTAAATAAACTCAAGATGGACAATGTATATCGTTTCGCACTCAAAGGTGGCACGTTGCCTCTCAGAACCACGAGCCTTCTTGAGAGAAGCTTCGGTTTGCAAAAGCTTGTACCAAAATTTCTTCCTATTCGGCCAATTTTTTTTACCACAACATGGTAGTACCATGACATGCCATCCATGCCAAGTTTCATGATTTTCAGACGTGTTTTGGATTTACAAGAATTTTAAAACCAAGTTTCTCAATGTTCTCAGCCGAGCCACGATGCCCAGATGTTTTAATTTTATTCTCATTTCTTGCATGGGACCTAGAAATTCACCCAAGGACACAAATGTGATTTTTCAACCAACTTTGGTGCACGAGAGCATGTGCTTGCAGTTCAAATTTGACTTGTGCACATTAAATGACCAGAAACTCAATTAATGTATAAAAACGACAAACGAACCTGGAATAATTCCAAAATTTAACAGGGCACTAATGTAGTTCTATGTTGCCTTTGTTAAGAAACTCAAGGGGGGGTGTATATTGTTTCACACTCAAAGGTGGCACGTTCCCTCTTAGAACCACGAGCTTCCAAATCGGCCCAATTTTTTACCACAACATGTTAGTGCCATGACATGACACCAAGCCAAGTTTCATGATTTCTGTTGGGGAACGTAGTAATTTCGAAAATTTTCCTACGCACACGCAAGATCATGGTGATGCATAGCAACGAGAGGGGAGAGTGTTGTCTACGTACCAACGCAGACCGACTGCGGAAGCGATCACACAACGTAGAGGAAGTAGTCGTACGTCTTCTTCCCGATCCGACCGATCCAAGCACCGTTACTCCGGCACCTCCGAGTTCTTAGCACACGTTCAGCTCGATGACGATCCTCGGGCTCCGATCCAGCAAAGCGTCGAGGAAGAGTTCCGTCAGCACGACGGCGTGATGACGATCTTGATGTACTACCGACGCAGGGCTTCGCCTAAGCACTACAACAGTATGATCGAGGTGGAATTTGGTGGCAGGGGGCACCGCACACGGCTAAGGAACAATCTCAAGGATCAACTTGTGTGTCTTGGGGTGTCCCCTGCCCCCGTATATAAAGGTTGGAGGGAGGGGGCCGGCCGGCCAGAGAGAGGGAGGCGCAGGGGGAGTCCTACTCCTACCGGGAGTAGGACTCCCCCCTCCAATCCTATTCCAACTAGGACTCTCAAGGGGGAAAGGAGAGAGAGGGGGCCCGGCCCCTTCTCCTAGTCCTACTAGGACTTGGGGAAGGGGGGGGGGGGCGCGGCTAGGCTGTGGGCTGCCCCTTTTCTCTTTTCCACTAAGGCCCAATAGGCCCATTAGTCTCCCGGGGGGTTCCGGTAACCCTCCCGGTATTCCGGTAAAATCCCGATTTCACCCGGAACACTTCCTATGTCCAAACATAGGCTTCCAATATATCAATCTTTACGTCTTGACCATTTCGAGACTCCTCGTCATGTCCGTGATCTCATCCGGGACTCCGAACAACCTTCGGTACATCAAAATGCATAAACTCATAATAACTGTCATCGTAACGTTAAGCGTGCGGACCCTACGGTTCGAGAACAATGTAGACATGACCGAGACACGTCTCCGGTCAATAACCAATAGCGGGACCTGGATGCCCATATTGGCTCCTACATATTCTACGAAGATCTTTATCGGTCAGACCGCATAACAACATACGTTGTTCCCTTTGTCATCGGTATGTTACTTGCCCGAGATTCGATCGTCGGTATCCAATACCTAGTTCAATCTCGTTACCGGCAAGTCTCTTTACTCGTTCCGTAATACATCATCTCACAACTAACATATTAGTTGCAGTGCTTGCAAGGCTTATGTGATGTGCATTACCGAGAGGGCCCAGAGATACCTCTCCGACAATCGGAGTGACAAACCCTAATCTCGAAATACGCCAACCCAACATTTACCATTGGAGACACCTGTAGTACTCCTTTATAATCACCCAGTTACGTTGTGATGTTTGGTAGTACCCAAAGTGTTCCTCCGGTAAACGGGAGTTGCATAATCTCATAGTTATAGGAACATGTATAAGTCATGAAGAAAGCAATAGCAACATACTAAACGATCGGGTGCGAAGCTAATGGAATGGGTCATGTCAATCAGATCATTCAACTAATGATGTGACCTCGTTAATCAAATAACAACTCTTTGTTCATGGTTAGGAAACATAACCATCTTTGATTAACGAGCTAGTCAAGTAGAGGCATACTAGTGACACTCTGTTGGTCTATGTATTCACACATGTATTATGTTTCCGGTTAATACAATTCTAGCATGAATAATAAACATTTATCATGATATAATGAAATAAATAATAACTTTATTATTGCCTCTAGGGCATATTTCCTTCAGTCTCCCACTTGCACTAGAGTCAATAATCTAGATTACACTGTAATGATTCTAACACCCATGGAGCCTTGGTGCTGATCATGTTTTGCTCGTGGAAGAGGCTTAGTCAACGGGTCTGCAACGTTCAGATCCGTATGTATCTTGCAAATCTCTATGTCTCCCACCTGGACTAAATCCCGGATGGAGTTGAAGCGTCTATTGATGTGTTTGGTCCTTTTGTGAAATCTGGATTCCTTTGCCAAGGCAATTGCACCAGTATTGTCACAGAAGATTTTCATTGGACCCGATGCACTAGGTATGACACCTAGATCGGATATGAACTCCTTCATCCAGACTCCTTCGTTTGCTGCTTCCGAAGCAGCTATGTACTCCGCTTCACATGTAGATCCCGCTACGACGCTTTGTTTAGAACTGCACCAACTGACAGCTCCACCGTTTAAAGTAAACACGTATCCGGTTTGCGATTTAGAATCGTCCGGATCAGTGTCAAAGCTTGCATCAACGTAACCTCTTACGGTGAGCTCTTTGTCACCTCCATATACGAGAAACATATCCTTAGTCCTTTTCAGGTATTTCAGGATGTTCTTGACCGCTGTCCAGTGATCCATTCCTGGATTACTTTGGTACCTCCCTGCTAAACTTATAGCAAGGCACACATCAGGTCTGGTACACAGCATTGCATACATGATAGAGCCTATGGCTGAAGCATAGGGAACATCTTTCATTTTCTCTCTATCTTCTGCAGTGGTCGGGCATTGAGTCTGACTCAACTTCACACCTTGTAACACAGGCAAGAACCCTTTCTTTGCTTGATCCATTTTGAACTTCTTCAAAATTTTGTCAAGGTATGTGCTCTGTGAAAGTCCAATTAAGCGTTTTGATCTATCTCTATAGATCTTGATGCCTAATATGTAAGCAGCTTCCCCGATGTCTTTCATCGAAAAACTTTTATTCAAGTATCCCTTTATGCTATCCAGAAATTCTATATCATTTCCAATCAGCAATATGTCATCCACATATAATATTAGAAATGCTACAGAGCTCCCACTCACTTTCTTGTAAATACAGGCTTCTCCAAAAGTCTGTATAAAGCCAAATGCTTTGATCACACTATCAAAGCGTTTATTCCAACTCCGAGATGCTTGCACCAGTCCATAAATGGATCGCTGGAGTTTGCATACTTTGTTAGCTCCCTTTGGATCAACAAAACCTTCTGGTTGTATCATATACAACTCTTCTTCCAGAAATCCATTCAGGAATGCAGTTTTGACATCCATCTGCCATATTTCATAATCATAAAATGCGGCAATTGCTAACATAATTCTGACGGACTTAAGCATCGCTACGGGTGAGAAGGTCTCATCGTAGTCAACCCCTTGAACTTGTCGAAAACCTTTCGCGACAAGTCGAGCTTTATAGACAGTAATGTTACCGTTAGCGTCTGTCTTTTTCTTGAAGATCCATTTATTCTCAATTGCTTGCCGATCATCGGGCAAGTCAACCAAAGTCCATACTTTGTTTTCATACATGGATCCCATCTCAGATTTCATGGCTTCAAGCCACTTTGCGGAATCTGGGCTCACCATCGCTTCTTCATAGTTCGTAGGTTCATCATGATCTAGCATCATGACTTCCAGAACTGGATTACCGTACCACTCTGGTGCGGATCTCACTCTGGTTGATCTACGTGGTTCAGTAGTATCTTGTTCTGAAGCTTCATGATCATCATCATTAGCTTCCTCACTGATTGGTATAGGTGTCGCAGAAACAGTTTTCTGTGATGTACTATTTTCCAATAAGGGAGCAGGTATAGTTACCTCGTCAAGTTCTACTTTCCTTCCACTCACTTCTTTCGAGAGAAACTCCTTTTCTAGAAAGTTTCCGAATTTAGCAACAAAAGTCTTGCCTTCGGATCTGTGATAGAAGGTGTATCCAATAGTTTCCTTTGGATATCCTATGAAGACACATTTCTCCGCTTTGGGTTCGAGCTTATCAGGTTGAAGCTTTTTCACATAAGCATCGCAGCCCCAAACTTTAAGAAACGACAACTTTGGTTTCTTGCCAAACCATAGTTCATAAGGTGTCGTCTCAACGGATTTTGATGGTGCCCTATTTAACGTGAATGCGGCCGTCTCTAAAGCATAACCCCAAAACGATAGCGGTAAATCAGTAAGAGACATCATAGATCGCACCATATCTAGTAAAGTACGATTACGACGTTCGGACACACCATTACGCTGTGGTGTTCCGGGTGGCGTGAGTTGCGAAACTATTCCACAATTTTTCAAATGTACACCAAACTCGTAACTCAAATATTCTCCTCCATGATCAGATCGTAGAAATTTTATTTTCTTGTTACGATGATTTTCAACCTCACTCTGAAATTCTTTGAACTTTTCAAATGTTTCAGACTTATGTTTCATTAAGTAGATATACCCATATCTGCTTAAATCATCTGTGAAGGTGAGAAAATAACGATATCCGCCACGAGCCTCAATATTCATCGGACCACATACATCGGTATGCATGATTTCCAATAAATCTGTTGCTCTCTCCATAGTACCGGAGAACGGTGTTTTAGTCATCTTGCCTATGAGGCACGGTTCGCAAGTACCAAGTGATTCATAATCAAGTGGTTCCAAAAGCCCATCAGTATGGAGTTTCTTCATGCGCTTTACACCGATATGACCTAAACGGCAGTGCCACAAATAAGTTGCACTATCATTATTAACTTTGCATCTTTTGGCTTCTACATTATGAATATGTGTATCGCTATCTTCGAGATTCAACAAGAATAGACCACTCTTCAAAGGTGCGTGACCATAAAAGATATTACTCATATAAATAGAACAACCATTATTCTCTGATTTAAATGAATAACCGTCTCGCATTAAACAAGATCCAGATATAATGTTCATGCTCAACGCTGGCACCAAATAACAATTATTTAGGTCTAATATCAATCCCGAAGGTAGATGTAGAGGTAGCATGCCGACCGCGATCACATCGACTTTGGAACCGTTTCCCACGCGCATCGTCACCTCGTCCTTTGCTAGTGTCCGCTTATTCCGTAGTCCCTGTTTCGAGTTGCAAATATTAGCAACAGAACCAGTATCAAATACCCAGGTGCTACTGCGAGCTCTAGTAAGGTACACATCAATAACATGTATATCACATATACCTTTGTTCACTTTGCCATCCTTCTTATCCGCCAAATACTTGGGGCAGTTCCGCTTCCAGTGACCAGTCTGCTTGCAGTAGAAGCACTCAGTTTCAGGCTTAGGTCCAGACTTGGGTTTCTTTTCCTGAGCAGCAACTTGCTTGCTTTTCTTCTTAAAGTTTCCCTTCTTCTTCCCTTTGCCCTTTTTCTTGAAACTGGTGGTTTTGCTAACCATCAACACTTGATGCTCCTTCTTGATTTCTACCTCCGCAGCTTTCAGCATTGCGAAGAGCTCGGGAATAGTCTTGTTCATCCCTTGCATATTATAGTTCATCACGAAGCTCTTGTAGCTTGGTGGCAGTGATTGGAGAATTCTGTCAATGACGCAGTCATCTGGAAGATTAACTCCCATCTGAATCAAGTGATTATTATACCCAGACATTTTGAGTATATGCTCACTGACAGAACTGTTCTCCTCCATCTTGCAGCTATAGAACTTATTGGAGACTTCATATCTCTCAATTCGGGCATTTGCTTGAAATATTAACTTCA
This sequence comes from Triticum monococcum, assembly GCA_034509565.1. Taxonomy (NCBI): domain Eukaryota; kingdom Viridiplantae; phylum Streptophyta; class Magnoliopsida; order Poales; family Poaceae; genus Triticum; species Triticum monococcum. The sequence goes on from CM067843.1 coordinate 482,557,103, forward strand.
ACTCCTGGAACATCTCATATGCACCATGACGTTCAAAACGTCGTTGAAGTCCCGATTCTAAGCCGTAAAGCATGGCACACTGAACTAGCGAGTAGTCATCAGCTTTGCTCTGCCAGACGTTCATAACATCTGGCGTTGCTCCAGCAGCAGGCCTGTCACCCAGCGGTGCTTCCAGGACGTAATTCTTCTGTGCAGCAATGAGGATAATCCTCAGGTTACGGACCCAGTCCGTGTAATTGCTACCATCAACTTTCAACTTTGCTTTCTCAAGGAACGCATTAAAATTCAACGGAACAACAGCACGAGCCATCTATCTACAATCAACATAAACAAGCAAGATACTATCAGGTACTAAGTTCATGATAAGTTTAAGTTCAGTTAATCAAATTACTTAAGAACTCCCACTTAGATAGACATCCCTCTAATCCTCTAAGTGATCACGTGATCCAAATCAACTAGACCATAACCGATCATCACGTGAGATGGAGTAGTTTTCAATGGTGAACATCGTTATGTTGATCATATCTACTATATGATTCACGCTCGACCTTTCGGCCTCCGTGTTCCGAGGCCATATCTGTATATGCTTGGCTCGTCAAGTATAACCTGAGTATTCTGCGTGTGCAACTGTTTTGCACCCGTTGTATTTGGACGTAGAGCTTATCACACCCGATCATCACGTGGTGTCTGGGCACGACGAACTTTGGCAACGGTGCATACTCAGGGAGAACACTTCTTGATAATTTAGTGAGAGATCATCTTATAATGCTACCGTCAATCAAAGCAAGATAAGATGCATAAAAAGATAAACATCACATGCAATCAATATAAGTGATATGATATGGCCATCATCATCTTGCGCTTGTGATCTCCATCTCCGAAGCACCGTCATGATCACCATCGTCACCGGCGCGACACCTTGATCTCCATCGTAGCATCGTTGCCGTCTCGCCAATCTTATGCTTCCACGACTATCACTACCGTTTAGTAATAAAGTAAAGCATTACATCGCGATTGCATTGCATACAATAAAGCAACAACCATATGGCTCCTGCCAGTTGCCGATAACTCGGTTACAAAACATGATCATCTCATACAATAAAATCAGCATCATGCCTTGACCATATCACATCACAACATACCCTGCAAAAACAAGTTAGACGTCCTCTACTTTGTTGTTGCAAGTTTTACGTGGCTGCTACGGGCTTAAGTAAGAACTCATCTCACCTACGCATCAAAACCACAACGATAGTTTGTCAAATAGACTCCGTTTTAACCTTCTCAAGGACCGGGCGTAGTCACACTTGGTTCAACTAAAGTTGGAGAGACAGTCTTCCGCAAGCCATCTATGTGCAAAGCACGTCGAGGGAACCGGTCTCGCGTAAGAGTACGCGTAAGGTTGGTCCGGATCGTCTCACCCAACAATACCGCCGAACCAAAGTATGACATGCTGGTAGGCAGTATGACTTGTATCGCCCACAACTCACTTGTGTTCTACTCGTGCAAATAACATCAAACCATAAAACCTAGGCTCGGATGCCACTGTTGGGGAACGTAGTAATTTCGAAAATTTTCCTACGCACACACAAGATCATGGTGATGCATAGCAACGAGAGGGGAGAGTGTTGTCTACGTACCAACGCAGACCGACTGCGGAAGCGATCACACAACATAGAGGAAGTAGTCGTACGTCTTCTTCCCGATCCGACCGATCCAAGCACCGTTACTCCGGCACCTCCGAGTTCTTAGCACACGTTCAGCTCGATGACGATCCTCGGGCTCCGATCCAGCAAAGCGTCGAGGAAGAGTTCCGTCAGCACGACGGTGTGATGACGATCTTGATGTACTACCGACGCAGGGCTTCGCCTAAGCACTACAACGGTATGATCGAGGTGGAATTTGGTGGCAGGGGGCACCGCACACGGCTAAGGAACGATCTCAAGGATCAACTTGTGTGTCTTGGGGTGTCCCCTGCCCCCGTATATAAAGGTTGGAGGGAGGGGGCCGGCCGGCCAGAGAGAGGGAGGCGCAGGGGGAGTCCTACTCCTACCGGGAGTAGGACTCCCCCCTCCAATCCTATTCCAACTAGGACTCTCAAGGGGGAAAGGAGAGAGAGGGGGGCCGGCCCCTTCTCCTAGTCCTACTAGGACTTGGGGAAGGGGGGGGGGGCGTGCGGCTAGGCTGTGGGCTGCCCCTTTTCTCTTTTCCACTAAGGCCCAATAGGCCCATTAGTCTCCCGGGGGGTTCCGGTAACCCTCCCGGTATTCCGGTAAAATCCCGATTTCACCCGGAACACTTCCTATGTCCAAACATAGGCTTCCAATATATCAATCTTTACGTCTCGACCATTTCGAGACTCCTCGTCATGTCCGTGATCTCATCCGGGACTCCGAACAACCTTCGGTACATCAAAATGCATAAACTCATAATAACTGTCATCGTAACGTTAAGCATGCGGACCCTACGGTTCGAGAACAATCTAGACATGACCGAGACACGTCTCCGGTCAATAACCAATAGCGGGACCTGGATGCCCATATTGGCTCCTACATATTCTACGAAGATCTTTATCGGTCAGACCGCATAACAACATACGTTGTTCCCTTTGTCATCGGTATGTTACTTGCCCGAGATTCGATCGTCGGTATCCAATACCTAGTTCAATCTCGTTACCGGCAAGTCTCTTTACTCGTTCCGTAATACATCATCTCACAACTAACATATTAGTTGCAGTGCTTGCAAGGCTTATGTGATGTGCATTACCGAGAGGGCCCAGAGATACCTCTCCGACAATCGGAGTGACAAACCCTAATCTCAAAATACGCCAACCCAACATTTACCATTGGAGACACCTGTAGTACTCCTTTATAATCACCCAGTTACGTTGTGACATTTGGTAGTACCCAAAGTGTTCCTCCGGTAAACGGGAGTTGCATAATCTCATAGTTATAGGAACATGTATAAGTCATGAAGAAAGCAATAGCAACATACTAAACGATCGGGTGCTAAGCTAATGGAATGGGTCATGTCAATCAGATCATTCAACTAATGATGTGACCTCGTTAATCAAATAACAACTCTTTGTTCATGGTTAGGAAACATAACCATCTTTGATTAACGAGCTAGTCAAGTAGAGGCATACTAGTGACACTCTGTTGGTCTATGTATTCACACATGTATTATGTTTCCGGTTAATACAATTCTAGCATGAATAATAAACATTTATCATGATATAAGGAAATAAATAATAACTTTATTATTGCCTCTAGGGCATATTTCCTTCAATTTCCAGGCGAGTTTTGTATTTACATGAATTTAAAATCAAAGTTTCTCGATGTTCTCGGCCAAGTCATGACGCCCAGATGTTTGAATTTGATTCTCATTTCTTCCATGGGACCTAGAAATTCAACCAAGGACACACATGTGATTTTTCAACCCACTTTGGTGCACCGGAGAATGTGCATGCAATTCATATTTAGATTATGCACATTAAAAGTCCAGAAACTCAATTAATGTATAAAAAGGCCAAATGAACCCGAAATAATTCCAAAATTTAACAGGGCACTCATATAGTTCTATGTAGCCTCTGTAAATAAAATCAGGGGGGAGGTAGTGTATATCGTTTCGCACACAAAGGTGGCACATTCCGTCTCCGAGCCATGTGGTTTGTTGAGAGAATCTCCGGTTTTGCAAGAGGCTTATACCAAAACTTGTCCCAATTCAGCCAAAAATTATACGTATGAAAACAGGGTTTAGATTATCCCAAACATCTCGCTACCTAGACCAATAATGTACTATGATTTGAATTCAACATAAAATGGATACAAATATTTGAATTGGAGAGCGTATGGTACATGTAGTTCATAGTGAAATATGATTACTGCTATATGTATGTTTTTTGTTATCAAGATAATATTTAAATTATTGTATAACTTGACAACAATCATATTCAAATAAGGAAAATTGATTCAAATTTAGTCCATATGGTAGACGACAATATATATGTTCACATGGTGGAGTAAAATGTTCATATATGATGGAAGATCAAAATGTACGACTACATCAATTATAAACCGCAAGGTCACCTAACGATATATTCGAATTCAACATAACGTGGATTCAAAAATTGAAATTCGAGATCATGGCATCTGTAATCATATAAAAAGGGACATTACTCTTTCTTTGGTGGGAATTGATTTGTTTTTTGTTGTTGTTGAGGGAAGTGCGAATCGATTTGGTACTGTGCAGGGTAATCTTGTTCTCCCGATTTTTTTTACATTTTTCTTGTAGTTTTTTCAATGGCATCTATAGAAATATAGTAAAAGGGGACATGACTCTCTTGTGTCTTGTATGAATTGTTTTTTTACACGTTAAGTTTGTTCTGCCGAACAAGGAATCCGCACCTTGTTATCCCGAATTTTTCAAGCTCGAGTATCTTTTGTCTCACCTGCTTTGAAACTCCTGCTTCTTCAACCCGCGTTGCGCCTTGTTATCCTGAAATTTGGACGTGCGTGAGAACTCCCTCCTCATCCGAAATCGCTCCCGCAGCCCAGACACACGAAATCCCCCTTCTACCCCTCAGCCGAAAATGAAGCTCCACGTCACGGTGTCAAAACCGATGGGGGTACGCTGGTAACTTACCCTACATTTCAGACAAGCGCGTCCCTAAGCTTGGCTCCCCCTCCCCTTCGCCGCCCATTCATACACCGAGGCCGCCAAAACCCGCGAAACCCCATGCTCCTCCGTCAGCCTCCCGACCGCCGCCTAGCCAGAGACTCTTCCCTGACTATGTCGTCCACCGCAACAGCTCGCCGTCCCTCATCCACCGCACCGGATGAGGATCCGTTGTTGATCTCGTTGTCCCACCGGATCAGCCGCCCCATCCTCCACCTCCAAGGAGATGCCCCGACGTTCGCCTCGTCTATCGCGCCACCTCAATCCCCACATTGCCGTCTTGACCTGCCCCACCAAAACCGCAGCACCCTCACCAATTCCTCCGATGAAGCCGAGGCCAACTCGGCGCCACTAAGGAGGTTCTGCACTCACCACTGCATTTTATCTTTTATTTGATCTCATAGGGCTACCGGTGCTCGATACCGAGCAGACATGGCGTGTCTCCATCGATGGCACCGTCGCCAGCCACATCATCCACGGCGTCTCTCCCCCATGTCGTTGCTTCCTCGGCGGCGACTTCCACAACGGCACTAGCTGCAGCTGCTCCGACTCTCGCTCGCGCTGTGGCTCTGTTCTTGCTATCGGTCGTGCTGCTGCACTGCTCCTGCTTTCGTTTGTGCTGCTGCTCTGCTCTTGCTCTCGCTTGCGCTGTTGCTGCTGCTGCTACACGACCTCCGGCGGCTACATGAGTTGCTGCTTTAGCACTCGCTCGTGGTGCTACTGCACGACTTGCTCTCTGCTAGTGTGTTCCCTGCTCGAGCGTCTGCTGATTTAGATCACTGCTTCTCTGCTACTAGTGCTCGAACGCCCTAAACATCTATTGCAATGCTCTGTTGCTAGTTCAATCAGTTTCGACAGTAAAATTCAGTTTCGACTGTGAAGTTCATTTTCTTCAGTTAAGTTCAGAGTGAACAGTACTTACATCATCTGTCGGAGCGGACGTGGCGCGGCTGATGCATTTTACATCTAGCACTTTTTGGTGATGTATTTTACATCATCTATTGTAGATGATATTAGGGTCCACTTCAGATTAACGTTGTCTGTCTTGTCATGCTTCAGCCTCGTCGCCGTACACCTTAGCGGAGCTACTCCAACGACGGAACCGTCCATCACAGTGGAGCAGTACCCTCGGCGCCGTTTCCATAGGCCTCAGATCTTCTTCCCCGCCTCCGACAGTCACACCAGCATCATCACCATCCTCCACGTCCAACCCAATGATGCTGAGGTCCACAAGGCTATGCCAAAGAGGTTGTACACTCATCGCATCACTTTGTTTCTCCATTCCTCTATTCTTCCTATTCATGTGAGCCAAACACCCAGGTTGACTAAAATCCCATGTTTCCAAATGCTCTGTTGTGCATGTGCATTCCTATCTTATTCCTGTGTTTTTCCTGTCCCTGCATTTATAGAATCCTCCAATTCTAAGGAGCCCTTACAGATTTACTTCATTTTCAGATAGGCGTCAAAGAAAACTCTGTGTGTTATGTCCTGCTCCTGCGGTGTCGTCATCCACCCCACCTAAGGTGCACCATCGACAGAAGCGTTCAGTGCAGCAGAGATCCCCCCTGCAGACTTCCTTTCGCCGCCTCAGATCATCTTCCCCGTTGCCGGCAGCCATGCCAACTGCATTACCATCATCGACTGAGTAGATGAACCTGAGGACTACACAGTTCCGGAAGAGAGGTCACAGTCTTTCGTGTTTGCTTACGTTATACATCGGTTATTATTACCTGCTACTTTATTGTTCAATCTTGAGTTTTGAATTACCCATGGGTCTCATATCGAGCCAGCAACGAATAGTATCAGTCTACTATCAGGTTCATCTGGGGTCTTCTATGTGGTTCATGTTGGGTGGGCAACAAACAATAGATGATCCATTGTCTCTCTTTTTAAACTAAAGCTATAATCTACCTGCTATCATTAGTTTTGGATCCATCCACTCGTTTGCTACTATCAGTCTTGATTTTTGCATGCACCCCTTAGGCCTTACAAAATCTAACTATTTTTTTATTATGCATGTCAGATATTGTACACAATCATACTGAACCTGTAGAGAAAAAGAGAAGACTGTTGTGTGCGAATATAATGTCATGCAGACGCCGCTCCATGGTGGGCGAAGTGCCCCCCTCCTGCATTTCTAGATTGTATTCCAGAGGAAGATAACTGTTCAGATGGAGATTCAGAAGGAGCCGACCATGCCTGTTTACCACCTGAGGTGTTTGCTCTAACCTGGCATGCTGATGTTGGTCATATCATGCATATGGCACCTTACATTGCTTACATTATACATCTTATATGTCATCAGCTTAGTTTAGATTTGCTTTGTGTGAATGCCACCTGTTTGGTTTCTATATCATACTCCCACCATTCCTAAATATTTGTCTTTTTAGAGATTTCAACAAGTGACTACATACGGAACAAAATGAGTGAATCTACACTCTAAAATGTGTCTATATACATCCGTATGTGGTAGTCCATTTGAAATCTCTAAAAAGACAAATATTTAGGAACGGATGGAGTATATGGGAATTATGCAATGCCATCTTCTTTAGCCAGGTATCATATACGTGAATCATGCAATGCCATCCTGTTTAGCCAGTCATCTTATATGTGAATTGTATCGTGCCATATTTTTTTCCATAATGTATTCCATTTGTCAACAATGTTTATACATTCATCTACTCTTTGCTTGCATCAGCCATTTGAGTCGGTCATGGGAAAATCTGGAGTGAAAACAAGGTCTTCTGAGCAGTCAGTGTTACATGTCGATGCAGATTTCTTACTGGTTACAGATAGCTCCTCAAAGGAGGATTCAGAGAGAGATGACCACTCGTATTCCCCCCCGAGGTGCAAGCTCTAACTTGGCCAGGTTATATTGCTCATATCATGCATATAGTGTCTTGCATTGCCATGCCATCTGCTTAGATTAGACATGCTTTGTGTGAATGCCTCCTGTTTGCTTTCTATATCAGATATGTGAATTATGCAATGCCATGTTTTTCGGCCAGTTATCATATATGTGAATTATGCACCACCATGGAGCTAGGCATCATATATGTGAATTATCTAATGCCATCTTTTTTTCATTACGTATTCCATTTGTCGACAATCTGTGTATATTGAACTACTCTTCATGTGTATCAGCCATTTGAGCCGGTTATGGAAAAAATCTGGAGTGAAAACAAGGTCTTCAGAGCAGGCAATGGTACCTGTTGAAGCATATATCTCGATGGTTACAGGGAGCTCCTCAGAGGAGGATTCAGAGACAGATGACCAGTCCTATATCCCACCTGAGGTGTATGCTCTAAGTTGCAATGTTTATATTTCTCATATGATGCATATGGTGTCTTGCATTGCTTAGTTTAGACATCATATGCACAATATTGAATTCTATCTGCTTAGTTTAGAGATCATACATGCGAGTGCCAGCTGCTTAGTATATGAATCAATTATGTCAATTATATCATGCCATCCTGTATACTTAGACAACATGTATGTGAATTATTTCATCCCAACCTATTTTAGAAAGACATCATATAGTTTTGTCATGTCATCCTGTTTAGGTACTCATCATATGTTGAATTATGCCATTATATCCTGTTAAGTTATCCATCATATATTTGAAACTGTGTCATGCTATCCTGTTTAGTTAGGCATCATATATGTGAAACTGTGTCATGCTGTCCTGTTTGGTTAGACAACATATATGTGAATTACCACATCTGTCTATCATACAATGTCAATACGTTCAATTTCTTTCCTTGTTTATCAGCCATTTGAATTGGAGGGGATGATGGCAGTATCTAAGGGAGCAAAAACTCGTTCTTCACAAAAGATAGTGCTACCCGTCGATGTAGATAGAACCATGGTTGTACTGGCCCACAAACTAGCCCCACCACACATAATCGAGACTCTTCCAGATTGCACACTTACACCGTTGGGCGGAGAACCAGGTACAACCCATCTAACCGCAACCCCAACGGATAGTAACCCACTTATAGTTGACAAAGCACCATGTCCACCACAGAGTACCCCCACACGAGCAGTTTGTAAAGCTACTACAGTGCCCAAAGCACGAAGACCACCACAGCTAACCCAAACTCCACGTTTAAAGCAGAAGAGCAACTGTTATGAGGTCAGATTCCGTAGCTATGGTCCATACTCCTTTGCTGTTGCATCACTGTATTTACTCATACCAACTACTTTCGAATTTGAAGGATCCAATTGAAACTCCAATGGCGCAACAGGTATGTTTTAAACCTAGTTCTTTAACTGGATTGTTGTTCCAACTTCTTGCTCTATGTTGATTTCAGTTTAAGTTGTATAAACAGTTATGTTCTCATGTGATGCACATTACAAGTGCTGCCAATACTGTGTAGTTTCTCACACTTATATTATGTCTATGCTGCTGTGTCTTCAAAATATATGAGTTGAACCGTGTCTCTATCTTGATTAGGGAACATAAACTAGAATGATATGGACAATACAGTGACCATAGTACATAGATATATGTTTGTTTCATGTTGTTATCCTGTCCACCTTACTACTGAACCGGTTTACCAAAATGAGTTTCATATACTACAAGCTAAACCTGTGATGTGTCTGCTTGTTTCTCTTGTAGTATGAAAACAAAATATTGGAGAAGAGCACCCACTATGCAATGGTAGAGAAAGTAATGCAGATAAGGTTCAAGATAGTGAGACAACCCTGTTGGTTTCCAAGAAAGGTGATAAAAACGATCTTGTAGACAGTGAGAAAACCCCATAGTTCTGCGTTGATGTAGTGTTCGAGTTACTGACCAGTACCGCTAGCACAAGCTCTTCGAACTCGCTGCCTGAATCACTTCGGCTTCTTCAGTCTCAGCTACAAGCTGAAAGGCATCAGTCAGCTGTGCTGCGGCAATAAGTCGAAGGACTGAGGAAGTCCCTGCAGAATTCAGATGCATACTTTCTTGTGCAACATCAAGCGCTGGAGGATTAAGTGCCAAACAAGAGAAAGTTAATAAGCTTGCTAAGCATCTTGCCAGCATTATGGGTACCCAGGATATTGTTTAATGAACTCTTCTGAAGTGGTTTCAGTTCTGGACTTGTTTTGCTGCGGCGTTTATATGCTGCTTTGTTCCCTATATTTGCACTGGTGGCAAACTTTGATGCCCAGTGGATGTAATATGTGTAATAGCCATGAAAGCCTAGCATAAGTTGCTTGCTTATTTATTTCCTTGTTGTCTTGTTTATTTGTTTGCTTGTAGTCAGTGCAGTTCTTTTTTCGCGGTTTGCTAGTGGTTGCAATAACCTATTTTTAAAACTAGGCCACAATAACCATGGGCTAATATTTACTGTAGTGACATTGGGCCTCCTACGGGCCGTAGAAACAGTGGGCCTTCTACGGGCCGTAGAAACAGTAGGCCTTCTATGGGCCGTAGAAACAATGGGCCTTCTACGGGCCGTAGAAACAATGGGCTTTCTACGCACCGTAGAAACAATGGGCCTTCTACGGGCCGTATCATCAATGGGCCTTATACGAGCCATATGATCGATTGGCCAAACATGGGCCAATAACAGGCCGTATTATGGCCGTAAACGGGCTAGAGTTGGAATCGTCCATTCATGGGCCGACCATAACGGGCCATCGTTAATAGGCCGTATTTGATGACGCTATGAAAATGGCCCAACGTATTAACGAATCACAAAAGGGCCGACTATAACCACGGGCTGAATTTGGCCCATAAGCAGAAAATGATAGTAACGGGCCGTAAGTAAACGAATGCTGGAAATGAGCCCAAGAATAAATGGGCTCTGAGAAGGCCGAAAGATAACATGGGCTGGAAACGGCCCAACGGAATAACGGGCCGTTAATGGGTATAAAGTGATACACTGTTCATTACGGGCTAGTTTCACCACGGGCCGTTAATGGGTGTAAAGTGATACACTTTTCATTACGGGCCAGTTTCACCACGGGCCGTTAATAGGCCAAGAGTTACATAGGGCCTCATATGGGCCGAAAGATGTCATGGGCCATACATGGGCCATAAGTGAAAACGGGCTGGAATCATATTGGATGGCCCAGATGACGCTACTGGGCCTAATTCAGATAGGGCGTAACGGGCCTTGGGTTAGCGGGCTGTAAATGGGCTATATGCGAACAAGCCGTTAACAGGATTTCCATGGGCCGGCCCGCCACCTTTTGACCAAGTCAAACGGGCCGGCCTTTTCACAAGAATGGGCCTCTGTTGGGCCGTGCCATGTGTCGACGTATCATAGGTGCCTTCTGTCCAATGAGTGGATGACATCTGTCCCAACGATGAGCCGACACGTGTTTCCTCCAGCCAATGATGATTTTACACGTGGACAATCCCCATTGGTCGGGGCTGTTAACGGGTTATCGGATCCAAAACCCGACCCGATAGCTTAACGGTGTTCCGTTACGGTGGATGCCATGTGTTGGTCACCCTTGACGAAAGCACTTCTGTGACGCGCGATTTATCGTCATGGAAGTGCACACTTCTGTGATGATAATTTTGGTAATGTCATGGAACACTTCTACGACAGCACAAGTATGACTATCTTGATTCTGTCATAAAATCGTCATGGATGTACATGCATGATAAAAAACGCGACCTACTGTGACAAACACGTATCATCACGGAAGTGTATTTTTTTGTAGTGCTTGCAACCAACGTGATAAAGGGGTTGTCAATCCCTTCACGGTCACTCGCAAAAGTGAGATCTAATAGAGATAATAAAGTAATATTTTTGGTATTTTTCTTGTATAGATTGGAAAGTAAAGATTGCAAAATAGTAAACGAGATGTGATGTAAATAAAGGAGATGCAATATAATAAGAAAGAGACCCGCGGGCCATAGGTTTCACTAGTGGCTTCTCTCAATATAGCATGTATTACGGTGGGTGAACAAATTACTACCGAGCAATTGATAGAAAAGTGCATAGTTATGAGAATATCTAAGGCAATGATCATGAATATAGGCATCACATCCATGTCAAGTAGATCGAAACGATTCTGCATCTACTACTACTCCACACATCGACCGCTATCCAGCATGCATCTAGAGTATTAAGTTCATAAGAACTGAGTAAGACATTAAGCAAGATGACATGATGTAGAGGGATAAATTCAAGCAATATGATATAAACCCCAACTTTTTATCCTCAATGGCAACAATACAATACGTGACTTATTGCCCCTACTATCATTGCGAAAGGACACCACAAGTTTGAAACCAAAGCTAAGCACTTCTCCCATTGCAAGAAAGATCAATCTAGTAGGCCAAACTAAACCGATAATTCGAAGAGACTTGCAAAGATATCAAATCATGCATATAAGAATTCAGAGAAGAACCAAATAATATTCATAGATAATCTTGTTCATAAACCCACAATTCATCGGATCTCGGCAAACACAACACAAAAGAGTAATCAAAGAGAGAGAAGAAGCCATCTAGCTAATAACTATGGACCCGGAGGTCTGTGGTAAACTACTCACGCTTCATCGGAGAGGCTATGGTGTTGATGTAGAAGCCCTCCATGATCGATTCCCCCTCCGGCACATCGCCGGAAGAGGCCCCAAGATGGGATCTCACGGGTACAGAAGGCTGCGGCAGTGGAAAAGTGGTTTCGTGGCTCTTCGCGGTTGATCTAGGGTATAAGAGTATATATAGGCGAAAGAAGTAAGTCGGCGTGGCTACCCCCTGGGCGCGCCCTCCTGCCTCGTGGCCGCCTCGCAGAGTTCTAGATTTCCACTCCAAGTCTCCTGGATTGCTTTCGGTCCAAGAAAGATCATCGCGAAGGTTTCATTTCATTTGGACTCCATTTGGTATTCCTTTTCTGCGAAACACTAAAATAGGCACACAAAAACAGAAACTGATACTGGGCCTCCGGTTAGTAGGTTAGTCCCAAAAATATTATAAAAGAGCATATTAAATCCCGTTAAACATCCAAAACAGATAATATAATAGCATGTAACAATAAAAAATTATAGATATGTTGGAAACGTATCACCTATTAATTTAGTGTCCAGTGCTTTTTTCCTATTTCATAGTTTCGCAGAAAAAACATACCAGACGAATCCAAACACAATAAAATTTTACAATGATTTTTTTGGACTAGAAGAGACCCTAGAAGCTTCGGCGATGCACCAAACTATGATCCAAGGAGCCACAAGCTCAGAGGACGCACCCCGGGGGGCGCCGTGTGATCTTGTGGGTCTCACATGGCTCCGTTTGCCCTAATTCTTGGCCTATAAATTCTCTAAAATCCAGAAGCCACCAGAGCGAGACCCGAAACAATTATTCAACCGCCGCAAGCCTCTGTTTGTACGCGATCCCATCTGGAGTCCTTTGATGGTTCTCTGCCAGAGGGGGAAACCATTGGGGATGCAATCTTGATCGACCATGCTGCCTCCATGATGATATTGAATAAGCATTCGGACAATGTTGAATGAGTATACAAAAAATGTCGATCACTTACTAAAGAAATGTTTTTCACATATACGAAAATGTAGAGTGAAAGCGAAAATAAACATAAGAAAAAACAAAAATGGAAAATGAATAACAAAAGCAAACAAAAATGGCAAAGAAATAAGAAAACTAAACACAGAATGGAGAAGAAAAAAGAAAACTAAACAAAAAACTAAGAAAACCTTGTCAAAAAACAAAAACAAAAAACAAAAAGAACGCATGAAAACTATTGAAAAAACCGATGAAATGGAGAAAGAAACAAAGCAAAGTCGGTGAAAACCAGAAAAAACAAAAACAAAAACCTGAAAAGTATTGTATATCCAGATTTTTTTACTTCATTCAGCTCGCGCCCTATGTTCCTCACAAGAACTAGGTGTTTGCTTAGTGGTAGCACTGCAATGAAGCAAACAAGACATCTTGGGATTCTAGAGACTTTGAACCATCTGCCTTCCCAGAAGAGAGTTGAGGCGCCATCTCCCACCGTCGCTCGTGAGGCAGCCTGGAATAGTTGCATCGCCTCCGGAGGCACTGTAATATCAAACTCCTCCCATGGTCGCTGATGGTCTGTATGCTGGAGACATGGCCACCTGGCGTGCACCGCCAAGTTTGGGTGAGCACTTGCAAGAAAGCCCAGACAGTGCAATAGACAGCGACGGAGGGCATCTGGGTCTCCTATGTCGGGCCGGAGATGTTGGAACACGAGATTCACGAGTACCTTGGTCTCTGGACGGCCATGCAGCAAGTGGAACTCAACCACACCGACTCCAACTTGATAGCCTGGGTTTGGGAGAATACCGGAGCCTTCTCGGCTCATTCAACATATGCGGCAAAATTATGGGCAAGAGAGGTTAGCCCAATGACCACATTCACCTGGAAGTCAAGAGTGCCCCTACAATGCCACTTCTTCGCTTGGCTCGCACTCTAGAACAGATGTTGGACCTCGGATAGGCTGGAGAGGCATGGCCCATGTCACCAGGAGGCTTGCCCGTTTTGCAATCAAGAGCAAGAAACCATATATCACATTCTCCTCACTTGTGTCTTTGCACGACAACTATGGAACATCGTTGGTGAGGGCCTTAACAGGCCAAACTGGGTACTGGATCATGAGTCCAAGCTGTTCCCGTGGTGTGCAAATGTGAAGATCAGTGCGGCTTGTACAAAGGAGGTGCGAGAAATGCTCTTACTTGTTCTCTGGGAGCTGTGGAAGCATATAAACTCCATAGTGTTTGATGCTTGCTCTCCATCTATGACCAGACTAGCGAAGACCAGAATGCAAGAGTGCACATATTGGAAACAAGCCGGGATCTTCAAGAAAAGCGTGGAGCCGATGTTGTAAGCATTAGCTAGGTGGGTAGATAGGAGGAGTTAATCTTGTATTTGGACCTTAGCGTGGAGTTGGTGTACATGTAATATGTAACATCCAACATGGAGGGACTTCGTTTCTCACACACTCTTTAATATATAGTACGCACACTCGTGCGTATCTGAGAAAAAAAAGATATCTTGGGATCGAACCCCGTGCCGTGTGAGTCCTCTCCTTTATTTTCTTTCATTACGCTAACGGGCCGGCCCTTTACTGTAGAGTCGACACAAGATATCCTGTACCACTCGCTTAAAGCGAAAAATAGTCACCGCACTCCTCCAAGTCCTTCCGATACTTCTATCCATTGGGACCCCAGGTCCTTACTATTTTGCGCCTAGGTCGATTCTTTGGGGCGGCCCATTCCAATATTTCTCCTCGTGGGTTTTGGAAAGGAAGAAAATTGTTCTTTTTTTCTTTCTTTATTCTTATTGCCCTTTTCATTTTTCTTCTTCTTCCTTTTCCCTTTTCATTTTTCTTTTATATATCTCGTTTTTCTTTTCAACCCCATGAACTTTTTTCAAATTCGTAAACTTTTTCTAAATCCACAACTTTTTCTGAAGTACATGATTTTTTGTGAAAATTGTGCACACCTTTAATATTCACAAACAATTACAAAACTGTCAACTTTTTAATGAATAACGGGAACAATTTTCAATTTCTTGAACTTTTTAAAATGCAAAAATATTTTTAGTTACATTTTTAAATCCAAGACCACTGGTGAAATTCGTAAGAATTTTTCAATTTTTGGAGCAATTTGTAAAATTCATTAAAAATTTAAAGTTACGATCATTTTTGAAATTTTCCATTTTTAACAATTCTTCAATTTTTAGACAATTCTAGTATTTAATTCTACTTTCTTGAATATATTTTTGAAATGTTGAACATTTTTCCAATGGTGAATATTTTTTATAATATGTGAGTATTTTCAAATAATTGCGAATATTTTTTGAAATTCGTGAATATTTTTAATCATGAACATATTGTCCAATCTGAAGTTTTTTGGGGTTGATGAATACTTTTTAAAAATTTGACGAAATTTTAAACCATTTTTGAAATCTTGAACATATTTGTAAATAAAAATAAAAATTTAAAATAAAATAAACACATAGGTGCCACACCCCAAAATGTGCCGGCCGTCTAGCGCAAATCACGTGTGGGAGTACGTGTTTGTTGCGCGAGCACCTTGTAGTGCGGAGATTAGGACAAAATAACTATTTAAAGGTAACCCCTTTTTAAGGTCACTTCCACCTTCTTAGGCGCTGATAAGTAGATCTTGGAAATTAGACCATGTTAATAGGATTGAATCTAAATTTTTTTCATGAAAAAACCAAAAAAAATCACACCCAGAAGCATGGTTTTTCTCATTTTTTTCCTTTTTGAGAGTCGCAGTTGTGCTTCTTGCCGAAGCAAATCTATGCTTCTCTTGAAAGCCCCACATAAAAAATTCACGCATAAATTTTCTCATGATTTTTCCCTTTTCGAGAAGCACAGGTGTGCTTCTCACGGATGCAAATCTGTGTTTCCGTGAAAAGCAAATATATGCTTCTCGTGAATGCACAAAAAAATTCAGGATTTGTTTTTACGATTGTTCTCCTTTTCCAAGAAGCACAATTATGCTTATCGTGAAAGCAAATCTATCCCTCCATCAAGAGCAAATCCGTGCTTCTCTTTTTTCACGGAAAAGAAATTCAGGTTTTTTTCTCTTCAAAACCTAGGGAAAAGCAGACAAAAATATGTAAAATCCAAATATGTGTACAACCAAGGGCGGCAAAAGTGACTGCCGGAGGTCTCAACTCCAGTTAGTTGTTCTCATATTATGCTCCTGTGCGTTAGGCCGGGACGAAGGCTCAGGTATAAAGCGACCTAGGGGGACTTTTTGACACGTAAAATAAGATAGACTAGGATTTCTTCCAAGGCCCCGCCTTAGATCAACCTAATGAGGCTTGCTTTCAGCATAATGAGGCATCCTAGGACATAAGAGCAACTCCAACAGCTCCCCTATCTTTAAAAACCTATTGTTTATAAAAAAATGGGGCAAAAAGGGTCCGCAACAGCTCCATAAACCCGATTTTTTACGGGATCCCGTATAACCACCTTCTCCATCATGCAAGATTACGGAAAGATGGCTTTCCTGATAATTTCGGATGGCGGATAACTGCCTCAAACTTTACAAGCAGAACGTCGTGACGTCGAAACGCCACCGTGCCGCCACTGCGAGGCAGGCCACCGTCAAAACATTGCCCCGCCGCGAGGCCCGCCACCGCCCCACCTCACAACTCTTAAAGCCGTCCCATTTCGATGTCACTGCTCGAGGGCCCTAACGCCTCTTTAATGAAAAATATGAAAAGAGAATTTTTTCAAAAATTGCGAAAAGTAGGTGTCACAAAACTTCATATAAATTATACGATCATCCCGTAAAATGACTTTTACAGGAATATTTTTAGAGGAGCTAAGGGCAACTCCAACACACCAACACATTTGGTCCACACAAGTTGCTTGGGTGGAAACGAACGAAAACGTAGGCCCAACGCGCTGATGTCAACCCAAAATTTGTCTGATGGTTGTTCATCTAGAGACCAGACGCATTCCCGACCCATATTTGTGCCCTATTTGCGTCCATACGGAGATGGCGCGGGCTGCACAGTTACGCGTCCTACACGCCGCCAAACACCGTTGGACCATGCTGGTTGGACGATGAGAGTGCTGGCCCCTCCACTTCCATCGTGAACCTTATGTCCACCAGCGACGGACTGGTCTCGAACTCATACGATGAAGACCGAGTTATTCCATGCTTACATGATTAAATGAGTAAGAATAACATTCATTGGCATTGTTTATTTTGAAGGGTAATGATTATTTTCTAGCATTTTTGCATATTATCATTTTGATATCAGATGATTCATTGATTCCCAATATTCATATCATAAAAGAATTACATGATAAGACATGTTAGGTAGTGTTTCACATCAAAAATTATGTTTTTATCATCTACCTACTCGAGGACAAGTAGGAATTAAGCTTGGGGATGCTAATACATCTCAAACGTGTCTATAATTTTTGATTGCTTGATGCGATTATGTTATCAATCTTGTATGCTTTATATGCTATTTTATATCATTTTTTGGACTAACCTATTAATTTAGTGTCCAGTGCTAGTTTCTATTTTTTCTCCTATTTCGTTGCTTTGCAGAAAAAACATACCACATGAAGTCCAACCACAATAAAATTTTACGATGATTTTTTTGGACCAGAAGAGATCCTAGAAGCTTCGGTGATGCACTAGACGATGATCCAGGGAGCCACAAGCTCAGAGGACGCGCCCCAGGGGGCGCCGTGTGATCTTGTGGGTCTCACATGGCTCCGTTTGCCCTAATTCTTGGCCTATAAATTCCCTAAAATCCAAAAACCACCAGAGCGGGACCCGAAACAATTATTCCACCGCCGCAAGCCTCTGTTTGTATGCGATCCCATCTGGAGTCCTTCGATGGTTCTCTGCCAGAGGGGGAAACCATTGGGGAGGCAATCTTGATCGACCTTGCTGCCTCCATGATGATGTGCGAGTAGTTCCCACAGGACCTACGGGTTCATAGCAGTAGCTAAATGGCTTTCTCTCTCTTTTTGATCTTCAATACAATGATCTCTTCGGAGATCTATTCAATGTAATTCTCGCGGTGTGTTTGTGGGGATCCGATGAATTGTAAGTTTCGGATCAGATTATTCGTTGAAAGTATTTGAGTCTTTTCCGAGATTTATATATGTGTGATTTTATAGCCTTGTATTTCTCTCCGGTCTATCTATCTCTTTTGGCCAATTAGATCGATTTATCTTCAGTGGGAGAGGTGATTAGTAGTAGGTTCAATCTTGTGGTTGATACGTCTTTGTCGTATCTACAATTTTTGATTGTTCCATGCCAATATTCTACAACTTTTGCATACTTTTGGCAACAATTTATATGATTTTCTTGGACTAACATATTGATCCAGTGCCTAGTGCCAGTCCCTGTTTGTTGCATGTTTTTTGTATCATAGAAAATGCATATCAAACAGAGTCCAAACGCGATAAAAACTTATGAAGATTTTTTCTTTTGAATATATGTGAATTTTGGGAAGTGGAATCAACGCGAGATGATGCCCGAGGCGGCAGCAAGGCACGGGGGTGCGCCCAAGGGGGTAGGGCGTGCCTTGGGCCCTTGTGGCCACCCCGTAAGGTGGTTGGTGCCCTTCTTTAGCCGCAAAAAAGCTAATATCTGGATAAAAATTTTGTTAAAATTTCAGCCCAATTGGAGTTACGGATATCTGGGAATTTAAGAAATGGTGAAAGGTCAGAATCTAGGAGCGCAAAAACAGAAGGAAACAGAGAGAGAAAGAGAGATGCAATCTCGGAGGGGCCCCCGCCCCTCCGCAGCCATGGAGGCCGTGGACCAAAGGGGTAACCATTCTCCCATCTCGGAGGGGCTCTCTCCCCCCCTCTCTCCCGGTGGCACCGGAACACCGTTGGGGCCATCATCGTGACAGCGATCTACACCAACAACTTCGCCGCCGTCATCACCAACTCTCTCCCCCTCTATGCAGCAGTGTGATACCTCTTCTCCCCGCTGTAATCTCTACTTAAACATGGTGCTCAACTCTATATATTATTTCCCAATGATTTATGGCTATCCTATGATGTTTGCGTAGATCTATTTTGTTCTATGGGTTGATTGATGATCATGATTGGTTTGAGTTGTATGTTTTATTGTTGGTGCTGTCTTAGGGTGCTCTCCATGTCGCGCAAGCATGAGGGATCCCTGCTGTAGGGTGTTGCAATATGTTCATGGTTAGCTTATTGTCTGCGTTGCGGGGGTGATAGCAGCCCAAACATGGATAAGTGGGTTATGGCGTATGGGAATAAAGAAGACTTGATACCTTAATGCTATGATTGGGTTTTACCTTAATGATCTTTAGTAGTTACGGATATTTGCTAGAGATCCAATCATAAGTTCATATGATCCAAGGAGAGAAAGTATGTTAACTTATGCCTCTCCTTCATATAAAATTGCAATAATGATTACCCGTCTAGTTATCGATTGCCTAGGGATAAATAACTTTCTTGTGACAAAAAACTCTCTACTAAAACTAACTTAGTTGTTTCTTATCTAAACAGCCCCTAGTTTTTTTGCGTGCTCTTTATTATCTTGCAAACCTATCCTGCAACACCTTCAAAGTACTTCTAATTTCATACTTGTTCTAGGTAAAGCGAACGTAAAGCATGCGTAGAGTTGTATCGGTGGTCGATAGAACTTGAGGGAATATTTGTTCTGCCTTTAGCTCCTCGTTGGGTTCGACACTCTTACTTATCGAAAGAGGCTACAACTGATCCCCAATACTTGTGGGTTACCAAGACCTGTTTCTGGCGCCGTTGCCGGAGAGCAATAGCGTGGGTGAATATTCTTGTGTGTGCTTGTCTGCTTTATCACTAAGTAGATTTTATTTGATGTTCTAAGTTGTTCTCTATCTTTGGTTATGGATATGGAACACGAAATACCAAAAAAATCAGGTTTACTTGCTACTCATGGAGATGGGGAACCTCCTAAAACCCTTGATGATCATTATGTGAAAGATATTATGCACTATTTTAATAATCCTGAGAAAACCCCATTCAATTATATAATGGGAGACACGTTGGATCAACATGAATACTTTAGGGATTATGGCTTGACTCAAAAAGGGAAACTCTTATGGGATCAAAATTCATATGTTGCATTGGTATGCTCGAAATTCATGCTTGAGATATGATTATACTTGTTGTTCTAGGATGAAGGCTCCACACCTTCCCTTTTCATGTAAATTTAATGATAATGAAACCTTGGCTTCTTATGCTAATGTTATTTATGATTACTATGATGTGGAACGAATAGAAGAATTTGTTGCTTTTAAGGGTGCTTATGAAATTGAATCTTTGTTTGAAAAGTATGAAGCTTTTGATGATGATGTTTATAGGCCTGAAATTTTTGCTATACTTAAATATTGCTATGAGAATTATGAATATAATGCTGGTATTGATGCATTTATTGAGAAAGTCTCCGTTGTCCAAGAAGAGACTAATATTTTGCAGGAAACTATGGAAGAACAAATTGATGACATTATGAGCTCATTAGATGAAAAACATGATGAGGAGAGCGAAGAACAAAAGGAGGAAGATCGGATTAGCTACACGTGCCCACCTTCTAATGAGAGTAACTCTTCAACTCATACACTGTTTAATTTCCCTTCGTGCTTATCAAAGGATGAATGCTATGATGATTGCTATGTGTTGGGGAACGTTGCATGGGAAACAAAAAATTCCTACGCTCACCAAAGTCAATCTAGGAGATGACCATCTATGAGAGGAGAGACTGCATCTACATACCCTTGTAAACACGGTTGATGTAGTCGAACGTCTTCGCGATCCAATCATGATCCGTCCTGCGAACTCCCGATCCAAGTGTCCGACAGACGACACCTCTGCGTTCAACACACGTACGGCTTGATGACGCCTTCACCTCCTCGATCCAGCGAGTGATGGTGAAGTAGTATCTCGAGTCCTCTGGCAGCACGATGGTGTGGTGGCGGTGGTGGTGGAGAGATCTCCGCAGAGCTTCGCTAAGCACTACGGAGAACAAGATGGCTACAAGGGAGAGGGAGGGCAGCGCCGTGGCATAGATGGGTGCGGCTGCCCTCCCTCTACCCCTCTATATATAGGGGGAAGGGAGGAGGAGAGGGCACCCTAGGGTTCCCTAGGGGGGTGGCTACCAGGGGAAAACCCTAGATGAGTTTTGGTGTGCCTCCCCCGTGGGAGCCTTGGCCCCCAAGGCAAAGGGGGTGGCTGCCCTAGGGGAGTGCCCCCACCCCTTCTGGTTACGTGGGAAAGAGTGAGGGGGCGCATAACCCCTTAGTGGGCTGGTTTTCCCCCTCCCCTTGGCCCATGCCCCCCCAACACTTGCCCCCCCCCCACGAAACGCCTTTCGGTGATGTTGGTCAGCACCCGATACCCCTGGAACAATTCCGGACTCCAATACCCTTCGTCCAATATATCAATCTTCACCTCCGGACCATTCCAGAGTTCCTCGTTATGTCCGGAATCTCATCCGGGACTCCGAACAACCTTCGGTAACCACCATAATGACTAAACTATACTTATATCGTCACCAAACGTTAAGTGTGTGACCCTGCGGGTTCGAGAACTATGCAGACATGGTCGAGACACCTCTACGGTCAATAACCAATAGCAGGACCTGGATGCCCATATTGGTTCCTACGTATTCTACAAAGATCTTATCAGTCGAACCTCAATGTCAAGGATTCTGCTAATCCCGTATGTAGTTCCCTTTGTTCATCGGTATGTTACTTGCCCGAGATTCGATCATCGGTATCTCCAACCTAGTTCAATCCCGTTACCGGCAAGTCTCTTTACTTGTTTCGTAATACAAGATCTCGTGACTAACCCATTGGTCACATTGCCTGCAAGCTCATTGTGATGTTTTATTACCGAGTGAGCCCTGAGATACCTCTCCGTAATACAAAGTGACAAATCCCAGTCTTGATCCATGTCAACTCAACAGACACCCTTGGACATACCTTTAGAGCACCTTTATATTCACCCAGTTACATTGCGAGGTTTGGTACACATAAAGTATTCCTACAGCGTCAGTGAGTTGCATGATCTCATGATCATCGAAACATATATACTTGACATGCAGAAAACGATAGCAATAAACTTGACACGATCATATTGAGGGAGTCCTGGATTAGGGGGTCCTCGAACAGCCGGACTATATCCTTTGGACGGACTGTTGGATTATGAAGATACAAGATTGAAGACTTCGCCCCGTGTCCGGGTAGGACTCTTCTTTACATGGAAGGCAAGCTTGGCAATTCGGATATGTAGATCTCCTCCCTTGTAACCGACTTTGTGTAACCCTAGCCCCCTCCGGTGTCTATATAAACCGGAGGGTTTAGTCTGTAGGACAACAACAATCATAATCATAGGCTAGCTTCTAGGGTTTAGCCTCTACGATCTCGTGGTAGATCAACTCTTGTAATACTCATATCATCAAGATCAATCAAGCAGGAAGTAGGGTATTACCTCCATCGAGAGGCCCCGAACCTGGGTAAACATTGTGTCCCCCACCTCCTGTTACCATCCGCCTTAGATGCACAGTTTGGGACCCCCTACCCGAGATCCGCCGGTTTTGACACCGACATTGGTGCTTTCATTGAGAGTTCCACTGTGCCGCCAAGATAAGGCTTGATGGCTCGTCTTGTTGTCAAGGACAACATTACCTCGGGGGGAGCCCTGGCTGTAGGCCAAACTCTCCGACTAGGCGGCTTCGTCATGACCGCCCGTTCGGCCGTCGCGCCGACGATGACTTCTCGGGTCATCAAAAACAACCTCCACGTCGTCTCAGGATTCGTCGAGCAGATGGATCCAATAGAGCTCTCTTCCTTGAACGAGCTCTTGGATCGCATCGCTGCCCTGGGAGTCGCAATGGACTATGATCGGATCGGGCTTAAACCCGACCAAAGGGAGATTAGCTCTCCGCCGGTCACCCATCAGATAGCGGTGGTGGAGGAGCAATGTAGCAATTCTTCCTCTATTTTGAGGAGAAACTATGTCCGGATTCCCGAGCTCTCCGAGCCGGATACCCGTCCATGGGAGGACATGGCCCAAGCTTCGAACCTAGAATCAGACAGCAGGCCAGAACTATTGGGCAACATCCCAGAGTCCGAACTGCCAAGCTCGGAAACTCCTCCGCCCCTGGGTCTCAGATCGGGTCAGGGTTTGGACCTAAAACTACCCACCCACCCAGACTCAAGTGATCTTTCCCACATTAGACAAGAGCCCCAAGAGACAGTACATCACTATTGTGCCAGATTCCTCCTTGTAATGAGCAAGGTCAAGGACTATCGCGAGGAAGACATAATTTCATTCTTTTGCAAAAATTGCATGGACAAGGGAATCCTCAACGCCATAAGTCGCCGTGACATAGCACACTTTGTTGACTTGGCGGCCATAGTATAGAAGTACCGTGCGATGGAAAGCGCCTGGAAAACTCAAACAAAATTCTGGGACCCTCCGGCTCTCACTAAACCCCCTGTCTGAACTAAAAGGGTGTACTCTCGTAAGTCACCCGATCCAATTACAACGAAACAAAAGCCCACTACAGGGCGTAGAACTGTATTGGAGGTATGGCTCAATGGGCCATGCAAAATTCATAGTACAACGGATACCATGCCAGAACACAGCCTTAGAGCATGTTGGATACTCCGGCAGGTGGCCCGGGGAAAATAACAATACAGTATTGACAGTCTTCGAGACCTTCGCCTCAAATAATAGGCGCAAGCGAACACTCCGCAGCCTCGCCGAAGTCTGCCACGTTGCAGCAGTAAATCCATAGAACGACACGGCCATAACCTTCAATGCCAGTGACGAACCCCAATTCCGAACAGCCCGAGCACCAGCCGCTTTGGTCCTTAGTCCAATTGTGGACGGCTTCCGGCTTACTAAAGTGCTCATGGACGGTGGCAGCGGATTAAACCTCATCTACGAGGAAACTCTTAGCAAAATGGAAATAGACAAGAGCCGCATTGAGCAAAGCAGCACGATCTTTAGAGGAATCATCCCTAGTCGGGAGGCACGATGTGCGGGAAAAATCACACAAGATGTGGTATTCGGCACGTCGGAGAATGATAGGTCCGAGGAAATCACATTCCAAGTGGCCCCGTTCAGTAGCGGATATCACGCCCTTTTAGGGCGGGAGGCATTCACGATCTTCCAAGCTATACCCCATTACGGGTACATGAAGCTCAAAATGCCCGGGCCCAATGGAATCATCACTCTGGCTAGTGATCTGAACATAGCACTCTGCACAGAAAATAAAACCGCCGCACTAGCCCTCGAGGCGTTATCCGAAGCCCTTGCGGCCGAGGAACTAACTGCGCTGCTCTCCACGGTGGACAGGGACAACGTGATACTCGACAAAAGACCCAAGTCCACCTCTTTTAAACCAGCGGAAAAATAGTCAAATTCCAGGTCCACCCAATGGACCCTACAAAAACAACATCCATCGGGGCACAGCTGAACCCCACAACAGACGCCACACTATGAGAGATCTTGCGCGAGAATTGGGACATCTTCGCCCGACATCCTTCAGACATGCCAGGAATCCCACGTAGGCTGGTCGAGCATAGCCTTAACATTCTGATACGTCTCCAACGTATCTATAATTTTTGATTGCTCCATGCTATGTTATCTACTGTTTTGGACTATATTGGGCTTTATTTTCCACTTTTATATTATTTTTGGGACTAACCTATTAACCGGAGGCCCAGCCCAGAATTGCTGTTTTTTTTGCCTATTTCAGTGTTTCAAAGAAACGAAATATCAAACTGAGTACAAACGGAATAAAATCTTCGGGAACGTGATTTTCTCACCAAACGTGATCCAGGAGACTTGGACCCTGCTCCAAGGAACAAAAGAGGCGGTCACGAGGGTGGGCCCCCCCTAGGGCGCGCCCCTGCCTCGTGGGCCCCTTGTTGCTCCTCTGGCGTACTTCTTCCTCCTATATATACACACGTACCCCCAAACGATCAGAACAGGAGCCAAAAACCTAATTCCACCACCGCAACTTTCTGTATCCACGAGATCCCATCTCGGGGCCTGTTCCGGAGCTCCGCTGGAAGAGGGCCATCATCACAGAGGGCTTCTACATCACCATAGCCTCTACGATGAAGTGTGAGTAGTTTACCTCAGACCTTCGGGTCCATAGTTAGTAGCTGGATGGCTTCTTCTCTCTCTTTGAATCTCAATGCAAAGTTCTCCCCCTCTCTCGTGGAGATCTATTCGATGTAATCTTATTTTTGCGATGTGTTTGTTGAGACCGATGAATTGTGGGTTTATGATCAAGTCTACCTATGAATAATATTTGAATCTTCTCTGAATTCTTTTATGCATGATTGGTTATCTTTGCAAGTCTCTTTGAATTATCCGTTTGGTTTGGCCAACTAGATTGGTAGTTCTTGCCATGGGAGAAGTGCTTAGCTTTGGGTTCGATCTTGCGGTGTCCTTACCCAGTGACAGAAGGGGCAGCAAGGCACGTATTGCATCGTTGCCATCGAGGATAACAAGATGGGGTTTATTTCTTATTGCATGAATTTATCTCTCTACATCATGTCATCTTGCTTAAGGCGTTACTCTGTTTTTAACTTAATACTCTAGATGCATGCTGGATAGCGGTCGATGAGTGGAGTAATAGTAGTAGATGCAGAATCGTTTCGGTCTACTTGTCACGGACGTGATGCCTATATACATGATCATGCCTAGATATTCTCATAATTATGCTCAATTCTATCAATTGCTCAACAGTAATTTGTTCAGCCACCGTAGAATACTTATGCTCTTGAGAGAAGCCACTAGTGAAACCTATGGCCCCCGGGTCTATTCTCATCATATCAATCTCCATCACTTTTATACTGTTTTGCTATTTACTTTGCTTTTACTTTTTACTTTGCATCTTTATACCAAAAATATTCTATCTACCAGATCTCACTCTCGTAAGTGACCGTGAAGGGCTTGACAACCCCTAATTGTGTTGGTTGCGAGTAGTTATCATTTTGTGCAGGTACGAGGGACTTGACTGTGGCCTCCTACTGGATTGATACCTTGGTTCTCAAAAACTGAGGGAAATACTTATGCTACTCTGCTGCATCATCCCTTCCTCTTTGGGGAAAACCAACGCAAGCTCAAGACGTAGCACATTCTAAAGGGGTTCAAGCCGGTCAAGCAGACTCTTCCGCGTTTCTTTGAGCCTAAGCGGCAAGGCATGGGAGATGGGCTAGCCAAGTTACTCGAGGCCGGATTCATTAGAGAAATAAAATATCCGGACTGGCTAGCAAACCTAGTGATGGTACGAAAGAAGGACAAATCCTGGCGCCTATGTGTCGATTTCAAGGACCTTAACAAGCCTTGCCCCAAGGATCCCTTCCCCATCCCGTGCATCGATCAAATTATCGATGCTACCGCAGGACACGACTCATTGTGCTTCCTCGGCGCATACTCCGGATACCATCAAATTAAGATGGCGGAGCCCGATCAAGATGCAACGACATTCATCACTCCATACGGCCCCTTCTGTTTTAACACCATGCCTTTCGGGCTCAAAAATGCCAGTGCAGCCTATCAACACATGATTCAGACATGCCTGGAAACACAAATCGGCAAAACAGTGGAGGCATACATAGACGATGTGGTCATTAAAACAAGACACGTCGAATCCTTAATAGACGACTTGAGGCTCACGTTCGATAATCTCCGAACATATGACATCAAGCTCAATCCGGAAAAATGCGTTTTCGGTGTGCCCGCTGGAAAGCTCTTGGGCTTCATCGTCTCCAATAGAGGAATTGAAGCAAATTCGGCTAAAATCCGAACTTTGTCACAGTTGGCTATCCCAGCAGACCTCAAGCAAATCCAGAAATTAACTGGCTGCGTGGCTACCTTAAGCCGCTTTATCTCCCGATTAGGAGAAAAGGCACTACCTCTTTATCGCCTTCTTCGACACACCGAACACTTTGAGTAGACGGATGCGGCCGCGACCCGATTGGAAGAAATAAAAGCCGTATTGGCCACCAACACAATCTTGGCCGTGCCAAATGTCGGCGAACCAATGCTGTTATATATAGC
The DNA here is from genome assembly GCA_034509565.1 of Triticum monococcum. Taxonomy (NCBI): domain Eukaryota; kingdom Viridiplantae; phylum Streptophyta; class Magnoliopsida; order Poales; family Poaceae; genus Triticum; species Triticum monococcum. Next base: position 482,584,312 of record CM067843.1, read on the forward strand.
GTCAACACACCAAGTTGTAAGCGCAGTGCTCGTCGTCGAACAAGAGACGGACGGACATAAGTTCCCGCTTCAAAAGCCGGTATACTACGTATCCACCGTCCTCACTCCATGCAAATCACGGTACCCACATTATCAAAAGATAGCATACGCGGTCTTCATGGCATACCGGAAACTACGACACTACTTTCAAGAGTGTTCAATTACGGTGGCCTCCGAAGTACCACTAAATGACATAATAAATAACCACGATGCCACGGGCCGGATTTCTAAATGGGCTATCGAGCTCCTCCCGTTCGACATAACATATAAACCACGGCGAGCCATTAAGTCGCAAGTACTGGTTGATTTCGTCGCTGAATGGGCGGAAGCCGAACTCCCTAAAGAGTACGGCGCGTACTCCAATTGGATCATGCACTTTGACGGCTCTAAGATGCTGGCTGGTCTAGGGGCAGGCGTCGTCCTGACATCCCCCACCGGAGATACAGTCCAATACGTACTCCAAATGTTATACACAGACTCCAACAATGCAGCAGAATATGAGGCCCTGTTGCATGGTCTTCGGATGGCAGTCTCCATGGGCATTCAACGCCTAGAGGTGCGGGGGGATTCAAACCTCGCAATATCTCAAATAAATGGGGACTTTGATGCCAAGGACCCAAAAATGGCGGCTTACCGCAATGCCGTCCTCAAAATGTCAGCTCGCTTCGAGGGCCTCGAATTCCACCATGTGGTCCGAGAAAACAATCAAGCGGCGGATATCCTTGCCCGCATCGGCGCTAAGCGCGACCCTGTCCCACCTAATATCTTCTTGGAAAGGCTGTTTAAGCCATCTATGGTGTGGGAAGGGGAGACCGGCAAAAACAGTCCGGATCCGGCCACAACACCAGACCCTGAACACTCTGACGTAATCGGAGGCGCTGCCACCGAATAACACCTTCGGCCCACGTGATTATGTCTGTCATCGCCACGTGGACAGAACCCTTCTTGGCTTACCTAACTAGGTGTCGGTGTGCAAAAATAGGGGCACATCTTTGTACCCCTTTCCCTGTGCACGGGCAGTCAGAGCCGCGCCCACGGCCACGCCAAGCAGAACGAGGGAGGTGAGCCAAGGTAAGATCGAAGCCCAAGACAATGAAAGCAACGCCAAGGCCAAGACCACAAAGAGCAGAGGGACGAAGCAAGTTCCCCCGGCAAGACCCTTGCCAGGTGGCCTCAGCGGCCCCGGCAAGACTCTTGCCGGGTTAGCTCGCCCCACGCCAACAGAGCGAGCCACCCTTGAGCCCACGGCCCCCAGTGCCATCATCAGCATGGGGCCAGGGCTCGGGAAGGCACCCCTGTGGTGGCACGTAGATCTTTGTGAAGACATATTCAAGATCAGATTAGAAGATGACGATTCTCGGCAAGATCCTTGCCGGGGACGACAACACGCCACGACGAGACCCTTGTCGGGCCACCCGTCAAGGCCACAGCCAAGCCCACGTCAACCAAGCTTCCGCCGCCATTCACATGCAGCTGCCGGCCCAACCAGCTGGGCGGGCACCTACGTGGCAACATGCAGCTCCCAGGCCAACTCATCAAGCGCCTGCGTGGCGGCATGCAGATCTTCATGAAGGCTCCACCACCGCACCAACTCAGTTGCCTGCCTGCCTACATGGCACCACATGCATCCCTGGTCGAGGCGCGTGTCGAAGCGAGGAGGAGCGAGGACGGACGGGATGGGCCTCGCCCCCGTCCCCGATAAAGCAAGAGGACACCTAAGCGATGCATTAAATGCACCTTGTCCTGTAATGCGAGGGGTAACCTCGTGCCATTGTAGACCTTTCCACCTCATGTGTGCCACTGTGGCAACCCATTTTTCCTATAAAAGGAGGCCCGAGGCGACAAGGATGGGGATTCGGCTCTTTGGAACCACACGCTGACCACAGCTAGTTCGAGAGCTCAAGAACTCTCAGAAATACACCCACAAAAGCAGGACTAGGGTTTTATGCATCCTCGCGGCCCGAACCTGGGTAAACGATCCTTGTGCTGTCTACCAGTCCTGCTCTCCTCGCAACCCTGCGCCCCGGCAACCGTAGTAGGGATTCTTGTGATCCCATAGGTGTCGTTCTTAACCCCGACATCCTTGGCGTGCCAGGTAGGGGGTGCAATTGTGAGAATCTGGTCTAGTAGTTAGCCTAGCAGTTCTTCGTTGCCATGGCCCCTAAGAAGAAGACGGCCACGGCGGTCGATTCGTTTGGAGCCGAACGGCCCGTGCCGGTGCGGACGAGTAGCGGACCGGTCGCAGACAAGACCCGAGCCGCGGTCCTGAGCACCAGCATCGCCCAGGCAGTCGGAGCCTGGCGAGCGGCGTCGTTCGCGCGCCAGACGACCGGCTACATGTCGCCGGGTCCAAAGACAAAGCTGGGGCCCCCGCAGGCGGCGCGGAGCCCTCCAGGGGCATCGTTTTGCCGAGTCCGGGCGGTGCGGCGACCTGCAGGGCACCTACACCGACGACCACCGCACTTTCTTCCCATGGTGTGCGCACTGAGCAGTGTCACCATGATGGTGACCCTGGGCACCGCCATGGGAAGAGCCATGTGCGTCATCGACAAGACGAGGGGGTTCAGCACGCATGCCGAAGCGCTGGCAAAAATGGCGCACAGCCGCTGGGTCGTGATGGAGCTCCTTCTAATGTACTTAGAAGTCGAAGCGCGCCGCAATCGATGCAGCAGTCGCCGCCGCCCACGCCAGCGGAAGCTTTGGCACGCACACAACTGCTCCGCGTCTTCCCTCCTGCTGCGGAGAAGCTCGATGAGTGGAGGGCCACCATCCGGAGCCTCGTCACCATCGCAAACAAAAACAATCCGCGACCAGCGGGGCCCTCGGGTCGGCGCTCCACCGAGCCACTACATGCTGGCGCTGGGAGGATCGGGGGAGCTATGGCCACGGTGCACTCTCCTCCTCCTCGCCGGTCGCTGCGGGCGTCGGCCCGTCGCGACGACGCTTGTGACAACATCTCCATAGCGTCGTCGGACCTGCCGACCCTCACGAAGACGCTCGAACCACCGTCGAGCACCGGCGCGAAACGCGCCGCCAGTCGGACAAGCGGGCAGGACCCGCTATGGACCACCCGGCACCGGGGGGCCCCGGTGGCCTACCTTACGAGGTGGGCTGCCCGGCTTTTACCCGTGAGCTGAGGCAGTTCCAGTGGCCGTCCCACCGCATGTTCAAGCCCGACGTCGGTGAGAAGTACACCGGCAATACCCATTCGTCTGAGTTCCTCAGCATCTACACCATCGCAATGCAGGCCGCTGGGGCTCGCGACGACAAGGTGCTTACCAACTATTTCCCGCTGGCGCTCAAGCCCAATGTGATGTCTTGGTTGATGCACTTGCCAGCGGATTCCATTTCTTCCTGGTCAGACTTGTGCCATGAGTTCGTTGGCGCCTTCACAGGAGGCCACCAAGCTCATCGCCAAGCCAGTGATCTACATATCATTCCCCAGAAGGAAGGGGAGACCTTGCGCAAGTACATCCAGAGATTCAGCCGGGTGCAGTACAACATCCCCGGCGTTCATCCCGCCGCTGTGATTAGCGCGTTCCACTAGAACGTACGCAATCACAAGATGTGCGAGGAGCTGGCGATGACCAAGGTTAAAGATGTGGTCGAGCTCTACGTTCTGGCCGGTAGGTGCGCCCGGGCTGAAGAGGGAAGGAAGTACCCCGGCGAAGACGCCGGTGCGGAAACTGACTCTATGAATGCCGCCACCCCGACGAAGATGAGCCGGCGTCGCAACAGGAAATGCAAAGGCAAGGCCGTGCTTGCCGTTGAGGGATCTGACGATACCGGTGCCGGCAAGAAGATCAAGGCAGACGCCCCCGGCAAGGAGATTGCCAGGTGCGCCGCCTGCCGGGCCCTGGCGGCTACCGACAAGCCAGGAAGCTCGGGCAAGCAATACTGCAAGATCCACCACACCAAGGGCCACGACCTCCAGAACTGCCGACAAGTCGAGCTGCTTGCTGAGAAGCAAAAGGCTGAGTACGAAAGGCAGGAGAAGGAGAAGGACTAGGGCGGTGCTGAGGGATCCGGCAAGAAGCATGGCGGCCAAGGAGGCCGCCCGGGCAAGGACAACCAGCAAGAGAGGCCCGCCCGGGGCCACGACAAGAAACAAGAAGACGACGGTCACAGCAAGGACGACGAGTCTGGTGAGCAAGGGTTCCAGAAGGCTACGGAGGCCATGTGCGTCGATGGCGGCGCCTCGCTGCATACCTCTCCCTGCCGGCTCAAGAAGTGGGCACGTGAGGTTACAGCAGCAGAGCCGTCGTTCGACGCTCAGAAACCGCTGAAGTGGTCCAGCACGCCCCTCATCTTTGACGCCGAGGACCACCCCGACCACACTACCGCAGTCAGGTGTTGGCCATTTTTGGTCTCGCCAACAATACACAACCTCAGGGTGAACAAGATGTTGGTTGACGGCGGGGCCGACCTGAACCTGATCTCGCCTGCCGTGATCAAAAGGTTGCAAATCCCTGATGGAGACCTCGAGGAAAAGGGCACATTGCAAGGGGTCAAGCCGGGGAGGAGCCAGCCAAAGGGAAAGGTCACACTGCCCGTGGCATTTGGAGGAGAGTTGAACTATAGGACGGAGAGGATCGTCTTCGACGTGGCCGATATCCCCTTGCCCTACAACGGGATCCTCGGCCGCCCGGCATTGGCCAAGTTCATGGCGGCGTCACACTGCGCCTACAACATGCTGAAGATGCCCGGGCCGTTGACCATCATCTCCATCCCCTCCGACAAGAAGGACGCGCTGATCGGCGCCGACCAACTCTACTGGGAAGCAGTTGCAGCAGCTGCCGTCAAGGCACCTGCTCCTGCCGCTGACGGCCCGGGAGGGAAAAAGGAGCCTAGCAAGACCTCTCGCACCCACTCTGGCAAGCACACCTCCTCGGAGTCTTGTGCTACCGTTGAGGACGTGCCAGAGAGCTCTACCGACAAGAGCAAGAGATCCAGAGCCGAGCCGCCGCAGACCAAGAAGGTGTCCGTCGGGGAGGATGGCACGGGAGGGGCCTTCATCATAGGTTCCACCCTCGATAGCAAATAGGAAGGCGCACTCGTCACCTTCCCGCGGGCAAATGTCGACATGTTTGCATGGCAAGCGTCCGACATCCCCGGTGTTCCTAGGGAGGTGATTGAGCACCACCTACCTGTCTGCCCCCACGCGTGGCCCGTCAAGCAGAAGGTCAGAAAGCAGGTTCTGGAAAGGCAGGAGTCCATCACAGAGGAGATCAGGAAGTTGGAAGCGGCAGGTTTGGTGAGAGGGGTGCTCCACCCGATGTGGTTGGCCAATCCAGTACTGGTGCGCAAGGCGAATGGGAAGTGGAGGTTGTGTATTGATTACACAGATATTAACAAGGCCTGCCCTAAGGACCCCTTCCCGTTGCTGCGCATCGACCAGATTGTTGACTCCACGGTCGGGTGTGATCTGTTATCATTCCTCGATGCCTACTCAGGCTACCACCAAATCTTCATGACAAGAGAGGATGAAGAGAAGACGACATTCATCACCCCATGTGGTACGTATTGCTTTTTATGGATGCCTTTCGGGTTGAAGAGTGCCAGCTCAACGTTTGCAAGAGCAGTCCAAATTGGTTTTGAACCTCAGCTCCATAGAAATATGGAGGCTTACATGGATGACATAGTGATCAAAACCAAGGACGGGCCAACTCTTGTGCAAGACCTGGAAGAGACATTTGCTAACCTGCGCAAGATCAACCTCAAGCTGAACCCTGAGAAGTGCGTCTTCGGCGTTCCGTCTGGCAAACCCAGACAAGATCAAGGCTATTGAGCATATCGAGGCGCCCAAGCGGATCAAGGATGCGCGTCGGCTCACCGGCTGCATTGCCGCCATGAGCCGGTTCATCTCCAAGTCCGCCGAGCACGCCCCTGCCTTCATCAAAATCTTGAAGAAGGCAGGCCCAATAGAGTGGACACCAAAAGCCGAGGCAGCACAACAGGATCTAAAGAAATACCTTTCCTCCACGCCGATACTGGTTGCGCCTAAACCACAAGAGTCGTTGCTGCTGTATCTGGCGGCGACGAATCAAGTGGTCTACGCCGCACTGGTGGCACAGAGGGAGGTCGACGAGGAGGCAGCAATGGTGGCAGAACCAGCGGATGGCAAGCCAAAGATTCCCCCAACAGGGCCTGGTGCCGGCAAGGCGCGGCCCCCTGCAGAGTCTGGTGCCATCAAGGCAATGCCCGCGCAGTCGAGTGAAGTGGTGCCAAAGAAGAAGATGATGCAGCACCCAGTTTACTTTGTTAGCTCCCTCTTGCAGGGGGCTAGGTCGAGGTATTCCGGCATGAAAAAATTGCTCTTTGGCCTCCTTATGGCCTCGAGGAAGCTGCATCACTACTTCCAGGCCCACGAGATCATTGTCGTCACCCGCCTCCCGTTGCAACGGATACTGCACAACCAGGATGCAACCAAAAGGATTGTGGAATGGGCCTTGGGGCTGTCAATTCAGAGCAGAGTCTTGGCGGAATTCATCGCAGAATGGACTTCGACGACCGATGAAGAAGCCCAGGAGACCACTCTCCCCGGCAAGGAAGCAGACCGCGACGGGATCATGTACTTTGATGGGGCCTTCTCGCTACAAGGCGCCGGTGCCGGTGTGCTACTCATCGCACCCACTTGAGAACACCTCAAGTACGTGATCCAGATGCACTTCCCCAGGGAGATGTCCACCAACAACACCACCGAGTACGAGGGATTGCTTGCCGGTCTCAGGATCGCGGCAGACCTCGGGGTTAAGAAGCTCATCGTCGGGGGTGACTCACAGCTCGTTGTCAGGCAGGTCAACAAGGATTATCAGAGCCCATTGATGGAAGCCTACGTAGATGAGGTGAGGAAGCTGGAGGAACGCTTTGATGGTATCCAGGCGAAGCACGTCCCTCGAGCAGAGAACGACATCACCGATTACCTGTCAAAGCGTGCCGCATTCAAGCTACCTGTGGAACCAGGTACCTTTTTGCTCCCATTAACTCAACCATCCGCCCAACCATCAGCGGGGCAGAACAAGTGGAGGAAATCAGGTCCCGACAAGTACTTTCCTACCGAGCCCCCTGGGGCCGCCGGCAAGGGTGCTGCTGCGGACGCTGAGCCTGCCCAAGAGCGACTGGCTCCGACAGGGCGTCAAGCCCTGGCCGTAGAGATAGCTGCTCTCATGGCGGAAGAAATGCCTTTGGTCCTTGCCATCGAGCCCCAGGCTCCGGCATGGGCGCAGCATACCGTCAACTTTCTCCAAACAAGGGAGCTTCCTGAGGAGCAGGAAGAAGCAGAGAAAGTAGCCCGTCGGTCCGCCCTGTACCAGTTCGTCGATGACGTCCTGTACTGGAGGAGGCCAAACAGTGTGAAACTCAAGTGCATCCCCCGGGAGGAAGGACTGGAGCTGTTGGCGGAGATACATGGAGGCATATGTGGCTCCCACATAGGGTCAAGGGCCCTTGCCGGGAAGGCATTCCGGCAAGGTTTCTTCTGGCCCACCGCCCTCCAGGATGCGACGGCACTAGTAACCAAGTGTGAAGCGTGCCAGTTCCATTCAAAGAAGCTTCATCAGCCGGCTCAAGCCCTTCAAACAATCCCTCTCTACTGGCCATTCTTGGTCTGGGGGCTCGATATACTGGGCCCTTTCCCCCGCGCTGTCGGGGCTTTGAGTACTTGTACGTTGCTATCGACAAGTTCACGAAGTGGCCAGAAGTGGAAGCAGTGAGGAAGGTGACTGCTCAGTCAGCCGTCAAGTTCTTCAAAGGACTGGTCTGCCGTTTTGGTGTGCCAAACAGAGTCATCACCGACAACGGCACGCAGTTCACAAGCCACACCTTCATGCAGTACATCGAAGACCTCGGCAGCAAGGTCTGTTTTGCTTCCGTGGCATATCCACGGAGCAACGGCCAAGCGGAGAGGGCAAATGCTGAAGTGTTGCGAGGCCTGAGAACGAAGACCTTTGACAAGCTGCACAAGAGTGGAAGGCGTTGGATTGATGAGTTGCTAGCGGTTCTTTGGTCGATCAGGACGACGCCAAATCGAGCCACCGGCCAGACACCTTTTGCTCTGATATACGGAGCAGAAGTAGTTCTCCCCACGGAACTCATATACGGGTCACCTCAAGTGCTTTCTTATGATGAGCTTGAGCAAGAGCCGTCGCGCCAAGATGACATGATGCTCCTTGAGGAAGATCGTCTTCGGGCGGCTGTGAGAGCGGCACGCTACCAGGAAGCCTTGCGCCGCTATCATAGCCGCAAGGTTCATGCCCGAAGCCTTGAGGAAGGCGACCTTGTTCTTCGGTGCGTTCAGTCGGCCAAGAATTCCAACAAGTTGACGCCGAAGTGGGAAGGCCCTTATCGGGTAAAGCGAGTCACCAGGCCCGGTGCAGTCCGCCTGGAGACCGAAGATGCCGTCCCAGTGAGCATCTCCTAGAACATTGAGCATCTTCGCAAGTTTTACCCATAAGGCGCGGCTTGCCGGGCCTCCCGGCAAGCCACCTTTTGTACAAGCTTTGCCGACAAGCCATGTGACCCTTTGTAGAAAGCCAGGCACAGACCCCGAGCATAAATAAATGAAGCGCTGGTGCCCTAAGTTATAGCATGCATGCTAGGTCAAGTCTCTTCCTTGGTTAGGGTTGATAGTTCTTAGCGGCGACTAACCCCTAGCCTAGAGGTCGAGTGCGCGTCTGGCTGTTCCTTTTCTATCCTCCTTTGGTTCGCAGGGCATGTGAGCACTTCTGCTGAGCTACTCGGAAAGAAGGAAACGGACCGGCGCCCCGACCCCGGCAAGCCAGAGTTGCCGGGGGCTGCAAGCACAAGGATCCAACCACGGTAAGATGAGATTGCCAAGGGCTACAGATCCAGATAAGTCTTTTATCCTCTGTCATGTATTTTGGAACCGGACTGGGGCATGTGAAACCTCATTTTTATCTCTAGGCTGCCGTGCTCCCCTTTTTCCTATACCTAGGGATTATTTCCTGGGTCCGGATTTGGTCGTAGCTGCGGCAGCAAGGAGGTGGGACAAGGAGCCTAAAGCCCACCTCATCCCTGCCTCCGCCAAGAGCGCGAGAACGTTCGAGTGGAGTGGAGGGACGGCAAGGCCTGTTGCCGGGCGAAAAACGTTTATCTTAAAACAATAACAATGATTCGCTCCTTGTCGCGGGATTTACCCGCGAACGAAAAACCTGGCAAGCATCCCTTTTTCATTAAAAACATCCCATACAGGTACAGTTCGTGTGAGATGAAAAACAAGAGCAAGGGGATTACAAGTTTTAAATTTAACAAAGGCCCGCAGGCTTACAAACTAAAAAGAGATAAGATGCCCGTAATCCCTTTCTTGTCCCTCTCCTTAGGAGGAAGGTCAAGGAGGCGAAAGGGCAAAAGGGGCGCCTAGGCGAGCTATGAGCAGCAGAAAGCACCAAGAGGACCTCTCGGTGGCCACCCATGGGCGGGCCGGTGATGACGGTGCCGGGAAAGGATCTGTAAGACGAGGCGGCAGGACCGGCAATACGCGATGAAGGCGTCGGTGCCCGCGTACTCCGAGTTGACAGCCTTGCCGCCCGCCCTCTTCCTCTTCCGCAGCCTCCCGACGCCAACCGCCCAAGGAGACAACCCCGCAAGGTTCAAGGAGCTGGCCCTGCCCCCGGCCAGCTTCAGCCGAAGGAGCGGCCAGGTGTAGATGCTGCTGCTGTCGTGGTAATGATTCCGACAATATGAGAGGGGTAGGATAAAGGAGCATGATCTATCGAGATGCATATGGGTGACACGGTAGTTTTAGCGAGTTCGGGCCTCTCATGGTGGAGATAACAACCCTACGTCTCGTGCTCCGGAGAGGCATTGTTTTATCTTAGTATGTATCCGGAGATTACAATGAGAGGAGAACGGATCCCCGTAGTCTTGAGACTAATGGTGAAAAAGAGAGAGATGGAAGAAGAGAGCCCCCTCGTCTAGTGGTGGGGGTGTCTTATATAGAGTGCGCCACCCCCTCACCTCCTATGTTACAAAGTGGGGCATGAATGCCATAATACCATCCCACTACCAAGTCCTCACTATGAGAATGATGCCGACTGCTTTGCTGTCTGCTGGTCTTCGTATATCCGAGTGAGTCGTACGGTCGAGTGGTGAACTGTCATCCGAGTGGATGGTATGCTGCTTGGTCGAGTGGATAGTATGCTGCTTGTCCGAGTGGATAGTATGCCTGTATAAAATTTATCTGGACCCACATGTTGTGTGGACCCCATGCTTTATGATATTTCGACCATTCGTGGGCCTACCTATTATGTGTATCCCCAACATTAGCCCCCGAACCGATTGCGATTTTGCAGACGAGTTTGTGAAAGACACAATTTGGTCCGAGTAATTACGGAAATACTCGGTACTTGTCATCGTGCTTTCAGACAACCAAGGTTTGAACAAAATCTCAATGGATTCTGGTACTGTGCTTCCCGACTGATCTGGGGTAAGTGCCCGCGAGGAGCAACTTGGTGACATTCGATCATCTCTCGGAAGAGGTTAACTTGTGATCAGAGTATGGATGTGTCATTAAATCCGGGCAACAAGATTGACGCATGGACTGTTCTCTCGGAGAGATGGCATTCTTATCCCGGAGGAACGTCAATACGAGTCGGTTCTTGATCCAAACTTATGAGTTTCACGCTTTGAGTCCTAGAAGAAGGCCCAAGACAGGTCCACAGAGGAGCGTTAAACTCACCTTATAGCAATTTTCTGGTAGCCGATGGGAGCCTTTAGAACTTGTTTGTTTGTTATTCATCACTCGAACTGGTCAGGTCGTACCGAGTGGAGATTACTCTAGTGGGGGCACGCTGAGTGCACCCACTGGGTGTATTCCCCGAGACCGCCGTTGACTGCGGGCAGTCAGCGGGGGTCTGAGAAAAGTAAAAATCTTCTTGGCCGGTACCGATTGAACTTGTTCCTCTCCGACTCAGAGGTCGAGTAGTACTTGAGAATCTGGTATTGGTCTAGCTTGTTTCTCCTCGACTCAGAAGTCGAGTAATACTTGAGTGATCTGGAGCTGGTCTTGACTGAGCAAAAATATTTCTTTCTGAGTTCTTTTCCAGTGGGGGCATGCTGAGTGCACCCACTGGGTGTAGTCCCCGAGCCTTTGTCGGACTAGATGAGTCGGGCAGAGGGTTTAAGTCTCCTGGTAAACCTCCATGCAGTCGACACGGTAAATATCTTTTAGGATGAAATTGAGTGAATCAGATGCATCTTCAGATGCTTGACATGGTAAATAAGCTCAGCCTGGAGCTGAGTCAGTCGGACTGATCTTCGTGCACTCGACACGGAATAAATTCAGCCTGGAACTTGCTCAAGCAGGTGAATCTTCGTGCTCTCGGCACGGTGAATGAACTCGGCTTTGAAACTACCGACTGTAGAAAAAAGCTGGACACTCCAGGGAGTGGTCGTTCCAGTAGTACTTCTTATATTGACCGTTAGATTTTGCGTGAAAGGGGTATTTGTCCGAGTGGACGTGCTTCCCAACTGATCTGGGTATGTTGACTACAAGGAAAAACTTGGTGGCATTCGTATGTCTCCTGGAGGAGATAGACTAGTGGTCTGACATCGACATGCCATGAAACCTGAGTGGCGAGGCTAGTGTGTGGGCTGACTCTCCGGAGAGATGCCACTCATCATCCCGGGGGAACACCAGCACATGCCATCTCTGAGTCCAAGTTTGTGAAACTGGCACCTTGGAGCCTAGGATAAGGGCCAAGTGTATCCGTAGAGTACCATCATTTCACCCTTTTGCTGTCCTGAAGATGACTTCAAGAAATGACTTGGGCGATCATCCGAGTGAACGGTACCTACCCTTATAAATTTTCGGCGGAACGAGCATGTATGGTCAGAAAGATACTCCTAATGTGATCAATGGGTTGATCGAATGGGCGTAACCCCTGAGGGCAGCATGGCCAATGGCTGAGTGTAGCTCCCGAGTGATGCTCGAAAGAGGTAAGCTTGCTATAGAGTGTGATATGAGGTTTGATCATATGAGTAACTTAGTCGTTCCCATGCTGGGGGTGAAGAGGTAAAGACATGTCCAACTGATGGTGACGCGTGAGGTGGCCGAGGGGCGACGATGTACACAACCGAGTGACAACGCGCGGGGCGGCCGAGTGGTGATGAGGTGACCAACCAATGGCGACGCGCGGGGCGGGCAAGTGGTGATGAGGTGACCAACCGATGGCGACGCGCGTGGCGGCCGAGTGGTGATGAGGTGACCAACCGAGTGATGACGCACGGAGCGACCGAGTGGTGAAGATGTGCACAACCGAGTGGCGACGCACGGGGCGGCCGAGTGAGGATGCACGAGGTGGCCGAGTGAAAGACTATGTGTCTAGCCAAGTGGTGATGCACGGGGCGGCCGTGTGGTGAAGGCATGCACAACCAAGAGGCGACGCGCGGAGCGGCCAAGTGGTGAAGACGTGCACAACCGACTGGCGACGTGCGGGACGGCCGAGTGAGGATGCTTGAGGTGGCCGAGTGAAGGACTACGTGTCCATCCAAGTGGTGACGCGCGGGGCAGCTGTGTGGTGAAGGCATGCACAACCGAGAGGTGACGCGCGGAGCGGCCAAGTGGTGAAGACGTGCACAACCGAGTGGTGACGTGCGGGATGGCCGAGTGAGGATGTTCGAGGTGGCAGAGTGAAGGAATGCGTATCCAGACAAGTGGTGATGCACGGGGTGGCCGAGTGACGACGCGCGGCATGGCCAGGTGACCACGCGCGGGGCAGCCGAGTGAAAGATTGCGTGTCCAGCCAGGTGGCTGAAGTTGTCTTCGAAGGAGTTAGCCAGATGCTTTCGAAGCTAATGTAGTTATGAGGTTGATGTAGTGTGGTTGCGACGCAACAAGGCCGGCGTGACAACTGAGTTTGAGTAGGAATGAAGATGGCGCGCAGAGCGTCCTGGGTGATTATAAAACTTGTCAAAGTGACGGTTGAATGCGCTTGTTGAAGTGAAGGATCTGACTGGTGATGAAGTACTCGACCACTCAGGAGAGTGTCATAACAAATGAGATGCAGTCCCCGAGTGCGGCGTAGCCCCCGAGCGTACTACAGGCTTCGACAATGGACATGTCGGAATACGAGAAATATAGTTTTGAATGGATGATTTGCAATTCATCGAGTCGGACTCAGGTAAAGATGAGGAGAAGCTTCCGAGTGATGCTCGAAAGAGGCAAACTCGCAAAGGAGTGAAGTGTGAAGTTTGATTATAAAAGGGACATATCTGTCTCATGCCTGACGAGGTCTATATTATTGATACGATGAAGAGGATTCCGCAGAGGGGTTGACCGGATGTGTTTGAAGTCAACAGAGCGACAAGGTCGGTGTTGTGGTGCGCTAGGACCGGTATGGTGACCAAGTCCGAGCAGCGATGAAGTTGGCGCATAGGGCCGTCGAGTGATCGTGTAACTTGTGTAAAAAACGGCACAAGCCAACAAAATAATTTCTCGAGGAAATTTGATGTGTGCTGAAATGATTTGTGTGAATAACACCCATGGACACCCGCTGGGAGTGCAAGGGGCTTGCTGGTTAACCAGCAAGAGTTTGAAAGAGCGAAGGATCCGTTCGAACTTGTCAAAGCGACGGATCCGATTGAACTCATTTGAATAATGGTTCAAATAAAACGGAAGTGTAGTGTTTCGACTGAGTTGCAGCCCCGGAGGACCGATGCAAACTCAAAATGAAGAACGACACATGGTGTTCGTGAATGATGTATGTGAAAAAATAGAAGTTGGACTCGGGAGTCACATAACCAGTACTAAGCAAGTATGTGAAAATAAGCAGCCGAGCATAGAGGTACACTCAGTGGCGTGGCCTCCAAGTGAACATGATGTGTGAATTACGGGACACTCGGGAAGAAGGAAATAACATAATATAAAATGAATTAGCTGTCTGAAGGCGCGCGAGTGGCCGAATGGTGACAAGGCGATGGTGACAGTCGACCTTCGTCTCAGTGTCCTTGCGGATAGGGATGGAGCACACATTATACTTGTGATGCAGCTCCTTGAGTTAGAGGTTTGCTCTTATCTCAGTCGGATTTTGGCTACTTAGGCGAGTCCTTGGACTGCAGCTAAGCCTCTGAGTGGGAGGCTTGCTCTCCACTCAGTAGGATTTCAAACACTTTGGCGAGTACTGGACTGCAACTAAGCCCCCGAGTGGGAGGTTTGCTCTCCACTCGGTAGGATTTGTTTTTCAAACTTAGGTGAGTACTGGACTACAGCTAAGCCCCCGAGTGGGAGGTTTGCTCTCCACTCGGTAGGATTTTTTCAAACTTAGGCGAGTATTGGACTGCAGCTAAGCCCCCGAGTGGGAGGTTTGCTCTCCACTCGGTAGGATTTTTTCAAACTTAGGCGAGTACTGGGCTGCAGCTAAGCCCTCGAGTGGGAGGTTTGCTCTCCACTCGGTAGGATTTTTTCAAACTTAGGCGAGTACTGGACTGCAGCTAAGGCCCCGAGTGGGAGGTTTGCTCTCCACTCGGTAGGATTTTTTCAAATTTAGGTGAGTACTGGATTGCAGCTAAGCCCCTGAGTGGGAGGTTTGCTCTCCACTCGGTACGATTTTTTTAAACTTAGGCGAGTACTGGACTACAGCTAAGCCCCCGAGTGGGAGGTTTGCTCTCCACACGGTAGGATTTTTCGAACTTAGGCGAAACAGATTCGCAGCTAAGCCCCCGAGTGAGAGGCTGACTCATCACTCGGTAGGATTTCTTGAACTTAGGCGAAAAAGATTCGCAGCTAAGTCACCCACTTGGGGATTTTGGTTACAAGTATAAGCAACAACAATTATTTCAAAAAAAAAACTGTAAAATCTATGTGGTGATGAGGTGACCAACAGATGGCGATGCGCGGGGCGGCCGAGTGGTGATGAGGTGACCCACCGACGGCGACGCGCGGGGCGGCCGAGTGGTGATATGGTGACCAACCGAGTGGCGACGCGCGGGGCGACCAAGTGGTTATGAGATGACCAACCAATGGCGACGCGCGGGGCGGCCGAGTGGTGATGAGGTGACCAACCGATGGCGACGCGCGAGGCGGCCAAGTGGTGATGAGGTGACCAACCGATGGCGACGCGCGGAGCGGCCTAGTGGTGATGAGGTGACCAACCAATGGGCGACGCGCGGGGCGGCCGAGTGGTGATGAGGTGACCAACCAATGGCGACACGCGGGGCGGCTGAGTGGTGATGAGGTGACCAACCGATGGCGACGCCTGGGGCGGCCGAGTGGCGATGAGGTGACCAACCGAGTGGCGACGCGCGGGGCGGCCGAGTGGTTTTGAGGTGACCAACCAATGGCGACGCGCGGGACGGCCGAGTGGTGATGAGGTGACCAACCGATGACGACGCACGGAGCGGCCAAATGGTGATGAGGTGACCAACCGATGGGCGACGCGCGGGGCGGCCGAGTGGTGATGAGGTGACCAACCGACGGCGACGCGCGGGGCGGCTGAGTGGTGATGAGGTGACCAACCAATGGCGACGCGCGGGGCGGCCGAGTGGTGATGAGGTGACCAACCGATGGCGATAACCGGGGTGGCCGAGTGGCGATGAGGTGACCAACCGACGGCGACGCGCGGGGCGGCCGAGTGGTGATGAGGTGACCAACCGAGAGGCAACGTGCGGGGCGGCCAGGTGGTGATGAGGTGACCAACCGATGACGACGCGCGGAGCGGCCAAGTGGTGATGAGGTGACCAACTGATGGGCGACGCGCGGGGCGGCCGAGTGGTGATGAGGTGACCAACCGATAGCGACGCGCGGGGCAGCCGAGTGGTGATGAGGTGACCAACTGATGGCGATACGCGGGGCGGTCGAGTGGTGATGAGGTGACCAACCGATGGCGACATCCGGGGTGGCCGAGTGGCGATGAGGTGACCAACCAATGGCGACGCGCGGGGCGGCCGAGTGGTGATGAGGTGACCAACTGAGAGGCAACGCGCTGGGTGGCATAGTGAAGTAGACACATCCATCAAAGTGGCGAAGCTCGGAACATCGGAGTGAAGTAGACGCGTCTCGTAGAGTGGCGACGCGCAGGACGTCCGAATGAAGTAGAGGCCTTCAGTGGAGTGGCGACGCTCGGGGCGTCCGAGTAAAGTAGATGTTTCTGTATACTGTAATCGAGCGTCCCATGCTGAAGTTGGTCTGAGTAAAATGTGGACTGTTTGATTGAATGTAGAAGCCGCCGTCCGACTGAATCAGTTGCTGAACAGAAGAACCTCTCGATCTGCCGAGTAACCCTCGCCGGTGAGGGAAGTGTGTCCCAACGCTAGAATCCACGACGCGTCTCCGCCGCGGAGGCCGCCGTATCTGGGGACGCGGATCAACGCCCGCGCTCATATCGCGTCCAGTCTGCGCTTCACCACAGAGGGAACCATCACGCTGCCGACTGGACGAGCCACCGCCTGCGAGTGCGTGGCTAGCGCTGGCACTCCGCCGCAGAGGCCGCGGTCGAGCAGTTGGGTGGAGAAAAGAGCTGTCGTGTGCCCGCGCTGCGTCGGGCAGTCGACGCCGGAGGGAGAGGTCACCGAGTGGGCAGTGCCTTGCAGTCGACCCCGGTGGATGGAGCAGCGCTGCCGGCTGCTATGCTTCGTTGCTCGAGGGAGTCGGGTCATAGGCTAGTTTGAGGGACACCGCGTCGTCCAAACCACGGCCAAGCGCGCTGCCAGCCCACGACCGAGTGTTGATGTCAGAGGTAGCTAGGAACGCCGTGCTGTGCTGATGCGGCAGCAGCAGCCTGGTCGGGCCTGTGAGCCAGCGCGCGCGGACACCGCGTCGGGAGGCCACCGGGTCGCCAGTTGGGGCCACAAGGAAGATGAAGAAGACGTTACTATGCCTTGATGGAGTTGCCCACGTCCAGGACATGTACGTGCATGCGGGAGTGGTTAGTTAGCGGTAATTAGGCAAGATGCGTTACCGTTTGTGCATGTAAGGGAAGTTTCCCTTTCCCACGACCATTTAACCCCTGCATGCAGGAGGCTTTAATTAGCGGTAGTTAAGCAAGAATAAATGGAAAGGAATTAAGGTTAGAAGGAAAGTTGTAGAGGCAGCCCGGAGGAGAGCTCTGCCGCGACGGAAACTGCCGGTCAGGCCGGAATCTGACGGCAGTCAGAGAGGTGGTGATGAGGAGGATAAGCAGCTGGCTGCAGCGCAGGTGCGAGAGTCGCGGGCCGGCACAGCCAAGGGCGAGGCCGGTGCGAACTCTATGGTCGCGTTTCACTGCTCGAGGAGCCGGAGCCGTGCGCCATCGGAGTCGCACTTCAACGCCCGTGTAGCTGGGCCGAGTGCCAGCAGCCGGGCCTCGTCGCCCGAGGAGCCGGATCGACCGCCGGCCGTCGTGCTCCGCAGGCTGAAGAGCCAGGAACAGCGTTAGCGGCTGTGCGTGTGTGGGCGCTCGGCAATGGCGTCCGCACGTCCGCAGATGAGGCCGGAGATGACGACATGCGGACAGCGGCGCTTCATCATCCAGGAGCCAAACCACCAATCAGTACAAAGGGAGGCATCCTTTTGTATGAGCTCGTGTGGGTACAGAAAAAAACAAACAATCGTTAGATCAATGGTAGATTGTAAAGAACAAGATAGTATGGAATGGGACTGCGTGATCCCTCTGTATGAAGAGTGTCATGTCTCTCCTGTGGATGGAGTGATGTCTGGATCATCCTGGATCAAACCCTCCATTGATGATTGTTGATCGACGAACGAAGATCAAAGAGATAAAAACCATTTGCATCATGGTTCGATAGACGCCATGCCCCAAGATGGGCGCCAACTGTTGTGGTAACGATTCCGACAATATGAAAGGAGTAGGATAAAGGAGCATGATCTATCGAGATGCATATGGGTGACATGGTAGTTTTAGCGAGTACGGGCCTCTCACGGTGGAGATAACAACCCTACGTCTCGTGCTCTAGAGAGGCTTTGTTTTATCTTAGTATGTATCCGGAGATTACAATGAGAGGAGAACGGATCCCCGTAGTCTTGAGACTAATGGTGAAAAAGAGAGAGATGGAAGAAGAGAGCCCCCTCGTCTAGTGGTGGGGGCGGCTTATATAGAGTGCGCCACCCCCTCACCTCCTATGTTACAAACTGGGGCATGAATGCCATAATACCAGCCCACTACCAAGCCCTCACTATGAGAATGATGCCGACTGCTTTGCTGTCTGCTGGTCTTCGTATATCCGAGTGAGTCGTACGGCCGAGTGGTGAACTGTCATCCGAGTGGATGGTATGCTGCTTGGTCGAGTGGATAGTATGCTGCTTGGTCGAGTGGATAGTAGGCTGCTTGTCCGAGTGGATAGTATGCCTGTATAAAATTTATCTGGACCCACATGTTGTGTGGACCCCATGCTTTATGATATTTCGACCATTCGTGGGCCTACCTATTATGTGTATCCCCAACAGCTGCTGCCGCACCCGCCCAGGCGCGGGGCGTCCGACGCCTAGTCGGACTCGTCCTCGATGTCTGCCCCGCTGTCCTCCTCGTCGCTCTCGCTCGAGGACGAGCTTCCATTGTCAGAATTTCCATCAGAGGAGCCCTCCACGCAGCATTTCAGACGAGTTCCGAAGTCTCCGAAGAGCTTGACGGAGAGCAGGCCGTCCTCCATTAACTTGATGTAGAGGACAAGCCCCGCCGTTAGGCTGTGGATGCGGGCAAACATCTTCCATCGACGGCGGAGATACATAACTCGAGGAGCCGGGAAGTCGACGTCGACCCGCGTGCCCTCGTTCCCGCAGCCCCTCATGTGTAACCCGAGGGTCTGGGGTGGGGCACGCTCCATCACCCGAGCGAACGAAGTGGGGAGACGAAGACGACGATGCGGGGGGTGGTGGAGCCTGATGAAGAACTCGCAAGGCTGGTCTTCAACGTGGCCCTCCATCGGGAAGGGCATCATTGGCAGGGGCGAGGCCGGCGCGCCGCCCCGTCCTCCTCTTCCCCGAACGCTATGGCCTCTGCCCCGGCCTCGCCCACGGCTTCGCCCCCTCCCCTTCCCCTCGCAGTCGGTTCCACCACCATGGGTTCAGGAGGGGGAGGGACGCGCTGTCGAGCAGCGACACTCGCCGCCACCGTCGAAGGACTAGGGTTCCCTTTCTCCATGGCGTATGAGAAGAAGGAGCAGAAGCAGAAAGAGATAGAAGATGGAAGAATGCGGGGTGTCGTTTCCCCCTTTCTCTTTTTTTATAAAGGAACGGGGTTGAGGCTCGGCCGCTCCGCTCGGCCAATCCAGATACTGGAGGCGCGGGGAATCAGGACCGACCCGCCGCCCAACCAGCGACGGCCCGGTTTCTCGCCTCCACCGTTTGCCACCACAAGGACGCGTGGCAGACGTGCAGAACTGAGGGGACAGGTGAGGCGACCTCTCCCCACCCCGTGATCGTGCGGAGTGGACGCCTTGAAGACCGCACCTTGACCCCGCTCAGTAAATGAGCTGCGCCTCCACGGCTCCCTCTTTTTAGGGGAAGACGCAAGCCGTCTCTTTACTGCGATGTGACGCATGCGTGTGGAAACCATCCCACGCATGCCGCCCATGTCACGCACACCCCTCCACGCCGCGCCTTGCATGCGGGTCGTGGGAGGCGGAGCGCACGAAGAATCTTACCACGGTAAAAACCGCCCCACCTGCTGTGCACCGTTTTGGGCCTGGCCCAACAACGTGTTGCGCTTATGTGTGGCCCAGGCCCGGGGGCTCCTGTCGGTGTACAAAAATAGGGGCACATCTTTGTACCCCTTTCCCTGTGCACGGGCAGTTAGAGCCGCGCCCACGGCCACGCTAAGCAGAACGGGGGAGGTGAGCCAAGGTAAGACTGAAGCCCAAGACAATCAAAGCAATGCCAAGGCCAAGACCACAAAGAGCAGAGGGACGAAGCGAGTTCCCCTGGCAAGACTCTTGCCGGGGCAGCTCGCCCCGCGCCAACAGAGCGAGCCACGCTTGAGCCCACAGCCCCCAGTGCCATCATCAGCATGGGGCCAGGGCTCGGGAAGGCACCCCTGTGGTGGCACGTAGATCTTTGTGAAGACATATTCAAGATCAGATTAGAAGACGACGATTCTCGGCAAGATCCTTGCCGGGGACGACAACACGCCACGACGAGACCCTTGCTGGGCCAACCGGCAAGGCCCTCGCCAAAGACGCCGGCAACGCCACCGCCAAGCCCACGTCAACCAAGTTTCCGCCACCGTTAACATGCAGCTGCCGACCCAACCAGCTGGGCAGGCACCTGCGTGGCAACATGCAGCTCCCAGGACAACTCATCAAGCTCCTACGTGGCGGCATGCAGATCTTCGTGAAGGCTCCACCACCGCACCAACTTAGCTGCCTACCTACATGGCACCATACGCATCCCTGGCCGAGGCGCGTGTCGAAACAAGGAGGAGCGGCGACGGACGGGACGAGCCTCGCCCCCGTCCCCGATAAAGCAAGAGGATACCTAAGCGATGAATTAAATGCACCTTGTCCTATAATACGAGGGATAACCTCGTGCCACTGTAGACCTTTCCACCTCCTGTGTGCCACT
The DNA here is from genome assembly GCA_034509565.1 of Triticum monococcum. Classification (NCBI taxonomy): domain Eukaryota; kingdom Viridiplantae; phylum Streptophyta; class Magnoliopsida; order Poales; family Poaceae; genus Triticum; species Triticum monococcum. The sequence continues at coordinate 482,604,860 of CM067843.1, forward strand.
ATGGCAACCCCTTTTTCCTATAAAAGGAGGCCCGAGGCGACAAGGATGGGGATTCGTCTCTTTAGAACCACACGCTGACCACAACTAGTTCGAGAGCTCAAGAACTCTCAAAAATACACCCACCAAAGTAGGACTAGGGTTTTACGCATCCTCGCGGCCCGAACCTGGGTAAACGATCCTTGTGCTGTCTACTAGCCATGCTCTCCTCGCAACCCTGCGCCCCGGCAACCATAGTAGGGATTCTTGTGATCCCATAGGTGTCGTTCTTAACCCCGACACTAGGCAAGAACTCCCTGATGACCCAAACGAGGCACGTTGCATTGTGCGGCGGTCTAAAGCCTACAAGGTCCATGAGGGAGAGCTTTATAAGAAAAGCGCTACCGAAGTACTTCAAAGCTGCATCTCCGAAGAGGAAGGATGGCAACTTTTGGCATAAATTCATGCTGGACTTGGCGGCCACCACGCCGCAGCTCGGGCCCTTGTAAGCAAGGTCTTCCGTATAGGTTTTTACTGGCCGACGGCCCAGCAGACGCACAAGACCTCATTCAACGTTGCGTCGGTTGCCAACTTTTTGCAAACCAAAGCCATATGCCACCTACCGCTCTCCAAACAATCCCCATTACTTGGCCCTTTGCGGTCTGGGGGCTTGATATGGTCGAACCCCTTAAAGGGGGAAGCCATAAGAAAAAAATACCTATTGGTCATGGTGGATAAATTCACCAAATGGATAGAAGCCAAACCAGTTAAAATGGCCGAGTTCGGACCAGTGATAGACTTCATATCCGGGGCTGTACACCGTTACGGCGTCCCCCACAACATCATGACCAATAACGGCTTGAGCTTTACAGCCGATGATGTAAAAACTTGGTGCAGCAACATGGGCATTAAGCTTGATTATGCCTCTGTCTATCACCCGCAAACTAACGGTCAAGTCGAGCGAGCAAATGGTCTTATCATGAGCGGCATTAAACCCAGATTAGTGCGATCCTTGAAGGAATCAGATACGCACTAGGTGGAGGAGCTTGACTCCAAACTATGGGGGCTGCGGACCATGCCGAATCGCACTACCAGATACACACCGTTCTTTATGGTGTACGGCGCAGAGGCGATACTGCCCTGCGACATCATTCATGACTCACCTCGAGTGCGCATGTATGAAGAGAAAGAAGCCGAGCTTGATCGGCAGGACAGTTTGGACGCCCTGAAGGAGGAGCGTGACATGGCAAAAGCCCGCTCCGCATTCTATCAACAACAGGCTCGGCGGTATCAAAGCAGAGAAGTACGGGCCAAAACTTATAACGTTGGCGAACTCGTTCTACGCCTACCGGAGAAGAAAAAGTACAAGCTCAAGCCCAAATGGGAAGGTCCTTTCGTTATTGATAAAGTTCTGACCGGTGGAGCGTACCGTCTGCGGGATGCATCGGACAATCGACTCAAGCCAAACCCATGGAACGCAGCCAGACTTCGAAGGTTCTACGCCTAGTGCCGGACTCTGTGTTCGTCTCCTTACCTCCGTCAATTTTTTATATATCCGTTATCTGTCTTTTCTTTCTTTCTTTCTTCCCTTTTTCTTCACAGCCTTAGAAGGTTAAAATGTGTCTTGACTACACAATCTTGACACGCTAGGCGTGCCCATTACATCTGGGGGCTTCCTATACAGAAGCTTAATATAACTATGTTCTGGGCTCTATGCCCCCCGCACATGTGTTACTTTTCCACATGTACCTTTTTCTTCGTCATTATATGCATCGATATGACTTAAGTTTTGGCCAAGCTGGGTTGCTTGGCTCTTGTGTTTATGCCCTACGTTCCCATTAATTCGGCTAGGGCATAAGGGGAGCACCTCTGCGATTGTTACTGCCGGGTCAGCCGGACGTGTACCTCAGACCGGGTGAAGCCGAAAGCTAGCGTTCTTAAGGGAATATTCCGTCGGTGAACAAAAGATGACTTTTATTTATTGTAATACATGCCCCCAGACGTTTATATCCTGTGTCTCTTTTCGCAGTTCGGACATGCACATTAATGCATGCGTACCCAGGGAAAGGAACCCTTAACGGAACTATTCTCCTTGGAAGATGTTTCTTACTATCCATGTAATATAACATAGCTAGTTGGGTACTTGTCTGTTCAAGCACTTATGACCCCTACGCCTGGTTTCCACGGATACCCCGGTTTTTACAAAACTGAGCAGGTACTCGGATACACTCCGGACTGTCGGGTCCGGAGGTCGAAGCGAAAAGGTCCGCCATGACAAATGATTTACAATCCGGCTAGGGACAATATATGTCACTTGAAGTACACAGTCACTTAGACTAACTAAATTATTCTTCTATACCATCCAACAGGCTGTCTAGCCTACAATCGTGTTGGGAATACTTTGTGGCTAATTTCACCTGGTCATACACCAAACTGACAGGGATCTCTTTCCCATCAGACCCCACAGGTCCGACCTCGGCCATGTGGTTCGGGTCAGCCTTGGTATATCGCGTCTTCACCATGGCCCAGGCTTCCCATGCACCTTGTTGGCAGGCTGATATCTTCCATAATCGGAAGCGCCGCCGCACTCCCTTGAGCATCTCTACAAGCTCCCCCATGCCTCCTTGCAGGGAGGCGAATGGCCACAAAGCTTGGGCAATGCCCTGCATCACCTGCCGAACTTGTTCGTGCAGTTGTGAGAGCTCTGCCAGAAGATCACCCACAGACCCGGGCATCTCCTCTGCAGGACGACCCGTCAGCATACCTACAGATATAACTCTGTTAGCCGGTTTCTTCGCCGAACTCTATAAAAGTTCGTTCAAGCACTTACTAAAAATGTTGCGTCGAAGCCTCTTATTCTCCTTTACGGAGTCAGCAAGCTGGGCCTGAACATCTTTCAGTTCAACGCCCAGCCAGGTATTGGCATCTTGGAGATTGTTTTTCTCCCGCCTAACCTTTAGCTGTCGTTGAGCATGTTGCTCGTTCCCTCACACGACCTCCGGATTCACTCCGGGATCATCTGTAGAGTCTATTGTTAGATTTGCATGCATGCCGAATACTAACCGGTACATGTCATTCTTTTAGATAGAAACAAGTGTTACCAGATGGGGCCTTCTCGAACTCCTTCATTGCGGCAACTGCGGCCCGTAGCTGGGCTTTGCACTCCTCCAGCTCTTGAGATAACTGGGTATTCTTCTCCATAAGAACCTATGCAAACAATGATCCCTAAATCAGTTGTGCCAACCGTTTCAAGTCTCAGGGGCTACTGATATACATAATTATTAGATTTTCATACCCGTATCTGCTATGTTTATAGTTTGGGTCTTGTCCATCACATCATTCTCCTAATGATGTGATCCCATTATCAAATGACAACTCTTGTCTATGGCTAGGAAACCATAGCCATCTTTGATCAACGAGCTAGTCCGGTAGAGGCTTACTAGGGACATGTTGTTGTCTATGTATCCACACATGTATTTGAGTTTCCGGTCAATACAATTATAGCATGCATAATAAACGATTATCATGGAGAAGGAAATATAATAATAACCACTTTATTATTGCCTCTATGGCATATTTCAAACAGTCTCCCACTTGCACTAGAGTCAATAATCTAGTATTACATGGTAATGAATCTAACACCCATAGAGTTCTGGTGATGATCATGTTTTGCCGTTGGAAGAGGTTTAGTTAATGGATCTACAACATTCAGATCTGTATGTATCTTGCAAATGTTTATGTCTTCCTCCTTGATGTAATCACGGATGGAATTGAAGCATCACTTTATGTGTCTAGTCCTCTTGTGAAACCTTAGTTCCTTGGCTAGAGCAATGGCACTAGTGTTGTCACAGAACAGAGTCATCAGGTCAAGTGCACTGGGCACAACTCCGAGATCTGTCATGAACTGCTTCATCCAGACACCTTCCTTCGCTGCCTCTGAGGCAGCTATGTGCTTTGCTCCACATGTAGAATCAGCTACCACGTTTTTCTTGGAACTGCACCAGCTTACTGCCCCCCCATTTAGAATGTATACATATCCGGTTTGAGACTTAGAGTTATCCTAATCAGTGTCAAAGCTTGCATCGACGTAACCCTTTATGACGAGCTCTTGATCACCTCCATAGACGAGAAATATTTCCTTAGTCCTTTTCAGGTACTTAAGGATATTCCTCACCACTTTCCAGTGATCCACTCCTGGATTACTTTGAAACCTTCCGGCCACACTTATGGCAAGACTGACATCCGGTCTTGTGCACAACATCGCATACATGATAGAGCCTATGGCAGAGGCATAGGGGATGGCACTCATCTTTTCTCTATCCTCTGTAGTCGCTGGGCATCGAGTCCGACTCAACTTCACACCTTGAAAAACAAGCAAGAACCCCTTCTTGGACTGATCCATTTTGAACTTGTTCAAAATCTTATCAAGGTATGTGCTTTGTGAAAGTACTACCAAGTGTCTCGATCTATCTCTATAGATCTTGATGCCTAATATGAAAGCAGCGTCTCTTAGGTCCTTCATTGAAAAACTCTTGTTCAAATATTCCTTCACGTTTTCCAAAAGTTCTATATCTTTCCAATCAACAATATGTCATCCACATATAATACTAGAAACGCTATAGAGCTCCCACTCACTTTCTTGTAAATACAAGATTCTCCAAAAACTTGTATAAACCCAAACACTTTGATCACCTCATCAAAGCGAAGATTCCAACTCCGAGATGCTTGCACCAGTCCATAAATGGATCGCTAGAGTTTGCACACTTTGTCAGCATTCTCTGGATCGACAAAACCTTCTGGTTGCATCGTATACAACTCTTCCTTAAGGAAACCATTAAGGAACATTGTTTTGACATCCATCTGCCAGATTTCATAATCAAAAAATGTAGCTATTGCTAACATGATTCTGACAGACTTAAGCATCGCTACGGGTGAGAAAGTCTCATCGTAGTCAGCTCCTTAAACTTGTGAAAACCCCATTGCCACAAGTCGAGCATTATAGATGGTGACATTACATCCGTGTCGGTCTTCTTCTTGAAGATTGATTTATTCTGAATGAACTCTCACCCTTCAGGTGATACTTCCAAAGTCCATACTTTGTTTTCATACATGGATCCCATCTCGGATTTCATGGCCTCTAACCATTTCTCAGAATCCGGGCCTATTGGGAAATGTAGCATGCAATTTCAAAAAAAAAATCCTACGCTCGCACAAGATGTAACGCCCCGAGACCGTTGCGCCAGGTGTCTTCCAGTTATTTGATGTTGTTGCCATGTCATTTGCTTGCGTGTTGCATCTGGCCATGTCATCATGTGCAGTGCATCATCATGCTTTCAAAACTTGCATTAGTCCAGGTCTCCCAGTTCCTTCCGTTGTCCGTTCTGAGCCCAGACACACTTGCATGCGCCCGTGGCATGTCTAAAATAGTATTTTATACGTGGCCGGAAAATGTTCTCGGCATGGATTGAAAGTTGGCTAGCGGTGTTGTTATATTGTAGGTAGGACGCCTGACAAGTTCCATCGCATTCGGAGTTCGTTTGACGCCCCAACGATTAACTATAGCAACAATATAGTCGGTCAAACGTCGGACGTTTTCGGTCTCCGGAAACAGTCGCCGGGCCTTTCTCTCTTCTCTTTTCTCAGCCCGAGGCCTTCTGCACAGTCCACTACCTACCGCCAGGCCCAACCTAACCTCTCTCGTCAGCCCGCGGCCCTCCTCGCGCGCGCGTCCTAAAAGCTGTCTCGGACCCGACCCGGACAGTCATCACCGTTGGGTCCGGATCATCCCCTAACATCTACAAAACATCACCATTTTCTTATTTGGACACCCTAGCCTATTTTTTCCTCACCGTCCGATTTTGATCGAAGGGACGAGTTAGCCCCTAATCTAACCCACACCCACCTACTATAAATAGTAGTGCAATCATCGGACCAATCCCTAATTTCTAGGGATCCTCCTAGCCGCCGCCGCTCCTCTGGTCTCTTCTTCCTTGGGATCTTCCCCGATCCAAAATTCCACCCAACCAGCTGGCACCTCCCAAGCCTTCCTCGATCATCCATCCACTCCACCAGCCAACCACGGAGACCACATCTGCCTCCTTCCACCTTGGAATCCGTCCCAATCCAGTTCATCCCCAACTGTCCACCATAGTGCAGCCGCCCCTCGCAGCGCGTCCCCAAGTGCCCCGCAGCCTGATCCCACCTCGATCTTCTCTGCCTCGCCGGGGCAGCCGTCGCCGACAAACAGGAGTTGTTTTTCTCTCCTTCCTCGTTGTTTTTTCTCTCTCCCCGCCTCGTTCTATCTCTCAGCTCTCTCTATCTCGTTTTGGACAGAGAACCGAAGGAGCCCACCATGGCCTAGGAGTTTCACCACCGCCCCACCGGCCTCCCTCGCCTCTCCCGCGTCACTCGAGGTCGCCTCCGCCCGCTGCCATCTTCTTCCCAGAGCGCCTCCCCGCCATGGCCGCCCGAACCTGAAGCTCCATCCTGCCTCGTTCCATGCCTAGGCTCCGGCCAGAATGATTTGTCCCCGGCCTCCTCGTCAGACCGGCTTCCCCCGTCAAGTCCTCGCGTCACCATGCCTCTCTTTTCCTTCTTCATTTCTTCTCTCTCTCCCCCTGACTTCTGTCGCGCCACCGCCGTTTTGTAGAGACTAGCACCGCCGTCGAAGACCTTTGCCTCGTCCGCATCACCGATGCGTCTCCGCGGCCGAACCTCCCCAGCTTGCCGCCACTCCACTCCCTGCCGCCCTGAGCCAAGCTGGAGCGTCACTGCCGTCGCTGTCATGTGCGCTGTGCCCCTGTTCATCTGCAGCGAGCGCGCCCCTGCGCGCTGACCAGCTGCCGCTGCTTCTTGATCGAGTGCCTGGGCCGGCCTCGCCTTGTGCCCCATCGCGACCCAGCAATGCACTGAGGCCCAGCCACTCAGCCAGCATGCCTCTTCCACCAACCGTGCCAAGCCCAATGTGAGCAGCCCCTTCTAGCCCCTGTGCACTGTTGGGTCTGTCTCAGATTCGGCCCAGTGGATGTTTTTTTTGGTTCTGCGAATTTGCTATTTAACCAGGGATTTACAGATTTGCAGAAAAACCCTTGCACTTCATGCATATAATAACTCATTAACCGAGCATCGTATTAAAATGATTTATATATGAAAAATGACTAGAATTTCATCTAGTTTCATAATATGCCACTTTCATGCATGTTTGAAATGTTTAAATTGATGTTTGCTTTAATTTGCTCTAATGCCATGTTAAAATGCTTTATTTCATAACTAAATAACCGTAGCTCCAAACTTAACAAACTTTATATGTAAATGGGGTAGAAAAATGCCTAGTTTAACATGGTGGCATCACTTTGCAAGTTTAACAACTCTAAAATATGGTTTAGGGAAGAACAGTACCAAATCCATTAATATGCACATGAGGATTTTCCGGACTTGTTGCTTGTTGTTCCGGCCTCATTTAAACTTGCCTAGATAGGTAGTTTTACTTTGCTTCACCCCTTTGCATGTTAATCAACATTTAATATTGTTGTGTACATAAACGAGATCGAACTAAATAACTTGAATGTGGTGTTCCGTCAATATGCAACTCGTTGCATATTGAGCTCCACTTAATTTGTAGGTTTGTTTGTGCATTTTGCCATGCCATGCTTTATGAAACCGGACATGCATCATACTTGGTTGTGCATCATGCCATGTTTATGTGGCGGTTGTTTACTATGTTGTTTGCTCCTTTCCGGTTGTGCTTCTTCGGGTTAGTTCCGATAACGTCACATTTGTGAGGATTCGTTCGACTCCGTCCGTTTGTCTTCTTCATGGACTCGTTCTTCTTCCTTGCAGGATTTCAGGCAAGATGACCATACCCTCGAAATCACTTCTATCTTTGCTTGCTAGTTGCTCGCTCTATGGCCATGCTGCGATACCTACCACTTGCTATATCATGCCTCCCATATTGCCATGTCAAGCCTCTAACCCACCTTGTCCTAGCAAACCGTTGTTTGGCTATGTTACCACTTTGCTCAGCCGCTTTTATAGCGTTGCTAGTTGCAAGTGAAGATGGAGTTTGTTCCATGTTGGAACATGGATATTGTTGGGATATCACTATATATATTGTTTACTTTAATGCACCTATATACTTGGTAAAGGGTGGAAGGTTCGGCCTTATGCCTGGTGTTTTGTTCCTCTCTTGCCGCCCTAGTTTTCCGTCATACCAGTGTTATGTTCCTTGATTTTGTGATCCTTACACGGTTGGGTTATAATGGGAACCCCTTGACAGTTCGCCTTGAATAAAACTCCTCCAGCAAGGCCCAACCTTGGTTTCACCATTTGCCACCTAAGCCTTTTTCCCTTGGGTTCTGCATACTCAAGGGTCATGTTTATTTTAAACCCCCGGGCCAGTGCTCCTCTGAGTGTTGGTCCAACCTGTCAGCCGCCGGTGGCCACCAGGGGCAACTCTGGGTTGCCTTACCGGAAGTTTGGACAATCCGGTGTGCCCTGAGAACGAGATAAGTGTAGCTTCTATTGGGATTTGTCAGCACATCCGATTTGCTTTTCTGGTCTTGTTTTACCATTGTCGAAATGTCTTGTAACCGGGATTCCAAGTCTGATCGGGTCTTCCTGGGAGAAGGAATATCCTTCATTGACCGTGAGAGCTTGTGATGGGCTAAGTTGGGGCACCCCTACAAGGTTTGAACTTTTGGAAGCCGTGCCCGCGGTTATGGGCAGATGGGAATTTGTTAATGTCCGGTTGTAGAGAACGTGACACTTAACTAAATTAAAATGCATCAAACGCATGTGTAGCCATGATGGTCTCTTTCCGGCGGAGTCCGGGAAGTGAACACGGTTCTTGTGTTATGCTTGAACGTAAGTAGTTTCAGGATCACTTCTTGATCACTTCTAGTTCATGACCGTGCTTTGCTTCTCTTCTTGCTCTCATTTGTGTAAGTTAGCCACCAGATATGCTAGTGCTTGCTGCAGCTCCACCTCACTACCTTTTCCTACCCATAAGCTTAAATAGACTTGATCGCGAGGGTGTGAGATTGCTGAGTCCCCGTGAGTCATAGATTACTTCCAAAACCAGATTGCAGGTGCCGATGAAACCGTGCAGGTGACGCAACCCAGCTCAAGGAGGAGCTCGATGAAGATCTTGTTTGTTGTGTTGTTTCGTTACCAGTTGATCAGTAGTGGAGCCCAGTCGGGGCGATCGGGGATCTATTGCATTAGGGGTTGTCTTCTTTTATTTTGGTTCCATAGTCGGACCTTGGTTGTATTCTGGATGATGTAATGCTATATCTATGTTTTGTGTGAAGTGGCGATTGTAAGCCAACTCTTTATCCCTTTCATATTCAGCACATGGGATGTGTAAATATTACCCATCTTGCGACATGCCTACAATGCGGTTATGCCTCTAGGTCGTGCTCCGACACGTGGAAGATATAGCCACATCGTGGGTGTTACAAGTTGGTAATCTGAGCCTTCCCCGACTTAGGAGCCCCCTGCTTGATCGAATCACTGGCGTTATTGAGTCTAGAAATTTTTTTTGAGTCTTATAGGATTATATATATCGGAGAGTAGGATTCTTTTTACTCCTCAATCCCTTCGTTGCTCTGGTGAGGCCTCATGACGTAGAGTTTTGACTCTTCTCTTCTCAAATTTCACTAAATTGTTTTTAGGATCACGCGGGTATCTTGGAATTGTTCCGATGGTTTTGTGACGAGAACATTCTTCTTGGTGCCTCCTGACATTTAGGGGTTGTGGCAGTGTCCCGGGGAGTTGAGCTTCGAGGTGTTGTCGTCACAATTTTATCGTTGCAGTTCTGGAATACCTGAGTTCGCCGACATCGAAAATCTCTTTTATGCAGTTGTTGGTGAGATAACCTCGACGCCACCTAGTATTGGGGCGGGAGTTCGGGAGTATTGCCATAACTCGTATAACGGATGCTTTTAGAAGGTTGAGGTAAACGATTTCCGAAGGTTTCTTGGTTATGTGTTGAAGGATTGATACAGCTGGATGTAGGTATTGTTAGTTTGGGTGAGATATTATGCTGCCCCTCTATCCCCAACACCTGATTGCATAACCAGAAAGTTTCAGGAGTTTATAAGTGGGAATTCAAGTAGCTCCTAGAATATCTTTTCAACAGACACATGATACGATACGGGATCTATCATATGTTTGTTTCTGGCTGATTCTGCAAGCCAAACCTTTGTTTTGTTTTGAGTTATGGTATTCGAGTTACTTCGAAGTCAAATGTAGATTCCATACCTTTTCTAACCGGTGTTCTCATATTTCTATGTGAATACTAATCCTTCTCGTTTATCGAGATTGTCTTGTCAATTCTTTCCAACTGGTGTGGTTCTCTTCAAGATGATCCTATCATTTTCCCCATCTGCAAGATCAATTATCAGTTCTTCTCAATGGTGCTCATTTCTTCTGCCCCAAGTTGCCTTTGTTTTCCCGCCCTCCCACCCTTTTCCTTCAAGGATTCGGATTTCTTAATCAACTATCATGTTATTGATGATAAGTCTCTCCATTCTTTTCCGTCAATGTTCTTATCCGTTGATGCTCAGGAAAATACTAAGGAAGTTTCAAGTTCATCATTCGTCATTCTTTTCTTCTTCGGTGGATTCAATTCAAGCTTTGTTGATCATATCCCTTTTCCTCGTTTCAAATATTTTCCCATACCGGTGCACCTCATAATCATTCCCCGCTTGCTATTCAATTGTTCCGGAGTGTTCAAGATATCTCAAAGATTCATGTTTCCACTCTGCATTCGTTCAAGCTCTTCCGAGATTTGTATCTCATTCAAGCCATTTAATTCAACCGGTGCAATCTCCCTTTCAAGTAATTGTTCAACGGTGTTTCTTTTGAGTGGGCCCTAACCCACAGGTCTTTTACCAGGATCTTACCTGACTCTTCTAGTTTTCCCGGAGCTATCCTAAATTCTTTTTGAAGTTTGACGTAAGAATGAATCATCATCAGTCAATTGTCTTTCCCCAAGATCTTTCAAACTCTTTTCATTGTTGGCTCAACCTCTTCGCTTTCATTCTCTCGGGGTGTCTCATCAATTATCATGGTGGTGTTTCTCGTCATCATTCTCGAATTCTGAAGACCAAAGAAGAGTTTCTCTAAATTCTTGCTCCATTCTCTTCAAGATTCGTGATTCTAGCTTGTTGCCATCCTCTCATAATTGTTTTCGATTGTGAGAATTATTTTCACCTATCCAAAGCAATTCAAGATTCTTTTTAGTTTGATTCTCCGAATGCCATCATTTCGGATTATTCAATCTAGCTTTCAACTCTCGTTCTTCAAATCTTACCGGTGCATCATTCAAATATTCTCTAATCAGTTTGTGATCTCTTTGTTCTCATATATTTATATTCTCTCAAGTATCTTCATTCATTTCATAATTCTTCCCGGTGTTTCTTTATCTTTTCTTCATTCATTTTCAATTCTTACGGCGATTTGTTCAAGATTCCTCCTTCTATGTTATCACACTAATTCATTCGTTGTTTACAAATCGTATCGGTGGTTCGTTGAAGACCTTTCTCAAGTTTGCGCTATATCTATCATAATCCTTTCTACGAGTATGCCAAATCCGTTGTTTTATCACCAATCTAAATAGGTGAAGGATATGCATAACATAATTCTTATTATTGTTTCATCCAAGTGATCTAATTTCTTCTTTCCGGAGTGGTTCATCATATCACATTCTTGGTTTTCAATTGTTTCATCTTTTCTTTTCCCATAGTTCCAAGCTCTCGCAATCATATCACCATGGAGATTCATCTAAATCATTACAAGGTTTCACCTTGTGTTTTCAACTTCTCTTTCCTTTCATTTGATCATTCCTCATTACCGGAGTTCTTCATGGAGGTTCTACATGATGGTTCAGCAAGGATTTAATTTCTTATTGGAGTGTTCATCGAGATTCTTTCCAGAGGAGTTCAAGCATTCTTCATCTTAAAATTCGGAGTCCAATTGTTTCTCCCTATCTTTTGAGCTGGTGTTATGTCATTCTTGACAATTTGAGCTCGTGCTTCATGATTCACATGTTATCAAGAATGAGATATTTTAAATCCACCAATCTCTTCGTTGGAGTTATCTTCTGTCATGTTTCACCTAAAACCTTCCCTAAGGATTGTTGCTAGTTATGGTGCTTATAAATGACCCAAGTTCTTCATTTATCCTTCCGGTGAAATAAGTTTCTCGTCTCCTTGTTCTTATCAATCCAATCTTGTTTTCGTTAGTGGCGGAATTTCACCTTAAGTTTTGAGATGTTTTCATAAGCTCACTAGCATCTTATAGTTTTCGTTGTTGATAATCCAACAACTCCGTTCTAGCATTTGTTGTAAGCGTGCTCTACCAAGATCTTGTTTCCCTCCGTCCATTCCATTCCATTCTTTCATTTCTTCCGGAGGCATTGTGATGTTGCTCTCTTCACTCATCTTCTCAAAGTGTGAGGATCATGTTCTTTCCTTTTGCTTATCCATTCAACCGGAGTGTCGTGTCCTTCATTCAAGTTCTTTCATCTTATCAAGTTTTGCCTCCCTTCTCAACCGGAGTGCTGTCTGAAATCTTTTTACCCCCTTGTGCCATTCTTTCAATAGTTCCGGAGTTAGTGTGTTGTTGATCTCATCAAGTATCCCCATCTTATCAAGATCATGTTCGATTCCTTCCATTTACAGTCGGAGTGCTGTCCAAATTATATCATTCTTTTCCCTTCACTATCGTGTTTTAACCAGAGTGTTATGTCTATCATTCCCCTTCTAACCGGACTCTCATCCAAGTGCTTTCATTTTGCCAAGTTCATATTCTATGCCTTCCATTTCTAACCGGAGTGTTCTTGTAATTGATCCTTATCATTCCTTGTACATCTCGTTTCTACCGGAGCGTTTGTATGTACTTCTTGTCCATTGCACCCCCTTTTTTCCTATGTCTTGCAACCTACAAGGTTATAGTAATGTTCCTTGTTCCTCTCTTCTAACGGAGTGTTTTCAACTTTCTTCATCTTCATTGTATTCTTTCTTTCAATTTGTTCAACCTCGCAAGGTTCTTTGGTTTCACTCCTTTGTTAAAGAAGCAACTTAGTTTTACCTGTTCTCTTCCTCTTCCGTTTTCCCTCCGGTGCCATCCTAGATCTCGGGACGAGATCCTCTCATAGTGGTGGAGTGTTGTAACGCCCCGAGACCTCTGCGCTAGGTGTCTTCCAGTTATTCTATGTTTTTGCCATGTCATTTGCTTGCGTGTTGCATCTTGCCATGTCATCATGTGTAGTGCATCATCATGTTTTCAAAACTTGCATTAGTCCGGGTCTCCCAGTTCCTTCCGTTGTCCGTTCTGAGCCCAGACACACTTGCACGCGCCCGCGGCATGTCCAAAATAGTATTTTATAAGTGGCCGGAAAATGTTCTCAGAATGGGTTGAAAGTTCGCTAGCGGTGTTGTTATGTTGTAGGTAGGCCGCCTGACAAGTTTCATTGCATTCGGAGTTCGTTTGACGCCCCAACGATTAACTATAGCGACAATATAGTTGGTCAAACGTCGGACGTTTTCGGTCTCCGGAAACAGTCGACGAGCCTTTCTCACTTCTCTTTTCTCAGCCTGAGGCCTTCTGCACAGTCCACTACCTACCGCCAGGCCCAACCTAACCTCTCTCGTCAGCCCGCGGCCCTCCTCACGCGCGCGTCCGTAAAGCTGTCCAGGACCCGACCCGGATAGTGATCACCATTGGGTCCGGATCATCCCCTAACATCTACAAAACGTCATCGTTTTCTTATTTGGACTCCCTAGCCTATTTTTTCCCGACCGTCCGATTTTGATCGAAGGGACGAGTTAGCCCCTAATCTAACCCACACCCACCTACTATAAATAGCAGTGCAATCATCGAACCAATCCCTAATTTCTAGGGATCCTCCTAGCCGCCGCCGCTCCTCTGGTCTCTTCTTCCTTGGGATCTTCCCCGATCCAAAATTCCACCCAACCAGCTAGCTCCTCCCAAGCCTTCCTCGATCATCCATCCACTCCACCAGCCAACCACGGAGACCACATCTGCCTCCTTCCACCTCGGGATCCCTCCCGATCCAGTTCATCCCCACCGGTCCACCAAAGTGCAGCCGCCCCTCGCAGCGCGTCCCCAAGTGCCCCATAGCCCGATCCCACCTCGATCTTCTCTGCCTCGCCGGGGCAGCCGTCGTCGGCAAATAGGAGTTGTTTTTCTCTCCTTCCCCGTTGTTTTCTCTCTCTCCCTGCCTCGTTCTATCTCTCAGCTCTCTCTCTCTCTGTCTCGTTTTGGATAGAGAACCGAAGGAGCCCACCATGGCCTAGGAGTTTCACCACCGCCCCATCGCCTGGATCCGTTGCTCCGTCCGGCCTCCCTCGCCTCTCCCGCGTCACTTGAGGTCGCCTTCGCCCGCTGCCATCTTCTTCCCGGAGCGCCTCCCCGCCATGGCCGCCCGAACCTGAAGCTCCATCCTGCCTTGTTCCACGCCTCGGCTCCGGCCAGAACGAGTCGTCCCCGGCCTCCTCGTCAGAACGGCTTTCGCCGTCAAGTCCTCGCGTTGCCATGCCTCTCTTTTCCTTCTTCATTTCTTCTCTCTCTCCCCTGACTTCTGTCGCGTCGCTGCTGTTTTGCAGAGGCCAGCGCCGCCGTCGAAGACCTTTGCCTCATCCACATCACTGATGCATCTCCGTGGTTGGACCTTCCCAGCTTGCCGACACTCCACTCCCCGCCGCCCTGAGCCAAGCTGGAGCGTCGCTGCCGTTGTTGTCCTGTGCGCCGCACCCCTGTTCATCTGCAACGAGCGCGCCCCTGCGCGCTGACCAGCTGCCGCTGCTTCCTGATCGAGTGCCTGGGCCGGCCTTGCCTTGTGCCCCATCGTGGCCCAGCAAGGCGCTGAGGCCCAGCCACTCAGCCAGCATGCCTCTTCCACCAACCGGGCCAAGCCCAATGTGAGCAGCCCCTTCCAGCCCCTGTGCACTGTTGGGTCTGTCTCAGATTCGTCCCAGTGGATGTTTTATTTGGTTCTGCGAATTTGCTATTTAACCAGGGATTTATAGATTTGCAGAAAAACCCTTGCACTTCATGCATATAATAACTCATTAACCGAGCATCGTATTAAGATGATTTATATATGAAAAATGACTAGAATTTCATCTAGTTTCATAATATGCCACTTTCATGCATGTTTGAAATGTTTAAATTGATGTTTGCTTTAATTTGCTCTAATGCCATGTTAAAATGCTTTATTTCATAACTAAATAACCGTAGCTCCAAACTTAACAAACTTTATATGTAAATGGGGTAGAAAATGCCTAGTTTAACATGGTGGCATCCCTTTGCGTGTTTAACAACTCTAAAATATGGTTTAGGGCAGAACAGTACCAAATCCATTTATATGCACATGAGGATTTTCCGGACTTGTTGCTTGTTGTTCCGGCCTCATTTAAACTTGCCTAGATATGTAGTTTTACTTTGCTTCACCCCTTGGCATGTTAATCAACATTTAATATTGTTGGGGTACATAAACGAGATCGAACTAAATAACTTGAATGTGGTGTTCCGTCAATATGCAACTCGTTGCATATTGAGCTCCACTTAATTTGTAGGTTTGTTTGTGCATTTTGCCATGCCATGGTTTATGAAACCGGAGATGCATCATACTTGGTTGTGCATCATGCCATGTTTATGTGGTGGTTGTTTACTATGTTGTTTGCTCCTTTCCGGTTGTGCTTCTTCGGGTTAGTTCCGATAACGTCGCGTTTGTGAGGATTCGTTCGACTCCGTCCGTTTGTCTTCTTCGTGGACTCGTTCTTCTTCCTTGCGGGATTTCAGGCAAGATGACCATACCCTCGAAATCACTTCTATCTTTGCTTGCTAGTTGCTCGCTCTATTGCCATGCTGCGATACCCACCACTTGCTATATCATGCCTCCCATATTGCCATGTCAAGCCTCTAACCCACTTTGTCCTAGCAAACCGTTGTTTGGCTATGTTACCGCTTTGCTCAGCCCCTCTTATAGTGTTGCTAGTTGCAGGTGAAGATGGAGTTTGTTCCATGTTGGAACATGGATATTGTTGGGATATCACTATATATATTGTTTACTTTAATGCACATATATACTTGGTAAAGGGTGGAAGGCTCGGCCTTATGCCTGATGTTTTGTTCCACTCTTGCCGCCCTAGTTTTCTGTCATACTGGTGTTATGTTCCTTGATTTTGCGTTCCTTACGCGGTTAGGTTATAATGGGAACCCCTTGACAGTTCGCCTTGAATTAAACTCCTCCAGCAAGGCCCAACCTTGGTTTTACCATTTGCCACCTAAGCCTTTTTCCCTTGGGTTCTGCAGACTCAAGGGTCATATTTATTTTAAACCCCCGGGCCAGTGCTCCTCTGAGTGTTGGTCGAACCTGTCAGCCGTCGGTGACCACCAGGGGCAACTCTGGGTTGGCCTACCGGAAGTTTGGACAATCCGGTGTGCCCTGAGAACGAGATATGTGTAGCTTCTATCGGGATTTGTCGGCACATCCGGGTGGCTTTGCTGGTCTTGTTTTACCATTGTCGAAATGTCTTGTAACTGGGAATCTGAGTCTGATCAGGTCTTCCTGGGAGAAGGAATATCATTCGTTGACCGTGAGAGCTTGTGATGGGCTAAGTTCGGACACCCCTGCAGGGTTTGAACTTTCGAAAGCCTTGCCCACGGTTATGGGCAGATGGGAATTTGTTTATGTCCGGTTGTAGAAAACTTGACACTTAACTTAATTAAAATGCATCAACCACGTGTGTAGCCGTGATGGTCTCTTTCCGGTGGAGTCCGGGAAGTGAACACGGTTCTTGTGTTATGCTTGAACGTAAGTAGTTTCAGGATCACTTCTAGTTCACGACCGTGCTTTGCTTCTCTTCTCGCTCTCATTTGCGTAAGTTAGCCACTAGATATGCTAGTGCTTGCTGCAGCTCCACCACACTACCTTTTCCTACCCATAAGATTAAATAGACTTGATTGCGAGGGTGTGAGATTGCGGAGTCCCCGTGAGTCACAGATTACTTCCAAAACCAGTTTGCAGGTGCCGATGAAACCGTGCAGGTGACGCAACCCAGCTCAAGGAGGAGCTCGATGAAGATCTTGTTCATTGTGTTGTTTCGTTAGTAGTTGATCAGTAGTGGAGCCCAGTCGGGGCGATCGGGGATCTATTGCATTAGGGGTTGTCTTCTTTTATTTTGGTTCCATAGTTGGACCTTGGTTGTATTCTGGATGATGTAATGCTATATTTATGTCTTGTGTGAAGTGGCGATTGTACGCCAACTCTTTATCCCTTTCATATTCAGTACATGGATTGTGTAAAGATTAGGGCATCTCCAGCCGCGCCCCCAGGAAGGCCTCCCTAGGCGATTTTTTCGCGCCCCCAGGAGCCCGATTTTCGCCGGCTTGGGCCGAAAACAGCGCCGGCGGACCCAGGCCAAACCCGGCGCGCTGGGGGACGCTTGGGGGCGCCGGGGCGAGCTGTTTTGGCGCGAAAAAGACGCGGGCCAGCCGCGTTAGCGACTCGGCGCCTCGTCTTCCCCCAACGGCCTCGGTTCCCACGGGGAATCAATGGCAAGGCTGCCGCCGGTCAGCCTTGCCATTGATTCCTCACGGGCGGCGCGTCAGGGGACGGCGCGCCGGCGCCTCCCCTCCCTCGCACGCGTACACATGGGCGCGGCCCGGCTATAAAAGCCGGCGGCCTCCACTCACCAGCGCCCACACCAACCCCGCCCCTCGCCGCCGTCCAGTCCCTCCTCCCCCTACCTCTCCCGAGCGCCGCCGCCCAGCCCCTCCCTCTACCTCTCCCGAGCCCGCCAAGCCCCGCCTTCGCCATGGCAGAATGCTTCCCCGGAGATACGGCGGCGGCCAATGGCTTTGGCCGCCGTTCGCTCCGCGAACAGGAGTCCTGGCTCCTGTTCCAGGCGAACATCCCGGCGCCGCCGGACATGCGCGCTGGGCCGACGGGGTGGAGGCTCAGCGCCACAGGAGCGCCGACGCGGCCGCGAGGAAGGCGGGGTCGTCGTCTTATGCGACAGCGACGATGACGACTACGCGTCGCCGCCTGTTCGCCATGGTGACGCCGGACAGGGGTCCAGCAGGGGCACCCGCGTCAAGGAGGAGAAGACTGACAACGACGACGGCGGTGACGGCGGCGACGACTTCAGCCCATTTCTTTTTTTTAGATTAGGTTAATGTAATGTTTGGCCGAATTTTGCCGAAATTTGTATTGTTTGGCCAAAATTTAACTAGTTTTTATCATAACTTCACCGAACGGTTCTGTTTTTTCTTTAAGATACGCGCCTGGGGGCGGCCCTGGGGGGCCGACGGCTGGGGACCGACTCGCCCCCAGTGCCGTTTTTTCGCCGGCTCACCCCCAGGCGGCGCTTTTAGACGCCCCCTGGGGGGCCAACGGCTGGAGATGCCCTTACCCCTCTTTCGACATGCCTACAATGCAGTTATGCATCTAAGTTGTGCTCCGACACGTGGGAGATATAGCCGCATTGTGGGTGTTACACAAGATCTGCCTAGGAGATGCATAGCAACGAGAGAGGGAGAGTGTGTACACGTACCCTCGTAGACCGAAAGCGGAAGCGTTCGACAACGTGGTTGATGTAGTCGAACTTGTTCTCGTTCCAACCGATCAAGCACCGAACGTACGACACCTCCGAGTTCTGCACACGTTTAGCTTGATGACGTCCCTCGAACTCTTGATCCAGCAAAGTGTCAATGGAGAGTTTCATCAGCATGACGGCGTGGTGATGGTGATGGTGATGGTGAAGTGATCCCCGCAGGGCTTCGCCTAAGCACTATGAAAATATGGCCGGAGGCGTAAACTGTGGAGGAGGGCACCGCACATGGCTAACAATTGTTGGTGTGTGTTCTAGGTGCCTCCCCCTCATATATATAGGTGTGAGGGAGAGGAGCAGCCAAGGGGGCGCCCAAGTAGGAGGAATCCTACTTGGGGCCCTAGTCCTATTCGCCTCCCTCTACCATAATTCCTGGAGGGGGAAGGAAGGAGGAGAGAGGAGGCAAGGAAGGGGGAGGCCAAATCCCTCCCCTTCCTTTCTCTCTTCCCCTCTTTCCTTCCCCTCCAGGTTTGGCCTATATGGGGGGCGCAGCAGCCCATGTAGACTGCTACGTTTCCCCTCTTGGCCCATCAAGCCCATATCTTTGCCGGGGGTGCCCAGAACCCCTTTCCGGTGACCCGATATGTACCCGGTACCCCCTGGAACACTTTCGGTGTCCGAATACTATCATCCTATATATCAATATTTACCTCTCGACCATTTCGAGACTCGTCATGTCCGTGATCTCATCCGGGACTCCAAACAACATTCGGTCACCAAATCACATAACTCATATAATACAAAATCGTCATTGAACGTTAAATGTGCAGACCCTACGGGTTCAAGAACTATGTAGACTTGACCGAGACACCTCGCATGGTAAATAACAAATAGAAGAACCTGGATGCTCATATTGGTTCCCACATATTCTATGAAGATCTTTATCGGTCGTACCATAATAACAACATACATTATTACCTTTTTCATCGGTATGTTACTTGCCCGAGATTCGATCGTCGGTATCTTCATACCTAGTTCAATCTCGTTACCAGAAAGTCTCTTTACTCATTCCATAATACATCATCCCACAACTAACTTATTAGTCACATTGCTTGCAAGGCTTGTTATGATGTGTATTACCGAGAGGGCCCAGAGATACCTCTCCGATACTCGGAGTGACAAATCCTAATCGCGATCTATGCCAACCCAAAAAACACCTTCGGAGATACCTGTAGAGCATCTTTATAATCACCCAGTTACGTTGTGATGTTTGATAGCACACAAGGTATTCCTCCGGTGTCTGGGAGTTGCACAATCTCATAGTCAAAGGAATGTGTATATGACATGAAGAAAGCAATAGCAATAAAACCGAGCGATCAATATGCTAAGCTAACGGATGGGCCTTGTCCATCACATCATTCTCCTAATGATGTGACCCCGTTCATCAAATGACAACACATGTCTATGGTTAGGAAACTTAACCATCTTTGATTAATGAGCTAGTCTAGTAGAGGCTCACTAGGGACACGGTGTTTCGTCTATGTATCCACACATGTATCAAGTTTCCGGTTAATACAATTCTAGCATGAATAATAAACATTTATCATGATATAAGGAAATATAAAATAACAATTTTATTATTGCCTCTAGGGCATATTTCCTTCAGTCTCCCACTTGCACTAGAGTCAATAATCTAGATTACATTGTAATGATTCTAACACCCATGGAGTCTTGGTGCTGATCATGTTTTGCTCATGGAAGAGGCTTAGTCAATGGGTCTACAACATTCAGATATGTATGTATTTTGCAAATCTCTATGTCACCCTCCTTGACTTGATCACGGATGGAGTTGAAGCGTCTCTTGATGTGTTTGGTTCTTTTGTGAAATCTAGATTCCTTCGTCAAATCTAGCATTGATGTAACCATTTACAACGAAATCTTAGTCACCTCCATAAACGAGAAACATATCCTTAGTCATTTTCAAGTACTTAAGGATGTTCTTGACCGTTGTCTAGTGATCCACTCCTGGATTACTTTGGTACCTCCCTACTAAACTTATAGCAAGGCACACATCATGTTCGGTACACAGCATAGCATACATGATAGAACCTATGGCTGAGGCATAGGGAATGACTTTCATTCTATCTTCTGCAGTGTTCGGGCATTGAGTCTGACTCAACTTCACACCTTGTAACACATGCAAGAACCCTTTCTTTGACTGATCTACTTTGAACTTCATCAAAACTTTATCAAGGTATGTGCTTTGTGAAAGTCCAATTAAGCGTCTTGATCTATCTCTATAGATCTTGATACCCAATATATAAGCAGCCTCACCGAGGTCTTTCATTGAAAAACTTTTATTGAAGTATCCTTTTATGCTATCCAAAAATTCTATATCATTTCCAATCAACAACATGTCATCCACATATAATAGTAGAAATGCTACAGAGCTCCCATTCACTTTCTTGTAAATACAAGCTTCTCCAAAAGTCTGTATAAAACCATATGCTTTGATCACCTCATCAAAGCGTATATTCCAACTCTGAGATGCTTGCAACAGTCCATAGATGGATCGCTGGAGCTTGCACACTTTGTTAGCACCTTTAGGATCGACAAAACCTTCTGGTTGCATCATATACAACTCTTCTTTAAGAAATCCATTAAGGAATGTAGTTTTGACGTCCATTTGCCAGATGAAGATCTTGCTATTCCTAACCCGGAGGCAGAGCTGGTGGTGACTCTTCATGCTATTCCTGATTGGAAAGTTCCATATTTGGCGTACATGACCCGGGGCAAGTTACCTAAAGATGAAACTTTGGCCAGGCAGATAACCCAATGGTCTAAGTCAATGACTATTGCCAATGGAGAGTTGCATCAACACAGTGTTACGGGGGCATTTCAATGTTGTGTTTCTCCTGAAGAAGGTTGTGAGATCCTACAAGAGACTCATGAAGGAGATTGTGGTCATCATGCCGGCTCTAAGTCTCTCGTGGACAAGGCTTTTTGTCATGGATTTTATTGGCTGACGGCTCATGCTGATGCAGAGGATTTGGTCAGTAAATGTGATGGTTGTTAGAATATTTCAGGACGAGCTCACGTACCGGCTCAAGAATTGAGGATGATTCCAATTGCTTGGCCATTTGCAGTCTGGGGGCTTGATATGGTTGGGCCTTTCAAAAGGTCCAAGGATAAAAAAGACCCACCTTTTGGTGGTGGTTGACAAATTCACAAAGTGGGTGGAAGCAGAGTCGGTTAGTAAGTGTGACGCGACAACAACGGTTCAATTCATCAAAAAGGTGATTTTCCATTTTGGTTTTCCCCACAACACTATAACTGATAATGGCACTAATATATCCAAGGGTGCTATGGAAGAGTTTTGTCAACGAGAGCATATTCGACTTGATGTATCATCAGTGGCTCACCCCAATCCAATGGTCAAGTTGAGAGAGCCAATCAAGAAATCTTGAGAGGCATCAAGCCCCGACTTATGGTCCCTTTGCAGAGGACGCCGGGTTCTTGGGTGGAGGAATTACCCTCAGTGTTATGGGGCATCAATACCACCCCAATAGATCTTACATGCCTTTCTCCATGGTTTACGGAGCAGAGGCGGTTCTCCCTAGTGACATCCGTCATGACTCGCCCTGTCTGGCGGCTTATGTTGAAGCTGATAATGAAAAGGCACGCCAGGATGCTATTGACCTGTTGGATGAGGAGCATGACCTTGTGGCGGCTCGTTCGGCGATTTACCAACAGGATCTGCGCCGTTATCACAGCCGCCGGGTTAAAACCAGGACCTTTCAAGAAGGCGATTTGGTGCTCCGGCTTATCCAGGATCAAACTGGTGTGCACAAGCTATCCCCACCTTGGGAAGGGCCCTTTGTGGTCAGCAAAAATTTGAACAACAGGCCATACTACCTTATCGATGTTCGAGACCACAAGGACTCACGCACGTCGGAGGAGGAGACCCGCCGGCCGTGGAATATTGCTCATCTTTACCCTTATTACACCAGAGCCACTGGCTCTTGTGATGTACATATTTTGATAATGTATATATTATAATGAGTATAATAAAGTCGGCATCCCAGATAATTCAGGTCCTTTGTCGTTTCATTTCTGAGAATAATGAGTCTTTATTGTCACCTCATATGATCACTTGGGGGCTTCCTGCTCATTGAACATAGCTATGACTACACTTTTGATCTGGCTTGTATGCCATGATTACAAAATACTTGGGGGCTTCCTGCTCATTGAGCATAGCTATGACTGCCCTATTGATCCGGCTTGTACGCCTGGTCCTTGGGGGCTCTTTGTTAAAAGGACAAGAGCTTTGATGACCCTTGTAGTAGGCTTGGAAGCCAGGTGTATTCACCTAAAAACCCGGGTTATCCTGCCTTTTTAAGTCTGCCACTCCGCCCAGGTAATCCTAGAATGACTCGCCGTACTCTTGACTGTCAATCTTATATAGACCTTGAACTTGTCAAAGTTAAAATGGTGATTGGTCATGTGAGGCCCGGCTTACGAGGTTGCATGAAGGTTTAACTCCGTGGCTATGCGGCCCTTGAAAAGCACTTGACTTGAAGGCTTGGCAGCCTGTGAAAGCCTTGTTTTGTTTTTTGATTTACATTTGATTTTAACATTTTTTTTGAGATTCATCTTTTGTGACATGTTAATACATGGTTGAAAATTGATGAGGGCTATGTTGCCTTATGGTTCATATATGAATCTATCCGGTGTTTGTTAACCCGGCCTGGCTTTGGACTTTAAGTCGCCAGTGTATGATAATTTTATGTGCTTAGAGCGATGTGCTCTAAGTATTGGGATATTACCCCTTGCTGCATGCGGCGTTGTAAGGCGGCAGTACAAATCAATTGAACAGGGCATTGCACTCTCCATCTTTGGGTTATAACCCTCACTGCACAGCTATGATAAGCCGGCAGTATGAGCAAATATCACAGGTATGATATTTTGTTATGAGTATATAAGGTTGTGATTAAACCGGCCCTGGTTATGGACTGTTTTAGTCACTAGTGGTTTTTATATCGGGTATTATGAACCGTCTTGGGGTAAACCGCTAGGGCACTTGTGATCTGTTTTGTATGTAGGAAAGATGATAAATCTGATCTGCATAATTGATGATATCATGTGCATAAGTGGCAGATCTTCCATTGGAGGATCAACAGTGTTATGCAAAACAAAATGTGCATGATGGCATGGTAGATCAAAGTTTAACTAGCCTATTACAAGGCATTCGATGGCCCAAAGAGGATAAGTTTTTTTGAGACGTCAATAATAAAGTGTTATAGAATGGCACATGACTCCTAGCGGGTTGAAGCCTCCGGATCATCCTACGCCTCTTCTTCTTCTTCTTCAGCTCCTTGATTATCCATCAGCTGGAAGTCAGGCGTAGCCCAGTTGATACCGGTCAACACTCTAAACACAACTTCATCATCAATAAGGTTGGATGGATCAATGTCAGGAGCAAAGGTGTGCTTACGAATCGGTAGGACAAGATCCGTCTCCTGATGAACCAGCACCTTCATTTTCTTGTTATCAGCGTCATAAGCCGCCCGGTATGTTGATAGATTGGTTTCTTCAGCCAACTTACTTGCTAATGGATGCATTGCTCTGGCTATTTCTACAAAGTCATCAGCACTGAAGGCAGATCCGTCCTCTTTGATACTGGGGCAACCATTGGTCAAATCTTCTGGATCCAGGTCTGCTTGCCATGCCTTTGCGCGTCTTAAGGCAATCAGTGTGCCGGCTCTGGCAGAGGCTTGCTTTAACTCATCAATACTTTGGGGCAGCGCTGATAGCATCTCTAGTGTGTCTTTAATGAGAATGGTTGCCCCAGTATCCTCTTTGATACTGGGGCAACCATTGGTCAAATCTTCTGGATCCAGGTCTGCTTGCCATGCCTTTGCGCGGCTTAAGGCAATCAGTGTGCCGGCTCTGGCAGAGGCTCGCTTTAACTCATCAATACTTTGGGGCAGCGCTGATAGCATCTCTAGTGTATCTTTGATGAGAGTGGGTGCAGATTTCTTATGCATAGCAGCAGCAATTGTACGTTGGGCGCCAGTATATAATTGTTCTACAAGAGTGTAGACAACTTTAAGCCGGATGTGCATATCTGCGCCTGATACGTCTGCAACGTATCTATAATTTTTGATTGTTCCATGCTGTTATATTATCTATTTTGGATGTTTAATGGGCTTTAATATGCTCTTTTATCTTATTTTTGGGACTAACCTATTAACCGGAGGTCCAGTGCCAGTGCCAATTTCTGTTTTTTTGCCTATTTTAGTGTTTCGTAGAAAAGGGATATCAAACGGAATCCAAACAGAATGAAACCTTCGCGAGGATCTTTCTTGGAACAAACGCAAACCAGGAGACTTGGAGTGGAAGTCTAGAACTCCGTGAAGCTTCCACGAGGCAGGAGGGCGCGCCCAGGGGGTAGGCGCGCCCTCACCCTCGTGGGCCCCATGGAGCTCCACCGACGTACTTCTTTCGCCTATATATACTCTTATACCCTAAAAATAGCAGGGAGAGACACGAAACCACTTTTCCACCGCCGCAACCTTCTGTACCCGTTAGATCCCATCTGGGGCCTTTTCCGGTGATCTGCCGGAGGGGGATTCGATGACGGAGGGCTTCTACATCAACACCATAGCCTCTCCGATGATGTGTGAGTAGTTTACCACAGACCTTCGGGTCCATAGTTATTAGCTAGATGGCTTCTTCTCTCTCTTTGGTTCTCAATACAAAGTTCTCCTCGATGTTCTTGGAGATCTATTCGATGTAATACTTTTTGCGGTGTGTTTGACGAGATCCGATGAATTGTGGATTTATGATCAAGTTTATCTATGAACAATATTTTGTTCTTCTCTGAATTCTTATATGCATGATTTGATATCTTTGCAAGTCTCTTTGAATTCTTGGTTTAGTTTGGCCTACTAGATTGATCTTTCTTGCAATGGGAGAAGTGCTTAGCTTTGGGTTCAATCTTGCGGTGTCCTTTCCTAGTGACAGTAAGGGCAGCAAGGCACGTATTGTATTGTTGCCATCGAGGATAAAAATATGGGGTTTATATCATATTGCTTGAGTTTATCCCTCTACATCATGTCATCTTGCCTAAAGCATTTAGCTGTTCTTATGAACTTAATACTCTAGATGCATGCTGGATAGCGGTCGACGTGTGGAGTAATAGTAGTAGATGCAGAATCGTTTCGGTCTACTTAACACGGACATGATGCCTATATTTCATAATCATTGCCTAGATATTCTCATAACTATGTGCTCTTCTATCAATTGGTCGGCAGTAATTTGTTCACCCACCGTAATACATGCTATCATGAGAGAAGCCACTAGTGAAACCTATGGCCCCCGGGTCTCTTTCTTATTATATTGCATCTCTTTTATTTACATCGCATCTCATTTACTATTTTGCAATCTTTACTTTCCAATCTATACCACAAAAATACCAAAAATATTTATCTTACTATATTTATCAGATCTCACTTTCGCATGTGACCGTGAAGGGATTGACAACCCCTTTATCGCATTGGTTGCGAGGTTCTTGATTGTTTGTACAGGTACTAGGTGACTTGCGTGTTATCTCATACTGGATTGATACCTTGGTTCTCAAAAATTGAGGGAAATACTTACACTACTTTGTTGCATCACCCTTTCCTCTTCAAGGAAAAACCAATGCATGCTCAAGAGGTATCAAGAAGGATTTCTGGCGCCGTTGCCGGGGAGATCAACAGTCAAGTCAAGACATACCAAGTACCCATCATAAACTCTTCTCCCTTGCACATTATTTTCCATTTGCCTCTCGTTTTCCTCTCCCCCACTTCTAAAACAATTTTCAAAAAGATTCGCCTTTTCTTCGCCCTTCTTCCATTCGTCCTTCTGTTTGCTCGTGTTACCATGTGCCTTCTATTAGCTTGCATCTTCGCTTGCCAAAACTCTATTGCTATGGATCCTCATCCGCTTGCCAATCTTTTTAAGAGATCCAATTATGATGAACCAATTGCTAGTGAGTTTTGTTCACTAGATTATCTTTATGAAGTTTTTCTTGAAATTCTTGAATCCAAAAATTGTGATGAAGTGTGGAAGGAACAAATTTATGAAGGGATTCATGATAGCTCCTTGAATGAAAAGAATGATTGTAATCATATTATTATAAATTCTATTAATGACAATTGTGTTAATGATATGCAAAACCCCAAGCTTGGGGATGCTAGTTTCGCTATGACTACTATTTGTTGCAATGATCATGATTGGGGTGATTCTTCTTATGATCTTGAAAATTTATTTAAGCCCCATGATGAATATGAGATTGATAATAATGTTTGAAATAATATTGAAAGTGGGTTTGGAAGAGTGTCAACTTTAGATCCCACATATTTAGAGAATGTTCAATCTTATGATGTTTTTGATAAAAGTGGGTTTGGAGTGGTCATGACTTTAGTTAATGTTAATCCCACTATTTTGGAAGAGTGTCAACTTTGCATACATGTGGATCGTGTTAAGAATACGTTTTGTGATAGCTATATTGTTTAATTTTCTTATGATCCTACATGTAATTATTATGAGAGAGGAAAATATGGTTGTAGAAATTTTCATGTTACTAAATTGCCTCTCATTATATTGAGATTGCTATTGTTTCTTTCCGCTTCCTTGCATATGCTAGTTTTTGCTTGCCTTGATAATTTGTTTGCCTATAAGATTCCTATGCATAGTAAGTATGTTAGACTTAGATATGTTTTTCACGTGTTTTATGATGCTCTGTTTGTGCTTCAATTCTTGTCTTTCATGTGAGCATCATTGAAATCTCTTTGCCTAGCTAGGGGCATTAAACGATAGCGCTTGTTGGGAGGCAACCAATTTTATTTTTGTTCTTTACTTTTTGTTCCTATTTACTAATAAATAATTTATCTAGCCTCTGTTATGATTGTGTTTTTTATGTTTTATTTAGTGTTTGTGCCAAGCCTATAGGATCTTCTTGGGTGATTGTTGTTTGATCTTGTTGATAAAAATAGAAAGTATGCGCTTACGAAAATAATTTTCATTTTTTACGAGAGAGCGATAACATACCAATTCCAACTACAGTAGATCAATATACAAATTGTCTTGGTCGTCCTAATTGTTCAGAGTTTTTGGAGTTACATAACTATTTGAAACCTCCAAATTGCTACAGACTGTTTTGTTTTGACAGATTCTGTTTTTCGTGTGTTGTTTACTTATTTTGATGCATCTATGGCCAGTATCTGGGATATGAACCATAGAGAAGTTGGAATATAGTAGGTTCAACACCAATATAAATAAATAATGAGCTAATTACAGTACATTAAAGTGGTGGTTTGCTTTCTTATACTAACGGAGCTCATGAGATTTTCTGTTGAGTTTTGTGTTGTGAAGTTTTCAAGTTTTTGGGTAAAGATTTGATGGATTTTGGAACAAGGAGTGGAAAGAGCCTAAGCTTGGGGATGCCCAAGGCACCCCAAGGTAAAATTCAAGTACAACCAAAATCCTAAGCTTGAGGATGCCCAGAAGGCATCCCCTCTTTCGTCTTCATCTATCGGCAACTTTACTTGAGGCTGTATTTTTATTCACCACATGATATGTGATTTGCCTGGAGCGTCTTGTATGATTTCAGTCTTTCATTTTTAGTTTACCACAATCATCCTTGTTGTACACACCTTTTGGGAGAGACACACATGAATCAGAATTTATTAGAATACTCTATGTGCTTCACTTATATCTTTTGAGCTAGATAATTTTGCTCTAGTGCTTCACTTATATCTTTTTAGAGCATGGTGGTGGTTTTATTTTATTTTATAGAAATTATTGATCTCTCATGCTTCACTTATATTATTTTGAGAGTCTTTTAGAACAACATGGTAATTTGCTTTGGTTATAAAATTATTCCTAATATGATGGGCATCCAAGATGGGTATAATAAAAACTTTCATATAGAGTGCATTGAATAGTTTTAATACTTGATAATTGTTTTGAGATATAAAGATGGTGATATTAGAGTCATGCTAGTTGAGTAATTGTGAAATTGAGAAATACTTGTGTTGAGGTTTGCAAGTCCCGTAGCATGCACGTATGGTAACCGTTGTGTGACAAATCTGAAGCATGAGGTGTTCTTTGATTGACTTCCTTATGAGTGGCGGCCGGGGACGAGCGATGGTCTTTTCCTACCTATCTATCCCCCAAGGAGCATGTGCGTAGTGCTTGGTTTTGATGACTTGTAGATTTTTGCAATAAGTATGTGAGTTCTTTATGACTAATGTTGATTCCATGGATTATACGCACTCTCACCCTTCCACCATTGCTAGCCTTTCTTGTGCCGCGCAAATTTTGCTGGTACCATAAACCCATCATTTACCTTCCTCAAAACAGCCACCATACCTAACTATTATGGCATTTCCATAGCCATTCCGAGATATATTGCCATGCAACTTTCCACTGTTCCGTTTATTATGACACGCTTCATCATAGTCATATTGCTTTGCATGATCATGTTGTTGACATCGTATTTGTGGCATGGCCACCCCTCATAATTTTTTATACATGTCACCCTAGATTCATTGCACATCCCGGTACACCGCCGGAGGCATTCACATAGAGTCGTATTTTGTTCTAAGTATCGAGTTGTAAGTAAATAAAAGTGTGATGATCTTCATTATTAGAGCATTGTCCCATGTGAGGAAAGGATGATGGAGACTATGATTCCCCCACAAGTCGGGATGAGACTCTGGATGAAAAATAAAAAAAAGAGAAAAAAGAGAAGGCCCAAACAAAAAATATAAATAAATGAGAGAAAAAGAGAGATGTGGCAATGTTACTATCTTTTTCCACACTTGTGCTTCAAACTAGCACCATGATCTTCATGATAGAGAGTCTCTTATGTTATCACTTTCATATACTAGTGGGAATTTTACATTGAACCTGGCTTGTATATTCCAATGATGGTCTTCCTCAAATTGCCCTAGGTCTTCGTGAGCAAGAAAGTTGGATGCACACCCACTTAATTTCTTTTGTTGAGCTTTCATACACTTATAGCTCTAGTGCACCCGTTGCATGGCAATCCCTACTCACTCACATTGATATCTATCGACGGGCATCTCCATAGCCCATTGATACACCTAGTTGATGTGAGACTATCGTCCTCCCTTTTGGCTTTTCCACAACCACCATTCTATTCCACCCATAGTGCTATGTCCATGGCTCGCACTCATATATTGTGTAAAAGTTGATTTTTTTTAAAAGGCTAAGTATGAAACAATTGCTTGGCTTGTCATCGGGGTTGTGCATGATGGGAGCATTTTGTGTGACAAAAATGAAGCATGGCCAAACTATATGATTTTGTAGGGATGAGCTTTCTTTGGCTATGTTATTTTGAGAATACATAATTGCTTGGTTAGTATGCTTGAAGTATTATTATTTTTATGTCAATATTAAAATTTTGTCTTGAATATTTCGGATCTGAACATTCATGCCAAAATAAAGAAAATTACATTCAAAATTATGTTAGGTAGCATTCCACATCAAAAATTCTGTTTTTATCACTTACCTACTCGAGGACGAGCAGGAATTAAGCTTGGGGATGCTTGATACGTCTCCAACGTATCTATAATTTTTGATTGTTCCATGCTATTATATTGTCTATTTTGGATGTTTAATGGGCTTTAATATGCTCTTTTATATTATTTTTGGGACTAACCTATTAACTGGAGGCCCAGTGCCAGTTTCTCTTTTCTTGCCCATTTTATTGTTTTGAAGAGAAAGGAATATCAAAGGAATCCAAACGGAAGGAAACCTTCGCGAGGATCTTTCTTGGCACAAACGCAAACCAGGAGACTTGGAGTGGAAGTCTAGAATTCCACGAAGCTTCCACGAGGTAGGAGGGTGCGCCCAGGGGGGTAGGCACGCCCCCACTCTCGTGAGCCCCATGGAGCTCCACCGACGTAATTCTTTCGCCTATATATACTCTTATATCCTAAAAACATCAGGGAGAGCCACGAAACAACTTTTCCACCGCCGCAACCTTCTGTACCCGTGAGATCCCATCTGGGGCCTTTTTCGGTGATCTGCTGAAGGGGGATTCGATCACGGAGGGCTTCGACATCAACACCATAGCCTCTCCGATGATGTGTGAGTAGTTTACCACAGACCTTCGGGTCCATAGTTATTAGCTAGATGGCTTCTTCTCTCTCTTTGGTTCTCAATACAAAGTTCTTGATGTTCTTGGAGATCTATTCGATGTAATACTTTTTGCGGTGTGATTGCCGAGATCCGATGAATTGTGAATTTATGATCAAGTTTATCTATGAACAATATTTGGTTCTTCTCTGAATTATTATATGCATGATTTTATATCTTTGCAAGTCTCTTCGAATTATCGGTTTAGTTTGGCCTACTAGATTGATCTTTCTTGCAATGGGAGAAGTGCTTAGCTTTGGGTTCAATCTTGCGGTGTCCTTTCCCAGTGACAATAGGGGAAGCAAGGCACATATTGTATTGTTGCCATCGAGGATAAAACAATGGGGTTTATATCATATTGCTTGAGTTTATCCCTCTACATTATGTCATCTTGCCTAAAGCATTACTCTTTTCTTATGAACTTAATACTCTAGATGCATGCTGGATAGCGGTCGATGTGTGGAGTAATAGTAGTAGATGCAGGATCATTTTGGTCTACTTAACACGGACGTGATGCCTATATTTCATAATCATTGCCTAGATATTCTCATAACTATGCGCTCTTCTATCAATTGCTCGGCAGTAATTTGTTCACCCACCGTAATACATGCTATCTTGAGAGAAGCCACTAGTGAAACCTATGGCCCCTGGGTCTCTTTCTCATTATATTGCATCTCTTTTATTAACATCGCATCTCTTTTACTATTTTGCAATCTTTAGTTTCCAATCTATACCACAAAAATACCAAAAAATATTTATCTTACTATCTTTATTAGATCTCAGTTTCGCAAGTGACCGTGAAGGGATTGACAACCCCTTTATCGCATTGGTTGCGAGGTTCTTGATTGTTTGTGCATGTACTAGGTGACTTGCGTGTTATCTCCTACTGGATTAATACATTGGTTATCAAAAACTAAGGGAAATACTTGCGCTACTTTGCTGCATCACCCTTTCCTCTTCAAGGGAAAACGAACGCATGCTCAATTGGTAGCAGCGCCCAACTTGGCGCTTCGAGAACCTGCATCAGTAACTTTCTTGATAAGCCGGTAGATGATTTATAGTATGTTTATTGAGATGCAAAGGATCATATTTCCTATTTACCGAAGATAGCCGATGACATGTTATTGATCTGTTGCTTTAAGTCGGACAACTCATCAGTCACCGGTTTTAGTGTAGCTTCAGCATTCTCTGCTCTCTTCAACAGATCCGCCTTTTCGGTTTCCTAGCCGGTTTTTTAGTGTTGAAGTTTTGCTTCAGCTGCTCAATGTTCTCTAAAGCAGTCTTCAGTTCCAATTTGGCCTTGGATGTCTCAGATTGCTGAGTTTTAATATTGGCCTTCAGATCATTGGGCTGCGAACCCTTCTCACTTAGTTCAGTCTATGATATAGACAAAAATGGAAGGTATTATGAGCATAATTATTTTTGAAGTCCCAAGCACAATACAAGTATTTTCCATGGCACTTGCGGGCTAATGTTTATTGCTCTTCGAACTTTTTGAAGTCCCAAGCATAATACAAGTATTTTCCTTGGCACTTGGGGGCTAATGCCTATTGCTCTGTTCAAAGACGGATTTATCTGATGCCTTGGGTGCAATGATATAATCCGGTTTATCAAGATTACATATTGAAGTGTTGATTTATCAATGTTCATAAGTCTCGGTTTAACTATACTAGTTAAATCGACCCTTGGGGGCTACGGATGCGAAGTTCATTTCTGCTACTTAAAGTCCCGGCTTAACTTGATAATTTAAGCCGGTCCTTGGGGGCTACTAATGATGATGTTCAGTTTCTTTATGGCAATTGGAAAGTCTACAGCATATTCAATCATATCATATCCTATAGACTTGGCGGTTGATAGACATATGATTATGAAGAGAATAGTGATTGGATTACCTCATAGTGTTCCTTTATCAAATTGACTAAACCGGCTTCAAAATCACGGCTGGTGTATAGACGGTTCAAATAACCAGAGTGGATATCTTGGGAATTGAACTGGGCATAGCTCTCTAAGTCTACCTTCCACTTGCCTTTATCAGCAGCGGAAATTTCTTCCTTGGCGTTGTGCTTGGATAAGACAGTGGGGTAACCTGGTGCTGTGTAACCAAACCTGGTGACGACAACGTCAGTCTTCTCTTCAGTGTGCTTAGCTGGGCTTAGCGGCTTAGAAATGGCCGGCTCAAAATCCATATGGTCTTCTGGTGGCGGGTCATCAATGGTGGCCTCAGCAATTGGATGAGAGGATTCTGGTTGCTGTTTCTCCGGCTCAGACGGGTTGGAATAGTCAACCGGCTTATTCAGTTTCGCCTTTTTGCTGGGTTTGGCCTGACCACTGAGAATAAGAAATACACATATGTCAGCGTATTAAACAGGAAAGAAGTTTTGAATGATTGAGTATACTCTTACCCAGGCACAATCTTGAAAGTCGGGATTTGAGTTCTCGTTCAGTCGCCAGAGGAAGAGTGAGATGTTCCCTGATAATTTGAATCAGACACGATAAGAGGTTGACAAACAAGACCTGCCTTGGGATAATCTAAGTCGGAAAATTTTGAGACCTCATGTTGATGTTTGTGAGGTGCTGGGGTGTTCGGTAAGCCGGAGGATAAGACTCCACCGCCACTGTTCCGGGTTGTACGGAGAGCTTCATGTTGCTGCTTCTTCAAAAGAAAGTTGGGATCCAAGTGAGCTAAAGGGTGAGAAAAGCTTAGTTTTTGGCTTGCTTGTCGGGTTTTCTGTGTTGGCAAAGGTTCTGAGCTAGAGGAAAGAATAATTACCTCTGCATCATATGCACGGCTGGCGTTCGCTTCATCCTGATAATAGTCATTGTCAATAAGATGTACAAAGAATGAGCCAAGGGAATCAAGTTCTACCTCCGACTCATCATCATCATCATCTTTGTCATCCAAATTGAATAATTCGGTAGTGTTGGACTTCTTCTTAGCAAGCCTTTTGGTGGCCTTGTTCTTTGTCGAGGTTTTCTTTGGCTTTTTGGGAAATTTTTTATCCCAGAAGGGTGAGTTGGCCTGTAAACAAGGAATGAGTACGAGCTAGCAACAAAAATGAAGATATGAGTTAAGTAAAAGCTTTATTAAAAACTTATAGCTCGTGGCTTATTCAGAATACAGAAAGGACTCCGTTCGAATTGACCACAATCTTCCAAGCTCTCATTCAATAGATTCTTGGTCATGTTGTTGATATCTTCCTTAGTTATCTCAATCTGACAATGGCGCCGAGGATCTGTTAGCTCACTGCACACATTAAACCAGGCCGGATGCTTAGAGGCAATATTCTCCAGGCAACCTAGCAGCGAACTAGATCGATCCCGGTCAAGCCGTTGGCCATTGCTACCTCTTGAGCATGTGTTGGTTTTCCCTTGAAGAGGAAAGGGTGATGCAGCAAAGTAGCGTAAGTATTTCCCTCAATTTTTGAGAACCAAGGTATCAATCCAGTAGGAGACTACATGCAAATCGCCTAGTACCTACACAAACAAACAAGAACCTCGCAACCAACGTGATAAAAGGGCTTGCCAATCCCTTCACGGTGACTTACGAAAGTGAGGTCTGATAAAGATAATAAGATAAATATTTTTGGTATTTTTGTTGTATATATTGAAAAGTAAATATTGCAAAATAAAATAAATAGTAAACTAGAATTGTAGATCGGAAACTTATATGATGTAAAGTAGACCCGGGGGCCATAGGTTTCACTAGTGGCTTCTCTCAAGATAGCATATATTACGGTGGGCGAACAAATTACTGCCGAGCAGTTGATAGAAAAGCGCATAGTTATGAGAATATCTATGCATGATCATAAACATAGGCATCACTTCTGTGTCAAGTAGACCGAAATGATTCTGCATCTACTACTATTACTTTACACATCGACCGCTATCCAGCATGCATCTAGAGTATTAAGTTCATAGGAACAGACTAACGCATTAGGCAAGATGACATGATGTAGAGGGATAAACTCAAGCAATATGATATAAACCCCATCTTTTTATCCTCGATGGCAACAATACAATACGTGTCGGTTCCCTTTCTATCACTGGGATCGAACACCGCAATATTGAACCCAAAGCTAAGCATTTCTCCCATGCAAGAAAGATCAATCTAGTAGGCCAAACCAAACTGATAATTTGAAGAGACTTGATGATGCGGAGCATCCTACAATCATCCCCATGGAACTACCATTGTCTCATCAAGCGCCAAGAGGACTTATGACACGAGCTAGAGCTAGAGCTCTCGAGACCGAGGTGACTTCTTTCATTAGTGATACTACATATGATCCTGTCAAGACATGTCTACTACCTAAATACGAGATGTTGTGCATGATCAGGTACCAAGAGGACCCTCCCGAAGATGCACATGAAGATGAACAAGTCCCCGAGTCCATGGATGAAGAGATCCAATGGAAGGAGCCAAGAACAGCCCCCAGGACCCGGACATCCGGCTAGGACCCCGGACATCCGGCCCCTGGAGGTGTCACCTGCAGCAACGGACCAGTGGCCAAGTCTACAGGGCCCGAATATCCGGCGACCGGCCCGGACATTCGGCCCCGACCCGGAAATCTGGCCACCCCCGATCCAGAATATCCGGCGACCGACCCCAGACATCCGGCCCTTCGCGAACGCCCGGACATGTGGCCCGTAGCCTGGACGTCTAGCCTCCCCTGTGTGCGCACAGTGTATGGGCCCGAGGCCCATGTACCCCTTCGCCCACCTAGACTATATATACTCTTCTCCTACCTATGTTTTAGGGTTAGCAAAGTAGTAGCTCATTTAGAGATAGAGCTTTGCTCATCCATTACTGATGTACTCCACGAAAGATACTGCGGCCCCTCTTCGGAGAAGATCCCCTTGGATTCAAGACCCCCTTTTGGGTGGCCCCATCAAGACCTCCTTTGGAGAAGAACTGGTTACCGTGTATTGTCCCTTGTTGTTCGTGGATCATGTATCTTCCTTTGTGTTCATGGATCTAGCATATGTGTGCTTGTTCTTGTTGGTTTGAGTGATTCTCTCGTGTTTCCCCTCGTGTTCTTCGTGTTCTTCACGGGATCCGCTCCTTTCGTGAAAGATCAGCCATCTAGGGTTCCACCGTACATCATCTTGGTATCTAGAGCCACGTTGATCACAATTTCGGAGCCCCCCGGTGTGTTTTCTAGCCTTGTTTTGTTGATTTTGTCCCTAATTCGAAAATTCCCCACAAAAATAGCCCCCCAATTTTTTTTGTGATGAAGTTTTGTTGGATTTGATCCACGGATTTCATGTGTGGCAGGTAGATCTAGCTTTCCATCATCTTTTCCCCAATTTCCATGCACAAATTTCACCAAATTTTGCCCCGATTTGCCACTTGCCACGTGAAGTTCGTCCACGGATCCAGAGCTCGGACATCCGGCCATCAAGCCCAGACATCCGGCCCCTGGCAGCATCACTTCCATCCACCATCCCGGTTTCTGTCCAAATTTCGCCAAATTTGGTTCTGGTGCCCACATACACTTCCGCATGGCACCACCACTTCCGGATAGCACCGCCATATACCACATACACCACCATCGCTTACCACTACCAACTCTGACAATTTTGTCACGTTTTGCTTTGAGAATTTGAGTTGCGGTTCTGTGTCCTATTGTGTTTCAGCTATTTAGGCACGGTTCGACATCAACATGACCGCTGCTCATTTTTGCCACGGACGCGTCATCAACAACATCCACTTCTCCATTTGGTCACCATCATCCGTTCTTGCTTATGGACGAGGAACCAAAGAATGGTAACCTCGTCTTGGTATAGTGATACAACATTCTTGCCATTACATTGACAGCCACCATAGCCTTACTTTTGCGTACCTTACCCATCGAGACTAGCCATTGAGTATTTCCGGCAACGTGACTTGTGCACATTAGTGATCATACTTCCCATAGCATACATACATATCATTGGTGCATATCTTGGTATCATCTCTTGTGTCACAGAGTTGTCACCGCATACACAATTGCTATCTTGGTTCGTGAAGCATTGCATGAGAAAAGAGATCAAACAACAAAGAGCCAAATAAGCTTTTAAGAAAAAGGGAAAGATAAGAAAGAGCTTTTAAGCAAGAACCATAGCATCATACAACATTAAGATTGTCATACTAGATCATCTTGGATCATACCATCGGAATACCATACATAGAGCATACTTGGGATAGAAGTCGTTGCATTTTTGCTTAGTAGATTGTGCACAAGTCTTCGTATCCTCCTATTGTGCAATTGTGCTAGCGTCTCTCTAGTGTTGTGCAACAAGAGAATTTTCGTGGATTCCACATTTTGGCTCACCCTTGGTTGCACGACCCCATTCACCTCTTTGTGTGTGTGATTTCGTGTACCATATTTTGCTTGGTCTACTTGTTGCATTGCAAACTTGTGAATCTTTTCCAACATTATTGAAGCTCACTAACAATTGCATCAAATTTTGTGCCACCATCCTAACCAAGCTCCACCATAAGCTTTTACTTGTGTAGGTGTGAGAACCCGACAAGAATTGGTACCAATTGTGCTATTTCCTTGTTCAACATTGGAGTGATCTTTGATCCATCTTCAACATCGGTCAAGGTACATTTGTTATACGTTCTTCTCTTTCTCCCACTCACATATTTCCCTTGGAATGATGGATAGGCCAAGTACTTCTACCAACCCACTCTTTATTGGGCAAGACGATGACAAGAACTCCTATGTCACAAAGAGCCACCTCTTTGGTGCACAACGTGCTTTGCATCAAGAGAAACAAGCAATGAGCGAACACATCGACAACCTCGCCACCGACTTGTGACTCTTCGAGCAACGTACAAGAGACTACTTCGACCACAAGCTCGACAACCACAAGCAAGAGAATGGTGCAAGAATGGATGAGATTCGTGCTTTGTTGCTCAACCACTCTTCTTCCACTTCGTCCTCATCAAGACGGAGCCGCTCAAGTCGACACTCTGACTACACCATCTCCGACTCAAGTACACCGACATCGAACACTCTTCGTCGTGTCGCGCTAAGATCGTCAAGCCAACCACAACCCTCTACATGAAAACAACTCTCAAGAACAACGACAACGCCAACACAAAGAGGAAGAGCGAGCGCGACTTCACCAAGAAGCACAAGATGCCGAGGCACAACGTCAAGAGCAACAATTGCGAGAAGCTCAAGCACTTGAGGTGAACAAGCCCTCTGAGAATCAAGTCGAGCCGTAGCCAACCAAGGCCGACAAGCTCGTGAACATCAAGAAGCACTTCACGAAGAAGTTCAAGAATGAATATATCAAGCTCGTGTCCAACGTCAAGCTCGACAAGTTCCTCCACAAGCTCGCCAAGAACATCAACTTCAACAAGAACAAGAAGACAATGGAAATCCTCCATGGCAAGAGCAAGTTGTGAGAGACGATCCTCCTCGTCAAGGACGTCATCATCTCCGACCCGAACACAATGAAGAGCAACGCTACGCAAGCTAAAGTTCACCATGCCCAAGTTCAATGGAAGCAATGATCCCGAAGAGTACCTTTCATGGGCATTGAAGGTCGATAAAATCTTTCGCTTGCACAACAATGAAGAAGAGAAGAAGATCACGATGGCATCCCTTGAGTTCCAAGACTATGTCCTCATTTGGTGGGAACAAGTCACTAAGCGCCGAGAGGCCAAAGGTGAACCACCCATCACTACTTGGGCGCAAATGAAGGATGTCATGAGAGCACGCTTCGTGCCAACCTACTACGACCACGACCTCTTCAAAAAGCTCCAACTACTCAAGCAAGGAACCAAGAGTGTTGAAGAATACTACAAAGAAATGGAGATTGCAATGATACGAGCCAATGTCATGGAAGATGATGAGCAAACTATGGCACGTTTCTTGAATGGACTCAATCATCCCATCAAGAAGACCGCCGACTTCCAACCATACTCGAACCTCATCGAGCTAGTGCATCAAGCTACCAAAGCAGAACGTCAAGTGCATGATGACTTCAAGTATGCCAAGTTCTCATCCAAGTCATATGGTTTCTCCAACACCCAAGCTTCAATGACTCCAACACCGTCTACCTCAACCAAGACTTCTACAAGCAACGTCGACAAGTCGAGTTACAAGAAAGCTTCGACAACCTCAAGTCATCCTCCTACTACAAGCAACTTCAAGCCGAGAGCTTCATCATCATC
This sequence comes from Triticum monococcum, assembly GCA_034509565.1. Classification (NCBI taxonomy): domain Eukaryota; kingdom Viridiplantae; phylum Streptophyta; class Magnoliopsida; order Poales; family Poaceae; genus Triticum; species Triticum monococcum. The sequence continues at coordinate 482,643,800 of CM067843.1, forward strand.
TACCCCAACCGATGAGACCATCAAGAAAAGTTCCTTCAAATGCTTCACATGCGAAGGCCGAGGCCACAAGTCCTTTGAGTGTACCAACAAGTGAACCATGATCCTCAACGATGATGGTACAGATGACACCATGAGTGAAGGAGAAACATAAGCACTTGAGCAAGTCGCCATGCACCGACAAGTGAACGATGAAGAGGAACAAGTATTTTGTGATGAAGATTCAAGTCCTGATCTAGTTGTCTCCAAGGTCTTGACTCTTCAACATCAACAAGAAGAAGACCAAAGATGCCATATCTTTCATACCAAGGCCGGCATTAATGGAAAGTCCGTCAAGGTCATCATCGATGGAGGGAGTTGCCATAACTTAGCAAGTGAAGAACTTTGCTCCAAGCTCCAATTACCCAAGATGAAGCACCCACATCCCTACAAAGTTCAATGGCTAAGCGACTCCGGCACTATTCAAGTCGAGCATAGAGTGCAAGTCTCCTTCAAAATCGGAGCTTACGAAGACACTTTAGAGTGTGATGTCGTTCCAATGACCGCTTGCCACCTTCTCGAATGACCATGGCAATTTGATAGAGGTGTCATCCACAACGGCTGAATGAACCACTATATCTTCAAGATGAAAGGAAAGGAGTACGTACTTCGCCCTATGTGTCCAAGCCAAGTGATCGCCGACAAGCAAGCCACCCATCGTGGAGAGAATAGTGAGAGAGCAAACCACCAAAAAGAGAGTGAGCACCACAAGCCCAAATTGAGTGCCTCCACGATGAGCGAAAAGAAGAACTTAGTTCTATTTGCCACCAAAACTGAGATAAGAGGAGTGTGTGAGAACCCATCTAGTGTCCTACACTATGTCCTTTTGTGCAAGGACGAGGCACCAAAAGCTAACACCTCTCACACTCTACCTTTAGTGTTGTCTTCTCTTTTGCAGGAATTCCAAGATGTTTTCCCTGATGAGCTACCTCCGCGTCTACCTCCACTACAAGGCATCGAACACCCATCGACCTCATCCCTGGAGCACCACTCCTGAACAAAGCTCCCTACCCCGTCAACCCCAAAGAAACCAAAGAAATACAAAGGCAAGTAAAACATCTCATAGACCATGGACATGTGCGTGAAAGTTTGAGTCCTTGTGCCGTTCCATTCGTTCTTGTGCCAAAAAGAGACGGTAGCTTTCGCATGTGTTCCGATTGTAGAACTATCAATGCTATTACCATTCGCTCTAGGTACCCCATTCCATGCATTGATGATCTGCTTGATGAACATAGTGGTGCCACTATCTTTTCCAAAATTGATCTTAAAAGTGGTTACTATCAAATCTGCATACAAGAGGGTGATGAATGGAAAACCGCTTTCAAAACAAAGTTTGGTTTGTATGAGTGGTTAGTCGTGCCTATGGGTTTATCGGAAGCACCGGGTACGTTCATGCGTCTTATGGTCTACTTCGACGATATCCTTGTTTATAGCAAATCCCTCAAAGATCATGTCACCCATGTTCGAACCTTTTTGCAAACTCTTCGAAAAGAGCGTCTCTATGCTAACATGGAAAAATGCCTTTTTGGCATTGATAAGCTCGTTTTCTTGGGTTTTGTTGTATCCTCTAAGGGTGTTCATGTTGATGACTCTAAGATCAATGCTACTAAAACTTGGCCCCAACCAACCAACTTGCATCAAGTGCGTAGCTTCCTTGGTTTAGCCGGTTTCTACAGTAGATTTGTGAAGGAATTTAGCACCATTGCTTCACCTTTGCATGCTTTGAGCAAGAAAAATGAGCCTTTTGTTTGGGGACCATCCCAAGACACCACATTCAATGAGCTTAAGAACTTCCTTACTCATGCTCCCGTGCTTGCATTACCCAACTTTGACAAACCCTTTGAGATTCATTGCGATGCTAGTGGTAATGGCATAGGAGGTGTGTTAACGCAAGGGAAGCGCCCCATAGCCTACTTTAGTGAGAAACTTTTCAGAGCGCAACTCAATTACCCCATCTATGACAAAGACTTATATGCTTTAGTGCGAGTTTTGCATGAATGGGAACATTATCTTCGCCCTCATGAATTTATCATTCATACCGATCATGAAACGCTTAAATACCTTAAGGGTTAAACTAAGTTGAACAAGCACCATGCTAAATGGAGTGAATTCATTGAGTCATTTCCTTATATCATCAAGTATATTAAAGGTAAGAAAAATGTTGTGGTGGACGCTCTTTCCCGCATATGCATGCTTGTTACTCAACTTGAATTGGATGTCATTGGCTTTGAGCACATAAAAGACTTGTATGCGCATAATCCTACTTTTGCTATTCCTTATGCCAAGTGTTTGACGCATACCTCTTGGGATCGTTATTACATCAAAGATGGATATCTTATGAGAGCTAACAAACTTTGCATCCCCGAGTCTTCTCTTCGTTTATTGTCTTTACAGGAATCTCATGGAGGAGGACTAATGGGACATTTTGGACGCGACAAGACATTCGCTATGCTCTCCAAGAACCATTATTGGCCCAAGATGTTCCGCGATGTCAACCGCTTCACCAACCGATGCTCTACATGTCGCAAAGCTAAGTCTAAAGCTCAATCCCATGGCCTTTACATGCCTCTCCCAATTCCATATCAACCATGGGAAGATATTAGCATGGATTTTGTACTTGGATTGCCTAGAACTAGAAATGGAAAGGATTCAGTATTTGTTGTTGTGGACCGATTCTCTAAGATGGCACATTTCAATCCTTGCAACAAGATAGACGATGCTTCACATGTTGCCAATCTATTTTGTAGGGAAATACTTCATCTACATGGAGTGCCAAAGACGATAGTCTCGGACCGCGACGTCAAGTTCTTGAGTTACTTTTGGAAGACCATATGCGCCAAGCTCGGAATCAAGCTACTCTTCTCCACGGCGTACCACCCCCAAATCGACGGCCAAACAGAGGTGACCAACCGCACACTCTCCGCTCTACTTCACGTGCTAATCAAGAAGAACATCAAGGAGTGGGAGGAGTGTCTACCTATCTCCAAGTTCGCCTACAATCGCACAAGACACAACTACCGGTAAGTCCCCCTTCGAGGTCGTCTACGGATTCAACCCATTGTCCCCTTTGGACATTCTCCCTCTACCACTACAAGAGCGCATCAATATGGATGCAAGTGCACGTGTGAACCATCTCAAGAAGGTGCATGAGGATACAAGGCTCACCATCGAGCGCCAAGTACAACGACTTGCGACCAAGCTCAACATCAACAAGCACCCCATGGTGTTCAACATTGGAGATCTTGTATGGCTACACCTGCGCAAGGACCGCTTCCTCCATGAACGCAAGTCCAAACTTCGATCATGAGCGGATGGACCCTTCAAGGTGCTTCAATGCTACAACAACAACTCCTACAAGATCGACATTCCACGCGAAAAGTACTCCGTGAGCGACATCTTCAACGTCAAAGATCTCTCACCCTACCATGGTGATGAGGATTTCGATCCGAGGTCGGATCTTCCCCAAGGGAGGGGAGATGATGCAGAGCATCCTACGGTCATCCCCATGGAACTACCTGATGAAGCTATGTACCTAGGGTAGGGTCATAGGCCTGACCTAGACAGCCTCCACTAGGACATCACCCTAAATCCAGAAGTATTCAAGGGATACCATCATCCACTCGACCATAAACATTCCACTTGGAAGACTCAGTGTCACTCGACCATGACAATGATCACTCGACGATCAGAAACCTAAAGCCACTCTGTATAGCAACGATCGAACATTTACTTTGTAGACTTAATGGTCATTTATGTCACTTTATTGCCGGCGTTACCAGAAACGCCCTGTCTTTATGTACCTTAAACCCTGTGTAACTGAGGGCGGGAGGGGTCTGGCGAACTCTATATAAGCCACCCCTCCTCAGGGATAAGGGTTCGCACCCCTGTAATACCACACTCACATAATCCAGTTAACCGCCTCTGGGCACCGAGACGTAGGGCTTTTACTTCCACCGTGAAGGGCCTAAACTCGTAAATCTTGTGTGTACAACTTCACCATAGCTGGGATCTTGCCTCCTCATACCTACCCCCATTCTACTATCAGCCTTAGAACCACGATAGTTGGCACCCACCGTGGGGCAGGTGTATTAGCGATTTTTTGGTGAAGTTGTGATTTTTCCGATCCATATCATCATGGTTTCCGGTGGTGGATTAGCTGAGGGCCACGAGATCCGTCTCGGCGCACTTGTCTTCGTTGCCGATGACTCCGCCTGGCTTCAGGAAGCTCCCCTGGATGTCGAGGCACTCCCCGTCCGTGGGGCGATGCACTTTCGCGCATGCACTCACAGCGTCCTTCTCCGGTAGCCGTCGACCCAGTATCGGTCGGCTCCCGTGGTGTCTTCACTCCCCGATGTTCGCCGGCGCAAGCGATCCGGTCGATCGCGGCTTCAGTGGTGGGTGAAACACACGGTGGCCCATCAGTCGGCCACCCCGCAAGTCGCGGCAATCGAGCCCGACAAAACTCTCTATGACCTATTCGATTGGCTCCGTCGAGACTACATCCGAATGCGACAGCAGCGATCCTGTGGCTGAAGTCTTGATGGTCGACGGACCACATAGTCCTCCTGGCTTCTGCCACAACAACGGCGACGATGGTGGTGGCAATCCATCGCGCGTTCACGAGGAATATTGCCCCGAGCCTCTTTCTTCGCAGCAGAGAGAAGATCTTCGCTGCCACAATATGGATGCACTTCACACGCCCATCGTTGGAGAAGCCTCCGAGGCCCGTGCCTTGGAGGAGGCGCGCCTAGCCAATTTGGCTGAGCGCACTCGATTGGAGAACCTTCAGCGTGCATTCAACGAGCGTGCACGGCAACGGATCCCTGAGTAAAGTCGACAACAGCTTTTTCTGCCTCAACCTCAGGTATACCGCACTCCGATTCAAAATCTCACAGCTGCAGCCCGTATAGCAGAGTCAATTCAGCCTTCCCAGTCGGAGGCTGGCAGAGGTTTGATGCAGATCCGGGCCTTACTCCGAGCAGTAGGAGAGTATAACACAACAGTATCTCAGTCGTGGAATAGGATTCATAGCAGATCTGTGATGGCGGATACAGTCCAGTCAGCCCACAGCCCAAGATTGCCCCCGCGGCGTGAGGGACGTGGGCATCGGCAGGAGCAATACAGAAACCATGAGCAGTACGATCACCGATTCGGTCGTGATGACCGTCGTCGAGTGCACACACCTCCTCCGAGGAGTGGATCATATGTGCCTCGATAATATGATGACATACGCCCTGGCAGCGGCGAGCGAAGAGTACCAGCCGACCCAAGGGAGCCAGGCTTTGATGTGAGATCTATTCTTGTTCAAGGTCTAGTTGACAGGAATAGAGCACACGGAGTGGGCCTTGAGAGAGACCACCCGACTGGCAATAGAGTTCATGTTTGAGGTCAAGTGTGTTTCAGCAGAGCCATCAGAGCCGCAGTGATTCCTCCCAACTTCAGATTGGCGACTGGGGTCAGTAAGTTCACTGGCGAGTCCAAGCCTGGCACTTGGCTTGAGGATTACTGAGTGGATGTACAAATTGGTGGTGGCAATGATGAAGTGGCCATGAAGCATCTTCCTCTGATGTTAGAAGGATCAGCCAGAGCATGGTTGACTCAGTTAGCACCAGGCGGTATGTTCAGCTTGTAAAAACTTGCTCCAGTGTTTGTCAAAACTTTTGAGGGTACTTGCAAGTGGCCAGCGGGATTAACGGAATTGCAGCATTGCATGCAAAAACCGAGTGAGACTCTGAGAGATTACAATCAGAGGTGGACCACTCTACACCACACAGTGGACAATGTGTCCCACCATCAAGCAGTTTGCGCTTTCAAGGAAGGCGTCAAAAATCAAGAGTTGGTCCTGAAATTTGGTCGGACAGGAGATATGTCTTTGACTCAGATGATGGAAATAGCCACTCGGTATGCTAACGGAGAAGAGGAGGATCGGCTCCGCAGTTGAAGAGAAAACCAGTCGGTCAGGACACCGGTGGAGGTAATTCCAATCGGAAACATAAGCGTAAAGCTGAACCTGCAAGACCTGGTGAAACTGCGGCAGTGATTCAACGAAAGTTTAAAGGGAAACCTAAGGGGCCCTGGACCCCAAAGAAAGTAAAAGATGCAGCTGGTAACGATGTGATGGATTTGCCATGTCACATTCACACCAAGAAAGACGAAGAAGGCAATCTGATTTATCCCAAGCACACCACTCGACAGTATCGAGTTCTGATCGAGCAATTCCAAGATAAACAACCTAATGAGAAGGAAAAAGAATCTGACAAGGATGAAGACAAAGAGGAAGATGATGGTTTTCCCAATGTCAATTCCACATGATTTTTGCTAATGTTGAGAGCAAAAGTCGACTGAAAGTAATCAACAAAGAGGTGAATATGGTTGCTCCGGCAATGACAACATACCTGAAGTGGTCACAAATGACCATCACATTCGACCAGTCTGACCATCATGCTTGCATAGCCACCCCTGGGAGGCAAGCGTTGGTGGTCGACCCAGTTGTTGGAGGCACTAGACTGACCAAAGTGTTAATGAATGGTGGTAGTGGCCTAAATATCCTTTATGCTGAAACCTTGAAGGGGATGGGCATTCCGATGTCCAAACTTAGTGAGAGCAACATGAGCTTTCACGGCGTCATCCCTGGCAAGAAGGCTGAATCACTCGGCCAGATAACCCTTGGCGTGGTTTTTGGTGATTCATAGAATTACTGTAAGGAAAAGTTGACATTTGAAGTAGTGGATTTCCATAGTGCTTATCATGTTATTCTGGGAAGGCCTGCATACGCACGTTTTATGGCTCGGCCATGTTACGTGTATCTCAAGTTGAAAATGCCTGGTCCCAGAGGAGTGATCACGGTCACTGGCAATCGGCAGAAGGCAAAGGAATGCTTCCAGAAGGGTTCCAAAATTGCTGTTGCACAAATGGCAGCAGTTGAAATGCAAGAGTATCAGAAAAATACAGATCTGAGTGATTTGCTGTGAGCAAAGAAGCCTGCCACATATTCTGCATTTCAGTCGTCCGGAGAAACGAAACCGATTCATATTCACCCGACCGATCCTAATTCTGCTCCTACTCATATCTCAACTTCACTCGATAGCAAATAGGAACAAGCGCTCATCCAGTTCCTCCGTGAGAACTGGGACATCTTTGCATGGAAACCTTCTGACATGCCGGGTGTACCCAGGGGACTGGCTGAGCATCGTTTGCGAGTCGGCCCGAAAGTGAAGCCAGTCAAGGAACATCTTAGACGCTCTGCCGTACAAAAGAGAAAAGCAATTGGCGAGGAAGTGGCTCGGCTCCTAGCAGCTGAGTTCATCCGAGAGATTTACCACTCCGAGTGGCTTGCCAATGTTGTCATGGTCCCCAAGAAGGACGATTCACTTCGTATGTGCATTGACTTCAAGCATATCAATCGGGCCTGCCCGAAAGATCATTTTCCTCTCCCCCGTATCGACCAAATCATCGACTCGACTATGGGGTGTGAGCGTTCGTCTTTTCTAGACGCTTATTCCGGGTATCATCAGATCCGACTGTATGGACCCGATGAGATAAAAGCAGCTTTCATCACTCCATTCGGGTGCTTTTGTTATGTCACCATGCCATTCGGTCTCAAGAACGCTGGTGCCACATTTATGAGGATGATTCAAAAGTGCCTGCTCACTCAAATTAGTCGGAATGTAGAACCATATATGGACGACATTGTGGTCAAGTCGCGCAAAGGTTCCGATCTGCTGACTCACCTCGCTGAGACCATTGCGAACCTAAGAAGGTATGATATCAAGCTTAATCCGTCAACATGCACATTCAGAGTTCCAGGAGGAAAGTTACTCGGTTTCCTCGTTTCCGAACAAGGGATCGATGCCAACCCAGAGAAAGTTGGAGCCATACTCCGGATGAAACGCCATGTGCGTGTGCATGACTTTCAGAAGTTTACTTGTTGTTTGGCCGCCTTGAGTCGATTCATCTCTCGCCTCGGTGAAAAGGCCTTGCCTCTTTACCGACTGATGAAGAAATCTGATAAGTTCGAGTGGACTCCTGAAGCTGATGCAACGTTTGCAAAACTCAAAACCCTGCTTTCCACCTAGCCGGTGCTCGCTTCCCCAATCAGCAAAGAGCCTTTACTGCTTTATATTGCAGCCACTGGACAAGTCGTCAGTACAGTACTTATGGTCGAGTGGGAAGAAGAAGGAAAAACCTATAAAGTTCAGCGACCAGTGTATTATATTTCTGAAGTCTTGACTCCATCCAAGCAAAGGTATCCTCACTATCAGAAGCTTTTCTATGGGATCTACATGACCACGAAGAAGGTTGCACATTATTTCTCTAACCACTCTGCTACAGTCGTCAGCGACGCACCTTTGTTAGAAATTCTGAACAACAAAGATGCAACTGGTCGAGTGGCAAAGTGGGCGATTGAACTCCTTCCCTTGGATATCAAGTTCGAGGCAAATACAACTATCAAGTCCCAGGCAATAGCAGATTTCCTCGTCGAGTGGGTCGAGCAGCAACAACTGACTCAAATTCACTTGGAGCATTAGACCATGTTCTTCGACGGATCCAAGATGCTGAACTGTTCTGGTGCTGGGGTGGTATTGGTATCCCCCTCGAGGAGACAGACTCAACTATGTTCTTCAGATCCATTTGATTCCTCCAACAACGAAGCCGAATATGAAGCACTTCTATACAGGTTACGTATGTCCATTTCACTCGGCGTCCGTCGCCTAATGGTCTACGGCGACTCAGATTTGGTGGCTAATCAAGTAATGAAGGAGTGGGACGTCAGAAGCCCGACTATGACTGGTTATTGTAATGTAGTGAGAAAGTTAGAGAAGAAGTTTGAGGGGTTAGAGCTCCATCATATACCCCGACTGAAAAATCAAGCAGCTGATGATTTGGCAAAGATAGGCTCCAAGCGTGAGCCCATTCCCAGTAATGTTTTCTTGGAACATCTCCACATGCCATCTGTCCAAGAGGATCCCTTCACGGAAGAGCCCCCACAACCTAAGAGCCTTACTGATCCGACTGAAGTTGAAGTCCCAGCCGTGGACGACTTGGTCATGGAAGTTTTGGTTGTCATACCCGATTGGACAGTGCTGTACATCGCGTATATTCTCAGGAAAGAGCTTCCAGAGGATGAAGAAGAGGCTCGTCAGATTGTCCGTCGATCTAAAGCTTTTACAATAGTGGGTGGACAGCTTTACAAAGAAAGTGTTGCCGGAGTTGCTCAGAAGTGCATAACACGAGAAGAAGGTTGAGTGATCCTGAACGACATCCACTCGGGGACCTGTGGTCACCATGCGTCCTCTCGGACCATTGTAGCCAAAGCATACCGAGCGGGATTTTATTGGCCACGTGCAAATGAAATGGCGAAAGACATAGTTGACAGATGTGAAGGTTGCCAGTACTACTCCAACATGTCTCACAAGTCTCCATCAACCCTGAAGACCATTCCACTCGTCTAGCCCTTTGTTGTCCGGGGATTAGATATGGTTGGACCTCTGAGGACTGGCAGAAGTGGCTTCACCCATGTGCTCATAGCAGTCGACAAGTTCACCAAATGGATTGAAGCCAAGCCTTTTAAAATCCCCGAAGCAAGTACTATTGTCAGCTTCATCAGAGAGTTAACATTCAGATATGGTGTCCCGCACAACATTATCACGGATAATGGGTCGAATTTCGATTCTGATGAGTTCAGAGTCTTTTGAGCTTCCCAAGGCAGTCGGGTCGACTATGCTTCAGTTGCCCACCCCAGTCGAATGGACAAGCTGAAAGAGTGAACAGATTGATTCTCAAAGGACGGAAACCCCAGTTGATGCGTGACCTCAAGCATGCCGCGGACGCTTGGGTCGATGGACTTCCATCAGTACATTGGGGATTGAGGACAACTCCTAATTGGTCGACTGGCCGAACTCCATTCTTCTTAGTCTATGGGGCTGAAGCTGTGCTTCCGAGTGACTTACTTCATAACGCCCCGCGAGTGGAACTCTTCTCAGAAGCCGAAGCAGAACAAGCCCGTCAGGATGTTGTTGACCTTCTGGAAGAAGAAAGAGAGATGGCGCTGATCCGATCAACCATCTATCAGCAAGACCTGCGTCGATTCCATGCCAGAAACGTGAGAGGTCGAGCATTTCAAGAGGGGGACCTGGTTCTTCGAGTAGATCAGCAGAAACAGCACAAGCTCGCTCCTGCCTGGGAAGGTCCCTTCATCATCACCAAAGTACTTCACAATGGGGCTTATCGCCTCTACAATGTGGAGCACAATAAAGACGAGCCACGTGCTTGGAATGCGGAGCTGCTCCGCCCCTTTTATGCTTAAGCATTCAGATTGTTGTGATATAATAAGAAATACATTCTATTTCGATTATCAAAGACGCAGTTTCCTAGATGATTGTTGTTCCTTTTTTAAGTGTTCAAAATCGCCCAGTGGGTGCCTTAGCTGCGAACCTACTTCGCCTAAGTTTTAAAAATCCTACCAAGTGATGAGCAAGTCTCTCACTCGGGGGCTTAGCTGCGAATCCGTTTCACCTAAGTTTAAAAAATCCTACCGAGTGATGAGAAAGTCTCTCACTCGGGGGCTTAGCTGCAGTTCAATACTCGCCTAAGTTTAAAAAATCCTACCGAGTGGTGAGCAACCCTCCCACTCAGGGGCTTTGAGGGAGTCCTAGATTAGGGGGTGTTTGGGTAGCCGGACTATACCTTCAGCCGGACTCCTGGACTATGAAGATACAAGATTGAAGACTTCGTCCCGTGTCCGGATGGGACTTTCCTTGGCATGGAAGGCAAGCTTGGCGGTGCGGATATTCAAGATCTCCTACCATTGTAACCGACTCTATGTAACCCTAACCCTATCCGGTGTCTATATAAACCGGAGGGTTGTAGTCCGTAGGGAATCAACTCCATAGATAACAATCATACCGTAGGCTAGCTTCTAGGGTTTAGCCTCCTTGATCTCGTGGTAGATCTACTCTTGTACTACCCATATCATCAATATTAATCAAGCAGGACGTAGGGTTTTACCTCCATCGAGAGGGCCCGAACCTGGGTAAAACATCGTGTTCCCTGCCTCCTGTTACCATCCGTCCTAGATGCACAGTTCAGGACCCCCTACCCGAGATCCGCCGGTTTTGACACCGACAGGCTTAGCTGCAGTTCAATACTCGCCTAAGTTCAAAAAATCCTACTGAGTGGTGAGCAACCCTCCCACTCGGAGGGTTAGCTATAGTCCAGTACTCGCCTAAGTTTAAAAAATCCTACCGAGTGATGAGCAAGTCTCTCACTTGGGGGCTTAGCTGCAGTTCAATACTCGCCTAAGTTTAAAACATCCTACCTAGTGGTGAGCAACCCTCCCACTCGGGGGCTTAGCTGTAGTTCAATACTCGCCTAAGTTCAAAAAATCCTGCCGAGTGGTGAGCAACCCTCCCACTCGGAGGCTTAGCTGCGGTCCAGTACTCGCCTAAGTTTAAAAAACCCTACCGAGCGGTGAGAAACCCTCCCACTCGGGGGTTTAGTTGCAGTCCAGTACTCGCCTAAGTTCTAAAAATCATACCGAGCGGTGAGCAACCCTCCCACTCGGAGGCTTAGCTGCAGTTCAATACTCGCCTAAGTTCAAAAAATCCTACTGAGTGGTGAGCAACCCTCCCACTCGGAGGCTTAGCTGCAGTCCAGTACTCGCCTAAGTTTAAAAAATCCTACCGAGTGGTGAGCAACCCTCCCACCCGGAGGCTTAGCTGCAGTCCAATACTCGCCTAAGTTCAAAAAGTCCTACCGAGTGGTGAGAAACCCTCCCACTCGGGGCTTAATTAGCTGCAGTTCTATACTCGCCTAAGTTTAAAACAATTCTATCGAGTGGTGAACAACCCTCGCACTCGGGGGCTTAGCTGCAGTCCAGTACTCGCTTAAGTCTTAAGGCTCGCTCCACCCTTACCCATAAGGATGGAGAGGTGCAGGTCGACCACGATATGCCCTCGGAGCTTCGCCACAAATACAACGTCTGCTCCATCCTTATCCATAAGGGTGGCGGGGTGCAGGTCGACCACAGTCTACTCATGATTCACTCGACTGAGCTGCATCACAAAGTCAATAGCAACTCAAACTGCAAGGAACAAGTCCTGCACAAAGAGTCAAAAGATTCAAAAGCAACCAAAGTTCAGATAAAATCCTAAGGTTCCAGAACACGTATTAAAGTACTCGGGCATCAGGCCCGAAGGATTTTAACGATTACAAAATCACTCGGCATTCCAAGGCAAATTTATTTGTTCACTCCGCAGGAGGAGGGCTTGCAGGCTCGACGAACTCGTCTAGATCAATCCCGTCAGCAATCCGAGTGCCTGTGGAAATGAATGTTTCCATGAATGATCGGAAGTCATGCCTTTTGGTATTGGCAACCTTGATCACTACCAGCTTCTCTTCTCGGGATTCCTTGCGGTGGACGCGAACCAGCGACAGATCCATGTCAGCACCGCATCGAGCAGAAGACTTCTTCCATTCTTGCACTCGACCAGGGACCTCATTGAGTTGAGTCATCAGAGACTCGAGGTCATTTTAAAGCGTCGCCCTTGGCCAGAGTGCTGTATTGATGCACGACACCGCCACCTTCAGGCGAGAAAGGTAGCTCGTAACACTGGCAACACGGGATTCCAGTCGAAGCACGTTCATAGCAGAATCTTCACCAACGGGAGAAAGGATAGGGTCCAAACCTGTCTCGACCCGCCCAATCTCTTCTTCAAAGTTTTGACAGAATTCTATAAACTCAACAAAATAATGAGTCGACGAATGCCTGATGAATCAACGACAGTTAAACAGTCGAGCAAAGGGAAATACCTTCGAGCATAACGAACAACTTTTTGGCAAGTGCCCCCAGATAAGCCTCCAGGTCATTTCTCTTACGAGAAATGCCTTCAATCTTCTCATTCAAAGCAACTTTGTCCTTCTTCAAACGGGTCGCTTCTTTGTTGGCCTCGGTGAGAGATGCCTTTAGTTTGGCGTTGTCTCCTCCAATGCTCCGACTGAAGCCAGCTTCTTGTCGACAAGTGCGGTCTTTTCCTTAGCCTCCTTTTGTGCAGCTGCAAGGTCAAGATCCTTTTGCACCAAGGCTTCCTTCATTTTCTCTGAAGAATGTGCATTCGGGTCAAGGAAAGGAACGAAGAGATAATTCGAGAGATGGTCAAGATAAACAGTCGACAGGTCATTACCTTCCGTACTAGCTACTTCGTCTCGAGCCTTTTTAAAATTTTGATTGGCCATCTCCAAATCAAGGTTGAGTTACCTCTGCTTTTCCTCGAATTCGGCGAACTTGGAGATAAGCTCACATGATTTGTACAGTCGGCAAAAGATACATCAATGGACAAGATCAAAGATCATTCGCTTCCGAGTGAATACAACTCTAAGACTACCGCAGAATCAAACATTCAACAGTAGTCTCGGGGACTACACCCAGTGGGTGCACTTATCGTGCCCCCACTGGTTTCCACTCGACATGGCCTGCCCAGACTGAGTGGAGAGAAAAAGAAAGAAAAGAAAGTCATACTCAGAACCCAACCGACTGCCAACAGTCGACTGCGGTCTCGGGGACTACACCAAGTGGGTGCACTTAGCACTTAGTGTAACATCCCAAAATTCTAAATTTTGGAATGTTATAATAAATAGATAGATTTGATTGATTGTTTGATTGATTGAAAGTGAGTGAATTCGAAACTTTTTTGAAAGTTAAATGAGAGGGAATAAAAGGACTTTCCCAAACTTTCATTTTGCTTTTATGATCTCCATGAATTCAAATTCTTTTCAAACACAAAACCCTGGAGAGAAGATGACATGACTTCTTCCATTTATTTAAATGACAAGGTGGTGTTGAAAATATTTGAATTTCATTTGGAAAATATTTCCACTTCTAGAACTTTATGCAACTCAATGATTTTCATGAGAGAAGATAAAATGACTTCTTCAAAACATATGAAATATGAGTTGGGAGTTTCGAAGAATCAAATTCAAAGCCCTTTTGAATTTATTTTCAATTTGGAGTTATTTGAGTTTTATTCAAATTATTTTTCTCCAAAAATAAAATATACAGAAAATAGGGTAACATGATTCCCTACAACAGAAAATTGGAGAGAAATAAATTTGAAATCATTTTGGTATTTTAAAATGATTTTTATTGGATTTTATTAAACCAGTAGCACTCTTTGAATTATCTGAATTTGTGTGAATTTTATTTAATTCTAGAAAAATGTTCATGTCGTAGAAAATCTTTTTTTGAAAATTTTGATATATAATTGTAACATCCCAAATTTTCAATTTGGAATGTTATACATTAGATCATCATGCATATCATATTTTATTTTGCTTTTGGTTTTGATCCTAGAAAATCCTAAGCAACTCAAGGACCCACGGAGAGAGTTGGGGATTTCGTTATTTACATATTTGAGTTTTCTCAAATTTTGTAAACAGGATCATTTGATTTTATTTATTTTATCGTCAATTATTTCTATTACAAGGATATGAGAGAGGGAATAAAATGACTTTCCCAAAATATAGAAATATTGAGGATTTAATAAAAAAATCACATAAGATTTATTTCGGAGTTTTTCGGTATTTTTAATTGAACTTAGGAAAAATACGCGTTTTTCAAAGTTGTATTTTGGGCCCAAATAAATGTTCACTTTATCGGGCTTGATTTTAGAAACCAGGGAAAATTTATTTCATGATTTTTGGAGTCCGTTTAGTATTTCTTTTTATTTTTTTCTAAGCGTAATTATTTATAAAAAAACGAAACCGACTATGGGCCGTACCCGAACGGGACTCCGCCCGGGGCGCCTTTATATAGCGCCGCACCCGAGCCCCAGCCCACACCAGCCCCGCGCCCGAGGTTCGCCGCCGCCGTCGCCGGAGTTGCACGCCGCCCGAGGTTCGCCGCCGCCTCGACTTCCGGGCCGTTATTTTTTTTAAATATATATATATATATTTGTCGGTTTTATTTTCGATTTTTTTATTATTATTTTAATATTATTATTTTTATTTTAATTATTTTCGGATTAGGTTAATTAACGATTAATCTGTTCGTCGTTTTTCTTTTTCGTCGGATTTTCCGCAGTTATTTTCTGATCGCGATTTCTGATCCGATTTTCGTTTCAGTATAACTTTTCGCTCGTTTATCAGAATCAGGCGATTCAAGCGCCTGGAGTTTCGTCTCGAAACTCTCTTTCCGAATAATCAACCTAAACAAGTTTTTGCTATTGTAAAATTTGACTTAGATCCAGATTAATAGAATGAAGTTGATATTTTTCGCCGTTTGATTTCTTTTGTTTCGTTCGATTTGATTCTTTTTGCAAACCAGGGTTCTTAAGTTGAACTTTCTGGTTAGATCTTCTATTCGAGTTTTACCTGTGCATTAGTTGAGTACTTATTGTATGCTTGTTTGTTTGTCTGCGATAGAATACCCGTAGTGCGCCGCCTGTTACTTCGAATCGTTAGGTTTCGCGGATCATCAGCAAGGCAAGTTCACACTTTGATCATACCTTTTCTACAACCCAATTTTTCTTGCATTAGATCAATCCTCACACATTGCATGATTAGGATCTAATTAAATTGTGGGATGGGAAGTATTACCTGTTTATTATCAAACCCCTGGGAGTTACTATTACGTCATGCTTACATTGCCATGCTATGCTCGTAGACGTGGATTGGGTTTGAGAGTATTTCATGTCAGATGTGAGATTGTTAATTAATGGTTTACTTAAGGTGGCAACTTAAACACACATCTGGGTGGATTGAGGCACCTGGGTATTCCAGGACTTGTCTGTCTAGGCACCTGGGTATTCCAGGACTTGCCTGTTTTTCTTTTGGACCGCCACCCAGGCTCAAAGGGATCATAAGATTATTCATACTAGAAACTTCCGTGTGCAGCCACAAGCCATTATGGGCTCTGGCATAGTTGATTATGTCGTGCAAACTCTTATAGGGTAGACTAGCAGATGTAGGGGAAAGTAGGTGTGCCGGTCTATCCAACGTAAGGTGCTAGCGCTTCTGAAAGACTATGTCCCGGTCATCCGTTTCTCAAACACCATGTAGTGCGAGAATCCAAACGGAGGTGATCGAGTCTTGTGGGGAAAAGTGCACAAACCTCTGCAGAGTGTACAAACTAATCATGATTAGCCGTGTCCCCGGTTATGAACATCTTGAGCATCTAGTTCTTGGATTATCCTGTTGATCTCATCACGTTACTTTAAATGAATATTGTTGGGTTTTAATGATGTTACTTAATTGGGATTGAGAATGCTGTCAACCATTCTCAATGTTCAACAACCACCATGATAGTTAATTAAAATGTATTCCTTTCCAGTAGGGAAAAATTGGCTTTTCGCAAAAACTATAACCATAGAGCTTTTCCACCAGCCAAATATGCATGTAGTGATAGCCTTTGTTCATCATTCTCTATGGTGTGAATTTGCCAGTACATTCAATGTACTGACCCGTTTCAGGCTGCAACGTCTCATGTTGCAGGTTTCTTACGACGAGTAAGTGATACGTTAGGGTTACGATTTCTACACTCAACTTTGCCGTTGGTGTTGATGGGAATCCACAACCTTGTTGCTTCCGCTATTTGGATTGAGGTAATAGTATTTACGTTACTTATACATGTGATTTACCTCTGTTATAAATCCTCAAGTACTGTGTGTGTCAGCATACCGATCCAGGGATGACACTTAAGCACAGAGACTTGATCCATTCAGGTCGGGTCGCTACAAGATGGTATCAGAGCACATGTTGACTGTAGGACGTGACCCTAGAAACTGGCAAGCCCATAGCAAGGATTTTTGTCTACAACTTTCCCTTTCGAAAGATCTTTTACCTCTCTTCTCTTCTGAGCTTATTCAAAAATTCTCTTTAGTGAGACCATACCCCTTTCCCCTTTTGACCACACGAAAGATTCGACTCATGAGACCACTCCAAGAAGTACAAGATATTGGACAACTAAGACCGCTTTGAAATGAAGAGGATTTTACTGTGCATCTGAATAATGGAAACTACAACGGTTGAAGACCGAAGACAAGGAGAATTTGAAAGCTCTGAAGAATTCCCAGATTTGTATGACCTAGGAAGGCTACCCCTTATGGAACTTGGCAGACTATGGCAGTTGTCAAATACCCGAGATCAAGGTGTATCGGAGAAAGACCGGAGCATGTAGAGTGAAGAACTCAAGGATTTGTAAAGAAAACCCTAAGGCAGGAGATATCAACTATGGAATGATAGCTCATGGAAATGACAAGAGCAGAAACACAGCTATCCATGAAGTTATCTCCCGCTTATGGTATTGTCACCGTGCTGAGTTAAGCATGCATATGCATGGAAGGATTGGATGGTAGAAGGCTGATGGAGCATCTATCAGCAAGAGGTGAAGTTTTAACTTTAGCTGGTGTATCACCAGGATTTAGAGAATCACATCAAGAAGTTTAAGATGGACTGCAGGAAGCTATATTTTGACAAGGAAGCATTTCGTGAAGAACTCAGGACCCAAAAGTTGAAAGTAGCCAAGCTAGAGGAGCAAAACCTCGAGATACCGAAGATTCGTCAGGAACTGAAGGACAGTAGGACCATGGATCATGCCAAGGATGTTGAAACCCAGAAGTTGGAATGCCACTCCAGTAATATTAAAGGATGTCATGAGAGACTTCGCGTCAACAGAGATGATCTGGCAAAAGAACTTGAGAAGGACAAGCATGATCGGAAGAAGCCCATCAAAGACATGAACAAGGCTTGAAGAATTTGGAGAGTTGAAGATTTATTGACCTTTAGAAGACCAAACCCCTGTTATATACCTACGTTAGATGCGACGTTTGTGAGCTGTCATTTGTTTGATGTTTTTCCCGACGGCCACAAATAAAATCCGCCTTTTCAAAATTTTTTGTTTGCATTGTGTGCATCTCTCTTGATCTCTCTTATCTCACCCCAAAACCCATGGACCTAATAGAGGATGAATGGAGATGAGCTTGTATTTTCGGGACCGATGAGTCAATTGGAGACAGACCGATGGATACAGAACATGGAGGATCATATGGAGAACAACCCTACAGCCGGAAAGGATATGGCCCAGCATGCTCTTCAATGCTTTGAAAGAGGTGCTGCTACTTGGTGGAGGATGTACCAAACCATCAATGAATGGCAAGGAGTAACCACTTGAAAATAATTTAAGTTGACTTTGCTAAAGTCTCAGTTTGTGTCCCAAAAGTTGAAGCCTTATGGAAAGGATATGAAGAAAACTTGTGCATGCAAGCTTTGTGGAGAAATAGGACACAACCATAAAGAACACAAGGATGAATGCCCTAACTATGAAGGAAGTCACCCAGCTGAAGAATGCCCAACTAGGCAGATCACTTGTTTCTTGTGTGAAGGGACTACCCACTACCCTACTCAGTGTCACATTTACCCCTTGGTACAAAGAACCATCCAGCAGAAGGAAGAAGCAATGAAAGGAGCCCTTATGGAAAGTTTAGAAGAACCTATGATGAAGGAAGAGGTGGAGGACACATCCAAAGAGGAACCAATTAAACCCTACACCAAGTCTTGCTATTCATGTGGAGAAGAAGGACACATCTCCCAAAATTGTATGAAGGGGGATCTAGTAGAATTCCCGACGGAGGAAGTAGAATATGATCCACAGGAAATAGAAGCTCTGATTGGAATGGAAAAGTCCAGAAAGAGAAGTAGATTGGACTTCAGGAAGGATCTGAGTCATGTCACCTGTTATAGGTGCAAGGAGTCAGGGCACTACCTCAACAATTGCCCAAAAAGGAAGCCAAGGACCCAAGTAGGCTATATAATCACAAGGAAACCTCGAAACTTGCCAGAAGTAATATGTTTCCATTGTAATGAAGCAGGGCACTTTGCCAGAGATTGTCCGAAGGAGGAGACTTGTGATAAATAGTTGAGTTTGTAACAGAAGTAATATAGTAGTAGTAGTGAGAACGTTTTCCTTTATATTGAGGTGTTGAGTTGAGGCATGTAATGGAAAAATAGGAGATTGTAATAATTTGAGAAATCAATAAAGTTAGCAGCATTGGTACTAATTTGGATTTTATGAGTTACTCTATGAGGAAAGATGTTGACCATTTTCGAGGAATATGGGAAATATGGTCTATGAAATATTGGAGCATTTTAAGGGTGGTAGTACCCTGTAAGAACCGTTGACCCCTGGAAAAGATAAGGATACTCCCCTGAGTGGATTTCGGACAAAATGAATACGAGTTTTGTCTCGATATGTGTGAAACCCCAAGGGTGTGTGGGATGAAGTTGGAGACTGTCAGTTGTTTGGACCAAATGTGATCAAGGAGTCAGAAGAGAATGTTAAGTTGATTTGAGATAGACTGAAGGTAGCTCAGCCCAGGCAGAAGAGTTATGCAGACTCAAAACGCAAGGAGGTAGTCTATGAAATTGGAGACAGAGCATGTCTGCATGTGTCCCCTCTGCGAGGAGCTAAACGATTTGGAGTTAAGCTAAAGTTAGCCCCAAGATTTGTAGGACCATACCGAGTTTTGGAGCGTATGGGAGAAGTGGCCAACAAGTTGGAGTCACCCGAAGGACTGTCCGGAGTTCATGATGTGTTTCACGTTTCCCAGTTGAAGAAGTGCCATGCAGAGATGGCCAATATTCCCCTGTAAGAACGCTTGACCCTGTAAAGGATAATGATGTTCCACGAAGTGGAATATGGACTTCATGAGTATAAATTTTATCTCGATATGTGGGATATCCCACGAGGATGAAGAGATAAATTACTATTGGATATAAAGGAGGTATGATGTTGGAAATATGGATCAATGAAAATTCCATGATGAGTCTGAGTAATCATGTCCTAGTTTTGGTGCCAATAGAAGGAAGGAAGACAATACAATTGGATGGATTTAAGAATACTAGGAAGTTAGAAGTTGGAATAATGATCAGTTGCCCAATGATAAGTTCAAGGACTACAAGTGATGAGATGGGCCATAACCCACAGGCCCAAGACCTGCCAAGAAGCAAGCACATTCTTGCTGAAGGAAAAACCCTGGAAGAGGATATACCTTTGTCGACAGACGATTTTATAGGAGTAACGCAAAACCTGAGAGTTGTGAAGAAACGTTTGGTGTTTGTCTGGCTTGCAGAATCTATGGATATATCCGAACTTGGTTCGTCAACAAGAGAAATTCTGCAATGCTTGTGAGGATGATCGAGTGTTAGAATACGAGATTCGCTAAACCATATACATGGTAATGATTTGGGTGCGGGATGGATTGATCACCATACCGACTTACTCTTATTATTCGCCTTGCTATGTGGGATAGTAAATCTGAGTGACTTACCTATAGTAGAGAGACGACGATCAAAACCCAGTTTAAACCTTAGAATGGTATAAGTATTTTTCCCTTGTACACGGCAGCTTTTGCCAACTGTAGGTTATACGGTGAGGATCAACCCAGACCCATTTCCTGCAGGAGAAACCATAAATTGTTGACCACCATGAGATATCGATAGTTGTTTAGTATTGGCGCCAGACCCATCAGCTAAGAAGACCCAATCTCGGAATAACCTTACCAAGAGGAAGGACAGAAGAATTGAGGAAAAGGTTATGCCACTACCGAAAGAGCCAGAGAAGGAATTATATAGAAAATCTGAGAAGACTGGCACTGTCAAGAATAAGGATGGAGTATATATGGAACAGTAACCATGCTTCTAAGGGTGGTAGCCCCCCCCAGACCCCTGTGATGATCGATGAATTTTGAGGAGACCCCAAACCCTAACCTATTTCTTCCTAGCCTCTCCGAATCTCGAGGACGAGATTCATTTTAAGGGTGGTAGGTTTGTAACATCCCAAAATTCTAAATTTTGGAATGTTATAATAAATAGATAGATTTGATGATTGTTTGATTGATTGATTGAAAGTGAGTGAATTCGAAACTTTTTTGAAAGTTAAATGAGAGGGAATAAAAGGACTTTCCCAAACTTTCATTTTGCTTTTATGATCTCCATGAATTCAAATTCTTTTCAAACACAAAACCCTGGAGAGAAGATGACATGACTTCTTCCATTTATTTAAATGACAAGGGGTGTTGAAAATATTTGAATTTCATTTGGAAAATATTTCCACTTCTGAAACTTTATGCAACTCAATGATTTTCATGAGAGAAGATAAAATGACTTCTTCAAAACATATGAAATATGAGTTGGGAGTTTCGAAGAATCAAATTCAAAGCCCTTTTGAATTTATTTTCAATTTGGAGTTATTTGAGTTTTATTCAAATTATTTTTCTCCAAAAATAAAATATACAGATAATAGGGTAACATGATTCCCTACAACAGAAAATTGGAGAGAAATAAATTTGAAATCATTTTGGTATTTTAAAATGATTTTTATTGAAATTTATTAAACCAATAGCACTCTTTGAATTATCTGAATTTGTGTGAATTTTATTTAATTCTAGAAAAATGTTCATGTCGTAGAAAATCTTTTTTTGAAAATTTTGATATATAATTGTAACATCCCAAATTTTCAATTTGGAATGTTATACATTAGATCATCATGCATATCATATTTTATTTTGCTTTTGGTTTTGATCCTAGAAAATCCTAAGCAACTCAAGGAACCACGGAGAGAGTTGGGGAATTCGTTATTTACATATTTGAGTTTTCTCAAATTTTGTAAACAGGATCATTTGATTTTATTTATTTTATCGTCAATTATTTCTATTACAAAGATATGAGAGAGGGAATAAAATGACTTTCCCAAAATATAGAAATATTGAGGATTTAATAAAAAAATCAAATAAGATTTATTTCGGAGTTTTTCGGTGTTTTTAATTGAATTTAGGAAAAATACGCGTTTTTCAAATTTGTATTTTGGGCCCAACTAAATGTTCACTTTATCGGGCTTGATTTTAGAAACCCGTGAATTTTTTTTCATGATTTTTGGAGTCCGTTTAGTATTTCTTTTTATTTTTTTCCGGGTGTAATTATTTAAAAAAAACGAAACCGACTATGGGCCGTACCCGAGCGGGACTCCGCCCGGGGGTGCCTTTATATAGCGCCGCACCCGAGCCCCAGCCCACACCAGCCCCGCGCCCGAGGTTCGCCGCCGCCTCGAGTTCCGTGCCGATTTTTTTAAAAATATATATATATATATATATATATATTTTGTCAGTTTTCTTTTCGATTTTATTATTATTATTATTATTATTATTATTATTATTATTATTATTATTTTATTTTAATTATTTTCAGATTAGGTTAATTAACGATTAATCTGTTCGTCGTTTTTCTTTTTCGTCGGATTTTCCGCGGTTATTTTCTGATCGTGATTTCTGATCCGATTTTCGTTTTAGTATAACTTTTCGCTCGTTTATCGGAATCAGGCGATTCAAGCGCCTGGAGTTTCGTCTCGAAACCCTCTTTCCGAATAATCAACCTAAACAAGTTTTTGCTATTGTAAAATTTGACTTAGATCCAGATTACTAGAACGAAGTTGATATTTTTCACCGTTTGATTTCTTTTGTTTCGTTCGATTTGATTCTTTTTGCAAACCAGGGTTCTTAAGTTGAACTTTCTGGTTAGATCTTCTATTCGAGTTTTACCTGTGCATTAGTTGAGTACTTATTGTATGCTTGTTTGTTTGTCTGCGATAGAATACCCGGAGTGCGCCGCCTGTTACTTCGAATCGTTAGGTTTCGCGGATCATCAGCAAGGCAAGTTCACACTTTGATCATACCTTTTCTACAACCCAATTTTTCTTGCATTAGATCAATCCTCACACATTGCATGATTAGGATCTAATTAAATTGTGGGATGGGAAGTATTACCTGTTTATTATCAAACCCCTGGGAGTTACTATTACGTCATGCTTACATTGCCATGCTATGCTCGTAGACGTGGATTGGGTTTGAGAGTATTTCATGTCAGATGTGAGATTGTTAATTAATGGTTTACTTAAGGTGGCAACTTAAACACACATCTGGGTGGATTAAGGCACCTGGGTATTCCAGGACTTGCCTGTTTTTCTTTTGGACCGCCACCCAGGCTCAAAGGGATCATAAGATTATTCATACTAGAAACTTCCGCGTGCAGCCACAAGCCATTATGGGCTCTGGCATAGTTGATTATGTCGTGCGAACTCTTACAGGGTAGACTAGCAGATGTAGGGGAAAGTAGGTGTACCGGTCTATCCAACGTAAGGTGCTAGCACTTCTGAAAGACTATGTCTCGGTCATCCGTGTCTCACACACCATGTAGTGCGAGAATCCAAACGGAGGCGATCGAGTCTTGTGGGGAAAAGTGCGCAAACCTCTGCAGAGTGTACAAACTAATCATGATTAGCCGTGTCCCCGGTTATGGACATCTTGAGTATCTAGTTCTTGGATTATCCTGTTGATCTCATCACGTTACTTTAAATGAATATTGTTGGGTTTTAATGATGTTACTTAATTGGGATTGAGAATGCTGTCAACCATTCTCAATGTTCAACAACCACCATGATAGTTAATTAAAATGTATTCCTTTGAAGTAGGGAAAAATTGGCTTTTCGCAAAAACTATAACCATAGAGCTTTTCCACCAGCCAAATATGCATGTAGTGATAGCCTTTGTTCATCATTCTCTATGGTGTGAATTTGCCAGTACATTCAATGTACTGACCTGTTTCGGGCTGCAACGTCTCATGTTGCAGGTCTCTTATGACGGGTAAGTGATACGTTAGGGTTACGATTTCTACACTCAACTTTGCCGTTGGTGTTGATGGGAATCCACAACCTTGTTGCTTCCGCTATTTGGATTGAGGTAATAGTATTTACGTTACTTATACATGTGATTTACCTCTGTTATAAATCCTCGAGTACTGTGTGTGTCAGCATACCGATCTAGGGATGACACTTAAGCACAGAGACTTGATCCATTTGGGAAGATGCACTCCCTCTCTCTCGTTGCTATCATCTCCTAGATTGATCTTGGTGACACGTAGGAATTTTTTTTGAATTATTGCTATGTTCCCCAACAGTGGCATCATGAGCTAGGTCTATGCGTAGTTTCTATGCATGAGTAGAACACAAAGCAGTTGTGGGCGTCGATATTGTCAATTTACTTGCCGTTACTAGTCTTATCTTGATTCGGCGGCATCGTGGGATGAAGCGGCCCGGACCGACCTTACACGTACGCTTACGTGAGACTGGTTCCACCGATTGAGATGCACTAGTTGCATAAGGTGGCTGGCGGGTGTCTGTCTCTCCCACTTTAGTCGGATCGGATTCGATGAAAAGGGTCCTTATGAAGGGTAAATAGAAATTGGCATATCACGTTGTGGTTTCGGCATAGGTAAGAAACGTTCTTGCTAGAAACCTATAGCAGCCACGTAAAAACTTGCAACAACAATTAGAGGATGTCTAACTTGTTTTTGCAGCATGTGATGTGTGATGTGATATGGCCAAAAGGATGTGATGAATGATATATGTGATGTATGAGATTGATCATGTTCTTGTAATAGGAATCACGACTTGCATGTCGATGAGTAGGACAACCGGCAGGAGCCATAGGAGTTGTCTTAATTTATTTATGACCTGCGTGTCAACATAAACGTCATGTAATTACTTTACTTTATTGCTACAGCATTAGCCATAGTAGTAGAAGTAATAGATGACGAGACAAGAAGACACGATGATGGAGATGATGGTGTCATGCCGGTGACAACGATGATCATGGAGCCCCGAAGATGGAGATCAAAAGGAGCAAATGATATTGGCCATATCATGTCACTATTTGATTGCATGTGATGTTTATCATGTTTTACATCTTATTTGCTTAGAACGACGGTAGCTTAAATAAGATGATCCCTCGTAATAATTTCAAGAAAGTGTTCCCCCTAACTGTGCACCATTGCGAAGGTTCGTTGTTTCGAAGCACCACGTGATGATCGGGTGTGATAGATTCTAACGTTCGAATACAACGGGTGTAAGCCAGATTTACACACGCAATACACTTAGGTTGACTTGACGAGCCTGGCATGTACAGACATGGCCTCGGAACATGGAAGACCGAAAGGTCGAGCATGAGTCGTGTAGAAGATACGATCAACATGAAGATGTTCACCGATGTTGACTAGTCCGTCTCACGTGATGATCGGACACGGCCTAGTTGACTCGGATCATGTTTCACTTAGATGACTAGAGGGATGTCTATCTGAGTGGGAGTTCATTGAATAATTTTATTAGATGAACTTAATTATCATGAACTTAGTCTAAAATCTTTACATTATGTCTTGTAGATCAAATAGCCCACGCTAATGTTGCCCTCAACTTCAACGCGTTCCTAGAGAAAACCAAGCTGAAAGATGATGGCAGCAACTATACGGACTGGGTCCGGAACCTGAGGATCATCCTCATAGCTGCCAAGAAAGATTATGTCCTACAAGCACTGCTAGGTGACGCACCCATCCCAGAGAACCAAGATGTTATGAACGCTTGGCAGTCATGTGCTGATGATTACTCCCTCATTCAGTGCGGCATGCTTTACAACTTAGAACCAGGGCTCCAAAAGCGTTTTGAGCAACACGGAGCATATGAGATGTTTGAAGAGCTGAAAATGGTTTTCCAAGCTCAGGTACGGGTCGAGAGATATGAAGTCTCCGACAAGTTCTTTAGTTATAAGATGGAGGAAAATAGTTCTGTCAGTGAGCACATACTCAAAATGTCTGGGTTGCATAACCGCTTGACTCAGCTGGGAGTTAATCTCCCGGATGATGCGGTCATTGACAGAATCCTTCAGTCACTTCCACCAAGCTACAAGAGCTTTGTGATGAACTTCAATATGCAGGGGATGGAAAAGACCATTCCTGAGGTATATTCAATGCTGAAATCAGCGGAGGTGGAAATCAAAAAGGAACATCAAGTGTTGATGGTGAATAAAACCACTAAGTTCAAGAAAGGTAAGGGTAAAAAGAACTTCAAGAAGGACGGCAAGGGAGTTGCCGCGCCCGGTAAGCAAGCTGCCGGGAAGAAGTCAAAGAATGGACCCAAGCCTGAGGCTGAGTGTTTTTATTGCAAGGGAAGTGGTCACTGGAAGCGGAACTGCCCCAAATACTTAGCGGACAAGAAGGCCGGCAACACTAAAGGTATATGTGATATACATGTAATTGATGTGTACCTTACGAGTACTCGTAGTAGCTCCTGGGTATTTGATACCGGTGCGGTTGCTCACATTTGTAACTCAAAGCAGGAGCTGCGGAATAAGCGGAGACTGGCGAAGGACGAGGTGACGATGCGCGTCGGGAATGGTTCCAATGTCGATGTGATCGCCGTCGGCATGCTACCTCTACATTTACCTACGGGATTAGTTTTAAACCTCAATAATTGTTATTTAGTGCCAGCTTTGAGAATGAACATTGTATCAGGTTCTCGTTTAATTCGAGATGGCTACTCATTTAAATCCGAGAATAATGGTTGTTCTATTTATATGAGAGATATGTTTTATGGTCATGCCCCACTGGTGAATGGTTTATTCTAAATGAATCTCGAGCGTAACGTTACACATATTCATAGTGTGAATACCAAAAGATGTAAGGATGATAATGATAGTCCCACATACTTGTGGTACTACCGCCTTGGTCACATAGGTGTCAAACGCATGAAGAAGCTCCATGCAGATGGACTTTTGGAGTCTCTTGATTACGAATCATTTGACACATGCGAACCATGCCTCATGGGTAAAATGACCAAGACTCCGTTCTCAGGAACAATGGAGCGAGCAACCAACTTATTGGAAATCATACATACTGATGTGTGCGGTCCAATGAGTGTTGAGGCTCGCGGTGGCTATCGTTATGTTCTCACCCTCACTGATGACTTGAGTAGATATGGGTATGTCTACTTAATGAAACACAAGTCTGAGACCTTTGAAAAGTTGAAGGAATTTCAGAGTGAGGTTGAGAATCAACGTGACAGGAAAATCAAGTTCTTGTGATCAGAT
This sequence comes from Triticum monococcum, assembly GCA_034509565.1. NCBI lineage: Eukaryota > Viridiplantae > Streptophyta > Magnoliopsida > Poales > Poaceae > Triticum > Triticum monococcum. Next base: position 482,670,793 of record CM067843.1, read on the forward strand.
CATGGGGGAGAATACTTGAGTCACGAATTTGGCACACACTTAAGGAAAATGTGGAATAGTTTCACAACTCACGCCGCCTGGAACACCTCAGCGTAATGGTGTGTCCGAACATCGTAATCGCACTCTATTGGATATGGTGCGATCTATGATATCTCTTACTGATCTACCGCTGTCATTTTGGGGCTATGCTTTAGAGACTGCCGCATTCACTTTAAATAGGGCTCCGTCGAAATCCGTTGAGACGACACCGTATGAATTATGGTTTGGGAAGAAACCTAAGCTGTCGTTTCTAAAAGTTTGGGGATGCGATGCTTATGTCAAGAAACTTCAACCTGAAAAGATCGAACCCAAGTCAGAAAAATGCGTCTTCATAGGATACCCTAAAGAAACTATTGGGTATACCTTCTACCTCAGATCCGAAGGCAAGATCTTTGTTGCCAAGAATGGATCCTTTCTAGAGAAAGAGTTTCTCTCGAAAGAAGTAAGTGGGAGGAAATTAGAACTCGATGAAGTATTACCTCTTGAACCGGTAAGTGGTGCAGCTCAAGAAAATGTTCCTGAGGTGCCTGCACCGACTAGAGAGGAAGTTAATGATGATGATCATGAAACTTCAGATCAAGTTGCTACTGAACTTGGTAGGTCCACAAGGATACGTTCCGCACCAGAGTGGTATGGAAACCCTGTCCTGGAAATCATATTGTTAGACAACAGTGAACCTTCGAACTATGAGGAAGCGATGGCGGGCCCAGATTTCGACAAATGGCTGGAAGCCATGAAATCCGAGATAGGATCCATGGGTGAAAACAAAGTATGGACTTTGACTGACTTGCCCGATGATCGGCGAGCCATAGAAAATAAATGGATCATTAAGAAGAAGACAGACGCGGATGGTAATGTAACCATCTATAAAGCTCGGCTTGTCGCTAAGGGTTATCGACAAGTTCAAGGGGTTGACTACAATGAAACTGTCGGATTCACGGGTTCCGGTAGACCCTTAAGGTTCGAACACTGGGGTGCTCGCGACGATCAAGCCTTCTACCTCCCCGTCTCACAAAGATCTAAACTACTAAAAGAAAAACACAAGAGACACAAGGTTTATACTGGTTCGGGCCACCGTTGTGGTGTAATACCCTACTCCAGTGTGTGGTGGGTGGATTGCCTCTTGGTGCTGATGATGATGAACAATACAAGGAAGAACAGCCTCGCGAGGGTCTGTCCTTGGCTGGGGTGATGAACTGCTAGGAGGAGTTCAGTCACCCTTCTCTCTCTCTCTCTCTCTACTTGCGAACCGGACAAACCAACCAACCGAACCCCTTGCTACGTGGGTGGCCGATCCTATTTATAGGCAAAGGCCCTGGGCCTCTCCCCAAATATTGAGCGGGAAGGGCGCCAACAATTGGCCAATTCGAAGGGGAACATCTAGTACACTTATCCTGACTAAAGTTGGTCTTCGCCTGCCAAAGGCTCTGCGGTGACGTCGCGCTGGGCTCCATGGTGACCTCCGTCTCGTAGTCCGCTTGGTCTTGGTCTCGTTGCACCAAAATGGCAACCTTTGTCTGATGCCTCGGTACTCCGCGGCTGCGCTTGCCCCCTTTGCACCAAAGGGGAAAGAAGGACGTTGCGCGCGCTGGCGCCCGCCTGGCACCCTCGATCGTCATGGCTTGCGTCATGGGCACCTCGCGAGGCACCCCACCTTGATTTCTCCGCCTCCTCGCGAGCCAGCCTGAGGAGGCTGCACCTGAGGATGCGCCGTGTTGTCCGCCCCGCGAGGCTTGGCCCCTCACGAGGGTCTTGAGTCTTGTGTTGATGAAGATGGGCCATGCTGGGCCTCCTTTGAGCCACGTCGCAGGCCGCAGGCAGGCAAGTCTGGGGACCCCCGTTCCCAGAATGCCGACAGTAGCCCCCGGGCCCAAGGCACGCATGGACTTGGCCATGCCGAGAGGTGAAAGGGCCAAGGGCGAAGTGCCGCGGGCCCTTACAGCCTGCGGCCATGGGCACTGCATGGCGGTTGATGGGACGTGGGCGTCTCCACTTCCCCACGACGCCTCGGTGACCATGCGAGGTGGACAAGTCCCTGCATGCAAATCGTGTCAGGATTACCTGTGATCGTGGAGGCCGGCGGTTGGTCTTCGCCGGCTATAAGTACGAAGCTATGCGTGCCCTTCCAGTCCATTCCTCCTTGCTTCTCCTTCTTCCCGATCCTTGCTCCGACTTGCTGCGATGGCTCCGATCCGCCGGTTCTCTGCAGCGGAGAAGGGAAAGGCTCCTCGAGAGGGGCCAGACCCGCTCCTGCCGAAGAAACGGCTCGCCCTTTGCAGCCGGGGCGAGGAAGACCGCCAGGTGGAGCCAAGGCCCCGGTGCGAGCGGGCTCAGCCGGGGTTCCCACTTCCCTTGTATGCCCATGTCAAGGGCCCCGAAGGTGTCGATGCCGATCTCCGCGGTCGGCGCCGTCGTAGGCGCCGTCGGGTCACGAAGGCGTGGGTTGTTCCTCCTGGAGTCCACGCCGAGGGCTCCTCCCAAGAGTTCATGCTCCACGTCATCGTTCCTCTCAAGTACTCGATCCGTCTGCCTCCCTTCTTCGCCTCCATCATCCCTCCAGGAGGGCCCCTGGAGCTCTGGCTACAGCAAGCCAGCTGGAGCGCCCTCGCGACCGAGGCAGAGGTCGTGGTCGCTGCCCCGGGCGAGGTCTACTTGTCCCGTGGCTGGAGAGAGATCGCCCGGGTTTGCAGGGAAAGGGGCGTCTTCGCGGTACACCTGGAGTACGATGGCGTTGCGGTGATGTTCTTCAAGGTCTTCGACGCGAACGGGCGCCGGCTGGAGTGCTGCCCCGGGAGCGGTGGCCGAGATCTTGCCCTGGTGAGGGCTAGGCCCGCCGACCGCTCCCTTGGCGGAGGCGCCGGAGGGTCCAACGACTCCAGCGAAATCTTCGCGACTCCGGAGACGAGCGACGACAGCTATGAGCCCCCGAGTCGGCGCCGCTCCCGGAGCAGGGCGGGCTCGTCAGGCCGTCGCCGACCTTGATCTGGATGGGGTTGGCACCGGCGCCTGACGGCCCACTGTCGATGATGGCATCTTTTGCAGGAGCTCGCGTAGTTAGCACCCCTTAGGATCCGTTCCCTGCGAGGAATCAAAATGCGCCCCATGGGGGCTTGTAAGGTGCTTGTAGTCCCGTTTGTTAATACATGACCTTTGCTATGGATTTGTGTGAGTTGCTGATTTCGTCTTAGCTTAGTTCTCCCTTTCGAACCTCGCGAGGGCTTGGTGCTCTGCCTCGACAGGTCCCAGTCCCAAGGCGGCATCAGCCGTCGCTGGTATGCCAGGTCGCGATGCCGTGGTCAAGGCCAGGAGGTGAGCGACCCGGGGTCCGGTAAGAGCCCCTGCGTCGCGATGCTCAGGAGGTCCCCTTTGGCGCCCAAGAAGCCGTCCCTCGGTGAGAAAGGGAAGCAACGTTGCTAGTACGGAATTGCTTTAGGTGCGGGGGTAGTGCCACGGTAGCCAGTGTGTAGCGACCCGACCCGAATGGATCAAGTCTCTGTGCTCCGGTGTCATCCCTGGATCAGTAATGCTGACACCACACAGTACTTCGAAGGATTTATAGCAGAGTAGCAATCACACACTTATTACATCGATGTCTCAAAAGAGAACTTATTCCAATAAATATGGCTTAAGGCCATCTAATAACGATAACAGCGGAAGGCTTGGAAGATAAATGGGTCCATCAACTCCAACGGCATCACTGAGTATAGAACCACGACCTAAAACCACCTTACTCGTCGTCTGAAAAGTCTGCAACATGAAAGTTGCAGCCCGAAAACGGGTCAGCACATGGAATATGCTGGCAATGTAACACATAGAGACTAATGGAATGCAACAACTATACTATATGCATATTTGGCTGGTGGAAAGCTCTATGGTTATAGTTTTGCGTAAAGCCAATTTTTCCCTACTGCAAAGGAATAAATTTTATTTAACTATCATGGTAGTTGAACATCGAGAATGGTTGACAGCATTCCGATCCCAATTAAGTGAACAATTAAAACCCAACAATATTAATTAGAAGTAACATGATGAGATTCACATGATATTCAAGTACTAGATACTCAAGATGTCCATAACCGGGGACACGGCTAATCATGATTAGTTTATTACACTCTGCAGAGGTTTGCGCACTTTTCCCCACAAGAATCGATCGCCTCCGTTGGATTTCTCGCACTACACGGTGTTTGAGAAACGGATGACCGAGACACAGTCTTTCAGAAGCGCTAGCACCTTACGATGGATAGACTACTACACCTACTTTCCCCTACATCTGCTAGTCTACCCTGTAAGAGTTCGCACGACTTAGTCAACTATGCCAGAGCCCATAATGGCTTCTGGCTGCACACGGAAGTTTCTAGTATGAAAGATCTTATGATCCCTTTGAGCCTGGGTGGCGGTCCAAAAGAAAACAGGTAAGTCCTGATAGACATCAGGTGCCTCAATCCAGCCAGATGTGTGTTTAAGTTGCCACCTTAGATAAACCCTTAAAATTATCAACTCACATCTGTCATGGATATCACTCACCCAATCCACGTCTACTAGCATAGCATGGCATAATAAGCAAACGTAGAAGTAACTCCCAAAGGTTTCATAATAAACAGGTAATAGGTACTACCTCATCTACTTCCCATCCCACAATTTAATTAGATCCTAATCATGCAATGTGTGAGGATTGATCTAATGCAATAAAACTGGGTTGTAGAAAAGGTGTGATCAAAGTGTTACTTGCCTTGCTGATGATCCGCGAGTCCTAGAGATTCGAAGTAACAGGCGGCGCACTCCGGGTAATCTATCGCAGACAAACAACAAGCACACAATAAGTACTCATCTAATGCACAGGTAAAACTCGACAAGAGACCGAACAAGATAGTTCAACTTAAGAACTCCGGTTGCAAAGAAAGAACGAACCGAACAAAGCAACGGAAAACAAACGGCGGAAGAAAACAACTCGGTTCTAGCAAGTTGAAACTAGGTCAAAATTTTACAGTAGCAAAAACTTATTTAAGTTGATTAATCGGAACGGCGGTTTCGAAACGAAACTCCAGGCGCTTGAATCACCTGATTCCAATAAACGAGCGAGAAGATAGACTAGAACGAAGATCGGATCTGAGATCGCGATCGCGGAATAAATCCGACGAAAAGAAAAAGAAGAACGGTTAAACGAACGGACGTTCGTTAACCGGGAATAACCGGTGATCACGTTCGTTAGGACGAACGGTCCGGCGAACGGTCTCTAAGCAACTAAACCGGAAAAGAAAACGAAACCGATCTAGGGTTTCGGAAAAAGAAACCGAAATGAAGAACGAAAAGAAAACCGGAACGGTTTATAAGAAAAACCGAACCGAGGGGAGGGGATGGTGCGGCGCGGGGCTACCTCCGGCGAGGTTCCGGCGAGGGGCTCCGACGGTGGCGGTGTTGGGCGGTGGCGGCGCTAGGGCGGCGGGGGCGTAAGGCGGCGCGGGCGAGGGGCGGCAGCGGCGCTAGGGCGGCATGGGCGAGGGGCGCGGGGTGGTGTGGGAAAAAAGGGGGGTGTGGGGGTATTTAAAGAGGGGAGGGGGAGAGGAAACTTGGGGGAGGGGGCAAGAAAAAAGGGGAGAGAGAGGAGTCTTACTAGGACTCCTACTTGGCGGCGGCGGTGGCTGCGCTAGGCGCGCGCGCGGGAGGCCGGCCTGGCCTGCGGCTGGGCCTTGGCCCAGGCGCTGCGATTTTTTTTAAAAAAAAGATTTCTCGTGCAGAAAAACACAGAAAAGAAAATCTAAACGGTCTCCAAAATTCCCAAAGTAAATTTTTCCCGACTCCTAAAAATGAGTCGAACAAAATGAACTTTTCTCGGGACCTAGATGCAAATTTTGAAAACACGCATTTTTCCCTATCCAAATAGAAGTGCAATTGAACTCCGACAAATCCAAAACTTGATTCATTTATTAGATCTTCATTTTTCCTAGATTCGGGAAAGTCATGTTATTCCCCTCTCTCACATTTGATATCGGAAAAATTATTGAAGATGAAATAAATAAATCAAATGATCCTCTTTTCAAAATTTGAGAAAACTCAAATATGAAAATGACGAAATCTCCAACTCTCTCCAAGGGTCCTTGAGTTGCGTGAAATTTCTAGGATCGACCAAAATGCAATAAAATATGATATGCATGATGATCTAATGTATAACATTCCAATTTGAAAATTTGGGATGTTACAAACCTACCCCCCCTTAAGATGAATCTCGCCCTCGAGATTCGGGTTGGCTAGAAAATAGGTGAGGGTGGTCCTTGAGCAAATCTTCTTCTCTCTCCCAGGTGGCTTCGTCCTCTGAGTGGTGGTTCCACTGAACTTTGCAAAACTTGATAACCTTGCTGCGGGTAACCCTGCTGGCATAATCGAGAATCTTGACTGGTTTCTCCTCATATGTTAAATCGTCCTTCAACTGAATCGCTCCAAGCGGCACTTTATCTCTTAGTGGTACCTCCGCCATCTCGGCGTGACATTTCTTCAGCTGAGAAACTTGTAATACGTCATGAACTCCTGATAGTCCCTCTGGTAATTCCAACTTATACGCGACTTCTCCCATACGTTGCAAGATCTTATATGGTCCAACGAAACGTGGTGCTAATTTTCCCTTAACTCCAAATCGTTTAACTCCTCGAAGTGGGGATACTCGTAGATACACTCTGTCTCCGGTTTCATAAACTGTCTCCTTGCATTTAGAATCTGCGTAGCTCTTCTGCCTGGATTGGGCTACCTTGAGCCTATCGCGAATCAATTTCACCTTCTGTTCAGACTCTTTAATCAAATCGGGTCCAAACAATTGACGGTCTCCAACTTCGTCCCATGACAACGGTGTCCTGCACCTCCTTCCGTATAAAGCTTCGAAAGGTGCCATCTTCAAACTGGTTTGGTAGCTGTTGTTATAGGAAAACTCCGCATACGGCAAGTTATCATCCCAACTAGATCCATAATCTAGCGCACAAGCTCTCAGCACATCTTCCAAAATCTGATTGACTCTCTCGGTCTGTCCATCTGTCTGTGGATGAAAAGCGGTGCTGAACTCTAGCCTGGTTCCTAAAGTTTCATGCAACTGATTCCAAAACTTTGAGGTAAATTGGGTTCCTCTGTCTGATACAATACTCCTCGGAACTCCATGCAAACAAATGATCCTAGTCATGTATATCTTTTCCAACTTAGCACTGGTGTAAGTGGTCTTAACTAGAATGAAATGTGCTACCTTCGTCAAACGATCAACAACTACCCATATCGAGTCATAGCCTGCTTTCGTCCTGGGTAGTCCCATGATAAAATCCATGCCTATCTTATCCCACTTCCATTCGGGTATTGGCAATGGTTGCAACAATCCGGCTGGCTTCTGATGTTCTGCCTTTACTCTGTGACACACATCACAAACTGCTACATATGCTGCAATATCCTTCTTCATTCCGGTCCACCAGAATGTTTCCCTTAAATCCAAATACATCTTGGTATTTTCTGGGTGAATCGAATATGGTGAATCATGTGCCTCTTGTAGAATCAACTTCCTGATCTCTGGATCATTTGGCACATAAACACAGTCCTCAAACCATAGGGTATCGTGCTCATCCTCACGAAATCCCTTTGCTTTTCCTTTGCTTAGTTTCTCCTTTATAGAAGCAATCTCCTTGTCAGATTTCTGAGCCTCTCTGATTTTATCCATCAATGTTGACTGAATCTCCAATGCTGCTACATAGCCTTTCGGAACTATCTCTACACTTAGTTCACGAAGGTCTTCTGCTAATTCCTTGGGTATACCTCCCGTCGTTAATGTATTGACATGGCTCTTGCGGCTCAATGCGTCAGCTACTACATTAGCTTTTTCGGGATGGTAATGCAATCTCATATCATAATCCTTGATGAGCTCCAACCATCTCCTTTGTCTAAGATTCAACTCCTTCTGCGTGAAAATGTAATTCAAACTCTTGTGATCCATGTACACCTCACAATGATTTCCAATGAGGAAATGTCTCCACGTCTTCAATGCATGCACTACGGCTGCTAACTCCAAATCACGGGTGGCGTAATTCAACTCCTGAGGCTTCAGTTGTCGTGAAGCATACGAGACAACTCTCCCTTCCTGCATAAGCACTGCTCCAAGTCCTCGACGTGAAGCGTCGCAATACACCTCATAATCCTTGGTCTGATCTGGCAAAATCAACACTGGTGAGGTAACCAAACGTTTCTTCAACTCCTGGAAACTAGCCTCACACTCCTCAGTCCAATTGAACTTAGTATTCTTCTTCAACAACTCCGTCATAGGCTTCGCAATCTTTGAAAAGTTCTCAATAAATCTCCGGTAGTATCCTGTGAGTCCAAGAAAACTCTGGATCTCTCCAACTATCATTGGTGCTTCCCATTTGGTTACGGTCTCAACTTTTGTGGGGTCAACTGCTATCCCTTCTCTAGTTATAACGTGTCCGAGGAATCCTACTTCCTTCAACCAAAACTCACATTTGCTAAATCTGGCATATAACTGATGTTCCCTTAGTTTCTCCAAAACCAAACGCAAATGTTCCTTATGCTCTTCTTCATTCTTTGAATAAACCAGGATATCATCAATGAACACTACGACGAACTTATCCAAAAACTCCATAAACACTTTGTTCATCAGGTTCATAGAATAGGCAGGCGCGTTAGTCAATCCAAATGACATAACGGTATACTCATACAGTCCATATCTTGTGGTGAATGCTGTCTTAGGTATGTCCTGCTCTCGAATCTTCAACTGGTGGTACCCTGATCGCAAATCGATCTTGGAAAACACCTTAGCTCCTTGCAAACGATCAAACAGATCATTAATCATTGGCAGTGGGTACTTGTTCTTGATGGTTACTTCATTTAATCCACAGTAATCAACAACCATCCGTAGTGATCCATCCTTCTTCTCCACTAGAAGTACGGGTGATCCCCAAGGCGAAGAACTTGGGCGTATGTAACCTTTCTCCAATAACTCCTTAATCTGATTCTTAATTTCTACCAAATCCTTTGCTGGCATCCGGTATGGTCTCTTTGATATTGGGCCTGTACCTGGCAATAACTCAATAAAAAACTCAATGTCTCTATCCGGTGGCATGCCTGGCAACTCTTCAGGAAATACATCAGGAAAATCCTTTACCACTGGTACATCCTCCTGCACAACTCCTGTTAGGCAATTTACTTGTGTCCTATTTGGCACATGCCGGGATACATACTTGATCCTTCTTCCTTCTGGCGTTGTGAGCAAAATTGACTTACTAGCACAATCGATGTTTCCTCCATACATCGACAGCCAATCCATACCAAGAATTACATCCAGACCCTGGGATTCCAGAATGATTAAATCCGTTGGGAAAACATGCCTTCCTATGCTTAATGGCACTTGAAAGCATCCTTGACTGGCCATATATTCTGCTCCTGGCGAGCTTACTAGCATAGGTGTTTTAAGAATCCTAGTGGGCAGGCTATATTTTTCCACAAATCCCCTTGATATGTATGAATGTGATGCACCAGTATCGAAAAGAACGAGTGCGGTAAATGACTTAACCAAAAACTTACCGATTACTGCATCAGGCTGATCTTCAACTTCCTCCATGTTGACGTGGTTCACCTGTCCCCTATTGAAAGGGTTCGGCTTCTTCCCTAAGCTTCCATTGCCATTTCCATTGTGGCCTTCAGGACATTCATTAGCATAATGTCCGGTCTTGGAACACTTGAAACAGGTGACTTGACTCAGATCTCTCTTGGTTGGGGTTGATGGGGTGCTCCGGTTCTGGCCGTTGCTTCCTCCATTCCCATTACCATTCTTGTGGCCATGGTGGTTGTGCGAACTACCTCCTCCATGGGTATGCTGAAACTGAAATCCCGATTTAGGGGTAAAACGGGGCTTTTGCTGGGCTCCAGAGTTATACTTCCCCTGTCCATACTTCCTCTTGCGGTTCTCAATCTGCTGTTGCTTCCCTTCAATCATGATGGCACGATCTACCAACTCCTGGTAGTTGTTGAAACTTGCTACCATCAACTGCATACTCAACTCATCATTCAGTCCTTCCAGGAACTTCTCCTGCTTGGTTGCGTCCGTAGCAACGTCATCTGGGGCATAACGTGCTAGCTTACTAAACTCCTCCACATACTGGCCAACTGTCCGTCCTCCTTGGCGCAAGTTACGAAACTCACGCTTCTTCATGGCCATTGCTCCTGCTGAAACATGGGCAGTACGAAAAACCTGCTGAAACTGGTCCCATGTGACGGTGTCAACTGGGAAGGTGGCTGTGAAATTCTCCCACCATGCTGCCGCGGGTCCGTCGAGCTGATGTGCGGCAAACTTCACTTTCTCACAATCCATGCATCCTGCAGTGGTCAACTCCCTTCCTATCTTGCGGAGCCAATCGTCTGCTACTATCGGCTCGGTGCTACTGGAAAATACCGGCGGATTCAGCCTAAGGAAACGGGCTAAGTGGTCAACAGGTGGCGGTGGTGGAGGTGGGTTGTTGTTGTTGTTTTGCTGGTTCTGGACTAACATCTGCATCAATTGATCTGCTGCTGGATCAACTGAGTGAGTTCCGGTGGAAATCCATTGTCACGTCTCGGAGGCATCTGAGGGTTTTAGAAAAGATGAGATATAAGAATAGAGTGAGGTCTAAAGAGAAAACACTACCCCAATGCACATGAGCAAATGCACACAAAATCACTTCATTCAATTCAAACAAGGGCTTACAATCGATCTAGCTATCGCAAAGGTGCTCGAACTATAGTGTATACATGGGGGGGAATACTACTAATATTTGGTGGTCATCTAGAAATTTGAACCGGTGGAAGACTCCATGATGTCCGCTCCAGCTTCGTCTTCAAAGTCGGGTTCACTTGGATCCGAATCGGTATCATCGAGAATGATGTAGTTGTCCGGACATGCGATGTACATGTCTTCCTTCCTGGATGCTAACTCCCTCTTGAGTTCTTCAATCTCTTTCTTAAGATCGCCATTGTGTCTTGCTAGAGCTACGATCTCGTCCATGTAGTCCTTGCGTGTAGCTTTTAGTTCTCCTTCTAGCTCGATGATCCTTGCCTTCGCATTCTTCAATTCTATCATATCATTGCACATCTGGTTCTCGTGGCGTCGAATGTGCTGGTTTAACTCCTGGATGAAAGCTGCAATGGATCTATCCTTCTTGGTGCTGACTAACTCCCATTGTTCATCTCGGCGTCCGCAAATCTGGTAGATAGTGTCCTTGAGGTCTTCTTGATAAACTTCCCCAATGCGTCCTATGGTGATATGGGCTGCCATGCTCTTTCCCAGACTCCAGGTTGGTGCATTGAAAACACTATCTATGGGCTTCGTGATTGGCGCGAATGTACTTCCCAGAACGTGAGCTTGAATCTTCCAACGCTCCTCTTCAGGCAGAGTGGCGTTGAAGGTTCCCGTGAAACTTGGTAATCCAATGTTGAGGTATTTGGTGACTTCCTTCAAGCGAAATCCAAAAGGTGTGCCTTCATCCGGTTGAGCGTACTTAATCTTCGCGTCCTTCATCCTAAAGAGTAGAAAAGATGAGGAGTTAGAAAATGAGGAGAGAATAGTGATCTATGGCCTTAACTTAGTGGTCGTGTCCTACAGTCAGCGTGTGCTCTGATACCATCTCTGTAGCGACCCGACCCGAATGGATCAAGTCTCTGTGCTCCGGTGTCGTCCCTGGATCAGTAATGCTGACACCACACAGTACTTTGAAGGATTTATAGCAGAGTAGCAATCACACACTTATTACATCGATGTCTCAAAAGAGAACTTATTGCAATAAATATGGCTTAAGGCCATCTAATAATGATAACAACGGAAGACTTGGAAGATAAATGGGTCCATCAACTCCAACGGCATCACTGAGTATAGAACCACGACCTAAAAGCACCTTACTCGTCGTCTGAAAAGTCTGCAACATGAAAGTTGCAGCCCGAAAACGGGTCAGCACATGGAATATGCTGGCAATGTAACACATAGAGAGTAATGGAATGCAACAACTATACTATATGCATATTTGGCTGGTGGAAAGCTCTATGGTTACAGTTTTGCGTAAAGCCAATTTTTCCCTACTGCAAAGGAATAAATTTTATTTAACTATCATGGTAGTTGAACATCAAGAATGGTTGACAGCATTCTGATCCCAATTAAGTGAACAATTAAAACCCAACAATATTAATTAGAAGTAACATGATGAGATTCACATGATATTCAAGTACTAGATACTCAAGATGTCCATAACCGGGGACACGGCTAATCATGATTAGTTTATTACACTCTGCAGAGGTTTGCGCACTTTTCCCCACAAGACTCGATCGCCTTCGTTGGATTCCTCGCACTACACGGTGTTTGAGAAACGGATGACCGAGACACAGTCTTTTAGAAGCGCTAGCACCTTACGATGGATAGACCGGTACACCTACTTTCCCCTACATCTGCTAGTCTACCCTATAAGAGTTCGCACGACTTAGTCAACTATGCCAGAGCCCATAATGGCTTGTGGCTGCACACGGAAGTTTCTAGTATGAAAGATCTTATGATCCCTTTGAGCCTGGGTGGCGGTCCAAAAGAAAACAGGCAAGTCCTGAAAGACATCAGGTGCCTCAATCCACCCAGATGTGTGTTTAAGTTGCCACCTTAGATAAACCCTTAAAATTATCAACTCACATCTGTCATGGATATCACTCACCCAATCCACGTCTACTAGCATAGCATGGCATAATAAGCAAACGTAGAAGTAACTCCCAAAGGTTTCATAATAAACAGGTAATAGGTACTACCTCATCTACTTCCCATCCCACAATTTAATTAGATCCTAATCATGCAATGTTTGAGGATTGATCTAATGCAATAAAACTGGGTTGTAGAAAAGGTATGATCAAAGTGTTACTTGCCTTGCTGATGATCCGCGAGTCCTAGAGATTCGAAGTAATAGGCGGCGCAATCCGGGTAATCTATCGCAGACAAACAACAAGCATACAATAAGTACTCATCTAATGTACAGGTAAAACTCGACAAGAGATCGAACAAGATAGTTCAACTTAAGAACTCCGGTTGCAAAGAAAGAGCGAACCGAACAAAGCAACGGAAAACAAACGGCGGAAGAAAACAACTCGGTTCTAGCAAGTTGAAACTAGGTCAAAATTTTACAGTAGCAAAAACTTATTTAAGTTGATTAATCGGAACGGCGGTTTCGAAACGAAACTCCAGGCGCTTGAATCACCTGATTCCAATAAACGAGCGAGAAGATAGACTAGAACGAAGATCGGATCTGAGATCGCGATCGCGGAATAAATCCGACGAAAAGAAAAAGAAGAACGGTTAAACGAACGGACGTTCATTAACCGGGAATAACCGGTGATCAAGTCCATTAGGACGAACGGTCCGGCGAACAGCCTCTAAGCAACTAAACCGGAAAAGAAAACGAAACCGATCTAGGGTTTCGGAAAAAGAAACCAAAACGAAGAACGAAAAGAAAACCGGAACGGTTTATAAGAAAAACCGAACCGAGGGGAGGGGATGGTGCGGCGCGGGGCTACCTCCGGCAAGGTTCCGGCGAGGGGCTCTGGCGGCGGCGGTGTTGGGCGGCGGCGGCGCTAGGGCGGCGGCGGCGTAAGGCGGCGCGGGTGAGGGGCGGCGGCGCGCTAGGGTGTCGCGGGTGAGGGGCGCGGGGTGGGGAGGCGCGGGGTGGTGTGGGAAAAAAGGGGGCGTCTGGGGGTATTTAAAGAGGGGAGGGGGAGAGGAAACTTGGGGGAGGGGGCATGAAAAAAGGGGAGAGAGAGGAGTCCTACTAGGACTCCTACTTGGCGGCGGCGGTGGCTGCGCTAGGCGCGCACGCGGGGGAGGCCGGCCTGGCCTGCGGCTGGGCCTTGGCCCAGGCACTGCGAATTTTTTCTTTAAAAAAGATTTCGCGCGCAGAAAAGCACAGAAAAGAAAATCTAAACGGTCTCCAAAATTCCCAAAGTAAATTTTTCCCGACTCCTAAAAATGAGTCGAACAAAATGAACTTTTCTGAGGACCTAGATGCAAATTTTGAAAACACGCATTTTTCCCTATCCAAATAGAAGTGCAATTGAACTCCGACAAATCCAAAACTTGATTCATTTATTAGATCTTCATTTTTCCTAGATACGGGAAAGTCATGTTATTCCCCTCTCTCATATTTGATATCGGAAAAATTATTGAAGATGAAATAAATAAATCAAATGATCCTCTTTTCAAAATTTGAGAAAACTCAAATATGAAAATGACGAAATCTCCAACTCTCTCCGAGGGTCCTTGAGTTGCGTGAAATTTCTAGGATCGACCAAAATGCAATAAAATATGATATGCATGATGATCTGATGTATAACATTCCAAATTGAAAATTTGGGATGTTACACAGTGCTTTGGGTGGTGACTTATCTTGAGGATCGGGGATCGCCCCCAGCGCATCGTCGGGTCCGCGGGGTAGTTGGGACGGAGTTGCTCGGCGAGGTCCTCACGCGCCCCTTCTCCCTCGCCTCTGCTCCCCTTTCTTCTCTACGTCCTTGGGTCCTGGCCCTCGAGCTGGTCTCAGCCGTCGCTGGTATGCTAGGTCGCGATGCCGTGGACAAGGCCAGAGGGTGAGGCTGGAGAGCCAGTAGGAGCCCTGAGTCGCGATGCTCAGGCACCCCCCCTTTAACGTGCAAGCGGTTCGCGTGGGCGAGGGTGAAGGGAACTCCGTGAGGGCCTTGGCTAGCATAGTTCCCTCCAAGGATCCTGCAGGTTCATCACAGAGAGAAGATGGGGTTGCCATGGCAGTCATTAGTCGATCGTTAGTCGCTCAAGAGCTCGCTGGTTGGAGTAGGTGAGGTGTATCTGGGCACCCGTGAGCCAGCGCGGGACTCATGAGGGCCTACCTCTAGGCGGGTTGAGCCTGGCACTGGGCCGTATCTTGAGATGTGTCCCTGCAAAATTTGGTTAGATGCCGGTACTCTACGTCCTCGGGTCCCGGCCCTCGAGCTTGTCTTAGCCGTCGCTGGTATGCCAGGCCGCGATGCCGTGGACAAGTCCAGAGGGTGAGGGCTGGAGAGCCAGTAAGAGCCCTGAGTCGCGATGCTCAGGCACCCCCCCTTTAACGTGCAAGTGGCCGACATGGAGAAGAAAGGATGCCGCGGACAGGCATCAAGCAATCAAGCGTGATAGGCAATGCATAGTTGAAAATAAACATGAGGGAGATACATGCCGCTGGGCCTAGCCCGAGCGGCTTGGGGATGATACAGCCCGAGGGGCGGCCCCAACAAGGCGAACTATCGACTGAAAAATAAAAGGGGATACATGCCGCAGGGACGGACCCACGCGGCCTGGGAGTGATGCAACCCTGGGAGGGTGCTCCCAGCTGGGAATGAAGCTTGGAAGATGTCACCTAAGGATGTCGTCGGCGAAGTGGCATTGGTGCAGCAGACTCGGTGGGCTGCGGAAGCTGATCCTCACGAGCCCCCAGGCCACGGGACCTCGAGAGGCTCCGGAGGCACTGGTGACTCCTCGCGAGCAGTCTTCATCTCCGCCAGGGCCGCGGAACGCCTGTCTTCCTGAGCCTCCATGATGCCCCTCATGAGGCGCTGGTACACCGCAGCCATGCTCGGCAGGCCGTAAGGCATGCGAACATAGCTGTGGGGTGGACAACCGCAGCACCCCACTCGCGAGGGCCAGAGACGCTCTGTCGTGGAAATCTGATTGAGCCCTGGTACGTCGACGCAGATGCGCAGCCCCCCATCCTCGCCTGGATGTGGGGCCACAGCTGGTAGACGGCGGCAACCTCTCATGATCCTTGACTCCTGTAGTTCTTGAATGGCCTTGTCAGCGAACTCCTGCTGGTCTGACCTTCCTTTCCTGGCTCCTTCTCGAGGGAAACATGCTTCGAAGCACGCCTCCACATGGTGCCCAAGCGCCTCCCTCGTGACCCTGGCTAGGTCAGTGGCCCTCCAGGTGAGAGCCCCCGAGCCCTGTCTGAGGAGGGCGCCGGGCGCGCTTTCCTATGCAATGGAAGGGGGGTCCCCCTGGGCAGACACGGGCCCTGAGGCGCCTGGCTCCTGAGGGGCTGAGCCTGACGATGTCTTCTTCTTCTTGGGGGTGGTCTCAGGAAGCCTCCTGCTTCCGCGATCTGGGTCTTCTAGTGACGCAGCCTGATAGGCTCGCTCCAGGGAACACACTGCATCCTTCTCTTCACAAGGCACCGTGATGATGCCGCCACTTCCTGGCATCTTGAGGACGTTGTAGCCCTGGTGAGTCACGGCCATGAACTTGGCCAGCGTTGGGTACCCGAGGATGGCGTTGTACGGCAGGCGGATGTGGGTGACGTCGAAGTCGATGAGCTCGGTGCGGTAGTTGTTGCGAGCCCCGAAGGTGACAGTGAGGCGGACCTGCCCGATCGGGACTGTGGAACCGTCGGTGATTCCGGAGAAAGGCTTGGTTGGCTGAAGCTGGTCGTAGGGCACTTGGAGATTATTGAACGTTTCCACGGACAGGACGTTGAGCCCTGCCCCACCATCGATGAGGGTCTTGGTGACCAGCACGTTGCTCATGACCGGGGAGCAAAGCATCGGGAGGACTCCTGTCGTGGCCTCGCACTTGAGCTGGTCTGCTGAGCTGAACGTGGTGGCGCACGCCGACCACCTGAGGGGGCGCGTTGCTTCGAGCTTGGGGAGAACCGCATTCACTTCGCGGGCAAACTGCTTGAAGATACGTTGAGAGGCTGGGGCTTGAGCTCCGCCCAGGATGCAGGCGATTGCGCGCGGCTCCTGGAAGCCCCCAGCCCCCTCGTCTTGATGACGGTCTTCGTTCCTCCTTGGCTGAGGCGGCAGCGGAGGTAGGCCTGCGTTGCCTTGAGGGTGATCCTCACGAGGCTGATCCCTCCAGTCTCCCTCGCGAGGCAGGTCCCGCCAACGGTCCTTGCAAGGCTGGTCGCGCCACCCCTGGTGCGGGCTGCGATCTTCCCAGCGTCCTGGGTTTCTTCCTCCTCCTCGGCCGTAGTCCCGGTCAGCACGGTCAGGGCGACGGCCGATCCTTCCTTCTCGCACGGCGTGGAGTTCTTGACATTCGTTGGTGTTGTGGGTGTGGAGGTCGTGGTACACACAGTACCGGCTGCCTCTGGAGGATTCGGGCAGATCCTTGCCCCGCTTGGTGTCTGGTTCTGCCGCAAGTACGGCAGCCCCCTTGCGCTTCACGTCCTTGGCCTTGGGCTTCTTCTCTTCTGGGTCCGCGGCAGGCAGCTCGAGGAGGGAGAGACGTCCCTCCTCAGCCCTGGCGCACTTGTTCGCCAAGTTGAACAGCTCCAGGGAGGTGCAGAGGTCTTCATGCATCGCCAGCTCCTCCTTCATCTTGACGTCGCGCACGCCATCGGAGAAAGCCGAGATGATGGCTTCCTCAGACACCTTGGGGATCTTGAGGCGCGCACTGTTGAAGTGCTGGATGTACTTTTGCAGGGTCTCTCCGGGTTGTTGCTTGATGCAGCGCATGTCGCTCACGGCGGGTGGCCGGTCGCGGGTACCTTGGAAGTTGGCGATGAAGCGGGTGCGCATCTGGTCCCAGGAGGAGACCGTGCCCGGAGCCAGATTCAGGAGCCAGGTTCGAGCTCCTTCCTTGAGCGCCATGGGGAACCAGTTCGCCATGACCTTTTCATCCCCGCTGGCAGCCTCGATGCCCAGCTCATAGAGCTGGAGGAACTCTGCGGGATCAGTTGTGCCGTCGTAGCGAGGAGGCAGGTCTGGCTTGAACTTGCCGGGCCAAGCAACGCTACGCAGCTCAGTGGGGTAGGCACGACAGCCGGCGGTGGCCACGAAAGGCTTCGGCTGGTGGAGAGCTTGGTCTTGAGGGTCCCCACGCGCTGCAGCTAGGAGCAGAGCGCGGTCATGGCATGCCGGAGCTGGAGCAGGGTCGCGGCGTGCCGGAGCAGGGAGCGCCCTGGCAGCTCCTTGCAGGCGAGGGACTTCTTGGCAGCTCCGTTCTTGTTGCGCTGGCACCTGACGGAGCGGGTTCCGCCCAGGGGCCAGGCGCCTTGGAGCCATGGCATCTTCTTGGAGAGGAGGCGGCAGGTGCGCCTCTGGAGCTTCGTTGCCCACGCGAGGCGGGGTGTGGCGCAGAGGAACGGACGGCGCGGAAGAGCCCCCTGCGGCGCGGACAAGCTCGGCGACGCGGTTGAGCCACTCTTCATAGACGTCGTCGACGGGGCGGTAGCACAGGAGCTCGTTTGCCGTGAGGAGCGCAGCTCGAGCCTCCAAGGGTGCGCGGAGCGCGCGGGACGAAGAACCGGCTGGTGCGAGCAATGGAGTAGCGGTGCGACTGTCTTGGCGCACGGACGGATGCTGAGACGACACTTGCTGCTCGCCCCCCGCCGGGCCGGTGGCGGCGTTGACGGCGGGCGACGGGGAACAACAAGGACACCCACTGACGGGGGCCGTCTGGGCGACGCGAGAGGTGATGGCGGCCCGGCGCTCGGCGCGAGCCCGACGAGCGTCGGACATGGACGTGACGGTCGGAGGAGAACGGAGTGGTGGAGGAAAGATTCCGGCGCACCCCTACCTGGCGCGCCAAATGTCGGATTCACGGGTTCCGGCAGACCCTTAAGGTTCGAACACTGGGGTGCACGCGGAGATCAAGCCTTCTACCTCCCCGTCTCACAAAGATCTAAACTACTAAAAGAAAAACACAAGAGACACAAGGTTTATACTAGTTCGGGCCACCGTTGTGGTGTAATACCCTACTCCAGTGTGTGGTGGGTGGATTGCCTCTTGGGGCTGATGATGATGAACAATACAAGGAAGAACAGCCTCGCAAGGGTCTGTCCTTGGCTGGGGTGATGAACTGCTAGGAGGAGTTCAGTCACCCTTCTCTCTCTCTCTCTCTCTCTACTTGCGAACCGGACGAACCAACCAACCGAACCCCATGCTACGTGGGTGGCCGGTCCTATTTATAGGCAAAGGCCCTGGGCCTCTCCCCAAATATTGAGCGGGAAGGGCGCCAACAATTGGCCAATTCGAAGGGGAACATCTAGTACACTTATCCTGACTAAAGTTGGTCTTTGCCTGCCAAAGGCTCTGCGGTGACGTCGCGCTGGGCTCCATGGTGACCTCCGTCTCGTAGTCCGCTTGGTCTTGGTCTCGTTGCACCGAAATGGCAACCTTTGTCTGATGCCTCGGTACTCCACGGCTGCGCTTGCCCCCTTTGCACCAAAGGGGAAAGAAGGACGCTGGGCGCGCTGGCGCCCGCCTGGCACCCTCGATCGTCATGGCTTGCGTCATGGGCACCTCGCAAGGCACCCCGCCTTGATTTCTCCGCCTCCTCGTGAGCCAGCCTGAGGAGGCTGCGCCGTGTCGTCCGCCCCGCGAGGCTTGGCCCCTCGCGAGGGTCTTGAGTCTTGTGTTGATGAATTTGGGCCATGTTGGGCCTCCTTTGAGCCACGCCGCAGGCCGCAGGCAGGCAAGTCTGGGTTCCCCCGTTCCCAGAACGCCGACAGAGACTTTCTCACCCGTAGCGAAGCTGAAGTCCATTCAAATCATGTTAGCAATTGTCGCATTCTATGATTATGAGATATGGCAAATGGACGTCAAAACGACATTCCTTAATGGTTTCCTTAAGGAAGAATTGTATATGATGCAGCCAGAAGGTTTTGTCGATCCTAAGAATGCTGACAAGGTGTGCAAGCTCCAATGCTCGATTTATGGGCTGGTGCAAGCATCTCGGAGTTGGAACATTCGTTTTGATGAGATGATCAAAGCGTTTGGGTTTACCCAGACTTATGGAGAAGCCCTCATTTACAAGAAAGTGAGTGGAAGCTCTGTAGCATTTCTCATATTGTATGTGGATGACATACTGTTGATGGGAAATGATATAGAATTCTTGGAAAGCATAAAGGCCTACTTGAACAAGTGTTTTTCAATGAAGGATCTTGGAGAAGCTGCTTATATATTAGGCCTCAAGATCTATAGAGATAGATCGAGACGCCTAATTGGTCTTTCACAGAGTACGTACCTTGACAAGATATTGAAGAAGTTCAATATGGATCAGTCCAAGAAGGGGTTCTTGCCTATGTTGCAAGGTACGAGATTGAGCACGGCTCAATGCCCAACCACGGGAGAAGATAGAGAAAAGATGAGTGTCGTCCCCTATGCCTCGGCCATAGGGTTTATCATGTATGCTATGCTGTGTACCAGACCTGATGTAAACTTTGCCGTAAGTTTGGTAGGAAGGTACCAAAGTAATCCCGGCATGGAACACTGGATAGCGGTTAAGAATATCCTGAAGTACCTGAAGAGGACTAAGGATATGTTTCTTGTTTATGGAGGTGACGAAGAGCTCGTCGTAAAGGGTTACGTCGATGCTAGCTTCGACACAGATCTGGATGACTCTAAGTCACAAACCGGATACGTGTATATTTTGAATGGTGGGGCAGTAAGCTGGTGCAGTTGCAAGCAAAGCGTTGTGGCGGGATCTACATGTGAAGCAGAGTACATGGCAGCCTCGGAGGCAGCACAAGAAGCAATCTGGGTGAAGGAGTTCATTACCGACCTATGAGTCATTCCCAATGCGTCGGGCCCGATGACTCTCTTCTGTGACAACACTGGAGCTATTGCCCTTGCCAAGGAGCCCAGGTTTCACAGGAAGACCAGGCATATCAAGCGTCGCTTCAATTCCATTCGTGAAAGTGTTCAAAATGGAGACATAGATATTTGTAAAGTACATACGGACCTGAATGTGGCAGATCCGTTGACTAAACCTCTCCCTAGAGCAAAACATGATCAACACCAGAACTCTATTGGTGTTCGATTCATCACAATGTAACTAGATTATTGACTCTAGTGCAAGTGGGAGACTATTGGAAATATGCCCTAGAGGCAATAATAAAATGGTTATTATTATATTTCCTTGTTCATGATACTTGTCTATTGTTCATGCTATAATTGTGTTATCCGGAAATCGTAATACATGTGTGAATACATAGACCACAACACGTCCCTAGTGAGCCTCTAGTTGACTAGCTCGTTGATCAAAAGATAGTCATGGTTTCCTGACTATGGACATTGGATGTCATTGATAACGGGATCACATCATTAGGAGAATGATGTGATGGACAAGACCCAATCCTAAGCATAGCTTAAAGATCGAGTAGTTCGTTTGCTATAGCTTTTCCAAATGTCAAGTATCATTTCCTTAGACCATGAGATTGTGCAACTCCCGGATACTGTAGGAGTGCTTTGGGTGTGCCAAACGTCACAACGTAACTGGGTGACTATAAAGGTACACTACGGGTATCTCTGAAAGTGTCTGTTGGGTTGGCACGAATCGAGACTGGGATTTGTCACTCTGTATGACGGAGAGGTATCTCTGGGCCCACTCGGTAATGCATCATCATAATGAGCTCAATGTGACCAAGTGGTTGATCATGGGATCATGCATTATGGTAGGAGTAAAGTGACTTGCCGGCAACGAGATTGAACGAGGTATTAGGATACTGACGATCGAGTCTCGGGTAAGTAACGTACCGATTGACAAAGGGAATTGTATACGGGATTGATTGAATCCTCGACACCGTGGTTCATCCGATGAGATCATCGAGGAGCATGTGGGAGCCAACATGGGTATCCCGATCCTGCTATTGGTTATTGACCGGAGAGTCGTCTCGGTCATGTCTGCGTGTCTCCCGAACCCGTAGGGTCTACACACTTAAGGTTCGGTGACTCTAGGGTTGTTGAGATATTAGTATACGGTAACCCGAAAGTTGTTCGGAGTCCCGGATGACATCTTGGACCTCACGAGGAGTTCTGGAATGGTCCAGAGGTGAAGATTTATATATAGGAAGTCAAGTTTCGGCCATCGGGAAAGTTTCGGGGGTAATCGGTATTGTACCGGGACCACCGGAAGGGTCCCCGGGGTCCACTGGGTGGGGCCACCTATCCCAGAGGGCCCCATGGGCTGAAGTGGGAGGGGAACCAGCCCCTAGTGGACTGGTGCGCCCCCCATGGGCCTCCTCCTGCGCCTAGGGTTGGGAACCCTAGGGGTGGGGGCGCCCCACTTGGCTTGGGGGGCCCTCCACCCCCCCTTGGCCGCCGCTCCCCTTGGAGATTGCATCTCCTAGGGCCGGCGCCCCCCTAGGGGTCCTATATATAGTGGGGGGAGGGAGGGAAGCCGCACCCTAGCCCCTGGTGCCTCCCTCTCCCTCCCGTGACACTTCTCCCTCTCCCTGAGCTTGGCGAAGCCCTGCCGAGATCACCGTTGCTTCCACCACCACGCTGTCGTGCTGCTGGATCTCCATCAACCTCTCCTTTCCCCTTGCTGGATCAAGTTGGAGGAGACGTCTTCCCAACCGTACGTGTGTTGAACGCGGAGGTGCCGTCCGTTCGGCGCTAGGTCATCGGTGATTTGGATCACGACGAGTACGACTCCATCAACCCCGTTCTCTTGAACGCTTCCGCTCGCGATCTACAAGGGTATGTAGATGCACTCCCCTCTCCCTCATTGCTAGATGACTCCATAGATTGATCTTGGTGATGCGTAGAAAATTTTAAAATTCTGCTATGTTCCCCAACATTCTCCTAGGCGGATAGATTGGTAGGAAAATACCATCGCTCGGCCCCGACCGCCACTCATAAGGAAAGCAATCAAAGAACACCTCATAATTCAAATGTGTCACACAATGTTTACCATAAGTGCATGGTACGGGACTTGCCAATTTCAACACAAGTATTTCTCAATTCCACAGTTACTCAACTAGCACGACTCTAATATTACCATCTTTATATCTCAAAACAACTATCAATTTTCAAACTTCTCATAATATCTAATGCACTCTATATGAAAGTTATTATTATAGCCATGCTGGATGCCTATCATATTAGGACTAATTTTATAGCCAAAGCAAATTACCATGCTATTCTAAAATACTCTCAAAATAGTTTGAGTGAAGCATGAGAGATCAATAATTTCTATAAAATAAAAACCACCACCATGCTCTAAAAAGATATAAGTGAAACACTAGAGCAAAATTTATGTAGCTCAAAAGTTATAAGTGAAGCACATAGAGTATTCTAATAAATTCTGATTCATGTGTGTCTCTCCCAAAAGGTGTGTGCAGCAAGGATGATTGTGGTAAACTAAAAAGCAAAGACTCAAATCATACAAGACGCTCCAAGCAAAACACATATCATGTGGTGAATAAAAATATAGCCTCAAGTAAAGTTACCGATAGATGAAGACGAAAGAGGGGATGCCTTCCAGGGCATCCCCTAACTTAGGCTTTTGGATGTCCTTGGATTTTAACTTGGGGTGCCTTGGGAATCCCCAAGCTTAGGCTCTTGCCACTCCTTGTTCCAAAATCCATCAAATTTTTACCCAAAAACTTGAAAACTTCACAACACAAAACTCAACATAAAATCTCATGAGCTCCGTTAGTATAAGAAAACAAACAACCACTTTAATGTACTGTAATGAACTTATTCTTTATTTATATTGGTGTTAAACCTACTGTATTACAACTTCTCTATGGTTCATACCCCCCGATACTAGCCATAGATTCATCAAAATAAGCAAACAACACACGAAAAACAGAATCTGTCAAAAACAGAACAGTCTGTAGTAATCTATAAGTTTAGAATACTTATGTAAGTCCAAAAATCCTGAGAAATTAGGATGTCCTAAATAATTTTTATATTTATCTACTGCAGTTGGAATTGGTATTTTATCGCTCTCTGGTAAAAAATGAAAATTATTCTTGTTAGCGCATACTTTCTGTTTTTTCAGCAAGATCAAATAACAATCACCCAAGAAGATCCTAAAGGCTTTAATTGGGACAAACACTAATTAAAACATAAAAACACAATCATAACATAGGATATCTGATTTATTTACTACTAAACAGGAAGAAAAGGCAAGGAACAAAAATAAAATTGGGTTGCCTCCCAACAAGCGCTATTGTTTAACGCCCCTAGCTAGGCATAAAAACAAGAATAGATCTAGGTATTGCCCTCTTTGGTATGCAATCCATATGTGGCTCTCATAATAGATTCATAAGGTAATTTAATTTTCTTTCTAGGAAAGTGTTCCATGCCTTTCCTTAACGGAATTTGGAATCTAATATTTCCTTCTTTCATGTCAATAATTGCACCAATCGTTCCAAGGAAAGGTCTACGAAGAATAATAGGACATGTAGGAATGCAATCCATATCAAGAACAATGAAATCTACGGGCACATAATTCCTATTTGAAACAATAAGAACATCATTAATCCTTCCCATAGGTTTCTTAATGGTGGAATCCGCAAGATGCAAATTTAAAGAAAAATCATCAAATTCACGGGAACCTAGCACATCACACAAAGTTTTTGGAATCGTGGAAACACTAGCACCCAAATCACATAAAGCATAGCATTCATGATCTTTAACCTTAATTTTAATAGTAGGTTCCCACTCATCATAAATTTTTCTAGGAATAGAAACTTCTAAATCAATCTTTTCTTCATAAGATTGCATTAAAGCATCAACGATATGTTTAGTAAAGGCCTTATTTTGATCATAAGCATGAGGAGAATTTAACACGGATTGCAACAAGGAAATACAATCTTTCAAAGAACAATTATCATAATTAAATCCCTTGAAATCCAAAATAGTGGCTTCGTTGCTATGTAAAGTTTTCACCTCTTCAATCCCACTTTTACCAATTTTTGCATCAAGATCTAAAAATCCCGAATCATTGGGATGCCTTTTAACTAAAGTTGACTCATCTGCAGTCCCATCTTTATCAAGATTCATATTGGCAAACAAAGGCTTAATAGGAGACACACCAATCACTTTTAGATCTTCATCATTATTATCATGAAAACTAGAAGAACACGCTTTCACAAAGCAATCTTTTTTAGCACACATCCTAGCGGTTCTTTCTTTGCACTCATCAATGGAAATTCTCATGTCTTTGAGAGACTCATTGATGTCATGCTTAGGAGTAATAGATCTAAGTTTCAAAGAATCAACATCAAGAGAAATTCTATCCACGTTCCTAGCCAACTCATCAATCTTAAGCAATTTTTCTTCAAGCAAAGCATTGAAATTCTTTTGCGAATTAATAAATTCTTTAACACTAGTCTCAAAATAAGGGGCTAACTTATTAAAATTTCCATAAGATTTGTTGTTGGAATTACCATAATTATTAGAGGAATTAATACAGAACGACCTAGAATTAAAGTTTCCTCTATACGCATTATTACCAAAGTTGTTCCTACCAACAAAATTCACATCCAAGGATTCATTATTATTCTCAATCAAAGTGCACAAAGGCATATCATTAGGATCAGAAGAAACACTCTTATTAGCAAACTATTTCATAAGTTCATCCATCTTTCCACTCAAAACATTAGTCTCTTCTATCGCATGAACCATTTTACTAGTGGATCTTTCGGTATGCCATTGAGAATAATTAACCATAATATTATCTAGGAGTTTAGTAGATTCTCCTAAAGTGATTTCCATAAAAGTGCCTCCCGCGGCCGAATCTAAAGGATTTCTAGAAGCAAAATTCGATCCAGCATAAAAATTCTGTATAATCATCCATAAATTCAAACCATGTGTAGGGAAATTACGTATCATTAATTTCATCCTCTCCCAAGCTTGTGCAACATGCTCATGATCAAGTTGCTTAAAATTCATAATATCGTTTCTAAGAGAGATGATCTTAGCGGGAGGAAAATACTTAGAGATAAAAGCATCTTTGCACTTATTCCATGAATCAATACTATTCTTAGGCAAAGAAGAGAACCAAGTTTTAGCACGATCTCTAAGCGAAAACAGAAATAGCTTCAATTTAATAATATCATTATCCACATCTTTCTTCTTTTGCATATCACATAAATCAACAGAGTTGTTTAGATGGGTAGTGGCATCTTCACTAGGAAGGCCAGAAAATTGATCTTTGATGACAAGATTCAGCAAAGCAGTATTAATTTCACAAGATTCAGCATCGGTAAGAGGAGCAATCGGAGTGCTAGTAAAATCATTGTTGTGGGTATTGGGGAAGTCACATAATTTTGTATTATCTTGAGCCATCGTGACAAACAATCAATTCAACACACAGTCACACAAGAGGCAAGCGAAACAAGGCGAACGGAAAAAATGGCGAACGGAAAAGAGGCGAATAAAACGGCAAGGGTGAAGTGGGGGAGAGGAAAACGAGAGGCAAATGGCAAATAATTTAATGCGAGGGATAAGAGTTTGCGATGGGTACTTGGTATGTCTTGACTTGAGCGTAGATCTCCCCCGCAACGGTGCCAGAAATCCTTCTTGCTACCTCTTGAGCATGCGTTGGTTTTCCCTTGAAGAGGAAATGGTGATGCAGCAAAGTAGTGTCAGTATTTCCCTCAGTTTTTGAGAACCAAGGTATCAATCCAGTAGGAGACTACACGCAAATTGCCTAGTACCTGCACAAACAAACAAGAACCTCGCAACCAACACGATAAAGGGGTTGTCAATCCCTTCACGGTCACTTACAAAAGTGAGATCTGATAAAGATAATAAGATAAATATTTTTAGTATTTTTGTTGTATAGATTGAAAAGTAAAGATTGCAAAATAAAATAAATAGTAAACTAGAATTGTAGATCAGAAACTTATATGATGTAAAGTTGACCCGGGGGCCATAGGTTTCACTAGTGGCTTCTCTCAAGATAGAATATATTACAGTTGGTGGACAAATTACTGCCAAACAATTGATAGAAAAGCGCATAGTTATGAGAATGTCTAGGCATGATCATAAACATAGGCATCACGTCTGTGTCAAGTAGACCGAAACGATTCTGCATCTACTACTATTACTCCACACATCGACCGCTATCCAGCATGCATCTAGAGTATTAAGTTCATAAGAACAGAGTAACGCATTAGGCAAGATGACACAATGTAGAGGGATAAACTCAAGCAATATGATATAAACCCCATCCTTTTATCCTCGATGGCAACAATACAATACATGTCGGTTCCCTTTCTGTCACCGGGATCGAGCACCGCAAGATTGAACCCAAAGCTATGCACTTCTCCCATTGCAAGAAAGATCAATCTAGTAGGCCAAACCAAACTGATAGTTCGAAGAGACTTGCAAAGATATCAAATCATGCATATAAGAATTCAAAGAAGAATCAAATATTGTTCATAGATAAACTTGATCATAAACCCACAATTCATCAGATCTCGACAAACACACCGCAAAAAATATTACATCGAATAGATATCCAAGAACATCGAGGAGAACTTTGTATTGAGATCCAAAGAGAGAGAAGAATCCATCTAGCTAATAACTATGGACCCGAAGGTCAGTGGTAAACTACTCACACGTCATCGGAGAGGCTATGGTGTTGATGTAGAAGCCCTCCGTGATCGAATCCCCCTTCGGCAGATCACCAGGAAAGGTCCCCAGATGCGATCTCATGGGTACAGAAAGTTGCGCGGTGGAAAAGTGGTTTCATGGCTCCCCTGGATGTTTTCAGGGTATAAGAGTATATATAGGCGAAAGAAGTAGGTCGGTGGAGCTACGAGGGGCCCACAAGGGTGGGGGGCGCCGCCCTACATCGTGGGCACCTCGTTGCTTCCTTGACCTCAACTCCAAGTCTCCTGGATTGCGTTTGTTCCAAAAAAGATCCTCGCAAAGGTTTTGTTCCATTTGGATTCCGTTTGATATTCCTTTTCTACGAAACACTAAAATAGGCAAAATAAACATCAATTTGCACTGGGCCTTCGGTTAATAGGTTAGTCCCAAAAATAATATAAAAGTGCATATTAAAGCCCATTAAACATCCAAAATAGATAATATAATAGCATGGAACAATCAAAAATTATAGATACAGTGGAGACGTATCAGCCATCAGAGCCCGGATCTTTGCAAAACTTGGCACGTATTTCTTCCGTTCTGTTGTGCTGATACAGTCCGGAAGATGATGTCTACTACTAAGCCGGCTGGCGTGGTAACCCGGTAGGGGCTCCTTCTGGTGAGGTATCTTGGCAATAAAACCAAGTCTGGTTCCAATCTTTGGGGTGACTCGGTGGGTTAGCAGCTGGGGAGATGGCCTCTTTTTGGCGTTGTATGGATATGCCACCTAGTTCAAGACTAGGTCCATCTGTGAAGTCATTTTGCCGATTCAAGTAGTAGAACTCTCTAAATAGTTCTACGGTAGCCGCCTGTTGAAGGTACACCTCGCAGAACACTTGGAAATTGCAGATGTTTGAAACGGAACTCGGTCTGATATCTTGTGGATGGAGCTTGAAGAAATGCAGCACATCACGGAAGAATCCTGAGTCAGGAAGACTAAAGCTCCAAACCATATGATCCGTAAAAACCACCACTTCACCATGTTTGGGCTCGGGGCGAGTTTCATTACCCGGAACTCTCCTGTGGATGGCTTCTTTCTTGGCTAACACGCTAGTCTGAACGTATGTGTTCAAGTCTTTCTCCGTAACCTGGGAAACAATCCAGTTGCAAGCAGTAACAGCTACCACTGTAATTTTGTATCTACCACAATTCAAAAAAGCAGTAAAATTCTAGCCTAAGGTGGTGGAAGTGGAAAGGTTTGGATACCCGAATGAGATCTTCTATGGAGAGATGTCGTTCTAATAATGAAAATGATGTTGAAACTACTTCCGCATAAGATTTATGACTTATCTAGAATGAAAGTCATCAAATTTGATGGAAACAATGCAATAATAGAAAGAACACCGACGGACAAGCCCAAACCCTAATGCAGATCTGAAGTTGAGGAAGAGAAGCACTTACAGTTGCAGATGGACTGCGGTGGCTTGCCGGAGTCCTCTGGTCCGACCAGGTTGATGCAGCGGCCTGCATTGATGCAGCGGTCGGAGGTCGCGCCGGCAGAGCTCGAGCACCGGTGCGGTCGTGCGAAGGAGGAAGACAAAGTAGGAAACGAAGGAGGAAGTGATAAAGACCCCCTGCCCCTATTTATAAGGGGGTGGCTACAAGGCATGCACGGGAATCAAGGGGGCCGAAATCATTATATGGCTATATGGACGCCTCGATTCTTGGGACATTTATTAAGATAAAGATCAGTTAAGATGTTCTCGGCCACGTGCGAAGTTAATGTGAAGTGATGTCATGGCGGCTTAAGAAAATTCTGTGAGCTGACATCACGCCGGTTTATAGCAAGGTTTAACAAATAAAGGCGATGGAAGATTTTGACAGGTCAGATATTGAAGATTGACATGAACAAGTTCAAATCAACCTAGGCCTAATGTTGGGGATATGACTATTGGGTACAAACCGCCTAGGAGGGGCCAGGTCATACCACTGGTGGGTTACCAATGAAGATGGCGAATCATATGAGCCCATTGACGACCCAAGACCCAGAGGAGACTTAAGGCTCGGGAGGATTAACTGCCATGTATATATGACTTGCGTTGTAAGGCATGCGTAGTTAGTCACCGAGCCGAATGATACGTATTCGTCGTATCTATAATTTTTGATTGTTCCATGCCAATATTATTCAACTTTCATATACTTT
This sequence comes from Triticum monococcum, assembly GCA_034509565.1. NCBI lineage: Eukaryota > Viridiplantae > Streptophyta > Magnoliopsida > Poales > Poaceae > Triticum > Triticum monococcum. Next base: position 482,700,344 of record CM067843.1, read on the forward strand.
TTGGCAACTTTTTATATTATTTTTGGGACTAACATATTGATCCAGTGCCCAGTGCCAATTCCTGTCTGTTGCATGTTTTTTGTTTCGCAGAATATCCATATAAAACGGAGTCCAAACGGAATAAAAACTGACGGAGGTTTTTTTGGAATATATATGATTTTTGGGAAGAAAAATCCACGCGAGACGATGCTCGAGGGGCCCACGAGGTAGGGGGGCACGCCCCAGGGAGGCAGGCGCGCCCCTTCCCTCGTGGCCACCCAGTAAGGTAGTTGGTGCCCTTCTTTCGCTGCGAGAAAGCTAATTTCCGGATAGAGATCGTGTCAAAATTTTAGCCCAATCGGAGTTATGTATGTCTGGGAATATAAGAAACGGTGAAAGGGAAGAATCTGAGAACGCAGAAACAGAGAGAGACAGAGAGACAGATCCAATCTCGGAGGGGCTCTCGCCCCTCCCGTGCCATGGAGGACATGGACCAGAGGGGAAACCCTTCTCCCATCTAGGGAGGAGGTCAAGGAAGAAGAATAAGGAGGGGGGCTCTCTCCCCCTCGCTTCCGGTGGCACCGGAGTGCCACCGGGGGCCATCATCATCACCGCGATCTACACCAACACCTCCGCCATCTTCACCAACATCTCCATCACCATCCCCCCTCTATCTACAGCGGCCCACTATCCCGCAACCCGCTGTACCCTCTACTAGAACATGGTGCTTTATGCTTCATATTATTATCCAATGATGTGTTACCATCCTATGATGTCTGAGTAGATTTTCGTTGTCCTATCGATGGTTGATGAATTGCTATGATTGATTTAATTTGCTTGTGGTTATGTTGCTTTCCTTTGGTGCCCATCATATGATTGCATGCATGGATCACACCCTAGGGTTAGTTGTATGTTGATAGTACTATGTATTGGAGGGCAAGAGTGACAGAAGCTTCAACCTAGCATAGAAATTGATGCATACGGGATTGAAGGGGGACCAATATACCTTAATGCTATGGTTGGGTTTTACCTTAATGAACATTGGTAGTTGCGGATGCTTGCTAATAGTTCCAATCATAAGTGCATAGAATTCCAAGTCAGGGATGACATGCTAGCAGTGGCCTCTCCCACATAATACTTGCTATCGGTCTAGTAAAGTAGTCAATTTCTTAGGGGCAATTTCACAACTCCTACCACCACTTTTCCACACTCGCTATACTTACTTTATTGTTTCTTTATCTAAACATCCCCTACTTTTTATTTACGTACTCTTTATTATCTTGCAAACCTATCCAAGAACACCTACAAAGTACTTCTAGTTTATACTTGTTCTAGGTAAAGCGAACGTCAAGCATGCGTAGAGTTGTATCGGTGGTCGATAGAACTTGAGGGAATATTTGTTCTACCTTTAGCTCCTCGTTGGGTTCGACACTCTTACTTATCGAAAACTGTTGCGATCACCTATACTTGTGGGTTATCAAGACCTTTTTCTGGCGCCGTTGCCGGGGAGCAATAGCGTGGGGTGAATATTCTCGTGTGTGCTTGTTTGCTTTATCACTAAGTAATTTTTATTTGCTGTTCTTAGTTGTTTTCTATCTATAGTTATGGGTAGGAAACGCAAAATACCAAAAAAATTAGTTGTACCTACTGAACCAATGGTTGAAGAACCACTCAAAGTCTATCACACTGCTGAAGCTTATTACTTGGATCATCTTCGATCCCTTTGTGCTCGTGCCGAAACCCCAACTAGCTTAATTGAGGGCAAATCTTTAGATGAGCTTGCTTGTTATGTGCGACACCGTATATCTGAAAAAGGGAAATTATTATGGAGTCAAATTCAACGTTTGCAATGTTATGCTTGGAATTTATGTGAATTATATGATTTTACTTGTTGTTCTGAAAACCCTAAGAAACACCTTCCCTACCAATGTGAGTTTATTGATAATGGAATCTTATCTTCTTATGCTAAAGGTGTTTATAGTTACTATGATATTCAACAAATTGAGGAATTTGTTGCTTTTGAGGGTGCTTATGAAATTGCTTCTTTGATTGAAAAGTATGATGCTACTTTTCACAAATCTGAAAATTTTGCTATACTTAAATATTATGCTTCTAATACCTATGTTAAACAATATATTGAGGAATACTCCGCTGTCCAAGAAGAGACTAATATTTTGCAGGAGTCTATGGAAGAAGAAATTGATGAAACTGTGAGCTCATTGGATGAAAAAGATGAGGAGGAGAGTGAAGAACAAAAGGAGGAAGAGCGGATTAGCTACCTGTGCACACCTTCTAATGAGAGTAACTCTTCAACTCATACATTGTTTAATTCCCCTTCGTACTTACCGAAGGATGAATGCTATGATAATTGCTATGATCTCGTCGATTCTTTTGAAATATCACTTTTTTGATGATGCTTGCTATGCTTGTGGCCAAGATGCCAATATGAATTATGCTTATGGAGATGAACTTGCTATAGTTCCTTAGGTTAAACATGAAATTGTTGCTATTGCACCCACGCATGATAGTCCTATTATCTTTTTGAATTCTCCCGACTACACTATATCGGAGAAGTTTGCACTTATTAAGGATTATATTGATGGGTTGCCTTTTACCATTGCACATGATGATTTTGATGAATATAATATGCATGTGCTTGCTGCTCCTACTTGCAATTATTATGAGAGAGGAACTATATCTCCACCTCTCTATGTTTCCAATATGATAAAATTGCAAGAAACTATTTATACTATGCATTGGCCTTTACTATGTGTGCATGAATTGTTCTTTTATGACATGCCGATGCATATGAAGAGAGTTAGACTTCGTCATTATATTATTTATGTTACTTTGTGCTCACTACTAAATTACAAATCATTGTTAATTAAAATTGGCTTTGATATAACTTGGGATCCGGGTGGATCCATTACTTGAGCACTTTATGCCTAGCTTAATGGCTTTAAAGAAAGCGCTGCCAGGGAGACAACCCGGAAGTTTTAGAGAGTCATTTATTTCTGTTGAGTGCTTTCATATAGTTTAAAAACAACAAAAATAAAGAGGGGAACCCAAAATTTTTTCTAAAAGAAAAGTGAAAGTGAGAGAGACGAGTATTGTGAAAGTGGGGGACGTCCTTGAACTTTGTTCATGCCCATGTAAACTTTGTGAATCTTGATTACAGAAACTTTTCAATCAAAATAATTATCCCCTTGTACAATTCCATTGTATTATAAAAATAATGTGCCAAGGTTTGCCTTTAGGATGTTTACATTTGCTTGATGGTTTGTACGGTGCAGGACAGAAACTTTGGCTCTAGTGCGCGATTTTACATTTTTAGCTGGAACGTCAAATGGTTCTGATTCTTTTTTCACTGTCTTCCTATACAAATTTTTATTTTTCCTAATTTTTGTAGAATCTTTGAAGTATCAGAAGTATAGTGAATGTTCAGATTGCTACAGACTGTTCTGTTTTAGACAGATTCTGTTTTTGATGCATAGTTTGCTTGTTTTGATGAAACTATCAATTTATATCAGTGGATTAAGCCATGAAAAAGTTATATTACAGTAGACACAATGCAAAAACAAAATATGAATTGGTTTTCAATAGTACCTAGAGTAGTGATTTGCTTTATTATACTAACGGATCTTACCGAGTTTTCTGTTGAAGTTTTGTGTGGATGAAGTGTTCGATGACCGAGAAGGTTTCGATGTGAGAAGAAGGAAGAGAGGCAAGAGCTCAAGCTTGGGGATGCCCGAGGCACCCCAAGTAAATATTCAAGGATACTCAAGCGTCTAAGCTTGGGGATGCTGGGGAGGCATCCCCTCTTTCTTCAACAAATATCGGTATGTTTTCAGGATTCGTTTCGTTCATGCGATTTGTGCAATCTTGGAGCGTCTTTTGCATTTAGTTTTCATTTTTCTTTTATGCACCATGCTGGTATGAGATTGTCCTTGGTTGATTTATATAATGCTCATTGCACTTCACTTATATCTTTTGAGTATGGCTTTATAGAATGCTTCATGTGCTTCACTTATATCATTTGAAGTTTGGATTGCCTGTTTCTCTTCACATAGACAACCGCCAGTTAGAGAATGCTCTTTTGCTTCACTTATACTTGTTAGAGCACGGTCATATCTTTTGTAGAAAGAATTAAACTCTCTTGCTTCACTTATATCTATTTAGAGAGATGATAGGAACTGGTCATTCACATGGTTAGTCATAAAATCCTACATAAAACTTGTAGATCGCTGAATATGATATGTTTGATTCCTTGCAATAGTTTTGCGATATAAGGATGGTGATATTAGAGTCATGCTAGTCGGGTAATTGTGAAATTAAGAAATACTTGTGTTGAGGTTTGCAAGTCCCGTAGCATGCACGTATGGTGAACCGTTATGTAACGAAGTCGGAGCATGAGGTGTTTATTGATTGTCTTCCTTATGAGTGGCGGTCGGGGACGAGCGATGGTCTTTTCCTACCAATCTATCCCCCTAGGAGCATGCGCATAGTACTTTGTTTCGATGACTAATAGATTTTTGCAATAAGTATGTGAGTTCTTTATGACAAATGTTGAGTCCATGGATTATACGCACTCTCACCCTTCCATCATTGCTAGCCTCTTCGGTACCGTGCATTGCCCTTTCTCACCTCAAGAGTTGGTGCAAACTTCGCCGGTGCATCCAAACCCCGTGATATGATACGCTCTGTCACACATAAGCCTCATTATATCTTCCTCAAAACAGCCACCATACCTACCTATCATGGCATTTCCATAGCCGTTCCGAGATATATTGCCATGCAACTTCCATCATCATCATATACATGACTTGAGCATTTATTGTCATATTGCTTTGCATGATGTTTTCATGGCCTATCCGTTTTTTTATGTCATTGCTACGCTAGATCATTGCACATCCCGGTACACTGCCGGAGGCATTCATATAGAGTCATGTCTTTGTTGTAGTATTGAGTTGTAAGTAAATAAAAGTGTGATGATCATCATTATTAGAGCATTGCCCCAGTGAGGAAAGGATGATGGAGACTATGATTCCCCCACAAGTCGGGATGAGACTCTAGAGTTTACAAAAAAAAAAGAGGCGAAAGAAGCCCAAATAAAAAAAGTGGCCAAAGAAGCCCACCAAAAAAATAAAAAAAATAAAAATAAAAAAAATAAAAAAAATGAGAGAAAAAGAGAGAAGGGGCAATGTTACTATCCTTTTACCACACTTGTGCTTAAAAGTAGCACCATGTTCTTCATATAGAGAGTCTCTTGAGCTTTCACTTTCATATACTAGTGGGAATCTTTCATTATAGAATTTGGCTTGTATATTCCGATGATGGGCTTCCTCAAATGCCCGAGGTCTTCATGAGCAAGCAAGTTGGATGCACACCCACTTAGTTTCAGTCTGAGCTTTCATACACTGATAGCTCTTAGTGCATCCGTTGCATGGCAATCCCTACTGCTCACATTGATATCTATTAATGGGCATCTCCATAGCCCGTTAATATGCCTAGTTGATGTGAGACTTTCTCACTTTTTGTCTTCTCCACATAACCCCCACCATCATATTCTATTCCACCTATAGTGCTATGTCCATGGCTCACACTCATGTATTGCGTGAAAGTTGAAAAGGTTTGAGAACGTCAAAAGTATGAAACAATTGCTTGGCTTGTCATCGGGGTTGTGCATGATGTAAATATTTTGTGTAGTGAAGATGGAGCATAGCCAGACTATATGATTTTGTAGGGATGAGCTTTCCTTGGCTATGTTATTTCAATAAGACATAATTGCTTGGTTGGTATGCTCGAAGTGTTATTATTTTTTATGTCAAAGGATAGACTATTGCTTTGAATCACTCGTGTCTTAATATTCATGCCATGATTAGACATATGATCAAGATTATGCTAGGTAGCATTCCACATCAAAAATTATCTTTTTTATCATTTACCTACTCCAGGACGAGCAGGAATTAAGCTTGGGGATGCTGATACGTATTCGTCGTATCTATAATTTTTGATTGTTCCATGCCAATATTATTCAACTTTCATATACTTTTTGGTAACTTTTTATATTATTTTTGGGACTAACATATTGATCCAGTGCCCAGTGCCAGTTCCTGTCTATTGCATGTTTTTTGTTTCGCAGAATATCCATATCAAACGGAGTCCAAACGGAATAAAAACTGACGGAGATTTTTTTGGAATATATATGATTTTTGGGAAGAAAAATCCATGCGAGATGATGCTCGAGGGGCCCACGAGGTAGGGGGCACGCCCCAGGGAGGCAGGCGCGCCCCTGACCCTCGTGGCCACCCCGTAAGGCGGTTGGTGCCCTTCTTTTGCCGCGAGAAAGCTAATTTCCGGATAGAGATCGTGTCAAAATTTCAGCCCAATCGGAGTTACGGATCTCCGGGAATATAAGAAACGGTGAAAGGGAAGAATCTGAGAACGGAGAAACAGAGAGAGACAAAGAGACAGATCCAATCTCGAAGGGGCTCTCGCCCCTCCCGTGCTATGGAGGCCATGGACCAGAGGGGAAACCCTTCTCCCATCTAGCAAGGAGGTCAAGGAAGAAGAAGAAGAAGGAGGGGGGCTCTCTCCCCCTTGCTTCTGGTGGCACCAGAGTGCCACCGGGGGCCATCATCATCACCGCGATCTACACCAACACCTCCGCCATCTTCACCAACATCTCCATCACCTTCCCCCTCTGTCTACAACGGTCCACTCTCCCGCAACCCGCTGTATCCTCTACTTGAACATGGTGCTTTATGCTTCATATTATTATCCAATGATGTGTTGCCATCCTATGATGTCTGGGTAGATTTTCGTTGTCCTATCGGTGGTTGATGAATTGCTATGATTGATTTAATTTGCTTGTGGTTATGTTGCTGTCCTTTGGTGCCCATCATATGATTGCGCGCGTGGATCACACCCTAGGGCTAGTTGTATGTTGATAGGACTATGTATTGGAGGGCAAGAGTGACAGAAGCTTCAACCTAGCATAGAAATTGATGCATACGGGATTGAAGGGGGACCAATATACCTTAATGCTATGGTTGGGTTTTACCTTAATGAACATTAGTAGTTGCGGATGCTTGCTAATAGTTCCAATCATAAGTGCATAGAATTCCAAGTCAGGGATGACATGCTAGCAGTGGCCTCTCCCACATAATACTTGCTATCGGTCTAGTAAAGTAGTCAATTGCTTAGGGGCAATTTCACAACTCCTACCACCACTTTTCCACACTCGCTATACATACTTTATTGTTTCTTTATCTAAACAGCCCCTACTTTTTATTTACATACTCTTTATTATCTTGCAAACCTATCCAACAACACCTACAAAGTACTTGTAGTTTCATACTTGTTCTAGGTAAAGCGAATGTCAAGCGTGCGTAGAGTTGTATCGGTGGTCGATAGAACTTGAGGTAATATTTGTTCTACCTTTAGCTCCTCGTTGGGTTCGACACTCTTACTTATCGAAAACTGTTGCGATCCCCTATACTTGTGGGTTATCACCGAACACGTTGTGTATGAGCCGGTCGGGACTCCGTGAGCCGCCGGGCGTCAACCTGTGTATATAAAGGGACGACCCGGTGGCGGTTTAGAGAAAGAAACAAGAGATCGAGAACTAGGTAAAACGTATTAGGTCCCTGGTAAACGAAACCCTGGCAATACAATCCCAAACTAGAGTTGGCCTTTACCTTCTCTGCAAGGGGCCGAACCAGTATAAACTCTCTGTGTCCTTTGTCCCATTTAACCCCTTTAAGCTAACCCAGTTCCGATGGCTCCATGATTAAGTCCTCTTGCTACGGCATCTGCCATGACAATTCCACGACACACACTTCATACGGTGTCGTCTCAACTTATTTACACGGTGCCCTATTCAACGTGAATGCAGCTATCTCTAATTCATAACCCCAAAATGATAGTGGTAAATCGGTAAGAGACATCATAGATAGCACCATATCTAATAAAGTACGGTTACGACGTTCCGACACACCATTACGCTGTGGTGTTCCAGGTGGCGTGATTTGTGACACTATTCCACATTGTTTTAAATGAAGGCCAAACTCGTAACTTAAATATTCGCCTCCGTGATCAAATCATAGAAACTTTATTTTCTTGTTACGATGATTCTCCACTTCACTCTAAAATTCTTTAAACTTTTCAAATGTTTCATACTTGTGTTTCATTAAGCAGATATACCCATATTTGCTCAAATCATCTGTGAAGGTCAGAGAATAATGATACCCGCCGCGAGCCTCAACACTCATCGGACCACATACATTGGTATGTATTATTTCCAATAAGTCATTAGCTCGCTCCATTGTTCCCGAGAACAGAGTTTTATTCATCTTTCCCATGAGGCATGGTTTGCAAGTATCAAATGATTCATAATCAAGTGATTCCAAAAGCCCATCTGCAAGGAGTTTCTTCACGCGTTTTACACCAATGTGACCTAAACGACAGTGCCACAAATATGTTGCACTATCTTTATCAACTTTGTATCTTTTGGCATCAATATTATGAATATGTGTATCACTACAATTGAGATTGAATAAACCATTTATATTGAGTGTATGACCATAGAAGGCTTTATTCATGTAAATAGAATAATAATTATTCTTTGAATTAAATGAATAACCATATTGCAATAAACATGATCCAATCATATTCATGCTCAACGCAAACACCAAATAACATTTATTTCAGGTTCAACACTAATCCCGAAGGTAAAGGGAGTGTGCGATGGTGATCTTATCAACCTTGGAATCACTTCCAACACACATCGTCACCTCGCCCTTAACTAGTATCTGTTCATTTTGCAACTCATGTTTCGAGTTACAAATCTTAGCAACTGAACCAGTATCAAATACCCAGGGGCTACTATGAACACTAGTAAAGTACAAATCAATAACATGTATATCTAATATACCTTTGCTCACTTTGCCATGCTTCTTATCCGCCAAGTTTTTGGGGCAGTTCCGCTTCCAGTGACCATTTCCTTTGCAGTAGAAGCACTGAATTTCAAGTTTGGGTCTAACTTTGGGATTCTTCATGGGAGTGGCAACTTGCTTGCCATTCTTCTTGAAGTTCCCTTTCTTTCCCTTGCCCTTTTTATTGAAACTAGTGGTCTTGTTAACCATCAACACTTGATGCTATTTCTTGATTTCTACCTTCGCCGATTTCAGCATTGCGAAGAGCTTGGGAATCGTTTTCGGCATCCCTTGCATATTATAGTTCATCACGAAGTTCTGGTAACTTTGTGATAGTGACTAGAGAACTCTGTCGATCACTATCTTATCTAGAAGATTAACTCCCACTTGATTCAAGCGATTGTAGTACCCAGACATTTTGAGCACATGCTCACTAGCTGAGCTATTCTCCTCTATCTTGTAGGCAAAGTACTTGTCAGAGGTCTCATACCTCTTACCACGGGCATGAGTCTGAAATATCATTTTCGGCTCTTGGAACATCTCATATGCTCCATGGCATTCAAAACATTTTTGAAGTCCTGGTTCTAAGCTGTAAAGCATGGCGCACTAAACTATCAAGTAGTCATCATACCAAGCTTGTCAAACGTTCATAATGTCCGCATCTGCTCCTGCAATAGGTCTGTCATCTAGCGGTGCATCAAGGACATAATTATTTTGTGTAGCAATGAGGATAATCCTCAGATCACGGACCCAGTCTGCATCATTTCTACTATCATATTTCAACTTAGTTTTCTCTAGGAACATATCAAAAATAAAACAGGGGAGCTAAATGCGAGCTATTGATCCACAACATAGATATGCTAATACTATTAGGACTAAGTTCGTGATAAATTAAGTTCAATTAATTATATTACTTAAGAACACCCACTTAGACAGACATCCCTCAAGTCATCTAAATGATACGCAATCCAAATCAACCAAACCATGTCCGATCATCGTGTGAGGTGGAGTAGTAATCAACGGTGAACATCTCTATGTTGATCATATCTACTATATGATTCATGTTCGACCTTTCGGTCTCCAGTGTTCCGAGGCCATGTCTGTGCATGCCAGGATCGTCAAGTTTAACCTGACCATTCCACATGCGCATGATGTCGCTTGAAGCTACGTCGGTATTTCCCCAAAGAGGAAGGGATGATGCAGCACAGCGGCGGCATGTATTTCCCTCAGATATGAAACCAAGGTTATCGAACCAGTAGGAGAACCAAGCAACACAACATAAACAACACCTGCACACAAATAACAACTTCTCGCAACCCGACGTGTTAAAGGGGTTGTCAATCCCTTCCGGGGTACGGCGCCTCAAGATAGGCAAATCTGTAGTAGATTGATAGATCGAACGCCAAATAAATAAATAAGAATAAATTTCAGCAAAGTATTTTTGGGTTTTTGGTTTAATAGATCTGAAAATAAAAGCAAGGAAAAATAGATCGCAAAGGCAAATATATGAGGAAGAAGACCCGGGGGCCGTAGGTTTCACTAGTGGCTTCTCTCGAGAAAAATAGCAAATGGTGGGTAAACACATTATTGTTGGGAAATTGATAGAACTTCAAATACTCATGACGATATCCAAGCAATGATCATTATATAGGCATCACGTCCAAGATTAGTAGACCGACTCCTGCCTACATCTACTACTATTACTCCACACACCGACCGCTATCCAGCATGCATCTAGTGTATTAAGTTCATGGAGAAACAGAGTAATGCAATAAGAACGATGACATGATGTAGACAAGATCTATCGATGTAGAGATATACCCCATTGTTTTATCCTTAGTAGCAATGATACATACTTGTTGTTTCCCTTTCTGTCACTAGGATCAAGCACCGTAAGATCGAATCCACTACAAATACCTCTTCCCATGGCAAGATAAATAGATCAAGTTGGCTAAACAAAACCCAAATATCGGATAAGAAATACGAGGCTATAAGAGATCATGCATAAAAGAGATCAAAGAAACTCAAATACATTCGTGGATATAAAAAGATAGATCTGTTCATAAACTCAAAGTTCATCAGATCCCAACAAACGCACCGCAAAAGAGTGACACCATATGGATCTCCAAGAGACCATTGTATTGAGAATCAAGAGAGAGAGATGAGGCCATCTAGCTACTAACTACGGACCCGAAGGTCTACAAATAACTACTCACGCATCATCGAAGAGGCACCAATGGAGGTGGTGAACCCCATCCGGGATGGTGTCTAGATTGGATCTGGTGGTTCTGGACTCTACGGTGGCTAGATGAATATTTCGTCGACTCCCCTGGGTTTTCTGGAATATTGGGGTATTTATAGAGCAAAGAGACGGTCCGGGGGGCACCCGAGGTGGGCACAACCCACCAGGGCGCGCCTGGGCCTCCTGGCGCGCCCTGGTGGGTTGTGCCCCCTTGGGGCACCCCCAAGCATAGCCAGGGCCCGTTGTGTTCCTTATGGCCCATAAAAGTTCTCCATAAAGTTTTGGGGCGATTGGACTCCGTCTGATATTGATTTTCTGCGATGTAAAAAACATGGAAAAAACAACAACTGGCACTTGGCACTATGTCAATAGGTTAGTACCAAAAATGATATAAAATGACTACAAAATGATTATAAAACATCCAAGATTGATAATATAACAGCATGGAACAATCAAATATTATATTACGTTGGATACGTATCACCATCCCCAAGCTTAACTCCTACTCGTCCTCGAGTAGGTAAGTGATAAAAACAGATTTTTTGATGTGGAATGCTGCCTAACATGTCATATCATATTTCTTTTCTTTATAGCATGGACATTTGGACTTTTAGTTGTTCAAGGCAATAGTCTTGTTTTGACATGATAATTTAGATACTCAAGCATATCAACAAGCAACCATGTCTTTCAAAATATCAATGCTAAAATAAGTTATCCCTAGCCCGTCATGCTCAACCATTGATCCATTCATGAAACACATTTGAATATTAGCTATACCGAATACTTAAGTACGATCATATTGCTTCCTAGTTGGTGCTTTTATAAGAGAACATGGAGACTCAAAATAAAATTTTCATAAAGTAAAAGAAAGGCCCTTCACAAAGGGAAGTAGGGATTTGTAGAGGTGCTAGAGTTCAAAGCAAAAAACTTAGAGATAAAAACATTTTGGGAGGTGTATCCATCCCACCAACAAAAACGACTTAAAGTTCCCAATACTTTCCATGCATAGATATATCATAGGCGGTTCCAAACAGAAAATAAAGTTTAATCCTTTTTCCACCATACTTTCACTTTCCATGGCTAGTCGTATCCACGGTTGCTCTCCATACCAACACTTTCCAAGGAATTTATTATTTGACAAAATAAAGTAAATTCATTTTTTTTCATTTCGGGACTGGGCATCCCTAATACCTTTGCCTTACTCTTGTGCAATGACAAGTGAATAAACACTCATTGTGAGAATAACACATCTAGCATGGAAAATATTAGCCACCCCTCATCGCTCCGCGAGTGAAACAAACACACAAAAGAGAAGTTTATTTTGAAAATTAGAGATGGCACATACAAATTTGCTTAGAACGGCAAAATATAGCGCATATAGGTAGATATAGTGGACTCATGTGGCAAAACTGGTTTAAAGGTTTTTGGATGCATAAGTAGAGATCATACTTAGTGCAAAATGAAGGCTAGCAAAAGATTGGGAAGCGAGCAACCAAGAAACGGATAATCTCATAAGCAGGCATTAAGCATGAATAACACCGAATGATGCACCACAAGTAGGATATAATTTCATTGCATGACTATTGACTTTCGTACTTGCATTGGGAATCACAGACCTTAACACCAATATTCTTACTAAAGAATAATTACTCATCAAAATGACTCACATATCGCATCATCATATCTCAAAACTATTACTCAGAATCAAGTTTATTTTGTCCAATGATCTTCATGATTTTTTTATTATATCCTTCTTGGATATCTGTCACTTTGGGACTAATTTTCATATGTTGCTTTTCATAAGCTCAAACAAATATAAATGAAGATCACGAGCATACTACTTCTTTCATTCAAATTAATTTAAGTGAAGCAAGAGAGAATTTCTTGAAAATTTTACTAACTCTCCAATAAATCTAAGTGAAACAAGAGAGAATTTCTTCAAAAATACTAAAGCACACCGTGCTCAAAAAGATATAAGTGAAGCACTAGAGCAAGTCCATTGCTCATAAAAATTTAAGTGAAGCATACAGAGCAACTCTAACAAGTCATGACATAATTTTAGATTTCTCAAATAGGTGTGTCCAGCAAGGATTGATGACTCAAGACACAAAATAAAACAAGAAAATATTCATATCATACAAGACGCTCCAAGAAAAACACATATCATGTGACGAATAAAAATATAGTTTCGAGTAAAATACCGATGGTCGTTAGAATAAAGAGGGGATGCCACTCGGGGGCATCCCCAAGTTAAGTTGGTTGCTAATTCTTGGATAATAGCTTGGGATGTTGGGGCATCCCCAAGCTTAGGCTCTTCTATCCTTTATTCCTTCATCCATCGTAAGATAACCCAAAACCTGAAAACTTCAATCACACAAAACTCAACAAAACCTTCGTGAGATCCGTTAGTATAAGAATAATAAATCACTACTATAAGTGTTGTATCAAACCAATACATATCTTGTTTTTGTATTATATCTACTGTATTCCAACTTTTATATGGCAAAAACTCATCAAATAAAACCGTAGAGCCATCAAAATAAGCACACAACATAAAGAAAACAGAATCTGTCAAAACAGAACAATCTGTAGCAATCTGACTATTTCGAATACTTCTATAAGTCCAAAAATTCTGGAAAATTAGGAAGACCTGGAAAATTTGTATGTTGATCTACTTCAAGTGGACTGGGTATTTTATCGCTCACTGGTAAAAAATGAAAATTAATTTTGTGAGCATCAAGGTTTTTGTTTTTTCAGCAACATCAAACAACTATCACCCAAGAAGATCCTAAAGGCTTTACTTGGCACAAACACTAATTAAAACATAAAAACACAATCATAACAGGCTAGATGCCCTTAGCTTGGAATCAATCATAATTGTGCTAACACAAAAAAATAAAGCAAAAAAGCAAAAATAAAATTTATTCATTGGGTTGCCTCCCAACAAGCGTTATAGTTTTATGCCCTTAGCTAGGCATAAAGCAAGGACCTAAGTTTTGTCATCTTTGGTTCGAGATCCATAAGATGCCCTCATGATTGATTCATATGGTGGCCTAATTATTGTTCTAGGAAAGTGTTACACACCCTTCCTCAAACGAAATTGGGACTTAATATTGCCTTCTTTCGTATCAATCACGGCACCGATAGTGCGTAAAAATGATCTACAAAGAATAATTGGACAAAAAGGATTGTAATCAATATCAAGAACAATAAAATCTATGGGCACATAATTTCTATTTGCAAGAATAAGAGCATCATTAATTCTTCCCATAGTCTTTTTAATAGTAGAATCCCCCAAGTGCAAATTCAAAGAGCATGATTCAAGATCGGTAAAACCACGCACATCACATAAAGATTTCGGAATAGTGGAAACACTAGCACCCAAGTCACATAAAGAAAAACAATCATAATTTTTAATCTTGACTTTGATAGTAGGTTCCCATTCATCATGCAATTTTCAAGGAATTGATACTTCTAATTCCAATTTTTCTTCAAAAGCTTTCATCATAGCATCAACAATATGTTTAGTAAAAGCTTTATTTTGTTCATAAGCATGTGGTGAATTTATCATGGATTGCGACAAAGAAATACAATCAATCAAAGAGCAACTATCATGATTAAAGTCTTTGTAATCCAAAAGAGTGGGCACATCACTAGTTAAAGTTTTGACCTCTCCAAACCCTCTTTTATCAATTTTCTCAACAAGATTTTCACCCTCCGAAATATTGGGATGCCTTCTACCTAAAGTTGACTCTTCTCCAGTCCCTTTTCCATCAATATTAACTTTACTAAACAAGGAATCAATAGAATAAACACCAATCATTTTAAGATCTTCATCACTTTTGCAAAATAAATCACTGGAAAATGCTTTTTCTAAAAATTCACTTTCAGCTCTAATCATAGCGGTTCTTTTCTTACTTTCATCCATAGAAACATAAAGATCTTTAATTGGTTCATATACTTTAGGCACAAAAAATTTCATCTTGAGATTTTCCACATTATGAGCAATTATATCAACACTTCTAGACAAATCATCAATCTTACTCAACTTTTCTACTATGGAAGTATTGAAAACTTTTTGCGTATTGATAAATTCTTTAATATTGTTCTCAAGATCAGAGGTGTCCTTATTATTATTATAAGATTGATTTCCATAAGAATTACCATAATTATTAGAGGAATTACTAGGAAAAGGCCTAGGATTAAAATTACCTCTATAAGCATTGTTGTTGAAATTATTTCGAGAGATAAAATTCACATCTATGGCATCACTATTTTGCTCAATAAAAGTAGATAAAGGCATATCATTAAGATCAATAGGAGCATTTCTAATAGCAACCAATTTGACAAGAGCATCAACTTTTTCACTCAAAGAAGAAATTTCTTCAACAGAATTAACTTTTTTACTAGTAGGAGCTCTTTCGGTATGCCATTGCGAATAATTTGCCATAATATTATCAAGAAATTTGGTGGCTTCACCCAAATTAATTTCCATAAAAGTACCACCGGTGGTAGAATCTAAAAGATTATGATAAATGAAATTCAACCCCGCATAAATTTTTTGTATGATCATCCAAAGAATTAACCCATGAGTTGGGAAATTCCTTAGCATCATTTTCATCCTTTCCCAAGATTGTGCAACATGCTCGTGTTCAAGTTGCTTGAAATTCATGATCTGGGTTCTAAGGGAAATTATTTTTGTGGTAGGAAAATACTTAGTGATAAAAGCATCTTTGCACTTATTCCAAGAATCGATATTATTGCGAGGCAAAGAAGAGAACCAAAATTTTGAAGAATCATGCAAAGAAAACAGAAATAATTCAATATTGACAACATCATTGTCCACATCTTTTTTATTTTGCATATCGCATAATTCCACGAAGGTATTAAGATGGGACGCAGCATCCTCATTAGGAGTACTGAAAAATTGGTCTTTCATAACAAGATTCAACACAGCGGTATTAATATCACAAGTCTCCACACTAGTGGCGGGAGGAGCAAGCGGAGTGCCGATAAAATCATTGTTGTTGGTATTTGAGAAATCACATAACTTGGCGTTCTCTTGAGTCATGATGACCACACAACAAGATTGCACTCAAAAACATATCCAGCAAGAAAACGGCAAACAAAAAAGAAAGGCGGACAAAACGACAATTTTTTGTCAAGTGGAGGAGAGGAAAATGAGAGGCAAATGGCAAATAATGTAAATTGCGAGGATATGAGATTTGCGATTAGGAACCTGGTATATGTTGAAGATCCTCCCCGGCAACGGCGCCAGAAATTCCTTTTGATGTCGCTTGAAGCTACGTAGGTATTTCCCCAAAGAGGAAGGGATGATGCAGCATAGCGGCAGTAGGTATTTCCCTCAGATATGAAACTAAGGTTATCGAACTAGTAGGAGAACCAAGCAACACAACGTAAACAACACCTGCACACAAATAACAACTTCTTGCAACCCGACATGTTAAAGGGGTTGCCAATCCCTTCCGGGGTACGGTGCCTCAAGATAGGCAAACAGACATGAGGTAAATTTGTAGTAGATTGATAGATTAAACGCCAAATAAATAAATAAGAGTACATTCAGCAACGTATTTTTGTGTTTTTGGTTCAATAGGTCTGAAAATAAAAGCAAGGAAAAATAGATCGCAAAGGCAAATATATGAGGAAGAAGACCCCGGGGCCGTAGGTTTCACTAGTGGCTTCTCTCGAGAAAAATAGCAAACGACGGGTAAACAAATTATTGTTGGGAAATTGATAGAGATTCAAATACTCATGACGTTATCCTGGCAATGATCATTATATAGGCATCACGTCCAAGATTAGTAGACCAAATCTTGCCTGCATCTACTACTATTACTCCACACGTCGACCGCTATCCAACATGCATCTAGTGTATTAAGTTCATGGAGAAACGGAGTAATGCAATAAGAACGATGACATGATGTAGACAAGATGTATCGATGTAGAGATAAACCCCATCGTTTTATCCTTAGTAGCAACGATACATACTTGTTGTTTCCCTTTCTGTCACTAGGATCAAGCACAGTAAGATCGAACCCACCACAAAGCACCTCTTCCCATGGCAAGATAAATAGATCAAGTTTGCCAAACAAAACCCAAATATTGGAGAAGAAATACGAGGCCATAAGAGATCATGCATAAAAGAGATCAAAGAAACTCAAATACTTTCATGGATATAAAAAGATAGATCTGATCATAAACTCAAAGTTCATCGGATCCCAACAAACACACCACAAAAGAGTTACATCATATGGATCTCCAAGAGACCATTGTATTGAGAATCAAGAGAGGGAGACGAATCCATCTAGCTACTAACTACGGACCCGAAGGTCTACAAAGAACTACTCACGCATCATCGGAGAGGCACCAATGGAGGTGGTGAACCCCATCCGAGATGGTGTCTAGATTGGATCTAGTGGTTCTGGACTCTGCGGCGGCTGGATGAATATTTCGCCGACTCCCCTACGATTTCTGGAATATTGGGGTATTTATAGAGCAAAAAGGCGGTCCGGGGGGCACCCGAGGTGGGCACAAACCACCAGGGTGCGTCTGGGCCTCCTGGTGCTCCCTGGTAAGTTGTGCCCCCCTCGGGGCACTCCCCAGGCGCAGCCAGGGCCCGTTGTGTTCCTTCTCGCCCATAAAAATTCTCCTTAAAGTTTCGGGGCATTTGGACTCCGTCTGATATTGATTTTCTGCGACATAAAAAACATGGCAGAGGGGTGCAATGAAGATAAGATTGAGGATTTCTGAGTACAAGATGTTAGGAAGGAGCCTTGCAAGAGAAGGAGGAGCAACGCTGAGCCTGTTCAACCAGTTAAGGTAAGACACTATATCCAACTCAATAGTTCAATTGCTTGTTTGTTTCAGGCATAGTTAATTTTCTCTTTTCAATTGGTTTATTTATCCTGGGTTAATGAGGTGCCCAAACAATGATGCCTGATGTTGGGTACTTGTATAACTATTAGTTGAAATAATTAAAGGCCTTACCATTTAATTACTCCGGTGAAGTGTGCCTGAAGCTTTGAAGTCTATTAACCAACTATTACTGCATGTGGCTCACAATCTAGTTTATACTAGGCTAATGATTGCATAGTTTTCTTGCTACAGTAGGTTTGTATGAATCCCTCTGCTATTCATTATGCTCCCTAAGACTTTAATTGAGCTACAGAATGGCCAACTACTTGCTTACTTATACACAAC
This sequence comes from Triticum monococcum, assembly GCA_034509565.1. NCBI lineage: Eukaryota > Viridiplantae > Streptophyta > Magnoliopsida > Poales > Poaceae > Triticum > Triticum monococcum. The sequence continues at coordinate 482,718,722 of CM067843.1, forward strand.
ATGCTGTCTAAATTTGTAACTTGTCCATGTTTTGTATTTGGCCCCAACATCATGCTCCTCAAGTGGGCTAAGAGAGATTTCTATATGCGGGCTGCACAAACTACCATTTTTGTAAATTTTAAAATATCACCTGCCTATGCTTCATGACGTGTAACATTATTGTTAGTCCTGTTTTGCCATGTACAAAATGGTTTGTCTTGCTCGCTTCACTGTTGTAACTATATTTTTGCCCTAGTCATGTGTACTTACAGAAACATTTCAGGATGAAGTGACATCAACACAAAGATCTGTGAGCAGTGCGGCATGGCCGTTACCAAATGATTATGGATTGGAATTGGAATGTGCTGATGTTCTGGAGCATCAACTAGAGGTGGCAAGACAACGTGTACGTGATTCTCAATGTACAATCAACAAGTTGAGACTGGACTTGCAGGTATTAGACGTAGGAGTCAAAAAAAATGAAATGAGGCACTGAGGTAACCACGAAGGAATTTGAGATTTTGTAGACTGGAATTTGTGCTATCTGAATCCGGCCAATCCTATTTTCTGAAGAGATTATAGTTCAAATGGTAAGTTCTGTTGAGCTGTGTCCGTGATGTATGAGCTTTATTTGTCCAGTGTATGTAATTTGTTGTTTGTGTACACTTTATTATCACTAGTGCCGAACTATAATGCCCATTGGGTATATTCGGCTGGAATTTGTTTATTGTATAGTGTAGGATTATTCTATGTTTCTATGCCTTAGTCTTTTTATTGTATAGTGTATGTTTTTTTAGAGGCGATAGTATAGAGTAGGATAATTCTTGAATATGCTATATCGTTGAAACGGGGCCAACACGCCCAAACATTTCCTGGACGCCATACAAACAAACAAACATGTGTAGTCAAAGTGGGCCTTAATTGGGCTGGTCAAAATAATATTTAGTGGATCCCAAATGATGTGGGCCACCGTAACAACGACTCTTAGCAGGCCATTAACATGCCAAAAGCTCGATAGGGCCATATAAATGAAAATGGCCCGTGGGTCTCTAGCAGGCCGAAATAAATGTCAATTTTGTCTCGGCCCTTTTACTTTATGGGCCAGTAAGAGGCTGAAAGTGTTATGGGCTAGAGGAGGCCCAGTTTGCAAACTAGGCTTTTAACAGGCCGAAAGTCACGTCGGGCTAAAATTTTGCCCTGCGGAACATGGGCCCCTAATGGACCCAAAGTTAAAGGCCCAACTATTGTGCGGGCCGTTAATAGGCCGAAAGACAAAATGGGCTAGGAATTGGCCCATTTACTGAATGGGCCGAGAACAGGCCTAAAGTCATAATGGGCTAGAATTGGCCCAACTGCAGAATGGGCCGAGAAAAGGCCGAAAGACGTCCCGGGCCGTTAACAAATTGGAACTAACGATGGGCTGCTAACAGGCCGAAAGAAGCTCGGGCTGTAATTGGGCCCAAAGACATAGCAGGCTCTTAACGGGCCGAAACTGAAGATGGGTTGCAAATTGTCAAATCTAGAATGGGCCTTTGATGGGCCGATTCTGTGTAACTTGTATGGGCCGTGCTTGTGAATGGGTCTAACTCAAGTAGGCCGCTAATGGGCTGGCCTGCTTATTTTGACAGGCCCGACCTACTTATTTTGATAGGCACGGCCTTTTAACTTGAATGGACCACTGTTGGGCCCAGACATGTGTCAACGTATCATAGGCCTGTTCCGTCCATTTGCTAGATGACAACGAATGCCGAGCCGACACGTGGATCTGCCGGTGAATGAGAATTTTAAACATGGAAAATCCCCATTGGTCAGCGATGTTAACCGGTTATCGGATCCAAACCAGAACCCGATAGCTTAACGGCGACCCGTTACGGTGGATGCCATGTGTCGGTTACCCTTGACGAAAACACTTCTATGACGCGCGATTTATCATCATGGAAGTGGACACTTCTGTGATGATAATTTTTGTAATGTCATGGAACACTTCTATGACAACACATCTATGACTATCTTGATTCTGTCATAAAATCGTCATGGATGTACATACATGATAGAAAACGTGACCTACTTTGACAGACATGTATCATCACAGAAGTGTATTTTTTTGTAGTGCTTCAGGGGCATCCTCAAGTTTAGTTTCTGGGGAGTCCTTGAATATTACCTTGGGGTGCCTCGGGCATCCCCAAGCTTAGGCTCTTGCCACTCCTTCATCCATCGTGATCTCACTCAAAACTTGAAAACTTCAGCACATAAAACTCAACAAAATCTTCATGTGATCCATTAGTATAATAAAACAAATCACTACTTTAAGTACTATTGCAAACCCATTCATATTTTATTACTGCATTATACCCTACTATATTCTAACTTCATCATGGCATATACACCCCGATACAATCCACAGATTCATTAAAACAAGCAAACAACACAACGAAAACATAATGTGTCAAAACAGAACAATTTGTAAAGATCTGAAGTTTCTTCATACTTCTGTAACTCCAAAAAATTCTAGAACATTAGCACAATGTGGGAAATTTGTATATCAATGACGTGTAAAACATTTAGAGTTTTTCGTCACTCCAGTGATTTTTAATAATTCTGCTACTAGATGTAAGAGTTTCTGTTTTTGTACATAATCAAAGCAACTATTACCCAAATCATCCCAAAGGCTCTACTTGGCACAAACACTAATTTAAACACAAAAACACAACCATAATAGTAGCATAACTATGTGCACACCAAAAATCGGAAAAAGCAATTAAAATTAAGATAACTATTGGGTTGCCTCCAAATTAGCGCTATTGTTTTAGGCCCCTGGCTAGGCATAATGCATAGTTTCAAGTGTTGTCATCTTTAGTTTCTAACTCTTCGATCAGACATCCATGTTTCCTAGGAGTTCTAGCATGCATATTTTTAACGATCACACTCCTCAGAACAAAATTGAGGAGCCTATCTTCATATATAGGTTCCTTTATCAAATCAACAAAATTGGGGTGAACACTAAACATTTTCAAATCTTCAATATTGTTGTTGCTAGATGTAGCACCCTTGTTTTTAGGAACATATATAAACTTGCAATTCTTTCTAGGAGGAGTCTTTTCACTAGTTTTAATGGAAGAAAAAGCACAACCCAAATTGTTAATAATTTCCCCCAACTTATCAATCCTAGCGGGACTTTGCACCACCCTTTCATTAATTATTGGTTCTTTCTCTTTTAGCATCTTAAGAGTAATCCCTATCTTTGATCCAAATTGAGTAACATGATTATGAATCTTTGTATCCAAATTTTCAATATGCTCTACGGTAGGCATTTTATTTTCAATAGCATCTAGCCTTTGCATAATTGTGGCACCCCGGCTCAGAGCAACCGGTTTACCATGCATTGCCAGCCCAGAGACCATGTCTTCTGGCAACACACAACATATTGGTACAGAAAACAACCGCTTTATTGATGCTAGCGGATCATAGTTCATATTACAATAGGTGCCGAGGCCAAGCGGCACACACGATGCAACTGAACAATATGTACATTATTTAGTGAACATAAATGGGGCCTTGATCATAACAACTACGCGGCAGCGGAACGATGTCGTAGCGGAACTCCATAGCACAGGGACACCGATGTGGACATGATCTATACTTGGACAGCAGTCCTTTCCAACGAGACTTTCCTGAAAGCTGGCATGACACGCCAGGTCAGTACATTGAATGTACTTGCAAGCTCACAACAAACATAAACATAATGACAAGCAATATCATGATATTTAACCAATTGCTTTACTAATGCAACATCATATCATACATGCAGTGATCATGATCTTGTGATATAAGTCCCTCGGACTTGCTTACCAAACGGTGATCGCTCTCGGATCACAAACGGACCAACCTCGTGGTCTTTGATCGGGTTACCTTGTAACCAACCGGTGATCTTATCGAGACCAGAAACGGACCAACAACTTGGTATCCATCAACACAATGTTTTCCCAAACATCATCTTCTCAACGGTGCAAAGTTCATATCTTAGTGTGCAAAATTAATTTAAACGTTGACCCATGGTGTGACCTACTTTTGAGCGTGTCCTTAACCATGGACTCGACTATTGATAGATTTAATACACTTTGCAGAGGTAGCGCACTGTACCCACACCACGGAACCCATGGCCTCGCACTCCCATTCGTGTGGACCAACGACGTTCCGACGAAACCCCTCTATTGCCATGACACTCTCCCGGCCACTTCGACTCACTCCCCACTGGGCTAGTCCTACCAAAGACACCAACGGCCACCGTCGTGGCAAAACATAAACGGTCCCAAACGAGGACAAGGTACCATAACAACAACGGGCACACAAGGCTTATGTCTGCTTACTGGGCCAGGGTACCGCGCGCCCATAACCTTCCCTCGTTGGAGGCACCGACCAGAGGCATGACAACGGACCGAATAAAGGCCTTCCCATAAAGGAAAATGTGGTTGCACTAGGAAAACTTGATTCAGTGGCACCATGACCCGATCAACGATATGTTCAAGTTGAGTTATTATCAGGTTCAACTTAAGGTGAAAATAACCGGTGTCATGATATGCCATGAAAATGCATCACAAACATATGCAACATATATCAACGGAAATAACTGGGTCAACCATATCCACACTAAGCATAGACATCAACAGCTCATAACACCCCTCTGGTTATGATTTATCATCACTTTAGACAGAATCTTTACTTAGCAAATTTATCACTTATCTCATTTAAAAAAATAACCCAAAAACAATTACTTATATCCATAACCATATTACTTCTTCCTAACAAATATTACTTCTAGTTACTTAACCAACCAAATTATCTTCAAACTTCTGTAAACTAAGCATATACACTCAAACAAGCAACCAACAGAATATAAATATTATTCTAGAGATTTAAATGCATGGATCAAACCATTAATTCAAGTTGAAAAATCACAAATATTGTAGTGGCACCATAAAAATGTTGTTGTGGCTTGCCTTAGTGCAGATGAGGTTCACAATCCTCCTGGTGATCCTTAAGACAAGCTTCACTTTCCGAAAACAATTCTAAACACAAAAAGAAAACATCAAGAACCCTTCTGAAATTCACCAGAAAATCTAGACAGTAGAGAAAAATCTCATTTTTGGTGAGCTGCTAGGTTTCTTCATAAAGAACACAATGCAAAAAGAATCAATTCATTTGGACTTATGGTTAAAAAGTTCTGGTTCTTTTAATATCTCTAGATAATATTGAAGTTTGAATTTAAATAAACAGAACTAGGGGGGTGACGTCGAAGGCGTAAACCTCGCGGGTGCCACCACTCGTACCGCTTCGTGCGCGTACATAGTGGCTGACTAGCAGGCCTCGCTAGTCAGGTGGGAGGGAGGGGGAGAGGGAAACAGAGGGAGACGAGGCTCCGCCGGAGCACACACCGGTGAGGAGGGCTCCTTGGCCAGAACTGGAGGGAGGGATAGAAAGAGGAGACGGAGGCGCACCTGCCCGTACCCATAGATTACCTAGGGGTGGTCGGACGACATCGGAAATGTCCTCTCCAACGGCGACAGGAAAGAGAGGTCGCTGGAGTTGGAGACGACGGCGACTAGAGGCAGCACCAGGGGCTCCAACCGAGCGGAACGACACCACCGAGGCACGGCGGAGGCCTTAGAAGGGTGGCCAGAGCCTGGGAGGGGCTGGAGCTATGGAGACAACCCGAGGGGATCGCCGGCAAGCTCAAGCACGGGGACGGCGGCCCGCGGCCTGCCCGGTCGGGCTACGGCTTTCTACGAGTTTGTGAAGTGTCTGTGAGGAGTGGATGATGCTCGAGGAGGCTAGGGGGAGCTCTATTTATAGCCGAGCAATGAGAGGGGCTCGGGCTCCACCGGAGGACACCTGACCATGGCACCCGGCGATGAACGGCATCAGTGAGCGAGGGGGAAGGTGACGCAGCTCACGCAAGCACTGTGGGCGAGCGAAGACGGGCACATGAGCGAGGGGGTGGCGACGAACACAGTGCGCATCACACTGTTGGGTTGGCCGGACCACGGCCGTGCTCGCTGCAGCGAGCTCCGGCGTCGGCAAGTGCCAGGAGAGAATTATGAGGGTAGGGAAGATGGTCGGGGCGAAGTTTGGCAAGGTTTGGGAGGTAGGGAAGCGACCACGCGAGCAACAGAGGCACGGGCGCGACACAGAGCAAGTCACCCGTATGCCAGCACGCCTGGATGAACGCGGTCACTGCGTGAACTCTGACCTCAGGCCGAGCTAAGCCTAAACTTCATGTGTGACGTGTAGTCCGTGGTAGATTGAGAGGTTACCACACTTTGGTTTGAGCTCAGGCGCAATAACATGGATTTCAACTTCCTGGTACATTTTTGGATAGTAACTTTGAGAGCTTACTGTGGTCAAAATAGTTAGAGTTGGGAGCTGGGCTTTGGAGGTTAGCAATCATCTACTAAGGTGACGATGCACAAGAAAATTCAGCCACAAATGAGCAAGTAAAATGGTAGTTGCTATAGAAACTACCATTTCTGTCCCGAACAGAAAATATTTTCTGTAGCAAAAATGTTCCAAAAAGTGATGAAATATTTTTGCTCAGGAAGGTGCCCTAGGGTTCAAAGAATATTTGAGAATTTTCTCAGATTTTTGTGGGCAAGAAAAAATGGGGTTGCTTTGGAACACAAGGGGCTAGTTAGGGTTTTAGAGAGAAAATGAATGTTTTTCATTAGAAAAATATTCATAATATTATTTTGAGATGGATCAGAGAAGAAATGATGGCTTAGGGAGAGGAATAAGTCACTTGGGTGAAATTCAAGGGGGTACCCAAGTGTTTAAGTCCATCTGAAGTGATTCAAAAAATTTCAAATTCAAATCTAAACCAACTGAGAATCAGGCAAAGAGAAGAAGGTAAAAACCAGGCTGTCACAAACCTCTCCCACTTAGGATGAATCTCGTCCTCAAGATTCGGTTGCTTGGGAAAACCATTCTGGATAATGTGTCTTTAGAAATTCTTCTCGTTCCCAAGTCGATTCTGCCTCCGTGTGATGCTCCCACTGAACTTTGTAAAACTTCCTTGCTTTACTACGAGTGACCCTTTCCATCTAATACAAAATTCTGATCGGTCTCTCTTCACATGTTAAATCCTTTGCCAACTCTATCAGTCATAGCAATCTTTTTCTCAGGCAGCGATATGCATCGCCTCAACTGTGAAACATGAAACACATTGTGCACTTCCGACAATTCTGGGGGTAGTTCCAACTGATATGCAACAGTACCCACTCTGGACATAACTGGAAATGGACCAATAAATTTGGGTGCCAACTTTCCACGAGTCTGGAATCTCTTGACTCCTTTCATAGGAGTGACTCGGAGGTATACATGTTCTCCGGGTTCAAAACTAATCTGTCAGTGCTTTGCATCATAATAACTCTTCTGTCGAGATTTGGCCAATTGCAATCTGTCTCAGATTTCCTTGACTTGCTTCTCAGCTTCCATCATGAGATCCGTTCCAAAAATACAGCTATCTCCAGTTTGAGACCAATTTAAAGGAGTGCGGCACTTACGACCATACAAAGCTTCATACGGTGGCATCTTTAGACTGGTCTGGAAGCTGTTGTTGTATGAGAACTCGGCATACGGCAAGCAGTCTTCCCATCTAGGCCCTTGGGCCAAAGCACAGGCTCGTAGCATATCTTTGAGTATTTTGGTTTACCCGCTTAGTCTGTCCATTAGTCTGAGGATGATAAGCGGTACTATATTTTAGCGTTGTCCCCAAAGCTTGGTGGAGATGTGACCAGAAAGCGGAGGTAAAAAGTGACCCCCGGCCAGAAGTGATTGTTCGAGGCACTCCATGCAGACTGACTATTCTGGACACATACAGTTGTGCGAGTTGATCGGCTCGATATGTGGTTCTGATAGGGATAAAGTGAGCAACCTTGGTTAAGGTGTCCACTATGACCCAAACTGCATTGTTGCCTCGCTGAGTTTTAGGTAGCCCTGTGACAAAATCCATGCAGACAACATCCCATTTCCATTGTGAAACTGACAATGGTTGGAGAAGTCCGGCTGGCTTCTGATGTTCTGCCTTCACCTTGTTGCATATGTCGCAACAGGCCACAAAATAGGCAATGTCTTTCTTCATTCCATCCCACCAGAATATTTGCTGAAGGTCTTCACACATTTTAGTACCTCCAGGGTGAATTGAATATGAAGATTCGTGTGTTTCCGATAGGATTTTCTTCCTTAAATCTGCCTGACTGGGTACACAAATCCTTCCACAGAATTGGAGGGTACCATGTTGATCCTTAGAAAAGTCTGAAGTTTGTCCTGCTAACATACTCTTGGCATGTTTCTGCAGGACGGTGTCACCTGGCTGGGCCTTGCGGACCTCTTCCTCGAGTGTAGGTACAACTTCCATAATATTAGCAAGACCGGCATCAACTATGACCAGGTTGAGCTGAGCAATCTCCTCTTGAGGTTGAGGAGGCAAGGATTCCATTATGGTATTCAGGCTGATAGGCTTTGGCTGAGTGCATCGGCAACCACGTTGGCCTTACCCGGGTGGTAATTTATTCCAAGATCATAGTCCTTGACTAACTCAAGCCATCTTCGTTGACGGATATTTAAATCTGGCTGAGTAAATATAGAATTGAGACTTTTGTGGTCAGTAAAAATTTGGTACCTCTTCCCAATGAGGTAGTGTCTCCAAATTTTTAGAGCATGGACCATCGCGTCCAATTCCAGATCATGAGTAGGATAATTTCCCTCGTGTGGTCATAGCTGTCACGATGCATATGCTACCACCTTGTCATCTTGCATAAGTACGCATCCAAGACCCTGTCTGGAGGCGTCGCAATACACATCAAAGCTGCGGTAGATGTCTAGAAGAGTCAACACAGGTGCCTTCGTCAGCCGGATTTTTAGCTCATTGAAACTTTTCTCACAGCCCTCAGTCCATTCAAACTTCTTATCTTTCTTGAGTAGCACCGTCATGGGTTTAGCAATCTTGGAAAACCCTTCAATGAAACGACGGTAGTAGTCGGCTAATCCAAGAAAACTCCGGATTTGTGATACGGTGTGGGTGCCAACCAATGAAGCACATCCTTTACTTTGCTCGGGTCCACGGCTATACCTTCTGCGGACAACACATGTCCAAGAAATCCATCTTGCTTGAGCCAAAACTCGTATTTACTAAACTTGGCATATAGCTGATGGTCATGGAGTTGTTGTAACATAGCTCTGAGGTGTTCTTTGTGCTCTTCTTCACTTTTTGATTATATAAGTATGTCATCGATGAAGACCACCATGAATTTATCGAGGAAGTCCATGAATACTTTATTCATCATATGCATGAAGAAGGTAGGGACATTGTTGAGACTAAAGGACATAACTGTATATTCATAAAGACCATACCGAGTAGTGAATGCGGTCTTAGGAATATCTTCCTTTTTAATCTTGAGTTGATGATATCCTGTCCTTAAATCAATTTTGGAGAATACCTTGGCCCCACTGAGCTGATCAAACAAGTCATCAATCCTGGTCAGTGGATATTTATTTTTGATGGTGACATCATTCAGCTGACGGTAATCCACACACATGCGGAGGCTGCTATCCTTCTTATCCACGAAGATGGCAGGTGATCCCCATGGTGAAGAGCTGGGACGGATATATCCTTTCCGGATCATTTCATCAAGCTGTTTCTTTAGCTCCACTAATTGTGACGAAGGCATCTGGTAATACTTCTTGTATAACGGTGCGGTTCCGGGCACAAGATCTATTGAAAACTCAAGCTCTCGATTGGGCGGCATGCCTGACAGTTCTTCCCAAAATACATCAGGAAACTCACTGACCACAGGAATTAATTCCAACTCACCAGCCACAGCGGTGAAGACCATTTCTTTCTTGGGTATGCTCCTGCAAGCATATAATTTGGTAGTCTGCCCCTCTTGACTGGTCAAAGTGACTTCCCGGGTCACGCAATTTATGCATACTTGATATTGGGTCAACCAATTCATTCCCAAAATAATGTCCAGCTTTACAGACTCAATGATTATCAAGGAAGTTGGAAAATGGGCTCCGTTGATATTGATTTCCAGATTACGGCAGACCAGATTTCTCCTGATCAAAGATCCCAGGGATTGTACCACCATATTCTTGCACAAAAGCGAACAAGGAAATTTTTTTTGGGAAACAAAACTCCGCGAAATAAAAGAGTGGGAAGCCCTAGAGTCAAATAAAATTACGGCAGGTATGTTATTAACAGAAAACATACCAATGACGACTTCGGGGTTCTCTTGGGCTTTGTCTGCGGAGAGATGATGAATGTGTCCAGTGATGTTTTCCTGGGTAGGGAATGACTCCATAAAGTTGACTTGTGGCCTGAATAGAGCATTTGCCTTGCCGTTCTTGGGACACTGTCTGGTATAATGTCTGGTTTGCCCACAACTGAAGCAAGAATTGTTGCGCTGGCACTCTTCTCGCATCGGGTTGGTCATGACATTCTTGACTTGGGTGGTGGTTTTGTTAAAATTCTGCTGCAAATTGGGCTTGTACTCCACCTGAGTATGCTGCCAGGTATGAGCCTTTTGCACTGGCTGCACTTCCTTCCTTCGCTCGAACTTGCGCTTGTGATCGTTATTAGCAGGCCTATTGTCCGATACGAGCTTGTGCTCCCTTTCAACAATGAAAGCTTTGTTTACCATAGTTTGGAAATCTGGGAAATCAAACATACTGAGGGTACATCAGAGTTGCGGGTTTAATCCTCCTGGTGATCCTCAAGACAAGCTTCACTTTCTGAAAACAATTATAAACACAAAAAGAAAACATCAAGAACCCTTCTGAAATTCACCAGAAAATCTAGGCAGCAGAGAAAAATCTCATTTTTGGTGAGCTGCTAGATTTCTTACTAAAGAACACAATGCAAAAAGAATCAATTCATTTGAACTTATGGTTAAAAAGTTTTGGCTGTTTGAAGATCTCTAGATAATATTGAAGTTTGAATTTAAATAAACAGAACTAGGGGTGACGTCGAAGGCGTAAACTCGCGGGTGCCACCACTCGTACCGCTTCGGGCGCATACAGAGTGGCTGGCTAGTGGGCCCCGCTAGTCAGGTGAGAGGGAGGGGGAGAGGGAAACAGAGGGCGATGAGGCACCGCCGGAGCACACGTCGGCGAGGAGGGCTCCTTGGCCAGAAATGGAGGGAGGGATCGAAAGAGGAGACGGAGGCGCACCTGCCCGTGCCCATAGGTTAGCTAGGGCTGGTCAGACGGCGTCGGAAACAGCCTCTCCAATGGCGACAGAAAGTAGAGGCCGCCAGAGTTGGAGACGACGGTGACTAGAGGCAGCACCAGGGGCTCCAACCGGGCGGAACGGCACCACCGAGGCATGGCGGAGGCCCTGGAAGGGTGGCCCAAGCCTGGGAGGGGCTGGAGCTGTGGAGACGACCCGAGGGGATCGCCGGCAAGCTCGAGCTCGGGGAAGGCAGCCCGCAGCCTGCCCGGCTGGGCTACGGCTTTCTACGAGTTTGTGGAGTGTGTGTGAGGGGTGGATGATGCTTGAGGAGGCTAGGGAGAGCTCTATTTATAGCTGAGTGATGAGAGGGGCTCGGGCTCCGCCGGAGGACACCTAGACACGGCGCCCAGCGATGAACGGCGTCAGTGAGCAAGGGGGAAGGCAACGCAGCTCATGCGAGACTGTGGGCGAGCGGAGACGAGCACAGGAGCGAGGGGGTGGCGACGAACACAGTGCGCAACACACTGTTGGGTTCGCTGGACCGCGCCCGTGCTCGCTGCGGCGAGCTCTGGCGTCGGCGAGCGCCAGGAGAGAGTTATGAGGGTAGGGACGATGATCGGGGCGAAGTTTGGCAAGGTTTGGCAGGCGGGGAAGCGATCACGCGAGCAACAGAGGCGCGGGCGCGACGCAGAGCGTGTCGCCCGTATGCCAGCACGCGTGGACGAACGCGGTCACCGCGTGAACTCTGAACTTAGGCCGAGCTAAGCCTAAACTTCATGTCTGGCGTGTAGTCCATGGTAGATTGAGAGGTTACCACACTTTGGTTTGAGCTCAGGCGTAGTAACATGGATTTCAACTTGCTGGTAAGTTTCTGGACAGTAACTTTGAGAGCTTACTATGGTCAAAATACCGAGAGTTGGGAGCTGGGCTTTGGAGGTTAGTAATCATCTACTAAGGTGATGATGCACAAGAAAATTCAGCCACAGATGAGCAAGTAAAATGGTAGTTGCTGTAGAAACTACCATTTCTTTCCTGAACATAAAATATTTTCTATAGCAAAAATATTCCAAAAAGTGATGAAATATTTTTGCTCAGGAAGGTGCCCTAGGGTTCAAAGAATATTTGGGAATTTTCTCAGATTTTTGTGGGCAAGAAGAATTGTGGTTGCTTTGGAACACAAGGGGCTAGTTAGGGTTTTAGAGAGAAAATGAATATTTTTCATTAGAAAAATATTCATAATATTATTTTGAGATGCATCAAAGAAGAAATGATGTCCTAGGGAGAGAAATAAGTCACTTGGGTGAAAGTCAAGGGGGTACCCAAGTGTTTAAGTCCATCTGAAATGATTCAAAAAAATTTCAAATCCAAATCCAAACCAACTGAAAATCAGGCAAAGAGAAGAGGGCAAAACGAGGCTGTCACAATAACATGTTCCAAAGTTAAAACCGTTTCATTAGTAGTGATAGGTGGTGTTCCCACTAAATTTTCCATAGCATTGAAAGCATCCATAGGGTAACTACTCAAGAAATTCCCTCCAGTAATATTGTCTAGCACAATACCAAGTAGTGATACCCATGTAAAAAATGCGAAGAAGAATGATAGTGGATTGCTTATGAGTTGATCTATTATGAGCATTGCAAATCCTATACCAAGCATCTTTTATATTCTCTCCTCCCTTTTCTTAAAATTAAGAACTTCATTTTCAGGGGTCCACGTAACAAGAGAAGAACTAGCCATAATGACAAGACAAGCAAACAAAGAAGAAAACACAAAATGGCAAACAGAAAATATTTTTATATTTTTGTAAAAAAATAGAAGTGGGGGGAGATGAAAACGAGAGGCAAATAGCAAATAATGTAAATGCAAGGAGATGAACGTTTATGCATAGGTACTTGATAGATGTTGATGATGTCTCCACGGCAACGGCGCCAAAAATTCTTCCTGCTACTTGAGAGCAGCGTTGGGATTTCCCCTAAGAGGAGGGGATGATGCAGTTCAATAGAGATAAATATTTGATACATCTCCATCGTATCTACTTTTCCAAACTCTTTTGCCCTTGTTTTCGACTCTAATTTACATGATTTGAATGGAACTAACACGGACGGACGCTGTTTTCAACAAAATTGACATGGTGTTATTTTTGTGCCGAAATAAAGTTCCCGGAATGACTTGAAACTTCACGGAGAATATTTTTGGAATAAATAAAAAATATTGGCGAAAGAATCAACAAAGTGGGGCCCCCCACCTGTCCAAAAGAGTGGGCGCGCACCCTACCCCCATGGGCGCGCCCCCTAGCTTGTGGGTCCCACGAAGCTCCACCGATCTCAACTCCAACTCCATATATTCATGTTAGGGGAGAAAAAAACAAAGAGAAGGATTCATTGCGTTTTATGATACTGAGCCGCCGCCACCTCCTGTTCTTCCTCGGGAGGGCAGATCTGGAGTCCGTTTTGGGCTCCGGAGAGGGGAAATCGTCGCCGTCGTCATCATCAACCATCCTCCATCACCAATTTCATGATGCTCACCACCGCGCGTGAGTAATCCCATTGTAGGCTTCCTGGGCGGTGATGGGTTGGATGAGATTTACCATGTAATCGAGTTAGTTTTGTTAGGGTTTGATCCCTAGTATCCACTATGTTCTAAGATTAATGTTGCTATGACTTTGCTATGCTTAATGCTTGTCACTAGGGCCCGAGTGCCATGATTTCAGATCTGAACCTGTTATGTTTTCATGAATATATTTGTGTTCTTGATCCTATCTTGCAAGTTACAGTCACCTACTACGTGTTATGATCCGGCAACCCCAGAGTGACAATAGTCGGGACACTTCCCAGTGATGACCGTAGTTTGAGGAGTTCATGTATTCACTAAGTGCTAATGCTTTGGTCTGGTTCTGTATTAAAAGGGGGCCTTAATATCCCTTAGTTTCCAATAGGACCCCGCTGCCATGGGAGGGTAGGACAAAAGATGTCTTGCAAGTTCTTTTCCATAAGCATGTATTACTACATACGGAATACATGCCTACATTATATTGATGAATTGGAGCTAGTTCTATGTCACCCTAGGTTAAAACTATTGCATGATGAATGCCATCCGACATAATTATCCATCATTGATCCATTGCCTATGAGTTTGTTTCATATTGATCTTTGCTAAGTTACTTTACCATTGCCACTGTTACTATTGCTACAAAACTGCTACTATTACTTTTGCCACCATTACCGTTACTTCCATACTACTTTGCTACTAAATACTTTGTTGCAGATATTAAGTCTTTTAGGTGTGGCTGAATTGACAACTCAGCTGCCAATACTTGAGAATATTCTTTGGCTCCCCTTGTGTCGAATCAATTAATTTGGGTTGAATACTCTACCCTCGAAAACTGTTGTGATCCCCTATACTTGTGTGTTATCAAGACCTTTTTCTGGCGACATTGCCGGGGAGCATAGCTCTATTCTCTGTGTCACTTGGAAAATCTATCTGTTGATCGCTATGAGGAATTTGAAAGATCAAAGAACCAAGATTTTTCCCTCAACTACGAGGGGAGGTAAGGAACTGCCATCTAGCTCTGCACTCGATTCACCTTCTGTTTTAAGTAAGCTTGTGACACCTACACCTGCTATTGATTCCAATATGTCGCATATTATTGATGATGCCACTTCTGCTATGGATGATGCTTGTGATGATACTACTAATTTACTTGATAATACTGTGCCACTAGGTGAATTTCTTGATAACAACTTGCTAGGGTTACAGAGAATGAAATTACTTAAACTGATGATATTATTGAAACTGAAGATTATGATTCTCGCCCTAGATATGAATTGCCTATTGTAACTGAGGGTTATATTATGGATGAAGAAACTTCTAGAGACTTTTTTGCTTGCAATGATAGAGATGATCTTAAGAAACTGTTAACTAAGCTGAAAGAAAAGTCTTTGGATGCTAGAATGCAATATGATCCTAAGTTTGCTACCTCACCTATCTTTGTTACTGATAAGGATTATGAATTCTCTATCGATCATGAGTTAATTACTTTGATTGAATCTGATCCTTTCTATGGTTATGAATCTGAAACTGTTGTGGCACATCTTACTAAATTGAATGATATAGCCACCCTATTTGCTCATGAGGAAAAAATCCGATATTACTATATTCTTAAATTGTTTCCTTTCTCATAAAAGGGTGATGCTAAAGTATGGTTTAATTGACTGACTTACTACTTCTCTGAAAAATATTTCCCTGCTCATAAGAAATAGACAGCTTTAAATGAAATATTTAACTTTGTGCAAATTGAAGAAGAGAGTCTCCCACAAGCTTGGGGGAGGTTTCTCCAATTAATTAATGCTTTGCCTGGTCATCATCTCAAGAAAAATGAAATACTTGAAATCTTTTATAATGGACTAAAGGATGCTTCCAGAGACCACCTGGATAGTTGTGCTTGTTATGTTTTCAGGTAACAAACTATTGAGCAAGCTAAATTGCTATTGAATAATATATTGAGTAATGATAATGATTGGACTCTTCCTGAACCAACTCCAAAGCCAACCCTGAAGACAAGAGGTATTCTATTTCTCAGTCCTAAAGATATGCAAGAGGCAAAGAAATCTATGAAAGAAAAATGTATTAAAGCTAAAGATGTTAAGAATTTACCGCCTATTGAAGAAATACATGGTCTTGATAACCCGACACAGGTAGTAGAGGTAAACTCTCTTTATATATTTGATGAAGGTGATATTCCTCATAATAAGCCTGCTAGTCAATGCTTGGATGAGTTTAATAATTTTATTGTAAAACAAGAAAACCTCAATGCTTATGTTAGTAGACAATTGAAACGTAAGGCTTATATGCTTGACCACTTGGGTGATTATATGAGTAGAACTGTTAATGATCTTAAGCTTATTAGTAAACATGCTTCCATGGTTACAACTCAAGTAGAACAAGTACTTAAGGCACTGGATGATTTGCTTAATGAGTTGAATAATAAGAATAATAATAATGTTGTTAGGGTTATGACTAGAGGTGGTAAGATGACTCGGGAACCTTTGTATCCTAATGGTCATCCTAAGAGAGTTGAGCAAGAGTCTCAGAGAGTTAATACTAACGCACCTAGTCCTAGTAATAAAAAGAAAAGGAAAATTGATAGGACATTGCAAGCTTCTAGTGAACCTGTTGTAGACACACCTGAGAATCCCAATGATATTTCTAATTCTGATGCTGAGACATAATATGGTAATGAACATGAACCTAGTGCTAATGTTGATGATGATGTTCATGTTGATGCTCAACCTAGTAATGATAATGATGTAGAGGTAGAACCTGTTGTTGATCTTGATAACCCACAATCAAAGAATCAACGTTATGATAAGAGAGACTTCGTTGCTAGGAAACATGATAAAGAAAGAGAGCCATGGGTTCAAAAACCCATGCCCGTTCCTCCTAAGCCATCCAAGAAAAAGGATGATGAGGATTTTGAGCGCTTTGCTGAAATGATTAGACCTATGTTTTTGCGTATGCATTTGACTGATATGCTTAAAATGCCTCCTTATGCTAAGTATATGAAAGATATTGTTACAAATAAAACAAAGATACTGGAAGCTGAAATTTCCACCATGCTTGCTAATTAGACTTTGAAGGGTGGAATACCAAAGAAACTTGGAGATCGAGGAGTACCAACTATACCATGCTCCATTAAAAAGAAACCATGTTAAAACTGCTTTATGTGATCTTGGAGCCAGTGTTAGTGTTATGCCTTTCTCTTTATACTGTAGACTTGAATTGAATAAGTTGACACTTCCTGAAATTTCTTTGCAAATGGCTGATAAATCAACTTTTGTACGCATCGTTATTTGTGAGGATGTGCCTGTTGTGGTTGCAAATTTTACTATCTTAACGGATGTTATTCTCGATATTCCCGAGGACGATAGTATGTTGATCATACTTGGTAGACCCTTTTTAAATACTGCAAGGGCTGTTATTGATTGCAACAAAGGCAATGTCACTTTTCATGTTGATGGTAATGAGCATACGGTACATTTTCCGAAGAAACAACCTCAAGTTCATAGTATCAATTCTATTGGAAAATTTTCAACTATTACTATTGGAGGTTTTGTATTCCCTCTTCCTACTGTCAAGAAGAAATATGATATTCTTATTGTTGGGGACATGCATATCCCCGTTGAGGTAACTTAGTGTTATTCCAAAATTCTCCGGTTTCATGTCACTGGTACAGTGACGTTCTAAACAAACGGTTTAAAACCCCTTTCTGCGACGGCATTTGGAATCGCCGCCAAGTGAGTGTGTGTGATAGGGTGTCCTTCCCACATGACCCAGAATTCGTCTGGGATAGGCCCTCCTAGGACCCAGGTTGGGGCCGTGTGTGATCGGGCGAGGCATCGAAACCCAATCATTTCCGTAGGTATGTACATCCCACACGGTGAACCCCAGAAATCATTTCCGTAGGTATGTACATCCCACACGGTGAATCCCAGAAATCATTTCCGTAGGTATGTACATCCCACACGGTGAATCCCAAAAACCATTTCCGTAGGTATGTACATCCCACACGGTGAATCCCAGAAATCATTTCTGTAGGTATGTACGTCCCACACGGTGAATCCCAGAAAATCATTTCCGTAGGTATGTACATCCCACACAGTTCTTTGTGTGGAAACGTTTGTGCAAGGTGGCCTAACGCAAACAGTTTGCTGCCGGAAGCCGTGTGTGATTGTTAGTTGATCGAACACGCCTACTTTCTAGAAACCGTGTGGGTTGCTTGAGTTCATAGCCGACGGTGCTGTCCGAGTAACCATTTGCAATAGAAAGCCCCAATAAGCAGGGTAATTAGCCTATTATTGATAATCCATGTACTAATCAAACTGATATTTCTTATAAAACACGCCAGATATTTCATATCCATATAAAAGCAACCAGGATTTCATAATCGAATTACATCAGATAGCTCCGGCACTCAGTTACGCCATTACACAATAGCACCAAGTTTCACATGCAGCATCAAAAACCTTTGGAAAGTAGCATCATACATGGTAAATAGACAGATGAATCTCATTTGGGAAATTGCAGAAGCGGAAGGCAAATATTGAGCCTTCAGTGATGTTGAATGTCCTTGCAACTTTAGGCCAGTGGCTATGGATAATTGCCCGCCCAACCTTCGTCCTCTTCAGCAAGACTTCAATATTGTACCGTGGGTGTTGAATGAATACCTTCCTCGCCTCTTGACCATGCAGGTGGTTTGAGAGGTAATCATCGGTGAACTGCTTTGAAAAGTACTAAAAACAAAGATATGCATAAATTGATGTTGTAAATTTTGAAATGGCGCAAGGGGTAAAAACAAGGTAAAGGAGTTGGTACCATCCTATAGTTGACTGATGTCTTCTTCATTATGCAAACAAAGATCTTGCTATTATTCGTCGCAAGTTTCTTCATCCTAACAATCTTTCTGAGTTTCTTGACTTGACTGATATTCATGGACATCTCATTTCCCCATATGCAAAATGGGTAGAACAGTGGGTCTAAGCCTCTGACAGCAGGACCTACATGTGCAAGACCAAATTGTAAGAAACCTAAATATTAGAATGATTCCTGCAACTGCACAATAATGTGCTATTAGCCAAAAGGACCCTGCTTGAACAAACCTCGATGGTAAACCGCAGTGTCTCGCATTGTTTCCCTGCAATACACATAAGGAAGATCTTGATCGGGTTAACTGAGAGTTTCCATACTATCAATAGAATATGTATTGAGTAAAGCCAAATTCGATTGGTGTCACATGCATAACAATACAAAATTGTACCCATAGCAAATGAAAATCAAATTGCAGAACTGAACCAAAGAGTTAAATGGACAGCAGACCAAATGAACCAAAATAGTTAACTGAGCACAACATTGCAAAATAGAAACATTTACAAGAAGATAAGACAGTTAACAAAACAAAGAATGCTTGAGAACAGTACTAGGAAATGTTGCAATTGTTGGACCAAAGTGTTAACTGAACATTACATTTCAGAGGACCAAACTGTTAACTGAACATCAGATTGCATATTAAAATTACAGAGGACAAATCACTAGAAGGCACTGGCGGTGGCCTCGAGAAAACATCACGAACTATATTTTAAAGTAGACAACCACGCGGCGTTGTTGATGGTGGCCTCGAAGACGAGGTGCTCCTCCAAGATCTGGCGGTCGACACGCATGTCAGCCATAGTGACCTCGTTCGCGCATGCGGTGATACGTCTCCAACGTATCTATAATTTTTGATTGTTCCATGGTATTATATATTCTGTTTTCGATGTTTAATGGGCTTTATTATACACTCTTGTATTATTTTGGGACTAACCTATTAAATCAAGGCCCAGTGCAAATTGCTATTTTTTTTGCCTATTTCAGTGTTTGGCAGAAAAGGAATATCAAATGGAGTCCAAACGAAATAAAACCTTTGGGAGCGTGATTTTTGGAAAAACATGATCCAGAGGATTTGGAGTGGACGTAAAGAAACAACTGAGGAGGCCACGAGGCAGGGGGCTCGCCTACCCCCCTGGGCGTGCCCTCCCCCTCGTGGGCCCCTCGTGGCTCCACCGACCTACTTCTTCCTCTTATATATACTCATATACCCTGAAAACATCCAGGAGCACCACGAAACCCTATTTTCACTATTGCAACCTTCTGTACCCAAGAGATCCCATCTTGGGGCCTTTTTCGGAGCTCCGCCAGAGGGGGCATCAATCACGGAGGGCCTCTACATCAACTCCATGGCCCCTCCGATGATGTGTGAGTAGTTTACTTCAGACCTTCAGGTCCATAGCTATTAGCTGATGGCTTCTTCTCTCTCTTTGGATCTCAATACAAAGTTCTCCATGATCTTCTTGAAGATCTATTTGATGTAACTCTTTTTGCAGTGTGTTTTTCGAGATCCGATGAATTGTGGGCTTATGATCAAGTATATATATGAACAATATTTGATTCTCCTCTGAATTCTTTTATGTATGATTTGATATCTTTGCAGGTCTCTTCGAATTATCAGTTTGGTTTGGCCTACTAGATTGATCTTTCTTGCAATGGGAGAAGTTCTTAGCTTTGGGTTCAATCTTGCGGTGCTCGATCCCAGTGACATAAAGGAAAAGACACATATTGCATTATTGCCATCGAGGATAAAAAGATGGGGTTTATATCATATTGCTTGAGTTTATCCCTCTACATCATGTCATCTTACCTAATGTGTTACTCTGTTCTTATGAACTTAATACTCTAGATGCATGTTGGATAGCGGTCAATGTGTGGAGTAATAGTAGTAGATGCAGGCAGGAGTCGGTCTACTTGTCACGGATGTGATGCCTATATACATGATCATGCCTAGATATTCTCATAATTATTCGCTTTTCTATCAATTGCTCGACAGTAACTTGTTCACCCGCCGTAATACTTATGCTATCTTGAGAGAAGCCACTAGTGAAACCTATGGCCCCTGGGTCTATTCTCCGTTATATTAATCTCCCGTCAACAAGTTATTTCTAGTAACGGTTATTTTCCTATCTTTACTTTTAATCTTTATCATAAAAATACCAAAAATGTTATCTTATCATCTCTATCAGATCTCACTCTCGTAAGTGACCATGAAGGGATTGACAACCCCTTTATCTCGTTGGTTGCGAGGTTCTTATTCATTTGTGTAGGTACGAGGGACTTGTGTGTCGTCTCCTACTGGATTGATACCTTGGTTCTCAAAAACTGAGGGAAATACTTACACTACTTTGCTGCTTCACCCTTTCCTCTTCAAGGGAAAACCAATGCAGTGCTCAAGAGGTAGCAAGAAGGATTTCTGGCGCCGTTGCCGGGGAGATCTATACACAAGTCAAGACATACCAAGTACCCATCACAAACTCTTATCCCTCGCATTACCTTATTTGCCATTTTCCTCTCCCCCACTTCACCCTTGCCATTTTATTCGCCCTTCTTCTATTCGTCTTTCCATTTGCTTTGATGTCTTACTTGGCTCATTTGGTTGAAATAGTTGTTTATTTATTGCTAAACAGAGAACCTAAGATATATGGATCCTCATCCATTTGCTAATCTTTTTAAGAGATCCAATTATGATGAACCAATTGCTAGTGAGTTTTGTGCACTAGATTATCTTTATAAAGTTTTGCTTGAAATTCGTGAATCTGAAAATTGTGATGAAGTACTTTATGGAGTGACTCATGATGGATCTTTCAATAGAAAGCATGATTGCAACATTGATAGTATAAATTCCATTAATGTAAATTGTGCTTATAATATGCAAAACCCTAAGCTTGGGGATGCTAGTTTTGCTATGCCTATGTCGGTGAGAAACGACACCTATGGGGTCACTGGGGATCCCTTCTATGGTTGGTGGGCGCAGGGTAGTGCAAAGACTGGGTCTAGCGGTCCGCACACAAATCGTTTACCCAGGTTCGGGCCGCGGAGACGCGTAAAACCCTAGTCCTGCTTTGGTGTGTATTTAAGTGTTCTTGCATTCTTGAACTAGCTGCAGTAGCTTTCTAGTCCAAAAGATCCGAATCCCTCTCCAGTACGCCTCGGTCCTCCTTTTATAGACAAAAAGTGGTTGCCATAGTGGCACACAGGAGGTGGAAATGTGTATAGGGGCTGAGTCTATCCCCTGGCACCGTCGGACAAACGCATTTAATGTGCTACCGATGTGCCCCTCTTACTTTATAGGGGACGACAAAGAAGCTCGTCCCAGCTGTCGTCGCCTCGCCTGGCTCCAACGCGCGTCCAAGCTGATGAGGCGTTGTAGCGCCACGTTGGCTGGCTGCTGGGCTGGTGCGGTGGTGGAGCCTTCATGAAGATCTGCATGCCACCACACAGGTGCTTGCTGAGTTGGTGTAGAGGTCGCGCGCTGCCACGCAGATGCCTGCTCAGCTGGTCGAGCTGGCAGCTGTATGGGAGCGGCGGTGGAGCCTTGGCGGACGCGGGCCTGGCTGCGGCCTCGCAGACGTCCTCGGCAAGGGTCTTGCCGTGGCACCGCGGTCGTCCCCGGCAAGGATCTTGCTGGGGGTCTCATGGATCTCCATGGCAAGGATCCCACCAAGGATCGTCGTCTTCTGGTTTCCATCTGATCTTGTGTGTCTATGATCTACACAAAGATCTGCATGCCACCACGGAGGTGCCTCCCGAGCCTTGGTTCCAATATGTTGTGGGAACCCCTTGGGCTCAAGGGTGGCATGCTCTGCTGGCGTTAGGCAAGTTGCCCCAGCGAGGATCTTGCTGAGCCTGCGGAAGACACCCCGGCAAGGGTCTTGCCGGGGGAGTCCACCTCGCCCTCTTTCTCTCTTTGCGTCTCTGGTTTTGGCGTTGCTCCGATTGTTTTGTGCTCTGGCATCCCTCCCCTGCACTTCTTAGTGTGGTCCTGGGTGCGGCTCTGACTGCCCGTGCACAAGTAAAGGGGTGCAAAAGGAGAGCCCCTACTTTCGTACACCGATAGGAGCCCCCGGGCCTGGGCCACACATAAGCACAATGCGCTGTTGGGCTAGGCCCAGAACGGTGCCTGGGCAGGTGGGGCAGATTTTTACCGCAGTAATTTCCCGTCCGATGCGCTTCCCCATGACCCGCATTGAACACGCGATGTGGAGGTTCATGCGTGACGTGTGGGTCATGCGTGAGGCGGTTTCCGCACGCATGCTGTCGGTGTTCTGGGAACGGGGGTGCCCAGACTTGCCTGCCTGCGGCCTGCAGCGTGGCTCAAAAGGGGGCCCAGCATGGCCCATCTTCACCAACACAAACTCAAGACCCTCGCGGGGCGGACGACACAGAGCTTCCTCAGGCACGACCTCGTCAGGCTGGCTCATGAGGAGGCGGAGAGATCAAGGCGGGGTACCTCACGAGGTGCCCGTGACGCAAGCCATGACGACTCAGGGCGCCAGGCGGGCGCCAGCCCGCGCAGCGTCCTCCTTTCCTCTTTGGTGCAAAGGGGGCAAGCGCAGCCGTGGAGTACCGAGGCGTCAGGCAAATGTTGCCATTTCGGTGCAATGAGACCAAGACCAGGAGGACTATGAGACGGAGGTCATCGTGGAGCCCAAGACGGCGTCATCACCAGAGCTTTGCGTAGGCGAAGACTACCTTTGTCAGGATAGCTGATGCTAGCTGTCCCCCTTCAAATTAGCCCGCCATTGTTGGCTCCCTTCCCGCTCAATATTTGGGAAGAGGACCAGGGCCTCTATAAATAGGACCAGCCACCCACCTAGCAAAGGGGTCGGTTCGGTCGCGTTGAAGTGTCTCTAGGGATCGACTGTTTAGAAAGAGAGAGAGAGAGAGAGAGAGAGAGAGAGAGAGAGAGAGAGAGAAAGGTGACTGAACTCCTCCCAGCAGTTCATCGCCCCGGCCAAGAACAGACCCTCGCGAGGCTGTTCTTCCTTGTACTGTTCATCATCCTCAGCCCAAGAGGCAATCCACCACACCACACACTAGAGTAGGGTATTACACCACAGCGGTGGCCCGAACCAGTATAAACCCTGTGTCTCTTGTGCTATTCTTCCCATAGCTTTGATCCTAGCGCGTCGGAGGGGTGCAGGTAGGTAGGAGGCGAAATCTCCGCGCGCACCCAAATGTTCGAACCTCAAGGGTCTGCCAGAACCCGAAATCTGACATTTGGCGCGCCAGGTAGGGGTGCGCCGGTATTTTTCTTTCACCACCCCGTTCTCCTCCGACCATCACGCTCATGTCTGACACTTGTCGGGCCCGCGTGGAGCGCCAGGCCGCCCTCGCTTCCTGCGTCGCCCAGACGGCCCCTGTCGGCGGGCGTCCTCGCTGTTCCCCGTCACCTGCCGTCAACGCCGCCACCAGCCCGGCGGGGGACGAGCAGCAAGCATCGTCTCAGCATCCATCTGTGCGCCAAGACGGCCGCACCGCAACTCCCTCGCTCGCCCTAGCTGGATCTTCGTCCCGCGCGCTCCGCGCACCCATGGAGGCTCGGGCTGCACTCATCGCAGCAAACGAGCTCCTGCGCTACCATCCATCGACGACGTTTACGAAGAATGGCTCGACCGCGTCGCCAAGATCGTCCGCGCCGCAGGAGGCTCTTCCGCGCCATCCGTTCCGCTGCACCGCACCCCGCCCCGCGCGGGCAACGAGGCTCCGATGGCGCCTCGGCCGCCTCCTCCTCAAGAAGACGCCATGGCTCCAAAGCGCGTGGCCCCTGGGCGGAACCCGCTCCGTCAGGTGCCAGCGCGGCAAGAACAGAGCTGCCAAGAAGTCCCTCGCCCGCCAGAAGCTGCCCGGGCGCTCCCTACGCCAGCACGTCGCGACCATCCGCCTGCTCCAGCGCGTGGGGATATGCAAGACCAGGCTCTCCATTACCCAAGGCCTCCCGTGGCCACAGCAGGCTGCCGCGCCTACACCACTGAACTGCGCAGGGTCGCGTGGCCAGGCAAGTTCAAGCCAAACCTGCCTCCTCGCTACGACGGCACGGCCGACCCTGCGGAGTTCCTCCAGCTCTACGAGCTGGGCATCGAAGCTGCCAACGGAGACGAGAAGGTCATGGCGAACTAGTTTCCCATGGCGCTCAAGGACGGGGCCCGCACCTGGCTCCTGAACCTGGCTCCAGGCACAATCTCCTCGTGGGAAGAGATGCGCACCCGCTTCATCGCCAACTTCCAAGGTACTCGCGACCGGCCACCCACCGTGAGCGACATGCGCCGCATCAAGCAACAACCCGGGGAGACCCTGCAGAAGTACATCCAGCGCTTCAACAACGCACGCCTCAAGATCCCCAAGGTGACTGAAGAGGCCATCGTCTCAGCCTTCTCCGACGGTGTGCGCGACGTCAAGATGAAGGAGGAGCTGGCAATGCATGAAGACCTGTGCACTTCCTTGGAGCTGTTCAACTTGGCGAACAAGTGCGCCAGGGCTGAGGAGGGGCGTCTCTCCCTCCTCGAGCTGCCTGCCGCAGACCCAGAAGAGAAGAAGCTCAAGGCCAAGGAAGTGAAGCGCAAGGGGGCTGCCGTGCTCGCGGCAGAACCAGACACCAAGCGGGGCAGAGATCAGCCGGAACCTCCCAAGGGCAGCCGGTACTGCATGTACCACGACCTCCACACCCACAACACCAGCGAATGCCAAGAACTCCGAGCCGTGCGAGAAGGAAGGATCGACCGTCGCCCTGACCATGGTGACTGGGGCTACGGCCGAGGAGGAGGAAGGAACACAGGGTGCTGGGAAGACCATGGCCCGCGCCAGGGGTGGCGCGACCAACCTTGCGAGGATCGCTGGCAAGACCCGCCTCGCGAGGGAGGCTGGAGGGATCAGCCTCGCGAGGATCGCCCGCAAGGCAACGCAGGCCTCCCACCGCTGCCACCACAGCCAAGGAGAAATGAGGACCACCACCAGGACGAGGAGGCTGGAGGCTTCCAGGAGCCGCGCGCGATCGCCTGCATCTTGGGCGGAGCTCAAGCCCCAGTCTCTCAACGCATCTTCAAGCAGTTTGCCCGCGAAGTGAATGCGGCCCTCCCCAGGCTCGAAGCCGCGCGCCCTCTCAGGTGGTTGGCGTGCGCCATCACCTTCAGCTCAGCAGATCAGGTCAAGTGTGCAGCTACAGCCGGAGTCCTCCGAATGCTTTGTTCCCCAATCACCAGCAACGTGGTGGTCACCAAGACCCTCATCGATGGCGGGGCAGGGCTCAGCGTCCTGTCCGTGGAGACATTCAACAACCTCGAAGTGCCCTACAGCCAGCTCCAGCCGACCAAGCCTTTCTCCGGTATCACCGACGGCTCCACGGTCCCGATCGGGCAGGTCCGCCTCCCTGTCACCTTCGGGGCACGGGACAACTACCGCACCGAGCTCATCGACTTAGACGTCGCTCACATCCGCCTGCCGTACAACGCCATCCTTGGGTACCCAGCGCTGGCCAAGCTCATGGTCGTGCTCACCACGGCTACAACGTCCTCAAGATGCCAGGAAGCGGCGGAGTCATCACGGTGCCCTGTGAAGAGAAGGACGTGGTGTGTTCCCTGGAGCGAGCCTTTCAGGCCGCATCGCTGGAAGACCTGGACCACGGAAGCAGGAGGCTACCCGAGGTCGCCCCCAAGAAGAAGAAGACGTCGTCCGGCCTAGCCCCTCAGGAGGCAGGCCCCTCTGGGACCATGCCTGCCTAGGGGGAACCTCCTTCCATCGCATAGGAAAGCACGCCCGACGCCCTCCTCAGGCACGGCTCGGGGGCTCTCCCCTGGATAGCCACCGACCTAGCTAGGGTCACGAGGGAGGCGCTTGGGCACCACATGGAGGCGTGTTTTGAAGCACGTTTCCCTCAAGAAGGATTAAGGCAAGGAGATCCAGACCCACAGGAGTTCGTCAGCAAGGCCATTTAGGAGTTACATGAGTCAAGAGTCATGAGAGGCGCCCGCCGCCTACCAGCAGTGGCTCCCCATCCAGGCGAGGATGGCGGGCTGCGCGTCTGCATCGACGTACCAGGGCTCAACCGAGTCGCCTCCCTGGGGCGCCTCTGGCCCTCGCGAGTGGGACGCTGCGGAGGTCCACCCCACAACTACGTTCGCATGCCTTACGGCTTGCAGGGCGCGGCTGACACGCACCAGCACCTCATGAGGGGCATCACGGAGGCACAAGAGGCCAGGCGCTCCGCAGCCCTGGCGGAGATGAAGATGGCCCGCGAGGAACCGCCAGCACCTCCGGAGCCTCCCGAGAACCCTGGGCCTGGGGGCTCATGAGGATCGGCTTCCGCAGCCCACCGAGCCGGCTACACCAACACCCCTTCCTCTTCAGCGTCATCAGGTGACATCTTTCAAGTCTCACTTCTAGCTGGGAGCCCCCCCAGGGCTGCATTATTCCCAGGCCGCGTGGGTCCGTCCCTACGGCGTGTATCCCTTTTATTTCGCGTCGTTAGCTTACCTCGTTGGGGGCGCCCCTCGGGCTACATGATCCCCAAGCCGCTCGGGCCAGGCCCAGCGACATGTACCTCATTTGCGTTCATTTCCGGTTATGCGTTAGAACCGCCATGCATGATTATTTGATGCCGGTCCGCGGCGCCTCTTCTTCTCCATGCTGACCAGTTGCGCGTTAAAGGGGGAGTACCTGAGCATCGCGACTCAGGGCTCTTACTGGCTCTCCAGCCCTCACCCTCTGGCCTTGACCACGGCATCGCGACCTAGCATACCAGCGACGGCTGAGACCAGCTCGAGGGCCGGGACCCGAGGACATAGAGTGCAGGCATCTAACCAGACTTGCAGGGACACAACACAAGATAAGGCCCAGTGCCAGGCGCAACCCGCCTAGAGGTAGGGCCCCGTGAGTCTCGCGCTGGCTCACGGGAGCCCAGATACACCTCGCCAGGCCCTACCGTGCCAGCCACATGTCAGGGCGGGGCTGTACACGCCCCGGGGGCTCCTCTCGGAGGGGGCCCCCCTCCCACGTACCAGTGGAAGCACCATGCTCCGTGCTAGCTGACGACACTGCCGAGGAGCGGCTATGCCCGTACACATGCGGAAGTGCTATGCTCCGCGCTGGTGATAAACAACCGAGGATGGCCTCCGGGCTGCATCAACCTCAGGGAGCCCAGAGCTCAGTGTCTAGCTTCATCGTAACGCCTCCCCTCGGGAGTGCCGCGCGAGGGGGCTGGGCACAGGGGCTGCGCCTGGGTCACGCCCGGACGCACGCCGCCCAGCCAGGCCCCCTCCCGGGCCTGGTTCGTCGCGTGCCTCTCCCCGAGCGGAGCCAAGGTATGAAGGCCGTTTGAGCGTCAAGGGGGACTCTTGAGCATCGCGACTCAGGAGCCTAACTTGTCACGTAGCCCCTCACTCCTTGGTCCCGTCCTGGTTTTCGGTCGGGGCTATTGCTGGGTGAGGTACGTGTGGGGCCGGGTTCTGCAGACGTAGAACGGTGGATCCACCCACATCATACCTCCCTACTTGCTGTTCGTGCGCCAAGGGGGACTCTTGAGCATCGCGACTCAGGAGCCTAACTTGTCACATAGCCCCTCACTCCTTGGTCCCGTCCTGGTTTCTGGTCGGGGCTACTGCTGGGTGAGGTACGCGCGGGGCCAGGCTCTGCCGGCGTAGAACATAAGCAAGTAGGAAGGAAAAGCGCAAATTTCAAAGGAATTCGAAAGCAAATATTACAGTCAACACTGTTATCCCAAAATCAGACGCAAGTTTAAACGCCTCCCCGAGGCATGATACATGTGCAGGAATTAAAAGCAGGACAGGAGCCACGATGGAGTCACCTGGCGGTGGGGGAGCAGCGTGGAGTGGATTCGCCTCACGGAGCAGCGGGGTCGGTAGCGCCTTGCTCCGGCCTAGTGCTGAAGGCCCGGAACTTCCCCAGCAGAGCCTCCGCCCGACCCTTCATGGCCTCGACAGCAGCCGCGGCACGCTCGCCACTCACGGGTGTCGGATTTCGGGTTCCGGCTGACCCTTGAGGTTCGAACACTGGGGTGCGCGCGGAGATTTCGCCTCCTACATACCTGCACCCGTCCGCCGCGCTAGGATCAAAGCTATGGGAAGAACAGCACAAGAGACACAGGGTTTATACTGGTCCGGGCCACCGTTGTGGTGTAATACCCTACTCCAGTGTGTGGTGTGGTGGATTGCCTCTTGGGCTGAGGATGATGAACAGTACAAGGAAGAACAGCCTCGCGAGGGTCTGTTCTTGGCCAGGGCGATGAACTACTGGGAGGAATTCAGTCACCTTTCTCTCTCTCTCTCTCTCTCTAACCAGTCGATCCCTAGAGACACTTCAATGCGACTGAACCGACCCCGAACCGACCCCTTTGCTAGGTGGGTGGCTGGTCCTATTTATAGAGGCCCTGGTCCTCTTCCCAAATATTGAGCGGGAAGGGAGCCAACAATGGCGGGCTAATTTGAAAGGGGACAGCAAGTATCAGCTATCCTGACAAAAGTAGTCTTCGTCTGCGCAAAGCTCTGGTGATGATGCCGTCTTGGGCTCCACGGTGACCTCCGTCTCGTAGTCCTCCCGGTCTTGGTCTCGTTGCACCGAAATGGCAACCTTTGCCTGACGCCTCGGTACTCCGCGGCTGTGCTTGCCCCCTTTGCACCAAAGAGGAAAGGAGGACGCTGCGCGGGCTGGCGCCCGCCTGGCGCCCTGAGTCGTCATGGCTTGCGTCACGAGCACCTCGCGAGGTACCCCGCCTTGATCTCTCTGCCTCCTCGTGAGCTAGCCTAACGAGGCCGTGCCTGAGGAAGCTCTGCGTTGTCCACCCGGCGAGGCTTGGCCCCTCGCGAGGGTCTTGAGTTTGTGTTGGTGAAGATGGGCTGTGCTGGGCCCCCTTTTGAGCCATGTCGCAGGCCGCAGGCAGGCAAGTCTGGGGACCCCCGTTCCCAGAACGCCGACAGTAGCCCCCGGGCCCAAGGCGCGCCCGGACTTGGCCGTGCAGGGAGGCGGAAGGGCAAGAGCGAAGCGTCGCGGGCTCGAACAGCCTGCGGCCTTGGGCGCCGCGTGGCGGTTGACTGGACGTGGGCGTCTCCACTTCCCCATGGCGCCTCGGCAACTGCACGGATTGGACAAGTCCCTGCATGCAAAACGGGTCATGATTACCTGTGATCGTGGAGGTCGGCGGTTGGGCTCCGCCGGTTATAAGTACGGGATGTCGTGCGCCCTTCCGGTTCATCTCTCCTTGCTTCTCCTTCTCCCCGATTCTTGCTCCGTCTT
Organism: Triticum monococcum; assembly: GCA_034509565.1. Classification (NCBI taxonomy): domain Eukaryota; kingdom Viridiplantae; phylum Streptophyta; class Magnoliopsida; order Poales; family Poaceae; genus Triticum; species Triticum monococcum. Next base: position 482,748,591 of record CM067843.1, read on the forward strand.
GCTGTAATGGCTCCGATCCGCCGGTTCACGTCGGCAGAGAAGGGAAAGGCCCCCCAAGAGGGACCAGACCCACTCTCGCCGAAGAAACGGTCTGTCCACCATGGCCCGGACGAGGGGGCTCTCCAGGTGGTGTCGAGTCCTTGGGGCGAGCGGGCGCCGCCAGGGTTCCCGCTTCCATTGTACGCCCATGTCGAGGGCCCCAAAGGAGCTGGTGCTGATCGCCACGGGCGGCGCCATCGTCGGCGCCGACGGGTGATGAAGGTGTGAGTCGTCCCCCCGGGGTCCACACCGAGGGCTCCTCCCAAGAGTTCGTGCTCCACGTCGCCATTCCTCTTCAATCTTGGATCCGCCTACCTTCCTTCTTCGCCTCCATCATCCCGCAGGGGGAGCCCCTGGAGCTCTGGCTGCAGCTCCCTCGTGACCGAGGCAGAGGTCGTGGTCGTCGCCCCGGGCGAGGTCTACATGGCTCGGGGCTGGAGAGAGATCGCCCGGGTTTGCAGGACAAGGGGCGTCTTCGCGGTCCACTTGGACTACGATGGTGCTTCGATGATGCTCTTCAAGGTCTTCGACGCGAACGGGCGCCGAGTGGAGTGCTGCCCCGGTGAAGGCGGCTAGGGCCCTGCTGCAGCAAGGGCTGGGCTCGCCAACCGCTCCCTCGGCGGCTCCATAGGCGGTGGAGACGTCGGAGGCTCCAACGACTCTGGCGAGCCCTTCGCGACTCCGGAGACGAGCGACGACAGCTACGAGCCCCCGAGCCGGCGCCGCTCCCAGAGCAGGGCGAGCTCGTCAGGCCGCCGCCGACTCTGATCTGGATGGGGTTGGCGTCGGTGCTTAACGGCCCACTGTTGATGAAGGCATCTTCTGTAGCGATGCGCGTAGTTCGCGTCTCTTTAGGACCTGTTCCCTGCGAGGAACCAAAAACGCGCCCCGTGGGGGCTTGTAAGGTGCCTGTGATCCTGTTTTGTTAATATAACCCTTGTTGTAGAATTGCGCGAGTTGCTCATCTCGTCTTAGCTCGGTCCTCCCTTTCGAACCTCACGAGGGCTTGGTGCTCTACGCCGACAGGTCCCAGTCCCAAGGCGGCTTCAGCCGTCGCTGGTATGCCAGGTCACGATGCCGTGGTCAAGGCCAAGAGGTGAGCTACCCGGAGTCCGGTAAGAGCCCCTGAGTTGCGATGCTCAAGAGGTCCCCTTTGGCGCCCAAGCAGCCGTTGTTCGGTGAGAAAGGGGAGCGACGTCGCTAACATGGGATAGCATTAGGTGCGGGGATTGTGCCACGGTAGCTGGTGCTTTCGGGTGATGACTTATCTCGAGTATCAGGGGCCGCTCTCTGGTGCGTGGCCGGGTCCATGCATCGGCAGGCGTGAGGCTGCTTGGCGAGGTCCTTGTGTGTCTCTCCCCTCCCACCTTTGCTCCCCTTTCTGCTCTACGTCCTCGGGTCCCGGCCCTCGAGCGAGTCTCAGCCGTCGTTGGTATGCCAGGTCGCGATGCCGTGGTCAAGGCCAGAGGGTGAGGGCTGGAGAGCCAGTTGGATCCCTGAGTCGCGATGCTCAGGCACCCCCCCTTTAACATGCAAGCGGTTCACACGGACAAGAGCGAACGAGACACAGCAAGAGCCTCGCCTGACGCAGCTCCTTCAGGAGGTCCTGCAGGTCCATCATAGAAAAAGCAAGGGGTTGCCATATAATTGACGGTCAGCCGTCGGTTGCTTCCGAGGGGTGGTGAGGCACTGAAGGCTTGACGAGGTGACGCTATGCGGGGCTGCCGCGGCCAGAGCTCAGCCATCCAGGTTTGTTGGTGGTGCAGGGACGGACCCATGTGCAAGCGCCGTGCCGTTTGGGAGCAGCTCCGTTAGTTGGCGTCAGCTGAGCAGGCAACTAGGTAAAGCACATTAGCCGCGAAAGAGTGGATTTGTTCAAATTGATGCAGGGAATGCGGAGATCACTGGGTCAGGCCCGAGCGGCTTGGCGATCATGCTGCCCGAGGGGCGCCCCCAACAAGGTAAGCTAACGACGCGAAATAAAAGGGATACACACCACAGGGACGGACCCACGCGGCCTGGGAATAATGCAGCCCTGGGGGCGCTCCCAGCTGGAAGTGAGACTTGAAAGATGTCACCTGATGATGCTGAAGACGAAGGGGTGTTGGTGTAGCCGGCTCGGTGGGCTGCGGAAGCCGATCCTCATGAGCCCCCAGGCCAAGGGGCCTCGGGAGGCTCCAGAGGTGCTGGCGGTTCCTCGTGGGCCATCTTCATCTCCGCCAGGGCTGCGGAGCGCCTGGCCTCTTGTGCCTCCGTGATGCCCCTCATGAGGCGCTGGTGCGTGTCAGCCGCGCCCGGCAAGCCATAAGGCATGTGAACATAGCTGTGGGGTGGACCTCCGTAGCGTCCCACTCGCGAGGGCCAGAGGCCCCCCAGGGAGGCGACTCGGTTGAGCCCTGGTACGTCGATGCAGACGCGTAGCCCGCCATCCTCGCCTGGATGGGGAGCCACTGCTGGTAGGCGGCGGGCGCCTCTCATGACTCTTGACTCCTGTAACTCCTGAATGGCCTTGCTGACGAACTCCTATGGGTCTGGATCTCCTTGCCTTGCTCCTTCTTGAGGGAAACATGCTTCGAAACATGCCTCCATGTGGTGCCCAAGTGCCTCCCTCGTGACCCTAGCTAGGTCGGTGGCCCTCCAGGGGAGAGCCCCCGAGCCCTGCCTGAGGAGGGCGCCGGGCGCGCTTTCCTATGCGATGGAAGGAGGTTCCCCCTGGGCAGGCACGGTCCCAGAGGGGCCTGCCTCCTGAGGGGCCAGGCCGGACGACGTCTTCTTCTTCTTGGGGGCGGCCTCAGGTAGCCTCCTGCTTCCGTGGTCCGGGTCTTCCAGCGATGCGGCCTGAAAGGCTCGCTCCAGGGAACACACCGTGTCCTTCTCTTCACAGGGCACCATGATGACTCCGCCGCTTCCTGGCATCTTGAGGACATTGTAGCCGTGGTGAGTCATGGCCATGAACTTGGCCAGCGCTGGGTACCGAAGGATGGCGTTGTACGGCATGCGGATGTGAGCGACGTCGAAGTCAATGAGCTCGGTGCGGTAGTTGTCGCGTGCCCCGAAGGTGACAGGGAGGCGGACCTGCCTGATCGGGACCGTGGAGCCGTCGGTGATACCGGAGAAAGGCTTGGTTGGCTGGAGCTGGCTGTAGGGCACTTGGAGGTTGTTGAATGTCTCCACGGACAGGACGCTGAGCCCTGCCCCGCCATCGATGAGGGTCTTGGTGACCACCACGTTTTTGATGATTGGGGAACAAAGCATTGGGAGGACTCTGGCTGTAGCTGCACACTCGAGCTGATCTGCTGAGCTGAAGGTGATGGCGCATGCTGACCACCTAAGAGGGCGCGTGGCTTCGAGCCTGGGGAGGGCTGCATTCACTTCGCGGGCGAACTGCTTGAAGATGCGTTGAGAGGCTGGGGCTTGAGCTCCGCCCAGGATGCAGGCGATCGCGCGCGGCTCCTGGAAGCCTCCAGCCTCCTCGTCCTAGTGGCGGTCCTCATTTCTCCTTGGCTGTGGAGGCAGCGGTGGGAGGCCTGCGTAGCCTTGCGGGCGATCCTCGCGAGGCTGATCTCTCCAGCCTCCCTCGCGAGGCGGGTCTTGCCAGCGATCCTCGCGAGGTCGGTCGCGCCACCCCTGGCGCGGGCCACGGTCTTCCCAGTGCCCTGCGTTCCTTCCTCCTCCTCGGCCATAGCCCCGGTCACCACGGTCAGGGCGGCGGCCGATCCTTCCTTCTCGCATGGCGCGGAGTTCTTGGCATTCGCTGGTGTTGTGGGTGTGGAGGTCGTGGTACACGTAGTACCGGCTGCCCTTGGGAGGTTCAAGCTGATCTCTGCCTCGCTTGGTGTCTGGTTCTGCCGCGAGCACGGCAGCCCCCTTGTGCTTCACTTCCTTGGCCTTGAGCTTCTTCTCTTCTGGGTCTACGGCAGGCAACTCGAGGAGGGAGAGACGCCCTTCCTCAGCCTTGGAGCACTTGTTCGCCAAGTTGAACAGCTCCAAGGAAGTGCACAGGTGTTCATGCATCGCCAGCTCCTCCTTCATCTTGACGTCGCGCATGCTATCGGAGAAGGCTGAGATGATGGCCTCTTCAGTCACCTTGGGGATCTTGAGGCGTGCGTTGTTGAAGCGCTGGATTTACTTCTGCAGGGTCTCCCCGGGTTGTTGCTTGATGCGGCGCATGTCGCTCACGGCGGGTGGCCGGTCGCGAGTACCTTGGAAGTTGGCGATGAAGCGGGTGCGCATCTCTTCCCAGGAGGAGATTGTGCCTGGAGCCAGGTTCAGGAGCCAGGTGAGGGCCCCGTCCTTGAGCGCCATGGGAAACTAGTTCGCCATGACCTTCTCGTCTCCGTTGGCAGCTTCGATGCCCAGCTCGTAGAGCTGGAGGAACTCCGCAGGATCGGCCGTGCCGTCGTAGCGAGGAGGCAGGTTTGGCTTGAACTTGCCTGGCCACGCGACCCTGCGCAGTTCAGTGGTGTAGGCGCGGCAGCCTGCTATGGCCACGGGAGGCCTTGGGTAATGGAGAGCCTGGTCTTGCATATCCCCACGCGCTGGAGCAGGCGGATGGTCGCGACGTGCTGGCGTAGGGAGCGCCCGGGCAGCTTCTGGCGGGCGAGGGACTTCTTGGCAGCTCTGTTCTTGCCGCGCTGGCACCTGACGGAGCGGGTTCCGCCCAGGGGCCACACGCCTTGGAGCCATGGCGTCTTCTTGAGGAGGAGGTGGCTGGGGCACCACCGGAGCCTCGTCGCCCGCGCGGGGCGGGGTGCGGTGCAGCGGAACGGACGGTGCAGAAGAGCCCCCTGCGGCGCGGACAAGCTCGGCGACGCAGTCGAGCCATTCTTCGTAAACATCGTCGACGGGACGGTAGCGCAGGAGGTCGTTTGCTGCGATGAGTGCAGCCCGAGCCTCCATGGGCGCGCGGAGGACGCGAGACGAAGATCCAGCTGGGGCGAGCGAGGGAGTTGCGGTGCGGCCGTCTTGGCGCACAGATGGATGCTGACACGATGCTTGCTGCTCGTCCCCCGTCGGGCCGGTGGCGGCATTGACGGCAGGTGATGGGGAACGACGAGGACACCCGCCGACAGGGGCCGTCTGGGCGACGCGGGAAGCGAGGGCGGCCCAGCGCTCCGCGCGGGCTCGACGAGCGTCAGACATGAGCGTGATGGTCGGAGGAGAACGGGGTGGTGAAAGACGAATTCCGGCGCACCCCTACCTGGCGCGCCAAATGTCGGATTTCGGGTTCCGGCAGACCCTTGAGGTTCGAACACTGGGGTGTGCGCGGAGATTTCGCCTCCTACCTACCTGCACCCCTCCGCCGCACTAGGATCAAAGCTATGGGAAGAACAGCACAAGAGACACAGGGTTTATACTTGTTCGGGCCACCATTGTTGTGTAATACCCTACTCCAGTGTGTGGTGTGGTGGATTGCCTCTTGGGCTGAGGATGATGAACAGTACAAGGAAGAACAGCCTTGCGAGGGTCTGTTCTTGGCCAGGGCGATGAACTGCTGGGAGGAGTTCAGTCACCTTTCTCTCTCTCTCTCTCTCTCTCTCTCTCTCTCTAACCAGTCGATCCCTAGAGACACTTCAACGCGACCGAACCGACCCCGAACCGACCCCTTTGCTAGGTGGGTGGCTTGTCCTATTTATAGAGGCCCTGGTCCTCTTCCCAAATATTGAGCGGGAAGGGAGCCAACAATGGCGGGCTAATTTGAAAGGGGACAACAAGTATCAGCTATCCTGACAAAAGTAGTCTTCGTCTGCGCAAAGCTCTGGTGATGACACTGTCTTGGGCTCCACGGTGACCTTCGTCTCGTAGTCCTCCTAGTCTTGGTCTCGTTGCACCGAAATGGCAATCTTTGCCTGACGCCTCGGTACTCCGCGGCTGCGCTTGCCCCCTTTGCACCAAAGAGGAAAGGAGGACGCCGCGCGGGTTGGCGCCCGCCTGGCGCCCTAAGTCGTCATGGCTTGCGTCACGGGCACCTCGCGAGGTACCACACCTTGATCTCTCCGCCTCCTCGTGAGCCAGCCTAACGAGGCTGTGCCTGAGGAAGTTCTGCGTTGTCCGCCCCGCGAGGCTTGGCCCCTCGCGAGGGTCTTGAGTTTGTGTTGGTGAAGATGGGCCGTGCTGGGCCCCCTTTTGAGCCACGCCGCAGGCCGCAGGCAGGCAAGTCTGGGGACCCCCATTCCCAGAATGCCGACAACGGGCTCCAGCAGGCTGTCAAGGTCAAAACCGGGATCGCGAAGGTGGATGTGGGTGAGGACCCGCGTCAGGGCTGCAGAAGACAGAACACGCGCCTCGGCCTCGGCCCTGGGGCCAAGGCCAAGGGCGACATCTTCAAGAGCGTGGACCAAGAAGGGAAGCAGCTTGGCAGGGCCGTCCTCGGCGCCGGCCAGCGGGCTCTCCAGGCCGCTGTCGTAAAGCGTCCTCAGCGAGGAGCGAGCCTTCGCCTCCAGCTCCGTGAAGGCCGCGCGGTCTTCGTCAAGGATCCGGGCCTTGTCGTCCAACTTGGCCTTCCTCGCCCCCAACTCCTGCTCCAGCGTGCCTAGGCTGTCACGACGCTTCTTGAGCTTGGCCTCCCGGCCCTCGACGGCCGCCTCGCGAGCCTTCACGCCTTCTTCCTGCTCTTGGCGAAGACGAACCTCTTTCGCGAGTTGATCCCGCAGGCCTTGCAGCTCGTCCTCCAGCGCCTTGCAGCGACCATAGACGTCGACCACCTCTCCCAGGGCTGCATCGCGAGCAGGCTTCGCCTCAAGGACGACCTGCTTCTCCTCGTCGCATGTCGTCGAGGCCTGGACCAGTGCTGCCCGAATTGAAGCGTCGGTTCGGACCCATCCAGAAGCCAGCTCCAAGCGCCCGGCCACCAGGCGAGGGTCGGTGCCAAGAAGATCCCGCCGCAGCCGGTCCAGCTCAGCAACAGCACGGTCCAGAACGGCGAAAGGAGTCGGGGAGATAGCAGCCGGTGGAGTAGGAGGAGAAGGCGGCAGCACGGCCGCGGCATCCTGAGGCGGAGTCTCCCGCGCCCCGACAGCTGTAGTGGCGGCGGCAGGCGAGAGCACCTCGGGAGCCACTTGGGCCGTGGGGGCTGAGCTCGCCCCAGCCGGCTCAGTCAGGCCTCGCGAGGACGACCGGGCAGGAGAAGCTTGCGCGTCGCGGTCACCCTCCTTCAGGGGCGCTGCCACGGACGGAACCTCGGGAGCCCCCTTTGACTTCTTCGCTGTGGGCGCCAGCCTATCCAAGGGATGTGAACGTCAAGCCTCAGAAGCAGAACAAGAAATAAAGACAAGAATCGAGCACTTACGGGTCGTCGCCAGTGAGCTCAAGCGGCCTCTGGCTAAATTTGAAGCCCGAAAGCCGGCTAGAAGGGTCAACCTCGGGAAGCTTGGAGGCGGAAGGTGCGCCTGCAGTCCGCCCCGAGGCCAGGGCAGACCCGCGGGAGATCAGCCCGGTCCTGTCCTTCTGCGAGATCGGGGGTGAGCTCCTGCCGCCCTGCTCGTCATCGTCCTCGTCGTCGTCCTCGTTATCATCCTCGTCGTCGTCGCTCGGAGGGAGGCGGAGAGCGCGGGACTTGCGCCGGGGAAGGGAAGCCTTCGACTCTCCGTCAGTAGCCTCAGAGTCAGGCCCTTTTCCCCGCTCTCCTCCTTCCTCCTCTTTGCTGGAGTCGTCAGAGGGCACAGCAACCGGTCCCTCGGGAGCCTCCAGGGGCACGGGCCCTTCGCTGTTGAAGACGGGCATGGACTTCACTACCCGCTCCCAGTCATCGCGGAGGAACAAGGGCGTAGGAGCGCCCTCCAACCTTGCCACATTGCCCCCAACCAGAGATTGGAGAACCGCAGCCAGGTCTCCATCGGCCCAGGCCACGGGGCTCGGACGGGGCCTCCACATTGGAAGCGAGTAATGTCGAAGCGGAGCCAGCTGGCGCTCCAGGAACTCCCTCAGCAGCGACGCGCCGGTCAGCTTCGCCGCCGCCATGTCGGCCGGTCTCAGATCCGCGTCCATCTTCTCCAACACCATCTTCGCGCGGGGATCCATGAGCTCAGCTCGACCCCAGTTGCTGGAGCTCGTGGGCTGCTCCATGGGCAAGATCAGCCGAGGGTGGATGCGCTCAGCATCCACCAAGACCCACTTGCTCCTGAAGCCCTCAATCCTCTTCCCAGGTTTCGAGATGGCAATGGCGCCACCGTACGCAGCGAAGCTCGCGCACACGGAAGCAGGACCGCGAGAGGTCCGGAGGTAGAAGTAGTGGCGCGGCAAGGCCACTGAGGGCTGCACCCCAATGTGGGCCTCTAATAAGCAAAGATCGCGAGGAGAAGGACGGAGTTGGGATGGAGATGCAGAACCTGCAGCTTGTAATGGCGGAGGACAGAGAAGAAGAACTCGGAGAAGGGAGGCACCAGGCCAGCAACAATGGCACTTACGAAGAGCGGATAGAACGTGCTCCTCTGACCCTCAGGGGTGGCGGAGCCAGCCTTGAACACCTTCGCCCCGTCGATGCCTCGGGCCGTCGCTATCCGGCGCAACCGGGCAAGGCCCGCCTCCGACATGTTCGGCGGGTCCATGGCAGACGAGTACCAAGCTGCGGCCGGGGGCTGGTGAGGCGCCATGGCTTCCTAGGTCGCACGGTCTAAGCAGATCTGGAGATTTCGGAGGAAGGGAGGAGAGGCACAAGAAAGAGGATCTGAGCAGCAACCGGGGAACGCAAGAAGAAGGGCCTAGGCGGATGCCACTCCCTTATCAACTCACACGGTTGCTAAGGCGCCCACGTCCAGTCAACCGCCACACGGCGCCCAAGGCCGCAGGCTGTTAGGGCCCGCGGCGCTTCGCTCTTGCCCTTCCGCCTCCCTGCACGGCCAAGTCCGGGTGCGCCTTGGGCCCGGGGGCTACTGCCGGCGTTCTAGGAATGGGGGTCCCCAGACTTGCCTGCCTGCAGCTTGCGGCGTGGCTCAAAAGGGGGCCCAGCATGGCCCATCTTCACCAACACAAACTCATGACCCTCGCGAGGGGGCCAAGCCTCACGGGGCAGATGATGTAGAGCTTCCTCAGGCACGGCCTCGTCAGGCTGGCTCACGAGGAGGCGGAGAGATCAAGGCGGGGTACCTCGCGAGGTGCCCGTGACGCAAGCCATGATGACTCAGGGCGCTAGGCGGGCGCCAGCCCGCGTAGCGTCCTCCTTTCCTCTTTGGTGCAAAGGGGGCAAGCGCAGCCGCGGAGTATCGAGGCGTCAGGAAAACGTTGCCATTTCGGTGCAACAAGACCAAGACCAGGAGGACGACGAGACGGAGGTCACCATGGAGCCCAAGACGGCGTCATCACCAGAGCTTTGCGCAGGCGAAGACTACCTTTGTTAGGATAGCTGATGCTTGCTGTCCCCCTTCAAATTAGCCTGCCATTGTTGGCTCCCTTCCCGCTCAATATTTGGGAAGAGGACCAGGGCCTCTATAAATAGGACCAGCCACCCACCTAGCAAAGGGGTCGGTTCGGTCGCGTTGAAGTGTCTCTAGGGATCGACTGGTTAGAGAGAGAGAGAGAGAGAAAGGTGACTGAACTCCTCCCAGCAGTTCATCGCCCCGGCCAAGAACAGACCCTCGAGAGGCTGTTCTTCCTTGTACTGTTCATCATCCTCAGCCCAAGAGGCAATCCACCACACCACACACTGGAGTAGGGTATTACACCACAATGGTGGCCTGAACCGGTATAAACCCTGTGTCTCTTGTGCTGTTCTTCCCATAGCTTTGATCCTAGTACGGCGGAGGGGTGCAGGTAGGTAGGAGGCGAAATCTCCACGTGGACCCCAGTGTTTGAACCTCAAGGGTCTGCCGGAACCCGAAATCCGACACATGCGTCACATCATGGTAAAGAGACGGCCTGCTCCTTCCCCGTAAGAAGGAACAATCGCGGGCGCGCTGCTCATTTACCCTCTGTGTCGTCTCCAATCTCGGAACCGCCGTCCCCTCCTTCTTCCTCCTCAAGCCCTTGCTCTCGCTCGCTGCCGCCATGTTTTTGCTGCCCTTTCTCCTCCACCTCTCGCAGCCGCCATGGCACCCAAAACCAGCAAGAGCAAGGGAGTGCCCAAGGACGCCAAGGGAACAGAGCCGCCGGAGAGCGAGTCGGCGGCACGGCGGACGCAGCTCGCCTACTTCCCCTCGACGGTCGATGCGGTCCACGTCCGGGACAACTTCATGCCCCTATGGGGGTGCAAGACGAGGGGAGAGATGACGGGGCATCCGGCCACGCGCGTTATCCCCGCTGGTTGCGCCAAGGCCGCCCCGAATCGGTACCCATTCTTCATCGACTAATTTTCCTACGGACTCTGCCCCCTTTCTCTGATTTCTTCAACGACATCATGCACACCTACGGCTTCCACCTTCTAGATTTCACTCCAAATGTCGTGGCGTGCATGGCTCTTTTTGCCCATCTCTGTGAGGGCTTCCCCGGAGTGCTTCTCAGCACGGCGCTCTTCCGCCACTACTTTTATCCTCGGATCAAGAAGGGAGGCGCCATCTCTGGTTGTGTCACTTGGATCCCAAGGCCCCTGTAGAAGGGGACGTATCCAGAGGGCACCTAGAAGGAGAGGTGGGAGGAATGGCGGAGCCGGTGGTGCTGGATTGAGGAGGAGGACCCTCAGGAGTTTTGCCAAGTTCGCCAGACGCCGCCGGTCTACAGAGATGACTGGGTCGACGCCCTAGACGGGAGGCTCACGGCCGCCACCACCAGGATCCACCGCCTCACCGCTGTCGAGCTCACCCTGGAGATGATTGGGGTGGGTTTCATCCGCCGCCGCATCGCTCCTCTGCACAACAAGGGGAGGCCAGCTTGGCTTTTCAGCAATGCGTCCGGCATCATGCGGCTCCACCCTGGCCTGAACCATAACTTCACAGTGATGGCACACGCCCACTTTTGCCAACAGCTCTTCCAGCTCAACGTGGGTCACGACGACAGGGCCAAAAGGGCCGGAAAGGCCGGCAAGGTCGCCAAGGGGCCCTTGTTAGGGTTGCCGGCGGGGGTGGTCCCGCTGTGCAACAACTCTCGCCAAACCGACATCATCGCCATGATGCCGGACTTCAATGCGCACGGCCTTGACCCGAATTGGGCCGAGCCGGAGGAGGATCAGGTGCAGGAGTTCTTCGACACATTGGTGGAGAAGTACATCTGCGAGGAGCCGGGCTCATCCAGGACACCACCCAAGCGGAGCTGGACTACATCGCCACCAGGGCGGCGGAGGCGAAGCTCGCCAAGGAGTCCGGCAACGCTGGCGGCATGGAGGACGAGGCCACGATGGACACGGAGGAGAAGGAGCTCACCCAATGGGCGGAATCGGCTGGGGAGGCCAGCGGCACCGGCACCGGGGCCCCTCTCATCAAAGACGACGCCGACGAGTCGTCTGAGGAGGAGGCTGAGGCTGTCAAGCCCCCGGTCATGGGGATAGGAAGTGTCCTGCGCGGGCCATCTCTGGTGAGCCAGTCCGGCCCGGCAGGGCCGCAAAACCGCAACAAACTTCGGAGGCGCCCATGCGCCAGATGAGGGCCGCAGCGGTGGGGAAGGCAGTGAAGGCTCTGGCGATGAAGAAGAAAATAGCCGCCCCTTCTTCGTCCAAGCGTCCCCCAACTCCACCTGCTTCCCCTCCTCCCGCAGGTGATGACACGGAGCTCTTCTTTGACCTCGGCTCTCTTAGCCCGAGGAGGAAAAGGAAGGCCACGGAAGAAGAAGCGGAGGATGAGTAAGTGTCTTGTCTTTCGTCATCTCCGTCCCTTCGGACCGTGGCACTTTTCTTGACTTCTCTTCATCCTCACATGGATAGGGAGATGTTGGCCCAGAGGGTGGCGAAGAGGTCCACGGCCTCGACGGGCGGCAAACCCTCGGCGGGCACCTCGAGTACGCCGCTGGTGGTAGTGGAGAGAAGCCCCCGGCACAGCCCCCAGAGTGTGTTCATCACTCGCTCCCCTTTGACGTGTGCCGGGGCACGATTTCCTGGTGCTGACCTTGCCGTGGTTACAAGAGGAGAATGGCAGCAGGAGGAGCCACTGAGGGCCACCCCCAATGCACCGCCCCCATTGATCACGCCACCCAGAGGGGTGTCCCCGGCAAGGGCGCCAAGCACCGAGTGTTGGGGAACGTAGTAATTTCAAAAATTTCCTACGCAAATGCAAGATCATGGTGATGCACAGCAACGAGAGGGGAGAGTGTTGTCTACGTACCCACGCAGACCGACTGCGGAAGCGTTAACACAACGTAGAGGAAGTAGTCGTACGTCTTCCCGACCCGATCGATCCAAGCACCGTTACTCCGGCACCTCCGAGTTCTTAGCACACGTACAGCTCGACGATGATCCCCGGGCTTCGATCCAGCAAAGCTTCGGGGAGGAGTTCCGTCAGCACGACGGCGTGATGACGATCTTGATGTTCTACAGACGCAGGGCTTCGCCTAAGCACTACAACGATATGATCGAGGTGGAATATAGTGGCAGGGGGCACCGCACACGGCTAAGGAACGATCTCAATGATCAACTTGTGTGTCTTGGGGTGCCCCTGCCCCCGTATATAAAGGAGCAAGGGGACGAGGCCGGCCGGCCAGGTGTGGCACGCCAAGGAGGAGTCCTCCTCCTAGTAGGAGTAGGACTCCTACTAGGAGGGGGAAAGAGGTGGAGTGGGAGAAGGAAAAGGGGGGCGCCGCCCCCCTCCCCTAGTCCAATTCGGACCAGGGAGGAGGTGGCACGCGGCCCACCTCTGGCAGCCCTTCTCTCTCTCCACTAAAGCCCATAAGGCCCATTACTTCGCCCAGTAGGGTTCCGGTAACCCTCCGGCTCTCCGGTTTTCTCCGAAATCATCCGGAACACTTCCTGTGTCCGAATATAGTCATCCAATATATCAATCTTTATGTCTCGACCATTTCGAGACTCCTCGTCATGTCCGTGATCATATCCGCGACTCCGAACTAACTTCGGTACATCAAAATGCATAAACTCATAATAACTGTCATCGTAACGTTAAGCGTGCGGACCCTACGGTTCGAGAACAATGTAGACATGACTGAGACACATCTTCGGTCAATAACCAATAGCGGGACCTGGATGCCCATATTGGCTCCTACATATTCTACGAAGATCTTTATCGGTCAGACCGCATAACAACATACGTTGTTCCCTTTGTCATCGGTATGTTACTTGCCCGAGATTCGATCGTCGGTATCCAATACTTAGTTCAATCTCGTTACCGGCAAGTCTCTTTACTCGTTCTGTAATACATCATCTCGCAACTAACTTATTAGTCACAATGCTTGCAAGGCTTATGTGATGTGCATTACCGAGATGGCCCAGAGATACCTCTCCGACAATCGGAGTGACAAATCCTATTCTCGAAATACGCCAACCCAACATCTACCTTTGGAGACACCTGTAGAGCTCCTTTATAATCACCCAGTTACGTTGTGACATTTGGTAGCACACAAAGTGTTCCTCCGGTAAACGGGAGTTGCATAATCTCATAGTCATAGGAACATGTATAAGTCACTGAAACTGCCACTCATAGCGTGGCAACCGTCTGAAATGGCGCTCCCACCCCCCACGGCGCTCCCACCCTCTCCAGCGATCTCCCTTTCTCTCCACTAATCTGTGGATTCCCACCGCCCATCGGTTCCGGCGGTCTCTCTGGTTCTTGGAAATACCCATCTCCTATGGGTTCATCTGGTGGATCTACCCTTGGCTTGGATTTCTCCAAGGGTAGGGTTTTTGCAGAGGAGGTTTTCAGATCTACTAGCCTTACGATCCATCCTTCAGGGCACAGGAGGTCATTCAAATTAGTGGTTTCATTTAGCCGCCATGTCTTTCGTCTCACGGAGGATTCTGTGGCGGCGGCTCTAGAAGCAGCGATTGGTGGTTCGGCAATTGAGCTCCATGTTGAACATATCAAGGATAAGGTTTATTCCTTCCATGTTTCTTGCCAACAAGTTGGTTTTCTTATTATGGATCTTCGTTCATATGCATGTGATTTGTTCAAGTGCTATTTTCATCTGTGGGGTAATGGGGGACCTAATTGGACTAGAGAACTCCGTATATGGAGGAAGGAATGTGATGCTACATGGATTCTAGTTAGTCCTACCAAGCGTCGATCAACTTTAGGCCTTTTAGCCATGAACAAGCCTCCGGCTAGATCAGCTTTAAAATCTGTTTCTTCGGCACAGAAAAAGCTTTCTTTTGCCACTTTTGAGCGATACTCGGCTTGCAAGGGATATAGATATCCGGCAACGCAAGAATGCATTGCTACTATGTGTGATGCAGGATATGATCTCCCTGCTCATGAACGTGTGGTCATTCATCCATCGCCACAAGCAGACTTGCGTTGGACGGTGGCACGTCCACCCATAGTTTTTGGTACAGTCACTCTGTTGCCGGTGTTGAGCCGGCCGGACTCATCCCTACCGGTGTCTGATCCGGTTTTGGAGGAACAATCACCCGTGCATGCGGGGATTTCGTCCGCACGTTTCGCAGGGGCGGGATTGCCGCCTATTCAAATGAATGGTCTGCCTTCCGACCCAGCTCCCATGGAGGCCCGCCTGCACGCTAGCCCACTTTCAAGACCCAGCCCATCTGTCTCTGGGCCATCTACGACCCCAACTCCTTTGGGCCACTGTCTAGATATACCTTCATCTCAAGAGGCTGCAAGGCAGTTTGAGGCCATGGTCGATGACATGGTGGACCGCGTGATTACCTGTACAGTTTGCTCTCAAAGGGGCCACCTGTCAGCCGCTTGTGGAATGCGAGCGGTCTGCACGAGTTGCTCTCGCCCTGGTCACTCTAGACGTGACTGTAATGATTTCGCGCGCTCCAAGGGTCTGGTTTGGAGGCCAATTCTGGTGCAACAAAAAACAAGTTTATCGGAATCTGCTGCTACTCATGGGAACAGAGCCGGCGTTATTGGGATAGACTGTCCAGTCCCATCGCCGCCGCCCACATTACATCTTCCCTCCCCTCAAGCCAAAGAAAACCCCGACCTGCTATGGAAGATCCCATGGCGAACTATGAGCTTGATCCCCAACGCTTTGTGCCCCCGGGTCATCACATCATTGATGGGGGCGATCGTCGGCTACCCCGCTCCTTCTTCACGCCCGCTGCGCGGCCGGCTCGTCGCCACGAGGACTTCATGGTGGCAGAGGTCATGCCGGAGCCGGAGGGGCCGTTTGGCCTAGTACGGGAAGAAGTGGTTCAGTTTCTACACAACAGAGGTATTTTTGTTCGATCTGCGCAGCCATGGTTTCATGGGGTAGGGCTGTTTCAAGTCAGGGATCCGTCAGTCAGATACACATTGATCCAGCATGCACCGTTTCCTTTTGGTCATGATCGCTCTATCAGATTTATGAAGCATGATGATGGACAAAATTATAGAGGGATGCAGGGTTTTCGCAAGGGCTGGTTAATGTTTATTGGGATTCCTCTTGATTACCGCACCACTGAATATATCTCTCAGGCGGTAGGCACTTTTGGAAAATTTATCTCTTGGGATAGTGAGGATCCTTATCTGCTCAGGACCGTAGTGGAAGCTTATTTTCCGGATACACCGCTGGTTCCAAGGGATGTTGTCTTTCGTGATTATGCGGAGTATGGTGATGCACAAGTATCTTGGACTGCTGCTTGCTATGTCTTAGGTGCAGATTTTGCCGACCAGATGCCACATGACGAAGATCCCATGCCCTTGGATGGAAATCCTCATCCTTTACTTGGCAATCTGGTGCAAGATAATCTGATGTTTGCTTTGCCTCTATACCCAATGCTTGGTTGGAACGATGACCCCCTTGCTCCACCCCCTCTGCCTGTGAATAATAATGATCCTGCTTGGGGATATGCCATATGGGGAGAGGATGCAGAGATTGCGCAGGCCCCACACCCTGCGGCTCCAGAACAGGATCAAGTCTCAATAGTCATTGATCAGCCGGAAGGGTCTGCGTCTATCGAGCAGCTTCAACCAGAGGATGATATCCAGCAGCTCCATGAACCACTCCCCGAAGCTCAACATCCGGTTTTTGATGAGAACCAGCTTGCCATTGTGCCTTATCAGCCTCCGGTGATTCAGCAGCATGAAATTTTTATTGGCATGGCACGCATTGTGGCTGGTCCTCCTCTTCCTCCGGAGATGGTTTGGAAAAGATCTTTTGAGAATCTGATGGTTGATTTCTCGGTTAAAGATGTCCCCGGGTCCATTTTCTTCAAGCCACTGGGCACAGTCATTTACTCGAAGAGGTCTTGGTCCATTGCCTTCGATGAAGAAAGGATGATTTCTTCTTTAGCTGCCTCTTTGCCTGTGGTGCCTGTCACCATGCAGTCTGTCTTGGCGAAGCGCCCAGTGGCCAGAGCCTTATTTGAGGAGTTGCCGGTTGTCAATGTCCAAGACTCTGTTTCTGAAGAAGGAGGGGCGGAGAGTTCTGATGTTCCTGTCTCAGCTCAATCTAGCATGGTTTTTTCTGTTGACCAATCAACTAGGCGTAAACGGCGACAGAAGAAGAATACTCCGGTGGTTGACACATCTCTCAGGCGATGCACAAGGAGCGCGGCAAAATTGGATGGCTACAAGAACGTGGTTTTTGAACAGCTCTCACTGCAGCCATCCAAGAAGCGTCCTCGTGCAAAGCCCATGGAAGACAAGGCCCAGCCCACTCTAGTTGATGATTCTGAAGAGGCTCTTCCTGCGGCACCGCCTCACACTCCGATTCAGGTTCTGCAAGCTGTGGGTGAGGAATTAGAGATTGATCCTTCGCTCATTTTGGTGGATAAGCTTATGGCTAATCCACAGGAGGACTCGTCTGCATCCACAGCGTAGTTTCTTATGTTATTCTCTATGTTGAAGGTGCTGGTTATGCTTGTTTTCTTTTCTGTTGAACTGTGTCCAGTCTGCGACGAGACATTTTGGGATTCTGAACTTAAGTTCATTATGGATGGTATTGCATTAGGTGCCATATTTCTTTTGCTACTAGACGCTATGGTTTTTAATGAATCGTGTTACAACGCGTAGCTGGAAAGTGTTATGTTGGAATGTTCGCGGTCTCAATTCGGGAGCGAGACAACGCTCTGTCAGGGAAAAGGTGATAGACAGTCAATGTCCAGTTCTTTGCTTGCAGGAAACGAAGCTTTCCACTTGCTTGCGTTCAGACATTAAAAACATTTTCCCCCATGGCTTTGATCAATTTGTGGAGTCTCCCTCTAATGGAGCATCTGGGGGCCTATTAACAGTGTGGCGTTCAGATGTGTTTCATGGCACATTACTTGAAGTTAAGCCTTACGCTATTGTCATGTAGTTTACCTCGGTTCACAATAATGAAAAGTGGTTCATGGTGAATGTGTATGGCCCTTGTCAGGGTGAGTTACGTGATGAGTTTGTTTCTTGGATGTACAATTTAGATATTGATCCGGATCCGTTGTGGATGTTGATGGGAGACTTCAATTTCATCCGTTCAATGGATAATAGGAACTTACCTGGGGGTGATATAAATGACATGTTTATATTCAATGAGATAATTGGCCATTTGGGATTGCTGGAACTTCCCTCGAAAGGAAGAAAATTTACTTGGTCTAATATGCAGGACAGACCTCTTTTGGAGCAGTTAGATTGGGTTTTCACATCGGCGAGTTGGATACACATTTACCCAATGACACAACTGACCCCCTTGGCCAAAACTGCGTCGGATCATGTGCCTTGTTTGGTTACCATCAGTACAGCAATTCCTAAATCACATATTTTTAGGTTTGAAAACTTTTGGATCCATCAGGCTGGTTTTATGGAGTGTGTTCAGGAGGTTTGGAATAGACCCTCTCGCAACACTCATATTGCAGCTATAATTGTGGACAAACTAAAGGCGTTGAGGTATGCACTAAAAAATGGCAAAAGGGGTTATCCCATATCAAACGGTTGCTTGAGAAGTGTAACTGGGTAATTCTTTGGTTGGACAATCTTGAGGACAGAAGGTCTCTGTCCAGGCCTGAGTTTAATTTCAGGAAAATCACAAAACTGCATCATGAGCGACTACTGCACATGCAATATCTCTATTGGAAGAAGAGATGTACAATCAAGTATATTAAAGTGGGGGAGGAGAACTCAAATTTTTTCCAGGCTATGGCAACTGAGAGATACAGAAAAAACTCTATTGCCAGTCTTTTGTTGTCTAATGGATCCATAACGTCAAACCATGACGAAATGGCCAAGGAATTCTTGACAGCCTTCTGAAGCAGAATGGGGACAGTAAGACCAATTTGTTTGGATGAAAACATATTGTCCCTTATTCCTAGGGTCCAGGGCCTAACGGCACTCACGAACCAGTTTGATATGAAAGAAATTGAGAAGGTTATCAAGGAAATGCCCATTGACAAGGCCCCAGGGCCTGATGGCTTTAATGGACTTTTTTTTAAAAGTGTTGGCACATAATTTCTGCTGATTTCATCAAGCTGGTTAAGGAGTTTCATGCGGGAACAGTTCAGTTGGAGAACTTGAATGACGCGTACATCACCCTGATCCCTAAGAAGCAGTCACCGGAGGGTGTAGGGGACTTCAGGCCGATCTCCCTTACCTCGGTGGGTTTGAAGTTTCTCACCAAACTCGTAGCTACCAGATTCCAACAGGAAATCATCAAATGTGTGCATAAAAACCAATATGGTTTCATAAAATCAAGAACAATCCAGGATTGCCTGGCTTGGACTTTTGAGTACATTCACCAGTGTAATCAATCTAAGAGGCCCATCATTTTGCTTAAACTGGATTTCGAAAAGGCTTTTGATTCTATCCAGCATGAGGCTATCATAAAGATCCTAATTGCAAAAGGTTTTGACGATAGGTGGATCACTTGGATTAAACAGTTGCTCTCCTCTGGCACTTCTTCCGTTCTTTTGAACGGGGTTCCTGGGAATCACTTCAAATGCAAATGCGACGTGAAGCAGGGGGACCCCATTTCTCCCTTGCTCTTTGTGATTGCGGCGGATCTCTTGCAAACATTGATAAATGATCTTCTTCATCAGGGTCTTATTAATAGACCTCTGCCCACACATGACCCAGATTTCCCTGTCGTCCAATATGCTGATGCTACGTTGCTTTTCTTCAATGCTGACAAAGATCAATTGAGGGCTTTGAAACGAGTTTTACACTCTTTCTCTCAGGCAACTGGACTTCAAATTAATTTTCATAAATCCTCAATGTATCCCATCAATGTGACAGACCCAGATGCTTCAGAGCTGGCTGCCGATTTTGGTTGTAATTTAGGCAAGATGCCTTTTACTTACCTGGGTCTGCCAGTGGGGACCACCAGGCCAAAAATTGTGGATCTTCTTCCCCTGGTGGATTGCATGGAGAGAAGATTGACTGCAAGCTCTTGGTTTTTACCTCAAGGGAGCAGATTGCAGTTAGTTAATTCTGTCATCTCTTCATTGCCTATCTTCTTCCTTTCCAGTTTGTCACTTCCTCAGGGCATTTTGAAACAACTGGAAAGAATTCAGAGGCAGTGTTTATGGAGGAAGTATGGCCAGGAAAGGGGACACTCACTGGCGGCTTGGCCACTCGTCTGTCGACCTAAGTCCAAGGGAGGGCTTGGAATATTGAACTTAGGTTTATAGAATGATGCTCTGCTGATGAAACATCTCAATAAATTTTATAACAAGATGGACGTGCCATGGGTGCAGTTAGTTTGGGATTCTTACTACTTTCAGAGGATTCCACATGACACTGTTCTTTGTGGCTCCTTTTGGTGGAGAGATGTATGTAAGCTGATGGATAACTTTCGGTCAGTTACATCGGTGGAAGTTGCTACGGGTGATACGGTTTTGTTCTGGTCTGACTACTGGCAAATTGGGGGCAGTTCAGTCCCACTGCAAGATCGATTTCCTAGGCTCTACTCCTTTTGTCTTGACAAAAATCTCTCAGTCAAGGAAGTCTTTGCGGCTAGTAGTTTCCAAGACCTACTCTACTTACCTCTCACTGCACAAGCCTTTCAGGAATTGCAGCAACTTTCTTCCCTAATGAGGACTTTTCAGTTTGATAATACCTCCAAGGACAGCTGGAGCTGGAGGCATGGCAAGAAAGCAGTTTTTACTGCAAAGAGGTTTTATGATTTTGTATATCAGCCAATGGTATCAAACCCTATTCTGGGGTGGATATGGAAGAGTTGCTGCACCATGTCGATCAAGATGTTTGCTTGGCTTGTAATTATGGACAGGGTTAACACTAAAGACATGATTCAGCGGAGGCATTGGAAGATTAATGAAGGACCAGAATGTGTGCTTTGTCCCACTGGAATTCTGGAAGACAGAAACCATCTTTTCTTCCAGTGCAATTATAGCACTCGAGTGTGGAACTATCTGCAAATAGAATGGACCAATGGTAATGATATGGCGGATATTGCTCGTCAAGCTAGGAAGGAGTTCAACAAGCCTTTCTTTGGGGAGGTGGTGTTTACGGCATGGTGGAATATTTGGAAGGTCAAGAATGATAGAGCTTTCCGGAACATCCAACCAACTTTCAGGGCCTGGAGGAATGGTTTCATTCATGACCTTTCTCTGCTCTCTCATCGGATCAAACGGAAATACAGGGAAACCCTTCTTAAGTGGATTGATTTTCTTCCTCCTTGAGGAGAGCTGATGTTGCTTTTCTTCCCTCTCTAATTATTTAGGTATAGTCTTCCTTTCCCTGTATAGCTTCTTTTAGGGTTTTTCCTTCGTCCTCATCTTGAGGATGCATACCTTGTATTTATTTTGGCTTAATTAATAAAATGCTGTGGGGTGCAAGCCCTGCAGTCTTCATGGTCAAAAAAAAACATGTATAAGTCATGAAGAAAGCAATAGCAACATACTAAACGATCGGGTGCTAAGCTAATGAAATGGGTCATGTCAATCAGATCATTCAACTAATGATGTGACCTCGTTAATCAAATAACAACACATTGTTCATGGTTTGGAAACATAACCATCTTTGATTAACGAGCTAGTCTAGTAGAGGCATAGTAGTGACACTAAGTTTGTCTATGTATTCACACATGTATTATGTTTTTGGTTAATACAATTCTAGCATGAATAATAAACATTTATCATGATACAAGGAAATAAATAATAACTTTATTATTGCCTCTAGGGCATATTTCCTTCAGTCTCCCACTTGCACTAGAGTCAATAATCTAGATCACATCTCCATGTGATTAACATCGATAGTTCACATCATCATGTGATCAACACCCATAGTTCACATCGCCATGTGACCAACACCCAAAGGGTTTACTAGATTCCGTAATCTAGTTCACATCGTTATGTGATTAACACCCAAAGAGTACTAAGGTGTGATCATGTTTTGCTTGTGAGAGAATTTTAGTCAACGGGTCTGCCACATTCAGATCCACATGTATTTTGCAAATTTCTATGTCAACAATGCTCTGCATGGAGCTACTCTAGCTAATTGCTCCCACTTTCAATATGTATCTAGACCGAGACTTAGAGTCATCTAGATTAGTGTCAAAACTTGCATCGGCGTAACCCTTTACGACGAACCCTTTTGTCATGTCCATAATCCAGAAACATATCCTTATTTCACTAAGGATAATTCTGACCGCTGTCCAGTGATCTACTCCTAGATCACTATTGTACCCCCTTGCCAAATTAGTGCAGGGTATACAATAGATCTGGTACACAGCATGACATACTTTATAGAACCTATGGCCAAGGCATAGGGAATGACTTTCATTCTCTTTCTATCTTTTGTCGTGGTCGGGCTTTGAGTCTTACTCAACTTCACACCTTGTAATACAGGCAAGAACTCTTTCTTTGACTGCTCCATTTTGAACTACGTCCAAATCTTGTTAAGGTATGTACTCATTGAAAAAACTTATCAAGCGTCTTGATCTATCTCTATAGATCTTGAAGCTCAATATGTAAGCAGCTTCACCGAAGTCTTTCTTTGAAAAACTCCTTTATGCTTTACAGAATAATTCTACATTATTTTCGATCAACAATATGTCATTCACATATACTTATCAGAAATGTTGTAGTGCTCCCACTCACTTTCTTGTAAATACAGGCTTCACCGCAAGTCTGTATAAAACTATATGCTTTGATCAACTTATCAAAGCGTGTATTCCAACTCCGAGATGCTTGCACCAGTCCATAGATGAATCGCTGGAGCTTGCATATTTTGTTAGCACCTTTAGGATTGACAAAACCTACTGGTTGCATCATATACAACTCTTCTTTAAGAAATCCATTAAGCAATGCAGTTTTGTTTATCCATTTGCCAGATTTCATAAAATGCGGCAATTGCTAACATGATTCGGACAGACTTAAGCATAGATACGAGTGAGAAACTCTCATCGTAGTCAATAGTTTGAACTTGTCGAAAACCTTTTGCGACAATTCTAGCTTTGTAGATAGTAACACTACTATCAACCTCCGTCTTCCTCTTGAAGATCCATTTATTTCTATGGCTTGCCGATCATCGGGCAAATCCATCAAAGTCCATACTTTGTTCTCATACATGGATCATATCTTAGATTTCATGGCCTCAAACCATTTCGCGGAATGTGGGCTCATCATCGCTTCCTCATAGTTCGCAAGTTCGTCATGGTCTAGTAACATGACTTCCAGAACAGGATTACCGTACCACTCTGGTGCGGATCTCACTCTAATTTACCTACGAGATTCAGTAGTAACTTGATCTGAAGTTACATGATCATCATCATTAGCTTCCTCACTAATTGGTGTAGTAGTCACAAGAACAGATTTCTGTGATGAACTACTTTCCAATAAGGGAGAAGGTACAATTACCTTATCAAGTTTTCTACTTTCCTCCCACTCACTTCTTTCGAGAGAAACTCCTTCTCTAGAAAGGATCCATTCTTAGCAACGAATGTCTTGCCTTCGGATCTGTGATAGAAGGTGTACCCAACAGTCTCCTTTGGGTATCCTATGAAGACATATTTCTCCGATGTGAGTTTGAGCTTATCGAGATGAAACTTTTTCACATAAGCATCGCAACTCCAAACTTTAAGAAACGACAGCTTAGGTTTCTTGCCAAACCATAGTTCACACGGTGTCGTCTCAACGGATTTAGATGGTGCCCTATTTAACGTGAATGCAGCTGTCTCTAATGCATAACCCCAAAACGATAGTGGTAGATCGGTAAGAGACATCATAGATCGCACTATATCTAATAAAGTACGGTTATGACGTTCGGACACACCATTACACTATGATGTTCCATGTGGCGTGAGTAGTGAAACTATTTCACATTGTTTTTAACTGAAGGCCAAACTCGTAACTCAAATACTCTTCTCTATGATTAGATCATAAAAACTTTATTTTCTTGTTACGATGATTTTTCACTTCACTCTGAAATTCTTTGAACTTTTCAAATGTTTCAGACTTATGTTTCATCAAGTAGATATACTCATATCTGCTCAAATCATCTGTGAAGATCAGAAAATAATGATACTTGTCGCGAGCCTCAATATTCATCGGACCACATACATCAGTATGTACGATTTCCAACAAATCTGTTGCTCGCTCCATTGTTCCGAAGAACAGAGTTTTAGTCATATTGCCCATGAGGCATGGTTCGCAAGCATCAACTGATTCATAATCAAGTGATTCAACAAGCCCATCAGCATGGAGTTTCTTCATGCGCTTTACACCAATATGACCTAAACGGCAGTGCCACAAATAAGTTGCACTATCATTATTAACTTTGCATCTTTTGGTTTTAATATCATGAATATGTGTATCACTACGATCGAGATCCAATGAACTCGTTTCATTGGGTGTATGACCATCGAAGGTTTTATTCATGTAAACAGAACAACAATTATTCTCCGACTTTAATGAATAACCGTATTGCAATAAACATGATCAAATCATATTCATGCTCAACGCAAAAACCAAATAACACTTATTTAGGTTCAACACTAATCCCGAAATTATAGGGAGTGTGCGATGATGATCATATCAATCTTGGAACTACTTCCAACACACATCGTCACTTCACCCTTAACTAGTCTCTGTTTATTCTGCAACTCCTGTTTCTAGTTACTACTCTTAGCAACTGATCCAGTGTCAAATACTGAGGGGTTGCTAAAACACTAGTAAAGTACACATCAATAACATGTATATCAAATATACTTTTGTTCACTTTGCCATCCTTCTTATCTGCCAATCACTTGGGGTAGTTCCGCTTCCAGTGACCAGTCCCTTTGCAGTAGAAGCACTTAGTCTCAGGTTTAGGATCAGACTTGGGCTTCTTCACTTGAGCAGCAACTTGCTTGTCATTCTTCTTGAAGTTCCCCTTCCTCCCTTTGCCTTTTTCTTGAAACTAGTGGTCTTGTCAACCATCAACACTTGATGTTTTTCTTGATTTCTACCTTCGTTGATTTCAGCATCACGAAGAGCTTGGGGTTTTTTTCCGTTATCCCTTGCATATTATAGTTCATCACGAAGTTCTACTAACTTATGATGGTGACTAGAGAATTCTGTCAATCACTATCTTATCTGGAAGATTAACTCCCACTTGATTCAAGCGATTGTAGTACCCAGACAATCTGAGCACATGCTCACTAGTTGAGCGATTCTCCTCCATCTTTTAGCTATAGAACTTGTTGGAGACTTCATATCTCTCAACTCGGGTATTTGCTTGAAATATTATCTTCAACTCCTGGAACATCTCATATGGTCCATGACGTTCAAAACGTCTTTGAAGTCCCGATTCTAAGCCATTAAGCATGGTGCATTAAACTATCAAATAGTCATCATATTGAGCTAGCCAAACATTCATAACGTCTGCATCTGCTCCTGCAATAGATCTGTCACCTAGCGGTGCATCAAGGACATAATTCTTCTGTGCAGCAATGAGGATAAACCTCAGATCACGGATCCAATCCGCATCATTGCTACTAATATATTTCAACACAATTTTCTCTAGGAACATATCAAAATAAACACAGGGAAGCAACAACGCGAGCTATTGATCTACAACATAATTTGCAAAATACTACCAGGACTAAGTTCATGATAAATTTAAGTTCAATTAATCAAATTACTTAAAGAACTCCCACTTAGATAGACATCCCTCTAATCCTCTAAGTGATCACGTGATCCATATCAACTAAACCATGTCCGATCATCACGTGAGATGGAGTAGTTTCAACGGTGAACATCACTATGTTGATCATATCTACTATATGATTCACGCTCGACCTTTCGGTCTCCGTGTTCCGAGGCCATATCTATATATGCTTGGCTCGTCAAGTATAACCTGAGTATTCCGCGTGTGCAACTGTTTTGCACCCGTTGTATTTGAACGTAGAGCCTATCACACCCGATCATCACGTGGTGTCTCAGCACGAAGAACTTTTGCAACGGTGCATACTCAGGGAGAACACTTCTTGATAATTTAGTGAGAGATCATTGTCGGGGTAAATAGCCACGGGTAGCCTAGCCGGCTTCCCCTCGCCCCTCAAAAAAAATTGTGAGCCCGTCCGGCTCATAAGAAGACTCAAAGACTTAGGCCGGCTCCCCCCTAGCCGGCCGACTTCCTAGCCGGCTTGGGGGGCGGCCCGATCTTTTTACCCCCGCAAAGAAAACTATGGAGGGCCGGCTGCGGCAAGGCCGGCTACGGCACGGCCGGCTATCGCAGGGCCGGCTCCGACAAAGCAGTCAACGCCGTACCCGCGATGTACGCGTCCACTCTGTGATGATGAAGCGGGGCGTGGCTACAGAGGAGCCTGCCACCCCCAAAACCCGGAGCACGCCTGGTACAGCGCATCGTGCGGGCAACTGCGGCCCGCCCGGCGCGGCACTGTAGCCTCGGCGGCTCTGACGCCGTCCACGACGGGCCGCCAGTGTGGCCCCTGAGGCGGTGGGCCCCTTCGGGCAGAGAGATGCCGAAGGCGGCCACACCTCCTCTCAAGCCGGCAAGATAGAGGGCCGGCTTGGCGCAGCCGGCCTGCCGCCTTCTCCGAAGGAGACGCCCATTAAGAAGACAAGGTGCGGCGGGGCTACAGTAATCGCCCGCCAGGGCGGCGTTACTGTAGCCACGCTTACCCCGACCAAGCCTGCGCCAGCAAACACGGAGCAACAGTAACCGGCCGCCGACAAGGCCCTGGCCGATGGGGCGGGCCTGTCATCCCAGGAGCCGGCAGTCGGCGGGACCCACCAGCCGGCGGGCCCCAGAAGCCGGCGGAGAAGCTGGCGAGCGTAGTCACAGACAGCTGGGCCTCGCGCCCAGTCGGATTACCATTGTACCCCCGGGGGGTAGGCCTATATAAACCCCCCGGTGCACCCATGCAAAGGGTTGAACTCTTGTTCTAGACATAGACACTTACGAGGAGAAGAGGCAGGCCGTGCTAAGTCCTTCTTCCTCCCACCCCAAACAGCTCAAGGAGCATTGTAGCCACCTGTGAACTTAGTAACCATGCGGAGACCCCGCAGAGCAGCCGTAGGGGTGTTATCTCCCCGGAGAGCCCTGAAGCTGGGTAAGATTCGCCGGCGTGCATGTCTACGCCTCATCCCGTTTCCAGGCACCGGCAACGTTCTTTTGGCCCCCGCAATGATAAGCCACCCGTTGGCATATGTCGATCCTACCACCCGACATTTGGCGCCCACCGTGGGGCCAGGTGCACCGTCGTCCGGAGACCTGTTTTGGACGGGAACCCTTTTTCTTCCTCGCGGGCGCAGCCAGCCTGGCTCGCCCGATGGCGCTTGCCGCGACGCGCTGCATGGCGTCGCTGACGCCTGCGTGGCTAGCGGCCTCGCCAGCCTCTTCGACCAGGCTTGCATCTCCGACGAGCTCGCCTCTGATGCGGGCACAGATCGCCTCGCCAACCTCCTCAGCCAGCTCCACGTCTCCAGCGAGCCCGCTGCGGACTTGGAGTCGGTTGGCTCCACCGACCCGATGCCCGTCGACTCCGACGCGGCATCCTACGACGCCTTCCCCACCAACGTCACGGTCTACAACGATCCGCTCCCTCCCGCCGGCGATTGCGATTCTGACGCCCCCGAGGTGATGGTTATCGGCCTTGACGGCCCGACCGACGAGGGCGCCCGCGACTCCCCGCGCGCGGCAGCCCAAGACTTGTCCGTCCCCCTTCCGACTGATGCCAGTGACGAAGTTCTGGAGGCACGCCGCCTCGCCCTCCTCGCGGAGGGCCGGCGGCTGGCCTCCGTAAGACGCCTCACTGAGGCCTACCAGCACGAAGCTGATCGCGCCGCCTTTGGCATGCCGGCTCCGGCTGGCCCTAGCCGGGCCGGCGCTGTCAGGCAACGCGGCGCCGTCATCGCCGACACGCTCGGCGTGGATCGCCCGGTCTACGCCACCCCGCTCGAGAACCTGCGCGCCGCCCAGGCGGCCGTAGACGAGCTAGACGGCTTGGAAGCCGAAGATCTCCCCCACATGACGCGGCGCATCCAGCAGCTAATCGATGCGGCCGCACGACAGCACGAGGCCGATGCCTGCGCGGGAAGCCCTCCCCCGCGCCGCGAGCACGGCGCGACCTCCCGGTCGCCGACTACCAGCTACACCCGCGCGCGGCGCGAGAAAGAGCCGGCTTCCAGCCGAAGCCGGACCCAAGTCTCCATCGAGCGAGACACGGACGGCCGCCCCCGAGCCATGGAATGGCGGGGCACCCCGCCTCCGCCTCGAACTCGCGGAGAAAGATATCCTACCCCGCCTCCCGTGGCTCACCCGACTCTCAGCGGCCGGCTTGGTCGCCGGGAGGGAATCGGCGAAAACGACGCCCGCCACCGGATCGACCGCCTGGCCCGATCTCTGGCGGTAGAAGAAGAAGACGATGTCGGCCCGCCTTGCTTCGGCCCCCGCATCCGCGACGAGCCCTTCCCCAAAGGGTTCTCGCTCCCAAGAGACACGCCTAAGTACAACGGCTCGGTGAAGCCGGAAGACTGGCTGACCGACTACTCCACAGCCGTCAGCATCGCCAACGGCAACCGGCGCGTTGCCGTAAAGTACGTGCCCCTCATGCTGCAGGGCACGGCGCGGACTTGGCTTAACAGCCTTAAGCTGCTCAGCATCAACAGCTGGGTGGACTTCACTGAGGCCTTCGTTCGCAACTTCACCAGCACCTACAAGCGGGCTCCCAAGCCCAGACAGCTCTCCCTGTGTGTACAGGGCCCAGCCGAGTCCACTCGCGACTACCTGACGCGTTGGGCCGAGCTCCGCAACTCCTGTGAGGGGGTGCACGAGGTGCAAGCCATCGAATACTTCACCGCCGGGTGCCGAGAGGGCACCCTCCTCAAGCACAAGCTTCTCTGCGATGAGCCGACTACCCTCGACGAGCTCCTAAACATCGCCGACAAGTACGCCACCGCTGACTCCTCGATGAAGACCGAGCTCCGAGTGGACGCATCCGGAAAGGTACTCAATCCGGCGCCCAAAGCGCCGGCTGGAGATGGCGGCCGACGCCAACACCAGAACGATCAAAAACGCAAGGGCCCTGCGCCGCCTCCCGCCAGTCGGCAGGTGGCCACGGTCGAAGACGCGTCGCCTGAAGGGCGGCCCGCACCCAAGAAGCCTAAGGGCGGTCGGCCGGCTTGGCAGCCGGCCTTCTCCTATGAGCAAACCCTTGATGCCCCGTGCAAATTCCATAGCGGCACGAAGCCGTCCAACCACACGACCCGCAAATGCAACTGGCTCGCCCGAATCTCGAAGGGCGAAGGGCTCACGCCGACTCCGCCTGCCGGCCTGCCGCCGCCGGCTCCGCCGCCCAAAGCCGCCCGGCCCGCGGTCGACGCCGTGCAGGACGAGTTCCCCGACGAGCAAGCGTCTTATGTCATCTTCACGAGCCAGCCCGAAGACCGGCGCGGCAAGCGCCGAGAGCAACAGGAGGTCAACATGGCCGCTACCAGCCCAGCCGGCCACATGCACTGGTCGGAGAAACCCATCAGCTGGAGCCGGGCCGACCACCCAGAGGTGATGCCCTGCCCCGGCTCCTACGCATTGGTCCTGGAGGCCACCCTCGCTACGGATACACGCGCCGCACGCTTCTCCCACGTGCTGATCGACGGCGGAAGCAGCATCAACATCCTGTACCGCGACACCATGGAGAAGCTGGGCATCAAGGCCAAGCAACTTGCGCCGACTCGGACGGTGTTCCACGGCATCGTACCCGGACTGTCCTGCGCCCCCATCGGCAAGCTCAAGATCGATGTACTCTTTGGGGGCAAGGATCATTTCCGCCGGGAAGCAATCTGGTTCGAGGTGGTGGACCTGGATAGCCCTTATCATGTCTTGCTTGGCCGACCCGCCTTGGCCAAGTTCATGGCGGTCCCCCACTATGCTTACCTCAAGATGAAGATACCGAGCTCTAAGGGTGTCATCACCATCGCCGGCGACTACAAGAAGTCCGCCGACTGCGCCGCGGCCAGCAACCGGCTGGCCGAATCCCTCGTGATTGCGACTGAGAGGAAGACGCTGGACCGGGTCATGGCCCTGGCCAGCAAGCAGCTAAACCAACCCGCCGACTCCAAGGAGTATGATGCCCAAGGATCTTTCCAGCCGGCCAAGGAGACCAAGAAGATATGGCTCGACCTCGAGCACCCCGAGAGGTTTGCCATCATTGGGGCGAGCCTAGATAGAAAATAGGAAGGCGAGCTCGCCGATTTCCTCCGTGAGAATCGGGATATCTTTGCACGGTCCCCCAAGGACATGCCGGGTGTTCCGAAGGATTTCGCCGAGCACAAATTGCACGTGCGGGAGGATGCTAAACCAGTCAAGCAGCCCCTCCGCCGACTGTCAGAAGAGAAGAGAAGGATCGTAGGGGAGGAGATAGCCCGGCTCCTTGCAGCCGGCTTCATCATGGAAGTTTTCTTCCCTGAATGGCTCGCGAACCCGGTTCTCGTGCTGAAGAAGAATAACAAGTGGCGCATGTGTATAGATTACACGAGCCTCAACAAAGCCTGCCCGAAAGATCCCTTCGCTCTGCCCAGGATCGATCAAGTAATAGACTCCATAGCCGGATGCGAGCTGTTGAGCTTTTTGGATGCCTACTCGGGATACCACCAGATCAAGCTGAACCCGGATGACCAACTGAAAACCGCCTTCATCACGCCGTTTGGGGCCTTCTACTACCTGACCATGACGTTCGGCTTGAGGAATGCCGGCGCCACGTTTCACGCAGCTCGGCAAGAATGCCCACGTTTACGTGGATGATATTGTGGTGAAGACGGAGAAGCGTGGCACTCTGCTGGAAGACTTGAAGGAGACATTCGAGAACCTGCGCCGGTTCTGAATCAAGCTCAACCCAGAGAAATGCGTGTTCGGAGTGCCAGCCGGCCAGCTCCTAGGCTTCCCGGTCTCTGAGCGCGGCATAGAGTGCAACCCTGTGAAGATCAAAGCCATCGAGAGGATGGCGGTCCCAACCAAGCTCAGAGAGATTCAGAAGTTCACCGGGTGCCTGGCCTCTCTTAACCGCTTCATCAGCCGGCTCGGAGAAAAGGCTCTCCCCCTCTACCGCCTCATGAAGAAGAGCACTCACTTTGAGTGGAACGACCAGGCCGACCAAGCTTTCCACGAGCTGAAGAAAATGCTGTCCACGCCGCCTGTCTTAGCGGCACCGACTGAGAAGGAGCCCATGCTCCTATATATTGCCGCCACCAGCCGGGTGGTCAGCACCGTCATTGTGGTCGAACGCCCCGAAGAAGGCCGAGCCCAGCCGGTCCAGAGACCAGTCTATTACCTGAGCGAGGTGCTGTCCACCTCGAAACAAAATTACCCGCACTATCAGAAGATGTGCTATGGCGTGTACTTCGCCGCCAAGAAGCTGAAGCCGTACTTTCAAGAGCACCCCATCACGGTCGTATGCACTGCCCCGCTGGCCGACATCATAGGCAGCCGGGATGCATCCGGCCGGGTGGCCAAATGGGCCATCGAGCTGGCCCCCTACACCATCTTCTACCAACCCCGCACCGCCATCAAGACGCAAGCGTTGGCCGACTTCCTCGTCGACTGGGCCGAGACCCAATACTTACCGCCGGCGCCCGACTCCACCCATTGGCGCATGCACTTTGACGGATCAAAGATGCGCACCGGCTTGGGAGCCGGCGTCGTCCTTACTTCTCCAAAGGGCGACAAGCTCAAATACACGCTGCAGATCCACTTCGCCGCCTCCAACAACGTCGCCGAGTACGAGCCACTCATACACGGGCTCCGGCTGGCCAAGGAGCTTGGTATTCGCCGGATCCTGTGCTATGGCGACTCGGATTTGGTGGTGCAGCAGTCTTCTGGCGATTGGGACGCCAAGGACGCGAACATGGCGAGCTACCGTTTCCTAGTACAGCAAATCAGCGGATACTTCGACGGATGTGAGTTCCTTCACGTGCCGCGGGCCGACAACGAGCCAGCTGACGCCCTGGCCCGAATAGGTTCCACGCGGCAAGCAATACCAGCCGGCGTCGCCCTGCAGCGCCTCCTCAAGCCTTCAATCAAGCCGTCTCCGGAGTCCGACTCCATTTTCGTGCCGCCTAACCCCGAGGGGGCCGGGTCCGGCTCGAGGAATCAAGCAGCCAGCCCGGGGACTTCAATATTCGGCTCGGGGACTGCAGCAGCCGGCCCGGGGGCTGCTGTAGCCGGCCCGGGGACTTCTTCAGCACAGGAAGCGGCGGCCGACTCCAGCGCTGCACTGCCCAACCCACCCACCCTGGTGGCTCTGGCCACATTGGTGGCTGAGGAGGTCGCCGCCCCATCATGGGCCCAAGTCATCCGCAACTTTCTGGTGAACCATGACCTGCCGGCTGACAAAAACGAAGCAAGACAAGTTCAGCGCCGGGCTGGAGCATACACAATCGTCAACAGAGAGCTTGTCAAGCGCAGCGCCACCGGAGTCTTGCAGCGATGCGTCGAGCAGGAGAAAGGCATCGCGATCCTCAGGGATATACACCAAGGAGAATGCGGCCATCACACCGCATCAAGATCACTGGTCGCCAAAGCCTTCCGCCACGGTTTCTTCTGGCCGACTGCTTTGGACGACGCCAAAGAGCTAGTCAAACACTGCAAAGGCTGCCAGCTTTTCAGCTCGCAGCAACACATGCCGGCTTCGGCACTCAAGACCATTCCCATCACCTGGCCCTTTGCCGTCTGGGGGTTGGATATGGTGGGCCCATTCAAGACGGCGCGCGGCGGCATGACACATTTGCTCGTCGTCATTGACAAATTCACCAAGTGGATCGAGGTGAAGCCGATCAAGAAGCTGAATGGGCCGACTGCAGTGACGTTCATTGCAGATATAACAACCCGGTATGGCGTACCGCACAGCATCATCACCGACAACGGCACGAACTTTGCCAAAGGTGCCCTGGCACGGTTCTGCGCTGCGCAAGGTATCCGGCTGGACCTTGCGTCAGTCGCCCACCCATAGTCAAACGGCCAAGTGGAGCGGGCAAATGGCCTCATTCTGTCCGGCATGAAGCCTCGACTGGTCGTACCCCTGGATCGTTCAGCCGGCTGCTGGCTCGATGAGCTGCCGGCTGTCCTATGGAGTCTGCGCACTACTCCCAACAGATCAACCGGCTTCACTCCCTTCTTCCTTGTATATGGTGCCGAGGCGGTCATCCCAACAGACATCGAGTTCGACTCGCCTCGGGTAACCATGTACACGGAAGCGGAAGCCAAAGAAGCACAAGAAGACGGCGTCGACCTGCAGGAAGAGGCCCGGCTGTTAGCCCTCAGCCGGTCCGCTATCTACCAGCAGGGTCTGCGCCGCTACCATAGCCGGAGGGTCCGCCCAAGATCCTTCCAGGAGGGCGACCTTGTGCTCCGGCTGATCCATCGGACAGCCGGCCAGCACAAGCTCGCAGCCCCCTGGGAAGGCCCTTCATCATCAGCAGAGCCTTGGGCAACGACGCCTACTACCTCATCGACGCGCAGAAGCCAAAGGCACGCAAGAGAGACGACTCCGGCAAGGAGTCGGAGCGACCGTGGAACGCAAATCTCCTTCGAAAGTTTTACAGTTAAAGCGCAGTATGTGTCATACCCACTTTTGTATTTAGTATGATACAGTAGGCTCCCCGAGAAAGACTCGGGGACTGCCACCCGTTGTTTTATGAATGAAAGTTATCATGCGTATGATATTATCTTCTCATTTATTTTGTCCGGTACCGGGTCCGACGAGTCAGCCCGGGGACTGGCCGACTAGAGTTATATCAAGAACCTTACCCGCAGTCAGACAAGTAATGTGTCGACACCCAGGCTTGGCTCTTGCCGAAATCGCAGCTCGAAGAACCGACTGCCCGACTGGCAAGAGCCACCAGCCGGAAAGGGTGCGCACATGAAAAACGGCTAGGGACCAAACAGGCTCGCATATATAACAAAAGCCGGCTCGCTGCCTCCCGCCGACCGACTACCAGAGTAGCCGGCCGGCCGGCTTACATTCAGTCTACTTCAAATCCAAGAAAACTCAAGTACTTGCCTTCCCAAAGAGGGAAGGCGGCAAAGGAAAGAGCCTAAGGACAAAAAGTACACTCGGATGAACGCCAACACATGCACATATTAATATATTACACAAAAAGCCTCCAGAGAGGTCGACATTCAGCATTGTTCGATACACCCCCAGTGGGTGGAATTGCAGAAACTTAAACTTGTCCAAAAAGAAAGACAGGGACGAAACGAAAGGCAGTTCAAGCCGGCGGGGCCGCAGACGAGCTGGATTAGGCGGCGGAGGTAGTCGCGCCGACTGAAGGAGCGGCCGACTGGCGAACCTCGGCTTGATCGTCGTCTCCGGTAGGGGCCGCGCTCCTGCGTGGCTCGTTGCTAGAGGCACGGTCGGCTGGGGGACGGTCGGCCGCCCCACCAGTCGGCTCGGCGTCTTCGCTGTCCTCCTCCTCGTCGTCCTCGCCCTCATCGCTAGAGGTGATCTCCTCCGCCGAGTCCTCGCCGTCCGCTGGGTTCAGCCCGAACCATTCCTCCGGCTGGGCGGCGCCATCGTCGTTAAGCTCCGGCGCGAAGACGCTGGTGTCGGTGCACTCGGCGATCGTCGAGGCGCGCTGCGCGATCGCCGGCCGCACCTCCTCCAGCTCGGCGTTGGCTTCTGACCGCCACGTCCGCAGCTGGTCCAGGCTTAGCCCTGGGTACCACGCGCGGACAAACTCCAGCGCGCGCCCGGCTCCAAGACGGGCCGCGGACGCCTTCCAGGCCTCGAAGCGGCCGACTGCGACCTCGAGCCAGTCGGCCGTCCGGCTTGGGGTCCGGGGAATTGCCTGGCCGGACCAGAGCGCGGCCAGCATCGTCGCCCCGGCGCGTTGGAGTCGGCGGAGCAACCGGTGGGCCGGCTGCAGCCGCGCCTGGACGGCGATAAGCTGCTCCGACAATGTCCGGTTCGCATCCGACGGAATCACGACCCCGGCTTGACGGCGCTCCTCGCGGTAGGCTTCGATGGCTTGGGCGGCAAGGACAGACTGGCCGGGGAAGTATTCTGCGCAAGACAGCAAACACAAGTCAAAACAAAACCATAGGCGGCCGGCGATTGGAAGAAGAGCAAGGAAGACAGCCTACCGTCAATAAGATCCTCGACCTGGCCGAAGCCTTCTTCCAGTGCCCGGCGCGTCTCGGTCCAGCTCGCCTCCCTGGCCCCGAACTCCGCCCTCAGGGTAGCCTCGTCATCCTGCGCCTTTTGCAGGGCCGCCTTGTGGCTCTTCTCCTGGTCGGCCAGTTTCGTTGCCAGGCGGTCGCGCTCTTGAGCCAGATCAGCGTACTCGGCGTCCTTGGCGCGAAGAGCGGCCTGCACCACGCCGAGTTCCCTCCGCAAGTCGGCGTTGGCCTCTGCACGAGAAAGAAATAAAGAGAAAAATCAGCAAAGGGAAAGTCGTCAAGAAAGATCCGACCCGACTGCGCTGCAGTCGGCCCGGATCTCGGGGACTACACCCAGTGGGTGCGCTGTCGCGCCCCCACGAGAAGTTAACAATGACAAGACACTTACGCCGGCTGCTGGCGAGGTCTTCGGTCCTCCGACTTAGCTCCCAAGCCTGGGAGTTGAAGGCGGCCGCGCGAGAGTTGTGATAATCCTGAAGATCAGAAAAAACAGTCAACATAGTCGTCTAGTAAGATCCGACCCGACTGCGCTGCAGTCGGCCCGGATCTCGGGGACTACACCCAGTGGGTGCGCTAGCGCGCCCCCACGGAAAAAATTCAAAGGACCAGAGCGGTCAAGGAGTGAAGACTTACCCGGATTGCAGACCGCATCGACAGAAACTCCTGAGTGAATTGCCTCAGGAGGCCGGCCTGTGCCTGCAACCGGCTCCGAACCTCTTGGGCCGCGACGTTCAGCTCGCCGCTCCCTCCGCTGGGAGTCCACCCGGACGTGGCGGAGCTGGCCGCCTCCAGGGCGTCTGCCGTCCGTTCGGCTCCCGCGGCTCGGCGCGTGTCCGGCGGGGCCGTGCCCCCTCCGGCGGGCCGGCCCGCCGCCGGCTCGATCTCAAGGCCGGCTCCGGCCTCGGGTGTAGCCCGGGCCGGCTCCTCCGGCACCGCCGACGATCGGCCGCCTTCGCCTGCTCCGGCTGGCGCTGCTGGCGACGTCCTCTCAGCGAATCCCTCGACGACCTCGCCCCTCTGCACCGGCGGCTGCTCGGGGATAATCTCCTCCGCCGTGGGCAGAGGGACGTCCGGATCCAAGGTCTGGAGGGGGATGGCGAGCAGCGGAGTCTGGCTGCGCGCGCTTTCCACCTCCGCCTCCACGGCCGCCCGCTCCGATGGAGCCTCGGCCGCCGCGCTCGCTCGCCCTGGCGCCGTTTGGGTGGCCTCTCGCTCCGCCGTCGCCCGCTCGGCCGCCTCCCTCTCCCGGCGCGCCTCGCGTGCGTTGCGCTGCGTGGCTGCGTCAAGTTCGGCGCAGGGGTCCACTCGGCGGGACCCCGAAGAGCCGGCGCTCGGCCCGACCACGGAGCCGGCTGGGCCTCTCTCGAGGGAGAGCGGCGCCCTGCTCAAGAAATTAGAAAGCATTCAAGGAAAGAAAACTTCAGAATAACAAGCATGCAGGCGGCTACTAGACTTACGCGGAAACTGACGGGGGCTTCTTCACCACCTTCCAAAAGCGGGCTGCCTTCGCCGCCGCCTCCTCGCGCTTCGTGGCCGCGGCGGAGGCCTTCGGTTTCTTCGGCCGGCTTCCGAAGAGCGGGAGCGCGGCCCGGCGTTTTCCCTTCCCGCCGCCGGCAGTCGGCGCGGCGGACGAGCTCGCGCCGTGGCAGTCGGTTGCCGACTAGCGGCGAGGGAGTTCTCCTACTTCGAAGTCGTCCGGCCAGTCGTCGAAGCTGGCCGAGAGCCCGGTGCCGCCGTGCTCGGCGGCACCCCCCGTGGCGGCGTCCTCCATGGCAACGGCGGAGAGATCCGGGTCGTCGGGGTCATCCACCGTGCGGTCCGGGGCGTACTCCCGGTCGACCCCGGCTGCCCCGGCTGGCAGCGGGAGGAGAGGATTCTGATAAAGGAAAAGAGAAAAATGGTCGCCTGGTCAGAGGCCGGCTATCCCAAGCCGGCAGACGACGAGAGGAAAAGCTTACCAGAGGCGGAGGCTGGGCGCGGGAGTACAGCGCCTTGCCGAATTGCCACTCGTCGGTGAGCTTCAAGTTGGCGACATAGTTCGCCATCAGAGCCACCTCGGCGTGCGGCATCTCCCAGGTACTCAGCCGGCAGGGATCAAACCGGCCGCTCATCTAGCACATCATGTGCGGCCGGCTTTGGAGAGGCAAGATCCGGCGCTCGACGAAGGCGGTTACCAAGTCGGACGCAAGCAGACCCTCCGACTGGATCATCACCCGAAGCCGGGAGATGGAAGCGTTCCCCGCTGGAGACAGGGACTTCGACCGGTAGCCCCAGGTCCGCCGCTTCCCAGTCGGCGGGCCGGCTACGTAAGCCGGCAGATTGACGTAGTCGCCGTGCCGGGCGACGTTCTTGACGTAGAAGTAAGACTTCTGCCACAGCTTGACCGACTGGATCAGAGGAATGTGGGGGAAGGGGTTGTCGTCGCAGGCCCTCTTCATCGCGATGAAGGCGCCGCAGGGAGCCGGCACGCCAGCGGAGACGGTGCCGAGCTTGTTCTGGAACAGTTCCGCCCAGAGCTCCAGCATCGGCAGCACCCCCAAGTACCCTTCGCAGAGCGTAACGAAGGCCGAGAGTTGGAGCACCGCGTTGGGCGTGACGTGGTGCGGTTGAAGATTGTAGAACTCGAGAAATGATCGCATGAAACTGCTCGCCGGGAAGCCGAAGCCCCGGAGGAAGTGCGTGCGGAAGACGACGCGCTCGCCTTCCTCCGGCGCCGGCAAGACCTCCTTCGCGGGCGCCAGGCGCACCTGCACGAGGTCGGCTGCGGGCAGGCGCCGGGTCTGGCGGAGGAACTCGATGTGCTCGTCGTGGACGTTGGACCCGTCCCACGAGCTCGACAAGGCCAGCGACATGGCGACGTGGGAGGGCTACGACGCGAAGCTGCGTCGAGCAAGAAGAAGAGCGGGAAGAAGAAGAGCAGGGGGGATGGGGAGCGGGGGAGCGAACAGGCCCGTGCCTCTCCCCCTCCCCTCCTACTTGTAGGCGCGCGCGCCGGAGACGAGGAGGCGCGGCGTGGGGGATCGTGGGGATCGATCGTGCCCATCTCCCCCACGCTCGCGTTAATTACGCGCCTTGATGACGCGGGGTAACTGCCGCGGGGAGGCGAGCAGCCCCCTCGGGCCACAGAAGATCTGTGCCCGGGCCGAGGCCAGGGAGTGGCGGGCCCGGGCCTGCGGCGGCGTCCCGTCGCGCGCGTGCGACGGCAGGATTTCCCCGCCACATGGCTCGTCGTGGGGCCCGCGGCCGGCCCGCGGGTCAACCACGGTCGTCCTAATGAAGAAAAGCGTTCTGAAGCCGGCTGCAACGACGCAGTCGGCTCCTCACGGTATGAAGCCGGCCTAGCTTCTCGTCCTTCCGTCTGCCGTGAAGCTTGCCCGCCTTCGGGGACTACTGTCGGGGTAAATAGCCACGGGTAGCCTAGCCGGCTTCCCCTGGCCCCTCAGAAAAAATTGTGAGCCCGTTCGGCTCATAAGAAGACTCAAAGACTTAGGCCGGCTCCCCCCTAGCCGGCCGACTTCCTAGCCGGCTTGGGGGACGGCCCGATCTTTTTACCCCCGCAAAGAAAACTATGGAGGGCCGGCTGCGGCAAGGCCGGCTGCGGCACGGCCGGCTATCGCAGGGCCGGCTCCGACAAAGCAGTCAACGCCGTACCCGCGATGTACGCGTCCACTCTGTGATGATGAAGCGGGGCGTGGCTACAGAGGAGCCTGCCACCCCCAAAACCCGGAGCACGCCTAGTACAGCGCATCATGCGGGCAACTGCGGCCCGCCCGGCGCGGCACTGTAGCCTCGGCGGCTCTGACGCCGTCCATGACGGGCCGCCAGTGTGGCCCCCGAGGCGGTGGGCCCCTTCGGGCAGAGAGATGCCGAAGGCGGCCACACCTCCTCTCAAGACGGCAAGACAGAGGGCCGGCTTGGCGCAGCCGGCCTGCCGCCTTCTCCGAAGGAGACGCCCATTAAGAAGACAAGGTGCGGCGGGGCTACAGTAATCGCCCGCCAGGGCGGCGTTACTGTAGCCACGCTTACCCCGACCAAGCCTGCGCCAGCAAACACGGAGCAACAGTAACCGACCGCCGACAAGGCCCTGGCCGGTGGGGCCGGCCTGTTGTCCCAGGAGCCGGCAGTCGGCGGGACCCACCAGCCGGCGGGCCCAGAAGCCGGCGGAGAAGCCGGCGAGCGTAGTCACAGACAGCTGGGCCTCGCGCCTAGTCGGATTACCATTGTACCCCCGGGGGGTAGGCCTATATAAACCCCCCGGTGCACCCATGCAAAGGGTTGAACTCTTGTTCTAGACATAGACACTTACGAGGAGAAGAGGCGGGCCGTGCTAAGTCCTTCTTCCTCCTTCCACCCCAAACAGCTCAAGGAGCATTGTAGCCACCTGTGAACTTAGTAACCATGCGGAGACCCCGCAGAGCAGCAGTAGGGGTGTTATCTCCCCGGAGAGCCCTGAAGCTGGGTAAGATTCGCCGGCGTGCATGTCTACGCCTCATCCCGTTTCCAGGCACCGGCGACGTTCTTTTGGCCCCCGCAATGATAAGCCACCCGTTGGCATATGTCGATCCTACCACCCGACAATCATCTTATAATGCTACTGTCAATCAAAGCAAGATAAGATGCATAAAAGATAAACATCACATGCAATCAATATAAGTGATATGATATGGCCATCATCATCTTGTGCCTGTGATCTCCATCTCCGAGGCACCGTCATGATCACCATCGTCACGGGCGCGACACCTTGATCTCCATCATAGCATCATTGTCGTCTCGCCAATCTTATGCTTCCACGACTATCGCTACCGCTTAGTGATAAAGTAAAGCATTACATCGCGATTGTATTGCATCAATAAAGCGACAACCATATGGCTCCTGCCAGTTGCCGATAACTCGGTTACAAAACATGGTCATCTCATACAATAAAATTTAGCATCATGTCTTGGCCATATCACATCACAACATGCCCTGCAAAAACAAGTTAGACGTCCTCTACTTTGTTGTTGCAAGTTTTGCGTGGCTGCTACGGGCTTAAGTAAGAACCAATCTCACCTACGCATCAAAACCACAACGATAATTTGTCAAATAGACTCCGTTTTAACCTTCGCAAGGACCGGGCGTAGCCACACTCGGTTCAACTAAAGTTGGAGAAACAGTCACCCGCAAGCCACCTTTGTGCAAAGCATGTCAGGAGAACCGGTCTCGCGTAAGCGTACGCGTAATGTTGGCCCGGGCCGCTTCATCCAACAATACCGCCGAACCAAAGTATGACATGCAGGTAGGCAGTATGACTTCTATCGCCCACAACTCACTTGTGTTCTACTCGTGCATATAAGATCAAACCATAAAACCTAGGCTCTGATACCACTGTTGGGGAACGTAGTAATTTCAAAAATTTCCTACGCACATGCAAGATCATGGTGATGCACAACAACGAGAGGGGAGAGTGTTGTCTACGTACCCACGCAGACCGACTGCGGAAGCGTTAACACAACATAGAGGAAGTAGTCGTACGTCTTCCTGATCCGACCGATCCAAGCACCGTTACTCCGGCACCTCCGAGTTCTTAGCACACGTACAGCTCGATGACGATCCCCGGGCTCCGATCCAGCAAAGCTTCGGGGAGGAGTTCCGTCAGCACGACGGCGTGATGACGATCTTGATGTTCTACCGACGCAGGGCTTCGCCTAAGCACCACAACGATATGATCGAGGTGGAATATAGTGGCAGGGGGCACCGCACACGGCTAAGGAAGGATCTCAATGATCAACTTGTGTGTCTTGGGGTGCCCCCTGCCCCCGTATATAAAGGAGCAAGGGGAGGAGGCCGGCCGGCCAGGTGTGGCGCGCCAAGGAGGAGTCCTCCTCCTAGTAGGAGTAGGACTCCTACTAGGAGGGGGAAAGAGGTGGAGTGGGAGAAGGAAAAGGGGGGCGCCGCCCCCCTCCCCTAGTCCAATTCAGACCAGGGAGGAGGTGGCGCGTGGCCCACCTCTGGCAGCCCTTCTCTCTCTCCACTAAAGCCCATAAGGCCCATTACTTCTCCCGGTAGGGTTCCGGTAACCCTCCGGCTCTCCGGTTTTCTCCGAAATCATCCGGAACACTTCCGGTGTCCGAATATAGTCATCCAATATATCAATCTTTATGTCTCGACCATTTCGAGACTCCTCGTCATGTCCGTGATCATATCCGGGACTCCGAACTAACTTCGGTACATCAAAATGCATAAACTCATAATAACTGTCATCGTAACGTTAAGCGTGCGGACCCTACGGTTCAAGAACAATGTAGACATGACTGAGACACATCTCCGTTAAATAACCAATAGCGGGACCTGGATGCCCATATTGGCTCCTACATATTCTACGAAGATCTTTATCGGTCAGACCGCATAACAACATACGTTGTTCCCTTTGTCATCGGTATGTTACTTGCCCGAGATTCGATCGTCGGTATCCAATACCTAGTTCAATCTCGTTACCGGCAAGTCTCTTTACTCGTTCCGTAATACATCATCTCCCAACTAACTTATTAGGCACAATGCTTGCAAGGCTTATGTGATGTGCATTACCGAGAGGGCCCAGAGATACCTCTCCGACAATCGGAGTGACAAATCCTAATCTCGAAATACACCAACCCAACATCTACCTTTGGAGACACCTGTAGAGCTCCTTTATAATCACGCAGTTACGTTGTGACGTTTGGTAGCACACAAAGTGTTCCTCCGGTAAACGGGAGTTTCATAGTCTCATAGTCATAGGAACATGTATAAGTCATGAAGAAAGCAATAGCAACATACTAAACGATCGGGTGCTAAGCTAATGAAATGGGTCATGTCAATCAGATCATTCAACTAATGATGTGACCTCGTTAATCAAATAACAACACATTGTTCATGGTTAGGAAACATAACCATCTTTGATTAACGAGCTAGTCTAGTAGAGGCATACTAGTGACACTAAGTTTGTCTATGTATTCACACATGTATTATGTTTCTGGTTAATACAATTCTAGCATGAATAATAAACATTTATCATGATACAAGGAAATAAATAATAACTTTATTATTGCCTCTAGGGCATATTTCCTTCACCGAGCCCATGTGCACGGAGGAGGAGGAGAACCCGGGCACCGACGGCTCCGTCCCGGCACCGAATGACGGTGGGGAGGGGCCCACTTCGTCCCAGCTTGGCGCAGGTAAGTTGTTTGCCTCCCGTTCCCTCTCGTTTTTCTTCTATCAAACTTTGATCTTGGCTTCGCCTCATTCTCCTTCGTGGTACCCAGATCCTTCCTCGGCGGACCGGGTGGACATGGACACCGTCATCGGAGATGTCACCAGAGAGGCTGCGGCCGAGGCCGACAAGATCGCCGCTGCGGAGGCCGCCAAGGACATTGCTGAGGATGCCACAAAGGGGCCTACCGGGGAGCCTGGCGAGGCCACTACCGAGGAGGCCGGCAAGGGGCCTACCGGGGAGGCTAGCAAGGCCACTGCCGAGGAGGAGGTGGTCGATGACCAGCCTTCCTCCCCCGCTGCCTCTGGCTCGGGCAAATATCTGAAGGTGGGCGACGACTTGTTCGTCCACCTCCCATAGACGGCGAGCACCAGGTCATCCGCCAAGGGGGAGGTGTTAGACGATGAGGTGCTTGGTGCCGCTGGGCTTGAGGTCGTCGACGGATCGAGCGTCGGCGGTGGCGGTTCCCAGGAAGAGCGGCTCCTCCAGAGCATGAGCGCTGTTCCACAAGTTTCAGGCGCTTCACCGTGCCCGCCTGGTCAAGGCCAAGTCCAGGATGGTAGTGGTGGACAAGGCAGAGGCGGACCTCGAAGGGCGCATCGCCGAGGCGCAGGCTTGGTTCCGCTAGGCCTGCGAGGAATTCAAGGCCGCCTAGGACTAGCTGGCCGAGAACAAGACGGAGCTTGTCATGAAGCAGGACGACATCGAGAAGACCCAGGAGACAGCGAGTTGACAGGCCGCCAAGGAGGAGGATGCTCGGCTCGAGCACCAGGCCGAGCTGAACTCCCAGGAGGACCTTGCCGCCCGCGAGGAGAAGCTCGCCGCGACACTCTGCGGCAAGGACGAGGAGGTCCAGGAGCTCGTCGTGCAGCGGACCCGAGAACTGGAGCAGAGGCACAAGGAGGCCCTCAATGCTCAGGCCCAAGTCCATGCCGGCAAGGTGAATGAGCTGGAGGCGGAGCGTGACGGGCTGAAGAGGCAGGTCCAGGAGCTGACGGGGGAGAGGGACACGGCCAAGGGCGCTTTGGCTGACACGTAGGCCACAGTCCTCGAGAAGGCTGAGCTACTCTCCACGGTCAACGAGTCCATCAAGGACCTGAAGCTGAAGCTGGAGATCCTTGAAGAGACGCTCTCGGAGGTCAGGGCCTGGGACAGGGCCCTGACCAAGAATCTGGAGGAGGAGAGGAAGCTGCGGAAGAACGACGTCGCCAGCCACGCAGAGTTCTTGGCAGGCGAGAAGCTCTTGATCAGTCGCCTTGCTGATGTCGCCGGCAGGATCACCATGCAGCTGGCTACCATGGGGATGCCAAACGTGAGGTACGTCCCGGAGCCGAACATGAGTCCTAATGCCAGGCTGAATCTGTTCTTCGAGGGTGTTATCGGGGCCCTGGAGCGGTTCCACTCCAACAGGGCTGCCTCTCTGGCCGAAGAGGCCCGGAGGTTTTGCCGGG
This sequence comes from Triticum monococcum, assembly GCA_034509565.1. Classification (NCBI taxonomy): domain Eukaryota; kingdom Viridiplantae; phylum Streptophyta; class Magnoliopsida; order Poales; family Poaceae; genus Triticum; species Triticum monococcum. The sequence continues at coordinate 482,791,823 of CM067843.1, forward strand.
GTGCCATGACCAAGGTCCTCACCAAGATAGCTTACTGGAACCCTGACCTTGACTTCGAAGCTTCGCTGGATAGCTTGCCGGATGACATGGACCCCGCGCCGCTCAAGGAGCGCATCGAGCCCGTCATCGGCCGCATCGACAAAGTTCGGAGGGTACAAGGCCAGCGCCGGGATTAGGCACCCCATTTCTTATTACCGCTGCAGGTTCATGACCAAGACGATGTTTATCTTTAGTTAGAACCACAGCAACAAATGATGTAATATAACTCTGAAGTACTTTTGAAATGATGCATGTTATTTTCCCGTTTGATCTACCTTTGTATGTCCACCCTACGTTAATCGGGTAGGTTTGCCGGCGCGGAAACCAGGTGGCACTTTGAGGACGGATCCTCAACGGCCTGCCATGTATGCTTACTGCCGGGTAAACCACCTCACTACTCTTGACGCGGCCGCTCGAGCTGTTGAGCGGACTCGAGATAGAACGAGAGCGTTTTCAATCGCAGAAGGTCAACCTGCCGCTCTCGAGGCAGCCGCTCGAACTGTTGAGCGGACTCGAAACAGAACGAGGGTGTTGCCAATAGTGGTAGGGCCCCATTGTGTGCAGTTTTTACATACGCAGGGCAAGATCGTCGAGGAAAATTACCATATATATAAAAAGGAATTACTCAAAGTTGTGCATGACTTAGCTTTTCTGCCACTGCGTGAGCGTTCGCCGTGTCCACCGAGGACGCCGTTTGTTCGGTCGTCTTCTTGCTTGAAGTGACAACCATGATGAAGTCGTTGCTTCATCTAGACCAGATTTCCACAACTGTGCACCCCCTACCTGGCGCGCCAGAGATGTCGATGGGAAACAACACCTATGGGGTCACTGGGATCCCTTCCAAGGTTGGCAGGCGCGGGGTTGTGCAAAGAGCGGGTCTGACGGTCAGCGCACAAATCGTTTACCCAGGTTCGGGCTGCGGAGACGTGTAAAACCCTAGTCCTGCTTTGGTGTGTATTTAGGTGTTCTTGCATTCTTGAACTAGCTGCAGTAGCTTTCTAGTCCAAAAGATCTGAGTCCCTCTCCAGTACACCTCAGGCCTCCTTTTATAGACAAAAAGGGGTTGCCGCTGTGGCACACAGGAGGTGGAAAGGTGTACAAGGGCTGAGTCTATCCCCTGGCACCGTCAGACAAACGCATTTAATGCGCTCCCAACATGCCCCTCTTGCTTTATTGGGGACGGCAAAGAAGCTCGTCCCAGCTGTCGTCGCTTCGCTTGGCTCCTACGCGCGTCCAAGCTGACAAGGCGTTGTAGCACCACGTTGGCTGGCTGCTGGGCTGGCACGATGGTGGAGCCTTCACGAAGATCTACATGCCACCACGCAGGTGCTTGCTGAGTTGGGGTAGAGGCCGCGCGCTGCCATGCATATGCCTGCTCAGTCGGTCAAGCTGGTAGCTGTATGGGAGCGGCGGTGGAGTCTTGGTGGACGCGGGCCTGGTTGCGGCCTCGCAGACGTCCTCGGCAAGGGTCTTGCCGAGGGCCCGGCAAGGGTCTTGCCGTGGCACCGCGGTCGTCCCCGGCAAGGATCTTGTCGGGGGTCTCGTGGATCTCCATGGCAAGGATCTCACCAAGGATCGTCGTCTTCTAGTTTCCATATGATCTTGTGTTTCTATGATCTCTACAAATATCTGCATGCCACCATGGAGGTGCCTCCCGCGCCTTGGTTCCAATATGTTGTGGGAACCCCTTGGGCTCAAGGGTGGCGCACTCTGCTGGCGTCAGGCAAGTTGCCCCGGCAAGGATCTTGCCGAGGCTGCCGAAGCCACCCCGGCAAGGTTCTTGCCAGTGGAGTCCACCTCGCCCTCTTGCTCTCTTTGCGTTTCTGGTTTTGGCATTGCTTCAATCGTTTTGTGCTCTGGCATCCTTCCCATGCCCTACTTAGTGTGGCCGTGGGCGCGGCTCTGACTGCCCTTGCACAAGTAAAGGGGTGCAAAAGGAGAGCCCCTACTTTTGTACACCGACAGTCTACTACTTGTTGCAATGATCATGATTGGGGTGATTCTTCTTATGATCTTGAAAATTTATTTAAGCCCCATGATGAATATGAGATTGATTATAATGTTTGCAATAATATTGAAAGTGGGTTTGGAAGAGTGTCAACCTTAGATCACACATATTTGGAGTATGTTCAATCTTATGAAGTTTTTGATAAAAGTGGGTTTGGAGCGGTCATGACTTTAGTTAATGTTAATCCCACTATTTTGGAAGAGTGTCAACTTTGCATACATGTGGATCGTGTTAAGAATATGTTTTGTGATAGCTATATTGTTGAATTTGCTTATGATCCTACATGTAACTATTATGAGAGAGGAAAATATGGTTGTAGAAATTTTCATGTTACTAAATTACCTCTCGTGATGTTGAGATTGCTATTGTTTCTTTCCGCTTCCTTGCAGATGCTAGTTTTTGCTTGCCTTGATAATTTGTTTGCCTATAAGATGCCTATGCATAGGAAGTATGTTAGACTTAGATGTGTTTGTCACGTGTTTTATGATGCTCTCTTTGTGCTTCAATTCTTGTCTTTCATGTGAGCATCGTTGAAATCTTTTGCCTAGCTAAAAGGCTTTAAAGAAAAGTGCTTGTCGGGAGACAACCCAATATTTTTTCTTTCTATTATTTAATAAATAATTCATCTAGCCTCTGTTTAGATGTGGTTTTATGCTTTTAATTAGTTTTTTTGCCAAGTAGAACCTTTGGGAATACTTGGGGAAAGTCTTTGCGATCTTGCTGTAAAAAACATAAACTTTAGCGCTCACAAGATTTGCTGCCATTTTTTACTGGAGAGTGCTATTTAGTTAATTCGTTTTGCAGATGATTAATAGATAAATTTCTCACGTCCAGCAATTTAGTTTAGAATTTTTTGAGTTCCAGATGTTTTCTTTTGATACATATTACTACAGACTGTTCTGTTTTTGATAGATTCTGTTTTGTGTGTGTTGTTTGCTTATTTTGATGAATCTACGGCTAGTAATGGAGTTTATGAACCATAGAAAAGTTGGAATATAGTAGGTTTAACACCAATATAAATAAATAATGAGTTCATTACAGTACCTTGAAGTGGTGTTTTGTTTTCTTTCGCTAACGGATCTCACGAGATTTTCTGCTAAGTTTTGTGTTGTGAAGTTTTCAAGTTTTGGGTAAAGATTTGATGGATTATGGAACAAGGAGTGGCAAGAGCCTAAGCTTGGGGATGCCCAAGGCACCCCAAGGTAAAATCCAAGGACAAACAAAATCCTAAGCTTGGGGATTCCCCGGAAGGCATCCCCTCTTTCGTCTTCGTCCATCGGTAACTTTACTTGGAGATATATTTTTATTCACACATGATATGTGTTTTGCTTGGAGCGTCTTGTATGATTTGAGTCTTTGTTTTTCCCGTTTACCACAATCATCCTTGATGTACACACCTATTGAGAGAGACACACATGAATCGGAATTCATTAGAATACTCTATGTGCTTCACTTATATCTTTTGAGTTATATAATTTTGCTCTAGTGCTTCACTTATATCTTTTAGAGCACGGTGGTGGTTTTATTTTATAGAAATTATTGATCTCTAATGCTTCACTTGTATTATTTTGAGAGTCCCTTTATAACAGCAGTAATTTCCTTTGGTTATAAAATTAGTCCTAATATGATAGGCATCCAAGATAAAAACCTGAAAGTGCATTAAACACTAAGAGAAGTTTGATACTTGATAGTTGTTTTGAGATATAAAGGTGGTAATATTAGAGGTGTGCTAGTTGAGTAATTCTGAAATTGAGAAATACTTGTGTTGAAGTTTGCAAGTCCCGTAGCATGCACATATGGTAAACGTTGTGTGACAAATTTGAAGCATGAGGTATTCTTTGATTGCTTTCCTTATGAGTGGCGGTCGGGGACGAGCGATGGTCTTTTCCTACCAATCTATCCCCTAGGAGCATGCGCGTAGTGCTTGGTTTTGATGACTTGTAGATTTTTGCAATAAGTACGTGAGTTCTTTATGACTAATGTTGAGTTCCTGGATTATACCCACTCTCACCCTTCCATCATTGCTAGCCTCTTCGGTACCGTGCATTGCCCTTTCTCACCTTGAGAGTTGGTGCAAAATTCGCCGGTGCATCCAAACCCCGTGATATGATATGCTCTATAACACATAAGCCTCCTTATATCTTCCTCAGAACAGGCACCATACCTACCTATTATGGCATTTCTATAGCCATTCCGAGATATATTGCCATGCAACTTTCCACCGTTCCGTTTATTATGACACGCATCATCATTGCCACATTGACTTGCATGATCATATAGTTGACATCGTATTTGTGGCAAAGCCACCATGCTTAATTTTTCATGCATGTCACTCTTAATTCATCGCATATCCCGGTACACCGCCGGAGGCATTCACATAGAGTCATATTTTGTTCAAAGTATCGAGTTGTAAGTAAATAAAAGTGTGATGATCATCATTAGAGCATTGTCCCATGTGAGGAAAGGATGATGGAGATAATGATTCCCCCACAAGTCGGGATGAGACTCCAGACGAAAAAAAGAGGCCAAGAAAAAAAGTCCAAGAAAAAAAAGAAAAAGAAGAAGGCCCAAATAAAAAAATGAGAGAAAAAGAGAGAAGGGGCAATGTTACTATCCTTTTTCCACACTTGTGCTTCAAAGTAGCACCATGACCTTCATGATAGAGAGTCTCTTATTTTGTGACTTCCATATACTAGTGGGAATTTTTCATTATAGAACTTGGCTTGTATATTCCAATGATGGGCTTCCTCAAATGCCCTAGGTCTTCGTGAGCAAGCAAGTTGGATGCACACCCACTTAGTTTCTTTGATGAGCTTTCATATATTTATAGCTCTAGTGCATCCGTTGCATGGCAATCCCTACTCCTTGCATTCATATCAATCAATGGGCATCTCCATAGCCCATTGATTAGCCGCGTCAATGTGGGACTTTCTCCTTTTTGTCTTCTCACACAACCTCAATCATTATATTCTATTCCACCCATAGTGCTATGTCTTTGGCTCGCGCTCATATATTGCGTAAAAGTTGAAAGAGTTTGAAAAGGCTAAGTATGAAACAATTGCTTGGCTTCTCATCAGGGTTGTGCATGATGAGAGCATTTTGTGTGACGAAAATGAAGCATGGACAAACTATATGATTTTGTAGGGATAAGCTTTCTTTGGCTATGTTATTTTGATAAGACATAATTGCTTGGTTAGCATGCTTGAAGTATTATTATTTTTATCTCAACATTAACCTTTTATCTTGAATCTTTCGGATCTAAACATTCATGCCACAATAAAGAAAATTACATTGAAGAATATGCGAGAAAGCATTCCACATCAAAAAAATTGTTTTTATCATTTACCTACTCGAGGACGAGCGGGAATCAAGCTTGGGGATGCTTGATATGTCTCCAACGTATTTATAATTTTTTATTGTTCCATGCTATTATATATTCTATTTCGGATGTTTAATGGGATTTATTATACACTTATATTATTTTTGGGACTAACCTATTAACCCAAGGCCGAGTGCAAATTGCTGTTTTTTTCCTATTTCAGTGTTAAGCAGAAAAGGAATATCAAACGCAATCCAAACGGAATGAAACCTTCGGGAGCGTGATTTTTGGAACAAATGTGATCCAGGGGACTTGGAGTGGACGTCAACAAACAAGGCAGGGGGCGCGCCTACCCCCTGGGCATGCCCTCCCCCTCGTGGCTTCATCGACCTACTTCTTCCTCCTATATATACTCATATACCCTGAAAACATCCAGGAGCACCACGAAACCCAATTTCCACCGCTGCAACCTTCTGTACCCAAGAGATCCCATCTTGGGGCCTTTTTCGGAGCTCCGCCGGAGGGGGCATCGATAACGGAGGGCCTCTACATCAACTCCATTGCCCCTCCAATGATGTGTGAGTAGTTTACTTCAAATCTTCGGGTCCATAGCTATTAGCTAGATCGCTTCTTCTCTCTCTTTGGATCTCAATACAAAGTTCTCCTCGATCTTCTTGGAGATCTATTCGATGTAACTCTTTTTGCGGTGTGTTTGTCGAGATCCGGTGAATTGTGGGCTTATGATCAAGTCTATCTATGAACAATATTTGATTCTCCTCTGAATTCTTTTATGTATGATTTGTTATCTTTGCAAGTCTCTTCGAATTATCAGTTTGGTTTGGCCTACTAGATTGTTCTTTCTTGCAATGGGAGAAGTGCTTAGCTTTGGGTTCAATCTTGCGGTGCTCGATCCCAGTGACAGAAAGGGAAACGACACGTATTGTATTGTTGCCATCGAGGATAAAAAGATGGGGTTTATATCATATTGCTTGAGTTTATCCCTCTACATCATGTCTTCTTACCTAATGCATTACTCTGTTCTTATGAACTTAATACTCTAGATGCATGATGGATAGTGGTCGATGTGTGGAGTAATAGTAGTAGATGCAGGCAAGATTCGGTCTACTTGTCACGGACATGATGCCTATATACATGATCATGGCTAGATATTCTCATAATTATTCGCTTTTTATCAATTGCTCGACAGTAATTTGTTCACCCATCGTAATACTTATGCTATCTTGAGAGAAGCCACTAGTGAAACCTATAGCCCCCGGGTCTATTCTCCATTATATTAATCTCCCGTCAACAAGTTATTTCTAGTACCGTTTATTTTGCTATCTTTACTTTTAATCTTTATCATAAAAATACCAAAAATATTATCTTATCATCTCTATCAAATCTCACTCTCGTAAGTGACCGTGAAGGGATTGACAACCCCTTTATCGCGTTGGTTGCGAGGTTCTTATTTGTTTGTGTAGGTACGAGGGACTTGCGTGTAGTCTCCTACTGGATTGATACCTTGGTTCTCAAAAACTGAGGGAAATACTTACGCTACTTTGCTGCATCACCCTTTCCTCTTCAAGGGAAAACCAACGCAGTGCTCAAGAGGTAGCATGCGGCCGCATGCTACTCAGCTCCACGCTATACTGCGTGTAAAATGGCTATGGGCGGCGCTTAATTGGAGGAGGGGTGCAGTGATTTCGGTGGAAGGTGTCGCTCCGTCAGTCGGGACATGTGGGACAGGAAAGGAGGAGGATGGTGTGGGTGGGTGTGGATTACCTGACCATATCGATGAGGCCGCGTAGCAAGAAGAAGGGTCGGCGGCGAGGAGGCCGCGCAGCAAGAAGAAGGGTCGCCAACGAGGAGGCCGCGCTGCAAGAAGAAGGGTCGCCGGCAAGGAGGCGGCGCTGCAGGAAGAAGGGTCGTCGGCAAGGAGGCCGAGCTGCCAGTAAGCAGCAGTGAAGGTTTGAAATTGGAAAGCAAGGAGGAACAGTGGAAATGTGGCTTTTGGTAGGAGGGAGGGGTGGGGAGATAGATATTTCCATGGTGACAAATTTTTTTTGCTTGGTGCCACGAGAACTGGCGCGCAAGTGTGATTCAAGCGGGGGCGGTGGACTGTAGACGATGAAGCTTCCTGCGTAAGCCAGACAAGACGGTGTGCCAAGATATTTTATAGCGCACCCCACATGATTCTTTTTAGTAAACTATTTTTGGTATACCTGATTTTTTCATTATGTTTTGAAAGACAAAATGGTGTTACGGGGGGGAGGATGGTGTTTGAATTGCTAGAACATTTACGTATGGTGAACATGCAACTAATAAATGAGTGTCGTGTTTAAATTTGGAATTATTGCAGGTTCATTTGGCATTTTTATGCATTGGTTGAGTTTATGGGCATTTAATCTGCTTAATTCAAATTTGAACTACAAGCACATGCTCCAATGCACCAAAGTTTGCTGAAAAATCACATGTGTGTCTTTGGGTGAATTTATATGTCCCATGCAAGAAATGGGAATAAAATTCAAACATCTGTGTGTCGTGGCTCGGCCGGAATGATTGAGAAACTTGGTTTTTTAATCCATGTAAATCAAAAACACGGCTGAAAGTCATGAAACTTGGCATGGTGTCATGACATGGCACGAACATGTTGCAGTAAATTTTTTGGCCAAATTGGGACAAGCTTTGGTGTAAGCTTCCTGCAAACCGGAGCTTCCCTCAAGAAGGCTCCTGGTTGTGAGAGGGAACGTGTCACCTCCTGTTCCCCCACGCCCCCTTATTCTGTGCCCTGCTAGGCGGACTTGTAGTTGCACATAGCCGCTCCCCTTCCTGTTGCTCGTGCATCCCCTGTTCTTCCTTCCTTCGAACACCTGCTCCTGCCTCCAATGCAATCTCGAATCTTCCCCCTCCTTCCCATCGCCATGGCTCCGACGAGGAAGGAGAGAGGGGAGAAACCCATGCCTCTTTCTTGTGTACCACCATCGGTGGCCCCTGCCGTTGGCCAGTCGACCATACTCAATCAAGAGTGCCTGGGCAGGGACATCTTGGCTCTGGCCACCATCTTCAATGAGTGCGGGAGGACGATGGCCTGGCTCGCGTCCCACTTCTCCATCGACAGGGTAGCTACCGAGGTCCCATATTTTACCTACGCCCTGTGGGCGGGTCTGGTTCCCCCCTTTTCTGATTTCTTCAATGCCGTGCTCTCCCATTATCAGATCCACATGATGCATCTAAGTCCTGAGTCCATCACCCTCCTTTCGGTCCTCGCCTTCGTTTGCGAAGCCATGGTGGGCATCCCTCCTTCGGTTGCCCTATTGCGCCACTTCTTCTCGCTGCATCTTGTCGACCCTACCCAATGCTGGGCGTGCGTGAGCTTCGCTACCGAGCCTGAGACCGCGGCCTCTGGGATTGACTTCAAGCTCCCCCTGCCTGCGGTTGGGTTCCGCGAGCGGTGGCTGTATGTGGATGCAGGGGTGCCCAGCCCCCTGCTATCGGAGCCAACCTCGCCTACTGTCCCCAATTCGGGTTGGGGCCAGGAGACGCTCGAGAGCCCCAGGCTCGTCTTTGTCTGGCGCCACTTCATGCTCCTGAGGAAGCTCGGCGTGACAGCGCCCAAGGTGGTGAAGGAGTTTCTGTTATGCCGTGTTGCTCCGCTTCAACGCCACTCTTGCCGGATGTGGGCCTTCCGTCGGCGCGAGGATAGCATGAGGCTCCAGGAAGAGGACCTGGCTCCTGAGGTGCTGAAGTTGATGCTCTTGACCTTCGCCGGGGACCCCAACCCCGGCAACGTCCGGCAGGGAGGGCCTTGCTATATCTCTGCCAGAGCAGGGCGGACTTCGTGAAGCAGATGCCCGTCTTTGATGAGTGGGGGCTGCGCCCCGCCGGCCTCCAGGGACCTCGTGAGAATCCAGTGGTGGTGACTGCCCTTCCAATCGGCCGAGGCGACTCCTCCTCAAGTGGCGGAGCAGGGAGGCAGGAGGCGCCGGAGGCTAAGGGGGCTCCTGATGAGGTGAAAGCGCTGGGTGATGCTCTCGAGGGGACAGCTCCTGGGACCCGTCCACTGAGGCTGAGGGTGGCAAGCAGCTGCTCTCAGTGCCCGGGGCTAAGGCCTCGGAGGCCCCAGCCGCGTCTTCTGGCAAGGTGATGGACGGCACGCGCCAGGCAGGCGCCCCTGACGCGGATCGCTCTGATGCCCCGTCTTCGTCGCAGGTTGATCCTTGTGCTCTTCTCTTGGGCCGCTTCCGCGTGGACTTTGAGGCCCTCCGGAGGAAAAGGGAGGCTCTGGGTGATGACTTCCCTTGTCGTGTGCTGAAGCACAGGAAGTACTTCGCCACTTACGAGTAAGTCTTCTCCCTTTCTGGCTCCTGATCCTCTTGTTGCTTTCACTGATCCTTGCTCCGCAGGCCCCTTCCGGTAGAGCTCGCGGAAGCAGCTGAGATGCCGCCTCCTTTGGCTTCACCCCCTCTACCGTCCTCAAGTGCTCCGAGAAGCTCTGCCCTTGTGGTGAGGGCGACTGAAGGGGTGGACCATCCCGAGGTGCACCGCGACCCTTCATTCCCCCAGATTTTCCTTCGCGGGCCCTCTCAGGGAATAGCCAGCCTGCCGTGGGCTTCTCGTCTGGTCATGGACTGCGACTGGTTGAGGCGCCCCCTGCGCCCTTCATCTGGGGACGGGCTGGCTCTAGGCTGGGCTCCTGGTGCGGCGCGCTCGGCCGTCGCAAGGGCGCCAGTCCCTAGCCCCCTGCCCGGAGGAGGAACGATGATTCGTGGCCCCCGGCGCTTGCTTGGGGCAGATGATGGTGTGGAAGATGTGCTTGAGCGCGCCCGGGAGCGCCGCGCTCACCTCCAAGGGTTCCTTCAAAGGGCGACCGACGCGGTGAACCTGCTTGGGGAGGAGCTTGCTGACGAAGACGCACGCCTGGAGGCCGAGGGCCTGCGCCTGGCTGCAGGGAGGCGCGAGCTGGAGGCTGCCATCGCCCTCGCGCGCCGTCAGCGAGATCTTGACGATGAAGAGGCGAAGGCGTCGCTGGAGGCCTCTCGGGTGGCCCGATCCCAGGCCGCCGAGGAGGCCCAGGTTGCTGACCGACGGTGAGAGGCAGCGGAGGAGCGGGCTCGTGAGCTCCTGCCCCGGTGTCACTCACTGGAGGAGCAAGTGGAGCTGCGCGAGTTGGCCCTTGCGTCGATGCGGGTGGCCTTCGGCGACCCAGCTGAGCTCCTGAAGCGTGAAGAAGCGTTGACGCTGGAAGCCACCGAACGCACCCGCGAGTACGAGCGGCTGGAGACGAGGGAGAGCTTGGTGACACAGGCGGAGGACGATGTCGCCGCACGGGAGGCTCGTGTCCTGGAGGAGGTCAGACGTCGGGTGGCGATGGCGTGCCAAGGCCTCGAGCGCGAGTTCGAGGGGAGGCTGGAGTTGATCCGGGTCGAAACTGAAGGGAGGACCGCAGTCTTGAGGGCCAAGCAGGAGGAGGCGACGCAGCTGGCCGACGCCTCCCGGGCCGCCCTTGAGGTAGCGCAAGGGGAGTTAGCCGCCTCCCAGGCCGAGGTGCTCCGCCTTCGCCAGCGGGTGGAGGAGGCTGAGGGCGTCGCGTGCCAGAACGCGGATGAGATATGTCAGTGGCAGGTCCTGGAGCACATGCACGGCCCCATGCTCACCACGCTCCGGGAGAGGGCTAGCGCAGCCTTGGGCAACATCTGTGAGGCGGCTGTTGGCGAGCCGCACACAGCCAACTATGCTGGCAACCTTCAATTCTTCACCGCCGTGGTGACGCAGCTGGAGGCGCGGTCGGCCAGGGCCGAAAGGTTGGTGGAGGAGAGGAGCCGCGCCCTGCTCGGGCGCACCTTTTCACGTGTCTTCAGTCATCTCCTGAACATGGATTCCCACTTCGATTTTGATGCCGTCATCGCCCCAGTTCCCCAGGCTGTCCGAGGCGACCTGGCGCACTGGGTGGAAGACAACATGGACGCCCTTGTCAGGGCCTTCGCTTCGGACGACGACGACGTGATCGTGGCTGCTGACGAGGACGGTGCAGTGAACGGCCCTGACACCGCTGGTGGCGACGTAGACAACGATGGCAGGTTCGGCGAAGCCAGCGACGGCTCCGGAGGTGCTTCCGAGGACGCATTGGGGGATTGGTCCGACTGAGTGTGTATCGCTCGTGTCTTTTTTACCCTGCATTAATAGAACTCAGGTTTTTGACCTGATGGCTGTGAGAGCATTTTGGGAGGGGAAGCCCCTCATGTAAAACCTGTGTTCATCGTATTAGTAGTTGTCATATTGCACGAGCGCCTGCGCCTGGTGGTTGGCTGGTTTACCTTTATTTCGCGCAAGCCCCGAAGCAGCCTGTGGGAGGGCGTGACATCGGGGGTGTTCTTTAGTTGAATCCGTAGGATATGAGAGTGTCGCCGGCGGGGAGCTTCACAGGCTTTGGCCTTTTTCACAGGCCCCGGGCCTTTTCCCAAATGCGACGGCGTCACAGGCACTCGCCTTGCTTCACAGGCTCTAGGCCTTTTCCAAAACGCGTTGGCTTCATAGGCACTCGCCTTGCTTCACAGGCTCTGGGCCTTTTCCAAAACGCGATAGCTTCACAGGCACTCGCCTTGCTTCACAGGCTCTGGGCCTTTTCCAAAACGCGATAGCTTCACAGGCACTCGCCTTGCTTCACAGGCTCTGGGCCTTTTCCAAAACGCGATAGCTTCATAGGCACTCGCCTTGCTTCACAGGCTCTGGGCCTTTTCCAAATAGGACAACCTCCGCAGGCACCCGAAAATCCTCCCGAGAGGGAGCAACAGCGGCAGTTTGGGTTGCGCACGAGCCAGGCCTGACCCGACTCGCGAGGGGCTCACGAGGGGAGGCAGCTGTGGCGAAGCGGTAACCAGAACGCGAGAAATGGCTCGAACGAGAATAAGCACCCCTTCCTCGAACACACGCAAATCTCAAATTTGAATCCATCTTAAATCCAGCGGGGGAAAAGCTACAGCCAAAGGAAAAGGCAATGAAAGCAGACAAAAGGCCGCGTCCGGCACCTAATCTAGTCTTGGACGTCTTCTCACCAGCGCAGAGCTAAGTGCTGTCCACTAGGCATGGGAGGGAGCCCCAGGGCCTGAGGCCGGCACATCTGAGACTCCGGGGCGTGTACAGCCCCACTCATTATTATGTGAGAGTGTCATAGGGCGGCGGGCTTCACAGGCACCGGGCCTTCTTCACAGGTACTGGCCTTGCTTCATATCGCCAGATGAGGGCCCCTCCTTGCGCCACACTCTAGTGCCATCAGCAACGACCGAAACCCAGGACGCCGCCCGATGGGGTAGAGCGGTCGCTAGCGGTTCCCCCGACGACCACGGGTCCTCCGCCAGGGACAGGCCCTGAGGCACCTCCCCAGCAGAGGGCCTACCTCCTGAGAACACCTTGCTCCGAACGCCGCGGTGGTGATGTCGGATCTTGGCCCCTCTCCTGCAGCCCCCTGCACCCTCCTCCCGAGGGGTAGGAGACTGTGGGAGCAGGGCAGCTGCTTGCCGTGGCGACCTACACCTCCTGTGATCCATGGTTAGCGTATACCTGCTCCTGAAGAATTAGCGGCGCCCGATAATCGTTGCCTCCAGTGTGGTCAGCGGGATCGTTCCGGGGCTCCTGGAAAGGCTCAGCTTCCAGTGCCTCGTCCCCCCAGCTCGGGCCGAGGAGCGAGCCTTGTCCGTTCTCGTGAGGGTGTCCTTGGTCCATCATAAGGGGCACGTATTCCTATGACACCGTCATCCCGAATGCCATGCCGTGATGCCCCGCATGCCACGTGGTCCCGCCTGTCACGCCCACTGTGGGGTGGCAACGCGGCCGCCCACTTGGCCCGCGGGTCACGTTGAGTCCATCTTCTTCGCGGGTCGGGGCCGGGGGCAGCGCCGCCGCCGGTCCGGTGCTGACAGCTTCGCTGGCGTCGGAGTAGCCTTAGAGCCCGTGGGCGCGCGCGGAGCCCCCACGCGGGTCGCCCTGGGCTTGAGATGGGAGCTGGGTGGAGAAGGGGTGAGCCCCCGAGGCGGCAAAGCCCAGGAGCTCTGCCACTCACTCCAGCAGCACGTCGTGGCCGCCCTTCAGCAGTCTGCACCGCAGCAGCTCTCGGGCCACCGTGAGAGCGGCCCTCGAGTTCGCCTGCTCCCGGCGGGTGTACGGTGTCGTGGTCGCGGCGTGATTGGAGGCCCTTGCTGCCGACCGTTCCTGCCGCGGTGTGAGAGTTGTCGAAGTCTGTCCGCATCGCCCGTGGCCTGCAGTTCCCTGCGGACCGCGAGCTGCCTGGGGCACGGGGTCGCCCGAGGTGAGCGGTTCTACGCGGGTGGGCCACGCAGCCCATGGGTCGGGGTTGCCCTCCTGGTCGCCGGGCATGGTGATGACGACGCGACGGGGCACGGAGCGGTGGAAGACGAATTCCGACGCACCCCTACCTGGCGCGCCAAATGTCGGATTTTTTGTTCCGGCAGACCCTTAAGGTTCGAACACTGGGGTGCGCGCGGAGATTACGCCTTCTACCTCCCCGTCTCACAAAGATCTAGACTACTGAAAGAACTGCACAAGAGACACAAGGTTTATACTGGTTCGGGCCACCGTTGTGGTGTAATACCCTACTCCAGTGCATGGTGGGTGGATTGCCTCTTGGGGCTGATGATGATGAACAATACAAGGAAGAACTGCCTCGCGAGGGTCTGTTCTTGGCTGGGGTGATGAACTGCTAGGAGGAGTTCCGCCACCCTTTCTCTCTCTCTCTAGCTGCCTTACTCTCACTTACCCGCCAACCGAACGAACTAGCGAACGAACCGAACCCCCCTTGCTATGTGGGCGCCTGGTCCTATTTATAGAGGCCCTGGTCCTCTTCCCAAATATCGAGCGGGAAGGAAGCCAACAATGGCGGGCTAATTTGAAAGGGGGACAACAAGTATCAACTATCCTGACAAAAGCAGTCTTCGCTTGCGCAAAGCTCTGGTGATGACGCCGTCCTGGGCTCCACGGTGACCTCCGCCTCGTAGTCCTCCAGGTCTTGGTCTCATTGGACCGAAATGGCAACCTTTGCCTGATGCCTCGGTACTCCGCGGCTGCGCTTGCCCCCTTTGCACCAAAGAGGAAAGGAGGACGCTGCGTGGCATGGCACCCGCCTGGCGCCCTGAGTCGTCATGGCTTGCGTCACGGGCACCTTGCGAGGTACCCCGCCTTGATCTCTCCGCCTCCTCGCGAGACAGCCTGACGAGGCCGTGCCTGAGGAAGCTCCGTGTCGTCCGCCCCGCGAGGCTTGGCCCCTCGTGAGGGTCTTGAGTCTTGTGTTGATGAAGATGGGTCGTGTTGGGCCCCCTTTGAGCCACGCCGCAGGCAGGTAAGTCTGGGGACCCCCGTTCCCAGAAGCCGACAAAAACATGCCTGAAAACCATGAAACTTGGCATGGTCTCATGACATGGCACCAACATGCTGCAGTAATTTTTTGGCCGAATTGGGACAAGCTTTGGTGTAGGCTTCTTGCAAACCGGAGCTTCCCTCAAGAAGGCTCGTGGTTCCGAGAGGGAACGTGTGACCTCCGTGTGCGAAACGACATACGTACACTACCTTCTCCCACCTTAATTTTTTTACACAACCAGATTAGACCAAATAGAAGTACGATGCTAAATTTTGGAATTATTCCGGGTTATTTTGGACTTTTTTTATACATTAATTGAGTTTATGGGAATTTAAAGTGCATAATTCAAATTTGAACTACAAGCACAGGCTCCAGTGCACCAAAGTTGTTTGAAAAATCACATGTGTGTCCTTGGGTTAATTTCTAGGTCCCATGCAAGAGATGGGACTGAAATTCAAACATCTGGGCGTCGTGGCTCGGCCGGAAAGATTGAGAAACTTTGTTTTTTAATTCCTGTAGTTCCAAAACACGCTTGAAAATTATGAAACTTGGCATGGTGTCATGACATGGCACGAGCATGCTGCGGTAATTTTTTGGCCGAATTGGGACAAGCTTTGGTATAAGCTTCTTGCCAACCGGAGCTTCCCTCAAGAAGGCTTGTGGTTCCGAGAGGGAACGTGTCACCTCCGTGTGCGAAGCGACATACGTACACTGCCTTCTCCCGCCTTAATTTTTTACACAGCCAGATTAGACCAAATAGAAGTACCTTGCTAAATTTTGGAATTATTCCATGCGCGTTTCGCCTTTAATATATATTAATGGAGTTTCTGGGAATTTAATGTGCATAATTCAAATTTGAACTACAAGCACAGGCTCCAATGCAACAAAGTTGTTTGAAAAATCACATGTGTGTCCTTGGGCGAATTTCTAGGTCCCATGCAAGAGATTGGAGTGAAATTCAAACATCTAGGCGTCGTGGCTCGGCCGAAAAGATTGAAAAACTTGGTTTTTTAATTCCTGCAATTCCAAAACACGCCTAAAATCATGAAAATTGGCATGATGTCATGACATGGCACCAACATGCTGCAGTAATTTGTAGTCCGAATTGGGACAAGCTTTGGTGTAAGCTTGTTGCAAACCGGAGCTTCCCTCCGGAAGGCTCGTGGTTCCGAGAGGGAACGTGTCAACTCCATGTGCGAAACGACATACGTACACTGCCTTCTCCCGCCTTAATTTTTTTACATAGCCAGATTAGACCAAATATAAGTATTGTGGTAAATTTTGGAATTATTTCGGGCTCGTTTCGCCTTTTTATACATTAATTGAGTTGCTGGGCATTTAATGTGCATAATTCAAAATTGAACTACAAGCACATGCTCCAGTGCACCAAAGTTGTTTGAAAAATCACATGTGTGTCCTTGGGTGAATTTCTAGGTCCCATGCAAGAGATGGGAGTGAAATTCAAACTTCTGGGCGTCGTAGCTCGGCCGGAAAGATTGAGAAACTTGGTTTTTTAGTTACTGTAATTCCAAAACACGCCTGAAAATCCTGAAACTTGGCATGGTGTCATGACATGGCACCAACATGCTGCGGTAATTTTTTTGCCCGAATTGGGACAAGCTTTGATGTAAGCTTCTTGCAAACCGGAGCTTCCCTGAAGAAGGCTCGCGGTTCCGAGAGGGAACGTGTCACACTACTAGGAAAAGGCATGTTAGTGACGCACCTATTTTGGCCATTAATGGCACACTACAGGTGCGCCACTATCATCACGCCATTAGTATACCAGACAGTAGTGGCGCACCAGGCAGTGCGCCATTAGTGTGTCCCGTGGTGCGCCATTAATATGCCTCCCAGGGGGCCATATTTACCTTTGTGCTCTGGGTTACTAATGGCGCACTACTAGGAAGTGCGCCACTAGTGTGTTTATTGCAGTGCGCCACTAAAGTGTTGTGTGGTGCACCACTAGTATGAATATTAGGAATTATTTTCTTTTCTTTTCTGATATTTGCACAGGTTACAAAATATATTACTGGACAGAATATAGACAGCACCACACAGCAACAACAGATTTATCGAATACAATAGAAGATTAGTCTCCGAATACAATTCATCATATTAGTCTCCGAATTCAAAAGACCGAACAAAGTTACAACATTACAAGTCTCAAGACTGCGAGTAGCGAGTTTGTCTTCACATTACAAGTCGATATCGATCATCTAAACTACCATCACATAGAAGAGAGTTGCGGTCATCATGATTAGCATCATCGCGCTGAAACTGGTCTTCATCTGGTTCCTCCTCCGCTCCCTCCTCTCTCCCGCTAGATAGCGCGCATATCTACCTTCTGCCTCCGCCCTCGTGGTGTACCCTTTGTAACTATTACCGCTGAAACGGTGAACCTGTCTCCGACACTCCTCCCAGTCGTCGTAGACTCCGGGAACCTTACCCTTGTACACGACATACGACGGCATCTCTATGCACTAGCCAAACAAAACGTTAGTAGCAATTTAGAGACAATACATAAGCAATATATAAGTATGCAACAAAAGGATCGGAAGAGAAAAGCAAGACATTAATAGCACGATTCATGGTCCTACTAATAAATAGCATCGATTACATATAAGTTGAGCGACTGTCCAAACCAAAGAGACATACAAGTTCATTAAAGTTTAATTACAACATGAGCCAATCGATATTTTAGAACTACACATAGCATCACTACTTTTGACTCGACTTAGGGACCGGAGCATGCATGAAGCCGCCGTCTGTCATGATGGTAATGAAATCACGGGCGTTGTCAGCCTGCATTTGTAGAGTTGTTTCTATCTCACTGTTGGGCGGTTGATACCTGAGGTAGAACTGCCCCGAGGTATGAAGGACATCTTGGTGGATGATTTCCGCAAACTCCGACTGGATGCAAAAGAATTATTGTCTGATGTCCATGTCCTGGATTGCCGACAAGCTTGCGGCCCAATCTTTGAGATTATTTGGTAGCAGAAGGTGATTATGGTCCCGTACGATCGCCCGCATGTGATGGAAGGCGTACTAGGAATCCTTCTGACCGCCAGGCAGCTGCTTGACGCAGGGGAACGTCGTTTTGTGGGTGAACACGTGCTTGCCGTACCTACGAATTGGCCCGCTGAAGGTGCCTCCAAATCTGGTGTAGCCGGGGAGAACATCATCAAGAACTTTCTTGATATTTGTGTAGTCTTTCTTCGACTGATGGTCCGAGTCAAATACGTGGCCATGGAATATTTCGGGCTTAAGAGGATGAGTGTGCAATGTGTGTCACTTCACAAAACACGGAATGTTAGAAGAAAAGAACGATCGAAATCTAAGAAATCATATGTTACGGGGCAGTGAGGGGATGACTTACTCGGGAAAGTAAGGCACGAGGAAGTTATCCTTATCTGGGTTTGCCAGAATGACGCCTTCGCGGTATGAACTCGCGACTTGTCGGTCCCCAGCGCTGCCAAAGATCTTGGCATGCATGTAGAAGGGGTCGACTATCATGATGTCCGAGGTCTTGTCTCTAATGATCTGCATCTCCATACTCAACGAAAATAGCCAAACGAAGGTGTAGTGCAGCGGATGAAGGTTAAACATGGCGAAGATGTCATCAAACTGCAGGACGATCATACCCCCGATGGCGCTATCCACAAAGCCCTTGCCCTCTAGCACCTTGGCCACGAAAATCGGGTATGCCACATCATTCTCTCGGAGATGCCGCTTCTCCAAAGAAAGAATACTGTCATGCAGACTCCGCATAGCACAGGTTGCAGCATCATGCAGATTAGTCGGTAGCATCGGCCTACCCACCACATGCACCCTCCTCGAGATATCCTTAGGTGAAGGTGGCCTGTCCTAAGCAAGGATCGTACTCGGTGCCGGCTGGCTCACACCCTTGTTACTCTTTCTTTTCCGTCCCTTCTTCTTCTGTTGTAATGGGATCGAGTTATGCTCATAGACTGACTTCTTGAGTGTGTTGGGGCTGATAATATTTTGCACCATGGCTATCTGAGGCTCAGTGAAGGCGGCAGCTGGAGGCGTCTCACGAGAATTGAACGCCAGACGACGCCTATTGCAACTGGGTTTCTCCGTGGTACCAGCTAGATCGTCTTTTGCAGGGTTGGGTTCTTGAGAAGGAGGCCCCAAGAATTCGTCATCGTACCCATGTTCGTTGAAGTACTTATCGACGTTGGTAAATGTACCATCGTTGTAGTCGTCGGTGTCATTCGGATCCTATGCCATATGCATGTCCGGATCATGTGTCATATCCATGTCCGGCATGTCCGGTAGCGTTGCGGGGGTCTTACCATGGCTTGGCGCCGGCACGACTGGCGGTGTTGTCTGTGGGGTGGTGTCCCCCGCACCCAAACGAATCTGGCTCTTCGGCCAAAGCATGGGCCAACTTATGCAGGCGCTGAGGGTTATCACATCATCTTCGTCGGCCCCATGGGGTCGATACGGAGGTAACATGTCGTCGAAGCCCGGCAGCACCTGAACCAGTTGAACCCTATAAACGGTGGGTGGCATCTGATTACCGTGGAACATGCGGCTGCCCGGTTGAACGATTCTGCCCTTGGCAACATTGACCAACTCGTCGTTCACGAAGTGCAGGAGAGTGCACGGAACGTCGGCGGCGCCCTGCGAAAACATGTAGGGCGTCGGGGATGCCCAGTCAAAGGCAAGGAGATGAAGTCATCGCCCGAGAGGCTTAATTAGTTACCGTGATGGCGTCGAGCTCGGCTAATGTCGAGGCACCGCCAACGGCGGGCGTGCAAGTGACGGAGGGGCCGCTTGTTGCCGAGGTGCCGGCCGGTGTATTCTTCCCACACCCAGGTGTATTAAGCTGCAATGCCGGTGCCGCCGCGGGAGACACCAATGCCGCCTCCGCCGGAGACACCAATGGCACCATCAGCGCGTTGCGCGAGTTGCTGCTCGTGAAGCTGGGAATCAGGGGCGGCCCCTGTTGGCCGCCCGCAATCCATACCTGCAGCCCAGAAACGAAGGTAGGCATAATGGCGGTGATCGTCGCTCCTAGTTGGTCTTGCACTTGCTCTTCGACGATCTCCGGAATCGGCGCCACTTGTGCCTTGAGTTGTTGAACCTCGCGCTCTTGGCTTTCCGAGCTGGTCTTTCTCTCCTTTTGCCCAGTGTTATAGTACTCCGACCATTTCATGGGCAAGCTTTTGCCGGCCACACAACCAGCTGACGTCAGCTTACTGAGCTTATCCTTGTTTTTCATTACGTTCAACACCCTATTTAAAGGGGTGTCGAAAGGGGAGCTCTGAGACGACCCCGCGCTACTGCTTTCAGTGTCCTACGGAAGGAATGTGAACCATTTAGAAATTTGGCTTCATTAATTAGAATGCAGCTAATTACGCGGGGGTGTATTCCTTACCAGAACACGCTCAAGTGCCTTGGTCTTCGGATCCGTGGTAAGCTCCTTGGTTACCGGGTCAATCTTGTACCGGGACCTGACATAGTTCCTGGTCTGCTTGTCATGGTGTTTCTCGAAGAGGGGCGGTAGGCCTTGCTCAGCACGCTTCGCGTCCTCCTTGTCCCATATATGTTCCGCCACTCTGTAACCATCGGGACCGAGTTTGTGGACCCCTAAGTTCAAGTCCCACATCTCTTTCCCCCACTGACTTGATTCTGCAGATGCGTTGCTCTCGCACTTGATCTTGAACTCCTGGTGGTCATTTCGCTGATCGAAGGATTTTTCTCCTTGATATTCTCATAATTATCACCTTTTTCAATCATGCTCTTCACTGACGCTTTCCAAGTAGCCAGGGTCGTGCTCATCTTCGTGAGGGCGGCACTATTGACTTTATTCCCTGAGAGGCATGTGTTTGCGAAGTCACTGGGGAACTTGTATCATTCGTGTAGCTTCGTGAAGAGGAGGTTGCGCAAATTCCCTCGGTCACTATGCCTTAGGTTCTCGGTGTTGGTCGAGACGGTGCTCCGGAGAATGCACCCGAGCTGTCCTGTGTACCCCTTGACTATTTCTGGGGGCGCCGTTGGATGCCCCTCGGAGGGCACTTCAGTAAATTCCTCCTTGACGGTGCCGAGCATGTTCGGGCGCCGGTCCTTCCGTTGCCTCTTCGGTTGGCTACCATCTATGCGTGTGCTGTCATCATCAGTGGTGGCATCCTCGGCGGCACCATCAGTGGTGTCATCCCCGATGCCACTAGGGGTTCTGTAGTCAGGATCGCTATTGGGGGTGGCATCCTCATAGCTGTGAGGTTCTTCCTCCATCTCCTGCGACAGCTCCCAGAATGCCTTGCCCGAACCACCGGCCTCATTGTTGTTGGCCATGTTTCGCTCTAAATAGGAAAAAAGTTTGGTCAAAAAGTTGGTTATTTTCAAGGAACAAGATCTCATCATTTAGGGTTTGTGAGGAATTATCATGGTCTCATCATTTAGGGTTTGTTGACACTGAGGCATCCTAAAAGCTAATCTTTTATCATTTAGTGTTTGTCGACGCCGAGGCACCCTAAAAGCCTAAGCTTTCATCATTTAGGTTTTTATCGACACCGAGGCACCCTGAAAGCCAAGGTTTTATCATTTAGGGTTTGTCGACGCTGAGGCACCCTAAATGCTAAGTTAAGTTTTCATCATTTAGGGTTTATCGATGCCGAGGCACCCTAGGTTGACTGATATATATGGGTACTCTAAATGGCAGATCGCATCGGCAGCACCGCCTACTCGAGTTCCTAGGAAAAGAGCGCTGGTGCTTCTGATCATGCTGCCCCCTCAGAGCCAGAGAAACAGAGACGACAACTTGCAGGTTAAACTATCCCAAACAGAGTATTATATCATAGGCACACACATATGTATATATATCACACAGACTTGAGTTAACACAGACTACAAAATGAAACAAGTTCACAAGGTTGGGTACACATATATGGTGACAGATAGAGTAATAACTATGAGTTGATATCACACTTCTATATGTATAACACAAGAGGTAGTTGATCCTACTTACTTAAGTACTAAGATACCCCGGCCCATGCATTAGTCGCAAGTACCCCATATGTCCTATTTTTAGCAAAGTCATGCTAAAATTCACGGAAAATTTCAGCATGACCTTTGCTGAAACTAGGACATATGGAGTACCCGAATTTGCCGAAACGGAAATTAATCGACATTTCGGCAAACTCAAGGGCCTCTCGGGGTACCTGCAAAATCATCATGACACGATGGTCGGAGACAAAACCCAGGAAACTCCTTTCCTTCACTCGGGATACAACAATATATCTTCTAGCCATGAAACCCTACCCTGGTTCTCCTTTCTTCCTCTTGCCGAAGAGAAGTTGGCTGTAGAGGATGGTCCAACTCAGATCAGCCTGCAAAATTTCATTGTATAATTTTGTTTAGTTCCAAGCATATACGAATTCTCTTCAGAGTGGGCACAAAGATGGAAGCAAACTAATAGCACAAAGTGAATAGCAAATCGGCTACTGAAACTATACTGAAACCATGCTGAAACTTTACTGAAACTACTCCTTGCAAGCAAACTGAAACTACTCCTTGGAAGCAAATTTTCTTGGAAGGAGTATTGTGTGCACAAATCTACTCCAGCTAGTTGCTTTCACTTAGATATTGTTAGGTAACCGATAGCACAAACAACATGAGTCATTCTTCAGACCGTTACAAATAGAAACAATGGCAGCCAAGGTTAAAAACCAACAATCCTATATATTGAAATCTTTCTGTTGTTTAGTGTTCTAGCTTGGAAGTTGTACCTACCACTATTTTCTGGAGATTACATTCTTAATGGAGGGCTATGTTTGTGCACTCAAAAGTTGTTGGAAAGAAAATACCATGTATTTTAGTGCATTATAGTACACAAAAGTAGGCAAAGTTCCTGTGAAAATATAGATGCAAGGAAAAATAAGCAGCCAAATAAGAAGCTGTGTACTTCAGAGGATGTAAATGTGTAGTTCCTAGAAAAATATGCAGTCAAACAAACTAGCAATGTTGCTGCAATTACTTAAAAGCTTATGTGACTGCTTCAGTAAAATTAAGAAACAGAGAGTGCTTGGAAGGAGTATTGTGCACAAAGTGAATTTGTAGCACACAAAACTTGAGAAAATGACATCTAACACCGAAACTACAAACAGAACTGAAGAAAAATGGTAGGGCAGGGTCAACATTCTCTACTGTCACAGCATTCTTGCCAGTAAACCCCAACAAGCATGATCTAACTGCTCATGTATTGTCAACAGCATAGCCACCCCTATCTATCAACCACACAAACAAGTATTTAAGATTCCAACAACTAGGACCCCTTGCACTCTGGTGATCCCTCCTATATGCCTGATGGGTCACCGCGATGCGAAAAACTCACAACCATTTTCGTTAGCAGCACAGGTAAGATGGCAAGCCCCTGTTGCCCAGATCAAACTGAAATGCATCTGTATGCCTAATTGAAGAGATTTAATGTCGTGAAAGTGATTCATGCCTTACTAGTGTGAAACTATGCCAAAAACAGCATACAGCAAAATAGGTTCAAATGTAAGATGGCCTTGAGTTGGTTCATTTGACTGGGGATTGATCAATACAAGCATAGAAGCTCAAATCAGAATATTGGCATCTCTACAAATAAAGTTGTCCCATTATCCAAATATAAGAGTATTCAACTAGTTAATGCTACATGCATGGCCCTCTATCTCCCCCATTTCATTGGTTTGCCAACTTCATGTTGTCCTTTACCTAAAACATATATGTTAATAGGAAAATATATACCTACAATTTATAGTTTAATTCCAAAAAAACTTATATATATATATATATATGTTTTTGGGGATGAAAAAAATACAAGACTTGTATAGTATATGTTCACAAATATGATAATTGGTATGGTTTAAGAGATTGTGTATAGCTCATGAACTTGCTACAAGACAGAATGGATTTCCTAAAAGAATGGGCCTCTTAACAGATTTTATTTTATCAACAAATCAAAATAACGAATCGAACTGGTCATTTCATTTTACTTCCTAGGTGAATTGGTACTGATTGTATCAGTGCTAAAGTTGGAAGCTTGTGATGTCAATCTGGTGTATTTCTTCAGAAAAGTATTTTTACCTACATGTACCAAGCTAAGGCTATTTTGCAAAATTCCCAATGTCAGTTGACACCACGAAGATGTGTGTAGCCTCACCACTGCTACTGGATTTCTGTCCTTGACAAATCTACTACTGATTTCTAGCAGTAGGATGTAAACCAAAGAGAGCTACTAGCACAAGACAAGAGCATATATAGTGGAGGAAGGGGGCAGAATGAATTACGTACGGAGTTATTGGCTAGCTAGTAGAGTGGAAACGCCCCGTGCTGGATCCAAGCGAGCCTCACCACTTCCTGAACTAGGCAGAGGACGAGATGGCTAAAAAAGGACACATATAAATCCAATGAGGAACATAAAGCACTTGCGTTTGGTGGATATGCACAAAAATCAGGGAAGCAAATTGAAAGCATACTGCACTAGAGGTTAATTTCAGAGGAGATGCACACATGACTCACTGTGGCTATCAATTTTGATCAATCGAGCCATGGAGGCCATGATTTTCAGAGCAAGAAAAGCGGGCTCTAGGGTTTGCAGGGGAGGGGATGGAGAAGTGGAGGACATGGGAGGAATCACCTCGGGAATAACCGGCGGCGGAGGACGTTGACGCTCTGGCGGCGGCGGGGTGGACGCGCTGCTGCACCTCGGCGAGGTGGACGCGCTGCAGCTTCTCCTTGTTGGTGGGTGTCGATGGCGCTGCTGCTCCTCGCGTAGCTGACGAAGCTGCAGCTCCTGGAAGGGTGGTGCGCAGCGGCCCAGGTAGGTGCGGCGGCGTAGCGGGTTGGGGCGACGTAGTGGGTCTGGGCGGCATCGCGGGTAGGGGCGGCGGCGCAGTGGGTCGGGGCGGCGGCGCAGGTCGATCGAGGGTTGAGAGGTTGAGATTGGGGATCGATCGGGGATTGGGGATTTCAGTGGGGGGGGAGGGTTAGTAATGGCGCACCCCGGGGGAGGGTTAGCAATGGTGCACCTCCTAGGGGTGCGCCATAAGTACCGTGATAGCAATAGCGCACCTTCCCTGGTGCGCCATTACTAACTTTTTTATTATTATTTTTAGTTGTATCTAATAATTTTTTAGAAAATGACGATCATATTTGAAAACATTTATGAATGTGAAAAAATATCATCAAATTTTTTATTTAAAAATATTTATGAATATGAAAAAATATCACCAAATTTGTTATTTGAAAATATCATCAAATTTGTTATTTGAAAAAATATGAAAAAATAGCATAAAAATTGGTATACCGATGGCGCACCTCCTCGGGGTGCGCCATAAGTACCCGGATAGCAATGGCGCACCTTCTCCTGGTGCACCATTACTAACTTTTTTATTTTTAGTTGCACCTAATATTTTTTTAGAAAATGACGATCAAATTTGAAAAAAATTATGAATGTGAAAAATATCATCAAATTTGTTATTTGAAAATATCATCAATTTTTTTGGATTTTTAGTTGCATTCATTTGTGAATTGGTAAAACATTTATGAACATGAAAAAATATCATCAAATTTGAAAAAATATTCATGAATTCAAAAAGTTCCCATGAAATTTAAAAATATTCATGAGTTCAAAAAATATTAACAAACTCAATATTCATGAGGACTAGAACAGAAGAAATATCATTTCAATATGTCGAATTACAATCGAGAAATGAAGACTACGATTTAAATACAATAGATCTTAGCTAGCTATCTTTTCACAATCTTCTTGCCCTTCTTTTTCGCAAATGGAGTTCTTCTGTGGAACGGGCGTCCTTTAGGTAGGGTGGTCCTGCTTCTTCTTGTGGTGTATGACACTTCATCGTCGTCATCATGTTCCATCTTCGGGGGGCCGTACTTGTCGAAGTATTGCCCATTGGCCTATCCATCCATTCTGATGATCTTCCTTTTGCCTATCCTCATGACAACACAACTGGGCTTTGACGGGTCGGTAATGAAGAAGCATTGGTCCACTTGGGAAGCCAATACCCATGGCTCATTTTTCGCGGTGAAGTTTGCGCCTGCGGTCTTGGATTGGGCTTCGGGTATAACCATGGTGGTGAAATACCGGTCTTCTTTTATGACGCTCTTGGCCCATCTGACACGGAACATCGGGACCTTCTCTCCAGCGTAGCTCAGCTCCCAGATCTCCTCGATCCTTCCGTAGTATATGTCATTGTCGTTACCGGTGTAGGATTCCATCATTACCCTGGAGTTCTGATAACCATCACTCTTCATGTCCTTGTCCTCGGTGTAGAATGTGTAGCCATTGATATCGTACGCCTCATAGGTCATCAGGTTGTGCTCGGCGCCCTGTGACAAGGCGAATATGAGTTTTTCTTCCGCGGAAGAATCCTCATGTAAAGGGTACGACAGTAGCTTCTCCTTGAACCAACGCGTGAAACATGAGTTGTGCTCTTTGATTATATCTCCGTCCGTCCTCTGTTGGCCTCGGTCATTGTACGTCTTCTCAATAAAGGTTTTGTGCTCTACCACCCAAGGATCGACCACGTGTATGTGTTGTAGCACGACTAGGTTTGCTCTTTCAAAGTCGGCGAGTCGACCGTCGAAGTCAACATGCATTTCGCGGTGACCACCACGGTGACCCCATCCAGCGAGCCTGCCGAGGTGCCTGTTGACGGGTAGACCAACGGGGTTCTCGATGCCTAGATAATTTGTGCAGTAGGAGATGCACTCTTCGGTCAGAAAGCCCCAGGCTATGCTTCCCTCTGTACGTGACATGTTGCGAACGTATCCTTTGATGACACCATTCATCCTTTCGAACGGCATCATGTTGTGCAGGAACGTTGGCCCGAGTTGGATGATATCCTCCACGATATGGACCAGCAGATGCACCGTAACATCGAAGAATGCGGGCGGGAAGTACATCTCAAGCTCACATAGTATCACCATGATCTCTTCCTGTAGCCTTCTGAGTTGCCTCACGCCAACCGACTTCCGAGAGATGACGTCGAAAAAGTTGCATAGGTCAAATAGCGTTTCACGGACGTGTGCGTTCATGATCCCACGGATTGCAACTGGAAGCATCTGTGTCATTAGCACGTGACAGTTGTGAGACTTCATCCCGCTGAACTTCTGCTTCGCTGAGTCTAGGTATTTGCTTATCTTCCCCGTGTAACCGTAAGGAAGTTTTACTCCTAGGAGGCAGGTGTAACGCCCCGAGACCGATGTGCCAGGTGTCGTTCAGTTATTCGCTGGTGTTGCCTTGTCATTGCTTGCGTGTCATGCATTGCATATCATGTCATCATGTGCATTTCATTTGCATACATGTTCATCTCATGCATCCGAGCATTTTCCCCGTTGTCCGTTTTGCAATCCGGCGCTTCGTTCTCCTCCGGTGGTCATTTCTAGCTTTCTTTCGTGTGTGGGGATTAAACATTTCCGTATTGGACCGAGACTTGTCATGCGGCCTTGGTTTACTACCGGTACACCGCCTGTCAAGTTTCGTACCATTTGGACTTCGTTTGATACTCCAACGGTTAACCGAGGGACCGAAAAGGCCTCGTGTGTGTTGCAGCCCAACACCCCTCCAATTTGGCCCAAAACCCACCAAACTCTGCTCCATGTCCTAGAGCGTTCGATCACGATCGCGTGGCCGAAAACCACACCTCATTTGGACTCTCCTAGCTTCCTCTACCTATAAATATGTGGGCATCCCCGAAAAATTTGCGGATGAACCCTAGCTTCGTCTTCCTCGCGCCACCGGACGCGTCCACCCCGCGCCCGGACATGTCCACCCCAGCCGCCACCTCACTCCGACCAACCAGCGCATGCCACATCGCCCCGCCGCCGCCGACAGCCTATATCGCGCCGCCACCTCACCGCCCTCTCTCTCCTCCCACCGCGGGCCCGAGGAGACCCAGATCCGGCCCGCCCGGGCCCGGATCCCGCGCCGCCGCCACCTGCCTCCTTGCTCGCCGCCATGCCCGCGCGCTGCCGCGTCACGCCGCCTCCCCTCGTCGGCGCTGCAGTCCCGCCGGCGACTCGCCGCTGCTCCGCGGCCAGGCGCCATGGCCTCGACCACCGCGCCACCTACCCGCGCCCCGCCGGAGCTCGCCGGCCACCGCATCGACTCCGGCCGCCGCCCCCCACCTCTCGACCGGATCCACCAAGTCTGGCGACCTCCAGCTTCATCTCTGGAGAGTTCGTCGTTCCGACAAACCTCGTTTTCCGCGCCGGCCCGATCTGGATCTCAGATCCAAAAATCACCTCGGTTGACTTTTCCCCTCTCACATCATATTTTTGTGCATACTTTGACTGTTCATATCTCCGCATCCGTAGCTCCGTTTTGGACATATGATATATCAAAATCTTCGCCTTGACGAGTACATCATTTCATTCCATTGCATCATTCGCATTTGAGTTCATCTTGATGGCGAAAATGCTGTTAGAAGGAGGCACCATGAGTTAAATTGCAGATCCGTTAGCTCATCATAGACTTTTGTCATTTTTGCCATGATTATTGTGTGCATGATATGCCCGTGAGCCTTTGGGATGAATTGTTAAGTATTTTGTCTTCTTTTCAGAGGTGACAACCATGCATTTTTAGGATGTGTGTGATGACTTGTGCAAGCTTGCAAAGAGAGGCACCTGAGAATTCTGTTTTCAGGGACTTAGTGATTTTCACTAAGTCTGGGATATTTTAGTTCATGATGCCATTTGTTCAGCTTGTTTCCTAGTGATCCGTGCCTCTTTTGAGGATGATCAGTAAGGGAGTTTTGATATTCATGTTATGCTCTATCCATCCATGTCTTTGTTTGCATATGTGGAGTGCCCTAGGTTGAGTCAATCGAGCTCAACTTTTGCATCGTTGTGTATTTGGGCAGATCGTCAACTTGTTTGCGATTTTGCCGATGCTATTGTTACTGCTCCGTGCATGCTATGCCATTGTTCTTGCCATGTATAGCTAGAATTTTGTGCCTTCTTTATGGATATATGCTTGCCTTGCTATGACTTGCACCATGGTGAGTGCATCGAGCTCGTTTACATGCCTTCGTGAGTTATGATTTCAGCATGTCTCAGTTTTCACTAAGTCTGAAAACTGATTGTGTTTCATCTATGTTCGTGTGCTCGTTAGAGTATTTTGTGAACCCTTTTGGCACCAGGTCATTTTGGGTGTTTTGTTAAGCTTGTTGAGTAGCTCCATTCCATGTTCTTACTTGCCATGTTCAGGTTATGTATCATGTTGTTTTGCTGCTCCGCAGAGAGCATCGTGGTCTGAAATTTCAGACTAGTGTTAATTTCACTAAGTCTGAAATCTGTTTTGCTTATTCGTTTTTGCCATGCTTGTTTGAACCTCTTAATGGATGAATTTGGTTATGGCTCAGTGCTAGTGTTTTGATAAGAATCTTGTGTACATCCCTGCCATGTATTTTGTTTTCATTTTTCGTGGCTGTAGCATATTCATTTCTTTGTATTTAGGAGCCTACTTGCTGTAAATCGCAGATCGGTTCATTTCGTAAAACACTTGCCATTTCCAAACCGTAGCTCCGATTCTTATGATCTTTATATCGCTTTCAGGTGATTTCATCCCCTCTATCCAGTGGTACACTTGGTTTTCCAAGTTGAGGCCAGGTTCATGCATTTCCTGTCACGTCTTGCATTTTGCATCCCGCATCGCATACCGCATAACATACCATCTTTGCATATTATTGTTTGCCCTTGCACGTGGTTGATTGTATCCTTGTTGCTTGTTTGTGTTATTGGGTAGAGCCGGGAGACGAGTTCACTAATGAGGAGCCCGTTGAGTTTGCTTTTGAGGATCCAGTCAACTCTGACAACTGTGCAGGCAAGATGATCATACCCTCGAAATCACTACTATCTTTGCTATGCTAGTTTGCTCGCTCTTTTGCTTTGCCAATGCTACGATGCCTACCACTTGCTTGTCAGCCTCCCAATTGCCATGATTGAGCCTCTAACCCACCATTGTCCTAGCGAACCGTTGATTGACTATGTTACCGCTTTGCTCAGCCCCCTTCTTATAGCGTTGCTAGTTGCAGGTGAAGATTGGAGCCGTTCCTTGTTGGAACATTTATTCACTTGTTGGGATACCACTATATATATTATTTAATTAATGCATCTATATACTTGGTAAAGGGTGGAAGGCTCGGCCTTATGCCTGGTGTTTTGTTCCATTCTTGCCGCCCTAGTTTCCGTCATATCGGTGTTATGTTCCCGGATTTCGCGTCCCTTACGCGGTTGGGCTATAATGGGAACCCCTTGACAGTTCGCCTTAAGTAAAGCTTTTCCAGCAATGCCCAACATTGGTTTTACCATTTGCCACCTAGCCTTTTTCCCTTGGGAGTCGCGCATCCCGAGGGTCATCTTTATTTTAACCCCCCGGGCCAGTGCTTGTCTAAGTGTTGGTCCAAACTGTCAGCCGCCGGTGGCTACCAGGGGCAACTCTGGGCTGGCCTACCGGAAGTTTAGACAATCCGGTGTTGCCCTGAGAACGAGATATGTGCAGCTCCCATCAGGATGTCAGCGCATCAGGCGGTGTTGCTGGTTTAGTTTTACCCTGTCGAAATGTCTTGTTGTACCGGGATACCGAGTCTGATCGGAACGTCTCGGGTGGAGGTCTATTCCTTCGTTGACCGTGAGAGCTTTTCATGGGCTAAGTTGGGACACCCCTGCAGGGATTTGAACTTTCGAAAGCCGTGCCCGCGGTTATGGGCAGATGGGAATTTGTTAATGTCCGGTTGTAGAAAACCTGAAGTTGACCTTAATTAAAATGAATCAACCGCGTGTGTAACCGTGATGGTCTCATTCCGGCGGAGTCCGGGAAGTGAACACGGTTGTTGGAGTTATGCTTGACGTAGGTAGTCCAGGATCACTTCTTGATCATACTTTTATCGACCGTGCTTTGCCTTCTCTTCTCGCTCTCATTTGCGTATGTTAGCCGCCATATATGCTAGTCGCTTGCTGCAGCTCCACCTCATACCTTTACCTTACCCATAAGCTTAAATAGTCTTGATCGCGAGGGTGCGAGATTGCTGAGTCCCTGTGGCTCACAAATACTTCCAAAACCAGCTTGCAGGTGCCGATGAGTCCGAGCAGATGACGCAACCAAGCTCAGGAGGAGCTCGATGAAGATCTTGCCCTTTATATTGTTTCGTTCTAGTCGATCAGTAGTGGAGCCCAGTTGGGGTCGATCGGGGCCTTTGTCGCATTTGGGGTTCTTCTTTTATTTTGGTTCCGTAGTCGGACCTTGAGTGTATTTGTATGATGTAATGCTTTATTCATGTAATTGTGTGAAGTGGCGATTGTAAGCCAACTATGTATCTTATTCCTTATTATATTACATGGGTTGTGTGAAGATTACCTCACTTGCGACATATGCCTTCAATGCGATTATGCCTCTAAGTCGTGCCTCGACACGTGGGAGATATAGTCGCATCGAGGGTGTTACAAGTTGGTAATCAGAGCCTTCCCCGACCTTAGGAGCCCCCACTGATTGATCGTTTTTAGCGGCCGAGTTGTGTCTAGAAAAATGTTTTGAGTCTTCTAGGAATTATATATCGGAGAGTTTAGGAATTCTTTTTACTTCCCAGTCTCCTCATCGCTCTGGTAAGGCATCCTGACGTAGAGTTTTGACTCTTCTCTTCTCAAATTTCACTAAAAAAAATTTAGGATCACGCGGGTATCTTGGAATCGTTCCGATGGTTTTATGATGAGAACATTGTCTTGGTGCCTCCTGTCAGGGGTTTTGTGGAAGTGTCCCGGGGAGTTGAGCTCTGAGGTGTTGTCATCATAATTTTGTCGTTGCAGTTCTGGAATACCTGAGTTTAGTACGTCGACATCGAAAATCTCTTTTATGCCGTTCGTTGGTGAGATAACCTCGACGCCACCCAGTACTGGGGCGGGAGTTCGGGAGTATCACCATAACTTGTATAACGGATGCTTTTCGAAGGTTGAGGTAGATGGTTTCTGAAGGTTTCTTGGTTATGTGTTGAAGGATGGATACAGCTGGATGTAGGATTTACTAGTTTGGGTGAGATATTATGCTTCCCCTGTATCCCCAACACCTGATTGCATAACCGGAAAATTTCAGGAGTTTCATAGGTGGGAATTCAAGTAGCTCTTAGGATTTCTTTCCAACAGATGTATGATATGAAATTGGGGTTCGACGTCTAGTGGTCCGCCTATTCACGGTCGGTTTTACAGTGGTCTCATTGTGTCTTAAAGACTCCTTGGCTATGCTGACTCGGGGACGCTTCGTATGTCATGTGCACTGCCTTGTACATGATGGTGCTATACGATCGAGCCCGTGTAGGTCCCACCACGAAAACTTCGGACGAAATCTCTATCATATGTTTGTTCCGGCTTATTCTGCAAGCCAACCCTTTGTTTTTATTTTGAGTTGTGGTATTTGAGTTGCTTCAGAGACAAGTGTTGATTCCATACCAATCTTAAGCGGTGTTCTCATACTCCGAGGTGAATACCAATCCTTCTTGATAATCGAGATTGTCTTGCCAATCCTTCTCAACCGGTGTCTGTCTCTTCAAGTGGATCCGATCACTTCAACATTCGCAAGATAAATTATTAGTTCTTCTCAACGGTGTTTGTTTCATCTGTCTCCAAGTTGCCTTTGTTTTTTCCGCCCACCCACCCTTTTTCCTTCAAGAACTCAGATTTCTGAACCAAGTATCCATTTTATTCATGTGAAGTCTCTCCATTCTTCTCCGTCAATATTCTTATCCGGTGATTAGCATGAAGATCCTAACGGAACCTCAAGTTCATCATTATTCATTCTCTTTCTTCTCCGGTGGGACCAATTCAAGCTTTGTGGATCATATCCTTTTCCTTGTTTCAAATACTCTCTCATGCCGGTGCACCTCATAATCATTCAATGCTCGCTATTCTATTGTTCCAGAGTGCTCAAGATACCTCGAAGATTCGTGTTTTCCACTCTGCTTTCGTTCAAGCTCTTTCGAAGATGTTATCTCATTCTAGCCATTTAATTGAACTGGTGCAACCTCTCTTCTAAATCTTTTCTACGGTGTATCTTTTGAGTGGCCCCTAACCCATAGGTCTTTTCCCAGGATCTTACCTGGCTCTTCTTATTTTCCCGGAGCTATCCAAATTTCTTTTCGAAGTGTGACGTAAGAATGATTCATCATCAGTCATATGTATTTCTCCAAGATTGGTCAAATTCTTTCATCATTGGCTCAACCTTTTCTATTTTCATTCCGAAGGGCATCGACAATTCATGGTAATGTTTCTCGTTGTCATTCTCATCATTTGAAGACCGAAGAATAGTTTTCCTCCATATCTTGCCCCATTCTCGGAAATCATCTCATAATTGTTTTTGATTGTTAGAATCCTTTTCACCTATCTGGAGCATTTCAAGAGTTTTTCAGTTTGTTTATCCGAAGGCCATCATTTCGGGATTATCCATTTCAGCTCCAGCTCTCGTTCTTCAAATCTTATCGGTGCATCATTCAAGTATTCTCTTATCAGCTCGTGATCTCTTCGTTCTCATGTATATAAATTCTCTCAAGCATCTCCGTTCATTTGCTTAATTCTTCCCGGTGTTTCTTTATCTTCCCTTCGGTCATTTCCAATTCTCACGGTGGCTATTCAGGATTTTTCTTCCTTGCTATAACATCTAGTTATTCGTTGCCAAACCTAACGGTGGTTCATGCAAGAGTTCTCATCATTCGTTATCGTATGTATTCATTTGTCCTTCCAAATCCTACCGGTAACTTCTTGAAGACGTTCTCAAGTTATGCTATATCTATCTTAATCCTTTTTACGGGGATAAGTAGTGTGCCAAATCCATTGTTTATCATCAATTTAATTGATGAAGGATAAGCATAATGTAATTCTTATTCTTGTTTCATTGAGTGAACTCAATTCCCTATTCCAGAGGCTCATCAAATTCCCGATTTCAATTATTTCATCTTCTATTTTTCCCAGAGGTCCAACCTCATCTAAACGGTACAAGGATTCACCTTGTGTTTTCAACTTCTCTTTCCTTCCGTTTGATCATTCTTTTGCTTAACGGAGTTCTTCATGAAGGTTCTACACGATGGTTCATAAAGGATTTAATTCCTTCTCAAAGTGTTCATCGACATTCTTTTCTAAGAAGCTCAAGTTTTCTTCATCTTGCAATCCGGAGTGCAATTCTTTCTTCTGTATCATTGGAGGTGGTATAAAGTCATTCTTGATAATTTGAGTTCATGCCTCATGATTCACATATTGTTAAGAATGCGATATTTTATATCCATCAATATCTTCATTGGAGTTATCTTGGGTTATATTTCACCTAAAACCTTCCCTAAGGATTGTTTCTATTTATGGTGCTTATAAAGGACCCAAGTTCTTCTTTATCCTCCCAGTGAAATACGTTCTCGTCTCCTTGGTCATACCAATCCAATTCTTTTTCCCGTGAGTGGCAGGTTGTCACCTCATAATTTGAGATGTATCCCATAAGACCATATCAAGCTTATTCTTTACATTATTGGTTTTCCAACAACTCCGTTCGACCCTTCTCCTAAAGATACCTCTTCAAGATCTTTTGTGGCAGAAGTTGGCATTTTCTTCTCAATCCTCCTATGGCAATTATCTATCTTCTATTCTTCCGTTCCAAAGGCATTGTGATGTTGCTCTTTTTCTGTCATCATCTCGAATCATGAAGATCATGATCTTTTCAGGCTTATCCTATTTAACCGGAGTGTTTTCAACTTCGTTCATCTCCGTTGTATTCTTTTTTCGAATGGCTTGACCTTTTCAAGGTTCTATGGTCTCACTCGTTTGTCAAAGAAGCAACTTAGCTTTACCTCTTCTCTGTCTCCTCTGTTTTCCCTTCGGTGCCATTCTAGATCTCGGGATGAGATCCTCTCGTAGTGGTGGAGTGTTGTAACGCCCCGAGACCTATGTGCCAGGTGTCGTTTAGTTATTCGCTGGTGTTGCCTTGTCATTGCTTGCATGTCATGCATTGCATATCATGTCATCATGTGCATTTCATTTGCATACATGTTCGTCTCATGCATCCAAGCATTTTCCCCGTTGTCCGTTTTGCAATCCGGCGCTTCGTTCTCCTCCGGTGGTCATTTCTAGCTTTCTTTCGTGTGTGGGGATTAAACATTTCCGGATTGGACCGAGACTTGTCATGCGGCCTTGGTTTACTACCGGTAGACCGCCTGTCAAGTTTCGTACCATTTGGACTTCGTTTGATACTCCAACGGTTAACCGAGGGACCAAAAAGGCCTCGTGTGTGTTGCAGCCCAACACCCCTCCAATTTGGCCCAAAACCCACCAAACTCTGCTCCATGTCCTAGAGCGTTCGATCACGATCGCGTGGCCGCAAACCGCACCTCATTTGGACTCTCCTAGCTTCCTCTACCTATAAATATGTGGGCATCCCCGAAAAATTCGCGGATGAACCCTAGCTTCGTCTTCCTCGCGCCACCGGACGCGTCCACCCCGCGCCCGGACATGTCCACCCCAGCCGCCACCTCACTCCGACAAACCAGCGCATGCCACGTCGCCCCGCCGCCGCCGACAGCCTATGGCGCGCCGCCACCTCACCGCCCTCTCTCTCCTCCCACCGCGGGCCCGAGGAGGCCCAGATCCGGCCCGCCCGGGCCCGGATCCCGCGCCGCCGCCACCTGCCTCCTTGCTCGCCGCCATGCCCGCGTGCTGCCGCGTCACGCCGCCTCCCCTCGCCGGCGCTGCAGTCCCGCCGGCGACTCGCCGCTGCTCCGCGGCCAGGCGCCATGGCCTCGACCACCGCGCCACCTACCCGCGCCCCGCCGGAGCTCACCGGCCACCGCATCGACTCCGGCTGCCGCCCCCCACCTCTCGACCGGATCCACCAAGTCCGGCGACCTCCAGCTTCATCTCTGGCGAGTTTGTCGTTCCGGCAAACCTCGTTTTCCGCGCCGGCCCAATCTGGATCTCAGATCCAAAAATCACCTCGGTTGACTTTTCCCCTCTCACATCATATTTTTGTGCATACTTTGACTGTTCATATCTCCGCATCCGTAGCTCCGTTTTGGACATATGATATATCAAAATCTTCGTCTTGACGAGCACATCATTTCATTCCATTGCATCATTCGCATTTGAGTTCATCTTGATGGCGAAAATGCTGTTAGAAGGAGGCATCGTGATTTAAATTGCAGATTCGTTAGCTCATCATAGACTTGTGTCATTTCTGCCATGATTATTGTGTGCATGATATGCCCGTGAGCCTTTGGGATGAATTGTTAAGCATTTTGTCTTCTTTTAAGAGGTGCCAACCATGCATTTTAGGATGTGTGTGATGACTTGTGCAAGCTTGCAAAGAGAGGCACCTGAGAATTCTGTTTTCAGGGACTTGGTGATTTTCACTAGGTCTGGGATATTTTAGTTCATGATGCCATTTGTTCAGCTTGTTTCCTAGTGATCCGTGCATCCTTTGAGGATGATCAGTAAGGGAGTTTTGATATTCATGTTATGCTCTATCCATCCATGTCTTTGTTTGCATATGTGGAGTGCCCTAGGTTGAGTCAATCGAGCTCAACTTTTGCATCGTTGTGTATTTGGGCAGATCGTCAACTTGTTTGCGATTTTGCCGATGCTATTGTTACTGCTCCGTGCATGCTATGCCATTGTTCTTGCCATGTATAGCTAGAATTTTGTGCCTTCTTTATGGATATATGCTTGCCTTGCTATGACTTGCACCATGGTGAGTGCATCGAGCTCATTTACATGCCTTCGTGAGTTATGATTTCAGCATGTCTCGGTTTTCACTAAGTCTGAAAACTGATTGTGTTTCATCTATGTTCGTGTGCTCGTTAGAGTATTTTGTGAACCCTTTTGGCCCCAGGTCATTTTGGGTGTTTTGTTAAGCCTGTTGAGTAGCTCCATTCCATGTTCTTACTTGCCATGTTTAGGTTATGTATCATGTTGTTTTGCTGCTCCGAAGAGAGCATCGTGGTCTGAAATTTCAGACTTGTGTTAATTTCACTAAGTCTGAAATCTGTTTTGCTTATTCGTTTTTGCCATGCTTGTTTGAACCTCTTAATGGATGAATTTGGTTATGGCTCAGTGCTAGTGTTTTGATAAGCATCTTGTGTACATCCATGCCATGTATTTTGTTTTTATTTTTGGTGGCTGTAGCATGTTCATTTCGTTGCATTTAGGAGCCTACTTGCTGTAAATCGTAGATCGGTTCATTTCGTAAAACGCTTGCCATTTCCAAACCGTAGCTCCGATTCCTATGATCTTTATATCGTTTTTAGGTGATTTGATCCCCTCTATCCAGTGGCACACTTGGTTTTCGAAGTTGTGGCCAAGTTCATGCATTTCCTGTCACGTCTTGCATTTTGCATCCCGCATCGCATCCCGCATAACATACCATCTTTGCATATTATTGTTTGCCCTTGCACGTGGTTGATTGTATCCTTGTTGCTTGTTTGTGTTGTTGGGTAGAGCCGGGAGACGAGTTCGCTAACGAGGAGCCCGTTGAGTTTGCTTTTGAGGATCCAGTCAACTCTGACAACTGTGCAGGCAAGATGATCATACCCTCGAAATCACTACTATCTTTGCTATGCTAGTTTGCTCGCTCTTTTGCTTTGCCAATGCTACGATGCCTACCACTTTCTTGTCAGCCTCCCAATTGCCATGATTGAGCCTCTAATCCACCATTGTCCTAGCGAACCGTTGATTGACTATGTTACCGCTTTGCTCAGCCCCCTTCTTATAGCGTTGCTAGTTGCAGGTGAATATTGGAGCCGTTCCTTGTTGGAACATTTATTTACTTGTTGGGATACCACTATATATCTTATTTAATTAATGCATCTATATACTTGGTAAAGGGTGGAAGGCTCGGCCTTATGCCTGGTGTTTTGTTCCATTCTTGCCGCCCTAGTTTCCGTCATATCGGTGTTATGTTCCCGGATTTCGCGTCCCTTACGCGGTTGGGCTATAATGGGAACCCCTTGACAGTTCGCCTTTAGTAAAGCTTTTCCAGCAATGCCCAACATTTGTTTTACCATTTGCCACCTAGCCTTTTTCCCTTGGGAGTCGCGCATCCCGAGGGTCATCTTTATTTTAACCCTCCCGGGCCAGTGCTTGTCTAAGTGTTGGTCCAAACTGTCAGCCGCCAGTGGCTACCAGGGGCAACTCTGGGCTGGCCTACCGGAAGTTTAGACAATCCGGTGTTGCCCTGAGAACGAGATATGTGCAGCTCCCATTAGGATGTCTGCGCATCGGGTGGTGTTGCTGGTTTAGTTTTACCCTGTCGAAATGTCTTGTTGTACCGGGATACCGAGTCTGATCGGAACGTCTCGGGTGGAGGTCTATTCCTCCGTTGACCGTGAGAGCTTGTCATGGGCTAAGTTGGGACACCCCTGCAGGGATTTGAACTTTCAAAAGCCGTGCCCGCGGTTATGGGCAGATGGGAATTTGTTAATGTCCGGTTGTAGAAAACCTGAAGTTGACCTTAATTAAAATGAATCAACCGCGTGTGTAACCGTGATGGTCTCTTTCCGGCGGAGTCCGGGAAGTGAACACGGTTGTTGGAGTTATGCTTGACGTAGGTAGTCCAGGATCACTTCTTGATCATACTTTTATCGACCGTGCTTTGCCTTCTCTTCTCGCTCTCATTTGCGTATGTTAGCCACCATATATGCTAGTCGCTTGTTGCAGCTCCACCTCATACCCTTACCTTACCCATAAGCTTAAATAGTCTTGATCGCGAGGGTGCGAGATTGCTGAGTCCCTGTGGCTCACAAATACTTCCAAAACCAGCTTGCAGGTGCCGATGAGTCCGAGCAGATGACGCAACCAAGCTCAGGGGGAGCTTGATGAAGATCTTGCCCTTTATATTGTTTCGTTCTAGTCGATCAGTAGTGGAGCCCAGTTGGGGTCGATCGGGGCCTTTGTCGCATTTGGGGTTCTTCTTTTATTTTGGTTCCGTAGTCGGACCTTGAGTATATTTGTATGATGTA
This sequence comes from Triticum monococcum, assembly GCA_034509565.1. Taxonomy (NCBI): domain Eukaryota; kingdom Viridiplantae; phylum Streptophyta; class Magnoliopsida; order Poales; family Poaceae; genus Triticum; species Triticum monococcum. The sequence continues at coordinate 482,830,567 of CM067843.1, forward strand.
ATGCTTTATTCATGTAATTGTGTGAAGTGGCGATTGTAAGCCAACTATGTATCTTATTCCTTATTATATTACATGGGTTGTGTGAAGATTACCTCACTTGCGACATATGCCTTCAATGCGATTATGCCTCTAAGTCATGCCTCGACACGTGGGAGATATAGTCGCATCGAGGGTGTTACAGCAGGTGAAAAATTGCTCGATCTCCTCCTGACTTAGAGTGAAGCACGCGGGAGGGTAGTCATTTCCGGCCTTCTTGGCCTTTTTGCCTTTGCGACAACTTTCCGTGGCATGCTTCGCCTCATCATCATCATCATCATCATCATCATCATTAGCATGAAACTCCTCCCTGATGCCCATTGATTTCTAGTCTGCCCTTGCTTTCGGCCCATCTTTGGTCCTCTCTGGCATGTTGAGTAGGGTACCAAGCAGACTCTCGCACATGTTCGTCGTGATATGCATGACATCAAGGCTGTGAGGCACACGGTGGATCTTTCAGTACGACAAGTCCTAGAAAACAGACCGCATTTTCCATACCTTCAGCAACGGCTCTGGCGCCTTTCGCTTCTTCCCCGGCTCCGGCGCCTTTTGCTTCTTTCCCGGCAGTGGGCAATCTTTCCAATTTTTCAACAGCTCGTCTATTTCCTAACCGCTCCTTGTACGCGGGCGTCTTCGGGGTTCGGTTTCACCATCGAACAGATCCTTGCGTTTTCTCCATGGGTCATTGTTGCGAATCCACCTTCGATGTCCCATGAACACGGTTTTCTAAGACCCGGGATCTCTATCTAGTTGGTGATACGTTGTGTCATCCATGCACCTGACGCATCCAGAAAATCCATGGACCACCTGCCCCGCGAGATATCCGTAACTGAGATAGTCGTGCACCGTCGTGAGCAGTGCGGCTCTCATAGGGAAATATTCTTTCTTTGCGGCATCCCATGTATTGGCTGGCGTTTTCCACGGCGTGTCTAGCTCCTCTTTCAGCAGCCCTAGGTACAGATTGATGTCGTTCCCTGGTTGTTTCGGCCCTTCAATTAGCGTACTCATGTGAATGTACTTCCGCTTCATGCACAACCAGGGGGAAGGTTGTACATCCACACAAACACAGGCCAGGTGCTATGTGTGCTTCTCTGGCTGCCAAACGGATTTACTCCGTCGGTGCTCGCACCCAGCATGATGTTCCTTGGATCGGCCCCAAATTCTGGGTGTTTGAAGTTCAACACTTGCCACTGGCTCGCATCCTTAGGGTGACTCAGCATCTTGTCTTTTTATTTATCTCCGGATCATTTCCGTCATCTTCTCACTTCTTGTCCTCCCTATCCGCGTGCTAATGCACGAACTTTGCTAGCTTAGGGTCCGCGAAATACCGCTATAGACGAGGAGTGATCGAAAAGTACCACACCACTTTTCGAGGAGCTTTCTTCCTCTTCTTGTATCGAGTGACGCACACACCATACATATGGTAGACTCCACGTGCTCGTCCTGATAAATGATGCAATTGTTCATGCACACATGGTATTTCACGTGCGGCAAATCTAGAGGACACATGATTTTCTTAGCCTCCTCGAAACTGGCCAGGCACTTGTTCCCCTTGGGAAGACGTTCGTGCTAGAATGACATGTTCTCGTCGAATCATGCGTCGGTCATTTTGTGTTTTACCTTCATCTCCAGAGCCATGAGCGTTACTTTCAGGCGGGTATCCTCGGGCCTGCATCCTTCATACAATGGAGTAACCGCGTCTATCTCCAGTTGATCCAGCTTGGCTTTCTCTCGGGCGGCAGCTCTTGCGTTATCCGTCTGCTTGAGATGCAGCTCTTGAATATGAGGGTCCTGCACCCAGCCCATCGATGGTCCAACGTCGTCTGCTCTGGCATCTTCATCTTCATGATCATGCCCTTCGTCTTGATCTTCCTCATCATCATGTCCGGCATCTTCTACATGATGACTGTGTACAGCATCACCGTCGTGATCATGTCCTGGAGATTCTTCGTCTTCTCGCCAGCCCTCGCCGCGGTGGTTGTCTTGCTGCCCTTCCTCATTTCTTGCCCGGCCCCCATGGACGACCTCATAGTAATCTTCATCACCTTGCCACCGATAGCCATCCATGAAACCACGCAAGAGCAGGTGGTCCCGCACCTGTCCGGAATCCGGGTTCGCAATAAGGCTCTTCAGCTTGCATCTTCGACACGAACATCTTATCTTCGTCTTGTTCTTTTGAAGCATCTCGGCCTTCACGGAGCTCAAAAACCTATTTACGATGCCTTCAGTCATCGTGCGGACCATGGTCGCCTGCGGGGTAGATTAAAACGATATTTTAGAACCAAGAAAAAATTTGGCATGACTTTGCCTAAAAATAGGACCAAAAAGAATGCATAGTGCCAAATTCTTGCCGAAACGAAAATGAATCAACATTCCGGCAAAATATTGGCAACTATCGCATTTCAAATACATGTACCTGCAAACACAAACATATATGCAACACCACAAACATATGCAACACCACAAACATACATAGATCTAGCTAGGCCATAAAAAGTGCATGTGCATATTGTTGGAGGGAGAAAAAAGTAGATCTACAACATAAAGAAAGCTTTCCCCTTACTTACCTATCAAAAAAAGGTAATTTAACCACTTAATTTGGGTGAATCTATGGTGCAAATGAGGTGAGGAGGAGGAGGCAGCTGAGACAAGCTTGGAGAAGGAGGTGGAGAGAATGAAGTGGGGAAAGTGAGTGTGGTAGGTGGTTGTCCAAAATATCTAGCTGGTCTCAGGTTACTAATGGCGCACCACCTAAAAATGCGCCATTAGTAACCCTGGTTACTAATGGCGCACCAGTTAGGGATGCGCCATTACTAGTTTTGCAAAAAATATAATTGTTAATAGTGGCGCATCGTGGTTGTGGTGCGCCATTACTAGTTTGAAGTAGTAATGGCGCACTTCACAAAGGTGTGCCATTACTAGTTTTGAAAAAAAAGTAAAAAAAAATTGTTAGTACTAGCGCACGGAGCGTGTGGTGCGCCATTACTAGTTAAAACTAGTAATGGCGCACTGTGGCCTGGTGCACCATTAATAGTTTTGGAAAAAAATTGCTAGTAATGGCGCACCGTGTGTCTGGTGCGCCATTAGTAATGAGGACACTAATGGCACACTTGTATCTGGTGCACCACTGCTATATAGCAGTGGCGCACCACATACATGGTGCACCATTAATGTCCATATTAGCTATAGTCCTTTTCCTAGTAGTGTCACCTCCGTGTGCGAAACGACATACGTACACAGCCTTCTCCCGCCTTAATTTTTTTACACAGCCAGATTAGACCAAATAGAAGTATCGTGCTAAATTTTGAAATTATTCCGGGTTCATTTGGCCTTTTTTATACATTAATTGAGTTTCTGGGCATTTAATGTGCATAATTCAAATTTGAACTACAAGCACATGCTCTAGTAACCCAAAGTTGTTTGAAAAATCACATGTGTGTCCTTGGGTGAATTTTTAGGTCCCATGCAAGAGATGAGAATGAAATTCAAACATCTGGGCATCGTGGCTCACCGGAAGGATTGAGAAACTTGGTTTTTTAATTCCTGTAATTCCAAAACACGCCTGAAAATCATGAAACTTGGCATGGTCTCATGACATGGCACCAACATGTTGTGGTAATTTTTCTGTCTGATTTGCGAAGGCGCACACATTAACAATCAACAAAGTCATTTTGGAACAAGTGTTACCACGTTACAAATCGGAAACGCAAGTATTATTAAAACTGTGGGCGTCCGACTTACCAATTACGTGCGTCCACGCGTCCCATTTTTTTATTGGCTAGGAGGTGTCGTGCGGGGTAGCTATTTGAGTACGGGAGACGTGAGATCAGACCCCCTGCACGTGCTCATCAGGAGGGGGGCCCTTTTGACCGCTACCCGCCGCGCACCTCCCTCCCAACGTCTCCATTAATGGCGCCCGAGCACCTATTCTACGGCGTGGCTATATGTCTCACTAGACTGAGATTTAAGAGAGAAAAATGAAAATCTAAAAAGAAAGTTTTGCACGGATCTTGATGTAAGATCCGACGGACCTATATAGCATCAACTGCGACTTATAGCAAGCATGATGAATATAAGTACGACGACATTGGATAATAATTGTCTTGCATATTTATAAACATAATTTAAAAAGCCACATGCGGCAACACCCGATATACACAAGGGCAAAAGAAGAAGGAAGCCACAACAGGAACTAAACTCCGCGGCGGTCGGCGACGAGCTCTTTCTTGTCCTCAAGATGCTGGTTGAGAGCATCCACGGATTTCTCCACCAGCCTTCTGCGCTCGATGCGCAACATGGCTATTCTCGTCCATAAGTTTCTCGACGATGACGTCAGTCCTCTTCAACAAGGCCGTGGTCTGCTCCTGCTGCTCCGCACTTCCGACGATCTTTGCCCTCAGCGGGTCGCGCTCGGCCAGGAGCTTCGCATTGCTCTCATTTAGTTGCCAGATGACATCGGTAGACTGTTCAAACGAGGCTTGCAGGTCATCCTGCTACCTTGCCCACCTGGAGATCTGATCCATCTTCCTAAGCACGAGGGCACACATGCGCTTGTAAGAGTCCTCGCCTGCCCGCGAGGCAATTTCCCAGGCCTCCGCGGCGTGGGAGGACATCTCTGTTGCATTCACGGTGCGGTGGGACATCTCTTCTGCTTCCCCGGCGCGACCGGACCAGTCTGCTGCATCGACGGTGCGGCAGGTCCTCCGTGCTGCCTCGGTGGCGTGGGGGGACCTCTCTGCTGCTACGGCCGTGCGGCGGGACATGTTGGCTGCTTTCGCGGTGAGGCGGGACATCTCTCGTGCTCCCACTTCCAGGCTCGCCTCTCCCCGGTGGCAACCTCTCGACCTAGAACTCATGCTGGCCATGGCGGGCGGAAGGGAACGATGATGAACGACTTGTTTGTTTTTGACTTTTTGTGGATGAGGATTTGAGGACGAATGTGCAGTCATCTTGGAGTAGTAGTATTTATAACCGCATAGTAATACGCTCCTAAGTGGGAAATCATTTAGGTTTTGATCGGTGTGAACAGGTTTGCAATTTGGAATGTGACGGGACGCATGCTCAAAATTTACTGACGGTTATAAGTGTGGCACTATTCGCGGAAGGCGTAACGTGGGCACGTACGCCTTCTCGGTCGCGTACGTATTGTTTGCACCATAGGGTGCACCGCAATAGGCAATGTCAGCACCATCGCGCACAGTTCTTTTAATTAGAATGTGTGTGCCCGTCTAGCACACACATATTGATCTGTCTAACTGTTTTAGTTTGTTGTGGCTAATCGCAAACAATTCATCCATGTGAAGTGCATGCCATCAATCGCAGACACTTTGATCTGGCTGTCCCGTTTCTGTTCTGTTGCCTAATCGCAAACAGTTAATCCTTCTGAAGCATATGCCCTCAATCACACACACCTTGATTTGGCAGACCGTTTCTTTTGTGTTTCCTAATCACAAACAGCTCATCTGAGTGAACCGTACGCTGTGTATGGCACACGCCTTCATCTGGTTGTCCGTTTCTTTTGTTCCTCCTCATCGCAAACAATTCATTGAACTGAACCGTATGCCCTTCATCGCACACGGAAATAAAACCTAAACTATGTTTGATGCATCCATCACCGCAAACGTTTTACACATTTCTGACGGTTTTCATACAACACCGTTTGCGATTATTGCATCGCACATAGTTTCTCAAAGGGTCTCTGATCGTAGTGTCGCATTAGCAGCATCCTGCAGTAGTGTGTCATTCGGAAGAAGTTTGTTAATAAGAATTGATCAACCTTGTTAATGGATTCCTTTTGATGGGCGTGAGATGGATGGATTTAGAAAGCACAACTTTCTGTACCCCCTTTTTACTTTCTGTTATTTAGATTAAATAAAGCAAAAATAGTATTTTTTTTGTCTGTTTTCTGAATTATCCATGTAATAAAAAATGTCCTGAAAATAAAAGTTCTCCAAATTCCCTGAAAATTTAATATGAATTTTTATAGAGTATTTGAGAATTTCTGGCACTGAACATGCACCAGGTGGATGCACCAGTGGGCCACAAGAGTGGAGGGTGCGCCCTACCCCCTGGGTGCACCCCTTGCCTTATGGGTCACACATTGGTCCCCTTCACCTATTCCAGCACCCATCCACTTTGTCTCCCTCCAAAGAAAATCATCTCATAGCTCAAACCCGTGTTCTTGCTCATCTTGCTGCCATTTTCGATCTCCTTGTGCAAAGCTCCATTTGCAAAACTGTTTTGGGGGATTGTTCTTCAGTATGTGACTCCTCCAATGGTTCAATTAGTTTTTTTTCTAGTGCTTTATTTATTGCAAATTTTTGCTGCTGTGGTGACCTTGTTTTTGAGCTTGCATGCCAAATTTATATGGTCCAAAGTAGTTGTGATGCATGATATAGCCTCTTGATACTTGTAGGAGTAGTTGCTATCAATCTTGTTGAGTTTGGTTCACTTTTATTTTGAGTCACTAAAATTTTCAGAGGAAGAAAAATGTCTAGGAACGTGTACCAAGGTGGTTCTTCGAGGAAGCAAGCGCCGAGGCTCACGATACGTGAGCCGAACCTTGAACTACCAAGGGAAGCTCAAGTGCGGCCTTGTGAATGGCCGTCGGATGAATTCATGGTCCATGCAGGTTTCAAGGATGAGTTTAATGCATATGTACAAAATGCCGGCCTTGAGGACTTCGTGTCAGATAAGTGCCGACAATACTATTTCCTCACTGATTCCTTTGTGCGGAGGTTTGAATTTTCATCTAAGCGCAATACCCATACTGTTTTATTTGATCTTTATGATGAATCATATACCATGGACCTTGAAGATTTTAATACTGCATGCAAAATCCCACAATGGGGCATTCATAGTGAGCCTCACAAAGCTGAATACAATGATTTCCTTGCTAGCATCACTATGGGAGAAACTAGAAATATCACACAAGCTACCATAGGGAGCATTCACTTTCCTGCCTTACATTATTTTGCTCTCTTTATAGGTAGATGCATTAATGGTAAGCATGAGCATAGCCACCTTTGTGCATCGGATCTTAGTGTCCTCAAGTGTGCGGTATTAGGTGATAAATGATATAATTTGGGGGCTATTATTGCGAGGAGGTTACATCTTAATGCTAAAGATGGAGATTTATTTGGTGGGATTTATGCAACTCGTTTAGCTAATTATCTTGGTACCCATAAGAGGGAATGACATTGAGTTACCACCTACTTTCCTAAATTATAATGCTATGGTACGCTACCAGTTTCTTGAGAGGAACGAACAGTCCCTCCAGTGTCGACTTATCTTTGATAGACGACATGATGTCCATTTACCCTTCCTGCTCCTTCCTTCTTTAACTTTTAGGTAAATGGGAGATATTTTATAACTAGAGAGGAGGTGAACGAGTATGAGAGAACAGCGGAGGCTGCTTGCCTCCATGAAGCAGTTTGCCAGGCGGTAGCTGCCGCAGCATAGTACAACCCCAACTATGATTTCGGATACAATCTGGGCCAGTCGTGGCCCTGGACCAACTTAGGCTAAAAGCCTAAGATTGGGGGAGTACGTATTTTTCACCAACATTACATTCATGTTCACACGCTTATTTCAGTTGTCGGTGTTCATACTTTTTCATTGTATTATCCATGCTAGTTCACTTTCTTTTTCCTTCTTTCTTCTTGTGTGTTTGAAAAACTTTGAGAAAAATCAAAAAATTTAGTTGTAGCTTCTGTTTAGTTTACTTCCCATGTTTACTTAGTAGTAGTATTAAAAGATAACCCAAAAAGATTTCTCGTTCTTCTTTTGCTTGTTGGGAGATTTCCCGTGTAATTAGTTTTTCTCATTCTTGTTTTACTTTCTTTAGAAAAACAAAAACTCCAAAAATATTTCGGTGTGTTTCTTTAAAATTCTTTTTTTCCTTTGTTTGAGTCGAGAGGAGAAGACCACGATGAAAATGTTGAGTGGCTCTCATATGCATTATTGTTGATCTAACAAAGAGCCAATATTACCTTGTCTTCTCCTTTGAATAAATATTTGCATATTCCAACTTAGTCCAATGCACGTGCACTATTACTATTATCCACACCATTCGGTCGTGCAAGTGAAAGGCAATAATGATGATATATGCTGAAATGATTGAGATGAGGAAAAGCTGGTATGAACTCGACCTATTTTGTTTTTGTAAATATGATTAGTTCATCGTTCTTGATTCAGCCCATTATGTATGAAACATGTTTGCAATGAAAATTAGAGATTATAGTTACTCATGCCATGCTTAATTACCTAGGAGTTTATAATGGTTTACCTTGCGTGCCAACATGCTTTTAAAATGGTTGTGATGTGGTATGATAGGATGGTATCCTCCTTTGAATGATTCGAGTGGCTTGACTTGGCACATGTTCACGCATGTAGTTGAAACGAAATCAACATTGCCTCCGTGATATTTATGTTCATGGTGATTTATATCCTACTCATGCTTGCACTCAATGTTGGTTAATCTCAATGCATGTTTATGACTGTTATCGCTCTCTAGTTGGTCGCTCCCCAGTCTTTTCTAGCCTTCACTTGTACTAAGCGGGAATACTGCTTGTGCATCCACTTCCATAAACCCAAAGTTGTTCCATATGAGTCCACCATACCTACCTATATGCGGTATTTACTTGCCGTTCCAAGTAAATTTTCATGTGCCAAACTCTAAACTTTCAAATGACAATCTGTTTTGTATGGCAGAATCGCTCATGTAGCGACGTGGGGACTGTCAGTATCTTCCATGCTAGGTGGGTTATTCTCACGATGAGTGGACTCCGCTCATCATTCACGAGAAAATGGCCAGTAACCGGGATGCCCAGTCCCATGCTCAAATCAAATCAAAATATAACTTCAAACAAAACTCCCCCAGGAGTGTTGTTAGTTGGACGATACCCATTGTTTCGGACCAGCCGTAGAATGTGCTTGTTGGTGATGGGGGAGTATAAACTTTACCATTCTGTTTGGGAACCTCTTATAATGTATCTAGTATGGAAGATACCGAGATATCTTGGTTGTTATGTTGACAATGGAAGCATACCGCTCAAAATATTATTTATCTCTGTTTCAAAAAACTCGAGCTCTTGCACCTCTGCAAATCCCTGCTTCCCTCTACGAAGGGCCTATCTATTTACTTTTATTGCCACTCGTCATCCTCTTATAAAAAGCACAAGTTAGAGAGCACCACTGTCATTTGTATGCATTATTATTAGTTGATATTGAGTATGACTGTGACTGGAACTCTTTTACCATGAATTACAATGTCTAGTCAGTCCTTGATCTTCAAGGGTGCTCTGCATTTATGTTTTGCGGTCTCGCAAAGGGCTAGTAAGATATCATTTTGTTATATCATATCATGATTGTTTTGAAAAAGTGTTGTCATCTGAGATTTATTATTATTGCTCGCTAGTTGATTATGCCATTGATATGGGTAAATATGAGACCTAAATGTTATTGTGAATATGGTTAGTTCATAATCTTTGCTGAAAACTTGAATGCTAGCTTTACATATTTGCAACAACAAGATCAAACAGAGTTTGTAAATGTTTTTCTTTATCACTTTCATTTTGTCAACTGAATTGCTTGAGGACAAGCAACGGGTTAAGCTTGGGGGAGTTGATATGTCTCCATCGTATCCACTTTTACAAACTCTTTTGCCCTTGTTTTGAATGGAACTAACCCGGACTGACGCCGTTTTCAGCAGAATTGCCATGGTGTTATTTTTGTGCAGAAATAAAAGTTATCGGAATGACCTGAAACTTCATGCAGCATATATTTGGAATAAATAAAAAATATTGGCGAAAGAATCAACAGAGGGGCACCCACCACCTGTCCACAACGGTGGGGGAGCGCCCTATCCCCTGGGCGTGCCCCCTGGCTTGTGGGTCCCATGAAGCTCAACCGACCTCAACTCCAACTCCATATATTCACGTTTGGGGAGAAAAAAACCAGAGACAAGGATTCATCACGTTTCATGATGAGAAGACGCCGCCACCTCCTGTTCTTCCTCGGGAGGGCAGATCTGGAGTCTGTTTTGGGCTTCGGAGAGGGGAAATCGTCGCCATAGTCATCATCAACCATCCTCCATCACCAATTTCATGATGCTCACCACCGTGCGTGAGTAATCCCATCGTAGGCTTGCTGGGCAGTGATGGGTTGGATGAGATTTACCATGTAATCGAGTTAGTTTTGTTAGGGTTTGATCCCTAGTATCCAATATGTTCTAAGATTGATGTTTGCTATGACTTTGCTATGCTTAATGCTTGTCACTAGGGCCCGAGTGCCATGATTTCAGATCTGAACCTATTGTGTTTTCATGAATATATTTGTGTTCTTGATCCTATCTTGCAAGTTATAGTCACCTACTATGTGTTATGATCCGGCAACCCCGAAGTGACAATAGTCGGGACACTTCCCGGTGATGACCGTAGTTTAAGGAGTTTATGTATTCACTAAGTGCTAATGCTTTGGTCTGGTTCTCTATTAAAAGGTGGCCTTAATATCCCTTAGTTTCCAATAGGACCCCGCTGCCTCAGGAGGGTAGGACAAAAGATGTCATGCAAGTTCTTTTCCATGAGCATGTATGATTATATACGGAATACATGCGTACATTATATTGATGAATTGGAGCTAGTTCTGTGTCACCCTAGGTTATAACTGTTGCATGATGAATGTCATCTGACATAATTATCCATCATTGATCCATTGCCTACGAGTTCGTTTCATATTGATCTTTGCTAAGTTACTTTACTGTTGCCAATGTTACGATTGCTACAAAACTGCTACTGTTACTTTTGCCACCATTACGGTTACTTCCATACTACTTTGCTACTAAATACTTTGCTACAGATATCAAGTCTTTTAGGTGTGGTTGAATTGACAACTCAGCTGCTAATACTTGAGAATATTCTTTGGCTCCCCTTGTGTAGAATCAATAAATTTGGGTTGAAAACTCTACCCTCGAAAATTGTTGCGATCCCCTATACTTGTGGGTTATCAATATTTTGCTCAGTTAAGAACCAAGGTTATCTATTAAGTAGGAGAATCACACAACACCTCGTTAGCAGTACCTGCACACAAAATAACAAATACTTGCACCCAACGCGAACAAGGGGTTGTCAATCCCTTGACGATTACTTGCAAGATTAGATTTTGTAGTGACAGGTAGATTGATAAAACACAAAACAAAATAACTAAAGAAAAATTGCAGGAAGGTGTTTTTGGATTTAAATATATGGTAAAAAGTAGACCACGAGGCCATAGTTTTCACTAGATGCTTCTCTCTTGAAAATAGCATACGGTGGGATAACAAATTACTGTTGGGCATTTGATAGAAAAGAAAATAATCATGACGATATCCAAGGCAATGATCATGTATATAGGCATCACGTCCGAGACAAGTAGACCAAAATGATTCTGCATCTACTACTATTACTCCACACATCGTCCGCTATCCAGCATGCATCTAGAGTATTAAGTTCATAAAGAATGGAGTAACGCCTTAAGCAAAAATGACATGATGTAGACAAAGTAAACTCATGCATGATAAACCCCATCTTTTTATCCTTAACGGCAATGATACAGATATGTGTCATGTCCCTTTCTATCACTGGGATTGAGAACCGCAAGATCAAACCCATCACAGAGCACATCTCCCATTGCAAGAAAAATCAATCTAGTTGGCCAAAGCAAATCAATAGATCAGAGAGAAATACAAAGCTATAATAATCATGCATAAAAGATTTCAGAGAAGACTCAAATAATATTCATGCATAATCTAATCATAAACTCACAATTCATCGGATCCCAACAAACACACCGCAAAAAGTGATTACATCGAATAGAACTCGAAGAACATCGAGGAGAATATTGTATTGAAGATCATAGTGAGAGATCCATCTAGCTACTAACTATGGACCCGTAGGTCTGTGGTAAACTACTCACACATCATCGAAAGGGCAGCAAGGTTGATATAGAGCCCGTCCGTGATTGATTCTACCTCTGGCAGAGTGTCGGAAAAGGCCTCCAAATGGGATCTTGCAAGAATAGGAACTTGCAGCGGTGAAAAAAGTGTTTTGGATGGCTCTTTGTTGGTTTCTCAAATTTAGATAATTTATAGAGGCAAAGTTAGGTCAAACAAAGCCTCGTGGGCCCCACGAGCCACGAGGGTGCCCCTGATGCCTCGTGGGCCCACGCTTCATCTTCTGGCCCTCTCCCGAAGCTTCCAGTGTCTCTTTTGTCTAGAAAAATATCTCCAAAAAGTTTCGTGGCATTTGGACTTCGTTTGGTACTGATATTCTGAAAACCAAAAACAGGGAAAAAAACAACAACTGACACTGGGCACTAAGTTAATAGGTTAGTCCCAAAATATAATATATAATTGCTTGTAAATGAATATAAAACATCCAAGATTGATACTATAATAGCATGGAACAATCAAACTTTGTAGATACGTTGAAGACGTATCATTTGCAAACTGTGGATTGGCCGTGCTTTCAGTCTTTTGTCCGAAGGATCGTTTGTGGACAGTTCGAGGGACTTCATATATGATCTTCATCAAGTTCGAGGGATTGTTCATGAATGGTTCAAGAGACTTTAAGTATGATCTACACCGACTCTTCTTCCGCTGCAACACGTTGTTGGTAACGATCCGATGCAAACCACATCTTCATAGTGTTCCTAGTTGATCGTAGGATGATTATTTTGTTTTCTACAATGTTTCTCAACAAATGTGATCATCTAACTCGGGCCCACACAACAACCAATGGAAGGCTCATGTCCACACTTATTTTAAATGGCAAGCGTGCGGGTGGTCGACCTCATCCACTTCTCACTCCCGTTCACATGTTGCCAAACCACCCGCTCCCTTGCTGGTGACACGAAATCCTAGCCATGGCTAGCTTCTTCGGGAAGGGGAAGGCGAAGGTGAAGCATGACACCTAGGCCAACTCCTCGCACGGGCCAGCAAGGTGGGTACTAGTACCAGTAGCGGGGGACGTGTGCCGACCACGGGAGCGCGTGGTCATCCCCGTGTACCGCGTTGTACCACTCGGAGTACCGCGTCCCACTGTTGTTCCCCGACATGAATCTCCGCCACGACTGGCACCTGGACCCCACCACATTCTGGTGGCGCGGTGCCGCGTTTCGCGAGGGCACGCACCAAGGAGATCTGCTTGTGGCATGCCCAGCTCATGATGGCATAACATCGTTACCCGGCCTACGCGGCGGACTCGCCGAACTGGGAGATGTGGTTCGTGATCGAGCATGACGTGCTCCGCCGTCCATATCGATGCCAACTACACACTGTCGCCCCCCTATGTGGCGCCAGAGGAGGAGGAGGAGGCGACCTACCTGACGATGATATGTACCTAGGGTTGGGTAATAGGCCTGACCTAGACACCCTTCCCAAGGACACTGCCCTAGAATCACAGGCATTCAAAAGTGCAACAGCATCTACCGACTGAAATCACCTCAGAGTGCAACCCACTCGACCAACAATTCCACTCGGATAACCCAATTACATTTGACCAAGACATAATCATTTGACCACACCAGGAACCACTCGGAGTATAGAAGATCTAAAGTCACTTAGGATGGCAACGGTCAGGCATTCGCTCCGTAGTCTTAATGATCATTTATGTGTCTTTATTGTTGGTGTTACCAGTAATGTCCCACCTTAATGTACATTGAACCCCTTGTAACGTGGGTTGGCTGGGGTCATGGCGCACTCTATATAAGCCACCCCCTCCACTGGGACAAGGATTCGCACCTCCTGTAACTTCACGCATAATCCAGTCGACCAAGCCTCTGGGCACCGAGACGTAGGGCTGTTACTTCCTCCGAGAAGGGCTTGAACTCGTAAATCTTGCGTGCACAATCTCACCGTAGCTAGGATCTTGCCTCCTCCTACGTACCCCCTATTCTACTATCAAACTTACTCCCACGACAGTTGGCGCCCACCATGGGGTAGGTGTCTTAGCGACTTCCGGTGAGGTTGCAATTTTCTCGATCTCCATCATGGTTTCCGGTGGTGGTTTGGCTGAGGGTCGTGAGATCCGTCTCGGCGCGCTCGTTTTCATCGCCGATGATTCCGCATGGCTCCAGGAGGCCCCCCTCGACGTCAAGACGCTCCCCGTCCGCGAGGCAATGCACTTCCGCGCGTGCGTCCGCGGCGTCCTTCTGCGGCGGCCATCGACCCAGTATCGGTCGGCTCCCGCAACATCTTCGCTCCCTGCTGCTCGCCGTCGCAAGCGATCTGGTCGATCGCGGCTTCAGCGGTGGGTAAATCACACGGTGGCTCGTCAGTCGGCCACCCCTCAAGTCGCGGCAATTGAGCCCGACGAATCTCTCTACGGGCTGTTCGACCTGTCGGCTGGTTCCGTCGAGACCCTATCCGAGTGCGACAACAGCGACCCTGCGGCAGAAGTCCTGATGGTCAACATGCCGCGCAGCCCGCCTTGTTTCTGTCGCAGCGATGATGGCAATGGTGGTGGCAATTCGTCGCATGTTCACGAAGAATATCGTCCTCAAGCCCTCACTTCGCAACATAGGGAGGAGCTGCATCGTCGCAACATGGAGGCACTCCACACTCCCATTGTCAGGGAGACCTCCGAGGCTCGGGCCTTGGAGGCTGCACGCCTGGCCACTCTGGCTGTGCGCGCGTGGCTGGAGAACCTTCAGCATTCACTCGATGACGTGCTTGATGACAGATCCCTGAATCCAGTTGACGATAGCGACAATTGTTCCTGCTTGAACCTTAGGTATACTGCACTCCGATTAAGAATCTTACTGCTGCAGCCCGCTATCGGTTCCTTTCTTTGGGTTATATTACTGTTTAACAGAAGAAATGTCTTCCAAAGAAAATAGTCCCGCTATCGGTTCCTTTCTTTGGGTTGTCATGCTAAGCATGATCATTAAACCTCAGCTCTAATGTAACAGCAAAATATCGAGGATTTAGTTTGGGAGGCCAGTTAATAGCCCCCGGTAGTGTTCGGTGACAGTCGGGGTCAAGCCGTAAACACTTCGGCCAATGTTATGAACGGCCCGTCATTTAACATAGTCATCGGATCGCTGACCAGTTTACGCTTATTGTGAAAGTCAGTTTTCGGCTTTCTCCACTGAGGTGCTTAACCATGTGAGCTGGAAGCACAATCGCAGTGGTTCTCCCTTTGCATGCCTAGCCGGACAAAATGGAACGTAGGAAGCAAGTGCAGGAGCCGGGCAACCCAACTATTGACCGAAGACACAATTCGAAACCGATGCATATATAGCAATATCTGAGAATGTTTTTGCCGAATCCCTAAAGGTGTCTGGCGTTGCACTGCGAGACTAATGCTGGAGAAGCACAAATAGTTTTAAAAGTGCCAAAAAGCTTGGCAAACCAAGAAACGTCATTAAAAACATGACATCCGAACAATATCAAGTGTTCGGTGCCAATCCGAAAGTTGGTCTGAAAAAAAGAAGTGCTTCTGTCGTGCTTTAACATGATACATCCTATCTCATGACTTCGACCGGGTCAGCCTACGGCTTCAACCTCCTATCCCGAGGGCGGATTACTTCTCATCAGGCCAGTTTAGCAAACTAAACTCTAGCGGCTTTGAGAGAGAAATTAGGCTCCCCGGCTAGTGACCGCACACTCATGTTGAAAAAGGAGTGATAAATAATAATAAAACTTTGCAACGACTAAGAAGAAAAACACTTATTATAAAACGGCTCAAATAAACTTAAGAGCCCCCAAGTGACTTGGGTAGAAGAATGATTGCATGTACCAAGTACTTATATCATATCTATGTTCAACCGAATTTTAAACGCGTCTTAACCGACCGTCAGCTTCTCCCTCTTCGGTCAAGGACTGAAAAGTGTTATGTACTCCATCGGTCGAGAATATCGACGGTGTTTCCAATAACCAGGCAATCAGGCCATAAGCCTGTAACAGACAAAGCGCGCTCAGGGAACTTATGCTATATTATCGTGAAGTGTAAGAAGCATCTTCGAAGAAAATAGTACCCCCACCGATACGTTTCTTCGGTGCTCATTGTTATTATGAGACTTGTGCAATAGATTTTTTGTACTCATGAGTTCCGTTGTGTGCCAACCATCATTGAAAACTATAAGAGCGCTAGCTTTCGGCTTCACCCAGTCTGAGGTCTGGCTCGGTTGACCCGATCGTGACAATCGCAGAGGTACTCCCTTTACTCCCTAGCCGAACAATCGGGAACGTAGGGGTAAACACAGGAGCGAGGCAACCCAGTTTGCAAATCGCTTAAGTCAATATGGTGCATATTGTGGCATAATACACGAACAAGGAAAGAAGTCGTACAAGTATAATCATATGCAAGAGGAAAAGCTTCATAAATGAAGCCCCCAAGTGAATTGGGTCCTTGAATTTGTGTGTCACAAACAAAGTTTGGACAAGGAAATTTTTTACAAGCAACTTTTTTCCAAAAAAGTATAATGCTTGGTCGAACCGAACACAAGTTAGAAATTAAAGCTTTGAGCATGAAAGCGACTTAGCTGGTTAATGTGTTCGGTATTGATGACGCGGTCCGAGCTTGATGCGGGGCAAGGTTCCATCCCCCAAGCTGGTCCTGAGGTGGCGGAGCGGAGAGCTCGACACGCCGAAGTGGTGACATAGCACGGTCAATACAGACCGGCAGAGTGACGCTGAAGTCCCTGGATCATTTTCCTGTGCACAAAAAATAGTGCAAACCGGAGATAATAGTAATAATGATAATTAAAAAAAGTTTGTTGCATAATAAATAATTTATGCAAAGTGAGGAATAGAAGAAATATGGCCTGGCGCCGAAGTCAATGTCGATGCACGGCGTCGGCGTGATGTAGTAAAGGCGTGGCAAAGCCTGAATTCACAGGTCGGTCCGAGCTTCGGATGCGGCGTTCGCCGGACTATGTACGGAAACTGATCGAACCACCACGCGACCGTTATTAATGTGGTCACCATTTGATAGACCTGTGTACATATCATGGACAAACCAGAGTAATAATTCCTTGGGAAAAATGAACCCAAACAAGCAAAAAATACTGGGATTAATAGCACCTGGTTTATTTGTTGTAGCAACCCGAAGGAAGGTGATTCCCAAAATTGGGACTCTCTTCGCACACCCATTGCCTGATGGGCGATAAAACGAAGGCATGGCAATGCTGGTAAAGGTTGACTCGCCGAGGCAAAGCCCTCGGCCCAGCTAACGTGACGGAGTTGGTCGGCTAGTGACGTCGAAGTGTCCGGGGTAGGTTGATGAAGAGATGGCGAAGCCCCCGATCCAGCCGAGATGTCGAAGCCTCGACGTCAGCCGATGAGTCGAAGCAGGTCGGCGTGACGGACACCAGCTTGAAGAAGCAATAGTGCGGCCGTGTCGATGCAGGTCGTGACGTGGTCGATGCCGGCTTGATGAAGTGACCGTGCGGCGATGCCGGTATGCCCGCTCCGTGTAATCCATGGGGCGGCGATGTTGATGATGTTTTATCTTTCGCGATGCCGGACTCTTGTTCGGCTTGCCGAGATGATGATCCAAAGAAGTTGAGCTCGGCTAAAGTGACGACGTGTCTAGCGCAGGTCGGTAGCCATGGAGTAATATTGCCGGACTGATTTGACACAAGCATGATGTTGAAGATCATGTTCAAAAGATCTTAAAGTTAGTGGGATGTGTTCGGGAACGAAACACAATACCCCATACAAAACTTCCTTCAAAAGGGATGTCCGAAATTATGTTCATAAAAAAGACGAACTCGGGTCGGATTCGTTTTCGCGTAGAAAACAAATCCGAAAGTGATGCACTAATCGGAAGGTTCCCGGAGTTTGGACGGTCGGATCGAGCTGAAATTTTGAGAGGTGGTAGATATACGAATTACGCAGCCGATCAACGGTTGGATCTTTCAAAGGACCTCCGAGCTAGAAGCTGGACACCACGCCCTAAACTCATTCAGATTCCCATCCAGATTTGACAGGGCTCCGGTATATCATAGATTGCCAGAGATTCCTCCATCGGAACTCGACGAAATTTTCCAGGGTTGTTGTAGACTCGATTCCGCACAATTCCACCAAAGAGATCGTTAAAGCGATGCTCGAGCAGGCGGTGGCGGCGGATACGTGTTCGCTGTTTGGAAAAACAGCACGGTCGCTTGAGGGCAATGTTGACGTCGAGCCCCTGAGCTCCATAGATGATTCCTCCGTAATCTTGATAGAGATCGGAGTTGATGTTTGATGAAGGCCCTCGTCCGAACATGGTGATCCGAACATGGGGCGCAATTCTTGGTCGAACCAAGGTGACCAGTCGATCTGGTGATAAAGATGCCGAAGTCGCAGTTGATCTGCAGGCGAGCCGTCGATCCTTTTGTCAATCACACAGTGGAACTCTCAATGAAAGCAACAATGTCAGTGTCAAAACCGCCGGATCTCGGGTAGGAGGTCCCAAACTGTGCGTCTAGGTCGGATGGTAACAGGAGGCAGGGAACACGATGTTTTACCCAGGTTCGGGCCCTCTTGATGGAGGTAAAACCCTACGTCATGCTTGATTAATATCGATGATATGGGTAGTACAAGAGTAGATCTACCACGAGATCGGAGAGGCTAAACCCTAGAAGCTAGCCTATGGTATGATTGTATATATATGATCTATCGACTAGCCTGGCCTCGGTTTATATAATGCACCAGAGGCCTAGGATAACAAGAGTCCTAGCCGAATACGCCGGTGGGGAGGAGTCCTTGTCTTGATCGCCAAGTCTTGTGGAATATTCCTTGTATGCGGCAGCTGTCCGAACTGGCCCATGAGTATACGGCCATGGGGGTCCTCGGCCCAATCTAATAGATTGGGAGATGACGTGGTGAGTACCCCCTAGTCCAGGACACCGTCAGTGGGAGTTGGGTTTCTCTGTGCTGGAGCAGTATCTATGAAAAATGGAGTTGGTTTATTATCTCCTGGTGTTTGGATCTTTTGCAAAGACCTGGTTTGTAACCCTTCAAATTCTAACATAGTCGTCTTCCCCTTGCATGCCTTATATAGAAGAATGGTGATTCAGTTATAAAACATGCTACAACAGAGATGGAATAGGTACTAAAGAATAGAAAGGCATGACATATTGACATGTATTCACTCCATCCAGAAATAAATGGATGGGTCTAGGCGTATTTCAGTTCTAGATACATCCAGTTTTATCCATTTCTGTGACATTTAATCCGGACAAAGGGAGTATGATGTAAGAGATAGGGATACAACAGGACAACACAGTAAAAAAACACTGAAAAACCCACTGCAGAACCAAAGTATTCAAACCCACTGATATGAGATAGTACACTCATGCAGCTCAGGATGCAAAACTACCAGGCAGTTTTCCTTGCAAAAATCAACATTGTGGCCTTTAATCATACATTTTGCTACAACTAAATTTAGATCAGATAAAGCTTGGATTCACGCCGATTAACAAAATACATGCTGATGTAAAAATATAGTGATATACAACAGGTACTTACATCTACATTGGAGCATAGAGAATTCCTGCAAGAATCTTTCCTCATAAACGATACCATTGCAGAAAATCTTCTATCTGTTAAGCTTATTTTCTAAAAGAGAGATGGGTAAGAAACATGTAGAAAATATGATCAGCATGCTATAAAATTTCATGATGCAAGGATACGCACACGCTTCTTAGAATTGAGTTGACATATTTTTGCTGGACTGGAGCGGACTAGTTCTTTGGCCACTGGAATCTGCTTATTATCAGTAGGAGTTGGGTTTCTCTGTGCTGGAGCAGTATCTATAAAAACTGGAGTTGGTTTATTATCTCTTGGCGTTTGGATCTTTTGCAAAGGCCTTGTTTGTAACCCTTCAGATTCTAACATAGTCGTCTTCCCCTTGCATGCCTTGTATAGAAGAATGGTGCTTTAATTATAAAACATGCAGCAGCAGAGAGATGGAATAGGTACTAAAGAATAGAAAGGCATGACATATTGACATGTATTCCCTCCATCCGGAAAAAATGGATGGGTCTAGGCGTATTTCAGTTCTAGATACATCCTTTTTTATCCATTTCGGCAACATGTAATCCAGACGGAGGGAGTATGGTGTAAGAGCTAGGGATACGATAGGACAACACATCAAAAAAATACTAGTTGAATGTAAAACTGTATGCTAGCGGAATGTAAAACAGGAAGGCATGACATATTTACATGCATGATCAGCATGCTAAGCACATGGCATTGCAACAGAGTAGATACACTCCAAGACATTATATGCATGTTGTACCCATATCACATGCCAAGTTAGAGCAAGGACCTTGTGGGGTGAAGAGGATTCATCATCTTTCTGTAAGTCTTCTCAAGAACTGCCTTTACATGTTCCATCATATTGGGTATCATTGATATCAAGTTTATTGGCCTTTACATTGCTCCGTGAGGTTCTTGTGGATATAACAGTGTGTGCAATTATATCTGACATGCATGGAAGACAACTAGTAGTTAGATTTATGTAATGAGTGCCTGTAGGAGACGACATAAATGGTAGGGCTGGGGTTAACTAGTAGCAACAGGTCTCATAAACTAAAGGGAGAACATAGATGAAAGCTACAAAATATGTATCGTTTGTACTCGAGATTAACTAGATGGCACACAAAAGTATTAAAGAACAACATAGGAAATACTAGAAGTGGTATAATACTATAATCACCAGCCTGTGGGATAGCATTGGCTGATGGATGATAACTATGGAACAGTGTTACCTAAAGAACAAGTATCTTAGCTGAACTATGGAACAACGTTAACTCCTGAACAAGACCCGTAAGAGATCAGCATGAATATACAGTGAAATGTGATGATCTATTTTCCATGCTTAGATGAATAACAAAGCCATAAATGCTGCACACAAGTAAGATGAGGGTACGACCTATCGGGCTGCCATCCATAGGAGTGAGCATCATGTGCTGACTTGTCGATGGCCCTGCAGTTGTTGTGGCTGTGCATGTCGGGCACGCGCATTCGATGCAGGGAACTGTTGAGTGGGGACTATAGCTCCCTTCTGGTGTATGCTTCCCTTGTTGGAGCAGCTGCGGTGAGTCGGAAGACGGTGTGTTTGAAGATGCAGATAACGCATAATGTTAAGAACGACATATCTCTTTGATCTGAAGAAATACACTAAGAGATCAACAACAAGGTACAAGAGTGGTCACATGTCTGTTGACTGAAGACTAAGTTGGGGTCACATGATTTTATTTTATTTTGGTACTGTCCGATCTACGCCGATGGCTGGCCATCTTGTGCCTCCCGGCTGACACTGTTTGGAATCTTCCCCAAAGAGCCAGTGACCAACGGCAGAGCAACTTGCCTCCGCCGTCCGTGGCCCCGGCCAAAACCCCGCTCCCCCACTACAAGAAATATGTCAACTTGTGACCACCACTATTGGTCACTGAATGATCACAAATTTCCATTTGTGACCTTTTTGTGACCAAAAACATAAGATCAAAAGCTGACCGTCGTAAACTGACTATAGCGACCTTTCTTCTGGAATGGTCGTAGACGTTTATGACCAAAATACATCTACTGTGGCGTTTTGGTCACTAGCAACCTCCCCAGGCCACATAGGCATCCAGCGTGGCAAGCTGATGTGGCACAACAATCAGCCCGGTCCAATTCGGTTTTCTACATGGGCCTAGCCCATTAATTCAGCCCATTTATTGTTTTTTCTTTCAAGTTTGGTCAGCTACATGGGCCAAGCCCAACAGACTTTTATTTTTTCTTCTACAGTCCACATTTTTTTGGGCCTCAACCTTTTTCCAGCGCATTTGTCAGTTTTCTTTTGTTTCTTTTCCATTTTAAAGTAGGTCCCACTAGTCATATGGGAACCAATTACCACAGGCCAGTTCTATATTTTTGCAATTAGAAAATTTGATTAAAAAAGAGCCAATAAGGCATAATATTTCATACAACAACCAAGCAATACATTACAATCATGTACACCCAAAACTGAGATAGTACATTACAACGGCCAAACAAAGTACCAAAACTAAGATAGTACATTACAACAGCAAAGCAAAGTACCTAGTACAAATCTTGTATTTAGCTATAAAATACAACTAAATATACACATAACTAGCTCCAGTGAGCGAAATGGCATTCTGGGTGTGGTTTTTCTTCAGGATTCTTCTTGCTGTAGCTCCTGTACACCCAATTTTTGAAGAATAAAGGCCAGCATCTACAAATAATAAATTATGAAAAGTTAGAAACATAATCAAGTGAATCCGCCTAAGCAAACACAGAAGTACAATGCTTGAGATACATGTATGCAGCAAGAAAAACAGGCAATGTGATGGCAGTATGAGCGCACAATAATTCTGGGAGTAAAAAGAACATAAATAATACAACAATCTCTGGAAACAAAAACAGGAGATGAAGCTTAGTTAACCAGAAAGTACATTATAGTGATGAAGATAACATCAACAAGATGGTCAAGAGAAATAAAAACATCTGACACTACATTCTGTGTATGGACAAGTCTACACAAAACCTAGTTAATACCATTGAATGCATTGCAAACTTATACCACCCAGACAAGAATTCATATGCAATAGATCCATTACAGATGAGAGACACGACTCAAAAACTTGCCTTCAACACTTCCTTTTACAGAATGTCAAGAGAGCAAATAGCAAAATAACTAAATCTAACTATTTCCTCTTGTGCTCAATATAACTAGACAAAGCTTGCCCACCACAACTGCCCGTACAACTATCACAAACAATTTCAGCATTCAGTCACTACTAGCATACGAAGCTCATCGAGCTAACTGAGCATCAAAACATGGGAGAGCACCCATACAAGCCGGAGACAGCTATGTACACAAGCTTTTCCCACAGGAGAATAACAAAACCCTAAGGTACATGAGGTACTGCTGCTAGTGTATATAGAACCAATCAAGCTGCTGGTGCAGGAGCAGAGCATGAGTCCAACAAAACATGCTATAGGAGCAGAAAAGAGGGAGCTAGGGGTAGGAGATGGAGCCAGCTCACCGAAGAACTTGGGAGTTCAGCTTGGGTCCTTGCTAATCTGCTGCTGCTCTAGTAGCTCTCGTGTGCGGGTATAAGATCAGATCCAACCGACTAGAAGCGGCCGTTTGTCGAGCGATCTTTCATTTCCTGGTCTGCAACAAGAGGTAAATGCTAGAGATTAGCAACTGCTGCCAAACCCAATGTGACAAAGAGGTAAGCACTATAAACTGGATTTATAAAAACAGAATAAGCAAAAGGCAGAGCCTGTGCAAGTTTATCAGTACTGTAGTTCAGTGGAGTAGCTGCAAAGAATTAACACTAAGCATAAGATACACTAAGAATTTTCAGTGGAGCAGCTACACATAATTAAGAAAGCATCAGCAAGTTAACAAGCTACTGAAAAACTACTGCAACCAAAACAGTACTACAAAATACAGAATTTGCAAAAATCTGTAAACTAAATTTTTTGCCAAGGAAACAAAATCTTATAGCTTCAGGCTGGAGCACTACAGTTGTTGGTTAGACTTCATATAGCTTCAGGCTGGTTGGAGTACTACAGCAGCAACCATTTCATGGTTAGACTACTCCATTTGCAGTAGCCAAATATTCAGATATGACTAAGTGACTGATTAGGCCAACAACATAAGCAAGTGACAGCGTAAGCAGAAATTGGCCTTTGAATTATCAACATCAACCGCAAGACTACGACAAGAAGGCTTATTATAGAATCAGTCAATCACATAATCAATGACAGCAACTGATGACTGCATAATCAATCACATAATCAATGACAGCAACTGATGATTTGGTTGCGGCTGATTACGGTTGTTGGTTGGTGTTCAAATGTACTCCTACTAGATACAGTAGATAGCTAGATGAAGCTGGAGACTATTGTTACAGTGCACAACATGATATTGAAGCCATACATCATAATATGGTTGATTTGGTTGGCGCTAGCTAATGGCTGTTGGCGTCTGAATGTAGCATCTAGTCTCACACCAAGTTGCCTCATTCATCTCAATCTCATCCAGAGCATGCAAGCAGAGTGACAAGCAACGCAAACAAACAAACATTGGCAGCAGCTTATCATATATAGCAGGAGCAGTGTCTGCTGACCTACTGCCGATCCTCGTCACGCTTGTCCAACCACATCTCCTAACTCCAGTCAACGTTCAACCCTCGCGTTCGGGGTACCTGCAAAGAGACACGGAAATTAAGAGAGAAATCTGGATGGGGTAGGAGGAGAGGCATGAGGGGGAGGCTCACCATGGTCGGGATCTCGGGAGGACGGCGCCGCGGCGGCCGCAGAGGGGAAGGTTACGCCGGTGGTGGAGCCACAGCGAGGAGAAGCGCAAGCAGTGGCAGCGCATCAACACCCACCTCGCCATGCTACACAGCCTTATCCCGTTGGCCTCCCAGGTGAGCTCGGCGAGGTGGTGCGGCACGTGCGGGTGCTGCGGGAAAATGCGGACGGCTGCATGGTGGCGGACGTGGCCGTGCCGGGGGAGAGCGACCAGGTGGGCGTGGAGGAGGAGCGCTGGGACACCAAGCGCGTCAGGGCGTCGGTGTGCTGCGTCGACTGCCTGAGGCTCATGTCTGAGCTGGGGCGCGCCTTGCACTCCATCAGCACCAGGGTGGTCCGTGCAGAGATCGCCACCATCGGCGGGAGGACGCGGATGAGGTGGGCGTGGAGGAGGGGCAGCGAAGTGACCGGAGCAGCCATCGGCTGCCAGATCGAGGGACGGTTAGGCGAAAATCCTAACCCTAGCAGAGAAGGAGGAGGAGGGATGCCATGGTCGCGCCATGAAGACGAGATGAGGGGGGTGACGGCGACGAGGTCGTCGGTGGGTGGGGGCAGCGGTGGTGGATGGGGTTGGTGGCGGCGGTGGTGGATCGGGATGGTGGCGGCGGTGGTGGATGGGGATGGCGGAGACGTGGGAGAGTAGGCGGGGCGGCCTCGATCCGATCTGGAGAAAGAAAGGGTGGGTGGGTAGGTGGATTAGGGTTTTGGTATTTCAGAAGATCCACCGTTGGATGGGTGCATGGTGGATGGCTTAGATCGTGTCCAGCTTGGTGATCCGCGTGGAGGTGGTTCCTCGCTTCTCATTGGCCGGCTGTCTCGCGCTCGAATATCCAAAATTTGGACTCAAAAATCTCTGGGTTTTTTAAATGCCTTCAAATCTGTGTTGCAAATTTGGATCACGCCATTTTCCAAAAGGCGGCCGATAGGTGCCGGTCAATCGGCCTAAATTTCGGTCGATCACCTCGTGACCCTACGATTTTTTCATCTCTAACCATTTGATTCACCTCCCACGTTATACTTTCTTCCCCATCTTCCTTGTCCTCCCTTAGATAGAACACATCGTAGACCCTCCCGTTGTTGCGCTGTCGCATACAAGCGCAGTTTACCGCCTCACCGCCGGCATCACCCCTACGTGCTTTAGTTGTAGCATTCGCCAGTTCTAGCACCTCCTCGAGATGAAAAACCTTTGCATTGTGTCATCATATGTGAAAAGAAAGAAATGGTGTGTATTGGAAATGGAAAACAGTGTTATCTAAGGAAGTTTTCATTTTCTGTGCACGGAAAAACCATTTTCCATTTTTCGATTGCCCCAAATGAGGTTTTTTTGTGAAGGACCTACCAAATAATTGTTGCAAAATTGGACCAAATCATTTTTCTAAAATACTAGGCCATGTTTAATGCACAATTGACCAAATGGTTGGGTGTAAAAAGTTTTTATCCACCTCTCGTGAAAAAGACAAATTCCAGCCGATTCAGTTGGAAGCTGGTCAAATTTGAACTGTAGCTGCCTTGTAGTTTGCTCTTTATTTTTTACAAAAATCATTTCTAGGTACATAAGTATCTATTTAATCATAGAAACACCAAAAAAATTTCAAGATTCAACCACTAGCTAGGAACGGTCATTCCCGCCGTTTTGACCGCATTTTGAAACGGGCATAAAAAATTCAAAAAAATCAAATAATTGGGAAACCTTCGCATTGTGTCATTATATGTGGCCAAGTTACCTGGAAAAATAACAAACTTGCAATACGGCAATTATTTTAAAAAAAAGTGTTCTCAGAAATGAGCTATCATGCGTGAAGATTCATGGCTTTCAAGCCAAATGATCAATCTTATGGCCACATTCTTGGCATAGTTTGTTCAAATGATCTCATATTGTGCAAAAGGGTGCATCTTGGAATGGAAAACAATGTTTCCTAAGGAAGTTTTCATTTTCTGTGCACGGAAAAACCATTTTCCATTTTTCGATTGCCCCAAATGAGGTTTTTTTGTGAAGGACCTACCAAATAATTGTTGCAAGATTGGACCAAATCATTTTTCTAAAATACTAGGCCATGTCTAATGCACAATTGACCAAATGGTTGGGTGTAAAAAGTTTTTATCCACCTCTCGTGGAAAAGACAAATTCCAGCCGATTCAGTTGGAAGCTGGTCAAATTTGAACTGTAGCTGCCTTGTAGTTTGCTCTTTATTTTTTCCAAAAATCATTTCTAGGTACATAAGTATCTATTTAATCATAGAAACACCAAAAAAAATTCAAGATTCAACCACTAGCTAGGAACGGTCATTCCCGCCGTTTTGACCGCATTTTGAAACGGGCATAAAAAATTCAAAAGAATCAAATAATTGGGAAACCTTCGCATTGTGTCATTATATGTGGCCAAGTTACCAGGAAAAATAACGAACTTGCAATATGGCAATTACTTTTAAAAAGTGTTCTCAGAAATGAGCTATCATGTGTGAAGATTCCTGACTTTCAAGCCAAATGATCAATCTTATGGCCACATTCATGGCATAGTTTGTTCAAATGATCTCATATTGTGCACAAGGGTGCATATTGGAATGGCAAACAATGTTGCCTATGGAAGTTTTCATTTTCGTTGGACGAAAAAACCATTTTCCATTTTTCGAGTGCCCGAAAGGAGGTTTTTTTGTGAAGGAACTACCAAATAATTGTTGCAAAATTGGACCAAATCATTTTTATAAAATACTAGGCCATATTTAATGCACAATTGACCAAATGGTTGGGTGTAAAAAGTTTTGATCCACCTCTCATGAAAAAGACAAATTCCAGCCGATTCAGTTGGAAGCGGGCCAAATTTGAACTGTAGCTGCCTTGTAGTTTGCTCTTTATTTTTTCCAAAAATCATTTCTAGGTACATAAGTATCTATTTAATCATAGAAACACCAAAAAAATTCATGATTCAACCACTAGCTAGGAACGGTCATTCCCGCCGTTTTGACCGCATTTTGAAACGGGCATAAAAAATTCAAAAAAAATCAAATAATTGGGAAACCTTCGAATTGTGTCATCATATGTGGCCAAGTTCCTAGTAAAAATAACAAACTTGTAATACGGCAATTATTTAAAAAAAGTGTTCTCAGAAACGAGCTATCATGTGTGGAGATCAGTGGCTTTCAAGCCAAATGATCAGTCTTATGGCCACATTCATGGCATAGTTTGTTCAAATGACCTCATATTGTGCACAAGGGTGCATATTGGAATGGCAAACAATGTTGCCTAAGGAAGTTTTCATTTTCGTTGGACGAAAAAACCATTTTCCATTTTT
Organism: Triticum monococcum; assembly: GCA_034509565.1. Classification (NCBI taxonomy): domain Eukaryota; kingdom Viridiplantae; phylum Streptophyta; class Magnoliopsida; order Poales; family Poaceae; genus Triticum; species Triticum monococcum. Next base: position 482,858,193 of record CM067843.1, read on the forward strand.
CGAGTGCCCGAAAGGAGGTTTTTTTGTGAAGGAACTACCAAATAATTGTTGCAAAATTGGACCAAATCATTTTTACAAAATACTAGGTCATATTTAATGCACAATTGACAAAATGGTTGGGTTTAAAAGTTTTGATCCACCTCTCGTGAAAAAGACAAATTTCCACCGATTCAGTTGGAAGCGGGTCAAATTTGAACTGCAGCTGCCTTATAGTTTGCTATTTATTTTTTACAAAAATCATTTCTAGTTACATAAGGACCTATTTAATCATAAATACATGGTTTGGTGGTGATACATCGAGATTTGGGCGGTGGCCGAGGGCCCCAACTCTAGAGCACGTAAACTCGCATGCCCGTCGCGTGGTCACCGCGTGACCGTAATGTTACCATGTGTTCTGGGTGGCCTAGGCATGTCTAGTGGGTTGGGCACTCCCCAGGTTGGTTCTAGGAAGAAAATTACAACATAAGATTCTCACGAGGAGACCGATCGATGCTCAAACATGAATTAGTAGCCAAGTGTTTGATTAGCGGTACGGGAAATGCACATGGCCAATGGGCGTGAGTTTTGGCTGAGGATGATCATCTACTAAGGAGAATGTCTTCACAAATTTTGAGATCAAAAGGAGGATCCTAGGTGGTACTTGCTTTGCAAAGTACCACGCTGGACAAAATATGAATGTTGAAGCTGGGCTCAAAATAATGAATGGAGTGAGCTGAAATTTTGTCGAGGATGGTTATTTGGGCATAGGAAAGCATTGCAGAAAATTGATACCATTTGGACATGCCAAAGTAGTAATTCCTTCACAATGCTCTTCTATGGACAGAAACTTGGGAAAACTAGTGAGAGAGATTGGATGAATGAAATGAGCTCAAAATTGGTGTAGGTAAGTTACATAGGTATGGTCATGCGCTGGTAAATTTTAAGATCATTTGGGTAAGCCTAGCTAGTACTTACTTCACAAAGCTTCTCTCGAGGTAGAAACTTTGGAAATTTCCCGAGAAAGATTTACTAAGAAAATTGAGCTGAATATTATCATGTGGCAATGATTTGGGTATGGAAGAGTGCCCGAAAAGTTTGAGGGTAATAGGAGGGGTCTATATAACACTTGCTTTGCAACGTGCCAATTTGGCCATAAAATATAAATTGAACCTAGGCTCACATAGATGATTTGACTGAGCTACAATTTGGAGGAGGGTGATAATTTGGGCATATGAAGGAACTGTATAAATTTCATGTCATTTAGAGATATAAAAAAGGTACTTCCTTCACAATGCTTCTAGGTGGACAAAAACTTTGGAAATTTGCCGAAGAAGATTTGCTTGGCAAATGGAGCTGAATTTTGTCATGCGGTAATTATTTGGATAGGAAAGAGTGCCCAAAAATTCCGAGGGTAATCAAGAATATATAAATAGCACTTCCTTCATAAAGTGTTGTTGTGAACAGAATAGGAAAATGAATATTGTTGAATTAGTTTTGAACTAGGCAAGGAAGGATTTTTACATATTTGATGAAGATATGCCCCAAAGAATTTATGAGATTTTTTTGTTAATTTTGGGAATGATAGAAATATAGGTTGCTTAACAACCTAGGGCAAAAACTGCCACATGGACATGACACATAGGCAAAACTGATGAGATGGCACCTAGTCATCACAACCCACCACAATCTACAAGGCTATGACCATCTATATTGGTCATTAACAACTAGAAATAAGGCAGCGGACTAGCACTGTTTGCTTTGTGACCATTTTGTGTATGGAAATTACGACCTTTCTGACCAAAATGGTCGCAATGGTTTAGGGTTTGGAGCCTCCTGGACAGCTTTTGACCAATTGGTCTAAAATGGTCATAAATTTATGACCAATTCTTCGAGGGTCCCTGACAGAAGGTCATAAGTTGACATATTTCTTGTAGTGCCCGCCCCACCGCACTGTCATGGTTGCGCCGCCCCCGGGCCAATCCACAAAGACTCCTCGTCATCCAGATCCGGCGGCGGCAGTAACTTCAACCCACGCAACTCTAAAAGATAGCCATCTAAGCGCTGCTTCCGCAGTGAACTTGCGGCACCGCACCCTTACGTTAGACACCAGCCAACCGGCAGCCTAGGAGCTCCGCCGCCTCGAGGGGTGCTGCTTCCATTGCAAATCGATTGACCCAGAATAAAAATTCAGACAACTGACGCCTAAATAAAGTGATTTGAGATGAGGGTGCGACCTATCTGGCGGATGGTGAAGTAGGCAGGTCCAGCTGCCGAGACGGTGAGGCCAGCGCGGTTGCAGTGGCGACCAGCGGCAGGGAAAGAGCGATGTCGCGACGGTCGACGGCTACGCCGAAGCAGCGCCAGGACTCTGGACGGATCCAAAGTTGGAGCCGCTCCGGCGCCGTGAACAACAGCGGGCGTGAATCGGCTCCGGTACGGTTCACGCGGCCGTCGTCGAGGCATCACCAGCAGCACGGAGTAAGAGGCACACGGCCTAGTGCACGACGGCAAATGGACAGCGTCCCCGGCATTAGGGAGGAGGGCGACTGTGAAATTGGTGCGGTGGGGGCGCCATGGAGGTGGTGCTGAGGTTTCGCGGCTCGGGATAAGGGAGCTTCCCGGGGAGAAGGTGATTTGGCGCCCACGAGGTATGAATGGGTGCGGGCGGGGGGGGGGGGGGGGGGGGGAATTGGGAGGGGAGTGGAACCATGTCTTACGACCGCATTTGTCTGAAATGTGAGGGGGAGTTACAATTCTACCCTTGCCTATAGGCTTCTCGGCTTGGGTCTGTGTACTGAGGGTCGGGGATAGTAGAGTAATTTGCTTCTCCCCAAATAGTGGGCGGGAGCGATTTCGGGCAAGGAGGGCGTGTTTTGAACTATAGTGGGCGCGAGCGATTTCTGGCGAGGAGAGCGTGTTTTGAAATAGTGGGCGCGAGCTATTTCGGGCAAGGAGAGCGTGTTTTTCCGACCATGGTTTATGAGTTATTCGGCACATGTCATTTCGGTTGAGGAGAAGGCGCACTTGGATGAAGTTATGAACCTACCCTCGATGTACAACGGGCCAATTGATGAGTGTCCCACATAGGACGGTAATTTCACGTCTCCCATTTATTTGCTCGGGCGAATTCCACCAAGCAGAGAGGATGTTTAACGGTTCGTTCAAATTTTGGGAGAACGAGCATCCACGTCTACCTTACCAAGTCGATTCGGATCAAATTTTGAAATATTAGCTTGCCACTTCTTTTTTAGATGGAGAGATGATGCTCAGGAGTAATGTGTTTTTACATGCTCGTTGCTAGCGATTTACTATATGACAAATAGTCGACCCACTCAAAAACGTGAATCAAACCCAAAATGAAATATCTCGATTCAATCAAAATAGTGAACTAAATCCAAAATTGAACACCTCAATCGAGTAGCATGTTGTACAGTATTATAGTACTCCATGAACATGTTGAAAGTCAAATTAATGAACTTGTTTGATATACGCATAGATCCGTTCATGTGTGGATTGCAGACAACATGTTCTCCAATTTAAATATTTGAATGCAAGTTTATATCGAAACATGGTTTATATCAGTCTTTAATGCATAAAACGCGACCTCTCCCGCTCCCAGACTCCTGATCTCTCTCTCTCTCTCTCTCTCTCTCTCTCTCTCGCCGACAATCTTCAATTTTGTCGCACGCATCCGACACAAAAACCTTGTTGGTCCCTCTCACTTTCTCTCCATCTCTCTCTCTCACTCTCTCTTTGTGTGTGTGTGGGGGGGGGGGGTCTTTCTAGTTCACATGCATATATACACCATCTATAGGTTGCTCTCGCACACTATGTATGATACTCTAGCTAGTCCAAGCTAGATATCTTGGGTGCACTCATCGTACGCACACAGATTCCTTGGCTCTTTGCCTGTAACTCTCTCACGCACCACTATGTCATCTCAGAGCTCTTCCCCCCTCTCTCAAACTCTCCATCTACCTGGGTCACACATACACATGCATATCTCAATCGCACTCGATAGGCCCATCTAAAACTCTATCTCTCCCCCTCGTTCTCTCTCCATCTCACACGCGCACATACACAATCTCATGCCCAGCTAGCCAAGTATGATGGTCTCTCACTCAATTGTAGGCACACGCAGTCCCCCCTATATGTATATGACTAGCTAATCTTAGTCTCCATCACAAACATGTGCATGGTCTATCTCGATTTCTCTCAGGGCATCTTTCTATCGCGCACGCACTCCCTCGATCTCCCACCCATATAGTCCCCTCACGATCTCGACAGGATCTCTCTATCACAAACACACCCTCTCTCCCTCCCCATGCGTCCATGCCATCCATGTGTCCCTCTCGACCTTTGTTCCTTGTTGGCCACACCTCTATTGGACATGTGCTATAGGGGTGTCTCTCTCCGTTGCAAACAATCACACACTAGCTATCTTCGTGTATCTCCTCGCCTCGCCTTTCCATCTTGGAGATGAATGCGTGATATGTTCGCATAAGAAACGAAAAAACACTCTCTTTCTAATTTATCGTTTGTTGTCACTTTCTCTTTCACACGCACACTCTTTTTGCACACTTACTCATTCTCCTTCACACGCACTTGATCTGTCTCGACTGAGGCACTCTCCTCGGTCCATAGCATACAGATTTATTGAAAAGTCAAACATCACAAAGTTTGACCATGTACGTGGAGAAAAAGAATTACATCTAGTACGGCAAACATATACCATTAGATTCACCATGAGATGTAGTTTTGTATGATGTATCTTTGGTATTGTAGATATAAATAACATTTGCGTAAACCTGATCAAAGTTTCCAAAGTTTGACTTCTAAAAAATTTACATGCACTGCATTATCGAGCGGATGGAATATCTCTTTCCCCCTCTCAGCTATCTGACGCACCACTCAGCCTTATCGGGGCTCCTCAATCTCTCTCAAACTTTATTGGTCAGTTTGGTTCGTGACCTGACCCTCATGCCTTGATGGCCGGTAGTGCCTGCTGTGGACGTGAGATGTAAAATATTTCTTCCTGGCCAGGCTTGTGTGGTGCTGAAGCGTTTGGTCCATGCCTGGGCCAAGCAAAGCATCAACGTCCCATCAATCAATCTATGCATCAATTATTTAATGCTAATATACATCCATGTTGTTGTTAGCCTCGTGGCCACACGACCAGGCACGGCCAGGAGTTCGAAATCGGTCGCCTGGGCCAGGCTACTTGCAGTGTCTGGAGTTCAGCCAGGCTAATTAAAGTGCAAGGGAACCCAGGCCAGGCGGGCTTTCTTTTTCACATGGTAGCAACCAAACAAGCGTGCATGAAATCCAGCCACAACCCCAGGCCAGGCAAAAGATGCTCAGGACACAAGCCAAACTGGCCTTATATCTCCCTGGTTCACACATACACACGTCTCGCTCGCGCTATACATATAGACCCATCCAACACTCTCCGCCCTTGTTCACTCTCCATGTGACACTATAAGTGCATCTAGTGCCCCTTAGTGATTTTGGTGTATTGAAGACTTATAGGTTAAGGGACTAATGCGTTTGTGAGTGTACACAGGTCTATAAGTCTATGAGGAGTTTGATATTTACAGGAAAAGTCGACCCCTAAAAATGAATATCTTCGACTGAATATTTTGGTATTTCTGAAGACTTTCATGAAGACTTTGAAAGTGAAGAAATTGGTGTGTCTGTGAAGACTTGATATTCATGCGAGGAATATGAAGCTTGAAGACTTTCGTTTTCATAGCTTTGTTTTTCTCTTTCTTGAGTCATAGGAAACACCGTACTGTTAAAGGGGGTTGAGGAAATACTAAGGAAAAATTTCCATGTGATGCTCAACTCAAAATCCTACACCTACCAATCCCTTCGAGTGAAGCCATTGGAAATGTCATACAGTTCAGTCAATTTCTTCAGTGACAGAGACGAAGTTCTTCTGGCCTCTGAGGAATTTATCCTGACTGAGGAGTTAGGAATTCGCTAGTGCGGATTGCCTACACCGTGAGGAACATGATAGCCCTGAGGATTTTGCTACTCAAAATTCCGACCGTTGTTGTGCTATGCGCCAGCTGTCCCAAAATATCTATCCACCTAACGGTCATATCATTGAAGGGCATTTATGTCTTATCATGTCGGGCTGCTCCCTAGGCTATAAATAGCCACCCCCTACAACCACTAGCTGGTTGGCTGCTTCGAGAGAAATTGACACTTGTCATTTGAGAGAAACCCATCCTCTAAGGACTCTGAGCGAAAATCATCAAGTGAGGAAAAACCAAAAACCCAAAACCCAAACACCTACAAACCCCAAGTGATTGAGCATCACTGAAGAGATTGATCCTGAGTGGATCCGACGCTTGTTACCTTTGAAGACTGTGCTTCTTCCAGACGGTTAGACGTCATGGTCTAGAGCATCCAAGAGGAATTGTGGATCGTCGAGTGACCAAGTTTGTGAAGGTTTGGAAGTCGCCTGAAGACTTACCACTAGTGATTGGACAAGGTCTGTGTGACCTTAGTTCAAGGAGAATACGGTGAGGACTGGGTGTCCTGAGCTGCGTGTTCAGGACTGGGTGTCCGGGACTGTCTGTCCTCGAGTTTAAATACTCAGCCGCTCCAACCAGACGTACAACTGAGACAGCAGTTGGAACTGGTCTACCAAATCATTGTCTTCACCAAGCTTACTGATTCTATTTCCTCAACTCTTTCATTTCCTCATAACTGTGTTGTGTGTTTGTTCCTATCTGTGTTTGAAGACTTTGACTGAAGACTTTCTCAATTTCCTCAGTTTAATTTCTTCAGTTTGTTTGTCTTCATCCTGTGTTATCCTGTGATTACGTTTCCTGTACTCTATGCCTGTCTTCATTTCATCATGATGACTATGCTTGTATTCTGTTATGTTTACTTTTGAGTACTTATTCCGCTGCTAGTAGTTCTTCGCTAAGGAATTTCTTCACCGGAAAATTCCTCAGTGAAGAATTTCATAAAAATCGCCTATTCACCCCCCTCTAGTCGATATAACGCACTTTCAATTGGTATCAGAGCAAGGTACTCCCTTGTTCTGTGTGATTTTGGTTTAACTGCCTAGAGTTTTAGTTATGTCGACCGCAGGTATGATCAAGGTCTCTGCTGGGTGTCCTACCTTCAATAGGACGGACTACCCCTACTGGAAGAATAAGATGCGAATGCATCTTGAAGCAATTGATAACGATCTCTGGTATGTTGTGGAAAATGGTGTTCCCTCAGTCACACCTTCTCTGAATGCTGCTGATGTGAAGAGATTCAAGCAACTCGACTCTCAAGCGAAGAATATCATATGTGGCCATTTGAGCAAATGACAGCATGGCAGAGTGAGTGCTTTGGAGACAGCGAAGCTTACCTGGTTCAGGTTGTCCAAAGTGAATGAAGGAGTCTCAACTCAGCGTGAATCTCGAGTTGATGTTCTTCGCAATCTCTTCAACCGCTTCAAAAGACTCGAGAATGAAAATGTTTAACAAACCTTCGATCGCCTCACTAACATCTCAAATGAGCTTCAAGCACTTGGCGCCACGGACATCACCGACCATGAGGTGGTGAAGAAATTGCTGAGATCGCTTGATTCCTCATTTGACACTCTGGCATTGATGATACAAGAACGTGCTGATTACAAGTCACTTGATCCCGCTAATATTCTCGAGAGGCTAAATACTCATGAGTTCCAACTTGCTGAAAAGAGAGATCTCTATGGTTCAAGCTATGGCAGATCACGTGCACTAAAGGCCAAGGCAGTATCTGAGTCCGAAGATGAAGACTCTGATAGCAGCCTTGGTGATCCTGAAGAACTAAGCCATGATCTAGCTCTGCTCGTGAAGAAGTTCCAAAAGTTCTCAAGACGTGGTCACCTTGGAAGACCCTCAAGGAGCAATGATTCCTCATCAAATGACTACAAGAGGAGGCTCTGCCACAAATGCAAGAAGCCTGGACATTACATTCAAGACTGTCCTCAATGGGAAAAGGAATCAAAGAAGAAGAAATACGAGGATTACAGTTCTGATGATGCGAAGAAAAAGAAGAAATCCTCAAAATCCTCATCATCGAAATCCTCAAAGCCTTCATATCACAAGAAGAGCAGCTCCAAGAAGGCCAGGGCATTCATTGGCAAGGAAATGGACTCTGAAGCTGAATCTAAAGAAAATGAGGAAGAGGAGTCATCTGAGGAGTCCGAATCCGGAGTGACGAGCCTACCTCTCGCTACTGCATTCATCAGCAAGTCTATCCTCAACATTGAAGAAAATAACCTCACCAACAAGGCTGATGAAGGGGATGATGACTACGCTCCCACCTATTGCTTCATGGCAAAGGGTGCCAAGGTACTCAAATATACATCATCTGAATCAAGTGAGAATGAATCTGATGAAAATCTTAAGCCCAGCTATTCTAAACTTGCTAAGATTGCTGTAAAACAACAAAGGGCTTTAGAAAAGGTTCAAAACATGCTAGACAAAAGTGATGATATGTTGGGTGAAGAAATGGATCGCACTAAAGCCCTGACTAAAAATCTTCAGAGATTTCAGACTAGGTTTGACAATCTTCAAAGTCATCATAACACTCTCTTATCTGATCATGAGAAGCTTTCTTATGAATTTCTTCAAAGAAAGCAAGATCTTGAAAAGCTAAGAGTGAGTTATGAAGATCGTCAGAAGGAGCGCGATTCATTACTTGCTCAACAAATCAGCGCTTCTCAGGAAGAATTTGTTCCTCATGCTTGAAGTGCATTGAACGTGAATCTGCTAATTCTTCACCTGAATGTTCAAATGCTGCTAATGTTTCAAATTCTTCACATGCCTCTGCTATCACTAATTCCTCATCTGAGGACATTGCTAGTATCACTAACGATGCAGGGCTGAAGGAATTGTACACGACAGGCATGTACAAAAGCCTCAAAGGGCATCAGGCTCTTTGTGATGTGCTTAAAAAGCAGATCCTCAACAGGAACCCTAGGAAAGAGGGTATCGCCTTTGAGAGGAAACTCAATGCTGATGGTACGTATTGGAAGCCTGAGTAGTACCCCAAAACTACATGGGTTGCTGCAAAGGGACCTCGAGTTGATCCATCTAACTTATCTGGATTTGCATGTGAATCTCCTCATTCTGATGATGAGTCAATTGACTCCAACTATAAGCTATTCAAAAATCCGAATGGTGAAGTATTTGCTAGATATGTTGGCACTAACTACAGGAACGGCTCCCCTATGAAGAAAATCTGGGTTCCCAAAAGATGCCTTGAAAATCTTTAGGTGAATGTCATCATGACGCCACCTATGAAGAATAGGAATCCCAGATCAAATTCTTCATATGGACCAAATTCTTCATATGGATTTAAGTCCTCATACGGACCAAATTCCTCATATGGATCAAAGTCCTCATATGAACATCATCGTGCTAACCCGTCTGTTACGCAAGGAAGATCTAAGGATTATGGATATGTGCATTATTCTTCAAATCATTATGTCCATAAGTCCTCGAAGAATTTCTCTGCTTACTCTTATGCCTATTCTAACCCCTCTTGTGTGAAACGAAATGGACTGGCTTCAATGCCATCCTTCTCACATGGAGCTCGCAGAATGATGAACTCTTTGCCACCCCTTCAGATGTGGGTGGTGAAGAAAAAGAACTAATCTCTTCTGCAGGGTCAGGTCTCCAGACGCACGTAATCGTCTGAAGAATTTGCTGGAGACCCGAGCATGCCTGATAGGACGCAGGCTAATCATGAAGAAATGAACTTTCATTTCTCACGTCCTCATATTGCTTTATCAATCCTTTTACTTGATGAAATTGATCTGATGAATTGATGTCATATTCTTCACTAATGAAGTATATGAGTTTGTAAGCTGCACTAATTCATCTGCAGGATGATCAACCTAAAGCCACTGAGTGGGTCCTCGATAGTGGATGTACAAACCACATGACTGGTGACAAGAATCTATTGATGGATGCTCTATTATCTCCGTCGCATCTGAAGCATATCATCTTTGCCGACAAAGGCAAAAGTCAGGTATTGGGTCTAGCTAAGGTTGCGATTACAAAGGATCGACAAATGGACAAAGTCATGCTCGTTGAGTCCTTAGGATACAACCTTATGTCTGTCTCAATGCTTTGTGATCTTGATATGGTTGTTGTCTTTGGCAAGTACCGTTGTGTTGTGGTTATGGAAGCTGACAATTCCAAAGTCGTCGAAGGCTTTAGGAGAGGAGACCTGTATATTGTTGATTTCTCTACAGGACCACAACCAGCCGTGTGCTTACTTGCAAAAGCTTCAGAGGGCTGGCTCTAGCATCGATGACTTGGTCATGCAGGCATGAGGAATTTGCACACGCTTGCGAAGAAGAAGCATGCCATTGGCATCAAGAATGTCAAATTCCTCAAGGATCACCTATGCGGAGCCTGTGAAGCTGGGAAGATGACGAAGGCCAAGCATCCAGCGAAGACTATCATGACCACCACTCGCCCATTTGAATTGCTTCACGTGGATCTCTTTGGTCCTAGTCATTATTCTGCTATTTCAAATGAAGCATCTCAATATGGCTTTGTTATTGTTGATGATTATTCTCGCTATACATGGGTACACCTTGTTACTTACAAACATGAAGTGCAGGAAGTCTTCAAACGATTTTCCTCGAGGGCTTCAACCAACTTTGGTGTGAAGATCAAGCACATCAGAAGTGACAATGGCACTGAGTTCAAGAATTCTGGTCTTGATGACTATCTCAATGAACTTGGTATTACTCATGAGTTATCTGCTCCTTACACTCCTCAGCAGAATGGCGTCGTGGAGCGCAAGAACAGGACTCTTGCTGAGATGGCTCGCACTATGCTTGATGAATACAAAACGCCTCATCGTTTCTGGACTGAGGCAATTGATACTGCATGCCACATCATCAACAGAGTATATCTTCACAAATTCTTCAAAAAGACTGCCTATGAACTCCTCACTGATAAGAAACCCAATGTAAGTTATTTCAAAGTCTTCGGTGCTAAATGTTGGATTAGAGATCCTCATCACAACTCTAAATTTGCACCAAAATCACATGAAGGTTTTATGCTTGGTTACGGAAAGGACTCGCACACCTACAGAGTCTTCAACAACGTTCTTCACAAAGTTGTTGAAACTATAGATGTGCGGTTCGATGAAACTAATGGCTCGCAAAGAGAGCACCTACCTACTGTGATAGATGAACCAGCACCTGAGGAAACTATTGAGTTCAAGGCTACTAAGGATGTCATTCCTACTGAAGAATCTGCTGAAGAATTCATTCCAGAACATGAAGAACGTCGAGCTAATGCACCTGAAGAAAATGCTGAAGAAAATGGTGCTGAAGAAAACGCTGATCAAACTCTTCAACGACAACCAGCTCATCCTCGCATTGCAAAAGAAGTGAAAGTTGAAAAGATCATCAATGACATCAAAGCGCCAGGTCCTCTCACACGCTCAAAAGCTTCACATTTGTCTAACTTTTGTGGGCAGTATGCTCTTGTCTCTATTACAGAGCCCACTAAGGTAGATGAAGCATTTCTGGAGCCTGAGTGGATTCAGGCCATGCAATAAGAATTACATCAGTTCGAGCTCAACAATGTTTGGGAACTGGTCAAACGTCCAGATCCTCGCAAGCACAATATCATCGGCACAAAGTGGATCTACCGCAACAAGCAGGATGAAAATGGCCTTGTGGTGAGGAATAAGGCACGGCTTGTAGCTCAAGGCTACACACAGGTGGAAGGAATTGATTTCGATGAAACTTTTGCACCTGTTGCTAGACTTGAGGCTATTCGCATATTACTTGCTTATGCTAACCATCATGATATTACTTTATATCAAATGGATGTGAAAAGTGCATTCCTCAATGGTAAGCTTGAGGAAGAAGTATATGTTTCTCAACCCCCAGGTTTTGAAGATCCAAAGAATCCTGACAAAGTCTTCAGACTCAACAAGGCCCTCTATGGCCTCAAGCAGGCCCCACGGGCTTGGTATGATACCTTGAAGGAACTCCTCATGAAGAAAGGCTTCAAACCCAGTTCACTCGACCCTACTCTTTTCACTAAATCTTATGATGGTGAATTGTTTGTGTGCCAAATATATGTTGACGATATTATCTTTGGCTGTACTGACCAACGTTATAGTGATGAATTTGCCTACATGATAAGTGAAGAATATCAAATGTCTAGGATGGGAGAGTTGAAATTCTTCATAGGTCTTCAAATTCGTCAGCAACACAGTGGCATATTCACATCTCAGGAGAAATACCTCAAGGATGTACTGAGGAAATTCGGCATGCAAGATTGCAAAGGCGTCAAAATTCCTATGCCCACAAATGGCCATCTGTGCACTGATGAAAATGGTATTGACTTCAATCATAAGGTATACCGCTCCATGATAGGTTCCTTATTATACTTATGTGCATCTAGGCCAGATATAATGCATAGTGTTTGCATGTGTGCCCGATTTCAAGCTACACCGAAGGAATCACACCATAAGGCTGTGAAGCATATTCTTCGATATCTAGCTCACACACCAACACTTGGATTATGGTACCCCAAGGGCTCGGCTTTTGATCTTGTTGGATATTCTGATCTGACTATGCTGGTGATCGTGTGGATCGCAAGTCAACATCTGGTACATGTCATTTCCTCGGACAATCTTTGGTCTGTTGGTCCTCGAAGAAACAGAACTGCGTATCACTATCTACTGCTAAAGCTGAGTACATTGCCGCTGGTTCTTGTTGTGCCCAATTGCTATGGATGAAGCAAACTCTCAAGGACTATGGCGTCAACATGAAGAATGTGCCTCTCTTCTGTGACAATGAGAGTGCCATCAAGATTGCTCACAACCCAGTTCAGCACTCGAAGACAAAGCACATTTAGATTCGTCATCATTTTCTTCGTGATCATGTGTTGAAGGGCGACATTTCTATTGAGCATGTGAAGACTGAAGAACAACTAGCCGATATCTTCATGAAGCCCTTGGATGAGAAGAGATTTAGCAAGTTGCGGTGTGAGCTAAATATCCTAGAATCTTCGAATGTTCTTTGAAAAGGACACTCATCCTAACACTTATGCAAAATTGATGACTTAGATGTGCAACACATGAAGAAACATTTTTCTTCAATCAATGAAGAATGACACTCTTAGTGTGAAGAAATTAATGAAGAATTTGATTCTCAGAACCCTACGATAATTGTACGCGGTGTCTGAAATCAGCATTCTTATATGGTGGGTCACGCCACCACCAAAAGTTCAAATTCCTCAAATTATTCATATTCTTCAACTTTCCATAGTCTTCATTGGTTCCGTTGTTTTTCTTCATTGGCTATATATATATTCTGTTACCCTACTTGAACTGATGAATTCAAGCGGTTGAACTGATGAAATTCGAGCGGTTGAACTGATGCTTTCTGTTGCCGTTAAAAATCGTCTTCTTTAGTTCAAATTTTTTTGCAATTTTTTTATCGAAACGGGGCATGTAATATATCGTTGGAAATCTCTTGACATCCACATTACAATCTTATAAAAAAATTGCAAAAAAATTATGATTTAAGAGCAGTTTTGAAAAAACCGTTTTTTTTTTCAAAACCGAAAACACGAATCGTATTTTTGACTTAATTTTTAAATGGTTTGTCGGAATTGAGAAAATGAGATGGCGTTGGAAAGCTTGTGAAAATCCGCATCTTCCATATCTCTACTATTTTTTTCAAATTTTATATGATTCAAAAGTAATTTGAAAAACGGTGAAATTCTGGGCGAAATGTTTTTTCGCTGTTTTTTGCAAACGGTTTGTCAGACTGACGCAAATGATACGGCGTTGGAAAGCTATGGAAAATGCGCAACTTTTGCGTATAGAAAGTTTTTTCTAATTCTTTAGGTTTAAATACGAATTCAAATACGGTTAAAATTGGTTTTGAACGCGGTTTGTTTTAAAAAGTTTGTCGAAATGGGGCAAATAATATACCGTTGGATAGCTATCGAAAATGCAAAGCTTAGTCATGTTGAACGTTTTCTCTACTTCAAAACCGTTTTAAAGTAATTTTGAATAAGGTGAAACCCATTGTGTTGTTTTTTCATGTCTAAAAAACAGAATACTCGTACTGATCTATGTCTATGTTTGTACTGAGGTATTTTTCACAGAGTAGTTTTGAATGGTTCCGAAAAAAGAATACTTTGAACGGATGTCTTTATGATTTTGTACTTGCTCCCATCTTTTAAGAGTAATTTTGAAATACGGTGAGACTCATCGTGCTGTTTTTAAGAGTAACTGTGAACTTGCGGTGTTTTTGTAATGCCAATATTGAGGAGAGCAAGGCGAGGACAACGATAGAACAAAGCTGAGTGTGGTGATCGTGGAAGCACTACAGGGCTGAGCCACAACGGTGGTTGATGGCAATGCAACACGACACGACATGCGGCGGAGAGGCATGGTGACTGGTGGGCGGCGCACTGACATGACACCTGAGATGCGCCTGCTGGACTGACCTCCTTGTCCTATCTGGACGGATCAGTTGCAGAACTTGGATGTTTTCTTGGACGTCAATATCACAGAATACCAAAACCTAACCATCTTTTATTTTCCAAACTGATCGTTGTTTTTAATTCGTACTGATGAATATTTTTGATTCAAACCATTTTCTTATTCTTGCATGCACATCAAGCTGTCATGTACTATACCTTCTTTGAAGTAGCAATCGTCTCATCATATATAGAATTTTTTTCACATAAATAATACATGTACATGAATAACATATACACAACACCGACCGCAAATTTTCATACATGAATGACATATACACCACACCGACTGCACATTTTCTTGCTATTAGAAGCCTCTTCAGATTTAATGGTTTGTACTGGGCATAACAAATTAACCAAAAACTGAATTACGAAGGTCAAAGTTCTTGAATTACAGACCAAAAAACAAGCAATGAAAGGATAGATAGAGGATTGACAGGGTCTAAGAGAGATGAATTGCAATACTCTTTCACTCCATTTTTCACTCGGTAATAGCATGACTGAATAAGTAGTTCAAAACTGGAGCAGTTTTTTCTTTTAGTATCGTTGGGCATGAGCTCCTTGAGAAAGGTTGCGTGGTGATCCTGCAATTGTGTCGGAGCCGCCTCTAGGTCAGCCCGCAATAGGGTAACTTCCCTGCACTACAACAAATCAAAAGTAGTAAATGCACACATTTTGGACATACAAGCATAATGGAAATTTGCAGAAATAACATGGTGTATCCAGATACAAAGTACTGATGCATTGGGAATTTCGAACAAAGAAAAGAATTGTAGGCGGCTCAAGCGTCAAGAGTAGAAGAGCATGGGCTCACCGGGGAAGGAGGTAGACAAACCACAGTGGTTGGCCCAGCCCCCGGCTCACCGACATGCTTCAGTTTGGGCTGGATTCCTCAAAGATGTCAAGCTTATAAGCACTGCAAGAACAACCAAGATTGAGAGAATACACTGAGCACCATGTCTAATTCTCAAGTTAGTGGTTGGTCCAATAATATTACGAGGTCAGTGCTTCCATAGAAGTAACGAGATGCAAGCTTAGTTCTTAGGTTACAAATTTGTAAATACTAGTACTGCTACCAGCATTTACAAATACTGGTGAACTTGAACTACGCACACCTACTCAACTGCTCCATGCCACCGTCCCGCTGCTCATCAATACACTTGCCGCCTGCTCGTTGTCGTTGGACGTACCCTGCACACACAATAGCCACCAATTAGCATGCACAAGTTCATGTATAGTAACATTACAAATTCGCAACGAAACATAAAAGGTTATGTACCTTGAAATAATTCATTTTACTTTCCAAATACTTCATTTGTTTCGAAATATGAACTTCTATATTTATTTCCTTAGAACTTATTATGATTTCCCTCCGAACTAGAAAAACATGATTGGTTTACTTACCCACAAAATACTTGAATTATGTCAAATGAAAAAACATCCCCAGGCCTGGAAGTGATAAAACACATTACACTCATCGAGGTAGATATCATTCTGTGCATACCTTGCCAGAGACCACATAGGATTCCAATATTCTGGATGGACTTTAGCAAAGTGAAATGAGACCTTTTTCTAACCTGAGAACTATAGAAAATTAGCTTGATTTTTTAACCACAGCAAATAAACTCTTAACTACTTCTGGCAAGTATAATTGAACTGATGTGTCCTTTTTCTAGTTACTAAACTGCTAACCACTCCAAATAAACTCTTAACTAAGGCAAGTTTTTTTGAACTGACCTTTTCCCATGTTTTTTTTGGTGTGTGTCTTTTCCCAAATCTTTTCCGACCCTCTTCTCTGAACTTCTATATTTATTTTTCATGAACTTTTTAAGTTACCCTAGTTGAACTTCTAGCGTTTTCTTTCTTTTACTAATTTTGATTTGTCCAATATCATCTCCGTCTGGTAGTTTCCCATCCATCTCACTATCTTCGAACTTTTGGCAATCTGGAACCTAAACTCTCTGTGAAAACACATGCTCCAGTGTAATCTGAGATGCCAACTCAATCAAAACAATCAGTACTACTCACATCTATTAACAACGGCTTGAGATGCTCATGTATAGGCTAGTGCAAGCTACTAGTACTAGGCATCCAGCGTGGTTGGAACAAACAAGATGAAACAAGTGATTTAACGGAGCAGCACTACATGCATGAATAGGAACATCACTACGTACCTGGAGACCGGCCACAACAGCAAGTGACACATGGACTGAAAGCTCAAGTTGGACTGAAACTTACTCGATAACTGAAACTCCCAGGGTGGGGGTGGGATCCAGGGTGCTGCTGGCAATGAACGGCCTGGGGTGGTGGCGTTGAACGGCCTGGAGTGGTGGCTGTGAACGGCCAGAGTGCTCCGGTGGCAGAGCCCCACCAGGAGATGGCGATGCAAGAAGGAGGTCGGGAAGCAGTGGTGCCAGTGGTCGGGGTCGTCCAATGCTCATGGCACAACAGTACAGGAAGTTGATTCATCACCCATCCACAGTTTTTTCCTTTTTGGAATCCATTGAACTGGAAAAAGCTACAATGTGAGCGGAAAGTATGAAAACAACATAACGTTCACGTCCAGTGCAGGGAGGCTACTTGCTCATGTACTATTTTTTTGTTTATGTTTTTCAATGAACTTATAGGGTTATACATTTTGAACTTATAGATATTTTTTGTTGAAAGTATGAAAACAACATAACGTTGACGTCCTCAGCCAAAGAACACATCCATTAAAGAAACGCTCCAGTCACCGAACATAGAATAGCACATCTAGTTCAAGATTGACTATTGATGCATGCCTTAATGAGCAAGAGCACCAGTACAACATTAGCATAATAGTAGGTAAAATAATAGTACGGAGTTAGCCGTCGATGCAAGCTTTTGACAAAGAAACTCGATAGGCACTGTGATTTTGGATGGGCAATGGCGGCGGCACATCTCTAGCGGCCAGCGGCATGCGTTTGTGAACAGGAGAGGCCTATGAACTTTTCCGCTTTCTCAACTCTCAACTTTTTGTATTCTTGCACTTGATCCTCCCCAATATTATTCTAAACTTTTTTAGTGGCTTTTGTTGATGAGCCCTTCTGTTTCCCTAAACCTTCACAAGGTTTCTTCTCAGTATAAAGAAAACAAGAAATAAAAGTGTTATGTTCACATATGCATTAGAACAAACACCTAGCAAGTATCATTTTTGTAGACCAGGTAAACATGACTTTTGCTTCTTTTTGCAAAAACTACTTTTTTGCAAAAGGAGAAATTTTATGCAAGAGTAGTGTCACTAGTACATATATGTAGGAATAAACTCACTTTTTAAGAGCGCTACCTACTAGCATATGTGTGTGTGATTTAATCATTCAATGACGATGGACAACATCCTAAATGCTTGATATTGTTGTTTATGCGACAGAAGTCCATCTTTAACAAATGTGAGTTGCTTGGGGGTTGATACACGGTGCATAATTCTTTTTTCTTATGTAGTGTGATTTCCATTTTGTCGCTCACACTAGCCGGGTTTGTAGAAGTAATTCCATGTGTTGTTATGCAAGGGGAAAGACATAATCTTCAGAGATCATTTTTTGTTTGGAGGAAATGGAAGCATGATTAACTCATATTTTGACTTTTCTTAGCAGAGTAAATATATTAGAACTAAGATAATTTAACTAGATGAACTGAGACAATTTTAACTAGTTGAAATGATACAGTCAAACTGATAATTAGCACATCTAGGTATATATATAGGCAAACGGAGATGGTGCAAAAATAAAATGCAAAAATGGAGAAATGTCTAGATGTAAACTGTTGCAGGCCCCAAAATCCGACCAGGGGAAGCAAAATTAACCTTTCATGATACAGACTAGATTATGCTTCACCCACATGAATGGTGATATAAGACAAAGAACTAAAGACCTCCTACATACGCACTCCTCCTTAAACTGCATTGGGCTAAATAAAACACCAATTCTCCCCCTGCCGAGATCACTAATCGCCCTCGAAATTCAACAAGCAGCAGCATCGAGACAAAGCCTTGAAAGCAAGCAGCCTCTCGCCAGCCAGACCGCTAGCGGAATTTCGACAACAGACAAGAAAGAAATCCTAAGCGGCATAGCAGACGATCGAATTGGGCGGACTGGGTGCAGTGCACGTACCTGAGGAATGGAAGGGAAGTCGGGAGCAGGGGTGAATGGCCGAGGGTGACAGTGGTGAACTGCCCGGGGTAGTGGCGGTGAACGGTCTGTGCTGGATGTTGTCCTCCTCGCGGCAGAAGGGGCTAAGGAGGAGGCCAACCTGTAAGCACGGGAAGGAGGCGATGCAGTAGCACCACTGCGTCCGCAGCGCCGTCGAGGTGAGCACCAAGCCATAGAGCGATGAAATGAGGCGCACCGCCGTCGACAGTGCGCAGCAGCAGGGGAAGGGAGGCGCGCGGCGGCCGGGAGGTGGGAGGCGCGCGGCGGCCGGGGAAGGGAGGCGCGCGGCGGCCGGGAGGTCGGAGGCGGGGTGGAAGATGGGGTCCTGACTTGCGGTGCCCACCGGCGAACTGACGAACTGACGAACTCAGCATACTCGGAGGGGCGGCCGCGCTCGGGGTCCAGCGGGGGTGGCTCGTCGTCGGAGATGGGACGCGAAGGGCCCTCGGCGCGCTGGGCAGGAGGCTAGCGACGGCGGCGCGTGGAAGATGGCGGTGGGGGAGCGGCTGGTGGCGCGCTGGGGAAGAGGGCCAGCGGGGGTGGAGGGGCCAGCGCTGGACGCATGGGGCGGCGGCGGATGGAAGCAGGGGGGCGGCGGTGGATCGGGGCTCGGGATGTGGTGCATGGTGTGTGGGCTGAATTCTTCGCGCGTGCGTATATAGGGACCGATGGTAACAGAATAATATTATGTTACCAGTAACAGAATAGTCCAGCCCTATATATATATATATATATATATATATATAGGAAAATGGGTTAGTACTCCTAGGAGTACATACTCCTAGCCATGTGTCTCTTGTTGAATTTTCCTAGCATCATATCCATTTAAATTTTGATTTAAATAATAATATTAAAAAGGCTAGGTTGTTGGCGCTCCGATTTTCTAGTCATTTTATTTGCTAATTCAACCACCTCTGAGCTTATCCGTTTCTACACCAGTTGCATCGACATCTAATGGCGGCGGCCGCTCGCACGGCCGCACGGGCCACATCACCGGCTTCCAGAAGAAGGAGATCCCTCGGCAGTGGCCTGCATGGAAGCAGACCAGCGGCGCACTGCTAGGATCAAGTGAGGAAAATGTTTGTCAGCGGCTACTTGCACATCTAGATACGTCGTGATTTTCTTCTGTCTTTGGTAGAGGTTCTAGTTTCTTCCCGTATGAAAACTGACATGATGAAACCCCCAACAGGGGAGCCAACAGACTAGAGAGCAGAGATGATGTGCGGATTTTATCAATATTTCCATCTAATTCTAACAGCTGCGTGTGATAATGGACCGTATGGACTTGTATTCTACAACGGAGCTACACAAGCGATGTCGGTCGTCGACGCCCCATGGATCAAAGCATGATGAAGCAGCAAGGGCAGGAGAGCTGCAGCATCTGCCGTGATGGTAGCACGTGGCCACAACTCCCATAGTGCCCAGCTCCTCTGAATGGACGTCAGATCAGAGATGCTACTACAAATATAATTCATGAGTTGATTGCTTGTTACTTCATGCATCTTCAACTGATGGCGTTTCTTGAAGCATTTGTCTCCTAATTATTTTGTCTACATGTACGGAATATGCAGAGTGAAGTACTAATCTATGATTATTTGTTTGCTACGTAACTATGCTCCTGATCTAAATACTAAAGTTGTATACGTTGTATCAACTCACCTGATCTAAAATATTGTACTGCTACTTTGTGCTTTCTAAAATATGTTGTATGTACTCCCTTGTTTTCTAACAAATGTAGTATATACTACTTTGTTTTCTATCAAATGTAGTATATAGTTGCCTTGGAGCATATATTCTGATGAAGTATATACTTATTTTCATTACAGGCAATTCATGCTGCTTCTGAAGGAAAAAACAGTATATACTTCCTCTTTGGAACTTAAACAGTATATAGTCCATAAAAATTAAGCAGTATATACCCTGTAAACGCAATACACAATCCTTCAAATAAAAAGTATATTCTCCAGAAAAAACAGTATATACCACCCATAAAAAGCCCTTGGCGTACTTCTTAAAATTAAAGTATGTACTCAAAGAAAAAATCAGTATGTACTCCTTAAAAACAACACAGTATATACACCTTGGAATCAGTATATGCTCCTTTAAAAAGCAGTATATATCCCATAAAAATATATAGTCTTTTTCAAACTTCTGTGTGATAAGCGTCTTCATGGATATACTACTCCATTTCATCCAACAACGTAGACATCACGCATTATACTACCAGTAAATCATATCCCGATTCGTGATTAATAATTAAATAGTACTGCACACACGCTCCCATGATTCTAGTCAAGTAGTTTCATGCATGGCTGCATACACGCATGGTCACATAACCAATTTAGTTGCATGCAAGCGGTTAGTTTGCTACCGGATTGGATCAACCCAAAAGTATCCGTTAAGAGGTGGGAGTATGTACTCTTGGGAGTATAGAAAAGGTGTCTTATATATATATATATATATATATATATATATATATATATATATATATATATATATATATGAGTTTATGTCCTCTACGGTATTCATTTATTGCTATTTTTTTAAGTTGGTTTTCTGCTAAGTGAATGTGATCGGACCCTTCCCCTCTATGCTATACTCAACCCAATATGTTCACAAATTCTTCATGTGCGTTCTATTTGAAACTCGTTCAAAATCTTCACTATGTCTTTGTCAGCTGAAGAAATTGCGAACAGAACTTTAAAACCTATCTTATCTAAATTTTCGGCTTTGCCGCTCAAACCGTTCCGCATCCCGCGATACACTTATCCACTCACCCACGATCTAACACGATCTCCACCTCTCACTACGTGGGTGACACATGTCATGCGAATGAGAAGGGTCAGGGGCACGTTCGTCCAATTTCTTCGGGCAAGCAGTTTTTCACCGTGGCTATAAATACCACTCCTTCCCTTCCTCACTTTTTTTACTCCGATCGACCTCTCTCTCCAGTTCGAACTTCTCAAACCCTAGCGCCGCCGCTACTTCATCGCCGCCGGTGAGGAAGAGCTTCACTGCCTCGACCTCGTCGCCGACTTACTCGCGCCGACAGCGGAAATCTTCACTCCGCCGCCGCCGTAGCCGTCTTCCTCCACCAAGTTAGGGCGTGGAAGATCTGCACAGACGAACTTCACATCTCCTCACTCCAGTTCGTCGTGTTCTTCATCCAGGGTAATTAAAAGTTACTTTTACTGCCCTCATTGATTCGAATGATTATCTACAAAATCTTTAAAAGTGTTTTTCTTCATATCTTCACACACTGAACACCTCACAAGTCATCTGTTCTTGATTCGTTTCTCTAAGCATCATTTTTCTTCAAGATTCCTCAATTGTGTGGATCTTCGATCTATACAACTCTGGAACCTAAGACAAAGAACGCTTAGTGAAAATCTTCAAGACTCATCTGGTCAAATTCCTCAAACTTGTTCTCTTTGAAAAACTTTCTGAGAACGCATATGACCTCTCAAAATTCCTCGTAACTATACTCTGTTCATAGGTACACATGTCAACTACTGAATCACTAGGTTCTCATCAACTTAACTCATTTGCAGCGTTCCTCGAAGAAAAGTTGCATACTTCTTCAGAGAATTCGATTGTTCAAATTCCTCAACTGAAGAAAATGGCTGATGGTAAAAGGCCACAGAAGGGAGGAAAGAGGTCTGAGGTAAATACAACGTTTGAGATCCCTGATGACATATATGCTGGGTACTGCACACCTACTGAGGAAACCAAGAATGAGCGCAAAGTGCGCAAACAGAGGATAGAGAGGAGATGGGAAAGAGAATGGAGGGAGTACAGATATGTCACTCCTAAGTACATAAAGAAATTCGCACTCAATCCTCCATTCCCAAGAGCTCCATTGGCACCTGGCCAAATAGCAGATCCCACCAGCCTCAAGCGCGGTGAGGACTATCCTGATGAATGGGCCAAGCGCCAAACCAAGTTGGCTAAGCAAGCCAGAGAAGCAGTGAGGAAATTCAATGAAGACTCTGCTACTGCTGCTGCCTCTGCTGTCAAGCCAAAGAAGGCTATGTCTAAGAAGCCTGCGCACAGGCCAAGCTCCTCAGCAATGCCCTCACGGCCAGAATCATCAAAGCCCTCACGGCCAATTCCTCATGCTGCTCTTGTTCCTCCAAAGTCCTCAGCTCCTTCGCCAAAGCCTTCAGCTGTTCCGCCTAAATCCTCAGCACTTGTGCATCTCGCCTCGTGCCAAAGGACTGCTGGCATCTCCATTGCCTCAGGTGTCTCAGCTAGTTCCTCAGCTGGCCCCTCACTGCTGAAGACAAAGGCCACTGCTGGACGAGGTCCTCGCCCAAGTCCTCAAAAGAAGAAAGTCGCTTTCCAAGTGTCGTCTGATGAAGACGAAGCTGATGATGATGAACTTGCAGAAATCATCAGAGACAGGCAAGTCAGGGCTGCTAGAGCCAAATGATCAGAAGTGCCACTGCTTTTGGATCCCAAGCTGATCCTCGACTACATTGATGATTGGCACAAGGACCCCAACACTCCCTTGCCTGACTTCAAGCTGACTCCTGGCCAGAGTCACATGCTCACCCACTTCATTCAAGAACAAAAGTGGAAATTTGAGAAGGCCAGGCAGATCAAGAAAGCGCAGTACAAGAAAGAGTGCTATCTGAAGAAAAACGTTGTCTTTATGACAACTGAAGAACTTGTCACTATTCAGACTGAGATTAACAAACTCAGTGATGAATTTGAAGCATATCGCGCTGATTGGCTTGGAGCCAAGGTTCGTTTTGTGAAACTTGCGGATAACTTCACTTCCAATGTTGCAGCCCCAACGCAACAGGAAATTCCTTAGGCTGAAGCATCTGCTCAGTCTACTGAAGAAAATGCCAGCACCGCTGATGACAATCAGGCTGCTGAAGATAATGTGAGTTCAAGGGCTCATGACTGCATTCCAGCCGCTGAAGAAATTGCCAGGGCACCCACTAGTGGTGTGCCTGAAGAAACTGAAGAACTCAGGGCACCTGCATCAGTTGTGCGTGAAGAAAATCAACCAGATTCCTCAGCTGCTCCTGCACCAACTTCAACTCCAATCCTTCCATCTGCATTAGATGTGAAGAAGACCAAGGCTGCAGAGCATGCTGCAGTAAAGAAAAGGAAAGCATCAGCTGCTTCAGATTCTTCAGCTCCGAAGAAAATGAAGCCTATGACAAGTTCGTTTGCTAATCCGATTGATGTTGTTCCCATCTCAACCAGGCCATCAAAGGACCTTATTCCTTTTGATGAAGAATATGTGATACCTAGTGGATCTGATGAAGAAACTCCTTCTGCTGCTTCGTTTGGACCGTTAGATGAAGAAATTGAAGTGGATGCGATCCCTTCAACACCTATCATCTCCTCACCTATGCCTCAGTTCACAGCTGAAGAGGCTGGCGTTGAAGAAATGGAAGATGAAGATATGGACATTGGCTGCTCCACACCCGTAATCAGTGATGAATTCTGGGAAAGTCAGCATCCAAACTCTCCAATGTTCACCCCTCTACAACAAATTCCTCAGGCCCCCACACAAACTGTTCACATGGGCTCTGAAAAAACTCATCCCACTGCATCTGTCCATGAGGAAATTCCAGCCACTAGCACTGAAGAAACTGCTGCTGCTGAACAACCAACGACGTAGACTGCCACTGAGGAGGAACCAGAAATTCCTCAGCCTGAAGAACCTGCGATTGAGATTCCTGAGGTCGTGATGCAACTCACTGACACTCCTCTGCTGAAGCCAAAGGATCCTTTCTCACGCAAGCAAAAGTTCAAGGCTGATGATTTCTTCGGTGAGCACGTATTCTTCGAAGATTACAACCCATATGACTCTGCTCGCATTAGGAAGAGGCGTTTCTGGACTGCCAGTCAAGCAAATTTCTATTCCTCAATGCTGTTCAACAAGGAGAAAATCTTCTACCATGAGCATATTCGTCACGTGGATATGGAATCTCTGTCGTGCTTCGC
Source organism: Triticum monococcum (assembly GCA_034509565.1). NCBI lineage: Eukaryota > Viridiplantae > Streptophyta > Magnoliopsida > Poales > Poaceae > Triticum > Triticum monococcum. The sequence continues at coordinate 482,882,839 of CM067843.1, forward strand.
ACCAGTCCTCAGTGTTCTTCACGACGCTGGACTACTCAACTTTTGCTCTGACATTTGCGATTGGAATGAAGAACTGATTCTTCAATTCTATGCAACGCTGCACATCACCGGAGATGCTGAAGATGTGAATTCATCGGTGCTGGACTGGATGTCTGAAAACACTCACTACACTGCACCAGCCTCTGAATTGCTTCGTGCTCTACCACTCAGTCCTCCCCTTGAAGAAGCTTGCTGCATCTACAGTGAACCTGAGCTCACACATCATTACATGCAGGTGCTGATGAAACCTTTGAAGCCAGGTCAAGCACCAAGAACCAAATTCCTCGTGAAGGAATTGATGTACGTGCCCAGAACTGTCTATCGTATTCTTACGAGGACAATCAGTCCCATCAAAGGCTGTGACTCATCTGATGAGGAAATTGTTGGCATCATGAAGAATCTGGTATTCAACATCGTTCATGGCATTCCTGTCAATTATCACGATTTCTTCATGAGGACTATGGCCAATGTTGCACTGTCTCCGTCTGAGCTGAAGCCTTATGCACCTTGGATTATGAGATTCCTCAGGACAAGGTCTTCACTCAACTACAAAGCTGATTTCTAGAATCACCTCAGCTACTTGCCCCCAATTGAAGTCCTCAAGCAGACATATTCCTCAGTTGATGGAAAGAACAAGACATCAGTTGTAATAGATGAAGGCATTCGTCCATTGGATGGTCAGTTTCACAAAGCTACATCTTATTCCACCAATGATGACTCTGCCACACATGACTTTGCCAATGCACCTAAGTCCACTCCTCAAGCCACTGCTCCGCGCGTGATGACTGACCGTGAACTTCTCCTTAGTCTTCACCAGAAGGTGGATCGAAATCACAAATGGGTTAAGCGTTAGTTTGGTTCACTTCTTCACAACATGACTGCCACACACAATGCAGTGAAGAAAAACCACTACTACTTCCATCAAGTCTTCGTCGCACCTGGGCAATCCTGTCACATCTGTATGGTGAAGAAGATCTGAAGAACATGGGTCTCAAAGAAGATTTTGACTGGTCTGCACCTCCACCGAAGAAATTCAAGAAGGTCCAGGTTCCTTCTCTGGTGGCCAGCTCATTTTCTTCATCGCGCGACACTAATGAACATGAAGATTTGAACGACACTGCGGCAGGCCCTACATCAACAAACGACCCCAACAACGCTGGCGCTCCTTCATCAACGTGATTATCTTCAGGGGTGTTAGTCCTCATTTTCAATCCTTTTGGTCATTCGATGACAAAGGGGGAGAAATATGAGTTAGTCTTCAAGCGGGTCTACTATATGGGCGTTTTTTATTTGCTAAGTTACAACTCTCGTTCTTCTAAAACTTTATTGGATCGAGTTGTAATCTTAAACCCGATGGTGCTCTGATACTTTTGATGCACAGTGCTCTGATACTTTTGATGCACTATTCTACAGCTTATTCCTCATTAATATTATTGCACGCATGCTGAATTTCATCAGGCACCATATTTCATCATGCATTTCAAATTCTTCATATTATATGTTAAATGCGGGTATGAATTACAAGATATAGGGGGAGATCTCCATGATTCAACTCTTCAAGTGTGCATTGCTTCAAAGGCAAATTCCTCACTATGCACATCTTCAGGGGGAGTTCTTCTATATCTTGCAATCAAATTCCTCAATATCAGTAGTTACACTTCATATGTTTATCCCTGTTGAAAACTTAACCTATATTGTCATCAATCACCAAAAAGGGGGAGATTGTAAGTGCATCTAGTGCCCCTTAGTGATTTTGGTGTATTGAAGACTTATAGGTTAAGGGACTAATGCGTTTGTGAGTGTACACAGGTCTATAAGTCTATGAGGAGTTTGATATTTACAGGAAAAGTCGATCCCTAAAAATGGATATCTTTGACTGAAGATTTTGGTTTTCTGAAGACTTTCATGAAGACTTTGAAAGTGAAGAAATTGGTGTGTCCGTGAAGACTTGATATTCATGCGAGGAATATGAAGCTTGAAGACTTTCGTTTTCATAGCTTTGTTTTTCTCTTTCTTGAGTCATAGGAAACACCGTACTGTTAAAGGGGGTCGAGGAAATACTAAGGAAAAATTTCCATGTGATGCTCAACTCAAAATCCTACACCTACCAATCCCTTCGAGTGAAGCCATTGGAAATGTCATACAGTTCAGTCAATTTCTTCAGTGATAGAGATGAAGTTCTCCTGGCCTCTGAGGAATTTGTCCTGACTGAGGAGTTAGGAATTCGCCAGTGCGGATTGCCTACACAGTGAGGAACATGATACCCCTGAGGATTTTGCTACTCAAAATTCCGATCGTTGGTGTGCTATGCGCCAGCTGTCCCAAAATATCTATCCACCTAACGGTCATATCATTGAAGGGCATTTATGTCTTATCATGTCGGGCTGCTCCCTAGGCTATAAATAGCCGCCCCCCTACAACCACTAGCTGGTTGGCTGCTCCGAGAGAAATTGACACTTGTCATTTGAGAGCAACCCATCCTCTAAGGACTTTGAGCGAAAATCATCAAGTGAGGAAAAACCAAAAACCCAAAACCCAAACACCTACAAACCCCAAGTGATTGAGCATCACTAAAGAGATTGATCCTGAGTGGATCCGACGCTTGTTACCTTTGAAGACTGTGCTTCTTCCAAACGGGTAGGCGTCATGGTCTAGAGCATCCAAGAGGAATTGTGGATCGCCGAGTGACCAAGTTTGTGAAGGTTTGGAAGTCGCCTGAAGACTTACCATGAGTGATTGGACGAGGTCTGTGTGACCTTAGTTCAAGGAGAATACGGTGAGGACTGGGTGTCCTGAGCTGCGTGTTCAGGACTGGGTGTCCGGGACTGTGTGTCCTCAGGTTTAAATACTCAGCCGCTCCAACCAGACGTACAACTGAGACAGCAGTTGGAACTGGTCTACCAAATCATTGTCTTCACCAAGCTTACTGGTTCTATTTCCTCAACTCTTTCATTTCCTCATAACTGTGTTGTGTGTTTGTTCATATCTGTGTTTGAAGACTTTGACTGAAGACTTTCTCAATTTCCTCAGTTTAATTTTTTCAATATGTTTGTCTTCATCCTGTGTTATCCTGTGATTACGTTTCCTGTACTCTGTGCCTGTCTTCATTTCATCATGATGACTATGCTTGTATTCTGTTATGTTTACTTTTGAGTACTTATTCCGCTGCTAGTAGTTCTTCACTAAGGAATTTCTTCACCGGCAAATTCGTCAGTGAAGAATTTCATAAAAATCGCCTATTCAATCCCCCTCTAGTCGATATAACGCACTTTCAGACACGGACCCCCCTAAGTACCATAATCCCTCAATCCATCATAGGCGCAAGCACTCCCCCCCCCCTCGATCCTAAGTATGATTATCTCTTACTAGCCATCAGGAACATACGTATTGTCTCCTTCCATCCATACGTCTATCTCGATATCTCTCGGGGCATCTTCTATCGCGCACACACCTTGTCACTCGATCTCCCACCCATGTAGTCCCATCACGATATCCAGGGGATCTCTCTGTGACAAACATACACTCTCTCCTCCCCATGTCTGCATTTTCTCCGTACGTCTCTCTCGACCTCTCTCCCTTGTTTGTCAGACCCCTCTTGGCCATGTGCTAGGGGTCTTGCTCTCTCGGTTCCAAACAACCACACACTATCTCCTCACCTTGCCTTCATTGTCGAAGATGCATGTGTGATATGTTTGCATAAGACACGTACGCTTTTCTCTACTTTTATCATGTGTTGTCCATGTCTCTTTCACACACGCACACACACTTTTTTCACTCTCTCTCTTGTTAGGGACTCTGTCACGTCCATAAGCATATGGATGTTTTGAAAAGTCAAACCTCAGATAAGTTTGACCAGGTATATGTGGAGAAAAACATTTACATCTTGAACGATCATTAGATTCATCACAACATGTACTTACTTCATACTATCATTTATCTTTGGTATTGTAGATATAAGTAATTTCTTTATAAACTTGGTCAAAGTTTCAAAAGTTTGACTTAAAAAAATGTTGGAACTACATTATCGACCGGAGGGAGTAGCTCTTTCTCTCTCTCTCTCTGCTATCTCTCACGGGCTTCCCCTCTCACTCGAACTCTCTATACCGACGGATTATACGCTCACTGTGTCAGCGTATAGCTCCGTATATTGTTTAGTTGACCGGTCAACCAATCCACATGCTGCCTTGTCAGCTCGTGTTCTGTATCTTCGTGTGCTGGCCCATGTGGTAGTGGGTGAAAATAAGTAAACTAGAGGCCCATTTGACACGCGGTGAAGTAAACAAAGTTGAAACCACTCGGGGTAGCACCCCGCACGCTCGTAAATTGAGGGATCATTGAGGACAAACTTCTTGCGTGGGAAGAACGCACTCGCGCACAATTCACCACTGCGCGGCGGCATGCACAGAAGGACGCACTCGCGCACACCCAGCACACAACACACACCAGCACACGTGTACACCAGCGTCGCCGCCGGTTGAGATGGACGGCGAGGCAGCCAACAAGCGGAGGCGGCTCGAGCCAAAACCGCATCTGGCGAGCCTGGACTTCATCAGTAGCCTCCCCGACGACACGCTGCTCGTCATCATCGGCCTCCTCCCCACCAAATATGCCATGCAGACCACCCTGCTCTACAGGCGGTGGCGCCCCCTCTGGCGCTGCGTCCCCCTCAACCTCACCGTCGACAGCTGCCTCTGCGACGGGGATTGCAAACGCATGGCCGCAGTCTCCAAGATCCTTTCATCGCACCCTGGGCCAGCCAAACGCCTTGACATCCGCATGTTCAGTACCAACTGCAAGGTCCAACCCAAGTTCGACGAGTGGTTCTTATCCCCCGCCCTAGATCAGCTCGAGGAGCTCAGCTTTGAAGCTGGACGATGTCACTCTCTGCCGCCTTCCGCGCTCCGCCTCACGCCAACGCTGCCGCGCCAGCTTCAGCTCCTGCTATCTTCCCCAGATTAATGCCACGCCCGCTCTTCTTCTCCCTCAACTCAAGAAGCTCGACCTCTTCGACGTTGTCATCTCGAAGAAGGCTATGGAGCACCTGCTCCGCAGCTGTACTACGCTCAAGTACCTTCGTCTTGAGCAGATCCACGGTTTCATTAGCCTCCACATCGCCTCGACGAATCTCCGATGGATTGATGTGTCTTGCTGGCCCCGCAACAAGACATCAATTGGGAAGAGATCACTCCAGCTGTTCCACATTATGGTCATTGAGAATGCGCCTTTCCTTGAGAGATTGCTTGTATCGGATCTAGAAGGTCCAACAAACACTAGGGTCATTGACGCGCCGAAATTGACAGCGTTGGTGTACTCGTCTGCCAAATTCTCCCGAACTCTTTATTGGATCCGTAATCATTCAGTTACAGCACTCATCTTCTTCTCCGTCTTCTTGAAATTCACATTTTTAAATTTCTTCTTGATGTATTTACGACCGTCTTCCAGAAAATGATTCCCACAAGCTTGACCCAGTCCATGCGCACAGTGAAGATCTTAGCACTAAAATCTATCGGCCCCAATCTGGATCAAGTTGTTGGATTCCTTACATGCTTTCCGTGCATGGAGAAGCTACTCATCGAGGTGAAATTTCTTTCCTATAAGTAAACGATAATCACAACGTAGCTCAATTTTTTCGTAATTTTCCCAAATTACGATGACAAGTGTAGTGTTCAAAACTGCATCTACGCACTGCACCGAAAGAAATGTTTTTAGTATTTTTTCTCACGTGATCACCTTCATCGTTTTTATGCTGTACTACTATAGCAGCCTAGGCTAGTCATAGTGGAAAGTAACTTATGGTTACCCTAAGAGCAAGTACTACCTCCGTCCTGGTTTACTTTTCCAATTTTGTAGTATCAAAATTTGACCATAGATTTAACTGACAAAATGTTAATGCATGCCACTAAGAACTATATAGTTGGATTCGTATTTGAACATAATTTCAAATGGTGTAATTTTTAGTGACATGCATTGGCATTTTCTTAGGTAAATCTACGGTCAAAATTTTATACTAAATACGAGGTAGTACTACAAAAGTGGGCTATGTAGGCCAAAACATGTGCCAAATTCACTTGTGATGCATTTGGCATCGATGCCCCTCCATTGCTCACCTGGTGTCCCAATCTGGATCACCTACTTTGCTCTGGTGCCAAATTAACTCACGCAATGAAAAAACACTGCGTGGGAGAGAGAGAGGACTGAGGCAATAAAAAAACACTTGTTTGGGAGAGTGAGAGGCTGGTGTAGTTGCTTTCATTGATTAGTTTATACATGTGGGTCTGTGTGCACAGTGGTGCCAACTCTCTCACATCACGAGAGCGGTGCCAAAATCTTTTGATTTGACATCGATGCGTATTATGTGGCATACTTTTGCGAAATATGGCATCGGCCACATAGTGGAAGGCAACAAATGCCCAAGCTCTTCACGTGCTCCTAGTTAAATGAGAGGAAACACACACACACACACACACAGAGAGAGAGAGAGAGAGAGTGAAAAATACCACTAGCCAGCCAACCCTATTGTATGAGCGAATGAAATTGGTACCTCTTGATGACACGGCAATCTTATGCAGCCAGCTGCTCTAATATGTTCTCTTCTTTTGCAGATAAAACAAGACCCAAAAGTGAAAAATGTGTTGCACTATAACAATCTCATCGAATGCCTTGATCTCCATCTTACAGAAATTGATTTGATCGACTACCGAGGCAGCACATCTGAGATTAAATTGGCCAGGTTCTTTGTTCTGGAGGCAAGTGTGCTCAAGGTAATGAGGTTTAGCGTTCTTTGGCGCAACAATGAATGGCGTGCTGATCACCGCAAGCGTCTAAGCCTAAATGACAAAGTCTCCGCAGAAGTTGAATTTGTTTTTGAAACATCAAGTGGCCAGAGACTCGAAAACTTATTTGCCCATTAGTGACTTGTCAGGGCGGTGGATTTTAGTTTGTACGATAATGCTGCATCCACCTAAAGTAACGAAAGTTCTTACGTAAACTTCCTAGTAATTCCCTCTTCGTAGGTGCAGCATTACTCCTAACATTTGTAATATCAGTTTGAAACTTGTAATATTGCCGTGTCCTATTCCTGCATTTTCAAAATCCTGCAAATCAAACAGGTCCTGAGTTGGTGATGATGTTGTGCCTCCCATCTTTCACCAATAGCCATCGGATCTAGATCTGACGCATACAAACCAAGCTTCTCCATTTTTGCAAAAAGATGCCCGCACTTGTTCCCTATTTACAAACAATTCCTTGTCTCTCACAATCAGCCTCATCTCCTCCCCACCACATCTAGGAGTAGAAGGCCGTGGAAAAATCTGGCGCGATGGCCGCTGCCGGAGCCGTCCACCCCCAATCTTGGTGTTCCGTGCAATGCACGGGTATCTACGCACGGGAAATTATGTCGAACAGGGCTAGTTGTAAGCAGGCTGGCTCTACAGCCATGATGATAGTGACTACAGACGGTGAGGCTGACTATGGTATGCCGAACACGGCGCCTATACTCAGGTGTCATCTTCGGCGCAGGGTCTTGTCACTTCACTATGAGGAGCAGCACGTAATAATTTGACCAACGGGTAGTACAGTGCTAGTACTCCTACTACTACATTGGCAGTACTACTACTAGTACTAGTAGCACCACCGTCTGGATTTAGGAGTACTACCACGTCCATCTGGATTTTAGTATTGACTAGCAATATCTAGTAATGCATGTCACCAAAAATGTACTACTCCCTCTATAAATAAATACATGGTGTTTTATTCCTATCGGCGAGAGAACTTAATGTTTTTTTGCTAACTAGAGTACTGTAATAGGATTACATGCAATGAACTAAACACTGCATGTCATGTTTGGTACTAGTCTCAAGTCATTGAAAGCATGCACGGCCCACATCTCTCATTGGTTGATATGTCACGAAATAAGAAACAAGGAGGGAGTTAATGCATCGTGCCTAAGTATTTTGGGATTATTTGGTTTTCGTAAGGTGACTTACACAACATTTTTGTTTACATGCATTAACATTTTATTAGTTAAATCAAAGGTCAAAACTTGGCGCAAAATGCAAAGGGGACCAATAAACCAGTAAACATCAAACTTCTCTCGTTTGGCCCCAACTAGAGGTCCGGTGAGATGACTATACTACACCGGCACGGAGGGGGACGCGGCTTCATTGACTTATGGCAACTGCCTTTGGGTGAATGACATGTGGCCCCAGGGGGTGGCTGGCCCACCTATCATACAGCCAAAGGCAGATGCAGTAGAGGGCCGAGGAGTAGTACGAAATCCTACGCACCTACGCACGCTAACCAAGGGCTGAGTGATCACTCAAATCGCAAGATCAGTTGACTAGAAGCTACGCTAGACCCATGGAGGCGATGAGCGCGAGCATCAGCCGGCTGTGCCAGATGGTCCACGACGCCGGCCTGCGGCCCGACAGGTAGTATTGCTTGAGGCCGCTGTCGGCGTTCTGGGAACGGGGGTCCCCAGACTTGCCTGCCTGCGGCGTGGCTCGAATGGGGGCCCAACATGGCCCATCTTCATCAAGCACAAGACTCAAGACCCTCGCGAGGGGCCAAGCCTCGCGAGGCGGACGACGCGGCGCATCCTCAGGCAGCCTCCTCAGGCTGGCTCGCGAGGAAACGGAGATATCAAGGCGGGGTGCCTCGCGAGGTGCCCGTGACGCAAGCCATGACGATCGAGGGCACCAGGCGGGCGCCAGCGCGCGGAGCATCCTTCTTTCCTCTTTGGCGCAAAGGGGGCAAGCACAGCCGCGGAGTACCGAGGCATCAGGCAAAGGTTGCCGTTTCGGTGCAACGAGACCAGGACCAAGCGGACTACAAGACGGAGGTCACCATGGAGCCCAGTACGGCGTCATCACCAGAGCCTTTCGCAGGCGAAGACCACCTTTTGTCAGGATAGATGTACCCGCTGTCCCCCTTCAAATTAGCCTGCCGTTGTTGGCTCCCTTCCCGCTCAATATTTGGGAAGAGGACCAGGGCCTCTATAAATAGGGACGGCCACCCACGTAGGAAAGGGTTCAGGTCGAGCAGTTGGTTGGTCCGGCTAGCAAGTAAAGAGAGAGAGAGAGATAGAAAGAGAAGGTGACCGAACTCCTCCCAGTAGTTCGTCGCCCCAGCCAAGAACAGACCCTCACGAGGCTGTTATTCCTTGTATTGTTCTTCATCACTAGCCCAGGAGGCAATCCATCCACCATACACTGGAGTAGGGTATTACACCACAATGGTGGCCCGAACCAATATAAATCTTGTGTCTCTCGTGTGATTCCTTTAGTAGTTTAGATCCTTGCGAGGCGGAGAGGTTGAGGACGTGATTTCCGCGCGCACCCCAGTGTTCGAACCTTAAGGGTCTGCCGGAACCCGAAATCCAACATTTGGCGCGCCAGGTAGGGGTGCGCCGGAATTCGTCTTCCACCGCTCCGTTCTCCTCCGACCGTCGCATCCATGTCTGACGCTCGTCGGGCCCGCGCCGAGCGCCGGGCCGCCATCGCTTCTCACGTCGCCCAGACGGCCCCCGTCGGTGGGCGTCCTCGTCGTTCCCCGTCGCCTGCCGTCAACGCCGCCACCGGCCCGGCGGGGGGCGAGCAGCAAGCATTGTCTCAGCACCCGTCCGTGCGGCAAGACGGCCGCACCGCCACTCCATCACTCGCTCCAGCCGGTTCTTTGTCCCGCGTGCTCCGTGCACCCTTGGAGGCTCGAGCTGCGCTCCTAGCGGCAAACGAGCTCCTGCGCTACCGCCCCGTCGACGACGTCTACGAGGAGTGGCTCGACCGCGTCGCCAAGCTTGTCCGCGCCGCAGGGGGCTCTTCCGCGCCGTCCGTCCCTCTGCGCCACACTCTGCCCCGCGCAGGCAACGAAGCTCCAGAGGCGCACCAGCCGCCTCCCCTCCAAGAAGATGCCATGGTTCCAAGGCGCTTGGCCCCTGGGCGGAACCCACTCCGTCAGGCGCCAGCGCAGCAAGAGCGGAGCTGCCAAGAAGCTCCTCGCTCGTAAGGGGCTGCCAGGGCCCTCCCTGCTCCGGCGCGCCAAGACCCCGCCCTGCTCCTAGCTGCAGCGCGTGGGGACCCTCAAGACCGAGCTCTCCACCAATCGAGGCCTTTTGTGGCCACCGCGGGCTGCCATGCCTACACCACTGAGCTACGCAGCGTCGCGTGGCCCAACAAGTTTAAGCCTGACCTGCCTCCTCGCTACAACGGCACAACCGATCCCGCAGAGTTCCTCCATCTCTATGGGCTGGGCATCGAGGCTGCCGGCGGGGATGAAAAGGTCAGGGTGAACTGGTTCCCCATGGCGCTCAAGGAAGGAGCTCGAACCTGGCTCCTGAATCTGGCTCCAGGCACGATCTCCTCCTGGGACCAGATGCGCGCCTGCTTCATCGCCAACTTCCAAGGGACTCGCGACCGGCCACCCGACGTGAGCGACATGCGCCGCATCAAGCAACAACCCGGAGAGACCCTGCAAAAGTACATCCCGCGCTTCAACAGCGCGCGCCTCAAGATCCCCAAGGTGTCCGAGGAGGCCATCATCTCGGCCTTCTCCGACGGCGTGCGCGACGTCAAGATGAAGGAGCAGCTATTCAACTTGGCAAACAAGTGCGCCAGGGCTGAGGAGGGACGTCTCTCCCTCCTCGAGCTGCCTGCCACGGACCCAGAAGAGAAGAAGCCCAAAGCCAAGGACGCGAAGCGCAAGGGGGCTGCCGTACTCGCGGCAGAACCAGACACAAAGCGGGGCAAGGATCTGCCCAAACCCTCCAGAGGCAGCCGGTACTGCGTGTACCATGACCTCCACACCCACAACACCAACGAATGTCACAAGCTCCGCACCGTGCGAGAAGGGAGGATCGGCCATCGCGCTGACCGTGCTGACCGGGGCTACGGCCGAGGAGGAGGAAGAAACCCAGGATGCTGGGAAGAACGCGGCCCGCGCCAGGGGTGGTGCGACCAACCTCGCGAGGACCGCTGGCGGGACCTGCCTCGCGAGGGAGACTGGAGGGATCAGCCTCGTGAGGATCGCCCTCATGGCAATGCAGGCCTACCTCCGCTGCCGCCTCAGCCAAGGAGTAACGAAGACCGCCATCAAGACGAGGGGGCTGGGGGCTTCTAGGAGCCGCGCGCAATCGCCTGCATAATGGGCGGAGCTCAAGCCCCAGCCTCTCAACGTATCTTCAAGAAGTTTGCCCGTGAAGTGAATGCAGTTCTCCCCAAGCTCGAAGCAACGCGCCCCCTCAGGTGGTCGGCGTGCCCCATCACGTTAAGCTCGGCGGACCAGCTCAAGTGCGCGGCCACGGCAGGAGTCCTCCTGATGCTCTGCTCCCCAGTCATCAGCAACGTGCTGGTCACGAAGACCCTCGTCGATGGTGGGGCAGGGTTCAACGTCCTGTCCGTGGAAACATTCAACAACCTCCAAGTGCCCTATGACTAGCTTCAGCCAACCAAGCCTTTCTCCGGGATCACCGACGGTTCCACAGTCCCGATCGGGCAGGTCCGCCTCCCTGTCACCTTCGGGGCTCGCAGCAACTACCGCACCGAGCTCATCGACTTCGACATCGCCCACATCCGCCTGCCATACAATGCCATCCTCGGGTACCCAGCGCTGGCCAAGTTCATGGCTGCGACTCACCACGGCTACAACGTCCTCAAGATGCCAGGAAGTGGCGGTGTCATCACGGTGCCCTGTGAAGAGAAGGATGCAGTGTGTTCCCTGGAGCGGGCCTATCAGGCCGCGTCACTAGAAGACCCAGATCGCGGAAGCAGGAGGCTTCCTGAGACCACCCCCAAGAAGAAGAAGACATTGTCAGGCTCGGCCCCTCAGGAGGCAGGCCCCTCAGGGCCCGCATCTGCCCAGGGGACCCTCCTTCCATCGCATAGGAAAGCGCACCCGGCGCCCTCCTCAGGCAGGGCTCGGGGGCTCTCACCTGGAGGGCCACCGACCTAGCCAGGGTCACGAGGGAGGCGCTTGGGCACCATGTGGAGGCGTCCTTCACAGCACGTTTCCCTTGAGAGGGAGCCAGGCGAGGAAGGTCAGACCAGCAAGAGTTCGTTAACAAGGCCATTCAAGAGCTACATGAGACGAGGATCATGAGAGGTTGCCGCCGCCTGCCAGCTGCGGCCCCACATCCAGGCGAGGATGGTGGGCTGGCGTCTGCGTCGACGTACCAGGGCTCAATCAGATCACCATGACGGAGCGCCTCTGGCCCTTGCAAGTGGGGCGCTGCGGAGGTCCACCCCACAGCTATGTTCGCATGCCTCACGGCCTGCCGAGCATGGCTGCGGCGTACTAGCGCCTCATGAGGGGTGTCGTGGAGGCTTAGGAAGACAGGCATTCCGCGGCCTTGGCGGAGATGGAGGCAGCTCGCGAGGACTCACCAGTGCCTCCGGAGCCTCCCGAGGCCCCGGGGCCTAGGGGCTCGTGAGGATCAGCTTCCGCAGCCCACCGAGCCTACTGCACCAACGCCACTACGCCGACGACATCCTCAGGTGACATCTTTCAAGTTCCGTTCTCAGCTGGGAGCACCCTCCCAGGGTTGCATCACTCCCAAGCCGCGTGGGTCCGTCCCCGCGGCATGTATCTGCATTTACCTTTCCGTTGTTAGTTTGCTTTGTTGGGGGCGCCCCTCGGGCTACATCATCCCCAAGCCGCTCGGGCCAGACCCAGCGGCGTGTACCCCACTCGCATTTATTTCCAACTATGCATTTGCCTATCACGCTTGATTGCATGATGCCCGTCTACGGCATCCCTTCTTCTCCATGTCGACTACTTGCACGTTAAAGGGGGGGTGCCTGAGCATCGCGACTCAGGGCTCTTACTGGGTCTCCAGCCCTCACCCTCTAGCCTTGTCCATGGCATCGTGACCTAGCATACCAGCGACGGCTAAGACTAGCTCGAGGGCCGGGACCCGAGGACGTAGAGTACCGGCATCTAACCAAATTTTGCAGGGACACATCTCAAGATACAGCCCAGTGTCGGGCGCAACCCGCCCAGAGGTAGGGCCTCGTGAGTCCCGCGCTGGCTCACGGGTGCCCAGATACACCTCACCTAGCTCTACCGTGCCGGTCACGTGTCAGGGCGGGGCTGTATACGCCCCAGGGGCTCCTCCCGGAGGGGAGCCCCCTCCCACGTACCAGTGGAAGCACCATGCTCCGCGCTGGCTGACGACACTGCCGAGGCGCGGCTATGCCCGTACACATACGGAAGCGCTATGCTCCGCGCTGGTGATAAACAACTGGGGGTGGCCTCCGGGCCGCATTAACCTCAGGGAGCCCAGAGCTCAGTGGCTGGCCTCGTCGCAACACCTCCCCTCGGGAGTGCCGCGCGAGGGGGCTGGGCACGGGGGCTACGGCTGGGTCACGCCCAGACGTACGCCGCCCAGCCAGGCCCCTCGGGCCTGGTTCGTCGCGCGTCTCTCCCCGAGCAGAGCCAAGGTATGAAGGCCGTTTGCGCGTCAAGGGGGACTCCTGAGCATCGCAACTCAGGAGACTAACTGGTCTCGTATCCCCTCACTCCTTAGTTCCGAAAGGCTATGCTGGGTGAGGTACGCGCGGGGCCGGGCTCTGCAGACGTAGAACGGTAGCCACGCATACATCTCGCCTCATCACCCGCTGTTCGCGCGTCAATGGGGACTCCTGAGCATCGCGACTCAGGAGCCTAACTGGCTCCGTAGCCCCTCAATCCTTAGTTCCGAAAGGCTATGCTGGGTGAGGTACATGCGGAGTCAGGCTCTGCAGACATAGAACGGAAGATACACCTACATCGCGCCTCCCTACTTGTTGTTCGCACGCCAAGGGGGACTTCTGAGCATCCCGACTCAGGAGCCTAACTTGTCACGTAGCCCCTCACTCCTTTGGTCTCGTTCTGGTTTCCGGTCGGGGCTAATGCTGGGTGAGGTACGCGCGGGGCAGGGCTCTGCCGGCGCAGAACACAAGCAAGTAGGGAAGAAAAGCATAAAATCCAAGGACCTTAAAAGCAAATATTACAGTCCATACTGTCGTCCCAATGCCAAATGCAAGTTTAAATGCCTCCCCGAGGCGTGGTACATGTGCAGGAATCGAAAGGAGAACAGGAATGGAACGGAGTCACTTGTCGACGGTGAAGCTGTGCGGAGCGGCTTCGCCTCATGGAGCGGCGGGGCCGGCAGTGCCTTGCCTTGGCTTGGTGCTGAAGGCCCGGAACTTCTCCAGCAGCGCCTCCGCGTGCCCCTTCACGGCTTCAATAGCGGCGGCAGCACCCTCGCCACTCACCGGTTCCAGCAGGCCGTCGAGGTCGGCGTTGGGATCATGAAGGTAGACGTGGGCGAAGACCCGCGTCAGCACAGCAGAAGACAAGACCTGCGCCTCGGCCTTGGGGCCGATGCCAAGGGCGACATCCCCAAGGGCCTTGACCAGGAAGGGAAGCAGCTTGGCGGGGCCGTCCTCGTCACCAGCTAGTGGGCTGTCCAGGCCGCTCTCGTAAAGCATCTTCAGCGAAGCACGGGCATCTTTCTCCATGTCCGCGAAGGCCACGCGATCCTCGGCAAGAACCCGGGCCTTGGCATCCAGCTCGGCCTTCGTCGCCTTCAGCTCCTTCTTCAACGCGCCTAAGAGGTCGCGGCGCTTCTTGATCTTGGCCTCCTGGTCCTCGAGCGCCGCCTCGCGCGCCTTCGCCCCCTTCTCCAGCTCTTGGCACAGGCAGACCTCCTCCGCAAGCTGGCCTTGCAGCTCGTCCTCCAGCGCCTTGCAACGGCCGCGGACTTCAACCACTTCTCCCAGGGCTGCGTCACGAGCAGTGTTCGCTTCGAGGGTGGCTTCCCTCTCTCCGTCACAGGCCGTTGAGGCCTGAACCAACGCCGCCCAAATCGAAGCATCAGAGCGAATCCACCCCGAAGCCAGTTCCAGGCGCCCGGCCACCAGGCGGGGGTCGGCGCCGAGAAGATCCTGCCGCAGCCGGTCCAGTTCGGCAACGACACGCTCCAAGATGGAAGAAGGAGGCGGAGAAACGTCGGTATGCCCCAAGACAACAGGAGGGGCCGGGGAAGCAACGGTCACTGGAATGGGAGGAGGAAGTAGCGGCGGCGAGGCCGCAGCGTCCTGAAGCAGAGTCCTCTGCGCCTCCGTGGCCTTAGCAGCAGCGCCAGACGAGGGCACCCCCGGAGTCACTTGGGCCGTGGGGGCTGAGCTCGCCCCAGCCAGCTCAGCCAAGCCTCGCAAGGATGAACGGGCAGGAGAGGCCCGTGCAGCACGATCTCCCTCCCCTGCAGGCGAAGGCGTCGTCATAGGAGGGACCTCAGGAGCCCCATTCGGCTTCTTCGCCGCTGGCGCCAGCCTATCCAAGAGAAGCAATCATCAAGCCTCGTCGGCAGGACAAGAAACAAAAGATCAAGGATCAAGCACTTACGGGTCTTCGCCGGTGAGCTCGGGCAGCCTCCGGCCTAACTTGAAGCCTGACAGCCGGCTGGAAGGGTCGACCTCAGAAGCAGAAGGCGCGCCCACGGTTCGCCCCAGAGCCGGGACGGATCCGCGGGATATCAGCGCGGTCCTGTCCTTCTTCGGAATCGGGGGCCAGCTCCCACTGCCTAGCACATCATCATCATCATCATCATCATCATCGCTCGGCGAAAGGCGGAGAGTACGGGGCGAGCGCCGAGGGAGGGGAGCCCTCGACTCTCCGTCGGTCGCCCCAGAGTCGGGCCCCTCTCCCCGCTCCTCTTCGCCCTCCTCCTCATCGCTGGAGTCGCCAGAGGGCACGTCCACCGGTCCTTCAGAAGCCACCGCGGGCACGAGCCCATCCCCGTTAAAAACAGGCATGGACTTCACCACCCGCTTCCAGTCGTCGCGAAGGAACAAGGGCTCGGGAGCGCCCTTCGGCCTTGCCACCTCGCCCCCGACTAGAGATTGGAGAACCGCGGTCACATCCTATTCGTCCATAGCCTCGGGGCACGGATGAGGCCTCCACATCGGAGGAGAGTACTCCCGGAGCGGGGCCAGCTGGTGCTCCAGGAACTCCTTCAGTAGCGACACACCGGTCAACTTCGCCGTCGCCATGTTGGCCGGCCTCAGGTCTGCGTCCATCTTCTCCAACACCGGCTTCATGCGGGGGTCCATGAGCTCCGCTCGGCACCAGTCGCTGGTGCTCACGGGTTGCTCCGCGGGCAAGATCAGCCGAGGGAGGATGCGCCCGACATCTGTCAAGATCCACTTGCTCTTGAAGCCCTCGATCCTCTTCTCGGGGTTCGAGATGGTAATGGTGTCGCTATACACGACGAAGCCCGCACACGCAGAAATAGAGCTGCCGGTGATCCGGAGGTAGAAGTAGTGGCGCAGCAGGGCCACCGAAGGCTGCACCCCCACGTGGGCCTTGCAGTAGTAAGCGAAGATCGCCAGAAGGAGGACAGAGTTGGGATGGAGATGCAGAGCCTGCAAGTTGTAATGGCGGAGGACGGAGAAGAAGAACTCGGAGAAGGGAGGCAACAAGCCTGCAGCAATGGAGCTCGCAAAGAGAGGATAAAAGGTGCTCCCTCGGTCCTCGGGGGTGGCGGAGCTGGCCTTGAACATCTCCGTCCCGTTGACGCCCTGCACCATCGCCATCCGGCACAGCCGGGCGAAGCTCGCCTTGGACACATTCGGCGGATCCAGAGCAGGGGAGTACCAAGCTTTGGCCGGAGGTTGGCGAGGCGCCATGGCTTCCTAGGTCACGCAGCTGGAGTAGATCTGGAAGTTTAGAGGAAGAAAGAGGAGGCGCAAGAAAGGGGATCTGAGCGACGACCGGAGAGAGCAAAAGGCGAAGCCTGGGCAGATGCCGCTCCTTTACCAACCTGCGTGGTTGCTGAAGCACCCACGTCCCGTCAACCGCCACGCGGCGCCCGAGGCCGCAGTCTGTTAGGGCCCGCGGCGCTTCGCCCTTACCCTTTCGCCTCTCGGCACGGCCAAGCCCATGCGCGCCACGGGCCCGGGGGCTACTGTCGGTGTTCTGGGAATGGGGGTCCCCAGACTTGCCTGCCTACGGCCTGCGGCGTGGCTCGAATGGGGGCCCAACATGGCCCATCTTCAACAAGCACAAGACTCAAGACCCTCGCGAGGGGCCAAGCCTCGCGAGGCGGATGACACAGCGCATCCTCAGGCTGACTCGCGAGGAGACGGAGATATCAAGGCGGGGTGCCTCGCGAGGTGCCCGTGACGCAAGCCATGACAATCGAGGGCACCAGGCGGGCGCCAGCTCGCGCAGCGTCCTTCTTTCCTCTTTGGTGCAAAGTGGGCAAGCGCAGCCGCGGAGTACCAAGGCATCAGGCAAAGGTTGCCGTTTCGGTGCAACGAGACCAGGACCAAGCGGACTACAAGACGGAGGTCACCATGGAGCCCAGTACGGCGTCATCACCAGAGCCTTTCGCAGGCGAAGACCACCTTTTGTCAGGATAGATGTACTCGTTGTCCCCCTTCAAATTAGCCCGCCATTGTTGGCTCCCTTCCCACTCAATATTTGGGAAGAGGACCAAGGCCTCTATAAATAGGGACGACCACCCACGTAGCAAAGGGTTCGGGTCGAGCAGTTGGTTGGTCCGGCTAGCAAGTAAAGAGAGAGAGAGAGAGAGAGAGAGAGAGAGAGAGAGAGAGAGAGAGAAAGAGAAGGTGACCGAACTCCTCCCAGTAGTTCGTCGCCCCAGCCAAGAACAGACCCTCGCGAGGCTGTTCTTCCTTGTATTGTTCTTCATCACCAGCCCCAGGAGGCAATCCATCCACCACACACTGGAGTAGGGTATTACACCACAATGGTGGCCCGAACCAGTATAAATCTTGTGTCTCTCGTGTGATTCCTTTAGTAGTTTAGATCCTTGCGAGGCGGAGAGGTTGTGGACATGATTTCCGCGCGCACCCCAGTGTTCGAACCTTAAGGGTCTGCCGGAACCCGAAATCTGACAGCCGCCAGGGCGAGGGGTCGCTTGGACGACAGCTTCGCATCCTTGTTCGACGAGGTCCTCGTCGGTTTCCTTGAAAAGTTCACCATCGTCAAGAAGCTTGCGAACGACTTTGACGTAAGCCTCCAGCCGACGCGCCCAGGCTCTGCGATGCCCGCCACCCTCAACGGCCACTATGGTAACAACCTCTTCGACGCACGGGTGGCCCTGCGACTGCCCGCCGTCGCGCCGGAGAATGTCCACCTCAAGGTCGCGCTCGCCGCGCAGCGCCTGGCGCAGCAAGACACCATCAACATAATCACCCACGTCTGCACGCAAATTGTCCACAAGGACTAGTACATGCAAGAGGAGGACGATAGGACGCTGGCCTTCTTGGAGCGCAGGGCAACCTTGGACGACACTGTTCAGAAGCACGTTCAGCTCGCCGCCAACGCCGCTGCTCCTCACACGTCGGTTGGTGACCCGACGCACTAGGGCGTGAGGATGTCGTTGAGCGTTGATGGATCCGTATGTATTTTTATCCTTTCGTCAAATCCATGTAGTAGTATATGATACTACAATAATTATCTTACCTTTCGCATCAACTTCATAATTTTCGTACGTCCTCCATGCATGAACGGCGCCAGAAGCAAACTTCTCATTACTCTAGGCAAAATCGTTATTTTCTATCTATCGGTCGCACCATGGAGCAGAACCCAATTTTACAAGTTACGAGTTCAAAAGGAAAAGCCTGCCATGTTCGCGTCGCACCCCCACACGGTTGGTCCGGCATGCCGCTCAAGCGGGAATGCGTGCGGTGTTGCATTTTCACTTACAAGTGGGACCACAGTTGAGCAAACCGACTATCGGCAAACCCCCACCCCGCCCACCGCGCGATGGCTGAGAAAAGAGGACAGGAGGGAGACGAGATGGCTGTAGCATGGACTCCAAGAAAATTGGTGTCAGATGGGACTCGTGTGGGTGGCGTGTGCCGTACTGCTAGACGTGAATGCTAGTTATGGCCCATGCCACCCCACTATATCGAGCCTATATCGAGGTACGTACAACAAATTTCCTGCAGTCCGTGCTCAGCCCTCCTCTATCTCTCTTCTCAGCCAGCCAGCGGACGCACGGAGCCCATCGTCTGTTTTCTCACATGCGGCCCCACATGTCAGTGAAAACGCAAGAGGTCCCACTGAACCTGCACATCTTTCACCTCGACATGCTGGTGATGAAAAACAAATCCAATAAAGATCTTCGGTGGCCGCTTTTGGAGTAAGATTCTATTTACAGTTTAACCCAAGATGCACATCTCGTGGCTTCAACTACCACTCTATTTTCTTTCATGACACGACCTGGATGCTGGATGTACCATGTGTCGGCAAAAGGAGGAAGAACCCGACCAAATCTTCGGTTCTGCTCTCGGATTAGACTAGTTGTGCTAACTTAAAAAATTTATTGTGTACTCCCTCCATTCCAAAATACTTGACTTCCATTTGTCCAAAAATGGATGTACCTATATACTAAGACATGTCTAGATACATATATACTGACAACTAGAAGGCATGTAGTATTGTGCAACGGAGGGAGTAGAATGGATGCAAGTTTTTGTATTGGGAAGAAGAGTACATCCATATATTGATAGAGCGCAATTTAGTAGATGTTCTATCACTTTTATCTAGTATAGAATAGAGGCTAGACATGAGACTAGATGCGAGGAAGCAACATCTACTTCTTTACACTCGAAGAAGAAAGAAGCATGCAAGATCGAGCCTCCGCAGATCAACAATGAATGCATCGAGAAGGCACTAATCCAACTTACTACAGGAGTAGTCAAAATTATCATTTGAGTTCGTGCAAAATGGAGGTCCGTTTGGGGTCGTGTGTTGGAGTTGGCCTTACAATTGGACCGCGGTTAAGGAAACCGACTATCGGCAAACCCCCACCTCTCCCGCCGCGCGATGGCTGAAATTAGAGAAACGACGAGGTTGAAGAGATTGCTCTCGCACGGACTCCAAGAAATAATATGGTGTCAGATGGATGTCGTGGTGGTGGCGTGTGCCGTACTCCTCGACGTGAATGCTTGTTCTGGCCCATGCCACCCTACTACTCCTACTACTTACTCCTACTATATAGTATACTACTAGTATATCGAGGATTCGAGGTGCTGGTTACGTACAACGAACACATTAACATATGGCTACAGTAAGAACACCTACCCGACGCGCGAAGCATGTGAAGCTAGTACAAATAGTGTACTACTATTGTTGATTGGCCTCATCCGATAACCTGTTGCAATGCACGTACAATTATGTATTCGGAAAATATTTTTTTGCCTCGTCGCACCACTCACTCAGAGAAGCGACTCGAAAGCCATTCATAAATTTAGTAAGTTTATCACAGGCATATCACTTTATTAGATAGAACAACAGATCATCAACCCACATCGACAACGAGGATACATTATAAATACTAAAGTTTTCACCACACAACAAATAACAAGCAATGAAATGAACTTCAACTCAACCATTCCTCGGCGTTGGAAACGCTTGCTTTGAACCACAAGTGATTCTCTGGGACGGGCCATGCATTGTCGATCTGGAGACCAATGCAGGACTGATCATCCAGGCTGAAACGGCCTACTATATCAGTACCAAGGTAGGGAACCATGCAAATGTCCGAGGTATAGACACAATTGCTTCTCATAAATGTGTCAACAGCGGTTGGATCGCCTTTCACCATCATCGGATAGTTTCGTCCAAGGAAGAGCGAGTTTTCTCCAAGACTATCAATTCTGTGCCAGGGAGAAGGAGTTTGCGCTAGCACACTAGTATCCATCCTGAATACCATGCAACGGGTGTTGGAATAGGTCCGGAGAGTGCGACCATGGGAGACTACACCTGCTTCCTTAGCAGTAACATCATCAGTGGGCTGTATACACACAAGAATAGGTAATCCATCGGAATTAATTGCCAGGCGCCACAGAGTATATCGGCGCTGCTCGTCCTCATGCTCGTGATCATCACCATCGTCATCTCCCCCTTGGTTATAAAAATCTTCAAGTATAGGTGGTGGGATGTCCACGGGACTTTAGAAACACAAGAAGAAGGTTAATTAGTAAAGGGAAAGTTGCTAACCCGCATGCATGTGGATGAAACAATTATAATTATGGTGGAAGACAAACGTACCGAAAAAACGAGGATCCCATGCAAAAACAGTGCCACGAGAGGTGGCAGCAAACACAAGATCCTTGTATTCAATTGCATCACAGTACACATCCGTGTATAGAAACTGATTTTTGAGTAATATCCATCCAGTCGAACCACGAAGGACGGCAACTAGCTTGTCGAAGATAGCAACAACATCATAGTTTTTGTAATTCCAAGAGTAGTTGGGAACTCGACAAATTGCTATCTTTAGTACACGACAGTCACCATGATCGTATTTGAACGTACGTAGATCATCTGTGTGCTCAACCTCAGGGCACTCGGAGATTTTTGGAAGTGGAATCCGCTGATGAGTGTACACATTCACAAGTTCCCACTCGCAATTGTACCGAATATAAACAACCCAATCACATTTGCGCCAGCCCAGGACTTACCCTTAAGCGATGGCATCTTGACATCACACGTATCATTATCAAGCGGCATGAACTTGCACAAGGCGAGGTCACCGTCATCCGCTCACCGGCGAGCAGGGTCACAACGAAGAAGATAGGGGAGATCAAACTGCTCCTTGACCCTTGGGTTCCTTGCAATGATGTTATTAGTTGAGTCGAGAATGGGCTGGAACGAACCTGCCATGCTAGCCGAGGTGATGACGTCGCACCGATCAATGAGTTCCTCCACCACGTCATCTTTCAGATTGGGGCAAGAATAATGAGGTCGTTTCCGGCCTGTTCCCTCCATGGAGAAGACGATCGAACAATGGCAGAAGAATGGGTGAAGGGCTGAAGGAAAATGGAGGAGGGAGAGTGTCGGTGTCAAAACCGGCGGATCTCGGGTAGGGGGTCCCGAACTGTGCGACTAGGCCGGATGGTAACAGGAGGCAGGGAACACGATGTTTTTCCCAGGTTCGGGCCCTCTTGATGGAGGTAAAACCCTACGTCCTGCTTAATTAATATTGATGATATGGGTAGTACAAGAGTAGATCTACCATGATATCAAGGAGGCTAAACCCTAGAAGCTAGCCTATGGTATGATTGTTGTCTATGGAGTTGATGAAGTTGTCCTACGGACTAAAACCCTCTGGTTTATATAGACACCGGATAGGGTTAGGGTTACATAGAGTCGGTTACAATGGTAGGAGATCTTGAATATCCGGATCGCCAAGCTTGACTTCCACGCCAAGGATAGTCCCATCAGAACACGGGACGAAGTCTTCAATCTTGTATCTTCATAGTCCAGGAGTCCGGCTGAAGGTATAGTCCGGCTACCCGAACACCCCCTAATCCAGGACTCCCTCAGTAGCCCCTGAACCAGGCTTCAATGACGACGAGTTCGGTGCGCAAATTGTCTTCGGCATTGCAAGGCGGGTTCCTCCTCCAAGTCCTTCATAGAAGATTGTAAACACCAAGAGTAGTGTCCGGCTCTGTAAAATAAGCTTCCACATATTGCCATAGAGAGAATAATATTGACACAAATCAAATCTGCTGACGTATTCTGCAGTGCGCCATCACACCACAACCAAGCCCTTTACTCGAATCGTTTTTACTTTTCCTCCTCAGCATGTTTTGCGAGGCGGTTTCCTTGGCACATCTTGTCAAAGCAGAGATCGTGTACCCTTTTTACGGGATTCTCATCAATACGGACGTGGGTAACCCAACCGCGCCATTTATCACGGCGCTCGGGAGGCAAGCGAGTTTTATTAGGTAGGTGGGCATGCATAACCGCATCCGCCTATATAAGGAGATAAGGATCCACCCTTTTTACCTACGCCTTCTTCCTCCCTTGCCTATCCATCTCTCGCGCACCCGAGCTCCAGCGCCCAAGCCCGCACATCGCACCTCAACCTTCTCCAGCAATGTCCGGAGTGGGAGGCAAATGGATGGTCTCCTCCGTTACGGAGGGTAAAGTAAAAAAAGCTAAGGAAGGCTGGATACCTGTCCAAGGACATCGCGCACCGGCTTCCCGAAGAGGGGCAACTTATCCCCACCCCAAGGCCCCATGAGAGGGTCGTGTTTCTCCCCCACTTCCTCCACGGACTAGGTTTTCCACTCCACCCATTTGTCCGGGGGCTCATGTTCTACTACGGCCTGGACTTCCACGATCTGGCTCCAAACTTCAGCCTCAACATCTCGGCTTTTATCGTCGTGTGCGAGGCCTTTCTCCGCGTCCGCCCCCATTTTGGCCTCTGGCTCAAGACCTTCAACGTCAAGCCCAAGGTGGTGCGCAGCAGCCAGGCGGAGTGCGGAGGCGCTATGGCGGGCAAGATGGCCAACGTCCTATGGATCGAGGGCTCTTTCGTGGAGACCCTAAAGGGATGGCAAGCCGGGTGGTTTTATATCACCGAGCCACGTGATCTGGAATGGACCCCCCATGCGGCTTATGTCCTGGAAAGAGACGGTCCTATCATGGGGTGACGAAAAAGAGGTGACCGGATTGCAAACATGCATCCAGTCCCTGGTGAACAAGCCAGTCCGGCTTGTTAATATAATCCAGGTTATGCTCGTCCGCCGGATCCTCCCGTGCCAACAACGAGATTTTAATCTGTGGGAGTTCGACCCGGCGCAGCACCAAACCCTCAACAGGCTCTTCGACACGACGTATGAAGACGCTTGGAAGGTGCTATTCAAGGGCGCCGAGGCTCTCGCATCCGCTTCCGAGGACCGCGGATACAGCTCGCAGCGTCACGCTAGCAAGGTATGCCATCTACACCCTTCACAGGATGTTAAGCCTTTTTTCATAGTTTGACACTATGCGGGATCTGAACTCCCTTTCCTCTGACAGGCTTGGCGGGTGATAGCCGAGCCGATTAACTGTCCAGCTCCGCTGCCCGAAGACCCAGCCCCAGCTTTACTGGTGAAGCTGCTGGCCCCGGCGCCTTATGTGGTGCCGGAGAAGAAGGTCAAGAAGAAGAAGACCACTGGGACTCGAAAGAGTGCCCGCAACGTGGTGGTGTCGGACTCGTCATCTGACGAGTCCGAGGCACCCTCCTCCCGCGAGAACGAGGAGGAGGAAGAAGAAGACTCTCCCTCTCCAGTGGAGGGAGGAGAGAAGAGGAAGGCCGCCCCAACGGGGGAGGCCGAGGGGTCTAGGAAAAGGAAGACCCCTCCGCCAGACTACGCCCCTGACGCCGAAAAGGGCGAAGAGGAGTGGCCGGACAGGGCCAAGCGTCCGGCAAAATCGTAAGTGTTCAGATACCAGAGTAACTCATGATATTCCTTTTGTTGCACAGCTTCCCCTAATGTCGAATATAATCATGCAGCCCACCCCGGGCCTCACTCAATGATTCGTCGAGCGGCTCCCTGGATTCATCGGACATGAACTCTGTTCCGCCCGTTGTCTCCCCCCGCACTGCGGATGACGCCGAAGTGGCATCGCAACGAGCTCCGGGGCAGGAGGAGGTGGTCCTGGAGGAGCCACAAGGCGACCTCCCGGACCCCAGGAATGAAGGGGACAAGACCCCCAGGGCTCCAAGTCCGGCCTTAAGCCGGACACCATGCCGGAATCTTCAACAATTCCGGACCGCGGCAGGCGAACTCCTTCCAAGAGGAGCAAGCCTTCTGAGCCGGCAGCCTCTGTCCAACCGGAGGCGCCGGACAATCTGCTGGAGGTGCTTGAAGGTGCCTCCATCGACGAGGAGCACCGTACTATTATGAGTACGGTGATCTGGAAGGTTCAGTCCGCCAAGAGTGGGCTGAATGAAGCTTGTGCTGGCCTCCTAATAGGCTTCGAGGTAAGTAAAAATATGTAAAAATATTACCGCATAGAAAGTAGCCCCTGATGCTCTGTTTGGCGTTCGGAAAGAAAAGCCGAATAGAGGATCTATGAAATTTCGCAGGAGTCTAATAATAAAGAAGTCAATATGCGTATGCAGACTTCGCTGCTAGCCACCGCCGCACTGACTGCGGAGGTGGATACCCTAAAACAGGGACTCGAGCGGTCCGAGCAAGAGCTCGGCCATGCCAAGCAGCAGCTCGAGGAGAAAGAAGGTAAGAAATACCTTATAAAAAGGTGCCTATAGAGAGGCGTGATTGCAAAAAATAACAGGATTGTACTACTTATTGTAGGGGCCACGACTGAGGTGGCGACCCTCAAGCAGGCGCTGTCCGAGGCCAAAAAGAAAACGGCCGCGGAGCGCACCCAGCGAGAGAAACTTGGGTCTCAGGTCGGCGAGGTGCAGCAAGAGCTTCAGGCTCTCATGAAGAAACATGAGAGTTTGGAGCTTGAGTCAAAGACCCAAGTGTCCGAGCTCGCGACGGCCCTTGAGACTGCCAAGTCTGCCAAGGCCGAAGCCCAAAAGGCTCTCCGAGAGTTGGAGGATATGAAGAAGATAGCAGCGGGTAAGGTATTCTTTATGCAAAGCAGAAACATAAAAGTAAACTACTTGTTACTTACCCGAATCTGGAGTTCTCCAGGGGCCTTCGCAGATCTTCCCTGCAGCGTGTCCGATGCCGCCGCATTCTACCGAGCTGAAGAGGGCAGCTCGACGGAGAAGGTATTCTGGTCTTAGTATGCTGAGGCCGGACACCCTGTGCCCTTAAGCGACCAGCTGAAACAGCTGGTCGAACTCCACAAGGCGGCCGAACAGGCCATGAAGGGCTTCATAGTTCGGCTGTGGCCTGGAGAGGCCTTGCCTGGGAGCTACTTAGGGCTGGTGCGGCGGCTGGTGGAGGCCTGTCCAAGGCTCGAGGTCATCAAGCACTCCGCCTGCATCGAAGGTGCCTGTAGGGCCCTTGCCCGTGTAAAGGTGCACTGGGGTAAGCTGGACGGTGAGAAGCTTGTGACGGACGGGTCGCCGCCGAGGAAGGAGCATCGCAAGTCGGAGAACTACTATAAGGATGTTCTTGCAGGTGCCCGCCTTGTGGCAGATGAGTGCACCGAGGATGTAATTTTTGAATGAATTCGCTTGTGTTTATCCTGTGCGCTGAAAACTTGTTCATATGCGCTAAGAAATGCTTATTGAATTTAAAATATTATTTTCTGTCCGGCCGTTTATCAAAAATTGAGAGATGGCCAGTCGTCGGCTTCTGCCCCCATGCCACTAGTGCTGGGGTGTTCGGTGATAAACCCGGGCGCTCTTTTTCCCATGGTTGGGTCCTTCGAGGGAGGCGCTCAGCACGACGAACCAGGCAATCGGACTATAATGCTTGAACACTCTCACTTAGCCATAGAACTTTATAATTTTAAATTCGGCGAAGCCCCTAGTTCGGAAGACCGAGTTCGGGGCACTATCCGCGCCTTGGTTGGGGTTATCCAGCTCCTCGCTCGAAGCGGCATAAGCCTTTAGGGACTCGAAAAACCTCTCGAACAGCGACCGGTCTCTCGCCTCATCATGACAGTCAGTTTTAGCTTTCTCCACTGAGGTGCTTAACCCAACTCAACCGGGGCACAATCGCAGTGGTTCTCCTAGTGCTACCTTAGCCGATACAGCGGAATGTAAGGCACCAAAACATAGGAGCCGGGCAAACCCAACTATTGACCCAAATCATGATTCGGAGCCGATGCATATAGTGCTATAAGTTCGGGGTGTCGCACTTGTGAAAGTGTACGGACTTCTCACACCATATTAAAGGGTACTGAAGCCCATGGCGTACTTGTCGTACCACAATGTACGGGTGCAACATGTCATTAATGAACATATATATGAAAAGAGTAATGCAAAAAAATAGACAAAAAGCTAGGCATTGTTTATGGAGAGGCTATTTATCAAAGCCGAACGATACAGATGGTGCAGTAAGCAAAAGATATTGGACTATTCAGTATGTCCTGACCAGGGGCAGGCCGTGGAATTATATATAAAGTAGGTATATCACTCGTAACAGAGACCACCTGGGAGTTCCATAATGCGGCATGGCTTGTCTGCCTTCCTGGATCTTGCATCGTTTGTGCGGCAATCTAATTGCCGAACAGGTCGTCCGAAGTATGGATTCCTGAAAGTAAGAAAAAATTAAAAAAAGAATCTGGCAGCCCTTGGTACGTTTTAAGCCGTATTTTGGGCGTGCCGTTATTTTGCCCCTTCCCCTGTGCCCATGGTATTTCAAGGGCGTAGTTATGTACGCGAGGTACTAGTTTCGCTAGGTCGCGAAAGCTGGGGTTGGGGCCGCATTGCTACGCTTGCTTGGAGTGTGCCAGGCGGTCCTGCTGTAGGTTACTCCGGGCTTGCTTGGCTGTGTCTGGCTTTTTAATGGCCGGACTGGAGAATTGCCGAAGAAGGATACTTTGTACCTCCGCTGCGAGAGCCGCCGTATGCTCCTCCCTACGGAGGGAGCGTTCGGTGTTTCCATTGACCGTGATTACTCCTCGAGGGCCTGGCATCTTGAGTTTGAGATATGCGTAGTGCGGCACCACATTGAATTTTGTGAATGTGGTTCGTCCGAGCAGGGCATGATAGCCACTGCGAAACGGGACTATATCAAAGATTAACTCTTCGCTTCGGAAATTATCCGGGGATCCGAAGACCACGTCAAGTGTTACTGAGCCTGTACAGTTGGCTTCTACACCTGGTATGACACCTTTAAAGGTCGTTCTTGTGGGTTTGATCCTTGAGGGGTCTATGCCCATTTTTTGCACTATGTCCTGATAAAGCAGGTTCAGGCTACTGCCGCCGTCCATGAGGACTCTTGTGAGGTGAAATCCGTTGATGATTGGGTCAAGAACAAATGCGGCAAAGCCACCATGACGGATGCTAGTGGGATGGTCCATGGGTTGAACTTTGGGGCGACTGGCTCCATCGCGTATACGTCCCGTAGCGCACGCTTCCGCTCCCGCTTGGGAATGTGGGTTGCGTATATCATGTTCACCGTCCGCACTTGTGGGGGAAAGCCCTTCTGTCCATTGTTGTTCGGCAGCTTGGGCTCCTCGTTGTCGCTGTGCAGCCCCTTGTCTTTGTTTTCGGCTCTTAACTTACTTGCCTGCTTGAACACCCAACAATCCCTGTTAGTGTGATTGGCTGGCTTTTCGAGGGTGCCATGTATCTGGCACAAGCGATCGAGTATTCGGTCCAAACTGGACGGGCCCTGAGTATTCTTTTTAAATGGCTTTTTCCGCTGACCGGATTTATAGCCTCTGAATCCGGCATTGACTGTCGTGTCTTCATTGCTGTCGCTGTTAACGTGGCGTTTTTGTTTGTTCTGACGTCTCCTGCCACTTTTGTCCTTGGTATCCGAATTACTAGGGTTCTTTGATAAGTTGTTACTGCAAGCTAGCCAGCTGTCTTCACCCGCGCAAAAGTGGGTCATGAGTGTCATGAGGGCTGCCATGGATTTTGGCTTTTCCTGTCCCAGGTGCCGGGCAAGCCACTCGTCGCGGATGTTATGCTTGAAGGCTGCTAGGGCCTCTACGTACGGACAATCGACTATCTGGTTTTTCTTTGTTAGGAACCGTGTCCAGAATTGTCTGGCTGATTCTTCTGGCTGCTGAATTATGTGGCTTAAGCGGTTGGCATCCGGCGGTCGCACATAAGTGCCCTGGAAGTTGTCGAGGAATGCGGCTTCCAGGTCCCCCCAAGAACTGATTGAGTTTGCTGGCAAGCTGTTAAGCCAATGCCGGGCCGGTCCTTTAAGTTTGAGCGGGAGGTACTTGATGGCGTGTAGATCATCGCCGCGCGCCATGTGGATGTGAAGGAGATAATCCTCAATCCATACCGCCGGGTCTGTGGTGCCGTCGTATGATTCGATGTTTACGGGTTTGAAACCCTCTGGGATTTTATGCTCCATTACTTCATTCATAAAGCATAGCGGGTGTGCGGCGCCTCTGTACTGGGCTATATCACGACGTAGCTCGGAAGAGCTATGTCTGTTGTGTTCGGCCTGGCCGGATTTGTTGTATCCGGAGTGAAGATCATCGTCACGTGCCGTAGGGCGCCTGCGCGATCCGTAGATCGATCTTGTTTGTCTTGCCTTGTCCTCCAGTACGTCTCGCAGGTCTGACACATTTTCCCATGCCTTAGTTGAGTGGCGTCGGGGCATGGCTTGGGTGGAGGGTCGAGAGACCTCTCTGTCGCGGCCGCGAGGTGGCCGGTCTGCCATGTCATGCGCTGGTGATATAGGTGCTTCCTTCTCTAATCGGGGTAGCGGCCTGCGCTTTGGGTAACTCTTGGAGGGGCGTTCGAGTTCATACTCTTCGGCCGCAAGGACTTCAGTCCATCTGTCAGCTAGCAAATCTTGGGCAGCTCTAAGCTGCTGCTGCTGCTTTTTCTTGAGGCTTCTTGCCATGGCTAAAAGCCTGCGTCTAAAACGCTCTTGTTCGGCGGGGTCTGATGGTATGACGAATTCTTCGTCATCGAGGCTTGCCTCGTCTTCGGAGGGAGGCATATAGTTATCATCCTCAACCTCTTGGTCTGCCGCTCTCTCATGAGGGTTGGCTTCTCCATCTTCCTGTGCCGAATCTTGATGAGGTGGGTGTTCTTCGGTGCTGTCCGGGGTAGTATTATCTCCCGTGCCGGAATCACTGTCTTTGCTTTGGCGGGATTTAGAGCGGCGCCGCTGACGCCGGCGCTTTGGCTGTTTCTTGGGGGTGTCCTCCCCCACTGTTCGATCGCCATCTCCATCTTTTAGAGTATCCACCATATATATGTCATATGACGAGGTGGCCTTCCAGCGCCCTGCAGGTGCTGGTTCCTGTTCGTCTCCTACATCGTCGTCCATACCGTCGATGTCTTCGGAGCCGAAGTCAAGCATGTCGGTTAAATCGTCGACAGTGGCTACAAAGTGGGTGGTGGGTGGGGTTTGAATTTCTTCATCGTCCGCATCCCATCCTCGCTGACCGTAATCCGGCCAGGGCTCTCCTGATAAAGAGAGAGACTTAAGAGAATTCAGGATGACGCCAAAAGTCGAGTGCTGAAAGATGTCTGCGGCGGTGAACTCCATTATCGGCGCCCAATCGGATTCGATTGGCAGGGGCGCGGGGGGTTCGGAGTTCGGGGAGGAGTACGGATCCTCGGAGTCACGGATCATGCAGAGTGCGGGGCTAGCATTCGGCTCGATCGCCTTTAAGATCACAGCCCCCCAGGTGGTGTCCAACCGCTCGTCCTCAATTGGCGCAATAGGTTCCGAGTTAGAGGTCGGAACCGACGCGTGTGCGGCCTCCAGGACACTACCCGGAGGCAGAGCTAGATCATGCCCCTCGAGATAGTGCGGCGCGCTTGGCCGTGGCTCGAACCCGTCGAAGATCAAGTCTCCGCGGATGTCAGCCATGTAGTTTAAGCTTCCAAACCTGACTTGATGGCCAGGGGCGTAGCTTTCGATCTGCTCCAAGTGGCCAAGAGAATTGGCCCGCAGAGCGAAACCGCCGAAGACGAAGATCTGTCCGGGGACAAAAGTCTCACCCTGGACCGCATCATTGTTGATGATCAAAGGAGCCATCGGACCTAACAGCGACGACACAGAGGAACTCTCAATGAAAGCACCAATGTCGGTGTCAAAACCGGCGGATCTCGGGTAGGGGGTCCCGAACTGTGCGTCTAGGCCGGATGGTAACAGGAGGCAGGGAACACGATGTTTTACCCTGGTTCGGGCCCTCTTGATGGAGGTAAAACCCTATGTCCTGCTTGATTAATATTGATGATATGGGTAGTACAAGAGTAGATCTACCATGAGATCAAGGAGGCTAAACCCTAGAAGCTAGCCTATGGTATGATTGTTGTCTATGGAGTTGATGAAGTTGTCCTACGGACTAAAACCCTCCGGTTTATATAGACACCGGATAGGGTTAGGGTTACATAGAGTCGGTTACAATGGTAGGAGATCTTGAATATCCGCATCACCTCTTGCCTTCCACGCCAAGGAAAGTCCCATCCGGACACGGGACGAAGTCTTCAATCTTGTATCTTCATAGTCTAGGAGTCCGGCTGAAGGTATAGTCCGGCTACCCGAACACCCCCTAATCCAGGACTCCCTCAGAGAGGAAGAGCGTGCGACAGCAGTTCCAAATCGAGAGGGAAGGGCGAAGAGTCGATTGACGGTTGCGAGTTTGCCACGGTTTATGAAGAGGCGCCCCGGCCTACACGTCCGTTCGGAAATACTCCTACTACTCGTCGTTGTCTCACTGATATGTTGGAACGGGACCACATGTCAATGAAACATGCTGTGTAATTTCTCGTGCAAAATGCGATCTGGCCGCGTTGGTCCGAGGTGCCGCATTAGTTATCGACCTTTATTTTTTTAATGGCGTGCCGATCAGTTTTGAAGCACGACTAACTGGTACTGTACGCAGAGAAAATATAAACTACTCTACCACTCCCCCACCTCCAGTACTAGTAGTATAAAAAAGATATATAGGCTGGAGCTTCAGCGCTTTCTTGCTAAGGGCTGCCCACTTGCTTCTCACACTACCATCCTCTCTCCATATCTAAAAAAGACGGCCCCTCTCTCCCTCCTCACCGGTGGTCACAGATCCGTCGGGGAAGAGAAGGACATGCAGCGTTGACGCACTCGTCGTCGGCGAGCGAGGTCACGCACTGACGACAAGGCCGTCCTCTCAGACCTAGCACCCGCGCGGGATGGCCTCCGTCCCCAAGCTCACTGCCGTAGTGTGTGCGGAGGATGACGACCACGAGCGAAGCCACTTCCCACCGACCCTCAGGTATGCTACCTCTTTTCGAGCCATAACCTTGTTCTATTGCCCCATCTGCTACGTCGTTGCATGTGGATCTTTTTCCACTCCACCATCTTCCCAATTTGCTATCATCTAGTCTGCTGGCCACACAGATGAAAACCATAATTTGCACTATTAAAGGAAACCCTACTTCACGCAAACTAATCCATGTCTGGGTTGAATAAGGAAAGGAAGGGAGACTGTACTGTCCAAGAGAGTAGGCGTCGAACCCGCATCTAGGTTGAAAAGGGGAAAATCAGTAGCTAAGGAACGAGTCTCGTGTCTCTTGGTTGAAGAAGGGCAGAAAGGCATGACAACGCAATAGAGAATGACCAGGTCGATCGGTTTATTGTCCTCGCATAGGAAAAAGGTGGCTAAAAAGAACAAAAATGGGACCATAATCCACATATGCTGCCTGGATATTTGTTGCTTTGGGAAACCATACCTCCCTCACCACTCTGCGTCCGTGGAGGTACATCATACTGGTGCCTCCCATGCTCTTATTGCCACTTTTTTGCCATTAGTATAACGCCAGCAGTCAAGTCAAGCAATGCTACTGCTAAAGTGATGCCACATTTAACTAATGCCGCTCTCAGTCTAATGTCACCCATAAATTTAAGCAATGCCATTTAATGTCACTGGATTATTTCAGGGTTAGCTGTTGATTGTGGATGTATTAAAGATTTTTCAGCTATAAGGCATTCTAATGTTGTTGCACAGCCAGTATACCAACGATGAAACTTGTTACTCCAGTTAGATTTTTGCACTATTAATGCTTATAGATTACATACCTCACTTTCATGAGATAAGTTAATTTTTTTGTACAGTGTCACCAAAATGCCAAGGCGCCGATGTCATTTTATTTTGGTTAAACTGCACAGACAATTAAGAAGACAAGAGGAAAGGTCAAGACTGGGCACCTCCTCCTCCGGCTGTTCTCTTGAGGAGGTCTGTATGTTTGTATCTAATGCCTGTCGACTACATACCTGACATCATGATGTAATGTTAAGTCATTTCCTTTTGTATAGTGTCACTGAATTTTCAAGGCGGTGATGGCATTTTATTTTAGTAGAACTGCACAAAATTTGCTTAAAAGAAGAGGAAAGGTCAGGAATGGCTCACTTTTCCAGAAAAAACTATGTATGTCTTCCTCACATCAGCCGTTGTTGCTTTATTTATTCCTTCAAACAGGTGGTTAGAAACAGTCTTGCTACCTTTTCCCATTAAGAAATTGGAATGCTTATATTTGTGAGCCTATGCTTCAGCTAGTGCCACTTTTAGAGTAATCACACTTTCAATATCTATGCAAACAGGGATGCTCGATTTTAGTGGAACTGCACAAAAAGTTCAACTGGTTCAACATTAAGAGCATGTTTTTTCCCAACCTTTATATCCAATTGGTGGCACTATGAGCTGTTCATTACGAAGGTACATTGTTTGCTACTATCTTGCTACTCTTTTTGTACCGTCATTAGATAGTAATACTAGTGGTTTGCATGTGAATTTATTGGCAGGGTGGACCTACATTGGAGGTGCAGGATAGGATTCAATGATTGGATGCTCAATTTCGGTTGTATCGATTTCACCTCGTCCATCACTACGAACATCGATATCCTTGGTTTGATGAAGAATAGGTGCTATATTTCTGCTATGAACCAGCAAATCAATTCGGTATGAAATTTTCCAGGGCAAAACATAACTGTATCAGATTGTCCAGTGCAGAACATCACAGATGCTAAGCGGAAGAGACATGTTTAAACCGAAAATACAAGGTGTGGTATATGTTTACTAGCTACTTGATATTTGTGTAGACAGAGATGTCTGCCTGTTGCTATTTGGCAAACCAACAAAGTGCCCGCAATTTTGGTTGAACTGCACAAGAGAATAGTATAGTCACTGCATGCAGTGCCATTTGAAAATAGACACAGAAAGATTGGATAGTCACTTCATGGACTGCAGAGAAGTAGTATTGTACTATTTATTTGCCAACACTAGGTGCTTCATTGCTTTGGTCTGATTATACAATGGGCATCATTTTGCCTAAGTTAAAGTTTGTATTCCGAAAATACTCTCGCTGTGTGATCGAGAGAAGACCAAATCATATTGAAGTGGATGTTCCTCCATCATGTCTGGTTCATTCTCATGGTTCCAGCTGTTGGTGAAACCACTTACGTTTCCAAGAGGAACTGTAGACTTCACAAACAAATTTGTATTTCAGTTTGTACTGAGTGTTGGCCAAGAGAAGCATCCATGTTAGTAGGAAGAACAGATGTTTTTTCTAGATCTTTGCTTTTGGAGCTACATATTTGTATATGATCTGTGAGTCATTGAGATGCATTAACATGTTGATCTTATGTATGGGAATCATACTAGTTAGTTTTAGTTGCGACACCAGATTCGAAGTGGCTGATCTTTGCTTTCGGAGCTACATATTTGTATATGATCTGTGAATCATTGAGATGCATTAATAGTTACTTATTTATGTTCGCTCAGTGTTTACAAGTTACTGATCGATCACTAGCTAGCCTACAAATGCGCTCCTGGCAGTTTTATTTGCGACGCAAGATGCGAAGTGGCAGTTTTTTGAATAAAAATGCCTACCTATGAAGAAACTGACAAGCTACACTATCGATCCTACATGGATAAAAATGCCTACCTCTGAAGAAACTGACAAGCTACACTATCAATCCTACACGGATAAATAGCGGATCACACACGTACTACCACCTTTCCGGTTTGCAGGGCTCAATTCAAGAAACGACCTACTTGATCCTACACGAATAAATAGCAGATCACGCACGTACTAGTACCTCCTTTCCGGTTTGCAGGGCTTAATTCAAACCTCTCACCAACCAAGGTACTCCCTCCGTCCGGGTTTATTGGTCCCGTGAGCAAAGCAGCAAGACCAAGGCATGGCAATAATTAACGGCATGCAGAAGTTTAAGCCTAATAAATTCCAGCGATTTAAGTGGCTGCATGCGTGCCCTCGGCATGCAGAAGTTTAAGCCTAATTAATTCTAGCGATTTAAGTGGCTGCATGCTGCTTCGCGTACTGCCTGCGAGCGATTCTGAGTGCCTGCATGCAGCCGGCCATAATTAAGGCAGCTAACTGATGCGAAAAAAGATACGCTTTAAATCGGTGGAATCATTATTGACAAGGAGGGAGATGCTTCGAGTGCACTCGTTTGACCGCCATGCCGGCGTGCGACCCAGACGGGACGGGATGGCGCAGTCATAATTTCAGTTTCTCTAGTTTTCCACGGCAAGCTGGCGTGCTAAGCCATTATGCATTGAATTCCGATGACCGTCGCGCTACCTTCCGCCTATAAGTACTATTTCCCGGCCTTCTCAGGTGCCACAGTGACCCCACTCGCCATATCCTCATAAGCCCCCACCGGCCCGACGTCGCTCGCCACGTCCGCCATGCCCCCGCCCGTCCGCGGTAGGCGACGCCGGAGGCGGTCACCGCCGGAACTAGTGTTCGGGTTTTCACCGAAAGGCAGACGGAGGGAGGAGGCATTCTATCTGTCTTTAGATGGCAATGCGGAGATCGAGGAGTTGTTGGAGCGCGACCGCGTGGCGGAGGAGCAGGAGTTGTTGGAGCGCGACCGCCTGGCGGAGGAGCAGCGTCTCGCCGATTTGCGCCGCCAGCGGGACATGGAGCAGCAGCGCACCGACGCTCTGAGTCGCGAGCAGAGCGCCCGCAACTGGGCCGACTACGTGGAGGCCGACGCCCGGCAAATAGCCCTGGAGGCTGTCGGGCACTCACGCGTTTGCGACGCCGATTTTTACTACCAGCTCGTCAAGTGGGTTTCCCGCTTGGAAGCCGAAGCTTCGGTGGACCACGCCGGCATGGAAAGGGCCAATGCGCGCGAGCAACGCGCCCTATCGCACCTCTGGCAAGTCCGAGGCGAGGCGGAGGACGCCAGTGCCGGCGTTTAGCATGGAAAGCAGATGGCGGCCGACATCGCCTAGTTAGCTAAGGGTAAGTTAGTACTTGTACACTACTAGGGTGTTAGTGGGAGTAGATAGTTCACCTAGCTATGATGGTTGTCAACGTGGAAGTTCAATACTCTATATGTGGATCAGACCTGTTACTTTGCTCTGAATGTTGAACTTTCTGTTTGAACATATGGAATGGGTTGTTATTTTTTTAAATGGGTTGTATTTGTCCTCCACGGTTTAGAGGCTGACTTGTGGGCCTAGCAAGTTGACGCGTACACGATCAGGAGATGATTGTACGTGGAGAGGATGACAGTAGGAACCCGCCAAGGTCATGGAAGTACGCAAGCAAGTGCCTCCTTATTTCAAGCCAATAAAAAAATGGCTCCTCCTAGTGGATTTCTGACATCATGGTCCCATGCCATTGTCAACGTAGTCAATAAACGAGAGAATTGCACAACGAGCGGCTGACACCAGGGACCCAGCAGCTTGCCCAGTTATTTTTGTTTTGGGTTAATTTGATAAATGTCACTCCAAATCTGGTGTATCCGAGAAATGCCACTGCAATTTCCAAACTTTGAAAAATGCCATTTCATGCCATTTCTAGTGGCATTTTTCGAAGTCTAGAGTGGCGTTTTTCAAAGTTTGCAAACTGCAGTGGCGTTTTTCAAAGTTTACAAAAATTGCAGTGGCATTTTTCAAAGTTTGGAAATTGCAGTGGCATTTTTATGAATCGCCATAATTGGAGTGGCATTTATCTAATTTTTTTTTGAGACGGAAGCAGGGTGTCAACTGGGCTGTGCGGGACACTCTGGCCCGTCTAGACAACCTTTTCTTTTATGTTTACCACAGACTAGCCCAGTAGTTTTTTTTTCTTTCTGAAAATGGCTAGCCCAGTTTTTTGTGATTTGTCAAGTAAGTCGCTTTATCAGGCCTGTTGGGCTGCAAATCTTTCAAGACGAGGAGAGTGGCCTATCAGTAATGAGAAATGAGTGTACATTTTTAAAACACATCAAACCGGCAATTATTTTCAAATATCTTTTTTTCATTTCAAGATTTTAAATTGCATCGATTTTTATGCGTGGACAATTTATTGGATTTTATATTGATATACATTTATTTTAAAATCAGTCTGAATGTGACTCGAAATTTCGGGATTAAAAACAGTTTTGACCGCACCGACATATGCAAAATTTCGTACAATTTTTTAATCGTGGCCACAATATGGGCTATAATGCTAACATAAAGAATATGGGCTCCAAAAAAACCCGTAAGAATTAGCAAATAGGCTGTAAATTATTTAAAATAATGGAAGATGGGCTGTATACTATTTTCCACAGATTTGAGGCTTTCCACAGATGGCGTGTATACTGTTGGATGTCCATCCAACGGCCGTCGTACTTCTTCAATCTCTGCTCTTCGTGCTCCAGCCGCTCAAACAAGCGTCGGCGGGACTGCCTGCTCCCTCCTCCCCGCGGCCGGCTGTGCTGCCGCGCAGGCCTCGCTGCCCCACCGTACTCCCATCGCTGGCCTAGCCATCTCTCTACTCACCCACACCTGCTGTTATTCTCCGGCGACGGCAGACGAACCAGTAAACCCTCGTACAGTCGTACTCCCCTCCGCGTGGGAAACAAAAACAACGGTCGAGTCTTCTCTGCCTCCGTGTTGTTCCCTTCCTAGGCCTCGCCATCGTCCACCGCCCTGGTGCTCTCGACGTGGCGTGGTCAGCGTGGTCAATGACCGACATGCATCTGAAGCGGACTGTACATGGAGAGACTGATAGCTGGGTCCACGGCCGCATGCAAGGAAATTCCTCCTTATTACGCGCAAAATAATGATTTCCTCCACCTGACATCTGGGACCCACCGAAACGGCCTCTGTATTTCGTGAAAACAATGTTACTGCTGCTGAAAGCTCGGACCCACCTGCTATATCTTCGCACGCAAGGAAGTGCCTCCTTATTACGCACAAAAAAATGAATACTCCCCCTACTAGCTGGGACCCAGTATAGTGGGCCTACTAAGTTGACAGGGACGAAGGGCTTTGTCAACTTAGTCAATATGCACGATTCTAGCTCGACTGACCGTACGATGTCCATCCAACGGCCGTAGTGCTTCTTCAACCTTTGGTCTTCTTGCTCCAGCAGCCCAAGCCAGCGCCGGTCGTGCCGCCTGCTCCTGCCTCCCGTGGTCGGCTGTGCTGCCGCGGAGGCCTCACCGCCCCCATACTACTCCCACCGCTGGCCAGGCCATCCCTCCACTCCACTCACCCACACCCCCTGTTATTCTCCGGCGACGGCAGCGCAGCCGAACCAGTGAACCCTCGTACTCCTCTCCGCGTGGGCATCCACTGCCGCGACTTCCCCGGCTCCGCGTCGTCCCCTTCCTAGGCCTCGTCGTCGTCCACCGCCGTGGTGCTGTCGGCATGCCATGGTCAATGTGGTCAACGAACGAATTCCATCGAAAGAATACTGTACGTGGAGAGGCTGACAGCTGGATCCACGGCAGCCCCAAGGAAGTGCCTCCTTATTACGCGGAAAATAATTATTCCTCCACCTGACAGCAGGGACCCACCGGACGGGCCACCAGTATTTTGCGAAAAAATCGTTTCCCCCTGACTGCTGGGACCCACCGCACGGGCCACCGTATTTTGCAAAAAAAAAGTTCCCCCCGCTGTCATCTCGGACCCACCGGAAGTGCCTCCTTATTACGCACAAAAAAATGAATACTCCCCCGGCTAGCTGGGACCCACCTTGGTGGGAGGCTGACTTGTGGGCCTACTAAGTTGACGGGGACGAAGGGCTTTGTCAGCTTAGTCAATATGAACGATTCTAGCTCCAGTGACCGTACGATGTCCAACCAACCGCCGTAGTGCTTCTTCAACCTCTGGTCTACTTGCTCCAGCCGCCCAGAGCAGCGCCGATCGGGCCGCATGCTCCTGCCTCCCGTGGCCGGCTGTGCTGCTGCGGAGGCCTCACCGTCCCCTACTATTCCCAACGCTGGCCAGGCCCTGCGGCGACGGCAGCCTCACACCGCAGCCGAACCAGTGAACCCTCGTACTCATCTCCGCACGCGCGGCCTTCCACTGCCGCGGGTTCCCCGGCTCCCCGTCGTCCACCGCCCTGGTGCTCTCGGTGCGGCGTGGTCAACATGGTCAAGGAACAACTTCCATCGGACGTGGACTGTACGTGGAAAGGCTGACAGCTGGGTCCACGTCCGCAGCAAGGAAGTGCCTCCTTATTACGTGCAAAATAATTATTCCTCCACCTGACAGCGGGGACCCATCGTACGGGCCACCATATTTCGCCCCCCTGATTGCTGGGACCCACCAGCTACATCTTCACAGGCAAGGAAGTGCCTGATAGTCGGGACCCACCTGGTCGAAGCATACGTAGCGTTGTCATTCTGGTCGCGAACGTGTACGTACATATATACTGGTGGATGTAGAGGCGCGCACGTGTCGTAGTAGAGGCGGCCAGGGTGCAAGAAAGAAAATACGACCACGTATGTGTACGGCGAGGCACATACGTACGGCGAGGGCTCGTGTACATGGCTGGGTCGGAACGGAGAAACAGCGTCGTCGTCATGTTCATGGGTCAGAACGGAATGTGTGGTCGTGTTCATCGGGAGGGCTTGGACGGAAGAGGCGATGGAAACGAGGCTTGGCGTACCGCACAACGAAGGAAACGGACCTCCTACGGTCGAAACGGGGGTCCTGTTGATCGGGAGGGGTGGGGCGTACCGCAAAACAGAGGAAACGGACCTCCTACGGTCGAAACGGGGGTCCTGTTGATCGTGAGGGGTGTGGCGTACCGCAAAATGGAGGAAACAGACTTGTGTTGGAGCGCTACGATCGAAACGGGGGTCCTGTTCATCGGGAGGGGTGTGGCATACCGCAAAATGGGACTCCACGGGATACTGTTCATCTCCACCGTCGACCCCCTCCAGCCTCCACAAGCTACTGTTCATCCACCGTCGACCTCCTCGAGCCTCCACGGGCTCCTGTTCATCTAGCCTCCACCGCGCGCTACTCCACCGGCTACTGTTCAACCACCCCTACACTGTCTACTGTTCATCCAGCCCTCCACACCACGGGGTCCTGTTCAACCACCCCTCCACGGGCACCCCTCCACCGTCTACTGTTCATCCTGCCCTCCACACCACGGGGTCCTGTTCATCCACCCCTCCACGGGCACCCCTCCACCGTCTACTGTTCATCCAGCCCTCCACCACACCACGGGGTCCTGTTCATCCAGAGGCAACGCCACCGCTCACTATTCATCCAACCCCGCCCCCAACACTCACTGTTCATCCCATCGATCGGCTTCAGTTAGGAGCAGTAGCCAAGGAATCGCTCGATCAGGTTCAGTTAACAGCCATCGATCGATCGCTCGGGTTCAGTAACGTGTAGCCTACAGTGCAATCGATCGGGTTCAGTTAGAGCCCAACGCCTCGCTCGGGTTCAGTTAGAGCCAACGCCTCGCACACACGCGCGTACGTGTACGAGAGAAACGCGGATCGCTCGGTCCCCGACATCCCACCGTAACCGGGAACTCCCAGAAATTTTCCTCCCCCTCGCTTGTACCACGGTTTTTCCGTCATGGACGGCCCAAAGAATGTCATGCAGCTGCGTCTCCGGCCCGCCCAGGACGAAAAGCCCATTTTCTGTCATGATTTTTTGTCATAGAAGTAGGAGCCCACCACATCTATGATGATACCGGGCTTGTCACAATTATCGTCATAGAAGTGTCATATGTATGACAGAAAAAAATTCGTTCGACCCAAAATGTCACGGATGTGTCTTTTTTTGTAGTGTACCCAATTCGGATTAGGCTTGGGGGGCACCCTCCACCTTGGCCGCCTCCTCCACTCTCCCACTAAGGCCCAATAAGGCCCATACACTCCCCGGGGGGTTCCGATAACCCCTCCGGTACTCCGGTAAATGCCCGAACTCACCCGGAACCATTCCAATGTCCAAACATAGCCTTCCAATATATCGATCATTATGTCTCTACCATTTTGAGACTCCTCGTCGTGTCCGTGATCATATCCGAGACTCCGAACTACCTTCGGTACATAAAAACACATAAACTCATAATACAGATCGTCACTGAACGTTAAGCGTGTGGACCCTATGGGTTCGAGAACTATGTAGACATGACCGAGACTCATCTCCGGTCAATAAACAATAGCGGAACCTGGATGCTCATATTGGTTCCTACATGTTCTACGAAGATCTTTATCGGTCAAAACGCATAACAACATACATTGTTCCCTTTGTCATCGGTATGTTACTTGCCCGAGATTCGATCGTTGGTATCTCAATACCTAGTTCAATCTCGTTACCGGCAAGTCTCTTTACTCGTTTCGTAATGCAACATCCCGTAACTAACTCATTACTCACATTGCTTGCAAGGCTTATTGTGATGTGCATTACCGATAGGGCCCAGAGATACCTCTCCGATACACGGAGTGACAAATCCTAATCTCGATCTATGCCAACTCAACAAACACCATCAGAGACACCTGTAGAGCATCTTTATAGTCACCCAGTTACGTTGTGACGTTTGATAGCACGCTAAGTGTTCCTCTAGTATTCGGGATTTGCATAATCCCATAGTCATAGGAACATGTATAAGTTATGAAGAAAGCAATAGCAACAAACTAAACGATCATCGTGCTAAGCTAACGGATGGGTCAAGTCAATCACATCATTTTCTAATGATGTGATCCCGTTAATCAAATGACAAATCATGTTTATGGTTAGGAAACTTAACCATCTTTGATTAACGAGCTAGTCAAGTAGAGGCATACTAGTGACACTCAGTTTTTCTATGTATTCACACATGTACTAAGTTTCTGGTTAATACAATTCTAGCATGAATAATAAACATTTATCATGATATAAGGAAATATAAATAACAACTTTATTATTTCCTCTAGGGCATATTTCCTTCAACAACGACGTATCTGAAGTGGGCAAAGACTCCCATCACATTCGGCCAGTCCGATCACCCAACACATATAGCTACCCCTGGGAGCCAAGCGCTGGTGGTCGACCTAGTCATTGGGGGTACTCGACTGACCAAGGTCTTGATGGACAGTGGCAGTGGCTTGAACATTTTATACGCCGAGACCCTCAAAGGGATGGGCATCCCGATGTCCAAGCTCAGTGAGAGCAACATGTGATTCCATGGAGTCATACCGGGGAAGAAGGTAGATTCACTCGGCCAGATTACCCTTGATGTGGTTTTTGATGATTCCAGGAATTACCGCAAGGAAAAGTTGACATTTGAAGCCGTGAACTTTCACAGTGCCTATCACACCATTTTGGGCAGACCTGCATATGCTCGTTTCATGGCTCGACTGTGTTCTGTGTACCTCAAGTTGAAGATGCCTGGGCCTAGAGGTGTGATCACAGTTACCGGGAATCGGCAAAGAGCAGAAGAGTGCTTCCATAAGGGCTC
The DNA here is from genome assembly GCA_034509565.1 of Triticum monococcum. Lineage (NCBI taxonomy): Eukaryota > Viridiplantae > Streptophyta > Magnoliopsida > Poales > Poaceae > Triticum > Triticum monococcum. The sequence continues at coordinate 482,924,915 of CM067843.1, forward strand.
AAAGATTGCCGATGAACAGATGGCAGCTGTCGAGATGCAAGAGTACCAGAAAAATGCAGATCCGAGTGATTTGTTATGTGCCAAGAAGCCTGCTTCAGATTCTGAATTTCAGTCGTCTGGCGAAACAAAGCAAGTTCACATTCACCGGACCGATCCCAATGCTGCTCCGACTCATATTTCAACAACACTCGACAGCAAATAGGAAGAAGCGCTCATCCAGTTCCTCCGTGAGAACTGGGACATATTTGCATGGAAGTCTTCTGACATGCCGGGTCTACCCAGGGGACTGGCTGAGCACCATTTACGAGTCGACCCGAAAGCAAAACATGTCAAAGAGCATCTCCGTCGGTCCGCCGTGGAGAAGAGGAAGGCAATTGGTGAAGAGGTGGCTCGACTTCTAGCAGCTGAGTTCATCTGCGAGATATACTACTCCGAGTGGCTCGCCAATGTTGTCATGGTTCCCAAGAAAAACGATTCACTTCGCATGAGCATCGACTTCAAGCATATCAATTGGGCATGTCCGAAAGATCATTTCCCTCTTCCCCGCATCGATCAAATTGTCGACTCGACTGCGGGATGTGAATGTTTGTCCTTTTTGGACGTTTATTCCGGGTACCATCAAATCCGACTGTATGGAGCCGATGAAATAAAAACAGCTTTTATCACCCCATTCAGGTGCTTTTGCTATGTTACCATGCCCTTTGGTCTCAAGAATGCTGGTGCCACATTCATGCGCAAGATTCAGAAGTGTCTGCTCACTCAAATCAGTCAGAATGTGGAAGCACACATGGATGACATCGTGGTCAAGTCACGTAAAGGTACCGACCTACTGACTGACCTCGCGGAAACCTTTGCCAATCTGACAAGATATGATATCAAGCTTAATCTGTCGAAGTGCACATTCGGAGTCCCAGGTGGAAAGTTACTCGATTTCCTCGTTTCCCAACAAGGGATCGATGTGAACCCAGAGAAAGTTGGTGCCATACTCCGAATGAAACGCCTCGTGCGTGTGCATGATGTTCAGAAGCTTACTGGTTGTTTGGCTGCATTGAGCTGATTCATTTTTCATCTCGGTGAAAAGGCATTACCTCTTTACCGACTGATGTAGAAGTCTAACAAGTCCGAGTGGACTCCTGAAGCTGACGCAGTGTTTGTAGAACTCAAAGCCCTGCTTTCCACCCAGCCGGTGCTTGCTGCCCCAATCAGCAAAGAGCCTTTACTTCTTTATATTGCAGCCACTAGACAAGTTGTCAATATAGTGCTCACGGTCGAGCGAGAAGAAGAAGGCAAAGCCTACAAAGTTCAGCGCCTAGTGTACTATATTTCTAAAGTCTTGACTCCTTCCAAGCAGAGATATCCACAATATCATAAGCTTGTTTATGGAGTTTATTTAACGACAAAGAAAGTTGCACACTACTTTTCATATCACTCGGTTTCAGTCGTCAGTGATGCTCCATTGTCAGAAATTCTGAACAACAGAGATGCAACTAGTCGAGTGGAAAAGTGGGCGATTGAACTCCTTCCATTGGATATCAAGTTTAAGGCAAAGAAAGCAATCAAATCCCAAGCAATAGCAGATTTCCTCGCCGAGTGGAGTGAGCAGCAACAACCGACTCAGATTCACCCGGAACATTGGACTATGTTCTTTGATGGGTCCAAGATGCTGAATGTTCTGGTGCTGGAGTAGTCCCGGTATCCCCGCGAGGCGACAAACTCAGTTATGTTCTCCAGATTCACTTTGATTCCTCCAACAATGAAGTTGAATATGAGGCACTTCTATATGGGTTGCGTATGGCCATTTCACTCGGCGTCCATCGCCTAATGGTTTACGGCAACTCAGATTTAGTGGTCAATCAAGTGATGAAGGAATGGGACATCAGGAGCCCAGCCATGACTGGCTATTGTAATGGAGTGAGAAAGTTGGAAAAGAAGTTTGAGGGGTTAGGGCTCCACCACATACCTCAAGTCAAGAATCAAGCAGCCGATGATCTGGCGAATATAGGCTCCAAGCGCGAGCCTATTCCCAGAAATGTGTTGTTGGAACATCTCCACACCATGTCAGTTCAAGAGGATCCTTTCACAGAAGAGGCCACACAACCAAAAAGCTCTACTAAACCGACTGAAGTCAAAATCCCAGCCGTGGTCGACCTGATCATGGAGGTTTTGGTCGTCACTGCCGACTGGACAGTGCCATATATTGCATATATGCTCAGGAAGGAGCTTCCGGAGGATGAAGATGAGGCCTGTCAGATTGTCCGTCGATCCAAAGCCTTTACCATAATAGGTGGACAGCTTTACAGAGAGAGTGTTACTGGAGTTGCTCAGCGATGCATCACGCCAGAAGAGGGTCGGATGATTCACCATGCGTCCTCTCGGACCATTGTGGCCAAAGCATATCGAGCGGGTTTCTACTGGTCGCGAGCAAATGAAATGGCAAAAGAAATTGTCGACAAGTGTGAGGGCTGTCAGTTCTACTCCAACGTGTCCCAAAAGCCTGCATCTGCCTTGAAGACCATTCCACTTGTCTGGCCATTTGTTGTTCGGGGATTAGATATGGTTGGACCTTAGAGGACCGGCAAGAGTGGTTTCACCCATCTGCTTGTAGCAGTCGACAAGTTCACTAAAAGGATTGAAGCCAAACCCATCAAAAACCTCGACTCAAGTACCGCTATCATCTTCAGCAGAGAATTAGCATTCAGATATGGAGTTTTGCACAGCATCATCATAGACAATGGTTCAAACTTTGATTCAAATGAGTTCAAGGCTTTCTGTGCTTCCCAAGGCACTCGGGTCGACTATGCTTCACTCGCCCACCCGCAGTCAAATGGACAAGCCGAAAGTGCAAATGGTTTGATCCTCCAAGGGCTGAAAACCCGGTTGATGCGTGACCTCAAGCATGCGGAAGGTGCTTGGATAGACGAGTTACCGTCAGTCCTTTGGGGATTGAGAACAACAGTAAATCGGTTGATTGGTCGGACTACTTTCTTCATGGTCTATGGGGCTGAAGCCATGCTGCCGAGTGATTTGCTTCACAACGCGCCCCGAGTAGAACTTTTCTCAGAAGCTGAAGTAGAACAGGCTCGGCAAGATGCCGTTGACCTTCTGGAAGAAGAAAGAGAGATGGCCTTGATCCGGTCAACATTTATCAGCAAGACCTTCGTCCGTTCCTGATAACCCACAAGTGTAGGGGATCACAACAGTTTTTGAAGGTACAGTGTTCAACCCAAATCTATTAATTCGACACAAGGGGAGCCAAAAGAATATTCTCAAGTATTAGCACCTAAGTTGTCAATTCAACTACACCTGTAAAACTTAATATCTGCAGCAAAGTATTTAGTAGCAAAGTAATATGGAAGTAACGGTAACGGTGGCAAAAGTAACAGTACTGGTTTTGTAGTGATTGTAACAGTGGTAATGGAAAAGTAACCAAGCGAGATCAATATGTAAAAAGCTCGTAGGAAATGGATCAGTGATGGATAGTTATGCCGGATGCGATTCCTCATGCAATAGTTATAACATAGGGTGACACAGAACTAGCTCCAGTTCATCAATGTAATGTAGGCATGTATTCCGAATATAGTCATACGTGCTTATGGAAAAGAACTTGCATGACATCTTTTGTCCTACCCCCCCCCCCCCCCCCCCGTGGCAGCGGGGTCCTATTGGAAACTAAGGGATATTAAGGCCTCCTTTTAATAGAGTACCGGACTAAAGCATTAACACTTAGTGAATACATGAACTCCCCAAACTACGGTCATCACCAGTAAGTATCCCGATTATTGTCACTTCGGGGTTAATGGAACATAACACATAATAGGTGACTATAGACTTGCAAGATAGGATCAATAACTCACATATATTCATGAAAACATAATAGGTTCAGATCTGAAATCATGGCACTCGGTCCCTAGTGACAAGCATTAAGCATAGCAAAGTCATAGCAACATCAATCTCAGAACATAATGGATACTAGGGATCAAACCCTATCAAAACTAACTCGATTACATGATAAATCTCATCCAACCCATCACCGTCCAGAAAGCCTATGATGGAATTACTCACGCACAGCGGTGAGCATCATGAAATTGGTGATGGAGGAAGGTTGATGATGACGATGGCGACGGATTCCCCTCTCCGGAGCCCCGAACGGACTCCGGATCAGCCCTCAAAAGAGAGATTAGGGCTTGGCGGCAGCTCCGTATCGTAAAACGCGATGAATCCTTCTCTCTGATTTTTTTTCTCCCCGAACGTGAATATATAGAGTTGGAGTTGAGGTCGGTGGAGTACCAGGGGGCCCACGAGGCAGGGGGCGCGCCCAGGGGATAGGCGCATCCCCCACCCTCATGGACAGGGTGTGGGCCCCCTAGCCTTGATTCTTTCTCCAGTATTTTTTATATTCCAAAAATATTCTCCTTGAAGTTCCAGGTCATTCCGAGAACTTTTGTTTCTGCACAAAAAATAACACCATGGCAATTCTGCTGAAAACAGCGTCAGTCCGGGTTATTTCCATTCAAATCATGCAAGTTAGAGTCCAAAACAAGGGCAAAAGTGTTTGGAAAAGTAGATACGTTGGAGACATATCAACTCCCCCAAGCTTAAACATTTGCTTGTCCTCAAGCAATTCAGTTAATAAACTGAAAGTGATAAAGAAAAACTTTTACAAACTCTATTTGCTCTTGTTGTTGTAAATATGTAAAGCCGGCATTCAAGTTTTCAGCAAAGATTATGAACTAACCATATTCACAATAACATTTAGGTCTCATGTTAACTATATCAATGGCACAATCAACTAGCGAGCAATAATAATAAATCTCGGATGACAACACTTTCTCAAAACAATCATAATATGATATAACAAGATGGTATCTCGCTAGCCCTTTCTAAGACCGCAAAACATAAATGCAGAGCAACTCTGAAGATCAAGGACTGACTGGAAATTGTAATTCATGGTAAAAGAGATCCAGTCACAGTCATACTCAATGTAAACTAATAGTAATGCATACAAATGACAGCGGTGCTCTCCAAGTGGTGCTTTTTAATAAGAAGATGATGACTCAACATAAAAGTAAATAGATAGGCCCTTCTCAGAGGGAAGCAGGGATTTGTAGAGGTGTTAGAGCTCGATTTTGAAATAGGGATGAATAATATTTTGACTGGTATACTTTCATTGTCAACATAACAACCGATAGATCTCAATATCTTCCATGCTACACACATTATAGGCGGTTCCCAAGCAGAATGGTAAAGTTTATACTCCCCCTACCACCAACAAACATCAATCCATGGCTTGTCCGAAACAACGTGTGCCTCCAACTAACAACAATCATAGGGGAGTTTTGCTTGCAATTATTTTGATTTGATTTGAGCATGGGACTGGGCATCCCGGTTACCAGCCATTTTCTCGTGAATGAGGAGCGGAGTCCACTCCTCTTGAGAATAACCCGCCTAGCATGAAAGATATAGATAACACTAGTTGATACATGAGCTATTCGAGCATACAAAACAGAATTTGATTTGAAGGTTTAGAGTTTGGCACATACAAATTTACTTGGAACGGCAGGTAGATACCGCATATAGGAAGGTATGGTGGACTCATATGGAATAACTATTGGGGTTTATGGAAGTGGATGCACAAGCAGTATTCCCGCTTAGTACAAGTGAAGGCTAGAAAGAGGCTAGGAAGCGACCAGCTAGACAGCGAAAATAGTCATGAACATGCATTAAAATTAATCAACACTGAATGCAAGCATGAGTAGGATATAATTCACCATGAACATAAATATCGTGGAGGCTATGTTGATTTTGTTGCAACTACATGCGTGAACATGTGCCAAGTCAAGCCACTCGAATCATTCAAAGGTGGATACCACCCTATCATACCACATCACAACCATTTTAATAGCATGCTGGCACGCAAGGTAAACCATTATAAACTCCTACCCAATTAAGCATGGGATGAGCAACTATAATCTCTAATTTTCATTGCAAACATGTTTCATTCATAATAGGCTGAATCAGGAACGATGAACTAATCATATTTACAAAAACAAGAGAGGTCGAGTTCATACCAGCTTCTCTCATCTCAAGTTCATCATATATCGTCATTATTGCCTTTCACTTGCACAACCGAATGGTGTAGATAATAATAATAGTGTGCGTGCATTGGACTAAGCTGGAATCTGCAAGCATTCAATTCAAGGGAGAAGACATGGTAATATGGGCTCTTTGTTAGATCAACAATAATGCATATGAGAGCCACTCAACATTTTCATCATGGTCTTCTCCTCTTGACCCCCAAAGAAAAGAAAAGAAACAAAACTATTTACACGGCAAAGCTCCCAACAAGCAAAAGAAGAATGAGAAATCTTTTGGGTTTTGTTTTAATTATTACTGCTACAGGCATGAAAAGTAAACTAGCTAAAAGCTACAACTAATTTTTTTGGTTTTTCTTAAGGTTTTTCAAACGCACAAGAAGAAAGCTTAAAACAGAAAATAAACTAGCATGGATGATACAATGAAAAAGTATGAGCACCGACAACTGGAATGAGTGTGTGAACATAAATGTAATGTCGGTGAGAAATACGTACTCCCCCAAGCTTAGGCTTTTGGCCTAAGTTGGTCTATGGCCACGGCTCAAAGCTGCCCTCTCCAGTGTACGGAGGAGTGTCCTCAGGGTGCCACTGGTTGGCGATCTCCTCCGGATTCCACTGATAAACAGACTATCGATAAGGGTCAAGGGGTTGCTCCGGCTTAGGCCCTGGAGCTGGTGTCACGCTCCAGTATGCATAAACGGCCTCCGGCAAAATGAGGTACATGCCTGAAAATATGTTGAACAAAATGGGAGCAGGCAAGGTAATAGTCTCAAAGTATTTTTTATCAAATATCAGTCTATATTTAAGCATCTCCTTCTTATCCTTAACAATAAAATCATGTGCTACCATACTCTTGTAATCTAGAAAAATAGGAGGCGGCAACTTTTCCTCTTTCTCATAATGCCTAATAGGTATGTTAAAGTGTGCAGCAAGGTGCGAAGCAAAGATGCCTCCAAAGATGGGACCCTTCGTATGGTTCAGATTTAACCGTTTAGCGACAATAGCGCCTAAACTGAAAGTAGCATCACGAAACAAGGCATGGTGCAAAATAACAATATCAGGGGCACTAAGGTTTCCATTGTTCCCATGACCAATCAAGCATCTACTAGCAAATATTGCAAAGTAACGTAGAACAGGAAAATGTATGCTAGTAATTCTTGCATCGGAAACTTTCCTCGTTTCCCCTACAACAATCATATGAATAAATACTTCCACATCATTACAATGTGGTTCCTCTATGCTGCCCGCAAAGGGTAACTTGCAAACCGCACAAAAATCATAAAGTGATATCTCCTTAAACTCATCATATAAATAAAAAATCCACCGAAGGTGGCGATCTCCTAGCATGGAAATGAAAATTTTGCACAAAAATATTAGTGAGTAGGAGATACTGTTCGCGCTGGTCCCGGAGGAAGTCGATGAGGCCTGCATTCTCAACTAAATAATAAAAGTCATCATGAATCCCGACTGTTCTCAAGAATTCATCACAAGGCCATTCACACGGCCGAACCTCCGCAGTGCGAGGGAGATAATATTTGGGCTTCTTATTCTCTTCACTTTGCTTATCCTTCGAGCTCCGGCTCAAAGAGCCCCTCAACAATCTCTTCATCATTTCCTTTGAAAAATTTCTGAAATTTTTAGTGACTGAAAATAAAAGTGAACCAAACTCAACAAGATTGATAGCAACTACTCCCACAAGTACCTAGAGACCATATCATGCATTAAAACTACCTTTGACCACATAAATTTGACATGCAAGCTCAAGAACAGGGTCACCTAAAATTTGAAATAAATAAAGCACTAGAACAAAAACTAATTGGACCATTGGAGGAGTCAGATACCGAAGAATAATCCCCCAAAGCAGTTTTGTGAATGGAGCTTTGAGCAAGGAGATCGAAAATGGCAGCAAGATGAGCTAGAACTTGGGTTTGAGCTCGTGGATGATTTTTTCTGGAGGAAGACAAAGTGTGTGGGTGCAAGAATAAGTGGAGGGGGCCCATGTGGGGTCCCTGAGGCAGGGGGCGCGCCCTCCACCCTCGTGGGCACATCGTGAGGCCCCCTGGTGTGTTCTCAGTGCCAATAATTATATTCTAGAAAATATCATATTAAAATTTCAGGGCATTTGGAGAACTTTTATTTTCGGGGTATTTTTTATTGCAAGGATATTTCAGAAAACAGTCAAAAAAACTATTTTTGCTTTATTTAATCTATCTAAATAACAGAAAGTAAAAAAAGGTACAGAGAGTTGTGCTTTCTAACTTCGTCCATCTCATGCTCATCAAAAGGAATCCACTAACAAGGTTGATCAAGTCTTGTTAACAAACTCATTCCGAATCGCATGAAACCGGGGAATTTTTGAATAACACTAGGTTACCTCAACGGGGATATGCACATCCCAGACAATAAGAATATCATATTTCTTCTTGACAGTAGAAAGAGGAAATTCAAAACCTCCAATAATAATCGTTGAAAATTTTCCAATAGAATTGATACTGTGGACTTGAGGTTGTTTCCTCCGAAAGTGTACCATATGCTCATTACCATTAACTAGAAAATTGACATTGCCTTTGTTGCAATCAATAACAGCCCCTCCAGTATTCAGAAAGGGTCTGCAAAGAATAATAGACATACTATCGTCCTCGGGAATATCAAGAATAACAAAGTCCGTTAAAATAGTAACATTTGCAACCACAACAGGCACATCCTCACAAATACCGACAGGTATAGCAGTTGATTTATCAGCCATTTGCAAAGATATTTCAGTAGGTGTCAACTTATTCAAATCAAGTCTACGATATAAAGTGAGAGGCATAACACTAACACCGGCTCCGAGATCACATAAAGCAGTTTTAATATAGTTTCTCTTAATGGAGCATGGTATAGTTGGTACTCCTAGATATCCAAGTTTCTTTGGTATTCCACCTTTAAAAGTGTAATTAGCAAGCATGGTGGAAATTTCAGCTTCCGGTACCTTTCTTTTATTAGTAACAATATCCTTCATGTACTTAGCATAAGGGTTCATTTTAAGCATATCAGTCAAACGCATATGCAAAAAGATAAGTCTAATCATTTCAGCAAAGCACTCAAAATCCTCATCATCGTTTTTCTTGGATGGTTTAGGAGGAAAAGGCATGGGTTTCTGAACCCATGGTTCTGTTTCTTTACCATGCTTCCTAGCAACGAAGTCTCTCTTATCATAACGTTGATTCTTTGATTGTGGGTTATCAAGGTCAACAATAGGTTCAATCTCTACATCATTGTTATTGCTAGGTTGAGCCTCAACATGAACAGCATTATTAACATTATCACTAGGTTCATGTTCATCACCAGATTGTGTTTCAGCATCGGAAATAGAAATATCATTGGGATTCTCAGGTGTGTCTACAACAGGTTCACTAGAAGCATGCAAAGTCCTATCATTTTTCTTTTTCTTCTTTTAGAAGAACTAGGTGCATCAGCATTAGCTCTCTGAGAATCTTGCTCAATTCTCTTAGGGTGGCCCTCAGGATACAAAGGTTCCTGAGTCATTTTACCCCCTCTAGTCACAACTCTAAAGCATTATCATTTTTCTTATTATTTAATTCATCAAGCAAATCATTCTGAGCTTTAAGTACTTGTTCTACTTGAGTGGTAACCATAAAAGCATGTTTACTAATAAGTTTAAGTTTACCTTTAACTCTAGACATATAATCACTCAAGTGCTCAATCATATAAGCATTGCGTTTCAATTGTCTACCAACATAAGCACTGAAGTTTTCTTGTTTAACAATAAAATTATCAAACTCATCCAAGCATTGGCTAGCAGACTTATTACGAGGAATATCACCTTCATCAAATCTATAGAGAGAATTTACCTTTACTACCTGTGTCGAGTTATCAAGACCATGTATTTCTTCAATAGGCAGTAAATCTTAACATCTTCCGCTTTAATACCCTTTTCTTTCATAGATTTCTTTGCCTCTTGCATATCTTCTGGACTGAGAAATAGAATACCCCTTTTCTTATGAGTTGGCTTAGGAGTTGGTTCAGGAAGTGTCCAATCATTTTCATTACTCAACATATAATTCAACAGCAATTCAGCTTGATCAACAGTTCTTTCCCTGAAAAAACAACCAGCACAACTATCCAGGTGGTCTCTGGAAGCATCGGTTAGTCCATTATAAAAGATATCAAGTATTTCATTTTTTAGAGGATGATTAGGCAAAGCACTAAGTAATCGGAGAAGCCTCCCCCAAGATTGTGGGAGACTCTCTTCTTCAATTTGCACAAAATTATATATTTCCCTTAAGGCAGCTTGTTTCTTATGAGCGGGGAAATATTTAGCAGAGAAGTAATAAATCATATCCTGGGGACTACGCACACAGCCAGGATTAAGAGAATTAAACCATGTTTTAGCATCACCCTTTAATGAGAACGGAAACAACTTAAGGATAAAGTAATAGCGAGTTTTCTCATCATTAGTGAACAGGGTGGCTATATCATTTAATTTAGTAAGATGTTCCACAACAGTTTCAGATTCATAGCCATAAAAAGGATCAGATTCAACCAAAGTAATTAACTTAGGATCAACAGAAAAATCATAATCCTTATCAGAAATACAGATAGGTGAAGTAGCAAAAGCAGGGTCATATTTCATTCTAGCATTCAAAGATTTTTCTTTAAGCTTAGCTAATAATTTTTTAAGATCATATCTATCATTCCAAGCTAAAAAGTCTCTAGCAGTTTCTTCATCCATAACATAACCCTCAGGCACAACAGGCAATTCATATCTAGGGGGAGAATCTTCATCATCACTTTCATCAATATTATCAGTTTCAATAATTTCATTCTCTCTAACCCTAGCAAGTTCTTCATCAAGAAATTCACCTAGTGGCACAGTGTTATCAAGCATAGAAGTAGTTTCATCATAAGTATCATGCAAAGCAGAAGTGGCATCATCAATAACATGCGACATATCAGAATGAATAGCATGAGTACGTGTCGCAAGTTTACTCAAAACAGAAGGTGAATCAAGTGCAGAGCAAGATGGCAGTTCCTTACCTCACCTCGTAGTTGAGGGAAAAATCTTGGCTCTTTTATATTTCAAGTTCTTCATAGTGATCAGCAGATATAAGTCCCAAGTGACTCAAAGAATAGAGTTGTGCTCCCCGGCAACTGCGCCAGAAAATAGTCTTGATAACCCACAAGTATAGGGGATTGCAATAGTTTTCGAGGGTAGAGTATTCAACCCAAATTTATTGATTCAACACAAGGGGAGCCAAAGAATATTCTCAAGTATTACCAGCTGAGTTTTCAATTCAACTACACCTGGAAAACTTAATATCTGCAACAAAGAATTTAGTAGCAAAGTAATATGGAAGTAATGGTAACGGTGGCAAAAGTAATAGTATTGGTTTTGTAGTGATTGTAATAGTGGTAATGGAAAAGTAACTAAGCAAGATCAATATGTGAAAATATCATAGGCAATGGATCAATGATAGATAATTATGTCGGATGCGATTCCTCATGCAACAGTTATAACATAGGGTGACACAGAACTAGCTCCAGTTCATCAATGTAATGTAGGCATGTATTCCGAATATAGTCATACGTGATTATGGAAAAGAACTTGCATGACATCTTTTGTCCTACCCTCCTGTGGCAGCGGGCTCCTATTGGAAACTAAGGGATATTAAGGCCTCCTTTTAATATAGTACCAGACCAAAGCATTAACACTTAGTGAATACATGAACTCCTCAAACTACGGTCATCACCGGTAAGTATCCCGATTATTGCCACTTCGGGGTTAACGGATCATGACACATAATAGGTGACTATAGACTTGCAAGATAGGATCAAGAACTCACATATATTCATGAAAACATAATAGGTTCAGATCTGAAATCATGGCACTCGGGCCCTAGTGACAAGCATTAAGCATAGCAAAGTCATAGCAACATCAATCTCAGAACATAATGGATACTAGGGATCTAACCCTAACAAAACTAACTCGATTACATGATAAATCTCATCCCACCCATCACCGTCCAGCAAGCCTACGATGGAATTACTCACGCACGATGGTGAGCATCATGAAATTGGTGATGGAGGAAGGTTGATGATGATGATGGCGACGGATTCCCCTCTCTGGAGCCCCGAACGGACTCCAGATCAGCCCTCCCGAGGTAGATTAGGGCTTGGCGACGGCTCTGTATCGTAAAACACGATGAATCCTTCTCATTGATTTTTTTCTCCCCGAACGTGAATATATAGAGTTGGAGTTGGAGGTCGATGGAGCACCAGGGGGCCCACGAGGCAGGGGGTGCGCCCAGGGGGTAGGCGTGCCCCCACCCTCGTGGACAGGGTGTGGGCCCCCTGGCCTTGATTCTTTCTCAAGTATTTTTTATATATTCCAAACATATTCTCCGTGAAGTTTCAGGTCATTCCGAGAACTTTTGTTTCTGCACAAAAATAACACCATGGAAATTCTACTGAAAACAGCGTCAGTCCGAGTTAGTTCCATTCAAATCATGCAAGTTAGAGTCCAAAACAAGGGCAAAAGTGTTTGGAAAAGTAGATGCATTGGAGACGTATCAATTCCATGCCAGAAACGTGAGAGGGTGAGGATTTCAGGAAGGAGACCTTGTGCTCCGAGTGGATCAGCAACGGCCTCACAAGCTTGCTCCTGCTTGGGAAGGTCCCTTCATCATCACCAAAGTGCTCCACAACGGAGCGTATCACCTCTACAATGTGGAACAGAAGAAAGATGAGCCATGCGCTTGGGATGCGGAGCTGCTCCGCCATTTTTATACTTAAGCATTCAGACTGATGAAATGTAATAAGAAGTACCTTCTAGTTTGTTTATCAAAGACGCAGTTTTACCGTCTCCTAAATGATTGTTGTTACATACGCATGTGTTCAAAAAAACCCAGTGGGTGGCTTAGCTGTGAACCTGATTCGCCTAAGTTTCAAAAACTACTCCGAGTGGAGAGCAATCCTCCCACTCAGGGACTTAGCTGCGAACCTGATTCGCCTAAGTTTCAAAAACTACTCCGAGTGGAGAGCAATCGTCCCACTCGGGGGCTTAGCCGCGAACCTGATTTGCCTAAGTTTTAAAATCCTACTGAGTTAAGAGCAATCCTCTCACTCGGGGGCTTAGCTGCAGTTCCGTACTCGCCTAAGTTTAAAAAAATCCTACTGAGTGAAGAGCAACCCTCTCACTCGGGGGCTTAGCTGCAGTCCCGTACTCGCCTAAGTTGTAAAAATCCTACCGAGTGAAGAGCAACCCTCTCACCCGAGGGCTTAGCTGCAGCCCCATACTTGCCTAAGTTTTAAAAATCCTACCGAGTGAAGAGCAACCCTCTCACTCGGAGGCTTAGCTGCAGTTCTGTACTCGCCTAAGGTTTAAAATCCTACCGTGTGAAGAGCAATCCTCTCACTCAGGGGCTTAGCTACAGTTTCGTACTCGCCTAAATTTTAAAAATCCTACTGAGTAAAGAGCAACCCTCTCACTCAGGGGCTTAGCTGCAGTCCCGTACTCGCCCAAGTTTTAAATCCTACCGAGTCAAGAGCAACCCTCTCACTCGGGGGCTTAGCTGCAGTCCCATACTCGCCTAAGTTTTTTTAAAAATTACTACCTAGTGAAGAGCAACCCTCTCACTCAAGGGCTTAGTTGCAGTCCCGTACTCGCATGATGACCCACAAGTGTAGGGGATCTATCGTAGCCTTTTAGATAAGTAATAGTGTCGAACCCAACGAGGAGCAGAATGAAATGATAAGCGGTTTTCAGCAAGGTATTCTCTGCAAGCACTGAAATTACAGGTAACGGATAGTTTTGTGATAAGGTAATTTGTAACAGGTAACAAGTAATAAAGTAAATGAGGTGCAGCAAGATGGCTGAATCCTTTTTGTAGCAAAGGACAAGCCTGGACAAACTCTTATATAAAGGAAAGCACTCCCGAGGACACGTGGGAATTATCGTCAAGCTACTTTTCATCACGTTCATATGATTCGCGTTCGGTACTTTGATAATTTGATATGTGGGTGGACCTGTGCTTGGGTACTGTCCTTCCTTGGACAACCATCCCACTTATGATTAACCCCTATTGCAAGCATCCGCAACTACAAAAGAAGTATTAAGGTAAACCTAACCATAGCATGAAACATATGGATCCAAATCAGCCCCTTACGAAGCAACGCATAAACTAGGGTTTAAGCTTCTATCACTCTGGCAACCCATCATCTACTCATTACTTCCCAATGCCTTCCTCTAGGCCCAAACAATGGCGAAGTGTAATGTAGTCGACGTTCACATGACACCACTAGAGGAAAGACAACATACATCTCATCAAAATATCGAACAAATACCAAATTCACATGACTACTTATAGCAAGACTTCTCCCATGTCCTCAGGAACAAACATAACTACTCACAAATCATATTCATGTTCATAATCAGAGGGGTATTAATATCCATAATGGATCTGAACATATGATCTTCCACCAAGTAAACCAACTAGCATCAACTACAAGGAGTAATCAACACTACTAGCAACCCACATGTACCAATCTGAGGCTTTGGGGCAAAGATTGGATACAAGAGATGAACTACGCTTTGAGATGAGATGGTGCTGGTGAAGATGTTCATGGAGATTGACCCCTCCCGGTGAGAGGATTGTTGGTGATGACGATGGTGATGATTTCCCCCTCCCGGAGAGAAGTTTCCCCGGCAGAACAGCTCCGCCGGAGCCCAAGATTGGTTCCGCCAAGGCTCCGCCTCGTGGTGGCGGAGTTTCGTCCCGTGAGCTAGATTATGATCTTTTCCTCGACGAAAGACTCCATATAGCCAAAGATGGCATCAGAGGGCTTCTAGGGGGACCACGAGGCAAGGGGCGAGCCTAGGGGGTAGGGCGCGCACCCCACCCTCGTGGATGGTGGGTGGCCCCCTCTGGTACTTCTTTCACCCAATATTTTTTTTATATGCTGAAACTTTCTCCCAAGAAGTTTCAGGACTTTTGGAGTTGTACAGAATAGGTCTCTAATATTTGCTCCTTTTCCAGCCCAGAATTCTAGCTGCCGGCATTCTCCCTCTTCATGTAAACGTTGTAAAATAAGAGAGAATAGGCATAAGTATTGTAACATAATGTGTAATAACAGCCCATAATGCAACAAATATCGATATAAAAGCATGATGCAAAATGGACGTATCAACTCCCCCAAGCTTAGACCTCGCTTGTCATCAAGCGAAAGTCGATATCGATAAATATGTCCACATGTTTAGAGATAGAGGTGCCGATAAAAATAAAATACGGACGTGAGGGCATCATGATCATTCTTAGAACAGCAACATATACATATATTGTCATATGATCTCTTATGCTAAAGTAACAATTCAATCACAATTTCAAGTATGAATCAAAAAATTTGTTGAGAACCAACAAACTATAATCTCAGTCATTGAGGCAATTGCAATTTATCATAACATCAGAAAGAGTCAATATAAGAGATTTTCAGCAAATCCACATACTCAACCATCATTTAGTCTTTCACAATTGCTAACACTCACACAATATTTATGGTTACGAAGTTTTACTCAGACACAGAGAAAGATAGGGGCTTATAGTTTTGCCTCCAAGTCTTTTACCTCAAGGGTAATGTCAACAATAATAGTTCATGAAAAATCACATCCAATTAGCTATACATATATCAGGATCTTTGCAACACATTGTGCTTGCCAAAGGATAAAATGTAAAAAGGAAAGGTGAAGATCACCGTGACTCTTGCATGAAGTGTAAGACAAGAATAAAAAATTAGGACCTTCACAGAGGGAAGCAGAGGTTGTCATGTTCTTTTAGGGTTGGATGCATGAAGTCTTAATGCAAAAGAACGTCACTTTATATTGCCACTTGTGATATGGACCTTTATTATGCAGTCTGTTGCTTTTATTTCTTCCACATCACAAGATCGTATAAAGCTTATTTTCTCCGCACTAATAAATCATACATATTTAGAGAGCAATTTTTATTGCTTGCAATGATGAAAACTTACTTGAAGGATCTTACTCAATCCATAGGTAGATATGGTGGACTCTCATGGCAAAACTAGGTTTAAGGATATTTGGAAGCACAAGTAGTATCTCTACTTGGTGCAAAGAATTTGGCTAGCATGAGAGGGAAAGTCAAGCTCAACATGTTGGATGATCCATGACAATATAATTTATCTCAGATGTAAGAAAACATAACCCATTACGTTGTCTTCCTTGCCCAACCTCAACTCTTTAGCATGTCATATTTTAATGAGTGCTCACAATCTTAAAAGATGTCCAAGATAGTATATTTATATGTGAAAAACTCTCTTTCTTTATTACTTCCTATTAATTGCAATGATGACCAAAACTATGTTTGTCAACTCTCAACAACTTTTATTCATCGTACTCTGTCGGAGTAATTGGACACGGATACCCCAAAGACGGCAAGATGATATTTCAAGACATCGGGGCTAGCAAAGCCCCTCAGTCCGACCAGCCGGCTGCCGACTGCACCAACCAGCCGGCTGCCGACTGCAGCCCAACCCGACACTGACAAGACACTGACGGGGCGACCGTACAACGACGTCATCTACAATGTACCGCGTCCCCTGGGTACTGATTTATAAAGTACCCCAGGGGACAAGCATGACATGTACCATGCCACTAGCCATGCCTACATGGCTTGGCACGTAAGCTACCCAAGGTAGCTTACAACCAAAGCCACTACCCATGCCTACTCACCTGGCTTACTTCCTAAGCCACCCCCATGCCTATATAAAGGCACACATCCATCCATCCAAGAGAATGGACTCACTCACACTCACAGGCACTCACGCATGAGTACTCACACTCATTCGGCCACACATGGCCAGGCACATGCGCCACACTAGTAAGCTAGCTAATTGCTACTACTCTCAGTCCAATACAGCTCCAGGAGCAACTCTGTACCAGATATACCAGATATACTCAGACATGCAGGATTAGGGGTGTTATCTCTCCGGAGAGCCCCGAACCTGGGTAAACCACCGCGTGCTACTCGCATACCCGCTCCCGGTCCTATCAGCAGCAGGCCTACCCACATACTAAGCCCTTGTGGCATCTGTCGACTCGCAAGCCCCCCGTGAGAAATACCATGACATACTCTTTATATGTGAAGTCATTACTCTCCATAAGATCCATATGATCCCTTTATTTATTTTTATTCTTTCTCTATTATTTTATTCCCTCAAGATCATAGCAAAATAATCAAGCCCTTGACTCAACACTAAATCTTTATTATATATAGCTCACGGACTCGATTACATAGAAGGATCATAAAGCAGGACTCAAAACTAGATCATACTAAAACTTTATTCTACTAGATCAAGATATTACCAAAAGGATCGAACTAAGAAAAGCGGTAAAGATAAAAGTGTGATGGTGGTACGATACCGGGGAACTCCCCCAAGCTTGGCAGTTGCCAAGGGGAGTGCCCATACATGATACTCAGTTTTTCTTTGATGGTGAAGAAGGTGTTGGTGATGATGGGTAGTCGCACATCGAGCGCAGGAGATCCTCCAATTTGCGGATAATGCCCTTGAGTGTGATGATCTGCTCCTTCAACAAAATATTTTCACATGTGAGATACTTGTTTTGAATGCGAGCTAACTCAATCATCTTGAAAGCTTCAAACTCCGTTGGGGTAAAGAGATTGTGATGAGGTTGAAGGATGTCTTCTTCTACTACTGCCGGAACTTGATCCCCCATGGCCTTCTTGATCCCATCATCCTTGTTGATCTCTCCGGGCTCTTCTCTCTTCAGCTCTATCTTCATTAGCCAGCATCGTTGCCCTCATTGTTAGAGGAGGAGGGAGACGACATGATGCCTGGCCTTGACAATCCTGGCAGAAAACAGCTCGAAACAAAAACAGGAGATTTTTGCATGATACGGTGGTCAAAACCTTTGGGAGATTATATAATAAATTTTTACCGACCAAAAGAAGTATCGTGCAAGAAAACGGAGTCCGAAGAGTACACGAGGTGCCCACGAGGCAGGGGAGCACGCCCAGGGGGGTAGGGCATGCCCTCCACCCTCGTGGACGCCTAGTGTCCATCCTGGACTGCTTCTTATTTTCCTATTTTCTTAAATATTCCAAAACGGAGAAAATTGCCATTAGAACTATTTTGGAGTCGGTTTACTTACCGTACCACGTACCTATTCCTTTTTCGGAGTCTGAAATGTTCTAGAGAGTATCCCTTATGTATTCCTCTGGGGTTACGGTTTCAATAACATTAGTTTCAACATTTATGGGATTACCTAATATATAATGTTTGATTCTTTGACCGTTCACCACCCTCGGATTTGTGCCTTTGAAGTTGTTGATTTTTGTGGCAGCGGAACGATAGACCTCCTCAATGACGTAAGGACCTTCCCATTTATAGAGGAGTTTGCCTGCAAAAAATCTTAAACTAGAGTTGTATAACAATACATAATCACCTACATTAAACTCACGCTTTTGTATCCTTTTGTCATGCTATCTTTTAACTTTTTCTTTAAACAGTTTGGCATTCTCATAGGCCTGGGTTCTCCATTCATCAAGTGAGCTAATGTCAAAAGGCCTCTTCTCACCGGCAAGTTTGAAATCATAATTGAGCTCTTTAATGGCCCAATATGCCTTATGTTCCAGTTCGAGAGGTAAATGACATGCTTTTCCATAAACCATCTTACATGGAGACATACCCATAGGATTTTTGTATGCTGTTCTATAAGCCCATAATACATCATCAAATTTCTTGGACCAATTCTTTCTAGATCTATTAACAGTCTTTTGCGAAATTAATTTAAGCTCTCTATTGCTCAGTTCCACTTGACCATTAGATTGTGGATGATATGGAGATGCAATTCTATGATTAACATCATACTTAGCAAGCATTTTACGAAAGGCACCATGAATAAAATGTGAACCACCATCAGTCATTAAGTATCTAGGGACTCCAAACCTCGGAAAAATAACTTCTTTAAGCATCTTAATAGAGGTGTTATGATCAGCACTACTAGCTGTAATAGCTTCTACCCACTTAGTAACGTAATCAACGGCAACTAAAATATGTGTATAACCATTAGAGGAAGGAAACGGTCCCATATAGTCAAAGCCCCAAACATCAAATGGTTCAATAACAAGTGAGTAATTCATAGGCATTTCTTGACGTCTACTAATATTACCAATTCTTTGACATTCATCACAAGACAAGACAAACTTATGGGCATCCTTGAAGAGAGTAGGCCAATAAAAACCGGACTGCAATACCTTATGTGTAGTTCTATCTCCAGCGTGGTGTCCTCCATAAGCCTCGGAGTGACACTTGCGTAGGATTTGTTCCTGTTCATGCTCAGGTGCACAATGTCTAATGACACCATCTACTCCTTCTTTATAAAGGTGTGGGTCATCCCAAAAGTAATGTCTTAAATTATAGAAGAACCTTTTCTTTTTTTGGTATGTGAAACTAGGTGGTATAAATTTAGCAACAATATAATTAGCATAATCATCATACCATGGAGCAATACGAGAAGCATTTATCACAGCTAACTGTTCATCAGGAAAGCTATCATCAATAGGTAGTGGGTCATCAAGAACATTTTCTAACCTAGACAAGTTGTCTGCAACGGGGTTCTTAGCTCCCTTTCTATCAATAATATGCAGATCAAATTCTTGTAGTAGGAGAACCCATCTAATAATTCTAGGTTTAGCCTCTTTCTTTTCCATAAGATATTTAATAGCAACATGATCAGTGTGAACAGTTACTTTAGAATCAACAATATAAGGTCTGAACTTATCACAAGCAAATACAACTGCTAAAAACCCTTTTTCAGTAGTAGCATAATTTCTTTGAGCATTGTCTAGAGTCTTACTAGCATATTGGATAACATTTAATTTCTATCAACCCTTTGTCCTAGAACAGCCCCTAGAGCATAATCGCTAGCATCACACATAATTTCAAATGGTAAATTCCAATCAGGAGGCTGAACAATAGGTGCAGAAATCGAAGCTTTCTTAAGTATTTCAAATGCTTCTACACAATCATCATCAAAGACAAAAGGAACATCTTTTTAAGAGATTAGTCAGAGGCCTAGAAATTTTAAAGAAGTCCTTAATGAACCTCCTATAAAAACTGGCATGACCAAGGAAACTTCTTATACCTTTAATGTCCTTAGGACACAACATCAACCTTAGCTTTATCCACTTCAATACCTCTTTCAGAAATTTTATGCCCCAAGACAATACCTTCATTAACCATAAAGTGGCACTTCTCCCAATTCAAGACAAGATTAGTTTCTTCACATCTCTGCAAAACTCGATCAAGGTTTCTTAAGCAATCATCAAAAGAAGTTTCATAAACAAAAAAATCATCCATGAATACCTCAACAATCTTTTCACAAAAGTCAGAGAATATAGCAATCATACATCTTTGAAAGGTAGCAAGTGCATTGCATAAACCAAAAGGCATACGTCTATAAGCAAAGGTACCGAAAGGGCAAGTAAAAGTTGTCTTTTCTTGATCCTCTTTTGACACAGGTATTTGAGAGAAACCAGAATAACCATCTAGAAAGCAAAAATGTGTATGTTTGGATAATCTTTCTAGCATTTGATCAACAAAAGGTAAAGGGTAATGATCCTTTTTAGTAGCTTTATTTAATTTGCGGAAATCAATTACCATTCTATAACCTGTAACAGTTCTTTGTGGGATCAATTCATCTTTATCATTAGGAACAACAGTAATACCTCCCTTCTTAGGGACACAATGGACATGGCTTACTCACTGACTATCAGCAACGGGATAAATTATACCTGCCTCTAGGAGCTTTAGCATTTGTTTTCTTACCACTTCTTTCATCTAAGGATTTAACCGTCGTTGGTGATCAACAACCGGTTTCGCGTCTTTCTCCAATTTTATTTTGTGCTGGCATAGAGTGGGATTAATGCCCTTAAGATCATCAAGAGTATATCCGATAGCAGCACGGTGCTTCTTCAGAGTTTTCAATAATTTATTTTCCTCATGCTCTGAAAGGTTAGCACTAATAATAACAGGATATATCTCCTTCTCATCAAGATAAGAATATTTAAGAGTATCGGGTAAAGGTTTAAGCTCAAACACGGGATCACCCTTGGGTGGAGGAGGATCCCCTAGGATTTCAACACGCAAGTTGTGTTTCAAAATAGGTCCCTGTGTAAAGAATACTTCATCTATTTCCCTTCTTTCATTCATAAACATATCATTTCCATGGTCTAGCAAATATTGCTCTAAAGGATCATTAGGAGGCACGGCAATAGAAGAAAGACCAATAATTTCATCTTTTCTAGGCAATTCTTTATCATGCGGTTGTCTATGAAACTTAGCAAAATTAAACTCATGAGACATATCCCCTAAACCAACAGAAACAATATCCTTATTGCAGTCTATCTTAGCATTAACAGTATTCAAGAAGGGTCTACCAAATATAATGGGACAAAAGTTATCTTGTGGGGAACCAAGAACAAGAAAATCAGCAGGATAATTAACTTTCCCACACAATACTTCAAAATCTCTAACAATCCCAATTGGTGAAATAGTGTCTCTATTGGCAAGTTTAATAGTAACATCAATTTCCTCTATCTCAGCAGGTGCAATATCATGCATAATTTCTTTATATAAGGAATGAGGTATTGCACTTGCACTAGCACCCATATCACATAAGCCATGATAGCAATGATATCCTATTTTAACAGAAATAACAGGCATGCCTACAACAGGTCTATGTTTATTTTTAGTATCGGGTCTAGCAATTCTAGCAGCTTCATCACAGAAATAAATAACATGCCCATCAATATTATTGGCCAAGAGATCTTTAACCATAGCAACACTAGGTTCAACTTTAATTTTCTCAGAGGGTGTAGGTGTTCTAGTATTACTCTTACGAACTACAGTTGAAGATTTAGCATGATCCTTTATTCTAACAGGGAAAGGTGGTTTCTCAATATAAGCAGTAGGAACAATAGGATCATTATAAGTGATAGTCTTTTCTTCAACTTTAATAGGCGCAACTACTTTTACTTCAATGGGAGGATTATATTTAAACCACTTCTCCTTAGGGAGATCAACATGAGTAGCAAAGGATTCACAGAAAGAAGCTACTATCTCAGAGTCAAGTCCATATTTAGTGCTAAATTCACGGAAAGTATCGGTATCCATAAAAGATTTAACACAATCAAACTTAGGTGTTATACCTGACTCCTTACCTTAGTCAAGATCCCAATCTTCATAGTTGCGTTTCATTATTACCAATAAATCCCATTTGAATTCAATAGTCTTCATCATAAAAGAGCCACTACAAGAAGTATCAAGCATGGAGCGATTATCGAGAGAAAGCCGAGCATAAAAATTTTGAATAATAATTTCTCTTGAGAGCTCATGATTGGGGCATGAATATAACATTGACTTAAGCCTCCCC
The DNA here is from genome assembly GCA_034509565.1 of Triticum monococcum. NCBI lineage: Eukaryota > Viridiplantae > Streptophyta > Magnoliopsida > Poales > Poaceae > Triticum > Triticum monococcum. The sequence continues at coordinate 482,947,478 of CM067843.1, forward strand.
CAAGCCTGAGCGATGTTTTCTCCTTCGCGAGGCCAAAAATAATATATATAATTACGATCATGATGAACAAGATGCACAGGATAAAACTTCTGATGAAATTCCAATTTCAATCGGTTGTAGTTCCATGATCCCATATCATCACATAGCCTAAATCATGTTAATGCCTTTCCCTTCAAAGATATAGGGAAGGCCTTCTTATTGATAACATCATCGGGCATACCTGCAAGCTTAAATAATCCACAAACTTCATCCACATAGATTAGGTGCAAATCAGGATGTAATGTTCCATCACCTGTGAAAGGATTAGCTAGCAGTTTCTCTATCATACCCTAAGGAATTTCAAAGTACACATTTTCAGTAGGTTGAGGAGCAACTCTTTGCTCTACTGGTCGGGGTGAAGATACCTCGAACAAGCCCCTCAAAGGATTATGTTCCATAGTAACAAGTGACAGTAAATTTCAGCACTGTAACATCCCAAATTTTCAATTTGGAATGTTATACATTAGATCATCATTGCATATCATATTTTATTGCATTTTGGTTTGATCCTAGAAATTCTACGCAACACAGTGACCCACCGAGAGAGTTGGGGATTTCGTTATTTTCATATTTGAGTTTTCTCAAATTTGAAGAGAGGATAGTTTGATTTTAATTATTTTCTCTTTGAATATTTCTTTTATAAAAATAAAAGAGAGAGGATAAAATGACTTCCTCAAAATAAAGAAATATCGAAGATTTAATATTAAAATCAAATAAGATTTTTATTTGGAGTTTTATCGCTATTTTATTTCAATTAGGAAAAATATGCGTTTTTCAAAATTGCAATTTAGGTCCAAATAAATGTTCACCTTGTCCGACATATTTTTAGAGGATGGGGAAAATTTATTTCGGGACTTTTGGAGTCTGTTTAGTATTTCTTTTCTTTCTTTTTCTACATGCCAGAATTATTTTAAAAAAAAGTCAAACCGACTCCGGGCCGTACCTGAGCGGGACTCCGCCCGGGGGGCTTTATAAGCCGCCGCCCCGAGCCACCCAAGGCCCAACTCCACCGCAAGCCCACCCGCGCCCACGCCCAAACCCTAGCCACGCCGAGCCGCCGCCGCCGCCTGTGCCACGCACCGCCGCCGCCGTTGCCGCACGCCGGCGTCGCCGCCTCGCCGGAGCCGCCCAGCGCCGCCTCGCCGGAGCCGCAACGCTGCCGCCGTTGTCTCGCCGGACCTCGCCGGACTCGAGGTAGCCGCCTCGGTTTTCGCGAGAAAACTGATCGGTTTTTTATGAAAACCCTAGATCCATTTTTTATATTGGTTCGGTTTTTTTCCGGTTTAGTTATTTAGCGAGCGCCCGTTCATATGTTCGTTTTAACGAACGGTTTTCGTCCGTTAGCCGCAGACAACGAACGTTCATTCGTTAGCCTGTTCGTCGGTTTTTCTTTTTCTCGGATTTTCCGCGATTATTTTCGATCGTGATTTTTGATCCGATTTTCGTTTAAGTATAACTTTTCGCTCGTTTATCAGAATCAGGCGATTCAAGCGCCTAGAGTTTCGTCTCGAAGCCCTCTTTCTGTTTAACCAACTTAAACAAGTTTTTGCTACTGTAAAATTTGACTTTAGTCCAGATTAGTAAATGAAGCTTGTTTCTTTCGCCGTTTGAGTTTCGTTGCTTCGTTTGATTTGGTTCTTTTTGCAAACCGGAGTTCTTAAGTTGAACCTTCTGGTTAGATCTCTTATTTGAGTTTTACCCGTGCCCTTGCTTGATTGCTTATTGTATGCTTGTTTGATTGCGATAGAGTACCCGGAGTGTGAAGCGTGCTACATCGAGTCTCTAGGTTTCACGGATCATCAGCAAGGCAAGTAACACTTTGATCATACCTTTTTACTACCCAGTTTTATTGCATTAGATCAACCCTCAAACAATTGCATGGTTAGGATCTGAATAAATTGTGGGTTGGGAAGTAGATGAGGTAGTACCTATTCACCTGTTTTATTATCAAACCCTGGGAGTTACTTCTACGTTATGCTTATATTGCCATGCTATGCTCATAGATGTGGATTGGGTTTGAGAGTGTCCATGATAGATTTGACTTGTTAATTAATGGTTAACTTAAGGTGGCAACTTTAATACACATTTGGGTGGATTGAGGCACCTGGGGAAACCAGTGATTGCCTGTATTTTTGGAAATCCCGGGGTACCGTGTGATTTTCCTATGGAGCGCCACCCATGCTGAAAGGGATCATAAGATTATTCATGCTAGAAACTTCCGTGTGCAGCCACATGCCATTATGTGCTCTGGCATAGTTGAGTAAGTTGTGGGAAACCTTTCCATGATGGGCTAGCAGATGTAGGGGATTGTAGGTGTACCGACCTATCTATCTATCGGTTAAGGGGACCTCTTCGGAAAGACTGTGTCTCGGTCATCTGTTTCTCAAACATTACGTAGTGCGAGAAATCCAACGGAGGAGATCGAGTCTTGTGGGGGAAAAGTGCACAAACCTCTGTAGAGTGTACAAACTAATCATGGTTAGCCGTGTCCCCGGTTATGGACATCTTGAGTATCTGGTTCTTAGATTATCATGTTGATATCATCACTCTAAATTAATTTTGTTGGGTTATTAATTACCTTTTAATTGGGATTGAGATGGGGTTTACCATTCTCAATGTTTTTCAACCAACTTTGTAGTTAAATAAAATATATTCCTTTGAAGTAGGGAAAAATTGGCTTTTCGCAAAACCTATTAACCATACAGCCTCCACCAGCCATATATGCATGTAGTGATAGTAATATTCTGTTCATTACTCTCTTGTGTTACACTGCCAGCATATTCCATGTGCTGGCCCGTTTCGGGATGCAACGTATCATGTTGCAGACTTTTCAGATGACAAGTAAGGAGCCTCGGGTCGTGGTTTTTCACTCAGTGATGCCGTTGGAGTTAATGGGCTCACTTTATCTTCCAAGCATTCCGTTGTTATCGTATTAGATGGCCTTAAGCCATTTTTATTGTAATAGGTTCTCTTTTGAGACATTCGATGTAATAAGTGTGTGATTGCTACTCTGTTATAAATCCTCAAGTACTGTGCGTGTCAGCATTACCGATCCAGGGATGACACTAATGCACAGAGATCAGACTGTTTGAGGTATGGTCGCTACAAGGTGGTATCAGAGCACACGCTGACTGTAGGACACGACCACTAAGCTAAAGCCCTATATCACTACTCTCTTCTCATTTCTGACTCCTCTCCATTTTCTACTCTTTAGGATGGCAGACGCAAGGAACAAGTTTGCACAACCGAATGAAGACACACCCTCTGGACGCCACTTGAAGGAAGTCACTAGGTACCTGAACATTGGAATACCAAGCTTCACCGGGACTTACAACGCCACTTTACCAAAAGAGGAGCACTGGATGATTCAAGTTCAAGTTCCAGGAAGGACATTTACGCCAGTCACTAAGCCCATAGAGTTTTCCTTTGATGCACCAACCTGGAGTCTAGGCAAGAGTATGGCAGCCCACATTGCTATAGGATGTATTGGAGAAGTCTACAAAAAGGATCTCAAGGATACTATCTACCAGATTTGTGGGCGCCGAGATGAGCAATGGGAGATGATCAGCACCAGGAAGGATATATCAATTACCGCTTTCATCCCGGAGTTAAACCAGCACATTCATCGCCATGAGAATCAGATGTGCGCAGGAATGATAGATCTAAAGAAGGCGATGACCAGGATCACGGAACTTGAGGAAGAACTCAAAGCAACTCGCGAAGATTATGAGGAAGAAATTGTTGTACTAGTGGAGAAGAATGACGACCTGACAAGGAAGATAGGAGTATTCATGGGAGACCCCGCGCCAGGAGGAGAACATGACAGTTCCACTTGCCCGGAGAACTACATCATCGACGACACCGACTCGGACCCCGATGATAGTGATGATGACTATGTTGATGAAGCTGGAGCAGATATCATGGAGTCTTCGACCGATCAATATTTCTAGTCGACCACCATATCAGTAGTAGTATTCCACCATGTAAATAGTATAGTCCAAGCACTTTGTAACGATAGTTCTAGACCGATTGTATGCCCTTGCTTGATTGATTGAGTGATATGAATGTGTTTGTCTCATGTGCATATGGGTAGTGTTTTCTCACTAGACCTCATTCTATTCTATTCTCTTCCCTCTAAACCCTCAGATGCCTCCGAGACGTGACCCCGGATTTACCTTTCCACCAGAGCTCACTCAGTTGATCCAGCAGCAGAATACCCTGATGCAGTTGTTAGTTTAGAACCAAGGCAACAACAACAACCCACCACCACCACCAGTTGACAATTTAGCCCATTTTCTGAGGTTGCAGCCGCAGGTGTTTTCCAGTAGCACCGAGCCGATAGTGGCAGATGATTGGCTCCGCAGGATTGGAAGGGAGTTAACCACTGTAGGATGCACCGATGCTGAGAGGGTGCGTTTTCCCGCTCACCAATTGGATGGACTAGCAGCCTCATGGTGGGAGAATTACACTGTCACCTATCCTATAGCCACTGTTACATGGGACCAGTTCCAGTAGGCTTTTCGCAGTGCCCATGTATCAGCAGGAGCTATGGCCATAAAGAAGCGTGAGTTTCGCAACTTACGCCAAGGAGGACACACCATTAGTCAGTATGTGGATGACTTTAGCAAGCTAGCATGTTATGCCCCAGATGACGTTGCTACGGATGCAGCTAAGCAGGAGAAGTTTTCGGAAGGACTGAATGATGAGCTGAGCATGCAGTTGATGGTAGCAACCTTTAATAACTACCAACAGTTGGTAGATAGAGCTCTCATGATTGAAGGGAAGCAGTAGCAGATTGATAACCGCAAGAGGAAGTATGGACAAGGGAAGTATAATTCTGGAGTTCAGCAGAGTCCCCGATTCACCCCGAACTCGGGAGGACTTGTGCATAACCATGGAGGCCACACTCACAATGGAGGAAGTTCTCACTGTTGGAAATATGCCCTAGAGGCAATAATAAAATGATTATTATATTTCCTTGTTCATGATAATTGTCTATTATTCATGCTATAATTGTATTATCCGGAAATCGTAATACATGTGTGAATACATAGACCATAATGTGTCCCTAGTGAACCTCTAGTTGACTAGCTCGTTGATCAACAGATAGTCATGGTTTCCTGGCTATAGACATGGGGATGTCATTGATAACGGGATCACATCATTAGGAGAATGATGTGATGGACAAGACCCAATCCTAAGCTTAGCTGAAAGATCGTGTAGTTCGTTTACTGTAGCTTTTCTGAGTGTCAAGTATCATTTCCTTAGACCATGAGATTGTGTAACTCCCGGATACCGTAGGAGTGCCTTGGGTGTGCCAAACGTCACAACGTAACTGGGTGACTATAAAGGTACATTACAGGTATCTCTGAAAGTGTCTGTTGGGTTGGCACAAATCGAGACTGGGATTTGTCACTCCGTATGACGGAGAGGTATCTCTGGGCCCACTCGATAATGCATCATCACAATGAGCTCAAAGTGATCAAGTGGTTGATCATGGGATCATGCATTACGGTACGAGGAAAGTGACTTTCCAGTAACGAGACTGAACGAGGTATTGGGATACCGATGATCGAGTCTCGGGCAAGTAACGTACCGATTAACAAAGGGAATTGTATACGGATTGATTGAATCCTCGACATCGCGGTTCATCCGATGAGATCATCGTGGAGCATGTGGGAGCCAACATGGGTATCCAGATCCTGCTATTGGTTATTGACCGGAGAGGCTTCTCGGTCATGTTTGCATGTCTCCCGAACCCGTAGGGTCTACACACTTAAGGTTCGGTGACGCTAGGGTTGTAGAGATATGAGTATGCAGTAACCCGAAAGTTGTTCGGAGTCCCGGATGAGATCCCGGACGTCACGAGGAGTTCCGGAATGGTCCGGAGGTGAAGAAATATATATAGGAAGTGCAGTTTCGGCCATCGGGAGTGTTTCGGGGGTCGCCGGTATTGTACCGGGACCACCGGAAGGGTCCCGGGGGTCCACCGGGTGGGGCCACCCATCCCGAAGGGCCCCATGGGTTGAAGTGGGGAGGGGAACTAGCCCCTGGTGGGCTGGTGCACCCCCCCTTGCCCCCCCCCCAATGCGCCTAGGGTTGGGAACCCTAGGGAGGGGGCGCCTCCACTTGCCTTGGGGGGTACTCCACCCCCTTGGCCGCTGCCGGCGTTCTGGGAACGGGGGTCCCCAGACTTGCCTGCCTGCGGCCTGTGGCGTGGCTCAAGTGGGGGCCCAGCGCGGCCCATCTTCATCAACACAAGGCTCAAGACCCTCGCGAGGGGCCAAGCCTCGCGAGGCGGACGACACGGCGCATCCTCAGGCACAGCCTCGTCAGGCTGGCTCGCGAGGAGGCGGAGAGTTCAAGGTGGGGTACCTCGCGAGGTGCCCATGACGCATGCCGTGACGACACAGGGCACCAGGCGGGTGCCAGCGCGCAGCGTCCCTCTTTCCTCTTTGGTGCAAAGGGGGGAAGCGTATCCGCAGAGTACCGAGGCATCAGGCAAAGGTTGCCACTTCGGTGCAAAGAGACCAAGGCCAGGAGGACTACGAGACAGGGGTCACCATGGAGCCCAGCGCGGCATCATCAGCAGAGCCTTTGGCAGGCGAAGACTGCTTTTGTCAGGATAGAATTACTCGCTGTCCCCCTTCAAATTAGCCCGCCATTGTTGGATCCCTTCCCGCTCAATATTTGGGGAGAGGACCAGGGCCTCTATAAATAGGACTAGCCACCCACATAGTTGGGGGTCGGTTCGGTTCGGTTCGGTTCAGTTCGGTTCGGGTCGGTTGTTCGATTCGTTGGTTCATTCGGTTCACAAGTAGAGAGAGAGAGAGAGGGTGACTGAGCTCTTCACAATAGTTCATCACCACAGCCAAGAACAGACCCTCGCGAGGCTGTTCTTCCTTGTATTGTTCATCCACACCAGCCCCAAGAGGCAATCCATCCACCACACACTGGAGTAGGGTATTACACCACATCGGTGGCCCGAACCAGTATAAATCTTGTGTCTTTCGTGCAGTTCTTTTAGTAGTTTAGATCCCATCGAGACGGAGAGGTTGAAGGCGAGATTTCCGTGCGCACCCCAGGGTTCGAACCTTAAGGGTCTGCCGGAATCCGAAATCCGACATTTGGCGCACCAGGTAGGGGTGCGCCGGAATTCGTCTTCCACCGCTCCGCTCTCCTCCGACCGTCGCATCCATGTCTGACGCTCATCGGGCCCGCGCCATGTGCCGGGCCGCCATCGCCTCTTGCGTCGCCCAGACGGCCCCCGTCGATGGGCGTCCTCGTCGTTCCCCGTCGCCCGCCGTCAACGCCGCCACCGGCCCGGCGGGGGGCGAGCAGCAGGCATCGTCTCAGCACCCGTCTATGCGGCAAGACGGCCGCACCGCCACTCCGTCACTCGCACCAGCCGGTTCTTCGTCCCGCGCGCTCCGCGCACCCTTGGAGGCTTGGGCTGCGCTCCTCGCGGCAAACGAGCTCCTACGCTACCGTCCCGTCGACGACGTCTACGAAGATTGGATCGACCACGTCGCCGAGCTTGTCCACGCCGCAGGGGGCTCTTCCGCGCCGTCCGTCCCTCTGCGCCGCACTCCGCCCCGCGCGGGCAACAAAGCCTCGGAGGCGCACCAGCCGCCTCCTCTCCAAGAAGATGCCGTGGCTCCAAAGCGACTGGCCCCTGGGCGGAACCAGCTCCGCCAGGCACCATCGCAACAAGAGCGAAGCTACCAAGAAATCCCTTGCCCGCAGGGGGCTACCAGGGCGCTCCCTGCTCCGGCACGCCGCGACCCTGCCCCAGCTCCGGCACGTCAAGACCCCGCCCTGCTCCTAGCTGCAGCGCATAGGGACCCTCAAGACCAAGCTCTCCGCCAACCGAGGCCTTTCGTGGCCACCGCGGGTTGCCACGCCTACACCACTGAGCTACGCAGCGTCGCGTGGCCCGGCAAGTTCAAGCCCGACCTGCCTCCTCGCTACGACGGCACAACTGACCCCACGGAATTCCTCCAGCTCTATGAGCTGGGTATCGAGGCTGCCGGCAGGGATGAAAAGGTCATGGCGAACTAGTTCCCCATGGCGCTCAAGGAAGGGGCGCGAACCTGGCTCCTGAATCTGGCTCCAGGCACGATCTCCTCCTGGGACCAGATGCGCGCCCGCTTCATCGCCAACTTCCAAGGTACTCGCGACCGGCCGCCCGCCGTGAGCGACATGCGCCGCATCAAGCAACAACCCGGAGAGACCCTGCAAAAGTACATCCAGCGCTTCAACAGCGCGCGCCTCAAGATCCCCAGGGTGTCGGAGGAGGCCATCATCTCCGCCTTCTCTGACGGCGTGCGTGACGTCAAGATGAAGGAGGAGCTGGCGATGCACGAAGACCTCTGCACCTCCCTGGAGCTGTTCAACTTAACGAACAAGTGCGCCAGGGCTGAGGAGGGACGTCTCTCCCTCCTCGAGCTGCCTGCCGCGGACCCAGAAGAGAAGAAGCCCAAGGCCAAGGACGTGAAGCGCAAGGGGGCTGCCGTGCTCGCAGCCGAACCAGACACCAAGCGGGGCAAGGATCTGCCCGAACCCTCCAGAGGCAGCCGGTACTGTGTGTACCATGATCTCCACACCCATAACACCAATGAATGTCAAGAGCTCCGCGCCGTACGAGAAGGAAGGATCGGCCGTCGCCCTGACCGTGCTGACCGGGGCTATGGCCGAGGAGGAGGAAGAAACCCAGGGCGCTGGGAAGACCGCGGCCCGCGCCAGGGGTGGCGCGACCAGCCTCGCGAGGACCGCTGGCGGGACCTGCCTCGCGAGGGGGACTGGAGAGACCAGCCTCGTGAGGACCGCCCTCATGGCAACGCAGGCCTACCTCCGCTGCCGCCTCCACCAAGAAGGAACGAAGACCGCCATCAAGACGAGGGGGCTGGGGGCTTCCAGGAGCCGCGTGCGATCGCCTGCATCCTGGGCGGAGCTCAAGCCCCAGCCTCCCAACGTATCTTCAAGCAGTTTGCACGTGAAGTGAATGCAGTTCTCCCCAAGCTCGAAGCAACGCGCCCCCTCAGGTGGTCGGCGTGCCCCATCACGTTCAGCTCGGCAGACCAGCTCAAGTGCGCGGCCACTGCAGGAGTTCTCCCGATGCTCTGCTCCCCAGTCATCAGCAACGTGCAGGTCACCAAGACCCTCATCGATGGCGGGGCAGGGCTCAACGTCCTGTCCGTGGAAACATTCAACAACCTCCAAGTGCCCTATGACCAGCTTCAGCCAACCAGGCCTTTCTCCGGGATCACCGACGGTTCCACAATCCAGATCGGGCAGGTCCGCCTCCCTGTCACCTTCGAAGCCCGCAGCAACTACCGCACCGAGCTCATCGACTTCGACGTCGCCCACATCCGCCTGCCGTACAACGCCATCCTCGGGTACCCAGCGCTGGCCAAGTTCATGGCCGTGACCCACCAGGGCTACAACGTCCTCAAGATGCCAGGAAGTGGCGGCGTCATCACGGTGCCTTGTGAAGAGAGAGATGCAGTGTGTTCCCTGGAGCGAGCTTTTCAGGCCGCGTCGCTAGAAGACCTAGATCGCGGAAGCAGGAGGCTTCCTGAGACCATCCCCAAGAAGAAGAAGACGTCGTCAGGCTCAGCCCCTCAGGAGGCAGGCCCCTCAGGGCCCGTGCCTCCTCAGGAGGGCCCTCCGTCCATCGCATAGGAAAGCGCGCCCAGCGCCCTCCTCAGGCAGGGCACGGGGACTCCCACCTGGAGGGCCACCGACCTAGCCAAGGTCGCGAGGGAGGCGCTTGGGCACCATGTGGAGGCGTGCTTCGCAGCACGTTTCCCTCAGGAGGGAGCCAGGCGAGGAAGATCAGACCAGCAAGAGTTCGTTGACGAGGCCATTCAAGAGCTACAGGAGACAAGGACCATGAGAGGTTGCCGCCGCTTGCCGGCCATGGCCCCACATCCAGGTGAGGATGGTGGGCTGCGCGTCTGTGTCGACGTACCAGGGCTCAATCAGATCGCCACAACGGAGCGCCTCTGGCCCTCGCGAGTGGGGCGCTGCGGAGGTCCACCCCACAGCTATGTTCGCATGCCTTACGGCTTGCCGAGCATGGCTGTGGCGTACCAGCGCCTCATGAGGGGCATCATGGAGGCTCAGGAAGACAGGCGGTCAGTGGCTCTGGCGGAGGTGGAGACAGCTCGCGAGGAGTCACCAGTGCCTCCGGAGCCTCCTGAGGCCCCGGGGCCTGGGGGCTCGTGAGGATCGGCTTCTGCAGCCCGTCAAGTCTGCTGCACCAACGCCACTACGCCGACGACATCCTCAGGTGACATCTTTCAAGTTCCGTTCTCAGCTGGGAGCACCCCCCAGGGTTGCATCACTCCCAGGCCGCATGGGTCCGCCCCCGCGGCATGTATCTGCATTTACCTTTCTGTCGTTAGCTTCCCTTGTTGGGGGCGCCCCTCGGGCTGCTTCATCCCCAAGCCGCTGGGGCCAGGCCCAGCGGTGTGTATCTCCGTAGTGTTTATTTCCAACTATGCATTGCCTATCACGCTTAGCTGCATGGTGCCCGTCCGCGGCATCTTCTCTTCCCATGTCGGCCACTTGCACGTTAAAGGGGGGGTGCCTGAGCATCGCGACTCAGGGCTCTTACTGGCTCTCCAGCCCTCACCCTCTGGCCTTGTCCATGGCATCGCGACCTGGCATACCAGCGACGGCTGAGACAAGCTCGAGGGCCGGGACCCGAGGACGTAGAGTACCGGCATCTAACCAAATTTTGCAGGGACACATCTCAAGATACGGCCCAGTGCCGGGTGCAACCCGCCCAGAGGTAGGGCCTCGTGAGTCCCGCGCTGGCTCACGGGTGCCCAGATACACCTCACCCAGCTCTACCGTGCCGGTCACGTGTCAGGGCGGGGCTGTATACGCCCTGGGGGCTCCTCCCGGAGGGGAGCCCCCTCCCACGTACCAGTGGAAGCACCATGCTCCGCGCTGGCTGACGACACTGCCGAGGAGCGGCTATGCCCGTACACATACGGAAGCGCTATGCTCCGCGCTGGTGATAAACAACTGAGGGTGGCCTCCGGGCCGCGTTAACCTCAGGGAGCCCAGAGCTCAGTGGCTGGCCTCATCGCAATGCCTCCCCTCGGGAGCGCCACGTGAGGGGGCTGGGCACGGGGGCTACGGCTGGGTCATGCCCAGACGTACGCCGCCCAGCCAGGCCCCTCGGGCCTGGTTCGCCGCGCGTCTCTCCCCGAGCGGAGCCAAGGTATGAAGGCTGTTTGCGTGTCAAGGGGGACCCCTGGGCATCGCGACCCAGGGGCCTAACTGGTCCCGTAGCCCCTCACTCCTTAGTTCCGAAAGGCTATGCTGGGTGAGGTACGCGCGGGGCCGGGCTCTGCAGACGTAGAACGGTAGCCACGCTTACATCTTGCCTCATCACCCACTGTTCGCGCGTCAAGGGGGACTCCTGAGCATCGCGACTCAGGAGCCTAACTGGCTCCATAGCCCCTCACTCCTTAGTTCCGAAAGGCTATACTGGGTGAGGTACGCGCGGGGTCGGGCTCTGCAGACGTAGAACGGAAAACACGCCTACATCACGCTTCCCTACTTGTTGTTCGAGCGCCAAAGGGGACTCCTGAGCATCGCGACTCAGGAGCCTAACTTGTCACGTGGCCCCTCACTCCTTTGGTCCCGTCCTGGTTTCCGGTCGGGGCTGATGCTGGGTGAGGCATGCGCGGGGCCGGGCCCTGCCGGCGTAGAACACAAGCAAGTAGGGAAGAAAAGCATAAAATCCAAGGAACTTAAAAGCAAATATTACAGTCCATACTATCAATCTCAATACCAAATGCAAGTTTAAATGCCTCCCCGAGGCGTGATGCATGTGCAGGAACCTAAAGAAGAGCAGGGATGGGACGGAGTCACTCGTCGGCGCTGGTTCCACCTTGTGGAACAGCGGGGTCGGCAGCGCCTTGCTTCGGCCTGGTGCTGAAGGCCCGGAACTTCTCCAGCAGTGCCTCCACGCGCCCCTTCACGGCTTCGACAGCGGCAGCAGCACCCTCGCCGCTCACCGGTTCCAGCAGGGCGTCGAGGTCGGTGTTGGGATCACGGAGGTAGACGTGGGCGAAGACCCGTGTCAGCGCGGCAGAAGACAGGACGTGCGCCTCGGCCTCGGACGCGGGGCCGATGCCGAGGACGACGTCCTCAAGAGCCTTGACCAGGAAGGGAAGCAGCTTGGCGGGGCCATCCTCGTCACCAACAAGCGGGTTGTCCAAGCCGCTCTCGTAAAGCATCTTCAGCGAAGCGCGGGCGTCCTTCTCCATGTCCGCGAAGGCCACGCGATCTTCGACGAGGACCTGAGCCTTGGCGTCCAGCTCGGCCTTCGTCGCCTCCAGCTCCTGCTTCCACACGCCTAGACACTCGCGGCGCTTCTTGAGCTTGGCCTCTGAGTCCTCGAGCGCCGCCTCACGCGCCTTCGCCCCCTTCTCCTGCTCTTGGCGAAGGCAAACCTCCTCCGCAAGTTGGCCCCGCAGGCCTTGCAGCTCGTCCTCCAGCGCCTTGCAGCGGTCGTGGGCCTTGACCGCTTCCCCCAGGGCCGCGTCACGAGCAATCTTCGCCTCAAGGACGGCCCGCTTCTCCTCATCGCAGGCCGTCGAAGCCTGAACCAGCGCCGCCCGGATCGAAGCATCAGAGCGAATCCACCCCGAAGCTAGTTCCAAACGCCCGGCCACCAGGTGAGGGTCGGTGCCGAGAAGGTCCTGACGCAGCCGGTCCAGTTCAGCAGCAGCACGCTCCAAGACGGAGGAAGAAGACGGAGGAGCCTCGGCGCGCTCCAGGACGATGGGAGGAGCTGAGGGAGCAGTGGTCTGCAAAACGGGAGGAGAAGGTGGCGGCGGCAAGGCCGTCGAATCCCGAGCCAGCGTTCGCTGCGTCTCCCCAGCCGTGGCAGTGGCGCCAGACGAGGACACTTCAGGAGTCACCTGGGCCATGGGGGCTGAGCTCGCCCCCGCCAGCATGGCCAGACCTCCTGAGGGCGACCGACCAGGAGAAGCCCGCACACTGCGATTGCCCCCTTTCGCAGGCGGGGGCGCTATCGCGGATGGAGCCTCAGGAGCCCGCTTCGGTTTCTTCGCCGTAGGCGCCCGCCTACTCAAGAGAAGCAATCATCAAGCCCCGTCGGCAGAATGAGAAATAAGAGAACAAGGATCAAGCGCTTACGGGTCATCGCCGGTGATCTCGGGCAGCTTTCGGCCCAACTTCAAGCCAAACAGCCGGCTGGAAGGGTCGACCTTGGGGGCAGAAGGCGTGGTGGCGGACTGCCCCGGGGTAGGGGCAGGCCCGCGGGGGACCAGCCCGGTCCTGTCCTTCTTCGGGATCGGGGGCGAGCTCCCGCTACCCAGCACATCGTCGTCATCATCATCATCATCATCATCATCGCTCGGCGATAGGCGGAGAGTACGGGGCAAGCGCCGAGGGAGGGGAGCCCTCGACTCTCCGTCAGTCGCCCCGGAGTCGGGCCCCTCTCCTCGCTCCTCTTCGTCCTCCTCCTCGCTGGAGTCACCGAAGGGCACGTCCACCAGTCCTTCAGAAGGCGCCACGGGCACAAGCCCGACCCCGTTGAAAACGGGCATGGACTTCACCACCTGCTCCCAGTCGCTGCGAAGGAACAAGGGCTCGGGAGCGCCCTCCAACCTTGCCACCGTGCCCCCGACCAGAGATTGAAGAACCGCATTCACGTCCTCTTCGTCCACAGGCACGGGGCTCAGATGAGGCCTCCACATTGGAGAAGAGTACTGCCAGAGTGGAGCCAGCTGCTGCTCCAAGAACTCCCTCAACAATGACGCACCAGTCAACTTCGCCGTCGCCATGTTGGCTGGCCTCAAGTCTGCATCCATCTTCTCCAACACCGGCTTCGCGCGGGGATCCGTGAGCTCCGCCCGGCACCAGTCACTGGCACTCACGGCCTGCTCCATAGGCAGGATCAGCCGAGGGTGGACGCGCCCGGCGTCAACCAAGACCCACTTGCTCCGGAAGCCATCAGCCCTCTTCCCGGGACTCGAGATGGTAATGGTGCTGCGATGCGCGACGAAGCTCGCGCACGCGGAAGGAGAACTGCCAGTAGTTCGGAGGTAGAAGTAGTGGCGCAGCAAGGCCACCGAGGGCTGCACCCCTACGTGGGCCTCGCAGTAGTAAGCGAAGATCGCCAGGAGAAGGACAGAGTTGGGGTGGAGATGCAGAGCCAGCAAGTTGTAATGGTAGAGGACAGAGAAGAAGAACTCGGAGAAGGGAGGCACCAAGCCCGCTGCGATGGCGCTCACAAAGAAAGGGTAATAGGTGCTCCCTCGACCTTCAGGGGAGGCGGAGCCGACCTTGAACACCTCCGTCCCGACGACGCCCTGCGCCGCTGCCATCCGGCATAGCCGGGCAAAGGTGGCCTTGGACATAGTCGGCGGGTCTAGAGCGGGGGAATACCAAGCTTCGGCCGGAGGCTTGCGAGGCGCCATGGCTTCCTAGGTCGCGCAACCGGAGTAGATCTGGAAGTTTGGAGGAAGAAAGGGGAGGCGCAAGAAACGGGATCTGAGCAGCAACTGGAGAAAGCAAGGGCGAAGTCTGGGAAGATGCCTCTCCCCTGTCAACCCGCGCGGTTGCTAAGACACCCACGTCCAATCAACCGCCACGTGGCGTCCAAGGCCGCAGGCTGTTGGGGCCCGCGGCGCTTCGCCCTTGCCCTTTCGCCTCTTGGCACGGCCAAGTCCATACGCGCCTTGGGCCCCGGGGGCTACTGTCGGCGTTCTGGGAACGGGGGTCCCTAGACTTGCCTGCCTGCGGCCCGCGGCGTGGCTCAAGTGGGGGCCCAGCGCGGCCCATCTTCATCAACACGAGGCTCAAGACCCTCGCGAGGGGCCAAGCCTCGCGAGGCGGACGACACGGCGCATCCTCAGGCACAGCCTCGTCAGGCTGGCTCGCGAGGAGGCGGAGAGTTCAAGGTAGGGTACCTCGCGAGGTGCCCATGACGCATGCCGTGACGACACAGGGCACCAGGCGGGTGCCAGCGCATGCAGCGTCCCTCTTTCCTCTTTGTTGCAAAGGGGGCAAGCGTATCCGCAGAGTACCGAGGCATCAGGCAAAGGTTGCCACTTCGGTGCAACGAGACCAAGGCCAGGAGGACTACGAGACGGAGGTCACCATGGAGCCCAACGCGGCGTCATCACCAGAGCCTTTGGCAGGCGAAGACTGCTTTTGTCAGGATAGATGTACTCGCTATCCCCCTTCAAATTAGCCCGCCATTGTTGGATCCCTTCCCGCTCAATATTTGGGGAGAGGACCAGGGCCTCTATAAATAGGACTAGCCACCCACATAGTTGGGGGTCGGTTCGGTTCGGGTCGGTTGTTCGATTCGTTGGTTCGTTCGGTTCACAAGTAGAGAGAGAGAGAGAGAGAGAGGGTGACTGAGCTCTTCACAACAGTTCATCACCACAGCCAAGAACAGACCCTCGCGAGGCTGTTCTTCCTTGTATTGTTCATCCACACCAGCCCCAGGAGGCAATCCATCCACCACACACTGGAGTAGGGTATTACACCACATCGGTGGCCCGAACCAGTATAAATCTTGTGTCTTTCGTGCAGTTCTTTTAGTAGTTTAGATCCCATCGAGACGGAGAGGTTGAAGGCGAGATTTCCGCGCGCACCCCAGTGTTCGAACCTTAAGGGTCTGCCGGAACCCGAAATCCGACAGCCGCCGCCCCCCCTAGGAGATCCCATCTCCTAGGGCCGGTGCACCCCCTAGGGGGCCTATATAAAGGGGGGAGGGAGGGTAGCTACACCTCAAGTCTTGGCGCCTCCCTCTCCCCTGCTACACCTCTCCCTCTCGCAGAAGCTCGGCGAAGCCCTGCTGCGATCACTGCTGCATCCACCACCACGCCGTCGTGCTGCTGGATCTTCATCAACCTCTCCTTCCCCCTTGCTGGATCAAGAAGGAGGAGACGTCATCCGCTCCGTATGTGTGTTGAACGCGGAGGTGCCGTCCGTTCGGCACTTGGTCATCGGTGATTTGGATCACGGCGAGTACGACTCCATCATCCCCGTTCTCTTGAACGCTTCCGCTCGCGATCTACAAGGGTATGTAGATGCACTCTCCTCTCGTTGCTAGTTGACTCCATAGATTGATCTTGGTGAAACGTAGGAAATTTTTTGTTTTCTGCAACGTTCCCCAACAGTGGCATCATGAGCTAGGTCTATGCGTAGTTACTATGCACGAGTAGAACACAAAGTAGTTGTGGGCGTCGATATTGTCAATTTGCTTGCCGTTACTAGTCTTATCTTGATTCGGCGGCATCGTGGGATGAAGCGGCCCGGACCAACCTTACACGTACGCTTACGTGAGACCGGTTCCACCGACTGACATGCACTAGTTACATAAGGTGGCTGGCGGGTGTCTGTCTCTCCCACTTTAGTCGGATCGGATTCGATGAACAGGGTCCTTATGAAGGGTAAATAGAAATTGGCAATTCACGTTGTGGTTTTGGCGTAGGTAAGAAAACGTTCTTGCTAGAACCCTATTGCAGCCACGTAAAACTTGCAACAACAATTAGAGGACGTCTAACTTGTTTTTGCAGCAAGTGTCATGTGATGTGATATGGCCAAAGTTGTGATGAATGATGAATGATATATATGTGATGTATGAGATCATGTTCTTGTAATAGGAATCACGACTTGCATGTCGAGGAGTATGACAACCGGCAGGAGCCATAGGAGTTGTCTTTATTTCTTGTATGACCTGTGTGTCATTGAGAAACGCCATGTAAATTACTTTACTTTATTGCTAAACGTGTTAGCCATAGTAGTAGAAGTAATAGTTGGCGAGCAACCTCATGGAGACACGATGATGGAGATCATGGTGTCATGCCAGTGACAAGATGATCATGGAGCCCCAAGATGGAGATCAAAGGAGCTATATGATATTGGTCATATCATGTCACTATTATTTGATTGCATGTGATGTTTATCATGTTTTTGCATCTTGTTTACTTAGAACGACGGTAGTAAATAAGATGATCCCTCATAATAATTTCAAGAAAGTGTTCCCCCTAACTGTGCGCCGTTGCGACAGTTCATTGTTTCGAAGCACCACGTGATGATCGGGTGTGATAGATTCCAGCGTTCACATACAACGGGTGTAAGACAGATTTACACATGCAAACACTTAGGTTGACTTGACGAGCCTAGCATGTACAGACATGGCCTCGGAACACAGAAGACCGAAAGGTCGAGCATGAGTCATATAGAAGATACGATCAACATGAAGATGTTCACCGATGTTGACTAGTCCGTCTCACGTGATGATCGGACACAGCCTAGTTAACTCGGATCATGTTATACTTAGATGACTGGAGGGATGTCTATCTGAGTGGGAGTTCATTGAATAATTTGATTAGATGAACTTAATTATCATGAACTTAGTCTAAAATCTTTACAATATGTCTTGTAGATCAAATGGCCAATGTTGTCCTCAACTTCAACGCGTTCCTAGAGAAAACCAAGCTGAAAGACGATGGCAGCAACTATACGGACTGGGTACGGAACCTGGGGATCATCCTCATAGCTGCCAAGAAAGATTATGTCCTACGAGCACCGCTAGGTGAAGCACCTGCTTTCCCTGCAGAACAAGACGTTATGAATGCTTGGCAGACACGTGCTGATGATTACTCCCTCGTTCAGTGCGGCATGCTTTACAGCTTAGAACCGGGGCTCCAAAAGCGTTTTGAGAGACACGGAGCATATGAGATGTTTGAAGAGCTGAAAATGGTTTTTCAAGCTCATGCCCGGGTCGAGAGATATGAAGTCTCCGACAAGTTCTTCAGCTGTAAGATGGAGGAAAATAGTTCTGTCAGCGAGCACATACTCAAAATGTCTAGGTTGCATAACCGCTTGACTCAGCTGGGAGTTAATCTCCCGGATGATGCGGTCATTGACAAAACCCTTCAGTCGCTTCCACCGAGCTACAAGAGCTTTGTGATGAACTTCAATATGCAGGGGATGGAAAAGACCATTCCTGAAGTATTTGCAATGCTGAAATCAGCAGAGGTAGAAGTCAAAAAGGAACATCAAGTGTTGATGGTGAATAAAACCACTAAGTTCAAGAAAGGCAATGGTAAGAAGAACTTCAAGAAGGATGGCAAGGGAGTTGCCACGCCCGGTAAGCAAGCTGCCGGGAAGAAGCCAAAGAATGGACCCAAGCCTGAGACTGAGTGCTTTTATTGCAAGGGAAGTGGTCATTGGAAGCGGAACTGCCCCAAATACTTAGCGGACAAGAAGGCCGGCACCATGAAAGGTATATGTGATATACATGTAATTGATGTGTACCTTACCAGTACTCGTAGTAGCTCCTGGGTATTTGATACCGGTGCAATTGCTCACATTTGTAACTCAAAGCAGGAGCTGCGGAATAAGCGGAGACTGGTGAAGGACGAGGTGACAATGCGCGTCGGGAATGGTTCCAAGGTCGATGTGATCGCCGTCAGCACGCTACCTCTACATTTACCTACGGGATTAGTTTTAAACCTCAATAATTGTTATTTAGTGCCAGCTTTGAGCATGAACATTGTATCGGGATCTCGTCTAATTCGAGATGGCTACTCATTTAAATCCGAGAATAATGGTTGTTCTATTTATATGAGAGATATGTTTTATGGTCATGCTCCGATGGTGAATGGTTTATTCTTAATGAATCTCGAGCGTAATGCTACACATATTCATAGTGTGAATACCAAAAGATGTAAGGTTGATAATGATAGTCCCACATACTTGTGGCACTACCGCCTTGGTCACATAGGTGTCAAACGCATGAAGAAGCTCCATGCAGATGAACTTTTAGAGTCTCTTGATTACAAATCATTTGACACGTGTGAACCATGCCTCATGGGTAAAATGACCAAGACTCCGTTCTCAGGAACAATGGAGCGAGCAACCAACTTATTGGAAATCATACATACTGATGTGTGCGGTCCAATGAGTGTTGAGGCTCGCGATGGCTATCGTTATGTTCTCACCCTCACTGATGACTTGAGTAGATATGGGTATGTCTATTTAATGAAACACAAATCTGAGACCTTTGAAAAGTTCAAGGAATTTCAGAATGAGGTTGAGAATCAACGTGATAGGAAAATCAAGTTCTTGCGATCAGATCGTGGGGGAGAATACTTGAGTCACGAATTTGGCACACACTTAAGAAAATGTGGAATAGTTTCACAACTCACGCCGCCTGGAACACCTCAGCATAATGGTGTGTCCGTACGTCGTAATCGCACTCTATTAGATATGGTGCGATCTATGATGTCTCTTACCGATTTGCCGCTATCATTTTGGGGCTATGCTTTACAGACTGTCGCGTTCACTTTAAATAGGTCTCCGTCAAAATCCGTTGATACGACACCGTATGAATTATGGTTTGGGAAGAAACCTAAGCTGTCGTTTCTAAAAGTTTGCGGTTGCGATGCTTATGTCAAGAAACTTCAACCTGAAAAGCTCGAACCCAAGTCGGAAAAATGCGTCTTCATAGGATACCCTAAAGAAACTATTGGGTATACCTTCTACCTCAGATCCGAAGGCAAGATCTTTGTTGCCAAGAAGGATCCTTTCTAGAGAAAGAGTTTCTCTCGAAGGAAGTAAGTGGGAGGAAAGTAGAACTCGATGAAGTATTACCTCTTGAACCGAAAAGTGGCGCAACACAGGAAAATGTTCCTGAGGTGCCTGCACCGACTAGAGAGGAAGCTAATGATGATGATCATGAAACTTCAGATCAAATTGCTACTGAACTTCGTAGGTCCACAAGGACACGTTCCGCACCAGAGTGGTACGGCAACCCTGTCTTGGAAATCATGTTGTTAGACAATGGTGAACCTTCGAACTATGAAGAAGCGATGGCGGGCCCAGATTCCGACAAATGGCTGGAAGCCATGAAATCCGAGATAAGATCCATGTATGAAAATGAAGTATGGACTTTGACTGACTTGCCCGTTGATCGGCGAGCCATAGAAAATAAATGGATCTTTAAGAAGAAGACAGACGCGGATGGTAATGTGACCATCTATGAAGCTCGGCTTGTCGCTAAGGGTTATCGACAAGTTCAAGGGGTTGACTATGATGAGACTTTCTCACCCGTAGCGAAGCTGAAGTCCGCCCGAATCATGTTAGCAATTGCCGCATTCTATGATTATGAAATATGGCAAATGGACGTCAAAACGACATTCCTTAATGGTTTCCTTAAGGAAGAATTGTATATGATGCAGTCGGAAGGTTTTGTCGATCCTAAGAATGCTGGCAAGGTGTGCAAGCTCCAACGCTCAATTTATGGGCTGGTGCAAGCATCTCGGAGTTGGAACATTCGCTTTGATGAGATGATCAAAGCATTTGGGTTTATGCAGACTTATGGAGAAGCCTGCGTTTACAAGAAAGTGAGTGGGAGCTCTGTAGCATTTCTCATATTATATGTAGATGACATACTTTTGATGGGAAATGATATAGAACTTTTGGACAGCATTAAGGCCTACTTGAATAAGAGTTTTTCAATGAAGGACCTTGGAGAAGCTGCTTATATATTAAGCATCAAGATCTATAGAGATAGATCAAGACGCCTCATAGGTCTTTCACAAAGCACATACCTTGATAAGATATTGAAGAAGTTCAATATGGATCAGTCTAAGAAGGGGTTCTTGCCTGTGTTGCAAGGTGTGAAATTGAGCTCAGCTCAATGTCCGACCATGGCAGAAGATATAGAAGAGATGAGTGTCATCCCCTATGCCTCAGCCATAGGGTCTATTATGTATGCCATGTTGTGTACCATACCTGATGTAAACCTTGCCGTAAGTTTGGTAGGAAGGTACCAAAGCAATCCCGGCAAGGAACACTAGACAGCGGTCAAGAATATCCTGAAGTACCTGAAAAGGACTAAGGACATGTTTCTCGTTTATGGAGGTGACGAAGAGCTCGTCGTAAAGGGTTACGTTGATGCTAGCTTCGACACAGATCTAGATGACTCTAAGTCACAAACCGGATATGTGTATATTTTGAATGGTGGGGCAGTAAGCTGGTGCAGTTGCAAGCAAAGCATTGTGGCGGGATCTACATGTGAAGCGGAGTACATGGCAGCCTCGGAGGCAGCACATGAAGCAGTCTGGGTGAAGGAGTTCATTACCGACCTAGGAGTCATACCCAATGCGTCGGGCCCGATGACTCTCTTCTGTGACAACACTGGAGCTATTGCCCTTGCCAAGGAGCCCAGGTTTCACAAGAAGACCAGGCATATCAAGCGTCGCTTCAACTCCATTCGTGAAAGTGTTCAAAATGGAGACATAGAGATTTGTAAAGTACATATGGACCTGAATGTATCAGATCCGTTGACTAAACCTCTCCCTAGAGCAAAACATGATCAACACCAGAATTCCATGGGTGTTCGATTCATCACAATGTAACTAGATGATTGACTCTAGTGCAAGTGGGAGACTGTTGGAAATATGCCCTAGAGGCAATAATAAAATGATTATTATATTTCCTTGTTCATGATAATTGTCTATTATTCATGCTATAATTGTATTATCCGAAAATCGTAATACATGTGTGAATACATAGACCACAATGTGTCCCTAGTGAGCCTCTAGTTGACTAGCTCGTTGATCAACAGATAGTCATGGTTTCCTGGCTATAGACATGGGGATGTCATTGATAACGGGATCACATCATTAGGAGAATGATGTGATGGACAAGACCCAGTCCTAAGCTTAGCTCAAAGATCATGTAGTTCATTTGCTGTAGCTTTTCTGAGTGTCAAGTATCATTTCCTTAGACCATGAGATTGTGCAACTCCCGGATACCGTAGGAGTGCCTTGGGTGTGCCAAACGTCACAACGTAACTGGGTGACTATAAAGGTACATTACAGGTATCTCCGAAAGTGTCTGTTGGGTTGGCATGAATCGAGACTGGGATTTGTCACTCCGTGTGACGGAGAGGTATCTCTGGGCCCACTCGGTAATGCATCATCACAATGAGCTCAAAGTGATCAATTGGTTGATCACGGGATCATGCATTACGGTACGAGTAAAGTGACTTGCCGATAACGAGATTGAACGAGGTATTGGGATACCGACGATCGAGTCTCAGGCAAGTAACATACCGATTGACAAAGGGAATTGTATACGAATTGATTGAATCCTCGACATCGTGGTTCATCTGATGAGATCATCATGGAGCATGTGGGAACCAACATGGGTATCCAGATCCCGCTGTTGGTTATTGACCGGAGAGCCTTCTCGGTCATGTCTGCATGTCTCCCGAACCCGTAGGGTGTACACACTTAAGGTTCGGTGACGCTAGGGTTGTAGAGATATGAGTATGCAGTAACCCGAAAGTTGTTCGGAGTCCCGCATGAGATCCCGGATGTCACGAGGAGTTCCGGAATGGTCTGGAGGTGAAGAATTATATATAGGAAGTGTAGTTTCGGCCATCGGGAGAGTTTTGGGGGTCGCCGGTATTGTACCGGGACCACCGGAAGGGTCCCGGGGGTCCACCGGGTGGGGCCACCCATCCCGGAGGGCCCCATGGGCTGAAGTGGGGAGGGGAACCAGCCCCTGGTGGGCTGGTGCACCCCCCCTTGGGCCCCCCATGCGCCTAGGGTTGGGAACCCTAGGAGAGGGGGCGCCTCCACTTGCCTTGGGGGGTACTCCACCCCCTTGGCCGCCGCCCCCCCTAGGAGATCCCATCTCCTAGGGCCGGCGCAGCCCCCCAGGGGGCCTATATAAAGGGGGGGAGGGAGGGCAGCTACACCTCAAGTCTTGGCGCCTCCCTCTCCCCTGCTACACCTCTCCCTCTCGCAGAAGCTCGGCGAAACCCTGCTGCGATCACTGCTGCATCCACCACCACGCCGTCATGCTGCTGGATCTTCATCAACCTCTCCTTCTCCCTTGCTGGATCAAGAAGGACGAGACGTCATCCGCTCCGTATGTGTGTTGAACGCGGAGGTGCCGTTCGTTCGGCACTTGGTCATCGGTGATTTGGATCACGGCGAGTATGACTCCATCATCCCCGTTCTCTTGAACGCTTCCGCTCGCGATCTACAAGGGTATGTAGATGCACTATCCTCTCGTTGCTAGTTGACTCCAGAGATTGATCTTGGTGAAACGTAGGAAAAATTTTGTTTTCTGCAACATTCCCCAACACTCACAACCATAGTGGCTCCAAGAATGGTAATGGAGGAAGCAACAGACAGAACCGTTCCAACCCAGCAACGCCTGCTAAGAAAGATCTAAGCCACGTTACTTGCTACAAGTGCCAGAAGACCGGACATTATGCCAACGAATGTCCTGAAGCTAAGAACGGGAATGGCAATGGAAGCTCTGGGAAGAAGCCCAACCCTTTCAACAGGGGACAAGTGAACCACGTTAACGTGGAGGAGATTGAAGCCCAGCCAGATGCAGTAATAGGTAAGTTTTTGGTTAAGTCTTTTACTGCAGTCATACTTTTTGATATCGGTGCATCGCATTCATACATATCAAGGGGATTTGTGGATAAGTATAAACTGTCCACCAAAGTTCTTAGTACACCTATGTTAGTGAGCTCGCCAGGAGCAGAGTATATGGCAAGCCAAGGATGTTTTCAAATACCGTTGGCCATAGGTAGGCACGTTTTCCCCTCAGATCTGATAATTCTAGAGTCGCAAGGTTTGGGTGTGATTCTAGGTATGGATTTGCTATCGATGTATGGAGGAAACATCGATTGCGCTAGTAAGTCGAGTTTGCTCACCACCCCAGAAGGAAGAAGGATCAAGTATGTATCCCGGCATGTGCTGATTAGGACTCAAGTAAATTCCTTAATAGGAGTTGTACAGGAGGAAGTACCAGTGGTGAAGGATTTCCCGGATGTATTTCCAGAAGAGTTGCCAGGCATGCCACCGGATAGAGACATCGAGTTTTTGATTGAGCTTTTGCCAGGCATGGGGCCAATATCTAAGAGACCGTACAGGATGCCCGCACAGGATTTAGAGGAAATTAAGAAGCAAATTAAGGAGTTACTGGATAAAGGATATATTCACCCAAGTTCGTCACCTTGGGGATCACCAGTACTTCTAGTGGAGAAGAAGGATGGATCATTAAGGATGGTTGTTGATTATCGTGGATTGAATGAAGTAACGATCAAGAACAAGTACCCACTACCGATGATCAATGATTTGTTTGATCAGCTGCAAGGAGCTAAGGTGTTTTCCAAGATCGATCTGCGATCAGTGTACCACCAGCTGAAGATTCGAGAGCAGGATATACCTAAGACAACTTTTACCACAAGGTACGGGCTATATGAGTATACCGTTATGTCATTTTGCCTGACTAACGCACCTGCCTATTTTATGGACATGATGAACAAGGTGTTCATGGAGTTTTTGGATAAGTTCATTCTGGTGTTCATTGATGACATTCTGGTCTACTCGAAGAATGAAGAGGAGCATAAGGAGCATTTGTGTTTGGTACTTGGGAAGCTCAGAGAACATCAGCTATACGCCAAGTTCAGCAAGTGTGAGTTTTGGTTGAAGGAAGTTGGATTCCTTGGACATGTTATATCCGGAGAAGGATTAGCAGTAGACCCCACCAAGGTTGTCACTATGACAAATTGGTAGGCACCCACGTCAGTTGGAGAAATCCGGAGTTTTCTTGGACTCGTAGGATACTACCGGAGATTCATTGAGAATTTCTCGAAGATTGCAAAGCCTATGATGGAGTTATTAAAGAAGGACACCAAATTCAAATGGACTGAGGAATGTGAGGCCAGTTTTCAGGAGTTGAAGAGACGTTTGGTTACATCACCATTGTTGATTCTGCCAGATCCACACAAAGATTATGAAGTGTATTGCGACGCTTCTCGTCGAGGACTTGGAGCAGTGCTTATGCAGGAAGGAAGAGTTGTTTCATATGCCTCACGACAGCTTAAACCCCATGAGTTACATCATGCCACACATGATTTGGAGTTAGCAGCCATAGTACATGCGTTGAAGACATGGAGACATTTTCTCATCGGAAACCATTGTGAGGTATACACGGATCACAAGAGTTTGAAGTATATCTTCATGCAGAAGGAGTTGAATCTCAGGCAGAGGAGATGGTTGGAACTCATAAAGGATTATGATATGAAGTTGCACTATCATCCCGGAAAGGCTAATGTAGTAGCCGATGCGTTGAGCCGCAAGAGTCATGTCAATACACTCATGACAGGAGAGTTACCTAAGGAGTTAGCAGAAGACCTTCATGAGCTATGTTTGGATATAGTTCCGAGAGGTTATGTAGCAGCTTTGGAGATTCAACCTACTTTGATGGATAAGATTAGAGAAGCCCAGAAGACGGACAAGGAGGTTTCCGAGATAAAGGAAAGGATGAGCAAAGGAAAAGCCAAGGGATTTCGGGAGGATGAGCTCGATACCCTATGGTTTGAGGACCGCGTATATGTACCAAATGATCAGGAGATCAGGAAGCTAATTTTGTAGGAGGCCCATGACTCACCATATTCGGTTCACCCAGGAAATACCAAGATGTACCTGGATCTGAAGGATAGATTCTGGTGGACAGAAACGAAGAAGGATATTGCGGAGTATGTAGTAGTTTGTGATGTATGTCAGAGAGTGAAGGCAGAGCATCAAAAGCCAGCAGGATTGCTGCAACCATTGCCGATACCCGAATGGAAGTGGGATAAGGTAGGCATGGATTTTATCACGGGATTGCCCAGGACTCGTTCAGGCTATGACTCGATATGGGTTGTAGTCGATCGTTTGACAAAAGTAGCTCATTTCATCTTAGTGAAGACCACTTACACCAGTGCTAAGTTGGCAAAGATATACATGACTAGGATCGTATGTTTGCATGGAGTTCCGAGGACAAGTGTATCAAATAGAGGAATCCAGTTTACCTCAAAGTTTTGGAATCAGTTGCATGAAACCTTGGGAACCAGGCTAGAGTTCAGTATGGCTTTTCACCTGCAGACGGATGGACAGACTGAGAGAGTCAATCAGATTCTGGAGGACATGTTGAGAGCCTGTGTGCTAGATTATGGATCTAGTTGGGACGATAATTTGCCTTACGCAGAGTTATCTTACAACAACAATTACCAAGCCAGTTTGAAGATGGCCCCTTTCGAAGCATTGTACGGAAGGAGGTGCAGAACACCGTTGTTGTGGGATGAAGTTGGAGACCGATAGTTGTTTGGGCCAGATTTGATTAAAGAATCTGAAGAGAAGGTTAAGCTGATTCGTGATAGACTCAAGGTAGCCCAGTCCAGGCAGAAGAGCTATGCAGATTCTAAACACAAGGAGACAGCTTACGAAGTTGGAGACAGAGTGTATCTTTGTGTATCACCACTCCGAGGAGTTAAGCGCTTTGGAGTTAAGGGAAAGTTAGCACCACGTTTTGTGGGACCATACAAAGTTTTGGAACGTATGGGAGAAGTTGCTTACAAGTTGGACTTGCCCGAAGGATTGTCAGGAGTTCACGATGTGTTCCACTTTCTCAGTTGAAGAAGTGCCATGCAGATATGGCTGATATCCCTCTGAGAGATACAGTGCCATTGGAAGCGATACAGTTGGATAGCGACTGGACCTACGAGGAGAAGCCAGTCAAGATTCTTGAGTTTGCCAGCTGAGTTACACGCAGCAAAGTTATCAAGTTATGTAAAGTTCAGTGGAGCCACCATACCGAGGATGAAGCCACCTGGGAGTGACAGGAAGATCTACGCAAAGACCATCCACACCTATTTTCTAGCCAACCCGAATCTCACGGGCGAGATTCATCTTAAGGGGGGTAGGTTTGTAACATCCCAAAATTTTAATTTGGAATGTTATACATTAGACCATCATTGCGTATCATATTTTATTGCATTTTGGTTTGATCCTAGAAATTCTACGCAACTCAATGGCCCACGGAGAGAGTTGCGGATTTCGTTATTTTCATATTTGAGTTTTCTTAAATTTTGAAGAGAGGAACATTTGATTTTAATTATTTTCTCTTCAAATATTTCTTTTATAAAAATAAAAGAGAGAGGATAAAATGAATTCCTCAAAATAAAGAAATATCGAAGATTTAATATTAAAATCAAATAAGATTTTTATTCAGAGTTTTATCGCTATTTTATTTGAATTAGGAAAAATATGCGTTTTTAAAATTGCATTTTAGGCCCAAATAAATGTTCACCTTGTCCGACATATTTTTAGAGGACGGGGAAAATTTATTTCGAGATTTTTGGAGTCTTTTAGTATTTCTTTTCTTTCTTTTTCTGCATGTCGGAATTATTTAAAAAAAATCAAACCGACATCGGGCCGTACTCGAGCGGGACTCCGCCCCGGGGGGGGGGGGGGGGGCTTTGTAAGCCGCCGCCCCGAGCCGCCCGAGGCCTAGCCCCGGCGCAAGCCCACGCGCGCCCGCGCCCAAACCCTAGCCACGTCGAGCCACCGCCTGCGCCGCGCGCCGCCACCGCCGTTGCAGCACGCCGTCGCCGTAGCCGTCGCCTGCGCGCGTCGCCGCCGCCGTGGTCGCACGCCGCCGTCGGTGCCGCCCCGCCGCCGCCATTGTCTTGGTGGACCTCGCCGGACTCGAGGTAGCCGCCTCGGTTTTTGCGAGAAAACCGATCATTTTTTTACGAAAACCCTAGATCTGTTTCTTTAGATCGGTTCGGTTTTTTCCGGTTTAGTTATTTAGCGAACGCCCGTTCGTAGGTTCATTTTAACAAACGGTTTTCGTCCGTTAGCCTCAGACAGCGAACGTTCGTTCGTTAGCCTGTTCGTCAGTTTTTCTTTTTCTCGGATTTTCCACGATTATTTTCGATCGCGATTTCTGATCCGATTTTTGTTTTAGTATAATTTTTCGCTCGTTTATCGGAATCAGACGATTCAAGTGCCTAGAGTTTCGTCTCGAAGCCCTCTTTCTGTTTAACCAACTTAAACAAGTTTTTGCTACTGTAAAATTTGACTTTAATCCAGATTAGTAAACGAAGCTTGTTTCTTTCACCGTTTGAGTTTCGTTGCTTCGTTTGATTTGGTTCTTGTTGCAAACCGGAGTTCTTAAGTTGAACCTTCTAGTTAGATCTCTTATTTGAGTTTTACCCGTGCCCTTGCTTGATTGCTTATTGTATGCTTGTTTGATTGCGATAGAGTACCCAGAGTGCGAAGCGTGCTACATCGAGTCTCTAGGTTTCACGGATCATCAGCGCGGCAAGTAACACTTTGATCATACCTTTTTACTACCCAGTTTTATTGCATTAGATCAACCCTCAAACAATTGCATGGTTAGGATCTGAATAATTGTGGGTTGGGAAGTAGATGAGGTAGTACATATTCACCTGTTTTATTATCAAACCTTGGGAGTTACTTCTACGTTATGCTTATATTGTCATGCTATGCTCGTAGACGTGGATTGGGTTTGAAGTGTCCATGACAGATGTGAGTTGTTAATGTAACGCCCGGATAATCAAGCTACAGTAATCCCCTACTAATGATGCCAAGTCATCACTGTTACTATTGCTAATTTCACTTTGTTTCAAAACCAATTCAAATTCAATTTTAGAATTAAAGTCAAACAATTAAAGTTTTCAAATGTCAAAACAAAAATGTTTGTTGGGTTGCAAATATTCACTAGGTAATTATCATGTGGCAACCGACATCATTTGGCTCTCCCTTTAATCCCTAAGAAAATATAAAGTGGTCCAACAACAACTATTGTGGGCTTTTAAATATAAAGAAATGTTTATATTTTTCCCAAACCACTTGAAAACTTTTGTGTTGTCTTAAATATTTCCCATTAATTATGTGCCAAATTTCAAGTTGGCCTAAATTCATTTGCTATGGGAATTAAGTAGAAAACAGTACCAAAGTATTAATACAGAGAATATAGAGAATGGGCTAAGTGCACACTGTGCATTGGAAAGCCTAGTGCTACAGTAGCATGGCCCAAGCCCACCACGGCCATCTCCTTCTTCTTCTGTACAGAGAGACAGAGCCGTGGCCTTGGCCTCTGGCTGGCCGTCCACGCGTTCGATGAGCTCGTGTCGAGCATCCATGACACCCCGAGATGGATAAGACCGGCCCCTCCTCCCCGAAACCCTAGCATCGCCTTTTTCTTCCCTCTCGCGCCCCTGCCTCTCCTGCTCGACGCTCGTGCGTTGCCGTCACCGCCTCGCCGTCGTTGTCGCGGCCACCGGCATCTCTGGCGTGCGGGAGTACGTCGAGAAGGCCCGCCGCGGCCAGCTTCATCCGTCCCGGCGACCAAATCAAGTCAGGACGCCCTCGAACCATCGCCACCAACCGTCTTCTCCACCACGGTCGCCACCGTCCTCCATCATTGTCGCGGCCACCGGAGCGCCCGCCTTGACTCCTTCTTCCTCCTCTGCTCCATCGTCGCAGTCGCCGGGAACCGCCGCCTCGAGCCTTCCCCGAGCACATCTTTGCACACCTGCAGGCGCGATGTAAGCCCCTGCCTTTCCCCTCTTTCTCACGCGCAGTTTCGTCCCCGTAGCCGTCGCTAGCAACCTCACCGGAGCTCGGCTCCTCCGTGCAGCTAGTCGCTGTTCGTCGTGGTCGTGCCTAGGCCCCGCGCTCGTCGCATCCACGCCCGTGGCTTCCCGCGAGCTCACGCTGTCATGGCCCTGGACCGCGCCCCTCCTTCCTCTCCTCGCGGTCCGCGCTCGCTGAACCCACTGCCGCCAGCCACGCTCCGGCCATGGCCTCGTCGTCCCGCGCTGGACGCGCGCAGGCGCAGCCCCTGTGCTGGCCACCGCTGTTCACCTACGCGCCGCCTTGCCGCTCGCGCACTGCGCCCCTGGCCAGCGTCGTGACCGCCGGCGTGCCCGTGTGCGTGCGTGCGTGCTGTGTGTGTGTGGTGTGTGCGTGCAGTGTGTGTGTGTGTGTGTGTGTGTGTGTGTGTGTGTGTGTGTGTTGAGTGTGGCCATGCCCACCTCCAGCCGCCTCCGCTTCTGGCCTCACCCGCCTCCGGCTGCCACTGCTCGCTGCCTGCTACTAGTGCAGCACTGCTACAGTAACATTCAGTTACTGTAGCAGCAACTAGCTTCTACTATAAAACAGCATTGGTTAAACCCTTGAACAACCTCAAAACAGTAGCAAAACAAGCTTGAACATACATAAAATTTATATGGGTGTGTAGTACACTTGGCAGGGTCCAATTCTTTCCATTGGACCAAATACAAAAGTCACCTAGATTAATTCCTATAAAAATGACAAAAGTCTATGTTCTGTTAACTGGAAGAACTGAAAAACAGATTCTGGAATTGACATCCAGTAGCACTTTTCAAACGAATATTTGGACAGGCAAATGGGCACTAATGTAGATGAACTTGAAACTGTCATGTAGATCATGGAAAGGTGATAAAAATTGGTAAAGGGCACTACGCCATAGGATGGACAGAACTATAGTTATAACCT
This sequence comes from Triticum monococcum, assembly GCA_034509565.1. Taxonomy (NCBI): domain Eukaryota; kingdom Viridiplantae; phylum Streptophyta; class Magnoliopsida; order Poales; family Poaceae; genus Triticum; species Triticum monococcum. Next base: position 482,977,939 of record CM067843.1, read on the forward strand.
TCGGAAAACAATCAAGTGATGTTTAAAACTGAGGATTTCTCAGACTTAGCCAATTTTCAGGGATTTCCAAATAACTGTTTACATCTTCGGTAATTCATAGAAAATAAACCATAACTCGGATCGAAAAACTTTATACATGAAAGTTGCTCAGAACAACGAGACGAATCCGAATACGCAGTCTGTTTACCTGTCAGATGCCTCTAACTATCTGAACATGGAACATTCCCCCTCCAGTCATCTGTCTGACACAGGTCCGGAACCGGGAATACATTCCCGGTTGAATTCCCCCTTCACCTATATCGTGTAGCCATACGTTAGGTCACTCCCGGCTCAACATATTGCCAAGTTATGCTTTGAGATGCTCTGTTTGCTTATATTTACTGCCCCCCCCCCCCCCTCTTCTCTTCGGTAGACCCCGTGGCGGCCGCCGATGCCGCTGTGATCGACTACGTCACCGACGACCCCTCCTTGCCAGAGCAACCAGGCAAGCCCCCCTTTGATCATCCCGATATCTCCCATTTCCTTTCTCTCATGCTTGCATTAGATTTTGCTACTGTAACTATTTGCTCTTATTCTGATGCATAGCCTGCTTTTGTAACCTGCTTATTGTTACCTACCTGCTTATCCGAAACTGCTTAGTATAGGTTGGTTAGTGATCCATCAGTGACCCTCACCTTGTCCTTGTCGCCCCTGCTTCATTATCGAAGACCCGATCAACGGGATCGAAGACCAGGCCCCGGCACCGCACATCACTTTCCCCTATTTGTATGACTCAGCAGAGTTACCATCGAGTGCCGAGGGTGGAACCTCTTACATCACTCCTAATGAGATCTCTATAGTGTAGCTATACGGTCGAGGTCATCAAGGGTGATTTCCTCCTTAACCACTTCCGTTACGGCTCTGTCGTGCAACCCCTCATGTGTGAACCTCGAGGGTGGATCCTCTTACGTTCACCTTGATGATAACATCAAGTGGAATTCACCGGGGGTGATTCCCCGGGTTTTCCCCTTGGTGTCAGACACACAGTTACTATGGTTACTATGACTTTACAATGAACCATGTTACTAAATATGGTTAGGCCCTGAGGGGTACCCGAGCGAGCTTAATAGCGAGTGATGTGGAGACGGGTTGACCTGGAGGGTGCCCGCGAGATACTTACGAGGCGTGGCCGGGCATTCTTAGCCCTTGCCGCAAGTACTCGAGACGGGGCAACAGGGTCACATCTTTCGTGAGTCCCTACTTGTTACTGCGCATTCCTAATCCACTATGATTTGGATATTTGATCCGAGGGGCCTCTGGCCTGATAGCACTAACCATCACGTGGGCATAGTATGGGCGTTCTGTGTCGTATGCATCAGCCGAAGCTTAATAGACGTCAGCGACTGAGCGGCGCGCGCCGGGTTGGACTGCGTAAGCTCCTGCCTTGTGGAAGGAGGTAGCTAGGTATGCTCACTGGCCGCCCACGCAACGTGCAGGAGTTCCCAAGGCGTTGGCCCATGACCCCTGGGGGCATAGGTTTAGTCTGGCGTGCTGACCTCTCTATTAAGCCTAGGTCAGGTTGCGGCGTATTGTTTGGCCGAGGCCGGGCATGACCCAGGAAAGTGTGTCCGGCCGGAGTTAATCGAGCGTGGTGGGTAAGTTGGTGCACCCCTGCAGGGAAGAAAACATCTATCGATAACCTGTCCTACGGTAACGGACACTTGGAGTTGTATCCCGATCGATACAACTAGAACTGGATACTTGAGATGAGAAATGGATAGTATGGCTCTAGGATTGCTTTCTCGCAGCGAGTTGAGAAAGGATCTCTGGCCGAGGTTGATAACACTACTACTTTACATTATGTTGATCTGTACTCTTCTATATGCTGCAAGATGCTTGAAGATGCTAGTCTTCGATAGGCTAGGCTCTCCTCTTCTTTCTGGCATTCTGCAGTTTAGTCCACAGATACAACCCATTTCCTTTGATACATATGCATACTTAGTTTAGATCTGATGTAAGTCTTGCGAGTACTTTGGATGAGTACTCACGGCTGCTTTGCTACCTCTTTTTCCCCATTCCCGGTTGTTGCGACTAGATGACAGATCCCAGGAACCAGACGACACCACTGATGACTACTGCTATCCCGAGGGTGCCTACTACTACGTGAAGACCGCCGACGACCAGGAGTAGTTAGGAGGCTCCCAGGCAGGAGGCCTTGCCTTTTCGATCGATGTTATTTTTGTGCTAGCCTTCTTAAGGCAAACTTGTTTAACTCATGTCTGTACTCAGATATTGTTGCTTCCGCTGACTCTTGTGTATTCGAACTTATGTATTCAAGCCCTCGAGGCCCCTGGCTTGTAATACAAAGCTTGTATTATTTTCAATTTGTGTATAGAGTTGTGTTGTGATATCTTCCCGTGAGTCCTTGATCTTGATCGTACACATTTGCGTGTATGATTAGTGTACGATCAAATTGGGGGCGTCACAGTTAATTAATGGTTAACTTAAGGTGGCAACTTTAATACACATCTGGATGGATTGAGGCACCTGGGGAAACCAGTGATTGCATGTATTTTTGGAAATCCCGGGGTACCGTGTGATTTTCCTATGGACCGCCACCCAGGCTCAAAGGGATCATAAGATTATTCATGCTGGAAACTTCCGTGTGCAGCCACATGCCATTATGGGCTCTGGAATAGTTGAGTAAGTTGTGGGAAACCTTTCCATGATGGGCTAGCAGATGTAGGGTATTGTAGGTGTACCGGCCTATCTATCGGTTAAGGGGACCTCTTCGGGAAGACTGTGTCTCGGTCATCTGATTCTCAAACATTATGTAGTGCCAGAAATCCAACGGAGGAGATCGAGTCTTATGGGGAAAAGTGCACAAACCTCTGCAGAGTGTACAAACTAATCATGGTTAGCCGTGTCCCCGGTTATGGACATCTTGAGTATCTGGTTCTTGGATTATCATGTTGATCTCATCACTCTAAATTAATTTTGTTGGGTTATTAATGACCTTTTAATTGGGATTGAGATTGGGTTTACCATTCTCAATGTTTTTCAACCAGCTTTGTAGTTAAATAAAATATATTCCTTTGTAGTAGGGAAAAATTGGCTTTTCGCAAAACCTATTAACCATACAGCCTCCACCAGCCATATATGCATGTAGTGATAGTAATATTCTGTTCATTACTCTCTTGTGTTACACTGCCAGCATATTCCATGTGCTGAACCGTTTCGGGCTGCAACGTATCATGTTGCAGACTTTTCAGACGACGAGTAAGGAGCCTTAGATCATGGTCTTTCACTCAGTGATGTCGTTGGAGTTGATGGACTCACTTTATCTTCCAAGCCTTCCGATGTTATCGTATTAGATGGCCTTAAGCCATTTTTATTGTAATAAGTTCTCTTTTGAGACATTCGATGTAATAAGTGTGTGATTGCTACTCTGTTATAAATCCTCAAGTACTGTGTGTGTCAGCATTACCGATCTAGGGATGACACTAATGCACAGAGAACAGACTGTTTGAGGTCTGGTCGCTACAAGCACACTATATAAATTTTTCCTTACCAAATTCCACCTACCAAAGGCGCTTCACTCCCCGGCAACGGCACCAGAAAAGAGTCTTGATGACCCACAAGTGTAGGGGATCTATCATAGCCTTTTCGATAAGTAAGAGTGTCGAACCCAATGAGGAGCAGAAGGAAATGATAAGCGGTTTTCAGCAAGGTATTCTCTGCAAGCACTGAAATTATCGGTAACAGATAGTTTTGTGATAAGGTAATTTGTAACGGGTAACAAGTAATAAAAGTAAATAAGGTGCAACAAGATGGCCAAATCCTTTTTGTAGCAAAGGACAAGCCTGGACAAACTCTTATATAAAGGAAAGCGCTCCCGAGGACACATGGGAATTATCGTCAAGCTAGTTTTCATCACGTTCATATGATTCGCGTTCGGTACTTTGATAATTTGATATGTGGGTGGACCGATGCTTGGGTTCTGTCCTTCCTTGGACAAGCATCCCACTTATGATTAAACCCTATTGCAAGCATCCGCAACTACAAAAGAAGTATTAAGGTAAACCTAACCGTAGCATGAAACATATGGATCCAATCAGCCCCTTACGAAGCAACACATAAACTAGGGTTTAAGCTTCTGTCACTCTAGCAACCCATCATCTACTTATTACTTCCCAATGCCTTCCTCTAGGCCCAAACAATGGTGAAGTGTAATGTAGTCAATGTTCACATGACACCACTAGAGGAAAGACAACATACATCTCATCAAAATATCGAACGAATACCAAATTCACATGACTACTTATAGCATGACTTCTCCCATGTCCTCAGGAACAAACAAAACTACTCACAAATCATATTCATGTTCATAATCAGAGGGGTATTAATATGCATAATGGATCTGAACATATGATCTTCCACCAAGTAAACCAACTAGCATCAACTACAAGGAGTAATCAACACTACTAGCAACCCACAGGTACCAATCTGAGGCTTTGGGACAAATATTGGATACAAGAGATGAACTAGGGTTTGAGATGAGATGGTGCTGGTGAAGATGTTGATGGAGATTGACCCCCTCCCGATGAGAGGATCATTGGTGATGACGATGGTGATGATTTCCCCCTCCCAGAGAGAAGTTTCCCCGGCAGAACAGCTCCGCCGGAGCCCTAGATTGGTTCCGCCAAGGTTCCGCCTTGTGGCGGCGGAGTTTCGTCCCGTGAGCTAGCTTATGATTTTTTCCTCGACGAAAGACTCCATATAGCCAAAGATGGGCATCAAAGGGCTGCCAGGGGGCCCATGAGGGAGGGGCGCGCCCAGGGGGTAGGGTGCGCCCCCACCCTCGTGGATGGTGGGTGGCCCCCCTCTGGTACTTCTTTCGCCCAATATTTTTATATATTCTGAAACTTGCTCCCGTGAAGATTCATTACTTTTGGAGTTGTGCAGAATAGGTCTCTATTATTTGCTCCTTTTCCAGCCCAGAATTCCAGCTGCCGGCATTCTCCCTCTTTATGTAAACCTTGTAAAATAAGAGAGAATAGGCATAAGTATTGTGACATAATGTGTAATAACAGCCCATAATGCAATAAATATCGATATAAAAGCATGATGCAAAATGGACGTATCATCGCCTAAGTTTTAAAAATCCTACCGAGTGAAGAGCAACCCTCTCACTCGGAGGCTTAGCTGAAGTTTCGTACTCGCCTAAGTTTTAAAATCCTACCGAGTGAAGATTAATCCTCTCACTCGGGAGCTTAGCTGCAGTCCAGTACTCGCCTAAGTAAAAAACCATTCCTAGTGGCCGAGTCACAAGTACAATGTGTGCTTCATCCTGATTCGCACGGCCGACGAGGTGCAGGCATGCACATCACCTAGTGCTCTTCTCCATGACCCACTCGACGGAGCTGCGTCATAAGTATAACGTGCGCTCCATCCTGATCCGCAAGGACGACGAGGTGCAGGTCATGCACGACACCTAGTGCTCTTGTCCATGACCCACTCGACGGAGCTGCGTCACAAGTATAATGAGCACTCTATCCTGATCCGCAAGGACGACGAAGTACAAGTCATGTGCAGCACCTAATGCTCATGCCCACAACCCTTCCGTTAGAGCTGCGTCACAAATACAATGGCAGTTCCGTGTGAAGAATCAAGTTTCACTCAGAGTCAAGAGATTCAAAAGCAACAAAGATGAAATCAAAGCAACCGTGTTGAACAGAAAAATCAAGTTTAGATAAATCCGGCAAGGTCCAGAACCACGAATGGCAGTACTCGGGCGTCAAGCCTAAAGGAGTTTAACGATTACAAAATCACTCGGCATCCCGAGGCAAATAAAAGTGAGGCTTAAAGTTTGTTCACTTGGCAGGAGGAGGGCTAGCTGGCTCGACAAACTCGTCCAGGTCGATTCCATCAGCAATACGAGTCGCGGCGCCAAGGATGGTTTCCATGAAGGAATGGAAGTTATGTCTCTTGGTATTGGCAACCTTGAGTGCCACGAGCTTTTCTTCTTTGACCTCCTTGCAATGGACACGGACCAGAGACAGAGCTACGTCAGCACCGCACCGAGCAGATGACTTCTTCCACGCCTGCACTCGACCGGGGATCTCGTTGAGTCGAGTCATCAGAGACTCGAGGTCATTCTGGAATGTCTCCCTCGGCCAGAGCTCCGCGTCGATCCGTGATACCGCCACCTTTAGTCAGGCCAGATAATTGGTGACGCTGGCGAGGCGAGATTCCAGTCGCAGCACGTTCATTGCAGCTTCATCCTTGATGGGGAGTTTATGGGGTCCAACTCGGTCTCAATTCGCCCGGTCTCTTCCTCGAAGTTTTGACAGAATTCTGCACACATAGAAAATTGATGAGTCGACAGCTACATGAAGAGTCGACAACGGCAAATCAGTCGAACAAGGGAAAGTACCTTCAAGCATAAGGAACAACTTCTTGGAAAGTTCTCCCAGATAAACATCCAGTTCGTCTCTCTTCCGAGCAAGATCTCCAACTTTGTCAGTTAGAACCACCTTGTCCTTCTTCAGCTGCATGACTTCTTTGTTGGCTTCGGCGACGGCAGTCTTCAGATTGGCATTTTCTTCTTCTAACTTGCCGATTGAAGCCAACTTCTTGTCAGCAAGTTCAGTTTTCTGCCATGTCGTCTTCTGAGCTGCGGCAAGGTCAAGGTCCTTCTGCTCTAGCGCTTGCTTCATTTTGTCTAAACAAATAACACTCTTCAGACGAGCTTGGAGTTGTCTGTTTTTGCTACGCAAATCTATTCGAGTGAAGCCACTCGGTTCAAAAGGCGAAAAGTAAAAGCTGGTGAAGCAAACAGTCGGCAAGTGGTTACCTCCCATAGCAGCTGCTTCATCCTTGGCCTTCTAAAGATTTTGCTTAGCCAGTTCCAGATCAAGGCTGAGCTGAATTTGCTTCTGCTCCAGTTCAGCGAACTGAGCCCCGAATGCACAAGATTTCTGTAGTCGACAAATAAGACACGTTAGTCGACAGTGGATCAACAAAGATTGATCGCTTCTGAGCGATAAGATACAAGTTCACATCATTACAACAAAAAGAGTTCTAAGACTACTGCCGAATCCAACATTCAATAGTAGTCTTGGGGACTACACCCACTGGGTGCACTTAGCGTGCCCCCACTGATTCGACTTTTCAATCAGCATGGTCCGTCCAGTCGAAAAGAAAAAAAAAGAAAAAAAGAGAGAGGCAATACTCATTCTCAGACCACCGCCGACAGCCCGCAATCGACCGCGGTCTCGGGGACTACACCCAGTGGGTGCACTCAGCGTGCCCCACTGGTCCGGATTCCACTCGATACGACCTATCTAGACCGAGTGGAAAAACAGTAACGAGATATTTTTGACAAGACCCTCGCCGAACCAACCATTCGACGACGGCCTCGGGGTCTACACCTAGTGGGTGCACTCTGCGTGCCCCCACTAGTTCAAATATACAATTGACGCAACCTAGTCAACTCAAGTGGAAAAACTACTCAGCAAAATTTGAAACACCCACTGGGTGTACAGATGCAAGATTCAGACTGACAATAGATGCACATTAAAGGTTTTCGAGTAGCATATCCTAACAGAACAAACATCAAGCTAAAAGATCAATCGGAAATTAGCTAACCTGGACATTGGTCTGGAGTGCTGAGCTGGCGTCATAAGCAGCCTAACTGGCCTCACACGCCACCTTCATCTGCTCCATCATAAGGCCTGCTTGGCGTATAGCTTCCTTGACAGCGCTCACTTGGTCCTCCGGGACATGATGGGTGACGAAAAGCGGAGTGGGTGGAACAGTCGCAGCAACCTGAGGATATGAGGCATGGAGTTGCATGGATGAAGCAGGGGCTTGGACAGTCGACGCCGAAGGACGTTCAGTCGACATAGGATCGACAAAGGTAACAGAAGCTCGATTGAGGTCCCCGGACTGCTGGGTCGCTGGTTCTAGCACTAACGTCGTCTGAGGTGCCTTGTTGGCTGGAACCCTCCCGCCTGAGGTCCTGCCCCTCCTTCCTGTAGGATTCTGGGGCATATCTTCATTGTCGTCTGGAAGTTCAATACCATTCTGCGGCGCTGCAAAAGACTCGACCACAAGAGTTCAGTCGACCGATAACTCAATTGACAAAATGAAGGCAAGATGGCAGGAGTCATACTTGCTTTGGAAGTGACCGCATCTTCCATCTCCTCATCATCTTCATCCTTGTAAATGGAAGTCATAGAGGTAGCAGCGCTGCAAGTTTCAGGGCTCGCTCGGTCAAATCGGAGAATGAGTCGACTGGAATACAAAAGTTTCCGAACAATGCAAGAATAAAGAGATAAAGTAAAATACTTACGCAGAGGCAATGGGAACATACACCTTGATTTTAGGCATAACTTTGGGCTGCTTTGGAGCCTTCTCGGTCGGGCCGGGAGTGGATGTCCGAGTGCTCTTCGGGGCTTGCGTACTTGACACAACTGCTTTGCCCCGTCCACCTACTGGATCGTGTGTCTGCTTGGAATGTCTTTCAGAGTGGGGCAGTGACTCGACTTCTTCACTGTTGCTTGAGTCGCCACTCTCTTCTTCATCCGAGTTCCCAGATTGCCACTGAGCGCTTTCATCGCACTCGCTTCTCCTTCCTGGGCCAGATCCCCGTTCGGCATTGAGTACATTTCAGTGTATATCTACAAGACAAAGAGTCAAACAAACGTCAATCAAATTCGAGGATAATTGCAAGTCAGAATTAGAAGAAACTCGATAAAAAATTTCAGACCTTGTCCGATTCATGTCTGGAGTCGAATGGCGCAACTGTTCTGGACCCCCTGGGGTTGTCCTTATTCCCAGTGATGCTCTACAGCCACTGCGCCACCGTCTCCTCGGCGACCTCCCCCGGGTGGATCCGAGCGGTGTAGTTCGAGCCCGATTACATCCACATCGGATGGTCACGAGCCTGGAGAGGCTGGATGCGTCGACTGAGGAACACCTCCAACAAGTCCATACCAGTCACATCATCACAGACTAGCTGAACTACCCGGTCAACTAACATCAGCACCTCGGCTTTCTCCTCCGGGGTCTCGAGCAATGAAGGGGGTTGGTGAACTCGATCCATGGTGAAGGGAGGAAGACTGGTCGACTGACCAGGAGTCGGAACATCCTTGCAGTAAAACCAAGTCGACTGTCATCCCCTAACCGAGTCAGGAAGAGTCATGGCAGGAAAAGCACTCCTACCCCTCGTCTGAATCCCTAAACCCCCACACATTTGGATCACCCAGGTCTTATCGTCAGTTGGACTGGCCTTCCTCACCGACTGAGAGCGGCAGGTAAAAATGTGCTTGAAAAGACCCCAGTGCGGTCGGCAACCCAAGAAGTTTTCGCACAAAGAGACGTACGCGACGAGATATGTGATTGTGTTGGTGGCAAAGTGGTGAAGTTGGGCTCCCAAAAAGTTCAAGAAACCTGGGAAAAAAGGACGAGGAGGCAGAGAGAAACCGCGGTCAACATAAGTAGCAAGGAGGACGCACTCACCCTCCTATAGTTGCGGCTCAAGCTCGTTTCCCGGCAACCTCCCAGATTCAGGGGCAATCAAGCCCCCTGCAGCCAGATCATCCAGATCTTCCTACCAGATTGTGGACCGGATCCAGTCTCCTTGGATCCAGTCGGACGACAATCCATACCTTGATGATGACCCTCTACTCGTCTTCTTGCCCTTCGACTTCGTCATCGCCGTCGCCTTCTTGGCGCGCTCCAGGGCCGCCGTCTTGTCCTTCCCCATTGTCGCGGATTGCTTACATGCGGAGCGGCGGCATAGGGAGTGGAGAAGGGCGCGGGGGAGAAGCAAATGAGGAAGAAGGGAAAATGGGGCGCACTGTGCAAACACATCGGCTTCGATGCCTTAGGGTGTGTTTGGTAGGGTGCATGAAGGGTGCATGAGGGCAAAAGTTCCTAACTCGACCCACTTTTGCTTGTTTGGTAGGGTGCATGGGCTCACCTGGGCTATGCTCATCTGACGCATAAAAAGACCCTTAGCCATGCTCATCTCATGCACCCTAGACAGGGTGCATGGAGGCAGCTATGCTGGCCCTGACACTCGTCCCCACCGACTAGACCATGTCCAGATATGTTTATATTTTCAAAAAATGTTCAAAATTTGTTTAAATTTTTGAAAATGTTTAGAATTTTAAAATTGTTTAAACTTTCAAAATAAGTTCATAATTTCAAATTTTGTTTGAATTTTCAATAAATGTTAAGAATTATAATTTTTTTGAAAAATTCATAAATGGTCAGAATTTCAAAGTAAATTCAAAATTTGTTTGAATTTTGAAAAAATCAGAATTTTAAATTTTTATTAAATATTCAGAATTTCAAATTTTGTTTAGATTTTCAAAAAGCTCAGACAAATATGTTCAAAATTTATTTTAATTTTCCAAAAGTGTTTAGAATTTAAAATTTCAAAATATGTTTAAATTTGTGTTGACATTTTTTCCGATTTTGTTCATCATTCAGAAAAAAATTTGGAATTCAAAATAGTTCAGCATGTCTAAACACATGCAGGCTGCCAAACAAAATCTCAGCACATACATCACCGCCAAACAACAGCAACTGCATGGACTCGGCATGTATACACTCAGCATGTATGAAAGGAGAACAACTAGGCTAGGTCCATACATGCTACCAAACACACCCTTATATGGGGAAGTTTTCGAGTGACTGACTTGTGGGTCCAAGCGATCCTGTCAAATCCTGAAACAGTCGCGCACTCGGTACGTGGCGGAAAAGGTGGCACAAGAATCGAGGCCTCCCTGCCTAATACGTTCCGTTTAGTGCGGTGCTCTTCGTCTCGTGCGCTTCCCCAAATTTCGAATCCCGTGAGATCCGAGAACAACAGTGCAACCAATCGCGCCAAAGATTTCATGCCATTCCAACACTCGAAGCATATCAGTAAAAGTTCACTCGACAAACTCTGAATGGATCAAGGCGACTGAAAACAGGGTAGAAGTTTCAACATGGTGCACCGGCCCTGGTGAAATGCCTCTGAAGCATAAAAATCAAGTCAGAATAATCTTCAACCCCTTTTCCACTCAGACCTCGATCCATTCGGGGGCTAATGACAATGATATGTACCTAGGGTAGGGTAATAGGCCTGATCTAGACACCCTTCCCAAGGACACTACCCTAGAGTCACAGGCATTCAAAAGTGCAGCAGCATCTACCGACTGAAATCACCTCAAAGTGCAACCCGCTCGACTAACAATTCCACTCGGATAACCCAATTACATTCGACCAAGACATAATCATTCGACCACACCATGAACCACTCGGAGTACAGAAGATCTGAAGTCACTCGGGATGGCAACGGTCAAGCATTCACTCCGTAGTCTTAATGATCATTTATGTGTCTTTATTATTGACGTTACCAGTAACGTCCCACCTTAATGTACATTGAACCCCTTGTAACGTGGGCTGGCTGGGGTCATGGTGCACTCTATATAAGCCACCCCCTCCACTGGGACAATGGTTCGCACCTCCTGTAACTTCACGCATAATCCAGTCGACCAAGCCTCCGGGCACCGAGACGTAGGGCTGTTACTTCCTCCGAGAAGGGCCTGAACTCATAAATCTTGCGTGCACAATCTAACCGTAGCTAGGATCTTGCCTCCTCCTACGTACCCCCTATTCTACTATCAGACTTACTCCCACGACACTTCCAGCCCGCACTGGAGGAGACACTCCAGCTGTCGGCAGCGGGGGACTACGTCTACCCCTCGCCACCGCCGCCTGCCCACGAGCCCAAGCCCAAGCCCGAGCCGAGCCCACGCCACCACCACCTCCAACGATGAGAAGTACCAATGTGTAGGGGTACGTGTGGGAGTGGGGGAGCGCGCCACCTGTGTGCCTGGGCGCAATGCCGGAGCAGGAGGCGGTGTACCTCCAACAATGGAAGGTCAGTGCGCTGGCGTAGGAGTGTGTGGAGGGGGAACGACGCATACGGCAGGAGCGGGCGAAGAAGGAGCAGCATGCCAAGCTACAGGGTGGCTGGGAGACGCCTTTTTTATGTTGAAAGTTTTATGTTTAATTATGTAAGTGGACTTTGACCGGCAGTTGACCGGCTGTTTTATTGTCTAATTATGTTGAACTTATTTGCATGTTTTAATTTTTATGTGTATTTAGAGCAACTCCAATGGGGCGACCCATTTCGTCCGCCGCCGTCCGTTTGGGTCTGCGCAGACACAAAATGCAGCCCAACGCGCCGACCCAAATGGTCGTGCGTCTGCTTTTCGTCTGCGTGCGACCCATTCCCGGCCCATTTTTGAGCCGGATTTGCGTCAGCGCGGACATGCGACGGACGCGCGCACGCTCGCACGCTCGCCTTCTCCTTTTCCCAGGCCCGTTGGTCGGTGGCACATTGACCTTCCCCCTCACCCCCATCGAACATCAACCCTCGCCCGCCTCCTTCATCGACAACGCCGCCGCCCATTAATGCCGGCGAGTCTGCCAGCTGCCGCCGCCTCCACATCCGCCCAGCAACACCGCCCACTCCCCCGTCGCCTGCCACTGCCGTCTTGCTGTCGAGGAGCAGACTGCTTCCCCACCCCCGCTCCCCCCACTGCACAGCCGCCCGCGACCAAGAAGCCGCCTCGCCGCCCCGGCCAGATCCTCACCGGCACGCTTGTCGGACGCCGGCCCACTCGTCGGACGCCGGTAGGGCAGTGAGTTGGTCCGTGCGCGCCACGACTCCCCTCGCCGGCTGTCTCCTTCGTCGACTCCCGCAAGGTGTTCGATGGTTTGCCAAGGTACAAAATGGACTCCGCCGACGAGTTCTTTTTCCACAATTTCCTTTGCGACTCCGAAGATTCGCCGGCCGACGAGGAGGAGGAGATATTGGCTGCCGTGTTGGTCCATCACCACCTGAACAGCCAGCGGCCGTTGTTCCGTGGCTCCATTCCGGGCCACCTTCCGGCGTTGAATCGCAACCGAGAGAGCGGGCATTTCCTTCTTTGGAAGGACTACTTTGATACAACAAACCTGTTGTTCAAACATCAAAAATTCCGCCGCCGTTTCCGTATGAGTAGGCATGTTTTCAACCGTATTAGAGAGGGGGTGGTCGGCTATGATGACTATTTTGAGTGCAAAGAGGATGCCTTCGGCAAGATTGATTTCTCCTCTTACCAGAAATGCACTGCCGCCATCCGAATGCTTGCATACGGAGTGCCCGGTGATCTCATTGATGAGTACGTCCGTATGAGCGGGTCAACATGCCTAAAGTCCCTGTATAAGTTCTGCAAGGTTGTTATTGTTGTGTTTGGCCCTGAGTACTTGAGAGAGCCGACAACGGAAGATACAACCCATTTGTTGGCGATGAATGCCAGTAGGGGCTTCTCAGGGATGCTTTGCAACATAGAGGCCATGGGAGTGAAAGAACTGCCCTTCTGCTTGGCAAGGGCAGTATAAGGGTCATGTCAGGGTTTGCACAGTCATACTTGAGGCCATGGCGTCTCAAGATCTCTGGATCTGGCACTCTTTCTTTGGCATGGCCGGATCACACAATGATATGAACGTGCTTCAGCGCTCGCTGGTGTTTGTTAGGCTTGCCGAAGGCAACAGCCCACCGGTGAACTTTACTATCAACGGCCACAACTACGACAAATGATACTACCTGGGTGACGGTATCTATCCTCAGTGGACCACTATTGTCAAGACAATACCCAACCCTGTCGGAGAGAAGAGGAAAAGATTTGCCCAAGAGCAAGAGAGTGCTAGGAAGGATGTCGAGCGTGCCTTTGGTGTTTTGCAATCTCGATGGGGCATCATTCGGTATCCTGCTAATACCTGGAGCACGCAGAAACTGTGGGAGGTGATGACTGCTTGTGTGATCATGCACAACATGATTGTAGAAGACAAGCGCCCGAAACGTCTGTACGATCAAGAGTTTCAGTTTCAGATAAGAATGTTGTGCCTGAGCATGGAGGAGCGGCAACGTTTGAACAATTCATCCAATTTCATCAAGACATGCGCGATTGGAAAACTCACATGCAACTGCAAAATGATTTGGTTGAGTATATGTGGGCTCATGTTGGCAACCAATAGATGTATCTTCTTTTATTCGTTTGCAAAACTATGTGAAACATTTTTATTTATATTCAGTTTGTAAAACTATACTATTTTATTCAATTATAAACGATGTTATTTGTGACAATATGTTTAAATGCAATCATCAATGTAAAATTGGACTACCAGCCGGCCACGCCGGCACATATGTTGAACGCAGACCCAGACCCAAAAAGGACACAACCGTCCTGATCCAAAACAAACACTCCCTCGTTTCGAATTACTTGTCGCGAGTATGAATATATCTAGATGTATTTTAGTTCTAGATATATCCATTTTTACGACAAATAATTTAAAACAAAGGGTGTACGTAAAAGCAAACAAAATTCATGTATGCTTGCCTCTGCGCGTTGGAGTTGCCCGAACACCGTCACCGTTACAATTGCGAAAGGAAGGGGAAACCAAAGCTGAGCCATATTTCTGACCACAGCCGCTCACCACCATCAGCAGTGCGCGCGTGGCTGACACACTGCATGACACCATCCTGGAGGGTGGAGGTCGCCGGCGGCGGCGCAGCAAAAGGTACCCCAGGGCCAGAGGGGCGCACTCTCACTTGGCTAACCTCCTGAGTCCTGACCTGAACCCCGTTGTGTGCCGCGGCGGTTCATTGAACCTGGCCCTTCCACACTCGCAAGGCCGCACTTTTTTTAATCAAAAGGAAGGGCCGCCTCCTCCCTCCCCTGGACTCCGATCCCCTCTGCCCTCCCTCCACCCCTTCGCCCATCCAAAACCACACCACCACAACGGACCACCCGCCTCCGGCTGTCCTGCTCCGGCCCTCACCTCACCTAGCTCCCGTATAAAATACCACCCCTGCCTAAATCCACGGTCCACGCCCCTTGCGACGCCATGGCTCTCGCCCTCCGAGCGCCCCGCTTTCAGCCGCTTCCCGCCTCCATTCCCGCGACCTCAACCGCTTTCGCCAGCACCGCGAGGCCTTCCTCCTCCGCTGCCACCGCCACCGCCATCTGCGCCACCGCGTCTCCGTTCACCGAGGCCACGTCCTCCTCGAGATACCGCCGCGACGCCTGGTCCTACACTGCCCAAGACTCCTCTTCCTCGTCCGCCGCCACCGCCGCGGCGGCGGCGGCCTCGGGCCGCCGGGACGACGAGATCGCCCTGCAGCTCCCGGAGCTGCGGAGGCTTCTGGAGGCTCTCAGGGCGTCCAGAGGGAAAGGGCTGGAAGGGGAGGGCGGCGGCGGTGGTCCCGGGAGGGTGGCGCTGGTGGGGACGGGGCCAGGGGACCCGGAGCTCCTCACGCTCAAGGCCGTTCGGGCCATCGAGGCAGCGGACCTGGTGCTGTACGATCGCCTCGTGTCCAACGAGGTGCTCGATTTGGTCGCGGATGGCGCCAGGCTACTCTACGTCGGCAAGACGGCCGGATACCACAGTCGCACTCAGGTCAGTCACAAGGATCATTCATTCGGTGTTCGTATTTAAATTCAGGTGCTTTGAGGTTTATATCTAGTTTGAAATGCAAATGATATGTCTGCACTTTCTAAGTTTGTCCGCTTGCTCATGTAATGCAGGAAGAAATTCATGAGTTGCTCCTGAGCTTCGCGGAGGCTGGTGCCAATGTGGTGCGGTTGAAAGGCGGCGATCCTCTGGTAACACGCACTTCATATTTTCATTACTAGTACTCGATAGTTATCTATTAGTACTGGTCGATGATTCTTGCACTTCATATTTTCAATACTAGTACTCGATAGTTATCTATTAGTACTGGTCGATGATTCTTGTACGTAGTAGTTTGTCCGCTTGCTCATGTAATACTAGAAGAGAAGCCAATTTCTGTATGGCTTTTCACATGAAGTCCTTGATCCTAGAAAAAGACAGATTGGAGGAAAACAGCTTATTCCCAATTTAGGCTTTGTTGCATGTGCATCAATGTTAAACTGACCGAGCATTATAAACACTTCTCCGTGCAATAGCTACTGTTCTGTAGAAATACTTCTCCATGCAATATCTGTAATGTTCTATGCTCATAATTAAAAGGTAGAGAACAAAATATGCCAAATTATGGCATTTTAGTATAAAATACTAACAAGAAAAAAGATAATCCTACCAACAGCCTATGTTTAAAATCCCAACATTAGGATGCTTGTTCCAATCTCTCTCTCTTTTTGTCAAACATAGATATCCTCATACTCCAGGTGAGAACTCACGTTAGTGATATAGTGATATGTACCTTTACCTTGGAGGAAGTATGTTAATCATGCTCTTTTCAGGTCTTTGGAAGGGGTGGAGAAGAGATGGATTTTCTACAACAACAAGGAATTAGAGTTGAAGTTATTCCAGGTATAGTAAGCCTGTGATGGCGGCTTGGATAATTGTCACTATTTGCCATGAAACAGGTAATAATCGCTTGCATCCAAACATCTACAGGAATTACCTCTGCTTCAGGAATTGCAGCTGAACTTGGTATTCCACTAACCCATCGGGGTGTCGCTACCAGGTAAATTCAGCATTCCGCCCGCTTCTATCTTTCTTGTGATGTGGCCGACTGTTCTAGCTGTTGCCCTTTATCAAAACACGCTTTTCTTTGAAATGGCTTCTGTGTGATCTTCATCACAGCTGATCAGTTGATTTTTATCATCGACATCTACTTCTCAAATGCAACTTGAAATTTCTGTCTAATTTAGTAAATATTGTAGTTGGGGTACGATGCTGTCCTAGCTTAATACTCCCAAATGCATGTCATTTGCTCAACGTAATTTGACTATAAAAGCAGTATAGTGGAAATACTTTGCACTAGTACTCCATTTGCCTATCTTTGTGTTCTTAAGTCCCGTGGCTGAATAGAAGCAAGAAAAAGGTTTTTTTTAACGAGGCAAAAGACTTGCCATTTTCATATATATGAAGTGAGAATCACCCGGTTAATTACGGAAAACCAGGTTAAAAACGATACAACCACCCACCTCGGAACATGACAGCCTTGATTGCACGGCCAGCCAATCTGGCACACAACAGATACACGGCACACACACTGTCAAGGGGAAAGCACCGCCTATGTATCTGTTGTGTCGTTGTCATCACTCCTAGAGCAAGCGACTCTGACTTTGCCATCGACGACCACGAGAACGCGCTCAGCACAATAGTCTTGTGAAGTCACACTAAGAACAACCAAACAGTCGGCCACACACACGCTGGCCACAAAGCAGTTGCGAATCTAAAGGTGAGCTACGACGGAGCGAAATGCAAGTTTTGTGCCAAGGAGGAACACAACAACTGGACCGCCCATCACATGTCATTGTCAGTTGTCACCACCCAGATGATACCGACATTGCTTTGTCTTCGTAGGAACAAACAAACCACGGTGAGACCATGGACTCGCAGAAGAGTTGACTACCAAAGCCTGGCGCAACCCCGACATTGCTCATCCCTTCGTCATTGGCGCACAAGCCCTGAGACCAACCACTGCCAACTTCCACTGGTCCCTCCGGCTGTAGCACAACTCCAAAAATGATCCAAGGAGGGAGATCATGTATAAGTGTCATCATCATCCAACCACACGGATCTAGGGTTCCCCCAGCTATCTCAGGAGGGAAAGAGAGCATCACCTCGATGAAGCCTTCAAGAACTAAACAGTACTTGGAAGCGTCATTATTGTGGGCTCCGGCCATCAGCTAGAGACAAGGCCTTTGCCTGGCTCAGGAAACTCCAACGCGGATCACCAAACTGCCCGCGAATGTCCGGACTATTTTTGCCATCCAACGGCGGTCACCAAAATTGTCCTGACTGGTCCGGACCGAAATCCCACAAACCGGAACCAAACTGGGGGTGGTTTGCAGGTGTTCGGACGTCCGCCGCGTAGGCATCCGATAACGTGGACCCACCCAAAAACCCCTCTCCTGCCTCTCCCGCCACGTCGCATTCATGCCTGTTCAGATTGGATGTGAATGGACGGGGCGACTTCCTAATGCACTCAAGCTGGCTGACCGGCCGTCCGCCTGCCCGGCATTGACACCGGCGCGGCGAACGATAAGCCAACTCGGGGGCCCGCATTCAAGCCGCCATCTCTGGTATTTCCAGCCCATCAGATATGACAGATATCATGGTAATGCTTTTTCCTGGGTGAAAGGAAGGCCCTGCCATGCCTGCAAACTTTGTTTAAGAGGAAAATAAGATGATTATAGATATCATGGTAAACGAACAGACTGGCAAAATTAATTGTTGGTGATGCATTATGCAATGAGAAAGTGTTTATGAATGCTGAGTAGTACATTTTTGACATATCATCTTTTTTTGCAGTGTCAGATTTTTAACCGGCCACTCTAGAAATGGTGGGACGGATCCTCTACATGTGGCAGAGAATGCAGCCGACCCAGAAACAACTTTGGTTGTGTATATGGGTTTGTCAACACTACCATCACTTGCTCCCAAGTTAATGAAGCACGGTCTTCCACCAGATACTCCTGCTGTTGCAGTAGAGCGTGGGACTACCCCCCAACAGCGAATGGTACCGACTCACAGAGCCTTACCATCTGAATTGTGTTCCAGCCTTAGCTTTTAGATGCTGAATATTTCCTTTGCTGTAGGTATTTGCAATGTTGAAGGATCTTGTGAATGAGGTCCACTCGGCGGATCTAGTTTCTCCAACTCTGATAATTATCGGCAAGGTGGTGGCCTTGTCACCCCTTTGGGTTGAGTCATCTGAACATGATGCTCTTAATAATGAGAACTCGTCGCAACCGAGTCCAACAGTTTCTCCTGTATAAAGTACATGGCCACAAGGGATGTTGATGAACGTCATGCTTTTGGAACATTTCCAAATTGAGATCTAAGGCTATATGATCTGGTTTAGGTTAGGACATGCAAACACAGGACGTAGTGAATCTGGACAAGAGAGCAAACACAGGAAGCATATATTTTGAATATTGCAGTTGCAGAAGACGGTACATAAAACCACAGAGAACAAGGGTTCACTTTAACCGGCGGCGACAGTCTGTGATTCGGCACAATCTACTGAACTGCAGCAAATCTTCAGCATAGTTTAGTTTTGGTCTTGGACCATATGTATATCTTGAATCAAAGGTAGGATCTGTTTTTTGTCTCCCTTTGTCGCATTACTTTGTTTAGGGGCTACTCTTGAAACACGTTGGGCATTGTATGCCATTATTCTGTCAAGCTCATTTGTTGGGCTTAATAACGAATTTTGAACTAGTTCCGCACGGGATCAGTCGAGGAATCATGGACTAGTCTCTGAAGGTTTCGGTTGGAAGGCAAATACAGACTCATAGACTAGTCTTGCAACCCTTAATCATTAGTTTTGCTATGTGTTGAAACTAACACTATTGCGCTGTCCTTTCCAATTACTTCTGTTGTCTTACTCTTATCATTAAACCCCCACTACACCTAAATTCTCGGGCTTGTGATGATTGAACTCTTTTTAAGGGGTGGTGCACACTACACAGACTGATTCCTTCTATAGCATTTTTGTTAGACAAATTCTTTATAAAGCAAATGGTATACACGCTTTTTTTGTGGTTGAGAAAATGGTGTACATAATTTTTTTGAGGGTTTGGTATACACACTAATACGTCGCTCTCCGTGGGATGGGCCCGGCTCCTCGCTTGCTCAATTACTTCATGGGCCAGCGCCCAGCCTGCCCTGTCCCTTCCTTTCCAATTCGGGAGCTCTTCGCCGGGACCTCCTATTTGCCGCATTTTGCGGCAAACTGTCGATGGTTCGCACAGGGGGGCAAGTGACTTGGGCCGGCCCATTTTACGGTAGGCGCTGTGAAAAATCAACAAAAAAGGCGTCCCAAAAAATGTGAATCGAACTCACGCCCTGTGGTATAGAGGACGGCGCACCTAGCCAATACGATCAGCTGACCCTAGTGGTATAACTGCAACGCGCTACGTAAAGAAATGCAAGGCAACGGCAAAATTTATACAGCAGCTTGCTAAAAAATTAGCCAAAACGTGTGTGTGTATAGGATAGAATCCATGGCTTCCAGTGACTGAGTCATGTCGTTAGCCACTGTGTTCATAGACTTGTTTGCCTAAAAATGATAGCTCAATTTATATAAACTATAGGTGGAGAAAAAAATTAAACTTTTTAAAATTTTAAAGGCGGTTTCCTTTTTCACAAACGTCGATATATTTAGAAAAACAAACATTTTCAAAATTTGCTAACAAACTTTTCATAACTCAAAAAAATTGTAAAAAAAGGAACAATATTGAAAACGAGAACATTTTTCAAACTATGAAGAACTTTTTCAATATGCGAACATTTTCTAAAAACAGGAAATTTTCTGAAAAACACCCCACAATTATGAACATTTGTTTGAAACACGACTATTTTATGAAATTTTCCTGAACATTTTATAAATTTGGAAACAAATTATGAACACATGAATTTTGTTGAATTTGTGGAACAAATTATGAAAGCAGAAACATTTGTTGAATAAGCAAACAATTTTTTCAAAACAAACATTTTATGAAACTACCCAAACAAATTATGTTCTCATTTTCACAAATGTCAATATATTTAGAAAAACAAACATTTTCGAAATTTCCCTAACATTTTTTGAAAACATGATGATATTTGGAATTTGAGAACAATTTTTTAAAGCACGAATGATTTTTGAAGCTTGAGAACAAATTTGGAAGCACGAGCACTTTTTTAAAGCACAAACATTTTTTGAATCTTGAGAATTTTTTTTGAAATAGAGAACAATTTTGAAAATTCCCGAACAAATTTGGAAGCAAGAACAGTTCTGTAAAGCACGAACATTTTCTGAATCTTGAGAACAAAATTAGAAACGGAGAACAATTTTGAAAAATCCAAACAAATCATTCGTGCTTTTCTAAAAATCCAAACAAATTTTGAAATGGAGAACAATTTTTAAAATAACGAACAAATTTTGAACTTTTAGAACAAATTGTAAAATGGAGAACAATCTTGAAAATCCCAAACAAATTTGAAATGTGAACAATTTTTAATACATGAACAAAAATTTGAAAAAGAAGAACATTTTTTGAAATTTATGAACAATTTTTTTAATACAGGCATTTTTTGAAATCCATGCCATTACTTTCAAATTTCACAAAAAATGAACAAAAATAATTCGAACAAATTTTGAAAAAACAGGAACATTTTCTAAAAATTCGGAACAAAAATTTGAAAGCAAAAACATTTTTTGAATTTGTGAACAAATTTTGTAAAATGGGAACAGTTTTTGAATTTGTGAACAAATTTTGTAAAATGGGAACATATTTTGAATTTGTGAACAAAATCTGAAAACAGGGGAAAAATGAAATTCGGATTTTTTTTGAAAATAAACTTGAAAACAAAAAAATAAACAGAAAAAAGGAAACAGAAAAAAAAGAAAAAGAAGAGAAATAAAAAAAGAAAAATGAAAAAGAAACTAAAAAAGAAAAAGCCGGTTCAGGAACCTTCTAGAAGGTTCCCAAAACTGGAAAAAAACCGGCTGGAAACATCATAGAAGGTTCCCAAAACCGGTGTCCGCTGTAACGCTAAAGCGGGCCGGCCCACTCGGTCGCTCGCTCGGACCTCCCCTGTGCGGAGCGTCGACAACTTGCCGCAACGAGCGGCAAGTAGGATTTTCCCTCTTCGCCCACTACGCCAAGATGCCCCTATAGCACTTGCTAGATAGCTCGTGGGCCACGGCCCAGTCTGTGCCCTCGCTCGGCCGCCTTCCCGGGGCATGCCTATGCCTCTCTTCAAAAAAGAAGAAGAAGAAGAAGAAGCTAGAAGCGAGAGCAACTAATAAGTGTACCCCTTGCAGGAGCCTCGCAATGGTCACTTTTGGTGGTAAGAGCATGTCATTTGGCATGCTCTCATCCACCGTCACGTGTCGCGTGTTGGGCTCTCCATCGGAATCCTTTTTTCTTTGTTTTCGTATGCATTTTTGGGGTTTAGATGATTTTTTCTGTGTTCTTTCGTATTTTGGTTTTCCCTAGATTTTGAAGAAAAAATTTGATTCTTTTTTGCTTGAAATAAACACGTTTTTCTTTTACTTCAACAAGCGGCATAGTTGTGTTTCTTTGAAAAGAAAAGACACATGTCTTTTTTGCTTTCACGGGAGGCACAGAGTTGCTTCATATGAAGATACAGATTTGCATCCGCAAGAGGCTGAAAGCGCAACCAATCCCCAGGTAGTTTTGGTAATTCATAACAATATATATCTCGTTGAACTAATATCCATTCAAGATAAATATTCAGGATGTTCAATGTTTGCCATAGTATGGAATAGAGATGTGGACCCCTTAAAATGATAAGGACAAAGATTGGCAAAAGCTCAAGGCTTTACATTTGAAATTACCTCATCATGGCCGGCTCGACTAGCCTCAGCATTATCCTGAGAAGAAGGGGCGTCAGCCAATTGAATAAAAAGAAGGCTAAGCGAGTCAAGTTCTGCCTCCGGCTCATTTTCGCCGACTAGCTCATCTGCATTGACTGGCTCATTCTCTTGAGGAACTAGGGCAGGGGTAGACTTGCGAGGTTTCTTATTTTTCCAAAACTTGTCGTCTACCTGCATACATGATAAGCCGGAAATTAAGATTGAGATGAACAAGTCAAAAGTAGAATGAATAAGAAAGTGCAAGGATACATACCGGAGGCAGAGGATTTGTTATGCAGAAGGGAGCCAGCCCAGTCTTGTTACATTTTTCCTGGGGCTCTCCTAGCAACTTCTTCGTAGCCTTATTGATTTCACCAACAGACAAGTTAACTTGACTGAATCGCCGCGCATCTGCCGGCTCACCGGTATAGTTACACATCAAATCACCTCTCAGGCTAAGGGGTTGGATGCGCCAGCTTATCCAGCACCAGGTCAAGTAAATCCTGGTGAGCCCATTGGCTATCAAGGCCCTCAGTTTTGAATATACATGTGCGACTTGTTCTCACTCTTCATCAGACGGTCAACCCAGAAAGGCCACCATTGCGTTGACCCAGTCCAATCTGTAAACCGGCAAGGGGTTTTCGCCTTCAAGAGGCGGTGTTCTTGCAGTAGAACCAAGTTCTGTTCCATCCCTTCGGATGACTCGCTAGCCTGACCTCTGGAAAAAGGACTGTTTTTCGCCTCTGAATGGAAATCCCACCAAGTTCTATACTAGGACTATCTGTGAACTCGGTCTGGTGGTTGATGTAGAAAAATTCCCGTAAGAGAGGGACAATTGGCTCCATCCGAAGATAGACTTCACAGAAAATTTGAAATTGGCAAAGATTGGTCATTGAGTTTGGACCAATATCCCAAGGGCGGAGATCAAAGAAATTGAGGAAGTCCCGGAAGAATTTTGACCCGGGTGATGAGAAGCCCCTTTGGAGATGATATGTGAAAACAATAATTTCTCCTTGGTCGGGATGGGGAGAACTCTCTTCATCAGGTGCATGCCAGCTGATTATTTCTTGAGCTGGCAATAGGCCTTGTCCCACGAGGTCGGCAAGCACAAGGGTAGAAACTTGGGATCTGACCCAGTTGCAAGCCTTATCAGTTTTTGCCATAATGAGTCGCCTAAAGTTGAAACTGTGAAATGAAACAATGATGATAAACAGGCATCTTATACTCATAAGCAATAAATCGCCAGGTTTATTCAAGTTATAAGTTGGCAAAATAATGAGACTGCTACAGTCAGGAATGAGCTGACACATATGGCCATAAGCGGTAAGTCGCCAAGCTTCTCAAAGTGATAAGTCGGCAAGGCAAAGGGCAGTTATATCCATTCAAACTGTCCATCAAGTTTCGGCGAGTTACAACAAGTAATGATGAGCCGACAAATCATAAAGGCGACTCTACCTATTCGAATGCCTTGTGGGTTTTTTCTACTAAGTGTTGGCTATAAACAAGATTCTGACAAAGAAGTTACAATTACAGATTTACAAAATAGTTCGAAAAGGAAATATTTACTAGACCTAAAACAAGAAATGGAAGTATGAACTTGTCCATCAGTGGGGTTCGAGAGCAACATGGAGATTTCAGATGCGAAAATGGCGGTGAGGCCGCAACTAGAGCACTTTCACAGTTTGCTAAAAGGAATCTAGATCTGCTAAGAATGGTGGTAAGCATCGATGAACTACGACGAACTACACAAGAGGATGAATGCTACAGATCTAATGAGGAAGATCTGAGCATACCTGGTTGCAGCGGAGAGTGGCCAGAGTTTTTCGGCGAGCTCCGGTGATGCCGAGGTCGTAGACGAGATGGTCATCGAACTTGAAGTGACGCGGTGTGGCTTTGGGTGCGACGGAGCTCGGGCACGAGGAAGAAGACGACCGAAGGATTGCTACTTCTTGAGCTTGCATTGATTTTTCCCTTGAAGAAGAAAGGATGATGCAACAAAGTAGAGATAAGTATTTCCCTCAGTTAAGAACCAAGGTATCAATCCAGTAGGAGGCACAAGCAAGTCCCCAATATATGCAACTGCACAAACTAACAAACACTTGCACTCAACGTGAAAAAGGGGTTGTCAATCCCTTCAAGGTCACTTGCAAGAGTGAGATCTAATAGAGATAGATATAAAAGATAAGTAAAAGGCAAAATAAAATAAATATAAATAAATTCCAGCAAGGTATTTTTGGTTTTTTTATAAATCTAAAAAATATATGGTGGAAAATAGACCCCGGGGCCATAGGTTTCACTAGAGGCTTCTCTCTTAAAGAAAGCATACGACGGGTAAACAAATTACTGATGAGCAATTGATAGAAAAGTGCAAATTTATGACGATATCTAAGGCAATGATCATGAATATAGGCATCACGTCCGTGACAAGTAGACCGACTCCTGCATATATCTAATAGTATTACTCCACATATTGACTGCTGTCCAGCATGCATCTAGAGTATTAAGTTCATAAGAACGGAGTAACGCCTTAAGCAAGATGACATGATGTAGAGGGATAGATCCAATCAATATGGTAAAAAACCATCTTTTTATCCTTAATGGCAACAATATAATACGTGCCTCGCTACCCCTACTGTCACTGGATGAGGACACCGCAAGATTGAACCCATCACAAAGCACCTCTCCCATTGCAAGAAAAACCAATCTAGTAGGCCAAACCAAATCGATAGATCGTAGAGAAATACAAAGCTATCTTAATCATGCATAAAAGAGTTTAGAAAAGAATCAAATAATATTCATAGATAATCTGATTAGAAGTCACAATTCATCGGATCTCAACAAACGCACCACAAAACAAGATTCCATCGAATAGATCTCCAAAAACATCGAGGAGAACATTGTATTGAAGATCAAAGAGAGAGAATAAGCCATTTAGCTACTAGTTATGGACCCTTATGCCCGTGGTAAACTACTCACACATCATCGGAAGGGCACCAAGGTTGGTGTAGAGGCCCTTCGTGATCGAACCCCCCCTCCGACGGAGTGCTGTAAAAGGCCCCAAGATGGGATCTCACGAGAACAGAAGCTTGTGGCGGCGGAAAATTATTTTTGATGTGCCCCCTGACATAAGGGGAATATTTGGGAATTTATAGTGCTGGAGTTAGGGTTAGGAGAGCCACGAGGGGCCCACAAGCCTAGGGGCGCGCCCGCGCCCCTAGGGATTGTGGCCTCCTCGTGGGTCTTCTGGCCTCCTCCCCAAGCTTCATAGGTGTCTTGTTGTCTAAGAAAAATCGTCAAAAAGTTTCATTTCGTTTGGTATTGATTTTCTGTAAAAGACAAAAGCAAGGAAAAAACAAGAACTGGCACTGGACACTAGGTTAACAGGTTAGTCCCCAAAATAATATAAAATATAATATTAATGCATATAAAACATCCAAAACAGATAATATAATAGCATGGAACGATAAAAAATTATAGATACGTTGGAGACGTATCAAGCATCCCCAAGCTTAATTCATGCTCTCTTCGCGTAGGTAAATGATAAAAACAGAATATTTGATGTGGAATGCTACCTAACATATTTATCAATGCAATTCTTCTTATGGTGGCATGAATGTTCAGATCCATAAGATTCAAAACAAAAGTTTAATATTGACATAAAAAATAATAATACTTCAAGCATACTAATAAAGCAATCATGTCTTCTCAAAATATCATGGCTAAAGAAAGTTATCCCTGTAAAATGATAAAGTCTTGTCAAGCTCTATTTTCATCACACAAAGTATTTATCATGCACAACCCTGATGAGAAGCCAAGCAATTGTTCATACATTTAATGTTCTCAAGCTTTTTAACCTTTCACGCAATACATGAGTGTGAGCCATGGGTATATAGGTGGATAGAATATGGTGGAGGTTGTGAGGAGAAGACAAAAAGGGAGAAAGCCTCACATCAACTAGGCAAATTAATGGGCTATGGAGATGCCCATTGTCGAGTGGTAGGTGCGACATATGCCAACGGGTGGCTTATCATTGTGGGAGCCAATAAGACGTCGCCGGTGCCTGGAAACGGGATGAGGCGAAGACAAGCTCGCCGACGTACTTTACCCAGCTTCAGGGCTCTCTGTGGAGATAACACCCCTACTGCTGCTCTGCGGGGTCTCCACATGATCACTAGATCAACAAGTAGCTACACGGTGCTCCTTGAGCTGTTTTTGGTGGAAGGAGGAAGAAGGGCACGGCTAGCCTGCTTCCTCTCCTTGTATGGTGTCTAAGGCTAGCTTGGGGGTCGAACCCTTTGCATGGGTGCACCGGGGGGTTTATATAGGCCTACCCCCCGGGGGTACAATGGTAATCCGGCTGGGCGCGGGGCCCAGCTGCCTGTGACTATGCTCGCCGGCTTCTGTGCCGGCCACTGGGGCCCGCCGACTGGTGGGTCCCGCCGGCTGCCGGCACCCTGGTCGACAGGCAGGCCCCACTGTCCAGGGCCTGGTCGGTGGCTGGTTACTGTTGCCCTGTGCTGATGACGCGGGCTTGGTCGGGGTAAGCGTGGCTACAGTACCGCGCCTTGGCGGGCGATTACTGTAGCCCCGTCGTATCTTGTCTCCTTAATGGGCGTCTCCTTCGAGGAGGATGGCAGGCCGGCTATGGGGGGCCGGCTCTCCATCAGGCCGACTTGGGAGGAGGTGCGGCCGCCTTCGGTATCTCTCTGCCCGAAGGGGCCCACCGCCTCGGGGGCCACGCTGGTGGCCCGTCGTGGACGGCGTCAAGGCCGCCGTGGCAACAGTGCCGCGCCGGACGGGTCGTGGCCACCCGTACGGTGCACTGTGTTGGGCGTGCTCCGGGTTTTGGGGGTGGCAGGCTTTACTGTAGCCACGCCCCGCTTCATCATTGCTGGGTGGACGCGGACTTCGCGGGTACGATCTTGACTGCTTTATGGGAGCCGGCCTCTTGGAGTCAGCCTACTTGTTGCCGACTTCTCGAAGTCGGCCCTCCCACGGCCTCCTTCATGAGGGCAAAAGGCGGGCCGCCCCCCGAAGCCGGCCTAGAAGATAGCCGGCAGGGGGAAGGCGGCCCCAGGTCTTGAGTTCCTTTGAGAGCCGGACGAGCTCGTAATTTTTTCAGAAGGGCCAGGGGAAGCCGGCTAGGCTACCCATGGCTATTTACTCCGACAGTAGTCCTCGAAGCTGGGCGAGCTTCGAGGCGGACAGAGGGACGAGAAGCTTGATCAGCTTCTTATCCCGAGGAGCCGGCTTCGCTGGCATAGGTCGTCTTCAAAGAGTTCTCGTATCTTGCGGCCAGGATAGTGGCCGACTTGCATGCTAATTGTGGGCCCCCCGTGGGCCACGTGGCAGCGGAATCCTGCCCACGCACGTGCGCGACGGGATGCCGCCGCAGGCCCGGGCCCGCCACTCCCTGGCCTCGGCCCGAGCGCTGATCTTCTGCGGCCCAAGGAGATGGCTCGTCTTCCTGTGGCACCTTGAATTCGCCATTAGGGCTCAATAAACGCGGGTCGTGGGGGAAGTGGGCACGATCGATCCCCACGTTCCCCCACGCCGCGCCTCCTCGGCTCCGCCGCCCAAGCCTACAAGTAGGGGGAGGAGGGGGAGAGGCAGAGGTTCGCTCGCTCTCCCCCGCTCCATCCCTCCTCGTCTTCTTTCTCCTTCTTCTTCCTCTCGCTGCCGTCGCAGCTTCTCACCGCAGCACCCCCATCGCGCCCTGCCCCATGGCGTTGTCAAGCTCATGGGACGGCTCCAACATCGACAACGAGCAAGTGGAGTTCCTCCGCCAGACGCGGCGCCTGCCCGGCGCCAATCTCGTGCAAGTTCACCTGGCGCCCCCGACGGAGGTCTCGCCGGAGCCGGAGGAAGGCGAGCGGGTCGTCTTCCGCTCGTATTTCCTGCGTGGCTTCGGCCTGCCGGCAAGCAGGTTTCTGCGCTCCTTCTTGGAGTTCTATAATCTGCAGCCGCATCATCTTACGCCCAACGCGGTGATGCTCGTGTCGGCCTTCGTCTCCCTCTGCGAAGGCTTCTTGGGCGTGCTCCCCACGCTGGAGCTCTGGGGGGAGCTCTTCCAGAGCAAGCTCGGCACCGTCACCGCCGGCGTGCCGGCTCCCTGTGGAGCCTACATCGCCATGAGGAGGTCAGGCGATAACAATCCATTCCCTTCCATCCCTCTAATCCAGTAGGTGAAGATCTGGCAGAAGTCATATTTTTACGTGAAGAACGCCGGCTCGCCCCCGAGAGGAGACCACGTCAATCTGCCGGCCTACGTAGCCGGCCCACCGGCTGGGAGGCAGCCGTCGTGGAGTTATCGGTCCAAGTCTCTGTTGCCGGCTGGGAACGCCGCCATCTCCCGGCTTTGAGTGATGATCCAGTCGGAGGGTCTGCGCGGAGCCGACTTGGTGGCCGCCTTCGTGGAGCGCCGGATCCTTCCTCTCCAAAGCCGGCCCCACATGATGTGCTAGATGAGCGGCCGCTTTGACCCAAGTCGGCTGAGCACGCGGGAGATGCCGCACACTGAGGTGGCGCTCATGGTCAACTACATCGCCAACTGCAAGCTCGCTGGGGACTGGCGATATGGCAAGGCGCCGTACTCTCGCGCCAATCCATCGCCTGTGGTAAGCTTCTCTCTTATATCTTCTTTTTGTGGTCAGCCGACTCCATGATGGCCGGCTTCTGATCAGCCGGCTTCTGATCAGCCGGCTCTTGTTTGCAGAATCCCCTTCTTCCGCCGCCGGCTGGGGCGGCAGGGATCGAGCGTCAGTACGCCCCCAATCGCACGATGGACGATGTTGATGATCCGGACTTGGGGGCAACCGCCATGGAGGAGGCCGTCGTGGGTGACAACATTGAGCCCGGAGGCACCGGGCTTTCCGCCAGCTTCGAGGACTGGCCGGATGACGCCGACGCCGAAGAAGTCCCTCATCGCCAGCCGGCGCCCGACCGCCAAAACATGGGCTCGTCTGCTGCGCCGGCTGCAGGCGGCGGCGCTCCGAAGCGCCGGGCCGCGTCGGCTCTCTTCGGCAATCGGCCGAAGAAGCCCAAAACCTCCGCCGCAGTGACGAAGCGAGACGAGGCGGCAGCGAAGGCGGCCCGCTTCCGGAAAGCGGTGAAGCAGCCCCAGGCGGTCTCGGCGTAAGCATCCAATCGCTTGTATGCTTGTTTTGCTGTGTTCTTCTGTTTGAATCATTCTTCCTGGCTTTTCTCCGTTTTCTGAGTAGGGCGCCGCTTTCTCTGGAGCGGGGCCCGGGCGGCTCCGTCGTCGGGCCGACTGGAGGGTCTTTGGGCTCCCGCCGCGTGGATCCCCGCGCCGATCTCAT
The DNA here is from genome assembly GCA_034509565.1 of Triticum monococcum. Lineage (NCBI taxonomy): Eukaryota > Viridiplantae > Streptophyta > Magnoliopsida > Poales > Poaceae > Triticum > Triticum monococcum. The sequence continues at coordinate 483,007,651 of CM067843.1, forward strand.
GGAAGCCACAGAGCGGAACGCTCGTGAGGCGCGGGAGGAGAGGGAGGCGGCGGATCGGGAGGTAGCTCAGGCGGTGAAGGAGCAGGCCGAGGAGGCGGCCAGGACTCAGGCGGAGCGGGCGACTGCGGAGACAGAGGCGGAGGGCTCGCGCGACCAACCCCCTCTGCTCGCCATCCCACTCCGATCCGTAGACCCGGACACCCCATTGCCCCTGGCGGAGGAGATCATCCAGGAACCGCCGTCGGTGCAAAGGGAGGAGCTCTTCGAGGTTTTCGCGGGGAGGATGCCGCCGGCTGCGCCAGTCGGCGGGCCAAGGCAGCCAGTCGTCGACGGCGCCAATGGAGCCGGCCAGGGACGCGCCTGAAGTCGGAGCCGGCCTTGAAATACAGCCGGTGACGCGTCAGCGTGCAGGGGGAAGTGCCGCCCCGCCGGAGTCGCGCCGAGCCGCAGGCGCCGGCCAGTCGGCGGAGGCCTTGGAGGCGGCCAGCTCCGGTATGTCCGGGTGGACTCCCAGCGCGGGGACCGGCGAGCTGAATGTGGCGGCCCAAGAGGTCCGGAATCGGCTGCGAGCTCAGGTCGGCCTCCTGCAGCAATACACGCAGGAGTTCCTGCCGACGCGGGCCGCTATCCGGGTAAGTTTTTTGCTCTTGACCGCTCTGGTTCCTTGATTTCTTCCGTGGGGGCGCGTCAGCGCACCCACTGGGTGTAGTCCCCGAGATTCGGGTCGACTGCTGCGTAGTCGGGTCGGATCTTTCTTGGCGACCGTCTCATGTTTTGCTTTCTATCTTAACTTCCAGGAATATCATAATTCTCGTGCTGCCGCCTTCAACTCCCAGGCTCAGGAGTTGGGTCGGAAGATTGAAGACCTGGCCAATAGCCGAAGTAGTGTTTGTTTTTATCTATTTCCTGTGGGGGCGCGTCAGCGCACCCACTGGGTGTAGTCCCCGAGATTCGGGCCGACTGCTGAGCAGTCGGGTCAGATCTTCCTTGACGACCTTTCCCTTATTGGTTTTTTCTTTTTGTCTTTTGTTCTTTGTAGGAGCCAACGCCGACTTGCGGAGAGAGCTTGGCGAGGCGCAGACCGCCCTTCGTACCAGGGACGCCGAGTACGCCACCTTGGCCCAGGAGCGCGACCGCCTGGCCAAGAAGCTGGCTGATCAGGAAGAAAGCCACAAGGTGGCCCTGCAGAAGGCGCAGGAGAGTGAGGCCGCCCTGAAGGCGGAGTTTGAGACCGAGGAGGCGAGCTGGGCTGAGACTCGTCAAGCACTGGATGCGGGCTTCGGCCGCATCGAAGACTTGATCGATGGTAAGCTGCTCTTCTCGCCCTTCTTCTGCCTGCTAGCCGCCTGGGGTCGTGGGCTGACTTGTGCTGCTGCCCATTTTCTTGTGCAGATTACTTTCCCGGCCACTCCACCCTCGCTGCCCAAGCCATCGAGGCTCATCGCGAGGCGCGCCGTCAGGCGGGCGTCAACATCGCGCCGGACGCCAATCAGACGCTGGAGGAGCAGCTCGTGGCCATCCAAGCGCGACTGCAGCCGGCTCATCGGATGCTTCGCCGGCTTCAACGTGCCGGGGCGCAGGTGCTGGCCGCCCTCTGGCCCGGCCAGACGATCCCCCGCACTCCAAGCCGGACCGCCGACTGGCTGGAGGTCGCAGTCGGCCGTTTCGAAGCATGGAAGGCGTCAGCGGCCCGTCTTGGAGCCGGGCGGGCGTTGGAGTTCGTCCGTGCCTGGTACCTAGGGCTAAGCCTGGACCAATTGCGTACTTGGAGGCTGGAAGCCGATGCGGAGCTGGAGGAAGTGCGGCCGGCGATCGCCCAGCGCGCCTCGACGATCGCCGAGTGTACCGACATCAGTGTCTTCGCGCCCGAGCTCAATGATGACGGCGTTGCTCAGCCGGAGGACTGGTTCGGCCTGGACCCGGCGGCGGGCGAGGACTCGGCCGAGGAGATCGCCTCCAGCGATGAGGGCGAGGATGACGAGGACGAAGACGGCGAAGACGTCGAGCCGGCTAGCGGAACAATCGGCCAGCCTCCAGCTGATCGTGCCTCCAGCAACGAGGTGCGTGGAACCGCGCCCACTGCAGGAGGCGGTGATCAAGCCGAAATTCACCAGCCGGCCGCTCTCTCAGCCGACGCAACCGTCTCCACCGACCAGCCCAGCTCGTCAACCGCTCCGCCAGCTTGACTTGCCGTCTTTATTTTTCCTGCTTGTCGTCTTTTGGAACAATCGTTTAAGCTTTTGCAATTCCACCCGCTGGGGGTGTATCGAACTATGTTGGATGTCGGCCTCTTAGAGGTCTTTTTATGTAAACATTATGGTGTGCATGTTTGGTCTCCATGCACGTACGCTTTTTATCCTTAGCCTTTTTCCTTTGCCGCCTTCCCACTTTGGGGAGGCAAGTACTCAAGCTTTCTTGGATTGAAGTGAAGTGAATGGAAACCGGCCGGCCGGCTTCTCTGGTAGCCGGTCGGTGGCAGGCGGCAAACCGGCTCCTGTTATATTAGTCCGTTGGTCCCTAGCCATTTTTCGTGTGCGCACCCTTTCCTGCTTTTGACTCTTGCCCGCCGAACAGCCGGTTCTTCGAACTGCGGCTTTGGCAAGAGCTAAGCCTAGGTGTCGGCACACTACTTGCCTGACCACGGGTAATACTTCTAATATAACTTTAGTCGGTCAGTCCTCGGGCCGACTGGTCGAACCCGGTGCCGGACGGAATAAGTAAATGAAATGACAAGGTCATAAGCATGATATTGTTCATTCATAGATAAAAGATGGCAGTCCCCGAGTCCTCCTCGGGGAGCCTATTGTCTCGTACTTAATACAAAAGTTAACGTGATACATACTGCATTTCAACTGTAAAATCTTCGAAGGAGATTGGCGATCCATGGTCGTTCCGACTCCTTGCCCGAGTCGTCTCTCTTGCGTGCCTTGAGTTTCTGTGCGTCGATCAAGTAGTAGGAGTCATTGCCTAGAGCTCTGCTGATGACGAAGGGGCCTTCCCAGGGGGCCGAGAGCTTGTGCTGGCCGGCTGTTCGCTGGATCAGCCGAAGCACAAGGTCACCCTCCTGGAAGGATCTTGGCCTGACCTTCCGGCTGTGGTAGCGGCGCAACCCCTGCTGGTAGATGGCAGACCGGCTGAGGGCTAACAGCCGGCCTTCTTCCAGCAGGTCGACGCCGTCTTCTCGTGCTTCCTTGGCCTCTGCCTCCGTGTACATGGTCACCCGAGGTGAGTCGAACTCGATGTCGGTTGGGATGATTGCTTCGGCACCGTACATGAGGAAAAAAGGAGTGAAGCCGGTTGACTTGTTTGGGGTGGTGCGCAGACTCCAGAGGACAGCCGGTAGCTCATCGAGCCAACAGCCGGCTGAACGCTCCAGAGGTACGACCAGTCGGGGCTTGATGCCGGAGAGGATGAGGCCGTTGGCTCGCTCGACCTGGCCGTTTGACTGCGGGTGGGCGACGGACGCTAAGTCCAGCCGGATACCTTGTGCAGCGCAGAAACGTGCCAAGGCTCCTTTGGCAAATTTTGTGCCATTGTCGGTGATGATGCTGTGTGGCACGCCATACCGAGTTGTTATGTCTGCGATGAATGTCACGGCAGTCGGCCCATTCAGCTTCTTGATCGGCTTTGCCTCGATCCACTTGGTGAATTTATCTACGGCGACGAGCAGATGTGTCATGCCGCCGCGCGCGTCTTGAATGGGCCCACCATGTCTAATCCCCAAACGGCAAAGGGCCAAGTGATGGGGATGGTCTTGAGTGCCGAAGCCGGCATGTGTTGCTTGGAGCTGAAAAGTTGGCAGCCTTTGCAATGCTTAACTAATTCTTTGGCGTCATCCAAAGCAGTCGGCCAGAAAAAGCCGTGGCGGAAAGCTTTGGCGACAAGTGATCTTGAGGCGGCATGGTGGCCGCATTCTCCTTGGTGTATATCTCTGAGGATTGCAATGCCCTTCTCTTGCTCGACGCACCGTTGGAGGACTCCAGTGACACTACGCTTGACCAGCTCTCTGTTGACGATCGTGTATGCTCCAGCTCGACGCTGGACTTGTCTCGCTTCTGTTACGTCAGCCGGCAGATCTTGGTTTACTAGGAAGTTGAGGATGGATTGGGCCCATGACGGGGCTGCGACTTCCCCTACCGCCAATGTGGCTACCGCCACCAGGGTGGGTGGGCTGGGTGATGAAGTCCTGGAGTCGGCCGCCGACTGCTGCATTGACGTAGTCCCCGGGCCGGCTACTGCAGTCCCCGGGCCGGTTACCGCAGTCCCCGGGCCGGGTGCGGCAGTCCCCGGGCCGGTTACTGCAGTCACCGGGCCGAGTACTGAAGTCCCTGGGTCGCCTGCTTGGTTCTTCGAGCCGGACCCGGCCCCGTCGGGGTTGGGTGGCACGAAGATGGAGTCGGATTCTGGAGACGGCTTGATGGACGGCTTGAGGAGGCGTTGTAGAGCGACGCCGGTTGGTATTGCTTGCCGAGTGGAGCCTATTCGGGCCAGGGCATCGGCTGGCTCGTTGTCGGCTCGCGGCACGTGGAGGAACTCGCATCCTTCAAAGTATCCACTGATTTGCTGCACCAGGAAGCGGTAGCTTGCCATGTTTGCGTCCTTGGCGTCCCAGTCGCCGGATGATTGTTGAACCACCAAATCCGAGTCGCCATAACATAGGATCCGGCGGATGCCGAGTTCCTTGGCAAGCCGGAGCCCATGTATGAGCGCCTCGTATTCGGCTACATTGTTGGAGGCGGCGAAGTGGATCTGCAGCGTGTATCTAAGCTTGTCACCCTTGGGAGAGGTAAGGACGACGCCGGCTCCCAAGCCGGTGCGCATCTTGGACCCGTCGAGGTGCATGCGCCAATGGGTGGAGTCAGGAGCCGGTGGCAGGTACTGGGTCTCGGCCCAGTCGACGAGGAAGTCGGCCAATGCTTGGGACTTGATGGCGGTGCAGGGCTGGTAGAAGATTGTGTAGGGGGCCAGCTTGATGGCCCACTTCGCCACCCGGCCGGATGCATCCCGGCTGCCTATGATCTCGGCCAGCGGGGCAGTGCATACGACCGTGATGGGATGCTCTTGAAAGTAGGGCTTCAGCTTCTTGGCGGTGAAGTACACGCCGTAGCACATCTTCTGGTAGTGCGGGTAGTTCTGTTTTGAGGCGGACAACACCTCGCTCAAGTAATACACCGGCCTCTGGACCGGCTGGGCTCGGCCTTCTTCTGGGCGTTGGACCACGATGACGGTGCTGACCACCCGGCTGGTTGCGGCAATGTAAAGGAGCATGGGCTCTTTCTCAGTCGGCGCCGCCAAGATAGGCGGCGTGGCCAGCATCTTCTTCATCTCGTGAAAGGCTTGATCAGCCTGGTCGTTCCACTCGAAGTGAGTGCTCTTCTTCATGAGGCGGTAGAGAGGGAGGGCTTTCTCTCCGAGCCGACTGATCAAGCGGTTTAAAGAGGCCAAGCACCCGGTGAACTTCTGGATTTCTCGAAGCTTGGTGGGGATCGCCATCCTCTCGATGGCCTTGATCTTCACCGGGTTGCACTCGATGCCGCGTTTGGAGACCAGGAAGCCTAGGAGCTGGCCGGCTGGCACTCCGAACACGCATTTCTCGGGGTTGAGCTTGATTCGGAACCGGCGCAGGTTCTCAAACGTTTCTTTCAGGTCTTCCAGCAAGGTGCCGCGCTTCTCCGTCCTCACCACGATATCGTCCACGTAGACGTGAGCGTTTTTGCCGAGTTGCGTGAGGAGGTACTTCTGCATGCAACGCTGAAAAGTGGCATCGGCATTCCTCAAGCCGAATGTCATGGTCAGGTAGCAGAAGGCTCCAAATGGCGTGATGAAGGCAGTCTTCAGGCGGTCATCCGGGTTCAGTTTTATCTGGTGGTATCCTGAATAAGCATCCAAAAAACTCAACAGCTCGCATCCGGCTGTGGAGTCTATCACTTGGTCAATTCTTGGCAGGGCGAAGGGATCTTTGGGGCAGGCTTTGTTGAGGCTTGTGTAGTCTATACACATGCGCCACTTGTTATTCTTCTTCAGCACGAGAACCGGGTTGGCAAGCCACTCCGGGAAGAAAACTTCCATGATGAAGCTGGCTGCCAGAAGCCGGGCTATCTCCTCCCCTACAATCCTTCTCTTCTCCTCTGACAGTCGGCGGAGAGGCTGCTTGACTGGTTTTGCGTCTTCTCGCACGTGTAGCTTGTGCTCGGCGAAATCCTTCGGAACACCCGGCATGTCCATGGGGGACCATGCAAAGATATCCCGATTCTCACGGAGGAAATCGGCGAGCTCGCCTTCCTATTTGCTGTTCAGGCTTGCCCCAATGACGGCAAACCTCTCGGGGTGCTCGGGGTCAAGAGGTATCTTCTTGGTCTCCTTGGCCGGCTGGAAAGATCCTTGGGCATCATGCTCCTTGGAGTCGGTGGGCTGGCTCAGCTGCTTGCTGGCCAGGGCCACGACCCGGTCCAGCGTCTTCTTTTCTTCGGCAATCACAAGGGACTCGGCCAGCCGGCTGCTGGCCGCAGCGCACTCGGCAGACTTCTTGTAATCGCCGGCTATGGTGATGATGCCCTTGGAGCTTGGTATCTTCATCTTGAGGTATGCGTAGTGGGGGACCGCCATGAACTTGGCCAAGGCGGGTCGGCCAAGCAATGCATGGTAAGGGCTCTCCAGGTCCACCACTTTGAACCAGATCGCTTCCCGGCGGAAATGCTCCTTGTCCCCAAAGAGTACGTCGATCTTGATCTTGCCAATGGGGGCGCTGGACAAGCCGGGCACGATGCCGTGAAACACTGTCCGAGTCGGCACAAGCTGCTTCGTCTTGACACTTAACTTCTCCAGGGTGTCGCGGTACAGGATGTTGATGCTGCTTCCGCCATCTATCAGCATGCGGGAGAAGCGGGCCGCACGTCTGTCCGTCGCGAGGGTGGCCTCTAGGACCAAAGCATAGGAGCCGGGAGACGGCATCACCTCTGGGTGGTCTGCCCGGCTCCAGCTGATGGGTTTCTCTGACCAATGCATGTGTCTGGCTGGGTTAGCAGCGACCACACTGACTTCCTGATGCTCTTGGCGCTTGCTGCGCCGGTCTTCGGGCTGGCTCGTAAAGATGACGTAGGATGCTTGCTCGTCGGGGAACTCGTCCTGCACGGCGCCGACTGCGGGCCGGGCGGCCTGAGGCGGCGGAGCCGGAGGCGGCGGACCAGCAGGAGGAGTCGGCGTGAGCCCTTCGCCCTTGGAGATTCGGGCGAGCTAGTTGCACTTTCGGGTTGTGTGGTTGGACGGCTTCGCGCCGCTATGGAACTTGCACGGGGCGTCAAGAGCTTGCTCGTAGGAGAAAGCCGGCTGCCAAGCCGCCCGGCCGCCCTTGGGCTTCTTGGGAGCGGGCCGCCCTTCAGGCGGCGTGTCTTCGACCATGGCCACCTGTCGGTTAACGGGAGGAGGCGCAGGGCCTTTGCGCTTCTGGTCGTTCGGGTGCTGGCGTCGGCCGGAATCTCCCGCCAGCGTCTTGGGCGCCGGGTTAAGAACTTTCCCGGACGCGTCTACCCGGAGCTCGGTCTTCATCAAAGAATCGGCGGTGGCGTATCTGTCGGCGATGTTCAGAAGCTCATCAAGGGTAGTCGGCTCGTCGCAGAGGAGCTTGTGCTTGAGGAGGGTGCCTTCTCGGCACCCGGCAGTGAATACTAGATGGCCTGCACCTCGTGGACCCCTTCACAAGAGTTGCGAAGCTTGGCCCAACGCGTGAGGTAGTCGCGAGTGGACTCGGCTGGGCCCTGTACGCACAGGGAGAGCTGCCTGGGCTTGGGAGCCCGCTTGTAGGTGCTGGTGAAGTTGCGAACGAAGGCTTCGGTGAAATCTACCCAGCTGTTGATGCTGAGAGGCTTGAGGCTGTTAAGCCAAGTCCGTGTCGTGCCTTGCAGCATGAGAGGCACGTACTTTACGACAACCCGCCGGTTGCCGTTGGCTATGCTGACTGCCGTGGAGTAGTCGATCAGCCAGTCTTCCGGCTTCACGGTGCCGTTGTATTTGGGCGTGTCTCTTGGGAGCGAGAACCCTTTGTGGAAGGGCTCGTCGCGGATGCGGGGGCCGAAGCAGGGCGAGCCGACATCGTCTTCTTCTTCCAGCACCAGGGATCTGGCCAGGCGGTCGATCCGATGGCGGGCGTCGTTCTCGCCGACTCCTTCACGGCGACCTAGTCGGCCGCTGAGAGTCGGATGCGCCACTGGTGGTGGGGTGGGGTATCTTTCTCCACGAGCCCGAGGCCGAGGCGGGCTGCCCCGCCATTCCCTGGCTCGGGGACGGCCATCCGCGTCGCGCTCGATGGAGATTCATGTCCGGCTTCGGCTGGAAGCCGGCTCTTTCTCGTGCCGCGCGCGGGTGTTACTCTTAGTCGGCGTCCGGGACGTCGCGCCGTGATCCCGACGCGGGGGGGGGGGGGGGGGCTCCCTGCGCGGGCGTCGGCCTCGTGCCGCTGAGCGGCCGCGTCAATCAATCAGTTGCTCTATGCGCCGGGTCATGTGGGGGAGGTTTTCGGCCTCCAAGCCGTCCAACTCGTCCACGGCCGCCTGGGCGGTGTGCACGTTCTCGAGCGGAGTGGCATAGACCGGGCGGTCGACTCCCAGCACGTCGACAATGACGGCGCCGCGTTGCCTGACAGCACCAGCCCGGCTTGGGCCAGCCGGGGCCGGCGTGCCGAAGGCGGCGCGGTCAGCTTCGCGCTGGTAAGCCTCAGTGAGGCGTCTCACGGAAGCTAGCCTCCAGCCCTCCACGAGGAGGGCGAGACGGCGTGCCTCTAGTGCCTCGTCGTCGGCATCAGCCGGGAGGGGGACGGACAAGTCGTGGGCCGCCGCGCGCGGGGCGTCGTAGGCGCTCTCGTCAGCCGGATCGCCGTGGCCGATAACCATCACCTCAGTGGTGACAGTATCGCGATCGTCGGCCCGAGGGAGCGGGTCATTGTAGATCGTGATGTTGGTGGGGAAGGTGTCGTACGAGGCCGTGTCGGAGTCGACAGAGTCGACAGGCATCGGGTCGGTGCAGCCAACCGACTCCAGATCCGCAGCAGGCTCGCTGGAGACATGGAGTTGGCCAAGGAGGTTGGCGAGGTGGTCGGTGCCCGCATCGGAGGCAAGCTCGTCGGAGACGCGGGCCTCGTCGAGGAGGTCGGCAAGGCTGCTTGCCGCGCAGATGCTGGTGACGCCTTGCGGCGCGTCGTGGCAAGCGCCATCAGGTGTGCCGGGCTGGCTACACTCGCTAGGGAGGAAGAGGGTTCCCGTCCAGAACAGGTCTCCGGACGACGGTGCACCTGGCCCCACGGTGGGCGCCAAATGTCGCGTGGTAGGTGCGACATATGCCAACGGGTGGCTTATCATTGTGGGAGCCAATAAGACGTCGCCGGTGCCTGGAAACGGGATGAGGCAAAGACAAGCTCGCCGACGTACTTTACCCAGCTTCAGGGCTCTCCGTGGAGATAACACCCCTACTGCTACTCTGCGGGGTCTCCGCATGATCACTAGATGAACAAGTAGCTACACGGTGCTCCTTGAGCTGTTTTTGGTGGAAGGAGGAAGAAGGGCACGGCTAGCCTGCTTCCTCTCCTTGTATGGTGTCTAAGACTAGCTTGGGGGTCGAACCCTTTGCATGGGTGCACCGGGGGGGTTTATATAGGCCTACCCCCCGGGGGTACAATGGTAATCCGGCTGGGCATGGGGCCCAGCTGCCTGTGACTATGCTCGCCGGCTTCTGCGCCGGCCACTGGGGCCCGCTGACTGGTGGGTCCTGCCAGCTGCCGGCACCCTGGTCGACAGGCAGGCTCCACTGTCCAGGGCCTGGTCGGTGGCTGGTTACTGTTGCCATGTGCTGATGACGCGGGCTTGGTCGGGGTAAGCGTGGCTACAGTACCGCCGCCCTGGCGGGCGATTACTGTAGCCCCGCCATATCTTGTCTCCTTAATGGGCGTCTCCTTCGAGGAGGATGGCAGGCCGGCTATGGGGGGCCGGCCCTCCATCGGGCCGACTTGGGAGGAGGTGCGGCCGCCTTCGGTATCTCTCTGCACGAAGGGGCCCACCGCCTCGAGGGCCACGCTGGTGGCCCGTCGTGGACGGCGTCAAGGCCGCCGTGGCAACCGTGCCGCACCGGACGATCGTGGCCACCCGTACGGCGCACTGTGCTGGGCGTGCTCCGGGTTTTGGGGGTGGCAGGCTTTACTGTAGCCACGCCCCACTTCATCATTGCTGGGTGGACGCGGACTTCGCGTGTACGATCTTGACTGCTTTATGGGAGCCGGCCTCTTGGAGTCGGCCTACTTGTTGCCGACTTCTCGAAGTCGGCCCTCCCACGACCTCCTTCATGAGGGCTAAAGGCGGGCCGCCCCCCGAAGCCGGCCTAGAAGATAGCCGGTAGGGGGAAGGCGCCCCCAGGTCTTGAGTTCCTTTGAGAGCCGGACGAGCTCGTAATTTTTTAGAAGGGCCAGGGGAAGCCGGCTAGGCTACCCATGGCTATTTACCCCGACACCCATCAATTGATATCGATTCAAGTGAGTAGGGATTGCCATGCAACATATGCACTAGAGCTATAAGTGTATGAAAACTCAAAAGAAAACTAAGTGGGTGTGCATCCAACTTGCCTGCTCACGAAGACCTAGGGCAATTTGAGGAAGCCCATCATTGGAATATGCAATCTAAGTTCTATAATGAAAAATTCCCACTAGTATATGAAAGTGATAAAATAGGAGACTCTCTATCATGAAGAACATGGTGCTATTTTTGAAGCTCAAGTGTGGAAAAGGATAGTAGCATTGTCCCTTCTCTCTTTTTCTATCATTTTTTATTTTTTAGGCTTTTGGCCCTTTTTATATTTTTATTGGGCTCTTTGGCCTCTTTTTTATTGTAAGTCCGAAGCCTCATCTCGACTTGTGGGAGAATCATAGCCTCCATCATCCTTTCCTCACATGGGACAATGCTCTAATAATGATGATCACCACACTTTTATTTACTTACAACTCAAGAATTACAACTCGATACTAGAACAAAGATATAACTCTATATGAATGCCCCAGGCGGTGTATCGGGATATGCAATGATCTAGCGTGACATGTATAAAAAATATGAACGATGGCCAAGCCAAAAATACTATGCCAACTACATGATCATGCGAAGCAATATGACAATGATGGTGCGTGTCATAATAAACGGAATGGTGGAAGTTGCATGGCAATATATCTTGGAATGGCTATGGAAATGCCATAATAGGTAGGTATAGTGGCTGTTTTGAGGAAGGGTATATGGTGGGTTTAATGCACCGGCGAAAGTTGCGCGGTACTAAAGAGGCTAGCAATGGTGGAAGGGTGAGAGTGCGTATAATCCATGGACTCAAAATTAGTCATAAAGAACTCACATACTTATTGCAAATATTTATTAGCCATCGAAGCAAAGTACTAATACGCATGCTCCTAGGGGAGAGGTTGGTAGGAGTTAACCACCGCGTGCTCTCGACCTCCACACAAAGGATGACAATCAATAATAAATCATGCTCTAACTTCATCGCATAATGATAGACCATACGTGCATGCCTCGAGAATCACAAAATTTAACACAAGTATTTCTACTAATACACAGTTACACTCTAGCATGACTCTAATATCACCATCTTTATATCTCAAAACAAATGCAAGGAATCAAACTTCTCATATATTCAATGCTCTTTATGAAAGTTTTTATTATATCCCTCTTGGATGCCTATCATATTAGGACCAAATTAATAACCTAAGCAAATTTCCATACTGTTTTAAGACTCTCAAAATAATATAAGTGAAGCATTAAAGTTCATCAATTTCTACAAAATAAAACCACCGCCGTGCTCTAAAAAAATATAAGTGAAGCCCTACAACAACTACCTAGCTCAAAAGATATAAGTGAAGCACATAGAGTATTCTAATAAATTCAGGATTAATGCGCGTCCATCTCAAAAGGTGTGTACAGCAAGGCTGATTGTGGCAAACTAAAAAGCAAAGACTCGTATAATACAAGACTCTCCAAGCAAAACACATCATGTGGTGAATAAAAATATAGCCTCAAGTAAATTTACTGATGGATTGAAGACGAAAGAGGGGCTGCCATCCGGGGCATCCCTAAGCTTAGATGCTTGGTTTTCCTTGAATATTACCTTGAGGTGACTTGGGCATCCCCAAGCTTAGGCTCTTGCCACTCCTTATTCCATAGTCTATCAAATTTTTAGCCAAAACTTGAAAACTTCACAACACGAAACTCAACAGAAAACTCGTAAGATCCGTTAGTATAATAAAGCAAATCACCACTTTAGGTACTGTTGTGAACTCATTCTAAATTTATATTGGTGTTATATCTACTGTATTCCAACTTCTCCATGGTTCATACCCCCCGATACTACCCATAGTTTCATCAAAAATAAGCAAACAACACAAAGAAAACAGAATCTTTCAAAAATAGAACAGTCTATAGTAATCTAGAAATTTCGTATACTTCTGTAACTCCAAAAATTCTGAAAAATTTGGAAAATCGAGGTAATTTGTATATCAATCTTGTGTAAAAAAACTCAAGAATTTATCATGTTCCAGCAGCTTAGATCAATTCTATTACAGGGCACAAAAGTTTTTGTTTTTCAGCAAAATCAAATCAACTATCACAATGGACCATCCCAAAGGTCTTACTTGGCACAAACAGTAATTAAAACACTAAAGCACAATTATTACAAACGTAATATTTTGTATTTATTCAAGAACAGAAGCAAAAACAAAAAATAGGAAATAAAATTGGGTTGTCTCCCAACAAGCGCTATTGTTTAACGCCCCTAGCTAGGCATATTGCATAGATCTAGGTATTATCATCTTTGGTATTAAATCCATAAGTGGCCCTCATAATAGATTCATATGGTAATTTAATTTTCTTTCATGGAGAGTGTTCCATCCCCTTCATTAATGGAAATTGAAATCTAATGTTTCCTTCTTTCATATAAATAATTGCACCAATCATTCTTAGGAAAGGTCTACCAAGTATAATAGGGCATGTAGGATTGCAATCTATATGAAGCACAATAAAATCTACGAGCACATAATTCCTATTTGCAACAATAAGAACATCATTAATCCTTCCCATTGTTTTCTTAATAGTGGAATCCACTAGATGCAAATTCAAAGAACAATCATGAAATTTATGGAAACCTAGCACATCATATAAAGTTTTGGGAATAGTGGAAACGCTAGCACACAACTCACACAAAGCATTACACTCGTAATATTTAATTTTAATCTTAATAGTAGGTTTCCATTCATCATAAAGCTTTCTAGGGATTGAAACTTCCAACTCAAGCTTTTTTCAAACGATTTCATCATAGCATCGACGATATGTTTAGTAAAAGCCTTATTCTGATTATAAGCCTGAGGTGAATTTAGCATGGATTACAACAAGGAAATACAATCTATTAAAGAACAATTATCATAATTAAAATCCTTGAAATCCAAAAGCGTGGGTTCATCGCTACCTAAAGTTTTGACCTCTCCAATCCCACTTCTATCAATTTTTTCATTAAGATCTTCACCCTCCAAATTATTGGGACGCCTTCTAGCTAAAGTTGACTCATCACCAGTCCCATATTTATCAAGTTTTATATTAGAAAACAAAGATTCAATAGGATTCACACCAATCACTTTAAGATATTTATCATTACTAAAAGCTTCAGGTTTAGCAACCATCTTATTTACTAAAGTGGTTTGCTTCTCAGAAATTTGACCTACTAGATTTTCAATATGAGCAAATTGATATTTAATGCCAAATATTTCCTTAGTAACATCATCAAGCTCTTTATTGATATATTCCATCATAGTTTTTTGTTCTTTAAGTTCGTTCCTAAAGAAGCTATTATGCTCAAACTATAAAGACATAAAGCTTTTTGTATTGTTTTCAACTTCTTCCAACCTTTCAAAGTAAAGATCAAGATTCTTGGGTTGATACATGATGGCAAGTAACCAATCTAGCACACAAGAAAACAAAAAGCAAATGAAAAGACGAATAGAAAGAAGGCAAATAAAAAGGCAAATATTTTTGTGTTTTTGAAAACGTTTTAGAAGTGGGGGAGAGGAAAACGAGAGGCAAATGTCAAATAATGTAATGAAAGAGATGAGAGTTTATGATAGGTACTTGCTTGGCTTGATGTAGAACCTCCCCGACAACGGCGCCAGAAATTCTTCCTGCTACTTCTTGAGCTTGCGTTGATTTTTCCCTTGAAGAGTAAAGGTTAATGCAGCAAAGTATAGATAAGTATTTCCCTCAGTTAAGAACCAAGGTATCAATCCATTAGGAGGCACAAGCAAGTCCCCAATATATGCACCTACACAAACTAACTAACACTTGCACTCAACACGAAAAAGGGGTTGTCAATCCCTTCACGGTCACTTGCAAGAGTGAGATCTAATAGAGATAGATATAAAAGATAAGTAAAAGGCAAACTAAAATAAATAAAAATAAATTGCAGCAAGGTATTTTTGGGTTTTTTGTTTTATATATCTGAAAATATATGATGGAAAATAGACCTGGGGGCCATAGGTTTCACTAGAGGCTTATCTCTTGAAGAAAGCATACGGCGGGTAAACAAATTACTGTTGAGCAATTGATAGAAAAGTGCAAAGTTATGACGATATCTAAGGCAACGATCATGAATATAGGTATCACGTCCGTGACAAGTAGACCCCTGCCTGCGTCGAATACTATTACTCCACACGTCAACCGCTATCCAACATGCATGTAGAGTATTAAGTTCATAAGAACGGAGTAACGCCTTAAGCAAGATGACATGATGTAGAGGGATAGGTCCAATCAATATGGTAAAAACCCCCTTCTTTTTATCCTTAATGGCAAAAATACAATACATGCCTCGCTACCCCTACTATCACTGGGTGAGGACAGCGCAAGATTGAACCCATCACAAAGCACCTCTCCCATTGCAAGAAAAACCAATCTAGTAGGCCAAACCAAATTGATAGATCGGAGAGTAATACAAAGCTATCTTAATCATGCATAAAAGAGTTTAGGAAAGACTCAAATAATATTCATAGAAAATTTGATCTTAAATCCACAATTCATCGGATCTCAACAAACGTACCGCAAAAGAAGATTCCATCGAATAGATCTCCAAGGACATCGAGGAGAACATTGTATTGAAGATCAAAGAGAGAGAGAGAGAGAGAGAGAGAGAGAGAGAGAGAGAGAGAAGAATCGATCTAGCTAGTAGCTATGGACCATTAGGTCCATGGTAAACTACTCACGCATCATTGGAAGGGCGGCAAGGTTGGTGTAGAGGCCCTTCATGATCCAATCCCCCTCTGGCGGAGTGCCGGAAAAGGCCCCAATATGGGATCTCACGAGGACAGAAGCTTGCGACGGCGAAAAAGTATTTTTGGTGTGCCCCCTGACGTAAGGGGAGGAATTTATAGTGCTGGAGTTAGGGTTAGGAGAGCCATGAGGGGCCAACAAGCCTAGGGGGCGCCCCCTGGGGCGCGCACTTAGGGCTTGTGGCCTCCTCGTGGGTCTTCTGGCCTCCTCTCGAAGCTTCCTAGGTGTCTTGTTGTCCAAGAAAAATCGTCAAAAAGTTTCGTTCCGTTTGGACTCCATTTGGTATTGATTTTGTGTAGAAGACAAAAACAAGGAAAAAACGGCAACTGTCACTAGGCGCTAGGTTAATAGGATAGTCCCAAAAACAATGTAAAATAGCATATTAATGCATATAAAACATCTGATGTGGCCAATGGTGTTGCAGCTACTACGAAAGAGAGAAACGCCATGGAGGTGTCCGGTGTTGTGCCATATACTCAAAATATGGTGACACACAGTAGCATGAGTACCAAGGAATTGAAGGCGCCGATGCATGCAACTATACGGGATTCATCTATACTTTATATTGGCTCATTTGGTTTTCAAATTCCCTCGGCAAAATCATCGAAGGAGGACATCAAGCCAAACTTCAGAACGCCACCGTGTAGTTATAACCTGGCTGGTGAAATTCTAACCGAGGTTCCAATTTGATCCTTTTTGGTAAGAGTCCTAGTTAGGTTGGGTTAGATCCTACGTGATCTGTTTTTGTTGGGTCAGATCCTACATGATCAACGTTGCCGAA
Source organism: Triticum monococcum (assembly GCA_034509565.1). Classification (NCBI taxonomy): domain Eukaryota; kingdom Viridiplantae; phylum Streptophyta; class Magnoliopsida; order Poales; family Poaceae; genus Triticum; species Triticum monococcum. The sequence goes on from CM067843.1 coordinate 483,023,773, forward strand.
TTATTTTATTAGAAAAATGTTCTTGAGAGAGTCCTAATAATATATTGCTAGTACTAGTTGGGTCGGTTTGCATAGTTAGAGTTTGTTAGCATCACGCCAGCTGCTAGTTTTAGTCGGTTCACAATTTGAGCCTGCGTGCTCCTTTAAGTACCGGCTGCTCCGGCCATGTAAGGAGATTGGTTTTCATCAGAAAAATACAAGAAAAGTACTAGGTTTGGGTACGCCAAATATCCGGTTTTGTTTGCTGATCTTTGAGAGATTCAGGTGCTGCTACGCGTGGGAATTGATTTGTTTAATTCTATACGCCAGTTATATTCTTTGGTCTTTTTGCGTCTTTGCTTGATCCGAAGAGCCATACTACTACTTTTACATACGGTGCTGCTGGTGCGACGATCGTTCGTCGACGTTCTTGCTAATTCATTGAGTACCGTGAAAGATTGGACCTACGAACGACTCGCCGTCTAGTCGGGTCTCATCAACATCCAAAACAGATAATATAATAGCATGGAACGATAAAACATTATAGATACATTGGAGACATATCAAGGATAGAGCAGTAAAAGTGAATCTAGGATCCCTCGTGTGTTTTTATAAGGCTGTGAGAAGGGGAAAAGGCATGTGCGAAAACAGAGACGGTGTAGTAAATTTTCAAGAAGGGACGCCTGAATTTTCGGGCCTGACAGATATACTCCAAAAGATTCATTGTGACGTCACACCCATACTCCCAAAATCCAGGACAATGATGTCATGTCATAAGGAAACAAGAAGTGTCAAGTGCTAAGGTGCCATAAGCCGACAACATATGACCCGACCACGATGCAAATTTAAGAGCCAAGAATTTCTTGAAAGATTACCCAGAGTTATCATCATTCTGAAGATTAACATGGATAAATCCAAGTCAATCTGGGGGATAATGTTAGGGATATATGAAAGCACAAGTGCTCCCTGGGTGATTTTAGTAATTAATGTCAACATATCTCGTGTTGGACTAATGGATTTGTCGAGTGTATTTCAGACAAGTTCAACAATGGCGTGGAAAGGACAAGAGGATGTGGAACCCGCCCTTCAAGGTGCTAAGGACATGAATTGGCAAAAGCTCAAGACTCTTCATTTCTATTTTAGTGATCCAAGATCACATTGAGTCCATAGGAAAGCCAATACTATTAAAAGGGGACGAGGTGTTGCTTAATGGCTTGCTTGCTCAAATGCTTAGTGATATTGCTCCAAAACCCTCAACCACTTTCTCCATCCAAATATGTCAAAACCCTAAACTCCAACTCGGCCCCACCGATATTTCCTACCCGGTGCCACCGAGTTCATATGACGTAGCCACTGCCAGAAACCCTAGCAATTTGGTTTCGTCGATACGGGTCTCGGTCTCACCGAGATGGCCTTGCCAACGCTCTGTGAGTTGTTGCATTTATTTGGTTCCCACTGAGATATGCAATTGGTCTCACCGAGTTGACTTGACATTCTCTCTGTTGCCTTATTGCTCTACTTGGTCTCACCGAGTTGATGCAATCATGCCATCGAGATGATGTTTGCCCTAAAGCCCTAGCACATCGGTCTGACTGAGTTGTTCCAGTCGGTCCCACCAAGATTCATAACGTTCACATTTTTAACTAATCGGTCCCATCGAGTTTAGCTATTTGGTCTCACCGAGATGGGTCAAATGTATGTAACGGTTGAATTTTGTGTGGAGGCTATATATACCCCTCCACCCCCTTCTCCATATGTGAGAGCCATCAAAACGTGCCTACACTTCCACCATACATTTTCAGAGAGAGAACCACCTACTCATGTGTTGAGATCAAGATATTCCAGTCCTACCACAAGAATCTTGATTTCTAGCCTTCCCCAAGTTTCTTTCCACTCAAATCATCTTTCCACCATATCCAAATCCGCGAGAGAGAGTTGCATGTTGGGGAGACTATCATTTGAAGCACAAGAGCAAGGAGTTCATCATCAACACACCATAAATTACCTTTTGGAGAGTGGTGTCTCCTAGATTGGTTAGGTGTCGCTTGGGAGCCTCCGTCAAGATGTCGAGTTGAACAAAGAAGTTTGTAAGGGCAAGGAGATCGCCTACTTCATGAAGATCTACCCGAGTGAGGCAAGTCCTTCGTGGACAATGGCCATGGTGGGATAGCCAAGGTTGGTTCTTCGTGGACCCTTCGTGGGTGGAGCCCTTCGTGGACTCGCACAGCCGTTACCCTTCGTGGGTTGAAGTCTCCATCAATGTGGATGTACGATAGCACCACCTATCGGAACCACGCCAAAAATCTCCATCTTCATTGCGTTTGCAAACTCCAATCCCATCCCTTTACTTGCTTGCAATGCATGCTTTACTCTTTCCACTGCATATACTCTTATCATGCTTGCTTGAAATGTATTGTGAATGCTTAAACTTGTGCTAAAACTCAACCTTAACTTGAAGAATCTAAAAACTACTACTTTTGCTGTTAAGGGACTAATCACCCCCCTTTAGACCCTTCTTCTCGATCCTCTCAATTGGTATCAGGGTTTTGGTCTCCATTGCTTTGGTTTAATCGCCATGGGAGGAAGATGGATGCGTCTGTGATCGTTCGTATTGGATGTAGAGTGCCTATGCTTGACGAAGAATTCTATAGTTATGGGAAGAGTGAGATGCTTGAGATTTTCAATGAATATAATTTGAACAAGTATATTACTAGCCCTTATGTGCCTCCTATTGATCATTTGCATCCTACCCCCGATGAGTATCTTTGACATGGTTCGCACTCTTAGGACCGTTGATCTTACCATTAGAGATTTGCCTAGAAATTTGCTCGTGTGCTTGCCTACCTTTGAATGTGCTTATACTATATGGAAATATCTTGAGGAACGCTTTTCAAATTATTCCTTGAAAAATCTAGATGAGATACTTCAAAAGTCAATTGCTTTTTAAAATATGGACCCTAGTGATCCTAAGTTTGATGAATGTCTATTTGAGCTCTATGACCTTATGTGTGCCAAAGGAAATGTTGGAGTCATTAGTAGCATCATTTCACAAACTATTAGAATTCATAAACGTGCACATTGTCATAGTCATAAATCTAATGAATCACTTGCCCTAGGTGATGATCACATGGATGATGATATTGAGCATGGCCATTATGATGAAGATGAAGATAGTGACTTTGACCTTGAAGAGTCTATGAGACATTTTGGTCTTATGGTTAACCTTCATGGTTACATGGTTGGAGGGAAAGAATGGATTCTCGATAGTGGATGTATTGATCATATGACCGGAGATAAGGGCATGTTCCATGAGCTTGCTAAAAACGACGACCCATGCAAGTATGTAACTTTTGGAGATAACTCCAAGGGTAAGGTACTTGGCCTTGGTAAGGTGACCATTTCCAATGATAGCTCTATCCAAAATGTTATGCTCGTTGAATCTCTTGGCTACAATCTCCTTTTAGTATCTATACTAGCCGACTTTGGTTTTAATGTTCTATTTACTGAAGTAGATTGCCAAGTGTTTCGTAGAGATAATCATCATATGGTCTTTACCGGTATTCTTAGAGGTGACCTATCCATTTTTGATTTCACTAAGAGAGCCCAACCTCGTACTTGCTTAATTGCTAAATCTTCTAAAGTATGGTTATGGCATATAAGGTTAGGTCATGTGAGCATGCGAAATCTTGATAAGCTTATTAAAGGTGATCATATCCTTGGTGTTAAAGATGTCATATTTGACAAGGATAGACTCTGTAGTGCTTTTCAAGCAGGAAAACAAGTTGGAGGAAGTCATCCCGTGAAGAACATCATGACCACGAGAAGACCGCTTGAGCTACTTCATATGGATCTTTTTGGTCCCAACGCCTACAAGAGTCTCGGTGGTAACTCATTCGGTTTGGTCATTGTTGACGACTTTTCAAGATTTATGTGGGTGTTCTTTCTTGATGACAAATCGCAGGTTCAAAAGATCTTCAAGAACTTCGCTAAGAAGGCCCAAAACCAATTTGAAGTGAAGATCAAGAAGGTTCGAAGCGACAATGGAACAGAGTTCAAGAACGCCAATGTGGATACCTTTCTTGATGAAGAAGGGATTTCACATGAGTTCTCGGCTACGTGCATGCCTCAACAAAATGGAGTTGTTGAGAGGAAGAACTGGATACTTATTGAGATAGCAAAGACGATGCTTGATGAATACAAAATGCGAAGACACTTTTGGGCGGAAGCGGTTGAGACAGCTTGTCATGCTACGAATCGACTAGATCTTTACAAGCTTCTTGGCAAGACGGCATACGAGCTTCTCACCGGTAACAAACCCCAAGTTGGATACTTTCGAGTATTTGGCTCAAAGTTTTACATTCTTGATAAACATCATCGCTCGAAATTGCTCCTAAATATCATGAAGGTTTCCTATTCGGTTATGGCTCAAACTCTCACACTTATCGTGTCTACAACAATTTCACCCGAAAGGTTGAAGAGATGGTAGATGTGAAGTTTGATGAATCTAACGACTCATAAGTAGAGCAATTGCCAATTGATGTAGGAGACAAAGATCCTTCGGAAGCAATCCAAGACTTGTCCATTGGTAAGATTCGCCCAACGGAGGTGAAGGAGAGTACTTCATCCATTCAAGTGGAAGCCTCAACTTCACATCAAGGTGAACCACAAGTTGACTTGGAGGCATCCACAAGTGGAACATGTCAAGACGAAGGAAATGAGGAAATACAACAAGATGAACCACCTCAACCTCCTTCCCCACCTCCATAAGAGAACGACAATGCCACCAACAATGAAGAAGAAAGAGTAGATGATGAGGATGTTCCACCCCACCCCAAGCAAAAGCTTCCACCAGTTTGAGCAAGAGTCTCAAGAGATCATCCTGTCAAACAAATCTTCAATGATATTCAAACCGGGATAATCAATCACTCTAAAACTCATTTGGCTAACTTTTTTGAACATTACTCATTCATATCTAGTGTTGAACCTATGAAGGTGGAAGAAGCTCTTGAGGATCCGGATTGGGTGAATGCTATGCATGAAGAGCTACACAATTTCGAGAGCACTCAAGTGTGCACATTGGTTGAAAATCCCAACGATGATCACAATGTCATTGGAACAAAATGGGTGTTTCAGAATAAGAAAGATGAAGAAGGACAAGTTGTACGCAACAAGGCATGTCTTGTTGCTCAAGGCTACACTTAAGTCGAAGGTATGGACTATGGTGAGACATATGCCCCTGTTGCTAGATTTGAGTCCATTCGCATCTTACTTGCTTATGCCAATCACCATGATATCACTTTATACCAAATGGACATTAAAAGTGCTTTTATAAATGGAGAAATTGAGGAGGATGTTTATGTTAAACAACCTCCCGGCTTTGTTAATCCCAAGAAACCTAATCATGTCTACAAACTACATAAAGCTCTTTATGGTCTTAAACAGGCCCCTAGAGCTTGGTACAAATGCTTGACTAAGTTTCTTATTGAAAAAGGCTTTGAAATTCGGAAAATTGATTCTATGCTTTTTACTAAAAGGGTTAATGGTGAATTATTTGTGCGCCAAATTTATGTGGATGATATCATATTTGGTTCTACTAACCCCCATTTTAGTGAAAAATTTGGAAGGCTAATGTTGGAGAAGTTTGAGATGTCTATGATGAGTGAACTCAAATTTTTCCTTGGGTTGAAAATCAAGCAAACTACTTTGTCTCATAAACAAAGGATACCAAGGAACTTTTCAAGAAGTTGAACATGCAAGAAAGCAAAGGTATGAAAACACCCATGCCTACTAGCGGACATCTTAACTTGACTAAGGATGGCAATCCGGTTGACCAAAAGGTTTACCATTCTATGATTGGTTCATTGTTATATCTATGTGCACCCCGTCTCGGTATTATGCTAAGTGTGTGCAGGTGTGCACGTTATCAAGGCCATGAAAAGCATAGTGAGATACTTAATTCATACACCAAACTTTGGGATTTGGTATCCTAAGAGGCCATCTTTTGATCTTGTTGCATACTCCGATTCGGATTATGCCGGTGACAAGGTTGATAGGAAGTCCACTTCGGGTACTTGTCAATTTCTTGGTAGATCCCTTGTGTCTTGGTCCTCCAAGAAACAAAACTCGGTATCCTTATCCACTGCCGAAGCAGAATACATTGCCATCGGATCATGTTGTTCTTAATTACTTTGGATGACCCAAACTCTTAAGGATTATGGCATACATGTGAGACATGTTCCATTGCTTTGTGACAATGAGAGTGCTATTAAGATTTCTCACAATTGCGTGCAACATTCTCGAACTAAGCATGTTGAAGTTCGTCATCATTCCATTTAGGATCATGTTGCTAAAGGAGAAATCAATCTTAAGCATGTTTGTACCGATAAGCAGTTGGTGGATATATTCACCAAACTGCTTGATGAGAAAGTATTTTCCCGTTTGAGAGGTGAATCAAATATCATTGATGCCTCAAACTTGGAATAGAAATTCCATTTGGATACATGCAAGGCATGAGCATTTTTTGTGACTAATCCTTGATATTTCTCTTATGATGATGATCACATGTCTTGGATCTACATGTACCCTTGCATGTTATCTAACCCGTGTAGGTACTTGGATGAGCCTCAATCTAGGAAATTTCAAGTCACTCCAATCCCAAGCAATTTCTACATCATCAAGTTCCTATAGTTTGCTTATTGATTATAAGGAAGCATGAACTCACTCAACATATCCTTTGACCTTTTTCTACATGTCAAATTTCATGATTGTCAATTTGGATACACAAGTGATCTTCCATGCAAGACTAACCCATGTAGGAAGATGAACTTCAACTACTAGTGGTGCTCCCAACTCTTGATGGACAACATCAACCTTGAGCATCCAACACAAGTTCGACTACATGATCAAGATCCACACCACAACCCAAGGTATGTCATTCCATCTTAGAGAAGCTTTACTCCAAAACATGAGCTAAAGCAGCTCAACAAGATGTGAATACATCAAAATTCTTAAAAGAAAAATGGTAGCACCATTTTGAGCTTAAATGATGAGTATGGCCTACGATCAAGTGCTATCTCTTGACCCCTCAGTCAATATACTATAACATAGGTGACTTTGTCGCTGACCTTTTCTAGATGAAGTTCTCTAGTGTTATTCTTGCTTAGTTGATTTTTATTTGCATGTTTTTCTTGCCTTTGTATCTCCCTCTAAAACAAAAAAACTTCATGTGGATCTCTTTTAAGTTTATGTTTTCATCTGTGATTCTATTATAAATTCATTGCAAATCATTATGGTAATTCCTTGCAAATCCTTGTGAGATTTCATTTGCCAAGTGAGCTGAGTTGACAATTTTTTTTGCTCTATGTTGAACTCGGTCTCACCGATCCAAGCCCATCGGCTAGACCGAAATACAAGGTTTCCTTGCATTTAGTTCATCGGTACAACCGACAGGGAGTGACTCGGTCTTACTGATGGGCACCCTCTGTGACTCTACAATCTCGGAGTCACTGATGGAAACAAATCGGCGTCACCAATTTCAACACTGAGAAAACATTATGTCATTTGATATTGTTTTTTTCTTCAGCTCCACTCAAAGATTCTTTTCCTCTATCAGCATCCTAAGCTACCTGCTGCTTTGTAGTGACTCTTAAGGACCACACCTACTTGGCTCATGTCCAGAAGTGCCCTTCTTGGATATTGATGTCAAAGGTGAGAGAGAGTACATCAAAGCTTATCAAATGAGTACATCTAAGCTCTTCTATAGATGCTTGTTAACAAAGAGGAGAGAAGTCACATGTCTTTAAGAGGGGAAGACATGTTAATATGTTTGATCTTTAGTTAGTGCTTTGTTGTTAATTCCTTTTCCCTGATTTTATTTGATCTGATTTTATCTCACCTACCTTCTCCCATTATCAAATATCAGATTCAGGGGGAGAAAGAGTCTATGCCTAAGGGGAGAAAAATCCTTGGAATTTATTGCACGCCTTTAAATCTTTGGGTACATGTCTATATCTAAATGAAGTACTCACTTGTAGTACTCACGCGTTACATGTCATCCCAGTCTTGGTATTCTTGTGGTTTCTTAAAACTACTTTGCTTGGAGTGTTCTTGTGTTATCTAACCCTGTTTCCTCAAGTCTACTCCCTCAAAAGTCAGCTCAAGACCACAAGGTAAGTATATGCATCACACTCATGTGCATGATCTCTTGTTGTTGTACATATTGTTTGCAAGAGGGATTCATAAACATGAAGGTACATTTCTCAACCATATCATCTACTCTGATGCATATATCCAAGATACACGTAACTCTCTGCTTACTCTATCACGTTATGCATTCACATGCTCTTATGGTCTATCTTCACATGATTGCATACATGTGGGGGGAGATTATGCATGTTACATGTTTTTCCAAAGCTTTACTTGCTACCCTTCATATCTTTTACTTAAATGCTTTGATGTATGTTGTCATCAATTACCAAAAAAGGGGGAGATTGAAAGCACACAAGTGATTCCTGGGTGATTTTGGTAATTAATGTGAACATGTCTCTTGTTGGACTAATGGCTTTGTCTAGTGTATTTCGGACAAGTTCAACAGTGCCGTGGAAAGGAAAAGAGGATGTGGAACCCCTTCAAGGTGCTAAGGACATGCATTGGCAAAAGCTCAAGACTCTTCGTTTATATTTTAGTGATCCAAGATCACATTGAGGCCATAGGAGAGCCGATACTATTAAAAGGGGATGAGTTGTTGCTTAATGGCTTGCTTGCTCAAATGCTTAGTGATATTGCTTCAAAATCCTCAACCACTTTCTCCATCCAAATATGTCAAAACCCTAAACTCCAACTCGGCCCCACCAATATTTCCTACCTGGTGCCACCGAGTTCATATGACATAGCTACTGCCAGAAATCCTAGCAATTCGGTTTCACCGATACGGGTCTCAGTCTCACCGAGATGGCCTTGCCAACGCTCTGTGACTTGTTGCATTTATTTTGGTCCTACCGAGTTATGCAATCGGTCTCACCCAGTTGGCTTGACATTCTCTCTGTTGCCTTATTACTTCACTTCGGTCTCACCAAGTTGATGCAATTGGTGCCACTAAGATGATGTTTGCCCTAAAGCCCTATCACATCGGTCTCACTGAGTTGTTCCAGTCGGTCCCACCAAGATTCCTAACGTTCACATTTTGAACTAATCGGTTGTTGCGTAACATAGCATGCAATTTCAAAAATAAATCCTACGATCACACAAGATCTATCTAGGATATGCATAGCAATGAGAGGGGGAGAGTGTGTCCACGTACCCTCGTAGACCGAAAGTAGAAGCGTTAGTTTAACGCGGTTGATGTAGTCGAACGTCTTCTCGATTCAACCGATCAAGCGCCGAACGTACAACACCTCCGAGTTCTACACACGTTCAGCTCGATGACGCCCCCCGAACTCTTGATCCAGCAAACAGTTGAGCGAGAGTTTCGTCAGCGCGACGGCATGGTGATGGTGAAGTGATCCGCGCAGGGCTTCGCCTAAGCACTACGATAATATGACCAGAGGAGTAAACGGTGGAGGGGGCACCAGACACAGCTAGGAACAATTTATGTGTGTTAGAGGCGCCCCTGCCCCTGTATATAAAGGAGGGAGAGGGGAGGAGGCCGTCCCTAGGGCGCCCCAAGTGGGAGGACTCCCACTTGGGCCCCTAGTCCAATTCGCCCCCTTCCTTTTATCGGAGGGGGAAAGGGGGAAGGAGAGGGCGAAGGAGAAGGAAAGGGGGGCCGCGCCCCCTCCCCTAGTCCAATCCGGATTCCTCCCTTGGGGGGGGGGACCACCCCTTGTGGGCTGGCCTACCTTCCTCCTATGGCCCATATGGCCCATATCTTCCCCCGGGGGGGGGGGGGGGTTCTGGTAACCCCCCGGTACTCCGATACGTACCCGATACTTTCCGAAACACTTTCGGTGTCTGAATACTATCGTCCAATATATCAATCTTTACCTCTCGACCATTTCAAGACTCCTCTTCATGTCCGTGATCTCATCCGGGACTCTGAATAATATTCACATAACTCATAATACAAATCGTCATTGAATGTTAAGCGTGCGGACCCTACGGGTTCGAGAACTATGTAGACATGACCGAGACACCTCTCCGGTACATAACTAATAGCGGACCCTGTATGCTCATATTGGTTCCTATATATTCTACAAAGATCTTTATCGGTCAAACCGTAATGACAACATGCGTCATTCCCTTTGTCATCGGTATGTTACTTGCCCGAGATTCGATCGTCGGTATCTTCATACCTAGTTCAACAATCTCGTTACCAGCAAGTCTCTTTACTCGTTCCGTAATACATCATCCTGCAACTAACTCATTAGTCACATTGCTTGCAAGGCTTATCATGATGTGCATTACCGAGAGGGCTCAGAGATACCTCTCCGATACTCGGAGTGACAAATCCTAATCTTGATCTATGCCAACCCAACAAACACCTTCGGAGATACCTGTAGAGCATCTTTATAATCATCCAGTTACATTGTGACGTTTGATAGCACACAAGGTATTCCTCTGGTATTTGGGAGTTGCATAATCTCATAGTCAAAGGAATATGTATAAGTCATGAAGAAAGCAATAGGAATAAAACTTAACGATCATTATGCTAAGCTAACAGATAAGGATGGCAATGGTAGGGTATGGGGCGGGTAGAGCAATACCATACCCATACCCGTGTAGTCAATGGGTATAAAATTCTACCCATACCCGTACCCATGGGTATGATACTTTACCCGTACCCATACCCGACAGGTACCCATACCCATTGGGTACCCAATGGGTAGATCCAACAGTACACAAGCTATTCACAATTTTAGTATTTTACATTCATCTATAGCACATTTTACAAAAAAAACATTGATCTCAACTCAATAACAAATAGTGAGTACATGAAAATTATCTCAATTCAAATTGACAATTGGTAACAACTTTAACATAGGTTCATAAGCTCATAGCACAACTTTAACATATGTACACTTGTGATTGTGAATCATGGGTAAGATTCACATGCCAGTATAAAATGGGTAGGGTATGGGTATATCCATGGGTAGGGCACGGGTACTACCCGTGGGTATAAAGTTGTGCCCATACCCTGCCCATGCGGGTACGGTACCCGCGGGTACCCATACCCATGGGTAAAATTGCCATCCTTACTAACAGATGGGTCTTGTCCATCACATCATTCTCCTAATGATGTGATCCCGTTCATCAAATGACAACACATTTCTATGGTTAGGAAACTTAACCATCTTTGATTAACGAGCTAGTCTAGTAGAGGCATACTAGGGACACTGTGTTTTGTCTATGTATCCACACATGTATCAAGTTTCCGGTTAATACAATTCTAGCATGAATAATAAACATTTATCATGATATAAGGAAATATAAATAACAACTTTATTATTGCCTCTAGGGCATATTTCCTTCAGTCTCCCACTTGCACTAGAGTCAATAATCTAGATTACATTGTAATAATTCTAACACCCATGGAGTCTTGGTGCTGATCATGTTTTTCTCGTGGAAGAGGCTTAGTCAACGGGTCTGCCACATTCAGATCCGTATTTATTATGCAAATCTCTATGTCTCCCTCCTTGACTTGATCACGGATGGATTTGAAGCATCTCTTGATGTGTTTGGTTCTCTTGTGAAATCTGGATTCCTTCACCAAGGCAATTGCTCCACTATTGTCACAAAAGATATTCATTGGACCCGATGCACTAGGTATTACACCTAGATCGGATATGAACTCCTTCATTCGCTGCTTCTGAAGCAGCTATGTACTCCGCTTCAAACGTAGATCCCGCCATAACGCTTTGCTTGGAACTGCACCAACTGAGAGCTCCACCATTCAATATAAATATGTATCCGGTTTGTGACTTAGAGTCATATGGATCAGTGTCAAAGCTAGCATCAACGTAACCATTTATGACGAGCTCTTTGTCACCTCCATAAACGAGAAACCTATCCTTAGTCCTTTTCAGGTATTTCAGGATGTTTGTGACCATTGTCCAGTGGTCCACTCCTAGATTACTTCGGTACCTCCCTGCTAGACTTATAGCAAGGCACACATCAGGTCTGGTACACAACATTGCATACATGATAGGGAGACTTTCATTTTCTCTCTATCTTCTACAATGGCCGGGCATTGAGTCTGACTCAACTTCACACCTTGTAACACAGGCAAGAACCCTTTCTTTGACTGATCCATTATGAACTTCTTCAAAACTTTATCAAGGTATGTGCTTTGTGAAAGTCCAATCAAGCATCTTCACCGAGGTCTTTCATTGAAAAACTCTTATTCAAGTATCCTTTTATGCTATCCAGAAATTATATATCATTTCCAATCAACAATATGTCATCCAGATATAATATTAGAAATGCTACAGAGCTTCCACTCACTTTCTTGTAAATACAGGCTTCTCCAAAAGTCTGTATAAAACCATATGCATTGATCACTTCATCAAAGCGTATATTCCAACTCTGAGATGCTTGCACCAGTCCATAAATGGATCACTGGAGCTTGCACAATTTGTTCGCACCTTTAGGATCGACAAAACCTTCTGGATGCATCATATACAACTCTTCTTTGAGAAATCCATTAAGGAATGCATTTTTGACGTCCATTTGCCAGATTTTATAATAATAAAATGCGGCAATTGCTAACATGATTCGGACAAACTTAAGCATCGCTACTGGTGAGAAAGTCCCATCGTAGTCAACTCCTTGAACTTGTCGAAAACCTTTCGCAACAAGTCGAGCTTTGTAGATAGTAACACTATCATCAGCGTCCATCTTCCTCTTGAAGATCCATTTATTCTCAATGGCTTGCCGATCATCGGGCAAGTCCACCAAAGTCCACACTTTATTCTCATACATGGATCCTATCTCAGTTTTCATGGCCTCAAGCCATTTATCGGAATCTGGGCTCATCATCGCTTCCACATAGTTCGTAGGTTCATCATGGTCTAGTAACACGACTTCCAAAACAGGATTACCTCAAAATGGGAATGGGCCGGGTTGGCCCGCCGGGTCGCTGACCCGGCCCGAAAAATCGAGGCCAATGGGCCGTGTGGATCGGCCTCGAACCATAGTTGGGTCAGTGGAGCCGGCACCGACTGACCCAATGGGTCAGCAGGGTCGACCCACCTCGGAGGCGTGAGTTAGCAGCTAGTTACTCGGGCATGTGTTTTGTTGTAGTGGAGTCATTAGTTAGTGCCCGTGGGCGTAGCTAGCTAATTCCTTTGAATGTGTAAGGTGCATGCATGTAGGATCTGCTGGCAGGCCCGCGTCCTGTGTGCGGACATGGCCGGCCCGGGCGGATCACAGTGCATGTAGCAGGCGCGTGTGAGCACGGCCTTGCGTATGCATGCACCCGTAGCTGCAACATATCTGATTGCCTTTTTAATTGACATATATGATTTATTTATTTTTAGTAAAAACTGACATATCTGATTACCAGTGATAGAAAATAAGAACTAGAATTTGGGCTGACCCGAGATACCCATTGGGCCAGCAAGGCCTCTGGTTTTTTGAAAATGGGTCGGCCCGTTCCCATCCTGAGGATTACCGTACCACTCTGGTGCAGAACGTGCTCTGGTTGACCTACGAGGTTCGGTAGTAATTTGATCTGAAGTTTCATGATCATTATCATTAGCTTCCTCTCTAGTTAGTGTAGGCATCAGTCGAATTGATTTCTGTGTTGAGCTACTTTCCAATTCGAGAGAAGGGACAATTACCTCATCAAGTTCTACTTTCCTCCCACTCACTTCTTTCAAGAGAAACTCCTTCTCTAGAAAGGATCCATTCTTAGCAACAAAAATCTTGCCTTCGGATCTGTGATAGAAGGTGTACCCAACAGTTTCTTTTGGGTATCCTATGAAGACGCACTTCTCCGATTTGGGTTCGAGCTTATCAGTTTGAAACCTTTTCACATAAGCATCGCAACCCCAAACTTTAAGAAACGACATCTTTGGTTTGTTGCCAAACCATAGTTCATACGGTGTTGTCTCAATGGGTTTAGACAATGCCCTATTTAACGTGAATGCAGTTGTCTCTAATGCATAACCCCAAAACGATAGTGGCAAATCTGTAAGAGACATCATAGATCGCACCATATCTAATAAAGTACGGTTACGACTGATAACCCACAAGTATAGGGGATCGCAACAATTTTCAAGGGTAGAGTATTCAACCCAAATTTATAGATTCGACACAAGGGGAGCCAAAGAATATTTGAAGGTATTAGCAGCTTAGTTGTCAATTCAACCACACATGTAGATTAATTATCTGCGGCAATATGATCAGTAGCAAAGTAGTTTGATAGTTTTGATAGTAGTGATAGTAGCAACAGTAACAGTAACAATGATACCAGTAATTTGTAGCAAGTGTAACAGTGATGATAGCAGTAGTAACTTAGCAGAAACAATAAAGATAAATTCGTAGGCATTGGATCAGTGACTAGTTGGATGATATTCATCATGTGACAGTTATAACCTAGGGCAATACAGCACTAGTTCCAGTTCATCGATATAATGTAGGCACATATTCTGTAAATAGTCATATGTGCTTTATTAAAAGAACTTGCATGACATCTTTTGTCCTACCTCCCGTGGCAGCGGGGTCCATATTTGTAACGCCCTCGATGCGGCTATATCTCCCACGTGTCGAAACACGACTTAGAGGCATAACCGCATTGAAAGCAATGTCGCAAGTGAGGTAATCTTCGCACGACCCATGTAATACATAAGGGAAAGAGATACATAGTTGGCTTACAATCGCCACTTCACACAATTACATGAATAAAACATTACATCATCCAGATACACACAAGGTCCGACTACGGAACCAAAATAAAAGAAGACTACCCCAAATGCTACACAGATCCCCGATCGACCCCAACTGGGCTCCACTACTGATCAACTAGAAGCGGATCAACATAAAGGAAAAGATCTTCATCGAGCTCCTCCTTGAGCTTGGTTGCGTCACCTGCTCAGTAACATCGGCACCTGCAAACTGGTTTTGGAAGTATCTGTGAGTCACGGGGACTCAGCAATTTCACACCCTCGCGATCAAGACTATTTAAGCTTATAGGAAGGGTAAAAGGTATGAGGTGGAGCTGCAGCAAGCGACTAGCATATATGGTGGCTAACATACGCAAATGAGAGTGAGAAGAGAAGGCAAAAGCACGGTCGAACAACTATGATCAAGAAGTGATCCTAGAACAACCTACGTCAAGCATTACTCCAACACCGTGTTCACTTCCCGGACTCCACCGGAAAGAGACCATCATGGTTACACACGCGGTTGATGTATTTTAATTAAGGTCAACTTTAGGTTTTCTACAACCGGACGTTAACAAATTCCCATCTGCCATAACCGCGGGCACGGCTTTCGAAAGTTCAAAACCCTGCAGGGGTGTCCCAACTTAGCCCATCACAAGCTCTCACGGTCAACAAAGGATATTCCTTCTAGCGGGAAGACCCGATCAGGCTCGGAATCCCGGTTACAAGACATCCTCGACAATGGTAAAACAAGTCCAGCAAGACCACCCGCTGTGCCGACAATCCCGATAGGAGCTGCACATATCTCGTTCTCAGGGCACACCGGATAAGCTAAGCGTACGGGAGCCAACGTAACCCAAGTTGCCAAGGGACGGCCCCGCACGGTGCTCTGGGTTGGACCAACACTTAGACAAGCACTGGCCTGGGTTTTTTAATAAAGATGACCATTGGGCTGGCCGATCCAAGGGAAAGAAAAGGCTAGGTGGCAAATGGTAAAACCAATGTTGGGCCTTGCTGGAGGAGTTTTATTCAAAGCGAACTGTCAAGGGGTTCCCATTATGACCCAACCGCATAAGGAACGCAAAATCCGGGAACATAACACCGATATGACGGAAACTAGGGCGGCAAGAGTGGAACAACACACCAGGCATAAGGCTGAGCCTTCCACCCTTTACCAAGTATATAGATGCATTAATTAAATAAGATATATTGTGATATCCCAACAAGTAAACATGTCCCAACAAGGAACAACATCTCCATGTTCCAACAAGGAACAAACTTCAATCTTCACCTGCAACTAACAACGCTATAAGAGGGGCTGAGCAAAGCAGTAACATAGCCAAACAACGGTTTGCTAGGACAAGGTGGGTTAGAGGCTTGGTTCAACAATATGGGAGGCATGATAAGCAAGTGGTAGGTATCGCAGCATGGGCATAGCAAAAGAGCGAGCAACTAGCAAGCAAAGATAGAAGTGATTTCAAGGGTATGGTCATCTTGCCTGAAAACCCCCAAGGAAGAAAAATGAGTCCCTAAAGAAGACAAACAGACGTAGTCGAACAAATCCTCACAACACGACGTTGTCGGAACCAACCTAAAGAAGCAACACCGGAAAGAAAGCAAACAACATAGTAAAAAACCACCACATAACATGGCATGATGCACAATCAAGTATGATGCATGTCCGGTTTTAAAGAGGCATGGCAGGCAAAGTGCACAAGCGATCCTACAAATTAAGTGGGGCTCAATATGCAACTCCATTGCATATTGACGAAACACCACGTGACTTATTTAGTTCGATCTTGTTTATGTACTCAACAATATTAAATGTTGTTAAACATGGCAAGAGAGTGAAGCAAATGAAAACTACATATCTAGGCAAGTTTAAATGAGGCCGGAAGCAACGAACAACAATTCCGGTAATTCCCCATATGCATATATTAGGTTTGGTACTGATTTGCCCTAAACACAATTTTAGAGTTACTAAACATGCAAAACAAGTACACCATGTTGAACTAGGCATTTTTCCACCCCATTTACATATAAAGATTATTTAAAACCGAGCTACGGTTATTTGGTTATTAAATAAATTTTAGCAAGTTTAAACAAACAACATCTTGAGCATTTTAAACATAGATGAAAGTTGCATATTTTTAAACTAGATGAAAATCTAAGCATATTTCATATATAATTTATTTCGATCCGATGCACGATTGTCAAGTTATTAAATGCATGATCAACAAGGGCTTTTCTGTAAAACTGACATCTCTGGATAAATAGGAAAAACCCCCAGAACTGAAAAAAAATGACCATGGGCTGAAACTGGCCGGCCCATTGTGCAAGGTGGGGCGCTGGATCTGGGCTTCTCACCAGAGGGCTTGGGGCACTGCTGGGCAACGGCCTGGCACGCTGTAGGCGCGGTCAACGCGAGGCCGGGGAGTGGGGATCGAACGGACTACTCGTTCTCTGGCTCGGGCTCGGTGCAGAAGGAAGCAGAGATCACGGGGTTGAACATGGCGAAGCAGGGACGTCGAATGCTGATTGCGGCATGGCTACAGTAACCTGGGACGGTGGCCGGCGGGAGGCAGCGAGGTTGGCCGGATCCGAACAGATCCGAGAGGGGCCGATCCATTCCCGGCGGTGGGAGGCGACTCCGGTGTGGAGGAGCTCTAGCAGCGTGGGCGCGAAGCTTTAGGCAATCCTGGCATCATTCCTGTTAGGGAGAGCTAGAGGAGCTCGGGCCTCAGGTGCGGGAGTAGAGGGGCCGAGGCGCCATGGCAGGGGAACGGCAGCACCGGCGGGGGAGCTTGGCGGCATCCATGGCTGGCAGCGTTGTATGGTTCCTGCAGCGACACGGTAGAGAGAGAGGGGAGCACAGGGTGAGAGAGAGAGGAGAGAAGGACGAGGAAGGAAGAGGCAGGGGCGCAGGTCCTACTGCATGTGGTCTCCGACGAGACCGGCCGGCGACGAGGGACTCGAGGAGCTCCTCTCCTTTGGGTTCGAGCGGGGCAGGGAGGAAGAAAACGCATCGGACAGGAGGCGGCGGCTGCGGGATGCCTCGGGCTCCTCTAGTTCGATGTGCAGTAGACGCGGGAGGCGAGATGAGGCTGGATTGCTGGGTGGAGGAAAAAGAGGAGAAGGAGATCCCGAGGAGGATCGAGACTGGGTGGCGGCGGCGGGATGGGACTGATGGGACAACTCCCCTAGATTTTAGGGTTGCTCTATTTATATAGTAAGTAGGCTAGGTTTAGGGGTATTTGATCCGTACGATCGTAATCGGGCGGTCGAGAAAAGAGGCTAGGGAGTTCAGTGAACAAAACGAAGATGTTTTGTAGATGTTAGGGGATGATCCGGACACGACGGTGACAACTGCTCGGGTCGGGTCCGGGATAATTTTCGGACGCGCGCGCGAGGGGTTGGTTGGAACTTCTGGGCTGTGCAGAAGGGCTCGAGCTGAGAGAAGAGAAGAGAGAGAGAGGCCCTACGACTGTTTCCAGAGACCGAAAACGTCCGACGTTTGACCAACTATACTGCCGCTATAGTTTAACGGTTGGGCTATCAAACGAACTCCGAATGCGATGAAACTTGGCGGGCGACCTACTAACAACATAACAACACCGCACGCCAACTTTCAACCCATTCTGAGAACATTTTCTAGCCACTTATAAAATAATATTTTGGATGTGCCGCGGGCGCGTGCAAGTGTGTCTGGGCTCAGAACAGACAACGGACGGAACTGGAAGACCCGGACGGATGCAAGTTTTGAAAACATGATGATGCAATGCACATGATGACATGAGGAGATGCAACACGCAAGCAAATGACAAGGCAACGTCGGTGAATAACTGGAAGACACCTGGCGCATCGGTCTCGGGTCGTCACAACACTCCACCACTACGAGAGGATCTCATCCCGAGATCTAGAATGGCACCGGAGGGAAAACGGAAGAGAAAGAGAAGAGGTAAAACTAAGTTGGTGCTTTGACCAATGAGTGAAACCAAGGAACCTTGAGAGGTTGAACAAATTTGAAAGAAAGAATACAATGAAGATGAATAAAGTTGAAAACCTCCATTAGAAAAGAGGAACAAGGAACATCACGAGAACCCTTTAGGTTGAAAGACACGAGAGGAAGGTTGCAAAGTACAAGAAGTGCATGCAAGCACTCCGGTTAAAACGAGATGTGCAAGGAATGATAAAGTGAAAAGAAATTGAGCAAAAGGGCACAACACTCTGGTTAAATGGATAGGCATGAAAAGAACATGATCTTGACAAAACGAGATGATGGGTTGAAAAGAGCAACATCATAATGCCTCTGGAACAAAAGAATAGAGGATAGATAATTGAAATAGGAGAATGGAGAAGAAAATGCCAATTTCTGCCACAAAAGAGCTTGAACAGGCATCCTTGGGGAAGGTTTGAACGGAGTTGTTGGAAAAACCAACAATGGAAAGAATAATCTTGATATGGTCTTATGGAATACATCTCAAATTAATGGGTGTCAACCTGCCACTCACGGGAAGCAGAATTGGATTGATATGAACAAGGAGACGAGAAAACTTGTCTCACTGGGGGGATAAATGAAGAACTTGGATCATTTATAAGCACCATAATTAGCAACAATCCTTAGGGAAGGCTTTAGGTGAACTATAACCCCAGATAACTCCAATGACGAGATTGATGGGTTTAAAATATCTCATTCTTAACAACATGTGAATCGTGGAACATGAACTCAAATTATCAAGAATGACATAATACCACCTCTAATGATACAGTTGAAAGAATTGCACTCCAGATTGCAAGATGAAGAAAGATAAAACTCCTCAAAACAAGACATGTGTTGAACACCATGTTTATTTGAGAGTATAGCTTGGCGGATCTTAACTTCGAGGGAAAACTTGAGGATAATTGAAGAATGAAAGAAATCCTTGATGAACTACCATGAGGAACTCCGGTAATAAAAGGATGATCAGACAAAAGGAAATAGAAGTTGAAGACACAAGGTGAAACCTTGTAATGATTTAAATGGAGCTTCGCGACAAGATAAAGTGGAAACTTGGAACTCCGGAAAAGAAAGATGATCAATGAACCTCCGAAATAAGGAATTAATCACTTGGATGAACAAGAATAAGGATTACGTTATGCGTATCCTTCCCCAATTTAAATTGATGACAAACAACGGATTTGGCATACTATTTATTCTCGAAGAAAGGATTAAGATAGATATCGCGCCAACTTGGGAAGGTCTTCAACGATCCACCGGAAGGATTGAGACAACGAATAAAACTGTATGATAACGAAGGAGAAGAATTCTTGAACAAAACACCGTAAGAATTGAAAAAGAATGAATAAAACATGAAGAAACACCGGGAAGGATTAGCAAATAAACGAAGATGCTTGAGAGAATTTAGATCCATGGGAACGAAGATATTACGAGCTGATTAGAGAATATTGAATGATGCACCGGTAAGATTGAGAGAAACAGAGCTGAAAGCTGAGAATGAATAGGCCTTCTGAAAT
Organism: Triticum monococcum; assembly: GCA_034509565.1. Lineage (NCBI taxonomy): Eukaryota > Viridiplantae > Streptophyta > Magnoliopsida > Poales > Poaceae > Triticum > Triticum monococcum. Next base: position 483,044,085 of record CM067843.1, read on the forward strand.
GATGGGCTTCGGAGAATCAAACAGAAAGACTCCTGAATTGCTCCGGATAGGTGGAAAAAAATTCTCACAATTGAAAACAATTATAAGAGGAAGGTGTAGCGACCAGACCTCAAACAGTCTGATCTCTGTGCTCCGGTGTCATCCCTGGATCAGTAATGCTGACACCACACAGTACTCGGAGGATTTATAGCATAGTAGCAATCACACACTTATTACATCGAGTGTCTCAAAAGAGAACTTATTACAATAAATATGGCTTAAGGCCATCTAATAACGATAACAGCGGAAGGCTTGGAAGATAAGTGAGTCCATCAACTCCAACGGCATCACTGAGTATAGAACCACGACCTAAAACTCCTTAATCGTCGTCTGAAAAGTCTGCAACATTAACGTTGCAGCCCGAGAATGGGTCAGCACATGGAAATATGCTGGCAAGGTAACACATAGAGAGTAATGGAATGAAACAACTATACTATATGCATATTTGGCTGGTGGAAAGCTCTATGGTTACAGTTTTGCATAAAGCCAATTTTTCCCTACTTCAAAGGAATAAATTTTATTTAACTATCATGGTAGTTGTTAAACATTGAGAATGGTTGACAGCATTCTCAATCCCAATTAAACATCATCATTAAACAAAACCCAACAAAATTAATTTAGAGTAACATGTTGAGATTCACATGATAATCCAGGTACTAGATACTCAAGATGTCCATAACCGGGGACACGGCTAATCGTGGTTAGTTTAATACACTCTGTAGAGGTTTGCGCACTTTTCCCCACAAGACTCGATCGCCTCTGTTTGGTTTCTCGCACTACATGGTGTTTGAGAAGACGGATGACCGAGACATAGTCTTTCAGAAGCGCTAGCACCTTACGATCGGGTAGACCATACCACCTACATCCCCTACATCTGCTAGTCTACCACTGTAAGAGTTCACACGACTTAGTCAACTATGCTAGAGCCCATAATAGCTTGTGGCTGCACACGGAAGTTTCTAGCATGAATAATCTCATGATCCCTTTGAGCCTGGGTGGCGGTCCAAAAGAAAATAGGCAAGTCCTGGAATACCCAGGTGCCTCAATCCACCCAGATGTGTGTTTAAGTTGCCACCTTAGATAAACCCTTAATTAATAAAACTCACATCTGTCATGGATATCACTCACCCAATCCACGTCTACTAGCATAGCATGGCATAATAAGCAAACGCAGAAGTAACTCCCAAAGGTTTGATAATAAACATGTAATAGGTACTACATCATCTACTTCCCATCCCACAATTTAATTAGATCCTAGTCATGCAATGTGTAAGGATTGATCTAATGCAATAAAACTGGGTAGTAGAAAAGGTATGATCAAAGTGTTACTTGCCTTGCCGATGATCCGGGAAACCTAGAGATTCGAAGTAACAAGCGGCACACTCCGGGTATTCTATCGCAATCAAACAAACAAGCACAGAATAAGTACTCATCTAATGCACGGGTAAAACTCAAATAAGAGATTTAACCAGAAGGTTCAACTTAAGAACTCCGGTTGGCAAAAAGAATCAAATCGAACGAAGCAACGAAAGTCAAACGGCGAAAGAAAACAACTTTGTTCTACTAATCCGGATCTAGGGCAAATTTTTCAGTAGCAAAAACTTGTTCAAGTTGATTAAACGGATAGAGAGTTTCGAGACGAAACTCTAGGCGCTTGAATCGCCTGATTCCGATAAACGAGCGAAAAGTTATACTAAATCGAATATCGGATCAGGAATCGCGTTCAGAAAAATCGCGGATTTAATCCGAGAATAAGAAAAACAACGAACGCTCGCTATTTAAATAAACCAGAAAAACCGATCTATTTAAAAAAACCGAACCTAAAAAAATAAACCGATGAAAACCGATCAGTTTTTAAAAAAAACCGACGGCACGAAAAACGAGGCGCGGCGAACCTCGGCGGCGGGGCGGCGAGGCGGCGGCGGCGGCTGGAGGCGGCGCGGGGCGGGGCTTGGGGCGGCTAGGGTTTCCCCAGGGCTGGGCCTCGGCTTATAAAGCCCTCCCGGGCCGGTGTCCAAGTCAGACACGGCCCGTTAAGTCGGTTCGCATTTTTTAAATAATAATTCCGCTCGGAAGAAAAAAAATAAAAAGAAATACTAAACGGACTCCAAAAATTCTGAAATAAATTTTCACGGGCTTATAAAATCAAGCCGCACAAGGTGAACATTTATTTGGGACCTAAATGCAATTTTGAAAAACGCACATTTTTCCTAAATTCAAATAAAACACCGAAAAACTCCGGAATAAAAACTTATTTGATTTTTTATTAAATCCTCAATATTTCTTTATTCTGGGAAAGTCATTTTATTCCATCTCTCATATTTTTGTAATAGAAATAATTGATGATAAAATAAATAAAATCAAATGATCCTATTCTCAAAATTTGAGAAAACTCAAATATGAAAATAACGAAATCCCCAACTCTCTCCGTGGGTCCTTGAGTTGCGTAGAATTTCTAGGATCAACAAAAATGCAAAATAAAATATGATATGCAATGATGATCTAATGTATAACATTCCAAATTGAAAATTCGGGATGTTACAAACCTACCCCCCTTAAGATGAATCTCGCCCTCGAGAATCGGGTTGGCTAGAAAATAGGTTAGGTGGTCCTTGAGCAAATCTTCCTCTCGTTCCCAGGTGGCTTCATCCTCTGTGTGGTGGCTCCACTAGACTTTGCAAAACTTGATAACCTTGCTGCGAGTGACTCGACTGGAAAACTCAAGAATCTTAATTGGTTTCTCCTCGTCCGTCAAATCGTTATCCAACTGAATAGTTTCCAAAGGCACTGTGTCTCTCAACGGTATGTCAGCCATCTCCGCGTGACATTTCTTCAACTGGGAAACATGGAACACATCATGAACTCCAGACAATCCTTCGTGCAATTCCAACTTGTAGGCCACTTCTCCCATACGCTCCAAAACTCGATATGGTCCTACAAATCGTGGCGCTAACTTCCCTTTAACTCCAAAACGCTTTGTTCCCCGAAGTGGAGATACTCGAAGGTAAGCTCTATCTCCGACTTCGTAAACTGTCTCCTTGCGTTTAGAATCAGCATAACTTTTCTGTCTGGACTGGGCTATCTTGAGCCTATCGCGAATCAACTTCACCTTCTATTCAGACTCTTTAATCAAGTCAGGTCCAAACAACTGGCGGTCTCCAACTTCGTCCCACGACAATGGTGTCCTGCACCTCCTTCCGTACAAGGCTTCAAAAGGGGCCATCTTTAAACTGGTTTGGTAACTGTTGTTGTAAGAGAACTCTGCATATGGCAGATTGTCGTCCCAACTAGATCGATAATCTAGTGCACAAGTTATTAGCATATCCTCCAAAATTTGATTGACTCTCTTGGTCTGTCCATCTGTCTGTGGATGAAAAGATGTATTGAATTCTAGCCTGGTACCCAAAGTTTCGTGCAACTGCTTCCAGAACTTTGAGGTAAACTGGGTTCTTCTATCTGATACGATACTCCTTGGAACTCCATGCAGACATACGATCCTGGTCATGTATATCTTTGCCAACTTAGCACTGGTGTAAGTGGTCTTTACTGGGATGAAATGAGCTACTTTCATCAATCGATCGACTACAACCCAAATCGAGTCATAGCCTGAACGAGTCCTGGGTAATCCCGTGATAAAATCCATGCCTAGCTTATCCCACTTCCATTCGGGTATCTGCAATGGTTGTAACAATCCTGCTGGCTTCTGATGCTCTGCCTTTAATCTCTGGCATACATCACAAACTGCTACATAATCCACAATATCCTTCTTCATTCTGGTCCACCAGAAAATGTCCTTCAAATCCAAATACATCTTGGTATTTCCTGGGTGAATCGAATATGGTGAATTGTGTGCCTCTTGCAAAATCAACTTCCTGATCTCCGGGTCATTGGGCACGTAAATGCGGTCTTCAAACCATAGGGTGTCGTGCTCATCCTCACGAAATCCTTTAGCTTTTCCTTTGCTCAGTTTCTCCTTTATAGCAGTAATCTCTTGGTCAGTTTTCTAAGCTTCCCTGATTCTATCCATCAAAGTTGATTGAATCTCCAATGCTGCTACATAGCCTCTCGGAACTATTTCCAAACATAGTTTACAAAGATTGTCTGCTAACTCCTTGGGTATTTCTCTCGTCATTAACGTATTGACATGGCTCTTACGACTTAATGTGTCAGCTACTACATTAGCCTTTCCGGGGTGATAATGCAATTTCATATCATAATCCTTGATAAGCTCCAATCATCTCCTTTGTCTGAGATTCAACTCCTTCTGTGTGAAAATGTACTTCAAGCTCTTATGATCCGTGTACACCTCACAATGATTTCCAATGAGGAAATGCCTCCATGTTTTCAAAGCATGCACTACGGCTGCTAAATCCAAATCATGCGTGGCATAATTTAACTCATGAGGCTTCAGTTGTCTTGAGGCATATGAAACAACTCTCCCTTCCTGCATAAGCACTGCTCCAAGTCCTCGACGTGAAGCGTCGCAATACACCTCATAATCTTTGGTCTGGTCTGGCAAAATCAACACTGGTGAGGTAACTAAGCGTTTCTTCAACTCCTGGAAACTAGCCTCACATTCCTCAGTCCATGTGAACTTGGTATCCTTCTTCAACAACTCCGTCATAGGCTTCGCAATCTTTGAGAAATTCTCAATGAATCTCCGGTAGTATCCCGCGAGTCCAAGAAAACTCCGGATCTCTCCAACTGTTGTTGGGGCTTCCCACTTGGCCACGGTATCAACTTTAGTGGGATCAACTGCTATACCTTCTCCAGATATAACGTGTTCGAGGAATCCTACTTCCTTCAACCAAAACTCACATTTGCTGAACTTGGCATATAATTGATGTTCTCTGAGCTTTCCAAGTACCAAACGCAAATGCTCCTTATGCTCCTCTTCATTCTTCGAATAAACCAGGATATCATCAATGAACACTATGATGAACTTATCCAAAAACTCCATAAATACTTTGTTCATCATGTTCATAAAATAGGCAGGGGCGTTAGTCGGACCAAATGACATAACGGTATACTCGTACAGCCCATACCTGGTGGTAAAAGCTGTCTTCAGAATATCCTGTTCTCGAATCTTCAACTGGTGGTATCCTGATCGCAGATCGATCTTGGAAAATACCTTAGCTCCTTGCAATCGATCAAATAGATCATTGATCATCGGTAGTGGGTACTTGTTCTTGATCGTTACTTCATAATCCTCGATAATCAACAACCACCCTTAACGATCCATCCTTCTTTTCTACCAGAAGTACTGGCGATCCCCAAGGCGAAGAACTTGGGCGAATATATACTTTATCCAGTAACTCCTTAATCTGCTTCTTAATTTCTACCAAATCCTTTGCTGGCATCCTATATGGTCTCTTTGATATTGGCCCTGTGCCTGGCAATAGCTCAATCAAGAACTCAATATCTCTATCCGGTGGCATGCCTGGCAACTCCTCTAGAAATACTTCAGGGAAATCCCTTACCACTGGTACTTCCTCCTGCACAACTCCTGTTAAGCAATTTACTTGGGTCCTCTTTGGCACATGTCGGGATACATACTTGATCCTTCTCCCTTCTGGTGTGGTAAGCAAAATTAACTTACTAGCACATTCAATATTCCCTTCATACTTTGATAACCAATCCATGCCTAATATCACATCCAATCCTTGAGATTCCAATACTATTAGGTCTGAGGGAAAAACATAGTTACCAATCCTTAATGGTAACCGATCACACCATAGACTAGCCACATACTCTACTCCAGGCGAGGTTACTAACATGGGTGACCTAAGGGCTTGGGTTGATAGGTTATACTTATCCACAAATCCCCTTGAGATGTATGAATGCGATGCACCCGTATCAAAAAGAACAAGTGCAGTAAATGACTTAACCAAAAACTTACCTATTATTGCATCGGGCTGAGCTTCAACCTCCTCCACGCTAACGTGGTTCACCTGTCCCTTGTTGAAAGGGTTCGGCTTCTTCCCAGAACTTCCATTGCCATTTTGGCCTTCAGGAGATTCATTAGCATAATGTCCGGTCTTCTGACACTTAAAGCAAGTGACTTGGCTCAGGTCCTTCTTGGCTGGGGTTGATGGGTTGGTGCGATTCTGGCCGTTGCTTCCTCCATTGCCATTTCCATTCTTGGTGCCATTGTGATTGTGCGAGCTACCTCCTCCATGAGTATGCTGAAAATGTCCTCCCGGTCTAGGGGTAAAACGTGGCTTCTGCTGAGCTCCTGAATTGTACTTCCCTTGTCCATACTTCCTCTTGTGATTCTCAATTTGCTGTTGCTTCCCTTCAATCATAAGAGCACGATCTACCAACTCCTGGTAGTTGTTAAAGGTTGCTACCATCAACTGCATGCTCAACTCATCATTCAGTCCTTCCAGAAACTTCTCCTGCTTAGCTGCATCCATAGCGACGTCATCTGGGACATAACGTGCTAACTTACTAAAGTCCTCCACATACTGGCCAACTGTCCGTCCTCCTTGGCGCAAGTTGCGAAACTCACGCTTCTTCATGGCCATAGCTCCCGCTGAAACATGTGCAGTACGAAAAGCCTGCTGAAACTGGTCCCATGTGACAGTGTCGACTGGGAAAGTGGCTGTGAAATTCTCCCACCATGATGCTGCGGGTCCTTCTAGCTGATGTGCGGCAAACTTCACCTTCTCCGCATCTGTGCATCCTGCTGTGGTCAACTCCCTAGCTGTCTTGCGGAGCCAATCATCTGCTACTATCGGCTCGGTGCTACTGGAAAACACCGGCGGATTCAGCCTAAGAAAGCGAGCTAAGTGGTCAACAGGTGGTGGTGGTAGTGGGTTGTTGTTGTTGTTCCCCTGATTCTGATTCTGGACTAGCAATTGCATCAATGTGTTCTGCTGCTGGATCAACTGGGTGAGCTCCGGTGGAAAGGCAAATCTGGGGTCACGTCTCGGAGGCATCTGAGGGTTTAGAAAAGATGAGATGTAAGAATAGAGGGGGTCTAAAGAGAAAACACTACCCATATGCACATGAGGTAAAATCAATCAATTCACTTCATTCAATCAAACAAGAGCATACAATCGGTCTAACTATCGCAAAAGTGCTCGGACTACTATATTTACATGGTGGACTACTACTACTGATGAGGTGGTCTACTAGAAATAATCTTCGGTTGCAGACTCCATAATATCTGCTCCAGCTTCATCAACATAGTCATCATCACTACTATTTGGTTTCGAGTCGGTGCCGTCGATGATGATGTAGTCTTTCGGACTAGTCTTCATCTACTGGCGTAGGGCCTCCCATAAATATTCCAATATTCTTGATCAGGTCGTCATTCTTCTCCACCAATACTTCAATTTCTTCTTCATAATCTTCACGTGTAGCCTTGAGTTCTTCCTCCAGTTCCTTGATTCTTGTCTTAGCCTTCTTCAGATCTATCATGTCGACGCACATCTGGTTCTCCTATCGTTGAATGTACTGGTTTAACTCCTAGATAAAAGCTGCAATTGATCTATCCTTCCTGGTGCTGATCATCTCCCAGTGTTCATCTCGGCGCCCACAAATCTGATAGATAGTATCCTTGAGATCATTGCGGTAGACTTCTCCAATGCGTCCCATGGCGATGTGAGCTGCCATGCTCTTTCCTAGACTCCAAGTTGGTGCATCAAAATAAAACTCTATGGGCTCAGTGACTGGCATGAACGTCCTTCCCGGAACTTGAACTTGAATCATCCAGCGCTCTTCTTCAGGTAAAGTGGCGTTGTAGGTTCCTGTGAAACTTGGTACTCCTATGTTCAGGTATCTAGTGACTTCCTTCAAGTGACGTCCAAAGGGTGTATCTTCATCCGGTTGCGTGAACTTGTTCCTTGCATCCGCCATCCTAAAAGAGTAGAAAAGATGAGAAGTTAGAAGAGAAGAGAGTGAATAGTGATCTAGGTCTTTAGCTTAGTGGTCGTGTCCTACAGTCAGCGTGTGCTCTGATACCATCTCTGTAGCGACCAGACCTCAAACAGTCTGATCTCTGTGCTCCGGTGTCATCCCTGGATGAGTAATGCTGACACCACACAGTACTCGGAGGATTTATAGCAGAGTAGCAATCACACACTTATTACATCGAGTGTCTCAAAAGAGAACTTATTATAATAAATATGGCTTAAGGCCATCTAATAACGATAACAGTGGAAGGCTTGGAAGATAAATGAGTCCATCAACTCCAACGGCATCACTGAGTATAGAACCACGACCTAAAACTCCTTAATTGTCGTCTGAAAAGCCTGCAACATTAACATTGCAGCCCGAAAACAGGTCAGCACATGGAATATGCTGGCAAGGTAACACATAGAGAGTAATGGAATGAAACAGCTATACTATATGCATATTTGGCTGGTGGAAAGCTCTATGGTTACAGTTTTGCGTACAACCAATTTTTCCCTACTTCAAAGGAATACATTTTATTTAACTATCATGGTAGTTGTTAAACATTGAGAATGGTTGACAGCATTCTCAATCCCAATTAAACATCATCATTAAACAAAACCCAACAAAATTAATTTAGAGTAACATGTTGAGATTCACATGATAATCCAGGTACTAGATACTCAAGATGTCCATAACCGGGGACAGGGCTAATCATGATTAGTTTAATACACTCTGTAGAGGTTTGCGCACTTTTCCCCACAAGACTCGGTCGCCTCCGTTTGGTTTCTCGCACTACATGGTGTTTGAGAAGATGGATAACCGAGACATAGTATTTCAGAAGCGCTAGCACCTTACGATCGGGTAGACCGTACCACCTACATCCCCTACATCTGCTAGTCTACCACTGTAAGAGTTCACACGACTTAGTCAACTATGCTAGAGCCCATAATAGCTTGTGGCTGCACACGGAAGTTTCTAGCATGAATAATCTCATGATCCCTTTGAGCCTGGGTGGCGGTCCAAAAGAAAACAGGCAAGTCCTGGAATACCCAGGTGCCTCAATCCACCCAGATGTGTGTTTAAGTTGCCACCTTAAATAAACCCTTAATTAATAAAACTCACATCTATCATGGATATCACTCACCCAATCCACGTCTACTAGCATAGCATGGCATAATAAGCAAACGCAGAAGTAACTCCCAAAGGTTTGATAATAAATAGGTAATAGGTACTACCTCATCTACTTCCCATCCCACAATTAAATTAGATCCTAGTCATGCAATGTGTGAGGATTGATCTAATGCAATAAAACTGGGTAGTAGAAAAGGTATGACCAAAGTGTTACTTGCCTTGCTGATGATCCGGGAAACCTAGAGATTCAAAGTAACAAGCGGCGCACTCCGGGTATTCTATCGCAATCAAACAAACAAGCACACAATAAGTACTCATCTAATACACGGGTAAAACTCAAATAAGAGATTTAACCAGAAGATTCAACTTAAGAACTCCGGTTGGCAAAAAGAATCAAATTGAACGAAGCAACGAAAGTCAAACGGCGAAAGAAAACAACTTCGTTCTACTAATCTGGATCTAGGGCAAATTTTACAGTAGCAAAAACTTGTTTAAGTTGATTAAACAGATAGAGGGTTTCGAGACGAAACTCTAGGCGCTTGAATCGCCTGATTCCGATAAACGAGCGAAAATTATACTAAATTGAAAATCGGATTAGGAATCGCGATCAGAAAAATCGCGGATTTAATCCGAGAAAAAGAAAAACGACGAACGCTTGCTATTTAAATAAACCGGAAAAACCGATCTATTTAAACAAAACCGAACCTAAAAAAATAAACCGACGAAAAACCGATCGGTTTTTTTTAAAAAACTGACAGCGCGGAAAATGAGGCGCGGCGAACCTCGGCGGCGGGATCTGGCGGCGGTGGCGGCTGGAGGCGGCGCGGGGCGGGGCTTGGGGCGGCTAGGGTTTCCCCCAGTGCTGGGCCTCGGCTTATAAAGCCCTCTCGGGCCGGTGTCCAGGTCGGACATGGCCCGTTAAGTCGGTTCGCATTTTTTAAATAGTAATTCCGCTCGGAAGAAAAAAAATAAAAAGAAATACTAAACGGACTCCAAAAATTCCAAAATAAATTTTCACGGGCTTCTAAAATCAAGCCGCACAAGGTGAACATTTATTTGGGACCTAAATGCAATTTTGAAAAAAGCACATTTTTCCTAAATTCAAATAAAACACCGAAAAACTCCGGAATAAAAACTTATTTGATTTTTTATTAAATCCTCAATATTTCTTTATTTTGGGAAAGTCATTTTATTCCCTCTCTCATATTTTTGTAATAGAAATAATTGATGATAAAATAAATAAAATCAAATGATCCTATTCTCAAAATTTGAGAAAACTCAAATATGAAAATAACGAAATCCCCAACTCTCTCCGTGGGTCCTTGAGTTGCGTAGAATTTCTAGGATCAACCAAAATGCAAAATAAAATATGATATGCAATGATGATCTAATGTATAACATTCCAAATTGAAAATTTGGGATGTTACAAACCTACCCCCCTTAAGATGAATCTTGCCCTCGAGAATCGGGTTGGCTAGAAAATAGGTGAGGGTGGTCCTTGAGCAAATCTTCCTCTCGTTCCCAGGTGGCTTCATCCTCTGTGTGGTGGCTCCACTCGACTTTGCAAAACTTGATAACCTTGCTGCGAGTGACTCGACTGGCAAACTCGAGAATCTTAATTGGTTTCTCCTCGTACGTCAAATCGTTATCCAACTGAATAGTTTCCAAAGGCACTGTGTCTCTCAACGGTATGTGAGCCATCTCCGCGTGACATTTCTTCAACTGGGAAACATGGAACACATCATGAACTCCTGACAATCCTTCGGGCAATTCCAGCTTGTAGGCCACTTCTCCCATACACTCCAAAACTCGATATGGTCCTACAAATCGTGGTGCTAACTTCCCTTTAACTCCAAAACGCTTTGTTCCCCGAAGTGGAGATACTCGAAGATAAGCTCTATCTCCGACTTCGTAAACTGTCTCCTTGCGTTTAGAATCTGCATAACTATTCTGTCTGGACTGGGCTATCTTGAGCCTATCGCGAATCAACTTCACCTTCTGTTCAGAATCTTTAATCAAATCAGGTCCACTCAAAAGAAACACCGTTGAACGATTACTTGAAAAGAGAGATTGCACCGATTGAATTAAATGGCTTGAATGAGATAACATCCTCGAAAGAGCTTGAACGAAAGCAGAGTGGAAAACACGAATCATCGAGATACCTTGAGCACTCCGGAACAATAGAATAACGAGCGTGGAATGACTGAATATAAGGTGCACCGGCATGAGAAAACATTTGAAATATGGAAAAGAATATGAACAACACCGAAAGCTTGAATTGGATCCACCGGAGAAGAAAAGGAAAATATTAGTATCTTCATGAGAATCACAGGATAAGAACATTGAAGAAAAAGAATGGAGAGACTTCACATCAATAAGATGGATACTCGGTAAAGAAATCCGAGTCCTAGGAGAAACAAGGGTGCGAGGGTTGGAAAACAAAGACAACTTGGGATGGATGAACAAACACCGTTGAGAAAGCTAAGATTGGATCTTGCGGATGTTGAAATGTTCGGATCCACTTGAAGAGAAACACATCGGTGAAAAGGATTGACATGACAAACTCGATGATCGAGAAGGGTTGGTATTCACATAGAAATATGAGAACACCGCTTGGAAAAGGTATGGAATCAACATTTGACTTTGAAGCAACTCGAATACCACAACTCAAAAACAAAACAAAGGATTGGCTTGCCAAATAAGCCAGAACAAACATATGATAGAAATTTCATCCGAAGTTTTCGTGGTGGGGCCTACACAGGCTCGATCGTACAGCACCATCATGTACAAGGCAGTGCACATGACATACGAAGCGTCCCCGAGTCGGCATAGCCAAGGACTCTTTAAGACACAACGAGACCACTGTAAAACCAACCGTGGATAGACGGACCACTAGACGTCAAACCCCAATTTCATATCATACATCTATCGGAAAGAAATCCTAAGAGCTACTTGAATTCCCACTTATAAACTCCCAAAATTTTCCGTTTATGCAATCAGGTGTTGGGGATACAGGGGAAGCATAATATCTCACCCAAAACTAGCAAATCCTACATCCAGCTGTATCCATCCTTCAACACATAACCAAGAAACCTTCGGAAATCGTCTACCTCAACCTTCGAAAAAGCATCTGTTATACGAGTTATGGCGATACTCCCGAACTCCCACCCCAGTACTAGGTGGCGTCGAGGTTATCTCACCAACAACTGCATAAAAGAGATTTTCGATGTCGGCGAAACTAAACTCAGGTATTCCAGAACTGCAACGATAAAATTGTGATGACAACACCTCGGAGCTCAACTCCCCGGGACACTGCCACAACCCCTAAATGTCAGGACGCACCAAGAACAATGTTCTCGTCACAAAACCATCGGAACGATTCCAAGATACCCGTGTGATCCTAAAAAAAATTAGTGAAATTTGAGAAGAGAAGAGTCAAAACTCTACGTCAGGATGCCTCACCAGAGCGATGAAGGGACTGAGTAAAAAGAAGTCCTAACTCTCCGATATATATAATTCCTAAATGACTCACAACATTTCTAGACTCAATAACGCCAGCGATTCGATCAAGCAGGGGGCTCCTAAGGTCGGGGAAGGCTCTGATTACCAACTTGTAACGCCCTCGATGCGGCTATATCTCCCACGTGTCGAAGCACGACTTAGAGGCATAACCGCATTGAAAGCAATGTCGCAAGTGAGGTAATCTTCACACGAACCATGTAATACATAAGGGAAAGAGAGACATAGTTGGCTTACAATCGCCACTTCACACAATTACATGAATAAAACATTACATCATCCAGATACACACAAGGTCCGACTACGAGACCAAAATAAAAGAAGACTACCCCAAATGCTACACAGATCCCCGATCGACCCCAACTGGGCTCCACTACTGATCAACTTGAAGCGGATCAACATAAAGGACAAGGTCTTCATCGAGCTCCTCCTTGAGCTTGGTTGCGTCACCTGCTCGGTAACATCGGCACCTGCAAACTTGTTTTGGAATTATCTGTGAGTCACGGGGACTCAGCAATTTCACACCCTCGCGATCAAGACCATTTAAGCTTATAGGAAGGGTAAAATGTATGAGGTGGAGCTGCAGCAAGTGACTAGCATATATGGTGGCTAACATACGCAAATGAGAGCGACAAGAGAAGGCAAAAGCACGGTCGAACAACTATGATCAAGAAGTGGTCCTAGAACAACCTACGTCAAGCATTACTCCAACACCGTGTTAACTTCCCGGACTCCGCCGGAAAGAGACCATCACGGTTACACACGCGGTTGATGTATTTTAATTAAGGTCAACTTTAGGTTTTCTACAACCGGACATTAACAAATTCCCATCTGCCCATAACCACGGGCACGGCTTTCGAAAGTTCAAAACCCTGTAGGGGTGTCCCAACTTAGCCCATCACAAGCTCTCACGGTCAACGAAGGATATTCCTTCTAGCGGGAAGACCCGATCAGGCTCGGAATCCCGGTTACAAGACATCCTCGACAATGGTAAAACAAGTCCAGCAAGACCACCCGCTGTGCCGACAATCCCGATAGGAGCTGCACATATCTCATTCCCAGGGCACACCGGATAAGCTAAGCATACGGGAGCCAACATAACCCAAGTTGCCAAGGGACGGCCCCGCACGGTGCTCTGGGTTGGACCAACACTTAGACAAGCACTGGCCTGGGGGTTTTAGTAAAGATGACCCTTGGGCTGGCCGACCCAAGGGAAAGAAAAGGCTAGGTGGCAAATGGTAAAACCAATGTTGGGCCTTGCTGGAGGAGTTTTATTCAAAGCGAACTGTCAAGGGGTTCCCATTATAACCCAACCGCGTAAGGAACGCAAAATCTGGGAACATAACACCGATATGACGGAAACTAGGGCGGCAAGAGTGGAACAAAACACCAGGCATAAGGCCGAGCCTTCCACCCTTTACCAAGTATATAGATGCATTAATTAAATAAGATATATTGTGATATCCCAACAAGTAAACATGTCCCAACAAGGAACAACATCTCCATGTTCCAACAAGGAACAAACTTCAATCTTCACCTGCAACTAACAACGCTATAAGAGGGGCTGAGCAAAGTGGTAACATAGCCAAACAACGATTTGCTAGGACAAGGTGGGTTAGAGGCTTCGTTCAACAATATGGGAGGCATGATAAGCAAGTGGTAGGTATCGCAGCATGGGCATAGCAAAAGAGCGAGCAACTAGCAAGCAAAGATATAAGTGATTTCGAGGGTATGGTCATCTTGCCTGAAAACCCGCAAGGACGAAGAATGAGTCCATGAAGAAGATAAACGGACGTAGTCGAACGAATCCTCACAACACGACGTTGTCGGAACCAACCCGAAGAAGCAACACCGGAAAGAAAGCAAACAACATAGTAAACAACCACCACATAACATGGCATGATGCACAATCAAGTATGATGCATGTCCAGTTTTAAAGAGGCATGGCATGGCAAAGTGCACAAGCGATCCTACAAATTAAGTGGGGCTCAATATGCAACTCCATTGCATATTGACGAAACACCACGTGACGTATTTAGTTCGATCTTGTTTATGTACTCAACAATATTAAATGTTGTTAAACATGGCAAGAGAGTGAAGCAAATGAAAACTACATATCTAGGCAAGTTTAAATGAGGCCGGAAGCAACGAACAACAATTCCGGTATGCATATATTAGGTTTGGTACTAATCTGCCCAAAACACAATTTTAGAGTTATTAAACATGCAAAACAAGTACACCATGTTGAACTAGGCATTTTCCACCCCATTTACATATAAAGATTATTTAAAACCGAGCTACGGTTATTTAGTTATGAAATAAATCATTTTAGCAAGTTAATTAAGCAAGTTTAAACAAACAGGATCTTAAGCATTTTAAACATAGATGGAAGTTGCATATTTTTAAACTAGATGAAAATCTAATCATATTTCATATATAATTTATTTCGATCCGATGCATGGTTGTGAAGTTATTAAATGCATGATCAACAAGGGCTTTTCTGTAAAACTGACATCTCTGGATAAATAGGAAAAACCCCCAAAACTGAAAAAAGACGTCCATGGGCTGAAACTGGCCGGCCCATTGTGCAAGGTGGGGCGCTGGATCTGGGCTTCTCACCAGAGGGCTTGGGGCGCTGCTGGGCAGCGGCCTGGCACGCTGTAGGCGCGGTCAACGCGAGGCCGGGGATTGGGGATCGAATGGACTGCTCGTTCTCTGGCTCGGGCTCGGTGTAGAAGGAAGCGGAGATCGCGGGGTTGAACATGGCGAAGCAGGGACGTCGAAGGCTGATTGTGGCGCGGCTGTAGAAACCTGGGACGGTGGCCGGCGGGAGGCAACGAGGTTGGCTGGATCCGAACAGATCCGAGCGGGGCCGATCCATTCCCGGCGGTGTGAGGCGACTCCGGTGCGGCGGAGCTCTAGCGGCGCGGGCGCGAAGCTTCAGGAAATCCTGGCATCGTTCCTGTGAGGGAGAGCTGGAGGAGCTCGGGCCTCAGGTGCTGGAGCAGAGGGGCCGAGGCGCCATGGCATGGGAACGGTAGCAGCGGCGGGGGAGCTTGGCGGCATCCATGGCTGGCGGCATTGTATGGTTCCTGCAGCGACACGGTAGAGAGAGAGGGAGCACGCGGTGAGAGAGAGAGAGGAGAGAAGGACGAGGAAGGAAGAGGTAGGGGCGTAGGTCCTGCTGCAGGTGGTCTCCGACGAAACCGGCCGACGACGAGGGACTTGAGGAGCTCCTCTCCTTTGGGTTCGAGCGGGGCAGGGAGGAAGAAAACGCATCGGACAGGAGGCAGCAGGTGCGGGATGCCTCGGGCTCCTTTGGTTTGATGCGCAGCAGACGCGGGAGGTGAGACGAGGCTGGATTGGTGGGTGGAGGAAAAGGAGGAGAAGGAGATCCCGAGGAGGATCGAGACCGGGTGGCGGCGACGGGATGGGACTGATGGGACAACTCCCCTAGATTTTAGGGTTGCTCTATTTATATAGTAAGTAGGCTAGGTTTAGGGGTATTCGATCCGTACGATCGTAATCGGGCGGTCGAGAAAAGAGGCTAGGGAGCTTAATGAACAAAACGAAGATGTTTTGTAGATGTTAGGGGATGATCCGGACACGACGGTGATGACCGCTCGGGTCGGGTCCGGAACAATTTTCGAACGCGCGTGCGAGGGGTCGGTTGGAACTTGTGGGCTGTGTAGAAGGGCTCGAGCTGAGAGAAGAGAAGAGAGAGAGAGAGGCCCGACGACTGTTTCCGGAGACCAAAAACGTCGGACGTTTGACCGACTATACTGCCGCTACAGTTTAACGGTTGGGCTATCAAACGAACTCCGAATGTGATGAAATTTGGCGGGCGACCTACTAACAACATAAAAACACCGCACGCCAACTTTCAACCCATTCCGAGAACATTTTCCGGCCACTTATAAAATAATATTTCAGACGTGCCGCGGGCGCGTGCAAGTGTGTCTGGGCTCAGAACGGACAACAGACGGAACTGGAAGACCCGGACGGATGCAAGTTTTGAAAACATGATGATGCAATGCACATGATGACATGAGGAGATGCAACACGCAAGCAAATGACAAGGCAACGTCGGCGAATAACTCGAAGACACCTGGCGCATCGGTCTCGGGGCGTCACAATATTGGAAACTAAGGGATATTAAGGCGTCCTTTTAATAGAGAACCGGAACAAAGCATTAACACATAGTGAATACATGAACTCCTCAAACTACAGTCATCATCGGGAGTGGGCCCAGTTGTTGTCACTCCGGGGTTGCTGGATCATAACCGTAGTAGCTGACTATAACTTGCAAGATCGGATCTAGAACATGGATATAATGATGACAACATAAACGGTTCAGATCTGAAATCATGGCACCCGGGCCCAAAGTGACAAGCATTAAGCATGGCAAAGTCATAGCAACATCAATCTAAGAACATAGTGGATACTAGGGATTGGGCCCTAACAAAACTAACTCGATTACATGACAAATCTCATCCAACTCCTCACTGACCAGCGAGCCTATGAAGTAATTACTCACTCCCGATGGGGAGCATCATGGAATTGGCGATGGAGAAGGGTTGGTGATGACAAAGAACGAAGATCCCTCTATCCGGAGCCCCAAACGGACTCCAGATCTGCCCTCCCGAGGAAGAACAGGGCTTGGCGGCGGCTCCGTCTCATGGATCGCGGTAATTATTTCTCCCTGATTTTTTCTAGAATAATGTGATTTTATAGTATCAGGGGGGTCATCAGCGGGGCCACCAGGTGGGTACAACCCACGTGGGCACGCCAGGAGAGGGGGGCGCGCCCTGGTGGGTTGTGCCCACCCAGGGCCCCCTCTTTGGTGGGTCTTGGCTCCAGAAATTCTTATTATTGGTATAAAAAATCCTCGCAAAGTTTCGTTCCATTCTGAGAACTTTTATTTCTGCACAAAAATAACACCATGGTAGTTCTGCTGAAAATAGCATCAGTCCGGGCTTAGTTTCATTCAAATCATGCAAATTAGAGTCCAAAACAAGAGGAAAAGCATGAGAAAAAATAGATACATTGGAGACGTATCAACTCCCCCAAGCTTAATCCTTTGCTTGTCCTCAAGCAATTTAGTTGATAAAGTGAAAGTGAGAAAGAAAAACTTTTACAAACTCTTTTGCTCTTGTTTGCATAAATAAGCTTAAACAACACCCAGGTTTTCAGCCAACATTATAACTAACCATGTCAACAATAAATCTTAAAGATTATAATGATTCATATCAATGACATAATCAGCAAGTGAGCAATAATAAGATATCTCAAATGGAAACACGTTGTCAAAACAACCATGATATAATATGGCAATAATGGTATCTCGCTAGCCCTTTCCGAGACTGCAAATCATAAATGCAGAGCACCTCCGAAGTCCAAGCAGTTACTAAACATTGTAATTCATGGTAGAAAAGATCCAGTCATGATGCACCCAACATTAGCTATACACAATGCATAAATCATGACCGTTGTGCTCTACTCTGTTTCAGGCGCTTGTTTATAGAAGGTGGTGACACAACATAAAAGTAAATAGAAAGTCCCTTCATAGAGGGAAGCAGCGATTTGCAGAGGTGCTAGAGCTCAAGTTTTTAAAACATAGATAAATGATTATTTTGAGACATGCACCCTTCTCATTCACTTCACGACCATCAGTTATCAACATCTTCCATGCTAAGCATGCTAGTGGCGGTTCCCAAGCGGAAAGTAAAGGTTTTGACTCCACTGGGAGTTTTTGTTTGATTATTTAAGAGATGAACTCTTTTTGTATTTTGCAGTTTGGGACTGGGCATCCCTATTACCGCCCATTTCCTCGTGCGATGGCGAGTGAATAAACACTCGACCTGAGGATAACATGCTTAACACGGAAGATATCGACCACCTCCTGTCATTCCATGAATGATCCAAGCACACAAAAGGGTAATTTTTTAGAAGTCTTTAGAGGTGGCACATGCAAATTTACTTAGGACGGCAGGGTAATACCGCATATAGGTAGGTATGGTGGACTCATCTGGAATAAATTTGGGTTCAAGTTTTTTGATGTACAGGTAGAATTCCCACTTAGTACACGCGAAGGCTAGCAATTTAAGATTGGGAAGCGGCCAGCTAGAGAGCAACAACGATCATAACCAGGCATTATGCATAAGTAACATTGGACACTAGCATGAGTACGATATGAACACCATGAACATAAATATTATAGAGGCTATGTTGGTTTTGATTTAACTACATGCATGAACATGTACCAAGTCAAGCCACTCGAACATTCACAGGAGGATACCATATCATCATACATACTACATCACAATCATTTTAACGCTATGCTGATATCCAAGATAAATCATTATCCACTCCCAACTACTTATGCATGGCATGAGAAACTATAATCTCTAATTTTCATTGCAAACATGTTTAATCATAATGGGCTGAAGCCTGGATAATAGGTTAAACATATTTATATAGACAGAACAAGTCGAGTTCATACCAGTTTCTCCTTGCCACGAACAACTCATCGAACATCGTCATTATTGCCTTTTACTTGCACGACCGAATGATATGAAAATAATAATAGTGCAAGAGTGTCGTGGACTAAGCTGGAATCTGCAAAACATTTTATTCAATAGGAGAAGACAAGGTAAAATGGGCTCTTATTAGGTCAACAGTTATTCATATGAGAGCCACTCAACATTTTCATCGTGGTCTTCTCCTCAGTACAACTGGAAGAAAAAGAAAAGAAATTCAGAGAAACACACTAAAATATTTTTGGAGTTTTTGGTTTCTTCAACAAGAAAATAAAATAGGAAAAACGAGAAAAACTATTTACACGGGAAAGCTCCCAACAAGCAAAAGAAGAACAAGGAAATCTTTTTGGGTTTTCTTTTTAGTACTACTACTAAGCATGCATAGAAAGTAAATTAACTACAACTATTTTTTTGGGTTTTCTAAAGTTTTTCAAACACACAAGAAGAAAGCAAGAAAATAAATCTAAGCATGGATGATACAATGAACAAATGTGAGCACCGACAAATAGAATGATATGTGAGCATGAATATAATGTCAGTTAGAAACACGTACTCCCCCAAGCTTAGACTTTTGGCCTAAGTTGGTAATCAATCAGTAGCCTGGAGGGTAGTAGGGATCCTGAGGAGCGGGCATCCACTCATCCCACTGTGGAGGTGCCTGGTGTGCTGCCTCCTCACCAGCCTGAGCGTTCCGATCGGCATGATGTCTGTAGGCATAATCCTATATCTGCCCCTGGCAACAGAATCAAACAAAGCAGGAGCAGGCAATGGAATAACATCGCGAGTCCTCACACTAAAAACTAGGTTATACGGAATAGGGATGTGAGGGGACTCGATATCAGTAAAATGGTGGTGATCCATGGCTGCACGGTCTAGGTAAACTTTGGTCAAAGGGAAATCATGAGGGCGTATCTCAACCTCGAAGTGAGCTGCCAAACGAGTAGCATAAATCCTACCATGTATTTCACCCTATGATTTATTAAGATGGAGGCAATGAGCCACAATAGCTCCCAAGCTATAGGTGTTGTCGCCCTCTAGTGCTCGACGTAAATAATAAAGTCTAGTGCACTAAGCGCACCTACTTTCTTTCTAGCAAGCAAGCATTTAGCAACAAATAAAGCAAAATAATGAATAGCAGGAAAGTGTATGCTAGCAGACATAGTGGCTGACACTCCTCTCTCATCACCCACTGTCAGAGTGCGATAAAAATTCTCAAATCCAGCCGGTCTAGGCTCAACCAAGCTCCCATCAGACGGGATCATGGATATGTCACAAAACTGATTAAGTGGTATTTGATGGTTTTCAACATATAAATTAAAGCTCACTTCAGGGGGATTATTACTAGGCAGGAAAGTAAAGCTTTGAACAAACATATTTGTGAGGATTTGTTGCTACTCACACTCATCTGTGATGAAGTCGGTGAGGCCGGCATTACCAATATATTGCATGAACCCCTCAAGAATTCCAGCCTCTTGCAGGAACGGGGTGTGTGGCCATTCGCACGGCCGTACTTCCGCCAGACTCCGAGGGTGGAGATCATTGTTAGAAGACTCCCCAATAACACCCTTGGAGTTCTTCTTAGAGCCATATTTCCTAAAGATATTCATGTCCACATACAATTTTTCCTATGAACAAAAATCTGAATTTTTAGTTCACAAATTTTCTCCAACAAAACTAATAGCAACTACTCATAGGGATACATAGAGGTCATAGCAAGCATTCAAACTACTTAGAACACTAAGAATTCAACATGCAAGCACATCTACAACAACACCAAGAGTAGCTAAGTATTCAAAGTATAAGCCACTAAAATAAAAACTAATTGGACAAATGATGGAGTCACATACCAAGCAACAATCCCCCGAAACAGTTTCAGAAACGGAGCTTCGCGCAAAGAGATCAAAATCCGCGGGTTTGAGCTCAAGAACACAGGAGAGAGAGCAAGAGTGATTTTTTTCTTGAGGTAGGTGACAATGTAGGCTAAAGAGATAAGTGAGGGGGCCCACGTGGGGACCACAACCCCCCAAGGCATGCCAGGGAGTGCTGGTGTGCCCAAGTGGGTTGTGCCCACATGGTGCACCCCCCTTTGGTTATTTTTGTACCAAAAATTCTTAAATATTCAGGAAAAAATCATATAAATTTTTCAGAGCATTCTAAGAACTTTTATTTTTGGGTCATTTTTTATTGCATGGGAAATTCAGAAAACAACCAAAACATGGCACTTTATTTTATTTAACTAATAAAAACAGAGAATAAAATGTAGGGACAGAAAGTAGTGCTTACTAAATTCATCAAGTTCATACCGTGCAAAAATGATCCATTAATAAGGTTGATCAAGTCGTATTAACAACCACTTTCGATTAGCATGAAACCAAAGAACTTTCGTAAATCACTCAGTTACCTCAATGGGCATTTGCATTTCCCCAAAAATAAGAATTTCATATTTCTTTTTGACAGTAGGTAGAGGTATTTGAAAACTTCCAATAGTGATTGTCGGAGATTTTTCACTAACATTAATAGCATTCACTTGGAATTGTTTCTTCGGAAAGTGCATCGTATGCTCATTACCATTAATATGAAAAGTGACCTTGCTTTTTATTGCAAACAATAACAGCCCTGCAGTGTTCAAGAAGGGTCTACCAAGGATAATCGACATGTTGTCTTCCTCGGGCATCTCAAGTATAACAAAGTAGGTCAAAATAGTAACATTAGCAACAACAACGGGCACATCCTCACAGATACCGACATGTATGATAGTTCATTTGTCAGCCATTTGCAAAGATATTTCAGTAGGTGTGAGTTTATTCAAGTCAAGTCTTTTATATAAAGAGAAAGGCATAACACTAGCACGAGCTCTTAAATCACACAAAGCGGTTTTCACATAATTCTTTTTGATGGAGCAAGGTATAGTTGGTATTCTTGGATCTCCAAGTTTTTTAGGTACTCCATCTTTGAAAGTGTAATTAGCAAGCATAGTGGAGACTTCAGCTTCCGGTATTTTTATCTTATTCGTGATGATGTCTTTCATATACTTTGCATAAGGAGGCATTTTCAAGATATCAGTCAAGCGAGTACGCAAAAAGACTAGCCTCAGCATCTCAGCAAAGCATTCAAATTCTTCATCATCTTTCTTTTTAGTTGACTTGGGTGGAAAAGGCATAGGTTTTTGAACGCACGGTTCTCTTTCTTTACCGTGTTTTCTAGCAATGAAGTCTCTTTTATCATACCTTTTATTTTTAGCTTGTGGGTTATCAATATGAATAGGTTGTTCTATCTCAACATCATTATCTGGTTCTTTATCATTGGTTGGTTGAGAGTCTTCATGAACCTCATCATTATCTTTTTCATTATGATTAGATGAGTGTTTATTACCAGACTGAGTTTCAACACCAGAGATAGAAATTTCATTATCATTGTCAGGAGGTTTCTCTATTTCAGGTTCACTAGGAGCATGTGAAGTCTTATCATTCTTCTTTCCCTTTTTCTTTTTAGAAGGACTAGGTGCACTAGTGTTAGCTCTTTGTGAATCTTGTTCAATTCTTTTAGGGTGTCCCTCAGGATAAAATGGTTCATGAGTCATTTTACCTCCTCTAGTTGCAACTCTAACAGCAAAGTCATGCATATTATGATTCATTTCATCAAGTAATTCTCTTTGAGATTTAGCAACTTGTTCTAATTGAGTTTGTACTATAGAAGCATGCTTTCCAACACCTCTAACATCATTTGATATTCTAAATAACAAGTCACTCAAGCGAGCAATCATATAAGAATTATATTTTAATTGTTTCATAACATTTGCATTGAAGTGATCTTGTTTTCTAATGTAGTTTTCAAACTTATGAAGGCATTGACTGGGATGCATATTGTGAGGATTGTCACTATCATTAAACTTCATAAGATTATTTACCTCTACCACCTTAGGCTTTGGTGTTGTATTAAGCCCATGTATTTCTTCAATAGGAGGTAAATTTTTAACATCCTCAGCTTTAATACTTTTTCCTTCATATATTTCTTTTCCTCTTGCATATCCTCGAGACTGAGATATAATATACCCCTCTTCTTCTGAGTGGGTTTAGGCGGTGGTTCCGGAATAGTCCAATCATCATAATTTTTCAATATGTTATTCAATAATTCTTCAGCTAGAGCAATAGTTCGTTCCCAGAAAACACAACCAGCACAGCTATCTAGGAAGTCCCTAGAAGCATCGGTTAGTCCATTATAGAAGATATCAAGTATTTCATTTTTCTTAAGAGGATGATCAGGCAAAGCATGAAGTAATTTGAAAAGCCTCCCCCAAGCTTCTGGGTGACTCTCTTCTTTAGTTTGCACAAAGTTAAATATTTCCTGTAAGGCAGCTTGTTTCATATGAGCAGGAAAATATTTTTGAGAGAAGTAATAAACCATATCCTGGGGACTACGCACACAACCGGGAGTAAGAGTATTGTACCATGCTTTAGCATCACCCTTTAATGAGAAAGGAAATAATTTGAGAATAAAGTAATCACGAGTTTTCTCATCATGAGTAAAAAGGGTGGCTATATCATTTGACTTAGTAAGATGTGCCACAATAGTTTCAGTTTCATAACCATGGAAAGGATCAGATTCAACCAAAGTAATTAACTCTGGGTCGACAGAGAATTCATAATCCTTATCATCAATACAGATAGGTGAAGTAGAAAACTTAGGATCACATTTCATTCTAGCATTCAGAGATTTTTCTTTATACATGCATAGTAATTTCTCTAGATCATCTCTATCATTAGAAGCAAGAATATCTCTAGTTGATTCTTCACTCATAACATAACCTTCCGGTACCTTAGGAAATTCATATATAGGGTGGCTAGTTCTAGCAGGTGTTTCAGGAGAATCAGTTTCAAGCTCATCATCAGATTCAACAACATCATGTTGTATTACTCTAGCAATTTGTTCATCAAGAAAATCACCAAGTGGCACATCATCATTATCAAGCAAGGTACTAGCATCATCATAAGCATCATTCATAGTAGAAGTAGCATCATTAATAACTTGCGACATATCAAGATTAATAGCATGCGGTGGTGTTGCAAGTTTACTCATAACAGAAGGTGAATCTAAAGTAGAACTGGATGGTAGTTCCTTACCTCCCTTCGTCTTAGAGGGATAAATCTTAGTCTTTGGATCCTTCAGATTCTTCATAGTGATAATATGATAATAATCCCAAGTGACTCAACAAATATATCTATGCTCCCCGGCAACGGCGCCAGAAAAAGGTCTTGATAACCCACAAGTATAGGGGATCGCAACAGTTTTCGAGGGTAGAGTATTCAACCCAAATTTATAGATTCGACACAAGGGGAGCCAAAGAATATTGAAGGTATTAGCAGCTGAGTTGTCAATTCAACCACACTTGGAGATTAATTATCTTCAGTAATATGATCAGTAGCAAAGTAGTTTGATAGTAGTGATAGTAGCAACGGTAACAGTAACAGTGATAGCAGTAATTTTTAGCAAGTGTAACAGTGATGATAGCATTAGTAACTTAGCAGAAACAATAAGGATAGATTTGTAGGCAATGGTGTCGGTGTTCTGGGAACGGGGGTCCCCAGACTTGCCTACATGCAGCCCACGGCGTAGCTCTGCAAGCAGGCCCGTACGGCCCATCTCCACCAAAAAGCATTCAAGACCCTCGCGAGGCAGACGACACAAGACCTCCTCAAGAGCGGCCTCACCAGGCTGGCTCGCGAGGGGCCGAGAGATCAAGGCAAGGCAAACCTCGCGAGGTTCCAATGACGTGAGCCATGACGATCGAGACCAGGTGGGCACCAGCGCGGACAGTGTCCTT
Source organism: Triticum monococcum (assembly GCA_034509565.1). Lineage (NCBI taxonomy): Eukaryota > Viridiplantae > Streptophyta > Magnoliopsida > Poales > Poaceae > Triticum > Triticum monococcum. The sequence continues at coordinate 483,069,036 of CM067843.1, forward strand.
GTTTCCACTTTGGTGCTAAGGAGGCAAGCGCAGATGAGGAGTACCAAGGCGTCAAGCAAAGGTTTCCATATCGGTGCAACGAGACCAAGACCAGCTGGATGGCAAGACGGAGGTCACCATGGAGCCCAAGGCGCCGTCACCACCAGAGCCTTTGGCAGGCGAAGACCACTTTTGTCAGGATAACGTGTACTAGCTATCCCCTTTCAAATTGGCCGTTGTTGGCTCCCTTCCCGCTCAATATTTGGGGAGAGGACCAGGGCCTCTAAAAATAGGATTAGCCACCACAGTAAGAGGCAACTAAAGCCGGTACGAAGAACCTCAGCCATCTCATCTTGGACTAGATCCAACCCATCCTCACACCCACCTAGCACAAGAACACCTCACCTCAGGAGGCTGTTCTTCCCCTTGTACTGTTCATCCTCATCTCGAGAGGCAATCCACCACACCACACTGGAGTAGGGTATTACACCACAACGGTGGCCCGAACCAGTATAAATCTTGTGTCCCTTGTGTTGCGAGTTCGTCGAGCTTGCCTTTGAGACCGTGGCGAAGTTGAGGGCGTGAGTTGGTAGGGGGAGATCTTCATGCGCACCCCAGTGTTCGAACCTTGAGGGTTTTGCCGGAACCCGAGATCCGACATTTAGCGCGCTAGATAGGGGTGCGTCGGAGTTTTCCTTTCGTCGATTCGCGCTCCACCATCTTCACGCCCATTCTCCATGGTTGGCGCCCTTCCGACAGGATCTATGGGTGCCCACAGTGATGGTTGGTGGCTCTGAGCCCTTGCTCCCGCCTTGCGGCAGGTGCAGTGGCCACCCAAGTTCAAGCCGGAGATGCTGTCGCGCTACGATGGCGCGACGGACCCGTCGGCTTTCCTGCTAGAGTATGAGGAGGCTGTCCTTAAGGCCGGGGGCGACGACAAGGTCATGGCTAACTGGCTTCCCATGGCCCTCACTGGCGCACTGCGCACCTGGCTGCTCAACCTCCTCGGATCCATGGTGGCATCCTGGGAGGAGTGCGCGGCCTCTTCACTGCGCGCTACGTGGCGTCGGTGCACCACGCGGTTGCGGCCCTCCTCGGCAGCTCACAAGAACCACCCTCAGATCATCACGTCAAGCCGTTCTTTCACCAGATCGACGCCACTTCCAAGTGCCCGGGGGCTCCGCCGGGCTGGGCCGCGCCCGAGGCCGACCTCAACTTTGACTCAGGGGATCATCCCATCTCCACCGTCGGCTCGGGTGCGCTCCCAATGCTTTGCACGCCCACCATCTGCCACGTGTCCATCACCAAGACGCTCATCGACGATGGCGCCGGCCTCAACGTTCTCTTTGTCGAGGCCTTCAGCCTTCTTCACGTACCGCTCGAGCAGCTCCACCCTAGCAAGCCTTTCTCAGGGGTTGGTGGAGGCTCTGCCCGCTCCCTGGGGTAGATCCGCCTCTCGTGACCTTCGGGACGCGTGACAACTACTGCACCGAGCTGGTCGACTTCGACATCGCCCACATCGGCATCCCGTACAACGCCATCTGTAAGTGCATCTAGTGCCACCCCTAGTTGGTTTTGGAGTATTGACGACAAACCTAGTTGAGGGACTAATGTGTTTGTGAGAATTGCAGGATAACACAGGTAGAAGTCCCTCATTGATTCGGTTTAGCTACCAGAGATGACCCCCAAAAATGTACGAAGACATTAAAGACAATGGTGGTTCATGAAGACATTCATGTCGAAGACAATGACATATGAAGACTCCCCATGAAGCCTTTGGAACTTGAAGACTTAGATCCTTCGTAGTTTTACTTATTCATGTTGTGTCATAGGAACCACCGTACTGTTAAGTGGGGTCCAAGAGAACCAGTCAGGATGACTGAAGTGATGCCTAATTCAAATCCTATGTCTTCGAGTGAAGACAATGAGAGAAAATCTTGTCCAGAGTCAGACAAGTCAGCTTTACTTGCAGCCCAAGTAAAGTTGCCGTGAGAGTTCAAAATCTGACCGTTAGTACACGTGTCAGTTCCTTAGTGACCCAGGGTCATTTCGGACAAATCAGGTCAGGGTTGCCAAGTGGCTATAAATAGTCCACCCCCACAACCATAAACGGTTGGCTGCTCAGATTTCAGTGCACGGCTTTTGTCGTTTGAGAGCAACCCACCTCGAAGCCTTTGAGAGAAAATCCTTAGTGAGGAGAAAAGCCCTAACCACCCAGAGCCAGAGTAATTGGGCATCACTTAAGTCTTCTTGTCTGAGTGATCTGAAGACTTATTACACTTGAGGACTGTGCATCCTCCAGACGGTTAGGCGTCGCGTTCTGAGCATCCAAGAGGAATTGTGGATTGCCGGTGAACGTAGTCTGTGAAGGTTTGGGAGTCTACCTTGAAGACTTACCAGAGTGATTGGGCGGGGTCTGTGTGACCTTAGCTCAAGGAGAAAACGGTGAGGACTGGGTGTCCTGAGCTGCGTGTTCAGGACTGGGTGTCCGGGACTGTGTGTCCTTTGGTTTAAATACCTAGCCGCTCCAACCAGACGTACAGTTGTCACAGCAACTGGAACTGGTCCAACATATCATTGTCTTCAACGTGTCACTGGTTTCACCTTCACCTCCCTTTACTTACCAGCACACATTGTGAAGCTATTGCATGCCTGCTTAATCTTCTGTCTTCACAACCTGACTGTATGATCTGTTTGGCTTCATAACTTCTTCCAACCTGATCCTCATTACACTGAAGCTATTTGTCTCTATGCTTTCACTGTACTGTATATTTGACTATGGCTTGCATTGTGTAATCTACCTTCCGCTGCATAGTTATAGGCTCGTTCACTCTATTTGTCTTCATAACTTCCACGTTTTGAAGACTTTCATAAAAATCGCCTATTCACCCCCCCCTCTAGTCGATATAACGCACTTTCAATTGGTATCAGAGCAAGGTGCTCCCTTGTTCTGTGTGATTCGGTTTAACCACCTGGAGTTTTAGCTATGTCGACTGCAGGGATAATTAAAGTCTCCGCTGCGTGCCCCATCTTCGATGGAACTGAATATCCCTACTGGAAGAATAAGATGCGCATGCATCTTGAAGCCATTGACGTCGACCTATGGTATGTCGTCGAAAACGGCGTTCCCAAGGCTGGAGAAGGTGTCACTGCGGCTGATGTCAAGAAGTTCACTCAACTGGACTCCACTGCCAAGAATATTATCTGTGGTCATCTGACCAAGGGACAGTACGGCCGTGTGAGTGCCTTGAAGACATCCAAGCTGGTCTGGGACTGGCTCTCCAAGGTCAATGAAGGCATCTCAACCCAGAGAGATCAGAGAATCAGTGTTCTTCGCAATCTCTTCAACCGCTTCAAGCGAAATGACAATGAGAATGTCCAGCACACATTTGACCGGCTCACTGACATCACAAATGAGCTTCAAGCCCTCGGCGCCACTGAGATCACCAAACATGAAATCGTCAAGACGCTGCTAAGATCACTTGACAGTTCATTTGACATCCTAGCCCTGATGATTCAAGAACGTCCAGACTTCAAGACACTCGATCCGTCTGACATACTTGAGAGGCTCAACACACATGAGTTTCAGCTTTCTGAGAAAAGAGATATCTACGGTCCAAACTATGGGCGAACTCGTGCCTTGAAGGCAAAAGCTGTGTCATCATCTGGAGAGGAATCTGACAGCAGTTCTGATGATCCTGAAGACATTGGAAGGGAACTTGCAATGCTAGTGAAGAAGTTCCAGAAATTCACCAAGAAGAAAGGCTTCAGAAAGTCTTCACGATCAAGCTCAAGGAATGATGAAGCTTCTGCGCATGACTACAAGAGGAAAACTTGTCACAAATGCAAGAAAACTGGACACTTCATCTCTGAATGCCCACAGTGGGACAATGAGAACAGAAAGAAGAAGAAGAGCAAGGAATATGACTCTGACGATAAGAATACAAAGAAATACTCAAAGTCTTCGTCCAAGTCTTCCTCAAAGTCTTCATCACACAAGAAGAGCTCATCTGGCAAGGCTCGTGCGTTTGTTGGCAAGGAAATGGATTCAGAGGAGGAGTCCGCTTCTGAGGAGGCAGAGGTGGAATCTGAGGAGGAGTCTGATTCAGGCATTGCAAGTTTGGCTATAGCCTATGTCGCCAAGTCCATCTTCAACACTGAAGACAATGACTCCATCACCATCACCGATGCAAATGACAAGGACGACTCTACTCCCACCTACTGCTTCGTGGCACGTGGTGCCAAGGTAAACACACGCACTACTCACTATCGAACATCTAGTGACGATGACTCTGATTGTGATTCAAAACCCAGTTACAAAACACTTGCTAAAATTGCAACTGAACAACAAAAGGCCATGGAACATATTCAAAAACTGTTAGACAGAAGCGATGATCTGTTGGGTGCTGAAATGACTCGTTCTGAATCCTTAATTGAAGACATAAAAAATCTTCATGTTAAGTATCAGGAACTCGAAGATCGTCTTGAGACTCTCTCAACTACTCATGAAAAGCTTTCCTATGATTATCTTCAGAAGAAGCAAGATCTTAAGAAGTTGAGAGCGGATCATGAAGATCTTCAAAAGGAAAACGAGTCACTTCGAGCCGAACAGATCAGTTCTGCTCAGGAAGGATTTGAACCACCATGCCTTAAATGCATTGAGCGTGATAATGCTATTTCTGTTGCTGAATGTTCCACTGCTACTGCTGTTGCAATATCTTCAACTGTTGAAGTGGTAACTAACCCCTCTGCTGAGGATACAGCTGCTATTGCTGATGAAAATGCTAGGTTGAAGACATTGCTTGAAACAGGGATGTACAAAAGTCTCAAAGGACATCAGACACTATGTGATGTCCTCAAGAAGCAGATTCTGAACCGAAACCCTAGCAAAGAGGGTGTTGGGTTCGTGAGGAAAATTAATGCAGATGGCTCTTACTGGAAACCTGAGCAGTACCCCAAAACCACATGGGTTGCTGCAAAGGAATCCTCATCAGATCCATCCAATCTATCTGGCTTCACTTGTGTTAATCCTATTATCATTGATGAATCCTTTGATGCAAACTATAAACTGTTTAGGAATCAGAATGGTGAAGTATTTGCCAGGTACATTGGTACTAACTGCAGGAATGGACCGCCTATGAAGAAGATCTAGGTTCCAAAAACGTGTCTTGAGAATCTTCCTATGAATGTCCTCATGACATCTCACATGAAGAAGACAAACCTCAGACCAAAGGCTTCATATGGTCCAAAGGTTTCATACAGGCAGAGGGCTCATCTGAGTTGCACTAACACAAATGCTTTGCAGGGAAACCATGCTCAGGCTCATGAGAGCGGTTCTTCAAACCGTCATTCTCATATGACCAAAAATTATTCTGCCTATTCTTATGAGTATTATTGCCCACCTGCTAGATTGTTTGCTAGGGCTCCAAAGCCAAAATTCTCAGATGCTGCACTTAGACTTATTGCTTCTAAGCCACCCTTGAAGATGTGGGTGGTTAAGAAAGCTTAACTCTCTTTTGCAGGGAAAGGTCTCCAGCACAAAACCAAAATCTTCTGATGCTATTGCTGGGGACCTCAAAAAACTCGTGGGGCGCACGATCAAATGCCCGAATGGCATCACTATGTATTTCATATCTGAATCGCATGCTACTCTCCCTGCTTGTCCTAACCTGGATCTCAGTTTTCATAATCCACTGGTTCGTCAAATGTTTTTGCTTCACAACACTCTTGGTGAAGCCTATCCCCCTAACTGCACTGTAGGGTACGACACCAGTGACTTCAGAGTCTTCAGTATGGATTATTGACAGCGGGTGTACAAATCACATGACTGGCAAGAGAAGTCTCTTTATGGACTCAACCTTACGTCCATCTGACAAGAGCCACATCACATTCGCTGACACTGGTAAAAGTAAAGTACTGGGTCTAGGTAGAGTTGCAATCTCAAAGGATCAACACATGGATAAAGTCATGTTTGTTGAATCCCTTGGCTTCAACTTAATGTCTGTCTCAATGCTTTGCGATTTAAACATGATTGTAATCTTTGGAAAATATCGTTGTCTGGTACTAATGGAATCTGACAAGTCTCTAGTGTTTGAAGGATATCGAAAAGATGATTTGTACGTGGTAGATTTCTCAGCAGGGCCACAGCTTGCAGTTTGTCTTCTCGCAAAGGCTTCAGAATGCTGGCTTTGGCATCGAAGACTTGGGCATTCTGGCATGAGGAACCTCCACACCCTTGCTAAGAAGAAGCATGTCATAGGCATCGAGGGCGTCAAGTTCAAGAAAGATCACTTATGCGGTGCCTGTGAAGCTGGGAAGATGACAAGGGCAAAACATCCTTCGAAGACAATCATGACCACTACTCAACCCTTCGAACTGCTTCACATGGATCTCTTCGGTCCTACCCACTACTCAACTTTCTCCACTACTGCTTGCCTCTATGGATTCGTCATTGTTGATGATTACTCTAGATATACTTGGGTGCACATAATCCTTTACAAGACTGAAGTGCAGGATGTCTTCAGACGCTTTGCAAATCGGGCAATGAACAATTATGGCGCCAAGATAAAGCACATCAGAAGTGACAATGGCACAGAATGCAAGAACACCGGCCTTGACACATATCTTGATACACTGGGCATCACTCATGAATTCTCAGCTCCATACACGCCACAACAGAATGGCATCGTCGAACGCAAGAACAGAACACTCATTGAGATGGCCAGAACAATGTTAGATGAGTACAAGACACCAAGAAAATTCTGGACTGAAGCCATTGACACTGCATGCCATACTATCAACCGTGTATATCTTCACAAGCTGCTGAACAAGACATCTTATGAACTTCTGACTGGCAAGAAGCCAAATGTAAGTTACTTCAGAGTATTTGGATCAAGATGCTGGATCAAGGACCCTCACCACACCGCAAAATTTGCTCCAAAAGCACATGAGGGCTTCATGCTTGGATATGGAAAGGATTCGCACTCCTACAGAGTCTTCAATCTCTTTCACTACAAAGTGGTTGAAACAGTGGATGTGCGGTTTGATGAGACCAATGGGTCACAAAGAGAGCAACTACCAGATGTACTAGATGAAGTTCCAGCCAGTGAATCAATCAAGCTAATGGGAACTGGAGAAATTATACCCTCTGAAGCTCGTCCTGAAGAAGAACTTATCATCTCAGCACCTGATCCACATGAAGACAATGCTCAGCCTGAAGACATTCCTCCCCATGATAATGTAGATCAGCAAGAGCAAAGTCTTCGACCCCTACATCCTCGTGTTGCCAATGAAGTGCAAATTGACAGAATAATTGATAGCATCAATGCACCTGGTCCACTGACTCGTTCAAAGGCAACTCAACTGGCAAACTTTTGCGGACACTTCGCATTTGTTTCAATCACAGAACCCAAGAAAATTGATGAAGCCTTTATGGAACCTGAATGGATTCAAGCTATGCAAGAAGAGCTTCAACAATTTGAGCTGAACAATGTATGGGAGTTAGTTAAGCGTCCTGATCCACGGAAGCATAACATAATAGGCACCAAATGGATATACCGCAACAAGCAAGATGAGCATGGCCAAGTCGTCAGAAACAAGGCTCGTCTCGTTGCTCAAGGATATACTCAAGTGGAAGGCATCGACTTTGACGAAACATTTGCTCCTGTGGCCAGACTTGAAGCCATCCGTATACTGCTGGCCTATGCAAATCATCACAACATAATTCTGTATCAAATGGATGTAAAAAGTGCCTTCCTCAATGGCAAAATTGAAGAAGAAGTGTATGTTGCGCAACCACCTGGGTTTGAAGATCCAAAACATCCTGACATGGTGTACAAGCTCAAAAAGGCACTATATGGCCTCAAACAAGCCCCTCGGGCCTGGTATGATACACTCAAATACTTCCTGAAGAGCAAAGGCTTCATACCTGGTTCCCTGGATCCCACTCTCTTCACAAAGACATATGATGGTGAACTGTTTGTGTGCCAAATATATGTGGATGACATTATCTTCGGCAGCACCAATCAGAAGTACAGTGAGGAATTCGGGTATATGATGCAAGAGCAATATCAGATGTCTATGATGGGGGAACTCAAATTCTTCCTCGGTCTTCAGATAAGGCAACAACGCAACGGCATCTTTATATCTCAAGAGAAATATCTCAAAGACTGCCTGAAGAAGTTCGGTATGCAAGACTGCAAAGGCTTCACAACACCAATGCCAGCCAAACATCATCTGGGTCCTGACGACAATGGTAAAGAGTTTGATCAAAAGGTATACCGCTCCATGATTGGTTCTCTGCTTTATTTATGTGCATCTAGGCCAGATATTATGCTTAGTGTTTGCATGTGTGCTCGGTTTCAAGCAGCACCAAAGGAGTCGCATCACTTAGCAGTGAAGCGAATTCTTCGATATTTGGCTCACACACCAACTCTAGGCTTATGGTATCCAAAGGGCTCAGAGTTTGATCTGGTTGGATTTTCAGACGCTGATTACGCTGGTGACAAGGTTGATCCGAAGTCCACATCAGGCACATGTCATTTCCTGGGCCGATCTCTTGTCTGTTGGTCTTCAAAGAAGCAGAACTGTGTATCTCTCTCCACTGCTGAATCTGAATACATTGCTGCTGGATCCTGCTGCGCTCAGCTTCTATGGATGAAGCAAACCCTCAAGGATTATGGCATTCATCTGAAGCAAGTGCCACTTTACTGCGACAACGAAAGCGCCATCAAGATCGCCAACAACCCAGTTCAGCACTCGAAGACAAAGCACATTGAAATTCGTCATCATTTTCTCAGAGATCATGTTACAAAGGAAGACATTGATATCATACACGTCAACATTGAAGAACAATTGGCAGATATCTTCACCAAGCCCTTGGATGAGAAGAGATTTTGCAAGTTACAGTGTGAGCTAAATATCTTGGAATCCTCAAATGTCCTGTGATCAGGCACACATCCTAACACTTATGCATGATGATGACTTAGATGTGCAACACACAAAGTAACGTATATCTTCAATCAATGAAGACATACATTCTAAGTGTGAATACATTAACGTGGAATTTGACCTCGGAGCTCCACGATAATTGTGTGCCGTGTCTAGGTCCAATACTTCCTATACGGTGGGTAGCGCCACCACCAAAAATTTTCTGCTTGAAGTGTTTTACTCATGGCATTACATTTGCTATGTCTTCACATTTGGTTTGGCTTCAATCTCAACATGTCTTCATGATTATCTTCACTATGTTGATTATATATCCACTGGTGTTCTGTCCTCTACAGCATTCACTTATAGCTATGTCTTCTTGTCTGAATCTTTTGAACTAAGTGAATGTGACCGGACCCTAACCTCTCCATGCTTCCTACCTCAAACTCTATCTCTCCAAGTCATATGCACTTTGTTGAAACTGTCGAATGTCTTCACTTCATCCTTGTCAGATGAAGACACAGAGACAAACTTTAAAACAACCTTCAATGTTGTTCCATCAACTAGAATTCCGGAGAAGTAGGAACGACTCCCGACAAACCAGGCGTGCGTGGGGTGAAACTTCCCCCACAATTCCGCATGCTGGCCACGTACTGATCAGATGCGAATCGCCAGGGGCACCTGAGTAATAGCACAGTGCTGCCCATATCCCTATAAGTACACGTTTCACTGCGGTCATTATCTCTTCTTCCTCCCTCGCACAAGCCCTAGCGCCATTGCTAACTCTCAACAACGCCGGCGACGAAGTGCTTCACTGCCGCGACCTCTCCGACGCCGTTCTCACGCCGACCGCGGACACCAGTCTCTCCGCCGTCGTCCTAAGTGTCTTCCATCGCCAAGTTAGGGCACGGAGGATCGAACTGCTCGGCCTCACCTCTCTTCTCGTCTAGCAGTTCCAAGTCTGGTAAATAACAAGCTTTTTACAACCTCTTTTGATCCTATTGATCCATCACTTTCTGCCAAAAGAGGTTTCTATTCCTTCAAGTTTCATTCCTCTTGTCTGAATCTCATAACTTGCCTAGCATATTCACTTGTTCTTCATGAAGTAGTTAGATTCCTCACTTGTAATGATCTATGGGTTCGTACAAATCTGGAACCAACTTCTTTTCTATAAAGTGAATGTCTTCACATGATGAGGTCAATGTCTTCTACACTGATTTATCTTCAAAATCTTCTGAGAATGCATATGACCTCTTCCCCTTCCCTCGCACCTTAATGCTGTCACAGGTACATGTCCGTGGGAGAATATTTTGGTTCTCATAGTCTGCATTCATTTGCAGAATTCCTACAGCATCACATCAATTCACCCGAAGCAAGTTCCTGTTGGTCAAGCAAAAGGAAGCCTTTGAAGCCTTTGAATATTTTGAAGCCTTCCAAGTTAAGCTTCATGGCATCCGAGAAACCATCAAGGAAGGGAGGCAGACAGAGACGGGGTGACACATCTAAGGATCTGCCTGAAGATTTGGCAGAAACGTACCAAACAGATCCTGAAGAAACCTATGCTCAGCGCAAGACACGAATCCAATGGATTCGCAGGTATTGGGCAGAGCAGTGGTTCCTATACCGCTTCGTCACCAAAGAATATGCAGAGAAGTGCGCCATCAAGCGGCCATGGGGAGATGCCTTGTATAAGAATCTAGTACCCCGAACCAGAGACGAAGCCATTGCTCAAGGCTTCTTTCCATGCATGGTCAGGGGTCAACAGCCAGCTGATGCACATCCATCATCCCTTCTCTGGTGTCGTGATGACACTCTGTTCAAGCGCAACTTCCAATTTGCCCAGAACTCTGCGAAGCAAAACAAGAAGGAGTTTGGATTGGACTTCAACCCTGGTCCCTCCAGACCAAGGGCAGATGGCACACGCGACGCTAATCCCAATGTCATCGGGCCATTTGCCAATCTCGACGGCCTCATCACTCACATTATAGTCCAAGGGACTGCCGTGAACGACCCTCCAGCAGACACTGAGTCTGATGATGCTCCTACTGCCCCAGAGCCGAAGCAGATGAAGAAGAAGCCAAAAGCTTCCAAGCCAGTCGCCTCCCCCAAGATCTCCAAAGCGAAGCCATTGGCCACTGCACCTCCAGAAGCCAGTGTGCAGTCTGAAGACTTATCAAGAGTCTCCAAGCCTCAAGAAGCAAAGAAACCACAGCCACACACCAGCAAAGAGCTAATTGTTGCTGTCGTTCTTCGCTGCGAAGCCATTGATCTGTCTAGTGACGAAGATCTTGGTGATGACGCTCTTGAGCAGCTCATCAAGAGCAAGGAGGAGGCTGAAATCTTCAACAATCTGCCTCTGTTCGATGCAAAAATCATCCACAACTTCATGGATGAGTGGTTTGACACGCCCAACATCAGCTTTGATGATCTGCAGCTGCCCATTGGCCTCAGCGTAGCCTTCCAAGGAGCTATCGCTTCAGAACTCGCTATTGCCCAGCGCATCGTGGAACTGAAGCAAAAGATAGATTTTGAAAAAGCTCAGTTTAAGCAGAACATGGCCACGCTCAGCGTCCAAGAGATCAAAGACTTCAAAGTCATGCTACATGAGTTGAAGGAAAACTTCATGCAGAAACGTGCAGAGGCTCAGGGTTCACGCGAGTGCATGAAGAATTTGGCTGATCTCTGCGTACAGGCCTACAATGAGGCCGAGAAGCGAAAGGCACTTGGGCGTCCCGGCATCGACCCCAGGATGGCCGCCAAGAAAAAGAAGACGCCCACCGTGGCGGAAGAAGAGGCCCCACGCCAAGAAGCTATTCCAATTGTCTTCCCCACCGCCAAGCCTAGCTCGAAGCCAAAGCGCTCACCCGCTTCAGAGCTTAAGAAGACAAGGATAGCCGAAGCTAAAGCAAGGAAGAGGAAACACTCTGAAGCCTCTCCTTCAGACCCCACCACCAAAAAGCGCAAGTCCAAGAAGTCTCGGGCTGCTCCCACAGAGCCCTTGATAGTTGAACCCCTTTCCGTTCGCCGTCCTCATGAAGATCGTCAGATGACCGTCCATGACCCTGCTCTCATCGAGGCTCAACATGATGAAGACATTCCAGCAGCCGACCCCACCGCTGCTGAAGACATTGGTCTCCAAGACAATGTACAAGATGATGCAGTCCTTCCTCAGCTCGAATCGAGTGAATTGCTCAGCATTGGTCGTCCCCTGACGCCAATCACACAAGATGCATTGTGGGCAGATCGCCCACAAGAGGAAGAGGATGAGCCCCAGCCCACTGCAACTCCACCGGCGTCGCCTGCATTCCGTAGGCTTCGCAAAGGACCAAGGGCTCAAACTGCTGACGACATTCCGGCTGCATCAGCCGAAGCACAAGCAGAAGAGCATGAAGAACCTCAAGCTCCATCTCCCCCACACCAGCAAGAAGAAATTCTCAAGGAGGCTGACACCACTGCGGCTGCCACACATAATACTGAAGCATTTGTGGAGCCAGACCAACCAACAGCTTCAAGAGATACTGAAGCAACTGCCTCTGACCCTTCTGTGCCTGTGTCTGCTGCCGGACCACAGTTCAATTATCATATTGCGCACAGGCCCCAGGTACAGAAGCCAATCCCACGACTGCCAAGGTTCCCAGGTCCAGTCACTGCTCCTGGCTCCTTCAATGTCAATAGCTTCAGGGCAGACAACACTTTCTTCAACCGCTCCAAGAACCCTTACTCAAGGGAAAAGATTGTGTCAGATAGGTTCTGGAGCTACCCACAGCGCAGCTACTACTCCTGCGTCCTCTACAACCAGAACCGTATCTTTCCACATCAGCGCCTTGAAGTTGAAGCTTTTGCTGGTCTGCCTGGTCTGGAAGAAGCCCTGGACTGCTTCAGGCAAGTTGGCCTGCTGCCGTTTGTCACGGATGAAGAGCACTGGAACGAAGAGCTTCTGCTTCAGTTCTATGCAACATTGCACATCAAGGGCTACAACAGAGATCCGAAGACTTGGGTCCTGGAGTGGATGACCGGCAACGTCCATCATGAAGCCAATGCGTTTGATATCATTGAGCTCACCGGCCTACCCACTCCAGGCGAACACTTCGAAGAAGGCTGCCAACTCCATACTGAAGCAATTGAGAGCATATTTCAGCGACCTGAGCCAAATATGAGTCAGACGCTCTCAATGATGAAGCCATTGCCTTCTGACGCACCTTACCCAACGGAGTTCTTCGTTGAAGACTTAGAGTACCTGTCGAGAACTATCTATCACATCATCAGGCGGAATCTATGGCCCGTTAAGGGGCACTCTCGATATGCCAAGGTTGAAGGTGCCATGAAGACTCTCATCTTCTGCATCCTACACGGCAAATGCTTCAATGCCCAGGATCTCTTCATACGTCAACTTGCTGCGTCTGGCTCAGATCTCTTTGGTCTGAAGATTTATGCTCCATGGGTTATGAGGCTAATCAAGCTCCACTCTGCAATGTCATATCAGCCCTCAGCCCGCAACCACAGAATCTTCTTACCCGATGTGGACACCTCTGCTGAAGCCATTTATCCTGAGCCTGCCAAACAGCCACTAAGTCTTCAGAATGCAGAACGCCACAGCTTCACTCAACATGATGAAGGTGTTGAAGCCATTTCCAGAGTCTATCCAATGGCTGGCACCACACGTGCCCCTGCATCCACTGAAGCCACTGACAGCGAAGCTGGACAGAGACCCAAGAAACGCGCTCGTACACTCACTGATCATGAACTTCTTGTGGCTCTGCATCAAAAGCAAGATAGGCATCACGACTGGCTCAAGAGGCAGATGCACAGTCTCATGCAAGACGTCAATCGCATCAGGAATCTGGCCACCAAGAACGCCTTCGTCGCACACGAAACCTATCGCTGCACTTGGAAAGGCCTCACTATGATGTGCACTGAAGCTGAATTGCAAGAGGATGGCTTCAAGGAGCGTTTCAAGTTTGACTACACCCCCCCCCAGAAGAGCTGTGTTGCGTGGGACTCCGTCACTTGAAGAATCCGAGTTCTCTTCCTCTGCTGCCACCGTGACGGGGAAAATCATTGAGGAAGAAGACGACGCCACATCACCACCAATGTCTTCAGCGCGTGTCGTCACTGCCCCAAGCTCGCCTGCACCACCAAACGTCTCCACCAACCCTGCTGCGCCTGGGAACGCATAGAAAACTCTATGTCTTCAAACCTTTTTGGTCATCATTGACAAAAGGGGGAGAAGCATATGAAGTTTATAGTCTTCAAGCGGGTCAATAATATGGGCGGGTGCTTTATATTTTGCATTTTGCTTCGTGCTTACAACTCTTGTTTTGCTACATTTGGTTCTTTGAGTTGTAACACTTAAACTTGATGGCCGTCTACTACTATGTTTGCCACTGTGTTCTTGCGAAGATAAATTCCGCATGTACGACGATAATATCCGCACTCTTATCATTTCGCAGACGTCCATTTTTCATTATGCATATCATTATCTTCATATATCTTTACGTGCATGATGGATTGTCATCATAAGTTGAAGCGGATTCCCACAAATACAACCTGCTATGTGCATTTGCATTCCAGAAGCAAATCACTTAATATGCACATCTTCAGGGAGAGCCCTTGCAACATATGAAGACAATTCCTTTCCAATTTCACAAATTATATTCCCCGTTGAAAACTTCAACTAGTTTGTCATCAATCACCAAAAAGGGGGAGATTGTAAGTGCATCTAGTGCCACCCCTAGTTGGTTTTGGAGTATTGACGACAAACCTAGTTGAGGGACTAATGTGTTTGTGAGAATTGCAGGATAACACAGGTAGAAGTCCCTCATTGATTCGGTTTAGCTACCAGAGATGACCCCCAAAAATGTACGAAGACATTAAAGACAATGGTGGTTCATGAAGACATTCATGTCGAAGACAATGACATATGAAGACTCCCCATGAAGCCTTTGGAACTCGAAGACTTAGATCCTTCGTAGTTTTACTTATTCATGTTGTGTCATAGGAACCACCGCACTGTTAAGTGGGGTCCAAGAGAACCAGTCAGGATGACTGAAGTGATGCCTAATTCAAATCCCATGTCTTCGAGTGAAGACAATGAGAGAAAATCTTGTCCAGAGTCAGACAAGTCAGCTTTACTTGCAGCCCAAGTAAAGTTGCCGTGAGAGTTCAAAATCCGACCGTTAGTACACGTGTCAGTTCCTTAGTGACCCAGGGTCATTTCGGACAAATCAGGTCAGGGTTGCCAAGTGGCTATAAATAGTCCACCCCCACAACCATAAATGGTTGGCTGCTCAGATTTCAGTGCACGGCTTTTGTCGTTTGAGAGCAACCCACCTCGAAGCCTTTGAGAGAAAATCCTTAGTGAGGAGAAAAGCCCTAACCACCCAGAGCCAGAGTAATTGGGCATCACTTAAGTCTTCTTGTCTGAGTGATCTGAAGACTTATTACACTTGAGGACTGTGCATCCTCCAGACGGTTCGGCGTCGCGTTCTGAGCATCCAAGAGGAATTGTGGATTGCCGGTGAACGTAGTCTGTGAAGGTTTGGGAGTCTACCGTGAAGACTTACCAGAGTGATTGGGCGGGGTCTGTGTGACCTTAGCTCAAGGAGAAAACGGTGAGGACTGGGTGTCCTGAGCTGCGTGTTCAGGACTGGGTGTCCGGGACTGTGTGTCCTTTGGTTTAAATACCTAGCCGCTCCAACCAGACGTACAGTTGTCACAGCAACTAGAACTGGTCCAACATATCATTGTCTTCAACGTGTCACTGGTTTCACCTTCACCTCCCTTTACTTACCAGCACACATTGTGAAGCTATTGCATGCCTGCTTAATCTTCTGTCTTCACAACCTGACTGTATGATCTGTTTGGCTTCATAACTTCTTCCAACCTGATCCTCATTACACTGAAGCTATTTGTCTCTATGCTTTCACTGTACTGTATATTTGACTATGGCTTGCATTGTGTAATCTACCTTCCGCTGCATAGTTATAGGCTCGTTCACTCTGTTTGTCTTCATAACTTCCACGTTTTGAAGACTTTCATAAAAATCGCCTATTCACCCCCCCTCTAGTCGATATAACGCACTTTCACCATCCTTGGGTACCCGGCCCTAGCTCAGTTCATGGCGGCGACCCATCCGACCTACAACCTCATGAAGATGCCCGGGAGCAAGGGTGTCCTCACAGTAGTTGGGGACACCAAGGAAGCCTTGATGACGCTCAAGCTAGCCCTCAAGACTGCCACGACATCACGGCCCGCCGACGGGGATGCCTCCAAGGCCAAGGGAGCCGCACCAACCAAGAAGAAAAGCAGTTTTTCACTCAAGACAAGGCAGAAACCAAGCAAGTGCCAGTCGAGGAGGATGGGTCCTCGGGGGCAACCTTTACCATAGGCGCCAACCTTGAGCCTGATTAGGAGGAGGCGCTGGTGAAGTTCTTGCGCGCAAACAAGGAAGTGTTCTCTTGGGAGCCCGATGAGCTGGTAGGGGTCCCAAGAGGGGTGATAGAGCACCACCTGAAGGTGTGCCCCAACGTACGCCCCGTCAATCAGAGGGCAAGGCGTCAGTCCACGGAGAAGCAAGCTTTCATCATCCAAGAGACCCGCAAGTTGGAGGCTGCGGGTGTCATTCGCGAGGTTCGGTACCCCCGAGTGGCTAGCAAACCCCGTCGTCGTGCCCAAGAAAGGCGGGAAGGAGCGAATGTTCGTCGACTTCACCAACCTCAACAAGGCATGCCCTCAAGATCCGTTCCCCCTTCCACGCATCGACCATATCGCCGACTCCACTGCCGAGTGCGGCTTGCTGTGCTTTCTGGATGCATTCTCAGGATATCACTAGATCAAGATGACGGTAGAAGATGTGGAGAAGACAACCTTCCTGACCCCATGTGGGGTGTACTGCTACACTTGCACGCCTTTCGGGCTATGCAACGCAGGCACAACCTTCCAGTGGCTCATGCACATCGCCTTGGGTCGGCAACTCGGGAGGAACGCTGAAGCCTACGTCGACGACATCATGGTGAAGTCTCGGGAGGCGAGGACCTTGATCCAAGACCTGAAGGAGACCTTTGAAAGCCTCCGCCAAGTGGACTTGCGACTCAACCCAGAGAAGTGCATGTTTGGCGTCCCTTCTGGTAAGCTGCTGGGCTTCCTTGTGTCCCACAGGGGGATCAAGGCCAACCCAGAGAAGGTCAAGGCCATTGAAGACATGAGTCCACCGCAGACCCTCAAGGAAATGCAGAAGCTTGCTGGACGGGTGACCGCGTTGGGACGCTTCATTTCCAAGCTGGGAGACTGTGCCCTACCCTTCTTCAAGCTAATGAAGAAGAAGGGCCCATTCGAGTGGACCCCGGAGGCCGACCGAGCATTTCAAGACCTCAAGAGATAACTGACTAGCCCTCCAGTGATGGTGGCGCCGCGACCTCTCGAGCCCCTAGTGCTTTATCTTGCCGCCACTCCCCACTCCGCCAGCGTGGCTCTAGTGGCGGTTCAGGAAGAACACCAAGCGAAGGGCGCATCACGCCGAGCTACGCCCCCAGCAGAGACGACGCAAGACAAGGAGGGCGCCGCAAGGGCCGCAGCAGCGACGATAGAGGATCAAGCTCAACAGGACGACGCCCCCGAACCCGCAAAGGCCCTGACAAACGATTAGGCGTTGGGGGCTCCACCACCTCAGGAGGCACCCCAACTCCCGGAAGGTGCAAGCCTCATCAGCGCACCTGCCCTCGTCGAGCACCCGGTATACTTCGTCAGCACGGTGTTGCGGGATGCAAGAGCACGGTACCTGATGCCTCAGAAGCTCCTACCCGCGCTCCTGCTGGCCTCACGTAAGCTGTGGCACTACTTTCAAGGCCACCCCATCAAGGTCGTCTCGGCCTACCCACTGGAGAGGGTGCTCAGGAGCCCCAACTCCGCCAGGAGGGTCGCCAAGTGGAACATCGAGCTGCAGACATTCCAGTTGGAGTTCAGCACCGCCAGGGTCATCAAGGGAGCCGCGCTCACCGATTTCGTGGCAGAATGGACGGACGCCTCGGCGCTTGAAATAGGCGAGGACCGGTCCCTCTTGCCGGGAAGTGAGGCGCCCGACGGCTGGGTCATGTATTTCTATGGTGCCTTCGCGCGCCAAGACGCGGGGGCTGGAGCGGTGCTCTTCTCGCCCACTCAGGACAAGCTCTACTACGTTGTGCAGCTCTGCTTCCAGTAGGGCGAGAAGGTCTCCAACAACATTGCAGAGTACGAAGGCCTCATAGCTGGCCTGAAGGCCGCGGCGGCACTGGGGGTGAAGCGTCTCACCACCAAGGGCGACTCGCAACTCCTCGTCAACTTCTCCAACAAGGTGTATGAGCCGAAGGATGAACACATGGAGGCATACCTCACGGAAGTGCGGAAGATGGAGAAGCAGTTCCTGGACTTGGAGTTGCAGCACGTGCCCCGGGGAACTAACAAGGAAGCCGACGACATCGCCAGAAGGGCATCCAAGCGACAGCCCCAAGAGCCTAACGTCTTCGAGGAGCGGCTCTTCAAGTCATCGGTGACACCACCGCTTTCAAGGACAGCGCAGCCCCGGTAGGAGCTCCCGTCGCCACCTGCCGCGGGAGCCCCAGCTTGTGGCCCAACTTCGGGAGCACGTCTACTCTTGGCGCTCGAGCCCTAGGAGTGATGCTGGACCAAGGAATTCAAGGAATACCTGACGCAAGGGACGCTGCCGGAGAAGGAGGAAGACGCGGAGCGTGTGGCCCGGCAAGCCACGACATACTGCATCCAGGATGGTGAGTTATACAGGAAGCGACCAAATGACGTTTCATTGCATTGCATCTCCAAGGAACAGGGGAAAGAGCTGCTAGCCAACATACACGGCGGGGACTGCGGGCACCACTCGTTGTCATGAATCCTCATCGGCAAGCCATTCCGCAGCGGATTCTACTAGCCTACGACGCTCAACGACGCAGCTAAGCTGGTGAGGTCCTGCGAGGCCTGCCAATTCCATGCCAAGCAAATCCATCAGCCACCTTAGGGCCTCCAGACCATTCCACTCTCGTGGCCGTTCGCAGTATGGGGACTGGACATCCTGGGCCCATTCCCTCGAGCACCTGGGGGCTACCGATACCTCTATGTTGCCATCGACAAGTTCACCAAGTGGGTGGAGGTGGAAGCCGTCCACACCATCCCAGCTGGCTCTGCGGTCAAGTTCATCAAGAGCCTCGTGAGCCGTTTTGGCGTCCCTAACCGCATCATCACCGATAATGGCTTGCAGTTCACCAGTAATCTCTTCAGAATGTACTGCACTAACCTTGGAACACAGATTTGCTACGCTTCAGTGGCGCACCCCCGGAGCAATGGCCAAGCTGAGCGCGCCAACGCGGAGGTCCTGAGAGGCCTCAAGACCAGGACCTTCAAGAAGAAGCTCGAAGCCTGCGGCAGGGGCTGGCACGACGAGTTGCAGTCCGTGTTGTGGTCCATCCGCACCACCTCCACCAAGCCCATAGGCGAGACCCTGTTCTTCCTCATCTACGGAGTAGAAGCGGTCCTCCCTCACGAGGTCAAGCATCGCTCCGCACGGGTCCTGGCGTTTGATGAGACGCAGGAGGACTCCACACGGGGATGGACCTCGTGCTGGGGGAGGAACGCCGCCGCGAAGCTGCACTACGGGCGGCAAGATACCAGTAGGCGCTACAGCGGTACCACTGCTGCAGCGTCCGCTCCAGGATGCTCGAGGTGGGTGACCTCGTCCTGAGGCGGGTGCTCTTCAGGGAAGGGTTGCATAAGCTCTCACCCATGTGGGAGGGCCCGTTCAAGGTCGTCCATGTCTCCAGGCCTGGCGCCGCGCGCCTGGAGACACATGATGGGGTACCCATCTAGAACGCTTGGAACATCCAGCACCTCCAGAAGTTCTACCCGTGAAGAAAGGCCTAGCGCCTATGAAGAAGGCCCAGTCCCTGTAAAGATCTCCGCTCGTGACACTCTCACGTAATAATGAGTGGGGCTGTACACGCCCCGGAGTCTCAGGAGTGCTGCCCTCGGGCCTCTGGGGCTCCCTCCCACGTCCTAGTGGAAACACTTAGCTCCGCGCTGGTGAGAAGACATGAAGACTAGACTAGGTGCCGGACGCGGCTTTTCATTTGCTTTCCGTAGTTGGCTCACCTCTTTTAATTGAAGTTTGGTTCTGGTGTTCTTCGCTGATTTGGTTCCGTCGCCTTCTGCCTCTGTTTTCGTCTTCAGTTTAGCCTGTACTCTCTCTCTCTCTCTCTCTCTCGCATTCCTCGCGAGGGGGCTGGACGGGTGCCCTCGTGAGCGTTTTTCCTTTTCTACCTTTCGTCTGCTTTTCGTGAGGCACCCTCGTTCGAGCCCACAAACTGGCACACCTCTCCTAATCCGTGCCCCTTGGGTACCGCAATATGAAGCGCTGGGTAAAGGCCAGCGGCGCCTGTGACCAAGGCTTGGGTGAACGATAAGCCTCTTGATGAATTTTTTGCAGTTCCTAAGCGCCTACCAGGCCAAGGAGGCCTCGACAGGCACCAGGAAGCAAGCGCCTCGTGAGGAGGAGACTACTCCGAGCAAGTCAAGCTAAGTTATCTCTACATAAAATGACGATGTTGTGACACAACACAGGAACGATAAACATAGCAAAATACTTGAGAAACCATAGTTTGTTGCACGCCCCTCGGGGGCCCATACTGGCTTCTTTCTTGATACAGGAAGGAAAGGAAGAACGAAATAAAAGCGGCGCATGCCCCTACAGCGGTCCGCGAGGGCGGGCTCTTAGCGCCGTCCCGAGCTCAGCCAGGCCCCTCCTCGCGCTTCAAGGAGGCATGATGACGAGGCGACCCACTCCCGCCTTCGAAGCGGGCATGGCGGCGTGTCGTAACCACCGTTGCTGGAGCTGTCGCCGGGGGAAGAGCCGTCGTAGCTGGACGAGACGTGGTCGGCACCAAGGGAAGGTTCGCCCTCATCCTCATCACGACCGTCGCCAAGGCCGAGCACCTCCTCGCCTTCGTTGACCTCGGGGCAGGTTCTTCTCTCCATCGGAACAATAGGGCCGTTATGCTTATTACTAAACTTGTTGAAGAGATGAAATAGAACCAAGGTCTATCTTTTTGAGCACCCGGTGCAGCGACCATCTTCCCCAAACACCTTCACGTAGAGGGTCGCGTCACCATCATAATTGAAATGGAGGGTGCACCGCCTGCCTAGGCCGCGCGCGTAGGCAAACATCTGCCAGCCACGGGCCAGGGCTATGTTGCCCGTGACGGAGACCTCAACCGCGACCCAGGAAGCCATGCTACAGTAGCCATCCGCCTGTATCCAGAGCGCGCCTAGACCTGAGGCCGGCAGCTTGTCGGTGAAGAAGCGCGGGAGCTAAAGCCAGTTGTCGGCCGGGTTCTCTGGCCAGACGACGAACTCCGGCAGCACCTCCGCCGAGTGGAAGCGCGGCAGGGGAGGGCGCGCGACCACGGCACGTCTCCCTTCATCAACAGAACTGCCATGACCGGAGCAACCCCTGCCACGCGAAGCGGCACTGCCGCGGCTGTGGGGGGCCGTGGCGGGGGTCACGGTGTGCTTGCGGGGACGGCCGCATCCACGCTTGGGCACCAGAGAGCCGGGCCCCTCGCGAGGGGCCTTCCCCTTCTTCGCGGCGGAGAACCTCTTCGACGGCGCCATTAATGTTGCAACTAGAGATGGAGCAAGGGGGAGAAGCGAGCGGAATGGGAAGAGATGGGCGATGGGGGCTCTGCCCCCCTCCCCATTTATAGCAGAAGAAGGCCAACCAGCCCCCTCCCTCCATGATCACAGGTAATGATGGTTTCTCCTTGCATGCAGCAGGGACTCGTCAAGTCATGGGGAAGCGGAGACGCCCACGACCAATCAACCGCCATGCGTCGACCAAGGCCGCAGGCTATTGGGGCCCGCGGCGCTCTGAACTTGCCCTTTGGCTTCGCCTTGGGCCCGGGGGCTACTGTCGGTGTTCTGGGAACAGGGGTCGCCAGACTTGCCTGCCTGCGGTCCACGGCGTGGCTCTGGAAGCGGGCCCGTACAGCCCATCTTCACCAACAAGCATTCAAGACCCTCGCGAGGGGCCAAGCCTCGCGAGGCGGATGACACAAGACCTCCTCAGGAAATGCCTCACGAGGCTGGCTCGCGAGGGGCGGAGAGATCAAGGCAAGGCAAACCTCGTGAGGTTCCAATGACGTGAGCCATGCCGATCGAGACCAGGCGGGCGCCAACCCGCACAGTGTCCTTGTTTCCTCTTTGGTGCTAAGGAGGCAAGCGTAGGCAAGGAGTACCGAGGCGTCAAGCAAAGGTTTCCATATCGGTGCAACGAGACCAAGACCAGCAGGACGGCAAGACGGAGGTCACCATGGAGCCCAAGGCGGCGTCACCACTAGAGCCTTTGGCAGGCGAAGACCGCTTTTGTCAGGATAACTTGTACTAGTTGTCCCCTTTCAAATTGGCCGTTGTTGGCTCCCTTCCCGCTCAACATTTGGGGAGAGGACCAGGGCCTCTATAAATAGGATTAGCCACCACCATAAGAGGCAACTGAAGCCGGTACGAAGAACCTCATCCATCTCATCTTGGACTAGATCCAACCCATCCTCACACCCACCTAGCACAAGAACACCTCACCTCAGGAGGCTGTTCTTCCCCTTGTACTGTTCATCCTCATCTCGAGAGGCAATCCACCACACCACACTGGAGTAGGGTATTACACCACAATGGTGGCCCGAACCAGTATAAATCTTGTGTCCCTTGTGTTGCGAGTTCGTCGAGCTTGCCTTTGAGACAATGGCGAGGTTGAGGGCGTGAGTTGGTAGGGGGAGATCTTTGTGCGCACCCCAGTGTTCGAACCTTGAGGGTTTTGCCAGAACCCGAGATCCGATAATTGGATCGATGACTTGTTGGATGATATTCATCATGTGACAGTTACAACCTTGGGCGATATGGCACTAGCTCCAGTTCATCGATATAATGTAAGCATGTATTCTGTAAATAGTCATACGTGCTTTATTAAAAGAACTTGCATGACATCTTTTGTCCTACCCTCACGTGGCAGTGGGGTCCATACTGGAAACTAAGGGATATTAAGGCCTCCTTTTAATAGAGAACCGGAACAAAGCATTAACACATCGTGAATACATGAACTCCTCAAACTACGGTCATCACCGGTAGTGGGCCCGGTTGTTTTCACTCTGGGGTTGCTGGATCATAACTGTAGTAGGTGACTATAACTTGCGAGATCGGATCTAGAACATGGATATAATGATGATAACATAAACGGTTAAGATCTGAAATCATGACATCCGGGCCCAAAGTGACAAGCATTAAGCATGGCAAAGTCATAGCAACATCAATCTAAGAACATAGTGGATACTAGAGATCGGGCCCTAACAAAACTAACTCGCTTACATGATGAATCGCATCCAACTTCTCACCGACCAGCGAGCCTACGAAAGAATTACTCACTCCCGATGGGGAGCATCATGGAATTGGCGATGGAGAAGGGTTGGTGATGATGAAGAACGAAGACCCCCCCCCCTATCCGGAGCCCCAACGGACTCCAGATCTGCCCTCCCGAGGAAGAACGGGGCTTGCCGGTGGCTCCGTCTCGTGGATTGTGACAATTCTTTCTCCCTAATTTTTTTCTGGAATAATGTGATTTTATAGCATCAGGGGGGGCCATCAGCGGGGCCACTAGGTGGGTACAACCCACCTGGGCGCGCCAGGAGGGGGGGCACCCTGGTGTGTTGTGCCCACCCAGGGGCCCCTCTCTGGTCGGTCTTGGCTCCAGAAATTCTTATTATTGGTATAAAAAATCCTCACAAAGTTTCGTTCCATTCCGAGAACTTTTATTTCTGCACAAAAACAACACCATGGTAGTTCTGCTAAAAACAGCGTCAGTCCGGGGTTAGTTTCATTCAAATCATGCAAATTAGAGTCCAAAACAAGAGGAAAAGCGTGAGAAAAAGTAGATACGTTGGAGACGTATCAACGACGTTCGGACACACCATTACATTGTGGTATTCCAGGTGGCATGAGTTGTGAAACTATTCGACTTTGTTTGAAATGAAGGCCAAACTCGTAACTCAAATATTCATCTCAGTGATCATATTGTAGAAACTTTATTTTCTTGTTACAATGATTCTCCACTACACTCTGAAATTCTTTGAACTCAGACTTGTGTTTCATTAAGTAGATATACCCATATCTGCTCAAATCATCTGTGAACGTCAGAAAATAACGATACCCGCCGCGAGCCTCAACACTCATCGGACCACATACATCAATATGTATTATTTCTAATAAGTCAGTGGCTCGCTCCATTGTTTTGGAGAACGAATTTTTAGTCATCTTGCCCATGAGGCATGGTTTGCAAGCATCAAATGATTCATAATCAAGTGATTCCAAAAGCCCATCTACATGGAGGTTCATCATGCGTTTTACACCAATATGACCTAAACAGCAGTGCCACAAATATGCTGCACTATCATTATCAACTTTGCATCTTTTGGCATCAATATTATGAATATGTTTATCACTACGATTGAGATTCAATAAACCATTTATATTGAGTGCATGACCATAGAAGGCTTTATTCATGTAAACAGAACAACAATTATTCTCTGACTTACATGAATAACTATATATGCCCTAGAGGCAATAATAAAATTGTTGTTTTCTATTTCCTTATATCATGATAAATTTTTATTATTCATGCTAGAATTGCATTAACCGGAAACTTGATACATGTGTGGATACATAGACAAAACACCATGTCCCTAGTAAGCCTCTACTAGACTAGCTCGTTAATCAAAGATGGTTAAGTTTCCTAACCATAGACATGTGTTGTCATTTGATGAACGAGATCACATCATTAGGAGAATGATGTGATGGACAAGACCCATCCGATAGCTTAGCATAATGATCGTTCAGTTTTATTGCTATTGCTTTCTTCATGTCAAATACATATTCATTCGACTATGAGATTATGCAACTCCTGGATACCGGAGGAATGCCTTGTGTGCTATCAAACATCACAATGTAACTGGGTGATCATAAATATGTTCTACAGGTATTTCTGAAGGTATTTGTTGGATTGGCATAAATCTAGATTAGGATTTGTCACTCCGAGTATCGGAGAGGTATCTCTGGGTCCTCTTGGTAATGCACATCATAATAAGCCTTGCAAGCAATGTGACTAATGAGTTAGTTGCGGGATGATGCATTACAGAACGAGTAAAGATACTTGTCGGTAATGAGATTGAACTAGGTATAAAGATACCGATGATCGAATCTCGAGCAAGTAACATACCGATGACAAAGGGAATAACATATGTTGTCATTACGGTACGACTGATAAAGATCATCATAGAATATCTGGGAACCAATATGAGCATCCAGGTTCCGCTGTTGGTTATTGAACGGAGAGGTGTCTCGGTCATGTCTACATAGTTCTCGAACCCGTAGGGTCCGCACGCTTAACGTTCGATGATGATTGTGTATTATATGAGTTATGTAATTTGGTGACCAAATTTTGTTCGGAGTCCCGGATGAGATCACGGACATGACGAGGAGTCTACAAATGGTTGAGAGGTAAATATTGATATACAGGACGATGGTATTCGAACACTGGAAGTGTTCTGGAGGGTACCAGGTACATATCGGGTCACCGGAAGGGGTTCCGGGCGCCCCCGGCAAAATATATGGGCCTTATGGGGCAAGAGGGGAAACACACCATCCACAAAGTGGCTGGTGCACCCCCCCCCCCCCCCCGCCCATATGGGCTGGCCAAATTGGAGTAGCAAACGGGAAGGAGGAAAGGAAAAAAGGGAATAGGATCCCCCCTTCCCCCTCTTCCCTTCCTACTCCGAATAGGAATAGGAAAGGGGGGAGGCCGAATTGGGAGGACCCCAAGTAGAATTCCTCCTACTTGGGGCACCCCCTTGGCTGCCTCTCCTCCCCTACAACCTATATATATGGGGGGCACCTCTAGAACACACACCAGCGATTGTTAGCCGTGTGCGGTGCCCCCCTCCACACTTTACGCCTCTGGTAATATTGTCGTAGTGCTTAGGCGAAGCCCTACGCGGATCACTTCACCATCACCATCACCACACCGTCGTGCTGACAAAACTCTCCCTTGACACTTTGCTGGATTGATAACCCACAAGTATAGGGGATCGCAACAGTTTTCGAGGGTAGAGTATTCAACCCAAATTTATTGATTCAACACAAGGGGAGCCAAAGAATATTCTCAAGTATTAGCAGCTGAGTTGTCAATTCAACCACACCTGGAAACTTAATATCTGCAGCAAACTGTTTAGTAGCAAAATAATATGATAGTAGTGATAACAGTAACAAAAGGTAACAGTAGTAAAATCAATGTTTTTGGTATTTTGTAGTGATGATAGCAATAGCAACGGAAAAGTAAATAAGCGGAGAACAATATATGGAAAGCTCGTAGGCAATGGATCGGTGATAGAGAATTATGCCGGATGCGGTTCATTATGTAACAGTCATAACCTAGGATGACACAGAACTAGCTCCAGTTCATTGATATAATGTAGGCATGTATTCCGAATATAGTCATACGTGCTTATGGAAAAGAACTTGCATGACATCTTTTGTCCTACCCTCCCGTGACAGCGGGGTCCTTACGGAAACTAAGGGATATTAAGGCCTCCTTTTAATAGAGAACCAGAATAAAGCATTAACACATAGTGAATACATGAACTCCTCAAACTACGGTCATCACCGGTAAGTATCCCGATTATTGTCACTTCGGGGTTAACGGATCATAACACATAATAGGTGACTATAGACATGCAAGATAGGATCAAGAGCACTCATATATTGATGAAAACATAATAGGTTCAGATCTGAAATCATGGCACTCGGGCCCTAGTGACAAGTATTAAGCATAGCAAAGTCATAGCAACATCAATCTCAGAACATAGTGGACACTAGGAATCAAACCCTAACAAAACTAACTCGATTACATGATAGATCCCATCCAACCCATCACCGTCCAGCAAGCCTACGATGGAATTACTCACACATGGTGGTGAGCATCATGAAATTGGTGATGGAGGATGGTTGGTGATGACGATGGCGATGGATTCCCCTCTCCGAAGCCCCGAACGGACTCCAGATCAGCCCTCCCGAGAGGTTTTAGGGCTTGGCGGCGGCTCCGTATCGTAAAACGCGATGATTTCTTCTCTCTGATTTTTTTTCTCCCCAAAACTCAATATATGCAGGTGGAGTTGGAGTCGGAGAGGCAACAGGGGGCCCATGCGGTAGGGGGCGCGCCCCCCACCCTCGTGGCAAGACGGTGGGCCCCATGGCCTTCATCTTTGGCAGTTATTTTTCTTATTTTCTGAAAAGTGGCTCCGTGAAGTTTCAGGTCATTCCGAGAACGTTTGCTCCTGCACATAAATAACACCATGGTAATTCTGCTGAAAACAGCGTCAGTCTGGGTTAGTTCCATTCAAATCATTCAAGTTAGAGTCCAAAACAAGGGCAAAAGTCTTTGAAAAGTAGATACATTGGAGACGTATCAACTCCCCGAAGCTTAAACCTTTGCTTGTCCTCAAGCAATTCAGTTGATAAACTGAAATTGATAAAGAAATTTTTTTACAAACTCTGTTTGCTCTTGTTGTTGTAAATATTTAAAGCCAGCATTCAAGTTTTCAGCAAAGATTATAACTAACCACATTCTAAATAACGCATAGGTTTCAAGTTTACTCATATCAATGGCATAATCAACTAGCGAGACATAATAATAAATCTCGGATGACAACACTTTCTCAAAACAATCATAATATGATATAACAAGATGGTATCTCGCTAGCCCTTTCTGAGACCGCAAAACATAAATGGAGAGCACCTTTCAAGACCAAGGACTGACTAGACATTGTAATTCATGGTAAAAGAGATCCAGTCAAGTCATACTCAATGTAAACTAGCAGTAATGAATGCAAATGAAAGCGGTGCTCTCCAACTGGTGCTTTTTAATAAGAGGATGATGACTCAGCATAAAAGTAAATAGATAGGCCCTTCGCAAAGGGAAGCAGGGATTTGTAGAGGTGCCAGAGCTCGGTTTTGAAATTGAGGTGAATAATATTTTGAGTGGTATACTTTCATTGTCAACATGACAACCAAGAGATGGCGATATCTTCCATGCTACACACATTATAGGCGGTTCCCACACAGAATGGTGAAGTTTATACTCCCCCTTCCACCAACAAGCATCAATACATGGCTTGCTCGAAACAACGAGTGCCTCCAACTAACAAGAGTCCCAGGGGGAGTTTTGTTTGCAATTATTTTGATTTAGTTTGCATAAAGCATGGGACTGGGCATCCCGGTGACCAGCCATCTATCTCGTGAGTGAGGAGCGGAGTCCACTCCTCTTGAGAATAACCCGCCTAACATGGAAGATACAGACAGCCCTAGTTGATACATGAGCTATTCGAGCATACAAAACAGGATATTTATTTGAAGGTTTAGAGTTTGGCACATACAAATTTACTTGGAACGGAAGCTAGATACCGTATATAGGTAGGTATAGTGGACTCATGTGGAATAACTTTGGGGTTTAAGGGATTGGATGCACAAGTAGTATTCCCGCTTAGTACAGGTGAAGGCTAGCAAAAGACTGGGAAGCGACCAGCTAGAGAGCGACAACAGTCATGAACATGCATTAAAATTAATCAACACCGAATGCAAACATGATTAGGATATAATCCACCATGAACATAAATATAGTGAAGGCTATGTTGATTTTGTTTCAACTACATGCGTGAACATGTGCCAAGTCAAGTCACTTAAATCATTCAGAGGAGGATACCACCCTATCATACCACATCATAACCATTTTAATAGCATGTTGGCACGCAAGGTAAACCATTATAACTCATAGCTAATCAAGCATGGCACAAGAAACTATGATCTCTAATTGTCATTGCAAACATGTTCATTCATAATAGGCTAAATTAGGAACGATGAACTAATCATATTTACAAAAACAAAAGAGGTCGAGTTCATACCAGCTTTTCTCATCTTAGCCAGTCCATCATATAACATCATAATTGCCTTTCACTTGCACGACCGAACGATGTGAAAATAATAATAATAGTGCACGTGCATTGGACTAAGCTGGAATCTGCAAGCATTCAATAAACAGGAGAAGACAAGGCAATATGGGCTCTTTGGTCAGATCAACAATAATGCATATAAGAGCCACTTCAACAATTTAATTATGGTCTTCTCCTAACGACCCCCAAAGAAAAGAAAAGAAATAAAACTATTTACATGGGAAAGCTCCCAACAAGCAAAA
Source organism: Triticum monococcum (assembly GCA_034509565.1). Taxonomy (NCBI): domain Eukaryota; kingdom Viridiplantae; phylum Streptophyta; class Magnoliopsida; order Poales; family Poaceae; genus Triticum; species Triticum monococcum. Next base: position 483,098,266 of record CM067843.1, read on the forward strand.
GAAGAACAGGAAATATTTTTGGGTTTTCTTTTTAATTACTACTACAAGCATGGAAAGTAAATTAATTAAAAGCTACAACTATTTTTTTTGTTTTTCTTAAGGTTTATTAAACACACAAGAAGAAAGCATAAAAAGGAAAGTAAACTAGCATGGATGATACAATGAAAAAGTATGAGCACTAACATCTAGCAATGAGTGTGTGAACATAAATGTAATGTCAGTGGGAAATACGTACTCCCCCAAGCTTAGGCTTTTGGCATAAGTTGGTCTATGGCCACGGCTAGCCTGGCGGATATGCATAATAATAGTTGGGGTCATACTGCGGGGAAGAAGAGGAAGACTCAGCTTGCCACTGGCTGACAATCATCTCCGGATCCCACTTTTTTTTGACCATGAAGACTGCAAGGCTTGCACCCCACAGCATTTTATTAATTAAGCCAAAATAAATACAAGGTATGCATCCTCAAGGTGAGGATGAAGGAAAAACAGAGAGAAAAACCCTAAGAGAAGCTATACAGGGAAAGGGAAAACTATACCTAATAATTACAGAGGAAAGAAAAGCAATAGCAACTCTCCTCAAGGAGGAAGAAAGTCAATCCACTTAAGGAGGGCTTCCCTGTATTTCTGTTTGATCCGATGAGAGAGCAGAGTAAGATCATGAATGAAACCATTCCTCCATGCCCTGAAAGTTGGTTGGATGTTCCGGAAAGCTCTATCATTCCTGACCTTCCAAATATTCCACCATGCCGTAAACACAACCTCCCCAAAGAAAGGCTTGTTGAAATCCTTCCTAGCTTGACGAGCAATACCCGCCATATCATTACCACCTGTCCATTCAATTTGTAGATAGTTCCACACACGAGCGCTATAATTGCAGTGGAAGAAAAGATGGTTTCTGTCTTCCAGAATTCCAGTGGGACAAAGAACACATTCTGGTCCCTCATTAATCTTCCAATGCCTCCTCTGAATCATGTCTTTAGTGTTAACCCTGTCCATAATTACAAGCCAAGCAAACATCTTGATCGACATGGTGCAGCAACTTTTCCATACCCACCCCAGAATGGGGTTTGATACCATTGGCTGATAGACAAAATCATAAAACCTCTTTGCAGTAAAATCTGCTTTCTTGCCATGTCTCCAGCTCCAGCTGTCCTTGGAGGTATTATCCAACTGGAAAGACCTCATTAGGGAAGAAAGTTGCTGCAATTCCTAAAAGGCTTGTGCAGTGAGAGGTAAGTAGAGTAGGTCTTGGAAACTACTAGCCGCAAAGACTTCCTTGACTGAGAGATTTTTGTCAAGACAAAAGGAGTAGAGCCTGGGAAATCAATCTTGCAGTGGGACTGAGGTGCTGCCAATTTGCCAATAGTCAGACCAGAACAAAACCGTATCACCCGTAGAAACCTCAACCGAAGTAACTGACCGAAAATTATCCATCAGCTTACATACATCTCTCCACCAAAAGGAGCCACAAAGAACAGTGTCATGTGGAATCCTCTGAAAATAGTAAGAGTCCCAAACTAACTGCACCCATGGCACCTCCATCTTGTTGTAAAATTTATTGAGATGTTTCAGCAGAAGAGCATCATTTTGTAAACCTAAGTTCAGTATTCCAAGCCCTCCCTTGGACTTAGGTCTACAGACAAGCGGCCAAGCCGCCAGTGAGTGTCCCCTTTCCTGACCATACTTCCTCCATAAACACTGCCTCTGAATTCTTTCCAGTTGTTTCAAAATGCCCTGAGGAAGTGACAAACTGGAAAGGAAGAAGATAGGCAATGAAGAGATGACAGAATTAACTAATTGCAATCTGCTCCCTTGAGGTAAAAACCAAGAGCTTGCTGTCAATCTTCTCTCCATACAATCCACAAGGGGAAGAAGATCCACAATTTTTGGCCTGGTGGTCCCCACTGGCAGACCCAGATAAGTAAAAGGCATCTTGCCTAAATTACAACCAAAATAGGCAGCCAGATCTGAAGCATCTTGGTCAGTCACATTGATGGGATACATTGAGGATTTATGAAAATTAATTTGAAGTCCAGTTGCCTGAGAGAAGGAATGTAAAACTCATTTCAAAGCCCTCAATTGATCTTTATCAGCATTGAAGAAAAGCAGCGTATCATCAGCATATTGGACAACAGGGAAATCTGGGTCATGTGTAGGCAGAGGCCTACTAATAAGACCTTGCTGAAGAAGATCATTTATCAATGTTTGCAAGAGATCCGCCGTAATAACAAAGAGCAAGGGAGAAATGGGATCCCCCTGCTTCACTCCACATTTGCACTTGAAGTGATTCCCAGGAACTCCGTTCAAATGAACGGAAGAAGTGCCAGAGGACAGCAACTGTTTAATCCAAGTGATCCATCTATCGTCAAAACCTTTTGCAATTAGAATCTTTATGATAGCCTCATGCTGGATAGAATCAAAAGCCTTTTCGAAATCCAGTTTAAGCAAAATGATGGGCCTCTTAGATTGATTACACTGGTGAATGTACTCAAAAGTCCAAGCAAGACAATCCTGGATTGTTCTTGATTTTATGAAACCATATTGATTTTTATGCACACATTTGGTGATCTCCTGTTGGAATCTATTAGCTGCCAGTTTGGTAAGAAACTTCAAACCCACTGAGGTAAGAGAAATTGGCCTAAAGTCCCCTACACCCTCCGGTGACTGCTTCTTAGGAATCAGGGTAATGTATGCGTCATTCAAGTTCTCCAATTGAATTGTTCCAGCATGAAACTTCTTAACCAACTGGATGAAATCAGCAGAAATTATGTGCCAACACTTTTTCAGAAAAAGCCCATTAAAGCCATCAGGCCCAGGGGCCTTGTCAATGGGCATTTCCTTGATAACCTGCTCAATTTCTTTCATATCAAAAGGGTTTGTGAGCACCTCCAGACCCTGGACCCTAGGAATAAGGGACAAGATGTTTTCATCCAAACAAATTGGCCTCACTGTCCCCATTCTGCTTCGGAAGGCTGACAAGAATTCCTTGGCCATTTCGTCATGGTTTGACGTTGTTGATCCATCAGACAACAAAAGACTGGCAATAGAGTTTTTTCTGTATCTCTCAGTTGCCATAGCCTGAAAGAATTTTGAGTTCTCCTCACCCACTTTAATATACCTGATTGTACATCTCTTCCTCCAGTAGAGATATTGCATGTGCAGCAGGCGCTCATGATGCAATTTTGTGATTTTTCTGAAATTAAACTCAGGCCTGGACAAAGATCTTCTGTCCTCAAGATTGTCCAACCAAAGAATTACCCAGTTACACTTCTCAAGAAACCGTTTGATATGTGATAACCCCTTTTGCCACTTTTTCAGTGCAAACCTCAACGCCTTTAGTTTGTCCACAATTATAGCTGAAATATGAGTTTTACGAGAGGGTCTATTCCAGACCTCCTGAACACACTCCATAAAACCAGCCTGATGGATCCAAAAGTTTTCAAACCTAAAAATATGTGCTTTTGGAATTGCTGTACTGATGGTCACCAGACAAGGCACTTGATCCGACGCAGTTTTGGCCAAGGGGGTCAGTTGTGTCATGGGGTAAATGTGTATCCAACTCGCCGATGTGAAAACCCAATCTAACTGCTCCAAAAGAGGTCTGTCCTGCATATTAGACCAAGTAAATTTTCGTCCTTTCAAGGGAAGTTCCAGTAATCCCAAATGGCCAATTATCTCATTGAATATAAACATGTCGTTTATATCACCCCTAGGTAAGTTCCTATTATCAATTGAACGGATGAAATTGAAGTCTCCCATCAACATCCACAACTGATCCGGATCAATATCTAAGTTGTAAATCCAAGAAACAAACTCATCACGTAACTCACCCGACAAGGGCCATACACATTCACCATGAACCATTTCTCATTATTGTGAACCGAGGTAAACTGCATAACTATAGCGTAAGGCTTAACTTCAAGCAAGGTACCACGGAACACATCTGAACGCCACACTGTTAATAGGCCCCCAGACGCTCCATTAGAGGGAGACTCCACAAATTGATCAAAGCCATGGGGACAAATGCTTTTAATGTCTGAACGCGAGCAAGTGGAAAGCTTAGTTTCCTGCAAGCAAAGAACTGAACACTGACTCTCTATCACTTTTTCCCTGACAGAGCGCTGTCTAGCTCCAGAATTGAGACCACGAACATTCCAACATAACACTTTCCAGCTACGCGTTGTAACACGATTCATTAAAAACCACAGCGTCTAGTAGCAAAAGAAATATGGCACCTAATGCCATACCATCCATAATGAAAGAAAGTTCAGGACCCCAAAATGTCTCGTCGCAGACTGAACTCAGTTCAACATAAAAGAAAACAACCATAACCGGCACCTTCAACATAGAAGTTAACATAAGAAACTACGCTGTGGATGTAGACGAGTCCTCCTATGGATTAGCCATAAGCTTGTCCACCGAAATGAGCGCAGGGTCAATCTCTAATTCCTCACCCACAGCTTGCAGAACCTGAATCGGAGTGTGAGGCGGTGCCGCAGGTAGAGCATCTTCAGAATCCTCCACTGGAGTGGGCTGGGCCTTGTCCTCCATGGACTTTGCACGAGGATGCTTCTTGGATGGTTGCAGTGACAGCTGTTCAAAAACCACGTTCTTGTAGCCATCCAATTTTGCCGCGCTCCTTGTGCATCGCCTTAGAGATGTGTCGACCACAGGAGTCTTCTTCTTCTCTTGCCGTTTACGCGCAGTTGACTGCTCAACAGAAAAGACCAAGCTGGATTGAACTGAGACAGGAACAGCAGAACTATCCGACCCCCTTCTTCAGAAACAGAGGCTTGGACATTGACAGCAGGCAGCTCCTCAAATAAGGCTCTGGCCACCGGGCGCTTCGCCAAGACAAACTGTCTGGTCACAGGCACCACAGGCAGAGAGGCAGCTAAACAAGAAATCATCCTTGATTCATCGAAGGCAATGGACCAAGACCTCTTCGAGTAAATGACTGTGCCCAGCGGCTTGAAGAAAATGGACCTGGGAACTTCTTTAACCGAGAAATCAACCATCAGATTCTCAAAAGATCTTTTCCACACCATCTCCGGAGGAAGGGGAGGACCAGCCACAATGTGTGCCATGCCAATAAAAACTTCATGCTGCTGAATCACCGGAGGCTGGTAGGGCACAATGGCAAGCTGATTTTCTTCAAAAACCGGATGCTGAGCTTCGGGGAGTGGTAAATTATGCTGCTGTTGGATATCATCCTCTTGTTGAAGCTGCTCGACAGAGGCAGACCCTTCCGGCTGATCAATGACTATTGAAACTTGATCCTGTTCAGGAGCAGCAGGGTTTGGGGCCTGCTCGATCTCTGCATCATCTCCCCACATGGCATTTCCCCAACCAGGAGCGTTGTTATTCATAGGCGAAGGGGGTGGAGCAAGGGGAGCATCATTCCAACCAAGCATTGGGTAGGGAGGCAAAGCAAACATCAAATTATCCTGCACCAGATTACCAGGTAAAGGATGAGGATTTCCATCCAAGGGCATGGGATCTTCGTCATGTGGCATCTGGTCTGCAAAATCTGCACCTAGAACATAGCAGGCAGCAGTCCAAGATACTTGTGTATCACCATACTCCGCAAAGTCACGAAAGACAACATCTCTTGGAACCAAAGGCGTATCCGGAAAATAAGCTTCCACTAGGGTCCGGACTAGATAAGGATCCTCACTATCCAAAGAGATAAATTTTCCAAAAGTGCCTACCGCCTGCGAGATATATTCAGTGGTGCGATAATCCAGAGGAATCCCAATGAACATTAACCCGCCCTTGCGAAAACCCTGTATCCCTCTATAATTTTGTCCATCATCATGCTTCATAAATCTGATAGAGCGATCATTACCCAAAGGAAATGGTGCATGCTGGATCAATGTGTATCTCACTGACGGATCCCTGACTTGGAACAGCCCAACCCCATGAAACCATGGCTGCGCAGATCGAACAAAAATACCTCTATTATGCAGAAACTGAACCACTTCTTCCCGCACTGGGCCGAACGGCCCCTCCGGCTCCGGCATCACCTCTGCAACCATGAAGTCCTCGTGGCGACGAGCCGGACGCGCAGCGGGCGTGAAGAAGGTGCGAGGTAGCCGACGATCGCCCCCATCAATGATATGATGACCCCGGGGCGCAAAGCGCTGGGGATCAAGCTCATAGTTCGCCATGGAATAGCCAGTAGCAGGTCGGGGGTTTTCTTTGGCTTGAGGAGAGGGGAGATGTAATGTGGGCGGCGGCGATGGGACTGGACAGTCTATCCCAATAACGCCGGCTCTGTTCCCATGAGTAGCAGCAGATTCCGATAAACTCGTTTTTTGTTGCACCAAAATTGGCCTCCAAACCAGACCCTTGGAGCGCGCGAAATCATTACAGTCTCGGCTAGAGTGACCAGGACGAGAGCAACTCGTGCAGACCGCTCGCATTCCACAAGTCGCTGACAGGTGGCCCCTTTGAGAGCAAATTGTACAGGTAATCACGCGGTCCACCATGTCATCGACCATGGCCTCAAACTGCCTCGCGGCCTCTTGAGATGAAGGGATATCTGGACAGTGGCCCAAAGGAGTTGAGATCATAGGCGTAGATGGCCCAGAGGCAGATGGGCTGGGCATTGAAAGTGGGCTAGTGGTCAGGCGGGCCTCCATGGGAACTGGGTCGGAGGGCAGACAATTCATTTGAATAGGCGGCAATCCCGCCCCTGCGAAACGTGCGGGCGAAATCCCAGCATGCACGGGTGATCGGTCCTCCGAAACCGGATCAGGCACCGGTGGAGATGAGTCCGGCCGGCTCAACGCCGGCAACGGAGTGACTGTACCAAAAACAATGGGTGGACGTGCCACCGTCCAACGCAAGTCCACATGTGGCGATGGATGAATGACCACACGTTCATGAGCAGGGAGATCATATCCCGCATCACACATGGTATCAATGCATTCTTGCGTAGCCGGATATCTATATCCCTTGCAAGCCGAGTATCGCTCAAAAGTGGCAAAAGAAAGCTTTTTCTGTGCCGAAGTAACAGATTTTAAAGCTGATCTAGCCGGAGGCTTGTTCATGGCTAAAAGGCCTAAAGTTGATCGACGCTTGGTAGGACTAACTAGAATCCATGCAGCATCACATTCCTTCCTCCAGATACGGAGTTCTCTAGTCCAATTAGGTCCCCCATTACCCCACAGATGAAAATAGCACTTGAACAGATCACATGCATATGAACGAAGATCCATAATAAGAAAACCAACTTGTTGGCAAGAGACATGGAAGGAATAAACCTTATCCTTGATATGCTCAACATGAAGCTCAATTGCCGAACCTCCAATCGCTGCTTCTAGAGCCGCCGCCACAGAATCCTCCGTGAGACGAAAGACATGGCGGCTAAATGAAACCACTAATTTAAATGACCTCCTGTGCCCTGAAGGATGGATCGTAAGGCTAGTAGATCTGAAAACCTCATCTGCAAAAACCCTACCCTTGGAGAAATCCAAGCCAAGGGTAGATCCACCAGATGAACCCATAGGAGATGGGTATTTCCAAGAACCTGAGAGGACGCCGGAGCCGACGAGCGGTGGGAATCCGCAGATTAGTGGAGAAAGAGGGAGATCGCCGGAGAAGGTGAGAGCGCCGTGGCGGGTGGGAGCGCCATCTTTTTTTCGTGGGGAGTTGATGAACATCTATCTCCGGATCCCACTGGTAATTAGACTGTCGTGAAGGATCAATTTGTGGTTCCGGCTCTGGCTCCTCAGCTGGTGCATGGTTCCGGTAGGTGTGAATAGCCTTCAACGGAACAAGGTACGTGCCTACAGACAAATCAAACAAAGAAGGAGCAGGCATGGTAATAGTCTCAAGATGATGTTTGTTAAAGAACAATTGATATTTAATTCTCCTTCCCTATTCTTAACAATAAAATCATGTGCCACCATACTTTTATAATCTAAATAAACACGAGGCAGCACTTTTTCTTCCTTCTCAGAATGCCTAATAGGTATGTTAAAATGTGCAGCTAGGCGTGAAGCATAGATGCCTCCAAATATGGGGCCCTTTGTACGGTTCAGGCTTAACCGTTTGGCAATAATGCCGCCCATACTAAAAGTGTTATCACTGTATAAACCTTGGAGCAAAATAATAATATCAGGGATACTAAGGTTTCCACTGTTTCCGCGACCAATTAAGCAACGACTAGAAAATAATGCAAAGTAGCGTAAGACAGGAAAATGTATGCTAGTGATTCGTGCATCGGAAACCTTCCTTGTTTCCCCTACAGTGATAGTATCAATAAACCCCTCCACATCAGCACGATGTGGTTCTTCTGTCTTGCCCTCAAAAGGAACTAAACAAATCTGACAAAAATCATAAAGCGACATCTCCTTATGCTCATCATATAATTGAAACTCCACCGTAGGTGGTGAGTTCCTAGAATGAAAATGAAAGTTTTGCACAAAGGTATTTGTGAGTAAGAGATACTGATCGCATTGGTCATGGAGGAAAGTGGTGAGGCCTGCATTATGAGCCAATTCATGAAAATCTTCATCAATCCCGGCTGCTCTCAAGAAATCCTCGGAAGGCCATTCACACGCCCGAACCTGCACGGTCCGAGGCAGATTATACTTAGGCTTTGGTGCATTTTCATTCGAGCTTTGGCTCGATGAGCCCCTCAAAAGTCTCCTCATCATTTTCTGAAAAAATCTGAAATTTTTAGTAACTTCAAAATAAAGGTAAACCAAACTCAATAATATTGGTAGCAACTACTCCTACAAGTGCCTAGGGCCTATATCATGCATCAAAACTACTTGGAACCATATAAATTTGACATGCAAGCTCAAGAACAGGGTCACCTAAGCAACACAAATTTGCAATGAATAAAGCACTAGAACAAAAACTAATTGGACCAATGGAGGATTCACATACCAAGGAACAATCTCCCCAAGCAGTTTTGTGAGAGGTGCTTTGAGCAAGGAGATCGAAAATGGCAGCAAGATGAGCTAGAACTCGTGCTTGAGCTGGATATTTGTGTTTGTGGGAGGAAGATGAAGTGTGTGGGTACAGGAATAAGTGGAGGGGGGCCACTATGGGCCCACGAGGCAGGGGGCGCGCCCTAGAGGGGTGGGCGCGCCCTCCACCCTCATGGGTAGGTGGTTGACCCCCCTGGTGTGTTCTTAGTTCCATAAATCCTCAAATATTCTAGAAAAAATCATATTGAAATTTCAGGGCATTTGGAGAACTTTTATTTTTGAGGTATTTTTATATTGCACGGATAATCAGATAACAGACAGAAAAATATTTGTTTTTATTTAATTTAATATAAATAACAGAAAGTAAAAGTGGGGTACAGAAGGTTGTGCCTTCTAGTTTCATCCATCTCATGATCATCAAAAGGAATCCAATAACAAGGTTGATCAAGTCTTGTTAACGAACTCATTCCGAATAACATGGAACTGGAGAAATTTCGAATAACACTATGTTACCTCAACGAGGATATGCACATCCCCAATAATAAGAATATCATATTTCTTCTTGACAGTTGGAAGAGGACATTCAAAACCTCCAAATATAATCGATGGAATTTTTCCAATAGAGTTGATACTATGAACTTGAGGTTGTTTCCTCGAAAAGTGTACTGTATGCTCATTACCATTAACATGAAAAGTGACATTGTCTTTAGTGCAATCAATAACAGCCCCTGCACTATCCAAAAAGGGTCTTCCAAGAATAATAGACATACTATCGTCCTCGGGAATATCAAGAATAACAAAGTCCGTTAAAATAGTAACGTTTGCAACTACAACAGGCACATCCTCACAAATACCGACAGGTATAGCAGTTGATTTATCAACCATTTGCAAAGATATTTTAGTAGATGTCAACTTATTCAAATCAAGTCTACGATATAAAGAGAGAGGCATAACACTAACACCGGCTCCAAGATCACATAAAGCAGTTTTAACATAGTTTCTTTTAATGGAGCATGGTATAGTGGGTACTCCTGGATCTCCAAGTTTCTTTGGTATTCCACCCTTAAAAGTATAATTAGCAAGCATGGTGGAAATTTCAGCTTCCGGTATCTTTCTTTTATTTGTAATAATATCTTTCATGTACTTAGCATAAGGATTGGTTTTAAGCATATCAGTCAATCGCATGCACAAAAAGATAGGTCTAATCATTTCAGCAAAGCGCTCAAAATCCTCATCATCCTTTTTCTTGGATGGTTTGGGAGGAAAAGGCATGGGTTTCTGAACCCAAGGCTCTCTTTCTTTACCATGTTTCCTAGCAACAAAATCTTTCTTATCATAACGTTGATTCTTTGATTGTGGGTTATCAAGATCAACATCAGGTTCAATTTCTATATCAGTATCATTACTAAGTTGAGCATCATTATGAACATTATCATTAACATTATCACTAGTTTGAAATTCATTACCAGATTGAGTTTCAGCATCAGAAATAGAAATATCATTTGGATTCTCAGGTGTTTCAACAATAGGATCACTAGAAGCATGCAAAGTCCTATCATTTTTATTTTTCTTCCTTTTAGAAGGACTAGGTGCATCTATATTATTTCTCTGAGAATCTTGCTCAATTCTCTTAGGATGGCCTTCAGGATACAAAGGTTCCTGAGTCATTCTACTAGTTCTAGTAGCCACTCTAGCAGCATAATCATTATCCTTACTATTCAATTCATTCAGCAAATCATTTTGAGCTTTAAGTACTTGTTCTACTTGAGTGGTAACCATTGAAGCATGTTTACTAATAAGTTTAAGTTCACCTTTAACATTAGCCATATAATCACCCAAGTGTTCAAGCATATTTGAATTGTATTTCAATTTTCTACCAAAATAAGCATTAAAATCTTCTTTCTTAGCCATAAATTTATCAAACTCATCTAAGCATGGGCTAGAAAATTTAGTAGATGGGATTTCAGCTTTATCATATCTATAGAGAGAATTTACCTTTACTACCTATGTCGGGTTATCAAGACCATGAGTTTCTTCAATAGGTAATGGATTAAGATTATATGTTTCTTCAACAGGCGGTAAATTAAGACCATGTATTTCTTCAATAGGAGGTAAATTCTTAACATCTTCAGCTTTAATACCTTTCTCTTTCATAGATTTCTTTGCCTCTTGCATATCTTCAGGACTGGGAAATAGAATACCCCTCTTCTTCGGAGTTGGTTTAGGAATAGGCTCCGGAGGTGTCCAATTATTTTCACTTTCCAACATATTATTCAATAGAATTTCAGCTTCATCCGGTGTTCTTCCCCTAAAAACAGAACCAGCACAACTATCCAGGTAATCTCTGGAGGCATCGGTTAGTCCATTATAAAAGATATCAAGTATTTCATTTTTCTTAAGAGGATGATCAGGCAAAGCATTAAGTAATTGGAGAAGCCTCCCCCAAGCTGGTGGGAGACTCTCTTCTTGAATTTGCACAAAATTGTATATATCCCTTAAAGCAGCTTGTTTCTTATGAGCAGGGAAATATTTAGCAGAGAAGTAATAAATCATATCCTGGGGACTACGCACACAACCAGGATCAAGAGAATTAAACCATATCTTAGCATCACCCTTTAATGAGAACAGAAATATTTTAAGGATGTAAAAGTAACGAGTTCTCTCATCTTTAGTAAACAGGATAGCTATATCATTTAATTTAGTAAGATGTGCCACAACAGTTTCAGATTCATAACCATGAAAAGGATCGGATTCAACCAAAGTAATTATATCAGGATCAACAGAGAATTCATAATACTTATCAGTAACAAAGATAGGTGAAGTAGCAAAAGCAGGGTCAGGTTTCATTCTAGCATTTAAAGATTGCTTACTCCATTTAGCTAATAATCTTTTGAGTCCAGTTCTATTTTGGCATGCTAAAATAGCTAAAGAAGCTTCTTGATCAAAGACATAACCCTTAGGAATTATAAGTGATTCTTCATCATCACTTTCATCAGTATCATCAGATTCAATATTTTCAATCTCTCTAGCCCTAGCAAGTTGTTCACCAAGAAAATCACTAAGTGGCATAGTAGTATCAGGCATAGAGGTAGTTTCATCATAAGTATCATGCATAGCAGAAGTGGCATCATCAATAACATGCAACATATCAGAACGAATAGCAGAAGCAGGTGCAGGTGTCGCAAACTTACTCATAACAGAAGGTGAATCAAGTGCGGAGCTAGATAGCAATTCCTTACCTCCCCTCGTAGTTGAGGGATAGATCTTGATTTTTGGATCTCTCAAGTTCTTCATAATGATAAGCAGATATATATCCCAAGTGACTCAAAGAATAGAGCTATGCTCCCCGGCAACGGCGCCAGAAAATAGTCTTGATAACCCATAAGTATAGGGGATCGCAATAGTTTTCGAGGGTAGAGTATTCAACCCAAATTTATTGATTCGACACAAGGGGAGCCAAAGAATATTCTCAAGTGTTAGCAGCCGAGTTGTCAATTCAACCACACCTGGAAACTTAATATCTGCAACAAAGTGTTTAGTAGCAAAGTAATATGATAGTAGTGATAACGGTAACAAAAGGTAACAGTAGTAAAAGCAATGTTTTTGGTATTTTGTAGTGATGATAGTGAAGGAAATATGCCCTAGAGGCAATAATAAAGTTATTATTTATTTCCTTATATCATGATAAATGTTTATTGTTCATGCTAGAATTGTATTAACCGGAAACATAATACATGTGTGAATACATAGACAAACATAGTGTCACTAGTATGCCTCTACTAGACAGCTCGTTAATCAAAGATGGTTATGTTTCCTAACCATGAGCAAAGAGTTGTTATTTGATTAACGATGTCACATCATTAGTTGAATGATCTGATTGACATGGCCCATTCCGTTAGCTTAGCACCCGATCGTTTAGTATGTTGCTATTGCTTTCTTCATGACTTATACATGTTCCTATAACTATGAGAGTATGCAACTCCCGTTTGTCGGAGGAACACTTTGGGTGCTACCAAACATCACAACGTAACTGGGTGATTATAAAGGAGTACTACAGGTGTCTCCAATGGTAGATGTTGGGTTGGCGTATTTCGAGAATATGATTTGTCACTCCGATTGTCGGAGAGGTATCTCTGGGCCCTCTCGGTAATGCACATCACTTAATCCTTGCAAGCATTGCAACTAATGAGTTAGTTGCGAGATGATGTATTACGGAACGAGTAAAGAGACTTGCCGGTAACGAGATTGAACTAGGTATTGGATACCGACGATCGAATCTCGGGCAAGTAACATACCGATGACAAAGGGAACAACGTATGTTGTTATGCGGTCTGACCGATAAAGATCTTCGTAGAATATGTAGGAACCAATATGGGCATCTAGGTCCCGCTATTGGTTATTGACCGGAGATGTGTCTCAGTCATGTCTACATTGTTCTCGAACCGTAGGGTCCGCACGCTTAACGTTACGATGACAGTTATTATGAGTTTATGCACCGAAGGTTGTTCGGAGTCACGGATGTGATCACGGACATGACGAGGAGTCTCAAAATGGTCGAGACATAAAGATTGATATATTGGAAGCCTATGTTTGGACATCGGAAGTGTTCCGGGTGAAATCGGGATTTTACCGGAGTACCAGGAGGTTACCGGAACCCCCCGGGAATCATATGGGCCATAGTGGAAAGGAGAAGGGGGCAGCCCAAGGTGGTCGCGTGCCTCCCCCCTCCCCTAGTCCTATTAGGACTAGGAGAGGTGGCCGGCCCCCCTCTCTCTCTTTCCCCTTTGATGAATCCTATTCCAACTAGGATTTGGGGGGGGGGAGTCCTACTCCCGGTAGGAGTAGGACTCCTCCTGGCGCGCCCCAAGGCTGGCCGCACCTCTCCCCCCTTGCTCCTTTATATACAGGGGCAGGGGGCACCTCTAGACACACAAGTTGATCCTTGAGATCGTTCCTTAGCCGTGTGCGGTGCCCCCTGCCACTATATTCCACCTTGATCATATCGTTGTAGTGCTTAGGCAAAGCCCTGCGTCGGTAGAACATCAAGATCGTCACCACGCCATCGTGCTGACGGAACTCTTCCCCGACGCTTTGCTGGATCGGAGCCCGGGGATCGTCATCGAGCTGTACGTGTGCTAAGAACTCGGAGGTGCCGGAGTAACGGTGCTTGGATCGGTCGGATCGGGAAGACGTACGACTACTTCCTCTACATTGTGTGATCGCTTCCGCAGTCGGTCTGCGTTGGTACGTAGACAACACTCTCCCCTCTCGTTGCTATGCATCACCATGATCTTGTGTGTGCGTAGGAATTTTTTTGAAATTACTACGTTCCCCAACAGTGGCATCCGAGCCTAGGTTTTATGGTTTGATGTTATATGCACGAGTAGAACACAAGTGAGTTGTGGGCGATATAAGTCATACTGCCTACCAACATGTCATACGTTGGTTCGGCGGTATTGTTGGATGAAGCGGCCCGGACCGACATTACGCGTACGCTTACGCGAGACCGGTTCTCCCGACATGCTTTGCACAAGGTGGCTTGCGGGTGACTGTTTCTCCAACTTTAGTTGAACCGAGTGTGGCTACGCCCGGTCCTAGAGAAGGTTAAAACGGAGTCTATTTGACAAACTATCGTTGTGGTTTTGATGCGTAGGTGAGATTGGTTCTTGCTTAAAGCCCGTAGCAGCCACGTAAAACTTGCAACAACAAAGTAGAGGACGTCTAACTTGTTTTTGCAGGGCATGTTGTGATGTGATATGGTCAAGGCATGATGCTAAATTTTATTGTATGAGATGATCATGTTTTGTAACCGAGTTATCGGCAACTGGCAGGAGCCATATGGTTGTCGCTTTATTGTATGCAATGCAATCGCGATGTAATGCTTTACTTTATTAGTAAGCGGTAGTGATAGTCGTGGAAGCATAAGATTGGCGAGACGACAACGATGCTACGATGGAGATCAAGGTGTCGCGCCGGTGACGATGGTGATCATGACGGTGCTTCGGAAATGGAGATCACAAGCACAAGATGATGATGGCCATATCATATCACTTATATTGATTGCATGTGATATTTATCTTTTTATGCATCTTATCTTGCTTTGATTGACGGTAGCATTATAAGATGGTCTCTCACTAAATTATCAAGAAGTGTTCTCCCTGAGTATGCACCGTTGCCAAAGTTCGTCGTGCCCAGACACCACGTGATGATCGGGTGTGATAAGCTCTGCGTCCATCTACAACGGGTGCAAGCCAGTTTTGCACACGCAGAATACTCAGGTTAAACTTGATGAGCCTAGCATATGCAGATATGGCCTCGGAACACGGAGACCGAAAGGTCGAGCGTGAATCATATAGTAGATATGATCAACATAACGATGTTCACCATTGAAAACTACTCCATCTCACATGATGATCGGTTATGGTTTAGTTGATTTGGATCACGTAATCACTTAGAGGATTAGAGGGATGTCTATCTAAGTGGGAGTTCTTAAGTAATTTGATTAATTGAACTTAAACTTATCATGAACTTAGTACCTAATAGTATCTTGCTTGTTTATGTTGATTGTAGATAGATGGCTCGTGCTGTTGTTCCGTTGAATTTTAATGCGTTCCTTGAGAAAGCAAAGTTGAAAGATGATGGTAGCAATTACACGGACTGGGTGCGTAACTTGAGGATTATCCTCATTGCTACTCAGAAGAATTACGTCCTAGAAGCACCGCTGGGTGCCAGGCCTGCTGCTGGAGCAACACCAGATGTTATGAACGTCTGGCAGAGCAAAGCTGATGACTACTCGATAGTTCAGTGTGCCATGCTTTACGGCTTAGAATTGGGACTTCAACGGCATTTTGAACGTCATGGAGCATATGAGATGTTCCAGGAGTTGAAGTTAATATTTCAAGCAAATGCCCGGATTGAGAGATATGAAGTCTCCAATAAGTTCTATAGCTGCAAGATGGAGGAGAACAGTTCTGTCAGTGAGCATATACTCAAAATGTCTGGGTATAACAATCACTTGATTCAGATGGGAGTTAATCTTCCAGATGATTGCGTCATTGACAGAATTCTCTAATCACTGCCACCAAGCTACAAGAGCTTCGTGATGAACTATAATATGCAAGGGATGAACAAGACTATTCCCGAGCTCTTCGCAATGCTGAAAGCTGCGGAGGTAGAAATCAAAAAGGAGCATCAAGTGTTGATGGTTAACAAGACCACTAGTTTCAAGAAAAGGGGCAAAGGGAAGAAGAAGGGGAACTTCAAGAAGAACGGCAAGCAAGTTGCTGCTCAGGAGAAGAAACCCAAGTCTGGACCTAAGCCTGAAACTGAGTGCTTCTACTGCAAGCAGACTGGTCACTGGAAGCGGAACTGCCCCAAGTATTTGGCGGATAAGAAGGATGGCAAGGTGAACAAAGGTATATGTGATATACATGTTATTGATGTGTACCTTACTAGAGCTCGCAGTAGCACCTGGGTATTTGATACTGGTTCTGTTGCTAATATTTGCAACTCGAAACAGGGACTATGGATTAAGCGAACACTGGCGAAGGACGAGGTGACGATGCGCGTGGGAAACGGTTCCAAAGTCGATGTGATCGCGGTCGGCACGCTACCTCTACATCTACCTTCGGGATTAATATTAGACCTAAATAATTGTTATTTGGTGCCAGCGTTAAGCATGAACATTATATCTGGATCTTGTTTGATGCGAGACGGTTATTCATTTAAATCAGAGAATAATGGTTGTTCTATTTATATGAGTAAAATCTTTTATGGTCATGCACCTTTGAAGAGTGGTCTATTTTTGATGAATCTCGATAGTAGTAACACACATATTCATAATGTTGAAGCCAAAAGATGCAGAGTTGATAATGATAGTGCAACTTATTTGTGGCACTACCGTTTAGGTCATATCGGTGTAAAGCGCATGAAGAAACTCCATACTGATGGGCTTTTGGAACCTCTTGAGTGTGAATCACTTGGTACTTGCGAACCGTGCCTCATGGGCAAGATGACTAAAACACCGTTCTCCGGTACTATGGAGAGAGCAACAGATTTATTGGAAATCATACATACCGATGTATGTGGTCCGATGAATATTGAGGCTCGTGGCGGATATCGTTATTTTCTCACCTTCACAGATGATTTAAGCAGATATGGGTATATCTACTTAATGAAACACAAGTCCGAAACATTTGAAAAGTTCAAAGAATTTCAGAGTGAAGTTGAAAATCATCGTAACAAGAAAATAAAGTTTCTACGATCTGATCGTGGAGGAGAATATTTGAGTTACGAGTTTGGTGTACATTTGAAAAATTGTGGAATAGTTTCGCAACTCATGCCACCCGGAACACCACAGCGTAATGGTGTGTCCGAACGTCATAACCGTACTTTATTAGATATGGTGCGACCTATGATGCTTCTTACCGATTTACCACTATCGTTTTGGGGTTATGCATTAAAGACAGCTGCATTCACGTTTAAAAGGGCACCATCTAAATCCGTTGAGACGACACCGTGTGAACTATGGTTTGGCAAGAAACCTAAGCTGTCGTTTCTTAAAGTTTGGAGTTGCGATGCTTATGTGAAAAAGTTTCATCTCGATAAGCTCAAACTCAAATCAGAGAAATATGTCTTCATAGGATACCCAAAGGAGACAGTTGGGTACACCTTCTATCACAGATCCGAAGGCAAGACATTCGTTGCTAAGAATGGATCCTTTCTAGAGAAGGAGTTTCTCTCGAAAGAAGTGAGTGGGAGGAAAGTAGAACTTGACGAGGTAACTGTACCTGCTCCCTTGTTGGAAAGTAGTACATCATAGAAAACTGTTTCTGCGACACCTACACCAATAAGTGAGGAAGTTAATGATCATAATCATGAAACTTCAGAACAAGATGCTACTGAACCTCGTAGATCAACCAGAGTGAGATCCGCACCAGAGTGGTACGGTAATCCAGTTCTGGAAATCATGCTACTAGATCATGATGAACCTACGAACTATGAAGAAGCGATGGTGAGCCCAGATTCCGCAAAGTGGCTAGAAGCCATGAAATCTGAGATGGGATCCATGTATGAGAACAAAGTATGGACTTTGGTTGACTTGCCCGATGATCGGCAAGCAATTGAGAATAAATGGATTTTCAAGAAAAAGACTGACGCCGACGGTAATATTACTGTCTATAAAGCTCGACTTGTCGCAAAAGGTTTTCGACAAGTTCAAGGGGTTGACTACGATGAGACCTTCTCACCCATAGCGATGCTTAAGTCTGTCAGAATCATGTTAGCAATTGCCGCATTTTATGATTATGAAATTTGGCAGATGGATGTCAAAACTGCATTCCTGAATAAATTTCTGGAAGAAGAGTTGTATATGATGCAACCGGAAGGTTTTGTCGATCCAAAGGGAGCTAACAAAGTGTGCAAACTCCAGCGATCCATTTATGGACTGGTGCAAGCCTCTCGGAGTTGGAATAAACGCTTTGATAGTGTGATCAAAGCATTTGGTTTTATACAGACTTTCGGAGAAGCCTGTATTTACAAGAAAGTGAGTGGGAGCTCTATAGCATTTCTGATATTATATGTGGATGACATATTACTGATTGGAAATGATATAGAATTTCTGGATAGCATAAAGGGATACTTGAATAAGAGTTTTTCAATGAAAGACCTCGGTGAAGCTGCTTACATATTAGGCATAAAGATCTATAGAGATAGATCAAGACGCTTAATTGGACTTTCACAAAGCACATACCTTGACAAGATTTTGAAGAAGTTCAAAATGGATCAAGCAAAGAAAGGTTTCTTGCCTGTGTTACAAAGTGTGAAGTTGAGTCAGACTCAATGCCCGACCACTGCAGAAGATAGAGAGAAAATGAAAGATGTTCCCTATGCTCCAGCCATAGGCTCTATCATGTATGCAATGCTGTGTACCAGACCTGATGTGTGCCTTGCTATAAGTTTAGCAGGGAGGTACCAAAGTAATCCAGGAGTGGATCACTGGACAGCGGTCAAGAACATCCTGAAATACCTGAAAAGGACTAAGGATATGTTTCTCGTATATGGAGGTGATAAAGAGCTCACCGTAAGAGGTTACGTTGATGCAAGCTTTGACACTGATCCGGACAATTCTAAATCGCAAACCGAATACGTGTTTACATCAAACGGTGGAGCTGTCAGTTGGTGCAGTTCTAAACAAAGCGTCGTAGCGGGATCTACATGTGAAGCGGAGTACATAGCTGCTTCGGAAGCAGCGAACGAAGGAGTCTGGATGAAGGAGTTCATATCCGATCTAGGTGTCATACCTAGTGCATCGGGTCCAATGAAAATCTTTTGTGACAATACTGGTGCAATTGCCTTGGCAAAGGAATCCAGATTACACAAAAGGACCAAGCACATCAAGAGACGCTTCAATTCCATCCGGGATCTAGTCCAGGTGGAGACATAGAGATTTGCAAGATACATACGGATCTGAATGTTGCACACCCGTTGACTAAGCCTCTTCCATGAGCGAAACATGATCAGCACCATGGCTCCATGGGTGTTAGAATCATTACTGTGTAATCTAGATTATTGACTCTAGTGCAAGTGGGAGACTGAAGGAAATATGCCCTAGAGGCAATAATAAAGTTATTATTTATTTCCTTATATCATGATAAATGTTTATTATTCATGCTAGAATTGTATTAACCGGAAACATAATACATGTGTGAATACATAGACAAACAGAGTGTCACTAGTATGCCTCTACTAGACTAGCTCGATAATCAAAGATGGTTATGTTTCCTAACCATGAGCAAAGAGTTGTTATTTGATTAACGAGGTCATATCATTAGTTGAATGATCTGATTGACATGACCCATTCCATTAGCTTAGCACCCGATCGTTTAATATGTTGCTATTGCTTTCTTCATGACTTATACATGTTCCTATAACTATGAGATTATGCAACTCCCGTTTGCCGGAGGAACACTTTGGGTGCTACCAAACGTCACAACGTAACTGGGTGATTATAAAGGAGTACTACATGTGTCTCCAATGGTAGATGTTGGGTTGGCGTATTTCGAGAATAGGATTTGTCACTCCGATTGTCGGAGAGGTATCTGTGGGCCCTCTCGGTAATGCACATCACTTAAGCCTTGCAAGCATTGCAACTAATGAGTTAGTTGCGGGATGATGTATTACGGAATGAGTAAAGAGACTTGCCGGTAACGAGATGGAGCTAGGTATTGGATACCGACGATCGAATCTCGGGCAAGTAACATACCGATGACAAAGGGAACAACGTATGTTGTTATGCGGTCTGATCGATAAAGATCTTCGTAGAATATGTAGGAACCAATATGGGCATCCAGGTCCCGCTATTGGTTATTGACCGGAGATGTGTCTCAGTCATGTCTACATTGTTCTCGAACCGTAGGGTCCGCACGCTTAACGTTATGATGACAGTTATTATGAGTTTATGCACCGAAGGTTGTTCGGAGTCACGGATGTGATCACGGACATGACGAGGAGTCTCGAAATGGTCGAGACATAAAGACTGATATATTGGAAGCCTATGTTTGGACATCGGAAGTGTTCCGGGTGAAATCGGGATTTTACCGGAGTACCGGGAGGTTACCGGAACCCCCCGGGAATCATATGGGCCATAGTGGGCCTTAGTGGAAAGGAGAAGGGGGCAGCCCAAGGTGGCCGCGTGCCTCCCCCCTCCCCTAGTCCTATTAGGACTAGGAGAGGTGGCCGGCCCCCCTCTCTCTCTCTTTCCCCTTTGATGAATCCTATTCCAGCTAGGATTTGGGGGGGGGAGTCCTACTCCCGGTAGGAGTAGGACTCCTCCTGGCGCGCCCCAAGGCTGGCCGCACCTCTCCCCCCCTTGCTCCTTTATATACAGGGGCAGGGGGCACCTCTAGACACACAAGTTGATCCTTGAGATCATTCCTTAGCCGTGTGTGGTGCCCCCTGCCATTATATTCCACCTCGATCATATCGTTGTAGTGCTTAGGCGAAGCCCTGCGTCGGTAGAACATCAAGATCGTCACCATGCCGTTGTGCTGACGGAACTCTTCCCCGACGCTTTGCTGGATCGGAACCCGGGGATTGTCATCGAGCTGTACGTGTGCTAAGAACTCGGAGGTGCCGGAGTAACGGTGCTTGGATCGGTCGGATCGGGAAGACGTACGACTACTTCCTCTACGTTGTGTGATCGCTTCCGCAGTCGGTCTGCCTTGGTACGTAGACAACACTCTCCCCTCTCGTTGCTATGCATCACCATGATCTTACGTGTGTGTAGGAAATTTTTTGAAATTACTACGTTCCCCAATAGATAGCAATAGCAACGGAAAAGTAAATAAGCGGAGAACAATATATGGAAAGCTCGTAGGCAATGGGTCGGTGATAGAGAATTATGCCGGATGCGGTTCATCATGTAACAGTCATAACCTACGGTGACACAGAACTAGCTCCAGTTCATTCATATAAAGTAGGCATGTATTCCGAATATAGTCATACGTGCTTATGGAAAAGAACTTGCATGGCATCTTTTGTCCTACCCTCCCGTGGCAGCGGGGTCCTTATGGAAACTAAGGGATATTAAGGCCTCCTTTTAATAGAGAACCGGAACAAAGCATTAACACATAGTGAATACATGAACTCCTCAAACTACGGTCATCACCGGTAAGTATCCCGATTATTGTTACTTCGGGGTTAACGGATCATAACACATAATAGGTGACTATAGACTTGCAAGATAGGATCAAGAACACTCATATATTGATGACACAATAATAGGTTCAGATCTGAAATCATGGCACTCGGGCCCTAGTGACAAGCATTAAGCATAGCAAAGTCATAGCAACATCAATCTCAGAACATAGTGGACACTAGGGATCAAACCCTAACTAAACTAACTCAATTACATGATAGATCCCATCCAACCCATCACCGTCCAGCAAGCCTACGATGGAATTACTCACGCACGGAGGTGAGCATCATGAAATTGGTGATGGAGGATTTTTGGTGATGACGATGGCGACGGATTCCCCTCTCCGGAGCCCCGAACGGACTCCAGATCAGCCCTCCCGAGAGGTTTTAGGGCTTGGCGGCGGCTCCGTATCGTAAAACGCGATGATTTCTTCTCTCTGTTTTTTTCTCCCCGAAACTCAATATATGGAGGTGGAGTTGGAGTCGGAGAGGCAACAGGGGCCCACGAGGTAGGGGGCGTGCCCTAGGGGGGCAGGCGCGCCCCCCACCCTCGTGGCAAGACGGTGGCCCCCTGGCCTTCATGTTTGGTAGGTATTTTTCTTATTTTCTGAAAAGTGGCTCCGTGAAGTTTCAGGTCATTCCAAGAACGTTTGCTCCTGCACATAAATAACACCATGGTAATTCTGCTGAAAACAGCGTCAGTCCGGGTTAGTTCCATTCAAATCATGCAAGTTAGAGTCCAAAACAAGGGAAAAAGTGTTTGGAAAAGTAGATACATTGAAGATGTATCATGGATCAAGAGTTTGAGGGACGTCATCGAGCTGAACGTGTGCAGAACTCGGAGGTGCCATACATTCAGTACTTGATCGGTCGGAACGAGAAGAAGTTCGGCTACATCAACCGCGTTGTAAAATGCTTCCGCTTTCGGTCTGCGAGGGTATGTGGACGCACTCCCCCCTCTCGTTGCTATGCATATCCTAGATAGATCTTGCGTGAGCATAGGAATTTTTTTGAAATTGCATGCTACGTTTCCCAACAGTTACTATGAACACTAGTAAAGTACACACCAATAACATGTATATCAAATATACCTTTGTTCACTTTGCCATCCTTCTTATCCGCCAAGTATTTGGGGTTGTTCCGCTTCCAGTGACCATTCCCTTTGTAGTAGAAGCACTCAGTTACAGGTTTGGGTCTTGCTTTGGGTTTCTTCACGGGAGTGGTAACTTGCTTGTCATTCTTCTTGAAGTTCCCTTTTTTCCTTTGCCCTTTTTCTTGAAACTAGTGGTCTTGTCAACCATCAACACTTGATGCTTTTTCTTGATTTCTACCTTCGCTGATTTCAGTATCACGAAGAGCTCGGGAATCATTTTCGTCATCCCTTGCATATTATAGTTCATCACGAAGTTCTAGTAGCTTGGTGATAGTGACTAGAGAACTCTGTCAATCACTATCTTATCTAGAAAAGTAACTTCCACTTGATTCAAGCGATTGTACTACCCAGAGATTCCGAGTACATGCTCACTGGTTGAGCCATTCTCCTCCATCTTGTAGGAAAAGTACTTGTCAGAGGTCTCAAACCTCTCGACATGGGCATGAGTCTGAAATACCAATTTCAACTCATGGAACATCTCATATGCTCCATGCCGTTCAAAACATTTTTAAATCCCGGTTCCAATCCGTAAAGCATGGTGCACTAAACTATCAAGTAGTCATCATAACGAGCTTGTCAAACATTCATAACGTCTGCATTTGCTCCTGCAATAGGTCTGTCACCTAGCGGTGCATCAAGGACATAATTCTTCATTACAGCAACGAGGATAATCCTCAGATCATGGACCCAGTCTGCATCATTGCTACTATCATCTTTCAACTTAGTTTTCTCTAGGAACATATCAAAATAAAACAGGGGAGTGATAACCCACAAGTATAGGGGATCGCAACAGTTTTTGAGGGTAGAGTATTCAACCCAAATTTATTGATTCGACACAAGGGAAGCCAAATAATATTCTCAAGTATTAGCAGCTGAGTTGTCAATTCAACCACACCTGGAAACTTAGTATCTGCAACAAAGTGTTTAGTAGCAAAGTAATATGATAGTAGTGGTAACGGTAGCGAAAGTAATATTTTTGGTTTTATAGTGATTGTAACAGTAACAACGGAAAAGTAAATAAGCGAAGAACAATATATGAAAATATCGTAGGCATTGGATCGGTGATGGAGAATTATGTTGGATGCGATCGATCATGCAACAGTTATAACATAGGGTGACACAGAACTAGCTCCAGTTCATCAATTGTAATGTAGGCATGTATTCCGAATATAGTCATACGTGCTTATGGAAAAGAACTTGCATGACATCTTTTGTCCTACCCTCCCATGGCAGCGGGGTCCTATTGGAAACTAAGGGACATTAAGGCCTCCTTTTAATAGAGTACCGGACCAAAGCATTAACACATAGTGAATACATGAACTCCTCAAACTACGGTCATCACCGGTAATGGTCCCGATTATTGTCACTTTGGGGTTAACGGATCATGACACATAATAGGTGACTTTGGACTTGCAAGATAGGATCAAGAACTCACATATATTCATGAAAACATAATAGGTTCAGATCCGAAATCATGGCACTCGGGCCCTAGTGACAAGCATTAAGCATACCAAAGTCATAGCAACATCAATCTTAGAACATAGTGGATACTAGGGATCAAACCCGAACAAAACTAACTCGATTACATGATAAATCTCATCCAACCCATCACCGTCCAGCAAGCCTACGATGGAATTACTCACACATGGCGGTGAGCATCATGAAATTGGTGATGGTGGAAGGTTGACGATGGCGACGGATTCCCCTCTCCGGAGTCCCGAACGGTCTCTAGATCAGCCCTCCCGAGAGAGTTTAGGGCTTGGCGGCGGCTCCGTATCGTAAAACGCGATGAATCCTTCTCCTTGATTTTTTTTCTCCCCGAACACGAATATATAGAGTTGGAGTTGAGGCCAGTGGAGCGTCAGGGGGCCCATGAGGCGGGGGGGATGTCCAGGGGGTAGGCGCGCCCCCACTCTTGTGGACAGGGTGTGGGCCCCTGATGTGGATTCTTCTTCCAGTATTTTTTATATATTCCAAAAAAATCTCCATTGATTTTCAGGTCATTCCGAGAACTTTTATTTCTGCACAAAAATAACACCATGGCAATTCTGCTGAAAACAGCGTCAGTCCGGGTTAGTTCCATTCAAATCATGCAAGTTAGAGTCCAAAACAAGGGCAAAAGTGTTTGGAAAAGTAGATATGATGGAGACGTATCAACTCCTCCAAGCTTAAACCTTTGCTTGTCCTCAAGCAATTCAGTTGACAGACTGAAAGTGATAAAGAAAAGAATTTACAAACTCTATTTGCTCTTGTTGTTGTAAATATGTAAAGCCAGCATTCAAGTTTTCAGCAAAGATTATGAACTAACCATATTCACAATAACACTTAGGTCTCATGTTTACTCGTATCAATGGCATAATCAACTAGCGAGCAATAATAATAAATCTCAGATGACAACACTTTCTCAAAAAAATCATGATATGATATAACAAGATGGTATCTCGCTAGCCCTTTCTGAGACCGCAAAACATAAATGCAGAGCACCTTTACAGATCAAGGACTGACTAGACATTGTAATTCATGGTAAAAGAGATCCAGTCAAGTCATACTCAATGTAAACTAACAGTAATGGATGGAAATGACAGTGGTGCTCTCCAGCTGGTGATTTTTAATAAGAGGATGGTGACTCAACATAAAAGTAAATGGATAGGCCCCTCGCAGAGGGAAGCAGGGATTTGTAGAGGTGCCGGAGCTCAGTTTTGAAATAGATATGAATGATATTTTGAGCGGTATACTTTCATTGTCAACATAACAACTGAGAGATCTCGATATCTTCCATGCTACACACATTATAGGCGGTTCCCAAGCAGAATGGTTAAGTTTATACTCCCCCACCACCAACAAGCATCAATTCATGGCTTGCCCGAAACAACGGGTGCCTCCAACTAACAACAATCCTGGGGGAGTTTTTTTTGCAATTATTTTGATTTGATTTGCTTGAAGCATGGGACTGGGCATCCCGGTGACTAGCCATTTTCTCGTGAGTGAGGAGCGGAGTCCACTCCTCTTGAGAATAAACCACCTAGCATGGAGGATATAGACAACCTTAGTTGATACATGAGCTATTCGAGCATACAAAACAGAATGTTTATTTGAAGGTTTAGAGTTTGGCACATACAAATTTACTTGGAACGGCAGGTAGATACCGTATATAGGTAGGTATGGTGGACTCATATGAAACAACTTTGGGGTTTATGGAATTGGATGCACAAGCAGTATTCCCGCTTAGTACAAGCGAAGGCTAGAAAAAGACTGGGAAGCAACCAGCTAGAGAGCGACAACAGTCATGAACATGCATTAAAATTAATCAACACCGAATGCAAGCATGAGTAGGATATAATTCACCATGAACATAAATATCATAGAGGCTATGTTGATTTTGTTTCAACTACATGCGTGAACATGTGCCAAGTCAAGCCACTCGGATCGTTCAAAAGAGGATACCACCCTATCATACCACATCACAACCATTTTAATAGCATGTTGGCACGCAAGGTAAACCATTATAAACTCCTAGCTAATTAAGCATGGCATAAGCAACTATAATCTCTAATTGTCATTGCAAACATGTTTATTCATAATAGGCTGAATCAGGAACGATGAACTAATCATATTTACAAAAATAAGAGAGGTTGAGTTCGTACCAACTTTTCTCATCTCAATCAGTTCATCATATAATCATCATTATTGCCTTTCACTTGCATGACCAAACGGTGTGGATAATAATAATAGTGCACGTGCATTGGACTAAGCTAGAATCTGCAAGCATTCAATTCAAGAGAGAAGACAAGGTAATATGGGCTCTTTGTTAGATCAACAAGTAATGCATATGAGAGCCACTCAACATTTTCATTAAGGTCTTCTCCTCTCGACCCCAAAGGGAAGAAAAGAAATAAAACTATTTACATGGGAAAGCTCCCAACAAGCAAAAGAAGAACGAGAAATCTTTTTTGGGTTTTCTTTTAATCACTACTACTAAACGCATGGAAAGTAAACTAACTAAAAGCTACAACTATTTTTTTGGTTTTTTCTTAAGGTTTTTCAAACACACAAGAAGAAAGCTTAAAAAGGAAATAAACTAGCATGGATGATACAATGAAAAAGTATGAGCAACGACAACTGGCATGAGTGTGTGAACATGAATGTAATGTCGGTGAGAAATACGTACTCCCCCAAGCTTAGGCTTTTGGCCTAAGTTGGTCTATGCCCATGGATCAAAGTTATAGCTGGGGTCGTACTGAGATGCAGCGGCAATTGCCTAATGAGCTGCAACTTGGAGGCGAGCTGTCTCTGCCCTCCTCTTGTACTCGGTCGCCTCCTCCCTGTTTATAACATATCTCCCTTTTACCTGAAAGTCAAAGAAAGCAGGAGCAGGGAGAGCGACGTGATAGGTGCGTCGTCTGTCGAAGATTAGTCGGTACTGGAGGAACTGATTGTTCCTCTCAACAGACTAATGATGAACGATGGCATTATAATCTAAATAAGCAGGAGGCAACTCAATATCATCTCCACGTATGGGTATCTCAAGAAAATCAGCTAAACGGGTTACATAATTCCACCAAAGAAATCTCCATCAATACTATTATTATGCAACCTATGTGCAACAATGGCCCCCAAGTTATATTGTCTATCTCCTAATGCAACACTCTTGAGAACACTAAGATCAGGAACACACATGTGACATGCCTCATCCTTACCATTTATGCTTCTACCTATGAAGAGAGGAAAATAATGTATTGTAGGAAAATGAATGCTCCCTATGGTAGCTTGCGTGATTTCCCTAGGTTCCCCCACAATTATACTAGCAAGAAAGTCTTTACATTCAGATTTGCGAGGTTCACTAACATTACCCCACTGTGGGAGTTTACAAGTAGTATTAAAATCTTCTAAGTCCATGGTATAAGATTTACCATAAAGATCAAATAGGTCAGTTTGAGAATTGCGTGATGAAGTAAATTTAAACCTTCTCACAAATGAATCAGTTAAATAGAGGTATTGACGACACTTATCTGCCATGAAGCTCTCAAGATCAGTGTTACACACATATGCTTCAAATTCCTCCTTGATTCCTGCTTGAACCATGAAATCCTCTAACGGACATTCACAAGGCCGCACTTGAGCATCCCTTGGTAGTTCATTGTCCGGCTCGCGTATTGCAGGCCTGGGTCCTTGCTTCCTTGAGGAACCACCTTGGTACATTTTCCTAAACATATTTCTTCCTCTAGAAAATTTCTGAAATTTTTAGTAACTCAAAAATAAAAGTGAACCAAACTCAACAAGATTGATAGCAACTACTCCTACAAGTGCCCAGAGGCTATATCATGCATTAAAACTACTTTTGACAACATAAATTTGACATGCAAGCTCAAGAAATAGGTCACCTAAGCAGCAAAAATTTGCAACGAATAAAGCACTAGAACAAAAACTAATTGGACCATTGGAGGAGTCACATACCAAAGAACAATCCCCCAAAGCAGTTTTATGAGAGGAGCTTTGAGCAAGGAGATCGAAAATGGCAGCAAGATGAGCAAGAACTCGGGTTTGAGCTGGCTAGTGATTTTTTTGGGAGGAAGAAGGAGTGTGTGGTGGCTGGGATAAGTGGAGGGGACCCACGTGGGCTCCACGAGGCAGGGGCGCGCCCAGGGGGTGGGCGCGCCCTCCACCCCCATGGGCACGTGGCTGCTCCCCTGCTGTGTTCTCAGTGCCAGATATTCTCAAATATTCTAGAAAAAAACATATTTAAATTTTAGGGCATTTGGAGAACTTTTATTTTTGGGGTATTTTTTTATTGCATGGATAATTCAGAAAACAGACAGAAAAATATAATTTTTGCTTTATTTATTATTAATAACAGAAAGTAAAAACAGGGTACAGAGAGTTGTGTTTTCTAAATTCATCCACATCATGCTCATCAAAAGGAATCCACTAACAAGGTTGACCAAGTCTTGTTAACAAACTCATTTCGAATAACATGAAACCAGAGAATTTTCGAATAACATTAGGTTACCTCAACGGGGATATGCACATCCCCAACAATAAGAATATCATATTTCTTCTTGACAGTAGGAAGAAGAAATTCAAAACCTCCAATAGTGATTGTTGAATTTTTTCCAATAGGGGATCGCAACAGTTTTTGAGGGTAGAGTATTCAACCCAAATTTATTGATTCGACACAAGGGGAGCCAAAGAATATTCTCAAGTATTAGCAACTGAGTTGTCAATTCAACCACACCTGGAAACTTAGTATCTGCAGCAAAGTGTTTAGTAGCAAAGTAATATGATAGTAGTGGTAACGGTAGCGAAAGTAATATTTTTGGTTTTATAGTGATTGTAACGGTACCAATGGAAAAGTAAATAAGCGAAGAAAAATATATGAAAAGCTTGTAGGCATTGGATCGGTGATGGAGAATTATGTCGGATGCGATCGATCATGCAACAGTTATAACATAGGGTGACATAGAGCTAGCTCCAGTTCATCAATGTAAGGTAGGCATGTATTCCGAATATAGTCATACGTGCTTATGGAAAAAAACTTGCATGACATCTTTTGTCCTACCCTCCCGTGGCAGTGGGGTCCTATTGGAAACTAAGGGACATTAAGGCCTCCTTTTAATAGAGTACCGGAGCAAAGCATTAACACATAGTGAATACATGAACTCCTCAAACTACGGTCATCACCGGTAATGGTCCCGATTATTGTCACTTTGGGGTTAACGGATCATAACACATAATAGGTGACTATGGACTTGCAAGATAGGATCAAGAACTCACATATATTCATGAAAACATAATAGGTTCAGATCTGAAATCATGGCACTCAGGCCCTAGTGACAAGCATTAAGCATAGCAAAGTCATAGCAACATCAATCTCAGAACATAGTGGATACTAGGGATCAAACCCTAACAAAACTAACTCGATTACATGATAAATCTCATCCAATCCATCACCTTCCAGCAAGCCTACGATGGAATTACTCACACACGGCGGTGAGCATCATGAAATTGGTGATGGAGGAAGGTTGATGATGACGATGGCGACGGATTCCCCTCTCCGGAGCCCCGAACGGACTCCAGATCAGCCCTCCCGAGAGAGTTTAGGGCTTGGCGGGGGCTCCGTATCGTAAAACGCGTTGAATCCTTCTCCTTGATTTTTTTCTCCCCGAACACGAATATATGGAGTTGGAGTTGAGGTCGATGGAGCGTCAGGGGGCCCACGAGGCCGGGACGTTCCTGAAGGAAATATGCCCTAGAGGCAATAATAAAGTTATTATTTATTTCCTTATATCATGATAAATGTTTATTATTCATGCTAGAATTGTATTAACAGGAAACATAATACATGTGTGAATACATAGACAAACAGAGTGTCACTAGTATGCCTTTACTTGACTAGCTCGTTAATCAAAGATGGTTATGTTTCCTAACCATGGACAAAGAGTTGTTATTTGATTAACGGGATCACATCATTAGATGAATGATCTGATTGACATGACCCATTCCATTAGCTTAGCACCCGATCGTTTAGTATGTTGCTATTGCTTTCTTCATGACTTATACATGTTCCTATGACTATGAGATTATGCAACTCCCGTTTGCCGGAGGAACACTTTGGGTGCTACCAAACGTCACAACGTAACTGGGTGATTATAAAGGAGTACTACAGGTGTCTCCAAAGGTACATGTTGGGTTGGCGTATTTCGAGATTAGGATTTGTCACTCCGATTGTCGGAGAGGTATCTCTGGGCCCTCTCGGTAATGCACATCACTTAAGCCTTGCAAGCATTGCAACTAATGAGTTAGTTGCGGGATGATGTATTACAGAACAAGTAAAGAGACTTGCCGGTAACGAGATTGAACTAGGTATTGGATACCGACGATCGAATCTCGGGCAAGTAACATACCGATGACAAAGGGAACAACGTATGTTGTTATGCGGTCTGACCGATAGAGATCTTCGTAGAATATGTAGGAGCCAATATGGGCATCCAGGTCCCGCTATTGGTTATTGACCGGAGACGTGTCTCGGTCATGTCTACATTGTTCACGAACCGTAGGGTCCGCACGCTTAACGTTACGATGACAGTTATTATGAGTTTATGCATTTTGATGTACCGAAGGTTGTTCGGAGTCCCGGATGTGATCACGGACATGACGAGGAGTCTCGAAATGGTCGAGACATAAAGATTGATATATTGGAAGCCTATGTTTGGACATCGGAAGTGTTCCGGGTGAAATCGGGATTTTACCGGATCACCATGAGGTTACCGGAACCCCCCGAGAGCCATATGGGCCTTATTGGGCTTTAGTGGAAAGGTGAAAGGGGCTGCCCATAGTGGGCTGCGCGCCTCCCCCCTCCCCTAGTCCTATTAGGACTAGGAGAGGT
Organism: Triticum monococcum; assembly: GCA_034509565.1. Lineage (NCBI taxonomy): Eukaryota > Viridiplantae > Streptophyta > Magnoliopsida > Poales > Poaceae > Triticum > Triticum monococcum. The sequence continues at coordinate 483,129,443 of CM067843.1, forward strand.
GGCCGGCCACCTCTCTCCCTCTCTTTCTACTTGGGAGTCCTATTAGGAATAGGATTGGGGGGGGGGGGCGGGTCCTACTCCCGGTAGGAGTAGGAATCCTCCTGCGCCTCCATAGGCTTGGCCGTCCAGCCCTCCCCCTGGCAACCTTTATATACGGGGGCAGGGGGCACCTCTAGACACACAAGTTGATCATTGAGATCGTTCCTTAGCCGTGTGCGGTGCCCCCTGCCACCAAATTCCACCTCGATCATATCGTTGTAGTGCTTAGGCGAAGCCCTGCGTCGGTAGTACATCAAGATCGTCACCACGCCGTCGTGCTGACGGAACTCTTCCTCGACGCTTTGCTGGATCGGAGCCCGAGGATCGTCATCGAGCTAAACGTGTGCTAAGAACTCGGAGGTGCCGGAGTAACGGTGCTTGGATCGGTCGGATCGGGAAGAAGACGTACGACTACTTCCTCTACGTTGTGTCAACGCTTCCGTTGCGATCTACAAGGGTATGTAGATCAGACTCTCCCCCTCGTTGCTATGCATCACCATGATCTTGCGTGTGCGTAGGAATTTTTTTGAAATTACTACGTTCCCCAACAGTTCCCAGGGGGTAGGAGTGCCCCCCACCCTCATGGAGAGGGTGTGGGCCCCCTGACATGGATTCTTCTTCTAGTATTTTTTATATATTCCAAAAATAATCTCCGTTGATTTTCAGGTCATTCTGAGAACTTTTATTTATGCACAAAAATAACACCATGGCAATTCTGCTGAAAACAGCGTCAGTCCGGGTTAGTTCCATTCAAATCATGCAAGTTAGAGTCCAAAATAAGGGCAAAAGTGTTTGGAAAAGTAGATACGACGGAGACGTATCAGGGAGCTATATGTGAGCTATTTATCTATAACATAGATATGCAAATACTAGCAAGACTAAGTTCATGATAAATTAAGTTCAATTAATTATATTACTTAAGAACTCCCACTTAGATAGATATCCCTTGAGTCATCTAAATGATCACGTGATCCATATCAACTAAACCATGTCTAATCATCATGTGAGATAGACTAGTTTTCAATGGTGAACATATCTATGTTGATCATATCTACTATATGATTCATGTTCGACCTTTCAGTCTCCAGTGTTCCGAGGCCATGTCTGTACATGCTAGGCTCGTCACCTTTAACCCGAGTATTCCGCATGTGCAAAACTATCTTGCACCCGTTGTACGTGAACGTAGAGCTTGTCACACCCAATCAGCACGTGGTGTATCGGCACGACGAACTGTTGCAATGGTGCATACTCAGGGAGAATACTTATACCTTGAAAATTTTAGTGAGGGGTCATCTTATAATGCTACCACCGAACTAAGCAAAATAAGATGCATAAAAGATAAACATCACATGAAATCAAAATATGTGACATGATATGGCCATCATCATCTTGTGCCTTTGATCTCCATATCTAAAGCACCGTCATGATCTCCATCGTCACCGGCTTGACACCTTGATCTCCATCGTAGTGTCATTGTCGCCTCGCCAACTATTGCTTCTACAACTATCGCTAACACATAGTGATAAAGTAAATCAATTACATGGCGTTTGCATTTCATACAATAAAGTGACAGCCATAAGGCTCCTGCCAGTTGGCGATAACTTTTACAAAACATGATCATCTCATACAACAACGTATATCACATCATGTTTTGACCATATCAAATCACAACATGCCCTGCAAAAGCAAGTTAGACGTCCTCTACTTTGTTGTTGCAAGTTTTACGTGGCTGCTACGGGCTTCTAGCAAGAACCGTTCTTACCTATGCATCAAAACCACAACGGTGATTTATCAAGTTTGTTGTTTTAACCTTCAACAAGGACCGGCCGCATTCAAATTCGATTCAACTAAAGTTGGAGAAACAGACACCCGCTAGCCACCTTTATGCAAAACTAGTTGCATGTCTGTCGGTGGAACCAGTCTCACGAACGTGGTTATGTAACGTTGGTTCGGGCCGCTTCATCCAACAATACAGCCGAATCAAAATAAGACATTGGTGGTAAGCAGTATGACTATCACCACCCACAACTCTTTGTGTTCTACTCATGCATATCATCTACGCATAGACCTGGCTCAGATGGCACTGTTGGGTAATGTGGCATGCAATTTCAAAAAATTACCTACGATCACGCAAGATCTATCTAGGAGATGCATAACAACGAGAGTGGGAGAGTGTGTCCACGTACCCTCATAGACCGAAAGTGGAAGCAGAAGCGTTAGTTTAATGCGGTTGATGTAGTCGAACGACTTCTCGATTCAACTGATCAAGCGCCGAACGTACGGCACCTTCGAGTTCTACACACGTTCAGCTCAATGACGTCCCTCGAACTCTTGATCCAGCAAAGTGTCGAGGGAGAGTTTCGTCAGCACGACGGCGTGGTGACGGTGATGGTGAAGTGATCCGCGTAGGGCTTCGCCTAAGCACTACGACATTATGACCGGAGTAGTAAATGGTGGAGGGGGGCGCCGCACACAGCTAGGAACAATTGATGTCTGTTAGAGGCACCCCCTGCCCCCGTATATAAAGGAGGGAGAGGGGAGGAGGCCAGCCCTAGGACGCCCCAAGTGGGAGGAGTCCCACTTGGGCTCCTAGTCCAATTCGCCCCCCCCCCCCCCTCCTTTTATCGGAGGGGGAAAGGGGGGAGGAGAGGGAGAAGGAGAAGGAAAGGGAGCCGCGCCCCCTCCCCTGGTCCAATTCGGACTCCTCCCTTGGTGGGCACCCCTTGTGGGTTGGCTGCCTCCCTCCTATGGCCCATATCTTCCCCCGGGGGTTCCGGTAACCCCTCGGTACTCCGATACGTACCCGATACTTTCCGAAACACTTTTGGTGTCCGAGTACTATCATCCAATATATCAATCTTTACCTATCGACCATTTCGAGACTCCTCGTCATGTCCGTGATCTCATCCGAGACTCCGAACAATCTTCGGTCACCAAATCACATAACTGATAATACAAATCGTCATCGAACGTTAAGCATGCGGACCCTACGGGTTTGAGAACTATGTAGACATGACCGACACACCTCTCCAGTCAATAACCAATAGCGGAACCTGGATGCTCATATTGGTTCCTATATATTCTATGAAGATCTTTATCGGTTAAACCGTAATGACAACATACGTCATTCTCTTTTTCATCGGTATGTTACTTGCCCGAGATTCGATCGTCGGTATCTTCATACCTAGTTCAATCTTGTTACCGGCAAGTCTCTTTACTCGTTTCGTAATATGTCATCCTGCAACTAACTCAATAGTCACATTGCTTGCAAGGCTTATCATGATGTGCATTACCAAGAGGGCCCAGACATACCTCTCCAATACTCGGGGTGACAAATCCTAATCTTGATCTATGCCAACCCAAAAAACACCTTCGGAGATACCTGTAGACCATCTTTATAATCACCCAGTTACGTTGTGACGTTTGATAGCACACAAGGTATTCCTACGGTATTCGGGAGTTGCATAATCTCATAGTCAAAGGAATATGTATAAGTCATGAAGAAAGCAATAGAAATAAAACTAAACGATCATTATGCTAAGCTAACGGATGGGTCTTGTCCATCACATCATTCTCCTAATGTTGTGATCCCGTTCATCAAATGACAACACATGTCTATGGTTAGGAAACTTAACCATCTTTGATTAACGAGCTAGTCTAGTAGAGGCATACTAGGGACACTGTGTTTTGTCTATGTATCCACACATGTATCAAGTTTTCGGTTAATACAATTCTAGCATGAATAATAAACATTTATCATGATATAAGGAAATATAAATAACAACTTTATTATTGCCTCTAGGGCACATTTCCTTCATCGGTCCCACTATGTTTAGCTACTCGGTCTCACCGAGATGGGTCAAATGTGTGTAACTGTTGGATTTTGTGCGGAGGCTATATATACCCCTCCACCCCCTTCTCCATATGTGAGAGAGCCATTAGAACATTCCTACACTTCCACCATACATTTTCTGAGAGAGAACCACCTACTCATGTGTTGAGATCAAGATATTCCAATCCTACCGCAAGAATCTTGATTTCTAGCCTTCCCCAAGTTGCTTTCCACTCAAATCATCTTTCCACCATATACAAATCTGTGAGAGAGAGTTGCGTGTTGGGGAGACTATCATTTGAAGCACAAGATCAAGGAGTTCATCATCAACACACCATCTATTACCTTTTGGAGAGCGGTGTCTCCTAGATTGGTCAGGTGTCGCTTGGGTGCCTCTGTCAAGATGTGGAATTGAACCAAGAAATTTGTAAGGGCAAGGAGATTGCCTACTTCGAGAAGATCTACCCAAGTGAGGCATGTCCTTTGTGGACGATGACCATGGTGGGATAGGCAAGGTTGCTTCTTCGTGGACCCTTCGTGGGTGGAGCCCTCGTCGACTCACGCGGTCGTTACTCTTCGTGGGTTGAAGTCTCTATCAATGATGTACTATAGCACCACCTATTGGAACCACGCCAAAAGTCTTTGTGTCTTCATTGCGTTTGCAAACTCCAATCCCACCCCTTTACTTCCTTGCAATGCATGCTTTACTCTTTCCGCTGCATATACTCTTGTTATGCTTGCTTGAAATGTATTGTGAATGCTTAAACTGTTGGGGAACGCAGTAATTTCAAAAAAAATCCTACGCACACGCAAGATCATGGTGATGCATAGCAACGAGAGGAGAGAATGTCATCCACGTACCCTCGTAGACCGTTAAGCGGAAGCATTATGACAACGCGATTGATGTAGTCGTACGTCTTCACGATCGACTGAGCCTCGGTACCGAACGTACGGCACCTCTGTGTTCAGCACACGTTCAGCTCGGTGACGTCCCTGTCGGATTTCGGGTTCCGGCAGACCCTTGAGGTTCAAACATTGGGGTGCACGTGGAGATCTCTCCCCTACCGATCTATGTCTGATCCTCTCATGCGAACTAAGATGAAAATGATGAACAACACAAGAGACACGAGGTTTATACTGGTTCGGGCCACCGTTGTGGTGTAATACCCTACTCCAGTGTGTGGTGTGGTGGATTGCCTCAGGGGCTGATGATGAATAGTACAAGGGAAGAACAGCCTCGCGAGAGGTGTTCTTGAGCTGGTGCGATGAACTGCTAGGGTGAGTTCCGTCGCCTCTCTCTCTCTCTCTGTTAGGGTTCTACCAGATCTCTCGATGTTCTCGGGGTGTCTAGATGTATGTGTGCCCGTCTCCCTCTCTTCTGGGTCTATAGATGTCTCTACTCTATGGTGGCTAGCTCTATTTATAGAGGCCCTGGGCCTCTCCCCGAATAATTGAGCGGGAAGGGCGCCAACAATTGGCCATTTTGAAAGGGAACATCTAGTACAAGTTATCCTGACCAAAGGTGGTCTTTGGCTGCCCAAAGCACTGGTGATGACGCCGTCTTGGGCTCCACGGTGACCTCCGTCCCGCCGCTCTGCTAGTCTTGGTCTCGTTGCACCGGAATGGTAACCTTTGCTTGATACCTTGGCCTATGCTTGCCCTCTTTGCACCAAAGGGGAAACAAGGACACTGCGCAGGCCGGCGCCCGCCTGGCACCCGCCTGGTCTCGATCGTCATGGCTTGCGTCATGGGTTCCTCGCGAGGTACCCCTGCCTTGATCTCTCCGCCTCCTTGCGAGCCTGCCTGATGAGGCTGCCTCTAAGGAAGCTTCCTGTCGTCCGCCCCGCGAGGCTTGGCCCCTCGCGAGGGTCTTGAGCTTGAGCTGATGAAGATGGGCCATGCTGGGCCCCCACTTGAGCCACACCGCAGGCCGCAGGCAGGCAAGTCTAGGGACCCCCCGTTCCCAGAACGCCGACAGTAGCCCCCGGGCCCAAGGTGCGCCCGGGCTTGGCTTAGTAGAGAAGCGAAGGAGCAAGCACGAAGCGCCGCGGGCCCAAACAGCCTGCGGCATTGGGTGCCGCGTGGCGGTTGATTGGGCGTGGGTGTCTGCGCTTCCCACAACGCCTCGGCAACTACATGACTCCACGAGTCCCTGCATGCAGAGATATGGGTCATGATTACCTGTGGTCATGGCGCTCGGCGGTTGGCCTTCCCTGGCTATAAGTACGAGGCTGGGCGAGCTCCGCCAGTTCACCCCTTTCCGTTACTCCTCCTCTTCTTCTTCCTCATCCTTGCTTCCTCTTGCACCAATGGCACCAATCCGCCGGTTTTCAGCGGAGGAGAAGGGAAAGGCCCCCAGAGAGGGTCCTGACCCCCTCCCGCCGAAGAAGCAGCCAATCCTCTGTCACCGGGACGAAGGCGCCTGGCAGGTGGTGTCGAGGCCATGGTACGAGCGGCCGCCGCCTGGGTTTCCGCTGCCCTTGTATGCCCGCGTTGTAGGCCCCAGGGTGGAGGGCATCGAGCAACACCGACAGCGTTGCCGCCGACGCCGGTGAGTCACAGTGGTGCGCGTCGTCCCCCCTGGAGTCCATGGGGAGCGCTCCTCTCGCGAGCTTGTGCTCCACGCCGCCATGCCTCCAACTTCGTGGATCCGCCTTCCTCCCTCCTTCGCCTTCGAGATGCCGCCGAGCGGGGCCCTGGAGCTCTGGCTGCAGCACGCCGACTGTGGCACCCCTGCAACCGGAGCGGAGGTCGCGGTCGTCGCTCCGGGCAAGGTCTTCATGACCCGGGGCTGGGGTGAGATTGCCCGGGTCTGTCGCGCGGACGGCGCCTTGGTGATCCATCTTGAATATGACGGCGCCTCCTTGATGTTCTTCAAGGTCTTTGATGCAGAAGGACGCCGGCTGGAATGCTGCCCTAAGGGGAGCGGTAGTGGTGACGAACTGGCGAGGACCAGCCCCGCCCGTTGGTCCTCATGCAGCTCCTCGGGAAGCAGCGGAGGGGCTGAGGGCTTCAGTGACTCCCCCGAACTCCTTGCGACCCCGGCGACGAGCGACGACGGCTACGAGCCTCCAAGCTCGCGCCGCGCTCGGAGTGGGGCAGCTGCATCGGGCCGCCGGCGCCACTGATTTGGATGGGATTGGCGCCGTCACCGGGAAGCCCACTGTTGATGATGGTGTCACTTGGGGAGGTGCTAGCAAGCAGCGTTCCTTAGGGTTAGCACCGTTTATTCCCTACGAGGAATCAAAGCAACACCCTGCAGGGGTATGTAAGGCGTCTGCTGTGCCTTCTATAAATACTATATCCTTAATATGAATTGGCGTGAGGTGTCCGTTCTATCCCGGCTAAGCTCCCCCTTTCTATCCTCACGAGGACTTGGCGCTCTACGCTGACAGGTCCCAGGCCCCAGGCAAGCTTCAGCCGTCGCTGGTATGCCAGGTCGCGATGCCGTGGTCAAGGCCAGGAGGTGAGCGGCCCGAGGTCCGGTAAGAGCCCTCGAGTCGCGATGCTCGGGAGGTCCCCTTTAGTGCTCAAGCAATCCTTGCTGGGCGAGAAACAAAGGTAGCGTCGCCGTGACAGAGTTGCACTGGGCGGGGATTTAGCGCTGCGTTGGTCTAGCTCTTGCGAGGGCGCGACTTATCTTGTGCGTCTAACGTAGTTCCTCGGAGAGGCGTCCGGCCCGAGAGGCGGTGGCCAAGGTACTGCTAGGTGAGGCCCTCGCGAGCTTCTTCCCACTGCCCTGCACTTTCCTTAACGCTCTACGTCCTCTGGTTCCGGCCCTCGAGCGAGCTCAGCCGCCGCTGGTATGACAGGTCGTGATGTCGTGGGTCAAGGCTAGGGGGTGAGGGCTGGAGAGCCAGTAAGAGCCCATGAGTTGCGATGCTCGGGCGCACCCCTTTTAACGTGCAAGCGGTCCGTGCCGAATAGTGGGAGAGAGAGCTCACGATGCCCCCAACGTTGCTCCTGGAGTAGGTCCTGCACACCAATCATGAGGAGAAACAAGGCCTGTCATTATGGTCGCCGACCAACTTATGGTCACTCCGAGGGAGCAGTCAGAGCACTGAGGGCCTGGTGAGGTGGCTCCGTGCGGGGGTGCCGCGGCCAGAGCTCGACCACTCGGGTTTATCAACGCTGCAGGGACGGACCCGTGCGCACGCGCCGTGCCAGAGCGTGCGGCTCTTCAGATAGGCATCGATCGAGCAGGTGATTAGGTCAGGTATGTTAAGCACATAGGAAATCCAATTTCAAGCAAGTGCAGGTAAAAGCATTCGCTGCTGGGTCGGGCCCAAGCGGCATGAGGATGATGTAGCCCGAGGGGCGCCCCCAACAAGGTAAGTAAAGAGCATAACCAAAATGGATACATGCCGCGGGGACGGGCCCACGCGGCCTGGGAATGGTGCAGCCCTGTGGGCGCTCCCAGCTGAAAGTAGAACTCTAAAAGATGTCACCTGGTGCTGCCGAAGATGAAGTGGTGCTGAGGAAGTGAGCAATGCGTGGTGAAGACGTCGGCCCTCATGAGCCCCCAGGCCCAGGGGCCTCGGGAGGCTCCGGTGGCATGTGCAGGTCTCCGGGGACCATCGCCGCCTTCGTCAGGACCGCGCGATGCCTGCCCTCCTGAGCCTCCAGAATGCTCCTCAACAGGCGCTGATGTGCGGCGACCGCGCTCGGCAGGCCGAAGGGCATGCGAACATAGCTGTGAGGTGGTCCCTCGCAGCACCCTACAGGCGCTCCTGGGACGCATCTCGGTTGAGCCCTGGTACGTCAACGCAGGCACGTAGTCCTCCATCCTCGCCTGGGTGTGGGGCCACGGCAGGTAAGCGGCGGCTGCCACGTATGACTCTGGACTCTTGTAGCTCATGGGTGTTCCTTGCTATGAACTCCTGAGGGTTTGGTCTCCTTTGACTTGTACCTTCATGAGGGAAGCGTGCTTGAAAGCACACCTCCAAGTGGTACCCGAGCGCCTCCCCCGCGACCTTGGAAAGGTCGGCGGCTCTCCAAGAGAGAGCCCCCGAGCCCTGCCTGAGGAGGGTGCTGGGCGCGCCTTCCTATGCGTGAGAGGGCGGCGCTCCCTGATCGGGCGCGAATCCTGACGCGATACCTCCGGAGGTGCCTGCCTCCTTGTGGCTCGGGCCAGGTGAGGTCTTCTTCTTCTTGAGGGTCGCCTCGGGAGGCCTCCCGCTCCCATGATCTGGGTCTTCGATTGATGCGGCTTGGAACGCATGCTCAAGCGAGCACACTGCGTCCCTTTCTTCACAAGGTACGGTGATGACTCCACCGCTTCCTGGCATCTTGAGGACATTGTAACCATGGTGAGTCACCACCATAAACTTGGCTAGGGTTGGGTACCCAAGGATGGCGTTGTACGGCAGGAGGATGTGAGCGACGTCGAAGTCGATGAGCTCGGTGCAGTAGTTGTTGCGTTGCCCGAAGGTGACCGGAAGGCGAACCTGCCCAATTGGAACAGTGGAACCATCGGTGACTCCTGAGAAAGGCTTGGTCGACTGAAGCTGGTCGTACGGCACTTGGAGATTGTCGAACGTCTCGACGAATAGGACGTTGAGTCCTGCCCCGCCATCGATGAGGGTCCTGGTGACCTGCACGTTGCTGATGACTGGGGAGCAAAGCATCAGGAGGACTCCGGCCGTTGACGCACACTTGAGCTAGTCTGCGGAACTGAATGTGATCGCGCACGAAGACCACCTGAGAGGGCGCGTGGCCTCAAGCTTGGGAAGGACTGCATTCACCTCGCGAGCAAACTGCTTGAAGATGCGCTGTGAGGATGGGGCCTGGGCGCCACCCAAGATGCAAGCAATTGCACGCGGCTCTTGGAAGCCCCCAGCCCCATCGTCTTGGTGTTGGTCTTCGTTCCTCCTTGGTGGAGGCGGTAGAGGAGGGAGGCCCGCGTTGCTGTGCGGGTGGCCCTCACGAGGCTGGTCCCTCCAGCCTCCCTCACGAGGCTGGTCCTGCCAGTGGTCCTCGCGAGGGCGGTCACGCCACCCCTGGCGAAGGCCATGGTCTTCCCATCGTCCGCCACCTCTTCCTCCTCCTCGGCCATAGCCCCTGTCGTTGCGCTCTGGGCGTCGGCCGATCCGCCCATCTCGCACGGCTCTGAGCTCTTGACATTCGTTGGTGTTGTGGGTGTGGAGGTCGTGGTACACGCAGTACCGTCCGCCCTTGGATGACTCGGGCTGGTCCCTACCTTGCTTGGTGTTTGGTTCTGCTGCTAGCACGGCAGCCCCCTTGCGCTTCACGTCCTTGGCCTTGAGTTTCTTTTCTTCTGGGTCGGCTGCCGGGATCTCGAGGAGGGAGAGACACCCTTCCTCAGCCCTGGCGCACTTGGTCGCCAAGTTGAACAGCTCCAGGGATGTGCATAGGTCTTCATGGATTGCTAGCTCTTCCTTCATCTTGACGTCGCGCATGCCGTCAGAGAAGGCTGAGATGATAGCTTCTTCAGTCACCTTGGGGATCTTGAGGCGAGCGTAGTTGAACCGCTGGATGTACTTCTGCAGGGATTCTCCTAGCTGTTGATTGACGCGGTACAGGTCTCTCACGGCCGGGGGCCGGTCGCGTGTGCCCTGGAAGTTGACGATGAAGCGGGTGCGCATCTCGCTCCAGGAGGAGATCGTGCCGGGAGCCAGGTTGAGGAGCCAGGTGCGGGCGCCGTCCTTGAGCGCCATGGGGAACCAATTCGCCATGACCTTTTCGTCTCCGTTGGCGGCTACAATGCCCAGCTCATAGAGCTGCAGGAACTCCGCGGGGTCCGCTGTGCCATCGTAGCGGGGAGGGAGGTCAGGCTTGAACTTGCCTGGCCATGTGACCCCGTGCGGCTCGGGGGTGAAGCCGAGGCAGCCCACCGTGGCCACCGGTGCCCCTTGCTGGTGCTGGACTTGTTCTTGCGGGTCACCACACGCCGCCACTGGGAGCAGCACGGGGTCTCGTCGTGGAGGGGCTGGGGCGCGATCTTGGCGTGCCGGCGCTGGGAGCGCGCGAGCACCTTCCCGGGGTCGTGGGATCTCTTGGCAGCTCCCTTCTTGCTGCGCAGGCGCTGGACATGGAGGGTCCCGCCCTGGGGCTGCGCGCCTTGGAGCCAAGGCACCTTCTTGGGGAGGAGGCGGCGGAGGCGCCTCCTGATCCTCGCCCCCTGCAGGGGATGGAGGGCGAAGCAGCAAGAGGGACCACAAGGGGGAGCCCCCTGCGGCACTGACGAGCTCGGTGATGCGGGCGAGCCAGTCCTCATAGAGGTCGTCGAACGGGCGATAGTGGACGAGCTCCCGCACCAAGAGCAGTGAGGCGTGCACATCCGTGGGTGCGCGACGGGCGTGGGACGACGAGCCAGCTGGAGTCAGCGACGGGGAGGCGGTGCGGCCATCCCGCCGCACCGAAGGATGCTGGGACAAGGCCTGCTGCTCGTTCCCCGCCGGGCCGGTGGTGGCGTTGGCGGCGGGCTACGGAGAACGACGAGGGGGGCCGCCGACGGGCGCCGTCTGGGCGACGCGAGCGGCACGAGCGGCCCGGCGCTCGGCGCGAGCCCGGCGAGCGTCAGCCATGGACACGACGGAAGATCACACGCGAACAACGGAAGAAAGATTCTGGCGCACCCCTACCTGGCGCGCCAAATGTCGGATTTTGGGTTCCGGCAGACCCTTGAGGTTCGAACACTGGGGTGCGTGCAGAGATCTCTCCCCTACCGATCTACGTCCGATCCTCTCGTGCGAACTAAGATGAAAATGATGAACAACACAAGAGACACGAGGTTTATACTGGTTCAGGCCACCGTTGTGGTGTAATACCCTACTCCAGTGTGTGGTGTGGTGGATTGCCTCAGGGGCTAATGATGAATAGTACAAGGGAAGAACAGCCTCGCGAGAGGTGTTCTTGAGCTGGTGCAATGAATTGCTAGGGTGAGTTCCGTCGCCTCTCTCTCTCTCTCTGCTAGGGTTCTACCAGATCTCTCGATGTTCTCGGGGTGTCTAGATGTCTGTCTGCCCGTCTCCCTCTCTTCTGGGTCTCTAGATGTCTCTACTCTGTGGTGGCTAGCTCTATTTATAGAGGCCCTGGGCTTCTCCCCGAATAATTGAGCGGGAAGGGCGCCAACAATTGGCTATTTTGAAGGGGAACATCTAGTACAAGTTATCCTGACCAAAGATGGTCTTCGGCTGCCAAAAGCACTGGTGATGACGCCGTCTTGGGCTCCACGGTGACCTCCGTCCTGCCGCTCCACTGGTCTTGGTCTCGTTGCACCGGAATGGTAACCTTTGCCTGATACCTTGGCCTGCACCAAAGGGGAAACAAGGACACTGCGCAGGCCGGCGCCCGCCTGATCTCCATCATCATGGCTTGCGTCATGGGTTCCTCGCGAGGTACCCTTGCCTTGATCTCTCCGCCTCCTCGCGAGCCTGCCTGATGAGGCTCCCTCTAAGGAAGCTTCCTGTCGTCCGCCCCGCGAGGCTTGGCCCCTCGCGAGGGTCTTGAGCTTGAGCTGATGAAGATGGGCCACGTTGGGCCCCCACTAGAGCCACGCCGCAGGCCGCAGGCAGGCAAGTCTGGGGACCCCCGTTCCCAGAACGCCGACAGTCCCGCGATCTCACGATCCATTAGAGCTCGAGGGAGAGTTTCGTCAGCACGACAGCATGGTGACGATGTTAATGAAGCTACTGTCGTAGGGCTTCTCCTAAGAACTGCTACAGTATGACCGAGGTGGATTATGGTGGAGGGGGCACCGCACACGGCTGGGAGAGATCAATGATCAACTTGTGTGTTCTAGTGTGCCCCTTGCCCCCGTATATAAAGGAGCAAGGGGGAGGCCGGCCGGCCCTATAGGGCATGCCAGGAGGAGGAGGAGTCCTCCTAGGGGAGAAGGAAGGTGGAGAAGGAGAAGGAAAGGGGGCGCCACCCCGCCTTCCTAGTCCAATTCGGACCAGAGGGGGAGGGGGCGCACGGCCTGCCCTGGCCGGCCCCTCTCTCTCTCCACTAGGGCCCAATAAGGCCCATTAACCCCCGGGGGGATTCCGGTAACCCCTCTGTCACTCCGGTAAAATCCTGATTTCACCCGGAACTCTTCCGATGTCCAAATGTAGGCATCCAATATATCAATCTTTATGTCTCGACCATTTCGAGACTCCTCGTCATGTACGTGATCATTCCCGGGACTCAGAACTACATTTGGTACATCAAAACATACGAACTCATAATACCAATTGTCACAGAACTTTAAGCATGCGGACCCTACGGGTTCGAGAACTATGTGGACATGACTGAGACACGTCTCCAGTCAATAACCAATAGCAGAACATGGATGCTCATATTGGTTCCTACATATTCTACGAAGATCTTTATCGGTCAAACTGCATAACAACATACGTTGTTCCCTTTGTCATCGGTATGTTACTTGCCCAAGATTCGATCGTCGGTATCTCAATACCTAGCTCAATCTCGTTACCGGCAAGTCTCTTTGCTTGTTCCGTAATGCATCATCCCGCAACTAGCTCATTAGTTGCATTGCTTGCAAGGCTTATAGTGATGTGCATTACCGAGAGGACCCAGAGATACCTCCCCAACAATCGGAGTGACAAATACTATTCTTGATGTATGCCAACTCAACCAGTACCATCGGAGACACCTGTAGAGCACTTTTATAATCACCCAGTTACGTTGTGACGTTTGGTAGCACACAAAGTGTTCCTCCGGTAATTGGGAGTTGCATAATCTCATAGTCATAGGAACATGTATAAGTCATGAAGAAAGCAATATTAGTAAACTAAAACGATCAAGTGATAAGCTAACAAAATGGGTCAAGTCAATCACATCATTCTACTAATGATGTGATCCCATTAATCAAATGACAACTCATCTCTATGGCTAGGAAACTCAACCATCTTTGATCAATGAGCTAGTCAAGTAGAGGCATACTAGTGACACTATGTTTTTCTATGTATTCACGCATGTATTATGTTTCCGGTTAATACAATTCTAGCATGACTAATAAACATTTATCATGGTATGAGGAAATAAATAATAACTTTATTATTTCCTCTAGGGCATATTTCCTTCAGTCTCCCACTTGCACTAGAGTCAATAATCTAGATTACACAGTAATGATTCTAACACCCATGGAGTCTTGGTGCTAATCATGTTTTGCTCGTGGAAGAGGCTTAGTCAACGGGTCTGCAACATTCAGATTTGTATGTATCTTGAATATCTCTATGTCTCCCACCTGGACTTGATACCGGATGGAATTGAAGCATCTCTTGATGTGCTTGGTTCTCTTGTGAAATCTGGATTCCTTTGCCAAGGCAATTGCACCTGTATTGTCACAAAAGATTTTCATTGCACCCGATGCACTAGGTATGACACCTAGATTGGATATGAACTCCTTCATCTAGACTCCTTCATTTGTTGCTTCCGAAGCAGCTATGTACTCTGCTTCACACATAGATCCCGCCACGACGCTTTGTTTAGAACTGCACCAACTGACAGCTCCACCTTTCAATATAAACACGTATCCGGTTTGCGATTTAGAATCGTCCGGATCAATGTCAAAGCTTGTATCGACATAACCATTTACGACGAGCTCTTTGTCACCTCCATAAACGAGAAACATATCCTTAGTCATTTTCAGGTATTTCAGGATGTTCTTGACCGTTGTCCAGTGATCCACTCCTGGATTACTTTGGTACCTCCCTGCTAAACTAATAGCAAGGCACACATCAGGTCTGGTACACAGCATTGCATACATGATAGAGCCTATGGCTGAAGCATAGGGAACACTTTTCATTTTCTCTCTATCTTCTATAGTGGTCGGGCATTGAGTCTTACTCAACTTCACAGCTTGTAACACATGCAAGAACCTTTTCTTTGGTTGATCCATTTTGAACTTTTTCAAAACTTTATCAAGGCATGTGCTTTGTGAAAGTCCAATTAAGCTTCTTGATCTATCTCTATAGATCTTGATACCCAATATATAAGAAGCTTCTTCCAGATCTTTCATTGAAAAACTCTTATTCAAGTATCCTTTTATGCTATCCAGAAATTCTATGTCATTTCTAATCAGCAATATGTCATCCACATATAATATTAGAAATGCTACAGAGCTCCCATTCACTTTCTTGTAAATACAGACTTCTCCAAAAGTCTGTATAAAACCATATGCTTTGATCACACTATCAAAACATTTATTCCAACTGTGAGAGGCTTGCACCAGTCCATAAATGGATCACTGGAGCTTGCACACTTTGTTAGCTCCCTTTGGATCGACAAAACCTTCCGGTTGCATCATATACAACTCTTCTTCCAGAAATCCATTCAGGAATGCAGTTTTGACATCCATTTGCCAAATTTCATAATCATAAAATGCGGCAATTGCTAACATGATTCAGACAGACTTAAGCATCGCTACGGGTGAGAAAGTCTCATCGTAACTCCTTGAACTTGTCGAAAACCTTCCGCAACAAGTCGAGCTTTGTAGACAGTAACATTACCGTCAGCGTTAGTCTTCTTCTTGAAGATCCATTTATTCTCGATGGCTTGCCGATCATCGGGCAAGTCAACCAAAGTCCATACTTTGTTCTCATACATGGATACCATCTCAGATTTCATGGCCTCAAGCCATTTTGCGGAATCTGGGCCCACCATCGCTTCTTCATAGTTTGTAGGTTCATCATGGTCAAGTAAGATGACTTCCAGAACAGGATTACCGTACCACTCTAGTGTGGATCTTACTTTGGTTGACATACGAGGTTTGGTAGTAACTTGATCTGAAGTTTCATGATCATTATCATTAGCTTCCTCACTAATTGGTGTAGGTGTCACAGGAACCAGTTTCTGTGATGAACTACTTTTCAATAAGAGAGTAGGTACAGTTACCTCATAAAGTTCTACTTTCCTCCCACTCACTTCTTTCGAGAGAAAGTCCTTTTCTAGAAAGGATCCATTCTTAGCAACGAATGTCTTGCCTTCGGATCTGTGATAGAACGTAACAGCGTGGTTTTTGGCCCTTTCCTTTTTCTTTTGATTTATTTGATTTTTGCTCTGTTTTTCTTTTTGGAGTGGTTCTGTGGCCATGCCACCTGGGAAATCATCCTTATTCCCCCTCCCAAGTGGCTCATCATCCTAAAAACTTTTCTAAGATCATGTCACTCCACTGCTTGACCAAACCCTAATTTCTTTTTCTCAGGAATATTCCTCTTTCTATTCAAGGAATAACCTTGTCTCCCCTAGGTTGTGAAGCAACCCATATTTTTTTCCATTCAAAAAATTCCCAAATAATTCTCATAATTTCTTTGGGTCATATGTTGCTCAAATATGCCCAAACTTTCCTGTCCTTGCCCAAGAATAATTCCCCAATAATTATTCTTCATTTCCGTCCAGAGGGGCACTTTGTGAAGGAGGTGCCACCTATCCTTTCCTGATTGCTCCCAAATCTTTTGGGAATTCTCTTATGTCCAAATAATTGCCTCATGCCAAAATTCAACTTTATTTTCCTAGTCAATCTTCCTCAACAATTTTTCAAACTTTTTGTCAGACATAAGGCATTGTGAAGGAAGTACTAGCTAGGGTTATCCAAATGAGTTGAAATTTTGTACACTCCTTCATGTTCTCATATTAGCACACTCTTCCAAATTGAAGCTCCATCCCTTGATCTATGTGAGCACATGACCAAATCTTTGCTTCTGGTAAAATTTTCAGGTAGTGAAGCAAGTGCATTTTATATTGCTTCAAAATCCCTGATAAATTACCAGATGGTTCTCCTACCCAAATAAATTCTTTCCACCAAATTCGGCACCATTTCACTTAGCCAATATTTCTCTAGAATTATTGCAAGATTCTAGTCAGTGGACATAGCTGTGAAGGAAGTATCATTTTGGTGAATCCAATTGGTATGAAATTTTTACAGCATCATTGTATGACCAAAGCACCAAGACTTGCCAAAGTTGGGCTCAAGTTGATGCACCATGTGAGTGCTTATTCATGTTCTTGTTTCTGGACCAATTTATGCAGTTGTTAAGCAACTGTAATAATCCTTGATCCAAACCCCTCCATAATTACCAGGACTATAGTACTTCCTAACATAAACCTACTAGAAAACTCATTAACCTCTAACCTCACCTCAGTTGATCGCTGTTTCATGATCAAATTTACAGCGGTAAACTTCAGATCTCACTTACCATTTCACCATGGAGTCTTTGACCGATCTACCACCGCAGTTGGAACCTAACCAGGAAGGACTAAACCCCAGACACCATTTGGGTGAAAGTGTGGCACTGTGTGCACCAGTGCGCGCGGTGACCACCGCTTAGGCACACACTGGCCGCGCCCACAATGTCTTCTTGCTCGGGCCCCTTCTCTGTTTGGCGTCTCAGCGAGCACGGGCCTGTCTACCTTGTTCCCCGTGTCATCGCCGTCCTCCTGGAGCCATTTCCCCCTCCGTCCGCTTCTCTGTCGGTGCTAGTCGCCGCGCGCCCACGAGCGAGCTGTAGCCGACAAGGCTTTAATGGCGTTCGGCAGCTTCTCCTTTGTGCCCCTCGGCCCCTCCTACCATGTGCTCTACTGTTGCTCGTCCGAACCTCCCTCGTCGTGATCCTGTGTCCTCCCATGATCGCTGACGTCGCCAGAGCGTGGCCGGATGCGAGCGGCAGCACCCGAGCCACGACCACGCGTCCACAGCCTCCCCTCCTCGCCCCGCCTATATATAGCCTTCCCCGGTCTCGTTCGAGCTCACCACCAGCCTCACACCACTCCCCGGATCCCGCCCAGCCTCTCGCCCAAGCTCCAGAGCCCCTTCTCGTTGCTCTAGGCCACCATGGCCACCACAGTGCTCCGGCTAAATTCGCCCGGAGTCGAGCCCTTCCCTCCTTCTACCACAACCAGAGACCCACCTAGTCCCCCACGAACCTCCCCTGCATCTCTCCTTCTTCTCTGGTGGCCCCTTTCCGCAAGCTCACCGGCGCCCGAAGACCTTCGCCCGCCGGCCTCGAAGCAGCCAACGCTTCGGCCTTCCTAGCCGGCCGGAGATGGTCCGAGATGATGCGCCGTGCTCCGCTGAGCTCATCCATGTCCGGATCTCGTCGGGAGATGGCCGGAGCTGCCGGAACGAGCGTCGGTGCAGGCGCCTCTCCTCGGCTCTGCATGCGGTGTCGGGGGAGAAGGAGGAGGTGGGAGGAGAGAGTCAACGCCCGCGGGACCTGCCCGTCAGCATCACCTAGCCCGGCCCCATCTCTGCTGACTAGGATAAGTGGAAGTGTATTCCACAAGAATATGTCTTCCCTTTCCAAAAGCATACTTTGGCTCTGCTTCGATCCGATTTACGTTTTCTCAGTTGGAAAGCGTATTCTGCCAAAGGCCCGTTCTATTTTTCCATCCGAGGGCTTGTTTGTGATGATTTCTTTATAGATAGGTCCCTGGCAGAAAAACCTTCATATCTTTTTGCCCACAACTCCAAATGAGGTGATTCCAAAGCCCACTTCTTTATCTCGTCGAGCCCGTTCAGTTGATAACACTTTCATCATGTGTTAATATTTTGGAAATGACCTTTTTCCCTTGCACGTAAACAACCCCTTCGAGAGAACTATTTCCGGCAAATCTTTCCGCAAGCTTCTCGCACTTTCTCCTGGTGCTTTCTTCCACCCCAGGAAAGCCACACCCTCCATTTGCATGATTGCAATGCAATGACATGGTTTATTTATTTAAACTTATTTAAAATATTGCTTTAGCTACATGTGATCTTGTTCATGGCATTTATGAGAGTATTATTTTGATCTTGTTATTGCCATGATATTGCTTGGAGTTCTAGGACTTATGTTTTGATGATTATGTGGATGACATGTGCCTTTGGATTCTTAGTGGCTATTATGATTATTTTCATGATGGTATCTAGTATTATTTTGGAGTATTACTGTGGATATCATGTTGCCTTTGGATTATTAGTGGCTAGTGTTAGTTTCATCATGATACTAGTTGATATTATGTTTTGGAGTATGATGATGGAGATGATGCTTGCATGTGGATCATAGCTGGATAGTTAGTTCTTGATATTTGAGTGGTAGTATTATCGTTCTTGGATTCATCATGATAGTAGTGTTATACTGTCCTCGGAGTATTTTGGTATGACGATATTAAGCTTTGGATTATTTGTTGGATATTGCTATGACTTGGATTATAGTTTGATAGTTGATATCGGAGTATCAGTTATCACGGTTATATTTTTGGGGATAAATTCTGTCATTAAGTTGGTCAGGTGCCACCGAACCGGGATTTCTCCAATGCAACAACATTTTCCTTTATGGGAAGGCCCTAATGCGATGCTATTGCCGTGTCTCTCGCCGGTGCCCCCAACGAGGGAAGGTTATGGGCGTGCGCTACCCTGATCAGGTAGGCGGGCATAAGCCTTGTGTGCCTGTAGTTGGATTTTGCACGCTTTTGTCCCCGTTTGGGACCGTTTTGTTTGCCACGGTGGTGGCCGTTTTGCCATGATGGTGGCCGTTGGTGCCTTTGGTAGGCACGGGGCCACCCAGGACTGAACCCAAAGGGGGTGTTGGTCGGAGTGGCCGGGAGAGTGTCATGGCAGTAGATCGGTTTTGTCGGAACGCCGTTGGTCCACCCGAATGGGAGTGCGAGGGCATGGATTCCGTGGTGTGGGTAAAGTGCGCTACCTCTGCAGAGTGTGTTTGTTTAAACTATCGATAGCCGCGTCCTCGGTCATGGGCATGGGTACGTACTAGGTCACACCGTTCGATCAACACTCACATGACGGAATGACTTATAGGTGATTTATATGTTGATATGTTGAGCAGTACAGATTGGCAGGATGTTGATGATGATGTTGGAGACTAAGTGTTGGTCATGGTAGTGATCGCCGGAAAGATCACCGTTTGAGACCAAGTGTTGGTCATGGTTGTGATCACCAAAAAGATCACCGTTTGGTTACAAGGTAACCCGATCTAAGACCATGAGGTTGGTCCGTTTGTGATCCGTGAATGATCACCGTTTGGTTTTGATCACGAGGTGATCGAGATGGTATATTGCTTGGCCAGTTAGCCAAGAGAGATATGGTTATGGAGATCTGAGATGGTGATTTATCAGTATATAGTTTCATACCATGCTTAGTAGTTGCTTCATCATGGTAGTTGTTAATTATTTAACATGTTAATGCTATGTTATTGTCTTGCCTTGATGTTTATGGTTGTTGTGAGCTTGCAAGTACATTCAATGTACTGACCTGGCGTGTCATGCCAGATTGCAGGTGATGCCATGATTGCTTGATTGCTTGTCGAGGCTGTCGTGCGTGCGAGCTAGATTGCGTCCCAGCCAGAGTCCGTCCGGAGTGGAGTTTACCACCTTCGTCGTTGTTCCCCTACTAGAAGTATTCCGCTGCTAGCATAGAGCAAGTGTAGTATCGCAGGCGTAGTGTCGTCGTGCTGATGTGCTTCTTTGTAACATCAGACCCTTGTATTATTATTCTTGTAATAAGAGATGATTTGTTCTATGTCAAGCAGTGTCGTATTCCAAAGACTTTTCCTCGATCTCTAGGCTGGAATATGGGGCGTTCGGTTTCTCTGAGCCGGGGTGCCACATAGAAGGTGTGCCCAACAGTCTCCTTTGGGTATCCTATGAAGACACATTTCTCCGATTTGGGTTCAAGCTTATCAGGTTGAAGCTTTTTCACATAAGCATTGCAGCCCCAAACTTTAAGAAACGACAACTTTGGTTTCTTGCCAAACCACAGTTCATAAGGCGTCATCTCAATGGATTTCGATGGTGCCCTACTTAACATGAATGCAGCTGTCTCTAAAGCATAACCCCAAAATGATAGCGGTAAATCATTAAGAGACATCATAGATCGCACCATATCCAGTAAAGTACGATTACGATGTTCGGATACACCATTACGATGTGTTGTTCCGGGTGGCGTGAGTTGCGAAACTATTCCGCATTGTTTCAAATGTAGACCAAACTCGTAACTCAAATATTCTCCTCCATGATCAGATTGTAGAAACTTTATTTTCTTGTTACGATGATTTTGCACTTCACTCTGAAATTCTTTGAACTTTTCAAATGTTTCATATTTATGCTTCATTAAGTAGATATACCCATATCTGCTCAAATCATCTGTGAAGGTGAGAAAATAACGATACCCGCCATGAGCCTCAGTATTCATCGGACCATGTCCATCAGTATGTATGATTTCCAATAAATCTGTTGCTCGCTCCATTGTTCCGGAGAACGGTGTTTTAGTCATCTTGCCCATGAGGCATGGTTCGCAAGTACCAAGTGATTCATAATCAAGTGATTCCAGAAGTCCATCGGTATGGAGTTTCTTCATGCGCTTTACACCAATATGACCCAAATGACAGTGCCACAAATAAGTTGCACTATCATTATCAATTTTGCATATTTTTTCTTCAACATTATGAATATCTGTATCACTACTATCGAGATTCAACACAAATAGGTCACTCTTCAAGGGTGCATGACCATAAAAGATATTACTCATATAAATAGAACAACCATTATTCTCAGATTTAAATGAATAACTGTCTCGCATCAAACAAGATCCAGATTTAATGTTCATGCTTAACGTTGGCACCAAATAACAATTATTCAGGTCTAAAACTAATCCCGAAGGTAGATGTAGAGGTAGCGTGCCGACGGCGATCACATCGACTTTGGAACCATTTCCCACACGCATCGTCACCTCGTCCTTAGCCAATCTTCGTGTAATCCGTAGTCCCTGTTTCGAGTTGCAAATATTAGCAACAGAACTAGTATCAAATACCCAGGTGCTACTGCGAGCTCTAGTAAGGTACACATCAATAACATGTGTATCACATATACCTTTGTTCACCTTGCCATCCTTCTTATCCGCCAAATACTTGGGGCAGTTCCGCTTCCAGTGACCAGTCCCTTTGCAGTAGAAGCACTCAGTCTCAGGCTTCGGTCCAGACTTGGGTTTCTTCTCTTGAGCAGCAACTTGTTTGCCATTCTTTTTGAAGTTCCCCTTTTTCTTCCCTTTACCCTTTTTCTTGAAACTGGTGGTCTTGTTGACCATCAACACTTGATGCTCCTTCTTGATTTCTACCTCTGTCGCCTTTAGCATTGCGAAGAGCTCGGGAATTGTCTTATTCATCCCTTGCATATTATAGTTCATCATGAAGCTCTTGTAGCTTGGTGGCAGTGATTGAAGAACTCTGTCAATGACACTACCAACAGGAATATTAACTCCCAGTTGAATGAAGTGGTTATGATACCCAAACATTCTGAGTATATGTTCACTGACGGAACTATTCTCCTCCATCTTGCAGCTGTAGAACTTATTGGAGACTTCATATCTCTCAATCCAGGCATTTGCTTGAAATATTAACTTCAACTCCTGGAACATCGCATATGCTCCATGACGTTCGAAACGTCGTTGAAGTCCCGTTCTAAGCCGTAAAGCATGGCACACTGAACTATCGAGTAGTCATCATCTTTACTCTGCCAGACGTTCTTAACGTCATCAGTAGCATATGCAGCAGGCCTCGCACCTCATGGTGCTTCCAGGATGTAATTCTTCTGTGCATCAATGAGGATAATCCTCAAGTTACGGACCCAGTCCGTGTAATTGCTACCATCATCTTTCAACTTTGCTTTCTCAAGGAACGCATTAAAATTCAACGGAACAACAACACGGGCCATCTATCTACAATAACATAGACAAGCAAAATACTATCAGGTACTAAGTTCATGATAAATTTAAGTTCAATTAATCATATTACTTAAGAACTCCCACTTAGATAGACATCCCTCTAATCATCTAAGTGATCACATGATCCATATCAACTAAACCATAACCGATCATCACGTGAGACGGAGTAGTTTTCAATGGTGAACATCTCTATGTTGATCATATCTACTATATGATTCACGCTCGACCTTTCGGTCTTAGTGTTCCGAGGCCATATCTGCATATGCTAGGCTCGTCAAGTTTAACCCGAGTATTCTGCGTGTGCAAAACTGTCTTACAACCGTTGTAGATGAACGTTGAGCTTATCACACCCGTTCATCACGTGGTGTCTCGGCACGACGAACTTTGGCAACGGTGCATACTCAGGGAGAACATTTTTACCTTGAAATTTAGTGAGAGATCATCTTATAATGCTACCGTCAAACAAAGCAAAATAAGATGCATAAGGATAAACATGACATGCAATCAATATAAGTGATATGATATGGCCATCATCATCTTGTGCCTTTGATCTCCATCTCCAAAGCACCGTCATGATCACCATCATCACCGGCGCGACACCTTGATCTCCATCGTAGCATCGTTGTCGTCTCACCATCTATTGCTTCTATGACTATCGCTACCACTTATTGATAAAGTAAAGCAATTACAGGGCGATTGCATTGCATACAATAAAGCGACAACCATATGGCTCCTGCCAGTTGCCGATAACTCCGTTACAAAACATGATCATCTCATACTATAAATATAGCATCATGTCCTGACCATATCACATCACAACATGCCCTGCAAAAACAAGTTAGACGTCCTCTACTTTGTTGTTGCAAGTTTTACGTGGCTGCTACGTGCTGAGCAAGAACCGTTCTTACCCACGCATCAAAACCACAACGATAGTTCATCAAGTTAGTGTTGTTTTAACCTTCACAAGGACCGGGCGTAGCCACACTCGGTTCAACTAAAGTTGGAGAAACTGACACCTGGCAGCCACCTGTGTGCAAAGCACGTCGGTAGAACCAGTCTCGCGTAAGCGTACGCGTAATGTCGGTCTGGGCCGCTTCATCCAACAATACCGCCGAACCAAAGTATGACATGCTGGTAAGCAGTATGACTTGTATCACCCACAACTCACTTGTGTTCTACTCGTGCATATAACATCTACGCATAAACCTGGCTCGGATGCCACTGTTGGGGAACGCAGTAGTTTCAAAAAAATTCCTATGCACATGCAAGATCATGGTGATGCATAGCAACGAGAGGAGAGAATGTCATCCACGTACCCTCGTAGACCATAAAGCGGAAGCGTTATGACAACGTGGTTGATGTAGTCGTACGACTTCATGATCGACCGATCCTCAATACCGAATGTACGGCACCTCCGTGTTCAGCACACGTTCAGCTCGGTGACGTCCCACAAACTCATGATCCAGTAGAGCTTGAGGGAGAGTTTTGTTAGCATGACGGCGTGGTGACGATGTTGATGAAGCTACTGTCGCAGGGCTTCTCCTAAGCACCGCTACAGTATGACCGAGGTGGATTATGGTGGAGGGGGGCACCGCACACGGCTGGGAGAGATCAATGATCAACTTGTGTGTTCTAGGGTGCCCCCTGCCCCCGTATATAAAGGAGCAAGGGGAGAGGTCGGCCGGCCCTGTAGGGCGCGCCAAGAGGAGGAGTCCTCCTCCTAGTAGGAGTAGGACTCCCCTCTTTCCTACTCCTACTAGGAGAGGGAAAGGAAGGGGGAGAAGGAGAAGGAAAGGGGGGCGTCGCCCCCCCTTCCTAGTCCAATTCGGACCAGAGGGGGGGCACACGGCCTGCCCTGGCCGGACCCTCTCTCTCTCCACTAGGGCCCAACAAGGCCCATTAAACCCTGGGGGTTCCGGTAACCCCTCCGGCACTTCGATAAAATCCCAATTTCACCTGGAACCCTTCCGATGTCCAAATGTAGGCTTCCAATATATCAATATTTATGCCTCGACCATTTCGAGACTCCTCGTCATGTCCGTGATCATATCCGGGACTCCGAACTACCTTCGGTACATCAAAACATATAAACTCATAATACCGATCGTCATAGAACTTTAAGCATGCGGACCCTATGGGTTCGAGAACTATGTAGACATGACCGAGACACGTCTCCAGTCAATAACCAATAGCGGAACCTGGATGCTCATATTGGTTCCTACATATTCTACCAATATCTTTATCGGTCAAACCGCATAACAACATACGTTGTTCCCTTTGTTATCGGTATGTTACTTGCCCGAGATTCGATTGTCGGTATCTCAATACCTAGCTCAATCTCGTTACCGGCAATTCTCTTTGCTCGTTCTGTAATGCATCATCCCGCAACTAGCTCATTAGTTGCATTTCTTGCAAGGCTTATAGTGATGTGCATTACCGAGAGGGCCCAGAGATACCTCTCCGACAATCGGAGTGACAAATCCTATTCTTGATCTATGCCAACTCAACAACTACCATCAGAGACACCTGTAGAGCACCTTTATAATCACCCAGTTACATTGTGACGTTTGGTAGAACAGAAAGTGTTCCTCCGCTAATCAGGAGTTGCATAATCTCCTAGTCATAGGAACATGTATAAGTCATGGAGAAAGCAATAGCAGTAAACTAAAACGATCAAGTGCTAAGCCAGCAAAATGGGTCACGTCAATCACATCATTCTACTAATGATGTGATCCCATTAATCAAATGACAACTCATGTCTATGGCTAGGAAACTCAACCATCTTTGATCAACGAGCTAGTCAGGTAGAGGCATACTAGTGACACTATGTTTGTCTATGTATTCACACATGTATTATGTTTCTGGTTAATACAATTCTAGCATGAATAATAAACATTTATCATGATATGATGAAATAAATAATAACTTTATTATTGCCTCTAGGGCATATTTCCTTCATAAACTTGTGCTAAAACTCAACCTTAACTTGAAGAATCTAAAAACTGCTACTTTTGCTTGTTAAGGTTCTAATCACCCCCCTCTAGACCCCTCTTCTCGATCCTCTCAATATAACCCCAGGTATGACCCGCCCGTTTAGGGCCGGGTCATCTAGTGGTGACTCGAAGGATAGGTCCGTCATATGGGCCGCAATGGCCAAGAAGCTGAGGGCCCAGAGGGCGACTCGTTGAGCGGGCCCACTTATGGCCCAATGTCTGGGACACCGACTCAACGAGGAGACAAAGGAAACTCCCTTACTTGCGAGTTAAGATAAGTAGGAGACAGACTAGGGCACGAGTTGTATTACAAGCTGGACTCTATTGTAAGCCCATGGCGTCGACCTGTATATAAAGGGGGGGCCCTGAGCAAAAAAGACTAAGTTACAAGCTCTCGAGTACTAGGATAGCCAAGTTGCACCCTTGTAATCGAGATCCCAAATCCTAAGCAATAATCAATCAAGCAGGAAGTAGGCTATTACGTCCACCGAGAGGGACCAAACCCGGGTAAACCCGTGTCTCTTGATCTCGATCAACCCCGTTCAATCTACTACCTCACATCGATGGCTTCACAACTTAATCCTTTCCCGAGGAGATCTGCCGTGACAAAACCACAACATCGGGTCCGAAATTTACATCGTCTTCGGACTCTAGGAGGTAATCTTTGTCCGACCCACCATCGAAGGTGCCCATGTCTTCAAGGTTTTCCTCCGCGGGTGTTCCAGTGGGCCCGTTCTGTTGGGTGCGTAAGGCTGGAATGTCCTCGCCTAGGTTCTCAACGGCTTCGCAGGCGGCATTGTTATCGGCGACGCCCGAGGTGCTAGTCATGCTTCTGCTTCCGTTGTAACCCTTGGATTGCCTTTTAGGGCGACGACGTTTAGTAGTTTTCATTGGGTTTCTCCTTAGACTTGTCTCTCAGAGTGTCGACCATGTAGACGTTGCGGCCCAATTCCCTGTATGGGGTATGGCCGCGGGTGGACTTGCTCCCGAGGTATCACGGACATCTTCGTCCATGTTAGTGACCTCGTTAGAGCCATAGTTGAGTGCATTAGTCAAGTCTTCGACCATGGTGACTAGGTGGGTGGTGGGTGGGATAAAAATTTCTCGATCATCGGCTTTACATCCTATCTTATCATAGACGGCGAATGAGATCGTCTGGTTTAGAATTTGGTCCAACACCTCACTTTATATGCGAGAGCTGCTTGGTGTGGAGGACTTGGCTGTAGGTCGAGCTGATCTGAAATAGTTTGTCTAGGCTCCTTGACGTGGCGTCATCCTATTGCTCGTCTAGGGTTGATCCCTGGTCGGTAGGAGCGGTTACTACATCAATCACTGGTGACGCGAGCGGCGTTGCCGGGTTCGAAGACAAGCTCAGCTCAAGGAAAGCGTCCGGGGACCCAATGTTGAAGCCGGATGTAATGATCACCGGGTCTATCTCCAAGATCGGCTCTGGGGAAGGGTGGATCCGGGGATCCCATCGTAAGCCAACTGCGAGATTGTGGTGCCAGAGGGGTCGTACTGATCTGAGGTCCATCTCGAAAGGACCAGATCTCCTCAAGTGTCCGTGATGTACTCCGGGCTTTTGAATGTGATGACTTGGTTTGGAGTGAAGTTCTCCACACGGCCTAGATGGTCGTATGGATCGGCATGCAGCACCATGCTGCCAAAGGCGAAAAGCTGGGCAGGAGCGAAGATGCCCCTACAGCCAATGTTGCTATCAATCTGTAGACGAGCCATCAACTCTTGATGATCAAAAAGTGAGCTCTCAATGAAAGCACCAATGTCGGTGTCAAAATCGGCAGACTTTAGGTAGGGGGGCGAGCTATTTGATCAGATCGATGGATAACAAAAGAAAGAACACACAATGTTTACCCAGGTTCGGACCCTCTTTATGGAGGTAAAACCCTACGTCCTGCTCTTGCTTATATTATGGATGTATCAAAGTACAGAGTTGATCTACCTTGAAATCATAAGTTGTGCTCTAAACCCTAGGTGTATGATGACGATGAATGTATAAACTTCCCTCTACGTACTAAACCCTATGGTTTATATAGGCACCAGGGGTATCTAGGGTTACACATGGTCGGTTGCCATCTAGGGATTACAGGCCAAATCTAATATATCTTACTAAAGTACACGCCAAGTCCCCGATTGCCACACATTGAAGACCTCTGAGGTCCTTTCTCATTAACGGGCGGGTGGCCTGGCCCCTACATCGGTCCAGCCGGGCCACGACCCCCTAGTCGAGGACACCGTCAAGGAGGCACAGACTTACGTTAGCGAGAGGCATTCGAAAGAGAAAGAAACACATTTTTTTACTTCCATGAGAGGCACAGATTTGCTTCTCGTGAAGGCATAGATTTGCTTCCACAAGAGGCATATATTTGCTTCTCGTGGAGGCACATATTTGTCTTTGCGAAAGGCATGCCTCCCGGAAAAGAAAAAATACATTTTTTTTCTTCTGTGAGAGGCACATATTTGCATCTAGTGGATGCACAAATTTGCTTACATGAAAAGCACAACTATTCCTCTCGAAAAGGGAAAAAGTACAAAAAACATGCGTCCGACTATTTATTTCCTTTTGCCCTTTTTTCATGGAAAAGTTTCTTCAAAACATATTAACATGGGATTTAGTTTGAAAAATCTGGGGGCGCGAAATCAAAGGTGAAAACGATTCGGAATTGGATGCACGGTTCAAATAAAATGTTTTGAATAAACGAATCTACGAATAAAAGAAAAACTCACATGTTGCTATAAAGTGGCGCATATGCAGAGCATCACTTGTGAGCGCCTAAAAAGATGGGAATGACCATTGCACGGGGTACACATTAATTAGTGATCTCGAAGCGAGACAACATGACAGCTTGCTGAAGGCGGCTACCCGATTGGGTCGGCCCAATGCAAACATAGGCCTTCAACACTTTCCTTCTTTCTTTTCTTTTCACTTTTTTTGTTTTAGCTTTTACTTTTTCTTATATTTCAACATATTCCGAGTATGTCTACCGTTTATATACAAAAGTTGCAAATGTTGATCATGCATTAAAATAGTGTTAGGTGTGTATAGCAAAACAGTTTTTGACGTATACAAAAAATGTATTAAAAATATACAATACATATGGAAAAAGTAGAAATCAACAGATACTAGTCCCTCAATCCATATTAAATGATGCTGCTTTAGTATAACTTTGTACTAAAGCTCTAGTAAAACAACATCAATTAAAATGGATCAGAGCGAGTATAAGTTTCTAATTTGTTTTAAAAAATTGTTAATCATGCAATAAAAAAAATGATAAGTTTGTATAGAAAAAATTCTAACATATACAAAAAATGTACAATGCGTATGGAAAAACAAGAAAGAAAAGAAAAACTAAAGTCTGCATATTTTTTAAAAAGCCTTAATCACGCATTAAACAAATTTAAATGTGTATATAATTTTTTTCTGGTGTTTACTAAAAAGGTACAATGTACATAAAAAAGTAGACATCACAATATAATTTTTTTCAGAAATGTTGATTATGTATTTGGAAAAAGTTAATCATGTATATTAAAAATGTTCGTGATATAAAAAAATGTAGAATGTATATGGAAAAAGTAGGCATAAAAAATATACCTTAAAAATATTAACCATGGGTTTTGATAATTTTAAATGTGTTTATATAAAATGGTCCTGATGCATGCAAAAAATATATAATGTTTATAAAAAGTAGGCATAAAAATGTTTAAAAAACTGCTAATCATGTAGTATTTATTTTTTCTGAGGGTTACTTATCATGTATTTCTAATATGTTAAATGTGTATATAATAATCTTCCTGGTGTATACAAAAAATGCACAAAGAAAACCTGTAAAAACCAAAAAGGTTACACAAAAAAACCAGTAAAACAGAATATGAAAGAAGAAAATACATAAAAAAGAAATAAAAGAAAAACCGTTATGAACTGTGCAAGAAACAAAGATAAACGTTGAAAAATAGAGGACCGTAAAAAAGAAGGAAAACCGTAGAAAAATAAATAAAAGAAAACGAAAAAGCAAAACTCAGGAGGAAACCATATGTAAAACGAGCGAGCGAGCAACAATGCTAACGGGCTAACCCAGACACACGACGTCTTCAGGCCATACGGATGGTAGTCTTGCCATAAGCGTGATATAGCATTCGTAACCCGTCCGCTCTCTCGCCAGCTCTCTTCTCTATTTTTTTGCTTGCTTTTGCTGCTGTTGTTGCTCTTTTGGCTCAGGACTGATTGTTTTTAATTTTTAAAATATTGATTAAACAAAAATGTACATAAAATTGTAAAAATATTATTAAAGTTGAAAAATATTCAAGAATGTTTTTGTATGTTGGAAAATAATAATTTTATAAATATTCATAAATTCAAATAAAAATGATGAAAGTAAAAACATGTTCATCAATTCTTAAAAGCGTTCATAATTATAAATTTTAAAACTTTGAATAGTTTTAAACAATATTCACAAATTAAAAATATACCGATGAATTAAGAAAACAAAAGGGAAGAGGAACAAAAAAGGGATAAAAGAAAAGAACCTAGCAAAAACGAGAAAAAGAAACATAGGAAAAAAACAGGTTAGAAGCAAATATTACATCTGAGATAATTGGATGTTCAATATGTATTTTGTATTCATTGGTTCCAAATTCAGCGATACTCAAGTCTCAAGTCAGAATCTACACATGTCGTCTCACGCAATGTGCCCCTTAACCGCCATCTAACAATGTATGAACGTAAATGCTGCCCTTGATCTTGTAGTATAGCATGGCAACGTGTCGGGCTATACAACGTGATGATTATCTAGTTGCAACATTGAGTAAATCAATGAATTGACTAGAGCAACAAGAAGCAAAACTGGCAATCTCAATGGTTTGTGAGCTAGGTGGCCACTGTCGGTATCGTGACTAGTGGGTATCCACGAACCCGCCTGCACACGGGTCACGGTAGCCCTCTTCCAGGGAAAGTCACCAAGCGACCACCCCGGCAAGACTAACTACTTCTCGTCTCCAAGATGCGGTGATATTAAGTTGAAGAACACCTCCAAGCAGGTGATCGAGAAGTAATAATCAATCTTAACTTCTCCCTCACACCAACAAAAAGGTTGTAAACCTCATCAAGAGCACTTCAGGAGAAGAACCTTCGGAAACAACTCCGTCGTCTCGGGAACGCGTATCATCCGCCTTGCCCCGAGAAGCAACAATGATTCTCCACCACACAAGCCCTGACAGCCCACTCACCATGGGCCGTGGAATAGCGGCGTTGCGCCCCGTTCATTTAGCTTCTGTTTGAAATGGCGACATCCTCGATCGACAGACACAGATCGTCAGTGAGTGGAGGCTGGCCTAGGCGCGTGGCTGGCGGTGAGGGCGGAGCCGGAGAGCATCCACCCATGATTCCGAGGAACTCAGCGGCTGCTTGTCCCCGTCTTCTAATTAGGTGAGATTAATTGACTTATTTTGAGGTCACGACAAGGGGAGTTAGTCATCGGGGATGATTAGCACTTTGAGCTTAATCCTTTGCTTAGGGCTTTGTTTTAGATAGTTTATGTTAAAATTTCAAATTATTAAATTTGAGAGATGAGGAGATTTTTGGCACTGGAAATGTGAGTGGTGTGCAATTGAAAAAATAAGTAGAGCCACAACCACCATCTCATATTGCCTAGTGAGATGGTTGCAACCTCTCTATTTTGAATATATTCGTAAATAACAATACTTAATTTTTGTGAATTACAAATCCATTTTTTGTCTTATAGTGTCTTCTAGGATATTTGAATGGTAATTCAGATAGTTATATTTCCGCCAGCAATATGACGAATTTGGTTGCAAGCCTGGTTCTATAACTTAATGGTGTCAAGTCTCAACTTCATTTCGGCCTTTGAAACTAAATAAATACTCCCTCCGTCTCAAAAAATGTCATTGATTTAGTTCAAAATATGTACTAATTAAGTACAAAATCACCAACACTTATTTTGAGATGGAGGGAGTATATATTATATTATGTCACTCTAAAATTACATTTGTATGATTTCTATGGTTATATTTTCACTGCTTCATTAATGTGGACTTGTGCATTGAAAGTTTGATGTTATGTATACGAACACCCGATTTTGGTTTGTAGATTAGACACTTAGGCTCAAATATGCGTAGACTTCACAAAAGTTCTGGCTCCGCCACTGAGTGGCACGTAGGAAGGTGATCAGGTGGGAGAGTTGCTGCGCATGCGGTGACTCACCCGCTTTTACCATGACCCCACCACCTGCCACGGTCTGTGTCGCAGTAATAATAGTAGTTACACCGCTGGCATAAAATGACAGGGGTTCGTTCCAGGGTGCAAGAGGAGAATGACACCTAATGAAGGCATTTAATGCATTTGTCCTAATCTGACAGAGTTAGGTATGATACACTGTAGCCATTGTGGTAACCCCTTGAGCTTTTATAAAAGGAGGGCCTGGCTACTATAATAAGTGTCGACACTTTGGAGAGCACATAACACATAGAGAGTAATTTCCCTTCCCTCAAAAGGTTGCATCTTGTACTTTTAGTTCTCTGTCAACCTCATATAAAGCAAACAACATGAGGAGCGTGTTACACGGACGCGCGGCCCGAACCTTGGTAAACTCTCGGTGTGCATTTAGTTCTCGTTCTCGTTGTTGATCCGTATTCGCTGCGCCTCCCACCAAATCAGTGATGGGGCTTTCCCGACCTTGGTGTCCCGTGTCTTGCACACAGCGACAACCACATTCTCTTCATTTGTTTAATCGCATCGCAAAACTTCATGACAAGAGTTGTAGATAATGCACCGCCTATGAGCTAGTGACTTCACACTGTGATCATTGATCGCGTGCAAGTTGTAGGGCGTGTCGTGATTTTTTTTCATGAAACAAAGCATGCACCTTTTGCCAAAAGGCCGAGCCTCCTTGCCTCATGCCTACAAAGTCCATGACCTTTCACGCATCGCACAACCCATCCTCCATCACCGAGTACTCGCCATCATGCGTATGCTAAAAACAAGAAGTTTAACAAAAAAAAGTTTAATGGCATTTGACCGAACACCTGCCGGGTGTGGTGTCCGTCATGGACGGCGTCGACAGGGGTGGAGGGTACCAGGCTACGGACAGATCCTAAGTGGATGACGATGTAGTGTAAGATGGGCATGTGCATGGGTGGGTGTTGCAGACGCTCTGCAGTGCCTAGAGCCCGGAGAGGTATATTGGTCGTGCCGGACGAATAGAGTGTGGATGCAGATCAAGTGAAAGCAGGTACAGAGTGGAAGAAAAGTGATCCTAAAAGGTTATTTGAGTTAGCCTGGGTGTCGGAGTCCTACGCGAGGCTCCGGACTTCTGCAAAGCTTCCCATTCAGCATCTGCTTCGCGAGAATTATGACAAGTGGACGCGCGAGGGCCCGTGTTGGAAATGCTCGGATAAGAGCAAATCTAATGCGCCGACCCAAACGGACATGCGTTTTGTCCGTTTTTCGTCTGTTTGGATCGGCCAGCCGAACATGCGTGTCTACATTTTTATATGGGTCGGCTTGAGCGCTCAATAGGAGACGGACCCAAATTTTCCCGCATAGAAAAAACACGTCGCAGAAATAAACATAATTAAATATTAAGTGGTCGGTCAACCGCCGGCCAAAGTCCACTTAAACATAATTAAACATTAATTTATAACATAAAAAAGTCTGCGCTCGCACGCTGCCCTAGACGTCCTCCGCCTTGCCCTTGCCCTTGACGTCGCCATCGTCGCCAGTGAGGTCGATGAACACGGTGTTGGGGAATGCAGTATTTCAAAAAAAATCCTACGATCACGCAAGATCTATCTAGGAGATGCATAGCAATGAGAGGGGAGAGTGTATCTACGTACCCTCGTAGACCAAAAGCGAAGCGTTAAGAAACTCAGTTGATGTAGTCGAACGTCTTTGCGATCCAACCGATCAAGTACCAAACGCACGGCACCTCCGTGATCTGCACACGTTCAACTCGATGACGTCCCTCGTACTCTTGATCCAGTTGAGGCCGAGGGAGAATTTCGTCAGCACGACGACGCGTTGATGGTGATGATGAAGTTACCGACGCAGGGCTTCGCCTAAGCACTACGACGATATGACCGAGGTGTGTATCTGTGGAGGGGGACAGCGCACACAGCTAAAACAATTGTCAACTTGTGTGTCTATGGGGTGCCCCCTCCCCGTACATAAAGGAGGGGAGGAGGGGGCCGGCCGGCCCTCATGGTGCGCCCCAAGGGGGGATTCCTACTCCTACAAGGAGTAGGTTTCCCCCTTTCCTAGTCCTAATAGGAGGGGGAAGGAAGGAGGAGAGGAGAAGAAGGAAAGGGGGGCCGGCCCCCTCCCAATTTGGATTGGGCTTGGGGGGAGGGCGTGCCCCCACCTCTTGGCCGCCTCCTCTCTCTTCCACTAAAGTCCATGTAGGCCCATTAAGCTCCCGGGGGGTCCCGGTAACCCACTGGTACTCCGGTATATGCCTGAACTCATCCGAAACCATTCCGGTGTCCAAACATAACCTTCCAATATACCAATATTCATGTCTCGACAATTTCGAGACTCCTCGTCATGTCCGTCATCACATCCGGGACACTAAACTACCTTCGGTACATCAAAACACATAAACTCATAATACCGATCGTCATCGACCGTTAAGCGTGCGGACCCTACGGGTTCGAGAACTATGTAGACATGACCGAGACTCATCTTCGATCAATAACCAATAGCGGAACTTGGATGCTCATATTGGTTCCTACATATTCTACGAAGATCTTTATCGGTTAAACCGCATAACAACATACGTTGTTCCCTTTGTCATCGGTATGTTACTTGCCCGAGATTCGATCGTCGGTATCATCATACCTAGTTCAATCTCGTTACCGGCAAGTGTCTTTACTTGTTTCATAATGCAACGTCCTGTAACTAACTCATTAGTCACATTGCTTGAAGGCTTATAGTGATGTGCATTACCGAGAGGGCCCAGAGACACCTCTCCGACAATCAGAGTGACAAATCCTAATATCGATCTATGCCAACTCAACAAACAACATCGGAGACACATGTAGAGCATCTTTATAATCACCCAGTTACGTTGTGACGTTTGATAGCACACTAAGTGTTCCTCCGGTAATCAAGAGTTGCATAATCTCATAGTCATAGGAACATGTGTAACTTATGGAGAAAGTAATAGCAATAAACTAAACGATCATAATGCTAAGCTAACGGATGGGTCAAGTCAATCACATCATTCTCTAATGATGTGATCCCGTTTATCAAATGACAACTCATATATATGGTTAGGAAACTTTAACCATCTTTGATTAACGAGCTAGTCAAGTAGAGGCATACTGGTGACACTCTGTTTGTCTATGTATTCACACATGTGCTAAGTTTTCGGCTAATACAATTCTAGCATGAATAATAAACATTTATCATGATATAAGGAAATATAAATAACAACTTTATTATTGCCTCTAGGGCATATTTCCTTCAGTCTCCCACTTGCACTAGAGTCAATAATCTAGATTACATTGTAATGATTCTAACACCCATGGAGTCCTGGTGCTGATCATGTTTTGCTCGTGAGAGAGGCTTAGACAATGGGTCTGTAACATTCAGATCCGTATGTATCGTGCAAATCTCTGTGTCTTCCTCCTTGACTTGATCGCAGATGGAATTGAAGTGCCTCTTGATGTGCTTGGTTCTCTTGTGAAATTTGGATTCCTTTGCCAAGGCAATTGCACCAGTATTGTCACAGGAGATTTTCATTACACCCGATGCACTAGGTATGACACCTAGATCGGATATGAATTCCTTCATCCAGACTCCTTCATTTGCTGCTTCCGAAGGAACTATGTATTCCGCTTCACACGTAGATCCTGCCACGATGCTCTGCTTAGAACTGCACCAACTGACAGCTCCACCATTCAACAAAAATACGTATCCAGTTTGTGACTTAGAGTCATCCGGATCAGTGTCAAAGCTTGCGTCGATGTAACCGTTTACGACGAGCTCTTTGTCACCTCCATAAACGAGAAACATATCCTAGCCCTTTTCAGGTATTTTAGGATGTTCTTGACCACTGTCCAGTGATCCACTCCTGGATTACTTTGGTACCTCCCTACTAAACTAATAGCAAGGCACACATCAGGTCTGGTACACAATATTGCATACAGGATAGAACCTATGGCTGAAGCATAGGGAATGACTTTCAGTTTCTCTCTATCTTCTACAGTGGTCGGTCATTGAGTCTGACTCAACTTCACACCTTGTAACACGGGAAAGAACCCTTTGTTTGCTTGATCCATTTTGAACTTCTTACAAACTTTATCAAGGTGTGTGCTTTGGGAAAGTCCAATTAAGCGTCTTGATCTATCTCTATAGATCTTGATTCCCAATATATAAGCAGCTTCACCGAGGTCTTTCATTGAAAAATTCTTATTCAAGTATCCTTTTATGCTATTCAGAAATTCAGTATCATTTCCAATCAACAATATGTCATCCACATATAATATCAGAAATGCTACAGAGCTCCCACTCACTTTCTTGTAAATACAGGCTTCTCCAAAAGTCTATATAAAACCATATGATTTGATCACAGTATCAAGGCGTATATTCCAACTCCGAGATGCTTGCACCAGTCCATAAATGGATCGCTGGAGCTTACAGACTTTGTTAGCATCTTTTGGATTGACAAAACCTTATGGTTGCATCATATACAACTCTTGTTTAAGATATCCATTAAGGAATATAGTTTTGACATCCATTTGTCAAATTTCATAATCATAAAATGTGGCAATTGCAAACATGATTCGGACGGACTTAAGCATCACTAGGGTGAGAAGGTCTCATCGTAGTCAACTCCTCAAACTTATCGAAAACCTTTTGCAACAAATCGAGCGTTGTAGACACTAACATTACCATCAGTGCCAGTCTTCTTCTTGAAGATCCATTTATTCTCTATGTCTTGCCGATCATCGGGTAAGTCAACCAAAGTCCACACTTTGTTCTCATACATGGATCCCATCTCAGATTTCATGGCCTGCTACCTCTTGAGCACCGCGTTGGTTTTCCCTTGAAGAGGAAAGGGTGATGCAGCAAAGTAGCATAAGTATTTCCCTCAGTTTTTGAGAACCAAGGTATCAATCCAGTAGGAGTCCACACACGAGTCCCTCGCACCTACACAAACAAATAAAATCCTCACAACCAATGCAATAAAGGGGTTTGTCAATCCCTTCACGGTCACTTATGAAACTGAGATCTGATAGATATGATAAGATAATATTTTTGGTATTTTTATGATAAAGATGCAAAGTAAAGAAAGCAAAATAATCGGAAAATGAAATAGCTTGTTGACGGAAGATTAATATGATGGAAAATAGACCCGGGGGCCATAGGTTTCACTAGTGGCTTCTCTCGAGAGCATAAGTATGGGTAAACAAATTTCTGTTGAGCAATTGATAGAATTGAGCATAGTTATGAGAATATCTAGGTATGATCATGTATATAGGCATCACGTCCAAGACAAGTAGACCGACTCCTGCCTGCATTGTCGGCGTCCTGGGAATGGGGGTCCCCAAGCTTGCCTGCCTGCGGCCCGCGGCGTGGCTAAGCCAGCAGGCCATACGACCCATCTTCATCAACAAGGCATCCAAGACCCTCGCGAGGGGCCAAGCCTCGTGAGGCGGACGGCACAAGACTTCCTTTGGAGTGGCCTAGTCGGGCAGGCTCACGAGGAGCGGAGATGTCAAGGCAAGGCAAACCTCACGAGGCTCTCATGACATGAGCCATGACGATCGACACCAGGCGGGCGCCAGCGCGCGCAATGTCCTTGTTTCCTCTTTGGTGCTAAGGAGACCAGCGCAGGCGAGGACTACTGAGGCATCAGGCAAAGGTTGCCATTTTGGTGCAACAAGACCAAGACCAGAAGGATGGCAATACGAAGGTCATCGTGGAGCCCAAGACGGCGTCACCACCAGAGCCTTTGGCAGGCGAAGACCACTTTTGTCAGGATGGCTTGTACTAGCTGCCCCCTTCAAATTAGCCCGCTATTGTTGGCTCCCTTCTTGCTCAATATTTGGGAAGAGGACCAGGGCCTATATAAGTAGAGTTAGGCACCACCAGAGAGGAGGGACGACAGAGAGATAGAGAGAGAGGGGGCAAGGAGATCATCCCCACACACACAAGTTAGCCAAGCACGAGAACACCTCACCCTCAGGAGGCTATTCTTCCCCTTGTATTGTTCATCCTCAGCCCAAGAGGCAATCCCCCACCACCACACTGGAGTAGGGTATTACACCACAAAGGTGGCCCGAACCAGTATCAATCTTGTGTCTTTCCGTGTTGCGAGTTCGTCCGCGAGATCTTAGCGAGCTAGGGCGTAGATCGGTGGGAGGAAAAGACTTCACGCACACCCCGGTGTTCGAACCTTAAGGGTTTGTCGGAACCCCACATCCGACATTTGGCGCGCCAGGTAGGGGTGCGCCGGGGCTTCTTCACCGACAATTGACCTGCAGACGCTCCGTGGCCGCGATGTCCGACGACCCAAGAGCTGACTCCGACCGCTGGGCAGCCTGGCCAGCCTGGTCGGCGCTGCCCGCCTATGAAGACCTCAACCCCGCGCTCCAGGCGGCACGAGCGCCGTCCAATCCGGCAGGGCGCGAGCGATGCGACGGGGCGTCATCTACCCTCACTCCACGGCAAGTGCGGGCCGCTGCCAGAGCAGCAAGCCACGCCGAGGTGACGGCGCCACACTCACGGCGGGAACAAGAAAACACGCGGGCAGCACTCACCGTGGCAAGGGAGCTGCTGCGGTGCCGGCTGATGGAAAGCGGTCGGGACACACTGCTGGAACGCGTCGCCGAGCTACTGGACGCGGCGGCCTCGGGAGCCCCGCCCTTCTGCCAGCAGCTTCCTCCTTAGGCTGCTACGGGGATTCTCGGCGGGCCACGCCGCCACCACGCACCATCAGGCGTGCCAGGGGGCTTCGTAAACACCAGCATGGCCGGCGGTGCCGGGGACTCTACCACTCCCGCCCGCAACAAGCATGGGCACAAGCCTCGCCTTCCATGGCCCAAGTGGGATGCCACGCTATCACCCCCAGGACGTCACGCTAGGCCGTGCGACATGGAGTGTGGGGCACCACGGCGAGGTGTTCGGGGTAACAGCCCCAGAAGCCTACGTGCCCCGCATGACGGACCAGGAGTACACGCCGGAGGACGACCCTGCTCGTTCGTTGGAGAAGATTGGGAAGAAGGGATGCTAGGAGTCGAAGCCTTCCAGGAGCTGCCGGGGAACCACCACGACCGCGTGTGCGACGACCACTACAGGGTACCCCTAATCCCTCAGGAGCAAGCTTACGCCAACCATGAGTCGCAGGAGGAGCAGGTCACCGCAGCGGCAGGCGGCCCCAGCTCGACGGCCCCCTGGCAGCGGGAGGATCGCGTTGGGGGCTGCAGGAGAGGGGTCGGGAGCCAGGCCCCTCCCCAAGGCGTGCGAAACCGGGGGACACCCGGAGGTAGGCCCTCTGCCGGGGAGGCTTCGACGACCCTTCCCCCGGCAGAGGACCCGTGGTTGCCGAGGGAACCGCTGGCGTCCCCTTTCCCTATTTTGTGTCGTCCTGGTGACCGGTCGGCTCAAAGGAGGTCGAGGGGGGCGCAAGGCGGGGCCCTCGTCTAGTGATATGAAGCAAGGCCGGTACCTGTGAAGAAGGCCCAGTGCCTGTGAAGCTCGCCGCCCGTGACACTCTCACATAATAATGAGTTGGGGCTGTACACACCCCGGAGTCTCAGGAGCGCCGGCCTCAAGCCCTAGGGCTCCCTCCCACGCCTAGTGGCAGCACTTAGCTCCGCGCTGGTGAGAAGACTTGAAGACCTGAAGACTAGACTAGGTGCCGGACGCGGCCTTTTGCTTTGGATCTCTCTTTCTGTGGCTTTGCTTTCTGGATATGGATTTAAGTTGAAGCTGAATTTTTATCGATGCGCGCGGGGGTGCCTTTTCTCGTTCGAGTCATTTCTCGCCTTCTGGATCTCGTTTGGTTTGGGACTCATGTCCATCGCCTTTCCCTCGCAAGCTCCTCGTGAGCCGGACCGCGCAAAGCGCACGCTCATCAAGCACGTGCCAGCGCTGCGGCTGGCGCTCACCTCTTGAGGGCCCCCCTCAGACGGGGCGATAAGCTCCACAGGATTCTCAGAAGCTCGTCACTTCATGACCCAGCCCGGAGCTGGCCCTGACTAAGGTAAACCACGATGGGAAGCTCGCCCCGGCTTCACGAGTTCACGAGGACACATACCCACATCACATAGGAAAGTAAAAACTGCAATTTGCTTACATGAGGGGCTCCCCCTCTCAAAATGCTCTTACAAGTCTTCCAAGGGCCACGCCCGAGTTTTGCGTGCAGGATGAAACAATAGGAGAACATGGGATCACCCAGAAATATCACTCGCTACATCACCCGCGGACGTGTCGCTCGCATCGCCATCATCTTCGTCGGTATCGTCGCCGCCGTCGGCAACGCCCCCATTGCCGTCATCGACCACTCGCCTTCGTCTGCGACGACCACCACCGCGTCATCCTCCGAGGTGATGGCCCTGACCAATGCGTCCACATTGTCCTCTACCCAACGCACCAGGTCGCCCCGGACGGCCGTGGGTACGGGAGCAATGGCGGCGCCAAAATTGAAGTTGGGGTCGACATTCAGAAGGTGGCTGAAGACATAGGAGAAGCGCGCGCTGAAGCAGGCCACAACCCCTCTCCTCCACAAGCTGGCGAGCTCTCGCAGATCAAGCCTCCAGGCGCGTCACCACCTCGGTGAAGAAGGTCAGGTGGCTGGCATAGTCATTCGAGTGAGGGGTCGGGGCGTTTTCATCGCAGATGTAACCCAGGGCGGTGTTGGCCTTGTTCCGGAGGTCTTGAAGCATAGGAGCATGCTCGCGCTCCAGCGTCCGGCGCTGGAGCACTTCCTCCCTATTTTTCCGTGCGACAGCCTCGGCATCATCAACCTGGTTCCGGAGAGAAAGCAGCTCGGCGCGGCGGAGGCCAAATCCGCCTGCGCCGTAACCAGGGCGGCGGCCGTGGCCTCCGCGTGCCTCTCGGCCTCATCCAACCTGGGCCTGAGGGCGGCGGCCCTACCCGCATCCTCCACACCCGCGAGCCTCATGTTCAAGTCATACCTACCGTCCAGGTCTGCGCGAACCTCGGCCACCCGGCAATTGATCTCCTCCTCGACTCGGGCCTCGCGGGCCCAGACGGCATCTTCTGCTTGAGCAACTTGACGCTCCCTCGTCTCTAGTTGCTTGAGCTCGAGGCTGCGCTCCATGGCTTCCAAGGCCAGCGTCTCCTCGCGCTGCCGGACCTCCTCTTCCTCCGCGGGCGTCCCCCTCAGCAATGCAAGAGTGTCCCCGCGCGCCTCCACCTGCTGCTCAAGGGATGCGCTCCAGGCCTGGAGCCCCCACGCGCGCTCTTCCGCAGCCTCGCGATGGCGATCGGCCTCGTGAGCCTCTTCCAAGGCTCGCGAGCGGGCTTCATGGGCGATCTTAAGGGATGCCTCGGCCTTCGCATTCTCAAGGTCGCGCTGATAGCGACCGAGGTTGATGGCCACCCTCAGCTTGCGCCGCTCCACCACCAGCCGGAGACCTTCAGCCTCAAGACGCGAATCGACACTAGCGAGCTCTTCACCGAGGCGGCTCATCGCGCCCATCGCCTCCTGGAAAAGCTCATGACAAACTATGCTCCGCCCGCGCTCGAGCTCGAACGCTCGACCGGCCTCGTCCTCTACCTCAGGGGCAGCGGTTGGAGCATCAAGTGGCACACTACCTCCCGGCGGGGGGCTGGGGGCTAGCACCGCGCCTGACGTCAGCCCGTCCTCGCGAGGAGCCCAAGCTGATCGGGGCTCGCTGCTTGAAGAGGAACTGAAGATCAAGGTCAGCCAGCGGCTGTTCATGAGCAAATGAGGAGTCTTGGGCACGCTCGCCGAGCTCCACACCAGACCGTGGGGCAGGGGCGGCCAAACCGCGGACTCAGCGCGCCACGAAGGCGGGGACGCTCCCCCGACCGACCCTGCTCCAGGGGCGGCAGGCAGGCCAAGAATGCTCAAGGCTGATGGGGGAATTGATGAAGGAGGAGGCCGCCTCTCGGAAGACACAACAGATTCAACGGAAGGGGCCCTGGAGCACAGACATCAGGATGAGAAGACAACACGCAAGAAGCCATGACAATAAGATACTTACGCGTCAATGGTGATGTACTTCCGCCGCTTCAACGGCCCGAAGATATTGCTGCCACTGGGAGATCCCTTCCTCTTGCAGAGCTCCTCGAAGTCCACACAAAGATGACCAAAGCGCTGGACATGACGGACGGTGCGCGGCGGAACCGAAGAAGAACCAAGAGGGATGGCTTCAGGGGAGCCCGATCGTGGCGAACAACCCAGCGCCCTCTCACTGCAACCTCCCGAGGCTCCTGGAGCCTCAGCCTCGGGAGCCGCATGCCGCGTCTCCTCAGCAACCAACGCCTCGGGAGGGGAGTCGCAGGCCCCTGAGGACGACGCCCCCGGATCACCGCTCGTCATGTGCTCCTCGACACTTGAGCCGTCGGCCCCCGTCGGAGCTCACCCCCCCTCGCACCATCACCTGGGGCGAGCTCGGCACCGGCGGCAAGGAGGGGGACCACGATTACGGGGTTCTCGCGGGGCCCCATCAAGCCGATTGGTCGTAGCCCCCACTCATCAAAGGCATGCTCGCAGCAAATGTGACTTTGTTCTCGCAGCGGTACAACAGGCAGCTGTTCCTGGGCATCTCATCCGGCAGAGGGACGCCTGATAGGACCGTGAGCACTGTTTGCCGCGCCGCAAGAGGAAGCCCCTCCTCATACGTCCATTTTGCGTCATGCTTTTATATCGATATTTATTGCATTATGGGCTGTTATTACACATTATGTCACAATACTTATGCCTATTCTCTCTTATTTTACAAGGTTTACATAAAGAGGGAGAATGCCGGCAGCTGGGATTCTGGGATGGAAAAGGAGCAAATATTAGAGACCTATTTTGCACATCTCCAAAAGTCCTCAAACTTCACAGAAGACGTTTTCAGAATATATATAATAAATATTGAACGCAAATCATATGAACATGATGAAAACTAGCTTGACGATATTCCCATGTGTCCTCGGGAGTGCTTTTCTCTATAGTCCAGGCTTGTCCTTTGCTACAAAAAGGATTGGGCCACCTTGCTGCACTTTATGTACTTTTGTTACTTGTTGCTCGCTACAAGTTATCCTATCACAAAACTATCTGTTACCACTTGTTTCAGTACTTGCAGAGAATACCTTGCTGGAAACCGCTTATCATTTCCTTCTGCTCCTCGTTGTGTTCGACACTCTTACTTATCGAAAGGACTATGATAGATCCCCTATACTTGTGGGTCATCAAGACTCTTTTCTGGCGCCGTTGCCGGGGAGTGAAGCTCCTTTGGTAGGTGGAATTTGGTAAGGAAAAATTTATATAGTGTGCTGTAATTTTCTGTCACTTGTTACTATGGAAAGTAATCCTCTGAGGGGCTTGTTTGGGGTATCTTCACCCCGACCAGTAGAGAAAAGAGTTGCTCCTCAACCTACTGAAAATGAAAATGAAAATGTCTGCTTTGAAATTCCTTCGGGTATGATAGAAAAACTGCTAGATAATCCTTTTGCAGGAGACGGAACAATGCATCCTGATGAACACCTAATATATGTGGATGAAGTTTGTGGATTATTTTAGATTGCAGGTGTACCGGAGATGTTGTTAAGAAGAAGGTCTTCCATTTATCTTTGAAGGGAGATACATCGACATGGTATAGGCTATGTGATGATACGGGGTCATGGAACTACAAACGATTGAAATTGGAATTTCATCAGAAGTTTTATCCTATGCATCTTGTTCATCGTGATCGCAATTATATATATAATTTTTGGCCTCGCGAAGGAGAAAGCATCGCTCAAGCTTGGGGGAGGCTTAAATCAATGTTATATTCATGCCCCAATCATGAGCTCTCAAGAGAGATGGTTATTCAAAATTTATATGCTCGGCTTTCTGACAACAATCGC
This sequence comes from Triticum monococcum, assembly GCA_034509565.1. Classification (NCBI taxonomy): domain Eukaryota; kingdom Viridiplantae; phylum Streptophyta; class Magnoliopsida; order Poales; family Poaceae; genus Triticum; species Triticum monococcum. The sequence continues at coordinate 483,173,068 of CM067843.1, forward strand.
ACCATGCTCGATACTTCTTGTGCTGGCTCTTTTATGAAGAAGACTATTGAATTCAAATGGGATTTATTGGAAAGAATTAAATGCAACTCTGAAGATTGGGACCTCGACGAAGGTAAGGAGTCAGGTATGACACCTAAATTTGATTGTGTTAAATCTTTTATGGATACCGATGTTTTTCGTAAATTTAGCACTAAATATGGACTTGACTCTGAGATAGTAGCTTCTTTCTGTGAATCTTTTGCTACTTATGTTGATCTCCCCAAGGAGAAGTGGTTTAAATATCATCCTCCCATAGAAGTAAAAGTAGATGCACCTATTAAAGTTGAAGAAAATACTATCACTTATAATGATCCTATTGTTCCTACTTCTTATGTTGAGAAACCACCTTTCCCTGTTAGGATAAAGGATCATGCTAAAGCTTCAACTGTGGTTCGTAAAAGCAATATTAAAACTTATACACCTTCTGAGCAAATTAAAGTTGAACCTGATATTGCTATTGTTAAAGATCTCTTGGCGGATAATATTGATGGGCATGTTATTTATTTCTGTGATGAAACTGCTAGAATTGCTAAACCTTGTTCTAAAGATAACCTAGACCTGTGGTAGGCATGCCTATTATTTCTGTTAAAATAGGAGATCATTGTTATCATGGTTTATGTGATATGGGTGCCAGTGCTAGTGCAATACCTATTAGCCTATATAGAGAAATTATGCATGATATTGCACCTGTTGAGTTAGAAGATATTGATGTCACAATTAAACTTGCCAATAGAGATACTATTTCACCAATGGGAATTGTTAGAGATGTTGAAGTCTTGTGTGGGAAAACTAAATATCCTGCTGATTTTCTTGTTCTTGGTTCCCCACAAGATAGCTTTTGTCCCATTATATTTGGTAGACCCTTCTTAAACACTGTTAATGCTAAGATAGATTGCAAAAAGGATGTTGTTACTATCGGTTTAGATGATATGTATCAGGAATTTAATTTCTCTAAATTTAGTAGACAACACCGTGAAGAAGAATTACCTAGTAAGGATGAAATTATTGGTCTTGCTTCTATTGTCGTACCTCCTAGTGATCCTTTAGAACAATATTTGCTAGACCATGAAAATGATATGTTTATGAATGAAAGAAGGGAAATAGATGAAGTATTCTTTAAACAGGAACCTATTCTGAAACACAATTTGCCTGTTGAAATCCTAGGGGATCCTCCTCCACCCAAGGGTGATCCCGTGTTTGAGCTTAAACCGTTGCCTGATACTCTTAAATATGCTTATCTTGATGAGAAAAAGATATATCATATTATTAGTGCTAACCTTTTAGAGCACGAAGAAGAGAGATTATTGGAAACTCTGTAGAAGCACCGTGCTTCTATTGGATATACGCTTGATGATCTTAAGGGCATTAGTCCCACTCTATGTCAACATAAAATAAATTTGGAAGAAGATGCTAAACCAGTTCGTGATCATCAACGACGGCTGAATCCTAAAATGAAAGAAGTGGTAAGAAAGGAAATACTAAAGCTCCTTGAGGCAGGTATAATCTATCATGTTGCTGATAGTCAGTGGGTAAGTCCTGTCTATTGTGTCCCTAAGAAGGGAGGTATTACTGTTGTTCCTAATGATAAAGATGAATTGATTCCTCAAAGAATTATTACAGGTTATTGGATGGTAATTGATTTCCACAAATTAAATAAGGCCACTAAAAAGGATCATTACCCTTTACCTTTTATCGATCAAATGCTAGAAAGATTATCCAAACATGCACATTTTTTGCTTTCTAGATGGTTATTCTGGTTTCTCTCAAATACCTGTGTCAGCCAAAGATCAATCAAAGACTACTTTTACTTGCCCTTTTGGTACTTTTTCTTATAGACGTATGCCTTTTGGTTTATGTAATGCACCTTCTACCTTTCAAAGATGCATGATGGCTATATTCTCTGACTTTTGTGAAAAGATTTGTGAGGTTTTCATGGATGATTTCTTCGTCTATGGATCTTCTTTTGATGATTTCTTGAGCAACCTTGATCGAGTTTTGCAGAGATGTGAAGAAACTAATCTTGTCTTGAATTGGGAAAAGTGCCACTTTATGGTTAATGAAGGTATTGTCTTGGGGCACAAAGTTTCTGAAAGAGGTATTGAGGTTGATAAAGCCAAGGTTGATGCTATTGAGAAGATGCCATGTCCCAAAGACATCAAAGGTATAAGAAGTTTCCTTGGTCATGTCAGATTTTATAGGAGGTTCATTAAGAACTTCTCAAAAATTTCTCGGCCTCTGACTAATTTATTACAAAAAGATATACCATTTGTCTTTGATGATGATTGTGTACAAGCATTTGAAATACTTAAGAAAGCATTGATCTCTCCACCTATTGTTCAACCACCTGATTGGAATTTACCCTTTGAAATTATATGTGATGCTAGTGATTATGTTGTAGGTGCTGTTCTAGGGCAAAGAGTTGATAAGAAATTAAACGTTATTCAATATGCTAGTAAAACCCTAGACAGTGCTCAAAGAAATTATGCTACTACTAAAAAAGAATTCTTGGTAGTTGTATTTGCTTGTGATAAGTTCAGACCTTATATTGTTGATTCTAAAGTAACTATTCACACTGATCATGCTGCTATTAAATATCTTATGGAAAAGATGAAGGAAATATGCCCTAGAGGCAATAATAAAGTTATTATTTATTTCCTTATATCATGATAAATGTTTATTATTCATGCTAGAATTGTATTAACTGGAAACATAATACATGTGTGAATACATAGACAAACAGAGTGTCACTAGTATGCCTCTACTTGACTAGCTCGTTAATCAAAGATGGTTATGTTTCCTAACCATGGACAAAAGAGTTGTTATTTGATTAACGGGATCACATCATTAGATGAATGATCTGATTGACATGACCCATTCCATTAGATTAGCACCCGATCGTTTAGTATGTTGCTATTGCTTTCTTCATGACTTATACATGTTCCTATGACTATGAGATTATGCAACTCCCGTTTGCCGGAGGAACACTTTGGGTGCTACCAAACGTCACAACGTAACTGGGTGATTATAAAGGAGTACTACAGGTGTCTCCAAAGGTACATGTTGGGTTGGCGTATTTCGAGATTAGGATTTGTCACTCCGATTGTCGGAGAGGTATCTCTGGGCCCTCTCGGTAATACACATCACATAAGCCTTGCAAGCATTATAACTAAGATGTTAGTTGTGAGATGATGTATTACGGAACGAGTAAGGAGACTTGCCAGTAACGAGATTGAACTAGGTATTGGATACCGATGATCGAATCTCAGGCAAGTAACATACCGATGACAAAGGGAACAACGTATGTTGTTATGCGGTCTGACCGATAAAGATCTTCGTAGAATATGTAGGAGCCAATATGGGCATCCAGGTCCCGCTATTGGTTATTGACCGGAGACGTGTCTCGGTCATGTCTACATTGTTCTCGAACCGTAGGGTCCGCACGCTTAACGTTACGATGACAGTTATTATGAGTTTATGCATTTTGATGTACCGAAGGTTGTTCGGAGTCCCGGATGTGATCACGGACATGACGAGGAGTCTCGAAATGGTCTAGACATAAAGATTGATATATTGGAAGCCTATGTTTGGACATCGGAAGTGTTCTGGGTGAAATCGGGATTTTACCGGATTACCGGGAGGGTTACCGGAACCCCCCGGGAGCCAAATGGGCCAACATGGGCCTTAGTGGAAAGTTGAAAGGGCAGCCCACATAGGGCTGTGCGCCTTCCCCCTCTCTCTAGTCCTATTAGGACTAGGAGAAGGTGGCCGGCCCCCCTCTCTCCCTTTCCCACTTGGGAATCCTAGTTGGACTAGGATTGGAGGGGGAATCCTACTCCCAGTGGGAGTAGGACTCTCCTGCGCCTCCTCTCCTGGCCGGCCAGCCCTCCCCCTCTCATCCTTTATATACGGGGGCAGGGGACACCTCTAGATACACAAGTTGATCCTTGAGATCGTTCCTTAGCCGTGTGCGGTGCCCTCTGCCACCAAATTCCACCTCGATCATACCGTTGTAGTGCTTAGGCGAAGCCCTGCGTCGGTAGTACATCAAGATCGTCACCACGCCGTCGTGCTGACGGAACTCCTCCTCGACGCTTTGCTGGATCGGAGCCCGAGGATCGTCATCGAGCTGAACGTGTGCTGAGAACTCGGAGGTGCCAGAGTAACAGTGCTTGGATCGGTCGGATCGGGAAGACGTACGACTACTTCCTCTACGTTGTGTGATCGCTTCCGCAGTCGGTCTGCGTTGGTACGTAGACAACACTCTCCCCTCTCGTTGCTATGCATCACCATGATCTTGCGTGTGCATAGGAATTTTTTTGAAATTACTACGTTCCCCAACAGTGGTATCAGAGCCTAGGTTTTATGGTTTGATGTTATTTGCACGAGTAGAACACAAGTGAGTTGTGGGCGATACAAGTCATACTGCCTACCAGCATGTCATACTTTGGTTCAGCAATATTGTTGGACGAGACGACCCGGACCAACCTTACGCGTACGCTTACGCGAGACCGGTTCCCTCGACGTGCTTTGCACATAGATGGCTTGCGGGCGACTGTCTCTCCAACTTTAGTTGAACCAAGTGTGGCTACGCCCGGTCCTTGAGAAGGTTAAAACGGAGTCTATTTGACAAACTATCGTTGTGGTTTTGATGCGTAGGTGAGATGAGTTCTTGCTTAAGCCCGTAGCAGCCACGTAAAACTTGCAACAACAAAGTAGAGGACGTCTAACTTGTTTTTGCAAGGCATGTTGTGATGTGATATGGTCAAGGCATGATGCTAAATTTTATTGTATGAGATGATCATGTTTTGTAACCAAGTTATCGGCAACTGGCAGGAGCCATATGGTTGTCGCTTTATTGTATGCAATGCAATCGCGATGTAATGCTTTACTTTATTACTAAGCGGTAGTGATAGTCGTGGAAGCATAAGATTGGCGAGACGACAACGATGCTACGATGGAGATCAAGGTGTCGCACCGGTGACGATGGTGATCATGACGGTGCTTCGGAGATGGAGATCACAAGCACAAGATGATGATGGCCATATCATATCACTTATATTGATTGCATGTGATGGTTATCTTTTATGCATCTTATCTTGCTTTGATTGACGGTAGCATTATAAGATGATCTCTCACTAAATTATCAAGAAGTGTTCTCCCTGAGTATGCACCGTTGCCAAAGTTCGTCGTGCCCAGACACCACGTGATGATCGGGTGTGATAAGCTCTACGTCCATCTACAACGGGTGCAAGCCAGTTTTGCACACGCAGAATACTCAGGTTAAACTTGACGAGCCTAGCATATGCAGATATGGCCTCGGAACACAGAGACCGAAAGGTCAAGCGTGAATCATATAGTAGATATGATCGACATGACGATGTTCACCATTGAAAACTACTCCATCTCACGTGATGATCGGTTATGGTTTAGTTGATTTGGATCACGTGATCACTTAGAAGATAAGAGGGATGTCTTTCTAAGTGGGAGTTCTTGAGTAATATGATTAATTGAACTTTAATTTATCATGAACCTAGTCCTGGTAGTATTAGCATATCTATGTTGTAGATCAATAGCTCGCGTTGTTGCTTCCCTGTGTTTATTTTGATATGTTCCTAGAGAAAAACTATGTTGAAAGATGTTAGTAGCAATGATGCGGATTGGATCCGTGATATGAGGTTTATCCTCATTGCTGCACAGAAAAATTATGTCCTTGATGCACCGCTAGGTGACAGACCTATTGTAGGAGCAGATGCAGACGTTATGAACGTTTGGCTAGCTCAATATGATGACTACTTGATAGTTTAGTGCACCATGCTTAATGGCTTAGAATCGGGACTTCAAAGACGTTTTGAACGTCATGGACCATATGAGATGTTCCAGGAATTGAAGTTAATATTTCAAGTAAATACCCGAGTTGAGAGATATGAAGTCTCCAACAAGTTCTATAGCTGAAAGATGGAGGAGAATCGCTCAACTAGTGAGCATCTGCCCAGATTGTCTGAGTACTACAATCACTTGAATCAAGTGGGAGTTAATCTTCCAGATAAGATAGTGATTGACAGAATTCTCTAGTCACCATCACCAAGTTAGTAGAACTTCGTGATGAACTATAAAGGGATAACGGAAACAACTCCCAAGCTCTTCGTGATGCTGAAATCAACGAAGGTAGAAATCAAGAAAAACATCAAGTGTTGATGGTTGACAAGACCACTAGTTTCAAGAAAAGGGCAAAAGGAAGAAGGGGAATTTCAAGAAGAACGGCAAGCAAGTTGCTGCTCAAGTGAAGAAGCCCAAGTCTGGTCCTAAGCCTGAGACTAAGTGCTTCTACTGCAAAGGGACTGGTCACTGGAAGCGGAACTGCCCCAAGTATTTGGCGGATAAGAAGGATGGCAAAGTGAACATAAGTATATTTGATATACATATTGATGTGTACTTTACTAGTGTTTATAGCAACCCCTCAGTATTTGATGCTAGTTCAGTTGCTAAGAGTAGTAACTCGAAACGGGAGTTGCAGAATGAACAGAGACTAGTTAAGGGTGAAGTGACGATGTGTGTTGGAAGTGGTCCCAAGATTGATATGATCATCATCACACACTCCCTATAATTTCAAGATTAGTGTTGAACCTAAATAAGTGTTATTTGGTGTTTGCGTTGAGCATGAATATGATTTGATCATGTTTATTGTAATACGGTTATTCATTTAAGTAAGAGAATAATTGTTGTTCTGTTTACATGAATAAAACCTTCAATGGTCATACACCCAATGAAACAAGTTCGTTGGATCTCGATCGTAGTGATACACATATTCATAATATTGAAACTAAAAGATGCAAAGTTAATAATGATAGTGCAACTTATTTGTAGCACTGCTGTTTAGGTCATATTGGTGTAAAGCGCATGAAGAAACTCCATGCTGATGGGCTTTTGGAATCACTTGATTATGAATCAGTTGATGCTTGCAAACCATGCCTCATGGGCAAGATGACTAAGACTCTGTTCTTCGGAACAATGGAGCGAGCAACAGATTTGTTGGAAATCATACATACTGATGTATGTGGTCCGATGAATATTGAGGCTCGCGACAGGTATCATTATTTTCTAATCTTCACAGATGATTTGAGCAGATATGAGTATATCTACTTGATGAAACATAAGTCTAAAACATTTGAAAAGTTCAAAGAATTTCAGAGTGAAGTGAAAAATCATCGTAACTAGAAAATAAAGTTTCTATGATCTGATCATAGAGAAGAGTATTTGAGTTATGAGTTTGGTCTTCAGTTAAAACAATGTAAAATAGTTTCACTACTCACGCCACCTGGAACACCACAGCATAATGGTGTGTCCGAATGTCATAACCGTACTTTATTGGATATAGTGCAATCTATGATGTTTCTTACCGATTTACCACTATCGTTTTTGGGGTCATGCATTAGAGACAGCTGCATTCACGTTAAAAAGGGGCACCATCTATATCCGTCGAGACGACGCCTTATGAACTATGGTTTGGCAAGAAACCAAAGTTGTCGTTTCTTGAAGTTTGGGGTTGCGATGCTTATGAGAAAAAGTTTCATCCTGATAAGCTCAAACCCAAATCGGAGAAATATGTCTTCATAGGATACCCAAAGGAGACTATTGGGTACACCTTCTATCACAGATCCTAAGGCAAGACATTCGTTTCTTATAATGGATCATTTCTAGAGAACGAGTTTCTCTCGAAAGAAGTGAGTGGGAGGAAAGTAGAACTTGACGAGGTAACTGTACCTGCTTCCTTATTGGAAAATAGTACATCACAGAAAACTGTTTCTGCAACACCTATACCAATTAGTGAGGAAGCTAATGATGATGATCATGAAACTTCAGGACAAGATACTACTGAACCACGTAGATCAACCAGAGTGAGATCCACACCAGAGTGGTACGGTAATCCAATTCTGGAAGTCATGCTACTAGATCATGATGAACCTACGAACTATGAAGAAGCGATGGTGAGCCCAGATTCCGCAAAGTGGCTTGAGGCCATGAAATCTGAGATGGGATCCATGTATGAGAACAAAGTATGGACTTTGGTTGACTTGCCCGATGATCGGCAAGCAATTGAGAATAAATGGATATTCAAGAGGAAGACGGACGATGGTAGTAGTGTTACTATCTACAAAGCTAGAATTGTCGCAAAAGGTTTTCGACAAGTTCAAAGTGTTGACTACGATGAGAGCTTCTCACTCGTATCTATGCTTGAGTCTGTCCGAATCATGTTAGTAATTGCCGCATTTTATGAAATCTGGCAAACGGATAAACAAAACTGCATTCCTTAACGGATTTATTAAAGAAGAGTTGTATATGATGCAACGAGAAGGTTTTGTCAATCCGAAAGGTGCTAACAAAATGTGCAAGCTCCAGCGATCCATCTGTGGACTGGTGCAAGCATCTCGGAGTTGGAATATACGCTTTGATAAGTTGATCAAAGCATATAGTTTTATACAGACTTGCGATGAAGCCTGTATTTACAAGAAAGTGAGTGGGAGCACTACAGCATTTCTGATAAGTATATGTGAATGACATATTGTTGATCAGAAATAATGTAGAATTATTCTGTAAAGCATAAAGGAGTGTTTGAAAGGAGTTTTTCAAAGAAAGACCTCGGTGAAGCTGCTTACATATTGAGCTTCAAGATCTATAGAGATAGATCAAGACGCTTGATAAGTTTTTTCAATGAGTACATACCTTGACAAGATTTTGAAGTAGTCCAAAATGGAGCAGTCAAAGAAAGAGTTCTTGCCTGTATTACAAGGTGTGAAGTCGAGTAAGACTCAAAGCCCGACCACGGCAGAAGATAGAAAGAGAATGAAAGTCATTCCCTATGCCTTGGCCATAGGTTCTATAAAGTATGTCATGCTGTATTCCAGATCTATTGTATACCCTGCATTGATTTGGCAAGGGAGTACAATAGTGATCTAGGAGTAGATCACTGGACAGCGGTCAGAATTATCCTTAGTGAAATAAGGATATGTTTCTCGATTATGGACGTGACAAAAAGGTTCGTCGTAAAGGGTTACGTCGATACAAGTTTTTGACACTGATCCAGATGAATCTAAAGTCTCAATCTGGATACATATTGAAAGTGGGAGCAATTAGCTAGAGTAGCTCCGTGCAGAGCATTATAGACATAGAATTTTGCAAAATACTTTCGGATCTGAATGTGACAGACCCGTTGACTAAAATTATCTCACAAGCAAAACATGATCACACCTTAGTACTCTTTGGGTGTTAATCACATAGCAATGTGAACTAGATTACTGAATCTAGTAAACCCTTTGCGTGTTGGTCACATGGCGATGTGAACTATGGGTGTTAATCACATGATGATGTGAACTATCGATGTTAATCACATGGTGATGTGATCTAGATTATTGACTCTAGTGCAAGTGGGAGACTGAAGGAAATATGCCCTAGAGGCAATAATAAAGTTATTATTTATTTCCTTATATCATGATAAATGTTTATTATTCATGCTAGAATTGTATTAACCGGAAACATAATACATGTGTGAATACATAGACAAACAGAGTGTCACTAGTATGCCTCTACTTGACTAGCTCGTTAATCAAAGATGGTTATGTTTCCTAACCATGGACAAAAGAGTTGTTATTTGATTAACGGGATCACATCATTAGATGAATGATCTGATTGACATGACCCATTCCATTAGCTTAGCACCCGATCGTTTAGTATGTTGCTATTGCTTTCTTCATGACTTATACATGTTCCTATGACTATGAGATTATGCAACTCCCGTTTGCCGGAGGAACACTTTGGGTGCTACCAAACGTCACAACGTAATTGGGTGATTATAAAGGAGTACTACAGGTGTCTCCAAAGGTACATGTTGGGTTGGCGTATTTCGAGATTAGGATTTGTCACTCCGATTGTCGGAGAGGTATCTCTGGGCCCTCTCGGTAATACACATCACATAAGCCTTGCAAGCATTATGACTAAGATGTTAGTTGTGAGATGATGTATTACGGAATGAGTAAAGAGACTTGCCAGTAATGAGATTGAACTAGGTATTGGATACCGACGATCGAATCTCGGGCAAGTAACATACCGATGACAAAGGGAACAACGTATGTTGTTATGCGGTCTGACCGATAAAGTTCTTCGTAGAATATGTAGGAGCCAATATGGGCATCCAGGTCCCGCTATTGGTTATTGACCGGAGACGTGTCTCGGTCATGTCTACATTGTTCTCGAACCGTAGGGTCCGCGCGCTTAACGTTACGATGACAGTTATTATGAGTTTATGCATTTTGATGTACCGAAGGTTGTTCGGAGTCCCGGATGTGATCACGGACATGACGAGGAGTCTCGAAATGGTCTAGACATAAAGATTGATATATTGGAAGCCTATGTTTGGACATCGGAAGTGTTCTGGGTGAAATCGGGATTTTACCGGATTACCGGGAGGGTTACCGGAACCCCCCGGGAGCCAAATGGGCCAACATGGGCCTTAGTGGAAAGTTGAAAGGGCAGCCCACATAGGGCTGTGCACCTTCCCCCTCTCTCTAGTCCTATTAGGACTAGGAGAAGGTGGTCGGCCCCCCTCTCTCCCTTTCCCACTTGGGAATCCTAGTTGGACTAGGATTGGAGGGGGAATCCTACTCCCAGTGGGAGTAGGACTCTCCTGCGCCTCCTCTCCTGGCCGGCCAGCCCTCCCCCTCTCATCCTTTATATACGGGGGCAGGGGACACCTCTAGATACACAAGTTGATCCTTGAGATCGTTCCTTAGCCGTGTGCGGTGCCCCTGCCACCAAATTCCACCTCGATCATACGGTTGTAGTGCTTAGGCGAAGCCCTGCGTCGGTAGTACATCAAGATCGTCACCACGCCGTCGTGCTGACGGAACTCCTCATCGACGCTTTGCTGGATCGGAGCCCGAGGATCGTCATCGAGCTGAATGTGTGCTAAGAACTCGGAGGTGCCGGAGTAACGGTGCTTGGATCGGTCGGATCGGGAAGACGTACGACTACTTCCTCTACGTTGTGTGATCGCTTCCGCAGTCGGTCTGCGTTGGTACGTAGACAACACTCTCCCCTCTCGTTGCTATGCATCACCATGATCTTGCGTGTGCGTAGGAATTTTTTTGAAATTACCACGTTCCCCAACAAAAGAAATATGCTAAACCTAGACTTATTAGATGGGTTCTCTTGCTACAAGAATTTGACTTACATATTGTTGATAGAAAGGGAGCTGAGAACCCCGTTGCAGACAACTTGTCTAGGTTAGAAAATGTGCTTGATGACCCACTACCTATTGATGATAGCTTTCCTAATGAGCAGTTAAATGTCATAAATGCTTCTCATACTGCTCCATGGTATGCTGATTATGCTAATTACATTGTTTCTAAGTTCATACCACCTAGTTTCACATACCAGCAAAGGAAAAAGTTCTTCTATGATTTGAGGCATTACTTTTGGGATGACCCACATCTTTATAAAGAAGGAGTAGATGGTGTTATTAGACGTTGTGTACCTGAGCATGAACAGGAACATATCCTACGCAAGTGTCACTCCGAAGCTTATGGAGGACACCATGCTGGAGATAGAACTGCACATAAGGTATTGCAATCTCGTTTTTATTGGCCTACTCTCTTCAAGGATGCCCGTAAGTTTGTCTTATCTTGTGATGAATGTCAAAGACTTGGTAATATTAGTAGATGTCAAGAAATGCCTATGAACTATTCACTCATTATTGAACTATTTGATGTTTGGGGCTTTGACTATATGGGACCTTTTCCTGCCTCTAATTGATATACACATATTTAGTTGCCGTTGATTAAGTTACTAAGTGGGTAGAAGCTATTCCAACTAGTAGTGTTGATCATAACACCTCTATTAAAATGCTTAAAGAAGTTATTTTTCCAAGATTTGGAGTCCCTAGATATTTAATGACTGATGGTGGTTCATATTTTATTCAGGGTGCTTTCCATAAAATGCTTGCTAAGTATGATGTTAATCATAGAATTGCATCCACTTATCACCCACAGTCTAGTGGTCAAGTAGAATTGAGCAATAGAGAACTCAAATTAATTTTGCAAAAGACTGTCAATAGGTCTAGAAAGAATTGGTCCAAGAAACTTGATGATGCATTATGGGCCTATAGAACTGCATATAAAAATCCTATGGGTATGTCTCCGTATAAAATGGTCTATGGAAAAGCATGTCACTTACCTCTCAAACTAGAACACAAGGCATATTGGGCTATTAAAGAGCTCAATTATGATTTTAAACTTGCCGATGAGAAGAGGTTATTTGATATTAGCTCACTCGGAATGGAGAACCCAAGCCTACGAAAATGCCAAGTTGTTTAAAGAAAAAGTTAAAAGATGGCATGATAAAAGGATACAAAAGCGGGAGTTTAATGTAGGTGATTATGTATTACTATACAACTCTCGTTTAAGATTTTTTGCAGGAAAACTTCTCTCTAAATGGGAAGTTCCTTACGTTATCGAGGAGGTCTATCATTCCGGTGCCATAAAAATCATCAACTTCGAAGGCACAAATCCGAAGGTGGTGAACGGTCAAAGAATCAAACATTATATCTCAGGTAATCCCATAAATGTTGAAACCAATGTTATTGAAACCGTAACCCCAGAGGAATACATAAGGGACACTTTCCGGAACGTTTCAGACTCCGAAAAGGAATAGGTATGTGGTACGGTAAGTAAACCGACTCCAAAACAGTTTTTAAGGCAATATTTCTCCGTTTTGGAATATTTAGAAAAATAGAAAAATAAGAAGCAGTCCGGGAAGGACACGAGGCCTCCACGAGGGTGGAGGGCGCGCCCTACCCCCTGGGTGCGCCCCCTACCTCGTGGGCACCTCGTGCGCTTTTCGGACTCCGTTTTCTTACACGATACATATTTTGGTCGGTAAAAATTCATCATATAATCTCTCGGGGGTTTTGACTCTTGTATTATGAAAATATCTGTTGCCTTTGTTTCGAGCTGTTTTCTGTCAGGGTTGTCAAGGCCAGGCACTATGTCCTCTCCCTCCTCCTCCAACCATGAGGGCAGCGATGCTTGGCTAATGAAGATAGAGCTGAAGAGGGAAGAACCCATGGAGATCAACAAGGATGAAGGGATCAAGAAAGCCACGGAGGACCAAGCTCCGGCAACAGAAGACATCCTTCAACTTGATCACAATCTTCTTACCCCAACTGAGATCGAAGCTTTCAAGATGATTGAGCTAGCTCGTATACAAAATAAGTATCTCACACGTGAAAATATTTTGTTGAAGGAGAATATCATCGCACTCAAAGGCATTATCCGCAAGTTAGAAGACCTCCTACGGTCGATGTGCGACTATCCAGCATCAACAACTCCACCTTCTTCACCAACAAAGAAGAATTGAGCATCTGGTATGGGCACTCCCCTTGGCAACTGCCAAGCTTGGGGGAGTGCCCCGGTATCGTATCACCATCACTTTTATCTTTACCATTTTTCTTAGTTCGATCCTTTTGGTAATATCTTGATCTAGTAGAATAAAGTTTTAGTTTGATCTAGTTGTGAGTTTTGCTTTATGACCCTTCTATGTAATTGAGTCCGTGCGCTATATATAATAAAGATTAGTGTTGAGTCAAGGGCTTGATTATTTTGCCATGATCTTAAGTGAATAAAAGAAAAGAGAAATAAATAAAAAGGAAACAAAGAGATCATATGGATCTTATGGAGAGTAATGAGCTCACATAGAAAAAGTATGATGAATAAAAGTTGTTGAGAGTTGACAAACATAGTTTTGGTCATCGTTGCCATTAATACTAAGTAATAAAGAAAGAGAGGTCTTCACATATAAATATACTATCTTGGACATCTTTTATGATTGTGAGCACTCATTAAAATATGACATGCTAAAGAGTTGACGTTGGACAAGGAAGACAACGTAATGGGTTATGTTTTCTTACATCTAAGATAAATTATATTGTCATGGATCATATGGTTGAGCTTGCCTTTCCCCCTCATGCTAGCCAAATTCATCGCACCAAGTAGAGATACTATTTGTGCTTCCAAATACCCTTAAATCAGTTTTGCCATAAGAGTCCACCATACCTACCTATGGATTGAATAAGATCCTCCAAGTAAGTTGTCATCGGTGCAAGCAATAAAAAATTGCTCTCTAAATATGTATGACTTATTAGTGTGGGAGAAAATAAGCTTTCTACGATCATGTGATATGGAAGAAATAAAAGCGACAGACTGCATAATAAAGGTCCATATCACAAGTGGCAATATAAAGTGACGTTCTTTCGCATTAAGATTTTGTGCATCCAACCATAAAAGCGCATGACAACCTATGCTTCCCTCTGCGAAGGGCCTATCTTTTACTTCTATCTCCTACCTTGCATAAGAGTCATGGTGATCTTCACCCTTCCCTCATGCCCATATTTTATCTTTATCGACACCTCTATCTCCAAACATGTGGACATATTTTTCGATTTCGGCTTTCGCTTGAGGACAAGCGAGGTCTAAGCATGGGGGAGTTGATACGTCCATTTTGCATCATGCTTTTATATAGATATTTATTGCATTATGGGCTATTATTACACATTATGTCACAATACTTATGCCTATTCTCTTTTATTTTACAAGGTTTACATAAAGAGGGAGAATGCCGGCAGCTGGGATTCTGGGCTGGAAAAGGAGCAAATATTAGAGACCTATTCTGCACAGCTCCAAAAGTCCTGAAACTTCATGGAAGACGTTTTCAGAATATATAATAAATATTGAGCGCAAGAAGTTCACCAGGGGGCCACACCCTGCCCATGAGGATGAGGGCGCGCCCTACCCCCTGGGCGCGCCCCTACCTCGTGGGCCCCCTGGTGGCCCTCCGGTGGCCATCTTCTGCTATATGAAGTCTTTCGATGGGAAAAATCATAAGCCATCTTCTCGGACGAAACTCCGCCTCCACGAGGCGGAACCTTGGCGGAACCAATCTAGGGCTCTGGCGGAGCTGTTCTGCCGGGGAAACTTCCCTCCGAGAGGGGGAAATCATCGCCATCGTAATCACCAACGCTCCTCTCATTGGGAGAGGGTAATCTCCATCAACATCTTCATCAGCACCATCTCCTCTCAAAACCCTAGTTCATCGCTTGTATCCAATTCTTGTCTCCAAGTCCGGGATTGGTACTAGCTAGTAGTGTTAATTACTCCTTGTAGTTGATGCTAGTTGGTTTATTTGGTGG
The DNA here is from genome assembly GCA_034509565.1 of Triticum monococcum. NCBI lineage: Eukaryota > Viridiplantae > Streptophyta > Magnoliopsida > Poales > Poaceae > Triticum > Triticum monococcum. Next base: position 483,188,342 of record CM067843.1, read on the forward strand.
AAGATCATATGTTCAGATCCTATATGCATATTAATACCCCTCTGATTATGAACATGAATATGCTTTGTGAGTAGTTACATTTGTTCCTAAGGACATGGGAGAAGTCTTGCTATTAGTAGTCATGTGAATTTGGTATTTGTTCGATATTTTGATGAGATGTATGTTGTCTCTCCTCTAGTGGTGTTATGTGAACATCGACTACATAACACTTCACCATTGTTTGGGCCTAGAGGAAGGCATTGGGAAGTAATAAGTAGATGATGGGTTGCTAGAGTGACAGAAGCTTAAACCCTAGTTTATGCGTTGCTTCATAAGGGGCTGATTTGGATCCATATGTTTCTTGCTATGGTTAGGTTTACCCTAATACTTTTGTTGTAGTTGCGGATGCTTGCAATAGAGGTTAATCATAAGTGGGATGCTTGTCCAAGTAAGGACAGTACCCAAGCACCGGTCCAACCACATACCAAATTATCAAAGTACCGAACGTGAATCATATGAACGTGATGAAAACTAGCTTGACGATATTCCCATGTGTCCTTGAGAGAGCTTTTCTCCATATAAGAGTTTGTCCAGGCTTGTCCTTTGCTACAAAAAGGATTGGGCCACCTTGCTGCACTTTATTTACTTTTGTTACTTGTTGCTCGTTACAAATTATCCTATCACAAAAATATCTGTTACCACTTGTTTCAGTACTTGCAGAGAATACCTTGCTGGAAACCGCTTATCATTTCCTTCTGCTCCTCGACACTCTTACTTATCGAAAGGACTACGATAGATCCCCTATACTTGTGGGTCATCACCTCCTCCGGAAACCTCATGTTGTCCTGGCTGCGGAGCAAGTCCCACATCGGGCGGGAGTGGCGCTGAAGTGGAGCGACTCGACGCCTAACGAACTCCCTCACCACCATGGGCGCAGTCACGCCGAGGTCCTTCAGCCACCTTAGCCTGGCCCAGACGAGGGCAAGGCAGGGGCTCGTGAGCTTCTGATGACCCCAGCCAGAGTTTGGAATGGTAGGCCCCACCGGAGCTTGGAGCAGAGGGTTGAGCACGACGGCGTGAACAAACACCCATCATGTACGAAACTCACTCGTGGATGATGGAAGCTCGAAGTCGATCTCCGCGCCTGCCGTCGCAGCCACAGCCTGGAAGCCCACACACCCGAGCTCTGCCGGGGACCGGTGAGATGCAACGAGAAGAAGCGGCGGAGGAGTGCCACGGAAGGAGCGATGCCCACCATGGCCTCGCACAAGAAGGGGAAGACGTCAAGAAGGGTCACAGATTGAGGGTCGAGATGGAGCATGTGGATCTGATAGTGCTCGAGCACCGCGTTGAAGAAGGCGGAGAAGGGAGGAATCAGGCCAGCCCAGAGGGCCTCAATGAAGATCGGAACCTTGGTGACTGCCCGAGCCATGCGAGTGCGAGACGCGGGCCAAGCTGCCGTCACTCCCCATTCGTTGAAACTGGAGGCAAGCATGGGGCGCACCTTGTCCATGGCCTCGTCGTTGAGCACCCGGGGCCGGCCGAGCGCCGGCTCGAAGGATGGAGGCGCAGTTGGTGAGGACAGAGGTTTCTTCCCCTTCTCGGCTTGTTTCGGCGTCATGGCAGTGAAGCAGGCGGAGCGCAAGTCAGATTGGGGGGACGGAGCAGGGCCTCGAGGAAGCAGGGACATTGGAAGAGCCAGCACGACGAAGGAAGAATAACTGTGTAAGAGGCGGGGGCCGCATAGCTAGGTGGATTCAAGGGCAGCGTGGGGAAGCGGAGACGCCCACGTCCAATCAACCGCCACGCGTCAACCAAGGCCGCAGGCTTTTGGGGCCCGCGGTGCTCCGTACTTTGCCCTTGGCTTCACTGCGAAGCCAAGCCCGAGCGCACCTTGGGCCCGGGGGCTACTGTCAGCATCCTGGGAACGGGGGTCCCCAGGCTTGCCTGCCTGCGGCCCACGGCATGGCTAAGCCAGCAGGCCGTACGGCCCATCTTCATCAACAAGGCATCCAAGACCCTCGCGAGGGGCCAAGCCTTGCGAGGCGGACGACACAAGACTTCCTCTAGAGTGGCCTAGTCGGGCAGGCTCACGAGGAGCGGAGATGTCAAGGCGAGGCAAACCTCACGAGGCTCTCATGACGTGAGCTATGAGGATCGACACCAGGCGGGCGCCAGCGCGCGCAGCATCCTTGTTTCCTCTTTGGTGCTATGGAGACCAGCGCAGGCGAGGAGTACCGAGGCATCAGGCAAAGGTTGCCATTTTGGTGCAACCAGACCAAGACCAGAAGGACGGCAATACGGAGGTCATCGTGGAGCCCAAGACGGCGTCACCACCAGAGCCTTTGGCAGGCAAAGACCACTTTTGTCAGAATGGCTAGTACTAGCTGTCCCCCTTCAAATTAGCCCGTCGTTGTTGGCTCCCTTCCCGCTCAATATTTGGGAAGAGGACCAGGGCCTATATAAGTAGAGTTAGCCAACACCAGAGAGGAGGGACGACAGAGAGATAGAGAGAGAGGGGGCGAGGAGATCATCCCCCCCCACACACACACACAAGTTAGCCAAGCACGAGAACACCTCACCCTCAGGAGGCTGTTCTTCCCCTTGTATTGTTCATCATCAGCCCAAGAGGCAATCCACAACCACCACACTTGAGTAGGGTATTACACCACAACGGTGGCCTGAACCAGTATAAATCTTGTGTCTTTCCGTGTTACGAGTTCGTCGAGTTTGTCCATGAGATCTTAGCGAGCTAGGGCGTAGATCGGTGGGAGGAAAAGACTTCGCGCGCACCCCAGTGTTCGAACCTTAAGGGTTTGCCGGAACACCACATCCGACATGCATCTACTACTATTACTCCACACATCGACGACTATCCAGCATGCACCTAGAGTTCAAGAGAACAGAGTAACGCTTTAAGCAAGATGACATGATGTAGAGGGATAAACTCATGCAATATGAAATAAACCCCATCTTGTTATCCTCGATGGCAACAATACAATATGTGCCTTGCTGCCCCTACTGTCACTGGGAAAGGACACCGCAAGATTGAACCCAAAGCTAAGCACTTCTCCCATTGCAAGAAAGATCAATCTAGTAGGCCAAACCAAACTGATAATTCGAAGAGACTTGCAAAGATAACCAATCATACATAAAAGAATTCATAGAAGATTCAAATATTATTCATAGATAAACTTGATCATAAACCCACAATTCATCGGTCTCAACAAACACATCGCAAAAGAAGATTACATCGAGTAGATCTCCACAAGAGAGGGGGAGAACTTTGTATTGAGATCCAAAAAGAGAGAAGAAGCCATCTAGCTAATAACTATGGACCCGAAGGTCTGAACTAAACTACTCACACTTCACCGGAGAGGCTATGGTGTTGATGTAGAAGCCCTCCGTGATCGATGCCCCCTCTGGCGGAGCTCCGGAAAAGTCCCCAAGATGGGATCTCACGGATACAGAAAGTTACGGTGGTGGAATTAGGGTTTTGGCTCCGTATCTGGTAGTTTGGGGTACGTAGGTATATATAGGAGGAAGAAGTATGTCGGTGGAGCAACATGGCCCCCACGAGGGTGGAGGCCTGTGGGGGGGGGGTAGGCGCGCCCCCCTACCTCGTGCCCTCCTGGTTGATTTCTTGACGTAGGGTCCAAGTCCTCTGGATCATGTTTGTTCCGGAAATCACATTCCCGAAGGTTTCATTCCGTTTGGACTCCGTTTGATATTCTTTTTCTGCGAAACTCTGAAATAGGCAAAAAACAACAATTCTGGGTTGGGCCTCCGGTTAATAGGTTAGTTCCAAAAATAACGTAAAAGTGTATAATAAAGCCCAATAATGTCCAAAACAGGATATAATATAGCATGGAACAATAAAAAAATTATAGGTACGTTGGAGACATATCAAGCATCCCCAAGCTTAATTCCTGCTCGTCCTCGAGTAGGTAAATGATAAAAACAGAATTTTTGACGTGGAATGCTACTTGGCATAATTTCAATGTAATTCTCTTAATTGTGGTATGAATATTCAGATCCGAAAGATTCAAGACAAAAGTTCAATAGTGACATAGAAATAATAATACTTCAAGCATACTAACTAAGCAATTATGTCTCTTCAAAATAACATGGCCAAAGAAAGTTATCCCTACAAAATCATATAGTCTGGCTATGCTCCATCTTCACCACACAAAGTATTTAAATCATGCACAACCCTGATGACAAGCCAAGCAATTGTTTCATACTTTTGGTGTTCTCGAACTTTTTCAATCTTCACGCAATACATGAGCGTGAGCCATGGACATAGCACTATATGTGGGATAGAATGGTGGTTGTGGAGAAGACAAAAGGGAGAAGATAGTCTCACATCAACTAGGCGTATCAACGGGCTATGGAGATGCCCATTAATAGATATCAATGTGAGTGAGTAGGGATTGCCATGCAACAGATGCACTAGAGCTATAAGTATATGAAAGCTCAACAAAAAAACTAAGTGGGTGTGCATCCAACTCTCTTGCTCACGAAGACCTAGGGCATTTTGAGGAAGCCCATTATTGGAATATACAAGCCAAGTTCTATAATGAAAAATTCCCACTAGTATATGAAAGTGATAACATAGGAGACTCTCTATCATGAAGATCATGGTGCTACTTTGAAGCACAAGTGTGGAAAAAGGATAGTAGCATTGTCCCTTCTCTCTTTTTCTCTCATTTTTTTCCATTTGGGCCTTTTCTCTTTTTATGGCCTTTTTTTAGTCCGGAGTCTCATCCCGACTTGTGGGGGAATCATAGTCTCCATCATCCTTTCCTCACTTGGGACAATGCTCTAAAAATGATGATCATCACACTTTTATTTACTTACAACTCAACAATTACAACTCAATACTTCGAACAAAATATGACTCTATGTGAATGCCTCCGGTGGTGTACCGGGATATGCAATGATGCACGAGTGACATGTATGAAAGAATTATGAGCGGTGGCTTTGCCACAAATACAATGTCAACTACATGATCATGCAAAGCAATATGACAATGATGGAGTGTGTCATAATAAACGGAACGGTGGAAAGTTGCATGGCAATATATCTCCGAATGGCTATGGAAATGCCATGATAGGTAGGTATGGTGGCTGTTTTGAGGAAGGTATATGGTGGGTTCATGATACCGGCGAAAGGTGCGCGGTATTAGAGAGGCTAGCAATGGTGGAAGGGTGAGAGTGCGTATAATCTATGGACTCAACATTAGTCATAAAGAACTCACATACTTATTGTAAAAATCTATTAGTTATCAAAGCAAAGTACTACGCGCATGCTCCTAGGGGGATAGATTGGTAGGAAAAGACCATCGCTCGTCCCCAACCGCCACTCATAAGGAAGACAATCAATAAATAATTCATGCTCCAACTTCTTCACATAACGGTTCACCATACGTGCATGCTACGGGAATCACAAACTTTAACAAAAGCATTTCTCAAATCCACAACTACTCAACTAGCACAACTCTAATATCACCATCTCCATATCTCAAAACAATTATCAAGTATCAAACTTCTCATAGTATTCAACACACTCATAATTTTTTTATTAATCTTGAATGCCTAAGATAATTAAAGCAAATTACCACGCTGTTTTGTAGGACTCTCAAAATAATCTAAGTGAGGCATGAGAGAACAATAGTTTCTATAAAACAAATCCACCACCGTGCCCTAAAAGATATAAGTGAAGCACTAGAGCAAAAACTATATAACTCAAAAGATATAAGTGAAGCACATAGAGTATTCTAACAATTTCTGAATCATTTGTGTCTCTCTCAAAAGGTGTGTACAGCAAGGATAATTGTGGAAAACTAAAAAATAAAGACTCAAATAATACAAGACGCTCCAAGAAAAACACATATCATGTGGTGAATAAAAATATAGCTCCAAGTAAAGTTACCAATGGAAGTAGACGAAAGAGGGGATGCCTTCCGGGGCATCCCCAGCTTGGGCTTTTAGGTGTCCTTAGATTATCTTGGGGTGCCATGGGCATCCCCAAGCTTAGGCTCTTGCCAATCCTTGTTCCATAATCCATCAAATCTTTCACCCAAAACTTGAAAAGTTCACAACACAAAACTTGAAGTAGAAAATCTCGTGAGCTCCGTTAGCGAAAGAAAAAAAACACCACTTCAAGTTACTGCAATGAACTCATTATTTATTTATATTGGTGTTAAACCTACTGTATTCCAACTTCTCTATGGTTTATAAACTATTTTACTAGCCATAGATTCATCAAAATAAGCAAACAACACACGAAAAACAGAATCTGTCAAAAACAGAACAGTCTGTAGTAATATGTAGCTAACGCAAGTTCTGGAACCCCAAAAATTCTAAAATAAATTTATGGACATGATGAATTTATATATTAATCATCTGCAAAATAATTAACTAGATATAACTCTCCAATAAAAAATGGCAGCAATTCTCGCAAGCGCTAAAGTTTCTGTTTTTTACAGCAAGATCAAAAAGACTTTCCCCAAGTCTTCCCAAAGATTCTACTTGGCACAAACACTAATTAAACACAAAAAAACAACCAAAACATAGACTAGATAAATTATTTACTACTAAACAGGAACAAAAAGCAAGGAATAAAAATGGCAGCAATTCTCGTGAGCGCTAAAGTTTTTGTTTTTTACAGCAAGATTAAAAAGACTTTCCCCAAGTCTTCCCAACGGTTCTACTTGGAAAAAACACTAATTAAACACAAAAAACACAACCAAAACAGAGGCTAGATAAATTATTTATTACTAAACAGGAGCAAAAAGCAAGGAATAAAAATAAAATTGGGTTGCCTCACAACAAGCGCTATCATTTAACGCCCCTAGCTAGGCATAAAAGCAAGGATAGATCTAGGTATTGCCATCTTTGGTAGGCAATCCATAAGTGGATCTCATAATAGATTCATATGGTAATTTAATTTTCTTTCTAGGGAAGTGTTCCATGCCTTTCCTTAATGGAAATTGAAATCTAATATTCCCTTCCTTCATATCAATAATTGCACCAATCGTTCTAAGGAAAGGTTTACCAAGAATAATAGGACATGAAGGATTGCAATATATGTCAAGAACAATAAAATCTACGGGCACATAATTCCTATTTGCAAAAATAAGAACATCATTAATTCTTCCCATTGGCTTCTTAATAGTTGAATCCGCAAGGTGCAAGTTTAAAGAGCAATCATCAAAATCACGGAAACCTAGCAAATCACACAAAGTCTTTGGAATCGTGGAAACACTAGCATCCAAATCACACAAAGCATAGCATTCATGATCTTTAATTTTAATTTTAATAGTAGGTTCCCACTCATCATAAAGTTTTCTAGGGATAGAAACTTCCAACTCAAGTTTTTCTTCCTAAGATTGCATCAAAGCATCAACGATATGTTTGGTAAAGGCTTTATTTTGACTATAAGCATGAGGAGAATTTAGCACGGATTGTAACAAGGAAATACAATCTATCAAAGATCAATTATCATAATTAAATTCCTTGAAATCCAAAATAGTGGGTTCATTGATATTTAAAGTTTTGACCTCTTCAATCCCACTTTTAACAATTTTAGCTTCAAGATCTAAAGACTCTGAATTTTTGGAACGCCTTCTAGGTAAAGGTGGATCATATTCAGTCCCATAATTATCAAGATTCATATTGCAAAACAAAGATTTAATAGGGGACACATCAATAACTTTTAGATCTTCATCTTTATTATCATGGAAACTAGAAGAACATGCTTTTATAAAGCAATCTTTCTTAGCACGCATCCTAGCGGTTCTTTCTTTGCACTCATCAATGGAAATTCTCATGGCTTTGAGAGACTCATTGATATCATGCTTAGGTGGAATAGATCTGAATTTCAAAGAATCAACATCAAGAGAAATTCTATCAACGTTCCTATCCAACTCATCAATCTTAAGCAATTTTTCTTCAATCAAAGCATTGAAATTCTTTTGCGAAGTAATAAATTCTTTAATATTAGATTCAAAATCAGAGGGTATCTTATTAAAATTTCCATAAGAATTGTTGTAGGAATTACCATAATTATTAGAGGAATTACTAGGATACGGCCTAGGATTAAGTTTCCTCTATACGTGTTCTTACCAAAATTATTCCTACCAACAAAATTCACATCCATAGATTCATTATTATTCTCAATCAAAGTAGACAAAGGCATATCATTAGGATCAGAAGAAACACTTTTATTAGCAAATAATTTCATAAGTTCATCCATCTTTCCGCTCAAAATATTAATTTCTTCTATCGCATGCACTTTCTTATTAGTAGATCTTTCAGTGTGCCATTGAGAATAATTAACCATAATATTGTCTAGGAGTTTAGTAGCTTCTCCTAAAGTGATTTCCATAAAAGTGCCTCCCGCGTCCGAATCTAAAAGATTTCTAGAAGAAAAATTCAATCTGGCATAAAAATTTTGTATAATCATCCATAAATTCAAACCATGTGTAGGGCAATTACGTATCATTAATTTCATCCTCTCCCAAGCTTGTGCAACATGTTCATGATCAAGTTGCTTAAAATTCATGATATCATTTCTAAGAGAGATGATCTTAGCGGGAGGAAAATACTTAGAGATAAAAGCATCTTTGCACTTATTCCATGAATCAATACTATTTTTAGGCAAAGACGAAAACCAAGCTTTAGCACGATCTCTAAGCGAAAAAGGAAATAGCTTCAATTTAACAATATCATTGTCCACATCTTTCTTCTTTTGCATATCACAAAAATCAACAAAGTTGTTTAGATGGGTAGCGGCATCTTCACTAGGAAGGCCGGAAAACGGATCTTTCATGACAAGATTCAACAAAGCAACATTAATTTCACAAGATTCAGCATCGTTAAGAGGAGCAATCGAAGTGCTAATAAAATCATTGTTGTTGGTATTAGTAAAGTCACACAATTTGGTATTATGTTGAGCCATCATGAGAAGCAAGCAATCCAATACACAAGCAAACAAGAGACGGGCAAAAAGAGGCAAATAGAGAAAGAGAAGGAGGACGGAGAGAGAGGGCGAATAAAACGGCAAGAGTGAAGTACGGGAGAGGAAAATAGGAGGCAAATGGCAAATAATGTAATGCGGGAGATAAGGGTTTGTGATGGGTACTTGGTATGTTGACTTTTGCATAGACTCCCCGGCAACGGCGCCAAAAATCCTTGCTACCTCTTGAGCACTGCGTTGGTTTTCCCTTAAAGAGGAAAGGGTGATGCAGCAAAGTAGCGTAACTATTTCCCTTAGTTTTTGAGAACCAAGGTATCAATCCAGTAGGAGGCCACGCACGAGTCCCTCGCACCTACACAAACAAATAAAATCCTCGCAACCAACGCAATAAAGGGGTTGTCAATCCCTTCACGGTCACTTATGAAAGTGAGATCTGATAGATATGATAAGATAATATTTTTGGTATTTTTATGATAAAGGTGCAAAGTAAAGAAAGCACAATAAACAGAAAAGGAAATAGCTTGTTGACGGAAGATTAATATGATGGAAAATAGACCCGGGGGGCATATGTTTCACTAGTGGCTTCTCTCGAGAGCATAAGTACTACGGTGGGTAAACAAATTACTGTTGAGCAATTGACAGAATTGAGCATAGTTATGAGAACATCTAGGTATGATCATGTATATAGGCATCACGTCCGAGATAAGTAGACCGACTCCTGCCTGCATCTACTACTATTACTCCACACATCGACCACTATCCAGCATGCACCTAGAGTATTAAGTTCAAGAGAACAGAGTAACGCTTTAAGCAAGATGACATGATGTAGAGGGATAAACTCATGCAATATGAAATAAACCCCATCTTGTTATCCTCGATGGCTACAATACAATACGTGCATTGCTTCCCCTACTGTCACTGGGAAAGGACACCGCAAGATTGAACCCAAAGCTAAGCACTTCTCCCATTGCAAGAAAGATCAATCTAGTAGGCCAAACCAAACTGATAATTCAAAGAGACTTGCAAAGATAACCAATCATACATAAAAGAATTCAGAGAAGATTCAAATATTGTTCATAGATAAACTTTATCATAAACCCACAATTCATCGGTCTCAACAAACACACCGCAAAAGAAGATTACATCGAATAGATCTCCACAAGAGAGGGGGAGAACTTTGTATTGAGATCCAAAAAGAGAGAAGAAGTCATCTAGCTAATAACTATGGACCCGAACGTCTGAAGTAAAATACTCACACTTCATCGGAGAGGCTATGGTGTTGATGTAGATGCCCTCCATGATCGATGCCCCCTCCGGCGGAGCTCTGGAAAAGGCCCCAAGATGGGATCTCACGGATACAGAAAGTTACGGTGGTGGAATTAGGGTTTTGGCTCCGTATCACGGTAGTAACTTGATCAGAGTTTCATCGCTTCCTCACTAATTGGTGTAGGAATCACTGGAACTAATTTATGTGATGAACTACTTTCCAATAAGGGAGCAGGTACAATTACCCCAGCAATTTCTACTTTCCTCCCACTCACTTATTTCGAGAGAAACTCCTTCTCTAGAAAGGACCCATTCTTAGCAATGAATATCTTGCCTCTGGATCTGTGATAGAAGGTGTACCCAACAGTCTCCTTTGGGTATCCTATGAAGACACATTTCTACGATTTGGGTTCGAGCTTATCAGGTTGAAGCTTTTTTACATAAGCATCACAGCCCCAAACTTTAAGAAACGAAAACTTGGGTTTCTTGCCAAACCATAGTTCATATGGTGTCGTCTCAATGAATTTCGATGGTGCCCTATTAAGCGTGAATGCATCCGTCTCTAAAGCATAACCCCAAAACGATAGCGGTAAATCAGTAAGAGACATCATAGATCGCACCATATCTAATAAAGTGCGGTTACGACATTCGAACACACCATTACGCTGTGGTGTTCCAGGTGGGGTGAGTTGCGAAACTATTACGCATAGTTTCAAATGAAGACCAAACTCATAACTCAAATATTCACCACCACGATCAGATCGTAGAAACTTAATTTTCTTGTTATGATGATTTTCCACTTCACTCTCAAATTCATTGAACTTTTCAAATGTTTCAGACTTATGTTTCATCAAGTGGATATACCCATATTTGCTCAAATCATCTGTGAAGGTCAGAAAATAACAATACCCGCCAGGAGCATCAACACTCATCGAACCGCATACATCAGTATGTATTATTTCCAATAAGTCTATTGCTCCTTCCATTGTTCCTGAGAATGGAGTCTTAGTGATCTTGCCCATGAGGCATGGTTCGCAGGCATCAAGTGATTCATAATCAAGTAATTCCAAAAGCCCATCAGCATGGAGTTTCTTCATGCGCTTTACACCAATATGACCTAAACGGTAGTGCCACAAATAAGTTGCACTATCATTATTAAACTTATATCTTTTGGCTTCAATACTATGAATATGTGTATCACTACTATCAAGATTTAGTAAAAAAGAGCACTCATCAAGGGTGCATGACCATAAAAGATATTACTCATATAAACAGAACAACCATTATTCTCTGATTTAAATGAATAACCGTCTCGCATCAAACAAGATCCAGATATAATGTTCATGCTTAACGCTGGCACCAAATAACAATTATTCAGGTCTAAAATTAATCCCGAAGGTAGATGCAGAGGTAGCGTGTCGACAACGATCACATCGACTTTGGAACCATTTCCCATGCGCATCGTCAGCTCGACCTTAGCCAATCTTCGCTTAATCCGTAGCCCCTATTTCGAGTTACAACTATTAGCAACAGAATCGGTATCAAATACCCAGGCGCTAGTGCGAGCATTAGTAAGGTACACATCAATAACATGTATATCAAATATAGCTTTCACTTTGCCATCCTTCTTATCCGCCAAATACTTGGGGCAGTTCCGCTTCCAGTGACCAGTCCCTTTGCAGTAGAAGCACACAATCTCAGGCTTAGGTCCAGACTTGGATTTCTTCACTTAAGCAGCAACTTGCTTGCCGTTCTTCTTGAAGTTCCCCTTCTTCCCTTTGCCCTTCTTCTTGAAACTGGTGGTCTTGTTGACCATCAACACTTGATGCTCCTTCTTGATTTCTACCTCCGCAGCCTTTAGCATCGCGAAGAGCTCGGGAATCGTTTTATCCATCCCTTGCATATTATAGTTCATCACGAAGCTTTTGTAGCTTGGTGGCAGTGATTGAAGAACTCTGTCAATGACACTACCAACTGGGAGATTAACTCCTAGCTGAGTCAAGTGATTGTGGTACCCAGAAATTCTAAGTATATGTTCAACTCCTGGAACATCTATTGGATACTTCATATCTCTCAATCCGGGCATTTCCTTGAAATATTAACTTCAACTCCTGGAACATCTCATATGCTCCATGACGTTCAAAACGTCGTTGAAGTCCCGGTTCTAAGCCGTAAAGCACGGCACACTAAACTATCGAGTAGTCATCAGCTTTGCTCTGCCAGGTGTTCATAACATCTGGGGTTGCTCCTGCAGCGGGTTTGGCACCTAGCGGTGCTTCCAGGACGTAATTCTTCTGTGTAGCAGTGAGGATAATCCTCAAGTTACAGACTTAGTCCGTGTAGTTGCTACCATCATCTTTCAACTTAGTTTTCTCTAGGAATGCATTAAAATTCAACGGAACAACAGCACGGGCCATTTATCTACAACAACATAGACATGCAAAACACTACCAGGTAATAAGTTCATGATAGTTCAATTAATCATATTACTTAAGAACTCCCACTTAGATAGACATCACTCTAATCAGCTAAGTGATCACATGATCCATATCAACTAAACCATGTCCGATCATCACGTGAGATGGAGTAGTTTTCAATGGTGAACATCACTATGTTGATCATATCTACTATATGATTCACGCTCGACCTTTCGGTCTCAGTGTTCCGAGGCCATATCTGCATATGCTAGGCTCGCCAAGTTTAACCCGAGTATTCTGCTTGTGCAAAACTGGCTTGCACCCGTTGTATGTGAACGTAGAGCTTATCACACCCGATCATCACATGGTGTCTTGGCACGATGAACTGTAGCAACGGTGCATACTCACGGAGAACACTTATACCTTGAAATTTAGTGAGAGATCATCTTATAATGCTACCGTCGTACTAAGCAAAATAAGATGCATAAAGGATAAACATCACATGCAATCAATATAAGTGATATGATATGGCCATTGTCATCTTGTGCCTTTGATCTTCATCTCCAAAGCACCGTCATGATCACCATCGTCACCGGCTTGACACCTTGATCTCTATCATAGCATCGTTGTCGTCTCGCCAACTATTGCTTCTATGACTATCGCTACCGCTTAGTAATAAAGTAAAGCAATTTCATGGCGATTGCATTTCATACAATAAAGCGGCAACCATATGGCTCCTGCCAGTTGCCGATAACCGTGTTACAAAACATGATCATCTCATACAACAATTTATATAATCACGTCTTGACCATATCACATGACAACATGCCCTGCAAAAACAAGTTAGACGTCCTCTACTTTGTTGTTGCAAGTTTTACGTGGCTGCTACGGGCTTAGCTAGAACTGTTCTTACCTACACATCAAAAACCACAACGCGGTATAGTGATTGCTTTTTGATCTTCAGAAAGAACCTTGTTCATTGAATCCGATTCAACTAAAGTTGGAGAAACTGACACCCGCCAGCCACCTGTGTGCAAAGCATGTCGGTAGAACCAGTCTCATGAACGCGGTCATGTAATGTCGGTCCGGGCCGCTTCATCCAACAATACCGCCGAATCAAGAAACAACTAGTGAGGACAATTAATATGTATATACCCACGCCCACAACTTCTTTGTGTTCTACTCATGCATATAACATCTACGCATAGACCTGGCTCGGATGCCACTATTGGGGAACGCAGTATTTAAAAAAAATCCCTACGATCACGCAAGATCTATCTAGGAGAGGCATAGCAATGAGAGGGGAGAGTGTGTCTACATACCCTCGTAGACCGAATGCGGAAGCGTTAAGAAACACGGTTGATGTAGTCGAACGTCTTCGCGATCCAACATATCAAGTACCGAATGCACAGCACCTCCGCGATCTACACACGTTAAGCTTGGTGACGTCCCTCGTACTCTTGATCTAGTTGAGGCCGAGGGAGAGTTTCTTCAGCACGACGACATGTCGACGGTGATGATGAAGTTACCGGCGTAGGGCTTCGCCTAAGCACTACGACGATATGACCGAGGTGTGTATCTATGGAGGGGGGCACCGCACACGGCTAAAACAATTGTCAACTTGTGTGTCTATGGGGTGCCCCCTCCCCCGTATATAAAGGAGGGGAGGAGAGGGCCAGTCGTCCCTCATGGTGCGCCCCAAGGGGGGATTCCTACTCCTACTAGGAGTAGGTTTCCCCCTTTGCTAGTCCTAATAGGAGGGGGAAGGAAGGAGGAGAGGAGAAGAAGGAAAGGGGGGCCGGCCCCGCTCCCAATTCGGATTGGGCTTGGGGGGGCGTCCCCACCTCTTGGCTGCCTCCTCACTCTTCCACTAAAGCCCATGTAGGCCCATTAAGCCCCCGGGGGGTTCCGGTAACCCCCCGATACTCCGGTATATGCCCGAACTCATCCGAAACCATTCGGTTGTCCAAACATAACCTTCCAATATACCAATCTTCATGTCTCGACCATTTTGAGACTCCTCGTCATGTCCGTGATCACATCCGGGACTCCGAACTACCTTCGGTACATCAAAACACATAAACTCATAATACCGATTGTCACCGAACGTTAAGCGTCTGGACCCTACGGGTTCGAGAACTATGTAGACATGACCGACACTCATCTCCGGTGAATAACCAATAGCGGAACCTGGATGCTCATATTGGTTCCTACATATTGTACCAAGATCTTTATTGGTCAAACCGCATAACAACATACGTTGTTCTCTTTGTCATCGGTATGTTAATTGCCCGAGATTCGATCATCGGTATCATCATACTTAGTTCAATCTCGTTACCGGAAAGTCTCTTTACTCTTTCTGTAATGCAACATCCCGTAACTAACTCATTAGTCACATTGCTTGCAAGGCTTATAGTGATGTGCATTACAGAGGTCCCAGAGATACCTCTCCGACAGTCGGAGTGACAAATCCTAATCTCGATCTATGCCAACTCAACAAACACAATCGGAGACACCTATAGAGCATCTTTATAATCACCCAATTACATTGTGACGTTTGATAGCACACTAAGTGTTCCTCCGGTATTCGGGAGTTGCATAATCTCATAGTCATAGGAACATGTATAACTTATGGAGAAAGCAATAGCAATAAACTAAATGATCATAATGCTAAGCAAACAGATGGGTCAAGTCAATCACATCATTCTCTAATGATGTGACCCCGTTTATCAAATGACAACTCATGTCTATGGTTAGGAAACTTTAACCATCTTTGATTAACGAGCTAGTCAAGTAGAGGCATACTAGTGACACTCTGTTTGTCTATGTATTCACACATATACTAAGTTTCCGGTTAATACAATTCTAGCATGAATAATAAACATTTATCATGATATAAGGAAATATAAATAACAACTTTATTATTGCCTCTAGGGCATATTTCCTTCGTACGGGAGCCGGGCCAGCCCACCTGAACGCCGCTTCATATGCTGCCAGGGTAGCCTTCTTTGGCGTCTGTTGGGGCGCCGGCATTACGGCTCGCCGGGCGCGCTCCTCCTCCTCCTCAAGCCGCAATGCCTCGGGGTCGCGGCGCACCTACTGCTCCCAAAGCATCTGCCGCTCGTCGTCGGCCTCCTCCTGGGCGAGCCAATGCACCTTCCAGTGCTCAAGCCGCCTCCTCCTTCGGGGTCGGGACGTAGTGGACCGGAGGCGCGCTCACCCACTCGCGAAACTCGTCGGTCCACATGTAGGACTCCTCCGGCCAAGTGGGCGGCGAGCGGTTCTGCGTCGGCATGGGCTCCGACTCTGCCTTGGGCTCGGCGATGGGGGGCGATGGTGGTGGCAGAGGCAGGTCGAGGAGTGGGGCGTGGACGGAGTCCCCTACCGCCGACAAGGCGAGGGCGTGCTCCATCCCATCACATTGGGCCTCCTCCTCGATCATGCTCGCCTCTAGTGCGTGCTGCAGGGCTAGCTCGAGGGCAGCTTGGTACGCCGTCTCTTCGTCCTCCTCGTGCGGCAGAACCTCAGGCGGCGGCGGAGGAACGTCGTGGTCGATGTGGACGCCTTGGCAGCAGTCCTCCTCGTGCTCCAGCGCGAACCAGCGCTCCTAGTTGGGGGAGTCTAGCGCGTAGGCAGGCATCTGCCGCTGCTCTGGAGTGAGGGCCTGTGACGCCCCCGATTTGACCGTACACTAATCATACACGCAAACATGTACGATCAAGATCAGGGACTCACGGGAAGATATCACAACACAACTCTACAAATAAAATAAGTCATACAAGCATCATATTACAAGCCAGGGGCCTCGAGGGCTCGAATACAAGAGCTCGATCATAGACGAGTCAACGGAAGCAACAATATCTGAGTACAGACATAAGTTAAACAAGTTGCCATAAGATGGCTAGCACAAACTGGGATACAGATCGAAAGAGGCGCAGGCCTCCTGCCTGGGATCCTCCTAAACTACTCCTGGTCGTCGTCAGCGGGCAGCACGTAGTAGTAGGCACCTCCGGTGTAGTAGGAGTCGTCGTCGAAGGTGGCGTATGGCTCCTGGGCTCCAACATCTGGTTGCGACAACCAGGTAGAAGGGATTGGGGGAAAAGAGGGAGAAAGCAACCGTGAGTACTCATCCAAAGTACTCGCAAGCAAGGAGCTACACTACATATGTATGCATTGGTATCAACTGGAATAAGGCTATTATATGTGGAATGGACTGCAGAAAGCCAGAATAAGAGGGGGATAGCTAGTCCTTTCGAAGACTACGCTTCTGGCAGCCTCCGTCTTGCAGCATGTAGAAGAGAGTAGACTGAAGTCCTCCAAGTATCATCGTATAGCATAATCCTAACCGATGATCCTCCCCTCGTCGCCCTGTGAGAGAGCGATCACCGGTTGTATCTGGCACTTGGAAGGGTGTGTTTTATTAAGTATCCGGTTCTAGTTGTCATAAGGTCAAGGTACAACTCCAAGTCGTCCTGTTACCGAAGATCACGGCTATTCGAATAGATTAACTTCCCTGCAGGGGTGCACCACATACCCCAACACGCTTGATCCCATTTGGCCGGACACACTTTTCGGGGTCATGCCCGGCCGCGAAAGATCAACACGTCGCAGCCCCACCTAGGCACAACAGAGAGGTCAGCACGCCGGTCTAAACCTAAGCGCACAGGGGTCTGGGCCCATCGCCCTTAGCACACCTGCACGTTGCGAACGCGGCCGGAAGCAGAACTAGCCCCCTTAATACAAGAGCAGGCTTACGTTCCAATCCGGCGCGCGCCGCTCAGTCGCTGACGTCACGAAGGCTTCGGCTGATACCACGACGCCGGGATACCCATAACTACTCCCGCGTAGATGGTTAGTGCGTATAAGCCAGATGGCCAGACTCAGATCAAATACCCAGATCTCGTTTAGCGTGTTAAGTATCCGCGAACGCCGGCCAGGGCCAGGCCCACCTCTCTCCTAGGTGGTCTGAACCTGCCCTGTCGCTTCGCCACAAAGATCCACACAGAGGGTCGTCGGGAAAGTATGTCCTTCAAGCCCCCAATTCGTGAATCAACTGCGGGTACTCCTCGAGCCAACCCGACTTTGTTCATCACATGTATCATGTATAAAGTATATAGTATATACCCGTGATCACCTCCCGAGTGATCACGGCCCGATAGTATAGCATGGCAGACGGACAAGAATGTAGAGCCACTAGTGATAAACTAGCATCCTATACTAAGCATTAGGATTGCAGGTAAAGGTAACAACAGTAGTAGCAAGGACAGGCTATGCATCAGGATAGGATTAACGGGAAGCAGTAACATGCTACACTACTCTAATGCAAGCAGTATAGAGAAGAGTAGGCGATATCTGGTGATCAAGTGGGGGGGCTTGCCTAGTTGCTCTGGCAAGAGAGAGGGGTCGTCAACACCATAGTCGTACTGGGTAGCAGCGGCGTCGATCTCGGTGTCTAGCGAGAGAAGAGGGGGAAGAAACAATAAATATTAAGCAAACATATGCATAGCGATGCATGTCATGACAAGTAGCGGTGCTAGGGGTGCCCTAACGCGGTATAAGGTGGTACCGGCGAAGGGGGGAAACATCCGGGAAAATATCCCCGGTGTTTCGCGTTTTCGGACAGATGAACCGGAGGAGGGAAGTTGCGTGTTCGCTATGCTAGGGATGTGTGACGGACGAACGGACTGCATATCCAGATTCTTCTCGTCGTTCTGAGCAACTTTCATGTAGAAAACATTTTCATCTGAGCTAACGGTTTATTTTCTACGTTTTTCTAAAGTTTTAATCATTTTCTTAGATTTTTGTATTTAGTTTAATCCGAATTGACCAAGTCAAATTTGACTAGTCGAAAGGGGATGTGTGGCCCACATGTCATAGACTATTTTACCTAAACAAATAAATAAATCTAACTTATTTAAAATAGGAGCCTACATGTCATCTATTACTAGACTAACTTGGCACTAAACTAGTACTACTACTAACTAAGCCTAGCAACTAACTAAGTAAGGGCCGGCCTGGGCACAGCCGTGCACACACTCACGCACACAGCACAGACCCACGCCCGGCCATGGCCTTTGTCATGGCTAGCAGTGGCAGCATACAGAGCAGAGGCAGGGGCAGTGCAGCAGTGCACAACTACACAAGGAGGAGCCGCAGTACGGCGACAGCGGCAAGAGCAGCAGCTGTACGCGGCAGCAGAGAGCAGCAGTAGCAAGGCAACAATAAGAAGCAGAGGAAAGCAGTGCAGGCACGCGGGCGCACGCACGCGCAGGGCGCGGCCACGGCGCGGCCGACGCGCGGGCTGGGCGTGGGGAGCGACCGGCGCAAGGCGAGCGCGAGCTTCACCCATGGCGGGCAGCGGCGCGAGGGGGCATCTACGGCGCCAAATCGAGACAGGGAAGAAGGGGGGCTGGGAGAGATGCTCATCGCGTGTTCGACGGCGAGGTCGGGAAGGCCGGAGGTGGACCGTTGTGACGGCATCGATGACGAGGTGGCGGCGGCCGAGCGGGGAAGACGGTGACGGCGTCGGCTACGCGATGCCCCGGCTCGAGCTAGAGCCCAGGACGGACGAAGGCGACCGTGGTGGACCTCCTAGACGTGCTCCCGAGCGACGGCGACGACGGTGGCCGTGGTAACGACGGTGAGACAGCGTTCACTGCACCGAATCCGAGCTTAAAATCGAGCCGAAGAAGAGAGGGACGAATGGGGATCGAGGGGGCACTGGTCGAGGGCGAGCTAGGGTTTTCGGTGGACATACTTGTAGGGCTGGGGAGGGGCACGTGGTGGTCATCCGGCCATGGCACCGTGGGATGGCCTCCACGCCATGTCCTCTGCCCTCTAGCCCGAGGTAGAGGAAAAGGCCAGCCAGGTGGGCTGGGCCTGGTACAGTGTATGTTCGGGGCTGGATGAGCAGGGAGTTTTCCCTCTATCTTTTATTTTTCTTTTACCTTTCTCTGCTTCTTTTATTCTTTTCTGCCTTGGATAAATTTGGGCTACCAAATGATTTTTGTTATAAACAAAACTTGGCACATAAATCATGCACAATATTGTGGTGTCTGCACAAAAGGTTTGGATACAACTGGAGCAATTCAAATTTATATTTCAAATTAAATGTGTTTATTTATGCCTGCTGATCCACTAAAATTTTCCTAGGGGCAAATTAGAAATACAACGAATGTTCGTTCTACATGTTAATTATTTAGTGAATATTTGCAACCCATCGATCATTTTTATTCGACAGCTTGAGGACATAATAATTTGACAGTTTTTTTTTGAATTTGAATTTGAACGGGATCTGAATCGAAGTGAGATTAACAACAGTAACTGCTATGATGTGGCATCATTAGCAGGGGATCACTGTAGCTTAATTATCCGGGCATCACAGGGCCTCGCAACGCCGACAAACCTCCTCGGCATGCGCCCGCGCCGTGTGTGGCACTGCCGGAATAGGGATCCGCTACGGATCCAGATGCCAGCCGTGAGGCAGGTTGACATCGGGATACTGCAGTGGCCGACGGTACTGCCAGTGCCACCGCGCCTGGTGGACTGGTATGTACAGACGCTGCCGCTCCGGTGGCGAGCCGCGTCTAGGAGGCGGCGGCGGAGGAGCTCGCCCCGGCGAGCCGTGGGAAGAACTCGCACCGGGGGTCAGCTTCCCCCTCCCCTTGCCATCGAAAAACCCCATGGTGGTTTGGGCTTGCTAGGGTTCTTGGTCGCCGGCGAGGGAGCACCGCATGGCCAGAAGTAGACGAGTGTTGAAAGTGGATGAGGCCGGCCCCGCCGCACGCTTTCATTAAAAAGGGCGGGCACGCGGACCTTGCACACGCTGCCAGGCAGGCCTCGAGATAGGTGTTGGCATTTAATAAGATGTGGGAGGTGGTTGGGCGGCCGACTAGTGGTACCGCGGCGGACATCGAGGGGACACGCGGCGCGTCCGCGCCGACACATTTTAGGCACAATTTTGGACGAAAATGGGTCCGCGTGAACGCGATGCGAACGGATTTTGGGAATGGGTCGGCGCGTTGACCAACGTTTTTGTCCATGACGACTCAAATGAATGTGGGCAGACGAACGGAATGAATCGTCCCGTTGAAGTTGTTGTAAGGATGCTCCAAAGTACATATGCATTATGCGATGTAGAACCATGCATACGCATGATGCACGAGATTTGCAAAAAAAAAAAAGAAAAAATGCATGATGCACGACTCCAATCGCATACTGGCGGTAAATTTTCGTGCTTTGACCTTTTTCTAAAACTTATTCGAGATTTGACTCTAGTTTGAAAAATTTTCGAGATCTGACCCTTTTGCTACCCTACCACCATGATTCCTGGCGGTAGCAAAAAGGTTAGATCACGAATTTTTTTAAATTATGATTAAATCTCGAATAGGTTTTAAAAAATGATCAAAACCCGAAATTTAGCCCATACTGGCATCGCTGTCCGCCGAACGCAGAGGCATGCGCGTGCCGCGTGCAGCGGGTGCAGGTGGAGGTGCAGCTCGCTCGCACTAACTCTGCAGTACCCCCGCTGCAACTGCGACACTGCGCCTCCTCGTAGCATCGGCCAGCTGTTCCGCGCGCGCTGCCCTCTCTTCCCCGGAAACGTGGCCACTTTCTTGGCCTCGCGCGGTTCGTGTCAACAGTGTTCTCTGAATCTCTGATGGGATGTGCGGTGTTCATGTGCATGAGCCTGAATCTGAATGTTTAATCACCGACATGTACAGCAGAGAGTTAACTCTGACGTCCGATCCTAGCTACAGTACTGCCTATGATCCAACCAATGTGTGACTCACCAGTACTGCCAGGCTTACGATCCAACCAGAATGTGTGGCGGCTTGCCTGTAGCGTAAAGCCGACGTGAGTGTTAACCAGATCGTCTCTTGATTGACGTGCAACTCTGCTCTGGGTAAGGGTGGCATTCAAGTCGCTCACTGTTCACCTTTGAAAACGTGGTTATTAGCTACCACGCAAAACCACTTGGAGTACTTTTTTAGGGGTATTTGTTTTATATACTTTTGCGTGTACACGATCGACTGGATGATGATGTTGGCAAGGCAGATGGCCAGAGGTGCCGGTAGTTCATACATTAATTTCCGTGCCGGCTAATCAGTGCCCTAGTCGCTTCGCTACCAGTGTTGTCTTTTTTTTTTTTGCGATGGCGCTACCAGTGTTGTCAAAGACAGCGACAATCTGACAGACGCATCAAATATCTCTACAATGTTTAGATATAGCCCATAAGCTATTTCCAATGCATGAATGTTTAGATAAAGTGCTAAGCATATTAAAAAGTTCAACGATCAATACACACGTTTTTTGTTCTATCTTGATGCGATGCGGCAATCAAACCAACCATTCATGCGCAGAACAAAGTACACCACACCCACTGGATTGACTGTGGTGCCAAAATCAAACACCAAGCACCGGAGGTTGCTGTTGAAGATGGTATAGAGGGGGTATGCCCATCCCGACTAATGACCATCTTTTCTGCCGTTCCGTGTGATGATGAAATGGTGCCAACATACGCCCAGACTTCGTCTAGGGCCTCTAGGCTACAAAGATAACGAAACTACTTCACAGCCGACCCTCCATGCATGATTGATCATTATATGGATGTGCTGCACTTTGTCCTATGAGATGATGGCTGGATGTGAAGCATCCTGCAAAAACAGCGCATGAAGCGTCGTGTGCATACCAGTGTTTCGAAGATAATCCAGCTGATGTTATCAGGATGAGTATTTTTCGACGACTACTCCTTCGCTCTAAGAACACCAAAAATAAACGAGAAAACTGCATATACACGTTCGACAACACAAGAAACAAAATCTAATGCATTTTTGAAAAGGGGTGCTTTATTACTTATAAAAGTATTACACCCGGTCTCTGCATAACTAAGAAGCACGCAGCCAAACAAGGTCCTCTCACAAAAATAAAAAAATAAAAAGTGAAATACAAAGAAACATGTAGAGCCCGTATAACGCAAGTGGAGGGGGGGGGGGGGGGGGGGGGGCAGCAATCCTAAGATCATGCTGCCACCCATGTTAGGTAAAAGCATCCCTCGCTGTGTCTTCCAATCGTGTACAAACCTTCGTAAACAGGTCTCGATTCTCCATGACTTGTAGAGAGGACCATAAACGAAGAGTCCCGATACATTTGTAGATAACCTGCAATAGAGAAGTACTTTTATCATTAGCAGGAGGCCTGTTGGGGGACACTTGGCAGGAGGCCTAGTCACGCCCCAGTAGCCCGTCGTCCTCGACGCCGGGCCAGACCCTTACCAGGATTGGTAGGGGCGGTGCCTCGGCGAAGGCGGCTGCTCACATAGACATGGTTCTTCCTCCGAGGTTCAGCACCGACGGACGGTTTCATCACACAGTCTGCGCGAGCAGAGCGCGCGGTCGACTGTGAGGGCGCCACCCGCTGTTTCAGTGGCGGTGGGTACAGTTGGGTACCTGGGAGGTGGCCACGCCCCAACTAGCTTGGGGGCGGTAGGTACAGTTGGGCACCTGGCAGGCGGCCACGACCTAACTGATCTTACCACTGACGACATCATCGCTTTTGGAGGGATCCCGGACCCGACTTTCGGGGCAGACAGGTGAGCCACGAGATTCAGGCCCAATCGGATGCTGACGACCTGAAGTTGGCACATGGCATGCAGGCGGCCAAACTTCGTGACATCGAGGCGACTACAGGTTTTGCAGTTCATACAAGTTGCTCAATTTTGCATTTTCCCGATGATGAGATTATTCATAATGCCAATATATTGGGTGTTTCTTTGGGTAGCAATGGGAAAGAAATAGCTAAATCGGTTAATGACTTGCTAGAGTTAGAGGCTGAGAAAGCCATGGAGATGATTCACAATATTGCAGCGGTAAAACCTATAAATGATTCAGACATTAATGCTTTAGGGGTTAGGGCACTAGATTGCCTTTGTGAGGATGTAGCACCCTCCTCTGTATTATAGGAAAAGGATGCGGATACGGTTTCAGAGGAGTATACGGCCCCTCTGCAGCCAGATTTAAGCATGCAGACTGGTCTCGGTTATATGGACAGAGTAGCTGGACAGGATAAGCCAAAACGAACCTGAAAACTGTGAACTAAAATTATCTCTACCTGTCTCAAGTAATGCAATAAAGTCTAGTTTGTGTTCTTGAGAAGCTTCCGCTAGAAACTTACGTTTATGCAAGTCTGCAAGATCTTCGCTATTTCAGAAAATGCCTCTCATTTTTTATCGTGGAATTTGCGTTTGAATTTTATTCCCACACTTCGACGCACTGCAGAGATCCTCTTCCACGTGCGTTCGGACTTATCCGGCACCACCTCTGAGTCCGCATGACTGAGGTCGTTGCCTATACAATATCAGCTTTTGGTAATAACAAACCAATCAAAGTTAGTGCAATGATCTACACGTTGGAATCAATCCAATCTTTTAAATACCAGTCTCTAATGTGCATCAAGTTACTGGGCCACTCCCTCTCTATGTACGAATTGTACCATAAGCTCATAAATTTGTTGAGTGAGAATGAAGCAATGCAACCATTGGATCGTGAGGTAGCTAATCTGTGACCTATACGTGGTAGTGGGACAAAGCTAGTGCACAGTTGTTCTGTTGTACGGAAGATCAAGCCATCAAGGTTGTGTTGCAATGTCTTTTTTTTTGGCAACTCAAATTTTTACTCCCTCCGTTTTAAAATATAGTGCGCCCGCGTTTTCCGAGGTCGAACTTTGACCATAAATTGAGCGAACGAGACCGACTGCGGCGGGAGAAAAAAATTACATAATTAAAAACTTTTTTCGAATATGAATTCACTGATATAACTTTTGCTCCCGCCGCAATTGGTCTTGATAGTTAAATTTATGGTCAAAGTTGAAGCACGGA
The DNA here is from genome assembly GCA_034509565.1 of Triticum monococcum. Taxonomy (NCBI): domain Eukaryota; kingdom Viridiplantae; phylum Streptophyta; class Magnoliopsida; order Poales; family Poaceae; genus Triticum; species Triticum monococcum. The sequence continues at coordinate 483,212,861 of CM067843.1, forward strand.
GATAGAGAAAGCACTACATTGTGGAATGGAGAAAGTATTAACTTTGAAGGACAAGTCATTAAAGACAATGTGTGATGCACATTTAGCCTCAGGGTCATGCCTAATACCCAGACAGCCGAACATGCATGATTTTACAGTTCTGGCGTGGTGAGCATCATTTGCCTGTTCATGGGCGTTCTTGTTCTGTTTTCTTTTATTTCAGTCAACGCCTTATGTGAAATGGACGTACTATGTACATTTTGGTCTTACTCCCTCCATTCCATATATTTTATAATATAGTGCGTCCGCGCTTTTTAAATTTTAAATTTGACCAATGTGGGTGACTGCGACGAAAGCAAAAATTATACCATTGAATTCGTATCTAAAAGAAGTTTTTAATGGTATACTTTTTGATCTCCCCACAGTCACTCACACTAGTTAAGTTTATGGACAAATTCAAATCTCAAAAAACGCAGGCACACTATATTATACAATGGAGGGAGTATCGTTTAGTGCCCTAGGAACTTCAATTGATCTATGCGAACACCCCGATCTATATGATCAAGAGTCTGTTGTGTATTCACTTTACTAGTCTTAAGGGCATCTCCAACGGCAACCCATAAATTTTCTCTCGCATCTGTTCACGAACAAGGGTTTCCAGTCCGCGGACGCGAATGCGGGAGACCGCCATCCAACCGTAGCCGGATACATCCAGTCTTCCTCATTTTTTAAGTCTGCACGATCAAATAGCCGCATACATAGGATACCGACGTTCAAATAGCGGCATGCAGCAGTAGTTCAAATTTAAAAAAGTTCAAATATTACATCCTAACATTGTTGTCCCCTTTAACCGCCCACTTACGCTCAATCAGATCTTCCTTCAGCTGCTCATGAGTTGGTTGACGCCGAATTTGTTGATGCATTTGAATAAACTCTTCAAATGTGGCTGGATTTTGGTCTCGAAGTTTGATAGGATCACCCATATTCTCAAATTCTAGAGCTGCAGTAGCATCGTCACCCTCATCCTTGATGATCATGTTGTGCATGATCACACAACATGTCATCACCTCCCACAATGTCTTCGTATCCCATTATTTAGCCGGACCATGAAAAACCGCAAAACGGGCCTACATAACTCTAAATGTCCTTTGGTCATACTTTCTAACTGCTTCTTGTCTTTGGGCAAAGTGAGCATTTTTTCTCACCAACTTGGTTAGAGATGGTGCTGGCAAAGGTAATCCATGGAGGATAGATACCGTCAACCAGATAGTAGCACATGTTGTATTCATGTCAATTGACAGTATAGTGTCAAGGAGGAGCTTTTCCTTCAGTTAGCCTCGTAAACAACGATGATCGCTGTAGCACATTAATGTCATTGTGAGACTCAGGCATGCAAAGAAAGCATGCCAAATCCAAAGATCTTATGATGCAACTGCTTCAAGAATTATGATAGGCTTCTTAACATGACCCTGGTATTGTCCTTGTAAAGCCTTTGGGTAGTTCTTCCATTTCCAATGCATGTAGTCAAGAGATCCAAGCAAACTTGACCACCCTCTTGCTTCTGAGATTGCCAAGAGCTTCTCGGTGTCTGCGACAATTGGTTCTCTCAGGTACTGAGATCCGAACACCTCAACCATGGCAGGTGCAAACCTGACCATGACATCTCCACAAGTGCTCTCAGACATACATAGGTACTCATCCCACGAATCAGCGCTCATGCCATATGCAACCATCCGGAGTGCGGCCGTGCACTGCTGGTAACCAAAAAACCCAACTGGTCCCATGACATCCTTCTTCAGGATGAAGTAGTCAGCATAGGACCGGGCGCCATGGTACAAACGATCGAAGACAGGCTTGCGCATCAGAAAACACCGGTGAAAATGGCCAGCAAAGACTGCATCAGGGGCAAAAAAGTCGGCCACCAGTGTTGAATGGCTGCACCGTATTGCGGCTGAGCACTTGATGACCCTTGATCGATCCATTGAAACTGAGAACATGCTCCTCCACACGCTCCATGTCTTCAAGGACTACCCGCATCATCGCCGTCTCATCGGAGTACTCCTCCTCATGCGATGAGTCATCAGACGACTCAACATAGTGCTTGTATATGTACTCCAAATTGGAATTCATTGCTAGAAAGAAGAAGGGAAAACTGTTTTGAACCCCGACGGTTCATCGAACAGTTGTCGGGCATGGTAAGTATAGCAGTAGCGGATGGTACCTAGAGGGGCAGTTGGAGGACAGGGGTTGAACGATGGCGAAAGAGAAGTGGAGTGGAGCCCTGCTGGAATGGTGGAGGTGATGGCGACATAGAGTTCTGGCAGGGATGTGACGTGTGGGCCGTGGTGGTGGAGCGACGGCGAAGGTAAGAGAGAAAGAAGGAAGAAGAGAAAATGCGGAGGATGAAGGCATGGGGTTCGTGAAGGGTTTTGGGTGGGCCAGAGGTGTAGGAGTCCTTCGTGTCTGGTGTACAGGCTCCCGCAAAGCTCATTCACGTTTGTCTCCGGTTTATGGGAGAAAACACATCCAAACCGCGTCGCAGACCGGTACATGACCGCATTGGATGGTTTTCGCGGTCCAGACAACGTGGTTTGAATGGATGCGGACGGTTTGCGCGCCTTGGAGATGCCCTAAGAAAGTTGTTGTGCACACAGTTCGTGAGATAAAATATCACCACTATATGTACCTACTAATATATATCTAGCAATGAAAGACATGTGTTTCTCTAATTTTTTCGTTCATCCATCGTCCAAACAAAAAAAGAGTTTCGTATATCGCTAGTTCGGTCGGTCACTTTCAAAACGATTTCTTTTTGTCCGTTGTGTATTTATAAACTGCCAATGTGGTACAAAACCTAAAGTTATTGTGCTGATAGGCATGCTGCTGGGTTTGGTAGCATCAACAGAAAATAGATGCATTTGGGGCATCAAACTCAAGACTTAGGCCTGCTCCGGGTTTGATAGACGCGTTTGCGGGATCAAACTCAAGACTCTCCCTCCATCCCAGGCCTGTAGCCAACTAAGCTACCTATTGCTTTTCCCTCAAAAAAAGCTACCTATTGCTTGTGCTATAGTAGGGAGTTTGTTTAAAAGATAAATAGTCCCACCTCACCTTTTTACATCAAATATCACAAATTTATATATACCCATGAGTTATACAATAATCAACCAACCGCCTCGATAATTAACTCCACATATTATGCATCTGGATGAACATGACAATGAGAAAGAAGAGACCAATAGAGCATGTACTGTGGCCAATCACATATTATGTGTCTGTACTGTGTTTAAAAAAATATATTCCTCACATGTGGCCAACCACATATTATGTTCACCAGTACTTTTAGAGCAAATACAATAGGGTGACATAACCAGACTATAATGACTAAAATATTGTTTCTTTTTAGTTGAGGAGAGAAAGAAAAGCGAGATGTACAATAAGAGCCAGCTATAACACGAGACCTAGGACACTTTGTGAAATTGTAAGATGAGCCACCTATTAGTAGGTAGTACATATTTAAACTTACTATTGTAGAAGCTGGCTATTATATTGGCTTTAGATGACATGACAACTTCTTATAGCCGATTGTTGATTGTATTATTAACCATGTTTTCATGTGTTGCTCTGACGGCTGGTTGTAATTAGTGTCTTTTATACCCTCGCAAAAATAAATTTAGTGTCTTTTATAAAAATGGGTGCTGGTTGACTCTCTAATAAAAGGGGGCTCGTATGATGTGATGCAATATATATGACTGGTTGGTTGCACTAAAAAACACTTCCGTGATGATACGTGTTTGTCACAGTAGGTCACATTTTCTGTCATGCATGTACATCCATGACGATTTTATGACAAACTCAAGATAGTCATACCTATGTTTTCATAGAAGTGTTCCATGAAAATACTCAAATTATCATCATGGAAGTATCCACTTCCATGACGATAAATGGCGCGTCATGGAAGTGCTTTCGTCAAGGGTAATCAACACATGGCATCCACCGTAATGGGTCACCATTATGCTATCGGGCCTGGTTTTAGATCCGATAACCCGTTAATAGCCAAGACCAATGTAGATTTTCCACATGTAAATTTCTCATTGGCAGGGAGAACCACGTGTCAGCTACCCGTTCTTCTGTCTTGCCACAAGGCTTCTCCTATCCCTTCTAGTTCTTCGGCGACACCTAGTTCTGGACGGCAAAGCGTTGTTGGATCGCTGATCTCGTACACATTCTCGCGGTTGGGTGGGGGGGGGGGTGTAAATCCTAGTTGTTTGAATCTGCATAAAAAGTTCTACACCAACTCTTCTTCTGCTGCTACTCCAAGCGATCTGATCTAACCCATTCATAGTGATCCTGAGTACATAATCCGTAGGATGATTTTTTGTTGTTTTCTACTACGTTTTCCAACATATTTATAGTTGAAGCAATCCCTTCCACTTCCTGAAGGCATCATTTATGGATCGTGCAGGTGGCTGCCGAATTGGACAGCGGCTTTGTTCTTGAGTGTCAACAGTGTGGCAGTGTTGACTTATCTCGTTGTGTCTATTTGGTTTACCTTTTTTTCTTTCGGTCTGTGTCTTCTACGTGGTTGTGCCAAGGCGATGGCGGGTCTGATATGGGGATCCAAATGTGGATTGTTTTTTGATGGCCTCCCTCCTCTGATAACCTGGTTGCCATGCGTTCATTCAGGTATTGGGGCGATCCACTATGTGTGCAGATGATGTGCATCCTTTCAATCCGAGATGAGAAGGTTGTGGTTCGTCATTTTGGAGTGGACCAGGGCTTACTCCTTTCACTTTGTTGTCTCCCACAAGATGCATCTTTGCTGATGGCTGCTTAGGTGGATGAAGCCCTTCACAGGTCAAGCTTTATCGGAAAACAACTTTTCGGTTATATCTTCATAGTTGCTTGTATTGTTTGTCTGTGCAATATTTTGCTTGCACCACCATCTCAGTTTGTTTCATATTAGTTTCTTTGGATTTTCTGTTTCTTGTAAGTGGATGATCATAGTATTCTTGACTGGTTGATGGCGTTGTTGATTCAAAGCCGGATTCCTCTCAAGCCTTCTCTTTGAGAAATGAAGTGCATAGTGATGGATAGATCCCGCACCCAGCCCCCGCCGGTGGCCACCCCGGCCCCGGCGTCCACCATCCTAGCCATCTTTCGCCGGTGTTCTTTCCATGCCAACATCCTACGCACGCCCATGGCGCTTGCCGATCTAAATTTTGACAGAGGGCATGACTTTGTGTTTGAGATTTGGAGAAAATGGGGTGTTACTATTAACTTCGAGGAAGGTAAGGACACGGAAGAATTTCTCCTGGTGGCAGAGTTCACTAGATCAAGGATCAGACTCACTGAAGAATCAGTAAGCACTATTCTGCTCTCATGCTTCGGTGGTCGTGCATCATTGTTCAAAGTTAAGCAATTGCAAAATTGGTCTTTTAAGTTCTCTGTCTCCTCCAAGGAAGTGGGTTTCTCCATTATCAAAGAAGGTAACATCAATCTACCTCTGCTCAATGTGAATTTCCTTCTTTAGGGAAATGGTGGACCTAATTCATCCTGGGATTTGGATCAATATCTCAAAGAGAAAGAGGATGCATGGACTCATATCTTTAGACGCCATCCTAGCAAATCCTATCTCCAAGCTCTTAGATCCCCTGCTGTTTTTTCAAAATCCAAGAAATTCAGACATTCGATCATACCAGGCATTCAACGATCATTCCTTGGCTCCATCATCGGGCGCTGATAGACGCACATGCGTTAATTCCATTAATGTGGTCGTTTCTGGTAACAGGGCGGGATCGTCTCTAGTTCAAAATGGCCCGCGGGGCTCCTTCTGTGTGCGCTGCTTAGTAATGGGCCACAACGGGCCGGACTGCCAAAATAGATCAAATGCAGAAAATGCAAATATTGGGGCCATAGTGAGAGGGATTTCTTCTCCATGGCCCAGCCTAGCCCAGTCAACGAGCCCAACACTCAGCAACGCCCGACGGTCGAAATTTTGAGGCAACTTTCCACTGTTCCCGTGATTGTGACTACTCATGTTGTATCTCTGCCGACCAATCGGGCAAATCAGGTTAATGCTCCACTGCAATCACTTCGGGTTGGTAGCCATAGTCTTGGATATTCTCAAAACTCCATCGCTCGTAGACTCCAGGAGGCGATTATCCGGCCCACCCCATCCCCTTCCATCGCCGCTGCTCCAAGCACCCATCCAGCGCCAATGGTGACCTTCCCATTCGATCCCACTCCCTTCCTTCCTCCTAACCACCACAACATTGAGGTTGAGGGTAGGTCGGCCAAAATCAAGGTCATCAATGGAGCGGCATCGGCGACTTGATGTCGCTTGAAGCTACGCCGGTATTTCCCCAAAGAGGAAGGGATGATGCAGCACAATGGCGCTAGGTATTTCCCTCAGATGTGAAACCAAGGTTATCGAACCAGTAGGAGAACCAAGCAACATAACGTAAACAACACCTACACACAAATAACAACTACTCGCAACCCGACGTGTAAAAGGGGTTGTCAATCCCTTTCGGGTAACGGCGCCAGAAATTGGCAAACGGACGTGAGAGAGTTGTGAATATTGATAGATCGAACGCCAAATAAAATAAATTGCAGCAAGGTATTTTTTGTATTTTTGGTTTAGTAGATCTAAAAATAAAAGGCAAATAAAATAGAGCGTGAAGCCAAATAATATGAGAAAGAGACCTGGGGGCCGTAGGTTTCACTAGTGGCTTCTCTCAAGAAAAATAGCAAACGGTGGGTAAACAAATTACTATTGGGCAATTGATAGAACTTCAAATACTCGTGATGAATCCAGACAATGATCATTATATAGGCATCACGTCCAAGATTAGTAGACCGACTCCTGCCTGCATCTACTACTATTACTCCACACATCGACCGCTATCCAGCATGCATCTAGTGTATTAAGTTCATGGGAAAACGGAGTAATGCAATAAGAACAATGGCATGATGTAGACATGATCTATCTATGTAGATATAGACCCCATCATCTTATCCTTAGTAGCAACGATACATACATGTCGGTTCCCCTTCTTTCACTGGGATCAAGCACCGTAAGATCGAACCCACTACAAAGCACCTCTTCCCATTGCAAGATAAATAGATCAAGTTGGCCAAAGAAAACCCAAATATCAAAGAAGAAATATAAGTCTATAAGCAATCATGCATATAAGAGATCAAAGAAACTCAAATAACTTTCATGGATATAAAAAGATAGATCTGATCACAAACTCAAAGTTCATCCGATCCCAACAAACACACCGCAAAAAGAGTTACATCATATGGATCTCCAAGAGACCATTGTATTGAGAATCAAACGAGAGAGAGGAAGCCATCTAGCTACTAACTACGGACCTGAAGGTCTACAAAGAACTACTCACGCATCATCAGAGAGGCACCAATGGAAGTGGTGAACCCCTCCGTGATGGTGTCTAGATTGGATCTGGTGGTTCTAGACTCTGCGACGACTGGAATTGATTTTCGTCGACCCCTAGGGTTTATGGAATATTGGGGTATTTATAGAGCAAAGAGGCAGTCCGGGGGCACCCGAGGTGTGCACAACCAACCAGGGCGCGCCTGGGCCTCCTGGCACGCCCTGGCGGGTTGGGCTCTCCTCGGAGCACCCCCCAGGCGCAGCCTTGGCCCATTAGGTGTCTTCTAGTCCATAAAAAATCTCTGTAAAGTTTAGTTGCATTTGGACTCCGTTTGGTATTGATTTTCTGCGATGTAAAAAACATGCAAAAAACAACAACTGGCACTTGGCACTATGTCAATAGGTTAGTACCAAACAATGATATAAAATGACTATAAATGATTATGAAATATCCAAGATTGATAATGTAACAGCATCGAAAAATAAAAAATTATAGATACGTTGGAGACGTATTAGCATCCCCAAGCTTAACTCCTACTCGTCCTTGAGTAGGTAAGTGATAAAAACCGAATTTTTGATGTGGAATGCTGCCTATCATGTCATATCATATTCGTTTCTTTATAGCATGGACATTTGGACTTTTATATTGTTCAAAGCAATAGTCTAGTTTTGACATGATAACCTAAATACTCAAGCATATCAACAAGCAACCATGTCTTTCAAAATATCAATGCTAAAATAACCTATCCCTAGCCCATCATGCTCAATAATTGATCCATTCATGAAACAAACTCGCATATTAACTACACCCAATGCTCAAGTACGATCATAGTGCCTCCTACTTGGTACTTTTGTAAGAGAAGATGGAGACTCAAATTCAAAATAAAAAGTGCATAAACTAAAAGAAAGGCCATTCGCAGAGGGAAGTAGGGATTTGTAGAGGTGCCAGATCTCAAAGCGAAAAACTTAGAGATAAAAACATTTTGGGAGGTGTGTCCTTCCCACCAACGAAAACGACTTAGAGTTCCCAACACTTTCCATGCTAGATGTATCATAGGCGGATCCCAAACCAAAATTAAAGTTTATTCCTTTTTCAACCAAACTTTCACTTTCTATGGCTAGCCGTATCCACGGTTGCCCTCCATACCAACACTTCCCAAGGAATTTATTATTTGACAACATAAAGTAAATTCATTTTTCATTTCGGGACTGGGCATCCCTAATACCTTTTCCTTACTCTCGTGCAATGACAAGTGAATAAACACTCATCGTGAGAATAACACATCTGTAGCGACCCGACCCGAATGGATCAAGTATCTATGCTCCGGTGTCATCCCTGGATCAGTAATGCTGCCACCACACAGTACTTCGAAGGATTTATAGCAGAGTAGCAATCACACACTTATTACATCGGTGTCTCAATAGAGAACTTATTACAATAAATATGGCTTAAGGCCATCTAATATCGATAACAGCGGAAGACTTGGAAGGTAAATGGGTCCATCAACTCCAACGGCATCACTGAGTATAGAACCACGACCTAAAAGCATCTTACTCATCGTCTGAAAAGTCTGCAACATGAAAGTTGCAGCCCGAAACGGGTCAACACATGGAATATGCTGGCAAGGTAACACATAGAGAGTAATGGAATGTAACAGCTATACTATATGCATATTTGGCTGGTGGAAAGCTTTATGGTTACTGTTTTGCGTAAAGCCAGTTTTCCCTACTGCAAAGGAGTGAATTTATTTAACTATCATGGTAGTTGAACATCGAGCATGGTTGACAGCATTCCGATCCCAATTAAGTGAACAATTAAAACCCAACAATATTAATTAGAAGTAACATGATGAGATTCACATGATATTCAAGTACTAGATACTCAAGATGTCCATAACCAGGGACACGGCTAATCATGATTAGTTTATTACACTGTAAGAGTTCGCATGACTTAGTCAACTATGCCAGAGTCCATAATGGCTTGTGGCTGCACACGGAAGTTTCTAGCATGAAAGATCTTATGATCCCTTTGAGCCTGGGTGGCGGTCCAAAGAAAAACAGGCAAGTCCTGATAGACATCAGGTGCCTCAATCCACCCAGACGTGTGTTTAAGTTGCCACCTTAGATAAACCATTAAAATTATCAATCTCACATCTGTCATGGATATCACTCACCCAATCCACGTCTACTAGCATAGCATGGCATAATAAGCAAACGTAGAAGTAACTCCCAAAGCTTTCATAATAAACAGGTAATAGGTACTACCTCATCTACTTCCCATCCCACAATTTAATTAGATCCTAATCATGCAATGTGTGAGGATGGATCTAATGCAATAAAACTGGGTTGTAGAAAAGGTATGATCAAAGTGTTACTTGCCTTGCTGATGATCTGCGAGTCCTAGAGATTCGAAGTAACAGGTGGCGCAATCCGGGTAATCTATCGCAGACAAAGAACAAGCATACAATAAGTACTCATCTAATGCACAGGTAAAACTCGAACAAGAGATCGAACCAGAAAGTTCAACTTAAGAACTCCGGTTGCAAAGAAAGAACGAACCGAACAAATCAACGAAAAGCAAACGGCGGAAGAAAACAACTCGGTTCTAGCAAGTTGAAACTAGGTCAAATTTTACCGTAGCAAAAGCTTGTTTAAGTTGATTAGTCGGAACGGCGGTTTCGAAACGAAACTCCAGGCGCTTGAATCACCTGATTCCGATAAACGAGCGAGAAGATAGACTAGAACGAAGATCGGATCTGAGATCGCGATCGCGGAATAAATCCGACGAAAAGAAAAAGAAGAACGGTTAAACGAACGGACGTTCGTTAACCGAGAATAATCCGGTGATCATGTTCGTTAAGACGAACGGTCCGGCGAACAGTCTCTAGGCAACTAAACCGGAAAAGAGAACGAAACCGATCTAGGGTTTCGGAAAAGAAAACCGAAACAAACGAAAGAAAAGAAAACCGGAACGGTTTAGAAAAGAACCGGAACGGTTTATAAGAAAAACCGAACCGAGGGAAAACGAGAGGCGCGGCGCGGGGCAACCTCGGCGAGGCTTCGGCGAACGGCGGCGACGGCGGTGTGCAAGGGCGGCGGCGGCGCTAGGGCGGCGGCGGCGTAGGCGGCGGTGCTAGGGGCGGCGGCGGCGCTAGGGCGGCGGCGGCGTAGGCGGCGGTGCTAGGGGCGGCGGCGGCGTAGGGCGGCGCGGGGTGAGGGGCGCGGGTGGCGGCGCGGTTTGGTGTGGGGTTTAGGGGGGAGGGGTGCGGGGGTATTTAAGAGGAGGAGGGGAGGAGGAGACTTGGGGGAGGGGGCAAGAAAAAGGGGAGGAGAGGAGTCCTAGTAGGACTCCTACTTGGCGGCGGCGGCGCTGGCCTTGGCGCGCGCAGGCAGGCACGGCGGCCGGCCTGGCCTGGCCTGCGGCTGGGCCTTGGCCCAGGCGCTGCGGAATTTTTTTAAATCAGTTTCGCACGCAGAAAAACACAGAAAAGAAAATCTAAACGAACTCCAAAACTCCCAAAGTAAATTTTCCCCGACTCCTAAAAATGAGTCGAACAAAATGAACTTTTCTCGGGACCTAGAATGCAAAATTTGAAAACGCGCATTTTTCCCTATCCAAATAAAAGGCAAATAAACTTCGACAAGTCCAATGATCCTTTTTTTCAAAATTTGAGAAGACTCAAATTTGAAAATGACGAAATCTCCAACTCTCTGCGAGGGTCCTTGAGTTGCGTGAAATTTCTAGGATCGACCAAAATGCAAGAAAAATATGATATGCATGATGATCTATGTATAACATTCCAAATTGAAAATTTGGGATGTTACAAACCTACCCCCCTTAAGATGAATCTCGCCCTCGAGATTCGGGTTGGCTAGAAAATAGGTGAGGGTGGTCCTTGAGCAAATCTTCTTCTCTCTCCCAGGTGGCTTCATCCTCGGAGTGGTGGTTCCACTGAACTTTGCAAAACTTGATAACCTTGCTGCGGGTAACTCTGCTGGCATACTCGAGAATCTTGACTGGTTTCTCTTCATACGTGAAGTCGTCCTTCAACTGAATTGCTTCAAGCGGCACTTTATCTCTTAGCGGTACCTCTGCCATCTTGGCGTGACATTTCTTCAGCTGAGAAACATGGAATACATCATGTACTCCTGATAGTTCCTCTGGTAATTCCAACTTATAAGTGACTTCTCCCATACGTTGCAAGATCTTATATGGTCCAACGAAATGCAGTGCTAATTTTCCCTTAACTCCAAAGCGCTTAACTCCTCGAAGTGGGGATACTCGGAGATACACCCCGTCTCCGGTTTCGTAAACTGACTCCTTGCGTTTAGAATCTGCGTAGCTCTTCTGCCTGGACTGGGCTACCTTGAGCCTATCGCGAATCAATTTAACTTTCCGTTCAGACTCCTTAATCAAATCTGGTCCAAAGAATTGACGGTCTCCAACTTCGTCCCATGACAACGGTGTCCTGCACCTCCTTCCGTACAAAGCTTCGAAAGGTGCCATCTTCAAACTGGTTTGGTAACTGTTGTTATAAGAAAACTCCGCATATGGCAAGTTATCGTCCCAACTAGATCCATAATCTAGTGCACAAGCTCTCAGCATATCTTCCAAAATCTGATTGACTCTCTTAGTCTGTCCATCTGTCTGCGGATGAAAAGCAGTGCTGAACTCTAGCCTGGTTCCCAAAGTTTCATGCAACTGATTCCAAAACTTTGAGGTAAATTGGGTTCCTCTGTCTGATACAATACTCCTCGGAACTCCATGCAAACAAATGATCCTAGTCATATATATCTTTGCCAACTTAGCACTGGTGTAAGTGGTCTTGACTGGAATGAAATGTGCTACCTTCGTCAAACGATCAACTACTACCCATATCGAGTCATATCCTGCCTTCGTCCTGGGTAGTCCGGTGATAAAATCCATGCCTATCTTATCCCACTTCCATTCGGGTATCGGCAATGGTTGCAACAATCCGGCTGGCTTCTGATGCTCTGCCTTTACTCTATGACATATGTCACAAACTGCTACATATGCTGCAATATCCTTCTTCATTCCGGTCCACCAGAATGTTTCCTTTAAATCCAATACATCTTGGTATTTCCTGGGTGAATCGAATATGGTGAATCATGTGCCTCTTGTAGAATCAACTTCCTGATCTCCGGGTCATTTGGCACATAAACACGGTCCTCAAACCATAGGGTATCGTGCTCATCCTCACGAAATCCCTTTGCTTTTCCTTTGCTTAGTTTCTCCATTATAGAAGCAATTTCCTTGTCAGATTTCTGAGCTTCTCAGATTTTATCCATCAATGTTGACTGAATCTCCAATGCTGCCACATAGCCTTTCGGAACTATCTCTAAACTTAGTTCACGAAGGTTTTCTGCTAACTCCTTGGGTATTTCTTCCGTTATTAACGTATTGACATGGCTCTTACGGCTCAATGCATCAGCTACTACATTAGCTTTACCAGGATGGTAATGCAATCTCATGTCATAGTCCTTGATGAGCTCCAACCATCTCCTTTGTCTGAGATTCAACTCCTTCTGCATGAAAATGTACTTCAAACTCTTGTGATCCGTGTACACCTCGCAATGATTTCCAATGAGGAAATGTCTCCATGTCTTCAATGCATGCACTACGGCTGCTAACTCCAAATCATGTGTGGCGTAATTCAACTCATGAGGCTTCAGTTGTCGTGAAGCATACGAAACAACTCTCCCTTCCTGCATAAGCACTCTCCAAGTCCTCGACGTGAAACGTCGCAATATACCTCATAATCCTTGGTCTGATCTGGCAAAATCAACACTGGTGAGGTAACCAAACGTTTCTTCAACTCCTGGAAACTAGCCTCACACTCCTCAGTCCAATTGAACTTGGTATCCTTCTTCAACAACTCCGTCATAGGCTTCGCAATCTTTGAAAAATTCTCAATGAATCTCCGGTAGTATCCTGCGAGTCCAAGAAAACTCCGGATCTCTCCAACTGTCGTTGGTGCTTCCCATTCGGTTACGGTCTCAACCTTTGCGGGGTCAACTGCTATCCCTTCTCCGGATATAACGTGTCCAAGGAATCCTACTTCCTTCAACCAAAACTCACATTTGCTAAATTTGGCATATAACTGATGTTCCCTTAGTTTCTCCAAACCAAACGCAAATGTTCCTTATGCTCTTCTTCATTCTTTGAATAAACCAGGATATCATCAATGAACACTACGACGAACTTATCCAAAAACTCCATAAACACTTTGTTCATCAGGTTCATAAAATAGGCAGGCGCGTTAGTCAGTCCAAATGACATAACGGTATACTCATACAGTCCATATCTCGTGGTAAAAGCTGTCTTAGGAATATCCTGTTCTCGAATCTTCAACTGGTGGTACCCTGATCGCAAATCGATCTTGGAAAACACTTTAGCTCCTTGCAATCGATCAAACAAATCATCGATCATTGGCAGTGGGTACTTGTTCTTGATGGTTACTTCATTTAATCCATGATAATCAACAACCATCCTTAATGATCCATCCTTCTTCTCCACTAGAAGTACGGGTGATCCCCAAGGCGAAGAACTTGGGCGTATGTAACCTTTCTCCAGTAACTCCTTAATCTGATTCTTAATTCCTACCAAATCCTTTGCAGGCATCCGGTATGGTCTCTTTGATATTGGGCCGGTACCTGGCAATAACTCAATCAAAAACTCAATGTCTCTATCCGGTGGCATGCCTGGCAACTCTTCTGGAAATACGTCAGGAAAATCCTTTACCACTGGTACTTCCTCCTGCACAACTCATGTTAGGCAATTTACTTGTGTCCTATTTGGCACATGCCGGGATACATACTTGATCCTTCTCCCTTCTAGCGTTGTAAGCAAAATTGACTTACTAGCACAATCGATGTTTCCCCCATACATCGACAGCCAATCCATACCGAGAATTGCATCCAGACCTTGGGATTCCAGAATAATTAAATCTGTTTGGAAAATATGCCTTCCTATGCTTAATGGCACTTGAAAACATCCTTGACTGGCCATGTATTCTGCTCCTGGCGAGCTTACTAGCATAGGTGTTTTAAGAATCCTAGTGGGCAGGCTATATTTTTCCACAAATCCCCTTGATATGCATGAATGTGATGCACTAGTATCGAAAAGAACTAGTGCGGTAAATGACTTAACCAAAAACTTACCGATTACTGCATCAGGCTGATCTTCAACCTCCTCCACGTTAACGTGGTTCACCTGTCCCCTATTGAAAGGGTTCGGCTTCTTCCCTGAGCTTCCATTGCCATTTCCATTCTGGCCTTCAGGACATTCATTGGCATAATGTCCGGTCTTGGAACACTTGAAACAGGTGACTTGACTCAGATCTCTCTTGGATGGGGTTGATGGGGTGGTACGATTCTGGCCGTTGCTTCCTCCATTCCCATTACCATTCTTGTGACCATTAAGGTTGTGCGAGCTACCTCCTCCATGGGTATGCTGAAATTGAAATCCCGATTTAGGGGTAAAACGGGGCTTCTGCTGGGTGCCAGAGTTATACTTCCCCTGTCCATACTTCCTCTTGCGGTTCTCAATCTGCTGTTGCTTCCCTTCAATCATGATGGCACGATCTACCAACTCCTGGTAGTTGTTGAAACTTGCTACCATTAACTGCATACTTAACTCATCATTCAATCCTTCCAGAAACTTCTCCTACTTAGTTGCATCCGTAGCAACGTCATCTGGGGCATAACGTGCTAACTTGCTGAAGTCGTCAACATACTGACCAACTGTCCTTCCTCCCTGGCGTATGTTGCGAAACTCACGCTTCTTCATGGCCATAGCTCCTGCTGAAACATGTGCAGTGCGGAAAGCTTGCTGGAACTAATCCCATGTGACAGTGTCAACTAGGAAGGTGGCTGTGAAATTCTCCCACCATGCTGTCGCGGGTCCTTCTAACTGATGTGCGGCAAACTTCACTTTCTCACCATCTGTGCATCCTGCAGTGGTCAACTCCCTTCCTATCTTGCGGAGCCAGACGTCTGCTACTATCGGCTCGGTGCTACTAGAAAACACCGGCAGATTCAGCCTAAGGAAACGGGCTAAGTGGTCAACAGGTGGCGGCGGTGGTGGTGGGTTGTTGTTGTTGTTGTTCTGCTGGTTCTGGACTAACAATTGCATCAATTGATTCTGCTGTTGGATCAACTGAGTGAGCTCCGGTGGAAATCCATTGTCACGTCTCGGAGGCATCCGAGGGTTTAGAAAAGATGAGAAATAAGAATAGAGTGAGGTCTAAAGAGAAAACACTACCCCAATGCACATGAGCAAATTCACACAAAATCACTTCATTCAATCAAACAAGGGCTTACAATCGATCTAGCTATCGCAAAAGTGCTCGAACTATAGTGTATACATGGGGGAAATACTACTAATATTTGGTGGTCATCTAGAAATTTGAACCGGTGGAAGACTCCATGATGTCCGCTCCAGCTTCGTCTTCAAAGTCGGGTTCACTTGGATCCGAATCGGTGTCGTCGAGGATGATGTAGTTGTCCGGACATGCGACGTACATGTCTTCCTTCCTGGATGCTAACTCCCTCTTGAGTTCTTCAATCTCTTGCTTAAGATCGCCGTTGTGTCTTGCTAGAGCTACGATCTCGTCCATGTAGTCCTTGCGTGTAGCCTTCCGTTCTCCTTCTAGCTCGATGATCCTTGCCTTCGCATTCTTCAACTCTATCATATCATTGCACATCTGGTTCTCGTGGCGTTGAATGTGCTGGTTTAACTCCTGGATGAAAGCTGCAATGGATCTATCCTTCTTGGTGCTGACTAACTCCCATTGTTCATCTCGGCATCCGCAAATCTGGTAGATAGTGTCCTTGAGGTCTTCTTGATAAACTTCTCCAATGCGTCCTATGGTGATATGGGCTCCCATGCTCTTTCCCAGACTCTAGGTTGGTGCATTGAAAACACTATCTATGGGCTTTGTGATTGGCGCGAATGTCCTTTCCGGAACGTGAGCTTGAATCTTCCAGCGCTCCTCTTTAGGCAAAGTGGCGTTGAAAATTCCCGTGAAACTTGGTAATCCAATGTTTAGGTACTTGGCGACTTCCTTCAAGTGAAATCCAAAAGGTGTGCCTTCATCCGGTTGAGCGTACTTAATCTTCGCGTCCTTCATCCTAAAGAGTAAAAAAGATGAGGAGTTAGAAAATGAGGAGAGAATAGTGATCTATGGCTTTAACTTAGTGGTCGAGTCGTACAATCAGCATGTGCTCTGATACCATCTCTGTAGCGACCCGACCCGAATGGATCAAGTCTCTGTGCTCCGGTGTCATCCCTGGATCAGTAATGCTGACACTACACAGTACTTCGAAGGATTTATAGCAGAGTAGCAATCACACACTTATTACATCTGTGTCTCAATAGAGAACTTATTACAATAAATATGGCTTAAGGCCATCTAATATCGATAACAGCGGAAGACTTGGAAGGTAAATGGGTCCATCAACTCCAACGGCATCACTGAGTATAGAACCACGACCTAAAAGCACCTTACTCATCGTCTGAAAAGTCTGCAAAATGAAAGTTGCAGCACGAAACGGGTCAGCACATGGAATATGCTGGCAAGGTAACACATAGAGAGTAATGGAATGTAACAGCTATACTATATGCATATTTGGCTGGTGGAAAGCTCTATGGTTACTGTTTTGCGTAAAGCCAGTTTTTCCCTACTACAAAGGAATGAATTTATTTAACTATCATGGTAGTTGAACATCGAGAATGGTTGAAAGCATTCCGATCCCAATTAAGTGAACAATTAAAACCCAACAATATTAATTAGAAGTAACATGATGAGATTCACATGATATTCAAGTACTAGATACTCAAGATGTCCATAACCGGGGACACGGCTAATCATGATTAGTTTATTACACTCTGCAGAGGTTTGCGCACTTTTCCCCACAAGACTCGATCGCCTCTGTTGGATTTCTCGCACTACACGGTGTTTGATAAACGGATGACCGAGACACAGTCTTTCAGAAGCGCTAGCACCTTACGATGGATAGATCGGTACACCTACTTTCCCCTACATCTGCTAGTCTATCCTGTAAGAGTTCGCATGACTTAGTCAACTATGCCAGAGCCCATAATGGCTTGTGGCTGCACACGGAAGTTTCTAGCATGAAAGATCTTATGATCCCTTTGAGCCTGGGTGGCGGTCCAAAGAAAAACAGGCAAGTCCTGATAGACATCAGGTGCCTCAATCCACCCAGATGTGTGTTTAAGTTGCCACCTTAGATAAACCATTAAAATTATCAATCTGACGTCTGTCATGGATATCACTCACCCAATCCACGTCTACTAGCATAGCATGGCATAATAAGCAAACATAGAAGTAACTCCCAAAGCCTTCATAATAAACAGGTAATAGGTACTACCTCATCTACTTCCCATCCCACAATTTAATTAGATCCTAATCATGCAATGTGTGAGGATGGATCTAATGCAATGAAACTGGGTTGTAGAAAAGGTATGATCAAAGTGTTACTTGCCTTGCTGATGATCCACGAGTCCTAGAGATTCGAAGTAACAGGCGGCGCAATCCGGGTAATCTATCGCAGACAAACAACAAGCATACAATAAGTACTCATCTAATGCACAGGTAAAACTCGAACAAGAGATCGAACCAGAAAGTTCAACTTAAGAACTCCGGTTGCAAAGAAAGAACAAACCGAACAAAGCAACGAAAAGCAAACGGCGGAAGAAAACAACTCGGTTCTAGCGAGTTGAAACTAGGTCAAATTTTACCGTAGCAAAAGCTTGTTTAAGTTGATTAGTCGGAACAGCGTTTCGAAACGAAACTCCAGGCGCTTGAATCACCTGATTCCGATAAACGAGCGAGAAGATAGACTAGAACGAAGATCGGATCTGAGATCGCGATCACGGAATAAATCCGACGAAAAGAAAAAGAAGAACGGTTAAACGAACGGACGTTCGTTAACCGAGAACAATCCGGTGATCACGTTTGTTAAGACGAACGGTCCGGTGAACGGTCTCTAGGCAACTAAACCGGAAAAGAGAACGAAACCGATCTAGGGTTTTGGAAAAGAAAACCGAAACAAACAAAAGAAAAGAAAACCGGAACGGTTTAGAAAAGAACCAGAACGGTTTATAAGAAAAACCGAACCGAGGGGAAAACGAGAGGCGCGGCGCGGGGCAACCTCGGCGAGGCTCCGGCGAACGGCGCCGACGGCGGTGTGCAAGGGCGGCGGCGGCGCTAGGGCGGCGGCGGCTGCGCTAGGGCGGCGGCGGCGTAGGCGGCGGCGCTAGGGGCGGCGGCGGCGTAGGGCGGCGCGGGGTGAGGGGCGCGGGTGGCGGTGCGGTTTCGTGTGGGGTTTAGGGTGGGTGTGGGGGTATTTAAGAGGAGGAGGGGAGGAGGAGACTTGGGGGAGGGGGCAAGAAAAAGGGGAGGAGAGGAGTCCTAGTAGGACTCCTACTTGGCGGCGGCGGCGCTGGCCTTGGCGCGCGCGGGCAGGCGCGGCGGCCGGCCTGGCCTGGCCTGCGGCTGGGCCTTGGCCCAGGCGCTGCGGAATTTTTTTTAAATCGGTTTCGCGCGTAGAAAAACACAGAAAAGAAAATCTAAACGAACTCCAAAACTCCCAAAGTAAATTTTCCCCGACTCCTAAAAATGAGTCGAACAAAATGAACTTTTCTCGGGACCTAGAATGCAAAATTTGAAAACGCGCATTTTTCCCTGTCCAAATAAAAGGCAAATAAACTCCGACAAATCCAATGATCCTTTTTTCAAAATTTGAGAAGACTCAAATATGAAAATGACGAAATTTCCAACTCTCTCCGAGGATCCTTGAGTTGCGTGAAATTTCTAGGATCGACCAAAATGCAAGAAAATATGATATGCATGATGATCTATGTATAACATTCCAAATTGAAAATTTGGGATGTTACAACATCTAGCATGGGAAATATTAGCCACCCCTCACTGCTCCGCGAGTGAAACTAACACACAAAAAAGAAGTTTATTTTGAAAATTAGAGATGGCACATACAAATTTGCTTAGAACAACAAAAGAATTCCACATATAGGTAGATATAGTGGACTCATGTGGCAAAACTGGTTTAAAGGTTTTTGGATGCACAAGTAATGATCATACTTGGTGCAAAATGAAGGCTAGCAAAAGATTGAGAAGTGACCAACCAAGAAACGAATAATCTCATAAGCGAGCATTAAGCATAATTAACACCGAATAATGCACCATAAGTAGGATATAATTTCATTGCATAATTATTGACTTTCGTGCTTGCATAGGGAATCACAAACCTTAACACCAATATTCTTACTAAAGCATAATTACTCATCAACATAACTCACATATCACATCATCGTATCTCAAAACTATTATAAGAATCAAGTTTATTTTGTCCAATGATCTTCATGAAAGTTTTTATTATATCCTTCTTGGATATCTATCACTTTGGGACTAATTTTTATATGTTGCTTTTGATAAGCTCAAACAAATATAAGTGAAGATAATGAGCATAAGTTTTTTGTTTCTCTGAAATTAATTGAAGTGAAGCAAGAGAGAATTTCTTTAAAAATACTAAAGCAGACCGTGCTAAAAAATATATAAGTGAAGCACTAGAGCAAGTAAAAAATTAAGTGAAGCATATAGAGCAATTATAACAAGTCATAACATAATTTTGGCTCTCTAAAATAGGTGTGTCCAACAAGGAATCAAGACTTAAAACACAAAATAAAAAAAAGCAAAGACTCATATCATACAAGACGCTCCAAGCAAAACACATAGTATGTGACGAATAAAAATATAGCTTCGAGTAAAATACCGATGGTCGTTAGAAGAAAGAGGGGATGCCACTCGGGGGCATCCCCAAGCTTAGTTGCTTGCTCTCTTTTGGATAATAGCTTGGGATGTGCTACCTCTTGAGCACTGCGTTGGTTTTCCCTTTAAGAGGAAAGGGCGGTGCAGTAAAGCAGCGTAAGTATTTCCCTCAGTTTTTGAGAACCAAGGTATCAATCCAGTAGGAGACCACGCGCGAGTCACCACATACCAACACAAGCAAATAAGAACCTCGCAACCAATGCGATAAAGGGGTTGTCAATCCCTTCACGGCCACTTGCAAGAGTGAGATCTGATAGAGATGATAATAATAAGATAAGTATTTTTGGTATTTTTATGATATAGATTGAAAGTAAAGATTGCAAAATAAAATAGATTGGAAACTTGTATGATGGAAAGTAGACCCGGGGGCCATAGGTTTCACTAGTGGCTTCTCTCAAGATAGCATAAGTATTAGGTGGGTGAACAAATTACTGTCGAGCAATTGATAGAAAAGCAAATAATTATGAGAATATCTAGGCATGATCATGTATATAGGCATCACATCCGTGACAAGTAGACCGAAACGATTCTGCATCTACTACTATTACTCCACACATTGACCGCATGCATCTAGAGTATTAAGTTCATAAGAACAGAGTAACACCTTAAGCAAGATGACATGATGTAGAGGGATAAACTCATGCAATATGATGTAAACCCCATCTTTTTATCCTCGATGGCAACAACACAATACGTGTCGTTTCCCTTTCTGTCACTGGGATCGAGCACCGTAAGATTGAACCCAAAGCTAAGCACTTCTCCCATTGGAAGAAAAATCAATACAGTAGGCCAAACCAAACTGATAATTCAAAGAGACTTGCAAAGATAAACCAATCATACATAAAAGAATTTAGAGAATATTGAAATATTGTTCATAGATAAACTTGATCATAAACCCACAATTCATCGGATCTCAACAAACACACCGCAAAAGAAGATTACATCGAATAGATCTCCAAGAGAATCGAGGAGAACTTTGTATTGAGATCCAAAGAGAGAGAAGAAGTCATCTAGCTACTAGCTATGGACCCGATGGTCTG
Organism: Triticum monococcum; assembly: GCA_034509565.1. Lineage (NCBI taxonomy): Eukaryota > Viridiplantae > Streptophyta > Magnoliopsida > Poales > Poaceae > Triticum > Triticum monococcum. Next base: position 483,234,172 of record CM067843.1, read on the forward strand.
AGGTAAACTACTCACACATCATCGGAGGGGTCATGGAGTTGATGTAGAGGCCCTCCGTGATCAATGCCCCCTCCGGCGGAGCTCCGGAAAAAGCCCCAAGATGGGATCTCTTGGGTACAGAAGGTTGCGGCGGTGGAAATAGGGTTTCGTGGTGCTCCTGGATGTGTGCAGGGTATATATATATATATATATATATATATATATATATATATATATATATATATATATATATATATATATATATATATATATATATATATATGAGGGAAAATTAGGTCGGTAGAGCTATGAGGGGCCCATGAGGGTGGAGGGCGCGCCCCCTTACCTTGAGGCTGCCTCGTTGATTGCTTGACATCCACTCCAAGTCCTCTGGATCACGTTTGTTCCAAAAATCATGTTCCCGAAGGTTTCATTCCGTTTGGACTCCGTTTGATATTCCTTTTCTACGGAACACTAAAATAGGCAAAAAACAACAATTTGGGCTGGGCCTCCAGTTAATAGGTTAGTCCCAAAAATAATATAAAATTGTAAAATAAAGCCCATTAACATCCAAAACAGATAATATAATAGCATGGAACAATCAAAAATTATAGATACGTTGGAAACGTATCAGGATGCCGGGGCATCCCCAAGCTTAGGCTCTTCTTACTCCTTATTCCTTTATCCATCGTAAGATAACCCAAAACTTGAAAACTCCAATCACACAAAACTCAACAAAAGTCTTCGTGAGATCCATTAGTATAAGAAAACAAATCACTACTATAAGTATTGTAGTAAACCAATTCATATTTTGTTATTACATTATATCTACTATATTCCAACTTTTCTATGGAAAAAACTCATCAAAGAAAACCATAGAGCCATCAAAATAAGCACACAACACAAAGAAAACAAAATCTATCAAAAACAAAATAGTCTGTAGCAATCTGGGTGTTTCAAATACTTCTATGACTCCAAAAACTCTGAAAAATTTGGACGACCTGAAAAATTTGTGTATTGATCTACTGCAAAAGGAATGGGTATTTTATCTCTCTCTGTTTAAAAATGAGAATTATTTCCGTGAGCATAAAAGTTTCTGTTTTTTCAGCAAGATCAAACAACTATCACCCAAGAAGATCCTAAAGGCTTTAATTGGCACAAACACTAATTAAAACATAAAAACACAATAATAACAGTACCATAATTGTGCTAACACTCAAAAACAGGAAGCAAAAAGCAAAGTAAATTTTATTCATTGGGTTGCCTACCAACAAGCGCTATAGTTTTACGCCCTTAGCTAGGCATAAAGCAAGGATCTAAGTTTTGTCATCCTTGTTCTTAATTCCTTTAGAGGTATTTTCATCATGGGGCTTTGTAAAAACAACATAAAACATATTTTCCATAGAAACCTTAGCATTATTAAGTTTCCCATTGTCATAACCCCGTCGGTTTCAGGCAACAATCCAAGAATAATGTTGGTTAACATTATTAAAAACTTGTTGAATTACATATAGGATTGGGACTTTCCTTTTAAGATTCTCATCAAAGATATTATTATCCCCAAGAAAATGTCTTAACACATAATCACTATTGTAAAGAATTTCATCTATTACAGGCTTTTCACGATTCATACTATAAAAATCAAAGATTTCTCTAGCTTCCCGTATGATATAGTCAAACTCATCGATAAGAACGAGAGTGACCAACTTTTTAGCTTTAGGATTCTTTATAACGGGGAGCTCAAAAAACAATCTTTGCAAAGTAGGACGAGTATGGATAAATTTACTTTGAAGTTTCAGAACTAGTGCTGAAATAGCATCCACATAAGATCTAGTGGTTCTAAGTATAGGAGCATCATCGAGACTTAGATTTCCCACACAATGGAAAAATTCTTGGATACGTTCCTTTCCCATAACATTCCCTTGCCCCAAGATAGAAGTTTTAGCATCCAGACTGCCCGTACATCCAATCTTAGGAGTTAGGCCATCATCTATTGGTGCCATACCAAAATAACTCATGGTTGTAAGCAAAGGATAGATCCGACAGGAAAACGCTGAACGAAAAAGAGGGGTGAATAAGACGGAAAATTTTTGTGAAGTGGGGGAGAGGAAAACGAGAGGTAAAGGGAAAATAATGTAAATTGCGAGGATATGAGATTTGTGATTAGGAACCCGGTATATGTTGAAGATCCTTCCCGGAAATGGCGCCAGAAATTCCTTTTGATGTCGCTTGAAGCTACGTCGGTATTTCCCCAAAGAGGAAGGGATGATGCAGCACATCGGCGGTAGGTATTTCCCTCAGATGTGAAACCAAGGTTATCGAACCAGTAGGAGAACCAAGCAACACAACGTAAATAGCACCTTCACACAAATAACAAGTACTCGCAAGCCGATGTGTAAAAGGGGTTGTCAATCCCTTTCGGGTAGCGGCGCCAGAAATTGGCAAACGGACGTGAGAGAGTTGTGAATATTGATAGATCGAACACCAAATAAAATAAATTGCAGAAAGGTATTTTTGTATTTTTGGTTTAGTAGATTTGAAAATAAAAGGCAAATAAAATAGATCGCAAAGGCAAATAATATGAGAAAGAGACCCGGGGGCCGCAAGTTTCACTAGTGGCTTCTCTCGAGAAAAATAGCAAACAATGGGTAATCAAATTACTGTTGGGCAATTGATAGAACTTCAAATACTCATGACGATATCCAGGCAATGATCATTATATAGGCATCACGTCCAAGATTAGTAGACCGACTCCTGCCTACATCTACTACTATTACTCCACACATCGACCGCTATTCAGCGTGCATCTAGTGTATTAAGTTCATGGGAAAATGGAGTAATGCAATAAGAACGATGACATGATGTAGACAAGATCTATGTATGTAGAGATAGACCCCATCGTTTTATCCTTAGTACCAATGGTACATACGAGTCAGTTCCCCTTCTGTCACTGGGATCAAGCACCGTAAGATCGAACCCACTACAAAGCACCTCTTCCCATTGCAAGATAAATAGATCAAGTTGGCCAAACAAAACCAAAATATCGGAGAGGAAATATGAGGCTATAAGCAATCATGCATATAAGAGATCAAAGAAACTCAACTAACTTTCATGGATATAAAAAGATATATCTGATCATAAACTCAAAGTTCATCTGATCCCAACAAACACAACACAAAAAGAGTTACATCATATGGATCTCCAAGAGACCATTGTATTGAGAATCAAATGAGAGAGAGGAAGACATCTAGCTACTAACTACAGACCCGAAGGTCTACAAAGAACTACTCACGCATCATCAGAGAGGCACCAATGGAAGTGGTGAACCCCTCTGTGATGGTGTCTAGATTGGATCTGGTGGTTCTGGACTCTGCGGCGTCTAGAATTGATTTTCGTCGACTCCCCTGGGGTTTATGGAATATTGGGGTATTTATAGAGCAAAGAGGTGGTCCGCGGGGCACCCGAGGTGGGCACAACCCACGAGGGTGCACCTGGGCCTCCTGGCGCGCCCTGGTGGGTTGTTCTCTCCTCGGAGCACCCCCGGGGCGCAGCCTTGGCCCTTTAGGTGTCTTTTGGTCCATAAAAAATCTCCATAAATTATCGTTGCATTTGGACTTCGTTTGGTATTGATTTTCTGTGATGTAAAAACATGCAAAAAAACTAGCAACTTGCACTTGGCACTATGTCAATAGGTTAGTACCAAAAAATGATATAAAATGACTATTAAATGACTATAAAATGATTATAAAACATCCATGATTGATAATATAACAACATGAAACAATCAAAAATTATAGATACGTTGGAGAGGTATCACGACTCATGAGGAATGGGCGATTGCTTCCATTGGTCCGATGCTAAATCTCCCTGTGGCGTTCAACGCTGTCAGAGAGGTACTCTCAGATTTCCTCAATGAGAAGCATCTAGGTTTTTCTGAGATTGAGCCCTATCCGTTTGGTCAAGCGTATGTCAAGATGAATAGTGTCTTTGACAGAGATGAGTTGGTCACCACTAGTCCACATTTGTTTACTAATGTCTGTGTTATCTTTCAAAAGCACAATAAGGGTATGAATTGTAGAAGATTGGTCCTTAATAGAGAGGCATGGATTTTATTATGTGGCTATCCACTAGATAGCAGAAAAATTCAGGAGGTCAATAATGTTGTTAGCAAGTTTGGGAAATTTTTGCAGTTGGACAGAGTCAGAAGCTTTCGGGTAGGTCTAATGGTCAAGGTGAGGGTTGAGGAGCTTAGAGACCTTCCAACTGGTATTGTTTTTGGTGAAGGATATGAATTTCAAACAGATTCTCTTACTGTTCCTGTTGTGATCCTACAATAGCAGATCATGGGAGAGGAAGCACCTGATGAGGACCCCATTGATCCACAAGGAAACCCACATCCTGCTCCACATCAACAGAATTACCATCCAAACTAGCACAATTTATTCATAGGTCCTCTACAGCAACATGAACAAGATGATCATCAGGCTCCAAACCAGCAGCAAGCTCCACACCTAAACCTACAACTTGCACTTAATATGGTGGCACAAGATGAGCAACATAATGACAACTTAGAAGAAGAAGATGAGCAGGAGGAGATGCCAGGTTGTGGGCACTGGGCTATGCCACAAGATGCAGATCATGAGCATCATGCTGGAGAATTTATGGCACTGCAAGATATCCTAGAACCAATGGAAGTAGAGGTTAACATCGCACTTGCTACCAACAGTAGCATTACTGTATCTGAGATGCCACCAGATAATAGTGCTAGTTCAGATGCATCAGCTAATGGACCTTTGGCGCCACAACCACAGCGCCTACCAGATTTGAACTTGGTTCCCCAGCCCAATGGGCCTCAAGATCCACCTCAGGCCCAAGAGTTTAATCAAGCAGTGCAGATACCACCACCATAGCCCACCATTTTGCAACAGGACATGATTCTCAACCAACAGTTCTAGTTGGGACCAGATCCACTTCTAGAGGCCACCACTCAGTAGTCTGATAGTTGTCAAAGGGATATTTTGGTTGATCCTATGATAAATGAGTTCCTATCTCTTCTTAAGAATAGTACCCAAGAAATTCAGAGGATCACCACAATCTCTAACACAGATACAATCAGACATGCCCAAGAAACTGATGACAAGGAGAATAGAAAGACGGATACAGATGGAGATTTGATAGCCACTCAAAATAAGCATGCTCTTGATGCTATCCAAATTTTAGGTGAGGACCAACAGTCTGACACATCAGCCCCACCAGGATTTCCTATTCCTGCATATCTTTACCAGGCTCATACTGTCTGCCTAGGTCCACTTCATCTTGAGCATGAAGATGTAGTTAACCTGGAGAACACTAATCTATGCAATGTGGGCAACGAAGAAGCCTTTCTTGGGAAATAAGGTGCTATGGTTTGGAAAGAGCACTTTGCACCTACCAAAGACAGTACCAATTGTTGGGGAACGTAGTAATTTCAAAAAATTTCCTACGCACACGCAAGATCATGGTGATGCATAGCAACGAGAGGGAAGAGTGTGATCTACGTACCCTTGTAGACCGACATCGCAAGTGTTAGCACAACGCGGTTGATGTAGTCGTACGTCTTCACAGCCCGACCGATCAAGCACCGAAACTATGGCACCTCCGAGTTCTAGCACACATTCAGCTCGATGACGATCCCCGGACTCTAATCCAGCAAAGTGTCGGGGAAGAGTTTTGTCAGCACGACGGCGTGGTGATGATCTTGTACTACCGTCGCAGGGCTTCGCCTAAGCACCGCTACAATATTATCGAGGATTATGGTGGAAGGGGGAACCGCACACGGCTAAGAATATGATCACGTGGATCAACTTGTGTGTCTAGGGGTGCTCCCTGCCCCTGTATATAAAGGAGCAAGGGGAGGTGCAGCCGGCCAGGAGGAGGGCGCGCCATGAGGAGTCCTACTCCCACCGGGAGTAGGATTCCCCCCTTTCCTAGTTGGGAATAAGATTCGGGAGGGGTAAAGAGGAAAGAGAGAAGGAAGGGGGGGGGGGCGCCGCCCCCCCTCTCCTTGTCCTATTCGGACTAGGGGGAGGGGCATGCGGCCCAGCCCTGGCCACCTCTCCTCTCTTCCACTAAAGCCCACTAAGGCCCATATACCTCCCGGGGGGTTCCGGTAACCTCCCGGTACTCTAGTAAAAATCCCGATTTCACCCGGAACACTTCCGATATCCAAATATAGGCTTCCAATATATCAATCTTTATGTCTCGACCATTTCGAGACTCCTCGTCATGTTCGTGATCACATCCGGGACTCCGAACTAGCTTCGGTACATCAAAACTCATTAACTCATAATATAACTGTCATCGAAACCTTAAGCATGCGTACCCTACGGGTTCGAGAACAATGTAGACATGAACGAGACACGTCTCCGGTCAATAACCAATAGCGGAACCTGGATGCTCATATTGGCTCCTACATATTCGATGAAGATCTTTATCGGTCAGACCGCATAACAACATACGTTGTTCCCTTTGTCATCGGTATGTTACTTGCCCGAGATTCGATCGTCGGTATCTCAATACCTAGTTCAATCTCGTTACCGGCAAGTCTCTTTACTCGTTTCGTAATACATCATCTTGCAACTAACTCCTTAGTTGTAATGCTTGCAAGGCTTATGTGATGTGTATTACCGAGAGGGCCCAGAGATACCTCTCTGACAATCGGAGTGACAAATCCTAATCTCGAAATACGCCAACCCAACATTCACCTTTGGAGACACCTGTAGAGCTCCTTTATAATCACCCAGTTAAGTTGTGACGTTTGGTAGCACACAAAGTGTTCCTCCGGTAAACGGGAGTTGCATAATCTCATAGTTATAGGAACATGTATAAGTCATGAAGAAAGCAATAGCAACATACTAAACGATCGGGTGCTAAGCTAATGGAATGGGTCATGTCAATCAAATCATTCTCCTAATGATGTGATCCCATTAATCAAATGACAACACATGTCTATGGTTAGGAAACATAACCATCTTTGATTAACGAGCTAGTCAAGTAGAGGCATACTAGTGACGTTTGGTTTGTCTATGTATTCACACAAGTATTATGTTTCCGGATAATACAATTCTAGCATGAATAACAAACATTTATCATGATATAAGGAAATAAAATAATAACATTATTATTGCCTCTAGGGCATATTTCCTTCAGTCTCCCACTTGCACTAGAGTCAATAATCTAGATTACACAGTAATGATTCTAACACCCATGGAGGTTTGGTGCTGATGATGTTTTGCTCGTGGAAGAGGCTTAGTCAACGGGTCTGCTATATTCAGATCCATATGTATCTTGCAAATCTCTATGTCTCCCACCTGGACTAGATCCCGGATGGAATTGAAGCGTCTCTTGATGTGCTTGGTTCTCTTGTGAAATCTAGATTCCTTTGCCAAGGCAATTGCACCAGTATTGTCACAAAAGATTTTCATTGGACCCGATGCACTAGGTATGACACCTAGATCGGATATGAACTCCTTCATCCAGACTCCTTCATTTGCTGCTTCCGAAGCAGCTATGTACTCCGCTTCACATGTAGATCCCGCCACAACGCTTTGTTTAGAACTACACCAACTGACAGCTCCACCGTTTAATGTAAACACGTATCCAGTTTGCGATTTAGAATCGTCCGGATCAGTGTCAAAGCTTGCATCAACATAACTATTTACGATGAGCTCTTTGTCACCTCCATATATGAGAAACATATCCTTAGTCCTTTTCAGGTATTTCAGGATGTTCTTGACCGCTGTCCAGTGATCCACTCCTGGATTACTTTGGTACCTCCCTGCTAGACTTATAGCAAGACACACATCAGGTCTGGTACACAGCATTGCATACATGATAGAGCCTATGGCTGAAGCATAGGGAACATCTTTCATTTTCTTTCTATCTTCTGCATTGGTCGGGGATTGAGTCTTACTCAATTTCACACCTTGTAACACAGGCAAGAATCCTTTCTTTGCTTGATCCATTTTGAACTTCTTCAAAATTTTGTCATGGTATGTGCTTTGTGAAATTCCAATTAAGCGTCTTGATCTATCTCTATAGATCTTAATGCCCAATATGTAAGTAGCTTCACCGAGGTCTTTCATTGAAAAACTTTTATTCAAGTATCCTTTTATGCTATCCAGAAATTCTATATCATTTCCGATTAGTAATATGTCATCTACATATAATATCAGAAATGCTACAGAGCTCCCACTCACTTTCTTGTAAATACAGGCTTCTCCAAAAGTCTGTATAAAACCAAATGCTTTGATCACACTATCAAAGCGTTATTCCAACTCCGAGAGGCTTGCACCAGTCCATAAATGGATCGCTGGAGCTTGCACACTTTGTTAGCTCCCTTTGGATCGACAAAACCTTCCGGCTGCATCATATACAACTCTTCTTGCAGAAATCCATTCAGGAATGCAGTTTTGACATCCATTTGCCAAATTTCATAATCATAAAATGCGGCAATTGCTAACATGATTCGGACAGACTTAAGCATCGCTATGGATGAGAAGGTCTCATCGTAGTCAATCCCTTGAACTTGTTGAAAACCTTTTGCGACAAGTCGAGCTTTGTAGACAATAATATTACTGTCAGCTTCAGTCTTCTTCTTGAAGATCCATTTATTCTCAATTGCTTACCGATCATTGGGGAAGTCAACCAAAGTCCATACTTTGTTCTCATACATGGATCCAATCTCAGATTTCATGGCTTCAAGCCATTTTGCGGAATCTGGGCTCACCATCGCTTCTTCATAGTTCATAGGTTCATCATGATCTAGTAGCATGACTTCCAGAACAGCATTACCGTACCACTCTGGCGTGGATCTTACTCTGGTTGATCTACGAGGTTCAGTAGTATCTTGTTCTGAAGTTTCATGATCATTATCATTAGCTTCCTCACTAATTGGTGTAGGTGTCACAGAAATAGGTTTCTGTGATGTGCTACTTTCCAATAAGGGACCAGGTACAGTTACCTCATCAAGTTCTACTTTCCTCCCACTCACTTCTTTCGAGAGAAACTCCTTCTCCAGAAAGTTTCCGAATTTAGCAACAAAAGTCTTGCCTTCGGATCTGTGATAGAAGGTGTATCCAATAGTTTCCTTTGGATATCCTATGAAGACACATTTCTCCGATTTGGGTTCAAGCTTATCAGGTTAAAGCTTTTTCACATAAGCATCGCAGCCCCAAACTTTCAGAAACGACAACTTTGGTTTCTTGCCAAACCACAGTTCATAAGGCGTCGTCTCAACGGATTTTGATGGTGCCCTATTTAACGTGAATGCGGCCGTCTCTAGAGCATCTCCCCAAAACGATAGCGGTAAATCAGTAAGAGACATCATAGATCGCACCATATCTAGTAAAGTATGATTACGACGTTCGGACACACCATTACGCTGTGGTGTTCCGGGTGGCGTGAGTTGCGAAACTATTCCACATTTTTTCAAATGTACACCAAACTCGTAACTCAAATATTCTCCTCCACGATCAGATCATAGGAATTTTATTTTCTTGTTACGATGATTTTCAACTTCACTCTGAAATTCTTTGAACTTTTCAAACATTTCAGACTTATGTTTCATTAAGTAGATATACCCATATCTGCTTAAGTCATCTGTGAAGGTGAGAAAATAACGATATCCGCCACGAGCCTCAACATTCATCGGACCACATACATCTGTATGTATGATTTCCAATAAATCTGTTGCTCTCTCCATAGTATCGGAGAACGGTGTTTTTGTCATCTTACCCATAAGGCACGGTTCGCCAGTACGAAGTGATTCATAATCAAGTGGTTCCAAAAGCCCATTAGTGTGGAGTTTCTTCATGCGCTTTATACCGATATGACCCAAACGGCAGTGCCACAAATAAGTTGCACTATCATTATCAACTCTGCATCTTTTGGCTTCAACACTATGAATATGTGTGTCACTACTATTGAGATTTAATAAGAATAGACCACTCTTTAAGGGTGCATGACCATAAAAGATATTACTCATGTAAATAGAACAACCATTATTCTCTGATTTAAATGAATAACCGTCTCGCATCAAACAAGATCCAGATATAATGTTCATGCTTAACGTTGGCACCAAATAACAATTATTTAGGTCTAATACTAATCCCGAAGGTAGATGTAGAGGTAGCATGCCGACTGCGATCACATCGACTTTGGAACCATTTCCCACGCGCATCGTCACCTCGTCCTTAGCCCATCTTCGCTTAATCCGTAGTCCCTGTTTCAAGTTGCAAATATTAGCAACAGAACTAGTATCAAATACCCAGGTGCTACTGCGAGCATTAGTAAGGTACACATCAATAACATGTATATCACATATACCTTTGTTCACCTTGCCATCCTTCTTATCCGCCAAATACTTGGGGCAGTTCTGCTTCCAGTGACCAGTTTGCTCGAAGTAGAAGCACTCAGTTTCAGGCTTAGGTCCAGGTTTGGGTTTCTTCTCTTGAGTAGCAACTTGCTTGCTGTTCTTTTTGAAGTTCCCCTTCTTCTCCCCTTTGCCCTTTTTCTTGAAACTAGTGGTCTTGTTGACCATCAACACTTGATGCTCCTTCTTGATTTCTACCTCCGCAGCTTTCAGCATTGCGAAGAGCTCGGGAATAGTCTTATTCATCCCTTGCATATTATAGTTCATCACGAAGCTCTTGTAGCTTGGTGGCAGTGATTGGAGAATTATGTCAATGACGCAATCATCTGGAAGATTAACTCCCAATTGAATCAAGTGATTATTATACCCAGACATTTTGAGTATATGCTCACTGACAGAATTGTTCTCCTCCATCTTGCAGCTATAGAACTTATTGGAGACTTCATATCTCTCAATCCGGGCATTTGCTTGAAATATTAATTTCAACTCCTGGAACATCTCATATGCTCCATGACGTTCAAAACATCGTTGAAGTCCCGATTCTAAGCCGTAAAGCATGGCACACTGAACTATCAAGTAGTCATCAGCTTTGCTCTGCCAGACGTTCATAACATCTGGTGTTGCTCCAGCAGCAGGCCTGGCACCCAGCGGTGCTTCCAGGACGTAATTCTTCTGTGCAGCAATGAAGATAATCCTCAAGTTACGGACCCAGTCCGTGTAATTGCTACCATCATCTTTCAATTTTGCTTTCTCAAGGAACGCATTAAAATTCAACGGAACAACAGCACGGGCCATCTATCTACAATCAAACATAAACAAGCAAGATACTATCAGGTACTAAGTTCATGATAAATTTAGGTTCAATTAATCATATTACTTAAAGAACTCCCACTTAGATAGACATCCCTCTAATCCTCTAAGTGATTACGTGATCCAAATCAACTAAACCATGTCCGATCATCACATGAGATGGAGTAGTTTCATTGGTGAACATCACTATGTTGATCATATCTATTATATGATTCACGCTCGACCTTTCGGTCTCCGTGTTCCGAGGCCATATCTGTATATGCTTGGCTTGTCAAGTATAACCTGATTATTCCGTGTGTGCAACTGTTTTGCACCCGTTGTATTTGAATGTAGAGCCTATCACACCCGATCATCACGTGGTGTCTCAGCACGAAGAACTTTCGCAACGGTGCATACTCAGGGAGAACACTTCTTGATAATTAGTGAGAGATCATCTTATAATGCTACCGTCAATCAAAGCAAGATAATATGCATAAAAGATAAACATCACATGCAATCAATATAAGTGATATGATATGGCCATCATCATCTTGTGCTTGTGATCTCCATCTTCGAAGCACCGTCGTGATCACCATCGTCACCGGCGCGACACCTTGATCTCCATCGTAGCATCATTGTCGTCTTGCCAATCTTATGCTTCCACGACTATCGCTACCGCTTAGTGATAAAGTAAAGCATTACAGCGCAATTGCATTGCATACAATAAAGCGACAACCATATGGCTCCTGCCAGTTGCCGATAACTCGGTTACAAAACATGATCATCTCATACAATAAAATTCAGCATCATGTCTTGACCATATCACATCACAACATGCCCTGCAAAAACAAGTTAGACGTCCTCTACTTTGTTGTTGCAAGTTTTACGTGGCTGCTATGGGCTTAAGAAATAACCAATCTTACCTACGCATCAAAACCACAACGATAGTTTGTCAAGTTGGTGCTGTTTTAACCTTCGCAAGGTCCGGGCGTAGCCACACTCGGTTCAACTAAAGTTGGAGAAACTGTCACCTGCTAGCCACCTTTGTGCAAAGCATGTCGGGAGAACCGGTCTCGCGTAAGCGTACGCGTAATGTCGGTCCGGGCCGCTTCGTCCAACAATACCGCCGAACCAAAGTATGACATGCTGGTAAGCAGTATGACTTATATCGCCCACAACTCACTTGTGTTCTACTCGTGCATATAACATCAACACATAAAACCTAGGCTCGGATGCCACTGTTGGGGAACGTAGTAATGTCAAAAAAAATTCCTACGCACACGCAAGATCATGGTGATGCATAGCAACGGGAGGGGAGAGTGTGATCTACATACCCTTGTAGACCGACAGCGGAAGCGTTAGCACAACGCGGTTGATGTAGTCGTACGTCTTCATGGACCGACCGATCAAGCACCGATACTACGGCACCTCCGAGTTCTAGCACACGTTCAGCTCGATGACGATCCCCGGACTCCGATCCAGCAAAGTGTCAGGGAAGAGTTCTGTGAGCACGACGGCGTGGTGATGATCTTGATGTACTACCGTCGTAGGGCTTCGCCTAAGAACCGCTACAATATTATCGAGGATTATGGTGGAAGGGGGCACCGCACACGGCTAAGAATATGATCACGTGGATCAACTTGTGTGTCTAGGGGTGCCCCCTGCCCTCGTATATAAAGGAGCAAGGGGAGGTGCGGCCGGCCAGGAGGAGGGCGCGCCAGGAGGAGACCTACTCCCACCGGGAGTAGGATTCCCCCCTTTCCTAGTTTGGAATAGGATTAGGGAGGGGGAAAGAGGAGAGAGAGAAGGAAGGGGGGCGCCGCCCCCTCTCCTTGTCCTATTCGGACTAGGGGGGAGGGGCGCGTGGCCCAGCCCTGGCCACCTCCACCTCTCCTCTCTTCCACTAAAGCCCACTAAGGCCCATATACCTCCCGGGGGGTTCCGGTAACCTCCCGGTACTCTAGTAAAAATCCCGATTTCACCCGGAACACTTCCGATATCCAAATATAGGCTTCCAATATATCAATCTTTATGTCTCGACCATTTCGAGACTCCTCGTCATGTTCGTGATCACATCCGGGACTCCGAACTAGCTTCGGTACATCAAAACTCATTAACTCATAATATAACTGTCATCGAAACCTTAAGCATGCGTACCCTACGGGTTCGAGAACAATGTAGACATGAACGAGACACGTCTCCGGTCAATAACCAATAGCGGAACCTGGATGCTCATATTGGCTCCTACATATTCGATGAAGATCTTTATCGGTCAGACCGCATAACAACATACGTTGTTCCCTTTGTCATCGGTATGTTACTTGCCCGAGATTCGATCGTCGGTATCTCAATACCTAGTTCAATCTCGTTACCGGCAAGTCTCTTTACTCGTTTCGTAATACATCATCTTGCAACTAACTCCTTAGTTGTAATGCTTGCAAGGCTTATGTGATGTGTATTACCGAGAGGGCCCAGAGATACCTCTCTGACAATCGGAGTGACAAATCCTAATCTCGAAATACGCCAACCCAACATTCACCTTTGGAGACACCTGTAGAGCTCCTTTATAATCACCCAGTTAAGTTGTGACGTTTGGTAGCACACAAAGTGTTCCTCCGGTAAACGGGAGTTGCATAATCTCATAGTTATAGGAACATGTATAAGTCATGAAGAAAGCAATAGCAACATACTAAACGATCGGGTGCTAAGCTAATGGAATGGGTCATGTCAATCAAATCATTCTCCTAATGATGTGATCCCATTAATCAAATGACAACACATGTCTATGGTTAGGAAACATAACCATCTTTGATTAACGAGCTAGTCAAGTAGAGGCATACTAGTGACATTTGGTTTGTCTATGTATTCACACAAGTATTATGTTTCCGGATAATACAATTCTAGCATGAATAACAAACATTTATCATGATATAAGGAAATAAAATAATAACATTATTATTGCCTCTAGGGCATATTTCCTTCACCAATATCATCCAGGTACCATCTAAATGGGTCAATTTTTTTGTCTGTCACTCTACTCGCCCCAGATAAATTTGATTTGGCTAAGAAATTCATCACTTCCATGGTTTGGGGAATCATCTCATCCAACTCTAAAACCAACTCAACCGTGCCATTTGTTATCCCAGATAAGTGTCCTGGTGATAGCTCACTAGCATGCATGCTATACTCTCATTCCCAGGGCACTCAGGAACAAGCAAACTCCTCCCCTACTAAAAAATCCACATCTGAAGCCATGTCAGCATCCTCCACCTCTGCTTTGCACAAAAGCAAGAAGAGGAAGGACACGATCCCTTTGGTGGAAACTGAGGTAAGAAGAAGCTGCATGCTATAGAAATTGTCAAAAGGTTTTAGGAAAGCTGTATGCAGAAATAGAGATTGTCTTGCTTGTTACTCTGCTGCACCAGTTTTACCAACAAAGATCATTAAAAGCTTAAACACCACTTTTTGGAAGGTTTCTGACAAGGACACCACAAAAGAAATCTTAAGCAAGAAGGCCAGGAAGAACAAGGGAGACAACACTGCAACAGAAGGATCCAAAGTTGCAAAGGAGAAGAGCAAGAAGTGGATTTGACCTTTGGTTGTTTTTGTCAGGATAGATCTTTTGTGTTTAAGTGCTTAGTTTGTAAGAAAGTTATGTGAGATGGTCTATATGACTTTTGATGCTCTTTTACCTCTTTATCATGATGACAATTGCCTAGTTTTTTCACGTGTTACTGAAACCTACATGTTGCTTCCTAGGTTATGTCAGAGTACTGTATCTCTCTTAAGTTGTTCAGTTAAGCACCTGCCATCAGATGAATAGAGACTGGAACATTCTTAACTGGAATATCAAAGGTCTGAATGACCCAAAAAATGGCCAACTATTGCTAACAAGATTGAAGAAACCAAATGCTCCATTATATGCTTATGAGTAACCAAAAAAGAAGACATTGACTCTGTATTCATAAAAAAATTCTGTCCTAGAAGAATCTCAAAATTCCATTTCCTTTCAATGAAGCTATCAGTAAACATGCCCTTATTGAAGTTCCCCTTAAAGGCAGAAAATTTACTTGGAGTAATATGCAAGACAGCCCATTGCTAGAAAAACTGGATTGGTGCTTCACTTCAGAAGCCTGGACTCTCAAATATCCTGCTACATATGCCTACCCATTAGCTAAGACCACCTCAGACCATGTCCCAATCAAGATCACCATTGGATCATCTATCCCCAAATCCAGGATTTTCATATTTGAATTTTTTTGGCAGGAACACCACCAATTTAAGGAAGCTGTGCACAACATCTAGACTCAAGAGGTTAATGAAGAAGATAGTGCCAAAACAATAGAAGTGAAGTTTAAAAGGTTGAGGAAGGGACTGAAAGTTTGGTCCAGGGAGATTTTAGACCTGAAGAAAATTATTCAGTGTGCAAACTTCCTAATTCTATGTTATGACAATTTTGAGGAATATAGAGATCTTTCACAGGAAGAATCCAATGGCAGAATCATCATCAAAACCCACTTAGAAACTGTCTTGGAGCACCAAAGAAAATATTGGAAGCAGAGGGCTACAATCAGACAAATTAAGGTGGGGGAAGCCAATACCAAGTACTTCTAAGCTAGAGCTACTATCAAACTCAGAAATAACTGCATTGTCATGTTGAAAGATGAAACATGTTTTAAACATCTTGATCATAATGCTACGCCTGGTATCCTATACAAAGCCTTCAAATACAGACTGGGTACCAAGATAAAGACTCAAAACCCTCTGCTCATCCAACACTTGCTGCATCCCATTGATAATCTTTGTGAGTTGGAAGTGCCTTCTGAAGTAAATATGCCCTAGAGGCAATAATAAAGTTGTTATTTATATTTCCTTATATCATGATAAATGTTTATTATTCATGCTAGAATTGTATTAACCGGAAACTTAGTACATGTGTGAATACATAGACAAATAGAGTGTCCCTAGTATGCCTCTACTTGACTAGCTCGTTAATCAAAGATGGTTAAGTTTCCTAGCCATCGACATGTGTTGTCATTTGATGAACGGGGTCACATCATTAGAGAATGATGTGATGGACAAGACCCATCCGTTAGCTTAGCATAATGATCATTCAGTTTTATTGCTACTTCTTTCTTCATGACTTATACATGTTCCTCTGAGTATGAGATTATGCAAATCCCGAATACCGGAGGAACACCTTGTGTGCTATCAAATGTCACAACGTAACTGGGTGATTATAAAGATGCTCTACAGGTGTCTCCGATGGTGTTTGTTGAGTTGGCATAGATCGAGATTAGGATTTGTCACTCCGTCTATCGGAGAGGTATCTCTGGACCCTCTTGGTAATGTACATCACTAAGAGCCTTGCAAGCAATGTTACTAATGAGTTAGTTGTAGGATGATGCATTATGGAACGAGTAAAGAGACTTGCCGGTAACGAGATTGAACTAGGTATGATGATACCGACGATCGAATCTCGGGCAAGTAACATACCGATGACAAAGGAAAACCGTATGTTGTTATGCGGTTTGACCGATAAAGATCTTCATAGAATATGTAGGAACCAATATGAGCATCCAGGTTCCGCTATTGGTTATTGACCGGAGATGAGTCTCGGTCATGTCTACATAGTGCTCGAACCCGTAGGGTCCGCACGCTTAACGTTCTGTGACGATTTGTATTATGAGTTATATGATTTGAAGACCGAAGTTTGTTCGGAGTCCCAGATGAGATCGGGGACATGACGAGGAATCTTGAAATGGTCGAGACATAAAGATCGATATATTGGAAGGCTATATTCGGACATCGGAAAGGTTCCTACCGATTCGGGTATTTTCAGAGTAGCGGAGAGTTATGGGAATTCATATTGGGTCTCAATGGGCCATATGGGAAAGGAGAGAAAGGCCTAAAGGGTGGCCACGCCCCTTACCCATGGACTGGTCCGAATTGGACTAGGGAAAGGGGCGCCCCTTCCTTCCTTCTCCTTCTCCCTTCCCTTTTTCCTATTCCACGTGGGAGGTGGAAACCTACTAGGACTAGGGAGTCCTAGTAGGACTCCACACTTTGGGCACACCCTATGAGGGCCGGCCTCCTCCTCCCTCCATCCTTTATATACGTGGCTAGGGGGCACCCCATAGACACACAAGTTGATCATTGATCTCTTAGCCGTGTGCGGTGCCCCCTCCACCATAATCCACCTCGGTCATATCGTCGTAGTGCTTAGGCGAAGCCCCGCACCGGTAGCTTTGTCATCACCGTCATCACGTCGTCGTGCTGACGAAGCTCTCCCTCGACACTTAGCTGGATCGAGAGTTCATGGGACATCACCGAGCCGAACGTGTGCAGATCGCGGAGGTGCCGTACTTTCCGTACAGGATCGGTCGGATCGTGAACACGTACGACTACATCAACCACGTCGTCATAACGCTTTCGCTTACGGTCTACGAGGGTACGTGGATAATACTCTTCCCCTCTTGTTGCTATGCATCACCATGATAGATCTTGCGTGTGCGTAGTAATTTTTTTAAATTACTATGTTCCCCAACAGTGGCATCTGAGCCAGGTCTATGCGTAGATGTTATATGCACGATTATAACACAAAGGAGTTGTGGGCGTGAGTATATACATATTGCTTGCCATCAGTAGTTGATTCTTGATTCAGCAGTATTGTTGGATGAAGCGGCTCAGACCGACATTACGCGTACGCTTACGTGAGACTGGTTCTACTGACATCCTTCGCACACAGGTGGCTAGGGGGTGTCTGTTTCTCCAACTTTAGTTGAATCGGATTCAATGAACAGGGTTCTTTCTGAAGATCAAAAAGCAATCACTATACCGCGTTGTGGTTTTTGATGCGTAGGTAAGAACGGTTCTTGCTCAGCCCATAGCAGCCACGTAAAACTTGCAAGAACAAAGTAGAGGACGTCTAACTTGTTTTTGCAGGGCATGTTGTGATGTGATGTGGTCAAAAGATGATGCTAAATTTTATTGTATGAGATGATCATGTTTTGTTAAAGTTATCGGCAACTGGTAGGAGCCTTATGGTTGTCTATTTATTGCATAAGATGCAAGCGCCATATAATTGTTTTATTTTATCGCTATGCGATAGCAATAGTTGCAAAAGCAATAGTTGGTGAGACGACCATGTGACGACACGTTGATAAAGATCAAGATGATGGAGATCATGGTGTCATGTCGGTAACGATGGAGATCATGACGGTACTTTGGGGATGGAGATCAAAGGCACAAGATGATGATGGCCATATCATGTCACATATTTTGATTGCATGTGATGTTTATCTTTTATGCATCTTATTTTGCTCAGTACGAAGGTAGCTTTATAAGATGATCCCTTACTAAAATTTCAAGGTATAAGTGTTCTCCCTAAGTATGCACCATTGCGATAGTTCTTCGTGCTGAGACACCACGTGATGATCGGGTGTGATAAGCTCTACGTTCACATACAATGGGTGCAAGCCAGTTTTGCACATGCAGAATACTCGGGTTAAACTTGACAAGCCTAGCATATGCAGATATGGCCTCGGAACACTAAGACCGAAAGGTCGAACGTGAATCATATAGTAGATATGATCAACATAGAGATGTTCACCATTGAAAACTACTCCATCTCACATGATGATCGCACATGGTTTAGTTGATATGGATCATGTGATCACTTAGATGATTAGAGGGATGTCTATCTAAGTGGGAGTTCTTAAGTATTATGATTAATTGAACTTAATTTATCATGAACTTAGTCCTGATAGTTTTTGCATATCTATGTTGTAAATCACTAGCTTGTGATATAGCTCCCCGTTAATTTTTTGATATGTTCCTAGAGAAAAATAAGTTGAAAGATGATAGTAGCAATGATGTGGACTGGGTCCGTGATCTGAGGATTATCCTCATTGCTGCACAGATGAATTATGTCCTTGATGCACCGCTAGGTGACAGACCTATTGCAGGAGCAGATGCACGCGTTATGGATGTTTGACAAAGCTCGGTATGATGACTACTTAATAGTTTAGTGCACAATGCTTTACGGCTTAGAACCGTGACTTCAAAAATGTTTTGAATGCCACGAAACATATAAGATGTTCTAAGATTTCAAATTGGTATTTCATACTCATGCCCATGTCGAGAGGTATGAGACCTCTGATAGTACTTTGCCTACAAGGTGGAGGGGAATAGCTCAACCAGTGAGCATGTGCTCAGATTGTCTGGGTACTACAATTGCTTGAATCAAGTGCTAGTTAATCTTCCAGATAAGATAGTAATTGATAAAGTTCTCTAGTCACTATCACCAAGTTACTAGAACTTAGTGATGAACTATAATATGCAAGGGATGACGAAAGTAATTCCCAAGCTCTTCGCGGTGCTGAAATCGATGAAGGTAGAAATCAAGAAATAGCATCAAGTGTTGATGGTTAACAAGACCACTAGTTTCAAGAAAAGAGCAAATGGAAAGAAAGAGGAACTTCAAAGAAGAAAGGCAAGCAAGTTGCCACTCCCATGAAGAAGCTCAAAGCTAGACCCAAGCCTGGAACTGAGTGCTTCTACTGCAAAGGAAATGGTCACTGGAAGTGGAACTGCCCTAGATACTTGGCGGATAAGAAGGATGGCAAAGTGAACAAAAGTATATATTTGATATACATGTTATTGATGTGTACTTTACTAGTGTTTATAACAACACGTCAGTATTTGATACTGGTTCAGTTACTAAGAGTAGTAACTCGAAACGGGAGTTGCAAAATAAACAGAGACTAGTTAAGGGCGAGGTGATGATGTGAGTTGGAACTGATTCCAAGGTTGATAAGATCACCATTGCACATGCCCTTTACCTTCGGTATTAGTGTTGAATCTAAAATAAATGTTATTCGGTGTTTGCGTAAAGCATAATATGATTGGATCATGTTTATTGCAATACGGTTATTCATTTAAGTCAAGGATAATTGTTATTCTGTTTACATGAATAAAACCTTCTGAGGTCATACACCCAAGGTGAATGGTTTATTGAATCTCGATCGTAGTAATACACATATTCATAATATTGAGGCCAAAAGATGCAAAGTTAATAATGATAGGGCAACTTATATGTGGCATTGCCGTTTAGGTCATATTGGTGTAAAGCGCATGAAGAAACTTCATGCTGATGGGCTTTTGGAATCACTTGATTATGAATCATTTGATGCTTGCGAACCATGCCTTGTGGGCAAGATGAGTAAAACTCCGTTCTTCGGAACAATGGAGCAAGCAACTGACTTATTGGAAATAGTACATACTGATGTATGCAATCCAATGACTGTTGAGGATCGCGGCGGGTATCGTTATTTCCTGATCTTCACAGATGATTTGAGCAGATATGGGCATATTTACTTGATGAAACATAAGTCTGAAACATTTGAAAAAGTCAAAGAATTTCAGAGTGAAGTGGAAAATCATCGTAATAAGAAAATAAAGTTTCTGCGATCTGATAGTGGAGGAGAATATTGGAGTTACGAGTTTGGTCTTCATTTGAAACAATGCGGAATATTTTCGCAACTCACGCCACCTCAAACACCACAACGTAATGGTGTGTCCGAACTTCATAACCGTACTTTATTAGATATGGTGCAATCTATGATGTCTCTTACTGAATTACCACTATGGTTTTTGGGTTATGCATTAGAGACAGCTGCATTCACGTTAAATAGGGCACCGTCTAAAAATCCATTGAGACGACACCGTATGAACCATGGTTTAGCAAGAAACCTAAGCTATCGTTTCTTAAAGTTTGAGGTTGCGATGCTTATGTGAAAAAGTTTCAACCTGATTAGCTCAAACCCAAATCGGAGAAGTGCGTCTTCATAGATACCCAAAAGAAACTGTTGGGTACACCTTCTATCACAGATCCGAAGGCAAGATCTTTTTTGCTAAGAGTGGATCCTTTCTAGAGAAGGAGTTTCTCTCAAAGAAATGAGTGGGAGGAAAGTTGAACTTCATGAGGTAATTGTACCTTCTCTCGAATTGTAAAGTAGATCATCACTGAAATTAGTTCCAGTGATGCCTACACCAATTAGTGAGGAAGTTAATGATAATGATCATGAAACTTTAGATCAGGTTACTACCGAACATCGTAGGTCAACCAGAGTACGTTCCGCACCAGAGTGGTACGGTAATCCTGCTCTAGAAGTCATGTTACTAGACCATGATGAACCTATGAACTATGAGGAAGTGATGATGAGCCCATATTCCGCAAAATGGCTTGAGGCCATGGAATCTGAGATGGGATCCATGTATGAGAACAAAGTATGGACTTTGATTGACTTTCCCTATGATCGGTGAGTCATTGAGAATAAATGGATCTTCAAGAGGAAGACGAATGCTGATAGTAGTGTAACTATCTACAAAGCTCGAATTGTTGCAAAAGGTTTTCGACAAGTTCAAGGTGTTGACTACGATGAGATTTTTCTCACTCGTATCGATGCTTAAAAGTCCGTGATACGTCTCCAACGTATCTATAATTTTTGATTGTTCCATGCTATTATATTATCTGTTTTGGATGTTAATGGGCTTTATTTTACACTTTTATATTATTTTTGGGACTAACCTATTCACCCAAGACCCAGTGCAAATTGTTTTTTTGCCTATTTCAGTGTTTCGCAGAAAAGGAATATAAAACGGAGTCCAAACGGAATGAAACCTTTGGGAGCGTGATTTTTGGAACAAACGTGATCCAGAGGACTTGGAGTGGACGTCAAGCAACCAACGAGGATT
This sequence comes from Triticum monococcum, assembly GCA_034509565.1. NCBI lineage: Eukaryota > Viridiplantae > Streptophyta > Magnoliopsida > Poales > Poaceae > Triticum > Triticum monococcum. The sequence continues at coordinate 483,256,109 of CM067843.1, forward strand.
CCACGAGGCAGGGGGCGCGCCTACCACCCTGGGCGCACCCTCCCCCATCGTGGCTCAACCGACCTACTTCTTCCTCCTATATATGTTCACATACCCCGAAAACATCCAGGAGCACCACGAAACCCTATTTCCACCGCCGCAACCTTCTGTACCCAATTTAATTTTATTTCTTGCTTTTTGGTTCTGTTTAGTAATAAATAATTCATCTAGCCTCTGTTTAGATGTGGTTTCATGCTTTTAATTAGTGTCTGTTCCAAGTAGAACCTTTGGGAAGACATGGGAAAAGTCTTTACGATCTTGCTGTAAAAAACAGAAACTTTAGCACTCACGAGATTTGCTGCCATTTTTTATTGGAGAGTGCTATTTAGTTAATTATTTTTGTAGATGATTAATAGATAAATTCCTCACGTCCATAAATTTATTTTAGAATTTTTGGGGTTCCATAAATATTTGAAACCTATAGATTACTACAGACTGTTCTGTTTTTGACAGATTTTGTTTTTCGTGTGTTGTTTGCTTATTTTGATGAATCTATGGCTAGTAAAAGAGTTTATGAACCATATAAAAGTTGGAATACAGTAGGTGTAACACCCATATAAATAAATAATGAGTTCATTACAGTATCTTGAAGTGGTGGTTTGTTTTCTTTTACTAATGGAGCTCACGAAGATTTTCTTTTAAATGTTGTGTTGTGAAGTTTTCAAGTTTTGGATAAAGATTTGATGGATTATGGAACAAGGAGTGGCAAGAGCCTAAGCTTGGGGATGCCCAAGGCACCCCAAGGTAAAATTCAAGGACAACCAAAAGCCTAAGCTTGGGGATGCCCCGGAAGGCATCCCCTCTTTCGTCTTCGTACATCGGTAACTTTACTTGGAGCTACATTTTTATTCGACACATGATGTGTGTTTTGCTTGGAGCGTCTTGTATGATTTGAATCTTTACTTTTTAGATTACCACAATCATCCTTGCTTTTTGGAGAGACACACATGAATTGGAATTTATTAGAATACTCTATGTGCTTCACTTATATCTTTTGAGTTGGATAATTTTTGCTCTAGTGCTTCGCTTATATCTTTTAGAGCACGGCGGTGGATTTTTTTATAGAAATAATTGATGTCTCATGCTTCACTTATATCATTTTTAGAGTCCTTTAGAACAGCATGGTAATTCAATTTGGTTATAAATTTTAAATGCTAAGAGAACTTGGATGCTTGATAGATTGTTTTCAGATATAAAGGTGGTAATATTAGAGGTGTGCTAGTTGAGTAATTGTGAAATTGATGAATACTTGTGTTGAAGTTGGCAAGTCCCGTAGCTTGCACATATGGTAAACATTATGTGACAAATTTGAAGCATGAGGTGTTCTTTGATTGCTTTCCTTATGAGTGGCGGTCGGGGACGAGCGATGGTCTTTTCCTATGAATCTATCCCCCCAGGAGCATGCGCGTAGTGCTTGGTTTTGATGACTTGTAGATTTTTATAATAAGTATGTGAGTTCTTTATGACTAATGTTGAGTCCATGGATTATACGCACTCTCATCCTTTCATCATTGCTAGCCTCTTCGGTACCGTGCATTGCCCTTTCTCACCTTGAGAGTTGGTGCAAACTTCGCCGGTGCATCCAAACCCCGTGATATGATACGCTCCAGCACACATAAACCTCCTTATATCTTCCTCAAAACAGCCACCATACCTACCTATTATGGCATTTCCATAGCCATTCCGAGATATATTGCCATGCAACTTTCCACCGTTCCATTTATTATGACACGCATCATCATTGTCATATTTCTTTGCATGATCATGTAGTTGACATCGTATTTGTGGCAAAGCCACCAAGCTTAATTTTTCATACATGTCACTCTTGATTCATCGCAATCGCGATACACCGCCGGAGGAATTCACATAGAGTCATATTTTGTTCTAAGTATCGAGTTGTAATTCTTGAGTTGTAAGAAAATAAAAGTGTGATAATCATCATTAGAGCATTGTCCAATGTGAGGAAAGGATGATGGAGATTATGATTCCCCCACAAGTCGGGATGAGACTCCGGACAAAAAAAGAGGCCATAAAAAAGAGAGAAAAGAAGGCCCAAATAAAAAAATGAGAGAAGGGACAATGTTACTATCCTTTTTCCACACTTGTGCTTCAAAGTAGTACCATGATTTTCATGATAGAGAGTCTCTTATTTTGTCACTTTAATATACTAGTGGGACTTTTTCATTATAGAACTTGGCTTCTATATTCCAATGATGGGCTTCCTCAAATGCCCTAGGTCTTCGTGATCAAGCAAGTTGGATGCACATCCACTTAGTTTCTTTGATGAGATTTCATATATTTATAGCTCTAGTGCATCCGTTACATTGAAATCCCTACTCATTGCATTGACATCAATCGGTGGGCGTCTCCATAGCCCATTGATTAGCCGCGTCAATGTGAGACTTTCTCCCCTTTTGTCTTCTCACACAACCTCAATCATCATATTCTATTCCATCCATAGTGCTATGTCCATGGCCCGCACTCATATATTGCGTAAAAGTTGAAAGAGTTTGAAAAGTCTAAGTATGAAACAATTGCTTGGCTTGTCATCGGGGTTGTGCATGATGGGTGCATTTTTTGTGACGAAAATGAAGCATGGGAAAACCATATGACTTTGTAGGGATAAGTTTTCTTTGGCTATGGTATTTTGATAAGGCATAATTGCTTGATTAGCATACTTGGAGTATTACTATATTTATGTCGACAATAAACTTTTGTCTTGAATCTTTCGGCTTTGAACATTCATGCCACAATAGAGAAAAATACATTGAAGAACATGCTAGAAAGCATTCCACATCAAAAATTCTGTTTTTATCATTTTCCTAATCGAGGACGAGCAGGAATTAAGCTTGGGGATGCTGATACATCTCTAACATATCTATAATTTTTTGATTGTTCCATGCTATTATATTATCTGTTTTGGATGTTAATGGGCTTTATTTTAAACTTTTATATTATTTTTGGGACTAGCCTATTAACCCAAGGCCCGGTGCAAATTGCTGTTTTTTTGCCTATTTCAGTGTTTCGCAGAAAAGGAATATCAAACGGAGTCCAAACGGAATGAAATCTTTGGGACCGTGATTTTTGGAACAAACGTGATCCAGAGGACTTGGAGTGGACGTCAAGCAACCAACGAGGAGTCCACGAGGCAGGGGGCGCGCCTACCCCCCTCGCGCCGTCCCCCCTCGTGGCTCAACCGACCTACTTCTTCCTCCTATATATGTTCACATACCCCGAAAACATCCAGGAGCACCACGAAACCCTATTTCCACCTCTGCAACCTTCTGTACCCAAGAGATCCCATCTTGGGGTCTTTTCCGGAGCTCCGCCGGAGGGGGCATTGATCCCGGAGGGCCTCTACATCAACTCCATGGCCCCTCCGATGATGTGTGAGTAGTTTACTTCAGACCTTTGGGTCCATAGCTAGTAGCTAGATGGCTTCTTCACTCTTTTTGGATCTCAATACAAAGTTCCCCTCGATCTTCTTGTAGATCTATTTGATGTAATTCTTTTTGCGGTGTGTTTGTCGAGATCCGATGAATTGTGGGTTTATGATCAAGTATATCTATGAACAATATTTGATTCTTCTCTGAAATCTTTTATGCATGATTGGTTATCTTTGCCGCGCATTATTGATTATCTTTCGAATTATCAGTTTGGTTTGGCCTACTAGATTGACCTTTCTTGCAATGGGAGAAGTGCTTAGCTTTGGGTTCAATCTTGCGGTGCTCAATCCCAGTGACAGAAAGGGAAACGACACGTATTGTAGTGTTGCCATCGAGGATAAAAAGATGGGGTTTATATCATATTGCTTGAGTTTATCCCTCTACATCATGTCATCTTACCTAAGGCGTTACTCTGTTCTTATGAACATAATACTCTAGATGCATGCTGGATATCAGTCAATGTGTGGAGTAATAGTAGTAGATGCAGGCAGGAGTCGGTCTACTTGTCACGGACGTGATGCCTATATACATGATCATGCCTAGATATTCTCATAATTATTCTCCTTTCTATCAATTACTCGACAGTAATTCGTTCACCCACTGTAATAGTTATGCTATTTTGAGAGAAGCCACTAGTGAAACCTATAGCCCCTGGGTCTATTCTCCATCATATAAGTTTCCAATCTATTTTATTTTGCAAATCTTACTTTCAATCTATATCATAAAAATACCAAAATATTTATCTTATCATTATTATCTCTATCAGATCTCACTCTCGTAAGTGACCGTGAAGGGATTGACAACCCCTTTATCGTGTTGGTTGTGAGGTTCTTATTTGTATGTGTAGGTACGAGGGACTTGCGTGTGGCATCCTACTGGATTGATACCTTGGTTCTCAAAAACTGAGGGAAATACTTACGCTACTTTTCTACATCACCCTTTCCTCTTTAAGGGAAAACCAACGCAGTGCTCAAGAGGTAGCAAGAAGGATTTCTGGCACCGTTGCCGGGGAGTCTACGCACAAGTCAAGACATACCAAGTACCCATCACAAACTCTTATCCCTCGCATTACATTATTTGCCATTTGCCTCTCATTTTCCTCTCCCCCACTTCACCCTTACTGTTTTATTGGCCTCTTTTTCCTTCCTGCCTTCTGTGTGCTCATTCTTTTCGCAATTTGTTGCCATCATGTCTGAAACTGGGGAGGTTATCATTGATAAGGATAATAGTATGGAAAACTTTGATGCTATTGATGATCCTCTTGAAAATTCCACTATTTTACACACTAAAAGGTTTCGGCTTGGTAGCGGTAATATTATTGGGAAGGGAGTTATTCAAGATTTCTTTACTTGTGCCGGTGCTTTGCCCACCATGAGTGGATCTATCCTTCATAAAACTAGTAGTCTCGCAGATGCTATATCTTTGCTCATAGTTGAACTTGAAAGACAATTTTTACATATGCATCCTTCCATACAAAGGATTTTCCTAGAATTTTCTAATATTGAGCATTCTTATGTTAAGCGAGCAGCAACCATCTTTTTAGCTCATGAGTTCAGATTTATAATAAAAGAAGACAATGAAATTTTCGCGCATTATAGGATGGATGCTGGCCATCCTCCCATAGAAGCAATCCTTTTCTATCAAGAAGACATTATGCGTTTACAATCTTTAGATCATGTTGCTTTTAATGAAAACCTTAGAAAAAAGGTTCCTACCGATGCTCTTGTTAATAGGACCTCTGAACTTAATGATAATTCTGCCATCCAGAACAATGGGCTAGGTTTTTCCCTTGAACAAAGGCTCATGACTTTTTGCCAAAAGAATGCTTATAATGATGAATTGATTGTGCAATATGAGGGGCCAAAGGAGCAACCAACACCTCCCGAGCTTGATCTTGGGGACTTTTGTCCCATTAAATTTAGCTCTTTTGGTTACTTTTGCTTGCCACAAAGAAAGTTTGCTGCTTAACATAGGGAGTATGAGATGAGCTGTCGCGATTTACCTTATCACTATCATGGCAATACTTAGATCTATCCTTACTTTTATGCCTAGCTAGGGGCGTTAAACGATAACGCTTGTTGGGAGGCAACCCAATTTTATTTTTGTTTCTTGCTTTTTGGTTCTGTTTAGTAATAAATAATTCATCTAGCCTATTTTTAGATGTAGTTTTATGCTTTTAATTAGTGTTTGTGCCAAGTAGAACCTTTGGGAAGACTTGCGGAAAGCCTTTGCGATCTTGCTGTAAAAAACAGAAACTTTAGTGCTCACAAGATTTGCTGCCATTTTTTATTGGAGAGTGCTATTTAGTTAATTCCTTTTGAAGATGATTAATAGATAAATTCCTCACGTCCAGCAATTTATTTTAGAAGTTTTGGGTTCCATAAGTATTCGAAACCTACAGATTACTACAGACTGTTCTGTTTTTGACAGATTCTATTTTTCGTGTGTTGTTTGCTTATTTTGATGAATCTATGGCTAGTAATAGAGTTTATGAACCATATAAAAGTTGGAATCCAGTAGGTTTAACACCAATATAAATAAAGAATGAGTTCATTACAGTATCTTGAAGTGGTGGTTTGTTTTCTTTTACTAACGGAGCCCACGAAGATTTTCTTTTAAGTTTTGTGTTGTGAAGTTTTCAAGTTTTGGGTAAAGATTTGATGGATTATGGAAAAAGGAGTGGAAAGAGCCTAAGCTTGGGCATGCCCAAGGTACCCCAAGGTAAAATTCAAGGACAACCAAAAGCCTAAGCTTGGGGATGCCCCGTAAGGCATCCCCTCTTTCATCTTCGCCCATCGGTAACTTTACTTGGAGCTATATTTTTATTCGCCACATGATATGTGTTTTGCTTGGAGCATATTGTATGATTTGAGTCTTTGCTTTTTAGACTACACCAATCATCCTTGCTGTACACACCTTTTGGGAGAGACACACATGAATTGTAATTTATTAGAATACTCTATGTGCTTCACTTATATCTTTTGAGTTGGATAATTTTTTCTCTAGTGCTTCGCTTATATCTTTTAGAGCACGGCGGTGGTTTTATTTTATAGAAATAATTGATCTCTCATGCTTCACTTATATCATTTTGAGAGTCCTTTATAACATCATGGTAATTCACTTTGGTTATAAATTTAAATGCTAAGAGAAGTTGGATGCTTGATAGATTGTTTTGAGATATAAAGGTGGTAATATTAGAGGTGTGCTAGTTGAGTAATTGTGAAATTTATGAATACTTGTGTTGAAGTTGGCAAGTCCCGCAGCATGCACGTATGGTAAACGTTATGTGACAAATTTGAAGCATGAGTAGTTCTTTGATTGCTTTCCTTATGAGTGGCAGTCGGGGACGAGCGATGGTCTTTTCCTACCAATCTATCCCCCTAGGAGCATGCGCGTAGTGCTTGGTTTTGATGACTTGTAGATTTTTGCAATAAGTATGTGAGTTCTTTATGAATAATGTTGAGTCCATGGATTATACGCACTCTCATCCTTCCATCATTGCTAGCCTCTTCGGTACCGTGCATTGCCCTTTCTCACCTTGAGAGTTGGTGCAAATTTCGCCTGTGCATCCAGACCCCGTGATATGATATGCTCTATCACACATAAACCTCCTTATATCTTCCTCAAAACAGCCACCATACCTACCTATTATGGCATTTCCATAGCCATTCTGAGAAATATTTCCATGCAACTTTCCACCGTTCCATTTATTATGACATACATCATCATTGTCATATTGCTTTGCATGATCATGTAGTTGACTTCGTATTTGTGGCAAAGCCACCATGCTTAATTTTTCATACATGTCACTCTTGATTCATCGCAATCCTGGTACACTGTCGGAGGCATTCACATAGAGTCATATTTTGTTCTAAGTATCGAGTTGTAGTTCTTGAGTTGTAAGAAAATAAAAGTGTGATGATCATCATTAGAGCATCGTCCCATGTGAGGAAAGGATGATGGAGACTATGATTCCCCCACAAGTCGGGATGAGACTCCGAACGAAAAAAAGAGGCCATAAAAAAGAGAGAAAAGAAGGCCCAAATAAAAAAATGAGAGAAAAAGAGAGAAGGGACAATGTTACTATCCTTTTTCCACACTTGTGCTTCAAAGTAGCACCATGATCTTCATGATAGAGAGTATCTTATTTGTCACTTTCATATACTAGTGGGAATTTTTCATTATAGAACTTGGCTTGTATATTCCAATGATGGGCTTCCTCAAATGCCCTAGGTCTTCGTGAGCAAGAAATTTGGATGCACACCCACGTAGTTTCTTTGATGATCTTTCATATATTTATAGCGCTAGTGCATCTGTTGCATGGCAATCCCTACTCCTTGCATTGACATCAATCGGTGGGCATCTCCATATTCCATTGATTAGCTGCGTCAATGTGAGACTTTCTCCCTTTTTGTCTACTCACACAACCTCAATCATCATATTCTATTCCACCCATAGTGCTATGTCCATGGCTCGCGCTCATATATTGCGTAAAAGTTGAAATAGTTTGAAAAGGCTAAGTATGAAACAATTGCTTTTCTTGTCATCGGGGTTGTGCATGATGGGAGCATTTTTGTGACCAAAATGAAGCATGGGCAAACCATATGACTTTGTAGGGATAAGTTTTATTTGGCTATGGTATTTTGATAAGACATAATTGCGTTATTTTATACTTTTATATTATTTTTGGGACTAACCTATTAACCCAAGGCCCAGTTCAAATTACTGTTTTTTTGCCTATTTCAGTGTTTCTCATAAAAGGAATATCAAACGGAGTCCAAACAGAATGAAACCTTCGGGAGCGTGATTTTTGGAACAAACGTGATCCAGAGGACTTGGAGTGGACGTCAAGTAACCAACAAGGAGTCCACGAGGCAGGGGGCGAGCCCTCCCCCCCTCCCCCGTGGGCCCCTCGTGGCTCAACCGACCTACTTCTTCCTCCTATATATCTTCACATACCCCGAAAACATCCAGGAGCACCACGAAACCCTATTTCCACTGCCGCAAACTTCTGTACCCAAGAGATCCCATCTTGGGGCCTTTTCCGGAGCTCCGCCGGAGGGGGCATTGATCATGGAGGGCCTCTACATCAACTCCATGGACCCCCCGATGATGTGTGAGTAGTTTATGTCAGACCTTCGGGTCCATAGCTAGTAGCTAGATGGCTTCTTCTCTCCTTTTGGATCTCAATACAAAGTTCTCCTCGATCTTCTTGGAGATCTATTCGATGTAACTCTTTTTGCGGTGTGTTTGTCGAGAACCGAAGAATTTTGGGTTTATGATCAAGTATATCTATGAACAATATTTGATTCTTCTCTGAAATCTTTTATACATGATTGGTTATCTTTGCAAGTCTCTTCGATTATCAGTTTGGTTTGTCCTACTAGCTTGATCTTTCTTGCAATGGGAGAAGTGCTTAGCTTTGGGTTCAATCTTGCGGTGCTCGATTCCAGTGACAGAAAGGGAAATGATACATACTGTATTGTTGCCATCGAGGATAAAAAGATGGGGTTTATATCAATTGCTTGAGTTTATCCCTCTACATCATGTCATCTTACCTAAGGCGTTACTCTATTCTTATGAACTTAATACTCTAGATGCATGTTGGATAGCGGTCGATGTGTGGAGTAATAGTAGTAGATGCAGGCAGGAGTCGGTCTACTTTTCACGGACGTGATGCCTATATACATGATCATGCCTAGATATTCTCATAATTATTCGCTTTTCTATCAATTGCTCGACAGTAATTCGTTCACCCACCGTAATACTTATGCTATCTTGAGAGAAGCCACTAGTGAAACCTATGGCCCCGGGTCTATTCTCCATCATATATGTTTCCAATCTATTTTATTTTGCAATCTTTACTTTCAATCTATATAATAAAAATACCAAAAATATTTATGTTATCATTATTATCTCTATCAGACCTCACTCTCGTAAGTGGCCGTGAAGGGATTGACAACCCCTTTATCGCGTTGGTTGCGAGGTTCTTATTTGTATGTGTAGGTACGAGGGACTTGCGTGTGGCCTCCTACTGGATTGATACCTTGGTTCTCCAAAACTGAGGGGAATACTTATGCTACTTTGCTGCATCACCCTTTCCTTTTCAAGGGAAAACCAACGCAGTGCTCAAGAGGTAGCAGTCTGTCCGAATCATGTTAGTTGTTGCCGCATTGTATGAAATCTGGCAAATGGATGTCAAAACTACATTCCTTAATGAATTTCTTAAAGAAGAGTTGTATATGATGCAATCAGAAGGTTTTGTCGATGCTAAAGGTGCTAACAAAGTGAGCAAGCTCCAGCGATCCATCTATGGATTGGTGCAAGCATCTCGGAGTTGGAATATATGCTTTGATAAAGTGATCAAAGCATATGGTTTTATACAGACTTGTAGTGAAGCCTGTATTTATAAGAAAGTGAGTGGGAGCACTACAACATTGCTGATAAGTATATGTGAATGACATATTGTTGATCGGAAATAATGTATAATTTTCTGGAAAGCATAAAGGAGTGTTTGAAAGGAGTTTTTCAAAGAAAGACCTCGGTGAAGCTACTTACATATTGAGCATCAAGATCTATAGAGATAGATCAAGACGCTTGATATATTTTCAATGAGTACATGCCTTGACAAGATTTTGAAATAGTTCTAAATGGAACAGTCAAAGAAGGAGTTCTTGCCTATGTTGCAAGGTGTGAAGTTGAGTAAAGACTCAAAACCTAGCCACGACAGAAAATAGAAAGAGAATGAAAAGTCATTCCCTATGCCTCGGTCATAGGTTCTACAAAGTATGCTATGCTGTGTACCATACCTATTATGTACCTCACAATAAGTTTGGCAAGATGGTACCATATTGATCCAGGAGTGGATCACTGGACAGCGGTCAAAAAATATCCTTAGTGGAATATGGAAATGTTTCTCAGTTATGGTGGTGACAAAGAGTTCGTCGTAAAGAGTTACGTCGATGCAAGCTTTGACACTGATCTGGATGAATCTAAGTCTCGATCTAGATACATATTGAAAGTGGGAGCAATTAGCTAGAGTAGCTCTGTGCAAAGCATTGTAGACATAGAAAATTTGCAAAATACATACGACTCTGAATGTGGCAGACCCGTTGACTAAATTTCTCTCATAAGCAAAACATGATCACTCTTTGGGTGTTAATCACATAGCGATGTGAACTAGATTATTGACTCTAGTAAACCCTTTGGGTGTTAGTCACATAGAGATGTGAACTAATCACATACAGATGTGAACTATTGGTGTTAAATCACATGACGATGTGAACTAGATTACTGACTCTAGTGCAACTGGGAGACTGGAGGAAATATGACCTAGAGGCAATAATAAAGTTGTTATTTATATTTCCGTATATCATGATAAATGTTTATTATTCACGCTAGAATTGTATTAACCGGAAACTTAGTACATGTCTGAATACATAGACAAACAGAGTGTCCCTAGTATGCCTCTACTTGATTAGCTCGTTAATCAAAGATGGCTAAGTTTCCTAGCCATGGACATGTGTTTTCATTTGATGAACGGGGTCACATCATTAGAGAATGATGTGATGGACAAGACCCATCCGTTAGCTTAGCATAATGATCGTTCAGTTTTATTGCTACTGCTTTCTTCATGACTTATACATGTTCATCTGACTATGAGATTATGCAACTCTCGCATATCGGAGGAACACCTTGTGTGCTATCAAACGTCACAGCGTAACTGGGTGATTATAAAGATGCTCTACAAGTGTCTCCGATGGTGTTTTTTGAGTTGGCATAGATCGAGATTAGGATTTGTCACTCCGTCTATCGGAGAGGTATCTCTGGGCTCTCTCGGTAATGTACATCACTATGAGCCTTGCAAGCAATGTGACTAATGAGTTAGTTGCAGGATGATGCATTACAGAACGAGTAAAGAGACTTGTCGGTAACGAGATTGAACTAGGTATGATGATACCGACGATCAAATCTTGGGCAAGTAACATACCAATGACAAAGGGAACAACGTATGTTGTTATGCGGTTTGACCGATAAAGATCTTTGTAGAATATGTAGGAACCAATATGAGCATCCAGGTTCCGCTATTGGTTATTGACCGGAGATGAGTCTCGGTCATGTCTAAATAGTTCTCGAACCTGTAGGGTCTGCACGCTTAACGTTCTGTGATGATTTGTATTATGAGTTATGTGATTTGATGATCGAAGTTTGTTTGGAGTCCCGGATGAGATCTGGGACATGACGAGGAGTCTCAAAATGGTCGAGACGTAAAGATCGATACATTGGAAGGCTATATTCGGGCATCGGAAAGGTTCCGAGTGATTCGGGTATTTTCGGAGTACCGGAGAGTTACGGGAATTCGTATTGGACCTTAATGGGCCATACGGGAAAGGAGAGAAAGGCCTCAAGGGTGGGCACGCCCCTTCCCCATGGACTGGTCTGAATTGGACTAGGGAAAGGGGGCACCCCCTTCCTTCCTTCTCCTTCTCCCTCCCCTTTTTCCTATTCCATGTGGGAGGTGGAAACCTACTAGGACTAGGGAGTCCTAGTAGGACTCCACACTTTGGGCGCGTCGTATGAGGGCCGGCCTCCTCCTCCCCCCATCCTTTATATACGTGGCCAGGGGGCACCCCATAGATAGACAAGTTGATCATTGATCTCTTAGTCGTGTGCGCTGCCCCCTCCACCATAATCCACCTCGGTCATATCGTCGTAGTGCTTAGGCGAAGCCCTGTGCCGGTAACTTCATCATCACTGTCGTGCTAACGAAGCTCTCCCTCGACACTCAGCTGGATCGGGAGTTCGTGGGATGTCACCGAGCCGAACGTGTGCAGATCATGGAGGTGCCGTACTTTCCGTACTAGGATCGGTCGGATCGTGAAGACGTACGACTACATCAACCGCGTTGTCATAACGCTTCCGCTTACGGTCTATGAGGGTACGTGGACAACACTCTTCCCCTCTCGTTGCTATGCATCACCATGATAGATCTTGCGTGTGCATAGGAAATTATTTGAAATTACTGCCTTCCCCAACACCTTTCACTAAAGATGAAATTGATAAAGTGGTGCAACAGATGCCTGCTGACAAACCACCAGGTCCAGATGGTTTTAACACAACTTTCCTTAAGCATTGTTGGGACATCATTGCACCAGATTTCTATAAGCTCATAGAGGATTTCCACTCAGGTAGGTCAATATTCAGATTATCAATTATTCCTTCATCAATCTGATACCCAAGCATGATGCAGCATCAACTCCAGCTGACTTCAAACCTATCTCTTTACTCAACTGCACACTTAAGATTATCACTAAATTGCTGGCAAATAGATTGCAGAAAGTCATCTTGGGCATGGTTAATAAAAATCAATATGGCTTTCTCAATAATAGGTGCATCCAAGATTGCATGGCCTGGGCTTATGAATATATTTATCAATGCCAACAGAGTAAGAAGCAGCTCATTCTTTTAAAACTAGATTTTGAAAAGGCATTTGATATGATTAGCCATGATACTATTATAGAAGTGATGCAGGCTAAAGGTTTTGGACCAAAATGGATTCACCGGATCAAAATGATCTATGAGACTAGTTTTTCCTAAGCTTTACTCAATGGGGTCCCGGGAAAACAGTTCTAGTGTAAGAAAGGTGTTAGGCAAGGGGACTCACTTTCACCCCTGATCTTTGTCATTGCTACTGATATTTTATAGTCTATGATGAATGAAGCAATGCAAAACTCCCTGGTTGCATCTCCATTAAATCACAGATCCAGTTCAGATTATCCCCTAATCCAATATGCTGATGACACCATCCTTGTGGCTCATGTTGATATCAGACAAGTGCAGCACATCAAGAATTTGCTACTTCATTATGCAGACTATACAGGTATGAAGGTCAACTACTTAAAATCTACCCTGGAGTCTCCTTAATACACCTGAGGCCAAAATGCAAGAGATATCTAACCTCCTTGGTTGCAGAATTGGAACTTTGCCTCATAAATATTTGGGACTACCTCTTTGCAGTTCTAAACCCAGAGTGATAGATTATGTTCCCCTGCTGCAGAGAATTGAACACAGATTACTTTGATGCTCTACCCTTTTGTACACTGGAGACAAAATTACACTCCTCAAGTCAGTATTTACAAGTATGCCTACATTCTTCATGTGCACATTCAGGATACCCAAGACTATGCTCAAACAAATCAACTCTTACCTCATGAACTGCTTTTGGAGAAAATTGACGGAAATATGCCCTAGAGGCAATAATAAAGTTATTATTTATTTCCTTATATCATGATAAAGGTTTATTATTCATGCTAGAATTGTATTAACCGGAAACATAATACATGTGTGAATACATAGACACACAGAGTGTCACTAGTATGCCTCTACTTGACTAGCTTGTTAATCAAAGATGGTTATGTTTCCTAACCATGGACAAAGAGTTGTCATTTGATTAACGGGATCACATCATTAGTTGAATGATCTGATTGACATGACCCATTCCAATAGCTTAGCACACGATCGTTTAGTATGTTGCTATTGCTTTCTTCATGACTTATACATGTTCCTATGACTATGAGATTATGTAACTCCCGTGTGCCGGAGGAACACTTTGTGTGCTACCAAACGTCACAACGTAACTGGGTGATTATAAAGGTTCTCTACAGGTGTCTCCAAAGGTACATGTTGGGTTGACATATTTCGAGATTAGGATTTGTCACTCCGATCGTCGGAGAGGTATCTCTGGGCCCTCTCGGTAATGCACATCACTTAAGCCTTGCAAGCAATGCAACTAATGAGTTAGTTGTGAGATGATGTATTACGGAACGAGTAAAGAGACTTGCCGGTAACGAGATTGAACTAGGTATTGGATACCGACGATCGAATCTTGGGCAAGTAACATACCGATGACAAAGGGAACAACATATGTCGTTATGCGGTCTGACCGATAAAGATCTTCATAGAATATGTAGGAGCCAATATGGGCATCCAGGTCCCGCTATTGGTTATTGACCGGAGACGTGTCTCGGTCATGTCTACATTGTCCTCGAACCCGTAGGGTCCGCACGCTTAAGGTTTCGATGATAGTTATATTATGAGTTTATACGTTTTGATGTACCGAAGGTTGTTCGGAGTCCCGGATGTGATCACGGACATGACGAGGAGTCTCGAAATGGTCGAGACATAAAGATTGATATATTGGAAGCCTATGTTTGGATATCGGAATTGTTCCGAGTGAAATCGGGATTTTACCGGAGTACCAGGAGGTTACCGGAACCACCGGGAGCTATATGGGCCTTAGTGGAAAAGAGAAGGGGCAGCCCAAGATGGGCCGCGCGCCCGTCCCCTCCCTTGGTCCGAATAGGACAAGGAGAGGGGGCTGGCCCCCCTCTCTCTTTTCCCCCCTCCGCGAATCCTATTCCAACTAGGATTGGGGGGGGGGGAATCCTACTCCCAGAGGGAGTAGGACTCCTCCTGGCGCGCCTCTCCTAGGCCGGCCGCACCCCCCTTGATCCTTTATATACGGAGGCAGGGGAACCCCAGAGACACAAGTTGATCCACGTGATCATATTCTTAGCCGTGTGCGGCGCCCCCTGCCACCATAGTCCTCGATAATATTGTAGCGGTGCTTAGGCGAAGCCCTGCGACAGTAGTACATCAAGATTGTCACCACGCCGTCGTGCTGACGGAACTCTTCCCCGA
Source organism: Triticum monococcum (assembly GCA_034509565.1). Lineage (NCBI taxonomy): Eukaryota > Viridiplantae > Streptophyta > Magnoliopsida > Poales > Poaceae > Triticum > Triticum monococcum. The sequence continues at coordinate 483,271,294 of CM067843.1, forward strand.
CACTTTGCTGGATCGGAGTCTGGGGATCGTCATCGAGCTGAACATGTGCTAAAACTCGGAGGTGCCGTAGTTTCGGTGCTTGATCGGTCGGGCCGTGAAGACGTACGACTACATCAACCAAACGCTTCCGTTGTTGATCTACAAGGGTACGTAGATCACACTCTCCCCTCATTGCTATGCATCACCATGATCTTGCGTGTGCGTAGGAAATTTTTTGAAATTACTACGTTCCCCAACAGTGGCAGCCGAGCCTAGGTTTTATGTGTTGATGTTATTTGCACGAGTAGAACACAAGTGAGTTGTGGGCGATATAAGTCATACTGCTTACCAGCATGTCATACTTTGGTTCGGCGGTATTGTTGGATGAAGCGGCCCGGACCGACATTACGCGTATGCTTACGCGAGACCGGTTCTCCCGGCGTGCTTTGCACATAGGTGGCTTGCGGGTGACAGTTTCTCCCACTTTAGTTGAACTGAGTGTGGCTATGCCCGGTCCTTGCGAAGGTTAAAACAGCACCAACTTGACAAACTACCGTTGTGGTTTTGATGCGTAGGTAAGATTGGTTCTTGCTTAAGCCCGTAGCAGCCACGTAAAACTTGCAACAACAAAGTAGAGGACGTCTAACTTGTTTTTGCAGGGCATGTTGTGATGTGATATGGTCAAGACATGATGCTGAATTTTGCTGTATGAGATGCTCATGTTTTGTAACCGAGTTATCGGCAACTGGCAGGAGCCATATGGTTGTCGCTTTATTGTATGCAATGCAATCGCGCTGTAATGTTTTACTTTATCACTAAGCGGTAGCGATAGTCGTGGAATCATAAAGATTGGCGAGACGATAACGATGCTACGATGGAGATCAAGGTGTCGCGCCGGTGACGATGGTGATCATGACGGTGCTTCGAAGATGGAGATCACAGGCACAAGATGATGATGGACATATCATATCACTTATATTGATTGCATGTGATGTTTATATTTTATGCATCTTATCTTTCTTTGATTGACGGTAGCATTATAAGATGATCTCTCGCTAAATTATCAAGAAGTGTTCTCCCTAAGTATGCACCATTGCGAAAGTTCTTTGTGCTGAGACACCACGTGATGATCGGGTGTGATAGGCTCTACGTTCAAATACAACGGGTGCAAAACAGTTGCACACGCGGAATACTCAGGTTATACTTGACGAGCCAAGCATATACAGATATGGCCTCGGAACATGGAGACCGAAAGGTCGAGCGTGAATCATATAGTAGATATGATCAACATAGTGATGTTCACCAATGAAACTACTCCATCTCACGTGATGATCGGACATGGTTTAGTTGATTTGGATCACGTGATCACTTAGAAGATTAGAGGGATGTCTATCTAAGTGGGAGTTCTTAAGTAATATGATTAATTGAACTTAAATTTATCATGAACTTAGTACCTGATAGTATCTTGCTTATGTATGTTTGATTGTAGATAGATGGCCCGTGCTGTTGTTCCGTTGAATTTTAATGCATTCCTTGAGAAAGCAAAGTTGAAAGATGATGGTAGCAGTTACACGGACTGGGTCCGTAACTTGAGGATTATCCTCATTGCTGCACACAAGAATTACGTCCTGGAAGCACCGCTGGGTGCCAGGCCTGCTGCTGGAGCAACACCAAATGTTATGAACGTCTGGCAGAGCAAAGCTGATGACTACTCGATAGTTCAGTGTGCCATGCTTTATGGCTTAGAATCGGGACTTCAACGACGTTTTGAATGTCATGGAGCATATGAGATGTTCCAGGAGTTGAAGTTAATACTTCAAGCAAATGCCCGGATTGAGAGATATGAAGTCTCCAATAAATTCTATAGCTGCAAGATGGAGGAGAACAGTTCTGTCAGTGAGCATATACTCAAAATGTCTGGGTATAATAATCACTTGATTCAGATGGGAGTTAATCTTCCAGATGATTGCATCATTGACAGAATTCTCCAATCACTGCCACCAAGCTACAAGAGCTTCGTGATGAACTATAATATGCAAGGGATGAATAAGACTATTCCCGAGCTCTTCGCAATGCCGAAAGCTGCGGAGGTAGAAATCAAAAAGGAGCATCAAGTGTTGATGGTCAACAAGACCACTAGTTTCAAGAAAAAGGGCAAAGGGAAGAAGAAGGGGAACTTCAAGAAGAACAGCAAGCAAGTTGCTGCTCAAGAGAAGAAACTCAAGTCTGGACCTAAGCCTGAAACTGAGTGCTTCTACTGCAATCAGACTGGTCACTGGAAGCGGAACTGCCCCAAGTATTTGGCGGATAAGAAGGATGGCAAGGTGAACAAAGGTATATGTGATATACATGTTATTGATGTGTACCTTACTAATGCTCGCAGTAGCACCTGGGTATTTGATACTGGTTCTGTTGCTAATATTTGCAACTCGAAAAAGGGACTACGGATTAAGCGAAGATTGGCTAAGGACGAGGTGACGATGCGCGTGGGAAACGGTTCCAAAGTCGATGTGATCGCAGTCGGCACGCTACCTCTACATCTACCTTCGGGATTAATATTAGACCTAAATAAATGTTATTTGGTGCCAGCGTTAAGCATGAACATTATATCTGGATCTTGTTTGATGCGAGACGGTTATTCATTTAAATCAGAGAATAATGGTTGTTCTATTTATATGAGTAATATCTTTTATGGTCATGCACCCTTGAAGAGTGGTCTATTCTTATTACATCTCGATAGTAGAGACACACATATTCATAATGTTGAAGCCAAAAGATGCAGAGTTGATAATGATGGTGCAACTTATTTGTGGCACTGCCGTTTAAATCATATCAGTGTAAAGCGCATGAAGAAACTCCATACTGATGGACTTTTGGAACCACTTGATTATGAATCACTTGGTACTTGCGAACCGTGCCTCATGGGCAAGATGACTAAAATACCGTTCTCCGGTACTATGGAGAGAGCAACAGATTTGTTGGAAATCATACATACAGATGTATGTGGTCCGATGAATATTGAGGCTCGTGGCGGATACGTTATTTTCTCACCTTCACAGATTTCTTAAGCAGATATGGGTATATCTACTTAATGAAACATAAGTCTGAAACATTTGAAAAGTTCAAAGAATTTCAGAGTGAAGTTGAAAATCATCGTAACAAGAAAATAAAGTTTCTACGATCTGATCGTGGAGGAGAATATTTGAGTTATGAGTTTGGTGTACATTTGAAACAATGCGGAATAGTTTCGCAACTCACGCCACCTGGAACACCACAACGTAATGGTGTGTCCGAACGTCGTAATCGTACTTTACTAGATATGGTGCGATCTATGATGTCTCTTACTGATTTACCGCTATCGTTTTGGGGTTATGCTTTAGAGACGGCCGCATTCACGTTAAATAGGGCATCATCAAAATCCGTTGAGACGACGCCTTATGAACTATGGTTTGGCAAGAAACCAAAGTTGTCGTTTCTGAAAGTTTGGGGCTGCGATGCTTATGTGAAAAAGCTTCAACCTGATAAGCTCGAACCCAAATCGGAGAAATGTGTCTTCATAGGATATCCAAAGGAAACTATTGGATACACCTTCTATCACAGATCCGAAGACAAGACTTTTGTTGCTAAATTCGGAAACTTTCTAGAGAAGGAGTTTCTCTCAAAAGAAGTGAGTGGGAGGAAAGTAGAACTTGATGAGGTAACTGTACCTACTCCCATATTGGAAAGTAGTACATCACAGAAAACTGTTTCTGCGACACCTACACCAATTAGTGAGGAAGCTAATGATAATGATCATGAAACTTCAGGACAAGATACTACTGAACCTCGTAGATCAACCAGAGTGAGATCCGCGCCAGAGTGGTACGGTAATCCTGTTCTGGAAATCATGCTGCTAGATCATGATGAACCTACGAACTATGAAGAAGCGATGGTGAGCCCAGATTCTGCAAAATGGCTTGAAGCCATGAAATCTGAGATGGGATCCATGTATGAGAACAAAGTATGGACTTTGGTTGACTTGCCCGATGATCGGCAAGCAATTGAGAATAAATGGATCTTCAAGAAGAAGACTGACGCTGACGGTAATATTACTATCTACAAAGCTCGACTTGTCGCAAAAGGTTTTCGACAAGTTCAAGGGGTTGACTACAATGAGACCTTCTCACCCGTAGCGATGCTTAAGTCTGTCCGAATCATGTTAGCAATTGCCGCTTTTTATGATTATGAAATTTGGCAGATGGATGTCAAAACTGCATTCCTGAATGGATTTCTGGAAGAAGAGTTGTATATGATGCAACCAGAAGGTTTTGTCGATCCGAAGGGAGCTAACAAAGTGTGCAAGCTCCACCGATCCATTTATGGACTGGTGCAAGCCTCTCGGAGTTGGAATAAACGCTTTGATAGTGTGATCAAAGCATTTGGTTTTATACAGACTTTCGGAGAAGCCTGTATTTACAAGAAAGTGAGTGGGAGCTCTGTAGCATTTCTGATATTATATGTGGATGGCATATTACTGATTGGAAATGATATAGAATTTCTGGATAGCATAAATGGATACTTGAATAAGAGTTTTTCAATGAAAGACCTCGGACAAGCTGCTTACATATTAGGCATAAAGATCTATAGAGATAGATCAAGACGCTTAATTGGACTTTCACAAAGCACATACCTTGACAAGATTTTGAAGAAGTTCAAAATGGATCAAGCAAAGAAAGGGTTCTTGCCTGTGTTAAAAGGTGTGAAGTTGAGTCAGACTCAATGCCCGACCACTGCAGAAGATAGAGAGAAAATGAAAGATGTTCCCTATGCTTCAGCCATAGGCTCTATCATGTATGCAATGTTGTGTACCAGACCTGATGTGTGCCTTGCTATAAGTTTACCAGGGAGGTACCAAAGTAATCCAGGAGTGGATCACTGGACAGCGGTCAAGAACATCCTGAAATACCTGAAAAGGACTAAGGATATGTTTCTCGTATATGGAGGTGACAAAGAGCTCATCGTAAACGGTTACGTTGATGCAAGCTTTGACACTGATCCGGACGATTCTAAACCACAAACTGGATACGTGTTTACATTAAACGGTGGAGCTGTCAGTTGGTGCAGTTCTAAACAAAGCGTCGTGGCGGGATCTACATGTGAAGCGGAGTACATAGCTGCTTCGGAAGCAGCAAACGAAGGAGTCTGGATGAAGGAGTTCATATCTGATCTAGGTGTCATACCTAGTGCGTCGGGTCCAATGAAAATCTTTTGTGACAATACTAGTGCAATTGCCTTGGCAAAGGGATCCAGATTTCACAAGAGGACCAAACACATCAAGAGACGCTTCAATTCTATCCGGGATCTAGTCCAGGTGGGAGACATAGAGATTTGCAAGATACATACGGAGCTGAATGTAGCAGACCCATTGACTAAGCCTCTTCCACGAGCAAAACATGATCAACACCAAAGCTCCATGGGTGTTAGAATTATTACTGTGTAATCTAGATTATTGACTCTAGTGCAAGTGGGAGACTGAAGGAAATATGCCCTAGAGGCAATAATAAAGTTATTATTTATTTCCTTATATCATGATAAAGGTTTATTATTCATGCTAGAATTGTATTAACCGGAAACATAATACATGTGTGAATACATAGACAAACAGAGTGTCACTAGTATGCCTCTACTTGACTAGCTCGTTAATCAAAGATGGTTATGTTTCCTAACCATGGACAAAGAGTTGTCATTTGATTAACGGGATCACATCATTAGTTGAATGATCTGATTGACATGACCCATTCCATTAGCTTAGCACACGATCGTTTAGTATGTTGCTATTGCTTTCTTCATGACTTATACATGTTCCTATGACTATGAGATTATGCAACTCCCGTGTGCCGGAGGAACACTTTGTGTGCTACCAAACGTCACAACGTAACTGGGTGATTATAAAGGTGCTCTACAGGTGTCTCCAAAGGTACATGTTGGGTTGACGTATTTCGAGATTAGGATTTGTCACTTCGATCGTCGGAGAGGTATCTCTGGGCCCTCTCGGTAATGCACATCACTTATGCCTTGCAACCAATGCAACTAATGAGTTAGTTGTGAGATGATGTATTACGGAACGAGTAAAGAGACTTGCCGGTAACGAGATTGAACTAGGTATTGGATACCGATGATCGAATCTCGGGCAAGTGACATACCGATGACAAAGGGAACAACGTATGTCGTTATGCGGTCTGACCGATAAAGATCTTCGTAGAATATGTAGGAGCCAATATGGGCATCCAGGTCCCGCTATTGGTTATTGACCGGAGATGTGTCTCGGTCATGTCTACATTGTTCTCGAACCCGTAGGGTCCACGCGCTTAAGGTTTCGATGCCAGTTATATTATGAGTTTATATGTTTTGATGTACCGAAGGTTGTTCGGAGTCCTGGATGTGATCACGGACATGACAAGGAGTCTCGAATGGTCGAGACATAAAGATTGATATATTGGAAGCCTATGTTTGGATATCGGAAGTGTTCCGAGTGAAATCGGGATTTTACCGGAGTACCAGGAGGTTACCGGAACCACCGGGAGCTATATGGGCCTTAGTGGAAAAGAGAAGGGGCAGCCCAAGATGGGCCGCGCGCCCCTCCCCTCCCTTGGTCCGAATAGGACAAGGAGAGGGGGCCGGCCCCCTCTCTCTTTCCCCCCCCCCCTCCGCGAATCCTATTCCAACTAGGATTGGGGGGAGGGGGGAATCCTACTCCCAGAGGGAGTAGGACTCCTCCTGGCACGCCTCTCCTAGGCCGGCCGCACCCCCCCCCCCCCCCCTTGATCCTTTATATACGGAGGCAGGGGAACCCCAGAGACACAAGTTGATCCACGTTATCATATTCTTAGCCGTGTGCGGCGCCCCTGCCACCATAGTCCTCGATAATATTGTAGCAGTGCTTAGGCGAAGCCCTGCGATAGTAGTACATCAAGATTGTCACCACGCCGTCGTGCTGACGGAACTCTTCCCCGACACTTTGCTGGATCGGAGTCCGGGGATCGTCATCGAGCTGAACGTGTGCTAAAACTCGGAGGTGCCATAGTTTCGGTGCTTGATCGGTCGGGCCGTGAAGACGTACGACTACATCAACCAAACACTTCCGTTGTCGATCTACAAGGGTACGTAGATCACACTCTCCCCTCGTTGCTACGCATCACCATGATCTTGCGTGTGCGTAGGAATTTTTTTGAAATTACTACGTTCCCCAACAAAAATATGGTTCCGAAGATAGAGGTACTGCTCTCAACTCTTGGCAGAAAGTTTGCAAACCCAAAACACATGGAGGTCTGGGGGTTTTGGATCTACATGCACATAACCAAGCTCTCCTAATGAAACACCTACATAAATTCCTAAATAAAGCAGACATTCCTTGGGTTAACATAATCTGGGAAGCTTACTATCTAGATAGTATTCCAAGAGACAAGATGGTAGGCTCCTTCTGGTGGAAAGAAATTTTAAAGCTGCTTCGAACATTCAAGCTCAAATCTATTTGTAGAGCAGGAAAGGGTGATACTGTTAATTTCTTGAAAGACAGATGGCAAGAGATCCCTCTGAATGAGAAATACCTAGAGCTCCATTCATTTGGTTAGTCATGAGGTCACTCTCTTTCAAATCCAGCAACTAATAGACTTTAGTCGGCACTTCCACAAACCTCTCTCACTGGAAGCCTATAGTCAATTCAATGCCCTTGAAGAATTGGTAAGTAGTAGAACAAACTCTATTGTTCAAGATGTCTGGACCTTAAACAGAGCTTCCCAGAAATTCTCATCCATGAAACTATACAAATCATTGATGGGAGTGAGTATAGCACACAACATTTTCATGATGGTTTGGAATTCTGCTTGCCGTGTTAGACACAAAATCTTCTTCTGGATCCTATTGCATGACGGGCTTAGAACAAGGAATATGATTAAAAGAAGGAATATGCATTTGGAAGATTACAACTGTGCTTTATGTTTAGATAAAACAGAGGAAACCGTTTCAACCTATTCTGGAACTATCCTTTCACATGGCTATGCTGGAGCTCAATCATACACAGCAGAAGCAGAGGCATATCCACTTTTGATGAAGTGCACCTTTTGAAAGAGAGATTACCACCGGGCATTGCAATGGAAATCATTGTCATGGGATGTTGGAGTATATGGATGATCCAAAATGGTAAAATCTTCAGGAGAGCGCCACCTCATCCAGACTCATGGAAATTCTACCTTAAAGAAGGACTCCAGATTACCAGGATTAGAGCAAAGCAAGAAAAAGAAGAACAGATCAGCTCTTGGATAGTACAGAACTTGTAATTTAATTCCCATGTTTGATCGCACTGGTGTTGGGTGATTCTTGTTGGACACTTGTTTGTATATATTTTATTATAATGAAAATACCGTAGAACTACAGTTCTATGGTTTTGCCTAAAAAAATGAAGTGCACTCAAAAGACTCACCCCTCCCCCATAGCCTTCTAATATGGAGGCTAGTGGGCCCATTTTGAAGCGGCCTTAAAAAATAATGTCAATTGGCTTTTATATCAAAATTATAACACAAATGGTTATTATGACAATCCACCACATGTGACTCTGCTAGAGTTACTCTAATACTCCTTCATTGAATGGTTCTTCATAAGTTAATGATTTTCGTTATTTGAGGACCACAAATTGCAACTTACTGTCCAGGTCGACAGAGATCACCACTGAGGAGCAGCGCACAACGACGACCACGGACTCCGAGCCTGCTGGGGGAGGGATGAAGACGCAAGAATCTATAGCCTTTGATAGGCTCAAGGCCTTCTACAACAATCTCATGAAGAAGCTGGGACCCCCACTCCTCCGCGAGGTGGAAGGCTCCTCCCTCCACCCTGAGGTCGAGCCTTTCACCCCTAAGAGGACGACCAGGGCTTCAAAGAGAATTGCCAATGCCAGCACTGCCAAGCCAGAACCAGCGGAGAATGTCCTGCTACGCGCGCTCGGCCTTGTGCCCGATGACTTGGTGGCTGATGAGGCAGCAGTACAGGAGCTCCAAAGTCTCTTCGACTCGCCTCTGCGGGAGCAGCACATCAGGGTGATCGCGGCTCTGTTCGGGAAGGCTGTGCCACCCGCGGATGAATTGGCGGGTGCGCGGGACACGGCCATCGTCGTGCTCTGATGCGTGCATTGCATTGGTGTGGGTGGATGCCTAGATCTCCAATGTCATACAACCCAGAGGTTTTGTGTTGGAACATGCGCAAACTCAACAACCCTGCGAAAAAGAAGGCAGTGAGGGACTTTGTTACTTCGGTGAAAGTCAATTTGGTTTGTTTGCAGGAGACTAAACTTGATGTAATCGATCAGTTCATAGTAATGCAGTGTGTCGGGCCGTCCTTTGACGGTTTTTCTTATTTTCCGGCGGAGGAGACCCATGGTGGCATCTTGCTCGCTTGGGACACGAAGGTGATCACAATTGACCACATCTAGTTGGACCCCAACTTTGTTACAGGCATGGTGACTAATAAGGAGGGAGAGAAGTGGTGGATTTCTGCGATGTATGCGCCCCAGGGTGATGGGCTCAAAATGCAATTCCTCTTGGATCTTTATGCCCGGAGAGCTTTATGCCTTGTGCCGTGGATGGTGCTAGGCGATTTCAACATGATCTTGCGGGCGTCGGAGAAGAGCAATGATCACATTAACCGAACGATGATGAACAGATTTAGAAGCTTTGTGGATGATCACGAGCTAAAGGAGCTCTACATGCATGGTCAGATGTTCATGTGGTCTAATGAAAGAAATGTCCCTACCTTCACAAAGATAGACCAGGTGTTGGTGTCGGTTGATTGGGAGTTGTCGCACTCGGATCACCTGCTCCAAGCCCTCTCCACGGGTGTCTCCGACCACGCCCCCTTGGACTTGTCGACAAATGTTCATCTACATCATAAGAAGAGATTTCGATTCGAGATCTTCTGGACCAAACTGGACGGCTTCGACGATGCAATCCGGGAGGCTTGGACTTGCAGTGACAAGATTGTGGATCCGTTCAAACGCTCTGATGCTCTATACAGAAATACGGATGTCTACCTTCAGGCTTGTGGGCAACGAAAAGCTGGTAAGATAAAAACCCTCATGGCGGTGGCCAACTGGCTTATTCACAGGTTCGACCTAGCCTCAGAAGCTCACCGACTATCGGACATGGAATGGTGGTTGAGGAAGACGCTCAAGGTTGCGCTGTTGGGTCTTGCCTCACTCCAGCGAACAATTGATCGACAGAGATCACAGATCAGGTGGTTGAAAGAAGGGGACGCCAACACAAAGCTGTTTCAGGCGGTGGCCAATGGTAGGAGATCCAAGAATTATATCGCACAGTTGAAGCACGACGAGGAGATCCTCACGGACCAAGGCAAAATTGAGGACGTGTTCGCCGGGGTATATGACAGGCTGTTGGGTACGGCCAACACGCGTGTGCACTCCTTAAATCTCGATCTGCTGGGCTTGCCACAGCTAGACGTCGCGGACATGGAGGAGATCTTCACGGAGGAGGAGATTTGGAGCGTGATTAAGGAGCTCCCACCAGACAGAGCCCCCAGCCCTGACGACTTCATCGGGTTGTTCTATCACAAAGCTTGGCCGGTGATCAAGCACGATATCATGGCTGCCTTGCTTAAGCTGTATGTGGGGGACGACAGGGGTTTTTTCAAGCTCAATAAGGCGCACATCATGCTTATTCCTAAGACTGCGGAGGCCTTGGAGGTCAAGGGTTTTAGGCCCATCAACCTCCCTCACAGCTTCTCCAAGCTCTTTGCCAAAATTCTGGCCATGCAGGCGCGCAGGAGATTGCATGAAGTAGTTAGCGCAAACCAGTCGGCTTTCACAAAAGGAAGAAGTATCCATGATAATTACCTTCTGGTGAGGCAAGTCGCCCGCAACTATGCGGCTAAGATCAAGGGGCTCGTCCTCAAGCTCGACATCGCGAGACCCTTCGACTCACTCTCGTGGACCTTCCTCCTGGAAGTTTTGAGGGCCAGGGGTTTCGGATGGAAGTGGATCGGTTGGGTTTCCATGCTACTCTGTTCTGCGAGCACAAAGATCATTGTGAATGGGAGCCCGAGACAAGCAATCTATCATGCTAAAGGCTTGAGGCAAGGGGACCCGGTGTCCCCCCTACTTTTCGTGATCGCCATGGACATGCTTACAATGTTGTTTTGCAAAGCTACAAACGCGGGCTTGCTCAGTACGGCCCGCGGCATCCTACCTCTGCAAAGGCTATCTATCTACGCGGACGACGTCGCCATGTTTGTCAAGCCAGAGACGTAGAACCTGCAGTACGTGAGAGAGCTCCTCGAGGTCTTTGGGGAAGCTTCGGGGATCAAGATCAACTTGGCCAAATCAGCGGCTATCCTAATTCATGGTGCAGAGGAGGATGGGCGGAGAGTTAGAGCTATTCTTCGCTGCCAATTGGGTGCGTTCCTGTTTAAGTATCTTGGCATCCCTTTAAAGATCCATCAGTTGTGCCACACATATTGGCACCCGCTCCTTGATCAGGTCAGGAAGGTTGTTCCAGCGTGGCAGAGAGGGCTCATACACAGACCAGGCAGGCTCATTCTTCTCAAATCGGTGGTCTCTGCAAGGCCCATTCACCAAATCATGGTTCTAGATGCCCCGGCTTGGGTTTTCGAGGAAATCAACAAATGGATGCGGGCTTTCTTTTGGGCCGGGAAAGATAAAGTCAATGGTGGGTAGTGCCTTGTGGCATGGGACACAATCTGTCGGCCGACGAGCCTTGGTGGGCTGGGCATCAAGGATCTGAGTCTGCAGGCCATCGCTTTGAGAGTGCGCTGGGAATGGCTACGCAGAACAGATCTGCTTCGACCATGGCAGGGCATCCCACTTGCTGAAGATGCCAAGGCCAAGTCGATCTTCAATAGCTTCATCAAGATTACACTTGGCAATGGGAGAGGGTTATGTTTTGGATGGACAGATGGATTCATGGTTTCACGGTCGGCGAGATCGCTCCATTGATCCCGGAGATGGTTTGCATGAGGGCGCGCAATGCCAGGACTGTCCAACATGCACTGACGGATAACGCATGGCCGCGAGATGTGCAAGGTGACATCTCTTTCCCGGCGCACATGCAGGTGCCTCACTTGTGCCTTGCCATTGCGATGGTACCGCGGGACGATAACCTTCCTGATCAGTTCAGTTGGCCTGCTGACAAGTCCGGAGCTTACACGGCAAGGTCGACCTACCAGAGATTATGCATGGGCTTTGTGCGTTCGCCAACTACTATGGCCATCTGGTGGAGCTAGGCACCGTTGCGCTACAAGATCTTCGCTTGGCTCATGGTTCAGTACCGCTTATGGACGCCTGACAGGCGCGCCCGGCATGGGCTCCAGGACGAGCCATCCTCTTGCTTCACCTGCTTGCAGGACCAGGACAACGTTGATCACATTCACGTGAGATGCATCTATGTGCGGAGGCATGGAATCGCTGCTTTGACACGATGCAAATGAACATTGCACCACCAACCCAGAGCAACACGTTTACCGAATGGTGGTTCCAGCAAAGGACGAGGTTCTCAGGCAAAATTCGTCGTGGTTTTGACTCCTTCGTGATCAGCGCGGCGTGGGCTTTGCGGAAACATAGAAATGTGAGGGTGTTCAATAGAGTGCCCAATCAAAGGGCGCCCGAGCAACTGGCGACGCTTGTGCTTTCGAAGATCAAGGAGTGGTCGCTAGCGGGACTAGGTGTAGGAGGCTTAGATCCTTTTGTGAGAGAGTGATTTTGTTCTACATTCGGTCTTGGTGCTTGTCAAGCAGGATGTTCGCATCTTGCTAGACTGCTTGTAAATATCTTCTGCCTTCTATAAAAATATAGTACGCCATTTTGGCGTACTCTTGAAAAAAAATCCCTTAGTTTTCGCCCACCCACTTATTTCCCTTCCAGTCAACCAAAACGTTCCAGTTCCCAATCAATCTTGTTGAGTGTTATGATTAGTTAGGAAATATGAAATAGACTAGGATATGTTTTGTCTTGTCTTATACTCCAAATTGACCACAAGACTCAAGCAATAAACAACGATTTCATCAATCTCTCTTTATCCCTTCTAACAAGGTATCAGCCTAACCGATCCAAATCCTAGCCGCCTCCGCTGCTTTCGCTCAGCGCGCAACCCGCAGGGAGGTCGCCCTTCATGACCGTCGTTGGGGGCCGCGCCACCCGTACCTAGGGTTCGTCCGCCGGCGGTGTTGACCGGCTGCCGTAGAGAGTCTTTTTCCACGATCGCTCGATACGGAGTTTTCTCTCTCCTTCTGATCGCCTTGATCGGTGATTACCTTTTTAGTTTTCCGATCTAAGTTTGGTTTGTGCCGCCAGCCACCGCGGTCGACCCATGCGCGCCTCTACTCCGACATTGGTGCGGTCGGCCGGCCTCTTCTTCAAATCGGTGGCCACGTACGACAAGGGGGCCCGTCACGACCGTCGTCTGCGCGTTTGCCCGTCCGTCGCCCTGTGCCGGCCGTCACCGCCCTGATCCGACTGGGGCCTCTTCATCACCACCCATCCCTGCCCCGTGCCATCTGCCTCGCTGGCCCCGTCACCGACTGCCTCGGGCTCACCGACTGCCTCGAGGTCGTGCGTCGCTGTTGCGTTGGTCCCTCAAGCCTCGCTACCTGGGCGCCAGTGATGCATGGGCAGCCCGGGTACTAGTGCTGACGCACTCGTCCGCACGTTGACCGTTGCCGCCGGCTTCATCTTCGACTCTGTCAGCACCCCGTCTTCACTGAGCGACGTCCCCGACATCGCACGCGATCGGATTGATCACCCACCTGCCCGCAGTCCACCTCATCTACGTCGTGCGATCGATCTGACCCGTCGGTTGCGCGCGCACATCCGCAGTTTCTGTGAAGATTGTCCCAAGTGCAATGCGCCCCTACACCGATCGAGCAACCGTCTGCTGCTATGTTGCTCCGTCTGGCCACAGCGCCGCTGCCTCATGGTTCTTCTGACAACTGCACCGGCTCATGTGCCGCTGCTGCGTCGCCCCTTCGAACCGTAGCGCCACGACATGCGGTCCCCGCCACTGCCCGAGGCCGTCCCCGTGGCTACACCGACCGGCGCACCGCTGCTGCATCGCCCCTTCGGGCCATAGTGCCGCGGCACGCATTCCAAGCCGCCGCCCCGAGGTCTTCCCGCCGTCGCCGCAACCAACATGTTGCCGTTGTGTCGCCCCTTCGGGCCATAGCGCCGTGGCACGCGGTCCACTTTTCCATCCTCATGTGTCAACTTCCACGTGGTATGCGCCACGCCGCCTCCCTTAGTGGGGGAACACCACCATCCGTGCCGTTCTTCGTCATGTTGTTGGGTTCTCCTCACCTACTTCGAGCATTGCCGCCACGCTCCTAACCTATCCGCCGTCGCCTTCTCAGGCCACTGACGCCGCTCTGCTTTCTCGGCGCCGCTGCCTCTCGTTTACGCGAGCCACGCCGCCCGTCCACCCCCTTCATCTTCATTCGGCACCAGCTCATCGCCAGTGTCGCCGTCATCTTCCTCGACCACTTCATCTACTCCAACAACTGCGGTCGACATCGGCCCCTTCTACCCCACGTTGACTGGCACCGCAATCATCGTCGAGTCCTTTTCTGTTGTCCCCTCCGACTCCTCTGACATGGCGTACAGCTTGTGCAGGTCCCCGTCTACGCATGCCCGGTGCTGGCAACACCGATGCGTGCCTTCGTCCACGACTTGTTCCCGGGCCTGGCAAACCTGGCTCGACGCCTCGTCAACACCGTCTTATTCCCGTCGCACCACTGCTTCGACACTACTGCGCCCATGACTAACTCGCCGCCTACTTGCGTCCGTGGCTCCATGGCGACCTCCTCGACACCGACTATCCCGACTTGACATCAACCACGGCGTTCTTTGCATGGCTACCTCGACCACGGCTACACCACCCACGCTCTCGGCTACTTCGACAACGGCACAAAGGGCTACCGCCCTGCTTAAGCAACCTCGCTGGTTTCCAGTCCAGCCACAACTTTCGCGATGCATCGACCGTTACGACTATGGGGGGGTGTCCGCCGTCTTACCTTCGGATTCTTCTCCAGTCTCTCTGCCTACATCGCTACCGTTGTGACTGTGGAGGATGTTGAGTATCATGATTAGTTAGGAAATATTTTTTTTGAAAAATCAAGGGGGGGGGGAGCTCCCACCTAAATATATTTCTCAAATTTGTAGCCCATTATTTGACTGATTACAAGGTGAAATTACATAAGCATGTGTAACCGTGATAAGAGGTAGGAACGCCATGAGGAGACGGCCTGCTTTT
The DNA here is from genome assembly GCA_034509565.1 of Triticum monococcum. NCBI lineage: Eukaryota > Viridiplantae > Streptophyta > Magnoliopsida > Poales > Poaceae > Triticum > Triticum monococcum. The sequence goes on from CM067843.1 coordinate 483,286,575, forward strand.
GCTCTGTTTTCTTCATCCGGTGCATCCAGAGCATGAGATCATCATCAATGATTCTCCTAAGTGTGAGGATACTGCGGTTGTTTTGCTGCCTGAAGGTCATAGCATTTCTGGAGTCCCAAATCTTCCATAGAATAATGAGGAGGATGGAGTGCCAGATTGCCGCATCCAGCTGAGAAGGGAGATGGCAGTCCCAAAGATCATCGATGGTGGCCGAGGAGGAAAGGCCAATCCGTTGCCATATCCGCTGAGCGGGCATAGTGAGTCAGAGACCATGTGCTTGCGGAGTAGGATGCTTTTGGAGTTGAGTCGATCCCGGAACAGCAGCCATTGTAAAAGCGTCGCCCATGGTCAGCGTGTAGGCGGCCCTGGTGGAGAAGCATACGCCACCATTGAGGTAGCGCTCGTCTGGCCCAGTCAACAGTTGGAAATCCTGCAGGAGAGACAACTCAGAGCACAACCCGGCAGTAGCATTAGAGGTTAAGCAGTTCCGTAGGATTGAATCTAAACCGTAGTTAAAAACAGTAGCCATACGAGCGAGGGGTATAGTGGTGTGAGAGTAGAGGCACGGGAATAATATAGTGAGAGGTTTCTGGTGAATCCTTACGTCCAACCAGAAATATGTATTAGTACCAGAGTTGGATATGTTCTGACTTGCACCAATCTCTCTCTATCCTTCTAACAAATCTTTATATAAACACCTTCCAACGACTGGCACCGCACCAAGCTATTGTTGGCAGCTGGCTGGTGAAGTTTGCATAAGCACCGTTCTCCGTACGTGAGCCGGAAGTAGGAGATGGTCTTCCATAACATCCTCCCCGAGATAGGCGCCCACTGGCTCGTCAACTTGTACCGCTCGGCCAGGAAACTCCGCAGCTTGCAGAGCAAGCCATCTACCGTTGCCGCCTCCGGGTGCACCATCCCGGCCGCTGCCGGAAGGACGGTGCTGTACGACTTCCACGGCGGGATCCTGAGGTCCAGAGCTCTCTTCCCCTACTTCATGCTCGTCGCCTTTGAGGGCGGTAGCTTTCTCCGGGCGCTACTCCTCCTCGTCTTCTTTCCTCTCGTATGGATACTCGGCGAGCACTCCGACGCCAGCCTCAGGGTCATGGGCTCATGGCGTTCGTCACCTTCGTCGGACTCAGGCCACGGGACGCTAACCTCGTGGCCCGCGCCATCCTGCCCAAGTTCTACATGGAGAAGCTCAACGCGGAGGTGTACGATCGCTTGTGGCTGCCGGCGAAGAGGAAGGTGGCGGTGACGAGCACGCCGAAGGTGATGGCGGAGTGGTTCCTCAAAGAGTACATGGCCGCGGACATAGTTGTCGGGAATGAACTTCAGATGATTAAGGTTGGTCGCCGCTGCTACTTCACCGGGCTGCTGGGCAGGTTAGGGCCATTGCCGGGCGGCATGACGGAGAAGGTCCTGAGGTCGGAGTTTGGAGTGGACGGCGGCATGGCCGACCTTGCCGTTGTCGGGAACTCCAACCCACTTAATCACCACTTCACCTCCTACTGCAAGGTTCGTACATTCGTGCTTAACAGTCTACTAAAGTTCTATAGTTAATTATTTATTAGAGTGCTGTTTGCCTAATTGTAGTTCTACTCATATATCACCCGATCAAGTTAGGACTTCTTTAAAGATATGACAAGTACGTTCTCGATCGATTGCATTGTTATTTGGACGAAAATGAAGTTACAGGGCCACCCGTCCGTGTGCGGTCACGGCCTCACGGCTCACTGCAAAACTGGACCGTGATCACAGGATTGTGGCGGAGCCCCCAAAAAAATTGAAGGGTGTCCTATCGTCAATTTTAAGTGTGATCTTCTGGAACAGTATCTGTGGCTCTTCGGTGTCACACACCCCTATATAAATATAGCATTAAAAACATATTATGAAAATTAAAAAAAATCCAAAATTATGGGATATGAAACCTGGGTGCCCATTATACATCGGTGTTCAGTTCTGTGGGGAATGGATGACCGTGATAATGTCAGTAAAAACGAGAAAAAATGCGTATATATAGAAGAGAAAAACTGGATGTAACATATGTCGGACCATAACTCCCGCGCCGTGGATAACACGGGCATCCATTCCCCATGAAAATGAACATGGGAGCACAATGGGCACCGAGGTTTCATATCTCAGAATTTTAGATTTTTTTTTATTTTCCTGAAATATTTTTAATGCTATTGTCATATAGGGGTGTGTGGCACCCGGGTGCTCCAATGCATTTCCCGTCATTTTATCCCTTATATGAACTGCTCATTTCCGTTCTTTTAAAGGGGAAAACAATAGGTAGTTTTTTTTAGAAAAAAAACTGTAGGTTGTTGATTGTTCTAAGACAATACTATAAAAATGTATCCCTGCAAATGGTAAGGAAGTACAATTATAAGGAGAGCCAACAGAAACTAAATATGACGTTACATAATGTGCAACCAGCCTTCCAACTTTAATTGTTTGATCATGTCACTATTACTAGAGCCGTAGAGCGGAGTCTTTGGACCCACCCCATCTGATCCCTAAATCTTTGAACCCGTCCCCGTCTGATCCCAAAATATCGATGTTAAAATTCGATACATTGCTCGTTCTTGTTCTGAACGGCAGTCTATTTCCAGAAGGAATCTTGTATTTTATCATACTCAATCGTATCGAACTGCCATCTACGAAACTTAGATAAGTTGCAAAGATGACAACCTCCAACATGCACATATCTCAATGTAGTTGGAGTGCAGCTAGGATCTTGGCTATATCTAACCCACTTTTCCAAATTGCATTTCTTACAATTGTTACGGTATTTTACGTTACACATTAGTTCGCATAACTTTGATAGCAAAATGAAATTGCAAGTGTACTTGTAAGTTCTATAAAGAAGTGAGTATGAATTGTGACCTATATATCAAATAATTTATGGCAACAATCTTAGCCCAAATACTTTTTTTTCAAAGAGGGGATTAAAAACAACTGCCTCTGTATCATGCTGATGCACATAGCGGAAAAAAACCATACCTTACAACTCAACGGAGTTTCACTATGCTAAGCCGACAAGGGGACTATGTGGGCAACTAGGATAAAACATTAAGCTACATATCTTCATCCTGGTTATATTTTTTTCAACTTACCATTGGTTTTTCATGTATCAATTCAAATATTTTGTAATTACCCGAGTTCAAGTTCACTATAATCACATAGTGCATGAGAAAGCTGGGAAGTGGTTCGGTTTTACTGTCCTAAGTTGGGGAGTTACTGAATGGCTCCATTCAATGGTTTTATAGTGTACTCCTTAGGCCCAAAAAAGATGAGGTTCCGAACATTAACATGGCCGTCTGAACATAATGTTTACCATTAGTTTGTAGTCGCTCTATCCCATAATATAATGTGCATTGATTTGCAAGAAAGGCAAGCTTCAGAAATTTGGACCGAATTTAAGAGGAAATTTTCTATATCTGCAATATCAAATATATACCATATGAAAATACATTTCATGATGAATCTAATAGTATTGATTTGATATTCTTGATGGTGATAAAAAAATTATATTTTGGTCAAAATTTATGAAGTTTGATTTTTTTTAAATCTAATACGCATTATATTTTGGGATGAAAGAAGTATTTGGTATAGCTATAAAACTTGTGTTCAAATAAAAGTTATCTTACAGAAGCATTTTGGGGACAAATTTATACATAATACTTTCATACATTGAATCAAAATAGTATACTCCCTCCGTTCATAAATATAAAATGTTCTAACTTTTTATTGAATCAGATATATTTAGACATGTTTTAGTATATTTGTTCACTCATTTTAGTCCGCGTGTAGTCTATATTGAAATTTTCAAAACATAGTATATTTGTGACAAGAGGAGTAGAGTTTTTTGGGCGGTAATCATTTAAGTTTGGCCAAAAAAAATGTCAAACCAAGTTTTTTTCGACAGTAGGGAATGTAGCACTAGTGGGTGTTTCGTTGGGCAGAACTTTGTTTGAGAGGCTAGCATGTGGTGTGAGTGTTGTGCTTTCGTCCAAAGTGAAAGAACTACAACGTCAACTCCAAAGAATACAATGTTACACCATGTAAGATGAGATGCTTAATGCTAACAACATCATTACATGTGCACACTTCAGAATTTACACAGGAAGGCATATAACTTGCCTAGACACACTAAGAGCAAGTACAATAGCATGTTTATAGCCCACTTACATGGTCATTTTGCCTATATGGAGAAGAGAGACATGAAAAAGTGAGGAAAGTGGGCTCTCATGCAAGAGCTTAACTATATACGCGCTCCTAGGAAGATACAACAAATATGAAGAAAGCGATAGTGAGAATATGAGAAAGCATACTACTTTTGTAGGCACTTTTTAGCTAACTTTATTGTGTGAGTGGCTATAAATGATGACTATATATGACATGGCAATATCATATAGTCAACAGTTGACTGCACTATTAACCATGCTCTAAGGCGTATAGCTTAGCATCGTGGCGAGACCAGATATGATCAATTTGAGGTCAGGTTTGTAGTTATGTAGGATTAAGCGATGCACAGTGGAACTCCACTCTAATAATCTGCATACCATTGCGACCAGTTGCACGGTTGGTGCGGCCTCCATCGTCTCCATAGGACCGAGGCAGTTCGTGGGTCTCGTCGCCGATGCTCCTCTGCTTGATCGGATGTAACCTCCCCCGGGTCCTTAGGAGATCCTGGGATGATGGGGCTAGCCGGTGAGCTGATGTCGACACGACCTACCCCCTTAGAGATGAATGTGAAGGAGCCAAAGGTTAGGCTCTCTCCCGGCGGAAGGCCGCCAGAAGCAGAAAAATATTTGATCCAAGATCAGTCTCCAGCCAGCGCCACCCATGCCTGGCGCACTAACTGGTGCAAAATACCGCCAGTTTCCTCGGTATGGGTCCAAGCGCAACTGGAAGTCCTGGATTGAAGGTCACACCAGGGTTTATCTTGGTTCGGGCCTCTGAAGAGTAATACTCTACGTCCTTCTGGTTTTCATTATTCATGGTGGAGGGATACCACATGCGAGGGGTTACAATGGTGTATGAGATTGCTACCGAGAGTTTTCTACCTATGGATAGATGATGAGGAGGACCCTAGGCCTCCCTTTATATAGACATGAGAGGTCCAGGGTTTACATGGCGGCAGATGCGATCAGGGGCACTTCCGCCTTCTAATCTTGGAGGGCACGAAGGTCGTCATCGCCTTCTAGGGTTTGCTCCTTGTAATGGGCCTAGTGGGCTCCTTATAGTTGATGAGGCTGGGCTCCGTGGTGCTTAGCCACCCTCGATACATAGGACCCCATCAGTTGCCATCACTCAAAAGATGGATGGTCGCAGAGGATCCTCTAGCGACGGTGGCAGCTAAACGCCTCCTCCTTGCCTTTGACATGGTCGTGAGGAGGGGAAGTGGTCAGGGAAAATCTGGTGTCGCGCTCGCTCGAGGCACTCACAAGAGCGCAAAAACGGTGAGAGAAAGGAGAAGCGGCCAAAATGGGGCAAAAGTAACCCTCCACACAGTGTGCCTTTAAATAAGCGAGCGGAGGTGAAACGGTTAGCATTGAAATCTCACCAGTAATGGGATTCAAAACGCAATGTTGTCAAGTCATCTACCACACGGAATCAAATCCCACGTCGTCATAGGAGTAACCGCCCGAACCATGCGCTGTAATTGAGGCAACATCATTACTTCGTGGTTTCACCCGCATGCCACGTACAGCCGACTACTACTACTACGACTACGGTCCATCATGTGCACGTTTTGCATGGGACCCAAGGTGACCACACCTTGGTACAGTGGCACGTGGCGTAACCCACTCGATGTTCCGCACTTAATGCGCGCAATCGATGGGACATTACGGTCAAATGTTCCGTTTGGCCACTGTCATCCTTCGTGTTGCCTATGGTTCGGTTTTGACTAAACCTTGACCATGTTAGGCGTCACATCATGCAGTGGGCAAACCAAGAGAGGGGTACCAAGTACCTCTCCAAGCAGTTCTATGTTTGCACTTGGTGCTCTACCAAACACGTTCATACTCAGACATTCATTTTTGTTTAGAAAAAGGAGTCAATGACTACCTCTCACAAGTCATAGCTCACTCGAGACGCCAAGCATATATGGATTCGGCAACCCCTGTGACACTAGCTAGTTACCCCCCTAACCAAATGCCCAAGTCGGATGGCTGAGTTTTGAAGATGAGGATTGGCATAAACTAGCAATGACCCACTAGGATAAGACCAGGTGTTCTTCAACATCACTCGGGATCCATGATATGCTCTCTGATGAGCCACAAGCCAGGCTCCCCGCTAAGCATGTAGGGTATTAATGAATCTGCTACTTAAAATTGCTTTTAGGTAACCTTTTCGATACGCTTCGAGAAAGGCCTCGACTTAGTCGGCTAGATGACTATCACAACCAGTTTCCACCAAAAACTTTCCTCATCCAAGGAGTCGGCGCTATCCCAAAGACCTTGAAGGACTCGGGGGGTTACTGGCGGTGGGATCCTCCGGGGTAGGCCCACGATCAGGATTCGACCCAGTAGGCTCAAATGGGCTGAGCTTTTGCCAAGAGATTCACTCGGCTGGCTCGATATCGATCAACCCAGTTGACATAACAACCAAATCACAATCGTCAGAGAAGCTCACGTCCATTAGACTGGCTCAGATGTGGTCACTCAAAACACCCACTGTATGTGAAGAATCCAGGTACGTCGCATGGTGTAGGCTTGATAGATTGTCTGCACAAAAATCTCAAACCATGAATATTGCGGCAAAAGCCCCACGACATTGATGACGTGGACAATTTTACCTATCAGCTACAACGACATGAACCTTTGAATGATACTCCTATAGGTCTGTCCCCTAATTTCTCCCACCTACCACCTTAATTATCTTCCACAGCTTTGATCCCGTTCCTTCCTCTCATCCCCATATATCCGTTGCCGATGAATCTCCTGTAAACCCGCACTACCACAGTGCGACTGCCAAGAGCCCACAACTGGCACGCACCACCCACCTTCATCGTCTCTCCTATCCCGAGCACTTGGCCCTTTGTAGCAGCAAGACACCATCAGAAAGGCAAGTTGGTGAAGCTTGCACAGATACAGTGTCCGTGCGGACATAGGAAACAGGAGATGGTCTTGCACGCCATTCTCCCCAAGATAGCCGTCCACTGGCTCATCAACTTGTACCGCGCGGCCAGGAAGCTCCGCAGCAATGCCTTCCAGTACTGCCGTAATTCCACCACCACCACCAAGCCGTCCACCGAAGCCATCTCCAGCTCCGAGCGCACCATGCCGTCCGCTGCTGATAGGACGGTGGTGTGCGACTTCCACGGCGGGCTCCTGAGGTCCACCGGCATCTTCCCCTACTTCATGCTCGTCGCCTTCGAGGGCGGCAGCCCGCTCCGGGCGCTGGTGCTGCTCGGCTTCTTCCCCCTTGTATGGATACTCGGCGAGCGCTCCGACGCCGGCGTCCGGATCATGACGTTCGTCACCTTCGTCGGGCTCAGGCCACGGGACGCGGACCTTGTGGCCCGCGCCGTCCTGCCAAAGTTCTACATGGAGAGGCTCCACGCACAGGTGTACGACCACCTGTGGCTGCCGGCGAAGAGGAAGGTGGCGCTGACGAGCACGCCGAGGGTAATGGCGGAGTGCTTCCTCAAAGAGTACATGGCCGCCAACGTGGTTGTCGGGTGCGAGCTTCAGATGGTTGAGGTAGGGCGCGTGTGGTATTTCACCGGGCTGCTGTGCGGGTCAGGACCAGGCCCGGGCCTGGGGCAGAAGGCGCTGAGGGAGGCGTTCGAAGCAGACGGCAACATGGCCGACGTTGCCGTCGTCGGGAGCTCCAACCCACTCGACCACCTCTGTGCCCCCTACTGCAAGGTGCATTCGTTCGCGCTTTTTCTCCTTATTACTCCACTATATAGTACTACGTACGATTGTCTTTAGTTCATCACTGTACCCACGTAGTCCCAAGTCCCAACGTTCCCAAGTGGTGACTTCTTTTGCATTGTCTTGCGTGCTTAAATTCAGCGTGGTGCCCTACAGTTTTGTTCTGTTAATTTTTATGAAAAATGTTACTAGAACATCTTATATTTATAAACGGAGTGACTAGTACTTACCCAAGCACAGGGCACAATTACTCGTCCAAACGTACTCTCGCATCCTCCTTTTCAAAAGAATATGTACATGTAAATGACATCCGATAAAATGCATCAACAAGTTGATTTACCCCTGTGAAGCTAACTAGCTAAGGGAGTGGTCATTTTGCCCTTACAATTATTATGCCAGCACCTGAAACATCATGTACAGATGAGCGGAGAGAGGTAAGCCTTTTGCACCAACGGATTTCTCGACGAGCACTGCTATGCACATTACACTTTGCCAACGATTTCTGCACGACAATCAATTGCTTCCGTCCATGCATGGCAACAGACGTCCATCGTGCAGCGGTCGTGCACGCCATTCATCGTCTGCACATCAGTTCCGTTTGTGGACGCTTCCAAGGAATAATGGGGAGAGAGACTCTTTTGAGCGCAAGGAGATAAGTCACATATGTAATGGGGAGTACCTTTTTTTAATCACTTTCAGCTATCGCGTTCCCAACCGTCTCCATTAATAATATTTAGAGAGAAAAAAGACGTGACCGTACTACGCGGACAGGACTCCCTGTCTTGTACGTGTGGCAGCATGATAAGTGTGGGGTCGGGAAGAAAAATAGGGGAAGGGATGTACCACTCCTACTTGAGCAATAACACACCGACGGGCCGACACTAGGCAACTCAAATTTACTTTTAGATTTTGGCTACACGCTTTTTTGGTACTCTGGAGGCGGAATGGATACACATTTTCTTTTACTGGACAGAAGAGATGGATAAACTTGGCGAGACACTGGGAGTGTCCGATCTCAGATCCAATCTCTGGTGTGGTCGGTACATGGGAACCTTTAGTGTGTTTGGTGACAGTTAAAACCTTGTGCTTCCTCCCAAGGCACCTCCCGCAAGTGCCTATACAGCGGAAACATCGGCACCACAGGACGAGGCATTAACTTGGAATTGCATTGAAGCTTTGCATCTGTATTGAAGTGGCAGCACAGTGGGGAGTTACAGGAGTGATGAGAATGGATTTTGCGCGCTTCTGGCAGAACATTTTTTTTAAAAGGAGATTAAGATCTCCGACCTGTGCATCAATCCATACATACGGTCATCTTTATTTATTATTCAACATAGGTCTAACAAGAACATATATCAAGCCACCCGAAGCCATCACTCACACCTCAAAACTTGATAATATGGAGTGCTCTCACTTTTCATATCTAAAACCGGTGCCGTCGTCGATCCACCCACATAATGTATCGGACCCACAGCCGGTGCAGTAGACCTAAAGGCGTACATCACATGCACACGTTTTAGACAACGCCATCATCATCGAACCGCCGACCCATCTTACCCAAAAAGTATTTCGCCCGCTTTATAGATAAAGCCAACCGCCCAAGCCAAACATCCAATAAGGTTCACAGGTTCCTTGCTAGTCCATCCATCCGTCGACGGTATCGCTCAGTTAAGAAAATTTGAAAACTAGGTTGAAAGCTTTGAAAAACAAAAAAAATGATATGTTGATATGAGGTTGAATCATGTGCCAGTAATTTATTGTGAAATAGTAATTTATTCGCAAGGTATGCAAAAAAAAACGTTGGTGAGCTAGAATAGCCATGTTTCTAATAGAAGTGTCTGCATTTGTTATTTTTCTCACAACTTACAACACATGGTAGAAAGCATGGAACCCCGTCTAAAATCAACCGGTGAATCTCGAATCAAAGTGAGGGCCGCCTCTTTGACAAAATAAGTTGGTGAAGAGAAAAAGTTATATTATACTATGTGTTTTGGTTGGTGATGGCAACGCTATCAATTGTGCTTTTGTCGACCTAGGCCAGACTTAATTTTCTTGTTTTGCTTTAGGGTTTTTAATGAGGGTCTGGATCCCTTGAGGTGTTTTACCAACCAAGGCCAAAGAGAGATAATGGAGAGTTGTCCGAAATGAGCATAGATTGTGTTTTACAAGAAACTTGAGTAATGCAAATGAAATTATGCCATTTACATATGAGATTAATTTTGATAAATTTGGATGGGTGGAAAACATAGTTTTTTGGAAAAGGAGCAACCAAGCCCACCCGAGCTCTAGTGAGCACTTTAAAAAAATCCATGACATACATCTCAAAATATTCTGAAAATATTTTTCCATGTACATATAGATGTACTCGACATATTCGTATAATTTATTAGGAAGCACAATCATGTGAGCTACACAATAAAAGGAAGAACTCATGGATTTATAATAGTAAAGTGTGTGTATGTGTGTGTGTGTAATATTTGCCATATTACAGTGTATAATAACATATATTATATTTGATAGATAAATTGAACCTCGCTATTGAATTCATACTCCAGCCCATTGGGGTCTTGAACTTAAGACCTCTTGGCTCGGTTATCACATTAAATTCATGCTGCAGTCAACTATTCCAATAGTCCGAACTGATGGAGAGGGATGGGCAATATGTTTCAACATGGTATGGGAGCCATACATACACATAAAAAATGGAATTATTACTATTATCTTCAACTTTTTAGAAAATCCGGGTAACTTGAGGTCGAGATCTAGAAGAGATTTTCTACTTAACATCTCACACACTGTGGACGTGGATGACCTAAAGGCCTAGGAGCGAGAACTTTATTTCACCTTCAGGGAGTCGCCACTGCATCGACTTACTAAGCAAGGCACATAAACCCTAAACAGACTAGAAACACCTAGAGACAAAAGCAAGAGCCCTTCTGTCGGCAAGGGCTAGGATCCACCGCACGTCCCTCAGCCTAAGGTCACAGAAACGAGGTAGATCGGCGGTGGCTCCAATAGGAGCTTGTGGAAACCTCACACGCGGTAGTCGCACTCGCAACTATGGGAGGCTATTTTGGTTCCCCTCTATCTGCCCCTTTTGCATTGTTTCTTTTTTGCCAAAACGAACGGACAAATGGTGGTCCATGGTCTGTTTTGTTTTGTAGTTGTGGCCCAGTCTTGCTCCTTACCATCCAACCACGGACTGTGCAATCTATGTGTACATTGCGTTTGACCGAGCCAGCCATCATAGAAATACCTAAATTATTGTCTAACAAAATATGAATGGTACCCGTACTTTATTGTGGGAATTGGTTAGAATTATTTAATGATTTTTATATGAAGCATTTGTATTTATGTTATTAATATAATAATTAAAACCAAAATACATATAATTTGTTGTATTTCATCTCTCCGTATATATTTAAAGAAAATGTAAAGTTATGTCGTCCATTGAAATCTCCTCCAACTTAATCTATGTTCCTCTCTCCCTATTGATGTTTTCCTTAGCAAAAAACATCTACTTTTTTTGACAAATAAATTTTGTTTTCTTTAGTAAGCAAATAAATGCTTAGCAAACAAGTATTTACATAATAAAAGCATTTTTACACAATTTAATTAATATGGTCAACACATGCACAATTATGTACTTATTTTATAGTATTAGAACATTTTGAATATAAAAATATAAGTAGCATGTGCAGTGCATGTTAATGTAGTTCTTTTTTCATGCAAGGTGATATGTTAAGTTGGTATAATTGTTTGTTGAGAGGATCAAAAGTAGTATGGATCAAATATTTAGGTACAATGTATTCTACAAAAAATTGAATACCTTTCAAGCTTTTTCTAAACCATGCATCAAATAAAAAAGGCTAACATGTGGGACTAGGAGAAGCATGCACACCTATATCCTTGGCAATTTAGTTAGTTTGGAGAACCTACTAGATGAGTGTCGTCACTAAGACTAATCACTAATAGAATTTTAAATCACTAGAGGATAAGACATGCTTTGTTGCGCCATTATTTAGTTTTGGTTTTATTTATTTTCCTCCAAAATGTTATTATGGAAATTCTTATTTATGAATATATTTGGAAATTCAAGAATATAGTTTAAATTCTTAAGCATTTTGGTAAATTAAAAAAAATCTTCCAAATTGTGAACATTTATTGAAATCCATGAAGATTATTCATATGCGTGAACTTCTTTAGATTTACAGATATTATTAAAATCCTTGAACATTTTGTAAATTTTGTGATCAATTTATAAAATCCTGAAAAATTATGAAACTCATGAACACAAATTATAATTCATGAGTATTTTTTCCATATTCGTGCAGAAATTGTCATGTAATAAACATTTTTTGATTCATGAATATTTTTAAAAATTGTGAACTTTTTTTAAAGTGTTTTTGGGTATACCTGTGCAACGAGGGGTCAGAGGTGTGGTCAAGGGGAAGAGGCCGTTGACGCGGGAGATATTTTTGATGGAACTGTATAGGGTGTGTGATCTACGTGATGAAGGAACAGATGCCCGCAAAAGCACCCCCCCCCCCTCCCCCATACCTGTCCAGTTTGATGGATTTCAGATAATTGGATACATCCACGGATCGATATGGTATCAAGTTGGATGGCTCGCAGTGTCCAGACAGTTCGGGTCCGGACGTTTTGAGGGTCCACATTGAATGCCCTCATGTCTTTTGGCTAAACACAATTGTTTGTGTCTTCCATGCCCCTTGATGAAAATACTTTCAATGAAAAGGCATGCCCTTTAATAATGTCTATTCATCCATAAACATATTTGAAAATTAAGGAAAACAAGCATAATTACTATTAAGTTAACATGTTAGAAATCTCATATTGTAAGTAACATAAATGTGACCAGTGAAATTGCCTTAACGAGCCTAGAGAATTCATGTATCAAAATGTTAACATCTCAACTTGCTTTTATATTTAAAAAAAATTGAATTTTATAATACAACCTCTGCAAGCAAATGTAAGACGTTTTAGATCACTTTAAACCTGACTGGCGGTACCCAATAAATTTAGGTGTGTAAATGGACGGGTCACTGATAGAAGACTTAGAGGGTGTTTGGATCACTAGAGACTAGAGACTAGAAACTAGTAGTAGTCACCTTTAGTCAGTAAACCTCCAAACACCCCTGACTAGTGGGTGACTAAAACTAGTTTAGTCCCTAGTCACCCCACCCCCAACTTTTACTGACTAGAGACTAGTAGTAGTCACCTTTAGTCAGTAAACCTCCAAACACCCCTGACTTTTACTGACTAAAGTCCCCCCCCTCTCTCCTCTAATTGGTGTTGCACAAGAGACATTTAATACTGAGACATTTAATGCTGACTAGTAGTAGTCACCTTCCAAACAAGGCCTGACTAAAAACTTCTAGTCTGACTACTACTAGTCACATGACTAGAGAGTATCCAAACACCCTCTTAATAGACAACTGCAGTGACTTTTTTTTTGAACATCACTAGAGACATAAGTGCTCATATACACGCACAACTACAGTGACTGGTCTACTGGTTCTTCGCTTTGTTGGCTAGAGCTTCTACGTTTATCCTATACGCATATGGATCAATTGGTTTTCAACCGACTAGTAATACGTAACGAAAAGAATGAGAAACCAAATTGTTAAATCTCAGCCGACTGAGACTTAATGATGCTATATTCATAACACATCTTATACGAACATCCGTGTAAAATTTTCTATTATTTCTTATTTATTCTTTTTATATGTCTCAGTCAACTGAAATCTAACCATACATACTCGAAAGAAATTTATCCTTCGCTGTTCATTTTCTCCCGAAGACCATTCTTTCCCACGGTTACTGAATCTTGACCGGTGGCCTGGTTTAACGCAGGAGCTTTACGTGGTCAGCTGGGAGAGTGGCAAGACCGCCCGTCTGCCGCGCGAGAGGTACCCGAAGCCGCTCATCTTCCACGACGGACGTCTGGCCTTTCTGCCCACCGCCCCCGCCATGCTCGCCTTCTTCCTGTTTTTGCCGCTCGGTTTTATACTCTCCGTCATCCGCATCTCCATTGGCATCGTCCTGCCATACAACATCAGCTTTGCAGCCAGCGCGCTCGCCGGGGTCTGCTTCCGCACCTCCGGCCGCCGCGTCCCGGAGGCCGGCGCCAAGCGCAGGGGCGTCCTGTTCGTGTGCACGCACCGGACGCTGGTGGACCCGATCATGCTTACCGCCGCGCTGCAGAAGCCCGTGCCAGCCGTGACGTACAGCCTCAGCCGGCTCTCGGAGATCATCGCGCCCATCAAGACGGTGCGGCTGACGCGCGACCGCGACCACGACGCCGCCATGATGTCGCGGCTGCTGGAGCAGGGAGACCTCGCGGTCTGCCCCGAGGGCACCACCTGCCGCGAGCCCTACCTGCTGCGGTTCAGCCCGCTGTTCGCCGAGCTGGCCGACGACATGGAGCCCGTGGCGCTGGACGCGCAGGTGACGTCGCTGTATGGCACCACGGCCAGCGGCCACAAGTGGCTCGACCCCGTGGCGTTCTTCGCCAACCCTGTGCCCGCGTACCGGGTGGAGTTCCTCGGCGCCGTGCCACGGGATCAGACGCGCGCAGGCGGGAGGACCAGCGCCGAGGTAGCCAACTGGGTCCAGCGCCGGCTCGGCGAGGCGCTTGGGTTCGAATGCACCGGGCTCAGTCGCCGTGACAAGTACATCATGCTCGCCGGGAACGACGGCGTGGTCCGCAAGTAGAGGACTCGCGCAGCAGCTGAGCGTGTTCTCAAGATACACGCGTCCTGCAAATCAAAATTCGCCAAATATTTACTCCTATCCGGAAGTAACGTAATCTGTTCGGGGAGTAGTGGATCTATTGAGTTTTCTCTTACTCGTGTGTTGACAAAAACTGGTTTGCTGTCAGAGTCGATAAATAAACGACTGTACTGAAATCTAATCAAACTACGACCTCTTGTTTCTTTCTTTTTTTCTTTTGAAGCTACGACGTCTTGTTGTTGTTAAGGGCATTTCTAACTCCCTAAAAGTTGGGATGATCGGGCAGAATAAAATTAGTGAAGTAAATTTTTACTCCATTAATGTTGACCGCACCCAGTCAATCCTATATAGTTAGTTGAGTAAAAACAAGATTTTATAGATTTTGTGTCATAACCGCTTCTACTGAAACACTACACAATATAATTCAAGAATGTTAAAACTAAAATATGCATAGCATAACCGTCATAACATGTAGTATAATCATGTGGAATTTCAAAAAGAGAGAAGTGCATATTACACCCCTCAATTCTAGCCCTAGTCTAATATACACCCCCCAACTCCAATACCATCTAGTTTACACCGCCCAACTCTCAAAACCGGCTAGAATTCAACCCTCCCCTCCTCGTTGACCGGTTTTGACCCAGTTGACCACTTTTGACTGGTTGACTGGATGAACAGTAACTAAATAAAAAAACACTTTTTCAACGAGTGAACAGTAAATTCGGAGGAAAAAAGTTGGAAATAAAATTCAACAAACAATTTCGATTTTTTACTGGGTGAATAGTAAATTCAATAAATTACTATTTTTTCAAAAAGATCAGAATTCTTTTTGCATGGACGATTTTTAGTGCGTGATGTCCATGCCAATTTTCAGCTTGTTTGGACATTTGAGTGGTATTTTAAGAAAAAAATATCGGCCCGAACTGTACACGAACAGTTAACTGTTTCACAAACATCACATTTGTCTTTTTTGCTGAGAACTACTCAGATGTCCGAACAAACTAAAAATTGGAACGAACATCACGCACTCAAACATCATCCATGCAAAAATAATTCATAATTTTTTTATTTTATTTTTCGGAATTACTGTTCACATGAACAAAAAAATAATTTTTTAAAAATAAAATTATTTTTTGAAATTGTATTTTTTTTGAATTTACTGTTCATTCGGTGAAAGAATGTGTTTAAAAAAACTAGTTACTGTTCACCCAGTCAACAGGTCAAAACTGGTCAACTGGGTCAAAACCGGTCAACAAGGAGGGGAGGATTGAATTCTGGCCGGTTTTGAGAGTTGGGGGGGGGGGGGGGGGGTGTAAACAAGATGGTATTGGAGTTGAGGGGTGTATATTAGACTAGGGCTAGAGTTGAGGGGTGTAATATGCACTTCTCTCTTTAAGAAAATGCAAAGTTTGACAAAAACTCATCACTTCAAACAAAACGAAATCCAAAATCACCATGTATATGTTGTCGATCGAGCCAGCCAATGGTATGCACCACCACCCCCTTAGCTAGCCACCAGCACTCAACAAGGTTCTCGGCGAAGAAGTCAACTCTACCATCCTCTTGACCATCATCACCACCACCATCCTCTCGGCCACCACCATCACCACCACCCCCTCGGCCACCACCATCACCACCACCACCACCTCAGCCACTGCCAACATTCCTAAGAGAGGCTTCCAAGATCTCTTCACGAGTGAGCTCCCAACACTTCCTTGCAGTTTCATCCATTGTGTTTGCATTCATGAACATGATAGCATGTTTTCCGGTCTTTTTGGCATCACGAATCCTCTTCTTCTCAAGTGCAAGCCTACGCTCTTCCGCCTTCAACTTTCTCTCTTCGGCCGCCAACTTGGCCTTCCATCTCTCATCATCCAACACCTTGAGCTCATTCCACCTCGCCATCTTCTCTTCTTTGTGTTCGGCCGCGAGGTAGGCAGTTCATCGAGCACTTGGCGGCCGTGATGCTTGTTGCCAGTTGCGGTCGCGCCCATGCCAGACGAGTGGCCGTAGGGGGCGCCAGAGTAGCTGCACGAAGCACCGACCTTGCACGAGGCGCCATTCTGGCCTCTTCATCTTCTTCTTTGTGGCCGCCTCCGCGAGCGCCGCCGCCGCTGCCGTCGGCTTTTAAGCTTGTTTGGCTTCGGCGGGTGAGCGGCGAGCCATTGCTCGAGAGGCAGTGCCCACCCCGGAGGCCATTGCCGCGGTTGTAGGAGGAGCTTCGACCCTGCTTATTTTTTCATCCCCAAACTCTTCTTCGGCACGGGCGGCGACACACAAGTGATTTCTGGCAACGGAAAGCCAGTGGCGGTGACCGGCAGGGTGAGGGAAGGGTCCGACTATCCATTCCGGCCGAAGGGACGGTCATCAATGGCGGCGGTGGGGCGTGGGTGCGGCGGCAACGGGAGAGAAGGCGGCGCGGGATGGGAGAAAGGGAGGCGACACTTTTACTCGGTCGTGGCAGGAGTGAGTATATTTAGGGAGATTGGAGGGGGTATTGGGAGGTGGAGGATAATTTTTAGTCCACTATACCGGTTAGGGGATCGGTTAGGTGCGCCGTAAGGGAGGATAACCGAATTTATTCTTGCTTACGGCCTTACTGGGGATCGGTTAGAAATGCCCTAACAGAGGTACACTGCACAAACATCTAAGGTCCACCGACATGGTTTGCGACTCCTATGTTTTGAAATGGCAGGATTCCTGCGCATTAAGAAGAAAATAGTTCCTTAGTTAATTAGGTAAACCGAAAAGCATGGAAAATCATATGAGAACCATCACAACCGTTGAGCGGTACACACAAGATACACCATGCTGATACGTCTCCAACGTATCTATAATTTCTTATTGTTCCAAGATATTATAGTATCATCTTGGATGGTTTATATGCCATTTTATATCATTTTTTGGACTAACTTACTAACCCAGTGCCTAGTGCCACTTGTTGTTTTTTGTTTGTTTTTGGTTTTCCAGAAAATAAATACCAAATGGAGTCCAACAGCTACGAAATTTTTTGATGATTTTTTACTAGACAAGAGAGACCCTAGAAGCTTCGAAAGAAGACCAGACGGCAATCGAGGAGACGACAAGGCAACAGGGCGCGCCCTGTTATATTGTGGGCTCCCTAGGCTCTGTCTGACCTAATTCCACTTATATAATTTCTAAAATATTGGGAAACTAATAGAGAGCCACCTGAAACCCTTTTTCCGCCGCCGCAAGTTTTTGTTCTTCCGTAGTCCCAACTAGAGGCTTTTTGGTACTCTGTCGGAAAGGAAATCGATCACGGACGGCTTCTACATCATCCTTGTTGCCTTCCGATGATGTGTGAGTAGTTCACCACAAACCTACGGGCCCATAGCTAGTAGCTAGATGACTTCTTCTCTTTCTTTGATCTTCAATACAATGTTCTCCTGGAGTTTCTTAGAGTTCTATTCGATGTAATCTTCTTTTGGGATGTGTTTGTTGGGATCCGATGAACTGTGGGTTTATGATATGAATATTCATGAGAAGTAATTGAGTCTTTTTTGAACTTTATTATGCATGATAGTTATAGCTTTGTCCGATCTATCCATTTGGTTTGGCCAACTAGATTGGTTTATCTTCACTAGGAGAGTTTCTTTGTGATAGAAAGGGACAATACACAAATGATGGGGTTTGGCCATTAAGGATAAAATAATGGGGTTTATTCATATTGATTGAGTTTACTTTGTCTACATCATGTCATCTTGCTTAAGGCGTTAGTCTGTTTTATACTTAGTAGTAGATGCAGGCAGGAGTCGGTCTACTATCTCGAACGTGATGCCTATGTGCATGATCATTGCCTTGGATATCGTCATAACTATGCGCTTTTCTATCAATTGCCCAACAGTAATTTGTTCACCCATATGCTATGTGTTCGAGAGAGAAGCCTCTAGTGAAAACTATGACCCCCAGGTCTACCTTTATCATATTACAAAAACCAAAATTCCTTTGCTGTAATTTTTTATCTTTTATTTTTCTTTGCAAATTATCCATCTACATATACAAGATTTGATCTTTGCAAGTAACGAGTTCAAGGGGATTGACAACCTTCTTGCCCGCGTAGGGTGCAAGTATTTGATTTTGTGTGTGCAGGTGCTGTTCACGAGGCTTTGCATGATCCTCCTATTGGTTCAATAAACCTTGTATCTCACTAAGGAAAATACTTATCTCTATTATATTGCATCTCCCCTCCTCTTTGGGAAAAATTCCAATGCAGCTCACAAGTAGCAGGAAGAATTTCTGGCGCCATTGTCAGGGAGACATCATCAAAACCTATCAAGTACATATACACAAACTATCATCTACCTGCTCTACTTTTTATTTGCATTTGCCTCTCGTTTTCTTCTCCACACTTCTCATAAAAATACAAAAACACAAAAATATTTTGGTTTGCTCGTTTGCTTGCTTTGTCGCTATGTCTCAGGAAAATACCAAGTTGTGTGATTTTTCAAATACTAAAATAATGATTATATAAGTACTCCAATTGCTCCTCCCGTCACTAGTGCGGAGTCATGTGATATTAATGCCGCTTTTCTAAATCTTGTTATGAAAGAACAATTTTTTGAAAGTCCTAATGAAGATGCTGCATCCCATCTTAACACTTTCATTGAATTATGTGATATGCAAAAGAAATAAGGTGTGGATGATGATATTGTTAAGTTGAAATTATTTTTGTTCTTGCTAAGAGATCGTGCTAAAACTTGGTTTTCATCCTTGCCTCGAAATAGTATTGATTCTTGGGATAAGTGTAAGGATGCTTTTATTGCCGAATATTTTCCTCCCGCAAAAATTATTTCTTTTAGAAACCAAATTATGAATTTTAAGCAACTTGAGCATGAACATGTCGCACAATCTTGGGAGAGAATGAAATTAATGATTACAAATTGTCTGACTCATGGTTTAAGTTTATGGATGATTATACAAAATTTCTATGCAGGACTAAACTTTGTTTCTAGAAATCTTCTAGACTCTGCTGCAGGTGGTACTTTCATCAAAATCACATTGGGGGAAGGTACAAAACTCCTTGATAATATAATGGAAAAATACTCTCAATGGTAATAAAAAATATTATTATTTCTAATGATGTGCCATTTCTACTTTGATTGAGCAAAATTATTATGCTATTGATGTGATTTTTTTCTCAAGAAATAATTTCAACAACAATGATCCCGGAAATTCCTCTAGTACTTATGGTAATTCCTATGAAATTCCTATAATAATAATAGTAGTAGTAGGAGTAGTAGTAATAATAATAAAAAATAGGATACCTAATGATGTTGAGAACAACATTAAAGAATTTATTATTTCTCAAAAGATTTTTTAATGCCATGGTAGAAGAAAAATTGTATAAAGTTGATGATATGGCTAGGAACATGGATAAAACTGCTCATGATGTGGATACTCTTAAAATTAAAATTTTGCCACCCAAGCATGATATTAATGAGTCTATTAAAGATATTTAAATCTCTATTAATTAAATCCTCCCTTAATTTGCACTTAGCGGATTCAACTATTAAGAAACCATTGGGTAGAATAAATGATGTGCTTATTATTTCTAATAGAAATTATGTGCCCGTAGATTTAACTATGCTTGATATTGAATGTAATCTATCTTGTCCTATAATACCTGGTAGGCCTTTCCTACGAACCATGTGTGATATTATTGATATGAAAGAAGGAAATATAAGATTCCAATTCCCATTAAAGAAAGGGATGGAACACTTCCTTAGAAAGATAATTAAACCACCATATGAATCTATTATGAGGGCCACCTATGGAATTAATGTGAAGGATGACAACACTTGAAACAACGCCTTGCACGTAACTAGGGGCGTAAAACAATAGCGCTTGTTGGGAGGCAACCCAGTAGTTATCTTATTTTTTCTTGTTTTCATTTCTATTTTTTAGTGTTCATAGAATTATGTTGCCGTTATAATTGTGTTTTCATGTTTTAATTAGTGTTTGTGCCAAGTGAGGAAACCCATGACTTGTTTTGTCGTGCCTCTTCCCCGGGGGAATCCCATGATTTGTTTTCTCGAACCCCTTTTGTAGTGAGAACCTATCCAATATTTATTTCTATATTTGGTTGTTTGCATTACGCCTTGTTTATTTCTATGGTTTTTGGCTGTTCGGTTGTTTGTAGTTAGTATATGTCCAGTTTCAATTGCCATCTTTGGTTGTTCGTAATATGCCTTGTTTATTTCTGTTGGGGATCGTAGCAGAAATTCAAAAAAATTCTACGCATCACCAAGATCAATCTATGGAGTAATCTAGCAACGAGGGGAAGGAGAGTGCATCTACATACCCTTGTAGATCGCTAAGCGGAAGCGTTCAAGTAAACGGGGTTGATGGAGTCGTACTCGCCGTGATCCAAATCACCGATGATCCTAGTGCCGAACGGACGACACCTCCGCGTTCAACACACATGCAGCCCGGTGACGTCTCCCATGCCTTGATCCAGCAAGGAGAGAGGGAGAGGTTGGGGAAGACTCCGTCCAGCAGCAGCACGACAGCGTGGTGGTGGTGGAGAAGCGTGGTACTCCAGAAGGGCTTCACCAAGCACCGCAAGAGACGAAGAGGGAGAGGGGTAGGGATGCGCCAAGAAGGAGATGTTCTCGTGTGTATGGCAGCCCAAAACCCCACTATATATAGGGCAAAGGGAGGGGCTGCGCCCCCACCTAGGTTTCCACCCCTAGGGGTGGCGGCCAGCCCTAGATCCCATCTAGGGGGGCGGCCAAGGGGGGAGAGAGGGGGCGCACCACTAGGTGGGCCTTAGGCCCATCTGAGCCTAGGGTTTTCCCTTCTCTCTTCGCCTTGGGCCCTGGTGGGGGGGGGCGCACCAGCCCACCTGGGGCTGGTCCCCTCTCATACTTGGCCCACGCAGCCCTCTAGGGCAGGTAGCCCCACCCGGTGGTCCTGGTACGTTACCGATAGCACCCGAAACTTTTCCGGTGACCAAAACAGGACTTCCCATATATAAATCTTTACCTCCGGACCATTCCGGAACTCCTTGTGATGTTCGGGATCTCATCCGGGACTCCAAACAACATTCGGTAACCACGTATATGAAGGAAATATGCCCTAGAGGCAATAATAAAGTTATTATTTATTTCCTCATATATCATGATAAATGTTTATTATTCATGCTAGAATTGTATTAACCGGAAACATAATACATGTGTGAATATATAAACAAACAAAGTGTCACTAGTATGCCTCTACTTGACTAGCTCGTTAATCAAAGATGGTTATGTTTCCTAACCATGAACAAAGAGTTGTTATTTGATTAACGAGGTCACATCATTAGTTGAATGATCTGATTGACATGACCCATTCCATTAGCTTAGCACCCGATCGTTTAGTATGTTGCTATTGCTTTCTTCATGACTTATACATGTTCCTATGACTATGAGATTATGCAACTCCCGTTTACCGGAGGAACACTTTGTGTGCTACCAAACGTCACAACGTTACCGGGTGATCATAAAGGTGCTCTATAGGTGTCTCCAAAGGTACTTGTTGGGTTGGCGTATTTCGAGATTAGGATTTGTCACTCCGAATGTCGGAGAGGTATCTCTGGGCCCTCTCGGTAATGCACATCACATATGCCTTGCAAGCATTACAACTAATGTGTTAGTTGTGAGATGATGTATTACGGAACGAGTAAAGAGACTTGCTGATAACGAGATTGAACTAGGTATTGGATACCGACGATCGAATCTCGGGCAAGTAACATACCGATGACAAAGGGAACAACGTATGTTGTTATGCGGTCTGACCGATAAAGATCTTCGTAGAATATGTAGGAGCCAATATGGGCATCCAGGTCCCGCTATTGGTTATTGACCGGAGATGTATCTCGGTCATGTCTACAATGTTCTCGAACCGTAGGGTCCACACGCTTAACATTACGATGACAGTTATTATGAGTTTATGTATTTTGATGTACCGAAGGTTGTTCGGAGTCCCGGATGTGATCATGGACATGACGAGGAGTCTCGAAATGGTCGAGACATAAAGATATATATATATATATATATATATATATATATATATATATATTGGACGACCATATTCGGACACGGAATTGTTCCGGGTGATTTCGGATAAAACCGGAGTGCCGGAGGGGTTACCAGCAGCCCAGGAGGTGGCGCGCCCCCCTCATGGGGAGTCCGAATAGGACTAGGAGGGGGGCGCGGCCCATCTTTCCCTCTCCCTCTCCCTCTCTTTCCTTCCCCCTCCCCATTCCTAGTTGGACTAGGAAAGGGGAGTCCTACTCCCACTAGGAGGAGGACTCCCCCCCTCTCCTTGGCGCACCCAAGGGCCGGACGGCCTCCCCCTTGCTCCTTTATATACGGGGGCAGGGGGCACCCTAGAACACACAAGTTGATCTTCGTGATCGTTCCTTAGCCGTGTGCGGTGCCCCCCTCCATGATATTACACCTCGATCATATTGTAGCGGTGCTTAGGCGAAGCCCTGCGACGGTTAAACATCAAGATCGTCACGACGCCGTCGTGCTGACGAAACTCCTCCCCGAAGCTTTGCTGGATCGGAGCCCGGGGTGCGTCATCGAGCTGTATGTGTGTCAAGAACTCGGAGGTGCCGGAGTAACGGTTCTTGGATCGGTTGGACCGGGAAGACGTACGACTACTTCCTCTATGTTGCGTCAACGCTTCCGCTTCGGTCTACGAGGGTACGTAGACAACACTCTCCCCTCTCGTTGCTATGCATCACCATGATCTTGCGTGTGCGTAGGAATTTTTTTGAAATTACTACGTTCCCCAACAGTGGCATCCGAGCCTAGGTTTTATGGTTTGATGTTATATGCACGAGTAGAACACAAGTGAGTTGTGGGCGATATAAGTCATACTGCCTACCAGCATGTCATACTTTGGTTCGGCGGTATTGTTGGATGAAGCCGCCCGGACCGACATTACGCGTACGCTTACGCGAGACCGGTTCTCCCGACGTGCTTTGCACATAGGTGGCTTGCGGGTGACTGTTTCTCCAACTTTAGTTGAACCGAGTGTGGCTACGCCCGATCCTTGCGAAGGTTAAAACGGCATCAACTTGACAAACTATCATTGTGGTTTTGATGCGTAGGTAAGATTGGTTCTTGCTTAAGCCCATAGCAGCCACGTAAAACTTGCAACAAACAAAGTAGAGGACGTCTAACTTGTTTTTGCAGGGCATGTTGTGATGTGATATGGTCAAGACATGATGCTAAATTTTATTGTATGAGATGATCATGTTTTGTAACCGAGTTATCGGCAACTGGCACGAGCCATATGGTTGTCGCTTTATTGTATGCAATGCAATCGCGTTGTAATGCTTTACTTTATCACTAAGTGGTAGCGATAGTCGTGGAAGCATAAAATTGGCGAGATGACAATGATGCTACGATGGAGATCAAGGTGTCGCGCCGGTGATGATGGTGATCATGACAGTGCTTCGGAGATGGAGAACACAGGCACAAGATGATGATGGCCATATCATATCACTTATATTGATTGCATGTGATATTTATCTTTTATGCATCTTATCTTGCTTTGATTGACGGTAGCATTATAAGATGATCTCTCACTAAAATTATCAAGAAGTGTTCTCCCTGAGTATGCTCCGTTGCGAAAGTTCTTCGTGCTGAGACACCACGTGATGATCGGGTGTGATCGGCTCTACGTTCAAATACAACGGGTGCAAAACAGTTGCACACGCGGAATACTCAGGTTATACTTGACGAGCCAAGCATATGCAGATATGGCCTCGGAACATGGAGACCGAAAGGTCGAGCGTGAATCATATAGTAGATATGATCAACATAGCGATGTTCACCAATGAAACTACCCCATCTCACGTGATGATCGGACATGGTTTTGTTGATTTGGATCACGTGATCACTTAGTGGATTAGAGGGATGTCTATCTAAGTGGGAGTTCTTTAAGTAATTTGATTAATTGAACTTAAATTTATCATGAACTTAGTACCTGATAGTATCTTGCTTATGTATGTTTGATTGTAGATAGATGGCCCGTGCTGTTGTTCCGTTGAATTTTAATGCATTCCTTGAGAAAGCAAAGTTGAAAGATGATGGTAGCAATTACACGGACTGGGTCCGTAACTTGAGGATTATCCTCATTGCTGCACAGAAGAATTACGTCCTGGATGCACTGCTGGGTGCCAGGCCTGCTGCTGGAGCAACACCAGATGTTATGAACGTCTCGCGGAGCAAAGCTGATGACTACTCGATAGTTCAGTGTACCATGCTTTACGGCTTAGAATCGGGACTTCAACGACGTTTTGAACGTCATGGAGCATATGAGATGTTCCAGGAGTTGAAGTTAACATTTCAAGCAAATGCCCGGATTGAGAGATATGAAGTCTCCAATAAGTTCTATAGCTGCAAGATGGAGGAGAACAGTTCTGTCAGTGAGCATATACTCAAAATATCTGGGTATAATAATCACTTGATTCAGATGGGAGTTAATCTTCCAGATGATTGCGTCATTGACAGAATTCTCCAATCACTGCCACCAAGCTACAAGAGCTTCGTGATGAACTATAATATGCAAGGGATGAATAAGACTATTCCCGAGCTCTTCGCGATGCTGAAAGCTGCGGAGGTAGAAATCAAAAAGGAGCATCAAGTGTTGATGGTCAACAATACCACTAGTTTCAAGAAAAAGGGCAAAGGGAAGAAGAAGGTGAACTTCAAGAAGAACGACAAGCAAGTTGCTGCTCAAGAGAAGAAACCCAAGTCTGGACCTAAGCCTGAAACTGAGTGCTTCTACTGCAAGCAGACGGGTCACTGGAAACGGAACTGCCCCAAGTATTTGGCGGATAAGAAGGATGGCAAGGTGAACAAAGGTATATGTGATATACATGTTATTGATGTGTACCTTACTAATGCTTGCAGTAGCACCTGGGTATTTGATACTGGTTCTATTGCTAATATTTGCAACTCGAAACAGGGACTACGGATTAAGCGAAGATTGGCTAAGGACGAGGTGACGATGCACGTGGGAAACGGTTCCAAAGTCGATGTGATCGCGGTCGGCACGCTACCTCTACATCTACCTTCAGGATTAGTATTAGACCTAAATAATTGTTATTTGGTGCCAGCGTTGAGCATGAACATTATATCTGGATCTTGTTTAATGCGAGACGGTTATTCATTTAAATCAGAGAATAATGGTTGTTCTATTTATATGAGTAATATCTTTTATGGTCATGCACCCTTGAAGAGTGGTCTATTCTTATTGAATCTCGATAGTAGTGATACACATATTCATAATGTTGAAGCCAAAAGATGTAGAGTTGATAATGATGGTGCAACTTATTTGTGGCACTGCCGTTTAGGTCATATCGGTGTAAAGCGCATGAAGAAACTCCATACTGATGGACTTTTGGAACCACTTGATTATGAATCACTTGGTACTTGCGAACCGTGCCTCATGGGCAAGATGACTAAAACACCATTCTCCGGTACTATGGAGAGAGCAACAGATTTGTTGGAAATCATACATACAGATGTATGTGGTCCGATGAATATTGAGGCTTGTGGTGGATATCGTTATTTTCTCACCTTCACAGATGACTTAAGCAGATATGGGTATATCTACTTAATGAAACATAAGTCTGAAACATTTGAAAAGTTCAAAGAATTTCAGAGTGAAGTTGAAAATCATCGTAACAAGAAAATAAAGTTTCTACGATCTGATCGTGGAGGAGAATATTTGAGTTACGAGTTTGGTGTAGATTTGAAGCAATGTGGAATAGTTTCGCAACTCACGCCACCCGGAACACCACAGCGTAATGGTGTGTCCGAACGTCGTAATAGTACTTTACTAGATATGGTGCGATCTATGATGTCTCTTACTGATTTACCGCTATCGTTTTGGGGTTATGCTTTAGAGACGGCCGCATTCACGTTGAATAGGGCACCATCGAAATCCGTTGAGACGACGCCTTATGAACTATGGTTTGGCAAGAAACCAAAGTTGTCGTTTCTGAAAGTTTGGGGCTGCGATGCTTATGTGAAAAAGCTTCAACCTGATAAGCTCGAACCCAAATCGGAGAAATGTGTCTTCATAGGATATCCAAAGGAAACTATTGGATAGAATTTCTATCACAGATCCGAAGGCAAGACTTTTGTTGCTAAATTCGGAAACTTTCTAGAGAAGGAGTTTCTCTCGAAAGATGTGAGTGGGAGGAAAGTAGAACTTGATGAGGTAACTATACCTGCTCCCTTATTGGAAAGTAGTACATCACAGAAAACTATTTCTGCGACACCTACACCAATTAGTGAGGAAGCTAATGATAATGATCATGAAACTTCAGGACAAGATACTATTGAACCTCGTAGATCAACCAGAGTGAGAACCGCGCCAGAGTGGTATGGTAATCCTCTTCTGGAAATCATGCTGCTAGATCATGATGAACCTACGAACTATGAAGAAGCGATGGTGAGCCCAGATTCCGCAAAATGGCTTGAAGCCATGAAATCTGAGATGGGATCCATGTATGAGAACAAAGTATGGACTTTGGTTGACTTCCCGATGATCGGCAAGCAATTGAGAATAAATGGATCTTCAAGAATAAGACTGACGCTGACGGTAATATTACTATCTACAAAGCTCGACTTGTCGCAAAAGGTTTTCCACAAGTTCAAGGGGTTGACTACGATGAGACTTTCTCACCCGTAGCGATGCTTAAGTCTGTCCGAATCATGTTAGCAATTGCCGCATTTTATGATTATGAAATTTGGCAGATGGATGTCAAAATTGCATTCCTGAATGGATTTCTGGAAGAAGAGTTGTATATGATGCAACCGGAAGGTTTTGTCGATCCAAAGGAAGCTAACAAAGTGTGCAAGCTCCAGTGATCCATTTATGGACTGGTGCAAGCCTCTCGGAGTTGGAATAAACGCTTTGATAGTGTGAACAAAGCATTTGGTTTTATACAGACTTTCGGAGAAGCCTGTATTTACAAGAAAGTGAGTGGGAGCTCTGTAGCATTTCTGATATTATATGTGGATGACATATTACTAATTGGAAATGATATAGAATTTCTGGATAGCATAAAGGGATACTTGAATAAGAGTTTTTCAATGAAAGACCTCGGTGAAGCTGCTTACATATTAGGCATAAAGATCTATAGAGATAGATCAAGACGCTTAATTGGACTTTCACAAAGCACATACCTTGACAAGATTTTGAAGAAGTTCAAAATGGATCAAGCAAAGAAAGGGTTCTTGCCTGTGTTACAAGGTGTGAAGTTGAGTCAGACTCAATGCCCGACCACTGCAGAAGATAGAGAGAAAATGAAAGATGTTCCCTATGCTTCAGCCATAGGCTCTATCATGTATGCAATGCTGTGTACCAGACCTGATGTGTGCCTTGCTATAAGTTTAGCAAGGAGGTACCAAAGCAATCCAGGAGTGGATCACTGGATAGCGGTCAAGAACATCCTGAAGTACCTGAAAAGGACTAAGGATATGTTTCTCATATATGGAGGTTACAAAGAGCTCATTGTAAACGGTTACGTTGATGCAAGCTTTGACACTGATCCGGACGATTCTAAATCGCAAACCGGGTACGTGTTTACATTAAACGGTGGAGCCGTCAGTTGGTGCAGTTCTAAACAAAGCGTCGTGGCGGGATCTACATGTGAAGCGGAGTACATAGCTGCTTCAGAAGCAGCAAACGAAGGAGTCTGGATGAAGGAGTTCATATCCGATCTAGGTGTCATACCTAGTGCATCGGGTCCAATGAAAATCTTTTGTGACAATACTGGTGCAATTGCCTTGGCAAAGGAATCCAGATTTCACAAAAGAACCAAGCACATCAAGAGATGCTTCAATTCCATCCGGGATCTAGTCCAGGTGGGAGACATAGAGATTTGCAAGATACATACGGATCTGAATGTAGCAGACCCGTTGACTAAGCCTCTTCCACGAGCAAAACATGATCAGCACCAAGGCTCCATGGGTGTTAGAATCATTACTGTGTAATCTAGATTATTGACTCTAGTGCAAGTGGGAGACTGAAGGAAATTTGCCCTAGAGGCAATAACAAAGTTATTATTTATTTCCTCATATATCATGATAAATGTTTATTATTCATGCTAGAATTGTATTAACCGGAAACATAATACATGTGTGAATATATAAACAAACAGAGTGTCACTAGTATGCCTCTACTTGACTAGCTCGTTAATCAAAGATGGTTATGTTTCCTAACCATGAAGAAAGAGTTGTTATTTGATTAACGAGGTCACATCATTAGTTGAATGATCTGATTGACATGACCCATTCCATTAGCTTAGCACCCGATCGTTTAGTATGTCGCTATTGCTTTCTTCATGACTTATACATGCTCCTATGACTATGAGATTATGCAACTCCCGTTTACCGGAGGAACACTTTGTGTGCTGCCAAACGTCACAACATAACTGGGTGATCATAAAGGTGCTCTACAGGTGTCTCCAAAGGTACTTGTTGGGTTGGCGTATTTCGAGATGTCGGAGAGGTATCTCTGGGCCCTCTCGATAATGCACATCACATAAGCCTTGCAAGCATTAAAACTAATGTGTTAGTTGTGAGATGATGTATTACGGAACGAGTAAAGAGACTTGCCGATAATGAGATTGAACTAGGTATTGGATACCGACGATTGAATCTCGGGCAAGTAACATACCGATGACAAAGGGAACAACATATGTTGTTATGCGGTCTGACCGATAAAGATCTTCGTAGAATATGTAGGAGCCAATATGGGCATCCAGGTCCTGCTATTGGTTATTGACCGGAGACGTATCTCGGTCATGTATACATTGTTCTCGAACCGTATGGTCCGCACGCTTAACGTTACGATGATAGTTATTATGAGTTTATGTATTTTGATGTACCGAAGGTTGTTTGGAGTCCCGGATGTGATCATGGACATGACGAGGAGTCTCGAAATGGTCAAGACATAAAGATATATATATTGGACAACTATATTCGGACACCGGAATTGTTCCGGGTGATTTCGGATAAAACCGGAGTGCCGGAGGGGTTACCGGAAACCCCCGGGGAAGTAATGGGCCTTATTGGGCCTGAGGGGAGAGAGAGGGCAGCAGCCCAGGAGGTGGCGCCCCCCCCTCATGGGGAGTCCGAATTGGACTAGGAGGGGGGCGCGGCCCCCCTTTCCCTCTCCCTCTCCCTCTCTTTCCTTCCCCCTCCCTATTCCTAGTTGGACTAGGAAAGGGGAGTCCTACTCCCACTAGGAGGAGGACTCCCCCCCTCTCCTTGGCGCACCCAAGGGCCGGCCGGCCTCCCCCTTGCTCCTTTATATACGGGGGCAGGGGGCACCCTAGAACACACAAGTTGATCTTCGTGATCGTTCCTTAGCCGTGTGCGGTGCCCCCCTCCACGATATTACACCTCGATCATATTGTAGCGGTGCTTAGGCGAAGCCCTGTGACGGTTAAACATCAAGATCGTCACCACGCCGTCGTGCTGACGAAACTCCTCCCCGAAGCTTTGCTGGATCGGAGCCCGGGGTGCGTCATCGAGCTGTACGTGTGTCAAGAACTCGGAGGTGCCGGAGTAACGGTGCTTGGATCGGTTGGACCGGGAAGACGTATGACCACTTCCTCTACGTTGCGTCAACGCTTCCACTTCGGTCTACGAGGGTACGTAGACAACACTCTCCCCTCTCGTTGCTATGCATCACCATGATCTTGCGTGTGCGTAGGAATTTTTTTGAAATTACTACGTTCCCCAACAGTATATCTATTCCCTATAACCCTAGCGTCATCGAACCTTAAGTGTGTAGACCCTACGGGTTCGGGAACCATGCAGACATGACCGAGACGTTCTCCGGTCAATAACCAACAGCGGGATCTGGATACCCATGTTGGTTCCCACATGTTCCACGATGATCTCATCGGATGAACCACGATGTCGAGGATTCGATCAATCCCGTATGCAATTCCCTTTGTCTAGCGGTATTGTACTTGCCCGAGATTCGATCGTCGGTATCCGATACCTTGTTCAATCTCGTTACCGGCAAGTCTCTTTACTCGTTCCGTAACACATCATCCCGTGATCAACTCCTTGGTCACATTGCGCATATGATGATGTCCTACCGAGTGGGCCCAGAGATACCTCTCCGTCACACGGAGTGACAAATCCCAGTCTTGATTCGTGCCAACCCAACAGACACTTTCAGAGATACCCGTAGTGTACCTTTATAGCCACCCAGTTACGTTGTGACGTTTGGCACACCCAAAGCATTCCTACGGTATCCGGGAGTTGCACAATCTCATGGTCTAAGGAAATGATACTTGACATTAGAAAAGCTTTAGCAAATGAACTACACGATCTTGTGCTAGGCTTAGGATTGGGTCTTGTTCATCACATCATTCTCCTAATGATGTGATCCCATTATCAACGACATCCAATGTCCATGGTCAGGAAACCGTAACCATCTATTGATCAACGAGCTAGTCAACTAGAGGCTTACTAGGGACATGGTGTTGTCTATGTATCCACACATGTATCTGAGTTTCCTAACAATACAATTCTAGCATGGATAATAAACGATTATCATGAACAAGGAAATATGATAATAACTAATTTATTATTGCCTCTAGGGCATATTTCCAACAGTCTCCCACTTGCACTAGAGTCAATAATCCAGTTCACATCGATATGTGATTAACACTCAAGGTCACATCCCCATGTGACTAACACCCAAAGAGTTCTGGGTTTGATCATGTTATGCTTGTGAGAGAGGTTTCAGTCAACGGGTCTGCAACATTCAGATCCGTATGTACTTCGCAAATTTCTATGTCATCTTGTAGATGCAACTACTACGCTACATTTGGAGCCATTTCAAATAACTGTTCTACTTGGGGCTATTCTAAATTGTTGCTCCATTATACGTATCCGGTATCTCTACTCAGAGCTATCCGGATAGGTGTTAAGCTTGCATCGACGTAACTCTTTACGTCGAACTCTTTATCACCTCCATAACCGAGAAACATATCCTTATTCCTCTAAGGATAATTTAGACCGCTATCTGGTGATCTACTCCTAGATCACCTTTGTACCCTCTTTCCAAATATGTGGCAAGGCACACATCAGGTGCGGTACTCAGCATGGCATACCGTATAGAGCCTATGACAAAAGCATAGGGGACGACCTTCGTCCTTCCTCTTTCTTCTGCCGTGGTCGAGCTTTAAGTCTTAACTTCATACCCTACAACTCAAGCAAGAACTCCTTCTTTGACTGATCCATCTTGAACACCTTCAAGATCATGTCAAGGTATGTGCTCATTTGAAAGTACCATTAAGCATTTTGATCTATCCTTATAGATCTTGATGCTCAATGTTCAAGTAGCTTAATCCAGGCTTTCCATTGAAAAACACTTTCCAAATAACCCTATATGCTTTCCAGAAATTCTACGTCATTTCTGATCAACAATATGTCAACAACATATACTCATCAGTGCTCCCACTCACTTCTTTGGAAAAACAAGTTTCTCATAAACTTTGTATACACCCAAAATCTTTGATCATCTCATCAAAGCATACATTCCAACTCCGAGATGCTTACTCCAGTCCTTAGAAGGATTGTTGGAGCTTTGCTTACTTGTTAGCATCTTTCAGGATTGATAGAACCTTCCGGTTGTATCACATACAACCTTTCCTCAAGAAAATCATCGAGGAAACAATGTTTTGACATCCTATCTGCAAGATTTCATAAATAATGCAGTAATCGCTAATATAATTCCAACAGACTCTTAGCATCGCTACGAGTGAGAAAGTCTCATCGTAGTCAACTCCTTAAACTTGTCGGAAAACATCTTAACGACAAGTCGAGCTTTCTTAATGGTGATACTTACCATCATTGTCCGTCTTCCTTTTAAAACCCATGTGTACCTAACAGCCTTACGACCAACAAGTAGTTCTTCCAAAGTCTACACTTTGTTTTCATATATGGATCCTCTCTTGGATTATATGGCCTCGAGCCATTTTGGAATCCAGGCCCACCATCGCTTCTCCATAGCTCGTAGGTTCATTGTTGTCTAGCAACATGACTTCCAAGACAGGATTACGTACCACTCTGAAGTAGTACGCATCCTTGTCATCCCACAAGGTTTGGTAGTGACTTGATCTGAAGTTTCATGATCACTATCATAAGCTTCCACTTCAATTGGTGTAGGTGCCACGGGAACAACTCCCTGTGCCCTGCCACACACTAGTTGAAGAGACGGTTCAATAACCTCATCAAGTCTCCACCATCCTCCCACTCAATTCTTTCGAGAGAAACTTTTCCTCGAGAAAGGACCCGATTCTAGAAACAATCCCTTATTGCTTTCGGATATGAGACAATAGGTATACCCAACTATTTTGGGTGTCCTATGAAGATGCATTTATCCTCTTTGGGTTCGAGCTTATCAGCCTGAAACTTTTCACATAAGCGTCGCAGCCCCAAACCTTTTAACAAATGACAGCTTAGGTTTCTCTAAACCATAGTTCATACGGTGTCATCTCATCGGAATTACGTGGTGCCCTATTTAAAGTGAATGTGGTTGTCTCTAATGCCTAACCCATAAACTATCGTGGTAATTCGATAAGAGACATCATGGTATGCATCATATCCAATAGGGTGCAGTTATGATGTTCGGACACACCATCATACTATGGTGTTTCAGGCTATATTAGTTGTGAAACAATTTCCACAATGTCTTAATTCTGTGCGAAACTCATAATTCAGATATTCATCTCTATGATCATATCATAGATATTTTATCCTCTTGTCACGACGATCTTTCAACTTCACCCTGAAATTACTTGAACCTTTCAATAATTCAGACTTGTGATTCATCAAGTAAATGTACTCAACATCTACTCAAATCATCTGTGAAGTAAGAACATAACGATATCCACTACACGCCTCAGCACTCATTGGACTGCACACATCAAAATGTATTACTTCCAACAAGTTGCTTTCTAGTTCCATTTTACTGAAAACGAGGCTTTCAGTCATCTTGCCCATGTGGTATGATTTGCATGTCTCAAGTGATTGAAAATCAAGTGAGTCCAAACGGTCCATTAGCATGGAGTTTCTTCATGCATATACACCAATAGACATGGTTCGCATGTCTCAAACTTTTCAAAAACGAGTGAGCCCAAAGATCCATCAACATGGAGCTTCTTCATGCGTTTTATACCGATATGACTTACGTGGCAGTGCCACAAGTAGGTGGTACTATCATTACTATCTTATATCTTTTGGCATGAACATGTGTATCACTACGATGAAATTCAATAAACCATTCATTTAGGTGCAAGACCATTGAAGGTATTATTCAAATAAACAGAGTAACCATTATTCTCCTTAAATGAATAACTGTATTGCGATAGACATAATCCAATCATGTCTATGCTCAACTAAAACACCAATCTCGATGGTAGAGGGAGCGTGCGATGCTTGATCACATCAAGCTTGGGAAAAACTTCCAACACATATCGCCAGCTCACCTTTAGCTAGTCTCCGTTTACTCCGCAGCCTTTTATTTCGAGTTTACTAACACTTAGCAACCGAACCGGTATCTAATACCATGGTGCTACTAGGAGTACTAGTAAAGTACACATTAACATAATGTATATCCAATATACTTCTATCGACCTTGCCAGCCTTCCCATCTACCAAGTATCTAGGGTAATTCTGCTCCAGTGGTTGTTCCCCTTATTACAGCAGCACTTAGTCTCGGGTTTGGGTTCAACCTTGGGTTTGTTCACTAGAGAAGCAGCTGATTTGCCGTTTCATGAAGTATCCCTTCTTGCCCTTGCCCTTGCCCTTCTTGAAACTAGTGGTTTCACCAACCATCAACAATTGATGCTCCTTCTTGATTTCTACTTTTGTGGTGTCAAACATCGCGAATATCTCAAGGATCATCATATATGTCCCTGATATATTATAGTTCATCACGAAGCTCTAGCAGCTTGGTGGTAATGACTTCGGAGAAACATCACTATCTCATCTCGAAGATCAACTCCCACTCGATTCAAATGATTGTTGTACTCAGACAATCTGAGCACAAGCTCAACAATTGAGCTTTTCTCCCTTAGTTTGCAGGCTAAGAAAATCGCCGGAGGTCTTATACCTCTTGACGTGGGCACGAGCCTGAAATCCCAATTTCAGCCCTCGAAACATCTCATATGTGTCACGACGTTTCAAAACGTCTTCGGTGCCTCAACTCTAAACCGTTTAACTGAACTATCACGTAGTTATCAAAATGTGTATGTCAGATGTTCACAACATCCACAGACGACGTTCGAGGTTCAACACACTGAGCGGTGCATTAAGGACATAAGCCTTCTATGAAGCAATGAGGACAATCCTCAGTTTACGGACCTAGTCCGCATAATTGCTACTATCAACTTTCAACTAAATTTTCTCTAGGAACATATCTAAACAGTAGAACTGAAGCGCGAGCCACGACATAATTTGCGAAGACCTTTTGACTATGTTTAGGATAATTAAGTTCATCTTATGAACTCCCACTCAGATAGACATCCCTCTAGTCATCTAAGTGATTACATGATCCGAGTCAATTAGGCCGTGTCCGATCATCACGTGAGACGGACTAGTCATCATCGGTGAACATCTTCATGTTGATCGTATCTACCATACGACTCATGCTCGACCTTTCAGTCTCTTGTGTTCCGAGGCCATGTCTGTACATGCTAGGCTTGTCAAGTCAACCTAAGTGTTTCGCGTGTGTAAATATGTCTTACACCCGTTGTATGTGAACGTTAGAATCTATCACACCCGATCATCACGTGGTGCTTCGAAACGACGAACTTTCGCAACGGTGCACAGTTAGGGGGAACACTTTCTTGAAATTTTAATGAGGGGTCATCTTATTTACTACCATCGTTCTAAGCAAATAAGATGCAAAAACATGATAAACATCACATGCAATCAAAAAGTGACATGATATGGCCAATATCATTTTGCTCCTTTTGATCTCCATCTTCGGGGCTCCATGATCATCATCGTCACTGGCATGACACCATGATCTCCATCATCATGATCTCCATCATCGTGTCTCCATGAAGTTGTCTCGCCAACTATTACTTCTACTACTTCAGCTAACGGTTAGCAATAAAGTAAAGTAATTACATGACGTTTATGTTGACACGCAGGTCATAAATAAATTAAGACAACTCCTATGGCTCCTGCCGGTTGTCATACTCATCGACATGCAAGTCGTGATTCCTATTACAAGAACATGATCATCTCATACATCACATATATCATTCATCACATCCTTTGGCCATATCACATCACAAAACACTTGCTGCAAAAACAAGTTAGACGTCCTCTAATTGTTGTTGCAAGTTTTTTACGTGGCTGCTATAGGTTGCTAGCAAGAACGTTTCTTACCTATGCCAAAACCACAACGTCAATTGCCAATTTCTATTTACCCTTCATAAGGACCCTGTTCATCGAATTCGATCCGACTAAAGTGGGAGAGACAGACACCCGCCAACCACCTTATGCAACTAGTCCATGTCAGTCGGTGGAACCGGTCTCACGTAAGCGTACGTGTAAGGTTGGTCCGGGCCGGTTCATCCCACAATGCCGCCGAATCAAGATAAGACTAGTAACGGCAAGTAAATTGACAAAATCGACGCCCACAACTACTTTGTGTTCTACTCGTGTATAGAAACTACGCATAGACCTAGCTCATGATGCCACTGTTGGGGATCGTAGCAGAAATTCAAAAAATTTCTACGCATCACCAAGATCAATCTATGGAGTAATCTAGCAATGAGGGGAAGGAGAGTGCATCTACATACCCTTGTAGATCGCTAAGCAGAAGCGTTCAAGTGAATGGAGTTGATGGAGTCGTACTCGCCGTGATCCAAGTCACCAATGATCCTAGTGTCGAACGGACGGCACCTCCGCGTTCAACACACATGCAGCCCGGTGATGTCTCCCATGCCTTGATCCAGCAAGGAGAGAGGGAGAGGTTGGGGAAGAGTCCGTCCAGTAGCAGCACGACGGCGTGGTGGTGGTGGAGGAGCGTGGTACTCCAGCAGGGCTTCGCCAAGCACCGCAAGAGACGAGGAGGGAGAGGGGTAGGGATGCGCCAAGAAGGAGATGTTCTCATGTGTATGGCAGCCCAAAACCCCACTATATATAGGGGAAAGGGAGGGGCTGCGCCCCCACCTAGGTTTCCACCCCTAGGGGTGGCGGCCAGCCCTAGATCCCATCTAGGGGGGTGGCCAAGGGGGGAGAGAGGGGGGGTGCACCACTAGGTGGGCCTTAGGCCCATCTGAGCCTAGGGTTTTCCCTTCTCTCTTCGCCTTGGGCCCTGGTGGGGGGCGCACCAGCCCACCTGGGGCTGGTCCCCTCTCACACTTGGCCCACGCAGCCCTCTGGGGCAGGTAGCCCCACCTGGTGGACCCCCGGGACCCTCTCGGTGGTCCCGGTACGTTACCGATAGCACCCGAAACTTTTTCGGTGACCAAAACAGGACTTCCCATATATAAATCTTTACCTTCGAACCATTCCGGAACTCCTCGTGATGTCCGGGATCTCATCCGGGACTCCGAACAACATTCGGTAACCACATATATCTATTCCCTATAACCCTAGCGTCATCGAACCTTAAGTGTGTAGACCCTACGGGTTCGGGAACCATGCAGACATGACCGAGACGTTCTCCGGTCTATAACCGATAGCGGGATCTGGATACCCATGTTGGTTCCCACATGTTCCACGATGATCTCATCGGATGAACCATGATGTCGAGGATTCGATCAATCCCGTATGCAATACCCTTTGTCTAGCGGTATTGTACTTGCCCGAGATTCGATCATCGGTATCCGATACCTTGTTCAATCTCGTTACCGAAAAGTCTCTTTACTCGTTCCGTAACACATCATCCCCTGATCAACTCCTGTCACATTGCGCATATGATGATGTCCTACCGAGTGGGCCCAGAGATACCTCTTCGTCACACGGAGTGACAAATCCCAGTCTTGATTAGTGCCAACCCAACAGGCACTTTCGGAGAAACCCGTAGTGTACCTTTATAGCCATCCAGTTACGTTGTGACGTTTGGCACACCCAAAGCATTGCTACGGTATCCGGGAGTTGCACAATCTCATGGTCTAAGGAAATGATACTTGACATTAGAAAAGCTTTAGCAAACGAACTACGCGATCTTGTGCTAGGCTTAGGATTGGGTCTTGTCCATCACATCATTCTCCTAATGATGTGATCCCGTTATCAAGGACATCCAATGTCCATGGTCAGGAAACCGTAACCATCTATTGATCAATGAGCTAGTCAACTAGAGGCTTACTAGGGACATGGTGTTGTCTATGTATCCACACATGTATATGAGTTTCCTAACAATACAATTCTAGCATGGATAATAAACGATTATCATGAACAAGGAAATATGATAATAACTAATTTATTATTGCCTCTAGGGCATATTTCCAACAATTTCAGCTGTTCACAATGTGATGTTCTATATGCGCTAGTATGAACTGTGCATTTCAATTTTATCAATACCAATTTTAACAATAGCTCTATGAATGACTATATTTGGTTGCTGTTAAGCATGTTGTATTCCCTCCGAATCTTTTTAGTTTGCATATAAGATTTGTCTAAAGTCAAGCCTCGTAAAGTTTGACCAACTTTATAGAAAAAAATACCAACATTCACAATATGAAATCAATACCAGTAGATGTGTCATGACTTAGATTTTCATATTGTATAACTTTAGCATGGTAGATGTTGGTATTTTTTTTCATATAAATAAGGTCAAACTTTATGAAGTTTCACTTTAGACAACTCTGATATCCATAGTTAACAAGGACCGGAAGGAGTATTTAACACTGCTTTCCATTTGATTTAACAATGGCATTGTTTGGATACTCTAACTTAGCTAGACGTTAGAGTTAGTTTCTAGCTCATGACAGTTAAAAGGGAGAGAGAGAGAGATCGGTGGAATAGTTGATTGTATCGATTGAGCCTCGTGGGCATATATATAGGAGTGCATGGTCATCTTGGAGTACAAGTCAAGGTAGAATAAATCCTACGCTATCCTACGTTTCCTAAATAACAATTATAGTCAACAATGACTAACCCTAAACTAACTCTAGGCAAAGAAGCGTTTGGACGACAGTGTTAGATTGACAATAAATGCACTTGAAGAACTAGCCCCAATTAGCACCTCTTGGGTGGGATAGTTGTTTTGGATCGGTTAGACGGAACTAGCTCAAACTAGCCCTCATGTTTGGATACTTTAGGGCTATTTAAGCCCAAACTAGCTCAAACTAACTCTAACCCATGCATCCAAACAGGGCCAATAACAAGTGTACTTAGACCCGCACAATACAAGTTTGAATGACTATGTTTGCTTGTTTTTAAATATTAGGCATATTGCAGTTAATAACACACCTTTCCACTTCTTGTTTTTAAATATCAGGTTTTTAACAAATTGGTCTTGCAAATGTAGGTTCTTCTGTCAGAGGTTTTGACCCACTGTTCGACTCTTTTTGCATATGGGGAAATGAGTTGTCCATGAATATCAGTCAAGTCAAGAAATCTCAGGAGGATTGTTAGGATAAAGAAATCAGCGACAAAAAAAACAACAAAATCTTTGTCTGCACAAAGAAGAAGACATCAGTTCACTACAGGTTGGTACTAACCGTTATACCTTGTCTTTTTAATTCCTTTGCGCCATTTCAAATCTAGAGAAGATATTTATGCATATCCTTGATTTCAGGCCTTTCCAAAGCAGTTCACTGATGATTACCTCTCAAACCACCTGTATGGTCATGAGGCGGGGAAGGTATTCATACAACACCCACGGTTCAATATTGAAGTCTTCCTGAAGAGGACGAATGATGGATGGTCAATCATCGACATGCACTGGCCTAAAGTTGCAAAGACCTTCAACATCAATGGAGGCCCAATATTCGCCTTCCACTTTAGTAGTTTTTAGGTTAGATTCATCTGTCTATGTACCGTCTATGATGCTAATTTCGAAAGGTTATAGATGTTGCATGTGAAACTTGGTGCTGGTGCAGTTGTGTAATGGGGTAGCTGAGTGCTGAAGCAATATGATGTTGTACTCTGATGTATTTCAATTATGAAATCCTGCTTTCTTAATATGAAAATGAAATATATTATGTGCTTAATATGAAATTTCAATTAGATTAATAAATGGATTATTAATAATAGACTAATTAGCCTGCTAATCGGGTTTATATTGCAAACGGTTATTTAGAAAACACCATGGGAGATGACTTCAGACAACGCACACAGTTTCTAGGAATAAAGCGTGTTGAATCAATGAACAATCGCACACGACTTCCTCTTGAAAATTGTTTGTGTTATGCCACCATGCATAAACATTTACCACATAAAACGTTTGTGTGATGGACAGACGGTGCCACACAGTTTCTTCTACGCACCGTGTGTGATGCATTCAATAACGCGAACGGTAAAATTGTTAATATCGTCTGCAATGACAACGCTATCACAAATGATTTAATGGGGAAAATTGTGTGTGATATACATACGAACGGAAAAGTTTTCCATTGATTGGCTGTGTGGGATGTACATACGAACGGAAACGTATTTCTTGGCTTGACTGTGTGGGTTGTACATACAAATGGAAACATATTCCTTGGATTGATTGTGTGGAATGTACATACATATGGAAACGTTTGTGTGGGACTGACTGTGTGGGATCTACATACGACCGGAAATGATTGGGCCAGTATAATTGTATTTTTTTTTAACACAATTGTATGTATAACCATATTTGATCGCCCGCTCGTTGCACACGATCTCATTTTTCCCAGTGTGTGTGACCGGAGAGCCTATCCCCGACGGTTTCTTGGTCGTGTGGGAAAGACCCCCT
The DNA here is from genome assembly GCA_034509565.1 of Triticum monococcum. Classification (NCBI taxonomy): domain Eukaryota; kingdom Viridiplantae; phylum Streptophyta; class Magnoliopsida; order Poales; family Poaceae; genus Triticum; species Triticum monococcum. The sequence continues at coordinate 483,327,188 of CM067843.1, forward strand.
ATCGAACACACTCACTTGGCGACGGTTCAAAACGCCGTCGCGGAAAAGGGTTGAAACTGTTTGTATAGCACCTTGTTGTACCAGTGATAGAAGCTGTCAACGAGGGCAATGACGTTAGGCGCAAGTGAACCCCAAACATGTTTGAAGAAGGCAAGGCCAAACTCATCTGGTCTCCACACTATCCCACCACACATCCTGAACACCGCTACCTCTTGTGGGGAGAATGGCTCTATAAGTGACACCTCCTGGTATGAGTCCAACTGGGCACAAGTCATCGGGATCCGCAGGTTGAGGTCATTAGACACGGCCGTCTCTATGCTCAACAAAGCCATGTTCAGCCCCATCACACAGTAGCCATCTTAGTGTTGGTGAAACCAGGATATCCAACCCAGTTGTCACTGAAGCGGAAGATGGCCGAGCACATGATCCCATGGCCTCCACGAGGATGATGGGGATATGGTCTGAAATGCGAGATGCAATTGATGTGACAGATGAGTCTAAGAAGGCGGTGCACTAGCTATTCATAATGAGGAACTGATCAAGCTTGACAAGGGTGGGGGAGCGTCGTTGATTGGTCCAGGTGAAGCACTGGTTGAGGAGGGGTAGCTCGACGAGAGCAGCATTGTCGAGGCAGTAGTTGAAGAGTGGGCTTAAAAGTTCGCGTTCGTCCACTCCTCCGGGAGATGGAAGAAATTGAAATTGCCAACAAGGTCACATGGCCCAGTGACGATGCTTGAGAGGAACTCGCCACACTCCAGCCTAGCGCATGGCCATAAAGGTAGGTGAAAACGGAGAAATTAAGCATAAACGCTCGATAGAAAAACTCCATCGTTAGTGATAACCCACAAGTATAGGGGATCGTCTGTAGCCTTCTTCGATAAATAAGAGTGTCAGACCCAGCGAGGAGATAAAGGTAGACAAATATTCCCTCAAGTTATATCGACCACCGATACAACTCTACGCACACTTAATGTTTTCTTTACCTAAAACAAGTATACAACTATTTTTCAAGAATAAAACTACGAGTACTTTGCGAGACTAAAACTACGGATAAATTGCAAGGTAATAAAAGTGGATAGCTTTTGTCAACGAGAAATTCATTTGTCCCTAGGCAATTGATAACAAGTATCGGTAATCATTCTTGCAATATTACATGAGGGAGAGGCATGAGCTAAAATACTTTCTCTACTTGGATCATATGCACTTATGATTGGACCCCTAGCAATCATCCACAACTACTAAAGATCATTAAGGTCGTGAATCCCAACCATAACATTAAGTACCAAGTCCTTTTTATCCCATACGCAACAACCCACACCTACTCGGGTTTAAGCTTCTGTCACTCTCACAACCCACCATAAGCAAATCATGAATGTATTGCAACACCCTACAACGGTGATCCCTCACGTTTGCGCGAGACGGAGGGCACCGTAGGACAGCACCATAAATAAAATATACAATCATACCAACCAAGATCGCGATTAACCAGACGACAAAACGGATCTACTCAAACATCATAGGATAGCTAAATATCATTGGGAAATAATATATGGAATTGAGCATCATGTTTAAGTAGAGATTACAGCGGGGAGAATAGGTGTTACACCGCTGCATAGAGGGGGAGAAAGTTGGTGTTGACGGTAGCAAGATTGTTGATGTAGATCGCCGTCACGATCCTTGCCCCGGCGGCACTCCGGCGCCACCGGGAGAGAGGGGGAGAGAGCCCCGTCCTTCTTCTTCTTCTTCCTTGGCCTCCCCCCTAGATGGGAGGAGAGTTGCCCCTCTGGTCCATGGCCTCCATGGCGGCGGAGGGGCGGGAGCCCTGATACGTCTCCGTCGTATCTACTTTTCCAAAAACTTTTGCCCTTGTTTTGGACTCTAACTTGCCTGATTTGAATGGAACTAACCTGGACTGACGTTGTTTTCAGCAGAATTACCATGGTGTTATTTATGTGCAGAAACAAAAGTTCTCGGAATGACCATCACCTGTCCATGAGGGTGGGGGCGCGCCTGCCCCCTAGGGTGCCCCTACCTCATGGGCCCCTTGGAGCTCCTCCGACCTCAACTCCAACTCTATATATTTGGTTTCGGGGAGAAAAAAATTGGAGAGAAGAATTCATCGCATTTTACGATACGGAGCCGCCGCCAAGCCCTAAAACCTCTCGGGAGGGCTGATCTAGAGTCCGTTCGGGGCTCCGGAGAGGGGAATCCGTCGCCATCGTCATCATCAACCATCCTCCATCACCAATTTCATGATGCTCACCGCCGTGTGTGAGTAATTCCATCATAGGCTTGCTGGACGATGATGGGTTGGATGAGATCTATCATGTAATCGAGTTAGTTTTGTTAGGGTTTGATCCCTAGTATCCACTATGTTATGAGATTGATGTTGCTATGACTATGCTATGCTTAATGCTTGTCACTAGGGCCCGAGTGCCATGATTTCAGATCTGAACCTATTATGTTTTCATCAATATATGAGAGTTCTTGATCCTATCTTGCAAGTCTATAGTCACCTATTATGTGTTATGATCCGTTAACCCCGAAGTGACAATAATCGGGATACTTACCGGTGATGACCATAGTTTGAGGAGTTCATGTATTCACTATGTGCTAATGCTTTGTTCCGGTACTCTATTAAAAGGAGGCCTTAATATCCCTTAGTTTCCATTAGGACCCCACTGCCACGGGAGGGTAGGACAAAAGATGTCATGCAAGTTCTTTTCCATAAGCACGTATGACTATATTCAAAATACATGCCTACATTACATTGATGAATTGGAGCTAGTTCTGTGTCGCCCTAGGTTATGACTGCTACATAATGAACCGCATCCGGCATAATTCTCCATCACTGATCCATTGCCTACGAGCTTTCCATATATTGTTCTTCGCTTATTTACTTTTCCGTTGCTATTGCTATCATCACTACAAAATACCAAAAACACTACTTTTACTACTGTTACCTTTTGCTACTGTTACCACTACTATCATATTACTTTGCTACTAAATACTTTGCTATAGATATTAAGTTTCCAGGTGTGGTTGAATTGACAACTCAGCTGCTAATACTTGAGAATATTCTTTGGCTCCCCTTGTGTCGAATCAATAAATTTGGGTTGAATACTCTACCCTCGAAAATTGTTGTGATCCCCTATACTTGTGGGTTATCAAGACTATTTTCTGGCGCCGTTGCCAGGGAGCATAGCTCTATTCTTTGAGTCACTTGGGATTTATATCTATTTATCATTATGAAGAACTTGAGAGATCCAAAAACCAAGATTTGTCCCTCAACTACGAGGGGAGGTAAGGAATTGCCATCTAGCTCTGCACTTGATTCACCTTCTGTTTTGAGTAAGCTTGTGACACCTAAACCTGCTTCTGCTATTCATTCTGATATGTCACATGTTATTGATGATGCCACTTCTGCTATCCATGATACTTATGGTGAAACTACTTCTATGCTTGATACTACTATGCCACTTGGTGAATTTCTTGATGAACAACTTGCAAGGGTTAGAGAGAATGAAAATATTGAATCTGATAATACTGATGAAAGTGATGATGAAGACTCACCTGTTATTCCTAAGGGTTATGTTTTTGATAAAGAAGCTTCTTTAGCTATTTTAGCTTGCAAAGATAGATACAAACTCAAGAGGTTATTAGCTAAATGGAAGCAGCAATCTCTTGATGCTAGAAAGAAACCTGACCCTGCTTTTTCTACTTCACCTATCTATGTTACTGATAAGGATTATAAATTCTCTATTGATCCTGATATAATTACTTTGGTTGAATTTGATCCTTTTCATGGCTATGAATCTGAAACTGTGGTGGCACATCTTACTAAATTAAATGATATAGCCACCCTGTTCACTAATGATGAGAGAACTCGTTACTTTTATATCCTTAAAATATTTCCGTTCTCATTAAAGGGTGATGCTGAGATATGGTTTAATTCTCTTGATCCTGGTTGCGTGCGTAGTCCTCAGGATATGATTTATTACTTCTCTGCTAAATATTTCCCTGCTCATAAGAAACAAGATGCTTTAAGGGATATATATAATTTTGCTAAAATTGAAGAAGAGAGTCTCCCACAATCTTGGGGGATAGTTCTCCAATTACGTAATGCTTTGCCTGATCATCCTCTTAAGAAAAATGAAATACTTGATATCTTTTACAATGGACTAACCGATGCCTCTAGAGATTACCTGGATAGTTGTGTTGGTTCTGTTTTTAGGGAAAGAACATCAGATGAAGCTGAAATTCTATTGAATAATATGTTGGCAAATGAAAATAATTGGACACTTCCTGAGCCAGCTCCTGAACCTATTCCTAAACCAACTCCGAAGAAGATGGGTATTGTATTTCTTAGTCCTGAAGATATGCAAGAGGCAAATAAATCTATGAAAGAAAAGGGTATTAAAGCTGAAGATGTTAAGAATTTACCTCCTATTGAAGAAATACACGATCTTAATTTACCGCCTGTTGAAGAAACATATGATCTTAATCCATTACCTATTGAAGAAATTCATGGTATTGATAACCCAACACAGGTAGTAAAGGTAAATTCTCTCTATAGATATGATAAAGCTAAAATTCCATTTACTAAGTTTGCTAGCCCATGCTTAGATGAGTTTGATAAATTTATGGCTAAGCAAGAAGATTTTAATGCTTATTTTGGTAGACAATTGAAATACAATTCAAATATGCTTGAACACTTGGGTGATTATATGGCTAATGTCAAAGGTGAACTTAAACTTATTAGTAAACATGCTTCTATTGTTACCACTCAAGTAGAACAAGTACTTCAAGCTCAAATGATTTTCTCAATGAATTGAATAGTAAGAATAATGATAACGCTGTTAGAGTTATGACTAGAGGTGGTAGAATGACCCAGGAGCCTTTGTATCCTGAAGGCCACCCTAAGAGAATTGAGCAAGATTCTCAAAGAAATAATATAGATGCACATAGTCCTTCTAAAAGGAAGAAAAAGAAAAATGATAGGACTTTGCATGCTTCTAGTGAACCTATTACTAAAACACATGAGAATCCAAATGATATTTCTATTTGTGATGCTGAAACACAATCTGGTAATGAACCTGAAACTAGTGATAATGCTAATGATAATGTTCATGATGATGCTCAACCTAGTAATGATATTGATATAGAAATTGAACCTGCTATTGATCTTGATAACCCACAATCAAAGAATCAACGTTATGATAAGAAAGACTTTGTTGCTAGGAAACACAGAAAAGAAAGAGAGCCATGGGTTCAGAATCCCATGTCTTTTCCTCCCAAACCATCCAAGAAAAAGGATGATGAGGATTTTGAGCGCTTTGCTGAAATGATTAGACCTATCTTTTTGCGTATGCGATTAACTGATATGCTCAAAACCAATCCTTATGCTAAGTACATGAAAGATATTATTACAAATAAAAGAAAGATACCGGAAGCTGAAATTTCCACCATGCTTGCTAATTATACTTTTAAGGGTGGAATACCAAAGAAACTTGGAGATCCCGGTGTACCTACTATACCATGCTCCATTAAAAGAAACTATGTTAAAACTTCTTTATGTGATCTTGGAGCCGGTGTTAGTGTTATGCCTCTCTCTTTATATCGTAGACTTGATTTGAATAAGTTGGCACCTACTGAAATATATTTGCAAATGGATGATAAATCAACGGCTATACCTGTCGGTATTTGTGAGGATGTGCCTGTCGTAGTTGCAAACGTTACTATTTTCACGGACTTTGTTATTCTTGATATTCCCAAGGACGATAGTATGTCTATTATTCTTGGAAGACCCTTTTTGAATACTGTAGGGGCTGTTATTGACTGCACTAAAGGCGATGTCACTTTTCATATTAATGGTAATGAATATACTGTACAATTTCCGAGGAAACAACCTCAAGTTCATAGTATCAACTCCATTGGAAAAATTCCATCGATTATATTTGGAGGTTTAGAATTTCCTCTTCCTACTATCAAGAAGAAATATGATATTCTTATTATTGGGGATGTGCATATCCCCGTTGAGGTAACATAGTGTTATTCGAAATTTCTCCGGTTCCATGTTATTCGGAATGAGTTCGTTAACAAGACTTGATCAACCTTATTAGTGGATTCCTTTTGATGAGCATGAGATGGATGAAACTAGAAAACACAACTCTCTCTACCCTCCTCTTACTTTCTGTTATTTATCTTAAATGAAATAAAAATAGTATTTTCTGTCTGTTATCTGATTATCCGTGCAATAAAAAATACCCCGAAAATAAAAGTTCTCCAAATGCCCTGAAATTTAAATATGATTTTTTTCTGGAATATTTGAGAATATTTGGCACCGAGAACACAGCAGGGGGGTCATCCACCTGGCCACGAGGGTGGAGGGCGCGCCCTAGCCCCCTGGGCACGCCCCCTGACTTGTCGGCCCACGGTGGCCCTCCTCCACTTATCCTTCCACCCACATACTCCTTCTTCCTCCCACAAACGAGAATATCCAGTTCATACCCGAGTCCAAGCTCATCTTGCTGCCATTTTCGATCTCCTTGCTCAAAGCACCTCTCATAAAACTGCTTGGGGAGTTTGTTCTTGGTATGTGACTCCTCCATTGGTCCAATTAGTTTTTGTTCTAGTGCTGTATTCATTGCAAATTTTTGCTTCTTAGGTGACCCTGTTCTTGAGCTTGCATGTCAAATTTATATGGTCAAAAGTAGTTTTGATGCATGATATAGGCTCTAGGCACTTGTAGGAGTAGTTGCTATCAATATTATTGAGTTTGGTTCACTTTTATTTTGAAGTTACTAAAATTTCAGAAATTTTTCAGAGGAAGAAATATGTTTAGGAAAATGTACCAAGGTGGTTCTTCAAGGAAGCAAGGACCTAGGCTTGCAATGCGTGATGCTGATGAAGAGGCACCAAGATACGCTCCAGTGCGTCCTTGTGAATGGCCTTCAGAAGACTTCATGGATCGAGCGGGGATTAAGGAAGGAATTAACGCATATTTGTGTAACGCTGATCTTGTGAGCTTTGAGGAAGAGAAGTGCAGCCACTATCACTATCTCGCTAGTTCCTTTGTGAGGAGGTTTGAATTTTCATCTTCACGTAATTCTCCAACTGTCCTGTTTGATCTTTATGAAAATTCTTACACTATGGACTTAGAGGATTTTACCACTGCTTGCAAACTTCCACAATGGGGTAGTATTAGGGAACCTCGCAAATCTTAATTTAGAGATTTTCTTGGTAGTATAACTGTGGGGGAATCTAGAGATATAACACAAGCTACCATAGGGAGCATTCATTTTCCTGCTATACATTATTCTGCTCTCTTCATAGGTAGATGCATTAACGGTAAAGATGAAGCATGTCACATGTGTGTCCCCGACCTCAGTATTCTGAGGAGTGCTGTGTTGGGAGACAAATCTTATAGTTTGGGAGCCATTGTTGCACGTAGGTTGCATCTTGTAGGACCTTGAAGTAGATGTGTCTAGAGGGGGGTGATTAGACACTTCATGCCAAAGTTGCAATTTTTAAGCTTTTTCGGTTTGAGTGGAGTTTATGCATAATTTCAACACTCACAGTACATATGCCAAAGAAGATTTGAATGGAAAGCAACTTGGGGAAGGCTAGAGATCAAGATTCATATGGTAGGAATGGAATATCTTGGCCTCAATACATGAGTAGGTAGTTCTCTCTCAGAAATAGGATGCTGGAAGTGTAGGCTTAGTCTGATGGCTCTCTCCACGAGTGGAGAGGAGGTGGAGGGGTATTTATAGCCTCCACACAAAATCCAACCGTTACACACAATTTACCAATCTCGGTGGGACCGAATCAGAAAACTCGGTCGGACCGAAATAGTAAACCTAGTGACCGTTAGGAATTTCGGTGGGACCGATTGGAACAACTCGGTGGGACCGATGTGCTAGGGTTAGGGAAAAATCCAAAACTCGGTTTGACCGATTACTCAAACTCGGTGGGACCGATTTGGGTAATAAGCAAAACTGAGAGTTGGCCAAGCAAACTCGGTGGGACCGATTGAATATCTCGGTGAGACCGAGAGTAATGCAGTAGGTAACAGAGAGTTTGCAAGCCCATCTCGGTGAGACCGAGATCCCATCGGTGAGACAAAACTGATTAGGGTTTGGCAGTGGCTATGACATGTGAAACTCGGTGGCGCTGGGTTGAAAGAATCGGTATGACCGAGTTTGGCTTAGGGTTTAGGTCATTTGTGGATATGGGAAAGTAGCTGAGGGTTTTGGAGCATATTATTAAGCACTTGAGCAAGAGGCTCATTAAGCAACACCTCATCCCTCCTTGATAGTATTGGCTTTTCCTATGGACTCAATGTGATCTTGGATCACTAAAATGTAAAATGAAGAGTCTTGAGCTTCAAGCTTTAGCCAATCCTTTGTCCTTAGTGTCTTGGAGACCTTCCCACACCCTTTAGTCCATGCCACTCCATTGTTGAACTTATCTGAAACATACTAGGTGAAAACATTAGTCCAACAAGAGATATGTTGTCATCAATTATCAAAACCACCTAGGGAGCACTTGTGCTTTCAATCTCCCCCTTTTTGGTAATTGATGGCAACATACACCAAAGCTTTAGATAAAGATACAAAGAATAGTAAGTAAAGCTTTGGAAGGACATGTAACAAACATAGGCTCCCCTACATGTATGCAATCATGTGAATATAAAATATAGAAGCATGTGAGAGCATAATCATGACAGAGTAGGCAATTTGTTACATGTATCTTGGCCATATGCATCAGAGTAAAAGATTATTAAGGAAAATACCTTCATGCTCATGAGTCCTTCTTGCAAACAGTATGTACATAGGCAAGAATTCCTCATACTCATGATTTTGATGCATACACTTACCTTGTAGTCTTAAGTTGGCTTAGGATGGAATGAACCTGCACAAACAAGGTTAGATAACACAGGTACATCCACTTGCCAGAGCTAACAAAGGAAACCACAAGAATACCAAGACTGGGAAGACATGTAGAGAGTAAGTACTAGGTACTACATTGAATTCAACATGTCCCCAAGAATAAAGATATGCAATGAATTTGACTGATTTCTTTCCCATGGTTGTCTTGCTCCCCCTGAATCTTTCATGGGATATTGGGAGAAGATAGGGAACAGAAAATCAAAGCTTAAAGATACAAATGAATATGTCTTTCCCCCTAAAAAGACATGTGACATCTCTCCTCTTGAACATCAAGCATCTGGGATCCTTGAGTATTGTCTCTCCCCCTAGAGATCTCTTTCTCCCCCTTAATACATTATCTGGGACGTCTGGGATCCTTGAGACTTTCTCTCCCCCTTTAGTGCTTTGATGTGATCTCTCTCTCCCCGAAGATAGGCTTTGATGTGATCTCTCTCTCCCCCTTTGACATCAATTTCCAAGAAGGTTTTTCTGGAATCCGTCGAATAGGGTTGGTCCTTGAGACTCAGCATAAAGCAAAGAATAAAATTGTGATGCTTGTAGAGGACAAGGTTCATTGAGTGGAGCTGGATGAGAAGAAATGTAGAGCAAGTGGCAAACTGTTTTTCTGACTGCAAAGTCGGTGGCACCGAGTGGCATATTTCGGTGGTACCAAAAAGATTCGGTTGGACCGAAGATTGCAAGTCGGTGAAACCGAGTTTACACAGAGAAAAACACTTGTCACCTCAGCTCACTAGACATGTAAGATCTCACAAAGATTTGCAAAGAATTAAATGCAGAAAATGCAGAACAAAAGGAAAAAGAAGAGACTGAAAGATCTAGATGAAGTTTTTTTGAGACAAATGCAATAACACAAAGAAGGAACACAAGAGAACTTCATCTAGAGTTGGGCGGTGACATAGTCACCTATGTTAGAGTATATTGACTTAGGAGTCAAGTGAGAACACTTGATCATAGGTCATACTCATCGTTTAAGCTCAAAATGGGGTTACCATTTTTCGTTTAAGCATCTTGATGTATTCACATCTTGTTGAGTTGCTTTGACTCATGTCTCGGAGTAAAGCTTCTCTAAGATGGAACAACATACCTTGGGTGGTGGTGTGGTTCTTTCTCATGTAGTTGAACTTGTGTGGGTGCTCATGGTTGATGTAGCCCATCAAGAGTTTGGAGCACCACTTGGAGTTTGAGTTCATCTACCTACATGGATTAGTTTTTGCAAGGAAAAGCACTTGTGTATCCAAAAATGACATTCATGAAGCTCAACATAGGATTTGTCAAAGGATATGTTTGAATGATTTTGTGCGTCCTTGTCTTCAACCACCATCGTGTAAAGACTTGGTGATGTAGAGATTGCTCAAGATGTGAGTGAGTCGCAATCTCATGGAATTAGATTCAACCAAGCACCTACATGGGTTAGACAACATGCAAGGTACAAATATATCCAGGACATAAGATAGTCATCATAAGAGATATATCATGGATTAGTCATAAGCTCATGTCTTGCATGTATCCAATGGAGTTCCTACTCCAAGTTCGAAGCATCAATGATGTTCAATTCTCCTCTCAACCTGCAAAACACTTTCTCATCAAGTGGTTTAGTGAATATATCCGCTAATTGCTTATTAGTGCGAACATGCTTAAGATTTATGTCACCCTTAGCAACATGATCTCGAATGAAATGATGACGAACTTCAATATGCTTAGTTCGAGAATGTTGTACAGGATTATGACCAATTTTGATAGCACTTTCATTGTCACAAAGCAGTGGAACATGTTTCACATAGATCCCATAATCTTTAAGAGTTTGGGTCATCCAAAGTAATTGAGCACAACATGAACCAGCGGCAATGTATTCCTCTTCGGCGGTGGATAAGGATACTGAGTTTTGTTTCTTGGAAGACCAAGACACAAGGGATCTACCAAGAAATTGACAAGTACCCGAAGTTGACTTTCTATCAACCTTGTCTCCGGCATAATCCAAGTCGGAATAGCCAACAAGATCAAAAGAAGAACTCTTAGGGTACCAAATGCCAAAATTTGGTGTATGAATTAAGTATCTAACTATCCTTTTCACAGCCTTAAGATGACATTCTTTGGGGGCAGCTTGATATCTTGCACACATGCACACACTTAGCATAATATCGGGACGTGAAGCACATAGGTATAACAATGAACCAATCATAGAGCGATAAACCTTTTGATCAACCGGTTCACCATCTTTGGTCAAACCATTATGTCCACTAGTAGGCATGGGTGTAGACATACCTTTGCATTCTTGCATATTGAACTTCTTGAATAAGTCCTTGGTGTACTTTGTTTGAGAGACAAATGTACCTTCCTTAGTTTGCTTGATTTGCAAACCGAGAAAGAATTTGAGTTCACTCATCATAGACATCTCAAACTTTTCTGACATTAGCTTTCCAAACTTTTCACTAAAGAGAGGGTTAGTTGAACCAAATATGATATCATCAACATAAATTTGGCATACAAATAGTTCTCCATTAACCCTTTTAGTAAAAAGAGTAGAATCAATTTTACCAATTTCAAAACCACTTGCACTAAGGAACTTGTTCAAGCATTTATACCATGCTCTAGGAGCTTGTTTAAGACCATAAAGAGCTTTGTGAAGTTTGTAAACATGATTAGGTTTCTTAGGATTGACAAAGCCGGGAGGTTGTTTGACATAAACTTTCTCCTCTATTTCACCATTTAGAAAAGCAGTTTTAATGTCCATTTGGTACAAGGTGATGTTATGGTGATTAGCATAGCCAAGTAAGATGCGAATGGACTCAAGTCTAGCAACGGGAGCATATGTCTCACCATAGTCCATACCTTCGACTTGTGTGTACCCTTGGGCGACGAGACGTGCTTTGTTGCGAACCACTTGTCCATCTTCATCTTGCTTGTTGCGAAACACCCATTTGGTACCAATGATGTTGTGGTTGTCGTCGGGCTTCTCAACCAATGTCCAAACTTGGTTTCTCTCAAAGTTGTGTAGCTCTTCATGCATGGCGTTTATCCAATCCGGATCTTCCAATGCTTCTTCAACCTTCATAGGTTCAATGCTAGAGATGAATGAATAGTTTTCACAAAAGTTAGCTAAACGAGTTTTTGAGCGAGTGATTCTCCCGGTTTGTATATCATTGAAGATTTGCTCGACGAGATGATCTTTGGCAATTCTTGCTCAAACTCGTGAGAGCTTCTGCTTGGGTCTTCGTTGAACATTTTCTTCATCTTGTTCTTCTTCTTGGCCTTCTTCATTGTTGACGTTGTCATTGTCTTGTCGTGGTGGAGAACGAGGTTGTTGATGTTCGTCTTGATGCATTTCCTTGTCTTCTTCATCTTGGTGTGTCCCACTTGTGGATGCTTCCGTATCAATTCTTGGTTCACCTTGTTGTGAAGTAGAAGCCTCCACTTGGACGGATGAAGTACTCTCCTTCACCTCCGTTGGATGAACTTTGCCTATGGGCAAGTCTTGGATTGCTTCTGAAGGGTCTTTGTCTCCTACATCAATTGGCAATTGCTCTACTTGCGAGCCATTAGATTCATCAAACTTCACATCTACCGTCTCTTCAACCTTTCGGGTGAAATTGTTGTAGACACGGTAAGTGTGAGAGTTTGAGAAATAACCAAGTAGGAAACCTTCATGAGATTTAGGAGCAAACTTTGAACGACGATGCTTATCAAGAATGTAGCACTTTGAGCCGAATACTCAAAAGTATCCAACTTGGGGTTTGTTACCGGTGAGGAGCTCGTATGCCGTCTTGCCGAGTAGCTTGTGAAGATACAAGCGATTTGTTGCGTGACAAGCTGTCTCAACCGCTTCTGCCCAAAAGTGCTTCGGCGTCTTGTATTCATCAAGCATTGTTCTTGCCATTTCGATGAGCGTCCGGTTCTTCCTCTCAACAACTCCATATTGTTGAGGTGTGTACGTAGCCGAGAACTCGTGTGAAATCCCTTCTTCGTCAAGAAAGGTGTCCACATTTGCGTTCTTGAACTCCGTTCCGTTGTCACTCCGAACCTTCTTGATCTTCATGTCAAACTGATTTTGGGCCTTCCTAGCGAAGTTTTTGAAGATCTTCTGGACCTGCGACTTGTCATCAAGAAAGAACACCCACGTAAATCTTGAAAAATCATCAACTATAACTAGACCAAAAGAATTTCCACCGAGACTCTTGTAGGCGTTGGGACCAAAAAGATCCATATGAAGTAGCTCGAGTGGCCTCCTTGTGGTCATGATGTTCTTCACGGGATGTCTTCCTCCAACCTGTTTACCTGCTTGACAAGCACTGCAAAGTCTATCCTTATCAAATATGACATCATTGACTCCAAGGATATGATTTCCTTTAATAAGCTTGTCAAGATTTCTCATGCCAACATGACCTAGTCGTCTATGCCACAACCAACCTTTTGAGGATTTAGCAATAAAGCAAGTTTTAGGTTGTGCCTTTTTAGAGAAGTCGACAATGTAAAGGTCACCTCTACGCATACCGGTAAAGACCATTTTATGATTGTCTCGACGAAACACTTGGCAATCTACCTCAGTAAATAGGACATTTAAACCGAAATCAGCAAGTCTAGATACTGAAAGTAAGTTGTAGCCGAGACATTCAACGAGCATGACATTTTGAATGGAACTATCATGTGAGATGGCCACCTTACCAAGGCCAACTACTTTACCCTTTGAATTATCACCAAAGGTGACATATTTTCGAGGGCCGTCATTTTCAGCAAGCTCACGGAACATCTCCTCATCTCCAGTCATATGATCAGTACATCCACTATCAAGAACCCATTCCTTTCCTCCTGATTCATATCCCCGAAGATTTGCCGTAAGACCAAAGTGTCTTATTGCATCATCAAGATTGAAGTCACTATCATCATCATCATCATCATAGTATTCATGTTCACCATGATCTTGTGACTCATCATTTCCTAGAGAGGGTAATTCATTAGATAAATGATCATCAAAATGGTCACTTTTATGAATTCTTATAGCTTCGAATATAATATCACTAATGATTCCAACATCTCCCTTAGCTCGCTTGAGATTGGCAAGCTCAAGTAGACAATCACCAAAGTTAGGATCACTAGAGTTCATCTTACTCAAGGCAATAGATTTATGGAGAATTTTATCCAAATTTTTTAAGGAATGGTCGGGAAATCGTTCCTTAAGAAATTTCCATATAGTATAAGCACAATTAAGAGTAGGCAAACTAGCAATCAAGTTTTTGGGCAATCCTCTAATGATGAGCTCAATAGTTCTAAGATTGCGAATCGTGTCAATATCTTCATCTACGGTAGGATGCAAATGATCAATGTGAGGTGCACAAGGGCTAGCAATATACTTGTTCAAATGATATTGGTTGAAGATTACAAGCATCTCATTTTTCCACTCATGAAAATATTCTCCATCAAGAATAGGCACTCTATGTCTAAGACTCCCTAAAGTAGACACATCCATCTTCCTCCAATGGTGATTAAACCAAGGCAATGGAGACCAAAGCTCTGATACCACATGTAGGACCTTGAAGTACATGTGTCTAGAGGGGGGTGATTAGACACTTCATGCCAAAGTTGCAATTTTTAAGCTTTTTCGGTTTGAGTGGAGTTTATGCATAATTTCAACACTCACAGTACATATCAAGAAAGTATGCAAAGTGTATATAGGTAGTGGAAAGTAAAGCATGCAACTTGCAAGAATGTAAAGGGAAGGGTTTGGAGAAATCAAACGCAATCGGAGACACGGATGTTTTTCCCGTGGTTCGGATAGGTGGTGCTATCCTACATCCACGTTGATAGAGACTTCAACCCACGAAGGGTAACGGTTGCGCGAGTCCACGGAGGGCTCCACCCACGAAGGGTCCACGAAGAAGCAACCTTGTCTATCCCACCATGGCCATCGCCCACGAAGGACTTGCCTCACTAGCGGTAGATCTTCACGAAGTAGGCGATCTCCTTGCCCTTACAAACTCCTTGGTTCAACTCCACAATCTTGTCGGAGGCTCCCAAGTGACACCTAGCCAATCTAGGAGACACCACTCTCCAAGAAGTAACAAATGGTGTGTTGATGATGAACTCCTTGCTCTTGTGCTTCAAATGATAGTCTCCCCAACACTCAACTCTCTCTCATAGGATTTGGATCTGGTGGAAAGAAGATTTGAGTGGAAAGCAACTTGGGGAAGGCTAGAGATCAAGATTCATATGGTAGGAATGGAATATCTTGGCCTCAACACATGAGTAGATAGTTCTCTCTCAGAAATATGATGCTGGAAGTGTAGGCTTAGTCTGATGGCTCTGTCCACGAGTGAAGAGGAGGTGGAGGGGTATTTATAGACTCCACACAAAATCCAACCGTTACACACAATTTACCAATCTCGGTGGGACCGATTCAGAAAACTCGGTCGGACCGAAATAGTAAACCTAGTGATCGTTAGGAATTTCGGTGGGACCGATTGGAACAACTCGGTGGGACTGATGTGCTAGGGTTAGGGAAAATCCAAAACTCGGTTTGATCGATTACTCAAACTCGGTGGGACCGATTTGGGTAATAAGCAAAACAGAGAGTTGGCCAAGCAAACTCGGTGGGACCGATTGAATATCTCGGTGAGACCGAGAGTAATGCAGTAGCTAACAGAGAGTTTGCAAGCCCATCTCGGTGAGACCGAGATCCCATCGGTGAGACCGAACTGATTAGGGTTTGGCAGTGGCTATGACATGTGAAACTCGGTGGCACCGGGTTGAAAGAATCGGTATGACCGAGTTTGGCTTAGGGTTTAGGTCATTTGTGGATATGGGAAAGTAGCTGAGGGTTTTGGAGCATATTATTAAGCACTTGAGCAAGAGGCTCATTAAGCAACACCTCATCCCTCCTTGATAGTATTGGCTTTTCCTATGGACTCAATGTGATCTTGGATCACTAAAATGTAAAATGAAGAGTCTTGAACTTCAAGCTTTAGCCAATCCTTTGTCCTTAGTGTCTTGGAGACCTTCCCACACCCTTTAGTCCATGCCACTCCATTGTTGAACTTATCTGAAACATACTAGGTGAAAACATTAGTCCAACAAGAGATATGTTGTCATCAATTATCAAAACCACCTAGGGAGCACTTGTGCTTTCACATCTGAACAGATTTAATGGAGATTTCTTTGGTGGAATTTATGCAACCCGCTTAGCTGAATTTCTTGGTGTAACTATACGTAATGATGATATTGAATTACCTCCTGCTTACCTAGACTTTAATTCTATGGTTCACCACCAGTTTGTCGAGAGGAATGAATCACCTCTCCAGTATCGTTTAATCTTTGACAAACGTCGTGCTGTCCATATTACTCTCCCTGCTCCTGCCTCCTTTGATTATCAGGCAAAAGGAAGATATGTTATTACCAGAGAGGAGGCAGATGAATACGAGAGGAGGGCGGAGGCTGCTCGTCGCCATGTTGCAGCTCAGGAGGCGATAGCCGCTGCATCTCAGTACGACCCCAACTATTATTATGGATATCCGCCAGGCCAGCCGTGGCCATAGACCAACTTAGACCAAAAGCCTAAGCTTGGGGGAGTACGTATTTCCCACCGACATTACATTTATGTTCACACACTCATTGCTAGATGTCGGTGCTCATACTTTTTCATTGTATCATCCATGCTAGTTTATTTTCCTTTTTATGCCTTCTTCTTGTGTGTTTAATAAACCTTAAGAAAAACCAAAAAAAATTAGTTGTAGCTTTTAATTAGTTTACTTTCCATGCTTGTAGTAGTAATTAAAAAGAAAACCCAAAAAGATTTCTTGTTCTTCTTTTGCTTGTTGGGAGCTTTCCCGTGTAAATAGTTTTATTTCTTTTCTTTTCTTTGGGGGTCAATAGGATAAGACCATGATTAAATTGTTGAAGTAGCTCTTATATGCATTATTTTTGATCTGACAAAAGAGCCCATGTTGCCTTGTCTTCTCCTGTTTATTGAATGCTTGCAGATTCCAGCTTAGTCCAATGCACGTGCACTATTATTATTATTCACATCATTCGGTTGTGCAAGTGAATGACAATTATGACGATATATGATGGACTGACTGGGATGAGAAAAGCTGGTATGAACTCGACCTCTCTCATTTTTGTAAATATGATTAGTCCATCATTCCTGATTCAGCCTATTATGAATAAACATGTTTGCAATGACAACTAGAGATCATAGTTGCTTATGCCATGCTTAATTAGCTAGGAGCTTATAATGGTTTACCTTGCGTGCCAACATGCTATTAAAATGGTTGTGATGTGGTATGATAGGGTGGTATCCTCCTCTGAATGATTTAAGTGACTTGACTTGGCGCATGTTCATGCATGTAGTTAAAACAAAATCAACATAGCCTTCACGATATTTATGTTCATTGTGGATTATATCCTACTCATGCTTGCATTCGGTGTTGATTAATTTTAATGCATGTTGATGATTGTTGTTGCTCTCTAGCTGGCCGCTTCTGTCGGATTTCGGGTTCCAGCAGACCCTTGAGGTTCGAACACTGGGGTGCGCGCGGAGATTTCGGCTCCTACCTACCTGCACCCCTCCGCCTTGCTAAGATCTGAGCAATGGAAAGAACAACACAAGAGACACAGGGTTTATATTGGTTCGGGCCACCGTTGTGGTGTAACACCCTACTCCAGTGTGTGGTGTGGTGGATTGCCTCTTAGGCTGATGATGATGAACAATACAAGGAAGAACAGCCTCGCGAGGGTCCGTTCTTGGCTGGGGCGATGAACTGCTGGGAGGAGTTCAGTCACCCTTCTCTCTCTCTCGCTCTCTCTCTCGGATTTCGATCCCCTTCTCTAAACCCTAACCTCTCCGCTGGCTGCCCCCATCCTGCGGGTGGCTGGTCCTATTTATAGAGGCCCTGGTCCTCTTCCCAAATATCGAACGGGAAGGGAGCCAACAATGGCAGGCTAATTTGAAAGGGGACAGCTAGTACCAGCTATCCTGACAAAAGTAGTCTTTGCCTGCACAAAGCTCTGGTGGTGACACCGTCTTGGGCTC
This sequence comes from Triticum monococcum, assembly GCA_034509565.1. Classification (NCBI taxonomy): domain Eukaryota; kingdom Viridiplantae; phylum Streptophyta; class Magnoliopsida; order Poales; family Poaceae; genus Triticum; species Triticum monococcum. The sequence goes on from CM067843.1 coordinate 483,345,161, forward strand.
CATGGTGACCTCCGTCTTGCAGTCCTCCTAGTCTTGGTCTTGTTGCACCGAAATGGCAACCTTTGTCTGATGCCTCGATACTCCGCGGCTGTGCTTGCCCCCTTTGCACCAAAGAGGAAAGGAGGACACTGCGCGGGCTGGCACCCGCCTGGCGCCCCGGGTCGTCATGGCTTGCATCACGGGAACCTCATGAGGTACCCCGCCTTGATCTCTCCGCCTCCTTGCGAGCCAGCCTGATGAGGCCGTGCCTGAGGAAGCTCCGTGTCGTCTGCCCCGTGAGGCTTGGCCCCTCGCGAGGGTCCTGGGTCTGTGTTGGTGAAGATGGGCCGTGCTGGGCCCCCCTTTGAGCCATGCCGCAGGCTGCAGGTAGGCAAGTCTGGGGACCCCCGTTCCCAGAACGCCGACAGTAGCCCCCGGGCCCAAGGAGCGCCCGGACTTGGCCGTGCAGGGAGGCGGAAAGGCAAGAGCGAAGCGCCACGGGCCCTAACAGCCTGCGGCCTTGGGCGCCGCGTGGCGGTTGACTGGACGTGGGCGTCTCCACTTCCCCATGGCGCCTCGGCAACTGCACGGACTGGACAAGTCCCTGCATGCAAAGTGGGTCATTATTACCTGCGATCATGGAGGTCGGCGGTTGGCCTTCGCTGGCCATAAGTACTGAATAGCGTGCGCCCTTCCAGTCCATCCCTCCTTGCTTCTCCTTCTTCCCGGTCCTTGCTCCGTCTTGCTGCGATGGCTCCGATCCGCCGGTTCTCGACAGCAGAGAAGGGAAAGGCTCCCCGAGAGGAACCAGACCCGCTCCCGCCGAAGAAACGGCTCGTCCTCCGTGGCCCGGACGAGGGGGCCCATCAGGTGGTGTTGAGGCCTTCGTGCGAGCGGGCACCGCTGGGGTTCCCGCTTCCCTTGTACGCCCACATCGAGGGCCCTGAAGGAGCTGATGCCGATCGCCACGGGCGGCGCCGCCGTCGGCACCGACGAGTCACGAAGGTGTGGGTCGTCCCCCCTGGGGTCCACACCGAGGGCTCCTCCCGAGAGTTCGTGCTCCACGTCGCCATGCCTCCTCAGTCTTGGACTCGCCTTCCTCCCTTCTTCGCCTCCATCATCCCGCAGGGAGAACTCCTGGAGCTTTGGCTGCAGCATGCCGGCTGCTGCACCCTTGCAACCGAGGCAGAGATCGCGGTCGTTGCCCCGGGCGAGGTCTTCATGACTCGGGGCTGGAGCGAAATCGCCCGGGTTTGCAGGACAAGAGGCGCCCTCGCAATCCACTTGGAGTACGACGGTGCTTCGGTGATGTTCTTCAAGGTCTTCGATGTGAGTGGGCGCAGGCTGGAGTGCTGCCCCGGGAGAGGTGGCCAGGACCCTGCTGCGGGGAGGACTGAGCCCGCCAACCGCTCCCTTGGCGGCTCCTCAGGCGGTGGAGGCATCAAAGGTTCCAGCGACTCCGGCGAGCTCTTCGCGACTCTGGAGACGAGCGACGACAGCTATGAGCCCCTGAGCCGGCGCCGCTCCTGGAGCAGGGCGGGCTCGTCAGGCCGCCGCCGACTCTGATCTGGATGGGGTTGGCGCCGGTGCTTGACGGCCCACTGTTGATGATGGCGTCTTTTGCAGGGGCGTGCGTAGTCAGTGTCCCTTTAGGATCTGTTCCCTGTGAGGAATCAAAGATGCGCCCCACGGGGGCTTGTAAGGTGTCTGCGATCCTGTTTTGTTAATATAACCCTTGCCGTAGAATCATGCGAGTTGCTCATTCCGTCTTAGCTCAGTTCTCCCTTTCGAACCTCACGAGGGCTTGGTGCTCTGCACCGACAGGTCCCAGTCCCAAGGCGGCTTCAGCCGTCGCTGGTATTCCAGGTCGCGATGCCGTGGTCAAGGCCAGGAGGTGAGCGACCCGGGGTCCGGTAAGAGCCCCTGAGTCGCGCTGCTCAGGAGGTCCCCTTTGGCGCTCAAGCAGCCGTCGTTCGGTGAGAAAGGAGAGCGGCGTCGCTAACACGGGATTGCATTAGGTGCGGGGATGGTGCCACGGTAGCTGGCGCTTCTGGGTGGTGACTTATCTCGAGAATCAGGCGCCGCTCTCTGGTGTGTCGTCGGGTCCGTGCATCGGCAGGCGCGAGGTTGATCGGCAAGGTCCTCGTGTGTCCCTCCCCTCTCTCCCTTGCTCCCCTTTCTGCTCTACGTCCTTGGGTCCCGGCCCTGGAGCGAGTCTCAGCCATCGCTGGTATGCCAGGTCGCGATGCCGTGGACAAGGCCAGAGGGTGAGGGCTGGAGAGTCAGTAGGAGCCCTGAGTCGCAATGCTCAGGCGCCCCCCCTTTAACGTGCAAGCGGTTCGTGTGGACGAGAGTGAAGGAGACACCACAAGGGCCTCGCCTGACGCAGCTCCTTCAGGAGGTCCTGTAGATCCATCATAGAAAAAACGAGGGGTTGCCATGACAATTGACAGTCAGCCGTTGGTTGCTTCCGAGGGGTAATGAGGCACTGAAGGCTTGCCGAGGTGGCGCCATGCGGGGCTGCCGCGGCCAGAGCTCAGCCATTCAGGTTTGTCGACGTTGCAGGGACGGACCCATGCGCAAGCGTCGTGCCGTTTGGGAGCAGTTCCGTCAGTTGAGCGGGCAACTAGGTCAAGCACATTAGCCGCAGAGGAGTGGATTCATTTAAATAGATGCTGGGAAGGCGGACATCACTGGGTCTGGCCCGAGCGACTTGGGGATGATGCAGCCCGAGGGGCGCCCCCAACAACGTAAGCTAACAACATGAAATGACAGGGATACATGCCGCAAGGACGGACCCACGCGGCCTGGGAATAATGCAGCCCTGGGGGGCGCTCCCAGCTGGAAGTGAAACTTGAAAGATGTCACCTGATGATGTTGAGGATGAAGGGGTGTTGGTGTAGCAGACTCGGTGGGCTGCGGAAGCCGATCCTCATGAGCCCCCAGGCCCAGGGGCCTCGGGAGGCTCCGGAGGCGCTGGTGGCTCCTCGCGGACCATCTCCATCTTCGCCAGGGCTGCGGAACGCCTGGCCTCTTGTGCGTCCGTGGCACCCCTCATGAGGCGCTGGTGCGTGGCAGCCGCGTTCGGCCAGCCGTAAGGCATGCGAACGTAGCTGTGGGGTGGACCTCCGCAGGGCCCCACTCGTGAGGGCCAGAGGCGCTCCAGAGAGGCGACTCGGTTGAGCCCTGGTATGTTGATGCAGACGCGCAGCCCACCATCCTCGCCTGGATGGGGAGCCACTGCTGGTAGGCGGCGGCCGCCTTTCATGACTGTTGACTCCTGTAGCTCCTGAATGGCCTTGCTGACGAACTCCTGAGGGTCTGGCTCTCCTTGTCTTGCTCCTTCTTGAGGGAAACGTGCTTCGAAAAATGCCTCCATGTGGTGCCCAAGCGCCTCCCTCGTGACCCTAGCTAGGACGGTGGCCCTCCAGGGGAGAGCCCTCGAGCCCTGCCTGAGGAGGGCGCCGAGTGCGCTTTCCTATGCGATGGAAGGAAATTCCCCCTGGGCAGGCATGGACCCAGAGGGGCCTGCCTCCTGAGGGGCCGGGCCGAACGATGTCTTCTTCTTCTTGGGGGAGGTCTCGGGAAGCCTCCTGCTTCCGCGATCCTGGTCTTCCAGTGACGCGGCCTGAAAGGCTCGTTCCAGGGAACACACCGCGTCCTTCTCTTCACAGGGCACCGTGATGACTCCGCCACTTCCTGGCATCTTGAGGATGTTGTAGCCGTGGTGAGTTACGGCCATGAACTTGGCCAGCGCTGGGTACCCAAGGATGGCGTTGTACGGCAGGCGAATGTGAGCGACGTCGAAGTCGATGAGCTCGGTGCGGTAGTTGTCGCGTGCCCCGAAGGTGACAGGGAGGCGGACCTGCCCAATCGGGACCGTGGAGCCGTCGGTGATTCCGGAGAAAGGCTTGGTTGGCTGAAGTTGGCTGTAGGGCACTTGGAGATTGTTAAATGTTTCCACGGACAGGACGTTGAGCCCCGCCCCGCCATCGATGAGGGTCTTGGTGACCACCACATTGCTGATGATTGGGGAACAAAGCATCAGGAGGACTCCGGCCGTAGCCGCGCACTTGAGCTGATTTGCTGAGCTGAACATGATGGCGCACGCCGACCACCTGAGAGGGCGCGTGGCTTCGAGCCTGGGGAGGACTACATTCACTTCGCGGGCGAACTGCTTGAAGATGCGTTGAGAGGCTGGGGCTTGAGCCCCGCCCAGGATGCAGGCGATCGCGTGCGGCTCCTGGAAGCCCCCAGCCCCCTCGTCCTGGTGACGGTTCTCGTTTCTCCTTGGCTGCGGCGGTAGCGGAGGGAGGCCTGCGTTGCCTTGCGGGCGATCCTCGCGAGGCTGATCCCTCCAGTTTCCCTCGCGAGGCGGGTCTTGCCAGCGATCCTCGCGAGGTTGATCGCGCCACCCTTAGCGCGGGCCACGTTCTTCCCAGCGTCCTGCGTTCCTTCCTCCTCCTCGGCTGTAGCCCCGGTCACCATGGTCGGGGCGACGGCCGATCCTTCCTTCTCACACGGCTCGGAGTTCTTGACATTCGTTGGTGTTGTGGGTGTGGAGGTCGTGGTACACACAATACCGGCTGCCCTTGGAAGGTTCGGGTTGATCTCTGCCCCGCTTGGTGTCTGGTTCTGCCGCGAGCACGGCAGCCCCCTTGCGCTTCACATCCTTGGCCTTGGGCTTCTTCTCTTCTGGGTCTACGGCAGGTAGCTCGAGGAGGGAGAGACGCCCTTCCTCAGCCCTGGCGCATTTGTTTGCCAAGTTGAACAGCTCCAAGGAAGTGCACAGGTCTTCATGCATCGCCAGCTCCTCCTTCATCTTGACATCACGCACGCCATCGGAGAAGGCTGAGATGATGGCCTCCTCAGTCACGTTGGGAATCTTGAGGCGTGCGTTGTTGAAGCGCTGGATGTACTTCTGCAGGGTCTCCCCGGGTTGTTGCTTGATGCGGCGCATGTCGCTCATGGCGGGTGGCCGATCGCGAGTACCTTGGAAGTTGGCGATGAAGCGGGTGCGCATCTCGTCCCAGGAGGAGATCGTGCCTGGAGCCAGGTTCAGGAGCCAGGTGCGGGCCCCGTCCTTGAGCGCCATGGGAAACCAGTTCGCCATGACCTTCTCATCTCCGTTGGCAGCTTCAATGCCCAGCTCGTAGAGCTGGAGGAACTCCGCAGGGTCAGCCGTGCCGTCGTAACGAGGAGGCAGGTCTGGCTTGAACTTGCCGGGCCACGCGACGCTGCGTAGCTCGGTGGTGAAGGCGCGGCAGCCTGCTGTGGCCACGGGAGGCCTTGGGTGACGGAGAGCTTGGTCTTGCATGTCCCCACGCGCTGCAGCTGAGAGCAGCGCGGGGTCTTGACGCGCGGGAGCAGGAGGATGGTCGTGACGTGCTGGAGCAGGGAGCGCCCGGGCAGCTTCTTGCGGGCGAGGGGCTTCTTGGCAGCTCTGCTCTTGCCGCGCTGGCACCTGACGGAGTGGGTTCCGCCCAGGGGCCACGCGCCTTGGAGCCATGGCGCCTTCCTGACGAGGAGGCGGCCGGGGCGCCGCCGGAGCTTCGTCGCCCGCGTTGGGCGGGGTGCGGTGCAGCGGAACGGACGACGCAGGAGAGCCCCCTGCGGCGCGGATGAGCTCGGCGACGCGGTCGAGCCATTCTTCATAGACGTCATCGACGGGACGGTAGCGCAGGAGCTCATTTGCCGTGATGAGCGCAGCTCGAGCCTCCATGGGCGCGCGGAGCGCGCAGGACGAAGAACCGGCTGGGGTGAGCGAGGGAGTTGCGGTGCGGCCGTCTTGCCGCACGGACGGATGCTGAGACGTTGCTTGCTGCTCGTCCCCCGCCGGGCCGGTGGCGGCGTTGACGGCAGGTGACGGGGAACGGCGAGGACGCCCGCCGACAGGGGCCGTCTGGGCGACGCGGGAAGCGAGAGCGGCCCGGCGCTCGGCGCGGGCCCGACGAGCGTCAGACATGGGCGCAATGGTCGGAGGAGAACGGGGTGGTGGAAGACAAATTCCGGCGCACCCCTACCTGGCGCGCCAAATGTCAGATTTCGGGTTCCGGCAGACCCTTGAGGTTCGAACACTAGGGTGCGCGCGGAGATTTCGCCTCCTACCTACCTGCACCCCTCCGCCTTGCTAAGATCTGAGCTATGGAAAGAACAACACAAGAGACACAGGGTTTATACTGGTTTGGGCCACCGTTGTGGTGTAACACCCTGCTCCAGTGTGTGGTGTGGTGGATTGCCTCTTGGGCTGATGATGATGAAAAATACAAGGAAGAACAGCCTCGTGAGGGTCCGTTCTTGGCTGGGGCGATGAACTACTGGGAGGAGTTCAGTCACCCTTCTCTCCCTCTCTCGGATTTGAAAGGGGACAGCTAGTACCAGCTATCCTGACAAAAGTAGTCTTCGCCTGCACAAAGCTCTGGTGGTGATGCCGTCTTGGGCTCCACGATGACCTCCGTCTTGGAGTCCTCCTGGTCTTGGTCTTGTTGCACCGAAATGGCAACCTTTGTCTGATGCCTCGGTACTCCGCGGCTGCGCTTGCCCCCTTTGCACCAAAGAGGAAAGGAGGACACTGCGCGGGCTGGCACCCGCCTGGTGCCCCAGGTCATCATGGCTTGCGTCACGGGCACCTCATGAGGTACCCCGCCTTGATCTCTCCGCCTCCTCGCGAGCCAGCCTGATGAGGCCGTGCCTGAGGAAGCTCCGTGTCGTCCGCCCCGCGAGGCTTGGCCCCTCGCGAGGGTCTTGGGTCTGTGTTGGTGAAGATGGGCCGTGCTGGGCCCCCCTTTGAGCCACGCCACAGGCCGCAGGCAGGCAAGTCTGGGGACCCCCGTTCCCAGAACGCCAACAGCTTCCCAGTATTTTGCTAGCCTTCACCTGTACTAAGCGGGAATACTCTTGTGCATCCAACTCCATAAACCCCAAAGTTATTCCATATGAGTCCACCATACCTACCTATATACGGTATCTACCTGCCGTTCCAAGTAAATTTGTATGTGACAAACTCTAAACCTTCAAATAAATATCCTGTTTTGTATGCTCGAATAGCTCATGTATCAACTAGGGATGTCCGTATCTTCCATGTTAGGCGGGTTATTCTCAAGAGGAGTGGACTCCGCTCCTCACTCACAAGAAAAATGGCTGGTCACCAGGATGCCCAGTCCCATGCTTTATGCAAACTAAATCAAAATAATTGCAAACAAAACTCCCCTTGGGACTCTTGTTAGTTGGAGGCACTCGTTGTTTCGAGCAAGCCATGGATTGATGCTTGTTGGTGGAGGGGGAGTATAAACTTTACCATTCTGTTTGGGAACCGCCTATAATGTGTGTAGCATGGAAGATATTGCCAAATCTTGGTTGTTATGTTGACAATGAAAGTATACCACTCAAAATATTATTCACCTCTATTTCAAAACCGAGCTCTGGCACCTCTACAAATCGCTGCTTCCCTCTGCGAAGGGCCTATCTATTTACTTTCATGTTGAGTCATCATCCTCTTATTAAAAAGCACTAGTTGGAGAGCACCACTGTCATTTGCATCCATTACTGTTAGTTTACATTGAGTATGACTTGACTAGATCTCTTTTACCATGAATTACAATGTCTAGTCAGTCCTTGATCTTTAAAGGTGCTCTGCATTTATGTTTTGCGGTCTCAGAAAGGGCTAGCGAGATACCATCTTGTTATATCATATTATGATTGTTTTGAGAAAGTGTTGTCATCCGAGATTTATTATTATTGCTCGCTAGTTGATTATGCTATTTATATGAGTAAACTTGAGACCTAAGCGTTATTGTGAATGTGGTTAGTCATAATCTTTGCTGAAAACTTGAATGCTGGCTTTACATATTTACAACAACAAGAGCAAACAGAGTTTGTAACAGTTTATCTTTATCACTTTCAGTTTATCAACTGAATTTCTTGAGGACAAGCAAAGGTTTAAGCTTGGGGGAGTTGATACGCCTCCGTCGTATGTACTTTTCCAAACACTTTTGCCCTTGTTTTGAACTCTAACTTGCAAGATTTGAATGGAACTAACCCGGACTGACGCTGTTTTCAGCAGAATTACCATGGTGTTATTTATGTGCAGAAACAAAAGTTCTCGGAATGACTTGAAACTTCGCGGAACAACTTTTCGGAAATAATAAAAAATCCTTGCAAAAGATGAAGGCCATGGGGACCACCACATGTCCACGAGGGTGGGGGCGCGCCTGCCCCCCTAGGGCGCGCCCCCTACCTCGTGGGCCCCCTGGAGCTCCTTCGACCTAAACTCCGACTCTATATATTTGGTTTCGAGGAGAAAAAATTGGAGAGAAGAATTCATCGCATTTTATGATACGGAGGCATCACCAAGCCCTAAAACCTCTTGGGAGGGCTGATCTGGAGTCCGTTCGGGGATCCGGAGAGGGGAATCCGTCGCCATCGTCATCATCAACCATCCTCCATCACCAATTTCATGATGCTCACCGCCGTGTGTGAGTAATTCCATCGTAGGCTTGCTGGACGGTGATGGGTTGGATGAGATCTATCATGTAATCTAGTTAGTTTTGTTAGGGTTTGATCCCTAGTATACACTATGTTCTGAGATTGATGTTGCTACGACTTTGCTATGCTTAATGCTTGTCACTAGGGCTCGAGTGCCATGATTTCAGATCTGAACCTATTATGTTTTCATCAATATATGAGAGTTCTTGATCCTATCTTGCAAGTCTATAGTCACCTATTATGTGTTATGATCCGTTAACCCCGAAGTGACAATAATCGGGATACTTACCGATGATGACCATAGTTTGAGGAGTTCATGTATTCACTATATGCTAATGCTTTGTTCTAGTACCCTATTAAAAGGAGGCCTTAATATCCCTTAGTTTCCATTAGGACCCCGCTACCACGGGAGGGTAGGACAAAAGATGTCATGTAAGTTCTTTTCCATAAGCACATATGACTATATTCGGAATACATGCCTACATTACATTGATGAATTGGAGCTAGTTCTGTGTCACCCTAGGTTATGACTGTTACATGATGAACCGCATCCGGCATAATTCTCCATCACCGATCCATTGCCTACGAGCTTTCTATATATTGTTCTTCGCTTATTTACTTTTCCATTGCTATTGCTATCATCACTACAAAATACCAAAAACACTACTTTTACTATTGTTACCTTTTGCTACCATTACCACTACTATCATATTACTTTGCTACTAAATACTTTGCTGCAGATATTAAGTTTCCAGGTGTGGTTGAATTGACAACTCAGCTGCTAATACTTGAGAATATTCTTTGGCTCCCCTTGTGTCGAATCAATAAATTTGGGTTGAATACTCTACCCTCGAAAACTGTTGCGATCCCCTATACTTGTGGGTTATCAAGCCCCTCCGAGATTGTATCTACCTCTCTGTTCTCTTCAGTTTCGCATTCGCCAGATCTAGCCCTTCACTGTTTCTTAAATTCTTGGGGATTCGTAACTCTAATTGCACTGCAATTTTTACATGATTTTTTCCATAAATTATCCTTCTTGCGCCAGAAGAAGGGCCCCAACCGCCTTACGGGGTGGGCACAAGACACACCTGGGCACGCCAGGCACCCCTGGGGCGCCCTGGTGGGTTGTGGATGTCGTGGGCCTCCGTTAGCGTTGATTCCAAGTCCCCAAAATCACATATATTCCAAAATAATTCTCCATAAATTTTTATCGTGTTTGGACTTCGTTTGATATGGATTTTCTGCGAAACAAAAAACATGCAACAAACAGGAACTAACATTGGGCACTGGATCAATATGTTAGTCCAAATAAATCATATAAAATGTTGCCAAAAGTTCATAAAAGTTGTATAATATTGGCATGAAACAATAAAAAATTATAGATACGACGGAGACATATCAGCATCGCCAAGTTTAATTCCTGCTCGTCCTCGAGTAAGTAAATGATAAAAAAGATAATCTTTGATGTGGAAGGCTACCTAGCATAAACTTGATCATATATCTAATCATGGCATGAATATTAAGACATAAGTGATTCAAAGCAATAGTCTATAATTTGACATAAAGACATCAATACTCCGACATCTCAACAAACAATCATGTCTTTCAAAATATCAACGCTAAAGAAAGCTATCCCTACAAAATCATATAGTCTTGTCATGCTATGTCTTCTTAACACAAGGTATTTATTATGCACAACCCGGTTGACAAGCGGGGCAATTGGTTCATACTTTTTAACGCGCTTTAGCTTTTTCAACCCTCGTGCAATACATGAGCGCAAGCCATGGATATAACACTACGGGTGGAATAGAGTATGATGATAGGGGTAAATATAGAGAAGACAAAAAAGTAAGAAAGTCTCACATCATGCGGCTAACCAACGGGGTATGGAGATGCCCATCAGTTGATATCAATGCGAGGAGTACAGATTGCCATGCAACAGATGTGCTAAGAGCTATAAGTGTATGAAAGCTCAGTATGAAACTAAGTGGGTGTGTATCTAATCCTATAATGAAAAATTCCCACTAGTATATGAAAGTGACTAAATAGGAGACTCTCTATATGAAAAACATGGTGCTACTTTGAAGCACAAGTGTGGAACTAGCATGCTGTAACGCCCTCGATGCGGCTATATCTCCCACGTGTCGAAGCACGACTTAGAGGCATAACCGCATTGAAAGCAATGTCGCAAGTGAGGTAATCTTCACACAGCCCATGTAATACATAAGGGAAAGAGATACATAGTTGGCTTACAATCGCCACTTCACCCAATTACATGAATAAAGCATTACAACATCCAAATACAATCAAGATCCGACTACGGAACCAAAATAAAAGAAGAACCCCAAATGCGACAAGGTCCCCGCTCGACCCCAACTGGGCTCCACTACTGATCAACTAGAACGAAACAACACAAAGGATAAGATCTTCATCGAGCTCCTCCTGAGCTTGGTTGCGTCATCTGCACGGACTCATCGGCACCTGCAAGCTGGTTTTGGAAGTATATGTGAGCCACGGGGACTCAGCAATCTCGCACCCTCGCGATCAAGACTATTTAAGCTTATGGGTAAGGTAAAAGGTATGAGGTGGAGCTGCAGCAAGCGACTAGCATATATGGTGGCTAACATACGCAAATGAGAGCGAGAAGAGAAGGCAAAGCACGGTCGATAAAAGTATGATCAATAAGTGATCCTAGAACAACCTACGTCAAGCATAACTCCAACACCGTGTTCACTTCCCGGACTCCGCCGGAAAGAGACCATCACGGTTACACACGCGGTTGATGTATTTTAATTAAGGTCAACTTCAGGTTTTCTACAACCGGACATTAACAAATTCCCATCTGCCCATAACCGTGGGCACGACTTTCGAAAGTTCAAATCCCTGCAGGGGTGTCCCAACTTAGCCCATGACAAGCTCTCACGGTCAATGAAGGATATTCCTTCTAGCGGGAAGACCCGATCAGACTCGGAATCCCGGTTACAATACATTTCGACAATGGTAAAACAAGACCAGCAAAGCCACCCAGATGTGCTGACAAATCCCGATAAGAGTTGCACATATCTCGTTGTCAGGGCACACCGGATGAGCAAGACGTCGGGTAAGCCAGCCCAGAGTCGCCCCTGGTAGCCTCGGACATCGCTCAGTTGGACCAACACTTAGAGGAGCACTGGCCCGGGGGGGGGGGTTAAAATAAGATGACCCTTGAGTCTGCAGAACCCAAGGGAAAGAAAAGGCTAGGTGGCGAATGGTAAAACCAATGTTGGGCCTTGCTGGAGGAGTTTTATTCAAGGCGAACTATCAAGGGGTTCCCATTATTACCCAACCGTGTAAGGAACGCAAAATCCGGGAACATAACACCGATATGACGGAAACTAGGGCGGCAAGAGTGGAACAAAACACCAGACATAAGGCCGAGCCTTCCACCCTTTACCAAGTATATAGATGCATTAATTAAATAAGATATATTGTGATATCCCAACAAGTAAACATGTTCCAACAAGGAACAACATCTCCATGTTCCAACAAGGAACAAACTTCAATCTTCACCTGCAACTAACAACGCTATAAGAGGGGCTGAGCAAAGCGGTAACATAGCCAAACAACGGTTTGCTAGGACAAGGTGGGTTAGAGGCTTGGTTCAACAATATGGGAGGCATGATAAGCAAGTGGTAGGTATCGCAGCATAGGCATAGCAAAAGAGCGAGCAACTAGCAAGCAAAGATAAAAGTGATTTCGAGGGTATGATCATCTTGCCTGAAATCCCGCAAGGAAGAAGAACGAGTCCATGAAGAAGACAAACGGACGTAGTCGAACGGGTCCTCACAAATGCAACGTTATCGGAACCAACCCGAAGAAGAAACACCGGAAAGAAGCACACAACATAGTAAACAACCAACACATGAACATGGCACGATGCACAACCAAGTATGATGCATGTCCGGTTTAATATGCATGGCATGGCAAAGTGCACAAGCAATCCTACAAATTAAGTGGAGCTCAATATGCAATGGAGTTGCATATTGAAGAAAACAACACATGACTTATTTAGTTCTCTCCTGGTTATGAACTCAACAATATTAAAGGTTGGTTAACATGGCAAAAGGTGAAACATGAGTAAACTACACAATCTAAGCAATTTAAATGGGGCCGGATATAACAAACAACGAATCCGGTAAATCCCCATATGCCTTAGTAATTTATTGCAACAACAATCTAAACATTTTAATTGTTGTTATCATGATGCGGATGGCATGAAAAAGTTTTATGCAAAATTTATGAAAATGTTGGCATGTTATAAGATATGGGGCATTTGTCACCGTGGTGGAAAGGAAAGGGGTGCCACGGCAATGATAACGAAAATGGTGCCACGGCAGCGTTCCGGTTCCGGTAACTCGATTGAGATACCGATGCAAAGGAGAAGTGTGCGGATGCGTGCAAAAGATGGTGGGCGCTCCCGGATTCCGGGTGTCCCACGAGACGACGGTAACAAGGCAAAAGAGGGGCAACGTGCATCGACATTTGAGCACGGAGTAAGCACGAGCATCTCATACATCACACATGCATTAGTTCACGGACGGTCGTCTCGGCGGTTATACCTTTGAAGCATGCATTATCGGAGCGGTTCGAGTCGGCGTAGAGGAAGTAGTGGAATTAGACGTTCTCGGACGTCGAGGGAAGTAGTGGTTCATGTGGCGGTAGTCGAAGTAGTCGTCCTATTGTTCATCGGCGATGGTAGTGGTTCACGGTGATGGTAGTCGTTCATGTTCTTATTCGCACAATTTTCTGTAGATGTTCGGGGTCACGGCGAGGAACTTGATGTCCACGGAGGCTTCGAGGGTCGACGGTAGTGGTACTTGTGATGGTAGTGGAACTTGACGTGGTATGGTCCACCGGTCTTCGCGACGGTAGTCGTACATGCTTCGATGGTCGGGGTCGGTAGAGGTACTCACGGCAATAGGGGAAGTAGTGGTACACATCTCGCGTTTGTGCTACATGGATCACCGGTGATGGTAGATGTACACGGCAAAAGTAGTGGTACTATGCGTCAAATGTCGTGGTTCTTGGGGTCTTCGGACTTGCCGGTCTCGGTTCTTGCGACGGTAGTGATTCCCGTATCAACGTAGAGTAGTTGTACTTGACGGTTCCACATCGAACGTAGAGGTCCACGTATCGTAGATGTCCGGGGTCAACATTAGTGGAACTTAGCGCACCCTAGTGCCATCGGCTTCTTGGCATTCCGAAACGAAGACTGCAAGGGGCCTCAAGGTGGTGGTGGTGCAGCTCTACACCACATAGGAGGAAGATCTTGGGCATGAGGCGTCCATGGTGGCCAGAGCCGAGGTGGATAACGAAGTAGCGGTCCCGCGGTTGAAGACGAACGGCGACGACGCGGGTAACAAGGGAGGTCAGAGGGCGCGTCGGTGCTGAACTTGATGAATTCCGGCGAGGCCGGCAGGGGCACGGCGCAGCAGGGGCGGAGGCCAGCTTGCTGATGAGGCGGCCATGCCTCAGCAGGGGCCGGCAAGAGGGTCGACGGGGCGACACTCGCCAGAGTTGGGGCAGAAGGGGACGGGTCGAGGGGCTCCTCCCCTGGCGACGGAGCTGACGCGCCGGTGGCGCCGTGTAGACGAGGAGGCAGCGAGGAGGTAGAGGGCGGAGGATGGAGCAGGTCCGGCGAGGAAGATGTAGGGGAGGCCCAGCAGGCTGTGGTTCCCGGCGTCCCTGGCGACGCGGCAGGGCGGCGAGCTCGGCCCTCGCGGTGATGGTGGAGGAGAGCAGGGGACGGGATCATGCAGAGGAGCGAGAAGGAGGAGGAGTGGAGAGACGAGGGAGAGTGGGGGATCGAGGGCGAAGCCCTGTGCGTGTGTGGCGGTGCAGGAGGAGAACGAAGGGAGAGGGAGATGGGATCGAGCGAAGGCGGCGCTCGGGAGGAGGACAAGGGGAATCGAGGGGATGGGGTCTCCTGGCGCTAGGTTAGGACTAGATGGGCCTGGAGGCCGGCCCAGTGGGGAGGGCGCCAGCTGGGCCTTAGAAGGCTGCGGGCCTGCTGGTTTTTCTCTCCCTCTCTCTCTTTCTCTAAAATCACTTTTTCCATTAAAAAACAAAATAGAAAAAGAGAAAGAAAAGAAAGAGAAGTTAGGGATGGAATCTGGGAATGGGGATAATTTTCACGGACTCGTAAAAATATTCATGGTCCGAGAAAATTAGAAGTGGCAAGATCAGAAGATATGAATTCAAACTCATTTGAATTTAATCAAATGGTTTGAACTAGGGCTAGGGTTTTGAAGTGCCCAGAAATGTTGAGAATTTAGGTGGAGCTCGGGGAAGTGACGAAAGAAATTACAGGAAAAGTTTGGGGACCAAGCTTGAAGCGGAAAAGGGCATGTGATAAATTGCAAGTGTTTTATAGGTGATTCCGAAAATGGAATATTTAATATAACTCCCTAATATCGGGAGGATATGTTATAAAGAGAATCACCAAGTGAATTCCCTCGGTTTAAATGGATCGAAGATCCATGCCATTTATTTAGTTGAGTAAAGAAAAGAAATGACATGATGCAAAGCACATGATGCAAAGATGAATGCAAAGAACCAAACAAATCACACGACGAAACCCGGAAACCCTGGAAGGCATCTGAAGCTGCGGTCTTGGGGCGTCACACATGCCCCTTCTCTCCTTATTTTCCTTAGTTTTCTTTCTTTTTTTCTTTTCTTTTTTTTCCTTTTTTCATAATTTTTTTCTCTCATTGTCCGGAGTCTCATCCCGACTTGTGGGGGAATCATAGTCTCCATCATCCTTTCCTCACTTGGGCAATGCTCTAATAATGAAAATTGATGATCACACTTCTATTTACATACAACTCAATATTACAACTCGAGACCTATAACAAAATATGACTCTATATGAATGTCTCTGGCAGTGTACCCGGATGTGCAATGATCTAGCATAACATGTATGAAAAATGATGAACGATGGTTGAGCCACAAACACTATGTCAACTATATGATCATGCAAAGCAATATGACAATGGATGCTCAAGTCATCGAAACGGAAGCGGTGGAATTTGCTTGGCAATATATCTCGGAATGGCTATGGAAAGGCCATAATAGGTAGATATGATGGCTGTTTTGAGGAAGATATAATAAGGCTTATGTGTGATATAGTGTATCATATCACGGGGTTTGGATGCACCGGCGAAGTTTGCACCATATCTCGAGGTGAGAAAGGGAAATGCACGGTATCGAAGAGGCTAGCAAATTGCGGAAAGGTAAGAGTGTGTATAATCCATGGACTCACATTAGTCATAAAGAACTCATATACTTATTGCAAAAGTTTATTATCCCTCTAAGCAAAGTACTACCACGCATGCCCCTAGGGGGATAGACTAGTAGGAAAAGACCATGGCTCGTCCCCGACTGCCACTCATAAGGAAGAAAATCAATAATAAATCATGCTCCAACTTCATAGCATAACGATTAAGGAGAGACTATACATGCATGCTTCAGGAATCACAAACCTTAACACCAATATTCTTACTAACCACAACCGTTTACTTGTACCTCCCACATATTCCATCTCTATATCTCAAAACTATTGGAAGGAATCAAACATACCATATTCAATGATCCATAAGTTTTATGTAGGATTTTATAACTAACCATGCAAATGGCCAATTCCTTTTGACTCTCTAAATAGATATAAGTGAAGCATGAGAGTTGAATTTTTTTCCATAAAAGACCATGCTCTAACACATATAAGTGAAGCAAAAGAGCATTCTACAACCAACGGTTTTCTATGTGAAGAGAAACAGGCAATCCAAGCTGCAAATGGTATAACTATATGTGAAGCACATGAAGCATTCTATAAAGACATACTCAAAAGGTATAAGTGAAGTGCAATGAACATTCTATAAATCAACCATGGACTATCTCATACCAGCATGGTGCATAAAAGGAAAAAAATAAAACTAAACACAAAAGACACTCCAAGATTCACACATATCACATGAACGAAATGAGAATGAAAACATATCGATACTTGTTGAAGAAAGATGGGAGGCCTTCCGAGGCATCCCCAAGCTTAGACGGTCGAGTCTCCTTGAATATTTACTTGGGGTGTCTTGCGCATCCCCAAGATTGAGCTCTTGCCTCTCCTCCTTCTCCTCATATCGAGACCTCCTCGATCTTTGATCCACTTCATCCACACAAAAAGCAACAGAAAGCTCGGTAAGATCCGTTAGTATAATAAAGCAAATCACTACTCTAAGTACTATTGCAAACCAATTCATATTTTGTTTTTGCATTTTAGCTACTGTACTATAACTTTTCCATGCCTTATACCACAGATAGAATCGATAGTTTCATCAAAACAAGCAAAACAATGCATCAAAAATAGAGTATGTCTTAAACAGGACAGTCTGTAGTAATCTGAACATTCACCATACTTATGGTACTCCAAATATTCTGAAATATTAGGACAAAATAAAAAAAATATAGCAAGATTGTGCAAAAAAGTTTTAGAAACTTTCGACGTTCCAGTAAAAAATGTAGAATCACGCACTACAACCAAAGTTTCTGTTTTTGCACCACACATACCAACAAGCAATCTACTTATCCTAAAGGCAAAACTTAGCACATTATTTTTATAATAAAATGGAATTGTACAAGGGGATAATTATTTTTGTAAGAATCTGCATGAAAAATTCTACATTGTTTCCATGAGCATGAACACAAGTGTTCAAGGTCGACCCTCACTTCTCCAATGGATAACTTCCAATCACTTCTCTTTTGTGAATTTTTTTTAAGTTACCCTCTATATTTTTAGTTTTTAAACTTTATAAAAGCACTCAACAGAAAGAAATGACTCTCTAAAACTTTTGGGTTGTCTCCTTGGCAGTGCTTTCTTTAAAGCCATTAAGCTAGGCATAAAGCGCTCAAGTTATGAATCCACACGGATCCCAAGGTATATCAAAGCCAATTTTAATTAACAATGATTTGAAATTTAGTAATGAGCACAAAGCAACATATATCATGCAATTACGAAGTCTAACTCTCTTCCTATGCATCGGCATGTCATACAAGAACAATTCATGCACATCAAGTAAAGGCCAATACATAGCATAAGAGGTTTCTTACAATTCTTTCATGTTGGAAACATAGAGAGGCGGAGATGTAGTTCCTCTCGCATAATACTTGCAAGTAGGAGCAGCAAGAACATGCATATTACATTCATCAAAATTATCATGTGCAACGGTAAAAGTCAACCCATCAATATAATCCTTAATAAGTGCAAACTTCTCCATTATAGTGTAGTTGGGAGAATTCAAAAAGATAATAGGACTATCATGTGTGGGTGCAATAGCAACAATTTCATTCTTAATATAAGTAACTATAGCAACTTCATATCCATAAGCATAATTCATATTGCCATCTTGGCCACAAGCATAGCAAGCATCAATTTCATCAAAAAGGGATATTTCAAAAGAATCAACGGGATCATAGCATTCATCCTTCGGTAAGCACGAAGGGACATTAAACAATGTATGAGTTGAAGAGTTACTCTCATTAGAAGGTGGGCACGGGTAGCTAATCGCTCTTCCTCCTTTTGTTCTTCGCTCTCCTCATCATCTTTTTCATCCAATGAGCTCACAGTTTCATTAATTTCTTCTTCCATAGTCTCCTGCAAAATATTAGTCTCTTCTTGGACAGCAGAGACATTCTCAATAAATACATCAAAATCATAATTGCATTTGTAAGTATCATAGCAATATTTAAGGATAGCAAAATTTTTAGTTCTATAAACTGAATCATCAAAATCTTCAAACTTTTCAAACGAAGATTCAATTTCATAAGCACCCTTAAAAGCAACAAATTCTTCTATTCGTTCCACATCATAGTAATCATATACACCATTAGCATAATAAGATAAGGTTTCATTATCATTAAATTCACATGAAAAGGGAAGATGTGGAGCGTACATCCTAGAGCAACAAGTATAATCATATCTCAAGCATAATTGCCTAGCATACCAATGCAACATATAAATTTGATCCCATAAAAATTTCACTTTATGAGTCAAATGATAATCCCTAAAGTATTCAGGTTGATCCAATGTTACTCCCATTATCAAGTTGAATGGGTTTTCTCAGGATTATCAAAGTAGTGCATACTATTTTTCACATAACGACCATCGAGGGTTTTAGGAGGTTCCCCATCTCCATGAGTAGCAAGTAAACTAATTTTTTGTGTGTTTTGTGTTCCATATCCATAACTAAAGATAGAGAACAACTTAGAATAGGAAATCAAAACTACTTAGTGATAATGCAAACAAGCACACACGAGAATATCCACCCCACACTATTGCTCCCCGGCCACGGCGCTAGAAAAAGGTCTTGATTATCCACAAGTATACGGGATCGTTTGTAGCCTTCTTCGATAAATAAGAGTGTCGAATCCAATGAGGAGCTAAAAGTAGAACAAATATTCCCTCAAGTTATATCGACCACCGATACAACTCTATGCACACTTAACGCTTGCTTTACCTAAAACAAGTATGAAACTATTCTGCAAGAATAAAACTACGAGCACTTTGCGAGAATAAAACTACAGATAAATTGCAAGGTAATAAAAGTGGATAGCTTTTGTTAACGAGAAAGTCATTTGTCCATAGGCAATCGATAAGAAGTACCAGTAATCATTCTTGCAATCTTACATGAGGGAGAGGCATGAGCTAACATACTTTCTCTACTTGGATCATATGCACTTATGATTGGACCCCTAGCAAGCATCCACAGCTACTAAAGATCATTAAGGTCGTGAAACCCAACCATAGAATTAAGTATCAAGTCCTATTTATCCCATACGCAACAACCCACCTACTCAGGTTTAAGCTTCTGTCACTCTCGCAACCCACCAAAAGCAAATCATGAACGTATTGCAACACCCTACAGCGGGGATCCCTCATGTTTATGCGAGACGGAGGGCACCATAGGATAGCACCATAAATAAAATATACAATCATACCAACCAAGATCACGATTATCCCACAGGACAAAATGGAACTACTCAAACATCATAGGATAACCAAATATCATTGGGAAATAATATATGGAGTTGAGCATCATGTTTAAGTAGAGATTACAGAAGGGAGGAAGAGGTGTTAGACCACTACATAGAGGGGGAGAAAGTTGGTGTTGATGGTAGCAATATTGTTGATGTAGATCGCCGTCACGATCCTTGCCCCGGTGGCACTCCGGCTCCACCGGGAGAGAGAGGGAGAGAGAGCCCCATCCTTCTTCTTCTTCCTTGGCCTCCCCCCTAGATGGGAGGAGAGTTCCCATTCTGGTCCATGGCCTCCATGGCGGTGGAGGGGCGGGAGCCCCTCCGAGATTGGATCTCCCTCTCTATTTTGTTCTGTTTCGTGTTCCCCAGATCTGGCCCTTCACCGTTTCTTAAATTCCCGGAGATCTGTAACTCTGATTACGCTGAAATTTTTACACATTTTTTCATAAATCATCCTTCTTGCGCTAGAAGAAGGCCCCAACTGCCTTACGGGGTGGGCACAAGACACCTGGGCGCCAGGGGTGCCTGGCGTGCCCTGGTGGATTGTGGAGGCCGTGGGCCTCCGTTAGCGTTGACTCCAAGTCTCAAAAATCACGTATATTCCAAAATAATTCTCCGTAAATTTTTATCGCGTTTGGACTTCGTTTGATATGTGTCGGGGGAAACGACACCTATGGGATCACTAGGGTCCCTTTTTGCTACGGTTGGCGGGCACGAGGTTGTGCAAAGAGCGGGTCTAGAAGCTAGCACGAGGATCGTTTATCCAGGTTTGGGCCGCGAGGATGTGTAATACCCTAGTCCTGCTTTGGTGTATATTTGAGTGTTCTTGAGTTCTTGAACTAGCTACGATGCGTGCATCCTCCAAAAAAACCGAATCCTTCTCCAGTACGCCTCGGGCTTACTTTTATAGTCCGGCTGCCATAGTGGCACACATGATGTGGAAAGGTATACAGTAATCGAGTCTATCTTCTGGCACCATATGACAAACGCATTTAATGTGCTACCGATGTGCCCTTCTTGCCTTATCGGGGACGACAAGGAAGCTCGTCCCAGCTATCGCCGCCTCGCCTGGCCTTGACGCGCGTCCGAACTGACGAGGCGTGTAGTGCTACATTGGCTGGCTGCTGAGTTGGTGTGGTGGCTCAATCTTCACGAAGATCTGCATGCCACCATGCAGGTGCTTGTCGAGTCGGCCTAGAGGCCGCACATCGCCACGCAGGCGCCTGCCCAGCTGGTGGGCTGGCAGCTGCATGGGAACGGTGGTGGAGTCTTGGCAGACGTGGGCCTGGCTGCGGCCGCGCGGATGTTTTCGGCAAGAGACTTGCCGGGGCCCCGGCAAGGGTCTTGTCGCGGCATCTTGGTCGTCCCCGGCAAGGGTCTTGCCGGGGGTCTCGTGGGTATCCTTGGCAAGGATCTTGCCGAGGATCGTCGTCTTCTGGTCATCATCTAGTCTTGTGTGCTTCTGGTCTCCACAAAGATTTGCATGCCACCATGCAGGCACTTCCCGAGCCTTGGTTTCAATGCTGTCGATGGCGTCGGAACTCTCAGGCTCAAGGGTGGCTGCGGTGTTGGTGTTGGGCAAGTTGCCCCGGCAAGGTTCTTGCCGGGGCTCCGAAGGCCGCCCCGGCAAGGGCCTTGCCGGGGGAGTCCACCTCGCCCCTCTGCTCTTTGTGTTTCTAGCTTGGCGTTGTTCTAGTTGCCTTGTGACGTTGCTTCCTTCCTCTACCCCGCTAGGTGTGGCCGCAGGCGCGGCTCCAACTGCCCGCGCACAAGTAAAGGGGAACAAAATAGGACCCCTCCTTTTGTGCACCGACAGGAGCCCCCGGGCCTGGGCCATACATAAGCGCGATGTGTTGTTGGGCTAGGCCCAAAATGGTGCGCGGGCATGCGGGGCCGATTTTAACTTCTGTAACTCCCTCGCCCATGCAACTGATGCACTAGAGCTATAAATGTATGAAAGCTCAACAAAAGAAACTAAGTGGGTGTGCATCCAACTTACTTGCTCACGAAGACCTAGGGCACTTGAGGAGGCCCATTGTTGGAATATACAAGCCAAGTTCTATAATGAAAAATTCCCACTAGTATATGAAAGTGACAAAACAAGAGACTCTCTATCATGAGGATTATGGTGCTACTTTGAAGAACAAGTGTGGCAAAGGATAGTAGCATTGTCCCTTCTCTCTTTTTCTCCCATTTTTTATATTATTTTGGGGCCTTCTCTTTTTTTATGGCCTTTCTCTTCTTCTTTTTTTGGGGCCTTCTCCTTTTTTATGGCCTTTCTCTTATTTTTTTATTCCTCACTTGGGACAATGCTCTAGAAAATGATGATCATCACACTTCTATTTATTTACAACTCAAGAATTACAACTCGATACTTAGAACATGATATGACTCTATATGAATGCCTCCAGCGGTGTACCGGGATTGCAATTAATCAAGAGTGACATGTATGAAAAATTATGAATGGTGGCTTTGCCACAAATACGATGTCAACTACATAATCTTGCAAAGCAATATGACAATGATGAATGTGTCATGATAAACGGAATGGTGGAAAGTTGCATGTCAATATATCTCAGAATGGCTATGGAAATGCCATAATAGGTAGGTATGGTGGCTGTTTTGAGGAAGATATAAGGAGGTTTATGTGTGAAAGAGCGTATCATATCACGGGGTTTGGATGCACTAGCGAAGTTTGCACCAACTCTCAATGTGAGAAAGGGCAATGCACGGTACCGAAGAGGCTAGCAAAATGATGGAAGGGTGAGAGTGCGTATAATCCATGGACTCAACATTAGTCATAAATAACTCACATACTTATTGCAAAAATCTACAAGTCATCAAAAACCTCGGCACTACGCGCATGCTCCTAGGGGGATAGATTGGTAGGAAAAGACCATCGCTCGTCCCCGACCGCCACTCATAAGGAAGACAATCAAATAACACTTCATGTTTCAAATTTGTTACACAACGTTTACCATACGTGCATGCTACGGGACTTGCAAACTTCAACACAAGTACTTCTCAAATTCACAACTACTCAACTAGCACGACTTTGATATTATTACCTCCATATCTTAAAACAATCATCAAGCATCAAACTTCTCTTAGTATTCAAAACACTCATATGAAAGTTTTTACTAATCTTGAATACCTAGCATATTAGGATTATTTGAGAAAATTACCATGATATTTAAGACTCTCAAAATAGTCTAAGTGAAGCATGAGAGTTCATCTATTTCTTCAAAATAAAACTATCACTGTGCTCTAAAAAGATATAAGTGAAGCACTAGAGCAAATGACAAACTACTCCGAAAGATATAAGTGAAGATCAATGAGTAGTCGAATAATTATGCAACTATGTGAAGAATCCCTAACATTTAATAATTTCAGATCTTGGTATTTTATTCAAACAGCAAGCTAAACAAAAGAAAATAAAATGACGCTCCAAGCAAAACACATATCATGTGGTGAATAAAAATATAGCTCCAAGTAAAGTTACCGTTGGAAGTAGACGAAAGAGGAGATGCCTTCCGGGGCATCCCCAAGCTTAGGCTTTTGGCTGTCATTGAATATTAACTTGGGGTGCCTTGGGCATCCCCAAGCTTAGGCTCTTGCCACTCCTTATTCCATTGTCCATCGAATCTTTACTCAAAACTTGAAAACTTCACAACACAAAACTTAACAGAAAACTCGTAAGCTCCGTTACTATAAGAAAATAAATCACCACTTAGGTACTGTTGTGAACTCATTCTAAATTCATATTGGTGTAATATATACTGTATTCCAACTTATTTATGGTTCATACACTCCGATACTACTTATAGATTCATCAAAATAAGCAAACAACACATCGAAAACAGAATCTGTCAAAAACAGAACAGTCTGTAGTAATCTGGGTCAAACGTATACTTATGGAATTCATAAAATTCTCAAATAAATTCATGGACATGAGTAATTTATCTATTAATCATCTTCAAAACGAATTAACTAAATATCCCTCTCTAATAAAAAATGGCAGCAATTCTTGTCAGCGCTAAAGTTTCTGTTTTTTACAGCATGATCAACAAGACTTTCCCCAAGTCTTCCCAAAGGTTCTACTTGGCACAAACACTAAATAAAAGCATAAAACCACATCTAAACAAAGGATAAATGAATTATTTATTACTAAACAGGAGCAAAAAGCAATGAACAAAAATAAAATTGGGTTGCCTCCCAACAAGCGCTATCGTTTAACGCCTGTAGCTAGGCACGATGATTTCAACGATGCTCACATAAAAGATAAGAATTGAAACATAAAGAGAGCATCTTGAAGAATATGACTAGCACATTTAGGTCTAACCCTCTTCCTATCATAGGGGTTTTGTGAGCAAACAACTTATGGGAACAATAATCAACTTGCATAGGAAGGTAAAACAAGCATAACTTCAAAATTTTAAGCACATAGAGAGGAAACTTGATATTGTTGCAATTCCTACAAGCATATATTCCTCCCTCATAATAATTTTCAGTAGCATCATGAATGAATTCAACAATATAACCATCACATAAAGCATTCTTTTCATGATCTACAAGCATAGAAATTTTATTACTCTCCACATAAGCAAAATTCTTCTCATGAATAATAGTGGGAGCAAACTCAACAAAATAATTATCATGTGAGGCATAATCCAATTGAAAACTAAAATCATGATGACAAGTTTCATGGATATCATTATTCTTTATAGCATACAAGTCATCACAATAATCATCATAGATAGCAACTTTGTTCTCATAATCAATTGGAACCTCTTCCAAAATAGTGGATTCATCACGAAATAAAGTCATGACCTCTCCGAAACCACTTTCATCAACATAATCATCATAAATAGGAGGCATGCTATCATCATAATAAATTTGCACATCAAAACTTGGGGGACAAAAAATATCATCTTCATCAAACATATCTTCCCCAAGCTTGTGGCTTTGCATATCATTAGCATCATGGATATTCAAGGAATTCATACTAACAACATTGCAATCATGCTCATCATTCAAATATTTAGTGCCAAACATTTTAATGCATTCTTCTTCTAACACTTTGGCAAAATTTTTCTTCCCATCATACTCACAAAAGATATTAAAAAGATGAAGCGTATGAGGCAAACTTAATTCCATTTTTTAATTTTCTTTTATAAACTAAACTAGTGATAAAACAAGAAACTAAAAGACTCGATTGCAAGATCTAAAGATATACCTTCAAGCACTCACCTCCCCGGCAACGGCGCCAGAAAAGAGCTTCATGTCTACTACACAACCTTCTTCTTGTAGACGTTGTTGGGCCTCCAAGTGCAGAGGTTTGTAGGACAGTAGCAAATTTCCCTCAAGTGGATGACCTAAGGTTTATCAATCCGTAGGAGGCGTAGGATGAAGATGGTCTCTCTCAAGCAACCCTGCAACCAAATAACAAAGAGTCTCTTGTGTCCCCAACACACCCAATACAATGGTAAATTGTATAGGTGCACTAGTTCGGCGAAGAGATGGTGATGCAAGTGGTATATGGATAGTAGATATGGGTATTTGTAATCTGAAAATATAAAAACAGCAAGGTAACTAATGAGCGTAAACGGTATTGCAATGTGTTGAAACAAGGCCTAGGGTTCATACTTTCACTAGTGCAAGTTCCCTCAACAATAATAGCATAATTGGATCACATAACTATCCCTCAACATGCAACAAAGAGTCACTCCAAAGTCACTAATAGCAGAGAACAAACGAAGAGATTATGGTAGGGTACGAAACCACCTCAAAGTTATTCTTTCCAATCAATCCGTTGGGCTATTCCTATAAGTGTCACAAACAGCCCTAGAGTTCGTACTAGAATAACACCTTAAGACACAAATCAACCAAAACCCTAATGTCACCTAGATACTCCAATGTCACCTCAAGTATCCATGGGTATGATTATACGATATGCATCACACAATCTCAGATTCACCTATTCAACCAACACATAGAACCTCAAAGAGTGCCCCAAAGTTTCTACCAGAGAATCACGATGAAAACGTGTGCCAACCCCTATGCATAGGTTCATGGGCGGAACCCGCAAGTTGATCACCAAAACATACATCAAGTGAATCACGTGATATCCCATTGTCACCACAGATACGCACGACAAGACATACATCAACTGTTCTCAAATCTTTAAAGACTCAATCCGATAAGATAACTTCAAATGGGAAACTCAATCCATTACAAGAGAGTAGAGGGGGAGAAGAAACATAAGATCCAACTATAATAGAAAAGCTCGCGATACATGAAGATCGTGCCAAATCAAGAACATGAGAGAGAGATCAAACACATAGCTACTGGTACATACCCTCAGCCCCGAGGGAGAACTACTCCCTCCTCGTCATGGAGAGCACCGGGATGATGAAGATGGCCACCGGAGAGGGATTCCCCCCTCCGGCAGGGTGCCGAAACGGGTCTAGATTGGTTTTCGGTGGCTGCGGAGGCTTCTGGCGGTGGAACTCCCGATCTATTGTGTTCCCTGGTCGTTTTAGGGTATATGGAGATATATAGGCGGAATAAGTATGTCAGGGGAGCCACGTGGGGCCCATGAGGGTGGAGGGCGCGCCCCCTACCTCGTGGCTTCCTCGAAGCTTCCTTGACGTGGACTCCAAGTCTCTCGGGTTGCTTTCTTCCAAAAATAAGTTCCGTGAAGTTTCAGGTCAATTGGACTCCGTTTGATTTTCCTTTTCTGCGATACTCTAAAACAAGGAAAAAACAGAAACTGGCACTGGGCTCTGGGTTAATAGGTTAGTCCCAAAAATAATATAAAAGTGTATAATAAATCCGATAAACATCCAAAACAGAAGATAATATAGCATGGAGCAATCAAAAATTATAGATACATTGGAGACGTATCAGCACCCCCAAGCTTAATTCCTGCTCGTCCTCGAGTAGGTAAATGATAAAAACAGAATTTTTGATGTGGAATGCTACCTAACATATTCATCATGTATTTCTCTTTATTGTAGCAAGAATATTCAGATCCATAAGATTCAAGATAAAAGTTCATATTGACATAAAAATAATAATACTTCAAGCATACTAACTAAGCAATTATGTCCTCTCGAAATAACATGGACAAAGAAAGTTCATCCCTACAAAATCATATAGTTTAGTCATGCTCCATTTTCGTCACACAAGAATGCTCTCATCATGCACAACCCCGATGACAAGCCAAGCAATTGTTTCATACTTTAGTAACCTCAAACTCATAAACCTTCACGCAATACATGAGCGCGAGCCATGGACATAGCACTATGGGTGGAATAGAATATGATGATGGGGGGTATGTGGAGAAGACAAAAAAAGAGAAAGTCTCACATCAACGAGGCTAATCAATGAGCAATGGGGATGCCCATCGATTGATGTTAATGCAAGGAGTAGGGATTGCCATGCAACGGATGCACTAGAGCGATAAATGTATGAAAGCTCCACAAAAGAAACTAAGTGGGTGTGCATCCAACTTGCTTGCTCACGAAGACCTAGGGCACTTGAGGAGGCCCATTGTTGGAATATACAAGCCAAGTTCGGTAATGAAAAATTCCCACTAGTATATGAAAGTGACAAAACAAGAGACTCTCTATCATGAGGATTATGGTGCTACTTTAAAGCACAAGTGTGGCAAAGGATAGTAGCATTGTCCCTTCTCTCTTTTTCTCTCATTTTTTATATTTTTTTGGGTCTTCTCTTTTTTATGGCCTTTCTCTTCTTATTTTTTTGGGCCTTCTCCTTTTTTATGGCCTTTCTCTTATTTTTTATTTATTCCTCACTTGGGACAATGCTCTAGAAAATGATGATCATCACACTTCTATTTATTTACAACTCAAGAATTACAACTCGATACTTAGAACATGATATGACTCTATGTGAATGCCTCCGGCGGTGTACCGGGATTGCAATGAATCAAGAGTGACATGTATGAAAAATTATGAATGGTGGATTTGCCACAAATACGATGTCAACTACATTATCTTGCAAAGCAATATGACAATGATGAATGTGTCATGATAAACGGAATGGTGGAAAGTTGCATGTCAATATATCTTGGAATGGCTATGGAAATGCCATAACAGGTAGGTATGGTGGCTGTTTTGAGGAAGATATAAGGAGGTTTATGTGTGAAAGAGCGTATCATATCACGGGGTTTGGATGCACCGGCGAAGTTTGCACCAACTCTCAATGTGAGAAAGGGCAATGCACGGTACCGAAGAGGCTAGCAAAATGATGGAAGGGTGAGAGTGCGTATAATCCATGGACTCAACATTAGTCATAAATAACTCACATACTTATTGCAAAAATCTACAAGTCATCAAAAACCTCGGCACTACGCGCATGCTCCTAGGGGGATAGATTGGTAGGAAAGGACCATCGCTCGTCCCCGACCGCCACTCATAAGGAAGACAATCAAATAACACCTCATGTTTCAAATTTGTTACACAATGTTTACCATACGTGCAAGCTACGGGACTTGCAAACTTCAACACAAGTACTTCTCAAATTCACAACTACTCAACTAGCACGACTTTGATATTATTACCTCCATACCTCAAAACAATCATCAAGCATCAAACTTCTCTTAGTATTCAAAACACTCATATGAAAGTTTTTACTAATCTTGAATACCTAGCATATTAGGATTATTTGAGCAAATTACCATGCTATTTAAGAATCTCAAAATATTCTAAGTGAAGCATGAGAGTTCATATATTTCTTCAAAATAAAACTACCACCGTGCTCTAAAAATATAAGTGAAGCACTAGAGCAAATGACAAACTACTCCGAAAGATATAAGTGAAGATCAATGAGTAGTCGAATAATTATGCAACTAATTGAAGACTCTCTAACCTTTAATAATTTCAGATCTTGGTATTTTATTCAAACAATAAGCTAAACAAAAGAAAATAAAATGACGCTCCAAGCAAAACACATATCATGTGGTGAATAAAAATATAGCTCCAAGTAAAGTTACCAATGGAAGTAGACGAAAGAGGAGATGCCTTCCGGGGCATCCTCAAGCTTAGGCTTTTAGTTGTCCTTGAATATTATCTTGGGGTGCCTTGGGCATCCCCAAGCTTAGGCTCTTGCCACTCCTTATTCCATAGTCCATCGAATCTTTACCCAAAACTTGAAAACTTCACAACACAAAACTTAACAGAAAACTCGTAAGCTCCGTTAGTATAAGAAAATAAATCACCACTTAGGTAATGTGGTGAACTCATTATAAATTCATATTGATGTAATATCTACTGTATTCCAACTTATATATGGTTCATACCCTCTGATACTACTCATAGATTCATCAAAATAAGCAAACAACACATCGAAAACAGAATCTGTCAAAAACAGAACAGTCTGTAGTAATCTGGATCAAACGTATACTTATGGAATTCATAAAATTCTCAAATAAATTGATGGACGTGAGTAATTTATATATTAACCATCTGCAAAAATAATTAACTAAATATCACTCTCTAATAAAAAATGGCAGCAATTCTCGTCAGCGCTAAAGTTTCTGTTTTTTACAGCATGATCAACAAGACTTTCCCCAAGTCTTCCCAAAGGTTCTACTTGGCACAAACACTAATTAAAAGCATAAAACCACATCTAAACATAGGATAGATGAATTATTTATTACTAAACAGTATAAAAAAAGCAAGGAAAAAAATAAAATTGGGTTGCCTCCCAACAAGCGCTATCGTTTAACGCCCCTAGCTAGGCATGATGATTTCAACGATGCTCACAGAAAAGATAAGAATTGAAACATAAAGAGAGCATCTTGAAGAATATGACTAGCACATTTAAGTCTAACCCTCTTCCTATGCATAGTGGTTTTGTGAGCAAACAACTTATGGGAACAATAATCAACTTGCATAGGAAGGTAAAACAAGCATAACTTCAAAATTTTAAGCACATAGAGAGGAAACTTGATATTATTGCAATTCCTACAAGCATATATTCCTCCCTCATAATAATTTGCAGTAGTATCATAAATGAATTCAACAATATAACCATCACATAAATCATTCTTTTCATGATCTACAAGCATAGAAATTTTATT
Source organism: Triticum monococcum (assembly GCA_034509565.1). NCBI lineage: Eukaryota > Viridiplantae > Streptophyta > Magnoliopsida > Poales > Poaceae > Triticum > Triticum monococcum. The sequence continues at coordinate 483,374,796 of CM067843.1, forward strand.
ACTCTCCACATAAGCAAAATTCTTCTCATGAATAATAGTGGGAGCAAACTCAACAAAATAATTATCATGTGAGGCATAATCCAATTGAAAACTAAAATCATGATGACAAGTTTCATGGTATCGTTATTCCTTATAGCATACAAGTCATCACAATAATCATCATAGATAGCAACTTTGTTCTCATAATCAATTGGAACCTCTTCCGAAATAGTGGATTCATCACAAAATAAATTCATGACCTCTCCGAAACCACTTTCATCAACATAATCATCATAAATAGGAGGCATGCTATCATCATAATAAATTTTCACATCAAAACTTGGGGGACAAAAAATATCATCTTCATCAAACATAGCTTCCCCAAGCTTGTGGCTTTGCATATCATTAGCATCATGGATATTCAAGGAATTCATACTAACAACATTGCAATCATGCTCATCATTCAAATATTTAGTGCCAAACATTTTAATGCATTCTTCTTCTAACACTTTGGCACAATTTTCCTTCCCATCATACTCACGAAAGATATTAAAAAGATGAAGCGTATGAGGCAAACTTAATTCCATTTTTTAATTTTCTTTTATAAACTAAACTAGTGATAAAACAAGAAACTAAAAGACTCGATTGCAAGATCTAAAGATATACCTTCAAGCACTCACCTCCCCGGCAACGGCGTCAAAAAAGAGCGTGATGTCTACTACACAACCTTCTTCTTGTAGACGTTGTTGGGCCTCCAAGTGCAGAGGTTTGTAGGACAGTAGCAAATTTCCCTCAAGTAGATGACCTAAGGTTTATCAATCCGTAGGAGGTGTAGGATGAAGATGGTTTCTCTCAAGAAACCCTGCAACCAAATAACAAAGAGTCTCTTGTGTCCCCATCACACCCAATACAATGGTAAATTATATAGGTGCACTAGCTCGGTGAAGAGATGGTGATACAAGTGGTATATGGATAGTAGATGTGGGTATTTGTAATCTAAAAATATAAAAAACAGCAAGGTGACTAATGATAAAAGTGAGCGTAAACATTATTGCAATGCGTTGAAACAAGGCCTAGGGTTCATACTTTCACTAGTGCAAGTTCCCTCAACAATAATAGCATAATTGGATCACATAACTATCCCTCAACATGCAACAAAGAGTCACTCCAAAGTCACTAATAGCGGAGAACAAACGAAGAGATTATGGTAGGGTACGAAACCACCTCAAAGTTATTCTTTCCAATCAATCCGTTGGGCTATTCCTAGAACTGTCACAAATAACCCTAGAGTTCGTACTAGAGTAACACCTTAAGACACAAATCAACGAAAACCCTAATGTCACCTAGATACCCCAATGTCACCTCAAGTATCCGTGGGTATGATTATACGATATGCATCACACAATCTCAGATTCATCTATTCAACCAACACATAGAACCTCAAAGAGTGCCCCAAAGTTTCTACCGGAGAATCACGATGAAGACGTGTGCCAACCCCTATGCATAGGTTCGTGGGCGGAACCCGCAAGTTGATCACCAAAACATACATCAAGTGAATCACGTGATATCCCATTGTCACCACAGATACGCACGGCAAGACATACATCAAGTGTTCTCAAATCTTTAAAGACTCAATCCGATAAGATAACTTCAAAGGGGAAACTCAATCCATTACAAGAGAGTAGAGGGGGAGATGAAACATAAGATCCAACTATAATAGCAAAGCTCGCAATACATCAAGATCGTGCCAAATCAAGAACACGAGAGAGACAGATCAAACACATAGCTACTGGTACATACCCTCAGCCCTGAGGGAGAACTACTCCCTCCTCGTCATGGAGAGCACCGGGATGATGAAGATGGCCACTGGAGAGGGATTCCCTCCTCCGCCAGGGTGCCGGAATGGGTCTAGATTGGTTTTCGGTGTCTACGGAGTCTTCTGGCGGCGGAACTCCCGATCTATTGTGTTCCCCGATCATTTTAGGGTATATGGAGATATATAGGCAGGAGAAGTACGTCAGGGGAGCCACGAGGGGCCCACGAGGGTGGAGGGCGTGCCTAGGGGGGTGGGCGCGCTCCCTACCTCATGGCTTCCTCAAAGCTTCATTGACGTGGACTCCAAGTCTTCCTGGTTGCTTTCCTTCCAAAAATAAGTTCCGTGAAGTTTCAGGTCAATTGGACTCCGTTTGATTTTACTTTTCTGCGATATCTAAACCAAGGAAAAACAGAAACTGGCACTGGGCTCTGGGTTAATAGGTTAGTCCCAATAATAATATAAAAGTGTATAATAAAGCCCATAAATATCCAAAACAGAAGATAATATAGCATGGAGCAATCAAATATTATAGATATGTTGGAGACGTATCAAGCGCTCATCTCCTCCGCCTCGACTCCTTTCTTCCCTTCATCATGGCGAGAGGGCGTGCTGGTGCTCCGATGACGGTGACGAGGGCCTCCACTCGACAGCGCGCCCTTTCTTCGCAAGAGCTCGTGGCGGCAGAGCCGGTCGCGAGAGGAAGAGGGAGGGGGCAAGGCTGAGGCCTCCATGGCACTCGGGGACGAGGAGGACGGGGCGGCGCATCAGCTTTGCCTCCGCCTGCGGCCCCTCCTCCAATGGAGGGCCATGTCAGAGACCAGCCCCGCAAGTTCTACGTCAGGCTGCGCGAGCCAGTGTGCGGCCATCTTCGTCTCACCACTCCGTTTGCACGGGAGATGGAGCTTGACCCGCCTCAGGCCTTGAGGCTGCACATGAGGGGCTGTGGGATTGGGAGTATGCGGGTCGACGTCGACTTCCCAGCCCCTCACGTTATGTATCTCCGCCGTGGGTGGAAGACCTTCGCCCGTTCCCATAGCCTGTCGGAGGGGCTCGTCCTCCAATTCAAATTGATGGAGGACGGCCTGCTCTCCGTCAAGGTCTTCGGGCTCATGGGAACTCGCTTGAGGTGTTGTGCGGAGAGCTCCTCTGATGGCGAACCCTCCTCCCCAAGCGGGAGTGACGAGGAGGACGGCGACAACGACGACGAGGGCGTCAAACGAGAGCATGTCGACTCTTACTCCGACTGACCGCGCCGCCCCCTCCCTCGGCCCCATGCCCTGCCGAGGGTTTTCCTCGTCAAGCTCTCCATCGGCGCGTTCCCCGCCGCTTCCTTTTTGCCTTCACCTGTCGCACCTGGAAGGGAAAGGGAAAGAACGGAGATCACGGGGAACCTATCTTTATCCTTTAAATTGTAGGCACTTGCCAAATCTTAATTTCCATATAATGTAATATCTCGAGCCCGTGCTTGTATCATGTAACCCTTGCACTTGCATCAACATATTAATGAAAAAGTCCAGTCCTGCCGGTAACTCGTGCATGTGTACGTTGTGCGGAAGCAAAATGCCCTCTTAGTGTAAATAAATGAGTCCTTCCGGCAAGCCACCTTGCCGGTGCCCCTTGCTCCTGCCGGAGAATCACATCTGCCGGGTTACAGACAAAGGGCCCAACCCCCCGTCCACCTCTTTTTGACATGGGGCACCACGACCATTCTGACCGAAGCAGCGGTCGAGTCAAAAATGGGAGCCCCCGATTTCTTAAAGACGAGTGGCGAGGTTTTCTAATGCACAAGTCATAGGTTACGGATACGAATGGGCAAGAGGTAAAGCTTATCTGTTTGGTTTGCCGGGGATCGCCGTGCCGAGCGGTCTTCTCAACTTCTTGCCGGAGCCAGGTCCTTGGCGGGATCGCGCGTCTTTGCTGTGACTCGAAAGAAGTGAGGACAAAAGCACGGAATCTCGGTGGTTCACTAACACTTACTGGAATCAAAAAGCAGTATAGTACCCTGGACAAACATGCATATACGTATATACACAAACATGGAAATCGACAGGAAACTATACATACTAAGGGATTCCTCTTCTCCGACTGCGCATAGGGTCTGCGCCTGGCTCCATACATAGGGTTAAATGCTTCAGCAGCAAGGCTAGTACAAAACGGGGGTTGTCGGGGTTCCCGGCAACCGCGCCTTAGGGGTAAAACTTGCGAAGATGTTCGAAATTCCAGGAGTTGCTCACCGGAATTCCATCTTCGGTCTCCAAGCGGACTGCGCCAGGCCTAGTGACTCGTATTACCCGATAAGGGCCTTCCCACTTCGGCGTTAACTTGTTTGGATTCTTGGGGGATTGGATCCGCCGAAGAACAAGGCCGCTTCCTCAAGGCTTCGGGCGTGAACCTTGCGGCTATGATTGCGGCGCAAGGCTTGCTGGTAGCTAGCGGCTCGCACAGCAACCCGAAGATGATCTTCCTCAAGGAGCGTCACATCATATTGGTGCAACCGCTCTTGCTCAAGCTCATCATAAGCGAGCACTCGAGGTGACACGTATATGAGTTCAGTGGGGAGAACTGCTTCTGCCCCGTATACCAGGGCAAAGGGTGTCTGGCCAGTGGCTCGATTTTGTGTAATATAACTCTGCAGTACTTTGAAACGATGCATGTTATTTTCCTGATTGATCTTTCTTTGTATGTACACCCTACGCTCAACTGGATAGGCTTGCCGGCACGTAAACCTAGGCTGCGGCATTTCGAGGACGGATCCTCAACAACCGGTCGGGTGTGCTTGCGGCCAAGTAAACCACCTTGCCGTTCTCAGCGCGGCCGCTCGAACTGTTGAGCGGACTCGAAACTGAACAAGGGCGTTGCCAATAGCGGGAAGGTCACCTTGCCATTCTCGACGCGGCCGGTCGAACTGTTGAGCGGACTCGAAACAGAACAAGGGTGTTGCCAAAAGCGGAAGGCCCCCATCGCGTGCAGGTTTCTCATACCAAGAACAAGATCTCCGAGGAAAACAACCTTATATAAAGGAATTACTCAAAGTTTTGCATGACTTACGTCTTCTTCCTTGGAGTGACGACCACGACGAAGCTGCTGCGCCAACTAGACCAGATTTTCACAACCGTGCGCCCCTACCTGGCGCGCCAGAGATGTCGAGGGAAACGACGCCTATGGGATCATTGGGGTCCCTTTTTGCTACGGTTGGCAGGCGTGAGGTTGTGCAAAGAGCGGGTCTAGAAGCCAGCACGAGGATCGCTTACCCAGGTTCGGGCCGCGAGGATGCGTAATACCCTAGTCCTGCTTTGGTGTATATTTGAGTGTTCTTGAGTTCTTGAACTAGCTACGATGCGTGTGTCCTCCAAAAAATCTGAATCATTCTCCAGTACGCCTCGGGCCTCCTTTTATAGTCAAAAGAGGCTGCCACAGTGCCACACAGGAGGTGGAAAGGTATACAGTAATCGAGTCTATCTTCTGGCACCGTAGGACAAACACATTTAATGCGCTACCGACGTGCCCTTCTTACTTTATCGGGGACGGCAAGGAAGCTCGTCCCAGCTGTCGCCACCTCGCATGGCCTTGACGCGCGTCCGAACTGACCAGGCGTGTAGTGACACATTGGCTGGCTGCTGAGTTGGTGTTGTGGCTGAATCTTCACAAAGATCTGCATGCCACCATGCAGGTTCTTGTCGAGTCGGCCTAGAGGCCTCACGTCTCCATGCAGGCGCCTGCCCAGCTGGTGGGTTGGCAGCTGCATGGGAACGGCGGTGGAGTCTTGGCAGACATGGGCCTGGCTGCGGCCCCGCGGATGTTTTCGGCAAGAGTCTTGCCGGGGCCCCGGCAAGGGTCTTGCCGCGGCATCTTGGTCGTCCCTAGCAAGGGCCTTACCGGGGGTCTCGTGGGTATCCTTGGCAAGGATCTTGCCAAGGATCGTCGTCTTCTGGTCATCATCTAGTCTTGTGTGCTTCTGGTCTCCACAAAGATTTGCATGCCACCATGCAGGAACTTCCCGAGCCTTGGTTTCAATGCTGTCGATGGCGTCGGAACTCTCAGGCTCAAGCGTGGCTGCGATGTTGGTGTTGGGCAAGTTGCCCCGGCGAGGTTCTTACCGGGGTTGCGGAGGCCGCCCCAACAAGGGCCTTGCCGGGGGAGTCCACCTCGCTCCTCTGCTCTTCGTGTTTCTGGCTTGGCATTGTTCTGGTTGTCTTGTGATGTTGCTTCCCTCCTCTGCCCCGCTAGGTGTGGCCGCAGGTGCGGCTCCAACTGCCCGCGCACAAGTAAAGGGGTATAAAATAGGACCCCTCCTTTTGTGCACCGACAATATGGATTTTCTGCGAAACAAAGAACATGCAACAAACAGGAACTGACACTGGGCACTGGATCACTATGTTAGTCCAAATAAATCATATAAAATGTTGCTAAAAGTTTATAAAAGTTGTATAATATTGGCATGAAACAATCAAAAATTATAGGTACGATGGAGACGTATTAGTGAGCAGGCTAGGACTCAGGGCCGAGGATACCAAGCCCAAGGCTTGATCATCCCATGTAGTGAGCAGCCCATCAAACACCCTAGAGCTGGGCTGGAAGGCGACGTTCTGGGCCATACTCAAAGTTAGAATCTCATGAGCCTGGAAAATGGGTATGACTTGTAGCTGCAACCCCTAAATGCAAATTACCGAGGGAACAACGTCAATAAGAACAACCTTAGCAGAGACACATTTGCTCGGATCACCTAATCCACGAACATTCCAGGAAATGAAGGTAAACTTTCGGGTAGACCGGCTAGAGAGATATTGTGATTCAAATTGGATATCTAATGTTAGTGAGTTTAAAGCCAAGAGTGGATATGTGTTTACACTGGGTAGTATGGCACTATTTCATGATAGTCCTGCTAATAGACCATCTTAACAAGGTCAACAAATGAAGGGTCACAACATTAGACACAACCACTATAAAGGCATAGTAGCTTCATCAGTTTTTAATGGACTTTTTTGGAAAAGGAGGATTACCCCCTGCCCCTGCATCAGAACGATGTATGCATCCATATTATTAAAGCAATATCCAAAAGGTAGTCTAGTACAAGCTCACTTGGAGCTTAAGATGGATGAAAAAGAAGATAAAATTTGCCACAACCGGTGAAAATAGGTCGAGAAGACCAAACTCCTAGCCTATTATTGGACCATCATCCAAACCGGTTGTTGATATCCCGAACTACCATCTCCCACCGGGTAACCCAATATCCAAAAGGTCCCTGGCTTTCCACATGAGTGAATAACGACCACGTGCGGATCTAAGTAGTGCCCCTGAAAATAACCTGCAAAAAAATTATACGAGTTTGTCTCTTAAAAACCATGTCATTTCTGCAGTTCCATATAGCCCAAAGTAATGTGCATACTCCTATCTGAATATGCCCCGTAGTGTTTGGCTCCACTCCATTTAGCCACATCCCAAATAATGTGTTAATACTACTTGGAGGGCTGACATTAAAGGTTATATGAATCGAGTGTCATAAGAGTTTGGCGAAAGGACAATTGAGAAAGAGATGCTTAATAGTTTCATCTTGATCACAAAAACAACATCATTGACTACCCTCCCATCTTTGCTTTGCTAAGTTGTCCTTAGTCAAAATCACCTCCTTGTGAACAAACCACATGAAGACTTTGATTCTTAGAGGCACTTTAATCTTCCAAATATGTGGTGATTTTGGAATTGGACCAGAGTGAATTAAATCTAAATACATAGATTTCACTTAGAAAAATCCATTAGCAGATAGTCTCTAGTGAATCACATCTAGCTCGTCAGAGAGTTGAATGTCCATTAACCTTCGCACTAGATGTAACCACGCATTCCATCGGTTTCCTACTAAAGATCTCCAAACTGGATGTTTATAGGGACAACCTGTAATACTGTAGCAACATAAGCATCCTTACGCTATACAATATTATAAAGGGACGGATCTTGTGTGATTAAAGGCTCCTCCTCGAGCCATGTATCCTCCCAGAATCTAGTCAAATTACCATTTCCGGTGATGAATTTAGTTGCGTGTAAGAAGGATTCTTTCGTCCTCATCAGCCCCTTCCAGAAAGGTGAATCATTGGGTCTAACGGTAACCTGGGCCAAGGTCTTAGATTGCAAGTACTAATTACACAAAATCTGTACCCACGTACCTTCTGTCTCCACCGAAAGTATGTAAGAGCATTTACTGATCAGACATCTATTATTTACCTCTAAATTCTCAATCCCAAGCTCACCCTGGTCCTTTGGTATACAAATAGTATCCCACTTAGTTAGCCTGTATTTCTCTTTAGTTCATCGCTTTGCCGAAAAAATTGTGATCGATAGAAGTCTAACAGTTTTTGTACCCCTATGAGTACTTCAAAGAAAGACAGTAGGAACATCGACATACTTGTGAGTACTGAATTTATCTGTACCAACCTTCCACCATAAGACATAAGCTTACCCTTCCAGCAGCTTAGTTTTTTTTCAAACCGGTCTTCAGTGCACTTCCACTCCTTATTGGATAGCTTGCGATGATGAATTGGTAATGCCCAAATAGCTAAACGGAAGGGAACCCAATTCACATCCGAACAATTGTCTATAAGTGTCTTGTTCATCTTTGGCTCTCCTAAAACAGAACAATTCACTTTTATTAAAATTGACCTTTAATCCCGACAATTGCTCAAATAGACATATCACCAGCTTCATATTTTCTGCCCTTTGCGAGATCATGTTCCATGAAAATAATAGTACCGTCAGCGTACTGTAGTATGGACACCGCACCACCCACAAGATGGGGTACTAATCCTCCTACTTGGCCATCCTCTTTAGCTCTTCCTATTGGAATTACAAACATATTTGCCGCTATGTTGAATAAGATAGGAGACATTGAGTCCCCCATGTCTGAGGCCCTTCTGTGTCTGGAAATAATGACCTATGTCATCATTCATTTTAATCCCGACACTGCCTTTCTGTACAAATGAATCGACCTATTTCCTCCATGAATTGTCGAATCCCTTCATACATAAGGTCTGTTGGAGGAACGGTCATTTAATCTTATTGTACGCCTTCTCAAAATCCACCTTGAAAACCACCCCATCCAGTTTCTTCAAGTGGATTTTGTGAAGTGTTTCATGTAAGACGACAACACCCTATAGTATGTGTCTTCCCGGTATAAAAGCCATCTGAGTTGGTTGCACTGGGCAATCCGCGCCAGTCGGTTAGTGCCAACTTTAGTAAAAAAAAATAGAGCTCGCATTAAATAGCCACATCGATCTGAACTGCTCAATACACATTGCCTCCTCTTTCTTTGACAACGACGTTACCATTTCAAAGTTCAAGTGGAATAGCTGTAGTTGACCATTAAGCAAGTCATGAAACAAGCAAAAGGTCACCTTCAATGATATGTCAGCATTTCTTATAGAGCTCTACTGGGAAGCCATCTGGCCCAGGTGCCTGCCGGTGGTTGAAAAATCAATACCAAGTATTCTTACGACTTGTAATAATTAGACTGATTGTCAAGGTAAACAATTCCATATGCGCTCATCAAGACATGTGACTAAATTTGTCACATAAATGAAAACTCTAAAGTTAGGCTGGTCATAGTGAGGAGTAACTTATAGAGAACTTATACTGATGTCATGCGTATGAACTAGTCTAAGTTACTACCTTCATAGAGAATTCTAATATGCAGAGTAAAAAGGAGCGAAGGGAGTAGTAATGTCATATGTGGCTTCATTTAATAGCTTGTAGACTCATCTTGTCTTGGAAAACGCTATGTTACAGTAACATATTATGTTACCACTTCTCATTAACTACTTGCCACATAGGCAAAAAATTCTCGAAATGCGCTATGTTACTACCTAAGTTACTCCTACTATGACTAGCCTTATAGCATTGGATTACATCTAGACATCTAAGAATAAGGCGGATCCCTTCATGGACGATTTATCTTGACACATGTCATGAATGATGCATCGAGAGGGACAAAGCTTGAAAACAACACCGTCAAAACGGTGCAAGCATGCGGTGTCGGCGCTGCTAACTTTGTCTACCGCCTTAATCTTTTCCACCTTTTTATGGTGTGAAGGAGTGGATTGGCTACAACCCAAAGGAAAGAAGTTAGAGCACAACTAGCAAGCTTTGTCCATGCGGCCATGCCACACATATCCATTGGAAAATTGTCGGCAAAAGTAAGCCGAAATTAATACTAAAACAAAAGGTCGGGCTAGGTTATTGGAAATCAAAGGATGGTGTCCTACGTTATGCATTTCTCTTGCTTGTTAATCTTACTATAATCACCATTTTCATCATTAAGGTGGGCCTCTAGACAAAGCCGCTACTGTCTGTATCCAGTTATGATTATACTACAAAGATTAGTGCAACCAATTACGTGGGCCAATTATCCAAAGATCCATCTTTAAAAAGGACAATTTTTAAGCCAAATACCAGCCATTTCCTGCCAATCCTTTGAGAAATCCGGTTAATATACTGGAACCTCGTACGAAACCCAGAGATATAAAAACAGCAAAGCCAAGTATTCGCCGCAATCCCGATGCGCGCACTCGAGGAATGCGTCCGACATGAGGAATTCTTTCACCTCCAAAGTACTCCTCGTCCAGCTTTTGCTTGCCCTCCCGGTAGATCTCCTCCGCCCCCCTGATCGATCGGCCGAAGCCTTTCACTTTCCCACGCGTTTCTTTCCCATATTTTGTGTCCTCCGGCTTGCGTGCCCCTGCAAAGCTCCCAGACCCAGCCTCCAATCCCAAGTTTCCTCTTATTCCCTCGCTCCCTCCCTGCCCCTCCCCTGTTGGGGAAGAAACCTATGATTCCGCAACATTGCGTCAGGTATATATGCACTACCCCCAGGGACAGCAAGGTCCTACTTTACACTTCCCTCCTCGTCAGGTACCCATCCATCCATCGACCCTCGGGCTTGTTCGGGAGCAGAGACCGAGCTCTTGATCTTGAGGGAGGAAGACAGCCATGGCTGGTTTTCTTAGGCCGTCCAACTGCATTGCCTACCTTCTCCTCCTCCTTGCCTTCTGCTGTTGCGGTGAGTTGTCTGTTCTTGTCCGTTCTCCGCTTTCTATTTCCTCAAATATATTGTGTGCGCATTAGGTATGACATGACAGAGATGTTTTGGTGCGAAAGGCTGTGCTGGTATTTGAACGAACCCAAATCTGGATGCTGCATGTAGAATTGGGAGTGCATCCACGGAAAGAAAGTTGACTTGACATGTGTCAGTAACATTTCGCAAATCTTTTCACCTCACACGTTTCTTCTTCTTTTCATCCCTGCAGGAACAGAACAGCGGAGAGTAGAAGCATCCAACCGACTCACCCAACACCCAAGGATCCTGACCACCGTCTCGGTGATGAAGCCATCGTACCCCACGATCACCACGCCCACTTCCGCATCCTACGCTATGCCGGCGTCCTCCAGGTTCCCGTCGCTGGCGGATGCGAACGACGGCGGTGACGTCGGCGGAGGTGGCATTGGCGGTGGCGGTGCTGCTGGTGGTGCCACCGGCGGTGGCGCTGCAGCTGGTGGTGCCACAGGCGGTGGTGGTGCTACTGGTGGTGCCACCGGCGGTGGTGGTACTGCTGGCGGTGGCGTGGGCGGCGGCGGTGCTACGGGCGGGGGAGCTGCCGGTGGCGTGGGCGGCGGCGGTGCTGCTGGAGGCATCGGCGGTGGCGGTGGCGGTGGGGGTGGCGGGACGTGGTGCGTGGCGAGCCAGAGCGCGAGCACGTCCGCGCTGCAGGTGGCGCTGGACTATGCTTGCGGCTACAGCGGCGTAGACTGCTCGGCGATCCAGACAGGCGGTAGCTGCTTCAACCCGGATACCATCCACGACCATGCGTCCTACGCCTTCAACAGCTACTACCAGAAGAACCCTCTCCCCACCAGCTGCGACTTTGGCGGCACGGCCACCATCACCACCACCGATCCCAGTAAGCTCAACGTCTCCAAGACACGCGTACATGATGATACATTTCTTCCCAAACATTCTCATCCTTGAACTACAGCCGGTTTTGGCAGAATCTTTCCAACTGAATTTTCAGCCCCTGTGTTTTCTTTCTCACGCGAATTTATTTCGACCTTTGCAGGTTCAGGGTCGTGCCAGTATCCAGCGTCAAGGTAAAGTTCCTACTAATGAATAACCAACTGAAACAAAAAACTGTAGCCGTTACTTAATCTGTAACCGAGGCCTGAATTTCCTCTTGTTATTTGAAATGGCAGCGGCAGCGCTCAAGGGACCATGCCCCCGCCATCACCGACCACTCTGACGCCGACCACGCCGATGACCCCGACGCCGATGACACCATTCACCCCGACGCCAATGACGCCGGACACCCCTAGCACCGGGACGCCTATGTACGGATCAAACTCGCCTCCGGACTTCGGGTCGATGTCCCCTCCAGGCTCAGGATCAAACTCACCTCCGGACTACAGCGACGTCGGCGCCGCCCCGGCGACGGCGATGGGCAGGGCAACGCTGGCTCTCGTCTCCATCCTCGCCGTGACGCTATCGATGAGCCTCGCCACATGAGGCGATACACGCGTCTCAAGATGGCAATCTTATGCAGCAGTCAAAGAAGCGCGCGCCGTTGGATGCTGGGATGCGTACGCACGGTTGCACCGCAGAACAGAAACCTCCCTGCCGCGAAACCTTGCACAAAACAGAGGTGCCCCATTTGTTTAGTAGTACCTTCACAACTCCGAAGCATGCATGCTGATGCAGCTGCTTCTAGCGTCGCCACTGCTCTGCTCTAGTGGGGGGGAGCAGATGTTTATATGTCCGATTATACTATTGTATTTAGAAATTTATGAGCAATTTCATTTCCTTATTTACGCTGTGATATATGGCCACGCTGACCATGATCAGAACTCACCCGTGTTTCACTTTGAGAAATCTTGAGAATGGTGTAACACACAAAAGTGAACCAAAACGTCCAAAGAACGACGCAAAATAACTACTCGCTTTGTCCCATAATATAAAACATTTTTTCAATGACAATTATCCTGCATTCATTCAAAAAAAAGTTGCTCAGTTAATTAAGAAAAACCGACCGAAAATCAAATTATCCAGTTATTACCCAGTTGATTATGAAAAACCAGGCGAAAACTATCACAACCGCTGAAGGGCACACATAAGATCCCCCCACCCCCCCACACACAACTCCAAAAAGGGTATCATCGAGACAGCACGCAGGCGTCAGCCATCACTCTTCCCCTAAAAGCGGCATCGCCATCCTTAAACCCTGAGAAGACGACTCCGACTTCGCCTTAGACGATCATTGACCCAACCCACACCAAAAAGGACGTGTGAAGATGCATGAAGGCCCACGCCAAATCCAGCCACCTGCTGTATTATGAGACGGGGCGAGTACTAGACAACAGCTATAAAAAATACATAGTCCAATAAGCAATTGAATTTGTGTTGAAAGAGCATGGTGTGTGATTCCACAATTTACATTTCTTTTCAGAACACCTACCTTGATTTTCTGCCAAAAAAGTATAGGTAGAACCTATACGTCGCTGATAGCTCGATGGAAAAATCGTCGAAATCATTAATTAAGAAGTACTCGTTGCAAAGAACACTCAACTTTCCCAGGCCGCGACAAATGGCGCACATGCAGCGCGCCACTTGTCGCAACCTGGGAGTTTTTCCTTTTTTCATAGATCCGTTTATTCAAAACGTTTTATCTCTTAAACCATGCGTCTAAATCTCGAACCGTTTTCATCATTGGATTCCTCGCGTCGAGATCTTCAAAACTAGATCCCATGTTGATAGGTTTTGACGAACTTTTTTTCACGAAAAAAACCGGGCGAAAAAACCGAACCGGGAGCACGGTTTTTTTTCCTTTCCGAAAGAGGCACACCGGTGCTTCTCGCAAAATCACAACCGTGCCTCTCGTTGAACCAAAACCGTGACTCTCGTGTAAGGAAAAAAAAAACAGAAAACGCGTTTTTTTTGTTTCCGAGAGGCACGGCCATGACTCTCGCGAAAGCACAACCATGCCTTTCGCGAAAGCAAAACCGTGACTCTCGCGAAAGAAAAAAACAGAAAACGCGTACTTTTTCCCTTTCCGAGAGGCACGGCCTGCCGTGATTTTCGCGTAAGCACAACCGTACCTCTTGCGGAAGCAAAATCGTGACTCTCACGAACGAAAAAAAAACAGAAAACACGTTTTGTTTTTCCCTTTCCGAGAGGCACGGCCATGACTCTCGTGAAAGCATAACCGTGCCTCTCGGGAAAGCAAAACCATGACTCTCGCGAAAGAAAAAAAAACAGAAACGTGTTTTTTTCGTTTCCAAGAGGCACGGCCGTGACTCTCGCTAAAGCACAACCGTGCCTCTCGCGGAAGAAAACCGTGACTTTCACGAAAAAAAAGAAAACGCATTTTTTCATGAAAAAAAATCAAATTTTTTTTTGATCGGAAATCTAAGAAAGACCGAGGGAAAACCAAAATGTCGAAAAAACCCGGGGAAAAAGCCGTTTAAAAAGCTGAAAACGCGTGCGGAAAAATAAAAAAACAAAATCCGAATGGAGCGTCCAGAACGCGGCACGTGGCAAATGGCTGAGAGCGCGCCAAGTGACGCTGATCGTTGCGAGGCTCCCAAAGGAGCGCTCGTTAATTAGTTGTTCTAAAAAATCGTTGTGAGAAAGAAAATGAGAAATGGGCCCGCAGAGAGAAAGAAAAGAGGCCTATTTGTGCTCTTTGATATTGGGCAGTAAAGCACCTTATTTGGGCCATGAACTCCCGCTGGCCGTTCGTTCGCTGTGATATGTCAGTTGCAGGTCTCGCTTTCTAAAACTTTCACGTCCAAGACTCTTAGATGGTTTTTGCGAAATCACTAATTAAAGAGTATTTGTTGTAAAGATCATTCCAATTCCCTTAGTTACAACAAGTGGCGCATATGTAGTGCGCCACTTGTCGCAACCTGAGAATTTTTTTCATAGATCTGCTTATTCAAAACGTTTTATCTCTCAAACCGTGCTTCCAAATCTCAAACCACTTCCACTGTTAGATTCCTCGCATCGAGATCTTCAAACTAGATACTATGTTGATAGGTTTTGTTGAACTTTTCTTCACGAAAAAAACCGAACCGGAAGCATGTGTTTTTTCCCTTTCCGAAAGAGGCATGCCCGTGCCTCTCACGAAATCACAACCGTGCCTCTCGCCGAAGCAAAACCATGACTCTCGCGGAAGAAAAAGAATAGAGAAAACGTGTTTTTTTCCGTTTCCGAGGAAGCACGGCCGCGACTCTCGTGAAAGCACAACCGTGACTCGTGCGGAAGCAAAACTGTGACTTTCGTGAAAGAAAAAAAAACAGAAAACGCGTTTGTTTCCTTTCCAAGAGGCGCAACCGTGACTCTCATGAAAGCACAACCATGCTTATCGCGGAAGCAAAACCCTGACTCTTATGAAAGAAAAAAAATAAAAAATATGTTGTTTTTTGTTTCCGAGACGCACGGTCATGACTCTCGCGAAAGAAAAAAAACAGAAAACACATTTTTTTTCGTTTTCGAGAGGCATGACCATGACTCTCGCGAAAGCAAAACCGTGCCTCTCACGAAAGCAAAATCATGACTCTCATGAAAGGAAAAAAAATGTGTTTTTTCGCACAAAATAATTTTTTTCAAATTTTTTTGTTTTATTGAAAAGATAAGGAAGACCGGTGAAAAACCAAAACATCAAACAAAATCCAAAAAAACATCTAAAAAAGCCAAAAACGCGTGCGAAAAAATATAAAAAAAATACAAAATCCGGAGGAAGCGCCTAGAGCGCGACACGTGGCGAATGGCTGAGAACGCGCCAAGTGGCGCTGATTGTTGCGAGGCTCACGAAGAAGCGCTCGTTAACTAGTTGCTCCATGGTTTTTGTTACTTTAACATTTAAAGTGCACACGGGTCATTTTGTACCTGGGGTTCAAGGTGTTTTAGAAGAGACATTACACAGGAACACAAACATCACATTCAAGATTCAAGCCTTGCCAAGTTTTGATGCTGTTTTAGGATATTCACGAAGGCTTTCTCCGTGGAGCTCAAAGTGTTGCCTATTCAGGACATTGCAGGCGGCCAATACATATTCTTCATTCAAGGATCATTCTAAGACTTGCTGGTTTCTGTGCCCTCTAGCTAAAGATTTTGCTAGTTCTCCCTCCAGCTGCCTCTTGTTGCTCTATTGTTCTTCAGAAACTTATTTTTTTTAGGTTCATGTTTTTTGAGCTTTGACCGTAGAACAATCGTTCTATGGTATTTTCATTAATAAAATAAAGAGAATATAAAGTACAAAACTATAATACATATATTACAAGTGGGCATAGACATCTCAGCCCATCCCAGTTCTAGGAAATATGAGTGAAGCCATTAAAGAACCAAGTCAGCCCATTCTTTTATCTTGCTCGCTTTGTCCCTTTTTGCCCTGAGTTGCACAACCCATAGTCCTTCCGCCCGATAATACTTCTAAGTATCAATAAAAGGAGGAGCTGATCTAAAAATCTTGTCATTTCTCACAGACCAAATACTCAAGCAACTCATAATAATAATGTCCAGGGCCAAGTCTTTTGGTAACTGATTTGTAATGAGTAAGATTTCATCAAAGGTAGAGATGCCTCTGGTTCTCCCTGGTGCTATGATATCCCAACATGAGAGTGCAAATGGGCAATTCCAGAATAAATGAGTCAGAGTTTCGTCCACCTTATCAGAGCATAATGTGCAATGGTAATCTGGGAGGTACATACTCCGTCTGTGAAGCATATTTCTGGTGTTGAGTCTGTCGTGTAGAAGAAACCGGCAAAAAATCTTGTGTCTCAGTCGACATGAAGAACCCCAAAGGTTTTGGAAGATACCATGTGCAGTGTATGTGTAACACCCTCGATGCGACTATATCTCCCACGTGTCGAGGCACGACTTAGAGGCATAATCGCATTGAAGGCATATGTCGCAAGTGAGGTAATCTTCACAAAACCCATGTAATATAATAAAGAAAAAAAACACATAATTGGCTTACACTCGCCACTTCACACAATTACATGAATAAAGCATTACATCAACCAATTACACTCATGGTCCGACTACGGAACCAAAATAAAAGAAGAACCCCAAATGCGACAAAGGTCCCCGATCGACCCCAACTGGGCTCCACTACTGATCAACTAGCAAGAAACAACACAAATGAACAAGGTCTTCATCAAGCTCCTCCTGAGCTGGGTTGCGTCATCTGCACGGACTCAACGGCACCTGCAAGCTGGTTTTGGAAGTAATCTGTGAGCCACAGGGACTCAGCAATCTCGCACCCTCGCGATCAAGACTATTTAAGCTTATGGGTAAGGTAAAGATATGAGGTGGAGTTGCAGCAAGCGACTAGCATATATGGTGGCTAACCTATTCGCAAAAGAGAGCGAGGAGAGACGGCAAAGCACGGTCGATAAAAGTATGATCAAGAAGTGATCCTGGACTACCTACGTCAAGCATAACTCCAACAACCGTGTTCACTTCCCGGACTCCGCCGGAAAGAGACCATCACGGTTACACACGCGGTTGATTCATTTTAATTAAGGTCAACTTTAGGTTTTCTACAACCGGACGCTAACAAATTCCCATCTGCCCATAACCGCGGGCACGGCTTTCGAAAGTTCAAATCCCTGCAGGGGTGCCCCAACTTGGCCCATCACAAGCTCTCACGGTCAACGAAGGAATAGACCTCCACCCGAGACATTCCGATCAGACTCGGTATCCCAGTACAACAAGACATTTCGACAGGGTAAAACTAAACCAGCAACACCGCCCGAATGTGCCGACAAATCCCGATAGGAGCTGCACATATCTCTTTCTCAGGGCACACTCAGATTGTCTTAGGTACGGGCAAGCCAGCCCAGAGTTGCCCCTGGTGGCCACCGGCAGCTGACAGGTGGACCAACACTCAGAGGAGCACTGGCCCGTGGGGGTAAAATAAAGATGACCCTTGAGTCTGCAGAACCCAAGGGAAAGAAAAGGCTAGGTGGCAAATGGTAAAACCAATGTTGGGCATTGCTGGAGAAGCTTTACTTAAGGCGAACTGTCCAGGGGTTCCCATTATAGCCCAACCGCGTAAGGGACGCAAAATCCGGGAACATAACACCGATATGACGGAAACTAGGGCGGCAAGAGTGGAACAAAACACCAGGCATAAGGCCGAGCCTTCCACCCTTTACCAAGTATATAGATGCATTAATTAAATAAGACATATAGTGATATCCCAACAAGTAAATAAGTGTTCCAATAAGGAACCATCTCCATGTTCCAACAAGGAACAAACTTCAATCTTCACCTGCAACTAACAACGCTATAAGAGGGGCTGAGCAAAGCGGTAACATAGCCAATCAACGGTTTGCTAGGACATAGGAGGTTTAGGGGCTGAACATGGCAATTTGGGAGGCTGACAAGCAAGTGGTAGGCATCATAGCAATGGCATAGCAAAAGAGCGAGCAAACTAGCATAGCAAAGATAGTAGTGATTTTGAGGGTATGATCATCTTGCCTGAAATCCCGCAAGGAAGAAGAATGAGTCCATGAAGAAGATAAACGGACATAGATGAACGGGTCCTCACAAACTCGACGTTACCGGAACCAACCCGAAGAAGCAATCACCGGAAAAGAAGCACACAACATAGTAAACAACCACCACATAATCATGGCATGATGCACAATCGAGTATGATGCATGTCCGGTTTAATGAAGTATGGCATGGCATGGCAAAATACACAAACAATACTACAAGTTAAGTGGAGCTCAAAATGTCACGAGGTGCATATTGACGGAACACCACGTCAATTATTTAGTTCGATCTCGTTTATGTACCCAACAATATTAAATGTTGTTAAACATGGCAAGAGGGTGAAGCAAAGCAAAACTACCTATCTAGTCAAGGTTAAATGAGGCCGGAAGCAACGAACAACAATTCCGGAAAATCCCCATAGCATAATTTAAGGTTTGGACCTGATCTGTCCTAAACACAATTTTAGAGTTGTTAAACATGCAAGATGAGGCCACCACGATAAACTAGGCAAAATTCTACCCCATTTACATATAAAGTTTATTTAAATCGGAGCTACGGTTATTTAGTTATGAATTAAACCGTATTAGCATGGCATAGGGGCAAATTAATGCAAACAACATTTTAAACATTTCAAACATAGGTGAAAGTTGGATATTATTAATCTACACAAAATTTTAAGCAAGTTTCATATATAAAGTATTTTAATGTGATGCATCGTTTGTAAGTTATAATATGCATGAAGATGAAGGGCTTTTCTGTAAAACTGCAGCCTCCTGGATATTAGACAAATTCACAGGCAGGGAAAAAAATGATCATGGGCTGAATCTGGCAAGCCCAACAGCGAGGGAAAAAAATATAGAGGCGGGGCGCTGCGGGTACTGCTCACCACGGGCTTCGGCCCGGTAGAAGGAGCGGCCTGGCAGGGGCGCCGGCGCGCTGGGCTGGGTGAAGCAGAGGGGCGCTGGGCCTGGAGGCGCGCAGGAGACATGCCGGCGGGGAGGCGGCGCTGGGCCTCGCACCTGGGCCGGGGCGGAGGAGGCAGCCCACGCGGGAGGGAGCTCGTCCCCGACCTCCACCCGAGGCCGAGGCGAGCCATGGTGGCGGCGGCAAGGTCCGGTGATGACCCGAGGCGGCGGGCGAGGCAGATCCGGCAGGCAGGCACGGCGGGGTCCTTGCGGGAATGGGTGGATCCGGCCATGGGGAGCACGGATCTGGCCGCGGTGGTGCGACCCGGCGATGGACGAGGTGGCGGCGAGGAACTCCGGTGAGCCGGACTAGGTGGTGCAGAGGAACGGCGACGAGGCTCCGGCGAGGGGAGGCCGGCCGTGAGCAAGAAGGGGCAGATCCCGGCGCGTAATGACCGGATCTGGCAACAGCGGCGCCGGACGGGGGTCCAAGCCGCAGGGCGGCGCGCTCCGGCGAGGAGGGCGGATCCGGCGAGCAGGCAAGGTCGCCGGCGGAGAGGCGCTAGGCGGCGGAGGCAGCTGCGGGATCGGGCTCCTCCCGATCCAAGCGAGACGGCGGCGCTGTGCGGGAAGGTGCGGGCACCTCGGGCCCAGATCGGCCCAGGGCGGGCCTGAGATGGGCTTCAGCGGGTCCTGCGGGAGGAGGAGGGAGGCAGGGCGATGTGGCAGCGTCCCGTTGGCTGCAGTTGACCACGCGGGAGGCGGCTGGCCACTAGGAGCGCGCCATGTGGTGCCGGCGAGGTGGCGGCGCGGGAAGAGGCCAAGGCGGCGGCGACAAGTGGAGGCCAGGGAGGGGTTCGGCGCTGAAATTGAGGAGAGGAGGTGGGAGGCGGCTAGAGGTAGGTGGGGGGGGGGGGCTAGGGATGCCCAAAATGGAAGGGGAAGGCCTATATATAGACAAGGGGGCTAGTTTAGGGGGGATTTTTGTCCGTTTCGGAGCCGTTCGATCTCGATCGGACGACTCGGAGCGGAGGTGGTTTAGGTAGGTGGGCTAGTGGGCTGTGAAGAGGGGTTGGGCTGAGATGAGAGGAGAGGAGTGCAGCCCGGCAACTGTTTCCGGAGACCGAAAACGTCCGACGTTTTGACCGGCTACTATTGCCGCTATATTTATCCGTTGGGGCATCAAACGAACTCTGATTGCGACGAAACTTGACAGGCGGTCTGTCTACACTATAATAAGACCACACGTCAAATCTCATCTCATTCCGAGAACATTTTACGGCCACTAATAAAATAATATTTCGGACGTGCCGCGGGCGCGTGCAAGTGTGGTTGGGCTCAGAATGGACAACGGAGAGAACTCGGAGAAACCGGACGAATGCAGGTTTTGAAAACATGATGATGCAATGCACATGATGACATGATAAGATGCAACACGCAAGCAAAAGACATGGCAACGACGGCGAATAACAGAACGACAGCTGGCACATCTGACTCGGGGCGTTACAACACTCCACCACTACGAGAGGATCTCGTCCCGAGATCTTGAATGGCACCGGGGAAACAACGGAAGAGAAAGAGAAGATAGGTAAAACTAAGTTGCTTCTTTGACAAACGAGTGAAACCACGAACCTTGAAGAGGTCGAACAAATTCGAGAAAAGAATACAACGAAGGTGAACAAAGTCGAAAAAACACTCCGTTAGAAAGGAGGGACAAGGAACATTGCGAAACCTTGAGGTTGAAGGGAAGATATATATTGAAAACACTCCGGTTAAGGAAGGGGATCAAGGAAAACCAAAATTCGGGCAGCACTCTGGTTGAAAAGAAAAGGAATTGAATAAGGTCTTGATAAGATGAGAAGATACTTGAAAAGAGGACACAACACTCTTGTTAAATGGGCAATCAAGAAAAGGACACGATCCTGACAAAACAAGAAGATGGGTTGAAGAGAGCAACCTCACAATGCCTCCGGAACAAAAGAATAGAAGATAAATAATTGAAATAGGAGAATTGAGGAGAAAATGCCAACTTCTGCTACAAAAAGGTTGAGAAGGCATCTTTAGGAGAGGGGTTGAACGGAGTTGTTGAAAAAAAACACCAACGAAAAGAATAAGGTTGATATGGTCTTATGGAATACATCTCAATTATGAGGTGACAACCTGCCACTCACGGGAAAAGAATTGGATTGATAGGAACAAGGAGATGAGAAGGCTATATCACCGGGTGGATAAAAGAAGAACTTGGATCATTTATAAGCACCATAAATAACAACACTCCTCAGGGAAAGCTTTAAGTGAAATATAACCCAAGATAACTCCAATGAAGAGATCGATGGATTTAAAATACCTCATTTCTTAATAACATGTGAATCATGAACTCAAATTATCAAGAATGACATAATACCACCTCCAAAGATACGGTAGAAAGAAATGCACTCCGGATTACAATATGAAGAAAGCTTGAGCTTCTCTGGCAAGAAAGTTGATGAACGTTTCGAGAGGGAATTAAATCCTTGATGAACCATCATGTAGAGCCTCCATGAAGAACTCCGGTAATAAAAAGATTGATCCAGAATAATTGAATGATGAAAAGAATATGATTGAAGCCTCGTAATGATTTAGATAGAGATCTCCGTGATAATATAATTGAAAGAGGTTAGAACTCCGGGAAAGAAAGATGAGCACTTGAACCCAAGAATTTAATCATCGAGAACAAACTCCGGTAAACAAAAGGTTGAACAAACGGAAGGAAAAAGAAGTTGAAAACACAAGGTGAATCCTTGCAATGATTAGATGGATCTCTGTGGCAATTAGAGCTTGGAACTTCGGGAAAGGAAAGATAAAACATCTCGAACTGAGAATATGATATGATGAAGAACTCCGGAAAAAGGAATTAAATCACTTGGATGGCACAAGAGTAAGAATTACATTATGCTTATCCTTCACCAATTAGAATTGATGACAAGCAATGGAATTGGCATACTACTTATTCTCGTAGAGAGGATTAAGATAGATATGGCGCCAACTTGAGAATGCCTTCAACAAACCACCGGAAGGATTGAAAACAACAAATAAAATTGATATGATAAGAAAGGAAGAGAAATCTTGAACGAACCACCGTAAGAAATGAAAATGAACAAAGAGAAGATAAAGAAACACAGGGAAAAATTAGCAAATGACTGAAGATGCTTGAGACAATTTAGATACAAGTGAATATAATAGATCATGGACCGATTAGAGATCACTTGAACGCTGCACCGGTAAAATTGAAGAACAAGAGCTGAAAGCTGAGAATGAATAAATCTTAGATGATGGACTCCGGATAACAACTGAGAAGACTCTTAAATTGCTCCGGATGGGTAAAAAGATTCTGACAATCGAAAACAATTACGAGAGGATGGCAACAAGCTAGAATCACGAATCTTGAAAGAATGGAGCAAGATTAAAGAGAAACTCTTCTTCGGTCTTCAAAATATGAGAATGACGATGATAAACCCCATCAAGAATTATTGAGGCACACCGGAAGAATCAAAACGAATAGGTTGAGTCGACGATGAGAAGAATTCGACAGATTTTGGAGAAAACATTTGACTGATGATAATCATTCTTACGTCAAACTTCGAAAATAATTTTGATAGCTCCGGAAAATAAGAAGAGTCAGGTAAGATCCTGGGAATAGACCTGTGGGTTAGGGCCCACTCAAAAGAGAACACCGTTGAATTGATTTAAAAGAGAGGTTGCACCGGAATGAGTTAAATGGCTTGAATGTGGGAACATCCTCGAAAGAACTTGAACAAAAGTAGAGTGGAAACACGAATCTTCGAGATATCTTCAGCACTCCGAAACAATTAAATAGCGAGAAGTGAATGATTAAGAATTGCACCGGCATGAGAAAGCATTGTCATGAGAAAAGGGTATGATCAACAAAGCTTGACTTGGAACCACCGGAGAAGAAAAAGAACGAAAGATGATGAACTTGAAGTTCCGTTAGAATCTTCATGAAAATCACCGGATAAGAACATTGTGGAAAAAGAATGAAGAGACTTCACATGAATAAAAGGATACTTGAATAAGAAATATGGTTCCTCGAAGAAACAAGGGTGGGAGGGAGGGAAAAACAAAGGCAGCTTGGGACGAATGAAACAACACCGTTGAGAAGAAGTGATAATTGATCTTGCGGGAGTTGAAATGATTGGATCCACTTGAAGAGAAGCACACCGATGAAAAGAAATTGACATGACAAACTCAATTATCATGAAGGATTAGTATTCGCATAGGAATATGAGAACACCACTTGAGGAAGGTATGGAATCAACATTTGACTTCGAAGCAACTCGAATACCACAACTCAAAATAAAACCATGGATTGGCTTGCGAAATAAGCCGGAACAAACACATGATAGAAATTTCGTCCGAAGTGTTCGTGGTAGGACCTACACGGGCTCGACCGTACAGCACCATCATGTACAAGGCAGTGCACATGACATACGAAGCGTCCCCGAGTCAGCATAGCCAAGGACTCTTTAAGACACAACGAGACCACTATAAAATCGACCGTGAATAGGCGAACCACTAGACGTCGAACCCCAATTTCATATCACACATCTGTCGGAAAAGATATCCTAAGAGCTACTTGAATTCCCACCTATGAAACTCCCGAAACTTTCCGGTTATGCAATCAGGTGTTGAGGATACAGGGGAAGCATAATATCTCACCCAAGCTAGCAAATCCTACATCCAGCTGCATCCATCCTTCAACACATAACCAAGAAACCTTCGGAAACCATCTATCTCAACCTTCGAAAAGCATCCGTTATACAAGTTATGGCGATACTCCCGAACTCCCGCCCCAGTACTGGGTGGCGTCGAGGTTATCTCACCAACGAACTGCATAAAGGAGATTTTCGATGTCGCGCACATATCTCAAGTATACCAGAATTGCAACGATAAAATTATGATGACAACACCTCAGAGCTCAACTCCCCGGGACACTTCCACTAAACCCCTGACAGGAGGCACCAAGACAGTGTTCTCATCATAAGCCATCGGAACAAATCCAAGATACTCGCGTGATCCTAAAAAAAAAATTAGTGAAATTTGAGAAGAGAAGAGTCAAAACTCTACGTCAGGATGCCTCACCAGAGTGACGAAGGGACTGGGGAGTAAAAGAATTCCTAAGCTCTCTGATATATAATTTCTAAGGACTCAAAACATTTTTCTAGACACAACTCGGCCGCTAAAAACGATCAAGCAATGGGGGCACCTAAGGTCGGGGAAGGCTCTGATACCAACTTGTAACACCCTCGATGCGACTATATCTCCCACGTGTCAAGGCACGACTTAGAGGCATAATCGCATTGAAGGCATATGTCGCAAGTGAGGTAATCTTCACACAACCCATGTAATATAATAAAGAAAAAAACACATAATTGGCTTACACTCGCCACTTCACACAATTACATGAATAAAGCATTACATCAACCAATTACACTCATGGTCCGACTACGGAACCAAAATAAAAGAAGAACCCCAAATGCGACAAAGGTCCCCGATCGACCCCAACTGGGCTCCACTACTGATCAACTAGCAAGAAACAACACAAATGAACAAGGTCTTCATCGAGCTCCTCCTGAGCTGGGTTGCGTCATCTGCACGGACTCAACGGCACCTGCAAGCTGGTTTTGGAAGTAATCTGTGAGCCACAGGGACTCAGCAATCTCGCACCCTCGCGATCAAGACTATTTAAGCTTATGGGTAAGGTAAAGATATGAGGTGGAGCTGCAGCAAGCGACTAGCATATATGGTGGCTAACCTATTCGCAAAAGAGAGCGAGGAGAGACGGCAAAGCACGGTCGATAAAAGTATGATCAAGAAGTGATCCTGGACTACCTACGTCAAGCATAACTCCAACAACCGTGTTCACTTCCCGGACTCCGCCGGAAAGAGACCATCACGGTTACACACGCGGTTGATTCATTTTAATTAAGGTCAACTTTAGGTTTTCTACAACCGGACGCTAACAAATTCCCATCTGCCCATAACCGCGGGCACGGCTTTCGAAAGTTCAAATCCCTGCAGGGGTGTCCCAACTTGGCCCATCACAAGCTCTGACGGTCAACGAAGGAATAGACCTCCACCCGAGACATTCCGATCAGACTCGGTATCCCATTACAACAAGACATTTCGACAGGGTAAAACTAAACCAGCAACACCGCCCGAATGTGCCGACAAATCCCGATAGGAGCTGCACATATCTCTTTCTCAGGGCACACTCAGATTGTCTTAGGTACGGGCAAGCCAGCCCAGAGTTGCCCCTGGTGGCCACCGGCAGCTGACAGGTGGACCAACACTCAGAGGAGCACTGGCCCGTGGGGGTAAAATAAAGATGACCCTTGAGTCTGCAGAACCCAAGGGAAAGAAAAGGCTAGGTGGCAAATGGTAAAACCAATGTTGGGCATTGCTGGAGAAGCTTTACTTAAGGCGAACTGTCCAGGGGTTCCCATTATAGCCCAACCGCGTAAGGGACGCAAAATCCGGGAACATAACACCGATATGACGGAAACTAGGGCGGCAAGAGTGGAACAAAACACCAGGCATAAGGCCGAGCCTTCCACCCTTTACCAAGTATATAGATGCATTAATTAAATAAGACATATAGTGATATCCCAACAAGTAAATAAGTGTTCCAATAAGGAACGATCTCCATGTTCCAACAAGGAACAAACTTCAATCTTCACCTGCAACTAACAACGCTATAAGAGGGGCTGAGCAAAGCGGTAACATAGCCAATCAACGGTTTGCTAGGACATAGGAGGTTTAGGGGCTGAACATGGCAATTTGGGAGGCTGACAAGCAAGTGGTAGGTATCGTAGCAATGGCATAGCAAAAGAGCGAGCAAACTAGCATAGCAAAGATAGTAGTGATTTCGAGGGTATGATCATCTTGCCTGAAATCCCGCAAGGAAGAAGAATGAGTCCATGAAGAAGATAAACGGACGTAGATGAACGGGTCCTCACAAACTCGATGTTACCGGAACCAACCCGAAGAAGCAATCACCGGAAAAGAAGCACACAACATAGTAAACAACCACCACATAATCATGGCATGATGCACAATCGAGTATGATGCATGTCCGGTTTAATGAAGCATGGCATGGCATGGCAAAATGCACAAACAATACTACAAGTTAAGTGGAGCTCAAAATGTCACGAGGTGCATATTGACGGAACACCACGTCAATTATTTAGTTCGATCTCGTTTATGTACCCAACAATATTAAATGTTGTTAAACATGGCAAGAGGGTGAAGCAAAGCAAAACTACCTATCTAGTCAAGGTTAAATGAGGCCGGAAGCAACGAACAACAATTCCGGAAAATCCCCATAGCATAATTTAAGGTTTGGACCTGATCTGTCCTAAACACAATTTTAGAGTTGTTAAACATGCAAGATGAGGCCACCACGATAAACTAGGCAAAATTCTACCCCATTTACATATAAAGTTTATTTAAATCGGAGCTACGGTTATTTAGTTATGAATTAAACCGTATTAGCATGGCATAGGGGCAAATTAATGCAAACAACATTTTAAACATTTAAAACATAGGTGAAAGTTGGATATTATTAATCTACACAAAATTTTAAGCAAGTTTCATATATAAAGTATTTTAATGTGATGCATCATTTGTAAGTTATAATATGCATGAAGATGAAGGGCTTTTCTGTAAAACTGCAGCCTCCTGGATATTAGACAAATTCACAGGCGGGGAAAAAAATGATCATGGGCTGAATCTGGCAAGCCCAACAGCGAGGGAAAAAAATATAGAGGCGGGGCGCTGCGGGTACTGCTCACCACGGGCTTCGGCCCGGTAGAAGGAGCGGCCTGGCAGGGGCGCTGGCGCGCTGGGCTGGGTGAAGCAGAGGGGCCCTGGGCCTGGAGGCGCGCAGGAGACAGGCCGGTGGGGAGGCGGCGCTGGGCCTCGCACCTGGGCCGGGGCGGAGTAGGCAGCCCACGCGGGAGGGAGCTCGTCCCCGACCTCCACCCGAGGCCGAGGCGAGCCATGGTGGCGGCGGCAAGGTCCGGTGATGACCCGAGGCGGCGGGCGAGGCAGATCCGGTAGGCAGGCACGGCGGGGTCCTTGCGGGAATGGGCAGATCCGGCCATGGGGAGCACGGATCTGGCCGCGGTGGTGCGACCCGGCGACGGACGAGGTGGCGGCGAGGAACTCCGGTGAGCCGGACTAGGTGGTGCAGAGGAACGACGACGAGGCTCCGGCGAGGGGAGGCCGGCCGTGAGCAAGAAGGGGCAGATCACAACGCGTAATGACCGGATCTGGCGACAGCGGCGCCGGACGGGGGTCCAAGCCGCAGGGCGGCGCGCTCCGGCGAGGAGGGCGGATCCGGCGAGCAGGCGAGGTCGCCGGCGGAGAGGCGCTAGGCGGCGGAGGCAGCTGCGGGATCGGGCTCCTCCCGATCCAAGCGAGACGGCGGCGCTGTGCGGGAAGGTGCGGGCACCTCGGGCCCAGATCGGCCCGGGACGGGCCTGAGATGGGCTTCAGCGGGTCCTGCGGGAGGAGGAGGGAGGCAGGGCGATGTGGCAGCGTCCCGTTGGCTGCAGTTGACCACGCAGGAGGCGGCTGGCCACTAGGAGCGCGCCATGTGGCGCCGGCGAGGTGGCGGCGCGGGAAGAGGCCAAGGCGGCGGCGACAAGTGGAGGCCAGGGAGGGGTTCGGCGCTGAAATTGAGGAGAGGAGGTGGGAGGCGGCTAGAGGTAGGTGGGGGGGGGGGGCTAGGGATGCCCAAAATGGAAGGGGAAGGCCTATATATAGACAAGGGGGCTAGGTTAGGGGGATTTTTGTCCGTTTCGGAGCCGTTCGATCTCGATCGGACGACTCGGAGCGGAGGTGGTTTAGGTAGGTGGGCTAGTGGGCTGTGAAGAGGGGTTGGGCTGAGATGAGAGGAGAGGAGTGCAGCCCGGCAACTGTTTCCGGAGACCGAAAACGTCCGACGTTTTGACCGGCTACTATTGCCGCTATATTTATCCGTTGGGGCATCAAACGAACTCTGATTGCGACGAAACTTGACAGGCGGTCTGTCTACACTATAATAAGACCACACGTCAAATCTCATCTCATTCCGAGAACATTTTACGACCACTAATAAAATAATAGTTCGGACGTGCCGCGGGCGCGTGCAAGTGTGGTTGGGCTCAGAATGGACAACGGAGAGAACTCGGAGAAACCGGACGAATGCAGGTTTTGAAAACATGATGATGCAATGCACATGATGACATGATAAGATGCAACACGCAAGCAAAATACATGGCAACGACGGCGAATAACAGAACGACAGCTGGCACATCTGACTCGGGGCGTTACAGTATGTACCCATGATACGCTTATGCATTTTCATGGAGGAGTAATGCCTTAATGACCAATGATACTTCCATATATCTACGCTATCAGAATGTTCTCTGGAGTCTATCATCTCCTGTACCCTGTTGTATTGCTGATAAGCTTGTAGGGAGAGAGGTCTTTCGAAAAGAGTGCTGAAATCCTCCTGATTAATCATTTTCTGCAGTGTACTCTCCTTGTTGATAACAAATGAGAACAACTCTGGAAATCTGATTTGTAGTGGTTGTCCAGCCCAATTATCTAACCAAAAGAAGGTGGCGTCTCCAATTCCAGCTTGACAGATGGCATGGGATTTGTACAGAGGAATAAGCTTTAACAAAGTTTTCCACCAAAAGGAGCCCCTCAACTTGTCTCCAGGGAGGCATTCTGGTAGTAGGTTTCCCTAATGATGTGCACCCAAGGAGTGTCAGCTTTATTCAGAAATTTATGGAGGAATTTCATCAACAGAGCTTTGTTGTGGACTGAAATATCAGGAATGGCTAATCCACCTTGAGCTTTTGGTTTGCAAACTGATTCCCAAGCAATCAAGGCTGACCCAGAGTCCATTGTGTCATATTTCCTCCAGAAGCAATTCCTCAAGTAGCTCTCAATCTGTTTAATCACTGTTTTGGGTAGCATCAAAGAGCACATAAAAATATTGGCATGCTAGCGAAGACTGATTTCATCAAGGTAAGTTTATCACCAGTGGATAACAAGGTGGAGCAGCTCGGGAGTTTATTCTCAATTCTCTTCATCATGGGCATAAAGTCTATAATTCTTGGTTTGTTGATACTGAGAGGCAGGCCCAGATATGCATGAGGAAGGGTACCAATTTTGTAGCCAAGGATATTAGATAGAGCCAACATCTTAGCTGGTGGAGTGTTGATAGGGATCATGATTGATTTATCATAGTTCACTTTAAGTCCAGTATAGGTTGCATAGTGGAGTAGCAGGTTCCTGATTTGGTTCAGTTGCTCACTGACAGCATTAGCCACCAGAATCATGTCATATGCATACTGAATGATTGGGTAGTCTGGACATGAAGTATGAGTTATAGGAGAGTTGATCAGGGAGTGGTGCATAGCCTCATTAAACATTGTTTGAAGCAGATCAGCTGCTAAAACAAAAATGAGGGGGGAGAGTGGATCTCCTTGTCTGACCCCTTTCTTGCAGAGAAATTGTTTTCCTAGAATGCCATTAAGCAGAATAGAGGAGAAGCCAGAGCCATAAATCATCTTGATCCAATTAATCCATTTGATCCCAAAACCCTTAGCTTGTAGAATGTCAACAATTGTATCATGATTAAGCATGCCAAATGCTTTTTCAAAATCCAATTTGAGTAAAATAATCTCCTTCTTGGATTGATGGCATTGGTGAATATACTCATAGGACAAAGCAAGACAATCATGAATACATCTGTTATTGAGAAAGCCATACTGATTTTTATGGTCCGGATTCAAGATCACCTTTTGAAGTTTGTTTGCAAGCAGTTTGGTAATAATTTTGAGAGTACAGTTGAGTAGGGATATGGGCCTGAATTCTGCAGGGGTAGATGGTGCCTCTGTTTTAGGAATCAAGGTGATGAAAGAGTAGTTGATGCTCTGAAGGTTGACTTTGTCATGATATAAATCCTTAATAAGCCTGTAAAAGTCAGGGGCAATAATAGGCCAACATGCTTTCAAGAAAGTGGCATTAAAACCATCAGGTCCAGGTGACTTATGTGCTGGCATACTAAGGACCACATGATCAATCTCTGCTTTGGTAAATGGAACCTCAAGTTGTGCCAAGTTGTCCTCTGTGGAAATGAGTTGGTGTAGGAGTGGATTCTGAGTATTGACAGTAGTCCCCAGTCTCTCTTTAAAAGCTCTATATAAAATGGCAGCCTTAGCATGGTGTGTATGATGCTCCATACCATTCTCTTCTCTTAGCATAGCAATACAATTGTTTCTATGCTTGATGGTATCCTTAACTTGGAAATACTTGGTATTGGTCTCTCCTATTTTAATTTTCCTGATGGTTGCCCTTTGTTTCCAGTAGAGTCTTTGCCGTTTAAGCATATTCTCTAAATGAGCTTTTAGAATCCTCTTACCATTAGCTTCAACATTTGTGAGGTCTCTAGCTTCTTCAATATAGTCCAAATACAGAATCATGAAGTTTGTGTTCTCAATAATCTTCTTAAGATCAGATAAGTTGTTAGCCCAGTTTTTAAGCCCCTTCCTTAATCTTTTGAACTTGGTGGCTATGATCTTTGCACTATCTTCCTCCATTACATCTTGTGGACTAATTGTTGTTAACTACTTTGTGAAAATCATTGTGCTCCAGCCAAAAATTCTCAAATCTAAATATGTGTGATTTGGGAATAGATGTACCAATCTTGAACATAAAGGGGACATGGTCTGATGTATTTTTGCCTAGTGGATATGCCAGAGTTGATGGATAATTCAATGTCCAGGCTTCAGAAGTAAAACACCAATGAATTTTTTCAAGTAGTGGCCAATCCTGCATGTTGCTCCAGGTAAAGTTTCTGCCTTTGATAGGAATCTCAATCAGTGATAAATTGCTGATTGATTCATTGAATGCCAGCATATCATGAATATTGCCCCCCTCAAGATTTCTATTGTGTGGGTATCTGATATGATTAAAATCCCCAAGAACCATCCAGTTACTATCCTCAGGGGTTTGGAAGTTTCTAAACCAATCAATAAAGTTGGGTCTCTCTTCCTGTTGACTAAGCCCATAAATATTGGTCAAAATCCATTTATCTCCATTATGGATAGAAGTGAAAGAAATAGAGATAGAATAATTGTTGGTCTAAAAAAGTTGACCCTTAAAAATCTGCTCATTCCAAACAATTAATAAGCCCCCAGAGGCTCCCACAGATGAAAGGAATTCAAACTTATTGAACCTTCTAGGGCAGATGTTCTGAAGATATCTATTGTCAATCAACTCTCTTTTGGTTTCTTGAATACATAAAATGGCACATTGAGATTCATCAATTTTGTTCCTAATGGCCGGCCATTTCTTGGGATCATTCAAACCTCTTATATTCTAGTTGAGTATTGTCCACTCTTTACCCATGATCACAGAGGTAAATAAACAGGTACTGCAGATGTCTCTAAATTCTATTATTCACCAGATTACTATAGGCCACTTTTTTCCTTAAACTGTTTTGACCATGACTCCGAGCAAATATCTCATCATTAACCCACAACAAGGACCACTTTAGATGGACAAAATTATTATAGCAACAACATAAGTATAGCCCGAGACAGAGTATCATAGAGATATAACATAGAGCATAGATATTGTTGTTGTAAACACAGAACAGTTCACTGGACTTTACAAAATATCTGACTTGACTGATTAGCAGCAAGAATTTAATAGATCCACTCATACATGCAACATGACATAAGACAACACCAGGACATCTTATTAACATGATAAAGCAACTAAAGCACTACTGATGTTGCACAGATCTTTAACTAGTAGAGTTGGCTCTTGGAATGTCCTTTGCAGCTGGGTTGCTTTTTCTCTTCTTGGGCCTGCTGGCCAGCAACTCCTCAGAAGTATCTTTAACAGAAACCTTGCAGAAAGTAGTATTAAGACTTTTAATCACTTTAGCAGGGATTGGAGGTGGCAAAGCATGACAAGCAAGGAAATTCTTATCCATACAGATCTTTTTTATACCCTCTAGCAAGTTGTTGTAATCTACAACTTCTTATTACCTCTGTTTCCACCAGTGGTACTTTGTCCTTCCTCTTCTTGAGGTTATGCATAGCTAAAGTGGAAGAGGCCACTTTGACTAGTTTAAATGCTGCTGGGGCTGGGGAGCTAACTTCTTGCTCATGTTCTCCCTGCTCCAAATATTTGTGAAAATGATAAGGAGTTATCCACAAAAGGACAAATTTTAGGAACAACAAATGGCATTGTATTCTCACTGGCTCCTTGTGTAATTATTTCCCATACATTAGAGGTAACAAACTTCTTTGCCCAGTCAAATTTTATCAGGTGACAGGAAAGTAACTGAAAGAAAGTTAACCCAGTCAACTGGTACCTGGATGGACACTTGTTCATTGTTTGTAGGAGCAAAATGTTGGTACCAAACCTCTACTCCTTGCTTTCCAAGTAGTTTAGTCTTGTGAGCTATCTCATTTCTTTCCTCTATACTCAGTGTTGCTACTGCAATGTTCAGTTACTCTGGCCCTACAAAAG
Organism: Triticum monococcum; assembly: GCA_034509565.1. Lineage (NCBI taxonomy): Eukaryota > Viridiplantae > Streptophyta > Magnoliopsida > Poales > Poaceae > Triticum > Triticum monococcum. Next base: position 483,407,632 of record CM067843.1, read on the forward strand.
TATCATTGGTCTTAAGAAAAGAAGGAAAGGGGAAACCAGGAGTAGCACAAAGCTCAGAGGAATCAGATGACTCACCCATCTTTCCTGGAGGGTTGGCCCTATCCACCTCTCTATCTGCTTGAGGAATAGTGAGACTATTTTCTTTCCTGAATTATGTATGGTTCTCATTTTGCATGGTTGTGTGTGACTGAAACTTGAGGGAACAGGTGTATTCATCTTGATAATGTTTTGTCTCATAGAGTGTGAACTGGCCATTACTTCCAGGTACATGGGATCATCCCTACTATCCATGGCAGTGGACTGGAGTGAGTAAACATCACATTCAGACTCATATCTTCAATGGGCAGTGGCAGGCCTACCTGGGCCTCAACTATCATTAGTTGCTACATAATAATTGGGCCCATGGGCCCAACTTGTGCCTCTGGTGCCTGGGCTTGCATAAGCCCAATTGGCTCCTCCACAAAGTTTAGATCTCGGATGACTAGCGCCAAAGGTCCAACAACTGAACCACTTGTATTTCAACAGTTGTCTGATTATTCGAAAGATAGGGTGATGCTACTATGAGCAACCTATTCCATAACCTGTTGTTGTTCCTCATCCAGAGGTGCCATCAGATCTTGTAGCTCTAAAAACTCTCTTGGGTGGAGCTCCTAATCTATCTCTGGGTTTTCCTCTAGCATGGCCCAATGACCCCATCCAGGCATCTCCTCTGGATCTTCTTATTCTTCTATAGGTTCATCATTCTCCTCATTGTGTAAGGCTAAGTTAAGATTTAGAGGAGGATTAACTAGCATCTCAGCCTCATGCTGCTGCAGCGGCCCAAGAAAATGATTGTGCTGATTGGGGTGGTGCTTGAGCTGAGTAGGTTGTGGTTGTGGATTACCATTGGGTTGGATTGGGTCCTCATCATGTGGTTCTAACCCCAGAATCTGATGCTGCAGAATAACTATAGGAATAGTCAGAGAATCAGAATGTTCCCCATCTCCAAAAACAATACTGGCAGGTATATCCCTTAATTCATCCACTTTGATCTTCACCATCTGGTTAGCCTTAGTACTTCTAACTCTGTCCCACATCACAAATTTGCCAAACATAATGACAACATCATTAATCTCTCTGATATTCCTTCTATCAAAAGGGTAACCGCTGACTATGCTCCCAACTCTTTCTTCTTTTATCACGGTTGAGTGTGTCTCTTTATATTATTCTTGGAGATGAATACAATTTGGCGCCTTGGACGCCTTTTTCATTAAAAAAAGAACGCCTAATAGCACCCCAACACTACCTTAAAATATGGCACTAAGAAACAAGTTTACAACATCAAAAGGTGAGTTTCGGGGATTCATATCATGCAGATGTTTTGGCTAATTGATGCTCACCAAATTCTTGTGATTCCTCTTCCCTACATGTTATGATTGACTTTGTCGCTTGGAATTTCACAAAAAATAATTTGTTTTTGGTTTGGTCTGCTTATCTTGTTGAATACCTAGAGATACTAAGCTCCCGGGAATTGGAGCAATCTTGTGAATCAAGAGGTTACTGCGGCGCTGTTCGTCTTGTTTTTACGTGGGTGGTTAGATGTGCTAGACATGTAGGCTTAGGACATGGGCCCACGCAAAGCCTAAATTTCTTTACTCGGATGGTGGGGACAGGAGCGAGAGCATTGACTGTACCATACGCTTGTCTAAAAAAGAATGTACCATATGCGCACATTGTTAGTCCCACCTCACCTTGTTACGAAGAAGGAAAGGAGAGATGAACTATATAAGAGGGTGAGCTGCACGTATTGATTTGAGTCTGAGTGATCCTTTTTAGTATTAAATAAATACTGAACCGATTTAGCCGGTTAACCGACCGTTTGGTTTCAATATTTGAATGTTATTTTTTGTTAATAGTTGTGTTCACCAAAATTTAAAAATTCATCAACTGAACATTCAGTTTCAATATTTATAATGTTTTTTGGTTTAACACTTATGCTAACCCAAATTTAGAAAGTACCGAAATATGTTTCGGTTAATACCGAATGCCCAATTCAGGTGAATCATGCAACAAAACAACCAACCGTAACCATTGGTGTAAAAACACATTAAAAAAGGAGGCTTAATTAAAAAAGGCTTAGCTTTGAAGGACAATATGGCAAAGCGCGCGTCACCCTCTAGTGGGATCATCAACATGGGAGGAAAATTCGCCATACTAATGGTATGGAACAAATTAATGTTAATCCTATTTGGCTTGAGGTTTGGAAGCTTTCATGTCCCGCAAAGGTCAAGATACTTGAAGTACACTTCAAGGTACTCTTCTACGTCGTGTAACGCTCGCTAATAGACATCTGAAAGTTTTGCCTCAATTACTCTCTTGTTTCTACGGGGCGGAATGTACAAAGCATTTACTATTTGTTTGTAATAAAGTAAGGGGGTTTGAAGAAGGTTGGGTTTTGATGAAATTGTTAGAAGAGCATGTGAGGTTCGAGCTGGTGAAGCGAATCTGGAGTTCTTACTCATGTTGTCTAGCGGGATCTGTCTATTTTGGGGATCAAGAACGCTTGTGAGATGATCGACATAACTGCTTGGTATTTGTGATATGTTGGCCGTAAATTGGTCCAGGAGGAATAATCCAAGATTCTTGTCGGGGATTCATACTATTACTTTCAACTTTACTATTGCGCACTCCCCAAACTCTACCAAGAAAAGAGTTGGATGGACTAAGCCTCGGGTTTTGTTAAGCTTAATGCTAACGCTTCTTTTGACCAAGACTTGTTACGACGAACGACTAGGGAGGTCTTGAGGGATGAAAGAGGCACCTTCATCGTTGGTGGGAATTGGAGAATCGATTGGTGTGTGGACATCCTGACGGCTAAATCTTTGACACTCAGATTTGGCCTAACACTTTTGCAAAAGGTGGGTTGCAATCCTCTTGTGGTAAACTCTGGCAATTTGGAGGTTATTGATACTATGAGGAATGGAGGACACTCAGCGGCAATGACAGTATTCGATGATTTTACTATCTTTAGGTTTGAACATTGTTATAGAGAAGCAAATAAGGTGCTCATGAACTTGCTAAATTAGCTAGAGTTTTCCCAACTTCTAATTGGTTTGAGGAGCATGTGAGTGAAATCGTATCCCTCCTCATAAATAATGTAATTATCATTTCTAATGAATACACTACTGCAGGATGCTTCTAACATGACACTACGATCAGAGACGCTTTCACGAAACTGTGTGTGATGCATTAATCGCAAAGCAAATAAGGTGCTCATGAACTTGCTAAATTAGCTAGAGTTTTCCCAACTTCTAATTGGTTTGAGGAGCATGTGAGTGAAATCGTATCCCTCCTCATAAATAATGTAATTATCATTTCTAATGAATACACTACTGCAGGATGCTTCTAACATGACACTACGATCAGAGACGCTTTCACGAAACTGTGTGTGATGCATTAATCGCAAACGGGGATGTAAAAAACCGTCAAAAAGGTGCAAAACATTTGCAATGGCGGAGCCATCAAACACAGTTCAGATTTTAGTTGCGTGTGCGATGAAGGGCACACAATTAATCCATTCGAACTGCTTGCGATGCGGCAGAACAACAGAAACGGGCAGCCATATCAATGTGTGCAATATATGGCATACAGTTTGCTCTGGTGAACCGTTTGCTATTAGGGAGTGCAACAGAAATGGTTAGCCAGATCAAAGTGTGTGTGATATACGGCATACAGTTCACTCGGATGAACTGTTCTTGATTAGGGAACACAATAGAAACGGTTCAACTTAACAAGATGTGTGTGATACGTGGCAAATAGCTGACTCGGATGAACGGAGCACGCCGCGGCCGCCTCAATGGTGAGAAAAACACTCGGATGAACGCAAGCAGAGTGCGTCGCGGCCGCCTCAACGGCGAGCAACCATGTGGTCAACCTTTTGCCATCAATAAATTTTGACCTTGTTTCTCGTCACATTGCAGATTACAACGCAATAAGTAATTGCAAATCTGTTCACACCTATCAAACTAATATGTGTTCACACTTAGCACCGGCTATAAAAACTACCCACTGAAAAATTACTTCACAGTTCCTCTCCTCATCACGCACAAAACTGGTCTTTCCTGTCAAGTCGTTCCGCCATGACCGGTAGGAGGAGTTTAGGGTGGACATATAACCAGGCAGTAAAGACCAAGGCCGCGGAAGCACTAGAGAGGTCCCGCCATGAAGCCGCAACCGCAAAAGAGATGTCCCGGAGTGCCGCGGATCCCTCAAACGAGCTCTCACGAGCATGCTAGGGCTCTCCCAAGCGCATTCACGGTGTCGGCCATCGTGACAAGCTAACATTCCTGAAGTCCTTCACCGGCGACGACGATATTCTCACTAGTGTCACTAAGCAGCAAGAGCTGGTCAACGACTTGATGAAGTTGCTCAAGATCAGCGATGCGTCGGTTGACAAGCGACCGGCCTCGTCGAGAAACTCATGGGTGACAATGTGAAGCTCCTCAAGGCGCTCGCCGAGAAGGAGGAGGAGCCGCCGGCTGGAAGATGCTGCATGAGCAGAGTAGTGCCTTGGGGATGACGCTGACAGCGGTCGTCGAGGAACTGATGGGTGACCCGAGGAAGCTCCGGATCGAGCGTGAGCAGGAGGTGGAGGAATCCGTGGCTGCTTTCAAGCAAAGTCATGAGGAATTGGAGAAGGAGCTAGAGGATGTCGTCGCCCGGCGATCCATCGACGCGTGGAGACAGTAGCGACCCAAATCGTTGTCTGGAATTTCCTTCCTCTCTTGCCCCCGTGTCTTCCGGGCTTTGCCGCATGTGGCATTTTAAATTATCCGGAGTATGTAAGACAACTATTATCTGCACCATTGTAAATTTGTCGTCGTATTATCCGTTGCCATTTTATTTGTGGTCGTATTATTCGTTGCCCTGTGTGGCAATGTAAATTAGGGCGGAATACGAGTTGAAAACATGAACAAAGAAAATGTTGCCATGGGATCACAAGCAAACACCCTCCGTTCAGGTGCTTTAATTAACCCATTAATGGAGAAGTTGTGAGCAAGGCGGGCAGCGGCTGGTGCATGGAGGTCAAAGAGCTCGCTTCCCGGTGAGCATGGGCAGCCTTGCTGCTCGCACGTGTCCCGTCGAGCCTGCGAGGTGGACAGGATGCACACGTCCTGTCGAGCCTGCGCGGTGGACTGCTCGCACGAATCCCATTGAGCCTGCACGAGGGGCTTCTCGCATTCGTCCTGTCTAATCAAACAGTTGCACGCAGGCCACCGAGTATGGTTAAATTTCAATGCGGTTAATATAATACAACCGTTTGCGATATTAACGTGTCAGCTTTTTGTTTCAAAAAGGACTTCGTTGGCTACTAATGTGTGCGCCTCTTCTCAAACTGGACTATTTTTTACCACGGCATATATGTGCCATGTCATGAAACCATGCCAAGTTTCATGTTTTTTGGGTGAGTTTTTGATTTACTGGGATTTAAAAACCGAGATTCTCAATGTTTCAGGACGACGATAAGTTTGTAATTTATTTCCATTCCTTAAATGAGACCTAAACATGCACCCAATGACACATGTATGATTTTCCACCCATTTTGCTTCACCGGAGCATGTGCTTGTAGTTCAAATTTGAATTATGGACTACATTAAATGTTGGGGAACGCAGTAATTTCAAAAAAATTCCTACGCACATGCAAGATCCATCTAGGTGATGCATAGCAACGAGAGGGGAGAGTGTTGTCTACGCACCCTCATATATCGTAAGCAGAAGCGTTATGACAACGCGGTTGATGTAGTCGTACATCTTCACGATCCGACCGATCCTAGCACCGAAGGTACGGCACCTCCGTGATCTGCACACGTTCAGCTCGGTGACATTCCATGAACTCTAGATCCAGCTGAGTGTTGGGGAGAGCTTCGTCAGCACGACGACGTGATGACGGTGATGATGAAGTTACCGACGCAGGGCTTCGCCTAAGCACTACAAAGATATGACCGAGGTGGAAATCTGTGGAGGGGGCACCACACACGGAGTGCCCCCTCCCACGTATATAAAGGAGTGGAGGAGGGGAGGGCCTGCCCTCTCTATGGCGCGCCTTAGGGGGAGTCCTACTCCCACCGGGAGTAGGATTCCCCCCTTTCCCTAGTAGGAGTAGGAGAGAAGGAAGGAGGAGAGAGAAGGAAGGAAGGGGGGCCGACCCCCACCCAATTCGGATTGGGCTAGGGGGGTGGCGCCCTCCTCCTTGGCCTTCCTCTCCTCTATTCCACTAAGGCCCAATAAGGCCCATATACTCCCCGGGAGGTTCCGGCACCCCCCGGTACTCCGGTGAATGCCCGAACTCACCCGGAACCATTCCGATGTCCAAACATAGGCTTCCAATATATCGATCTTTATGTGTCGACCATTCCGAGACTCCTCGTCATGTCTGTGATCATATCTGGGACTCCGAACTACCTTCGGTACATCAAAACACATAAACTCATAATACCGATCATCACCAAACGTTAAGCGTGCGGACCCTACGGGTTCGAGAACTATGTAGACATGACCGAGACTCATCTCCGGTCAATAACCAATAGCGGGACATGGATGCTCATATTGGTTCCTACATATTCTATGAAGATCTTTATCGGTCAAACCGCATAACAACATACGTTGTTCCCTTTGTCATCGGTACGTTACTTGCCAGAGATTCGATCATCGATATCTCAATACCTAGTTCAATCTCGTTACCGGAAAGTCTCTTTACTCGTTCCGTAATGCAACATCCCGTAACTAACTCATTAGTCACATTGTTTGCAAGGCTTATAGTGATGTGCATTATCGAGAGGGCCCAGAGATACCTCTCCGATACACGGAGTGACAAATCCTAATCTCGATCTATGCCAACTCAACAGACACCATAGAAGACACCTGTAGAGCGTCTTTATAGTGACCCAGTTATGTTGTGACGTTTGATAGCACACTAAGCGTTCCTCCGGTATTCGGGAGTTGTACAATCTCATAGTCATAGGAACATGTATAAGTTATGGAGAAAGCAATAGCAGTAAACTAGACGATCAAAGTGCTAAGCTAATGGATGGGTCAAGTCAATCACATCATTCTCTAATGATGTGATCCCGTTTTATCAAATGAAAACTCTTTGTCCATGGCTAGGAAACTTAACCATCTTTGGTCAACGAGCTAGTCAGGTAGAGGCATACTAGTGACACTCTGTTTGTCTATGTATTCACACATATACTAAGTTTTCGGTTAATACAATTCTAGCATGAATAGTAAACATTTATCATGATATAAGGAAATATAAATAACAACTTTATTATTTCCTCTAGGGCATATTTCCTTCATTAAATGCATAAAAAACTTAATTAGTAATATATACTATGGCCAAACGAACCCTGAACAGTTCCATATTTTAGCACGACACTCCTGTTATTCTATGTTTCCTTTAGAAAACAAAGTTAAAGGCGAGAAGAGGCAACGATTATCGTTTCGCCCACAAGAGGGGCATGTTTCCCTACCGGAACCACAAGGGTTGCGACAGGCTCCGGTTTGTAAGAGGCTTGTAATATAGCTTCGCCCAAATTGGACAATTATATGTACCATGTAGTGACACCATGCCAAGTTTCGTGATTTCCTGGTGAGTTTTGGATTTACAGACATTTAAAAACCGTGATTCGCAATGTTTGTGGCCAAGCCAGGACGGCGAGAAGGTTGAATTCATCCCCATTCATTCTGTGGGACCTAAACATGCACCCCAAGGAAACATGTATGTTTTTTCTAGCCATTTTGGTGCACTGGAGCATATATTTGTAGTTCGGGTTTGAATTATGGACATTAAATGCCTAGAAAACTCAATTAATGAATAAAAAGGTCAAACGAACCCTGAATAATTTCAAAGTTCAGAGCAAACCTCCCGTTGTTCCGTGTTGCGTGTACAAGAAAATACGAGGCTAGAAGAGGGAGCGATTATCGTTTGGCCCACAAGGGGACACGTTTCCCTATCGAAACCATGAGGGTTCTTGCGACAGGCTCCGGTTTGTAAGAGGTTTATAATAAAGCTTGTCTAAAGTTGGCAATGTTTTTACCACGACATATATGTGCCATGACGTGACACCATGCCACCTTTGATGACTTTCTGGTGAGTTTAGGATTTACGGGGATTTAAAAACCAAGGTTCCAAATGTTTGAGGATGAGCCAGGACGTGGGTATGGTTGTTATTCATTCCCATTCCTCGCATGGGACCTAAACATGCACCCAAGGACACATGTATAAATTTTCTAGCCATTTTGGTGAACTGGAGCATGTATTTGAAATTCAGATTTGAATTATGGACATTAAATGGCTAGGAAACTCAATTAGTGTATAAAAAGGCCAAAAGAACCCTGAATAAGTGTAAATTTCAGCATGGATATCCTATCGTTCCAGGTTTCCCGTGGAAGAAAATACAAGGCGAAAAGAGGCAGAGATTACGTTTCTCCCACAAGGGGGACACGTTTCCCTATCGGAACCACGAGGCTTCTTTGAGAGAAGCTCCGGTTGGTAAGAGGCTTGTAATAAAACTTGCGCCAAAATGGATGAAAAAAATTCCTCGACATGTATGTGCCATGTCATGACACCATGCTAGGTTTCATGATTTTCGGCCGAGTTTTGGATTTACGGGGATTCAAAAACCGAGATTCTTCTCATGAAATGTTTTCAAATAGCACACGGTTCACTGAGCTGAGCCGTCTGCCTACCAAACCGTGGCCAATGCCCCCCACTGCGCGCGCGATCTGTGTCGTGCATTCGGATTGGCTAGAACCCAAACCCCATGGATCGTACGTGTGCACCATTGGATGCTCCCAGATCGAATGGCTACCCTGAGCCCTTTCGACAACACATGTAGTACATGGGTAAGCACTGTGCGCATGCATCGTGCTAGAAGGTTCGTGGTTCCGAGAGGGAATAATGCACATTTGATGACGAACGGGAGATAGCTTTCTCTTACGGCCTTCAAACATTTTTTTACATTTAACATGCACTAATACAACTGTCATGTGAAAATTTGGAAAATTTCAAGGGTCATTTGACCTTTTAAAGACATTTAACTGATTTTGTAGCCATTTTATGACTGTAATTCAAATTTGATCAACATCTACATGCAATGGCTAACCATAACGGTTTGAAAAAAAAAATCATATTTGTGTACTTGTGTGCGAGTTAATTCCATGTGCAGTAAATTAGAAGGAATTTTCAAACATATTGGTCTCACGGCATGGGCACATGCATGGAGTGCCATGGCATTTTAATTCCAAAAAATAAAAAATGATCATAAAAACATGAAACCTTGCTTGATGTAATGTCATGCAAGCAAGATCATTTGGTAAAAATTTTGGCCTATTTGACTAAAGTTTGGACACCCCCTCACAAATCGGAGCAACTCACTAGAAGGTTCATGGTTCCGAGAGGGAACAATGCATGTTTGATGACGAATGAGAGATAGCTTCCTCTTACGGCCTTCAAATTTTTTTCTACGTTTAACGTGCACTAATGCAATTGTCATGTGAAAATTTGTAAAATTTCAGGGGTCATTTGACCTTTTAAAGACATTTAAGTGATTTTCTAGCCATTTAATGACTGCAATTCAAATTTGAACTACATCTACATGCAGTGGGTAACCATAACGGCTTTAAAAATCATATTTTTGTGTACTTTTGTGCGAGTTAAAAAATCATCAGACGATGTAAATATCTGGTGTTCAAAAACGAAAATGTAAAGATCTGACAGGACAACCGCCCCCCACACGATTTGCACTCTATCTCGCGGCTCGAGGTTTGGTAGGTGAGTGGTGGGGATCATTAATCAGACATAGTTCTGTATTGGAAACTATCAGCTATTATGATCACACACAGATTTTGCTGCGGGAATCATGTGTAATTCAAACTACAGTACTCGTAAATTCCTGCGACCAGCGTGTGTACTGTTCCTGTCGATCTAGATTCCGACTGCCAATAAATACTACCTTGCTGGCGTTGTCCCAACTGCATTCTCATCTACATCCTCCCCTTGCTCACCCTTTCTCTCTCTCTCTCTCTATCTCTCTCTCTCTCTCTCTCTCTCTCTCTCGCTCTCTATCAAATCTCTGCCATGGCGCCGCCGGTCTGCCCACACGCCGGCGAGGAGTTGCCGCCCCCAAGGACGCTCACTCGAATAGCAGCGACGAGGACCCCTACGTGCTGCTGGACGAGGTTGTGCCGAACCCCCCAACTTTGGATTGGTTTGGGGGCCAGTACAATCTTTGTCTCTGGAAGTCGCTACCACCGGCCGAGAAAGCCAGGCAAGTGGAATTCAAGAAGGAGATGGCGAAGGAGGAAGCCAGGCACCAGGAGGCATGTGAAGCTCGTGATGCCGCCTGGAAAAAGGAGACGACGGAGCTTTGGGGGCGGGCGTGTCGTCGTGCGGAGGAGGTGTACGAAGACGGGTACTTCGCGAGGAAGGTCATAGGCACTGGGCGCCTCGTCACTGCATGGAGGTGGGCCGATAAGCTCCAGCATGCCACCGATGAGGAGCTTCGGTGGGCGCCCAAGGAAATGGCAAGATCATTCGCGCGCGTCCGCTAGCAAGAGGCAGATCAGTACGTCAAGCGCTGCGAGGCGGAGGAGGCGGAGTACTGCCTCCGCACTGGGAAGACGCCGCAAACTAGGGAGCTGCTGGCGAGGGGCTGCTAGAATACTGGCCCTAGGAGGGATTATTAGTTTTAGTTTTGTTTGTTTTCAATTTTATGCATTGTACCTAGTATTTAAGTATCATCACGTATATGTGATGATATTATATTTATATTGTGATGAACTAATGAACAATTAATATATATATATATATATATTATGAATTCCATTTTCTATCTGTTTTTGTATACTAATTTGAATCTAGCTGTTATTATCCACATATACAGAATGGAAAGCGTATATACACACATTGAAACAGAACATATAAGAACGGAAAACGGAGTACACACATTGAAACAGAGCAATACTATGATTGCTGTGAATGCATAGCTGTCCATGTTGAAACGACTCAACAAAATAAAATGCGTCCATGAGACCATGACCAGCAGCCCTTGCCTACGGTAGCTCTTGGCTCTTCCTGAACTTGTGAAGGCATTCGTGCAAGCGGTCGACACGCTCGCGGTACATCTGGAGCTCGATCTCGAGCTCCAAGTTGGCTATTTCATCGAAGAGCACTAGCTCGAGGATGCGACGGCGATGTTCCTCTACTGCGTCGAGGTGGACACCTGGGCCAAGGAGGCGGTCGAGCCTACCAACCAGTGTGTTGGCATTGAGCGGGCTGCAGACAAGGCGAACAGCGCAAGCCATGCTCACGGCACAATGGCGGGCGTCTGGTGCAAGTACAGCGTGGCCGACCTCTGGTGCAACTACGACGCAGAGGGCCTCTGCCAACTCCTGGCGAGGAATGGGGGTACTCACAGGAAGTGTACCCAGCTGCGACGCCCTGGCGATAGCAGGCAAGCACTAATGGATCTGCTCTTGCTGTGTGGCATGCCGCGCCTCTCACTCTGCGGCGCTTCAACGGCCTCGCCGTGCGGTGAGCCACAGCCTATCGGCGCGGGCACACCTAGCTTGCTTTGTGGAACACCATCGATCATGCTGTGCGGTGAGCTGCGGCCTGTCAACGCTGACATGCCTATCTTGATCCGCGGCGCTGAAGCGCCATGCGCCAAGGGTCTGCTCAACCATGGCGATGACAAGCATCACAGAGTCGTCCATCGCGTTGCCGGGGAGTGCCTCGGCCTCGACGGGCCGTGGCGCCTGCTCGTTTTCCTCATCGACGAGGTTGATGGTAGAGGCGGTGCTTTGGGGGGTTGGCATGCTTGGAAAAGGTGGCTGTGCTACAGGCTGCGCTTGTTTCCTCTGTGCGTCGTGCGCCGCCTAGGTTTATGCACAATATCGCTGGGTGACGGGAAACCGGTGAGGAAATGGCGGGAAACGGTGGCGTGTTCATAAAATGCCATCAATTAATGGAAACTTAACATAGAAGGAACATCGAGCTAGCACAAGAAGTAGATGATAATCAGATGATCGTTTATCCTAGTTAATTATGCATGTAATAGTTTACTTTGGTGTGTGGAAATGTCATGTGTGTATTAGTCACCCATGTAATTGGATGTTTGCACTACAAAAAAAGACACATCCGTGACATTTTGGGCCAAACGGAATTTTTTTTCTGTCATACATATGAGACTTCTATGACGATAATTGTGATGAAACCCGCTATGGTCATAGATGTGGTGTGCTCCTACTCTATGACAAAAAACATGACAGAAAATGGGCTTTTCGTCCTGGGCGGGCCGGAGACGCAGCTGCATGACATTCTTTGGGCCGTCCATAACGGAAAAAACCGTGGTAGAAGTGAGGGGGAGGAAAATTTCGGGGAGTTCCTGGTTACGGTGGGAGGTCGGGGGCCGAGTGATGCGCGTTTCTCTCGTACACGTACGCGCGCGTGTGTGAGGCGTTGGCTCTAATTGAACCCGAGCGAGGCATTGGGCTCTAACTGAACCCGAGCGATTGCACTACAGGCTAGGCGTTACTGAACCCGAGCGATAGATCATTGGATGTTAACTGAACCCGATCGACCGATTCCTTTGCTACTGCTGCTAACTGAAGCCGATTGATTGGATGAACAGTGAGCGTTGCGGGGGGGGGGGGGGGGTTGGATGAACAGTGAGCAGTGGCGTTGCCTCTGCATGAACATGACCCCATGGTGTGGTGGAGGGCTGGATGAACAGTAGACGGTGGAGGGATGCCCGTGGAGGGGTGGTTGAACAGGACCCCATGGTGTGGAGGGCTGGATGAACAGTAGACGGCGGAGGGGTGCCCGTGGAGGGGTGGTTGAACAGTAGCCGGTCGAGTAGCGCGCGGTGGAGGCTGGATGAACAGGAGCCCGTGGAGGCTGGGGGAGGTCGACGGTAGCCCGTGGAGGCTGGAGGAGGTCGACGGTGGAGATGAACAGTATCCCGTGGAGTCCCGTTTTGCGGTACGCCACACCCCTCCCGATGAACGGGACCCCCGTTTCGACCGTAGGAGGTCCGTCTCGTCCGTTTTGCGGTACGCCACACCCCTCCCGATCAACAGGACCCCCGTTTCGACCGTAGGAGGTCCGCTTCGTCCGTTTTGTGGTACGCTACACCCTTCCCGATCAACAAGACCCCCATTTCGACCGTAGGAGGTCCGTTTCCTCCATTTTGCAGTACGCCAGACCCCTCCCGATCAACAGGACCCCGTTCCGAATGTAGGAGGTTCGTTTCCTCCGTTGTGCGGTACGCCAGGCTTCGTTTCCATCGCCTGTTCCGTCCAAGCCCTCCCGATGAACACGGCCATGCATTCCGTTCTGACCTAGCCGGTTGGCTCCCACGCGTTCCGTTGCCTCCCGATGAACACGACGCATTCTGTTGCCTCCCCATGAACATGACGCATTTCGTTGCCTCCCCATGAACATGACGATGACGCAGTTTCTCTGTTCTGACCCAGCCATGTACGAGCCCTGGCCGTACGTATGCGCGAGTAGGCGTTCGAGACCCCGCCCGTACGTACACATACGTGGCCATATTTTCTTTCTTGCACCCTGGCCGCTGTACGTACATGTACATGCTACGTGCGCACCTCTACTACGGCACGTATGCGCCTCTACTACGACACGTGCGCGCCTCTACATCCACCAGTATATATGTACGTACACGTTCGCGACCTGAATGACAACGCTACGTACACTTCGACCAGGTGGGTCCCGACTGTTAGGCACTTCCTTGCCTGCGAAGATGTGGCTGGTGGGTCCCAGCAGTCAGGGGGGCGAATCATGTTTTTGCCTGGACGCACTTTCTTGCGTGCGAAGATGTAGCTAGTGGGTCCCAGCAGTCAGGGGGAAACGTTTTTTTCGCGAAATACAGTGGCCCGTCCGGTGGGTCCCAACTGTCAGGTGGAGGAATCATTATTTTTTACGTAATAAGGAGGCACTTCCTTGCTGCAGCCGTGGACCCAGCTGTCAGCCTATCCACGTACAGTCCATGTCCGATGGAAGTTGTTCCTTGACCATGTTGACCACGCCATGCCGAGAGCACCAGGGTCGTGGACTATGGCTAGGCCTAGCAAGGGGACGATGGGGAGCCGGGGATGACGCGGAAGTGAAAGCCCGCGCGGAGAGGAGTACGAGGGTTCACTGGTTCGGCTGTGGTGTGAGGCTGCCGTCGCGGCAGGGCCTGGCCAGCGGTGGGTAGGGGCGGTGAGGCCTCCGCGGCAGCACAGCCAGCCACGGGAGGCAGGAGCATGCGGCACGACCGGCGCTGCTTTGGGCGGCTGGAGCAAGAAGACCAGAGGTTGAAGAAGCACTACGGCCGTTGGATGGACATCGTACGGTCACTAGAGCTAGAATCGTTCATATTGACTAAAGTTGACAAATGCCTCCGTCCCAGTCAACTTAGTAGGCCCACAAGTTAGCCTCCCACCATGGTGGGTCCCAGCTAGCAGGAGGAGTATTCATTTTTTTGTGCGTAATAAGGAGGCACTTCCGGTGGGTCCGAGCTGACAGCGGGGGGAACGTTTTTTCCACGAAATACGCTGGCCCGTCCGGTGGGTCCCAACTGTCAGGGGGGAAACATTTTTTTCGTGAAATAAGGTGGCCCGTCCGGTGGGTCGCTGTTGTCAGGTGGAGGAATAATTATTTTGCGTGTAATAAGGAGGCACTTCCTTGCGGCCGCCTGGACCCAGCTGTCAGCCTCTCCACGTACAATACTCTTTCGATGGAAGTCGGTCTTTGACCACGTTGACCACGCCGCGCTGAGAGCACCAGGGCGGTGGTCTGGACGATGGCGAGGCCTAGGAAGGGGATGACGTGGAGCCGGGGAAGACGCAGTAGTGGAAGCCCGCACAGAGAGGAGTATGAGGGTTCACTGGTTCGGCTACCGTCACCGCAGAATAACAGGGGGTGTGGGTGAGTAGAGGGATGGCCTGGCCAGCGATGAGAGTAGTACGGGGCGGTGAGGCCTCCGCGGCATCACAGCCGACCACAGGAGGCAGGAGCACGAGGCACGACCAGCGCTGCTTTGGGCGGCTGGAGCAAGAAGACCAGAGGTTGAAGAAGCACTACGGCCGTTGGATGGAGATCGTACGATCACTGCAGCTAGAATCGTTTATATTGACTAAGTTGACAAAGCCCTTGGTACGCGTCAACTTAGTAGGCCCACAGCTCGGATTTGGCAGAGAACATATAATGTACAGCCCATTTTTTAATTCTAATGGAATTTACTACAGCCCACTTACAATTTGTTAAAAGTACAACCCAACTTCTAGCTAGGACAACGATTAATAATTTCACACAACCGCTCAAAACAGAATTCAAAAAAAATTCCCACATTTTGATGGGATCCGAAATATTTTTATTCGATATTTCTAGTCAGATTAAATATAATTTCAAAATAAAGTTGTATTACGTTAAAATCCAATGAAATATTGCGCGCGCAAAAAGTAATGAAATTAAAATTTTCAAATTCCAAAAATAAATTATTTTTCAAACTAATTACGTGTTTGGTGCATAGTAACTGTCTAGTTATTATAATTACATCCCATTTATTATTTCTTAAAGTCCATTTTCTTGTTAAGCCTAATGCATACCTCCTAGGAAAGTTTGCAGCCCAGCGGGGCGGAGAATAACAAGTTGACCCGGATATTGTGTACAACTGTCGGCCCAGTTGCATTGCTGATGTTGAAAAATAGGCCTGTGTAGTACAGTACAACCCGACATGGTTACTCAGCCCACATTCAGCGACGCCGGAAAGGCCCAAACAAGGATTCTGTACAACTTTTTGAAGTCACTGAGCTCAATTAATAACTTAAGAAAAAAGTTAGATTACAGTGGAACCTAATTAAAAGCTGTCAAGAGCAAATAAATAATTCAACGGGTCCCACTTGTGCGTGTGCACGCGTGTGTGCATGTGTGTGTGTGTGTGTGTGTGTGAGAGAGAGAGAGAGAGAGACCCATCGGTCGATGCTCGTAAATACATCTTTCAGCCATATGCATTGCTGATGCTCAGTAAAAACTTATATAGTTGACACAATCATATAGAACATCATAGCACACTGAACTTGCATACAAAAATTTCACGCAGGCGGCACAATTAGGATGGAAGCAGTGGATCGCTACGGGAAGGGCTATGTTGAAACCAATGAAGTCGTACATAACGGTTCATCGTCTTTATCAATGACGGGGAAATATCTTGAATGTTGTGCAAAGAAAACAGACAGAGAACACAATAAGTTCTGCTAGCACATTAAGTTGACGTACAACCCTTTCTAAAAAAGTTCAGGTACAAAATTAGAATAGGTCACAATCAAATGTACTGGCATATCAGTGCTTCACACCCATAGCTCGGATTTAACTAGTATCGGACAAGATTCAGTTGTTACCTCAAATTAGAGCACATCCAGGCACCCAGCCCTGCCTCTTCTCCCAAAGAAGCAGTGGCCTCCGCCGCGTGATGGAGTAGGCCCTGTGCCATCCATCGTTCCGAGAAACACGAGGAAAGTCTGATGTTGACTCCTGTAATGGACGTCGTCGACGGACCCTGGCACCAGCGGTGGCGGCAGGACTTCGATTGATGGATTGACCACTTCTTCGACATGCATGAACACTCGATACAGGTAGATCCCTAATGTGGTCCGTGGCAGCCTTGGTGGCGATGAATAGTACAACCCCGGTTCCTGCACCGGTATCTCAACACCAATCACCTTCGGTATGGTGGAAAGCTTCTTCATCCATGCCATAACCGTAAGAGCCCAGCTGTCTGGAGGAACAAACATACTTACGAGCTCACCTCCAAGGTCGTTGATAAGCTCATTCATGGACTCGCTGTTCCAAGCACGTCGAGGCATGCCGTGGAAGGTAAGCTTTGTTAAAAACTCAAGCTCAGAGGGCACCGAGCCCCATACTAGGTGCCACCGATCAAAGCTCACTAGCACACCATCGCATAACAAACGCAGGGAAGATTCGAACACACGACTGCAGTCGAAAGTTGTCCGGAACTTGACGAAGAAATCAGCCGGTGGCGGACAGACTTCGACGAGCAAGTCACTTATTTGGATGCCGTGCGCAATGCCAAGAGCTTTGACAAGGTCGTCCGGCGAGACGGGAGGCCGGTCGCCGTTGATGGTTACCATCAGCACTTTGTTGGCAAACTGGTCGTCAAGCACCGCCATGCCACTGTTGAGCGACAGCACGCAGCGACCGAAGGCAGAACGGACCTCAGGATCTCCGGCTCGGAGATCCGCGTTGACCGGCGACATGATAGTGCACTTGAGTACAGGGAGTACAGGAGGGGGATTTGGGGGAACTGGAGTAGGAATCGAGATTCGAGAGGTGGGGGAGGGGCGGGAGACTGGGATGAAAAGGTAGCATGAATTTCGAGCACGCGCCAATATGCTCTCGGCGCGCAAGCACACGAAAACACCGGTGGCGCCCACATGTCGGCCTAAGAGTCCTTATTCTTTCTTTTTTGGAGAGCCCGGCCTTTTTTCAGGATCTTTTGATAGCCCGGCCTGAGAGTCATAATTGACCTGTTTGGCATTGCGTTACTACTCGGCCCATATTCAACGACACCTCACTGGCCCAAACAAGTGTACATCATCGAAAAGACACTGAGCTCAAATTATATAACTTGAAAAAAGGAGATATACTCCGAACACTGGAGAATGGTGATGCCCTCATTTAGCCCACCAGTAGTTCGAGACAATAAACAATTCGAAACAACGATATATACAACATTCAAATACTAAGTAGTGACTACAACTGACATAAACAGCAAGACATGATAGTTCATAAGAAGTCTTGCTACACCACCAAAACGCACCCATCTGCAGCGCTCAGACTCTCGTGATCCAGACGAGAATGTCATTCTAAACAGAAGCAACTATTACATAGTAAGAGTGACATAGACGAGGATGACCAAATGACAAGGAATATGCACAACAAAAGAAAGAACTACCCATCTAGAACCAGAAGCAAAGACAACAAAGTCATTCGAAGAGATGATCCAACACCATCATAATTTGCAGCCCCGCTTCAGCGACCAGTGATCCGAAGACACCAGTACTCCACCCTTTCGATTCAATAGCCCAATTACCTATCAACCTGAAGGCTTGAACCACATCACTGCCTGTCGTAATTGAGACATCCAAGGATCAAAGTTAATCCGGATGCCTTTGTCATTCTCACCTTCTTTTGGCTGCAGGCTGTATCGTTGACAATCAGGGGAGTTTGCTCCCGAACTCCTAGGGCTCGCCGTGTAGATACAGTTTTCCATAGCAAACAGAGGCTCTCTGCCATCAAGGTCCTTGCCAATGGTGATCTCCTGGTTAATCAGATAATTGAGTCCGAGAAACAGAGAGTGTGAACCAAGGCTGTTTACCCGCCTCCAAGTAAAAAATCCTAAAGGCCCCAACAAGCTGGTATCCTGCTCATAGATGTAACATCCACTGTCCGGATACTCACGTATTACACGGTGCTTGTATATAGTGGGGTTTTTTCAATATAACTTTTCCGGCTCATGTGTCTGAATGATCATCAGTCTTTTGCCGTCGTCTGATCGAGCGAGGAACAAGTTGTGCTTCCCTGTTTTTGGCAAAGGTGGTGTGATTACTAAGGGTAGTAACTGTAGGGACACTGCATCATATCAAAAAGGACATGCATTGTTAATGTAAGATCAGCATTGTTTAGAGTATGTAGGAAAATGCAAGAAACAACATTGATATATCCCTGTTGGAACTGGGAGGAAAAATACAGGGAAGTGTATACTGGGTTCGAGAATATAGAAGTGCCATGCATGGCTATACTCATGTTATCGCGCAATCGATTCTTCACATGAAACTACCATATCATGCATGTTATGTAATCATGTTCTGTCCTCACAAAGAAATTCTTCAAGGTAACTAACATACCATGCATTGTTATATACTCGTGTTTGTGGGCAAATTTTTTGTGAGGATATTATTCTAGCCATTGATTGCTGAAGGGCGAATATAGGTATGTACACATGGTAAGCATTGCAGGATTTCACTACTTCCAAATATAGAGTTCTCCATATGCACATTTACTTCCCTAATGTATGGTTAGATGAAACCAACACTGTGGTGCATGTTTCTACATCATGAAAATGAGGACACTAACATGGCCATTGATACACACTCATATTTAGTAGTAGTATATAGATTACTGTAAAATAAGGATAATATCCATATATTCCTAACCGTTTGATTATTCAGGGTACAAATTGGCTGTAATGACATGGTCACAATCGCATGAATTAACTCATTCCAAATATAGCTTATTTACGGCGTCTCTAATACATTGCCATAGTTCTACTCAAATTTTGCTCAAACAGGGATATGCCAAACATCACAAAAAGTTCAAATAGTGTCATGGCGTCATCATTAACATGAGACGGAAACAACTTACACGCGCCGTCCCAGCAATACGTGGTGCCATCTGCTTTGTCGATCGCGTAGATGATGCCATTGTGTTCGATAGCATCACAGAAGTGTGTATTAGCTTTGACGATGATCGACTGCGAGCCAAGTTATCTCTAGCTAAAGAATGCACCGGCGTAAAGATATGCGAGTCCAAGGTCAAACAAGGCAATTAGCTTGAAATCTGCATAATTCGCATGTCATGTGGGCACTTGGCGGATTACAATCTTCTGCAAAACAAGGTCCGTCCAACTGACGTAGTAATCTAGATGACTTGGACCGCGATGGTAATACTCTATATAATCCAACGGAGGAAGGATAATCTCATGGGAGGTCTGGAAGTTCACGAGCACCAACTTTTTACCGTCTTCTCTGAAGGCAGCCATCCAGTGGGAGTTCATGCCGACCCAGTACATAACTGGCAAGAAGTTTCGGGCGATGGTGATTGGATCGATGTCGAGGGAAATGATGTACGACGACCCACTACATACCTGCAAAGAAGTTTCGGCTAATGGAGTTCGGATTGAAGTCGAGGGGCATCATGCACTCCTCTTTATCATGGTGAGCCAATCTCGTAAGACGAACACGCCGCCTGGACTAGTGTCAGCCGCAGGGTGTTGTCACTTCACTGTGAGGACCGGATGAATAGTATCTTGACCATCAAGTGTACCACAGTTGTACTACTACTACTACTACTACTACTACTACTACTACTACTACTACTACTACTACTACTACTACTACTACTACTACTACTACTACTACTACTAGTAGTAGTAGTAGTAGTAGGAACATGAGTACTCCAGTATTGTATAGCGGAAATAGGTCTCCCGTGCTAGCATGCATGTTCACTTCATCGTTCAGGTATCATCCATATTGCGAGCAGAACCAAATTCTCGTGCATGCCCAATCAACGCCCTGCCGTGATGCATGTAGTGGTCGTTCTGGTGCATCAAGGACGACATGCAGATCGTTCCACACTTGAGAAGAGGAAAAATGGAAAGGTAGAACACGAAAGCAGAGGAAGAGAACGCTGGCTAATGAGGCTGGGAGGGGATCGAGCAGGAAGTTAATGCTCCACGCCTAAAGGTTTTGGGAAAACCTGATTTTCATAAGGTGACTTATACTCACCTAAACGGAGGGAGTATTCCTTAACCAGAGAATGTTGTGTCTCCCACTCACGCGCTAAAAAAAACTACGACACATTTTTTATCTGTTTGCATAGGTCCCACCTATCAGGAAGGATGGGCACGTACACGAACATGTACGAATCATCAGTCTACCCGCATAGCCTTTTCGTTTAGTCTACCTAGCCGTCTAATCAACTGCCTGCACACCACTTCTCCTATTTACTTCTCCATCGGGAACCGATTCTCCTCGGCTTCTTCACCTCCCCTTCATCTTCATTTGCATCCAAACCCCACTGTGTTCACATTGTTTTAACCTCTTTAAATAATCACCTACTACTTCAGTTAGACTAGCCATCTAATCCTAATTTTCCAAACCATAGCCCTCCGTTCCAGCGGTTCCAAATGGCGAAAGAGATCGAGATGCAGGTTTTTAGCGTCCAACATATCCTCGTCGAAGGCTCGATGCACATAGTTTCCACCGTCACCATCCACCCAAGGGTTGTTCGGCAGTGGATCAACAATGTATCCAACTCCCTCGAAAAGGTACAGACGAGGGTCATCGGTCTCGATGCAGAGTACACGAAGCGTGCCCCTGGGAAGATCTAGCGCGCCGCCGTCCTTCAGCTGTGCCTCGAAGATGATGTTTTGGTGTACCACATCATACACTCGCCCTCCATACCAGGTGAGCTTCACGATTTCTTATCTCGGGAGGACGTATACTTCCATGGGGCAGCCATCGAAGGGGACAAACATAAGCTGGAGCCGTACAACCTTGATTTGAAAAGCATCGCTGACCTACAAACCAGAATCAAAATTCCTATAGAAGATTGTGATAAACAGACACCATCCCTATTCGACGTAGAAAATTTTATGCTCGGTACAAATCTTCAGAAGGGTGACGAGACAGTGGCATTAAGGTCGTCTGGATGGGAGAATTATCCCTTAACGTACGAGCAGATAAAATATGCTGCCCTCGATGCCCGTGTGAGTTTCGAGATAGCTGCAAGGTCCAAAGAGCTTGTTGCGAAGCCGTCTCCAATAGAGAATGAGAAGAAGAAGAAGAAGAAGAGGCTGCACCAGCAGGAGGGCATTATGGATGGATGAACTATTTCCTCTCTTGTAAAAAAAATTATTCCCTCTCGGTGTATATTGATATAGATGGACTATTTCTATGGTGTGCACGTCTTTGGAATAGAGTAGTAGCATGGGTCCGCTTGACTATAAGGAACTATTTATCCGCCTATATAGCTTTCTTTGCTACTCCTTCCAGTGATCGGTATGCAGTGCATGTGTCCGTAGACATGACAGCTTGTCCATGGAAGTTCAACTACGGCGACCATCATGTTTCATCTCGTGATTCCCACGACGCCTCTCCAACCCACGGCACCACGCCCCCCGATGTGCGCCTCACCCCTCTCGGCTGCATCGCCCCTCTGCCTTTGTATGCATGACATGTGGGCCACCTAAAATGCGGCGAGCATCAAGTTTCTACCACAGCCACCCGCGATTCCCACGACGCCGCTCGAACCCATGAAACCACACGTCCCCCGACCTATGGCTCACCCCTCTTGGCCCCACTGCCCCTCTGCCTACGGGAGCATTACATGTGGACTAGTCACCTATCTGGTCCACATGTTATTGACTCAAAGTTAGGTGTAGTAAGGCGCTGAAGCTCAGTCCCGACGGCCCTGAAAGGGAAATGTAACTCCTGCGCCAGGGCTTGTGGTGCTCCCGCAGCACAAACTCGTGCCAAACTCGAGATTTGTTTCTTTACTATACATGCACACAACGATTTAATGGACATTGTAATCTCAACATGTGATGGGGAGCTCTAAATTTGAATTTGAAACTTATAAAATGAAAAGATTCAAAACAAATAAACTGGGAGAGAGGGAGTATATCGTAGGATGTGTCCCATACAAAATAAGTCCCCTGCAGGTTTGTCACCGCAAAGATGCGGTTAGAAAGGAGCACATCATCTTCCTACTTGTACGGCAAAAAATCGGCCGCAGATAGCATGGTCTGCCTTTGACCGCCATGTGCAAGGTTCGTGCTATCGTATTCAATCTCACCGTGGTTCCATCGTACCAATTCATGCGGTGGCCCGTTGCATGCCTGATCCCAATGTTGGACAAAGGTTCTACGGGAACGGTGTCACCGTTGTAAATGTTGTGCAAATTGATGTTGGTACCCTCCCGTACATATGAAGCCAATCTCCACTCGCACCGAGCCTAACCTGTGAAACAGTGGGCAGGGGGAGAATTAGGAAATGGACACGGAATTAGTCTTTAGAATGCATTTACTACGTGATCAAACTCATCTTACCTGCTCATCGGAGGAAATCCGAGTGCCCCTTAACGTCGGCATCTCAAGGGGCGTCAACTTGCAACTACGGCCACGCCGCGCTGGAGAGACCCCCAAGGAAATATCCTAGTGTGTTCCACGGAACATCAAGATGCATTTGTATGAGTAGTTTATCTTGTGAGAGAAAAGGATGAACAAGGGAAGGCCTCTAGAGATAGAGATGGACACTACTACTACCAATGTGCTGGCCCGTGCATTGCAATGGATCCAAAGTAGTAGAATAATACTTGTTCACGTGCTTGAAATATAAACACTCTAGTTTTGATATACATGTGTCAGCAGACATGACAGCTTGTACATGGAAGTTGAACCATGACGACCATCACGTTTCTTGTTTCTACCACTGCCACACCCACACGCGATTCCCACGATGCCGCTCCAACCCACGGCACGACGTCCCCCGACGTGGACATGGATCCTCTGACATGGCTATCACTGCCTTACCCTGCCTTTCCTTCACTGACAGGTGGGACCCATGCTTATGGGTCCCACATGTCAGTGACAGAATGGTAGGATTGTTCGCGTCAGGGGATCCTCATCCCCCCGACGTGCCCCTCATCCCTCTCGGCCCCACCGCTCCTCTGCCTTTGTGTGCATGACATGCAGGCCAGCTGAACTGCGGCGACCATCAAGTTTCTACCACAGACACACCAGATTGGAAGCGGGTTGCCTGCTCCGTTGCTGTGCTCTGATCCGTACTCCCGCACCATCGAATTTTCATCCAGCGGCTGTGACACATTTCGTCCCGGGCATTAATCCTCAGCTGGAGTACTTATGTACTACAGGTAGTACCTGCCGGTGTGGCCATCTATGCCTCGTAACGCCCCGAGCCCAGCTGTGGCACCCTCACCACGGCCACGCCACCACCGGCCGGTTCATCTCGAATGAGTGAGTCCCGAACCACGCCACCACCATGATAATGACATGTGGGCCAGCCGCATTTAAGGTCCGCATGTCATTGACTCATAGGCCGGGCACTAAGCCATTGAAGTTCGGTCCCGTGGGCCCCAAGAGGGAAATGTAACTCCTGCGGCAGGCCTTGTGGTGCTCCCGCAGTACGAGCTCATGCCAAAACTGGAATTTGTTTCTTACTACTACCAACTAGTACTAGTAAGGTACACGTGCATTGCACACATGAGATTCTGGTGGTTTGTGCATTATGCTTCTACATGTGGAGCTTTCTGGATTCTAACATGTGGCAAAATCTGGTGGAATGTAAGGTTAGGCAAGTTTGATTAACTTAGGTGAGTGTTTGGTTCAAGCCACACCTTAGGCAAGCCACACTAAGGCCCCACATGACATACACACAAAAAATGTGGCAAGATTCCCTTAGGCTTGCCAACTTGTGGCTCTCATTTTGAAGAACTAATAACTTTGCCTAATCTTTGTTGTGTCAAAGTTAGTCATGAATTAAGTTCAACCATGGAGTCTTCTAGATTATACATGTGGCAGAATCTGGTGGATGATATCCAACGGCCAGTAGTGCTTAGATTTGCCATCTTTGTACCGTCGGATTGGCTTCATCCAATGGCCAACATTCAAAGTTTTTCACACACTATATAGGGGGTATAGATATAGATGCGTCGGTCCGTTGCAATGGATCCAAAGTATATCTATTTAGTGGAGTGCACTCTAAACACATTATCTATTTATTTTTCTCTAACCTTCCGTAGCCATGCAACCAAGCCACATAGCTTCATGGGTGCCCCCACATCATATTATTCATACTACATTAATTGAAAAAAAGATAAATCACCCAAAACAAGATCTTCCCGTTTTTTGTTCCTACGATGTTGTGCCGTGCACATACCTACTAGTTGTATAGTGGTAGTACTAGTAATATAGTATTAGGAATACAAATTTGCTACTAGTAGGAGTAGTACTAGTACGGAATGCTCCTACTCTATCAACGAGCCCCGCCTGACACCAAATTTCTTGGCTTCCGTGCTACAGCTAGATCTTCCCCTTGTTTCTGTTTTCCAACTCGACGGCGGGCGGGGTGTCGGTTTGCTCAACGGCGGTCCCGCATGGAAGTGAAAATGCTAGGCAACACGCCTTCCCTAAGCTATGTGTCATGCCGGACGGGCCGTGTTGTACTCCCGATTCCCGGGCGTGTGGGGGTGCGACGCGAACGCGGAAGGCCTTTTCCTTTTACCAGCAATGTGCCCGTGCGTTGCGATGGATCCAAAGTAGTAGAATAGTAGTATTTGTTCACAAACTTGAAAGAAATCACTATTATTTGATATACTCCTAATATATTACTCCCTCCGTACCTAAATATTTGGCTTTTTTAGATTTCAAATGGACTATCACATACGGATTATATAGACATATTCTAGTGTTTCTAGCAAGATGCCTGCGCGTTGCACGAAGTTGAAGGAAAAGGTAATCACAACTTATAAATTGACGGATGGAGTACTAGTTACAGTGATGCATATAATTAAGCAAAGGGATCGCACATGTCGGTATTGGCTGGAACGAGAATGCAACAACACAATAAGAATTAAGGCCACGATGATGTGATCGCAATGGTGGTTACAGAAGGCAAGAAGAAAGATGGATCCACGAACGTACGACCTCCTCCTCCTCAACTTAGTGTGCCGGGCCACCGACCGGCGGCTAAGGAGCGGCGGATTTTGTGGCGAGGTCGAGGTGCTTCTCAGCAAAGGCATCCAAGGCTTCCAGCCCGTTGAGGAAGGTCAACATCGTACCGTCCTCACTGGCCTTGTAGATACCTATGTACACGATTTGCTCGTGCACGTGGATGTGTAGGTCGACGAATTCTTGCAGGGCGAGGCGCCTCGCGGCGAGCGCGACCTCCAGGTGGACATTCTTCATGGCGTCGGCGGGCAGTCGCGGGGCCACCAGTGCTTGAAAGAGGTTCCGGCCATGGAGGCCGATTAGGGTGGCAGGCAATGAGGAGCCCGGGCGTGCGGGCTGGAGGAGTACGGCGATGTCGTCCGCGAGCTTCTTGAGGACGGTGAACTTGTTGCTGGTGGCAACGATCATCTGGTCCAACTGAGAGTCGTAGTTGGCGTCGACGGTGGCCATCCACCAGCCGGTCTCCAACACCGTCTGGAGACGATCCTTGGTGCCATGCCGCATGCCGGCGTCGTGGACCATCTGGCGCAGCCGCTGGCCGCTCACACGCATCGCCGCCATGGGTCTGGAGTGAGCTCTTTTGCGCTTAGTGTAGGTTCTTAGGCAAATGCTTAGGTGCGTATGATTGATGTGGTAGATGCATTGGAATGGAGGGGCGCCTTTATATGAGGGCAATGAGGGCAAACTGTGTTGCATTCACATCGTGCAGCCTCTTTTCCCGGACCTCCTCCCATTACTTCCCTCATGCATTAATTGAAGGAGGATGCATTGGCCGTTCAACATATCGGGAACTGCTACTCCCTCCCTCGTCTGCATTAAAGCCGTATCGGGAACTACGTCGCCCGTTGTCAAATCGAATACTCCCTCCGTCTAGGTGAGTATTAAGTCATCTTACGAAAACCAAATAGTAAACACATAGGCGTGGTGCATTAACTCTCACGTTGTTTCTTATTTTTTGACATAAATAGAGGAATCAACCAAGAAGAGACGTGGGGCTTGTACGCTTTTAATGACTTGAGACTATCAAACATGACATGCAGTGGTCAGTTTGTTGCACAAGAACAAATACAACCCACGTCAGCACACACGCATCTTATATAGCATCACATCCAATGGCTACAAAAGATGAATGAGACCAAATTATATCTCATCTAGATGAGTTCTAGCAAAACTGTATTAATAATACTTAGTACTCCTACGCCATGTATCATATATTAGTATCATGTAGTACTTTATTTATTGCCATGTATGACACATAGTACTCAACTCTCTCTCTCTCTTTCTACATTTAATTCTATGACACCTCATCAAAATTGCTAAGGCTAGTACCATTACAACCAGCCTTAGCAAATACTAAACATTAAGTTCTCTCATTTTCCTCTCCACCTTGGTCACCTAGACGGAGGGAGTATACTGCGCGGGCTTTTCCTGCGTGGTAGGCGGGGCAGTTCCGCCTAGTCGGTTCGACAGAGACGCGTGAAGACGAGGGAGTAGGCTGCTGCAAACGTAGGGCTGTGTGATTTGGTAGCGAGTTACTGCTGGACAGGTGGGGCCCCATGAATTGACTTGCCATTATCATTTTAACTACGGCGCTATGACCGGCGCGAGTCTCCTTATTCCTGACCACCTCCTTACAGGTGCCTCTCCCAATGCTCCACCATGTAGCAGAGGCTGGCTCTTGCATGAGAGCCCACTTCTCCACTTTTTCCTTGCCTCTCTTTCCTCCACATATGCAAAAATGCCATGTAAAGCGCACTATTGTACTTACTTGCTCCTACAGGTGCTTAAGCTTGCCACATAGGCATAAAGTCAGATGTGGCAAGTTAATCAAGAAGAGAGAGACTAGTTTGGTGACCCAAGGAAGAAACGGTGCTAAGCGCGTGTACCTAGGTGAAAAGACAATTTTGAGTCTATAGCTAATTAAATGAAGCAAACTTAGCAACACCATTTCATTGGAAGAGGTCACTCCTTGGCAAATGCAATAAATACTAGTACTCCCTGTGTCCCATAATATAAGAACGTTTTTGGCACTACACTAGTGTCAAAAACGTTCTTATATTATGGGACGGAGGGAGTACGAAGAAAGAGATAGAGAGAAGTAAAAAAATACACTTATAGCCAACCTTATAGCCAAAACCTTTGTGTAGTATGAGTGACTAAGTGATGACTATGTATGACAAGCCAACATCAGATAGCCTAACGCACCGTGTTAAATCTCCAAGGGCGTGACCGCACGAGCGACGCGACGGTCATGGTAGGCGCGACCACGATACGGGCTACTGGCAACCCTTGGATCTGAGATCAAATGGTCGCATGCTAAGTTGCTGAAAATTTACAGAATAACCCTCCAGGATACGATATTCACCCATAGGTCTAGAATCACGCCATGCAACCCTTCGATCTCAGATCCAAGGGCTCTCGGAAGCCCGTATCATGGGAGAATGGAAAGCCACTACCCTATCGTTCTCACGCTGGCAGTCCCCGCACGTCCTTCAATACTACGGTGGTTCGCTCCTAGTCATCCCGTCCATTCACATTAGGATAGTTCCACTAATCCTAACCCTCCTCCCAAATCCATGGTGTCCCAAATCTCCCCGATCGGCGGTGAGTACAAGGTTAGAACCATCACCGGTGATGAGTTCGACGTCATCTACACCCGTTCTTCCGCGACGGTGAAAGGATGCCTTTCTCGCTTTAGACGCATGTTTGAAGACTTAGATGATGAGTGGGTCGCTGGGCTAGATGTTTAGTACACCACAGTCCGGGGACGAGAGAAGGATCTAAAGGACGAAGAGAGGAAGAAGCCCGCCGTGATCCAGGTTTGCGTGCATGACTTATTCTTGGTCTACCACATATGCCCTGCCGAGGTTTAGTGCCAGGATTTTAAGGACTTCCTCGTGATCAACCTAGTTAAATTCGTTACTGTAGACTTTGGTAATGACAAAGAGGTCCTATGTTGGATAGGCCTCGTTGTAGGCAATACCTTCGACCTCCAGAAGAATCGGCTGGTGTCCTCTCGTCAGCCTTCAATGCTGACCCTGGCAGGAGCCATGGTTCATCCTTCGTATGGTAAACTGGAGAAACCTCCATACACGTTCCATCGTCATGCATGGCAGCGGAATGTACTAGATATAGACCACATCCACTACGCTGCAATGGATGGCTACCCTTGCTTCAATATCTACAAGGGTTGGATGAAGAGCAACAGCCAAGTGTGCGGTTCAAGCAAAGAAGTATTGGCCAAGAGGAAGAGGGACAAGGACGAAGTCGAGGACACGGACGAGGACTCCGAGTAAGGTGGCAGTGTCGTTGCTCATGGTGGTTCTAATGCACTGTATACCAGAATAGTTGCAAAGTTTAATTTCAGGTGTGCTTAATTTAATTTGAGGGGTGTTTTGCTGAGCCCCCAGCAGAACTATGTTATGTTTCTTCTTGTTACTTTAACTCTTCAGTACGTACATACTAGTATTTCTTACATTTCATATTTTAGTTGGTATATTACTACCACTCGTTTCTTCACATTATATACGCAACAATATATATGGCCAACATCACATAGCCAACAGTTTAGTTGTCAAAGAATTTCAGGGTGCTTAGTTTTGTCAAAGAATTCCAGGGTGCTTAGTTTTATTTGAGGGGTGGGTTGTGCACTTGTGCTGGACACCATTATTGTGATAAGCCTTTTTAATAGTACTATATGCATAATTTGGCGACGA
The DNA here is from genome assembly GCA_034509565.1 of Triticum monococcum. Classification (NCBI taxonomy): domain Eukaryota; kingdom Viridiplantae; phylum Streptophyta; class Magnoliopsida; order Poales; family Poaceae; genus Triticum; species Triticum monococcum. The sequence goes on from CM067843.1 coordinate 483,436,940, forward strand.
GCGCTCTCTATATGTACCACCTTTTTTTAATTTCAAGTTTTGGTCCATGGCGCAATCCATCAATACTACTACTGTACAAAAGTGGAGTATATACATTTTTTAAAAGGCTAGAGGGTGGGGCAGTCTAGCTCGGTCGATTTCACGAGAGGCGAGGGCCTTTGTGATTTGACGGCTCATTACTACTGTCAAATCGAATAGTACTGCACCGCCCGCTGCACGCCCGACGCCTCCATTAAACCCCTCCGTTAAACCCACATGCAAACCGAGAATCCTACTCCGGCCACACATCCATTCATGAGCGGGCCAGCATTAAACGCAACACCAGCCGAGCTCCTCCCGTCCGTCCTCAGTTTAAACGAGGCCAGACGCCGGCCAAGCTCCTACCGTCCGCCCTCTATTTACACGAGGCCAGACAAACAGCGGGCAAGAATCGCACCCCTCCGCCGCTCCCCATATCCTCATTCACCATTTTCTCCACTCTTCCGATGGCTTCCGATGAGCCGTTCTCCGGCATATTACCCGGCTGAGTGGCCCGCCGAGCCCTCCGGATACGGGCGAGGCCGCTCGGTGCTTCACCAACCTTGCTTGGCCCGACGGAGCCAGTTGCCGCCCCAAGCAGGCGCGGGGTTCAGCAACTGGTCGCTCTAGTTTAGCTTGATCAGGAGTGGCAAGTTGCTCCACACCGGCACGGCGGTGAGCACGCCAGTACGGGCGCCGTCGCTGCCGCGTTGTACCGCGCCACCAGTGTCTGCGGTGGCCGCGCCTCCCGTGTCTGTGGGCGCGCCTCCCGTGCCCGCGGCAGCGCCACACAGGCAGAGACAGAAGCCGGGTGCATGGAGAGCGACGAGTCGGTGGCCAGCTTCTCCGTGTCTGCCGCCATCATCAAGGAGAAGTAGAACACGGGAGGCCGCCGCCACTTGGGACCCATGATGGCCACCGCCGAGGCGACGACTGCGGATTCGGGTGGTTTCTTTGCTGCTTCGTCTCATCCGAGGACCTTCGTCGACCCTGCAAGTGTCTAACGGACATGAGGAAGACAAAGGGATCCGCGGGCGGCCATTTAGAACTAAAATAAGTCTGGATACATCCATTTCTAGGACAAGTATTTCCGGACGGAGGGAGTATTAATTATACAAGAGAGCCGGATTGGCACCTCTTAGTTCATGTAAATATAATGAAATCCATCATGTTTATATGAAGATCTGGCTTTTTATACGAAATCCTTCATGCTTATATGAAATTAGTCCGTGTTTGCACGAATTTCATCTGGTTGGTTAGAGTTGTAAAAATGTATGCCGCTGGCGTTTGATGTCGTCCTCCGCTTAAGGAAGCGGGAGGAAATTTGTTGGCTGCCGTTGGAGATGCTCTTTATGCTGGAAATAATAGAGTGACATCCAATCCATTTGAGTTAATTGCCTGTATGATTGTCCCTCTATAAAAAGTTAATTGCATGTACAGTGTACACGTGACTTGCAGGGTGGCCACAGCTTCGTACAGAAAGTTAAAAAGAAATAAGTCCATCCTTAATCTTGTATTCTAAGTACTCTGTGGGTTCCACTATCAGTACAGTAACGAAAAAGTATATATTAAATAAGTAGAGTAATATATGATATAAAAATATAAAGTTAAACGATAGAATTCGAACTCATGTCATCGCGTTGCGAGCATCCGGCGCTAACTATCCCAGCACATTTTTGTTGTAGACCATGCTGGAGATATATCTCGATGTCTACTCTTATATATACTCCATTCGTTCCTAAATATTTGTCTTTTTCAGATTTCAAATGGACTACCACATATGGATGTGTATGTAGACATATTTTAGAGTGTAGATTCACTCATTTTGCTCCGTATGTCTTTTCAGGAAGGGTCAGATTTGTCCTTGATTTATTTATGAGGTATCCAGATGGCACTGCACCGCCAAGAAAACATGGTAACATCAAAATTATGGACTACTTTTTTGAGTATGTTGGTAAGGTCCGGTCATAGTCACTTGTTGAAATCTCTAAAAAGACAAATACTCCCTCCGTCCAAAAATACTTGTCATCAAAATGGGTAAAAGGAAATGTATCTAGACGTATTTTAGTTTTAGATACATCTCTTTTTATCCATTTTGATGACAAGTATTTTCGGACGGAGGGAGTAGAAAACAGAGTTGGTGATGATGGTGTGCGTGCCATCCTGCAATATAGGCTGTCGGATTTATATCTAACGGATAGGAAAGAAACTATGGCAATTTTGCAAAAATATACCCACACGTCTCTCCATGTTCGCAAATAAGGCCTTCCCTCGTTCAACCTTTTCTCTCACAAGATAAACTGCTCATACAAATGCATCTTGATGTTCCGTGCAACGCACGAGCAGCTAGCTAATTTCTTTTAAAATAGTTGCTGCGATAATTGGGTTGAAGTGATGTATTTTATGTCTGCCCCGAATGATTTCAGATTCACTAGTAGTAACAAAGAAAAGGTTGCCTTGTTAATTAACAGAAAACAGGGTGAAAACTATCACATGAGGCCGGTAAAAACAAGGCACACTAGGTTCAGCGTCATCGTCACTACAGCTGTGCGCGTGCGAGAAGTCTACATATCGAGGGGGCTACCGAGCGAGGCACCGAGACACAATGTTTGAGAGAGAAACCAATTGACAGATTATGATCAGATCGAGTTGTCACCCTTCTGCTATCATTGTTGGGGGGGGGGGGAGGGAGAGAAAGACGTATTGAGAGTGTGCACGGTAGGCACAGAGGCACAACTAGCGCACGCGCGCGTGTGTGTGTGTGTTTGAAAGAGGAGTAGATAGATTATTGCCAAGATCGATGTGCCACCCTACTCCTTCGGCACCGAGTAGTGTGTGTGTATGTGTATGTTTGAGAGAGAAGCCAGTCGATAGATTAGTATCAAGATCGAGGTGTCACCCTACTCCTTTGGTGTTGGGAAGTGTGGGTGTGGGGGGGGGGGCAGTGACACTCACATATCTCTACTCTTATAAAAAAAACAGAGTTGGTGATGATGGTGTTCCTACCATCCTGCAATATAGGCCATCCGATTTATATCCGACGGACAGGAAGGAAACTATGGCAATTTTGCAAAAAGATACCCACACCCCTCTCCGTATTTGCAAATAAGGCATTCCCTCGTTCATCCTTTTCTCCCACAAGATAAACTTCTCATACAAATGCATCTTGATGTTCCGTGCAATGCATGGGCATCTTGCTAGTAGGGAGAAGGAGTTTGTGTGACACATATCTAGCTATATTAAGGGATAGGTAGATAGCATATGTGTGAGAGACATTATTATACTTTGAGACATTAGTGGCTATGGGTGGGCAGAATTAAAGGGGTGGGCGTGTTAGACATAGAGAGCGTGTGTGTTTCTGTGTGAGAGACTTGTAGGACAGGGTAGAAAGACGAATTTAACCCTGATGGAGGGAGAGAAATACATGAAGTGCGCGTGTGTGATTCCGATGCCCACAGGGAAATGAGATATGTATGCGTGTGAGAGAGATTGCACAATTCATTCACGTATCACTATCTAGCGATCGTGGACGTGCATCGCTTGAACATAAGTCAATATCTACTTCGTATCGTGGCCAAAGGTACAATATCGATTCAACGCTATAAAGATTGGACACTCACATATCACATTTTTTTCTATTTAAATAAACCTTTTCGGTTGTGCATGCCAAAGTTACAGTGATGTTTCTTCAAACAACCAATGTAGCTATCATGTACATGCACCATTCTTACTCATGCATTCAAATTCATTAGTCTTGGATGATTTAAGTTTCTATTTTTAAGTAATATATGTAATATTCATATATGAATTCAACGGGTATGCAATTTATGAAATGGAGGCTATGTAATCATATGAGGTAACACTTTTAAGTAGCTGACTACAATATCCATTTCTTTTTGTGCGCCTCTACACTAACACGTCAATGCATTATGTTTAAAGTAAATAACCAATGGCACTAAATTATCTTTTTACACGAGAAATACATAGGTTGAGCGTTTGATCCCTTTTTTTGTGAACGCGCCACTACACCCGTACGACTGGCCGCGCCCGTGTGAACGTCCAAGTTATCGGCGCATCATCCCGAGTTATTGTCTTTTTTTCTAGGGTGGACTTCACACCAGTTATTAACTGCTGACGCGTGCCCCGTGTACACAGTCTAGCATGACCTTCCCGCTAGCACGGTCCAAAATTAGTTGAAACTGGATACGAACGATCCCGCGGGCGGCAAAATCTCCCGCCTCCTTCTAAAATTTCCGCCACCTTAGTCTTTAGTATGCGAAATCCCCCTTTTGTCCTTGGTGCACAGAGACCAACAGTTACAATACCGCCCTCATCTACATGATAGGTCGGGGCTGCTTTGGTAACTTCCGGTTCCCCCACTACACGGCACCCCCATTTTCCTCTCGCCCTCCCGCAAAAACGAGTAACTCCACAGCACCAGAGCATCTTACATCACGCCGTCCGTACTTCATCGCCCTTTCTCCCCTCCCCTCTCGAAACCCTAGACTGCTCATCCACCAGCGTATCATAGCCCATTCACTGCCAGCGGCGTCCACCTCGCCGGATCTGCTTCTGCGGCCGCATCTACCCCTCCCACCTCCCCTAGAAACAAGTAGACTGCTAATCCACCACTGTACCACAGCCCATTCAGTGTCGGCCTTGTCCACGGCGCCGGATCTACTTCGTCGGTACTCTCGTCAACCGCCGCGCATCTGCAGTGGCTCATTAGTACTCCCCACCGGGGACACTTCATCCACACCCCCCGGAGCCGCCCCGTCGACGCCCCCGTCGACGGCCTCTGATCCTCTTCGCCGACACCTTCCTCAACCCTACCGGAGCCGCTTTGCCGACACCTTCCTCAACCCTACTGGAGCCGCTTCACCGACACCATTGTCAACCCTACCGGAGTAGCTTCGCCTATACCATTCTCAACCCTACCGGGGCCGCTTGGCCAACTCACAAGTCCACGGCCTCAGATCCGCTTCCTCGCACCCTCATCCAACCTACCAGAGCAGCTTCCGACGCCCCGTCGACGGCTGCAGATCCGCATCGTCGACACCACCCTTAACCCAACCACCGGAGCAGCTTCTGACACCCCGTCCATGGCCGCAGATCCGCATCATCGACACCATCCTTAACCCAACCACCACAGCAGCTTCTGATGCCTCGTCCACGGCCGCAGATCCGCATCGTCGACACCATCCTTAATCCAACCACCAGAGCAGCTTCACCTATGCCCTCGTCCACGGCCACAGATCCGCTTCGCCCACACCATAGTCCACCCTACCGGAGCCGCTCCACAAACACACTACTAGACGGTTCTAGATCTCCTTACCGGACCCCGACAGCCAGCGCAGCGTCATCACCCTTGACATTTCTAACCTGATTCCCACCGTCTGGAGAGATGCCAAGCACCCGCCACGGCCTAGGTACTTGTCACCTTTAAACCCGTCCAGCATCACCTACCCGATGTACTTCAAATATACTAACCGGTCGTTGTTACCTGTTATGCAGCTGGCAAAAACTACAAGGACGATGTTTCTTCTAGATCTAACAGCTTGGCCAACCAAGATCCTAGACTGAAGCATTGCTATGATCTTGTAAGCGCATCTCTCTCTCTCTTGTATTGTTCTATGCCTGCCTGCGTGCTTTGCTAGGATTTTCGACAAGTAATCCCTTTGTGCAGACAATGCTTTCTACTACTGGCTGCTAAATTAGATATGTAGATGTCATACATGATACTACCTCGTACCTCCATTCCTAAATATAAGTCTTTCTAGAGATTCCACTATAGGCTACATACGAAGAAAAATGAGTGAATCTACACTCGAAAATGCATCTATATACATCTGTATGTGGTCTATACTGGAATCTCTACAAAGACATATATTTAGGAACAGGGGCAGTACATTACACAAAATCTTAGGTGGCATGTAGGAATTCCAGTGCACTACATTAGGCTCCCTTAGAGTGCCTGCTAGTCCAGCATACAGAGTCATGGTTAGTTTATGATACGCACACAATCGTTAATTGGTGGTTTAAATATGCGCAAGGGATATGCAATGTAGTATCATGTAGAGATATCTGAAATTAGCCGTGTCAACTTGCAGATAGGGTTACACAATGAAAAAGTACAAGATGTATATGGCAATTTCATGGAACATCGCAAAAAAGGAGAGGCAGTGGTGAGCCTATACAGTGTGCTATGGTACGTCACTCCTCCATTGCAATCATCGTGACATGTTATTTGTATGCCAGTTCTATTATCCAAGTTTCTTAGGGATAGTTATTACGAGTTATCCTAAGAAAATAAGCACCTGTGAATATAAGTGCCATGTAATAAGCCAACCAGTTCTTTTCATTGCGTTTTCAGCTTATCTTTGGTATGATCAGTGGTAATTCTAGATTGCATTATATTTTTTCATTTTGCTGCCCATATGGAAATTAATTTGACTTGCAAACATCACAAATTGAGCCCAGTGTGGTAATTAATATGATAGGAAAATAGACCATCACTATTTGCTCAAAATGCAAATACAAAGATACTATCTACTTGGCACAATCTACTTTGGTCAATGTTTTCCATAGAGATCCCATTGCCTAATTTAAACAAAGAACGCATGACCCACATTTAAATGAAGAACAATTATTTATTGAAATTCGATGGTCCAAGTGGCTGGTTATTATCATATAGTAGCACCACCTGAAAGCATCATATAGCAGCAGCAGCAGCTCATAGCAACTCATCATACAGCAGCAGCAGCCTGCAATTCATCATATAGCAGCAGCAGCTCATAGCAATTCATCATATAGCAGCAGCAGTAGCAGTTCATAGCAATTCATCATATAGCAGCAGCAGGAGCAACTCATAGCAATGCCTCATATAGCAGCAGCAGAAGCAGCTCATAGCAATTCATCGTATAGTGGATCAGAATGAAAATTTGGCAAAAAATCACAGGAGATCCTCACCTTGTTGGATGAGCTCATCCTTCAACAGCACCTCAAGGTCATGGCCTGGGAGGAGGGGGGAGGGAATAAGGTGCCTCCTGCCGCAGTGTGGCATCAGTCGTAGTTGTGCAGCGCCCGCCGGAGTAGTGCGTTGGACGAACCACAGTGGAGCAGCTGCTGGAGACCATGAGAATGAGGGGCAGCGCCAGAGGGAGGAGCAGCCAGGGAGATTTGCCCCTACCCGCCGGCCATGTAGCCTAGCTGGACATAGCATCGTCGAGGACTAGGCCAGATGGGACCAGTGGCGACGGCTCGCTGGAGGAACCCTAGTGCTGCAGGCAGGGGATCGAGGTAGAGGGAAAGGGGAGAGGAGATGCAAGCGGGAAGGGCAATGAATGCTTGCGTGTTTTTTTACTTGAGGGTCAGGTGTGACACGGGCGTCAGTAGTTGCATTTTGAGTGTAATATAGGCAGACAACAGAGTCATTTCACTATTCCCCTTCCCTTCAATTTTTAGTGAGGTTCTACCCGGAACACCCCCTCCAAAGCGAAATTAGTTAAGCCCAAGCCCATAACTCAAAAATGACTTCTTTACATCTTTTATGGCTTATTTTGACAATATGCCCTGAAAAGGCGGAATCGAACTGGCCCTTAACCTCCAATTCAATTGTGCGTGCAATGATGAATCACTCCTGCCTGCTATCTGTACATTTAGGCATCATCATACATGGCATAACCTAATACATGTGCATTCCATTGTAGAATCTGGAATATGCAATGTTTATGTTAGTTCATACGTTGCACATGATGTTTAAATGCCCCTTAAATCTAGTCAGTCAAGTGATGGTCTTTAAGCCTCCTTCTTTGCTTCTTTTCTTGATATGTAAGATTTTCTCACACATCTGTTCAATTGCTTATTTGCATCAGCCAGCCATACTAGGACTGTTTGCTTTGATTACTTGTTGTTCTTGACCTAACACTCTAACAGTGCTTGTCAACGATTTAAACACTAAGGGCTGCTGTAGTGGGGCCTTGTCTAACTCATAGGTGACATAAAGGTTTGGCTGTACACTACAATAGGCTCTCCAGGTGTACCTGGAGATCCAGTTCGAAGGTATGCCTAGTTCTTACATAGTGCAGACATAGTAAATACTCATTTCATTGTGTGCAAGTGCCAGAGATGCAGCATGTTTCATTATGTGTTGTTGTTTTGTTACAATCTCATCCTTTTGTGTTCACAGACTGGAAAGTATGCATATTTATCTTCCAAGGAGATGAGTAACTAGTTTGTGTCACCTTGCAGAGGGGGTGCAATGAAGATAAGATTGAGGATTTCCAAGTACAATATGTTAGGAAGGAGCCTTGCAAGAGAAGTAGGAGCTGCGCTGAGCCTCTTCAACCTGCTAAGGTAAGTCACTGTATGCAACTCAACAGTTCAATTCCTTGTTTGTTTCAGGCATAGTTAATTTTCTCTTTTCAATTGCTTTATTTGTCCTCAGTTAATGAGATGCCCAAATAATCATGCCTGATGTTCGGTACTTGTATCACTATTAGTTGACATAATTAAAGTCCTTACCATTTAATTACTCTGCCAAAGTGTGCCTGAAGCTTTGAAGTCTATTAACCAACTATTATTGCATGAGGCCCACAATCTAGTTTATACTACGCTAATGATTGCATAGTTTTGCCTGCTGTAGTATGTTTGTATGAAACCCTCTGCTGTTCATTATGCTCCCTAAGACTTTATTTGAGGCATAGAACAGCCAACTGCTTGCTTACTTATACACAACGTGCTGTCTAAATTTGCAACTTGTCTGTGTTTTCGATTGGGCCCCAACATCACGCTCCTCTGGTGAGCTAAGAGGGATTTTTGTATGCAGGCTGCACAGACTATCTTTTTTATAATTTTTAAAATATCACATGCTTATGCTTCATGACGTGTAACGTTGTTTTTTGAAAGTGACGTGTAACATTATTGTTAGTCTTGTGTTGCCATGTAGTACAAAATAGTGTCTTGTTCGCTTCACTGTTGTAACTATATTTTGGCCCTAGTCATGTGTACTTACAGAAACATTTCAGGATGAAGTGACATCAACACAAAGATCTGCGGGCAGTGCGGCATGGCCGTTACCGAATGATTATGGATTGGAATTGGAATGTGCTGATGTTCTCGAGCATCAACTAGAGGTGGCAAGACAACGTGTACATGATTGTCAACGTATAATCAACAAGTTGAGACTGGACATGCAGGTATTAGATGCAGGAGTCAAAAAATGAAACAAGACACTGAGGTAATCATGAAGGAATTGGAGATTTTACAGACTGAAACTTGTGCTATCTGAATCCGGCCAATCCTATTTTCTGAAGAGATTATAGTTCAAATGGAGTTAAGTTGATGCGCGTCCATGATGTATGAGATGTATTTGCCTAGTGTATGTAATTTGCTGTTTGTGTATGCTTTATTATCACCTGTGCCGAACCATAATGCACAGTGGGTATAATCGGCTGTAATTTCTTTATTGTATGGTGTAGGATTATTCTACCTTTCTATGCCTTGATCTCTTTGTTGTATAGTGTATGCTTAGAGGTGATAGTATTGAGTAGGATAATTCTTTGAATATGCTATATCGTTCCAACGGGATCCAACTCGCCCGACCATGGCCCTTCACGGGCCATCGGATCCATGGGACTTCTACGTCTCGTAGGATCCATGGGCCTTGTATGTCTCGTAGGATCCATGGGCCGCCGACTCATTTATGGGTCTTGTATGGGCCTTTAATGAGCCATAGACGTGCCTTTAATGGAAATCGTACGTTTTATGGGCTGACCATAACGGGCCGTTAATAGGCCGTATTTGGTGATGCTATGAAAATGGCCCAATAGATAACGGTCCACAAACGGGTCGACTGTAACAACGGGCTGAATTTGGCCCACAAGCATAAAATGACAGTAACGGGCCATAAGTAACCGAATGCTGCAAATGAGCCCAAGAATAAATGGGCCCTCAGAAGGCCAAAAGTTAACTTGGGTTGGAAATGGCCCAACGAAATAACAGGCCGTTAATGGGTATAAAGTGATACACTGTTCATTACGGGCCAGTTACAGCACGAGGCACTAATGGGCCAAGAGTTACAAAGGGCCTCATATGGGCCGAAAGACGTCATGGGCCAGAAGTGAAAACAGGCTGGAATCATATTGGATGGCCCAGATGACGCTACTGTGCCTAATTCGGATAGGGCATAACGGGCCTTGGGTTAGCAGGCTGTAAATGGGCTATATGCAAACAGGCCGTTAACAGGCTTTCCATGGGCCGGCCCGCCAGCTTTTGACCAAGTCAAATGGGCCGGCCTTTTCACAGGAATGGGCCACTGTTGGGCCGTGCCATGTGTCGACGTATCATAAGCGCCTTCTGTCCAGTGAGTGGATGACATCTGTCCCAACGATGAGCCGACACGTGTTTCCTCTAGCCAATGATGATTTTACACATGGAAAATCCCCATTGGTCGGGGCTGTTAACGGGTTATCGGATCCAAAACCCGAACCGATAGCTTAACGGTGTTCCGTTACGGTGGATGCCACGTGTCGGTCACCCTTGACGAAAGCACTTTTTTGACACGCAATTTATCGTCATGGAAGTGGACACTTCCGTGATGATAATTTTGGTAATGTCATGGAACACTTCTACGACAGCACAGGTATGACTATCTTGATTTTGTCATAAATTTGTCATGGATGTACATGCATGACAAAAAAATGCGACCTACTGTGACAAACATGTATCTGTTGGGGAACGTAGTAATTTCAAAATTTTCCTACGCACACGCAAGATCATGGTGATGCATAGCAACGAGGGGAGAGTCTGATCTACGTACCCTTGTAGATCGCAACGGAAGCGTTGACACAACGTAGAGGAAGTAGTCGTACGTCTTCTTCCCGATCCGACCGATCCAAGCACCGTTACTCCGGCACCTCCGAGTTCTTAGCACACGTACAGCTCGATGACGATCCCCGGGCTCCGATCCAGCAAAGCTTCGGGGAGGAGTTCCGTCAGCACGACGGCATGATGACGATCTTGATGTTCCACCGACGCAAGGCTTCGCCTAAGCACTACAACGATATGATCGAGGTGGAATATGGTCGCAGGGGGCACTGCACACGGCTAAGGAATGATCTCAATGATCAACTTGTGTGTCTAGAGGTGCCCCCTACCTCCGTATATAAAGGAGCCAAGGGGGAGGGTGCGGCCGGCCAGGAGGAGGGCGCAGGAGGAGTCCTACTCCTACCGGGACTAGGACTCCCCCCCCAATCCTAGTTGGACTAGGATTCCCCGAGGGGGAAAGAGAGAGAGGGGGGCCGGCCACCTCTCCTAGTCCTAATAGGACTAGGGGAGGGGGGAGGCGCGCGGCCACCTTGGGCTGCCCCTTTCTCCTTTCCACTAAAGCCCATTAAGGCCCATATGGCTCCCGGGGGGTTCCGGTAACCTCCTGGTACTCCGGTAAAATCCCGATTTCACCCGGAACACTTCCGATATCCAAATATAGGCTTCCAATATATCAATCTTTATGTCTCGACCATTTCGAGACTCCTTGTCATGTCCGTGATCACATCCGGGACTCCGAACTAACTTCGGTACATCAAAATGCATAAACTCATAATAACTGTCATCGTAACGTTAAGCGTGCGGACCCTACGGTTCGAGAACAATGTAGACATGACTGAGACACATCTCCGGTCAATAACCAATAGCGGGACCTGGATGCCCATATTGGCTCCTACATATTCTACGAAGATCTTTATCTGTCAGACCGCATAACAACATACGTTGTTCCCTTTGTCATCGGTATGTTACTTGCCCGAGATTCGATCGTCGGTATCCAATACCTAGTTCAATCTCGTTACCGACAAGTCTCTTTACTCGTTCCATAATACATCATCTCGCAACTAACTCATTAGTCACAATGCTTGCAAGGCTTATGTGATGTGCATTACCGAGAGGGCCCAGAGATACCTCTCCGACAATCGGAGTGACAAATCCTAATCTCAAAATACGCCAACCCAACATCTACCTTTGGAGACACCTGTAGAGCTCCTTTATAATCACCCAGTTACGTTGTGACGTTTGGTAGCACACAAAGTGTTCCTCCGGTAAACGGGAGTTGCGTAATCTCATACTCGTAGGAACATGTATAAGTCATGAAGAAAGCAATAGCAACATACTAAACGATCAGGTGCTAAGATAATGAAATGGGTCATGTCAATCAGATCATTCAACTAATGATGTGACCTCGTTAATCAAATAACAACACATTGTTCATGGTTAGGAAACATAACCATCTTTGATTAATGAGCTAGTTAAGTAGAGGCATACTAGTGACACTAAGTTTGTCTATGTATTCACACATGTATTATGTTTCCGGTTAATACAATTCTAGCATGAATAATAAACATTTATCATGATATAAGGAAATAAACAATAACTTTATTATTGCCTCTAGGGCATATTTCCTTCAGTCTCCCACTTGCACTAGAGTCAATAATCTAGATTACACAGTAATGATTCTAACACCCATGGAGCCTTGGTGCTGATCATGTTTTGCTCGTGGAAGAGGCTTAGTCAACGGGTCTGCAACATTCAGATCCGTATGTATCTTGCAAATCTCTATGTCTCCCACCTGGACTAGACCCCGGATGGAATTGAAGCATCTCTTGATGTGCTTGGTCCTCTTGTGAAATCTGGATTCCTTTGCCAAGGCAATTGCACCAGTATTGACACAAAAGATTTTCTTTGGACCCGATGCACTAGGTATGACACCTAGATTGGATATGAACTCCTTCATCCAGACTCCTTCGTTCGCTGCTTCCGAAGCAGCTATGTACTCCGCTTCACATGTAGATCCTGCTACGACGCTTTGTTTAGAACTGCACCAACTGACAGCTCCACCGTTTAATGTAAACACGTATCCGGTTTGCGATTTAGAATCGTCCGGATTAGTGTCAAAGCTTGCATCAACGTAACCTTTTACGGTGAGCTCTTTGTCACCTCCATATACGAGAAACATATCCTTAGTCCTTTTCAGGTATTTCAGGATGTTCTTGACCGCTGTCCAGTGATCCACTCCTGGATTACTTTGGTACCTCCCTGCTAAACTTATAGCAAGGCACACATCAGGTCTGGTACACAGCATTGCATACATGATAGAGCCTATGGCTGAAGCATAGGGAACATCTTTCATTTTCTCTCTATCTTCTGCAGTGGTCGGGCATTGAGTCTGACTCAACCTCACACCTTGTAACACAGGCAAGAATCCTTTCTTTGCTTGATCCATTTTGAACTTCTTCAAAAAAATTGTCAAGGTATGTGCTTTGTGAAAGTCCAATTAAGCGTCTCGATCTATCTCTATAGATCTTAATGCCCAATATGTAAGCAGCTTCACCTAGGTCTTTCATTGAAAAACTCTTATTCAAGTATCCCTTTATGCTATCCAGAAATTCTATATCATTTCCAAGCAGCAATATGTCATCCACATATAATATCAGAAATGCTACAGATCTCCCACTCACTTTCTTGTAAATACAGGCTTCACCAAAAGTCTGTATAAAACCAAATGCTTTGATTACACTATCAAAACGTTTATTCCAACTCCGAGAGGCTTGCACCAGTCCATAAATGGATCGCTGGAGCTTGCACACTTTGTTAGCTCCCTTTGGATTGACAAAACCTTTCGGTTGCATCATATACAACTCTTCTTCCAGAAATCCATTCAAGAATGCAGTTTTGACATCCATCTGCCAAATTTCATAATCATAAAATGCGGCAATTGCTAACATGATTCGGACAGACTTAAGCATCGCTACGGGTGAGAAGGTCTCATCGTAGTCAACCCCTTGAACTTGTCGAAAACCTTTTGCGACAGGTCGAGCTTTATAGACAGTAACATTACCGTCAGCGTCAGTCTTTTTCTTGAAGATCCATTTATTCTCAATTGCTTGCCGATCATCGGGCAAGTCAACCAAAGTCCATACTTTGTTCTCATACATGGATCCCATCTCAGATTTCATGGCTTCAAGCCACTTTGCGGAATCTGGGCTCACCATCGCTTCTTCATAGTTCATAGGTTCATCATGATCTAGTAGCATGACTTCCAGAACTAGATTACCATACCACTCTGGCGCGGATCTTACTCTGGTTGATCTGCGAGGTTCAGTAGTATCTCGTTCTGAAGTTTCATGATCATTATCATTAACTTCCTCACTTATTGGTGTAGGTGTCGCAGAAACAGTTTTCTGTGATGTACTACTTTCCAACAAGGGAGCAGGTACAGTTACCTCGTCAAGTTCTACTTTCCTCCCATTCACTTCTTTCGAGAGAAACTCCTTCTCAAGAAAGTTTCCGAATTTAGCAACAAATGTCTTGCCTTCGGATCTGTGATAGAAGGTGTATCCAATAGTTTCCTTTGGATATCCTATGAAGACACATTTCTCCGATTTGGGTTCGAACTTATCAGGTTGAAGCTTTTTCACATAAGCATCGCAGCCCCAAACTTTCAGAAACGACAATTTTGGTTTCTTGCCAAACCATAGTTCATAAGGCGTCGTCTCAACGGATTTTGATGGTGCCCTATTTAACGTGAATGCGGCCGTCTCTAGAGCGTATCCCCAAAACGATAGCGGTAAATCAGTAAGAGACATCATAGATCACACCATATCTAGTAAAGTACGATTACGACGTTCGGACACACCATTACGTTGTGGTGTTCCGGGTGGCGTGAGTTGCGAAACTATTCCACAATTTTTCAAATGTACACAAAACTCGTAACTCAAATATTCTCCTCCACGATCAGATCATAGAAACTTTATTTTCTTGTTACGATGATTTTCCACTTCACTCTGAAATTCTTTGAACTTTTCAAATGTTTCAGACTTATGTTTCATTAAGTAGATATACCCATATCTGCTTAAATCATCTGTGAAGGTGAGAAAATAATGATATCTGCCACGAGCCTCAATATTCATCGGACCACATACATCTGTATGTATGATTTCCAACAAATCTGTTGCTCTCTCCATAGTACCGAAGAACGGTGTTTTAGTCATCTTGCCCATGAGGCACGGTTCGCAAGTACCAAGTGATTCATAATCAAGTGGTTCCAAAAGTCCATCAGTATGGAGTTTCTTCATGCGCTTTACACCGATATGACCTAAACGGCAGTGCCACAAATAAGTTGCGCTATCATTATCAACTCTGCATCTTTTGGCTTTTACATTATGAATATGTGTATCACTACTATCGAGATTCAACAAGAATAGACCACTCTTCAAGAGTGCATGACCATAAAAGATATTACTCATATAAATAGAACAACCATTATTCTCTGATTTAAATGAATAACCGTCTCGCATTAAACAAGATCCAGATATAATGTACATGCTCAACGCTGGCACCAAATAACAATTATTTAGGTCTAATATTAATCCCGAAGGTAGATGTAGAGGTAGCGTGCCGACCGCGATCACATCGACTTTGGAACCATTTCCCACGCGCATCGTCACCTCGTCCTTAGCCAATCTTCGCTTAATCCGTAGTCCCTGTTTCGAGTTGCAAATATTAGCAACAGAACCAGTATCAAATACCCAGGTGCTACTGCGAGCATTAGTAAGGTACACATCAATAACATGTATATCACATATACCTTTGTTCACCTTGCCATCCTTCTTATCCGCCAAATACTTGGGGCAGTTCCGCTTCCAGTGACCAGTCTGCTTGCAGCACTCAGTTTCAGGCTTAGGTCCAGACTTGGGTTTCTTCTCTTGAGCAGCAACTTGCTTGCCATTCTTCTTGAAGTTCCCCTTCTTCTTCCCTTTGCCCTTTTTCTTGAAACTAGTGGTTTTGTTAACCATCAACACTTGATGCTCCTTTTTGATTTCTACCTCCGCAGCTTTCAGCATTGCGAAGAGCTCGGGAATAGTCTTGTTCATCCCTTGCATATTATAGTTCATCACGAAGCTCTTGTAGCTTGGTGGCAGTGATTGGAGAATTCTGTCAATGACGCAATTATCTGGAAGATTAACTCCAATTGAATCAAGTGATTATTATACCCAGACATTTTGAGTATATGCTCACTGACAGAACTGTTCTCTTCCATCTTGCAGCTATAGAACTTATTGGAGACTTCATATCTCTCAATCGGGGCATTTGCTTGAAATATTAACTTCAACTCCTGAAACATCTCATATGCTCCACGACGTTCAAAACATCGTTGAAGTCCCGATTCTAAGCCGTAAAGCATGGCACACTGAACTATCGAGTAGTCATCAGCTTTGCTCTGCCAAACGTTCATAACATCTGGTGTTGCTCCAGCAGCAGGCCTGGCACCCAGCGGTGCTTCCAGGACATAATTCTTCTGTGCAGCAATGAGGATAATCCTCAAGTTACGGGCCCAGTCCGTGTAATTGCTACCATCATCTTTCAACTTTTGCTTTCTCAAGGAACGCATTAAAATTCAACGGAACAATAGCACGAGCCATCTATCTACAATCAACATAAACAAGCAAGATACTATCAGGTACTAAGTTCATGATAAATTTAGGTTCAATTAATCATATTACTTAAGAACTCCCACTTAGATAGACATCCCTCTAATCCTCTAAGTGATCACGTGATCCAAATCAACTAAACCATGTCCGATCATCACGTGAGATGGAGTAGTTTCATCGGTGAACATCATTATGTTGATCATATCTACTATATGATTCATGCTCGACCTTTCGGTCTCCGTGTTCCGAGGCCATATCTGTATATGCTTGGCTCGTCAAGTATAACCTGAGTATTCCGCGTGTGCAACTGTTTTGCACTCGTTGTATTTGAACGTAGAGCCAATCACACCCGATCATCACGTGGTATCTCAGCACGAAGAACTTTCGCAACGGTGCATACTCAGGGAGAACACTTCTTGATAATTTAGTGAGAGATCATCTTATAATGCTACCGTCAATCAAAGCAAGATAAGGTGCATAAAAGATAAACATCACATGCAATCAATATAAGTGATATGATATGGCCATCATCATCTTGTGCTTGTGATCTCCATCTCTGAAGCAACGTCATGATCAGCATCGTCACCGGTGTGACACCTTGATCTCCGTCGTAGCATCGTTGTCGTCTCGCCAATCTTATGCTTCCACGACTATCGCTACCGCTTAGTGATAAAGTAAAGCATTACATCGCGATTGCATTGCATACAATAAAGTGACAACCATATGGCTCCTGCCAGTTGCCGATAACTCGGTTACAAAACATGATCATCTCATACAATAAAATTTAGCATCATGTCTTGACCATATCACATCACAACATGCCCTGCAAAAACAAGTTAGACGTCCTCTACTTTGTTGTTGCAAGTTTTACGTGGCTGCTACAGGCTTAAGCAAGAACCAATCTCACCTACGCATCAAAACCACAACGATAGTTTGTCAAATAGACTCCGTTTTAACCTTCGCAAGGACCGGGCGTAGCCACACTCGGTTCAACTAAAGTTGGAGAGACAGTCGCCCGCAAGCCACCTGTGTGCAAAGCACGTCGGGGGAACCGGTCTCGCATAAGCGTACGCGTAAGGTTGGTCCGGGTCGTCTCGTCCAACAATACCGCCGAACCAAAGTATGACATGCTGGTAGGCAGTATGACTTATATCGCCCACAACTCACTTGTGTTCTACTCGTGCAAATAACATCAAACCATAAAACCTAGGCTCGGATGCCACTGTTGGGGAACGTAGTAATTTCAAAATTTTCCTACGCACACGCAAGATCATAGTGATGCATAGCAACGAGGGGAGAGTCTGATCTACGTACCCTTGTAGATCGCAACGGAAGCATTGACACAATGTAGAGGAAGTAGTCATACGTCTTCTTCCCGATCCGACCGATCCAAGCACCGTTACTCCGGCACCTCCGAGTTCTTAGCACACGTACAACTCGATGACGATCCCCGGGCTCCAATCCAGCAAAGCTTCGGGGAGGAGTTCCGTCAGCACGACGGCGTGATGACGATCTTGATGTTCTACCGACGCAGGGCTTCGCCTAAGCACTACAACGATATGATCGAGGTGGAATATGGTGGCAGGGGGCAACGCACACGGCTAAGGAACGATCTCAATGATCAACTTGTGTGTCTAGAGGTGCCCCTGCCTCCGTATATAAAGGAGCCAAGGGGGAGGGTGCGGCCGGCCAGGAGGAGGGCGCAGGAGGAGTCCTACTCCTACCGGGAGTAGGACTCCTCCCCCAATCCTAGTTGGACTAGGATTCCCCGAGGGGGAAAGAGAGAGAGGGGGGCCGACCACCTCTCCTAGTCCTAATAGGACTAGGGGAGGGGGGAGGCGCGCGGCCACCTTGGGCTGCCCCTTTCTCCTTTCCACTAAAGCCCATTAAGGCCCATATGGCTCCCGGGGGGTTCCGGTAACCTCCTGGTACTCCGGTAAAATCCTGATTTGACCCGGAACACTTTTGATATCCAAATATAGGCTTCCAATATATCAATCTTTATGTCTCGACCATTTCGAGACTCCTCGTCATGTCCGTGATCACATCCGGGACTCCGAACTAACTTCGGTACATCAAAATGCATAAACTCATAATAACTGTCATCGTAACGTTAAGCGTGCGGACCCTACGGTTCAAGAACAATGTAGACATGACTGAGACACATCTCCGGTCAATAACCAATAGCGGGACCTGGATGCCCATATTGGCTCCTACATATTCTACGAAGATCTTTATCGGTCAGACCGCATAACAACATACGTTGTTCCCTTTGTCATCGGTATGTTACTTGCCCGAGATTCGATCGTCGGTATCCAATACCTAGTTCAATCTCGTTATCGGCAAGTCTCTTTACTCGTTTCGTAATATATCATCTCGCAACTAACTCATTAGTCACAATGCTTGCAAGGCTTATGTGATGTGCATTACCGAGAGGGCCCAGAGATACCTCTCCGACAATCGGAGTGACAAATCCTAATCTCAAAATACGCCAACCCAACATCTACCTTTGGAGACACCTGTAGAGCTCCTTTATAATCACCCAGTTACGTTGTGACGTTTGGTAGCACACAAAGTGTTCCTCCGGTAAACGGGAGTTGCATAATCTCATAGTCATAGGAACATGTATAAGTCATGAAGAAAGCAATAGCAACATACTAAACGATCGGGTGCTAAGCTAATGAAATGGGTCATGTCAATCAGATCATTCAACTAATGATGTGACCTTGTTAATCAAATAACAACACATTGTTCATGGTTAGGAAACATAACCATCTTTGATTAATGAGCTAGTCAAGTAGAGGCATACTAGTGACACTAAGTTTGTCTATGTATTCACACATGTATTATGTTTCCGGTTAATACAATTCTAGCATGAATAATAAACATTTATCATGATATAAGGAAATAAATAATAACTTTATTATTGCCTCTAGGGCATATTTCCTTCAGTATCATCACAGAAGTGTATTTTTTTGTAGTGTTGCCGCGTATTACAACATCTTGTTTATGTGAAACATTTCTGTTCTCTTGGCTCAACACAAATAGTTTACCAGAATGAACTGTATGCCCTCCATTGCACATACCTTGATCTGCTTGAACCGTTTCTGTTGCGCTGCCTAATCAGAAACAGTTCATCCGAGTGAACCGTATGTCGTATATCGCACACACCTTGAACAGGTTGACTGTTTCTGTTTGTTGCCTAATCACAAACAGTTCATCCGAGTGAACGCAAGACGTATATCACACACACCTTCATCTGGCCGCCCGTTTCTTTTGTTCTGCCACATCGCAAACAGTTAATTGAACTGAACCATATGCCATGCATTGTAGACGCAACTAAAATTTGAACCGTGTTTGATGCATCCGTCATCGCAAACGTTTTGCACCTTTTTTGACAGTCATTTTACACCACAGTTTGCGATTATTGCATCGCACACAGTTTCGTCGAAGGGTCTCTGATCGTAGTGTCACGTTAGCAGCAACCTGCAGTAGTGATGTGTCCATGCCATGAGACCAATGTGTTTGAAAATTACTTCTAATTTACTGCACATGGAATTAACTCACACACAAGTACACAAATATGATTTTTCAAACCATTATGGTTAGGCGTTGCATGTAGATGTAGTTCAAATTTGAATTACGGTCATTAAATGGCTAGAAAACCACTTAAATGTATTTAAAAGGTCAAATGACCGCTAGAAGTTTCCAAATTTTCACATGACAGTTGTATTAGTGCACGTTAAATGTAGAAAAAAAATGAAGGTCGTAAGAGGAAGCTATCTCCCGTTCGTCATCAAACATGCATTGTTCCCTCTCGGAACCACGAGCCTTCTAGTGAGTTGCTCCGGTTTGTGAGGGGTGTGTGTCCAAACTTTCGTCAAACAAGTCAATTCTTTTACCACATCATCTTGGTGGCATGACATTACATCAAGCAAGGTTTCATGTTTTTATGATTATTTTTTATTTTTTGGGATTAAAATGCCATGGCACTCCATGCATGTGTCCATGCCGTGAGACCAATATGTTTGAAAATTCCTTCTAATTTACTGCACATGGAACTAACTCTCACACAAGTACACAAATATGATTTTTCAAACCATTATGGTTAGGCGTTGCATGTAGATGTAGTTCAAATTTGAATTACGGTCATTAAATGGCTAGAAAATCACTTAAATGTCTTGAAAAGGTTAAATGACCCCTAGAATTTTCCAAATTTTCACATTACAATTGTAGTAGTGCAGGTTAAACATAGAAAAAATTGAAGGCCGTAAGAGGAAGCTATCTCATGTTCGTCATCAAACATTCATTGTTCCCTCTCGGAACCATGAGCCTTCTAGTGAGTTGCTCCAGTTTGTGAGGGGGGTGTGTCCAAACTTTCGTCCCACATGCCAATTTTTTTACCACATCATCTTGGTGGCATGACATTACATCAAGCAAGGTTTCATGTTTTTCTGATCATTTTTATTTTTTTTTGGAATTAAAATGCCATGGCACTCCATGCATACATATGCATATGTCCATGTCGTGAGACCAATATGTTTGGAAATTCCTTCTAATTTACTGCACATGGAATTAACTCGCACACAAGTACACAAATATGATTTTTCAAACCGTTATGGTTAGCCGTTGCATGTAGATGTAGTTCAAATTTGAATTACGGTCATTAAATGGCTAGAAAATCACTTCAATGTCTTCAAGAGGTCAAATGACCCCTGAAATTTTCCAAATTTTCACATGACAGTTGTATTAGTGCATGTTACATAGAAAAACAATTGAAGGCCATAAGAGGAAGCTATTTCCCGTTCGTCATCAAACAAGCATTGTTCCCTCTCGGAACCACGAGTCTTCTAGTGAGTTGCTCCGGTTTGTGAGGGGCGTGTGTCCAAACTTTTGTCACACATGCCAAATTTTTACCACATCATCTTGGTGGCATGACATTACATCAACCAAGGTTTCATGTGTTTCTGATATTTTTTAAATTTTTTGGATTTTAAATGCCATGGCACTCCATGCTTAATTGTGTCACAGCCGTTAGACCAATATGTTTGAAAATTACTTCCAATTTACTGCACATGGAATTAAATTGCTCACAAATACACAAAATATGACTTTTCAAACCGTTATGGTTAGCTGTTGCATGTACATGTAGTTCAAATTCAAATTACGGTCAATAAATGGCTAGAAAATCACTTAAATGTCTTAAAAGGTCAAATGACCCTTGAAATTTTCCAAAATTTGACACGACAGTTGTATTAGTACTACAAATTTTCTCATACATTTAAAACACCATCCATTGCTACTTTACTCCAAGTTCGTCTTTCATAGCTAATAAAAATATCTACAACATCACACATAGTTGTTTTCTAGGAACCGTTTGCGATGAAAATATCTGGGTCTATTTAATCTTCCTCCTTAAGCTTCACCGGCTCGTCTGCTCTAGTGCCGGCATCCCCCGAATCCACGAATCCCAATCCCCATTCCCGCACCCCCTTCTTGCAAAGATGATGTCGTGGAAACGCTTCATGAAGGCCCGTACGATGGCCGCGTCCCCCTCGAGCACCGCCGCCTGCACCGAGAGCGTGGTCGCCTACGCCGAGAGTGCTGCCACATACGCATTGAGCGTGGCTGCTTCCGCCGAGAGGGCATCTGCGGCAGCCAACAGGGCAGCTGCAGCAGCCGAGATGGTTGCAGCTGCTGCTACGACGGTGGCTGCAAACGCCGAGAGCGCTCGAGCTGTCGTCCATGCCGCCGATGTCGCCCTGGCCCGGGTTGAGGCCATCCATGCCAAGATCGATGATGCACACACCGAGATATTCTAGGCCACCTCGGAATTCAGCATGCAACCCATGTCCAAAAAGGCGGTGGCAGCAATGGAGCACCTGCTTCCTCATGAGTCCGCCGAGCGGGAGCTGGAGATGAAGGAGGTGGCGGAGTTCGAGGAGCATCAGGAGGAGGAGTTGCACGTGGACGAGGTAGAGGCAGAGAAGATTCTGTCCGTCGAGGAATCGAGGGTGGAGTACCAACGCGAGCTCTAGCGCAGCCACTACTACAAGTACTACAACCTTGAGGGCAGCGCCGAGGACGAGGACGCGGTCGACTTCAGCAGGGGGGACGCGGAGTCCACCAATGGCGGCATGTCACCAGTACAAGTCATCGACGTCTCATCTCACATCGGTGATGCATAGGCCAGCGTGGCGGCAGATTTGTTAAAATTATGCGTACTTAGGCCTTGTTTTTAATGTTGGTCTTTTGTTAGAGAAATGTTTAGGTCAACTGGCTCTGTTTAATTACTGAAATTGTTCGATTCAGTAAGTGTGGTATGTCTCTTGTATGCTCTTTTGTGTGCCCAAATTAGCAAGCGATGTTAAATTATGCAATGATGTACCCGAGGAAATTTCCACCAAAATTTGAATTATCAAACTCATCCCATGCGCGCAAAGCAGAAGAATTGTTTGCGATGCACACAATCATTCAAAGTGAATGGTCCGGCGGCACTGGGCGCAAAGTTTCCCTCCTCATTTCCAAAATTTTGGCCTACCGCCAAAATATATACCCCCGCCCCTCCCCCTTCCCCACACTCTTTTCTCCCCAACCACAAGTCACAATTCCCCTGTTTCCTCCTTCCTTGCTTCCTTTCTAAGCTATAGCCGCTTCCTCGCTTGCTTCCTCGCTCTCGCCGTCTCGCATCCTACCGTCGGGGTCGCCATGGTCTTCTTCAAACACCTCTCCAGCGGTTCCTCCTCCAGCGACGACTCCTTCACCATCCGGGTATGCCTCTATTCTCTCTCTCGGGCTATGACTTGGAATGAAGGATTTTTACCCGGCGGTCGATTTGAGTCATTTCTTCCTCTTGTAGCTCCCTAGGACCATCAGTGGCAAGGAATGGAGCGGGGTTGCTGAAGATCTATCCGCACATTGTCACCATCAATCTCCATGCATGAAGCTAGTTGCGTTTGAATCTGTGGACAGTGGGAGGAAGTTTCTGGCATGTGCAGAGAAGGTTAGACCCTCTTTCGTTGTTACAAATTATTTGTTATATGTGATTCAGACACTGTCACAGTCCCAACCCAATCATACCACACCTTCAACCGAACGCATCCTAACACAGTGTCACAGTTTGTACCTAGTATCTAAATATGTTGTCATCTCATCAACGGTGCCATTACAATATTATTTGGCACCAGTTCAGCAGTTTTTGTAGCCAACTTTGGTCCACACATCCGAGCAGCCACGTAGTAAAATACTAAATCTTTATGGCACGAAGGAAGTGGGCATCGGAGCAACTAGGTGCTCCGGAGTCCGGGTCCCTGATTTTTCCCCGCTGCATCGACTCTCCAGTGCAGGGCACTAGTGCGAGATGTAGCAACAGTTGTCTTTACACCAGTTTTGGCATACATAGTGGACAGCCTTAGTGCTATTAGTTGTATGTTACTAAATTTGTGCATGTACATAGCTGTTAGTATCAATTTTCTATCATCCAAACACTGTCGCTATTCTGTTGCAGTTATATTTACCTTCCTCATAAAATGTTCAATTTGTTATTTATTGTACATGAGTAAGAACTTGTAGCATTGTTGTAGTTAATTATAGCTTCTGATGTTCCAGAATTTGGTTGTTGTCTTAGTAGCAATTAATTCATTTGCACATTGATCTTTTTGAGAAGATATGTCATAATTAACATGTTTCTTCAATTTTTCAGAATAAGCATTCATGATTTCTATGTTTCTATAAACCCATGTCCCCTACAGTTGTTACTGATCTAGTTTTAAATATTATAGGATGAACAGAAGTGTTCTTACTTGGAGTGGGTTGATCAAGAGTGGCCACAGTCTTTGAAGATGTGCCTAGCGAATCTCTGGAGCATGCATGAGGAAGAGAACAGAGGTAGGCTTAGATAAAGTGTTTTCAACGCTGAAGAATATTTGAAGATGCGGGATAAAAAGAGGAAGGTGGAGAATGAGCTCAGATTTTTTAAATCAGACTTTGCTAAGATGGTGTTGACGAAGGAGGAGACACTTTCCCAGTTGGCCTGTGCAAAACAGGTACTTACTTAACTGAAAGCAAAGGTGGATAAGACAAGCCTGGATGATCTCGATTAGGAAAATGAATATATTGTTCTAATATTGTTCTTATTAAGTTGAACTAACTATATGTTGTATTGCGTTGTTTTCATGTAGCTATCGTATTGTGATGTTATAATATATTTATGTGCCTGATATGAAATTGGCAAACAGCCGTTCGATATGAAATGTGAATTTGCGTAATACTAGAATTATTAATTGTAAACTAATAAACCTGCTAAATGTGTCATGGAACTTTGCAAACAGTTCTAGCAGTAAAAGCGCTTGGATGGATAGCCCAATGCCACACATTTTTCTTCATCAAATCATGTGTGATGTAGTTGATAAAAGCAAACGGTCAACGATGTACATACGAACGGAAATGTTTTCCCTGGATTGACTGTGTGGGATGTACATAAGAACATAAACGTATTCCTTGGATTGACTGTGTGTGATATACATACGAACGGAAACGTTTTCCCTGGATTGACTGTGAATATGTACATAAGAACGGAAACGTATTCCTTGGATTGACTGTGTGTGATATACATACAAACGGAAATGTTTTTATGGGATTCACCGTGTGGGATGTACATACGAACAGAAATGATTGGGTTTCGATGGCTCGCCCGATCGCACACGAGCTCATTTTGCCCCAGCCTTTGCCCCAGGAGGGCCTATCCCCGATGATTTTTGGGTCGTGTGGGAAGGACCCCCCTCTCGCCCACACTCACTTGGCAACGGTTCCAAATGTCATCGCGGAAAGGGGTTAAAAACCATTTGTATAGCACCGACGCGTACTAGTGAGACAGTGCCCAGAGAAATTATGCTACCACTGAAAAAGAACTTTTAGCAATTGTATTTGCATGTGATAAGTACATACCTTATATTGTTGATTCCAGAGTAACTGTTCACACTGATCATGCTACTATTAAATACCTTATGGAAAAGAAAGATGCTAAACCTAGACTTATTAGATGGGTACTCTTGCTACAAGAATTTGATTAGCATATTATTGATAGAAAGGGAGCTGAGAACCCCGTTGCAGACAACCTATCTAGGTTAGAAAATGTTCTTGATGACCCACTACCTATTGATGATAGCTTTCCTGATGAACAATTAAATGTAATGCTTCTCATAATACCCCATGGTATGTCGATTATGATAATTACATTGTTGCTAAATTTATACAACCTAGTTTCACATACCAGCAAAAGAAAATGTTTTTCTATGATTTAAGAAATTACTTTTGGGATGACCCACACCTTTATAAAGGAGTAGATAGTGTTATCAGACGTTGTGTACCTCAGCATGAACATGAACAGATCCTACGCAAGTGCCACTCCGAGTCTTATGGAGGACACCACACTGGAGATAGAATTGCACATGAGGTATTGCAATGCGGGTTCTATTGGCCCACTCTCTTCAAGGATGCCCGTAAGTTTGTCTTGTCTTGTGATCAATGTCAAAGAATTGGTAATATTAGTAGACATCGGGAAATGCCTATGAATTATTCACTTGTAATTGAACCATTTGATGTTTGGGGCTATGACTATATGGGACCTTTTCCTTCCTTTAATGGGCATACACATATTTTAGTTGTTGTTGATTACGTTACTAAGTAGGTAGAAGTTATTCCAACTAGTAGTGATGATCATAACACTTCTATTAAGATGCTTAAAGAAGTTATTTTTCCAAGGTTTGGAGTCCCTAGATATTTAATGACTGATGGTGGTTCACATTTTATTCATGGTGCTTTTCATAAAATGTTTGCTAAGTATGATGTTAATCGTAGAATTGCATCTCCGTATCATCCTCAGTCTAGTTGTCAAGTAGAATTGAGTAATAGAGAGATTAAATTAATTTTGCAAAAGACTGTTAATAGATCTAGAAAGAATTGGTCTAAGAAACTTGATGAGGCTTTGTGGGCTTATAGAACTGCTTATAAGAACCCTATGGGTATGTCTCCGTATAAAATGGTTTACAGAAAAGCATGTCACTTACCTATTGAGTTGGAACGTAAGGCATATTGGGCTATTAAAGAGATCAAATATTATTTCAAACTTGCCGGTGAGAAGAGGTTATTTGACATTAGCTCACTCGATAAATGGAGAACCCAAGTCCATGAGAATGCCAAGTTGTTTAAAGAAAAAGGTAAAAGATGGCATGATAAAAGGATACAAAGCGCGAGTTTAATGTAGGTCATCATGTTTTGCTATGAAACTCTCATTTAAGATTTTTTGTAGGAAAGCTTCTCTATAAATGAGAAGGCCCTTACATTATCGAGGAGGTCTATTGTTCCGGCGCCATAAAAATCAACAACGCCGAAGGCACAAATCTGAAGGTGGTACACGGTCAAAGAATCAAACATTATATCTCCGGTACTCCTATAAATGTTGAGACCAATACAATTAATATCGTAACACCGGAGGAGTACATAAGGGATACTTTCCAGAATGTTCCAGACTCTGAAAAGGAATAGGTATGTGGTACGGTAAGTAAACCGACTCCAAAACGTTTCCAATGATAAATTTCCTCCGTTTTGGAATATTTAAAAAATTAGGAAAATTAAAAGTAGTCCAAAAGAGACACGAGGCCACCACAAGGGTGGAGGGCATGCCCTACCCCCTGGGCGCACCCCCCATCCTTGTGGCCACCTCGTGTGCCTTCCGGACTCTGTTTTCTTGCAAAATACTTCTTATGGTCGGTAAAAAAATTATATAATCTCCCGAAGGTTTTAACCACCGTACCACACAAATATCTCTTGTTTTTGTTTCGTGCTGTTTTCTGCCAGGGTTTTCAAGGCCGGGCATCATGCCATCCCCCTCCTCCAACAATGCGGGCAACGATGCGTGGCTGATGAAGATAGAGATGAAGCAAGAAGAACCCGGGAAAATCAACGAAGGTGATAAAATCAAGAAGGCCGTGGAAGATCAAGCTCTAGCAACTGAAGAAGAACACAAGCTTCAACCTCACTACGATTGTCTTACTCCTACTAAAATTGAAGCTTTCATGATCATTGAAATTGTTCGTGTGCAAAACAAGTATCTCACTCGTGAAAATATTCTGTTGCAAGAGTACATCACCGCACTCAAGGGCATTATTCACAAATTGGAGAATCTCCTACGCTCGATGTGTGAGACGACTTCATCAACGACTTCATCAACAACTCCATCATCACCACCTCTGAAGAAAGGGATCTTAATACATTGGTATGGGCACCCCCCTTGGCAACTGCCAAGCTAGGGGGAGTGCCCCGATATCGTATCACCATCACACCTTTATCTTTATCGCTTTTCTTAGTTCGATCCTTTTGGTTATGTCTTGATCTAGTAGAATAATTTTTTTAGTATGATCTAGCCTTGAGTTTTTCTTTATGTTCCCTCTATGTAATTGAGTCCATGAGATATATAATAAAGAGTATTTTTGAGTAAAGGGCTTTGCTTTCTTCCTATGATCTTAAGGGAATTAAATAAAAGAAAGAATAAAAAGAAATAAAAAGATCATATATTGATCTTATGGAGAGTAATGACTTCACATATAAATAGTATGATGAATAAAAGTTGTTGAGAGTTGACAAATATAGTTTTGGTCATTGTTGCAATTAATAGGAAGTAATAAAGAAAGAGAGGTTTCACATATAAATATATTATCTTGGACATCTTTTGTAATTGTGAGCACTCATTAAAATATGACATGCTAAAAAGTTGATGTTGGACAAGGAAGATAACATAATGAGTTATGTTTGCTTATATCAGAATAGAAGTTATATTGTCATGGATCATCCAACATGTTGAGTTTGCCTTTCCCTCTCATGCTAGCCAAATTCTTTGCACCAAGTAGAGATACTACTTGTGCTTCCAAATATCCCTAAACCCAGTTTTGCCATGAGAGTCCACCATACCTACCTATGGATTGAGTAAGATCCTTCAAGTAAGTTTTCATCAGTGCAAGCAATAAAAATTGCTCTCTAAATATGTATGATTTATTAGTGTGAAGAAAATAAGCTTTATACGAACTTGTGATAAGGAAGAAATAAAAGCGATGGATTGCATAATAAAGGTCCTTATCACAAGCGGCAATATAAAGTGACGTTCTTTTGCATTAAAATTTTATGCATCCAACCATAAAAGTGCATGACAACCTCTACTTCCCTCTGTGAAGGGCCTATCTTTTACTTTTATCTCCTACCCTTATACAAGAGTCATGGTGATCATCACCTTTCCTAGTTACACTTTTTCCTTTCGCAAGCTCTGTGTGTTGGAGGGATCCGGATATATATATATATATCCACTCGGATGTAGGTTTTCATAAAGCATTATTGTTGACATTACCCATGAGGTAAGAGGTTGGGAGGCGAAACTATAAGCCCCTATATTTCTCGATGTCCGATTGAAACTTTGTACCCATAAGTACCGCGTGAGTGTTAGCAATTTTGAAAGATTATATGATAGTTGAGTATGTGGACTTGCTGAAAAGCTCTTTAATTGCCTCTTTCTGATGTTAGCATAAATTACAATTGCTTTAATGACTGAGATCATAGTTTGTTAGTTTTCAATAAAGTTTCTGATTCATACTTTACCTTGTGAACGAATTGCTACTTTAGCATAAGAAATTATATGGCATTATATGTTGCTGTTCTAAAGATGACCATGATGCCCTCATGTCTGTATTTTATTTTATCGACACCTCTATCTCTAAACGTGTGGACATATTTATCGACATCGGCTCTCGCTTGAGGACAAGCGAGGTCAAAGCTTGGGGGAGTTGATACATCCATTTTGCATCATGATTTCATATTGATATTTAATGCATTATGGGTTGTTATTACACATCATCTCACAATACTTATGCCTATTCTCTCTTATTTTACAAGGTTTACATGAAGAGGGAGAATGCCGGCAGCTGGAATTCTGGGCTGGAAAAGGAGCAAATATTAGAGACCTATTCTGCACAACTCCAAAAGTCCTAAAACTTCACGGAGCATGTTTTTGGAATAAATAAAAAATATTGGGAGAAGAAAGTACCAGAGGGGGGCCACCAGCCATCCACAAGGGTGGAGGGCGCGCCCTACCCCCTGGGCGCGCCCCCTGACCTTGTGGGCCCCCTGGCAGGCCTCCGGTGCCCATCTCTGGCTATATGGTGTCTTTTACCCCGGAAAAAAAATCAAGAAGAAGCTTTCAGGAGGATGCGCCGCCATCTCAAGGCGGAACCTGGGCAGAACCGATCTAGGGCTCCGGCAAAGCTGTTCTGTCGGGGAAACATCCCTCCGGGAGGGAGAAATCATCGCCATCGTCATCACCATTGATCTTATCAACGAGAGGGGGTTAACCTCCATCAACATCTTCACCAACACCATCTCCTCTCAAACCCTAGTTCATCTCTTGCATTCGATCTTGGGCCCAAAACCTCAGATTGGTACCTGTGGGTTGCTGTAGGATCGAGCAGAGGTGTCTAGAGGGGGGGGGGGTGATTAGACCCTCAACAAGAAAAAGTAGCAGTTTTCAATTTCTTTAAGTTAAGGTGGAGGTTTAGCACAAGTTTAAACATTCACAATACATTTCAAGCAAGCATGGCAAGAGTATATGAGCAGCGGAAAGTAAAGCATGCAACTTGCTAGAAAGTAAAGGGATGGGATTGGAGTATTGCTACCTCTTGAGCATGCGTTGGTTTTCCCTTGAAGATGAAAGGGTGATGCAGCAAAGTAGCATAAGTATTTCCCTCAGTTTTTGAGAACCAAGGTATCAATCCAGTAGGAGATTACACGCAAGTCGCCTAGTACCTGCACAAACAATCAAGAACCTTGCAACCAACGCGATAAAGGGGTTGTCAATCCCTTCACGGCCACTTGCAAAAAGTGAGGTCTGATAAAGATAATAAGATAAATATTTTTGGTATTTTTGTTGTATAGATTGAAAAGTAAAGATTTCAAAATAAAATAAATAGTAAACTAAAATTGTAGATCGGAAATTTATATGATATAAAATAGACCCGGGGCCATAGGTTTCTAGTGGCTTCTCTCATGATAACATGTATTACGGTGGGTGAACAAATTACTGCCGAGCAATTGATAGAAAAGCGCATAGTTATGAGAATATCTAGGCATGATTATGAACATAGGCATCACGTCCGTGTTAAGTAGACCAAAATGATTCTGCATCTACTACTATTACTCCACACATCGACCGCTATCCAGCATGCATCTAGAGTATTAAGTTCGTCAAAATAGAGTAATGCTTTAGGTAACATGACATGATGTAGAGGGATAAACTCAAGCAATATGATATAAACCCCATCTTTTTATCCTCGATGGCAACAATACAATACATGCCTTGCTGCCCCTACTGTCACTGGGAAAGGACACCGCAAGATTGAACCCAAAGCTAAGCACTTCTCCCATTGCAAGAAAGATCAATCTAGTTGGCTAAAGTAAACCGATAATTCGAAGAGACTTGCAAAGATATCAAATCATGCATATAAAAATTCAGAGAAGAACCAAATATTTTTCATAGATAAACTTGATCATAAATCCACAATTCATCGGATCTCGGCAAACACACCGCAAGAGAATATTACATCAAATATATCTCCAAGAGCATCGAGGAGAACTTTGTACTGAGAACCAAAGAGAGAGAAGAAGCCATGTAGCTAATAACTATGGACCCAAAGGTCTGTGGTAAACTACTCACACATCATCGGAGAGGCTATGGTGTTGATGTAGAAGCCCTCCGTGATCGATTCCCCCTCCGGTAGGTCGCCGAAAAAGGTCCCCAGATGGGATATCATGGGTACAGAAGGTTGTGGCAGTGGAAAAGTGGTTTCGTGGCTCCCCTGGATGTTTTTATGGGTATAAGAGTATATATATAGGCGAAAGAAGTACGTCGGTCGAGCTACGAGGGGCCCACGAGGGTGGGGGTGTGCCTACCCCCTGGGTGCGCCCTCCTGCCTCGTGGCCGCCTCGTTGCGTCTCTGACTTCTACTCCAAGTCTCCTGGATGACGTTTGCTCCAAGAAAGATCCTCGCGAAGGTTTTGTTCCATTTGGATTCCGTTCGATATTCCTTTTCTGCGAAACACTGAAATAGGCAAAAAACAGAAACTGGCACTAGGCCTCCGGTTAATAGGTTAGTCCCAAAAATAATATAAAATTGCATATTAAAGCACATTAAACATCCAAAACAGATAATATAATAGCATGGAACAATAAAAAATATAGATACGCTGGCGACGTATCAGCATCCGCACGCTTAATTCCTGCTCGCCATCGAGTACGTAAACGATAAAAACAGAATTTTTGATGTGCAATGCTTCCTAACATAATATTCAATGTAGTTTTCTTTATTGTGGCATGAATATTCAGATCCGAAAGATTCAAGACAAAAGTTTAATATTGACATAAAATAATAATACTTCAAGCATACCAACCAAGCAATTATGTCTTCTCAAAATAACATAGCCAAAGAAAGCTCATCCCTACAAAATCATATAGTTTGGCCATGCTTCATTTTCATCACACAAAATGCTCCCATCATGCACAACCCCGATAACAAGCCAATCAATTGTTTCATACTTTAGTATTTTCAAACTTTTTCAACTTTCACACAATACATGATCGCGAGCCATGGACATAGCACTATAGGTGGAATAGTATATGATGATTGAGGTTGTGTGGAGAAGACAAAAAAGGAGAAAGTCTCACATCGACATGGCTAATCAACGGGCTATGGAGATGCCCATCAATTGATGTCAATGCGAGGAGTAGGGATTGCCATGCAATGGATGCACTTGAGCTATAATTGTATGAAAGCTCAACAAAAGAAACTAAGTGGGTGTGCATCCAACTTGCTTGCTCACGAAGACCTAGGGAATTTTGAGGAAGCACATTGTTGGAATATACAAGCCAAGTACTATAATGAAAATTCCCACTAGTATATAAACGTGACAAAATAAGAGACTCTCTATCATTAAGATTATGGTGCTACTTTGAAGCACATGTGTGGAAAAAGGATAGTAACATTGCCCCTTCTCTCTTTTTCTCTCATTTGTTTGGGCCTTCCCTTTTTTTATTTGGCCTTTCTCTTTTTTATATTTCCTCACACGGGACAATGCTCTAATAATGATGATCATCACACTTCTATTTATTTACAACTCAAATATTACAACTCGATACTAGAACAAAATATGACTCTATATGAATGCCTCCGGCGGTCTACCGGGATGTGCAATGATTCAAGAGTGACATGTATAAAAATTATGAGCGGTCGCTTTGCCACAAATATGATGTCAACTACATGATCATGCAAGGCAATATGACAATTATGAAGCGTGTCATACTAAATGGAACGGTGGAAAGTTGCATGACAATATATCTCGGAATGGCTATGGAAATGCCATAATAGGTATAAGGAGGTTGTTTTAAGGAAGATATAAGGAGGATTATGTGTGATAGAGCGTATCATATCACGGGGTTTGGATGCACCGGCGAAGTTTGCACCAACTCTCGAAGTGAGAAAGGGCAATGCACGGTACCAAAGAGGCTAGCAATGATGGAAGGGTGAGAGTGCGTATAATCCATGGACTCAACATTAGTTATAAAAAACTCACATACATATTGCAAAAACCTAAAAGTCATCAAAAACCAAGCACTACATGCATGCTCCTAGGGGGATATATTGGTAGGAAAAGACCATCGCTCGTCCCCGACCGCCACTCGTAAGGAGGACAATCAAAGAAACACCTCATGCTTCAAATTTGTTGCACAACGGTTACCATACGTGCATGCTACGGGACTTGCAAACCACAACACAAGTATTTCTAAAATTCACAAATACTCAACTAGCATGACTAATATCACCATCTTCATATCTCAAAACAATCATCAAGTATCAAACTTCCCATAGTATTCAATGCACTCTATATGAAAGTTTTTATTATACCCGTCTTGGATGCCTATCATATTAGGACTAATTTCATAACCAAAGAAAATTACCATGCTATTCTACAAGACTCTCAAAATAATATGAGTGAAGAATGAGATATCAATAATTTCTATAAAATAAAACCACCACCGTGCTCTAAAAAGATATAAGTGAAGCACTGGAGCAAAATTATCTAGCTCAAAAGATATAAGTGAATCACATAGAGTATTCTATTAAATTCTGATTCATGTGTGTGTCTCCCAAAAGGTGTGTACAGCAAGGATTATTGTGGTAAACTAAAAAGCAAAGACTCAAATCATACAAGACGCTCCAAGCAAAACAAATATCATGTTGTGAATAAAAATATAGCCTCAAGTAAAGTTACCGATAGATGAAGATGAAAGAGGGGATGCCTTCCGGGGCATCCCCAAGTTTAGGATTTTGGTTGTCCTTGAATTTTACCTTGGGGTGCCTTGGTCATCCCCAAGCTTAGGCTCTTGCCACTCCTTGTTCCAAAATCCATCAAATCTTTACCAAAAAACTTGAAAACTTCACAACACAAAACTCAACGGAAAATCTCATGAGCTCCGTTAGTATAAGAAATCAAATGACCACTTTAATGTACTGTAATTAACTCATTATTTATTTATATTGGTGTTAAACCTACTGTATTCCAAATTCTCTATGGTTCATACCCCAATATAATAGCCATAGATTCATCAAAATAAGCAAACAACACACACAAAAACAGAATCTGTCAAAAACAGAACAGTCTGTAGCAATCTGGAGGTTTTGAATACTTCTGTAACTCTAAACATTATGAAAAATTAGGAAGACCTAAATAATTCGTATATTAATCAACTGCAGTTGGAATTGGTATTTTATCACTCTCTGGTAAAAAATGAAAATTATTCTTGTGAGAGCATACTTTCTGTTTTTTCAGCAAGATCAAACAACAATCACCCAAGAAGATCCTAAAGGCTTTACTTGGCACAAACACTAATTAAAACATAAAAAACACAATCATAACAAAGGATAGATTATTTATTTATTACTAAACATGAAAAAAATCAAGGAACAAAAATAAAATTGGGTTGCCTCCCAACAAGCGCTATTGTTTAACGCCCCTAGCTAGGCATAAAAGCAAGAATAGATCTAGGTATTGTCATCTTTGGTATGCAATCCATAAGTGGCTCTCATAATAGATTCGTAAGGTAATTTAATTTTCTTTCTAGGAAAGTGTTCCATGCCTTTCCTTAATGGAAATTGGAATCTAATATTTCCTTCTTTCATGTCAATAATTGCACCAATCGTTCTAAGGAAAGGTCTACCAAGAATAATAGGACATGTAGTATTGCAATCTATATCAATAATAATGAAATCTATGGGCACATAATTCCTATTTGAAACAATAATAAAATCATTAATTCTTCCCATAGGTTTCTTAATGGTGGAATCCACAAGGTGCAAATTTAAAGAACAATCATCAAATTCACGGAAACCTAACATATCACACAAAGTTTTTGGAATCGTGGAAACACTAGCACCCAACTCACATAAAGCATAGCATTCATAATCTTTAATGTTAATTTTAATAGTAGGTTCCCACTCATCATAAAGTTTTCTAGGGAAAGAAACTTCTAGTTCAAGCTTTTCTTCATGGGATTGCCTTAAAGCATCAACGATATGTTTAGTACAAGCTTTATTTTGATCATAAGCATGAGGAGAATTTAACATGGATTGCAACAAGGAAATACAATCTATCAAAGAGAAATTATCATAATTAAATTCCTTGCAATCCAAAATAGTGGGTTCATTGCTATGTAAATTTTGACCTCTTCAATCACACATTTATAATTTTAGCATCAAGATCCAAAAATTCCGTATCATTGGGACGCCTTTTAACTAAAGTTGACTCATCTCGAGTTCCATATTTATCAAGATTCATATTGGCAAACAAATTTTTAAGAGGAGACACATCAATCACTTTTAGATCTTCATCATTATTATCATGAAAACTAGAAGAACACGCTTTTACGAAGCAATCTTTTTTAGCACGCATCCTAGTGGTTCTTTCTTTGCATTCATCGATGGAAATTATCATGGCTTTTAGAGACTCATTGATATCATGCTTAGGTGGAATAGATCTAAGTTTCAAAGAGTCAACATCAAGAGAAATTCTATCCACGTTCCTAGCCAACTCATCAATCTTAAGCAATTTTTATTCAATCAAAGCATTGAAATTCTTTTGCGAATTCATATTCTTTAACACTAGTCTCAAAATTAGAGGGTATCTTATTAAAATTTCCAGAAGAGTTGTTGTAGGAATTACCATAATTATTAGAGGAATTACTAGGAAACTGCCTAGAATTAAAGTTTCCTCTATACTCGTTGTTACCAAAATTGTTCCTACCAACAAAATTCACTTCCATAGATTCATTATTATTCTCAATCAAAGTGGAAAAAGGCATATCATTAGGATCAGAATAACCACTCTTATTAGCAAACAATTTCATAAGTTCATCCATCTTTCCACTCAAAACATTAATCTCTTCAATCGCATGAACCTTTTTACTAGTGGATCTTTCAGTATGCCACTGAGAATAATTAACCATAATATTATCTAGGAGTTTAGTAGCTTCTCCTAAAGTGATTTCCATAAAAGTGCCTCCTGTGGCTGAATCTAAAAGATTTCTAGAAGCAAAATTTAATCCGGCATAATTTTTTTTGTATAATCATCCATAAATTCAAACCATGTGTAGGGCAATTACGTATCATTAATTTCATCCTCTCCCAAGATTGTGCAACATGTTTGATCAAGTTTCTTAAAATTCATAATATCGTTTCTAAGAGAGATGATCTTAGCAGGAGGAAAATACTTAGAGATAAAAGCATCTTTGCACTTATTCCAGGAATCAATACTCTTTTTAGGCAAAGAAGAGAACCAAGTTTTAGCACGATCTCTAAGAGAAAATGGAAATAGCTTCAATTTAACAATATCATTATCCACATATTTCTTATTTTGCATATCACACAAATCAACAAAGTTGTTTAGATGGGTAGCGGCATCTTCACTAGGAAGGCCAGAAAATTGATCTTTCATGACAAGATTCAACAAAGCAGCATTAATTTCACAAGATTCAGCATCGATAATAGGAGGAATCGGAGTGCTAATAAAATCATTGTTGTTTGTATTGGACAAGTCACATAATTTAGTATTATCTTGAGGCATCATGACAAACAATCAATCCAACACATAATCACTCAAGAAGCGAGCGAAAAGAGGCGAACGGAAAAAGGGGCGAATAAAACGGCAAAGGTGAAGTGGGGGAGAGGAAAACGAGAGGCAAATGGCAAATAATGTAATGCGAGGGAGAAGAGTTTGTGATGGGTACTTGGTATCTCTTGACTTGAGCGTAGATCTCCCTGGCAACGCTGCCAGAAATCCTTCTTGCTACCTCTTGAGCATGCGTTGGTTTTCCCTTGAAGAGGAAAGGGTGATGCAACAAAGTAGCATAAGTATTTCCCTCAGTTTTTGAGAACCAAGGTATCAATCCAGTAGCAGATTACACACAAGTCGCCTAGTACCTGCACAAACAATCAAGAACCTTGGAACCAACGCGATAAAGGGGTTGTCAATCCCTTCATGACCACTTGCAAAGTGAGATATGATAAAGCTAATAAGATAAATATTTTTGCTATTTTTGTTGTATAGATTGAAAAGTAAATATTGCAAAATAAAATAAATAGTAAACTAGAATTGTAGAGCGGAAACTTATACGATATAAAATAGACCCAGGGGCCATAGGTTTCACTAGTGGCTTCTCTCTTGATAGCATGTATTAAGGTGGGTGAACAAAATATTGCCGAGCAATTGATAGAAAAGCGCATAGTTATGAGAATATCTAGGCATGACTATGAACATAGGCATCACGTCCGTGTTAGGTAGACCGAAACGGTTCTGCATCTACTACTATTACTCCACACATCGACCGTTATCGAGCATGCATCTAGAGTATTAAGTTCATAAGAACAGAGTAATGCTTTAGGCAAGATGACATCATGTAGAGGCATAAACTCAAGCAATATGATATAAACCCCATATTTTTATCCTCGATGGCAACAATACAATACGTGCCTTGCTTCCCCTACTTTCACTGGGAAAGGACACAACAAGATTGAAACCAAAGATAAGAACTTCTCCCATTGCAAGAAAGATCAATCTAGTAGGCCAAACTAAACCGATAATTCAAAGAGACTTGCAAAGATATGAAATCATGCATATAAGAATTCAGAGAAGAACTAAATATTGTTCATAGATAAACTTGATCATAAATCCACAATTCATCGGATCTCGGCAAACACACTGCAAAAGAATATTACATCGAATAGATCTCCAAGAACATCGAGGAGAACTTTGTATTAAGAGCCAAAGAGAGAGAAGAAGCCATCTAGCTAATAACTATGGACCCGAAGGTCTATGGTAAACTACTCACACATCATCAGTGAGGCTATGGTGTTGATGTAGAAGCCCTCCATGATTGATTCCCCCTTCGGCAGGTCGCCGGAAAAGGTCCCCAGATGGGATCTCATGGGTACAGAAGGTTGCGGCAGTGGAAAAGTGGGTTTGCTCCCTAGATGTTTTTAGGGTATAAGAGTATATATATAGGCGAAAGAAGTACGTCGGTGGAGCTACGAGGGGCCCACGAGGGTGGGGGTGCGCCTACCCCCTGGGTGCGCCCTCCTGCCTCTTGGCCGCCTCGTTGCATCTCTGACTTCTACTCCAAGTCTCCTAGATGACGTTTTCTCCAAGAAAGATCCTCGCGAAGGTTTCATTCAGTTTGGATTCCGTTCAATATTCCTTTTCTTCGAAACACTGAAATAGGCAAAAAAATAGAAATTGGCACTGGGCCTCTGGTAAGTGCATATTAAATCCCATTAAACATCCAAAACAGATAATATAATAGCATGGAACAATAAAAAATTATAGATACGTTGGAGAAGTATCAAGTATGCAAACACAATTGGAGACACGGAGATTTTTAGCGTGGTTCTGATAGGTGGTGCTATCATACATCCACGTTGATGGAGACTTCAACCCACGAAGGGTAACGGTTGCGCGAGTCCATGGAGGGCTCGACCCATGAAGGGTTTTCGAAGAAGCAACTGTCGGGTGGTAGGATCGACATATGCCAACGGGTGGCTTATCATTGCAGGGGCCAATAGAACGTCGCCGGTGCCTGGAAACGGGATGAGGCGTAGACATGCACGCCGGCGAATCTTACCCAGCTTCAGGGCTCTCCGGGGAGATAACACCCCTACTGCTGCTCTGCGGGGTCTCCGCATGGTTACTAAGTTCACAGGTGGCTACAATGCTCCTTGAGCTGTTTGGGGGCGGAAGGAGGAAGAAGGGCTTAGCTCAGCCTGCTTCTTCTCCTTGTAAGTGTGTATGTCTAGAAAGAGAGTCCAACCCTTTGCATGGGTGCACCGGGGGGTTTATATAGGCCTACCCCCCGGGGGTACAATGGAAATCTGACTGGGCGCGGGGCCCAGCTGTCGGTGACTATGCTCGCCGGCTTCTCCGCCGGTTTCTGGGGCCTGCCGGCTGGTGGGTCCCGCCGACTGCCGGCTCCTGGGTCGACAGGCCGGCCCCACCGGCCAGGGCCTTGTCGGCGGCCGGTTACTGTTGCTCCGTGTTTGTTGGCGCAGGCTTGGTCGGGGTAAGCGTGGCTACAGTAGCGCCGCCCTGGCGGGCGATTACTGTAGCCCCGCCGCACCTTGTCTCCTTAATGGGCGTCTCCTTCGAGGAAGGCGGCAGGCCGGCTACGCGAAGCCGACCCTCTGTCTCGCCGGCTTGAGAGGGGGTGTGGCCGTCTTCGGTATCTCTCTGCCCGAAGGGGCCCACTGCCTCGGTGGCCACGCTGGCGGCCCGTCATGGAAGGCGTCAGAGCCGCCGTGGCTACAGTGCCGCGCCGGGCGGGCCGCGGCTGCCCGCACAACGCGCTGTACCAGGCGTGCTCCGGGTTTTGGGGGTGGCAGGCCCCACTGTAGCCACACCCCGCTTCATCATCACAGGATGGACGCGTACGTCGCGGGTACGGCGTTGACTGCTTTATCGGAGCCAGCCCAGCGGTAGCTGGCCGTGCCATAGCCGGCCCTGCCATAGCCGGCCCTGCCGCAGCCGGCCATGCCGTAGCCGGCCCTCCACAGTTTTCTTCATGGGGGTAAAAAGGGCGGGCCGCCCCCCAAGCCGGCAAAGATGGCAGTCGGCTAGGGGGAGGTGGCCCAGGTCTTGAGTCTCCTTATGAGCCGGATGGGCTCATAATTTTTTCTGAGGGGCCAGGGGAAGCCGGCTGGGCTACCCATGGCTATTTACCCCGACAGTAGTCCCCAAAGGCGGGCGAGCTTCATGGCGGACGGAAGGACGGGAAGCTTGGCCGGCTTCATACCGTGAGGGGCCGACTGCGTCGTTGCAGCCGACTTCAGAGCGCTTTTCTTTATTAGGGCGACCGTGGTTGACCCGCGGACCGGCCGCGGGCCCCATGACGAGCCACGTGGCGGGGAAGTCCTGCCGTCGCACGCGCGCGACGGGACGCCGCCACAGGCCTGGGCCCGCCACTCCCAGGCCTCGGCCCGGGCGCAGATCTTCTGTGGCCCGAGGGGGCTGCACGTCTCCCCGCGGCCGTTACCTCGCGTCATCAAGGCGCGTAATTAACGCGGGCATGGGGGAGATGGGCATGATCGATCCCCATGATCCCCCACGCCGCGCCTCCTCGTCTCTGGCGCACGAGCCTACAAGTAGGGGGGGGAGGGGGAGAGGCACGGGCCTGTTCGCTCCCCCGCTCCCCGTCCCTCCTGCTCTTCTTCTTCTTGCTCTTCTTCTTCCTCGCGCCCGACGCAGTTTCGCGCCGTAGCCCACCCACGCCGCCATGGCGCTGGCTTTGTCAAGCTCGTGGGACGGGTCCAATGTCCACGACGAGCACATCGAGTTCCTCCGCCAGACCCGGCGTCTGCCCGCCGCCGACCTGGGGCTACCGGTCGAAATCCCTGTCTCCAGCAGGGAACGCTTCCATCTCCCGGCTTCGGGTGATGATCCAGTCGGAAGGTCTGTGCGCGTCCGACTTGGTAACCTCCTTCGTCGAGCGCCGGATCTTGCCTCTTCAAAGCCGGCCGCACATGATGTGCCAAATGAGTGGCCGGTTCGATCCTTGCCGGCTGAGCACATGGGAGATGCCCCATGCCGAGGTGGCTCTGATGGCGAACTACGTCGCCAACTTGAAGCTCACCGACGAGTGGCAATTCGGCAAGGCGCCGTACTCCCGCGCCCAGCCTCCGCCTGTGGTAAGTTTTTCTTCTCGTCGTCTGCCGGCTTGGGTTAGCTGGCCTCTGACCAGGCGGCTATTTTTTCTTTTTTCTCTTCATCAGAATCCTCTCCTCCCGCCGCCAGCCGGGGCAGCCGGAGTCGACCGAGAGTACGCCCCGGACCGCACGGTGGACGACCCCGACGACCCGGATCTCTCCGCCGTCGCCATGGAGGACGCCGCCACGGGGACGCCGCCGAGCCCGGCGGCACCGGGTTCTCGGCCAGTTTCGACGACTGGCCGGACGATTATGAAGCCGAAGAACTCCCGCGCCGCTAGCCGGCAACCGACTGCCGCGGCGCGAGCTCGTCTGCCGCGCCGCCAGCCGGCAACCGACCGCCGCGGCGCGAGCTCTTCGGAAGCCGGCCGAAGAAGCCGAAGGCCTCCGCCGCGGCCACAAAGCGCGAGGAGGCGGCGGCGAAGGCGGCCCGCTTCCGGAAGGCGGTGAAGAAGCCCCCGTCAGTTTCCGCGTAAGTCTAGTAGCCGCCTGCATGCTTGTTATTCTGAAGTCTTCTTTTCTTGAATGGTTTTCTGATTTCCTGAGCAGGGCGCCGCTCTCCCTCGAGCGAGGCCCGGCCGGCTCCGTGGTCGGGCCGAGTGCCGGATCCTCAGGGTCCCGCCGAGTGGACCCCCGCGCCGAACTTGACGCAGCCACGGAGCGCAACGCTCACGAGGCGCGCCGAGAGAGGGAGGCGGCGGAGCGGGAGGCGGCGGAGTGGGAGGCCGCCCAGACGGCGCCAGGGCGAGCGAGCGCGGCGGCCGAGACTCCGTCGGAGCGGGCGGTCGTGGAGACGGAGGTGGAAGGCGCGCACAGCCAGACTCCGCTGCTCGCCATCCCCCTCCAGACCTTGGATCCGGACATCCCTCTGCCCACGGCGGAGGAGATTATCCCCGAGCAGCCGCCGGTGCAGAGGGACGAGGTCTTCGAGGGATCCGTTGAGAGGACGTCGCCAGCAGCGCCAGCCGGAGCAGGCGAAGGCGGCCGATCGTCGGCGGTGCCGGAGGAGCCGGCCCGGGCCGCACCCGAGGCCGGAGCCGGCCTTGAGATCGAGCCGGTGGCGAGCCGGCCCGCCGGAGGGGGCACGGCCCCGTCGTACACGCGCCGAGCCGCGGGGGCCGAGCGGACGGCAGACGCCTTGGAGGCGGCCAGCTCCGCTACGTCCGGCTGGACTCCTAGCGGAGGGAGCGGCGAGCTGAACGTCGCGGCTCAAGAGGTTCGGAGCCGGCTGCAGGCACAGGCCGGCCTCCTGAGGCAATTCACTCAGGAGTTTCTGTCGACGCGGTCTGCAATCCGGGTAAGTCTTCACTCCTTGACCGCTCTGGTCCTTTGAATTTTTTCCGTGGGGGTGCGCGCTAGCGCACCCACTGGGTGTAGTCCCCGAGATCCGGGCCGACTGCAACGCAGTCGGGTCGGATCTTACTAGACGACTATGTTGACTATTTTTTTTGATCTTCAGGATTATCACAACTCTCGCGCGGCCGCCTTCAACTCCCAGGCTTGGGAGCTAAGCCGGAGGACCGAAGACCTCGCCAGCAGCCGGCGTAAGTGTTTTGTCATTATTAATTTCTCGTGGGGGCGCGACAGCGCACCCACTGGGTGTAGTCCCCGAGATCCGGGCCGACTGCAGCGCAGTCGGGTCGGATCTTACTTGACGACTTTTCCTTTGCTAACTTTTCTCTTTATTTCTTGCTCGCGCAGAGGCCAACGCCGACCTGTGGAGGGAACTCGGCGTGGTGCAGGCCGCTCTTCGTGCCAAGGACGCCGAGTACGCTGACTTGGCTCAAGAGCGCGACCGCCTGGCGACGAAACTGGCCGACCAAGACGAGAGCCACAAGGCGGCCCTGCAAAAGGCGCAGGACGGCGAGGCTACCCTGAGGGCGGAGTTCGAGGCCAGGGAGGCGAGCTGGGCCGAGACGCGCCGGGCGCTGGAAGAAGGCTTCGGCCGGGTCGGGGAT
The DNA here is from genome assembly GCA_034509565.1 of Triticum monococcum. Taxonomy (NCBI): domain Eukaryota; kingdom Viridiplantae; phylum Streptophyta; class Magnoliopsida; order Poales; family Poaceae; genus Triticum; species Triticum monococcum. The sequence goes on from CM067843.1 coordinate 483,479,735, forward strand.
CTCATTCATGGTAGGCTGTCTTTCTTGCTCTTCTTCCATTCGCCGGCCGCCTATGGTTTTGTTTTGACTTGTGTTTGCTATCTTGTGCAGAGTACTTCCCCGGCCAGTCCGTCCTTGCCGCCCAAGCCATCGAAGCCTACCGCGAGGAGCAACGTCAGGCCGGGGTTGTGATTCCGCCGGATGCGAACCGGACGTTGTCGGAGCAGCTTGTCGCCGTCCAGGCGCGGCTGCAGCCGGCCCACCGGTTGCTCCGCCGGCTCCAACGCGCCGGGGCGACGATGCTGGCCGCGCTCTGGCCCGGCCAGACAATTCCCCGGACCCCAAGTCGGACGGCCGACTGGCTCGAAGTCGCAGTCGGCCGCTTCGAGGCCTGGAAGGCGTCCGCGGCCCGTCTTGGAGCCGGGCGCGCGCTGGAGTTCGTCCGCGCGTGGTACCCAGGGCTAAGCCTGGACCAGCTGCGGACGTGGCGGTCGGAAGCCGACGCCGAGCTGGAGGAGGTGCGGCCGGTGATTGCGCAACGCGCCTCGACGATCGCTGAGTGTACCGACACCAGCGTCTTCGCGCCGGAGCTGAACGACGATGGCGCTGCCCAGCCGGAGGAATGGTTCGGGCTGAACCCGGCGGACGGCGAGGACTCGGCGGAAGAGATCGCCTCCACCGACGAGGGCGAGGACGACGAGGAGGAGGACAACGAAGACGCCGAGCCGACTGGTGGGGCGGCCGACCGTCCCCCAGCCGATCGTGCCTCTGGCAACGAGCCACGCGGGAGCGCGCCCTCTGCCGGAGAAGACGATCAAGCTGAGGTTGGCCAGCCGGCCGCTCCTCCAGCCGGCGCGACTACTTCCGTCGCCTAATCCAGCTCGTCTGCGGCCCCGCCGGCTTGATCTGCCGTTCTTTTTGTCCCTGTCTTTCTTTTTGGACAAATTTAAGTTTCTGCAATTCCACCCACTGGGGGTGTATCGAACAATGCTGGATGTCGACCTCTCTGGAGGCTTTTTGTGTAATATATTAATATATGCATGTGTTGGCGTTCATCCGAGTGTACTTTTTGTCCTTAGGCTCTTTCCTTTGCTGCCTTCCGTCTTTGGGAAGGCAAGTACTTGAGTTTTCTTGGATTTGAAGTAGACTGAATGTAAGCCGGCCGGCCGGCTACTCTGGTAGTCGGTCGGTGTGAGGCAGTCAGCCGGCTTTTGTTATATATGCGAGCCTGTTTGGTCCCTAGCCGTTTTTCATGTGGGTACCCTTTCCGGCTAGTGGCTCTTGCCAGCCGGGCAGTCGGTTCTTCGAGCTGCGGTTTCGACAAGAGGCAAGCCTGGGTGTCGGCACATTACTTGTCTGACTGCGGGTAGGGCTCCTAATATAACTCTAGTCGGCCAGTCCCCGGGCCGACTCGTCGGACCCGGTACCGGACAAAATAAATGAAAAGGTAATATCATACGCATGATAACTTTCATTCATAAAACAACGGGTGGCAGTCCCCGAGTCTTTCTCGGGGAGCCTACTATATCATACTAAATACAAAAGTGGGCATGACACATACTGCACTTTAACTGTAAAACTTCCGAAGGAGATTTGCGTTCCACGGTCGCTCCGACTCCTTGCCGGAGTCGTCTCTCTTGCGTGCCTTCGGCTTCTGCGCGTCGATGAGGTAGTAGGCGTCGTTGCCCAAGGCTCTGCTGATGATGAAGGGGCCTTCCCAGGGGGCTGCGAGCTTGTGCTGGCCGGCTGTTCGCTGGATCAGCCGGAGCACAAGGTCGCCCTCCTAGAAGGATCTTGGGCGGACCCTCCGGCTATGGTAGCGGCGCAGACCCTGCTGGTAGATGGCGGACCGGCTGAGGGCTAACAGCCGGGCCTCTTCCAGCAGGTCGACGCCGTCTTCTCGTGCTTCTTTGGCTTCCGCTTCCGTCTACATGGTTACCCGAGGTGAGTCAAACTCGATGTCTGTTGGGATGACCGCCTCGGCACCATATACAAGGAAGAAGGGAGTGAAGCCGGTTGATCTGTTGGGAGTAGTGCGCAGACTCCATAGGACAGCCGGCAGCTCATCGAGCCAGCAGCCGGCTGAACGCTCCAGGGGTACGACCAGTCGAGGCTTGATGCCAGACAGAATGAGGCCATTTGCTCGCTCCACTTGGCCGTTTGACTGCGGGTGGGCGACTGACGCAAGGTCCAGCCGGATACCTCGCGCAGCGCAGAACCGTGCCAGGGCACCTTTGGCAAAGTTCGTGCCGTTGTCGGTGATGATGCTGTGCGGTACGCCGTACCGGGTTGTTATATCTGCAATGAAGGTCACTGCAGTCGGCCCATTCAGCTTCTTGATCGGCTTCGCCTCGATCCACTTGGTGAATTTGTCAACGGCGACGAGCAAATGTGTCATGCCGCCGCGCGCCGTCTTGAATGGGCCCACCATATCCAATCCCCAGACGGTAAAGGGCCAGGTGATGGGAATGGTCTTGAGTGCTGAAGCCGGCATGTGTTGCTGCGAGCTGAAAAGCTGGCAGCCTTTGCAGTGTTTGACTAGCTCTTTGGCGTCATCCAAAGCAGTCGGCCAGAAGAAACCGTGGTGGAAGGCTTTGGCGACCAGTGATCTTGATGCGGCGTGGTGGCCGCATTCTCCTTGGTGTATATCCCTGAGGATCGCGATGCCTTTCTCCTGCTCGACGCATCGCTGCAAGACTCCGGTGGCGCTGCGCTTGACGAGCTCTCTGTTGACGATTGTGTATGCTCCAGCCCGGTGCTGAACTTGTCTTGCTTCGTTTTTGTCAGCCGGCAGGTCATGGTTCACCAAAAAGTTGCGGATGGTTTGGGCCCATGATGGGGCGGCGACCTCCTCAGCCACCAATGTGGCCACAGCCACCAGGGTGGGCGGGCTGGGCGGTGCAGTGCTGGAGTCGGCCGCCGCTTCCTGTGCTGAAGAAATCCCCGGGCCGGCTACCGCAGTCCCCGGGCCAGGTGCGGTAGTCCCCGGGCCGGGTACTGCAGTCCCCGAGCCAAATATTGAAGTCCCCGGGCCGGCTGCTTGATTCTTCGAGCCGGACCCGGCCCCCTTGGGGTTAGGCGGCAAGAAAATGGAGTCGGATTCCAGAGACGGCTTGATTGAAGGCTTGAGGAGGCGCTGCAGGGCGACGCCGGCTGGTATTGCTTGCCGCGTGGAGCCTATTCGTGCCAGAGCATCTGCTGGCTCGTTGTCGGCTCGCGGCACGTGAAGGAACTCACACCCGTCAAAGTATCCGCTGATTTGCTGCACTAGGAAACGGTAGCTCGCCATGTTCGCGTCCTTGGCGTCCCAGTCGCCAGAAGACTGCTGCACCACCAAATCCGAGTCGCCATAGCACAGGATCCGGCGAATACCAAGCTCCTTGGCAAGCCGGAGCCCGTGTATGAGCGCCTCGTACTCGGCTACATTGTTGGAGGCGGCGAAGTGGATCTGCAGCGTGTATCTGAGCTTGTCGCCCTTTGGAGAAGTAAGGATGACGCCGGCTCCCAAGCCGGTGTGCATCTTTGATCCGTCAAAGTGCATGCGCCAATGGGTGGAGTCGGGCGCCGGTGGTAAGTACTGGGTCTCGGCCCAGTCGACGAGGAAGTCGGCCAGCGCTTGCGTCTTGATGGCGGTGCGGGGTTGGTAGAAGATGGTGTAGGGGGCCAGCTCGATGGCCCATTTGGCCACCCGGCCGAATGCATCCCGGCTGCCTATGATGTCGGCAAGCGAGGCAGTGCATACGACCGTGATGGGATGTTCTTGAAAGTACGGCTTCAGCTTCTTGGCGGCGAAGTACACGCCATAGCACATCTTCTGATAGTGCGGGTAATTTTGCTTCGAGGCGGACAGTACCTCGCTCAGGTAGTAAACCGGCCTTTGGACCGGCTGGGCTCGGCCTTCTTCGGGGCGTTCGACCACAATGACGGTGCTGACCACCCGGCTAGTGGCGGCAATATATAGGAGCATGGGCTCCTTCTCAGTCGGTGCCGCTAAGACAGGCAGCGTGGACAGCATTTTCTTCAGCTCGTGGAAAGCTTGGTCGGCCTGGTCGTTCCACTCAAAGTGAGTGCTCTTCTTCATGAGGCGGTAGAGGGGGAGAGCTTTTTCTCCAAGCCGGCTGATGAAGCGGTTAAGAGAGGCCAGGCACCCGGTGAACTTCTGAATCTCTCTGAGCTTGGTTGGGACCGCCATCCTCTCGATGGCCTTGATCTTCACAGGGTTGCACTCTATGCCGCGTTCAGAGACCAGAAAGCCTAGGAGCTGGCCGGCTGGCACTCCGAACACGCATTTCTCCGGGTTGAGCTTGATCCGGAACCGGCGCAGGTTCTCGAATGTCTCCTTCAAGTCTTCCAGCAGAGTGCCACGCTTCTCCGTCTTCACCACAACATCATCCACGTAAACGTGGGCGTTCTTGCCGAGCTGCGTGAGGAGGCACTTCTGCATGCAAGAGAGTGGCGCCGGCATTCCTCAAGCCGAACGTCATAGTCAGGTAGCAGAAGGCTCCAAATGGTGTGATGAAGGCGGTCTTCAGTTGGTCATCCGGGTTCAGCTTGATCTGGTGGTATCACGAGTAGGCATCCAAAAAGCTCAACAACTCGCATCCGGCTGTGGAGTCTATCACTTGATCAATTCTGGGCAGAGCGAAGGGATCTTTTGGGCAGGCTTTGTTGAGGCTCGTGTAATCTATACACATGCGCCACTTGTTATTCTTTTTCAGCACGAGAACCGGGTTCGCGAGCCATTCGGGGAAGAAAACTTCCATGATGAAGCCGGCTGCGAGGAGCCGGGCTATCTCCTCCCCTACGATCCTTCTCTTCTCTTCTGACAGTCGGCGGAGGGGCTGCTTGACTGGTTTAGCATCCTCCCGCACGTGCAATTTGTGCTCGGCGAAATCCTTCGGAACACCCGGCATGTCCTTGGGGGACCATGCAAAGATATCCCGATTCTCACGGAGGAAATCGGCGAGCTCGCCTTCCTATTTGCTATCCAGGCTCGCCCCAATGACGGCAAACCTCTCGGGGTGCTCGGGGTCGAGCTGTATTTTCTTGGTCTCCTTGGCCGGCTGGAAAGATCCTTGGGCATCATACTACTTGGAGTCGGCGGGTTGGTTTAGCTGCTTGCTGGTCAGGGCCACGACCCGGTCCAGCGTCTTCCTCTCGGCTGCGATCACGAGGGATTCGGCCAGCCGACTGCTGGCCGCGGCGCAGTCGGCGGACTTCTTGTAGTCGCCGGCGATGGTGATGACACCCTTTGAGCTCGGTATCTTCATCTTGAGGTAAGCATAGTGGGGGACCGCTATGAACTTGGCTAGGGCGGGTCGGCCAAGCAGGGCATGATAAGGGCTTTCCAGGTCCACCACCTCGAACCAGATTGCTTCCCGGCGGAAATGATCCTTGCTCCCAAAGAGTACGTCGATCTTGAGCTTGCCGATGGGGGCACAGGACAACCCGGGTACGATGCCGTGGAACACCGTTCGAGTCGGCGCAAGTTGCTTGGCCTTGACGCCCAACTTCTCCATGGTGTCGCGGTACAGGATGTTGATGCTGCTTCCGCCGTCGACAGCACGCGGGAGAAGCGTGCAACGCGCGTATCCGTTGCGAGGGTGGCCTCCAGGACCAACGCGTAGGAGCCGGGGGATGGCATCACCTCTGGGTGGTCGGCCCGGCTCCAGCTGATGGGTATCTCCGACCAGTGCATGTGGCCGGCTGGGCTGGTGGCGGCCATGTTGACCTCCTGTTGCTCTCGGCGCTTGCTGCGCCGGTCTTCGGGCTGGCTCGTGAAGACAGCATAAGACGCTTGCTCGTCGGGGAACTCGTCCTGCACGGCGTCGACCGCGGGCCGGGCGGCTTTGGGCGGCGGCGGGCCGGTAGGCGGAGTCGGCGTGAGCCCCTCGCCCTTCGAGATTCGGGCTAGCCAGTTGCATTTGCGGGTCGTGTGGTTGGACGGCTTTGCGCCGCTGTGGAACTTGCACGGGGCATCAAGGGTTTGCTCGTAGGAGAAGGCCGGCTGCCAAGCCGGCCTGCCGCCATTGGGCTTCTTGGGTGCGGGCCGCCCTTCAGGCGGCGTATCTTCGACCGTGGCCACCTGCCGACTGGCGGGAGGCGGCACAGGGCCCTTGCGTTTTTGATCGTTCTGGTGTTGGCGTCGGCCGCCGTCTCCAGCTGGTGCTTTGGGCGCCGGATTGAGCACCTTTCCGGATGCGTCCACCCGGAGCTCGGTCTTCATCGAGGAGTCGGCGGTGGCGTACTTGTAGGCGATGTTTAGGAGCTCGTCGAGGGTAGTCGGCTCATCGCAGAGAAGCTTGTGCTTGATGAGGGTGCACTCTCGGCACCCGGCTGTGAAGTATTCGATGGCTTGCACCTCATGCACCCCCTCGCAGGAGTTGCGAAGCTCGGCCCAACGCGTCAGGTAGTCGCGAGTGGACTCGGCTGGGCCCTGTACGCACAGGGAGAGCTGTCTGGGCTTGGGAGCCCGCTTGTAGGTGCTGGTGAAGTTGCGAACAAAGGCTTCAGTGAAGTCCACCCAGCTGTTGACGCTGAGGGGCTTAAGGCTGTTAAGCCAAGTCCGCGCTGTGCCTTGCAGCATGAGGGGCACGTACTTTACGGCAACGCGCCGGTTGCCATTGGCGATGCTGACGGCTGTGGAGTAGTCGGTCAGCCAGTCTTCCGGCTTCACCGAGCCATTGTACTTGGGTGTGTCTCTTGGGAGCGAGAACCCTTTGGGGAAGGGCTCGTCGCGGATGCGGGGGCCGAAGCAAGGCGGGCCGACATCGTCTTCCTCTTGGGAGCGAGAACCCTTTGGGGAAGGAATCGGGCCAGGCGGTCGATCCGGTGGCGGGCGTCGTTTTCGCCGATTCCCTCCCGGCGACCAAGCCGGCCGCTGAGAGTCAGGTGAGCCACTTGGGGCGGGGTAGGATATCTTTCTCCGCGAGCTCGAGGCGGAGGCGGGGTGCCCCGCCATTCCATGGCTCGGGGGCGGCCGTCCGCGTCTCGCTCGATGGAGACTTGGGTCCGGCTTCGGCTGGAAGCCGGCTCTTTCTCGCGCCGCGCACGGGTGTAGCTGGTAGTCGGCGACCGGGAGGTCGCGCCGTGTTCGCGGCACGGGGGAGGGCTCCCCGCGCAGGCGTCGGCCTCGTGCCGTCGTGCGGCCGCATCGATTAGTTGCTGGATGCGCCGCGTCATATGGGGGAGATCTTCGGCTTCCAAGCCGTCTAGCTCGTCTACGGCCGCCTGGGCGGCGCGCAGATTCTCGAGCGGGGTGGCGTAGACCGGGCGATCCACCCCAAGCGTGTCGGCGATGACGGCGCCGCGTTGCCTGACAGCGCCGGCCCGGCTAGGGCCAGCCGGAGCCGGCGTGCCGAAGGCGGCGCGGTCAGCTTCGCGCTGGTAGGCCTCAGTGAGGCGTCTTACGGAGGCCAGCCGCCGGCCCTCCGCGAGGAGGGCGAGGCGGCGTGCCTCCAGAACTTCGTCGCTGGCGTCAGCCGGAAGGGGGACGGACAAGTCTTGGGCTGCCGCGCGCGGGGAGTCGCGGGTGCCCTCGTCAGTCGGGCCGTCGAGGCCGATAACCATCACCTCGGGGGCGTCAGAATCGCGATCGCCAGCCGGAGGGAGCGGGTCATTGTAGACCGTGACGTTGGTGGGGAAGGTGTCGTAGGATGCCGCGTCAGAGTCGACGGGCATCGGGTCGGTGGAGCCAACCGACTCCAAGTCCGCAGCGGGCTCGCTGGAGACGTGGAGCTGGCTGAGGAGGTTGGCGAGGTGATCTGTGCCCGCATCGGAAGCGAGCTCGTCGGAGATGCGGGCCTTGTCGAAGAGGCTGGCGAGGCCGCTAGCCGCGCAGGCGTCAGCGACGCCATGCAGCGCGTCGCGGCAAGCGCCATCGGGCGAGCCAGGATGGCTGCGCCCGCGAGGAAGGAAAAGGGTTCCCGTCCAGAACAGGTCTCCGGACGACGGTGCACCTGGCTCCACGGTGGGCGCCAAATGTCGGGTGGTAGGATCGACATATGCCAACGGGTGGCTTATCATTGCGGGGGCCAATAGAACGTCGCCGGTGCCTGGAAACGGGATGAGGCGTAGACATGCACGCCGGCGAATCTTACCCAGCTTCAGGGCTCTCCGGGGAGATAACACCCCTACTGCTGCTCTGCGGGGTCTCCGCATGGTTACTAAGTTCACAGGTGGCTACAATGCTCCTTGAGCTGTTTGGGGGCGGAAGGAGGAAGAAGGGCTTAGCTCAGCCTGCTTCTTCTCCTTGTAAGTGTCTATGTCTAGAAAGAGAGTCCAACCCTTTGCATGGGTGCACCGGGGGGTTTATATAGGCCTACCCCCCGGGGGTACAATGGTAATCCGACTGGGCGCGGGGCCCAGCTGTCGGTGACTATGCTCGCCGGCTTCTCCGCCAGTTTCTGGGGCCCGCAGGCTGGTGGGTCCAGCCGACTGCCGGCTCCTGGGTCGACAGGCCGGCCCCACCGGCCAGGGCCTTGTCGGCGGCCGGTTACTGTTGCTCCGTGTTTGTTGGCGCAGGCTTGGTCGGGGTAAGCGTGGCTACAGTAGCGCCGCCCTGGCGGGCGATTACTGTAGCCCCGCCGCACCTTGTCTCCTTAATGGGCGTCTCCTTCGAGGAAGGCGGCAGGCCGGCTACGCGAAGCCGGCCCTGTGTCTCGCCGGCTTGAGAGGGGGTGTGGCCGCCTTCGGCATCTCTCTGCCCGAAGGGGCCCACCGCCTCGGTGGCCACGCTGGCGGCCCGTCGTGGAAGGCGTCAGAGCCGCCGTGGCTATAGTGCCGCGCCGGGCGGGCCACGGCTGCCCGCACGACGCGCTGTACCAGGCGTGCTCCGGGTTTTGGGGGTGGCAGGCCCCACTATAGCCACGCCCCGCTTCATCATCACAGGGTGGACGCGTACGTCGCGGGTACGGCGTTGACTGCTTTATCGGAGCTGGCCCAGCGGTAGCCGGCCGTGCCATAGCCGGCCCTGCCATAGCCGGCCCTGTCGCAGCCGGCCATGCCGTAGCCGGCCATGCCGTAGCCGCCCCCCCACAGTTTTCTTCATGGGGGTAAAAAGGGCGGGCCGCCCCCCAAGCCGGCAAAGATGGCAGTCGGCTAGGGGGGAGGCGGCCCAGGTCTTGAGTCTCCTTATGAGCCGGATGGGCTCATAATTTTTTCTGAGGGGCCAGGGGAAGCCGGCTGGGCTACCCATGGCTATTTACCCCGACAGCAACCTTGTCTATCCCACCATTGCCATCGTCCACGAAGGACTTGCCTCACTAGGGTAGATCTTCATGAAGTAGGCGATCTCCTTGCTCGTACAAACTCCTTGGTTCAACTCCACAATCTTGACGGAGGCTCCCAAGTGACACCTAACCAATCTAGGAGACACCACTCTCCAAAAGGTAATGGATAGTGTGTTGATGATGAATTCCTTGCTCTTGTGCTTCAAATGATAGTCTCGCCAACACTCAACTCTCTCTCACTGATTTGGATTTGGTGGAAAGATGATTAGAGTGGAAAGCAACTTGGAGAAGTGTAGAGATCAAGATTATTGTGGTTGAAATGGAATATCTTGGTCTCAACACATGAGTAGGTGGTTCTTCTCTCAAAAAATGTATGCTGGAAGTGTAGGCATGTTCTGATGGCTCTCTCTCCCCGAATGAGGAGTGGGTGGAGGGGTATATATAGCCTCCACACAAAATCTAGCCATTACACACATTTCACCAAACTCGGTGGGACTGAATCGGGAAACTCGGTCAGACCGATATGGTTCAAAATGTGAACGTTAGGATTTTCGGTGTGACCGATGTGTCGGGGGTGTCTGGTACCTCGCACACCTATGGGGATCGGCGGACCGAGCCCCTTTTTGGTTCGGCAGGGGGCGGTGGGTGCACAAAGAGCAGATCGAGGCGAAACACACGAGCGAGACGATCGATTTACCCAGGTTCGGGTCGCACAGATGTGTAAACCCCTACTCCTGCTTTGGTGGTTGTATTGAGTTTTGGCTCAGGAGCGGCGAGTGCTACAGTACACTCAAGCAGCTGGCGAGACCGAGCGTGAGAATGGTTGTCCTCCCCCCCTCTGTTGCGCACGGGCCTCCTTTTATATGCCTAAGGGGTCACCGACACGTGGCAATAGAGATGAGGGTAAAAATGTAAAAGGGGTGGTAGTTGGCTCCACCGCCTACATGTCGCATCCTACCTAACTCTGACGGCAGGGGACAAGGGCATTAAATGCCCGTCTGTGTCACCTTGACGGCCCAGAGAGGGACCGCTAGGAACACCACCGTTTGCCACGATGGCTGCTTGTCAGCGCCTGCTTGCCACCGCATGCCCCCGGCTGCACAGCCTCCCGCCACGTACGCCAGGAATGGTCCCAGGGCGACACGTTGGTGGGTGAGCTGGAGCACGGGCTGCGGGGTAGTAGCTTGCCGCGGCAAGCGCCTTGCCGCGGATGTAGTCTTGTCGCGTCCGGGAGCTTGTCGCTCACCGGGCCTTGTCGGGGTGCGCGGTGCGCCGCAGCGAGCTTCTTGAGATGCTTTGGTTGGTCTTCCCGGCAAGCTCCTCTTGCTGGGGTCTCGTTTCCTTCCCGGCAAGCTCCTCTTGCCGGGGCCTTGTCTCCTTCCTGGCAAGCTCCTCTTGCCAAGGCCTTGTTTTGCTCTTGGATACTTTGTTCTTGAATGGCTCCGAAGGAGCCACGGAGGGTCTTGGCGGTCGCCCAGCAAGCCTTGTCGCGGGTCGCTGCGACTGCCCGTGCACAAGTTCGGGGTACTAAGGTACCCGTACTTTAGTACACCGACAGGAGCCCCCGGGCCTGGGCCATACACGGTGCCGAGCACTGTTGGGCCAGGCCCAAAACAGTGCACGGGCACGCGCGGCCTAGGGCACGCCACAACTCGTTCCGCATCCACCGCGCCCTCCCCAAATGGCACGCGTCAAACGCGGCATCATGGGAGAGATCGTGGGTGGTTTTCGAGGTGCCCACTCCCCACGATCACGGGGTGAGGAGTGGCCGCCCCATTCGTCGCCTTGGTTCTGCACGCCTGCCACGCGGCTCCCATGCACTTGGGGTCGCGGATGGCGGAGGCGGGAATCGGGGCCGTCTTGTGTCGAGGCAGCGGGTCGGCCCTAGCTCCCTGCCTCCCCGCGTCTTGATTCGCTGAGCGGGGCGGCCGAGCCCCCACCTCGCTCCTTTATAAAGAGCGGGAGGGGAGGACGTGAGCTCGCATCCTCCCATCTTCTCCTTCCTTCAGCTTCTGCTCCCCCTCCTCCCATTCGCCATGGAGAGAGGGAACCCTGGTCCTTCGTCAGTGGCGGCAAGGGTTGCCGCCAGGCAGCGCATCCCTCCCTCTCCCGCACGCGTGGTGGCGGAGCCAGCCATAAGGGGAAGAGGGAGGGGGTGAGGTCGTGGGCGAGGTCGTGGACGAGGCCGTGGCGCTCGGGGAAGAGGTGGACGAGGCGGAGTGTCGGCTTCGCCACCGCCGGCGGCTCCTCTTCCCGCGGTGGCCCATGCCAGGGACGATCCTTGCGAGTTCTTCGTCAGGCTACGCCGGGCGCCTCGTCGTCGCCTCCGACTCCCAGATCCGTTCGCGGAAGTGGTGGAGTTGGACCCACCCGAGACGCTGAGGCTACAGACGAGGGGCTGTGGGATCAGCGGCACACGGGTCCGCACCGAATTCCCAGCCCCCGGCATGATGTATCTTGGCCGAGGGTGGAAGACGTTTGCCCGCATCCACAGCTTGACGCCGGGGCTCACCCTCCACTTCAAGTTGGTGGAGGGCGATCTCCTCTCCGTCAAGGTCTTCGGGTGCTTCAGCGTCCGGGCCCGGTGCTGCGTGGAAAGCTCCTCCGACAGCGAAGGCTCCTCCTCTAGCAAGAGTGACGAGGAGGGGAGCGGCAGCGGCAATGAGGGGAGCGAGCGGCAGGATGGCGGGTCCGACTAGGTGTCAGGCGCCGCTCCGTGCGGCACTGACAACCCCATCATCCGGGTCGCCGGCTCCTTGAACTCCCCGGGGGCATCTCCTTGGGCGGCTGGCATAGGGAGGCTGCGGAAGAGGAAGAGGGCTGGCGGCAAGGCCGTCAAGCCGGAGTACGAGGGCGTGGTGCCCTCGACAGCGTGCTGACATCCTGCCGCCTCGTCTTCGAGCCCTGCTTCCGGCGCTGCCATCACCGTCCAGCCTTGACGGCCCCCGGGATGTTCTCTTGGTGTCTTCTGGCACCCGTAGTTCGCCTAGGCGCTCCTTTTGCCCTTTTCGCCTCCTTGACCTACCTCTTGCGTGGAATGTTTTAATGAAAAGGGGATGTTTGCTGGGTTATTTGTCTCGCGGGTAGAACCCACGCCAAGGAGCAAATCCTTGGTATCTTTCAGATAGACACTCCTTCCCCGGCAACAGGCCCTGCCGGCTTTCCACGTCGCTCGACCTTTCTCACGCTCTTGATGGAGGCAGGGACGAGGCGGGTGCGGCCCCTCATTTCATCCCGTTCCTGCCGCGACTACGACCAAAACTTGGCCCTGGGGCCCTGGGGACCAGAGCTAAGGGAGCATGGTGGCTTTCGGGAAGAAACGAGGCTTCGTATTCCCAGTCCAAAAGAGAATGCATGAAGACGGATGAAAGACTTATCTGAGACTGCAACCCCGGCAACTATGGCTTGCCGTGGGGTGAACTTTGGCACTTGCAGCCCCCGGCAACACTGGCTTGCCGGGGTCTAGATGCCGGCGCGTCCTTCCTCTCCTTTTCGTCCTCAGGCGGTTCGGCAAGGGTATGCGAGCCCTGCGAATCAAAGGAAACGAAAGACAGGCAAAGGGACGCACACTCGACCTCTAAGTTAGGGGTTAGCTGCTTTTAGGCACTATCAACCCTAACCGAGGACTCGACTCGACCTAGCATGCATGCTGTAACTCTGAGCGCCAGCGCTTCATTATCTTGTGCTCAGGGTCTGCGCCTGGCTTTGTACAAAGGATTACATGCAACAGCGGCAAGACTTGTACAAAAGGGTGGTTGCCGGACAGGGTCCGACAACCCCGCCTTACGGGTAAAACTTACGAAGAAGCTCGATATTCCAGGAGTTGCTCACTGGTACGCCATCTTCGGTCTCCAAGCGGACAGCGCCAGGCCCGGTGACTCGTTTCACCCGGTAAGGGCCTTCCCACTTTGGCGTCAACTTGTTGGAATTCTTGGCGGACTGAACGCGCCGAAGAACAAGGTCGCCTTCCTCGAGGCTCCTGGCGTTAACTTTGCGGCTATGATAGCGGCGCAAAGCTTGCTGGTAGCGAGCGGCTCGCACAGCAGCCTGGAGACGATCTTCCTCAAGGAGTAGCGCGTCATCTTGCCGCAGCCGCTCTTGCTCAAGCTCATCATAAGCGAGCACTCGAGGTGACCCGTATACGAGTTCCGTGGGGATAACTGCCTCCGCTCCATAGACTAGAGCGAAGGGTGTCTGTCCAGTGGCTCGATTGGCGTTGTCCTGATCGACCAAAGAACCACCAGCAGCTCCTCGATCCAGTTGCGTCCGCGCTTGTGCAGCCTATCAAAAGTTCTGGTCTTGAGCCCACGCAGCACTTCAGCATTTGCCCTCTCAGCTTGGCCGTTGCTTCTCGGGTGAGCGACAGAAGCAAAGCAGACCTTTGCGCCGAGATCCTGGACGTACTGCATGAAGGCGCAGCTCGTAAATTGTGTACCGTTGTCGGTGATTATCCTGTTAGGGATTCCGAAAGGGCAAACAATCGACCTGAAGAATTTGATCGCGGACTACGCCGTCACCTTCCTCACTGGTTCCACTTCCAGCCACTTTGTGAACTTGTCGATTGCAACGTACAAGTACTCAAAGCCCCCGACTGCTCGGGGGAAGGGGCCGAGGATATCGAGCCCCCAGACCGAAAATGGCCAGGATAAAGGGATCGTCTGGAGAGCTTGAGCTGGCTGATGTATCTGCTTGGAATGGAACTGGCACGCTTCACACTTGGTTACTTGTGCAGTTGCATCCTGGAGGGCTGTCGGCCAGAAGAAGCCTTGCCGGAATGCTTTTCCGGCAAGAGCTCTCGCGCCAATGTGGTGACCACATATGCCTCCGTGTATCTCTGCCAGCAGCTTCTGTCCATCTTCCCGAGGAATGCACTTCAATTTCACACCATTGAGTCTTCTTCTGCATAGTGTGTTGTCGACAAACTGGTACATACTAGACTGCCGGGCTACTCTTTCCGCTTCTTCTGGTTCCTCGGGAAGCTCTCCTGTCTGAAGGAAATGGACAATCTGCTGCGCCCATGTCAGAGCCTGTGGTTCGACGACAAGGACTAAAGGCACATCTGCTGCTGCGGGAACGTCTGCTTCTACGGTGAGAGCCTGCGACTCTGCCGCAGCTTGACGCTCCCTGACAAGCTTGCCGGAGCAGAGCTTGCTGGGAGAATCTGCCTCAACGGAACAAACCCTGGGGTTTGCCGGAGTAGACTGCCCCTCAGCATTCTTGGCGTCGATCTTGGGGACCTTCGGGAAGCTCTGCCGGAAGATAGTCACCAGATACCAACTTCCTCTTCTTGCTCTGTCCAGTTGATGGTGTTACGGATGGCTGAGTTAGCTTGAGCACAAAGATCCCTGGTTCCACAGGTAACTTAAGTGCTGCGCACTTTGACAGGCCATTGGCAATGTCGTTCTCTTCTCTTGGAACATGTTCCATTTGCAGGCCGTCAAAGCGCTCTTCCAGCTTCCTCACTTCATCAACGTAAGCTTCCATCAACGGACTCTGGTAATCTTTGTTCACTTGGCGGACGACAAGCTGCGAGTCACCCCTGACAATGAGCTTCTTAATCCCAAGTTCTGCCGCGATCCTAAGACCGGCAAGCAAGCCTTCGTACTCTGCAGTATTGTTTGTCGCTTGCTCCTTGGGAAAGTGCATCTGGACTATGTACTTGAGGTGATCTCCGGTGGGCGCTACAAGTAGTACACCAGCACGGGCGCCTTGCAGCGAGAAGGCACCGTCAAAGTACATGAGCCACTCTTTGCTTGCTTCCTTGGCGGGGATGATCGTCTCCGGAATTTCTTCGTCTGGAGTTGGCGTCCACTCTGCTATGAACTCTGCCAATGCTCTGCTCTGGATTGTTGATGTACTTTCAAACTTGAGGCCAAAGCTTGACAGTTCCAGTGCCCACTTGACAATCCTGCCTGTTGCTTCTGGATTTTGCAATATCCTCTTCAGCGGAAAGCGAGTGACAACTGTGATCTCGTGTGCTTGGAAGTAATGTCCCAGCTTTCTTGAGGCCATGAGAAGGCCGAAAAGCAGCTTCTGCACACCAGAGTACCTTGACCTAGCCCCTTGTAAAAGGGAGCTGACAAAGTAAACTGGGCGCTGCACCATTTTCTTCTGTATCTCCTCTTGTATCTGCGCAGATCCTTGCTTGTCGGGGCCAGAGCTTGTCGGGGAAGCCCCCTGCTTGTCGCTGGATGTGCTTGCCGCGGCCGCTGGCTCGTCGTCGGCCTCCCTTTCCGCTACAAACGCAGCACTAACCACTTGATTGTTTGCCGCTATGTACAGCAGCAACTTCTCTTGTGGTTTAGGCGCGACAAGTGTTGGAGTGGAGGACAGGTATCTCTTCAAGTCTTGCAGCACAGCCTCCGCTTCCGGAGTCCATCTCATTGGACCTGCCCTTTTCAAAATTTTGAAAAAGGGCAGGGCACGCTCAGCAGACCGAGAGATAAACCTGCTAAGAGCAGCTACGCAGCCGGCAAGCTTCCGTACATCCTTGACGCGCTTTGGTGCTTCGATCTGCTCAATGGCCCTGATCTTGTCGGGGTTGGCTTCGATTCCTCGCTGAGACACAAAGAACCCGAGAAGTTTGCTGGAGGGGACTCCAAACACACACTTCTCGGGGTTAAGCTTGAGGTTGACCTTGCGCAGATTCGCAAAAGTCTCTTCTAAGTCTTGGATCAGAGTTGCTCTATCTTTGCTTTTGACCACTATATCATCCATGTAAGCTTCTACATTTCTGTGTATCTGTGGCTTCAAAGCAATATGGACTACTCTGGCAAATGTTGAACCAGCATTCTTTAATCCGAAAGGCATCCGTACGAAACAGTACGTGCCACATGGAGTAATGAATGCGGTTTTCTCCTCATCCTCTTCTGCCATGAAGATCTGATGATATCCTGAATATGTGTCAAGAAATGAAAGCAGATCACATCCGGCTGTGGAGTCAACAATCTGGTCAATGCGCGGCAAGGGAAATGGATCTTTGGGACAAGCTTTATTAACATCAGTGAAGTCAATACAAAGCCTCCACTTCCCGTTTGCCTTGCGCACTACAACCGGATTGGCCAACCACGTTGGATGGAGCACTCCTCTGACAAGGCCTGCTGCTTCCAACTTCTTGATCTCTTCTGCTATGAATTCTTGGTGCTCCACCGCCTGTTTCCTGACCTTCTGCTTGACGGGCCGCGCATGAGGACGAACGGCAAGGTGGTGCTCAATTACCTTCCTGGGAACACCGGGGATGTCAGACGGTTGCCATGCAAACACGTCGACATTCGCCCGCAGGAAACGAGCGCGCTTTCCTATTTAGGATCAAGCGGGGCACTGATGGTAAAGGTACCACCAATGCCGTCCTCCTTGGCGGGCACCTTCTTGGTAAGTGGTGGAGTGGCCATCGTCTTCTTACTCTTGCTGGTGGAGCTCGATGGTGCGTCCTCGACAGCAGCGCAGCACTCCGAAGAGGCGCGCTTGCCGGAGTAGGCATCAGAGCACCCGCCGGACTTGGTCTTCTTCTTGCTGATGGAGCTCGATGGTGCGTCCTCGACGGCAGCGCAGCACCCCGAAGAGGCGCGCTTGCCGGAGTGGGCACTAGAGCTCTTGCCGGACTTGGTCTTCTTCTCCCCGGGAGCTTCAGCGGCAAGTGTCTCGCGGTCTGTCGCGGCCGCAGCTTCCCGGTAGATCTTGTCGGTGCAGATAAGGGCGTCCTTCTTGCCGCCAGGGACAGAGATGACACTTATCGGGCCTGGCATCTTGAGCATGTTGTAGGCATAGTGAGAGGCCGCCATGAACTTGGCGAGTGCGGGACAGCCAGGTATCCCATTGTAGGGCAATGGGAAATCGGCAACGTCGAAGGTGACCCTCTCAGTCCTGAAGTTCATCTCGCTACCGAATGTTACCGGCAGCGTGACTTTTCCCTTCGGCTTGCTCCTTCTCGAGTTAATTCCTTGGAATGTACCGGTTTCTTCAAGCTCGCTGTCCGGGATCGGGAGTTTCTGGAGCACAACGGAGGAGATCAGATTCAGGCCGGCCCCGCCATCAACTAGCATCTTGGTGACCTTGAGGTTGCGGATTGTTGGGGAAACCAACAATGGCAGGCACCCGACCGCAGTTGTGCGATCAGGGTGGTCCTCAATGTCGAAGATGATGGGCGTGCTGGACCACTTCAGAAGCTTGCGTGATTCAACGGGTGGCTCTACCGCATTAACTTCCCGGAGCCACTGTTTGAGTTAGCGGTGGGAAGTATGCAAAGAAGCGCCACCGTCAACACACAAGACTTCTGTAGCCTTTTGAAATTCTTGCTCGCTGTTCTCAACATCATCCATGTATTCGTCGTCGTCTTCGTCTTCGTCCTTGTCGCGGCCGCGGGGAGGTCTGTCTCCTTGCCGCTGCTTTGCCTTGCCGCGGCTTCCTCCCGGGCCAGCGCGCTTCTTGTCGGCTTCTCCACCACCTCCTTGGGCTCTCTCCTTGTCGCGCCGCTCATACTCAGCTTTTTGTTGCTGGACAAGCTGCTCGACTCTCTTGCAGTTTTGGAGATCATGGCCCTTGGTGCGGTGGATCTTGCAGTACTGCTTGTCGGAGCTGCCCTGCTTGTCGGCGGCCGCCACAGCCTGGCAGTTGGTGCACGCGGCAACCTACTTGCCGGAGCTGCCAACTTTGGCTTGCTTGGCGGGGCCGTCATCGCCGGACTGCTCAACGACTAGTACCTCTTTGCCGCTCTTCTTCTTGTTGCGCCTCCGGTTCTTCCTTGCCGGGGCGGCATCCTCGCTGTCAGACCCCCCCGCTCCAGCATCCTCTCCGGGGAGTTTCCTCCCTTCTTCAGCGCGCGCACACTTGTCGGCCAGGGCGTACAGCTCGCTAACGTCCCTGATCCTGCTCATCGCCATCTCCTCCCGCATCCTGCGATTACGCACGTTCTGATGGAACGCGCTGATAACCGCGGCAGTGGATGTCTGGGATGTTGCGCTTCACGCGGCTAAACCTCTGGATATACTTGCGCAGGGGCTCTCCTTCCTTCTGGGCAAGCAGGTGGAGATCACTTTCCTGGCCATGTGGTTTGTGGCCGCCCGTATAGGCGCCGACAAACTGATGGCACAAGTCTGCCCAAGAGGATATGGAGTTGTCCGGCAAGTGCATGAGCCAGGATCTGACTTCGGGCTTGAGCACGAGCGGGAAGTAGTTGGCAAGGACCTTGTCGTCTCGCCCCCCGGCAGCTTGCACTGCAATGGTGTAGATGCTGAGGAACTCCGACGGGTGCGACTTGCCGTCGTACTTCTCCGGCACGTCTAGCTTGAAATGCTTCTGGTTGGGCCACTGGACTTGCCGCAACTCACGGGTGAACGCAGGACAACCTGCCGCGTACGGCAAGTTACCTGGCTCTCCAGGTGCATGCACGTCAAAAGAGGGCCCAGCGCGCAGGTCTGATTGACGTCGCGCTTCCCTTCGGCGCTCGATGCGTGTTCGAGCGTCTTCTTGCTGTCTCTCATGAAGAACTTGGCGTTGATCGCGTCAAGCTCGCGGATCTGACGACGCGGTGGAGTAGCTGTCGAGGTGGATCCGGTGAGTCGGCGATCTTGGCCTTCGGGGCGGAGAGTGCACGGTGGTTGCACCCTCGCCGGTCTTGTCGCCACCAGCCCGCGCCTGGCTGACTTGCCGCGGTAGCGATGCGCTCGGCTGCCGTGGGTTGTCACCGTTGGCGAAGCCGATGAGGCTCTGTATAGTGGCCCTCCAATTGTCGATCTTCTCTGGCGCTGGAGGGTAGTCTAGGAGCAGCTGGGCACGTGCCAACGCTTCCGCCGGAGTGGTGGGCGGCGGCAGCGAACGGTGCGCGGAGCGAGATATGCTCGGACTCCTAACTGCGTTAGATGGAGCAACACCTCGTCCAAGCGACCGTGCCACGCTCGTGCCAGCGTGTTGGCGTGCATGCAGGTCCTGAGCACTCCGGGATCCGCCAGCTTGATCTTGGCCCAGCAGGCGTATGGTACCGTGGGTACCATGACGCTGCTGGTCTCGCGCCTCCTGGGATGGGCGCGGTGCATGCACGGACGCCGAGGTCTTGGAGTGGGCGCGGTCGTTGTGGGAGGCGACCGCGCCGCCGACGTGCGGCACGGCCTGGTCCTTGGACCTGGCAGCGCCACGAGTCTCCCCGTCGGCGCCCGCTCTTCCATCGGCGCCTGCTCCACCAGCCGTCCGCTCTGGCGACGGCGGGCTCGGCACAGACGGAGCAGCTGCCTCCGAAATCTTCTTCTTCGGCAGCATGTTGATGAAGACGATGAAGATTTGGCTCGCGCGAACGCCGGATCAGGTTCGCACAACCTCGATGCACCCCCTACCTGGCGCGCCAAAGATGTCGGGGGTGTCTGGTCCCTCGCA
This sequence comes from Triticum monococcum, assembly GCA_034509565.1. Classification (NCBI taxonomy): domain Eukaryota; kingdom Viridiplantae; phylum Streptophyta; class Magnoliopsida; order Poales; family Poaceae; genus Triticum; species Triticum monococcum. Next base: position 483,499,309 of record CM067843.1, read on the forward strand.
CACCTATGGGGATCGGCGGACCGAGCCCCTTTTTGGTTCGGCAGGGGGCGTTGGATGCACAAAGAGCAGATCGAGGCGAAACACACGAGCGAGACGATCGATTTACCCAGGTTCGGGCCGCACGGATGCATAAAACCCTACTCCTGCTTTGGTGGTTGTATTGAGTTTTGGCTCGGGAGCGGTGAGTGCTACAGTACACTCAAGCAGCTGGCGAGACCGAGCGTGAGAATGGTTGTCCTCCCCCCCTCTGTTGCGCATGGGCCTCCTTTTATATGCCTAAGGGGTCACCGACACGTGGCAACAGAGGTGAGGGTAAAAATGTAAAAGGGGTGGTAGTTGTCTCCACCGCCTACATGTCGCATCCTACCTAACTCTGATGGCAGGGGACAAGGGCATTAAATGCCCGTCTGTGTCACCTTGACGGCCTAGAGAGGGACCGCTAGGAACACCACCGTTTGCCACGATGGCTACTTGTCAGCGCCTGCTTGCCACCGCATGCCCCCGGCTGCACAGCCTCCCGCCACGTACGCCAGGAATGGTCCCAGGGCGACACGTTGGTGGGTGAGCTGGAGCGCGGGCTGCGGGGTAGTAGCTTGCCGCGGCAAGCGCCTTGCCGCGGATGTAGTCTTGTCGCGTCCGGGAGCTTGTCGCTCACCGGGCCTTGTCGGGGCACGCGGTGCGTCGCACTGAGCTTCTTGAGATGCTTTGGTTGGTCTTCCCGGCAAGCTCCTCTTGCCGGGGTCTCGTTTCCTTCCCGGCAAGCTCCTCTTGCCGGGGCCTTGTCTCCTTCCTGGCAAGCTCCTCTTGCCGAGGCCTTGTTTTGCTCTTGGATACTTTGTTCTTGAATGGCTCCGAAGGAGCCACGGAGGGTCTTGGCGGTCGCCCGGCAAGCCTTGTCGCGGGTCGCTGCGACTGCCCGTGCACAAGTTCGGGGTACTAAGGTACCCCTACTTTAGTACACCGACAAGATGTGCTAGGGTTAGGGTAAAATCTCAACTTGGTTTGACCGATTACAGAAACTCGGTGAGACCGATTTTGGTCATAAGCAAAACAGAGAGTTGGTCAAGCAAACTCGGTGGGACCGATTGCATATCTCGGTGAGACTGAAATAATTGCAACATGCAACAGAGAGTTTGCAAGCCCATCTCGTTGAGACCGAGATCCAATCAGTGAGACCGAACTGATTAGGGTTTCTGGTAGTGGCTATGTCAAGTGAACTCGGTGGTGCCAGATAGATCAACTCGGTGGGGCAGAGTTTGACTTTTGGTTTGGGACATATGTGGAAATGAGAAAGTGGTTGAGGGCTTTGGAGCATATCACTAGGCACTTTGAGAAAGCAAGCCATTAAGCAACACCTCATCCCCTTCTAATAGTATTGGCTTTTCCTATGGAATCAATGTGATCTTGGATCACTAAAATTAAAAATGTAGAGTCTTAAGCTTGAGCCAATCTTTGTTCTTAGCATCTTGAAGGGGTTCCACATCCTCTTGTCCAAACCAGTCCACTGTTGAACTCATCTGAAATATACTAAATGAAAATATTAGTCCAACAAGAGATATGTTGACATTAATTACCAAAATCACCCAGGGAGTACTCGTGGTTTCAATCTCCCCCTTTTTGGCAACTGATGACAACATACATCAAAGCTTTAGATAAAGATATGAAGAATAACAAGTAAAGCTTTGGAAAGACATGTAACATGCATAGGCTCCAGCTACATGTATGCAATCATGTGAATATAGAATATAAGATCATGTGAATGCATAAGCATGATAGAGAAAGTAATGAGTTACTTGTATCTTGGCTATATGCATCAGAGCAAATGGTGTAAATACTAGAAATATACCTTCATGTTCATGAGTCCTTCTTGCAAACAATATGTACCTTAGCAAGAGATCATCATGCACATGAGTGTGACACATATACTTACCTTGTGGTCTTGAGCTAGCTTTGGAAGAGATGAACCTGAGTAAACAAGGTTAGATAACACAGAAACATCTACTAAACAGAGCAAGAACAGCAAACCACAAGAGTACCAAGATTGGGATGACATGTAGTGAGTGAGTACTAGGTACTTTATTGGATATAGGCATGTCCCCAAGGGTAAAGATATGTAATGAATTCAAATATTTCCTTCCCTTAGAAGTCTTTATCCCTCTGGATCTTATATTGGATAATGAGAGAATATAGGGAAAAGAAAATCAGAGCAAAACAAATCAGAGCACAAAAAATCATAACACAAACTAACTTGTCTTTCCCCTCTTAAAGACATGTGACTTCTCTCCTCTTGAATACCAAGCATCTGGGGGCTCTCTCCCTTTGATGTGGTTAAGAACTCTCCCCCTTTGATGTGATTAAGCTTTGATGTGATCTCTCTCTCCCCCTTTGACATCAATTTCCAAGAGGGGATCTTCTGGAGTGTGAGTCGAATAGGTTTGGTCCTTGAGTCACATGACAAAGCAACATATAGAATGTGATGCAGGTAGAGGACAAGAATCATTGAGGGGAGCTGGAACAAATATGCAGGATGCAAATGGCAAAGTGTCTTCTCAGTTTTGAAATCGGTAACACCGAGTTGTTTTCTTTGGTGGCACCGAAATGGTTCAGTTTGACCGAAAGTGACAAACTGGTGTGTTCGAGTTCAACACACAGAGAGAACGATTGTCATCTCAGCTCACTAGGCAAATAAGATCTCATAAAGATTTGCAAGGAATTAATTGAAGGATTTACAATGAATTGGATGCAGGGAATGCAGAACATAACAGAGAAAATAAATCTAGATGAAGTTTTTTTTTTGAAGAAGAGGAACAAACATGCAAGAGACAGGTGCAAGAACTCAGAGAAACACAAGAGAACTTCATCTAGAATTGGTCGGCGACAGAGTCACCTATGTTAGAGTATATTGACTGAGGAGTCAAGTGAGAACACTTGATCGTAGGTCATACTCATCGTTTAAGCTCAAAATGGGGTTACCATTTTTCGTTTACTCATTTTTGATGTATTCGCATCTTGTTGAGCTGCTTTGACCCATGTCTTGGGGTAAAGCTTCTCTAAGATGGGATAATATACCTTGGGTGGTGGTGTTGAACTTGATCATGTAGTTGAACTTGTGTGGGATGCTCAAGGTTGACGTAGCTCATCAACGATTGGGAGCACCACTTGTAGTTTGAGTTCATCTACCTACATGGGTTAGTTTTGCAAGGAAGAGCACTTGTGTATCCAAAATGACAATCAAGAAAATTTGATATCAAATGAAATTGTCAAAGGATATGTTGAAGGGATTCATGCTCCCTTGACTTCAACCACCATGTTGTAGAGACTTGGTGATGTAGAGATTGCTCAAGATGTTAGTGATTTGCAGTTTCATAGATTTGATTCATCCAAGTACCTACAAGGGTTAGATAGCATGCAAGGGTGAAAATATATCCAATACATATGATCATAATCATAAGAGAAATATCAAGGATTAGTCAAAGGCTCATGCCTTGCATGTATCCAAATGGAGTTTCTACTCGAAGTTTGAAGCATCAATGATGTTCAATTCACCTCTCAAATGGCAAAATACTTTCTCATCAAGCGGCTGGTGAATATATCCGCCAATTGCTTATCGGTACGAACATGCTTAAGATCAATGTCCCCTTAAGCAACATGATCTCGAATGAAATGATGACGAACTTCAATATGCTTAGTTCGAGAATATTGCATGGGATTGTGAGCAATCATAATAGCACTTTCATTGTCACAAAGCAATGGAACATGTTTCACATGGATCCCATAATCTTTAAGAGTTTGGGTCATCCAAAGTAATTGGGCACAACATGAACCGGTGGAAATGTATTCCGCTTCGGTGGTAGATAAGGATACCGAGTTTTATTTCTTGGAGGACCAAGACATAGGAGATCTAACAAGAAATTGACAAGTACCCGAAGTGGACTTTCTATCAACCTTGTCACTAGCATAGTCCGAATCGGAGTAGCCAACAAGATCAAAATAAGACCTCTTAAGATACCAAATGCCAAAATTTGGTGTATGAATTAAGTATCTCACTATCCTTTTCACAGCCTTAAGATGACATTCTTTGGGGGCCGCTTGATATCATGCACACATGCACACACTTAGCATAATATCGGGATGGGAGGCACATAGATATAACAATGAACCAATCATATAGCGATAAACCTTTTGGTCAACTGGTTTGCCATCCTTAGTCAAGTCAAGATGTCCACTAGTAGGCATGGGTGTATTCATACCTTTGCATTCTTGCATGTTGAACTTCTTGAATAAGTCCTTTGTATACTTTGTTTGGGAAAAAAGGTACCCTCCTTAGTTTGCTTGATTTGCAAACCAAGAAACAACTTGGGTTCACTCATCATTGACATCTCAAACTTCTCCGACATTAGCTTTCCAAACTTTTCACTAAAATGAGGGTTAGTTGAACCAAATATGATATCATCAACATAAATTTGGCACACAAATAATTCTCCATTAACCCTTTTAGTAAAAAGAGTGGAATCATTTTTTCCAATCTCAAAGCCTTTTTCAATAAGGAACTTGGTCAAGCATTTATACCATGCTCTAGGAGCTTGTTTAAGACCATAAAGAGCTTTGTGAAGTTTGTAAAAATGGTCAGGTTTCTTAGGATTAACAAAGCTGGGAGGTTGCTTAACATAAACTTCCTCCTCAATTTCACCATTTAGAAAAGCACTTTTAATGTCCATTTGGTACGAGGTAATATCATGGTGATTTGCATAGGCAAGTAAGATGCGGATGGACTCAAGTCTAGCAACGGGGGCATATGTCTCACCATAGTCCATACCTTCGACTTGAGTGTAGCCTTGGGCGATGAGACATGCTTTGTTGCGAACGACTTATCCATCTTTATCTTGCTTGTTGCTACCTCTTGAGCATTGCGTTGGTTTTCCCCGAAGAGGAAGGGATGATGCAACAAAGTAGCGTAAGTATTTCCCTGAGTTTTTGAGAACCAAGGTATCAATCCAGTAGGAGGCTACGCGCGAGTCCCTCGTACCTGCACAAAACAAATAAATCCTCGCAACCAACGCAAATAGGGATTGTCAATCCCTATAAGGCCACTTATGAGAGTGACATCTGATAGATATGATAAGATAATATTTTTTCTATTTTTATGATAAAGATGCAAAGTAAAATAAAGGCAAAGTAAATAGCAAAGGAAATAACTAAGTAGTAGGACATTAATATGATGAAGATAGATCCTGGGGCCATAGGTTTCACTAGTGGCTTCTCTCGAGAGCATAAGTATTCTACGGTGGGTGAAGAAATTATTGTTGAGCAATTGACAGAATTGAGCATAGTTATGAGAATATCTAGGTATGATCATGTATATATGCATCACGTCCGAGACAAGTAGACCGACTCCTGCCTGCATCTACTACTATTACTCCACTCATCGACCGCTATCCAACATGCATCTAGAGTATTAAGTTAAAAATAGAGTAACGCCTTAAGCAAGATGACATGATGTAGAGGGATAGACTCATGCAATATGAAGAAAACCCCATCTTGTTATCCTCGATGGCAACAATACAATGCGTGCCTTGCTGCCCCGACTGTCAGTGGGAAAGGACACCACAAGATTGAACGCAAAGCTAAGCACTTCTCCCATTGCAAGAAAGATCAATCTAGTAGGCCAAACCAAACTGATAATTCGAAGAGACTTGCAAAGAGAACCAATCATACATAAAAGAATTCAGAGAAGATTCAAATATTGTTAATAGATAGACTTGATCATAAACCCGCAATTCATCAGTCTCAACAAACACACCGCAAAAAGAAGATTATATCGAATAGTTCTCCAAAAGAGAGGGGGAGAACATTGTATTGAGATCCAAAAAGAGAGAAGAAGCTATCTAGCTACTAACTATGGACCTGTAGGTCTAAGGTAAACTACTCACACTTCATCGGAGGGGCTATGCTATTGATGTAGAAGCCCTTCGTGATCGATGCCCCCTCCGGCGGTGCTCCGGAATAGGCCCCAAGATGGGATCTCGTAGATACAGAAAGTTGTGGCGGTGGAGTTAGGTTTTTGGCTCCGTATCTGATCGTTTGGGGGTACATAGGTATATATAGGAGGAGGGAGTACATCGATGGAGCAATAGAGGGCCCACGAGGGTGGAGGCGTGCCTGGGGGGGGGGGGTAGGCACGCCCCCTACCTTGTGGCCTCCTCTTTTCTTTCTTGACGTAGGGTCCAAGTCTCCCGGGTCTTGTTCATTGAGAAAATCACATTCCTGAAGGTTTCATTCCATTTGGACTCCATTTGATATTCCGTTTCTTCGAAACCCTAAAACAGGCAAAAAACAGCAATTCTGGGCTGGGCCTCCGGTTAATAAGTTAGTCCCAAAAATAATATAAAAGTGGATAATAAAGACCAATAATGTCCAAAACAGTAGATAATATAGCATGGAGCAATGAAAAATTATAGATACGTTGGAGAAGTATCAAGCATCCCCAAGCTTAATTCCTGCTCGTCCTCGAGTAGGTAAATGATAAAAACAGAATTTTTGATGCGGAGTGCTACTTGGCATAATTTTAATATAATTCTTCTTAACTGTGGCATGAATATTCAGATCCTAAAGATTCAAGACAAAAGTTCATATTGACATAAAAATAATAATACTTCAAGCATACTAACAAAGCAATTATGTCTTCTCAAAATAACATGGCTAAAGAAAGTTATCCCTACAAAATCGCATAGTCTGGCTATGCTCTATCTTCACCACCCAAAGTATTTAAATCATGCACAACCCCGATGACAAGCCAAGCAATTGTTTCATACTTTTGACATTCTCAAAACTTTTTCAATGTTCACGCAATACATGAGCGTGAGCCATGGATATAACACTATAGGTGGAATAGAATGGTGGTTGTGGAGAATACAAAAAGGGAGAAGATAGTCTCACATCAACTAGGCATATCAACGGGCTATGGAGGTGCCCATCAATAGATATCAATGTGAGTGAGTAGGGATTACCATGCAACGGATGCAGTAGAGCTATAAGTATATGAAAGCTCAAAAAGAAACTAAGTGGGTGTGCATCCAACTTTCTTGCTCATGAAGACCTAGGGCATTTTGAGGAAGCCCATCATCGGAATATACAAGCCAAGTTCTATAATGAAAGATTCCCACTAGTATATGAATGTGATAACATGAGAGACTCTCTACTATGAAGATCATGGTGCCACTTTGAAGAACAAGTGTGGTAAAGGATAGTAACATTGTCCCTTCTCTCTTTTTCTCTCATTTTTTATTTGGGCCTTTTCCCTTTTTATGGCCTTTTTTCTCTTTTTTTCGTCTGAAGTCTCAACCCGACTTGTGGGGGAATCATAGTCTCCATCATCCTTTCCTCACTGGGACAATGCTCTAATAATGGTGATCACAACTCAACAATTACAACTCGATAACGGAACGGTGGAAAGTTGTTGGGGAACGTAGTAATTTCAAAAAAATTCCTACGCACACGCAAGATCATGGTGATGCATAGCAACAGGGGGGAGAGTCTGATCTACGTACCCTTGTAGATCGCAACGGAAGCGTTGACACAACGTAGAGGAAGTAGTCGTACATCTTCTTCCCGATCCAACCGATCCAAGCACCGTTACTCCGGCACCTCCGAGTTCTTGGCACACGTTCAGCTCGATGACGATCCTCGGGCTCCGATCAAGCAAAGCATCGAGGAAGAGTTCCGTCAGCACGACGGCGTGGTGACGATCTTGATGAACTACAGCAGCAGGGCTTCGCCTAAACTCCGCTACAGTATTATCGAGGAACACGGCTAAGGAATAGATCACGTGGATCAACTTGTGTCTATGGGGTGCCCCTTGCCTCAGTATATAAAGGATGGAGGAGGAGGAGGCCCGCCAAGGCCATTGGTGCGGCTAGGATGGGAGTCCTACTAGGACTCCAAGTCCTAGTAGGAGTCCATCAAGAGGGGAGGAAGGGAGAAGGAAGTGGAGGAGTAGGAAAGGTGGCCGGCCCCCTTTTCCCTAGTCCAATTCGGACTAGAGGGGAGGGGGGCGCAGCAGGCCTTTTCTCCTCTTCCCACTAAAGCCCATCAAGGCCCAATACTTCTCCCAGCGAATTCCCGTAACTCTCCGGTACTCCGAAAAATACCCGAATCACTCGGAACCTTTCCGAAGTCCGAATATAGTCGTCCAATATATCGATCTTTACGTCTCGACCATTTCGAGACTCCTCGTCATCTCCCCGATCTCATCCGGGACTCCGAACTCCTTCGGTACATGAAAACTCATAAACTCGTAATATAACTGTCATCGTAACCTTAAGCGTGCGGACCCTACGGTTCGAGAATAATGTAGACATGACCGAGACACGTCTCCGGTCAATAACCAATAGCGGGACCTGGATGCCCATATTGGCTCCTACATATTCTACGAAGATCTTTATCGGTCAGACCGCATAACAACATACATTGTTCCCTTTGTCATCGGTATGTTACTTGCCCGAGATTCGATCGTCGGTATCCAATACCTAGTTCAATCTCATTACCGGCAAGTCTCTTTACTCGTTCCGTAATACATCATCTCACAACTAACATATTAGTTGCAGTGCTTGCAAGGCTTATGTGATGTGCATTACCGAGAGGGCCCAGAGATACCTCTCCGACAATCAGAGTGACAAATCCTAATCTCGAAATACGCCAACCCAACATCTACCTTTGGAGACACCTGTAGTACTCCTTTATAATCACCTAGTTACGTTGCGACGTTTGGTAGTACCCAAAGTGTTCCTCTGGTAAACGGGAGTTGCATATTCTCATAGTCATAGGAACATGTATAAGTCATGAAGAAAGCAATCGCAACATACTAAACGATCGGGTGCTAAGCTAATGGAATGGGTCATGTCAATCAGATCATTCAACTAATGATGTGACCTCGTTAATCAAATAACAACTCTTTTGTCCATGGTTAGGAAACATAACCATCTTTGATTAACGAGCTAGTCATGTAGAGGCATACTAGTGACACTTTGTTTGTCTATGTATTCACACATGTATTATGTTTCCGGTTAATACAATTCTAGCATGAATAATAAACATTTATCATGATATAAGGAAATAAATAATAACTTTATTATTGCCTCTAGGGCATATTTCCTTCAGTCTCCCACTTGCACTAGAGTCAATAATCTAGTTCACATCGCCATGTGATTTAACAGCAATAGTTCACATCACCATGTGATTAACACCCATAGTTCACATCGTCATGTGACCAACACTCAAAGGGTTTACTAGAGTCAGTAATCTAGTTCGCATATCTATGTGATTAACACCCAAAGAGTACTAAGGTGTGATCATGTTTTGCTTGTGAGATAATTTTAGTCAACGGGTCTGTCACATTCAGATCCGTAAGTATTTTGCAAGTTCTATGTCTACAATGCTCTACACGGAGCTACTCTAGCCAATTGCTCCCACCTTCAATATGTATCCAGATTGAGACTTTAGATTCATCTGGATCAGTGTCAAAAACTTTCATCGACGTAACCCTTTACGACGAACCTTTTTGTCACGTCCATAATCGAGAAACATATCCTTATTTCACTAAGGATAATTCTGACCGCTGTCCAGTGGTCTACTCCTATATCACTAATGTACTCCCTTGCCAAATCAATGCAGGGTATACAATAGATCTGGTACACAGTATGGCATACTTTATAGAACCTATGACTGAGGCATAGGGAATGACTTTCATTCTCTTTCTATCTTCTGCCGTGGTCGGGCTTTGAGTCTTACTCAATTTCACACCTTGTAATACAGGCAAGAACTCTTTCTTTGACTGCTCCATTTTTGAACTACTTCAAAATCTTGTCAAGGTATGTACTCATTGAAAAAACTTATCAAGCGTCTTGATCTATCTTTATAGATCTTGAAGCTCAATATGTAAGCAGCTTCACCGAAGTCTTTCTTTGAAAAACTCCTTTCAAACACTCCTTTATGCTTTACAGAATAATTCTACATTATTTCCGATCAACAATATGTCATTCACATATACTTATCAGAAATGTTGTAGTGCTCCCACTCACTTTCTTGTAAATACAGGCTTCACCGCAAGTCTGTATAAAACTATATGCTTTGATCAACTCATCTAAGCATATATTCCAACTCCGAGATGCTTGCACCAGTCCACAGATGGATCGCTGGAGCTTGCACATTTTGTTAGCACCTTTCGGATTTACAAAACCTTCTGTTGCATCATATACAACTCTTCTTTAATAAATCCATTAAGGAATGCAGTTTTGTTTATCCATTTGCCAGATTTCATAAAATGCGGCAATTACTAACATGATTCGGACAGACTCAAGCATAGATACGAGTGAGAAGCTCTCATCGTAGTCAACACCTTAAACTTGTCGAAAACCTTTTGCGACAATTCTAGCTTTGTAGATAGTAACACTACTATCAGCGTCCGTCTTCCTCTTGAAGATCCATTTATTCTCAATTGCTTACCGATCATCGGGCAAGTCAACCAAAGTCCAAACTTTGTTCTCATACATGGATCATATCTCAGATTTCATGGCCTCAAACCATTTTGCGGAATCTGGGCTCATCATCGCTTCCTCATAGTTCGTAGGTTCGTCATGGTCAAGTAACATGACCTCCAGAACAGGATTACCGTGCCACTCTGGTGCGTATCTCACTCTGGTTTACCTACGAGATTCGGTAGTAACTTGATCTGAAGTTACATGATCATCATCATTAGCTTCCTCGCTAATTGGTGTAGTAGTCACAAGAACAAATCTTTGTGATGAACTACTTTCCAATAAGGGAGCAGGTACAGTTACCTCATCAAGTTCTACTTTCCTCCCACTCACTTCTTTCAAGAGAAACTCCTTCTCTAGAAAGGATCCATTATAAGCAACGAATGTCTTGCCTCAGGATCTGTGATAGAAGGTGTACCCAACAGTCTCCTGTGGGTATCCTATGAAGACATATTTCTCCGATTTGGGTTTGAGCTTATCAGGATAAACTTTTTCTCATAAGCATCGCAACCCCAAACTTCAAGAAACGACAACTTTGGTTTCTTGCCAAACCATAGTTCATAAGGCGTCGTCTCGACGGATATAGATGGTGCCCCTTTTTAACGTGAACGCAGCTGTCTCTAATGCATGACCCCAAAAACGATAGTGGTAAATCGGTAAGAAACATCATAGATTGCACTATATCCAATAAAGTACGGTTATGACGTTCGGACACACCATTATGCTGTGGTGTTCCAGGTGGCGTGAGTAGTGAAACTATTCCACATTGTTTTAACTGAAGACCAAACTCGTAACTCAAATACTCTTTTCCATGATCAGATCGTAGAAACTTTATTTTCTTGTTACGATGATTTTCTACTTCACTCTGAAATTTTATGAACTTTTCAAATGTATCAGACTTCTATTTCATTAAGTAGATATACCCATATCTGCTCAAATCATCTGTGAAGGTCAGAAAATAATGATACCCGCTGCAAGCCTTAAATATTCATCGGACCACATACATCAGTATGTATGATTTCCAACAAATCTGTTGCTTGCTCCATTGTTCCGGAGAACGGCGTTTTAGTCATTTTGCCCAAAAGGCATAGTTCGCAAGCATCAAGTGATTCATAATCAAGTGATTCCGAAAGCCCATCAGCATGGAGTTTCTTCATGCGCTTTATACCAATATGACCTAAACGGTAGTGCCACAAATAAGTTGCACTATCATTATTAACTTTGCATCCTTTGGTTTCAATATCATGAATATGTGTATCATTACGATCGAGATCCAACGAATTTGTTTCATTGGGTGTATGACCATCGAAGGTTTTATTCATGTAAACAGAACAACAATTATTCTCTGACTTTAATGAATAACCGTATTGCAATAAACATGATCAAATCATATTCATGCTCAACACAAAAACCAAATAACACTTATTTAAGTTCAACACTAATCCCGAAAGTATAGGGGAGTGTGCGATGATGATCATATCAATCTTGGAACTACTTCCAACACACATCGTCACTTCACCCTTAACTAGTCTCTGTTTATTCTACAACTCCTGTTTCGAGTTACTACTCTTAGCAACTGAGCCAATAACAAATACTGAGGGGTTGCTATAAACACTAGTAAAGCACACATCAATAACATGTATATCAAATATACTTTTGTTCACTTTGCCATCCTTCTTATCCGCCAAATACTTGGGGCAGTTCCGCTTCCAGTGACCAGTCCCTTTGCAGTAGAAGCACTTAGTATCAGGCTTAGGACCAGACTTGGGCTTCTTCACTTGAGCAGCAACTTGCTTGCTGTTCTTCTTGAAGTTCCCCTTCTTCCCTCTGCCCTTTCCTTGAAACTAGTGGTCTTGTCTACCATCAACACTTGATGTTTTTCTTGATTTCTACCTTCGTCAATTTCCGCTTTACGAAGAGCTTGGGAGTCGTTTCCGTTATCCCTTGCATATCATAGTTCATCACGAAGTTCTACTAACTTGGTGATGGTGACTAGAGAATTCTGTCAATCACTATCTTATCTGGAAGATTAACTCCCACTTGATTCAAGTGATTGTAGTACTCAGACAATCTGGGGACATGCTCACTAGTTGAGCGATTCTCCTCCATCTTTTAGCTATAGAACTTGTTGGAGACTTCATATCTCTCAACTCGGGTATTTGCTTGAAATATTAACTTCAACTCCTGGAACATCTCATATGCTCCATGACGTTCAAAACGTCTCTGAAGTCCCGATTCTAAGCCATTAAGCATGCTGCACTAAACTATCAAGTAGTCATCATATTGAGCTAGCCAAACGTTCATAACATCTGCATCTGCTCCTGCAATAGGTCTTTCACCTAGCGGTGCATCAAGGACATAATTCTTCTGTGCAGCAATGAGGATAAACCTCAGATCACGGATCCAATCCACATCATTGCTACTAACATCTTTCAACACAATTTTCTCTAGGAACATATCAAAATAAACACAGGGAAGCAACAACGCGAGCTATTGATCTACAACATAATTTGCAAAATACTACCAGGACTAAGTTCATGATAAATTTAAGTTCAATTTAATCATATTACTTAAGAACTCCCACTTAGATAGACATCCCTCTAATCCTCTAAGTGATCACGTGATCCAAATCAACTAAACCATGTTCGATCATCACGTGAGATGGAGTAGTTTCATTGGTGAACATCACTATGTTGATCATATCTACTATATGATTCACGCTCGACCTTCGGTCTCCGTGTTCCGAGGCCATATCTATATATGCTTGGCTCGTCAAGTATAACCTGAGTATTCCGCATGTGCAACTGTTTTGCACCCGTTGTATTTGAACGTAGAGCCTATCACACCCGATCATCACGTGGTGTCTCAGCACGAAGAACTTTCGCAACGGTGCATACTCAGGGAGAACACTTCTTGATAATTTAGTGAGAGATCATCTTATAATGCTACCGTCAATCAAAGGAAGATAAGATGCATAAAAGATAAACATCACATGCAATCAATATAAGTGATATGATATAGCCATCATCATCTTGTGCTTGTGATCTCCATCTTCGAAGCACCGTCATGATCACCATCGTCACCGGCGCGACACCTTGATCTCCATCGTAGCATCGTTGTCGTCTCGCCAATCTTATGCTTCCACGACTATCACTACCGCTTAGTAATAAAGTAAAGCATTACATCGCGATTGCATTGCATACAATAAAGCGACAACTATATGGCTCCTGCCAGTTGCCGATAACTTGGTTACAAAACATGATTATCTCATACAATAAAATTTAGCATCATGCCTTGACCATATCACATCACAACATGCCCTGCAAAAACAAGTTAGACGTCCTCTACTTTGTTGTTGCAAGTTTTACGTGGCTGCTACGGGCTTTAAGTAAGAACCAATCTCACCTACGCATCAAAACCACAACGATAGTTTGTCAAATAGACTCCGTTTTAACCTTCTCAAGGACCAGGCGTAGCCACACTCGGTTCAACTAAAGTTGGAGAGACAGTCGCCCGCAAGCCATCTATGTGCAAAGCACGTCGAGGGAACCGGTCTCGCATAAGCGTACGCATAAGGTTGGTCCAGGTCGTCTCGTCCAACAATACCGCCGAACCAAAGTATGACACGCTGGTAGGCAGCATGACTTATATCGTCCACAACTCACTTGTGTTCTACTCGTGCACATAACATCAAACCATAAAACCTAGGCTCGGATGCCACTGTTGGGGAACGTAGTAATTTCAAAAAATTTCCTACGCACACGCAAGATCATGGTGATGCATAGCAACGAGGGGGAGAGTCTGATCTACGTACCCTTGTAGATCGCAACGGAAGCGTTGCCACAACATAGAGGAAGTAGTCGTACGTCTTCTTCCCGATCCAACCAATCCAAGCACCGTTACTCTGGCACCTCCGAGTTCTTGGCACATGTTCAGCTCGATGACGATCCTCGGGCTCCGATCCAGCAAAGCGTCGAGGAAGAGTTCCGTCAGCACGACGGCGTGGTGACGATCTTGATGAACTACAGCAGCAGGGCTTCGCCTAAACTCCGCTACAGTATTATCGAGGAATATGGTGGTAGGGGGCACCGCACACGGCTAAGGAATAGATCACGTGGATCAACTTGTGTCTATGGGGTGCCCCTTGCCTCAGTATATAAAGGATGGAGGAGGAGGAGGCCGGCCAAGGCCATTGGTGCGGCTAGGATGGGAGTCCTACTAGGACACCAAGTCCTAGTAGGAGTCCATCAAGAGGGGAGGAAGGGAGAAGGAAGTGGAGGAGTAGGAAAGGTGGCCGGCCCCCTTTTCCCTAGTCCAATTCGGACTAGAGGGGAGGGGGGCGCAGCAGGCCTTTTCTCCTCTTCCCACTAAAGCCCATCAAGGCCCAATACTTCTCCCAGCGAATTCCCGTAACTCTCCGGTACTCCGAAAAATACCCGAATCACTCGGAACTTTTCCGAAGTCCGAATATAGTCGTCCAATATATCGATCTTTACGTCTCGACCATTTCGAGACTCCTCGTCATGTCCCCGATCTCATCCGGGACTCCGAACTCCTTCGGTACATCAAAACTCATAAACTCATAATATAACTGTCATCGTAACCTTAAGCGTGCGGACCCTACGGTTCGAGAATAATGTAGACATGACCGAGACACGTCTCCGGTCAATAACAAATAGCGGGACCTGGATGCCCATATTGGCCCATACATATTCTACGAAGATCTTTATCGGTCAGACCGCATAACAACATACGCTTTTCCCTTTGTCATCGGTATGTTACTTGCCCGAGATTCGATCGTCGGTATCCAATACCTAGTTCAATCTCGTTACCGGCAAGTCTCTTTACTCGTTCCGTAATACATCATCTCACAACTAACATATTAGTTGCAGTGCTTGCAAGGCTTATGTGATGTGCATTACCGAGAGGGCCCAGAGATACCTCTCCGACAATCAGAGTGACAAATCCTAATCTCGAAATACGCCAACCCAACATCTACCTTTGGAGACACCTGTAGTACTCCTTTATAATCACCCAGTTACGTTGTGACGTTTGGTAGTACCCAAAGTGTTCCTCTGGTAAACGGGAGTTGCATAATCTCATAGTCATAGGAACATGTATAAGTCATGAAGAAAGCAATAGCAACATACTAAACGATCGGGTGCTAAGCTAATGGAATGGTTCATGTCAATCAGATCATTCAACTAATGATGTGACCTCGTTAATCAAATAACAACTCTTTTGTCCATGGTTAGGAAACATAACCTTCTTTGATTAACGAGCTAGTCAAGTAGAGGCATACTAGTGACACTTTGTTTGTCTATGTATTCACACATGTATTATTTTTCCGGTTAATACAATTCTAGCATGAATAATAAACATTTATCATGGTATAAGGAAATAAATAATAACTTTATTATTGCCTCTAGGGCATATTTCCTTCAAAAGTTGCATGGCAATATATCTCGGAATGGCTATGTGATGTCTACTACACAACCTTCTTCTTGTAGACGCTGTTGGGCCTCCAAGTGTAGAGGTTTGTAGGACAGTAGCAAATTTCCCTCAAGTGGATGACCTAAGGTTTATCAATCCATAGGAGGTGTAGGATGAAGATGGTCTCTCTCAAGCAACCCTGCAACCAAATAACAAAGAGTCTCTTGTGTCCCCAACACACCCAATACAATGATAAATTATATAGGTGCACTAGTTCGGCGAACAGATGGTGATACAAGTGGTATATGGATAGTAGATATGAGTATTTGTAATCTGAAATTAGAAAAACAGCAAGGTAACTAATGATAAAAGTGAGTGTAAATGGTATTGCAATGCGTTGAAACAAGGCCTAGGGTTCATACTTTCGCTAGTGCAAGTTCCCTCAACAATAATAACATAATTGGATCACATAACTATCCCTCAACATGCAACAAAGAGTCACTCCAAAGTCACTAATAGCGGAGAACGAACGAAGAGAATATGGTAGGGTATGAAACCACCTCAAAGTTATTCTTTCCAATCAATCCATTGGGCTATTCCTATAAGTGTCACAAGCAACCCTAGAGTTCGTACTAGAATAACACCTTAGGACACAAATCAACCAAAACCCTAATGTCACCTAGATACTCCAATGTCACCTCAAGTATCCGTGGGTATGATTATACGATATGCATCACACAATCTCAGATTCATTTATTCAACCAACACAAAGGACCTCAAAGAGTGCCCCAAAGTTCCTACCAGAGAATCACGACGAAAACGTGTGCCAACCCCTATGCATAGGTTCAATGGGGAACCCGCAAGTTGATCACCAAAACATACATCAAGTGAATCACGTGGTATCCCATTGTCACCACAGGTACGCACGGCAAGACATACATCAAGTGTTCTCAAATCTTTCAAGACTCAATCCGATAAGATAACTTCAAAGGGGAACCTCAATTCATTACAAGAGAGTAGAGGGGGGAAGAAACATCATATGATCCAAATATAATAGCAAAGCTTGCGATACATCAAGATCGTATCATGTCAAGAACACGAGAGAGAGAGAGATCAAACACATAGCTACTGGTACATACCCTCAGCCCCGAAGGAGAACTACTCCCTCCTCGTCATGGAGAGCACCAGGATGATGAAGATGGCCACTGGAGAGGGATTCCCCCTCCGGCAGGGTGCCGGAACGGGTCTAGATTGGCTTTCGTTGGCTGCGGAACTCCCGATCTATTGTGCTCACAGATGTTTTTAGGGTATATGGAGATATATAGGCGGAAGAAGTACGTCAGGGGGCCACGAGGGGCTCACGAGGGTGGAGGGCGCGCCCAGGGTGGTGGGCGCGCCCCCTGCCTCGTGACCTCCTCGCAGATCCCCCGACGTGCACTCCAAGTCTTCTGGGCTTCTTTCCTTCCAAAAATGAGTTCCGTGAAGTTTCAAGTCAATTGGACTCCGTTTGATTTTCCTTTTCTTCGAAACCCTAAAACAGGGTAAAAACAGAAACTGGCACTGGGCTCTGGGTTAATAGGTTAGTCCCAAAAATGATATAAAAGTGTATAATAAAGCCCATAAACATTCAAAAGAGTAGATAATATAGCATGGAGAAATAAAAAAATATAGATACGTTGGAGACGTATCAGCATCCCCAAGCTTAATTCCTGCTCATCCTCGAGTATGTAAATGATAAAAACATAACTTTTGATGCGGAGTGCTACTTGGCATAATTCAATGTGATTCTTCTTAATTGTGGTATGAATATTCAGATCCATAAGATTCAAGACAAAAGTTCAGATTGACATAAAATGATAATACTTCAAGCATACTAACTAAGCAATTATGTCTTCTCAAAATAACATGGCCAAAGAAAGCTATCCCTACAAAATCATATAGTCTGGCTATGCTCTATCTTCACCACACAAAATATTTAAATCATGCACAACCCCGATGACAAGCCAAGCAATTGTTTCATACTTTTGATGTTCTCAAAATTTTTCAATCTTCACACAATACATGAGCGTGAGCCATGGACATAGCACTATAGGTGGAATAGAATGGTGGTTGTGGAGAAGACAAAAAGGGAGAAGATAGTCTCACATCGACTAGGCTTATCAACGGGCTATGGAGATGCCCATCAATAGATATCAATGTGAGTGAGTAGGGATTGCCATGCAACGGATGCACTAGAGCTATAAGTATATGAAAGCTCAACAAAAGAAACTAGTGGGTGTGCATCCAACTCGCTTGCTCACAAAGACCTAGGGCATTTTTAGGAAGCCCATCATTGGAATATACAAGCCAAGTTATATAATGAAAGATTCCCACTAGTATATGAAAGTGACAACATAGGAGACTCTCTATCATGAAGATCATGGTGCTACTTTGAAGCACAAGTGTGGTAAAAGGATAGTAGCATTGTCCCTTCTCTCTTTTTTCTCATTTTTTTATAGTTTTTTATTTGGGCCTTCTCTTTTTTATGGCCTCTTTTTTTGGGCTTCTTTGGCCTCTTTTTTTCGTCCGGAGTCTCATCCCGACTTGTGGGGGAATCATAGTCTCCATCATCCTTTCCTCACTGGGACAATGCTCTAATAATGATAATCATCATACTTTTATTTTCTTACAACTCAAGATTTACAACTCGATACTTAAGACAAGATATGACTCTATATGAATGCCTCCGGTGGTGTACCGGGAAGTGCAATGATGCATGAGTGACATGTATGAATAATTATGAATGGTGGCTTTGCCACAAATACGATGTCAACTACATGATCATGCAAAGCAATATGACAATGATGATGAAGCATGTCATAATAAACGGAATGGTGGAAAGTTGCATGGCAATATATCTCGAAATGGCTATGGAAATGCCATAATAGGTAGGTATGGTGGTTGTTTTGAGGAAGGTAAATGGTGGGTTTATGGTACCAGCGAAAGGTGCGCGGTACTAGAGAGGCTAGCAAGGGTGGAAGGGTGAGAGTGCGTATAATCCATGGACTCAACATTAGTCATAAAGAACTCATATACTTATTGCAAAAATCTACAAGTTATCAAAGCAAAGTATTACGCGCATGCTCCTATGGGGATAGATTGGTAGGAAAAGACCATCGCTCATCCCCGACTGCCACTCATAAGGAAGACAATCAATAAATAAATCATGCTCCGACTTCATCACATAACGGTTCACCATACGTGCATGCTACGGGAATCACAAACTTCAACACAAGTATTTCTCAAATTCATAACCACTCAACTAGCATGACTCTAATATCACCATCTCCATATCTCAAAACAATCATCAAGCATCAAACTTCTCTTAGTATTCAACACACTCATAAGAAAATTTTACTAATCTTGAATACCTAGCATATTAGGATTTTAAGCAAATTACCATGCTATTTAAGACTCTCTAAATAATCTAAGTGAAGCATGAGAGTTCATCTATTTATTCAAAAAAAAACTACCACCATGCTCTAAAAGATATAAGTGAAGCACTAGAGCAAACGACAAACTACTCCGAAAGATATAAGTGAAGATCAATGAGTAGTTGAATAATTATGAAACTATGTGAAGACTCTCTAACATTTAATAATTTCAAATCTTGGTATTCTATTCAAACAGAAAGCAAGTAAAAATAAAATGTCATTCTAAAAATAGTAAACATCATGTGAAGAAGCAAAAACTTACGATCAACCGATACTAACCGATAGTTGTTGAAGAAGAAAGGTGGGATGCCAACCGGGGCAACCCCAAGCTTAGACGCTTGAGACTTCTTGAGATATTATCTTGCGGTGCCTTGGGCATCCCCAAGCTTGAGCTTTTGTGTCTCCTTAATTCCTCTTATATCACGGTCTCCCTAAATCTCAAAAGCTTCATCCACACAAAACTGAACAAGGACTCGTGAGATAAGTTAGTATAAACCATTGCCAAAACCTTATCATACTCTACTGTAGTAAATCACTAAAATTATTATTCAACATTTCATACTAAATGCCTCTGCATATTTAATAGTCCTATCCTCAAATAGAATCATTAAAGAAGCAAACATATGCAAACAATGCAAACAATGCAAACATAACAGCAATCTGCCTAAACAGGATAGTCTGTAAAGAATGCAGCAACATCCATACTTCCCTAGCTCCAAAAATTATGAAAGAAAATTCCCACTGTAGTAAATTTATCATACCTTAATATGCAAAAGGTTTCAACATTTTATCACATTCTGACTTTTCTAGGAAATTATTGCAACAGCGGTAAACTTTCTGTTTTCAAACAGCGACATGTATACTTGTAACATAGGCATAGTAAAGGCTATCAACGCCACTTTTATTGAAATAAAATATGCAAAACATTGTTCTAAATAACAGCAAGCAAATCCTAACAAAATAAATTTACACTCCAAGCAAACACATATCATGTGGTAAATAAAAATATAGCTCCAAGTAAAGTTACCGATGAACGGAGACGAAAGAGGGGATGCCTTCCGGGGCATCCCCAAGCTTAGGCTCTTGGTTGTCCTTGAATATTACCTTGGGGTGCTTTGGGAATCCCCAAGCTTAGGCCCTTACCACTCCTTGTTCCATAGTCCATCGAATCCTTACCCAAAACTTGAAAACTTCACAACACAAAACTTAACAGAAAACTCGTAAGCTCCGTTAGTATAAGAAAATAAATCACCACTTCAAGGTACTGTAATGAACTCATTATTTATTTATATTGGTGTTAAACCTACTGTATTACAACTTCTCTATGGTTTATAAACTACTTTACTAGCCATAGATTCATCAAAATAAGTAAACAACACATGAAAAACAGAATCTGTCAAAAACAGAACAGTCTGTAGTAATCTGAACCAAACGTATACTTCTGGAACTCATAAAATTCTCAAATAAATTTATGGAGATTAGGAATTTATCTATTAATCATCTTCAAAAAGAATTAACTAAATATCACTCCCCAAATAAAAATTGCAGCAATTCTCGTGAGCGCTAAAGTTTCTGTTTTTTACAGCATGATCAACAAGACAATCCCCAAGTCTTGCCAAAGGTTCTACTTGGCACAAACACTAATTAAAAGCATAAAACCACATCTAAACAGAGGCTAGATAAATTATTTATTACTAAACAGGAACAAAAAGCAAGGAACAAGAATAAAATTGGGTTGCCTCCCAAAACAAGCGCTATCGTTTAACACCCCTAGCTAGGCATGATGATTTCAATGATGCTCACATAAAGGATAAGGATTGAAACATAAAGAGAGCATCATGAAGAATATGACTAGCACATTTAAGTCTAACATACTTCCTATACATAGGGATTTTGCGAGCAAACAACTTGTGGGAACAATAATCAACTAGCATAGGAGGGTAAGACAAGCATAACTTCAAAACTTTAATCACATAGAGAGGAAACTTGGTATTATTGCAATTCCTACAAGCATATGTTCCTCCCTCATAATAATTTTCAGTAGCATCGTGAATGAATTCAACAATATAACCAGCACCTAAAGCATTTTTTTCATGATCTACAAGCATAGAAAATTTACTACTCTCCACATAAGCAAAATTCTTATCATGAATAATAGTGGGACCAAACTCAACAAAGTACCTATCATGGGATTGAAAATTGAAATCAAGATGACAAGTTTCATTGTTATCATTATTCTTTAAAGCATACGTGTCATCACAATAATCATCATAGATAGGAAGCATGCTTTCATCATAATAAATTTTCTCATCAAAACTTGGGGGACAAAAAATATCATCTTCATCAAACATAGCTTCCCCAAGCTTGTGGCTTTGCATATCATTAGCATCATGGATATTCAAGGAATTCATACTAACAACATTGCAATCATGCTCATCATTCAAATATTTAGTGCCAAACATTTTATAGATGTCTTCTTCTAGCACTTGAGCACAATTTTCCTTACCATCATACTTACGAAAGATATTAAAAAGGTGAAGCGTATGAGACAAACTCAATTCCATTTTTTATAGTTTTTTTTATAAACTAAACTAGTGATAAAACAAGAAACTAAAAGACTCGATTGCAAGATCTAAATATATACCTTCAAGCACTCACCTCCCCGGCAACGGTGCCAGAAAAGAGCTTGATGTCTACTACACAACCTTCTTCTTGTAGACGTTGTTGGGCCTCCAAGTGTAGAGGTTTGTAGGATAGTAGCAAATTTCCCTCAAGTGGATGACCTAAGGTTTATCAATCCGTAGGAGGTGTAGGATGAAGATGGTCTCTCTCAAGAAACCCTGCAACCAAATAACAAAGAGTCTCTTGTGTCCCCAACAAACCCAATACAATGATAAATTGTATACGTGCACTAGTTCGGCGAAGAGATGGTGATGCAAGTGGTATATGGATAGTAGATATGAGTATTTGTAATCTGAAATTATAAAAACAACAAGGTAACTAATGATAAAAGTGAGTGTAAACGACATTGCAATGCATTGAAACAAGGCCTAGGGTTCATACTTTCGCTAGTGTAAGTTCCCTCAACAATAATAACATAATTGGATCACATAACTATCCCTCAACATGCAACAAAGACTCACTCCAAAGTCACCAATAGCAAAGAATGAACGAAGAGATTATGGTAGGGTACGAAACCACCTCAAAGTTATTCTTTCCAATCAATCCATTGGGCTATTCCTATAAGTGTCACAAACAGCCCTAGAGTTCGTACTAGAATAACACCTTAAGACACAAATCAACCAAAACCCTAATGTCACCTAGATACTCCAATATCACCTCAAGTATTCGTGGGTATGATTATACGATATGCATCACACAATCTCAGATTCATCTATTCAACCAACACAAAGGACCTCAAAGAGTGCCCCAAAGTTCCTACCAGAGAATCACGACGAAAACGTGTGCCAACCCCTATGCATAGGTTCATGGGCGGAACCCGCAAGTTGATCACCAAAACATACATCAAGTGAATCACGTGGTATCCCATTGTCACCACATATACGCACGGCAAGACATACATCAAGTGTTCTCAAATCTTTAAAGACTCAATCCGATAAGATAACTTCAAAGGGGAAACTCAATTCATTGCAAGAGAGTAGAGGGGGGGAAGAAACATCATACGATCCAAATATAATAGCAAAGCTCGCGATACATCAAGATCGTATCATCTCAAGAACACGAGAGAGAGAGAGAGAGAGAGATCAAACACATAGCTACTGGTACATACCCTCAGCCTTGAGGGAGAACTACTCCCTCCTCGTCATGGAGAGCACCGGGATGATGAAGATGGCCACCGGAGAGGGATTCCCCCTCCGGCAGGGTGCCGGAACGGATCTAGATTGGCTTTCGGTGGCTGCGGAACTCCCGATCTATTGTGCTCACGGATGTTTTTAGGGTATATGGAGATATATAGGCGGAAGAAGTACGTCAGGGGGCCACGAGGGGCTCACGAGGGTGGAGGGCGCGCCCAGGGGGGTGGGCGCGCCCCCTGCCTCGTGACCTCCTCGCAGATCCCCCGACGTGCACTCCAAGTCTTCTGGGCTTCTTTCCTTCCAAAAATGAGTTCCGTGAAGTTTCAGGTCAATTGGACTCCGTTTGATTTTCCTTTTCTTCGAAACCCTAAAACAGGGTAAAAACAGAAACTGGCACTGGGCTCTGGGTTAATAGATTAGTCCCAAAAATGATATAAAAGTGTATAATGAAGCCCATAAACATTCAAAACAGTAGATAATATAGCATGGAGCAATCAAAAATTATAGATACGTTGGAGACGTATCACTGTAAATGCCATAATAGGTAGGTATGGTGGCTGTTTTGAGGAAGGTATATGATGGGTGTATGATACTGGCGAAAGGTCCGCGGTATTAGAGAGGCTAGCAAAGGTGGAAGGGTGAGAGTGCGTATAATCCATGGACTCAACATTGGTCATAAAGAACGCATATAATTATTGCAAAAATCTACAAGTTATCAAAGCAAAGTATTACGCGCATGCTCCTAGGGGGATAGATTGGTAGGAAAATACCATCGCTCGTCCCCGACCGCCACTCATAAGGAAGGAAATCAATAAATAAATCATGCTCCGACTTCATCACATAACAGTTCACCATACGTGCATGCTACAAGAATCACAAGCTTCAACACATGTATTTCTCAAATTCACAACTACTCAACTAGCATGACTTTAATATCACCATCTCCATATCTCAAAACAATTATCAAGTATCAAACTTTTCATAGTATTCAACACACTTATAAGAGAAATTTTTTATTCTTGAATACCTAGCATATTAGGATTTTAAGCAAATTACCATGCTATTAAGAATCTCAAAATAATATAAGTGAAGCAAGAGAGATCAATAGTTTCTATAAAACAAATCCACCACCGGGCTCTAAAAGATATAAGTAAAGTACTAGAGAAAAATTATATAACTCAAAAGATATAAGCAAAGCACATAGAGTATTCTAACAAATTCCAAATCATGTATGGCTCTCTCAAAAGCTGTGTACAGCAAGGATGATTGTGGTAAACTAAGAAGCAAAGACTCAAATCATACAAGACGCTCCAAGCAAAACACATATCATGTGGCGAATAAAAATATAGCTTCCAGTAAAGTTACCGATTGAAGTAGGCGAAAGAGGGGGCGCCTTCCGGGGCATCCCCAAGCTTTGGCTTTTAGGTGTCCTTAGATTATCTTGGGGGTGCCATGGGCATCCCCAAGCTTAGGCTCTTGCCACTCCTTGTTCCATAATCCATCAAATCTTTACCCAAAACTTGAAAACTTCACAACACAAAACTTAAAGTAGAAAATCTCGTGAGCTCCGTTAGCGAAAGAAAATAAAAGACCACTTCAAGGTACTGTAATGAACTCATTATTTATTTATATTGGTGTTATACCTACCGTATTCCAACTTCTCTATGGTTTATAAACTATTTTACTAACCATAGATTCATCAAAATAAGCAAACAACACACGAAAAACAGAATCTGTCAAAAACAGAACAGTCTGTAGTAATCTGTAGCTAGCGCAAGATATGGAACCCCAAAATTTTTAAAATACATTGCTGGACTTGAGGAATTTATCTATTAATCATACTAAAAAATAATTAACTAAATATCACTTTCCAAATAAAAATGACAGCAGTTCTCGTGAGCGCTAAAGTTGCTGTTTTTACAGCAAGTTCAACAAGACTTTCCCCAAGTCTTCCCAACAGTTCTACTTGGCACAAACATTAATTAAACACAAAAAACACAACCAAAACAGAGGCTAGATAAATTATTTATTACTAAACAGGATCAAAAATCAAGGAATAAAAATAAAATTGGGTTGCCTCCCAACAAGCGCCATCGTTTAACGCCCCTAGCTAGGCATAACAAGCAAGAATAGATCTAGGTATTGCCAACTTTGGTAGGCAATCCATAAGTGGCTCTCATAATATATTCATAAGGTAATTGAATTTCTTTCTAGTAAAGTGTTTCATGCCTTTCCTTAATGGAAATTGGAATCTAATATTTCCTTCCTTCATATCAATAATTGCACCAATCGTTCTAAGGAAAGGTCTACCAAGAATAATAGGACATGAAGGATTGCAATCTATGTCAAGAACAATAAAATCTACGGGCACATAATTCCTATTTGCAACAATAAGAACATCATTAATTATCCCCGTAGGTTTCTTAATAGTGGAATCCGCAAGGTGCAAGTTTAGAGAGCAATCATCAAAATCACGGAAAGCTAACAAATCACACAAAGTCTTTGGAATCGTGAAAACACTAGCACCCAAATCACATAAAGCATATCATTCATGATATTTAACTTTAATTTTAATAGTTGGTTCCCACTCATCATAAAGTTTTCTAGGGATAGAAACTTCCAATTCAAGTTTTTCTTCATAAGATTGCATCAAGGCATCAACAATATGTTTAGTAAACGCTTTATTTTAACTGTAAGCGTGAGGAGAATTTAGCACGGATTGCAACAAAGAAATACAATCAATCAAAGAGAAATTTTCATAGTTAAATTCCTTGAAATCCATAATAGTGGGTTTAGCAACATCTAGGGTTTTAATTTCTTCAATCCCACTTGTATTAAATTTAGCATCAAGATCAACAAATTCTGAATTCTTGGAACGCCTTCTAGGTAAAGGTGGATCATATTCAGTCCCATCATTATCAAGATTCATATTGCAAAACAAAGATTTAATAGGGGACACATCAATAACTTTTAGATCTTCATCTTTATTTTCATAGGAACTAGAAGAACATGCTCTTATAAAGGCATCTTTCTTAGCACACATCCTAGCGGTTCTTTCTTTGCACTGATCAATGGAAATTCTCATGGCTTTGAGAGACTCATTGATATCATGCTTAGGTGGAATAGATCTAATTTTCAAAGAATCAACATCAAGAGAAATTCTATCAACGTTCCTAGCCGAATCATCAATCTTAAGCAATTTTTCTTCAATCATAGTATTAAAATTCTTTTGTGAAGTAATAAATTCTTTAATATTAGATTCAAAATCAGAGGGCATCTTATTATAATTTCCATAAGAATTGTTGTAGGAATTACCATAATTATTAGAGGAATTACTAGGATAAGGCCTAGGGTTGAAATTTCCTCTATACGCGTTGTTACCAAAATTGTTCCTACCAACAAAATTCACATCCATAGATTCATTATTATTCTCAATCAAAGTAGACAAGGGCACATCATCAGGATCAGAAGAAACACTCTTATTAGTAAATAATTTCATAAGTTCATCCATCTTTCCACTCAAAACATTAATTTCTTCTATCACATGCACCTTTTTATTAGTAGATCTTTTAGTATGCCATTGAGAATAATTAACCATTATATTATCTAGGAGTTTAGTAGCTTCTCCAAAAGTGATTTCCATAAAAGTGCCTCCCGTGGCCGAATCTAAAAGATTTCTAGAAGCAAAATTCAATCCAGCATAATTTTTTTGAACAATCATCCACAAATTTAAACCATGAGTAGGGCAATTACGTATCATTAGTTTAATTCTCTCCCAAGCTTGTGCAACATGTTCATGATCAAGTTGCTTACAATTCATAATATCGTTTCTAAGGGAGATGATCTTAGCAAGAGGAAAATACTTAGAGATAAAAGCATCTTTCCACTTATTCCATGAATCAATACTATTCTTAGGCAAAGACGAAAACCAAGCTTTAGCACGATCTCTAAGAGAAAAAGGAAATAACTTCAATTTAACAATATCATTATCCACATCTTTTTTCTTTTGCATGTCACACAAATCAACGAAGCTATTAAGATGGGTAGCGGCATCTTCACTAGGAAGGCCGGAAAACGGATCTTTCATGACAAGCTTCAGCAAAGTAGTATTAATTTCACAAGATTCTGCATCGGTAAGAGGAGCAATCGGAGTGATAATAAAATCATTGTTGTTAGTATTGGTGAAGTCACACAATTTAGTATTATCTTGAGCCATCGTGACAAGCAAGCAAAATAACACACAAGCAAACAAAAAGCAAGCGGGCAAAAAGAGGCAAATAGAGAAAGAGAGGGAGGATAGAGAGAGAGGGCGAATAAAACGACAAGGGTGAAGTGGGGGAGAGGAAAACAAGAGGCAAATTGCAAATAATGTAATGCGGGAGATAAGGGTATGTGATGGGTACTTGGTATGCTGACTTTTGCGTAGAACTCCCCGGCAACGGCGCCAAAAATCCTTCTTGCTACCTCTTGAGCACTGCGTTGGTTTTCCCCAAAGAGGAAGGGATGATGCAACAAAGTAGCATAAGTATTTCCCTCAGTTTTTGAGAACCAAGGTATCAATCTAGTAGGAGGCTGTGCGCGAGTCCCTCGTACCTGCACAAAACAAATAAATCCTCGCAACCAACGCAAATAGGGGTTGTCAATCCCTATAAGGCCACTTATGAGAGGGAGATCTGATAGATATGATAAGATAATATTTTTGGTATTTTTATGATAAAGATGCAAAGTAAAATAAAGGCAAAGTAAACAACAAAGGAAATAACTAAGTAGTAGGAGATTAATATGATGAAGATGGACCCTCGAGAGCATAAGTATTCTATGGTGGGTGAACAAATTACCGTTGAGCAATTGACAGAATTGAGCATAGTTATGAGAATATCTAGGTATGATCATGTATATAGGCATCACGTCCGAGACAAGTAGACCGACTCCTGCCTGCATCTACTACTATTACTCCACTCATCGACCGCTATCCAGCATGCATCTAGAGTATTAAGTTAAAAACGGAGTAACGCCTTAAGCAAGATGACATGATGTAGAGGGATAGACTCATACAATATGAAGAAAACCCCATCTTGTTATCCTCGATGGCAACAATACAATACGTGCCTTGCTGCCCCTGTCACTGGGAAAGGACATCCCAAGATTGAACCCAAAGCTAAGCACTTCTCCCATTGCAAGAAAGATCAATCTAGTAGGCCAAACCAAACTGATAATTCGAAGAGACTTGCAAAGATAACCAATCATACATAAAGAATTCAGAGAAGATTCAAATATTGTTCATAGATAGACTTGATCATAAACCCAGAATTCATCGGTCTCAACAAACACACCGCAAAAAGAAGGTTACATTGAATAGTTCTCCACAAGAGAGGGGGAGAACATTGCATTGAAATCCAAAAAGAGAGAAGAAGCCATCTATCTACTAACTATGGACCCGTAGGTCTGAGGTAAACTACTCACACTTCATCGGAGGGGCTATGGTGTTGATGTAGAAGCCCTCCGTGATCGATGCCCCCTCCGGCGGAGCTCCGGAACAGGCCCCAAGATGGGGTCTCGTAGATACAGAAAGTTGCCGCGGTGGAATTAGGTTTGTGGCTCCGTATCTGATCGTTTGAGGGTACGTAGGTATATATAGGAGGAAGGAGTACATCGGTGGAGCAACAGGGGCCCCACGAGGGTGGAGGGCGCGCCTGGGGGTTGGTAGGCGCGCCCCTACCTCGTGGCCTCCTCTTTTCTTTATTGACATAGGGTCCAAGTCTCCCCGGTCTTGTTCGTTGAGAAAATCACTTTCCCGAAGGTTTAATTTCGTTTGGACTCCGTTTGATATTCCTTTTCTTCGAAACCCTAAAACAGGCAAAAAACAGCAATTCTGGGGTGGGCCTCCGGTTAATAGGTTAGTCTCAAAATTAATATAGAAGTGGATAATAAAGCCCAATAATGTCCAAAATAGTAGATAATATAGCATGGAGCAATCAAAAATTATAGATACATTGGAGATGTATCACTAGTTGCGAAACACCCATCTGGTACCGATGATGTTGTGGTTGTTGTCAGGCTTCTCAGCCAATGTCCACACTTGGTTCCTCTCAAAGTTGTGTAGCTCTTCGTGCATGGCAATTATCCAATCTAGATCTTCCAATGCTTCTTCAAGCTTCATAGGTTCAATGCTAGAGATGAATGAGTAATGTTCACAAAAATTTGCCAAAAGAGTTTTAGAGCGAGTGATTCTCCTGGTTTGGATATGATTGAAGATTTGCTCGACGGGATGGTCTCTTGTGACTCTTGCTATAACTCGTGAGATCTTTTGTTTGGGTCGGGGTGGAACATCTTCTTCGTCATCTTGTTCTTCCGCTTGGCCTTTTCGTTGTTGACGTTTTCGTTCTCTTGTCGAGGTGGAGAAGGAGGTTGATGAGGTTCATCTTGGTGTACTTAAGCATTTTCTTCATCTTGGCGTGTCCCACTTGTGGATGCCTTCGTGTCAACTCTTGGTTCACCTTATCGTGAGGTAGAAGCTTCCACTTGGACGGACGAGGTACTCTCCTTCACCTCCGTTGGATGAATCTTGCCAATAGACAAGTCTTGGATCGCTTCCGAAGGATCTTTGTCTCCTGCATCAATTGGAAATTGCTCTACTTGCGAGCCGTTAGATTCATCGAACTTCACATCTACCATCTCTTCAACCTTTCGGGTGAAATTGTTGTAGACACGGTAAGTCTGAGAGTTTGAGCCGTAACCAAGTAGGAAACCCTCATGAGATTTAGGAGAAAATTTGGAACGACGATGCTTATCAAGAATATAGCACTTTGAGCCGAATACACGAAAGTATCCAACTTGGGGTTTGTCACCGGTGAGAAGCTTGTATGCCGTCTTGCCGAGTAGCTTGTGAAGATACAAGCGATTTGTTGCATGACAAGCTGTCTCAACCGCTTCCACCCAAAAGTTTTTTTGCGTCTTGTACTCATCAAGCATCGTTCTCGCCATCTCAATAAGATTCCGGTTCTTCCTCTCAACAAATCCATTTTGTTGAGGTGTGTACGTAGCCGAGAACTCATGTGAAATCCCTTCTTCGTCAAGAAAGGTATCTACATTTGCGTTCTTGAACTCCATTCCGTTGTCGCTGCGAACCTTCTTGATCTTCACTTCAAATTCATTTTGGGCCTTCCTAGCGAAGTTCTTGAAGATCTTTTGGACATGTGATTTATCATCAAGAAAGAACATCCATGTAAATCTTGAAAGAGCATCAACTATAACTAGACCAAATGAGTTTCCACCGAGACTTTTATAGGCATTGCGACCAAAGAGATCCATATGAAGTAGCTCGAGCGGTCTTCTCGTGGTCATGGTGTTCTTCACGGGGTGACTCCCTCCAACTTGTTTTCCCGCTTGAAAAGCACCGCACAATCTATCCATGTCAAATATAACATATTTTACTCCAAGGATATGATCACCTTTAATAAGCTTATCAAGATTTCGCATGCCCACATGACCTAACCTTCTATGCCACAACCAAACTTTAGAAGATTTAGCAATTAAGCAAGTTCTAGGTTGAGCGTTTTTAGTGAAATCAACAATGTATAGATCACCTCTATGTATACTAATGTAGACCATATTATGATTATCTCTACAAAACACTTGGCAATCTACTTCAGTAAATAGGACATTGAAACCAAAGTCAACAAGTCTAGATACGGAAAGTAAATTATAGCCAAGGGATTCAACAAGCATAACATTTTGTATGGAGCTATCATGTGAGATGGCCACCTTACCAAGGCGAACCACCTTACCCTTTGAGTTGTCACCAAAAGTGACATACTTTCGAGGGCCGTTGTTTTCAGCAAGCTCACGAAACATGTCGTTATCTCCGGTCATGTGATCGGTACATCCACTATCAAGAACACGTTCCTTTCCTCCAGCCATGTAGCCATGAATATTAGCCATAAGACCAACGTGTCACATAGACTCATCGATATCAAAGTCACTATCAACATCCTCATCATGGTATCCATGTTCAACATCGTCTTGTGATCGACCAATTCCTAGAGAGAGTGATTCATTAGATAAGTGATCATCAAAATGTTCATCTTTATGAATTCTAATGGCTTTGGAGATGATGTTGCTAATGATTCCAACATCACCTTTGCCACGCATGAGGTTGGTAAGCTCAAATAAACAATCACCAAACTTGGGATCATTGGAATTCATCTTACTCAAAGGCAGCTATAGACTTGTGAAGAATCTCATCTAAGTTTTGCAAGGAATAATTTGGAAATCGTTCCTAGATAAATCTCCATATGGTGTAAGCACAATCAAGAGCAGGCAAGCTAGCAATCAAGTTTCTAGGTAATCCTCTAGTGATTAAATTGACAGTTCTAAGATTACGGATCATGTCAATAAACTCATCAAGGGTAGGATGCAAATGATCAACATGGGGTGTACTAGGGCTAGTAATGTACTTGTTCAAGTGATATTCGTTGAAATTCTCAAGCATCTCAGTTTTGCACTCATGAAAGAACTCTCCATCAAATATAGGTACTCTACGTCTAAGGCTCCCCAACATAGACTCATCCATCTTCCTCCAATGGTGATCGAACCAAAGCAATGGAGACCAATGCTCTGATGCCAATTGTAGGATCGAGAAGAGGTGTCTAGAGGGGGTGATTAGACCCTCAACAAGAAAAAGTAGCAGTTTTCAATTTCTTTAAGTTAAGGTGGAGTTTTAGCACAAGTTTAAACATTCACAATACATTTCAAGCAAGCATGGCAAGAGTGTATGAGCAGCGGAAAGTAAAGCATGCAACTTGAAAGAAAGTAAAGGGATGGGATTGGAGTATGCAAACGCAATTGGAGACACGGAGATTTTTGGTGTGGTTCCGATAGGTGGTGCTATCGTACATCCACGTTGATGGAGACTTCAACCCACGAAGGGTAATAGTTGCGTGAGTCCACAGAGGGTTCCACCCATGAAGGGTCCACGAAGAGGCAACCTTGTCTATCCCACCATGGCCATCGCCCACGAAGGAGTTGCCTCACTAGGGAAGATCTTCACGAAGCTGACAATCTCCTTGCCCGTACAAACTCCTTGGTTCAACTCCACAATATTGACGGAGGCTCCCAAGTGACACCTAACCAATCTAGGAGACACCACTCTCCAAAAGGTAATAGATGGTGTTTTGATGATGAACTCCTCGCTCTTGTGCTTCAAATGATAGTCTCCCCAACACTCAACTCTCTCTCACTGATTTGGATTTGGTGGAAAGATGATTTGAGTGGAAAGCAACTTGGAGAAGGCTAGAGATCAAGATTCATGTGGTTGGAATGGAATATCTTGGTCCCAACACATGAGTAGGTGGTTCTTCTCTCAGAAAATGCATGCTGGAAGTGTAGGCACGTTCTGATGGCTCTCTCCCTGAATGAGGAGTGGGTGGAGGGGTATATATAGCCTCCACACAAAATCTAGCCATTACACACATTTCACCAAACTCGGTGGGACCGAATCGAGAAACTCGGTCAGACTGATATGGTTCAAAATGTGAACGTTAGGAATTTTGGTGGGTCTAATATGATCAACTCGGTGGGACTGATGTGCTAGGGTTAGGGTAAAACCTCAACTCGGTTTGACCGATTACACAAACTCGGTGGGACCGATTTTGGTAATAAGCAAAACAAAGAGGTGGTCAAGCAAACTCGGTGGGACCGATTGCATATCTCAGTGAGACCAAAATAATTACAATAGGCAACAGGGAGTTTGCAAGCCCATCTCGGTGGGACCAACATCCCATCGGTGAGACCGAACCGATTAGGGTTTTTGGCAGTGGCTATGTCAAGTGAACTCGGTGGCGTCGGATAGATCGAATCGGTGGGGCCGAGTTTGACTTTTGGTTGGGGACATATGTGGAAATGATAAAGTGTTTGAGGGCTTTGGAGCATATCACTAAGCACATTGAGCAAGCAAGCCATTAAGCAATACCTCATCCCCTTTTAATAGTATTGGCTTTTCCTATGGACTCAATGTGATCTTGGATCACTAAAATGAAAATGTAGAGTCTTGAGCTTTAGCCAATCTTTGTCCTTAGCATCTTGAAGGGGTTCCACATCCTCTTGTCCAAGCCACTCCACTGTTGAACTCATCTGAAATATACTAGATGAAAATATTAGTTCAACAAGAGATATGTTGACATTAATTACCAAAATCACCCAGGGAGCACTTGTGCTTTCAGTTGCTAGTAAACTCCTTGTAGTTGCTAGTTGGTTTATGCGGTGCAAGATTATATTTTCAGATCCTTAATGATAATTAATACTCCTCTGATTATGGTTATGAATATTTTCTGTGATTAGTTATGTTTGTTCCTGGGGACATTGGACAAGTCTTGTTATAAGTAATCATGTGAATTTGGTATTCGTTCGATATTTTGAAGAGATGTATGGTGTCTCTCCTCTAGTGGTGTTATGTGAATGTTGACTACATGACACTTCACCATTATTTGGGCCTAGGGGAAGGCATTGGGAAGTAATAAGTAGATGATGGGTTGCTAGAGTGTCATAAGCTTAAATCCTATTTTATGCGTTGCTTCGTAAGGGGCTAATTTGGATCCATATGTTTCATGCTATGGTTAGGTTTACCTTAATACTTCTTTTGTAGTTGCGGATGCTTGCCAGAGGGATTAATCATAAGTGGGAGGCTTGTCCAAGGAAGGGCAGCAACCAAGCACCGGTCCACCCACATATCAAACTATCAAAGTAACGAACGTGAATCATATGAGCATGCTGAAAACTAACTTGACAACAATTCCCATGTGTCATCGGGAGCGCTTTGCTTTATATAAGAGTTTGTCCAGGCTAGTCCTTTGCTACTAAAATGATTGGGCCACCTTGCTGCACCTTAGTTACTTTATTTACTTGTTACCCATTATGAATTATCATATCACAAAACTATCTGTTACCGATAATTTCAGTGCTTGCAGCGATACCTTGCTGAACCCACTTGTCATTTCCTTCTACTCCTTGTTGGGTTCCACACTCTTACTTATCAAAAGGACTACAATAGATCCCCTATACTTGTGGGTCATCAGCCCGCGCAAGCGACCATCCCTGTAGCATTGACGGGCTGGTCGTCGAGCACTATCGCAGAGCTAGAAGCTGCAGGCGTCAGCGAGCTCTCCGCGGACCCGCGCGTACATGCCAGCGCAAGAGCCCGTGTGCGCCCCTCCACCCACCATGGTGCCGGTCCCCGTGCGTTTGACTACACCCACCGCGCCCGTGCCAGTCCGCGCGCCCCCCTCAGCGGCGTGGGACGCAGCCGTCGACTGTTACCTCTCAGTGGTGCCAGTTGCCGTCCTCCCGCGCCCCGCCCATCGATCGCGCGATGACATGATGTTTTATTTACGAGTGAATAACATTCTGTGCTGCCTTGAAGATTTCAACAACAGAATCCCGAAGGACGACAACACAATGACGGCGCGGCACGCCGCCTCCGCCAAAAATAGTTTTTTTTGGGGTTGAATACTGTATCTCGAATTCTCGATCATATGAATATAAATTCGCAGTGTGACTGAATTAAAGATATGGTTTGAATGAACTTGTGTTTTTCTCTCTTAATGTACAGACTTATCAAATGATTTTCTTTTGAAAATAACGTTAATGGTTTTTAAATATAAAACACTCATCGCAAACGTTTTAGTTAGAACACCCGTATGCTAACCGCCAGCTTCCTCGGGAAGCCAAGGGAAATGTGCCAAGCAGAATTTGTGCAGCTCTTGATCGCAAACGTTTTAAATAGAACACCCGTGTGAAAAGTGGGAGCTATGGTCTTCCCCCTTAAGTCAAGGGAAAATTCATAGCACAGGATTTGTGCATCCCTTCAACACAAACGGTTGTTTTGGATGACCCGTGTGCAACCACGTAGAAACAATTGGGTAAGATTTGCATCTGTCATGTTGGGTATGTTGCGATTTCTCAAACTGGAAAGATTGGCATTTGTTGATCTAGTAACATTGCCATTTGTCAACCTTGTAACACTGCGATTTGTCAAAATATGCATCTAAAAATCACTATTAATATCTAATTTTTGCAACTAAAATCACTAGCACTATTCATATGGACACCAATACAAAGTGGCATTGTACTTTTTTGTCAAATTTGAGACCAGTTTTGATATAATCTTTATGTAACTACAGACGGGAGATTATTAATAATTGGGAACCAATATCCCAAACGGATTATTTATTCGAACCATGAGCGTTAGACCAACGATGGATACGTGACAAGCTTTGGTTAAGCAATAAAGCGGACATTAATCATCCAAATAGAAAATAATATACGTGCCGCCACGCGACCCGTGTGCCATGCGAGCAGGCATGAGTTGACGAGACGCATATGCAAATGTACCATTCATTACATACAACAAGTCATCAACACACAACGACAACGAGGATACATGTTGGATTATAGATTATTTCCAACAAAACATTCTATTAAATACTAAATTTTTTCTCACACAAAAAATAACAAAGCGATAAAATGAACTTAAGCTCAACCAATCCTCGGCATTGGAAACACTTGCTTTGAACCTTAACTGATTCTCTGGGAAGGGCCAGCTATTGTCAATCTCGGGACCAACGCAGGACTGATCATCCACGCTGAAGCGGCCTATATCAGGACACATATTGTGATAGCCAGGGTAGGGAATGATAGCAATGTCCGAGGTATAGATACAATTGCTTCTCATAAATGGTAGTAACGTTGTGTCGACAGCAGCTGGATCGCCTTTCACCATCATTGGATAGTTTTGTCCAAGGAAGAGCGAGTTTTCTCCAAGACTATCAATACTGAACCAGGGAGAAGGTGTTGGCGCTAGCACACTAGTATCCATCTCGAATACCCTGCAACAGATGTTGGAATAGGTCCGGAGAGTGCGACCATGGGAGACAACACCTGCTTCGTTAGTAACATCAACAGTGCCCTGTATACATACAAGAAGAGGTGATCCGTCAGAATAAGTTGCCGGGCGCCACTGAGTATATAGGTCCTGCTTGTCCTCATGCTCGTGATCATCACCATCGTCATCTCCCCCTTGGTTATAAATTTTTTCAAGTATAGGTGGTGGAATGTTCACAGGAGCTTGGAAACACAAGAAGGTTAATTAGTAAAGGGAAACTAACTAACCCGTATGCATGTGGATGAAATAATTATAATTACAGTGGAAGACAAATGTACCGAAACCATAAGGATTCCATGCAAAAATAGTGCCACGAGTGGTGGCAGCAAACACAAGACCCTCATATTGAGTTGCATCACGGCACTCATCCGTGTACAAAAATTGATTTTTGAGCAATATCCATCGAGGCGTGGAAGTAAGGACAGCAACAAGCTTTTCGAAGGTAGCAACAAATTCATAGTTCTTGTAATCCCAAGAGCGGTTGGGAACTTGACAAACTGCTATCTTCCATAGACGACACTCATCATGATTGTATTTGGACGTACATAGATCATCTGTGTGCTCAACCTCAGGGTAGTCTGTGATTTTTGGAAGGGGAACCCGGTGACGAGTGTACACATTCACAAGTTCCCACTCGCAGTTATACCCAATATAAACAACTCAATCTCCATTTGCGCCTTCCCAAGCCTTACCCTCAAGCGATGGCATCTTAACATCACATGTATCATTATCAAGCGACATCAACTTGCACAAGGCGAAGCTTCCGTCATCCCCACGCCAGTGACCAGCGTCATGGCGAAAAAGATAGGGGTGATCAAACCGCTCCTGAACCCTTGGGTTCTTTGCAATGATGTTATTTGTTTAGTCGAGAATGGACTTGAATGAACCTGCCGTGCTAGCCGAGGAGATGACGTCGCACCGATCAATGTGTTCCTCCACCACGTCATCTTTCAAATCGGGGCAAGATTAACGGGGTCGTTTCGGGCCTGTTCCCTCCATGGAGAAGACGATCGAACAATGGCAGAAGGAAGGGTGAAGGCAAATGGAGGGAAGAAGAGCATGCGACAACAGTTCCAAATTGAGAGGGAAAGGCGAAGAGGCGGTGGACGGTTGCCACGGTGTTGAACACCCTCCAATTATAGATATCCTCCATGATAAAGAAACTATGCGTAGTTAGGAATCTAGAGATTATCAATCTTACAGTGAAAATCTTAGGAGGAGACTTCCCCATTTAGAAATCTCTCAATCTTTGTATCTTGAGGCTTTTGAGGAGTTTGCTTGGATAACTAGGGGAATTTATGTAGGATTTAATAGGGATTGGTTGAATAAAATGATGAAGGAACCCGTTAGAAACGAGCGACATATTTTATATGATGATATATACAATGATGATCCCGACTATGGGTTTATGAATGTTAAAATTACCAATCAAAGTCCTTCTAATGATTTAAGTTCATCTACTAGGAGGGAAATAAAGGAAAGGATAGAATTGCTAATATGAGTTTTGGAGGGTTTGATGAGAAAGGACTTACATACCGAAGATGAGAATACCTAAATCTATTTGTGTTTTATGCCTAGCTAAGGGCATTAAACAATAGCGCTTGTTGGGAGGCAACCCAATTTGTTGGAGTTATTGGCCATGGGTAGCCTCATCTGCCCCCCATAGCATTTCAAGACATCGGGGCCGACTGCGCCCCTCGAGCATGGAAGATTGATCACCGCTTACTTGTGGCTGACTGGACCAAGCAGCCGGTTGCCAGAAGGTGGTGGACCCAGAGGATGGCCGCGAATTGGGCCACCTCCTAGCAGGCGGCCTCCAGAGAGGCTGGCTCCTGGCAGGCGGCCCCAAGCACCCACAAAGTCTGAGCCCCCATGAATACGATGAGATGAGGCATGGCTATAGAGAAGCCTGCCACCCTCGAATCCACGGCGAGTCATGGCCACAGTGCAACGTACCAGTTGGTGATCTCCCGCGCGGCGCGACACTGTTGCCCTTCCACCCACTACAAAAAAAGACACATCCGTGACATTTTGGGCCGAACAATTTTTTTTTCTGTCATACATATGACACTTCTATGATGATAATTGTGACAAAACCCGGTATCATCATAGATGTGGTGGGCTCCTACTTCTATGACAAAAAATCATGATAGAAAATGGGCTTTTCGTCCTGGGCGGGCCGGAGACGCAGCTGCATGCCATTTTTTGGGCCGTCCATGACGAAAAAAACCGTGGTAGAAGCGAGGGGGAGGAAAATTTCAGGGAATTCCTGGTTACGGTGGGAGGTCGGGGGCCGAGCGATGCGCGTTTCTCTCGTACACGTACGCGCGTGTGTGCGAGGCGTTGGCTCTAACTGAACCCGTGCGAGGCGTTGGGCTCTAACTGAACCCGAGCGATTGCACTGCAGGTATGTGTTACTGAACCCGAGCGATCGATCGATGGCTGTTAACTGAACCCGATCGAACGATTCCTTCGCTTCTGCTGCTAACTGAAGCCGATTGATGCTGCCTCTGGATGAACAGTGAACGTTGCGGGGGGGGGGGGGGGGGGGGTGGATGAACAGTTCCCGGTGGGGGTGGATGAACAGGACCCCGTGGTGTTGCCTCTGGATGAATAGGACCCCGATCGATAGAGCCGGTTGGGGCTGGATGAACAGGACCCCGTGGAGGGCTG
Source organism: Triticum monococcum (assembly GCA_034509565.1). Lineage (NCBI taxonomy): Eukaryota > Viridiplantae > Streptophyta > Magnoliopsida > Poales > Poaceae > Triticum > Triticum monococcum. The sequence goes on from CM067843.1 coordinate 483,538,172, forward strand.
GATGAACAGGACCACCCTGTGGAGGGCAGGATGAACAATAGACGGTGGTGGGCAGGATGAACAGTAGCCCGTGGAGGGGTGGTTGAACAGGAGCCCGTGGAGAGGGCTGGTTGAACAGTAGCCGGTGGAGTAGCGCGCGGTGGAGGCTGGATGAACAGGAGCCCGTGGATGAATAGTCGCAGGTGGACGCTGGAGGAGGTCGATAGTGGATGAACAGTAGCTCGTGGAGGCTGGAGGGGGTTGACGGTGGAGATGAACAGTTCCCATGGAGTCCCGTTTTGCGGTACGCCACACCCCTCCTGATGAACAGGACCCCCATTTCGACCGTAGCGCTCCAACACAAGTCTGTTTCGTCCGTTTTGTGGTACGCCACACCCCTCCCGATCAACAGGACCCCCGTTTCGACCATAGGAGGTCCGTTTCCTCCGTTTTGCGGTACGCCAGACCCCTCCCGATCAACAGGATCCCGTTTCAAACGTGGCCGGTCAAACACAAGGCCGTTTCCTCTGTTCTGCGGTACGCCAGGCCTCGTTTCCATCACATGTTCCGTCCAAGCCCTCCCGATGAACACGACGCATTCCGTTGCCTCCCCATGAACACGACTCATTCCGTTGCCTCCCCATGAACACGACGACGATGTTGTTTCTCCGTTCCGACCCAACAATGTACACGAACCCTGGCCGTACGTATGCGCGAGTAGGCGTTCGAGACCCCGCCCGTATGTACACATACGTGGCCGTATTTTCTTTCTTGCACCCTGGCCGCTATACGTACATGTACATGCTACGTGCGTGCCTCTACTACGACACGTGCGCGCCTCTACATCGACCAGTATGTACGTACACATTCGTGACCAGAATGACAATGCTATGTACGCTTTGACCAGGTGGGTCCCGACTGTCAGGCACTTCCTTGCCTGTGAAGATGTAGCTGGTGGGTCCCAGCAGTCAGGGGGGCGAAATACGGTGGCCCGTCCGGTGGGTCCCCACTGTCAGGTGGAGGAATAATTATTTTGCACGTAATAAGGAGGCACTTCCTTGCTGCGGCCGTGGACCCAGATGTTAGCCTCTCCACGTATAGTCCATGTCCGATGGAAGCCGTTCCTTGACCATGCTGACCAAGCCGTGCCGAGAGCACCAGGGCGGTGGACGACGGCGAGGCCTAGGAAGGGGACGATGCGGAGCAGGGGATGACGCGGCAGTGGATGCCCACGCATAGAGGAGTACGAGGGCACTGGTTCGCTACGGTGTGAGGCTGCCGTCGCCACAGAGTAACAGGGGGTGTGGGTGAGTAGAGGGATGGCCTGGCCAGCGGTGGGAGTAGTAGGGTGCGGTGAGGCCTCTGCCGCATCGCAGCCGACCATGGGAGGCAGGAGCACGAGGCATGACCGGCGCTGGTTTGGGTGGCTGGAGCAAGAAGACCAGAGGTTGAAGAAGCACTACGGTCGTTGGATGGACATCGTACGGTCACTGGAGCTAGAATCGTGCATATTAACTAAGTTGACAAAGCCCTCCATCCCCGTCAACTTAGTAGGCCCACAAGTCAGCCTCTCACCAAGGTGGGTCCCAGCTAGCAGGGGGTATTCATTTTTGTGTGCGTACTAAGGAGGCACTTCCGGTGGGTCCGACCTGACATCAGGGAAATGTTTTTTTTGCGAAATACGGTGGCCCATCGGGTGGGTCCCAGCAGTCAAGGGCAAACGTTTTATTCGCGATATACTGGTGGGCGTCCGGTGGGTCCCTGCTGTCAGGTGGAGGAATAATTATTTTTCGCGTAATAAGGAGGCACTTCCTTGCGGCTGCCGTGGACCCAACTGTCAGCCTGTCCACGTACAGTATTCTTCCGATGGAATTCGGTCATTGACCACATTGACCATGCCGCGCCGACAGCACCACGGTGGTGGACGACGGCGAGGGCTAGGAAGGGGACGACGCGGATCCGGGGAAGACGCGACAGTGGATGCCCACGCGGAGAGGAGTACGAGGGTTCACTGGTTCAGCTGCGCTACCATCGCCGCAGAATACAGGGGGTGTGGGTGAGTGGAGTGGAGGGATGGCCTGGCCAGTGGTGGGAGTAGTATGGGGGCGGTGAGGCCTCTGCGGCAGCACAGCCGGCCACGGGAGGCAGGAGCAGGCGGCACGACCGGCGCTGCTTTGGGCGGCTGGAGCAAGAAGACCAGAGGTTGAAGAAGCACTACGGCCGTTGGATGGACATCGTAAGGTCAGTCGAGCTAGAATCATTCATATTGACTAAGTTGACAAAGCCCTTCGTCCCCGTCAACTTAGTAGGCACACTATACTGGGTCCCAGCTAGCAGGGGGAGTATTCATTTTTTTTGTGCGTAATAAGGAGGCACTTCCTTGCGTGCGAAGATATAGCTGGTGGGTCCAAGCTGTCAGCGGCGGTAACATTTTTTTCATGAAATACAGAGGCCACTTCGGTGGGTCCCAGATGTCAGGTGGAGGAAATCATTATTTTGCGCGTAATGAGGCATTTCCTTGCGTGCGGCCGTGGACCCAGCTATCAGCCTCTCCACGTACAGTCCACTTCAGATGCATGTCGGTCGTTGACCATGCTGACCACGCCACGTTGAGAGCACCAGGGCGGTGGACGACGGCGAGGCCTAGGAAGGGTACGACACGGAGGCAGGGAAGACTCAGCTGTCAACTGTACGAGGGTTTACTGGTTCGTTTGTCGTCGCCGGAGAATAACAGCAGGTGTGGGTGAGTAGAGAGATGGCTAGGCCAATGATGGGAGTACAGTGGGGCGGTGAGGCCTGCGCGGCAGCACAGCCGGCCGCGGGGAGGAGGGAGCAGGCAGTCCCGCCGGCGCTTGTTTGAGCGGCTGGAGCAGGAAGAGCAGAGATTGAAGAAGCACGACGGCCGTTGGATGGACATCCAACAGTATACAGGCCATCTGTGGAAAGCCTCAAATCTATGGAAAACAGCATACAACCCATCTGGCATTATTTCAAATAATTTATAGCCCATTTGCTAATTCGTACGGGTTTTTTTGGAGCCCATATTCTTTATGTTAGCATTACAGCCCATATTGTGGCCACGGTTAAAAATTTATACGAAATTTTGCATATGTCGGTGCGGTCTGAACTGTATTTAATCCTGAAATTTCGAGTCACATTCAGACTGATTTAAAAAAATGTATATCGATATAAAATCCAATAAATTATCCACGCATAAAAATCAATGCAATTTAAAATCTCGAAATGAAAAAAAAAGATATTTGAAAATAATTGCCGGTTTGATGTGTTTTAAAAATGTACAGCCCATTTCTCATTACTGATAGGCCATTTTCTCGGCCAGCCGAATGAAGCTCTCCTCGTCTTGAAAGATTTGCAGCCCAACAGGCCTGATAAAGCGACTTACTTGACAAATCACAAAAGAACTGGGCTAGCCATTTTTAGAAAAAAAAACTATTGGGCTGGTCTGTCGTAAACATATAAGAAAAGGCTGTCTAGATAGGCCAGAGTGTCCCGCACAGCCCAGTTGACACCCTGCTTCCGTCTCAAAAACAAATTAGATAAATGCCACTCCAATTATGGCAATTCATAAAAATGCCACTGCAATTTCCAAACTTTGAAAAATGCCACTGCAATTTTTGCAAACTTTGAAAAACGCCACTGCAGTTTGCAAACTTTGAAAAACGCCACTCCAGACTTTGAAAAATGCCACTAGAAATGGCATTTTTCAAAGTTTGGAAATTGCAGTGGCATTTCTCGAATACACCAGATTTGGAGTGGCATTTATCAAATTAACCCAAAACAAAAATAACTGGGCGAGCTGCTGGGTCCCTGGTGTCAGCCGCTCGTTGTGCAATTCTCTCGTTTATTGACTACATTGACAATGGCATGGGACCCAGATGTCAGAAATCTACTAGGAGGAGCCATTTTTTATTGGCTTGAAATAAGGAGGCACTTGCTTGCGTACTGCCATGACCTTGGCGGGTCCCTGCTGTCATCCTCTCCACGTACAATCATCTCCTGATTGTGTACGCGTCAACTTGCTAGGCCCACAAGTCAGCCTCTAAACCGTGGAGGACAAATACAACCCATTTAAAAAGATAACAACCCATTCCATACGTTCAAACGAAAAGTTCAACATTCAGAGCAAAGTAACAGGTCTGATCCACATGTAGAGTACTGAACTTCCACGTTGACAACCATCATAGCCAAGTTAACTATCTACTCCCACTAACACTCTAGTAGCGTACAAGTACTAACTTACTCTTAGCTAACTAGACGATGTCGGCTGCTGTCGGTGTCAAAACCGGAGGATCTCGGGTAGGGGGTCCCGAACTGTGCGTCTAGGACGGATAGTAACAGGAGGCAGGGGACACGAAGTTTTACCCAGGTTTGGGCCCTCTTGATGGAGGTAAAACCCTATGTCCTGCTTGATTAATATTGATGATATGGGTAGTACAAGAGTAGATCTACCACGAGATCAGAGAGGCTAAACCCTAGAAGCTAGCCTATGGTATGATTGTATGTTGTGATTGTTGTCCTACAGACTAAAACCCTTCGGTTTATATAGACACCGGAGAGGGTTAGGGTTACACAAGGTCGGTTACAAAGGAGGAGATATCCATATCTGTACTTCCTAGCTTGCCTTCCACGCCAAGTAGAGTCCCATCCGGACACGAGACAAAGTCTTCAATTTGTATCTTCATAGTCTAACAGTCCAGCCAATGGAGATAGTCCGGCTGTCCGGAGACTCCCTAATCCAGGACTCCCTTAGTAGCCCCTAAACCAGGCTTCAATGACGATGAGTCCAGCGCGCAGTATTGTCTTTGGCATTGCAAGACGGGTTCCTTCTCTGAATACATCACAGAAGAATTTGAATACGAGGATAGTGTCCGACCCTGCAAAAACAAGTCCACATTCCACCGTAGAGAGAATAATATTTTCGCAGATCTAATTTGCTGGCTTGTTTTGGCAGCATGACGTTATGTCATGGCCTGGTGATTATTCGAACCATTTCTTTTAACCAGCCCCACACATAATGCGAGGCAGTTTTTCGACACGTCTTGTCAAAGCAGAGATCGTGTCCCCTTATTACGGGATTCTCATCAATACGTGTGTGGGTAACCCAACCGCGCCATCAATTGCGGCGCTTGGGGGATAAGCGAGTTTTACCAGGCAATTGGGGACGCTTAGTTTCGTCCGCCCATTTAAAGGGATAAGGATTCACCTTTCTATCCATGCCTTCTTCCTCCTCTGCTCATCCGTTTTCGCACACTCGAGCTCCAGCACCCAAGTCCGCACTTCCCACCTCGACCTTCTCCAATCATGTCCGGAGCGGGAGGCAAGTGGATGGTCTCCTCCGTCACAGAGGGAGACATCAAGAAACTGAGGAGAGCCGAATACCTGCCCAACGACATCGCGCACCGACTCCCAGATGAGGGGCAGCTCATCCCCACCCCCAGGCCCCATGAGAGGGCGGTATTCCTCACCCATTTCCTCCGTGGACTGGGATTCCCTCTCCATTCCTTCATTCTAGGGCTCATGCTTTATTACGGCCCGGATTTCCACAATCTGGCCCGAACTTCATCCTCAACATCTCGGCATTTATCGTCGTGTGCGAGGCCTTCCTCCACATCAAGCCCCACTTCGGCTTATGGCTGAAGACCTTTAATGTCAAGCCGAAGGTGGTGGGCGGCCGACAGGCAGAGTGCGGAGGCGCCATGGTGGGCAAGATGCCGAACATAACATGGCTCGAGGGCTCCTTTGTGGAAACTATAAAGGGGTGGCAATTGGGGTGGTTCTATATCACCGAGCCACGTGACCCCACATGGAGAGCGGCCCCCGAGTTCTGATCTGGCATTCCCATGTGGCTCACCTCCTGGAAAGAGAAGGGCCTTTCCTGGGGTAGTTCGAAAGAGCTGACCGGACCCCAAACATGTATTCAAAACTTGGTGGACAAGAAGCTCAAGCTTGTCAACATAGTCCAATTTATGCTCATCCGCCGGATACTCCCGTGCCAACAACGGGAGTTCACCTTGTGGGAGTTCAATCCGGCGCAGCACCGAACTTTGAACAGGCTCTTCGACATGACTCATGAAGACGCCTGGAGGGTGTTGTTCAAAAGTGCCGAGGTCCCTCCCCCTATTATTGAGGATCACGGATTTAGCGCGAAGCGCCAAGCCAGTGCGGTAAGCTCCTTTACCTTTCACAGGATACTTATTTTTATATAGATTGACTCTATGCGGGATCTAAACTCATGTACCTTTGACAGGACTGGCAGAAGATGGCCGGACAGATCGATTGTCCGGTTCCTTTGCCCGAAGGCCCCGCAGACACTCTTCTGGCGAAGATGCTGACTCCGGCCCCTTATAAGGTGCGGGAGAAGACCAAGAAGGCCAAGGGAACCCGAAAGAGTTCCCGACGATAGGTGTCATCGGACTCACCGTCCGACGACTCTGTGGCGCACTCTTCCCCTGAAGACAAGGAAGAGGAAGAAGAAGATGCTCCCCCACCGACTGGGGGAGACAAGAAAAGGAAGGCCGCCCCAACTGGGGAGGCCGGAGGGTCCAAGAAGGGAAGGACTCTCCTTCCGGACAGTTCCACCACCGCCGACGAAGGCTAAGGCGAGTGGTTGCCCAGGGTCAAGCCCCCGAGGAGATCGTAAGTATTCGGATACCAGAGTAACTCCTAGGATTCCTTTGTCGCACTTCTTTCTCTAACACCGAACGCAATTATGCAGGCCGCCACGAGCCAGTATCGATGTATCATCGGACGGCTCCCTGGGCTCGTCGGACATGGATAGCGATCCAGTCCCGACCGCCACCTCCCCTCATCCTGCCGACAACGCCGAGGTGTTGTCACAAGAGGCACCGGATCGAGGGGAGAAAGTCCCGGAGGCGCCTCAAGGCGACCTTCCGGACTCCAGGAGCCGAGGGGACGGGCCCCCTGAGAGCTCCGAGTTCGGCCCTCAGCCGAACACTGCGCCGGACCCTCCAACGGTTCCGAGCTCGGGCAGGCGGCCTCCTTCTAAGAGGGGCAAGACGCATGTGCCGGTGACCTCTGTCCATCCAGAGGCACCGGACAATCTGCTGGAAGCGCTTTGCAGCGCTTCCATCGACGAGGAGCACCGCACTATCATGAGTGCGGTGATCCAGAAGGTTCAGTCCGCCAAGAGCGGATTGACTGAAGCCTGTGCCAGCCTTCTAACAGGCTTTGAGGTAAGTGTTTTAAAATGTAGTAGAAATATTACCGCATAGACAGTAGCCCCTGATGCTTTGTTCGGTGTTCACAAAGAAAAGCTGAACAGAGGATCAAATAATATCGCAGGAGTCTAATATAAGTATGTCAATATGCATATGCAGGCTTCACTGCTGGCGTCCGCTGCACTAACTGCGGAGGTCACTGTACTGAAGCAAGACCTCGAGGGGTCCAAGAAAGAGCTCGGCCTTGCCAAGAGGCAGCTCGAGGAGAACAAGGGTAAGTAATACCCCATCTATAGATATGTATATATAAAAAAGGATGCTATTGCAAAATGACAGGATCATTGTATGTTTGCCAGGGGCCACGACGGAGGTGGTGACTCTTAAGCAAGCGCTGACCAAGGCCGAAGATACAACGGCCAAGGAGCGCACCGAGCGAGAGAAGCACGAGGCTCGGGTGGGCGAGGTGCAGCAAGAGCTCCAGGCTCTCGTGACAAAGCACGAGGCGTTGGAGTTTGACTCGAAGACGCGAGAGTCTGAGCTTGCCGCGACCCTTGAGAGCGCAAAGAGTGCCAAGGCCGAGGCCCAGAAGGCCCTCTAGGAGATCGACGCAAATGAAGCAGATAGTGGCGGGTAAGGCTTTCTATATGCAAAGCAAGCATGTAAAAGTAAATTACCGATTACTTACCCGGATCCGGAGCTCTTCAGGAGCATTCGCAGATTTGCCCCGCAGTGTGTCCGATGCCACACAATTTTACCAGGCCGAGGACGGGAGCTCGACGGAGAAGCTGTTCTGGTATCAGTATGCTGAGGCCGAACATCCGGTGCCGATGAGCGACTAGCTGAAGCAGATGGTCGAGCTACATAAGGCGGCCGATCAGGCCATGAAGAGCTTTATAGTCCGGTTGTGGCCTGGCGACGCCCTTCCGAACAGCTTCTTCGGCCTGGGCGGCGGCTCGTGGATGCCTGCCCGCGGCTGGAGGTCGTCAAGCGATCTGTCTGCGTTGAAGGTGCACGCCGGGCTTTCGCCCGTGTGAAATTGCAGTGGGTCAAGCTAGACGCCGTGAAGCTGATCAAGGAGGGGCCGCCAGAGGGCAAGGAGCATCGCCACCCCGAGATGTACTACGAGGGTGTTCTGCCGGGCGCCCGTCTCATCGCGGACGAGTGTTCGAAAGATGTAATATTTGAATGAGACTTGCTCATTTTATCCTGTATGTATGAAAACTTGTTTCATATGCGCTATGCAATGCTTGTTGGAATTTAAAATATTACCTTCTGTTTGGCTGTTTATCCAATCTGAGAGATGGCTAGTCCTCGGCTTCTGCCCCCATGCGACGAGTGCTTGGGTGTTCGGGATAAACCTGAGCACTCTTGTTCCCATGTTTGGGTCCTTCGAGGGAGGTGCTCAGCATGACGAACAAGGCAACCGGACTAATAATGCTTTATCACTCTCACTTAGCCATAGAATTCTATAATTTTAAATTTCAGCGAAGCCCCTGGTATTCGGAAGGGCGAATTCGGGGCGCGATACACGCCTGTAAGCCGGACAGGGCCGGCCCCTCGCCCTAAGCAGCATAAGTCTTTAGGTACTCGAAAAACCTCGTCGAACAGCGACCAGTCTCTCGCCTTATCATGACAGTCAGTTTTGGCTTTCTCTACTGAGGTGCTCAGCCCGGCAGAACCAAGGCACAATCGCAGTAGTTCTCCTAGCGCTACCTTAGCCGATAGAGCAGAACGTAAGGTACCAAAACATAGGAGCCGGGCAAACCCAACATTTGACCAAAGACATGATTCAGAGCTGATGCATATAATGCTATAAGTTCGGGGTGCCGCACTTGTGAAAGTGTTCGGACTTTTCACACCGCATTGTGGGGTACGTAAGCCCTTGGTGTATTTGGCGTACCAGAGTGTACGGTTGCAAGGCGTCATTAATGAACACACACACACACACACACACACACACATATATATATATATATATATATATAACAAGAATGCAATAATAGTCGTAATGTCATGCATTGATTATTAAAAAATTGCGTTAAAGCAGAATGATACAGATAGTGCGATAAGCAAAGAGTAGGGCTATGTCCCTTCCAAGGGCAAGCCGAGGAATGATACTAAATTGAATATTTCACTCGTTACTATAATCAACCTGGGAATTTCGTGGTATAATGTAGCTGTCTGCCTCCTTGGTTGCTGCATCATGTGTTCGGCAATAGTGCTGTCGGACAGTGTTTCCAGAGATTAAGGTCCTGAAAGAAAAAGAAAAATAACCAAACGGGAAGCCCCTAGTAAGGTTTAGGCCGCGTTTTGGGGCGTGCCATAGTTGTGCCCCCCTCCCCACCTGTGCCCATGGTATTTTTAAGGCGTAATTATGTACGCGTGGCACGAATATCGCCGTTGGGCTGGGATTGGGGTGGCCGTCGTATTGCTATGCGAGCTTAGATCGTGCCAGGCGGTCTATTTGCCGATTGCCCCGAGCGTGCTTGAAGGTGTCCGTGCTTTGAAACGCCGAACTGATTGATTGCCTTGAGAGGCTGCTTTGCGCTTCTGCTGCGAGGGCCGCGGTGTGCTCCTCTGTTCGGAGAGAGCGCTCTGTGTTTCCATTGACTGTAATAACTCCGCGAGGTCCTGGCATCTTGAGCTTGAGGTATGCATAATGCGGTACTGCATTGAATCTAGCAAATGCGGTTCGCCCGAGTAGCGCGTGATAACCACTGCGGAACTGGACTATATCGAAGATTAACTCTTCGCTTTGGAAGTTATCCGGGGATCCGAAGACCACTTCCAGTGTAATTGAGCCTGTGCAACGGGCCTCTACACCTGGAATGACGCCCTTAAAGGTTGTTTTTGTGGGTTTGATCCTTGAGGGGTCTATACCCATTTTGCACACTGTGTCCTGATAAAGCAGGTTCAGGCTGCTGCCGCCGTCCATAAGGACTCGAGTGAGGTGAAATCCGTCAATGATTGGGTCTAGGACCAGTGCGGCGAATCCGCCATGACGGATACTAGTGGGGTGGTCCCTGCGATCGAAGGTGATCGGACAGGAGGACCAAGGGTTGAACTTTGGGGCGACTGGCTCCAACGCATATACGTCCCTGAGCGCATGTTTCCACTCCCTCTTGGGGATGTGGGTTGCGTATATCATGTTCACCATCCGCACTTGCAGGGGAAACCTCTTCTGTCCTCTAGTGTGCGGCTGCCGGGGCTCCTCCTCATCATCGCTATGCGGCCCCTTGTCCTTGTTTTCAGCAATTAACTTGTCGGCCTGCTTGAACACACAACAATCCTTGTTGGTGTGATTGGCTGGCTTGTCTGGGGTGCCGTGTATTTGACACGAGCAATCGAGTATACGGTCCAAGCTGGACGGACCCGGCGTACTTTGTTTGAATGGCTTTTTCCGCTGACCGGGTTTAGAGCCTTTGAATCCAGCATTGACTGCCGTATCCTCAGTATTGTCGCTGTTAATGCGGCGCTTATGCTTGTTGCGATGTGACCTGCTATTGCAGTCCTTGGTATGGTTCTTTGATATGTTATTACTGCGAGCCAGCCAGGTGTCTTTTCCCGCGCAAAAGCGGGTCATGAGCGTCGTGAGAGCTGCCATAGATTTCGGCTTTTCCTGACCAAGGTGCCGGGCTAGCCACTCGTCTCGGATGTTGTGCTTGAAAGCCGCTAAGGCCTTCACATCCGAACAGTCGACGATTTGATTTTTCTTTGTAAGGAACCGAGTCCAGAATTGCGTGGCCGACTCTTCTGGCTGCTGAATTATGTGGCTCAAGTCATTGGCGTCTGGTGGTCGCACATAAGTGCCCTGAAAGTTGTCGAGGAATGTGGCTTCCAGATCTTCCCAACAACTAATGGAGTCCGCTAGCAAGCTGTTAAGCCAATGCCACGCTGGTCCTTTGAGCTTTAGTGGGAGGTATTTGATGGCGTGTAAGTCATCGCCACGGGCCATGTGGATGTGGAGGAGGAAATCCTCAATCCATACTGCGGGATCTGTTGTGCCATCGTATGATTCAATATTTACAGGCTTGACACCTTCTGGGAATTGATGTTCCATTACTTCGTCTGTGAAGCATAAGGGGTGTGCGGTGCCTCTGTATTGGGCTATATCGCGACGCAGCTCGAATGGGTCTTGCCCGCTGTGTTCAGCCTGACCGGATTTGCTTTTACTATATCCGGCATGACGTTTGTCGTCTCGCAGAGTGGTGCGCCCTCGTGATCCGTAGATCGATCTTGAATGATTTGCCTTGTCCTCCAATATGTCTCGCAGGTCTGGCGTATCTCCCCATGCCTTTGAACGGTGTTGGGGTGGAGGCTGAGTTTTTGGCTGGAATGCCTCTCTATCGCGGCCACGAGGTGGCCGATCAGCCGTATCATATGCTTCTTCCTCCAGTCGGGGTAGTAACCTGTGCCTTGGGTAACTCTTGGAGGGACGCTCAAGTTTATATTCCTCGGCCGCGAGGACTTCAGTCCATTTGTCAGCTAGCAGATCTTGATCAACTTGAAGCTGCTGCTGCTTTTTCTTCAGGCTATTTGCCGTGGCCATAAGACGACACTTGAAGCGCTCTTGTTCGACGGGATCCTCTGGGACGGTGTAACATCCCAAATTTTCAATTTGGAATGTTATACATAGATCATCATGCATATCATATTTTCTTGCATTTTGTCGATCCTAGAAATTTCACGCAACTCAAGGACCCTCGGAGAGAGTTGGAGATTTCGTCTTTTTCATATTTGAGTCCTCTCAAATTTTGAAGAAAGGATCAGTGGATTTTTCGGAGTTTTATTTGCCTTTTATTTGGATAGGGAAAAATGCGCGTTTTAAAAATTTGCATTTTAGGCCCGGAGAAAAGTTCATTTTGTTTGACTCATTTGAGGAGTCGGGGAAAATTTACTTTATTAGATTTGGTGTTCGTTTAGATCTCTTTTTGTTTTTTTATGAGCGCGGAACCGTTTAAAAAAAAAGAGCTCCAGTGACTTGGGCCTAAGGCCCAAGCCACCGAGCCGGCCGGCTCCCAGGCTAGCGCCGCGCGCGCGCCCCAGGCAGGAGACCGCCGCCGCCGTTTCCTTGTCCTAATAGGATTCATCCTATTTCGTTTTTTTCTAGATCTCTTTCCTCTTTTCTTTCCTACTCCTAGTCTATTTCCTTGACCCCTACCCCAAGTTTTCTCCTCCCCTCCCCAATATAAATACTCCCACACCCCCCCCTCTAAACACATCAAATCCAAAGCCCCAAGCACCACCACGCCCCTCACCCATGCCGCGCCGCCCTAGTGCCCCATCGCCGCCGCGCCGCGCCGCACCCCACCACCGCCGCACCACCCGCGCCGCCGCCGTACCTTGCCGCTGCCCACGCCCACGCCGCCGGAGCCCCTCGCCGGAGACTTCACTGGAGGTAGCCCGCGCCGCATCTTTTCTTCTCATCGGATCATTTTCTTCTAATCGTTCCAATTCTTTTCTCCGATTCGTTTTTCTTTTCTAAACCGTTCCGGTTTTCCTAGATCGGTTTTTCGATCGGTTTTCTTCTCCGAAACCCTAGATCGGATCCGTTCTCTTTTCCGATTTAGTTGCCTAGCGATTGTTCGCTGGACCGTTCGTCCAAACGAACGTGATCACCGGATTTCTTCTAGGTTAACGAACGTCCGTTCGTTCAACCGTTCTTCTTTTTCTTATCGCCGGATTTATTCCGCGATCGCGATCTCAGATCCGATCTTCTTTCTAGTCTATCTTCTCGCTCGTTTACCGGAATCAGGTGATTCAAGCGCCTGGAGTTTCGTTTCGAAACCGCCATTCTGACTAATCAACTTTAACTAAGTTTTCCTACGGTAAAATTTGACCTAGTTTCAACTTGCTAGAACCGAGTTGTTTTCCGCCGTTTGTTTTGGTTTCTTAGTTTGGTTCTTTCTTTCTTTGCAACTGGAGTTCTTAAGTTGAACTTTCTGGTTCGATATTTTATTCGAGTTTTACCTGTGCATTAGATGAGTACTTATTGTATGCTTGTTGTTTGTCTGCGGTAGATTACCCGGATTGCGCCGCTTGTTACTTCGAATCTCTAGGACTCGCGGATCATCAGCAAGGCAAGTAACACTTTGATCATACCTTTTCTACAACCCAGTTTTATTGCATTAGATCCATCCTCACACATTGCATGATTAGGATCTAATTAAATTGTGGGATGGGAAGTAGATGAGGTAGTACCTATTACCTGTTTATTATGAAACCTTTGGGAGTTACTTCTACGTTTGCTTATTATGCCATGCTATGCTAGTAGACGTGGATTGGGTGAGTGATATCCATGACAGATGTGAGATTGATAATTTTAATGGTTTATCTAAGGTGGCAACTTACACACACATCTGGGTGGATTGAGGCACCTGATGTCTATCAGGACTTGCCTGTTTTTATTTTGGACCGCCACCCAGGCTCAAGGGGATCATAAGATCTTTCATGCTAAATACTTACGTGTGCAGCCATAAGCCATTATGGGCTCTGGCATAGTTGATTAAGTCATGCGAACTCTTATAGGGGTAGACTAGCAGATGTAGGGGACATAGGTGGTACGGTCTACTCCGTCGTAAGGTGCTAGCGCTTCTGAAAGACTATGTCTCGGTCATCCGTTTCTCAAACACCAGTAGTGCGAGAAAACCAACGGAGGCGATCGAGTCTTGTGGGGAAAAGTGCGCAAACCTCTGCAGAGTGTAACAAACTAATCATGATTAGCCGTGTCCCCGGTTATGGACAATTTTGAGTATCTAGTACTTGAATATCATGTGAATCTCATCATGTTACTTCTAATTAATAATGTTGGGTTTTAATTGTTTACTTTTAATTGGGATTGAGAATGCTGTCAACCATTCTCAATGTTTAACAACCACCATGATAGTTAAATAAATTTATTCCTTTGCAGTAGGGAAAAATTGGCTTTACGCAAAACAGTAACCATAGAGCTTTCCACCAGCCAAATATGCATATAGACTAGCTGTTTCATTCCATTACTCTCTATGTGTTACCTTGCCAGCATATTCCATGTGCTGACCCGTTTCGGGCTGCAACGTTAATGTTGCAGACTTTTCAGACGACAATTGAGGTGTTTTTAGGTCGTGGTTCTATACTCAGTGATGCCGTTGGAGTTGATGGACCCATTTATCTTCCAAGTCTTCCGCTGTTATCATTATTAGATGGCCTTAAGCCATATTATTGTAATAAGTTCTCTTCGTAGACATTGTTGTAATAAGTGTGTGATTGCCACTCTGCTATAAATCCTTCGAAGTACTGTGTGGTGTCAGCATTACTGATCCAGGGATGACACCGGAGCACAGAGATCAGACTGTTTGAGGTCTGGTCGCTACAGAGATGGTATCAGAGCACACGCTGACTGTAGGACACGACCACTAAGTTAAAACCATAGGTCACTATTCTCTCCTCATTTTCTAACTCCTCATCTTTTTTACTCTTTAGGATGAAGGACGTGAAGATTAAGTACGCTCAACCAGATGAAGGCGCACCTTTTGGATTTCACTTGAAGGAAGTCACCAAGCACCTGAACATTGGATTACCAAGCTTCACGGGAACCTTCAACGCCACTTTGCCTGAAGAGGAGCACTGGAAGATTCAAGCTCATGTTCCGGGAAGGACATTCGCGCCAATCACGAAGCCAATAGATAGTGTTTTCAATGCACCAACTTGGAGTCTGGGAAGGAGCATGGCAGCCCACATCACCATAGGACGCATTGGATAAGTATATCAAGAAGACCTCAAGGACACTATCTACCAGATTTGCGGACGCCGAGATGAACAATGGGAGTTAGTTACCACCAAGAAGGATAGATCCATTGCAGCATTCATCCAGGAGTTAAACCAGCACATTCGATGTCACGAGAACCAGATGTGCAATGATATGATGGAGTTGAAGAATGCAAAAGCGAGGATCATCGAGCTAGAAGGAGAACTGAAGGCTACACGCAAGGACTACATGGACGAGATCGTAGCTCTAGCAGGACACAACGTCGATCTTAAGCAAGAGATTGAAGAACTCAAGAGGAAGTTAGCATCCAAGGAGGAAGACGAGTACGTCGCATGCCCGGATAACTACATCATCATCGACGACACCGATTTGGATCCAAGTGAACCCGACTTTGACGACGAAGCTGGAGCGGACATCATGGAGTCTTCCATCGGTTCAAATTTCTAGATGACCACCAATTATTAGTAGTATTTCCCCATGTAAACACTATAGTTCGAGCACTTTTGCGATAGCTAGATCGATTGTATGCCCTTGTTTGATTGAATGAAGTGATTTTGTGTGAATTTGCTCATGTGCATTGGGGTAGTGTTTTCTCTTTAGACCTCATTCTATTCTTATATCTCTTCTTTTCTAAAACCCTCAGATGCCTCCGAGACGTGACAATGGATTTCCACCGGAGCTCACTCAGTTGATCCAACAGCAGAATCAGTTCATGCAGATGTTAGTTCAGAATCAGCAGAACAACAACAACAACCCACCACCACCACCACCTGTTGACCACTTAGCCCGTTTCCTTAGGCTAAATCCGCCGGTGTTTTCTAGTAGCATCGAGCCGATAGTAGAAGACGATTGGATCTGCAGGATAGGAAGGGAGTTGACCACTGCAGGATGCACAGATGGTGAGAAAGTGAAATTTGCCGCACATCAGTTGGAAGGACCCGCGGCAGCATGGTGGGAGAATTTCACAGCCACCTTCCCAGTTGACACAGTCACATGGGATCAGTTTCAGCAAGCTTTCCGCACTGCACATGTTTCAGCAGGAGCCATGGCCATGAAGAAGCGTGAGTTTCGCAACTTACGCCAAGGAGGAAGGACAGTTGGCCAGTACGTTGACGACTTCAGCAAGCTAGCACGTTATGCCCCAGATGACGTTGCTACGGATGTAGCTAAGCAGGAGAAGTTTCTGGAAGGATTGAATGATGAGTTAAGCATGCAGTTGATGGTAGCAAGTTTCAGAAACTACCAGGAGTTGGTAGATCGTGCCATCATGATTGAAGGGAAGCAACAGCAGATTGAGAACCGCAAGAGGAAGTATGGACAGGGGAAGCATAACTCTGGAGCCCAACAGAAGCCCCATTTTACCCCTAAATCGGGATTTCAGTTTCAGCATACCCATGGAGGAAGTAGTTCACACAACCACAACGGCCACAAGAATGGTAATGGGAATGGAGGAAGCAACGGCCAGAACCGGACCACCCCATCAACCCCATCCAAGAGAGACCTGAGTCAAGTCACCTATTTCAAGTGTTCCAAGACCGGACATTATGCCAATGAATGTCCTGAAGGCCAGAATGGAAATGGCAATGGAAGCTCAGGGAAGAAGCCGAACCCTTTTAATAGGGGACAAGTGAACCACGTTAGCATGGAGGAGGTTCAAGATCAGCCAGATGCGGTGATCAGTAAGTTTTTGGTGAAGTCATTTACCGCACTCGTTCTTTTCGATACCGGTGCATCACATTCATACGTATCAAGGGGATTTGTGGATAAATATAACCTGTCAATGCAAGCCCTTAGGTCACCCAGGTTAGTAAGCTCACCAGGAGCGGAGTTTATGGCTAGACAATGGTGTGATCGGTTACCATTAAGGACTGGTAACTACATTTTTCCCTCAGACCTAATAGTATTGGAATCTCAAGGATTGGATGTAATCCTCGGTATGGATTGGTTGTCGATGTATGGAGGAAACATTGACTGTGCTAGTAAGTCAATTTTGCTCACAACGCCGGAAGGAAGAAGGATCAAGTATGTATCCCAGCATGTGCCAAATAGGACACAAGTAAATTGCCTGACAGGAGTCGTGCAGGAGGAAGTACCAGTGGTAAAGGATTTTCCTGATGTATTTCCGGAAGAGTTGCCAGGCATGCCACCGGATAGAGACATTGAGTTTTTGATTGAGTTGTTGCCAGGTACAGGCCCAATATCAAAGAGACCCTACCGGATGCCAGCAAAGGATTTGGTAGAAATTAAGAATCAGATTAAGGAGTTGTTGGAGAAAGGTTACATTCGCCCAAGTTCTTCGCCTTGGGGATCACCCGTACTTCTAGTGGAGAAGAAGGATGGATCATTAAGGATGGTTGTTGATTACCGTGGATTGAATTAAGTAACCATCAAGAACAAGTGATTGATCGTTTGCAAGGAGCTAAAGTGTTTTCCAAGATCGATTTGCGATCAGGGTACCACCAGTTGAAGATTCGGGAACAGGATATTCCTAAGACAGCATTCACCATGAGATATGGACTGTATGAGTATACCGTTATGTCATTTGGATTGACTAACGCGCCTGCCTATTTTATGAACATGATGAACAAGGTGTTTATGGAGTTTTTGGATAAGTTCGTCATAGTGTTCATTGATGATATCCTGGTTTATTCGAAGAATGAAGAAGAGCATAAGGAACATTTGCGTTTGGTATTGGAGAAGCTAAGGGAACATCTAATTAATAATGGTACTTGGGCGAACATTTGCGTTTCATATGAGTATCTAGTACTTGAATATCATGTGAATCTCATCATGGTACTTCTAATTAATAATGTTGGGTTTTAATTGTTTACGTTTAATTGGGATTGAGAATGCTGTCAACCATTCTCAATGTTTAACAACCACCATGATAGTTAAATAAATTTATTCCTTTGCAGTAGGGAAAAATTGGCTTTACGCAAAACAGTAACCATAGATCTTTCCACCAGCCAAATATGCATATAGACTAGCTGTTTCATTCCATTACTATCTATGTGTTACCTTGCCAGCATATTCCATGTGCTGACCCGTTTCGGGCTGCAACGTTAATGTTGCAGACTTTTCAGACGACGATTGAGGTGTTTTTAGGTCGTGGTTCTATACTTAGTGATGCCATTGGAGTTGATGGACCCATTTATCTTCCAAGTCTTCCGCTGTTATCATTATTAGATGGCCTTAAGCCATATTATTGTAATAAGTTCTCTTCGGAGACATCATTGTAATAAGTGTGTGATTGCCACTCTGCTATAAATCCTTCGAAGTACTGTGTGGTGTTAGCATTACTGATCCAGGGATGACACCGGAGCACCGAGATCAGACTGTTTGAGGTCTGGTCGCTACAGACGGTGAATTCATCATCGCCGAGGCTTGCCTCGTCTTCGGAGGGGGGATGTAATTGTCATCCTCCTCCTCTCCGTCTGCCGCTCTCTCGGGAGAGCTGGCTCCTCCATCCTCCTGCTTTAAATCTTGCTGGAGGGGATTGTTGTTGTCTTCGGCACTATCCGGGGTGTTATTATCTCCTGTGCCGGTATCACCACTTTTGCTTTGGCGGGACTTAGAGCGGCGCCGATGACATCGATGCTTGGGTTGCTTCTTGGAGGGGTGATCCTCCGCTATCTCGTCGCCATTGCCCTCTTTGGGTGTATCCACCATGTATATGTCATATGACAAGGTGTCTTTCCAGTGCCCTATAGGTGCTAGTCCATGTTCGTCTCCTACATCATCGTCCATACCATCGATGTCTTCAGAGTCGAAGTCGAGCATGTCGGTTAAATCATCGACAGTGGCTATGAAGTGGGTGGTGGGTGGGCGTCGAATTTCTTCGTCGTCTGCATCCCAATCCTGTTGGCCATAATCCGGCCAGGGCTCTCCTGACAAAGAGAGAGACCTTAGTGAATTCAGAATGTCGCCGAAGGGCGAGTACTGAAAGATAACCGCGGCAGTGAATTCCATGATCGGCGCCCAATCGGATTCGATTGGCAGGGGCGCGGGCGGTTCGGAGTCAAAAAAAGAGTCCGGCACCTTGGAGTCACGGGCTGCGCAGAGGATTATGCTGGTGTTCGGCTCGATCGCCGTTGAGACTGCAGCCCCTAAGGCGGTGTCTAGCCACCCGTCCTTTATCGGCGCAGTTGGCTCCGAGCTAGGGGTCGGAGCTGATGTGGGTGCGACTTCTGGGGCACTGTTCGGCGGCAGAGCTAGGTCATACCCATCGCGACAGTGCGGCATGCCCGGTTGTGGCTCGAATCCGTCGAAGATCAAGTCTCCGCGGATGTCGGCCGTGTAGTTCAAACTTCCAAATCTGACCGGATGGCCATGGGCGTAGCTTTCAATCTGCTCCAGATGGCCAAGCGAATTAGCCCGCAATGCAAAACCGCCGAATACAAAGATCTGTTCGGGGAGAAAAGTCTCACCCTGGACCGCATCGCTATCGGTGATAGTAGGAGCCATCAAGCCTAACAACGACGACACAGAGGAACTCTCAATGAAAGCGCCAATGTCGGTGTCAAAACCGGTGGATCTCGGGTAGGGGGTCCCGAACTGTGCGTCTAGGCCGGATGGTAACAGGAGGCAGGGGACACAAAGTTTTACCCAGGTTCGGGCCCTCTTGATGGAGGTAAAACCCTACGTCCTGCTTGATTAATATTGATGATATGGGTAGTACAAGAGTAGATCTACCACGAGATCAGAGAGGCTAAACCCTAGAAGCTAGCCTATGGTATGATTGTATGTTGTGATTGTTGTCCTACAGACTAAAACCCTTCGGTTTATATAGACACCGGAGAGGGTTAGGGTTACACAAGGTCGGTTACAAAGGAGGAGATATCCATATCCGTACTGCCTAGCTTGCCTTCCACGCCAGGTAGAGTCCCATCCAGACACGAGACGAAGTCTTCAATCTTGTATCTTCATAGTCTAACAGTCCGGCCAATGGAGATAGTCCGGCTGTCCAGAGACCCCCTAATCCAGGACTCCCTCAGCCGCCATCTGCTGTCCATGCTAAACGCCGGCACCGGCGTCCTCCGCCTCGCCTCGTACTTGCCAGAGGCGTGATAGGGCGCGTTGCTCATGTGCATTGGCCCTTTCCATGCCAGCGTGGTCCACCGAAGCTTCGGCTTCCAAGCGGGAAACCCACTTGACGAGCTGGTAGCAAAAATCGGCGTCGCGAACGCGTGCGTGCCCGACAGCCTCCAGGGCTATTTGTCGGGCGCCGGCTTCCACGTAGTCGGCCCAGTTGCGGGCGCTCTGCTCGCGACTCAGAGCGTCGGTGCGCTGCTGCTCCATGTCCTGCTGGCGGCGCAAATCGGCGATACGCTGCTCCTCCGCCAGGCGGTCGCGCTCCAATAACTCCTGCTCCACCGCCATGTGGTCGCGCTCCAACAACTCCTCGATCTCCGAATTTCCATCTAAAGACAGATAGAATGCCTCCTCCCTCCATCTGCCTTCCGGTGAAAATCCGAACACTAGTTCCGGCGGTGACCGCCTCTGGCGTCGCCTACCACAGACGGGCGGGGGCATGGCGGACGTGGCGAGCGACGTCGGGCCGGTCGGGGCTTATGAGGATATGGCGAGTTGGGTCACGGTGGCACCTGAGAAGGCCGGGAAACAGTACTTATAGGCGGAAGGTAGTGCGACGGTCATCGGAATTCAATGCATAATGGCTTAGCGCACCAGCTTGCCGTGGAAAACTAGAGAAACTGGAATTATGATTGTGCCGTCCCGTCCCGTCTGGGTCGCACGCCGGCATGGCGGTCAAACGAGTGCACTCGAATCATTTCCCTCCTTGTCGATAATGATTCCACGGATTTAAAGTGTATCTTTTTTCGCATTAGTTAGCTTCCTTAATTACGGCCGGCTGCATGCACGCACTCAGAATCGCTCGCAAGCAGTACGCGAAGCAGCATGCAACGAGTCGCAGCCAAGGGCACGCATGCAGCCACTTAAATTGCTAGAATTAATTAGGCTTAAACTTCTGCATGCCGTTAATTATTGCCATGCCTTGGTCTTGCTGCTTTGCTCACGGGACTAATAAATCCCGGACGGAGGGAGTACCTTGGTTGGTGAGAGGTTTGAATTAAGCCTGCAAACCGGAAAGGAGCTACTCCCTCCGTTTTTATTTAGTTCGCATATTAGCTTTGGTCAAAGTCAAGCTTTACAAACTTTGACCAAGTTTATATACAAAAATATTAAGATATACAATAACAAATCAACAACAAAAATATTAAGATATACAATAATAGATCATATACAAATATGTAGCTCCAAAAGCAGAGATCTAGAGAAAACATCTGTTCTTCCTACTAACATGGATGCTTCTCTTGGCCAACATTCAGTACAGACTGAAAGACAAATTTGTTTGTGAAGTCTACAATTCCTCTTGCAAACGTAAGTTGTTTCACCAACAGCTGGAACCATGAGAATGAACCACACATGATGGAGAAACATCCACTACAATATGATTTGGTCTTCTCTCGATCACACCGCGAGACTATTTTCGGAATACAAACTTTAACTTAGGCAAAATGATGCCCATTGTATTATTAGACCAAAGCAATGAAGCACCTAGTGTTGGCCAATAAATAGTACAGTACTACTTTTCTGTAGTCCATGAAGTGACTATCCAATCTTTCTGTGTCTATTTTCAAATGGCACTGCATGCAGTGACTATACTATTCTCTTGTGTAGTTCAACCAAAATTGCGGACACTTTGTTTGTTTGCCAAATAGAAATGGGCAGACATCTCTGTCTGCACAAATATCAAGCATCTAGTAAACATATACCACACCTTGTATTTTCGGTTTAAACATGTCTCTTCCGCTTAGCATCTGTCATGTTCTGCACTGGACAATCTGATACAGTTATGTTTTGCCCTGGACAATTTCATACTGAATTGATTTGCTGGTTCAGAGCAGAAATATAGTGCCTATTCTACATCAGACCAAGGATATCCATGTTCGCAGTGATGGAAGAGGGGAAATCAATACAACCAAAATTGAGCATCCAATCATTGAATCCTGTCCTGCACCTCCAGTGTAGGTCCACCCTGCCAATAAATTCACATGCAAACCACTAGTATTACTATCTAGTGACAGTACAAAAATAGTAGCAAGATAGTAGCAAACCATGTACCTTCATAATGAACAGCTCATAGTGCCACCAATTGGATATAAAGGTTTGGAAAAAACATGCTCCTAATGTTGAACCAGTTGGACTTTTTGTGCAGTTCCACTAAAATCGAGCATCCCTGTTTGCATAGATATTGAAAGTGTGATTACTCTAAAAGTGGCACTAGTTGAAGCATAGACTTACAAGTATAAGCATTCCAATTTCATAATGGGAAAAGGTAGCAAGACTGTTTCTAACCACCTGTTTGAAGGAATAAATAAAGCAACATCGGCTGATGTCAGGAAGGCATACATAGATTTTTCTAAAAAACTGAGCCATTCCTGACCTTTCCTCTTCTTTTAAGCAAATTTTGTGCAGTTCTACTAAAATAAAATGACATCACCGCCTTGGTAATTTAGTGACACTGTACAAAAGGAAATGACTTAACATTACATCATGATGTCAGGTATGTAGTCGACAGGCATTAGAGACAAACATACAGACCTCCTCCGATAACATAATGAACATTAATTTTAACAAAGGTGTGACTAGCTTTACCGGTATAATTTGAGTGAACTCTACACCCTTTGTTCCTTAATATAAGACATTTTTGTAGTTCAATTTAAAGTACCCAAACGTCTAGTATTTAGAAAAACAGGTAGTAGTTTTCTTGAGCACATATCTGGGAAAGCTTGCCACACTTTATTTATGTCCATACGCTAATGCAACACCATTCAAATACTACAAATATACACTAATCCAGTGGCTAGTGCAACAGTAGAGTAGTTAGTTTATTACAGGGTACAGTACAATGGTTTTACTGAACAGATTTCAATAAACTCTAGCTATGGAAGGTTTCTATAAGAATTAACAATACAAAATGTAAAGGTAACAAGTTTCAGCATTGGTATACTAGCTCTTCATGAGCATTAAACCAAGTACAAAAGTCTGAAGGTAACTAGCATTATTAACTAATGATAGTATAAAAAATTGCAAACCATGTACCTCCAAGGTAAATATCATTTCGAACTCGGGGGGACCTTAAAAATTGCTATCCCAATCTTGATAATCGATCAAACATAAAAACTTGATCGAACGAATCAAGAGAACAGCCGGAGGAGGTGGTGCCCACTCTTGACCTTTCCTCTTGTCTTCATAATTGTCTGTGCAGTTTAACCAAAATAAAATGACATCAGCACCTTGGAATTTTGGCGACACTATACAAAAAAATTAACTTATCTCATGAAAGTGAGGTATGTAATCTATAAGCATTAACAGTGCAAAAATCTGAAGGTAGTAACAAGTTTCATCGTTGGTATACTGGCTGTGCAACAACATTAGAATGCCTTAGCTGAAAAATGTTTAATACATCCACAATCAACAGCTAACCCTGAAATAATCCAGTGACATTAAATGGCATTGCTTAAATTTATCGGTGGCATTAGACTGAGAGCGACATTAGTTAAATGTGGCATCACTTTAGCAGTAGCATTGCTTGACTTGACTACTGGCGTTATACTAACAGCAAAAAAAGTGGCAATAAGAGCATGGGAGGCCCATTCGGACAGTGGGCGCACCAGTACGATGTACCTCAACGGACGCAGAGTGGTGAGGGAGGTATGGTTGCCCAGAGCAACAAATATCCAGGTAGCATATGTGGAATACGTCCCATTTTGCTCTCTTTAGCCACCTTTTTCCTATGCGAGGACAACAAACCAATCGACCTAGTCATTCTCTATTGCGTTGTCATGCCTTTCTACCCTTCTTCAACCAAGAGACTCGAGACTCGTTCCTTAGCTACTGATTTTCCCCTTTTCAACCTAGATGTGGGTTCGATGCCTACTCTCTTGGATAGTACAATCTCCCTTCCTTTCCTTATTCAACCCAGACATGGATTAGTCTGCATGAAGTAGGGTTTCCTTTAATAGTGCAAATTATGCTTTTCATCTGCATGGCCAGCAGAGCAGAGGATAGCAATTTGGGAAGATGGTGGAGTGGAAAAAGATCCACATGCAACGACATGGCGGATGGGGCAATAGAACAAGGTTATGGTTCAAAAAGAGGTAGCATACCTGAGGGTCAGCGGGAAGTGGCTTCGCTCATGGTCGTCGTCCTCCGCACACACTACAACAGCGAGCTTGGGGACGGAGGCCATCCCGCGCGGGTGCTAGGTCTGAGAGGACGGCCTTGTCGTCAGTGCGTGACCTCGCTCGCCGACGACGAGTGCGTCAACGCTGCATGTACTATTCTTCCCCGGCAGATCTGTGACCACTGGTGAGGAGGGAGAGAGGGGCCATCTTTTTTAGATCTGGAGAGAGGGTGGTAGTGTGAGAAGCAAGTGGGCAGCCCTTAGTAAGAAAGCACTCAAGCTCCAGCCTATATATCTTTTTATACTACTAGTACTAGAGGTGGAGTAGTGGTAGAGTAGTTTATATTTCTCTGCGTACAGTAACAGTTAGTCGTGCTTCAAAACTGATCGGCACGCCATTAAAAAAATAAAGGTCAATAACTAATGCGGCACCTCGGGCCAACGCGGCCAGATCTCATTTTGCATGAGAAATTACACACCATGTTTCGTTGACATGTGATCCCGTTCCAACATATTAGTGAGATGACGGCGAGTATTACGAGTATTTCCGAACGGACGTGTAGGCCGGGGCACCTCTTCGTGAACCGTGGCAAACTCGCAACCGTCCACCAACTCTTCGCCTTTCCCTCTTGATTTGGAACTGCTGTGGCACGCTCTTCCTCTCCCTCCTCCATTTTCCTTCAGCCCTTCACCCTTTCTTCTGCCATTGTTCGATCATCTTCTCCATGGAGGGAACAGGCCGAAAACGACCCCGTTATTCTTGCCCCGATCTGAAAGATGACGTGGTGGAGGAACTCATTGATCGATGCGACGTCATCACCTCAGCTAGCATGGCAGGTTCGTTCAAGCCCATTCTCGACTCAACTAATAACATCATTACAAAGAACCCAAGAGTCAAGGAGCGGTTTGATCTCCCCTATCTTCTTCGCCGTGACCCTGATATGACTGGTGCCGGCACGACGGAGGCCTCGCCCTGTGCAAGTTGATGCCGCTTGATAATGATACGTATGATGTTAAGATGCCATCACTTGAGGGCAAGGCTTCGGCGGGCACAAATGGAGATTGGGTTGTTTACATTGGGTCCAACTGCGAATGGGAACTTGTGAATGTGTACACTCGTCACCGGGTTCCACTTCCAAAAATCTCAGCACACTGCCCAGAGGTTGAGCACACCGGTAATGTACGCACGTTCAAATACGATCATGGTGACTGTATTCTACGGAAGATAGCAATTTGTCGAGTTCCCAACTGCTCTTGGAATTACAACAACTATGATGTTGTTGCTATCTTCGACAAGCTTGTTGCCTTCCTTGATGGTTTCACTCGATGGATATTGCTCAAAAACCAGTTTCTGTACACGGATGAGTACCGTGATGCAATTCAATACGAGCGCCTTGTGTTTTCTGCCACCACTCGTGGCACTGTTTTTGCATGGCATCCTCATAGTTTCTGTACGTTTGTCTTCCACCGTAATTATAATTGTTTCATCCACATGCATGCAGGTTAGCAAGTTTCCCTTTACTAATTAACCTTCTTCGTGTTTCCAAGGTCATTTGAACATCCCACCACCTATACTTGAAAAATTTTATAACCAAGGGGGAGATGACGATGGTGATGATCACGAGCATGAGGACGAGCAGCGCCCATATACTCTGTGGCGCCTGGCAACTAATTCCGATGGATCACCTATTCTTGTGTGTATACAGCCCACTGATGATGTTACTGCTCAGGAACCAGGTGTCTCCCATGGTTGCACTCTCCGGATCTATTCCAACACCCGTTGCATGGTATTCAGGATGGATACTAGTGGGCTAGCACCAACTCCTTCTCCCTGGTACAGAATTGATAGTCTTGGAGAAAACTCGCTCTTCCTTGGACAAAACTATCCGATGATGGTGAAAGGCGATCCAACTGTTGTTGACACATTTATGAGAAGCAACTGTGTCTATACCTCGGACATTTGTGTGGTTCCCTACCCTGGTAGGGATATAGTAGGCCGCTTCAGCCTGGATGATCAGTCCTGTGTTGGTTTCTAGATCGACAATCGATGGCCCATCCCAGAGAATCACTTGTGGTTCAAAGCAAGCATTTCCAACGCCGAGGAATGGTTGAGTTGAATTTCATTTCATTGCTTGTTATTTGTTGTGTGGTGAAAACTTTAGTATTTATAATGTATGCTCGTTGTCGATGTGGGTTGATGACCTGTTGTATGTAATAAAATGATATGCGTGTGATAAACTTACTAAATTTATGAATGGCTTTCGAGTCGCTTCTCTGGGTGAGTGGTGCGATGAGTCAAAAAAATATTTTCCGAATACATAATTGTACGTGCATTGCAACAGGTTATCGGATGAGGCCAATCAACAACAGTAGTACACTATTTGTACTAGCTTCAGATGCTTCGCGCGTCGGCTGGGTGTTTTTACTGTAGCCATATGTTAATTTGTTCGTTGTACGTAAGCAGCTCCTTGAATCCTCGATACTAGTACTATATAGTAGGAGTAAGTAGTAGGGAGTAGTAGGGTGGCATGGGCCAGAACGAGAATTCACGTCCAGGAGTACGGCACACACCACCCCCACGACATCCATCTGACACCATATTATTTCTTGGAGTCCGTGCTAGAGCAATCTCTTCAACCTTGTCGTTTCTCTAACTTCAGCCATCGCGCGGCGGGCGAGGTGGGGGTTTGCCGATAGTCGGTTTCCTTAACTGCGGTCCCACTTGTAAGGCCAACTCCAACGCACGACCCCAAACGCACCTCCATTTTGCACGGACTCCAACGATAATTTTGACTAGAAAAGCAAGACCAAAGAAAACAAGAACCACAAGAATACATTTTACTACTCCTGTAAGTTGGATTAGTGCCTTCTCAATGCATTCATTGTTGATCTGCGGAGGCTCGATCTTGCGTCTATGCTAGCTAAAAGTGATAGAACATCTACTAAATTGCGCTCTATCAATATATGGATGTACTCTTCTTCCCAATACAAAAACTTGCATCCATTCTACTCCCTCCGTTGCATAATACATGCCTTCTATTTGTCAAAAAATATATGTATCTAGACATGTCTTAGTATATAGGTACATCCATTTTTGGACAAATGAAGTCAAGTATTTTGGAACGGAGGGAGTACACAATAAAATTTTTGAGTTAGCACAACTAGTCTAATCCGAGAGCAGAACCAAAGATTTGGTCAGGTTCTTCCTCATTTTGTCGACACGTGGGACATCCAGCATCCAGGTCATGTCATGAAAGAAAATAGAGTGGTAGTTGAAGCCACGAGATGTGCATCTTGGGTTAAACTGTAAATAGAATCTTACTACTCTTGAGTAACTCCAAAAGCTGCCACTGAAGATCTTTATTGGATTTGTTTTTCATCACCAGCACGTCGAGGTGAAAGATGTGCAGGTTCAGTGGGTCCTCTTGCATTTTCACTAACATGTGGGGCCGCATGTGAGCAAACAGACGATGAGCTCCGCGCGTCCGCTGGCTGGCTGAGAAGAGAGATAGAGGAGAGCTGAGCACGGACTGCAGGAAATTTGTTCTACGTACCTTGATATAGTGGGGTGGCATGGGCCATAACTCAGTAGTATTCACGTCTAGCAGTACGGCACACGCCACCCACACGAGTCCCATCCAACACCAATTTTCTTGGAGTCCGTGCTACAGCCATCTCTTCTCCCTCCTATTTTCTCAGCCATCCGACAAGATAATTGTTGTAGTATCATATACTACTACATGGATTTGACGGAAAGATAAAAATACATACGGATCCATCAACGTTCAATGACATCCTCACGCCCTAGTGCGCCGGGTCACCAACCGACGTGTGAGGAGCAGCGGCGTTGGCGGCGAGCTCAACGTGTTTCTGAATAGTGCCGTCCAAGGTTGCCCTGCGCTCCAAGAAGGCCAGCGGCCTATCATCCTCCTCTTGCATGTGGTAGTCCTTGTGGGGGATTTGCGCATAGACGTGGGTGGTTATGCCGATGGTGTCTTACTGCGCCAGGCACTGCGTGGCGAGTGCGACCTCGAGGTGGACATTCTCCAGTGCGACGGCGGGCAGTCGCAGGGCCACCAGTGCATCGAAGAGGTTGTTACCATAGTGGTTGTTGAGGGTGGCGGGCATCACAGAGCCTGGGCGCATCGGCTGGAGGCTTACGTCAAAGTCGTCCGCAAGCTTCTTGACGACGGTGAACTTGTCAAGGAAACCAATGAGGACCTTGTCGAACAAGGAGACGAAGCTGTCGTCCAAGCGGCCCCTCGCCCTGGCGGCCTGAAGCAATACTACCTGGAGACGTTCCTCGGTGCGGGTGGACGTGGTAGTACTCCTAAATCCAGACGGTGGTGCTACTAGTACTAGTAGTAGTACTACCAATGTAGTAGTAGGAGTACTAGCACTGTACAACCCGTTGGTCAAATTATTACGTGCTGCTCCTTAGAGTGAAGTGACAAGACCCTGTGCTGGAGATGACACCTGAGTATAGGCGCCGTGTTCGGCATACCATAGTCAGCCTCACCGTCTGCAGTCACTATCATCATGGATGTAGAGCTAGCCTGCTTACAACTAGCCCTGTTCGACATAATTTCACATGCGTAGATGCCCGTGCATTGTACGGAACACCAAGATTGGGGGTGGAAGGCTCCGGCAGCGGCCATCGCGCCAGATTTTTCCATGGCCTTCTACTCCTAGATGTGTACACGTGTGGTGGTGTGTGTTGTGTGCTGGGTGTGCGCGAGTGCGTCCTTCTGTGCATGCCGCCGCGCAGTGGTGAATTGTGCGCGAGTGTGTCCTTTGCGCTCAAGAAGTTTGTCCTCAATGCGCCCTCAATTTACTAGCGTGCGGGCTGCTACCCCGAGTGGTTTCAACTTTGTTTACTTCACCGCGTGTCAGATGGGCCTCTAGTTTACTTATTTTCACCCATTGCCACATGGGCCAACACACGAAGATACAGAACACGAGCTGACAAGGCAGCATGTGGATTGGTTGACCGGTCAACTAAACAATATACGGAGCTATACACTGACACAGTGAGCGTATAATCCGTCGGTATAGAGAGTTCGAGTGAGAGGGGAGGCCCGTGAGAGATGGCAGAGAGAGAGAGAGAAAGAGCTACTCCCTCCGTTCGATAATGTAGTTCCAACATTTTCTTAAGTCAAACTTTTGAAACTTTGACCAAGTTTGTAAACAAATTACTTATATCTACAACATCAAAGATAAATGATAGTATGAAGTAAGTACATGTTGTGATGAATCTAATGATCATTCCAAATGTAAATGTTTTTCTCCACATATACCTGGTCAAACAGTTCTAAGGTTTGACTTTTCAAAACATCCATATGCTTATGGACGTGACAGAGTCCCTAACAAGAGAGATATAGAGAGAGTGAGTGAGTGAAAAAAGTGTGTGTGCGTGTGTGAAAGAGACATGGACAACACACGATAAAAGTAGAGAAAAAGCGTGTGTGTCTTATGCAAACATATCACACAAGCATCTTCGACAACGGAGGCAAGGTGAGGAGATAGTGTGTGGTTGTTTGGAACCGAGAGAGCAAGACCCCTAGCACGTGGCCAAGAGGGGTCTGACAAACAAGGGAGAGAGGTCGAGAGAGACGTATGGAGAAAATGCAGACATGGGGAGATGAGAGTGTATGTTTGTCATAGAGAGATCCCCTAGAGATCGTGATGGGACTACATGGGTGGAGATCGAGTGACAAGGTGTGTGCGCGATAGAAGATGCCCCGAGAGATATCGAGATAGACGTATGGATGGAAGGAGACAATACGTGTGTTCCTGTTGGCTAGTAAGAGATAATCATACTTAGGAGGGGGGAGTGCTTCCACCTATGATGGATTGAGGGATTATGGTACTTAGGGGGTGCGTGTCACATGGATAGAGAACAAGGGCGGAGAGTGTTGGATGGGTCTATACGTATAGCGTGAGCGAGACATGTGTATGTGTGAACCAGGGAGATATAAGGCCAGTTTGGCTTGCGTCCTGAGCATCTTTTGCCTGGCCTGGGGTTGTGGCTGGATTTCATGCATGCTTGTTTGGTTGCTACCCTGTGAAAGAGAAAGCCCGCCTAGCCTGGGTTCCCTTGCACTTTAATTAGCCTGGCTGAATTCCAGACACTGCAAGTAGCCTGGCCCAGGCGACCGATTTCGAATGCCTAGTCATGCCTGGTCGTGTGGCCATGAGGCTAACAGCAACATGGATGGATATTAGCATTAAATAATTGATGCATGGATTGATTGATGGGACATTGATGCTTTGCCTGGCCCAAGCATGAACCAAATGCTTGAGCACCACACAAGCCTGGCCAGGCAGAAATATTTTACATCTCACGTCCACACCAGGCAGTACCGGCCATCAAGGCATGAGGGTCAGTCATGAACCAAACTGACCAATAAAGTTTGAGAGAGATTGAGGAGCCCCGATAAGGTTGAGTGGTGCGTCAGATAGCCGAGAGGGGGAAAGAGATATTCCATCCGCTCGATAATGCAGTGCATGTAAATTTTTTAGAAGTCAAACTTTGGAAACTTTGATCAGGTTTACGCAAATGTTATTTATATCTACAATACCGAAGATACATCATACAAAACTACATCTCATGGTGAATCTAATGGCATATGTTTGCCGTACTAGATGTAATTCTTTTCTCCACGTACATGGTCAAACTTTGTGATGTTTGACTTTTCAATAAATCTATATGCTATGGACCGAGGAGAGTGCCTCAGTCGAGACAGATCAAGTGCGTGTGAAGGAGAATGAGTAAGTGTGCAAAAAGAGTATGTGTGTGAAAGAGAAAGTGACAACAAACGATAAATTAGAGAGAGAGTGTGTGTTTTTTCATTTCTTATGTGAACATATCACGCATGCATCTCTGAGATGGAAAAGCGAGGCGAGGAGATACACGAAGATAGCTAGTGTGTGATTGTTTGCAACGGAGAGAGATACCCCTGTAGCACATGTCCAATAGAGGTGTGGCCTACAAGGAACAAAGGTCGAGAGGGACACATGGATGGCATGGACGCATGAGGAGGGAGAGAGGGTGTTTTTGTGATAGAGAGATCCTGTCGAGATCGTGAGGGGACTATATGGGTGGGAGATCGAGGGAGTGCGTGCGCGATGGAAAGATGCCCCGAGAGAAACCGAGATAGACCATGCACATGTTTGTGATGGAGACTAAGATTAGCTAGTCATATACATATAGGGGGGACTGCGTGTGCCTACAATTGAGTGAGAAACCATCATACTTGGATAGCTGGGCATGAGATTGTGTGTGTGCGCGTGTGAGATGGAGAGAGAACGAGGTGGAGAGATAGAGTTTTAGATGGGCCTATCGAGTGCGAGTGAGATATGCATGTGTATGTGTGACCCAGGTGGATGGAGAGTTTGAGAGAGGGGGGAAGAGCTCCGAGACGACATAGTGGTGCGTGAGAGAGTTACAGGAAAAGAGCCAAGGAATCTGTGTGCGTACAATGAGTGCACCCAAGATATCTAGCTTGGACTAGCTAGAGTATCATACATAGTGTGCGAGAGAGACCTATAGATGGTGTATATATGTATGCGAACTAGAAAGACCCCCCCACACACACAAAGAGAGAGAGAGAGAGGTGGAGATAAAGGGAGAGGGACGAACAAGGTTTTTGTGTCGGATGCATGCGACGGAATTGAAGATTGTCGGCGAGAGAGAGAGAGAGAGAGAGAGAGAGAGAGAGAACATGAGTCCGGGAGAGGGGGAGGTCGCGTTTTATGCATCAAAGACTGATATAAACCATGTTCCGATATAAACATGCATTCAAATATTTAAATTGGAGAACATGTTGTCTGCAATCCACACATGAACAGATATATGCGTATATCAAACAAGTTCATTAATTTGACTTTCAACATGTTCATGGAGTACTATAATACTGTACAACATGCTACTCGATTGAGGTGTTCAATTTTGGATTTAGTTCACTATTTTGACCTACTGAACGAGCTATTTCATTGAATCGAGATATTTCATTTTGGGTTTGATTCGCATTTTTGAGTGGGTCAACTATTTGTCATATAGTAAATCGCTAGCAACGAGCATGTAAAAACACATTACTCCCGAGCATCATCTCTCCATCTAAAAAAGAAGTGGCAAGCTAATATTTCAAAATTTGATCCGAATCGACTTGGTAAGGTAGACGTGGATGCTCGTTCTCCCAAAATTTGAACGAACCGTTAAACATCCTCTCTGCTCGGTGGAATTCGCCCGAGCAAATAAATGGAGACGCAAAATTACCGTCCTATGTGGGACAGGCATCAATTGGCCCGTTGTACATCGAGGGTAGGTTCGTAACTTCATCCAAGCGCGCCTTCTCCTCGGCCGAAATGACATGTGCCGAATAATTCATAAACCATGGTCGGCAAAACACGCTCTCCTCATCCAAAATAGCTCGCGCCCACTATTTCAAAACACGCTCTCCTCGCCCGAAGTCGCTCGCGCCCACTACAGTTCAAAGCACGCCCTCCTCGCCCGAAATCGCTCCCGCCCAGAGAAGCAAAGTTACTCTGCTATCCCCGACCCTCAGTACACAGACCCAAGCCAAGAAGCCTATAGGCAAGGGTAGAACTGTAACTCCCCCTCACATTTCAGACAAATGCATCCGTAAGACATCGTTCCACTCCCCTCCCAATCTCCCCCACCCACCCCCATTCATACCCCGTGGGCGCCAAATCACCTTCTCCCTGGGAAGCTCCCTTCTCCCGAGCCGCAAAACCTCAGCCCCACCTCCATGGCGCCCCCACCGCACCAATTTCACAGCCGCCCTCCTCCCTAATGCCGGAGACGCTGTCCATTTGCCATCGTGCACTAGGCCGTGTGCCTCTTACTCCGTGCTGCCTCGACGACGACCGCGTGAACTGTACCAGAGCCGATTCACCCCCGCCGTTGTTCACGGCGCCGGAGTGGCTCCAACTTTCGATCCATCCAGAGTCCTGGCGCTGCTTCGGCATAGCCATCGACCGTCGCGGCATCGCTCTTTCCCTGCCGCCAGTCGCCACCGCAACTGCGCTGGCCTCACCGACTCGGCAGTTGGACCTGCCTACTTCACCATGCCGCTAGATAGGTCGCACTGTCATCTCAAATCACTTTATTTAGGCGTCAGCTGTCTGAATTTTTATTCTGGGCCAATCGATTTGCAATGGGAAGCAGCACCCCTCGAGGCGGCGGAGCTCCTAGGCTGTCGGTTGGCTAGTGTCTAACGTAAGGGTGCGGGGCCGCAAAGTTCACCGCGGAAGCAGCGCTTAGATGGCTATCTTTTAGAGTTGCGTGGGTTTAAGGTACTGCCGCCGCCGGATCTGGATGACGGGGAGTCTTTGTGGATTGGCCCGGGGGCGGCGCAACCACGACAGTGCGGTGGGGCAGGGAGCGGGGTTTTGGCCGGGGCCACATACGGCGGAGGCAGGTTGCTCTACCGTTGGTCGCTGGCTCTTCGGGGAAGATTCCGAGCAGTGTCAGCCGGGAGGCACAAGATGGCCAGCCATCCGGCGTAGATCGGACAGTACCAAAATAAAATAAAATCGTGTGACCCCAATTTAGTCTTCAGTCAACAGACGTGTGACCACTCTCGTACCTTGCTGTTGATCTCTTAGTGTATTTCTTTAGATCAAAGAGATATGTCATTCTTAACATTATGCGTTATCTACATCTTCACGCACACCGTCTTCCGACTCACCGCAGCTGCTCCAACAAGGGAAGCATACACCAGAAGGGAGCTATAGTCCCCACTGAACAGTTCCCCGCATCGAATGCGCGTGCCCGACATGCACAACCACAACAACTGCAGGGCCATCCACAAGTTAGCACATGATGCTCACTCCTATGGATGGCAGCCAGATAGGGTGTACCCTCATCTTACTTGTGTGCAACATTTATGGCTTTGTTATTCATCTAAGCATGGAAAATAGATCATCACATTTCACTGTATATTCATGCTGATCTCTTATGGGTCTTGTTCAGGAGTTAACGATGTTCCATAGTTCAGCTAAGATACTTGTTCTTTAGGTAACACTGTTCCATAGTTATCATCCATCAGCCAATGCTATCCCACAGGCTGGTGATTATAGTATTATACCACTTCTAGTAATTCCTATGTTGTTCTTCAATACTTTTGTGTGCCATCTAGTTAATCTTGAGTACAAATGATACATATTCTGTAGCTTTCATCTGTGTTCTCCCTTTAGTTTATGAGACCTGTTGCTGCTAGTTAACCCCAGTCCTACTATTTATGTCGTCTCCTACATGCACTCATTACATAAATCTAACTACTAGTTGTCTTCCATGCATGTCAGATATAATTGCACACACTGATATATCCACAAGAACCTCACAGAGCAATGTAAAGGCCAATAAACTTGATGTCAATGATACCCAATATGATGGAACATCTAAAGGCAGTTCTTCAGAAGACTTGCAGAAAGATGATGAATCCTCTTCACCCCACAAGGTCCTTGCTCTAACTTGGCCTATGATATGGGTACAACATGCATATAATGTCCTGGAGTGTATCTACTCTGTTACAATGCCATGTGCTTAGCATGCTGATCATGCATGTAAATATGTCATGCCTTCCTGTTTTTCAGCACCTATGCCATTCATGATAACATGTTTTCAAATTTAAGTACTGTCAGTCTACTCTATCGCAATGCCATCTGCTTAATTTGGACATCATGCTTCTGAATATCTTATGCATTGTTATTCATCAGTATGTACTTCATCTGTCTACCATACCATGTTTTTTACATTGAAGTGTTGTTCTAGTGCTCTGTTGCAATGCCATCTTATTTTCCCAATCATACACGTGTATGTTGCCTTAGTTATTTCTGTATGTATTCCGCTAGCATACATTTTTACATTCAACTAGTTTTTTTGCTGTGTTGTCCTGTTGTATCCCTAGCTCTTACACCATACTCCCTCCGTCAAACTACATGTTGCCGAAATGGATAAAAAAGGATGTATCTAGAACTGAAATACGCCTAGACCCATCCATTTTTTCCGGATAGAGGGAATACATGTCAATATGTCATGCCTTTCTATTCTTCAGTACCTATTCCATCTCTCTGCTGCCGCATGTTTTATAATTAAAGCACCATTCTTCTATACAAGGCATGCAAGGGGAAGACAACTATGTTAGAATCTGAAGGGTTACAAACAAGGCCTTTGCAAAAGATGCAAACGCCAGGAGATAATAAACCAACTCCTGTTTTTAAAGATACTGCTCCAGCACAGAGAAACCCAACTCGTACAGATAATAAGCAGATTCCAGTGGCCAAAGAACTAGTCTACTCCAGTCCAGCAAAAATATGTCAACTCAATTCTAAGAAGCGTGTGCGTATCCTTGCATTATGAAATTTTATAGCATGCTGATCATATTTTCTACATGTTTCTTACCCATCTCTCTTTTAGAAAATAAGCTTAACAGATAGAAGATTTTCTGCAATGGTATCGTTTATGAGGAAAGATTCTTGCATGAATTCTGTGTGCTCCAATGTAGATGTAAGTACCTGTTGTATATCACTATATTTTTACATTAGCATGTATTTTGTTAATCGGCATGAATCCAACCATTATCTGATCTAAATTTAGTTGTAGCAAAATGTATGATTAAAGGCCACAATGTTGATTTTTGCAAGGAAAACTGCCTGGTAGTTTTGCATCCTGAGCTGCATGAGTGTACTATCTCATATCAGTGGGTTTGAATACTTTGGTTCTGCAGTGGGGTTTTCAGTGTTTTTTACTGTGTTGTCCTGTCGTATCCCTAGCTCTTACATCATACTCCCTCCGTCTGGATTAAATGTCGCAGAAATGGATAAAACTGAATGTATCTAGAACTGAAATACGCCTAGACCCATCCATTTATTTCCGGATGGAGTGAATACATGTCAATATGTCATGATTTTCTATTCTTCAGTACCTATTCCATCTCTGTTGTAACATGTTTTTATAACTGAATCGCCATTCTTCTATATAAGGCATGCAAGGGGAAGATGGCTATGTTAGAATCTACTCTGTTGCAATGCCATGTGCTTAGCATGCTGATCATGCATGTAAATACGTCATGCCTTATTGTTTTTCAGTACCTATTCCATTCATGATAACATGTTTTCAAATTCAAGTACTATCATTCTACTCTATTGCAATGCCATCTGCTTAATTTGGACATCATGCTTCTGAATATCTTATGCATTGTTATTCATCAGTATGTACTTCATTTGTCTACCTTACCATGTTTTTTTACATTGAAGTGCTCTTCTAGTGCTCTGTTGCAATGCCATCTTAGTTTCCCAATCATACACGTATATGTTTCCTTAGTTTTTTTCTCTATGTATTCCGCTAGCATACAGTTTTACATTCAACTAGTGTTTTTTACTGTGTTGTCTTGTCGTATCCCTAGCTCTTACACCATACTCCCTCCTTCTAGATTACATGTTGCCGAAATGGATAAAAAAGGATGTATCTAGAACTGAAATACGCCTAGTCCCATCCATTTTTTCCGGATGGAGGGAATACATGTCAATCTGTCATGCCTTTCTATTCTTCAGTACCTATTCCATCTCTCTGTTGTAGCATGTTTTGTAATTGAAGAACCATTCTTCTATACAAGGCATGCAAGGTGAAGACGACTATGTTAGAATCTGAAGGGTTACAAACCAGGTCTTTGCAAAAGATCCAAACGCCAGGAGATAATAAACCAACTCCATTTTTCATAGATACTGCTCCAGGACAGAGAAACCCAACTCCCACTGATAATAAGCAGATTCCAGTGGCCAAAGAACTAGTCCGCTCCAGTCCAGCAAAGGAATGTCAACTCCATTCTAAGAAGTGTGTGCGTATCCTCGCATCATGAAATTTTATAGCATTTTGATCATATTTTCTACATGTTTCTTACCCGTCTCTCTTTTAGAAAATAAGGTTAAACGATACAAGACTTCCTCCATTGGGATTGTATTCGAGGGAAATATCTTGCAGGAATTCTCTGTGCTCCAGTGCTAATGTAAGTACCTGTTGTATATCACTATATTTTTACATCAGCATGTATTTTGTTAATCGGCCTGAATCTAACCTTTATCTGACCTAAAATTAGTTGTAGCAAAATGTTAAAGGCGCCAATGTTGGTTTTTGTAAGGAAAACTGCCTGGTAGTTTTGCGTACTGAGCTGCATGAATGTGCTATCTCATATCATGCACATTACTGAATTGTAGTGCTTCTCCGGTTGCCCATTCATTCATTGTGTCAATGTTGCTTTCGTATTACCTTACCTGGCTGATGATAG
Organism: Triticum monococcum; assembly: GCA_034509565.1. NCBI lineage: Eukaryota > Viridiplantae > Streptophyta > Magnoliopsida > Poales > Poaceae > Triticum > Triticum monococcum. The sequence continues at coordinate 483,575,615 of CM067843.1, forward strand.
CTATGCCATATTGTGTTAATTTGGTGTGGGCTAGTTGCCCAAACGTTCGTTGTGTCAATGTTGCTTTCCTATTATCTGACTTGGCCAATGATAGCTATGCTAGTGTGTTAATTTTGTGTAGGTTGCTGAAGATAAGAAGACAAACTCTAAAAACAGCAAGGCAACCCCATTGTTTCTTTCCAGTAAATCTAGGCCAGGTAATATGGCAATAACTCATGATTAATCCTTTTGGTTCCCGTCCTAATTTATGTTATGATGAAGTGGTTAATACACTCTCCACTATCAATAATACAAGCCTGCCAAAATCGCCATCTGAATCTGTTCAGTATCCTCTGTCTTGAATGCGACGGAATAAATGTTTGTTTGTGAACCAATTAATGGCTGAAGCAATGATGGAAATGGTGGATGAATCAGAGGTGCAGAGTAGTGCGACACAACAACTGATCAATGTTTTCAGAGATAGTGTGGCAAAGTAGCAAGAACTTGCCCACATTCTTATGGGCGTCATCTGTGCTGAGGTTGCAGATTGTGACATTGTAGATGGATAGGTTCTGCTCATTTATTTGCATTGGCATCAATCTTTGATTGCCCAGTGGATGTAATTTCCTGTAATATATTCTGGATGTGCGACGTTATTCCCTGTATGTCGTACCTTTGCTCGTTGTAATGGGCACACATTATCTAATTTGGCCTAAAGACATTTACGAACTTTAGTGGGCCCATTAAGTTAATGGGCCGTTACTAGGCCGAAAGTTAATGGTCGGCCCTCTTACCTCATGGGTCGTTAACAGGCCGACATCGAAGCGGGCAGCAGTTGGCCCCAATTTATTTCACGGGCCGTTAATAGGCCGTTACTAAGTTTGGGCTACATATGGCCCAACTATACTGTAGGCCTTTAGCAGGCCGAAAGAGACAACGAACTTGTATTGGACCATGAAGAGCATGGGCCACTAAGAGGCCGAAAGTCAGGTCGTATTGTAAACGGCCCAACTGTGTTGTGGGCCTTTAGCAGGCCGAAAGAGAAACCGGGCTCGTATTGGACCATGAAGGGCATGGGCCGTTAAGAGGCCAAAACTAAGGTCCGACTACAAATGGCCCAAGTCATTTATGGTCCGTTAACAGGCCGAAAGGCACACAGGGCCGGGAATTGGCCCAACACTTAAATGGGTCGCTAAAAGGCCAAAACTCAGGTCCGACTACAATTGGCCCAATTGATTTATGGGCCGTCAACAGGTTGAAAGTGACACCGGGCCAGAAATTGGCCCAACACTTAAATGGGCCGCTAAAAGGCTGAAACTCAGGTCCGACTACAAATGGCCCATCAGATTTATGGGCCGTCAACAGGCTGAAAGACACACCGGGCCGGAAATTAGCCCAACATTGAAATGGGTCGCTAAAAGGCCGAAAGATGTACATCCTGAAAATTGTCCCATCCATTAAATGGGCCGTTAACAGTCCGAAATCTCATTGGGCTGATATTGAGCCCAAATATATAGCAGGCTGTTAACGGGCTCGAACTAACGATGGGCTGCAATAGTGTCAAATCTTTAACGGGCCGAATTGGCACATCTCGTATGGGCCATGGGCTTAAATGGACCTAACACAAGTAAGCCTTATATGGGTCGGCCTGCTAATTTTTACTGGGCCAGCCTTTTTCACCGGAATGGACCACTGTTGGGCCGTGCCACGTGTCGACCTATAATAGGCGCCTCCTGTCCAATGAGTGGATGACATCTGTCCGAACGATGCGCCGACACGTGTTTCCTCTAGCCAATGATGATTTTACACGTGGAAAATCCCCATTGGTCGGGGCTGTTAACGGGTTATCGGATCCAAAACCCAACCCGATAGCTTAACGGCGTTCCGTTACGGTGGATGCCACGTGTCGGTCACCCTTGACGAAGGCACTTCTGTGACGCGCAATTTATCGTCATGGAAGTGGACACTTCCGTGATGATAATTTTGGTAATGTCATGGAACACTTCTACGACAGCACATGTGTGACTATCTTGATTCTGTCATAAATTTGTCATGGATGTACATGCATGACAAAAAAGCGACCTACTGTGACAAACATGTATCATCATGGAAGTGTATTTTTTTGTAGTGACCCATGACATCACCCAAGCCATAGGGGACCCTGCTCCCAGGACGGGCTGTCGGTACGGCCCGTGGGCGGCGGGCCCTACTTGCTAGTGAGAAGCGAGAAGGCGGCGAGCTCGGCCAATCGGCTTAGGGGGAGGTCGGCGTCCAACAGGCAGCCTTTCCCTTTCCTAGGAGTTTGTGTGCCATCAACCAGAAGAGATGGGGAATGGCTATAGTGAATGATTGCCAGACGGCGGAACTGTAGCCACGCCTTCCCCGACAAAGCAAGCGTCATTAGGAGCACGACTACAGTACTTGGTAGCCAATAGGAGTCGCAAGCGGTGGGCACGGCCTGTCGGCCAAGTACAATGACAGCCAACGGGGCCCACCAGTCGGCGGGCCCCAGCAGTCAGTAGAGGAGCTGGCAACCAGAGGCACTAATGACCTGGGCCCACACCTAGCCAGTTTATCATTGTACCCCTGGGGGAAGGCCTATATAAACCCCCCAGTGCACCCATGCAAAGGGTTCAGATCTTTAGCAAACACACACACACACACATAGAGAGAGAGAGAAGAGAGCTAGCCTTGCCCTTCTTCCTCCTCTAGGAAACAACTCTAGGAGCAACTTGTAGCTACTTGTTGAGATAGTGATCATGCGGAGACCCCGCAGAGCAGGACTAGGGATGTTATCTCCTAGTTGAGCCCCGAACCTGGGTAAGATCAGCCGGCGTGCATGTCTTCGCCTCATTCCGTTTCCTGGCACCGGCGACGTCTTATTAGCCCCCTCCATGATAAGCCATCCTTTCGCATATGTCGCATGACACCCTAGACATTTGGCACCCATCGTGGGGTTAGGTGCACCGTCGTCCGGAGATCTGTTCTGGACGGGAACCCTCTTCCTCCCCAGCGAGCGTAGCTAGCCTGGCACGCCAGACGGCGTTTGCGTCGACGCGCTGCATAGCGAGGTGGTCGCCTGCATGGCGAGCTGCCTCGCCAACCTTGTTGGCAAGGTCCACCTCTCCGACGAGCCTGCGTCCGACGCACGCACACATGGCCCCGAGAGCCACCTCGTCAACCTCCTAGACTAGCTCCACATCGCCAACGAGCCGGCCTTCGACTTGGAGTCGATCGGCTCCACCGACCCGATGCTTGTCGACTCCGACACGGCATCCCTCTATGCTTTCCCCACCAACGTGGTGGTCATCGACGACCCGCTTCCTCGCGCGGAGAGCGGTGGCAGCACCGTCACGGAGGTGCTTGTTAACAGCCACAATAGGGTTTCCGGAGGAGCCGGCCAGGACCCATTGCAGGAGGTAATGCAGGACCTGTCCACACCCATTTCTGCGGATGCGGATGCCGAGACGCTGGAAGCCTACCGCGTCTCACTTAGGAGAACATAAAGAAATTGGCTACCATGAGACGTGATACGTCTCCAACATATCTATAATTTTTGATTGCTCCATGCTGTATTATCTACTGTTTTGGACTATATTGGGCTTTATTTTCCACTTTTATATTATTTTTGGGACTAACCTATTAAGCGGAGGCCCAACCCAGAATTGCTGTTTTTGCCTGTTTTAGTGTTTCGAAGAAAAGGAATATCAAACGGAGTCCAAACGGAATGAAACCTTCGGGAACGTGATTTTCTCATCAGATAAGACCCATGAGACTTGGACCCTCCATCAAGAAAGCCATAAGGCGGTCACGAGGGTGGAGGGCGCCCCCCCTAGGGCGCGCCCCCTGCCTCGTGGGCCCCTCGAAGCTCCACCGATGTACTTCTTCCTCCTATATATAACCACGTACCCCCAAACGATCAGAATAGGAGCCAAAAACCTAATTCCACCGCCGCAACTTTCTGTATCCATGAGATCCCATCTTGGGGCCTGTTCCAGAGCTCCGTCGGAGGGGGCATCGATCACGGAGGGCTTCTACATCATCATCCAAGCCTCTCCGATGAAGTGTGAGTAGTCTACTTCAGACCCACGGGTCCATAGTTAGTAGCTAGATGGCTTCTTCTCTCTTTTGGATCTCAATACAATCCCCTCTCTTGTGGAGATCTATTCGATGTAATCTTCTTTTTGCGGTGTGTTTGTTGAGATTGATGAATTGTGGGTTTATGATCCAGTCTATCTATGAATAATATTTGAATCTTCTCTGAATTCTTTAATGTATGATTGGTTATCTTTGCAAGTCTCTTCGAATTATCAGTTTGGTTTGGCCTACTAGATTGGTTGTTCTTGCCATGGGAGAAGTGCTTAGCTTTGGGTTCGATCTTGTGGTGTCCTTTCCCAGTGACAGAAGGGGCAGCAAGGCACGTATTGTATCGTTGCCATCAAGGATAACAAGATGTTTTTTTATCATATTGCATGAAACTATCCCTCTACGCCATGTCATCTTGCTTAAGGCGTTACTTTGTTTTAACTTAATACTCTAGATGCTTGTTGGATAGCGATCGATGAGTGGAGTAATAGTAGTAGATGCAGAATCGTTTCGTTCTACTTGTCTCGGATGTGATGCCTATATACTTGATCATACCTAGATATTCTCATAACTATGCTCAACTCTGTCAATTGCTCAACAATAATTTGTTCACCCACCGTAGAATACTTATGCTCTTGAGAGAAGCCACTAGTGAAACCTATGGCCCCCGGGTCTCTTTATCATCATATCAATCTCCATCACTTTATTATTGCTTTGCTTTTACTTTGCTTTTACTTTTACTTTGCATCTCTGTACCAAAAATACCAAAAATATTATTTATCATCTCTATCAGATCTCACTTTCGTAAGTGACCGTGAAGGGATTGACAACCCCTAAGCATGCACGTATGGTAAACGTTATGCAACAAATTTGAAACATGAGGTGTTATTTGATTGTCTTCCTTATGAGTGGCGGTTGGGGACGAGCGATGGTCTTTTCCTACCGATCAATCCCCCTAGGAGCATGCGTGTAGTGCCAAGGTTTTTGATGACTTGTAGATTTTTGCAATAAGTATGTGAGTTCTTTATGACTAATGTTGACTCCACGGATTATACGCACTCTCACCCTTCCATCCTTGCTAGCCTCTTCGGTACCGTGCATTGCCCTTTCTCACATTGAGAGTTGGCGCAAACTTCGCCGGTACATCCAAACCCTGTGATATGATACGCTCTTTCACACATAAACTTCCTTATATCTTCCTCAAAACAGCCACCATACCTACCTATTATGGCATTTCCATAGCCATTCCGAGATATATTTCCATGCAACTTTCCACCATTCTGTTCATCATGACACATTCATCATTATCATATTGCTTAGCATGATCATGTAGTTGACAGAGTATTTGTGGCAAAGCCACCATTCATAATTCTTTCATACATGTCACTCTTGGTTCATTGCATATCCCGGTACACCGCCGGAGGCATTCATATAGAGTCATCTTTGTTCTAGTATCGAGTTGTAATCATTGAGTCGTAAATAAATCGAAGTGTGATGATCATCATTATTAGAGCATTGTCCCAAGTGAGGAATAAAAAAAAGAAAGGGCATAAAAAAGAGAAGGCCCCAAAAAAGGCCATAAAAAGGGAAAGGCCCAAAAAATGAGAGAAAAAGAGAGAAGGGACAATGTTACTATCCTTTTACCACACTTGTGCTTCAAAGTAGCACCATAATCTTCATAGTAAAGAGTCTCTCATGTTATCACTTTCATATACTAGTGGGAATTTTTTATTATAGAACTTGGCTTGTATATTCCCACAATGGGCCTCCTCAAGTTCCCTAGGTCTTCGTGAGCAAGCAAGTTGGATGCACACCCACTAGTTTCTTTTGTTGAGCTTTCATACATTTATAACTCTAGTGCATCTGTTGCATGGCAATCCCTACTCCTTGCATTAACATCAATCAGTGGGCATCTCCATAACCCATTGATTAGCCTCGTTGATGTGAGACTTTCTCCTTTTTTGTCCTCTGCACATAACCCCCTCATTATATTCTATTCCACCCATAGTGCTATGTCCATGGCTCATGCTCATATATTGCGTGAAAGTTTATAGGTTTGAGATTACTAAAGTATGAAACAATTGCTTGGCTTATCATCGGGGTTTTGCATGATGAGAGCATTCTTGTGTGACGAAAATGAAACATGACTAAACTATATGATTTTGTAGGGATGAACTTTCTTTGGCCATGTTATTTTGAGAAGACATAATTGCTTAGTTAGTATGCTTGAAGTATTATAATTTTTATGTCAATATGAACTTTTGTCTTGAATCTTTCAGATCTGAATATTCATACCACAATTAAGAAGAATTATGTCGGATTTCGGGTTCCGGCAGACCCTTAAGGTTCGAACACTGGGGTGTGCGCGGAAATCACGTCCTCTACCTCCCCGTCTCACAAAGATCTAAACTACTAAAATGAATCACACAAGAGACACAAGATTTATACTGGTTCGGGCCACCATTGTGGTGTAATACCCTACTCCAGTTTGTGGTGGATGGATAGCCTCTTGGGGCTGATGATGATGAACACTACAAGGAAGAACAGCCTCGCGAGGGTCTGTTCTTGGCTGGGGCGACGAACTACTGGGGGGAGTTCCGTCGCCTTCTCTCTCTCTCTCTCTCTCTCTCTCTCTCTCTACTCTCTCTGCTTGCTGGCCGGATCCACACGCCGGACCGAACCCTCTACCCTCTGTGTGCCTCTCTACAAAAACCCCACCCTTCTGTCTCGACCTGTGTCCCCTTGCTACGTGGGTGGCCGGTCCTATTTATAGGGGCCCTGGTCCTCTTCCCAAATATCGAGCGGGAAGGGAGCCAACAATGGCGGGCTAATTTGAAGGGGGACAGAAAGTACTCTTATCCTAACTAAAGGAGGTCTTCGCGTGCAAAAGACTCTGCGATGACGCCGTGCTGGGCTCCATGGTGACCTCCGTCTCGTAGTCCGCTTGGTCCTGGTCTCGTTGCATCGAAATGGCAACCTTTGCCTGATGCCTCGGTACTCCGCGGCTGCGCTTGCCCCCTTTGCACCAAAGAGGAAAGAAGGACGCTGCGCGCGCTGGCGCCCGCCTGGCACCCTCGATCGTCATGGCTTGCATCACGGGCACCTCGCCAGGTAGCCCGCCTTGATATCTCTGTCATCTCGCGAGCCAGCCTGAGGAGGTTGCGCCTGAGGATGCGCCGTGTCGTCCACCTCGCGAGGCTTGGCCCCTCACGAGGGTCTTGAGTCTTGTGCTGATGAAGATGGGCCATGTTGGGCCCCCATTGGAGCCACGCCGCAGGCCGCAGGCAGGCTAGTCTGGGGACCCCCGTTCCCAGAACGCCGACAGTAGCCCCCGGGCTCAAGGCGCGCATGGGCTTGGCCAAGCCGAGAGGCGAAAGGGCAAGGGCGAAGCACCGCGGGCCCTAACAGCCTACAGCCTTGGGCACCGCGTGGCGGTTGATGGGACGTGGGTGACTCCACTTCCCCACGACGCCTTGGTGATCGCGCGAGCTGGACAAGTCCCTGCATGCAAATTGTGTCATGATTACCTGTGGTCGTGGAGGCTGGCGGTTGGCCTTCGCCGGCTATAAGTACTGTACGGCGCGTGCCCTTCCAGTCCATTCCTCCTGGCTTCTCCTTCTTCCCGATCCTTGTTCCGTCTTTGTGTGATGGCTCCGATCCGCCGGTTCTCCGTAGCGGAGAAGGGAAAAGCTCCTCGACAGGGGCCAGACCCGCTCCCACCGAAGAAGCGGCTCGCCCTTTGCAGCCGGGGCGAGGAAGACCGGCAGGTGGAGCCGAGGCCCCGGTGCGAGCGGGCTCCGCTGGGGTTCCCTCTTCCTTTGTACGCCCCCGCCGAGGGCCCCGATGGTGTCGATGCTGATCTCCGTGGCCGGCGCCGTCGTAGGCGCCGTCGGGTCACGAAGGCGTGGGTTGTTCCTCCCGGAGTCCATGCCGAGGGCTCCTCCCACGAGTTCGTGCTCCACGTCGTCGTTCCTCTTCAATCCTGGATCCGTCTGCCTCCCTTCTTCGCCTCCGTCGTCCCTCCAGGAGGGCCTCTGGAGCTCTGACTGCAGCAAGCCGGCTGCAGCGCCCTTGCGACCGAGGCAGAGGTCGTGGTCGCTGCCCCGGGCGAGGTCTACTTTTCCTGCGGCTGGAGAGAAGTCGCTCGGGTTTGCAAGGAGAGGGGCGTCTTCGCGGTCCACCTGGAGTATGACGGTGCTGCGGTGATGTTCTTCAAGGTCTTCGACGCGATCGGGCGCCGGCTGGAGTGTTGCCGCGGGAGAGGTGGCCAGGACCTTGCCCTGGTGAGGGCTTGGCCCGTCGACCGCTCCCTTGGCGGAGGCGCCGGGGGGTCCAGTGACTCCAGCGAAATCTTCGCGACTCCGGAGACGAGCGACGACAGCTACGAGCCCCCGAGCCGGCGCCGCTCCCGGAGCAGGGCGGGCTCGTCAGGCCGTCGCCGACCCTGATCTGGATGGGGTTGGCGCCGGCGCCTGACGGCCCACTGTTGATGATGGCATCTTCTGCAGGAGCCCGTGTAGTTAGCACTCCTTAGGATCCGTTCCCTGCGAGGAATCAAAATGTGCCCCACGGGGGCTTGTAAGGTGTCTGTAGTCCCGTTTGTTAATACATGACCTTCGCTATGGATTTGTGTGAGTTGCTGATTTCGTCATAGCTTAGTTCTCCCTTTCGAACCTCGCGAGGGCTTGGTGCTCTACGCCGACAGGTCCCAGTCCCAAGGCAGCGTCAGCCGTCGCTGGTATGCCAGGTCGCGATGCCGTCGTCAAAGCCAGGAGGTGAGCGACCCGGGGTCCGGTAAGAGCCCCTGAGTCGCGATGCTTAGGAGGTCCCCTTTGGCTTCCAAGCAGCCATTGCTTGGTGAGAAAGGGAAGCAACGTCGCTAGTACGGAATTGCCTTAGGTGCGGGGGTTGTGCCACGGTAGCCAGTGCTTTGGATGGTGACTTATCTTGAGGATCGGGGATCATTCCTGGTGTGCCGTCGGGTTCGTGCGTCGGTAGGACCGGAATTGCTCGGCAAGGTCCTCGCGAGCCCCTTCTCCCTCGCCTCTGCTCCCCTTTCTACGCTACGTCCTCGGGTCCCGGCCCTCGAGCTTGTCTCAGCCGTCGCTGGTATGCCAGGTCGCGATGCCGTGGATAAGGCCAGAGGGTGAGGGCTGGAGAGCCAGTAAGAGCCCTTAATCGCGATGCTCAGGCACCCCCCTTTAACGTGCAAGCGGTTCGTGCGGGCGAGGGTGAAGGGAACCTCGTGAGGGCCTTGGCTAGCGCAGTCCCCTCCAACGATCCTGCAGGTTCATCACAGAAAGAAGATGGGGTTGCCATGGCAGTCATTAGTCGATCGTTAGTCGCTCAAGAGCTTGCTGGTTGGAGTAGGTGAGGTGTATCTGGGCACCCGTGAGCCAGCGCGGGACTCATGAGGCCCTACCTCTAGGCGGGTTGCGCCTGGCACTGGGCCGTATCTTGAGATGTGTCCCTGCAAAATTTGGTTAGATGCCGGTACTCTACGTCCTTGGGTCCTGGCCCTCGAGCTTGTCTCAGCCGTCGCTGGTATGCCAGGTGCGATGCCATGGACAAGGCCAGAGGGTGAGGGCTGGAGACCTAGTAAGAGCCCTGAGTCGTGATGCTCAGGCACCCCCCCTTTAACGTGCAAGTGGCCGACATGGAGAAGAAAGGATGCCGCGGACAGGCACCATGCAGTTAAGCGTGATAGGCAATGCATAGTTGGAAATAAACGTGAGGAAGATACACGCCGCTGGGTCTGGCCCGAGCGGCTTGGGGATGATGCAGCCCGAGGGGCGCCCCCAACAAGGCAAAATAACGATCGAAAGGTAAAAGGGGATACATGCCGCAGGGACGGACCCGCGCGGCCTGGGAGTGATGCAACCCTGGGAGGGCGCTCCCAGCTGGGAATGAAGCTTGGAAGATGTCACCTGAGAATGTCGTCGACGAAGTGGCGTCGGTGCAGCAGACTTGATGGGTCGCAGAAGCTGATCCTCACGAGCCCCCAGGCCCCGGGGCCTCGGGAGGCTCCGGATGCACCGGTGGCTCCTCGCGAGCTGTCTTCATCTCCGCCAAGGCTGCGGAACGCCTGTCTTCCTGAGCCTCCATGATGCCCCTCATGAGGCGCTGGTACGCCGCAGCCATGCTCGGCAGGCCGTAAGGCATGCGAACATAGCTGTGGGGTGGACCCCCGCAGCGCCCCACTTGTGAGGGCCAGAGACGCTCCGTCGTGGCGATCTGATTGAGCCCTGGTACGTCGACGCAGACGCGCAGCCCACCATCCTCGCCTGGATGAGGGGCCACGGCTGGTAGGCGGCGGCAACCTCTCATGATCCTTGTCTCCTGTAGTTCTTGAATGGCCTTGTTAACGAACTCCTGCTCGTCTGACCTTCCTCACCTGGCTCCTTCTCGGGGGAAACGTGCATCGAAGCACGCCTCCACATTGTGCCCAAGCGCCTCCCTCGTGGCCCTGGCTAGGTCGGTTGCCCTCCAGGTGAGAGCCCCTGAGCCCTGCCTAAGGAGGGCGCCAGGCGCTTCCCTATGCGATGGAAGGAGGGTCCCCCTGAGCAGAGACGGGCCCTGTAGAGCCTGCCTCCTGAGGGGCTGAGCCTGACGACGTCTTCTTCTTCTTGGTGGTGGTCTCAGGAAGCCTCCTGCTTCCGCGATCTGGGTCTTCTAGCGACGCGGCCTGGTAGGCTCGCTCCAGGGAACACACTGCATCCTTCTCTTCACAGGGCACCGTGATGACGCCGCCACTTCCTGGCATCTTGAGGACGTTGTAGCCGTGGTGAGTCGCAGCCATGAACTTGGCCAGCGCTGGGTACCCGAGGATGGCGTTGTACGGCAGGCGGATGTGGGCGACGTCGAAGTCGATGAGCTTGGTGCGGTAGTTGCTGCGTGCCCCGAAGGTGACAGGGAGGCGGACCTGCCCGATCGGTACTGTGGAACCGTCGGTGATCCCGGAGAAAGGCCTGGTCGGCTGGAGCTGGTCATAGGGCACTTGGAGGTTGTTGAATGTTTCCATGGACAGGACGTTGAGCCCCGTCCCACCATCGATGAGGGTCTTGGTGACCAGCACGTTGCTGATGACTGGGGAGCAGAGCATTGGGAGGACTCCGGCCGTGGCTGCGCACTTGAGCTGGTCTGCCGAGCTGAACGTGATGGCGCACGCCGACCACCTAAGGGGGCGCGTTGCTTCGAGCTTGGGGAGAACTGCATTCACTTCGCGGGCAAACTGCTTGAAGATACGTTGGGAGGCTGGGGCTTGAGCTCCGCCTAGGATGCAGTCGATTGCGCGAGGCTCTTGGAAGCCCCCAGCCCCCTCGTCTTGATGGCGGTCCTCGTTCCTCCTTGGCTGAGGCGGCAGCGGAGGTAGGCCTGCATTGCCATGAGGGCGATCCTCACGAGGCTGATCCCTCCAGTCTCCCTCGCGAGGCAGGTCCCGCCAGCGGTCCTTGCGAGGCTGGTCGCGCCACCCCTAGCGCGGGCCGCGATCTTCCCAGCGTCCTGGGTTTCTTACTCCTCCTCGGCCGTAGCCCTGGTCAGCACGGTCAGGGCGACGGCCGATCCTTCCTTCTCGCACGGCGCGGAGCTCTTGACATTCGTTGGTGTTGTGGGTGTGGAGGTCATGGTACACACAGTACCGGCTGCCTCTGGAGGGTTCAGGAAGATCCTTGCCCCGCTTTGTGTCTGGTTCTGCCGCGAGTACGGCAGCCCCCTTGCGCTTCGCGTCCTTGGCCTTGGGCTTCTTCTCTTCTGGGCCCGCGGCAGGCAGCTCGAGGAGGGAGAGACGTCCCTCCTCAGCCCTGGCGCACTTGTTGGCCAAGTTGAACAGCTCCAAGGAGGTGCAGAGGTCTTCGTGCATCGCCAGCTCCTCCTTCATCTTGACGTCGCGCACGCCGTTAGAGAAGGCCGAGATGATGGCCTCCTCGGACAACTTGGGGATCTTGAGGCGCGCGTTGTTGAAGCGCTGGATGTACTTTTGTAGGGTCTCTCCGGGTTGTTGCTTGATGCGGCGCATGTCGCTCACGGCGGGTGGCCGGTCGCGAGTGCCTTGGAAGTTGGCGATGAAGCGGGTGCGCATCTGGTCCTAGGAGGAGATCATTCCTGGAGCTAGATTCAGGAGCCAGGTTCGAGCTCCTTCCTTGAGCGCCATGGGGAACGAGTTCGCCATGACCTTCTCATCCCCGCCGGCAGCCTCGATGCCCAGCTCATAGAGCTGGAGGAACTCTGCAGGATCAGTTGTGCCGTTGTAGCGAGGAGGCAGGTCAGGCTTGAACTTGCCGGGCCACGCGACGCTGCGCAGCTCAGTGGTGTAGGCGTGGCAGCCTGCGGTGGCCACAAAAGGCTTCGGTTGGTGGAGAGCTTGGTCTTGAGGGTCCCCACGTGCTGCAGCTAGGAGCAGGGCGGGGTCTTGGCGCACCGGAGCTAGAGCAGGGTCGCGGCGTGCCGGAGCAGGGAGCGCCCTGGCAGCCCCTTGTGGGCGAGGAACTTCTTGGCAGCTCCGCTCTTGCTGCGCTGGCGCCTGACGGAGTGGGTTCCGCCCAGGGGCCAAGCGCCTTGGAGCCATGACATCTTCTTGGAGGGGAGGCGGCTGGTGCGCCTCTGGAGCTTCGTTGCCCGCGCGGGGCGGGGTGTGGCACAGAGGGACGGACGGCGCGGAAGAGCCCCCTGCGGCGCGGACAAGCTCGGCGACGCGGTCGAGCCACTCCTCGTAGACGTCGTCGACGGGCGATAGCGCAGGAGCTTGTTTGCCGCGAGGAGGGCAGCTCGAGCCTCCAAGGGTGCGCGGAGCGCGCGGGACTAAGAACCGGCCGGTGCGAGCGATGGAGTGGCGGTGCGGCCGTCTTGCCGCACAGACGGGTGCTGAGACGATGCCTGCTGCTCGCCCCCCGCCGGACCGGTGGCGGCGTTGACGGCGGGCAATGGGGAATGACGAGGACGCCCACCGAGGGGGGCCGTCTGGGCGACGCGAGAAGCGATGGCGGCCCGGCGCTCGGCGCGGGCCCGACGAGCGCCGGACATGGATGCGACGGTCGGAGGAAAACGGAGCGGTGGAAGACGGATTCCGGCGCACCCCTACCTGGTGCGCCAAATGTCGAATTTCGGGTTCTGGCAGACCCTTAAAGTTCGAACACTGGGGTGCGCGCGGAAATCACGTCATCTACCTCCCGGTCTCACAAAGATCTAAACTACTAAAAGGAATCACACAAGAGACACAAGATTTATACTGGTTCGGGCCACCATTGTTGTGTAATACCGTACTCCAGTGTGTGGTGGATGGATAGCCTCTTGGGGCTGATGATGATGAACACTACAAGGAAGAACAGCCTCGCGAGGGTCTGTTCTTGGCTGGGGCGACGAACTACTGGGGGGAGTTCCATCGCCTTCTCTCTTTCTCTCTCTCTCTACTCTCTCTGCTTGCTGGCCGGATCCACACGCCGGACCGAACCCTCTACCCTCTGTGTGCCTCTCTACGAAAACCCCACCCTTCTGTCTCAACCTGTGTCCCCTTGCTACGTGGGTGGCCGGTCCTATTTATAGGGGCCCTGGTCCTCTTCCCAAATATCGAGCGAGAAGGGAGCGAACAATGGCGGGCTAATTTGAAGGGGGACAACAAGTACTCTTATCCTGACTAAAGGTGGTCTTCGCCTGCGAAAGACTCTGCGGTGATCCCGTGCTGGGCTCCATGGTGACCTCCGTCTCGTAGTCCGCTTGGTCCTGGTCTCGTTGCACCGAAATGGCAACCTTTGCCTGATGCCTCGGTACTCCGTGGCTGCGCTTGCCCCCTTTGCACCAAAGAGGAAAGAAGGACGCTGCGCGCGCTGGCGCCCGCCTGGCACCCTCGATCGTCATGGCTTGCGTCACGGGCACCTCGCGAGGTACCCCGCCTTGATATCTCTGTCTTCTCGCGAGCTAGCCTGAGGAGGTTGCGCCTGAGGATGCGCCGTGTCGTCCGCCTCGCGAGGCTTGGCCCCTCGCGAGGGTCTTGAGTCTTGTGCTGATGAAGATGGGCCATGTTGGGCCCCCATTGGAGCCACACCGCAGGCCGCAGGCAGGCAAGTCTGGGGACCCCCGTTCCCAGAACACCGACAAATTACATTAAAATTATGCCAAGTAGCACTCCGCATCAAAAAAAATTTTTTTGTCATTTACCTACTCGAGGACGAGCAGGAATTAAGCTTGGGGATGCTTGATACGTCTCCAACGTATCTATAATTTTTGATTGCTCCATGCTATATTATCTACTGTTTTGGACTATATTGGGCTTTATTTTCCATTTTTATATTATTTTTGGGACTAACCTATTAACCGGAGGCCCAGCCCAGAATTGCTATTTTTTTGCCTGTTTTAGGGTTTCGAAGAAAAGGAATATTAAACGGAGTCCAAACGGAATGAAACCTTCGGGAACGTGATTTTCTCATCAGATAAGACCCAGGAGACTTGGAACCTCCGTCAAGAAATCCACGAGGCAGTCACGAGGGTGGAGGGCGCCCCCCTAGGGCGCGCCCCCTACCTCGTGGGCCCCTCGAAGCTCCACCGACGTACTTCTTCCTCCTATATATATATATATCCACGTACCCCCAAATGATCAGAACAGGAGCCAAAAACCTAATTCCACCGCCGCAACTTTCTGTATCCATGAGATCCCATCTTGGGGCCTATTCCGGAGCTCCGCCGGAGGGGGCATCGATCATGGAGGGCTTCTACATCATCATCCAAGCCTCTTCGATGAAGTGTGAGTAGTTTACTTCAGACCTACGGGTCCATAGTTAGTAGCTAGATGGCTTCTTCTCTCTTTTTGGATCTCAATACAATGTTCTCCCCCTCTCTTGTGGACATCTATTCGATGTAATCTTCTTTTTGCGATGTGTTTGTTGAGACCGATGAATTGTGGGTTTATGATCCAGTCTATATATGAATAATATTTGAATCTTCTCTGAATTCTTTTATGTATGATTGGTTATCTTTGCAAGTCTCTTCGAATTATCAGTTTGGTTTGTCCTACTAGATTGGTTGTTCTTGCCATGGGAGAAGTGCTTAGCTTTGGGTTCGATCTTGCAGTGTCCTTTCCCAGTGACAGAAGGAGCAGCAAGGCACGTATTGTATCATTGCCATTGAGGATAACAAGATGGGTTTTTTTATCATATTGCATAAAACTATCCCTCTACATCATGTCATCTTGCTTAAGACGTTACTCTGTTTTTAACATAATACTCTAGATGCATGCTGGATAGCGGTCGATGAGTGGAGTAATAGTAGTAGATGCAGAATCGTTTTGGTCTACTTGTCTCGGACGTGATGCATATATACATGATCATACCTAGATATTCTCATAACTATGCTCAGTTCTATCAATTGCTCAACAGTAATTTGTTCACCCACCGTAGAATACTTATGCTCTTGAGAGAAGCCACTAGTGAAACCTATGGTCCCCGGGTCTCTTTATCATCATATCAATCTCGATCACTTTATTATTGCTTTGCTTTTACTTTGCTTTACTTTTACTTTGCATCTCTATACCAAAAATACCAAAAATATTATTTATCATCTCTATCAGATCTCACTTTCGTAAGTGACCGTGAAGGGATTGACAACTCCTAAGCGCATTGGTTGCGTTGAGCTATTGTTTTTGTGTAGGTACGAGGGACTCGAGCATAGCCTCCTACTAGATTGATACCTTGGTTCTCAAAAACTGAGGGAAATACTTACGCTACTTTGCTGCATCATCCTCTCCTCTTCGGGGAAATCCAACGCAGTGCTCAAGAGGTAGCAAGACGCCTCTCCAAAGCCTTCCAGCGTGAAGTTGATTGCGTTGTCGGTGGCATGTCGACTGCTGCTAGGCCCAGCCAAGAAGGCACGGTCAGGCAACGAGGTGGAGCCATCGCCAGCATGTTTGGGGTGGATCAAACAGTCTACGCCACGCCCATGGGGAACATACGCGCCGCCCAGGCGGCATTAGTTGAGCTAGACCACCTGGAGGGCGACGAGCATCGCTGCATGACGGAGCACGTTCAACAGCTTATCGATGCGGTTGCTGCGCAGCAAGAAGCCAACAGTCGTGCTGAAGAGCTCCATCAGCAGTTTGAGAACCCGCCCCCACGCCAAGAGCATGGCGCGACCTCCCGGACGCCGACTGGCGGCGCCCGCGATAGACGAGACAAAGAGCCGGCTGCCAGCCGCAGCCGGACTCGCGTCACCATTGAGCGCGATCAAGACGGCCGCCCACGAGAAGTCGAACAACGGGGCGATGATCCGCTGCCGTCGCCTCCTCGAAGGGAGAGGCGTGCCTCCCCACCGCTTGTTGATCATCTGACTCTTGGCGCCCGGCTAGGCCATCGAGAAGGAGTCGGCGAGAATGACGCACGCCACCGGATCGACCAGCTGGCTCGATCCCTGGCACTAGAAGAAGAAGACGCGATGGGTCTGCCTTGTTTTGGCCCCCGCTTTCGTGATGAGCCTTTCCCCAAGGGGTTCTCGCTCCCAAGGGAGACACCCAAGTAAAATGGCTCCGTGATGCCGAAGGATTGGCTGGTGGACTATTCCATGGCAGTAAGCATAGCAAACAACAACAAGTGCGTTGCCGTTAAGTACGTCCCGCTCATGCTCCAGGGCACAGCCCGGACATGGCTGAACAGCCTCAAGCCCTACATCGTCAACAACTGGGTATACTTCACCGAGGTGTTTATCCAAAACTTCACCAGCACCTACAAGTGGCCTCCCAAGCCTTGCCAGCTCTCGCTGTGCATCCAAGGCCCCAATGAGTCCACCCGTGATTACCTAATGCGGTGGGCAGAATTGCACAACTCCTACGAAGGGGTGCATGAGGTCCAAGCTATCGAGTACTTCACCGTCGGGTGTCGAGAAGGGACCTTACTCAAGCACCGGCTTCTTTGCGACAAGCTGGCCACACTCGACGAGCTACTGATCATAGCAGATAAATACACCCCAACCGACTCCTCCATGAGGTCGGAACTCCGGGTGGATACTTTAGGGAAGGTGCTCCCCCCGGCGCCTCGAACACCGGCTGGAGCCAACAGTCGGCGCCAGCAGCCGAACGACAACAAGCGTAAAGCCCCCAGTCGGCCTCTACCAGCCTGCAGGTGGCGACGGTTGAAGATCAACAACTCGAAGGGGAGCCACCCCCAAGCGTCAGAAGGGCGGCAAGCCGGCCTGGTGGCCTACTTTCTCCTTTGAGCAGACCCTCGATGCCCCTGCATGTTCCACAGCGGCGCAAAGCCATCCAACCACATGACCCGGAAGTGTCACTAGCTTTTCTGTATC
Organism: Triticum monococcum; assembly: GCA_034509565.1. Taxonomy (NCBI): domain Eukaryota; kingdom Viridiplantae; phylum Streptophyta; class Magnoliopsida; order Poales; family Poaceae; genus Triticum; species Triticum monococcum. Next base: position 483,592,961 of record CM067843.1, read on the forward strand.
GCCAAGGGAGAAGGACTGCCTCCTCCACCTGCTGGCCCACCGGCTCCGCCTCCTCAGCAGCCGGCCGCCCGTCCAGCAGTCGGCCAAGTCCAAGATGATTACCCAGAAGAGCATGGCGCTTATGTTGTTTTCACCAGTATTGCCAGCGGTAGACACAGCCGGCGCCAGCAGCACCGTGAAGTGAATGCGGTTGCCTCCACTGATCCACAGTTCATGCATTGGTCTGAGAAGCCCATCAGATGGAGCCGGGCGGACCACCCAGAAGTGATGCCCGCTCCGGGTTCCTATGCCCTGGTATTGGACGCCACCCTTGCAACGGAGAGGCGAGCTGCTCGTTTTTCCCGGATCCTGATAGATGGCGGTAGCAGCATCAACATCCTTTACCGGGACACCATGGAGAAGTTGAAGCTCAAAGAGAAGCAGCTGTTGCCCAGTTGGACTATGTTTCATGGCATTGTGCCCAGCTTGTCCTGCTCACCAATCGGCAAGATCAAGATAGACGTCCTCTTCGGAGACAAGGATCATTTCCGCCGCGAAGCCATTTGGTTCGAGGTGGTTGACTTGGAAAGCCCGTACCATGTGCTCCTAGGCCGGCTAGCCCTAGCCAAATTCATGGCGGTGCCTCATTATGCCTTCCTCAAGATGAAGATGCCGGGAACTAAGGGCATTATCACAATCAGTGGAGACTATGAAAAATCAGCCGCCTGCACTGCAGCCAGCAGCCGGCTGGCCGAGTCCCTCGTGATTGCGGCAGAAAAGAAGCTTCTGGACAAGTAATGTGCTAGCACCTAAGCCCTCTCTTGCCACAAGGCACAGCTCGCGGAGTGGCTGTTCGCTTGGCAAGAGTTAAAGGCAAGAAACAGTGCTTGAGGGAGTCCGGGATTAGGGGGTCTCCGGACAGCCGGACTCTATCCTTCGGCCGGACTATTGGACCATGAAGATACTAAATTGAAGACTTTGTCTCATGTCCGGATGGGACTCTACTTGGCGTGGAAGGAAAGCTAGGCAGTACGGATATGGATATATCCTCCTTTGTAACTGACCTTGTGTAACCCTAACCCTCTCCGGTGTCTATATAAACCGGAGGGTTTTAGTCCATAGGACACAACAACATACAATCATACCATAGGCTAGCTTTTAGGGTTTAGCCTCTCCGATCTCATGGTAGATCTACTCTTGTACTACCCATATCATCAATATTAATCAAGCAGGACGTAGGGTTTTACCTCCATCAAGAGGGCCCGAACCTGGGTAAAACATCGTGTTCCCTGCCTCCTATTACCATCCGCCTTAGACGCACAATTCGGGACCCCCTACCCGAGATCCGCCAGTTTTGACACCGACATTGGTGCTTTCATTGAGAGTTCCTCTGTGTCATCGCCGTTAGGCTTGATGGCTCCTACAATCATCGATAGCGATGCAGTCTAGGGTGAGACTTTTCTCCCCGGATAGTTCTTTGTGTTCGGCGGCTTCGCACTGCGGGCCAACTCACTTGGCCATCTGGAGCAGATCGAAAGTTACGCTCCTGGCCACCAGGTCAAGTTTGGAAGCTTAAACTACACGACCAATATCCGCGGAGACTTGATCTTCTACGGATTCGAGCCTCTGCCTTGTGCGTCACGCGGTCACGATGAGTATGATATAGCTCTACCATCAGACAGTGTTCAGGAGATCGCACCGGCAGCCGCTCCGACCCTCAATTCGGAGCCAGTTGTGCCGTCCATGGACGGGTGGATGGACGCCACCACGGGGGCCTTACCCTCAGCGGCGATCAAGCCGAACATCGACCTTACCCTCCACGAGAGCCGTGTTGTCACTACCGGATCCTTCTCTAGCCACGGACTCCGAACCGCCTGCGCCCGTTCCTAGCGAATCCGATTGGGCGCCGATCATGGAGTTTACCTCCGCGGATATTTTTCAGCACTCGCCCTTTTGGCGACATACTGAACTCATTAAGGTCTCTCTCCTTGTCAGCAGGATCCTTGCCGAACTATGCCCGGCAGGATTGGGATGCCGATGACGAAGAAATTCGCTGCCCACCCACCACCCACTTAGTAGCCACTGTCGACGAGTAAACCGACATGCTCGACTTCGACTCCGAAGACATCGACAGTATGGACGACGATGCGGGAGACGAAGAGGAACCACTGCCCACAGGGCACTGGACAGCCACCTCATCATACGATATATACATGGTGGACACACCCAAAGAAGGCAATGGCGACGAGACAGCGGAGGATGACCCCTCCAAGAAGCAACCCAAGCGCTGACGTCAGCGGTGCCGCTCTAAGTCCCGCCAAAGCAAAAGTGGTGATACCGGCACAGGAGATAATAACACTCTGGATAGTGCCAAAGATGGCAACAATCCCCTCCAACATGATCTAGGACAGGAGGATGGAGAGGCCAGCCCTCCAGAGAGAGCGGCAGATGGAGACGCGGAGGATGATACTTACATGCCCCCCTCCGAAGACGAGGCAGGCCTCGACGATGACGAATTCGTCGTGCCAGAGGATCCCGCCGAACAAGAGCGCTTCAAGCACCAGCTTATAGCCACGACAAATAGCCTTAAGAAAAAGCAGCAGCAGCTTCAAGATGATCAAGATCTGCTAGCTGACAGATGGACTGAAGTCCTCGCGGTCGAGGAATATAAACTCGAACGCCCCTCCAAGAGATACCCAAAATGCAGGTTGCTACCCCGACTGGAGGAAGAAGCATATGACGCGGCTGATCGGCCACCTCGTGGCCGCGATAGAGAGGCATTCCAACCAAAAGCTCAACCTGCACCCCGACGCCATTCAAATAAAAAGGCATGGGGAAATACGCCAGACCTGCGAGACGTATTGGAGGACAAAGCAAGGCACGCAAGATCGATCTACAGATTGCGGGGGCGCGCCACTATGCGAGACAATAAACGTCACGCCGGATACAGTAAAAGTAAATCCAGCCGGGCCGAGCACAGCGGGCAAGACTCATTGGAGCTGCGTCGCGATATAGCCCAGTATAGAGGCGCCGCACACCCCTTATGCTTCACAGACGAAGTAATGGATCATCACATTCCAGAGGGTTTCAAACCCGTAAATATAGAATCATATGACGGCACAATAGATCCCGCGGTAAGGATCGAGGATTTCCTCCTGCATATCCACATGGCACGCGGTGATGATCTACACGCCATTAAATACCTCCCACTCAAACTCAAAGGACCAGCTTGGCATTGGCTCAATAGCTTGCCAGCAGAATCCATTGGCTGTTGGGAAGATCTGGAAGCCGCATTCCTCGACAACTTTCAGGGCACTTATGTGCGACCACCAGATGCTGATGACTTGAGCCACATAATTCAGCAGCCAGAGGAATCGGCCAGGCAATTTTGGACACGGTTCCTAACAAATAAAATTCAAATCGTCGACTATCGGGATGCAGAGGCTCTAGAAGCTTTCAAACACAACATCCGCGACGAGTGGCTAGCCCGGCACCTTGGTCAGGAAAAGCCGAAATCTATGGCAGCCCTCACGACACTCATGACCCGCTTTTGTGTGGGAGAAGACAGCTGGCTCGCTCACAGTAATAACAAATCAAAGAACCGTGGTACTTCGGATACCAAGGACGGCAATGGCAGGTCACATCGCAACAAACATAAGCGCCGCATCAACAGCGACAATACCGAGGATACGGCAGTCAATGCCGGATTCAAAGGCTCAAAACCTGGTCAGCGGAAAAATCCATTTAAAAGAAGCACTCCGGGCCCGTCTAGTTTGGACCGTATACTCGATCGCTCGTGTCAAATACACAGCACCCCCGACAAGCCAGCCAACCACAACAATAGGGATTTTTGGGTGTTCAAGCAGGCCGACAAGTTAATTGCCGAAAACAAAGATAAGGGGCCACATAGCGATGACGAGGAGGAGCCCCGATAGCCGAATACCGGAGGATAGAAGAGGTTCCCCCCACAAGTGTGGACGGTGAACATGATATATGCAACCCACATCCCCAAGAGGGAGCGGAAGCATGCGATCAGGGACGTATATGCGTTGGAGCCAGTTGCCCCAAAGTTCAACCCATGGTCCTCCTGTCCGATCACCTTCGATCACAGGGACCACCCCACTAGTATCCGTCATGGCGGATTCGCCGCACTGGTCCTAGACCCAATTATTGACGATTTCACCTCACTCGAGTCCTTATGGATGGCGGCAGCAGCCTGAACCTACTTTACCAGGACACGGTGCACAAAAGGGGTATAGACCCTCAAGGATCAAACCCACGAAAACAACCTTTAAAGGCGTCATACCAGGTGTAGAGGCCCATTGCACAGGCCCAATCACACTGGAAGTGGTCTTCGGATCCCCGGATAACTTCCAAAGCGAAGAGTTAATCTTCGATATAGTCCCGTTCTGCAGTGGTTATCATGCACTACTCGGGCGAACCGCATTCGCGAGATTCAATGCGGTACCGCATTATGCATACCTCAAGCTCAAGATGCCAGGACCTCACGGGGTTATTACAGTCAATGGAAACACAGAGCGCTCTCTCCAAATAGAGGAGCACACTGTGGCCCTCGCAGCAGAAGCGCAAAATAGCCTCTCAAGGCAATCCACCAGTTCGGCGTTTCAAGACCCGGACACCTTCAAGCGCGCTTGGAGAAATCGGCAAATAGACCGCGTGGCGCGATCTGAGCCCGCGTAGCAATGCGGCCCCCACCCCAGTCCCAGGCAAACGGCGAAACTCGTGCCACGCGTACATAATTACGCATTAAAAATACCATGGGCACAGGTGGGGAGGGGGGCACAACTACGGCATGCCCCAAGACGCGGCTTAAACCGCACTAGGGGCTTCCCGTTTGGTTATTTTTCTCTTTTTCAGGACCTTAATCTCTGGAAACCTGTCCGGCAGCACTATTGTCGAGCACATGATGCAGCAACCAAGGAGGCAGAAAGCTACGTCACACCACGGAATTCCCAGGTGGATTACAATAACGAGCGAAATATTTGCTTCAGCGTCGCCACCTCGGTCATGGCCCCTGGCAAATTGACGATGATCCTGTCATTTTGCAATCATGTCTTCTTTTATATATACATATCTATAGACAGGGTATTACTTACCCTTGTTCTCCTCGAGGTGCCTCTTGGCAAGGCCGAGCTCTTTCTTGGACCCCACGAGGTCCTACTTCAATGTGGCACCCTCCACAGTCTGTGCGGCAGACTCCAGCAGCGAAGCCTGCATACACATATAGACATACTTATGTTAGACTCCTGTGATATTGTTTGATCCTCTATTCGGCTTTTCTTTGTGAATACCGAACAGAGCATTAGGGGCTACTGTCTATGCGGTAATATTTTCCTTATATTTCAAAAACTTACCTCAAAGCCTGTTAGAAGGCTCGCACAGGCTTCAGTCAGTCCGCTCTTGGCGGACTCAACCTTCTGGACCACCGCACTCATAATAGTGCGGTGCTCCTCGTCAATGGAAGCGCTGCGAATAGCTCCCTGTAGATTGTCCGGTGCCTCTGGATGGGCAGAGGTCACCGGCACAGGCGTCTTGCCCCTCTTGGAAGGAGGCCGCCTGCCCAAGTCCGGAACCACTGGAGGTTCTGGCGCGGTGTTCGGCTTAGGGCCAAACTCGGAGCCCTCGGGAGCTTTGCTCCCCCTGCTCCCGGAGTCTAGAAGTTCGCTTTGAGGCACCTCCGGGATTGTCTCGCCTCGACCCATTGCCTCTCGAGACAACACCTCGGTGTTGTCCATAGGGCAAGGGGAGGTGGCGGTCGGAAGTGGATCGCTATCCATATCCGACGAGCCCAGGGAGCCGTCCGACAAGGATACGTTGATACGGGTTCGGGGCGGTCTGCACAATCATAATTCAGCGTTAGGAGAAGTAGTGCGACAAAGGAATTCTACGAGTTACTCTGGTATCTGAATACTTACGAGTTCTCTAGGGGCTTGGCCCTGAGCAGCCACTCGTCTTCGCCTTCGGCAGTGGTGGTGGAGTAGTCCGGTAGGAGAGTCCTTCCCTTCTTGGGGGGGGGGGAGTGCGTCGCGGAGTTATTGGATGATAAGTCCGATAAACCCTAGCGTTGGGAACTCTTTCGGGTTCCCTTGGCCTTCTTGGTCTTCTCCGGCACCTTGTAAGGAGCCAGAGTCAGCATCTCCGTCAGGAGAGCGTCCATAGTGTCTTCGGGCAGAGGGGCCGACACTTAATCTGCCCCGACGTCTCCACCCAGTCCTGTCAAGGGCATGGAGCTCAGACCCCGCACATGGTTAAGCTGGGGGAAATAAATATCCTAACGGATGAATAGAACTCACCGGATGCGCTTGGCGCTTCGCGCTTAGCCCGCGGTCCTTGGTGAGGGAGGAGGGACCTCGGCACCCTTGAACATCACCTTCCAGACGTCCCTATGCGTCGTGTCGAAGAGCTCGCTCAGAGTCTGGTGCTGGGCCGGGTCGAACTCCCAGAAGTTGAAGTCCCGTTCTTGGCACGGGAGGATCCGGCGGATGAGCATGACCTGGACTATGTTGACAAGCTTGAGCTTCTTGCTTGTCATGTTCAGGATACATTTCTGGAGTCCGTCCAGCTCCACCGATGAACCCCATGGTAAGCCCTTCTCTTTCCAGGAAGTGAGCCATGTGGGGAATCCTGATCGAAACTTGGGGGCAGCCACCCATTTGGTGTCGCGCGGCTCAGTGATGTAGAACCACACCGATTACCACCCCTTTATGGTCTCCACGAAGGAGCCTTGAAGCCATATAGCGTTGGGTATCTTGCCCACCATGGCTCCGCCGCATTCTGCTTGTTGGCCGCCCACCACCTTCGGCTTGATATTGAAGGTCTTTAGCCATAGGCCGAAGTGGGGGCGGATGCGGAGGAAAGCCTCACAGGCGATGATGAACGCTGAAATGTTGAGAATGAAGTTCGGGGCCATATCATGGAAGTCTAGCCCGTAGTAGAACATGAGACCGCGGATGAATGGATGAAGGGGAAACCCTAGTCAGCGGAGGAAGTGGTGGAGGAAAACTACCCTCTCATGAGGTTCCGGGGTAGGGACGATCTGCCCCGTAGCGGGTAGCCGATGCGCAATATTCGCGGCTAAGTATCCCGCACCGCGCGGCTTTTTGATGTGTCCCTCCGTAACGAAGGTTGAGGAGAAAGATGTGGACTTTGGCGTTGGAGCTCGAGTGCGTGAGAATGGATGAGCAAGGAGGAAGAAGGCATGGGTAGAAAAAGGTTAAACCTTATCCCTTTATAAGGGCGGACGAAACTATGCGTCCCCACTAGCCTTGTAAAACTCGCTTATCCCCCAAGCGCCGTAATTGATGGCGCGGTTGGGTTACTCATGCCTCTATTGATGAGAATCCCGTAATAAGGGGGACACGATCTCTGCTTTGACAAGACATGTCAAAAAACTGCCTCGCGTTATGTGCGGGGCTAGTTAAAGGAAACGGTTCGAATAATCATCGAGCCATGGCTTAATGTCATGTTGCCAAAACAAGTCAACAGATTAGATTTGTGGAAATATTATTCTCTCTATGGTGGTATGTGGAACTTATTTAAACTCTTCTATGGTATATCCGGAGGAGGAACCCGCCTTGCAATGCCGAAGACAATACTGCGTGCCAGACTCATCGTCATTGAAGCCTGGTTCAGGGGCTACTGAGGGAGTTCGGGATTAGGGGGTCTCCGGACAGCCATACTCTATCCTTCAGCCGGACTATTGGACCATGAAGATACTAAATTGAAGACTTCGTCTTGTGTCTGGATGGGACTCTACTTGGCATGGAAGGCAAGCTAGGCAGTACGGATATGGATATCTCCTCCTTTGTAACCAACCTTGTGTAACCCTAACCCTCTCCGGTGTCTATATAAACCGGAGGGTTTTAGTCCATAGGACACAACAACATACAATCATACCATAGGCTATCTTTTAGGGTTTAGCCTCTCCGATCTCGTGGTAGATCTACTCTTGCACTACCCATATCATTAATATTAATCAAGCAGGACGTAGGGTTTTACCTCCATCAAGAGGGCCCGAACCTGGGTAAAACATCGTGTTCCCTGCCTCCTGTTACCATCCGCCTTAGACGCACAGTTCGGGACCCCATACCCGACATCCGCCTGTTTTGACACCGACAATGCTCACATGAAAAATGGCTAAGGACCAAAAAATTAACATACGACAAGTCGGCCTATTGCCTCACCGACTGGCTACTAAGAAGCCGGCCGATCGGCTTCTTACTTAGCTTGCAACGTTCCAATTGGTCAAAGTACTTGTCCTCCCACAATGGTGAAGTACTTGACTAGGCTGTAGTCCGCAGAGCGGCTGTCTAGCTGGCAATTAGGTACGGAGGGAGGGCGGCAAAGGAAAAAACCAAGGAACAAAAAAGCAAGAAAAATCGGAACTCGGCCAAAGCACAGCGTGTGCAGAAAATAATTTACATACCAAAAGGCCCTCGGCCAACAATCAACAAAGTTTTGAATACACCCCGCGGGTGGAATTGTGCAAAATTAACAAAGGTTTGTTGAGAAGACTACTAAGCAGGGAAAGCTACAATAAATTGGCGGCCTAAGCCAAAGGAGCAGCAGACGAGTCTGGTAGGTTGGTGGAGTCGGGGGCGTCAGCTGGTGGAGTGGTTGGCTGGCGAGTCTCGGTTTGGTCGCCTTTAGGAATAGTCGACATGCTGGCACGCAGCTCGGTGCTGGAGGATCGGTTGATCTGAGGCTGGTTGCCCGCTCTGACCTCTGACGCGGCATCTTCATCATCCTCGTCTTCCTCGTCTTCCCCCTCGTCGCTGCAGGCGATTTCCTCTGTCGAGTCTTCGCCATCATCTAGGTTCAGTCCGAACCATTCTGGCGGTGCTTCAGCGCCGTTCTCGTTCAGCTCGGGGACGAAGTCACCAGTGTTGGTATACTCGGCCATCGCTGCTGCGCGTATAGTGAGGTCACGCTCCACCACCACCAGCTCGGCACCGGCTTCCTGCCGAAACGTGGCCAACTAGGCTAGATCTAGCCCAAGGTAGCACGCCTTGGCGAACTCCAAGACCCGCCGCGCTCACACTCGGGCCGCGGAGCCCTTCCACGCCTCAAGACGGCCGGCAGCCACTTCCAACCAGTCGGCGGTCCGACTGGGGGTGCGTGGGGCTTGCATGTCTGGCCAGACAGCGGCGATCGCCTGAGCCCCAGCACGCCGCAACCAGCGGAGCATCCAGTGGGCCGGCTGGAGACAACCTTGAATGCTGAGGAGCTGCGCACCAAGGGTCCGAGGGGCATCGACAGCAATCTCTGCGCCGCCTGCCCGTCGTTCCTCGCGGTGAGCCTTAATAGCCTCGTTGGCAGCGACGGAATGGCTGGGGAAGAAGTCTGCACAAGCAAAACAATAAGTCAGGAGTCAGAAGCTAGAAGACAGCTCGCTCGACAGCCAGCGGTCGAGAGAAGAGAAGAAATCTCACTGTCGACTATATCTTCAATCTGGCCATAAACAGTGGTGAGCGCCGCCTCCGTCTCGGCCCAACTCGAACGCTCGGTCTCGAACTAGGCCAGGAGACGGGCTTTTGTCGGATTTCGGGTTCCGGCAGACCCTTAAGGTTCGAACACTGGGGTGCGCGCGGATATTACGCCTTCTACCTCTTCGTCGCGCAAAGATCTAGACTACTGAGAGAACTGCACAAGCGACACAAGGTTTATACTGGTTCGGGCCACCGTTGTGGTGTAATACCCTACTCCAGTGTGTGGTGGGTGGATTGCCTCTTGGGGCTGATGATGATGAACAATACAAGGAAGAACAGCCTCGCGAGGGTCTGTTCTTGGCTGGGGTGATGAACTGCTGGGAGGAGTTCAGCCACCTTTCTCTTTCTCTCTCTCTCTCTCTCTCTCTCTCTCTCTCTCTCTCTCTCTCTCTCTCTCTGTCTCTAGCTTCCTTACTCTCTCTTGCCGGCAACTAACCTTCCAACCCCTTTGGTCTGTGGGCGGCTGGTCCTATTTATGGAGGCCCTGGTCCTCTTCCCAAATATAGAGCGGGAAGGGAGCCAACAATGGCGGGCTAATTTGAAGGGGGACAGCAAGTATCAACTATCCTGACAAAAGCAGCCTTCGCCTGCGCAAAGCTCTGGTGATGACGCCGTCTTGGGCTCCACGGTGACCTCCGTCTCGTAGTCCTCCTGGTCTTGGTCTCGTTGCACCGGAATGGCAACCTTTGCAGATGCCTCGGTACTCCGCGGCTGCACTTGCCCCCTTTGCACCAAAGAGGAAAGGAGGACGCTGCGCGGGCTGGCACCCGCCTGGCGCCCTTAGTCGTCATGGCTTGCATCACGGGCACCTCGCGAGGTACCCCACCTTGATCTCTCCGCCTCCTCGCGAGCTAGCCTGACGAGGCCGTGCCTGAGGAAGCTCCGTGTCGTCTGCCCTGTGAGGCTAGGCGCCTCGCGAGGGTCTTGAGTCTTGTGTTGATGAAGATGGGCCGTGCTGGGCCCACTTTGAGCCACGCCGCAGGCCGCAGGCAGGCAAGTCTAGGGACCCCCGTTCCCAGAACGCCGACAGTAGCCCCCGGGCCCAAGGCGCGCCCGGACTTGGCTGTGCTGAGAGGTGAAAGGGAAAATGCGAAGTGCCGCGGGCCCCAACAGCCTGCGGCCTTATGCGCCGCGTGGCGGTTGATGGGACGTGGGCGGCACTGTTCCCCCATGCCCCTTTATTCTGCGCCCTGCGAGGCGGACTTGTAGTTGCACACAGCCGCTCCCCTTCCTGTTGCTCGAGCGTCCCCTGTTCTTCCTTCCTTCGTACGCCAGCTCCTGCCTCCAATCCAATCTCGAATCTCCCCCCTCCTTCCCATCGCCATGACTCCGACGAAGAAGGACAGTGGGAAGAAACCCATGCCTCCGTCTTGTGCGCCGCCATTGGTGGCGCCCGCCGTCGGCCAGTCGACCATACTCAATCAAGAGTGCATGGGCAAGGTCAGCTTGGCTCTGGCCACCATCTTCAATGAGTGCGGGAGGATGACGGCCTGGCCCGCGCCCCACTTCTCCATCGACAGGACAGCTACCGAGGTCCCATATTTTACCGACACCCTGTGGGCGGGTCTGGTTCCCCCCTTTTCTGATTTCTTCAATGCCGTGCTCTCCCATTATTAGATCCACATGATACATCTAAGTCCTGAGTCCATCACCCTCCTTTCGGTCTTCGCCTTCGTTTGCGAAGCCATGGTGGGCATCCCTCCGTCGGTTGCCTTGCTGCGCCACTTCTTCTCGCTGCATCTTGTCGACCCTACCCAATGCTGGGCGTGCGTGAGCTTCGTTGCCGAGCCTGAGACTGCGGCCTATGGGATTGACTTCAAGCTCCCCCTGCCCGCGGTTGGGTTCCGCGAGCGGTGGCTGTATGTGGACGCAGGGGTGCCCAGCCCCCTGCTATCGGAGCCAACCTCGCCTGCTGTCCCGAATTCGGGTTGGGGCCAGGAGACGCTCGAGAGCCCCCGGCTCGTCTTCGTCTGGCACCGCTTCGCGCTTCTGAGGATGCTCGGTGTGACAACGCCCAAGGTGGTGAAGGAGTTTCTGTTATGCCGTGTTGCTCCCCTTCAACGCCACTCTCGCCGGATGTGGGCCTTCCGTGGGTGCGAGGATAACATGAGTCTCCAGGAAGAGGACCTGGCTCCTGAGGTGCTGAAGTCGACGCTCTTGACCTTGGCCGGGGACCCCAACCCCGGCAGCGTCCGACAGGGAGGGGCCTTGCTGTACCTCTGCCAGAGCAGGGTCGACTTCGTGAAGCAGACACCCGTCTTTGATGAGTGGGGGCTACGCCCCGTCGGCCTCCAGGGACCTCGTGAGAATCCAGTGGTGGTGACTGCCCTTCCAATCGGCCAAGGTGACTCCTCCTCAAGTCGCGGAGCAGGGAGGCAGGAGGCGCCGGAGGCCGAGGGGGCTCCCGATGAGATGACAACGCCGGGTGATGCTCTCGAGGGGACAGCTCCTGGGACCCGTGCCGCTAAGGCCGAGGGTGGCAAGCAGCCGCTCCCAGCGCCCGAGGCTGAGGCCTCGGAGGCCCTAGCTACGTCTTCTGGCGAGGTGATGGACGGCACGCGCCAGGCAGGCGCCCCTGACGCGGATCGCTCCGATGCTCCATCTTCGTCGCAGGTTGATCCTTGCGCTCTTCTCTTGGGCCGCTTCCGCGTGGACTTTGGGGCCCTTCGGAGGAAAAGGGAGGCCCTGGGTGATGACTTCCCTTGTCGCGTGCTGAAGCGCAGGAAGTACTTCGCCACTGACGAGTAAGTCTTCTCCCTTTCTAGCTCCTGATCCTCTTGTTGCTTTCACTGATCCTTGCTCCCCAGGCCCCTTCCGGCCGAGCTCGCGGAAGTAGCTGAGGTGCCGCCTCCCTTGGCTTCGCCCCCTCTACCATCCTCAAGTGCTCCGAGCAGCTCTGCCCTTGCGCTGAGGGCGACTAAAGTGGTGGACCATCCCGAGGTGCACCACGGCCCTTCATTCCCCCCGATTTTCCTTCGCGGGCCCTCTCGGGGAATAGCCAGCCTGCCGTGGGCTTCTCGTCTGGTCGTGGACTGCGACTGGTTGAGGCGCCCCCTGCGCCCTTCATCTGGGGACGGGCTGGCTCCAGGCTGGGCTTCTGGTGCGGCGCGCCCGGCTGTCGCGAGGGAGCCAGTACCCAGCCCCCTGCCCGGAGGAGGAACGTTGATTCGTGGCCCCCGACGCTTGCTTGGGGCAGATGATGGTGTGGAAGACGTGCTTGAGCACGCCCGGGAGCGCCGCGCTCGCCGCCAAGGGTTCCTTCGAAGGGCGACCGACGCGGTGAACCTGCTTGGGGAGGAGCTTGCCGACGAAGACGCGCGCCTGGAGGCCGAGGGCCTGCACCTAGCTGTAGGGAGGCGCGAGCTGGAGGCCGCCATCGCCCTCGCGCGCCATTAGCGCGATCTTGATGATGAAGAGGCGAAGGCGTCGCTGGAGGCCTCTCGGGTGGCCCGATCCCAGGCCGCCGAGGACGCCCGGGGAGCTGACCGTCGGTGAGAGGCGGCGGAGGAGCGGGCTCGTGAGCTCCTGTCCCGGTGCCACTCACTGGAGGAGCAAGTGGAGCTGCGCGAGTTGGCCCTTGCATCGATGCGGGTGGCCTCCGGCGACCCAGCTGAGCTCCAGAAGCGTGAAGAAGCGTTGACGCTGGAAGCCGCCGAACGCACCCGCGAGTACGAGCGGCTGGAGACGAGGGAGCACTTGGTGACGCAGGCGAAGGACGATGTCGCCGCACGGGAGGCTCGTGTCCTGGAGGAGGTCAGACGTCGGGTGGCGATGGCGCGCCAAGACCTCGAGCGCGAGTTCGCGGGGAGGCGGGAGTTGATTCGGGTCGAAGTAGAAGGGAGGACCGCAGCCTTGAGGGCCAAGCGGGAGGAGGTGACGCGGCTGGCGGACGCCTCCCGGGCCGCCCTTGAGGTAGCGCAAGGGGAGTTAGCCGCCTCCCAGGCCGAGATGCTCCGTCTTCGCCAGCGGGTGGAGGAGGCTGAGGGCGTCGCGCGCCAGAACACGGATGAGATATGTCAGCGGCAGGTCCTGCAGCACATGCACGGCCCCATGCTCGCCACGCTCCGGGAGAGGGCTAGCTCAGCCTTGGGCAACATCTGTGAGGCGGCTGTTGGTGAGCCGCACACAACCAACTATGCTGGCAACCTTCAGTTCTTCACCGCCGTGGTGACGTAGCTGGAGGCGCGGTCGGCCAGGGCCGACAGGTTGGTGGAAGAGAGGAGCCGTGCCCTGCTCGGGCGCGCCTTTTCCCGTGTCTTCAGTCATCTCCTGAACATGGATTCCCACTTCGATTTTGACGTCGTCATCGCCCAAGTTCCCCAGGCCGTCCGAGGCGACCTGGCGCACTGGGTGGAAGACAACGTGGACGCCCTTGTCAGGGCCTTCGTTTCGGACGACGATGACGTGATCGTGGCTGCTGACGAGGGCGGTGTGATGAACGGCCCTGACGCTGCTGGTGGCGACGCAGACAATGATGGCGAGCTCGGCGGTGCCAGCGACGGCTCGGGAGGTGCTTCCGAGGACGCATTGGGGGATTGGTCTGACTGAGTGTGTATCGCTCCTATCTTTTTTACCCTGCATGAATAGAACTCAGGTTTTTGACCTGATGTCTGTGAGAGCATTTTGGGAGGGGAAGCCCCTCATGTAAAACCTGTGTTCATCGTATTAGTAGTTGTCATATTGCACGAGTGCCCGCAGGTGGTGGTTGGCTGGTTTACCTTTGTTTCGCGCAAGCCCCAAAGCAGCCTGCGGGAGGGCGTGACGTCTGGGGTGTTCTTTACTTGAATCCGTAGGACATGAGAGTGTCGCCGGCGGGGAGCTTCACAGGCGTTGGCCTTTTTCACATGCTCCGGGCCTTTTCCCAAATGTGACAGCTTCACAGGCATTTGCCTTCTTCACAGGCTCCGGGCCTTTTCCAAAACACGATGGCTTCACAGGCACTCGCCTTGCTTCACAGGCTTCGGGCCTTTTCCAGAACGCGATGGCTTCACAGGCACTCGCCTTGCTTCACAGGCTCTGGGCCTTCTCCAAAACGCGATAGCTTCACAGGTACTCGCCCTGCTTCATAGGCTCTGGGCCTTTTCCAAAACGCGATAGCTTCACAAGCACTCGCCTTGCTTCACAGGCTCCGGGCCTTTTCCAAAACGCGATAGCTTCACAGGCACTCGCCTTGCTTCACAGGCTCTGGGCCTTTTCCAAAACGCGATAGCTTCACAGGCACTCGCCTTGCTTCACAGGCTCTCGGCCTTTTCCAAAACGTGATGGCTTCAGAGGCACTCGCCTTGCTTCACAGGCTCTGGGCCTTTTCCCAACAGGACGACCTCCACAGGCACCCGAAAATCCTCCCGAGAGGGAGCAACAGTGGTGGTTTGGGTTGCGCACGAGCCAGGCCTGACCCGACTCGCGAGGGGCTCGCGAGGGGAGGCAGCTGTGGCGAAGTGGTAACCAGAACGCGAGAAATGGCTCGAACGAGAATAAGCACCCCTTCCCCGAACACACGCAAATCTCAAATTCGAATCCAACTTAAATCCAGCGGTGGAAAAGCTACAGCCAAAGGGAAAGGCAATGAAAGCAGACAAAAGGCCGCGTCCGGCACCTAATCTAGTCTTGGACGTCTTCTCACCAGCGCGGAGCTAAGTTCTGTCCACTGGGCATGGGAGGGAGCCCCAAGGCCTGAGGCCGGCACCCCTGAGACTCCGGGGCGTGTACAACCCCAATCATTATTACGTGAGAGTGTCACGGGGCGGCGAGCTTCATAGGCACCGGGCCTTCTTTCACAGGTACTGGCCTTGCTTCATATTGCCAGACGAGGGCCCCGCCTTGCGCCACACTCTAGTGCCATCAGCAACGACCGGAACCGAGGACGCCGCCCGATGGGGTAGAGCGGTCACCAGCGGTTCCCCCGACGACCACGGGTCCTCCTCCAGGGGCAGCCCTAAGGCACCTCCCCAGCAGAGGGCCTACCTCCTGAGAACACCTTGCTCCAAACGCCGCGGTGGTGATGTCGGATCTCGGCCCCTCTCCTGCAGCCCCCTGCGCCCTCCTCCCGAGGGGTAGGAGACTGTAGGAGCGGGGCAGCTGCTTGCTGCGGCGACCTACACCTCCTGTGATCCATGGTTAGCATATACCTGCTCCTGAAGAATTAGCGGTGCCCGATAATCGTTGCCTCCAGCCTGGCCAGCGAGACCGTTCAGGGGCTCCTGGAAAGGCTCGGCTTCTAGTGCCTCGTCCCCCCAGCTCGGGCCGAGGAGCGAACCTTGTCCGTTCTCGTGAGGGTGTCCTTGGTCCATCATGAGGGGCACGTATTCCTCCGGCGTCATCATCCCGAATGCCACGCCATGATGCCCCGCATGCCACGCGGTCCCGCCTGTCACGCCCACTGCGGGGTGGCAGCGCGGCCGCCCATTGGGGCCGCGGGTCGCGTTGAGTCCTTCTTCTTCGCGGGCCGGGGGCGGGGGCAGGGCCCCCGCCGGTCCGGTGCTGATAGCTTCGCTGGCGTCAGAGTAGATTTGGAGCCCGTGGGCGCGCGCGGAGCCCCCGCGCGGGTCGCCCTGGGCTTGAGATGGGAGCTGGGCGGAGAAGGGGTGAGCTACCGAGGGTGCGAAGCCCAGGAGCTCCACCACTCGCTCCAGCAGCACGTCATTGCCGCCCTCTAGCAGTCTGCACCGTAGCAGCTCTCGGGCCACCGTGAGCGCGGCCCTCGAGTTCGCCTGCTCCCGGCGTGTGTACGGTGTCGTGGTCGCGGCGTGGTTGGAGGCCCTTGCTGCCGACCGTGCCTGCCATGGTGTAAGAGTTGTCGAAGCCTGTCCGCGTCGCCCGCGCCACGCAGCGACCTGTGGACCGCGAGCTGCCTGGGGCACGGGGTCGCCCGAGGCGAGCGGTTCTGCGCGGGTGGGCCACGTAGCCCATGGGTTGGGGTTGCCCTCCTGGTCGCCGGGCATGGTGATGACGACGCGACGGGGCACGGAGTGGTGGTAGACGAATTCCGGTGCACCCCTACCTGGCACGCCAAATGTCGGATTTCGGGTTCCGGCAGACCCTTAAGGTTCGAACACTGGGGTGCGCGTGGGGATTACGCCTTCTACCTCTTCGTCTCGCAAAGATCTAGACTACTGAGAGAACTGCACAAGAGACACAAGGTTTATACTAGTTCGGGCCACCGTTGTGGTGTAATACCCTACTCAAGTGTGTGGTGGGTGGATTGCCTCTTGGGGCTGATGATGATGAACAATACAAGGAAGAACATCCTCGCGAGGGTCTGTTCTTGGCCGGGGTGATGAACTGCTGGGAGGAGTTCAGCCACCTTTCTCTCTCTCTCTCTCTCTCTCTCTCTAGCTGCCTTACTCTCTCTTTCCGGCAACTAACCTTCCAACCCCCTTGCTCTGTCGGTAGCTGGTCCTATTTATAGAGGCCCTGGTCCTCTTCCCAAATATCGAGCAGGAAGGGAGCCAACAATGGCGGGCTAATTTGAAGGGGGACAGCAAGTATCAACTATCCTGACAAAAGTAGTCTTCGCCTGCGCAAAGCTCTGGTGATGACGCCGTCTTGGGCTCCACGGTGACCTCCGTCTCGTAGTCCTCCTGGTCTTGGTCTCGTTGCACCGGAATGGCAACCTTTGCCTGATGCCTCGGTTCTTCGCGGCTGCGTTTGCCCCCTTTGCACCAAAGAGGAAAGGAGGACGCTGCGCGGGCTGGCACCCGCCTGGCGCCCTGAGTCGTCATGGCTTGCGTCACGGGCACCTCGCGAGGTACCCCGCCTTGATCTCTCCGCCTCCTCGCAAGCCAGCCTGACGAGGCCGTTCCTGAGGAAGCTCCGTGTCATCCGCCCCGCCAGGCTTAGCCCCTCGTGAGGGTCTTGAGTCTCGTGTTGATGAAGATGGGCCGTGCTGGGCCCCCTTTGAGCCACGCCATAGGCCGCAGGCAGGCAAGTCTGGGGACCCCCGTTCCAAGAATGCCGATAGCTTCGTTCTCCTCCGCCTGCTTCAGGGCTCCCTTGTCAAGTTTTGCCTGGTCTGCCAATTCATTGAGCATGCGATCATGCTCCTGGGCTGCCCTGTTGCACTCATCCTCCTTGGCGCGCAGTGCAGTGTTGACTTCACCCAGTTGCTGCTGCAAGGCGGCATTGGTTTATGAAAGAACAAGAGAGGAAAGATATCAACAATCAAGAAAAAAGAGAAGTACTTGCCGGGAGATCCAGCCTGACTGCTCAGCAGTCGCCCCGCATCTCGGGGATTACAGCCCGCGGGTGCGCTGACGCGCCCCTGCAGAGAGAAGAAAATGGTGTGATTACTCTGGCTTTCCGCCAAGTCGGCGGTCCACCAGTCCAGCTCCCGGACATGGCCATTGAAGCTGGCCGCGCGGATGTTGTGGTAGTCCTGCAACAAGGCAACAGAAAGAGAAGCAAGTCAGAAGCTTAGGACCCTTCCAGGCTGCCTGCTCAGCAGCCGGCCCAGAACTCAGGGACTACACCCAGTGGGTGCGCTGGCGCGCCCCCACCAATGATTACAGGAAACAAAAACAAGAAGTAAGTCACGTACCTGAACGGTGACCCGCGTCTTTACAAACGCCTTCATGCATTGCGAAAGGGCGGCGGCTTCGGCTCTGAAATCGGCCAGGACGTCCTGAACCCCTTGATCAAGGCGCTCGTCCCGCCTCCGTGCACCCACTCTGTTGGCGCAGCGCTGGTGGCTTTCGGCCTCAGGAGCCGACGAGCTGGCGCTCCCAATCTCCATCAGCCTCGGTGCTGATGCCGCTTTCTGCAAACGGTGGTGCACTAGAGTGCGGGCCGTGGGAGCGGACCCCACCACCAGCTCGCCTCCGGCTGGCGGCACCAATGGGGCAGCCGGCTGGATGCCCTGCGCGTCTACGATTAGCGGTTGCGGAGGCGCTTCTATCTGCGTCCACTTGCGCCACCTTGGCTGCGGCTGCCTTGTCGACCTCCGCCTTCTTGGCAGCGGCTTCTTTCTCCTCCCGCACCTCCCGTGTGTTCCTTTCCCGCGCCTCCCAGAGATCGGCGGCCGGGTCTATATGGCAGGTATTGGTGGAGCCCTCCGCCGCCCTGATGGCGGAGGCTGATGTCGACCTCTCAAGAGAGAGCGGGGCCCTGCACCAAAGAAAAGGTAAAAAGGAGATTCAGAAGGAATCAACAAGATAAAAGAATAAAAGAAGACACAAAGAAGGTTGAGAACTTATGCCGACACCATCAGATGCTGCTTGGGGGCTTTTTGGAACTTGGCCGCCTTCGCTGCAGCCTCACGCCACTTAGTCGCGGCGGCCGAGTGTTTGGGCTTCTTGGGGTGGCTGCCGAATAGCAGCGTGCCTCGGCATTTGGGCCCACCGCCTGGTGCAGACGGTGCGGCTGAGGATCTTGGACCTGCCTTGTCGGAAGGCAGCGGACGGCGCGACACCTCCTCCTCCTCCTCCTCATCATCATCATCATCCGACTAGTCCTCCACGCAGCCTCCTCCTATGGAGCCGCCTGCCCCGCCACCACCGCCTGCGGCGTCACCCTCCAAGGCGGCCATCCCCAAGTCGGGGTCCGCTACGTCGCTCACATCTTGGTCCGGCTGGTAGTCAATGTTGGCCTTCGGCTGAGAAGGGAGGATCTACATCATGGTCAAACTGGTCAATCGGCAAAAAAGAACCCGGCAGGAGGGAGAGAAAAGAATCAAGAGCTTACCACAGGCGGCGTATTGGCGCGGGGGTACGGCCGCTTGCCGAACCGCCACTCCTCCTCCTCGAGCTTGCAGTCCGCAATCTCATTCACCTTGGCGCGCGGGAGTACATCCGGCATGGGTCGCGATGTCCGCTCATCTGGCTTATCATATGAGGCCGGTCTTGAAGCGGGAGGATCCGGGGCACCACGAAGGCGACTAGCAAGTCGAATGCCTTGAGGCCCTTAGACTCCGTAATCACCTTAAGGCGGGTGATGGCGCGGAGGCGTCATCCGACAATGGCTTCGGCTTGAAGCCCCAATTGGTGCGGGGCACAGCAGGCGGACTAGCCACATAAGGCGGCAGGTTGATGAAGTCGTTTGCTGGGTTGACGTTTTTCACATAGAAGTACCACTTCTGCCACAGCTTCACCGACTGTATCAACTTGATGGTTGGAAAGGCTTTCTAGCACTCGGACACTGCACCGCAATGAAGGCTCCGCACTGGGCCGCTTCCTCTTTGACGGTGGTGCCAAGCTTGGTGTAGAAAAAGGCCCCCCAAAGCTCGATGGTGGGGTGGACGCCAAGGTAACCCTCGCATAGGGTGACGAAGGCCGACAACAGCACCATCGTGTTTGGTGTGAGGTGGTGCGGCTGGAGTCGGTAGAAGGTCAAGAAAGAGCGGAGGAAGTCGCTCACCGGCAGGCCTAAGCCACGGAGGAAGTGCGAGCGTAAGATGACGCGCTCGCCTTCCTCCCTCGCTAGTGAGATCTCATTGACGGGCGGCACGCGCACCCGGACGCGGTCCGCGCCGGACAGTCGCCGCGTGTCGCGGAGGAACGCGAGGTGGTCTTCGTGGACGTTGGAGCCAACCCAGTCGCTGGAGCGCTCCATGAAGGCTCGAGCTCGACGAAGGCGAAGGGCGATGACGAGCGCGCAGGCCCATGGTGGAGCAAAGAGAAGGCTCGGGAAGAAGAAGCTCGACGACAGCAACGAGCCGTGGCAGCACTTCGGCGGAGCGCGGAGTGCAACCGCGGTGAAGAAGAGGAAAGGGCGAGAGGAAGGCGCGCGTGCCTCTGCCACTCTCCTCCTCCCCCTACTTATAGCCCACTGGCTGTGGAGCCGAGGGGCGGGGCATGGGATCGTGGTATTTCATGCACCCACGACCCCGCACTTACCACGCAGTAATGACGCGTGGTAAAAGCGTGCGGGATCCCAACCACCCGCCTCAGCCGTAACAGACCCGTCGCGCGTGGGCTAGCAGGCCGGCCCAGCCAGCTGATGTCGCGTGGGGCGCGTGTGGCGGGCGGCAAGCCTAGACGCCTAGCTAGCGTGCCGCATGGCTTCCGCCGTGTTCTAGAGGACGGACAAGACAGGCAACCAGGACTTCATGGAGTAGGAAGCTGCCGGGGCACCCTGTTTTGTCAGCCGCGGACCCACCAGCTTCGGGCACTACTGTCGGAGTTATTGGCCATGGGTAGCCTCCCCCCATAGCATTTCAAGACATCGGGGCCGACTGCGCCCCTCGAGCATCGGAGATTGATCGCCGCTTACTTGTGGCCGGCTGGACCAAGCAGCCGGCTACCAGAAGGCGGCAGACCCAGAGGACGGATGGAATTGGGCCGCCTCCTAGCAGGCGGCCTCCAGAGAGGCCGACTCCTGGCAGGCAGCCCCAAGCACCCTCAAAGTCCGAGCCCCCATGAATACGATGAGACGAGGCATGGCTACAGAGAAGCCTGCCACCCTCGAATCCAGGGCGGGTCATGGCCACAATGCGCCGTACCAGCTGGTGATCTCCTGCATGGCGTAGCACTATTGCCCTTCCACCCATGATATCACCCAAGCCAGAGGGGACCCTGCTCCCACAACGGGCTGTCGGTACGGCCCACGGGCGGCGGGCCCTACCTGCCCATGAGAAGCGAGAAGGCGGTGAGCTCGGCCAATCAGCTTAGGGGGAGGCCGGCTTCCAACATGCGGCCTTTACCTTTCCTAAGAGTTTGTGCGTCATCAACCAGAAGAGATGGGGAATGGCTACAGTGAACGACCACCAGGCGACGAAACTGTAGCCCCGCCGGCTGTCTTGTACTTGGCCGACAGGCCGTGCCCGCCGCTTGCGGGTGGGCCCCAGCAGTCAGCAGAGGAGCCGGCAACCAGAGGCACTGATGACCTGGGCCCACACCTGGCCAGTTTACCATTATACCCCTGGGGGTAGGCCTATATAAACCCCCAGTGCACCCATGCAAAGGGTTCAGATCGTTAGCAAACACACACACATAGAGAGAGAAGAGAGCTAGCCCTGCCCTTCTTCCTCCTCTAGGAAATAGTTCAAGGAGCAACTTGTAGCTACTTGTTGAGATAATGATCATGCGGAGACCCCATGGAGCAGGTCTAGGGGTGTTATCTCCTAGGAGAGCCCCGAACCTGGGTAAGATCCGCCGGCGTGCATGTCTTTGCCTCATTCCGTTTCCTGGCTCCGGTGACGTCTTATTAGCCCCCTCCATGGTAAGCCATCCTTTGGCATATGTCGCACAACACCCCCGACACAATTTTTTTTGCCTTTTAGGTTATGTTTTGCAATAAATAATTCATCTAGCGTCTGTTTAGCCGTGGTTTTATGTTTTAATTAGTATTTGTTCCAACTAAGGCCTTTGGGATAGCTTACGGTGATAGTTGATTTGATCTTGCTGAAAAACAGAAAATTTTGTACTCTGGAAAACAATTCTAGTTTTTAATAGAAGCATGATAGAATATTGATTCTTTTTGCAAAAGATTAATAAACAAATTTCTTAGGTCTTCCTAATTTTTCAGAATTTTTGGAGTTACAGAAATATTCGAAATATCCAGATTGCTATAGACTGTTCTGTTTTGACAGATTATATTTCTCTGTGTTGTTTGGCTATTTTCATGAATCTATGGCTAGTATCGGGGGGGTAAGAACCATGGTAAAGTTGGAATACAGTATATATTACACCAATATAAATAAAGAATGAGTTCACAACAGTACCAAAAGTGGTGATTTATTTTCTTATACTAACAGAGCTTCGGAGATTTTCTGTAGAGTTTTGTGTTGTATGTTTTCAAGTTTTGGGTAAGGATATGATGGACTATGGAATAAGGAATGGCAAGAGCCTAAGCTTGGGGATGCCCAAGGAAACCCAAGGTAATATCCAAGGAAAACCAAAAGCCTGAGCTTGGGGATGCCCTGGAAGGCATCCCCTCTTTCGTCTTCGTCTATTGGTAACTTTACTTGAGGCTATATTTTTATTCACCACATGATATGTGTTTTGCTTGGAGCGTCTTATATGATTTGACTTTATTTTTTATTTTGCCACAATCATCATTGTTGTACACACGTTTTGAGAAAGACACGCGTGAATCATGATTTATTAGAATACTCTATGTGCTTCACTTATATCTTTTGAGCTAGGCAAGTTTGTTCTAGTGCTTCACTTATATCTTTTTGGAGCACGGCGGTGGTTTTATTCTATAGAAATTGATGAAATCTCATGCTTCACTTGTATTATTTTGAGACTCTTTAAACAGCATGGTAATTTGCTTTGGTTATAAATTTTGTCCTGATATGATAGGCATCCAAGAGGGATATAATAAAAGCTTTCATATAAAGTGCATTGAATACTATGAGAATTTTGATTCCTTATGATTGTTTTGAGATATGAAGATGGTGATATTAGAGTCATGCTAGTGAGTAATTGTGAATTTGAGAAATACTTTTGTTAAAATTTTTGATTCCCATAGCATGCATGTATGGTGAACCATTATGTGATGAAGTCGGAGCATAATTTATTTATTGATTTTCTTCCTTATGAGTGGCGGTCGGGGATGAGCGATGGCCTTTCCCTACCAAT
Organism: Triticum monococcum; assembly: GCA_034509565.1. Lineage (NCBI taxonomy): Eukaryota > Viridiplantae > Streptophyta > Magnoliopsida > Poales > Poaceae > Triticum > Triticum monococcum. The sequence goes on from CM067843.1 coordinate 483,615,966, forward strand.
CTATCCCCATAGGAGCATGCACGTAGTACTTCGTTTTGATAACTAATAGATTCTTGCAATAAGGATATGAGTTCTTTATGACTAATGTTGAGTCCATGGATTGTACGCACTCTCACCCTTCCACCATCGCTAGCCTCTCTAGTGCCGCAACTTTCACCGCCATAAACCCACCATGTACCTTCCTCAAAACAACCATCATACCTACATATTATGGCATTTCCATAGCCATTCCGAGATATATTGACATGCAACTTTCCACCATTTCGTTTATTATGACACGATCCATTATTGTCATATTGCTTTGCATGATCATGTAGTTGACATAGTATTTGTGGCAAAGCCACCGCTCATAATTCTTTCATACATGTCACTCTTAATTCATTGCACATTGATACGTCTCTAACATATCTGTAATGTATGAAGTATCCATGCCATTATATTATCATTCTTGGATGTTTTACAATCATATTATAGCAACTTCATATCATTTTTTGGGACTAACCTATTGACCCAGTGCCCAGTGACAGCTGTTGTTTTTTTCTTGTTTTTTACATCATAGGAAATCAATATCAAACAGAGTCCAAACAATGCAAAAAATTTTGTGGATTTTTTATGGACTAGAACACTTCCAATGGGCCAGAGCAGCACCTCGGGGTGCCCCGAGGGGGGCACAACCCACCAAGGCGCGCCTAGGGGCCCAGGCGCGCCCAGGTGGGTTGTGCCCACCTCGGTGGCCTCCCGCACCCCCTCTTCACCCCATAAATTCCCAAATATTCCAAAAACCCTGGGGGTAACCCTAGATCATAAGTTCCCCATCGCAAGCCTCTGTAGCCACGAGAAACCAATCTAGACCCCGTTCCGGCATTCCTCCGGAGGGGGAAATCATCATCGGTGGCCATCTTCATCATCCTGGCGGCCACCACGATGAGGAGGGAGTAGTCCACTCTCGGATTTTAGGTTCCAGCAAAACCCTTGAGGTTCAAACACTCGGGTGCGCACGAGGATCTCTCTCCCCTCTAGCTTGCACACACGATGCATGATCTCATGGCCTAGCTCGACGAACCCAAAGAACACGAGACACAAGAGTTTATACTGGTTCGAGCCACCGATGTGGTGTAATACCCTACTCCAATGTGGTGTGGTGGATTGCCTCTTGGGCTGAGGATGAACAGTTACAAGGGAAGAACAGCCTCCTGAGGAGAGGTGCTCTTGTGCTTGGTGAGTGTGGTAGCTTTGGTGGAATGGACATGGTCCAAGATTAGATGATATGCCCCCTACGGTGGTGGCTAGTCCTATATATAGAGGCCCGGGTTCTCTTCCCAAATATTAGGCAGGAAGGGATCCCACAATGGCCAATTTGAAGGGGGACAGCTAGTACAAGCTATCCGGACAAAAGATGGTCTTCGCCTGCCAAAGGCTCTGGTGGTCACGCCATCTCGGGCTCCACGGTGACCTCCGTCATGTTGTCCTGCTGGTCCTGGTCTTGTTGCACCGATATGGAAACGTTTGTGTGATGCCTCGGGACTCCTCGCCTGCGCTTGCCCCTTTAGCACCAAAGAGGAAATGAGGACACTACGCGCGCTAGCACCCGCCTGGTGCCCGCCTCGCTCCAGTCGTCATGGCTTGCGTCACAGGAACCTCGCAAGATGTCCCATGCCTTGATCTCTCTGCCCCTCGCGAGCCGGCCTAGTGAGGCCACGCCTGAGAAGGTCTTGCGTCGTTCGCCTCGCGAGGCTTGGCCCCTCGCGAGGGTCTTGAGTGTTTCGCTGGTGAAGATGGGCCGTACAGGGCCGCTGGTGGAGCCACGCCGCGGGCCGCAGGTAGGCAAGTCCGAGGACCCCCGTTCCCAGAACGCCAACAGTAGCCCCCAAGCCCAAGGCGTGCTCGGGCTAGTCATCAAGGCGAAGTCAAAGGGCAAGTGCGGAGCGTCGCGGGCCCCAACAGCCTACGGCCATGGTTGGCGCGTGGCGACTGATTGGACGTGGGCGTTTCCGCTTCCCCATGCTGCCTCGTCAACTGCCCGACTTGACGAGTCCTTGCTGCATGCAGAAAAGATAATTATTACCTTAGATCACGGGGGCCGGCGGTTGGCCTCCCCTTGGTTATAAATGGGAAGAGGGGGCGGAACCCCTTGATACGTCTCCAACATATCTATAATTTTTGATTGTTCCATGCTATTATATTATCTGTTTTGGATGTTTAATGGGCTTTATTATACACTTTTATATTATTTTTGCGACTAACCTACTAACCCAAGGCCCAGTGCAAAACTGTTGTTTTTTTGCCTATTTCAGTGTTTCGCAGAAAAGGAATATCAAACGGAATCCAAACGGAATGAAACCTTCGGGAGAGTTATTTTTGGAACAAACGTAATCCAGGGGACTTGGAGTAGACGTCAAGACAGAAACGAGGTGGACACGAGGCAGGGAGGCGCGCCTGCCCCCTGGGCGCGGCCCCACCCTCGTGGGCCCCTCGCAGCTCCACCGACCTACTTCTTCCTCCTATATATATATATATATATATATATATAACCCGAAAACATCCAGGAGCACCACAAAACCCTATTTCCACCGCCGCAACCTTCTGTACCCAAGAGGTCCCATCTTGGGGCTTTTTCCGGAGCTCCGCCGGAGGGGGAATCGATCACGGAGGTCTTCTACAACAACACCATAGCCTCTCCGATGATGTGTGAGTAGTTTACCACAGACCATCGGGCCCATAGTTATTATCTATATGGCTTCTTCTCTCTCTTTGGATCTCAATACAAAGTTCTCCTTGATTTTCTTGGAGATCTATTCGATGTAATTCTTTTTGTGGTGTGTTTGTCGAGATCCGATGAACTATGGGTTTATGATCAAGTTTATCTATGAACAATATTTGATTCTTCTGTGAAATCTTTTATGTATGGTTGGTTATCTTTGCAAGTCTCTTAGAATTATCAGTTTGGTTTGGCCTACTAGATTGATCTTTCTTGCAATGGGAGAAGTGCTTAGCTTTGGGTTCAATCTTGCGGTGTCCTTTCCAAATGACAACAGGGGCAGCAAGGCATGTATTGTATTGTTGCCATCGAGGATAAAAAGATGGGGTTTATATCATATTGGTTGAGTTTATCCCTGTACATCATGTCATCTTGCCTAATGCGTTACTCTGTTCTTTTGAACTTAATACTCTAGATGCATGCTGGATAGCAGTCGATGTGTGGAGTAATAGTAGTAGATGCAGAATCGTTTGGTCTACTTGTCGCGGACGTGATGCCTATATACATGATCATGCCTAGATATTCTCATAATTATGCACTTTTCTATCAATTGCTTGATAGTAATTTGTTCACCCACCGTAATACTTATGCTATCTTGAGAGAAGCCACTAGTGAAACCTATGGCCCTCGGGTCTATCTTTTATCATATAAGTTTCCAATCTATTTTACTTTGCAATCTTTACTTTCAATCTATATCATAAAAATACCAAAAATATTTATCTTATTATCTCTATGAGATCTCCCTCTCCTAAGTGACCGTGAAGGGATTGACAACCCCCTTTTTGCCTTGGTTGCAAGGTTCTTATTTGTTTGTGCAGGTACGAGGGACTTGCGTTTAGTCTCCTACTAGATTGATACCTTGGTTCTCAAAAACTGAGGGAAATACTTATGCTACTTTGCTGCATCACCCTTTCCTCTTCAAGGGAAAACCAACGTAGTGCTCAAGAGGTAGCACCCCTGTCACCCATCTCTTCCTTCGCTTCTCCCGCTCCTTCTTCTCCCTTGCTTCATCGCTTGTTGCATCGACCATGGCATTGATACGGAGGTTGTCGGCCGCGGAGAAGGGCAAGACTCCCCTTGACAAGCCCGAGCCACTTCCGCCAAAGAAGAGGCTGTCTCATCGTCGCGACATCGTCGTGAGGGCGGAAGTGTCGCGGCCATGGTACGAGCGGCCACATCCCGGGTATCCGATGCCTTTGTATGCCCAAGCTATGGGTTCTGGAGGGAGGGGCGACGAGCGCGGCCGCCCCTACCAGGGCCGCTGTCGCTGCACCGCGGTGACGCACGCCGTTGCCCCAGGGGTCCATGTCGTGGACTCCTCGCGCGAATTCGTGCGGTGCGTGGCAATGCCTCCGCGCACTTGGGTTCGCTTCCCGCAGTTCTTCGCCACCGAGATGCCGCCGAGGGGCCCCCTCGAGCTTTGGTTGCAGCACACCGACTGTGATGCCCGCCGACTGGAGCGGAGGTTGAAGCCGTCTCCTCCAGGAAGATCTTCATGACTCATGGGTGGGGCGAGGTCGCCCGAGTCTGTCGTGCAGAAGGCGCCCTCGCCATTCACTTCAAGTACGACGGCGCCTCCATGGTGTTCTTCAAGATCTTCGACAAGGCAGGCCGCCGCTTGGAGTGCTGCCCTGAAGGGGGTCGTCAGGACGGCGCAGCGGCCAATGCCGAGCCTGCCGCTGGGCTCGCCAGCAGCTCCTCCAGCGACAGCGGTGACTCCTGGTGAGGGAGTCCTGGATTAGGGGTGTTCGGATAGCCGAACTATACCTTCAGCTGGACTCCAGGACTATGAAGATACAAGATTGAAGACTTTGTCCCGTGTCCGGAAGGGACTTTCCTTGGCGTGGAAGGCAAGCTTGGCGATACGGATATTCAGATCTCCTACCATTGTAACCGACTCTATGTAACCCTAACCCTATCCGGTGTCTATATAAACCGGAGGGTTTTAGTCCGTAGGACAATATACACATCAACAATCATACCATAGGCTAGCTTCTAGGGTTTAGCCTCTCCGATCTCGTGGTAGATCTACTCTTGTACTACCCATATCATCAATATTAATCAAGCAGGACGTAGGGTTTTACGTCCATCGAGAGGGCCCGAACCTGGGTAAAACTTCGTGTCCCTTGCCTCCTGTTACCATCCAGCCTAGACGCACAGTTCTGGACCCCCTACCCGAGATCCGCCAGTTTTGACACCGACATTGGTGCTTTCATTGAGAGTTCCTCTGTGCCGTCGCCGTCAGGCCCAATGGCTGCTACGATCTTCAACAGCGATGCAGTCCAGGGTGAGACCTTCGTCCCCGGACAGATCTTCGTCTTCGGCGGCTTCGCACTGCGGGCCAATTCACTTGGCCATCTGGAGCAGATCGAAAGCTACGCCCCTGGCCGTCAGGTCAGATTAGGAAGTTTAAACTACACGGCTGACATCCACGGGGACTTCATCTTCGATGGATTCGAGCCACTGCCGAGCGCGCCGCGCTGTCCCGACGAGCATGATCTAGCTCTATCGCCGAACAGTGCCCTGGAGGCCGCACCCGCATCGGCCCCGGTCCCTAATTCAGAGCCAACTGCGCCGATCGAGGATGGGCGGTTGGACGCCACCTTGGGGGCTGCGACGCCAATGGCGATTGAGCCAAACACCAGCCCCGTATTCTGCGAGACTCGTGACTCCAAGGAGCCGGACTCCTCTCCGGACTCCGAACACTCCGCACCCCTGCCAATTGAATCCGATTGGGCGCCGATCATGGAGTTCACTGCCACGGACATCTTTCAGCACTCGCCTTTTGGCGATATTTTGAAGTCACTGAAGTCTCTCTCTTTATTCGGAGAGCCCTGGCCGGACTATGGCCAGCAGGGTTGGGATTCGGACGATGAAGAAATTCAAAGCCCACCCACCACCCACTTTGTAGCCACTGTCGACGACTTAACCGACATGCTCGACTTCGACTCTGAAGACATCGACGATATGGACGCCGATGAAGGAGATGATGAAGAACCAGCGCCTATTAGGCCCTGGAAAGCCACCTCGTCGTATGGCATATACATGGTGGACACCCCAAAAGAGGGAGATGGCGATGGAACAGTGGAGGATGACCCCTCCAAGAAACAGCCTAAGCGCCGACGTCAGCGGCGCCGCTCAAAATCCCGCCAAAACAAACATGGTGATTCCAGCACGGGAGATAATAATACTTCGGAAAGCGCCGAAGAAAACCCCCTCCAACAAGATTTAGCACAGGAGGATGGAGAAACCAGCCCTCATGAGAGAGCGGCAGACAGAGAGGTCGAGGACGATAATTATATGCCTCCCTCCGAAGACGAGGCAAGCCTCGACGACGACGAATTCGTCGTGCCATAGGATCCCGTCGAGCAAAAGCGTTTCCAACGCAGGCTTATGGCCACGGCAAGAAGCCTCAAGAAAAAATAGCAACAGCTTAGAGCTGATCAAGATTTGCTAGTCGACAGATGGACTGAAGTCCTTGCGGCCGAAGAGCATAAACTCGAACGCCCCTCCAAGAGCTACCCAAAGCGCAGGTTGCTACCCCAATTAGAGGAGGAAGCACTTGATGCGGCCGACCGGCCACCTCGTGGCCGCGACAGAGAGGCCTCTCGGCCCTCCACTCAAGCTGCACCCCGTACCAAGACACGGGAATATGCGCCGGACTTACGAGATATGCTGGAGGACAAGGCTAAACAAACAAGATCGATCTACGGATCGCGTGGGCGCCCCACAGCTCGAGACGGCATCTGTCACGCCGGCCACAAATTCGGAAGGGCCAAACACAGTAGACAAGGCTCACTAGAGCTACATGATATAGCCCAGTACAGAGGCGCCGCACACCCACTCTGCTTCATAGACGAAATAATGGATCATCAAATCCCCGAGGGTTTCAAACCTGTAAACATCAAATCATATGATAGCACAACAGATCCTGCGGTATGGATTGAGGTTTATCTCCTTCATATCCACATGGCTCGCGGCGATGATTTCCACGCCATCAAATACCTCCCACTCAAGCTTAAAGGACAAGCTCGGCATTGGCTTAACAGCTTGCCAACAGGATCAATCAGTTGTTGGGAGGACCTAGAAGCCGCATTCCTTGACAATTTCCAGGGCACGTATGTGCGACCCCCAGACGCCGATGACCTAAGTCACATAATTCAGCAGCTAGATAAATCGGCCAGGCAATTCTGGACAAGGTTCCTAACAAAGAAAAATCAAATAGTCGACTGTCCGGACGCTGAGGCCCTAGCAGCCTTCAAGCACAATATTCGTGACGAGTGGCTGGCCCGGCACCTTGGACAGGAAAAGCCGAAGTCTATGGCAGCACTCACAACACTCATGACCCTCTTTTGCGCGGGAGAACGCAGTTGGCTTGCTCTTAGCAACAATATAACCAAGAGCCCTGGTAATTCGGACACCAGGGACAGTAGTGGCAGGTCACATCGTAACAAGCAGAAGCGCCGCATTAACGGCGACAATGCTGTGGATACGACAGTTAATGCCGGATTCAGAGGCTCTAAATCCGGTCAGCGGAAGAAGCCATTCAAAAGGAATCCTAGGGGCCCGTCCAGTTTGGACCGAATACTCGACCGCTTATGCCAGATACATGGCACCCCCGAAAAGCCGGCCAATCACAGCAACAGGGATTTTTGGGTGTTCAAGTAGGCAGGCAAGTTAAATGCCGAAAATGAAGACAAGGGGCCGCATAGCAATGACGACGAGGAGCCCCGGCCGCCGAACAACAGTGGACAGAAGGGTTTTCACCCACAAGTGCGGACGGTGAACATGATATACGCAACCCACATCCCCAAGAGGGAGCGGAAGCGCGCGTTAAGGGACGTATACGCGATAGAGCCAGTCGCCCCAAAGTTCAACCCATGGTCCTCCTGCCCGATCACCTTTGATCGAAGGGACCACCCCACTAGCACCCGTCACGGCGGCTTCGCCGCATTGGTTCTAGACCCAATTATTGACGGATTTCCTCTCACTAGAGTCCTTATGGATGGCGGCAGCACCGTGAACCTGCTTTACCAGGATACAGTGCGGAAAATGGGCATAGATCCCTCGAGGATTAAGCCCACCAAAACGACCTTTAAAGGCGTAATACCAGGTGTAGAGGCCAACTGTACAGGCTTAGTCACACTTGAAGTGACCTTCGGATCTCCGGATAATTTCCGAAGCAAGGAGTTAATCTTCGACATAGTCCCGTTTCGCAGTGGCTATCACGCACTGCTCGGGCGAACCGCATTCGCCAAGTTTAATGTGGTACCGCATTACGCATACCTTAAGCTCAAGATGCCAGACCCTCGAGGAGTAATTACGGTCAATGGAAACACTGAACGCTCCCTCTGAACGGAGGAGCACACGGCGGCCCTTGCAGCGGCAGTACAAAGCAGCCTCTCCAGGCAGTTCTCCAGCCCGGCCAGTAAACGACCGAACACCGTCAAGCGCGCCTGGAGTAACCTACAACAAGACCGCCTGGCACGATCCGAGCAGGCGTAGCAATGCAACCCCAACCCTCGCAAAAAGGCGACGCCAGCACTTCGTGTACATAAGTACGCTCTAGATATACCATGGGCACAGGCGGAGGGGCACCATCACGGCACGCCCGAAACACGGCTTAAACCGCACCAGGGGCTGCTGATTTTTTTAATTTTCTCTTACTTTCAGGACTCCATTCTTCGGGCGGCCTGTTTGGCAGTTCAATTGCCACACAAACGATGCAAGAACCAATGAAGCAGACAAGCCACGCCGCATTACGGAATTCCCAGGTGGTCTCTATCACGAGCAGTATACCTGTTTCACATATTATTCCGCAGCTTGCCCCTGGAGCAAACATGTTACATAGTCCAACCTTTTGCTTTTTGCATTACTTGTATCGTTCTGCTTTGATCGCAACACTTTTTAATAAACAATGCATAGCTTTTGTGTATTTTTGCATTACTCTTTTTTTAGATTTATATATGTTCCTTAATGACATGTTGCACCCGTACACTTCGGTACGGCCAAAATACGCCAGGGGCTTCAGTACCCCTCAACATGGTGTGAGAAGTCCGAACACTTTAACAAGTGCGGCACCCTGAAAATATAGCACTATATGCATCGGCTTCGAATCATGTCTTGGGTCAATAGTTGGGTTTGCCTGGCTCCTATGTTTTGGTGCCTTACGTTCCGCTATATCAGCTAAGGTAGCACTAGGAGAACCACTGTGATTGTGCCCCGGTTGAGCTGGGTCGAGCACCTCAGTGGAGAAAGCTAAAACTGACCGTCATGATGAGGCGAGAGATGCTCGCTGTTCGAGAGGTCTTTTCGAGTCCTTAAAGACTTATGCCGCTTAGGGCGAGGAGCCGGCTCTGTCCGGCCAAGGCGTGGATAGCGCCACGAACTCGGTCTTCGAATACCAGGGGCTTCGCCGAAATTTAAAATTATAGAATTCTATGGCTAAGTGAGAGTGTTCACGCATTATAGTCTGATTGCCTTGTTCGTTGGGCTGAGCGCCTCCCTCGAAGGACCCAAACATCGGAAAAAGAGCCCTCAGGTTTATCCCCGAACACCCCAGCACTAGCGGCACGGGGGCAGAAGCCGATGACTCGCCATCTCTCAGAATTGATAAACAACCGCACAGAAGGTAATACTTTAAATTCAAACAGCATTGCTTAAGCGCATATGAACAAGTTTTCAGCGCACAAGACAAAACGAGCGAGTTTACTCAAACATTACATCCATAGAACATTCATCCGCCACAAGGCGGGCACCCTTCAGAACATCCTTATAATAATTTTCGGGCTTGTGATGCTCTTTCCCCGGCGGTGGCCTGTCCTTCACCAGCTTCTCAGCATCCAGCTTGCCCCAGTGCACCTTCGCACGGGCAAGGGCCCTACGGGCACCTTCAATGCAGACGGAGCGCTTGATGACTTCGAGCCTTGGACAGGCCTCCACCAGCCGCCGCACCAGCCCGAAATAGCTCCCAGGCTGAGCCTCTCCAGGCCACAGCTGAACTATGAGGCCCTTCATGGCCTGTTCCGCCGCCTTGTGGAGCTTGACCAGTTGCTTCAACTGGTCGCTCAGGGGCACGGGGTGTCCGGCCTCAGCGTACTGAGACCAGAACACCTTCTCCGTCGAGCTACCCTCCTCGGCTCGATAGAATGTGGCGGCATCAGATATACTCCGGGGAAGATCTGCGAACGCGCCTAGAGAACTCCGGATTCAGGTAAGTAACAAGTAACTCACGCATATGTGTTTACTTTGCATAAAGAATGCCTTACCCGCCGCTATCTTCTTCACCTCATCCAACTCCTGGAGGGTCTTCTAGGATTCGGCCTTGGTAGACTTGGCACTTTCCGTAGCCGCCGCGAGCTCGGACGCTGGCGTCCTTGAGTCATGCTCCAAACTCTCATGTTTTTCCATGAGTGCCTGGAGCTCTTGCCGCACCTTGCCAACCTCGGCCTCATACTTTTCTCGCTCAGTGCGCTCTGCAGCCGATCTCTTCTCAGCCTCGAGCAGCGCTAGCTTCAGGGTCGCCACCTCAGACGTGGCCCCTAGAATAGCCATTTTAATCCTGTCATTTTTGCAATTGCAACTATATATATATATATATTTAATTTAAACAAGGTATTTCTTACCTTCATTGTCCTCGAGCTGCTTCTTGGCACGTCCGAGCTCTTGGTCAGACCGCTCGAGGTCCTGCTTTAGCACGTCCACCTCCACAGTTAGTGCGGCGGACGCCAGCAGGGAAGCCTGCACACGCATATTGACTCTTTTTAGACTCCTGCAATTTTTATTTGATCCTTTTATTCGGCTTTTCTTTCCGAACGCCAAACAGAGCATCAGGGGCTACTATCTATGCGGTAATTTACACATTCTTTACTTACCTCAAAGCCTGTTAAAAGGCTTGTACAAGCTTCAGTCAGTCCGCTCTTGGCGGACTGAACCTTCTGGACCACCGCACTCATAATAGTGCGGTGCCCCTCGTCGATGGAGGCGCCTTGGAGCGCCTCTAGCAGATTGTCCGGCGCCTCTGGTTGGACGGAGGTCGCCGGCGCGGTGTGCTTTCTCCCCTTGGAAGGAGGTCCCCCGCCGGACTCTGGAACCTTTGAAGGTTCCGGAGCGGTGTCTGGCCTAGGGCCGGACTTGGAGCCCTGGGGGGTTTTCATCCCCTTTACTCCTGGGGTCCGGGAGGTCGCCTTATGGCGCCTCCAGGACCACCTCCTCCCGGATTGGAACTTGTTGGGACAACACTTCGGTGTCATCCGTAGGGCGGGGGGAGGAAGCCGTCGGAAGCGAGTTCACGTCCAACGAGTCTAGTGAGCCGCTCGACGACGCGTCGAGCCAGTCTTTGGGGGGGCTGCATAAACACATTCGACATGAGGGAAAGTTGTACAATAAACGAATACTATGACATCATTCCGGTATCCGGATACTTACGATTTCGCCAGGGGCTTGGCCCTGGGCGGCCACTCTTCTTCGCCGTCGTCGGCGTTGGTGGAGTAGTCCGAAGGATGGGTTTTTCCCTTCTTGGACCCTTCAGCCTCCCCAGTTGGGGCGGTCTTCCTTTTCTTCCCTTCCCCCGCTGGAGGGGGAGGGGTCTCTTCTTCCTCCTCCTCATCTTCGTGGGAGGAGTGCGTCTCGGATTCGTCGAATGATGAATCCGACACCTCCGGGCGTCGGGCCTTCTTCTCTGGCACCACATAGGGTGCCGAAACCAGCAGCTTCGCCAATTGAGCGTCCGCTGGGCCTTCGGGCAAAGGAGCCGGACAGTTGATCTGTCCGGACGTCACCTGCCAATCCTGTCAAAGGAAAGGGAGCTTAGATCTCGCATGGAGTCAAACTATGAAACACTGATACCCTGTAAAAGGAAAAAGATGGCTTACCGCAAGAGCATGATGCTGTGCACTGAATCTGCGATCCTCAGTAGCGGATGCGGGAACCACGACGCCCTTGAAAAGCACCTTCCAGGCATCTTCGTACGTCGTGTCAAAGAGCCTGCTCAGAGTTTGGTGCCGTGCCGGGTAGAACTCCCACAGGTTGAAAGCCCGTTGTTGACACGGGAGGATCAAGCAGATGAGCATAACCTGGACTACGTTGACAAGTTTGAGCTTCCTGTCCACCAGGGTTTTGATGCATGTTTGGAGTCCGGTCAGCTCTCCTTTTTTACCCCACGACAGGCCCGTCTCTTTCCAGGACATGAGCCGCGTTGGGGGTCCGGACCGGAACTCAGGGGGTGCGACACATTCGGCGTCGCATGGCTTGGTGATGTAAAACCACCCAGATTGCCACCCCTTCAGGTTCTCCACGAAGGAGCCCTCGAGCCATAGGACGTTGGCCATCTTGCCGACCATGGCTCCCCCGCACTCCGCTTGGTTGCCGCGCACCACCTTCGGCTTGACGTTGAAGGTCTTGAGCCATAGGCCGAAATGGGGGCGGATGCGGAGGAAAGCCTCGCACACGATGATAAACGCCGAGATGTTGAGGACAAAGTTCGGGGCCAGATCGTGGAAATCCAGGCCGTAGTAGAACATGAGCCCCCGGACAAATGGATGCAGAGGAAAGCCCAGTCCGCGGAGGAAATGGGGGAGGAATACCACCCTCTCATGGGGCCTAGGAGTGGGGATGAGCTGCCCCTTTTCGGGGAGCCGGTACGCGATGTCGTTAGACAGGTATCCGGCCTTACTCAGCTTTTTGATATGTCCCTCCATGACGGAGGAGACCATCCACTTGCCTCCCGCTCCGGACATGGCTGGAGAAGGTTGAGGTGAGGACTGTGGACTTGGGCGATGGAGCTCGAGTGCGCAAGAATGGATAGGCGAAGGAGGAAGAAGGCGTAGGTGAAAAGGTGGATCCTTATCCCCTTATATGGGTGGACGCGACTACATGTCCCCTCCAGCCTGAAAAAACTCGCTTATCTCCCAAGCGCCGTAATCAAAGGCACGGTTGGGTTACCCACGCCCGTATTGATGAGAATCCCGGAATAAGGGGACACGATCTCTGCTTTAACAAGACGTGCCAAGGAAACCGCCTCGCATAACGCGCTGAGATGGGACACTAAAACGGTTCGAATAAAGGCTTGGCCATAGTGTGACATACTATGGAATAAGTCAGTAGATTGGATTGGTGTAAATATTATTCTCTCTATGGCAATATGTGGAAACTTATTTTGCAGAGCCGGACACCATCTTTGTGTTTAAAATCTTCTATGAAGTACTTGGAGGAGGAACCCGCCTTGCAATGCCGAAGACAATTTGCGCACCAGACTCGTCGTCATTGAAGCCTGGTTCAGGGGCTACTGAGGGAGTCCTGGATTAGGGGGTGTTCGGATAGCTGAACTATACCTTTAGCCGGACTCCAGGACTATGAGGATACAAGATTGAAGACTTCGTCCCGTGTCCGGAAGGGACTTTCCTTGGCGTGGAACGCAAGCTTGGCGATACGGATATTCAGATCTCCTACCATTGTAACCGACTCTATGTAACCCTAACCCTATCTGGTGTCTATATAAACCGGAGGGTTTTAGTCCGTAGGACAACATACACATCAACAATCATACCATAGGCTAGCTTCTAGGGTTTAGCCTCTCCGATCTCGTGGTAGATCTACTCTTGTACTACCCATATCATCAATATTAATCAAGAAGGACGTAGGGTTTTACCTCCATCGAGAGGGCCCGAACCTGGGTAAAACTTCGTGTCCCTTGCCTCCTGTTACCATCTGGCCTAGACGCACAGTTCGGGACCCCCTACCCGAGATCCGCCGGTTTTGACACCGACACCTGGTGGTCCAGCGACTACCCTGATCTCGTCGAGACTCCAGAGACAAGCGACGACAGCTATGTGTCCCCGAGCTCTCGTCGGGCCTGGAGCAAGGCTGCGGCGTCTGGCCGCTATCGTCGTTGATATGAATGGGGTTGGCGCCGGCCTCCAGAGGCCCACTGTTGATGATGGCGTCGGCGACGTTCGTCGCGTGTAGATAGTGCTCCAAGGAACTCCCTTCTTTTTGTTCCCTATGAGGAATCGAAACGGACCCTGTGGGGGCGTGTAAAGAGTCTGTAATGTCTTTTGACAATATTATCCTTATTGTGAAAATTTGCGAACGCATGTCCTGCTAAGGCTCGGTCTCCCCTTTCCAACCCCACGGCAGCTTTGTGCTCTACGCTGACAGGTCCCGGCCCCCAGGCAGGCTGCAGCCGTTGCTGGTATGCCAGGTCGCGATGCCATGGTCAAGGCCAGGAGGTGAGCGGCCTGAGGCGTGATGCTCAAGAGGTCCCCTTTAGCACACAAGCAGCTACCTGAGAATGGGAAAGGGAGGCGACATTGCCGGAGTAGGGCAGCAAAAGGCGAGGATCATATGCCATAGCGCCGGGTTCATCCAGGCGTGAGACTTATCTTGGCATTCTAGGGCTGGTTCCTTGTGTTGCGCCAGACTTGTGCGGCAGCCATTGTTGGGTAGCTAGGTTAGGCCCGTGCGAGCCTCCCCATCTTCTCCATGCTCTTCTGTGTGCTCTACGTCCTCAGGTCCTGGCCCTCGAGCGAGCTCAGCCGCGCTGGTATGCCAGATCGCGATGCCTTGGTCATGGCCTGGGGGTGAGGGCTGGAGAGCCACTAAGATCTCCTGAGTCACGACGCTCAGGAGCCCCCCTTTTAATGCGCAAACGAATTGCATGGGAGAAGAGAGAGAGCCCGCGGTATCGCCCGTTGTAGTCTTCAGGAGGTTCCTGCAAGTTAGCGCGAGGAGGGTCACAAGTTGCCATGGTGATTGCCGGTCCGCCACTGGTTGCTTCGCAAGGAGGTGAAGGCACTGAGGGTATGGTGAGGTGACGTGCGCGGACGTGCCGTGAGCCAGAGCTTGTTGGGGGAACGCAGTAATTTCAAAAAAATTCGTACGCACACACAGGATCATGGTGATGCATAGCAACGACAGGGAGAGTGTGTCCTCATACCCTCGTAGACCAAATGCGGAAGCGTTAGCACGACGCGGTTGATGTAGTCGTATTTCTTCACGATCCGACCAATCCAAGTACCGAACGCACGGCACCTCCGAGTTCTGCACACGTTCAACTCGATGACGTCCCGTGAGCTCAGATCTAGCAAAGCTTCACAGGGGAGTTTCATCAGCACGACGGCATGGTGACGGTGATGATGATGCTACCGACGCAGGGCTTCACCTAAGCACCGCTATGATATAATCGAGGTGGAATATGGTGGAGGGGGGCACTTCACACGGCTGGAATAGATCAACTGATCAACTTGTGTGTCTAGAGGTGCCCCCTGCCCCCGTATATAAAGGAGCAAGGGGCAAGGCCGGCCGGCCCTCTATGGCGCGCCAGGAGGAGGAGTCAGCCTCCTAGTAGGTGTCAGATTTCGGGTTCCGGCAGACCCTTAAGGTTCGAACACTGGGGTGCACGCGGAAATCACGCCCTCTACCTCTCCGTCTCACAAGGATCTAAACTACTAAAAGAATCGCACAAGGGACACAAGATTTATACTGGTTCGGGCCACCATTGTGGTGTAATACCCTACTCCAATGTGTGGTGGATGGATTGCCTCCTGGGGCTGGTGATGACGAACAGTACGAGGAAGAACAGCCTCACGAGGGTGTGTTCTTGGCTGGGGTGATGAACTGCTGGGAGGAGTTCAGTCACCCCTCTCTCTCTCTACTTGCTAGCCAGCCCAACCAACTCTGCGAGCCGAACCGAACCCTCTACCCTCTGTGTGCCTCTCTACGAAAACCTCACCCCTTGCTACGTGGGTGGCCGTCCCTATTTATAGGGGCCCTGGTCCTCTTCCCAAATATCGAGCGGGAAGGGAGCCAACAATGGTGGGCTAATTTGAAGGGGGACAGCAAGTACTCTTATCCTGACTAAAGGTGGTCTTCGCCTGCGAAAGACTGCGGTGACACCGTGCTGGGCTCCATGGTGACCTCCGTCTCGTAGTCCGCCTGGTCCTGGTTTGTTGCACCGAAATGGCAACCTTTGCCTGATGCCTCGGTACTCCGCGGCTGCGCTTGCCCCCTTTGCACCAAAGAGGAAAGAAGGAGGCTGCGCGCGCTGGTGCCCGCCTGGCACCCTCGATCGTCATGGCTTGCGTCACGGGCACCTCGCGAGCTACCCCGCCTTGACATCTCCGTCTCCTCGCGAGCCAGCCTGAGGAGGTTGCGCCTGAGGACGCACCGTGTTGTCCGCCTCGCGAGGCTTGGCCCCTCGCGAGGGTCTTGAGTCTTGTGCTGATGAAGATTGGCTATGTTGGGCCCCCATTTGAGCCACGCCGCAGGCCGCAGGCAGGCAAGTCTGGGGACCCCCGTTCCTAGAACGCCGATAGTAGCCCCCTGGCCCGAGGTGCGCACGGGCTTGGCCGTGCTAAGAGGCGAAAGGGCAAGGTCGAAGCGCCGCGGGCCCTAACAGCCTATGGCCTTGGGCGCCGTGTGGCGATCGATGGGGCATGGGCGGTACTGTTCCCCCACGCCCCCTTATTCTGCGCCCTGTCAGGCGGACTTGTGGTTGCACACAGCCGCTCTCCTTCTTGTTGCTCAGGCGTCTCCTGCTCTTCCTTCCTTCGCACGCCGGCTCCCGCCTCCAATCCAATCTCAAATCATCCACCTCCTTCCCATCACCATGACTCCGACGAGGAAAGGGAGAGAGGAGAAATCCACGCCTCCGTCTTGTGCGCCACCATCAGTGGCCCCCACCATCGGCCAGTCGACCGTACTCAACCAAGAGTGCCTGGGTAGGGATAGCTTGGCCCTGGCCTCCGTCTTCAATGAGTGCGGAAGGACGACGGCTTGGCCCGTGTCCCACTTCTCCATCAACAGGATAGCAACCGAGGTTCCATGTTTCACCGATGCCTTGTGGGCGGGTCTGGTTCCCCCCTTCTCCGATTTCTTCAATGTCGTGCTCTCCCATTATCAGATCCACTTGATGCATCTAAGCCCTGAGTCCATCACCCTTCTTTCGGTCTTTGCCTTCATTTGCGAAGCCATGGTGGGCATCCCTCCTTCGGTTGCCTTGCTGCGCCACTTCTTCTCACTTCGTCTTGTCGACCCTTCCCAACGCTAGGCATGTGTGAGCTTTGCTGCCGAGCCTGCGACCGAGGCCTCGGGGATTGACTTCAAACTCCCCCAGCCCGCGGTTGGGTTCCGCGAGCAGTGGTTGTTCGTGGACGCAGGGGTACCCAGCCCCCTGCTATCGGAGCCGACCTCGCCTGCTGTCCCCAATTCAGGTTGGGGCCAGGAGACGCTCAAGAGCCCCCGGCTCGTCTTCGTTTGTAGCCGCTTCACGCTCCTGAGGAAGCTTGGCGTGACAGCGCCCAAAGTGGTGAAGGAGTTTCTGTTGTGCCGCGTCGCTCCCCTGCAGCGCCAGTTTTGCCGGATGTGGGCTTTCCGTGGGCGCGAGGATAACATGAGGCTCCAGGAGGAGGACCTGGCTCCGGTGGTGTTGAAGTCGACGCTCATGACCTTAGCCGATGACCTCAACCTCGGCAACGTCCGGCAGGGAGGGGCCCTGCTGTATCTCTGCCAGAGCAGGGCCGACTTTGTGAAGCAGATGCCTCTCTTCAATGAATGGGGGCTGCGCCCGGCCGGCCTCCAGGGACCTCGCGAGAACCTAATGGTGGTGACTGCCCTTCCGACCGGCCGAGGCGGCTCCTCCTCAAGTGGCGGAGCAGGGAGGTAGGAGGCGCCTGAGGCCGAGGGTGCCCCTGATGAGGTGGCAGCGCCGGGTGGCGCTCGCGAGGGGATAGCTCCTGAGGCCCGTGCCGCTACGGCTGAAGGTGGCAAGCAGCCGCTCCCGGCGCCCGGGGCTGAGGCCTTGGAGGCCCAGTCGCGTCTTCTGGCGAGGCAATGGAAGGCAGGCGCTAGGCAAGCGCCCCTGACGCGGACCGCTCTGATGCTCCGCCCTCGCGGCAGGATGATCCTTGCGCTCTTCTCTTGGGCCGCTTCCGCGTGGACTTCGAGGCCCTCCGGAGGAAGAGGGAGGCCCTAGGTGATGACTTCCCTTATCGCACGCTGAAGCGTAGGAAGTACTTCGCCACTGACGAGTAAGTCCTCTTTCTCTCTGGCTCCTGATCCCCTTGCGGCTTCCGCTGATCCTTGTTCTGCAGGCCCCTCCCGACTGAGCTCGCGGAAATCGCCGAGGTGCCGCCTCCCTTAGCTTCGTCCCCTCTACTGTCTTCAAGTGCTCCGAGTAGCTCTGCCCTGGTGGTAAGGGCGTCTGAAGGGGCGGACCATCCCGGGGTGCACCGTGGCCCGTCATTCCCCACGATCTTCCTTCGCGGGCCCTCTTGGGGAATAGCCAGCTTGATGTGGGATTCTCATCTGGTCGGGGACCACGACTGGTTGAGGCGCCTCCTGCGCCCCTCATCTGGAGACGGGCTGGCTCTAGGCCGAGCTTCCGGCGCGAGGCGCCCGGCCATCGCGAGGGCGCCAGCCCCCAGCCCCCTGCCCGGAGGAGGAACAATGATTCGCGGCCCCTGGCGCTTGCTTGGGGCGGATGATGGTGTGGAAGATGTGCTTGAGCGTGCCCGGGAGCGCCGCGCCTGCCGCCAAGGGTTCCATCGAAGAGCGGCCGACGCGGTGAACTTGCTTGGAGAGGAGCTCGCCGATGAAGACACGCGCCTGGAGGCCGAGGGCCTGCGCCTGGCTGCAGGGAGGCGCGAGCTAGAGGCCGCCATCGCCCTCGCGCGCCGCCAGCAGGATCTTGATGATGAAAAGGCGAAGGCATCGCTGGAGGCCTCTCGAGCGGCCCGATCTCAGGCCACCGAGGAGGCCCGGAGAGCTGACCGATGGCGTGAGGCAGCGGAGGAGCGGGCTCGCGAGCTCCTGGCCCGGTGCCACTCACTGGAGGAGCAAGCGGAGCTGCGTGAGCTGGCCCTTGCGTCGATGCGGGTGGCCTCCGGCGACCCATCTAAGCTCCAGAGGCGCGAAGAAGCATTGACGCTGGAAGCCGATGAACACACTCGCGAGTACGAGCGGCTGGAGACGAGGGAGCGCCTAGTGACGCAGGCGGAAGACGATGTCGCTGCGCGGGAAGCGCGTGTCCTGGAGGAGGTTTGTCGTCGGGTGGCGACGGCGCGCCAAGGCCTTGAGCGAGAGTTCGAGGGGAAGCTGAGGACGATCCGGGTCGAAGCCGAGGGCAGAATCGCAGCCCTGAGGGCCCAACGTGATGAGGCGACGCAGCTGGTCGACGCCTCCCGGGCCGCCCTCGAGGCAGCGCAAAAGGAGCTGGCTGCCTCCCAGGCCGAGGTGCTCCATCTTCGCCAGCGGATGGAAGAGGTCGAGGCCGTCGAGCGCCAGAACACCGACGAAATACGCCAGTGGCGGGTCCTGGAGCATGCGCACGGCCCCATGCTCACCACGCTTAGGGTGAGGGCTAATGCAGCCTTGGGCAACATCTGCGAGGCAGCCGTCGGCGAGCCGCACATGATTAACTATGCCGGCAACCTGCTGTTCTTCACCGCCGTGGTCACGCAGCTGGAGGCTCGGTCGGCCAGGGCCGACATGTTGGTGGAGGAGAGGAGCCGTGCCCTGCTCGGGCGTGCCTTTTCCCGCGTCTTTAGCCATCTCCAGAACATGGATCCCCACTTCGACTTTGACGCCACCATCGCCCAGTTCCCCAGGCCGTCCGAGGCGACCTGGCGGAATGGGTGGAGAACAACGTGGATGCTCTCATCCGAGCCTTTACTTCGGATGATGACGATGTGGTCATGGCTGCCGACGAAGGCGGCGTGGTGGACGGCCCCGACGCCGCTGGTGGTGGCGCAGACGACGAGGGCGGATTCAGTGATGCCAGCGACAACTCGGGAGGCGCCCCAGAGGATGCGTTTGGGGATTTGTCGGACTGACCATGTACTTCTCCTGTCTTTTACCCTGCATGAATAGAAATCGGGTGTTTGGCCTGACGGTCGTGAGAGCATTTTGGGAGGGGAAGCCCCTCATATAAAAACTTGTGTCTAGTGTATCAGTAGTAGTCAAATTGCGCGCGTGCCTGGCGGTGGGCTGGTTTACCTTTGCCCCACGCTGGCCCCGAGGCGGCCTGCAGGAGTGCGCGACGCCTTGGGTGCTCTCTAGTTGGGTCCTTAGGATGTGAGATCGTTGCTGGTGAAAAACTTCACAGGCGTTGGCCTTCCTCACAGGCTCTGGGCCTTCTCCCGAGGGTAATGTCTTCACAGGCATTCGCCTTCTTCACAGGCTCTGGGCCTTTTCCAGAATGCGAGGGCTTCACAGGCACTCGCCTTGCTTCACAGGCTCTGGGCCTTTTCCTTAGCGCGAGCGCTTCACAGGCACTCGCCTTGCTTCACAGGCTCTGGGCCTTTTCCTTAGCGCGAGAGCTTCACAGGCACTCGCCTTGCTTCACAGGCTCTGGGCCTTTTCCTTAGCGTGAGAGCTTCACAGGCACTCGCCTTGCTTCACAGGCTCTGGGCCTTTTCCTTAGCGCGAGGGCTTCACAGGCACTCGCCTTGCGTCACAGGCTCTGGGCCTTTTCCTTAGCGCGAGAGCTTCACAGGCACTCGCCTTGCCTCACAGGCTCTGGGCCTTTTCCTTAGCGCGAGGGCTTCACAGGCACTCGCCTTGCTTCACAGGCTCTGGGCCTTTTCCAGAATGCGACGGCTTCACAGGCACTCGCCTTGCTTCACAGGCTCTGGGCCTTTTTAAACAAGACAACCTCCGCAGGCACCCGAAAATCCTCCCGAGGGGGAGTAAATGCGGCAGTCTGGGTTGCGCACGAGCCAGGCCAGACCCGACTCGTGAGGGGCTCGCGAGGGGAGGCAGCTGTGACGGAGCGGTAACCAGAACGCAAGAAATGGCTCGAGCGAGAATAAGCACCCCTTCCCCGAACACACACAAATCTCAAATTCGAATCCAACTTAAATCCAGCAGGGGAAAGCAACAGCGAAAGGGAAAGGCAACGAAAAGCAGACAAAAAGCCGCGTCCGGCACCTAATCTAGTCTTGGACGTCTTCTCACCAGCGCGGTGCTAAGTGCTGTCCACAGGGCGTGGGAGGGAGCCCCAGGGCCTGAGGCCGGCACCCCTGAGACTCCGGGGCGTGTACAGCCCCACTCATTATTACGTGAGAGTGTCATGGGGCGGCGAGCTTCACACGCACTGGGCCTTCTTCACAGGTACTGGCCTTGCTTCATATCGCCAGACGAGGCCCCCGCCTTGCGCCACACTCTAGTGCCATCAGCAACAACCGGAACCCAGGACGCCGCCTGATGGGGTAGAGCGGTCGCCAGCGGTTGCCTCGACGACCACGGGTCCTCTGCCAGGGGCAGGCCCTGAGGCACCTCCCCAGCAGAGGGCCTACCTCCTGAGAACGCCTTGCTCTGAACGCCACGGTGGTGATGTAGGATCTCGTCCCCCCTCCCGCAGCCCCCTGCGCCCTCCTCCCGAGGGGTAGGAGACTGTGGGAGTAGGGCAGCTGCTTGCCGCGGCGACCTGCACCTCCTATGATCCATGCTTAGCATATACCTGCCCCTGAAGAGTCAGCGGTGCCCAATAGTCATTGCCTCCAGCGTGGTCAGCGGGTTCGTCCATGGGATCCTGGAAGGGCTCGGCTTCCACCGCCTCGTCCCCCCAGCTCGGGCCGAGGAGCGAGCCTTGCCTGCTCTCGCGAGGGTGTCCTTGGTCCAGTATGAGTGGCACGTATTCCTCCGTCGCCGTCATCCTGAATGCCACGCCGTGATGCCCCGCACACCACGCGGTCCCACCTGCCGTGCCTACTACGGGGTGGCAGCACGGCAGCCCTCCGGGGCCGCGGGTCGCGTCGAGTCCTTCTTCTTCGTCGGCCGGGGGCGGAGGCAGAGCCGCCGCCGGTCCGGTGCTGACAGCTTCGCTGGCGTTGGAGTAGCTTTGGAGTCCGTGGGCGCGCGCTGAGCCCCCGCGCTGGCCGCCCTGGGCCTGAGATGGGAGCTGGGTGGAGAAGGGGTGAGCCCCCGAGGCGGCGAAGCCCAGGAGCTCTGCCACCCGCTCCAGCAGCACGTTGTGGCCGCCCTCCAGCAGTCTGCACCGCAGCAGCTCCCGGGCCACTGTGAGCGCGCCCCTTGAATTCGCCTCCTCCCGGCGGGTGTACGGCGTCGCGGTCGCGGCGTGGTTGGAGGCCCTTGCCGCCGACCGCGCTTGTCATGGTGTGAGGGTTGCGGAAGCCTGTCCGCGTCGCCCGCGGCCCGTAGCGCCCTGCGGGCTGCGAGCTGCCTGGGGCGCGGGGCCGGCCGAGGCGGGCGGCTCCGCGCAGGTGGGCCATGCCGCCCATGGTCCTTGGTTGCCTGCCTGGTCGCCGGACATGGTGATGACGATGCGAAGGGAGGCGGAGCGGAGTGGTGGAAGACAAATTCCGGCGCACCCCTACCTGGCGCGCCAAATGTCGGATTTCGGGTTCCGGCAGACCATTAAGGTTCGAACACTGGGGTGCGCGCGGAAATCACGCCCTCTACCTCTCCGTCTCGCAAGGATCTAAACTACTAAAAGAATCGCACAAGAGACACAAGATTTATACTGTTTTGGGCCACCATTGTGGTGTAATACCCTACTCCAGTGTGTGGTGGATGGATTGCCTCCTTGGGCTGGTGATGACGAACAGTACGAGGAAGAACAGCCTCGCGAGGGTGTGTTCCTGGCTGGGGTGATGAACTGCTGGGAGGAGTTCAGTCACCCCTCTCTCTCTCTCTACTTGCTAGCCAGCCCAACCAACTCTGCGAGTCGAACCGAAACCTCTACCCTCTGTGTGCCTCTGTACGAAAACCCCACCCCTTGCTACGTGGGTGGCCATCCCTATTTATAGGGGCCCTGGTCCTCTTCCCAAATATCGAGCGGGAAGGGAGCCAACAATGGCGGGCTAATTTGAAGGGGGACAGCAAGTACTCTTATCCTGACTAAAGGTGGTCTTCGCCTGCGAAAGACTCTGCGGTGACGCCGTGCTGGGCTCCATGGTGACCTCCGTCTCGTAGTCCGCCTGGTCCTGGTCTTGTTGCACCGAAATGGCAACCTTTTCCTGATGCCTCGGTACTCCGCGGCTGCGCTTGCCCCCTTTGCACCAAAGAGGAAAGAAGGACGCTGCGCGCGCTGGCGCCCGCCTGGCACCCTCGATCGTCATGGCTTGCGTCACGGGCACCTCGCGAGGTACCCCGCCTTGACATCTCCGTCTCCTCGCGAGCCAGCCTGAGGAGGTTGCGCCTGAGGACGCGCCATGTCGTCCGCCTCGCGAGGCTTGGCCCCTCGCGAGGGTCTTGAGTCTTGTGCTGATGAAGATGGGACATGTTGGGCCCCCATTTGAGCCACACCGCAGGCCGCAGGCAGGCAAGTCTGGGGACCCCCATTCCCAGAACTCCAACAGTAGGAGTAGGACTCCCCTCTTTCCTACTCCTACTAGGAGGGGGAAAGGAAGGGGGAGAGGGAGAAGGAAAGGGGGGCGCCGCCCCCTCTCCTAGTCTAATTCGGACCAGAGGGGGAGGGGCGCATGGCCTGCCCTAGGCCATCCCTCTCTCTCCACTAAGGCCCATTACTTCTCCTGGGGGGTTCTGGTAACCCTCTGGCACTCCGTTTTCTCCTGGCGTCCGAATATAGTCGTCCAATATATCGATCTTTACGTCTTGACCATTTCGAGACTCCTCGTCATGTCCGTGCTCATATACGGGACTCCGAACTACCTTGGGTACATCAAAACACAAAAACTCATAATACCGATCGTCACCGAACTTTAAGCGTGCGGACCCTACGGGTTCGAGAACTATGTAGACATGACCGAGACACGTCTCCGGTCAATAACCAATAGCGGAACCTGGATGTTCATATTGGCACCCACATATTCTATGAAGATCTTTATCGGTTAAACCGCATAACAACATATGTTGTTCCCTTTGTCATCGGTATGTTACTTGCCCGAGATTCGATCATCGGTATCTCAATACCTAGTTCAATCTCGTTACCTGCAAGTCTCTTTACTCGTTCTGTAATGCATCATCCTGCAACTAACTCATTAGTTACAATGCTTGCAAGGCTTATAGTGATGTGCATTACCGAGAGGGCCCAGAGATACCTCTTCGACAATCGGAGTGACAAATCCTAATCTCGAAATACGCCAACTCAACAAGTACCTTCGGAGACACCTGTAGAGCACCTTTATAATCACCCAGTTATGTTGTGATGTTTGGTAGCACACAAAGTGTTCCTTCGGTAAACGGGAGTTGCATAATCTCATAGTCATAGGAACATGTATAAGCCATGAAGAAAGTAATAGCAACATAGTAAACGATCAAGTGCTAAGCTAACGGAATGGGTCAAGTCAATCAAATCATTCTCCTAATGATGTGATCCCGTTAATCAAATGACAACTCATTTCTATGTCTAGGAAACATAATCATCTTTGATCAACGAGCTAGTCAAGTAGAGGCATACTGGTGACACTCTGTTTGTCTATGTATTCACACATGTATTATGTTTCCGGTTAATACAATTGTAGCATGAATAATAAAAAATTATCATGATATAAGGAAATAAATAATAACTTTATTATTGCCTCTAGGGCATATTTCCTTCAGAGCTCGACCACTCAGATTTCTCAGCGTTGCAGGGACGGACCCGAGCACAAGCCCCGTGCCGGCATGAGCGGTTCCCGTGGCGGGCGATAATCAAGCAGGCAATGATGACCACAGATAGATTATGCATGAAAAGCAAACTACCTTAGGTAAATGCAAGAACAACACATGCCACTGGGTTGGACCCGAGCGGCTTGGGGATTATGCAGCCCGAGGGGCGCCCCCAGCAGGGTGAACTAAAGATGCAGGCGGGTACATGCTGCAGGGACAGACCCACGCGGCCTGGGAATGATGCAGCCCAAGGGTCGCTCCCAGCTAAATAAACTTGGAAAGTGTCACCTGTTTGGTTGTCGAAGGAGTGTTGGGGTAGCTACAGACACGTGGCGAAGAAGTTGCTCCTCACGAGCCGTCGAGACCCAGAGCCTCGGGAGGCTCTGGAGGCTCAGGTGGCCTCCTGAGGACCGTCTCCATCTCTGCCAGGACTGCGTGGTGCCTGGCCTCCTGACCTGCCAGGATGCTGTACAGATCGTGCTGGAAGGCGGCTGCCACGCTTGGCAGGCCGAACAACATGCGAACCTAGCTGTGAGGTGGACCCTCACACCGGCCAGCACGCGAAGGCGAGAAGCGCTCCTGAGATGCGGCCCTGTTGAGCCCCGGGATGTCGATGCAGACACGCAGCTCACCACCCTCGCCTGGGTGGGGAGCAGCGCCAAGTGGGCGGCGGTCGCCGCGTATTGCCCTTGCTTCCTGAAGCTCCTGAGTGGTCTTGATGATGAACTCCTGAGCGCCGGGCGCTCCTCGCCCAGCATCCTCCTGAGGGAAACGTGGCACGAAGCACGCCTCCACGTGGTGCCCGAGTGCCTCTCTCGTGATGTTGGCCAGGTCCGAGGACCTCCAGAAGAGAGCCCCTGAGCCCTGCCCGAGGAGCGCACCGGGTGCGCCTCCCTATGCGAGGGAGGGAGTGTAGCGACCCGACCTCAAACGGTCAAGTCTGTGTGCTTTAGTGTCATCCCTGGATCAGTAATGCTGACACACACAGTACTCGAAGGATATATAACAGAGTAGCAATCACACACTTATTACATCGAATGTCTCCAAAGAGAACTTATTACAATAAATATGGCTTAAGGCCATCTAACACGATAACAGCGGAAGGCTTGGAAGATAAAGTGAGTCCATCAACTCAATGGCATAGCTGAGCTGCACGACAACGACCTAGCGAAACCTTACTCTTCGTCTGAAAAAGTCTGCAACGTGATATGTTGTAGCCCGAAAACGGGTCAGCACATGGAATATGCTGGCAGAATAATACAGTAGAGCAATGAACAGAAATAGGCTATCACTATATGCATATATGGCTGGTGCGGCTGGCGGCGGCGACTTGGGGCACCAAGGGGGCCCCGGGGTCCGGCTTTTGAAGGGGGAGGGGAGGCGGCTTGCGGGAGGGGCTAACCCATGACGGCGGCGGTTCGGAGATGACGGTGGCGCGGGGCTGGCTAGGCCAGCTGGGCCGCGGCCCAGTTCGGTTCGGCGGGCTTTCTGTTTTTTTAAACACATTCCGCCGAAAAGAAATCCTAGAAAAATAAGTAAAAATCTAAAAATACCGAAACAAATTTTCACCATCTAAATAAAATATTTAGAACAGGGTGAACATTTTCTTGGCCTAAAATGTAATTTTTGAAAAAATGCATATATTTTTGCTATGCAAATAAAATAGCAATAAAGTCCAAATAAAATCAAATATTTGACTTTAATATTTTTCCTCCTATGTTTCATTTATTTTGGAGAAGTCATATTATCTCCTCTCTTATATTTTTATATGAAATATTTTCGGAGAGAAAAATAATAAAACAAATGATCCTTGTTTCGATATTTGGTAAAATTCAAATATGAAAACCATGAAATCCCCAACTCTCTCCGAGGGTCCTTGAGTTGCTTAGAATTTCGAGGATCGCCAAAGGATATGCAAATATAATATGATATGCATGAACGACCTACGTATAACATTCCAAGTTGAAAATTTGGGATGTTACAAACCTACCCCCCTTAAGATGAATCTCGCCCTCAAGATTCGGGTTGGCTAGGAAATAGGTGTGGGTGGTCTTTGCGAAGATCATCCTCTCAATCCCAGGTGGCTTCATCCTCGGTATGGTGGCTCCGCTGAAATTTGCAAAATTTGATAACCTTGCTGCGAGTAACTCGGCTAGCAAACTCTAGAATCTTGACAGGCTTCTCCTCATACATCAAATCACTGTCCAACTGAATTGCTTCTAGGGGCACTGTATCTCTCAGAGGAATATCGGCCATCTCCGCATGACACTTCTTCAACTAGGAAACATGAAACACGTCATGTACTCCTGACAGTCCTTCGGGTAACTCCAACTTGTAGGGAACTTCTTCCATGCGTTCCAAAACATGGTACGGTCCCACAAATCTCGGGGCTAATTTCCCCTTAACACCAAAACGTTTAACACCTCGAAGTGGTGATACTCGCACATACGCTCTGTCTCCGAGTTCATAGACTACCTCCTTGCGTTTTGAATCTGCATAACCCTTACGTCGGGACTGAGCTACCTTCAGTCTATCTCGAATTAGCTTAACCTTCTCTTCAGACTCCTTAATAAAATCTGGTCCAAACAACTGGCGGTCTCGAACTTCATCCCACATCAACGGTGTCCTGCACCTTCTTCCATGCAGGGCTTCGAATGGTGCCATCTTCAAACTGGCCTGGTAACTGTTGTTGTATGTGAACTCCGCGTAGGGCAGGTTGTCATCCCAACTAGATCCATAATCTAGTGCACAAGCCCTCAACATGTCCTCCAGAATGTGATTGACTCTCTCGGTCTGTCCATCTGTCTGCGGGTGAAAAGCTGTATTGAACTCCAACCGGGTACCCAAGGTCTGGTGCAGCTGGTGCCAAAACTTTGAGGTAAACTGTGTTCCCCTATCTGATACGATGGTCCTCGGAACCCCATGCAGACACACGATCCTGGTCATGTATATCTTGGGCAACTTCGCACTTGTATATGTCTTCATTGGGATAAAGTGAGCCACTTTGGTTAAGTGATCAACTACTACCCATATAGAATCATATCCGGATTTGGTCCTAGGCAATCCGGTGATAAAATCCATGCCAACCTTATCCCACTTCCATTCGGGTATCGGCATAGGCTGTAGCAATCCTGCTGGCTTTTGATGTTCAGCCTTCACTCTCTGACATACATCACATATGGCTACATACTCGGCAATATCCTTCTTCATATCAGTCCACCAAAAATGCTCCTTCAAATCCAAATACATCTTAGTGTTTCTGGAGCGTATCAACTTTCTGATCTCTGCATTATTGGGCACATATATACGGTCCTCAAACCACAAGGTGTCGTGCTCATCCTCACGAAACCCTTTGGCTTTCCCTTCACTCATCTTCTCCTTTATCTCAGCGATCTCTTTGTCATCCTTCTGAGCTTATTGAATCTTTTCCAATAGTATTGATTGAACCTCCAATGTTGCCAAAACCCTTTAGGAACTATTTCCACTCTAAGTTCCCTAAGATCCTCGGCTAACTCCTTTGGCATCCCTCCGCTTACAAGGGTGTTAGCATAACTCTTATGGATCAAAGCGTCTACTACGACATTGGCCTTCCCTGGATGTTAATGCAGCTTCATATCATAATCCTTTATGAGCTCCAACCATCTCCTCTGCCTGAGGTTAAGCTCCTTCTGGGTGAAGATGTACTTCAAACTCTTGTGATCTGTGTACACATCGCAACGGTTTCCAATGAGAAAATGTCTCTAGGTCTTGAGCGCGTGCACCACCACTGCTAACTCCAAATCATGCATGGCATAATTTAACTCATGCGGTTTCAGTTGTCATGAGGCATACGAAACCACTCTTCCATCTTGCATCAGTACTCCTCCAAGTCCTAAGCATGAAGCATCACAATACACTTGGATGTCCTTGCGTATATCTGGCAGAATCAACACTGGGGCTGAAGTCAACCGTTTCTTCAACTCCTGGAAACTTGCTTCACATTCATCAGTCCAATGGAACTTAGTGTCCTTCTTCAACAATGCCGTCATAGGCTTTGCAATCTTAGATAAATTCTCAATAAATCTTCGATAGTATCCCGCGAGTCCAAGAAAACTGCGGATCTCACCAACTAAGGTGGGTGCCAACCACTCAGTGACTGACTGAACCTTGGTGGGATCCACGGCTATACCTTCTCCTGATTTGACATGTCCAAGGAATCCAACTTCCTTCAAACAAAACTCACATTTACTAAACTTTGCGTACAACTGATGTTCTCTGAGCTTCTCCAGAACCATACGTAGATGCTCCTTGTGCTCCTCCTCATTCTTCGAGTATATCAAGATATCATCAATGAACACCACAACGAACTTTTCCAAGAAATCCATGAACACCTTGTTCATCATACTCATGAAATAGGCAGGGGCGTTAGTCAATCCAAAAGACATGACCGTATACTCATACAGCCCATACCTTGTGGTGAAAGTTGTCTTAGGTATATCCTTCTCTCGAATCTTCAGTTGGTGATATCCTGATCGTAGATCGATCTTCGAAAACACTTTAGCTCCTGTCAAATGGTCAAATAAATCATTGATCATCGGCAGTGGGTACTTGTTCTTGATCGTCACTTCATTCAACACATGATAATCAACAACCATTCTCAAAGATTTATCCTTCTTCTCAACCAAGAGCACTGGTGCTCCCCATGGTGATGAACTTCGTCGGATGTAACCTTTCTCCAACAAATCCTTAATCCGCTTCTTGATCTCTTCTAGATCATTTGCGGGTATCCGGTAGGGTCTCTTTGATATTGGCCCGGTGCCCTGCAATAGCTCTATCAAAAACTCGATGTCTCGATCCAGCGGCATGCTTGGTAACTCCTCCGAAAAAACATCTGGGTAATCCTTCACTACAGGTACTTCCTCCTGAACAACTCCCATGAGGGTATTTAGTTGGCTCCTCCTAGGTGCATGCCTAGATACATACTTGATCCTTTTTCCCTCCGGGGTGGTGAGCAAAATCGACTTACTCGTGATCGATGTTTCCTCCATACATCGATAGCCAACCCATTCCTAGTATCACATCCAATCCTTGTGACTCCAAAATTATAAAGTCTGAGGGTTTAGAGGGAAGAGAAGTAGAATAGAATGAGGTCTAGTGAGGAAACCACTACCCATATGCACATGAGAGAAACACAATCATATCACTCAATCAATCAAGCAAGGGCATACAAAACGATCTAACTATCGTTACAAAAGTGCTCAGACTACACTATATACATGGTAGACTACTACTACTGTTTTGGTGGTCATATAGAAATTTTGATCGGTCGAAGACTCCATGATGTCTGCTCCTGCTTCGTCTTCAAAGTCATCATCGCTATCGTTGGGGCCGGAGTCGGTGTCGTCGATGATGATGTAGCCTTCAGAACGAATCTCCTTGGGTTCGCCGTCTTCTCCTCCTGGTGCGGGGTCTCCCATGAATACTCCCAGCTTCCTTGTCAGGTCGTCATTCTTCTCCACTAGTACGACAATTTCCTCCTCATAATCTTCGCGAGTAGCCTTGAGTTCTCCCTCCAGATCGGTGATCCTTGTCATGGCCTTCTTCAGATCTATCATGCCTGCGCACATCTGGTTCTCCTGGCGATGTATGTGCTAGTTTAACTCCTGGATGAAAGCGACAATTGATCTATCCTTCCTGGTGCTAATCATCTTCCATTGCTCATCTCTGCGCCCACAAATCTAGTAGATAGTATCCTTGAGATCCTTCTGGTAAACTTCTCCAATGTGTCCCATGGTGATGTGGGCTGCCATACTCTTTCCTAGACTCCAGGTTGGTGCATCAAAAGAAAACTCTAATGGCTTAGTGGCTGGTGTAAATGTCCTTCCTGGAACTTGAACTTGAATCATCCAGTGCTCCTCTTCTGGTAAAGTGGCGTTGTAAGTCCCGGTGAAGCTTGGTATTCCAATGTTCAGGTATCTAGTGACTTCCTTCAAGTGTTGTCCAAAAGGTGCTTCTTCATCCGGTTGTGCAAACTTGTTCCTTGCGTCTGCCATCCTAAAGAGTAGAAAATGGAGAGGAGTCAGAAATGAAAAGAGAGTAGTGATCTAGGGCTTTAGCTTAGTGGTCGTGTCCTACACTCAGCATGTGCTCTGATACCATCTTGTAGCGACCCGACCTCAAACGGTCAAGTCTCTATGCTTCAGTGTCATCCCTGGATCGGTAATGCTGACACACATAGTACTCAAAGGATTTATAAAAAAGTAGCAATCACACACTTATTACATCGAATGTCCCCAAAGAGAACTTATTACAATAAATATGGCTTAAGGCCATCTAACACGATAATAGCGGAAGGCTTGGAAGATAAAGTGAGTCCATCAACTCCAACGGCATAGCTGAGCTGCACGGCAACGACCTAGCGAAACCTTACTCTTCATATGAAAAGTCTGCAACGTGATATGTTCAGCCCGAAAACGGGTCAGCACATGGAATATGCTGGCAAAATAACACAGTAGAGCAATGAACAGAAATAGGCTATCACTATATGCATATATGGCTGCTGGAGGCTCTATGGTTACAATGTTTTTGCGAAAAGCCAATTTTTCCCTACAACAAAGGAATAAGTTTTATTTTAACTATCATGGTAGTTGGAACATCACTGAGAAGGATCCTCCAACTCAATCCCAATGAAAGTAGTTATCAACCCAACAATTTAATTAAGAGTGATGAGATACAATAGGAAAATCCAA
Organism: Triticum monococcum; assembly: GCA_034509565.1. NCBI lineage: Eukaryota > Viridiplantae > Streptophyta > Magnoliopsida > Poales > Poaceae > Triticum > Triticum monococcum. Next base: position 483,647,022 of record CM067843.1, read on the forward strand.
ATACTAGATACTCAAGATGTCCATAACCGGGGACACGGCTAACCATGATTAGATTGTACACGCTTCAGAGGTTTGCACACTTTTCCCCATAAGACTCGATCTCCTCTGTTGGATTTCTCGCACTACATGGTGTTTGAGAAACGGATGACCGAGACACAGTCTTTCAGAAACACTAGCTCTTTACTCTGGGTGGACAGTTACACCTACTTTCCCCTACATCTGCTAGCCCACCACTGAAAGAGGTCATGCAACATACTCAACTATGCCAGAGCCCATAATGGCTTGTGGATGCACATGGAAGTTTCTAGCATGAATAGTCTTAAGATCCCTTTGAGCCTGGGTGGCGGACCGTAGGATGATCACACGGGTACTCCGGGATATCCTAGGACAACACTGGATTCTCCAGGTGCCCAAACAAGCAATCCTCCCTGATGTGTTTTAAAGTTGCCACCTTAAGTTAACCATTAATTAAACACTCACATCTTTCATGGATCTCTCAAACCAAACCACGTCTACGAGCATAGCATGGCAATATAAGCATAACGTAGAAGTAACTCCCAAGGTTTGATAAGAAAACAGGGCAATAGGTTCTACCTCATCAACTACTTCCCAAACCCACAAGTTGATCATATCCTAATCATGCAGTGTTTGAGGATTGGAACTAATGCATAAAAACTCGGTATGAAAAGAGTATGACCAATGTGTTACTTGCCTTGCTGACGATCCGCAAAACCTAGGGACTCGTAGTAGCACGCTTCGCACTCTGGGTGATCTATCACAAACAAACAATAGCATACATAAGCAATCAATCACAGATGCACGGGTAAAACACAAATAAGAAGAATTAACAAGAAAGTTCAACTTAAGAACTCCGGTTTGCAAAAGGAATCAAATCAAATGGAGCAACGAAACACAAACTGCGAAAGAAACAAGATCTGATTACTAATCTGGACTAAAGTCAAATTTTACCATACCAAAATCCTGTTCAAGTTGGTTAAACAGAAAGAGGGCTTCGAGACGAAGATCTAGGCACTTGAGTCGCCTGATTCCGATAAACGAGCGAAAAGATAAACTAAAACAAAAATTGGATCAGAAATCACGATCGAAAATAAAAACCCGGGAAAAAGAAAAACGAAACGAACAGGCTAACGAACGAACGTTCGTTGTCTGTGACTAACGGGCGAAAACCTTTCGTTAAAACGAATGTACGGACGAATGTCCGCTAAATAAACTAATCCAAGGAAACCAACGAACCGGTCTAAAAAAGAAACTAGGTTTTTTTAAAAACCAACGATTTTTACCTAAAGTGAAAAAACCGAACGACGAGATTTGCGAACTCTGGTGCGGCTCCGGCGGCTTCCGACGAGCGGGCGACGGCGCGGGCGACGGCGGGGCAGTGGAGGGCGGCGCAGCAGTAGGCGGCGAGCGGCAGCGCACAGCGGCGTGCGGCAGTGGCAGCGCACAGCGGCGTGCGGCAACGGCGCGAGGCGGCGGGGTTAGCGGCGGCGACTTGGGGATCCAAGGGGGACCCGGGGTCCGGCTTTTAAAGGGGGAGGGGAGGCGGCTTGCGGGAGGCGCGAAGCCATGGCGGTGGCGGCTCGGACTCCCTCGAGGAGTCCGGCTCGGAGACGATGGCGGCGCGGGGCTGGCTGGGCCAGCTGGGCCGCGGCCCAGTTCGGTCCGGTGGGCTTTCTCTCTTTTTTAAACACATTCCGCCGAAAATAAATCCTAGAAAATTAAATAAAAATCTTAAAATACCAAAACAAATTTTCACCGTCTAAATAAAATATTTAGAACAGGGTGAACATTTTCTTGGCCTAAAATGCAATTTTTGAAAAAATGCATATATTTTTCCTATGCAAATAAAATAGCAATAAAATCCGAATAAAATCAAATATTTGACTTTAATATTTTTCCTCCTATATTTCATTTATTTTGGAGAAGTCATATTATCTCCTCTCTTATATTTTTATATGAAATATTTTCGGAGAGAAAAATAATAAAACAAATGATCCTTGTTTCGATATTTGATAAAATTCAAATATGAAAACCGTGAAATCCCCAACTCTCTCCGAGGGTCCTTGAGTTGCTTAGAATTTCGAGGATCGCGAAACGAAATGCAAATAGAATATGATATGCATGAATGACCCTACGTACAACATTCCAAATTGAAAATTTGGGATGTTACAGGGAGGCGCCCCAGGCGCGGGCAGAGATCCTGAGGTGGCGCCGCTCCCCCGAGGCCCAGTGCGGAGTAGCTGCTGCTTCTTCTTGGGGTTGGCCTCAGGAGGGTACTACACACCCGCACTGTCAGGGTCTTCGATTGATGCAGCTTGGAAGGCGCGCTCGAGGGAGCACACCGCGTCTCTTTCTTTGCAGGGGACGGTGATGATTCCGCCGCTTCCTGGCATCTTGAGGATGTTGTAGCCATGGTGGGTGACTGCCATGAATTTGGCTAGTGCTGGGTACCCGAGGATGGCATTGGACGACAGGCGGATGTGGGCAATGTCGAAGTCGACAAGCTCGGTGTGGTAGTTGTCACGCTGACCGAAGGTGACAGGGAGACGAACTTTCCCTATCGGGATGGTGGAGCCGTCAGTCACTCCTGAGAAAGGCTTGGTGGGCTGGAGCTGATCGTATGGAACTTGAAGGCTGTCGAACATCTCGACGGACAAGACACTGAGCCCTGCACCGCCGTCGATGAGGGTCTTGGTGACTTGGGCATTGCTGATAACGGGTGAACAGAGCATCGGAAGGACTCCGGTGGTTGCCGCACATTTGAGCTGGTCTGCCGAGCTAAAGGTGATGGCATACTTGGACCATCTAGGCGGGTGCATGGCCCCGAGCTTGGGGACAGCTGCATTCACCTCGCGAGAGAACTGCTTGAAGATGCGCTGGGAAGCTGGGGCCTGAGGGCCACCCTAGATGCAGGAGATGGCGCGCGGCTCCTGGAAGCCCCCAGCCCCTTCATCCTATTGGTGGTCGTCGCTCCTCCTTGGCAGCGACAACGGAGGGAGACTAGGGTTGCCCTGAGGACGGTCCTTGCGAGGCTGGTCCCTCCAGGCACCCTCACGAGGCTTATCCTGTCAGCAGTCCTCGCGAGGCTGGTCGCGCCACTCCTGACAGGGCCCATGGTCATCCCAACGTCCTCCACCTCATCACCTCCTCGGTCGTAGCCCCGGTCGTTGCGCTCAGGGCGTCGACCGAAGCATCCATCTCGAATGGCCCTGATCTCTTGACAATCGTTGGTGTTATGGCTGCGCACGTTGTGGAAGGCGCAGAACGTACGGCTTCCCTTGGACGACTCGGGAAGATCTCGGCCACGCTTTATGTCTGGTTCTACCGCGAGTACGGCCACGCCTTTGCACTTCACGTCCTTGACCTTGGCCTTCTTCTCCTTTGGATCTACAGCAGGGAGCTCGAGGAGGGAGAGGCGCCCCTCCTCAGCTCTTCCGCACTTGGTTGCTATGTTGAACAGCTCCCAAGTCGTGCACAGCTCCCCATGGATGGCGAGCTCCTCCTTCATCTTGATGTCACGGACGCCATCGGAAAACGCTGAGATGATGGCCTCGTCCGTCACCTTGGGGATCTTGAGACACACGTTGTTGAAGCATTGTATGTACTTCTGCAGGGTCTCTCCCAGTTGTTGCTTGATGCGGCACAGGTCACCCGCGGTCGGGGGGCGGTCGCGAGTGCCGTGGAAGTTGGCGACAAAGTGGTTGCGCATCCCATCCCATGAAGAGATCGAGCCCGGGGGCAAGTTCAGGAGCCATGAGCGAGTGCTGTCCTTGAGAGCCATGGAAACCAGTTCGCCATGGCCTTTTCATCGCCGTTGGCCGCCTCGATGCTCAGCTCGTAGAGCTGTAAGAACTCCGCAAGGTCGGGGGTGGCGTCGTAGCGAGGAGGCAGATCTGGCTTGAACTTGCCTGGCCAGACGATGCTACGCAGCTCAGGAGTGAAGGTGCGGCAGCCTGCCGTGGCCACCGGGGCCCGTCATGGAGGCGGAGCTTGATCTTGCTGCCCCAGCGCCGCCGCAGCAAGTGGCGTGTGGCCCTGCCACTGCAAGCGATCCTGACGTGGCGGTGCTGGGAGCGGTGGAGCGTTTTCTAGCGGACGAGGGACCTCTTTGAAGCTTCTTTCTTCGTGCGCGGGCACACGGCGCTGTGGATCACGCCGTAGGACCGCACATCTTGGAGCGAGGATGCCGTCTTGACGTGTAGGAGGTGGAGGAGCTCCATGAGCCGCGTGTCTCGGCGCGAGGGCACCATCTTGGTGTGGAGCGGGCGGAGGCGCTCCGTGAGCCACATCGCCCGCAATCAGGGGCGGGCAAGGCAGCGATAGGGATGGTGCAGGAGAGCCCCCCGCGGCGCTGACGAGCTCGGCGATACGGTCCAACCAGTCCTTGTAGAGGTCATCGACCGGGCGTTAGCGCAGGAGCTCGCGTGCCATGAGTAGCGCGGCCTGCGCGTCTGTTGGTGCGCGGCGAGCGTGAGACGATTAGCCAGTCGGAGTCAGCGATGGGGTGGCCGTGCGGTTGTCTTGCCGCACGGAGGCGTGTAGTGAGGAAGCTTGCTGCTCGTTTGCTACCGGGCCTATAGCGATATTGGAGGGGGTGACGGAGAATGACGGGGAGGCCCGCCGACAGGGGCTGTCTGAGCGACACAGGTGGCGAGGGCGGCCGGGCACTCAACGCGGGCCTGGTGAGCGTCGGCCATGAACTCGATGGAGTGGCGAAGTGCGGATTGATAAAGGGGGAGGCTTCAGCGCACCCCTACCTGGTGCGCCAAATGTCGGATTTTGGGTTCCGACAAAACCCTTGAGGTTCGAACACTGGGGTTTGCACGAAGATCTCTCCCCCCTCTAGCTCGCACACACCATGATCTCACGGCCTAGCTCGACGAACCCAAAGAACACGAGACACAAGAGTTTATACTAGTTCGGGCCACCGATGTGGTGTAATACCCTAGTCTAGTGTGGTGTGGTGGATTGCCTCTTGGGCTGAGGATGAACAGTTACAAGGGAAGAAGAGCCTCCTGAGGAGAGGCGCTCTTATGCTTGGTGAGTGTGGTGGCTTTTGTGGAATGGATCTGGTCCAAGATCAGATGAGATGCCCCTACGGTGGTGGCTAGTCCTATATATAGAGGCCCGGGTTCTCTTCTCAAATATTAGGCGGGAAGGGATCCCACAACGGCCAATTTGAAGGGGGACAGCTAGTACAAGCTATCCTGACAAAAGATGGTCTTCGCCTGCCAAAGGCTCTGGTGTGACGCCGTATCGGGCTCCACGGTGACCTCCGTCCTGCTGTCCTGCTGGTATTGGTCTTGTTGCACCGATATGGAAACCTTTGCTAGATGCCTCGGGACTCCTCGCCTGCGCTTGCCCCTTTAGCACCAAAGAGGAAATGAGGTCACTGCGCGCGCTGGCGCCCGCCTGGCTCTAGTCGTCATGGCTTGCGTCACAGGAACCCCGCGAGGTGTCCCTTGCCTTGATCTCTCCGACCCTCGCGAGCCGGCCTGGTGAGGCCGCCCCTTAGGAGGTCTTGCCTCGTCCACCTTACGGGGCTTGGCTCCTCGCGAGGGTCTTGAGTGTTTGCTGGTGAAGATGGGTCGTATAGGGCCGTTGGTGGAGCCACGCTGCGGGCCGCATGCACGCAAGTCTAGGGACCCCCGTTCCCAGAACGCCGACATCCACCCTCGGGGCTGAGGGTTTGTACCAGTAGCTATGTGATTAGTCTCGGGGCTGAGGGTTTGTACCCCCGTTCTTGAGATGTCACGATATTGATGTATTGTGAACTTTGTTAATATAGTCGGATCATATGACGCTTTCCCATCTCTATCTTGTTGTGATGAACTGAATTTTTCCCTTTGAGATTTCGAAGTTATCGAATGGAATACTTTTATGGATTTGAGAGCACTTGATATATGTCTTGAATATGAATACTCGTGGTGACAATGGGGTATCATATTGATTCACTTGATATGTGTTTTGGCATTCAACTCGCAGATTCCCCCGGTGACATTGGGGTAATCTATGCATAGGGGTTGATGCACATTCTCGTCTTTGGTTTCTCCGGTAGAAATCTTGGGGCACTCTGTGAGGTTCTTTGTGTTGGATTAAGTATTATGAATATGAAATTATTTGATGTTATTTCAGTACAAACTCTTGGATAGATCGATCGGAAAGAATAGCTTCGAGGTGCTTTCGTACCCGACAAACGATTTCTTCTTATGTTCTCCGCTAGATAGGAACTTTGGAGTGATTCTTCGTTGCATGCTGAGGGATGGTTATATGATCCAATTATATTAGCATTTTTGAGAGATTGCACTATTGATAGTACGGACCCTAGGCCTCATTTTCAAGCATTGCAATACCGTTTTTGTGCCCGTTTACTATTTGCTACCTTGCCGTTTTTATTTATTCAGATTATAAAAATATATTTCTACCATCAATATTACACTTTTATCATCATCTCTTCGCCGAACTAGTGCACCTATACAATTTGCCATTGTATTGGGTTGTTTGAGAGATTTCTTGTATTTAATTGTAGGGTTGTTTGAGAGAGACCATCTTCATCCTACGCCTCTCACAGATTAATAAACCTTAGGTCATCCACTTGATAGAAAATTGCTACTATCCTACAAAACTCTGCGCTAGGAGGCCCAACACGAGTCTACAAGAATAAAGTTGTGTAGTAGACATCAAGCTCTTTTTTGGCGCCGTTGTCGGGGAGGTGAGTGCATGAAGGTATATCTTTAGATCTTGCAACCAAATTTTTTAGTTTCTTGTTTTATCACTTGTTTGGTTTATAAAAGAAAACTACAAAAATGGAATTGAGGTTGCATCATATTATTCAAATTTATAATGTATTTCATGAAAATGGTGGAAAAGAAAATTGTGCTCAATTGATAGAAGAAGAAATAAATAGAATGTTTGTATAAATGATGAGCATTATTGCAATGTTGTTAGTATGAATTCTATGAATATCCATGATGCTAATGATATGCAAAGCCATAAGCTTGGGGATGCTATGTTTGATGAAGATGATATTTTTAGTCCCCCAAGATTTGATGTGCAAATTTGTTATAATGATTGCATACCTCCTGTTTATGATGATTATAATGATGAAACTGGATTTCGAGAGCACATGACATTATTCAATGATGAATCCACTATTTTGGAAGAGGTTTCAATTGACTATGATAACAAAGTTGTAATCTATGATGATTATGGTGATGATATGTATGCTATATTGAATAATGATAACCATGAACGTGTCATCATGATTTTAATTTTCAATCACATGATATTTATTTTGTTGAGTTTTCTCCCACTACTATGAATGAGAATAAATTTGCTTATGTGGAGAGTAAGAAAATTTCTATGCTTTTGTGTCATGAAAATAATGCTTTATGTGATGGTTATATTGTTGAATTTCTTCATTATGCTACTGAAAATTATTATGAGGGAGGAACTTATGCTTGTAGGAATTGCAATAATATCAAACTTCCTCTCTATGTGTTGAAAGTTTTGAAGTTATGCTTGTTTTGCCTTCCTATGCTAGTTGATTCTTGTTCACATAAGTTGTTTGCTCACAAAATCCCTATGCATAGGAAGTGGGTTAGACTTAAATGTGATGGTCATATGCTTCATGATGCTCTCTTTGTGTTTCAATTCTTACCTTTTATGCGAGCATCATTGAAATCATCATGCCTAGATAAAAAGGCACTAAAGAAAAGCGCTTGTTGGGAGACAACCCAACAATTTTACCTATTGTTTTTGTGTGTTCACATGGTTATGCTACTGTAGTAATCATCTTTTATAGCTTTTGTTTCAATAAAGTGCCAAGTAAGACCTCTGGGATGGTCTATGGTGATAGTTGATTTGATCTTGCTAAAAAATAGAAACTTTTGCACTTAGGAAAATAATTCTCATTTTTAACAGAAGCGTGATAAAATACTTATTATTTTTTAGAAGATTAATAGACAAATTTCCCAGGTTGTCCTAATTTTTCAGAATTTTTGGAGTAGCATAAGTATGGTTGGAGTACATATTACTACAGATTGTTCTGTTTTTGACATATTCTTTTTTCAATGCATAGTTTACTTGTTTTCCATTTTCTATGGCTTATAGTGCTCAATATAAATTGTCGAAATGATATGCTACAGTAGGAATTGTGTGGAAACAATTATGAACCTTGTCTTTGACAGTGCCAGTGAAATGGTTTGCTCTATATCATACTGACCTATCTCACGAAGTTCCGTTAAGTTTTGTGTGATTGAAGTTTTCAAGTTTTGGGTGAGATGTCGATATGAAGAGAATAAGGAGTGACAAGACTCTAAGGTTGGGGATGCCCAAGGCACCCCAAGTTAATATCCAAGGAGGATCCAAGCAACTAAGCTTCGGGATACCTCGGAAGGCATCCCCTCTTTCGTCTCCAACATTATGGGTAACCTCACTTGGAGCTACATTTTTATTCGTCACATGATATGTGTTTTTCTTGGAGTGTCAATTTATTTTATTAGGATTTGCTTGCTGTTATTTATAATAAGGTTTTGCATCTTTATTTTCAATAAAAATGTCAAGGATAGCCTTTTCCATGCTTATTTTGCAAGTATTTATGTTGCTGTTTGAAAACAGAAAGTTTATCGATGTTGCAAAATTTCTCGAGAAAAGTCAGAATGTGATAAAATGTTGAAACTTTTTGCACAGTAAGCAATGATAATTTTTTTACAATGTGGTAAATTTTCATAATTTTTGGAGTTAAATAAGTATTGATAATCTTGCATTCTTTATAGACAGTACAATTTTTGGAGATTGTTGTTATGTTTGCATTGTTTGCATATGGTTGCTTGTTTAATGATTCTATTTGAGGATGGGAGTATTAAATATGCAGAGGCATTTATTATGCAATTTTCAATAACAATTTTAGTGATTTGCTACAGTAGATAATGATAAAGTTTTTGCATTGGTTTATACTAACTTATCTCACGAGTTCTTGTTGAGTTTTGTGTGGATGAGGTTTTTTAAGATTTACGGAAACTGTGATATGAGAGGAATTAAGGAGACACAAAATCTCAAGCTTGGGGATGCCCAAGGCACCTGAAAACAATATTTCAAGAAGTCTCAAGCATCTATGCTTGGGAATGCCCGGTAGGCATCCCACCTTTCTTCATCAACAATTATCGGTTAGTATCGGTTGATCCTAAATTTTTGCTTATTCACATGATGTGTGTTATTCTTAGAATGTCATTTTGTTTTGTTTTGCTTGCTGTTTTAATAAATTACTTAGTTCTGAAAGTTTTAAAATAAGAGAGAGTCCTCAAATACCTACCCATTTACATAACTACTCGCTTGATCTTCACTTATATCTTTTTGGAGTAACTTGTCATTTACTCTTGTGCTTCACTTATATCCTATGAGTAAATTGTTGTATGAATTGAATACCACGAAGTTGAAATTATATCATGCTTAGTGGTAGCTTCACATTGGGTTTAGGAAGTGAAATCTTTTGAAGCTTGACAATCACAATATTGGTCATACAAGCAATTCATGAATAATTAGTATAAGGAAGAGAACTTTCACATGCAAATACACTATCTTGGAAATCTTTTGTGATTGTGAGCCCCCATCAAAATGTTACATGCCAAAATTGTTGACGTTGGACAAGGAAGACAACGTAATGGTTTATGTTTGTTCATATTCACATAGAATGTAATATTTGCTGATAGAATGTTGCCTCACATTTCATGGACGGGATCCTTCCTGTTGGAAGAGCACATACCCATGGTGCGCTATCTGATATCACAAATGGGCTGTTTCACCTTGAAGAACCTTCGTGGGTGCCCTCCTCGTGGTCGTGGTCGACGAGATCTGACTTGGCAATTGAGGACCCCAAGCCACCGCCGTTGAACATGTCCTTCAGAAGTGACAAAATGGGCTCGATGGCGTATAAAGCTCGCAAATCCTTGACCACTTGGCGAAGGAGATCAGCGGCAAGGCCGTCGAAGATATCGACGGCGGCTGAACTAGAGGGGTTGGGGCTGGACCACTTAACCTGTGACATGGCCCGTGTGAAGCCGTCGGTGTGGATGAGCTTGATGTTGTAGCCAGCTTTCTCGAGATACAGTTATATGCTAGCCCGCTGACATGAAGCCTTCGGCATGGCAATGTAGTCAACATTTTCGCTGGCTTCCACATCGATGTGTTGCTCTGGGATCGACAGGTCGGGGCGAACGGTGGCCACCTCGCCAACGTCTGCCGGAGAGGCCATGATAAACCTCTTCTTGGTTGAACGCTTGTCGGGATCCCCGGGATACGTGGTCAAGCTTAGGCTGCGACATTCTGGAGCAGGGGATGTGGATCTGGCGGGGAGGGACACCGCATGCCTCATCTAAAAACTCTGGGGAGTGGGGCGACGGTATGAGAATCGCTGGATAACCTGAATTTTATTATCTAAGCTAGGAGGAACGGGCAGAACGGCACGGCTACTGAAAATTTTAGTAATGGTGGGTGGAGATGGTGGTCGACGAGGGAGGGTGATGGTTCAAATGCCTTGGCTGCTAAAATTTTACTATAAGGTCGGTGCTGGAGGAGTGTGGGCGACGGTTGAAGTACGACGACTACCAAAATTTGGGTAAAGGAATTGATGCGGGGCGAGAGTACCCAAGATCGCACGGTCCAATAACAATATGCGTGTATGATAATAAGGAAAAGTGGCGCGGATTCGCCGATTTTTGCAACGCTCAAGGCGGGTAGTTTGTTTTTTATATTTCTAGCTAGCTACTCTATCACACACGGTTTGTCCTAATTTACAAATAAACTTACCCGCCTTTAGCTTCCATAGGTGGTGGTTTTACAGCGCACTTGCATCGCACATGGTTAAGCCAGTACCTCCACCCTTTGCTCGCGCTTGCGCGGCCATGGTGATTTCAGCGCACTTGCATCGCACACGGTTGAGCCAGTACCTCCACCCTTTGCTCGCGCTTGCGCGGTCGTGGTGATTTCAGCGCACTTGCATCGCACACGGTTGAGCCAGTACCTCCACCTTAATTTGCTCGCGCTTGCACGGTCGTGGTGATTCACATCACACTTGTACCACACATAGTTTATATATTGTACCCCGTGTCCGTTGAGGATCATCACAGTCTTTGCAACAAAAGATAACATCAGGGAGGGTCAAAAGACAGCCACACCAGCATGTGGCTGGAATATATATGAGTGAAAAGGGTGGTATGTGATGTTCAAAATTCCAAGACACAACTTTGACCCCGCGGGCCCACGGTTGGGCGCGTCATTGAAGATCGATGAGAGGGGCAGAAGTCAAGAACCACCTGGAAGTGGCCAAATATATGTACCAATATTGGGGATGTTTAAAACTTTAAATACACAATGCATAACTTTGGTGGCACCTGCCTCGCAAACCTGAAAGCACCCTAACAACCACCTAGCTAGGATATATATAATGACATAATGTCGTACCTAGCTAGGATGCTTGGCCCACCACCTCCGACTTCGTGTCAGCGGGGCGGATGCACGTAATGATCAATACTTTTGTCATACATGCATGTCGCCATGACCAACCATAAGACGGACCAATGAATCTTTTGTTTGGTCAATTGATAGTTGTTGTTGTCGATAAACTGCTTGGGCCAATAGATTGAACCATCATAAACATCGCATGAGAGGGACCACAAAACCAACACCTCTTGCATGCGGCCCAAAATGATGTATGTTGGGAAGGGGTGATGTTTGTTTTCAATATAGAATAATGGACAATTTAGATGTGGTGCCTACCTCTCGATACGGAGAACAACCATGAAGGCAAGGTAGTTAAGGATGAGATACGTACGTAGGGTTTGATGTAGGTCGAACCCAGCAATCCGAGCATCTGGGAGGGAATCCTGACAGTGCATGAGCTCGAGCTTTGGTTGACTGACAATTGATGGTGACCGGCCCTAACATGCACTAGGAGGAATCCATTCATGGCCAACACATACCCCTCATTATCAGTCAAAGCGATGATATATATACACTCAGGGAGCCCACAGATATCCGTGTCATCACAAAAAACCGCACAAGGGAGACGTGGTCGATCAGGAGACCCCGTATACACTGCATGCGGCCCGAAAATATGTATGGGTACGATGGTGTATGATGTGTTTAAATCCCAAATGCACAACTTCGATGGGCCACGCCAACTACATTACAAACCAAACACCGTACCCGACTCCAAGCCTGGTTCAATACCTATGATGTTAGTTTCCCAACTTCGAGGCGGCAATGGGGGGTGGGGGGGGTCGTCCCACGCATGCGCTCAAACTTTATTTTGTCTAGCATGGGACACACACACACACACACATATATATATATACATCTATACACCTATACACATATATAGTGTGCGAATAACTATGGAAGTTGCTTGTTGGATGAGGCCAATCCGACGGTACAGAGATGGCAAATCCGAGCACTATTGGCTATTGGATATCATATACATTCCAGCAGATTCTGCCACATGTACAATCTAGAAGACTCCATGGTTCAACTTAAGCATAATGCACAAACCTCTAAACACATGCACTTCTCATTTGTTCTCTAGAATCTTCCATATCTTAATTGCCCAGACCTTTTTTTCTGAATGAATTGTCACCTTTTGTTTTTACCTTTACAATGAACAATTCCATGAATCTTAAAATAGTTTTTTTACAAAACTAATTGATTTTGGATGAGATGAAATATAAGAATTAAACGAACATCTACATCATGCCTATCTGGGAGAAGAGGAGGGAAACCGATGAGAGGAGGGGCGAGAAACGGTAGCCTATTTTGAATGAAAACCTAGTAGAGAAGGAAGCGTGAGCTACACGACGCATGCGCACAGTGCTTACCCATGTATTGCATGTGCTATCGAAAGGGCTCAGGGTTGCCGTTCGATCTGGGAGCATCCAACGGTGCACACGTACGATCCGTGGGGTTTGGGTTCTGGCCAGTCAGTATGCAGGACTCAGATTGCGCGCACAGCGAGGGGGGGGATATCATACGGAAACCAACATTCGATGGAAACCGGTGAAATCCACGAGAAAAAGATGTTTTGAAGTTTCAAAAAGAATTCAAAAAATGCAGGATGTTAAGAGGATGATGTTTTATTGGCACACAAAATTTCAAGTTGAAACACATTAAGAGATGTGAGCTATGAAAAAGACAAAATCAGTGTTGAATAGTGCTGAATAGTAATGTCACTATTCAGGGTGGAATTTGTCTTTTTCATAGCTCACATCTCATAATGTTTTTCAACTTGAAATTTTGTGCCGCAATAAAACATCACCTTCTTAACATCCCACATTTTTTCAGATTTTTATGAAACTCTAAAATATGGTTTCCACGAAGTTTTCATTGAATATCAGCTTTCGTGAGTAAACCGTGTGCTATTTGAAAACATTTCGTGAGAAGAATCTCGGTTTTTAAATCCCCGTAAATCCAAAACTAAGCTGAAAAGCATGAAACCTGCCATGGTGTCACGACATCGCACTTATATGTCGAGGAATTTTTTTTGTCCATTGTGGCGCAAGTTTTAATACAAGCCTCTTACAAACTGGAGCTTCTCTCAAAGAAGCCTCGTGGTCCCGATAGGGAAACGTGTCCCCCTTGTGGGCGAAACGTAATCACTGCCTCTTTTCATCTTGTATTTTCTTCTACGGGCAACATGGAACGACAGGATATCTGTGCTGAAATTTAAACTTATTCAGGGTTCGTTTGGCCTTTTTATACACTAATTGAGTTTCCTAGGCATTTAATGTGCATAATTCAAATCTGAACTACAAATACATGCTCCATTTCACCAAAATGGCTAGAAAAATTATACATGTGTTCATGGGTGCATGTTTAGGTCCCATGCCAGGAATGGGAACGAATTACAACCGTACTGGTATCATGGCTCGTACTCAAACATTTCGAATCTCGGTTTTTAAGTCCCCATAAATCCCAAACTCACCAGAAAGTCATCAAAGGTGGCATGGTGTCACGTCATGGCACATGTATGTTGTGGTAAAAACATTGTCCAATTTGGGCCAAGCTTTATTACAAACCTCTTACAAAAACTGGAGCTTCTCTAAAAGAAGCCTCATGGTTCTGATAGGGAAACATGTTCCCCTTGTGGGCGAAACATAATCACTGCCTCTTTTCACCTTGTATTTTCTCCCACAGGCAACATGGAACCACAGGATATCTGTGCTGAAATTTAAACTTATTCAGGGTTTGTTTGGCCTTTTTATACACTAATTGAGTGTCCTAGGCATTTAATGTCCATAATTCAAATCTGAACTACAAAGACATGCTCCAGTTCACCAAAATGGCTAGAAAAATTATACATGTGTCCTTGGGTGCATGTTTAGGTCTCATGCCAGGAATGGGAACGAATTACAACCGTACCGGTGTCCTTGGCTCTTCCTCAAACATTTCGAATCTCGGTTTTTAAGTCCCCATAAATCCTCAACTCACTAGAAAGTCATCAAAGGTGGCAAGGTGTCATGGCACATATATATCGTGGTAAAAACATTGCCAATTTGGGCCAAGCTTTATTACAAACCTCTTATAAACTGGAGCGTATCACACGAACCCTCGTGGTTTTGAACGGAAACGTGTCCCCTTGTGGGCCAGATGATAATCACTCCCTCTTCTAGCCTCGTATTTTCTTCTACATGCGACACGGAACAACTAGAGATTCACGCTGAAATTTGAAATTATTCAGGGTTCGTTTGACCTTTTTTATTCATTAATTGAGTTTTCTAGGCATTTAATGTCCATCATTCAAATCTGAACTACAAATACATGCTCCAGTGCACTAAAATGGCTAGAAAAAATGTATATGTTTCCTTGGGGTGCATGTTTAGGTCCCATGGAACAAATGGGAACGAATTCAACTGTCTCGCCTTCCTGGCCTGGCCACAAACATTGCGAATCTCGGTTTTTAAATGTCTGTAAATCCAAAACTCACCAGGAAATCATGAAACTTGGCATGGTGTCACTACATGGTATATATAATTGTCCAATTTGGGTGAAGCAATATTACAAGCCTTTTACAAACCATAGCCTGTTGCAACCCTCGTGGTTCCGGTTGGGAAACATGCCCCTCTTGTGGGTGAAACGATAATCAATGCCTCTTCTCGACTTGAACTTTGTTTTCTACAGGCAACATAGAATAACAGGAGTGTCGGGCTGAAATTTGAAACTGTTCAAGGTTCGTTTGGCCATTGTATATATATGTATTACTAATTACTAAGTTTTCTATGCATTTAATGTAGTCCATAATTCAAATTTGAACTACAACCACATGCTCGAGTGAAGCAAAATGGATGGGAAATTGTACATGTGTCATTTGGTGCATGTTTAGGTCTCGTTTAAGGAATGAGAATGAATTACAAACTTGTCGTCATCCTGAAACAATGAGAATCTCGGTTTTCAAATCCTAGTAAATAAAAAAGTCACCCAAAAAACATGAAACTTGGCATGGTTCCATGACATGGCACGTATATGCCGTGGTAAAGAAGTCGTCCAGTTTGAGAAGAGTCGCACACATTAGTAGCCAATGAAGTCCTTTTTGAAACAAGAAGCTGACACGTTAATATCGCAAACGGTTGTATTATATTTACCGTGTCGAAATTTAACCATACTCGGTGGCGTGCGTGCAGTTGCTTGATTGGACGGGACGAGCGCGAGAAGTCCACCGTGCAGGTTCGACGGGACGCGTGCGAGCAGTCTGCAGCGTAGGCTCGACGGGACGCGTGCATCCTGTCCACCTCGCAGGCTCGACGGGACATGTGCCAGCAGCAAGGCCGCCCATGCTCACCGGGAAGTGAGCTCTTTAACGTCCATGCACCAGCCGCCGCCCGCCTTGCTCACAATTTCTCCATTAATGGGTTAATTAAAGCACCTGGACGGAGGGTGTTTGCTTGTGATCCCATGGTAGCATTTGCTTTGTTCGTGTTTTCAACTAGTATTCTGCCCTAATTTAAATTGTCACATATGGCAATTGATAATACGACCACAAATAAAATTGCAACGGATAATATGACGACAAATTTACAATGGCGCACATAATAATTGTCTTACATATTTCTGATAATTTAAAATGCCACATGGGGCAGATCTCGGAAGACATGGGGGCAAGAGAAGAAGGAATTGCAGACGACGACCTAGGTCGCTACTGTCTCTACTCATCGATGGATCGCTGGGCGGCGAAATTCTCCAGCTCCTTCAATTCCTCACGACTTTGCTTGAAAGAAGCCACGGACTCCTCCACCTCCTGCTCGCGCTTGATCTGGAGCTTCCTCAAGCCGCCCATCAGTTCCTCGACGACCGCTTTCAGGGTCATCTCCGAGGCACTGCTCTGCTCATGAAGCATCTTCCAGCCAGCGGCCTCCTCCTCCTTCTCGGCGACCAACTTGAGGAGCTTCGCATTGTCATCCATGAGTTGCTCGACGAGGCCGGTTGCCTTGTCAACCGAGGCATCACTGATCTTGAGCAGCTTCATCAAGCCGTCGACTAGCTCCTGTTGCATAGTGATGCCAGCGAGAATGTAGTCGTCGCCGGCGAAGGACTTCAGGAACGCCGGATCGTCACGATGCGCGACGTTGCGAATGTGCTTGTGAGAGCCCTCGCGTGCCCGTGAGAGCTCGTTTGAGGGCTCCGCGGCGCGCCAGGACATCTCTGCTGCGGCCGCGGCTTCATGGCGGGACCTCTCTAGTGCTTCTACGGCCTAGGTCTTTGCTGCCTGGTTATATGTCCACCCTAAACTCCTCCTACCGGTCATGGCGCTATGACTTGATAGAGAAAACCAGTTTTGTGGGTGATGAGGAGAGGAACTGTGAAGTAATTTTCGAGTGGGTAGTTTTTATAGTGCGGTGCTAAGTGTGAACACATATTAGGTTGAAGGTGTGAATAGATTTGCAATTACTTATTGCATTGTAATCAGCAATGTGACGAGAAACAAGGTCAAAATTTATTGATGGCAGAAGGTTGACCATGTGGTTGCTCGCCATTGAGGCGGCCGCAACGCGCTCTGCTCTGGCGTACCTGCGCGCGCTCTGCTCACCGTTGAGGCAAAGTTACAATGGCAACGGTAAATAATTCTTAATAATTGTCTTACATATCCAGGATAATTTAAAATGCCAAATGCGGCAAGGCCCAGAACACTCACGACCTACATATGCATACAATTATAATAAAATATAAGCTAAAAGGCTGAGTTGGCGTCCTTCCGACGATGGTCTTCTCGGACTCCATGATCAGCATAGCACCCTTGCGGCCGTTCACTCCGAGTTTCCCAACCCGCCTCCGCCTACGGAGCTGCTGGCGCTAGGAGGCTCTTAGGGCTGCTGGGCCTCTTCCAGAAGAGCTTGACAGCGTGCAATCGCGCGCATGAAAACTCCGCGGAACCGTTCCATTTCCATGTCTATGGTCTTGTAGCAAATTTCGTCGGTCACTTGCATCCTTAGGATATCATGTTGACGATGTTCTACTTCGTAGGGGATGTCAACTCCGCCAAGGATGCGCTCGAGCCTGGCCACCACATCATTGGGATCGAGGTTGACATGGCCGCCGCGGGCAATGATGAAGCCGTAGACTGCCTTTATCTTGACTGAATCGTGGAGGTCCTCTGCCCATTCCTTGGGGGGCATCAGGCTCTCGATGAGCACTAGTGACGGCGGCTCTTCGGGTGGGTCGACGATCATGCCGCCGAGCAGCTCTAGATCTTTTGCAAAGTGGATGGCAAACTGCTCATCACACCTCCTCTGCAATATGTCAATTGTGCTCCCAAGGACTGTGACGCCGATATCGCTGCCGATGGGCCAAGGTGGCTGCACCGGCCGATGAAGCTCTTGCTCCCCGACCTGCTCCGACTCGTTCTCCTCGCCGAAGATGTAACGCAGGTAGGCGTCGACGTCGAAGCTTGGGTCATTGCCTAGCATGCTTGGAATAACTAATGGTAGATGGGTGAGGACTAGATCTTCGCAGAGTGTCGCGGCGGTGTATTGCCGCCTAGGTTATATGCAGCAAGCCATTAGCTGGTTGCGGGAAACCGGTGAGGGAATAGGCGTGGATTTTACAATTCATCCATGTGAAGGGTGGGAAGACTAAGTGGAGCACACACACAACTTGAATACCGTATATGGTGCCACGTGTTATTTATCACACAAGTGTTAACATAAGGAAACGTATGTGTAACTTACTAATCATCGCACATGAGTACTTGCGGACGCATCGTGTGTGATACTCCTATCCACCGCAAGCAACTAGTTTGCATTTTTCAAAGTTTTTTGTACACCAGAATCGCACATGAACTAACTCTATTAACCATCCGTGTTGTAATTTCTCATCGCAAACAGTTCATCTGAGTCGGTTGTTTGGCACTATCACACACATATTGTTAAGTTGAACCATTTTTGTTGCGCTTTCTAATCCAAAACAGTTTGTCTGAGTGAACCGTATGCCTTATATCACACACACCTTGATCTGGCTAACCGTTTATGTTGCACTCCCTAATAGCAAATGGTTCATCGGAGCGAACCGTATGCCGTATATCGCACACACATTGATATGATTGTCGTATCTGTTGTTCTACCTCATCGCAAATAGTTCGAACGAGTTAACCGTGTGGCCTCAATCGCACACGCAACTAAAATCTGAACCATGTTTGATGCATCCTCCATCGCAAACATTTTGCACCTTTTTGACGGTTTTCATACACCATCGTTTGCGATTATTGCATCGCACACCGTTTCTTGAAGGGTCTTTGATCATAGTGTCACCTTAGCAGCATCCTATAGTAGTGTGCATAAGTAGTGGAAATGCATGATAAGTATAGCAACCTTAACATCAAACAAATATAGAAAAGGTAAACAACATCATCTCCAAATGATAGCTTGAATGTGTTGGTTTCAGCATGATGTTAAAGCAGGTATAAAATGGAAGGCAATGTTACCGACAACAGGCTTAACAGCCATCAAATATTGTAATTCAAACTGGTATTGTTAAAAATGAATAGAACGTAGGTAATGCTTAAACATCACACTGGATAAATGTGTAAAACTGAAATAAAGGGCCTGTGTTAACTACACCAGGAATAATGGAACCAGATATAGCCGTTCAAACTGGTATTGATGTAGTCGAGCGGCACAGTTCCGGCTTGCACATAATGAACAACACATTGTGAATGACTAAAATAAACAAGGCATAAATAACCAGTATAACAACCAAATATAGCCATTGAAAACTAGACAGAGTCTCACTTCAACCAACCTAACAAGCAAATACAGATAAACAGGGCATATGCTTGAAAACTGGACAAATGCTCACTACAACCAACCTAACAAGCAGATACAGATAAACAAGGCATTTGCTTGATAACTGGACAAATGCTAAAAAAATCAACCTAATAACCAAATACAGATAAACAAGGCATCTGCTTGATAACTGGACAAATGCTCACTACAGCCAAACTAAGAACCAAATACATATAAACAAGGCATCTGCTCGATAACTGGAAAAATGCTCACTCCAACCAACTTAACAACCAAATACAGATAAACAAGGCATCTACTCACAATAAACAACCGAATATAGCCATTCATGAAACTGAAGTGGACAATTCATACTTAAACATCAGATAGCCCTCTTGAACAATACATTTTTGCATAACTGAAATAATTAAACATGGCACAGTTAAAGCACCGCACGACAAATGCTACTACAACAAAGGGTATGGGTTGGCAAGCTAGAAAATGTAAGATTTGCTGATAGAATGTTGCCTCACATTTCATGGACGGGATCCTTCCAGTTGGAAGAGCACAAACCCATGGTGCGCTCTCTGATGTCACAGATGGGTTGTTTCACCTTGAAAGAACCTTCGTGGGTGCCCTCCTCAAGGTTGGGATTTGGACGACGACTTAACCGACATGCTCGACTTCGACTCCGAAGACATCGATGATATGGAGGCCGATGAAGGAGATGATGAAGAACCAGCGCCTATTAGGCCCTGGAAAGCCACCTCGTCATATGACATATACATGGTGGATACCCCAAAAGAGGGAGATGGCGATGGAACAGCAGAGGATGACCCCTCCAAGAAACAGCCTAAGCGCCGGCGTCAGCGGCGCTGCTCAAAATCCCGCCAAAACAAACACGGTGATTCCAGCACGGGAGATAACAATACTCCGGAAAGCGCCGAAGAAAACCCCCTCCAGCAAGATTTAGCACAGGAGGATGGAGAAACCAGCCTCATGAGAGAGCGGCAGACAGAGAGGTCGAGGACGATAATTATATGCCTCCCTCCGAAGACGAGGCAAGCCTTGACGACGACGAATTCGTCGTGCCAGAGGATCCCGTCGAGCAAGAGCGTTTTCAACGCAGTCTTATAGCCACGGCAAGAAGCCTCAAGAAAAAACAGCAACAACTTAGAGCTGATCAAGATTTGCTAGTTGGCAGATGGACTGAAGTCCTTGCGGCCAAACAGCATAAACTCGAACGCCCCTCCAAGAGCAACCCAAAGCGCAGGTTGGTACCCCAATTAGAGGAGGAAGCACTTGATGCGGCCGACCAGCCACCTCGTGGCTGCGATAGAGAGGCCTCTCGGCCCTCCACTCAAGCCGCACTCCATACCAAGGCACGGGAATATGCGCCGGACTTACGAGATATGTTGGAGGACAAGGCTAGACAAACAAGATCGATCTACAGATCGCGTGGGCGCCCCACGGCTCGAGATGGCATCCGTCACGCCGGCCACAAATTCGGCAGGGCCGAACACAGTAGACAAGGCTCACTGGAGCTACGCCATGATATAGCCCAGTACAGAGGCGCCGCACACCCACTCTGCTTCACAGACGAAATAATGGATCATCAAATCCCCGAGGGTTTCAAACCCGTAAACATCGAATCATATGATGGCACAACAGATCCTGCGGTATGGATTGAGGATTATCTCCTTCATATCCACATGGCCCACGGCGATGATTTCCATGCCATCAAATACCTCCCACTCTAGCTTAAAGGACCAGCTCGACACTGGCTTAACAGCTTGCCAACAAGATCAATCAGTTGTTGGGAGGACCTGGAAGCCGCATTCCTCGACAATTTCCAGGGCACTTATGTGCGACCCCGAGATGCCGATGACCTAAGTCACGTAATTCAGCAGCCAGATGAATCGGCCAAGCAATTCTGGACACGGTTCCTAACAAAGAAAAATCAAATAGTCGACTGTCCGGACACTGAGGCCCTAGCAGCCTTCAACCACAATATCCGTGACGAGTGACTGGCCCGGCACCTTGGACAGGAAAAGCCGAAATCTATGGCAGCACTCACGACACTCATGACCCGCTTTTGCGTGGGAGAAGACAGCTGGCTTGCTCGTAGCAACAATATAACCAAGAACCCTGGTAATTCGGACACCAGGGACAGTAGTGGCAGGTCGCGTCGAACCAAGCTGAAGCGCCGCATTAACAGCGACAATGCTGAGGATACGGCAGTTAATGCCGGATTCAGAGGCTCTAAATCCGGTCAGCAGAAGAAACCATTCAAAAGGAATCCTAGGGGCCCGTCCAGTTTGGACCAAATACTCGACCGCTTATGCCAGATACATGGCACCCCCGAAAAGCCGGCCAATCGCACCAACAGGGATTGTTGGGTGTTCAAGCAGGCATGCAAGTTAAACGCCGAAAACGAAAACAAGGGGCTGCATAGCGATGACGACGAGGAGCCCCAGCCGCCGAACAACAGTGGACAGAAGGGTTTTCCCCCACAAGTACGGACGGTGAACATGATATATGCAACCCACATCCCCAAGAGGGAGCGGAAGCGCGCGTTAAGGGACGTATACGCGACAGAGCCAGTCGCCCCAAAGTTCAAACCATTGTCCTCCTGCCCGATCACCTTTGATCGAAGGGACCACCCCACTAGAACCCGTCATGGCGGATTCGCCAAATTGGTTCTAGACCGAATTATTGATGGATTTCATCTCACTAGAGTCCTTATGGACGGCGGCAGCAGCCTGAACCTGCTTTACCAGGATACAGTGCGGAAAATGGGCATAGATCCCTCGAGGATTAAGCCCACCAAAACGACCTTTAAAGGCGTAATACCAGGTGTAGAGGCCAACTGTACAGGCTCAGTCACACTTGAAGTGGTCTTGGGATCTCCGGATAATTTCCGAAGCGAGGAGTTAATCTTCTACATAGTCCCGTTTTGCGGTGGCTATCATGCACTGCTCGGGCGAACCGCATTCACCAAGTTCAATGCGGTACCGCATTATGCATACCTTAAGCTCAAGATGCCAGGCCCTCGAAGAGTAATTACGGTCAATGGAAACACCGAACGCTCCCTCCGAACGGAGGAGCACACGGCGGCCCTTACAACGGAAGTACAAAGCAGCCTCTCCAGGCAGTTCTCCAGTCCGGCCAGTACACGACTGAACATCTTCAAGCGCGCCCGGAGTAACCTACAACAAGATCGCCTGGCACGATCCGAGCAGGCGTAGCAATGCGGCCCCAACCCCAACCCTCGCAAAAAGGCGACGCCAGTACTTTGCATACATAACTACGCTCTAGAGATACCATGGGCACAGGGGGAGGGGTGTTGGGGAACGCAGTAGTTTCAAAAATTTTCCTACGCACATGCAAGATCATGGTGATGCACAGCAACGAGAGGGGAGAGTGTTGTCTACGTACCAACGCAGACCGACTGCGGAAGCGATCACACAACATAGAGGAAGTAGTCGTACGTCTTCTTCCCGATCCGTCCGATCCAAGCACCGTTACTCCGGCACCTCCGAGTTCTTAGCACACGTTCAGCTCGATGACGTTCCTCGGGCTCCGATCCAGCAAAGCGTCGAGGAAGAGTTCCGTCAGCACGACGGCGTGGTGACGATCTTGATGTACTACCGACGCAGGGCTTCGCCTAAGCACTGTAACGGTATGATCGAGGTGGAATTTGGTGGCAGGGGGCACCGCACACGGCTAAGGAACGATCTCAAGGATCAACTTGTGTGTCTTGGGGTGCCCCCTGCCCCCGTATATAAAGGTTGGAGGAGGGGGAGCTGGCCGGCCAGATAGAGGGAGGCGCAGGAGGAGTCCTACTCCTACCGGGAGTAGGACTCCCCCCTCCAATCCTAGTCCAACTAGGAATCCTTAAAGGGGACAGAAAGAGAGGTGGCCGGCCCCTCTCCTAGTCCTAATAGGACTAGGGAGAGGGGGGGAGGCGCAGCCCTATGTGGGCTGCCCTCTCACCTTTCCACTAAGGCCCATGTTGGCCCATTTGGCTCCCGGGGGGTTCCGGTAACCCTCCCGGTAATCCGGTAAAATCCCGATTTCACCCGGAACACTTCCGATGTCCAAACATAGGCTTCCAATATATCAATCTTTACGTCTCGACCATTTCGAGACTCCTCGTCATGTCCGTGATCTCATCCGGGACTCCGAACAACCTTCGGTACATCAAAATGCATAAACTCATAATAACTTTCATCGTAACGTTAAGCGTGCGGACCCTACGGTTCGAGAATAATGTAGACATGACCGAGACACGTCTCCGGTCAATAACCAATAGCGGGACCTGGATGCCCATATTGGCTCCTACATATTCTACGAAGATCTTTATCGGTCAGACCGCATAACAACATACGTTGTTCCCTTTGTCATCGGTATGTTACTTGCCCGAGATTCGATCGTCGGTATCCAATACCTAGTTCAATCTCGTTACCGGCAAGTCTCTTTACTCGTTCTGTAATACATCATCTCACAACTAACATATTAGTTGCAGTGCTTGCAAGGCTTATGTGATGTGTATTGCCGAGAGGGCCCAGAGATACCTCTCCGACAATCGGAGTGACAAACCCTAATCTCGAAATACGCCAACCCAACATCTACCATTGGAGACACCTGTAGTACTCCTTTATAATCACCCAGTTACGTTGTGACGTTTGGTAGTACCCAAAGTGTTCCTCTGGTAAACGGGAGTTGCATAATCTCATAGTTATAGGAACATGTATAAGTCATGAAGAAAAGCAATAGCAACATACTAAACGATCGGGTGCTAAGCTAATGGAATGGGTCATGTCAATCATATCATTCAACTAATGATGTGACCTCGTTAATCAAATAACAACTCTTTGTTCATGGTTAGGAAACATAACCATCTTTGATTAACGAGCTAGTCTAGTAGAGGCATACTAGTGACACTCTGTTTGTCTATGTATTCACACATGTATTATGTTTCCGGTTAATACAATTCTAGCATGAATAATAAACATTTATCATGATATAAGGAAATAAATAATAACTTTATTATTGCCTCTAGGGCATATTTCCTTCAGTCTCCCACTTGCACTAGAGTCAATAATCTAGCTCACATCACCATGTGATTTAACAGCAATAGTTCACATCACCATGTGATTAACACCCATAGTTCACATCGTCATGTGACCAACACTCAAAGGGTTTACTAGAGTCAGTAATCTAGTTCACATATCTATGTGATTAACACCCAAAGAGTACTAAGGTGTGATCATGTTTTGCTTGTGAGATAATTTTAGTCAACGGGTCTGTCACATTCAGATCCGTGAGTATTTTGCAAGGTCTATGTCTACAATGCTCTATACGGAGCTACTCTAGCTAATTGCTCCCACTTTCAATATGTATCCAGATTGAGACTTAGAATTATCTGGATCAGTGTCCAAAACTTGCATCGACGTAACCCTTTACGACGAACCTTTTTGTCACGTCCATAATCGAGAAACATATCCTTATTTCACTAAGGATAATTCTGACCGCTGTCCAGTGATCTACTCCTAGATCACTATTGTACTCCCTTGCTAAATCAGTGCAGGGTATACAATAGATCTGGTACACAGCATGACATACTTTATAGAACCTATGGCCAAGGCATAGGGAATGACTTTCATTCTCTTTCTTTCTTCTGCCGTGGTCGGGCTTTGAGTCTTACTCAACTTCACACCTTATAGTACAGGCAAGAACTCTTTCTTTGACTGCTCCATTTTGAACTACTTCAAAATCTTTGTCAAGGCATGTACTCATTGAAAGAACTTATCAAGCGTCTTTGATCTATCTCTATAGATCTTGAAGCTCAATATGTAAGCAGCTTCATCGAAGTCTTTCTTTGAAAAACTCCTTTCAAACACTCCTTTATGCTTTACAGAATAATTCTACATTATTTCCGATCAACAATATGTCATTCACATATACTTATCAGAAATGTTGTAGTGCTCCCACTCACTTTCTTGTAAATACAGGCTTCACCGCAAGTCTGTATAAAACTATATGCTTTGATCAACTTATCAAAGCGTATATTCCAACTCCGAGATGCTTGCACCAGTCCACAGATGGATCGCTGGTGCTTGCACATTTTGTTAGCATCTTTCGGATTGACAAAACCTTCTGTTGCATCATATACAACTCTTCTTTAATAAATCCATTAAGGAATGCAGTTTTGTTTATCCATTTGCCAGATTTCATAAAATGCGGCAATTGCTAACATGATTCGGACAGACTTTAAGCATAGATACGAGTGAGAAAATCTCATCGTAGTCAACACCTTGAACTTGTCGAAAACCTTTTGCGACAATTCTAGCTTTGTAGATAGTAACACTACTATCAGCATCCGTCTTCCTCTTGAAGATCCATTTATTTTCTATTGCTTGCCGATCATCAGGCAAGTCAACCAAAGTCCATACTTTGTTCTCATACATGGATCATATCTCAGATTTCATGGCTTCAAGCCACTTTGCGGAATCTGGGCTCACCATCGCTTCTTCATAGTTCGTAGGTTCATCATGATCTAGTAGCATGACTTCAGAAAAGGATTACCGTACCACTCTGGCGCGGATCTTACTCTGGTTGATCTACGAGGTTCAGTAGTATCTTGTTCTGAAGTTTCATGATCATCATCATTAGCTTCCTCACTAACTGGTGTAGGTGTCACAGAAACAGTTTTCTGTGATGTTCTACTTTCCAACAAGGGAGGAGGTACAGTTACCTCGTCAAGTTCTACTTTCCTCCCACTCACTTCTTTCGAGAGAAATTCCTTCTCCAGAAAATTTCCGAATTTTAGCAACAAAAGTCTTGCCTTCGGATCTGTGATAGAAGGTGTATCCAATAGTTTCCTTTGGATATCCTATGAAGACGCACTTCTCCGATTTGAGTTTGAGCTTATTAGGATGAAACCTTTTCATATAAGCATCACAACCCCAAACTTTAAGAAACGACAGCTTAGGTTTCTTGCCAAACCATAGTTCACACGGTGTGGTCTCAACGGATTTATATGGTGCCCTATTTAACGTGAATGCAGCTGTCTCTAATGCATGACCCCAAAAACGATAGTGGTAAATCGGTAAGAAACATCATATTTTGCACTATATCCAATAAAGTACGGTTATGACGTTCGGACACACCATTATGCTGTGGTGTTCCAGGTGGCGTGAGTAGTGAAACTATTTCACATTGTTTTTAACTGAAGACCAAACTCGTAACTCAAATACTCTTCTCTATGATCAGATCATAGAAACTTTATTTTCTTGTTACGATGATTTTTCACTTCATTCTAAATTTCTTTGAACTTTTCAAATGTTTCAGACTTATGTTTCATCAAGTAGATATACTCATATCTGCTCAAATCATCTGTGAAGATCAGAAAATAATGATACCTGTCGCGAGCCTCAATATTCATCGGACCACATACATCAGTATGTATGATTTCCAACAAATCTTTTGCTTGCTCCATTGTTCCGAAGAACGGCGTTTTAGTCATCTTGCCCAAAAGGCATGGTTTACAAGCATCAAGTGATTCATAATCAAGTGATTCCGAAAGCCCATCAGCATGGAGTTTCTTCATGCGCTTTACACCAATATGACCTAAACGGTAGTGCCACGAATAAGTTGCACTATCATTATTAACTTTGCATCTTTTGGTTTCAATAATATGAATATGTGTATTATTAAGATCGAGATCCAATGAACTGTTTTCATTGGGTGTTTAACCATATTAGGTTTTATTCATGTAAACAGAACAACAATTTATTCTCTTACTTAAATGAATAACCGTATTACAATAAACATGATCAAATCATATTCATGTTCAACGCAAACACCAAATAACACTTATTTAGGTTCAACACTAATCCCGAAATTATAGGGAGTGTGCGATGATGATCATATCAATCTTGGAACCACTTCCAGTACACATCGTCACTTCACGCTTAACTAGTCTCTGTTTATTCTGCAACTCCCGTTTCGAGTTACTAATCTTAGCAACTGAACTAGTATCAAATACTGAGGGTTTGCTATAAACACTAGTAAAGTACACATCAATAACATGTATATCAAATATACTTATGTTCACTTTGCCATCTTTCTTATCCGCCAATCACTTGGGGTAGTTCCGCTTCCAGTGACCAGTCCCTTTGCAGTAGAAGCACTTAGTCTCAGGCTTAGGATCAGACTTGGGCTTCTTCACTTGAGCAGCAACTTGCTTGCCGTTCTTCTTGAAGTTCCCCTTCTTCCCTTTGCCCTTTTCTTGAAACTAGTGGTCTTGTCAACCATCAACACTTGATGTTTTTCTTGATTTCTACCTTCGTTGATTTCAGCATCACGAAGAGCTTGGGAGTTGTTTCTGTTATCCCTTGCATATTATAGTTCATCACGAAGTTCTACTAACTTGGTGATGGTGGCTAGAGAATTCTGTCAATCACTATCTTATCTGGAAGATTAACTCCCACTTGATTCAAGCGATTGTAGTACCCAGACAATCTGAGCACATGCTCACTAGTTGAGCGATTCTCCTCCATCTTTTAGCTATAGAACTTGTTGGAGACTTCATATCTCTCAACTCGGGTATTTGCTTGAAATATTAACTTCAACTCCTGGAACATCTCATATGGTCCATGACGTTCAAAACGTCTTTGAAGTCCCGATTCTAAGCCATTAAGCACGGTGCACTAAACTATCAAGTAGTCATCATATTGAGCTAGCCAAACATTCATAACGTCTGCATCTGCTCCTGCAATAGGTCTGTCACCTAGCGGTGCATCAAGGACATAATTCTTCTGTGCAGCAATGAGGATAAACCTCAGATCACGGATCCAATCCGCATCATTGCTACTAACATCTTTCAACACAATTTTCTCTAGGAACATATCAAAAATAAACACAGGGAAGCAACAACGCGAGCTATTGATCTACAACATAATTTGCAAAATACTACCAGGACTAACTTCATGATAATTTTTAAGTTCAGTTAATCAAATTACTTAGGAACTCCCACTTAGATAGACATCCCTCTAATCCTCTAAGTGATCACGTGATCCAAATCAACTAAACCATAACCGATCATCACGTGAGATGGAGTAGTTTTCAATGGTGAACATCGTCATGTTGATCATATCTACTATATGATTCACGCTCGACCTTTCGATCTCCATGTTCCGAGGCAATATCTGTATATGCTTGGCTCGTCAAGTATAACCTGAGTATTCCGCGTGTGCAACTGTTTTGCACCCGTTGTATTTGAACGTAGAGCCTATCACACCCGATCATCACGTGGTGTCTCACCACGAAGAACTTTCGCAACGGTGCATACTCAGGGAGAACACTTCTTGATAATTTAGTGAGAGATCATCTTATAATGCTACCGTCAATCAAAGCAAGAGAAGATGCATAAAAGATAAACATCACATGCAATCAATATAAGTGATATGATATGGCCATCATCATCTTGTGCTTGTGATCTCCATCTCCGAAGCACCGTCATGATCACCATCGTCACCGGCGCGACACCTTGATCTCCATCGTAGCATCGTTGTCGTCTTCGCCAATCTTATGCTTCCACGACTATCACTACCGCTTAGCAATAAAGTAAAGCATTACATCGCGATTGCATTGCATACAATAAAGCGACAACCATATGGATCCTGCCAGTTGCCGATAACTCGGTTACAAAACATGATCATCTCATACAATAAAATCAGCATCATGCCTTGACCATATCACATCACAACATGCCCTGCAAAAACAAGTTAGACGTCCTCTACTTTGTTGTTGCAAGTTTTACGTGGCTGCTACGGGCTTAAGTAAGAACTCATCTCACCTACGCATCAAAACCACAACGATAGTTCGTCAAATAGACTCCGTTTTAACCTTCTCAAGGACCGGGCGTAGTCACACTTGGTTCAACTAAAGTTGGAGAGACAGTCTTCCGCAAGCCATCTATGTGCAAAGCACGTCGAGG
The DNA here is from genome assembly GCA_034509565.1 of Triticum monococcum. NCBI lineage: Eukaryota > Viridiplantae > Streptophyta > Magnoliopsida > Poales > Poaceae > Triticum > Triticum monococcum. Next base: position 483,676,305 of record CM067843.1, read on the forward strand.
GAACCGGTCTCGCGTAAGAGTACGCGTAAGGTTGGTCCGGATCGTCTCGTCCAACAATACCGCCGAACCAAAGTATGACATGCTGGTAGGCAGTATGACTTGTATCGCCCACAACTCACTTGTGTTCTACTCATGCATATAACATCAAACCATAAAAACCTAGGCTCGGATGCCACTGTTGGGGAACGCAGTAATTTCAAAAAATTTCCTACGCACACGCAAGATCATGGTGATGCACAGCAACGAGAGGGGAGAGTGTTGTCTACGTACCAACGCAGACCGACTGCGGAAGCGATCACACAACGTAGAGGAAGTAGTCGTACGTCTTCTTCCCGATCCGACCGATCCAAGCACCGTTACTCCGGCACCTCCGAGTTCTTAGCACATGTTCAGCTCGATGACGTTCCTCGGGCTCCGATCCAGCAAAGCGTCGAGGAAGAGTTCCGTCAGCACGACGGCGTGGTGACGATCTTGATGTACTACTGACGCAGGGCTTCGCCTAAGCACTGTAACGGTATGATCGAGGTGGAATTTGGTGGCAGGGGGCACCGCACACGGCTAAGGAACGATCTCAAGGATCAACTTGTGTGTCTTGGGGTGCGCCCTGCCCCCGTATATAAAGGTTGGAGGAGGGGGAGCTGGCCGGCCAGATAGAGGGAGGCGCAGGAGGAGTCCTACTCCTACCGGGAGTAGGACTCCCCCCTCCAATCCTAGTCCAACTAGGAATCCTTAAAGGGGAGAGAAAGAGAGGTGGCCGGCCCCTCTCCTAGTCCTAATAGGACTAGGGAGAGGGGGGGAGGCGCAGCCCTATGTGGGCTGCCCTCTCACCTTTCCACTAAGGCCCATGTTGGCCCATTTGGCTCCCGGGGGGTTCCGGTAACCCTCCCGGTAATCCGGTAAAATCCCGATTTCACCCGGAACACTTCCGATGTCGGTATCCAATACCTAGTTCAATCTCGTTACCGGCAAGTCTCTTTACTCGTTCTGTAATACATCATCTCACAACTAACATATTAGTTGCAGTGCTTGCAAGGCTTATGTGATGTGTATTGCCGAGAGGGCCCAGAGATACCTCTCCGACAATCGGAGTGACAAACCCTAATCTCGAAATACGCCAACCCAACATCTACCATTGGAGACACCTGTAGTACTCCTTTATAATCACCCAGTTACGTTGTGACGTTTGGTAGTACCCAAAGTGTTCCTCTGGTAAACGGGAGTTGCATAATCTCATAGTTATAGGAACATGTATAAGTCATGAAGAAAAGCAATAGCAACATACTAAACAATCGGGTGCTAAGCTAATGGAATGGGTCATGTCAATCAGATCATTCAACTAATGATGTGACCTCGTTAATCAAATAACAACTCTTTGTTCATGGTTAGGAAACATAACCATCTTTGATTAACGAGCTAGTCTAGTAGAGGCATACTAGTGACACTCTGTTTGTCTATGTATTCACACATGTATTATGTTTCCGGTTAATACCATTCTAGCATGAATAATAAACATTTATCATGATATAAGGAAATAAATAATAACTTTATTATTGCCTCTAGGGCATATTTCCTTCAAGGGGCACCATCACGGCACGCCCGAAACACGGCTTAAACCGCACCAGGGGCTGCCAATTTTTTAATTTTCTCTTACTCTCAGTACTCCACACTTCGGAAGGCCTGTTCAGCAGTTCAATTGCCGCACAAACAATGCAAGAACCAGTGAAGCAGACAAGCGACGCTGCATTATGGAACTCCCAGGTGGTCTCTATCACGAGCAGTATACCTGTTTCGCATATTATTCCACAGCTTGCCCCTGGAGCGGACATGTTAAATAGTCCAACCTTTTGCTTATCGCATTAATTGTATCGTCCTGCTTTGATCGCAGCTCTCTTTAATAAACAATGCATAGCTTTTGTCTATTTTTGCATTACTCTTATATATATATATATATATATATATATATATATATATATGTTCCTTAAACGACATGTTGCACCCGTACACTTTGGTACGGCCAAACTACGCCAGGGGCTTCAGTACCCCTCAACAAGGTGTGAGAAGTCCGAACACTTTAACAAGTGCGACACCCCGAACTTATAGCATTATATGCATCGGCTCCGAATCATGTCTTGGGTCAATAGTTGGGTTTGCCCGGCTCCTATGTTTTGGTTCCTTACGTTCCGCTATATCGGCTAAGGTAGCACTAGGCGAACCACTGCGATTGTGCCCCGGTTGACCTGGGTCGAGCACCTCAGTGGAGAAAGCTAAAACTGACCGTCATGATGAGGCGAGAGCTGGTCGCTGTTCAAGAGGTCTTTTCGAGTCCTTAAAGACTTACGCCGCTTAGGGCGAGGAGCCAGCTCTGTCCGGCCAAGGCGTGGATAGCGCCCCGAACTCGGTCTTCTGAATACTAGGGGCTTCGCCGAAATTTAAAATTATAGAATTCTATGGCTAAGTGAGAGTGTTCACACATTATAGTCCGATTGCCTTGTTCGTTGGGCTGAGCGCCTCCCTCGAAGGACCCAAACATGGGAAAAAGAGCCCTCGGGTTTATCCCTGAACACCCCAGCACTAGCGGCATGGGGACAGAAGCCGACGACTCGCCATCTCTCAGAATTGATAAACAGCCGCACAGAAGGTAATATTTTAAATTCAAACAGCATCGCTTAAGCGCATATGAACAAGTTTTCATCGCACAGGATAAAACAAGCGAGTTTTACTCAAACATTACATCCATAGAACATTCGTCCGCCACAAGGCGGGCACCCTTCAGAACATCCTTATAATAATTTTCGGGCTTGCAATGCTCTTTCCCCGGTGGTGGCCCGTCCTTCACCAGCTTCTCAGCATCCATCTTGCCCTAGTGCACCTTCGCACGGGCAAGGGCCCTACGGGCACCTTCAATGCAGATGGAGCGCTTGATGACTTCGAGCCTTGGACATGCCTCCACCAGCCGCCGCACCAGCCCGAAATAGCTCCCAGGGTGAGCCTCTCCAGGCCATAGCCGAACTATAAGGCCCTTCATGGCCTGTTCGGCCGCCTTGTGGAGCTCGACCAGTTGCTTCAACTGGCCGCTCAGGGGCACGGGGTGTCCGGCCTCAGCGTACTGAGACCAGAACACCTTCTCCGTCGAGCTGCCCTCCTCGGCTTGATAGAATGCGGCGGCATCAGATATACTCTGGGGAAGATCTGCGAACGCGCCTAGAGAACTCCGGATTTGGGTAAGTAACAAGTAACTCACGCTTACGTGTTTACTTTGCATAAAGAATGTCTTACCCGCCTCTATCTTCTTCTGGGATTCGGCCTTGGCAGACTTGGCACTTTCAGTAGCCGCCGCGAGCTCGGACGCTCGCGTCCTTGAGTCACGCTCCAAACTCTCATGTTTTTCCATGAGAGCCTAGAGCTCTTGCCGCACCTTGCCAACCTCGGCCTCATACTTTTCTTGCTTAGTGCGCTCCACGGCCGATCTCTTCTCGGCCTCGAGCAGGGCTTGCTTCAGGGTCGCCACCTTAGATGTGGCCCCTACAATAGCCACGATAATCCTGTCATTTTTGCAATTGCACCTTTATATATAATATATATGTTTAATTTAAACAAGGTATTTCTTACCTTCATTGTCCTCGAGCTACTTCTTGGCACGTCCGAGCTCTTGCTCGGACCGCTCGAGGTCCTGCTTTAGCACGTCCACCTCCGCAGTTAGTGCAGCGGACACCAGCAGGGAAGCCTGCACACGCATATTGACTCTTTTTTTAGACTCCTGTGATTTTTAGTTGATCCTCTATTCGACTTTTCTTTCCGAATGCCAAACAGAGCATCAGGGGCTACTGTCTATGCGGTAATGTTATTTACACATTCTTTACTTACCTCAAAGCCTGTTAAAAGGCTTGTATAAGCTTCAGTCAGTCCGCTCTTGGCGGACTGAACCTTCTAGACCACCGCACTCATAATGGTGCGGTGCCCCTCGTCGATGGAGGCGCCTTGGAGCGCCTCCAGCAGATTGTCTGGCGCCTCCGGTTGGACGGAGGTCGCCGGCACGATGGGCTTGCTCCTCTTGGAAGGAGGTCCCCCGCCGGACTCTGGATCCTTTGAAGGTTCCGGAGCGGTGTCCAGCCTAGGGCCGGACTTGGAGCCCTGGGAGGTTTCGTCCCCTTTACTCCTGGAGTCCGGGAGGCCGCCTTGCGGCGCCTCCAGGACCACCTCCTCCCGGATTGGAACCTATGGGGACAACACTTCGGTGTCGTCCGTAGGGCGGGGGGAGGAAGCCATCGGCAGCGAGTTCACGTCCGACGAGTCCAGTGAGCCGCTTGACGATGCGTCGAGCCGGTCTTTGGGTGGGCTGCATAATCATATTCGACATAAGGGAAAGCTGTGCAATAAACGAATACTATGAAATCACTCCGGTATCCGGATACTTACGATTTCGCCAGGGGCTTGGCCCTGGGCGGCCACTCCTCTTCACCGTCGTCGGCGTTGGTGGAGTAGTCCGAAGGAGGGGTTCTCGCCTTCTTGGACCCTTCAGCCTCCCTAGTTGGGGTGGCCTTCCTTTTCTTCCCTTCCCCCACTGGAGGGGGAGGGGTTTCTTCTTCCTCCTCCTCGTCTTCACGGGAGGAATGCACCTCCGAACCGTCGGATGATGGATCCGATGCCTCCGAGCGTTGGGCACTCTTTCGAGTCCCCGTGGCCTTCTTCTTGGCCTTCTTCTCCGGCACCACACAGGGTGCCAGAACCAGCAGCTTCGCCAAGTAGGCATCGACTAGGTCTTCGGGCAAAGGTGCCGGACAGTTGATCCGTCCGGACTTCGCCTGCCAATCCTGTGAAAGGTAAGGGAGCTTAGATCCCGCACAGAGTTAAACTATGAAAAACTAGTGCCCTGTAAAAAGTATGAAAAGCTCACCGCGCTAGTGTGGCGCTGCGCGCAGAATCTGCGATCCTCGGTAGCGGATGCGGGAGCCTCGGCGCCTTTGAAAAGCACCTTCCAGGCATCTTCGTACGTCGTGTCAAAGAGCCTGCTCAGAGTTTGGTGTCGTGCCGGATCGAACTCTCACAGGTTGAAAGCCCGTTGTTGACACGGGAGGATCAAGTGGATGAGCATAACCTGGACTATGTTGACAAGCCTGAGCTGCTTGTTCACCAGGGATTGGATGCATGTTTGTAGTCCGGTCACCTCCTTTTGGCTGCCCCACGACAGACCCATCTCTTTCCAGGACGTGAGCCGCGTTGGAGGTCCGGACCGGAACTCGGGGGCTGTGACCCACTTAGGGTCGCACGGCTTGGTGATGTAAAACCACCCTCATTGCCACCCCTTCAGGCTCTCCACAAAGGAGCCCTCGAGCCATAGGACGTAGGCCATCTTTCCCACCATGGCGCCTCCGCACTCCGCCTGGTTGCTGCACACCACCTTCGGCTTGATGTTGCAGGTGTTGAGCCATAGGCCGAAATGGGGGCGGATGCGTAGGAAAGCCTCGCACACGACGAAAAACGCCGAGATGTTGAGGACAAAATTCGGGGCCAGATCATGGAAATCCAGGCCGTAGTAGAACATGAGCCCCCGGACAAATGGGTGGAGAGGGAAGCCCAGTCCGCGGAGGAAATGGGGGAGGAATACCACCCTCTCATGGGGCCTGGGAGTGGGGATGAGCTGCCCCATTTTGGGAAGCCGGTGTGCGATGTCGCTAGCCAGATATCCGGCCTTCCTCGGCTTTTTGATGTGTCCCTCCGTGATGGAGGAGACCATCCACTTGCCTCCCGCTCTGCACATGACTGGAGAAGGTTGAGGAGGTAGTGCGGACTTGGGCGCTGGAGCTCGAGTGCGCAAGAATGGATTGGCGAAGGAGGAAGAAGGCGTAGGTGAAAAGGTGGATCCTTATCCCCTTATATGGGTGGACGCAACTACATGTCCCCACCAGCCTGGTAAAACTCGCTTATCTCCCAAGCACCGTAATCAAAGGCGCGGTTGGGTTACCCACGCCCGTATTAATGAGAATCCCGGAATAAGGGGACACGATCTCTGCTTTAACAAGACGTGCCAAGGAAACCGCCTCGCATAACGCGTTGAGATGGGATAGTAAAACGGTTTGAATAAAGGCTTGGCCGTAGTGTGACATATTATGGAATACGTCAGCAGATTGGATTGGTGTAAATATTATTCTCTCTATAGCAATATGTGGAAACTTATTTTGCAGAGCCGGGCACTATCTTTGTGTTCAAAATCTTCTATGAAGTACTTGGAGGAGGAACCCGCCTTGCAATGCTGAAGACAATTTGCGCGCCGGACTCGTCGTCATTGAAGCCTGGTTCAGGGGCTACTAAGGGAGTCCTGGATTAGGGGGTGTTTGGATAGCCGAACTATACCTTCAGCCGGACTCCAGGCCTATTAAGATACAAGATTGAAGACTTTGTCCCGTGTCCGGGAGGGACTTTCCTTGGCGTGGAAGGCAAGCTTGGCGATATGGATGTTCAGATCTCCTACCATTGTAACCGACTCTATGTAACCCTAACCCTATCCGGTGTCTATATAAACCAGAGGGTTTTAGTCCGTAGGACAACATATACATCAACAATCATACCACAGGCTAGCTTCTAGGGTTATGCCTCTCTGATCTCGTGGTAGATCTACTCTTGTACTACCCATATCATCAATATTAATCAAGCATGACGTAGGGTTTTACCTCCATCAAGAGGGCCCGAACCTGGGTAAAACTTCGTGTCCCTTGCCTCCTGTTACCATCCAGCCTAGACGCATAGTTCGGGACCCCCTACCCGAGATCCGCCGGTTTTGACACCGACAGTCGTGCTAGATGAGATCTGACTTGCCAATTGAGGATCCCAGGCTTCCGCCATAGAACGTGTCCTTCAGAAATGACAAAATGGGATCGATGGCGTATAAAGATCGCAAATCCTTGACCGCTTGTCGGAGGAGATTAGCAACAGGGCCATCGAAGAGATCGACAGCGGTTGAACCAGAGGGGTTGGGGATGGAATACTTAACCAGTGACATGGCCCGCGTGAAGCCATCGCTATGGACGAACTTGATGTCATGGCTAGCTTTCCCGAGATACAGTAATACGCTAGCTCACTGAGATGAAGCCTTTGGCATGGCAACGTAGTCAACATCTTCGTCGGCTTCCACAACGAAGTGTTGCTCCGGGATCGATAGGTCGGGCTGAACGGTGGCTGTCGGTGTCAAAATTGGCAGATCTCGAGGTAGGGGGTCCCGAGCTGTGGATTCGCGGATCAATGGTAACAGGAACAAAGGAGACAATGTTTTACCCAGGTTCGGGCCCTCTTGATGGAGGTAAAACCCTACGTCCTGCTCTTGGTTATGTTGATGGAGTATCAAGTACAGAGGTTATCTACCTCGAGATCATATGTTGTGGTCGAAAACCTGAGGGTACGATGAATAATGTCATAATAATCTATCAACTAGCCTGGCCTCGGCTTATATAATGTACCGGAGCCCTAGGATAACAAGAGTCCTAGTCATACGTCGGTGCAGAGGAGTCCTTGTCTTGATCATCAAGTCTTGTGGAATATTCCTTGTATGCGGCATGGGCTGCCTGAAGTGGCCCATGAGTAAACCACCATGGGGGTCCTCAGCCCGATCTACCTGGCTGGGGGACGACAAGATGAGTACCCCCTAGTCCAGGACAACGTCAGTAGCCACCTGAACCGGTCTTCAAGTTGGGGACGCTCCTCGATTCTTCAGAACTGCTCTTCATCCTCGATCATCGGTCTTGAAAACTGGTTCAACAAATCTTCCCATCTTCGATCTTGAGGATCGCCGAAGTGAGTCCAGAGAGTTTACACGTCGGGTATCCGAGGAGCCCCTTAAATCTTTGGCCTTTATCAGTGCCTTGTTATTTTTGTGCCACACCTCGGGTTTGAAGTGCTTCCTGTGCGGCGGTGTATCTGAGCTCCAATGCCGGACTGTAGCTGAGCTGTCTTTTTGCAACCGAGCTCCAACACTATTTGGCATTGAAGGTATCCTCCTGTGTCCGAGCTCCAGCTCCGAACTAAATCCAAGGCATCTTTTTACAGCCGAGCTCTAATGATGGTCGGCATACGAGGTATCGTTGATTACCTTGGCCTCTGAAAATTTGAATGAGTTCATCTGAGCTTAAATTACATCCCTAGAACATTCATCCGCCACAAGGCAGGCACCCTTCAGAACATCCTTATTATAATTCTCGGGCTTGCGATGCTCTTTCCCCGGCGGTGGCCCGTCCTTCACAAGCTTCTCAGCATCCAGCTTGCCCAGTGCACCTTACCACGGGCAAGGGCCCTACGGGCACCTTCAATGCAGACGAAGCGCTTGATGACTTCGAGCCTTGGACAGGCCTCCACCAGCCGCTGCACCAGCCCGAAATAGCTCCCAGGCTGAGCCTCTCCAGGCCACAGCCGAACTATAAGGCCCCTCATGGCCTGTTCGGCTGCCTTGTGGAGCTCGACCAGTTGCTTCAGCTGGTCGCTCAGGGGCATGGGGTGTCCGGCCTCAGCATACTGAGACCAGAACACCTTCGATGTCGAGCTGCCCTCCTCGGCTCGATAGAATGCGGCGGCATCAGACACACTCCGGGGAAGATCTGCGAACGCTCCTGGAGAGCTCCGGATTCGGGTAAGTAACAAGTAACTCACGTTTATGTGTTTGCTTTGCATAAAGAATGCCTTACCCGCCGCTATCTTCTTCACCTCCTCCAACTCCTGGAGGGTCTTCTGGGATTCGGCCTTGGCAGACTTGGCATTTTCAATAGCCACCGCGAGCTCGGACGCTCGCGTCTTTGAGTCAAGCTCTAAACTCTCATGTTTTTCCATGAGAGCCTGGAGCTCTTGCCGCACCTTGCCAACCTCGGCCTCATAGTTCTCCTGCTCGGTGTGCTCCGAGGCTGCCCTCTTCCCGGCCTCGTCCAACGCTTGCATAAGGGTCGCCACCTCAGACGTGGCCCCTACAATAGCCACGATAATCCTGTCACTTTTTGCAATTGCACCTTATATATATATATATATATATATATATATATATTTAAACAAGGTATTTCTTACCTTCATTGTCCTCGAGCTGCTTCTTGGCACGCCCGAGCTCTTGCTCGGACCGCTCGAGGTTCTACTTTTGCGTGTCCACTTCCGCAGTCAGTGCGGCGGATGCCAGCAGGAAAGCCTGCACACGCATATTGACTCCTTTTTGTTAGACTCCTGCAGATTTTAATTGATCCTCTATTTGGCTTTTCTTCCCGAACACCAAACAGAGCATCAGGGGCTACTGTCTATGTGGTAATATTATTTACACATTCTTTATTTACCTCAAAGCCTGTTAAAAGGCTAGTACAAGCTTCAGTCAGTCCGCTCTTGGCGGACTGAACCTTCTGGATCACCGCACTCATAATAGTGCGGTGCCCCTCATCGATGGAGGCACCTTGGAGCGCCTCCAACATATTGTCCGGCGCCTCCGGTTGGACGGAGGTCACCGGCACGGCGGGCTTGTCCTCTTGGGAGGAGGTCGCCCGCCGAACTTTGGAACCTTTGAAGGTTCCGGAGCGGTGTCCGGCCTAGGGCTGGACTTGGAGCCCTGGGGGGTCTCATCCCCTTTACTCCTGGAGTCCGGGAGGTCGCCTCGCGGCGCCTCGAGGACCACCTCCTCCCGGATTGGAACCTGTTGGGACAAAACTTCGGTGTCATCCGTAGGGCGGGGGGAGGAAGCCGTCGGAAGCGAGTTCACATCCGACAAGTCCAGTGAGCCGCTCGACGAGCCGGTCTTTGGGGGGGGGGGCTGCATAAACATATTCCACATAAGGGAAAGCTGTACAATAAACGAATACTATGAGTTACTCTGTTATCCGGATACTTACGATTTTGCCAGGGTCTTGGCCCTGGGCGCCCACTCCTCTCCGCCGTCGTTGGCATCGGTGGAGTAGCCGGAGGAAGGGTTGTTCCCTTCTTTGACCCTTCGGCTTCACTCGTTGGGGCGGCCTTCCTTTTCTTCCCTTCCCTCGCTGGGGGGGAGGGGTCTCTTCTTCCTCCTTCTCGTCTTCACGGGAGGAATGCACCTTGGAACCGTCGGATGATGGATCCGACACCTCCTGGCGTCGGGCACTCTTTCGAGTCCCCGCGGCCTTTTTTGCGGCCTTCCTCTCCGGCACCACATAGGGCGGCGGAACCAGCAGCTTCGCTAAGTGAGCGTCCGCTAGGCCTTCGGGCAAAGGAGCCGGACAGTTGATCTGTCCGGATGTCACCTGCCAATCCTATCAAAGGTAAGGGAGTTTAGATCCCGCATGGAGTCAATCTATGAAAAACGGATACCCTATAAAAGGAGAAAAACAGCTTACCGCGAGAGCGTGAAGCTGCACACTGAATCCGCGATCCTCGGTAGCGGATGCGGGAGCCTCGGCGCCTATGAAAAGCACCTTCCAGGCATCGTCGTACGTCGTGTCGAAGAGCCTACTTAGAGTTTGGTGTCGTGCCGGGTCGAACTCCCACAGGTTGAAAGTCCGTTGTTGACACGGGAGGATCCGGCGGATGAGCATAACCTGGACTACGTTGACAAGTTTAAGCTTCTTGTTCACCAGGGTTTGGACGCATGTTTGGAGTCCGGTCAGCTCTCCTTTTTTACCCCACGAGAGGCCGGTCTCCTTCCAGGAGGTGAGCCGCATAGGGGGTCCGGACCGAAACTCGGGGGCTGCGACCCATTCGGGGTCGCGCGGCTCGGTGATGTAAAACCACCCTGATTGCCACCCCTTCAGGGTCTCCACAAAGGAGCCCTCGAGCCATAGGATGTTGGCCATCTTGCCCACCATGGCGCCTCCGCACTTCGCCTGGTTGCCGGGCACCACCTTTGGCCTGACGTTGAAAGTCTTGAGCCATAGGCCGAAATGGGGGCGGATGTGGAGGAAAGCCTCGCACACGACGATAAACGCTAAGATGTTGAGGACGAAATTCGGGGCCAGATCATGGAAATCCAGGCCATAGTAGAACATGAGCCCCCGGACAAATGGATGGAGAGGGAAACCCAGTCCGCGGAGGAAATGGGGGAGGAACACCACCCTCTCATGGGTCCAAGGGGTGCGGATGAGCTGCCCCTTTTCGGGAAGCTGGTGCGCAATGTCGTTAGACAAGTATCCGGCCTTCCTTAGTCTTTTGATGTGCCCCTCCATGACGGAGGATACCATCCACTTGCCTCCCGCTCCGGACATGACTGGAGAAGGTTGAGGTAGGGAGGGTGGACTTGGGCGCTGGAGCTCGAGTGCGCAAGAATGGATAGGCAAAGGAGGAAGAAGGCGTAGGTGAAAAGGTGGATCCGTATCCCCTTATATGGGTGGACGCAACTACGTGTCCCCACCAGCCTGGTAAAACTCTCTTATCTCCCAAACGCCGTAATCAAAGGCGCGGTTGGGTTACCCATGCTCGTATTGATGAGAATCCCGTAATAAGGGGACACGATCTCTACTTTAACAAGACGTGCCAAGGAAATCGACTCGCTTGACACACTAAGATGGGACAGTAAAACGGTTCAAATAAAAGCTTGGCCATGGTGTGATGTCACACTACGGAATACGTCAGCAGATTAGATTTGTGTAAATATTATTCTCTCTATGGCAATATGTGGAAACTTATTTTGCAGAGCCGGACACTATTTTTGTGTTCAAAATCTTCTACAAAGCACTTGGAGGAGGAACCCGCCTTGCAATGGTGAAGACAATCTGCGCGCCGGACTCGTCCTCATTGAAGCCTAGTTCAGGGGCTATTGAGGGAGTCCTGGATTAGGGGGTGTTCGGATAGCCGGATAATACCTTCAGCCGGACTCCTGGACTATGAAGATACAAGATTGAAGACTTCGTCCCGTGTCCGGGAGGGACTTTCCTTGGCGTGGAAGGCAAGCTTGGCGATACGGATATTTAGATCTCCTACCATTGTAACCGACTCTATGTAACCCTAACCCTATCCGGTGTCTATATAAACCGGAGGGTTTTAGTCCGTAGGATAACATACACATCAACAATCATACCATAGGCTAGCTTCTAGGGTTTAGCCTCTTCGATCTCGTGGTAGATCTACTCTTGTACTACCCATATCATCAATATTAATCAAGCAGGACGTAGGGTTTTACCTCCATCAAGAGGGCCCAAACCTAGGTAAAACTTCGTGTCCCTTACCTCCTGTTACCATCCGGCCTAGACGCACAGTTCGGGACCCCCTACCCGAGATCCGCCGGTTTTGACACCGACACACCCCCTTTAGTACCGGTTCAGCACGAACCGGTGCTAAAGGGCAACCGCGTGGCACAAGCCAGCTTCGGGGCCAGGAAGCCCTTTAGTACTGGTTGGTGTCACCAACCGGTATTAAAATGTTGGGGGGGTTTTGGGTTTATGATTTCTTTTTCACTTAATTTTGTGTTTTCCATTTAATTTTTTTCGTTTGCTGGTATTTTACGATACTACATATTGTACACGTTATGCATATATATAAATAGAATTTCTAGTAGAACCGATCATAATATATATATATATATATATCATCGAATGTCTCACAACCACCATTAATTAATTCACACATATATACACACATGTATATATATACAATTTCTCCTAATTGGTGCCTTCGGAGCCAGTGGCATTAGCCTAGCTAATTGGTGCCTTCGGAGCACGATAACAATTGGAAGTGGTTCATGGGGGTGGTAGCGGGTAATAGTATTCTCCTTTGGGATCTATGACCTGGTCGAGCAAAAATCCCGCTATTTCCTCTTGAATTGCTTTCTATGCGGTCCTGTGCTAGGAGCTTGTCCCGCACCTCTTTGAACTGTTAAGAAGGAGATCAATATGCATGTGTATTAGTTGTGTGACTAGATATCGACAATGGTGTAAAAATTGTGAATAGTGTTCTGACAATCGATATCGTACCCACTCCTGTCTTTGAGATTTGCTCCTTTCGGACGCCATCATGCGAATGTTTGCGCAAACATAGTATGCACATAGATCATTCCCCGGCGCCTGCTTTAGTGCCTTTACGAGAATGGAATTTGATCAGATAATAATTAATCAAGCATGATAATTAAAGAGATGGCAGCTAGCTAGTACTACTTAATTACTTACCTTGGGTCGATACCATTTCAGATTTTGTTTCCATTGGCCTGGAGTGACCCTGATGAACTTTGCCCAAGCCCTGCCCGCCGACAAAGAAAATGAATAAATGGGTTATTAAATAGTTGTTATCAGGAAATGACGAACTAATTAAGTAGGCCGAGATATAGTTAATAATGATTGAAATTACCTGTTGACTATCCCCTTCACAATGGTGTAGTCACTTGCTTTCTTAAGTAGTGAGTCTAGTACTTCAACTGTTCCTTCATCAACTTTAATGATTAACAAGATCCAGTGAAATCTGCATGCACACACGTTTGCACGTCTTAATTAAGCGGGCATACGTAAGCAAAAACATGTAGCTATAGCTAGTAGGGAAAAACAGAATTTGTAGTACAAGATAGTGTGACTCACTGGAAGTTGTAAGGAACTAGTATATCTTCATTGTATTTGAGTTCCTTGAAGAACTGTAGCATGCTTTCCTCTACACTTTTTTTGTGATATGGATCTATTTTCCATGTGTATTCATTAATGGTATTTGGGTCAACGAACCCAATGCCATAGCGTCCACCTTTTTTCATTTCATAAATCTTCATCCTGCATAATACCACAGAAAAGAATATAGTGAGGATAATTACAATGATTGATCAAAATGATCACTACAGCTAGCTTGAGACTTAAATTACAGAAATAAATCACTTACAGACAATAGCAACTAACGATAGATTTGTCGAGTGCGTCTTTATTGTATAGCTGAAATAGTTCTGAATACTCAACGGTCACAGCTTTCTTCATGGTAGTAATGCTCCTTGTTGACATTCACCATGAGGGACTCTCGATTGGAAATCTTGGTAATGTCCATGTACCATTGATGCAATTCATACATTCTCGTTGGGAGCTTATTGACCTCCTCTGGCTCGACCAAAGGTTGGCCCCGGGCATATTTCCATTTTATTTCCTCCTCTCTAGTCGGAGACATGGGCTCGATATCAAGGAGTTGTCCAACAGTGATCCCGATCGATTCAGCCTGCGCAATATGCTCCTCGGTTATTACCACATCGCCCACCCCGGGAATGTTAACGGTTTGCCCACAATAATATTGGGCGCGCCTACTCTCATGTGTTGTTGGCACAACAAGCGGGGGGATTGATTGCACCGCTTGTTCTCCCAGCTGGGGAACGGTTTTACCGCTCCTTTTGCTAGCTGATTTGCTCGAGCTCGAGCTCGCCTCTTTCTGTAGACGTGCTCGATTTAACTTCCTGAGGTGGCGCTCATAGTCTGTGTCAATAGGCTTGGGAGCTGGTGGTCTAGCCATACGAATGAAGTGGTCAATCTTTTCCACAGGCACTTTCTCCATTGGCGACGGTGGCGGTTTTGGTGCAAAATGGGCTTCCACCTCGGCCTTCGATATGGCTACGTTTTCCTCCTCAGACTTGTCGTAAGGCCTCTGCGGAAGAGGCGCGAGGCTTGGACCATATTGAAATCGCTTGCCTCCGCCTGTACCTGCAGTACTACCTCGACTTGTACCGCTACGCACCATAGCTGAGGCGGCTCTCTTCCGTGATTGCTGAGGCGGCGGAGACGGCTGATGTGGTTGAGTTGGAGGAGGAGGAGTGGCCTGAAGCTGTGCCGGACTTGGAGGAGGAGTGACCTGAAGCTGTGTCGGACTTGGAGGTGTGGCCTGATGCTTTGCCGGACTTGGAGGAGGAGTGGCCTGAAGCTGTGCCGGACTTGGAGGAGGAGTGGCCTGACGCGTTGGTGGACTTGGAGGAGCGGGAGTCTACTAACTTGGTGGCGGACTGCGACGAGGAGTCGAATGACGCAGTGTCGGTGGCCTTCAAAAGATGATGCAATCGTTTCTCCTCTCCTAGTGTGTGCTCATCGTCACCTCCAGGAATGTCAACCTCTATCCCCGAATATTGGTCCACCACCTCATCAACCAAGACACGAGCATAACCCGCTAGAATTGGGTTGCAATGGAAGGTTGCCTCGGGGGGATTTGTAAAAGCAAGGGCGTCCGCCACCTTCATGGATATGTTCTTCATTTTGAAGTGTAGCTCGCAGTTAGTGTTCTCCATGATGTCATCCACTGGGTAGCTATCTAGCAATGCATCGCCCAGGGCGGAACCCACGCTGCTTCTCGGCATGGATAGGACGGTGCTATCTATTGGCGGATCATCCGCTAGTTGCTGAGACCCCCTTTGCTGGCTAAGTGAGTCGATCTGCTCCTGCTGCCACTGGAATTTGATTGCCAAGTCCGCGTGCGTTGATTCTAGGCCTTGAAGGCGTTCATAGTCTAGCTTCCTCTGCTCCTCCTCCATCTTCCTCTTCTTCTCCTCCGCAATCTTCTTTATCACACGGGTTCTGTAGTCGGTGTTCCAGTCTAAAAACCCCTCATACCATGGAATAGCGCCCATGCCTCGTGTTCTTCTCGGGTGTTCAGGATTTCCCAGCGCATGCGTAAGCTCATCATTCTCTCTGTTAGGCTCGAACAACCCCGATCGAGCCTCTTCTATTGCAACAAGTAGCTTATCTTCAGCTCCGTCCAAACATGCCTTCTTCGAAACTTTGCCTGTCTTCGGGTCCAACTCCCCTCCATGCGCATAGAACCAAGTCCTGCACCTGGGGGGCCAGCTCAATGTTTCTGGAGTGACACATGCATCCAGCATCTCTTTCTCAGACTTATCCCACTTAGGCATTCCCACCGCATAGCCACCTGGCCCCAGCTTATGGAACTTATCCTTTTTTGCTGCATTGGCCTTGTTTATTCTGGACCATTCCTTAGATAATTCCGAATCCTTGAATTTCACAAAATCATCCCAATGAGCACTTTCTTCTCTAGTGTTCCCTCGAATACTGGAGTCTTCTTTCCTCCCTTGACGTAGTTGGCCCATTCACGAATCTTGTGGTTCTTGAATGCAACCGCCATCTTCCTAAGAGCAGCATCCTTGACTTTCTCCACATCTGCATTTGTGAAATGATCTGGTAGGGTGAAATGTTCCATGAGTGTTTCCCAAAGAAAATGTTTTTGTCTGTCATCGACAAAAGTAACTCCTGGACGTGGCTTTGCTGGCTCTCTCCATTCTCGAAGGGAGATCGGGAGTTGGTCCTTCACAAGAACTCCGCACTGACGAATGAACTTGTCTGCAATCTTCTCAGGCGCTAATGGTTCGCCATTAGGTCTGATTGCCTCGATATTGTACTTTACGCCCTCCTTCAACTTTTTGTTCGGGCCTCGTTTCGTCCTGTTGCCTGAAGATTTGCTCGATCTGGATGGCTGAAAGAAGAAAGATCGATTCGTTAATATATCTTCAAGTCATTTAAAACATGTGATGATCACCAGATGCCTGCTTATATAAATATATATACCTCGCCGGTCTTTGTTGTTTCAAGATCAACATTTTCTTCGTCATGTTCATAGTTCATAACTTCACCAATTCAGTCGTCGCGATCGAATATCATATCACCCTCCCCGGTGTTGTTTATATATTCGGAGCCGTTATAATCTTCTTCATTCTGATCATCATCTGGCCCGCGAGGATTGCGTATGATATTGAACAGGGCCTCTTCTCCCTCTCTGCCGGTATTGTCCGCCATAGGTTTTGTTTAACTAATCCAAAAGAAATATATTCAAATTACAATGCATGGATGCAATCAATTAATAAGGAAAAACTGAATCAATCATAGTACATAATAAGCATCATCAAATATAATCTCGAATACATCGTTTCGAATAATAGATATAATCTCGAATACATCATCTCGAATACATCGTCTCGAATAATATATAATCTCGAATACATCGTCGGATCATGCGGCGCAAGCGGTGGACACCCAAAGAGAAGGAACCCTCACAGGATCATAGCTGAAGTGAGATCCCTGAAGAAACTGCCAGGTATTGGAGAACCTACCGCCCTCTAACGCAACCATGTAGCGATGGACGTGCTCGTCCTCCTCCCTGACACGTCGACGTACCACCTCCGGCGGGGCCGGCTCCCTCCGCACCGAAACTGGCCCACGCGAACGCCACCAAACGAGATCAGGGTCGACGACCGGGGCCGGGTTCCTCATCAAGCGGCGCGCCCCTCCAGGCAGCACCTCCCAGTGCCAGCCCGGCGGAGCCAAGTCTCGGACATGGGTCAGCCGGACGTCATCGCGGATGGGTCGATGGCGAGGATGCGGGCCGGGCATCGTCGAGAACAAATACTAGCTATATGCCCGCAAAAAGTAACATTTTTTAATGATTGGATTTTGATAACTAAAATTTCTAACATTTCTATATAACTAACATTCCTATAACATTTCTAACAATGCTATATAACTAACATTTCTATAACATTTCTAATATTTCTATAACTAAAAAACAGAAAAAATTATAACATTTCTATATATATAACTAACATTTGTATAACATTTCTAATATTTCTATAACTAAAAAAAGAAAAATTTCTAACTTTTTAATAACTATTTCTATAACTAAAAAACAGAAAAATTTCTAACAATTCTAACTTTTTTATAACTATTTCTATAACTAAAAAACATAAAAATTTCTAACAATTCTAACATTTCTATAACATTTCTAACAATGCTATATAACTAACTATTTCTATAACGAAAAAATAAAAATTTCTAACATTTTAATAACTATTTCTATAACTAAAAAACTAAAAAAATGTATGTGTGTGTGTGTGCTCACCGGCGAGGCGAGAGGCGACGGGGACGGCGACGGGCGCGGTGACGATGGGGATGGCGACGACGGGGACAGGGACGGGGCAGCGACGATGGGGATGGGCCGGGGCGGCGACGACGGGGACGGGCCGGGGCGGCAACGACGGGGACGGGGCGGTGATGACGGGGACGGGGACGACGCGGGACGGGCCGGGACGGGCCAGGACGGTGCGGCGGTGACGACGGGGACGAAGGGGACGGGGACGACGGGGCGGCGACGACGGGGGCGGGGCGGCGACGGGGGCGGCGACGAGGGATATGGAGACGGGGGCGGCGGGTGACGGGGCAGAGGAGAAGAAGCAGATGAGAAAATGAATTTTTTGAAGTGTTTAGTTATATAGGATGGACCTTTAGTACCGGTTGGAGCCACCAACCGGTACTAAAGGCCTGTTTTTGCTAGGCCAAGCGGCGGGAACCGCACACCCTTTAGTACCGGGTGCTGGCTCCAACCGGTACTAAAGGGGGGGGGGCTTTAGTACCGGTTGGAGCCACCACCCGGTACTAAAGTGGGTGCACTGGCAAGGTGCTGTGCGGCAAGTTTAGTCCCACCTTGCTAGCCGAGGGGCGTCCGCATTGGTTTATAACCCCCCGTGCGGTAGCTCTCTCGAGCTCCTCTCCAAAGCAGGCCTACTGGGCCTACATGTTCTGTGCTACCCTGTGGGCCTGCATCATGGCCCAACAACAGGTTGGGTTTCTAGTCGTATGCAGGCCGCTCTGGCCCAGTAGGCGGGATTTTTATTTTTATTTTTTTGCTTTATTTATTTTTGAGGTGTTTTTTTGTGTATTTAGTGTTTCTTTGTGAATATTTTTGCTTTAGGTACAAAAAATTACAAACTTTCGGTTAGTGCCCGTAGTTTTCAAATTTGAATAGTTTAAATTTTGAATTATTTGAAATTAGTGTGAATCACTAGTTTGTGAATAACTTAACTTTAAAAATCAGTAAAGTCATGAAAGAATTTGTTTGCACATAAAATTTCTTCGCGTTTCAAATGCCAAAACACATAACTACCCTAACTATTACAGAGATTCCCTCCTGGGTGTGAAACACAGAAGAAAGTGATGATAGTGAAGCCGATCACATCCCAGATCTTTGGGTGTGAAACTTTTTCTTCACGTGTGTCCCTTTGCGCCGTAACCATGGAAAATCTTCATCATTTAACGGGATGCTCGGGTCAATATTCACTGTGAATGGAGCAATTTCATCAAACTTTTCATAATCTTCTGATATGTCTGTCTTGTCATCCACTCCCACGATGTTTCTCTTCCTAGAAAGAACTATGTGCCGCTTTGGCTCATCGTACGATGCATTCGCTTCCTTATCTTTTCTTTTTCTTGGCTTGGTAGACATGTCCTTCACATAGAAAACCTGTGCCACATCATTGGCTAGGACGAATGGTTTGTCTGCATACGGAAGATTGTTGAGATCCACTATTGTCATTCCGTCTTGCGGGTCTTCCGTTACCCTGCCTCGTGTCATATTGACCCATTTGCACCGAAACAAAGGGACCTTCAAACCACGTCGATAGTCAAGTTCCCATATGTCCTGTATATAACCATAATATGTTTCCTTTCCTGTCTTGGTTTCTGCATCAAAGCCGACACCACTGTTTTGGTTGGTGCTCTTCTTATCTTGGGAGATCGTGTAAAATGTATTACCATTTATCTTGTACCCTTTGAAAGTCATTATATTCGAAGATGGTAACTGGGACAGCAAGTACAGGTCATCTTCAATAGAGGTGTCATGCACGGTACGTGTCTGCAACCAACTGGCAAAACTCCTGGTTTGTTCACGTGTAATCCAATCATCAGACCGCTCCGGGTGTTTGGAGCGTAGCAAATTCTTGTGTTCATCCATATACGGAGCCACCAAGGCGGAATTCTGTAGAACTGTGTAGTGTGCTTCAGTGAGAGAATGTCCGTCCATACATATAATTTGTTCCCCTCCTACCGTGCCTTTTCCATCCAGTCTGCCCTTATGCCGCGATTTAGGAACACCAATCGGCTCAAGGTCAGGAATAAAGTCAATACAAAACTCAATGACCTCCTCATTTTCATGGCCCTTGGAGATGCTTCCTTCTGGCCTAGCACGGTTATGAACAAATTTCTTTAAGACTCCCATGAACCTCTCAAAGGGGAACATATTGTGTAGAAATACAGGACCCAAAACGTTAATCTCTTCACATAGGTGAACTAGGACGTGCGTCATGATGTTGAAGAAGGATGGTGGGAACACCAACTCAAAAGTGACAAGACATTGCACCAAATCATTCTCTAACCTTGGTATGATTTCGGATCGATTACCTTCTGAGATATTACATTGAGAAATGCACATAGCTTCACAATGGCTAATCGAACATTTTCCGGTAGAAGCCCCCTCAATGCAACCGGAAGCAGTTGCGTCATAATCACGTGGCAGTCATGAGACTTTAGGTTCTGGAACTTTTTCTCTGCCATGTTTATTATTCCCTTTATATTCGACGAGAAGCCAGGCGGAACCTTAATACTAAGCAGGCATTCAAAGAAGATTTCCTTCTCTTCTTTGGTAAGAGCATAGCTTGCACGACCCTGATGTATGCCGTCTTTTCCGTGCATACGTTGCTGGTCCTCCTGTGCCTCAGGTGTGTCTTTTGTCTTCCCATACACGCCCAAGAAGCCAAGCAGGGTCACACAAAGATTCTTCATCATGTGCATCACGTCGATTGCGGAGCGGACCTCTAGGTCTTTCCAATAGGGCAGGTCCCAAAATATAGATTTCTTCTTCCACATGGGTGCGCGTCCGTCAGCGTCATTCGGAACAGGTTGTCCACCAGGACCCGTTCCAAAGACCACCTTCAAATCCTTGACCATATCATGTACATCAGCACCAGTACGGTGGCGAGGCTTCATCCGATGATCCGCCTCACCTTTGAAATGCTTGCCTTTCTTTCTTACGGGATGCTTGCTCGGAAGAAATCGACGATGTCCCAGGTACACATTCTTCTTACAATTAGCCAAATATATACTGTCGGTATCATCCAAACAGTGCGTGCATGCGCGGTATCCCTTGTTTGTCTGTCTTGAAAGGTTACTGAGAGCAGGCCAATCATTGATGGTCATGAACAGCAACGCCTTTAGGTCAAATTCTTCCCCCATGTGCTCATCCCACGCACGTACACCTGTTCCATTCCACAGTTGTAAGAGTTCTTCAACTAATGGCCTTAGGTACACATCAATGTCGTTGCCGGGTTGCTTAGGGCCTTGGATGAGCACTGGCATCATAATGAACTTCTGCTTCATGCACAACCAAGGAGGAAGGTTATACAAACATAGAGTCACAGGCCAAGTGCTATGCTTGCTGCTCTGCTCCCCAAAAGGATTAATGCCATCTGCGCTTAGACCAAACCATATGTTCCTTGCGTCATCTGCAAACTCCTTCCCGTACTTTCTTTCGATTTTCTCCACTGCGACCCGTCAGTGGGTACTCTCAACTTTCCGTCTTTCTTACGGTCTTCTCTGTGCATCGCATCGCCTTGGCATGCTCTTTGTTTTGGAACAAACGTTTCAACCGTGGTATTATAGGAGCATACCACATCACCTTGGCAGGAATCTTCTTCCTGGGGCGCTCGCCCTCGACATCACCAGGGTCATCACGGCTGATCTTATAGCGCAATGCACCACATACCGGGCAAGCGTTCAACCTCGTACTCACCGCGGTAAAGGATGCAATCGTTAGGGCATGCATGTATCTTCTGCACCTCTAACCCTAGAGGGCAGACAGCCTTCTTTGCTTTGTACGTACTCTCGGGCAATTCTTTGTCCTTTGGAAGCATATCCTTTATCATTACCAGCAACTTTCCGAACCCCTTGTCAGATACACCATTCTCTGCCTTCCATTGCAGCAATTCCAGTGTGGTTCCCAGCTTTTTCTTGTCACCTACGCAATTCGGGTGCAACAATTTTTTGTGATCCTCTAACATGTGCTGCAACTTCTTCTTCTCCAAATCACTTGCGCAGTTTCTCTTTGCACCGGCAATGACCCGACCTAGATCATCAATGGGCTCATCCGATGCCTCTTCTTCAGCTTCTTCCCGCATTGCCGACTCAGCTTCTTCCCGCATTACCGGCTCAGCTTCTTCCCTCATTGTTGTATCATCGTATTCAGGGAACCCATGGCCAGGATAGCTGTTGTCGTCCTGTTCTTGTTCATTGTCTTCCATCATAACCCCTCTTTCTCCATGCTTGGTCCAAACATTATAGTGGGGCATGAAACCGGACTCAAACAGGTGGACGTGAATGGTTCTTGACGTAGAGTAATTGTGACCATTCTTACAGCCAGCACATGGACAATGCATAAAACCATCCGCTCGCTTGTTTGCCTCAGCCGCAAGCAAAAAATTACGCACGCCATTAATGAACTCGGGAGAGCATCGGTCATCGTACATCCATTGCCGGCTCATCTTCAATACACAGCACCGAAAACATCAAATTAATACAATACATAAAGTTCATACATAAAGATCATACAACACTTAAATGCAACAAACAAATAACTCTCTAGCTAAAGAATTTAAATGCAACAACAAATGCGATCAAGATCGCAACTAAGGTAACAATTGATCCAACAGCATAAGGATACCAAGCCTCACTATGAATGGCATATTTTCTAATCTTTCTAATATTCAACCGCATTTTCTCCATCTTAATCTTGTGATCATCGATGACATCAGGAACATGCAACTCCAATTACATCTTCTCCCCCTCAATTCTTTTCAATTTTTCCTTCAAATCCTCGTTTTCTCTTTCAACTAAATTTAACCTCTCGACAATAGGGTCGGTTGGCATTTCCGGTTCAACTACCTCCTACATAAACATATCTCTGTCAACTTGATGGGCATAATTTGTCATAAACATGAAATGCAATGAATATTTTTAAAAGAGAATATACCACATCCAAATCATAACCCGGACGAGGGCCGACGGGGACGGATATCAAAACCATGGCACTATGCATAACAAACAACGTATGGGTAAGATAATTATACGAGTAACTATATATCCAAATCACACAAACATCATTTTTTTATATAAAACTTCATGAACAAGAGGCTCACCACAAGGTGGTGCTGGCGACGGGACGTTGCGAGCGATCGACGGTGGTTACGACGGAGATTTAGAAGGTACTAAGTAAACCACACTTATATATATGCAAAACTAAGTGTTATTTTTGACCTCAAATTGCATATAAATCAAATACTAGCACGCACACACACACACACACACACACACACACACATATATATATATAATTCCTCCCAAATTACTAAACTCAAAAATCAATCACTATATAAAGCATTGCACGAGCTAATCTAGCAATGAGAGATGAAAGGAAAAAGTTGCTAACCTTTGTGATCATTTGAATGGATGGGGGTCTTCAAATCTTGGGCAAAATGTGTGATGAGCTTGAGAGGAAGAGGGAAATGAACAGAGAGGAGAGGGGAAAGGGGAAGAACAGAACGAGCTCGGGTGGACGAAGGGTCTATGTAGGACGACCTTTAGTACTGGTTCGTGATACGACCCGGTACTAAAGGTGCTGGAGGGGCCCCGGACTGACAACATCCTGCCACCACTCACTTTAGTACCAGTTCGTGGCACGAACTGGTGCTAAAGGTTCGCCGGGAACCGGTACTAAGGAGAGCGGCCCGGGTAGCCGTTGGAACCGACACTAATGTACACATTAGTGTCGGCTCAAATTCAAACCGACACTAATGTGCTTCACATTTGACCCTTTTTCACTAGTGTTGTGTGTTCTAGGGTGCCCCTTCCCCCGTATATAAAGAAGCGAGGGGGGAGGCCGGCCGGCCCTATAGGGGCGCGCCCCAAATAGGATTCCTACTAGGAATAGGAATCCTATTCCTAGTAGGTTTCCAACAAGGAAGAGAGGGGGAAGGAAGGAGAGGGAGAGAGGGAGAAGGAAAGGGGGGCGTCGCACCCCCTCCCTTGTCAAATTCGGACCCAAGGGGGAGGGGGCGCGCGGCCTTCCCTAGCCACCCCTCTCTCTCTCCACTAAGGCCCATGAGGCCCATTAGTCCCCCCCGGGGGGTTTCGATAACCCTCTAGCACTCCGGTTTTATCTGAAACTTCTCCGGAACATTTCTGGTGTCCGAATATAGTCGTCCAATATATCAATATTTATGTCTCGACCATTTTCGAGACTCCTCATCATGTTCGTCATCACATCCGGGACTCTAAACTACCTTCGGTACATCAAAACACATAAACTCATAATACCGATCGTCATCGAACGTTAAGCGTGCTGACCCTACGGGTTCGAGAAGTATGTAGACATGACCGAGACTCACTTCCGGTCAATAACCAATAGCAGAACCTATATGCTCATATTGGTTCCTACATATTCTATGAAGATCTTTATTGGTCAAACCACATAACAACATACGTTGTTCCCTTTGTCATCGGTATGTTACTTTCCGGAGATTCGATCGTCGGTATCCTCATACCTAGTTCAATCTCATTACCGACAAGTCTCTTTACTCGCTCGTTCTGTAATGCATCATCCCGTAACTAACTCTTTAGTCATATTGCTTGCAAGGCTTATAGTGATGAGCATTACCGAGAGGGCCCAGAGATACCTCTCTGATAATCGAAGTGACAAATCCTAATCTTGATCTATGCCAACTCAACAAATGCCATCGGAGACACCTGTACATCATCTTTATAATCACCCAGTTACGTTGTGACGTCTGATAGCACACTAAGTGTTCCTCCGGTATTCGGGAGTTGCATAATCTCATAGTCATAGGAACATGTATAAGTCATGAAGAAAGCAATAGCGACAAACTAAACGATCATAGTGCTAAGCTAACGTATGGGCCTTGTCCATCACATCATTCTCTAATGATGTGATCCCGGTCATCAAATGACAACACATGTCTATGGCTAGGAATCTTAACCATCTTTGATTAACGAGCAAGTCTAGTAGAGGCATACTAGGGACACTCTGTTTGTCTATGTATTCACACATGTAGTAAGTTTCTGGTTAATACAATTCTAGCATGAATAATAAACCTTTATCATGATATAAGGAAATATAAATAAAAACTTGATTATTACTTCTATGGCATATTTCCTTCAGTGATCTCTATCGATCTTATAGTTTCACACAGTCATTGGATCGCTGACCAGTTTACGCTTATTGTGACAGTCAGTTTTTGGATTTCTCCACTGAGGTGCTTAACCATGCTAGCTGGCAGCACAATCTCAGTGGTTCTCCCTTTGCGCACCTAGCTGAACAAAGCGGAACGTAGGAGGCAAGCACAGGAGCCGGGCAACCCAACTATTGACCGAAGACACAATTCGAAACTGATGCATATAAAGCAATATCCGAGAACATTTTGCCGAGGACTCGTCGGAGTAACTTCGCTTTTGGTGGTTTCGGCTCAAGTCGTAGCCCCCCGTTGATATTGTTGATGCTTAAAAAGTGTCTAGCAGTGTGATGCGGGATTTATGCTCGGACCTAACACCGAGGTGCAGGTCGGCAGGAAAAAAATGCCGAACTATGGGTCGAATAAGATTTCCCAAGCTTGATTATTATGCAGGGTACCTCGGTGAAGAGGATGTCCCGCCTCATAAAAGAAAAAACACACAAATAGATCAAAAGTGCCATAAGCTTAAAAAAACCAAAAAACTTATGCGGAAACTTTACGTCTAAACTAAATCAAGTATTTTTGGTACCAATACGAAAATTGGTCTCAAAACTAGTTTATGCTTCCATCGGGCTTTATCATGACACATCCGATCTCAAGACTTCGAGTGGGTCACCCTTCGGCTTCAACCTCCTATCCCTAAGGCGAAGTGCTTCTCAGGCCAGTTTAGCAAACTAAACTCGAGCGGCTTTAGAGAGAAACCAGGCAATCCGGCTATTGACCACATACTCGAATCGAGGAAGGAGTGATTGAAAAACACTTTGCAACGAACAAGAAGGAAACCCATTTATTATAAAATGGCTGATATAAATTTTGAGAGCCCCAAGTTAACATCGATAAAGGGAGTTTCTTTTAACAAACAACTCACGTGAGCATGGTCGAACCGAACACAAATTAAAAAACTTTGAGTGGGAAAGCGACTTAGCTGATTAATGTGTTTGACGTTGATCATGCCGGTGGAGCTTGCAACTGGTCGAGGTCCTAGCCTCCAAGCCAATCCCGAGGTGTCCGAGCGAAGATCTCGACTTGATGAAGTGGCAATGCCGCATAGTTGATGTCACGAGCCAAAGCCCCTAGTCCAGCTAAGGTGATGAAAACCCTCATGACCAAGGTGACGAAAAAGGAAGTGTTCAACAATCAACTTTGAACAAACAACTTTATTGTTTAACACAAGTATAATGTTTGGTTGAACCAAACACTAATTAATAAATTGAAAGAAAAAAAACTAAGCATGGAGGTGACTTAGCTGGTTAATGTACTCGGTATTCTTCACGAGGTCCGAGCTTGTGCCGGGACGAAGACGTAGTCCGTAGCCTATCCAAGGTCCAAGCCCCCAACCTCGAGGTGGCCGAGCGAGGAGCTTGGCTTGATGAGGTGGGGATGCTGCACAGTCGATGTGGCAAGGCGAAGCTCCCGGTCCAGCTAACGTGACGAAGCTGGTTGGCTGGTGACGTTGAAGTCACCAGAGTAGGTTGATGAAGAGATGACGAAGCCCCCAGTCTAGGCGAGGTGACGGGCCAGGTCGGTAGTGTGACGTTTACAGCACCATGCTAGTTGAGGTGTCGAAGCAGGTCGGCGTGGTGGACATCGCCTTGGTTGGCCGGATTAGTATCTGGGATTTCTTCGGAGTCGTCCTCTGGTATGATGGTGCGAGGGGCGAGCCTGGCCAGGGTTGACTCCTCGTGTTCGGACGCCGAAGTTGCGTCCAGACTTGAAGCTGGATTGGGGACAAGAGAGGTGAGTCCGGCCGGAATTGACTCCCGATCTTCGAACGTAGAGGTCGCATTCAGGCTTGAAGAAGCAATAGTGCAGCGATGCTTGCTGAAGTGACCATGCAGCGATGTCTGGCGATGATGTTGGTGAAGATTTAGCCTTCACGATCCCGAACTCTTGTTCAGCTTGCCGAGATGATGATCCGAAAAGGTTGGGCTCGATTGGGCGACGATTTGTGTGGTGCAGGTCGACAGCCATGCAGCAACGTTGTCGGGCTGGTTTGACACCGACACGATGGTGAAGATTATATTGGAAAAGACTTTAAAATTAGTGGGATATGTTTGAGAACAAAACAGAATACCTCATACAAAACTTCCTTCAAAAAGGATATCCGAAATCCCATTCCTAAAAAATATGAACTCGGGTTCTCGTGCAGAAAACAGATCTGAAAATAGATGCACTCATTGGAGGCTTCCCGGAGTTTGAACGGTTGGATCAAGCTGAAAATTTGAGGGGTGGTAGATATAGGAATTCCACAGCCAATCAATGGTTGGATCTTCCAAAGGACGTCCGAGCTAGATGTTGGACACTATGCTCCAAACTCGTCCAGATTCGACAGGCCTCCGTTATATTAGAGATCGGCGAAGATTGCTCCATTAGAACGCGACAAAATTTTACAATGTTGTTGTAGACTAAATTCCACACAATTCCACCAAAGGAATCGTCAAAGCGATGCTCGAGGAGGTGGTGGTAGAGGATACAAGTTCGTTGTTCGGAAAAACAGCACGGTCGCCCGAGGGCAATGTTGAAGTTGAGCCCCCTAGCTCCATGGATGATTCCTCCATGATCATGATAGAGATCGCAGTTGACGTTTATGAAGGCCCTCGTCGGAACATGACGATTGGAGGTAGGGCACAGTCCTCGGTGAAGCCAAGGTGACCAATCGAGCCGACGACGAAGACGCTGACGTCACAGTTGATCTGTAGGTGAGCTATTGATCTTTTGCCGATCACACAGCGGAACACTCAATGAAAGCACCATTGTTGGTGTCAAAACCGGCAGATCTCGGGGTAGGGGGTCCCGAGCTGTGGATTCTCGGATCAATGGTAACAGGAACAAAGGAGACAATGTTTTAGCCATGTTCGGACCCTCTTGATGGAGGTAAAACCCTACGTCCTGTTCTTGTTTATATTGATGGAGTATCAAGTACAGAGTTGATCTACCTCGAGATCATATGTTCTACTCTAAAACTTGAGGGTATGATGAATAATATCGTAATAATCTATCGACTAGCCTGGCCTCGGCTTATATAATGTACCGGAGGCCTAGGATAACAAGACTCCTAGTCGAATACGTCGGTGGAGAGGAGTCCTTATCTTGATCATCAAGTCTTGTGGAATATTCCTTGTATGCGGCATGGGCTGCCCGAAGTGGCCCGTGAGTAAACCACCATGGGGGTCCTCGACCCGATCCACCTGGTCAGGGGACGACATGGTGAGTACCCGCTAGTCCAGGACACCGTCAGCGGCCACCTCGCCAATGTCCGCCGGAGAGTCCATGATAAACCACTTCTTGGCTGAACGCTCATCGGGCTCCCCAGGATATGTGGTCGAGCTTAGGCTGTGACGTTGTGGAGTAGGGATGTGGATCAGGTGGGGAGGGACACCACATGCCTCATCTAAAAACTCAGGGGAGTGGGACGACGATATGGGAATTGATGGGTAACCTGAACTTTATTATCTAAGCTAGGAGGAACAGGCAGACCGGCAGGGGTTGGCGGCGGCAGTCGCGAGCTAGGGTTCGAGGGGGGAGGGGGTGTTTGAGGATAAGCCGCGGCTACCGAAAATTTTAGTAATGGTGGGTGGAGATGGTGGTGGACGAGGGAGGGTGACGGTTCAAATGACTCGGCTACTGAAATTTTACTACAAGGTCCGTGTTAGAGTTTGGGCGACGGTTGAAGTACGGCGGCTACTAAAATTTGGGTAAAGGAATTGATGCGGGATGGGAATGCCCAAGATCGCGCACGGTCCAATAACAATATGTGTGTATGATAATAAGGAAAAGTGGTGGAACCATCAATTTTTGCAACGCTCAAGGCGGGTAGTTTGTTTTTATTTTTGTAGCTAGCTGGTCTATCGCACATAGTTCGTCCTAATTTCCAAATAAACTTACTCGCATTTAGCTTGCACGGGTGGTGATTTTACAGCGCACTTTCATCGCACACGGTTAAGCCAGTACCTCCACCCTTTGCTCACGCTTGTGCGGTCGTGGTGATTTTACAGCGCACTTGCATCGCACACGGTTGAGCCAGTACCTCCACCTTTGCTCGCGCTTGTGCAGGTGTGGTGATTCACAACGCACTTGTATCATACACGGTTAAGCATTTATTCCCATGTCCGTTGAGCGTCATCAGAGTCTTTGCAGCAAAAAAACGTTAGAGAGGGTCAGAAGACAACCACACCAGCATGTGGCCCACATATATATGAGTGAAAAGGGTGGTATATGATGTTCAAAATTCCAATGCACAACTTTCACCACGCGGGCCCACGGTTGGTCGCGCCGTCGAAGATCGATGAGAGGGGCCAGAAGTCAAGAACCACCTGCAAGTGGCCAAATATATGTAGAAATATTGGGGATGTTTAAAACTTTAAATACACAATGCATAACTTTGGTGGCACCTGCCTCGCAAACCCGAAAGCACCCTTGGATATATATATCTATAATGACATAATGTCATACCTAGCTAGGATGCTTGGCCCACCACCTCCCACTTCGTGTCAGTGGGGCGGATGCATGTAATGATTGATACTTTGGTCATACATGCATGTTGCCATGACCTACCATAAGATGGACCAATGAATCTATCGTTTGGTGAAACGACAGCTGTTGTTGTCAATAAACCGGTTGGGCCAATATATTGTCGCCATGACCTACCATAAGAGGGACCACAAAACCAACACCTCTTGCATGCGGCCCAAAATGATGTGCGTTGGGAAGGGGTGATGTGTGTTTCATTATAGAATAATGTACAATTTAGATGTGGTGCCTACCTCTCGATACAGACAACAACCATGAAGGCAAGGTAGTTAAGGACGAGATACACAGGGTATGATGTAGGTCGAACCCAGCAATCCGAGCATGTGGGAGAGAATCCTGAGAATGCATGAGCTCGAGCTTTGGTTGAGCGACATGTGACGGTGATCGGCCATAACACGAACTAGGAGGAATCCATTCATGGCCAACACATACCCCTCATTATCGCTCAAAGGGATGATATATATACACCCGGGGAGCCCACAGATATGCATGTCGTCACAAAAAACCGCACAAGGGAGACGTGGTCGATCAGAAGACCCCGTATACACTGCATGCCGCCCAAAAATATGTGTGGGTATGCTGGTGTGTGATGTGTTTAAATCCCGAATGCACAACTTCGATGGGGCACCAACTACATTACAAACGGAACACCATACCCGACTCCAAGCCTCGTTCAATACATATGATGTCGGTTTCCCAACTTCGAGGCAGCGGCAGGGAGGGGGGGGTCATCCCATGCATGCGCTCAAACTTTATTTGGTCTAGCATGGGACACATCTATATCTATATATCTATACCCCTATATAGTGTGCGAATAACTTTGAAAGTTGGTCGGTGCATGAAGCCAATCCGACAGTACAGAGATGACAAATCCGAGCACTACTAGCCGTTGGATTTCATCTACATTCCACCAGATTCTGCCACATGTACAATCTAGAAGACTCCATGGTTGAACTTAAGCATAATGCAAAAACCTCAAAACACAAGCACTTCTCCTTTGTTCTCTAGAATCTTCCATATCTTAATTGCCCAAACTTTTTTTCTAAATGAATTGTCACTTTTTGTTTTTACTTTATGCTTTACAGTGCACAATTCCATGAATCTTAAAATAGATCTTTTTATAAAACTAATTGATTTTGGATGAGATGAACTATAAGAATTAAACGAACATCTACTTCATGCATATATGACTCAAAGCTTACATGCTATAGTGTGGTATTTATTCATAATTTGGTTACCAAATCTCATGCGTGCAATGCACGTGTACCTTACTAGTATCAATAGGAAACCATCATGGTCAAACCCTTCTCATTGTTGGGTCAAAGGGATAGATTGTGTGGGCCCCCTAATTATCGGTAAAGGATAGTATATATACCTCAGGGAGTCAACAGATATGTGCCGCGTCTATAAGCCGCACAAGGGATACATGCTCGAGAAGAACACCCTACCCCCTGTACCCTTCATGCAACCTGAAAAAGGTTTATATAATCGCCATGACAGGTCAAGTCAATCATTCTTTAATTTTTTAGGGCAAAAAATAACCCATAAAGACATAGTAGGTTAATATAATCGCCATGACAGGTCAAATCAATCATTCTTTAATTTTTTAGAGAAAAAATAACTCATAAAAACATAGTCTACAAATTAGCAAAACAAGGATTATATAATTTCCATGATAGGTCACTATAGAGATATACTATATCTCTATAATGATCGTGTCATGGCATTTAAATGAAGCTTGAGAGATGCAACTTCCCATCGGGTCACCCATCATTGGACTACTCCAGCCCGAGCACGCTTAACTTTTGCATTCTATTTGACTAGGCTAGTGGATGGGAAGCCGCCCCTTGCTGATAAGAATTGCCTCCTTGCCATTAAGGCGTTTCACGCTTGTCACCCTATGGGACCTACTCCGTCCTATCACACACATTTGTGCATTTAGAACTTGTGTGGGATATTCACATGGCCGGTGTGTCGCCACTAGCCTTCAATGAGCACTGACACTGGTAGCGGGAAAATG
This sequence comes from Triticum monococcum, assembly GCA_034509565.1. Lineage (NCBI taxonomy): Eukaryota > Viridiplantae > Streptophyta > Magnoliopsida > Poales > Poaceae > Triticum > Triticum monococcum. The sequence continues at coordinate 483,707,849 of CM067843.1, forward strand.
ATGGGAGAAGAGGCGGGAAACCAATGAGAGGATTGGCGAGAAACGGTAGCCCGTTTAGAAAACCTAGTGGAGAAGGAAGTGTCAGCTAGTGACTTGCTCTAGTTTGTGAGGGGGGGTGTCCAAACTTTCGTCAAACAGGCCAATTTTTTACCACATCATCTTGGTGGCATGACATTACATCAAGAAAGGTTTCATGTTTTCTGATCATTTTTTTAATTTTTTGGAATTAAAATGCCATGGCACTCCATGCATACATATGCAGGTGTCCATGTCATGAGACCAATATGTTTGAAAATTCTTTCTAATTTACTACACATGGAATTAACTCGCACACAAGTACACAAATATGATTTTTCAAACCGTTATGGTTAGCCGATGCATGTAGATGTAGTTCAAATTTGAATTACGGTCATTAAATGGCTAGAAAATCACTTAAATGTCTTTAAAAGGTCAAATGACCCCTAGAATTTTCCAAATTTTCACATTACAGTTGTGGTAGTGCACGTTAACCATAGATAAAATTGAAGGTCGTAAGAGGAGGCTATCTCATGTTCCTCATCAAACATGCATTGTTTGCTCTGAGAACCTCGAGCCTTCTAGTGAGTTGCTTCGGTTTGTGAGGGGTGTGGTTCCAACCTTTCGTCAAACATGCCAATTTTTTTACCACATCATCTTGGTGGCATGACATAACATCAACCAAGGTTTCATGTATTTCTGATCATTTGTTAATTTTTTGGAATTAAAATGCCATGGCACTCCATGCATACATATGCATCTGTCCATGTCATGAGACCAATATGTTTGAAAATTCCTTCCAATTTACTACACATGGAATTAACTCTCACACAAGTACACAAATATGATTTTCAAACCGTTATGGTTATCCGTTGCATGTAGATGTAGTTCAAATTTGAATTACAGTCATTAAATGGCTAGAAAATCACTTAAATGTCTTTTAAAGGTCAAATGACCCCTAAAATTTTCCAAGTTTTCACATGACAGATGTATTAGTGCATGTTACACGTAGAAAATTTTTGAAGGCTGTAAGAGGAAGCTATCTCCCGTTCGTCATCAAACATGCATTGTTCCCTCTCGGAATCACGAGCCTTCTAGTGAGTTGCTCCGGTTTGTGTCCAAACTTTCATCACACATGCCAAATTTTTTACCACATCATCTTGGTGGCATGACATTACATCAACCAAGGTTTCATGTGTTTCTGATATTTTTTTAATTTTTGGAATTTAAGTGCCATGGCGCTCAATGCTTAATTGTGTCATAGCCGTTAGACCAATATGTTTGAAAATTCCTTCCAATTTACTACACTTTGAATTAAATCGCACACAAGTACAAAAAATATGACTTTTCAAACTGTTATGGTTAGTTGTTGCATGTACATGTAGTTCAAATTTCAATTACGGTCATTAAATGGCTAGAAAATCACTTAAATGTCTTAAAGGTTAAATGACCCCTGAAATTTTCCAGCATTTGACATGACGGTTGTATTAGTACTACAAATTTTCTTGTACATTTAAAACATCATCCGTTGCCACTTTACTCCAAATTCGTCTTTCACAGCTAATAAAAAATATCTACAACATCACACACAGTTGTTTTCTAGGAACCGTTTGCGATGAAAATATCTGGGTCTATTTAAGTCTTCCTCCTTAAGCTTCGATGGCTCGTCTGCTCCAGTGTCGGCAACCCCCGAATCCACGAATCCCGATCCCCATTCCTGCATCCCCTTCTTGCAAAGATGACATCGTGGAAACGCTTCGTGAAGGCCCGCACGATGGTCGCGTCCCCCACGAGTGCTGCCGCCTGCACCGAGAGCGCGACCACCTACGCCGAGAGTGCCCCCGCATCCGCATTGAGCGCGGCCACTTCCGCTAAGAGGGCGTCTGCGGTAGCCGACAGGGCAGCTGCAGTAGCCGAGACGGCTGCAGCTACTGCTGTGACGGCGGCTGCAAACACCAAGAGCGCTCGAGCTGCCATCCGTGCCGCCGATGTCGCCCTGGCCCGGGTCGAGGCCATCCACGCCAAGATCGAGGATGCACACGCCAAGATATTCCAGGCCTCCTCAGACTCCAACATGCAACCCACGTCCGTAAATGCGGCGGTGGCGATGGAGCACCCACTTCCTCATGAGGTCGCCGAGCGGGAGCTGGAGATGCAGGAGGCGGCGGAGATCGAACAGCGCCAGGAGGAGGAGTTGCGCGTGGTCGATGTCGAGGTAGAGAAGAGTCTGTCCGTAGAGGAATCGGTGGTGGAGTACCAACGCGAGCTCTGGCGCAGCCACTTCTATGAGTACTACAACATTGAGGGTGGCCGAGGACGAGGACGCGGTCTACTTCAGCAGGGGGACGCGGAGTCCACCAACGGCGGCATGTCGCCAGGACAAGTCATCGACGTCTCATCTCACACCAGCGATGCATAGTGTCGGTGTACAAGTAGGCGCCTTTCTATACCCCTTTACTTGTGCACGGGCAGTCGTAGCCACACACGCGGCCATACTTGGTAGGGCAAAGGTAGAAGAGGAACAAGACTGCCAGGCACGAAGAGCGAAGGGGCAAGATGGGCTCCCCCCACGACATGGCCTTGTCGGGGTGGCCTACATGGCCCCGGCAGGAGCCTTGCCGGGGTGACTTGCCCAATACCAGCAAAGGCCGCCACCCTTGAGCCTAAGAGTTCTGACTCCATCGACAACATCGAGACCAAGACTCGGGTGGCATGCAGATCTCTGTGAAGACCAAGGGCCTGCGAGTCTAGATAAAAACTAGAAGATGAAGACCCCCAGCAAGATCCTTGTCGGGGACGGTCGAAGACCCCGGGCAGGATCCTTGCCGAGGACGCCCGCGAGACCCCGGCAAGATCCTTGCCAAGGGCATCCGTGGGGCCGTAGCCAGTCCCGCACGTACCAACATTTCGTCGCCCCGCGGCCGTTCCGACGTGGCAACTAGCCTGCCAACTAGGCACGCACCTGCGTGGCAGGATGCAACTTCTAGGTCGACTAGTCAAGCACCTGCGTGGTGGCATGCAGATCTTCATGAAGACCCTGTCACCTCACCAGCACAACAGCCAGCCAGCCAGCATGGCGATGCATGCCTCGTCGGCCTGGACGCGCGTCGAAGCAAGGCGAGGTAGTGACGGACGGGACGAGCTCTATTGCCGCCCCTGATAAAGCAAGAAGGCACGTAGGCAGCACATTAAATGCGTTTGTCCTACGGTGCCCGGTGATAAACTTGTACACTGTAGATGCTTTCTACCGCTTGTGTGCCACGTTGGCGACCCCTTTGACATATAAAAGGAGGCCCGAGGCGTACTGGGGGAGGATTCGGACTTTTTGGACTGGGCATGCACCACAGCTAGTTCCTGAGCTCAAGAACACTAAATATACACAAATGTAGGACTAGGGTTGTACGCATCGTTTACGGACCGAACCTGCGTAAAAATCTCCTTGTGCTAATCGTTAGACCTACTCTTTGCGCAGCCCCACACCCCGCCAACCGTAGAAGGGATTCCCCGAGATCCCATAGGTGTCGTTTCCCCCGACATCTTTGGCGCGCTAGGTAGGGGCGCTGAAGCTGTGAAAAGCTGGTCTAGAAGTCAAGGCATCGACTCCTTCATCATGATGGCTCGGAAGGAGAGGGCAACAGCAACCAGCCACACTCCGGTGCCACCATCCAGGCGAGCAGTGTCGTCTGTAGCCGCAACAACCATCCGCGTGGCGATGAAAAGATAAGTCATGCAAAACCTTGAGCTATTTTCCTTTTTATAGGGTTATTTTCCTTGAAAGATCTTGCTCCTTGTATGGAGAATGTGCATGCAAAGGAACCCTTCCGCTATTGGCAACGCCCTTGTTCTGTTTCGAGTCCGCTTAACAGTTCAAGCGGCTGCACCAAGAACGGCAAGGTGGCTTTCCCGACAGCAAGCGCCCCCCGGCAGGCTGCTAAGGATCCGTTCCTCAAAACTCCACAGCACGGGTTTACGCGCTGGCAAACCTATCCAACTTAGCATAGGGTGCGTACATACAAAGAAAGATCAAATAGGAAGATAGCATGCGCCATTTTAAAATACTGCAAAGTTATATTACATCAGCGGTTGCCGCGGTTCTAACTTAAGATAAAATTGTCTTGGTCATGAACTCGTAGCGGCAATGAGAAACGGGGTGGCTAGTCCCAGCGCTGGCCTTCCACCCTCTTGACTCTGTTAACGCAACTGATGATGGGATCGATACGCTCTCTGAGTGTTGTGAGGTCTGCGTCCCCCGACAGACTCTCAAGCGCGTTGGCGAAGTCAACGCTGGGGTTCCAGAATGCCACCTTGGTGAGCACCTTGGTCAGGGCACCCCGGCAAAGCCTCCGAGCCTCATTGGCTAAATAAGTCGCTCGACTGGAGCGAAGTTGTTCCAGGGCATCGAGGACGCGCTCGAAGAACAAGGTCAGCCTGGCATTGGGGCTTATGTTCACCTCCTCGGAGTACCTGAAGTCTGGCATGCCCATGCCAGCTAGCTATGTGGTGAGCCTCTCTGCAACGTCGATGAGGTGACCGATCCAGAGATTTACGCTATCCACATGGTCCTTGTGGGAAGTAGCGTCATCCTTCCACAGCTGCCTCTCGCTCTCAAGGGCCTTGTTCAAGGTCTCCTCACGGGCCCTGACCTCCGAAAGCGTCCTTTCCAAGTTGTCCAGTTTTTGCTTCAGATCATTGATGGAGTCGTTGGCCTCGGAGAGCAGCTTGGTCTTGTCGGAAATGGTGACCTGCAAATCCGTGAGAGTGCATTTAGCTAGGTCCCTGTCCTCCATCAGCTTTGGGACCTCTTTCTTCAGCTCCTCCCGCTCCAGCTCCAGGTTCTCCACCTTGCCGGCTTGGTCCAGGGCCAGAGCATTAAGTGTGTCCTTGTGCTTCCACTCCAACTCCTAGGTCTGCTGCGCGAAAATCTTCTTGATTTCCTCATCCTTGCTGCGGAGCGTGGCAGCAAGCGCCTGTTCATGGGCAACGAGGTCCTCCTCCTGGGTGTCAAGCAAAGCCTTCTGCTGCTGCCAGTCAGCTTGGTACTTGGCGGCTTGTTCCTTCGCCACCTCTTGGGACTTCTTGATGTCAGCCTACTTCAGGAGCAGCTCCCACTTGCGCTCGTCCAGCTGATCCTGGGCGGCCCTCGGTTCTTGCCGGGCTTCGCCAAACCAGACTTGCATTTGAGTGACGCGCTCCTAGAAGTCTTCTTCGGCCTTGTCCATGGCGGTCGTCCTAGAGTTCACCTTATCTTGGCGAGCATGCTGGAGCGCCTGAAGCTTCTGAACATTGGCGCTCATGGCCCGGAGGAGCTGCTCCTCTTGGGAACCACCGCTGCTGGCGCTCGGTTCGTCAACAACCTGGAACCCGGCGGCGGCGAGGGCCTCATCATCGAAAACCTCCCCTTCGGTTGGCGCTCTGGAGCTTGCTTTCCCTGGGAGGCTGACGAACTAATCATCGCCACCTTCAAGTACTTGCCGGGGGCGGGGCCTTTAGGGGAGGAAGGTTGGTCATCGGCCACCCCCTCCCCGGTGGGCTCCTTGGCAGCCTCCTCGGCAGCGGCCTTGTCAGCCTCCCCGGCAGGCCCCTTGGCGGCCTCCTCGGCGGCACCCTTGCCGCTCTCCCCGGCAGGCCCCTTGCTAGTCTCCTCCGCAGTGGACTTGGCGGCTTCCTTAGCTGCGATCCTGGTGGCCTCAGCTTTGGCATCCTTGGCGACCTCCTTCATGACGGCATTGACGTCCACCTGGTCCGTCGTGGGAGGGTCTGAAAACCAAAAAGGATAATGAAGCGAGGCCAAAATCAAAGTCGAGAACAAAGAAACAAGAGAACACCGAGTAGTAGAGATGGCGGCGAATGGGAGGCAGGCAGCTTACCTGTGCCGAGCTGAGGAGAAGTGGTTCCCTCCCCGCCAAAGTTCGTTGCCGTTGCGGAGCCGCCAGTACCCATGCTTGCCTCCTCCTCCTTCATGTGCGTGGGCTCGGTGGAAGGTGCCCTAGCCGGTGACGCCCCTCTGGGTCGCGTGGTCGATGGGGACGGCGTGTCAGGGGTAGCCTTCAGCGGCTCCTTGTGTTGCCACTCTCCTCTTGCGAACCCGGCAAGGTCAGCACCAAGGATGCACCCCCAACGCCCATCGATGGGGAGTGAATAGAACACACGCTGGGGGCTGAAGCGGGGGCTGCACCGAGGGCTGTTATCTGGGCTGATCACCACCAGCGTCGGTGTGTGTGGAATGCTCACCGGGGGCTGGACAGCCGTTGAAGCCTTGGCTCTCTTCACTGCCCTTTGGGCCTGTGTCTCCATGTCGCTGCAAAGATAAGATCAAGTTAGGGAAAGATGGCACGGGAAGAGGCCAGGAAATGATGAGGGGCAAGATGCTTACTCGTCGTCCTCCGATGGCCTCCTCTTCCTCTTCGGGCTCAAGGACCAAAGATCAAAATCGGCCTCTGGGGCGGCGTCCGCAAGGGGAGGAGAAGGGGCAGAGTCCTGGGCCGCTTGGATGAGGAGGAGGCGGCGGCCGCGATTTTCTCTGTTGCTGCAGCTCTCGTCTGGCGCACGGGCTGCGCCTGGGCCCGTTGCCCCTGTGAAGTCTTGCCGGGCCGGACCGGCTCCCCGAAGCCAGCCCGCCACAGGACGCATTTCCTCCCTGGGGCCGAGGAGTCGTCCACATCGGTCTCCTCTCCGGGCGACTCCTCGACCACTTCTTTGACAAGGGGAACGCCAGCGCCGGCGCCACTGGGTTCCTCGGCAGACCCCGTCCACTCGGCGGACTCTTTCTCTTATGCAGCCACGTCGGCCTCGTCCTCCATGGTACCGAGGCTACCGGCCTCCTTGGCAAGTGCTGCCTCCTCTGCCCTGGCGGCAATGTACACCAGCTCTTCCTCGGTGGTGTCACGGATGAGTCGCGGCTCGTCATGAACATACCTCTTCGACAAGTTGTTGAAGAATGCCTGCACCAGCTCCACGGTTGGCTCAACCCAGGTCGGATCGAGGCCGTGCGCATTGAAAACCGGCATCATGGCAATGATGGCGGTCTGGCAAGAGTTGTTGCTCAACAAGACCACCCCCGCTGGCAACCCGAATAGAGACTTGCCGGCCTTAGCGGCCTTGCCGGTCTTCTCGGCCTTGCCGGTCCTCTCGACCATGCCGACCTCGTCAACCTTGACCTGAAAAAGCCTCTGGCAAAGATGAGCATGTTGTAGCACCGTGAAGTTGTGGTTCAGGCCGGGGCGGAGCTTCATGATATCGGCCACGTTCCTGAAATCCCAGGCCGGCCTCCCCTTATTATGCAGCGGAGCAATCCAGCGGCAGGTGAAGTCAGCCCCGACCATCTCGATAGTGAGCCCAGCCGAGGTGAGGTGATGGATCCTAGTGATGGCAACCATCAGCTTCTCATCATTGCTGTCGAGCTCACCCCAGTCCTTGTTGTAGACCGGCGGCCTCCGATGGACTCGGCAGAACTCCTGCGGATCTGTCTCCTCGATCCAGCACCACCAGTCCCGCCACTCATCCCACCTCTCCTTCTGGGCAGCCTCCGGGTACGTGCCCCTGCTCTGGGTCCTCAGGATCCAGGTGATGCAGCCAGAGATGGCACCCCCTGGCCGGATGCGAGGGGTGAAGTAATGGTGGAAGAGCGCCGTGCTGGGATGCACTCCAGCGAAGCCTCACAAAGGTGGGCAAAGAAGGCCATGCACGCCACAGCGTTCGGCGTGAAGTCCAGAAGGTGGAAGCCGTAGGTGTGCATGATGTCATTGAAGAAATCTGATAAAGGGGGGCAGAGCCCGCAGGAGAAATAGTCGACAAAGAAAGGATAGTGATTTGGACCGGCCTTGGCGAAGGAGGCCGGGATGATGCGCGTGGCGGGATGCCCCGACGTCTCCCTTCCCCATAGGGGCCCAAACTTCTCCTTGAGGGTGAGCGCGTCGACCGACGAGGTGAAGAGGGCGTACTGCGTCCGCAACTCCACCAACTCGCTCTCTGGCGCCTCCTTCCCTCTGGCATCCATGGCCGCTCCCTTGCCCTTGCCTGACTTGGGGGCCATGGTGGCTGAGAGGGGGTGAGGGATCAAGGGCAATGGGGCGCGGTGGTGGCGAGCGGAGGCGAAATCTTCGATTTGCACTTGGACAAGAAGAGGGGAACAACGGTTCCAAGATTGGAAAAGGCGTGGAGGGTAAATGAGCAGTGCCCCTGCAGTTTCCTCTTTTTTATGGGGAAGACGCGGGCCGCCTCTTTACTATTCACCATGAGGTGACGCAAGCGCGCTGCGACCGTTCGACGCACGATCCCCACGTCACACACTCAATACAGGTTGTGGGGAAGCGCAACTAGCGAAGGAATTACTGTGGTTAAAACTTTGCCACACATGCACGTGCACCGTTCTCGGCCTGTCCCAACAACGCTTCGCGCTTATGTGTGGCCCAGGACCGGGGCTCCTGTCGGTGTACAAAAGTAGGGGCCTTTCTGTACCCCTTTACTTGTGCACGGGAAGTTGTAGCCACACCTGCGGCCATACTTGGCAGGGCAAAGGGAGCAGAGGAACAAGACTGCCAAGGCAGTACTCGAGCCAGAGGCGCAAAGAGCGAAGGGGCAAGATGGGCTCCCCCCGGCAAGGCCCTTGCCGAGGCGTCCTACCTGGTCCCGGCAAGAGCCTTGTCGAGGCAACTTGCCCAATACCAGCAAAGGCCGCCACCCTTGAGCTTGAGAGTTCTGACACCATCGACAATGTCAAGACCAAGACTCAGGTGGCATGCAGATCTATATGAAGACCAAGGGCCTGCGAGTCTAGATAAAACCAGAAGACGAAGTCCCCCGGCAAGATCCTTGTCGGGGACAGACGAATACCCCCGGAAACATCCTTGCCGGGACGGCCGAAGAACCCCGGCAGGATCCTTGCCGGGGACACCCGCGAGACCCCGGCAAGACCCTTGCCGGGGGCATCCGCGGGGCCGCGGCCAGGCCCACACCTACTAATGTTTCGTCGTCCCGTATGACACGGCAACCGGCCTGCCAACTAGGCACGCACCTGCATGGCAGCATGCAACTTCTAGGCCGACTAGTCAAGCACCTGCATGGTGGCATGCAGATCTTCATGAAGACCCTGTCACCGCACGAGCACAACAGCCAGCCAGCCAGCATGGCGCTGCATGCCTTGTCAGCCTGGACGCGCGTCGAAGCAAGGCTAGGCGGCGACAGACGGGACGAGCTCGGTTGCTGCCCCCGATAAACCAAGAAGGCACGTAGGCAATGCATTAAATGTGTTTGTCCTACGGTGCCAGGCGATAAACTTGTACACTGTAGATGCTTTCCACCTCCTGTGTGCCACTGTGGCGACTCCTTTGACATATAAAAGGAGGCCCGGGGCATACTATGGGAGGAATCAGACTTTTTGGACTGGGCATGCACCGCAGCTAGTTCGAGAGCTCAAGAACACCAAATATACACAAAATCAGCACGAGGGTTTTACGCATCGTTTGCGGCCCGAACTTGGGTATAAATCCCCTCGCGCTGATCGTTAGACCTGGTCTTTGCGTAGCCCCATGCCCCGCCAACCGTAGAAGGGATTCCCCGAGATCCAGTAGGTGTCGTTTCCCCTGACACATAGGCCGCCTCGGTGGTGGATTTGTTAAAATTATGCGTACTTAGGCTTTGTTTTTAATGCTGGTCTTTTGTTAGAGCAATGTTTAGGTCATCTGGATCTGTTTAATTACTAAAATTGCTTGATTCAGTAAGTGTGGTCTGTCTGCTGTACACTCTTTTGTATGCCCAAATTAGCAAGAGATGTTAAATTATGCAATGACGTACCTGGGGAAATTTCCACCAAAATTTGAATTATCAAACTTATCTGATGCGCATAAAGAAGAAGAATCGTTTGCGATGCACACAATCGTTCAAAGTGAATGGTCCGACAGCACCGCACGCAAAGTTTCCCTCCACATTTCAAAATTTTGCCCTACCGCCAAAATATCTACCCCCGCCCCCTTCCCCACCCCCTTTTCCCGCCATCTCGCATCCTACCGTCGGGGTCGCCATGGTCTTCTTCAAACACCTCTCCAGTGGTTCCTCCTCCGGCGACGACTCCTTCACCACCCGGGTATGCCTCTCTTCTCTCTCTCGGGCTATAACTTGGAATGCGGGATTTTTACCCGGCATTTGATTTGAGTCACTTCTTACTCTTGTAGCTCCCTAGGACCATCAGTGGCAATGAATGGAGCGGGGTGGCTGAAGATCTATCTGCTCGTTGTCACCATCAATCTCCATGTGTGAAGTTAGTTGCATTTGAATCTGTGGACAGTGGGAGGAAGTTTCTGGCATGTGCAGAGAAGGTTAGACTCTCTTTCATTGTTACAAATCATTTGTTAGATGTGATTGAGACACCATCACGGTCCCAACCCATTCATACCACACCTTCAACCAAACTAATCATAAGACAGTGTCATAATTTGTACCTAGTATCTAAAATTGTTGTCATCCCATCAACGGTGCCATTAGAAAATTATTTGGCACCGCTTCAGCAGTTTGTGCAGCCAGCTTTGGTCCACACATCCGAGCAGCCAAGTAGTAAAACACTAAATCTTTATGGCACAAAGGAACTGGGCATCAGAGCAACTAGGTGCTCCGGAGTCCGGTCCCTGATTTTTTTCTGCTGCATCGGCTTGCCAGTACAGGGCACCGATGCGAGATGTAGCAACAGTTGTCTTTACAGCAGTTTTGGCATACATAGTGGATGACCTTAGTGATATTAGTTCTATGTTACTAAATTTGTGCATGTACACACCTGTTAGTATCAATTTGCTGTCATCCAAACACTGTCGCTATGCCGTTGCACTTATATTTACCTTCCTCATAAAATGTTCAATTTGTTATTTATTGTACATGAGTAAGAACTTGTAGCATTGTTGTAGTTCATTATAGCTTCTATGTTCCAGTATTTGGTTGTTGTATTAGTAGCAATTAATTCATTTGCACATTGATCTTTTTGAGAAGATATGTCATAATTAACATGTTTCTTCTGTTTTTCAAAATAAGCATTGGTGATTTTCTATGTTACTATCAACCCATTTCCCCTACAATTGTTACTGATCTAGTTTTAAATATTATAGGATGAGCGGAAGTGTTCTTACTTGGAGTGGGTTGATCAAGAGTGACCACGGTCTTTCAAGATGTGCCTAGCGAAGCTCTGGAGCATGTATGAGGAAGAAAATAGAGAAAGTGTTTTCAACGCTGAAGAATATTAGAAGATGCAGGATAAAAAGAGGAAGGTGGAGAATGAGCTCAGATTCTTTAAATCAGACTCTGCTATGATGGTGTTGGCGAAGGAGGAGGCACTTTCCCAGTTGGCCAGTGCAAAACAGGTTCTTACTGAACTGAAAGTAGAGGTGGATAAGACGAGCCTGGATGATCTCGATTAGGGAAATGAATATATTGTTCTTATGAAGTTGAACAAGCTATATGTTGCATTGTGCTGTTTTCATGTAGCTATTGTACTGTGATGTTAAAATATATTTATGTGCCTGATATGAAATTAGCAAACAGTTGTTCGATATGAAATGTGAATTTGCGTAATACTAGAGTTATTAATTGTAAACTAATAAACCTGCTAAATGTGTCATGGCACTTTGCAAACGGTTCTAGCAGTAAAAGCGCTTGTGATGGATAGCCCAATGCCACAAAGTTTTCTTCATCAAATCTTGTGTGATGTAGTTGATAAAAGCAAACAGTTAACCAAGGAAGAGCGTGTGTGAGAGTTACACCTTTCACACACAATCCTACACATAAAACTGTGTGGGATGTACATACGAACGGAACCGTTTTCCCTGGATTGACTGTGTGGGATGTACATAAGAACGGAAACGTATTCCTTAGATTGACTGTGTGTGATATACATACGAACGGAAACATTTTCCCTGGATTGACTGTGTGGGATGTACATAAGAACGGAAACATATTCGTTGGATTGACTGTGTGTGATATACATATGAATGGAAATGTTTTTCTAGGATTCATCGTGTGGGATGTACATATGAACGGAAATGATTGGGTTTCGATGCCTCGCCTGACCGCACATGAGCTCATTTTACCCCAGCCTGTGCCCCAGGAGGGCCTATACTCGACGATTTCTGGGTCGCGTGGGAAGGAACCCCATCGCCCACACTCACTTGGCGAGTGTTCCAAATGTTGTCGCTGAAAGGGGTTAAAAACCATTTGTATAGCACCGACGCGTGCCAGTGCATGCATGGAGTGCCATGGCATTTTAATTCCAAAAAATTAAAAAATGATCAGAAAAACATGAAACCTTGCTTCATGTAATGTCATGCCACCAATATTATGTGGTAAAAAATTGGCCTGTTTGACGAAAGTTTGGACACACCCCCTCACAAACCGGAGCAACTCACTAGAAGGCTTGTGGTTCCGAGAGGGAACGATGCATGTTTGATGACGAATAGAAGATAGCTTCCTTTTACGGCCTTCAATATTTTTCTACAATTAACGTGCACTAATACAACTGGCATGTGAAATTCTGGACAATTCTAGGGGTCATTTGACCTTCTAAAGACATTTCAGTGATTTTCTAGCCATTTAATGACCGTAATTCATATTTGAACTACATCTACATGCAACGCCTAGAGCCATAATGGTTTGAAAAATCATATTTGTGTACTTGTGTGCGAGTTAATTCCATGTGTAGTAAATTAGAAGGAATTTTCAAACATATTGGTCTCACGGTGTAGCGACCCGACCTCAAACTGTCAAGTCTTTGTGCTTGAGTGTCATCCCTGGAACGGTAATGCTGACACACACTGTACTCGAGAATTTATAACAGAGTAGCAATCACACTCTTATTACATCAAATGTCTCGACAGATAACTTATTACAATAAATATAGCTTAAGGCCATCTAATACGATAACAATGGAAGGCTTGGAAGATAAAGTGAGTCCATCAACTCCAATGGCATAGCTGAGCTGCACGGCAACGACCTAACGAACTTTACTCCTTGTCTGAAAATTCTGCAACATAATACGTTGCAGGCTGAAAACGGGTCAATACATGGAATATGCTAGCAAAGTAACAAAGTAGAGCAAGAACAGGATAATGCTATCACTACATGCATATTTGGCTAGTGGAAAGCTCTATGGTTACAGTTTTGTGAAAAGCCAATTTTTTCTACAACAAAGGAATATATTTTAATTTAACTATCATGGTAGTTGAAACATCATTGAGAAGGTTCCTCCAACTCAATACCAATTAAGGTAATTATCAACCCAACAATATTAATTTAGAGTGATGAGATACTTAAGATACTCCAAGTACTAGATACTCAAGATGTCCATAACCGGGGACACGAATAACCATGATTAGTTTGTACACTCTGCAGAGGTTTGCGCACTTTTCCCTACAACACTCAATCGCCTCCGTTGAATTTCTCGCACTACATGGTGTTTGAGAAACGGATGACCGAGACACAGTCTTTTAGAAACATTAACTCTCTACTCCGGGCAGACCATACCAAACCTACAACCCACTACCTACTGATCCACCTCTTCAAGAGCTTCACGTAACTTACTCAACTATGCTACAGCCCATAATAGCTTGTGGCTGCACACTGAAGTTTCTAGCATGAATCATCTCAGTTCCCTTTGAGCCTGGGTGGCGGTCCATAGGAAGATCACACGGGTACTCCGGAATTTCCAAAAATACAGGCAACACTGGGTACTCCAGGTGCCTCAATCCACCCAGATGTGTATTTAAGTTGCCACCTTAAGTTGAACCATTAATTAACAATCTCACATCTGTCATGGATTTCACTCACCCAAACCACATCTGCGAGCATAGCATAGCAATATAAGCAACACATAGAAGTAACTCCCAAGGGTTTGAATGTAACAGGGCAATAGGTTCTACCTCATCAACTACTTCCCAACCCACATGTTAATAACATCCTAATCATGCAATGTTTCAGGATTGGAACTAATGCATAAAAACTGGGTGATAAAGGGGTATGATCAAAGTGTTACTTGCCTTGCTGATGATCCGCGTAACCTAGAGACTCCAAATAACACGCTTCGCACTCCAGGAATTCTATCGCAAACAAACAATAGCATACATAAGCAATCAAGCAAAGAAGCATGGGTAAAACTCAAATAAGAAGATCTAACCAGAAATTTCAACTTAAGAACTCCGATTTGCAAAAAGAATCAAATCAAACGGAGCAACGAAACTCAAACGGTGAAAGAAACAAGATCCGTTTACTAATCTGGACCTAGGTCAAATTTTACAGTAGCAAAAGCTTGTTCAAGTTGGTTAAACAAAAAGAAGGTCTCGAGACGAAGACGTAGGCGTTTGAATCTCCTGATTCCGACTAACGAGCGAAAAGATAAACTAGAACGAAAATCAGATGAGAAATCGCGATCAGAAATAATCGCAGAAAAATCCGATTAAAGAAAACTCATGAACAGGCTAACGAACGAGCGTTCGCTGTCTGCGGCTAAACAGTGAAAACGGTTTGTAAAACGAACATAGGGGCGAACGTCCGCTAAATAACTAAAACAAAAAAATAAACTAATCTACTAAAAAAATAAAACCGCGGGTTCTAAAAAACCGATCGGTTTTTCTGTAGAAAACAGACGGCGGCGGCGATGGTTACCGGCAGGGGCGGCGTCCGGCTCCGGCGGGCGGGCGGCGTGGCTCCAGCGTGCAGGGCGGCTGCGGGCGGTGGCAGCGGGGCGTGTGGCGGCGAGGCGGGAGCGCGCGGGCGGCGGCGGCTCGGGTGGGCTAGGAATTCGGCAGGTGTGCGGGGTGGGCTGAGGGGGTGGCTCCCCCGGCTTATAAGGCCGGCCGGGCCAAGAGTCCTAGACGGACACGGCCCAGTTAGGTCGGTTCGCTTTTTTTAAATAATTCGGACATGCAGAAAAAGAATGAAAAGAAATACTAAACTGACTCCAAAAATTCCGAAATAAATTTTCCCCGTCCTCTAAAAATAAGCCGGACAAAGTGAACATTTATTTGGGCCTAAATTGCAATTTTGAAAAACGCGTATTTTTCCTAATTCAAATAAAATAGCAATAAAACTCCGAAATAAAAACTTATTTGATTTTAATACTAAATCTTTGGTATTTCTTTATTTTGAGGAAGTCATTTTATCCTCTTTCTTTTATTTTTTTATAAAAGAAATATTTCAGAGAAATAAAATTAAAATCAAACGATTCTCTTTTCATAATTCGAGAATAGCTCAAATATGAAAATAACGAAATCCCCAACTCTCTCTGTGGGTCCTTGAGTTGCTTAGAATTTCTTGGATCAACCAAAATGCAATAAAATATGGTATGCAATGATGATCTAGTGCATAACATTCCAAATTGAAAATTTAGGATGTTACAAACCTACCCCCCTTAAGATGAATCTCGCCCTCGAGATTCGGGTTGGCTAGAAAATAGGTGTGGGTGGTCTCTGCAAAGGTCATCCTCTCATTCCCATGTGTCTTCATCCTCAATATGGTGGCTCCACTAAACTTTGCAAAACTTAATAACCTTGCTGCGGGTAACTCGACTGACAAACTCCAAAATCTTGACTGGCTTCTCCTCATAAGTCAAATCATTGTCCAACTGAATCGCCTCCAAGGGTACGGTATCTCTTAGCGGTATATCGGCCATCTCAGCATGGCACTTCTTCAACTGGGAAACGTGAAACACACTGTGAACTCTTGACAGTCCTTTAGGTAACTCCAACTTGTGGGGAACTTCTCCCATCCGTTCCAAAACACGATACGGTCCTACAAATCTCGGGGCTAACTTTCCCTTAACTCCAAAATGTTTCACTCCTTGCAAAGGTGATACTCGCAGGTACGCTCTATCTCCAATTTCATAGGTTACCTCCTTGCGTTTCGAATCTGCATAACTCTTCTGTCTGGACTGAGCTATCTTCAGTCTATCTCGAATCAGTTTAACTTTCTCCTCAGACTCTTTGATCAAGTTTGGTCCAAACAATTGTCGGTCTCCAACTTCATCCCACATTAACGGTGTTTTGCACCTTCGTCCATATAGGGCTTCGAACGGTGCCATCTTCAAACTGTCTTGGTAACTATTGTTGTATGATAACTCTGTGTAAGGCAAATTGTCATCCCAACTAGATCCATAATCTAGCGTATAGGCTCTCAACATGTCCTCCGGAATCTAATTGACTCTCTCGGTCTGTCCATCCGTCTGCGGGTGAAATGTTGTACTAAACTCCAATCTCCTTCCCAAAGTCTGGTGTAACTAATGCCAAAACTTTGAGGTAAACTGTGTCCCTCTATCCGATATGATGGTCCTCGGAACTCCATGCAAACATACGATCCTGGTCATATATATCGTGGCCAACTTTGCACTAGTATAAGTTATTTTCACTGGGATAAAGTGTGCCACTTTGGTCAAGCGGTCAACTACTACCCATATAGAATCATAACCTTATTTGGTCCTGGGCAATCCGGTGACAAAATCCATGCCAAGTTTATCCCACTTCCATTCGGGTATCGGCATAGGCTGTAACAATCCTGCTGGCTTTTGATGTTCTGCCTTCACTCTCTGACATACATCACATACGGCCACATACTCGGCGATATACTTCTTCATCCCTGTCCACCAGAAATGTTCCTTCAAATCCAAATACATCTTCATGTTTCCAGGGTGTATCGAGTATGGTGAGTCATGAGCCTCCTGTAGTATTAATTTCCTGATCTCTGTGTTATTGGGCACATAAACACGGTCCTCAAACCACAAGGTGTCGTGCTCATCCTCACGAAAACCTTTGGACTGTCCTTCACTCATTTTCTCTTTTATCTCGGCATCTCTTTGTCCTCCTTCTGAGCTTCTCGAATCTTTCCTAACAATGTAGAGTGAACCTCCATTGTTGCAAGAAAACCTCTAGGAACAATCTCCAAACGTAGTTCCCGGAGATCCTCTGCTAACTCCGTCGGCAATCCCGTGCTCTCTAGGGTATTAGCATAACTCTTCTGGCTCAAAGTGTCTGCTACGACATTGGCCTTTCCTGGATGATAGTGAAGCTTCATTTCATAATCCTTTATGAGCTCCAACCATCTCCTCTGCCTAAGGTTCATTTCCTTCAGGGTGAAGATGTACTTCAAACTCTTATGATCCGTGTACACATCACAATGGTTTCCAATAAGGTAATGCCTCCAAGTCTTCAACGCATGCACTACGGCTGCTAACTCCAAATCATGCGTGGCATAATTCAACTCGTGCGGTTTCAGTTGTCGCGAGGCATACGAAACAACTCTTTCGTCCTGCATAAGCACACTTCCAAGTCCTAAGCGAGAGGCGTCGCAATACACTTGGAAATCCTTACGTATATCTGGCAGTGTCAGCACTGGGGCTGTAGTCAAATGTTTCTTCAGCTCCTGGAAACTTGCCTCACAATCTTCCGTCCATTTAAACTTGGTATCCTTCTTCAACAATTCTGTCATTGGCTTCGCGATCTTGGAAAAATTCTCAATGAATCTCCGATAGTATCCTGCGAGTCCAAGAAAATTGCGGATCTCGCTAACTGAAGTGGGTGCCAACCATTCAGTGACTAACTGAACCTTGGTGCGATCTACTGCTATACCTTCTCCTGATATAACATGTCTAAGGAATCCGACTTCCTTCAACCAAAACTCGCATTTGCTGAACTTGGCATACAACTGATGTTCCCTGAGTTTCTCGAGAACTAAACGCAAATGCTCCTTGTGCTCCTCTTCATTCTTTGAATATACCATTATATCATCAATGAACACCACAACAAACTTATCCAAATATTCCATGAATACTTTGTTCACCATACTCATGAAATAGGCAGGGGCGTTAGTCAGTCCAAACGACATGACTGTATATTCGTATAACCCGTACCATGTGGTGAAGGCCGTCTTTGGTATATCCTTCTCTCGTATCTTCAACTGATGATATCCTGATCGCAGATCGATCTTCGAAAACGCCTTAGCTCCTTGTAGCTGGTCAAACAGATCATTGATCATCGGCAATGGGTACTTGTTCTTGATCGTCACTTCATTCAGTGCCTGATAATCAACAACCATTCTTAGGGACTTATCCTTCTTCTCAACCAAAAGCACTAGGGCTCCCCATTGTGATGAACTCCGTCGAATGTAACCTTTCTCCAATAACTCCTTGATCTGTTTCTTAATGTCCTCCAGATCATTCGCGGGCATCCTATAGGGTCTCTTGGATATTGGCCCTGTGCCTGGCAATATCTCTATCAAAAACTCAATATCCCAATCCGGTGGCATGCCTGGTAACTCCTCTGGGAAAACATCTGGGCAATCCTTTACTACAGGCACTTCCTCCTCAACAACTCCCGTGAGGGTATTCACTTGCCTACTTCTTGGCGCATGCCTAGATATATACTTGATCCTTTTTCCCTCCAGGGTGGTGAGACAAATTGACTTACGAACACAGTCAGTGGTTCCTCCGTACTTTGACACCCAGTCCATTCCTAATATCACATCCAATCCTTGTGACTCCGAGATAATTAGGTCGGACGGAAAAACATGGTTGCCAATGGTTAAGGGTATCTCGCCACACCATTGACTAGCCATATACTCTGCTCCAGGTGAGCTTACTAACAGAGGGGTCCTAAGGGTTTGGGTTGGTAGTTTAAACTTATCCACGAATTCCCTTGATATGTATGAATGCGATGCACCAGTATCAAAAAGAACAAGAGCGATAAATGACATAACCAAAAACTTACCTATAACCGCGTCTGGCTGCTCTTCAACCTCCTCCACGTTAACGTGGTTCACTTGTCCTTTGTTGAATGGATTGGGCTTCTTCCCAGCGCTCCCATTTCCGTTTCCATTCTTCCCTTCAGGACATTCAGTGGCATAGTGTCCAGTTTTCCTGCACTTGAAACAAGTAAAGTGGCTTAGGTCTCTCTTGGTAGGTGTGGCTGGATTGGGGCGGTTCTGGTTGTTGCTTGCTCCATTCCCATTCCCATTCCTTGGGCCAGTATGATTATGGTTACTTCCTCCATTATGGGTGTGGCCTCCATGGTTATGAACAAGTCCTCCCGAGTTTGGGGTTAGGTGAGGCTTCTGCTGAGCTCCTGAGTTATACCTCCCTTGTCCATACTTCCTCTTACGGTTCTCAATCTGCTGCTGCTTCCCTTCAATCATAAGAGCCTTATCTACCAACTCCTGGTAGTTGGTGAATGTTGCCACCATCAACTGCGTGCTCATCTCATCATTCAGCCCTTCCATAAACTTCGCCTTCTTTGCGGCATCTGTGGCCACATCATCAAGGCCATAGCGAGATAACTTGCTAAACTCATCCGCGTACTGTGCCACAGTACGGTTCCCCTGGCGTAAGTTGCGAAACTCACGCTTCTTCATACTCATTGCTCCAGTTGAGACATGGGCTGTACAGAAGGCTTGCTGAAACTAGTCCCATGTCAACGTGGCTATAGGGTAGGTGACAGTGTAGTTCTCTCACCATGAGGCTGCTGGTCCATCCAACCGATGTGCGGCAAAATGCACCTTCTCAGCATCAGTACATCCTGCAGTGGTTAACTCCCTTCCAATCCTGCGGAGCCAATCATCTGCTACTATGGGCTCGGTGCTACTGGAAAACACCGGCGGCTGCAACCTCAGAAAACAGGCTAAGTTGTCAACTGGTGGTGGTGGTGGATTATTTTTGTTGTTGTTGTTGCCTTGGTTCTGAACTAACAACTGCATCAGGGTATTCTATTGCTGGATCAACTGAGTGAGCTCCTGTGGGAAAGAAAATCCGGGGTCATGTCTCAGAGGCATCTGATGGGTTTAGAGGGGAGAGATTAGAATAGAATGAGGTCTAATGAGAAAGAACTACCCATATGCACATGAGACAAACACAATCATTTCACTCAATCAATCAAGAAAGGGCATACAATCGATCTAACTATCGCAAAAGTGCTCGGACTACTCTATTTACATGGTGGAATACTACTACTGATGTGGTGGTCTACTAAACATATTCCTTGGTTGAAGGTCCCATGATATCTGCTCCAGCTTCATCTTCAAAGTCATCATTGCTAAGGTCAGAGTCGGTGTCATCGATGATGATGTAGTCCTCCAGGTGAATCTCCTTGGGTTCTTCGTCTTCTCCTCCTGGTGCGGGGTCTCCCAGGAATACTCCTATCTTCTTAATCAGGTCGTCATTCTTCTCCACTAGTACGTCAATTTCCTCCTCATAATCTTCAGGTGTAGCCTTAAGTTCTTCCTCCAGTTCCGTGATCCTTGTCATCGCCTTCTTCAGATCTATCATGCCTGCGCACATCTGATTCTCCCGGCGTCGAATGTGCTGGTTTAGTTCCTGGATGAAAGCTGCAATTGATCTATCCTTCCTAGTGCTGATCATCTCCCATTGCTCATCCCGGCGCCCACAAATCTGATAGATAGTATCCTTAAGCTCCTTGTGATAAACGTCTCCAATGCGTCCCATGGTGATGTGAGCTGCCATACTCTTTCCTAGACTTCAGGTTGGTGCATCGAAGGAAAACTCTATGGGTTTAGTGACTGGCGTGAAGGTTCTTCTGGGAACTTGAACTTGAATCATCCATCGCTCCTCTTCTGGTAAAGTGGCGTTGTAAGTCCCGGTGAAGCTTGGTATTCCTATGTTCAGGTACCTAGTGACTTCCTTCAAGTGTCGTCCAAAAGGTGCTTCTTCATCCGGTTGTGCAAACTTGTTCCTTGCATCCGCCATCCTAAACAGTAGAAAATGGAGAGGAGTCAGAAATGAGAAGAGAATAGTGATCTATGTTTTTTAGCTTAGTGGACGTGTCCTACACTTAGCGTGTGCTCTGATACCATCTTATAGCGACCCGGCCTCAAACGGTCAAGTCTCTGTGCTTCAGTGTCATCCCTGGATCGGTAATGCTGACACACATAGTACCCGAGGATTTATAACAGAGTAGCAATCACACTCTTATTACATCGAATGTCTCCAAAGGGAACTTATTACAATAAATATGGCTTAAGCCCATCTAATACGATAACAGCGGAAGGCTTGGAAGATAAAGTGAGTCCATCAACTCCAACGGCATAGCTGAGCTGCACGACAACGACCTAACGAACCTTACTCCTCGTCTGAAAAGTCTGCAACATAATACGTTGCAGCCCGAAAATGGGTCAGCACATGGAATATGCTCGCAAAATAACACAGTAGAGCAAGAACAAAATAATGCTATCACTACATGCATATTTGGCTAGTGGAAAGCTCTATGGTTACAGTTTTGCGAAAAGCCAATTTTCCCTACAACAAAGGAATAGATTTTAATTTAACTATCATGGTAGTTGAAACATCATTGAGAAGGTTCCTCCAACTCAATCCCAATTAAGGTAATTATCAACCCAACAATATTAATTTAGAGTGATGAGATACTTAAGATACTCCAAGTACTAGATACTCAAGATGTCCATAACCGGGGACACGGCTAATCATGATTAGTTTGTACACTCTGCAGAGGTTTGTGCACTTTTTCCCACAAGACTCGATCGCCTCCTTTGAATTTCTCGCACTACATGGTGTTTGAGAAACGGATGACCGAGACACAGTCTTTCAGAAACATTAACTCTCTACTCTGGGCAGACCATACCAAACCTACAACCCACTACCAACTGATCCACCTCTTCAAGAGCTTCACGTAACTTACTCAACTATGCTAGAGCCCATAATAGCTTGTGGCTGCACACGTTAGTTTCTAGCATGAATCATCTCAGTTCCCTTTGAGCCTGGGTGGCGGTCCATAGGAAGATCACATGGGTACTCCGGGATTTCCAAAAATACAGGCAACACTGGGTACTCCAGGTGCCTCAATCCACCCAGATGTGTATTTAAGTTGCCACCTTAAGTTGAACCATTAATTAACAATCTCACATTTGTCATGGATTTCACTCACCCAAACCACGTCTACGAGCATAACATAGCAATATAAGCAACACGTAGAAGTAACTCCCAAGGGTTTGAATGTAACATGGCAATAGGTTCTACCTCATCAACTACTTCACCACCCACCTGTTAATAACATCCTAATCATGCAATGTTTGAGGATTGGAACTAATGCATAAAAACTGGGTGATAAAGGGGTATGATGAAAGTGCTACTTGCCTTGCTGATGATCTGCGTAACCTAGAGACTCCAAATAACAAGCTTCTCACGCCGGGAATGCTATCACAAACAAACAATAGCATACATAAGCAATCAAGCAAAGGAGCACGGGTAAAACTCAAATAAGAAGATCTAACCAGAAAGTTCAACTTAAGAACTCCGGTTTGCAAAAAGAATCAAATCGAACGGAGCAACGATACTCAAATGGCAAAAGAAACAAGATCCGTGTACTAATCTGGACCTAGGTCAAATTTTACAGTGGCAAAAGCTTGTTCAAGTTGGTTAAACGGAAAGAAGGTCTCGAGACAAAGATCTAGGCGTTTGAATCGCCTGATTCTGACTAACGAGCGAAAAGATAAACTAGAACGAAAATTGGATTAGAAATCGCGATCAGAAATAATCGAAGAAAAATCCGATTAAAGAAAACTGATGAACAGGCTAGCGAACGAGCGTTCACTGTCTGCGGCTAAATGGTGAAAACCGTTCGTAAAAATGAACATAAGGGTGAACGTCTGCTAAATAACTAAACCAAAAAAATAAACCAATCTACTAAAAAAATAAAACTGCGGGTTCTAAAAAAACCGATTGGTTTTTCCGTAGAAAACCGACAGCGGCGGCGTGCGGCTCCGGCGGGCGGGCGGCGAGGCGGTGGCATGGCTCTGGCGTGCGGTGGCGGGGCGTGCGACGATGAGGCGGCAGCGACTCGCGCGGGCAGCGGCGGCGGCGCTCGGCTCGGGCGGGCTAGGGTTTCGGCGGGGGTGCGGGGTGGGCTGAGGGGGCGGCTCCCCCGACTTGTAAGGCCGGGCGGGCCGAGAGTCCTAGACGAACATGGCCCGGTTACGTCGGTTCGCATTTTTTTAAATAATTCGGACGTGCAGAAAAAGAAAGAAAAGAAATACTAAACAGACTCCAAAAATTCCGAAATAAATTTTCCCCGTCCGCTAAAAATAAGCCGGACAAAGTGAACATTTGTTTGGGCCTAAAATGCAATTTTGAAAAACGCGTATTTTCCTAATTCAAATAAAATAGCAATAAAACTCCAAAATAAAAACTTATTTGATTTTAATACTAAATCTCTGCTATTTCTTTATTTTGAGAAAGTCATTTTATCCACTCTCTTTTATTTTTTTTGTAAAAGAAATATTTCAGAGAAATAAAATTAAAATCAAACGATCCTCTTTTCATAATTCGAGAAAAGCTCAAATATGAAAATAACGAAATCCCCAACTCTCTCTGTGGGTCCTTGAGTTGCTTAGAATTTCTAGGATGAACCGAAATGCAATAAAATATGGTATGCAATGATGATCTAATGCATAACATTCCAAATTGAAATTTTGGGATGTTACACACGACATGGACACATGCATGGAATGCCATGGCATTTTAAATCCAAAAAATTAAAAAATGATCAGAAAAACATGAAACCTTGCTTGATGTAATGTCATGCCACCAAGATGATGCGGTAAAAACCCTGTTTGACGATAGTTTGGACACCCCGCCTCACTAACCGAAGCAACTCACTACAAGGCTCGTGGTTCCGAGAGGGAACAATGCATGTTTCATGACGAACGTGGGATAGCTTCGTCTTACGGCCTTCAAAAAAAATCTACTTTTAACATGCAGTAATACAACTGTCATGTGAAATTTTGGAAACTATCAGGGGTCATTTGACCTTTTAAAGACATTTAAGTGATTTTCTAGCTTTTTAATGACCGTAATTCAAATTTGAACGACATCTACATGTAATGGCTAACCATAACGGTTTGAAAAATCATATTTGTGTACTTGTGTGCGAGTTAATTCCATGCGATAAATTAGGAGGAATTTTCAAACATATTAGTCTCACGACATGGGCACATGCATGGAGTGCCATGGCATTTTAATTCAATAAAATTAAAAAATGATCAGAAAAACATGAAACCTTGATTGATGTAATGTCATGCCACCAAGATGATGTGGTAAAAAAATTGGCCTGTTTCACGAAAGTTTGGACACCCACCCCTCACAAACCGGAGCAACTCACTAGAAGGCTCGTGGTTCCGAGAGGGAACAATGCATGTTTGATGACGAACATGAGATAGCTTCCTCTTGCGGCCTTCAAATGTTTTCTATGTTTAACATGCACTACTACAACTATCATGTGAAAATTTGGAAAATTCTAGGGGTCATTTGACCTTTTAAAGACATTTAATTTATTTTCTAGGCATTTAATGAACGTAATTCAAATTTGAACTACATCTACATGCAACGGCTAACCATAACGGTTTGAAAAATCATTTTTTTGTGTACTTGTGTGCGAGCTAAAAAATCATCAGACGATGTAAATATCCGGTGTTCAAAAAAGAAAATGTAAAGATCTGGCAAGACAACCGGCAACCACACGACTGGCACTCTATCTCGTGGCTCGAGGTTTGGTAGGTGAGTGGCGGGGGTCATTAATCAGACACGGTTCTGTATTGGAAACCGTCAGCTATTATGTTCAGCCATGGATTTTGCTATGGGAATCGTGTGTAATCCAAACTACAGTACTCGTAAATTCCGGAAACCATCGTCTGAACTATTCTCGTTGATCTAGATTCCAGCCGCCAATAAATACTACCTTGCTCACGTCGTCCCGCCTGCATTCTCATCTACATCCTCCCCTCGCTCGCCCTCTCTCTCTCTCTCTCTCTCTCTCTGTCCCTCTTTGTCAAACCTCTACCATGGCGTCGTAGGTCTGCCCACGTGCCGACGAGGAGTCGCCGCCCCCCAAGGACGCTGACTCGAATAGCAGCAACGAGGACACCTACGTGCCGCCGGACGAGGTTGTGCCAGAAGTCACTGCCGCCGGCTGAGAAAGCCAGGCAAGTGGCATTGAAGAAGGAGATGGTGGAGGAGAAAACTAGGTTCCAGGCGGCGTGTGAAGCCCGTGATGCCGCCTAGAAAAAGGAGGCGACGAAGCTTTGGGGGAGGGTGCGTCGTCATGCGGAGGAGGTGTATGAAGACAGGTACTTTGTGAGGAAGGTCAAAGGCGTTGGGCGCCTCGTCGCTGCGTGGAGGTGGGCTGATAAGCGCCAGCATGCCACCGACGAGGATCTTCGGTCAGCGCCCAACGAAACGGCAAGATCATTCGTGCTCGTCCGCCAGTAAGAGGTAGATCGGCACGTCAAGCGCTGCGAGGCGGAGGGGGCGGAGTACTGCGTCCGCACTCGGAAGACGCCGCGCACCAGGGAGTTGCTGGCGAGGGGCTGCCGGAATACTGGCCCCAGGAGGGATTATTAGTTTTTGTACTGTTCATTTTCAATTTTATGCATTGTACCTAGTAGTTAAGTATCATCACATATATGTGATGATATTATTTATATATATAATATATATATATATATATTCTGTGATGAACTAATGAACAATTTATATATATATATATATTATGAATTCCATTTTCTATCAGTTTTTGTATACTAATTTGAATCTAGTTGTTATCATCCACATATACAGAATGGAAAGCGTGTATACAAACATTGAAACAGAACATATAAGAATGAAAAACAGAGTACACACATTGAAACAGAGCAATAAATAGAGCAATACTATGATTGCTGTGAATACATAGCTATCCACGTCGAAACGACTCAACAAAATAAAACGCGTCCATGAGACCATGACCCGCAGCCCTTGCCTACGGTAGATCTTGTCTCTGCCTCAACTCGTGCAGGCATTCGTACAAGCGGTTGACACACTCACGGTATATCTGGAGCGCGATCTCGAGCTCCAAGTTGGCTATTTCATCGGAGATCACCAGCTCGAGGATGCGACGGCCATGTTCCTCTACTGTGCCCAGGTGGAAACCTGGGCCAAGGAGGCAGTCGAGCCTACCGACCAACACGTTGGCATCCAGGAGGTCGCGGACAAGGCGAATGGCACGACCCATGCAAACGGCGCGGTGGGTGTCCGGTGCAAGTACGGCGCGGCCGGCCATTGGTGCAAGTACGATGCAGAGGGCCTCTGCCCACTCCTGGCGAGGAATGGGGGTACTGACGGTACATGTACCTAACTGCGACGCCCTGTCGACAGCAGGCAAGCGCCAATGGATCCGCTCTTGCTGTGCGGCATGCTGCGCCGCTCGCTCTGCGGCGCTCCAACGGCTCGCCGTGTGGCGAGCCGCACCCTATCGACGTGGAGACGCCTAGCTTGCTCTGCGGCGTGCCATCGATCATGTTGTGCGGCAAGCTACAGCCTGTCGGCTCTGACATACCTATGTTGATCCGCGGCGCTGAACTGCCATGCGCCAAAGGTCTGCTCAACCCTGGCGATGATGCGCATCACGACGTCATCCATCGCGTTGCCGGGGAGCGCCTCGGCCTCGACGGGCCGCAGCGCCTGCTCGTTTTCCTCATCGACGAGGTTGATCATAGAGGCGGCGCTTTGGTGGGTTGGCATGCTTGGAAAAAGTGCATGTGCTACAGGCTGCGACTGTTGCCTTCGTGCGTCGCGTGCCGCCTAGGTTTATGTGCAATATCGCTGGGTGGCAGGAAACCGGTGAGGAAATGGTAGGAAACAGTGGCGTGTTCATAAAATTCCATCAATTAATGGAAACTTAGTATAGAAGGAACATCGAGCTTGCATAAGAAGTAGATGATAATCAGATGATCGTTTATCCTAGTTAATTATGCATGCAATAGTTTACTTTGGTGTGTGGACATGTCATGTGTGTATTAGCCACCTATGTAATTGGATGTTTGCCGCATATTACACACATCTTGTTTATGTGAAATGTTTCTATTCTCTTGGCTCAACACAAACAATTTATAGGAATGAACTGTATGCCCTCCATTGCACACACCTTGATCTGGTTGAACCGTTTCTGTTGCATTGCCTAATTGAAAACAGTTCATCCGAATGAACCTTATGTCGTATATCGCACACACCTTGATCTGGCTGACCGTTTCTTTTGTGTTGCCTAATCACGAACAATTCATCCGAGTGAACCATATGTTGTATATCCCACACACCTTCATCTGGCTGCCCGTTTCTTTTGTTCCTCCTCATCGCAAAAAGTTCATTCAACCGAACCGTATGCCCTGCATCACCCATCCAACTAAAATTTGAACTGTGTTTGATGCATCCATGATCGCAAATGTTTTGCACCTTTTTGACGGTTATTTTCCACCATTGTTTGAAATTATTGCATCGCACACAGTTTTGTCGAAGGGTCTTTGATCGTAGTGTCATGTTAGCAGCATCCTGTAGTAGTGTCTATAGTTTTACTAGCATACTGAATAACATTTAATTTATATCAACTCTTTGTAATAGAACAACACCAACAGCATAATCACTAGCATCATACATAATTTCAAAGGGTAAATTCCAATCAGGCGGCTAAACAATAGGTGCAGAAATCAAGGCTTTCTTAAGTATTTCAAATGCTTCTACACAATCATCATCAAAACAAAAGGAACATCTTTTTGTGAGAGATTAGTGAGAGGCTTAGAAATTTTAGAGAAGTCTTTAATAAATCTCATATAGAAACCAGCATGACCAAGGAAACTTCTTATACCTTAAATATCCTTAGGACATGGCTTATTTTCAATAGCATCTACTTTAGCTTTATCAACTTCGATACCTTCTTCGGAAATTTTATGCCCCAAGACAATACCTTCATTAACTATAAAGTGGCACTTCTCCCAATTCAATACAAGATTAGTTTCTTCACATCTCTGCAAAAATCGGTCGAGGTTGCTTAAGCAATCATCAAAAGAAGTTCCGTAAATGGAGAAATCATCCATGAAAACCTCAACAATCTTTTCACAAAAGTCAGAGAGTATAGCACTCATACATGTTTGAAAGGTAGCAGGCGCATTACATAAACCAAAATACATATGTCTATAAGCAAAGGTACCGAAAGGGCAAGTAAAAGTGGTTTTCTCTTAATCCTCTTTTGACACATGTATTTGAGAGAAACCAGAATAACCATCTATAAAGCAAAAATGAGTATGTTTGGATAGTCTTTCTAGCATTTGATTGATAAAAGGTAGAGGGTAATGATATTTTCTAGTAGGTTTCTTTAATTTGCGAAAATCAATTACCATTCTATAACCTGTAACAATTCTTTGAGGAATCAATTCATTCTTATCATTAGGAACAACAGTAATACCTCCCTTCTTAGGGACAGAATGAATAAGAATTATCCATTGACTATCAGCAATAGGATAAATTATACCTGCCTCCAGAAGCTTTAGTATTTCATTTTGTACCACTTCTTTCATCTTAGGATTTAACCATCGTTGATGATCAACAACTAGTTTAGCATCTTCCTCCAATTTAATTTTGTGCTGACATAGAGTGGAACTAATGCCCTTAAGATCATTGAGAGTATATCCAATAGTGGCATGGTGCTTCTTCATAGTTTTCAATAATTTCTTTTCTTCATGCTCGAAAAGGTTAGCACTAATAATAACAGGATATATCTTCTTTTCATCAAGATAAGCATATTTCAGACAGGTAGTGGTTTAAGCTCAAACACAGGATCACCCTTGGGTGGAGGAGGATCCCCAAGGATTTCAACAGGCGAATTGTGTTTCAAAATAGGTCCTTGATTAAAGAATACTTCATCTATTTCCCTTCTTTCATTCATAAACATATCATTTTCATGGTCTAGCAAATATTGTTCTAAAGGATGAGCACAAGGCACGACAATAGAAGCAAGACCAATAATTTCATCCATACTAGGCAATTCTTTATCATGGGGTTGTCTACGAAATTTAGAGAAATTAAAATCATGAGACATGTCCCCTAAACCAACAATAACAATATCTTTCTCGCAGTCTATCTTAGCATTAACAGTATTCAAGAAGGGTCTACCAAAGATAATGGAGCAAAAATTATCTTGTGGGGAACCAAGAACAAGAAAATCAGTAGGATATTTGATCTTCCCATACAAGACTTCAACATCTCTAACAATCCCAATTAGTGATATAGTATGTCTATTAGCATCAATATCTTCTATCTCAGCAGGTGCAATATCAATCATGATTTCTTTATATAAGGTATAAGGAATTGCACTCACAGTAGCACCCACATCACATAAGCCATGATAACAATGATCTCCTATTTTAACAGAAACAACAGGTCTATGTTTATCTTTCATACCGGGTTTAGCAATCCTAGCAGCTTCATCACAGAAATAAATAACATGCCCATCAATATTGTCAACCAAGGGATCTTTAACCATAGAAATACTAGGTTCTACTTTAATTTGTTCCAAGGGTGTAGGTGTTTTAGTATAACTCTTACGAACCACAGTTGAAGCTTTAGGATGATCCTTTATTCTAACAGGGAATGGTGCTTTCTCAATATAAGCAGTCAGAACAATAGGATCAACGTTATAAGTAATAGTTTCTTCTTCAACTTTAATAGGTTCTACTACTTTAACTTCAATGGGAGAGTGATATTTAAACCACTTCTCCTTGGGAAGATCAACATGAGTAGCAAAATATTCACAAAAAGAAGCTACTATCTCAGAGTCAAGTCCATATTTAGTGCTAAAATCACAAAAAGCATCGGTATGCATAAAAGATTTAACACAATCAAACTTAAGGTTTATACCTGACTCTTTACCTTCATCGAGATCCCAATCTTCAGAGTTGGGTTTAATTCTTTCCAATAAATCCCATTTGAATTTAATATCCTTCTTCATATAGGAACCAGTACAAGAAGTATCAAGCATGTATCGATCATTATGAGAAAGCCGAGCATAAAAAATTTGAATAATAATTTCTCTTGAGAGCTCATGATTGGGGCATGAATATAACATTGAATTAAGCCTCCCCCAAGCTTGAGCGATACTTTCTCCTTCACGAGGCCAAAAATTATATATATATATATATATATAATTCCAATCACGATGATCCAGATGCATAGGATAAAACGTCTGATGAAATTCCAATTTCAGTCGGTTGTAGTTCCATGATCCAATATCATCCAATAGCCTATACCATGTCAATGCCTTTCCCTTCAAAGATAAAGGGAAGACCTTCTTCTTGACAACATCCTTGGGAATACTTGCAAGCTTAAATAATCCACAAACTTCATCCACATAGATTAGGTGCATATCAGGATGTAATGTTCCATCTCCTACATAAGGATTAGCTAGCAGTTTATCTATCATACCCGAAGGAATTTCATAATAAATATTTTCAGTAGGTGCAATAGGTTGAGGAGTAGCTAATTGTGGTTCCAGTCGAGGTGAAGATACCCCGAACAAACCCCTCAAAGGATTATTTTCCACAGTAACAAGTGACAGTAAATTTCATCACACTATATAAATGTTTCCTTACCAAATTCCACTCACCAAAGGCGCTCCAGTCCCCGGCAACGACACCAGAAAAGAGTCTTGATAACCCACAATTATAGGGGATCTATCATAGTTCTTTCGATAAGTAAGATTGTCGAACCCAACGAGGAGCAGAAGGAAATGACAAGTAGTTTTCAACAAGGTATTCTCTTCAAGAACTAAAATTATCGGTAACAGATAGTTTTGTGATAGGATAATTCGTAACGGGTAACAAGTAAATAAAGTAACTAAGGTCAGCAAGGTGGCCCAATCCTTTTTGTATTAAAGGACGAGCCTGGACAAACTCTTATATAAAGCAAAGTGCTCCCGAGGACACATGGGAATTGTTGTCAAGTTAGTTTTCATCATGCTCATATGATTCACGTTCGTTACTTTGATAATTTGATATGTGGGTGGACCAGTGCTTGGGTGTTGCCCTTCATTGGACAAGCCTCCCACTTATGATTAACCCCTCTTGCAAACATCCGCAACTATGAAAGAAGTATTAAGGTAAACCAAACCATAGCATGAAACATATGGATCCAAATCAGCCCCTTACAAAGGAACACATAAATTAGGGTTTAAGCTTCTGTCACTCTAGCAACCCATCATCTACTTATTACTTCCCAATGCCTTCCCTAGGCCAAAATAATGGTGAAGTGTCATGTAGTCGACGTTCACATAACTCCACTAGAGGAGAGACAACATACATCGCATCAAAATATCGAACGAATACCAAATTCATATGATTACTTATAACAAGACTTCTCCCATGTCCTTAGGAACAAACGTAACTACTCACAAAGCATATTCATAATCATAATCATAGGGGTATTAATTATCACTAAGGATCTGAAAATATAATCTTCCACCGGATAAACCAACTAGCATCAACTACAAGGAGTAATCAACACTACTAGCAACCCACATGTACCAATATGAGGTTTTGGGACCAAGATCGAATACAAGAGATGAACTAGGGTTTGAGAGGAGATGGTGCTGGTGAAGATGTTGATGGAGATTGACCCCTCTTGATGAGAGTATCGATGGTGATGATGATGGCGATTATTTCCCCCTCCCAGAGGGATGTTTCCCCGGCAGAACAGCTCCACCGGAGCCCTAGATCGGTTCTTCCCAGGTTCCACCTCGAGACGGCGGCGCTTCATCCTGAAAGCTTATTCTTGATTTTTCCAGGGTAAAAGACACCATAAAGCCAAAGATGGGCACCGGAGGCCTGCCAGGGGGGCAACAAGGCCGGGGGCGCGCGCAGGGGGTAGGGCGCACCCTCCACCCTTGTGGCTAGCTGGTGGCCCCCCTCTGGTACTTTGTTCACCCAATATTTTTTATTTATTCCAAAAACATGGTCCGTGAAGTTTCAGGACTTTTGGAGTTGTGCAAAATTGGTCTCTAATATTTGCTCCTTTTCCAGCCCAGAATTCTAGCTGACGGTATTCTCCCTCCACGTAAACCTTGTAAAATAAGAGAGAGTAGCCATAAGTATTGTGATAAAATGTGTAATAACAGCCCATAATGCAGTAAATATCAATATAAATGCATGATGCAAAATGGACGTATCACGGGCGCAGGGATGGGAGCTGGGACGGGAGCGGGGGCAGCAACAGCCGCGGCCAGCTCGTTCTGGGCCATGTCCATGAGGCCCCATTCCTCCTTATTTTCTATCTCATCCAGCTCGGAGTCGACTTCACCAAACTTGAAGACTAGTGGCAGATGATCATTCTGCACCATGGTGTTGGTGGAGGTCTGCGGGAGGGAGGGGAATGGCAGGCGAATGGTAAGGCCGCCCATATTAAACAGCAGCTCGGGCGCCATTAATGGAGAGGAAGGCGGGCGGCCATGGAAGTCAAAGGGCTCGCTTCCCAGTGAGCCTGCGTAGCGTACAGCTCATACGCTTCCCGGTGAGCCTGCGCATTGGAGGACAACTTGCATGCCTCTCGGTCAGCCTGCACACCGGACTACGCTCGCACACCTCCTGTTCAGTCAAGCAGTTGTCCGCACGACACCTCCTATAGCCATTAAAACCAAGACATGTGGCATCACGTGAATGGGACCTAAGCATGCACCCAAGGACACATATTTTATTTTTCTACCAATTTATATGCACCGGAACATGTGCATGTAGTTCAAATTTGAATTATGCACATAAAATGCCTAGAAATCCCAGTTAATGTATAAAAATGTCAAAACGAACCCTGAAAAATTCGAAAATTTAACACAACACTCCTGTTGTTCTATGTTGACACAAGAAAAGTTTTGAAAGCAATAAGAGGCAACAGATATCGTTTCGTCCCCAAAGGTGGCATGTTTCCTACCGAAACCATTAGGCTTGTTGTGAGAAGCTTATACCCAAACCTGCCCCAAATGGGACAAATTTTTTACCACAACATGTTGATGCCGCTCCATGATAGCATGCCAAGTTTCATGAATTTCAGACGAGTTTTGGATTTACTAGAATTTTAAAAAAAAGTATTTCAACGTTTTGTCGGCAATCAACAGTGCCCTGGTGTTTGAAATTCATTCCCATTTCTTGCATGGGACCTAAGCATGCAGCCAAGGACATAGATTTGATTTTTCAACCAATTTATATGCACTAGAGCATTGATACGTCTCCAACGTATCTATAATTTTTGATTGCTCCATGCTATATTATCTACTGTTTTAGACATTATTGGGCTTTATTATCCACTTTTATATTATTTTTGGGACTAACCTATTAACCGGAGGCCCAGCCCAAAATTGCTGATTTTTGCCTATTTTAGGGTTTTGAAGAAAAGGAATATCAAACGGAGTCCAAACGGAATGAAACCTTCGGAAACATGATTTTCCCATTAGATAAGATCCAGGAGACTTGGACCCTCCGTCAAGAAAGCCACGAGGTGGTCACGAGGGTAGGGGCGCCCCCCCCTAGGGCGCGCCCCTGCCTCGTGGGCCCCTCAAAGCTCCACCAACGTACTTCTTCCTCCGATATATATCCACGTACCCCCAAACGATCGGGGACGGAGCCAAAAACCTAATTCCAACGCCGCAACTTTCTGTATCCACGAGATCCCATCTTGGGGCCTGTTCCGGAGCTCCACCGGAGGAGGCATCAATCACGGAGGGCTTCTACATCATCATCCAAGCCCCTCTGATGAAGTGTGAGTAGTTTACTTCAGACCTACGGGTCCATAGCTCGTAGCTAGATGGCTTCTTCTTTCTTTTTGGGTCTCAATACAATGTTCTCCCCCTCTCTCGTGGAAATCTATTCGATGTAATCTTCTTTTTCCGGTGTGTTTGTTGAGACCGATGAATTGTGGGTTTATGATCAAGTCTATCTATGAATAATATTTGAATCTTCTCTGAATTCTTTTATGTATGATTGGTTATCTTTGCAAGTCTCTTCGAATTATCAGTTTGGTTTGGCCTACTAGATTGGTTGTTCTTGCCATGGGAGAAGTGCTTAGCTTTGGGTTCGATCTTGCGGTGTCCTTTCCCAGTGACAGAAGGGGCAGCAAGGCACGTATTGTATCGTTGCCATCGAGGATAACAAGATGGGTTTTTATCATATTGCATGAAACTATCCCTCTACATCATGTCATCTTGCTTAAGGCGTTACTCTGTTTTGAACTTAATACTCTAGATGCATGCTGGACAACGGTCGACGAGTGGAGTAATAGTAGTAGATGTAGAATCGTTTCGGTCTACTTGTCTCGGACGTGATGCCTATATACATGATCATACCTAGATATTCTCATAACTATGCTCAATTCTGTTAATTGCTCAACAGTAATTTGTTCATCCACCGAAGAAAACTTATGCTCTTGAGAGAAGCCACTAGTGAAACCTATGGCCCTCGGATCTCTTTCTCATCATATCAATCTTCATCACATTATTATTGCTTTGCTTTTACTTTATTTACTTTGCATCTTGATACCAAAAATACCAAAAATATTATTTATCATCTCTATTAGACCTCACTTTCACAAGTGACCGTGAAGGGATTGACAACCCCTAAGCATGTCGGTTGCGTTGAGCTATTGTTTTTGTGTAGGTACGAGGGACTCGCGCATAGCCTCCTACTGGATTGATACCTTGGTTCTCAAAAACTGAGGTAAATACTTACGCTACTTTGCTGCATCATTCCTTCCTCTTTGGGGAAATCCAACGAAGTGCTCAAGAGGTAGCAAGCATGTGCATGTAGTTCAAATTTGAATTATGCACATAAAATGCCTAGAAAACCCACTTAATGTATAAAAATGTCCAAACAAATCGCGAAAAAATCCAAAAATTAACACAACACTCCTATTGTTCTATGTTGACACTAGAGAAAAAATTGAAATCAAAAAGAGGCAACGGATATCGTTTTGTCCCCAAAGGTGAGACGTTCCCTACCGAAACTATCAGACTTGTTGTGAGAAGCTCTGGTTCCTGAGAAGCTTATACCCAAACCTTCACCAAATGGGACAAAAGTTTTAACACGGCATGTTGATGCCGCTCCATGATAGCATGCCAAGTTTCATGAATTTCAGACGATTTTGGATTTACTAGAATTTAAAAACCAGGTATCTGAATGTTTGCGGCTGAGAGACGGTGGCAGGGTGTTTGACATTCATTCCCATTTCTTACATGGGACCGAAGCATGCAAGCAAGGACACATATTTGAAGTTCAAACCAATTTATATGCATTAGAGCATGTGTCTGTAGTTCAAATTTTAATTATGCACATAAATGCATAGAAAACTCAGTTAATGTATAAAAATGTCCAAACGAGCCCCGAAAAATACCTAAAATTAACACAACACTCATGGTGTTCTTTGTTGACACTAGAAACAAAATTGAAATCAAGAAGAGGAAACAGATATCGTTTTGTCCAGAAAGGTGAAACGTTCCCTACCATAACCATGAGGCTTATTGTGAGAAGATCTGGTTTGTGAGAAGCTTATATACCCCAACCTTCCCCAAATGGGACAATATTTTTACCATGGCATGTTGATGCCGTTCCATGCTAGCATGTCAAGTTTCATAAATTTCAGACACATTTTCGATTTACTAGAATTTAAAAACAATGTATCTCAATGTTAGCGGCCGAGCGACGATGGCAAGGTATTTGACATTCATTCTCATTTCTTGCATGGGACTTAATCATGCAACCAAGGACACACATTCGAATTTTGAACCAATTTATATGCAGTAGAGCATGTGCATTTAGTTCAAATTTGAAGTATGCACATGAATGCATAGAAAACTCGGTTAACGTATAAAAATGCCCAAGTGAACCCCCAAAAATCCCAAAAATTGACACAACACTCGTGTTGTTCTATGTTGACACGAGAAAAGAATTGAAAGTAAGAAGAGGCAACATATATCGTTTCGTCCCCCAAGGTGCCACGTTCCCTACCGAAACAATCAGGCTTGTTGTGAGAGAAGCTCTGGTTTGTGAGAAGCTTATACCCAAACCTGTGATAACCCAAAAGTATAGGGGATCATTTGTAGCCTTCTTCGAAAAATAAGAGTGTTAAACCCAATGAGGAGCTAAAGGTAGAACAAATATTCTCTCAAGTTCTATCGACCACCGATACAACTCTACGCACACTTGACGTTTGCTTTACCTAAAACAAGTAAACTATTTTGCAAGAATAAAAATATGAGTAATTTGCGAGAATAATACTATGAATAAATTTCAAGATAATAAAAGTGGATAGCTTTTGTCAACCAGAAAGTCATTTCCCTAGGCAATCGATAACAAGTACAGGTAACCATTCTTGTAATTTTATATGAGGGAGAGGCATGAGCTAACATACTTTCTCTACCTGGATCATATGCACTTATGATTGGACACCTAGCAAGCATCCGCAACTACTAAAGATCATTAAGGTCATGAAACCCAACCATAGCATTAAGTATCAAGTCCTCTTTATCCCATACGCAACAACCCACTTACTCGGGTTTAAGCTTCTGCCACTCTCGCAACACACCATAAGCATATCATAAACATATTGCAACACCCTACAGCAGGGGGCCTCACGTTTGCGGTAGACAGAGGGCACCGTAGGACAGTACCATAAATAAAATATACAATCATACCAACCAAGATCATGATTAACCCACAGGACAAAACGGATCTACTCAAACATCATAGGATAACCATAGATCATTGGGAAATAATATAAGGAGTTCAGCACCATGTTTAAGTACAGATTACAGCGGGGAGAAGGGAGGTTACACCGCTGCATAGAGGGAGAGAGAGTTGGTGTTGACGGTAGCAAGATTGTTGATATAGATGGTCATCACGATCCTAGCCCCGACGCCACCGGGAGAGAGGGGGAGAGAGCCCCCTTCCTTCTTCTTCTTCCTTGGCACCCCCCCTAGATGGGAGGAGAGTTACCCCTCTGGTCCATGGCCTCCATGGCGGCGGAGGGGCAGGAGCCCCTCCGAGATTGGATCTCCCTCTCTGTTCCCTTCTGTTTTGCGTTCCACAGATCTGACCCTTCATGGTTTCTTAAGTCCCCCGAGATCCATAACTCCAATTGCGCTGAAAATTTTACTCGGTTTTTCCATAAATTATCTTTCTGGCACCAGAAGAAGGACCCCGGCCAACCTTGAAGGACGGCACAAGATACCTGGGCGCGCTAGGGGGTGCTCGGCGCACCCTGGTGGGTTGTGGCCACCATGGGGCCCCGTTTGCATTGATTCCACCTCCCAAAAATCATAAATATTCCAAAATAATTCTCCATAAGTTTTTATCGCATTTGGACTTCGTTTGATATGGATTTTCTGTGAAACAAAAAACATGCAACAAACAGGAACTGTCACTAGGCACTGGATCAATAGGTTAGTCCAATAAATCATATAAAAAGTTGACAAAAGTATGTAAAAGTTATAGATATGATGGAGACGTATCAGCATCCCCAAGCTTAATTCATGGTCATCCTCGAGTAGGTAAATGATCAAAAAAGATAATTTTTGATGTGGAATGCTACCTAGCATAATCTTGATCATATATCTACTCATGGCATGAATATTAAGACACGAGTGATTCAAAGCAATAGTCTATAATTTGACATAAAGACATCAATACTTAGGCATCCCAATAAACAATTATGTCTTTCATAATATCAATGCTAAAGAAAGTTATCCCTACAAAATCATATGGTCTTGCCATGCTCTGTCTTCTTAACACAAAGTATTTATCATGCAAAACCCCGATGACAAGCCAAGCAATTGGTTCATACTTTTTAACGTGCTTCAGCTTTTTAACCCTCACGCAATACATGAGCGCAAGCCATGGATATATAGCACCACGGGTGGAATAGAGTATGATGACATGGGTAAATATAGAGAAGACAAAAAGGTAAGAAAGTCTCACATCGGCGTAGCTAACCAACGGGCTATGGAGATGCCCATCAATCGATATCAATGCGAGGAGTAGGGATTGACATGCAACGAATGCACTAAGAGCTATAAGTGTATGAAAGCTCAGTATGAAACTAAGTGGGTGTGCATCTAATCCTATAATGAACAATTCCCACTAGTATATGAAAGTGACAACATAGGAGACTCTCCATATGAAAAACATGGTGCTCTTTGAAGCACAAGTGTGGAACTAGCATGTCTCTTCTCTCTTTATTTCATTTTTTCATTTCTTTTTTCTTTTTTCCCTTTTCTTTTTCTATTTTGTATTTTTTTTCTCTCATTTTCTGGAGTCTCATCCCGACTTGTGGGGGAATCATAGTTTCCATCATCCTTTCCTCACTGGGACAATGCTCTAATAATGAAAATTGATGATCATCACACTTCTATTTACTTACAACTCAATATTACAACTCGATACCTATAACAAAAAAAATATGAGTCTATATGAATGCCTCTGGCAGTATACCAGGATGTGCAATGATCTAGCATAACCTTTATGAAAAATGATGAACGGTGGTTGAGCCACAAATATTATGTCAACTATATGATTATGCAAAGCAATATGACAATGAATGCTCAAGTTATCAAAACGGAAGCGGTAAAAGTTGCATGTCAATATATCTCGGAATGGCTATGGAAAGGACATAATAGGTACGTATGGTGGCTGTTTTGAGGAAGATATAATAAGGCTTATGTGTGATAGAGCGTATCATATCACGGGGTTTGGATGCACCCGTGAAGTTTGCACTGACTCTCAATGTGAGAAAGGGCAATGCACGGTACCGTAGAGGTTAGCAAATTGCGGAATGGTAAAAATGCTTGTAATCCATGGACTCACATTAGTCAAAAAGAACTCATATACTTATTGCAAAAGTTATTAGCCCTCGAAACCAAGTACTACTACGCATACCCCTAGGGGATAGATTGGTAGGAAAAGAACATCGCTCATCCCCTACCGCCACTCATAAGGAAGACAATCAATAATAAATCATGCTCCAACTTCATAGCATAACGGGAGACTATACATGCATGCTTCAGGAATAACAAACCTTAACACCAATATTCTTACTAACCACAGCCGTTTACTAGTACCTCCCACATATTCCATCTCTCTATCGCAACACTATTGCAAGGAATCAAACATATCATATTTAGTGATCCATTACCTTTATGTAGGATTTTATGACTAACCATTCAAATGACCAATTCATGTTGACTCTCTAAATAGATATAAGCGAAGCATGAGAGTTTAGTTCTTTTTGCAAAAGATCAGGCTCTAATAAATATAAGTGAAGCAAGAGAGCATTCTACAAACAACAATTTTCTATGTGAAGAGAAACAGGCAATCCAAACTTCAAATGATATAAGTGAAGCACATGAAGCATTCTATAAAGACACACTCAAAAGATATAAGTGAAGTGCAATGAGAATTCTATAAATCAACCATGGACTATCTCATGCCAGCATGGTGCATAAAAGAAAAATAAAAACTAAACGCAAAATACACTCCAAGATTTGCACATATCACATGAACGAAACGAAGATGAAAACATACTAATACTTGTTGAAGAAAGATGGGATGCCTTCCGGGGCATACCCAAGCTTAGACGCTAGAGTCTCCTTGGATATTTTCTTGGGGTGCCTTGGGCATCCCCAAGCTTGTGCTCTTGCCTCTCCTCCTTCTCATATCGAGACCTCCTCGATCTTTGATCACTTCATCCACACAAAACTCAACAGAAATCTCGGTAAGATTTGTTAGTATAATAAAGCAAATCACTACTCTAAGTACTGTTGAAAACTCATTCATATTTTGTTTTTGCATTGTAGCTACCGTAATATAACTTCTGCATGGCTTATTCCACTGATAGAATCGATAGTTTCATAAAAAAGCAAAACAATGCATCAAAAACATAATCTGTCTTAAATAGGACAAACTGTAGTAATATAGACATTCACCATACTTATGGTACTGCAAAAATTCTGAAACGTTAGGACAAAATAAACAATTTTTATAGCAAGACTGTGCAAAATGTTTCAGAAACTTTCGATGTTCCAGTAAAAAATGTCAAATCGTGCACTAAAGCCAAAGTTTATGTTCTTGCACCACTCATCCAACAAGCAATCTAATCATCCTAAAGGCAAATCTTGGCACATTATTTTTACAATACATTTGATTTTTACAAGGGGATAATTATTTTTGTGAGAACCTTCATGAAAAATTCTACATTGTTCACATGAGCATGAACACAAGTGTTAAAGGTCAACCCTCACTTCTCCAATGCATCACCTTTCAATCGCTTCTCTTTTTGAAAAAGTTTTTATGTTCCCCTATATATTTTTTAAACTTTATAAAAGCACTCAATAGAAATAAATGACTCTCTAAAACTTCCGGTTTGTCTCCTTGGCAGCTCTTTCTTTAAAGCCATTAAGCTAGGCATAAAGTGCTCAAGTAATGGATCCACCCAAATCCCAAGGTATATCAAAGAAACTTTTAATTAGCAATGATTTGGCATTTAGTAGTGAGCACAAGGCAACATATATCATGCAATGACGAAGTATAACTATCTTCCTATGCATCGGCATGTCATACAAGAACAATTCATGCACATCAAGTAAAGGCCAATACATAGCATAAGGAGTTTCTTGCAATTTTATTGTATCGGAAACATAAAGAGGTGGAGATGTAGTTCCTCTCTCATAATAATTGCAAGTAGAAGCACCAAGCACATGCATATTATATCCATCAAAATCATCATGTGTAATGGTAGAATGCAACCCGTCAATGTAATCCTTAATAAGTGCAAATTTCTCTGATATATTGTAGTTGGGAGAACTCAAAAAGATAATGGGACTATCATGTGTGGGTGCAATATCAACAATTTCATTCTTATTATAAGGAACTATAGCAAGTTCATCTCCATAAGCATAATTCATATCGGCATCATGGCCATAAGCATAGCAAGCATCAAGTTCATCCAAAAAGGATATTTTAAAAGAATCAACGG
Organism: Triticum monococcum; assembly: GCA_034509565.1. Taxonomy (NCBI): domain Eukaryota; kingdom Viridiplantae; phylum Streptophyta; class Magnoliopsida; order Poales; family Poaceae; genus Triticum; species Triticum monococcum. The sequence goes on from CM067843.1 coordinate 483,748,707, forward strand.
GATCATAGCAATCATCATAGCATTCATCCTTCGGTAAGAACGAAGGGAAATTAAACAATGTATGAGTTGAAGAGTTACTCCCATTAGAAGGTGTGCACGGGTAGCTAATCCGCTCTTCCTCCTTTTGTTCTTCACTCTCCACATCATCTTTTTCCTCCAATGAGCTCACAGTTACATCAATTCCTTCTTCCATAGACTCCTGCAAAATATTAGTCTCTTCTCGAATAGCGGAGATTTTTCAATAAATTCATCAATATCAGAATTATATTTATAATTATCATAGCAATATTTAATGATGGCAAAATTTTCAGGTCTATAAACATCATAATCAAAAGCTTCATACTTTAAAAACAAGATTCAATTTCATAAGCACCCTTAAAAGCAACAAATTCTTCTATTTGTTCCACATCATAATAATCATATATACCATTAGCATAAGAAGCCACGGTTTCATATTCATTAAATTTGCATGTAAAGGGAAGATGTGGAGCATTCATCCTAGAGCAACAAGTATAATCATATCTCAAGCATAGCTCCCGAGCATACTAATGCAACATATGAATTTGATCCTATACGAGTTTCCCTTTTTGTGTCATGCGATAATCCCTAAAGTATTCACGTTGATCCAACGCTACTCCCATTATATAGTTGAATGGGGTTTTCTCAGGATTAGCATAGTAGTGCATCATGTTTTTCACATAATGAGCATCGAGGCTTTTAGGAGGTTCCCCATCTCCATGAGTAGCAAGTACCACTAATTTTTTTGGTGTTTCGTGTTCCATATCCAGAACAAATTCACCCCACGCTATTGCTCCCCGGGAACGGCACCAGAAAAAGGTCTTGATAACCCACAAGTATAGGGGGGTCATTTGTAGCCTTCTTCGATAAATAAGAATGTCGAACCCAACGACGAGCTAAAGGTAGAACAAATACTCCCTCAAGTTCTATCGACCACTGATACAACTCTACGCACACTTGACATTTGATTTACATAAAACAAGTATGAAACTATTTTGCAAGAATAAAACTATAAGTACTTTGCGAGCATAAAACTACAAATAAATTGCAAGATAATGGAAGTGGATAGCTTTTGTCAACAAGAAAGTCATTTGTCCCTAGGCAATCGATAACAAGTACCGGTAATCATTCTTGTAATTTTATATGAGGGAGAGGCATGAGCTTACATACTTTCTCTACTTGGATCGTATGCACTTATGATTGGACCCCTAGAAAGCATCCACAACTACTAAATATCATTAAGGTCATGAAACCCAACCATAGCATTAAGTATCAAGTCCTCTTTATCTCATATGCAGCAAACCAACTTACTCGGGTTTAAGCTTCTATCACTCTCGCAACCCACCATAAGCGAATCATAAACATATCGCAACACCCTACAGCGGGGGGCCTCACATTTGTGCGAGACACAGGGCACCGTTGGACAGCACCAAAGATAAAATATACAATCATACCAACCAGGATCACGATTAACCCACAGGACAAAACGGATCTATTCAAACATCATAGGATAACCATAGATCATTGGGAGATAATATATGGAGCTGAGCATCATGTTTAAATAGAGATTACAGCGGGGATAAGGGAGGTTACACTGCTGCATAGAGGGAGAGAGAGTTGGTGTTGACGGTGGCAAGATTGTTGATGTAGATCGCCGTCACGATCATAGCCCCGGCAGCACTCAGGCGCCGTCGGGAGAGAGGGGGAGAGATCCCCGCTCCTTCTTCTTCCTCCTTGCCTCCCCCTAGATGGGAGGAGAGTTCCCCCTCTGGTACATGGCCTCCATGGGGGCGGAGGGGCATGAGCCCTTCCGAGATTGGATGTCCCTATCTGTTCCCTTCTGTTTCGCGTTCCACAGATCTGGCCCTTCACGGTTCCTTAAATTCCAGGAGATCCGTAACTCCGATTGCGCTGAAATTTTTACACAATTTTTTTTACATAAATTAAATTTCTTGCGCCGCAAGAAGGACCCCAACTGACTTTCAAAGAGGGCACAAGATACCTGGGTGCGCCAAAGGGGTGCTCGGCGCACCCTGGTGGGTTGTGGCCACTGTGGGCCCCCGTTTGCATTGATTACACCTCCCGAAAATCATAAATATTCCAAATTAATTCTTTGCAAGTTTTGTCGCGTTTGTACTTCATTTGATATGGATTTTCTACGGAACAAAGAACATGCAACAAACAGGAACTGACACTGGGCACTGGATCAATAGGTTAGTTCAATAAATCATGTAAAAAGTTGCCAAAAGTATGTAAAAGTTGTATAATATTGGCACGAAACAACAAAAAATTATAGATATGACAGAGACGTATCAACCTGCCCCAAATGGGACAATATTTTTTACCACTGCATGTCGATGTCGTTCCAGGATATCATGTCAAGTTTCATGAATTTCAGACGAGTTTTCATTTCACTAGAATTTTAAAACCATGTATCTTAATGTTAGCGGTTGAGCGAGAGCGTCAAGGTGTTTTCCATTCATTCTCATTTCTTGCATGTGACCTAAGCTTGCAACCAAGGACAAACATTTGATTTTGCAACATGTTTTTATGGACTGGAGCATTTGCATGTAGTTCAATTTTGAATTATGCACATAAATGCCTAGAAAACTCAGTTAACATATAAAAATATCCAAATGATTCTTGAAAATCATCCCCATTTCTTGCATGGGACATAAGCATAAACCCATGGACACATATATGACTTTACAACCCATGTTGTTGCACCGGAGCATGTGCATGTAGTTTAATTTTGAATTGTGCACCTGAAATGGGTAGAAAACCAATTTAATGTATAAAATATCCAAACGAACCCTAAATAATTCCAATTCTTTTATGACACACATATAGTTGCATGTTCACCGTAGATAAATGTTCTAGCAATTCAAACACCGTACATTACCGCTGTGACCCCATTATGTAATTCAAATCAAGATAAAAAATCATGTAGATTCCACACAGTTTATTATCACCAACCGTGTGAGATGCGGTACAAAATATCCTGGAGCACCGTTTGATGACACTTTGCGCGCCAGTTTTTTCGTTGAAGTGATTCAAAATTTTCAGCTTCCACGGAAATTTCTACCTCCCCACCCCTCCCCCTTACCAAAAGCCACATTTCCCATGTTTCCGCCTTCCTTTCCAAGTTGAAACCTTCACTCCTTGCTTGTAGCACGCCTCCTCGCTAGCGACCCTCCTTCGTGCTGCTCGGCCTCGCCTATCCAGGCAGGTAATCTACACCCGACCCCCATCCTCCTCCTTCGTCCACATCCCACATGCCCCTACCGCCGTCGCGACACCTGCCACCCAAATCACTTCCCTCCACCAAATAAGCGCCGCCCTAAGCCATGGTGCACAGAGTATGGCCAGGATCTGAAGGAGCATTTGGCAGCGGAGAAGCAAATCGTGGCCGCACACACGGATGAGGTCGCGATGGCTGCCATCCGTGTTGACCCCCAGATTTTGGAGGAGCACCTCGCCGTCGAGGCCACTATCGACGCCTCACGCGCTGACACCGCGACACGGTTGGCTGCTTTAAATGATAGTTCGTGGCGTTTTCTCGAGGCCACCCTCGATTCCTTTGATGAAGACTATGAGGTGTTTTCTCAGCGTGCACGTGCTCACCTCATCTCGAGAGCCAGCAAGTTGGTGCCTAGAGCGACTTAGGAAACTCACCACTATGACGAGGGCACCCACAATCTGGAGGCCTCGCCCTCTTCCATGTCCAAGGAGCCAATCATCATCAATATCTCCCACAATGAGGAGTAGCTTGTCTTATTAGCTCACTATAAGGACCCATGTTCAGTTTGCTAGCTACTGCCTTTCCTTCACAAATTCTAGTGAGTTGTGCTATCTACTTTCACCATGCAATATGTACCTCTAGTGTCTATGTTCTATATGGTGTGCAATGTGGTGCTCACTTATTAACTGTTGGTTAATTAGTTGTCGTGTTCAGTTAACTGTTTGGTTCAATTCTGCAAATGTGATGTTCAATTCTTCAGGGTGCAATTTTGTATTGTCTTCCATGTGAGAAATAAATTGAACTTTTATTTACAAAATACATGAGAAACAAATACAATTGCTATATTTCCAAGTTGTCAAGCATGCTTGGTTTGGTTAACTGTGTGATCTTCTAGTATGTTATACATTGTGCAATGTGGGGCTCAGTTAACGTTTGGTTCATTTGTTGTGGTGTTTAGTTAACTGGCTTGGTTCAATTCTGCAATACGATTTTCAATTGTTGTGGGTGCATTCTGTTATTGTATACCATGTGAGAAATAAATGGAATTTGGTTGTACTAAATACATGAGAAACAAATACAATTGCAATATTTCCAAGTTGTTAAGCATGCTTGGTTTGGTTAACTGTTTGATCTTCTATTAGGAGTATGTTATATTGTGCAATGTGGTGCTCTGTTAATGTTTGGTTCATTTGTTGTGGTGTTTAGTTAACTGCTTGGTTCAATTCTACAATGCAATGTTCAATCGTTGTGGGTGCATTCTGTTATTGTATACCATGTGAGAAATAAATTGGATTTAGCTATACTAAATACATGAGAAACAAATACAATTGCTACATTTCCAAGTTGTTAAGCATGCTTGGTTTCGTTAACTGTCTGATCTTCTATTAGGAGTATGTTATATTGTGCAATGTGGTGCTCAGTTAACGTTTAGTTCATTTGTTGTGGTGTTTAGTTAACTGCTTGGTTCAATTCTGCAATGGGATGTTCAACTGTTGTGGCTGCATTATGTTATTTTATACCATGTGAGAAATAAATTGAATTTAGCTGTACTAAATACATGAGAAACAAATAAAATTGCTATATTTCCAAGTTGTTAAGCTTGCTTGGTTTGGTTTACTGTCTGATCTTCTATTAGGAGCATGTTGTATTGTGCAATGTGGTTCTCACCTAATGTTTGGTTCATTTCTTGTGGTGTTTAGTTAACTACTTGGTTCAATTCTACAATGCGATGTTTAATTGTTGTGGGTGCATTCTGTTATTGTATACCATGTGAGAAATAAATCGAATTTTGTTGTACTAAATACATGAGAAACAAATACAATTGCTATATTTCCTAGTTGTTAAGCATGCTTGGTTTGGTTAGCTGTCGGGACCCCGATTCTAAGTCACACCGATCTAGCATGTAACACCTCATATCACTTTGCAGCCTCACGCACGGTATCCCCACGGGTGTCGCCTTACCATGGCCCGGGACCGTTTGCGCCTTTTGGCTCACGTATATGATAGTGCGCTAGCATCCATATGATAGAGAACCCGGGCCGACATGGCTAGTCGTGAACCCAAAGCAGCACAGACCTATGGAGACAGGCATACATGAATCACATCAAGCATGTCGGTCAACAGCGTATGAATCCGGGCTGTAGCACTGGGCTAACAGGACTCCGGGGAACCCAAGCTGTAGCAGGCTAGGCAGGACTCCAGAAGCCACCGCGTGACATTTCCCCGAAGGGACAGACATAGGAATGAAGTGGAACACATGCCGGCCAGTCAAGTGTTCTGAGAAGTAGTGCTGGGCCAGCAGGACTCCGGTGAACCGGGCTGTAGCGGACTACTATGGCTCAAGGAAGCACTAGACTACATTTCCCCATAAGAGAGGCTGCCAAGGATAAACAACTAGATTGTCGGATCCCACACATAGCAATACACGTCACACGTACGCATAACATGCAAGTATGTGATGTACAACATAGCATCACAACATAACGCAAACTCATATAGATAAAGGCTTAGAAGAGCCACATAGCATTAAATACAAACAGGGGTCACATGACCCATCATTCAGAGCATACAAGCAACGGAAGCATCACATGTCTGAGTACAGACAACTACAAAAGAAAAAGGCCGAGAATCCTGACTATCTACAAGTCCCTCCAAGGTACAAGATCGTAGCTGAGGTAACAAGCTACTCGTCGAAGTCCAAGTGGTACTACTAGTGAGACAGATGTCTCACCTACAAAACATAAATAAAGCAAACGTGAGTACAAGGGTACTCAGCAAGGCTTACATCAGATCCTATCATACATGCATTTGTATCAAGAAGGTAATGTGGGGTTTACTTGCAGCTAGCCAGCTTTGACTCAGTGCCTATCCTGTTCTACGACAACGAGAAACTTCTTTGAGATGAGGCAGCGCACACGAGTCCACTAAACACCACATCAATACACCACTATGGATTCATCCTCGTCTCCTTACGAGAAGGCCATCCATAGCACTCACACTTGTCTTGAGCATTTTAGAGTATCCACTTAAAGTTGTCTATGTACCACGTAAGCATCCAAGAAGTCCATAACCGAGGACACGGCTATTCGAATAGATCATGATAACCCTGCAGGGTGTACTTCTTCACACATGCTCTCACCACTTATCACCATGTACACGTCATGTATCTCGGCAACCTTCAAGCGGAATCCTGGCGAGGGTGTCGGCCACGACCTGACTAACAACACAAGACTCTAGTCCAGGTTTATCGCCTATCCGGGTTCCATCCGCAAGGAGATCCGGCTGGGGTGTCGCTCACGGCCCCAAACGATGTGTACAGGGTTCCCGAGCCCACCATCCGGGTGCCACTCGGTACACCGGGCCACGTGTGCCTAGTCTGTCCCAAGCCCACCCTGCCGGGTGCCGCTCGGTAGAAAAATAGAACTACCTACAAACACCAAAAACTAGTTGCAACTCCTGGACAGAGATCAAGTTGTTAATAAGTCGAGAGGGGTCGAGTTACCAGAACCCAATGTGTGGTAGTAGCTAGTCATTGGACAACATACACAGAACTCAGTGCTTAAGGACGGTTCCAGTGAGACAACCCACCATGTACTCCTACATGGCCTCTCACCGCTACCTTTACCAAATCGTGTTCACCCGCTTAACTCTCAGCATCAGAACATAGCATAACACTCCAATCCATTCCCAATGAATCAGACCTGACACACCTCTAAGCAATAGCAGGCATGGCATGGTAGGAACACAACATGGCTTCAATCAACTCCTACACATGCTAGTGGGTTTCAACTATTTACTGTGGCAAAGATAGGTCATGCAGAGGAATGGGTTCAACTACCGCAACATAAAGTAGCAGTTGAATCGTTGTTGTCCTAATGCAGTAAAAGGGAGCAGGAGCGAGAGAGTGGGATTGTATCGGAATGAACAAGGGGGTTTGCTTGCCTGGTAGACCAACAGGGGGGCACTGCTCCTCAGACAGGTACTCTCGAACACTCTCCGGAGCAGGACCTATCGAGAAGGAACGGTGTCGGAAATCAAACGCAAGCATATGCAACAATGTGATGCATGAACATGGCATGAGTATGTGATGTTGTTTGAGTTAATGCACCTAGCATTTATTTAGTTGAGGTCCATTTGAACCAAGGGTTCAAATGCAACTCCAGAAATAAGCTCTTATAAATGCCATACATGTGTTTTCATATATACATCATGTATAGGTTGGTATGTCATGCATGAAAATGGTACAGATGGATAGATTGAATTTTTTTGATCATGTTTCATATATAAATTATTTCAATCTGAGCTATGGTTGAATTTCTATGAATTTTTGAAGTTTTAAATATATTCTGGAATTTCCTGATTTAAAATAATACCAGAAAATGATATATTGCATCAGCACAGTGTCATGCTTACGTCAGCAGGTCAAAGGCGGCTGACTAGGTCAAACCTGACGTGTGGGATCCACACATCAATGTCTGTGGCTAATCCTGATTTAAAATAAACCTAAACTGGTTTAGTTAATGGGGTTGGGCCTACGCGTCAGTGACCCAATTAGCTAAACAGGGTTTAATTAGTTGTTAAACTAATCCTAACTAAAACTTAACTGGGCCGGGCCGCACATGTCGGCGACCCACGGAAAGGTCAAACCTCCTGTCTGCGGGGTCAAAGCCCGCTGGCGACTCGACGCCGGCGAGGCCAGATGTGGCGGAGGCGTCGGAAATCGCCTTCCGGCGACCAAACACGCGGCGGAGACTACCTACGTGAAGCTGGCGAACGCGCGCAACCAACGGGGCAAGTGGGAGTAGCTGGGGTGGCCGGAGCTCACCGGAAAAGAGCTCGTGGCGGCGGCCGGCGTGCGGGTGTGCTCGGGGTCGGCGTTGCGGCTTGCAAACAAGCTGGCTGTCGCGCTAGCGTTGCTTCACGGGTCGTTGCGAGTGCAATAGACGCACGCGTGGGGCCATTTGGTCACCGGGGCTTCGCCGACGACGAGCCCGCGCGGCGACGGCTACGGTAAGCAAGGGGGCGACGGCTATGGCGACCGCGACCAAACGGGGGCAGGGTTAGGGGGAAATGACCGAGGGCTCACCGCGGTCACAAAGAGCTTCTCGGCGAGCTCGGGGAGGCACGGGCGGCGACGGATCTGACGGCGGCGATGCACGGCCGTGCGCAGAGACGACGGGTCGATGGCGAGGCGACAGGGCATCCGACGATGCTCGCGTTGAGGGGGAGCTTCAAGGCGTCGAGGCGAACATAGGGGACATCACAGGGAGGCGTGGCGTGCCCGGTGGCTGCGGTGGTGCTCGGCAGCGCGCTGCGCTCTGCTCGGGTGCGAGGTGGAGGGGGACCAGAAAAGGGGGGGAAGCACGGGGGAGAGTGAGAGAGTTTCGGGGGAGTGCGTGGCGACGCCAGGGGCATGCAGGCCATCGAGGGGGCGAGGCAGGCAGGCAGGAGGTGGCCAGCGTGTTCTCGCACGCGGCGGCCACACACGCGCTGTCCTCCTGGCGGGAGGTGGAGGATGACTGGCACTGGCCAGTCGGCTCGGCCGGCCTGTTGGGCCACTGGGCCAGGCCGGCTGCATAGTGCCAGGCCGCAGTAACCCAGGTAAGGATTTCCATTTTGTTTTCTTTTCTATTTCTGACATTTGTTTCTGATTTAGTAAAAATACTAAATCATTTTATTTAATTCTGTCAAATTTTGCAGGGACCTAAGGAATTAATCCAAAGCCCCTCACCAAAATTCAGAATTATTGGACAATATTTTGTATATATAAAAATATTTATCCAACGCAAATAAATATTGGATTAATTCCAAATGCCCAAAATAATTACTTATGAGCTCTTTAAAATATTGGTTTGATTTTTATCTCTGTCCAATATTTTCAGAGAGCAACATGAGCATTTTCTTGGACCCTTTTGGAGCAATTTTTATCTGGGTCATTTTCAGAAATGATTCTGAGGGTTTGACAAATCCCCATTTCAAATTTAAATGGAATTTGAACATGATGCACAAATGACTAGCTGGTCTAGGTCATACCAGAACTAGGGATGTGACAACTCGCTCCCACTCGAAAAAATCTCGTCCCGAGATTCAGGAGTTGGCGGAAAGAAAGTGGGGTACTCAAGTCGAAGACGATCTTCACGCTCCCAGGTAGCTTCTCTCTCGGAATGATGAGACCATTGAACCTTGAGAAACTTGATGTTATGACGTCGAGTGACACGCTCTGCTTGATCAAGGATGCGAACAGGGTACTCTCGATAGGTGAGGTTTTCTTGAAGATCAAGCGCTTCGTGGTCCACTCCGCGAATGGGATCCGAGAAGCAGCGCCTGATTTGAGAGACGTGGAAGACATCATGAACTCGAGAAAAATGTGGGGGGTATTTCCAACTGGTAGGCAACCTCTCCTTTTTTAGCGAGAATGCGAAAAGGATCAATGTAACGAGGAGCCAACTTGCCCTTGATACCGAAATGATGGGTACCCTTTAAGGGAGTAACCCAAAGATAAGCTTTGTCGCCAATTTCATAAGCCACTTCCTTATGACTACGGTCATACTGGCTCTTTTGACGAGATTGGGCTGTTTCCAAATTCTCACGAATGATGCAAACTTGCTCTTCTGCCTCCTAGATCATATCCGATCCAAAGAATTGTCTTTCACCAGTTTCTGACCAGTTCAACGGTGTTCGACATCTTCGTCCATACAGAACCTCAAAAGGAGCTTTCTTGAGGCTGGATTTGTAGCTGTTGTTATAAGCAAACTCGGCGAAGGGAAGACACTTCTCCCAATCCATACCGAATGAAATAACACAACCTCTAAGCATGTCTTCATGAATTTGGTTGACCCTTTCCACCTGACCACTTGATTGTGGGTGGAAAGCGGTACTGAAGGAAAGATGGGAGCCCATGGAAGTTTGGAAACTCTCCCAGAAATGAGAAGTAAAAAGACTACCACGGTCTGAATTGATCTCTAGTGGAACACCATGAAGTGACACTATTCGAGAAACATATAAGTCAGCGAGCTGACTAGCAGTGATACTCTCTCGAACAGGTAGGAAGTGAGCCACTTTGGAAAGACGATCAATGACTACGAAGATAGCATTATTCCCTTTCTTGGTCCTGGGAAAGCCGGTGATGAAGTCCATACCAACTTTATCCCATTTCCATTCAGGAATAGCTAAAGGCTAAAGGGTGCCAGCAGGTCTTTGATGTTCTACCTTAACGCGACGACAAATGTCGCAGTTAGCAATAAACTGAGCAATTTCTCTCTTCATCCTAGTCCACTAGAACCTCTGGCGTAGGTCCTGATACATCTTAGTACTACCGGGATGAATCGTGAGAGGAGATTCATGTGCCTCCTTAAGGATTAATTGCCGAAGATGCTGCTTCTTGGGGACCACCAGGCGATTCCCGAAGAAAACAACACCCCGATCATCTATAGAGAAACTACCAGCATTGCCCTTGGCAATGTTTCTCTTGATCCGGGTAATCCCCGTATCATGCTTCTGGGCTTCTATGATATGATCCACAAGAGTAGGTTTCGCCACCAAGGTAGAAAGGAGCCCGTGAGGAGCAATGTGAAGGTTAAGTTTACATAATTCCTCATGGAGAAGTGGTTGGCCCTACTGCAACATGAGATTGTTGCAACAGGACTTACGACTTAGCGCATCAGCCATGACATTCCCCTTGCCTGGGGTGTAAGTAATCCCTAAGTCGTAATCTGAGATCAACTCCAACCAACGTCTTTGCCTAAGGTTCAAATCTGGTTGGGTGAAGATATACTTGAGACTCTGGTGGTCTGTGTAAATCTCGCAATGTTTACCGAGAAGGTAATGTCGCCATGTCTTAAGTGCATAGACTACGGCTGCAAGCTCTAGATCATGTGTAGGATAATTCTCCTCATGTGGATGCAACTGTCGAGATGCATAGGCAATCACATGACGATCCTGCATAAAGATGCAACCTAGTCCCTGTCGTGAGGCATCACAATAGATAACAAAGTCCTTAGTGAAATCCGGTGGCACAAGTATGGTAGCTGAAGTCAGGCGTCTTTTCAGTTCCTAAAAACTGTGCTCACACTATGGGGACCACTCAAACTTTTTATCTTTCTTGAGAAGTTCCGTGAGAGGTTTGGCCACTTTGGAGAAGTTCTCAATGAAGCGGCGACAATAACTGGCTAGACCAAGGAAACTCCTAACTTGCTTAACTGTTTCAGGCGGAGTCCAATCAAGAACAACCTGAACTCTCTCGGGATTGACGGCAATGCCCTTACCAGATATCACGTGGCCTAGGTAGGACACTTCTGGCAACCAAAATTCGCACTTGGAGAACTTCGCATAAAGGCGGCGCTCTCTGAGTTTTTCTAGCACAAGACTAAGATGTTCGGCATGCTCTTTCTCGTTCTTCAAGTAAATAAGAATATCATCGAGATAAACCACGACGAACTTATCTAAGTACTCCATGAAGATCGAGTTCATCAAGCGAGAGAAGGTAGCTGGAGCATTGGTTAGACCAAAAGACATGATGGTGTACTCGTACTGACCATAACGAGTGACAAAAGCCGTCTTAGGAATGTCCCCATTTCTGATCTTGATTTGGTGGTAGCCTAAGCTCAAATCCATCTTGGAAAAGACTGAGGATCCAGCGAGCTGATCATACAGGTCATTGATCCTGGGGAGCGGATACTTGTTCTTTATCGTGACCAAATTAACGGGACGATAATCTACAACCATCCGGTCCGTACCATCCTTCTTCTTGACGAAGAGGACAGGGCAAGCCCAGGAAGAAGAACTAGGACGGATGAAACCCTTTTGCAAGGATTCATCGAGTTGTTTCTTAAGCTCAGCTAGTTCTAAGGGTGCCATCTTGTAAGGTCTCCTAGAGATTGGAGCAGTACCTGGGATAAGATCTATGACAAATTCTACATCTTTGTCAGGTGGAATACCTGGCAGTTCCTCTGGAAAGACATCCGGAAAGTCATAGACTACCGGGATATCTTCAAGGTCAGGAAGAGGGTTGGCATTAAGAGAATAGAGTTGGCGCTTTGCAACTCTAGTGGAGACAGTGACTATTTTGCCAGATGGGTGTGTATGCTGAACAGACCTAGTGTAACAATCAATCTTGGCATAATGAGCTTTCATCCAGTCCATACCCAAGATGATGTTAATATCTATAGACTTGAGGGCTATAAGTGATGCAAGGAATACAAGTCTGTCAACAAGGATTTCATTACCATGGCTTATTCTGGTGGTTTGCCACCTAGACCCTGGAGTTTGGATTTCAAGTGGAGTTGGCATATCACAAAATGACATGTCGTGCAAACGAGCATAGCCTTCGGAGATGAAGGAGTGAGATGCTCCGGTATCGAACAGAACCGAAGCTAGATGACAGTTGACAAGGAGTGTACCAAGAACGACATCTGGATCATCATGAGCATATTTAGCTAAGACGTGATGCACACATCCACGTTCAGTGGGAGCAGACTTGACACTAATCATCTTGCATGGTGGCTTACCACAGCCAACAGACTTCTCAGGCTGGGGTGGAGCATAATTGGTTTGAGAGCAGTCACGTGCATAGTGTCCTGGCTCTCCGCATGTGAAACAAGTCCCTGAAGTAGGACGTGGACCCGCTTTGACAAGCGGTCTACCAATAGGCATGGGTGGAGCATGTAACTGAACTGGGTGAGGTGCCACACAAGATGGCCTTGGTGTATAACCGGGTGGAAGAACGGAGTTCGGAACCCAAATCCGGTGCATCTTAGAAGTAGAACCGGAAGAAGAACCCAAATCACGGGTGTGCTTACGAGCCTCCTCGTAAGTGAGTTGAGTTGTCTCTACATTAATGGCCTTGTTCACAAGAGCCTGGAATGTATTGCAATGATGCAAGTGGAGATCACGACGCAACTTGGGGTTGAGACCCTTCCGGAACCTAGCCTGCTTCTTGGCGCCCGTGGACACCTCTTCTGTAGCATAGCCGGCAAGGTTGTCAAACTCTCTACTGTAAGCATCAACAGCCATCTTACTCTGGGTGAAACTACAGAACTCTTCTCTCTTGTGGTCGATGAGAGCCTGAGGAATGTGATGCTCGCAAAAAGCCTCAGTGAAATCTCTCCAGGTGGTTATCTGACCAGCTGGAAGCATAGCCTCATAGTTCTGCCACCAAATACTAGCAGGACCTTCCAGGTGATATGCAGCATAGGTGACCTTGTCACCTTCAGCTACATTTGCAGAACGCAGCTTGTGTGTGATACTACGGAGCCAGTCGTCTGCATCAAGTGGTTCAATGGAATGATGGAAGGTAGGTGGTTTCAGACCAATGAAATCATAGATGGTCGCTGACTCTTTGTGCTGATGGGAGGTATTCTCCTCAATACGTGCTAACAAGCGGTTAGACTCTCTCTTTTTCTTCTCCATCTCCATCATGAACTCTGCCAGTGAAGACTGGCCGGGAGGATCCTCATCCCTTCCATCTCCGGGGTTCCGGCTATGAGCAACAGAACTTCGGTTAACTAACGACATCCTGAAGAAACAACCAAGGAAACAAAGGATGGATCCAGCATCATCATAAAGATGTAGATTATAGTACGAGAAAAATACTATCTCTTGAACTCCTAGGACAAATCTGGCAGCATAACGGCAGTAAAATGCTCGAAATGAGACATTCTGCAAAAGACGGGGTTGCACCATACTCAACATCATTACTCAAGGTTCTGAGATATCACTAAACAGGCTACACCGGAGGTACTCAAACTGGGATATGACTTAGATCAACCAAACCTTAGAGACTACGGAGTAGTAACACGTGATCCTGATAAACGGAAGAGAAAGCCTAGTTCCTTAACCCCATAGGAAAGATAGGATGACTCAGATCAGAAGGCATGAGGCATAAGGAGTAAAAAGAGCCTTACGTTCCCTTCCACAATCAATTCCCCTATATAGCTAAAGAATTTCTAGACTCAACTTCGACCAGGTTGGCTTGGTAATCCTACAGGCAGTCAGGCTCTGATACCAAACTGTCGGGACCCCGATTCTAAGTCACACCGATCTAGCATGTAACACCTCATATCACTTTGCGGCCTCACGCACGGTATCCCCATGGGTGTCGCCTTACCATGGCCCGAGACCGTTTGCGCCTTTTGGCTCACGTATATGATAGTGTCGCTAGCATCCATATGACAGAGAACCCGGGCCGACATGGCTAGTCGTGAAACCAAAGCGGCACAGACCTATGGAGACAGGCATACATGAATCACATTGAGCATGTCGGTTAACATCGTATGAATCCGGGCTGTAGCACAGGGCTAATAGGACTCCGGGGAACCCGGGCTATAGCAGGCTAGGCAGGACTCCGGAAGTCACCGCGTGATATTTCCCTGAAGGGACAGACATAGGAACGAAGTGGAACACATGCCGGCCAATCAAGTGTTCTGAGCAGTAGTGCTGGGCTAGCAGGACTCCGTCGAACCGGGTTGTAGCGGACTACTATGGCTCAAGGAAGCACTAGACTACATTTCCCCATAAGAGAGGCTGCCAAGGATAAACAACTAGATTGTCGGATCCCACACATAGCAATACACGTCACATTTACGCATAACATGCAAGTATGTGATGTACAACATAGCATCACAACATAACGCAAACTCATATAGATAAAGGCTTAGAAGAGCCACATAGCATTAAATACAAACAAGGGTCACATGACCCATCATTTAGAGCATACAAGCAACGGAAGCATTACATGTCTGGGTACAGACTACAAAAGAAAAAGGCTGAGAATCCTGACTATCTACAAGTCCCTCCAAGGTACAAGATCGTAGCTGAGGTAACAAGCTACTCGTCGAAGTCCAAGTGGTACTACTAGTGAGACAGATGTCTCACCTGCAAAACATAAATAAAGCAAACGTGAGTACAAGGGTACTCAGCAAGGCTTACATCAGATCCTATCATACATGCATTTGTATCAAGAAGGTGATGTGGGGTTTAGTTGCAGCAAGCCAGCTTTGACTCAGTGGCTATCCTGTTCTACGACAACGAGAAACTTCTTTGAGATGAGGCAGCGCACACGAGTCCACTTAACACCACATCAATACACCACTATGGATTCATCCTCGTCTCCTTACGAGAAGGCCATCCATAGCACTCACACTTGTCTTCAGCATTTTAAAGTATCCACTTAAAGTTGTCTATGTACCACGTAAGCATCCAAGAAGTCCATAACCGAGGACACGGCTATTCGAATAGATCATGATAACCCTGCACGGGTGTACTTCTTCAGACACGCTCGCACCTATTATCACCATGTACACGTCATGTATCTTGGCAACCTTCAAGCGGAAGCTTGGCGAGGGTGTCGGCCACGACCTGACTAACCACACAAGACTCTAGTCCAGGTTTATCGCCTATTCGGGTTCCATCCGCAAGGAGATCCGGCTGGGGTGTCACTCATGGCCCCAAACGATGTATACAGGGTTCCAGAGCCCACCATCCGGGTGCCACTCGGTACACCGGGCCATGTGTGCCTAGTCTGTCCCAAGCCCACCCTGTTGGGTGTCGCTCGGTAGAAAAATAGCACTACCTACAAACACCAGAAACTAGTTGCAACTCCTGGACAGAGATCAAGTTGTTAATAAGTCGAGAGGGGTCGAGTTACCAGAACCCAATGTGTGGTAGTAGCTAGTCATTGGACAACATACACAGAACTCAGTGCTTAAGGACGGTTCCAGTGAGACAACCCACCATGTACTCCTACATGGCCTCTCACCGCTACCTTTACCAAATCGTGTTCACCCGCTTAACTCTTAGCATCAGAACATAGCATAACACTCCAATCCATTCCCAATGAATTAGACCTGACACAACTCTAAGCAATAGCAGGCATGGCATGGTAGGAACACAACATGGCTTCAATCAACTCCTACACATGCTAGTGGGTTTCAACTATTTACTGTGGCAAAGACAGGTCATTCAGAGGAATGGGTCCAACTACCGCAGCATAAAGTAGCAGTTGAATCGTTGTTGTCCTAACGCAGTAAAAGGGAGCAGGAGCGAGAGAGTGGGATTGTATCAGAATGAACAAGGGGGTTTGCTTGCCTGGTAGACCAATAGGGGGGCACTGCTCCTCAGATAGGTACTCTCGAACACTCTCCAGAGTAGGACCTATCGAGAAGGAACGGTGTCGGAAATCAAACACAAGCATATGGAACAATATGATGCATGAACATGGCACGAGTATGTGATGTTGTTTGAGTTAATGCATCTGTCATTTATTTAGTTGAGGTCCATTTGAACCAAGGGTTCAAATGCAACTCCAAAATAAGCTCTTATAAATGCCATACATGTGTTTTCATATATACAGCATGTATAGGTTGGTTTGTCATGCATGAAAATGGTACAGATGGATAGACTGAATTTTTCTGATCATATGTCATATATAAATTATTTCAATCTGAGCTACGGTTGAATTTCTATGAATTTTTGAAGTTTTGAATATATTCTGGAATTTCCTGATTTAAAATAATACCAGAAAATGATATATTGCGTCAGCACAGCGTCATGCTTACTTCAGCAGGTCAAAGGCGGCTGACCAGGTTAAACCTGACATGTGGAGTCCACACGTCAGTGTCTGTGGCTAATCCTGATTTAAAATAAACCTAAACTGGTTTAGTTAATGGGGTTGGGCCCACGCGTCAGTGACCCAATTAGCTAAACAGGGTTTAATTAGTTCTCAAACTAATCCTAACTAAAACTTAACAGGGCCGGGCCCCACACGTCGGCGACCCACGGAAAGGTCAAACCTCCTGTCTGCGGGGTCAAAGCCCGCCGGCGAGGCCAGACGCGGCGGAGGCGTCGGAAATCGCCTTCCGGCGACCAAACGCGCGGCGGAGACTACTTACGTGAAGCTGGCGAAGACGCGCAACCAACAGGGCAAGTGGGAGTTGCTGGGGTGGCCGAAACTCGCCGGAAAATAGCTCGTGGCGGCGGCCGGCGTGCGGGTGCGCTCGGGGTCAGCGTTCCGGCTTGCAAACAAGCTGGCTATCGCGCGAGCGTTGCTTCACGGGTCATTGCGAGTGCAACAGACGCACGCGTGGGGCCATTTCGTCACCGGGGCTTCGCCGGCGATGAGACCGCGCGGCGATGGCTACGGTAAGCAAGGGGGCGACGGCTACGGCGACCAAACAGGGGCGGGGTTCGGGGGGAAATGACCGAGGGCTCACCACGGTCACGAAGAGCTTCTCGGCGAGCTCGGGGAGGCACGAACGGCGACGGATTTGACGGCGGCGATGCACGGCCGTGCGCGGAGACGACGGGTCGATTGCGAGGCGACATGGCGTCCGACGATGCTCGCATTGAGGGGGAGCTTCAAGGCATCAAAGCGGACGTAGGGGACAGCACGGGGAGGCGAGGCGTGCCCGGTGGCTGCGCTGGTGCTCGGCGGCGCGCTGCGCTCTGCTCGGGTGCGAGGTGGAGGGGGACCAGAGAAGGGGGGAAGCACGGGGGAGAATGAGAGAGGTTCGGGGGAGTGCGTGGCGACGCCAGGGGCGTCCAAGCCGTCGAGGGGGCGAGGCAGGCAGGCAGGAGGTGGCCGGCGTGTGCTCACACGCAGCGGCCACGCGCATGCTGTCCTCCTGGCGGGAGGTGGAGGACGACTGGCACTGGCGAGTCGGCTGGGCCGGCCTGTTGGGCCACTGGGCCAGGCCGGCTGCACAGTGCCAGGCCGCGGTAACCCATGTAAGCATTTCCATTTTGTTTTCTTTTCTATTTTCTGACATTTGTTTCTAATTTAGTAAAAATACTAAATCATTTTATTTAATTCTGTCAAATTTTGCAGGGACCTAAGGAATTAATCCAAAGCCCCTCACCAAAATTCAAAATTATTGGACAATATTTTGTATATATAAAAATATTTATCCAACGGAAATAAATACTGGATTAATTTCAAATGCCCAAAATAATTACTTATGAGCTCTTTAAAATATTGGTTGGATTTTTATCTCTGTCCAATATTTTCAGAGAGCAACATGAGCATTTTCTTGGACCCTTTTGGAGCAATTTTTATCTGGGTCATTTTCAGACATGATTCTGAGGGTTTCACAAATCCCCATTTCAAATTTAAATGGAATTTGAACATGATGCACAAATGACTAGCTGGTCTAGGTCATACCAGAACTAGGGATGTGACAACTCGCCCCCACTCGAAAAAATCTCTTCCCATGATTCAGGAGTTGCCGGAAAGAAAGTGGGGTACTCAAGTCGAAGACGATCTTCACGCTCCCAGGTAGCTTCTCTCTCGGAATGATGAGACCACTGAACCTTGAGAAACTTGATGTTATGACGTCGAGTGACACGCTTTGCTTGATCAAGGATGCGAATAGGGTACTCTCGATAGGTGAGGTTATCTTGAAGATCAAGCGCTTCGTGGTCCACTCCGCGGATGGGATCCAAGAAGCAGCGCCTGAGTTGAGAGACGTGGAAGACATCATGAACTCGAGAAAAATGTGGGGGTAGTTCCAACTGGTAGGCAACCTCTCCTCGTTTAGCGAGAATGCGAAAAGGACCAATGTAACGAGGAGCCAACTTGCCCTTGATACCGAAACGATGGGTACCCTTTAAGGGAGTAACCCGAAGATAAGCCTTGTCGCCAGTTTCATAAGCCACTTCCTTATGACTACGGTCATACTGGCTCTTTTGACGAGATTGGGTTGTTTACAAATTCTCACGAATGATGCGAACTTGCTCTTCTGCCTCCTAGATCATATCCGGTCCAAAGAATTGTCTTTCACCGGTTTCTGACCAGTTCAAAGGTGTTCGACATCTTCGTCCATACAGAACCTCAAAAGGAGCTTTCTTGAGGCTGGATTTGTAGCTGTTGTTATAAGAAAACTCGGCGAAGGGAAGACTCTTCTCCCAATCCATACCGAATGAGATAACACAAGCTCTAAGCATGTCTTCGAGAATTTGGTTGACCCTTCCCACCTGACCACTTGATTGAGGGTGGAAAGCGGTACTGAAGGAAAGATGGGTGCCCATGGCAGTTTGGAAACTCTCCCAGAAATGAGAAGTGAAAAGACTACCACGGTCTGAATTGATCTCTAGTGGAACACCATGAAGTGACACTATTCGAGAAACATATAAGTCAGCGAGCTGACTAGCAGTGATGCTCTCTCGAACAGGTAGGAAGTGAGCCACTTTGGAAAGACGATCAATGACTACGAAGATAGCATTATTCCCTTTCTTGGTCCTGGGAAAGCCGGTGATGAAGTCCATACCAACTTTATCACATTTCCATTCAGGAATAGCTAAAGGATGAAGGGTGCCAGCAGGTCTTTGATGTTCTGCCTTAACGCGACGACAAACGTCGCAGTTAGCAAGAAACTGAGCAATTTCTCTCTTCATCCTAGTCCACCAGAACCTCTAGCGTAGGTCCTGATACATCTTAGTACTACCGGGATGAATCGTGAGAGGAGATTCATGCGCCTCCTTAAGGATTAATTGCCGAAGATGCTGCTTCTTGGGGCCCACCAGGCGATTCCCGAAGAAAACAACACCCCGATCATCTATAGAGAAACTACCAGCAATGCCCTTGGCAATGTTTCTATTGATCTGGGTAATCCCCGTATCATGCTTCTGGGCTTCTATGATATGATCCACAAGAGTAGGTTTCGCCACCAAGGTAGAAAGGAAACCGTGAGGAGCAATGTGAAAGTTAAGTTTACATAATTCCTCATGGAGAAGTGGTTGGCCCTGCTGCAACATGAGATTGTTGCAATAGGACTTACTACTTAGCGCATCAGCCATGACATTCCCCTTGCCTGGGGTGTAAGTAATCCCTAAGTCGTAATCTGAGATCAACTGCAACCAACGACTTTGCCTAAGGTTCAAATCTGGTTGGGTGAAGTTATACTTGAGACTCTGGTGGTCGGTGTAAATCTCGCAACGTTTACCGAGAAGGTAATGTCGCCATGTCTTAAGTGCATAGACTACGACTGCAAGCTCTAGATCATGTGTAGGATAATTCTCCTCATGTGGATGCAACTATTGAGATGCATAGGCAATCACATGACGATCCTGCATAAGGATGCAACCTAGTCCTTGTCGTGAGGCATCACAATAGATAACAAAGTCCTTAGTGAAATCCGGTTGCACAAGTATTGTAGCAGAAGTCAGGCGCCTTTTCAGTTCCTGAAAACTGTGCTCACAGTGTGGGGACCACTCAAAAAATTTTATCTTTCTTGAGAAGTTCCGTGAGAGGTTTGGGCACTTTGGAGAAGTTCTCAACGAAGCGGCGACAATAACTGGCTAGACCAAGGAAACTCCTAACTTTCTTAACTGTTTCAGGCAGAGTCCAATCAATAATGGCCTGACCTCTCTCGGGATTGACGGCAATGCCCTTACTAGATATCACGTGGCCTAGGTAGGTTACTTCTGGCAACCAAAACTCGCACATGGAGAACTTGGCATAAAGGTGGTGCTCTCTGAGTTTTTCTAGCACAAGTCTAAGATGTTCGGCATGCTCTTTCTCGTTCTTCGAGTAAATAAGAATATCATCGAGATAAACCACGACAAACTTATCTAAGTACTCCATGAAGATCGAGTTCATCAAGCGAGAGAAGGTAGCTGGAGCATTGGTTAGACCAAAAGACATGATGGTGTACTCGTACTGACCATAACGAGTGACAAAAGCCGGCTTAGGAACGTCCCCATTTCTGATCTTGATTTGGTGGTAGCCTAACCTCAAATCCATCTTGGAAAAGACTACAGTTCGTTGATGCTGGGGAGCGGATACTTGTTCTTTATCGTGACCAAATTAACGGGACGATAATCTACAACCATCCGGTCTGTACCATCCTTCTTCTTGACGAAGAGGACGGGGCAAACCCAGGGAGAAGAACTAGGACGGATTAAACCCTTCTGCAAGGATTCATCGAGTTGTTTCTTAAGCTCAGCTAGTTCTAAGGGTGCCATCTTGTAAGGTCTCCAAGAGATTGGAGCGCTACCTGGGATAAGATCTTTGACAAATTCTACATCTCTGTCAGGTGGAATACCTGGCAGCTCCTCTGGAAAGACATCCAGAAAGTCACGGACTACCGGGATATCTTCAAGGTCAGGAAGAGGGTTGTCATTAAGACAATAGAGTTGGCGCTTTGCAAATCTAGTGGAGACAGTGACTATCTTGCCAGATGGGTGTGTAAGCTGAACAGACCTAGTGTAACAATCAATCTTGGCATAATGAGCTTTCATCGAGTACATACCCAAGATGATGTTAATATCTGTAGACTTGAGGGCTATAAGTGATGCAAGGAATACAAGTCAGTCAACAAGGATTTCATTACCATGGCTTATTCTGGTGGTTTGCCACCTAGACCCTGGAGTTTGGATTTCAAGTGGAGTTGGCATATCACAAAATGACATGTCGTGCAAACGAGCATAGCCTTCAGAGATGAAGGAGTGAGATGCTGTAGGATCGAAAGTATGTCTAGAGGGGGGTGATTAGACTACTTGACCAAATAAAAACTTAACCTTTTCCCAATTTTAGTTCTTGGGAATTTTTAGCTATCTTAGGACAAGTCAAGCAATCATTACACAATTCAAGCAAGCATGCAAAGAGTATATTGGCAGCGGAAAGTAAAGCATGCAACTTGCAAGAATATAAAGGGAAGGGTTTCGAGAATTCAAACGCTATTGGAGACACGGATGTTTTTCCCGTGGTTCAGATAGGTGGTGCTATCCTACATCCACGTTGATGGAGACTTCAACCCACGAAGGGTAACGGTTGCGCGAGTCCACGGAGGGCTCCACCCACGAAGGGTCCACGAAGAAGCAACCTTGTCTATCCCACCATGGCCATCGCCCACGAAGGACTTGCCTCACTAGCGGTAGATCTTCACGAAGTAGGCGATCTCCGTGCCCTTACAAACTCCTTGGTTCAACTCCACAATCTTGTCGGAGGCTCCCAAGTGACACCTAGCCAATCTAGGAGACACCACTCTCCAAGAAGTAACAAATGGTGTGTTGATGATGAACTCCTTGCTCTTGTGCTTCAAATGATAGTCTCCCCAACACTCAACTCTCTCTCATAGGATTTGGATCTGGTGAAAAGAAGATTTGAGTGGAAAGCAACTTGGGGAAGGCTAGAGATCAAGATTCATATGGTTTGAATGGAATATCTTGGTCTCAACACATCAGTAGGTGGTTCTCTCTCAGAACATATGAGTTGGAATGGTGTGTGTGTTCTGATTGCTCTCTCCACTAGTGAAGAGGAGGTGGAGGGGTATTTATAGCCTCCACACAAAATCCAACCGTTACACACAATTTACCAATCTCGGTGGGACCGAATCAAAAAACTCGATCGGACCGAAATAGTAAACCTAGTGACCGTTAGGAATTTCGGTGGGACTGACATGCAACTCGGTAGGACCGATTCGGTTAGGGTTTGGGCATAACGTAATCTCGGTGAGACCGATTGCACAAACTCGGTGAGACCGAGTTTTGCAATAAGCTAACAAGAGAGTTGGTCAGGCAAACTCGGTGGGACCGACTCGCTCTTTAGGTGAGACCGAAAAGTTACAAGAAGGAAACATAGAGTTTACCTTGCATTCTCGGTGGGACCGATTCGCTCTTTCGGTGAGACCGAAAAGTTACGACAGGGAAACAGAGAGTTTGCAAGCCCATCTCGGTGAGACCGAGATCCTTATCGGTAGGACCGAATTGCTAGGGTTTGGCAGTGGCAAATGACAAGTAAAACTCGGTGGCGCCGGAATGAAAGAATCGGTATGACCGAGTTTGGCTTAGGGTTTAGGTCATTTGTGGATATGGGAAAGTAGGTGAGGATTTTGGAGCATATCATTAAGCACATAAAGCAAGAGGCTCATTAAGCAACACCTCATCCCTCCTTGATAGTATTGGCTTTTCCTAAAGACTCAATGTGATCTTGGATCACTAAAATATAAAATGAAGAGTCTTGAACTTTTGAGCTTGAGCCAATTCTTTGTCCTTAGCATTTTGAGGGTTCCACTTTCACATCCATGCCATGCCAATCATTGAGCTTTCCTGAAATAATCATCTTGAAATAGCATTAGCTCAATGAGCTATATGTTGTTATGAATTACCAAAACCACCTAGGGATAGTTGCACTTTGAATCTCCCCCTTTTTGGTAATTGATGACAACATATAGATCAAAGCTTCGACAAATGATAATAAGCATGAAATATATCGTCGCTTTGAGAAGTATGTGACAAGTAAGAGCTCCCCCTAAATTTGTGCCTATTTAAAATTTGCTTTGGACTGCAAATGCACAAGGAGTTAGAATCATGGGTTACTCTTCCATGTCACATACATCTTGGTGGAGCGCTCAAAAAATGATAAGATTGAAATATATGCACTCATCACCAAGAATAGTGAATGATCACAAAAGATAGATAGAATGATAATATTTAAGCAAGCATTAAGAAACATTAAGTGTAGCTTATGATCAAACACATGATCATCGATGTCTCACAAACATAAGGACGTAGTATCTCACACACAAGCAAACAAAGTTCGAAAAACCACCAAATAAACAAGAGAGAATAAAAGCAACACTCTCTCTCGAAGCCTATGATCTATACGTTTTCTCCCCCTTTGGCAACAAGTTACCAAAAAGTTCCTAGAAAATGCATAGTGCTAAGTCGACGCTCAGGCTTGATCTTCAAGTGGTGGTGGAGTCCGGAGCACTCCAAGGACGAAGCCTTCGGTAGACGTGGTCGGAGTCGAGGCTGAAGTGGATGCTGGAGCTGGTGGAACTGAGGTTGTGGCTAGCGCAGACGTTGTAGCTCTGGTGTCAGCAACTGGCAGTGCAGACGACCTCGGACCTCGTGGCACCCTGGCAAAAGCATCAGTCGTGGTCCTGCCTCTCCTCTCATTCATGTCCCCCTGGAGCTGCTCCACGGCAGTCTGTATCTCTGTCACCTTGATGTCCAAGTCATAGAACCTCTATTCCATGATCCTCTCTAAACTGGCCTGGTTTTGAGTCAGGGTGGCAAGTCCTTACTCAATCCGCAGGGTGGACGCAATCAGGTAACCAAGCTTCTCTTGTTTGGTTTTCAGGAAGTAATCAGATGCCTCCGCTTGAGTAGGCATCCTGGCAGCTTTCTCCTTCTTCGCCTTCTCCTTCTGATCTTGTGCATGGACAAATGATGGCTCATTCTCAGTCATGACCACTTGGTTATCCTCGAAATCTGGACGGATGGGCAGATGTTCCTTATCCAAGAGGTATATGCCCGTGCCCATCTTGGAGTTGATGAGCTCCTGAATCTGTGGGGCATATCCACAGCTCCTCTTCTGGTCTGCTGCTGTCCTCTTGATTGTTTCCACTATGAGACTCATGACTTTGAATTTTTGAGGCATGTCAAAGACATGAAACAAATTGATCGCGTGACCTCTGATCATCTTGTGATCTCCAGACTTGGGCAGAAGAGTGTGCCTAAGGATCCAGTTGATCGTAGGCAATCCTGACAGAAGATACTGCACTGAGCCAAACTTGAACGTGTCAAGTGCATCATTCGGAATCTCCTTGTACATGTTGGACATAGAGTTGTGGTCCATCTTCTTCTTGGCATAAATGTCCAAGTCGTCTGCTTCCTCCTCTGGGGCATTGATCAACTTCGCCCATTCCTCAATAGTGGATTGGTACCTTGTACCCTCTGACATCCAAGTGATCCTGCCATCCGGATAAAAGTGTGATGTGGAGTAGAATTGCATGATTAGCTACTCGTTCCACTTTGTGAGCTTCTGCCCAACAAAGTCTGCCACTCCACACGCACTAAAACTGTCATATACTCCAGGGTAGTGTTCCTCATTCTCCTTCATGTAGGTCCAGTCGACCCATCTCATGTCACACACAATTGGCTTCTTGTCAAGCAAAACAGTCTCATAGAAATCCTGCTGCTCCTTGGTATGAAATCGGTAGTCCACTGCAGTCCTTCTCCTAGAAGCATATGGATCTGCTTCTCTCCACTTCCTCAGCCCTGAATCTCTCCTGAGCTTCATATCCTCAGCCACAGGATGAGCATCCTTGTGGTCTGGGATCTTGGGCTTGAGCTTCCTAAGGACATGCTCTTCTTCTTCTTCCTCTGCAACTTCAGGCACTGGGGCCTTGTTCTTCTCAGTGGCTGGGATGCTTCTTGTGTTTCTCTTCGGCTTTGGCTTTGGAGCTGACTTGGCCTTGGAAGCAGCTCCCCCTGACTTTATGGCATCTCCCATTAGCTTGGGAGCCTTGGGTGCTGGTCAGCGACCTCTTCTTCTTCCTCCTCCTCATCTACCATGATGGAGGCCTTCCCAAGCACTCTGGCCACTGTCTTCTTCACTCTTTCTTTCCTCTTTTTGCCCTCAGCAGCAACGGGCTCAATGGGAGCAGGCTTCATAGTTGAAGCCCTAGCCTTTGACATGGGCTGCCTGCCTGCTGGCCTTTAGATTTTCAGGCCTGGCTTTGTGCCTGCTGCTGGCTCAGCTCTCTTTGATGTGGCCTCTTCCTCTGCCACATAGTCCTCATCTTCAGAATTAGAAGTCCTCTTCTTTCTCTGACGTGTGGCAGCTTTAGGCAGGTTGCCGGGTGTGCTCCTGCTGCCATCATCTGAGGAACTTGAGGGGCTAGTGCCCTCACTCAACTGCACTTGCTGCTCTGACAAGTTTTGGTTGTCACTCTGGTCTGACATGATGCAAACCGACTGCTGACCCTGTGAATAGATTATAGATGAGATAGAGTGGATGAGCATCACAAAATGCAAAGATTTTTGCAAAAGAATAATTCAAAAACTTAGTTTTAGTTTCCCACTGAAATCATCTCGGATCTACCGATTTTCAAACTCGGTGACACCGAAGCAGCTTTGGCACCAGAACTAGTGAACTCGGTCAGACCGAGTCACAATTCGGTGGCATCGAGACTGCTAGGGTTTCACAGAGTTCCAAAATCGGTCACACCGATAAGAAATTCTCGGTCAGACCGAGTTTTACTTGTGCAATGGCATAAGCCAAATCGGTGGG
Organism: Triticum monococcum; assembly: GCA_034509565.1. Classification (NCBI taxonomy): domain Eukaryota; kingdom Viridiplantae; phylum Streptophyta; class Magnoliopsida; order Poales; family Poaceae; genus Triticum; species Triticum monococcum. The sequence continues at coordinate 483,774,977 of CM067843.1, forward strand.
ACCGAGTTTTTCAACTCGGTGGGTCCGAGATGGTTTCGGCGGAAACCTAACCCTAAAATTTTCGAATTAAACCTAATCTACGAGTTCACTGACTGGATAGGAGTTTACCAAACGTGGCAAGAATCATGATGATCACAATGTGCTAGGAATTGGATTGGAGAATAGCACAAAGATCGAGTCCATACCCTAGTTCGGCGGAGACTCGCTACGGCGGCAACGGTGGGGCAGAATTCCGTTGACGGCGGCGGAGACCAGCGACTTGAGGCTGCTGGCGGCGAGGAGGACGATCCGGAGACCCAGGAGGCAGATCGAGCTATGCGCAGGCGAAGAGGTTTCGGAGAAATTTCCAAAATTCTGCCCATCACTATATATAGCCCGACCCTGTCGGTGTGACCGAGTGGAACAACTCGGTGGCACCGAGATGGAAAACTGTATACAGTTATTGCAACTCGGTGTGACCGAGTGGTTGAAATCGGTTGCATCGAGATCGAAAACCTATATCAACTTAATGATCTCGGTAGGACCGAAAGTATGTTATCGGTCAGACCGAGAATCACAAAGAGGTTTTGGAAGTTTAAGTCTATGACGAATCGGGGACTCCGAGCGCTCCTCACACAGAGTGGTTCGAATCTGACTTGATCAAGTTTTGTGATGCAGCATGAATAGAGTTTGAGACGAGAAAAGCATAGATAGCTAGAGGAGGTTCTTAGGCATTCTTGTCCATCCACTTGGCAAAAGAAGATAAAGCCAAACAATTAAAACAACAAGTGGATGTCCTCAAATGAGTAAAATATGCAACTGACATGCTCACACAATAAGATGGCAAATGAAATATGTGGCAAAGCATGCACAAACAATTCTAGCATCTATCAAGCAATTTGCGATGACTAGGTCATGTATATATGAGTATATTGACTTAGGAGTCAAGTGAGAACACTTGATCGTAGGTCATACAAATCGTTTAAGCTCAAGTGGGGTTACCACTTTTACATAAAGCATTGTTGTATTCACATCTTTAGAGTTGCTTTAGCTCAAGTCTTAGAGTAAAGCTCCCCCTAGATGTGATATCCCCCTAAGAGGGATGAACTAACCTTGGGTTTTTTCGATGATGACTTCATGTAGATGTTGAAGATGTGGATGCTCAATGTTGATGTAGATCACTTGGAGCTATCCATTTGAGTGAATTGCACTTTCAATACCTACATGGGTTAGTCCCACAAGGAACAAACAAGGATATCCATAGACATAGAGTGATGCACACACAAGATGATGTCCATGAAAACTTTAGGTTACCTTGTCCCTTGTCTTACCAACAAGAGGGTTTGTGACTCCTTGAACTAGTGCATGATGTGGAAGTTTATTGCACTGGTTCTTGCCAAAATGATGAGAGTGCAATATGTTGGCGGAGTCACCCTCAAGAACTCTCTAGTTCTTCTTCTTTTGGATCCACACCATCTTGATGGGAATCCTTGGAGTTGTAGTCGTACTTGATGAAGTGGAACTTGACATGGTCTTGGGAATCCACTTGACTAAGGTCTTAGGAGCTTCTTCAAATGCATCAATCTCCTCTTGAAGCTTGTCCTTCCCTTTTTGCTTGTAGTCTTGTGGTGGAAGATCATCTTGAGCTTGTGTCCCCTTGAAAGAAGTACCATACTTCTCTTGTTGAGGAACAAACTTTGTCTTGGGTTATTGATCTTCTTCCCATTCAACTCCATTGGCATTGAACTTTCGTTCAAAACCAACACCTTGATTCTTCCGGTGCATTCCTTGCTTGCGCACAATTTCCTCGAATTGCTTACTCCCGGCAAGGCTTTTGTATACTCCTTTCTCTATAATCCCCTTCAATAAGATATTTTCTTGCTCAAGTGTAACTTGGCTAAGAGAATCATTAGTGGAATCAACAGAACTACTAGAAGCAACAATATTGGATTTAGCATGATCATTGTTACTACTAGAGGAAGAATCTTTCTTGTTCTTGTTACTAGACTTGACTTGAGGCATGTAAGTGGATAATAGTAAACGCTTGGTAATGTAAGAAGAACTTTTCTTGCGGAGATCATCATTGATTGCTTTTAAGAACTCATGCTCTTGCTCAAGATTGAGCTTTTCAAAGCGTAATTTCTCATGAGCTCTTAAAAGTTCTCGATGATCTTCGAAGATAGTTTCATGAGCTAACTTAAGAGTGTTTAGTTCTTTAGTTAGAGCCTCAATCTTCTCCTTATCATTGTCATTCGTTTTAGCATGATTAATTGATGTTTCATCATAGTACTCATCACTGGAGTTGTCAACAAGCAAGTCATCATCACCTAACAAGTCATCTTCATCACTATTAAAATCAACATACTCGGGGTGTGTTACCTTAGGACCTTTGGCCATGAAGCATCTTCCAATTCCTTCATTTGGTGAGTCAAATATGTCATAGGAGTTTGTCGGGGGGTGCTGACCCACGGACACCTATGGGACCGGCGGACCGAGCCCCTTTCAGTTCGGCAGGGGGCGGAGATCGCACGAAGAGCAGATCGAGGCGAAGCGCACGAGCACGCGATCGGTTTACCCAGGTTCGGGCCGCACGGATGCGTAAAACCCTACTACTGCTTTGTGGTTTGTATTGGTTTCTTGCTCGGGAACGCCGAGTGCTACAGTACACACTAGCAGCTAACGAGACCGAGCGTGAGTGTGTTTGTCCCCCCTCTACGTTGCGCATGGGCCTCCTTTTATATGCTCAAGGGGTCACCGACAGGTGGCAACATAGATGAGGGTAAAAATGGATAAGGCGTGGCGGTTGGCACCGCCGCCTACTACAGTGTATCATACCTAACTCTGACGGCAGGGGACAAGGGTATTAAATGCCTGTCTGCGTCGCCTAGACGGTGCGAAAGGGACCGCCAGGGACGCCACCGCTTGCCACGATGGCAATCTTGTCAGCGCCGCTTGCCACCGTGTACCTCTGGCTGCACAGCCTCCCGCCACATACGCCTGGAAGGGTCCTAGAGCGACACGTTGGTGGATGTGCTGGAGTGCAGGTACGGAGTGGAGGCTTGCCGCGGCAAGTGCCTTGCCGCGGTCGTTGTCTTGTCTCGTCCGGGAGCTTGTCGCTCAGTGGGCCTTCCGGGACGCATGGTGCATTGTGGCAAGTTTCTTGGGATGCCTTGGTTGGCCTTCCCGGCAAGCTCCTCTTGCGTCTTGTCTCCTTGGCTTGGATACTTTGTTCTTGAATGGCTCCAAAGGAACCACGGAGGACCGCCGGCAAGCTCCTCTTGCCGGGGTCTTGTCTCCTTGGCTTGGATACTTTGTTCTTGAATGGCTCCAAAGGAACCACGGAGGACCTTGGCGGTCACCCGGCAAGCCTTGCCGCGGGACGCTGCGACTGCCCGTGCACAAGTTCGGGATACTAGGGTACCCCTACTCTAGTACACCGACAAGAGCCCCCGGGCCTGGGCCATACACGGTGCCGAGTGCTGTTGGGCCAGGCCCAAAACAGGGCACGGGCACTCGCGGCCTGGGTTACGTCGCACCTCTCTCCGTATCCACCGCGCCCTCCCCGAACGGCATGCGTCGAATGCGGCATTGTGGGAGAGATCGTGGGTGGTTTCTTTATTAGGAAAGGCGGAACGTCCGCCCCCTCTCTCTCTTTATAAGCAGGGGAAGCAGGGGTAGTGCGCCCATTCGCCCCCTTTCCACTCCAATCTCGGAAGCCTCCGTCGCTCCTCCGTCCTCTCAAAGCAAAGAGAGTAGCGCCCCACCCTCCATCACCACCAGCACCACCAATGCCGTCGACCTCCTCCACCACTTCCGCCATGGCTCCGAAAGCCGACAAGGGGAAGGCTGTGAAGTTGACCGAGGCGCAGCGGCTTGCGGCGCTGCGGAAGGAGCGGGCAATCTTCCCCCCCAAGCTTGCCGCGAAGGAGCTGAGGGAGTACTACTACCTCTTCTGGTCGACGGAGACGCGGGCGCATCCGAGCATGAAGGTACTTCCAGCCGCCGCTCATAAAATGGCTCCAAATGGATATCCCTTCTTCGCCGTGTTCTTCTACTGCGGGCTCTGCTCACCGTTCTCTAAATTCTTCTGCGACATCATGAACACCTACGGGATCTGCCTCCTTGATTTCACCCCCAATGCCGTTCTGACCATGGCAGTTTTCGCACATCTCTGCGAAAACATTGTCGGAGTCCATCCCAACGTAGCCCTTTTCCGCCACTTCTTTATGCCCCGAGTAGAGAGAGGAGAGCCTCTATCCGGCGGAATTGCCTGGATATCAAGGGCCGGCAAGAAAGACTCTTATCTGGAGGGCGAGTTCCGCGGCAAGTGGGAGGAATGGAGAGCAGACTGGTGCTGGATTGTCGAGGAGAACCCGCAGCCGTTTACCGCCCGATGCCAAGCCCCAGCAACACGCGGCAGCGATTGGAGCGACGTGGCCCCGGAAGACGATAGGCTAAAGATTGCCATCACCAGGATCCAACACCTCAGGCTTGCCGGGCTCACTGTAGGCACCGTTGGCGCAGATTTTCTTTGCCGCCGCATCGCCCCCTGCAGGAACGGAGGAGGCCCGCCTGGGAGTTCAAGAACGCGGCAGATATCATGAGGCTGCGTCCGGGCCTCAACTACAACTTTATTGTCCTGGAGCTCAACGCGATGCTCCAGGAGCTCTTCAAGTACGACCTGAGCATCCCGAGGTGTTTAGGTTGCCGCAGGGCGTCGTTCCGTTGTGCAACAATTCCGCGCTTGACCGCATTCGGGCAATGATGCCACTGTGCGACTCGCATTGACTTGTGCCAACTTGGCAAGATCCTGCAGACGAGGTCGTGCAGGAATTCTTCCAAAGATTGGTAGAAGTGCCGATCCGCTCCGACGAGAAGACTGGCCTCACTCGCGACACCACCAATGCGGAGTTGAAACGCATCGCCACCACGCTGGAAGAGGCGGCAGCAGCCGCAGCTGCGGGCGACTTTGGATTCACCTTAGAGGAGGCAGAGGCAGCAGAGGCGGCAAACCATGTCGAGCGAGAGGAGCTTGCCGGCAAGAAAGAGCTTGCCCGGCAAGAAAGATCTTGCCGGGCGTGACGCCGAGCCGAGCGAGCCCGCCGAGGATACTTGCGGCTCGTTGGAGATCAACTCCTCTTCCTCCTCATCCTCAGACAGCTCGCCGCAAGCAGAGCCTCCATCTCCACCAAGAAGGCGTCTTCGCAAGGCCGGGGACGTAGCAAGGCGGCAGGCGAGTCGACAGTCACCGCGCCGCACGACACGCTCCACCGTGGCAAGCACTGTTGCCGCGGGAGCGCCTCATGCTGCTGCGGCAACTGGAGCGGGGTCTTCCCGGACCACCGCTTCTGCTCCTGCCGCGGTGGCAGCCGGAGTGGGGTCGTCTCAGACCACCGCCACCGTTCCCGCCAAGCGGCCAAGGGAATCTACTCCTCTGCCTTCTCGCGCCGGGCGTGAGCCAGACTTCGACTTCTCCGCGTTCAGCTCCGACGAGGAAGAAGAAGAAGAGTAAGATTCTCTTGTTGTACTTGCAGTTCTTCAATCATTGTTGTTTTGTCTTGCATCTCACTTGCTTTACTCTGAACTTATTCCTTCTTAGGACTCTGGCCCAGAGAGCAGCGAAGAGAGCCAAGGCCCCGGTGATTATCATCGAGGACGAACCCACCATGTCAGCAGGGGATGCGCCCGAGACAACCTTGCTGGACCCGGCAACTGTTCTCCAGAGCAGCCCCCAGCGTAAGTATCTGGTTCACTCTCCGCCGTTGGGCGCGCATGGAGATTCTTGCTTTGGTGATATCTGTCTGTTGACTTGTGCAGGAGCAGAGTAGCCCCATCAGGAGCGCCCGGAGGCCGCCCCCGAAACGCCAAGGGAGAGTCCTCCGGCAAGGGAGAGGTCCCTGGCAAGGGAGAGCTCTCCGGCAATGGAGAAGTCTCCGGCAAGGGAGGGTTCTCCGGCAAGGGACAGCACCAGTGGCTCCCCGACGGCGGAGGCCACGACTGCAGAACCCGGCATAGGTACTCTCCTTGCTTCAAAACTTCCCTTGGGTTCTTCTTCTTTTGATCTTCTTTTTTGGATATTTGCTTGACTCTTCTCCCTTTTCCAGCTGTCAGATCCATCTACTACGGAGCCGATGGAGACCGAAGTTGGCGCCGATGACGCCGTTGTCACCGAGGAAGCAGCCGGCGCTGACGATCCCGCCGGCGAAGAGGCCGCCAAGGCTGCCGCCGCAGAAGCAGGCGGGGGATCTGGCGATCGCACTGACGGCCCTGAGGCCGCAGGAGCGCCAAGCGCTACATCGACCGCCGATCCCTCCGCCGCTGCCGCAGCATCAGGCTCCGAAGAGCCCCAGCCAGGCATCTACTTGAAGGCCGGCGACGACATCTTCATCAACCTCCCCTGGGCGTCAAGCTCCAGGGCGCCGGTCGAAGGAGAGAGCTTCGACGGAGAGGTGCTCGCCTCCGCCGGGCTGGCGCTGGTTGACACGCCAAGCAGCAGCAGCAACGAGCCTGACGAGGAGCGGCTGCTGCGGAAACTGGTGTCGCTCTACCGCTCCCGACAAGCCAAGCTGGAATCCCGCAAGGCGCTTGTCGCGAAGGCGGGAGTCGACATCGAGATGCGCGCGGAGGAGCTCCGGGGTCACAACCAGGAAGCTCTCCGGTCCTTGGCAGTGGAGCGGGAGCAGCTTGCCGAGGAGCAGAAGGCCTTCCTCCTCGAGAAGGCTGAAGTCGAAGAGCAACAAAGGCTTGGCGCTGAGAAGCTGTCTGTGCAGGAGGGCGAGCTGGTGCAGCGGAAAGTCGATCTTGACAGCCACGAGGAGGAGCTTGCCGCACGCGAGCGAATGTTTGGTGGAGCCCTAAAGCAAGCAGAAGACGCTGCCGCAGCTGCTGAGGCCGCCAAGAAGGAGCTGGAGACGAAGGTGGCGCAGCTGGAGGCCGATCTCAAGGTGAGCGATGACGAGCTTGCAGCGCTCAAGCTTGAGCGGGAGAAGGACGCCCCAGCCATTCAGAGCTGCAGGCCCGTCTCGCCGAGAAGGGCAAGGAGCTTGACGCCGCCAAGGACTCCAATGCAGATCTTGAGTTGAAGCTGATCGCTTTGACCAAGACGCTGGACGGTGCCAAGGAGCAGGAGACGGCCCTGAAGGAGGAGGTCAAGGCCGGCAAGGCGCTGCTGGCGAGTGCCGCTGCCGCCCAGAGCACTTTCCGGGAGAACGTGGAGCACTGGACGAAGGGTCTCGTGGATGTTGCCGCAGACATCGACAGGGAGCTGGCGCAGCTGGGAATGGAGGATCTCGGGTATCCCTCCGACGAGAACCTCCAGCCCAACGCCAAGCTCACCTCGTTCTTCAAAGGCGTGGCGACGGCCCTCCGGCGACTCCGGGAGAGGATCCCAAAGTAGCTGGCCGACGAGTCGCGCAAGATCTGCGTGGGAGCTCTTCAGAAGGTGCTAGTGAAGGTGGCGTTCCGCAACCCGGGCCTCAACCTCACCAACGTCCTCAGGTCCTTGCCGCCGGATGCTGATCTGGAGGCGCTCAAGACCCTTGTCGCACCCATTGTGGACAAGGTGAGCGGGATCAAGAGGGTTGAGGGCGATCGCGTAGACTAGGCCGCCTGTTTTCTTCTTTTCTTGTCGCTGCTATTCATGTTATGAGAACATTCTGTTAGAGCCGCGACAAGCTATCTTGTAATATAACTTTATTTCGGGTGATGATTGCAATGTTATTTCCTTTACTTGATTCCTTCCTTTGTATGTTTTTGCCCTACGCTTTTAGGGAACTTGCTGGCGCAGGCACCTTTGCCGCGAGCACTGAGTGCGGGACGTCAGCAGCCTGCTGGCGGTGCCGCTACCGACAAGAAACCTTGTCGTAGCTGGTCGTAGCTCACTTAAGTTGTTGAGCGGAGTCAAAACAAAGTAAGGGCGCAACTAGCTACGAGTTGGTTCCTCCGCGCACAGGTTTTCCATACAAAGTACGGTCGTTCAAGGAAGATAACTTAAAAATTTAAAAATCTGATTGCTCAAACTTTGGCGACTTATCTTTTCTGTTGTTTGCTTCCCGGCAAGGCGAAACTTTCTTGAACGACGCCTGGTCCATACCGTTATCTTCTCCCTTCCCCCCGGCAAACTTGTGCGCGAGGGAACCTTCTTTTCCTTGAGAAAGATAGAGGAGAAAATAAAGATAGGAAGCCTTATGGCTCGTTTTTGCTTACCGGGGGTATGCACTGCACAAAGTGTCAGATAACACATGCAAAAAATAAAAAGCATGAAATCGACAAAGTGTGCGGAGCACATGGTCTTTATGCACGGGATCTGCGCCTGGCTTTGTACAAAGGATTACATGCAACAGCGGCAAGACTTGTACAAAAGGTGGTTGCCGGGACTAGTTCCGGCAACCGCGCCCTATGGGTAAAACTTACGAAGATGCTCAATGTTCCAGGAGTTGCTCACTGGGATGCCATCTTTGGTCTCAAGGCGGACAGCGCCAGGCCTAGTGACTCGTTTCACCCGGTAAGGGCCTTCCCACTTCGGCGTCAACTTGTTGGAATTCTTGGCGGACTGAACGCGCCGAAGAACAAGGTCGCCTTCCTCGAGACTTCTGGCGTTAACTTTGCGGATATGGTAGCGGCGCAAAGCTTGCTGGTAGCGAGCAGCTCGCACAGCAGCCTGAAGACGGTCTTCCTCAAGGAGCAGCGCGTCATCTTGTCGCAGCTGCTCTTGCTCAAGCTCATCGTAAGCGAGCACTCGAGGTGACCTGTATACGAGTTCCGTGGGGAGAACTGCCTCTGCTCCATAGACTAGAGCGAAAGGTGTCTGGCCAGTGGCTCGATTTGGCGTCGTCCTGATCGACCAAAGAACCACCGGCAGCTCCTCGATCCAGTTTCTTCCGCACTTGTGCAGCCTGTCGAAAGTTTTGGTCTTGAGCCCACGCAGCACTTCGGCATTTGCCCTCTCCGCTTGACTGTTGCTTCTCGGGTGAGCAACAGAAACGAAGCAGACCTTGGCGCCAAGATCTTGGATGTACTGCATGAAGGTGCGGCGCGTGAATTGCGTACCGTTGTCGGTGATTATCCTGTTAGGGATTCCGAAGCGGCAAACAATTGACCTGAAGAACTTGACTACTGACTGTGCTGTCACCTTCCTCACTGCTTCCACTTCCGGCCACTTTGTGAACTTGTCGATTGCAACGTACAAGTACTCAAAGCCCCCGACTGCTCGGGGAAAGGGGCCGAGGATATCGAGCCCCCAGACCAAAAATGGCCAGGATAAAGGGATCGTCTGGAGAGCTTGAGCTGGCTGGTGTATCTGGTTGGAATGGAACTGGCACGCTTCATACTTGGTTACTTGTGCAGTTGCATCCTGGAGGGCTGTCGGCCAGAAGAAACCTTGCCGGAATGCTTTGCCGACAAGTGCTCTTGCACCAATGTGGTGACCACATATGCCTCCATGTATCTCTGCCAACAGCTTTTGTCCATCTTCCCGGTGAATACACTTCAATTTCACACCGTTGAGTCTTCTTCTGTACAGTGTGCTGTCGACAAAATGGTACATACTTGACTGCCGGGCTACTCTTTCCGCTTCTTCTTGCTCTTCGGGAAGTTCTCCTGTCTGAAGGAAATGGACAATATGCTGTGCCCATGCTGGAGCTTGCGGCTCGACAACAAGGACTAAAGGCATATCTGCTGTTGTGGGAACGTCCGCTTCTACGGCGAGAACCTGCGGCTCAGCCGGAGCTTGACATTCCCCGGCAAGCTTGCCGGAGCAAAACTTGTCGGGAGCGTCTGCTTCAACGGAACAAACCCTAGGGCTTGTCGGAGCAGACTGCTCCTCAACACTCTTGGTGTTGATCTTGGGGACCTTCTTGGCGGCGGCTTCAGGAAGCTCTGCCGGAAAATAGTCGCCAGAAATCAACTTCCTCTTCTTGCTCTGTCTAGTTGATGGTGTTACGGACGGTCAAGTCAGCTTGAGCACAAAGATCCCTGGTTCCACAGGTAACTTAAGTGTGGCGCACTTTGACAGGCCATCGGCAATGTCGTTCTGAGCTCTTGGGACATGCTCCATCTGTAGGCCGTCAAAGTGCTCTTCCAGCTTTCTCACTTCGTCAACATAGGCTTCCATCAACGGACTCTGATAATTCTTGTTCACTTGGCGGACGACAAGCTGCGAGTCACCCCTAATAATGAGCTTCTTGATCCCAAGGTCTGCCGCGATCCTGAGACCGGCAAGCAAGCCTTCATACTCTGTAGTATTGTTTGTTGCTTGCTCCTTGGGAAAGTGCATCTGGACTACATACATGAGGTGCTCTCCGGTGGGTGCGACAAGCAGTACGCCAGCACCGGCGCCTTGCAGCGAGAAGGCACCATTAAAGTACATGAGCCACTCTTTGTTTGCTTCCTTGGCGGGGATGCTTGTCTCTGGAATTTCTTCATCTGGTGTTGGCGTCCACTCTGCTATGAATTCTACCAATGCTCTGCTTTGGATAGTTGAAGTACTCTCAAACTTGAGGCCAAAGCTTGACAGTTCCAGTGCCCACTCAACAATCCTGCCTGTCGCTTCTGGATTCTGCAGTATCCTCTTCAGCGGAAAGCGAGTGACAACTGTGATTTCATGCGCTTGGAAGTAATGGCGCAGCTTTCTCGAGGCCATGAGGAGATCAAAAAGCAATTTCTGCACACCAGAGTACCCTGACATAGCCCCCTGCAGAAGGGAACTGACAAAGTAAACTGGGTGCTGCACCATTCTCTTCTGTATCTCCTCGCGCACCTGCGCAGATCCATCTTCGTCGGGACCAAAGCTTGTCGGGGAAGCCTCCTTCTTGCCGCTGGATGCGCTTGCCGCGGTTGCTGGCTCGTCATCTGCCTCCCTCTCCGCTACTAACGCAGCACTAACCACTTGATTGGTTGCCGCTATATACAGCACCAACTTCTCCGCTTCCGGAGTCCATTTCATTGGACCTGCCTTTTTCAAAATTTTGAAAAACGGCAGGGCGCGCTCAGCAGACCGAGAGGTAAACCTGCTGAGAGCAGCCACGCAACCGGCAAGTCTTCGTACATCCTTGACGCGCTTTGGTGCTTCGATCTGCTCAATGGCCTTGATCTTGTCGGGATTGGCTTCAATTCCCCGCTGAGACACGAAGAACCCGAGAAAATTGCCGGAGGGGACTCCAAACACACATTCTCGGGGTTGAGCTTGAGGTTGATCTTGAGCAGATTTGCAAAGTTCTCGTCTAAATCTTGAATCAGAGTTACCCTGTCCTTGCTCTTGACTACTATATCGTCCATGTAGGCTTCCACATTTCTGTGCATTTGTGGCTCAAGAGCGACATGGACTACTCTTGCAAATGTTGAACCAGCATTCTTTAAACCGAAAGGCATCCATATGAATGTGGGGACCCCGACTCATAAGTCGTGATCACCGAATGCACGTGTACAGTGATCCCAGAGATCAATGCTCACTGAACACACAGAAGCTGAATAACAAGAGTCTTACATCCATACATACCGTCTTACACAAATTATGACCATTATGGTCAAGTCTTACATAGATAAAGCCCTAAGGGCTGAACATCAAATGAAACACAAGCAGCGGAAATCTTCGTCGATAAGTAGAACCCATGCCATTTGACTTAACCCTACAGGCATTCTGACTGGGAAACGTCCTAGTTCGCATGTTCGTCTTCAAAGAATTCTTCTTCGAACTCCTGCTCTTCCATGCCTGGCCAATTAAATAACCAGTGGCAAGCCAATGAGTACTTTGAATGTACTCGCAAGCAACCCATGTTTTGGTTCAAGGTACAACAATGCATGATATAGGTAAATTTTTGCGGAAAGCTAGTTTTTGAATGCAATGACATGTTCAACAACTTGCAAGACATGCATCAGGAGAATTCAAGTAACCATGAGGGCAGGTTACAGATATCAACATAAATAGGGTGGGCACCAACCCAACTCAATCATGTCAAGTCCTTTGTCTTGACCCAAGTAGTGGTATCATCATAAAAGGAGTGGGCACCAACCCAACTCAATCATGTCAAGTCCTCCGACTTGACCCGAGTAGTTCTTCCCACTTACACACACCGGTTAAAAACAAGTGGACGTAGCCCAAGAGCGGTTACCCAACTGTCCTTGACCGTGGACATGGCTATTCGAATAGTTTTTACACTCTACAGAGGTTGCACACTTTACCCACTAGATCCGGGGAACTTCCGTGTCATTCACGACCCGCGGTACCTCAAGTACCCGGGGTAAGCACCCGATCACTATCTTTCCCTAGACGACACTAACAAGGAGTCCACTCGATTGGTAGTAACCCCCATGCCCAACATTTCACAACATAAAATTGTGGAGCCTCGCTCCTATATTCATCACATACCACTGGCACGGGGTACCAACGGTGTGTCCGGTGCCCCATAAAAATGTTCTTGGCCGCCCTACCTGGCACGACCCCGTCCCGAGAGAGAGCACCAACTCTCCCCCGTCACTAGTAATGCGGGCTCCAAGCTAGTATCGGCCTAAGTAATCAACAGTGCCCTTTCCCATATAAGGGTAGACTGGTTGCGCATGTAAGGTTGGAATAACAGTCGCAACTTAAACCAATCCGTTTTCGAAAACAACACACACTTGCCTCGGTACACCACTTCGTCATCAAGTGGTTACCCATTTCATTATCTCCCTCGGGCATAAGTGGCACCCGACGGGGTTTTCGAAAAGTCCTTTGAAAACACTTTGCCTCTTCACTATGCAGATTCCCGCCCATTTTTGCGTAGCAACTACTTAGCGTCCTATCTACTCCACCGGCATAACCCTCATAAGAAGGTAGGGTCATGCACAATGCAGGTATCAACGAGGAAGTAACAAAGGCAATCCACCAAAGTGGTTACCCTCTCATCATGATTCCGAAACAACACTAATAAAGTGCTATATGACATGCAAAAAGGGTTTCATAGACATGGTCAAAGGGCTGCTTGCCTGGCTCAACGAGGTCTTCTGAGTCTTCAAAGTCTTCTGGTCCAACTCCTTCGTCAGCAACGCAATCTATCGTTGCAAAATAATAACGAGAAAATAAGGCAATAATAAAACAGAAAAACCAAAGTGCTCAGAAAAATGTCAATTTATTTTTATAAAATACTAGGTGGAAATCTAAGAAGGGGAAAATTTCTAGTTTTGGATTTGGAGTTATACAAGAGGGGATATGGATTTTCAAACAGAGATTAAACTGCTCAAATTTGAATTTAAATTTGAATAGTACATAAAAGTTGGTTGGATTTGAATGAAAGTGGCACGATTAAATAGGTGGGATTTTTAGAAAAATATGGGAGTTGGAATTATTGCATTTGGATAATTATACTGTCCTGTGGAATTTTTGGAAAAACCACAGAAAAAGAAAAAGAAAAAGGCCCTGTGCCAGCTGGGCCAGAACAGCCGCAGGGCAGCAGGCCCAGCCAGCGAGGTGGCCCAGCGCGCTGGTGCACACGCGCGCCAAGTTCAAACCTGACGGGCGGGGCCCAGGCGTCAGGGCGAGAGGCTGACGGACGGGCCCCATGGCCGTCGTCATCAACCCTAGGCCAGAGGGGACGGCGAGCTCACCGGCGATGTTTCCGGACACGGCGAGGTCAGGTGAGGGCACGGCTTGACTCCTCGTCATGTCGCCGTTCGGGTGGTGCCAGAGTTGTGCAAGGGTTCGCCGGCGACGAGGTCTCGCGGCGGAGCAGCTTCGGCCGTCGACGGGTCCGGCCGTTTCAGGCTGCAAACGAGGCGGGGAAGATAGGGGAAACAGTCAGTGGGATGCAGGGGTTCCAGATCGAGGCAAGGGAGGAGCGGGGGAGGCCTGTACCGTGGGATCGACGGCGACCCGAGGCGGCGGAGCTCAAGCTCGATCTCGAGCTTGGGTGCACCTAGAGGGGAACTGGGGGTACAGGGGGAAGCTTAGGTGGTGTAGAGGGCGATTGGTGAGGAGATGAGGGCTCGGGGAGACCTTTCTATAGGCGAATGGCGAGGTCCCGTAGACCCGTGCGCCGGCGAGCTCGTGCTCGTCGCTGTGGGGCTCGGGAGGAGCTGGCGCCGTGTCTGGGGCGTTTGTAGGGGTGGTCTACACCCAGAGGGAGGGAGAGAGGGAGCGGGGAAGCGCCAGGGCAGCGCGCGTGTGAGCGTGCTCATTGGAGCTCTCGGGCGGCCATGGCGCGCATGCGAGCAGGTGCAGGAGAGAGAGAGGGAGGAGGGGGCCGACCAACTGCCGTGTCCCGGACGTCGAGGCGACCTCGGGGGACACGAGGGGGAGAGCCGAGGTGGCCGGATGTGCCTGGCTGGGTGCGGCTATAGTGCGGGGGCGTACTATAGCGCGCTCCAGAGCGCCCATATGGCCGGCATGCCATTTTTTACGCAAGGTGAGCGCGCCCATTGGTGTCTAGCAGGTCTAGGGGGGAGTAAAGAAAGGGGAGGGGGCATTGGATGCCATGGATGGCCACTGGGGTGAGGAGGGAGGTGAGGAAGAGTGGTACAGGGGCTGTCCAGAGAGAGAAAGAGAGGTTTCTGTCCCTCCTCTAATTGAGTTTGGGCTAGCAAAGCTTGCTGGAGTTAGATTATGACTATAAGGGGCTGTGGTAAAAATTTGGGCTCTCCAAGAATAGTGGAAGGGGTCAAAATAGAAGTTTTTGCAAAATCTCAGAAGGTGTTTGATGAAGTTTTGGGCAAGCAAATGAACTCCAATTGCCATGAGAATTAACAGGATGGAATGACACATATAATTAGGGTGCTCCACCAAATTTGAGCTCATTTGGGAAAAGTTGCCAATGTAACTTTGGCAAACCCTAGAAATTAGCAGAAATGGACTTGTGAAGATCTAGTTGAGCAAATCACTTCTCCATGATGCACCACTTGGTGTAGTGGCCTCATTTGGTGATTTGCACAAGCTCACAAAAGGTGGGGTCAAGGAGAGAAAGTTGGTAGTACAAACTTGTTCAAATTTGGTTCTGGTCAGAGAGGGTTTTGGGGCATTTTAGTGAGCAAAAATGACTTTAATTGACAGGAGGCTTTGCAAGGTCATCAAAATATGCATTTGTGACTTGCTGGATTTTTCTTGGATTTTTATGAAATTATTTCCTGTAGAAATATTTCAAATCCTTGAAATGGGCAGAAATGGTTTTGGGAGGTTTTGTCCAATATTTTGAACATGACCATGTGTTGAAACTCTTATATATGGAAAATATATGTCCACTGAGTTTCCCTAAATTTTCTCTAATATTTTTGAAACATTAAAATAATTTTAACCTATTAAAGACCATTTCTGGCCTTAAGAAAAAGCCTTTAAATAAAATATTAAAATAGCTTTTAAAATTATATTTTTGGGGTTTATGGGAATCCTATATCTAATAGGTTTCAAATATACTTTTTGAAATATTTTTCATACCCCAAATCAGGTACTTGCAGTGCAAACCTCAATTCAGGGGTTTTTGGAAAACTAATTTTTGAAAATACCATTTGGCCAAATTATTTTTGTAAGAAAATACTATATTGCTCTATACACATGGCATGATCATTGGGCAGAAGTTTGGGGCAAGGAGATGTAGTATCGAAGGTGGAGTTGTGTTGACTTCAAAGAGCACTTGAAAAGCACAGAGAGAAAACCAATTCCAAATAAAAGCCAAATAATGCAAAAGTTTTTGTTGGTCCAAAATTTTCATGCCTTATTGATGCAAATGAAATGTTACAAAATGCAGATTGTGACAGACCTACCCCCCTTACAAGAATTTCGTCCCTGAGATTCCTAAACTAGGCTTTAAAGAGGTACGGAAACTCGGATCTAAGGTAGTCTTCACGTTCCCAGGTTGCTTCTGCTTCAGTGTGGTTGCTCCACTGGACCTTGAAGTACTTGACCGTGCGGCTTCGAGTGCGTCGCTAAGCCTCATCCAAAAAGCAGATGGGCCTCTCGTGGTAAGTCAAATCAGGCTGAAGGTCAATGGCTTGGTGATTGACGTCCTTGTAGAGATCAGGCTTGCCTGGAACTTGGAGGCACTTCCGGAGTTGTGACATGTGGAAAACGTTGTGCACATCGGATAGTTCAGGTGGCAGTTCCAATTGGTAAGCCACTTCTCCTCGTCGGTCAGTGATCTTGAAGGGGCCGATGAATCTTGGGGCGAGCTTTCCTTTGACATGGAAGCGCTGGGTCCCCTTGAGAGGTGTGACCCATAGATAAACATGGTCTCCAACTTGGAAGGTCATGTCCCTCCGACGAGAGTCAGCGTAGCTCTTCTGTCTGGACTTAGCGGTCTTCAGTTGTTCTCTGACTAGCTGAACTTGCTCTTCTGCTTCACGGAGGATATCGGGCCCAAATATTAGTCCTTCTCCGGTTTCTGACCAATTGAGGGGTGTGCAACACTTACGCCCATACAACACCTCAAATGGTGCCATCTGAAGGCTCGACTGATAACTGTTGTTGTAGGAGAACTCGGGGAAAGGGAGGCAATCTTCCCACTTAGCCCCATATGCTAAGACACAGGCTCGGAGCATGTCTTCGAGTATCTGATTCACTCGTTCTGTCTGGCCTCCGGTCTGCGGGTGGAACGCAGTGCTGAAGGACAACTTGGTTCCCATGGCCTCTGGGAACTTCTTCCAGAATCTTGAGGTAAACTGGGTTCCTCAGTCTGACACAATCTCCTTGGGAACGCCATGAAGGCTTACGATTCTGTTGATGTAGAGGCTGGCTAATTGATTTCCCTTGTAAGTTGTTTTGATAGGAATGAAATGGGCTCCTTTGGTCAAATGGTCGACTATGACCCAGATGGAGTCATGTCCCTTATTTGACTTGGGTAAACCGGTGATAAAGTCCATTCCGATCTTATCCCATTTCCATTCAGGCACCTTGAGAGGCTGTAACAATCCAGCGGGTCGCTGATGCTCAACTCTGACCCTTTGGCATATGTCACATTTAGCGACAAAAGTGGCTATCTCTCTCTTCATGCCATGCCACCAGAATCTTTCCTTCAGGTCTTGGTACATCTTGGTTCCTCTGGGGTGGATGGAATACAGGGTGTCATGAGCTTCTTGCAAGATCAAATTCTTGAGCTCAATCTTGTTGGGTAGGCAAATGTGACTCCCAATCCACACAATTCCTTTCTCATCCTCTGAGAATCCTGGGGCCTTGCCTGCCTTGATCTTCCTCTTGATGCCTTCAATACTCTCGTGTCCCTTCTGAGCTTCCTTGATATCACCCATCAGGGTAGGCTTGACTTCAAGGTTGGCTAAGAATCCTGGTGCAACCAGTTCCAACCCGAAGCTTTCAAGTTCTTCAGACAAGACGGGTAGCCTTTCCTTAAGCATGGCATTTAAGGAACAAGCCTTCCTGCTTAATGCATCTGCTACCACATTAGCCTTTCCAGGGTGGTACTGAACACTGAGGTCATAATCCTTGATCAACTCTAGCCATCTTCTTTGCCTCATGTTCAACTCCTTTTGAGTGAAAATATACTTCAGACTTTTGTGATCCGTGTATATCTCACACCGCTTCCCTAGGAGGTAATGTCGCCATGTTTTTAGGGCATGAACTACAGCTGCCAACTCAAGGTCATGAGTAGCATAGTTCTCTTCATGAGGCCGTAGCTGCCTTGAAAGGTAGGCTACGACTCTGCCTTCTTACATCAGAACACCTCCCAGTCCGGTTCTTGATGCATCATAATATATCACAAACTCCTTGTGTATATCTGGTGTGGCCAGAACTGGGGCGGTGGTCAATCTCTTCTTCAGCTCCTGGAAGCTTTCCTCACACTTCGGCGTCCATTCAAACTTCTTATCCTTCTTCAAGAGCTGAGTCAAGGGTCGGGCAATGCTTGAGAATCCTTCAACGAACTTGCGGTAATATCCCGCGAGTCCGAGGAAGCTTCTGACTTCCTTCACATTGCTTGGAGATTGCCATTCAGTCACGGCTTCAATCTTAGTGGGGTCGACCGACAATCCTTCTTTAGTCAAAACATGACCCAAAAATCCAACTTCGCGTAGCCAAAATTCACACTTGCTGAACTTGGCATACAGTTGGTGCTCTCGAAGCTTGTCTAGGACCATCCTCAAGTGTTGCTCGTGCTCTTCTTCCGTCTTTGAGAAGACAAGAATGTCATCAATGAAGACAACGACAAACTTGTCCAAATATTCCATGAAGACCTTATTCATGAGATACATGAAGTAAGCTGGGGCATTGGTTAATCCAAAGGACATGACTGTGCACTCATACAGGCCATATCTGGTTACAAATGCCGTCTTCGGAATATCCTGGGGTCTGATCTTCAGCTGGTAGTACCCAGATCTGAGATCAATCTTGGAGAACACCCTGGCTCCATTGAGTTGATCAAACAGATCTTCAATCTTGGGGAGTGGATACTTGTTTTTGATTGTAACTTCATTGAGGGAGCGGTAGTCAATGCATAAGCGGATGGTACCGTCCTTCTTTGTCACAAACAGGACAGGTGATCCCCAAGGAGAGGCACTAGGGCGGATAAATCCCTTCCTCAACTACTCTTCCAGTTGCTTCTTCAATTCTGCTAACTCTTCCGATCCCATTCTATAAGGCTTCTTATAGATGGGTCCTGCTCCGGGTATGAGCTCGATGATGAACTCAATGTCTCGGTCAGGAGGCATTCCCGGTAGCTCATCAGGAAAGACATCGGGGTACTCGCATACTACCGGCACTTGCTCCAGTCCAACTTCTGACAGAGAGTTGACTTGGGTGGCTTGAGCAGAGGAGGGGTTGGAGGCATATCTAACTTCGACTCCTTGGTCATTGGTCACAGTGATAGTCTGGTTGGCATAATCTAACAAGCCTTGGTGCTTGATGAGCCAATTCATTCCTAAGATCACATCCAAGCCTTGCGATCTTAAGATGATAAGGTCTGCTAGGAAGTCTACCCCATTAATGACAATCCCGACTCCTTTACATCCTATCTTGGCTCTCATCTCTGCTCTGGGGGTTTGTACCACCATGGGGTTATTCAGGGGTGTAGGAGTCATGCCACTTTTTAATGCAAACTTTTGGGTGACAAATGAATGCGTGGCTCCAGAATCAAACAAGACAGTTGCAGGTGTTGAATTGACAAGGAACGTACCCAGCACGACGTCCGGGTCTTCCTGGGCTTCTTCTGAAGTGACATGATTCACATGACACTTGCCGTTGTTGGGTAGGTTGCGGGGAGCTTGGTTCCTTGGTGGCATTCCACGGCCTTGTCCTGGGTTCTACGCATTGAGGCGCGGTGCATCGGGCTTCTTGTTGGGACAATTCTTGGAGTAGTGTCCTGCCTGACCACATCCGAAGCAAGTGACTTGATTGGGGTTGCTGCTCTTGCCGGCATTGTTATTGGGGTTGTTGTAAGCTGGCCTGGGGTTGGCATACTGCTGAGGTGGATAGCTGGTGCGTGGTGCAGGAGCTCTTGGCTGCTGATAGGTTGGCTTGACCGGGGCTGGCTGCCAAGGGCGGGGCTTCTAGTTGCTGGAGCTACCCTTGCTGATCATCTTGCGCTTACGGGTGTCATCTAAAGCGTGTCGCTTGTCTTCAAGCATGAGTGCCTTGTTCACCAGATCAGGAAAGGTCGGGCAGTCACACACAACAGGCAAGTACTGCAGAGTCTGGTTAAGGCCTTCCATGAAGCTCTCCCTTTTGGCAGCATCAGTGCTGACATCTTCAGGGGCATACCTTGAGAGAACACTGAACTTCTGCATGTACTCCTTGACAGTGTTGCTACCTTGCTTCAGGGCTCGGAACTCACGCTTCTTGATGGCCATGATTCCGGAAGGAATGTGGGCCTTGCGGAATTCTGCCTTGAAGTTGCTCCAAGTGATGTTTTGCTCAGCATGCATGGCCTTGAATCCATCCCACCAAGCTCTAGCAGTTCCCCCGAGACAGTGAGCAGCATAAGCCACCTTCTCACGGTCCTCAGTGCATCCAACTAGTTCCAGCAGATCCTCAATGGTGCGGACCCAGTCGTCTGCATCCAGGGGTTCAGCAGTCTCGATGAAGGTGGGTGGTGCATGTTTCTTGAACTCCACCAATGTGGAACGTGCATTGCCGTTTCCCGCCAGCTGGCGGTTGACAGCTTGAGCGATCATCTGGAGGGCTACAGTGTTGGCTTGGCGTTCCTCTCGGAAGGCTTGGAGAAGCTGAGCCATGTCCATGCTTGGAGGTGGTGGCGGTGGAGTTTGTTCTTGGGTTTGGTCCTGACTGGCTCCTTCTCCGGCTTCTGGCTGCTAGGTAGAGGTACCAGTACGAGTTACAACAGGCATCCTGTCGGAGCGGTCAAGGTCTCATGATTGGGAAAGATGGGGAAGTAATATAGATGGGATGCCTAGTAAGGGGGTTGGTATGACACTAACTGTTTTCATGCAAGGGCCAAAAGGCCAAACACATTCATTAAAATCCAAATGGGTGATGTAGTCGCTTACAAGTTCCCGAAGGAAAGTACGACGTCCATCAAACACACCAAAAGCAAGCACAATGCTACATGGTTTCATATGAACCATTACAAGGACTCGACTTCGCATAGGGGTACACGACCTATCCTACCGTAGGGGTTACTAACGGGCATATCCGGGCTGCGAATGATGCCTAAGTGGTGGAATGCTCGGTCGCGTAGTCTGGCTCTTCTGGGTCTTCCTCCTCGTCATCGGCGGCCTGACTTTCTTCTTCACTTGAAGTGATGGGGGAGTGGAGGAGCTCAACACAGCGTTGCTTTGTCGGAGGTGAGAAGAGCTTGCGGTATTCCTTTGCGCTCATGCGGTGTTGCTGTGGTGGTTCTCCGTCTTTTGGGGGTCTTCCGCCTCTGTATGCGATTGCAGGTTGTCCAGGGGGAGCACCTTCCTTCTTGATCCGATCCTTCTTCCCTTGTGCTTGAAGAAGGAGTGCCTTAGTCTCATGAAGTGCCTTTCGGAGTTCCATCGATTCCGAGGCCAAGCGTTGTGCCAAACTATCGGCACAAAGGCTGAAGTAGGTCTGGAATCAAAGTGGAAGTCCTTCTTCTAATGGTGGAGCTGGGGCACTGCTCTCATCCTCACCTTCCTTCCGATAAGGCAAGAAATGGGTTGCCAACTCGTCTGCCATCTTTGGAAGAAGGTCTCGGAGGCGGGTGAGTGCCTTAAGGGTTGTCGTCTCAAGGACTAGTGTTGCCATCTGGGGTCCCTCAAAGAACCAGCTTGTTGGGGAGTTATTGGCCTTCACGATTACTTCCACTTGATACTCCGTCTTGGTGTCATTGATCCAATGCTCGTGGTAGGTGTAAATGGGGGCTCGGTGGTACTGGCACTTCTTGAGGCTATCCTCGAGAAGCACGGGGAATCCTGTGGTCAGGAAGTCTTCAGGTACGGCAGCCATCTACAAGGGTTGAATGGGAGAGGTTAATAAGGGGATATATCTTGGGTTGGGTGAGCTTAGAAAAGAAGAGGAGTTTAGATGGTCTCAAGCTAACTAACGTCCATGCTAACTAAGGCTTCCTACAATCAGGATGGCTCTGATACCAGCTCTGTGGGGACCTCGACTCATACGTCATGATCACCGAATGCACGTGTATAGTGATCCCAAAGATCAATGCTCACTGAACACACAGAAGCTGAATAACAAGAGTCTTACATCCATACATACCGTCTTACACAAATTATGACCATTATGGTCAAGTCTTACATAGATAAAGCCCTAAGGGCTGAACATCAAATGAAACACAAGCAGCGGAAATCTTCGTCGATAAGTAGAACCCATGCCATCTGCCTTAACCCTACAGGCATTCTGACTGGGAAACGTCCTAGTTCGCATGTTCGTCTTCAAAGAATTCTTCTTCGAACTCCTGCTCTTCCATGCCTGGCCAATTAAATAACCAGTGGCAAGCCAATGAGTACTTTGAATGTACTCGCAAGCAACCCATGTTTTGGTTCAAGGTACAACAATGCATGATATAGGTAAATTTTTGCGGAAAGCTAGTTTTTGAATGCAATGACATGTTCAACAGCTTGCAAGACATGCATTAGGAGAATTCAAGTAACCATGAGGGTAGGTTACAGATATCAACATAAATAGGGTGGGCACCAACCCAACTCAATCATGTCAAGTCCTTTGTCTTGACCCAAGTAGTGGTATCATCATAAAAGGAGTGGGCACCAACCCAACTCAATCATGTCAAGTCCTCCGACTTGACCCGAGTAGTTCTTCCCACTTACACACACCGGTTAAAAACAAGTGGACGTAGCCCAACAGTGGTTACCGAACTGTCCTTGACCGTGGACACGGCTATTCGAATAGTTTTTACACTCTGCAGAGGTTGCACACTTTACCCACTAGATCCGGGGAACTTCCGTGTCATTCACGACCCGCGGTACCTCAAGTACCCGGGGTAAGCACCCGATCACTATCTTTCCCTAGACGACATTAACAAGGAGTCCACTCGATTGGTAGTAACCCCCGTGCCCAACATTTCACAACTTAAAATTGTGGAGCCTCGCTCCTATATTCATCACATACCACTGGCACGGGGTACCAACGGTGTGTCCGGTGCCCCATAAAAATGTTCTTGGCCGCCCTACCTGGCACGACCCCGTCCCGAGAGAGAGCACCAACTCTCCCCCGTCACTAGTAATGCGGGCTCCAAGCTAGTATCGGCCTAAGTAATCAACAATGCCCTTTCCCAGATAAGGGTAGAGTGGTTGCGCATGTAAGGTTGGAATAACGGTCGCAACTTAAACCAATCCATTTTCGAAAAAAACACACACTTGCCTCGGTACACCACTTCGTCATCAAGTGGTTACCCATTTCATTATCTCCCTCGGGCATAAGTGGCACCCGACGGGGTTTTCGAAAAGTCCTTTGAAAACACTTTGCCTCTTCACTATGCAGATTCCCGCCCATTTTTGTGTAGCAACTACTTAGCATCCTATCTACTCCACCGGCATAACCCTCATAAGAACGTAGGGTCATGCACAATGTCGGTATCAACGAGGAAGTAACAAAGGCAATCCACCAAAGTGGTTACCCTCTCATCATGATTCCGAAACAACACTAATAAAGTACTATATGACATGCAAAAAGGGTTTCATAGACATGGTCAAAGGGCTGATTGCCTGGCTCAACGAGGTCTTCTGAGTCTTCAAAGTCTTCTGGTCCAACTCCTTCGTCAGCAACACAATCTATCGTCGCAAAATAATAACGAGAAAATAAGGCAATAATAAAACTGAAAAACCAAAGTGCTCAGAAAAATGTCAACTTATTTTTATAAAATACTAGGTGGAAATCTAAGAAGGGGAAAATTTCTAGTTTTGGATTTGGAGTTATACAAGAGGGGATATGGATTTTCAAACAGAGATTAAACTGCTCAAATTTGAATTTAAATTTGAACAGTACATAAAAGTTGGTTGGATTTGAATGAAAGTGGCACCATTAAATAGGTGGGATTTTTAGAAAAATATGGGAGTTGGAATTATTGCATTTGGATAATTATACTGTCCTGTGGAATTTTTGGAAAAACCACAAAAAAAGAAAAAGAAAAAGGCCCTGTGCCAGCTGGGCCAGAACAGCCGCAGGGCAGCAGGCCCAGCCAGCGAGGCGGCCCAGCGCACTGGTGCACATGCGCGCCAGGTTCAAACCTGACGGGTGGGGCCCAGGCGTCAGGGCGAGAGGCTGACGGACGGGCCCCATGGCCGTCGTCGTCAACCCTAGGCCAGAGGGGACTGCGAGCTCACCGGCGACGTTTCCGGGCACGGCGAAGTCGGGTGAGGGCACGGCTGGACTCCTCGTCGTGTCGCCGTTCGGGTGGTGCCGGAGTTGGTCGCCGGGGTGCAAGGGTTCGCCGGCGACGAGGTCTCGCGGCGGAGCAGCTTCGGCCGTCGACGGGTCCGGCCGTTTCAGGCTGCAAATGAGGCAGGGAAGAGAGGGGAAACAGTCAGTGGGATGGAGGGGTTCCAGATCGAGGCAAGGGAGGAGCGGGGCAGGCCTGTACCGTGGGATCGACGGCGACCCGAGGCGGCGGAGCTCGAGCTCGATCTCGAGCTCGGGTGCTCCTGGAGGGGAACTGGGGGGTACAGGGGAGGCTTAGGTGGTGCAGAGGGCGATTGGTGAGGAGAGGAGGGCTCGGGGAGACCTTTTTATAGGCGAACGACAAGGTCCCGTAGACCCGTGCGCCGGCGAGCTCGTGCTCGTCGCTGTGGGGCTCGGGAGGAGCTGGCGCCGTGTCTGGGGCATTTGTAGGGGTGGTCTACGCCCAGAGGGAGGGAGAGAGGGAGCGGGGAAGCGCCAGGGCAGCGCGCGTGTGAGCGTGCTCATTGGAGCTCTCGGGCGGCCATGGCGCGCGTGCGAGCAGGGGCAGGAGAGAGAGAGGGAGGAGGGGGCCGACCAGCTGCCGTGTCCCGGACGTCGAGGCGGCCTCGGGGGACACGAGGGGGAGAGCCGAGGTGGCCGGATGTGCCTGGCTGGGGGCGGCTACACTATGGGGGCTTACTGTAGCGCGCTCCAGAGCGCCCATATGGCCGGCATGCCATTTTTTTACGCAAGGTGAGCGCGCCCATTGGTGTCTAGCAGGTCTAGGGGGAGTAAAGAAAGGGGAGGGGGCATTGGATGCCATGGATGGCCACTGGGGTGAGGAGGGAGGTGAGGAAGAGTGGTACAGGGGCTGTCCAGAGAGAGAAAGAGAGGTTTCCGTCCCCCCTCTAATTGAGTTTGGGCAAGCAAAGCTTGCTGGAGTTAGATTATGACTATAAGGGGCTGTGGTAAAAATATGGGCTCTCCAAGAAGAGTGGAAGGGGTCAAAACAGAAGTTTTTGCAAAATGTCAGAAGGTGTTTGATGAAGTTTTTGGCAAGCAAATGAACTCCAATTGCCATGAGAATTAACAGGATGGAATGACCCATATAATTAGGGTGCTCCACCAAATTTGAGCTCATTTGGGAAAAGTTGCCAATGTAACTTTGGCAAACCCTAGAAATTAGCAGAAATGGACTTGTGAAGATCTAGTTGAGCAAATCACTTCTCCATAATGCACCACTAGGTGTAGTGGCCTCATTTTGTGATTTGCACAAGCTCACAAAAGGTGGGGTCAAGGCGAGAAAGTTGGTAGTACAAACTTGTTCAAATTTGGTTCTGGTCAGAGAGGGTTTTGTGGCATTTTGGTGAGCAAAAATGACTTTAATTGACAGGAGGCTTTGCAAGGTCATCAAAATATGCATTTGTGACTTGCTGGATTTTTCTTGGATTTTTATGAAATTATTTCCTGTAGAAATATTTCAAATCCTTGAAATGGGTAGAAATGGTTTTGGAAGGTTTTGTCCAATATTTTGAACATGACCATGTGTTGAAACTCTTATATATGGAAACTATATGTCCACTGAGTTTCCCTAAATTTTCTCAAATATTTTTGAAACATTAAAATAATTTGAACCTATCAAAGACCATTTCTGGCCTTAAGAAGAAGCCTTTAAATAAAATAGGAAAATAGCTTTTAAAATTATATTTTTGGGGTTTATGGTAATCCTATATCTAATAGGTTTCAAATATACTTTTTGAAATATTTTTCATACCCCAAATCAGGTACTTGCAGTGCAAACCTCAATTCAGGGGTTTTTGGAAAACTAATTTTTGAAAATACCATTTGGCCAAATTATTTTTGTAAGAAAATACTATATTGCTCTATACACATGGCATGATCATTGGGTAGAAGTTTGGGGCAAGGAGATGTAGTATAGAAGGTGGAGTTGTGTTGACTTCAAAGAGCACTTGAAAAGCACACAGAGAAAACCAACTCCAAATAAAAGCCAAATAATGCAAAAGTTTTTGTTGGTCCAAAATTTTCATGCTTTATTGATGCAAATGAAATGTTACAAAATGCAGGGTGTGACAATGAAACAGTACGTGCCACATGGAGTAATGAATGCGGTTTTCTCCTCATCCTCTTCTGCCATGAAGATTTGATGGTATCCTGAGTATGCGTCAAGAAATGAAAGCAAGTCACATCCGGCCGTGGAGTCAACAATCTGGTCAATGCGCGGCAAGGGAAATGGGTCTTTGGGACAAGCTTTATTAACATCGGTAAATTGATACAAAGCCTCCATTTCCCGTTTGCCTTGCGCACGACTACAGGATTGGCCAACCACGTAGGATGGAGCACTCCTCTGACAAGGCCTGCTGCTTCCAATTTCTTGATCTCTTATGCGATAAGTTCTTGGCGCTCCATAGCTTGCTTCCTGACCTTCTGCTTGACGGGCCGCGCATGAGGACAAACGGCAAGATGGTGCTCAATTACTTTCCTGGGAACACCGAGGATGTCAGACGGTTGCCACGCAAACACGTCGATGTTCG
Source organism: Triticum monococcum (assembly GCA_034509565.1). NCBI lineage: Eukaryota > Viridiplantae > Streptophyta > Magnoliopsida > Poales > Poaceae > Triticum > Triticum monococcum. The sequence continues at coordinate 483,801,248 of CM067843.1, forward strand.
CCCGCAGGAAAGCAATGAGCGCGCTTTCCTATTTAGGGTCAAGAGTGGCACTGATGGTGAAGGTACTACCAGTGCCGTCCTCCTTGGCGGACACTTTCTTGGTCTCTAGCGGAGCTGCCATTGCCTTCTTACACTTGCCGGTGGAGCTCGATGGTGCGTCCTTGACGGTAGCGCAGCACTCCGAAGAGGTGCGCTTGCCGGAGTGGGCATCAGAGCTCTTGCCGGACTTGGTCTTCTTCTTCCCCCCGGGAGCTTCAACGGCAAGTGACTTGCGATCTGTTGCGGCTGCTGCTTCCTGGTAGATGTTGTCGGCGCAGATAAGAGCATCCTTCTTGTCGCCAGGGACATAGATGACGCTTATCGGGCCTGGCATCTTAAGCATGTTGTATGCGTAGTGAGAGGCTGCCATGAACTTGGCGAGTGCTGGACGGCCGAGTATCCCATTGTAAGGCAATGGAAAATCGGCAACGTCAAAAGTGACCCTCTCAGTCCTGAAGTTCAACTCGCTGCCAAATGTTACCGGCAACGTGACCTTCCCCTTCGGCTTGCTCCTTCCCGGGTTGATTCCTTGGAATGTGCCGGTTTCTTCGAGCTCGCTGTCAGGGATCTGGAGTTTCTGGAGTACAGCGGAGGTGATCAGGTTCAAGCCGGCCCCGCTGTCAACTAGCATCTTAGTGACCTTGAGGTTGCGGATAGTTGGTGAAACCAACATCGGCAGACACCCGACCGCAGTTGTGCGATCAGGGTGGTCCTCAATATCAAAGATGATAGGCGTGCTGGACCATTTCAGAAGCTTACGCGACTCGACAGGTTGTTCTGCCGCATTGACTTCCCACATCCACTGTTTGAGTTGGCAGTGTGAAGTATGCAGAGAAGCACCGCCGTCAACGCACAAGACTTCTGTGGCTTTCTGGAACTCCTGCTCACTGGTCTCGACATCATCCATGTCTTCGTCATCGTCATCGTCTTCATCCTTGTCGCGGCCGCGGGGAGGTATGTCTCCTTGCCGCTGCTTGGCCTTGCCGCGGCATCCTCCCCAGCTGGCGCGCTTCTTGCCGGATTTCCAGCGCTTCCTTGGGCCCTCTCCTTGTCGCGCCGCTCGTACTCAGCTTTTTGCTGCTGGACAAGCTGCTCGACCTTCTTGCAGCTCTCGAGGTCATGGCCCTTGGTGCGGTGGATCTTGCAGTACTGCTTGTCGGTGCCGTCCTGCTTATCGGCGACCGCCACAGCCTGGCAGTTGGTGCATGCGGCAATATCCTTGCCGGAGCTACCAACTTTGGCTTTCTTGGCGCCACCTTCATTGCCGGACTGCTCAACGACTAGCACCTCTTTGCCTTTCTTCTTCCTGTTGTTCCGCCGCCGGTTTTTCTTTGCCGGGGCAGCATCCTCGTTGTCAGATCCTCCTGCTGCAGTATTCTCTCCGGGGAGTTTCCTCCCTTCCTCAACACGTGCACACTTGTCGGCCAGGGCATACAGCTCACTGACGTCTCTGATCCTGTACATCGCCATCTCCTCCCGCATCCTGCGGTTACGCACGTTCTGATGGAACGCGCTGATGACCGCGGCAGGGTGGATATCTGGGATGTTGTGTTGTACACGGCTGAATCTCTGAATGTACTTGCGCGGGGGCTCTCCTTCCTTCTGGGCGAGCAGGTGAAGGTCACTTTCTTGGCCATGAGGTTTGTGGCCGCCTGTAAAGGCACTAACAAACTGATGGCATAGGTCTGCCCAAGAGGATATGGAGTTGTCCGGCAAATGCATGAGCCAGGACCTGACGTCGGGCTTGAGCACCAGCGGGAAGTAGTTGGCAAGGACCTTGTCGTCTCGCCCCCCGGCAGCTTGAACCGCGATGGTGTAGATGCTGAGGAACTCTGACGGGTGCGACTTGCCGTCGTACTTCTCTGCTACGTCTGGCTTGAAATTCTTCTGGCTGGGCCATTGGACTTGCTGCAGCTCACAGGTAAACGCAGGGCAACCTACCGCGTACGGCAAGTCGCCTGGTTCCCCTGGCGCATGCATGTCGACAGAGGGCCCAGCGCGCTGGTCTAATTGACGCCGCGCTTCTCTTCGGCACTCGATGCGTGTACGAGCGTCTTCTTGCTGTCGTTCATGAAGAACTTGGCGCTGATCACGACGAGTTCGTGGATCTGATGACGCGGTGGAGTCGCTGTCGTGGTGGATCCGGCGAGTCAGCGATGTTGGCCTTCGGGGCGGAGAGTGCACAGTGGTCGCACCCCCACCGGTCTTGTCGCCACCGGCCCGTGCCTGGCTGACTTGCCGCGGCTGCGATGTACTCGGCTGCCGTGGGTGTCGTTGTTGGCGAAGCCGATGAGACTCTGAATGGTGGTCCTCCAATCGTCGATCTTGTCTGCCGCTGGAGGGTAGTGTAGGAGCAATTGGGCTCACGCCAAAGCTTCTGCTGAAGTCGCGGGCGGCGGCGGCGAACGGTGCGAGGAACGGGATATGCTCAGACTTCTAACCATGTTAGAAGGAGCAGTATCTCGTCCAGGCGACCGTGTCCCGCTCGCACCAGCATGTTGGCGTGCATGCTGTTCTTGAGCACTCCGGGATCCGCCAGCTCGATCTTGGCCCAGCAGACGTATGGTACCATGAGTATCATGATGCTGCCGGTCCCGCGCCTCCTGGGATGGGCGTGGTGCGTGTACGGACGCCGAGGTCTTGGAGTGCGCCCGGTCGTTGTGGGAGCCGACTGCGCCGCCGATGGGCACCGCAGCCTTGTCCTTGGACCTGGAAGCACCGTGAGCTCCCTCGTCGACGCCTGTTCTTCCGCCGGCGTCTACCCCACCAGCCGTTTGCTCTGGCGATGGTGGGTTCGGCACGGATGGAGCAGCCGCCTCCGAAGCCTTCTTCTTCGGCGGCATGTCGATGAAGACGATGAAGATTTAGCTCGTGCGAACGCCGGATCAGGTTCACACAACCTCGACGCTCCCCTACCTGGCGCGCCAAAGATGTCGGGGGGTGCTGACCCATGAACACCTATGGGACCGGCGAACCGAGCCCCTTTCGGTTCGGCAGGGGGCGGAGATCGCACAAAGAGCAGATCGAGGCGAAGCGCATGAGCACGCGATCGGTTTACCCAGGTTCGGGCCGCACAGATGCGTAAAACCCTAGTCCTGCTTTGTGGTTTGTATTGGTTTCTTGCTCGGGAGCGCCGAGTGCTACAGTACACACCAGCAGCTAACGAGACCGAGCGTGAGTGTGTTCGTCCCCCCTCTATGTTGCGCATGGGCCTCCTTTTATATGCTCAAGGGGTCACCGACAGGTGGCAACATAGATGAGGGTAAAAATGGAAAAGGCGTGGTGGTTGGCACCGCCACCTACTACAGTGTATCATACCTAACTCTGACAGCAGGGAACAAGGACATTAAATGCCTGTCTGCGTCGCCTAGACGGTGCGAAAGGGACCGCCAGGGACGCCACCGCTCGCCACGATGGCAATCTTGTCAGCGCCGCTTGCCACCGTGTACCTCTGGCTGCACAGCCTCCCGCCACGTATGCCTGGAAGGGTCCCAGAGCGACACGTTGCTGGATGTGCTGGAGCGCAGGTACGGAGTGGAGGCTTGCCGTGGCAAGTGCCTTGCCGCGGTCGTTGTCTTGTCGCGTCCGGGAGCTTGTCGCTCATCGGGCCTTGCCGGGACGCGTGGTGCGTTGTGGCAAGTTTCTTGGGATGCCTTGGTTGGCCTTCCTGGCAAGCTCCTCTTGCCGGGGTCTTGTCCTTCCCGGCAAGCTCCTCTTGCCGGGGTCTTGTCTCCTTGGCTTGGATACTTTGTTCTTGAATGGCTCCAAAGGAACCACGGAGGACCGCCGGCAAGCTCCTCTTGCCGGGGTCTTGTCCTTCCCGGCAAGCTCCTCTTGCCGGGGTCTTGTCTCCTTGGCTTGGATACTTTGTTCTTGAATGGCTCCAAAGGAACCACGGAGGACCGCCGGCAAGCTCCTCTTGCCGGGGTCTTGTCCTTCCCGACAAGCTCCTCTTGCCGGGGTCTTGTCTCCTTGGCTTGGATACTTTGTTCTTGAATGGCTCCAAAGGAACCACGGAGGACCTTGGCGGTCACCCGGCAAGCCTTGCCGCGGGACGCTGCGACTGCCCGTGCACAATTTCGGGATACTAGGGTACCCCTACTCTAGTACACCGACAGAGTTGGTTGACACAAGTGCTAGACCGGCAACACCTTCATCTTGAGTATCTTCGGAGTCGGAGTGATAACTTCTCTCGGAGTGGCTGTCGGAGTCGGAGCCGGATACCCATTCACCAACATGAGCTTGATGTCTTTGTTTTGTATAGCTCCTTGATGATTTTTCCTTCCTTTCTGAATCCTTGCTTCTCCGTGAGTATCTCTGTTCATAACGATCATCTCTACTCCTTCTCTCTCTTGGTGGTGATTCTTTGCTTCTTCTTTTTGGAGAATCTTCTCTTCTTTTGTAGGGTGCCGTACACTCATTGGAATAGTGTCCGGGTCTTCCACAATTATAGCAGTTTCGCTCTCGACTAGAAGATCTTTTGTCATTGTGTGACCTTGGCTTGAAGCTTCTATCTTTGCTTCTACTCTTGTAGAACTTGTTGAAGTTCTTCACCATTAAGCTCAATTCTTCATTGAAGTTTTGTTTCTCAGTTGATGATGTGGGGACTTCACATGAGGCTTTGTAGGCACCACTTGATTTGTTGTGAAGTTCCTCTTTATCCTTGAGTGACATCTCATGAGCAACAATCCTTCCAATCACTTCCGTTGGCTTGAGATTTTTGTAGTTGGGCATCATTTGAATCAATGTGCACACGGTATCATATTTCCCATCCAAGGCTCTTAGGATTTTCTTGATGATGAATCTATCGGTCATCTCTTCACTTCCTAAGCCGGCAATCTCATTTGTGATGAGAGCAAGCCTAGAGTACATTTCGGCGACACCTTCACCATCCTTCATCTTGAACTTGTCAAGTTGCCTTTGGAGCACATCCAACTTGGATTCCTTGACAGAGTCGGTACCTTCGTGCATATCAATCAAAGTGTCCCAAATTTCCTTTGCATTCTCAAGGCGGCTGATTTTGTTGAATTCTTCGGGGCACAATCCGTTGAAGAGAATATCACAAGCTTGAGCATTGTATTGCAACATCTTCAACTCATCCGCGGTAGCTTCACGGTTTGGTTCCTTCCCATCAAAGAACTCACCTTGCAAGCCAAGACAAACAATAGCCCATACGGCGGGGTTATGTCCAAGAATATGCATTTTCATTTTATGCTTCCAACTAGCAAAATTAGTACCATCAAAGTAAGGACCTCTACGGTGATAATTTCCCTCGCTAGACGCCATACTCTCCTAGGTTGTGAAACCAAGGCTATGACCACCAAAAGCTATGAAGATCAAGGCAAATGGAGACCAAAGCTCTGATACCACTTGTAGGATCGAAAGTATGTCTAGAGGGGGGTGATTAGAATACTTGACCAAATAAAAACTTAACCTTTTCCCAATTTTAGTTCTTGGCAGTTTTTAGCTATCTTACGACAAGTCAAGCAATCATTACACAATCCAAGCAAGCATGCAAAGAGTATATTGGCAGAGGAAAGTAAAGCATGCAACTTGCAAGAATATAAAGGGAAGGGTTTGGAGAATTCAAACGCTATTGGAGACACGGATGTTTTTCCCGTGGTTCGGATAGGTGATGCTATCCTACATCCACGTTGATGGAGACTTCAACCCATGAAGGGTAACGGTTGCATGAGTCCACGGAGGGCTCCACCCATGAAGGGTCCACGAAGAAGCAACCTTGTCTATCCCACCATGGCCATCACCCACGAAGGACTTGACTCACTAGCGGTAGATCTTCATGAAGTAGGCGATCTCCTTGCCCTTACAAACTCCTTGGTTCAACTCCACAATCTTGTCGGAGGCTCCCAAGTGACACCTAGCCAATCTAGGAGACACCACTCTCCAAGAAGTAACAAATGGTGTGTTGATGATGAACTCCTTGCTCTTGTGCTTCAAATGATAGTCTCCCCAACACTCAACTCTCTCTCATAGGATTTGGATCTCGTGAAAATAAGATTTGAGTGGAAAGCAACTTGGGGAAGGCTAGAGATCAAGATTCATATGGTTTGAATGGAATATCTTGGTCTCAACACATGAGTAGGTGGTTCTCTCTCAGAACATATGAGTTGGAATGGTGTGTGTGTGTTCTGATTGCTCTCTCCACTAGTGAATAGGAGGTGGAGGGGTATTTATAGCCTCCACACAAAATCCAACCGTTACACACAATTTACCAATCTCGGTGGGACCGAATCAGAAAACTCGGTCGAACCGAAATAGTAAACCTAGTGACCGTTAGGAATTTCGGTGGGACTGACATGCAACTCGGTAGGACCGATTCGGTTAGGGTTTGGGCATAACGTAATCTCGGTGAGACCGATTGCACAAACTCGGTGAGACCGAGTTTTGCAATAAGCTAACCAGAGAGTTGGTCAGGCAAACTCGGTGGGACCGACTCGCTCTTTCGGTGAGACCGAAAAGTTACAAGAAGGAAACATAGAGTTTACCTTGCATTCTCGGTGGGACCGATTTGCTCTTTCGGTGAGACCGAAAAGTTACGAAAGGGAAACAGAGAGTTTGCAAGCCCATCTCGGTGAGACCGAGATCCTTATCGGTAGGACCGAATTGCTAGGGTTTGGCAGTGGCAAATGACAAGTGAAACTCGGTGGCGCCGGAATGAAAGAATAGGTATGACCGAGTTTGGCTTAGGGTTTAGGTCATTTGTGGATATGGGAAAGTAGGTGAGGATTTTGGAGCATATCATTAAGCACATAAAGCAAGAGGCTCATTAAGCAACACCTCATCCCTCCTTCATAGTATTGCCTTTTCCTAAAGACTCGATATAAAATGAAGAGTCTTGAACTTTTGTGCTTGAGCCAATTCTTTGTCCTTAGCATTTTGAGGGTTCCACTTTCACATCCATGCCATGCCACTCATTGAGCTTTCCTGAAATAATCATCTTGAAATAGCATTAGCTCAATGAGCTATATGTTGTTATGAATTACCAAAACCACCTAGGGATAGTTGCACTTTCAGATGCTCCAGTATCAAACAGAACCGAAGCTGGATGCAGTTGACAAGGAGTGTAACAAGAATGACATCCGGATCATCATGAGCGTCTTTAGCTGAGACGTGATGCACACATCCACGTTCAGTGGGAGCGGACTTGACACTAATCATCTTGCATGGTGGCTTACCACGGCCAACAGACTTCTCAGGCTGGGGTGGAGCATAATTGGTTTGAGAGCAGTCACGTGCATAGTGTCCTGGCTCTCCGCATGTGAAACAAGTCCCTGAAGTAGGATGTGGACCCGCTTTGACAAGCGGTCTACCAATAGGCCTGGGTGGAGCATGTAACTGAACTGGGTGAGGTGCCACACAAGATGGCCTTGGTGTATAACCGGGTGGAAGAGCGGAGTTCGGGACCCAAATCCGGCGCATCTGAGAAGTAGAACCGAAGAAGAACCCAAATCACGGGTGTGCTTACGAGATTCCTCGTAAGTGAGTTGAGTTGTCTCTGCATTAATGGCCCTGTTCACAAGAGCCTGGAATGTATTGCAATGATGCAAGTGGAGATCATGACGCAACTTGGGGTTGAGACCCTTCCGGAACCTACCCTACTTCTTGGCGTCCGTGGACACCTCTTCTGTAGCATAGCGGGCAAGGTTCTCAAACTCTCTACTATAAGCATCAACAGCCATCTTACTCTAGGTGAAACTACAGAACTCTTCTCTCTTGTGGTCGATGAGAGCCTGAGGAATGTGATGCTCGCGAAAAGCCTTAGTGAAATCTCTCTAGGTGGTTGTCTGGCCAGCTGGAAGCATAGCCTCATAGTTCTGCCACCAAATACTAGCAGCACCTTCCAGGTGATATGCAGCATAGGTGACCTTGTCACCTTCAGCTACATTCGCAGAACGCAGCTTGTGTGTGATACTACGGAGCCAGTCGTTTGCATCAAGTGGTTCAATGGAATGATGGAAGGTAGGTGGTTTCAGACCAATGAAATCATAGATGGTCGCTGACTCTTTGTGCTGATGGGAGGTGTTCTCCTCAATATGTGCTAACAAGCGGTTAGACTCTCGCTTGTTCTTCTCCATCTCCATCATGAACTCTGCCAATGAAGACTGGTTGGGAGGATCCTCATCCCTACCATCTCCGGGGTTCCGGCTATGAGCAACAGAACTTTGGTTAACTAACGACATCCTGAAGAACCAACCAAGGAAACAAAGGATGTATTCAGCATCATCATAAAGATGTAGATTATAGTACGAGAAAAATACTATCTCTTGAACTCCTAGGACAAATCCGGCAGCATAACGATAGTAAAATGATCGGAATGAGACATTCTGCAAAAGACGGGGTAGCACCATACTCAACATCATTACTCAAGGTTCTGAGATATCACTAAATAGGCTACACCGGAGGTACTCAAACTGGGATATGACTCAAATCAACCAAACCTTAGAGACTATGGAGTAGTAACACGTGATCCTGATAGACGGAAGGGAAAGCCTAGTTCCTTAACCCCGTAGGAAAGACAGGATGACTCAGATCAGAAGGCATGAGGCATAAGGAGTAAAAAGAGCCTTACATTCTCTTCCACAATCAATTCCCCTATACAGCTAAAGAATTTCTAGACTCAACTTCGACCAGGTTGGCTTGGTAATCCTACAGGCAGTCAGGCTCTGATACCAAAGTTGTCGGGACCCCGATTCTAAGTCACATCGATCTAGCATGTAACACCTCATATCACTTTGCGGCCTCACGCACGCTAGTGGTTTTCAACTATTTACTGTGGCAAAGACAGGTTATGCAGACGAATGGGTTCAACTACCGCAGCATAAAGTAGCAGTTGAATCGTTGTTGTCCTAATGCAGTAAAAGGGAACAGGAGCGAGAGAGTGGGATTGTATCGGAATGAACAAGGGGGTTTGCTTGTCTGGTAGACCAACAGGGGGGCACTGCTCCTCAGACAGGTACTCTCGAACACTCTCTGGAGCAGGACCTATCGAGAAGGAACGGTGTCGGAAATCAAATACGAGCATATGCAACAATATGATGCATGAACATGGCATGAGTATGTGATGTTGTTTGAGTTAATGCATCTAGCATTTATTTAGTTGAAGTCCATTTGAACCAAGGGTTCAAATGCAACTCCAAAATAAGCTCTTATAAATGCCATACATGTGTTTTCATATATACAACATGTATAGGTTAGTTTTTCATGCATGAAAATGGTACAGATGGGTAGATTGAATTTTTCTGATCATTTTTCATATATAAATTATTTCAATCTGAGCTACGGTTGAATTTCTATGAATTATTGAAGTTTTGAATATATTCTGGAATTTCCTGATTTAAAATAATACCAGAAAATGATATATTGCGTCAGCACAGCGTCATGCTTACGTCAGCAGGTCAAAGGCGGCTGACCAGGTCAAACCTGACGTGTGGGGTCCACACGTCAGTGTCTGTGGCTAATCCTGATTTAAAATAAACCTAAACTGGTTTAGTTAATGGGGTTGGGCCCACGCGTCAGTAACCCAATTAGCTAAACAGGGTTTAATTAGTTGTTAAACTAATCCAAACTAAAACTTAACAGGGCCGGGCCCCACATGTCGGCGACCCACAGAAAGGTCAAACCTCCTGTCTGCGGGGTCAAAGCCCGCCGGCGACTCGACGCCGGCGAGGCCAGACGCGGCAGAGGCGTCGAAAATCGCCTTTCGGTGACCAAATGCACGGCGGAGACTACCTACGTGAAGCTGGCGAACACGTGCAACCAATGGGGCAAGTGGGAGTAGCTGGGGTGGCCGGAGCTCGCCGGAAAAGAGCTCGTGGCGGCGGCCGGCGTGCGGGTGTGCTCGGGGTCGGCATTGCGGCTTGCAAACAAGCTGGCTATCGCGCTAGCGTTGCTTCACGGGTCATTGCGAGTGCAACAGACGCACGCGCGGGGCCATTTGGTCACCGGGGCTTCGCCGGCAACGAGCCCGCGCGGCGACGGCTACGGTAAGCAAGGGGGAGACGGCTACGGCGACCAAACGGGGGCAGGGTTAGGGGGAAATGACCGAGGGCTCACCACGGTCACAAAGAGCTTCTCGGCGAGCTCGGGAAGGCACGGACGGCGACGGATTTGACGGCCACGATGCCCGGCCGTGCGCGGAGATGACGGGTCGATGGCGAGGCGACAGGGCGTCCGACGATGCTCGCGTTGAGGGGGAGCTTCAAGGCGTCGAGGCGGATGTAGGGGACAGCACGGGGAGGCGAGGCGTGCTCGGCGGCTGCGGTGGTGCTCGGTGGCGCGCTGCGCTCCGCTCGGGTGCGAGGTGGAGGGGGACCAGAGAAGGGGGGTATCGGTGTAAAAACCGGCGGATCTCGGGTAGGGGGTCCCGAACTGTGCGTCTAAGGCGGATGGTAACAGGAGGCGGGGAACACGATGTTTTACCTAGGTTCGGGCCCTCTTGATGGAGGTAAAACCCTACGTCCTGCTTGATTAATATTGATGATATGGGTAGTACAAGAGTAGATCTACCACGAGTTCGGAGAGGCTAAACCCTAGAAGCTAGCCTATGGTATGATTGTTGTTCTGTATGTTCTATCGACTAGCCTGGCCCTCGTTTATATAATGCACCAGAGACCTAAGTTAACAAGAGTCCTAGCCGAATACGCCAGTGGGGAGAAGTCCTTGTCTTGATTGCCAAGTCTTTGTGGAATCTTCCTTGTATGCGGCAGCTGTCCGAACTGGCCCATGAGTATACGGCCATGGGGGGCCTCGGCCCAATCTAATAGATCGGGAGACGACGTGGTGAGTACCCCCTAGTCAAGGACACAGTCAGTAGCCCCGTGAACCGGTCTTCAAGTTAGGGACGCTCCTCGATTCTTCCGAACTATTCTTCATCTTCGGTCGTCGGTCTTGAAAACTAGTTCAACAAATCTTCTTTATCTTCGATCTTGAGGATCGCCGAAATGCATTCGACGAGTTTACACGTCGGGTATCCGAGGAGCCCCTTTAAGTTTCCAGCCTTTACCAATGCCTTGTTATTTTTATGCCACACCTCGGGTTTGAAGTTGTTCCCGGGCGGCAGCGTCCTTTTGCGTCCGAGCTCCAACGCCGGACTATATTCGAGGTATCTTTTGCAATCGAGCACCAACGCCGGACCACTTCCCAGCTCTAACGCCGGAATGTATTCGAGCTCCAACGCCGGACTATGTAACCGAGCTCCAACGCCGAACTGTATATCCGAGCTCCAACGTCGGACTGTATCCGAGCTGCAACGCCGGACTGTATCCGAGCTCCAACGCCGGACTATATCCGAGGTGTCGTAAATCACCTTGGTTCAAAGAAGTTTGAAGGAGTTTAGCCGAGCTTAATGCCGGAAATGCCCTCTATGGAGCCAGCCACTAGCGCCCGAGCTTTATGCCGGGCTGCTTCCGAGGTGGTGCACCACCCCGAATGTGGGCTGATTTTTGTGAATATTTTTTATTGGTGCAATTTATTCTCTGCCGAGATATATAGCCGGTAGCCCTCAAGGTGTGTATCGGTCTAAAACCTGAGATGCACCTGAAGGATGACGTAAGACCGCTGATCCTAGTAGCCGCTGAGACTCAGGTTGATTTGCAAAATCAGCCTGAGAATCAAGTCCAAGCTTCGCAGAATACTTTGGGACACTAAAAGCAGCATGCTCAGTCCTCGAGACTCAGGTTGGGTGCGTCTGACCAACCTAAGGATCAAAATCTCCTCGGAAACTATATTGCACATAAAATTTTCTGCATTGGACAAGCAATGCATTAGCCCCCGAGACACTGGTTGGGTGGTAACACCAGATCAGGGGATCAATGTGCCCCTTTAATATTTGTAAATAATAAGCCCGAAGCCCAGTAGCCCCCGAGCCTTAATGTGGGCACGGGTGGCCGAATTAAGGATCAATATCCATAGTAAAATCACAGATTATGTGTAATGACTCTATGTATCCAAGTACTTTACGTCATTAATGCTCGGATCCGCATTGTACAAAACTTTGTTGACCGACCATCGGCTTCCACCTCCTCGCCAGTAGCCGAAGAGTGTTTGTCCTACTTTATAAAGCCTTTATGAGGGCAAAGATTTACAACAAACAAGGCAATCTGGCCATACGGTTTTGTAAACAAAGGTACGCAGAGAGTTATATTACTGTTTAACAGAAGAAATGTCTTCCAAAGAAAATAGTCACGCTATCGGTTCCTTTCTTTGGGTTTTCATGCTAAGCATGATCATTAAACCTCAGCTCTAATGTAAGAGCAAAATATTGAGGATTTAGTTTGTGAGGCCAGTTAATAGCCCCCGGTAGTGTTCGGCAACAGTCAGGGTCAAGCCGTAAACACTTCGGCCAATGTTATGAACGGCCCATCATTTAACATAGTCATCGGATCGCTGACCAGTTTACGCTTATTCTGAAAGTCAGTTTTCGGCTTTCTCCACTGAGGTGCTTAACCATGTGAGCTGGAAGCACAATCGCAGTGGTTCTCCCTTTGCACGCCTAGCCGAACAAAATGGAACGTAGGAAGCAAGTGCAGGAGCCGGGCAACCCAACTATTGACCGAAGACACAATTCGAAACCGATGCATATATAGCAATATCTGAGAATGTTTTTGCCGAATCCCTAAAGGTGTCTGGCATTGCACTGCGAGACTAATGCTGGAAAAGCACAAATAGTTTAAAAGTGCCAAAAAGCTTGCAAAACCAAGAAACGTCAGTAAAAACATGATGTCCGAACAATATCAAGTGTTCGGTGCCAATCCGAAAGTTGGTCCTAGAAAAAAGAAGTGCTTCTGTCGTGTTTTAACATGATACATCCTATCTCAAGACTTCGAGCGGGTCAGCCTACGGCTTCAACCTCCTATCCCGAGGGCGGAGTACTTCTCATCAGGCCAGTTTAGCAAACTAAACTCTAGCGGCTTTGAGAGAGAAATTAGGCTCCCCGGCTAGTGACCGCACACTTGTGTCGAAAAAAGGAGTGATAAATAATAATAATAAAACTTTGCAACGACTAAGAAGAAGAACACTTATTATAAAACGGCTCAAATAAACTTAAGAGCCCCCAAGTGACTTGGGTAGAAGAATGATTGCATGTACCGAAGTACTTATATCATATCTATGTTCAACCAAACTTTAAACGCGTCTTAACCGACCGTCAGCTTCTGCCTCTTCGTTCAAGGACCAAAAAGTGTTATGTACTCCATCGGTCGAGAATATCGACGGTGTTTCCAATAACCAGGCAATCAGGCCATAAGGCTGTAACAGACAAAGCGTGCTCAGGGAACTTATGCTATATTACCATGAAGTGTAAGAAGCATCTTCGAAGAAAATAGTACCCCCACCTATACCTTTCTTCGGTGCTCATTGTTATTATGAGACTTGTCCAATAGATTTTTTGTACTCATGAGTTTCGTTGTGTGCCGACCATCATTGAAAACTATAAGAGCACTAGCTTTCGGCTTCACCCAGTCTGAGGTCCGGCTCGGGCGACCCGATCGTCACAATCGCAGAGGTGCTCCCTTTACTCCCTAGCTGAACAATCGGGAATGTAGGGGTAAACACAGGAGCAAGGCAACCCAGCTTGCAAATCGCTTAAGTCAATATGGTGCATATTGTGGCGTAATGCACGAACAAGGAACGAAGCCGTACAAGTATAATCATATGCAAGTGGAAAGGCTTCATGAAGGAAGCCCCAAATGAATTGGGTATTTGAATTTATGCGTCACAAACAAAGTTTGGACAAGGAAATTTTTTACAAGCAACTTTTTTCCAAAAAAGTATAATGCTTGGTCGAACCGAACACAAGTTAGAAATTAAAGCTTTGAGCATGAAAGCGACTTAGTTGGTTAATGTGATCGGTATTGATGACATGGTCCGAGCTTGATGCGGGGCAAGGTTCCATCCCCCAAGCTGGTCCCGAGGTGGCGGAGCGGAGAGCTCGACACGCCGAAGTGGTGACATAGCACGGTCAATGCAGACCGGCAGAGTGACGCCAAAGTCCCGGATCATTTTCCTGTGCACAAAAAATAGTGCAAACCGGAGATAATAGTAATAATGATAATTAAAAAATGTTGCATAATAAATAATTTATGCAAAGTGAGGAATAGAAGAAATATGGCATGGCGCCGAAGTTAATGTCGATGCAGGGCGTCGGCGTGATGTAGTAAAGGCGTGGCAAAGCCTGAATTCATAGGTCGGTCCGAGCTCCGGATGCGGCGTTCGCCGGACTATGTACGGAAACTGGTTTATTTGTTGTAGCAATCCGAAAGGAAGGTGATTCCCAAAAATGGGACTCGCTCTGCACACCCATTGCCTGATAGGCGATAAAACAACGGCATGGCAATGCTGGTAAAGGTTGACTCCCCGAGGCAAAGCCCTCGGCCCAGCTAATGTGACGGAGCTGGTCGGCTAGTGACGCCGAAGTGTCCGGAGTAGGTTGATGAAGAGATGGCGAAGCCCCCGGTCCAGCCGAGATGTCGAAGCCTCGACGTCAGCTGATGAGTCGAAGTAGGTCGGCGTGATGGACACCAGCTTGAAGAAGCAATAGTGCGGCCCTGTCGATGCAGGTCGTGACGTGGTCGATGCCGGCTTGATGAAGCGACCGTGCGGCGATGCCGGTATGCCCGCTCCGTGTAATCCGTGGGGCGGCGATGCTGATGACGATTTAACCTTCGCGTTGCCGGACTCTTGTTCGGCTTGCTGAGATGATGATCCGAAGAAGTTGAGCTCAGCTAAAGTGACGACGTGTCTAGCGCAGGTCGGCAGCCGTGGAGTAATATTGCCGGACTGGTTTGACACCAGCATGATGTTGAAGATCATGTTCAAAAGATCTTAAAGTTAGTGGGATGTGTTCGGGAACAAAACACAATACCCCATACAAAACTTCCTTCAAAAGGGATGTCCGAAATCCCGTTCATAAAAAAGATGAACTCGGGTCAGATTCGTTTTCGCGCAGAAAACAGATCCGAAAAGTGATGCACTAATCGGAAGGTTCCCAGAGTTTGGACGGTAGGATCGAGCTGAAATTTTGAGAGGTGGTAGATATAGGAATTCGGCAGCCGATCAACAGTTGGATCTTCCATAGGACGTCCGAGCAAGAAGCTGGACACCACGCCCTAAACTCATCCAAATTCCCATCCAGATTTGATAGGGCTCTGGTATATCGTGGATTGGCAGAGATTCCTCCATCGGAACTCGACGAAAGTTTCTAGGGTTGTTATAGACTCAATTCCGCACAATTCCACCAAAGTGATTGTCAAAGAGATACTCGAGGAGGTGGTGGCGGCAGATACGAGTTCGCTGTCAAAAAAACAGCACGGTCGCTTGAGGGCAATGTTGACGTGGAGCCCCCAAGATCCATAGATGATTCCTCCGTGATCTTGATAGAGATCGGAGTTGATGTTTGATGAAGGCCCTCGTCCAAACATGGTGATCCGAACACGGGGCGCAATTCTTGGTCGAACCAAGGTGACCAGTCGAACTAGTGACGAAGACGCCGAAGTCGCAGTTGATCTGCAGGCAAGCCATCGATCCTTTTGTCGATCACACAGCGGAACTCTCAATAAAAGCTCCAATGTCGGTGTCAAAGCCGACGGATTTCTGATAGGGGGTCCCGAACTGTGCGTCTAAGGCGGATGGTAACATGAGGCAGGGAACACGATGTTTTACCCAGGTTCGGGCCCTCTTGATGGAGGTAAAACCCTACGTCCTGCTTGATTAATATTGATGATATGGGTAGTACAAGAGTTGATCTACCATGAGATCGGAGATGCTAAACCCTAGAAGCTAGCCTATGGTATGATTGTTGTTTTGTATGTTCTATCAACTAGCCTGGCCCTGGTTTATATAATGCACCAGAGGCCTAGGTTAACAAGAGTCCTAGCCGAATACGCCCGTGGGGAAAAGTCCTTGTCTTGATCGCCAAGTCTTTATGGAATCTTCCTTGTATGCGGCAGCTGTCCGAACTGGCCCATGGGTATACGGCCATGGGGGCCTCGGCCCAATCTAATAGATCGGGAGACGACGTGGTGAGTACCCCCTAGTCCAGGACACCATCAGGGGGGAAGCACGGGGGAGAGTGAGAGAGGTTCGGGGGAGTGTGTGGCGACGCCATGGGCATCCAGGCCATCGAGGGGGCGAGGCAGGCAGGCAGGAGGTGGCCGTCGTGTGCTCGCACGCAGCGGCCACGCACGCGCTGTCCTCCTGGCGGGAGGTGGAGGACGACTGGCACTGGCCAGTCGGCTGGGCCGGCCTGTTAGGCCACTGGGCCAGGCCGGCTGCACAGTGCCAGGCCATGGTAACCCAGGTAAGCATTTCCATTTTGTTTTCTTTTCTATTTTCTGACATTTGTTTCTGATTTAGTAAAAATACTAAATCATTTTATTTAATTCTGTCAAATTTTGCCGGGACCTAAGGAATTAATCCAAAGCCCCTCACCAAAATTCAGAATTATTGGACAATATTTTGTATATATAAAAATATTTATCCAACGCAAATAAATAGTGGATTAATTCCAAATGCCCAAAATAATTACTTATGAGCTCTTTAAACTATTGGTTTGATTTTTATCTCTGTCCAATATTTTCAAAGAGCAACATGAGCATTTTCTTGGACCCTTTTGGAGCAATTTTTATCTGGGTCATTTTCAGACATGATTGTGAGGGTTTCACAAATCCCCATTTCAAATTTAAATGGAATTTTAACATGATGCACAAATGACTAGCTGGCCTAGGTCATACCAGAACTAGGCATGTGACATTAACTATCTGATCTTCTATTAGGAGTATATTATATTGTGCGATGTGGTGCTCAGTTAACGTTTGGTTCATTTGTTGTGGTGTTTAGTTGACTGCTTGGTTCAATTCTTCAATGTGATGTCCAATTGTCATGGCTAGAATTTTGTATTGTTGTGCATGTGAGGAATAAATCGAATTTGGATGCACTTAATACATGAGAAACATATACAAGTGCTATATTTCCTAGTTCTTAATCATGCTTGGTTCAGATAAATGGGTTTTCCATGTGGCTTGAATGAATCTGATGAATGTACAATGTGCTTATTTTTCATCAACATATTTTACCGATGGCATGCGAACCCTTACTTAACCTGATGACTAACTACCTTCTATGTGTTGAAGGGAAACAATGGGAAGCACTAAGGTTTACAATCGAGGTTAGCACGTGCATGGTCCGTTGTCTAATAGCACATTATTGTGCAATTTCAGGAACCATTCTACTATTTTGGTTTTTAACAATTTGGTCTTGCACATGTAGGTCCTGCTGCCACAAGTTTTGACCCACTGTTGGACCCTTTTTGCATATGGGGAAATGACTTGTCCATGAATATCAATCAAGTCAAGAAACTCAGAAAGATTTTGAGGATAAAGAAATTAGCAACAAAAAACAACAAGATCTTTGTCTGCACAATGAAGAAGACATGAGTTAACTATAAGATGGTACTAACTATTATATCTTGCCTTTTTTATTCCTTTGCCCCGTTTCTAATATAGAGAAGATATTTATGCACATCCTTTTTTAGACCTTTCCAAAGCAGTTGACTGACGATTACCTCTCAAACCACCTCTATGGTTAGGAGGCGAGGAAGGTTTTCACACAACACCCACGGTTCAATGTTGAAGTGTTCCTGAAGAGGACAAAGAATGGATGGGCAATCATCCAGAGGCACTGGCATAAAGTTGCAAAGACCTTCAACATGAATAAGGCTCAATATTCGCCTTCCGCTTCAGTAGTTTTCCAGATGATATGCATCTTTCTATGTACCATCTATGATGCTAATTTCGAAAGTTTCTAGATGTTGCATGTGAAACTTGGTGCTGGTGCAGTTGTGTAATGGGGTAGCTGAGTGCTGATGCTATATCATGTTGTACTCTGATGTATTTCAATTATGAAATCATGCATCCTTAATGTGGAAATGAAATATATTATGTACTTATATGAATGTCAATTATATTAATAAATGGATTATTAATAATAGGGCAATTAGCCTGCTAATTGGCCAATTAGCCTCCTAATTTGGTTTTTCTATTGCAAACGGTTATTCAGAAAACACAGTGGGCGATGACCTCAAGAAACACACATAGTTTCTAGGAATAAACCGTGTCGGATCAATGAACAATCACACACGACATTCTCTTGAAAACTGTTTGCGTTAGGCCACCTTGCGCGAACGTTTACCACATAAAAACTGTGTGTGATGGACAGCCTTTGCCACACAGTTTCTTCTATGCACCGTGTGTGATGCATTCAATAATGCAAATGATAAAATTGTTAATATCATGTGCAATGGCAACACTATCACAAACTATTTAACGGGGAAAATTGTGTGTGAGGTGCCTGCGAAGGGAAACGTTTTCCTTGGAGCGACTGTGTGGGATGTTCATACGAACAGAAACATGTAGTGGGGACTGGCTATGTGGGATGTACTTACGACCGGAAACGATTTCGCCTATATATTTGTATTTTTTTTAGCATTACAACACGTATAACCGTATTTCAGTGCTCGCCGGTCGCACACAACCTCATTTTGCCGAGCGTGTGTGCTAGGAGGGCATATCCCCGACGGTTTCTGGGTCGTGTGGGAAGGACCCCCTATAGCCCACACTCACTTGGCGACAGTTCCAAATGCCGTCGCGGAAAGGGGTTAAAAATCGTTTGTATAGCACCTCGCTGTACCAGTGTCACGCCACCTGGAACTCCATAGCGTAATGGTGTGTCCGAACATCGTAATTGTAATTTATTAGATATGGTGCGATCTATGATGTCACTTACCGATTTACCACTATCATTTTGGGGTTATGCATTAGAGAGCTACATTCGCATTAAATAGGGCACCGTCTAAACCCGTTGAGATGACACATTATGAACTGTGGTTTGGCAAGAAACCTAAGCTTTCATTTCTTAAAGTTTGGGGTTGCGACACTTATGTCAAAAGGCTTCAACCTGGTAAGGTCGAACCCAAATCGGAGAAGTGCGTCTTCATACGATGCCCTAAGGAAAAAAATGGGTACACCTTCTACCACAGATCCGAAGGCAAGATCTTTGTTGCCACGAATGGAGCATTTCTAGAGAAGGAATTTCACTCGAAAGAAGTGAGTGGGAGGAATGTAGAACTTGATGAGGTAATTGTACCTTCTCTCAATTTGCAAAGTAGCACATTAGAGAAATCTGTTCCCGTGATGCCTACACAAACTAGAGAGGAAGCTAATGATGATGATCATGAAACTTCAGATCAAATTATTACTAGACCTCGTAGGTCGAACACAGCATGTTCCGCACTAGAGTGGTATGATAACCCTGTCCTAGAAGTCATGTTACTAGACCATGGCGAACCTACGAAGTATGAAGAAGCTATGATGAGCCCAGATTCCGACAAATGGCATGAGGCCATGAAATCTGAGATAGGATCCATGTATGAGAACAAAGTGTGGACTTTGGTGGACTTGCCCGATGATCGGCAAGCCATTGAGAATAAATGGATCTTCAAGAAGAAGACTGACGCTGATGGTAATGTCACCGTCTACAAATCTCTACTTATCACGGAAGGTTTTCAACAAGTTCAAGGGGTTGACTATGATGAGACCTTCTCACCCGTAGTGATGCTTAACTCAGTCTGAATCATGTTAGCAATTGCCGCATTTTATGATTATGAAATTAGGAAAATCGACGTCAAAACTGTATTCCTTAATGGATTTCTTAAACAAGAGTTGTATATGATGCAATCAGAAGGTTTTGTCAATCCTAAAGGAGCTAACAAAGTGTGCAAGCTCCAGCGATCCATCTATGGACTGGTGCAAGCATCTCGGAGTTGGAATATACGCTTTGATGAGGTGATCAAAGCATATGGTTTTATACAGACTTTCGATGAAGCCTCTATTTACAAGAAAGTGAGTGGGAGCTCTGTAGAATTTTTGATATTATATGTAGATGGCATATTGTTGATCGGAAATGATATAGAATTTCTAGATAGCATAAAAGGATACTTGAATAAGTGTTCTTCAATGAAAGACCTCGGTGAAGGTGCTTATATATTGGGCATCAAGATCTATAGAGATAGATCAAGATGCTTAATAGGACTTTCACAAGGCACATACCTTGACAAAGTTTTGAAGAAGTTCAAAACGGACCAGTCAAAGAAAGGGTTCTTGCTTGTGTTACAAGGTGTGAAGTTGAGTCAGACTAAAAACCCGACCACTGCAAAAGATAGCGAGAAAATGAAAGTCATTCTCTATGCCTCAGCCATTGGTTCTATCATATATGCTATGTTGTGTACCAGACCTGATGTGTGCCTTGCCATCAGTTTGGCAGGGAGGTACCAAAGTATTCCAGGAGTGGATCACTGGACAGTGGTCAAGAACATCCCGAAGTACCTGAAGTACCAAGGATATGTTTCTCATTTATGGAGGTGACAAAGAGCTCATCGTAAATGGTTATGTCGATGATAGCTTCGATATTGATCTGGATGACTCTAAGTCACAAACCAGACACGTGTTTATATTGAATGGTGGAGCTGTCAGTTGGTGCAGTTCCAAGCAGAGCGTTGTGGCGGGATCTACATGTGAAGCGGAATACATAGCTGCTTCGGAAGCAACAAATGAAGGAGTCTTGATGAAGGAGTTCATATCCAGTCTAGGTATAATACCTAGTGCATCGGTTCCAATGAAAATCTTGTGTGACAATACTGGAGCAATTGCCTTGGCGAAGGAATCCAGATTTCACAAGAGAACCAAACATATCAAGAGACGCTTCAACCCCATTCGTGAACAAGTCAAGGAAGGAGACATAGAAATTTGCAAGATACATACGGATCTGAATATAGCAAACTCATTGACTAAGAATCTTCCATGAGCAAAACATGATCAGCACCAAGACTTCATGGGTGTTAGATTCATTACAATGTAATCTAGATTATTGACTCTAGTGCAAGTGGGAGACTGAAGGAAATATGCCCTAGAGGCAATAATAAAGTTGTTATTTTATATTTCCTTATTCATGATAAATGTTTATTATTCATGCTAGAATTGTATTGATCGGAAACCTAAATACATGTGTGAATACATAAACAAACACTGTGTCCCTAGTGAGCCTCTACTTGACTAGCTCATTGATCAAATATGGTTAAGGTTTCCTAACCATAGACATGAGTTGTCATTTGATAACAGGATCACATCATTAGGAGAATGATGTGATGGACAAGACCCATCTGTTAGCTTAGTATAATGATCGTTTAGTTTTATTTCTATTGCTTTCTTCATGTCAAATACATGTTCCTTCGACTATGAGATTATGCAACTCCCGGATACCAGACGAATACCTTGTGTGCTATCAAACGTCACAATGTAACTAGGTGATCATAAAGATGCTCTACAGGTATCTCCGAAGGTATTTGTTGTGTTGGCATAGATCGAGATTAGGATTTGTCACTCCGAGTATCATAGAGGTATCTCTGGGCCCTCTCGGTAATACACATCATAAGCTTCCAAGTGAACGTCTAAGGAGTTAGTCACGAGCTGATGTATTACAGAACGAGTAAAGAGACATGCCGGTAACGAGATTGAACAAGGTATGAAGATGCCGACGATTGAATCTCGGGCAAGTAACATACCGATGGACAAAAGGGAATTACGTATGTTGTCATAATGGTTCGATCGATAAAGATCTTCATAGAATATGTAGGAGCCAATATGGGCATCCAGGTTCTACTATTGGTTATTGACCGGAGAGGTGTCTTGGTTGTCGGTGTCAAAACCGGCGGATCTCGGGTAGGGGGTCCCGAACTGTGCGTCTAAGGCGGATGGCAACAGGAGGCGGGGGACACAATGTTTACCCAGGTTCAGGCCCTCGCGATGGAGATAATACCCGAGATCCGCTGGTTTTGACATCGACATTGGTGCTTTCATTGAGAGTTCCACTGTGCCGTCACAATCAAGGCTTGATGGCTCCTTCGATCATCGGTAAAGATGCGATCCACGGAGAGGTTTTCCTCCCCGGACAGATCTTCCTATTCGGCGACTTTGTACTGCGGGCCAACTCGCTTGGCCATCTGGAGCAGATCGGGAGATACGCCCCTGGCCATCAGGTCAGGTTTGGAAGCTTGAACTATACCGCCGACATCCGTGTTGACTTGATCTTCGACGGATTCGAACCCATATCAGGTGTGCCGCACAGTCACGATGGGCATGATTTAGCTCTGCCGATGGACAGTGTTCGGGAGATCGCACCTGTAACTACTCCGGCCCTCAAACTGGAACAGATCGCGTCATCCAAGGACGGGTGGATGGACCCCGCCACGGAGGCCGCACACTCAGCAGCGATATAGCCGAATGTTGACTTCACCTCCTATGAGACCTGCGTTGCCGGACACTCGGATTCGTCCCTGGCCACAGACACCGGACAGCTCACGTCTGTGCCCATCCAATCTGATTGGGCACCGATCATTGAGTTCACCTCCGCGGATATCTTTCAGCACTCGCCCCTAGACAACATGCTAAACTCATTAAAGTCTCTCTCCTTGTCAGGAGACCCTTGGCCGAACTATGTACGGCTTGAGTGGGAAGCGGACGGCAAACAAATTCGTCCCCCACCCACCACCCACTTAGTAGCCACTATCGACGGCCTAACCGACATGCTCGACTTCGACTTCGAAGACATCGACGGTATGGAAGACGATGCAGGAGACGAACAGGAACCACCGCCCGCAGGGCACTGGACTACCACTTCATCACATGATATATACATGGTGGATACACCCAAAGAAAATGATGACGAGGAACGGGAGGAAGCGGCGAAGGACAATTCCCTCGAGAAGCAACCAAAGCGACGGCGTAAGCGCCGCTCCAAATCCCTATAACATCCCAAATTTTCAATTTGGAATGTTATACATTAGATCATCATTGCTTATCATAATTTATTGCATTTTGGTGGTCCTAGAAATTCTACGCAACTCAAGGACCCACGTAGAGAGTTGGGGATTTCGTTATTTTCATATTCGAGTTTTTCTCAAATTTTGAAAAGAGGATCGTTTGATTTTAATTATTTACTCTTTGATTATTTATTTTATAAAAATAAAAGAGAGAGGATAAAATGACTTCCTCAAAATAGAGAAATATCGAAGATTTAATATTAAAATCAAATAAGGATTTTATTCTGAGTTTTATTGCTATTTTATTTGAATTAGGAAAAAAAGTGTGTTTTTCAAAATTGGATTTTAGGCCCAAATAAATGTTCACCTTGTCCGGCTTATTTTTAGAGGACGCGGAAAATTTAATTCAGGATTTTTGGGACTGTTTAGTATTTCTTTTCTTTTATTTTCTGAGCGTCGAAATTATATAAAAAAAGAGGCGAACCAACTCCGGGCCGTAAGCGGCCAGGACTCCTCGGGCCGGCCCTTATAATCCGCGGCCCTCAGCCCCGACCTGCCCAAGCCGCCACCGCGCCCTAACCCTAACCCTAGCCCCGATCCGCCGCCGCCGCCGGCCACCCGCCGCCGTGTCGCGGCCCGCGCCGGAGCACCGGACCCTCGCTGGACCTCGAGGTAGTTGCCTCGGTTTTCGTGAGAAAACTGTTTTGGTTTTTTTGAAACCCTATATCCTTTTTTATTTAGATCCGGTTCGGTTTATTTTTTCGGTTTAGTTATTTAGCGAACGCCATTTTTACGTTCGTTTTAGCGAACGGTTTTCACCTTTAGCCGCAAACAGCGAACGTTCGTTCGTTAGCCTATTCATCAGTTTTTCTTTTTCTCGGATTTTCCATGATTATTTTCGATCGCGATTTCTGATCCGATTTTTGTTTTAGTATAACTTTTCGCTCGTTTAACGGAATCAGGTGATTCAAACGCCTAGAGTTTTGTCTCGAAACCCTCTTTCCGTTTAATCAACTTAAACAAGTTTTTGCTACTATAAAATTTGACTTTAGTCCAGATTAGTAAACAAAGCCTGTTTCTTTCGCCATTTGAGTTTTGTTGCTTCGTTTGATTTGATTCTTTTTGCAAACCGGAGTTCTTAAGTTGAACTTTCTGGTTAGACCTCTTATTCGAGTTTTACCCATGCCCTTGCTTGATTGCTTATTGTATGCTTGTTTGTTTGCGATAGAACACCCGGAGTGCGAAGCGTGCTACTATGAGTCTCTAGGTTTCGCGGATCATCAGCAAGGCAAGTAACACTTTGATCATACCTCTTACTACCCGGTTTTATTGCATTAGATCAACCCTCAAACATTGCATGGTTAGGATCTAAATTAAACTGTGGGTTGGGAAGTAGTTGATGAGGTAGGAACCTATTACCCTGTTTATTATCAAACCCTAGGAGTTACTTCTACGTTTTGCTTATACTGCTATGCTATTCTCGTAGACGTGGATTGGGTTTGAGAGTTTTCATGACAGATGTGAGTATTGTTAATTAATGGTTCAATTTAAGGTGGCAATTTTAATACACATCTGGGTGGATTGAGGCACCTGGGGAACCCAGTGATTGCCTGTATTTTTTAGAAATCCCGGGGTACCGTGTGATTCTCCTATGGACTGCCACCCAGGCTCAAAGGGATCATAAGATTATTCATACTGGAAACTTCCGTGTGCAGCCACATGCTATTATGGGCTCTAGCATAGTTGATTAAGTTGTGTGAACTCTTACAGTGGTAGACTAGCAGATGTAGGGGATGTTGGTGTATCGGTCTACCTATCGTAAGGTGCTAACTCTTCTGAAACACTGTGTCTCGGTCATCCGTTTCTCAAACATTATGTAGTGCGAGAAATCCAACGGAGGAGATCGAGTCTTGTGAGGAAAAGTGCACAAACCTCTGCAGAATGTACAAACTAATCATGGTTTGTCGTGTCCCCGGTTATGGACATCTTGAGTATCTAGTTCTTGGATTATCATGTGGATCTCATCACTCTTAATTATATAATTTTGTTTGGGTTAATGATTACTTTTAATTGGGTTTGAGATGGGGTTTACCATTCTCAATGTTTTCAACAAATTTTGTAGTTAAATAAAATATATTCCTTTGCAGTAGGGAAAAATTGGCTTTACGCAAAACATATCAACCATACAGCCTCCACCAGCCATATATGCATATAGTGATAGCTTTATTCTGTCCATTATTCTCTTGTGTTACCTTGCCAACATATTCTATGTGATGACCCATTTTCGGGCTGCAACGTATCATGTTGCAAACTTTTCAAACGATGAGTAAGGAGCCTTAGGTCGTGGTCTTTCATTCAGTGATGCCGTTGGAGTTGATGGACTCACTTTATCTTCCAAGCCTTCCGCTGTTATCGTATTAGATGGCCTTAAGCCATATTTATTGTAATAAGTTCTCTTTTGAGACATTCGATGTAATAAGTGTGTGATTGCCACTCTGTTATAATAACTTCAAGTACTGTGTGTGTCAGCATTACCGATCCAGGGATGACACTTATACACAGAGATCATACTGTTTGAGGTCTGGTCGCTACAAAGATGGTATTAGAGCACACGTTGACTGTAGGACACGACCACTAAGCTAAAGCCCTAGATCACTACTCTCTTCTCACTTCTAACTCCTCTCCATTTTCTACTCTTTAGGATGGCGGATGCAAGGATCAAGTTCACGCAACCGGATGAAGACACCCCTTTTGGACGTCACTTGAAGGAAGTCACTAAGTACCTAAACATTGGAATACCAAGCTTCACTGGGACGGATCACAGAGCTTGATTGATTGAGTAAAATGATTGTGTCCCTTTGATTGATTGACTAAAATGATTGTGTTTGTTTCATGTGCATATGGGTAGTGTTTTCTCATTAGACCTCATTCTATTCTATTCTCTTCTCTCTAAACCCCAGATGCCTTCGAGACGTGACCCAGATTTACCTTTCCACATGAGCTCACTTAGTTGATCCAGCAGCAGAATACCTTGATGCAGTTGTTAGTTCAGAACCAAGGCAACAACAACAACCCACCACCACCACCCTCGGTTGACAGCTTAGCCCATTTTCTGAGGTTGCAGCCGCCGGTGTTTTCCAGTAGCACCGAGCTGATAGTGGCAGATGATTGGCTCCGCGGGATTGGAAGGGAGTTAAACACTGTAGGATGCACATATGCTGAGAAGGTGCGTTTTTTCGCACACCAATTGGATGGACCAGCAGCCTCATGGTGGGAGAATTACACTGTCACCTGTCCTATAGCCACTGTCGCATGGGATCAGTTCCAGCAAGCTTCCCGCACTGCCCATGTTTCAGCAGGAGCTATGTCCATGAAGAAGCGTGAGTTTCGCAACTTACGCCAAGGAGGGCGCACTATTGGCCAATATGTGGATGAATTTAGTAAGCTAGCACGTTATGCCCCAGATGACGTTGCTACAGATGCAGCTAAGAAGAAGAAGTTTCTGGAAGGTCTGAATGATGAGCTGAGCATGCAGTTGATGGTAGCAAACTTCAGTAACTACCTGGAGTTGGTGGATAGAGCTCTCATGCTTGAAAGGAAGCAGCAGCAAATTGACAGCCGCAAGAGGAAGTATGGACAAGGGAAGTATAATTCTGGAGCTCAGCAGAGACCCCGTTTCACCCCGATCTCGGGAGGACTTGTGCATAACCATGGAGGCCACACTGATAATGGAGGAAGTTTGCACAACCATAGTGGCCCCAGGAACGGAAATGGTAATGGAGGAAGCAACGGACAGAACCGTTCCAACCTAGAAACACCTGCCAAGAAGGATCTAAGCCACGTTACTTGCTACAAGTGACAGAAGACCGGACTTACGCCAATGAATGTCCTGAAGCTAAGAACGGGAACGGAAATGGAAGCTCTGGGAAGAAGCCCAACCCTTTCACCAGGGGACAGGTGGACCATGTTAACGTGGACGAGATTGAAGCCCAGCCAGATGCAGTAATAGGTAAGTTTTTGGTTAAGTCATTTACTGTAGTCGTTCTTTTTGATACTGGTGCATCTCATTTATACATATCGAGGGGACTTGTGGATAAGTATAAAGTGCCCACCAAAGTTCTTAGTACACCAATGTTAGTGAGCTCGCCAGGAGCAGAGTACATGGCAAGCCAAGGATGTTTTCAGATGCCATTGGCCATAGGTAGGCACGTTTTCCCCTCAGACCTGATAATTCTGGAGTTGCAAGGTTTGGATGTGATTCTGGGTATGGATTGGCTATCGATGTATGGAGGAAACAGCGATTGCACCAGTAAGTCGATTTTGCTGACCACCCCAGAAGGAAGAAGGATCAAGTATGTATCCCGGCAGGTGCCGAATAGGACTCAAGTAAATTGCTTATCGGGAGTAGTACAGGAGGAAGTAACAGTGGTGAAGGAATTGCCAGATGTATTTCCAAAAGAGTTGCCAGGCATGCCACCGGATAGAGACATTGAGTTTTTGATTGAGCTTTTGCCAGTCACAGGACCAATATCTAAGAGACCGTACACGATGCCCGCTCAGGATTTGGAGGAAATTAAGAAGCAGATGAAGGAGTTACTGGATAAAGGATATATTCGCCCAAGTTCGTCGCCTTGGGGATCGCTAGTACTTCTAGTGGAAAATAAGGATGGATCATTAAGAATGGTCGTTGATTATCGTGGATTGAATGAAGTAACAATCAAGAATAAGTACCCATTGTCGATGATCAATGATTTGTTTGATCATCTGCAAGGAGCTAAGGTGTTTTCCAAGATCTATCTGCGATCAGGGTACCACCTGTTGAAGATTCTAGAGCAGGATATACCTAAGACAGCTTTTACCACAAGGTACGTGCTATATGAGTATACCGTTATGTCATTTGGCCTGACTAACGCACCTGCCTATTTTATGAACATGAAGAACAAAGTGTTTATGGAGTTTTTGGATAAGTTCGTCGTAGTGTTCATAGATGACATTCTAGTCTACTCGGAGAACGAAGAGGAGCATAAGGAGCACTTGCGTTTGGTACTTGGGAAGCTCATAGAACATCAACTATACGCCAAGTTCAGCAAGTGTGAGTTTTTGTTAAAGGAAGTGGGATTTCTTGGACATGTTATATCTGGAGAAGGAGTAGTAGTAGACCCCAACAAAGTCGTCACTGTGACAAATTGGGAAGCACCCACGACAGTTAGAGAGATCTGGAGTTTTCTTGGACTCGCAGGATACTACCGGAGGTTCATTGAGAATTTCTCGAAGATTGCAAAGCCAATGACGGAGTTGTGAAAGAAGGACACCAAATTCAATTGGACTGAGAATGTGACGCCAGTTTTGAGGAGTTAAAGAGACGCTTGGTTACATCGCCCGTGTTGATCCTGCCAGATCAATGCAAGGATTATGAAGTGTATTGCGATGCTTCTCGTGAAGGACATGGAGCAGTGCTTATGCAGGAAGGAAGAGTTGTTTCATATGCCTCACGACAGCTTAAACCCCATGAGCTAAATTGCGCTACACATGATTTGGAGTTAGCAGCCGTAGTGCATGCGTTGAAGACATGGAGACATTTTCTCATCGGAAACCATTGTGAAGTATACACAGATCACAAGAGTTTGAAGTATATCTTCACGCAGAAGGAATTGAATCTTAGGCAGAGAAGATGGTTAGAGCTAATAAAGGATTATGATATGAAATTGCATTATCATCCCGGAAAGGCTAACAGTAGTAGCCGATGCGTTGAGCCGCAAAAGTCATCTAAATACCCTCATGACCGAAGAATTACCCAAGGAGTTAGCAGAAGAACTTCGTGAGCTATGTTTGGAGATAGTTCTGAGAGGCTATGTAGCATCATTGGAGATTCAGTCTACCTTGATGGATATGATCAGAGAAGCTCAGAAGAAGGACAAGGAGATTGCCGAGATAAAGGAAAGGATGAGTAAAGGAAAGGCTAAAGGATTTCGTGAGGATGAGCACGATACCTTATGGTTTAAGGACCGTGTATATGTGCCAAATGATCAGGAGATCAGGAAGTTGATTCTGCAAGAGGCCCATGATTCGCCATATTCGATTCACCCAGGTAATACCAAAATGTATCTGGATTTGAAGGACAGTTTCTGGTGGACCGGAATGAAGAAGGATATTGCGGAGTATGTAGAAGTTTGTGATGTATGTCAGAGAGTGAAGGAAGGGCATCAGAAGCCAGCCGGATTATTACAGCCATTGCCGATACCCGAATGGAAGTGGGATAAGCTAGGCATGGATTTTATCACGGGATTACCCAGGACTCGTTCTAGCTATGACCCGATATGGGTTGTAGTCGATTGTTTGACGAAAGTAGCTCATTTCATTCCAGGGAAGACCACTTACACCAGTGCTAAGTTGGCAAAGATATACATGACCAGGATCGTATGTCTGCACAGAGTTCCGAGGACCATTGTATCAGATAGAGGGAACCCAGTTTACTTCAAAGTTTTGGAATCAGTTGCATGAAACTTTGGGAACCAGGCTGTTCAGTACAACTTTTCACCCGCAGACAGATGGACAGGCTGAGAGGGGAAATCAGATTCTGGAGGACATGTTGAGAGCTTGTGCGCTAGATTATGGATCTAGTTGGGACGATAATTTGCTTTACGCAGAATTCTCTTATAACAACAGTTATCAAGCCAGTTTGAAGATGGCCCCTTTCGAAGCCTTGTACGGAAGGAGGTGCAGAACACCGTTGTTGTGGGATGAAGTTGGAGACCGACAGTTGTTTGGACCAGATTTGATTAAGGAATCAGAAGAAAAGGTTAAGCTAATTCGCGATAGACTCAAAGTAGCCCAATGTAGGCAGAAGAGCTATGCGGATTCTAAACGTAAGGAGATAGTTCATGAAGTTGGAGACAGAGTGTATCTTTGTGTATCCCCACTTCGAGGAGTTAAGCGCTTTGCAGTTAAGGGAAAGTTGGCGCCACGTTTTGTAGGACCATACGAAGTTGCAACGTATGGGAGAAGTTGCCTACAAGTTGGATTTACCTGAAGGACCGTCAGGAGTTCATGATGTGTTTCATGTTTCACAGCTGAAGAAGTGTCATGCTGAGATGGCCGATATACCATTAAGAGATACCGTGCCCTTGGAGGCGATTCAGTTGGATAGCGATGTGACGTACGAGGAGAAACCAGTTAAAATACTCAAGTTTGCCAGACATGTTACACGCAACAAAGTAATCAAGTTCTGCAAAGTTCAGTGGAGCTACCATGCCAAACATGAAGACACCTGGGAACGAGAGGAAGCCCTACGGAAGGCCACTCTCACCTATTTTCTAGCCAACCCGAATCTCGAGGGCGAGATTCATCTTAAGGGGGTAGGTTTGTAACATCCCAAATTTTCAATTTGGAATGTTATACATTAGATCATCATTGCATATCATAATTTATTGCATTTTGGTTGACCCTAGAAATTCTACGCAACTCAAGGACCCATGGAGAGAGTTGCGGATTTCGTTATTTTCATATTCGAGTTTTTCTCTAATTTTGAAAAGAGGATCGTTTGAATTTAATTATTTACTCTTCGATTATTTCTTTTATAAAAATAGAAGAGAGAGGATAAAATGACTTCCTCAAAATAGAGAAATATCGAAGATTTAATATTAAAATGAAATAAGATTTTTATTTGGAGTTTTATTGCTCTTTTATTTGAATTAGGAAAAAAGTGCGTTTTTCAAAATTGCATTTTAGGCCCAAATAAATGGTCACCTTGTCCGGCGTATTTTTAGAGGACAGGGAAAATTTATTTCGGGATTTTTGGAGTCCATTTAGTATTTCTTTTCTTTATTTTCTGAGCGTCGGAATTATTAAAAAAAAAAGAGGTGAACCGACAGCGGACACGGGGGTTCCCCAGCGGCATCCACTTCCAGATTGAGATCTGGGAGTGGGTGCGGCAGAGGAACCCTAAGAACTAAGCACATAGATTAGTCCTAAACAAGGGGAGCAACTATCCTATTCTAGGGAAAACCTAGAAATCCTAAAATCAAGATATGCATCCATGGAGGAAAAAGATGAAGAGTGTTGGGGAACATTGCATGGAAAACAAAAAAAATTCTACACACACGCAATGATCTATCGTTGGAGATGCATAGCAACGAGGGGGATAGTGTGTCCACATACCCTCGTAGATCCTAGGCGGAAGCGTTTCACAACGCCATTGATGTAGTCGAACTTTCTTCGCGATCCAACCGATCTAGTACCGAACATACGACACATCCGCATTCTTTCACACGTTCAGCTCGGTGACGTCCCTTGCCTTCTCGATACAGCAAGACGTCAAAGTAGTAGATGAGTTCCGTTAGCACAATAGCATGGTGACGGTGATGGTGAAGTGATCTCCACAACGCTTCGGTTAAGCACTATGAAAATACGACCGGGGTTTAAATGGTGGAGGGGGCGCCACACATGGCTAACAATTGATCTGGTGTGTGCTAGGCACCCCTCCCACATATATATAGGTGGGAGGGAGGAAGGAGCAGCCATAGGAGGCGCCCAAGTAGGAGGAATCCTACTTGGAGTCCCTCCCAAGGAGCCCCCCTACCATATATAACCGTGGGGGAAGGAAAGAAGGGGGGAGAGGGAAGGAAGTGGGAATTCTAATCCACACTTTCCTTTCCCTTCCCCCTTTCCTTCTCCTCCTAGGACAGCCCATATGGGGGGCGCACCAGCCCCTTGCCGCTGGTGTGTTTCCCCTCTTGGCCAATAAGGCCCATATCTTTTGCCGGTGGTGCCCAGAACCCCTTTCGATGACCCGATAAGTACAAGGTAACCCCCGAAACACTTCCGGTGTCCGAATACCATTGTCCTATATATCAATCTTTACCCCTTGAACATTTCAAGACTCCTCGTCATGTCCGTGATCTCATCCGGGACTCCGAACAACATTCAGTCATCAAATCACATAACTCAAATATTACTATATCGTCATCGAACGTTAAGCCTGCGGACCCTACGGGTTCGAGAAGTATGTAGGCATGACCAATGTCGGTGTCAAAACCGGAGGATCTCGGGTAGGGGGTCCTGAACTGTGCGTATAAGGCGGATGGTAACAGGGGGCGGGGGACACAATGTTTACCCAGGTTCGGGCCCTCGCGATGGAGGTAATACCCTACTTCCTGCTTGATTGATCTTGATGATATGAGTATTACAAGAGTTGATCTACCACGAGATCGGAGAGGCTAAACCCTAGAAGCTAGCCTATGGTATGATTGTTGTTGTTCTACGGACTAAAACCCTCCGGTTTATATAGACACCGGAGGGGGCTAGGGTTACATAGAGTCGGTTACAAGTGAGGAGATCTACATATCCGAATTGCCAAGCTTGCCTTACACGCAAAGGAGAGTCCCATCCAGACACGAGACGAAGTCTTCAATCTTGTATCTTCATAGTCCTACAGTCCGGCCAAAGTATATAGTCCGGCTGTCCAAGGACCCCCTTATCCAAGACTCCCTCCGTAGCCCCTGAACCAGGCTTCAATGACGACGAGTCCAGCGTGCAGATTGTCTTCAGCATTGCAAGGCTGGTTCCTCCTCCGAATACTCCATAAAGGATTTTGAACACAAGGATAGTGTCCGGCTCTGCAAAACAAATTCCACATACCACCGTAGAGAGTACAATATTTCCACAAATATAATCTGCTGACAACTTCTCATAATGTGACATCACACCATGGCCTTGGTCATTATTCAAACCGTTTTCCCTGCCCGCCACGGCACGTGTTGTGAGGCAGTTTTATTGGCATGTCTTGTCGAAGCAGAGATCGTGTCCCCTTATCACGGGATTCTCATCAATACGGGCGTGGGTAACCCAATCATGCTCGTTAGTACGACTCCTCGATTTTAGGCAAGTTTCAAACGTCCACGCGGAGGACGCTGGATATTCGCCCTCTTTATAAAGGGGCCAAATCCTATCCTTTTCTTCACGCGCTCAATCCCTCCCTTCCCCCACCCCGAGTTCCAACACCCGAGGCTCAGGCGAAGCACTTCGAACCTTCAATCATGTCCGGATCCAACCTTCAGGGCCGGTGGATGGCTTCCTCTATCGCAAAGGAGGACATCAAGAAGCTAAGGGAAGCCAGGTATCTGACCGCCGAAATCTCGCATAGGCTGCCTGCCCGAGGGCAAGTCTTCCCCACTCCCGAACCCAACGAGAGTGTCGTATTTGTTTCCCACTTCCTCCGAGGGCTAGGCTTTAGTCTTGATCAATTAGTCAGAGGGCTCATGTTCTATTATGGGCTCGACTTCCATGATCTAGCTCCGGATTCCATTCTTCACATCTCGTCATTTATCGTCGTATGTGAGGCCTTCCTCCGCATCACCCAACACTTCGGCTTATGGCTCAAGACCTTCAATTTGAAGCCGAAGATAATCGATGGGCGACACGCAGAATGCGGAGGTGCCACAATAAGCAAAGGCATCGACGCCCCATGGACAAAGGGTTCCTTTCCGGAGATATCCAACTTATGGCAGCGGGAGTGGTTTTACATCACCGCTCCCTGAAGTACTAAGTGGGTGGCTGCCCCTGCCTTCCATTCGGGCCCCCACCACAAGTGGCGTCATGGGTCAACAAGGGGCTAGACTGGGGGTCGGTTAATGACGTGCCGACATTGCAAAGTCGCATCCGAGATCTCCTCAACAGGGATGTCAGTCTCGTCAAAGTAATGCAAGTTATGCTGGTTCGTCGGGTCTTGCCATGCCAACATCGATCTCTTCGTATCTGGGAGTTCAACCTGGAAGGACCGCGAGCTATTCAGCAATTCTTCGGCATGACGCTCGAAGAGATGTATGGATTGTTCTTCGGATCACGAATAAAGTGTCCGGACACCACCGAGGATGCGGGTCTCAACTGCAACCGTCCAGATACCCCGGTGAGTAATTCTGCGGCCGAACATGCTGTCTTTTTATTTGCCACAACATCATTCTGAAAAAATCAATCTTGGCCAGGACTGGATAAGAAAGGCGAAGATGATCAGATGTTCGCCCCCCCTTCCTGAAGGCTCGTCGGATCCTGTGCTAGCCAGGATGCTCGAGCATGCACTTTATCAAGTGCCATCAGGGGAAGATAAAGGGAGGGATAAAGAAGCCGAAAGCGGGCCTCACACATTACTCGTCCAAATCGGGGGAATTAGTGTCTCCACGAAGGAGGATGATCAGGGAGAAGAATCTAGAATCCCCTCCCCCAAGGAAGGAAAAGGATTGTCTCTGATGACTTGGAAACGAAAGGTTCCAAAAGAGGGAAGAAATCTTCGTCAGGAGGCACTGCCCCGGAGGGCGTCCTTGCCGCACAGTGCCCGCAAGGGGGCCAGCCCTCCACCAAGCTGTAACTGAATCAAGAGTACTTTTGGTAAATATATCCTACTTTATCTCCGAGGACAATAACCGAGACATACATCTTGCAGTCCGGCTCATAGCCCTTCTCAGCAGAGTTCGTCTTCGGGGGATCTTCTTCCGGACATGATGGAGAGCGAAATGCCTCCCCTTGTCTCCCCGCCTCCTGGGGCCGATGACCCTGAGGTGTCATCATGGAGGATTTCTCCTGATCCGCCAAAGCCAGAAGGTATCCCTTCGGCTACCCAAAGTTCGGAGTATTCGGCTCCTAAGGGGAGCGACAGAAAGAGCCTGGGATTGTCCGGTGTGCAACCGGACGCACTGATGAATCTTTTGGAGCAAGCGGAAATCTCAGAGGAGCATCGTACCTTAATGGGTACTGTGATTGAGAGGATCTCATCTGCCAAAAGTGGGTTGCATGAGGCTTTTGCGAGCCTGCTAAGAGGCTTTGAGGTACGCAAAGTAACATATAAATTTTTGACGGTACCGCACTCGCTAGGTGTGCTCTATACCGATAGTAGCCCCTGAGACTCTGGTTGCTGTCGAAAGGTGGGAAACAGAGAATCATAATCCCAGGTAATGATCACGCTTCTATCCTATGCAGGCGGCTGACGGTCCAGTGGCTAGCCGGACTGCCGAGCTTGCCGGACTAAGCCGGCAACTTGACGCGGCAGATGCCAACATTGCGCTTGTGAACAAGTGGCTTGACGAGGCACATGGTATGTATTTTTGGGTGGTCAACAGATATTAAGAGGAGCATGATGCTAGTATCTAATATATGCTATGACTGTAGAAGGAGCTGCCGCCGTGGAGACCCTTCGGGCGGAACTTGCCCGAGCCATTGAACAAGCCAGGAGAAGTGACGTGGCCGCCCTAAAGGCGGCCGAAGACTTAAGAGCCGAACAGGCTGCTCATCGCAAGAGAGAAGATAAAATAGCCAAGATGGCTGTTGAGCTGAAAGATGCCGCCGGCCGATATGAGCTTCTTGAAAAGGAAAGCCAAGTGAGAGCGGCTGACCTGAAGAGAGCCGTGGAGGCAGCCAAGGAAACCCGTTCTAAAATTAGAACGGCAGAGGAGGAGATCCGTCAAGCCGGAGATATCACGGCTGGGAAGCCCTTTTTGTTGCGGACAAAGTTCGGAGATCTGAAGTATGCCCCTTTGGATCGATTATGGAGTGCTGCAGACGCGTATGCGGACTTGGCAATGAGTGCTGCTGATGCGACTGCGTTTTTCAAAGATCAAGAAGATCATGAAGTAGAGAAGTGGTTCTGGTCGCGGTCCAGTGCTCTGACGCGTCCGCTGCTCTTAAATGAGCAAATGGCCGAGTGGGCTGAGTTCCATAGGTTGTCCGGGCTTTCCATGAGGTCTGTCGTGGACCATCTTTGGCCGGAAGGGCCAAAGACAAATAGTTATTTTGGTTTAGTGCAGCGATTCCTTGGTGCTGTGCAGCATATCAATGCCGTAAAGAGGTCGGCGTGCATAGAGGGTGCGCAGATGGCTCTTGCCCGTGTTAAGATATACTGGGCAGAGATGGATGCCACCGCTATTACAACTCAGGGTCCGGCCGTAGGCCAGGTCTCGGTCGAGCACTATTTAGAAGAAGTCCTAGAAGGCGCTCGTTTAATAGAGGCTCAGTGCTCGAAGAGTATCATGTTCGAGTGACATGTATCCCCATTGTAAAAATAGTATTATTTGAATTATACAGGTTGTTTTTATTGCCTGAAGGTATTATGATGCCTCCTGTGCGGCCGTTTTGTGTAAGTATATAACCTGAAAGTTTGCAGTAGTCGGCTTCAGCCCCCACGCACATACTGCGGGGGGTGTTCGGAAGAGCATGTATTCACACTTGATCAAACATCTTGGTCCATGAAGGAGGTGATAGCGCAGCGAACAAGGCAATAGGACTATATTGCTTTAACACTTTCACTTAGCCATAGGAGCTTGACATTGGGGCTACTATATAGCCCCTGGTACTTCCGCGCTTATCCGAATACGGTGCACGTACATACATGACCGGGAAACCGGTCCTTCGTTAACGCGCAGGAATCGCGAAGATTCCGCTGAGTCCTCGAGTGGTTGACCAGTCTCACGCTTTATCATGACAGTCAGTTCACCTCTTTTTTTTCGAAGCCCCGAGCCCCCGACCAGCCCAAGCTGCCACCGCGCCCTAACCCTAACCTAGCCCCGATCTGCCGTCGCCGCTGCACTGTGCCGCGATGCCTGCCACCCGCCGTCGTGCCGCGCCGGAGTGCTAGACCCTCACCGGACCTCGAGGTAGTTGCCTCAGTTTTCGTGAGAAAACCATTTTGGTTTTTTTTCGAAAACCCTAGATCCGTTTTTTATTTAGATCCGGTTCGGTTTATTTTTTCGATTTAGTTATTTAGCGAACACCGTTTTTATGTTCATTTTAGCGAACGGTTTTCACTGTTTAGCCACAGACAGCGAACGTCCGTTCGTTAGCCTGTTCGTCAGTTTTTTTATCTCGGATTTTCCGCGATTATTTTCGATCGCGATTTCTGATCCGATTTTCTTTTAGTATAACTTTTTGCTCGTTTAACGGAATCAGGCGATTCAAATGCCTAGAGTTTCGTCTCGAACCCCTCTTTCCGTTTAATGAACTTAAACAAGTTTTTGCTACTGTAAAATTTGACTTTAGTCCAGATTAGTAAACGAAGCCTGTTTCTTTCGCCGTTTGAGTTTTGTTGCTTCGTTTGATTTGATTCCTTTTGCAAACCAGAGTTCTTAAGTTGAACTTTCTGGTTAGACCTCTTATTCGAGTTTTACCCGTGCCCTTGCTTGGTTGCTTATTGTATGCTTGTTTGTTTGTGATAGAACACCCGGAGTGCGAAGCGTGCTACTACGAGTCTCTAGGTTTGGCAGATCATCGGCAAGGCAAGTGACACCTTGATCATACCTCTTACTACCCAGTTTTA
The DNA here is from genome assembly GCA_034509565.1 of Triticum monococcum. Taxonomy (NCBI): domain Eukaryota; kingdom Viridiplantae; phylum Streptophyta; class Magnoliopsida; order Poales; family Poaceae; genus Triticum; species Triticum monococcum. The sequence continues at coordinate 483,838,471 of CM067843.1, forward strand.
TTGCATTAGATGAACCCTCAAACATTGCATGGTTAGGATCTGAATTAAATGGTGGGTTGGGAAGTAGTTGATGAGGTAGGAACCTATTACCCTGTTTATTATCAAACCCTGGGAGTTACTTCTACGTTATGCTTATACTACTATGCTATGCTCATAGACGTGGATTGGGTTTGAGAGTTTTCATGACAGATGTGAGTATTGTTAATTAATGGTTCAATTTAAGGTGGCAACTTTAATACACATCTAGGTGGATCGAGGAACCTAGGGAACCCGGTGATTTTTCTGCATTTTTTGGAAATCCCGGGATACCGTGTGATTCTCCTATGGACTGCCACCCAGGCTCAAAGGGATCATAAGATTATTCATACTGGAAACTTCTGTGTGCAGCCACATGCTATTATGGGCTCAATCATAGTTGATTAAGTTGTGTGAACTCTTATAGTGGTAGACTAGCAGATGTAGGGGATGTAGGTGTACCGGTCTACCCATCATAAGGTGCTAACGCTTCTGAAAGACTCTGTCTTGGTCATCTGTTTCTCAAACATTATGTAGTGCGAGAAATCCAACGGAGGAGATTGAGTCTTGTGGGTAAAATTGCACAAACCTCTGCAGAGTGTACAAACTAATCATGGTTAGCCGTGTCCCCGGTCATGGACATCTTGAGTATCTAGTTCTTGGATTATCATGTGGATCTCATCACTCTTAATTATATAATTTTGTTTGGGTTAATGATTACTTTTAATTGGGATTGAGATGGGGTTTACCATTCTCAATGTTTCAACAAATTTTGTAGTTAAATAAAATATATTCCTTTGCAGTAGGGAAAAATTGGCTTTACGCAAAACATATCAACCATACAGCCTCAACCAGCCATATATGCATATAGTGATAACTTTATTCTGTCCATTATTCTCTTGTGTTACCTTGCCAGCATATTCTATGTGCTGACCCATTTTCGGGCTAGAACATATCATGTTGCAGACTTTTCAGACGACGAGTAAGGAGCCTTAGGTCATGGTCTTTCACTCAGTGATGTCGTTGGAGTTGATGGACTCACTTTATCTTCCAAGCCTTCCGATGTTATTGTATTAGATGGCCTTAAGCCATATTTATTGTAATAAGTTCTCTTTTGAGACATTCAATGTAATAAGTGTGTGATTGCCACTCTGTTATAATTCCTTCAAGTACTGTGTGTCAGCATTACCGATCTAGGGATGACACTTATAGACAGAGATTAGACTGTTTGAGGTCTGGTCGCTACAATCCCGCCCTGACAAAAATAGCGATAACAGTGCAAGAAAGAGTAACACCCTGGTCGACCCCAAAGGAGACAACGACCACATGAACCCAGCGTACGGCGAACATAGTATAGAGCCGCTGTCCGGTCACGACGACCCCGAGGGTAAAACTCATCAACCTGTCTCCGGAGACATGAATAGCCCGGACGACGATGCACACATCATCCCTGAAAGGCACTTTGAACAAGAGAACCTTCATAAATGGCTCATTGAAACCGCGCGGAGCTTGAACAAGTAGAAGCAAAGGCTAAAGACCGCGCAGAATACGCTCAACAGCAGATGGAATAAAGTGCTTGACACGAAAGAAAAGTACGGCGGTAATCGCCACACAAAAAGCTATCCAAATCGCAAGCTATTGCCTGAATTCGAAGATGAGGACTTAGAGCCCACTCAGCCGGAAAATAAAACGGCCGATCAACCGGACCGGCCACCCCATGGTCGCGACAGGGCGGCTAACGATGGCGTACACAAGTCAGCACACGACCTACGTGAGGACCTACACAAAAAAGCCGGTTTGACCAGGTCCATTTACGGACCTAGGAAACGCGTTCCGACACAGAATCATCGCTACCCAAATAACTATACTGACAGAATAATAGTTCGAAATCAAAACCCAACAGTACAAACGTCAGACACACCCAAATACAGGGGTGCCGTGCACCCCCTATGCTTCACCGACGAGGTACTGGACCATGAATTCCCAGAAGGATTCAAACCCGTGAACATAGAGTCATACGACGGAACAACAGACCCTGTGGTCTGGATTGAGGTCTTTATCCTTCACATCCACATGGCTCATGGAGATGTTCTCCACGCCATTAAATACTTGCCCTTAAATTTGAAAGGACCAGCTAGGCACTGGTTGAAAAACCTCCCCGAAAACTCAATTGGAAGTTGGGAAGAGCTCGAGGACGCTTTCAGGGCTAATTTCCAAGGGACCTATGTCCGACCTCCGGATGCAGACGATTTAAGTCACATAATTCAGCAACCCGGAGAGTGAGCCCGAAAGCTTCGGAATAGATTCCTCACTAAGAAGAATCAAATTGTCGACTGCCCGAATGCCGAAGCCTTAGCGGCTTTCAAACATAGTATCCGGGATGAATGGCTTGCCAGACACCTCGGCCAGGAAAAACCAAGGACAATGGCAGCCCTAACAAACCTTATGACCCGCTTCTGCGAGGGCGAGGATAGTTGGCTGGCCCGCAGCGGCACCAGCGACCCAAGCACATCTGAAGTCAGGGATGGCAATGGAAAACCACAACGCAATAAAAGCAAGCTTCGAAGCAACGGAGACAGCCCAGACAACATGGCGGTAAACGTAGGATTCAGGGGGCTCTCGACCCGGTCAATGGAAAAAGCCATTCAAAGGCAACAGAGATGGACCGTCCAGCCTAAACAAGATTCTGGACAGATTATGTCAGATTCACGGCACATCCGATAAACCTGCAAATCAGACCAACAGAGAATGTTGGGTCTTTAAGCAGGCCGGCAAGCTAAATGCCAAACACAAGGGGAGGGAGACACCAAGTAAAGACGAGGATGAGCCTCACCAACAAAACACTGGGGCACAGAAAAAATTCCCACCAGAAGTCAAAACAGTGAACATGATTCATGTAACGAAGAGGAGGAGCACACGCGCACTTCGAGACGTACACACCATAGAGCCCGTTACCCCCAAGTTCAACCCTTGGTCGGCCTGCCCAATCACTTTTGATCGCAGGGACCACCCGACTAGTATCCTACACGGAGGATCGGCTGCCTTGGTACTAGACCCAATAATTAACGGATACCATCTCACCCGAGTCCTTATGGACGGCGGCAGTAGTCTTAATCTGATATATCAAGACACAGTCCGCAAAATGGGGATAGACCCAACAAGAATCAGCCAAAGCAATACTACCTTTAAAGGAGTAGTACCAGGCCTAGAGGCCCGCTGCACGGGCTCTATAGTACTAGAGGTTGTATTCGGTTCTCCCGACAACTTCTGAAGCAAAGAATTAACCTTCGACATCGCTCCATTCCGAAGCGGCTATCAAGCACTACTCGGAAGAATAGCCTTCGCTCGTTTTAATGCAATACCGCATTACGCTTATCTTAAGCTCAAGATGCCCGGTCCACGTGGCATCATCATAGTTAGCGGAAACTTAGAGCGTTCCATAGATGCGGAGGAATGTACGGCGGCTTTCGCAGCCGAACACTGAATGACCCCTCCAACCAGAATAAATGATCGGTCATCAAGACCGCAGACATGGCTAGACGAGTCCGGCGCACCCCTCAGTGTAATAGTTCAGATAAACCCGAGATTGGGTTGATGGACATACCCCCATAGGTGGCGCTAGGGGATTCCCGCATGTAAAAAGGACTATAGTTCGGTTTGACCTTACTTAGATTGAATTTCAATGGTCTATTAAAAATAACCAATTTTCCGCACGTAGACTTTCACCTGGCTTTTCTCTCTCTTGCAGATGACAATCGTGCTACACCCTTCCAGGACACGGCACAACGGAGACACAGGCGCAGACGTGCAGCAAGGCCCCGCTCAACGGTTTCTTTTTAGATTAAGACCCTGTTTAAACCTTTCTCACTGTCTCTTGTTGCTTCACGCCCTCCGGATACTTAGCATAACTAAGAGGGATGCTGACGTTATTGGCATTTTCACCATCTCAGACTAATGCACGTACCTGGAAATTCAGGGTTCATTATCAAGGGCTTTGCTCAGCCCGGTATATGTTGTAAAGTCTGAATACCTTAGGGAGTGTTCGGCGTCGCGAGTTTGGCCTTATATGCATCAACTCTCCGAATCATGTCTTTGGTCAAATGTTGGGTTTGCCCAGCTCCCGTGTTTTGCTACCTTACGTTCCGCTCTATAGGCTAAGGTGGCACCGGGAGAACTACTGCGATTGTGCCCCGGTTCATCTGGATGAGCACCTCAGTAGAGAAAGCCGAAAACTGACTGTCATGATAAAGCGTGAGACTGGTCAACCACTCGAGGACTCAGCGGAATCTTCGCGATTCCTGCGCGTTAACGAAGGACCGGTTTCCCGGTCATGTATGTACGTGCACCGTATTCGGATAAGCGCGGAAGTACCAGGGGCTATATAGTAGCCCCAATGTCAAGCTCCTATGGCTAAGTGAAAGTGTTAAAGCAATATAGTCCTATTGCCTTGTTCGCTGTGCTATCACCTCCTTCATGGACCAAGATGTTTGATCAAGTGTGAATACATGCTCTTCCGAACACCCCCCGTAGTATGTGCGTGGGGGCTGAAGCCGACTACTGCAAACTTTCAGGTTATATACTTACACAAAACGGCCGCACAGGAGGCATCATAATACCTTCAGGCAATAAAAACAACATGTATAATTCAAATAATACTATTTTTACAATGGGGATACATGTCACTCGAACATGATACTCTTCGAGCACTGAGCCTCTATTAAACGAGCGCCTTCTAGGACTTCTTCTAAATAGTGCTCGACCGAGACCTGGCCTACGGCCGGACCCTGAGTTGTAATAGCGGTGGCATCCATCTCTGCCCAGTATATCTTAACACGGGCAAGAGCCATCTGCGCACCCTCTATGCATGCCGACCTCTTTACGGCATTGATATGCTGCACAGCACCAAGGAATCGCTGCACTAAACCAAAATGACTATTTGTCTTTGGCCCTTCCGGCCAAAGATGGTCCACGACAGACCTCATGGAAAGCCCGGACAACCTATGGAACTCAGCCCACTCGGCCATTTGCTCATTTAAGAGCAGCGGACGCGTCGGAGCACTGGACCGCGACCAGAACCACTTCTCTACTTCATGATCTTCTTGATCTTTGAAAAACGCAGTCGCATCAGCAGCACTCATTGCCAAGTCCGCATACGCGTCTGCAGCACTCCATAATCGATCCAAAGGGGCATACTTCAGATCTCCGAACTTTGTCCGCAACAAAAAGGGCTTCCCAGCCGTGATATCTCCGGCTTGACGGATCTCCTCCTCTGCCGTTCTGATTTTAGAACGGGTTTCCTTGGCTGCCTCCACGGCTCTCTTCAGGTCAGCCGCTCTCACTTGGCTTTCCTTTTCAAGAAGCTCATATCGGCCGGCGGCATCTTTCAGCTCAATAGCCATCTTGGCTATTTTATCTTCTCTCTTGCGATGAGCAGCCTGTTCGGCTCTTAAGTCTTCGGCTGCCTTTAGGGCGGCCACGTCACTTCTCCTGGCTTGTTCCATGGCTCGGGCAAGTTCCGCCCAAAGGGTCTCCACGGCGGCAGCTCCTTCTACAGTCATAGCATATATTAGATACTAGCATCATGCTCCTCTTAATATCTGTTGACCACCCGAAAATACATACCATGTGCCTCGTCAAGCCACTTGTTCACAAGCGCAATGTCGGCATCTGCCGCGTCAAGTTGCCGGCTTAGTCCGGCAAGCTCGGCAGTCCGGCCAGCCACTGGACCGTCAGCCGCCTGCATAGGATAGAAGCGTGATCATTACCTGGGATTATGATTCTCTGTTTCCCACCTTTCGACAGCAACCAGAGTCTCAGGGGCTACTATCGGTATAGAGCACACCTAGCGAGTGCGGTACCGTCAAAAATTTATATGTTACTTTGCGTACCTCAAAGCCTCTTAGCAGGCTCGCAAAAGCCTCATGCAACCCACTTTTGGCAGATGAGATCCTCTCAATCACAGTACCCATTAAGGTACGATGCTCCTCTGAGATTTCCGCTTGCTCCAAAAGATTCATCAGTGCATCCGGTTGCACACCGGACAATCCCAGGCTCTTTCTGTCGCTCCCCTTAGTAGCCGAATACTCCGAACTTCGGGTAGCCGAAGGGATACCTTCTGGCTTTGGCGGATCAGGAGAAATCCTCCATGATGACACCTCAGGGTCATCCGCCCCAGGAGGCGGGGAGACAAGGGGAGGCATTTCGCTCTCCATCATGTCCGGAAGAAGATCCCCCGAAGACGAACTCTGCTGAGAAGGGCTATGAGCCGGACTGCAAGATGTATGTCTCGGTTATTGTCCTCGGAGATAAAGTAGGATATATTTACCAAAAGTACTCTTGATTCAGTTACAGCTTGGTGGAGGGCTGGCCCCCTTGCGGGCACTGTGTGGCAAGGACGCCCTCCGGGGCAGTGCCTCCTGACGAAGATTTCTTCCCTCTTTTGGAACCTTTCGTTTCCAAGTCGTCAGAGACAATCCTTTTCCTTCCTTGGGGGAGGGGGTTCTAGATTCTTCTCCCTGATCATCCTCCTTCGTGGAGACACTAATTCCCCCGATTTGGACGAGTAATGTGTGAGGCCCGCTTTCGGCTTCTTTATCCCTCCCTTTATCTTCCCCTGATGGCACTTGATAAAGTGCATGCTCGAGCATCCTGGCTAGCACAGGATCCGACGAGCCTTCAGGAAGGGGGGGCGAACATCTGATCATCTTCGCCTTTCTTATCCAGTCCTGGCCAAGATTGATTTTTTCAGAATGATGTTGTGGCAAATAAAAAGACAGCATGTTCGGCCGCAGAATTACTCACCGGGGTATCTGGACGGTTGCAGTTGAGACCCGCATCCTCGGTGGTGTCCGGACACTTTATTCGTGATCCGAAGAACAATCCATACATCTCTTCGAGCGTCATGCCGAAGAATTGCTGAATAGCTCGCGGTCCTTCCAGGTTGAACTCCCAGATACGAAGAGATCGATGTTGGCATGGCAAGACCCGATGAACCAGCATAACTTGCATTACTTTGACGAGACTGACATCCCTGTTGAGGAGATCTCGGATGCGACTTTGCAATGTCGGCACGTCATTAACCGACCCCCAGTCTAGCCCCTTGTTGACCCATGACGCCACTTGTGGTGGGGGCCCGAATGGAAGGCAGGGGCAGCCACCCACTTAGTACTTCAGGGAGCGGTGATGTAAAACCACTCCCGCTGCCATAAGTTGGATATCTCCGGAAAGGAACCCTTTGTCCATGGGGCATCGATGCCTTTGCTTATTGTGGCACCTCCGCATTCTGTGTGTCGCCCATCGATTATCTTCGGCTTCAAATTGAAGGTCTTGAGACATAAGCCGAAGTGTTGGGTGATGCAGAGGAAGGCCTCACATACGACGATAAATGACGAGATGTGAAGAATGGAATCCGGAGCTAGATCATGGAAGTCGAGCCCATAATAGAACATGAGCCCTCTGACGAATTGATCAAGACTAAAGCCTAGCCCTCGGAGGAAGTGGGAAACAAATACGACACTCTCGTTGGGTTCGGGAGTGGGGAAGACTTGCCCTCGGGCAGGCAGCCTATGCGAGATTTCGGCGGTCAGATACCTGGCTTCCCTTAGCTTCTTGATGTCCTCCTTTGCGATAGAGGAAGCCATCCACCGGCCCTGAAGGTTGGATCCGGACATGATTGAAGGTTCGAAGTGCTTCGCCTGAGCCTCGAGTGTTGGAACTCGGGGTGGGGGAAGGGAGGGATTGAGCGCGTGAAGAAAAGGATAGGCTTTGGCCCCTTTATAAAGAGGGCGAATATCCAGCGTCCTCCGCGTGGACGTTTGAAACTTGCCTAAAATCGAGGAGTCGTACTAACGAGCATGATTGGGTTACCCACGCCCGTATTGATGAGAATCCCGTGATAAGGGGACACGATCTCTGCTTCGACAAGACATGCCAATAAAACTGCCTCACAACACGTGCCGTGGCGGGCAGGGAAAACGGTTTGAATAATGACCAAGGCCATGGTGTGATGTCACATTATGAAAAGTTGTCAGCAGATTAGATTTGTGGAAATATTGTACTCTCTACGGTGGTATGTGGAATTTGTTTTGCAGAGCCGGACACTATCCTTGTGTTCAAAATCCTTTATGGAGTATTCGGAGGAGGAACCAGCCTTGCAATGCTGAAGACAATCTGCGCGCTGGACTCGTCGTCATTGAAGCCTGGTTCAGGGGCTACGGAGGGAGTCTTGGATAAGGGGGTCCTTGGACAGCCGGACTATATACTTTGGCCGGACTGTAGGACTATGAAGATACAAGATTGAAGACTTCGTCTCGTGTCTGGATGGGACTCTCCTTTGCGTGTAAGGCAAGCTTGGCAATTCGGATATGTAGATCTCCTCACTTGTAACCGACTCTATGTAACCCTAGCCCCCTCCGGTGTCTATATAAACCGGAGGGTTTTAGTCCGTAGAACAACAACAATCATACCATAGGCTAGCTTCTAGGGTTTAGCCTCTCCGATCTCGTGGTAGATCAACTCTTGTAATACTCATATCATCAAGATCAATCAAGCAGGAAGTAGGGTATTACCTCCATCGCGAGGGCCCAAACCTGGGTAAACATTGTGTCCCCCGCCCCCTGTTACCATCCGCCTTATACGCACAGTTCAGGACCCCCTACCCGAGATCCTCCGGTTTTGACACCGACATTGGTCATGCCTACATACTTCTCGAACCCGTAGGGTCCGCAGGCTTAACGTTCGATGACGATATAGTAATATTTGAGTTATGTGATTTGATGACTGAATGTTGTTCGGAGTCCCGGATGAGATCACGGACATGACGAGGAGTCTTGAAATGTTCAAGGGGTAAAGATTGATATATAGGACAATGGTATTCGGACACCGGAAGTGTTTCGGGGGTTACCTTGTACTTATCGGGTCATCGAAAGGGGTTCTGGGCACCACCGACAAAAGATATGGGCCTTATTGGCCAAGAGGGGAAACACACCAGCGGCAAGGGGCTGGTGCGCCCCCCATATGGGCTGTCCTAGGAGGAGAAGGAAAGGGGGAAGGGAAAGGAAAGTGTGGATTAGAATTCCCACTTCCTTCCCTCTCCCCCCTTCTTTCCTTCCCCCACGGTTATATATGGTAGGGGGTCTCCTTGGGAGGGACTCCAAGTAGGATTCCTCCTACTTGGGCGCCTCCTATGGCTGCTCCTTCCTCCCTCCCACCTATATATATGTGGGAGGGGTGCCTAGCACACACCAGATCAATTGTTAGCCATGTGTGGCGCCCCCTCCACCATTTAAACCCCGGTCGTATTTTCGTAGTGCTTAACCGAAGTGTTGTGGAGATCACTTCACCATCACCGTCACCATGCTATTGTGCTAACGGAACTCATTTACTACTTTGACGTCTTGCTGTATCGAGAAGGCAAGGGACGTCACCGAGCTGAACGTGTGAAAGAATGCGGATGTGTCGTATGTTCGGTACTAGATCGGTTGGATCGCGAAGAAAGTTCGACTACATCAATGGCGTTGTGAAACGCTTCCGCCTAGGATCTACGAGGGTATGTGGACACACTATCCCCCTCGTTGCTATGCATCTCCAACGATAGATCATTGCGTGTGTGTAGAATTTTTTTTGTTTTCCATGCAATGTTCCCCAACACTCTTCATCTTTTTCCTCCATGGATGCATATCTTGATTTTAGGATTTCTAGGTTTTCCCTAGAATAGGATAGTTGCTCCCCTTGTTTAGGACTAATCTATGTGCTTAGTTCTTAGGGTTCCTCTGCCGCACCCACTCCCAGATCTCAATCTGGAAGTGGATGCCGCTGGGGAACCCCCGTGTCCACAGGGTGTTTGGCCCCCGTGCGCATGGGACCCCGTGCCCACGTTCGTGTACCATGCGCACGGGGTCTAACCCCTGTGCGCACGGGGTACACAGGAACTTTCTGCCTAGGTTTTGTTCTACTCCTCTGCCTCTATCTCAAGAACTTGTACTCATTTTTGTTATTTGCATTGTGTTCTTGGGTGTTTGTGTGTGTTTCAGACTCCACTGACAAGAGGGTCAAGCTCCGTCGCAAGTGACCCAAGGCAAGTTATAAGGAGTTCATTGTTGCTCGTCACCAACCATCAGAGGGCATTGGGTAGGGTTCAGGGTCATGGCCGGGCTATGCTCACCGTGCAGCCACGAAGCAGCCTGTTGTTGAGGCCTCTGATGAGTCTAAGGAAGAGTATGACTCTCAGAATGATGCTCACTATGTCCACCCAGAAGATGATGCTGAGATAAAGGCTGAGGATGATCTTGTTGGTGGAGGTGATGAAGAAGAGATGTCTAGTCCCGAGCCAGCCATTCCCGGTGGGCGGGATCTCAGGAACATGCCCCTTGCCAAATGGACCAATCCAGAGGTTTGGGCTGAAAGACAAAGTCGTCCATATGCTGCTGCCACAGGTATGGGAGTGGACCCCCGTTTCAAAAATGAATTTCAGCAAAGAGTGTACCATGAGTTGCTCATGACCAAGGCAAAGAAGTTTGCTCCACACAAGCAAGATAATATTGAGAGTCTTCGTCACAATGATCATCTCTATCCGGGTGTGTATTCCGCTCTTGGGAGGTTGGGGCTCATTCCTTTTGTCACATTCAACCATCCGTACAATGAGGATCTAGTGATGTGGTTCTTTACAACTTTGTTCTTTTCCAATAACTCTGCTTGCACCCTCACAAGGATGTCCGGGACGCATAGGTGCTTCGCTCCTATGGCCAAGTTTTCTAAGATCATTCCCTATCCGTTCATTGATTAAGAAGAGGCAATTGATGATTTTGGCAGGGTTCGTGAGAGTGGTCATGTAACATCCCAATTTTCAATTTGGATGTTATTTAGATCATTCATATGCATTAATTATTTGTGCATTTTTGAATTTATTTTATTTGAATTTTTGATCTTAGAAACCTTAAGCAACTCAAGGACCAATTGAGAGAGTTGGAGGTTTTCTCAAAAATCCATTTTTTAATTTTCAAAAAATTGGCAAATTGGATCAAAGAGATTTATTCAAAATATTTTTCCAATAATTTCAAATAAATAAAAAATGAGAGAAGATAATATTACTTCCTCAAAAATAGCAAAGAAATGTTGGAAATTTAATTTTAAATAAAAATATATTATACTTGATTTTATTTGCGTGTTTAACTATTTTTATTAGTACTAAAAGGTTTATTTTATTTTTAGGCGCTTAGGTCCAGAAAAATGTTCACACTAGTCCAAATATTAGGAGGGAATTATGTGAATTTTTCTATAATTTTAAAAATAGTTTTGTTATGTTTTTCGTATTTTTCATCTCTCTGGAAACAATTGTTTAAAAAACAATTTAGGACCGACCGGACCGGGCCAGCCCAGTTCGCTAGGCCACAGCCCAGCCGGCCCAAGCCGCATGCCGCCTCGTCCACGACCTCGAGCGGGAGTCCCGCCCTGACACCGCCGCCGCCGCCGACCCGGACCCGGACTCCGCCTCGCCGCCGCCTCTCCCTTGTCCCTCCTCCAAGCCGCGGCACCCCCCACCTTAAATACCGGACCCCCGGCCGCCACTCTCCCTCAAACAGCAGCAGCCACAGCCGTCGCTGCTAACCGCCACTGCTTAGCCGCCAACGACGACGTCGCTGCCCCGCCGCCCCGCTTAGCCGTGATGACCCACATGTATAGGGGATCTATCGTAGTCCTTTCGATAAGTAAGAGTGTCGAACCCAACGAGGAGCAGAAGGAAACGATAAGCGCTTTTCAGCAAGGTATTCTCTGCAAGTACTGAAATAAGTGGTAACAGATAGTTTTGTGATAGGATAAATTGTGACGAGCAACAAGTAACAAAAGTAAATAAAGTGCAGCAAGGTGGCCCAATCCTTTTGTAGCAAAGGACAAGCCAGAGCAAACTCTTATCATAGGAAAAGCGCTCCCAAGGACACATGGCAATATCGTCAAGCTAGTTTTCATCACGTTCATATGATTCGCGTTCGATACTTTGATAATTTGATATGTGGGTGGACCGGTGCTTGGGTGATGTTCTTACTTGAACAAGCATCCCACTTATGATTAACCTCTATTGCAAGCATCCGGAACTACAACAAAAGTATTAAGGTAAACCTAACCATAGCATGAAACATATGGATCCAAATCAGCCCCTTACGAAGCAACACATAAACTAGGGTTTAAGCTTCTGTCACTCTAGCAAACCATCATCTACTTATTACTTCCCAATGCCTTCCTCTAGGCCCAAATAATGGTGAAGTGTTATGTAGTTGACGTTCACATAACACCACTAGAGGCTAGACAACATACATCTTATCAAAATATCAAACGAATACCAAATTCACGTGACTACTCATAGCAAGACTTCTCCCTTGTCCTCAGGAACGAACGTAATTACTCACAAAGCATACTCATGTTCATAATCAGAGGGGTAATAATATGCATATAGGATCTGAACATATGATCTTCCACCAAATAAACCAACTAGCATCAACTACAAGGAGTAATCAACACTACTAGCAACCTACTAGCACCAATCCCGGACTTTGAGACAAGAATTGGATACAAGAGATGAACTAGGGTTTGGAGATGAGATGGTGCTGGTGAAGATGTTGATGGAGATTTCCCTCTCCCGATGAGAGGAGTGTTGGTGATGACGATGGTGATGATTTCCCCCTCCCGGAGGGAAGTATCCCCGGCAGAACAGCTCTGCAGAGCTCTAGAAATTGGATCCGCCAAGGTTCCACCTCGTGGCGGCGGAGTCTCGTCCCGAACAGTTCCTTCTTATTTTTTTCTCATCGAAAAACCTCATATAGGAGAAGATGGGCGTCGGAGAGCCACCAGGGGGCCCACGAGGTAGGGGGCGCGCCCTAGGGGGGGCGCCCCCACCCTCGTGAGCAGGGTGTGGGCCCCCTGGCCTTCATCTTTGGCATGGATTTTTCTTTATTTCTTTGAAAACGTTCCGTGGAGTTTCAGGACTTTTGGAGTTGCGGAGAATAGGTCTCTAATATTTGCTCCTTTTCCAGACCAGAATTCCAGCTGCCGGCACTCTCCCTCTTTATGTAAACCTTGTAAAATAAGGGAGAATAGCAATAAGTATTGTGACATAAAGTGAGATAACAGTCCATTATGCGATAAATATCGATATAAAAGCATGATGCAAAATGGACGTATCAACTCCCCCAAGCTTAGACCTCGCTTGTCCTCAAGCGAAAAGCCGATAACAATAAATATGTCCTCATGTTTAGAGGTAGAGGTGTCGATAAAAATAAAATACGGACATGAAGGAATCATGATTATTCTCATAATAGCAACATATATAGATTTTGTCATATGATTACTTATGTTCAAGTGATGATCTATTCACAATGCAAAAGTATAAGTCATAAACCTTATTGGGCTCCGACAAACTATAATCTCAGTCATTGAAGCAATTGCAATTTATCATAAAATCGGACAGAGTCTATGTCAGAGCTAAAAAGCAAGTCCACATACTCAACTATCGTTTCTCCTCCATAATTGCCAACACTCACGCGATACTTGTGATTACGGAGTTTTAATCAGACACAGAGAAAGATAGGGGCTTACAGTTTTGCCCCACAACCTTTTACCTCAAGGGTAATGTCAACAATAATGGTTCATGCTCCCCTACATCCAATTAGATATATATATATATATATATATATGTATATCATGTTCTTTCCAACATGCTGAGCTTGCCAAAGGATAAAATAAAAAAGAAAAGGTGAAGATCACCATGACTCTTGCATAAGGTAGAAGATAATAATAAAGGATAGGCCCTTCGCAGAGGGAATCAGAGGTTGCCATGCGCTTTTATGGTTGGATATATAAAATCTCAATGCGAAAGAACGTCACTTTATATTGCCCCTTGTGATATGAACCTTTATTATGCAGTCCGTCGCTTTTATTACTTCCACATCACAAGATCGTATAAAGCTTATTTCTCCCACACCAATCAATAATACATATTTAAAGCAATTTTTATTGCTTTGCACCGATGACAACTTACTTGAAGGATCTTACTCAATCCATAGGTAGATATGGTGGACTGTCATGGCAAAACTGATTTAAGGGTATTTGGAAGCACAAGTAGTATTTCTACTTGGTGCTGAGAATTTGTCTAGTATGAGGGGGAAAGGCAAGCTCAACAAGTTAGAGGATCCATGACAACATACTTTATCTCAGATATAAGAAATACATAACTGATTACGTTGTCTTCCTTGTCCAAAATCAACTCTTTAGCATGTCATATTTTAATGAGTGCTCCCAATCATAAAAGATGTCAATGATAATATATCTATATGTGAAACCTCTCTTTTCTTATTACTTCCTATTAATTGCAACAATGACCAAAGCTATGTCTGCTAACTCCCAACAACTTTTAATCATCATACTCATTCTATGTGAAGTCATTACTCTCAATAAGATCAACATGAACTTTTTGTTTCTTTTTATTCTTTTTCTCTTTTCCTTTATTCACCAAAGATCATGGCAAAATAATCAAGCCCTTGACTCAACACTAATCTTTATTATATATAGCTCACGGACTTGATTACATGGAGAGATCATAAAGCAAACTCAAAACTAGATCATGCCATAAACTTTATTCTAATATATCAAGATACTACTAATAGGATCGAACTAAGAAAAACGGTAAAGGTAAAAGTGATGGTGATACGATACCGGGGCACCTCCCCCAAGCTTGGCAGTTGCCAAGGGGAGTGCCCATACCCAGATACTCAATTCTTCTTTGTTGGAGGAGATGGCGGAGGTGTTGTTGATGACGCGGGCTTGTCATCCATCTTCCAAGCCATAGGTTCACCATCATAGAAAGATGATCGAGTTTTCGGAATCCTCAAATCTGCAGCCAAACTCATTCTTTTGAATCTATATTCATACTCACAGTTTTGGTTTTGAAGGTCATAGACTTGGGCTTGGAGGTGCTCGATCTTCTCATATAGCTTGAAGATAGCTTCCTCGCTGTTCTTGGCATCCGGCTTGTAGTTGTTAGTGAATTCCGCGAGCATCGTGTGGCTAGCGTTGATTCCACGCTCCACCATCCCCTGGCACTTGAAAACTTGTTGCTCCAATGCTTTGAGCCTCGTCTCTATGCTTCCGGTTCCCTTTGGTCCCTCTTCATCCTGGATGTGCAGCAACCCATCACGCAACTCAATGGTTTGAGGGTGTCGCAGCACCTCCGCGAGGTAAGGGTTGATGACCTTCTCCAAGAACTTGTCCATGGAGACGCTTGGGGCCGTGATGAATACCTAGATCTGTCAGAAAAACAACTCGAAACAAAAATAGGAGATTTTTGTGTGATACGGGAGTCAAAACCTCCGGGAGATTATATAATGAATTTTTACCGACCAAAATACGTAACGTGCAAGAAAACAGAGTCCGGAGGGCACACGAGTTGCTCACGAGGTAGGGGCGCGCCCAGGGGGGTAGGGTGCGCCCACCACCCTCGTGGGGCCCTCGTGTCCTTCACGGACTGCTACTTATTTGTCTAATTTTCTAAATATTCCAAAAAGGAGAAATATTGCCTTAAAGATTGCGTTGGAGTCGGTTTACTTACCGTACCACATACCTATTCCTTTTCGGGATCTGAAACGCTCTGGAAAGTGTCCCTTATGTATTCCTCCGGTGTTACGGTTTCAATAATATTGGTTTCAACATTTATGGCATTACCTGAGATATAATGTTTAATTCTTTGACCGTTTACCACCTTCGGATTTGTGCCTTCGAAGTTGTTGATTTTTATGGCACCGGAACGATAGACCTCTTCGATAACATAGGGGCCTTCCCATTTAGAGAGAAGTTTTCCTGCAAAAATCTTAAACGAGAGTTGTATAGCAATACATAATCACTTACATTAAACTCACGCTTTTGTATCCTTTTGTCATGCCATCTTTTAACTTTTTCTTTAAACAACTTGGCATTTTCATAAGCTTGGGTTCTCCATTCATCAAGTGAGCTAATATCAAATAACCTCTTCTCAGCGGCAAGTTTAAAATCATAGTTGAGCTCTTTAATAGCCCAATATGCCTTATGTTCTAGTTCGAGAGGTAAGTGACATGCTTTTCCATAAACTATTTTAAACGGAGACATACCCATAGGATTTTTATATGCAGTTCTATAAGCCCATAACGCATCTTCAAGTTTCTTAGACCAAGTCTTTCTAGACCTATTAACAGTCTTTTGCAAAATTAATTTGAGCTCTCTATTTCTCAACTCTACTTGACCACTAGACTGTGGGTCATAAGGAGATGCAATTCTATGATTAACATCATATTTAGCAATCATTTTACGGAAAGCACCATGAATAAAGTGTGAACCACCATCAGTCATTAAATATCTAGGGACTCCAAACCTTGGGAAAATAACTTCCTTAAGCATTTTAATAGAAGTGTTATGATTAGCACTACTAGTTGGAATAATTTCTACCCACTTAGTAACATAATCAACAGCAACTAGAATATGTGTGTATCCATTAGAGGCAAGAAAAGGTCCCATATAATTAAAGCCCCAAACATCAAACGGTTCAATAACAAGTGAATAATTCATAGGCATTTCTTGACGTCTACTAATATTACCAATTCTTTGACATTCATCACAAGACAAGACAAACTTACAGGCATCCTTGAAGAGAGTAGGCCAATAAAAACTAGATTGCAATACCTTATGTGCAGTTCTATCTCCAGCGTGGTGTCCTCCATAAGACTCAGAGTGACACTTGCGTAGGATCTGTTCCTGTTCATGCTCAGGTAGACAACGTCTAATAACACCATCTACTCCTTCTTTATAAAGATGTGGGTCATCCCAAAAGTAATGTCTCAAATCATAGAAGAACTATTTCTTTTGTTGGTATGTGAATCTAGGTGGTATAAATTTAGCAACAATATAATTAGCATAATCAGCATACCATGGAGTACTATGAGAAGTACTTATAACATTTAATTGTTCATCAGGAAAGCTATCATTAATAGGTAGTGGGTCATCAAGAATATTTTCTAACCTAGACAAGTTGTCTGCGACGGGGTTCTCAGCTCCCTTTCTATCAACAATATGCAAATCAAATTCTTGTAGCAAGAGAACCCATCTAATAAGTCTAGGCTTAGCATCTTTATTTTCCATAAGATATTTAATAGAAGCATGATCAGTTTGGATAGTTACTTTAGAATCAACAATATAAGATCTGAACTTATCACAAGCAAATACAACTGCTAAAAGCTCTTTTTCCGTAGTAGCATAATTTCTTTGAGCATTGTCTAGAGTCTTACTAGCATAATGAATAACATTTAATTTCTTATCAACTCTTTGGCCTAGAACAGCACCTACAGCATAATCACTAGCATCACACATAATTTCAAAGGGTAAATTCCAATCAGGTGGCTGAACAACAGGTGCAGAGACTAATGCTTTCTTAATTATTTCAAATGCTTCTACACAATCATCATCAAAGACAAATGGTATATCTTTTCGCAATAAATTAGTCGGAGGCCGAGAAATTTTTGATAAGTCCTTAATGAACCTCCTATAAAATCTGGCGTGACCAAGGAAACTTCTTATACCTTTGATGTCCTTGGGACATGGCATCTTTTAAATAGCATCAACCTTGGCTTTATCAACTTCAATACCTCTTTCAGAAACTTTGTGCCCCAAAACAATACCTTCATTAACCATAAAGTGGCACTTTTCCCAATTCAAGACAAGATTAGTTTCTTCACATCTCTGCAAAACTCGATCAAGATTGCTCAAGCAATCATCAAAAGAGGAACCATAGACGGAAATTCGTCCATGAAAACCTCACAAATCTTTTCACAAAAGTCAGAGAATATAGCCATCATGCATCTTTGAAAGGTAGCAGGTGCATTACATAAACCAAAAGGCATACGTCTATAAGCAAAAGTACCAAAAGGGCATGTAAAAGTAGTCTTTGATTAATCTCTAGCCGACACAGGTATTTGAGAGAAACCGGAATAACCATCTAGAAAGAAATAGTGTGTATGTTTACATAATCTTTCTAGCATTTGATCAATAAAAGGTAAGGGGTAATGATCTTTCTTAGTAGCTTTATTTAATTTGCGGAAATCAATCACCATCCTATAACCTGTGATAATTCTTTGTGGAATCAATTCATCTTTATCATTAGGAACAACAGTAATACCTCCCTTCTTAGGGACACAATGGACAGGACTTACCCACTCACTATCAGCAACGGGATAGATTATACCTGCCTCCAGAAGCTTTAGTATTTCTTTTCTTACCACTTCTTTCATTTTAGGATTCAGACGTCGTTGAGGATCACGAACTGGTTTGGCATCTGCTTCCAAATTTATTTTATGTTGACATAGAGTGGGACTAATGCCCTTAAGATCATCAAGAGTATATCCAATAGCAGCACGATGCTTCTTCAGAGTTTTTAATAATCTTTCTTCTTCTTGCTCTGAAAGGTTAGCACTAATAATAACATGATATATCTTCTTTTCATCAAGATAAGCATATTTAAGATTATCAGGCAAAGTTTTAAGCTCAAACACGGGATCACCCTTGGGTGGAGGAGGATCCCCTAAAATTTCAACATGCAAATTGTGATGCAGAATAGGTTCCTGTTTAAAGAATACTTCATCTATTTCCCTTCTTTCATTCATGAACATATCATTTTCATGGTCTAGCAAATAGTGTTCTAAAGGATCACTAGGAGGTACTGCAATAGAAGCAAGACCAATAATTTCATCCTTACTAGGTAATTCTTCCTCACGATGTTGTTTACTAAATTTAGAGAAATTAAACTCATGAACCATATCATCCAAGCCAACAGTAACAACATTCTTAGTGCAGTTTATGGTAGCATTGACAGTATTTAAGAAGGGTCTACCAAATATAATGGGACAAAAGCTATCTTGCGGAGAAGTAAGAACAAGAAAATCAGCAGGATATTTAGTTTTCCCACACAAGACTTCAACATCTCTAACAATTCCAATTGGTGAAAGAGTATCTCTATTGGCAAGTTTAATATTAACATCAATATCTTCTAACTCAACAGGTGCAATTTCATTCTTAATTTCTTCGTATAAAGTATGCGGTATAACACTAGCACTAGCACCCATATCACATAAGCCATTATAACAATGTTCTCCTATTTTAACAGAAATAACAAGCACGCCTACCACAGGTCTATGTTTATCTTTAGCACAAGGTTTAGCAATTCTAGGAGTTTCACCTTCGAACTGAATAACATGCCCATCAATATTATCAGACAAGAGATCTTTAACAATAGCAATATTAGGTTCTACTTTAACTTGTTCAGGAGGTGTGTAAGTTCTAATATTGCTTTTACGAACAACAGTTGAAGCTTTAGCATGATCCTTTATTCTAACAGGGAAATGTGGTTTCTCAATATAAGAAGTAGGAACAATAGGATCATTATAAGTGATAGTATTTTCTTCAACTTTAATAGGTGCAGCTACTTTTCCTTGATTCCTTCTATGGGAGGATGATATTTAAACCACTTCTCCTTAGGGAGATCAACATAAGTAGCAAAAGATTCACAGAAAGAAGCTACTATATCAGAGTCAAGTCCATATTTAGTGCTAAACTTACGGAAAATATCGGTATCCATAAAAGATTTAACACAATCAAACTTAGGTGTCATACCTGACTCTTTACCTTCGTCGAGGTCCCAATCTTCAGAGTTGTGTTTAATTCTATCCAATAAATTCCATCTGAATTCAATAGTCTTCATCATAAAAGAGCCAGCACAGGAAGTATCGAGCATGGTGCGATTGTTTTCGGAAAGCCGAGCATAAAAACTTTGCATAATTATTTCTCTTGAGAGCTCATGATTGGGGCATGAATATAACATTGATTTAAGCCTCCCCCAAGCTTGCGCGATGCTTTCTCCTTCGCGAGGCCAGAAATTATATATATAATTGCGATCACGATGAACAAGATGCATAGGGTAATAATTTTGATGAAATTCCAGCTTCAATCTTTTATAGTCCCATGATCTCATATCATCACATAGCCTATACCATATCAATGCGTCTCCCTTCAAAGATAAAGGGAAGACCTTCTTCTTAGCAACATCATCGGGTATACCTGCAAGCTTAAATAATCCACAAACTTCATCTACATATATTAAGTGCTCATCAGGATGCTTTGTTCCATCTCCTGTAAAAGGATTAGCTAGCAGTTTTTCTATCATACCCGAAGGATACTCATAAGGAATTTCATTTTCAATAGGTTCAGTAGGTTGACGAGCAACTCTTTGCTCTACGGGTCGGGGTGAAGATACCCCGAACAAGCCCCTTAGAGAATTACTTTCCATAGTAACAAGTGACAGTAAATTTCAGCACACTATATAAATTTTTCCTTACCAAAGGCACTACACTCCCCGGCAACGGCGCCAGAAAAGAGTCTTGATGACACACAAGTATAGGGGATCTATCATAGTCCTTTCGATAAGTAAGAGTGTCGAACCCAACAAGGAGCAGAAGGAAATGATAAGCGGTTTTCAGCAAGGTATTCTCTGCAAGTACTGAAATAAGTGGTAAGAGATAGTTTTGTGATAGGATAAATTTTAACGAGCAACAAGTAACAAAAGTAAATAAAGTGCAGCAAGGTGGCCCAATCCTTTTGTAGCAAAGGACAAGCCGGAAAAATTCTTATAATAGGAAAAGCGCTCCCGAGGACACATGGGAATATCGTCAAGCTAGTTTTCATCACATTCATATGATTCGCGTTCGATACTTTGATAATTTGATATGTGGGTGGACCGGTGCTTGGGTGTTGTTCTTGCTTGAACAAGCATCCCACTTATGATTAACCTCTATTGCAAGCATCCGCAACTACAACAAAAGTATTAAGGTAAACCTAACCATAACATGAAACATATGGATCCAAATCAGCCCCTTACGAAGCAACACATAAACTAGGGTTTAAGCTTCTGTCACTCTAGCAACACATCATCTACTTATTACTTCCCAATGCCTTCCTCTAGGCCCAAATAATGGTGAAGTGTTATGTAGTCGACGTTCACATAACACCACTAGAGGCTAGTCAACATACATCTTATCAAAATATCAAATGAATACCAAATTCACGTGACTACTCATAGCAAGACTTCTCCCTTGTCCTCAGGAACGAACGTAATTACTCACAAAGTATATTCATGTTCATAATCAGAGGGGTAATAATATGCATATAGGATCTGAACATATGATCTTCCACCAAATAAACCAACTAGCATCAACTACAAGGAGTAATCAACACTACTAGCAACCTACTAGCACCAATCCCGGACTTTGAGACAAGAATTGGATACAAGAGATGAACTAGGGTTTGGAGATGAGATGGTGCTGGTGAAGATGTTGATGGAGATTGCCCTCTCCCGATGAGAGGAGCGTTGGTGATGACGATGGTGATGATTTCCCCCTCCCGGAGGGAAGTATCCCCGGCAGAACAGCTCTGCCGGAGCTCTAGATTGGATCCGCCAAGGTTCCGCCACGTGGCGGCGGAGTCTCATCCCGAAAAGTTCCTTCTTATTTTTTTCTCATTGAAAGACCTCATATAGGAGAAGATGTGCGTCGGAGAGCCACCAGGGGGCCCACGAGGTAGGGGGCGCGCCCTAGGGGGGCGCCCCCCACCCTCGTGAGCAGGGTGTGGGCCCCTGGCCTTCATCTTTGGTGTGGATTTTTCTTTATTTCTTTTAAGACGTTCCGTGGAGTTTCAGGACTTTTGGAATTGCGCAGAATAGGTCTCTAATATTTGCTCCTTTTCCAGACCAGAATTCCAGCTGCTGGCATTCTCCCTCTTTATGTAAACCTTGTAAAATAAGGGAGAATAGCCATAAGTATTGTGACATAAAGTGAAATAAAGTTCATAATGCGATAAATATCGATATAAAAGCATGATGCAAAATGGACGTATCAAGCCGCCGTCGCCGCTGCTCCAACCTCCACCGCCGCCGCTGCCCGAAGCCGCCGTTGCCAGAGAACCGCCGCCCTCGACGAAACCGTCAGTAAAAACCGCGGCCGAACCGCCCGGTTTTTTGGTTTTTCTTTTAAAAAAATGATCTGTTTTATTTAGCGAACATTCATTCATTTAGGTTATGTAGCGCACAGTTTCATTAGATTTGTTTTGGTAGCGAACGTTCGTTTGGTAGGTTTATTCTTTTTATTTTGGTTTTGGGCCAGGGACCCATCCGTGAATTTTTTCTTTGCAGATTAGTCCCTGTTCTTCAAATGGTCACAACTTTTTGCTCGTTTATCGAAATCCAGAGAAACCAACGCCAAATTCTTTGGTACGATCCCCTCTATCTAGATAAGCAATTCAAACATATTTTTGAAAGACTAAAATTTGATTTCAAGCTGATTTGAATTTGAACTTCTTTTGATCGTAATTTGAGTTTCGTAATTCCGATTTGGTTGATTCTTTTTGGAAATCAAAGGTCTTGACCTAAACTTTCTGTTAAGATATTTTTCTTCGGTTTTTCTTTGCATCTTAGTGCTTGAGTGCTTATGTAAGCTATTTTTTGTCTATGATAGATTTTCCAGAGTGCAAAGCTTGCTACTACGAATCTCTAGGGTTTACCGATCATCAGCAAGGCAAGTTACACTTTTGATCATACTCTTTATTACCCAGTTTTTACGCATTAGCTACACCCTCCGACATTGCATAAGTAGGATTGGGAACATGTGGTTGTTGATATGTAGTTGATGAGGTAGGAACCTAATACCTTTGATCACCCCGGAATATACGTTATGCTCAAATTGCTTAGCCATGCTCGTAGACCGGGATTGGTATATGAGAATCAAGCAAGTTGTGCGAGATAATAACTAAGGGAAACTTAAGGTGGCTACTTTAATACATATCTGGGTGGATTGGTTGCGGGCACCTGGGGAATCCAGTGTTGTCCTAGGAGATCCCGGGGTACCCGTGCGATCATCCTCTGGAATGCCACCCAGGCTCAAAGGGATCCTAAGATTATTCATGCTCAGAAACTTCCGTGTGCAGCCACAAGCCATTATGGGCGCTGGCATAGTTAAGTTGTGGGAAACGTTTCCATGATGGGCTAGCAAATGTAGGGCAATTGTAGGTGTACCGGCCTATCTATCGGTTAAGGGGACCTCTTCAGAAAGACTATGTCTCGATCGGATGCGATCGAGTCTTGTGGGGAAAAGTGTGCAAACCTCTGTAGAGTGTATAAACAAATCATGATTTGCCGTGTCCCCCGTTATGGACATTTTGAGTATCTTGTATTCGAATTATTGATTGATCTCATCACTTTACTTAATGAATTTGTTGGGTTACTATTATTATTATTATTGCTATTATTATTATTGTTACTTGGTAATTTTGGGATTGAGTTGGGGATACCTTCTCAATGATGGCATAAACTTGGTAGTAAATAAAATCTATTCTTTTGTTGTAGGGAAAAACTAGCTTTATGCAAATTGTTAAACTTAGAGCCCCCACCAGCAAAATATGCATGTAGTGAATGTTATTATTCATCATTGTTCTATAGTGTGATCTCGCCAGCATATTCCATGTGCTGACCTACATGGCTGCAATGTCTCATGTTGCAGAATTTTCAGACGAGGATTAAGGTGCGATAGGTCGTTGTCTTGCACTCAGTTTTGTCGTGGAGTTGGATAGACTCATTTATCTTCGAAGCTTCCGTAATTATTTTTATTAGTTGGCCTTCAGCCATATTATTGAAATAAATACTCTTTATGAGGACCACGATGTAATAAGTGTGTGATTGAACTCTGTTATAATTCCTCGAGTACTGTGTGTGTCAGCATACCAATCCAGGGATGACACTTAAGCACAGAGACTTCGATCCATTGGGATCGGGTCGCTACAAGATGGTATCAGAGCACACACTAACTGTAGGACGTGACCACTAGGAAATGCCACAGGATACTCTTCTCTACTCATTTCTAATTCTTCTCTATTTCTACTCTATAGATGTCAGACCCCAGGAACAAGTTCACTCAGCAGAATGACGACACCCCTTTAGGACAACAATTGAAGGAAGTCACTAAGTGCCTGAACATCAGCATACAAAGCTTCATCGTAACCTTCACAGCAACTTTACCAAAAGAGGAGCGCTGGACGATTCAAGTTCATTTTCCTGGGAGGAATTTTGCACCAATTACCCAGTGTCAGTGTCAAAACCAGCGGATCTCGGGTAGGGGGTCCCAGACTGTGCGTCCAAGGCGGATGGTAACAGGAGGCAAGGACACGATGTTTACCCAGGTTTGGGCCCTCTTCAAGGAGGTAATACCCTACGTCCTGCTTGATTGTTCTTGATGATATGAGTATTACAAGAGTTGATCTACCACGAGATCGTAGAGGCTAAACCCTAGAAGCTAGCCCATGGTATGATTGTATATTGTCCTATGGACTAAACCCTCCGGTTTATATAGACACTAGAGGGGGCTAGGGTCACATAGAGTCGGTTACAAGGGAGGATATCTACATATCTGTACTGCCAAGCTTGACTTCCACGCCAAGGAAAGTCCCATCCAGACACGAGACGAAGTCTTCAATCTTGTATCTTCATAGTCCAACAGTCCGGCTGTCCGGAGACCCCCTAATCCAGGACTCCCTCAGTAGCCCCTAAACCAGGCTTCAATGACAATGAGTCTGGCACGCAGTTTTGTCTTCGGCATTGCAAGGCGGGTTCCTCCTCCGAATACTCCATAGAAGATTTTGGACCCAAGGATAGTGTTCGGACCTAAAAAATAATTTCTGCATACCACCGTAGAGAGAATAATATTTCCACAAATCTAATCTGCTGACGTGTTTTGACAGCACGACGTCACGTCATGGCCCGGTCATTATTTGAACCAGTTTTCCCAACCGACACTGCACATATTGCGAGGCGATTTTCTCGACACGTCTTGCCGAAGCAGAGATCGTGTCCCTCTTATTACGGGATTCTCATCAATACAGACATGGGTAACCCACTTGTACCCGTTAGTATGACTCCTCGATTTTAGGCAAGTCTAAAACGGCCGCGAGGAGGACGCTTGATATTCACCCTCCTTATAAAGAGGCCAAGGCCTATCCTTTCTTCCTCTCGTGCTCAATCGAATCCTTCCCCTGCCTCTAGTTCCAACACCCAAGGCTTAGGTCAGGCGCTTCAGACCTTCAACCATGTCCGGATCCAACCTCCAGGGTCGGTGGATGCCTTCCTCTGTCACAGAGGAGGACATCAAGAAGTTGAGAGAGGCCAGGTATCCGACCGCCGAAATCTCGCACAGGCTGCCCGCTCGAGGGCAGGTCATCCCCACTCATGAATCCAACGAGAGTGTTGTGTTCGCCTCTCACTTCCTCCGAGGGCTAGGCCTCGCTTTGGACCCCTTTGTTAGGGGGCTCATGTTCTATTATGGGATGGATTTCCATGATTTGGCCCCGGATTCCCTCCTTCACATCTCGTCGTTCATCGTCGTATGTGAGGGCTTCCTCCGCATTACCCCTCACTTCGGCCTGTGGCTCAAGACCTTCATTGTGAAGCCGAAGATGATCAAAGGGCGGCACGCAGAGTGCGGAGGTGCCATAATAAGCAAAATTGTTGATGCTCCATGGCCAGAGGGTTCCTTCCCAGAGGTGTCCAGTTTGTGGCAGCGGGAGTGGTTTTATATCACAGCCCCCGGAGTGCCAAGTGGGTAGCCACCCCTACCTTTCGCTCGGCCCCCCCGCCACATCTGATATCATGGATCAGCGAGGGGCTAAACTGGGGTCCAGTAAAGGATGTGTCGATATTGTAGAGTCGCATCCGAGATCTCATTGAGAGAGACGTCAACCTGGTCATGGTGATGCAGGTCATGCTTGTTCACCAGGTCCCGCCTTGCAAACGTAGACCTCTCCGTTTGTGGGAGTTCAACCCGGAGGGACAGCGAATCATTGAACACTTCCTCGGCATGACGCTCGAGGAGATGTACAAGTTGTTCTTCGGACCACAAATAAAGTGTCCGGACACCACCGAGGATGCGGGTCTGAGCTGTAATCGCCCGGATACCCAAGTAAGTAATCCCATGGCCGAACACACTGTTTCTCTCATTTATCATAACAGCATTCTGAAAAGTCGCTCTTTGACCAGGACTAGATAACAAAGGCGAAGATGATCAGGTGTTCGGCCCCCCTTCCCGAGGGCTTGGCCAATCCAGTACTAGACAGAATGCTGGAGCCGGCGCCTTACCAGGTGCCCTCGAAGGAAGATAAAGGGGGAATAGAGAGGCCGAAAGCGAGCCTCACTCGCTACTCGCCCCAACCGGGGGAATGAGCGCCTCCGTGAAGGAGGATAACCAGGGAGAAGAATCTGACATTCCCTCTCCCCGAGGAAGGAAGAGGATCACCTCTGAAGATCCGGAAACAAAGGTTTCCAAACGGGGGAAGAAATCTTCGCCAGAGGGTCCTGCCTTGGGAGGTACTCTTGCCGCACAGTGTCCGCAAGGGAATCAGCCCTCTACCGAGCTGTAAGTAATCAAAAAGTACTTACTAGTGAAAATATCCTACCTTACTTCTGAAGACAATAACCGAAGCTTATATCTTGTAGTTCGGATCGTAGCACTTCTCGACAGAGTTCGTCTTTGGGGGATCTTCTTCCGGAGATTATGAAGAGTGAAACACCTCCCCCTGCCACCCCGCCTCATGAGGCGGGCAACCCTGAAGTGTCATCGCACAGGGTTTCTCCTGATCCGTCAAGGCCAGAGGGTAATCCCTTGGCCACTCGGAGTCCTCAGTATTCGGCTCCTAAAGAGAGCAACAGAAAGAGTCTGGAACCGTACAGTATGCGGTCAGACGCACTGAAGGATCTTCTGGAGCAAGTGGCCATCTCAGAAGCGCATCATGCGCTAATGGGTACGGTAATTGAAAGGATTTCATCCGCTGAAAGCGGATTGCATGAAGCTTTTATGAGTCTGCTGTGAGGCTTTGAGGTACGTGAAATAGTGTATGTTTTTGATAGTACCGCACACGTTAGGTGTGCCCTATGCAGATAGTAGCCCCTGAGACTCTGATTGCCGTCGAAAATGGCGGACAACAGAGGATCATAGTCCCAGGTAATAACCGGACCGCCTTTATGTGCAGGTGGTTGAAGCTAAGGTGGCCAGCTGGACTGATGGGTTTGCCGAGCTAAAGTGGAAACTTGATGCGGCACATGCCGACATCGTGCTTGTCAACAAGCGGCTTGACGAGGCACAGGGTATGTGATTTCTCCGGTGATCAACACATAGTAAGAGAAGCATGATGCCAATATATTTAATATGTTGTGACTACAGATGGATCTGCCACCATGGAGTCCCTTCGGGCGGAGCTTGCCTGAGCAAAGGAACAAGCAAGGAATAGCGATGCGGCCGCTCTAAAGGCGGTCAAAGAGCTGAGGGCTGAACAGGCCGCGCATCGCCAGAGCAAGGAAAGAATGGCCAAGATGGCCGTTGAGTTGAAGGATGCCACTAACCATTACCAGCTTCTTGAAAAGGAAAGCCGAGCGATGGCGACGGACCTGGAGAAGGCCATGGTAGCAGCCAAGGAAGCCCGCTCCAAAATCAGTGCGACGAAGGAGGAGCCGCGTCAAGCTGCGGATATCGTGGCTGGGAAGCCCTTCTTGTTGCGGACTAAGTTCGGAGATCCGAAGTATGCCCCTCTTGATCAACTATGGAGTTCTCCGGACGCCTACGTGGATTTGGCAGCAAGTGCTGCTGATGCACCCCGAATACTTCGACGATCAAAAAGATCGTGAAGTGGAAAAGCTGTTCTGGTCACAATCCCATGCTCCAGTGCATCCGCTGCTACTGAATGAGCAAATGGCCGAGTGGGCCAAGCTCCACAGGTTGTCCGGACATGCCATGAGGACTATTGTGGATCATCTGTCGCCGGGAGGGCCAAAGCCGGATAGCTACTTTAGTTTAGTGCAACAATTCCTTGGTGCTGTGCCGCACATCGATGCTATGAAGAGGTCGGCATGTATAGAGGGTGCGCGGATGGCCTTTGGCCGTGTCAAGACATACTGGGCAGAGATGGAGGCCACCACTGTTGCAACACAGGGTTCGGCTGTGGGACGAGTGGCAGCCGAGCACTACTTTGAAGAAGTCCTTGAGGGCGCTCGTTCGATAGAGGCTCAGTGCTCGAAGAATATTATGTTCTAGTGACATGTATTCCCATTGTAAAAACAATATTATATTGAATTGTAAAGGCTGTGTTTATACTTTTGCCTTAAAGTATTATGATGCCTCCTGTGCGGCCATTTATGTATATATGTATATAACCTGAAAGTTTGCAATCATCGGCTTCCGCCCCCACGCATATAATGCGGGGGTGTTCGCAAAAAACGCGTATTCACACTTGATCCAACGTCTTGGTCCATGAAGGAGGTGGTAGCGCAGCGAAGAGGCAATCGGACTATATTGCTTTAACACTTTCACTTAGCCATAAGAGTTTGAGGGTGGGGCTACTATATAGCCCCTGGTACTTCTGCGCTCGTCCGAATACGGGGCGCGCACGTACATGACCAGGAAACGGCCCTTTGTTAATGCGGAGGAATCCCAAAGATTCCGCTGAGTCATCGAGTGGTTGACCAGTCTCGCGCTACATCATGATAGTCAGTTTTTGGCTTTCTCTACTGAGGTGCTCATCTGGATGAACCAGGGCACAATCGCAGTAGTTCTCCTAGTGCTACCTTAGCCAATATAGCGAAACGTAAGGTACCAAAACATGGGAGTCGGGCAAACCCAACATTTGACCAAAGACATGATTCGGGGCTGATGCATATATGGCCAAACTCGCGACGCCGAACACTCCCTAAGGTATTCGGTCTTTATAACATATGCCGGGCTGAACAATGCCCTTAATAAAACCCCGAGTGTCCAGGTACGTGCAATATCCTGATGTGGCCACATGCCAATGATGTCAGCATCCTTATCGGTTGTATTGAGTATCCGGATGATGTGAACAACAAGATATAGTAAAAAGGTTTACGCAGGGTCTTAATCTGGAAAGAAACCTTTGAGCGGGTCCCTGCTGCACGTCTGCGCCTGTCTCTCCATTGTGTCGTGTCCTAGACGGGTGTAGCACGATTGTCATCTGTAAAAGAGAAGAACTTAGGTGAAAGTTTCCGTTCCAGAAAATTGGTTATGAAAATTCGAGATAAGTCAAGTTTGAGCCGGGCTAGCCCTGATTACACGCGGGAAGCCCCTGGTACCGTCTTATGAGGGTTTTACCATCAAACCAATCTCATGTGTATGTGGTGATGCGTCGGACTCGTCTAACCGTTTCTGTGGTCTTGACGACCTGTCACTTTTTTGTAGTTGGTGAGGCCGTCTAGTGTTCGTCTGTTAAAGCCGCCGCACATTCTTCCCCGCGTAGAGAACGATTAGTGTTTCCACTAACTGTGATGGTGCCCCGTGGACCGGGCATCTTAAGCTTGAGAGAAGCGTAGTGCGGTATTGCATTAAAATGAGCGAAAGCCGCTCTTCCGAGTAGTGCTTGATAGCCACTTCGGAATGGAGCGATGTAGAAAGTTAACCTTTCGCTTCGGAAGTTGTCGGGAGAGCCGAATACAACCTCTAGTAATAGAGAGCCCGTACAGCGGGCCTCTAGGCCTGGTATTACTCCCTTGAAGGCAGTATTACTGTGGCTTATTTGTGTCGGGTCTATCCCCATTTTGCGGACTATGTCCTGATATATCAGATTTAGACTACTACCGCCGTCCATGAGGACTCGTGTGAGATGGTATCCATGTATTATTGGGTCTAACACCAAGGCAGCCAATCCTTCATGTCGGATGCTTGTCGCATGATCCCTGCGATCAAAAGTGATCGGGTAGGCCAACCAGGGGTTGGACCTAAGGGTGACGGGCTCTATGGCCCGTGTCTCTCGGAGTGCATATTTGCTTCTCCTCTTCGTCACATGGATCATTGAGGGAGTCCTGGATTAGGGGGTCTTCGGACAGCCGGACTATTGGACTATGAAGATACAAGATTAAAGACTTTGTCCCGTGTCTGGATGGGACTCTCCTTGGCGTGGAAGCCAAGCTAGGCAATATGGATATGTAGATTTCCTCCCTTGTAACCAACTCTGTGTAACCCTAGCCCCCTCCGGTGTCTATATAAACCGGAGGGTTTAGTCTGTAGGACAACATGCAATCATACCATAGGCTAGCTTCTAGGGTTTAGCCTCTATGATCTCGTGGTAGATCAACTCTTGTAATACTCATATCATCAAGAACAATCAAGTAGGATGTAGGGTATTACCTCCATCAAGAGGGCCCAAACCTGGGTAAACATTGTGTCCCCTGCTTCCTGTTACCATCCGCCTTAGGCGCACAGTTCGGGACCCCCTACCCGAGATCCGCCGGTTTTGACACCGACATTCGTGCTTTCATTGAGAGTTCCACTGTGTCATCATCATAAGGGGGGATGGCTCATCTCGTTGTCAAGGACAACATCACTTCTGGGGGATCCTTGGCTGTAGGCCAAACTCTCCGACTAGGCGGCTTTGTCATGACCGCCCGCTCGGCCGTTGCATCGACGATGACTTCTCGGGCCATCGAAAATAACCTCCGCATCGGCTCAAAATTTTCCGAGCAGATGGATCCAATGGAGCTCTCCTCCTTGAACGAGATTTTGGATCGCATCGCCGCTTTGGGAGTCGCTGCGGACTACAATTAACCAAAGGGAGATTAACTCTCCGCCGGTTACCCATCAAATAGCGGTGGTGGAGGAACAACGCGGTGGTTCTCCCTCTATCCTGAGGACGAACTATGTCCGGATTCCCAAGCTCCCCGAGCCGGATACCCGCTCATGGGAGGACATCGCCCTAACCTTGAACCTAGAATCGGGTCGCATACTAAACCCGGGGAGCAACATCCCAAAGCCCGAACTTCCAAGATCGGAAACTCCCCTGCCCCAGGATCTCAGATTGGGTCAAGGTCTGGAGTTAAATCCACCCACCCAGATACAAACGATCTTTCCCACATTAGGCAAGCATCCCAATAGACAGTACATCACTATTGGGCCAGATTCCTCCTTGTAATGAACAAGGTCAAGGACTATCGCGAGGAAGACGCAATTTAGTTCTTTTGCAACAATTGCACGGACAAGGGAATCCTCAACGCCATAAGTCGCAGTGACATAGCACACTTTGCTGACTTGGCGGCCATAGTACAGAAATACTGTGCGATGGAAAGCGCCTGGAAAACCCAAACACAATTTTGGGACAATCCGGCTCTAACAAAATCCCTAGTCCGAACTAAAAGGGTGCACTCTCATAAGTCGCCCGACTCAATTACAAAGAAGCAAAAGCCCACTACAGGGCGTGGAACCGTATTGGAGGGATGGCTTAACGGGCCCTACAAAATTCATAGTACGGCGGACACCATACCAACACATAGCCTTAGAGAATATTGGGTACTCCGGCAGGTGGCCAAGAGCGGTGAGGATCTCCTCATCCAAAACACCCCAGAACCCTCCCGCAGATAACAATACAGTATTAATAGTCTTCGAGACCTTCACCTCACATAATAGGCGTAAGCGAGCATTCCGCAGCCTTGCCGAAGTCTGCCACGTAGCAGCAATAAATCCATGGAGCGACATGGTCATTACTTTCAATGCCAGTGACGAACCTAAATTCCAAACAGCCCAAGCACCAGCCGCTCTGGTCCTCAGTCCAATTGTGGACGGCTCTCGGCTCACTTAAGTGCTCATGGACGGCGGCAGCGGATTAAACATCATTTATGAGGACACTCTTAAAAAATGGAAATAGACAGCAACCGTATTGAGCAAAGCACCACGACCTTCCGAGGAATCATCCCTAGTCGGGAGGCACGTTGCGCTGGGAAAATCACACAAGATGTGGTATTCGGCACTCCGGAGAATTACAGGTCCGAAGAAATCACATTCCAAGTGGCCCCGTTCAGTAGCGGATACGACGCCCTTCTAGGGCGGGAGGCATTCACAATTTTCCAAGCCATACCCCATTACGGGTACATGAAGCTCAAAATGCCCGGACCCAATGGAATCATCACTCTAGCTAGTGATCCGGACATAGCACTCTGCACCGAGAACAAAATAGCCGCACTGGCCCTCGAGGCATTATCGGAAGCCCTTGTGGCGGAGGTGTTAACCGCGCTGCGCTCCATAGTGGATAGGGACGACATGATACTAGACAAAAGATCCAAGTCCACCTCCTTTAAACTAGCAGATGAAATAGTCAAATTCCAAGTCCAGCCAATGGACCCCACAAAAACAGCGTCCATTGGGGCATAGTTAAACCCCGTCGTAGACACCGCACTACGGGAGTTCCTGCGCAAGAATTGGGACATATTCACCTGGCATCCTTCAGACATGCCAGGAATCCCACGTAGGCTGGCCGAGCATAGCCTTAACATTCTAAAAGGATTCAGACCGGTCAAGCAGACTCTTCGGCGCTTCTCTGAACCTAAGCGACAAGCCATGGGAGAGGAGCTAGCCAAATTACTGGAGGCCGGATTCATTAGAGAAATAAATCATCCGGACTGGTACTAGAGGTCGGATTCACTAGAGAAATAAATCATCTGGACTGGCTAGCAAACCTAGTGATGGTGCCAATGAAGGATAAATCCTGGCGCCTATGCGTCGACTTCAAGGATCTTAATAAGGCTTGCCCAAAGGATCCCTTCCCCCTCCCTCGCATCGATCAAATTATCGACACTACCGCAGGACATGACTCATTGTGCTTCCTCGGTGCATACTCCGGTTACCACCAAATTAAGATGGCGGAGTCCGACCAAGCCGCAATGGCATTTATCACTCCATACGGCCCCTTCTGTTTTAATACAATGGCCTTCGGGCTCAAAAACGCCGGCGCAACTTATCAGCGCATGATTCAGACATGTCTGGAAAAGCAGATCGACAAAACAGTGGAGGTATACGTCGATGATGTGGTCGTTAAAACGAGACATGTCGACTCCTTAATAGACGACTTGAGGCTCACGTTCGACAATCTCCGAACATACGACATTAAGCTCAATCCGGAAAAATGTGTTTTCGGCGTACCCGCCAGAAAGCTCCTGGGCTTTATCGTCTCCAGCAGAGGAATTGAAGCAAATCCGGCCAAAATCCGGGCTCTATCGCAGTTGGCTATCCCAACTGACCTCAAGCAAATCCAGAATTTAACTGGATGTGTGGCGGCTTTAAGTCGTTTTATCTCCCGACTAGGAGAAAAGGCACTCCCCCTTTATCACCTTCTTTGGCGCACCGAACACTTCGAGTGGGCGGACGCAGCCATGGTCGGACTGGAAGAAATGAAAGCCATCCTGGCCACCAACCCAATCTTGGCCGCCCCAACTATTGGAGAACAAATGCTATTATATATAGCGGCAACTCACCAAGTTGTGAGCGCAGTGCTCGTCGTCGAACGAGAGATGGACGGACATAAATTCCCACTTGAAAAGCCGGTATATTATGTATCCACCGTCCTCACTCCATGCAAATCACGATACCCACATTATCAAAAGATAGCATACGCGGTATTCATGGCATCCCAGAAATTACGACACTACTTTCAAGAGTGTTCAGTTACGGTGGCCTCCGAAGTACCACTCAATGGCATAATAAACAACCGCGATCCCACGGACCGGATTGCCAAATGGCCTATTGAGCTCCTCTCGTTCGACATAACATATAAACCACGGCGAGCCATTAAGTCGCAAGTACTGGCCGATTTCGTATCCGAATGGACGGAAGACGAACTCCCTAAAGAGTACGGCGCGTACTCCAATTGAATCATGCACTTCAACGACTCTAAAATGCTGGCTGGTCTGGGGGCTGGCGTCATCCTGACATCCCCCACTGGAGATACAGTGCAATACGTACTCCAAATACTATATACAGACTCCAATAATGCAGCCAAATACGAGGCCCTATTACACGGTCTCTAGATGGCAGTCTCCATGGGCATTCAACGCCTGGAGGTGCGTGGGGCCTCGAACCTCGCAATATCCCAAATAAATGGAGACTTCGACGCCAAGGATCTGAAAATGGCGGCATATCGCAACGCTGTCCTCAAAATGTCAGCTCGGTTTGAGGGGCTTAAATTCCACCATGTGGCTCGGGAAAACTACCAGGCGGCGGACATCCTCGCCCGTATCGGCGCTAAATGCGACCCTGTCCCACCGAACATCTTCCTGGAAAACCCGTTTAAACCATCCGTGGTATGGGAAGGGAACACTGGCAACAATAGTCCAGACTCGGCCACAACCCCAGATACCGAACACTCTGACACAATCAGAGGCTCTGCCATCGAAATAACACCTTCAGCCCACATAATAATGGCCGTCATCGCCTCGTGGACAGAACCATTCCTGGCCTACCTAACCAGGCAGGAACTACCCGAGGACCAAAATGAGGCATGCTGCATAGTGCGCCAATCTAAAGCCTACAAGGTCCACGAGGGAGAGCTTTATAAGAAAAGCACTACCAGAGTCCTTCAAAGGTGCATCTCCAAAGAGGAAGGGCGGAAGATTTTGGCAGAAATCCATGCCGGACTCGGCGGCCATCACGCTGCAGCTCGGGCCCTCGTAAGCAAGGCCTTCCGTACATGTTTTTATTGGCCGACGGCCCAGGCAGATGCGCAGCATCTGGTCCAGCATTGCGTCGGTTGCCAGCTATTTGCAAACCAAAGCCATATGTCGCCTACCGCTCTCCAAACAATCCCCATTACTTCGCCCTTTGCAGTCTGGGGGCTTGATATGGTCGGACCCCTTAAAGGGGGAACCCATAAGAAAAAATACTTACTAGTCATGGTGGATAAAATCACCAAATGGATAGAAGCCAAACCTGTCAAAATGGCTGAATCCAGACCGGTGATAGACTTCATATCCGGGGTCGTACACCATTATGGCGTCCCCCAGAGCATCATCACTGACAACGGCACGAGCTTTATAGCCGACGAGGTGAAACTTTGGTGCAGCAACATGGGCATCAAGCTCGATTATGCTTCTGTCTATCACCCGCAAACTAATGGTCAAGTCGAGCGAGCGAATGGTCTTATTATGAGCGGCATTAAACCCAGATTAGTGCGGTCCTTAAAGGAGTCAAACACGCACTGGGTAGAGGAGCTCGACTCCGTACTATGGGGGCTGCGGACCACGCCGAATCGCACTACCGGATACACACCGTTCTTCATGGTATACGGCGCAGAGGTGGTCCTGCCTTGCGACATAATTCATGACTCACCTCGAGTGCGCATGTATGAAGAAAAAGAGGCTGAGCTCGATCGGCAGGACAGTTTGGACGCCCTAGAGGAGGAGCGCGATGTGGCAAAGGCCCGTTTTGCATTCTATCAGCAACAGGCTCAAGGTATCAAAGCAGAGAAGTACGGGCCAAAACCTATAACGTTGGTGAACTAGTTCTACGCCTGTCGGAGAAGAAAAAGAACAAGCTCAAGCCCAAATGGGAGGGCCCCTTCATTATTGACCAGGTTCTGACCGGTGGAGCATACCGTCTGCGGGATGCATCGGATAATCGACTCGAGCCAAACCCATGAAATGCAGCCACACTCCAAAGATTCTATGCCTAGCACCGGACTCTATGTTCGTATCCTCACCTCCGTCAATTTTTTGCATATCTGTCTTTTCTCTCTTTCTCTGTTTTAACTCTCTTCAAGGCCCTTAAAGGCTATACTTGTGTCCTGGCTACACAATCTTGATATGCTACCCGCGCTCATTATACCTGGGGGCTTCTTATATAGAAGCTTAATCTAACTATTTTACTGGGCTTTACGTCCCATACATGTGTTATTCTTCCGCATGTACCTTTTTCGCCATTATATGCATCGATATGATTTAAGTTTTGGCCAAGCTGGGTTGCTTGGCTCTTGTATTTATGCCCTAGGTTCCCGTTAATTCGGCTAGGGCATAAGGGGAGCACCTCTGCAATTGTTACTGCCGGGTCAGCCGGATGT
Organism: Triticum monococcum; assembly: GCA_034509565.1. Lineage (NCBI taxonomy): Eukaryota > Viridiplantae > Streptophyta > Magnoliopsida > Poales > Poaceae > Triticum > Triticum monococcum. Next base: position 483,874,459 of record CM067843.1, read on the forward strand.
GTACCTCAAACTGGGTGAACCCGAAAGCTAGTGTTCTTAAGGGAATATTCGGTCGGTGAATAAAAGATGACTTTTATCTAATTTGCAACATGCCCCCAGATGTTTATATCCTGCGTCTCTTTTCGCAGTTCGGATATGCACATTAGGGCATGCGTACCCAGGGAAAGGAACCCTTAATGGAACTATTCTCCCGGGAAGATGTTTCTTACTACCCATGTAATAAAACATAACTATTTGGGTACTTGTCAGTTCAAGAACTTATGACCCCTATGCCTGGTATCCATGCATGCCCCGGTTTTTACATAACCGAGCGGGTATTCGGATACACTCCGTACTGTCGGGTCCAGAGGTCGAAGCGAAAAGGTCCGCCATGACAAATGATTCACAATCCGGCTAGGGACATTACATATGTCACTTGAATTACACAGTCGCTAAGACTGATTCACTTCTTCTTCTATACCATCCAATAGGCTGTCTAGCCTACAATCCTGTTGGGAATACTTTGCGGCTAATTCTACTTGATCATACACTAAACTAACGGGGATCTCTTTCCCATCGGGCCCCACAGGTCCGACCTCGGCCATGTGGTTTGGGTCTGCTTTGGTATATCGTGTCTTCACCATAGCCCAGGCTTCCCTTGCACCTTGTCGGTAGGCTGATATCTTCCATAATCGGAAGCACCACCGCGCTCCTTTGAGCTTCTCTATAAGCTCCCCCATGCCTCCTGGCGAGGACGCGGATGGCCACAAGGCTTGGGCAATACCCTGCATCACCTGCCGAACTTGCTCGTGCAGTTGTGAGAGCTCTGGTAGAAGATCACCCGAAGACCCTGGCATCTCCTCCACGGGATGACCCGTCAGCATACCTGTAGACATAACGCTATTAACCGGCTTCTTCGCCGAACTCCTTTAAAATTTCGTTCAAGCACTTACTAAAAATGCCGCGCCAAAGCCGTTTATTCTCCTTCACGGAGTCCGCAAGCTGGGCTCGGACATCTTTCAGTTCCACGCCCAGCCAGATATTGGCGTCTTGGAAATCATTTTTCTCCTGCCTGACTCGGATCAGCACGCGCTCGTCAGCATTTCGCTGTCGATCATCACGTGTCGCATCCATCTCCACGGCCTCCGGATTCACTCCGGGGCCACCTGCAACATCTATTGTTAGGTTTGCATACATGTCGCATACTATTTGGTACCTGTATTCTTTGAAATGGATACAAGTGTTACCAGAGGGACCCTTCTCGGACTCCTTCAACGCGGCAACAGCGGCTCCTAGCTGGGCCTTGCACTCGTCCAGGTCTTGAGACAATTGGGAATTCTTCTCCATAAGAACCTGCACAACTAATGATCCTTAAATCAGTTGCGTCAACTATTTCAAGTCTCAGGGGCTACTGATACATATAATCGTCAGATTTGCTTACCCGTATATCCCTTACATACTGGTCCGTGGCTCTGGCTAGACCATTTTGAGCAGCACGGATGTACGCGTCTCTGGAATTGAAGGCATCAGATGCCTCTGGTGAGAAACAAGCGTCACGGGGTACGGCCCGATGACGCCTGTGATTCATGGCGCTCTCCACTTTGGAATTTGTAGCGGATAGTCTGTCCGCATCCTCTGTAGGAGGATCATCTGACGTCTGCCCCGCGTTAGCTTCTGCCTCCATGTCCGGCCCTGGAGCCCGACTGGTTGAGGCGTGATCGGCAGCCTCTCCGGATCTAGTCCGGCAAGCGTTTTTCTGCTAAGAAACATGGACGTCATTATATTTGAAGAAAGACGACAACCACAGTGTGAGGTTTTGCGTCATACCTCTGTGTCGGCGTCTCCGTCCTGACCGCCTTCCTTTTTGGCCTACCCAGCTTCAGTGCCTCTTCTTGGTGAGTTGCTGCGGGTTCGGCACGGCATCCCGAATGCCTTCCCTGTAAAACACCATATGTGTACGGTAGGTGAAGTGCATAAAAGGGGATCCTTTTGGGAGTTGGGACTTTGTTTTTTCTTACGTGCGACGCAGGGAGTAGTCCGGGATAGTCGGCCGTTATGGCCACCATGGTGTCATCACAGCTCAATTGATAGAATTGCCTGTCTATCAACTCCATGAATATCTCCGGATCCTCTTCGAGTCTGGGATCGAGGGCCCGGCCAGGGTCCTCTGGTTGTGGAGGTGGGCTGTTGACCTCCCTTATAACTTTTCGCAGTTCCTGCCGTGAAATGCCAAGGTGAGTACCTACGACGAAGAATGCGGGAAGGATGGGAGTAAAGAGGTACAACTCACCCACCTTGGAGGGTTGTACATGGAGAATCCATCCCGTGGCTTGATACGGATGAACTCCTCTTCCTCTCCCTTGAACAACTCGGACATAATTTTTGCTAAAGCAGCAGCGGAGTCCGGTCCCTTACGCCCACAACGGGTGGCATCATCTTCCCTGTTAAAACACCATAGGGGGTGCCCTCGATATTGAAGTGGCTACACTCCCCGCATTATGCATATTGACATAACCTCGATTATTGTTAGTCCTTGATTGAGACAGCGCTTTAATCCGGTTCATCAGGTAAAGGACTTCTCCGTTGTCTTCCTCCTGGGGGCTCCGTGGGCGCTAGCTTCGGTGTTTCTTCAGAGGAACATTGTTGAACTCAGGAAGACCTCGCCGAACAGGGTCTGGAAGGGGGACGTCCTCCATGTAAAACCACTCCGAAGGCCAGTCTTCGGACGTCTTCTGCGGAGTACCGGACAGATATCTGGTCTCGGCGATGCGCCATATTTCGGCTCCACCCACCTGATAAAGTGACCCCTTCTGTGTGCGGGGCACAAGGCAAAATAACCTTTTCCACAGCTCGAAATGAGCCTCGCAGCCCAGAAAACATCTCACAAAGGGCAACATAACCAGCGATGTGTAATATGGAAGCAGGGGTGAAATTATGCAGTTGGAGGCCGTAAAACTCCAGGAGCCCGCGGAGGAACGGATGAATTGGAAATCCGAGTCCCCTTAGTAAGTAAGGTACAAGGCATACCCGCTCCCCCTTAGAGGGACTGGGGAAGCTCTGCGCTTGCTTCCCGTCATTATAGGTGGCGAGCCCGGCTCGGACGGGGACCATATACGCTGGAGGGAGAAATCCCTGGGTCTGCAACTCTACTAATCGGCTGTGCGGGATGGAACACTTCTCCCAATCACTGGGCTTAGGGCTACGGGAGCCAGAGGAGGAGTTGCGGTGGTCGGCCATGATGGAATGGATTTTTCCGAGCACGCTCCGATGGATTCTCGTCGTGGGAGGATGGTGTGGATTGGATCTAAGAATCCCCATCCCTTTAATAGACGATTTATTTACCGGGCTAGGGGGCGAATGTAAAAACACCCTGGCTCCTCGCATTCGCTCGATGCGTGGAAGATGGCCCTTATTGGGCGCAGAAGCCAAGAAGTCCAACATTTATGGGAGTCGGGCACTACTTAGCAGATATTCAGGATTTGGATAAGAACCCGCCTTGCAATGCCGAAGACAATACTGCGCGTCAGACTCATCACCATTGAAGCCTGGTTCAGGGGCTACCGAGGGAGTCCTGGATTAGGGGGTCTCCGGACAGCCGGACTATATCCTTTGGCCAGACTGTTGGACTATGAAGATACAAGATTGAAGACTTCGTCCCGTGTCCGGATGGAACTCTCCTTGGCGTGGAAGGCAAGCTAGGCAATACAGATATATAGATCCCCTCCCTTGTAACCGACTCTGTGTAACCCTAGCCCCCTCCGGTGTCTATATAAACCAGAGGGTTTAGTCCGTAGGACTACATGCAATCATACCATAGGTTAGCTTCTAGGGTTTAGCCTCTACGATCTCGTGGTAGATCAACTCTTGTAATACTCATATCATCAAGAACAATCAAGCAGGACGTAGGGTATTACCTCCATCAAGAGGGCCTGAACCTGGGTAAACATCGTGTCCCCTGCTTCCTGTTACCATCCGCCTTAGACGCACAGTTCGGGACCCCCTACCCGAGATCCGCCGGTTTTGACACTGACAATCATGTTTACTGTTTTAACCTCAGGTGGGAATTTTTGCTGTCCTCCAGTGCTTTGCTGGCGAGGTTCATCCTCGTCTTCGCTTGGTGTCTCCCCCCTTTGTGTTCGTCGTTTAGCTTACCGGCCTGCTTGAAGACCCAGCATTCTCTGTGGGTGTGGTTTGCAGGTTTATCGGGGGTGCAGTGAATCTGACATAGTTTTTCAAGAATCCTGTTTAGGCCAGACGGTCCCTCTCTACTGCCTTTGAATGGCTTTTTCCGCTGACCAGGTCGAGAGCCCCTGAATCCGGCGTTTACCGTTGTATTATCTGGGCTATCTTCTTTATTTCGACGCTTGTTTTTATTGCGTCATCGTTTTCCATTGCCATCCCTTACTTCAGATGTGCTTGGGTCGCTGGTGCTACTATGGGCTAACCAACTATCTTCGCCCGCGCAAAAGCGGGTCATGAGGCTTGTCAGGGCTACCATTGTTCTCGGTTTTTCTTGGGCGAGGTGTCTGGCGAGCCATTCGTCTCGGACGCTGTGTTTGAAAGCTACTAAGGCTTCGGCATCCAGACAATCGACGATTTGGTTCTTCATAGTGAGAAACCTATTCCAAAGCTTTCGGGCTGACTCTCCGGGCTGTTGAATTATATGACTTAAATCGTCTGCATCCGGAGGTCGGACATAGGTCCCTTGAAAATTAGCCCAAAAAGCGTCCTCGAGCTCCTCCCAACTTCCAATTGACTTTTCGGGGAGGCTTTTTAGCCAGTGTCGAGCTGGCCCTTTAAGCTTAAGGGGTAAGTATTTAATGGCATGGAAATCGTCTCCGCGAGCCATATGGATATGGAGTATAAAGTCCTCAATCCAGACCCCAGGGTCTGTGGTCCCATCATACGCCTCCATGTTCACTGGTTTGAATCCTTCTGGGAATTCATGATCCAGCACCTCATCGGTGAAACATAGGGGGTGTGCGGCACCCCTGTATTTGGATGTACCATGGTGTTCGGACGGTTATAGTATTTGGTTTTGATTTCGTACCAGAGCGCACTTCCTAGATCCATAGATGGATCTGGTCGTACCGGATTTTTGGTGCAAGTCCTCACGTAGATTGTGTGTTGACTTATGTGTGACCTTGTTAGCCGCTCTATCACGGTCACAAGGTGGTTGATCCGGCCAGTTGGCCGTTTCATTTTTCGGCTGTGTGGGCTCTAAGGCCTCATCGTCGAATTCAGGTAGTAGCTTGCGCTTTGGATAGCTCTTTGTGTGGTAACTTCCACTATGCTTTTCTGCGTTGTCGAGCACTTTGTTCCACCTGCTGTTGAGCGTATTTTGTGCGGCCTTAAGCCTTTTCTTATGCTTCTTCAGACTCCTCGTTGTGGCAATAAGACTTCTACGGAGGTTCTCTTGCTCCAAGTGCATTTCCGGGATGATGTGTGCATCTTCGTCTGAACTGTTTTCCTCCCCAGAGGGGGTTTGATGAGGTTTATCCTCGGCGTCGCCGTGTTCGGACGTCGGATCCGTACTATGTTCGCCGCTTGCAGCTTCGTCATGCTCTACCGCCGGGGCGATGTGGTTGTCGTTTCCTCTAGAGTCAACTGGAGTGTTATTTTCTCTTGCATTGTTATCGTTGTTTATGATATGGTGGGACTTAGGGCGGCGCCGCTGACGTTGGCGCTTGGGTTGCTTCCTGGAGGGGCCATCCTCTGCCGTCTCTTCGCCATTGCCTTCTTTGGGTGTATCCGCCATGTATATGTCATGTGATGAGGTGGCATTCCAGCGCCCTGTGGGTGGTGGTTCCTGTTCGTCTCCTGCATCGTCGTCCATACCATCGATGTCTTCGGAGTCAAAGTCGAGCATGTCAGTTGAATCATCGACAATGGCTACTAAGTGGGTGGTGGGTGGGCAGCGAATTTCATCTTCGTCTGCATCCCATTCTAGCTGGACATAGTTCGACCAACGTTCTCCTGACAGGGAGAGAGACCTTAATGAATTTAGCACATCGCCGAAAGGCGAGTGCTAAAAGATATCCGCGGAGGTGAACTCCATGATCGGCGCCCAGTTGGATTCGATAGGCACGGATGCAGGCGGCTTGGAGTCCGTGGCCGGAGATGAATCCAGTGGTTCGGCAACATGGCTTTCGTAAGGGGTGAAGTCAATATCCGGCTCTATCGCCACTGAGAGTGCAGCCTCCATGGCGGGGTCTATCCCTCCGCTCTTGGATGGCGCAATTTGCTCCGGATTGACAGTCGGAGTAGTTGCAGATGCGATCTCCCGAACACTGTCCGGCGGCAAAGTTATGTCATGCTGGTAGTGTAGTTTAAGTTTCTGAACCTGACCTGGGCCAGGGGCGTAGCTCTTGATCTGCTCCAGATGGCCAAGCGAATTGGCCCGTAGTGCGAAGTCGCCGAATACGAAGATCTATCCGGGAAGGAAAACCTCACCCCGGACCGCATCGTTACCGATGATCGAAGGAGCCATCGAGCCTTACGGCGACGGCACAATGGAACTCTCAATGAAAGCACCAATGTCGGTGTCAAAACCGGCGGATCTCAGGTAGGGGGTCCCGAACTGTGCGTCTAAGGCGGATGGTAACATGAGGCAAGGGACACGATGTTTACCCAGGTTCGGGCCCTCTTGAAGGAGGTAATACCCTAGGTCATGCTTGATTGTTCTTGATGATATGAGTATTACAAGAGTTGATCTACCACGAGATCATAGAGGCTAAACCCTAGAAGCTAGCCGATGGTATGATTGTATATTGTCCTACGGACTAAACCCTCCGGTTTATATAGACACCGGAGGGGGAAAGGGTTACACAGAGTCAGTTACAAGAGAGGAGAACTACATATTCGTACTGCCAAGCTTGCCTTCCACGTCAAGGAAAGTCCCATCCGGACACGAGACGAAGTCTTCAATCTTGTATCTTCATAGTACAATAGTCCGGCCAAAGGATATAGTCCGGCTGTCCGGAGACCCCCTAATCCAGGACTCCCTCACCCAGCCCATCGAGTTTTCCTTTGATGCACCAACCTAGAGCTTAGGAAAGAGCATGGTCGCCCACTTCACCATTGGATGCATAGGCAAGGTGTACAACAAGGATCTTAAAGACACTGTCTATTAGATATGTGGACGCTGGGATGAGCAATGGGAGATGATTTGCACCAGGAAGAATGGATCTATTGGAGCCTACATACAGGAGATGAACCAGCACATTCATCGATATGAGAATCAGATGTGCGCTAACATGATAGATACCAAGAAGATGATGACCTGGAATATGGAACTAGAATAGGAACTTAAGGCAACTCGCGATGGATACGAAGAGGAAATTGATGTGCTACTGGAGCAGAATGAAGACCTGAGGAAAAAGATAGGAATATCTGTGGTGAAGCCCAAACCTGAAGTGGACATTCGTTCTGAAGACTACATCATACTAGATGACACCGACACCGACAGTGATGATGAAGAAGATAGAGATGATGAGGACAATGATGATTTTGAAGATGAAGTTGGAGTAGATATTATGGAATCTTCCACCGATCAAAATTTCTAGTCGACCACCATATTACTATTAGAATTCCTCCAAGTAGTTAGAAATCGTTCACGAGATCTTGTAATAGTAGCTTAGATCAATTGTATGAAATCTTGTTTGAATTGAATGATGTGGATTGAGTATGTTTTGTCTCATGTGCATATGGGTAGTGAAATCTCTCTTTAGGCCCTATTCTGTTCTGTTCTCACCCCACTAACCTATGGGATGCCTCCGAGACGTGACCCTGGATTCACCTTCCCGCCGGAGCTCACCCAGTTGATCCAACAGTAGAATGCCTTGATGCAGTTGCTCGTCCTGAACGAAGGCAACAAGAACAACAACCCACCACCACCACCCAGTTAACAACCTAGCCCGTTTCCTAAGGTTGAATCTGCCGGTGTTCTCTAGCACCACCGAGCCGATTGTTGCTGATGATTGGCTCTGCAAGATCAGAAGAGAGCTAACAACTGCTTAATGCACGGATGTGGAGAAGGTGCGCTTTGCCGCACATTGGCTTGATGGACTCGCAGCCTCATGGTGGGAGAACTACACCACCACCTTCCCCATGGCCAATGTTACATGGGATCAGTTTCAGCAGGCCTTCCGCACCGCACATGTCTCAGCTGGAGCCATGAGTTTGAAGAAGCGTGAGTTCCGCAACTTACGCTAGTGGAATTGTATTGGGGTGTAGTATGTGGATGAGTTCAGCAAGTTATCACGCTACGCCCCAGATGATGTGGCCACAGATGCCGTGAAGCAGGAGAAGTTTCTTGAAGGACTGAATGATGAGCTGAATATGCAGTTTATGGTGGCAACATTCACCAACTACCAGGAGCTCGTAGGCAGGGCCCTCATGATCGCAGGCAAGCAGCAGCAGATAGAGAACCGCAAGAGGATGTATGGACAGGGGAAGTACAACTCTGGAGCTCAGTAAAAGCCCCGCTATTCCCCGTACTTGGGAGGACACACTCATACCCATGTAGGACATAACCATGGAGGTCATTCTCACAATGGAGGAAATTCACACAACCACAGTGGCCCAGAGAATGGTAATGGGAGTGGAAGAAACAACAGTCAGAGCTGTTCCTACCCAGCAACCCTGCCAAGAAGGATCTGAGTCACATTACTTCTTACAAGTGCAGGAAGACCGGACACTACGCCAATGACTGTCCTGGGGCAGAGAATGTAAATGGCAATGGAAGCTCGGGAAAGAAGCCCAACCCTTTCACCAGGGGACAGGTGAATCATGTCGACATGGAGGAAGTTGACGAGCAGCATGACGCAATTGTTGGTTAGTTTTTGATTAAGTCATATACATTGACACTAGTGCATCGCATTCATACATATCAAGGGGATTTGTGGACAAGTTTAAGTTGCGAACCATAGCCCTTAAGATAACTATGTTAGTAAGCTCACCAGGAGCGGAGTATATGTCTAGCCAGGGATGTTTTCAGTTGTTGTTGACCATAGGTAGGCGTGTTTTTCCCACGTACCTCATTATTATGGAATCATAAGGATTGTATGTGATACTAGGCATGGATTTTCTATCCAAGTATGGGGGAAACATCGATTGTTCTAGTAAGTTAATTCTTCTCACCACCCTAGAGGAAAAACGGATCAAGTATGTGTCCAGGCATGCGCCAAGGAGGACTCGAGTAAATTCACTCTCGGGAGTTGTTCAGGAGAAAGTGCCAGTTGTGAAAGGTTATCCCGATGTATTCCCGGAGGAATTACCGGGCATGCCACCACACTAAGACATAGATTTTTTGATTGAGTTATTGCCAGGCACCGGACCAATATCTAAGAGACCATATCGGATGCCCACAAATGATCTAGAGGAAATTAAGAAGTAGATTAAGGAGTTGTTGGAGAAAGGTTATATTCGACCAAGTTCATCATCATGGGGAGCCCCGGTGCTTCTAGTTGAGAAGAAGGATGGATCCTTGAGAATGGTAGTTGATTATCGAGCATTGAATGAGGTGACGATCAAGAACAAATATCCTCTACCGATGAAAAATGATTTTTTTGACCAGCTGTAGGGAGCTAAAGTTTTCCCCAAGATCGATCTTCGATCAGGATATCACCAGCTGAAGATCCAAGAACAGGATATACCTAAGACTGCGTTTACCACAAGGTATGGGCTATATGAGTACACGGTCATGTCTCTTGGTTTAACTAACGCCCCAGCCTACTTTATGAGTATGATGAATAAGGTGTTCATGGAGTTCTTGGATAAGTTTGTTGTGGTGCTCATTGATGACATGTTGGTGTACTCGGAGAATGAAGAAGAACACAAGGAACATTTGCGCTTAGTTCTCGAGAAACTCGGGGAACATCAGCTATATGTCAAGTTCAGCAAATGTGATTTTTGGTTGAAGGAAGTTGGATTTCTCAGACATGTTATATCAGGAGAAGGAATAGCAGTAGACCCCTCCAAGGTTCAATCCATCACCGAATGGATGGCACCCACCTCAGTGGGAGAGATACACAGTATCCTTGGACTCGCAGGATATTATCGGAGATTTGTTGAGAATTTTTCCAAGATTGCGAAGCCGCCGTCGCGGAGATCCCCCGCCGTCGACGAAACCGCCGAGAACTGTCAGTAAAAACTGTGGCCGAACCGCTCGGATTTTTTTCGGTTTTCCTCGGCTTTTTTTTAAACGATCTATTTTATTTAGCGAACGTTCATTCGTTTAGGTTCTATAGTGCATCGTTTCATTAGATTTGTTTCGGTAGCGAACGATCGTTCGGTAGGTTTTTTCTTTTTATTTTAGTTTTCGGCCAGGGACCCATCCATGAATATTTTCTTCACAGATTAGTCCTTGTTCGTCAAACGGTCACAACTTTTTGCTTGTTTATCCAAATCCAATGAAAGCAATGCCAAATTCTTCATTAAGATCCCATCTATCCAGATAACCAACTCAAACATATTTTTGAAAGTTTAAAATTTGATTTCAAGCAAATTTGAATTTGAACTTCTTTTGATCATAATTTGAGTTTCGTAATTCTGATTTGGTTGATTCTTTTTGCAAATCAAAGTTCTTGACCTAAACTTTATGTTAAGATCTTTTTCTTCGGTTATTCTTTGCATCTTCGTGCTTCAGTGCATATGTATGCTATTGCTTGTCTACGATTGATTTTCCGGAGTGTGAAGCTTGCTACTACGAATCTCCAGGGTTTACCGATCGTCAGCAAGGCAAGTTAAACTTTTGATCATACTCTTTATTACCCAGTTTTTATGCATTAGCTACACCCTCAAACATTCCATGAGTAGGATTGGGAACATGTGATTATTGCTATGTAGTTGATGAGGTAGGAACCTAATACCTTTGATCACCCCATGAATATACGTTATGCTCAAATTGCTTAGCCATGCTCATAGACGGGGATTGGTATGTGAGAATCATGCAAGTTGTGAGAGATAATAACTAAAGGAAAATTAAGGTGGCTACTTTGATACACATCTGAGTGGATTGATTGCGGGCACCTGGGGAATCCAGTGTTGTCCTAGGAGATCCCGGGATACCCATGTGATCATCCTATGGAATGCCACCCAGGCTCAAAGGGATCATAAGATTATTCATGCTCAGAAACTTCTGTGTGCAGCCACAAGCCATTATGGGCTCTGGCATAGTTAAGTAAGTTGTGGGAAACCTTTCCATGATGGGCTAGCAGATGTAGGGGAATTGTAGGTGTACCGGCCTATGTATCGGTTAAGGGGACCTCTTCAGAAAGACTATTTGTCGATCTTTCGATCATGGATGCGGTCGAGTCTTGTGGGGAAAAGTGTGCAAACCTCTGTAGAGTGTATAAAGAAATCATGATTTGCCGTGTCCCCCGTTATGGACATTTTGAGTATGTGGTTTTTGAACTATTGACTGATCTCATCACTTTACTTAATGAATTTGTTGGGTTATTATTATTATTATTATTATTATTATTATTATTGTTACTTGGTAATTTTGGTATTGAGTTGGGGATACCTTCTCAATGATGGCATAAACTTGGAAGTAATAAAATCTATTCCTTTGTTGTAGGGGAAAACTAGCTTTATGAAATTGTTAAACTTAGAGCCCCCACCAGCCAAATATGCATGTAGTGATAGTTATTATTCATCATTGCCCTATAGTGTGATCTTGCCAGCATATTCCATGTGCTGACCTACATGGCTGCAACGTCTCATGTTGCGGAATTTCAGACAAGGATTAAGGTGCGATAGGTCGTTGTCTTGCACTCTGTTTTGCTATGGAGTTGGATGGACTCATTTATCTTCGAAGCTTCTGCAGTTATTTTTATTAGTTGGCCTTCAGCCATATTATTGTAATAAATACTCTTTACGAGGACCTCGAAGTAATAAGTGTGTGATTGAAGTTTGTTATAATTCCTTGAGTATTGTGTGTGTCAGCATACCGATCCAGGGATGACACTTAAGCACAGAGAGTTCGATCCATTGGGATCGGGTCGCTACAGGTCAGCGCACTATGGATGAGTGCATGCGCCTACAAGCAAGAGAAGTCTTTTGTCACCGGGTCCATAAAAGACCTTGTGCCTGTCTATGACACTATGCACCATATCTTGAGGTATACTCTCACTCCAAAGTCAGCTGATTCCCAGAACATTCGGAGTTACAAGTTGGATGTCTTTGTGTACCTGCATAGAAAGAAGAGAGTGGATGTTCTGGACTTCATGTTCTATGAGCTTTGTCAGTGTGTGCAAGAGAACAAGTCCTTGATCTATGCTCCATTCATCCAGGCGTTGATTGAGACCGTCTTCCCGGCACCATATGAACTGTGGTTTGGCAAGAAACCCAAGTTGTCGTTTCTTAATGTTTGGGGCCGCGATGCTTATATGAAAGAAGCTTCAACCTGATAAGCTCGAACCCAAATCGGAGAAATGTGTCTTCATAGGATACCCAAAGGAGACTATTGGGTACACCTTCTATAACAGATCTGAAGGCAAGACATTCCTTGCTAAGAATGGATCCTCTCTAGAGAAGGAGTTTCTCTCGAAAGAAGTGAGTGGGAGGAAAGTAGAACTTGATGAGGTAACTGTAGCTTCTCCCAAATTGGAAAGTAGTTCATCACAAAAACCAGTTCTAGTGATTCATACACCAATTAGTGAGGAAGTTAATGATGATGATCATGAAACTTCAGATGAAGTTACTATCGAACCTCATAGGTCAACCAGAGTACGATCCGCACCTGAGTGGTACGGTAATCCTGTTCTAGAGGTCATGTTACTTAACCATGACGAACCTATGAACTATGAGGAAGCGATGATGAGCCCAGATTCCGCAAAATGGCTTGAGGCCATGAAATGTGAGATGGGATCCATGTATGAGAACAAATTATGGACTTTGATTGACTTGCTTGATGATCGGCGAGCCATTGAGAATAAATGGATCTTCAAGAGGAAGATGGGCGCTGATAGTAATGTTACTATCTACAAAGCTCGAATTGTCACAAAAGGTTTTCGACAAGTTCAAAGTGTTGACTAGGATGAGATTTTCACACTCGAATCGATGCTTAAAAGTCTGTCTGAATCATGTTAGCAGTTGCCGCATTTTATGGAATCTGGCAAATGGATGTCAAAACTGTATTCCTTAATGGATTTATTAAAGAAGAGTTGTATATGATGCAACCAGAAGGTTTTGTCGATCCTAAAGGTACTAACAAAGTGAGCAAGCTCTAGCGATCCATGTATGGACTGGTGCAAACCTCTCGGAGTTGGAATATACGCTTTGATAGTGTGATCAAAGCATATGGTTTTATACAGACTTTTGGAGAAGCCTGTATTTACAAGAAAGTGAGTGGGAGCACTACAACCTTTCTGATAAGTATATGTGTATGGCATATTGTTGATCAGAAATGATGTAGAATTTTCTGGAAAGCATGAAGGAGTGTTTGAAAGGAGTTTTTTAAAGAAAGACCTCGCTAAAGTTTCTTACATATTGAGCAAGGAACTTGATAAGTTTTTTCAATGAGTACATACCTTGACAAGATTTTGAAGGAGTTCAAAATGGACCAGTCAAAGAAGGTGTTCTTTCCTGTGTTGCAAGGTGTGAAGTAGAGTACAGACTCAAAACCCGACCACGGCAGAAAATAGAAAAAGAATGAAAAGTCATTCGCTATGCCTCAGTCATAGGTTCTATAAAGTACGATATGCTGTGTACCAGACTTATTGTATACCTTAGCATGATTTTGGCAAGGGAGTACAATAGTGATCTCGGAGTAGATCACTGGACATCGGTCAAAATTATCCTTAGAGGACAAAGGGAATATTTCTCGGTTATGGAGGTGATAAAAGAGTTCGTCGTAAAGAGTTATGTTGATGCAAGCTTTTGACACCGATCTAGATGACTCTAAGTCTCGATCTAGATACATATTGAAAGTGGGAGCAATTAGCTAGAGTAGCTCCGTGCAGAGTATTGTAGACATAGAAATTTGCAAAATACATACGGATCTGAATGTTGTAGACCCGTAGGCTCAACTTCTCTCACAAGCAAAACATGATCACTCTTTGGGTGTTAATCACATAGCGATGTGAACTAGATTATTGACTCTAGTAAACCCTTTGGGTATTAGTCACATGAAGATGTGAACTAATCACATAAAGATGTGAACTATTGGTGTGAAATCACATGACGATGTGAACTAGATTATTGACTCTAATGCCAGTGGGAGACTGAAGGAAATATGCCCTAGAGGCAATAATAAAGTTGTTATTTATATTTCCTTATATCACGATAAATGTTTATTATTCATGCTAGAATTGTATTAACCGGAAACTTAGTACATGTGTGAATACATAAACAAACAAAGTGTCCCTAGTATGCCTCTACTTGACTAGCTCGTTAATCAAAGATGGTTAAGTTTCCTAGGCATAGACATGTGTTGTCATTTGATGAACAGGATCACATCATTAGAGAATGATGTGATGGACAAGACCCATTCGTTAGCTTAGCACTTTGATCATTTAGTTATTGTTATTGCTTTCTTCATGACTTATACATGTTCGTCAAACTATGAGATTGTGCAACTCCCGAATACCGGAGGAACACCTTGTGTGCTATCAAACATCACAACATAACTGTGTGATTATAGAGATTCTCTACAAGTGTCTCTGATGGTGTTTGTTGAGTTGGCATAGATCTAGATTAGGATTTGTACTATGTGTATCGGAGAGGTATTTCTGGGCCCTCTCGGTAATGCACATCACTATGATCCTTGCAAGCATTGTGACTAATGAGTTAGTCACGGGATGATGCATTACGGAATGAGTAAAGAGACTTTCTAGTAACGAGATTGAACTAGGTATGATGATACCGACGATCGAATCTCGGGAAAGTAACATACCGATAACAAAGGGAAAAACATATGTTGTTATGCAGTTTGACTGATAAAGATCTTCGTAGAATATGTAGGAACCAATATGAGCATCCAGGTTCCGCTATTGGTTATTGACCGGAGATGTGTCTCGGTCATGTCTACATAGTTCTCGAACCCGCAGGGTCCGCACGCTTAACGTTTGATGACAATTTGTATTATGAGTTATGTGATTTGATGTACCAAAGTTTGTTTGGAGTCCCGGATGAGATGATGGACATGACGAGGAGTCTCGAAATGGTCGATAGGAAAAGATTCATATATTGGAAGGTTGCATTCGAACATCGGAATGGTAAAAGTGATTCGGGCATTTTTCCGGAGTACCGGGAGGTTACCGGAACCCCCGGGAGAAGTTATGGGCCTTATGGGCTATAAGAGGGAAGCACACCAGCCCACAAGGGGCTGGTGCACCCCCCTCGGGCAGTAGGCCGATTAGGACTAGGAGAAGCCCCCCCTTTCCTTCTCCTTCTCCCTTCCCCCTTCCCTACTCCGTGTGGGAGGTGGAATCCTACTAGGACTAGGGAGTCCTAGTAGGACTCCACACCTTGGTGCGCCACCTTAGGGTCGGTTGCCTCTCCCTCTCCCTCCTTTGTATACGGAGGCAGGGGGCACCCCAAAGACACACAAGTTGATCTTTAGCCATGTGCAGTGCCCCCCTCTATAGTTTTACACCTCGGTCATGTTGTCGTAGTACTTAGGCGAAGCCCTACGTCGGTAACTTCATCATCACCGTCGACATGCCGTCGTGCTGAAACTCACCCTCGGCCTCAGCCGGATCAAGAGTACAAGGGATGTCACCGAGCTGAACGTGTGCAGATCGCGAAGGTGTCGTGTGTTCTCTACTTGCTTGGTTGGATCGCGAAGACGTCCGACTACATCAACCGCGTTACTAAATGCTTCCGCTTTCGATCTACGAGCGTACATAGACACACTCTCCCCTCTTGTTTCTATGCATCCCCTAGATAGATCTTGCATGATTGTAGGAATATTTTTGAAATATTGTGTTCCTGAATAGTGGCATCCGAGCCAGGTCTATGCGTAGATGTTATATGCATGAGTAGAACACAAAGAGTTGTGGGCGATAATAGTCATACTGCTTACCAGCAACATCTTACTTCGATTCGGCAGTATTGTTGGATGAAGCGGCCCGGACCGGCATTACATGACCGCGTTCATGAGACTGGTTCTACCGACGTGCTTTGCACACAGGTGGCTGGTGGGTGTCTGTTTCTCCAACTTTAGTTGAATCGAGTTTGACTACGCTCGGTCCTTGTTTAAGGTTAAAACATCACACTTGATGAAAAATCGTTGTGGTTTTGATGCGTATGTAAGAACGGTTCTTGCTAGAAGCCCATAGCAGCCACGTAAAACTTGCAACAACAAAATAGAGGACGTCTAACTTGTTTTTGCAAGGCATGTTGTGATGTGATATGGTCAAGACATGATGTGATATAATTTGTTGTATTAGATGATCATGTTTTGTTAAATTTATCTGCAACTGGCAGGAGCCTTATGGTTGTCTCTTTATTGCATAAGATGCAAGCGCCAGAAAATTGCTTTACTTTATCGCTATGCGATAGCAATAGTTGCAAAAGCAATAGTTGGCGAGACAACCATGTGACGACACGTTGATAGAGATCAAGATGATGGAGATCATGGTGTCATGTCGGTGACGTTGGAGATCATGACGATACTTTGGAGATGGAGATCAAAGGCACAAGATGATAATGGCCATATCATGTCACATATTTTGATTGCGTGTGATGTTTATCTTTTATGCATCTTATTTTGCTTACTACGATGGTAACATTATAAGATGATCCCTCACTAAATTTCAAGGTATAAGTGTTCTCCTTGAGTATGCACCATTGCGACAGTTCGTCGTGCCGAGACACCACATGATGATCGGGTGTGATAAGCTCTATGTTCACATACATCGGGTGCAAGACAGTTTTGCACACGCGGAATACTCGGGTTAAACTTGACGAGCCTAGCATATGTAGATATGGCCTCGGAACACTAAGACCGAAATGTCGAACGTGAATCATATAGTAGATATGATCAACATAGTGATGTTCACCATTGAAAACTACTCCATCTCATGTGATGATCGGACATGGTTTAGTTGATATGGATCACGTAATCATTTACATGACTAGAGGGATGCCTCTCTAAGTGGGAGTTCTTAAGTAATATGATTAACTGCACTTTAATTTATCATGAACTTAGTCCTGATAGTATTTGCATATCTATGTTGTAGATCAATAGCTCGCGTATAGCTTCCCCGTTTAATTTATGATATATTCCTAGAGAAAACTAAGTTGAAAGAGGATAGTAGCAATGATGCGGACTAGGACCGTCATCTAAGGATTATCCTCATTGCTACACAGAAGAATTATGTCCTTGATGCACCGCTAGGTGACGGAGCTATTGCAGGAGCAGATGCAGACGTTATGAATGTTTGACAAGCTCGCTATGATGACTACTTGATAGTTTAGTGCACCATGCTTTACGGCTTAGAACCGGGATTTCAAAAACGTTTTGCACGCCATGGAGCATATGAGATGTTCCAAGGGCTGAAATTGGTATTTTAGACTGATGCCCGTGTCAAGAGGTATAAGACCTCTGACAGGTATTTTTGCCCACAAGATGGAGGAGAATAGCTCAACCAGTGATCATGTGCTCAGAATGTCTGAGTACTACAATCGCTTGAATCAAGTGGGAGTTAATCTTCCAGATAAGATAGTGATTGATAGAGTTTTGTAGTCACTATCACCAAGTTACTGGAACTTCGTGATGAACTATAATATGCAAGGGATGACGAAAACGATTGACCCAAGCTCCTCGCGATGCTGAAATTGGCGAAGGTAGAAATCAAGAAAAGCATCGAGTGTTGATGGTTGACAAGACCACTAGTTTCAAGTAAAAAGTTAAGGGAAAGAAAGGGAACTTCAAGAAGAATGGCAAGGAAGTTGCCACTCTCGTGAAGAAGCCCAAAGCTAGACCCAAGCCTGAAACTGAGTGCTTCTACTGCAAAGGAAATGGTCGCTGGAAGTGGAACTGCCGCAAATACTTAGTGGATAAGAAGGATGGCAAAGTGAACAAAAAGTATATATATATGATATACATGTTATTGATGTGTACTTCACTAGTGTTCATAGTATCCCCTGGGTATTTGATACTGGTTCAGTTGCTATGATTAGTAACTTGCAGCAGGAGTTACAAAATGAACAGAGACTAGTTGAGGGCGAGGTGACGATGTGTGTTGGAAGTGATTCCAAGGTTGATAAGATCACCATCGCATACTCCCTCTACCTTCGGGGTTAGTATTGGAACTAGATAAATGTTATTTGGTGTTTGCGTTGAGCATAAATATGATTGGATCATGTTTATTGCGATACGGTTATTCATTTAAGTCAGAGAATAATTGTTGTTTTGTTTACATGAATAAAACCTTCTATGGTCTTACATCCAATGTAAATGGTTTACTAAATCTTGATCACAGTGATACACATAATATTGATGCCAAAAGATGCAAAGTTAATAATGATAGTGCAACTTATTTGTGGCACCGCCATTTAGGTTATATTGGTGTAAAGCGCATGAAGAACCTCCATGCTGATGGGATTTTGGAATCACTTGATTATGAATCACTTGATGCTTGCGAACCATGCCTCATAGGCAAGATGACTAAGACTCCGTTCTCCGGAACAATGGAGCGAGCCACTGACTGATCGGAAATAATACATACCGATGTATGCGGTCCGATGAGTGTTGAGGCTCACGGTGGGTATCGTTATTTTCTGACCTTCACAGATGATTTGAGAAGATATGGGTATATCTACTTGATGAAACATAAGTATGAAACATTTGAAAAGTTAAAAGAATTTCAGAGTGAAGTGGAAAAACATCGTAACAAGAAAATAAAATTTCTAAGATCTGATCGTCGAGGTGAATATTTGAGTTATGAGTTTGGTCAACAATATGGAATAGTTTTGCAATTCACGCCACCTGGGACACCACAGCGTAATGGTGTGTCTGAACATCATAATCGTACTTTATTAGATATGGTGCGATCCATGATGTCTCTTACTGATTTATAGCTACTGTTTTGGGGTTATGCATTAGAGACAGCTGCATTCACATTAAATAGGGCACCATCTAAATCCGTTGAGACGACACCATATGAACAATGGTTTGGCAAGAAATCCAAGTTGTCATTTCTTAAAGTTTGGGGCTGCGATGCTTATATGAAAAAAGCTTCAACCTGATAAGCTCAAACCCAAATCGTAGAAATGTGTCTTCATAGGATACCCAAAGGAGATTATTGGGTACACCTTCTATCACAGATCCGAAGGCAAGATATTCATTGCTAAGAATGGATCCTTTCTAGAGAAGGAGTTTCTCTCGAAAGAAGTGTGTGGGAGGAAAGTATAACTTGATGAGGTAACTGTACCTTCACCCGAATTGGAAAGTAGTTCATCACAGAAATCAGTTCCAGTGATTCCTACATAAATTAGTGAGGAAGCTAATGATGATGATCATGAAACTTCAGATCAAGTTACCACCGAACCTCGAAGGTCAACCAGAGTATGATCCGCACCAGAGTGGTACGGTAATCCTATTCTGGAGGTCGTGTTACTTGACCATGATGAACCATGAGCCCAGATTCCGCAAAATGGCTTGAGGCCATGAAATCTGAGACGGTATCCATGTATGAGAACAAAGTATGGACTTTGATTGACTTGCCCGATGATCGGCAAGCCATTGAGAATAAATGGATCTTCAAGAGGAAGACGGATGCTGATAGTAGTGTTACTATCTATAGAGCTCGAATTGTGGCAAAAGGTTTTCGACAAGTTCAAAGTGTTGACTACAATAATATTTTCTACCTCATATCAATGCTTAAAAGTCTGTCTAAATCATGTTAGCAGTTGCCACATTTTATGAAATCTGGCAAATGGATGTCCAAACTGTATTCCTTAATGGATTTATTAATGAAGAGTTGTATATGATGCAACCAGAAGGTTTTGTCGATCCTAAAGGTGCTAACAAAGTGAGCAAGCTCCAGCGATCCATTTATGGACTGGTGCAAGCCTCTCGGAGTTGGAATATACGCTTTGATAGTGTGATAAAAGCATATGGTTTTAAACAGAATTATGGAGAAGCTTGTATTTACAAGAAAGTGAGTGGGAGCACTACATCCTTTCTGATAAGTATATGTGTATGACATATTGTTTATCGGAAATGATGTAGAATTTTCTAGAAAGCATAAAGGAGTGTTTGAAAAGAGTTTTTCAAAGAAAGACGTCGGTAAAGTTGCTTACATATTGAGCAAGACGCTTCATAAGTTTTTACAGTGAGTACATACCTTGACAAGATTTTGAAGGAGTTCACAATGGATCAGTCAAAGAAGGAATTCTTGCCTGTATTGCAAGATGTGAAGTTGAGTAAAGACTCAAAACCCGACCATGGCAGAAAATAGAAAGAGAATGAAAAGTCAATCCCTATGCCTTAGTCATAGGTTCTATAAAGTATGATATGCTGTGCACCAGACCTATTGTATACCTTAGCATGATTTTGGCAAGGGAGTAAAATAGTGATCTAGGAGTAGATCACTGGACATCGGTCAAAATTATCCTTAGAGGACAAAAGGAATATTTCTCGGTTATGGAGGTGATAAAAGAGTTCGTCGTAAAGAGTTATGTTGATGCAAGCTTTTGACACCGATCTAGATGACTCTAAGTCTCGATCTAGATACATATTGGAAGTGGGAGCAATTAGCTAGAGTAGCTCCGTGCAGAGTATTGTAGACATAGAAATTTGCAAAATACATACAGATCTGAATGTTGTAGACCCATAGGCTAAACTTCTCTCACAAGCAAAACATGATCATTCTTTAGGTGTTAATCACATAGCGATGTGAACTAGATTATTGACTCTAGTAAACCCGTTGGGTATTAGTCACATGAAGATGTGAACTAATCACATAAAGATGTGAACTATTGGTGTGAAATCACATGACGATGTGAACTAGATTATTGACTCTAATGCAAGTGGGAGACTGAACGAAATATGCCCTAGAGGCAATAATAAAGTTGTTATTTATATTTCCTTATATCATGATAAATGTTCATTATTCATGCTAGAATTGTATTAACCGAAAACTTAGTACATGTGTGAATACATAGACAAACAAAGTGTCCCTAGTATGCCTCTACTTGATTAGCTCGTTAATCAAAAATGGTTAAGTTTCCTAGCCATAGACCCGTGTTGTCATTTGATGAACGGGATCACATCATTAGAAAATGATGTGACGGACAAGACCCATCTGTTAGCTTAGCACTATGATCGTTTAGTTTATTGCTATTGCTTTCTTCATGACTTATACATGTTCCTCAGACTATGAGATTATGCAACTCCTGAATACCGGAGGAACACCTTGTGTGCAATCAAACGTCACAATATAACTGGGTGATTATAAAGATACTCTACAGGTGTCTCCGATGGTGTTTGTTGAGTTGGCATAGATCGATATTAGGATTTGCCACTCCGTGTATCAGAGAGGTATCTCTGGGCCCTCTCTGTAAGCACATCACTATGACCCTTGCAAGCAATGTGACTAATGAGATAGTCAAGGGATGATGCATTACGGAATGAGTAAAGAGACTTGTCGGTAACGAGATTGAACTAGGTATATATGATGATACCGACGATCGAATCTCGGGCAAGTAACATACCGATGACAAAGGGAACAACATATGTTGTTAAGCAGTTTAACCGATAAAGATCTTCGTAGAATATGTAGGAACCAATATGAGCATCCAGGTTCCGCTATTGGTTATTGACCGGAGATGTGTCTCGGTCATATCTACATAGTTCTCAAACCCTTAGGGTCCGCGCGCTTAAGTTCGATGGCGATTTGTCTTATTATTTATGCGATTTGATGTACCTAAGTTTGTTTGGAGTCCTGGATGAGATCACGGACATGACGAGGAGTCTCGAAATGGTCGAGAGGTAAAGATTCATATATTGGAAGGTTGCATTTGGACATCGGAATGGTTCCGAGTGGTTCGGGCATTTTTCCGGAGTACCGGGAGGTTACGGGAACCCCCCCCCCCCCCCGGAGAAGTTATGGGTCTTATGGGACATATGAGGGAAGCACACCATCCACCATCCCACAAGGGGTTGTGCGCCCCCCCTGGGTAGGAGGCCGATTAGGACTAGGAGAAGGGGCCGACCCCCCCCCCTTTCTTTCTCCTTCTCCCTTCCCCCTTTCCTACTCCGTGTGGGAGGTGGAATCCTACTAGGACTAGGGAGTCCTAGTAGGACTCCACACCTTGGCACGCCCCCTAAGGGCCAGCTGCCTCTCCCTCTCCATCCTTTATATATAGAGGTAGGGGCACCCAAAGACACACAAGTTGATCTTTAGCCGTGTGCGGTGCCCCCCTCCACAGTTTTACACCTCGGTCATATTGTCGTAGTACTTAGGCGAAGCCCTGCATTGGTAACTTCATCATCACCGTCGACACACCGTCATGCTGACGAAACTCACCCTCAGCCTCAGCTGGATCAAGAATACGAGGGACGTCACCGAGCTGAATGGGTGTAGATTGCGGAGGTGTCGTGCGTTCGGTACTTGATCGGTTGGATCGCGAAGACGTTCGACTACATCAACCGCGTTACTAAACGCTTCCACTTTCGATCTACGAGGGTACGTGGACACACTCTCCCCTCTCGTTGCTATGCATCTTCTAGATAGATCTTGCGTGATCGTAGGAATTTTTTTGAAATACTGTGTTCCCCAACAATATGCCCTAGAGGCAATAATAAAGTTGTTATTTTATATTCCTTATTCATGATAAAGGTTTATTATTCATACTAGAATTGTATTGATCGGAAACTGAAATACATGTGTGAATAAATAAACAAATATAATGTCCCTAGTAAGCCTTTACTAGACTAGCTCGTTGATCAAAGATGGTCACATCATTAGGAGAATCATGTGATGGACAAGACCCATCCGTTATCTTAGCATATTGATCGTCTAGTTTATTGCTATTGCTTTCTTCATGTCAAATACATATTTCTCCGACTATGAGATTATGCAACTCCCGGATACCGGAGGAATACCTTGTGTGCTATCAAACGTCACAACATTACTGGGTGATCATAAAGTTGCTCTACAGGTATCTCCGAAGGTGTTTGTTGAGTTGGCATAGATCGAGATTAGGATTTGTCTCTCCCAGTATCGGAGAGGTATCTCCGGGCCCTCCCGGTAATACACATCATAAGAAGCCTTGCAAGCAAAGTGAATAATGAGTTAGTTGTAGGATGATGTATTATAGAACGAGTAAAGAGACTTGCCGATAACGAGATTGGACTAGGTATGAAGATACCGACGATTGAATCTCGGGCAAGTAACTTACTGATGGACAAAGGGAATTATGTATGTTGTCATAACGGTTCAACCGATAAATATCTTCGTGGAATATGTAGGAGCCAATATGGGCATCTAGGTTCCGCTATTGGTTATTGACAGGAGAGGTTTCTCGGTCATGTATACATAGTTCTCGAACCCATAGGGTCCACATGCTTAACCTTTGTTAACGATATAGTGTTATATGAGTTATATGATTTTGTGACCAAATGTTGTTTAGAGTCCCGAAAGTGATCACGGACATGATGAGGAGTCTCAAAATGGTCGAGAGGTAAAGATTGATATATAGGATGATGGTATTCGAACACCGGAAGTGTTTCGAAGAAAACCGGATAGTCATTGGAGTACCGGAGGGGGTACCGGTCACCCCCGAGATAGTATTGGGCATATTGGGCCACAAGAGGGGAGGACACCAGCCCATAAGGGGCTGGCGCGCCCCCCATGGCAGCCGCCCATGTGGGGAAGGTAAGGGGGAGGATTCGGCCTCCCCTTCCTTCTCTCTTCCCCCATTTCCTTTCTTCTCCAGCAAATAAGGAAAGGGGGCGCACCACTTGGGAAGGACCGCAAGTAGGATTCGGCCAACTTCAGGCGCCCTCCTGACCGTTCCCTCCTCCCCCCACCTATATATGTGGGAAGGGGGATCCCTAGCACAAGGACATCTATCCTTTAGCCATGTGCGGCGCCCTCCTCCATCGTTTACACCCCCGGTCATATTTTCGTAGTGCTTAGGCGAAGCCCTGCGGAGATCACTTCACAATCACCGTCACCACGCCGTGGTGCTATAGTAACTCATCCACTACTTCCCCATCTTACTGGATCAAGAAGGCGGAGGACGTTACCGAGCTAAACGTGTGCAGAAGGCAGAGGTGTCGTGCGTTCGGTACTTGATCGGTTGGAGCGCGAAGAAGTTCGACTACATCAACCACATTGTTTAATGCTCCCGCTTATGGTCTACGAGGGTACATAGACACACTCTCCCCTCTTGTTACTATGCATCTCCATGGATAGATCTTGCGAGTGCGTAGAATCTTTTTTTTCTTTCCATGCAACGTTTCCCAACAGTGGCATCCGAGCCAGGTCTATGCGTATATGATATGCATGACTAGAACACAAAGAGTTGTGGGCGGTGATAGTCATACTACTTACCACCAACGTCTTATTTTGATTCGGCGGTATTGTGGGATGAAGCGGCCCAAACCAACCTTACATGTCCATGCACATGAGATCGGTTCCACCGACAGACATGCAACTAGTTTTGCATAAAGGTGGTTGGCGGGTGTCTGTTTCTCCTAATTTAGTTTAATCGACTTTGACTATGGCCGGTCCTTGAAGAAGGTTAAAACAGCAAACTTGATGAAACACCATTGTGGTTTTTGCGTAGGTAAGAATGGTTCTTGCTAGAAGCCCATGGCAGCCACGTAAAACTTGCAACAACAAAGTAGAGGACGTCTAACTTGTTTTTGCGGGGCATGTTGTGATGTGATATGGCCAAGATATGATGTGATATACGTTGATGTATGAGATGATCATGTTTTGTAATATTAACAACCGGCAGGAGCCTTAGGGTTATCTCTTTATTGTATGAAGTGCAAGCGCCATGTAATTGCTTTACTTTATCACTATGCGTTAGCGATAGTTGTAGAAGCAATAGTTGGCGTGATGACCTCGACGCAACGAAGCTATTATGGAGATCAAGGTGTCGAGCCGGTGATGATGGAGATCATGATGATGCTTTGGAGATGGAGATCAGAAGCACAAGATGATGATGGCCATATCATGTCACATATTTTGATTGCATGTGATGTTTATCTTTTATGTATCTTATTTTTCTTGGAACTGCGGTAGCATTATAAGATGATCTCTTCACTTAATTTCAAGATAAAGTGTTCTCCCTGAGTATGCACAGTTGCTACAGTTTGTCATTTCGAGACACCACGTGATGATCGGGTGTGATAGACATAACGTTCACATACGACTGGTGTAAGACAGTTTTGCACATGCAGAATACTTGGGTTAAACTTGACGAGCCTAGCATGTATAGACATGGTCTCGGAACACTAGAGACCGAAAGGTTGAACATGAGTCATATAGTAGATATGATCAACATAGAGATGTTCACCATTGATGACTACCCCATCTCACATGATGATCAGACATGGGTTAGTTGATTTGGATCATGTATCACTTAGATAACTTGAGGGGTGTTTATTTAAGTGGGAGTTAATTAGTAATTTGATTAATTGAACTTAATTTATCATGAACTTAGTCTTATAGTTTTGCATATCTATGTTGTAGATCAATGACCCGAGCTACCGTTCCCCTGAATTTTAATGTGTTCCTAGAGAAAGCTAAATTGAAAGATGATGGTAGCAACTACACGGACTGGGTCCGTAACTTGAGGATTATCATCATTGCTGCACAGAAAAATTATGTCCTTGATGCACCGCTGGGTGAAAGGCCTGCTGCAGGAGCTAAAGCTAATGTTATGAATGTGTGGCAAGTTTGATCTGATGACTACTCTATAGTTCAGTGTGCCATGCTTTACGGCTTAGAACCGAGACTTCAAAGACGTTTTGAACGTCATGGACACTATTGCAGGATGCTGCTAGCGCGACACTACGATCAGAGACCATTCGATGAAACTATGTGCGATGCTATAATCGCAAACGGTGGTGTAAAAAACCATCAAAAAAGGTGCAAAACGTTTGCGATGGCGGAGCCATCAAACACTGTTTAGATTTTAGTTGCGTGTTCGATGTAGGGCATACAGTTCAGTTTAATTAACTGTTTCCGATGAGGAGGAACAAAAGAAACGGGTAGCCAAATGGAGGTGTGTGCGATATACAGCATACGGTTCACTCGGATGAACTGTTTGTGATTAGGCAACACAAAAGAAACAACCAGCCAGATGAAGGTGTGTGCGATATACGGCATGCGGTTCACTCGGATGAACTGTTTGCGTTGAGACATGAGAACAGAAACGGTTCAACTTAACAAGATGTGTGTGATACGTGGCAAATAGGTCTATAATTAGAAATGTGTGTGAAGACCGATAATAACACAGATGGTTGCTGCTAATAAGATGTGTGTTGTGCGATGGGATTGCATACGGAACAACAAAATATATATATACACACTTATAAGGACATGCTTGCATAACCAAATTAAACATCCACTTACATAGGTGGCTACTACAACCATGGCATTTGCACATACCAAAATAAACTATTACATGCATAATTACATAGGTGGCTACTACACACATGACATTTCCACACACCAATAAAGTAAACTATATATTACATGCATGATTAACTAGCATAAATGATCATCTGATCATCATCTACTTCTTCTGACACTTGCTCTGCTTGTGGCTCGATCCGGGCTCGTCGATTTTTGTAATGAGGCACTTCCTCATGTCAACGATCCGCCTGTGCATCTCGTAGCATGTGTACACGCTCTTGGCCGCGAACCTGAGGTGAGGTTCATCCTGTTGCCGCATCCAGGTCCTATGCCAAGATAGGGGACTTGTTCTCTAGGCATCCTGCTTCATCTTTTCATAGTAGGGGTCGACGATGGCCGAGGCGAGTTCGACCAGGGAGTCCTTCTTCGTGCTTCCCCAGACCCTGTAGTGGTCACGGATTGTGACAAGGTTCTTGCGGGCCAAGCCCATAACACGGAGCGCGTTTACATCGTCGGTAGTTTCCACCATGGCGAACTTGTAGATGGTGCTGTTGACAAACCTGTTGAAACGGTCGCAAGGATCTATGGCCATGCAGTAGTGGTAGATGAGGACATGCTGGCCCACGCACAACTGGACGACAGCAACCTTCTGAACTATGCCGGGACGACCAGTGGTGTACTGGAGGTCGATGCCGACCACCTAGTACTTGTCTTGAGCAAGGAACTGATCAACGTTGTTGATGTAGTCATCCACCACGGCCGGGTCGACGGTGTACACCACTGAGAGATCCGTCTCCCTCGCGTGTGTCTCCACTCTATGCTCGCCGAACTCCATTGGAGCATAGCTGGACATCCCCTCTCTATGTGTCTTCGTGGGTGTGCTTGTTCTGTTGTGGGGCGTGATCGAAAGGTTGAAGAGACTAAGTTTATAATGGTTGTGGGAATTAAAGGGGAAGCCGGAAGGCCAGGAATATCGGCAGGCCCTGATGGCAGTTCTAATTTGCAGCGCGTAACTCCATCGTGCCGCATGTAACTGAATCACGTGGCAACGCACGCGGCACAACCGCATGCATATGGGCCCCCCGACGTGATCGTGCGCACACCCAACTGCTAGCAGAGCGCTGCTACCTCTTGAGCACTGCGTTGGTTTTCCCTTGAAGAGGAAAGGGTGATGCAGCAAAGTAGCGTAAGTATTTCCCTCGGTTTTTGAGAACCAAGGTATCAATCCAGTAGGAGGCCACGCTCGAGTCCCTCGCCCCTACACAATCAAATAAAATCCTCGCAACCAACACAATAAAGGGGTTGTCAATCCCTTCACGGTCACTTACGAAAGTGAGATCTGATAGATATGATCAGATAACATTTTTGGTATTTTTATGATAAATATGCAAAGTAAAGAAAGCAAAATAAACGGAAAAGGAAATAGCTTGTTGACGGAAGATTAATATGATGGAAAATAGACCCGGGGGCCATAGGTTTCACTAGTGGCTTCTCTCGAGAGCATAAGTATTACGGTGGGTAAACAAATCACTCTTGAGCAATTGACAGAATTGAGCATAGTGATGAGAATATCTAGGTATGATCATGTGTATAGGCATCACGTCCGAGACAAGTAGACCGACTCCTGCCTGCATCTACTACTATTACTCCACACATCGACCGCTATCCAGCATGCATCTAGAGTATTATGTTCAAAAGAACAGAGTAATGCTTTAAGCAAGATGACATGATGTAGAGGGATAAACTCATGAAATATGAAATAAACCCCATCTTGTTATCCTCGATGACAGAATTACAATACGTGCCTTGCTGTCCCTACTGTCATTGGGAAAGGACACCGCAAGATTAAACCCAAAGCTAAGCACTTCTCCCATTGCAAGAAAGATCAATCTAGTAGGCCAAACCAAACTGATAATTCGAAGAGACTTGCAAAGATAACCAATCATACATAAAAGAATTCAGAGAAGATTCAAATATTGTCCATAGATAAACTTGATCATAAACCCACAATTCATCGGTCTCAACAAACACACCGCAAAAGAAGATTACATCGAATAGATCTCCACAAGAGAGGGGGGGAACTTTGTATTGAGATCCAAAAAGAGAGAAGAAGCCATCTAGCTAATAACTATGGACCCGAAGGTCTGAAGTAAACTACTCACACTTCATCGGAGAGGCTATGGTGTTGATGTAGAAGCCCTCCGTGATCGATGCCCCTCCGGCGGAGCTCTGGAAAAGGCCCCAAGATGGGATCTCACGGATACAGAAAGTTATGGCGGTGGAATTAGGGTTTTGGCTCCGTATCTGGTAGTTTGGGGGTACGTAGGTATATATAGGAGGAAGAAGTACGTCGGTGGAGCAACGTGGGCCCCAGAAGGGTGGATAGTGCGCCTGGGGGGGGGGGGGGGTAGGCACGCCCCCCTACCTCGTGCCCTCCTGGTTGCTTTCTTGACATAGGGTCCAAGTCCTCTGGATCATGTTCGTTCTGAAAATCACGTTCCCGAAGGTTTCGTTCCGTTTGGACTCCGTTTGATATACTTTTTCTGTGAAACTCTGAAATAGGCAAAAAAAACAGCAATTCTAGGTTGGTCCTCCCGTTAATAGGTTAGTCCCAAAAATAATATCAAAGTGTATAATAAAGTCCAATAATGTCCAAAACAGGATATAATATATCTGAAGGAAATATGCCCTGGAGGCAATAATAAAGTTATTTGTTTATTTCCTTATATCATGATAAATGTTTATTATTCATGCTAGAATTGTATTAACCAGAAACATAATACATGTGTGAATACATAGACAAACAGAGTGTCACTAGTATGCCTCTACTTGACTAGCTCGTTAATCAAAGATGGTTATGTTTCCTAACCATGGACAAAGAGTTGTTATTTGATTAACGGGATCACATCATTAGGTAAATGATCTGATTGACATGACCCATTCCATTAGCTTAGCACCCGATCGTTTAGTATGTTGTTATTTCTTTCTTCATGACTTATACATGTTCCTATGACTATGAGATTATGCAACTCCCGTGTGCCAGAGGAACACTTTGTGTGCTACCAAACGTCACAACGTAACTGGGTGATTATAAAGGTGCTCTACAGGTGTCCCCAAAGGTACATGTTGGGTTGGCGTATTTCGAGATTAGGATTTGTCACTCCGATCGTCGGAGAGGTATCTTTGGGCCCTCTCGGTAATGCACATCACTTAAGCCTTGCAAGCATTGCAACTAATGAGTTAGTTGCGGGATGATGTATTATGGAACGAGTAAAGAGACTTGCCGGTAACGAGATTGAACTAGGTATTGGATACCGACGATCGAATCTAAGGCAAGTAACATACCGATGACAAAGGGAACAACGTATGTTGTTATGCGGTCTGACCGATAAAGATCTTCGTAGAATATGTAGGAGCCAATATGAGCATCCAGGTTCTGCTATTGGTTATTGACCGGAGACGTGTCTCGGTCATGTCTACATTGTTCTCGAACCCGTAGGGTCCGCACGCTTAAGGTTTCGATGACAGTTATATTATGAGTTTATATGTTTTGATGTACTGAAGGTTGTTTGGAGTCCCGGATGTGATCACGGACATGACAAGGAGTCTTGAAATGGTCGAGACATAAAGATTGATATATTGAAAGCCTATGTTTGGATACCGGAAGTGTTCCGGGTGAAATCGGGATTTTATCGGAGTGCCGAGAGGTTACCGGAACCCCCCGGGAGTTATATGGGCCTTAGTGGGCCTTAGTGGAAGAAGAGCAGAGGCGGCCAGGGCTGGGCTGCGCGGCCCTCCCCCCTAGTCCGAATAGGACAAGGAGAGAGGGGGCCGGCTCCCCCCTCCTTCTCTCTCCCTCTTTTCCCACCTCACGAATCCTATTCCAACTAGGACTGGGGAGAAGTCCTACTCCCGAAGGGAGTAGGACTCCTCCTGGTGCGCCCTATGATGGCCGGCCGGCCTCCCCCTCTTGAACCTTTATATACGGAGGCAGGGGCACCCCATAGACACACAAGTTGATCCACGTGATCATATTCTTAGCCGTGTGCGGCGCCCCCTGCCACCATAGTCCTCGATAATATTGTAGCGGTGCTTAGGCGAAGCCCTGCGACAGTAGTGCATCAAGATCGTCACCACGCCGTCGTGTTGACAGAACTCTTCCCCGACACTTTGCTGGATCGGAGTCCAGGGATCGTCATCGAGCTGAACGTGTGCTAGAACTCGAAGGTGCCGTAGTTTCGGTGCTTGATCGGTCGGGCCGTGGAGACATATGACTACATCAACCAAACGCTTCCGTTGTCGATCTACAAGGGTACGTAGATCACACTCTCCCCTCTCGTTGCTATGCATCACCATGATCTTGCGTGTGCGTAGGAATTTTTTTGAAATTACTACGTTCCCCAACAGTGGTATCAGAGCCAGGTTTTATGTGTTGATGTTATATGCACGAGTAGAACACAAGTGAGTTGTGGGCGATATAAGTCATACTGCTTACCAGCATGTCATACTTTGGTTCGGCAATATTGTTGGATAAAGCGGCCCGGACCGACATTACGCGTACGCTTACGCAAGACCGGTTCTCCCGACGTGCTTTGCACATAGGTGGCTTCCGGGTGACAGTTTCTCCAACTTTAGTTGAACCGAGTGTGGCTACGCCCGGTCCTTGCGAAGGTTAAAACAGCACCAACTTGACAAACTATCGTTGTGGTTTTGATGCGTAGGTAAGATTGGTTCATGCTTAAGCCCGTAGCAGCCACGTAAAACTTGCAACAACAAAGTAGAAGACGTCTAACTTGTTTTTGCAAGGCATGTTGTGATGTGATATGGCCAAGACATGATGCTAAATTTTATTGTATGAGATGATCATGTTTTGTAACCGAGTTATCGGCAACTGGCAGGAGCCATATGGTTGTCGCTTTATTGTATGCAATGCAATCGCGTTGTAATGCTTTACTTTATCACTAAGCGGTAGCAATAGTTGTGGAAGCATAAGATTGGCGAGACGACAACGATGCTGCGATGGAGATCAAGGTGTCACGCCGGTGACGATGGTGATCATGATGGTGCTTCGGAGATGGAGATCACAAGCACAAGATGATGATGGCCATATCATATCACTTATATTGATTGCATGTGATGTTTATCTTTTATGCATCTTATCTTGCTTTGATTGATGATAGCATTATAAGATGATCTCTCACTAAATTATCAAGAAAAAAGTGTTCTCCCTGAGTATGCACCGTTGCCAAAGTTCGTCGTGCGCATACACCACGTGATGATCGGGTGTGATAAGCTCTACGTCCATCTACAACGGGTGCAAGCCAGTTTTGCACACGCGGAATACTCAGGTTAAACTTGACGAGCCTAGCATATGCAGATATGGCCTCGGAACATTGAGACCGAAAGGTCGAGCGTGAATCATATAGTAGGTATGATCAACATAGTGATGTTCACCATTGAAAGCTACTCCATTTCACGTGATGATTGGTTATGGTTTAGTTGATTTGGATCATGTGATCACTTAGAGGATTAGAGGGATGTCTATCTAAGTGGGAGTTCTTAAGTAATATGATTAAATGAACTTAAATTTATCATGAACTTAGTCCTGGTAGTATTTTGTAAATCATGTTGTAGATCAATAGCTCGCGTTGTTGCTTCCCTGTGTTTATTTTGATATGTTCCTAGAGAAAATTGTATTGAAAGATGTTAGTAGCAATGATGCGGATTGGATCCATGATCTGAGGTTTATCCTCATTGCTACACAGAAGAATTATGTCCTTGATTCACCGCTAGGTGACAGACCTATTGCAGGAGCAGATGCAGACGTTATGAACGTTCGGCCAGCTCAATATGATGACTACTTGATAGTTTAGTGCACCATGCTTAACGGCTTAGAATCAGGACCTCAAAGACGTTTTGAACGTCATGGACCATATGAGATGTTCCAGGAGTTGAAGTTAATATTTCAAGCAAATACCCGAGTAAAGAGATTTGAAGTCTCCAACAAGTTCTATAGCTAAAAGATGGAGGAGAATTGCTCAACTAGTGAGCATGTGCTCAGATTGTCTGGGTACTACAATCGCTTGAATCAAGTGGGAGTTAATCTTCCAGATAAGATAGTGATTGACAGAATTCTCTAGTCACCATTACCAAGTTAGTAGAACTTCGTGATGAACTATGATATGCAAGGGATAACGGAAACAACTCCCAAGCTCTTCGTGATGCTGAAATCAACGAAGGTAGAAATCAAGAAAAACATCAAGTGTTGATGGTAGACAAGACCACTAGTTTCAATAAAAGGGCAAAGGGAAGAAGGGGAACTTCAGGAAGAACGGCAAGCAAGTTGCTGCTCAAGTGAAGAAGCCCAAGTCTGGTCTTAAGCCTGAGACTAAGTGCTTCTACTGCAAAGGGACTGGTCACTGGAAGCGAAACTGCCCCAAGTATTTGGCGGATAAGAAGGATGGCAAAGTGAACAAAGGTATATTTTATATATAGATTATTAATATGTATTTTACTAGTGTTCGTAGCAACCCCTCGATATTTGATACTGGTTCAATTGCTAAAGAGTAGTAACTCGAAACGGGAGTTGCAGAATGAACAGAAACTAGTTAAGGGTGAAGTGACGATGAGTGTTGGAAATAGTTCCAAGATTGATATGATCATCATCGCACACTCCCTATACTTTCAGATTAGTGTGGAACCTAAATAAGTGTTATTCGGTGTTGAGCATGAATATGATTTTGATCATGTTTATTGCAATACGGTTATTCATTTAAGTTAGAGAACAATTGTTGTTCTGTTTACATGAATAAAACCTTCTATGGTCATACACACCAACGAAAATGGTTTGTTGGATCTCGATCGTAGTGATACACATATTCATAATATTGAAGCCAAAAGATGCAAAGTTAATAATGATAGTGCAAATTATTTGTGGCACTGCCGTTTAGGTCATATCGGTGTAAAGCACATGAAGAAACTCCATACTGATGGACTTTTGGAACCACTTGATTATGAATCACTTGGTACTTGCGAACCATGCCTCATGGGCAAGATGACTAAAACACCATTCTCCGGTACTATGGAGGGAGCAACAGATTTGTTGGAA
This sequence comes from Triticum monococcum, assembly GCA_034509565.1. Taxonomy (NCBI): domain Eukaryota; kingdom Viridiplantae; phylum Streptophyta; class Magnoliopsida; order Poales; family Poaceae; genus Triticum; species Triticum monococcum. Next base: position 483,908,098 of record CM067843.1, read on the forward strand.
ATCATACATACAAATGTATGTGGTCCGATGAATATTGAGGCTCGTGGCAGGTATCGTTATTTTCTGACCTTCACAGATGATTTGAGCAGATATGGGTATATGTACTTGATGAAACATAAGTCTGAAACATTTGAAAAGTTCAAAGAATTCTGAGTGAAGTGGCGTGACAAGAAAATAAGGTTTCTACGATCCGATCGCGGAGACAAATATTTGAGTTACGAGTTTGGTCTACATTTGAAAAACAATGCGGAATAGTTTCGCAACTCACGCCACCTGGAACACCACAGCATAATGGTGTGTCCGAACATCATAACCGTACTTTATTGGATATAGTACAATCTATGATGTTTCTTACCGATTTACCAATATCGTTTTGGGATCATGCATTAGAGACAGCTGCATTCACATTAAAAAGGGGCACCATCTAAGTCCGTTAAGACGACACAATCTGAACTGTGGTTTGGCAAGAAACCAAAGTTGTCGTTTCTTAAAGTTTGGGGTTGTGATACTTATATGAAAAAGATTCATCCTAATAAGCTCAAACCCAAATCGGAGAAATATGTCTTCATAGGATACCCAAAGGAGACTTTTGGGTACACCTTCTATCACAAATCCGAAGGCAAGACTTTTGTTGCTGAATTTGGAGTTTTTCTAGAGAAGGAGTTTCTCTCGAAAGAAGTGAGTGGGAGGAAAGTAGAAAACTTGATAAGGTAATTGTACCTACTCCCTTATTGGAAAGTAGTACATCACAGAAACCTGTTTCTGCGACACCTACACCAATTAGTGAGGAAGCTAATGATAATGATCATGAAACTTCAGAACAAGATACTACTGAACCTCATAGATCAACCAGAGTAAGATCCGCGCCAGAGTGGTACGGTAATCCTGTTTTGGAAATCATGCTACTAGATCATGATGAACCTACGAACTATGAAGAAGCGATGGTGAGCCCAGATTCCGCAAAATGGCTTGAGGCCATGAAATCTGAGATGGGATCCATGTATGAGAACAAAGTATGGACTTTCATTGACTTGCCCGATGATCGGCAAGCCATAGAAAATAAATGGATCTTCAAGAGGAAGACGGACGCTGATAGTAGTGTTACTATCTACAAAGCTAAAATTGTCGCAAAAGGTTTTCAACAAGTTCAAGGTGTTGACTACGATGAGAGTTTCGCACTCGTATCTATGCTTAAATCTGTCCGAATCATGTTAGCAATTGCCGCATTTTATGAAATCTGGCAAATGGATAACAAAACTGCAATCCTTAATGGATTTCTTAAAGAAGAGTTGTATATGATGCAACCAGAAGTTTTTGTCAATCCTAAAGGTGTTAATAAAATGTGCAAACTCCAGTGATCCATCTATGGAATGGTGTAAGCATCTCGGAGTTGGAATATACGCTTTGATAAGTTGATCAAAGCATATAGTTTTATACAGACTTGCGGTGAAGCCTGTATTTACAAGAAAGTGAGTGGGAGCACTACAGCATTTCTGATAAGTATATGTGAATGACATATTGTTGATCGGAAATAATGTAGAATTATTCTGCAAAGCATAAAGGGATGTTTGAAAGGAGTTTTTTAATGAAAGACCTCGGTAAAGCTGCTTACATATTGAGCATCAAGATCTATAAGAGATAGATCAAGACGCTTGATAAGTTTTTTCAATAAGTACATACCTTGACAAGATTTTGAAGTAGTTCAAAATGGAACAGTCAAAGAAAGAGTTCTTGCCTGTGTTACAAGGTGTGAAGTTGAGTAAGACTCAAAGCCCGACCACGGCAGAAGATAGAAAGAGAATGAAAGTCATTCCCTATGCCTCAGCCATAGGTTCTATAAAGTATGTCATGCTGTGTACCAGATCTATTGTATACCCTACACTATGTTAAACAAGGGAGTACAATAGTGATCTAGGAGTAGATCAATGGACAGCGGTCAAAATTATCCCTACTGGAATAAGGATATGTTTCTCGGTTATGGAGGTGACAAAAGGTTCGTCGTAAAGAGTTACGTCGATGCAAGTTTTGACACAGATCTGGATGACTCTAAGTCTCGATCTAGATACATATTGAAAGTGGGAGCAATTAGCTAGAGTAGCTCCGTGCAGAGCATTGTAGACATAGAAAATTGCAAAATACATAACGGATCTGAATGTGAAAGACCCGTTGACTAAGATGCTCTCACAAGCAAAACATGATCACACCTTAGTACTCTTTGAGTGTTAATCACATAGCGATGTGAACTAGATTACTGAATCTAGTAAACCCTTTGGGTGTTGGTCACATGGCGATGTGAACTATGGGTGTTAATCACATGATGATGTGAACTATCGATGTTAATCACATGGTGATGTGATCTAGATTATTGACTCTAGTGCAAGTGGGAGACTGAAGGAAATATGCCCTAGAGGCAATAATAAAGTTATTACTTATTTCCTTATATCATGATAAATGTTTATTACTCATGCTAGAATTGTATTAACCGGAAACATAATACATGTGTGAATACATAGACAAACATAGTGTCACTAGTATGCCTCTACTTGACTAGCTCGTTAATCAAAGATGGTTATGTTTCCTAACCATGGACAAAGAGTTGTTATTTGATTAACGGGATCACATCGTTAGGTAAATGATCTGATTGACATGACCCATTCCATTAGCTTAGCACCCGATCATTTAGTATGTTGCTATTGCTTTCTTCATGACTTATACATGTTCCTATGACTATGAGATTATGCAACTCCCGTGTGCCAGAGGAACACTTTGTGTGCTACCAAACATCACAACATAACTGGGTGATTATAAAGGTGCTCTACAGGTGTCTCCAAAGGTACATGTTGGGTTGGCGTATTTCGAGATTAGGATTTGTCACTCCGATCGTCGGAGAGGTATCTCTGGGCGCTCTCGGTAATGCACATCACTTAAGCCCTGCAAGCATTGCAACTAATGAGTTAGTTGTGGGATGATGTATTACGGAACGAGTAAAGAGACTTGTCGGTAACGAGATTGAACTAGGTATTGGATACCGACGATCGAATCTTAGGCAAGTAACATACCGATGACAAAGGGACAACGTATGTTGTTATGCGGTCTGACCGATAAAGATCTTCGTAGAATATGTAGGAGCCAATATGAGCATCCAGGTTCCGCTATTGGTTATTGACCGAAGACGTGTCTCGGTCATGTCTACATTGTTCTCGAACCCGTAGGGTCCGCACGCTTAAGGTTTCGATGACAGTTATATTATGAGTTTATATGTTTTGATGTACTGAAGGTTGTTTGGAGTCCCGGATGTGATCACGGACATGACGAGGAGTCTTGAAATGGTCGAGACATAAAGATTGATATATTGAAAGCCTATGTTTGGATACCGGAAGTGTTCCGGGTGAAATCGGGATTTTATCGGAGTACCGAGAGGTTACCGGAACCCCCCGGGAGCTATATGGGCCTTAGTGGGCCTTAGTGGAAGAAGAGCAGAGGCGGCCAGGGCTGGGCTGCGCGGCCCTCCCCCCTAGTCCGAATAGGACAAGGAGAGAGGGGGCCGGCTCCCCCCTCCTTCTCTCTCCCTCTTTTCCCACCTCACGAATCCTATTCCAACTAGGACTGGGGAGAAGTCCTACTCCCGGAGGGAGTAGGACTCCTCCTGGCGCGCCCTATGATGGCCGGCCGGCCTCCCCCTCTTTAACCTTTATATACGGAGGCAGGGGCACCCCATAGACACACAAGTTGATCCACGTGATCATATTCTTAGCCGTGTGCGGCGCCCCCTGCCACCATAGTCCTCGATAATATTGTAGTGGTGCTTAGGCGAAGCCCTGCGACAGTAGTGCATCAAGATCGTCACCACGCCGTCGTGCTGACGGAACTCTTCCCCAACACTTTGCTGGATCGGAGTCCGGGGATCGTCATCGAGCTGAACGTGTGCTAGAACTCGAAGGTGCCGTAGTTTCGGTGCTTGATCGGTCGGGCCGTGGAGACGTACGACTACATCAACCAAACGCTTCCGTTGTCGATCTACAAGGGTACGTAGATCACACTCTCCCCTCTCGTTGCTATGCATCACCATGATCTTGCGTGTGCGTAGGAAATTTTTTGAAATTACTACGTTCCCCAACAATAGCATGGAACAATCAAAAATTATAGATACGTTGGAGACGTATCAAGCATCCCCAAGCTTAATTCCTGCTCACCCTCGAGTAGGTAAATGATAAAAACAGAATTTTTGATGTGGAATGCTACTTGGCACAATTTCAATGTAAATCTCTTAATTGTGGTTTGAATATTCAGATCCAAAAGATTCAAGACAAAAGTTCAATATTGACATAGAAATAATAATACTTCAAGCATACTAACTAAGAAATTATGTCTCTTCAAAATAACATGGCCAAAGAAAGTTATCCCTACAAAATCATATAGTCTGGCTATGCTCCATCTTCACCACACAAAGTATTTAAATCATGCACAACCCCGATGACAAGCCAAGCAATTGTTTCATACTTTTGGTGTTCTCAAACTTTTTCAATCTTCGCGCAATACATGAACGTGAGCCATAGACATAGCACTATATGTGGAATAGAATGGTGGTTGTGGAGAAGACAAAAAGGGAGAAGATAGTCTGACATCAACTAGGCGTATCAATGGGCTATGGAGATGCCCATTAATAGATATCGATGTGAGTGAGTAGGGATTGCCATGCAACGGATGCACTAGAGCTATAAGTATATGAAAGCTCAACAAAAGGAACTAAGTGGGTGTGCATCCAACTCGCTTGCTCATGAAGACCTAGGGCATTTTGAGGAAGCCCATCATTGGAATATACAAGCCAAGTTCTATAATGAAAAACTCCCACTAGTATATGAAATTGATATCATAGGAGACTCTCTATCATGAAGATCATGGTGCTACTTTGAAGCACAAGTGTGGTAAAAGGATAGTAGCATTGTCCCTTCTCTCTTTTTCTCTCATTTTTTATTTGGGCCTTTTCTCTTCTTATTTTATGGCCTCTTTTTTTAGTCCGGAGTCTCATCCTGACTTGTGGGGAAATCATAGTCTCCGTCATCCTTTCCGCACTTGGGACAATGCTCTAAAAATGATGATCATCACACTTTTATGTACTTAAAACTCAACAATTACAACTCAATACTTAGAACAAAATATGACTCTATGTGAATGCCTCCGGCGGTGTACCGGGATATGCAATGAATCAAGAGTGACATGTATGAAGGAATTATGAACGGTGGCTTTGCCACAAATACAATGTCAACTACATGATCATGCAAGCAATATGACAATGATGAAGCGTGTCATAGCAACGGAAAGGTGGAAAGTTGCATGGCAATATATCTCGGAATGGCTATGGAAATGCCATGATAGGTTGGTATGGTGGCTGTTTTGAGGAAGGTATATGGTGGGTGTATGATACCGGTGAAAAGTGTGCGGTATTAGAGAGGCTAGCAATGGTGGAAGGGTGAGAGTGCGTATAATCCATGGACTCAACATTAGTCATAAAGAACTCACATACTTATTGCAAAAATCTATTAGTTATCGAAACAAAGTATTACGTGCATGCTCCTATGGGGATAGATTGGTAGGAAAAGACCATCGCTCGTCCCCGACCACCACTCATAAGGAAGATAATCAATAAATAAATCATGCTCCGACTTCTTCACATAATGGTTCACCATACATGCATGCTACGGGAATCACAAACTTCAACACAAGTATTTCTCAAATTCACAACCACTCAACTAGCATGACTCTAATATCACCATCTCCATATCTCAAAACAATTATCAAGTATCAAACTTCTCATAGTATTCAACACACTCATAAGAAAAAAAATATTAATCTTGAACGCCTAACATAATTAAAGCAAATTACCATGCTGTTTTGTAGGACTCTCAAAATAATCTAAGTGAAGCATGAGAGGACAGTAGTTTCTATAAAACAAATCCACCACCGTGCCCTAAAAGATATAAGTGAAGCACTAGAGCAAAAACTATATAACTCAAAAGATATAAGTGAAGCACATAGAGTATTCTAACAATTTCCGAATCATGTGTGTCTCTCTCAAAAGGTGTGTACAGCAAGGATGATTGTGGAAAACTAACAAATAAAGACTCAAATAATACAATAATCTCCAAGCAAAACACATATCATGTGGTAAATAAAAATATAGCTCCAAGTAAAGTTATCGATGGAAGTAGATGAAAGAGAGGATGCCTTCCGGGGCATCCCCAAGCTTGGGCTTTTAGGTGTCCTTAGATTATCTTGGGGTGCCATGGGCATCCCCAAGCTTAGGCTCTCGCCACACCTTGTTCCATAATCCATCAAATCTTTTACCCAAAACTTGAAAACTTCACAACACAAAACTTAAAGTAGAAAATCTCGTGAGCTCCGTTAGCGAAAGAAAACAAAACACCACTTCAAGGTACTGTAATGAAATCATTCTATATTTATATTGGTGTTAAACCTACTATATTCCAACTTCTCTATGGTTTATAAACTATTTTACTTGCCATAGATTCATCAAAATAAGCAAACAACACACGAAAAACAGAATCTATCAAAAACAGAACAGTCTGTAGTAATCTGTAGATAACGCAACTTCTGGAACCCCAAAAATTCTAAAATAAATTTCTGGACGTGAGGAATTTATCTATTAATCATCTGCAAAAAGAATTAACTAAATAGCAATTTCCAAATAAAATTGGCAGCAATTCTCGTGAGTGCGAAAGTTTGTTTTGTTTTACAGCAAGATTAAAAAGACTTTCCCCAAGTCTTCCCAACGGTTCTACTTGGCACAAACAATTAAACACAAGAAACACAACCAAAACAGAGGCTAGATAAATTATTTATTACTAAACGGGAGCAAAAAGCAAGGAATAAAAATAAAATTGGGTTGCCTCCCAACAAGCGCTATCGTTTAACGCCCCTAGTTAGGCATAAAAGCAAGGATAGATCTAGGTATTGCCATCTTTGGTAGGCAATCCATAAGTGGCTCTCATAATAGATTCATAAGTTAATTTAATTTTCTTTCTATGAAAGTGTTCCATGCCTTTCCTTAACGGAAATTGGAATCTAATATTCCCTTCCTTCATATCAATAATTGCACCAATCGTTCTAAGGAAAGGTCTACCAAGAATAACAGGACATGAAGGATTGCGATCTCTGTCAAGAACAATAAAATCTACGGGCACATAATTCCTATTTGCAACAATAAGAACATCATTAATTCTTCCCATATGTTTCTTAATAGTGGAATCTGCAAGGTGCAAGTTTAAAGAGCAATCATCAAAATCACCGAAACCTAGCAAATCACACAGTCTTTGGAATCGTGGAAACACTAGCACCCAAATCACACAAAGCATAGCATTCATGATCTTTAATTTTAATTTTAATAGTAGGTTACCACTCATCATAAAGTTTTCTAGGGATAGAAACTTCCAACTCAAGTTTTTCATCATAAGATTGCATCAAAGCATCAACGATATGTCTGGTAAAGGATTTATTTTGACTATAAGCATGAGGAGAATTTAGCATGGATTGCAACAAGGAAATACAATCTATCAAAGAGCAATTATCATAATTAAATTCCTTGAGATCCAAAATAGTGGGTTCATTGATATTTAAAGTTTTGACTTCTTCAATCCCACTTTTAACAATTTTAGCATCAAGATCCAAAGACTCCGAATTTTTGGAACGTCTTCTAGGTAAAGGTGCATCATATTCAGTCACATCATTATCAAGATTCATATTGCAAAACAAAGATTTAATAGGGGACACATCAATAACTTTTATATCTTCATCTTTATTATCATGGAAACTAGAAGAACACGCTTTCATGAAGCAATCTTTCTTAGCACGCATCCTAGCGGTTCTTTCTTTGCACTCATCAATGGAAATTCTCATGGCTTTGAGAGACTCATTGATATCATGCTTAGGTGGAATAGATCTAAGTTTCAAAGAATCAATATCAAGAGAAATTTAATCAACATTCCTAGCCAACTCATCAATCTTAAGAAATTTTTCTTCAATCAAAGCATTGAAAGTCTTTTGCGAAGTAATAAATTCTTCAATATTATATTCAAAATCAGAGGGTATCTTATTAAAACTTCCATCAGAATTGTTGTAGGAATTACCATAATTATTAGAGGAATTACTAGGATACGGCCCAGGATTGAAGTTTCCTCTATACGCGTTGTTACCAAAATTATTCCTACCAACAAAATTCACATCCATAGATTCATTATTATTCTCAATTAAAGTAGACAAAGGCATATCATTAGGACAAGAAGAAACAATTTTATTAGCAAATAATTTCATAAGTTCATCCATCTTTCCACTCAAAACATTAAGTTGTTCCATTGCATGCACTTTCTTATTAGTAGATCTTTCAGTGTGCCATTGAGAATAATTAACCATAATATTATCCAGGAGTTTAGTAGCTTCTCCTAAAGTAATTTCCATAAAAGTGCCTCCCGCGGCCGAATCTAAAAGATTTCTAGAAACAAAATTCAATCCGGCATAAAAAATTTGTATAATCATCCATAAATTCAAACCATGTGTAGGACAATTACGTATCATTAATTTCATCCTCTCCCAAGCTTGTGCAACATGTTCATGATCAAGTTGCTTAAAATTCATGATATTTTTTCTAAGAGAGATGATCTTAGCGGGAGGAAAATACTTAGAGATAAAAGCATATTTGCACTTATTCCACGAATCAATACTATTTTTAGGCAAAGACGAAAACCAAGCTTTAGCACGATCTCTAAGCGAAAAAGGAAATAGCTTCAATTTAATAATATCATTGTCCACATCTTTCTTCTTTTGCATATCACACAAATCAACAAAGTTGTTTAGATGGGTAGCGGCATCTTCACTAGGAAGGCTGGAAAACGGATCTTTCATGACAAGATTCAACAAAGCAGCATTAATTTCACAAGATTCAGCATCGGTGAGAGGAGCAATCGGAGTGCTAATAAAATCATTGTTGTTAGTATTAGTAAAGTCACAAAATTTGGTATTATCTTGAGCCATCGTGACAAGCAAGCAATCCAACACACAAGCAAACAAGAGACTGGCAAAAGAGGCCAATAGAGAAAGAGAAGGAGGACGGAGAGAGAGGGCGAATAAAACGGCAAGGGTGAAGTGGGGGAGAGGAAAACGGGAGGCAAATGCCAAATAATGTAATGCGGGAGATAAGGGTTTGTGATGGGTACTTGGTATGTTAACTTTTGCGTAGACTCCCTGGAAACGGCGCCAGAAATCCTTCTTGCTACCTCTTGAGCACTGTGTTGGTTTTCCCTTGAAGAGGAAAGGGTGATGCAGGAAAGTAGCGTAAGTATTTCCCTCGGTTTTTGAGAACCAAGGTATCAATCCAGTATGAGGCCACGCACGAGTCCCTCGCACCTACACAAACAAATAAAATCCTCGCAACCAACGCAATAAAGGGGTTGTCAATCCCTTCACGGTCACTTACGAAAGTGAGATCTGATGGATATGATAAGTTAATGTTTTTGGTATTTTTATGATAAAGATGCAAAGTAAAGAAAGCAAAATAAATAGAAAAGGAAATAGCTTGTTGAAGGAAGATTAATATGATGGAAAATAGACCCGGGGGCCATAGGTTTCACTAGTGGCTTCTCGCGAGAGCATAAGTATTACGATGGGTAAACAAATTACTCTTGAGCAATTGACAGAATTGAGCATAGTTATGAGAATATCTAGGTATGATCATGTGTATAGGCATCACGTCCGAGACAAGTAGACCGACTCCTGCCTGCATCTACTACTATTACTCCACACATCGACCGCTATCCAGCATGCATCTAGAGTATTAAGTTCAAAAGAACAGAGTAATGCTTTAAGCAAGATGACATGATGTAGAGGGATAAACTCATGAAATACGAAATAAACCCCATCTTGTTATCCTTGATGGCAACAATACAATACATGCCTTGCTGCCCCTACTGTCACTGGGAAAGGACACCGCAAGATTGAACCCAAAGATAAGCACTTCTCCCATTGCAAGAAAGATCAATCTAGTAGGCCAAACCAAACTGATAATTTGAAGAGACTTGCAAAGATAAGCAATCATACATAAAAGAATTTAGAGAAGATTCAAATATTGTCCATAGATAAACTTGATTATAAACCCACAATTCATCGATCTCAATAAACACACCGCAAAAGAAGGTTACATCGAATAGATCTCCACAAGAGAGGGGGAGAACTTTGTATTGAGATCCAAAAAGAGAGAAGAAGCCATCTAGCTAATAACTATGGACCCGAAGGTCTGAAGTAAACTACTCACACTTCACCGGAGAGGCTATGGTGTTGATGTAGAAGCCCTTTGTGATCGATGCCCCCTCCGGCGGAGCTCCGGAAAAGGCCCCAAGATGGGATCTCATGGATACAGAAAGTTACGGCGGTGGAATATGGGTTTTGGCTCCGTATCCGGTAGTTTGGGGGTATGTAGGTATATATAGGAGGAAGAAGTACATCGGTGGAGCAACATGGGCCCCACGAGGGTGGATGGCGCGCCTGGGGGGGTAGGCGCACCCCCCTACCTCGTGCCCTCCTGGTTTCTTTCTTGACGTAGGGTCCAAGTCCTCTAGATCATGTTCGTTTCGAAAATCACGTTCCCGAAGGTTTCATTCCGTTTGGACTCCATTTGATATTCTTTTTCTGTGAAACTCTGATATAGGCAAAAATACAGCAATTCTGGGTTGGGCCTCCGGTTAATAGGTTAGTCCCAAAAATAATATCAAAGTGTATAATACAGCCCAATAATGTCCAAAACATGATATAATATAGCATGGAACAATCAAAAATTATAGATACATTGGAGACGTATCGAGCATCCCCAAGCTTAATTCCAGCTCGTCCTCGAGTAGGTAAATGATGAAAATAGAATTTTTGAGGTGGAATGCAACTTGGCATAATTTCAATGTAAATCTCTTCATTGTGGTATGAATATTCAGATCCGAAAGGTTCAAGACAAAAGTTCAATATTGACATTGAAATAATAATACTTCAAGCATACTAACTAAGCAATTATGTCTCTTCAAAATAACATGGCCAAAGAAAGTTATCCCTACAAAATCATATAGTCTGGCTATGCTCCATCTTCACCACACAAAGTATTTAAATCATGCACAACCCCGATGACAAGCCAAGCAATTGTTTCATACTTTTGGTGTTCTCAAAAAAAATTTAATCTTCACGCAATACATGAGCGTGAGCCATGGACATAGCACTATATGTGGAATAGAATGGTGGTTGTGGAGAAGACAAAAAGGGAGAAGATAGTCTCACATCAACTAGGCGTATCAACGGGTTATGGAGATGCCCATTAATAGATATCGATGCGAGTGAGTAGGGATTGCCATGCAACGGATGCACTAGAGCTATAAGTATATGAAAGCTCAACACAAGGAACTAAGTGGGTGTGCATCCAACTCGCTTGCTCACGAAGACCTAGGGCATTTTGAGGAAGCCCATCATTGGAATATACAAGCCAAGTTCTATAATGAAAAACTCCCACTAGTATATGAAAGTGATATCATAGGAGACTCTCTATCATGAAGATCATGGTGCTACTTTGAAGCACAAGTGTGGTAAAAGGATAGTAACATTGTCCCTTCTCTTTTTTTCTCTCATTTTTTTATTTGGGCCTTTTCTCTTCTTTTTTTATGGCCTCTTTTTTTAGTCCGGAGTCTCATCCCGACTTGTGGGGGAATCCTAGTCTCCATCATCCTTTCCTCACTTGGGACAATGCGCTAAAAATGATGATCATCACACTTTTATTTACTTACAACTCACCAATTACAACTCAATACTTAGAACAAAATATGACTCTATGTGAATGCCTCCGGCGGTGTACTGGGATATGCAATGAATCAAGAGTGACATGTATGAAAGAATTATGAACGGTGGCTTTGCCACAAATTCAATGTCAACTACATGATCATGCAAGCAATATGACAATGATGAAGCGTGTCATAGCAACGGAAAGGTGGAAAGTTGCATGGCAATATATCTCGGAATGGCTATGGAAATGCCATGATACGTTGGTATGGTGGCTGTTTTGAGGAAGGTATATGGTGGGTGTATGATACCGGTGAAAAGTGCGCGGTATTAGGGAGGCTAGCAATGGTGGAAGGGTGAGAGTGCATATAATCCATGGACTCAACATTAGTTATAAAGAACTCACATACTTATTGCAAAAATCTATTTTTTATCGAAACAAAGTATTACGCGCATGCTCCTAGGGTTATAGATTGGTAGGAAAAGACCATGGCTCATCCCCGACCGCCACTCATAAGGAAGATAACCAATAAATAAATCATGCTCCGACTTCTTCACATAATGGTTCACCATACGTGCATGCTACGGGAATCACAAACTTCAACACAAGTATTTCTCAAATTCACAACTACTCAACTAGCACGACTCTAATATCGCCATCTCCATATCTCAAAACAATTATCAAGTATCAAACTTCTCATAGTATTCAACACACTCATAAGAAAAAAATATTAATCTTGAATGCCTAACATAATTAAAGAAAATTACCATGCTGTTTTGTAGGACTCTCAAAATAATATAAGTGAATCATGAGAGAACAGTAGTTTCTATTAAAAAAATCCACCACCGTGCCCTAAAAGATATAAGTGAAGCACTAGAGCAAAAACTATATAACTCAAAAGATATAAGTGAAGCACATAGAGTATTCTAACAATTTCGGAATCATGTGTGTGTTTCTCTCAAAAGGTGTGTACAGCAAGGATGATTGTGGAAAACTAACAAATAAAGACTCAAATAATACAAGACGCTCCAAGCAAAACACATATCATGTGGTAAATAAAAATATAGCTCCAAGTAAAGTTACCGATGGAAGTAGACGAAGGAGGGGATGCCTTCTGGGGCATCCCCAAGCTTGGGCTCTTAGGTGTCCTTATATTATCTTAGGCTCTTTCCACTCCTTGTTCCATAATCCATCAAATCTTTTACCCAAAACTTGAAAACTTCACAACACAAAACTTAAAGTAGAAAATCTCGTGAGCTCCGTTAGCGAAAGAAAAACCAAACACCACTTCAAGGTACTGTCATGAACTCATTCTGTATTTATATTGGTGTTAAACCTATTGTATTCCAACTTCTCTATGGTTTATAAACTATTTTACTAGCCATAGATTCATCAAGATAAGCAAACAACACACGAAAAACAGAATCTGTCAAAAATAGAACAGACTGTAGTAATCTGTAGCTAACGCAAGTTCTGGAACACCAAAAATTCTAAAATAGATTGCTGGACGTGAGGAATTTATCTATTAATCATCTGCAAAAATAATTAACTAAATCGCACTTTCGAAACAAAAATGGCAGCAATTCTCGTGAGCGCTAAAGTTTCTTTTGTTTTACAGCAAGATTAAAAAGACTTTCCCCAAGTCTTCCCAACGGTTCTACTTGGCACAAACACTAATTAAACACAAAAATACAACCAAAACAGAGACTAGATAAATTATTTATTACTAAACGGGAGCAAAAAGCAAGGAATAAAAATAAAATTGGGTTGCCTCCCAACAAGCGCTATCGTTTAACGCCCCTAGCTAGGCATAAAAGCAAGGATAGATCTAGGTATTGCCATCTTTGGTAGGCAATCCATAAGTGGCTCTCATAATAGATTCATAAGGTAATTTAATTTTCTTTCTATGAAAGTGTTACATGCCTTTCCTTAACGGAAATTGGAATCTAATATTTCCTTCCTTCATATCAATAATTGCACCAGTCGTTCTAAGGAAAGGTCTACCAAGAATAACAGGACATGAAGGATTGCGATCTCTGTCAAGAACAATAAAATCTACGGGCACATAATTCCTATTTGCAACAATAAGAACATCGTTAATTCTTCCCATAGGTTTCTTAATAGTGGAATCCGCAAGATGCAAGTTTAAAGAGCAATCATCAAAATCACGGAAACCTAGCAAATCACACAGTCTTTGGAATCGTGGAAACACTAGCACCCAAATCACACAAAGCATAGAATTCATGATCTTTAATTTTAATTTTAATAGTAGGTTCCCACTCATCATAAAGTTTGCTAGGGATAGAAACTTCCAACTCAAGTTTTTCTTCATAAGATTGCATCAAAGCATCAATGATATGTCTGGTAAAGGCTTTATTTTGACTATAAGCATGAGGAGAATTTAGCACGGATTGCAACAAGGAAATAAAATCTATCAAAGAGCAATTATCATAATTAAATTCCTTGAGATCCAAAATAGTGGGTTCATTGATATTTAAAGTTTTGACTTCTTCAATCCCACTTTTAACAATTTTAGCATCAAGATCTAAAGACTCCGAATTTTTGGAACGTCTTCTAGGTAAAGATGGATCATATTCAGTCCCATCAATATCAAGATTCATATTGCAAAACAAAGATTTAATATGGGACACATCAATAACTATTAGATCTTCATCTTTATTATCATGGAAACTAGAAGAACACGCTTTTATAAAGCAATATTTCTTAGCACGCATCCTAGCGGTTCTTTCTTTGCACTCATCAATGGAAATTCTCATGGCTTTGAGAGACTCATTGATATCATGCTTAGGTGGAATAGATCTAAGTTTCAAATTATCAATATCAAGAGAAATTTTATCAACGTTCCTAGCCAACTCATCAATCTTAAGAATTTTTTCTTCAATCAAAGCATTGAAATTCTTTTTGCGAAGTAATAAATTCTTTAATATTAGCTTAAAAATCAGAGGGTGTCTTATTAAAATTTCCACAAGAATTGTTGTAGGAATTACCATAATTATTAGAGGAATTACAAGGATACGGCCTAGGATTAAAGTTTCCTCTATACGCGTTGTTACCAAAATTATTCCTACCAACAAAATTCACATCCATAGATTCATTAGTATTCTCAATTAAAGTAGACAAAGGCATATCATTAGGATAAGAAGAAACACTTTTATTAGCAAATAATTTCATAAGTTCATCCATCTTTCCAATCAAAACATTAATTTCTTCTATCGCATGCACTTTCTTATTAGTAGATCTTTCAGTGTGCCATTGGCAATAATTAACCATAATATTATCTAGGAGTTTAGTAGCTTCTCCTAAAGTAATTTCCATAAAAGTGCCTCCCACGGCCGAATCTAAAAGATTTCTAGAAACAAAATTCAATCCGGCATAAATTTTTTGTATAATCATCCATAAATTGAAACCATGTGTACAACAATTACGTATCATTAATTTCATCCTCTCCCAAGCTTGTGCAACATGTTCATGATCAAGTTGCTTAAAATTCATGATATCATTTCTAAGAGAGATGATCTTAGCGGGAGGAAAATACTTAGAGATAAAAGCATCTTTGCACTTATTCCACGAATCAATACTATTTTCAGGCAAAGACGAAAACCAAGCTTTAGCACGATCTCTAAGCGAAAAAGGAAATAGCTTCAATTTAACAATATCATGGTCCACATCTTTCCTCTTTTGCATATCACACAAATCAACAAAGTTCTTTAGATGGGTAGCGGCATCTTCACTAGGAAGGCCGGAAAACGGATCTTTCATGTCAAGATTCAAAAAAGCAGCATTAATTTCATAAGATTCAGCATCGGTGAGAGGAGCAATTGGAGTGCTAATAAAATCATTGTTGTTGGTTTTAGTAAATTCACACAATTTGGTATTATCTTGGGCCATGATGACAAGCAAGCAATCCAACACACAAGCAAACAAGAGACGGGCAAAAAGAGGCAAATAGAGAAAGAGAAGGGGGACGGAGAGAGAGGGCGAATAAAACGGCAAGGGTGAAGTGGGGGAGAGCAAAATGAGAGGCAAATGGAAAATAATGTAATGCGGGAGATAAGGGTTTGTGACGGGTACTTGGTATGTTAACTTTTGCGTAGACTCCCCGGCAACGGCGCCAGAAATCCTTCTTGCTACCTCTTGAGCAATGTGTTGGTTTTCCCTTGAAGAGGAAAGGGTTATGCAGCAAAGTAGCGTAAGTATTTCCCTCAGTTTTTGAGAACCAAGGTATCAATCCAGTAGGAGGCGACGCACGAGTCACTCGCACCTATACAAACAAATAAAATCCTCGCAACCAACGCAATAAAGGGGTTGTCAATCCCTTCACGGTCACTTACGAAAGTGAGATCTAATAGAGCGCGCCGACGAACACGAGTAGAGCGCACCGCGGCGCCTAACGGCGAGCACATCGTGTTGCGGCGCCTAACGGTGCGTAGAGCTTGCCAAGGGATGCGGGCGGAGGCCGGCACAGTGATACGTGACAAATAAGACGAACTATGCGAGCGATGTCAGAGACATCAAGCACGAATCAGATTAGAGTTGTGTGTGCGATATGTGGCATACAGTTGATCCATCCGAGCTGTTTGTCATGGAATAAGCCTTGTGTGTTGCGGGAAAACGCTTGCTGGTATATAACCTTAAATTTAACCAAAAAAGCATTAATGCATTTTACAAAAATTGTATAGCTAGAAACTATGTTCGAATACGACTCCACCGATATAATCTTGGGCGACATGCATTCGTATTTTATTAGTTAAATCCTACTTATAAACCAGGACGGGGTATAGTAGGTAAATAAATCGCAAACGTTTTTTGTATTAACCGTATGTGTAAGTGTCCTTTCGTCCTCCTCTCACACGTCTTGTCACCCCGCTGCCGCAGACGGCTTATAGCGTAAGCTTGCGTAGTGCACGGGGGCGTTCTTTTGGCCAAACGATGGCGCCAAAGAATCGTCGATGAGCCCGTTCCCGCACAGCCTTGCAGGTTCCCGCGCAAGCTTCCCGCCCGACTCGGTGAAATCCCGCAAAACCCCATTGCTTACCGGCCTGCTATAAAAACCCTCATGGCCGGCGAGTCCTGCGTCGCATTTTCCCCTCCCTCCCTATAGCTTATCTCGTGTGCTTCTCCCACAATCGCCAATGGCACCGGTTCATCGTTGTCGCTCAGCCACTCTGCCGTCATCATGGGACAGCTCCAACTGGGAGGCTACACCGCGACGGTGACGCAGTCCCCGGCGTAGTGTAGTGCACGTGGCATCCCTGTTGGGTGTGCGTGGAACACCCACCACACGCTCCGCCGCCGCTGCCTGTCGGGAGCTATTGCTGGCCGCCGTTGCCGCCACACCAACGTCGAAAGCCAGGGCCATCTCCCGTACGGCCGCCGCGACCCGAAGGCGGGAGGTGACCGTCGTGGCCGCCACCCACTGCCGGCCACCGTGGCCATCACCCGCTCCGCCACCGCGGCCCGAAGGCGGGAGGTGGTGGTCGTGGCCGCCACCCCATCGTCGGCCGCCGTGGCCGCCAGCCCACCATCAACCGTAGGGATCATCACCCGCTCCGCCACCGCCACCCGAAGGGGTGAGGTGGAGGTGGAGGCCTGCACGTACGTCAGCGACCGTGCGCGCTACATCAAGTTCTTGCAGGAGGAGGAGGAGCGCCTTGTCGAGCATGCAAAGAGCCTTACTGCAGCCATGGCCGCAGCACACGCCGACACAGAGGCGAGGAATCAGGAGATCTACGAGCAGTCCGGCCGCTTCGAGAGGGATCGTCTGGATCGGCAGTGGGCCTTCGAGCTGGCGAGCGTCACTGAACGTGCAGCAGCGGCAGGCACCGTATTGCATTTCTCCAGCTCGTCGGTAGGCTCCTCCTCCTCCTCTGCCTCTTACTGAGCGCGCTCGGCAGAGGAGGGGCTGCCGGAAGTAGCACAAAGCCCCTCCGTGGTAGTAGAAGTATTTCAGGGCTACTTTGTTCAGTTCATCTCACTATAGATGTGTGGTCGAACTATACAACGTACTTAAAATTAGCTAGTATATATAGTTGAACTAGTTATTTCAGTGCATGGTTGGCAATAATTGGGGAAAAGTTTGGTCGGTTCAGCTGTCGAGTTGAACTGTTTGTATAAATTAAGAACGACTGCTTAATCTATGAATGAAATCTATGCTTAATTACTGAATTTTAGTTGCAAAAATTAGATAGTGCTAGTGATTTCTAGCTGCATATTTTAACAAATCGCGGTGTTACAAGGATTGACAAATGGCAACGTTACTAGATCAACAAATGTAAATCTTTCCAGGTTGACAAATGGCAACATACCCAATATGACAGATGCAAATATTACCAAATTGTTTGTACGTGGTTGCACACGGGTCATCCAAAACACCATTTGCGTTGAAGGGATGCACAAATCCTGCATTGTGGATTTTCCCTCGACTTAAGGGGGAAGACCATAGCTCTCACTTTGCATACGAGTGTTCTATCTAAAACGTTTGCGATCAAGAGCTGCAGAAATTCTGCTCGGCACATTTTCTCTTGGCTTCCTGGGGAAGCTGTCGGCACGCCTTCCATTTAGTCAAGCACTCAAGCACACGTCCGCACGGCACCTCCTAGCCATTAAAAGAGTGAGGCGTGGCGTCACGTGAATGGTTGACAGAACGCACCCAATTTAAATTATACAAAACATTTGAGATGATATAGTGGCACCTATTTGTTTCAAAATGCCTTTGTTGGCTATTATTCGAGTGTGCCTTCTCTCAAAATGGACACCAAAAATACCACAGCATGTTGGCTGCCATTCCATTATATCATGCCATGTTTCATGAATTTCAGACGAGTTTTGGATTTACTAGAATTTAAAAACAAAGTATCCCAACGTTTTGCCGGCAATCAACAGTGCCCTGGTGTTTGAAATTCATTCTCATTTCTTGCACATGACCTAAGCATGCCCCAAAGGACACAGATTTGATTTTTCAACCAATTTATATGCACTGGAGCTTGTGCATGTAGTTCAAATTTGAAATATGCACATGAAATGCCTAGCAAACCCACATAATGTATAAAAATGTCCAAACGAACCCCAGAAAATTCCAAAAGTAAACACAACACGCCTCTTGTTCTATGTTGACACTAGAAAAAATTTGAAAGCAATAAGAGGCAACAGATATCGTTTCGTCCCCAAAGGTGGCACGTTCCTTACTGAAACCATCATGCTTGTTGTGAGAAGCTAAGGTTTGTGAGAAGCTTATACCCAAACCTGCCCCAAATGGGACAAAAATTTTACCATAACATGTTGATGCCGCTCCATGATAGCATGCCAAGTTTCATGAATTTCAGATGAGTTTTGGATTTAATAGAATTTAAAAACCAGGTATCTCAATGTTTGCGGCCGAGTGACGGTGGCAGGGTGTTTGAAATTCGTTCCCATTTCTTGCATGGGACCTAAGCATGAAACCAATGACACATATTTTATTTTTCAACCAGTTTATGTGCACTAGAGAATGTGCATGTAGTTCAAACTTGAATTATGCACATAAAATGCCTGGAAAAGCCAGTTAATGTATAAAAATGTCCAAACAAACCCCAAAAAACCCAAAATTAAACACAATACTCCTATTGTTCTATGTTGACACTCGAAAAATTTTGAAAGCAATAAGAGGCAACGGATATCATTTCGTCCCCAAAGGTGGCACGTTCCCTACCGAAACCATCATGCTTGTTGTGAGAAGCTTATACCAAACCTGCCACAAATGGGACATAAATTTTACCACGGCATGTTGATGCCGCTCCATGATAGCATGCCAAATTTCATGAATTTCAGACGAGTTTTGGATTTACTAGAATTTAAAAACCAGGTATCTCAACGTTTGCGGCCAAGTGACGGTGGCAGGGTGTTTGCAATTCATTCTCATTTCTCGCATGGGACCTAAGCATGAAACCAAGGACACATATTTGATTTTTCAACCAGATTATATGCACTTGAGAATGTGCATGCAGTTCAAATTTGAATTATGCGCATAAAATGCTTGGGAAACCCAGTTAATGTATAAAAATGTCCAAACGAACCCCAAAAAATTCCTAAATTAAACACAACACTCCTGTTGTTCTATGTTGACACTCGAATTTTTTTGAAAGAAATAAGAGGCAACGGATATCGATTCGTCCCCAAAGGTGGCACGTTCCCTACCGAAACCATCACGCTTATTGTGAGAAGCTCTGGTTTGTGAGAAGCTTATACCCAAACCTACGACAAATGGGACAAAAATTTTACCACGACATGTTGATGTCGCTCCATGATAGCATGCCAAGTTTCATGAATTTCAGACAAGATTTCGATTTACTAGAATTTAAAAACCAGGTATCTCGACGTTTGCTGCTGAGTGACAGTGGCAGGGTGTTTGAAATTCATTCCCATTTCTTGCATGGGACCTAAGCATGCAACCAAGGACACAGATTTGATTTTTAAATCAGTTTATATGCACTGGAGAATGTGCATGTAGTCCAAATTTGAATTATGCACATAAAATGCCTTGGAAAACCAGTTAATGTATCAAAATGTCCAAACGAACCCCAAAAAATTCCAGAATTAAACACAGCACTCCTGTTGTTCTATGTGAACACTCGAATTTTTTTGAAAGCAATAAGAGGCAACGGATATCGTTTCGTCCCCAAAGGTGGCACGTTCCCTACCGAAACCATCACACTTGTTGTGAGAAGCTCTGGTTTGTGACAAGCTTATACCCAAACCTGTCCCAAATGGGACAAATTTTTTACCATGGCATGTTGATGCCGTTCCATGATAGCATGCCAAGTTTCATGAATTTTAGATGAGTTTTGGATTTCCTAGAATTTAAAAACCAGGTATCTCAATGTTTTGCCGGCAATCAACAGTGCCCTGGTGTTTGAAATTCATTCCCATTCCTTGCATGGGACCTAAGCATGCCCCGAAGGACATAGATTTGATTTTCAACCAATTTATATGCACTGGAGCTTGTGCATGTAGTTCAAATTTGAATTATGCACATGAAATGCCTAGAAAACCCAGTTAATGTATAAAAATGTCCAAACGAACCCCGAAAAATTCCAAAATTAAACACAACACTTATGTTGTCCTATGTTGACACTGGAAATTTTTTGAAAGCAATAGGTGGCAAAGAATATCGTTTCGTCCCCAAAGATGACACGTTCCCTACCGAAACCATCACGCTTGTTGTTAGAAGCTAAGGTTTGTGAGAAGCTTATACCCAAACCTGCCCCAAATGGGACAAAAATTTTACCAGGCCATGTTGACGCCGCTCCATGATAGCATGCCAAGTTTCATGAATTTCATACGAGTTTTGGATTTACCAGAATTTAAAAACCAGGTATCTCAATGTTTGCGACCGAGTGACGTTGGCAGGGTGTTTTAAATTCATTCCCATTTCTTTCATGGCACCTAAGCATGCAACCAAGGACACATATTTGATTTTTCAACCAGTTTATATGCACTGGAGAATGTGCATGTAGTTCAAATTTGAATTATGCACATAAAATGCCTGGAAAACCCAGTTAATGTATAAAAATGTCCAAACAAACCCCCTAAAATTCCAAAATTGAACACAATGCTCCTATTGTTCTATGTTGACACTCGGAAATTTTTGAAAGCAATAAGAGGCAACGGATTTCGTTTCGTCCCCAAAGGTGGCATGTTCCCTACCGAAACCATCACGCTTGTTGTGAGAAGCTTATACCCAAACCTTCCCCAAATGGTATAAAAAGTTTACCACGTCATGTTGAAGCCGCTCCATGATAGCACGCCAAGTTTCATGAATTTTAGACGAGTTTTAGATTTAGTAGAATTTAAAAACCAGGTATCTCAATGTTTGCGGCCGAGTGACGGTGGCAGGGTGTTTGAAATTCATTCCCATTTCTTGCATGGCACCTAAGCATGCAACCAAGGACACATATTTGATATTTCAACCAGTTTATATGCACTAGAGAATGTGCATGTGGTTCAAATTTGAATTATGCGCATAAAATGCCTGGGAACCCCACTTAATGTATAAAAATGTCCAAACGAACCCTGAAAAATTCCAAAATTAAACACAACACTCCTCTTGTTCTATGTTGACACTCGAAATTTTTTGAAAGCAGTAAGAGGCAACGGATATCGTTTCGTCTGCAAAGGTGGCACGTTCCCTACCGAAACCATCACGCTTGTTGTGAGAAGCTCTGGTTTGTGAGAAGCTTATACCCAAACCTGCCCCAGATGGGACAAAAATTTTACCATGGCATGTTGATGCCACTCCATGATAGCATGCCAAGTTTCATGAATTTTAGATGAGATTTGGATTACTAGAATTTAAAAACCAGGTATCTCAATGTTTGTGGCCGAGTGACGGTGGCAGGGTGTTTGAAATTTATTCCCATTTCTTGCATGGAACCTAAGCATGCAACCAAGGACACAGATTTGATTTTTCAACCAGTGTATATTCACTGGAGAATGTGCATGTAGTTCAAATTTGAATTATGCACATAAAATGCCTGGGAAGCCCAGTTAATGTATAAAAATGTCCAAAGGAACCCCAAAAATTCCAAAATTGAACACAACACTCCTATTGTTCTATGTTGACACTCAAAAAAATTTGAAAGCAATAAGAGGCAACAAATATTGTTCCGTCCCCAAAGGTGGCACGTTCCCTACTGAAACCATCACGCTTATTGTGAGAAGCTCTGGTTTGTGAGAAGCTTATACCCAAACCTGCCCCAAATGGGACAAAAAATTTACCACAGCATGTTGATCCCGCTTCATGATAGCTTGCCAAGTTTGATGAATTTCAAACGAGTTTTGGATTTACCAGAATTTAAAAACTAGGTATCTCAATGTTTGCGGCTGAGTGACGGTGGCAGGGTGTGTGACATTCATTCCCATTTCTTGCATGGGACCTAAGCATGCAACCAAGGACACATATTTGATTTTTCAACCCGTTTATATGCATTGGAGCATGTGCATGTAGTTAAAATTAGAATTATGCACCTGAAATGCCTACAAAATTAAGTTAATATATAAAAACATCCAAACGAACCCTGAATAATTCCATTTTTTGACGACACACCTATAGTTGCATGTTCACTACAGATAAAAGTTCTAGCAATTAAAACACCATCCTTTGTAGTTGTGACCCCATTACGTAATTCAAATCAAGACGATAAATCAAGTAGATCGCACACAGTTTATTATCACCAACCGCGTGAGATGCAACACAAAATATCTTGGAGCACCGTCGGTGTATAGTATGCCTATGGCTTACGCGAGAAGGTGCGTCGGCTACAATCCACAGCTGGCATGTCAAGAACACTACCTCACTCCCCAAATATCATTTCGCTGTTCATTCATCGCCGGTGAAAGATGGGGACATGGACCCACGTCGTGAGGGCAACTTTGGCGGCCCACTCCGGCGAGAGCGCGGCCGCAGCCGCCAGGCGCGTGCTAACAAGCTTCGTGAGGGCGACCACAGTTTTTGTCCGGGTGGCCAAGGCAGCCCAAACGGTCGGTGTTGCTTCTCATGCGGCGGCAGCAGCATCTGCCTTGGGGATAGCAACTGGCGGGAGCGGCACAATAGCTGTCCGTTCCATATCGGCGGCCTTAGCCCTGATGGAGGCCGCCCACTACCATGTCGAGGCCGTCCACGCCCAGCTCATGGCAGTCACCGCACAAATCAAACGAAGCTTCTCCGACAACAGTCGACAACCCATGGCCGAAGAGTTGGCAATCACCGAGAGAGTTCGAGCAGCCGTCCGTTCTTGCACGGCATACCTTGCCAAGACGGAGCCTGCCAGAGCCCAGATCACGGCCGCCCACGCCCAGCTCGTGGTGGCCTATTCCAAAGATATGGCGGACGCGGATGGCGAGATACTTGCCGAGTATGGTGCAATTGATGCCATGGAGCCCCTTCCCCAGGAGAGCATCGGGCGCGAGCTGGACATGGAGGCGGCAGCGGAGATCGACGAGCACCAGCCGTAGTAGTACTCTTTGTTTTGTTTAATTAAGAGCACCGGTCTTTAATTTGCTAGAGTAATGTTTAGGTGAGCTAGCTCTGTTTAATTGTTAAACTTGCTCGATTAAGAAGTTAGTCTCCTTTGTGTACCCAAATTATGCAATGACATGGATGACCACTGTAACCAGGGAAATTCAAACCAAATTTTTTGACGTTCAAACTCAACACACACGGGTTAAGCTATCTGAATCGTTTGTGATGTTCACATATCGTACACAGTTCTGAATACGGGACCGTGTCTGATGACACTTTGCGTGCCAGTTTTTTCGCTGAAGCGATTCCAAATTTTCGGCTTCTGCGGAAATATATACCTCCCCCTCCCCCTTACCAAAAGCCACATTTTCCCTGTTTCCACCTTCCTTTCCAAGTTGAAACCTTCACTCCTTGTTTGCAGCGCCGCCTCCTCGCCGGCGACCCTCCTCCATGTTGCTCGGCCTCGCCTATCCAGGCAGGTAATCCACACCCGCCCCCATCCTCCTTCTCCTTCCACATCCCACATGCCCCGACCGCCGGCGCGACACCTTCCACCCAAATCACCGACCCCTCCACCAAATAAGCGTTGTCCTAAGCCATGGTGCATGCAGTATAGCCAGGATCCAAAGGACCATTTGGCAGCGGAGAAGCAAAGTGCGACCGCACGCGCGGATGAGGTCGTGATGGCTGCCATTCGTGTGGACCCCCAGATCTTGGAGGAGCACCTCGCCGTCGAGGCCACCATCGACACCTCACGCGCCGATGACGCGACTCGGTTGGCTATCTGGTTCAATTCTGCAATGCGATGTTCAATTGTTGTGGGTGCATTCTTTTATTGTATACCATGTGAGAAATAAATCTAATTTAGATGTACTAAATACATGAGAAACAAATACAATTGCTATATTTCCATGTTGCTAAGCATGCTTGGTTTGGTTAACTGTCTGATCTTCTATTAGGAGTATGTTATATTGTGCAATGTGGTGCTTAGTTAATGTTTAGTTCATTTTTTGTGGTGTTTAGCTAAGTGCTTGGTTCAATTCTACACTACGATGTCCAATTGTCGTGGGTAGAATTTTGTATTATTGTGCATGTGAGGAATAAATCGAATTTGGCTGCACCTAATACATGAGAAACATATACAAGTCCTATATTTCCTAGTTCTTAATCATGCTTGGTTTGGATAAATGGGTTTTCCATGTGGCTTGAATTAATCTGATGAATCTGCAATGTGCTTATTTTTCATCAACATTTTTTACTGATAGCATGCGAACTTTTACTTAACCTGATGACTAACTACCTTATATGTGTTGCAAGGAAACAATGGGAAGCACTGAGGTTTACAATCGAGGTTAGCACGTGCATGATTCGTTGTCTAATAGCACATTATTGGGCAATTGCAGGAACCATTCTAATATTTAGGTTTTTAACAATTTGGTCTCGCACATGTAGGTCCTATTGTCAGAGGTTTTGACCCACTGTTCGACCCTTTTTGCATATGGGGAAATGAGTTGTCCATGAATATCAGTCAAGTCAAGAAACTCGGAAAGATTGTTTGGATAAATAAATTAGTGACAAAAAACAACAAGATCTTTGTCTGCACAATGAAGAAGACATCAGTTCACTACAGGATGGTACTAACTATTATACCTTGCGTTTTTATTCCTTTGCCCCATTTCCAATATAGAGAAGATATTTACACACATCCTTGTTTTCAGGCCTTTCCAAAGCAGTTCACTGATGATTACCTCTCAAACCACATGTATGGTCAGGAGGCGAGGAACGTATTCATACAAAACCCATGGTTCAATATTGAAGTGTTCCTGAAGAAGACGAAGGATGGACGGTCAATCATCCACAGGCACTGGCCTAAAGTTACAAAGACCTTAAACATCAGTGAAGGCTCAATATTCGCCTTCTGCTTCAGCAGTTTTCTAGATGAGATACATCTGTCTATGTACCATCCATGATGCTAATTTCGAAAGCTTATAGATGTTGCTTGTGAAACTTGGTCCTGGTGTAGTTGTGTAATGGGGTAGCTGAGTGATGAAGCTATATGATGTTGTACCCTATTGTATTTCAATTATGAAAATGAAATATATTGTGTGCTTAATATGAAATGTCAATTAGATTAATAAATGGATTATGAATAATCGGATAATTAGCCTGCAAATTGGGTTTTGCTATTGCAAACGGTTGTTGAAAAAATACCGTGGGCGATGACCTCAGGCAACACACATAGTTTCTAGGAATAAACCGTGTTGGATTAATGAACACTCACACACGACTTTCTCTAGAAAACTGTTTGCGTTAGGCCACCTTGCGCAAGCATTTACCACATAAAAACTGTGTGAGATGGACAGCCTTTGCCACACAGTTTCTTCTATGGACCGTGTATGATACATTCAATAACGCAAACGATTTAACCGGAAAAATTGTGTGTGTTGTACATGTGAACGGAAATGTTTTCCTTGGAGAGACTATGTGGGATGTACATACGAACGGAAACGTTTAGCGGGGACTGACTGTGTGGGATGTACTTGCGACCGGAAACAATTTGCCGTATAATTATATTTTTTAGCTCTATTGTACGTATTTCCGTATTTGAGCGCTCGCCGGTCGCACACGACCTCATTTTGCTGAGCGTGTGTGCCAGGAGGGCATATCCTCGACGGTTTCTGGGTCATGTGGGAAGGACCCCCCTATCGCCCACACTCACTTGGCGACGGTTCCAAATGCCATCACGGAAAGGGTTAAAAACCGTTTGTATAGCACCGACGCGTACCTGTGGGAGCATATGAGATGTTCCAAGAGTTGAAGTTGATATTTCAAGCAAATGCCCGAGTTGAGATATGAAGTCTCCAACAAGTTCTATAGCTGCAAGATGGAGGAGAACAGTTATGTCAGTGAACACATACTCAAAATGTCTGGGTATTATAATCACTTGACTCAGCTGGGAGTTGATTGTGTTATTGACAGAGTTCTCCAATCATTGCCACCAAGCTACAAAGGCTTCGTGATGAACAAAACAATTCCCGAGCTCTTCGCAATGCTTAAGGCCGCGGAGGTAGGAATCAAGAAAGAGCGTCAAATGTTGATGGTTAACAAGACGACTAGTTTCGAGAAAAAGGCAAGGGAAAGAAAGGGAACTTCAAGAAGAATGGCAAGCAAGTTGCCACTCCCGGGAAGAAACCCAAAGCAGGACCCAAGCCTAAAATTGAGTGCTTCTACTACAAAGGGACTGGTCACTGGAAGCGAAATTACCCCAAATACTTAGCGGATAAGAAGGATGGCAAAGTGAACAAAGATATATTTGGTATACATGCTATTGATGTGTACCTTACTAATGCTCGTAGTAGCGCCTGGGTATTTGATACTCATTCGGTTGCTCATATTTGTAACTCAAAATAGGAGCTATGTATTAAACGAAGATTGGCTAAGGACGAGGTGATGATGCTCGTCGGAAATGGTTCCAAGGTCGATGTGATCGCCGCCGGCACGTGATACGTCACCAACGTATCTATAATTTTTTATTGTTCCATGTTGTTATATTAACATTTTTGGATGTTTCACAATCATTTTATATCATTTTTTGGGACTAACCTATTGACATAGTGCCAAGTGCCAGTTGTTGTTTTTTGCTTGCTTTTTTTACATCGCAGGAAATCAATATCAAATGGAGTCTAAATGCAATGAAATTTTTCTGGATTTTTTTGGGACCAAAAGACGCCAGATGGGGCAGGGAAGCACCTAGGGGTGCCCTGAGGGGGGCACAACCCACCTGGGTGCGCCTGGGGGGCCAGGCACGCCCAGGTGGGTTGTGCCCACCTTGGTGGCCTCCCGCATCGCCTCTTTTCTCTATAAATACCCCAATATTCCAGAAACCCTAGGGGAGTCGATGAAAATCAATTCCAGTTGTGGCAAGTTCCAGAAACCAAAAATCCAATCTATACACCATCACGGAGGGGTTCATCATCCTCATTAGTGCCTCTCCGATGATGCGTGAGTAGTTCATTGTAGACCTATGGGTCCGTAGTTAGTAGCTAGATGGCTTCCTCTCTCTCTTTTGATTCCCAATACAATGTTCTCTTGGATATCTATTTTATGTAACTCTTTTTGCGGTGTGTTTGTTGGGATCTAATGAACTTTGAGTTTATGATCAGATCTATGTTTTTTATCCATGAAAGTTATTTGAGTCTTTTGATCTCTTATATGCATGATTACTTATAGCTTCGTATTTCTTCTTCAAATATTTGGTTTAGTTAAGCCAACTAGATCAATTTTTCTTGCCATGGGAGGAGGTGCTTTGTGATGGGTTCGATCTTACAGTGCTTGATCCCAGTGACAAAAGGGGAAATGCCACATATGTATCATTGCCATTAAGGATAACAAGATGGGGTCTATTTATACATAAATAGATCTTGTCTACATCATTTCATCGTTCTTGTTGCATTACTCCGTTTCTTCATGATCTTAATACACTAGATGCATGCTAGATAGCGGTCGATGTGTGGAGTAATAGTAGTACATACAGGCAGGAGCCGGTCTACTAATCTTGGACGTGATGCCTATATAATGATCATTTCCTGGATATCGTCATGATTATTTGAGGTTCTATCAATTGCCCGACAGTAATTTTTTTACCCACCGTATGCTATTTTTCTCGAGAGAAGCCACTTGTGAAATATATGGCCCCCGGGTCTCTTCTTTATTATATTTGCCTTTGCGATCTACTTTTATTTTCTTTTATTTTCACATCTATTAATCCAAAATTCCAAAAATACCTCGCTGAATTTTGTTTGCTTTTATTTGCATTTATCAATCTTTCACAAATTTTATTCCGTCTACTTGCCAATTTCTGGCGCCGTTACCCAAGGAGACATCATCAACATCTACCAAGTTCCTAATCACAAATCTCATCTCCTTGCAATTTACATTATTTGCCATTTACATCTCATTTTCCTCTCCCCCACTTCACAAAAATTTGCCGTTTTATTCACCCTCTTCTTCATTTGCCGTTTTCTCGTCAGATCTATTTTTGTGTGCAATTTTGTTTGCTACTATTTATCGTTATGGGTAGTTCTTACGCTATTGTGTGCACTCCCGAGAACGAGGTTCTTAACTTTAAACAAAGGGGAGGGGGAATTTAAAGGATGTTCGGTATAGGATTTGCAATGCTCATAATAGATCTATCTGTAAGCAGTCTACCGTTGTTCTTCTTTGTGGTTTTTATGTGGGCATCACCACTTGGTATAGATTCGTCCTTTATACGATTACCCACTGGTACAGCGACGTCCTAAACAAATTGTTTTTAACCCCTTTCTGCGACGGCATTTGGAACCGTCGCCAAGTGAGTGTGTGCGATAGGGTGTCCTTCCCACACGACCCAGAAATCATCGGGGATAGGCCCTCCAGGGACCCAGGCTGGGGCCGTGTACGTTTGGGCGAGGCATCGAAACCCAATCATTTTCGTAGGTATGTACATCCGACATGGTAATTCGAGAAAATCATTTCCGTAGGTATGTACATCCCACATGGTGAATCCCAGAAAATCATTTCCGTAGGTATGTACATCCCACGGGGTGAATCCCAGAAAATCATTTCCGTAGGTATGTACATCCCACACGGTGAATCCTAGAAAAACATTTCCGTAGGTATGTATATCACACACAGTTCTTTGTGTGGAAACGTTTGTGCAAGGTGGCCTAACGCAAATAGTTCGCTGCCGGAAGCCGTGTGTGATTGTTAGTTGATCGTACACGCCTACTTTCTAGAAACCGTGCGGGTTGTTTGAGTTCATCGCCCACGGTGATGTCTGAGTAACCGTTTGCAATAGAAAACCCCAATAAGCAGGGTAATTAGCCTATTATTGATAATCTATGTACTAATCAAACTGATATTTCTTATAAAACACGCCAGATATTTCATATACGTATAAAACCAACCAGGATTTCATAATCGAATTACATCAGATAGCTTCGGCACTCAGTTACGCCATTACACAACAGCACCAAGTTTCACATGCAGCATCAAAAACTTTTGGAAAGTAGCATCATCTGGGAAACTGCAGAAGCGGAAGGCAAATATTGAGCCTTCAGTGATGTTGAATGTCCTTGCAACTTTAGGCCACTGGCTAGGGATAATTGCTCGCCCAACCTTCGTCCTCTTCAGCAAGACTTCAATATTGTACCGTGGGTGTTGAATGAATACCTTCCTCGCCTCTTGACCATGCAGGTGGTTTGAGAGGTAATCATCGGTGAACTACTTTGAAAAGTACTGAAAACGAAGCTATGCATAAATCGCTGTTGTAAATTTTGAAATGGCGCAAGGGGTAAAAGAAGGTAAAATATTTGGTACCATCCTATAGTTGGCCGATGTCTTCATTGTGCAAACAAAGATCTTGCTGTTATTTGTCGCAAGTTTCTTCATCCTAACAATCTTTCTCAGTTTCTTGACTTCACTGATATTCATGGACATCTCATTTCCCCATATGCAAAATGGGTCGAATAGTGGGTCTAAGCCTCTCACAGCAGGACCTACATATGCAAGACCAAATGGTAAGAAACCTAAATATTAGAATAATTCCTGCAACTGCACAGTAATGTGCTATTAGCCAAAGGACCCTGCTTGAACAAACCTCGATAGTAAACCGCAGTGTCTCCCATTGTTTCCCTGCAACACACATAAGGAAGATCTTGATCAGGTTAACTAAGAGTTGCCATACTATCAGTAGAAAATATGTATTGAGTACAACCAAATTCGATTGGTGTCACATGCATAACAATACAAAATTGTACCCACAACAAATGAAAATCAAATTGCAGAACTGAACCAAACAGTTAAATGGACAGCAGACCAAATGAACCAAAATAGTTAACTGAGCACGACATTGCAGAATAGAAACATGTACTAGAAGATAAGACAGTTAACAAAACAAAGAATGCTTGAGAACAGTACTACGGAATGTAGCAATTGTTGGACCAAAGTGTTAACTGAACATTACATTTCAGAGGACCAAACTGTTAACTGAACATCAGATTGCGGATTAACATTACAGAGGAAAAATCACTAGAAGGCACTGGCGGTGGCCTTGAGAAAACATCACGAATTGTATTTTAAAGTAGACAACCGCGTGGTAGTGTCGACGGTGGCCTCGAAGACGAGGTGCTCCTCCAAGATCTGGCGGTCGACACGCATGGCAGCCATAGCGAACTCGTTCGCGCGTGCAGCCGCATGCTACTCAGCTCCATGTCATACTGCGTGTAAAATGAATGTGGGCAGCGCTTAATTGGAGGAGGGGGCAGTGATTTCGGTGGAAGGTGTCGCTCCGTCAGTCAGGGCATGTGGGACGGGAAAGGAGGAGGATGGTGTGGGCGGGGTTTGGATTACCTGACCATATCGACGAGGCCGCGCAGCAAGAAAAAGGGTCAGTGGCGAGGAGGCCGTGCAGCAAGAAGAAGGGTCGGCGGCGAGGAGGCAACGCAGCAAGAAGAAGGGTCGTCGGCGAGGAGGCGACACTGCAAGAAGAAGGGTCGTCGGCGAGGAGGCGGCGCTGCAAGAAGGGTAGCCGGCGAGGAGGCGGCGCTGCAAGAAGAAGGGTCGCCGGCGAGGAGGCTGAGCTGCCAGTAAGCAGTAGTGAAGGTTTGAACTTGGAAACCAAGGACGAACAGTGGAAACGTGGCTTTTGGTATGAGGGAGGGGGCGGGAAGATAGATATTTCCGCGGTGGCGAAAAAATTTCGCTCGGTGCCGCGAGAAACTGGCGCACAAGTGTGGTTCAAGCGGGGGCGATGGACTATAGATGACAAAGCTTCTTGCGTAAGCCAGACAAGATGGTGCCCCAAGATATTTCATATCGCATCCCACACGATTCTTTCTAGTAAACTATTTGTGGTATACCTGATTTTTTTTCATTATGTTTTGAAAGACAAAATGGTGTTATGCAGGGAAAGGATGGTGTTTGACTTGCTAGAACATTTACGTATAGTGAGCATGCAACTAATACATGAGTGTCGTGTTTAAATTTGGAATTATTCCGGGTTCGTTTGGCATTTTTATGCATTAATTGAGTTTCTGGGCATTTAATGTGCATAATTCAAATTTGAACTACAAGCACATGCTCCAATGCACCAAAGTTTGCTGAAAAATCACATGTGTGTCTTTGGGTGAATTTATAGGTCACATGCAAGAAATGGGAATGAAATTCAAACATCTGGGCGTCATGGCTCGGCCGCAATGATTGAGAAACTTGGTTTTTTAATTCCTGTAAATCCAAAACACGACTGAAAATCATGAAACTTGGCATGGTGTCATTACATGGCACCAACATGCTGCAGTAAATTTTTTGGCCGAATTGGGACAAGCTTTGTGTAAGCTTCTTGCAAACCAGAGCTTCCCTCAAGAAGGCTCGTGGTTCTGAGAGGGAACATGTCACCTCCATCTGCGAAACAACATATGTACACTGCCTTCGCCCGCCTTAATTTTTGTACACTGGCAGATTAGACCAAATAGAAGTATCATGCTAAATTTTGGGATTATTCTGTGTTCGTTTGGCCTTTTTATACATTAATTGAGTTTCTGGGCATTTAATGTGCATAATTCAAATTTGAAATACAAGCACACGCTCTAGTGCACCAAAGTTGTTTGAAAAATCACATGTGTGTCCTTGGGTGAATTTCTAGGTCCCATGCAAGATATGGGAGTGAAATTCAAACATCTGGGCGTCATGGCTCGACAGAAAGATTGAGAAACTTGATTTTTTAATTCCTGTAATTCCAAAACACGCCTAAAAATCATGAAACTTGGCATGGTGTCATGACATGGCACCAACATGCTGCCGTAATTTTTTTGGCCAAATTGGGACAAGCTTTGGTGTAAACGTCTTACAAACCGGAGCTTCCCTCAAAAAGGCTCGTGGTTCCGAGAGGGACCATGTCACCTCCGTGTGCGAAACGACATACGTACAATGCCTTCTCCCGCCTTAATTTTTTTACACACCCGGATTAGACCAAATAGTAGTACAGTGCTAAATTTTGGAATTATTCCAGGTTCGTTTGGCCTTTTTTATACATTAATTGAGTGTCTGGGCATTTAATGTGCATAATTCAAATTTGAACTACAAGCACATGCTCCAATGCACCAAAGTTGTTTGAAAAATCACTTGTGTGTCCTTGGGTGAATTTCTAGGTCCCATGCAAGAGATGGGAGTGAAATTCAAACATCTGAGCATCGTGGCTCGGCCGCAATGATTGAGAAACTTGGTTTTTTAATTCCTGTAATTCCAAAACATGCCTGAAAATCATGAAACTTGGCATGGTGTCATGACATGGCACCAACATATTGCGGTAATTTTTTTGGCCGAATTGGGACAAGCTTTGGTGTAAACTTCTTGCAAACCGGAGCTTCCCTCAAGAAGGCTCGTGGTTCCGAGAGGGAACGTGTCACCTCCGTGTGTGAAACAACATACGTACATTGCCTTCTCCCGCCTTAATTTTTTTTTACACAGTCAGATTAGACCAAATAGAAGTACCGTGCTAAATTTTGGTATTATTCTGGGTTTGTTTGGCCTTTTTATACATTAATTGAGTGTTTGGGCATTTAATGTGCATAATTCAAATTTGAACTACAAGCACATGCTCCAGTGCACCAAAGTTGTTTGAAAAATCACATGTGTATCCTTGGGTGAATTTCTAGGTCCCATGCAAGAGATGGGAGTGAAATTCAAACATATGGGCGTCGTGGCTCGGCCGAAAAGATTGAGAAACTTGGTTTTTTTTTAATTGCTGTAATTCCAAAACACGCCTGAAAATCATGAAACTTGGAATGGTGTCATGACGTGGCACCAACATGTTGCGGTAATTTCTTCAGCCAAATTGGGACAAGCTTTGGTGTAAGCTTCTTGCAAACCGGAGCTTCCCTCAAGAAGGCTCGTGGTTCCGAGAGGGAACGTGTCACCTCCGTGTGCGAAACGACATACGTAAACTGCCTTCTCCCGCCTTAATTTTTTGACACAGCCAGATTAGACCAAATAGAAGTACCGTGCTAAATTTTGAATTATTCCGGTTTCATTTGGCCTTTTTATAAATTAATTTAGTTTCTACGCATTTAATGTACATAATTCAAATTTGAACTACAAGCACGTGGTCCAATGCACCAAAGTTGTTTGAACAATCACATGTGTGTCCTTGGGTGAATTTCTAGGTCCCATGCAAGAGATGGGAGTGAAATTCAAACATCTGGGCGTCGTGGCTCGGTCGGAAAGATTGAGAAACTAGGTTTTTTATTTCCTGTAATTCCAAAACACACCTGAAAATCATGAAACTTGGCATGGTCTCATGACATGGTACCAACATGTTGCGGTAATTTCTTTGGCCGAATTGGGACAAACTTTGGTGTAAGCATCTTGCAAGCCGTAGTTTCCCTCAAGAAGGCTCGTGGTTCCGAGAGGAAGCGTGTCACCTCCGTGTGCGAAACAACATACGTACACTGCCTTCTCCCGCCTTAATTTTTATACACAACCAGATTAGACCAAATAGAAGTATTGTGCTAAATTTTGGAATTATTCCGGGTTCGTTTGGCCTTTTTTATACATTAATTGAGTTTTTGGGCATTTAAT
Organism: Triticum monococcum; assembly: GCA_034509565.1. Lineage (NCBI taxonomy): Eukaryota > Viridiplantae > Streptophyta > Magnoliopsida > Poales > Poaceae > Triticum > Triticum monococcum. The sequence goes on from CM067843.1 coordinate 483,942,546, forward strand.
GTGCATAATTCAAATTTGAAGTACAAGCACATGCTCCAGTGTACCAAAGTTGTTTGAAAACTCACATATGTGTCCCTGGGTGAATTTCTAGGTCCCATGCAAGAGATGTGAGTGAAATTCAAATATCTTGGCGTCGTAACTCGACTGGAAAGATTGAGAAACTTGGTTTTTTAATTCCTGTAATTCCAAAGCACGCCTGAAAATCATGAAACTTGAAATGGTCTCATGACATGGCACAAACATGCTGCGGTAATTTTGTTGGCCGAATTGGGACAAGCTTTGGTGTAAGCTTCTTGCAAACCGGAGCTTCCCTGAAGAAGGCTCGCGGTTCCGAGAGGGAATGTGTCACCTCCGTGTGCGAAATGACATACGTACACTACCTTCTCCCGCCTTATTTTTTATACACGGCCAGATTAGACCAAATAGAAGTATCGTGCTAAATTTTGAAATTATTCCAGGTTCGTTTGACCTTTTTTATACATTAATAAAGTTTCTGGGAATTTAATGTGCATAATTCAAATTTGAACTACAAGCACAGGCTCTAGTGCACCAAAGTTGTTTGAAAAATCACATGTGTGTCCTTGGGTGAATTTCTAGGTCTCATGCAAGAGATATGAGTGAAATTCAAACATCTGGGCGTCGTGGCTCGGCCGGAAAGATTGAGAAACTTGGTTTTTGAATTCCTGTAATTCCAAAACACACCTGAAAATCATGAAACTTGGCATGGCCTTATGACATGGCACCAACATGTTGTGGTAATTTTTCTGTCCGATTTGCGAAGGCGCACACATTAACAATCAACAAATTCATTTTGGAACAAGTGTTGTCACCTTACAAATCGGAAACACGAGTATTATTGAAACCATGGGCATTCGACTTACCAATTACATGCGGCCACGCGTCCCCTTTTTTTATTGGCTAGGAGGTGTCGTGCGGGGTAGCTATTTGAGTACGGGAGGCGTGCGATCAGACCCCTGTGCATGCTCATCAGGAGGAGAGCCCTTTTGACCACTACCCGCCGCGCACCTCCCTCCCAACGTCTCCATTAATGGCACCCGAGCACATGTTCTATGGCGTGGCTATATGTCTCACTGGACTGCGATTTAAGAGAGAGAAATGAAAATCTGAAAAGAAAGTTCTGCACGGATCTTGATGTAAGATCCGGTGGACCTATATAGCATCGACTGTGAGTCTGTGACTTATAGCAAGCATGATGAATATAAGGATGATGGCATTGGATAATAATTGTCTTACATATTTAGGAACATAATTAAAAAAAAGCCACATGCAGCCACGCCCGAAATACACAAGGGCAAAAGAAGAAGGAAGACAACTATCTGGCTTGCTGATCTCTACTTTCTTGATGTGTTGCTGCAGGCCGCGGGAACTAGTCTCCGTTCTGAGCGGCGACGAGCTCTTTCTTGTCCTCAAGATGCTGCTTGAGAGCATCCACGGATTCCTCCACCAGCCTTCTGCGCTCGATGCGCAGCATGGCATTCTCGTCCATAAGTTTCTCGACAATGATGCCGGTCCTCTTCAACAAGGCAGTGGTCTGCTCCTACTGCTCCGCACTTCCAACCATCTTCGCCCTCAGCAGGTCGCACTCGGTCCAGAGCTTCGCATTGCTCTCATTTAGTTGTCGGATGACATCGACGGACTGTTTAAACGAGGCTTGCATGTCATCCTACAACCTCGTCCACCTGGAGATCTGATCCATCTACCTAAGGACGAGGGCACGCATGCGCATGTAAGAGTCCTCGCCTGCCCACGAGACATTTTCCCAAGACGTCGCGGCGCGGGAGGACATCTCTGTTGCATTCGCGGCGCGGCGGGACATCTCTTCTGCTTCCGCGGCGCGGCCGGACTAGTCTGCTGCATTGACGGCGCGGCGGGTCCTCCGTGCTGCTTCGGTGGCGCGGCGGGACCTCTCTGCTGCTACGGCCGTGCGGCGGGACATGTTGGCTGCTTTCGCGGCGAAGCGGGACATCTCTCGTGCTTCCGCTTCCAGGCTCGCCTCTCCCTGGTGGCAATCTCTCGACCCAGAGCTCACGCTGGCCATGGCGTACGCAAGGGAACGATGATGAATGACTTGTTTTTTTTTGACTTTTTGTGGATGAGGAGTTGAGGAGGAATGTGTAGTCATCTTGGAGTAGTAGTATTTATAACCACGTAGTAATACGCTCCTAAGTGGGAAACTGTTTAGGTTTTGATCAGTGTGAACAGGTTTGCAATTCGGAATGTGACGGGACGCGGCCTCCCTGTTCTTCTAAAAAAATTTGTGACGGGACGCATGCTCAAAATTTACTGACGGTTATAAGTGCGGCACTATTCTCGGAAGGCGTAATGTGTGCACATACGCCTTCTCGGCCGCGTACGTGGCGTTTGCACCACAGGGTCCACCGCAATAGGCAATGTCAGCACACGTCTTGTTCCAACAACCGTGCGCTCTCGTTATTACCATCGCGCATGCTTCTTTTAATTAGAATGGGTGTGCCCGTCTAGCGCACACATGTTGATCTATCTAACTGTTTCAGTTTGTTGTGGCTAATCGCAAACAGTTCATCCATATGTGTATGCCATCAATCGCAGACACTTTGATGTGGCTTACCCATTTCTGTTCTGTTGCCTAATCGCAAACAGTTAATCCTTCTGAAGCGTATGCCCTCAATCTCACACACCTTGATCTGGCTGACCGTTTCTTTTGTGTTGCCTAATCACAAATAGTTCATCCGAGTGAACAGTATGATGTATATCGCACACACCTTCATCTGGCTGCCCATTTCTTTTGTGTTGCCTAATCACAAACAGTTCATCCAAGTGAACCGTATGCTGTACATCGCACACGCCTTCATCTGGCTGCCCGTTTCTTTTGTTCCTCCTGATCAAAAATGGTTAATTGAACTGAACGTATGCCCTCGATCACACACGCAACTAAAATCTGAACCGTGTTTGATGCATCCTCCATCGCAAACATTTTGCACCCTTTTTGATGGGTTTTTACACCACCATTTGTGATTATGGCATCGCACACAGTTTCATCGAAGGGTCTTTGATCGTAGTGTCACGTTAGTAGCATCCTGCAGTAGTGACCGATGGAAATTCCTTGATGTGTCCCTCTCTTGATGCTTTTAATGCTATGGGAAATTTAGTGGGTTCACCACCTCTTGTGATTAATGAAACAACTTTGACTCTTGAGCATGTTATGGGAAGACTATATGCTATTGAAAATAAAATGCTTGCCGAAGAACATATTGAAAACTTTGATAAAAAGATGAATAATTTTGCTACTAAAATTGGATCAAAAGCAGGAGAGGTTTTTAAGTTGTTGAAAGAAAAGGGGGCCGTAATTCATGAAAGAATTGGAAAAAGCCTGTCTCGGATTGAATAATTGGAAGAAATCTTTAGTAATCTAAGCACGGCTTTTGCTTCCGCTGAAAATATTGAAAAAACTCCGATAAAACTTAGCAAGATTACTCAGAATAAGCATGCAACTTCTAGTAATAATAAAGGAGATCTTACAATGATTAGTATTCACCAGAATTTTGTTGAAGTTGTAAGAGATCCCATTGAAAAGAATGAATTCCTCAATTTTGTTCCTAGAAGTTTTGCTATTTCACTTTCTAAATCTTCAAAGAATTTGATTGTGTGATTAAAGAGTTGGAGAACAAAGATGACAATACTTAGATCCTTCGCATTATGCCTAGCTAGGGGCATAAAACGATAGCGCTTGTTGGGAGGCAACCCAATGAATAAAATTTATTCTTTTTCTTTCTATTCTTGAGTATTTGCACAATTATGCTACTATTAAGATTGTGTTTTTTGTGTTTTAATTAGTGTTTGTGCCAACTAAAGCCTTTGGGATCATGTTGGGTGATAGTGGATTTGATCTTGCTGAAAAATAGAAACTTTTGCGCCCAGGAAAATAATTTCCATTTTTAACAGAAGCGCAATAAAAATTGTTTTTGCGGAAGGTTAATATACAAATTGCTCACGTTGTCCTAATTTTTCAGAATTTTCGGAGTTACAGAAGTATTCAAAATTTCCAGATTGCTACAGACTGTTCTGTTTTTTGACAGATTCTGTTTTCTTTGCGTTGTCTGCTTGTTTTGATGATTCTATCGTTTTCTTTGAAGAGTTTTTGCCATAGAAAAGTTGGAATACAGTATATAATGCAAAAATAAAATATGAATGTGTTTACAAGAGTACTTATAGTAGTGATTTGCTTTCTTATACTAACGGATCTCACGAAGTTTTGTTAAGTTTTGTGTTATTGAAGTTTTCAAGTTTTGGGTGATATTACGATGGATGAAGGAATAAGGATTAGCAAAAGGCTAAGCTTGGGGATGCCCAAGGCACCCCAAGATAATATTCAAGAAGTATCATGCAACTAAGCTTGGGAATGCCCCCGAGTGGCATCCCCTCCTTCTTCTAACAACCATCGGTATTTTATTTGAAACTATATTTTTATTCGTCACACATTATGAGTTTTGCTTGGAGTGTCTTGTAGGATATGAGTCTTTGCTTGTTTTGCTTTCTATTTTTAGTCATGAATCCTTGCTCAACACACCTATTTGAGAGAGCCAAAATTATGCCATGACTTTAGAATTGCTCTCTATGCTTCACTCAAATATTTTTGAGCTATGGAATTGCTCTAGTGCTTCACTTATATCTTTTTTAGCACGGTGTGCTTTAGTATTCTTGAAGAAATTATCTCATGCTTCACTTAGATTTATTTGTGAGTTAGTAATTTTTTTAGAAAATCTCTCATGCTTCACTTAAATTATTTTGAGAGAAGAATTTTTTTGCTCATGTTCTTCACTTATATTTGTTTGAGATTATTAAAAGCAACATATGAAATTAGTCACAATGTGATAGATATCCAAGGAGGATATAATAAAAACTTTCATGAAGATCATTGGAGAAAATAAACTTGATTCTTTGTAATATTGTTGAGATATGATGATAGTGATATGTGAGTCAAGTTGATGAATAATTATGCTTTAGTAAGAATATTGGTGTTAAGGTTTGTGATTCCCTATGCAAGCACGAAAGTCAATAGTTATGCAATGAAATTACATCCTACTTGTGGTGCATTATTCGGTGTTAGTTATGCTTAATGCTCGCTTATGAGATTTTTTCGTTTCTTGGTTGGATGCTTCTCAATCTTTTGCTAGCCTTCATTTGCACTAAGTATGATCACTACTTGTGCATCCAAAATCCTTTAAACCAGTTTTTGCCACCTGAGTCCACTATACCTACCTATATGATGTATTCTTTTGCCGTTCGAAGCAAATTTGTATGTGCCATCTCTAAATTTCAAAATAAATTTCTCATTTGTGTGCTCGTACCGCTCATGAAACGGAAGGGGGTGGCTGATATATATATATATATATATATATATTTCCATGCTAGATGTGTTATTCTCAAGATGAGTGTTTATTCACTTATCATTGCATGAGAGTATGGCAAAGGTATTAGGGATGCCCAGTCCCGAAATGAAAAATGAATTTACTTTATGTTGTCAAATAATAAATTCCTTGGAAAGTGTTGGTATGGAAGGCACCCGTGGATACGATTAGCCATGGAAAGTGAAAGTATGGTGGAAAAAGGAATAAGCTATATTTCTGTTTGGGAACCGTCTATGATATATCTAGCATGCAAAGTATTGGAAACTACTCGATCATTTTCGTTGATAGGAAAAGCATGCCACCCATAATGTTTTATCTCTATCTTTTTTGCTTCGAGCTCTGGCACCTCTACAAATCCCTACTTCCCTCTGCGAAGGGCCTTTCTATTTACTTTATGCAATTTTTATTTTTACTTGAGTCTCCATCTTCTCTTATAAAGCACCAACTAAGGGGCACATGTTTGTACTTGAGCATTGGGTGTAGCTAATATGCGAGTGTGTTTCATGAATGGATCAATGGTTGAGCATAATGGGCTGGGGATAACTTGCTCTTTCGTTGATATTTTGAAAGACATGGTTGCATGTTCATATGCTTGAGTATTAAAGTCCTCATGTCAAAACTAGATTATTTCTTTGAACCATATAAAAGTCCAATTGTCCATGCTATAAAGGAAAGAATATGTGATGAACATGTTAGGCAGCATTCCACATCAAAAATTCTGTTTTTATCATTTACCTACTCGAGGACGAGTAGGAATTAAGCTTGGGGATGCTGATACGTCTCCAACGTATCTATAATTTTTGATTGTTCCATGCTGTTATATTATCATTTTTTGGATGTTTTACAATCATTTTATATCACTTTTTGGACTAACCAATTGACATAGTGCCAAGTGCCAGTTTTTGTTTTTTTCTTGTTTTTTTACATCGCAGGAAATCAATATCAAACGGAGTCCAAATGCAGCGAAACTTTTTGTGGATTTTTTTGGACCAGAAAACACCATATGGGCCAGAGAAGCAGCTGGGAGTGCCCTGAGGGGGGAACAACCCACTAGGGTTCTTGGGCCCCAAGGCATGCCCAAATAGATTGTGTCCACGTCGGTGGCCTCCCACACTGCCTCTTTGCTCTATAAATACCTCAATATTCAAGAAACCCTAGGGGAGTCGACAAAAATCAATTACAGCCATCGCAAGTTTCAGAAACCACAGATCCGATCTAGAAACCATTACGGAGGGGTTCATCATCCTCATTGGTGCCTCTCCGGTGATGCATGAGTAATTCGTTGTAGACCTACGGGTCTGTAGTTAGTAGTTAGATGGCTTCCTCTCTCTCTTCTGATTCTCAATACAATGGTCTCTTGGAGATCTATTTGATGTAACTCTTTTTGTAGTGTGTTTGTTGGGATCCGATGAACTTTGAGTTTATGATCAGATCTATGTTTTTATCCATGAAAGTTATCTGAGTCTTCTGATCTCTTATATTCATGATTACTTATAGCCTCGCATTTCTTCTTCAAATCTTTGGTTTAGTAAGGCCAACTAGATTGATTTTTCCTCCCATGGGAAGAGGTTCTTTGTGATAGGTTCTATCTTACGGTGTTTGATCCCAGTGACAGAAGGGGAAATGACGCGTATGTATCATTTCCATTAACGGTAACAAGATGGGGTATACTTCTACATAAATAGATCTTGTCTACATCATGTCATCGTTCTTATTGCATTACTTCGTTTCTCCATGAACTTAATACACTAGATGCATCTTGGATAGTGGTCGATGTGTGGAGTAATATAGTAGTAGAGGCAGGCAGGAGTCAGTTGTTGGAAATATGCCCTAGAGGCAATAATAAATTAGTTATTATTATATTTCCTTGTTCATGATAATCGTTTGTTATCCATGCTAGAATTGTATTGATAGGAAACTCAGATACATGTGTGGATACATAGACAACACCATGTCCCTAGTAAGCCTCTAGTTGACTAGCTCGTTGATCAATAGATGGTTACGGTTTCCTGACCATGGACATTGGATGTCGTTGATAACGGGATCACATCATTAGGAGAATGATGTGATGGACAAGACCCAATCCTAAGCCTAGCACAAGATCATGTAGTTCGTATGCTAAAGCTTTTCTAATGTCAAGTATCATTTCCTTAGACCATGAGATTGTGCAACTCCCAGATACCGTAGGAGTGCTTTGGGTGAGCCAAACGTCACAACGTAACTGGGTGGCTATAAAGGTACACTACAGGTATCTCTGAAAGTGTCTGTTGGGTTGGCACAAATCGAGACTGGGATTTGTCACTCTGTGTAAACGGAGAGGTATCTCTGAGCCCACTCGGTAGGACATCATCATAATGTGCACAATGTGATCAAGGAGTTGATCATGGGATGATGTATTACGGAACGAGTAACGAGACTTGCCGGTAACGAGATTGAACAAGGTATCAGGATACCGATGATCGAATCTCGGGCGAGTATCGTACCGATAGACAAAGGGAATTGTATACGGGATTGATTAAGTCCTTGACATCATGGTTCATCCAATGTGATCATCGTGGAGCATGTGCGAGCCAACATGGGTATCCAAATCCCGCTGTTGGTTATTGACCAGAGAACGTCTTGGTCATGTCTGCATGGTTCCCGAACCCGTAGGGTCTACACACTTAAGGTTCGATGACGCTAGGGTTATAAAGGAAGTTTGTATGTGGTTACCGAATGTTGTTCGGAGTCCCGGATGAGATACCGGACTTCACGAGGAGTTCCGGAATGGTCCGGAGGTAAAGATTTATATATGGGAAGTCTTGTTTTGGTCACCGGAAAAGTTTCGGGTTTTATCGGTAACGTACCGGGACCACCAGGAGGGTCCCGGGGGTCCACCAAGTGGAGCCACCGGCCCCGGAGGGCTGCATGGGCCAAGTGTGGGAGGGGACCAGCCCCGGGTGGGCTGGTGCGCCCCCCACAAGGGCCCAAGGCGCCTAAGGGGAGGAAGGGGGGCAAACCCTAAGGGCAGATGGGCCTTAGGGCCCATGCCTGGTGCGCCTCTCTCTCCCCTCCACCTCGGCGCCACCCAGATGGGATCTGGGGGCTGCCGCCACCCCTAGGGATGGAACCCTAGGTGGGGGCGCAGCCCCTCCCCTTGCCCTATATATACTTGAGATTTGGGCTTCCCAAGACACACGAGTTCCTCTCCTTCTTGGCGCAGCCCTACCCCTCTCTTTCTCATATCTCGCGGTGCTTGGCGAAGCCCTGCTGGATCACCACGCTCCTCCACCACCACCACGCCGTTGTGCTGCTGCTGGATGGAGTCTTCCTCAACCTCTCCCTCTCTCCTTGCTGGATCAAGGCATGGGAGACATCGTCGGGCTGTACGTGTGTTGAACGCGGAGGTGCCGTCCGTTCGGCACTAGGATCTCCGGTGATTTGGATCACGACGAGTACGACTCCTTCAACCCCGTTCACTTGAACGTTTCCGCTTAGCGATCTACAAGGGTATATAGATGCACTCTCCTTCCCCTCGTTGCTAGATTACTCCATAGATTGATCTTGGTGATGCGTAGAAAATTTTGAATTTCTGCTACGTTCCCCAACAGTGGTATCAGAGCTAGGTCTATTGCGTAGATTCTATGCACGAGTAGAACACAAAGCAGTTGTGGCCGTTGATTTTGTCAATTTACTTGCTATTACTAGTCTTATCTTGATTCGGCGGCATCGTGGGATGAAGCGTCCCGGACCGACCCTACATGTACTCTTACGTGAGACTGGTTCCACCGACTGACATGCACTAGTTGCATAAGGTGGCTAGCGGGTGTCTGTCTCTCCCACTTTAGTCGGATCGGATTCGATGAAAAGGGTCCTTATGAAGGGTAAATAGCAATTGGCATATCACGTTGTGGTTTTTGCGTAGGTAAGAAACGTTCTTGCTAGAAACCCAAAGCAGCCACGTAAAACAGGCAAACAACGATTAGAGGACGTCTAACTTGTTTTTGCAGGGTATGCTATGTGATGTGATATGGCCAAGAAGAATGTGATGAATGATATGTGATGTATGAGATTGATCATGTTCTTGTAATAGGAATCATGACTTGCATGTCGATGAGTATGACAACCGGCAGGAGCCATAGGAGTTGTCTTTATTTATTGTATGACATGCGTGTCATTGAACAACGCCATGTAATTACTTTACTTTATTGCTAACCGATAGCCATAGTAGTAGAAGTAATAAGTTGGCGAGACAACTTCATGGAGGCACGATGATGGAGATCATAATGATGGAGATCATGGTGTCATGCCGGTGACGATGATGATCGTGGAGCCCCGAAGATGGAGATCAAAAGGAGCAATATGATATTGGCCATATCATGTCACTATTTGATTGCATGTGATGTTTATCATGTTTATACATCTTATTTGCTTAGAACGACGGTAGTAAATAAGATGATCCCTCATTAAAATTTCAAGAAAGTGTTCCCCCTAACTGTGCACTGTTGCGAAAGTTCGTCGTTTCGAAGCACCACGTGATGATCGGGTGTGATAGATTCTTACGTTCGAATACAACGGGTGTTGACGAGCCTAGCATGTACAGACATGGCCTCGGAACACATGCAAAACACTTAGGTTGACTTGAGAGCCTAGCATGTACAGACATGGCCTTGGAACACAAGATACCGAAAGGTCGAGCATGAGTCGTATGGTAGATACGATCAACATGAAGATGTTCACCGATGATGACTAGTCCGTCTCACGTGATGATCGGACACGGCCTAGTTGACTCGGATCATGTAATCACTTAAATGACTAGAGGGATGTCTATCTGAGTGGGAGTTCATAAGATGAACTTAATTATCCTGAACATAGTCAAAAGGTCTTCGCAAATTATGTCGTAGCTCGCGCTTCAGTTCTACTGTTTAGATATGTTCTTAGAGAAAATTTAGTTGAAAGTTGATAGTAGCAATTATGCGGACTAGGTCCGTAAACTAAGGATTGTCCTCATTGCTTCATAGAAGGCCTATGTCCTTAATGCACCGCTCAGTGTGCTGAACCTCGAACGTCGTTTGTGGATATTGCGAACATCTGACATACACGTTTTGATAACTACGTGATAGTTCAGTTAAATGGTTTAGAGTTGAGGCACCGAAGACGTTTTGAAACGTCGCGAAACATATGAGATGTTTTGAGGGCTGAAATTGGGATTTCAGGCTCGTGCCCACGTCAAGAGGTATAAGACCTTCGACGATTTTCTTAGCCTGCAAACTAAGGGAGAATAGCTCAATTGTTGAGCTTGTGCTCAGATTGTCTGAGTACAACAATCATTTGAATCGAGTGGGAGTTGATCTTCCAGATGAGATAGTGATGTTTCTCCGAGGTCATTACCACCAAGCTGCTAGAGCTTCGTGATGAACTATAATATATCAGGGACATATATGATGATCCTTGAGATATTCGCGATGTTTGACACCACAAAATAAGAAATCAAGAAGGAGCATCAATTGTTGATGGTTGGTGAAACCACTAGTTTCAAGAAGGGCAAGGGCAAGGGCAAGAAGGGATACTTCATGAAACGGCAAATCAGCTACTGCTCTAGTGAAGAAACCCAAGGTTGAACCCAAACCTGAGACTAAGTGCTTCTGTAATAAGAGGAACAGCCACTGGAGCAGAATTACCCTAGATACTTGGTAGATGAGAAGGCCGGCAAGGTTTATAGAAGTATATTGGATATACATTGTGTTAATGTGTACTTTACTAGTACTCCTAGTAGCACCATGGTATTAGATACCGGTTCGGTTGCTAAGTGTTAGTAAACTCGAAATAAAAGCCTGCAGAGTAAACGGAGACTAGCTAAAGGTGAGCTGGCGATATGTGTTGGAAGTTTTTCCAAGATTGATGTGATCAAGCATCGCACGCTCCCTCTACCATCGAGATTGGTGTTTGCGTTGAGCATAGACATGATTGGATTATGTCTATCGCAATACGGTTATTCATTTAAGGAGAATAATGGTTACTCTGTTTATTTGAATAATACCTTCAATGGTCTTGCACCTAAAATGAATGGTTTATTAAATCTCGATCGTAGTGATACACATGTTCATGCCAAAAGATATAAGATAGTAGTGATAGTACCACCTACTTGTGGCACTGCCACGTAAGTCATATCGGTATAAAATGCATGAAGAAGCTCCATGTTGATGGATCTTTGGGCTCACTCATTTTTGAAAAGTTTGAGACATGCGAACCATGTCTATTGGTGTATATGCATGAAGAAACTCCATGCAAATGGACCATTTGGACTCACTTGATTTTGAATCACTTGATACATGCAAATCATACCACATGGGCAAGATGACTGAAAGCCTCGTTTTCAGTAAAATGGAACTAGAAAGCAACTTGTTGGAAGTAATACATTTTGATGTGTGCAGTCCAATGAGTGCTAAGGCGTATAGTGGATATCGTTATGTTCTTACTTCATAGATGATTTGAGTAGATGTTGAGTATATTTACTTGATGAATCACGAGTCTGAATTATTGAAAGGTTCAAGTAATTTCAGGGTGAAGTTGAAAGATCGTTGTGACAAGAGGATAAAATATCTATGATATGATCATAGAGATGAATATCTGAATTACGAGTTTGGCACAGAATTAAGACATTATGGAAATTGTTTCACAACTAATACAGCCTGGAACACCATAGTGTGATGGTGTGTCCGAACATCATAACTGCACCCTATTGGATATGATGCATAGCATGATGTCTCTTATCGAATTACCACGATAGTTTATGGGTTAGGCATTAGAGACAACCACATTCACTTTAAATAGGGCACCACGTAATTCCAATGAGATGACACCATATGAACTATGGTTTAGAGAAACCTAAGCTGTCATTTCTTAAAAGTTTGGGGCTGCGACGCTTATGTGAAAAAGTTTCAGGCTGATAAGCTCGAACCCAAAGCGGATAAATGCATCTTCATAGGACACCCAAAATAGTTGGGTATACCTCCTGTCTCAGATCCGAAAGCAATAAGGGATTGTTTCTAGAATCGGGTCCTTTCTCGAGGAAAAGTTTCTCTCGAAAGAATTGAGTGGGAGGATGGTGGAGACTTGATGAGGTTATTGAACCGTCTCTTCAACTAGTGTGTGGCAGGGCACATGGAGTTGTTCCTGCAGCACCTACACCAATTGAAGTGGAAGCTTATGATAGTGATCATGAAACTTCAGATCAAGTCACTACCAAACCTCGTGGGATGACAAGGATGCGTACTACTTCAGAATGGTACGTAATCCTGTCTTGGAAGTCATGTTGCTAGACAACAATGAACCTACGAGCTATGGAGAAGCGATGGTGGGCCTGGATTCCAAAATGGCTTGAGGCCATATAATCCGAGAGAGGATCCATATTTGAAAACAAAGTGTAGACTTTGGAAGAACTACTTGATGGTCGTAAGGCTGTTAGGTACATATGGATTTTAAAAGGAAGATGGACAATGATGGTAAGTATCACCATTAAGAAAGCTCGACTTGTCATTAAGATGTTTTCCAACAAGTTCAAGGAGTTGATTACGATGAGACTTTCTCACTCGTAGCGATGCTAAGAGTCTGTTGGAATTATATTAGCGATTACTGCATTATTTATGAAATCTTGCAGATAGGATATCAAAACATTGTTTCCTCGATGTTTTTTCTTGAGGAAAGGTTGTATGTGATACAACCAGAAGGTTTTGTCAATCCTGAAAGATGCTAACAAGTATGCAAAGCTCCAGCAATCCTTCTAAGGACTGGAGTAAGCATCTCGGAGTTGGAATGTATGCTTTGATGAGATGATCAAAGATTTTGGGTGTATACAAAGTTTATGAGAAACTTGTATTTCTAAAAAGGTGAGTGGGAGCACTATAGAATTTCTGATGAATATATATTGTTGACATATTGTTGATCAGAAATGACGTAGAATTTCTGGAAAGCATATAGGGTTATTTGGAAAGTGTTTTTCAATGGAAAGTCTAGATTAAGCTGCTTGAACATTGAGCATCAAGATCTATAAGGATATATCAAAACGCTTAATGGTACTTTCAAATGAGCACATACCTTGACAAGATTTTGAAGGAGTTCAAAATGGATCGGCAAAGAAGGAGTTCTTGGCTGTGTGATAAGGTGTGAACATTGAGTAAGAATAGAAACCTGACCGCGGCAGAATAGAGAGAAAGGACGAAGGTCGTCCCCTATGCTTTAGACGTAGGCTCTACAGTATGCTATGCTATGTACCGCACTTGAAGTGTGCCATGCCATGAGTCAGTCAAGGGGTACAAGAGTGATCCAAGAATGGATCACAGGACAGCGGTCAAAGTTATCCTTAGTAACTAGTGGACTAAGGAATTTTCTCGATTATGGAGGTGGTAAAAGAGTTCATCGTAAAGGGTTACGCCGATGCAAACTTTGACACTAATCCAGATTATTCTGAGTAGTAAACTGGATTCGTATAGTAGAACAGTTATTTGGATTAGCTCCAAATAGAACGTGGTAGCTGCATCTAGGAGATGACATAGAGATTTGTAAAGCACACATGGATCTGAAAGGTTCAGACCCGTTGACTATAACATCTCTCACAAGCATAACATGATCAAACCCAGAACTCATCGAGTGTTAATCACATGGTAATGTGAACTAGATTATTGACTCTAGTAAACTCTTTGGGTGTTAGTCGCATGGGGATGTGACCATGAGTCTTAATCACATAGCGATGTGAACTGGATTATTGACTCTAGTGCAAGTGGGAGACTGTTGGAAATATGCCCTAGAGGCAATAATAAATTAGTTATTATTATATTTCCTTGTTCATGATAATCGTTTATTATCCATGCTAGAATTGTATTGATAGGAAACTCAGATACATGTGTGGATACATAGACAACACCATGTCCCTAGTAAGCCTCTAGTTGACTAGCTCGTTGATCAATAGATGGTTATGTTTTCCTGACCATGGACATTGGATGTCGTTGATAACAGGATCACATCATTAGGAGAATGATGTGATGGACAAGACCCAATCCTAAGCCTAGCACAAGATCATGTAGTTCGTATGCTAAAGCTTTTCTAATGTCAAGTATCATTTCCTTAGACCATGAGATTGTGCAACTCCCAGATACCGTAGGAGTGCTTTGGGTGAGCCAAACGTCACAACGTAACTGGGTGGCTATAAAGGTACACTACAGGTATCTCCGAAAGTGATTGTTGGGTTGGCATGAATCGAGACTGGGATTTGTCACTCCGTGTAAACGGAGAGGTATCTCTGGGCCCACTCGGTAGGACATCATCATAATGTGCACAATGTGATCAAGGAGTTGATCACGGGATGATGTATTATGGAACGAGTAAAGAGACTTGCCGGTAAGGAGATTGAACAAGGCATCAGGATATCGACGATCGAATCTCGGGCGAGTATCATACCGATAGACAAAGGGAATTGTATACGGGATTGATTAAGTCCTTGACATCGTGGTTCATCCGATGAGATCATCGTGGAGCATGTGGGAGCCAACATGGGTATCCAGATCCCGCTGTTGGTTATTGACCGGAGAACGTCTCGGTCATGTCTGCATCGTTCCCGAACCCGTAGGGTCTACACACTTATGGTTCGATGATGCTAGGGTTATAAAGGAAGTTTGTATGTGGTTACCGAATGTTGTTCGGAGTCCCGGATGAGATCCCGGACGTCATGAGGACTTCCGGAATGGTCCGAGGTAAATATTTATATATGGGAAGTCCTGTTTTGGTCACCGGAAATGTTTCGGGTTTTATCGGTAACGTACCGGGACCACCAGGAGGGTCCCGGGGGTCCACCAAGTGGGGCCACCGGCCCCGGAGGGCTGCATGGGCCAAGTGTGGGAGGGGACCAGCCCCAGGTGGGCTGGTGCGCCCCCCCCCCCCCCCCACAAGGGCCCAAGGCGCCTAAGGGGAGGATGGGGGCAAACCCTAAGGGCAGATGGGCCTTAGGGCCCATGCCTGGTGCGCCTCCCTCTCCCCTCCACCTGGCCCCACCCAGATGGGATCTGGGGGCTGCCGCCACCCCTAGGGAGGGAACCCTAGGTGGGGGCGCAGCCCCTCCCCTTCCCCTATATATACTTGAGGTTTGGGCTACCCAAGACACACGAGTTCCTCTCCTTCTTGGCGCAGCCCTACCCCTCTCTTTCTCCTCATATCTCGCGGTGCTTGGCGAAGCCCTGCTGGATCACCACGCTCCTCCACCACCACCACGCCGTTGTGCTGCTGCTGGATGGAGTCTTCCTCAACCTCTCCCTCTCTCCTTGCTGGATCAAGGCATGGGAGACGTCGTCGGGCTGTACGTGTGTTGAACGCGGAGGTGCCATCCGTTCGGCACTATGATCTCCGGTGATTTGGATCACGACGAGTATGACTCCTTCAACCCCGTTCACTTGAACACTTCCGCTTAGCGATCTACAAGGGTATGTAGATGCACTCTCCTTCCCCTCGTTGCTAGATTACTCCATAGATTGATCTTGGTGATCCGTAGAAAATTTTGAATTTCTGCTACGTTCCCCAACATCGGTCTACTAATCTTGGACGTGATGCCTATATAATGATCATTGCCTAGATATCGTCATGATTATTTGAAGTTCTATCAATTGCCCAATAGTAATTTGTTTACCCACCGTATGATAGTTTTCTCAAGACAAGCCACTAGTGAAATCTATTGCCACTGGGTCTCTTCTTTATTATATTTGCCTTCGCGATTTTTTTATTTTCTTTTATTTTCAGATCTATTAATCCAAAAATCCAAAAATACCTTGCTGAATTTTATTTGCTTTTATTTGCATTTATCAATCTTTCACAATTTTTATTCCGTCTACTTGCCAATTTCTGGCGCCGTTACCCAAAAGGGATTGACAACCCTTTAGTACGTCGGGTTGCGAGTATTTGTTATTTGTGTGCAGGTGCTATTCACGTAGTGTTGCATGGTTCTCCTACTGGTTCGATAACCTTGGTCTCATCACTGAGGGAAATACCTATTGTACCTGTGCTGCATCATCCCTTCCTCTTTGGGGAAATATCGACGTAGTTCAAGCTGCATCAGCACATTACCTCTACATCTACCTTCGGGATTAGTTTTAGACCTGAATAATTGTTATTTGGTGCCAGCGTTGAGCACGAACATTATATCTGGATCTTGTTTAGTGCAAGACGGTTATTCATTTAAATCAGAGAATAATGGTTGTTCTATTTATATGAGTAATATCTTTTATGGTCATGCACCCTAGAAGAGTGGTCTATTCTCGTTGAATCTCGATAGTAGTGATACACATATTCATAATATTGATGCCAAAAGATGCAAAGTTGATAATGATAGTGCAACATACTTGTGGCACTGCCGTTTAGGTCATATTGGTGTAAAGCGCATGAAGAAACTTCATGCAGATGGACTTTTGGAATCACTTCATTATGAATCATTTGATACTTGCGAACCATACCTCATGGGCAAGATGACTAAAACTCCGTTCTCCGGAACAATGGAGCGAGCTAATGACTTACTGGAAATAATACATACCGATGTATGCGGTCCGATGAGTATTGAAGCACGCGGCGGGTATCGTTATTTTCTTACCTTCACAAATGATTTGAGTAGGTATGGGTATATCTACTTGATGAAACATAAGTCTGAAACATATGAAAAGTTCAAAGAATTTCAGAGTGAAGTGGAGAATAATCGTAACAAGAAAATAAAGTTTCTACGATCTGATCGCGGAGGCGAATATTTGAGTTACGAGTTTGGCCTTCATTTAAAACAATGTGGAATTGTTTCACAACTCACGCCACCTGGAACACACAGCGTAATGGTGTGTCTGAATGTCGTAATCGTACTTTATATGGTGTGTTCTATGATGTCTCTTACCGATTTACCACTATCATTTTGGGGTTATGCATTAGAGATAACTGCATTCCTGTCGCCTCCTGACTCGTGTCGTCCCCGCCGCCCCGGCAAACCACGTCTCCGGCGACCATTACCAGATGAGCGTCGCCACCTTCTTCTCCTTCCCGTGCTCCTCCCGTTTCTCCCTCTCTCATCTCTCTCTGTTCTTCTTCCTCTGTCGACAGGAAGACCCCGCCGCTGTGGATGCCCTGCAACAACTCGTCGCCGTCTTAACCAGCGCCGCCGCTGAGAACGCCCTCGCGCCTGCTCCGCCGCGCCATCGCCCGGATCCGCCGCACCTCCCGCCCTTGCCAAGTACATCGTCGCCGGCCCCCTTCGCGCCCATGGATGCCGTTGTCTGCATCAAGCAAGAGCAGCTCGTCGCCCAGTGCCTCGGCGCCCCTGCGCCGCCGGAGTCCTCAGCGCCGCCGTGTCCGCTGCTGCTCCTCTTCATCGAGCCGCCCAAGTCCCAGCAAGCCGCGCCCCGTCCGTTGCATCTTCGCCATGTCCCTGCTGCCTCTGTCGCGAGGGAGACCAGCGCCGCACCCTACTTCCTCTGAATCGAAAGCGGAGCACCCGCTCCACTCGATGTGTTGACCGCATCACTTGCACGGGCCGGCCTCGCTTCGTGCCTCATCGCGCCCCGTCCACGGCCCAGCTAGTCGCTGCGGCCCAACCTCTCCATCGAGTCGGGCCAAGGCCCATGGGTCAGGCCACCCCCAGCGCCTCACCTTTCTTTTCCTGCTGCTGGGCCAATTCAGTTCCAGCCCATCAGGTTTTTTTCCTATCCAGTGAATTTAGTTTTACCCAGAGAGTGCCAGTTTTGCAGAACGGCCCCTAAACTTCATGCATTTAATATCTTCACAACCATGCATCGGATTAAAACAAACTTAATATGAAACTTGCTTAGAATTTCATCTAGTTTAATAATATGCAACTTTCATCTATGTTTAAAATGTGTAAAATGTTGTTTTTTAAAATTTGATTAAATAACTTGTTAAAACGGTTTAATTCATAACTAAATAACCATAGCTCGGCTTTAAATAATCTTTATATGTAAATGGGGTAGAAAAATGCCTAGTTTAACATGGTGGCCTTACTTTGCATGTTTAATAACTCTAAAATTATGTTTAGGGCAGAACAGTACCATAACCAAAATATGCACATGAGGAGTTTCCGGACTTGTTGTTTTGTTGTTCCGGCCTCATTTAACCTTGACTAGATAGGTAGTTTTACTTTGCTTCACCCTCTTGCCATGTTTAACAATATTTAATATTGTTGGGCACATAAACGAGATCAAACTAAATAACTTGTCGTGGTGTTTCGTCAATATGCAATTCATTGCATATTGAGCTCCACTTAATTTGTAGGGTTGCTTGTGCACTTTACCATGCCATGTCTCATTAAACTGGACATGCATCATACTTGTTTGCGCATTGTGCCATGTTTATGTGATGGTTGTTTACCATGTTGTTTCCTTCTTTCCGGTGTTGCTTCTTCGGGCTAGTTCCGATAACGTCGCGTTTGTGAGGAACCGTTTGACTACGCCCGTTTGTCTTCTTCATGGACTCGTTCTTCTTCCTTGCGGGATCTCAGGCAAGATGACCATACCCTCGAAATCACTTCTATCTTTGCTTGCTAGTTGCTTGCTCTTTTGCTATGCCTATGCTGCGATACCTACCACTTGCTTATCATGCCTCCCATATTGTTAAACCAAGCCTCTAACCCACCTTTGTCCTAGCAAACCGTTGTTTGGCTATGTTACCGCTTTGCTCAGCCCCTCTTATAGCGTTGTTAGTTGCAGGTGAAGATTGGAGCTTGTTCCATGTTGGAACATGGATATTTTGTTGGGATATCACAATATCTCTTATTTAATTAATGCATCTATATACTTGGTAAAGGGTGGAAGGCTCGGCCTTATGCCTGGTGTTTTGTTCCACTCTTGCCGCCCTAGTTTCCGTCATATCGGTGTTATGTTCGCGGATTTTGCGTTCCTTACACGGTTGGGTTATAATGGGAACCCCTTGACAGTTCGCCTTGAATAAAAATCCTCCAGCAAGGCCCAACATTGGTTTTACCATTTGCCACCTAGCCTTTTCTTTCCCTTGGGTAGGCCTGCCCAAGGGTCATCTTTATTTAAACCCCCGGTCCAGTGCTCCTCTGAGTGTTGGTCCAACTTGTTAGCCGCCGGTGGCCACCAGGGGCAACTATGGGCTGGCCTACCGGAAGTTTGGACAATCCGGTGTGCCCTGAGAACGAGATATGTGCAGCTCCTATCGGGATTTGTCGGCACATTCGGGTGGCTTTGCTGGTCTTGTTTTACCATTGTCGAAATGTCTTGTAACCGGGATTCCGAGCCTGATCGGGTCTTCCCGCTAGAAGGAATATCCTTCGTTGACCGTGAGAGCTTGTGATGGGCTAAGTTGGGACACCCCTGCAGGGATTTGAACTTTCGAAAGCCGTGCCCGCGGTTATGGGCAGATGGGAATTTGTTAATGTCCGGTTGTAGAAAACCTGAAGTTGATCTTAACTAAAATACATCAACCGCGTGTGTAACCGTGATGGTCTCTTCTCGGCGGAGTCCGGGAAGTGAACACGGTGTTGGAGTTATGCTTGACGTAGGTTGTTCTAGGATCACTTCTTGATCATAGTTGTTCGACCATGTTTTTGCCTTCTCTTCTCGCTCTCATTTGCGTATGTTAGCCACCAAATATGCTAGTCGCTTGCTGTAGCTCCACCTCATACCTTTTACCCTACCTATAAGCTTAAATACTCTGGATCGCGAGGGTGCGAGATTGCTGAGTCCCCGTGGCTCATAGATACTTCCAAAACCAGTTTGCAGGTGCCGATGTTACCGTGCAGATGGCACAACCGAGCTCAAGGAGGAGCTCGAGGAAGATCTTGTTCTTTATGTTGTTTCGTTCTAGTTGATCAGTAGTGGAGCCCAGTTGGGGTCGATCGGGGATCTGTGTAGCATTTGGGGTAGTCTTCTTTTATTTTGGTTCCGTAGTCGGACCTTGATTGTATCTGGATGATGTAATGCTTTATTCATGTATTGTGTGAAGTGGCGATTGTAAGCCAACTATGTATCTCTTTCCCTTATGTATTACATGGGTTGTGTGAAGATTACCCCACTTACAACATTGCTTTCAATGTGGTTATGTCTCTAAGTCGTGCTTCGACACGTGGGAGATATAGCCGCATCGAGGGCGTTACAAGTTGGTATCAGAGCCTTCCCCGACCTTAGGAGCCCCCTGCTTGATCGAATCGCTGGTGTTATTGAGTCTAGAAATGTTTTGAGTCATTTAGGAATTATATATATATCAGAGAGTTAGGACTTCTTTTTACTTTCCAGTCCCTTCGTCGCTCTGGTGAGGCATCCTGACATAGAGTTTTGACACTTCTCTTCTCAAATTCCACTAAAAAAATTTAGGATCACGCGGGTACCTTGGAATCGTTCCGATGGTTTTGTGACGAGAACATTGTTCTTGGTGCCTCCTGTCATTTAGGGGTTGTGGCAGTGTCCCTGGGAGTTGAGCTCCGAGGTGTTGTCGTCACAATTTTATCGTTGCAGTTCTGGAATACCTGAGATTAGTTTCGCCGACATCGAAAATCTCTTTTATGCAGTTGTTGGTGAGATAACCTCGACGCCACCCAGTACTGGGCGGGAGTTTGGGAGTATTGCCATAACTCGTATAACGGATGCTTTTCGAAGGTTGAGGTAAACGATTTCCGAAGGTTTCTTGGTTATGTGTTGTAGGATGGATACAGCTGGATGTAGGATTTGCTAGTTTTGGGTGAGATATTATGCTTCCCCTGTATCCCCAACACCTGATTGCATAACCGGAAAGTTTCAAGAGTTTATAAGTGGGAATTCAAGTAGCTCTTAGGATATCTTTCCAACAGATGTATGATATGAAATTGGGGTTCGACGTCTAGTAGTCCGCCTATTCACGGTTGGTTTTACAGTGGTCTCGTTGGGTCTTAAAGAGTCCTTGGCTATGCCGACTCGGGGACGCTTCGTATGTCATGTGCACTGCCTTGTACATGATGGTGCTGTACGATCGAGCCCGTGTAGGCCCCACCACGAAAACTTCGGACGAAATCTCTATCATATGTTTGTTCCGGCTTATTCCGAAGCCAATCCTTTGTTTTTTTTTGTTTTTGAGTTGTGGTATTCGAGTTGCTTCAATGCCAAGTGTTGATTCCATACCTTTCCTAAACGGTGTTCTCATACTCCGATGTGAATACAAATCCTTCACGATAATCGAGATTGTCATGTCAATCCTTTTCAACCGGTGTGCTTCTCTTCAAGTGGATCCGATCATTTTAACATCGCAAGATCACCTCTTGGTTTTTATCAACGGTGTTTGTTTCATCCGTCTCCAAGTTGCCTTTGTTTTTCCCGGCCACCCTCCCTTTTTCTTCAAGGATTCAGATTTCTTGATCAAGTGGCCATCTTATTCATGTGAAGTCTCTCCATTCCTTTTCCGTCAATGTTCTTACCCAGTGATGCTCATGAAGATTCTAACGGAGCCTCAAGTTTATCATTCTTTGTTTCTTTTATCCTCTCCAGTGGATTCAATTCAAGCTTTGTGGATCATATCCTTTTTCTCCTTTCTAATACCTTCTCATGCCGGTGCACCTAATAATCATCCACTTCTCGCTATTCAATTGTTCCGGAGTGCTGGAGATATCTCAGAAGACTCACGGTTACATTCTCGATCCATCC
Source organism: Triticum monococcum (assembly GCA_034509565.1). Lineage (NCBI taxonomy): Eukaryota > Viridiplantae > Streptophyta > Magnoliopsida > Poales > Poaceae > Triticum > Triticum monococcum. The sequence goes on from CM067843.1 coordinate 483,964,600, forward strand.
AAGTTATTTTGAGGTTGTTATCTCATTCAATCCATTTAATTCAACAGGTGCAATCTCTCTTCAAAACCTTTTCAATGGTGTATCCTTTGAGTGGGCCCTAACCCACAGGTCTTTTCCAGGATCTTACCTAACTCTTCAAATTTTCCCGGTGTTACTCTCAAAGTCTTTTCCAAGGTTGACGTAAGAATGAATTATCATCAGTCTCATGTTTTTCTCCAAGATCTGTCGAATTCTTTTCATCGTTGGCTCAACCTCTTTGTTTTGATTCTTCCGGAGTGTCTAAATAATTCATGGTGGTGTTTCTCGTCGTCATTCTCAGAATTTTGAAGACCGAAGAAGAGTTTCTCTTTAATCTTGCTCCATTATCTTGAAGATTCATGGTGCTAGCCTTATGTCGTCCTCTCATAATTGTTTTCGTTCGTGATAATTCTTTTCACCCATCCGGAGCAATTCAGGAGTCTTTTCAATTTGATTCTTCGGAGCCCATCATCTCATAATTATTCATTCCAACTTTCAACTCTCATTCTCCAAATCATACCGGTGCATCATTCAAGTATTCTCTTATCAGCTCGTGATCTCTTTGTTCTCATGTATATAAATTCTCTCAAGCATCTTCGTTCATTTGCTAAATTCTTCTCGGTGTCTTCCTTATCTTTTCTTTGTTCATTTTTAATTCTTACGGTGGTTCGCTCAAGATTCTTCTTCCTTCATTTATCATATCAATTTATTCATTGTTTCAATTCTTACGGTGGTTCATTGAAGATCTTCCCAAGTTTGTGCTATATCTATCTTAATCCTTTCTACGAGAATAAGTAGTATGCCAAAATCCATTGATTGTCATAAATTTGAATTGGTGAAGGATAAGCATAATGTAATTCTTATTATTGTTTCATCCAAGTGATTTAATTCCTTATTCCGGAGGTTCATCAAAATTCTTGATTTCAGTTGTTTCATCTTTTCTTTTCCGGAGTTCCAAGTTTTTCTGCATTATATCGTCGCGAAGCTCCATCTAAATCATCGCAAGGCTTCACCTTATATTCTCAACTTCTCTTTCTTTTTGTCATCCTTTCGTTTACCGGAGTTATTCATGGAGGCTCTACTTGGTGGTTCATCAAGGGTTTAATTCCTTCTCGAAGTGTCCATTGAGATTCTTTTTAGAGGAGCTCAAGTTTTCTTCATCTTGCAATCCGGCGTGCAATTCTTTCTTTCGTATCATTGGAGGTGGTATTATGTCATTCTTGATAATTTGAGTTCATGTTTCATGATTCACATGTTGTTAAGAATGAGGTACTTTAAATCCATCAACCTCTTCACTGGAGTTATCTTGTGTCATGTTTCACCTAAAGCCTTCCCTAAGGATTGTTGATAATTATGGTACTTATAAATGACACAAGTTCTTCATTTATCCTCACGGTGAAATAAGTTCGTCATCTCCTTGTTCATATCAATCCAATCTTTTTCTGGGAATGGCAGGTTGTCACCTCATAATTTTGAGATGTATTCTATAAGTCCATATCAAGCTTATCCTTTTCGTTGTTGATAACCCAACAACTTCATTCTAGCTTTTGGTGTAAGTGTGCTCTCTCAAGACCTTGTTTTTCTCCCCCGTTCATTCAGTTCCATTCTCTCACTTCTTCTGGAGGCATTGTGATGTTGCTCTCTTCAAACCTTCTTGTTCTTGTCAGGATCATGTTCTTTTTGTGTTTACCGGAGTGTCGTGCCCTCTTTTCAAGTTCTCTCATCTTATCAAGTTTTGCGTCCCTTCCCAGATGGAGTGCTGTCCAAATTATATCATTCTTAATCCTTCTCTATCTTGACTTAACCGGAGTGGTTTCAATATATATCTTGCCCTTCAACCTCAAGGTTTTTCGCAATGTTCTTTGTCCCTCTTTTCTAACGGAGTGTTTTCGACCTTGTTCACCTTCATTGTATTCTTTTCTCGAATTTGTTCAACCTCTCAAGGTTCTTTGGTTTCACTCGTTTGTCAAAGAAGCAACTTAGTTTTACATCTTCTCTTTCTCTTCCGTTTTTCCCTCCGGTGCCATTCTAGATCTCGGGACGAGATCCTCTCGTAGTGGTGGAGTGTTGTGACGACCCGAGACCGTTGCGCCAGGTGTCTGCCAGTTATTCGATGCTGTTGCCATGTCATTCGCTTGCATGTTGCATCTTGTCATGTCATCATGTGCATTACATCATCATGTTTTCAAAACATGTATCCGTCCGGGTTTCCCCAGTTCCTTCTGTTGTCCGTTCTGAGCCCAGACACACTCGCACGCGCCCGCGGCATGTCCGTAATATTATTTTATAAGTGGCCGGAAAATGTTCTCAGAATGGGATGAGAGTTGGCGTGTGGTCTTTTTATGTTGTAGGTAGGCCGCCTGCCAAGTTTCATCGCATTCAGAGTTCGTTTGATAGCCCAACCGTTAAACTATAGCGGCATTATAGCCGGTCTAACGTCGGACGTTTTTGGTCTCCGGAAACAGTCGCCGGGTCTCTCTCTCCCCTCTTCTCTCAGCCCAAACCGCTCTCCACAGTCCTCCTAGCCCCATGCCTACCCCTCTCTCGGTTATGCCCGCGGCCCTCCTCGCGCGCGCATCCGAAAGTTGTCCCGGACCCGACCCGGGCTGTCGCTACCGTTGTGTCCGGATCATCCCCTAACGTCTACAAAATATCACCGTTTATTATTTGGACTCCCTAGCCTATTCTTTCTGAACCGTCCGATTTTGATCAGACGATCCAAACTCCCCCTTTTCCTTATATTTATAGACCACCACCTACCAAATCAACCTAACCCTAAAATCTAGGAGCCTTGTCCCTCCGCCGCCACCTACCTGCCTTTTACTCTCTCTCGGGATCCATCCCGTCGCCACTTGGTCTCTCCTTGGATCCATCGCCGACCAATCCCCACCGGAATCCATTCGATCCAATCCATGCACCGATCGATCCAACCACCACAGCCCATGCAGAATCCCTGTTCCCCTCACCTTGAGCCAGGGAGAGAAGCTCCCTGTCGCCTCCTGACTCGTGCCGTCCTCGCTGCCCTGGCAAACCACGTCTCCGGCGACCATTACCAGATGAGCGTCGCCCCCTTCTTATCCTTCCCGTGCTCCTCCCATTTCTCCCTCTCTCATCTCTCTCTGTTCTTCTTTCTCTTTCGACAGGAAGACCCCGCCGCCGTGGATGCCCTGCAATGCCTCGTCGCCGTCTTAACCAGCGCCGCCGCTGAGAACGCCCTCGCGCCTGCTCCGCCACGCCATCGCCCGGATCCGCCTCACCTCCCACCCTTGCCAAGTCCATCGTCGCCACCCCCCTTTGCGCCCCTGGCTGCCGCTATCTGCATCGAGCAAGAGCAGCTCGTCGCCCAGTGCCTCGGTGCCCCTGCGCCGCTGGAGTCCTCAGCGCCGCCGTGTCCGCTGCTGCTCCTCTTCATCGAGCCGACCAAGTCCCAGCAAGCCGCGCCCCGTCCGTTGCATCTTCGCCATGTCCCTGCTGCCTCTGTCACGAGGGAGACCAGCGCCGCACCCTGCTTCCCCTGAATCGAAAGTGAGCACCCGCTCCACTCGACGTGTTGACCGCATCGCTCGCACGGGCCGGCCTCGCTTCGTGCCTCATCGCGCCCCATCCACGGCCCAGCAAGTCTGTAGCGACCAGACCTCAAACAGTCTGATCTTTGTGCTCCGGTGTCATCCCTGGATCAGTAATGCTGACACCACACAGTACTCGGAGGATTTATAGCAGAGTAGCAATCACACACTTATTACATCGAGTGTCTCAAAAGAGAACTTATTGCAATAAGTATGGCTTAAGGCCATCTAATAACTATAACAGCGGAAGGCTTGGAAGATAAGTGAGTCCATCAACTCCAACGGCATCACTGAGTATAGAACCACGACCTAAAAACTCCTTAATCGTCATCTGAAAAGTCTGCAACATTATGTTGCAGCCCGAAGACGGGTCAGCACATGGAATATGCTGGCAAGGTAACACATAGAGAGTAATGGAATGAAACAGCTATACTATATGCATATTTGGCTGGTGGAAAGCTCTATGGTTACAGTTTTGCGTAAAGCCAATTTTTCCCTACTTCAAAGGAATAAAATTTAATTACTATCATGGTGGTTGTTAAACATTGAGAATGGTTGACAGCATTCTCAATCCCAATTAAATATCATCAATAAACATAACCCAACAAAATTAATTAAGAGTAACATGTTGAGATTCACATGAAAATCTAGGTACTAGATACTCAAGATGTCCATAACCGGGGACACGGCTAATCATGATTAGTTTATTACACTCTTCAGAGGTTTGCGCACTTTTCCCCACAAGACTCGATCGCCTCCGTTTGGTTTCTTGCACTACATGGTGTTTGAGAAGACGGATGACTGAGACATAGTCTTTCAGAAGCGCTAGCACCTTACGATCGGGTAGACCGTACCACCTACATCCCCAACATCTGCTAGTCTACCACTGTAAGAGTTCGCACAACTTAGTCAACTATGCTAGAGCCCATAATAGCTTGTGGCTGCACACGAAAGTTTCTAGTATGAATAGTCTCATGATCCCTTTGAGCCTGGGTGGCGGTCCAAAAGAAAACAGGCAAGTCCTGGAATACCCAGGTGCCTCAATCCACCCAGATGTGTGTTTAAGTTTCCACCTTAAATAAACCATTAATTAACAATCTCACATCTGTCATGGATATCACTCACCCAATCCACGTCTACTAGCATAGCATGGCATAATAAGCAAACGTAGAAGTAACTCCCAAAGGTTTGAAAATAAACAGGTAATAGGTACTACCTCATCTACTTCCCATCCCACAATTTAATTAGATCCTAATCATGCAATGTGTGAGGATTGATCTAATGCAATAAAACTAGGTAGTAGAAAACGTATGATCAAAGTGTTACTTGCCTTGCTGATGATCCGCGAAACCTAATGATTCGAAGTAACAGGCGGCGCACTCCGGGTATTCTATCGCAGACAAACAAACAAGCATACAATAAGTACTCATCTAATGCACAGGTAAAACTCGAATAAAAGATCTAACCAGAAGGTTCAACTTAAGAACTCCGGTTGGCAAAAAGAATCAAATCGAACAAAGCAACGAAAGTCAAACGGCGAAAGAAAACAACCTCGTTCTAGTAATCTGAATCTAGGGCAAATTTTACAATAGCAAAATCTTGTTTAAGTTGGTTAAACGGATAGAGGGTTTCGAGACGAATCCCTAGGCGCTTGAATCGCCTGATTCCGATAAACGAGCGAAAAGTTAAACTAAAACAAAAATCGGATCAGGAATCGCGATCAGAAAAATCGTGGATTTAATCCGAGAAAAAGAAAAACGCCGAACGCCGAATTTTTTTCTCTCTTTTTTCGGCATGGAAAACGAGGCGCGACGAACCTCGGGCGGCGGGATCGTCGGTGGCGGCGGCTCCGGCGGCGCGCGCGGATCGAGGCGGGGCTGATGGGCTGGGGCGGCTCGGGGCGGCGCTATTTAAAGGCTGCCCCCGGGCAGTGTCCCGCTCGGGTACGGCCCGAAGTCGGTTCGTTTTTTTTAATTATTTCGCTCGGAAGAAAAATAAAAAGAAATACTAAACGGACTCCAAAAATTTCGAAATAAATTTTCACAGGCTTCTAAAATCAAGCCGCACAAGGTGAACATTTATTTGGTCCCTAAATGCAATTTTCAAAAACGCACTTTTTTCCTAAATTCAAATAAAACACCGAAAAACTCCGAAATAAAATCTTATTTGATTTTATTATTAAATCCTCAATATTTCTTTATTTTGGAAAAGTCATTTTATTCCCTCTCTCATATTTTTGTAGTAGAAATAATTGATGATAAAATAAATAAAATCAAATGATCCTATTCTCCAAATTTGAGAAAACTCAAATATGAAAATAACGAAATCCCCAACTCTCTCCGTGGGTCCTTGAGTTCCGTAGAATTTCTAGGATCAACCAAAATGCAAGATAAAATATGATATGCATTAATGATCTAATGTATAACATTCCAAATTGGAAATTTGAGATGTTACAAACCTACCCCCCTTAAGATGAATCTCGCCCTCGAGATTCGGGTTGGTTAGAAAATAGGTGAGGTGGTCTTTGAGCAAATCTTCCTCTCGCTCCCAGGTGGCTTCATCCTCTGAGTGGTGGCTCCACTGAACTTTGCAAAACTTGATAACCTTGCCACGAGTGACTCGACTGGCAAACTCGAGAATCTTAATTGGTTTCTCCTCATAGGTCCAATCGTTATCCAACTGAATAGTTTCCAAAGACACTGTGTCTCTCAACGGTATATCAGCCATCTCCGCGTGACATTTCTTTAACTGAGAAACGTGAAACACATCGTGCACTCCTGACAATCCTTCAAGCAATTCCAACTTGTAGGCCACTTCTCCCATACGCTCCAAAACTCGATATGGTCCTACAAATCATGGTGCTAACTTCCCTTTAACTCCAAAATGCTTTGTTCCCCGAAGTGGAGATACTCGAAGATAAGCTCTATCTCCGACTTCGTAAACTGTCTCCTTGCGTTTAGAATCCGCATAACTCTTCTGTCTGGACTGGGCTACCTTGAGCCTATCGTGAATCAGCTTCACCTTCTGTTCAGACTCTTTAATCAAGTCAGGACCAAACAACTGGCGGTCTCCAACTTCGTCCCATGACAATGGTGTCCTGCACCTCCTTCCGTACAAGGCTTCGAAAGGGGCCGTCTTTAAACTGGTTTGGTAACTGTTGTTGTAAGAGAACTCTGCATATGGCAAATTATCGTCCCAACTATATCCATAATCTAGTGCACAAGCTCTCAGCATATCCTCCAAAATCTGATTGACTCCCTCGATCTGTCCATCTGTCTATGGATGAAAAGCTGTACTGAATTCTAGCCTGGTACCCAAAGTTTCGTGCAACTGCTTCCAAAACTTTGAGGTAAAATGGGTTCCTCTATCTGATACGATACTCCTTGGAACTCCATGCAAACGTACGATCCTGGTCATGTATATCTTGGCCAACTTAGCGCTGGTGTAAGTGGTCTTTACTGGGATGAAATGAGCTACTTTCGTCAATCGATCAACTACAACCCAAATCGAGTCATAGCCTAAACGAGTCCTGGGTAATCCCGTGATAAAATCCATGCCTAGCTTATCCCACTTCCATTCGGGTATCGGTAATGGTTGTAACAATCCTGCTGGCTTCTGATGCTCTGCCTTTACTCTCTGGCATACATCACAAACTGCTACATACTCCGCAATATCCTTCTTCATTCCGGTCCACCAGAAAATATCCTTCAAATCCAGATACATCTTGGTATTTCCTGGGTGAATCGAATATGGTGAATCGTGTGCCTCTTGCAAAATCAACTTCCTGATCTCCGGGTCATTGGGCACATAAACGCGGTCTTCAAACCATAGGGTGTCGTGTTCATCCTCACGAAATCCTTTAGCTTTTCCTTTGCTCAGTTTCTCCTTTATAGAGGCAATCTCTTTGTCAGCTTTCTGAGCTTCCCTAATTTTATCCATCAAGGTTGACTGAATCTCCAATGCTACTACATAGCCTCTCGGAACTATTTCCAAACATAGTTCACGAAGATTATCTGCTAACTCCTTGGGTATTTCTCCCGTCATTAACGTATTGACATGGCTCTTACGGCTTAATGTGTCAGCAACTACATTAGCCTTTCCGGGGTGATAATGCAATTTCATATCATAATCCTTGATGAGCTCCAACCATCTCCTTTGTCTGAGATTTAACTCCTTCCGTGTGAAAATGTACTTCAAACTCTTATGATCCGTGTACACCTCACAATGATTTCCAATGAGGAAATGTCTCCATGTTTTGAAAGCATGCACTACGGCTGCTAACTCCAAATTATGCGTAGCATAATTCAACTCATGAGGCTTCAGTTGTCTTGAGGCATATGAAACAACTCTCCCTTCCTGCATAAGCACTGCTCCAAGTCCTCGACGTGAAGCGTCGCAATACACCTCATACTCCTTGGTCTGGTCTGGAAAAATCAACACTGGTGAGGTAACCAAACGTTTCTTCAACTCCTGGAAACTAGCCTCACATTCCTCCATCCATACTTCCTCTTGTGGTTCTCAATCTGCTGCTGCTTCTCTTCAATCATAAGAGCACGATCTACCAACTCCTGGTAGTTGTTGAAGGTGGCTACCATCAACTGCATGCTCAACTCATCATTCAGTCCTTCTAGAAACTTCTCCTGCTTAGCTGCATCCGTAGCAACGTCATCTGGGGCATAACGTGCTAACTTACTAAATTCCTCCACATACTGGCCAACTGTCCGTCCTCCTTGGCGCAAGTGGCGAAACTCACGCTTCTTCATGGCCATAGCTCCTGCTGAAACATGTGCAGTACAAAAAGCCTACTGAAACTGGTCCCATGTGACAGTGTCGACTGGGAAAGTGGCTGTAAAATTCTCCCACCATGATGCTGCGGGTCCTTATAGCTGATGTGCGGCAAACTTCACCTTCTCCGCATCTGTGCATCCTGCTGTGGTCAACTCCCTAGCTGTCTTGGGGAGCCAATCATCTGCTACTATCGGCTCGGTGCTACTGGAAAACAACGGCGGATTCAGCCTAAGAAAACGGGCTAAGTGGTCAACAGGTGGTGGTGGTGGTGGTGGTGGGTTGTTGTTGTTGTTCCCCTGATTCTGATTTTGGACTAGCAACTGCATCAATGTGTTCTGCTGCTGGATCAACTGGGTGAGCTCCGGGGGAAAGGCAAATCCGGGGTCACGTCTCGGAGGCATCTGAGGGTTTAGAAAAGATGAGATGTAAGAATAGAGGGGGTCTAAAGAGAAAACACTACCCATATGCACATGAGGCAAAAGCAAACAATTCACTTCAATCAATCAAACAAGGGCATACAATCGATCTATTTATCGCAAAAGTTCTCGGACTACTATATTTACATGGTGGACTACTACTACTAATGAGGTGGTCTACTAGAAATATTCTTCGGTTGCAGACTCCATGATATCTGCTCCAGCTTCATCAACATAGTCATCATCGCTACTATCTGGATCCGAGTCGGTGTCGTCGATGATGATGTAGTATTCCGGGCTAATCTCCTTGGGTTCTTCATCTTCCTCCACTGGTGTAGGGCCTCCCATAAATATTCCAATCTTCTTGATCAGGTCATCATTCTTCTTCACCAATACTTCAATTTCTTCTTCATAATCTTCACGTGTAGCCTTGAGTTCTTCCTCCAGTTCCTTGATTCTAGTCTTAGCCATCTTCAGGTCTATCATGTCGGCGCACATCTGGTTCTCCTGTCGTCGAATGTGCTGGTTTAACTCCTGGATAAAAGTTGCGATTGATCTATCCTTCCTGGTGTTGATCATCTCCCAGTGTTCATCTCGGCGCCCACAAATCTGGTAGATAGTATCCTTGAGATCCTTGCGGTAGACTTCTCCAATGCGTCCCATGGCGATATGAGCTGCCATGCTATTTCCTAGACTCCAAGTTGGTGCATCAAAAGAAAATTCTATGGGCTCAGTGACTGGCATGAACGTCCTTCCTGGAACTTGAACTTGAATCATCCAGCGCCCTTCTTCAGGTAAAGTGGCGTTGTAGGTTCCCGTGAAGCTTGGTACTCCTATGTTCAGGTATCTAGTGACTTCCTTCAAGTGGCGTCCAAAGGGTGTATCTTCATCCGGTTGCATGAACTTGTTCCTTGCATCCGCCATCCTAAAGAGTAGAAAAGATGAGAGGTCAGAAGAGAAGAGAGTGAATAGTGATCTAGGTCTTGTGCTTAGTGGTCGTGTCCTACAGTCAGCGTGTGCTCTGATACCATCTCTGTAGCGACCAGACCTCAAACAGTCTGATCTCTGTGCTCCGGTGTCATCCCTGGATCAGTAATGCTGACACCACACAGTACTCGGAGGATTTATAGCAGAGTAGCAATCACACACTTATTACATCGAGTGTCTCAAAAGAGAACTTATTGCAATAAGTATGGCTTAAGGCCATCTAATAACTATAACAGCGGAAGGCTTGGAAGATAAGTGAGTCCATCAACTCCAACGGCATCACTGAGTATAGAACCACGACCTAAAAACTCCTTAATCGTCATCTGAAAAGTCTGCAACATTATGTTGCAGCCTGAAGATGGGTCAGCACATGGAATATGCTGGCAAGGTAACACATAGAGAGTAATGGAAAGAAACAGCTATACTATATGCATATTTGGCTGGTGGGAAGCTCTATGGTTACAGTTTTGCGTAAAGCCAATTTTTCCCTACTTCAAAGGAATAAAATTTAATTACTATCATGGTGGTTGTTAAACATTGAGAATGGTTGACAGCATTCTCAATCCCAATTAAATATCATCAATAAACGTAACCCAACAAAATTAATTTAGAGTAACATTTTGAGATGCACATGAAAATCCAGGTACTAGATACTCAACATGTCCATAACCGGGGACACGGCTAATCATGATTAGTTTATTACACTCTGCAGAGGTTTGCGCACTTTTCTCCACAAGACTCGATAGCCTCCGTTTGGTTTCTCGCACTACATGGTGTTTGAGAAGACGGATGACCGAGATATAGTCTTTCAGAAGCGCTAGCACCTTACGATCGGGTAGACCGTACCACCTACATCCCCTACATCTGCTGGTCTACCACTGTAAGAGTTCGCACAACTTAGTCAACTATGCTAGAGCCCATAATAGCTTGTGGCTGCACATGGAAGTTTCTAGTATGAATAGTCTCATGATCCCTTTGAGCCTGGGTGGCGGTCCAAAAGAAAACAGGCAAGTCCTGGAATACCCGGGTGCCTCAATCCACCCAGATGTGTGTTTAAGTTTCCACCTTAAATAAACCATTAATTAACAATCTCACATCTATCATGGATATCACTCACCCAATCCACGTCTACTAGCATAGCATGGCATAATAAGCAAACGTAGAAGTAACTCCCAAAGGTTTGAAAATAAACAGGTAATAGGTACTACCTCATCTACTTCCCATCCCACAATTTAATTAGATCCTAATCATGCAATGTGTGAGGATTGATCTAATGCAATAAAACTGGTTAGTAGAAAAGGTATGATCAAAGTGTTACTTGCCTTGCAGATGATCCGTGAAACATAGCGATTCGAAGTAACAGGCGGCGCACTCCGGATATTCTATCGCAGACAAACAAACAAGCATACAATAAGTACTCATCTAATGCACAGGTAAAACTCGAATAAAAGATCTAACCAGAAGGTTCAACTTAAGAACTCCGGTTGGCAAAAAGAATCAAATCGAACGAAGCAACGAAAGTCAAACGGCGAAAGAAAACAACTTTGTTCTAGTAATCTAGATCTAGGGCAAATTTTACAGTAGCAAAATCTTTAAGTTGGTTAAATAGATAGAGGGTTTCGAGACGAATCCCTAGGCGCTTGAATCGCCCGATTCCGATAAACGAGCGAAAAGTTAAACTAAAACGAAAATTGGATCAGGAATCACGATCAGAAAAATCACGGATTTAATCCGAGAAAAAGAAAAACGACGAACGCCGAAATTTTTCTCTCTCTTTTTTTCGGCACGGAAAACGAGGCGCGACGAACCTCGGGCGGCGGGATCGTCGGGGGCGGCGGCTCCGGCGGCGCGCGCGGATCGAGGCGGGGCTGATGGGCTGGTTCGGCTCGGGGCGGCGCTATTTAAAGGCTGCCCCCGGGCGGTGTCCCGCTCGGGTACGGCCCGAAGTCGGTTCGTTTTTTTATTATTCCGCTCGGAAGAAAAATAAAAAGAAATACTAAACGGACTCCAAAAATTCCGAAATAAATTTTCACGGGCTTCTAAAACCAAGCCGCACAAGGTGAACATTTATTTGGGCCCTAATTGCAATTTTGAAAAACGCACTTTTTCCTAAATTCAAATAAAACACCGAAAAACTTCGAAATAAAATATTATTTGATTTTATTATTAAATCCTCAATATTTCTTTATTTTTGGGGAAGTCATTTTATTCCCTCTCTCATATTTTTGTAGTAGAAATATTTGATGATAAAATAAATAAAATCAAATGATCCTATTCTCAAAATTTGAGAAAACTCAAATATGAAAATAACGAAATCCCCAACTCTCTCCGTGGGTCCTTGAGTTGCGTAGAATTTCTAGGATCAACCAAAATGCAAGATAAAATATGATATGCATTGATGATCTAATGTATAACATTCCAAATTGGAAATTTGGGATGTTACAAAGTCGCTGCGGCCCAACCTCTCCATCGAGTCGGGCCAAGGCCCATGGGTCAGGCCACCCCCAGCACCTCACCTTTCTTTTCCTGCTGCTGGGCCAATTCAGTTCCAGCCCATCATGTTTTTTTCCTGTCCAGTGAATTTAGTTTTTCCCAGAGAGTGCCAGTTTTGCAGAATGGCCCCTAAACTTCATGCATTTAATATCTTCACAACCATGCATCGGATTAAAACAAACTTAATATGAAACTTGCTTAGAATTTCATCTAGTTTAATAATATGCAACTTTCATCTATATTTAAAATGTGTAAAATGATGTTTTTTTTAAATTTTCTTAAATAACTTGTTAAAACGGTTTAATTCATAACTAAATAACCGTAGCTCGGCTTTAAATAATCTTTATATGTAAATGGGGTAGAAAAATGCCTAGTTTAACATGGTGGCCTTACTTTGCATGTTTAATAACTCTAAAATTATGTTTAGGGCAGAACAGTACCATAACCAAAATATGCACATGAGGAGTTTCCGGACTTGTTGTTTTGTTCTTCCGGCCTCATTTAACCTTGACTAGATAGGTAGTTTTACTTTGCTTAACTCTCTTGCCATGTTTAACAACATTTAATATTGTTGGGCACATAAACGAGATCAAACTAAATAACTTGTCGTGGTGTTTCGTCAATATGCAATTCATTGCATATTGAGCTCCACTTAATTTGTAGGGTTGCTTGTGCACTTTGCCATGCCATGTCTCATTAAACCGGACATGCATCATACTTGTTTGTGCATCGTGCCATGTTTATTTGATGGTTGTTTACCATGTTGTTTGCTTCTTTCCGGTGTTGCTTCTTTGGGCTAGTTCTGATAACGTCGCGTTTGTGAGGAACCGTTCGACTACGTCCGTTTGTCTTCTTCATGGACTCGTTCTTCTTCCTTGCGGGATCTCAGGCAAGATGACCATACCCTCGAAATCACTTCCATCTTTGCTTGCTAGTTGCTCGCTCTTTTTCTATGCCTATACTTCTGGGCCAGTGCTCCTCTGAGTGTTGGTCCAACTTGCCAGCCGCCGGTGGCCACCAGGGGCAACTGTGGGTTGGCTTACCGGAAGTTTGGACAATCCGGTGTGCCCTGAGAACGAGATATGTGCAGCTCCTATCGGGATTTGTCGGCACATTCGGGTGGCTTTGCTGGTCTTGTTTTACCATTGTCGAAATGTCTTGTAACCAGGATTCCGAGCCTGATCGGGTCTTCCCGCTAGAAGGAATATCCTTTGTTGACCATGAGAGCTTGTGATGGGCTAAGTTGGGACACCCCTGCAGGGATTTGAACTTTCGAAAGCCATGCCCACGGTTATGGGCAGATGGGAATTTGTTAATGTCCGGTTGTAGAAAACCTGAAGTTGATCTTAATTAAAATACATCAACCGCGTGTGTAACCGTGATGGTCTCTTCTCGGCAGAGTCCGAGAAGTGAACACGATGTTGGAGTTATGCTTGACGTAGGTTGTTCTAGGATCACTTCCTGATCATAGTTGTTCGACCGTGCTTTTGCCTTCTCTTCTCACTCTCATTTGCGTATGTTAGCCACCAAATATGCTAGTCGCTTGCTGCAGCTCCACCTCATACCTTTTACCCTACCTATAAGCTTAAATAGTCTTGATCGCGAGGGTGCGAGATTGCTGAGTCCCCGTGGCTCACAGATACTTCCAAAACTAGTTTGCAGGTGCCGATGTTACCGTGCAGATGGCACAACCGAGCTCAAGGAGGAGCTCGAGGAAGATCTTGTTCTTTATGTTGTTTCGTTCTAGTTGATCAGTAGTGGAGCCCAGTTAGGGTCGATCGGGGATCTGTGTAGCATTTGGGGTAGTCTTCTTTTATTTTGGTTCCGTAGTCGGACCTTGGTTGGATCTGGATGATGTAATGCTTTATTCATGTATTGTGTGAAGTGGCAATTGTAAGCCAACTATGTATCTCTTTCCCTTATGTATTACATGGGTTGTGTGAAGATTACCTCACTTGCGACATTGCTTTCAATGCGGTTATGCCTCTAAGTCGTGCTTCAACACGTGGGAGATATAGCCACATTGAGGGCGTTACATATACGCTTTGATGAGGTGATCAAAGCATATGGTTTTATACAGACTTATGGTGAAGCCACTATTTACAAGAAAGTGAGTGGGAGCTCCGTAGCATTTCTGATATTATATGTGGATGACATATTGTTGATCGGAAATGATATAGAATTTCTGGATAGCATAAAAAGATATTTGAATAAGAATTTTTCAATGAAATACCTCGGTGAAGTTGCTTATATATTGGGCATCAAGATCTATAGAGATAGATCGAGACGCTTAATAGGACTTTCACAAAGCACATACCTTGATAAAGTTTTGAAGAAGTTAAAAATGGATCAGTTAAAGAAAGGGTTCTTCCCTGTGTTATAAGGTGTGAAGTTGAGTCAGACTCAAAGCCCGACCACTGCAGAAGATAGCGAGAAAATGAAAGTCATTCCCTATGCCTCAGCCATAGGTTCTATCATGTATGCTATGTTGTGTGCCAGACCTGAGGTGTGCCTTGCCATCAGTTTGGCAGGGAGGTACCAAAGTAATACAGGAGTGGATCACTGGACAGCGGTTAAGGACATGCTGAAGTACCTGAAAAGGACCAAGGATATGTTTCTCGTTTATGGAGGTGACGAAGAGCTCGTCGTAAATGGCTACATCGATGCTAGCTTCGACACTGATCTGGATGACTCTAAGTCACAAACCGGATACGTGTTTATATTGAATGGTGGAGATGTCAGTTGGTGCAATTTCAAGCAGAGCGTCGTGGGCGGGATCTACGTGTGAAGTGGAGTACATAGCTCCTTCGGAAGCAACTCATGAAGGAGTTCATATCCGATCTGGGTGTAATACCCAGTGCATCGGGTCCAATGAAAATCTTCTGTGATAACACTGGAGCAATTGCCTTGGCAAAGGAATCCAGGTTTCACAAGAAGACTAAAAACATCAAGAGACGCTTCAACTCCATTCATGAAAAAGGTCAAGGATGGAGACATAGAAGTTTTAAAAATACATACGAATCTAAATGTAGCAGACCCGTTGACTAAGCCTCTCCCACGAGCAAAACATGATCAGCACCAAGACTCCATGGGTGTTAGATTCATTACAATGTAATCTAGATTATTGACTCTAGTGCAAGTGGGAGACTGAAGGAAATATGCCCTAGAGGCAATAATAAAGTTGTTATTTTGTATTTACTTATTCATGATAAAGGTTTATTATTCATGCTAGAATTGTATTGATCGGAAACTTAAATACATGTGTGAATACATCAACAAATACCGTGTCCCTAGTAAGCCTCTACTAGACTAGCTCGTTGATCAAAGATGGTTAAGGTTTCCTAACCATAGACATGTGTTGTCATTTGATAACGGGATCACATCATTAGGAGAATAATGTGATGGACAAGACCCATCCATTAGCTTAGCATATTGATCGTTCAGTTTATTGCTATTGCTTTCTTCATGTCAAATACATATTCCTCTGACTACGAGATTATGCAACTCCAGAATATAGGAAGAATACCTTGTGTGCTATCAAACGTCACAACGTAATTGGGTGCTCATAAAGATGCTCTACGGGTATCTTTGAAGGTGTTTGTTGAGTTGGCATAGATCGAGATTAGGATTTGTCGCTCTGAGTATCGGAGAGGTATCTCTGGGCCCTCTCGGTAATACACATCATAAGAAGCCTTGCAAGAAAAGTGACTAATGAGTTAGTTGCAGGATGATGTATTAAGAAACGAGTAAAGAGACTTGCCGGTAACGAGATTGAACTAGGTATGAAGATACTGACGATCGAATCTCGGGCAAGTAACATACAGATGGACAAAGGAAATTACGTATGTTATCATAATGGTTCATCCGATAAAGATCTTCGTAGAATATGTAGGAGCCAATATGGGCATCCAGGTTCCACTATTGGTTATTGACTAGAGAGGTGTCTCGGTCATGTCTACATAGTTCTCGAACCCGTAGGATCTGCACGCTTAACGTTCGTTGGCGATATAGTGTTATATGAGTTATATGATTTGGTGACTGGATGTTGTTCGGAGTACCGGATGTGATCACATACATGACGAGGAGTCTCGAAATGGTCGAGAGGTAAATATTGATATATATGACGATGGTATTCGGACACCGGAAGTGTTTCAGAGAAAACCGGATAGTCATCAGAGTACCGGAGGGGGTACCGGTCACCCCTGGGAGAGTATTGGGCCTATTGGGCCACAAGAGGGAAGCACCCCAGCCCACAAGGGGTTGGCTCACCCCCCATGGAAGCTTCCCAAGTGGGGAAGGAAAGGGGGGAGGATTCGGCCTCCCCCTCCTTCTCTCCTCCCCCCTTTCATTTCTTCTCCGGCAAATAAGGAAAGGGGGCGCCACTTGGGGAGGACCCCAAGTAGGATTCGGCCTACTTGGGGCGCCCTCCTGGCTGCTCCCTCCTCCCCCACCTATATATGTGGGTTTGGGCCGCGTAGCACAAGGGCATCAATCCTTTAGCCATGTGCGGCGCTCCCCTCCACCGTTTACACCCCTGGTCATATTTTCGTGGTGCTTAGGCGAAGCCTTGCAAAGATCACTTCACCATCACCGTCACCATGCCATCATGCTATCGGAACTCATCTACTACCTCGCCGTCTTCCTGGATCAAGAAGGCGGAGGATGTCACCGAGCTAAACATGTCAGAACACGGAGGTGTCGTGCGTTCAGTACTTGATCGATTGGAGCGGGAAGAAGTTCGACTACATCAACCGTGTTGTTTAACGCTTCCGCTTACGGTCTACGAGGGTACATAGACACACTCTCCACTCTCGTTGCTATGCATCTCCATGGATAGATCTTCCGTGTGCGTAGAATTTTGTTTTGTTTTCCATGCAACGTTTCCCAACAAAGACTTCAGTTCCAAAGCGCAACTCCAACTGGACCCCGGCTGCTCCTGCTCCGTATGTGCCGACCAAGAAGGGGCGCAACCCTAGGCCTAAGGATCGCGCCACATTGATATGTCTCCAACGTATCTATAATTTATGAAGTATTCATGCTATTATATTATCAACCTTGGATGTTTTATATGCATTTATATGCTATTTTGTATGGTTTTTGGGACTAACCTATTAACCTAGAGCCCAGTGCCAGATTCTGTTTTTTCCTTGTTTTTGAGTTTTATAGAAAAGGAATATCAAACGGAGTCCAATTGGCGTGCCAATTTTTGACGATTTTTTATGGACCAAAAGAAGACCCCAGAGTAAAAGAGTTGGGCCAGAAGAGTCCCGGGCTGTCCATGAGGGTGGGGGGCGCGCCCACCCCCCTGCGCGTGGGCCCCTGCCTTGTGGACCCCTCGGGCACCTCCTTGACGTGAGACCGACGCCAAAAATTCCTATAAATACAGAAACCTCAGAAAATTAACCTAGATCAGGAGTTCCGCCGCCAGAAGCCTCCGTAGTCACCGAAAACCAATCTAGGCCCTCTCTGGCACCCTGCCGGAGGGGGCCATCATCACCGGAGGCCATGGAATAGGATCTCGGAGGGGCCATCATCACCATGAAGGCCAAGGACCAGAGGGAGAACCTCTCCCCATCTAAGGGGGAGGCCATGGAGGAGGAAGCACGAGGGGGAGAATCTCTCCTCCTCTCTCTCGGTGGCACCGGAGTGCCATCGGGAGGGGAATCATCGCCGCAGTGATCGTCTTCATCAACATCACCATCCTCATCTCTTTTACGCGGTCCACTCTCCTGCACCCCGCTGTAATCCCTACTTGAACATGGTGCTTTATGCCACATATTATGATCCAATGATGTGTTTCCATCCTATGATGTTTTGAGTAGATATCCTTTGTCTTTGGGTTGATTGATGATCTAGATTGGTATGAGTTGTATGTTTTACTTTGGTGCTATCCTATGGTGCCCTCCGTGTCGCGCAAGCATGAGGGATTCCTGTTGTAGGGTGTTGCAATACGTTTATGATTCTCTTATAGTGGGTTGCGTGAGTGACTGAAACACAAACCCGAGTAAGGGGGTTGTTGCGTATGGGATAAAGAGGACTTGATGCTTTAATGCTATGGTTGGGTTTTACCTTAATGATATTTAGTAGTTGCAGATGCTTGCTACAGTTCCAATCATAAGTGCATATGATCCAAGTAGAGAAAGTATGTTAGCTTATGCCTCTCCCTCATATGAAACTGCAATAGTGATTGCCGGTCATGTTAACGATTGCCTAGGACAATTCCGCACACCGATCCATCATTATTCCACACTCGCTATTTATAATATTTAGTAATATATTCTAACTTTATGATAACATCACCTACTTTCATATTTTAGCTCTCCGATATCATGCAAAGTTATCCACTTCATACCCACAACATAGTTTTATTTCTCATTGCTAGTTGGAAGCAAACGTTTGGTGTACGTAGAGTCATATCAGTGGCAGATAGGGCTTGAGAGAATATTGATCTTACCTTTAGCTCCTTGTGGGTTCGACACTCCATATTTATCACTTACACCTTTGGAAATTGCTACGATGATTCCTTGCACTTGGGGATTATCAAGCTCTTTTCTGGCGCCGTTGTCGGGGAGCAATAGCGTGGGGTTGATATTCTCGTGTGTGCTTGTCTGCTTTCTTCACTAAGTAGATTTTGTTTTTCCTTTTTGTTTCTGTTAAGTTGTGGGTGAAACATACAAAAAAAATAAAAATAATGAAAATACCAAAAAAATACTTGCCTCTCATGCCTAAAAAGTTTTTCAAAAAGAGAAGTGATTGGAAAGTTATGCATTGAAGAAGTGAGGGTCGACCTTGAGCACTCGTGTTCATGCTCACGGAAACAATGTAGAATTTTTCATGGAATTTTCTCTGTAAATAATTATCCCCTTATATATATATCCATTGTATTATAAAAATAATGTGCCAAGCTTTGGTTTTAGGATGATTAGATTGCTTGTTTACTATGTGCAGAACAAAAACAGAAACTTTGGCTGTAGCGCGTGATTTTAAATTTTTTACTGGAAAGTCAAATGGGTCTGCAACTTTTTGCACATTACTTATGTATAAAGTTTTCAAATTTTCAAATTTATTTCATAATTTTTGTAGATACAGAAGTTTACTAAACCTTCAGATTACTACAGACTGTCCTGTTTTAGACAGATTCTGTTTTTCGTGTGTTGTTTGCTTATTTTGATGAATCTATGGGTAGTATCGGGGAGTATGAACCTTGGTGAAGTTGGAATACAGTAGATATAGTTCTAATATGAAATTGGAATGAGTTTTCAACAGTACCTAAAGGTAGTGATTTGCTTTATTATACTAACGGATCTCACAAAGTTTTTGTTAAGTTCTTTGTGGATGAAGTGTTCGAAGAACGAGGAGTTACCGATGTGAGAAGAATAAAGAGAGGCAAGAGCTCAAGATTGGGGATTCCCAAGGCACCCCAAGTAAATATTCTAAGGATGCTCAAGCATCTAAGCTTGGGGATGCCCCGGTTGGCATCCCATCTTTCTTCTTCAACAATTATCGGTATACCTTGGTTTTTGTTTCGTTCACATGATTTGTGTCTTTGTTTTTTTGTTCTTCCTTTATGAACCATGATAGTATGAGATAGCCCTTCATTGATTTATAGAATGCTTCATGTGCTTCACTTATATCTTTTTAGTATGATCTTATAGAATTGCTCTTTGTGCTTCACTTAAATCTTTTGAGTATGGTTTTATAGAATGCTTCGTGTGCTTCACTTATACATTTTGAGCTTGGACATTGGTTAGTTTATATTAATTGTAGAAAGCTCCATGAACTTCACTTATATCTTTTGTAGTATGAATAGTACTATCATCTAAAGAGGGTTTGGAAGAGTGTCAACTCTAGGAACTAGTGATCTCGCTATTCCGAATGAGAAGAATTTTGCTTATGTGGAGAGTAGAAAAATTTCTATGCTTGTAGATCATGAAAAGAATGATTTATGTGATGGTTATATTGTTGAAATAATTCATGATGCTACTGAAAATTATTATGAGGGAGGAATACATGCTTGTAGGACTGCAATAATATCAAGTTTTTCTCTCTATGTGCTTAAAGTTATGAAGTTATACTTGTTTTTCCTTCCTATGCTAGTTGATTCTTGTTCCCATAAATTGTGTGCTCACAAAATCCCTAGGCATAGGAAGTGGGTTAGGTTTAAATGTGCTAGTCATGTTCTTCATGATGCTCTCTTTATGTTCAAGTCTTATCTTTCATGTGAGCATCATTGAAATCATCATGCCTAGCTAAAAGGCATTAAAGAAAAGCGCTTGTTGGGAGACAACCCAATATTTACCCTTACTTTTTTTGTGTGTTTACATGATTAAGCTACTGTAGTAATCATGTTTTATAGCTTTTGTTTCAATAAAGTGCCAAGTAAGACCTTTGGGAAGACTTGGGTGAAAGTTAATGTGATCTTGCTGTAAAAAACAGAAACTTTGCACTCACGAGATTAGCTGCCATTTTTTACAGAAGAGTGCTTTGGTGCTGATTCTTTTTGAAGAAGATTAATAGACAAATTCCTCACGTCCACCAATTTATTTCATAATTTTTTGAGTATCAGAAATATGGTTAGTGTTCATATCATTACAGACTGTTCTGTTTCTGATAGATTCGGTTTTCATTGCATAGTTTGCTTGTTTTCTAGTTTCTATGACTTATATTACTCAAAATAAATTATAAAAATGATATAGTACAGTAGGCATTGTGTGAGAACAATTACGATCTTTTTCTTTGACAGGACCAAGATGAATGGTTTACTCTTTATCATACTAACCTATCTCACGAAGTTCCGTTAAGTTCTGTGTGATTGAAGTTTTCAAGCTTTGGGTGAGATATCGATATGAGGAGAATAAGGAGTGGAAAGAACCTAAGCTTGAGGATTCCTAAGGCACCTCAAGGTAATATTCAAGTAAGACTCAAGCGCCTAAGCTTGGGGATGCCCCGGAAGGCATCCCCTCTTTTGTCTTCAAAACTCGGTATACCTTACTCAGAGCTATATTTTTATTCATCACATGATATGTGTTTTGCTTGGAGAGTATTTTCAATTTTAATTGCTGTTTGAATAAAATCATTGGATCTGAAATCTTAAATTAAAAAGAATCCTCCCATGGCTAGTTAATTATTTTACTACTCAGTGTCCTTCAGTCATATCTTTTTGGAGTAGTTTGTCATTACTCACATGCTTCACATATATCCTATGAGTAAATGGTTGAATGAATTGAATATCATAAATCTCAATTTATATATGTTTCATATGCTTATACCATGGGGAGTAATGACTTCACATAGAATAAGTATAGTTAGTAAACTTATTGAAAGTTAGCAAACGTAGAAGTGGTCACTTGAACAATTCATGAAAGAATATTAAAGGAAGAGAGATTTCACATATAAATATACTATCTTGGACATATTTTGTAATTGTGAGCACTCATTAAAATATGACATGCTAAAAGGTTGATGTCAGACAAGGAAGACAACGTAATGGGTTATGTTTTCTTATATCCGAAATAAAGTATATTGTCTTGGATCATCCAACATGTTGAGCTTGCTTTTCCCCCTCATGCTAGCCAAATTCTTTGCACCAAGTAGAGATACTACTTTTGCTTCCAAACATTCCTTAAACCAGTTTTGCCATGAGAGTCCACCATACCTACCTATGGATTGAGTAAGATCCTTCAAGTAAGTTGTCATCGGTGCATGCAATAAAAATTGCCCTCTAAATATGTATGATCTATTAATGTGGAGAAAATAAGCTTTATACGATCTTGTTATGTGGAAGAAATAAAAGCGACGGATTGCATAATAAAGGTCCATATCACAAGTGGCAATATAAAGTGACGTTCTTTTGCATTAAGATTTTGTGCATCCAACCATAAAAGCGCATGACAACCTCTGCCTCCCTCTGCGAAGGGCCTATCTTTTACTTTTATCTTCTACCTTATGAAAGAGTCATGGTGATCTTCACCTTTCCTTTTTACATTTTATCCTTTGGCAAGCACATTGTGTTGGAAAGATCCTAATATATATATAACCAATTGGATGTAAGTTATCATGAACTATTATTGTTGACATTACCCTCGAGGTAAAAGGTTGGGAGGCGAATCTATAAGCCCCTATCTTTCTCTGTGTCTGATTAAAACTTTGAACCCATAAATATCACATGAGTGTTAGCAATTGTGAAAGATTAAATGATAGTTGAGTATGTGGAGTTTGCTAAACCAAAGCTCTGACATAGACCCTTCCTGAAAATAAGATGAATTGCAATTGTTTGATGACTGAGAATATAGTTTGTTAGTTTCAAGAAAGTTTATGATCTATACTTTAACATGTGAATAGCTTGTTACTTGATCATGAAAAGTTTTATGAAAATGAGCTACTATTATGATATATAATGATTCTAGAAAAAGTGATTGGAACTACCATTGATGAAACTTATGCACTTGCTAGCATTCACACTTCATAAATTATTTCTTTTATCATTTACCTACTCGAGGACGAGCAGGAATTAAGCTTGGGGATGATGATACGTCTCCAGCATATCTGTAATTTATGAAGTATTCATGCTATTATATTATCAACCTTGGATCTTTTATATGCATTTATATGCTATTTTGTATGGTTTTTGGGACTAACCTATTAACCTGGAGCCCAGTGCCAGTTTCTGTTTTTTCCTTGTTTTTGAGTTTTACAGAAAAGGAATATCAGACGAAGTCCAATTGACGTGCCAATTTTTGACGATTTTTTATGGACCAAAAGAAGACCCCGGAGTAAAAGAGTTGGGCCAGAAGAGTCCCGAGCTATCCACGAGGGTGGGGGCGCGCACACCCCCCTGGGCGTGGGCCCTTGCCTCGTGGACGCCTCGGACACCTCCTTGACGTGAGACCGATGCCAAAAATTCCTATAAAATATAGAAACATCGGAAAATTAACCTACATCGGGAGTTCCGCCTCCAGAAGCCTCTGTAGCCACCGAAAACCAATCTAAGCCCTCTTTGGCACCCTGCCGGAGGGGGCCATCATCACCGAAGGCCATGGAGGAGGATCCCGGAGGGGCCATCATCACCATGAAGGCCAAGGACCAGAGGGAGAACCTCTCCCCATCTAAGGGGGGGCCATGGAGGAGGAAGCACAAGGGGGGAATCTCTCCTCCTCCTCTCTCGGTGGCACCGGAGTGCCATCGGGACGGGAATCATCGCCGCGGTGATCGTCTTCATCAACATCACCATCATCATCACCATCCTCATCTCTTCTACGCGGTCGACTCTCCCGCACCCTGCTGTAATCCCTACTTGAACATGGTGCTTTATGCCACATATTATGATCCAATGATGTGTTTCCATCCTATGATGTTTTGAGTAGATATCCTTTGTCTTTGGGTTGATTGATGATCTAGATTGATATGAGTTGTATGTTTTACTTTGGTGCTATCATATGGTGCCCTCCGTGTCGCACAAGCGTCAGGGATTCCTGCTGTAGGGTGTTGCAATACGTTTATGATTTGCTTATAGTGGGTTGCGTGAGTGACTGAAACACAAACCCGAGTAAGGGGTTGTTGCGTATGGGATAAAGAGGACTTGATGCTTTAATGCTATGGTTGGGTTTTACCTTAATGATCTTTAGTAGTTGCGGATGCTTGCTACAGTTCCAATCATAAGTGCATATGATCCAAGTAGAGAAAGTATGTTAGCTTATGCCTCTCCCTCATATGAAACTGCAATAGTGATTACCGGTCTTGTTAACGATTGCCTAGGACAATTCCGCACACCGATCCACCATTATTCCACACTCGCTATTTATAATATTTAGTAATATATTCTAACTTTATGATAACATCACCTACTTTCATATTTTAGCTCTCCGATATCATGCAAATTTATCCACTTCATACCCAGAACATAGTTTTATTTCTCATTGATAGTTGGAAGCAAACGTTCGGTGTACGTAGAGTCATATCAGTGGCAAATAGGGCTTGAGAGAATATTGATCTTACCTTTAGCTCCTTGTGGGTTCGACACTCCATACTTATCACTTCCACCTTTGGAAATTGCTACGATGATTCCTTGCACTTGGGGATTATCACACATACACTCCTGGTATGTCCTCCACTGCACGGATCCCTTGCGATAAGGCCAAGAAGATAGGTTCTGAGGTTGTTTTCGCGAGAGGGGAGAAGAAGTCTTTGTTCAAGACTATGAGCAACTTGTTCAAGATGTGCCAGTCTATCCAGCACCGTCGGGTTAAGGAGATCAACAAGGAGAAGCTTCTGAGGCGTCAGCAGAAGGCAGCATGGGTTTTAGCTGGTGAGGAGGTTGGCCCAGGGTCAGAGGACATCGACAGTGAGGCCATAGCCCATTCCTTTCCGATGGCAGGATGGTGCTTTGATGATGATGATGATGCTTCAAGCGCTCCTCCTCTTGTCTAGTGTGTATGTGTGTCGCCTTTTCTCCTTTTTGTTGTCTTGATGACAAAGGGCGAGAAGTGGTGTGTTGGTGTTCTTTAGTGTGTGTTGAGATCTCAAGCCTTGTGTATCTCTGCTTTGTTGGTTGTTTTTAGTTGGCTTGAGATACTCTTATTTGCTTGTCTTGGTGGATGTGATCTACTCGTGACAGTCTATCTTTTATCTTGAACCTTGCTATGGTTATATTGTGCTTATTATGTTGTTCATTATGTGTCTCATGATATTTTCTCACTACACCATCTCATGAGATCTAGGCACCGTTATAGGTTTATTATGTCGATCTCATGTCTTGACAATATTGATCTTGGGGGAACCTCCTATGTGTGTACTTGATGCATTCTCAAGCATTTCTTTATCCGAGCACACATATAGGGGGGGCTTCTATGATCAATCATTGTCTCATGGCTATTAAATATCTTCATATCCTTTATGCCATTTTCTAACCATGTCGTCATCAATGCACCAAAAAGGGGGAGATTGAAAGTGCAATTGGCACATAAACTTTTTTTGGTGTGATGACAATGTGGCTAGTGGAACTAATATCGGTTGCTATAGTTTATCTCAGGATATTGGTTCCATATTGCTTTTGATGGAGAGGTGCGACCCCCCCCCCCCCAATTCAAAAAGGTCTAAGGTGTGGTCTTCTGATGATTCAAAGGTTTTATTTTTTAGTTTATTTCGAGTCATAGGAAAGACCGCACTATCAAGAGGGGTCGGTGTGGATATGTGTTGTGTGGGAATGCCATTGCCTAAACACAAACACTAGCCTACCCATTCCTACCACTTAAATCCATAGTGTATGTGCTTGTGGTACTCAGAAAGCTAGCAACAGACCCCCGTGCGCACGGGGTCTTTTGACCCCCATGCGCACGGGGTCTTTTGACCCCCATGCGCACGGGGTACTGCGTAACTCTTTGAGTACCCCGTGTGCACGGGGGTCTGACCCCCGTGCGCACGGGATGGTGTGAAAGTCTCTAGATACCCCATGCGCACGGGGCCGACTTAGCCCGTGGACACGGGGTCCAACGGGCAGAAACGGCCACCTAGGTAAGAACACTATAAAATCCCCCCTTCTTCCTCCTCCCTCCCTAACCCTAATGTCTTGTTGAGCTCCATCATTGCCATACCCCATTTTGCTCAATACTCTCAATCCCTCCACCGAAACTTGTTGAAACTTTGGGGATTCGGAGAGCAAGACCCGATCTACATCTTGACCAAACCAAATCACGTTCCCCTCAACATTTCTTCCCCATTGAGTTGTTACTGAAAGTGCGTTATATCGACTAGAGGGGGTGAATAGGCGATTTTTACAAATTCATCACTAAGGAATTTAAGGGTGAGGAAATTCCTAAGCAACGAACTACTTAGCAGCGGAATAAGTACTCATATGCAACCATAACAGAGTAGTAGCACAGCCATCATGATGAAATGAAAAGTAGCACAGAGTACAGAAAGCGTAAACACAGGATAAGCAGGCTGAAGACAAATTGACTGAAGAAATTGAACTGAAGAAATTGAGAAAATCTTCAATTAAAGTCTTCAAACAGTAACGATCAAGACAAACAACACGGTAATGAGGAAATGAAAGGGTTGAAGAAATAGAACCAGTTAGCTCAGTGAAGACAATGATTTGGTAGACCAGTTCCAACTGTTGTGACAGACGTACGCCTGGTTGGATCGGCTAGGTATTTAAACCCGAGGACACACACTCCCGGACACACAGTCCTCACCGTATTCTCCTTGAGCTAACTTCACACAGACCTCGCCCAATCACTCATGGTAAGTCTTTAGGTGACTTCCCAATCTTCATAAACTCGGTCACTCGGCGATCCACAATTTCCTCTTGGATGCTCAAGACCATGACGCCTAACCGTCTGGAGGATGCATAGTCCTCAAAGGTAACAAGCGTCAGCTCCACACAGGAACAATCTCTTCAGTGATGCTCAATCACTTTGGGTTTGTAGGTGTTTGGTTTGGGGTTTTGGGGTTTTCCTCACTTGATGATTTTTGCTCAAAGTCCTCGGAGGATGGGATGCTCTTAATGACAAGTGTCAGTTTCTCGCAGAGTAGCCAACCAGCTAGTGGTTGTAGGGGGCGGCTATTTATAGCCTAGGGAACAACCCGACATGATAAGACATAAATGCCCTTCAATGATATGACTGTTAGGTGGATAAGATATTTTGGGACAGCTAGCACATAGCACAGCAACGGTCGTAAATTTGAGGTTCAAATTCCTTAGTGCTATCATGTTCCTCACTTGTAGGCAATCCGCACTGGTGAATTCCTAACTCCTCAGTCAGAGCAAATTCCTCAAAGACCAGAAGAACTTCGTCTCTGTCACTGAAGAAATTGACTGAACTGCATGAGATTTCCAATGGCTTCACTTGAAGGGATTGGTAGGTGTAGGATTTTGAGATGAGCATCACTTGGAAACTTTTCCTTTGTTTTACCTCGACCCCCTTTAATAGTACGGTGTTTCCTATGACTCAAGAATGATAAAATGAAACTATGAAAAGCAAAAGTCTTCATGCTTCGTATTCCACGCATGAATATCAAGTCTTCACGGTCACACCAATTTCTTCCCTTTCAAAGTCTTCAGAAAACCAAAGTTTTCAATTGAAGACATTCATTTTTAGGGGTCGACTTTCTCTATAAATATCAAACTCTGCATAGACTTATAGACCTGTGTACACTCACAAACACATTATTCCCTTAACCTATAAATCTTCAATACACCAAAATCACTATGGGGCACTAGATGCACTTACGATCTCCCCCCCTTTTGGTAATTGATGACAATATAGGTTAAGTTTTCAACGGGGATAAACATATGAAGTGTAAATACTGATATTGAGGAATTTGATTGCAAGATATAGAAGAACTCCCCCTGAAGATGTTCATATGTGGGGAATTTGCTTTTGAGGCATTGCACATTGAAGAGTAGAATCATGGAGATCTCCCCCTATATCTTGTAATTCATACAAGCATTTAACATATGATATGAAGGATTTGAAATGCATGATGAAATATGGTGACTGATGTAATTCAGCATGTGTGCATTAGCATATATGAGGAAATATCATGCAGAAGAACACGGCAAAAGTATCAGACCACCATCGGAGTTAAGATTACAACTCGATCCAACAAAGTTTTCAAAAGAACGAGAGTTGCAACTTTAAAAAACACCCATATATAGACCCGCTTGAAGACTAGCTCCAATTTTTCCCCTTTTTCATCGAATGACCAAAAGGGACAAAAATGAGGACTAACGCCCCTGAAGAACATATCATGAGGTCGATGGAGGAGCGCCAATGTTGTTGGGGTCGTCCATTGGAGTAGGGCCTACCGCAGTGTCGTTCAAGTCTTCATTCTCATCAGTCTCGCTCGATGAAGAATAAGAGCTTGCCACAAGCTGATGAACTTTGACCTTCTTGAATTTCTTCGAAGGTGGTTGTGCCCAATCAAAGTCCTATTGAAATTCCATCTTCTTAAGATCTTCAGTACTATATATGTTAGACAGAATGGCCCGGGTGTGGTCAAAGACTTCATGCAGATAATAGTGATTCTTCTTCACATTATTTTGAGTGACTATCATGTTCTAAAGAATAACACCAAACTGACGTTTGACCCTCTTGTGGTTGCGATCAACCTTCTGATGAAGACTGAGGAGAAGCTCACGATCAGTCATCACCCTGGGAGCAGTGGCTTGAGGATTTTGCTTTGAAGCATTTGCGGCAGTGTCATGCATTGCAGAGTCATTATTGGTGGAATATGAGGCAGCTTTGCGAAACTGTCTATCCAATGGATGAATGCCTTCATCAATAATAGTAGCCTTGCCCTTCTCATCAGATGAGGAAATAGGTCATTTGAAGACTTCATTGGAGGGCAAATAGCTGACATGATTTTGGAAATCAGCCTTGTAGTTGATTGAAGACCTTGATCTGATGAATCTCATAATCCAAGGAGCATAAGGCGATAGAGCGACATTTGCCAAAGTTCTCATGAAGAAATCATGGTAGTTGATAGGAATTCCATGTATGATGTTAAAAAGCAGATTCTTCATGATGCCAACAACTTCTTCTTCATTAGAGTCATGGCCCTTAATTGGACTAAGGGTCTTGGTCAGAATTCTATAGATTGTCCTTGGCACATAGAGCAATTCCTTCACGAGGAATTTGGTTATTGGGGCTTGGCCAGGCTTCAGAGGCTTCATCAACACTTGCATGAAATTATTAGAAAGTTCAACTTCATGGTAGATGAGCCTTGCACCTTCAAGGGGAGGACTAACTGAGACGGCATGAAGCAATTCAGAGGCCGGTGCTTTGTAGTGAGTGTTTTTAGTCATCCAGTCCAACACCCATGAATTCACATCTTTAGCGTCGCCTATGATGTGCAACGTAGCATAGAACTGAAGAATTGGATCTTCATTCCAGTCACAGATGTCGGTGCAAAAATTGAGCAGCCCAGCGTCATGAAGAACACTGAGGACTGGGGTGAAGCAGGGCAGCGACTCCATATCCACATGAGTAATGTGCTCATGGTTAAAGATCTTGTCCTTATCAAAGAGCCGTGAAGAATAGAAGTTCATCTGACTTGCTGTCCAGAAGCGTTTGTGACGAAAACGAGCAGAGTCATAGGGATTGTATTTTGTGAAGAATATATGTTCATTAAAGAACTCAATAGCTTTGAACTTCTGTTTCCTCGAGAGGGGATTGTCGTGGTTCTAAGTCTGGAAGTGAGGTAGGGGGTGTGTATGAGGAGGCTAGACCTTAGCTATTGGGAAGTTGTAAGCACGCAAGGTTTACGAGTTCAGGCCCTTCTCGGAGGAAGTAATAGCCCTACGTCTCGGTGCCCGGAGGCGGTCGACTGGATTATGCGTGTGTGAAATGACAGGGGTGCGAACCCCTGATACTGAGGGGGGGGTGGCTTATATAGAGTTCGCCAGCCCTCTCCTGCCCTCAGTAATGCGGGGTTTAAGGTACATTTAAGGTGGGGCGTTACTGATAACGTCCCTAATAAAGTGTCATAATAATCATAAAGACTACTTAATAGCCGACCGTTTGCCTGCGGAGTGACTTGAGGTCTTCTGGCAGTCGAGTGGCTGGCTTCTTGGTCGAGTGACAGCTTCTTGGTCGAGTGTCTTCAACCCGTCGAGTGGGGTATCTTCAAGCTGATTGAAAGGTGACTTCTTCTAGGAATGTCCTATGGTAGGGCTCTTTAGGACGGGTCCGTGTCCCTACCATAGGTACATGACTTCATCATTAGCCCCCGAACGGATTGAGGCTAGAGTGAGAAAAGGGGTTAGGGACCTTTCCGACTGATTCTTCGGGTTATATGGGCGCTTCGTTCTGGGTTGACTGTCACGGATGACGTCATTAACCTCTTTCAGTCGCCTTGATCCGTTCCAGGCCTTTCGTCGAATGGATTTCTTTACCTGTGAGGCATCGAGCACCGGTGTGCGCGGGATTTCCGTTTTGTCAAGTTGTTCTGCAGCCAGCGGAGATCGTGGGATTCGGATTTTTTCGGAAGCGCGCAGAACGGGGGCGGCCGCAGTAATCGGGAGCGACAGTGCGAAGGCTCCTCGATCTCTGCGCCGCCTTTTTCGCCACGTACTGCGCGCGCGCCTGCCACGGGATTTGACTGGATAGCTCGGGCCTACCTGACAGCCACTCGGAAGCGGCCCCTTATAAGTAGCTGGCTCGGAGCCCTCCAACAGTGCGCGTGCTCATCTCTTCCTCTTCTTTCTCTCTTTCTCCGTAGCCTCCACCGCTTCCTTCGCTCTCACCCAGCCACCGCAAAACCAGCTCGAGATCTCGCCGGCAACGATGGTGAAGGGCAAGACGACCGCTCTGGAGCGCGCGAAGAAGGCGGCGGTGGCGGGGAAGGGGAAGAAGTCTGCGCGCGGCGGATCTTCCTCTCGGACGGCTCTGCCCAAAGGTTGGATCCAGGGCGACTGGATGCCATCGGTGCTCCGTCAGGAGGATCTTGATGACCTGGTCGAGGGGGGAGCCATCCCTCACAAGGCTGCGCGTCTTTCGGGGGGAGAGATCGAACCCCAACCTCGTGACGGTGAGTGCGTGCTCCTGGCCACTCACATCGACCGAGGGTTTTCTCTGCTGCCCCACTCTTTCTTCCGCAGCTTCTTGAACTTCTTCGGAGCGCAGCTCCATCACTTTACCCCCAACTCCATAGTCTATCTCGCCGCTTTTATTTCGATGTGTGAGGCGTTCCTGGGTTGCCGCCCACACTGGGGGCTTTTTAAGCACATCTTCACCTGTCGCTCTCAGTCGGTTAAGAAGGCCAAGTCGAGTGACGAGAGGACACAAGTGATCCAACTGTGTGGGGGCTTGGCCATCCAGACGAGAGGGAAGAGCTGTTTCCCATCCATTACTTTCCCGGAGTCAGTTCGGGGCTGGCAGGCGACTTGGTTCTACTGCCAGGATCAGGCGACTCCAGGGCAGTCGACTGGGCTCCCACCTTTCACCCTCGACCGAGCCGAAAAGCCCGCTTCTCTGAAGGTGACGCCTGAAGAAAAGGCCCAGGTCAAGATACTGGTGGGTCAAGTGGTTGAGCTAGTCCGTGAGGGCGTGACGGGGATGGATCTGCTGGAAGTCTTCCTCAAGAAGCGAATCCAACCGCTCCAGGCTCGGGACCACCCGATGTGGCTGTACTCTGGCCTCGAGGACACCACTCGGATCCACCCGGAGGAGGTCACCGACGAGATGTTGGAGGGGTGGCTGTCAAGTATCACGGGGAACAAGGACAACCCCCGAGGAGCTAGGAGGGTCATTCCACTCGACAGCTCGTATGAGGTCGACCAGGTGCGTTTTTATGTCTCCGACTGAAATCTTTGTTTTCTGTATTGGTCTTCTTTCGAGCAGGTCGATTGACTTTCTGTTTTGTCTGCTGTCCTTCAGGCGACCACTGAGATGTACTCGACGCCCAATGGGGCGCAGGGGTCGACTGAGGAAGGAGAAGGGAGCGGAGGCGAGAGCGGGGATGACCAGGGTGAGTGGGAGTCGGATGGTGAAGGAGAGGGAGGCGACGACGTCTTCTGCAGCGAAGAGGAGGAGGAGGAGACCGAACCTCCCCGCCCGGAAAGGCGATCCAAGCTCGCACACGACCCGGCGCATGGACGTGGCCAGGCGAGTGCCTCCGTCGGGCCGTCGTCAAAACGTCCTCGGACTTCTTCTTCCACACCGACTGGGAAGGTCCCCAAGCAACCACGCACGATGATGTCCAAGCCGCCCAAGACTCTGCCCAAGATGAAGATAACAGTCCCTGTTATTTCCGGGTAATAAAGCTTGTTTTCCTTCGTCGATGGAGGACGGATCCTCGGTCGACTCAGTAAGCTAACTGGCTGGTTCTTCGAATTTTGCAGTGCTGCTACCTCCGAGGTCTCTGCCAAAGACGACGACCAGGAGATGGGGGATGCTGTTACCTCCAACCCTGGTACGATTATTGACGTTCTGTGTTTTTTTTTGAGTCGACTGGTCGTTTCTTGCAATTCTGGTCGATTGAAAGCTCTTCCTGCAGCCCCTCCTCATGTTATCGACCTCCCGGACGACGACGACAACGAACCGCTGAGGATAGGGAGGACTAAGAGGCCGTCGGCTGACAGGACTCCCCAGCCTACCCCGGCGCCTGAGACTGTGGCTCGGGATGGTGGCGATGCCCCTCGGGCTTCTGTGACCTTTGCCAATCCCCTGTCGAGTGCGCGGCCCTCGGCGTCGACTGCCAATCCTACTTCGCTTTTTGTCGCATACTCTGTCCCTGAAGACGAAGTGGCCGCTGCGAAGGAGGCTATACGCCAAGCGGGGGTCATGATGGAACAGGTGAAGAAGGCTCGGGAGGCCAGCCAGGTAGCTTACGACGCAAGTTCGGCGCTTCAAAGCAATGTCCAGGTCAGTCGACTTGATACTTGATTATTTGAAGAGTCCTTCTCCCTCTCTCTTTTTGTTTTGAAGATCTTTGTCTCTGTACACCCACTGGGTGTGTTTTCTCCTTCTTGGACTAGTGGGGGCACGCTGAGTGCACCCACTGGGTGTAGTCCCCGAGACTACGGTGGACTGCTGGCAGTCGACTGTAGTCTTTATATTGCGTTTCTGAATCTGGTTTCGCTTCTTGATCTGGTCGAGTCATGTCGAATGGATCTGTGTCCGGTCGACTGCGGACACTCAACTTTTTTTAAGACCAATGGGGGCACGCTGAGTGCACCCACTGGGTGTAGTCCCCGAGACTACTGTCGAATGTTTTTGATTCGGCTGTAGTCTTAGAAACGTTACCTTTTCCCCTTAGTTACTCGGAAGCAACTCATCTTGTATGTCTGTCGACTGAAATTTCCTTTTGCAGAAATCTTGTGAACTTGCGTCTCGCTATACTAAGTTGGAGAAGCAGCGGATTCAACTGACCCTTGATCTGGAACTGGCCAGAACGGAACTGCAGAAGGTCAGAGATGGCGTTGCTGGTAAGACGACCTTGTCGACTGGTCTTGTTTTAGGCTTGGGTATCCTTTTGCTATTTCCGAACCAATCGTCGTTTCTTTTGCAGGAGAACTGAGCGAGGCCCTGGCGAAGAAGGATCGGGACTTGGCTGCTGCCCACAAGGAGGCTGATGACAAGATCGCACTGGCTGAACAGAAGCTGGCTTCGGTCAGCCAGATAGAAGATGAGAACACCAAGCTGAAGGCCACTCTGAATGAAGCCAACAGGGAGTGCTCGCATTGGAAGAAGAAGCACCTCACCCCGAGCGAGCAGATGGAAGGCGTCGCTCGCAGGAGGGACGACCTGGAGAGCTACCTGAGGAGTCTCGCCAAGATGCTGTACATCAAGCTCGAAGGTGCGCGTTAAATTCCGACTGGTTTTCTTTTGCGTCGACTCAGTTTGCGATCGTTCGCTTATCTTTAGGTGTTGTATGCAGAATTTTGTCAGAACTTCGAAGAGGAGACCGGGCGGATTGAAACGGGTTTGGACCCAATCAATTCTCCGGTGAAAGATGATACTGCCATGAATCTGCTCCGACTGGAATCTCGAATCGACGGCGCCGTGGATTACTTGGCTCGGCTGAAGGTTGCCATGTCGCGGATCGACTCGACACTTTGGCCAGAGTCTACGCTTCAGAACGATCTCGAGTCTCTGATGGCTCGTCTTGACAGAATCCCCGATCGAGTGCAGGAGTGGAAGAAGTCTTCTGCCCGGTGCGGCACTGATGTGGCTCTATCTTTAGTCCGTGTCCATTGCAAAGAGGCGCGAGAAGAAAAGTTGGCCGCCATCCAAGTTGCCAATACCAAGAAGCACAGCTTTCAAGACTTCATGGAGACCTTCATTGCTGCTGCCACTCGTATTGCGGACGGAATCGACCTGGATGAGTTCGTCGCCCCTGCCAGTCCTCCTCCTGAGGAATGAAAAAAAACTTTTATGCCTTTCCTTAAATTTGCCTCGGAATGCCGAGTAGATTTGTAATCGTTTAAACTCTGCCGAGCTGAGGGCTCGAGTACTTTGATTCGGGGCCTGGGGCCCTTTAAGCTTTATCCGAACTTAATTTCTTGCTGAATGTCTTCGTGGTTTTGAACTGTCGTGTGGGGCTTTGGTCTTGTATCCAGACAGGTGCTGGACTGCAGCTAAGTCCCCGAGTGTGAGGTTGGCTCTCCACTCGGTAGGGTTTTTCTTCAAACTTAGGCGAGTGCTTGACTGCAGCTAAGTTTCCGAGTGGGGAGGATTGCTCTCCACCTGGTAGGAATTTTTCAAACTTAGGCGAGTGCTTGACTGCAGCTAAGCCTCCGAGTGGGAGGATTGCTCTCCACTCGGTAGGATTTTTTCAAACTTAGGCGAGTGCTTGACTGCAGCTAAGTTTCCGAGTGGGAGAACTTTAGGCGAGTACTGGACTGCAGCTAAGCCCCCGAGTGGGAGGATTGCTCTCCACTCGGTAGGATTTTTTCAAACTTAGGCGAGTGCTTGACTGCAGCTAAGTTTCCGAGTGGGAGAACTTAGGCGAGTGCTGGACTGCAGCTAAGCCCCCGAGTGGGAGGATTGCTCTCCACTCGGTAGGATTTTTTCAAACTTAGGCGAGTGCTTGACTGCAGCTAAGTTTCCGAGTGGGAGAACTTAGGCGAGTACTGGACTGCAGCTAAGCCCCCGAGTGGGAGGATTGCTCTCCACTCGGTAGGATTTTTTCAAACTTAGGCGAGTGCTTGACTGCAGCTAAGTTTCTGAGTGGGAGAACTTAGGCGAGTGATGGACTGCAGCTAAGCCCCCGAGTGGGAGGATTGCTCTCCACTCGGTAGGATTTTTTCAAACTTAGGCGAGTGCTTAACTGCAGCTAACTTTCCGAGTGGGAGAACTTAGGCGAGTACTGGACTGCAGCTAAGCCCCCGAGTGGGAGGATTGCTCTCCACTCGGTAGGGTTTTTTCAAACTTAGGCGAGTGCTTGACTGCAGCTAAGTTTCCGAGTGGGAGAACTTAGGCGAGTACTGGACTGCAGCTAAGCCCCCGAGTGGGAGGATTGCTCTCCACTCAGTAGGATTTTTTCAAACTTAGGCGAGTGCTTGACTACAGCTAAGTTTCCGAGTGGGAGAACTTAGGCGAGTACTGGACTGCAGCTAAGCCCCCGAGTGGGAGGATTGCTCTCCACTCAGTAGGATTTTTTTTGAAACTTAGGCGAAACGGATTCGCAGCCAGGTCACCCGCTGGGGGTTTTGTATGCAAACAAAGTGACATCTATTATTGGAACACTCTTGTCTTTGATAAAAATGAACTGTAGAAATTATTCTTCTTATTACAAGGGGAACTCAGGTGTAAAAGGGGCGGAGCAGTTCCGTGTTCCAAGCTCGTGGCTCGTCGATCTGGCGATCGACGTTGTAGAGGTGGTATGCTCCATTGTGGAGGACTCTGGTGACTATGAAGGGGCCTTCCCAAGTAGGAGCAAGTTTGTGTGGCTTCTGTTGATCCACTCGGAGAACCAGATCTCCTTCTTGGAAGGCTTGACTTTTCACATTTCGGGCGTGAAAACGGCGCAAGTCTTGCTGATAAATGGTCGATCTGATCATGGCCATCTCCCTTTCTTCTTCCAAGAGGTCGACTGCGTCTTGCCGGGCCTGCTCTGCTTCATCTTCCGTGTAAAGTTCAACTCGGGGTGCATTATGAAGAAGATCACTCGGCAGGACAGCTTCGGCTCCATAAACCAGAAAGAATGGAGTCCTTCCAGTCGACCGGTTAGGGGTGGTCCTTAATCCCCACGGAACTGACGGAAGCTCGTCGACCCAAGCGCCTGCCGCGTGCTTGAGATCGTGCATCAGCCGAGGTTTTAGTCCTTTGAGAATCAGACCATTTGCTCTCTCAGCCTGTCCATTCGACTGGGGATGAGCGACTGAAGCATAGTCGACTCGTGTGCCTTGAGAAGCGCAAAATGCTCTGAACTCGTCCGAATCAAAGTTTGACCCGTTATCAGTGATGATGCTATGCGGGACTCCATATCTGAATGTTAACCCTCTGATGAAACTGATAGCGGTGCCAGCATCGAGGTTCTTGATGGGCTTAGCTTCGATCCATTTGGTAAATTTGTCGACTGCCACAAGTACATGAGTGAATCCACTCCTGCCCGTTCTTAGGGGGCCAACCATGTCCAATCCCCAGACGGCAAAGGGCCAGACGAGCGGAATGGTTTTCAGGGCTGATGCGGGCTTGTGCGACATGTTGGAGTAGAACTGGCACCCTTCACACTTGTCGACTATCTCTTTTGCCATCTCATTTGCTCTTGGCCAGTAAAATCCAGCTCGGTATGCTTTAGCCACAATAGTCCGAGAGGACACATGGTGACCGCAGGTCCCCGAGTGGATATCATTAAGGATTATCTGACCTTCTTCTGGCGTTATGCATTTCTGGCCGACTCCGGTCGCACTCTCTCTGTACAGTTGTCCCCTTATGACTGTGAAGGCCTTAGATCGGCGGACGATCTGTCGAGCCTCCTCCTCGTCCTCCGGAAGTTCTTTCCTTAGGATATATGCGATGTACGGTATTGTCCAGTCAGGGGTGATTACCAAGACTTCCATGATTAGGTCGACCACTGCAGGCACTTCCACTTCAGTCGGATCTGTGGCACTTTTCGGCTGTGGGGCTTCTTCTGTGAAAGGATCCTCTGGGACTGACGGCGAGTGAATGTGTTCCAAGAACACGTTGCTTGGAATGGCTTCTCTCTTGGAGCCTATCTTTGCCAAGTCGCCAGCTGCCTGATTTTTCAGTCGGGGATGTGGTGGAGCTCTAACCCCTCGAACTTCTTCTCTAGCTTTCGCACTGCATTGCAATACCCAGTCATTGCCGGACTCCTGACGTCCCACTCCTTCATCACTTGATTAACCACCAGATCTGAGTCGCCATAGACCATGAGGCGACGGAAGCCGAGTGAAATGGCCATGCGCAACCCATACAAAAGTGCCTCATACTCTGCTTCGTTATTGGAGGAATCGAAGTGGATCTGGAGAACATATCTGAGCTTATCTCCTTGGGGGGAGACCAAAACTACTCCCGTGCCCGAACCATTCAGCATCTTGGATCCATCGAAGAACATAGTCCAGTGTTTCGAGTGAACTTGAGTCGGAAGTTGTTGTTCAATCCACTCGGCGATGAAATCCGCGATTGCTTGGGACTTGATGGCCTTCTTTGCTTCAAACTTGATATCTAAAGGAAGGAGTTCAATCGCCCACTTGGCCACTCGACCAGTTGCGTCTCTGTTATGCAGGATCTCTGATAATGGGGTGTCGCTGACGACTGTAATGGAGTGGTCAGAGAAATAATGTGCAACTTTCTTTGTGGTCATATAAATCCCATATACAAGCTTCTGGTAGTGGGGGTATCTTTGTTTTGAAGGGGTCAAAACTTCAGACACATAATATACATGACATTGAACTTTGAAGGCCTTCCCTTCCTCTTCCCGCTCGACCGTAAGTACAGTACTGACAACTTGTCCCGTGGCTGCAATGTAAAGCAACAGAGGCTCTTTGCTGATTGGGGCAGCTAGCACCGGCTGGGTGGAGAGCAGAGCTTTGAGCTCTGCAAACGCTGCATCAGCTTCTGGAGTCCACTTGAATTTGTCAGACTTCTTCATCAGTCGGTAAAGAGGCAACGCTTTTTCGCCGAGTCGAGAAATGAATCGACTTAAGGCGGCCAAGCAGCCTGTAAGCTTTTGGACATCATGCACACGTACAGGACGCTTCATCCGGAGTATGGTGCCAATTTTTTCAGGATTGGCGTCGATTCCCCGTTCAGAAACGAGAAAATCGAGTAGCTTTCCACCTGGAACTCCGAAAGTGCACTTTGACGGATTGAGCTTGATATCGTACCTCCTGAGGTTGGTAAAGGTTTCAGCAAGGTCAGCCCGCAGGTCGGAACCTTTCCGGGACTTGACCACGATATCATCCATGTACGCCTCCACATTCCGACTGATTTGAGTGAGTAAACACTTCTGGATCATTCTCATGAATGTGGCTCCGGCGTTCTTGAAGCCGAATGGCATGGTGACGTAACAGAAGCATCCGAATGGAGTGATGAAAGCTGT
The DNA here is from genome assembly GCA_034509565.1 of Triticum monococcum. NCBI lineage: Eukaryota > Viridiplantae > Streptophyta > Magnoliopsida > Poales > Poaceae > Triticum > Triticum monococcum. Next base: position 484,002,878 of record CM067843.1, read on the forward strand.
TTTGATTTCGTCGGGCCCATACAAACGGATCTGATGGTACCCGGAGTAGGCATCTAGAAAAGACAATCTCTCGCATCCCGCAGTTGAGTCGACAATTTGGTCGATGTGAGGGAGAGGAAAATGATCTTTCGGGCAGGCCCGATTGATATGTTTGAAATCAATGCACATACGGAGTGACTTGTCCTTCTTGGGGACCATGACGACATTGGCAAGCCACTCGGAGTGGTAAATCTCTCGGATGAACTCAGCTGCTAAGAGCCGAGCCACTTCCTCGCCAATGGCTTGTTTCTTCTGGACGGCGGACCGTCGAAGATGTTCCTTCACGGGCTTGAACTTCAGGTCAACTCGCAGACGGTGCTCAGCCAGCCCCCTGGGAACTCCAGGCATGTCAGAGGGTTTCCATGCGAAGATGTCCCCGTTCTCACGGAGGAGCTGGATGAGCGCTTCTTCCTATTTGGAGTCGAGCGTCGTCGAGATGTGAGTCGGGGAAGCGTCAGGATCGGTCGGGTGAATGTGGACTGTCTTTGTTTCGCCAGCCGACTGAAAAGCTGACTCGGAGGCAGGCTTCTTAGCCCGCAGCAATTCACTCGGGTCGGCCGCCCTTTGGTACTCTTTCAGCTCGACCACTGCCATCTGAGCGTCGGCGATCTTTGATCCCTTCTGAAAACATTCTTCTGCTTTCTTCCGGTTGCCTGTAACAGTGATCACACCTTTGGGGCCAGGCATCTTTAATTTAAGATACACGTAACATGGTCGAGCCATGAAGCGTGCGTAGGCTGGCCTGCCCAAAATGGCGTGATAAGCACTCTGGAAGTCCACAACTTCAAATGTCAACTTTTCCTTGCGATAATTCTTTGAATCACCAAAAACCACATCAAGAGCAATCTGGCCGAGTGACTCGGCTTTCTTCCCAGGAATGACTCCGTGGAAGCTCATATTACTGGTGCTGAGTCTGGACATCGGAATGCCCATTCCTTTCAAAGTTTCAGCGTACAGTATGTTCAGGACACTGCCGCCGTCCATCAGGACTTTGGTCAGTCGAGTGCCTTCGACAACTGGGTCGACCACCAAAGCTTGCCTCCCAGGGGTGGCAATGTGCGTCGGGTGATCGGACTGGTCGAATGTGATGGCAGTCTGAGACCACTTCAGGTAACTGGGTGTCACCGGGGCAACCATGTTCACCTCACGGTTAATGACTTTCAGTCGACTTTTTCTTTCGACATCAGCAAAAATCATCAAGGTGGAATTGACTTGGGGGTATCCATCGTCACTATCCTCCTTGCCCTCAACTCTGTCTGGTTCTTTTTCCTTATCCTTGGGTTGCTTGCCCTGGAACTGCTGAATCAGAAGCCGACACTGTCGAGTGGTATGCTTTGGGAAAATAAAATTTCCTTCTTCATCTTTCTTGGTGTGGATGTGACATGGCAGGTCCAAAACATCATTCCCATCCTGATCTTTAACCTTCTTGGGCTTCCATGTGCCCTTGGTTTTTCCCTTGAAGTTTCCCTGGGCCACAGCCAGGGCCTCCCCAGGGGCGGCTGGCTTGGCCTAGTGCTTCTGCTTCCGACTAGAGTTTTCTCCGGTTTCTTGGGCGACTGATTTGAGTTTGCCACTCCAGAGTCGGTCCTCGTCTTCTCCATTAGCGTACTTGGTGGCAATCTCCATCATCCGATTCAGTGACATCTCTCCAGTTCGGCCAAACTTCAGATTCAACTCCCTGTATTTGAAGCCTTCCTTGAAAGCGCAAACTGCTTGATGGTCTGGCACGTTCTCGACCGAGTGGTGCAGTGTGATCCACCTCTGGATGTATTCTCTTAGAGTTTCATTTGGCTTCTGCACGCAAGACCGCAGCTCCGTAAGACCTGCAGGGCGCTTGCACTTCCCTTCGAAGGTTGTGATAAACACTCGGGAGAGATCCTCCCAAGTGTAAATGCTGCTGGGCGCCAACTGATTCAGCCACGCCCTAGCTCAGCCTTCCAACATGAGAGGTAAATGCTTCATGGCCACCTCATCATTGCCGCCGCCAATCTGCACAGCCACTCGGTAATCCTCAAGCCACGTGTCGGGCTTGGATTCACCGGTGAATTTGCTGACTCCAGTCGCCAACCTGAAGTTGGGAGGGATCACCGCGGCCCTGATGGCTCGACTGAAACATTCAGGTCCCGAGGCGTGTGCTCTGCTGCCGGTGGACGTATCTCTGTTGTGGCCCTCTCGATGAGCCCTGTTCCTGTCCACCAGACCTTGAACGAGGATGGATCTCGCGTCAAAGCCTGGGTCTCTGGGATCGACTGGGATCCTCTGCCCAACGTTATGGGGGCGCCTGTCATCTCGATGTCGAGGTGCATACGACCCACTCCTCGGGGGAGGGGAGGGCACTCGACGTCTATCAGCACGGTCGGGTCGGTGATCATACTGTTCATTCCTCCCGTACTGATCGTGCCGGTCTCCACGTCCCCCACGCCTCGGGGGCGATCTCGGGCTGTGAGCCGACTGGACGGTTTCCGTTGCAACGGATCGACTATGGATCATGTCCCGCGACTGAGAGACGGCGGAATTCTGATTTCCCGCCGCTCGGAGCAATGCTCTGATCTGCAACAATCCTCTGCCAGCCTCTGATTGAGAGGGCTGGATTGACTCTGCTATGCGGGCCGCGGCAGCCAGGTTCTGAACCGGGGTTCGGTATACCTGTGGTGGTGGGAAGAGTTGACGTCGACTGGATTCGGGAGCTTGCTATCGTCGACTGGACTCGGGAGCCCGCTGACGCGCTCGCTCGTCGAGAGCTCGCTGTAAATTCTCCAGTCGAGTGCGCTCGGCCAGATTAGCCAAGCGCGCGTCCTCCAAGGCCCGGGCCTCGGGGGTTTCCCCAACAATAGGAGTGTAGAGCGCGTCCATGTTCCGGCGACGAAGCTCCTCCCGCTGTAATGACGTAAGAGGCTCGGGGAGGTATTCGTCGTGGGGATGCGACGGATCGCCTCTATCTGCACCATTATCAGCGCGATGGAATCCAGGAGGACTGCGTGTCCCCTCGACCGCCAGAACCTCCGCCAAAGGGTCGCTGCTATCGCACTCGGATGCGGTCTCCGCGGAGCCAGTCGACAGATCGAACAGGCCGCAGAGGGATTCGTCGGGCTCGATCGCCGTGACTTGTGGGACCGCCGACTGGCGGGCCGCAACGTGCTTTACCCACCGCTGGAGTCTCGACCGACCTGAGCGCTTGTGCTGGCGGGAGACAGGACAGGGAGATGACACAGGAGTCGATCGATATGGGGTCGACGGCTGCCGCAGGAGGACGCCACGGACGCACGCGTGGAAGTGCATCGCACCACGGAGGGGGAGCGCGTCAACGTCAAGCGGCACCTCCTGGAGCCAGGCGGAGTCGTCGGCGGTGAAAGTGAGTCCGCCGAGACGGATCTCGCGGCCCTCTGCCAGAGCTCCGCAGGAAAACATGATCAAGTGGATCGGAAAAATTGCAACTTCTCCAATTAGGCGCTAAGACTAATGCCCCACGGTGGGCGCCAACTGTCGTGGTTCTAAGTCTGACAGTGAGGTAGGGGAGTGTGTATGAGGAGGCTAGACCTTAGCTATTGGGAAGTTGTAAGCACGCAAGGTTTACGAGTTCAGGCCCTTCTCGGAGGAAGTAACAGCCCTACGTCTCGGTGCCCGGAGGCGGTCGACTGGATTATGCGTGTGTGAAATGACAGGGGTGCGAACCCCTGATACTGAGGGGGGGATGGCTTATATAGAGTTCGCCAGCCCTCTCCTGCCCTCAGTAATGCAGGGTTTAAGGTACATTTAAGGTGGGGTGTTACTGATAACGTCCCTAATAAAGTGTCATAATAATCATAAAGACTACTTAATAGCCGACCGTTTGCCTGCGGAGTGACTTGAGGTCTTCTGGCAGTCGAGTGGTTGGCTTCTTGGTCGAGTGACAGCTTCTTGGTCGAGTGTCTTCAACCCGTCGAGTGGGGTATCTTCAAGCTGATTGAAAGGTGACTTCTTCTAGGAATGTCCTATGGTAGGGCTCTTTAGGACGGGTCCGTGTCCCTACCGTAGGTACATGACTTCATCAGGGATCCTTTGGCTTGGGCTGAGAAGTGTCAGTCAATGTCTTCACAGCCTCTGGAATCATAGTCTCCGGAGACGCGAGCTGAGGAATTTCATTAGTAGCAGCCTGGGTCTCCATTTCTTCAGCAGCAAATCCATCAGCGCTAGTGTCTGGAATTTCTTCAGGGATGGTAAGAAGAGAAGCTTAAGGTTCTTCAGAGCCTGTGTGAATTTCTTCAGTTTGGACTGGGGATTGAGGAATTTGTTGCAGAGGAGTGAACAATGGTGAATTGGGGTGATGACTTTCCCAGTAGTCATCATTCAGAATTGGAGTGGTGCACCCAATGTCAACGTCTTCATCTTCTTCCATTTCCTCAACGCCTGCCTCTTCAGCTGTGAACTGAGGCATGGGCAATGATATCACTGGAGTGGACATAATGTTGTCCACATCAATTTCTTCATCCAACTACTCTGTCGAAGCAGCAGAAGGACCTTCTTCATCAGATTCATTGGGAATTTCATAATCTTCACCAAAGGGAACAATTTCCTTTGATGGCATGCTTGAAAGAGGAACAACATCAATAGGATTGTCATAAGAACTTGTTAAAGTCTTCGCCTTCTTGGGAGTAGAAAACTCGGAGGAAGCGGATGCTTTCCTTTTCTTCACAACTGCTTATTCTGCAACCTTGGTTTTCTTCACTTCTGATGTAGAAGGAAGGTTGATACTTGTAGTTGGAGCACGTAGAGTAGACGAAATTGGTTCATTTTCCTCAGGCGCAACTGATGCAGTTGCCCTGCCTTGTTCAGTGTCTTCAGGCTCAGCAGCAGATGCTTCAGCTGGCTTGGCTTGTTCTTCAGGCGCAACACTAGTGGTTGCCCTGTCAGTTTCTTCAGCGGCTGGAATGTCTTCATCAGCCTTGGTACTCTCATTTTCTTCAGTAGCCTGATTTTCATCAGTGGTGCTGGCATGCTCTTCAGTAGGTTGAGCAGATGCCTCGGCATGAGGAGATTCATGTTGCGTTGGGGCTGCAACTTTGGAGGTGAATCCTTCAGCTAGTCTCACAAATCTGACTTTGGCTCCAAGCCAATTTGCAGAGTAGGTGCTAAATTCATCACTGAGTCGTTTGATCTCAGACTATATAGCAACAAGTTCATCAGTTGTCATGTTGACACCATTCTTCTTCAAAAAAAACTCCTTCTTGTATTGAGCTTTCTTCAGCTGTCTGGCCTTCTCAAATTTCTATTTTTCTTCGCTAGTGAAGGCGGTCAGCATGTGACTTTGGCCAGGAGTGAGCTTGAAGTGAGGCATAGGTGTTTTCGGGTCCTTGTGCCAGAGATCAATGTACTCAAGGATCAGCTTGGGATCCAGCAGAAGAGGCACATCGGTGCCTATGGCTCTAGCGCCCCGTTGCTGTCTGTCTCTGATGATTTCTTCCAATTCTTCATCATCAGCCTCGTCTTCACTAGACGGAACATGGAAGGCGACTTGCTTCTTGTGAGGACATGGTCTAGTGCCTCGTCCAGCAGTGGCCTTATTCTTTAGCAAAGTGGGGCATGTTGAAGACTGAAGGGGGGCTGAGGAACTTGTCGAGGCTCCTGAGGCAATTGAGATGATAGTGGTCCTTTGACACGAGGCGGGGTGCACAAGTGCTGAGGACTTTGGAAGAGCAGCTAAAGATTTTGCAACTAGAGAAACTGGAGCTGCTCGAGGAATTTGCCGTCAGGGCTTAGAAGAGCTGGGTCGTGAGGGCATTGACGAGGAGCTTGGCCGTGAGCGCAATGAAGCAGAAGCACTTGGCTTGTGAGCAGGCTTCTTGGGCATAGCCTTCCTAGGCTTGCTAGTAGAGGCCTCAGCAGCGGCAGAAGTAGAGTCTTCATTAAATTTCGTCACTGCCTCTTTGGCCACTTTGGCCAGTTTAGCTTGTCACTTGGCCCATTCAGTGAGAAATTACTCACCTCTTCTGATGCTAGAGGGATCAGCTTCTTGGCCGGGTGCTAGTGGAGGTCTTGGGCATGGAGGGTGTACAGCGAATTTCTTCATGTACTTGGGAGTGACATAGCGATACTCACTCCATTCTCTGGCTCATCTCCTCTCAATCTTCTGAATGCGCACTTTGCGCTCATTCTTTGTTTCCTTAGGGGTGTGCAGTACCATGCATAGATGTCTTCAGGGATTTCAAAAGCAGTATTGACTTCCAATTTCTTCCCTCCCTTATGTGGTTTCTTGCCATCTGCCATATTCTTCAGTTGAGGATTTTGAACAATTGAGTTCTTTGAAGAAGTATGTAATTTTTCTTCGAGGAACGCTGCAAATGAGTTAAGTTGATGAGAACCTAGTGATTCAGCAGCAAACATGAGTACATGTGAACAGAGTATAGGTGCGAAGAATTTGGAGAGGTCATATGCGTTCTCAGAAGTTTTTGCAAAAAGAACAAGTTTGAGGAATTTGACCAGAGGTGTCTTGAGAAATTTCACTGGGCGTTCTTTGACTTAGGTTCCAGAGTTGTGTAGATTTGAAAAAATCCACACAATTGAGGAATCTTGAAGAAAAACATAGCATAGAGAAACAGATCAAGAACTGGTATTTGTGTGAGGTGTTTAAAGTGTGGAAGTTGAAGAAAAAAGACCGTTTGAAGATTTTGTAGAAAACATCAGAATCAACAAGAGCAGTAAAAGTGACTTTTAATTACCCTTGACAAAGAACATGACAAACTGGGAGTAGTAGATTTGAAGTTTGTCGGTCCAGATCTTCCACGCCCTAACTTGGCAGAGGAAGACAACTACGGGGGCAGCGGAGTGAAGAAATCCGCGGCCGGCGCGAGTACGAGGGCGACGAGGTCGAGGCAGTGAAGCTCTTCCTCACCGGCGACGACGGAAGTAGTGGCGGCGCTAGGTTAGGAAGCTCGAGCGAGGGGAAGTGAGGTCGAGCAGGGTAAATGCAGTCTAAGGAGGTGAGGGGTATATATAGCCGAGGTGCAAAACCGCTCGCCCGAAGAAATTGGACGAATGTGCCCCTGATTCTTCTCATCCTAGCGACATGAGTCACCCACGTACAGAGCAGTGGTGATCGTGTGAGATCGTGGGCGAAAAGATAAATCCTATCGTGGGATGTGGAACAGTTTAGGCGGCAAAGGCCGAAAATTTAGATAAGAAAATTTTAATGTTTCGTTCGCAAATTCCTCAGCTAACAAGGGCACGGTGAAGACTTTGAACGGGTTTCAAATAGAACGCACATGAAGAATTTGTGAATAGACTGGCACTACTAGGGAAACCGTTATACACAGAACTTTAGCACTAGCGCTTGTTAAAAGAGCACGCTACTGCTAGATAGCAGTAGCGCGTGCAAAATAAGCACGCTGCAGATGGAGATATATCAGTAGCGCGTCTCGCCGAAAACTCGCTACTACTAAAATTCTAATCACTTAGCCGATGGGCTACACATAGTAGTAGCGATCTTCCAAAAACCGCGCTACCGCTAATAAACTTATAGCAGCGCGTTTATGTGTAAATCGCTAGTGTTAACGAAAAGAAAATGAAATGAAAAATGAATAGAGAAGTAAATGAAAATGAAAGAAATAGAAAAAGGAGAAAGGAAAAATATAAAATGTAAAGAAAAATAAATGAAAAAGGGGGAAATGATGAAGACGTAGCAGTAGCGCGCTCTCTGAAACACGCTATAGCTAACTTAGCTATACCGTGTTTTCTGTAACGCGCTACCCTTACTTTTGACTTAACCAAAAACAGTTTCCCCCCGGCCACCACTTCTTCCCCAAATCGATCCCTCGCCCCACTTCGTCGTCGTCTCCCCCACTTCGCTGTCGCCCCCACTTCGCCGTCGTCTCCTGCCGGCGTCGACGCCGCGCTCATCCTCACGACCGCCGCCCGAGGCCACCCAGCCTCACCGCCGCCGCCTCTCGGGCCGCCCTCGACCTCATCGTCACCTCCCTCGACCTCACCGCCGCCGCCCTCGACCTCACCGCCCCCGAGCCCATCAAGACCGCCGCGTCCCGATCCTGAGCCCGCCCACCCCGCCCCTACCTCCGTCGCCAAGCACCTCCCCGCCACCATCTCTCCCCTCTCTGTAAGCCCCCCAACCCATCCTTTTTAGTTAATAGATGTTAATGTTAAGTAGTAGATAATGTTGATGTTTTTTAGTTAGGGTAATAATAGGCGATGTTAAGTAGTAGATAATGTAGATGTTAATTAGTTCAGTAGGGTTTAGTTTTTTAATTGAGTTTGTTTAACTAGATGTTAATTAGGGCAGTAGGGTTTAGTTTAGAGTAAAGTTTAGTTTAGTAGTTAACTAAATATAATCTATATTTAGTTTTTGAATTGACTTTGAGAGAGCATGTGATTTGTGTAGATTTTCTTGAAGTGTCAAACGCTAGGACATGCAAATTTGAAGTGGTCAGGATATATGCAAATTCCGCAATTGTGTTTGCCCATGTTTCGATTGTGCCCAAGTGGCCTTTTGTTGTTTCCAGGGAATGAAGCTGAGTGGCCTATGTTTTGCCGGAATATTGATTCATTTCCATTCTGGCAAATTTCAGGTTCTGGATTTGTCCACTTTTTAGCAAAGGTCATGCCGAAATTTTCCGTGAATTTCGGCATGACTTGTGCTACAAACTAGGACATATCGAGTGCCCGGGATTTGCCGCACTAGGAAGGAGACAACGTTCCTGCAAAACATAGGCCTTTGTATGTCATTATTCATTTTTTATTAGGTCTAGAATTAATTTACTAGATTTAATCGTAGGAAACATGGCTAGCAACGATGAAGGACAGGGTTTTGGTGATTGCAAGGACGTCTACCAGGCGGTAGACGAATTTTTTAGCCTTGCCACGATCAACCGGCGGCATCGGGGACTGAGACCGACACGCAGACCAGTGCTGAGACTGAGACCGGCGCTGAGACTCAGACCGGCATCCAGACCGGCGCTGAGACCGAGACCGGCACTCCCTCGGGGAGCGGAGCCGGTGTAGAACCGAAAGCAAAGGGGCAACGGCTTCCTAACAAACTCAAGACTACTAGACTGGTGGTCACAGAGGTGGACAACGGCAATTTTGAGCCAAAGGCGCTCGAGGAAGCGCGTCGATGCTATGACAATCAAATAGGCTGCATCGTACGGACAACCGCCACCATCAACGATGAGAAACTACCGAAGATAGAAAATATGAGGAGCTCCCTCCTAAAGAAGTTTCACCAGATATTCTTGTTCCCGGGCCGGATGAGAAGGATTATGAAGATCCAGATGAGGACCCGGCAATGAAGAAGATAAACAAACACACCATGACCAAGTTTAGCAACGCGTTGGCCGCCTGGAAAAATCGAGTGAAAGCAAAGATCATCAACAAGAAGGAACCCTACTATGAGATTGTAAAGGATAATCCGACAATCATGGAAGAGCAGTTTCAAATATTCAAGGAGGCTTGCGAGGCCGAAGCTGCCAAAAAAAGTCTAAGTACATGAAGGGGCTTCAAGAGAGGAACATTGGGAGCCACCACCTCAGAAGCCGTGGTTACGGCGGAAAGAGGTCCAAATGGGCCAAGGAGGACGCGGAAGCCGCGAGTCTAGGCATCCCAGACCCCTTGGTGGATTTCACCGTCCCGCAGGAGCGTGACGTCCTCAGGGCCCGGCACCGTTGGGACCCAGTGAAGAAGGTTTACAAGACAAAATCGGTCATTACGGAGTCCATGAGACTGCTGGTAATTTTAGTTTCTGATCAATTCGACTACACACGTTAGTCATATTTGTAAACGATCCTTGTGCCTTTTGCAGAGAGAGCAACACCGGATTGCGGCCGAAAGCGACTCGCCGTCTGAGGCATTGGCGAGGCCCAAGTGGGACACTCCATTCAACCGGGCGTTGAACATATTGAAACGACAACCGGTGGATACTCGACCGTCGTATGGACGCGTGCACGGTGTCGGAGACGGCGCCACGTGGAAGAAGTACTACCATGAGACCACGGAGGAGAGAAAGGAAAGACGGAGGTTAACTGAAGAAAACATCGACAAGAAGGTTGAGATTGCGGTTGAGAAGAAATCATCTCAGACAGTTGCAACAGCGGTAGCTGCCGCAAAACAGGTGGTTGCAGATTTGTCTACTTCCTTGGTGACGGGCATTATCACTTGGACAAGGAAAAATCCAGGAAAAAAATGCAGAGGACTTTCCCCTTGCTGACTTCTTGGGGAGTAGCTCGACTAGCATTGCACCAGCACCTGCTCCCGCACCGGCTCCCGCACCGACGTGCTCGGTGGTGCTTCGTCTTTGGCTGAGCTCGACGCCCTCACGGTATCTGTCACACCGGCCCCCTTCAATATAAATGTATAATCTCCCGTTTTCGTTGCCTTTCGGATGTCTCACATCGCAGACTTTTCTTTGCAGGCCGACGAAACCCCGTGCACCATATTGTACACCATCGGCGACCAGAAGGTGGACGTGGGGAAGGCAACGATAATGGAGCCAAAGGAACCATTGTTCCACAGCCGGCCAATCCCCCCGAACGTCTTCAAGGTTTCCGTGACCAGTGTCAAACCGGGCCACGAGAATTTGCCTCCTCCAATACTAGTGGGGGATGACGATGAGACACCGCGGCGGCTTGGTGATTGTTGCAATGGGTGGGTCCTGTTGTGGCCAAAGAGTCGGCTTCATCTCGAGGCGGCCGGGAGCACACCCACGAGCACGCAGCCTCGACAAGGTATGAACATCAACACCCCACCTACCCAATTAGCGCCGGGTGTCGGGTTGGGTGATAGCGGACGGGGTAAGAAGGAGGCTCCATTAGTCGTTGATGACGTCGCCATGGATGAGGATGAGGACGATGATGGCGCTGAACAGTATGTCTATACATGCGCCTCCTCAGGGTTTGAGCGTCATGAGTCGGTGCCTGAATTGTCGTCTCAACGTATTATGGACGACCTTCCGGTAGTAAAGAAGTCTAGGAAGAGAGAGAGGAAAGGCAAAAAAAGCTAATTCTATGATCTAGCCGCCTCAGCGGCCTCGGCTTCAGGACCGTATAGATATCCCCGATGCGGATAAATGGGATATCCCCGGTCAACCAATCCTACCTGCAACAGCGCTATGGGTCAGATTCGGCGATCTAAGGAGACTTCATGACGATGTGCTGCAGGTAGAGAAAGGCCTCATCGCCTCGAAAGATCCAGGATACCCACTCTACGTGGTTAACATTCTGCGGCAAATGTCGTACGTCGACAGCAGATATCTCATATCTATGTCGCTGACCCGTACCACATGCACGAGGGCTTCTTGGGAGTCTACGCAAAGCGCCGTGAATACGCGAGGGATTACATCGTCAGTTTCATGCTCGCCAATAAGGACAAGGAGGTGATTCTCGTGCCTTATCATCCCGTGTAAGTCATCCGCGCTGCTATCCTTCCTTCGATTTCAATCATTCATTTGCACGGCGGAGGCTAATTAATTTGAAGTGTACTTATTTTGTGCAGCGGCGGGCGCGCCGTCCTCATCATCCTCTACCCCCGATTCTCCCACGCTCTTTACTTGGACTCATCGAAGAACATTCACAAAAAGGATTACACCCACATCAAGGATGTTCTCGACAGTGCTATGTTTTACTACCAAGCAGGGGGTGGAGAGGTCAGGGACAAGAAGAGAAGGGGCGGCAGGGTCGCCTTCGGCCATAAGACCGACTTCTGCTGCATCCAGCAACCGAACGATTCTCTTAATGATGAATTCTATGTCCTACACCACATGCTGGAGTACAGACGGGATCACCAGAACCTTCGCATGTCACCTAGATCCGGCGATGCCCATATTCTGCAATGGGAAGAGGACATAGGAGATATCGAGGATCATCGACTTCGAGCTGAGTTCTATAACATCCAGCGTGAACTTGCCCAAATCATCATGAAGGAGGTCGCCGGAAAAACAGGGATGTTCTACGGAGAAGGACAAATGTCGCGGGAAGACATCCGAACATGGATAGCCTCTCAGTGTCTCGACATGAAGCCTTTCACTAAGCTCGAGGACTATCTCCCTGACTTGGATGGATGGAACGACATGTTGGAGTGATTGTCGATATATGACAATGTGTCCGTTTAGTCCATACTTTCTGTATGACAAAACTTTGAGTTATGCAGGGTGAAACTTTATTTGTGATGTAATTAAACCGTCCTCCTCCTCGACTAGCGAAAATCACTCTAGTTAGGGCATTTTGGGGTACGAAGAACTTTATTATTTAAGCTTATGATATGTTGTTTCTCTTTTTGCCCAGTCTGTCTCTTTCTGTTGCTCAACTATATATGTTGCATATCATCGACTCATGTGACGATCCAGGTGCATAGATCATAGATGGCGAAGAAGTGCTACGCCAGGAGTATATATACGACAAGTGGCCGGAGTGTCAGGCCCAGGTGTACCGGTTTCCGAGCGACAGGCAGTAGTTAGTTTAGGTTCACGCAAATGCGAGAGAGGGATACGAACTCATGTACTCAAAGTGATAGCTCTTCTCGCGTATATCATTGTTTAGATGGATGACGATGTATTTGCAAGTAATCGAGACTTGTATCGCTATTTTCGAGATGATGACAAGAGACCACTTTGTGTTGGATGATGATTATGATGATGTCATGATTTGATGAGACTAATTGTTTGTATATGCTATGATTACATTTGTATGTGTATGACATGCTAAAGATTATTGTATAAAGCCTATTCAAATACAAAACAAATATGCAGGGAAGAAACTAATAAAACTAGGAGTAGCGAGGGGGGAAATTTTAGCAGTAGCGCCGACTTACCAGTAGCGCTTCCCAGTAAACAGCGCTGCAGATAATATCAGCAGCGCCCTTTTCTAAAGAGCGCTACAACTATTCATGTATAGCAGTAGCGTGGGACAACAGGCGCTACTGCTATACGTTAGCTGTAGCGCCTTATTAGTAGCGCCGGTCCCCGCGCTACTGAAAGGCCCAAAACCCGGGTTGCTGCTAGGCTTTTCCCTAGTAGTGTGGGTTGAGTTTAGCATAGAGGGGGAAGGGTCCGATCACATTCACTTGGCAGAAAAAAGGCAACTTGAAGATGTAGCAATAAGTGAATGTTGTAGAGGACTTAAACTATATATATGAGTTTAAGTCCTCTACAACATTCACTTATTGCTACATCTTCAAGTTGCATTCATATATATAATCAATGAAGAACAATGACTGAAAGATTGAAGACAATGCAAAGTTGAAGTATTTACAACTGAGTAATTTCAAAAACTGAAGAAATGCTCAAATTGAAGATTTTCAACTTTTGTTGGTGGCAAGACCCACCGTATAAGAATGATGATTTCAGATGCCGCGTACAATTGTCGTAGGGCTCTAAGAATCAAATTCTTCGTTAATTTCTTCACACTTAGAGGGTTATTCTTCATTGATTGAATAAAAACGTTACTTCTTGTGTTGCACAACTAAGTCATCAATTTTGCATAAGTGTTAGGATGTGTGTCCTTTTCAAAGAACATTCAAAGATTCTAAGATATTTAGCTCACACCGCAACTTGTTAAATCTCTTCTCATCCAAGGGCTTTGTGAAGATATCGGCTAGTTGTTCTTCAGTCTTCACGTGCTCGATAGAGATGTCGCCCTTCAACACATGACCACGAGGAAAATGATGACGAATCTGAATGTGCTTTGTCTTCGAGTGCTGAACTGGGTTATGAGCAATCTTGATGGCACTCTCATTGTCACAATAGAGAGGCACATTCTTCACATTGATACCGTAGTCCTTGAGGGTTTTCTTCATCCATACCAATTGAGCACAGCACGAACCAACAACAATGTACTTAGCTTCAGCAGTAGAGAGTGATACGCAGTTCTGTTTCTTCGAGGACCAACATACCAAAGACCGTCTGAGGAAATGGCATGTGCCTGATGTTGACTTGTGGTCCACACGATCACCAGCATAGTCAGAGTATGAATATCCAATGAGATTAAAAGTCGAGCCCTTGGGATACCATAATCCAAGTGTTGGAGTGTGAGCTAGATGTTGAAGAATATGCTTCACAGCCTTATGGTGTGATTCCTTCGGTGTAGCTTGAAAATGGGCACACACGCAAACACTAAGCATAATATCTGGCCTAGATGCACATAAATACAATAAAGAGCCAATCATGGAGCGGTATACCTTTTGATCGAAGTCAATACCATTTTCATCAGTGCATAGATGGCCATTTGCGAGCATAGGGATTTTGACGCCTTTGCAATCTTGCATGCCGAATTTCCTCAGTACATCCTTGAGGTATTTCTCCTAAGATATGAAAATGTCATTGCATTGTTGACGAATCTGAAGACCTAACAAGAACTTCAATTCTCCCATCATAGACATTTGATATTCTTCACTCATCATATAGGCAAATTCATCACTCTAACGTTGGTCAGTACAGCCAAAGATGATATCATCAACATATATTTGGCACACGAATAATTCATCATCATAGGTTTTGGTGAAAAGAGTTGGGTCAAGTGAACCGGGTTTGAAGGCTTTCTTCATGAGGAATTCCTTCAAAGTATCATACCACGCCCGAGGGGCCAGCTTGAGGCCATAGAGGGCCTTATTGAGTCTGAAGACTTTGTCAGAATGCTTTGGATCTTCAAAACCTGGGGGTTGAGCAACATATACTTCTTCCTCAAGATTACCATTGAGGAATGCACTTTTCACATCCATTTGATATAAGATGATATTATGATGGTTAGCATAAGCAAGTAATATGCGAATAGCCTCAAGTCTAGCAACAAGTGCAAAAGTTTCATCGAAATCAATTCCCTCAACCTGTGTGTAGCCTTGAGCTACAAGTCGTGCCTTATTCCTCACCACAAGGCCATTTTCATCTTGCTTGTTGCGGTAGATCCATTTGGTGCCGATGATATTGTGCTTGCGTGGGTCTGGTCGCTTGACAAGTTCCCACACATTGTTGAGCTCAAACTAATGTAATTCCTCTTGCATCACTTGACTCCACTCAGGCTCCAGAAATGCTTCATCTACTTTAGTGGGCTCTGTGATAGAGACAAAAGCAAAGTGCCCACAAAAGTTAGACAAATGTGAAGCTTTTGAGCGTGTGAGAGGACCTGGTGCTTTGATGTCGTTGATGATTCTCTCAATCTGCATTTCATTTGCAACGCGAGGATGAGCGGGTTGACGATATTGAGGGGGCTCAACATTTTCTTCAAAGCCATTTTCCTCAGCTGCAGCAGCATGATGTTCTTCACGATCAGGAATGAGTTCTTCAGCAGATTCTTCGTTAGGAATGACATCCTCAGTAGCCTTGAACTTGATGGATTCCTTAGGTGGTATTTCATCTAGCACAGGAGGTAGGTTCTCTATTTGCGAGCCATTAGTTTCATCGAACCGCACATCTCCAGTTTCAACAACCTTGTGGTGATAGGTGTTGAAGACTCTGTAGGTGTGCGAGTCCTTTCCATAACCAAGCATAAAACCTTCATGTGCTTTCGGTGCAAATTTAGAATTGTGATGAGGATCTCTAATCCAACATTTAGCACTGGAGACTTTGAAATAACTCACATTGGGTTTCTTTTTAGTGAGGAGTTCATATGAGGTCTTTCTGAAGAATTTGTGAAGATATACCCTGTTGATGATGTGGCACGCAGTATCAATTGCCTTAGGCCAGAAGCGAGGAGGCGTCTTGTATTCATCAAGCATAGTGCGATCCATCTCAACAAGAGTCCTGTTCTTGCGCTCCACGACGCCATTCTGCTGAGGAGTATGAGGAGCAGATAACTCGTGAGTAATACCAAGTTCATCAAGATAGTCATCAAGACCAGTATTCTTGAACTCAGTTCCATTGTCACTTCTGGTGTGCTTGATCTTCGCACCAAAGTTGGTTGAAGCCCTCGAGGAAAATCGTTTGAAGACTTCCTGCACTTCAGTTTTGTAAGTGATGATATGCACCCATGTGTAACGAGAATAGTCATCAACTATGATGAAGCCATATAAAGATGCAACATTAGTAAATGTGGCATAGTGAGTAGGGCCAAAGAGATCCATGTGAAGCAATTCAAATGGACGAGTGGTAGTCATGATGGTCTTTGAGGGATGCTTGGCCTTGGTCATCTTTCCAGCTTCACAGGCTCCACACAGATGGTCCTTGAGGAATTTGACACCCTCGATGCCAATGACATGCTTCTTCTTCGCTAGAGTGTGCAGGTTCCTCATGCCAGCATGACCAAGTCGACGATGCCATAGCCAGCCTTCTGAAGCTTTTGCAAGTAGACATGTAGAAGGTTGTGGTCCTATAGAGAAATCAACAATATATAGATCTCCTCTCCTAAAGCCTTCGAAGACTTTGGAATTGTCAGCTTCCATGATCACAACACAACGATACTTGCCAAAGACAACAACCATATCAAGATCACAAAGCATTGAGACAGACGTGAGGTTGAACCCTAAGGACTCGACAAGCATGACTTTGTCCATGTGTCGATCCTTTGAGATCGCAACCTTACCTAGACCCATCGCAACTTTACCTAGACCCAATACCTTGCTTTTGCCTTTGTCAGCATAGGTGATATGCTTCAGATGCGATGGAGATAAAGCAGTGTCCATCAATAAGTTCCTGTCACCAGTCATGTGATTTGTACATCCACTGTCGAGGACCCACTCAGTGGCTTTGGTTTGATCATCCTACAGATGAATTAGTGCAACTTACGAACTCATATACTTCATCAGTGAAGAATATGACATCAAATTCATCAGATCAATTTCATCAAGCAAGAGAACGGGTAAAGCAGTATGAGGACGAGAGAAATGAAAGTTCATTTCTTCATGATTAGCTTGCATCCTTTCAAGCATATTCAGGTCTCCAGCAAATTCTTCAAACGTTTAAGTTCGTCTGGAGACCTGACCCTGCATAAGAGATCAGTTCTTTTTCTTCACCACCCACATCTAGAGGGGTGGCAAAGAGTTCATCATTCTGCGAGCTCCATAATAGAAAGGTGGCATTGAAGCCAATCCACTTTTGTTTCACATGAGAGGGGTTAGAGTAAGCATATGAATAAGCAGAGAAATTCTTCGAGGACTTATGAACATAATGATTTGATGAATAATGCACATATTCATAACCCTTAGGTCTTCCCTGCGAAACAGAAGTGTTAGCACGATGATGTTCATATGAGGACTTTGATTCATAAGAGGAATTTGATCCACGTGAGGAATGTGGTCCATATGAGGACTTGGATCCATATGAAGATTTTGATCTGGGGTTCCTATTCTTCACAGGTGGTGTCATGATGGCATCCACCTTAAGACTTTCAAGGCACCTTTTGGGAACCCAGATTTTCCTCACAGGGGGACCGTTCTTGCAGTTAGTGCCAACATATCTAGCAAATACTTCACCATTCTGATTTTTGAACACTTTATAATTGGAGTCAAATGACTCATAAGAATAATATGAAGATTCACATGTAAAGCCAGATAAGGTAGATGGATCCACTGAAGGTCCCTTTGCAGCAACCCATGAGGTTTTGGGATACTGCTCAGGTTTCCAGTAGGTCCCATCAGCACTGAGTCTCCTCTCAAAGGCAATACCCTCTTTCCTAGGGTTGCCGTTGAGGATCTGCTTTTTAAGCACATCATAAAGAGCCTGATGCCCTTTGAGGCTTTTGTACATGCCTGTCACATACCATTCCTTCAGCCCTGCATGGTCAGTGATACTAACAGCATCCTCAGATGAGGAATTAGTGATAGCAGAGACAGTTGAAGAATTTGCATCAATAGAAGCATTTGAACTTTCAGGTGAAGAATTAGCATATTCACGTTCAATGCATTTCAAACATGGTGGGATGAATTCAACCTGAGCAGAACTGATTTGTTGAGCAAGTAATGAATCACGTTCCTTCCGAAGATCTTCATAACTCACTCTTAGTTGTTCAAGGTCTTACTTTATTTGAATAAATTCATAAGAAAGCTTCTCATGATCAGATAAGAGTGTGTTATGATGACTCTGAAGGTTGTCAAACTTAGTCTGAAGTCTCTGACGATTTTTAGTCAAAGTTTTAGTGCGATCCATTTCTTCACCCAACATATCATCGCTTTTGTCTAGCATATTTTGAACCTTTTCAAGAGCCTTTTGTTGTTTCACGGTAATCTTAGCAAGTTTAGAATAGCTAGGCTTGAGGTTTTCATCAGATTCATCCTCACTTGATTCAGAGGAGGGATATTTGAGTACCTTTGCACCTTTTGCCATGAAGCAATAGGTGGGAGCGTAGTCATCATCGTCGTCGTCAGGAGTGTTGGGGAGGTCATTTTCCTTAGAGTTGAAGATGGACTTGCTGACGAACGTAGTACCGAGGGCTAGGCTCGCCACACCAGAGTCTGACTCCTCAGATGCCTCCTCTTCCTCATTTTCCTCATATTCCGCCTCAGAGTCCATTTCCTTGCCAATGAATGCCCGAGCCTTCTTCAAGCTGCTCTTCTTGTGTGGTGAAGACCTTGAGGATTTTGATGAAGAGGACTTTGAAGATTTCTTCTTCTTCTTTGAATCATCAGAATGTAGTCCTTGTACTTCTTCTTCTTTGATTCCTTTTCCCACTGACGACAATCTTGAATGTAGTGACCGGGTTTCTTTCATTTGTGGCAAAGTCTCTTCTTGTAGTCACGGGATGAGGAATCTGATCTTATGTCATCACTTCTTGAGGGTTTGTCAAAGTGACCATGTCTTGAGAACTTCTGGGATTTCCTCACGAGCATTGCTAGCTCCTGGCTCAGTTTTTCGAGGTCACCAAGGCTGCTACCTGAATCCTCACCTTCAGATTTAGAGAGTGCCTTGGCCTTTAGTGCACATGATCTGCCATAGCTCAGTCCATAGAAATCTCTCTTCTTAGCAAGTTGGAACTCATGAGTATTTAGCCTCTCGAGGATACCAGCGGGATCAAGTGACTTGTAGTCTCCACGTTCTTGTATCATCAGTGCCAAAGTGTTAAATGAGGAATCAAGCGATCTCAGCAATTTCTTCACCACCTCATGGTCGGTGATGTCAGTGGCACCAAGTGCTTGAAGCTCATTTGAAATGTCAGTGGGGTGATCGAAGGTTTGCTGAACATTTTCATTGTCAAGTTTTTTTAAGCGGTAGAAGAGATTGCGAAGAACGTCAACTCGAGAGTCACGCTGTGTTGAGACTCCTTCATTGACCTTGGACAGCCTATCCCAGATAAGCTTTGCTGTATCCAAAGCACTCACTCTGCCATATCGCCCTTTGCTCAGATGACCACATATGATGTTCTTCGCTTGAGAGTCGAGTTGCTTGAATCTCTTCACGTCAACAGCGTTGATGGTAGGAGTGATAGAGGGAACACCATTTTCTACAACAAACCAGAGATCATTGTCAATTGCCTCAAGATGCATTCGCATCTTATTCTTCCAGTAGGGGTAGTCCGTCCCATCGAAGGTAGGCCACCCAGCGGAGACCTTGATCATACCTGCGGTCAACATAACTAAAACTCCAGGCGGTTAAACCAAAATCACACAGAACAAGGGAGTATCTCGCTCTGATACCAATTGAAAGTGCATTATATCAACTAGAGGGGGGTGAATAGGCAATTTTTACAAATTCGTCACTGAGGAATTTCAGGGTGTGGAAATTCCTAAGCAATGAACTACTTAGCCGCGGAATAAGAACTCAGATGCAAGCATAACAGAGTAGTAGCACGGTCATCATGATGAAATGAAAACTAGCACATAGTACAGAAAGCGTAAACACAGGATAAGCAGGTTGAAGACAAAACTGACTAAAGAAATTGAACTGAAGAAGTTGAGAAAATCTTCAGTTAAAGTCTTCAAACAGTAACGATCAAGAACAACAACACAATAATGAGGAAATGAAAGGGTTGAAGAAATAGAACCAGTTAGCTCGGCGAAGACAATGATCTGGTAGACCAGTTCCAATAGTTGTGACAGTCGTACGTCTGGTTGGAGCGGCTAGGTATTTAAACCCGAGGACACACAGTCCCGGACACACAGTCCTCACCATATTCTCCTTGAGCTAAGGTCACACATACCTCGCCCAATCACTCGTCGTAAGTCTTCAGGTGACTTCCAAACCTTCGCAAACTCGGTCACTCGGCGATCCACAATTTCCTCTTGGATGCTCTAGACCATGATGCCTAACCATCTGGAGGATGCACAGTCCTCAAAGGTAACAAGCATCGGTTCCACATAGGAACAATCTCTTCAGTGATGCTCAATCACTTTGGGTTTGTAGGTGTTTGGTTTGGGGTTTTGGGTTTTTCCTCACATGACGATTTTCGCTCAAAGTCCTCGGAGGATGGGATGCTCTCAATGAAAAGTGTCAGTTTCTCGCGGAGCAGCCAACCAGCTAGTGGTTGTAGGGGTGGCTATTTATAGCCTAGGGAGCAGCCTGACATGATAAGACATAAATGCCCTTCAATGATATGACCGTTAGGTGGATAAGATATTTTGGGACAACTGGCACATAGCACAGAAACGGCCGGAAATTTGAGGTTCAAATTCTTCAGTGCTATCATGTTCCTCACTTGTAGGCAATCCGGACTGGCGAATTCCTAACTCCTCAGTCAGAACAAATTCCTCAAAGACCATAAGAACTTTGTCTCTGTCACTGAAGAAATTGACTAAACTGTATGAGATTTCCAATGGCTTCACTCGAAGGGATTGGTAGGTGTAGGATTTTGAGATGAGCATCACTTGGAAACCTTTCCTTAGTTTTACCTCGACCCCCTTTAACAGTACGGTGTTTCCTATGACTCAAGAAAGATAAAATGAAACTATGAAAAGCAAAAGTCTTCACGCTTCATATTCCTCGCATGAATATCAAGTCTTCACGGTCACACAAATTTCTTCACTTTCAAAGTCTTCAGAAAGCCAAAGTCTTCAATTGAAGACATTCATTTTTAGGGGTCGGCTTTCTCTGTAATTATGAAACTCCTCATAGACTTATAGACTTGTGTACACTCACAAACACATTAGTCCCTTAACCTATAAATCTTCAATACACCAAAATCACTAAGGGGCACTAGATGCACTTACAGTTACTCTTGGAGCTTGGGCTCCTAGGCGGTTAGAGGTTCCTCCGAAAGCTTCTTTGCATGTGGTGTGCTCCAGAGAAGTTTGTAAAGGTGTGGTGGTCGCTTTCAAGACCAACTCTGAGTGATTCGAGGCTCGTCCGTTGGGGGTGACTCAAAAGAGACTACGGTGAGCCTTCGTGGTGTTCCGCAAGCTTTGGCTCCGGCACCGCTCTAAACAGAGAGTAGCTCTTCCGCAAGGAAGAGTGAACTTCGGGATAAAATCCACGTCCTCGCCTCACTTGTGGTTAATCCTTTCCCGCACTTTACTTTTCCTTGCAGGCTTGTTGGCTTGCTAATTAGATTGTTGCCTAGCATACTTTGCTTTAAGCTTGCTTGTCATATAGGTTTTGTTCACCTAGTTGCATATCTAGTGAACCCTATTTACCCGCTAAACCTTAAAATTGACAAGAAATATTAAAATTTGTAGTCTCCCATTCACCCCCTCTAGTCGACCGTATCGATCCTTTAAAATATGACCACCGAGGTCCTACTATTGGTTATCGACTGGAGAGGACTCTCGATCATGTCTACATGATTCTCGAACCTGTAGGGTCTCATGCTTAACGTTCGATGACGCTGGAGTAGTATTGGAATAATTGGTGTTGGTAACCGAATGTTGTTCAAAATCTCGGATGAGATCCGGGATATCGCCACGAGCTTCGAAATAGTCCGGAGGTAAATATTTATATATGGGAAAGTTTTATTCGGGATTCTGAAAATGTTCGGGGGTTCACCGGAAGTGTACCGAGGGGCACTGAAGTGTTCCGGAGGTCCAGCGGAGGCACCGGCTAGCCACGTAGGGCCACATGCGCAGCAAAAGGGGGCACACCAGCCACAGGTGGGCTAGGCTCCTTGGCCCATGCGCCTAGGGTTTTGGGAGAAACCCTAAGAGGGGCGCCCCCCTTGGCTTGGGAGACAAGCCACCTCCCTAGGGTCACCGCCCCCTCTCCCTCACCCCTATATAAAGGGTGGAGCCGCAATGGGAGGGGCTCACCCCTTTGCCCAGCTGCATCCCTCCCCATCTATCCCTTCCCCTCGTTTCGGTTTTGCTTAGCGAAGCCGTGCCGGTACTCCACCACCACCATCACTGCCACACCGTCATGCTGGTTGTGATCCCGTCTACTTATCTCCCTTCGCTTGCTGGATCAAGGAGGATGAGATGTCACCGAGCTGCACGTGTGCTAAACTCGGAGGTGCCGTTCGTTCGGCGCTAGATCGGTTTGGATCGTTATTGGATCGCGAAAAGTATGAGTACATCAACTTCGTTATATACGCTTCCGCTTTCGGTCTACAAGGGTAGGTTGACACACTCCCCACTCATTGCAATGCATCTCCTAGATTAGATCTTGGGTGTTTAGTATGATTTTTTTTATTTTCATGCAACATTCTCCATCAGGGCATCTCCAACGCGGGCCCTCAAATTGCCCACGTACGTCCGGACCGCGTGGTCCGGATGTGTTGTGCCATCCAAGGCGGGCCTGTATCGGTCCGCCCAGCGGTCTGGACGCACCTTTCCCGCAAAATGGAGAAAAAGTTGGGTGGGAGGGCTTTGCGGGAGTACGAACAATAGCCATGTAGGACTCCGACACCCCCGGGCCACTAAAAACCCCCGCAACCAGCATCGACGTGCCCGCTCGCCTTTTATGACGACGTCGTCCACCCAGGACATGTCCGTAGGCAGGTACACTCCGCCCCCTATCGACGTCGTTCATGGCGGTCACCACGTATGTTAGGTGTTCGGTCAAATGACATTGAGCTTATTTTCGAACATCATGTCATTTTTCTAGAGTACGAAGGATGGAGGGGTACTCGACCATGGAGGATGAGTTGTTGTGCGATGCGTGGTTGGTCGTATCCGTGGGTTTAGGCCAACTCCACCGCGCGACCCTATCCTGTCCGCCCCCGTCCGTTTGGGGTAAAACGGACAAACGAGACGGCCCAGCGCGCGGGCGCAAACGGACTTTTGTCCGCTTTCGACCCATCCCCGGCCCAAGTTTGCGCCGGTTTGGGGGTGAAACGGACAGCGCGCGGACGGGCGGGACGCGCGTGCTTGTCCTCCCTTGGCCCGCTTGTCGGTGGGAGAAACCAAAACCCCCCCACGCCCATTTGCCGCCATTTCCCCCAAACCCTTCCATGTCCCTCCCGCCGCCCCTCTCTCCCCCGGCCATGGTCGACGCCCCGCCGAGTTTCGGCGGCCTGGCCGTCGACCCGCCCGCAAAGGTGAAGAAGAAGGCGCCAAGGAAGCCGCGGTCGGAGTGCACGCCGGAGGAGATCGCCAAGTTGGACGCGGAATCGGCGAAGAGGAGGGAACGGAGAGCGCCCATCAAGGTCAATGCCGTCGCGGTCAAGTTCGCCGCCCAGCGCGAGGAGCTGGAGGCCGCTGCCGACGAGAAGGAGGACCTCATCAATAAAGTGCACACCATCCTCATGCTTGGCATGGGCCATCCGGCCGGGTTCCCTGCAGCGACCGTCGGCCCGGCGAGCACAGGCTCGTCGATCGCCCGGCCTATGCACTGCCAGTCGCCGACATCGCGCGCCGCGCCCATGTCGCCCGACTTTCCTCCGCCAAAGCACGACGGCCAGACCCGTTTCTCGGCGTCGCCGGACGTGGGCTTGTTCGCGCCGTCCACACCGCGCCTCGCGACCGTCATCGACCTCAACGTCACGCCTGGGTCCAGCAGCGGCGGGCGGCCGTCCGTCAAGATGCAAAGAAAGCAGGCACGTGCACCGTTCACGGGCACCATGCCGGCCCGTGCGTCTTGTTTGACGGAATCCCAACCCCAACGCCAACGGTCGACGACCCCTTCTACAACCAGTACATGGAGGACGTGATCTTCGAGGGTGGGCATGGCCGTGCCTACGACCCCGAGGAGACCCAAAGTCAAGATGGCCGCGCTGAGTACGTGCGCGATGAAGAGGCTGACGACCGTGCTGACTACGGCCATGGTGACTCGTGGCATGAAGACGATGACATCTATGTCGAAGGTGATGAAGAAGAAGACAATGACGTTGATATTAGTGGCGAGCCATTGTTCATCGACGAGCTCACCCAAAGAGCAGAAGCACAAAAGAAGAGGAAGAGCATTCGCATGGGTTCATACACACAAGATGAAGACAAGTTGATTTGCCAAGCTTGGATGGAGATTAGCCAAGATCCGAGGACCGGCGCGCAACAAAAGGGCATTGTTTTTTGGACGAGAGTCCACAAAACATTCCATGAAAAGATGATGTCTGAGCCCTACCAATTTACAAGCAACCGTGGCATTGGCTCGATTCAAAAGAGATGGTTGTTCATCCAACAAGAGTGCAACAAGTATTGCGCCGCATTTGAGAGCGTTGAAGCACGACCCATGAGTGGTCTCGGCGTTGGGGACATGGTATGCTCTCCTCTTCCTAGCCCTTTCCTTGTTACGGCCATGACACTCCGGCCGTGCATATGTTTGCATGTTCACTTGTTGTTGATCATGTGATTTAGGCATTTCAATCTTTGGAGGCATTCAAGGCCCAGCACAATGACAAGCCATTCACTCTTACACATTGTTGGACGATTATCAACAATTGCCCTAAGTTCAAGGACCAATACCGTGAACTACAAAGGAAGAGAGGACTAAAGACGGCCAAGTACGCGAGAGGTGGAGATGGCGAGGCCTTGAAGAGGCCGAGGGGCAAGACCAACTCCAAGGTTGATGACATACGTGATGCCTCATCCATGGCATTGCATGACACTTTGCATGGCATGATGTCCCAAAAGGATGTGAGGGACGAAAAGAAGCGGCAAAGCAAGGAGGAGCAAATGAAGCAATACGTAGACCTTCAAACAAAGAAGCTTGAGATGGAGGAGGCGGCCAAGAGGAGGAAGATCGACATGAAGAAGGCGGCCCGGCAAAGGCAGCTCGACATCGAGGCCGACAACGTCAAGGCCAAGCAAAGGCAGCTCGACATCGAGGCCACGAACGCCGCCACCAAAGCGAAGGAGGTGGCCCTTGCGATCATGAGCGTGGACTTGTCGAAGATGAGCGACGAGACGAGGGCCTGATTCGAGGCCAAGCAGAAGGAGATGCTCGAAGCCGAAGGCCTGAACTAGGTCGTCCGATTGGCCGTGGCCATTCTTTTTGGAGGCTAGCACGGGTGCCGCCCGCCCGCTGGGCCGTTGGCTGTGTGCCGCCGAGAAAACATTCATTTTGGTGGCCGGCTGTGTTGCCGGCGAGGACAACTATTCATTTTTGGAGGCTGGCTGTGTTGCCGGCCGCTGGCTGATGCCGGCGATGGACGTGTAGGCCGCTGGCTCTGTTGCCGGCGTGATGAACCGGGGCCGCTGGCCTGAACTAGGGCTTGGCATTTGAAGCGTTGCTTCTGCTTTTTTTAAATAGACGCGGACAGGATGGGGCAAATGGATGCGGCCGCGCGCTGGGCGCACGGCCACCGCATCCCAGGACACGTCCGGATATGACCCCAAATCGCTACCCAAACGGACAGAATCTGGACAAAACGGACGTCCGTTTAGGGTCACGCGGTGGAGTTGGCCTTAGTCTGCAAGAGCAGAGGGGGACCTTTTTAGCAGCAAGTGCGTGAATCCTTTCACGCGCGAAAGCACATTGCGCCCTACAACATGAACACCACCCCTGATCGCAATGTGAGATCGTTATCGTATCGATGATACATCATCCAGACCTCCGTCACCAAGTTTTGTGATGCGACTGATATGCTGGAGGCAAGGTGGCTATTGCGCGCGACAGAGAAGGAGATTGTAAGTTTTGCTTCTTCTTACTCAACTTGTTTGCATGAATTTCGTCTGGTTAATTGATACCTGACTTGAAATGTATGCGAGCAGCATTGAATGGTCGGCTCCCGCATCCGTGTTCATGTACTGGTGATTTGTGGGAGCAAAAATTCAACGGGTGCTCTAATACTGTCACTGTAGTAGTAGCACTTTTGTGAGGTGTGGTTGCGTGGCTAATGGCAGCAACAGGCAAGCCGACCCACTCCGTCCCATGCCGTAGCAGGAGGCAGCCAACCCAAAAGCGGCGCCTCCTGGAGCCGTTTGGACCAGAGGAGGACCCCTGCCGCTGCCGCTGCAGGGGCCGCACCAATGATTTGGGACCACGCCGCTGTTCCGTCCCGTGAGGCGCGACAACGGAATCCCGCAACGTGCCCGCCCTGGCTCTGGCTGGAGCCAGCGAGGACGACTCGTGATTCGTCGGCTTCGCTCGCCTGGATTTCTCTCCACTTTCCGGTGGCAGCCCAGCTCGTGCCTGCGATGTTTACGTGACGAGGTGATGCTGCGGCTACCAGCTTGCGGGTGGGACGGCCTCCGGGTCTGCCTGCCTGCGCGGCTGTGAGCCTGTGACATGCAAATCTGGCACTGCCCCCCTGCCCGCCTTTCCACTTCTCACCATATTATTATTTCACTACCCGGGCAGCGATGGTCCTCCCGTAAGCCCGGTACGCAGGGCAGGCAGGGGTGCTGATCGTCTGCGTCACCCGTCGGACCGTAATGTAACGCGCCCGTAAAGCTCTTGCTTGAGTTTTCATTTCTTTTTCGCAATTTACAGGGGGGTCAGGGGTTGCCAATCTCAGTCCAGTTCACATGTTTCCTGGAAAGCCAAAGAAGAGCAGAATATACGTAGTTTATTGTAGAGCATAGCATCCACCAAGAGTTCCTAGGCAAAGACTGGCGCAGAGGATCCTGACGAGCAGGGGGCGACAGCTGTGCGTGGGCCGGCATGCACCAAGAATTTGCAGACCCGGCGGGCAGGCGGGGGAAGCAAAAGATAGTGGCCAAGGCTGTCCCGAGCCAGCCTGCCTGCCTGAATCCATGAACCCTGTCACTCTTATGCAGTTATTATATTCTGTCAGTTGACCTTATCCTGCAGACCAGCACGTTGCCCCGCCCCGCCTCCCTTCGTCGACCTCCTCCCGCTCGCCATTTTCACCAATCTACCACGCCATTTCTTTAATTGCCTCCCTCACCCGTTTCTGCGTCGCGTCTTCCTGCGGCCTCATCCAGCCAGCCTTTAATGCCACACCTGCAACATCCACCACCTTCCTTCCCCCCTTTTCCTTTTACTCCCATCTCCTCTCTCTCTCTCCCTCTCTCGGGTTCCCCTTCGCCATTGCTGCCACAGGCTGGATTCTTCTCGAGCTTTGCTACGCGCGGTTGGTTCTTGCTTGCATTTTCCGGCCTCTACTTTCTAGCTCGAACAAATGCTCGTTACTGGTCGTCTTAATTTCGCTTCCTTCTTGCTTCTTTCCCTCTCTGATGGTTTCTTTGCTTGTTTCTTCAGGTTCTTTGCTTGACGAATGAGTGGATGGAGCTTCTGCTGCACAAAGAGGTCAGCTTTAATTTTCTTCTCAAATGGTCCTACGGCCACACTGAGATCAGACATCTTCCTTCCCTTCTTCCCTCTCCATTCTAGCATTCGGTCCTCAGATCGATGCATCTTACAGACAAGAAAAAAAGCGCGTGCGTGTCTGTCGGAGCAATTATTGTACGGGGCAGAAATCGTCCGTCCAAGGAGATTTTTCTTTTCTCTCTCTTGCGAGAACAGAGATGCTATGCTTTTGTAACACAAGAGAGATGTGTTGATTGTCTCGACGCAACAACAACCTAACTGTATCTAACCGCGTTACTACTGTCCTTCTTCAGGGAGAAGGATTCGTCTACAGTTGCTGATGCCTAGCAGTGCTCTACTCTGATGCGGTACAGCTCCAAATTTTAGCACACTGCCGCCATGGTTTCCACTGGTCTGAGTTTAGAGATGACGAAGAAGGTTCTTGGCCTGGCATTGTGGGTCTGGGTTGCAATCGGTGTAGTCGCTCTCCTGGTGGCCATTCTGCTGATGATATGTATCTGGGCGGCGTCCCGTCGCAAGACAAAGAGAACCATGGAGAACTTGAGCCAGACACAGATCCCCATCTACTCCAAGGAGATCCCGGTAGACAGGGTGGGCGGTGGGCGCAGCCTTGCGCAAACGATGCATGAACGTGAGCAGCCTAGCTTCCCAACGCAGGACAAGCACGCCGTGAATCGGGAGCCGGGGAAGACAGTGGGGCATATGGCACTGAGCAAGTCCTCGGATCATGATAACGTGAGCCAGGGAAGCTCAGTGTGCAATGTGGACCGGGTTGGTAGTGTGCATTCTGGTGAAGATGGCGGCTCGGGGCAAGGCAGGAAACCGTATTCTCCTGCGGCGTTCGTCTCCGCGTCGCCCCTCGTTGGCCTTCCCGAGTTCTCTCATCTTGGTTGGGGTCACTGGTTCACTCTGCGCGACCTTGAATTCGCCACCAATCGCTTCTCAAAGGAGAATGTGCTTGGAGAGGGTGGTTACGGAGTTGTGTATCGTGGCCGTCTGGTGAATGGAACCGAGGTTGCCATAAAGAAGATTTTTAACAACATGTAAGCTCGCCTCACTTTCGGTGTTTTGCTAGTACTTTTCTTCTCTTTATACTTATTCCAATAATTGTGCTGTTGTGCACCTTCCTGGGATTTGCAGGGGGCAGGCGGAGAAGGAATTCAGAGTGGAGGTTGAAGCTATTGGCCATGTACGACATAAGAATTTGGTCCGTCTGCTGGGATACTGTGTTGAGGGAGTGAATAGGTATGTGAATTGCAGACATCACTCACCTGCTCAATGATTTCTTTCAGCCGCATACGCAGTTCAGTACAACAGGCAAAAATTAGGTCTGTTGTTAAGAAAAAAGCTTGTTGTCAAGTTAGTGTAAGGACTGGACTATCTAAAATGAGCCTTGGTAAAACGATGAGGGAACTGTGACTTCAATTCTTTTTGTTATGGTTTAGTGGTTTTTATATTAACTCATTTCCAGAAGCTAGCAACCAAACATTGCTAAGTTTTTTTTAGAAAAGGAGGAATACCCCCGGCCTTTGCATCTGGACGATGCATACAACCAATTTATTAATTACTAACACAAGACCTTACAAAGGCGTACAACAGTAAGACCAAAGCCACCATCTCGGCAACCTCTGTCGCTACTCCTATCTAGCTGATGAAGGGGCGCTGATGGTCTGGGCCTAATACCAAACAGACCTCGCAGCCAAACCTAACATCTAAGACCTGAGGTCCCAACCAGGACGCCTGCCGGGTATGGGCACCCACCAGTCGAGCGTGCTCCTCAACCAGGACGCCTGCCGGGTATGAGGCCGCCACAGCCACCTGCCACCTATCCATCTTCAGAGCTGTACTGCTGCATCGGCCTTGCCTGGTCTCGCTGCCGCCGACGCCACCACGACGCCAGACAACGTCGACCTCCTGCGTGTGTCCGTCACCACATATCTGACGCCAAGCCTCCGTTGCTCCATGCCGCCAAGAGCCGCCGCCAAGAATATGTAGAAAGAAACACCGCTCCACCGAAAGGGAGGCAGCACACCCCCACCCCTCACCTGCAGACCCTTCCATCCGATCCCATTGTCCTTGGCGCCGCCTCCAGGAAGGTTACGGTGCACGGGGAGCGCCAACGCCCGATCCGCATCGGATCTTGGGCTTTCACCCGGACATGGGTCGGAGTGGGAGAGATGGTGTCCTCAGCAGCGCCCCCAAGGACATAGGAGAGTAGTTTTCAATATGGCTACCCTGTCGGCCTGCTGCTCCAGGTGTACAATTTAGCAAAATTCAATGCAATTTACAACACGGAAAAGTAGAGATGGTGGGTTCAAGTGGGTTGAGTATGAATTTGATTTACCTAGAGAAATGCTCCACCTGATGCCATGTGTGGAAGAATGTGCATAGATAATTTGACGACTAGTGATTTCAGCAAAAACTAGTGAACTATTGTATAGCACTGGAGCATCATGAGTTATTTGTGTTGGCCTGGTATGTGATGCTGCTCAGGGGCCATAAGTACCATACTTCTGTACACTTCCCTATTTAGTGACAATTGATTGCCTTTTGTGTAATCTGTGATCATTTGCTTCCGAGACAAAAAAATTGGCACCACTTGCATCATTGTGGGGTTTTATCTTTAGAATGCACCTCAGCAACAATATAACGGTGATTTCTTTTAACAGGATGTTGGTTTATGAGTTCGTGAACAATGGTAACTTAGAGCAGTGGCTTCATGGAGCTATGCGCCAGCATGGTGTTTTTACCTGGGATAATCGCATGAAGGTTGTTATAGGCACTGCAAAAGCGTAAGTTTCACCAGTTCCTGAGTCTGTAAGATACATATCCTTTCTGTTGTCTAAATTCATTTGATTGCAGACTTGCGTACCTTCATGAAGCTATAGAACCAAAAGTTGTACACCGGGATATAAAGTCAAGCAACATCTTGATTGATGATGAATTCAACGGCAAAGTCTCTGACTTTGGATTGGCCAAGATGTTAGGGTCAGATAAAAGCCACATTACCACCAGAGTGATGGGAACATTTGGGTATTGTCTTCACCCTTATTTATCATATATTCATGGTCTTTTGCATCGTTATTTTACAATATTTAAAGGAGTTTAATACTTATCATGTTTTTTCTTGTTCTAGATACGTTGCACCTGAGTATGCTAATACTGGGATGTTGAATGAAAAGAGCGATGTTTATAGTTTTGGTGTTCTCTTGTTGGAAACTGTGACAGGAAGAGACCCTGTTGACTATAGCCGCTCTTCCAATGAGGTAAATGGTTAGACTTTGTTCATTACGATTTCATCCTTTTGTTCTATACCCTTCTGGATGTTACACCATATAATTTGGAGAAATTCCAGATCACCCTGAACTTTAGTGCCCTGGGCTCTTAAACCGCCAAACTCTGAAACTGGGTATTTTATGTCCTAAACTTCAAATACTAGCATTCATCCTCCAGCCCACCCACTGGCTGCTGCTGCATGAGATCACTGGAGCAGCACAGACCACCGTGTTTCTCCCTATTCATGGATGCTGGGAAGTAAGGAGAGGGACAGTAGTATGCGTGGTGCCAACAAAGGCAGACACTGTCCTAGTGTCGCTCCGGAAGCAGCACGGGTCTGGTTGCATAACAGGAGGCCATGGATAGGTTGCCCCACCCTTACGCTAGCGCCATGACGGCCTGGCGCCGAGGACAAGCTGGTGCGCTACCGGTAGATCCGTCTTCAAGATCCGCGCCGCCCCTAGTGGGCGTCTTGGGGGCAACTCCCCCCTCGCCGGAGTAGCCCCTCTCCCTCCACTCTCCCCCTCGCCGCCGCACGAGGCTGCCGCCGGGCAAGGCTCATGGCGCAGCCGGGGACTGCGGCGGCGGGGCATGCGCTGCTCTGGTTCACACCGGAGGGTCTTGGATCTGGGCGGTGGCCCCCGGCGAGGCCCCTTGTCACCTGCGGTGAGCAGTGGGGTGGGCGCGGTGCCGGCGATCTGGTCGGGTGGCCGGCGGATCTTCGGTGGGCTGGGACCTTGCGTGGCTGCCCTGGTGGCTGGCGGCGTCAGATCTGGCTGCTGGCCATCTTCCCCTGCTCGGTGCGTTTCACCCTCGACGGTCCCTGGCTGTGCAGGCGTCTGGCCTGCCTCTGGGTTGTGGGTGATACTGGTGGTCGGGATCCAGATTGGGGGAAACCCCTGGTCGGCTCCAGCCGGCCGCGACGATGACGACGTCCGCGGGCGCCAATTTCTTCATGGAGACGTCGGTCGAGGTCTGCCCTTCCACACCCCACCACCTTGCTTCTCGCGTGAAAACCTAACTCCGGTGGGCGGCGGCGGCGTCCTTGGCGCCGTGACCTTCTTGAAGGCGTCGCCTTGAGGGCAGTGTGGTGGCGGGCTCAGTATGGGGTCGGTGACAGCAGCCGAGGATCAAGGGACCAGTGGGCGCCTTTTTTGGTGGAGCGGTGCTTCATCCTACACATTGATGACGGCGGATCTCGGCGGCGTGGTGCAGTGGAGACTCGGCGCCCGATGCGCGGTGATGGACTCGCGCAGGTGGAGGCAGTTGTCTGGCGTCATGGTGGCGTCGATGACAGAGTGGCCTGACAAGGTAGAAGCCTCAATATTTGCTCTGAAGACGGACCTGTGGAAGATGGCGGCGACGATACATGTGAGTGCGTCAGACCAGTTTATGCCCCAGACCCGTTATGTGGCTCGGCTAAGGCTTCTGGCTTTTGATGATAGGCTTAGGTGAGTGGTCCGGGTATTTGGCCCAGGTAGCACCCCTTCATCATATGGATAGGAGTAGTGGCATATGTTGCCAAGATGGCGGATTCAGGCATATTGTTGTAATACTTTGTAAGGTCCTCGAGAATAATCAATAAAGTGGCCGTATGCATCTCCTAGATGCAGAGGCCGGGGGTCATCCTCCTTTTCTAAAAAAAACATCCGGGGTGAAAACTTTTGTTCTGATCTTTATTGGTGGGGCTGAGCAACGACATACTTGCGTCGTTTTCTTGTTGAAGGTGTTGTCTTCTTTTTGATGTGCTGACCTTCACTGGTTGGTCTCGGTATCCTGGATGAAAATCCTTGTCCTGCCCATCCCTGAACGGACATGGTGACGACGTTTATCTCTTCTTGAAGACGTTGCCGCGGAAGAAGTCTGACTTAGTCGTTGGTGTTAATTTCACATATTGTAATGGTGAAGCCGTGGTTGTCCATGTTCTGTACTCTTCTCTTTGATGTATTTGGTTTTGTTACCTTGCATCAACTTTAATAAAAACGGTGGTGTGCATCACAGTGATGCAGAGACCAGAGTTTTCAACCTCCTTTTTGAGAAAAATGGACAGGTTGCATGCGGTGGCAGGTATGGCAGTCAATGCTCGTCACCAGAAGATATATGTTGGCGGTGGCGTGGTAGGTTACCAGGACAGTAGGCCATGCCGACCTGGAGAAAGCCAGATGATTCGAGTACTACGGAGAGAGGAAAGTAGATAGCCATTTGTGCTTCATAAACATGTACAGCATTTTGTGTGAAGAAACCACTCCACCCATGTCAATCATGGTGGCAAAACTACCGCCCTCGAATAGAGGGTTACACGACATGTGAGTTAAGGTTTATGGGTAAAGTGCTGGGTTTTGATGTTTAGGGGTTTAGGTAGACTGAGCATGGAAGCTCAGGAGATAAATTGAATTATTGGACATTGTACCAAGATTATTTAGACCTACAGTGCTAATGTTTCAGTAAGAATGGCAGAAATCCTAAAAATGGCAATTAAACTATATGATAGTCTAGTACCGTGTCCATGGAAACTCTTGTATCAGTTTTTGCTTCTGACAATTATGCTTTCGTGATTTGCTTGCTCCAGTAAGTATTTTATATATGAAAAAATCAGTATATATTTTTGTTGAGATGATATTGAACCCTCTTATTTAGGTCAATCTTGTCGAGTGGCTTAAAATGATGATAGCCAACCGGAGAGCAGAAGAAGTGGTTGATCCAATCCTCGAGGTTAGGCCAACAATTAGGGCTCTTAAGCGAGCTCTGTTGATCGCACTAAGGTGTGTTGATCCTGACTCTGAAAAGAGACCTAAGATGGGCCAGGTTGCTAGGATGCTTGAGTCTGAAGAAGTTCCATTCCGGGAGGTAATGCTTAAAATCCTACTCTAATAATGTGTGCTATAACACAAATTTTGCCTAACATGTCTCTTCTTAAAAGGACCGGAGAAACCGGAGGAGTCGCACAGGAAGCATGGACATCGAATCTATTACAGAGGGGACAAATTCGGCTGAATTTGCAATCAAGGTAGAAAGGACTGGCAGCTCAAGATCAGACCGGTCTCAGACCTGACGTTTACGAGTCTATCTTGCATCATGGGCACTCATGCTCGTTGATCAGTCCGAGAAATGATGTTCATCACTAAGGTGATTACCTGTAGGAAATATTAGTGGGTTAATGAAGGCACGCCCAGATTTTACTAGCTGAAGTTTAGGCCGAGCTGTTAGATCGAGCAGAAGCATTCTTGTAGGAAGAATTCCCTGGTATTTTGTTCAATTGTTGTGTGCTGTATATGTGTGTGTTGGTGACTGGGATGATCATGCTTGTGAACCGGGATGTTCCTGCAGTTTGTGACGGTGGACCATTCTTTATGTTCTTTTCTGTTTTTTTGGCTCTTGGATTGTTACCCTGTGAGTTCTGTTTTTTGCGTGCTTCTGTTGAAAAATGTCATCGTTTGTTGGGCAAACTACGTAAGAGCAACTCCAACGGGCCGATCCAAACGGACGATGATTTCGTCCGTTTTTTGTCTGTTTAGGTCGGACGTCCGCCCTGTTTTTCATATGGGTTGGCAGCGCGCCCAACGTGCTAACCCATATGTGCAGGGTGGCCTGGCCGCCCAATTTTGCATTGCATTCAACATATTATGAAATGAAAATTTAACAAACAAAATAGTCCATCCAAATAAATAATATAGTTTACAGGCCAAATAAAAATAAAAATGTTTTACATAGTTTTACAAACGAATAAAAGAAGATACATCTATTGGTTGCCAACAGGATTTTGAGATATCAGTTGAGCTATTGTGTGCCTGACCCGGCCCTGTGTCGCCCCCCCCCTGCGGGCGACCCGGGCGCCCAACCCTAGCCGCCGCCGAACCCAACCCCCACCTCCTTCCTCTCCTTTCGCCGCCGGGCAAAGCATGTGCGGTGCCGGCGGCGGCGGGATCTCGTTTGACCTCGCCTGGAACAGGGGCCGCGGGGGGCTGCTTCTTCGGGCGCGGAGGCGGAGCTCGGCGGCCGGCGCGTCGGGTGGCGCGCGCTGGTGGTCGGTGCGGGGCGGCACGGCCTGCTGTCCGGTGGCGGCACGTCACGGAGGAGCACGCGGGCCGGTGGTGACACAGTGTTCTTCGCGGCGGTGCTTGTTCTGGTCAGATCCGTGCCGGCTGATCTGAGGCGGCGGCCTTGCTGGGGCGGACGGCGCTCCCCCGGCAGCGGGGAGTGCTTGTCGGTGAGGTAGACCGGATCTCCTCGGCTGCGCGGGCAGCGAGGTCTCGGTGGGCGCTGGTCATGGCGCGGGGAGGCCCCGGGCTCCCCTCGTCAGATCGGAGGCGATCTGGTCCGCTCGTGTTGCATGACCTCCGGCCAGCCTGGATCTCCGGCGTGCACGCGCCTGCTGATGTTGTGTCTGGTTCGGAGGTGGCGGCAGGGTGCTTGGCCGGGGGAAACCCTTGGCCGTCGGTGGCGGTCACGACGTCGATGGCGTCCCAGACGCCATTCCCTCCTTGGTGGCGGCCGTGGCTAAACCTCTCCTGCCTCTCCCCTTCCCCTGCGCCCGGGTGAAAACCCTAGCCCCGGTGGCTAAGCGGCGGCGGCGCCACAGTGTCGTCACCTTCTTGAAGGCGCCGACTTGGGCATGAGGATGCTGAGTGTACATGACGAGCTTATCTGGTTCCTGGTGGCGGCCTGTCTGATCTACCGCGTCGCTACGCCGGGCATGTCTCGTGACTGTGATGCTTATCTTCCAGTCGTGTTTCCGATGGCGACCTCGCCCTTCCTCACCTTGTACTTGCCGTGGTGTAGCGGTTCTTCATCTCACTCATTGATGGTGGCGGAGATCGGCGGCATGGCGCTGTCGAGGCTCGGCGTCCGATGCGCGGAGATGGACTCGCGCAGGAGGAGGTAGCTGTCTGGCGTCATGGTGAGGTCGATGGCAGAAGTGGCCTTCATAAAGTAGAAGACTCAATATAATCTGAAGACGGACTTGTGGAAGATGGCGGAGATGACACAAGAGTGTGTTTGACTGGATTGTGCCCCAGACCCGGTATGTGGCTCGGCTGGGGCTTCCGGCTTTTGATGTTAGGTTTAGGTGAGTGGTTTGGGTAGTGGCCCATCTAGCATCCCTTCATCATATGGATAAGAGTAGCGGCATATGTTGCCAAGATGGTGGATTCAGGTCTATTGTTTGTAATACTTTGTAAGGTCCCCGAGAATAATTAATAAAGTGGCCGTATGCATCTCCCAGATGCAGAGGCTGGGGGTCATCCTTCTTTTCTAAAAAAAATTGGTTGCCAACATGAGTCCACATATACTCAACCAAATTATTTTGCAGTTGCACGTGATTTTCCCAATCACGCATGTCTTCATGAAACTGAGTGAACCGCTCAAATGTTGCCGCTACTCCATGCTCAGGCACAACATTCTCACCCTGAAACTGGAAGCCTTGATCGTACAGACGTTCCGGGCGCTCGTCTTCTACGATCTTATTGTGCATGATCACACAAGCAGTCATCACCTCCCATAATTTCTGCGCGCTCCAAGTATTAGCAGGATACCGAACGATGCCCCATCGAGATTGCAAAACACCAAAGGCACGCTCGACATCCTTTCTAGCACTCTCTTGCTCTTGGGCAAATCTTTTCCTTTTCTCTCCAACAGGGTTGGGTATTGTCTTTACAATAGTGGTTCACTGAGGATAGATACCGTCACCCAAATAGTACCATTTGTCATAGTTGTGGCCGTTGACAGTAAATTTCACCGGTGGGTTGTTGCCTTCGGCAAGCCTAGCAAACACCGGTGAGCGCTGAAGCACGTTGATATCATTGTGTGATCCAGCCATGCCAAAGAAAGAGTGCCAGATCCAGAGATCTTGAGACGCCACGGCCTCTAGTATGACAGTGCAAGCCCTGACATGTCCCTTATACTGCCCTTGCCAAGCAGAAGGGCAATTCTTCCACTCCCGGTGCATGCAGTCTATGCTGCCAAGCATCCCCGGGAAGCCCATGCTAGCATTCATCGCCAACAAATGGGATGTATCTGCAGCTATCGGCTCTCTCAAGTACTCAGGGCCAAACACAGCAATCACAACCTTGTAGAACTTATACAGGGACTCTAGGCATGTAGACTCGCTCATACGGACGTACTCGTCAATGAGATCACCGGGCACTCCGTATGCAAGCATTCGGATGGCGACATTGCATTTCTGATAAGAGGATAAACCAATCTTGCTGACGGCATCCTCTTTGCACTCGAGGTAGTCATCATAACCGACCACTCCCTCTCTAATACGGTTGAAAACATGCCTACTCATGCGGAACCGGCGGCGGAATTTGTGATGTTTGAACAACGGGTTTGTTGTATCAAAGTAGTCCTTCCAGAGAAGGAAATGCCCGCTCTCTCGGTTACGATTAAACGCCGGAAGGTGGCCCGAAATGGAGCCACGGAACAACGGCCGCTGGTTGTTGAGGTGGTGATGGACCAACACGGAAGCCAATATCTCCTCCTCGTCGTTGGACGACGAATCATCGGAGTCGCAAATAAAATTGTGGAAAAAGAACTCGTTGGCGGAGTCCATTTTCGTACCTTGGCAAACTGTCGAACAACTTGCGGGCGTCGAAGAAGGAGACGGCCGGCGAGGGGAGACGCGGCGCCCACAGACCAGCTAGCTGCCCTGCCGACGTCCGACGAGTGTGACAGCGTTCGACGAGCGTGCCGGTCGTATGTAGCGGGGGCGGCAAGGCGTCTTCTTGGTCGCGGGCGGCTGTGCGGTGGGGGAAGCGGCAGCGGGGACTAGTTTACTCTCCGACGGCGGCGGGCGACTGGGGGCAGGGGCGGCGTTGCTGGGCGGATGTGGAGGCGGCGGCAGCTGGAAGAGTCGCCGCAAAAATGGGTTGCGACGTCGGTGACGGAGAAGGCAGGGGGCGAGGGTTGCTTGTTGGCCAGGGGAAGGAGGCCAATGTGCCGCAGACCAGCGGGCCTGGGGACAGGATGTAACACCCCGCACTACTAGAAAAGGGCTATAGATGGGATTGACACTAATGGCGCACCTGACAAGCGGTGCGCCACCACCATCTGATACGCCATTAGAGTTGAAACTACTAATGGCGCACCTGTCACAGGGTGCGCCATTAGTATCCATTTTTTTTGAACTAGTGCGCCTGTCCAAACATATTGATGGCGCATCCGGACAAAGTGCGCCATTACTAGTTGTAACTAGTAATGGCGCACCTGCCGAGAAGTGCGCCACTAATGTTGTTTTTTTTATTATATTTTTTATTCCCTTTTTTTGCAAAACTACTAATGGCGCACTGTTTCACCGTGCGCCATTACTAGTTCAAACTAGTAATGGCGCACTGCGGGAAAGTGCGCCATTAGTAATTTTTTTTTGCAAAACTACTAATGGTGCACCACCAGATGGTGCGCCATTAGTAACCTGGATTACTAATGGCACATTTGGAGCTGGTGCGCCATTAGTAAGTGGGCAGCAACAAGATATTTTGGGGAGCCTCTCCTACCCACACTCACTTTCTCCCCACTTCATTCTCCCCACCTCCTCCTTGTCTCGGGTGCCTCCTCTTTTTCACCTCATTTCCACCATAGATTCATTCAATTTAAGTGGTTAAATTACCTTGTTTTGATAGGTAAGTAATGGGAGAAGCTATATTTATGTATTTCTCCCTACAACAATGTGCACATGCACTTTTTATGGCCTAGCTAGATCTATGTATGTTCGTGGTGTTGCATATGTTTGTGGTGTTGCATATGTTTGTGGTGTTGCATATGTGTTTGTGTTTGGAGGTGTACCGGTATTTGAAATGCGATAGTTGCCAATATTTTGCCGGAATGTTGATTCATTTCCGTTTCGGCGAGAATTTTGGCATTAAGCATTCTTTTTGGTCCTATTTTTAGGGAAAGTCATGCCAAATTTTTTTCTTGGTTCTAAAATATCGTTTTGCTCTACCCCGCAGGCGACCATGGTCCGCATGATGACCGAAGGCATCGTGAATAGGTTTTTGAGGTCCGCGAAGGCCGAGATGCTTCAAAAGAACGAGACGGAGATAAGATGTCCGTGTCGAAGATGCAAGCTGAAGAGCCTTATTGCGGACCCGGAATCCGGGCAGGTGCGGGACCACCTGCTCTTGCGTGGTTTCATGGATGGCTATCGGTGGCAAGGTGATGAAGATGACTACGAAGTCGTCCATGGGGGCCGGGCAAGAAATGAGGAAGGGCAGCAAGACAACCACCGCGGCTCGGGCGGGCGAGAAGACGAAGAATCCCCAGGAGATGATCACAACGGTGATGCTGTACACAGTCATCATGTAGAAGATGCAGGACATGATGATGAGGAAGATGCCGGAGCAGACGACGCTGGACCATCGATGGGCTGGGTGCAGGACCCTCATATTCAAGAGCTGCTTCTCAAGCAGACGGATAACGCAAGAGCTGCCGCCCGAGAGAAAGCCAAGATGGATCAACTTGAGTTAGACGCGGTCACTCCATTGTATGAAGGATGCAGGCCCGAGGATACCCGCCTGAAAGTAACGCTCATGGCTCTGGAGATGAAGGTAAACACAAAATGACCGACGCATGCTTCGACGAGAACATGTCATTCTGGCACGAACGTCTTCCCAAGGGGAACAAGTGCCCGACCAGTTTGGAGGAGGCGAAGAAAATCGTGTGTCCTCTGGATTTACCGCACGTGAAATACCATGTGTGCATGAACAATTGCATCATTTATCGGGACGAGCACGCGGAGTCTACCATATGTCCGGTGTGCGGCGTCACTCGATACAAGAAGAGGAAGAAAGCTCCTCGAAAAGTGGTGTGGTACTTTCCAATCACTCCTTGTCTGCAGCGGTATTTCGCGGACCCTAAGGTAGCAAAGCTCCTGCGTTGGCACGCGGATAGGGAGGAGAAGAAGCGAGAAGATGACGCAAATGACCCGGAGATAGATAAAAAAGACAAGATGCTGAGTCACCCTAAGGATGCGAGCCAGTGGCAAGCGTTGAACTTCGAAAACCCAGAATTTGGGAACGATCCAAGGAACATCGTGCTGGGCGCGAGCACCGATGGAGTCAATCCGTTTGGCAGCCAGAGAAGCACACATAGCACCTGGCCTGTGTTTGTGTGGATGTACAACCTTCCCCTCTGGTTGTGCATGAAGAGGAAGTACATTCACATGAGTATACTAATTGAAGGACCGAAACAACCAGGGAACGACATCAATCTGTATCTGGGGCTGCTAAAAGAGGAGCTTGACACGCTATGGAAAACGCCAGCCAATACGTGGGACGCCGCAGAGAAAGAATATTTCCCTATGAGAGCCGCACTGCTCACGACGGTGCACGACTATCTCGGTTACGGATATGTCGCGGGGCAGGTGGTCCACGGATTTTCTGGATGCGTCAGGTGCATGGATGACACAATATATCGCCAGCTAGATAAAGATCCCGGGTCTTTGAAAACCGTGTTCATGGGACATCGAAGGTGGCTTCGCGACGATGACCCGTGGAGAAAACGCAAGGATCTGTTCGATGGTGAAACCGAACCCCGAGGACGCCCGCGTACGAGGAGCGGCGAGGAAATAGACGAGCTGTTGAAAAATCGGAAAGACTGCCCACTGCCGGGAAAGAAGCAAAAGGCGCCAGAGCCGGGAAAGAAGCGAAAGGCGCCAGAGCCGCTGCTGAAGGTATGGAAAACGAGGTCTGTTTTCTGGGACTTGCCATACTGGAAGATCCACCGTGTGCCTCACAGCCTTGATGTCATGCATATCACGAAGAACGTGTGCGAGAGTCTGCTTGGTACCCTGCTCAACATGCCAGAGAGGACCAAAGATGGGCCGAAAGCAAGGGCAGACTTGAAATCAATGGGCATCAGGCAGGAGCTTCACACTATATATGATGATCATGATGATGATGATGAGGCGAAGCAGGACACGGAAAGTCGTCGCAAAGGCAAGAAGGCCAAGAAGACCGGAAATGACTACCCTCCCGCGTGCTTCACTCTAAGTCAGGAGGAGATCGAGCAGTTTTTCACCTGCCTCGTAGGAGTAAAACTTCCTTACGGTTACGCAGGGAAGATAAGCAGATACCTAGACCCAGCGAAGCAGAAGTTCAGCGGGATGAAGTCTCACGACTGTCACGTGCTGATGACGCAGATACTTCCAGTTGCAATCCATGGGATCATGGATGCGCATGTCCGTGAAACCCTATTTGGCCTATGCAACTTTTTCGACATCATCTCTCGGAAGTCTGTTGGCGTGAGGCAACTCAGAAGGCTAC
Organism: Triticum monococcum; assembly: GCA_034509565.1. NCBI lineage: Eukaryota > Viridiplantae > Streptophyta > Magnoliopsida > Poales > Poaceae > Triticum > Triticum monococcum. Next base: position 484,043,882 of record CM067843.1, read on the forward strand.
AGGAAGAGATCATGGTGATACTATGCGAGCTTGAGATGTACTTCCCGCCCGCATTCTTCGACGTTATGGTGCATCTGCTGGTCCATATCGTGGACGATATCATCCAACTCGGGCCGACGTTCCTGCACAGCATGATGCCGTTCGAAAGGATGAATGGTGTCATCAAAGGATATGTTCGCAACATGTCACGTCCAGAGGGAAGCATAGCCAGGGGCTTTCTGACCGAAGAGTGCATCTCCTACTGCACGAATTATCTAGGCATCGAGAACCCCGTTGGTCTGCCCGTCAACAGGCACCTCGCAGGCTCGCTGGATGGGGTCACCGTGAGGGTCGTCGCGAAATGCATGTCGACTTCGAGGGTCGACTCGCCGACTTTGAAAGAGCAAACCTAGTCGCGCTACAACACATAGACGTGGTCGATCCTTGGGTGGTAGAGCACAAAACCTTTATTAACAAGACGTACAATGACCGAGGCCAACAGAGGACGGATGGAGATATACTCAAAGAGCACAACTCATGTTTCACGCGTTGGTTCAAGCAGAAGCTTCTGTCGTGCCCTTTACATGAGGATTCTTCCACGGAAGAACAACTCATATTCGCCTTGTCACAGGGCGCCGAGCACAACCTGATGACCTATGAGGCGTACGATATCAATGGCTACACATTCTACACCGAGGCCAAGGACATGAAGAGCGATGGTTATCAGAACTCTGGGGTAACGATGGAATCCTACACCGGTAACGACAAGGACAGATACTACGGAAGGATCGAGGAGATCTGGGAGCTGAGCTATGCTGGAGAGAAGGTCCCGATGTTCCGTGTCAGATGGGCCAAGAGCGTCCTAAAAGAAGACCGGTATTTCACCACCATGGTTATACCCGAAGCCAAATCCAAGACCGCGGGCGCAAACGTCACCGCGAAAAATGAGCCATGGGTACTGGCTTCCCAAGTGGACCAATGCTTCTTCATTACCGACCCGTCAAAGCCCAGTCGTGTTGTCGTGAGGAGAGGCAAAAGGAAGATCATAGGAATGGATGGAGTAGCCAATGAGCAAGACTTCGACAAGTACGGCGACCCGAGGATCGAACATGACGACGATGATGAAGTAGCAGCATACACCACAAGAAGAAGAAGGACCACCCTACCTAAAGGACGTCCGTTCCACAGAAGAACTCCATTTGCGAAAAAGAAGGGCAAGAAGATTGTGAACAGATAGCTAGCTAAGATCGATTGTATTTAAATCGTAGCCTTCATTTCTCGATTGTATTTCATGGGCACTTTTTGAACTATCATGAATATTTTTAAATTTCATGGACACTCGATCTCGATCCCCCTCCATCTCGATCGCTATCCCACCTCGCCAGATCCGGTCCCCCTCGCCGCCGAGCACCCCCCGGTCCACCGGCCGCCGCCGACCCCCCACACCCTCGATTCCCCTACTCAACCGCCGCCGCCGACCCCCCGCACCCTCGATTCCCCTACTCAACCGCCGCCGCCGACCCCCCGCACCCTCGATTCCCCTACTCAACCGCTGCCGCCGACCCCCCGCACCCCGCGCACCCTCCCCCGCTCCACTGGCATTACTGTTTGATGATATTATTTAAAAAATTATTACTGTCTTATAAAAAAATATTACTGTTATGATTTAAACAAGTTTGAACATATTTAAACACAAACTAGATGACACCCTGCGCGTTGCGGCGGGAATTTGTAGAAAGCGACTATAATGAGAAAATATGAAGGGGGAGCAATCTCTAAATCTAAAAGGTAATATAATTATATAAAAATATGAAGGTTCGGAATCACAAACATTAAGACCTCAAATGCATGTTTTATTATTTTCTACTTGCAATGGGCAGAGTATTAGCGAGTAGAAAACACCAACTACCTAAGCATAGCAATATCATGCACCGACTACACAAATTCGATGATACAGTTCTTTCATAGCAGCTGCGTTTGTTGACCAACTATAAGGATGCAAGGTACTATCAGAGTGATGCTTCACAGGTGTAGTAATGCAAGATTGTTCAGTAACGTGAGTAATTTCTGCAGTAATATGTTGCTGGTCATCATTAGAACTAATGTGGTGATTTAACAGAGCTATCAAGATTCAAGAGAGGCAAAAGTATTTGCACTAATCCTATCACAATTTCCAAAGGCATATAAAAGTGGTGAGACGGATTTTGGCTTTGAACTAATGGTGTCACTCAAAACGAAGATTATAGTTTTGAAGAAAAAATTTAAACATATATAATCCAGATTACACACATGTAGGTGCATGAATGACTGAAGCTGCTCCACTGCAGAAACGTATGGCAAACAACATCGTATGACAGAAAAAAAATTAATGTTGTATATGAGTATAAAAACAGATCATATAAAAAGGGTTAGTGACTTAGTGTATAGTTACACCATTGCAAATAAAGTGTACCAATCAAGCACTGCTAGCTCTGCCTGCAAGTAAATTAGAAAGATATAAAGATAATCTCTATGGAAATCATGTTAGTATTTACAGAACCTAAATTAAATTATGGCATGCACCCTGTATATTGGTATAAGAAATCAGTATGCTCTCCATTGCATAAAAATACATGAGCAGATGAGCAAAAAGGTAAGAAAAATAGAAAACCCGAACCTATTTCATTGAAGCATAAAATCAGTACCCATACTATTTGGTTGGCCGGGCACTCGCACCTGCCATCGCCCATGCATAGGTGTTCCTGGCGCCGGCGTCCGTGCCGTGGAGATCGAAGCACGCTGCAGAAGTGCTCGATGACCACGTACTGGTCTATGAGCACCATCATGAGGGGGCCTTTCTTGCGGAGAGCACCTCCCGCGAGCTGGAACATCTCGAACAGGGTTAGTGACTTGTTGAGGAAGTAGTGCAGTAGTGCTCATCAGAGACATGACCGCCCAGAAGGACATTGGTCGCCGCGTTCGTGGTAGCGGCGTGGCCCAAATCATCAGTATTATGGCAGCAGTGCGTGGGTCTCCGATGGCGATAGACCCATAGCTGGCGGCGGCGCAAGATGGAGAAGAGAGAGAGACGGCACTGGAAAGATGAGAACAACTGGTCGAGATTTTGTTTAGGAATGGCTGGAGATTTATTCCCGAGGTGAAGGAACCGTCCCAGAGTATCAATCAAAGCAGTGTCCTTTTCACATTCCATGTTAATAGCTAGCAAGATACTTTACGATTCTACATTGATATCTGTATAGTTACACCATTGCAAATAAAGTGTACCAATCAAGCACTGCTAGCTCTGCCTGCAAGTACATTAGAAAGATATAAAGATAATCTCTATGGAAATCATGTTAGTATTTACAGAACCTAAATTAAATTATGGCATGCACCCTGTATATTGGTATAAGAAATCAGTATGCTCTCCATTGCATAAAAATACATGAGCAGATGAGCAAAAAGGTAAGAAAAATAGAAAACCCGAACCTATTTCATTGAAGCATAAAATCAGTACCCATACTATTTGGTTGGCCGGGCACTCGCACCTGCCATCGCCCATGCATAGGTGTTCCTGACGCCGGCGTCCGTGCCGTGGAGATCGAAGCGCGCTGCAGAAGTGCTCGATGACCACGTACTGGTCTATGAGCACCATCATGAGGGGGCCTTTCTTGCGGAGAGCACCTCCCGCGAGCTGGAACATCTCGAACAGGGTTAGTGACTTGTTGAGGAAGTAGTGCAGTAGTGCTCATCAGAGACATGACCGCCCAGAAGGACATTGGTCTCCGCGTTCGTGGTAGCGGCGTGGCCCAAATCATCAGTATTATGGCAGCAGTGCGTGGGTCTCCGATGGCGATAGACCCATAGCCGGCGGCGGCGCAAGATGGAGAAGAGAGAGAGACGGCACTGGAAAGATGAGAACAACTGGTCGAGATTTTGTTTAGGAATGGCTGGAGATTTATTCCCGAGGTGAAGGAACCGTCCCAGAGTATCAATCAAAGCAGTGTCCTTTTCACATTCCGTGTTAATAGCTAGCAAGATACTTTACGATTCTACATTGATATCTGTCCGTGAAATGACTGCATGCGCGTATTGATTGTTTGCATGCAGAGTATAGTAGTAATAGACATTTTCTATTGCTAATTATCTTGCATGCGTGGTCTACTAGAGATTATGACCGCGTTGGTTACGATGGGATAGGCTGCATGTCTCAAGTACGGTTCCATTAGTGGAGAACTGATGATATGGCAAGATGATGTGGATAGCCTGCATGTTAAGAGAAATCATGTAGTGGGGTGCTCCTATTTAGATATAGTAGATAAGGATCAAACCGCATTTTAAATGCATAAAAAAAATTTGTGGAGCCTAGGAATTGAACCCAGGACCTCCTGGTGTGAGAACTAGCTGCTGACCAGTCAAGCTAGTAGAGGCAACTTGGTGTGTATCAGGTCAGGTGGAAGATAACCTGTTGGCTCGAGCAGAAATAAAAAAATACTAATGGCGCACCACGGTGAGGTGCGCCATTAGTATGGATGTACTTATGGCGCACCGAGGGATGGTGCGCCATTAGTATTGTGCCATTGCTATAAGAAAAAAACCTACTAATGGCGCACCACGGTGAGGTGCGCCATTAGTATGGATGTACTTATGGCGCACCAAGGGGTGGTGCGCCATTAGTATTGTGCCGCCCCCATCCATATTTCCTCCCGGCCCCTCCCTATCCCCTCTCTCTCCCTCGCCCTCGCCCTCGATCCCCTTCCCCTCTCCTCTCCCGACGCCGCCCTCTCCTCTCCCGACGCCGCCGCCCCGCCGCCCCGTCGTCCTCGTCTCCCCGCCGCCCCGTCGTCCTCGTCTCCTTGGCGCCGCTCTCCCCGTCGCGTTGGACGCCATCGCCCCGCCGCCCTCGTCGCCGGTGGCCCGGACGCCGCCCCGTCCACACCACCGTCGCTAGAGCACCACCACCACCCGGACCTCGTCGCCTCCCGGACCTCGTCGCACCACCACCACCCGGACCTCGTCGCCCCACCTCGCCGCCCCGTCCACACCACCGCCCCCGTGAGCTCCCCCTCCTCCTCTCCCCCTCTCCCCCTCTGTTGCTTGCTGCTTGCTGCTTGCTTGTAGTTCACTAATGCTGCTTGCTGCTTGCTGAAGAAATTTTTAATATTTGTTACAATGCTGCTTCCTGCTTGTTGAAGAATTTTTTAATATGTCTGTGTGTTCAAGGATTAGGGTTCATGCATACTAGTACTACTCATCCCGCCCTTCTCTGCAATTAGGATTTGCTACAGCCTGCGATGGTAAAAAGCCTGAACCTCCTATTGGATAACTTTACTTGATATCCTATTAATAGGTCTGTGTGCAAAACCGCAATAGTGACCATGGTTTTGCATTTGTTATAGCCTGCTATTGTCAAAAGGGATGAACCTAAATATATGCTACCGTAGCACTATTAGCCGTTATGGAAAAGTTCAGTTAGGTATGAGATGTGTGGCCTTAGCTGGGAGATTTCTTTTGCTTCCATGTGCTTGTATGGCTACTCTTGCATTCAGAAGAAAATTATATGTTAACCATCTGATGGTTGTACCCTGCTATAATGAATAAAACTAGATGCTCTTGATCGCTGTATGGTGTCATAATCAGATGAACATAAACACCTGAAGTAAAGTATGCAGCATATAAAAGGAGAACTAATTATAAATAGGAAGCAGTGCATCCTTGTATCCCTGTATCTACATGTCCGGATAAACTAGCTTCTTGATGCAACCACTTTATTCTGATAGTGCTAATGTTGATTTGGCATTTTACATTGTCTCCTGAATTTGTCTTTTCCCCTTGCTGCTATGTGGTGTGGTGAACTCAGACCTGCTTGGTGCTATATGGTGTGGTGATTTCATACCCACTTGGCTGTTTTCTTTTTAAAGGTTGCTGCCCTTTTTTATATAATAGAATATGGGTTCCATGAATTGTCTATCTGACCTTTGTCTACATTCCTTTAAAATTCTTCAAGTGAAATTGCATCCTGCACCGTGTGTTTGTCAATCTAAGTTGAAATTGCATCCTGCCTACAAATCTGAAAGTGAACTGCCACATGCCTTCTGATTGAATCTTTGTTTGCAAAAATGCTGTTGTACTGTAGATGAACTGCCACATGACTGCTAGTATGACATTAGTTGGAGGTCACCTTTTTTTTGGGGTAGTTTTTGTTTGGAGATTGCAATTGGAATTGTTGTATTTGGTGCATCTGTCAGTCAACTGCTGCTGACCATATGATACTGCTTGGAGATGCATATATTGTTTCACCTCTTCACATGCCAATGTATTTTCCATGTTGTGATGAAGGCCTTTTTTGCCTTGTCCACCCGAGAGGCCCTTGAGTTTGCTGGAATGTCGATTAACTTCCGTTCCGGCAAATTCGGGTACTCCATATGTCCTATTTTCAGCAAAGGTCATGCTGAAATTTTCCGTGAATTTTAGCACGACTTTGCTAAAAATAGGACATATGGGGTACTTGTGACTAATGCATGGGCCGAGGTATCTTAGTAGTTAATTAAGTAGGATCAAGTGCCCCTTTATTCTAGCTGCATTAAACCATAGGCGACAATAGAGCCAAGTGATTAGGCCCAACTTAGAATTCTCCTCGGTGTCGACAAACCCTAAATGATGAGACCATGATCTTGTTCCTTGACAATAACCAACTTTTTGACCAAACTTTGTTCCTATTTAGAGAGAAACATGGCCAACAACGATGAGGCCGGGGGTTCGGGCGTCAAGGCATTCTGGGAGCTGTCCCAGGAGATGGAGGAACAACCTCACTTGTATGAGGCCGCCGCCTTCCCCACCGATCCTGAGACCACTGATGGTACCGCCGAGGATGACCCCACTGATGCCACCACTGATGATGCCGCCGAGGATGCCACCACTGATGATGGCGGCGCACACACAGATGGCAGCCAACCGAAGAGGCAACGGAAGGACCGGCGCCCGACCGTGCTCCGCACCCTCAAGGAGGAAGTTACTTAAGTGGACTCCGACGGGAATCCAACGGCGCCCGAACGAATAGTCAAGGGGTACTCGCTTCAGCTCGGGTGCATTCTCCGGAGCACCGTCTCAATCAACATCGAGAACCTCAGGCATCCTGACCGAGGGAATTTGCGCAACCTCCTCTTCACGAAGCTGCACGAACGATACAAGTTCCCCGCTGAATTTGAAAACACAAGCCTCAAAGGGAATAAAGTGAACAATTCTGCCCTCACGAAGATGAGCACGGCCCTGTCTACTTGGAAAAGCAATGTGAAGAGAATGATCCAGAAAGGTGAGAGTTATGAGAAGATCAAGGAGAAAAATCCTTCGATCACCGAAGATGACTACAACGACTTCAAGATCAATTGCTCAAGCACCGCAAGCTCCGATTCAAGTAAGTGGGGGAAAGAAATGCGGGAGCTGAACTTAGGGGAACACACACTCGGTCCCGGCGGTTACAGAGTGGCGGAGCCTATATGGGACAAGGAGGATGCGGACCGTGCCGAGCAAGGCCTACCGCCCGTCTTCGATAAATACGGTGACAAGCAGACCAGGAACTTTGTCAGGGCCCGGTACAAGAAGGACCCGAAAACAAAGGAGCTTACCACGGATCCGAAGACCAGGGAGCTTGAGCTTGTTCTGGTAAGGAATACACCCCCGCGTAATTAGCTTCATATGGTTGCATTCTAATTAATGAAGCCAAATTTCTAAATGGTTCACATTCCTTCCGCAGGCGACTAAAAGCAGTAGCGCGGGGTCGACTAAGAGCAACCCTTGGGGCACCACTCTAAATAGGGCGTTGAATGTAATGAAGAACAAGGATGAGCTCAGTAAGCCGACGTCAGCTGGTCGTGTGGCCGGCAAAGGCTTGTCAACAAAATGGTCGTCATACTATAACACTGGTGGGCGAAAGGAGAAAAAGACTAGCTCGGAAAGCCAGGCGCGCGAGGTTCAAGAACTCAGGGCACAGGTGGCGCGGATTCTGAAGATGGTCCAAGAGCAAGTGGAACAACAACTCGGAAGGACGATCACCGCCATTGTGCCTACCTTGATCCAGGGGATTAGTGCGTGGATTGCGGGCGGCCAATAGGGGCTGCCCCCGATTCCTAGCTTCACGTCCAGCAACTCGCAGAACGCGATGGCGGGGCCATTGGTGTCTCCGACGGAGGCGGCATTGGTGTCTCCGACGCCGGCACGGGAGCTTAATGCACTCGGGTGTACGCCGGCCGGCACCTCTGCAGCAAGCGGCCCCTCCGTCAACTGCACGCCCGCCGTTGGTGGTGCCTTGACATTAGCCGAGATCGACGCCATCATCACGGTAACTAATTAAGCCTCTCTCGGCCGGGGACTTCATCTCCTTGCCTTTGACTGGGCATCCCTGGCGCCCTACATGTTTTCACAGGGCGCCGCCGATGTTCCGTGCACTCCACTGCACTTCGTGAACAACGAGTTGGTCGATGTCGCCAAGGGCAAAATTGTTCAACCGGGCAACCCCTTGTTCCACGGTACCCAGATGCCACCCAACTTGTTTAGGGTTCAACTGGTTCGGGTGCTGCCAGGCTGCGACGAGTTGTTACCTCCGATTCGACCCGTCGGGGCCGACGATGATGACGTGATGACCCTCAGCGCCTGCCTAAGCTGGCCCCTGCTTTGGCCGAAGAGCCAGATTCGTTTGGGGGCGGGGGACACCACCCCAAAGACAACACCGCCGGTCGTGCCGGCGCCAAGTCGGCCCCATGGCAAGACCGCCGCAACGGTGCCGGACATCCCTATGCCACTGGATCCAAACATGCATATGGCACAGGATCAGGACGACGACGATGACGATACATTTGCCAACATCGATCAGTACTTTGCCGATCATGGGTACGGTGGCGACTTCATGGGGCCTCCTTCTCAAGAACCCAACCCAACAAAAGACGTGCGCGATCTAGCTGGTACCGCGGAGAAGCCAAGTTGCAACAGGCGTCGTCTAGCGTTCAGCTCTCAGGAGACGCCTCCAGCTGCCGACTTCACCGAGCCTCAGATAGGCGAGGAGCGAAATATTATCAGCCCCAACACACTCAAGAAGGCGGTCTGTGAGCAGAACTCGGTCCCATTATAGGAGAAGAAGAAGGCACGCAAAAGAAAGACTAACAAGGGTGCGGGCCAGCCGGCACCGAGTACGATCCGTGCTCAGGACGGGCCACCTGCACCTGAGGATATCTCGAGGAGGGTGCATGTGGCGGGTAGGCCGATGCTACCGAGAAATATGCTCGATGCTGCAACCGGTGCTATGCGGAGTCTGCATGACAGTGTTCTTTCTTTGGAGAAGCGGCGTCTCGGAGAGAAGGATGTGGCATACCCGGTTTTCGCGGCCAAGGTGCCAGAGGGCAAGGGCTTTGTGGATAACTCCATCGGGGGTACGATCGTCCTGCGGTTTGATGACATCCACGCTATGTTGAACCTTCATCCGCTGCACTACACCTTCGTTCGGCTATTTTCGCTGAGTATGGAGATGCGGATCATTCGCGACAAGACCCCGGACATGGTGATAGTCGACCCCTTCTACATGCGTGCCAAGATCTTGGGCAGTGCTGGGGACCGGCAAGTCGCGAGTTCTTACCTCGAAGGCGTCATTCTGGCAAACCAAGATAAGGATAACTTCCTCGTGCCTTACTTTCCCGAGTAAGTCCTCCCCTCAACCGCCCCGTAACATATGAATTCTTAGATTTCGATCATTTTTCTTTTAACATTCCGTGTTTTCCGCAGTGACACACGTTACATGCTCATCCTCCTAAGCCCCAAATATTCCATGGCCACATATTTCGACCCGGACCGTCAGTCGAACGTAGACTACACAAATGTCAAGAAGGTTCTTGATGATGTTCTCCCCGGCTACGTCAAATCTGGAGGCACCATCACCAGGCCTATTCGTAAGTACGGCAAGCACGTGTTCTCCCACAATACGACGTTCTGCTGCGTCAAGCAGCCAACTGGTGGTCAGAAGGGTGCCTACTACGCCATCCATCACATGCGAGCGATCGTACGGGACCATCATCAACTTCTGCTACCGAGTAGACTCAAAGATTGGGCTGCGAGCGTGTCGGCAATCCAGGACACGGACATCAGACAAGAATTCTTTCGCATCCAGTCGGAGTTTGCGGAAATCATCCATCAAGATGTCCTTCGTACCTCGGGGCAGTTCTACCTCAGAAATCAACCATCCAACAGTGACATCGACACAATCCTACAAATGCAGGCTGACAACGCCCGTTGTTTCATGACTCCCACGATAGATGGTGGCTTCATCCACGCTCCGGTCCCTTGAGTCGAGTCGAAAACAGTGATGCTGTGTCTAGTTCTGAAACATCGATTGGCTCATGTTGTAATTAAACTTTAATGAACTTGTAGTATGTCTGTTTGGTTTCGAGAGTCGTTCAACTTAGATGTAATCGATGCTATTAATGTTTTGCTTTTCTCTTCCGATCGTTCTGTTGCATACTTATATGTTGCTTATGTATTGTCTGTGAATTGGTACTAACGTTTCGTTTGGCTACTGCATAGCGATGTCGTGGTATGTCGTGTACAAGGGTAAGGTTCCCGGAGTCTACAACGACTGGGAGGAGTGTCGGAGACAGGTTCACCGATTCAGCGGTAACAGTTACAAAGGGTACACCACTAGGGCCGAGGCCGAATCTAGATACGCCCGCTATCTAGCGGGAGGGGGGAGGGAGCGTTGGAGGAACCGGATGAAGACGAGTTTCATCGTGATGACCGCAGCTCTCTTCTATGTGATGGTAGTTTAGATGATCAATATCGACTTGTAATGTGAAGACAAACTCGCGGTCTCGAGACTTGTAATATAATGTTCTATCTTTGTTCGGTCTTTTCAATTTGGAGACTAATATGATGAATTGTATTCGGAGACTAAAATGATGAATTGTATTCAGAGACTAATCTTCTATTTTATTCGATGAATCTGTTGTTGATGTGTGTTGTCTATATTTTGTCCAATTATACATTTTGTAACCTGTGCAAAAAATAGAAAATTGAAAAATAAAAAAAACCTAATATTCATACTAATGGCGCATCACATCATAGTGCGCCATTAGTATGCCAAAGGATACTAATGGCGCATCATTAAATAGTGCGCCATTAGTATGCCGAAGTTACTAATGGCGCATCCTGTTGTTGTGCGCCATTAGTATGCCAAAGCACCTGGGTATACATGGCCCCCTGGGAGGCATACTAATGGCGCACCGTGGGCTATACTAATGGCGCACCGCATGGTGCGCCATTAGTATACCAGACACTAATGGCGCACCAGTGGTGCGCCATTAGTAAAATATACTAATGGCGTGGTACTAATGGCGCACCACTAATGCGCCATTAATGGCCAAATTAGGTGCGCCATTAGTAGGCCTTTTCCTAGTAGTGCCGGATGTAACTTTCCCAATTTGTACTCCAACTCTTGCCGTTTTCGGCATTAAGTTATTTTATTTTCTCGGGTTCGGGTCTTTGTCTCCGTGTGTTGTTATCGTTGTCATGCATCTCATATCATGTCATCATGTGCATTGTATTTGCATACGTGTTCATCTCATGCATTCGAGCATTTTCCCCGTTGTCCGTTTTGCATTCCGGCGCTTCGTTCTCCTCTGATGGTCTTTTCTAGCTTTCTTTCGTGTGTGGGGATTAAACATTTCCGGATTGGACCGAGACCTGCCAAGCGGCCTTGGTTTACTACCGGTAGACCGCCTGTCAAGTTTCGTATCATTTGGACTTCGTTTGATACTCCAACGGTTAACCGAGGGACCGAAAAGGTCTCGTGTGTGTTGCAGCCCAACACCCCTCCATTTTGGCCCAAAACCCACCTAACTCTGCTCCTCCTTCTAGATCGTTCGATCACGATAGCGTGGCCGAAAACCGCACCTCATTCGGACTCTCCTAGCTCCCTCTATGCCTATTTAAAGACCCCCCGAAATTTCGGATCTCCTCCTCCCCCGAAACCCTAAAACTCTCCCCGCCGACGAGCCGCCGCACGCCGCCGCCTCTCCACACCGGCGACGAGCGCCGCAACTCCGCCGCCCGCCGCCCGAGCTCGCCGGCCGGTCCCCGCGCCGCCCCGCACGGTCCTCCTCCTCGCCGGATCTCCACCCCGGCGACCCCTCCGGCCTCTCCCTCAACTCCGGCGAAGAACCCCGGTCATCCTCGCGATCCGCACCGCCGTGCTACAGTGACCTTCGCTCGATCCAGATCTGTGAACAGTGAAACCCTAGGTGAAATTCGTCTAAGTCCCCAAATCACAGATCCATATGCTCATGTTCATGCCCCCGTATCTTTGCATCCGTAGCTCCGATTCATGCATATAGCATATCAAAATGTTCATCTCAGAGAGTACATCATTTCATTCCATTGCATCATTTTCATTTGAGTTCATCTTGATGCCCGAAATGCTATTAGAAGAGGGCTACTTGAGTTAATTGTTAGATCTGCTACTCCATCTTAGACATTTGTCATTTTTGCCATGATTGTTGTGTGCATGATATGCCCTGATGCTCTACATATGTTTTGTTAAGGGTTTTGTCATCTTTCCAGAGGTGCAACCTGTTGTGGTTCTAAGTCTGACAGTAAAGTAGGGGTGCGTATGGAGAGGCTAGATCTTAGCTATTGGGAAGTTGTAAGCACGCAAGGTTTACGAGTTCAGGCCCTTCTCGGAGGAAGTAACAGCCCTACGTCTCGGTGCCCGGAGGCGGTCGATTGGATTATGCGTATGAAGATAACAGGGGTGCGAACCCCTCTTACTAAGGAGGGGGTGGCTTATATAGAGTTCGCCGGCCCCCTCCTGCCCTCAGTAATGCAGGGGTTTAGGTACATTTAAGGTTGGGCGTTACTGGTAACGCCCCTAATAAAGTGCTATAATGACCATAAAGACTACTTAACAGCCGACCGTTTGCCTGCGGAGTGACTTTAGGTCTTCTGGCAATCGAGTGGTTGGCTTCTTGGTCGAGTGACAGCTTCTTGGTCGAGTGTCTTCAACCCGTCGAGTGGGATACCTTCAAGTCGATTGAAAGGTGACATCTTCTAAGGATGTCCTCGGGTAGGGCTCTTTAGGACAGGTCCGTGCCCCTACCCTAGGTACATAGCTTCATCATTAGCCCCCGAATGGATCGAGGTTAGAGCAGGAAAGAGTTGGTGATCTTTCTGACTGGTTCTTTGGGCTACATGAGTGCCTCGTTCTGGGTCGACCGTCACGGATGACGTCATCAACCTCTTCTAGTCGCCTTGATCCATTCCAGGCCTTTCGTCGAGTGGATTTCTTTACCTGTGACATACCGAGCGCCGGTGCGAGCAGGGTCTTCTGTTTTGACGAGTTGTTCTGCAGCCAGCGGATGTCACGGGATTTGGATTTTTGGGAAGCGCGCGGGACGGGGGCGGCCGCAGTAATCGGAAGTGATAAAGCAGAGGCTCCTCGATCCCCACGTCACCTTTTTCGCCATGTACTACGCACGCGCCTGCTACGGGATTTGACTAGATAGCCCGGGCCTACCGGTCAGCCACTCGGGAGCGGCCCCTTATAAGTTGCCGGCTAGGAGTTTCGCATCAGTGCGCGTACTTCTCCTTCTTTCTTCTTCCTCTCTCCCTTCGCAACTTCTTCCGCCACCTCCGCTCTCGCCCTAGCGCCGCAAACCCGTTCGAGATTTCGCCGGCGACGATGGTGAAGGGCAAGATGATTGCTCTGGAGCGCGCGAAGAAGGCGGCGGCGGCGGGGAAAGGGAAGAGGTCTGCACGTGGCAGATCTTCCTCCAGGACCGCCCTGCCCAAAGGTTGGATCCAGGGCGACTGGATGCCGTCAGTGCTCCGACAAGAGGATCTCGATGACATGGTCAAAGGGGGAGCCATTCCCCACAAAGCCGCACCTCTTTCGGGGGGGGGGGGGGGAGATCGAACCTCAACCCCGTGATGGTGAGTGCGTGCTCCTGGCCACTCACATCGACCGAGGGTTTTCTCTGCCGCCCCATCCTTTCTTCCGGAATTTCTTGAACTTCTTCGGAGCACAGCTCCATCACTTTACTCCAAATTCCATTGTCTACCTCGCTGCTTTCATTTCCATGTGTGAGGCGTTCTTGGGTTGCCGCCCACATTGGGGGCTTTTCAAGCACATCTTTACTTGTCGCTCTCAGTCGGTCAAGAAGGCCAAGTCGAGTGATGAGAGGACACAAGTGATCCAGTTGTGCGGGGGCTTGGCGATCCAAACGAGGGGAAAGAGCTGTTTTCCATCCATCACTTTCCTGGAGTCGGTCCGAAGTTGGCAGGCAACTTGGTTCTACTGCCAGGACCAGGCGACCCCAGGGTAGTCGACTGGTCTCCCGTATTTCTCTCTCGACCGAGCCAAAAAACCTGCTTCTCTAAAGGTGACGCCGGAAGAAAAGGCCCAGGTCAAGGTGCTGGCGGGTCGAGTGGTTGAGCTTGTCCGTGAGGGTGTGACTGGAATGGATCTGCTGGAAGTCTTCCTCAAGAGGCGAATCCAACCGCTCCAGGCTCGTGACCACCCGATGTGGCTGTACTCAGGCCTCGAGGACACCACTCGGATCCACCCGGAGGAGGTCACTGACGAGATGCTGGAGGGGTGGCTGTCGAGCATCACGGGGAACAAAGACAACCCCCGAGGAGCCAGGAGGGTCATTCCACTCGACAATTCGTACGAAGTGGACCAGGTATGCCTTTATGCTCCCGACTGAAATCTTGTTTTCTGCGTTGGTCTTCTTTGAGTAGGTCGATTGACTTTCGTCTTGTCTGCTGTTTTCCAGGCGACCACCGAGATGTACTCGATGCCCAACGGGGCACAGGGGTCGACTGAGGAAGGGGAGGCGAGCGGAGGCGAGAGCGGGGATGACCAAGGTGAGTGGAAGTCTGATGGTGAAGGAGAGGGAGGCGACGACATCTTCTCTAGCGAGGAGGAGGAGGAGGAGGTTGAACCCCCCCGCCCGGAGAGGCGATCCAAGCTCGCACATGACCCGACGCAGGAACGCAGTAAGGCGACTGCCTCCGTTGGGCCGTCGTCAAAACGCCCTCGGACCTCTTCTCCAACACCGACTGGAAAGGTTCCCAAGCACGCACGCACGACACTGTCCAAGCCGCCCAAGGCTCTGCCCAAGATGAAGATAGCTGTCCCTACCATTTCCGGGTAATAAAGCTTGTTTTCCTTCGTCGACCGTGGACGGATCCTTGGTCGATTCATTGAGCCAACTGACTGACTTTTCGAGATTTGCAGCGCTGCTACTTCTGAGGTCTCCGCCAAGGATGACGACCAAGAGATTGGGGGATGCTGTTACCTCCAACCCTGGTACGATTACTGACGTTCTGTTTTTGAGTTGACTGGTCATTTCTTGCAATTCTGGTCGATTGAATGTTTCCCTTGCAGCCCCTCCTCATGTTATCGACCTCCCGGATGACGACGACAACGAACCGCTGAGGATGAGGAGGAACAAGAGGTCGTCGGCTGACAAGACTCCCCAGCCTACTCCGGCGTCTGAGACCATGGCTCGGGATGGTGGCGACACCACTCGGGCTTCTGTGACTTTCGCCAACCCTCTGTCGAGTGTGCGGCCTTCGGCGTCGACTGCGGATCCATCTTCGCTTTTTGCTGCGTACCCCGTCCCTGAGGACCAAGTGGCTGCTGCAAAGGAGGCTATACGCCAGGCGGGGGTCATGATGGAGCAAGTGAAGATGGCTCGGGAGGCCAGCCAAGCAGCCTATGACGCGAGTTCGGCTCTTCAGAGCAACGTCCAGGTCAGTCGACTCGACACTTGATCGTTTGAAGAGTCTCTCTTTTTTTGAAGATCTTTTGTGTCTGTATCTGTACACCCACTGGGTGTGTTTGCCAATTCTTGGATGAGTGGGGGCACGCTAAGTGCACCCACTGGGTGTAGTCCCCGAGACTACGGTGGACTGCTGGCAGTCGACTGTAGTCTTTACATTGTGTTGCTGTATCTGTATTTCTTCACTCGGTTTGGTCGGGCCAGGTCGAGTGGGACTGTATCTGGTCGACTACCGGCAGTCGACTTTTTTTTTACAGTGGGGGCACGCTGAGTGCACCCACTGGGTGTAGTCCCCGAGACTACTGTCGAATGTTTTTGATTCGGTTGTGGTCTTAGAAACGTCATCTTTTTCTCTTAGTTACTCGGAAGCAACTTATCTTGGACGTCTTTCGACTAATTGTTCCTTTTACAGAAATCCTGCGAACTTGCATCTCGCTATACTGAGTTGGAGAAGCAGCGGATTCAACTGAACCTTGATCTGGAGCTGGCCAGAACAGAGCTGCAGAAGGTCAGAGACGGCGCCGCTGGTAAGACGACTTTGTCAACTGGTTTTGTTTTTAGGCTTGAGTACCCTTCTGCTGTTTCCGAACCAATCATCATTTCCTTTGCAGGAGAACTGAGCGAGGCTCTGGCGAAGAAGGATCAGGACTTGGCTGCTGCCCGCAAGGAGGCTGACGACAAGATCGCTCTGGCTGAACAGAAGTTGGCTTCGGCCGGCCAATTAGAAGAAGAGAATACCAAGCTGAAGACCGCTTTGAATGAAGCCAACAGGGAGTGCACACGTTGGAAGAAGGAGAACCTCGCCCTGAACGAGAAGATGGAAGGCGTCGCTCGCAGGAGGGACGACCTGGAGAGCTACTTGAGGAGCCTCACCAAGAAGTTGTACATCAAGCTTGAAGGTGCACATTCAATTCCGACTGGTTTTCTTTTTTGTGTCGACTCAGTTTATGAAAATTGACTTATCCTTGGATCGTGTATGCAGAGCTTTGCCAGAACTTTGAGGAGGAGACTGGGCGGACTGAAACAGGTTTGGATCCAATCAACTCTCCGGTGAATGATGAAGCTGCCATGAATCTGCTCCGACTGGAATCTCGCATTGACACCATCGTGGATTACTTGGCTCGGCTGAAGGTTGCCATGTCGCGGATCGACCCGACACTTTGGCCAGAGTCTACGCTCCAGAACGATCTCGAGTCTCTGATGGCTCGGCTTAACGAAATCCCTGACCGAGTGCAGGAGTGGAAGAAGTCTTCTGCTCGGTGCGGCGCTGATGTGGCTCTGTCTCTAGTCCGCGTCCATTGCAAGGAGGCGCGAGAAGAGAAGCTGGCCGCCATCCAAGTCGCCAATACCAAGAGGCACAACTTTCAAGACTTCATGGAGACCTTTATTGCTGCTGCCACCCGTATTGCAGACGGGATCGACTTGGATGAGTTCGTCGCCCCTGCCAGTCCTCCGCCTGAGGAATGAAAAACTTTTATGCTTCTCCTTAAATTTTCCTCGGAATGCCGAGTGGATTTGTAACCGTTAAACTCTGCCGAGCCGAGGACTCGAGTACTTTGATCTGAGGTCTGGGACCTTTTAGGCTTTATCCGAACTTGATTTTTTTGTTGAATATCTTCGCGGTTTGATCTGTCGAGTGGAACTTGATCTTCACTCGGAATACCCTTTGTATTTGTGGCATAACTTCTTGCGGATTGGGTTGAGTCCTGTACTTAGGCGAGCACTGGGCTGCTGCTAAACCTCTGAGCGGGAGGTTTGCTCTTCACTCGGTAGGATTTTTCAAACTTAGGCGAGTGTCTGACTGCAGCTAAGTCTCTTAGCGGGAGAGCTTAGGCGAGTACGGGACTGCAGCTAAGCCCCCGAGTGGGAGGGCTGCTCTCCACTCGGTATGATTTTTTAAACTTAGGTGAGTGTCTGACTACAGCTAAGTCTCTTCGTGGGAGAACTTAGGCGAGTGCTGGACTGCAGCTAAGCCCCCGAGTGGGAGGTTTGCTCTCCACTCGGTAGGATTTCTTAAACACTTAGGCGAGTGTCTGACTGCAGCTAAGTCTCTTCGTGGGAGAACTTAGGCGAGTGCTGGACTACAGCTAAGCCCCTGAGTGGGAGGTTTGCTCTACACTCGGTAGGATTTCTTAAACACTTAGGCGAGTGCTGACTGCAGCTAAGTCTCTTTATGGGAGAACTTAGGCGAGTGCTGGACTGCAGCTAAGCCCCTGAGTGGGAGGTTTGCTCTCCGCTAGGTAGGATTTTTCAGACTTAGGCGAGTGCCTGACTGCAGCTAAGTCTCAAAGTGGGAGAACTCAGGCGAGTACTGGACTGCAGCTAAGCCCCCGAGTGGGAGGATTGCTCTCCACTCGGTAGGATTTTTCAAACTTAGGCGAGTGCCTGACTGCAGCTAAGTCTCAGAGTGGGAGAACTTAGGCGAGTACTGGACTGCGGCTAAGCCCCCGAGTGGGAGGATTGCTCTCCACTCGGTAGGATTTTTCAAACTTAGGCGAGTGCCTGACTGCAGCTAAGTCTCAGAGTGGGAGAACTTAGGCGAGTACTGGACTGCAGCTAAGCCCCCGAGTGGGAGGATTGCTCTCCACTCGGTGGGGTTTTTCAAACTTAGGCGAGTGCCTGACTGCAGCTAAGTCTCAGAGTGGGAGAACTTAGGCGAGTACTGGACTGCAGCTAAGCCCCCGAGTGGGAGGATTGCTCTCCACTCGGTGGGGTTTTTCAAACTTAGGCGAGTGCCTGACTGCAGCTAAGTCTCAGAGTGGGAGAACTTAGGCGAGTACTGGACTGCAGCTAAGCCCCCGAGTGGGAGGATTGCTCTCCACTCGGTGGGGTTTTTCGAACTTAGGCGAGTGCTCGACTGCAGCTAAGCCTCCGAGTGGGAGAACTTAGGCGAGTACTGGACTGCAGCTAAGCCCCCGAGTGGGAGGATTGCTCTCCACTCGGTAGGATTTTTTCAAACTTAGGCAAGTGCTCGACTGCAGCTAAGCCTCCGAGTGGGAGAACTTAGGCGAGTACTGGACTGCAGCTAAGCCCCCCGAGTGGGAGGATTGCTCTCCACTCGGTAGGATTTTTTCAAACTTAGGCGAAACAGATTCGCAGCCAAGTTACCCACCGGGGGATTTTGTATGCAAACAAAGTGACAGCAATTATTGGAACACTCTTGTCTTTGATAAAATGAACTGCAGAATTTTTGTTCTTATTACATCTCGTCTAAGGGAGAACTCAAGTGTAAAAGGGGCGGAGCAGTTCCGCGTTCCAAGCTCGTGGCTCGTCGATCTGGCGATCAACATTGTAGAGGTGGTACGTTCCATTGTGGAGGACTCTGGTGACGATGAAGGGGCCTTCCCAAGTAGGAGCAAGCTTGTGTGGTTTCTGTTGATCCACTCGGAGGACCAGATCTCCTTCTTGGAAGGCTCGACTCTTCACATTCCGGGCGTGAAACCGGCGCAAGTCTTGCTGATAAATGGTCGATCTGATCATGGCCATCTCCCTCTCTTCTTCTAAGAGGTCGACTGCGTCTTGCCGGGCCTGTGCTGCTTCATCTTTGGTGTAAATTTCGACTCGGGGTGCGTTGTGAAGAAGGTCACTCAGCAGAACTGCTTCGGCTCCGTAAACCAGAAAGAATGGAGTTCTTCCAGTTGACTAGTTAGGGGTGGTCCTTAATCCCCACAGAACTGATGGGAGTTCGTCGACCCAAGCGCCTTCCGCGTGCTTGAGATCACACATCAGTCGAGGCTTTAGTCCTTTGAGAATCAAACCATTTGCTCTCTCAGCTTGTCCATTCGACTGGGGATGGGCGACCGATGCGTAGTCGACCCGTGTGCCTTGAGAGGCGCAAAAAGCTCTGAACTTGTCCGAATCAAAGTTTGACCCATTGTCAGTGATGATGCTATGCGGGACTCCATATCTGAATGTTAACCCTCTGACGAAACTGATAGCTGCGCAAGCATCGAGATTCTTGATGGGCTTAGCTTCGATCCATTTGGTAAACTTGTCGACTGCCACAAGCACATGAGTGAATCCACTACTGCCCGTTCTCAGTGGACCAACCATGTCCAGTCCCCAGACAGCAAAAGGCCAGACGAGTGGAATGGTCTTCAGGGCTGATGCAGGCTTGTGTGACATGTTGGAGTAGAACTGGCACCCTCCACACTTGTCGACTATCTCTTTTGCCATCTCATTTGCTCTTGGCCAGTAAAATCCCGCTCGGTATGCTTTAGCCACAATGGTCCGAGAGGACGCATGGTGACCACAGGCCCCCGAGTGGATATCATTAAGGATTATCTGACCCTCTTTTGGTGTTATGCATTTCTGACCGATTCCAGTCGCGCTCTCTCTATACAACTGTCCCTTTATGACTGTGAAGGCCTTGGATCGGCGGACGATCTGTCGAGCCTCTTCCTCGTCTTCCAGGAGTTCTTTCCTTAGGATATACGCGATGTATGGTATCGTCCAGTCAGGGGTGATTGCCAAGACTTCCATGATTAGGTCGACCACCGCAGGTACTTCAACTTCAGTCGGATCTGTGGCACTTTTCGGCTGCGGGGCTTCTTCTGTGAAAGGATCCTCTTGGACTGACGGCGAGTGAATGTGTTCCAGGAACACGTTGCTGGGAATGGTTCTCTCTTGGAGCCTATCTTTGCCAAATCGTCAGCTGCCTGATTTTTCAGTCGGGGGATGTGATGAAGCTCTAACCCCTCGAATTTCTTTTCTAGCTTCCGCACTGCATTGCAATAACCAATCATTGCCGGACTCCTGACGTCCCACTCCTTCATCACTTGATTAACCACCAAATCTGAGTCACCATAGACCATGAGGCGACGGACGCTGAGTGAAATGGCCATGTGCAACCCATACAAAAGTGCTTCATACTCTGCTTCATTATTGGAGGAATCGAAGTGAATCTGGAGAACATATCTGAGCTTATCTCCTCGGGGGGAGACTAGGACTACCCCAGCACCGGAACCATTAAGCATCTTAGATCCATCGAAGAACATGGTCCAGTGCTCCGAGTGAATTTGAGTCGGAAGTTGCTGTTCAATCCACTCGGCGATGAAATCTGCGATTGCTTGGGACTTGATAGCCTTCTTGGCCTCAAAATTGATATCTAAGGGAGGGAGTTCAATCGCCCACTTGGCCACTCGACCAGTTGCATCTCTGTTGTGCAAAATCTCTGACAGTGGGGCATCGCTGACGACTGTAATGGAGTGGTCAGAGAAGTAATGTGCAACCTTCTTTGTGGTCATGTAAATCCCATATACAAGCTTCTGGTAATGGGGGTATCTTTGTTTTGAAGGGGTCAAAACTTCAGACACATAATAGACTGGGCGCTGAACTCTGAAGGCCTTTCCTTCTTCTTCCCGCTCGACCGTAAGTACTGTGTTGACAACTTGACCTGTGGCTGCAATGTAAAGCAGGAGAGGCTCTTTGCTGATTGGGGCAGCAAGCACCGGCTGGGTGGAGAGCAGAGCTTTGAGCTCTGCAAACGCTGCATCAGCTTCTGGAGTCCACTCGAACTTGTCAGACTTCTTCATCAGTCGGTAAAGAGGCAACGCCTTTTCACTGAGACGAGAAATGAATCGACTTAAAGCGGCCAAGCAGCCTGTAAGCTTTTGGACATCGTGCATGCGTACAGGACGCTTCATCCGGAGTATGGTGCCAATTTTTTCAGGATTGGCGTCGATCCCCCGTTCGGAAACGAGAAAACCGAGTAACTTCCCACCTGGAACTCCGAAAGTGCACTTTGATGGATTGAGCTTGATATCATACCTCCTGAGGTTGGCAAAGGTTTCAGCAAGGTCAGCCCGTAGGTCGGAACCTTTCCGGGACTTGACCACAATATCATCCATGTATGCCTCCACATTCCGACTGATTTGAGTGAGTAAACACTTCTGAATCATTCTCATGAATGTGGCTCCGGCGTTCTTGAGGCCGAACGGCATGGTGACGTAACAGAAGCATCCGAATGGAGTGATGAAAGCTATTTTGATCTCATCGGGCCCATACAGACGGATCTGATGGTACCCGGAATAGGCATCTAGAAAAGACAATCTCTCGCACCCCGCAGTCGTGTCGACTATTTGGTCGATGCGAGGGAGAGGAAAATGACCTTTCGGGTAGGCCCGATTGATATGTTTGAAATCAATGCACATGCGAAGTGACTTGTCCTTCTTGGGGACCATGACGACATTGGCGAGCCACTCGGAGTGGTAAATCTCTCGGATGAACTCCGCTGCTAAGAGCCGAGCCACCTCCTCGCTAATGGCTTGCTTCTTCTGGACAGCGGACCGTCGAAGATGTTCCTTCACAGGCTTGAATTTTGGGTCGACTCGTAGACGGTGCTCAGCCAGCCCTGTGGGAACTCCAGGCATGTCAGAGGGTTTCCATGCGAAGATGTCCCAGTTCTCACGGAGGAGCTGGATGAGCGCTTTTTCCTATTTGGAGTCGAGCGTCGTCGAGATGTGAGTCGGAGCAGCGTCGGGGTCGGTTGGGTGAATGTGGACTGTTTTTGTTTCACCAGACGACTGAAAAGCTAATTCTGAAGTAGGCTTCTTAGCTCGCAGCAATTCACTCGGATCGTCAGTCTTTTGGTACTCTTTCAGCTCGACCACTGCCATCTGAGCATCAGCGATCTTTGATCCCTTCTGAAAACACTCTTCTGCTTTCTTTCGGTTGCCCGTAACAGTGATCACACCTTTGGGCCCAAGCATCTTCAGTTTGAGATACACGTAGCATGGTCGAGCCATGAAGCGTGCGTAAGCTGGCCTGCCCAAAATGGCATGATAAGCACTCTGGAAGTCCACAACCTCGAATGTCAACTTTTCCTTGCGGTAATTCTTTGAATCACCAAAAGCCACATCAAGAGCAATCTGGCCGAGTGATTCGGCCTTCTTGCTAGGAATGACTCCGTGGAAGCTCATGTTACTGGTACTGAGTCTGGACATTGGAATGCCCATTCCTTTCAAAGTTTCAACGTACAGTATGTTCAGGCCACTGCCGCCATCCATCAATACATTGGTCAGTCGAGTGCCTTCGACAACTGGGTCGACCACCAAAGCTTGCCTCCCAGGGGTGGCAATGTGCGTCGGGTGATCAGACTGGTCGAATGTGATGGCAGTCTGAGACCACTTCAGGTAACTGGGTGTTGCCGGGGCCACCATGTTCACCTCACGGTTAATGACTTTCAGTCGACTCTTGCTTTCGACATCAGCAAAAATCATCAGGGTGGAATTGACTTGGGGGTATCCATCGTCACTGTCTTCCTTGTCCTCAATCCTGTCCGGCTCTTTTTCCTTATCTTTGGGCTGCTTGCCCTGGAACTGCTGGATCAGCTGTCGAGTGGTATGCTTTGGGTAAATAAATTTACCCTCTTCGTCTTTCTTGGTGTGGATGTGACATGGCAGGTCCAAAACATCATTCCCATCCTGATCCTTGACTTTCTTGGGCTTCCAGGTGCCCTTGGGTTTCCCCTTAGAGTTTCCCTGGGCCACGGCCAGGGCCTCCCCGGGAGCGGCTGGCTCGGCCTTCCGCTTCTGCTTCCGACTGGAGTTTCCTCCGGTTTCTTGGGCGACTGATTTGAGTTTGCCACTTCGGAGTCGGTCTTCATCTTCACCATTAGCGTACTTGGTGGCAATATCCATCATCCGATTCAGAGACATCTCCCCAGTTCGACCGAACTTCAGATTTAATTCCCTGTACTTAACGCCTTCCTTGAAGGCACAAACTACTAGGTGGTCTGGCACATTCTCAACTGTGTGATGCAATGTGATCCACCTCTGGATGTAATCCATCAGGGTTTCATTCGGTTTCTGCACGCAAGACCGCAACTCTGTGAGGCCTGCAGGTCGCTTGCATGTTCCCTCAAAGGTTGTGACGAACACTCGGGAGAGGTCCTCCCAAGTGTAGATGCGGCTGGGTGCCAGCTGATTTAACCAGGCTTTGGCTGAGCCCTCTAACATGAGAGGCAAATGCTTCATGACCACCTCATCATTGCCACCGCCAATCTGTACAGCCACTCGGTAATCTTCGAGCCAAGTGTCAGGCTTGGATTTACCGGTGAACTTGCTGAGTCTAGTCGCCAGTCTGAAGTTGGGAGGAATCACTGCGGCCCCGATGGCTTGACTAAAACATTCTGGCCCCGAAGCATGTACCCTGCTGCTGGCGGGCGCATCTCTGTTATGGCCCTCTCGATGAGCTCTGTTCCTGTCAACCAAACCTTGAACAAGGATGGATCTCGTGTCAAAGCCTGGGTCCCTGGGGTCGACTGGAATCCTCTGCCCAACATTATGGGGGCGCCTGTCATCTCGATGTCGAGGCGCATATGACCCACTCCTCGGGGGAGGGGTTGGCACTCGACGTCGATCATCACGGTCGGGTCGGTGATCATACTGCTCATTTCTTCTGTACTGATTGTGCCGGTCTCCACGTCCCTCACACCTCGGGGGCGATCTCGGGCTGTGAGCCGACTGGACTGTTTCTGTTGCAACGGATCGACTGTGGATCCTGTTCCGCGACTGAGAAACGGCGGAATTCTGGTTTCCCGCTGCTCGGAGCAACGCTCTGATCTGCAACAAGCCCCTGCCAGCCTCCGACTGGGAGGGCTGAATTGACTCCGCTATACGGGCCGCGGCGGCCAAATTCTAAACTAGGGTTCGGTATACCTGCGGCGGCGGGAAGAGCTGACGTCGACTGGACTCGGGAGCTTGCTGTCGTCGACTGGACTCGGGAGCTCGCTGACGCGCTTGCTCGTCGAGTATTCGCTGTAGATTCTCCAGTCGAGTGCGCTCGGCCAGGTTAGCCAAGCGCGCGTCCTCCAAGGCCCGGGCCTCAGGGGTTTCTCCAACAATAGGAGTGTGGAGCGCGTCCATGTTCCGGTGGCGAAGCTCCTCTCGCTGCAATGACGTGAGAGGTTCGGGGAGGTACTCGTCGTGGGGATGCGACGGGTCGCCTCCACCCACGCCCCCATCAGCGCGAGGGAATCCGGGAGGACTGTGTGTCCCCTCGACCGCCAGAACCTCAGCCAAAGGGTCGCTGCTATCGCACTCGGATGCGGTCTCTGCGGAGGCAGTCGATAGGTCGAACAGGCCACAGAGGGATTCGTCGGGCTCGATTGCCGCGACTTGTGGGTCCGCCGACTGGCAGGCCACGGCGTGCCTCACCCACCGCTGGAGTCTCGACCGACCTGAGCGCTTGCGCTGGTGGGAGACGGGGCGGGGAGACGACACGGGGGCCGACTGATACTGGGTCGACGGCTGCCGCAGGAGGACGCCGGGAACGCATGCGCGGAAATGCGTCGCGCCGCGGACGGGGAGCGCGTCGATGTCGAGCGGCGCCTCCTGAAGCCAGGCGGAGTCGTCGGCGATGAAGGTGAGCGCGCCGAGACGGATCTCGCGGTCCTCTACCAAAACTCCGCAGGAAACCATGATCAAATGGATCGAAAAAATCACAACTTCTCCAATTAGGCGCTAAGACTCCTGCCCCACGGTGGGCGCCAACTGTCGTGGTTCTAAGTCTGACAGTAAAGTAGGGGGGGTGTGTATGGAGAGGCTAGATCTTAGCTATTGGGAAGTTGTAAGCACGCAAGGTTTATGAGTTTAGGCCCTTCTCGGAGGAAGTAACAGCCCTACGTCTCGGTGCCCGGAGGCGGTCGATTGGATTATGCGTATGAAGATAACAGGGGTGCGAACCCCTCTTACTGAGGAGGGGGTGGCTTATGTAGAGTTCGCCGCCCCCCTCCTGCCCTCAGTAATGCAGGGGTTTAAGTACATTTAAGGTTGGGCGTTACTGGTAACGCCCCTAATAAAGTGCTATAATGACCATAAAGACTACTTAATAGCCGACCGTTTGCCTGCGGAGTGACTTTTGGTCTTCTGGCAGTCGAGTGGTTGGCTTCTTGGTCGAGTGACAGCTTCTTGGTCGAGTGTCTTCAACCTGTCGAGTGGGATACCTTCAAGTCGATTGAAAGGTGACATCTTCTAAGGATGTCCTCGGGTAGGGCTCTTTAGGACAGGTCCGTGCCCCTACCCTAGGTACATAGCTTCATCACAACCCATGTATTTTTGTGATGTGTGGTGACTAGTGCAAGCTTGCAAAGTGGTGCACTTGGTAATTCTGTTTTCAGGGACTTAGCAATTCCACTAAGTCCTTGTCCTGTTTAGCTCATGATGCCATATGTTCATGTTGTTTCCGAGTGATCCGTGCCTCTTTTGAGGATGATTAGTAAAGGAGTTTTGTTAATATTGTGGTGCTCTATCCATCCATGTCTTTGTTTGCAATTATGGAGCAACCTAGCTTGAGTCAATCGAGCTCTACTTTTGCTACTTTGTGAATCTGGGCAGATTGTCAACTTGTTTGCAATTTTGCCGATGATGTTGTAGTTGATCCGTGCATGCTATGCCATTGTTCTTGCCATGTCTAGCTTGCATTTTGTGCCTTCTTAATGGATGTATGCTTGTCTTGCCATGACTTGAACCATAGTGAGTGCATCGAGCTCGTAAACATGCCTACTTGATTTATGTTTCAGCATGTGCCTGTTTTCACTAAGTCTGAAAACTGATTATGTTTTTGCTATGTTCATGTGCTTGTTAGTATATTTTCTGATCCCTTTTGGCTCAAGGTCACTAAGGGATTTTTGTTAAGCTATTTGAGTAGCTCCATGCCATGTTTTACTTTGCCATGTTCAGGTCCTGCAGCATGTTGTTTTGTTGCTCTGAAGAGAGCTACTTCGTCTGAAATTCCAGACAAGTGTTAATTTCACTAAGTCTGAGATCTGTTTGCCATATGCATTTTTGCCATGCTTGTTTGAACCTGTTAATGGATGAATTGGCCGTAGCTCAGTGCTAGACTTTTGTTAAGCATCTTGAATGCATCCCTGCCATGTATTTTGTTGTCATGTTTGAGTGCTGTAGCATGTTCATCTTATTGCATTTAGTTGGCTACTTGCTGCAAATCGCAGACCGGTGCCAATTTTGAACCGCTTGCCATTTCCAAACCGTAACTCCGCTTCCGGCGTTCCTTATATCGTTTTCAAGCGATTTCATCTCATCTTTCCAGTGGCACACTTGGATTCCCAAGTTGAGGCCAGGTTCATGCATTTTCTGTCACATCTCGCGTATGCATCCCACATCGCATCCCGCATAGCATATCATCATTGCATCTTATTGTTTGAGCTTGCACGTGGTTGATTGTGTCGTTGTTGCTTGTTTGTCTTGTTTGGGTAGAGCCGGGAGACGAGTTCGCTAACGAGGAGCCCGTTGAGTTTTCTTTCGAGGATCCAATCAATTCTGACAGATTTGGAGGCAAGATGATCATACCCTCGAAATCACTACTATCTTTGCTATGCTAGTTTGCTCGCTCTTTTGCCATGCCAATGCTATGATGCCTACCTTTTGCTTGTCAGCCTCCCAAATTGCCATGTCAAACCTCTAACCCACCTTGTCCTAGCAAACCGTTGATTGGCTATGTTACCGCTTTGCTCAGCCACTCTTATAGCGTTGCTAGTTGCAGGTGAAGATTGGAGGCTGTTCCTTGCTGGAACATTTATTTACTTGTTGGGATATCATTATATTGCCATGTTATCTTAATGCATCTATATACTTGGTAAAGGGTGGAAGGCTCGGCCTCTCGCCTAGTGTTTTGTTCCACTCTTGCCGCCCTAGTTTCCGTCATATCGGTGTTATGTTCCCGGATTTTGCGTTCCTTACGCGGTTGGGTTATAATGGGAACCCCTTGATAGTTTGCCTTGGTTAAAGCTTTTCCAGCAATGCCCAACCTTAGTTTTACCATTTTCCACCTAGCCTCTTTTCCCTTGGGTTTCCGGAGCCCGAGGGTCATCTTATTTAACCCCCCCCCCCCGGGCCAGTGCTCCTCTGAGTGTTGGTCCAACCTAGAGCCCCTTGCAGCGCCACCTCGGGGAAACCCGAGGGCTGGTTTTAGTTGTACAGATTGCTTATCTGAGTGTGCCCTGAGAACGAGATATGTGCAGCTCCTATCGGGATTTGTCGGCACATTCGGGCGGTGTTGCTGGTCTTGTTTTAACCTGTCGAAGTGTCTTGAAGAACCGAGATACCGAGTCTGATCAGAACGTCTTGGGAGGAGGTCTATTCCTTCGTTGACCATGAGAGCTTGTCATGGGCTAAGTTGGGACTCCCCTGCAGGGATTGAACTTTCGAAAGTCGTGCCCGCGGTTATGGGCAGATGGGAATTTGTTAATGTCCGGTTGTAGATAACTTGAACCTTAACTTAATGAAAATGAATCAATCGAGTGTGTTACCGTGATGGCCTCTTCTCGGCGGAGTCCGAGAAGTGAACACAGTGTTAGAGTAATGCTTGCGCAGGTTGTCCTCTAGTTTCTCGCTCGCTCTTTGCCTTCTCTTCCCGCTCTCTTTTGCGAATAAGTTAGCCACCATATATGCTAGTCGCTTGCTGCAGCTCCACATATATTTACCTTACCCTACCTATTAAGCTTAAATAGTCTTGATCGCGAGGGTGCGAGATTGCTGAGTCCCTGTGGCTCACAGATTACTATTACACCACATGCAGGTCCAGGTGATTCCGCTCCAGGTGACGCGTTCGAGCTCAAGTGGGAGTTCGACGAGGACTCTCAACGTTACTATGTTTCCTTTCCTGATGATCAGTAGTGGTGCCCTGTTGTGGGTGATCGGGACCATGTTGCTTGTTGGGTTATCTTTCATTTTGGCGCCGTAGTCGGGCCATGAGTGTTTGGATGATGTATGTTATTTATGTACTTGATTGACGTGGCGAGTGTAAGCCAACTATGTTATCCCTTTTCATTATCTATATTACATGGGATGTTTGTGATGATTACCTGACTTGCGACATATGCCTTCAATGCGATTATGCCTCTAAGTCGTGTCTCGACACGTGGGGGATATAGTCGCATCGAGGGTGTTACACAGGAGTAGGCGGCCGCGCGCGCGTCCTTCGCGTGTCCGCGTCGACGCAAATCAGGCTTAAAAATGGACTTGAAATGGGTCACCCACGGACGAAAAACGGACACGCGTCCGTTTGAGTCGGCGCGTTGGGCCGCCTTTTCTGTCCGCGCCGACTCAAACGGACGACCGCGGACAAAATGGGTCGCCCCATTGAAGTTGCTCTAAGATGGCTTCATCAGCTGAAACAGCCAGAACCTACATGGTTCATTTGGGTGGACATTTCGATTTGACTGACTTCTGCCTATAGTAGAGTAAAAAGAACTTTCTTAACAA
This sequence comes from Triticum monococcum, assembly GCA_034509565.1. NCBI lineage: Eukaryota > Viridiplantae > Streptophyta > Magnoliopsida > Poales > Poaceae > Triticum > Triticum monococcum. Next base: position 484,072,887 of record CM067843.1, read on the forward strand.
ATTTTACCATGACAGGAAGAGAGAGATAGAACAAACCCACTCTGTCCTCTACGAGCATGAGAGGAAGCTCTTTCTCCACCCCGCCGCTGCCACTGTCTGCAGCCAATCGCCTCAATAGTGTGGCAGGCGGTAACAGCGCCGCAGCCCTGCTCAGGGCGGTGAGCTGGAGCAGCGCCCACCTCCTTTGGGTGGTTGTGCCGCCGCCGTCTACCCCGTCTCCAGCGCTGCCGCAGTTGCCAGAGAATCGCCTCCGAGTAGGAAGAGGTTGCGGGAGAGGTCGGAGAAGGAGAGACCAAACTTTTTCAGAAAATATGGGGAACGAACGTTCCCTACAATTCGTTTCTGATGAGACGCACCGTGAGCCGATCGAGCGCACGAATCTTTGTGCGGGTTGGAAGGAAGGAAGAAGAAGGGGTTATAGTTGGGCTGGATTTTGGAAGCAAATCAGGGCATGGGCGAACCGCAAAAGCCACTCCCATCAGGCTGAGAGAGAACTCCGCCTCATTGTGCTGATTTCAAAGAGCTTTCTACTCTAACCAACTAAGTTAATCCTTTGAGATCTAATCCCCTCTTACTTCCACTCCTCTCCAACCTACAAGCCATATCTAGAGAGAGATTTGAGTGTTGAGAAGATTATCTTTTAAAGTACAAGAGCAAAGGATTCATCGTCAAGCAACCTCTATCTTGTTACTTCTGCAGGGTGTGCTTCTCCTAGATCGGCTAGGTGTTTGGAAATCTTCAAGTTTGAGAAGAACAAAGATTTTAAGGGCTTGTATGTCGCCTATTTCGTGAAGATCTACCCTGGTGAGATTAGTTCTTCGTGAGCATACACCATGGTGGAATACGTTGGTTGCTCCTTCATGAACTATTTATGGGTGAGTGTCCTTCGTGGACCGTCCCTTTATGAAATCTTGCAGCCGAGATCCTTATGATCTTAGACCCTTTACGAGTCAAAGCCTCAATTAATTTGAATGTAAGATAATGTCAACTGTCTGAACCACGAGGAAAATCTTCAGTGAGCCGTGTTTGCATATCTCTAACTCTAATTGTTTACTTTCACTTGCATGTCTTTATTTTTCGATGTCTATATTTTTGTAGACTTGCATATCTAGGGTGCTTGATATTTCTAGAAAATCCTAAAATTGGCAAGAAAATTCAGTTTTGAGAAAAGAGTCCATATTAGGCTTAGTAGTCTACTCACCCTGCCCCCTCGCGTCTAGACATGCTTATGGATCCCATACTTTCCTATTTTCATTTCAGACCGACTCGTTGCCTCCCATCATTTACCTGGCCATTTTTGTGTGGATCCCGTTGATGCAGGGGAGCAACGGCTAAGAAATGGAAGTCGGATGGTGAGCGCAAATCCAAAATAAGAAAGGCAAACAGATTATATGTGTCGAAGGTCGAGGGCATGAGGTACTATTATCTAGTTGTTGTTTCTTCGCTCGGCAATTTCGGTTCATTTAGAGCAATTCTATCATCTCCTTGCTAATTATGCTTGCCAAATTCCTTATTAACCCTTGGCAGCTTTTAGCATTTTAATTATTATATCCATGACAATTTTCACGTCCAATTTTATTCACCAACCATGGCAATTTTGTCATCATTTTTTCCAAGGATGCGTCCAAAGCTAGACAAACCAGTAGCATGGAAGGAGGGGGCAAGACACCCGAAACAACGCTGACTAGTGACTAGAACACTCTCCAAGTGGAAGGCAACAAACAAAAAAGTGGAAGACACCCTCCAAGTGAATTTGTTGCATATAGTGATGACGCCTTTTGGGCCCGCCATCTTCAATTTCATGTGCGCTTAGTGCGACACGACGCGAAACCGTGTGAACATTGTCCGACCAAGCATCATGTAGTAGCCACTTCAAAAAGGGACTATGTCAAAGCTTCAATATGATAGTTGTCGGGAGTCCCGAACACCATGTCGAGCGTGAGGCTCCCTGTGCACTGAGCCTCCATGCCTAGGATTATGCCCTAGATTTTTGGTCTTACTGGGATGAATGCGCGATGACTCCGACCGCATCGCATTTTCTTTAATGGTTTCAAGTAGATGAGATTGAGAGTGTTGCCGCCGGCCATCAGAACCTTACTCAGGTGGAACAGTTGATAATAGGGTCGAGGACGAGCATGGCGATTTTGCTGTGGTGGACCCTAGTCGAATGATCTCGATGGCCGAACGTTATCAGAATTTTTGACTAAGTGTTGTATTTCGGCTCCGCGGGCGCCACTACATATACTTGCGGAGCGCGCGCTTTCATTCCTTCTTGGTGGTGTGGGATGTATAAATCATGTTTACGTCCTTCACCTCGGGCGAGTATTGTTTCTGACCGCCATTGCCCCTTCGAGGCTGCTGCCCATCACCGCCATCATCATTATGCAGGTTGGGATTTCCGTGGTTGTTGTTACCTAGCTGTGAAGCTTGCTCAATGATCCAACAATTTCGGTTGGTGTGGCTGGCAGGCCGGTCAGCCGTTCCAAGGTGGATGGGGTGGATGGCGCATAGCTAGTCTAAAATTTTATTCAGACATGATTCGCCACCACCTTTCTTTCCCTGGAATGGCTTCTTCTTGGCCCCGCCGCCTTAGCACTAGTTGCGTAATCCGGCGTTGACCTCGCCGTCCTCAGCATCGCTGTCCTTGTTGTTCCACGTTTGTTTCGTGGGTAACGCCCCGCATCTCGAATGTTTCGGGATAGTCGCTCCGACCCTTCTTCTTGGTGGGCCAGTTGTCTTTCCCGGCACAGAACTTGGTCATCATGACCGTGCTGCGGCCATGGTCTTCAGATTTTAGTTGTCATAATCTCTGGGGAGCTATTCACTGCCGACGTTGTTTCATAACGGAGCGAGGGCCTCGACGTTGCTGTAGTCAATGATTTCTTTTTCTTTTTGAGGAACCATGCCCAGAACTTTGCGTATAGACTCGCCTGGTCTCTGTTTTATGAGGGCCTGATCATCGGCATCTGCGGGTTTAATATATGTACACTAGAAATTTTCCATGAACTCGGACTGCATAGCTGCCCAAGTGTTAACCGAGCCCGGTCGCAGAGTGTGCAACCAATGCCGGGCCGAACCCTTTAGCACTAGTGGCAGGTACTTTATGTCATGTAAATCATCGCCGTTCGCCACATGGATCGCTAGGATATGATCTTTGATCCAAACTGAGGGATATGTGTTCCCGTTGTACTTATCGTAGTTCGCGAGCTTGAAGCCCGTTGGGAAGGGGAGAAACATGGTGGATACACTGCCAATGGTTCTCCTCGATCGTAGATATGCAGCTGTTCGAACATCCATAGTACCTTACCAAAGGCTAAGACATTATCGTTGAAAGAATCTGGCTGGAGCAGCATCGCGGACACGCCGTCGAACTCCAGACCTAGTGCCCCCTCTCGAAGATGATGTTGGAGAAGGAAACTATACCTGCCAGCCTGCCAGCCGCCAACCACAAACCCAACACATGATCCATCATCTTCCTCTTGCCGTCGCCGCATACCACTATCTGCATCCACTCTTGCACTACCTCCCGAGTTCCGCTTCGACACTGGAGCAAACGACATCGCGATGGAAGCTGAGGACATAAATCCACCATAGTGATGCCGCCACCACCACACATCTCCACTTGAATAGACTAGCAAGCAGCAACCAGATCCATCACTCACCAACAAGCAGAACACCATGTGGTAGTAGGATATGAAGCTTTATTATTGGGCACCACCGTCACCCTTGTCAAAGCCATGACGTCGAACGGCCAAAAACTTAGCAACTAAGCCCTAAAACCTAAAGCTACACGACCCGTACGCGCGTATTCCGATGGCCCCCCTTCAGCAGTAAAGGCTGAGAGGTCGGTGGAGGACGGCGCCAGACGAAGGTCCTCGAAACCCTAGTCACCTTAGCCACCGCCACAAGTTTAGGGTTTACGGAGGGGGGAGGGGGAAGACCATCGCGAGCCACCTAGCTGTGCAAGATACCATTATGTTGTGGTCTCTCCAGCCTAATTGGTGTTAGCATCATCCCATTCCCATTAGCTTTGTTCTAGAAACAGAAAAGAACAATCATACGGTCAGCCACTTGCATGTCAGCGTCATCCCTCCTGTCATCAGAGATTCTCACAGCAAGAAATAGATTTAAAAAAAACAGAGATTCAGAGTCAAACAATGTTTTGTAGTACGTACATCGAGAAGATGAAGCCATCAACTGAATAATTTGACTTGAGCACCACGGCGGCATGTATACTCCACTATCAAACAACAATAATGAGCTCAACTAACTCCAAACATTGCTGATCTCCTTCACCAAGGCATCGCGCTGACAACGTCAGCAGCGTGAGCTTTCCCTTCAGACCGGAATCTTCCAGGGAAACCCCACAGCCGTCAGGCTCAGCATGCATTTGTTTATTGACCAGGCGTACGTTTGACTTTGAATCGTCTTCCTCTAGTCTCGTTCTCGGCTTCTCGCCCGTGTTGTTATTTGCTTTCGCGTCTTCCTATCCATTTCCATCCATGCGCACCCGAGCTGTGGCGGCATGGTCGTCTCGCCCACCGCGTTGGCCTCGCAGCAGCATATATAAAGCTCGGGCGAGAGGACGAGGAGGTCAGACGTCCAGAGCTGTAGCAGCAAACAAGCAAGCAACAAGAAGCAACTTACTCGATCGAGTGGAAATCGTTCAACTTGGATTGATTTGATGGCGCGCGGTAAGGTGGCCGAGTGGATACGGAAGCGGGCGATGCCGAGGAAGTCGGCGGCGGGGCGCCGGAGCAGGGCCAGCGGGACGTCGGAGCCGATACTAAGAGACGCGGAGGAAAGCTGGAGCGGCGTCAGCGGGGCGCCGGCGCCGATGCCTGCTGGAAAGGCCGCCGGGAGCGGGAACGGTATCAATGGCGGCACGCCGGCGCGCTCGAGCTCGAAGGCCCGGGCGGTCGGCTTCTTGTCGGCGCTGCGGTGGCGGCCGCGCCTGAACGTGCTGGCGGTGGTGTATGAGAAGGTGGTGTACCACGTGATGTGGCTGGTGGAGTCCGTGGTGGTGGTGGGGAGGCTCGTCTTCTTCCTCATGCGCTTCGGCTTCAAGCAGCTCTGAGCTCACCCGATGCCATGGCGTGGAGGGTGGTGGTGGACAAGAGGCGTGCGTGATTCTTTGGTTGACTGTTTTTTGGTTCGTTCTGTTTCCTCTGTGCAGAACAGTCTGCCGTTCTTCGGAGGCTTCCGATCCGTGACAAGTTGTAAATGCCCTCACTCGGCCCTCTTGTGTATAAAGAAATTTCTGTGTGGTTCCTGTTTAACGGAAATGTCATGACCATAAGATGTTCGGACGCTGAGTTTCTGAGCTCAGGATGAACAGTAAAATAAATTTAAAAAATACTCGCTTCATTCCTTCATCTAAGGTGTATTATTTTCAATGACCAAGACACATAATTATGGACTAGTTAGGACAAAATTACCCTTGTCTAATACATAAATAAGCGGCAAGTAAATCATTTAGGCTAGTAAATTCAATAAATAAAAAATAAAAAACAATTCAAAAAACATCTGAATTCTTGTGACAAAAATTGATAAAAGTTTCATGTCCTTGCAAAAAAAAAATCATGGAATCACATTCCTAAAAGGCGTGGGAAAAAATCGGTACTCTGAAAATGCTATTTCAAAAGCATTTTCAAGAACTGATTTTTTTGCCACATCTTACATGAATGTGATTTCATGACGAATTTTTGCAAGCACTTAAAACTTTGTCACAAAAAATATTCAGATTTTTTTTATTTTACTGTTCACCAAACTCATTTGAGTTCGGGAGCAGAAGGATATTTTCGGACGCAGAGTTTGTGCTCATGAGCTCAAATGAGCTCGGGATAAATAGTAACAAAAATTCAAAAAAATCTGATTTTTTTTGTGACAAACCTTGATAAAAGTTCCAATTGCTTGCAAAACTTTGTCATGGAATCACATTTCTATAAGGCGTGGAAAAAATCAGTACTCTGAAAATGCTACTTTCGAAAGCATTTTGAAGAACTGAATTTGTTTCTTTCGCCACGCCTTATAGGAATGTGAGTCCATGATGAATTTTTGCAAACACTTAACACTTTTGTCACAAAAAAGCAGATTTTTTTTCATTTTTTTTATTTTACTGTTCAGCGAGCTCATTTGAGCTCGTGAGCAGAAACATTTCTACTGCTGAGCTCAAATGTGCTCGAGATGAACAATAAAATCGAAAAAAAATCTGATTTTTTTGTGACAAAAGTCCAAGTGTTTGCAAAAATTTGTCATGGAATCACATTCCTAGAAGGCATGACAAAAAAATCGGTACTCTGAAAATGTTACTTTCAAAAACATTTTTAATCAATTTCCATATATTGAGCTCTGGTGTAAGGTGCGTTCATGCGATCGACGGTGGAGATGCCATCGCTTCCGGTTCTGGTTGCATAGCATCGGGGAAGAAGTTGAACCCGAGATCGTTGTGGTATGCCTGAAGGCGCCTGAAGGCCCTGCACTCAGTGATGACCACCTCCAACTCTCCTCGATTTCCATATTGGTATTCCGCTTTCAACAAGGAGTATTGGAAACGATGGGCGCTATGCTCAGAGTGAAGTCTCTCATGTGGGACGTGGATTAATTGAGCTCAGGTGAGAAGTAAAAATACGAAAAGTAGGAAACATTTCTAAAAATTCTAAACTTTTTTGGTTGCAAAATTGAACATTCATTTTAAATGCTTGTACAGTTTCAACATATAATGAAATTTGTGTAATTCATGACAAAAGAATATCAGTACTCTAAAAGTAACTTTATTCGAGCATAGATTTTGTTTTTTACACGACTTCATAAATGTCATTTCATAATGAAATTTTGCAAGCATTGAAAACATTTCCCAAAGTTTGTCATTAAAAAATTCAGATTTTTTTGAATTTTTACTGTTCGCTTGAGCTCGTATGAGCTCAAGTTAAGAAGGACACTTTCACTCTTGTGATGGGTCTAACATAATTTTATGAGAAAGCGAGGTTTAAGATATTTTCCCCTCATTTCTTTGCTAGTACACACTCCTTCCCTTTTCTTGCACAAAACGTTTAATCAAATGGTCCAACATGTGACATGTTTGCAGCTGAATCGAATCCTACTGTCTCAACCATGCCTGGTTGCAGTTTTTCTTTTAAGGAGGTTGAAACCTTTGAACATCTTTATTATATTATTCAACAAAGTCGGACAAAACAAATATATGGATCAACCCAAAGCCACCTTTCTGGTGACCTATGTCGCTATGAGTTAGGATTCTCTGTTGTAGCGCACCGTGCACTACGGTCGATGTCGTGTGGGCCCAGCCCCATGTGTCATCCGCACTATAGCAGTGTACAGTACTGCTGAGGATCTCAACCCTGTCGCTATACCTACAAACTTGATGATGTGCACTGACCTCACACCAAGACACACCATCTAATCTGGTGGCCTCGCAAAGCCGCCCCATTGTGAGCCGAGAGCACCAACCGCTCTAGCAGACCCTCAGCGCGTATCACATGCGCATGCTCTAATATCTGTTGCCATCATCTTTCATCGTCTCATCTTCAGGAGGGATCGACGCATTGAACTTGTTAGGCCCAATTATCGTCGGCACCACCATGACGCTAAACAACATCATCGCCCTGTGCTTGTCCATCAAGATACATCCGTCGCTAGACTCTGCTGCGCCATTGCCGTCGAGACGTGTCGTCGTCAATGTGGGAGAAATGGGAGAAATGGCGCCCCTCCATCTATGGACCCCTTTAGTCAACACTTGCTCCAAGAACGACACCCCCATGATGATGAGCGGCGCTAGACACTGCCATCTCCTGATCTGGAAGACCGAGAGCAAGGGTTTCCCTCAACAAATGAACTGAAAGTGCTAGTTATCGATTAGAAGGGGGGTGAATAGGCGATTTTTATGAAAGTCTTCAAAACATGGAAGTTTCGAAGAGAATCGATAGAAATGAACCTATTAACATGCAGCGGAAGGTAGACTACACTAGGAAAGCCATAGTCAAGTATTCAATGCGGTGAAAGCATAAAGACTAATAGCAGCTAGGCAGTATGGATCAGGATGGAAGACAGTATGAAGCCAATCAGAACAAGCAGTCACACAATGAAGACAAATAGATAATGCAAACATGCAATGACTTCACAAGGACCAACTGTAAATAAAGAGATGGGAAGGATAGAACCAGTTGCTTGTTGAAGACAATGATTTGTTGGACCAGTTTCAGTTGCTGTGACAATTTTACGTTTGGTTAGGGAGGCTGAGATTCAACTCAGAAGACCGTGTCTTCACCTTATTCCCCTTGAGCTAAGGACACCCAGTCCTCGCTCAATCACTCTGATAAGTCTTCAAGGTAGACTTCCAATCCTTCACAGACTTCGTTCACCGGCGATCCACAATGACTCTTGGATGCTCAAAACGCGACGCCTAACCGGCTGGAGGATTCACAGTCCTCAAGTGTAACAAGTCTTCAGATCACACAGACAGGAAGACTTCAGTGATGCCTAACACTCTTTGGCTCTAGGTGTTTAGGGCTTTGTCATCGCAAGGATTTCTCTCTCAAAGGCTTCGACGTGGGTTGCTCTCAAACGACAAAAGCCGTGCACTAACTCTAAGCAACCAACCAATTTATGGTGTAGGGGGTGGCCTATTTATAGCCACTAGGCAACCCGACCTGATTTGTCCGAAATGACCCTGGGTCACTAAGGGACTGACACGTGTTCCAACAGTCAGATTTCAAACACACGCGGCAACTTTACTTGGGCTACAAGTAAAGCTGACTCATCTAGCTCTGGATAAGATTTGCTCTCATTGTCTTCGCTCGAAGACATAGGATTTTGGTTAAGCAGCAATTCAGTCACTCTGACTTTGTTCACTGGGACCCCACTTAACAGTATGGTGGTTCCTATGACTCAACAAAGAAGAAAAGGAAACAACGAAACAACTAAGTCTTCGCGCTCCATAGTCTTCACGTGATGTCTTCTCTTGTCATAGTCTTCAATGTGAATATCTTCACATACCACCTTTGTCTTCAATGTCTTCATACATTTTAGGGGTCATCTCCGGTAGGAAAACCGAATCAATGAGGGACTACTACCTGTGTTACCATGCAATTCTCACAAACACATTAGTCCCTCAACCAGGTTTGTCATCAATACTCCAAAACCAACTAGGGGTGGCACTAGATGCACTTACAATCTCCCCCTTTTGGTGATTGATGACAAACTGGTTGAAGTTTTCAACTGGGAAATTGTAAAGGATTTAGGTATTGTCTTCGTAAGTAGCAGAAAGGCTCCCCCTAAAGATGTGCATATAAGTGTAAGTGCATCTAGTGCCACCCCTAGTTGGTTTTGGAGTATTGACGACAAACCTGGTTGGGGGACTAATGCGTTTGTGAGAATTGCAGGATAACACAGGTAGAAGTCCCTCATTGATTCAGTTTTCCTACCAGAGATGACCCATAAAAATGTATGAAGACATTGAAGTCAAAGGTGGTATGTGAAGACATTCACATTGAAGACTATGACAAGAGAAGACATCGCGTGAAGACTATGGAGCGCGAAGACTTAGTTGTTTCGTCGTTCTTTTTCTTATTTATTGAGTCATAGGAACCACCGTACTGTTAAGTGGGGTCCAAGAGAACCAGTCAGAATGACTGAAGTGATGCTTAACCAAAATCCTATGTCTTCGAGTGAAGACTATGAGAGCAAATCTTATTCAGAGTTGGATAAGTCAGATTTGCTTGTAGCCCAAGTAAAGTTGCCGTGTGTGTTTGAAATCTGACCGTTGGAACACGTGGCAGTTCCTTAGTGACCCAGGGTCATTTCGGACAAATCAGGTCAGGTTGCCTAGTGGCTATAAATAGCCCACCCCCTAGAACCATAAACGGTTGGCTGCTCAGAGTTAGTGTATGGCTTTTGTCGTTTGAGAACAACCCACCTCGAAGCCTTTGAGAGAGAATTCCTTGTGAGGATAAAGCCCTCACCACCCAGAGCCAAAGAGTGTTAGGCATCACTTAAGTCTTCCTGTCTGTGTGATCTGAAGACTTATTACACTTGAGGACTGTGAATCCTCCAGCCGGTTAGGCGTCGCGTTCTGAGCATCCAAGAGTCATTGTGGATCGCCGGTGAACGAAGTCTGTGAAGGTTTGGAAGTCTACCTTGAAGACTTACCAGAGTGATTGAGCGAGCACTGGGTGTCCTTAGCTCAAGGGGAATAAGGTGAAGACACAGTCTTCTGAGTTGAATCTCAGCCTCCCTAACCAGACATACAGTTGTCACAACATCTGGAACTGGTCCAACAAATCATTGTCTTCAACGAGTCACTGGTTTCATCCTTCCCCTTCCTTTACTTACTCTTGGCCCTGGTGAAGTCATTGTATAATTGCATTATCTTTTGTCTTCACTGAGTAACTAATTGTCCTGATTGGCTTCACACTATCTTCCTACCTGATCTTTACTGCCTAGCTGCTATTAGTCATTGTGCTTTCACTTCATTGAATACTTGACTATGGCTTGCTTAGTGTAGTCTACCTTCCGCTGCATGGTAATGGGTTTATTTTTATCGTTTGTCTTCGAAACTTCCATGTTTTGAAGACTTTCATAAAAGTCGCCTATTCACCCCCCTCTAGTCGATCACTAGCACTTTCAATTGGTATCAGAGCAAGGTACTCCCTTGTTCTGTGTGATTCGGTTTAACCACCTGGAGTTTTAGCTATGTCGACTGCAGGGATAATTAAAGTCTCCGCTGCGTGCCCCGTCTTCGATGGAACTAAATATCCCTACTGGAAGAATAAGATGCGTATGCGTCTTGAAGCCATTGATGTCGACCTCTGGTATGTCATCAAGAATGGCGTTCCCAAGGCTGGAGAAGGTGTCACCGCTGCTGATGTCAAGAAGTTCGTTCAACTGGATTCCACTGCCAAGAACATCATCTGTGGTCATCTGACCAAAGGACAGTATGGCCGTGTGAGTGCTCTGGAAACATCCAAGCAAGTCTGGGACTGGCTCTCCAAGGTCAACAAAGGCGTCTCAACCCAGAGAGATCAAAGAATCAGTGTCCTTCGCAACCTCTTCAACCGCTTCAAGAGAAACGACAATGAGAATGTCCAGCTCACGTTTGGCCGCCTCACTGACATCACAAATGAGCTTCGAGATCTCGACGCTATTGAGATCACCAAGCATGAAATCGTCAAGACACTCCTGAGATCACTTGACACCTCGTTTGACACCCTAGCCCTGATGATTCAAGAACGTCCTGACTTCAAGACACTCGATCCGTCTGACATACTTGAAAGGCTCAACACACATGAGTTTCAGCTTTGTGAGAAAAGAGACATCTACTGTCCCAACTATGGGCGAACTCGCGCCTTGAAGGCAAAAGCTGTTTCCTCATCTGATGAAGAATCTGACTGCAGTTCTGATGATCCTGAAGACATTGGAAAGGAGCTTGCTATGCTTGTGAAGAAGTTCCAGAGATTCACCAAGAAGAAAGACTTCAGAAATTCTTCACGATCTAGCTCAAGAAATGATGAATCTTCTGCTCATGACTACAAGAAGAGAACATGCCACAAGTGCAGGAAACCTGGTCACTACATCTCTGAGTGTCCGCAGTGGGACAATGAGAACAACAACAAGAAGAAGAGCAAGGAATGTGATTCCGATGACAAGAAGAAGAAGAAGAAGAAATACTCAAAGTCTTCTTCCAAGTCTTCCTCAAGGTCTTCATCACACAAGAAGAGCTCATCTGGCAAGGCCCGCACGTTTGTCGGCAAGGAAATGGATTCAGAGGAGGAGTCTACTTCTGAGGAAGCAGAGGTGGAGTCTGAGGAGGAGTCCGATTCTGGCGTTGCAAGTCTGGCTAAAGCCTACGTTGCCAAGTCCATCTTCAACACTGAAGACAATAACTTCGTCACCAACGCCGATGCTAATGACAAGGACAACTCCACTCCCACCTACTGCTTCATGGCACGCGGTGCCAAGGTAAGCTCACACACCACTCACTATCAAACATCAAGTGAAGATGACTCTGATTGTGGTTCCAAACCTAGCTACAAAACACTTGCTGAAATTGCAACTGAATAACAGAAAGCTATGGAACATATTCAAAAACTATTAGACAAAAGCGATGACCTATTAGACGCTGAAATGACTTGATCTCAGTCCTTAATTGAAGACATAAAAATCTTCATGTTAAGTATGAGGAACTTGAAAGTCGTCATGAAACGCTCTCAACAACTCATGAAAAGCTTTCCTATGATTATCTTCAAAGGAAGCAAGGTCTTGAGAAATTGAGAGCGGCTCATGAAGATCTTCAAAAGGAAAATGAGCCACTTCGCGCCAAACAGATCAGTTCCGCTCAGGAAGGATTTAAACCACCATGTCTTAAATGCATTAAGCGTGATAACGCTACTTCTGTTGCTGAATGTTCTACTGCTGCTACTATTGCAATATCTTCAACTGCTGATGTGGTAACTAACCCCTCTGCTGAGGATGCCACTTCTATTGCTGATGAGAATGCTAGGTTGAAGACATTGCTTGAAACAGGGATGTTCAAAAGTCTCAAAGGGCATCAGACAGTATGTGATGTTCTCAAAAGGCAGATCCTGAACCGAAACCCTAGGAAAGAGGGTGTTGGGTTCGAAAGGAAAATGAATGCTAATGGCTCTTACTGGAAACCTGAGCAGTACCCCAAAACCACATGGGTTGCTGCAAAGTAACCTTCAGTGGATCCATCCACCCTATCTGGCTTCACTTGTGCTAATCCCATTGTTATTGATGAATCCTTTGATGAAAACTATAAACTGTTTAAGAATCAGAATGGTGAAGTGTTTGCCAGGTATATTGGTACTAACTGCAGGAATAGGCCGCCTATGAAGAAAGTCTAGGTGCCGAAAAGGTGTTTGGAGAATCTACCTGTGAATGTCTTTATGACACCACAAGTGAAGAAGACAAACCCTAGACCACAGGCTTCATACAGACAAAGGACTCACCTGAGTCGCACTAATGCAAATGTTTTGCAGGGAAGCCATACTCATGCCTATGAATATGAGCGTGTTTCATCAAACTGCCATGTTCATAAGACCAAGAACTACTCTGCTTATTCTTATGAGTACTATTGTTCACCCGCAAGACTTTTTGCTAGGGCTCCAAAGCCAAAGTTCTCAGATGCTGCACTTAGACTCATTGCTTCGAAGCCCCCCTTGAAGATGTGGGTGGCTAAGAAAGCTTAACTCTCTTTTGCAGGGAAAGGTCTCCATCCGAAAACCAAAATCCTCTGAAGCTATTGCTGGGGACCTTAAACATCTTGTAGGGCGGAAGATCAAATGCCCAAATGGTCTTATTATGTATTTTGTTCCTAAGTCGCTTGCTACTTGCCCTATCAGTCCTAACCTCGATCTAAGCTTTCATAATCCACTTGCTCGTCAAATGTTTATGCTTCACAATTCTCTTCGTGAAGCCTATCCCCCTAACTGCACTGTAGTGTACGACATCAGCTGCTTCAGAATGGATTATTGATAGTGGGTGTACTAATCACATGACTGGCAAGCGAAGTCTTCTTATGGACTCAACCTTACGTCCATCTGACAAAAGTCACATCACATTTGCTGACACTGGTAAAAGCAAGGTATTGGGTCTAGGTAGAGTTGCAATCTCAAGGGATCAACACATGGATAAAGTCATGCTTGTTGAATCCCTTGGTTTCAACTTAATGTCTGTCTCAATGCTTTGCGATTTAAACATGATTGTGATGTTTGGAAAATATCATTGCCTTGTTCTAATGGAATCTGACAAGTCTCTAGTGTTTGAAGGGTATCGGAAAGATGATTTGTATGTGGTAGATTTCTCAGCAGGACCACAACTTGCCGTATGTATTCTAGCAAAAGCTTCAGAATGTTGGCTCTGGCATCGAAGGCTAGGGCATGCTGGCATGAGGAACTTGCACACTCTTGCAAGAAAGAAGCATGTCATAGGCATCGAGGGCGTCAAGTTCAAGAAGGATCACTTATGCGGTGCCTGCGAAGCAGGAAAGATGACAAGGGCCAAGCATCCCTCGAAGACAATCATGACAATGACTCAACCCTTCGAACTGCTCCACATGGACCTTTTCGGTCCCACTCATTACTCAACTCTTACTACTACTGCTTGTCTCTATGGCTTTGTCATTGTTGATGATTATTCAAGATATACTTGGGTGCATATAATCCTCTACAAGACTGAAGTGCAGGATGTCTTCAGACGCTTTGCCAATCGAGCCATGAACAACTATGGCGTCAAGATCAAGCACATCAGAAGTGACAATGGCACTGAATTCAAGAACACTGGCCTAGATACGTATCTTGATACTTTGGGCATCACACATGAATTCTCAGCTCCGTACACGCCGCAGCAGAATGGAGTCGTGGAACGCAAGAACAGAACACTTATTGAGATGGCCCGGACGATGCTTGATGAATACAAGACTCCAAGAAAGTTCTGGCCTGAAGCCATTGATACTGCATGCCATATCATCAACCGTGTTTATCTCCACAAGCTTCTAAACAAGACATCCTATGAGCTCCTTACTGGCAAGAAGCCAAATGTCAGTTACTTCAGAGTATTTGGTGCCAGGTGCTGGATCAAGGATCCACATCACACTTCAAAATTTGCACCAAAAGCACATGAAGGTTTTATGCTTTGATATGGAAAGGATTTGCACTCTTACAGAGTCTTCAACCTCTTTCACTATAAAGTGGTTGAAACTGTGGATGTGCGGTTCGATGAGACTAACGGCTCGCAAAGAGAGCACCTGCCCAATGTGCTAGGTGAAGTTCCATCCAGTGAATTAATCAAACTTATGGGAACTAGAGAAATCATACCATCTGAAGCTTAGCCTGAAGAGGCACTTATCATCTCCGCACCTGATCAACTTGAAGACAATGCTCAGCCTGAAGACAATCCTTCTAACGATGACAATGATCAGCAAGAGCAAAATCTTCGTCCTGTTCATCCTTGTGTTGCAAATGAAGTACAGATTGAGAGAATAATTGATAGCATCAATGCACCAGGTCCACTCACTCGTTCAAGGGCAACCCAGCTAGCAAATTTCTATGGACACTTCGCATTCGTCTCAATATCTGAACCCAAGAAAGTTGATGAAGCCTTCATGGAACCTGAATGGATTCAAGCTATGCAAGAAGAGATTCAACAGTTTGAGCTGAATAATGTATGGGAACTGGTTAAGCGTCCTGATCCTCGTAAGCACAATATAATAGGCACTAAATGGATATATCGCAACAAGCAAGATAAGCACGGTCAAGTTGTCAAAAACAAAGCTCGTCTTGTTGCTCAAGGATACACTCAATTTGAAGGGATTGACTTCGATGAAACATTTGCTCCTATGGCTAGGCTTGAAGCCATGCGCGTACTACTGGCCTATGCAAATCATCATAACATTCTTCTGTATCAAATGGATGTGAAGAGCGCTTTTCTCAATGGCAAGATTGAAGAAGAAGTGTATGTTGCACAACCGCTTGGCTTTGAAGATCCAAAACATCCTGACATGGTGTACAAGCTCAACAATGCACTGTATGGCCTCAAACAAGCCCCTCGGGCTTGGTATGACACACTCAAAGACTTCCTGAAGAGCAAAGGCTTCAAACCTGGTTCCCTCGACCCCACTCTCTTCACGAACACATATGATGGTGAACTGTTTGTGTGCCAAATATATGTGGATGACATTATCTTCGGCTGCACCAATCAGAAATACAATGAAGAGTTTGGATATATGATGCAAGAGCAATATCAAATGTCCATGATGGGTGAGCTGAAGTTCTTCCTTGGTCTTCAAATACGTCAGCAACGCAACGACATCTTTATATCTCAAGAGAAATACCTCAAAGATTGCCTGAAGAAATTTGGAATGCAAGACTGCAAAGGCTACATGATGCCAATGCCAGCCAAACACCATCTAGGTCCCGACGATAATGGTAAAGAGTTCGATCAAAAGGTATACCGCTCCATGATTGGTTCCTTGCTTTATTTATGTGCATCTAGGCCAGATATCATGCTTAGTGTTTGCATGTGTGCCTGGTTCCAAGCGGCACCAAAGGAATCGCATCACTTAGCTGTGAAGCGAATTCTTAGATATTTGGCTCACACCCCAACACTAGGATTATGGTATCCAAAGGGCTTAGAGTTTGATCTAGTTGGATTCTGGGATGCTGATTATGCTGGTGACAAGGTGGATCGCAAGTCTACATCAGGGACATGTCATTTTCTGGGACGATCACTTGCATGTTGGTCTTCAAAGAAGCAGAATTGTGTATTTCTCTCCACTTCTGAATCTGAATACATTGCTGCTGGTTCTTGCTGCGCTCAGCTTCTATGAATGAAGCAAACACTCAAAGACTATGGCATTCATCTGAAGCAAGTGCCACTCTACTGCGACAATGAAAGCACCATCAAGATTGCCAACAACCCAGTTCAGCACTCGAAGACAAAGCACATTGAAATTCGTCATCACTTTCTCAGAGATCATGTCATGAAGGAATATATTGATATCATACACGTCAACATTGAAGAGCAATTGGCAGATATCTTCACCAAGCCCTTGGATGAGAAAAGGTTTTGCAAGTTACGGTGTGAGCTAAATATCTTGGAATCCTCAAATGTCCTGTGATCAGGCACACATCCTAACACTTAAGCATGATGATGACATAGATGTGCAACACATGAAGTAAAGTATATCTTCAATCAATGAAGACTTACATTCTGAGTGTGAATATATTAACGTGGAATTTGACTTCGGAGTGCCACGATAATTGTGCGCCGTGTCTGGGTCGAATACTTCCTATACGGTGGGTAATGCCACCACCAAAATTCTTCCCTTTGAAGTGTCTATCTCATGGCATTACATTTGCAAAGTCTTCGCATATTGTTTGTCTTCAATAATTAAAATGTTCTCCTGTTTATCTTCAACTTACTGATGGTTTCTGTCCTCTACAACATTCACTTATAGCTATGGTTTCTTGATGAATCTTTTGAACTAAGTGAATGTGATCGGACCCTAACCCCTCTATGCTTCTTTCCTAAGTCTATCTATCCAAATCATATGCATTCTATTGACACTGTCAAAATGTCTTCTCTGCATCCTTGTCAGCAGAAGACACAGAGACAAATATTAATCCATTTTCAATGCTAAATCCTTTCACCTGAAACCCGAAGAAGTGGGAACGACCACCCCACAATCCAGGCGTGCGTTGGAACGTGGAACAACCTCCGATGTGTTGCATGATAGCCACGTGTCCTTCAGATGTGAATCGCCAGGGGCATCTTTGTAATAACACGGTGCCGTCCCTGTCCCTATAAATAGACGCCTCACCTCAGTCATTATCTTTCTTCCACTTTCGCACAAACCCTAGCGCCACCGCTAGCCCTCGATGATGCCGGCGACGAAGCGCTTAGCTGCCGCGACCTCACCGACGCCGTCTTCACGCCCGCCGCGGACATTGTCTTCTCCGCCGTCGCCGTAGGTGTCCTCCGTCGCCAAGTTAGGGCAGGGACGATCGAACTGCTCAGCCACCTCTCCCGCTCCGTCTAGCAGTTCTTCGTGTGGGAAATAAAACTTCCTTTTACGACCCCTTTGATCCTATAGATTCATCACTTTCTACCACAAGCAGTTTCTGTTCACACAAGTTGGATCTATTTCATACTGCATCTCATAATATGCCTAGTATGTTCACTTATGCTTCACAAAGTAGTTAGATTCCTCACTTGTACTTATTCGTGGATTCGTACAAATCTGGAACCAACTCTCTATCTATGAGTGAATGTCTTCGCACTATGAGGTCAATGTCTTCTAAACTGATTTATCTTCAAAATCTTCTGAGAATGCATATGACCTCTTCCCCTTCCCTCGCACCTTAATGTTGTCACAGGTACATGTCTGTGGGAGAATCCCTTGGTTCTCATAGTCTGCATTCATTTGTAGAATTCTTACAGCATCATATAAATTCTCCTGAAGCCAGTTCTTGTCTGACCAGTAGACGGAAGACTTTGATAGTTTTGAAGCCTTTCAGTTTAAACTTCATGGCATCAGAAAAATCTGCAAGGAAGGGAGGCAGACAGCACCGTGGAAACACTGCTAAGGACCTGCCACCAGATCTCTATGAGCTATACAAGTTAGATCCAGAAGAGACCTATGGAGAACGCAAGAACCGAATCCGATGGATTTGAAGACATTGGGCAGAGGATTGGTTCAAGTACAGATTCGTCACCGACCAATATGCTGAGAAGAGTGCCACTAAGGGCTCCTGGGGAGATATCATATACAAAGGTCTTTAGCCCAAATCAAAGTCCGAAGCTATTGCTCAAGGCTTTTACCCCTGCATGCTTCGTGGACCTCAGCCTGCTAATGCCGACCCATCCTCTCTGTTATGGTGTCGCGAAGACAATCTCTTCAAGCGCAACTATCAGCTTGCACAGAACTCTGCCAAGGAAAACAAGAAGTCATTGGGATTAGACTTCAACCCAGGCCCCTCTGCGCCACGTGCTGACGGCACACAAGAAGCTGAACCCAATCTGGTTGGGCCCTTCTACAACCTAGAAGGTCTCATCACTCATATTATGGTTCAAGGGGCAGTCGTGGAGCAACCTGCAGACGAAGCTGAATCTGACGAAGCACCTGCACCACCGAAGCCAAAGAAGCTGAAGAAGCCTAAAGCTTCAAAGCCTGCCCCAGCACCAAAAGTCTTACGAGCGAAGCCTTTGGCCACTGCACCTCCTGAACACAGTGTGCAGTCTGAAGATTTGTCACGCATGTCCAAGCCCTCCAAAGTGAAGATGCCCTTGCAACCCACTAGCCAAGCACTGACCGCTTCTGCTATTCTGCGCAATGACGCCATTGATCTGTCCAGCGACGACAATCTTGGCGATGATGCTCTTGAGCAGTTGATCAAGAGCAAGCAAGAGGCAGAAATCTTCAATGACCTTCCTCTCTTTGATGTTGAAATCATCAACACATTCATTGATGAGTGGTTTGACAGCCCAAATGTCAGCTTTGATGATCTTCAGCTTCCGATTGGCCTAAGCGTCGCCTTCCACGGAGCCATTGCTGCTGAGCTGGCTCTAGCTTAGAAGATTGTTGAATTGAAGCATAAGATCGATTATGAAAAGGCTCAGTTCAAGAAGCACATGGCCAAGCTCAATGTTGAAGACATTCAGAACTTTCAGACCATGATGCATGAGCTTAAGGAAGCATTCCGAACCAAACGCGAAGAAGCCAAAGGTTCTCGTGAGCGCATGAAGGATCTTGCTGCTAAATGTGTCCAAGGATACAATGAGGCTGAAAAGCGCAAGGCCTTGGGGCGACCAGGAATCGACCCCAGAATGACGGCCAAGGAGAAGAAGAAGCCAGCTGTGGCAGAACCCGAAGCACCAAGGCAGGAAATACATCCAATTGTCTTCCCAGCCAGTATGGCAGGCTTGAAGCCTAAGGTCCCCACAGTGGCTTCAGAACTAAAGAAGACCAGGGCTGCTGAAGCTGAAGCCAAAAAGCGCAAAACCAAGGGCACTTCTCATGATGCTCCTCCAACCAAGAAACGCAAGACCAAGAAGAGAGATCGGGCTGCTCCCAAAGAGCCCCTTAATGTCGAGCCAATCTCAGTGGCTCTTCCTGTGTCTAAACATCGAGAGCGCCCGCTGATAGTTCATGAGCCTACTTCCACAGAGGCTCCTGAAGCTGAAGACAATCCAGTTGTTCACCCCACCGCAGCTGAAGACATTGGTCCTCACGACAATGTTGAAGATGATGAAGTCCTTCCTCAGATCAAGCACCAATTGGTATCATCGCATGTGCTCACGCACAACGAACTCATCAGCATTGGTCGTCCTCTGACGCCAACTACTCAGGATGCATCATGGGCTGATCACCCACAGATACAAGACACTCCAAGCTCTCCCCAACCGCAAGCTACCCCACCAGTGCAAGATGACAATGACTTCGAGGCCCAGCACACTCCATCTCCACAAGCGTCGCCCGCATTACGCAGGCTTCGCAAAGGACCAAGGCCCCAAGTCACTCCCACAATGCACGTGTCTAAGTCTGAAGCCAAAATGGATGAAGATATTCCGGCTGCATCAGCCGATGAAGAAGAAGCCCCAAGAGTTGAAAGAGTTGCTACACCCCGTCCCACCAAGATGTTGTTCTCGAGGAGAACGTGACCGACCCTCTAGCTTCTGAAGTGGAGGTTAACAACCCTGAGGCAGCCACCAACATCACCGCTGACGCCAATGACGTTGTCATGGCTGAAGCCAATGCGGCGCCCGAAGCCAATGAGGTGCCAGAAGTCAATGCAGCACCAGAAGTCAATGCTGAAGCACCTGAGGTCCAAGCACCTGAAGCAAATTTGGCCCCTGAAGCCCATGAAGACAATGCCAATGCTCCTGTTCCCCCTCCAAGACCTCACACAATGGAGCTGACATTTGATCGTGGTCAGCCTGTTACGGTCCGATGGCCCATTCTGACTCCTCCGCTAGCTGCTGGTCCACAATTTGAGTACCACGTCGAGCATAGGCCTCAAGTCCAAAATCCCAAGCCAAGACTTCCACAATTCCCAGGCACTGCCACTTCACCTGGGGTCTTCAATGTGAATGGCTTCATGGCACATAATACCTTCTTCAACAGCTCCAAGAACCCTTATACAAAACCGCGCATTTCCCCAGATCGGTTCTGGAGCTATCAGCAGCTCAGCTACTATTCCTGTGTCATATACAATCAAGGGCGCATATTTCCACATATGCGCCTCGACTCTAAAGCTATAGCTGGACTGCCCTGCCTTGAAGAAGCATTGGATTGTTTCAGAGATGCTGGTCTGTTGCAATTTGTCACAGATAAGGAGCACGGGAATGAAGAGCTTCTGCTACAGTTCTATGAAACTCTCCACATTCGAGGCTACAACAGGGATCCAAAGACTTGGGTCCTCGAGTGGATGACAGGCAATATCCATCATGAAGCTAAAGCTCTTGATATTATTGAGCTCACAGGCCTGCCCACTCCTGGTGAATACTATGAACCAGGTTGTCAACAACACCAAAATGCCTTGGAAAGCATCTTTCAGAAGCCCGAACCCAACATGAGTCAAATGCTGAGCATGATGAAGCCTCTGCCTCACGACGCTGAATACCCATCTGAGTTCTTTGTTGAAGACCTAGAGTACCTGCTTCGCACCATTTACCACATCATCAGGAAGACTCTATGGCCTGTCAAAGGACACTCATCTGCAGCGAAGCTTGAAGGAGCAATGAAGACTTTGGTTTTCTATATTTTCAATGGCATCAGCTTCAATGCTCAAGACTTCTTCATCAGGCAGTTGGCTGCGTCTGGCTCCGACATCTTTGGGTTGAAATTCTATGCTCCATGGGTCATGCGTCTGATCAAGCGTCACTCAGCCTTCAACTATCATCCGTCTGCGCGCAATCATCTTATATTCTTGCCCGAGGTTGATCTATCAGTTGAAGCCATTTACCCAGAGCCTGCTAAGGATCCCATTTATCTTCACAACGTTGATCACCAAAGCTTCACCCAGCCCATTGAAGGAGTTCCAGCAGTCTCTCGTGCTTATCCCCTTGCTGGAAACACACGTGCCCCTCGTGCTCAAACTGACGCCACTGGTAGCACCATTGCGCAAAGGCCTCGAAGACGATCTCGTGTCCTCAATGACCGACAGCTTCTCGTCGCGCTGCATCAGAAATAGGACAAACACCACGACTGACTTAAGCGTCAGATGCAAAGCCTCTTGGTGGATGTCAACCGCATTCGCAATCTTGCCACCAAGAATGCATTTGTCACTCATGAAACCTGTCAGAGGTCGTGGAAGAGTTTGACCCTACTTAGTGCTGAAGCTGATCTGCAAGACGATGGCTTCACCGAACGGTTCAAGTTTGACTCAACTCCTCCCAGAAATGCTCACTTGCGTCGGACTCCCTCACTTGAAGACTCTGAATACTCGTCCTCAGCTGCGACTGTAAATGCCAGAGTCATCGATGACCAAGATGATGCAACTTCACCTCCTCCAACTTCAGCGCGTGTCGACACTGCACCAAGTTCCTCTACACCATTGGATCTCAACGACGACCCTGCTGCCTCGCCTGCACCTCATGGGAACGAGTAGGCGCCCTATGTCTTCAAACCTTTTTGGTCCTCACTGACAAAAGGGGGAGAAGCATATGAGTTGATAGTCTTCAAGCGGGCCCATATGGGTGGTTGCTTTACTTTTTGCTACTTTTGCCAAGTGCTTACAACTCTCGTTTTGGCTACATTTGGTTCTTTGAGTTGTAACACTTAAACTCAATTGTCGTCTGCTACTTATTTGCTATTCTGTGATGCGATGATAAATTCTGCATGTGCGACGATAAATTCCGCACTTAGATCATTTTGCAGACGTCCATTTTTCATTATGCATGTCATTATCTTCGTTACATCATATCTTGCATAATGAATTGTCATCATAGGTTGAAGAGGATCTCCACAAGTACAATCTGCAATGTGCATTTGCATTCCAAAAGCAAATTACTTATATGCACATCTTCAGGGGGAGCCCTTGCAACTTATGAAGACAATACCCTATCCTTTACAATTTCACATATTTTATTCCCCGTTGAAAACTTCAACCAGTTTGTCATCAATCACCAAAAAGGGGGAGATTGTAAGTGCATCTAGTGCCACCCCTAGTTGGTTTTGGAGTATTGAAGACAAACCTGGTTGAGGGACTAATGTGTTTGTGAGAATTGCAGGATAACACAGGTAGAAGTCCCTCATTGATTCAGTTTTCCTACCAGAGATGACCCCTAAAAATGTATGAAGACATTGAAGTCAAAGGTGGTATGTGAAGACATTCACATTGAAGACTATGACAAGAGAAGACATCGCATGAAGACTATGGAGCGCAAAGACTTAGTTGTTTCGTCATTCTTTTTCTTCTTTGTTGAGTCATAGGAACCATCCTATTGTTAACTGGGGTCCAAGAGAACCAGACAGAATGACTGAAGTGATGCTTAACCAAAATCCTATGTCTTCGAGTGAAGACTATGAGAGCAAATCTTATTCAGAGTTGGATAAGTCAGCTTTGCTTGTAGCCCAAGTAAAGTTGCCGTGTGTGTTTGAAATCTGACCGTTGGAACACGTGTCAGTTCCATAGTGACCCAGGGTCATTTCGGACAAATCAGGTCGGGTTGCCTAGTGGTATAAATAGTCCACCCCCTACAACCATAAATGGTTGGCTGCTCAGAGTTAGTGTATGGCTTTTGTCGTTTGAGAGCAACCCACCTCGAAGCCTTTGAGAGAGAATTCCTTGCGATGATAAAGCCCTAACCACCCAGAGCCAAAGAGTGTTAGGCATCACTTAAGTCTTCCTGTCTGTGTGATCTGAAGACTTATTACACTTCAGGACTGTGAATCCTCTAGCCGGTTAGGCGTCGCGTTCTGAGCATCCAAGAGTCATTGTGGATCGCCGGTGAACGAAGTCTGTGAAGGTTTGGAAGTCTACCTTGAAGACTTACCAGAGTGATTGAGCGAGCACTAGGTGTCCTTAGCTCAAGGGGAATAAGGTGAAGACACAGTCTTCTGAGTTGAATCTCAGCCTGCCTAACCAGACGTACAGTTGTCACAGCAACTGGAACTGGTCCAACAAATCATTGTCTTCAACGAGTCACTGGTTTCATACTTCGCCTTCCTTTACTTACCGTTGGCCCAGGTGAGGTCATTGTATGATTGCATTATCTTGTCTTCACTGAGTAACTGATTGTCCTGATTGGCTTCACACTATCTTCCTACCTGATCTTTACTGCCTAGCTGCTATTAGTCATTGTGCTTTCACTTCATTGAATACTTGGCTATGGCTTGCTTAGTGTAGTCTACCTTCCACTGCATGGTAATGGGTTTTTTTCTATCATTTGTCTTCGAAACTTCCATGTTTTGAAGACTTTCATAAAAATCGCCTATTCACCCCCCCTCTAGTCGATCACTAGCACTTTCAATAAGTATTTTGCTTTTGAATGCAAATGCACATTGTAGGTTGTGCTTGCGGAGCTCCTCTTCTACTTATGAAGACAATTCATCATGCATGAAAGGATATAACGGAGATAATGACATGCATAATGAAAAATGGACGTCTGCAAAATGACTTCGTGCGGAATTTATCATTGCATCGCATAGTATCGAAACGGTAGCAGACGACCATCAAGTTTAAGTGTTACAACTCAAAACGAACCAAATGTATCAAAAGCAAGAGTTGTAAGCACTTGGCAAATGAAGCAAAAGTATAGCAACCACCCATATGGGCCCGCTTGAAGACTATCAACTCATATGCTTCTCCTCCTTTTGTCAGTAATGACCAAAAAGGTTTGAAGACATAGAGCTTACTACTCGTTTCCATGTGGAGTAGGCGATGAAGCAGGGTCGTCGTTGAGGTTTGGTGGTGCAGACAAACTTGGTGCAATGTCGACATGCGCTGAAGTTGGAGGTGGTGAAGTAGCATCATCTTGATCATCTATGACTCTGGCATTCACCATTGCAACCGAGGAGGAATAGTTAGAGTCTTCGAGTGAGGGAGTCTGACGCAAGTGAGCTTTCCCTGGAGGAGTTGAGTCAAACTTGAATCTCTCTGTGAAGGCATCATCTTGCAGATCAGCTTCAGCACTGAGCAATGCCAAGCTCTTCCAAGACCTCCGACAGGTTTCATGTGTAACAAAGGCATTCTTGGTGGCAAGATTGCGAATGCGATTGACGTCCACCAAGAGGCTTTTCATCTGACGCTTAAGCCAGTCATGATGCGTATCCTGTTTCTGATGTAGAGCGATGAGAAGCTCTCAGTAATTGAGAACACGAGATCGCTTCCGAGGCCTTTGGGCAATGGTACTTGCAGTGGCTTCATTTTGGGTGCGAGGGGCACGTGTATTGCCAGCCAAGGGGTAAACACGAGAAACGGCCTAAACTCCTTCAATGGGCTGGGTGAAGCTTTGACGATCGACATTGTGAAGATAAATTGGCTCCTTTGCAAGCTCTGGGTAAATGGCTTCGACAGACAGATCAACCTCTGGAAAGAATATAAGGTGATTGTGCGCAGACGGCTGATAGTTGATAGCAGAATGAAGCTTGATGAGGCGCATTACCCATGGAGCATAGAACTTCAGACCAAAGATGTCGGAGCCAGATGCAGCCAATTGCCTGATGAAAAAGTCTTGAGCATTGAAGCTGATGCCATTGAAGATATAGAAAACCAAAGTCTTCATTGCTCCTTCAAGCTTCGCTGCAGATGAATGTCCTTTGACAGGCTATAGAGTTCGCCTAATGATATGATAGATGGTGCGGGGCAGATACTCTAGGTCTTCAATAAATAATTCCGTTGGGTATTCAACGTCGCGTGGCAGAGGCTTCATCATGCTCAGCATTTGGCTCATGTTAGGCTCTGGCTTCTGAAAAATGCTCTCCAAAGCATTCTGGTGTTGCTGACAACCTGGTTCATAATATTCGCCAGGAGTGGGCAGGGCTGTGAGCTCAATGATGTCTTGGGCTTTAGCTACATGATGTACATCGCCCGTCATCCACTCAAGGATCCAAGTCTTCGGATCCCTGTTGTATCCACGAAGGTGGAGGATAGCATAGAATTGAAGTAGAAGTTCTTCATTCCAATGCTCCTTGTCAGTCACAAAGTGGAGCAAACCCGCATCACGGAAGCAGTCAAGGGCTTCTTCAAGGCAAGGCAATCCAGCAATGGCTTCGCAGTCTAGACGCATATGAGGGAAAATGCGCCCCTGATTGTATAAGATGCAAGAATAGTAGTTGCACTGCTGATAACTCCAGAATCGATCTGAGGAGATTCTTGGCCTTGTGTAGGGGTTCTTGTCACTATCAAAGAATGTGTTGTGTGCCTTGAATCCATTCAGATTAAACGATCCTGGCGACGTTGCAGTACCTGGAAACCATGGTAGCCTTGGCTTTGGCTTCTGGACCTAAGGCCTGTGCTCCACATGATATTCAAATTGCGGACCAGCAGCAGGTGGAGGAACCAGAATGGGCCAGCGGACTATGGTAAGTTGCCCTTGATAGAATGCTTGCTCAATGGTGTGTGGCCTGGGAGGTGGTACAGGAGCAGAGGCATTGTCTTCGAGCTGCGGATTTGCTTTGGGTGCAGCATTAGCTTCAAGTGCAATCACGTCTGGTACCACATTAGCTTCAGGCGCCACATTAGCTTCGGCCATGACAACGTCATTAGCGTCAGTGTTGGTGTTGGTGGCCGCCTTAGTATTGGTAACCTCCACTTCAGGGGCTGGAGGGTCGAACACGTTCTCCTCGAGAACAACTTCAGGGTTGGACGGGGGTGTAGCAACACGTTCTTCTTCTCTTGCTTCTTCTTGGTCATCGGCTGATGCAGCCAGAATATCTTTAGTCGCTTTGGCTTCAGATTCAGGGATGTTCGCAGTAGGAGAGGTTTCAGGAAAGACTTCGCGTGAAACGGATTGACGCTCTTCTCCTTCTAGAACACTTGACAAAGCGACATGTGGCCTTGGTCCTTTGCGACGCCTGCGAAACGCTGGCGACGCCTGTGGAGATGGAGTTGGTTGGGCCTCAAAGTCTTCATTGTCAATCACCGGAGTGGTGACCTGGGTTGGGGGAGTAACTGGTGTTTCTTCATCACGAGGGGATTCTTGAGGGTGATCAGCCCTTGAGTCATCCTGAGCAATTGGCGTCAATGGACGACCAATGCTGATGAGTTCGCTGTTCGTGAGAACAGGCGATGATACCAAATTGTGTTCGATTTGAGGAAAGACTTCATCATCTTCAACATTGTCTTGATGACCGGTGTCTTCAGCTGCGGTGGGGTCAACAACTGGAATGTCTGTAGCTTCAGGAGCCTCTGTGGAAGCAGGCTCATGAACTATCAACTGGCGCTCATGATGTTCAGACGCAAGACGAGCCACTGAGATTGGCTCGACAACAAGGGGCTCTGTGGGAGCAGCCCGGTCTCTCTTCTTTGTCTTTCTCTTCTTAGTCGGTGGAGCATCATCAGTGGTGGCTTTGGTCTTGCGCTTTCGTCAGAGTCAGTGTCGTTTGCAGAGTGATCCAAGGCTGCCCCTTGAACCTGAATGTGAGTGATGAGACCTTCTAAGTTGTAGAAGGGCCCAACAAGATTGGATTCAGCTTCGCGTGTGCCATCGGCACGTGGCGCAGAGGGGCCTGGGTTGAAGTCTAACCCCAAGACTTCTTGTTTTCCCTGGCCGAGTTCTTGGCAAACTGAAAGTTGCGCTTGAACAAATTGTCATCTCGACACCATAGCAATGACGATGGGTCGGCATCAGTAGGCTGTGGCCCTCGGACCATGCAAGGGTAGAATCCTTGAGCAATGGCTTCAGTTCTGTTCTTGGGTTGAAGAGTTTTATAGAGAATATCTCCCCAAGGACACGTGATAGCATTCTTCTTAGCATACTCTTTGGTGACGAATCTGTACTTGAATCATTGCTCGGCCCAATATCTTCGAATCCATTGGATTCGTGTCTTGCACTAACCATAGCTTTCTTCGGGGTCAGTTTTGTATAGTTCATAGAGATCTTAGGGCAGGTCCATTGATGTACCCCCACGGCGCTGTCTGTCACCCTTCCTTGCTGATTTCTCTATTGCCATGAAGTTTAGATTGAAAGGCTTCGACACTGTCAAAGTCTTCCATCTGCTGGTCAGACAGGAACTGGCTTCGGGAGAATTTATGTGATGCTGTAAGAACTCTGCAAATTAATGCAGACTATGAGAACCAAGGGATTCTCTCACGGACATGTACCTATGACAGCATTAGAGATGCGATGGAAGGGGAAGAGGTCATATGCATTCTTAGAAGATTTTGAAGATAAATCAGTTTAGAAGACATTAACCTCATAGTGCGAAGACATTCACTCATATGTAGAGACTTGGTTCCAGATTTGTACGAATCCATGAATAAGTACAAGTGAGGAATCTAACTACTTTGTGAAGCATAAGTGAACATACTAAGCATGTTATGAGATGCAGAACAGGATAGATCCAACTTTGTAGGAACAGAAACCACTTGTGGTTGAAAAGGATGAATCTATCGGATCAATAAGGACTGTAAAAAGAGTTTTTATTTACCACTCAAGGAACTGCTAGACAGAGTAGGAGATGAGGCCGAGCAGTTCGATCTTCCGTGCCCTAACTTGGCGACGGAGGACACCTACGGTGACGGCGGAGAAGACAATGTCCGCGGCCGGCGTGATGACGGCGTCGGTGAGGTCCCGGCAGCTACGCGCTTTGTCACCGACGTCGTCGAGGGCTAGCGGTGGCACTAGGGTTTGTGCGAGAAAGAGAAGTGGAAGAAGAGATAATGACTGGGGTGTGGCATGTATTTATAAGGTCAGGGACGGTGCAACGTTATTACGCAAGTGCCCCTGGTGGTTCACGTTTGAAGGACACATGGCGATCATGCAATTCATTGGAGGTTGTTCCCCATTCCCACGTACGCCTGGATTGTCGGGTGGTCGTTCCCGCTTCTCCGAGTTTCAGGCAAAAAGGATTGAGCATTTGAAAAGATTTAATGTTTGTCTCTATTTCTTCTGCTAACAAGGACGCAGCAAAGACATTCAACAGTTTCAATAGAATGCATATGATTTGGATAGATAGATTTGAGACGGGAGCATAGAAAGGTTAGGGTCCGATCACACTCACTTAGTTCAAAAGATCCAACGAGAAGACATAGCTATAAGTAAATGATGTAGAGGACAGAACGCAAATACATGAATATATCTGAATGAGACCAAATCAATATAGTGAAGATAAACATGAAGCCATGTTAATATTTAAGACAAACCAAATGCGAAGACTTTGCAAATATAACGCCAACAGAAAATACTCCAAACAAAAGTTTGGTGGTGGCGTTACCCACCGTACAGGAAGTATTAGACCCAGACAGAACGCACAATTATCGTGGCGCTCTGAAGTCAAATTCCGCGTTAATGTATTCACACTTAGAGTGTAAGTCTTCATTAGTTTAAGATATACATTACTTCGTGTGTTGCACATCTAAGACATCAACATGCATAAGTGTTAGGATGTGTGCATGATCACAGGACATTTGAGGATTCCAAGATATTTAGCTCACACCGCAACTTGCAAAACCTTTTCTCATCCAAGGGCTTTGTGAAGATATCTGCCAGTTGCTCTTCAGTGTTGACGTGAATGATATCAATATCTTCCTTCATGACATGATCTCTGAGAAAGTGATGACAGATCTGAATGTGCTTTGTCTTCGAGTGCTGAACTGGGTTGTTGGCAATCTTGATGGCGCTTTCATTGTCGCAATAGAGTGGCACTTGCTTCAGATGAATGCCATAGTCTTTGAGTGTTTGCTTCATCCAGAGAAGCTGAGCGCTGCAAGATCCAGCAGCAATGTATTCAGATTCAGCAGTGGAGATAGATATACAGTTCTGCTTTTTTGAAGACCAACACACAAGTGGTCGTCCCAGAAAGTGACATGTGCCTGATGTAGACTTGCGATCCACCTTGTCACCAGCATAATCAGCATCCGAGAATCCAACTAGATCAAACTCTGAGCCCTTTGGATACCATAATCCTAGTGTTGGGGTGTAAGCCAAATATTGAAGAATTCTCTTCACAGCTAAGTGATGTGATTCCTTTGGTGCCGCTTGGAATCGGGCACACATGCAAACACTAAGCATGATATCTGGCCTAGATGCACATAAATAAAGCAAAGAACCAATCATGGAGTGGTATACCTTTTGATCGAACTCTTTACCATTGGCGTCAGGATCCAGATGACTCTTGGTAGGCATTGGCGTCGTATAACCTTTGCAATCTTGCATTCCAAACTTCTTCAGGCAATCTTTGAGGTATTTCTCTTGAGATATGAAGATGTCGTTGCGTTACTGCCGTATTTGAAGACCAAGGAAGAACTTCAGCTCAGCCATCATCGACATCTGATATTGCTCTTGCATCATGTATCCAAACTCATCACTGTATTTCTGATTAGTGCAGCCGAAGATAATGTCATCCACATATATTTGGCACACAAACAGTTCACCATCATATGTCTTCGTGAAGAGTGTGGGATCTAGGGAACCAGGTTCGAAGCCTTTGCTCTTCAAGAAGTCTTTGAGTGTGTCATACCAAGCACGAGGGGCTTGTTTGAGGCCATACAGTGCCTTCTTGAGCTTGTAAACCATGTCGGGATGTTTTGGATCTTCAAAACCAGGCGGTTGTGCAACATACACTTCTTCTTCAATCTTGCCATTGAGAAAGGCGCTCTTCACATCCATTTGATATAGAAGGATGTTATGATGATTTGCATAGGCTAGCAGTATGCGTATAGCTTCAAGCCTAGCCACAGGAGCAAATGTTTCATCGAAGTCAATTCCTTCAACTTGAGTGTATCCTCGAGCAACGAGACGAGCCTTGTTTCTGACAACTTGACCATGCTCATCTTGCTTGTTGCGATATATCCATTTAGTGCCTATGATATTGTGTTTACGAGGATCAGGACGCTTGACCAGTTCCCATACATTATCCAGCTCGAACTGTTGAAGCTCTTCTTGCATAGCTTGAATCCATTCAGGTTCCATGAAGGCTTCATCAACTTTCTTGGGTTCAGATATTGAGACGAATGCAAAGTGCCCACAGAAATTTGCTAGTTTTGTTGCCCTTGAACGAGTGAGTGGACCAGTTGCATTGATGCTATCAATTATCTTCTCAACCTGTACTTCATTTGCAACACGAGGTTGAACTGGACGAAGATTTTGCTCTTGCTGATCATTGTCATCGTTTAAAGAATTGTCTTCAAGCCGAGCATTGTCTTCAGGTTGATTAGGTGCAGAGATGATAAGTTCCTCTTCAGGCTGTACTTCAGATGGTATGATTTCTCCAGTTCCCATAAGCTTGATGGATTCACCGGGTGGAATTTCATCTAGCACATTTGGCAGGTTCTCTCTTTGCGAGCCATTAGTCTCATCGAATCGCACATTCACAGTTTCAACCACTTTATAGTGAAGGAGGTTGAAGACTCTGTAGGAGTTCGAATCCTTTCCGTAACCAAGCATAAAACTTTCATGTGCTTTCGGTGCAAATGTTTCATCAAAGTCAATCCCTTCAAATTGAGTGGAGAATAGTACTCATAAGAATAAGCAGAGTAGTTCTGGGTCTTATGAACATGGCGGTTTGATGAAACACACTCATATTCATAGGCCTGAGTATGGTTTCCCTGCAAAACATTTGTGTTAGTGCGACTCAGGTGAGTCCTCTGTCTGTATGAAGCCTTTGGACCATATGAAGCCTATGGTCTGGGGTTTGTCTTCTTCCCTTGTGGTGTCATGACGACATTCACAGGAAGATTCTCCAAACACCTTTTCGGCACCCAGACTTTCTTCATAGGTGGCCCATTCCTGCAGTTAGTACCAATATACCTGGCAAACACTTCACCATTCTGATTCTTAAACAGTTCATAGTTTGCATCAAAGGATTCATCAATGACGATGGGGTTAGCACAAGTGAAGCCAGATAGGGTGGATGGATCCACTGAAGGTTCCTTTGCAGCAACACATGTGGTTTTGGGGGTACTGCTCAGGTTTCCAGTAAGAGCCATCAACATTCATTTTCCTTTCGAACCCAACACCCTCTTTCCTAGGGTTTCGGTTCAGAATCTGCCTTTTGAGGACATCACATAGTGTCTGATGCCCTTTGAGACTTGTGTACATCCCAGTTTCAAGCAATGTCTTCAACCTAGCATTTTCATGAGCAATAGCAGTGGCATCCTCAATGGAGGGGTTAGTTTCCACATCAACAGTTGAAGATATTGCAACAGTAGCAGCAGTAGAACATTCAGAAACAGAAGTAGCGTTATCATGCTCAAGGCATTTAAGACATGGTGGTTCAAATCCTTCCTGAGCGGGACTAATCTGTTCAGCACGAACTGACTCGTTTTCCTTTTGAAGATCTTCATGAGCCGCTCTCAATTTCTCAAGTTCTTGCTTCCTTTGAAGGTAATCATAGGAAAGCTTTTTATGAGTTGTTGAGAGCGTTTCATGATGACTTTCAAGTTCCTCATACTTAACATGAAGATTTTTTATGTCTTCAATTAAGGACTGAGATCGAGTCATTTCAGCGTCCAACAAGTCATCACTTTTGTCTAACAGTTTTTGAATATGTTCCATACCTTTCTGTTGTTCAGTTGCAATTTTAGCAAGTGTTTTGTAGCTGGGTTTGGAATCACAATCAGAGTCATTTTCACTGGATGTTTGATAGTGAGTATTGCGTGAGTTTACCTTGGCACCGTGTGCCATGAAGCAATAGGTGGGAGCGGAGTTGTCCTTGTCATTAGCATCGGCATCGGTGACGAAGTCATTGTCTTCAGTGTTGAAGATGGACTTGGCAATGTAGGCTTTAGCCAGACTTGCAATGCCAGAATCGGACTCCTCCTCCGCCTCCTCAGAAGCAGACTCCTCCTCTGAATCCATTTCCTTGCCAACAAACGCACGAGCCTTGCCAGATGAGCTCTTCTTATGTGATTAAGACTTTGAGGAAGACTTGGAAGAAGACTTTGAGTATTTCTTCTTCTTCTCGTCATCAGAATCATATTCCTTGCTCTTCTTCTTGTTGTTGTTCTCATTGTCCCACTGCGGACACTCAAAGATGTAGTGACCAGGTTTCTTGCACTTGTGGCATGTTCTCTTCTTGTAGTCATGAGCAGAAGCTTCATCATTCCTTGAGATGGATCGTGAAGACTTTCTGAAGCCTTTCTTCTTGGTGAATTTTTGGAACTTCTTCACAAGCATAGCAAGCTCCTTTACAATGTCTTTAGGATCATCAGAACTGCAGTCATATTCTTCTTCAGATGAAAAAACAGCTTTTGCCTTCAAGGCACGAGTTCGACCATAGTTGGGACCGTAGATACCTCTTTTCTCAGAAAGCTGAAACTCATGTGTGTTGAGCCTTTCAAGTATGTCAGACGGATCGAGTCTCTTGAAGTCAGGGCGTTCTTGAATCATCAGGGCTAGGGTGTCAAACGAGCTGTCAAGTGTGTCGGATTTCGGGTTCTGGCAGACCCTTAAGGTTCGAACACTAGGGTGCGCGCGGAGATTACGCCTTCTACCTCCCCGCCTCGCAAAGATCTAAACTACTAAAAGAACTGCACAAGGGACACAAGATTTATACTGGTTCGGGCCACCGTTGTGGTGTAATACCCTACTCCAGTGTGTGGTTGCTGGATTGCCTCCTGGGGCTGATGATGATGAACAATACAAGGAAGAATAGCCTCGCGAGGGTCTGTTCTTGGTTGGGGTGATGAACTGCTAGGAGGAGTTCAGCCACCCTTCTCTTTCTCTCTCTCTCTCTTTCTCTCCCTTACTCTTACTAGCCAACCGAACAAACCAAAACCCACCCCTTTCTACGTGGGCGGCTGGTCCTATTTATAGAGGCCCTGGTCCTCTTCCCAAATATTGAGCGGGAAGGGAGCCAACAACGGTGGGCTAATTTGAAGGGGGACAGCAAGTATCAACTATCCTGACAAAACCAGTCTTCGCCTGCGCAAAGCTCTGGTGATGATGCCGTCTTGGGTTCCATGGTGACCTCCGTCTCGTAGTCCTCCTGGTCTTGGTCTCGTTGCATCGAAATGGCAACCTTTGCCTGATGCCTCGGTACTCCGCGGCTGCGCTTGCCCCCTTTGCACCAAAGAGGAAAGAAGGACGCTGCGCACGCTGGCACCCGCCTGGCGCCCTGAGTCGTCACGGCTTGCATCATGGGCACCTCGCGAGTACCCCGCCTTGATCTCTCCGCCTCCTCGCGAGCCAGCCTGACGAGGCCGTGCCGGAGGAAGCTCTGTGTCGTCCGCCTCGCGAGGCTTGGCCCCTCGCGAGGGTCTTGAGTCTTGTGTTTGATGAAGATGGGCCGTGCTGGGCCTCCTTTGAGCCACGCCGCAGGCCTCAGGCAGGCAGGTCTGGGGACCCCCATTCCCAGAATGCCGACAGTAGCCCCCGGGCCCAAGGCGAGCCCGGACTTGGCCGTGCCAAGAGGCGAAAGGGCAAGGGCGAAGCGCCGCGGGCCCTAGCAGCCTGCGGCCTTGGGCGCCGCATGGCGGTTGATGGGACGTGGGCGTCTCCACTTCCCTACGATGCCTCGGTAATCGCGCGAGTTGGACAAGTCCCTGCATGCAGACTGTGTCATGATTACCTATGATCGTGGAGGCCGGCGGTTGGCCTTCGCCGTCTATAAGTACGGGGCTGCGCGTGCCTTTCCGGTCCATTCCTCCTTGCTTCTTCTTCTTCTTCATGGCCCCGTCAAAGAGATTCTCGGCCACCGAGAAGGGGAAGGCTTGCCGGGTTGAGCCCGGCTCTCCCCCACCCAAGCGCGGCAGAGGGCGCCCTCGTAAGCATCCTGTGGCCACCACGGCGGCTCCCCGCGGCCGTGGAGGTGATCTTCAGCATGGCGACGGGCGGGTTGCTACAGCCGGGGGGCGCGCTCCGGCTGCGCGTCCCCCCAGGCCGCGCGTTCGTGCTGCTGAAGTGCTGCCGAAGTTCGTCGTGTGGTCAGTGGAGCCGGCTAGCACCCGGCTTCCGCTTCCTCGCTTCCTCCTAGGCGAGCTCCCGGCCGGCTCCTCAGGCGGCCTCTGGCTCTAGGCCGACGGCTGCTACAGTCGGGCCTCATGGGTCTCCCTGGAGGTCTCCACGGCTGGGAGCTTGTCCCTGGCCCGCGGTTGGCAGACGTTTGCCCGTGCGCGTGGCCTGGGCCGCCGGTGCACCCTTCACTTCAAGTTCGACGGTGACGCCACCCTCTACGTGAGGGTGTTTGGGGAAGATGGTCGCCGCGCGGGGTGCTACCCCGAGGGTGACGACCGCGGCTGGGAACCCAGCTCCAGTGACGATGGAGGGAGCAGCGCTCGCGCGGCTGGCGGCGCCCGGAGTTCCTCGAGCTTCTCTGGTTCTTCTTCAGGCGGCGACTCCTCCAGCAGCGGCCGCGATCAGCCTCCACGCCGCCGTGCCCTGGTGAGGCGCGAGAGGGAGTCCGCCTGAGCTCCGGAGGCAGCTCGGGCCTTCCCTGCGGGCCGGTTTGAGGCGAGCCGCGCCGGATTTGTTCTTCCTTTTCCCTTTTTCCTGCGAACAAAGACAATAGTGCGGAGCCCCGCGAGGGCGTGTTTGAGTTATTGCTGTTAATCATCGTTTCGCTTTTGTTACCGTTCCTTCCGGCTATGTGCCCGAGCGTGGATAGTTCCCGACCCCGGCCGCACGGGGGGGGGGGGGGGGGGCGACCGACCCAGGCCCTTTGTTTGTGTCGCGATGCCCATGGGGCACGGACTTGAGGGGTGCTCCTGTAAGGGGCCCAGGTCGCGAACTCTTTGAATGACTAGGATAGGAACGCTCGCGAGGGCGCTCAGCTGCCCCCTCCTCGCGAGGCCTTGCGCAAGAGAAAACGAGACAGGAGAGCGAAAATCCGAAGAACCGCAAGCCAAAGATGGCAACAACTTCAATAGAACTTCAAATGAGAAGGAACAAGCCAACTGCGGAAAGCAAATGAAAAACTGCGTCCGGCACCTAATCTAGTCTTCGACGTCTTCTCACCAGCGCGGAGCTAAGTGCTGCCACTGGGCATGGGAGGGAGCCCCAGGGCCTGAGGCCGGCGCTCCTGAGACTCCGGGGCATGTACAGCCCCAACTCATTATTACATGAGAGTGTCACGGGCAGCGAGCTTCACAGGCATTGGCCTTCTTCACAGGCTCCGGGCCTTTTCCAAAAGGCGATAGCTTCACAGGCACTCTCCTTGCTTCACAGGCTCTGGGCCTTTCCCAAAATGCGATAGCTTCACAGGCACTCGCCTTGCTTCACAGGCTCTGGGCCTTTCCCAAAACGTGATAGCTTCACAGGCACTCGCCTTGCTTCACAGGCTCTGGGTCTTTCCCAAAACGCGATAGCTTCACAGGCACTCGCCTTGCTTCACAGGCTCTGGGCCTTTCCCAAAACGCGATAGCTTCACAGGCACTCGCCTTGCTTCACAGGCTCTGGGCCTTTCCCAAAACGCGATAGCTTCACAGGCACTCGCCTTGCTTCACAGGCTCTGGGCCTTTCCCAAAACGCGATAGCTTCACAGGCACTCGCCTTGCTTCACAGGCTCTGGGCCTTTCCCAAAACGTGATAGCTTCACAGGCACTCGCCTTGCTTCACAGGCTCCGGGCCTTTCCCAAAACAGGATAGCTTCACAGGCACTCGCCTTGCTTCACAGGCTCCGGGCCTTTCCCAAAATGCGATAGCTTCACAGGCACTCGCCTTGCTTCACAGGCTCTGGGCCTTTCCCAAAATGCGGTAGCTTCACAGGCACTCGCCTTACTTCACAGGCTCTGGGCCTTTTCAGGGGTAGAACCTCCGGAGGTGCTGGATGTTCCATGCATTCTGGACCGGCACTCCCTCCTGAGTCTCCAAGCGCACGGAGCCGGGCCTGGAAACATGAACAACCTTGAACGGGCCCTCCCACATGGGAGAGAGCTTGTGCAATCCCTCCCTGGAGAGGACCCGCCTGAGCACGAAATCTCCTACCTCAAGAGTCCTGGGGCGGATGTTGCGGCAGTGATATCGCCGCATCGCTTGCTGATACCTTGCCGCTCGCAGCGCGGCTTCCCGGCGACGTTCCTCCCCCAACACGAGGTCCATCCCCAGCATGGCGTCCTGCTGCGCCTCGTCGAACGCCAGGACCCGCGTGGAGCGACATCTGACCTCATGAGGGAGGACCGCTTCTGCTCCGTAGACCAGGAAGAATGGGGTCTCTCCAGTCGGTTTGGTCACGGTGGTGCGGATGGACCACAGCACGGACTGAAGCTCGTCGTACTAACCTCTGCCACAGGCCTCCAGCTTCTTCTTGAACGTCCTGATCTTGAGGCCCCTCAGGACTTCCACGCTAGCTCGCTCGGCCTGGCCGTTGCTTCGGGGGTGTGCCACTGAGGCATAGCATATCTGCGTTCCAAGGTTAGCACAGTATGTTTTGAAGAGGTTACTGGTGAACTGCGAACCATTGTCTGTGATGATGCGATTTGGCACCCCGAACCAGCTTACGATGCCCTTGATGAACTTGACCGCGGAGCCCGCAGGGATGGCGCAGACAGCCTCTACTTCAGCCCACTTGGTGAATTTGTCCACGGCAACGTACAAGTAGCGATAGCCCCCTGGTGCCCGAGGAAACGGGCCCAGGATGTCCAGCCCCCAGACTGCGAATGGCCACGAAAGGGGGATAATCTGCAAGCCTCCTGCTGGCTGATGGATCTGCTTGGCGTGGAACTGGCAGGCTTCACAAGCTTTCACTAGTTCCACGGCGTCATTGAGCGCGGTGGGCCAATAAAACCCACTGCAGAACGCCTTGCCGACGAGGGTCCGCGATGACGAATGATGTCCGCAGTCTCCGCCGTGTATATCTTCCAGTAGCTCTTTCCCTTGCTCCCTGGAGATGCAGCGCAGGGATACATCGTTTGGTCGCTTCCGGTAGAGCTCTCCGTCCCTGATGCAGTATGCCGTGGCCTGGCGTGCCACTCGCTCCGCCTCCTCCTCCTTCTTCGGCAAGGTCCCTTGCGTCAAGTAGCTCCGGAGCTCCGTGATCCAACATCCCTCCTGAGGTTCCATCGTCAGGAGCAGGCGCGCTCCTAAGGCCGGGCCACAGGTCGGAGCTCCTGAGGCAGGTGGCTGGGGGAGCTCCTCCAAGGGCTGAGCCGTGTTTGACAATGACGGCAGAGCTGAGGACTTGAAGAGCCGTTCCTCGAAAATGCCAGGCTCCTGGGGTAACCGTCTGGACGCGCGTTTGGCGATATCGTCGGCCTCGTGATTGGTGCCACGGGGCACATGCTGCAACTCCAACCCCCAAAATTGCTTCTCCATCCTGCGGACTTCCGCAAGGTAGGCTTCCATGTGCTCATCCTTCGGCTCGTACACCTTGTTGGAGAAGTTGACAAGGAGCTGCGAATCGCCCTTGATGGTGAGGCGTTTCACTCCTAGGGCGGCCGCGGCCTTCAAGCCTGCTATTAAACCTTCATACTCCGCTATGTTGTTGGAGACCTTTTCACCTTGCTGGAAACAGAGTTGCACGGCGTAGTAGAGCTTGTCCCGTGTGGGTGATATAAGCACCGCCCCAGCTCCGGCGCCATGCCTGGAGAACGCCCCATCGAAGTACATGACCCAGCCTTCTGGCGCCTCGCTTCCCGGGGATAGGGACCGATCCTCGTCGGCCTTGAGTCCTGGCGCCTCCGTCCACTCTGCCACAAAATCTGCCAACGCTACTCCCTTGATGACCCTGGTCATGCTGAATTCGAGCTGAAACGCTTGCAGTTCTATGTCCCACTCAGCGACCCTTCCAGCTGAATTAGGGCTCCTGAGCACTCTCTCCAGGGGGTACGATGAGACGACCTTGATGGGGTGACCCTAAAAATAGTGCCGCAGCTTGCGCGAGGCCACCAGCAGCGCGAGGAGGAGTTTCTGAGGCATGGGGTACCGTGCTCTTGCATCCCGCAGCACTGTGCTGACGAAGTACACTAGGTGCTCAACGAGGCGGAGTGCGTCAGTGCTGGTGGCTCCTTCCGGAGACCGTGGCGCCTCTTGAGGCAATGAGGCCTCCTGAGACTGGCCATCTAGAAGAGGGGCCTCTTCTGCCTCTGGTGCACCCCTCTGCGGCGGCTGATCCTCCTCAGCCGCGGTGGTGGTTTCTGTAGGCCTTCCTTGTCTCTGTTCTGCCTTGTCCTAGGCTGCTGCCGTGGTTTTGATTCGGCGCTCCTCTCTGACTGCCACCAAGGCTGCGCTGGCGGAGTAAGGAGTGGTGGCGAGGTAAAGCACTAGGGGCTCCTGAGGGCGCGGTGCCACCATGACCGGTGGGCTGGTCAGGTATCTCTTGAGATCCTGAAACGCCTTGTCGGCCTCTTCAGTCCACTCGAAGGGCCCCTTTTTCTTCATTAGCTGAAAGAAGGGCAAGGCTCGTTCTCCTAACTTGGAGATGAAGCGCCCTAGTGCGGTCACGCGCCCCGTGAGCTTCTGCATTTCTCTGAGGGTCTTTGGCGGGCTCATGTCTTCCACCGCCTTGACCTTCTCTGGGTTAGCCTCGATGCCTCGGTGGGACACGAGGAAACCCAAGAGCTTGCCCGAGGGGACTCCGAACACACACTTCTCTGGGTTGAGCCGCAGGTTCACTGCGTTGAGGCTCGCGGAGGTTTCCTACAGATCCTGTATCAAGGTCCCGGCCTCCCGAGATTTGACCACAATGTCATCGACGTAAGCTTCAACATTCTTCCCGAGCTGCGGGCCCAAGGTGATGTGCATCAGCCGCTGAAAGGTCGCCCCTGCATTACGCAGCCCGAATGGCATGCACGTGTAGCAGTATACCCCACACGGGGTCAGGAAGGCTGTCTTCTCGACGTCCTCTACCGCCATCTTGATCTGGTGATACCCAGAGAAGGCATCCAAGAAGCATAACAGGTCGCATTCCGCAGTGGAATCGTCGATCTGATCGATGCGGGGGAGCGGGAACGGATCTTGCGGGCATGCTTTGTTGAGGTTGGTGAAGTCGACACACATACGCTCCTTCCCTCCCTTCTTTGGCACAACGACAGGGTTGGCCAACCAATCTGGGTACCGGACCTCGCGGATGACCCCGGCAGCCTCTAATTTGCGGGTCTCCTGGACGATGAAGGCCTGGTTCTCTGTGGACTGCCGCCTGGCCTTCTGCTTCACAGGCCGCACGTTGGGGCACATGTTGAGGTGATGCTCGATTACACTCCTGGGGATCCCTGCCAACTGGTCCGGCTCCCAAGCGAATACCTTCTTGTTCGCGCGCAGGAACCTGACCAGGGCCTCCTCCTGCTCGGGTTTGAGGTGGGCGCCTATGGTGAAAGTGGCGTTGGTGGACCCGTCCTCATCGATGGGTATCTGCTTGGTTTCTGCCTTGTCTTGGGTGAACAACTGCTTCTTCTTGACGGGTGCAACCCCCTTGGCCTCAGGGGGCTCCAAGTCGGCGGGCTGTGCCGATGCCACCGTCTTGAAGGCGAGCTTGAGCGCCCGCAGCGCGTCCCCGGTGTCCCCGTGCACAGTGAGGACACCGTTGCTCCCGGGCATCTTCATGAGGTTGTATGCCGGGTGCATCGCGGCCATAAATTGGGCCAGCGCTGGGTAGCCGAGGATGGCGTTGTAGGGGAGGCCGATGGGGGCGATGTCGAAGTCGACCAGCTCCGTGCGGAAGTTGTCGTATGTGCCGAAGGTCACTGGGAGC
This sequence comes from Triticum monococcum, assembly GCA_034509565.1. NCBI lineage: Eukaryota > Viridiplantae > Streptophyta > Magnoliopsida > Poales > Poaceae > Triticum > Triticum monococcum. The sequence goes on from CM067843.1 coordinate 484,113,148, forward strand.
CGGATCTTCCCCAAGGGACTGAACGGCTTGCCCCCGACGCCTGAGAAGGGTCGGCTGGGTTGCAGCCGTTCCAGGGGTATGCGGAGGAGGTGGAAGGCCTCGACCGAGAGCACGCTGAGGCCCGCGCCGCCATCAACGAGGGTTTTGGTTACGGCCACCTGGCAGATGGTGGGGGTGCACAGCATGGGGAGCGCGCCCGAGCAGGCCGAGTTGGAGGGGTGGTCCTCTGAACTGAAGGTCAGGCCGGTCTCGGGCGCCGCCCAATCCGGGGGAGCCCCCTGCCGCGTGGAAGCAGCGCTGACCCGGCGGATGAATGGCTTGACGTGGTGACTTGTGGGCGGCGCCTGCGAGCCGCCCAGGAGGGCCGCGACGAGCGGGGGTGTCGGTGTAACGCGATGGGACGGCGCAGGAGAGCCCCCTGCGGCGCGGACAATCTCGGCGATGCCGTCGAGCCATTCCCCACGGACGTCGTCGTCGGGGCGGCAGCACAGGAGCTTGTTCGCCGTGAGGAGCACAGCTCGAGCCTCCAAGGGAGCGCGGAGTGCGCGGGACGAAGAACCAGCTGGTGCGAGCGATGGAGTAGCGGTGCGGCCGTCTTGCCGCATGGAGGGATGCTGGGACGACGCTTGCCGCTCGCCCCCCGCCGGGCCGGTGGTGGCGTTGACGGCGGGCGACGGGGAACGGCAAGGACGCCCGCCGACAGGCGCCGTCTGGGCGACGTGAGAAGCAATGGCGGCCCGGCGCTCGGCGCGGGCCCGACGAGTGTCGGACATGGATGCGACGGTCGGAGGAGAACGGAGCGGTGGACGACGAATTCCGGCGCACCCCTACCTAGCGCGCCAAATGTCGGATTTCGGGTTCCGGCAGACCCTTAAGGTTCGAACACTGGGGTGCGCGCGGAGATTACGCCTTCTACCTTCCCGCCTTGCAAAGATCTAAACTACTAAAAGAACTGCACAAGGGACACAAGATTTATACTGGTTCGGTCCACCGTTGTGGTGTAATACCCTACTCCAGTGTGTGGTTGGTGGATTGCCTCCTGGGGCTGATGATGATGAACAATACAAGGAAGAACAGCCTCGCGAGGGTCTGTTCCTGGCTGGGGTGATGAACTGCTAGGAGGAGTTCAGCCACCCTTCTCTTTCTCTCTCTCTTTCTCTCCCTTACTCTTACTAGCCAACCGAACGAACCAAAACCCACCCCTTGCTACGTGGGCGGCTGGTCCTATTTATAGAGGCCCTGGTCCTCTTCCCAAATATTGAGCGGGAAGGGAGCCAACAACGGCGGGCTAATTTGAAGGGGAACAGCAAGTATCAACTATCCTGACAAAAGCAGTCTTCGCCTGCGCAAAGCTCTGGTGATGACGCCGTCTTGGGCTCCACAGTGACCTCCGTCTCGTAGTCCTCCTGGTCTTGGTCTCTTTGCACCGAAATGGCAACCTTTGCCTGATGCCTTGGTACTCCACGGCTGCGCTTGCCCCCTTTGCACCAAAGAGGAAAGAAAGATGCTGCGCGCGCTGGCACCCGCCTGGCGCCCTGAGTCATCACGGCTTGCGTCACGGGCACCTCGCGAGGTACCCCGCCTTGATCTCTCCGCCTCCTCGCGAGCCAGCCTGACGAGGCCGTGCCTGAGGAAGCTCCATGTCGTCCGCCTCGCGAGGCTTGGCCCCTCACGAGGGTCTTGAGTCTTATGTTTGATGAAGATGGGCCATGCTGGGCCTCCTTTGAGCCACGACGCAGGCCGCAGGCAGGCAGGTCTGGGGACCCCCATTCCCAGAACGCTGATAAAGTGATCTCAGGAGTGTCTTGACGATTTCATGCTTGGTGATCTCAGTAGCGCCGAGAGCTTGAAGCTCATTTGTGATGTCAGTGAGGCGATCAAACGTGAGCTGAACATTCTCATTGTCGTTTCTCTTGAAGCGGTTGAAGAGGTTGCGAAGGACACTAATCCTTTGATCTCTCTAGGTTGAGAGCCTTCGTTGACCTTGGAGAGCCAGTCTCAGACTAGCTTAGATGTTTCCAAAGCACTCACACGGCCATATTGCCCTTTGGTCAGATGACCATAGATGATGTTCTTGGCACTGGAATCCAGTTGAACGAACTTCTTGACATCAGCAGCGGTGACTCCTTCACCAGCCTTGGGAACGCCATTCTTGACGACATACCAGAGGTCGACATCAATGGCTTCAAGATGCATGCACATCTTATTCTTCCAGCAGGGATATTCAGTTCCATCGAAGACGGGGCACGCAGCGGAGACTTTGATTATCCCTGCAGTTGACATAGCTAAAACTCCAGGTGGTTAAACCGAATCACATAGAACAAGGGAGTATCTTGCTCTAATACCAATTAAAAGTGCTAGTTATCGACTAGAAGGGGGGTGAATAGGCGATTTTTATGAAAGTCTTCAAAACATGGAAGTTTCAAAGACAATCGATAGAAATGAACCTATTAACATGCAACAGAAGGTAGACTACACTAGGCAAGCCATAGTCAAGTATTCAATGAAGTGAAAGCACAAAGACTAATAGCAGCTGGGTAGTATGGATCAGGATGGAAGACATTATGAAGCCAATCGGAACAAGCAGTCACACAGTGAAGACAAATAGATAATGCAAACAGGCACTGACTTCACAAGGACCAACTGTAAATAAAGAGATGGGAAGGATAGAACCAGTTGCTCGTTGAAGACAATGATTCGTTGGACCAGTTCCAGTTGCTGTGACAACGGTACGTCTGGTTAGGGAGGCTGAGATTCAACTCAGAAGATCATGTCTTCACCTTATTCCCCTTGAGCTAAGGACACCCATTCCTCGCTCAATCACTCTCGTAAGTCTTCAAGGTAGACTTCCAAACCTTCACAGAATTTGTTCACCGGCAATCCACAATGACTTTTGGATGCTCAGAACGCGACACCTAACCGGCTGGAGGATTCACAATCCTCAAGTGTAACAAGTCTTCAGATCACACAAGGATTTCTCTCTTTGGCTGGAGGAAGACTTCATTGATGCCTAACACTCTTTGGCTCTAGGTGTTTAGGGCTTTGTGCTCGCAAGGATTTCTCTCTCAAAGGCTTCAAGGTGGGTTTCTCTCAAACGACAAAAGCCGTGCACTAACTCTGAGTAGCCAACCAATTTATGGTGAAGGGGGTGGCCTATTTATAGCCACTAGGCAACCCGACCGGATTTGTCTAAAATGACCCTGGGTCACTAAGGAACTGACACGTGTTTCAACGGTCAGATTTCAAACACACATGACAACTTTACTTGGGCTACAAGTAAAGCTGACTCATCCAGCTCTGGATAAGATTTGCTCTCATTGTCTTCGCTCGAAGACATAGGATTTTGGTTAAGCATCACTTCAGTCACTCTGACTTTGTTCACTAGGACCCCATTTAACAGTATGGTGGTTCCTATGACTCAACAAAGAAGAAAAGGAAACAACGAAACAACTAAGTCTTCGCGCTCCATAGTCTTCACGTGATGTCTTCTCTTGTCATAGTCTTCAATGTAAATATCTTCACATACCACCTTTGTCTTTAATGTCTTCATACATTTTTAGAGGTCATCTCCGGTAGGAAAACCGAATCAATGAGGGACTACTACCTGTGTTATCCTGCAATTCTCACAAACACATTAGTCCCTCAACCAGGTTTGTCGTCAATACTCCAAAACCAACTAGGGGTGGCACTAGATGCACTTACATGAACCTTCCAGGCGAGTCCACATGGTGGTCCAACGCTGCCACACCTCTGAGATACCATCGGCAAAAGCTCCCAAAAAATGCCTCCAAGGAGATAAACAACGCCACACACCGCCTGTGTTTGTGTCATGTTTGGCCGATTTTTATTTCAAAAAACGACGTCAGGGGTTCGGCTTGGGTCGCCGGTTGTCGAACTGACCGCCCCCACGCCCATATTATCACCGGCGCACCCCCAGGCGGCGATTTTTCTAGCCCTTGGGAGGCTGAACGGCTGGAGATACTCTTAGCAGCAACACACAAACCATCACCAAAAACAACACCCAGAAAACATAAAAGGTCTTCAAAAACGACGCCATAAAGAAGAAAATAGTGCACAAGTGCCATCGTTGCCCGATCCAAGATCTTAGGTTTTCACCCTCAAGAATGTCCGAGCTCTCAAAACAATACCTTCAGCAAAGTAATTGCCAAGCACAACCAATGAAGGTCAAACCTTAGGTTTTCACTCAAAAAGTCACGACTCGGCACCCGAGGAGCACCACAAAAAATGAAATCCTCCAGTGTTGCCGCCCCCACTTGTCACTACTCCTTCTGAAAGCTATCAGACACCTCCAGGGCCCCCTCCGCCTTACCGATCCTCCGATCTCAACCACAATGACTCTCTCCACAGCTGTCTATGCCATGGAAATTGAGATACCGAAATGTCCCATGGTGTCAACAAACAATAGAGCTTCGCGCCGCGCCCTCATGAAGCCGCGTAGACTGATATGGACGCGCACGACCGGATTCTATCTGATCCAGATATCCTTGGGCAAGACCTCCTGCAGCAGTTCCGCAACACATCAAGGACTAGATCAAGAAGGACAGATCATGCAGATCATTGACGTGATGCGAGAAGAGAACTAGGACCACTGCCTCCATCATTGCCGACGCCGGCCAGTTTTGCCCGACCGTGTCCTCTGGCGGCGGCGAGGGAGGAGGGAGGGAGATGAAGGAAATATGTGCTGGAGGCAATAATAAAGTTATTATTTATTTCCTTATATCATGATAAATGTTTATTATTCATGCTAGAATTGTATTAACCGGAAACTTAGTACATGTGTGAATACATAGACAAACAAAGTGTCACTAGTATGCCTCTACTTGACTAGCTCATTGAATCAAAGATGGTTAAGTTTCCTAGCCATAGACATGAGTTGTCATTTGATTAACGAGATCACATCATTAGAGAATGATGTGATTGACTTGACCCATTCCGTTAGCTTAGCACGATGATCGTTTAGTTTGTTGCTACTGCTTTCTTCATGACTTATACATGTTCCCCTAACTATGAGATTATGCAACTCCTGAATATCGGAGGAACAATTTGTGTGCTACCAAACATCACAACATAACTGGTTGATTATAAAGGTGCTCTATAGGTGTCTCCGATGGTACTTGTTGAGTTGTCATAGATCAAGATTAGGATTTGTCACTCCGATTGTCGGAGAGGTATCTCTCGGCCCACTCGGTAATGCACATCACTATAAGCCTTGCAAGCATTGTAACTAATGAGTTAGTTGCGGGATGATGCATTACAAAACGAGTAAAGAGACTTGCCGATAACGAGATTGAACTAGGTATTGAGATACCGACGATCGAATCTCGGGCAAGTAACATACCGATGACAAAGGGAACAACGTATGATGTTATGCGATTTGACCGATAAGATCTTCGTAGAATATGTGGGAGCCAATATGAACATCCAGGTTCCGCTATTGGTTATTGACCAGAGACGTGTCTCGGTCATGTCTACATAGTTCTCGAACCCGTAGGGTCCGCATGCTTAAAGTTTGGTGACGATCGGTATTATGAGTTTTTGTGTTTTGATGTACCGAAGGTAGTTCGGAGTCCCGGATATGATCACAAACATGACGAGGAGTCTCGAAATGGTCGAGACGTAAAGATCGATATATTGGACGACTATATTCGAACACCGGAAGTGTTCCGGATGATTTTGGAGAAAACCAAAGGGTTATCGGAACCCCCCCCTCCCCCGGAGAAATAATGGGCCTTATGGGCCTTAGTGGAGAGAGAGAGAGGGCTGGTCTAGGGCAGGCCGCGCACCCCTCCCCCTCTGGTCCGAATTGGACTAGGAGAGGGGGGGAGGCGCCCCCCTTTCCTTCCCCCTCCCCCCTTCCTTTCCCCCTCCTAGTAGGAGTAGGAAAGAGGGGAGTCCTACTCCTACTAGGAGAAGGACTCCTCCTCCTGGTGTGCCATAGAGGGCCGGCCGGCCTCCTCCCATGCTGCTTTATATACAGGGCAGGGGGCACCTCTAGACACACAAGTTGATCATTGATCCCTTAGCTGTGTGCGGTGCCCCCTCCACCATAATCCACCTCGATCATATCGTAGCGGTGCTTAGGCAAAGCCCTGCATCAGTAACAACACCATCACCGTCAACACGCTGTCGTGCTGACGAAACTCTCCCGTGAAGCTCTGCTGTATCGGAGTTCGTGAGACGTCATCGAGCTGAACGTGTGCTGAACTCAGAGGTGCCGTACGTTCGGTACTTGGATCGGTCGAATCATGAAGACGTTCGACTACATCAACCGCACTCTCATAATGCTTCCGCTTACGGTCTACGAGGGTATATGGACGATACTCTTCCCTCTCGTTGCTATGCATCACCATGATCTTGCGTGTGCATAGGAATTTTTTTGAAATTACTACGTTCCGCAACAGGAGAGAAGGGTGTTGGCGGCGGCGGTAGCGCCCTCCCCATGACCCATGGGAGCGATGTGGGAGGACCAAATCCTTTTTTTGTGGGAGCATAAAAAATATCAGCAGCCTAAAAGTAACTTTTTTTAGCGTAGATTTTGTTTTTCTTGACACGACTTCATAAATATCATTTCATGACATAACTTTACAAACATAGAAAACATTTCTAAAAGTTTGTTATAAAAATAATTCAATTTTTTTCTGAATTTTTACTGTTTGTTTGAGTTCATATGAGCTCAAGTTGAGAAGGACCTTTCGCTCCTGTGATGGGTCTAACCTAATTTTATGAGAAAGCGAGATTTAAGATATTTTCCCCTCATTTCTTTACTAGTACTCACTCATTCCTTTTTCTTGCGCAAAACATTTAATCAAATGGTCCAACATGTGGCATGTTTGCAACTGAATCGAATCCTAGTGCCTTTGGTTGCTTTTTTTCTTTTTGAAAAGGAGGTTGAAACCTTTAGACATCTTTATTATATTATTCAACAAGGCAGATAAAACAAATATGTAGATTAATCCAAAGCCATTTTTTTGTGACCTATGTCGCTACACCTACAAACTTGATGGTGTGCAATGACCTCACACCAACATACATCATCTAATCCGGTAGCCTTGCAAAGTCGTCCCACTATGAGCCGAGAGTACCAACCGCTCTAGCAGACCCTCAGCGCACATCAGAAGCGCACACTCTAAAATCCGCTGCCGCCATCTTCCGTCATCCCATCTTCAGGAGGGATCAATGCATTGAACTTGTCAGGCCCGTGGACGCCACCACGACGCTAAACAGCACCACCGCCCTGCGCTCGTCCATCAAGATGCATCCGTCGCCGAGACTCCGCTGCGACATGCCGTCGAGACCTGCCGTCAACACGGGAGAAACAAATGCCGCTCCATCTCTCAACCCCTTTAGCGAACACTTGCTCCAAGAAGGATACGTCCATGGTTTTTTTTGACTAAGGGTGAATTTTATTAGCTCAAAATGGGGCATCAAGAGGGTAAAACACAATGAGCACACATAGTCTCTGCATAGCTAGGATGCAGACAGCCAACATCAACACTCGCACACAAAAACATACCAACAAATAGTGAAGTCATATCAAACCAAAGCTATGTGTAGGCGAGGAAAAGACCCTAAAGCAATCAGATCCACAATCAGCAAACTACAGTAATGACCATATCCGCACTAACCATCTCATGACACGACAGAATGACGAGGTTCTTCAACAGTGATGCCTTCAAGAAGGGAGCGATGCTCAATAGACGCCGTCATCGGATCCAACCACTCAAGGTCGGAATCTAGGTTCTCACCCTAAAGAAACAGTCCGAATATATCCGAGCAATACCTTCAACAAGATAATGACGTAAAAATATCGCCATTGCCAGTCATGGCAATAGGATCACCTAGGCTTTCACCCCGGAGCTTGAAGACCGGGTGCTCGAGTAGCACCCCATCAAGTCACTCAACTGCCGTCGCCATCATTTTTTCACGATCCCAATAATTACATGCGATGTGTGATAGTCGCGGCTGCACCATCATCCCTCTGCGTCAAATCATCATTCATAGTTTGCATCTCACAACTGAAGTCATCGGATCTGGACGGAGAAAACCTCGCCAAGATCTTTCGATGGCCATTTCCATGATGGTGAGCGGCCCCGGATGCTGCCATCTCCCAATCTGGAAGACCAAGATCAAGAGTTTCCCTCGGCAAGCGAACCTTCCAGCTGAGTTCACGTGATGGTCCAACGCCGTCACACCTTCGAGATCCCATCGACCGAAGCTCGCAAACAATGTGAGATAAACGACGCCACACGCCGCCGGTGTCCGATTCGGCAAACCAAACCTGAGGCTTCCTTCGACGGGCCCACAGCCATGACCATGCCCTGGTTGCGAGTTAACTAGTCTACCACTCCCATGGAAAGCAGTAGCTCTCTGGTCCAGACGGGGACGTGGAGTGCGGCACAAGACCACGTCTCGTGCCCCCAAAGGCTGCTCTGTTGGCGACTCGCGCGCCGATGGCTCTGATGGGGCTGGATATGGAACTTGGATCGCTTCGCAAGCTCGAATCCTTGATCTTCTAAGGCACCGCACGGGTCCAGTGGCCAACGTTACGTGACACCAACCTAGCTAGCTACTTGTACCGGCTGTGATGATTGATGCCTAGTTGCCTGTGCTGGAGAAGGGTTAACTATGTGTACAGTTTGCATGCAATCATCTTATAAATCAGCGCCCCTGATAATTGCTCGCTCAGTTCGCATCCAACTCCCTCCTTTTCTTTGAGCCCTTCTTCCCCAAGCAGGTGAGTACTCTGCTCCATGTGCTCTATTAATCCCCTGCCTCATTTCGATCAACTAGAACAGTAATCATCCTTTCTGTCAGAGTAGTTCAGTTTGAGCTTAAAAATCAGCAATCATCCTTTCTGTCAGAATAGTTCCAGTTTGAGCTTAAGAGTGTTCGATGTGTGCTCAATACAATTCAACTCGAGAACCCTTTCTTTCAACAACAAGCAACGATTGTTTGCATTAACATTAGAAGAGAGTAATAATCACCAGAGTGCCATGGCATGAATTTCTTGATGCCATTTCTGCAGCATGCAGGAAAATGTATCATGCTTTTCACGGCTTATATTGGGCTACTTACCTCTGCAGTGCACATCAGAATGGGGCATCACGAAACTCATGGTATCTGTACCATTCTCTCCCTACTCCTACTGTGGAGTACCATCGTATCCGCCGGAGACGATGGCTTGGTCCGTATTGCTTTGAAGAAGGGGCCGCTAATGGAAAACATCTATAACAAGCTAGTGCCAAAGATTACAACGGAGAACAGCGGGGCAGGGAGTAAGGTTGATCCGGTGAGGGAAGCAGTTAACCAAGTTCGCGCCCAGGCACAAAGGATATTCACAGAGGCTGCGGCCATGGAACAGCTGCTCAAGCGCCGTTGGAGTCACAGAGGGATCGGAGGAAACAGACGTGTGCGCCAAGGTTACCAGGCCGTCGTCCCGCTCAAGAACTACGTGAACGCTCAATATTTTGGGCAGATTGGGGTTGGCTCCCCGCCACAGAATTTCACGGTGGTCTTCGACACGGGGAGCGCCAACCTCTGGGTCCCTTCCGCCGAGTGCTTCTTCTCCGTAAGAGTCAATTCAATTCAACCTCTTTTTGTCCTTGTTTGATTTTACTCCCTCTGTTCATTTTTATAAGGCCTTAAAGACATTTCACACAGTGTGCAAAGCAGTGCATTTTTAATTGTCTGAAACGACTTACAAAAATGAATGAAGGAAGTATTTTATTTTATTTTGGGATGCTTGCTATGCTGGGTTGATTACTGATTTTGGTCAGCTTGAGAACAGCTTGCTTGCTACTTCCATCCCAAGTATGTATCAAGACGGTCCAGCACCTACAAGGAGAACGGTATGCTTTCTCTCCAAGACATCAGCTTATTTATTTACACTGCTGGGTTTGACTAGTCATAGTAGTATGTACTACAGCTCAATTTTTAAATTCTTCTATTCTTAAAAAAACAATGCGTGGGTGATAGAATTTCGATAACGGTTTTAAATTTTGGTAGCATTTGTTTAGTGGAACTAAGATTTGAGCTGCGAAGACGATTTTTTTTTTACTTTTGAAAGAATTTTCTTGATTTTCTTCATGTTCTCATAAGCAAAATGAAAACCGCTGCTTCATGATGTAAGACTTTTAAGATTATGGCTAGATGCTGGTCCGATTCCGCCCTTCTTGCTGCTACGCAGGAACACCTGCTTCCATTCATTATGGAAAAGGAGCAATTTTTGGATTTTACAGTCAAGATCAAGTAACTATTGGTGATCTAGTTGTAAACAATCAGGTGATTCTTGTAACAGTTCCTTATTTACAAACTTAAGTTCGACCAATAGACTGCCAATGCTAATGCCGCTGAACTTAAATGTGTTATCAGGAATTCATCGAAGCTACTTACGAGCCTGGCTTTACATTTTTAGCAGCAAAATTCGATGGCATTCTTGGACTTGGATTTAAGGAAATTTCGGTTGAAGGCTCTGTTCCAGTCTGGTATAATAATACTATCATTAATTGATAATCTAATTATAGCTGTTGTGTGGTATCATAGATTACGGAGCATAGTCCTGGTCTTTAATCCTTATTTATCAGTCTTACAGTTGTTCATCCAAGATTTCTTTCCATGGATTTATTCATAGCTTTGCATGAGAATATTCATTACCAAACACCAAAACCACAACCGAAACTTGTGCCCTTTCGTCCCGAGCCAACCGCCTTGACCCAAAGCGTAGACGGAGCGAGCCCAGCCATGTCCCGCGACCCGTCCCCAACCCAGCCGCCCCACCATCCCATCCCGGCGCCGGCCACGGCGGCAGCGGCGGCCACCAACCCCCTGCGCCCTTGCCTGCTACCGCCTCCTCCGGCTTGCCTGCCGCTGGATTTCATCCCGCAGGTTGTTTCCGCGGGCGTATCTTTGCTGCCGGGACTGGAGGGCGTCAGATCTGGGTCGCCGGACCATTCGTTGCCGCCCCAAGGCCAGATACCAGAGGATGCGCCACAGGAGATGGTGCCTATGACGCCGCTCGAGCTCCAGGGCACCCAGCCACGGGTGGCTTCCATCATCGTCGTTCCGTCACCTCGTGTTCATGGCGCCGCATCGTCCTCCTGCAGCGGCTCCTCAGCGGATGCGGGGTCTGACGCTGATGTGGCTGGCGTGGGATGGCAGCTCGTGTGCTCCAGGAGTGGCCCGCGCCCCCGCCTCCTCCTGCTCCGGCCCCCGCTCGGCGTCCCCTTCCTGACTGGATGCGCGGAAGATGTTGCCGCTGCCTCACCCCGGGTCACCATGCTGCAACCTGTCGGGACCCCTTCAGGTGCTCTCGCTGCCTCCAGCCCGGCCATCGTGCTCGAGGATGCACCAATGCGTGGCGTCCGCTCAACGCTTTGAAGACCCTGCGGCGGCCTGCGGCAGCACCACCCGTGCCTCCTCTCGCTCCCCGGCCACCGGCTCGTGGTTGGCCTGCTCCTCCGCATGCCCAGACGCCACCCTCGTCGTCATGGCCGCACCTCAGCGACGCTGCTCTACAGGTGGAAGATTCCACCGTTCCAGATGTGCTGCTGCAAGCACCGTTCTACTCGGGTCACGCGGCGACTGTTTGGCTCGCGGGGGCACAGTCCGATGCTGCTTGCAAGGCTGTGGCGATGGCCCTTGCGTCTGCTATCGGCTCAAGCATCGCGGATATCAGGGTCGTCCGTCAGTCTGTTGACAAGGTTGCTGCTGATCATACAATGAAGATCTCTCGCGCTGCTTCCCCGCCCAAGCAAACGCCTTCGTCGACCGTGTTGGTGGCTAATTCTACTGCAAGTGAAGCTCTCCGCAGTTGCTCTCCGGCTAGGCCCGTGCTCCCCTCACCGCCTTCATCTGCATCGCGCCCTCCAGGATTTGAGGCCTCTCCCGTGATGAGCTCCGCTACATAGACTCCGCCCTTCATCACCGATGCTTGCCGCACGCCATGCAGCGCTGACTGTTGCCCTACTACTGAGACGGTTGCGGTGTTCGCCACACCCCCCCCCCCCCCCCCCCCCCCCCAGGCTCCTACTCCTGCACCTTCCAGCGTGGACGTGCTGCCACCGATTTTGGAGCCTCTATTCCAGAGGCAGCAGGCAGCCTTGCTCCCCTCCCTGGCTTGGTCGCCTCCTAGGCCGCCGGCTGCACGTCGCAAAACTCTGGCGGGCGTGACCATTGGCCGCTCGGATGGTGGCCTGCTGCTCAAGCGCTCCAGTGCTAGGTTGTCGACGAAGGCTCTTGCTCGTCAGCCCCCCGTCGCGTTGCAAGCAGAGGCTCTGGTGTGCCGCAACCTGGGCATTGTCTAGGACGGACAGAACATCACTGGTGCTGCTCTGGAGGCGCTAAAGAACTTGTTCAAGGAAGAGATCTCTGATTCGACTATGTTGGCTTTGAGGAAACTGTTCAAACTAGATGATGAAGAAGCAGAGGCTGTTGAAGATGCCCTGATTAGCCATGGTGGAGAGCGGGCGCTCGATCATCAGGAGGTGGAGCAACATGCTGCTGTTTGAGCAGTCTGTTTCATTGCTGCTCAGACATGGGAGATGCTTTAGTTTTTAATGTTAGAACAATCTATTAACATTCTGTGCTGGAACGTGAGGGGTCTAAACTGTCGGGACCGTCGAACTACTGTGCATGAGACAATTGTAGCTTCATCTTGTCAGATTGTGTGCCTCCAAGAGTCCAAGTCAGACAATGTTGACAAGTTCACTGCTGCTTATCTGGGAGGTTTTCGCCTTCGTAGCTACGCCCAGTTACCGGCGGTGGGCACCCGTGGTGGCATCCTAATGATCTGGGATGATTCTGTCATTGACATCAATGACATTGTGGCGTTGGAATTCTGCCTCTCCGCCTCGGTCACCTTGCGTGAGTCTAGCACCACCTTCAAGATCTCCACCGTCTATGGCCCTTCTACTGCCTCGAGAAAGGATGATTTCTTTGCTGAGTTGATCACCCAAAAGCCCGCATCCGGATCCAAGTGGCTGGTCCTAGGCGACTTCAACCAAATCTATCGGGCCCGTGACAAAAATAAGCGCAATTTGAATACCTTCCGCAATGCCCTTCAATCATGTGAGCTCAAAGAGATCCACCTTCAAAACCGTCGTTTCACCTGGAGCAATGAAAGGATAAATCCTACTTTATGCAAGCTTGATTCTTTTTTCTGCAACGCCGAATGGGACATTCACTTGAACACTCACATTCTTCATGCCCTGTCCTCGTCCCTCTCGGACCATTGCCCGCTATTGCTTGCCAATGATTGTGGCCCTAGAAGACCTCGGAGCTTTAAATTTGAAATTTTTTGGCCTTCCCTTCCGAGTTTCAATGAGATTGTGCATAAGGCTTGGAATGAGCCTTCGGTGCACACCAAACCTTATCAAGTGTTGTTCCATAAGCTCAAAAAGACCGGTGTCCGGCTTTCCGAATGGAGTAGAAGCCTCTTCTCCAAGTCCAAACTCCATCTGCATGCCGCCCTTAGAATCATTCTTGAGCTTGATGTGGCACAAGAATCTCGCGCCTTAAGCCTTGCCGAACATGATCTTCGGGCTCGTCTCAAGAAAAGAGTGGTCAGTTCGGCGGTCCTTGAGCGTTCAAGGAAGAAACAATGTGCCCGCATTTCCAATTTGCGGGAGGGCGATGCCAATACCAAATACTTCCATAGGCGTATAAACGCTAGGAGGCGGAAAAATCATATTCACCGATTGGAACACAATAATGGTTGGGTCACGGAGCATGAGAGAAAGGAGGAAATCATTCTTGACCACTTCTCCAACATCATTGGAAAGAGTACTGCTAGGAAAAAGGACTTCAATTGGGATCAATTTCATTTTGAAGAGTGCGCCCTTGGTATGCTTGATGAACCCTTCACGATGGAGGAAGTGCACAATGCCATCAAGCAAATGCCCAATGACAAAGCTCCCGGACCGGATGGGTTCACCGGAATGTTCTTCAAGTCTTGTTGGGACATTATTAAAGATGATGTCATGCGGGTCATCCACCAATTTGGTAACCTCCATGTTACCAACCTCCATTGGCTTAACTCGATGAACATTGTGCTCTTGCCCAAAAAGGATGGGGCAGAGGGGATCGGTGACTATAGGCCTATTAGTCTAATCCATGCCATAGACAAGATCATTGCTAAGTTGCTTGCGATCCGTCTTGGGCCTCATATGGACAACCTTATCTCCAAGGCCCAAAGTGCTTTCTTCAAAAAGAGAAGTATTCATGACAACTTCATGTACGTGCGCAACCTTGCTCGTCGGCTCCACAAAAGCAAAACGCCATCCATCCTTCTCAAGCTTGACATTCGGAAGGCTTTTGACTCCGTGCGGTGGGACTACATTCTTGATCTTCTACAACGGAGAGGTTTCCCTAGAAAGTTTCGTGAGTGGGTTGCGACCCTACTTTGCACATCTACCTCTCGGATCCTACTCAATGGTGTTCCTGGCCCCCCAATTAAGCACGGCCAGGGCTTTCGCCAAGGAGACCCACTCTCACCCCTATTGTTCGTCATCGCCATTGACCCTCTCCAACAAGTTCTCGACTTGGCCACTAGGCATGGGTTGCTTCACAAGATTAGAGGTCGTGGGGTTGTGTGTAGGACCTCACTATATGCCGACGATGCAATGGTGTTCATGGCTCCCATCAAGCAAGATATTGACAACCTCTCATCCATCTTGGGCTGTTTTGGTGAGGTCACCGGATTAGAGACAAACTTCCAAAGGAGCTCCTTTGTCCCCATTCGGTGTGGTAACCGCAATCTGGGGGAGATCCTACATAATTTGCCGGCAACCCAAGCTTATTTTCCCATCCGGTATTTGGGCCGGCCTACCCCTTTCCATATGGCAACTCAAGAGAGCAGATTTCCAATTCCTTGAAGACAAGGTTGCCACAAGGCTTGTCCCTTGGGATGGGCAAAACATCACCACTACGGGTCGTGGTACCCTTGTCAAATCCGTTCTCACCTCGCAAGTCATCTACCATGCCACTCCGCTTATCATCCCGCCACCGGTCATAAAGAGCATCAACAAAATCCAGAGGGCCTTCCTTTGGGCGGGAACAGAAAAATTCACGGGTGCCAAGTGCAAGGTTAATTGGGCTACTGTGTGCCGTCCAAAACACCTTGGGGGATTTGGTGTGCTTGACCTCGACAAGTTCGCTCGGGCATTGCGCTTACGTTGGCTTTGGTACGAGTGGAAAGAAACAAACAAGCTTTGGGTGGGTATGGGGAACCCATGCGACAAAGTGGACATCAACCTCTTCTATGCCTCTACCATCATATCAATTGGCAATGGTGCCATTGCCCCTTTTTGGGATTCCCCTTGGCTCAATGGGAAGAAATCGAAGGACATTGCTCCCCTCATTTACTTGGCCTCATCGCGAAAAAATCGGAAATTCAAGGAGGCCTTGGCGGACGATGCTTGGATTCGCAAGTTAAGACTCAATATGATTCTCACCATGGAGCACCTTAGGCAATTTATTGAGCTTTGGGAGCAAACTCGACACACCCAACTCCGCGAAGATGTAATTGACGACATGATTTGGAAGCACTCGACGAGTGGGCATTATTCTCCGGCATCGTATTACCGCACACAATTCATTGGATCTACGGTCACCACCTTCCACTACTACATTTGGGGCGTTTGGGCTCCACCAAAGGTGAAATTCTTTGCGTGGCTTGCAACCCGTAATAGGATTTGGACGTCCGACAGGCTCGCCAGGAGGGGTTGGCAAAATTGTGGACTCTGTCCACTTTGCCAATGTGTGCAAGAAAGTGGAGCACATCTTTTTTTCAAGTGTCGGTACACTGTCAGGATTTGGAACCTTATTAAAAATTGGCTCGATCTTCATGTGATTGACACGGCAACTTGAGGAACCTTGCACTCACTCTCGCATTGGTGGAGAAACATGTCTGGAAGCAACATCCCCAATAGAAAGGCCATGGCATCCCTCACCATGCTAGCTGGCTGGACCATCTGGAAAGAGAGAAATGCTCGTGTATTCCAACACAAATCAACTTCGGCACCGGTCATCATCAGTATCATCAAAAGGGAGGCTAGGCTTTGGGTTATCGCAGGTGCGAAAAAAATGGGAAACATAATACCGGGAAAGTAATGACCTTTTTTTGTATTTGGGGTGGTGTGTAACAAACTCTATTCTCCTTCTTAATTAATAGATGAGGCAAAGCTTACGCCTCCGTTTCGAAAAAAAAGCTTTGCATGAGAACAGTATTGTGTCGTGTAGTAAGTAACCACTCTTTTTGTTGGACACTTCAATGTATATTATCCTCATGATAAAATTCTTTTGGTATGCTTCGTTCAACAAAAAAATGTGGCCAATGCTACTTCCTACTTCCTCCTTCATAAAATAAGTGTCTTAACATTAGTATAACTTTGTACAAAAGGTAGTACAAAGTTGAGACACTTATTTTGTGACAAAGGGAGTACTCTCTAGCCACCAGGGGCATGTTCTTGCTGATTAAGTGTTATGCCTTGACTTTTGTCTTGCTGATTAATTCGGCACAGGGCAAGTCACACCACATAGGTTCTAACTTGTCACTTGCGTGAATTGCGTTTTGGTGCCATCTTACACCTCCAGTCATCTACCAGGTACAATATGGTTGCACAAGGCCTTGTGAACCAACATGTTTTCTCCTTTTGGTTAAATCGAAATGCAAACAATGGGGATGGAGGTGAAATTGTTTTCGGAGGTAGTGACTCCAAACATTACAAAGGCAGCCATACATACACCCGAGTAACCCGGAAAGCATACTGGCAGGTTGTTACTGTAGCTTCACTCGTCAAAAGTTAAAAGAATATTGTTGGCCTTGTTATGAATTTATTGTGTTGCCTCCGTCCATCGAACATTTTGCGAGTTAATTGTCTATTTTATTTTATACTGTTGGTATCTGCAGTTTGAAATGGGAGACTTTCTTATTGGTGGGAAGAGCACTGGTAATGCACTATATGTATTTTTTTTCTTAAATAGGCAGGACTATTGAGCTCCTGTAGATGCAACATTGCCCTCTCCTGATCTATAACGTATGTCATGACCAGGAATTTGTGTGGATGGATGTGCGGCAATAGCAGACTCCGGAACTTCATTGATTGCTGGTCCAATAGTAAGTAACCATAGCCATCAGTCAATTCCATCCCACCTTTCAAGTTTGTATCAGGAAGAAGTGTATTTTTGGTCTCTCAACTATTGTTAAAATCAAATTTTCCTCCATGAGAATAGCACTGAACATTATTGATCCCCTAAAAGTGTCAAACCTTTCTAAAGTTTATACTTTGCATCGGCGGAGATTTTGCGCAAATGGCTGCCAAAAAGCACAAAATTGAAACTGTAAGCAGTCAATATAAGGCAATTTAACGAGTCCTATGATTTTTAAGAATATACTTAAATCTTATGCCATTTTGAAATTTCTGAAAATTTTAGAACTTTTTTTGGATATTTGTTTTGGTGACTAGTGGTATCTTTTATGTTTCCCATTTACATGACTTTTTTATGGACAATAATAAGGACCAAACTTAAATTTTGGCAATGTTGGGATCCAAAGTGACCTTTCCATTTGTTAATACATTTATTTTTTAGCTAAATAAAAACTTAGATTTTTTTTTTCCATTCAATCGTTGGCCAACTGTTGTTTTGGTGCCTCAAGTATAAAACCAGTCAATTTAACCTATTACTTCAAATGGGACAGACACAAAATGGATGATGTGGTAGTGGTTTCTGACTTAAAAGGAAATGAAAAGGTGTTGGAAATTATGTAGGAGAAAGTACTAATTAAAAAAATACTTTGAATGATAATAAATTTTTGTGAAAAAAATCATATTGTGATGATAAATTGTTGGAAATAAGAAAATATATTTGGAAAAATAGGAACATTCATGCGAAATAATGAAATTTGATAATTATTTATGATATTATTAGTTTCTTCAGAATATTTATGGTTTTCTTTTTCCAAAAAATTCTGATTTCTTTTTCATTTCTAGCATTCCCACATATTTTGGTAGCCTATCCTGGCTAGTTTCATACTTTCCCTGATTCTAGATAGTTTGTGAGATTACTTAGTTAAAATGCCTTGCAAAAAATAGATTGCTTAATTAAATTACATTTTTGTTTATTGTGTTTCCATCTGTGCAAAACCAGAGTCATTTTGTGAATCTAACGGCCCCGAGTTGGGCAAGAGACCAAATCTATCTTGTTTCGAAGTTAACTGTAAAACTTGTAAGGTTATAGAACTTGGAGTTTAAAAATAAACTCGGGATATAGTTGAAGGACCAATAATGTATTTTTGCAGTTCTAACAAAAATGCCCCTAAGTGAAGAAATACAACCCTATTAGGTTTTCATTTCAGTAATTTTCTGTTGTTTAGGGTGTCATTGCCCAGATCAATGAGCGAATTGGAGCCACTGGAGTGGCTAACAAAGAGTGCAAACAAGTTGTTTCTGGATATGGACAAGAAATGATAGAGTTGCTGAAATCAGAGGTTAGATCTCTCTGCTTGATCAATTGAGTACGTTTGTTACACTGGCAGAAAAGCGAAGATACCTTCCTTTTTTTAGTCCAGTTGTGTTACAATTTAGCGCTTCCGAATAACTGCAGACACCACCGGCACAAGTGTGTTCGAAGATTGGGCTCTGCGCATTTGACGGAACTAGAGGAGTAAGGTGTGTACGGTTATCGACAAAGCTTTCGTTGTATCTCTGAAAATCTAAAGTTGATTAGTCCTTAAACATACTCTCATGTTTCTTGTGTTTATTTTGGATTCCCCTCATGATTTGATTGCACATGGTTTCTGTGTATCCAAGCAGTGCTGGTATTAAGAGGGTAACGGAAGAGGGACTAACAACATCTATAGACAACATGTTTGATGCTACATGCAATGCATGCGAGATGGCGGTGAGGTGGATGCAAAGCGTATTCGTTCAGAATCATACCAAGGAGGGCATGTTGGAGTATGTCGGTCGGGTGAGGTTACCTTTTGATTCTTGAATTGCTAAGCATTTCTACATTTGTAGCTTACAAGTAGCTGATCTAAATGACAGCTCTGCCATAGTATGCCTAGTCCCCTAGGATCATATGTGGACTGTAGACACATTGATTCCCTGCAAAGTGTCTCGTTCAGCATAGCCGGAAGGATATTTGAGCTCCAACCAGAACAGGTATACTGTTCCCATTAGTTCAATTACAGTAACATGCTTATGACCTTTATAAGAATGTGCACACCTGTTGTTATAAAATTTGAATGCGATAAGTAGCATGAGGATCAGAACTCGGAAGACTTGGCTAGATACAACAAATTAATCTTTTTCATGGGTGTGCTGTATTCATTTCGAACAAGTTACCATCTTGTATCTATTAGCACAAATTCCGGCTTTTCTTGTAAAATGGGTTAGTATTTTCTGATACTCAGTGGGGTTTTAAGCATAGGTGGCTCTTGTAATATAAGAGTAGTTTGCAATTGCAAAGCAGAAATACTTAAAACCGCGGAATTTTCTCTTGATGTTAGTATACTACTTTTGAATCTCACGGAAATCCTACTGAAATGTACCTCACTGCCAATATATTGTTTTAAGGCGAGGCAAAAGATTTGTCGCATTCCATTAATTAAAAGAGAGCTTCCAATGCAAATAAAACCATAGTTCTGTAATACAATCATGTTGTTTCACACAATTTCAATCATCTTCCGCGTCGAGTAGTACATTCTCAAGGTTGGCGATGGATTCATGGCTCAGTGTATTAGCGGATTCACGTCTTTGGACATTCTCCCTCCAATAGGCCCTCTCTGGTAAGACAAAGCACTACTTGCACCGTTGTTGTTGATTAAATGTTTTTTTGTTTGCTCCCATGAGATCAGAATTTCATGGCATCGGTTCCTCTCTGCCATGCAGGATACTGGGTGATGTCTTCATGGGAGCATACCACACCGTCTTTGACTATGACAAGATGAGTGTTGGCTTCGCGGATTCTGCATGAGAGAAGCATTTCACTGATGTATTATCTTTGATTGAGCAAAACATGGTCATTTCGACATGAGAAATTATATCAAAGAGTTGTACCTGCATGCATGATAGCCTTATATATAACATAGCACAATATGTGGCTTTCTGTTGTGTAAAAGGTTAAATAGCATCTCACATGTACTTAGCCACTACCTTGTGCACCTATTATAACAAATATTATTCTAATTTTTTAAATGTTATCGTCGTCAAGCTAAAACATGTAGTTTTCCGGAGACAACTTATAGAGTACGTGAGTAATGAGTTTATCGACATTGTTCCTTGCCAATACTTCACCCTCCGACGAGTCATCCGGCATGTCACTCGGAGTGTATGCGAGAGAGAGTTGGAATGATCCAAGTTATATGGAGAGTGTTTGTGCGTGAGAGAGAGAGAGAGAGAGTCATAGAGGGAGTCCTATACCTAGCTAACAGAGATCATGTGTTTGTACGAATGCATGCCTAGAGAGAGGGAGAGTGGTGTATGTGTGAGAGAGGGGGAGACAGTGACAGATAGATCGAGACACTAGTAGAAAACGAGTATTAGCATCCACCACTGGAAGCAGTTGTGATGATCAAAGTCACCTTTAATATATCCAGCACATGCAGTTAGCATTGCTATAGACAACTCCGGAGGTGGTTAGAACAATAAAATTGTATGCAAGAATCATTAGAGGCGGCTGTTATTCTCCACCCCCTCCTTAAATTTCTCGTCAACACATGCAGGCGGTTTCTATTTTACATCTGCTTGCGTCCGGTCAGTTCCTGGGAGGGTGTAACCTTGCTAGTCTATTTTTCATATAATTCCCTTGCACTTCCCCATTCCACGGTCAAACCCTAGCACCAATGGCCTAGTCACATGTCCGCCCATCTGTTGCGGCTCTTCGCCCTTCCGTGATGGCACGTTGGCCGATCTGCCCATCCTAGGCGGCGAGGTGGCCGATCCGCCTTTCGCAGTGGCAAGTTGGCAGACCCGCACGTTGGACTCGGTGATTCGATCCAGCGATGACGACACTTGTCCTTCCTGGAGGCGTTCTTCTTGGAGCACCTATCCTCTTACCTTGTGTTGCAATTATTATTTATGGGTTAGTCTTTCTTCTACCATTTGTAAAAATTTAGTTATGTGCACTTCCATGTCTTTGGTAGCTTTTGAGTAGTATTGGTGCAATGATCGGGTGTAATTAATATATTCTTCATACTAAAATATTTTTTAATGTGTGTGTGTGTCTGATAGTAAGTACTCAATGAACGTACGTTAAATCGATCGACCTTGCTAATGAATTGGTTTACCTTGACGCATATGGACGTTTTTCTGAGGTAAATACACCTGTGGTACATAAAGTTACACAATATGTTTAGTTTGGTATCGCAAAATAGAAAATATGAAAAACCGGTGCCAGAACACTCGCGCGGCCTCGAGCCCACTGCCAATCACTGGGCGGGGCTAAAGCGTATTTTTTTGCAAAACCCCCTAAACTAGTACAAATCTCGTAATAAGCCCCTAAAACGCAACTGTGACTTTCTATGACTGTGGGGGCCCACCTACCAGCGAACAAATATAAAGGGGAGACAATTAATAAAATTGTGACCACTAGGGGGCCAAATCAGCGACCTCATCTTATAGGGTCGACCAAGCTAGCCACCTCACCCGATCATGTTTAATGTCTATAAAGGATAACTATGCATAATGTCTTGCAGTGGACCACTTTCATGAGGCTTAAATGACGTGCAGCCAATGCGGCTCATTTCCCATATGTTAGTTTTTTTTCCCTTTTTTAGTTTTTTGTGAAAATATGTAAATTATGATCAAAGTACAAAACTAAAGTTAGAATATTCATGTGTTATAAATAAAAGACATAAAAATAACTTACTTTAAAAAATGTTCGCGTAATTCTAAAAGATATTCATATAATTGAAATAGTTTTTCCTGAATTATAGTAATGTTCATATAACTATTTAAAATATATTTCTAAAAGATTAACACACATCTAAAAAATAATGTATTTAAATAAACGTTCATAGAATTTTATAAACATCCAGATTTGTGGAAATAATCATGTGCTCCCTCCGTCTCAAAATAAGTGACTCAACTTTATACTAACTTTAGTACAAAATTAGTACAAAGTTGAGTCACTTATTTTGGGACAGAGGGAGTACTATATAAGATTTTTTTATGTTTTAAAAAAATGGTTTTACATTTTTATTAAAGTTTTTTGTTTGCCTTATTTATTTTTAAACAAATATATATTGAAATTGATGTATGAAAAAATAAAAATGACCCTAGTAGCCCACATCTTGCATATCCGCAAATGAATATTAGTTAAATTTGCAAATATTTATAATATTAAATAGTATTTTAGTTATATGAATATATTTTAAATAATAAATGCATACTTTATTAAATATATTTTGAATATGATGTTAATATTTTTTAATATATAAATATTTTATAATCTAATTTTAAATTTTAAATTAAAGAACATGGTTATTTTAATTTTTATTGTTATTGGTATTATAATTTATATTATTTTTTACTAATTTCGTAAAAATGGGAACAAAAATCTAGCATATGAAAAATGGACCACCTTAATTACAGCCCATTTAAACCCCAGGAGCATGGTCCGCTACAGGACAAGAAGCCTATTATCCTTTATAGACCCCACTATTGGTATCATTTTTATATGAATAATCCCTTATCTCTTTGTATAGTTCCCTGACATGATCCAACTCTCATAGAGAGGCATAACGGCGTTTAAGGGCTTTTTTATGAGACTTAGTAAAAAATTAGGGTGTTTTCTACAAAAATGCCCCAGCCCAGCCTAGTCACGACAGCATATGGTTGTGGATAGACCGTATGAGCACCTCCGAGATACAGAGCCGGGACAACATCTTGAGATCAATGAAGACGTGTGTGGCCCTATGTGCACCTTCAAAATACTGAGCCGACATAATATTTTGTGATTAACAGAGTCGCCACATGCGTCTATTAGTCGAGAGAAACGTCTCGTCGGGTCAAACCAACAACACCGAATTGTTTGAAATAAATACAAGAAGATATTTCCATCAATGTCAGTCTAGAACTTAAACCATGGTGGACTAGTTCCATCACAAGAAACTTAACCATACAAACTACATTTAGTTGGTGTTTAGGGAGAGAGCTGCCTTATAAAAGGCTATGTATTTTAATGCTGAAAGTGCGTTATATCGATTAGAGGGGGGGTGAATAGGCGATTTTTATGAAAGTCTTCAAAATGTGGAAGTTATGAAGACAAACAGAATGGACAAGCCTATCACTATGCAGCGGAAGTTAGATTACACAAGGCAAGCCGTGGTCAAGTATACAATATAGTGAAAGCACAGTGACAAACAGCTTCAGTGTAGTAAGGATCAGGTAGGAAGAAGTTATGAAGCCAAACAAATCATACAGTCAAGTTGTGAAGACAGAAGATAAAGCAAGCATGCAATGACTTCACAATGTGTAATGGTAAGTAAAGGGAGGTGAAGATGAAACCAGTGACACGCTGAAGACAATGATTTGTTGGACCAGTTCCAGTTGCTGTGACAACTGTACGTCTGGTTGGAGTGGCTAGGTATTTAAACCAAAGGACACACAGTCCCGAACACCCAGTCCTGAACACGCAGCTTAGGACACCCAGTCCTCACCGTTTTCTCCTTGAGCTAAGGTCACACAGACCTCGCCCAATCACTCTGGTAAGTCTTGAAGGTAGACTCCCAAACCTTCACAGACTTCGTTCACCGGCAATCCACAATTTCTCTTGGATGCTCAGAACGCGACGCCTAACCGGCTGGAGGATGCATAGTCCTCAAGTGTAATAAGTCTTCAGATCACTCAGACAAGAAAACTTAAGTGATGCCCAATTACTCTGGCTCTGGGTGGTTAGGGCTTTTCTCCTCGCTAGGGATTTTCTCTCAAAGGCTTCGAGGTGGGTTGCTCTCAAACGACAAAAGCCGTGCACTGAAATCTGAGCAGCCAACCGTTTATGGTTGTAGGGGTGGACTATTTATAGCCACTTGGCAACCCGACCTGATTTGTCCGAAATGACACTGGGTCACTAAGGAACTGACATGTGTACCAACGGTCAGATTTCAAACTCACACGGCAACTTTACTTGGGCTACAAGCAAAGCTGACTTGTCCGTCTCTAGACAAGATTTGCTCTCATAGTCTTCGCTCGAAGACATAGGATTTGAATTAGGCATCACTTCAGTCATCCTGACTGGTTCTCTTGGACCCCACTTAACAGTACGGTGGTTCCTATGACACAACATGAATGAAGTAAAACTACGAAGGATCTAAGTCTTCGAGTTCCATAAGCTTCATAGGGAGTCTTCACATGTCATTGTCTTCAACATGAATATCTTCATAAACCACCATTGTCTTTAATGTCTTCGTACATTTTTAGGGGTCATCTCTGGTAGCTAAACCGAATCAATGAGGGACTTCTACCTGTGTTATCCTGCAATTTTCACAAACACATTAGTCCCTCAACTAGGTTTGTCGTCAATACTCCAAAACCAACTAGGGATGGCACTAGATGCACTTACAATCTCCCCCTTTTTGGTGATTGATGACAAACTAGTTGAAGTTTTCAACGGGGAATATAATTTATGAAATTGTAAAGGAATTGTCTTCATAAGTTGCAAGGGCTCCCCCTCAGGATGTGCATATAAGTAATTTGCTTCTGGAACGCAAATGCACATGGCAGGTTGTACTTGTGGGAATCCACTTCAACTTATGATGACAATCCACCATGCATGTAAAGGTATATGAAGAGAATGACATGCATAATGAGAAATGGACGTCTGCGAAATGATATAAGTGCGGAAATTATCGTCGTACATGCGGAATTTATCTTCGCAAAAACATAGTGGCAAACAAGTAGCAGACGACCATCAAGTTTAGGTGTTACAAGTCAAAGAACCAAATGTAGCAAAACGAGAGTTGTAAGCACGAAGCAAAATGTAGCAAAATATAAAGCACCTGCCCATATTATTGACCCGCTTGAAGACTATAAACATCATATGCTTCTCCCCCTTTTGTCAGTGATGACCAAAAAGGTTTGAAGACATAGAGTTTACTACGCGTTCCCAGGCGCAGCAGGGTCGGTGGAGGCATTTGGTGGTGCTGAAGAGCTTGGTGCAGGGTCGACACGCGCTGAAGAAGGTGGTGGTGATGTAGCGTCGTCGTCTTCCTCAATGATTCTTCCAGTCACGGTGGCAGCTGAGGAAGAGAACTCTGAATCTTCAAGGGATGGAGTTCTGCGCAGCACAACTCTTCTGGGGTGTGTGGAGTCAAACTTGAATCTCTCGCTGAAGCCATCCGCTTGAAGTTCAGCTTCAGTAGACATCATGATGAGTCCTTTCCAAGTGCGGCGACAGGTTTCATGAGCGACGAATGCATTCTTGGTGGCCAGATTTCTGATGCGATTGACGTCTTGCATGATACTTCTCATCTGCCTTTTGAGCCAGTCGTGATGCCTATCTTGCTTTTGGTGAAGAGCCACAAGAAGTTCTCGGTCATTGAGTGAACGGGCACGTTTCTTGGGTCTCTGTGCAGCTGTGCTGTCAGTGGCTTCAGTTGATGCAGGGGCACGTGTGGTGCCAGCCATTGGATACACTCTTGAGATGGCTTCAACACCTTCATCATTCTGAGTGAAGCTCTGGTGTTCTGCATTCTGAAGACTTAATGGTTGCTTGGCAGGCTCAGGATATATAGCTTCAGCAGAGGTGTCCATATCAGGTAAGAAGATTCTATGGTTGCGGGCAGAGGGCTGATAGGAGATAGCAGAGTGTAGCTTGATTAGCCTCATAACCCAAGGAGCATAAATCTTCAAACCAAAGAGATCTGAGCCAGACGCTGCAAGTTGGCGTATAAAGAGATCCTGTGCGTTGAAGCATTTGCCATGCAGGATACAGAAGATGAGAGTCTTCATGGCACCTTCAACCTTGGCATATGGAGAGTGCCCCTTAATGGGCCAGAGAGTCCGCCTGACGATGTGATATATAGTTCTGGGTAGGTACTCTAAGTCTTCAACGAAGAACTCAGTTGGATAAGGTGCATCAAGAGGCAATGGCTTCATCATTGAGAGCATCTGACTCATGTTTGGCTCAGGTCGCTGGAATATGCTCTCAATGGATTCAGCATGGAGTTGGCAGCCTTCTTCGAAGAGTTCGCCAGAAGTGGGTAGGCCGGTAAGCTCAATGATATCAAATGCATTGGCTTCATGATGGACATTGCCGGTCATCCACTCCAGGACCCAAGTCTTCGGATCTCTGTTGTAGCCTTTGATATGCAGTGTGGCATAGAACTGGAGCAGAAGCTCTTCATTCCAGTGCTCTTCATCGGTGATAAACGGCAGCAGACCCACTTGCTTGAAGCAATCCAGTGCTTCTTCCAGACCAGGCAGACCAGCAACAGCTTCAACCTCAAGGCACTAGTGAGGAAAGATGCGGCCTTGGTTGTATAGGATGCATGAATAGTAGCTGCGCTGTGGGTAGCTCCAGAACCTATCTGATACAATCTGTTCCCTTGAATAAGGGTTCATGGAGTTGTTGAAGAACGTGTTATCTGCCCTGAAGCTATTGACATTAAAGGAGCCAGGAGCTGATGCAGGACCTGGGAACCTTGGCAGTCGTGGGATCGGCTTCTGGACCTGGGGCCTGTGTGCAACATGATAGTTGAACTGTGGACCGGCAGCAGACTCGGGCACAGAAGGTTCAGATGCAGTAGCTTCAGTGTCTCTTGAAGCTGTTGGTTGGTTGGGCTCCACAATTGCTTCAGTGTTGGTTGTGGCAGCCGCAATCTTTTCAGCCTCAACACGTGTAGTGAGAGGGACGGATTCAGGTGCGTTCTCCTTGAGAACTTCTTCTTGTTGGTTCGGGGGAGACGGAGCTTGAGGTTCTTCTTCATACTCTTCGGCTGATGCAGCCAGAATGTCGTCAGCAGCTTGAGCCCTTGGCCCTTTGCGAAGCCTACGGAATGTAGGCGACGCCGGTGGAGTTGCAGTGGGCTGGGGCTCATTCTCTTCCTCCTGCGGGCGATCTGCCCACGATGCATCTTGGGTGATTGGTGTCAATGGACGACCAATGCTGATCATTTCGCTTGTCTCAAGCTGAGGAAGGGCTGCATCACCTTGTATATTGTCTTGGAGACCAATGTCTTCAGCAGCGTTGGGGTCGGCTGCTGGAATGTCTTCAGCGTGCGGAGCCTCTGTGAAAGCAGGCTCATGCACGGTCAACTGACGATCTTCGTCAGGATAGAGGACGGAGAGGGGTTCGACTATCAAGGGCTCTGTGGGAGCAGCCCGAGATTTCTTGACCTTGCGCTTCTTGATGGTGGGGTCAGAAGGAGAGGCTTCAGGGTGTTTCCTCTTCCGAGCTTCAGCTTCGGCTATCCGTGTCTTCTTGAGCTCTGAAGCGGTTGACCGGTACTTTGGCTTCGAGCCAGTCTTAGCAGTGGGGAAGACAATCGGAACAACTTCTTGCCTTGGTGCCTCTTGTTCAGCCACAACGGGCTTCTTCTTTTTCTTCGCGGCCATCCTGGGGTCGATGCCGGGACGCCCAAGTGCCTTGCGCTTCTCGGCCTCATTGTAGGCCCGCACACAGCGATCAGCCAAAGTCTTCATTCGCTCCCGCGAACCCTGAGCTTCTGCACGTTTCTTCAAAAAGTTTTCCTTCAACTCGTGCAACATGATCTTGAAGTCCTTGACTTCTTGGACGCTGAGCTTGGCCACATTCTACTTGAACTGAGCCTTTTCAAAATCAATCTTCTGCTTCAGTTCAACAATGCGCTGGGCAATTGCAAGTTCTGAAGCAATAGCGCCTTGGAAGGCGACGCTGAGGCCAATGGGCAGCTGCAGATCATCGAAGCTGATATTGGGTGTATCAAACCACTCATCGATGAAGTTGTGGAGAATTGCTGCATCAAACAGAGGCAGATTGTTGAAGATTTCAGCCTCCTCCTTGCTCTTGATGAGCTGCTCAAGAGCGTCATCGCCAAGATCTTCGTCACTGGACAGATCAATGGTCTCGCTGCGCAGAATGGCAGCAGCTGTGAGCTCTTTGCCAGTGTGTGGCTGAGGCTTCTTGGCTTCTTGGGGCTTGGAGACTCGTGATAAGTCTTCAGACTGCACACTTGCTTCAGGAGGTGCAGTTGCCAATGGCTTCGCTCTGGAGATTTTGGGAGAAGCGGCTGGCTTTGAAGCTTTTGGCATCTCCGTCTGCTTCGGCTTCGGTGCAGCAGGAGCGTCATTAGACTCAGTGTCTGCTGGAGGGTCGTTCACGGCAGTCCCTTGGACTAGAATGCGAGTGATGAGGCCTGCGAGATTGGCATACGGCCCGATGATATTGGGATCGGTGTCGCGTGTGCCATCCGCCCTTGGTTCAGAGGGACCAGGGTTGAAGTCCAACCCCAGCTTCTTCTTGTTTTGCTTCGCAGAGTTCTGAGCAAATTGGAAGTTGCGCTTGAACAGATTGTCATCGCGACACCAGAGAAGTGATGACGGATGTGCTTCAGCTGGCTGTGGTCCTCTGACCATGCATGGATAGAGGCCTTGAGCAATGGCTTCGTCTCTGGACCGGGGTACGAGATTTTTGTATAATACGTCTCCCCACGGTCTCTTGATGGCGCACTTTTCTGCATATTCCTGAGTGACAAAGCGGTATTGGAACCACTGCTTTGCCCAATATATTTGAATCCATTGGATTCGTGTCTTGCGCTGACCATAGCTCTCTTCAGGATCAGTTTTGTACATTTCTGCCAATTCATCAGGCAGATCTTTGGACGTTTCACCACGTCTCTGTCTGCCTCCCTTCCTGGCTGCTGTTTCTGAAGCCATGAATCTTAACTTGGAAGGCTTCAAAACGTTCAAAGGCTTCAAAGGTTTTCTTTTGCTGGACCAACAGGAACTGGCTTCAGGAGAATTGATGTGACGCTGTAAGAACTCTGCAAATGAATGCAGACTATGAGAACCAAAAGATTCCCCCACGGACATGTACCTGTGATAGCATTAAGGTGTGAGGGAAGGGGAAGAGGTCATATGCATTCTCAGAAGATTTTGAAGATAAATCAGTTTAGAAGATATTGACCTCATCATGCGAAGACATTCACTTATAGAAAAGAAGTTGGTTCCAGATTTGTACGAACCCACAGATCAGTACAAGTGAGGAATCTAACTACTTCATGATGCACAAGTGAATATTCTAGGCAGGTTATGAGATGCGGATTGAGAGAGATGTAACTTGTGAGAGCAGAAACTTCTTATGGCAGTAGGTGACTGAACTATAGGATCAAAAGAGGCTGTAAAAAGAGGTTTTATTTACCACACTTGGAACTGCTAGACGGAGTGGGAGATGAGGCCGAGCAGTTCGATCCTCCGTGCCCTAACTTGGCGACGGAAGACACCTACGGCGACGGCGGAGAGAGTGATGTCCGCGGTCGGCGTGAAAACGGCGTCGGAGAGGTTGCGACAGTGAAGCGCTTCGTCACCGGCGTCGTCGAGAGCTAGCGGTGGCGCTAGGGTTCGTGCGAGGGTGGAAGAAGAGATAATGACCGCAGTGAATCGTGTATTTATAGGGATAGAGGCGGCACTGCGCTATTACTCAGGTGCCTCTGGCGATTTGCATCTGAACAGCACGTGGCCATCATGCGGTATTTTGGGGGCAGTTCCACATCCCACGCACGCCTTGATTGTCGGGTGTCGTTCCTACTTCTCCGGATTTCTTGTTGATGAAATAACATTGAAAACGGTCTTAAAGTTTGTCTCTGTGTCTTCTGCTGACAAGGATGCAGTGAAGACATTCGACAGTTTCAATAGAATGCATACGACTTGGAGAGATAGAGTTTGAGGTAGGAAGCATGGAGAGGTTAGGGTCCGATCACATTCACTTAGTTCAAAAGATTCAAACAAGAAGACATAGCTATAAGTGAATGTTGTAGAGGACAGAACACCAGTACATATATATATATATATATATATATCTATATAATTAACGCAGTGAAGATAATCATGAAGACAAATTGAGATTGAAGCCAAACCAAATATGAAGACATAGCAAATGTAACGCCATGAGTGAAACACTTCAAGCAGGGAATTTGGTGGTGGCGTTACCCACCGTATAGGAAGTATTAGACCCAGACACGGCGCACAATTATCGTGGCGCTCCGAAGTCAAATTCCATGTTAATGTATTCACACTTAGAATGTACGTCTTCATTGATTGAAGATATACGTTACTTCGTGTGTTGCACATCTAAGTCATCAACATGCATAAGTGTTAGGATGTGTGCCTGATCACAGGACATTTGAGGATTCCAAGATATTTAGCTCACACCGTAACTTGCAAAACCTCTTCTAATCCAAGGGCTTGGTGAAGATATCTGCCAATTGCTCTTTAGTGTTGACGTGTATGATATCAATATCTTCCTTCGCAACATGATCTTTGAGAAAATGATGACGAATTTCAATGTGCTTTGTCTTCGAGTGCTGAACTGGGTTGTTGGCGATCTTGATGGCGCTTTCGTTGTCGTAGTAAAGTGGCACTTGCTTCAGATGAATGCCATAATCCTTGAGGGTTTGCTTCATCCATAGAAGCTGAGCGCAGCAGGATCCAGCAGCAATGTATTCAGATTCAGCAGTGGAGAGAGATACACAGTTCTGCTTCTTTGAAGACCAACATACAAGTGATCGGCCCAGAAAGTGACATGTGCCTAATGTGGACTTCCGATCAACCTTGTCACCAGCATAATCAGCATCCGAAAATCCAACCAGATCAAACTCTGAGCCCTTTGGATACCATAACCCTAGAGTTGGGGTGTGAGCCAAATATCGAAGAATTCGCTTCACAGCTAAGTGATGCGACTCCTTTGGTGCCGCTTGGAATCGAGCACACATGCAAACACTAAGCATAATATCTGGCCTAGATGCACATAAATAAAGCAAAGAACCAATCATGGAGCGGTATACCTTTTGATCGAACTCTTTACCATTGTCGTCAGGACCCAGATGATGCTTGGCTGGCATTGGTGTTGTGAAACCTTTGCAGTCTTGCATACCGAACTTCTTCAGGCAATCTTTGAGATACTTCTCTTGAGATATGAAGATGCCATTGCGTTGTTGCCGTATCTGAAGACCGAGGAAGAATTTCAGCTCCCCCATCATAGACATCTGATATTGCTCTTGCATCATATATCCGAACTCCTCACTGTACTTCTGATTGGTGCAGCCGATGATAATGTCATCCACATATATTTGGCACACAAACAGTTCACCATCATATGTCTTCATGAAGAGAGTGGGGTCTAGGGAACCAGGTGTGAAGCCTTTGCTCTTCAGGAAGTATTTGAGTGTATCATACCAGGCCCGAGGGGCTTGTTTGAGGCCATATAGTGCCTTATTGAGCTTGTAAACCATGTCAGGATGTTTTGGATCTTCAAACCCAGGTGGTTGTGCAACATACACTTCTTCTTCAATTTTGCCATTGAGAAAGGCACTCTTCACATCCATTTGATATAGAATTATGTTGTGATGATTTTCATAGGCCAGCAGTATACGGATGGCTTCAAGTCTGGCCACAGGAGCAAATGTTTCATCGAAGTCAATGCCTTCCACTTGAGTATATCCTTGAGCAACGAGACGAGCCTTGTTTCTGACGACTTGACCATGCTCATCTTGCTTGTTGCGGTATATCCATTTGGTGCCTATTATGTTATGCTTCCGTGGATCAGGACGCTTAACCAACTCCCATACATTGTTCAGCTCAAACTGTTGAAGCTCTTCTTGCATAGCTTGAATCCACTCAGGTTCCATAAAAGCTTCTTCAACTTTGTTGAGTTCTGTAATTGAAACGAATGCGAAGTGTCCACAAAAATTTGCCAGTTGAGTTGCCCTTGAACGAGTCAGTGGACCAGGTGCATTGATGCTATCAATTATTCTGTCAATCTGCACTTCATTGGCAACACGAGGATGTATGGGTCGAAGACTTTGCTCTTGCTGATCTATGTTGTCATGGGGAGGAATGTCTTCAAGCTGAGCATTGTCTTCGTGTGGATCAGGTGCTGAGATGATAAGTTCTTCTTCAGGATGAGCTTCAGAAGGTATAATTTCTCCAGTTCCCATTAGCTTGATTGATTCACTGGCTGGAACTTCATCTAGCACATCTGGCAGTTGCTCTCTTTGTGACCCATTGGTCTCATCGAACCGCACATCCACTGTTTCAACCACTTTGTAGTGAAAGAGATTGAAGACTCTGTAGGAGTGCGAATCCTTTCCATATCCAAGCATAAAGCCCTCATGTGCTTTTGGAGCAAATTTTGAGGTGTGGTGAGGGTCCTTGATCCAGCATCTTGAGCCAAATACTCTGAAGTAACTGACATTTGGCTTCTTGCCAGTTAGAAGTTCATAAGATGTCTTGTTCAGAAGCTTGTGAAGATAGACACGGTTGATTGTATGGCATGCAGTGTTAATGGCTTCAGTCCAGAATTTTCTTGGAGTCTTGTACTCATCTAGCATTGTTCTGGCCATCTCAATGAGTGTTCTGTTCTTGCGTTCGACGATGCCATTCTGCTATGGCGTGTACGGAGCTGAGAATTCATGAGTGATGCCCAATGTATCAAGATATGTGTCAAGGCCAGTGTTCTTGAATTCAGTGCCATTGTCACTTCTGATGTGCTTTATCTTGGCGCCATAATTGTTCATAGCCCGATTTGCGAAGCGTCTAAAGACATCCTGCACTTCAGTCTTGTAAAGGATTATGTGCACCCAAGTATATCTAGAGTAATCATCAACAATGACAAAGCCGTAGAGGCAAGCAGTAGTGGAAAAAGTTGAGTAGTGAGTGGGACCAAAGAGATCCATGTGAAGCAGTTCGAAGGGTTGAGTAGTGGTCATGATTGTCTTCGAAGGATGTTTTGCCCTTGTCATCTTCCCTGCTTCACAGGCACCGCATAAGTGATCTTTCTTGAACTTGACGCCCTCGATGCCTATGACATGCTTCTTCTTCGCAAGGGTGTGGAGGTTCCTCATGCCAGCATGCCCAAGCCTCCGATGCCAAAGCCAACATTCTGAAGCCTTTGCGAGAAGACATACTGCAAGCTGTGGCCCTGCTGAGAAATCTACCACGTACAAATCATCTTTCCGATACCCTTCAAACACTAGAGACTTGTCAGATTCCATTAGTACCAGGCAACGATATTTTCCAAAGATTACAATCATGTTCAAATCGCAAAGCATTGAGACAGACATTAAGTTGAAGCCAAGGGATTCAACAAACATGATTTTATCCATGTGTTGATCCTTTGAGATTGCAACTCTACCTAGACCCAATACCTTACTTTTACCAGTGTCAGCAAATGTGATGTGGCTCTTGTCAGATGGACGTAAGGTTGAGTCCATAAAGAGACTTCTTTTGCCAGTCATGTGATTTGTACACCCACTGTCAATAATCCATTCTGATGACTCTGAAGTCGCTGGTGTCGTACCCTACAGTGCAGTTAGGGGGATAGGCTTCACGAAGAGTATTGTGAAGCAAAAACATTTGACGAACCAGTGGGTTATGAAAACTTAGATCCAAGTTAGGACAAGTAGGGAGAGTAACATGCGATTCAGGTACGAAATACATAGTGATGCCATTCAGGCATTTGATCTTGCGCCGCACAAGATTTTTAAGGTCCCCAGCAATAGCGTCAGAAGATTTTGGTTTTCTGCTGGAGACCTTTCCCTGCAAAAGAGAGTTAAGCTTTCTTAACCACCCACATCTTCAAGGGTGGCTTAGAAGCAATAAGTCTAAGTGCAGCATCTGAGAATTTTGGCTTAGGAGCCCTGACAAACAGTCTAGCAGGCGGGCAATAGTACTCATAAGAATAGGCAGAATAGTTCTTGGTCATATGAGCATGACGGTTTGAAGAACCGCTCTCATATGCCTGAGCATGGTTTCCCTGCAAAACATTTGCATTAGTGCGACTCAGGTGAGTCCTCTGCCTATATGAAGCCTTTGGTCTGAGGTTTGTCTTCTTCATGTGAGGTGTCATGAGGACATTCACAGGAAGATTCTCCAGACACGTTTTTGGAACCCAGATCGTCTTCATAGGCGGTCCATTCCTGCAGTTAGTACCAATGTACCTGGCAAATACTTCACCATTCTGATTTTTAAATAGTTTATAGTTTGCATCAAAGGATTCATCAATGATAATCGGATCAGCACAAGTGAAGCCAGATAGATTGGATGGATCTGCTGAGGATTCCTTTGCAGCAACCCATGTGGTTTTCGGGTACTGCTCAGGTTTCCAGTAAGATCCATCTGCATTAATTTTCCTCACGAACCCAACACCCTCTTTCCTAGGGTTTCGGTTCAGAATCTGCTTCTTGAGGACATCACATAATGTCTGATGTCCTTTGAGACTTTTGTACATCCCTGTTTCAAGCAATGTCTTCAACCTAGCATTCTCATCAGCAATAGCAGTGGTATCCTCAGCAGAGGGGTTAGTTACCACTTCAACAGTTGAAGATATTGCAACAACAGTAGCAGTGGAACATTCAGCAACAGAAGTAGCATTATCACGCTCAAAGCATTTAAGGCATGGTGGTTCAAATCCTTCCTGAGCAGAACTGATCTGTTCGGCTCGAAGTGACTCGTTTTGCTTTTGAAGATCTTCATGATCTGCTCTCAACTTCTCAAGATCTTGCTTCTTTTGAAGATAATCATAGGAAAGCTTTTCATGAGTAGTTGAGAGAGTCTCAAGACGATCTTCGAGTTCCTGATACTTAACATGAAGATTTTTTATGTCTTCAATTAAGGATTCAGAATGAGTCATTTCAGCACCCAACAGATCATCGCTTCTGTCTAACAGTTTTTGAATATGTTCCATGGCCTTTTATTGTTCAGTTGCAATTTTAGCAAGTGTTTTGTAGCTGGGTTTTGAATCACAATCAGAGTCATCGTCACTGGATGTTTGATAGTGAGTAGTGCGTGTGTTTACCTTGGCACCGCGTGCCATGAAGCAGTAGGTAGGAGTAGAGTCGTCCTTGTCATTTGCATCGGTGTTGGTGATGAAGTCATTGTCTTCAGTGTTGAAGATGGACTTGGCGACGTAGGCTGTAGCCAGACTCGCAATGCCAGAATCAGACTCCTCCTCAGACTCCACCTCTGCCTCCTCAGAAGCGGACTCCTCCTCTGAATCCATTTCCTTGCCAACAAACGCACGAGTCTTGCCAGTTGAGCTCTTCTTGTGTGATGAAGACTTGGAGGAAGACTTGGAAGAAGACTTTGAGTATTTCTTCTTCTTGTCGTCGGAGTCATATTCCTTGCTCTTCTTCTTCTTTCTGCTCTCATTGTCCCACTGTGGACACTCAGAGATGAAGTGTCCAGTTTTCTTGCACTTGTGACATGTTTTCTTCTTGTAGTCGTGAGCAGATGCTTCATCATTCCTTGAGCTTGATCGTGAAGACTTTCTGAAGCCTTTCTTCTTGGTGAATTTCTGGAACTTCTTCACCAGCATTGCAAGTTCCCGTCCAATGTCTTCAGGATCATCAGAACAGCTGTCAGATTCATCTTCAGATGAGGACACCGCTTTTGCCTTCAAGGCACAAGTTCGCCCATAGTTTGGACCCTAGATATCTCTTTTCTCAGAAAGCTGAAACTCATGTGTGTTGAGCCTCTCAAGTATGTCAGACGGATCGAGTGTCTTGAAATCTAGACATTCTTGAATCATCAGGGCTAGGATGTCAAACGAACTGTCAAGTGATCTCAGCAGCGTCTTGACGATTTCATGTTTGGTGATCTCAGTGGCGCCGAGGGCTTGAAGCTCATTTGTGATGTCAGTGAGCCGGTCAAATGTGTGTTGGACATTCTCATTGTCATTTCGCTTGAAGCGGTTGAAGAGATTGCGAAGAACACTGATTCTCTAATCTCTCTGGGTTGAGATGCCTTCATTGACTTTGGAGAGCCAGTCCCAGAACAGCTTGGATGTCTTCAAGGCACTCACACGGCCGTACTGTCCCTTGGTCAGATGACCACAGATGATATTCTTGGCAGTAGAGTCCAGTTGAGTGAACTTCTTGACATCAGCAGTAGTGACACCTTCTCCAGCCTTGGGAACACCGTTTTCGACGACATACCATAGGTCAACGTCAATGGCTTCAAGATGCATGCGCATCTTATTCTTCCAGTAGGGATATTCAGTTCCATCGAAGACGGGGCACGCAGCGGAGACTTTAATTATCCCTGCAGTCGACATAGCTAAAACTCCAGGTGGTTAAACCGAATCACACAGAATAAGGGAGCACCTTGCTCTGATACCAATTGAAAGTGCATTATATCGACTAGAGGGGGGGGGTGAATAGGCGATTTTTATGAAAGTCTTCAAAACATGGAAGTTATGAAGACAAACAGAATGGACAAGCCTATCACTATGCAGCGGAAGTTAGATTACACAAGGCAAGCCGTGGTCAAGTATACAATATAGTGAAAGCACAGTGACAAACAGCTTCAGTGTAGTAAGGATCAGGTAGGAAGAAGTTATGAAGCCAAACAAATCATACAGTCAAGTTGTGAAGACAGAAGATAAAGCAAGCATGCAATGACTTCACAATGTGTAATGGTAAGTAAAGGGAGGTGAAGATGAAACCAGTGGCACGCTGAAGACAATGATTTGTTGGACCAGTTCCAGTTGCTGTGACAATTGTACGTCTGGTTGGAGTGGCTAGGTATTTAAACCAAAGGACACACAGTCCTGGACACCCAGTCCTGAACACGCAGCTCAGGACACCCAGTCCTCACCGTTTTCTCCTTGAGCTAAGGTCACACAGACCTCGCCCAATCACTCTGGTAAGTCTTCAAGGTAGACTCCCAAACCTTCACAGACTTCGTTCACCGGCAATCCACAATTTCTCTTGGATGCTCAAAACGCGACGCCTAACCGGCTGGAGGATGCACAGTCCTCAAGTGTAATAAGTCTTCAGATCACCCAGACAAGAAAACTTAAGTGATGCCCAATTACTCTGGCTCTGGGTGGTTAGGGCTTTTCTCCTTGCTAGGGATTTTCTCTCAAAGGCTTCGAGGTGGGTTTCTCTCAAACGACAAAAGCCGTGCACTGAAATCTGAGCAGCCAACCATTTATGGTTGTAGGGGTGGACTATTTATAGCCACTTGGCAACCCGACCTGATTTGTCCGAAATGACCCTGGGTCACTAAGGAACTGACACATGTACCAACGGTCAGATTTCAAACTCACACGGCAACTTTACTTGGGCTACAAGCAAAGCTGACTTGTCCGTCTCTGGACAAGATTTGCTCTCATAGTCTTCGCTCGAAGACATAGGATTTGAATTAGGCATCACTTCAGTCATCCTGACTGGTTCTCTTGGACCCCACTTAACAGTACGGTGGTTCCTATGACAGAACATGAATGAAGTAAAACTACGAAGGATCTAAGTCTTCGAGTTCCATAAGCTTCATAGGGAGTCTTCACATGTCATTGTCTTCAACATGAATATCTTCATAAACCACCATTGTCTTCAATGTCTTAGTACATTTTTAGGGGTCATCTCTGGTAGCTAAACCGAATCAACGAGGGACTTCTACCTGTGTTATCCTGCAATTCTCACAAACACATTAGTCCCTCTACTAGGTTTGTCGTCAATACTCCAAAACCAACTAGGGGTGGCACTAGATGCACTTACAAATGCGGTGTAGCTTGCGTTGATAAAGTCGTGTTGCACAAGTATGCCTGACTAACCGGTCATCAGCTGAAAGTGCAACTAATGCCCCGGTAGTTTTGGTAATTCATAACAACATATAGCTCATTGAACTAATATTCATTCAAGATAAATATTTCAGGAAGTTCAATGAATGGCATGGCATGGACTTGGAATGTTGACCCCTCAAAATGCGAAGGACACATATTGACAAAATCTCAAGACTCTTCATTTTATTTTAAGTGATCCAAGATCACATTGAGTCAATAGAAAAGTCAATACTATTAAAAGGCGATGAGGTGTTGCTTAATGGCTTGCTTGCTCAAATGCTTAGTGATATTGCAACAAAGCCGTCAATCACTTTCTCCGTCCAAATATGTCAAAACCCTAAACTCCAACTCGGCCTCGCTGATATTTCCCACCCGGCGCCACCGAGTTCATATGACATAGCCACTACCAGAAACCCCAACAGTTCGGTCTCACCGATACGGGTCACAGGTCTCGGTCTCACCGAGATGGCCTTGCCAACGCTCTGTGACTTGTTGCATTTATTTGAGTCTCACCGAGTTATGCAATCGGTCTCACCGAATTGGTTTGACATTCTCTCTGTTGCCTTATTGCTTCACTTCGGTCTCACCGAGTTGATGCAATCGATGCCACCGAGATGATGTTTGCCCTAAAGCCCTAGCACATCGGTCCCACCGAGTTGTTCCAGTCGGTCCCACCGAGATTCCTAACGTTCACATTTTGAACTAATCGGTCTCACCGAGTTCATCTATTCGGTCTCACCGAGTTGGGTCAAATGTGTGTGACAGTTGGATTTTATGTGGAGGCTATATATACCCCTCCACCCCCATCTCCATTTGTTAGAGAGCCATCAGAACGTGCCTACACTTCCACCATACATTTTCCGAGAGAGAACCACCTACTCATGTGTTGAGATCAAGGTATTCCAATCCTACCACAAGAATCTTGATTTCTAGCCTCTCCCAAGTTGCTTTCCACTTAAATCATCTTTTCACCATATCCAAATTTGTGAGAGAGAGTTGAGTGTTGGGGAGACTATCATTTGAAGCACAAGAGCAAGGTGTTCATCATCAAAATACAATCTATTACCTTTTGGAGAGTAGTGTCTCCTAGATTGGTTAGGTGTCGCTTGGGAACCTCCTTCGAGTTGTGGAGTTGAACCAAGAAGTTAGTAAGGGCAAGGAGATCGCCTACTTCATGAAGATCTAGCCGAGTGAGGCAAGTCCTTCATGGGTGATGGCCATGGTGGGATAGACAAGGTTGCTTCTTCGTGGACCCTTCATGGGTGGAGCCTTCCGTGGACTCGCGCAATCGTTACCCCTTGTGGGTTGAAGTCTCCATCAACGTGGATGTGCGATAGCACCACCTATCGGAACCACACCAAAATCTCCGTGTCTCCATTGTGTTTGCCTTCTCCAAACCCTTCCATTTACCTTCATATGCAATGTTTTACTATCCAGTGCTATACTCTTAGAATTGCATGTGTAGGTCGATTGCTTGATTTGTGTTAATTGCTAAAATCTGCCCACAACTAAAGTTGGGACAAGGTTAGATTTTTATTTGGTCAAGTAATCTAATCACTCACCCTCTAGACATACTTTCAATCCTACAAGTGGTATCAGAGCTTTGGTCTCCATTTGCCTTGATTTATATACCTTTGGTGATCATAGCCCTGGTTTTACAACCTAGGAGAGTATGGCGTCTAGCGAGGGAAATTACCATCGTAGAGGTCCTTACTTTGATGGTACTAATTTTGCTAGTTGGAAGCATAAGATGAAAATGCATATTCTTGGTCATAACCCCATCATTTGGGTTGTTGTGTGTATTGGCTTGCAAGGTGATTTCTTCAAGGATGGAAAAGAACCGATCATGAAGCGACAACGGAAGAAATGAAGATGTTGCAATACAATGCTAAAGCTTGCGATATTCTCTTCAACAAATTGTACCCCGAAGAATCCAACAAAATCAGCCGCCTTGAGAATGCAAAGGAAATTTGGAATACTTTGGTTGACATGCACAAAGGCACCGAGTCCATCAAGGAATCCAAATTGGATGTGCTTCAAAGTCAACTTGACAAGTTCAAGATGAATGAACGAGTCGTCGAGATGTACTCTAGGCTTTCTCTCATCACAAATGAGATTGCCGACTTAGGAAGCAAAGAGATGACCGACAAATTCATCATCAAGAACATCCTAAGAGCCTTGGATAGAAAATATGATACTGTATGTTGTTGGGGAACGCGGTAATTTCAAAACAATTCCTACGCACACGCAAGATCTATCTAGGTGATGCATAGCAATGAGAGGGGAGAGTGTTGTCCACGTACCCTCGTAGACCGTAAGTGGAAGCGTTATGACAACGCGGTTGATGTAGTCGTATGTCTTCACGATCCGACCGATCCTAGCACCGAAAGTACGGCACCTCCGTGATCTGCACACGTTCAGCTCGATGACATCCCATGAACTCTAGATCTAGCTGAGTGTCGAGGGAGAGCCTCGTCAACACGACGACGTGATGATGGTGATGATGAAGTTACAGATGCAGGGATTCGCCTAAGCACTACAACGATATGACCGAGGTGGAAATCTATGGAGGGGGGCACCGCACACGGCTAAATAATCAACTTGTGTGTTCTAGGGTGCCCCTCCCCACTTATATAAAGGAGGGAGGGGGAGGCCGGCTGGCCCTCTCTAGGAGCGCCAAGGGGGGAGGAGTCCTCCTAGTAGGAGTAGGACTCCCCCTTTCCTAGTCCCACTAGGAATAGAAGGAAGAGGGAGAAGGAGAAAGGAAAAGGGGGCTGGCCCCCTCACCCAATTCGGATTGGGCTTGGGGGGGAGGGGGCGCCCCATCCTAGGCTGCCTTCTCTTCTCTCCAACTAAGGCCCATCAAGGCCCATATACTCCCCGGGGGGTTCCGGTAACCCCCGGTATTCTGGTAAATGCCCGAACTCACCTGGAACCATTCCGATGTCCAAACATAGCCTTCCAATATATCGATCTTTATGTCTTGACCATTACGAGACTTCTCGTCATGTCCGTGATCATATCCGGGACTCCAAACTACCTTCGGTACATCAAAAAACATAAACTCATAATACCGATTGTCACCGAACGTTAAGCGTGCGGACCCTACGGGTTCGAGCACTATGTAGACATGACCGAGACTCATCTCCGGTAAATAAGAAATTGCGGAACCTGGATGCTCATATTGGTTCCTACATATTCTACGAAGATCTTTATTGGTCAAACCGCATAACAACATACGTTGTTCCCTTTGTCATCGGTATGTTACTTGCCCGAGGTTCGATCGTTGGTATCTCAATACCCAGTTCAATCTCGTTACCGGCAAGTCTCTTTACTCATTCCGTAATGTAACATCCCGTAACTAACTCATTAGTCACATTGCTTTCAAGGCTTATAGTGATGTGCATTACCGAGAGGGCCCAGAGATACCTCTCCAATACACGGAGTGACAAATCCTAATCTCGATATATGCCAACTCAACAAACACCATTGGTGAGGGAGTCCTGGATTAGGGGGTCTCCAGACAACCGGACTATATACTTTGGCCGGACTGTTGGACTATGAAGATACAAGATTGAAGACTTCGTCCCGTGTCCGGATGGGACTCTACTTGGCGTGGAAGGCAAGCTAGGCAATACGGATATGTATATCTCCTCCTTTGTAACCGACCTTATGTAACCCTAGCCCCCTCCAGTGTCTATATAAACTGGAGGGTTTTAGTCCGTAGGACAACATACAATCATACCATAGGCTAGCTTCTAGGGTTTAGCCTCTCTGATCTCGTGGTAGATCAACTCTTGTAATACTCATATCATTAAGAACAATCAAGCAGGACGTAGGGTTTTACCTCCATCAAGAGGGCCCGAACCTGGGTAAACATCGTGTCCCCTGCCTCTTGTTACCATCCGCCTTAGACGCACAGTTCGGGACCCCCTACCCGAGATCCGCCAGTTTTGATATCGGCATGGGTGCTTTCATTGAGAGTTCCACTGTGTCGTCACCATAAGGCTTGATGGCTCCTTCGATCATCGCTAGCGATGCGGTCCTGGGTGAGGCTTTCCTCCCCGGACAGATCTTCATATTCGGCGGCTTTGCACTGCGGGCCACTTTACTTGGCCATCTGGAGCAGATTGAGAGCTACGCCCCTGGCCATCAGGTCAGATTTGGAAACTTGAACTACACGGCCGACATCCGCGGGGACTTGATCTTCGACGGATTCGGGCCCATGTCGGACGCGCCGTACAGTCTTGACGAGCATGACGTAACTCTGTCGTTGGACAGTGTTCGGGAGATCACATCCGCAGCTACTCCGTCCATCAATCCGGAGCAAGTCGCGCCATCCGAGAGCGGAGGGATGGACCCCACCATGGAGGCCGCACTCTCAGTGGAGATAGAGCTGGATACTGACTTCACCCCTTACGAGAGCCGTGTCGCCAAACTACTGGATTCATCTCCGGCCACGGACTCCGAGCCGCTCATATCCGTGCTCGTCGAGTCCGACTGGGCGCCGATCATGGAGTTCACCTCCGCGGACATCTTTCAGCACTCACCCTTCGGGGATGTGCTAAATTCATTAAGGTCTCTCTCCCTGTCAGGAGAACCTTGGCCGAACTATGTCCGGCTAGAATGGGATGCGGACAACGAAGAAATTCGTTGCCCACCCACCACCCACTTAGTAGCCACTGTCGACGACTTAACCGACATGCTCGACTTTGGCTCCGAAGACTTCGACGGTATGGACGACGAGGCCGGAGACGAACAGGATCCAGCGCCCTCGGGGCACTGGACCGCCACCTCATCATATGATATATACATGGTGGACACCCCAAAGAAGCCAATGGCGACGAGAAAGCAAAGGATGACCCCTCCAAGAAGCAACCCAAGCGCCGATGTCAGTGGCGCCGCTCTAAGTCCCGCCACAGCAAGAGCAGTGATACCGGCACAGGAGATAATAACACTCCGGATAGCGCCGAAGACAACAATAATCCCCTCCAGCACGGTGCAGAGCTAGAGGACGAACAAGCTAGCCCCCCCAGAGCAGGCAGCAGATGGAGAACTGGAGGAGGACAATTACATGCCTCTCTCCGAAGACGAGGCGATCCTCGGCGAGGACGATTTTATCGTGCCTGAGGACCCCGTCGAGCAAGAGCGCTTCAAGCGCCGGCTTATGGCCACAGCAAGTAGCCTAAAGAAGAAACAGCAACAGCTTCAAGCTAATCAAGACTAGCTAGCAAACAGATGAACCGAAGTCCTTGCGGCCAAGGAGCATGAACTCGAGCGCCCATCCAAGAGTTACCCAAAATGCAGGTTGCTACCTCACCT
Organism: Triticum monococcum; assembly: GCA_034509565.1. NCBI lineage: Eukaryota > Viridiplantae > Streptophyta > Magnoliopsida > Poales > Poaceae > Triticum > Triticum monococcum. The sequence continues at coordinate 484,156,246 of CM067843.1, forward strand.
CGAGGAGGAAGCATTGAAACCTCATTCACCAGTGTATGATGCGGCTGACCGGCCACTACGCGGCCGAGCTAGAGAGGCGTTTCAGCCTAAAGTTCAGACCGCATCCCGTCGCCACTCAGTCAAAAATACTAAGGCCTGGGGCAACACAGAGGACCTGCGAGACATCTTGGACAGTAAGGCAAAAATCGCAAGGTCAATATATGGGACACGAGGACGTGCGCCCACACGGGACGATGATCGTCGCGTCGGATACACCAAGAGTAAATCCTGCCGGGCTGAATACAGCAAACAAGACTCATACGAACTACGTCGGGATATAGCCCGGCACAGAGGCGCCGCACACCCCCTATGCTTCACTGATGAAGTTACGAATCATGAATTCCCGGAGGGTTTCAAACCCGTAAATATCGAAGCATACGACGGCACAACAGATCCTGCTGTATCGATTGAGGATTTCCTCCTTCACATCCACATGGCTCGCGGTGACGATCTACATGCCATCAAGTACCTCCCACTAAAACTCAAAGGACCAGCTCAACATTGGCTGAATAGCTTGCCAGCAGATTCCGTTGGCAGTTGGGAGGATTTGGAAAATGCATTTCTTGACAACTTCCAGGGCACATATGTGTGGCCACCAGATGCTGATGACTTGAGCCACATAACCCAGCAGCCAGGGGAATCGGCCAGACAATTCTGGACACGGTTTCTGACTAAGAAAAATCAAATTGTAGACTGTCCGGATGTAGAAGCCCTAGCGGCATTCAAGCATAAGATCCGCGACGAGTGGCTCGCCCACCCCCTCGGCCAGGAGAAGCCAAAATCTGTGGCAGCCCTTGTCGGTGTTCTGGGAACGGGGGTCCCCAGACTTGCCTGCCTGCGGCCTGCGGCGTGGCTCAAGTGGGGGCCCAGCGTGGCCCATCTTCATCAACACGAGGCTCAAGACCCTCGCGAGGGGCCAAGCCTCGCGAGGCGGACAACACGGTGCATCCTCAGGCACAGCCTCGTCAGGCTGGCTCGCGAGGAGGCGGAGAGTTCAAGGCGGGGTACCTCGCGAGGTGCCCATGACGCAAGCCATGACGACACGGGGCACCAGGCGGGTGCCAGCGCGCGCAGCGTCCCTCTTTCCTCTTTGGTGCAAAGGGGGCAAACGTATCCATGGAGTACCGAGGCATCAGACAAAGGTTGCCACTTCGGTGCAACGAGACCAAGACCAGGAGGACTACAAGACGGAGGTCACCATGGAGCCCAGCGCGGCGTCATCACCAGAGCCTTTGGCAGGAAAAGACTGCTTTTGTCAGGATAGATGTACTCGCTGTCCCTCTTCAAATTAGCCCGCCATTGTTGGATCCCTTCCTGCTCAATATTTGGGGAGAGGACTAGGGCCTCTATAAATAGGACTAGCCACCCACATAGCAAGGGTTCGATTCCTGGTTGTTCGGTCCGGGATCTGAGAGAGAAAGAGAGAGAAAGGTGACTGAACTCTTCATAGCAGTTCATCACCACAGCCAAGAACAGACCCTCGCGAGGCTGTTCTTCCTTGTATTGTTCATCCACACCAGCCCCGGGAGGCAATCCATCCACCACACACTGGAGTAGGGTATTACACCACATCGGTGGCCCGAACCAGTATAAATCTTGTGTCTTTCGCGCAGCTCTTTTAGTAGTTTAGATCCCATCGAGACGGAGAGGTTGAAGGCGAGATTTCCGCACGCACCCCAGTGTTCGAACCTTAAGGGTCTGCCGGAACCCGAAATCCGACATTTGGCGCGCCAGGTTGGGGTGCGCCGGAATTCGTCTCCCACCGCTCCGCTCTCCTCCGACCGTCGCATCCATGTCAGACGCTCGTCGGGCCCGCGTCGAGCGTCGGGCCGCCATCGCTTCTTGCGTGGCCCAGACGGCCCCCATCGGTGGGCGTCCTCGTCGTTCCCCGTCGCCCGCCGTCAACGCCGCCACCGGCCCGGAGGGGGGCGAGCAGCAGGCATCGTCTCAGCACCCATCCGTGCGGCAAGACGGCCGTACCGCCACCCCGTCACTCGCACCAGCTGGCTCTTCGTCCCGCGCACTCCGCGCACCCTTGGAGGCTCGAGCTGCGCTCATCGCGGCAAACGAGCTCCTACGCTACCGCCCCGTCGACGACGTCTACGAGGAGTGGCTCGACCGCGTCGCCGAGCTGGGCTCCATGGTGACCTCCGTCCGCCCCGTTGCGCCGCACTCCGCCCCGCGTGGGCAACGAAGCTCCGGTGGCGAACCAGCCGCCTCCTCTCCAAGAAGATGCCGTGGCTCCAAGGTGACTGGCCCCTGGGCGGAACCCGCTCCGCCAGGCGCCATCGCAACAAGAGCGAAGCTGCCAAGAAATCCCTTGCCCGCATGGGGCTGCCCGGGCGCTCCCTGCTCCAGCTCCGGCACGCCAAGACCCCGCCTTGCTCCTAGCTCCAGTGCGTGGGGACCCTCAAGACCGAGCTCTCCACCAACCGAGGCCTTTTGTGCCCACCGCGGGCTGCCGCGCCTACACCCCGAGCTGCGCAGCGTCGCGTGGCCCGGCAAGTTCAAGCCGGACCTGCCTCCTCGCTATGACGGCACCACTGATCCCGCGGAATTCCTCCAGCTCTATGAGCTGGCCATTGAGGCTACCAACGGGGACGAGAAGGTCATGGCTAACTAGTTCCCCATGGCGCTGAAGGAAGGAGCGCGCACCTGGCTCCTGAATCTGGCTCCAGGAACGAGCTCTTCCTGGGACCAGATGCGCACCCGGTTCATCGCCAACTTCCAAGGTACTCGCGACCGGCCGCCCGCAGTGAGTGACATGCGCCGCATCAAGCAACAACCCGGAGAGACCCTGCAAAAGTACATACAATGCTTCAACAGCGCACGCCTCAAGATCCCCAAGGTGTCCAAGGAGGCCATTATCTCGGCCTTCACCGATGGCGTGCGCGACGTCAAGATGAAGGAGGAGCTGGCGATGCATGAGGACATCTGCACCTCCTTGGAGCTCTTCAACTTAGCGAACAGGTGCGCCAGGGCTGAGGAGGGATGCCTCTCCCTCCTCAAGCTGCCTGCAGTGGACCCAGAAGAGAAGAAGCCCAAGGCCAAGGACGTGAAGCGCAAGGGGGCTGCCGTGCTCGCAGCCGAACCAGACACCAAGCGGGGCAAGGATCTTCCCGAACCCTCCAGAGGCAGCCGATACTGTGTGTACCACGACCTCCACACCCACAACACCAACGAATGTCAAGAGCTCCGCGCCGTACGAAAAGGAAGGATCGGCTGTCGCCCTTACCGTGCTGACCGGGGCTATGGCCGAGGAGGAGGAAGAAACCCAGGGCGCTGGGAAGACCGCGGCCCGCGCCAGGGGTGGCGCGACCAGCCTCGCGAGGACCGCTGGCGGGACCTGCCTCGTGAGGGGGACTGCAGAGACCAGCCTCGTGAGGACCGCCCTCACGGCAACGCAGGCCTGCCTCCTCTACCGCCTCCACCAAGAAGGAACGACGACCGCCATCAAGACGAGGGGGCTGGGGGCTTCCAGGAGCCGCGCACAATCGCCTGCATCCTGGGCGGAGCTCAAGCCCCGGCCTCCCAACGCATCTTCAAGCAGTTCGCCCGTGAGGTGAATGCAGCCCTCCCCAAGCTCGAAGCAACGCGCCCCCTCAGGTGGTCGGCGTGCGCCATCACGTTCAGCTCAGCGGATCAGCCCAAGTGCTCAGCCACCGCCGGAGTCCTCCCGATGCTTTGCTCCCCAGTCATCAGCAATGTGCTTGTCACCAAGACCCTCATCGACGGAGGGGCAGGGCGCAACGTCCTGTCCGTGGAAACCTTCAACAACCTCCAAGTGCCCTATGATCAACTCCAGCCGACCAAGCCTTTCTCCAGAGTTACCGACGGTTCCATAGTCCCGATCGGGCAGGTCCACCTCCCTGTCACCTTCGGAGCCCGCAGCAACTACCGCACCGAGCTCATCGACTTCGACGTCGCCCACATCCGCCTGCCGTACAACGCCATCCTCGGGTACCCAGCGCCGGCCAAGTTCATGGCCGTGACCCACCACGGCTACAACGTCCACAAGATGCCAGGAAGTGGCGGCGTCATCACGGTGCCCTGTGAAGAGAGAGATGCAGTGTGTTCCCTGGAGCGAGCCTTTCAGGCCGCGTCGCTAGAAGACCCAGATCGCGGAAGCAGGAGGCTTCCTGAGACCATCCCAAGAAGAAGAAGACGATGTCAGGCTCAGCCCCTCAGGGCCCGTGCCTCCTCAGGAGGGCCCTCCATCCATCGCATAGGAAAGCGCGCCCGACGCCCTCCTCAGACAGGGCTCGGGGGCTCTCACCTAGAGGGCCACCGACCTAGCCGGAGTCACGAGGGAGGCGCTTGGGCACCACGTGGAGGCGTGCTTCGAGGCATGTTTCCCTCGAGGAAGGGCCAAGCAAGGAGGGTCTGACCAGCACGAGTTCATCAGCAAAGCGATTCAAGAACTGCAAGAGGCAAGGATCATGAGAGGTTGCCCTCGCTCACCAGCTGCGGCCCCACATGCAGGCGAGGATGGTGGGCTGCGCATCTGCGTCGATGTACCAGGGCTCAATCAGATCACCACAACGGAGCGCCTCTGGCCCTCGCGAATGGGGCGCTGCGGAGGTCCACCCCACAGCCGTGTTCGCATGCCTTACGGCCTGCTGAGCGCGGCTGCGGCATGCCAGCGCCTCACGAGGGCCATTATGGAGGCCCAGGAAGACAGGCGGTCCGCGGCTCTGGCGGAGGTGGAGACAGCTCGCGAGGAGTCACCAGTGCCTCCGGAGCCTCCCGAGGCCCCGGGGCCTGGGGGCTCGTGAGGATCGGCTTCCGCAGCTCGCCAAGCCTACTGCACCAACACCACCTCGCCAACGACATCCTCAGGTGACATCTTCCAAGCCTTATTCCCAGCTGGGAGCGCCCCCAGGGTGCGTCACTCCCAGGCCGCGTGGGTCCGCCCCTGCGGCATGTACCTGCATTTACTTTTTGGTAGTAAGCTTGCCTTGATTAGGGGCGCCCCTCGGGCTGCATCATCCCCAAGCTGCTGGGGCCAGGCCTAGCGGTGTGTATCTCCGTCGCGTTTATTTCCAACTATGCATTTGCTTGTCATGCTTGATTGCTTGTTGCCCGTCCACACCATCCCCGCGGGCTCCGCGGTCAAGTTCATCAGGGGCATCATGAACCGGTTCGGGGTGCCGAACCGCATCATCATAGACAACGGTTCGCAGTTCACGAGTAACCTATTCAAAACATACTGTTCTAACCTTGGAACGTAGATATGCTACACTTCAGTGGTGCACCCTCGAAGCAACGGCCAGGCCGAACGAGCCAACGCAGAGGTCCTGAGAGGCCTCAAGACCAGGACGTTCAAGAAGAAGCTGGAGGCCTGCGGCCGAGGTTGGTACGACGAGCTTCAATCCGTGCTGTGGTCCATCCGCACCACCGCGACCAAGCCGACTGGAGAGACCCCATTCTTCCTGGTCTATGGAGCGGAGGCAGTCCTCCCTCACAAGGTCAGACGTCGCTCCGCGCGGGTCCTGGCGTTCGATGAGGCGCAGCAGGATGCCATGCGGGGGACGGACCTCGTGTTGGGGGAGGAACGACGACGGGAAGCCGCACTGCGGGCGGCAAGGTATCAGCAAGCACTGCGGCGATACCACTGCCGCAACATCCGCCCCAGGACCCTCGAGGTAGGAGACCTCGTGCTCAGGCGGGTCCTCTCCAGGGAGGGATTGCACAAGCTCTCTCCCATGTGGGAGGGCCCGTTCAAGGTTGTTCATGTTTCCAGGCCCGGCTCCGCACGCTTGGAGACTTAGGAGGGAGTGCCGGTCCAGAACGCGTGGAACATCCAGCACCTCCGAGGTTCTACCCCTAAGAAAGGCCCGGAGCCTGTGAAGCAAGGCGAGTGCCTATGAAGATCATCTCTTTTGGAAAGGCCCGGAGCCTGTGAAGCAAGGCGAGTGCCTGTGAAGATCATCTCTTTTGGAAAGGCCCGTAGCCTGTGAAGCAAGGCGAGTGCATGTGAAGATCATCTCTTTTGGAAAGGCCCGGAGCCTGTGAAGCAAGGCGAGTGCCTGTGAAGATCATCTCTTTGAGAAAGGCCCGGAGCCTATGAAGCAAGGCGAGTGCCTGTGAAGATCATCTCTTTTGGAAAGGCCCGGAGCCTGTGAAGCAAGGCGAGTGCCTATGAAGCCCTCACGCTCAAGGAAAAGGCCCAGAGCCTATGAAGCAAGGCCAATGCCTGTGAAGCTCGCTGCCCCGTGACACTCTCACGTAATAATGAGTGGGGCTGTACACGCCCCGGAGTCTCAGGAGCGCCGGCCTCAGGCCCTGGGGCTCCTTCCCACGCCCAGTGGCAGCACTTAGCTCCGCGCTGGTGAGAAGATGTCGAAGACTATATTAGGTGCCAGACGCGGCTTTTCCATTTGCTTTCCGCAGTTGACGTGTTCGTTTGCATTTGGAGTCTTATTGGAGTTATCGTTGTTGCTGATTTATGGTTTGTCGATTTTCACCCCTCGCTTTGGTTTCTCTTGTGAACAACCTCGCGAGGGATGGTGCTCAGACACCCTCGCGAGGGTTTCTGCCCTAGCCACAGGAGGGTTTCACGGCCCTGGCGCATTACAGGAGTACCCCTCCTAGTCCGTGCCCCTCGGGTACCACGACGCGCACACAGGGCCTGGGTCGGTCGCCCCACTCCCCGGCAGGGGTCGAAAGCTATCTACGCACAGGCGGGAAATCAGGAAGTACAAAAATGAGATCAAGGTAATAGCTGAAGCGACAACATCTCCCAACACGCCCCAAGGGGGCTCCATGCATCTGTTCTGTTTTACACAGGGAACAAAAGAGAAAGGAAAAAGATGAGCCTAGCGCCGCCCCTCCCGCATCGGTCCACGGCGGCGACACAGGCTGCCTCAGGGCCTCAGGCGGACTCCCTCTCACGCTTCACCGGGGCACGACGGCGGGCCGATGAACCACCACCTCCTAGGCAAACCCGATTGCGCGGGGGAGGACTGCTGCCACCACTGGAGGAGTCGCTTGAGGAAGAGCTGACGAAGCTGGGCGAGTCGCTTCTTTGGCGTGAGAGGGTCTGGCCCTTCTCGAGGAGCCTTTCCCTTCTCCGCTGCAGAGAATCGGTGAATCGGAGCCATCACACCAAGACGGAGCAAGAACTGAGGCGAAGGAGAGAGCAAGAGGAGATGGACTGGACGGGCACGAGCGGTGCCGTACTTATAGCCGGCGAAGGCCAACCGCCGGTCTCCATGATCACAGGTAATCATAACACGTTCTGCATGCAGGGACTTGTCCAACTCGCATGATCACCAAGGCGTCATGGGGAAGCGGAGGCGCCACGTCCAATCAGCCGCCACGCGGCGTCCAAGGCCGCAGACTTGGGCCCGGGGCTACTATCGGCGTTCTGGGAACGGGGGTCCCCAGACTTGCCTGCCTGCGGCCAGCGGAGTGGCTCAAGTGGGGGCCCAGCGCGGCCCATCTTCATCAACACGAGGCTCAAGACCCTCGCGAGGGGCCAAGCCTCGCGAGGCGGACGACACGGCGCATCCTCAGGCACAGCCTCGTCAGGCTGGCTCGCGAGGAGGCGGAGAGTTCAAGGCGGGGTACCTCGCGAGGTGCCCATGACGCAAGCCATGACGACACGGGGCACCAGGCGGGTGCCAGCGCATGCAACGTCCCTCTTTCCTCTTTGGTGCAAAGGGGGCAAGCGTATCCGCGGAGTGCCGAGGCATCAGGCAAAGGTTGCCACTTCGGTGCAACGAGACCAAGACCAGGAGGACTACGAGACGGAGGTCACCATGGAGCCCAGCACGGCGTCATCACCAGAGCCTTTGGCAGGCGAAGACTGCTTTTGTCAGGATAGATGTACTCGTTGTCCCCCTTCAAATTAGCCCGCCATTGTTGGATCCCTTCCCGCTCAATATTTGGGGAGAGGACCAGGGCCTCTATAAATAGGACTAGCCACCCACATAGCAAGGGTTCAATTCCTGGTTGTTCGGTCCGAGATCTGAGAGAGAAAGAGAGAGAAAGGTGACTGAACTCTTCATAGCAGTTCATCACTACAGCCAAGAACAGACCCTCGCGAGGCTGTTCTTCCTTGTATTGTTCATCCACACCAGCCCCAGGAGGCAATCCATCCACCACACACTGGTGTAGGGTATTACACCACATCGGTGGCCTGAACTAGTATAAATCTTGTGTCTTTCGTGCAGCTCTTTTAGTAGTTTAGATCCCATCAAGACGGAGAGGTTGAAGGCGAGATTTTCGCGCGCACCCCAGTGTTCAAACCTTAAGGGTCTGCCGGAACCCGAAATCCGACAGCCCTCACAACACTCATGACCCACTTTTGCGCGGGCGAGGACAGCTGGCTGGCTCGCAACAACAACACATCAAGGAATCCGGATACCTCGAATACCAAAGACATTAACGGTAGGCAGCATCTTAATAGACCAAAGCACCGCAATAACGGCGATAACACCAAAGATACGGCAGTCAATGCTGGATTCAGAGGCTCTAAATCCGGTCAGCGGAAAAATCCATTTAAAAGAAATACTCCGGCTCCGTCCAGTCTACCCCGCATACTGGATCACTCGTTTCAAATCCACAGCACCCCTGACAAGCCAGCCAATCACACCAATAGAGAATGCTGGGTGTTCAAGCAGGCCGGCAAGTTAAATGCCGAAAGCAAGGACAAGGGGCTGCATAGCGAAGACGAGGAGGAGCCCCGGCCGCCGAACCCAGGAGGACAGAAGGGGTTTCCCCCACAAGTGAAGACAGTGAACATGATATACGCAACCCACATTCCCAAGAGGGAGCGGAAGCGTGCACTAAGGGACGTCTATGCGATGGAGCCCGTCGCCCCAAAGTTCAACCCATGGTCTGCTTGTCTGATCATCTTCGATCGTAGAGACCACCCCACTAGCATCCGTCATGGCAGATCTGCCGCACTGGTCCTAGACCCCATCATTGACGGATTTCACCTCACTCCAGTCCTTATGGACGGCGGCAGCAGCCTGAACCTGCTTTATCAGGATACAGTGCGAAAAATTGGTATCGACCCCTCAAGGATCAAACCCAGCAAAACCACCTTTAAAGGCGTCATCCCAGGTGTAGAGGCCCATTGCACATGCTCAATCACACTGGAAGTGGTCTTCGGATCACCAGATAACTTCCGAAGCGAAGAGTTAATCTTCGACATCGTCCCGTTTCGCAGTGGCTATCATGCACTACTCGGACAGACAACATTTGCAAAATTCAACGCAGTGCAACATTACGCATACCTCAAGCTCAAGATGCCAGGACCCCGTGGGGTCATAACAGTAAATGGAAACACAAAACGCTCGCTCCATACAGAAGAGCACACTGCGGCCCTTGCAGCAAAGGCACAAAGTAGCCTGTTCAGGCAGACCACTCATTCGGCGTTACAGCCCCCGGACACCTTCAAGCGAGTCCGGAACAATCTGCAACAGGATCGCCTGGCGCGATCAGCACTCACCTAGCAATCCGGCCCCCGTCCCAGTCCCAGTGCAGCGATGAAATTCGTGCCGTGCGTACCTAACTACGCATTGAAAATACCATGGACATAGGCGGGGGCACAATCAGGACACTCCCCGCATTGTGGCTTAACCACACCAGGGGCTGTATACCTTTGACATTCCTTTTCTCTTTCAGGGCCTAACTCTTTGGAAGCCCTCTCCGGCAGTCCGATTGCAGGACACATTCCGGAAGCAACAACCAAGGTGGCAAGAAGCTAGGATGAACACGGGAACCGCCAGGTGGTCTCTAGTAATACTTGATATACCCGCTTTTCACTATTTATGCGTAGCTTGCCTTGGGATAGGACATTTCGAATTGTTCTACTTTATGCTTATTGCACTACTTGTACCAGTATGCTTTGACATATTATTCAAATAACAATGCATATTATTAATTTGTCATTGCATTATTTAACCAGGGGCTCTCGTTTACCCCGTAATACGGCGCAAGAAGTCCGAGCACTTTCGACAGTGCGGCACCCCGAACTTATAGCATTATATGCATCAGCGCCGAATCATGTCTTGGGTCAAATGTTGGGTTGCCCGACTCCCATGCTTTGGTACCTTACATTCCGCTATATCGGCTAAGGTAGTGGTGGGAGAACTACTGCGATTGTGTCCCGGTTCTTCCGGACGAGCACCTCAGTAGAGAAAGCCAAAAACTGACTGTCATGATAAGGCGAGAGACTGGTCGCTGTTCAAGATGTCTCAAGTCCTTAAAGACTTTTTCCGCTTCGGGCGACGAGTCGGCCTTGTCCGGCTTAGGCATGTATAGCGCCCCAAATTTGGCCCTCTGAATACCAGGGGCTTCGCCAAGAAATTAAAATCATAGACTTCTATGGCTAAGTGAGAGCGATCGTAATGGCCCATATGTAACCTGCCATATTTGTATTCCAACTCTTGCCATTTTCGGCACTAAGTTATGATATTTCCTCGTTGTCGGGTTTTTGTCTTCGTGTTGCTTTTGTCTTTTTCATGCATCTCATATCATGTCATCATGTGCATCGCATTTGCATACGTGTTCGTCTCATGCATCCGAGCATTTTCCCCGTTGTCCGTTTTGCATTCCGGCGCTCCTATGTCCTCTGGTGTCTCTTTTTACCTCTTTTCGTGTGCGGGTGTTAAACATTCTCGGATTGGACCAAGACTTTCCAAGCGGACTTGGCTTACTACCGGTAGACCGCCTATCAAATTTCATGCCATTTGGACTTCGTTTGATACTCCAACGGTTAACCGAGGAACCGTAAAGGCCTCGTGTGTGTTGAAGCCCAACATCTCTCCAAAGTGGACCAAAACCCACCTAGACCCCCTCCATCCTCTCGGTCGTTCGATCACGATCGCGTGGCCGAAAACCGTGCTCAATTTGGAGCCTCCTAGCTCCCTTTACCTATAAAAAGGCATCTCCCCCGAAAATCACGGTTTAAACCCTAACCTCTTCATCTCCTCGCGCCGCCGGACGAAAATCGCCGGTCGGACGTGTCCGGACCGCCCGCCACCGCCACGTGTCATTGCCCGATTCGCCCGCCGCCCGCGCGCCCACATCGCCATGTCAGCTCGCCGGGGCCCAGGCGGGGCCCTCCCGGCCCGAAGCCGCCGCCGCCCGAGGGCCGCCCGCCTCCTCTCACCCCGATCGCCGCGTCCGCCGCCCAGGTCGCCGTCTCCGCTGCCCCGCTCCCTTCTCGTCGGCTGGAGCTCGTCGCCGGCCAGCTCCCGCACCCCCGCAAGGCGCCTTGCCTCCAGATCCGCCCGAGGTGGCCAGAGCCGCCGCCCGCCGCCGGATCCGGACGGGGAAGGGCCGGATCCGCCTTCCTCCGGCCCCCCCTCGCCTGCCTACCTCGCCGGAGCAAACCACCACCTCTCTAGAGTTACCTCGGTTTGCATGCCCCGGACGAACCCTAGATCCCGAAGGTCGTTTTCCTACTAAGTCCTAGTAATTTTTAGCTAACTTCATCGCGTCGTAACTCTGCACCCGTGGCTCCGTTTTGGGCGTGTAGCATATCAAATTGTTCGTCTCGATGAGTACTTCATTTCTTCCCATTGCACCATGTTAGTTTCAATTTCTTATCAGAATTTGGACATTTGTCATTTTTGCCATGTTTAATGTGTGTCTCCTATGAACTTGAGCCCTACACGTGTTTTGAATTATGCCATGCCATCTTTACAGGGGTGTATGCCATGTATTTTTGTGATCTTTGTGGTGACTAGCACAAGCATGCAAAGTAGCTCTCGTGATGTTGATTTCATGGACTTAGAAATCTTCTAAGTTTTTTCCCTGATAATATTTTTATGCCATGTATTCATGTTGCTACAGAGTGATCCATGCCTCTTTTGAGCATGTTCAGTAAGGATGTTTTGGAGATATTGTTATGCTCTTTCCATCCATGTCTTTGTTTGCAATTATGGAGCACCCTACTATGATTCAATCTTGCTCTACTTTTGCTATAAAATGTTCCTGGCAGATTGTTTATGTGTTAAGCAATTTTGCCGAGGTTGTTGTAGTTGATTAGTGCATGCTATGAGGTTGTTCTTGCCATGTTTAGCTTCTATGCCATGTTTACTTGCTGGGTGTATGCTTAGTTTGTCATGCAATGCCTTATGGTGAGTGCATCGAGCTCGCAAACATGCCTACGTGAATCTGTTTTGCCATGTTCTAGTTTTCTGCTAAGTCTGAATCTGTTAACGAAACTTGCTATGTTCACATGGGTGCCATTGTATTTTCTGACCCATTTTGGCTCATGGTCAGTAAGGGACTTGTGTTGTATGCTTTGAGTAGCTTCATGCCATGCCTTGCCTTGCCATGATATGTTCCTGTAGCATGTTGTTATCTTGCTCTAAACATTGCTTCCTGATGTTAAATTCCTGACATGTTATTTTCACTAAGTCTGTAACCTGATATCTTTTGCACTTTTGCCATGCTTGTTTGAACCTGCTATTGTGTGTTTTAGCCGTAGCTCCGTGTTCATCTTTTGTCAAGCATCTTGAGTGGATCACTGCCATGTGCTTTGTTGTTATGTTAGAGTGCAGTAGCTTGTTGTTCTTGATGCATTTAGATGGCCTCATGTTGTTAATCATAGATTTGTGCCATTATTGTTTTGCTTGCCATTTGCAAACCGTGCATCCGATTCCGGTGATCTTTATATCGATTTTGACCGAAATCAACTCTTCTTTCCAGCGGCACTCTTGGTTTTCCAAGTTGAGGCCTGGTTCAATTTTTCCTTTCTGAAACATGCATATGCATTGCATATCACATCTCGCATATCATGCCATGTTTTGCATCATGTTGCTTGTGCATTGCACCGTGGTTGATTGTGTCTCCCTTTGCTTGTGTTCTTTCTTGGGTAGAGCCAGGAGACGAGTACGTGATCGAGGAACCAGTTGAGTACGCTTACGAGGATCAAGCTAACGTCAACTCGGAGAACTTTGCAGGCAAGATGACCATACCCTCGAAATCACTTCTATCTTTGCTTGCTAGATGCTCGCTCTTTTGCTATGCCTATGCTACGATACCTACCACATGCCTTGTCATTCCTCCCATATTGCCATGTCAAACCTCCAACCCACCTTGTCCTAGCAAACCGTTGTTTGGCTATGTTACCGCTTTGCTCAGCCCCTCTTATAGCGTTGCTAGTTGCAGGTGAAGATTGGAGCTTGTTCCTTGTTGGAACATGTTTTATTGTTGGGATATTGTGACGCCCCCGATTTAATCATACACTAATCATACATGCAAACGTGTACGATCAAGATCAGGGACTCGCGAGAAGATATCACAACACAACTCTACAAATAAAATAAGTCATACAAGCATCATATTACAAGCCATGGGCCTCGAGGGCTCGAATACAAGAGCTCGATCATAGACGAGTCAGCGGAAGCAACAATATCTGAGCACAGACATAAGTTAAACAAGTTTGCCTTAAGAAGGCTAGCACAAACTGGGATACAGATCAAAAGAGGCGTAGGCCTCCTGCCTGGGATCCTCCTAAACTACTCCTGATTGTCGTCAGCAGGTTGCACGTAGTAGTAGGCACCTCCCGAGTAGTAGTAGTCGTTGTCGACGGTGGCGTCTGGCTCCTGGGCTCCAATGTCTGGTCGCGGAAATCGGGTATAGAAAGGAGGAAAAGAGGGAGCAAAGCAACCGTGAGTACTCATCCAAAGTACTCGCAAGCAAGGAGCTACACTACATATGTATGCATTGGTATCAAATGGAATAAGGGTATCATATGTGGACTGAACTGCAGAATGCCGGAATAAGAGGGGGATAGCTAGTCCTATCGAAGACTACGCTTCTGGCCACCTCCATCTTGCAGCATGTAGAAGAGAGCAGAAGGTAAGTTCACCAAGTAGCATCGCATATCATAAATCTACCCGACAATCCTCTCCTCATTGCCCTGTTAGAGAGCGATTACCGGGTTATATCTGGCACTTGGAAGGGTGTGTTTTTATTAAGTATCCGGTTCTAGTTGTCATAAGGTCAAGGTACAACTCCAAGTCATCCTATTACCGAAGATCACGGCTATTCGAATAGATTAACTTCCCTGTAGGGGTGCACCACATAACCCAACACGCTTGATCCCATTTGGCCGGACACACTTTCCTGGGTCATGCCCGGCCTCGGAAGATCAACACGTCACAGCCCTACCTAGGCACAATAGAGAGGTCAACACGCCGGTCTAAATCCTATGGCGCAGGGGTCTGGGCCCATCGCCCTTTACACACCTACATGTTGCGAACGCGGCCGGTAGCAGAACTAGCCCCCTTAATACAAGAGCAGGCTTACGGTCCAATCCGGCGGGCGCCGCTCAGTCACTGACGTCACGAAGGCATCGGCTGATACCATGACGTCGAGTGCCCATAACTGTCCCCGCGTAGATGGTTAGTGCGTATAGGCCAATGGCCAGGCTCAGATCAAATACCAAGATCTCGTTAAGCATGTTAAGTATCCGCGAACGCCGACCAGGGCCAGGCCCACCTCTCTCCTAGGTGGTCTCAACCTGCCCTGTCGCTCCGCCTCAAAGTAACAGTCGGGGGCCGTCGGGAACTCAGGCCCACCACTACCTGGATGGAGCCACCTGCCCCTTCAGCCCCCATCTCCAAAAAGTATCACTGGTAATGTAACAGTGTAAGTATATAGTATATGCCCGTGATCACCTCCCGAAGTGATCACGGCCCAGTAGTATAGCTTGGCAGACGGACAAGAGTGTAGGGCCACTGATGGAACACTAGCATCCTATACTAAGCAATAGGATAGCAGGTAAAGGTAACAACAGTAGTAGCAAGGACAGGCTATGCAACAGTATAGGATTAACTGAAAGTAGTAACATGCTACACTACTCTAATGCAAGCAGTAGAGAGAAGAGTAGGTGATATCTGGTGATCAAGGGGGGGGGGCTTGCCTGGTTGCTCTGGCAAGAGAGAGGGGTCGACAACACCGTACTCGTACTGGGTAGCAGCGGCGTCGGTCTCGGTGTCTAGCGGAAGAAGAGGGGGGAAGAAACAGTGAATACAATGCAAACAGATGCATAACGAAGCATGACAAAGCAAAGCGTGTTGCTAGGCGTGCCCTAACGCGGTATGAGGTGGTACTGGTGAAGGGGGGAAACATCCGGGAAAGTATTCTCGATGTTTCGTGTTTTCGGACAGGCGAACCGGAGGGGGAAAGTTGCGTGTTCGCTATGCTAGGGATGCATGGCGGACGAACGGGCTGCGTATCCGGATTCGTCTCATCGTTCTGAGGAACTTTCATGTATAAAACCTTTTCATCCAAGTTACGGATTATTTTATATGATTTTCTAAAGTTTTAGCAATATCCGGAAAATCCCTAAAATTTTGCTAAGTCTGAGAATTTCGTGAGCTTTAAACATCTTTTAGCTGTTTTCAAAAGGCTACAACTATTGATCTGCCCATCCTATAGATTAGTGCCTTATATCAATATTGACCACCTTCCTGATATCTACAAGATGATAACAATTGCATCACTATTAGAGTTCATTTGCTTAATCAAAACTTTGCTTGAAAAGTGCCACTTGTTGTTAATTCCAGAAACTGTTAAAATATACGAACATGGGATTTTGTGATTTTCACAGGATTTAATCCATGCCTTATTTGAATTTGGTCCAATGGGGTAACTTGGAGCTTGTCAAGTGTACTACCTGCCCATATTATTTTTACTCCTATTAACAGTTGTTTAGCAGCTAATTAGGGGCTGCCTAGGGGGTTAGTCAATGTAGAATTAGAAAAGCTAGCTACTACTACAGTAACATTCAGTTACTGTAGCAGAGCAGTAGAGGAGCAGCGGCAGAGGTGGGTGCACGGCCGTGAGCAGGCGCGCGCGTAGGCGAGGAGCAAGGGCGCAGGGCGCGGCGTGGGTGTAGGATCGAAAGTATGTCTAGAGGGGTGGGGGGGTGATTAGACTACTTGACCAAATAAAAACTTAACCTTTTCCCAATTTTAGTTCTTGGCAGATTTTAGCTATTCTAGGACAAGTCAAGCAATCATCACACAATTCAAGCAAGCATGCAAAGAGTATATTGGCAGCGGAAAGTAAAGCATGCAACTTGCAAGAATGTAAAGGGAAGGGTTTGGAGAATTCAAACGCAACTGGAGACACGGATGTTTTTCCCGTGGTTCGGATAGGTGGTGCTATCCTACATCCACGGTGATGGAGACTTCAACCCACGAAGGGTAACGGTTGCGCGAGTCCACGGAGGGCTCCACCCACGAAGGGTCCACGAAGAAGCAACCTTGTCTATCCCACCATGGCGATTTCCCACGAAGGACTTGCCTCACTAGCGGTAGATCTTCACGAAGTAGGCGATCTCCTTGCCCTTACAAACTCCTTGGTTCAACTCCACAATCTTGTCGGAGGCTCCCAAGTGACACCTAGCCAATCTAGGAGACACCACTCTCCAAGAAGTAACAAATGGTGTGTTGTTGATGAACTCCTTGCTCTTGTGCTTCAAATGATAGTCTCCCCAACACTCAACTCTCTCTCATAGGATTTGGATCTGGTGGAAAGAAGATTTGAGTGGAAAGCAACTTGGGGAAGGCTAGAGATCAAGATTCATATGGTAGGAATGGAATATCTTGGTCTCAACACATGAGTAGGTGGTTCTCTCTCAGAACATATGAGTTGGAAGTGTAGATGTGTTCTGATGGCTCTCTCCACGAATGAAGAGGAGGTGGAGGGGTATATATAGCCTCCACACAAAATCCAACCGTTACACATAGTTTTCCAATATCGGTGGGACCGAATCAACAAACTCGGCCAGACCGAAATAGTAAACCTAGTGACCGTTAGAGATTTTCGGTGGGACTGACATGCAACTCGGTAGGACCGATTTTGTTAGGGTTAGGGCATAACGTAATCTCGGTGAGACCGATTTTGGTAATTAGCTAACCAGAGAGTTGGTCAGGTAAACTCGGTGGGACCGATTTGCTCTTTCGGTGAGACCGAAAAGTTACAAAAAGGAAACAGAGAGTTTACATTGCAATCTCGGTGGGACCGATTCGCTCTTTCGGTGAGACCGAAAAGTTACGAAAGGGAAACAGAGAGTTTGCAATCCCATCTCGGTGAGACCGAGATCCCTATCGGTAGAACCGAATTGCTAGGGTTTGGCAGTGGCATATGACAAGTGAAACTCGGTGGCGCCGGATAGGAAGAATCGGTAGGACCGAGTTTGGCTTAGGGTTTAGGTCATATGTGGATATGGGAAAGTAGTTGAGGGTTTTGGAGCATATCACTAAGCACATGAAGCAAGAGGCTCATTAAGCAACACCTCATCCCTCCTTGATAGTATTGGCTTTTCCTAAAGACTCAATGTGATCTTGGATCACTAAAATATAAAATGAAGAGTCTTGAGCTTTTGAGCTTGAGCCAATCCTTTGTCCTTAGCATTTTGAGGGTTCCACTTTCACCATCCATGCCATGCCAATCATTGAGCTTTCCTGAAATAATCATCTTGGAATAGCATTAGCTCAATGAGCTATATGTTGTTATGAATTACCAAAACCACCTAGGGATAGTTGCACTTTCAATGGGCCTGCGCACGGAGGGCCGAGCAAACCGAGCGCGCAGGGGAGAGCAGCCGCAACGCGCGGGTGGCGCCCAGGAGCAGCAGCAGAGCCGGCGAGCGAGACATGCAGCGGCGTCATCACTAACAACAGTAGCGGGATGAGGCCATGGCGCACCAGCGCGTGCAACAGGAGCAGCAGCGGGACGCAGACACACACAAGCGGTCGGGTGCGCGCTGGGGCGCATCCGGTGCGCCGTCGGGGGGCCTGTGAGGCGCGGCCTGGTGTGGTGCGATGCGGCGAGCAGTGGAGGCGATGTGGGGAACAAAGGGCAACGACATCATCTCGAGCGCGTGAGGTGAGTTGCGGGGCATGGCAAGGCGTGCGGGTGCATGCGTCGGGCTCCTCGGAGCCCCAGGAGCATGGCCGCGTGCTCGTGCGTTAGCTAGGCGGACGCAAATGACGACCGCGATGGTAAGAAGTGGCAGACGAGACCAGAGCTCGTCGGGGACGAAGCGAGGGGCGGCGAGGGAAAGCGCCGGGGGTGCTACGGGGTCGTGGTGCCGTAGCGAGTACCGTGACGCGGTCGTACGCGAGTCGCGGTGGCTCCTACCGCGGCGACGAGTTTCGGGAGCAATGGCGAGGACAGCACGGTATGTGGCTACGGCATGGCAAAGGTAAACGGAGGGGAAGGAGAGCTCATAGTGGGGGCACACGGGGGCTCGATGACGGATTCGTAGCAGCAGCGGCGCGGTAACGATGATGGACGACGGTGGCGACCCCATGAAGAAGAGGGAGCAGGCTTCGTCTTGGAGGTCCTCGACGCCGTCACGATGGTGTAGACGGGGCCGCGGAGTACGGCGGTCCCTCTGGACATGCTAGTGTGGCTCGGGGTCGTCGAGAAGCACGCAGACGACGAAGGCGACGGCGGTGCGTCGGGCGCAGCGGCTTTGGGCATCCACGGGCGCGGTGTCAACGGCAACAGGGCGCTGCGGCGGAGCGGATCTAGCGAGAGGGTGGAGGGAAGGAGGCGAGGTGGATCTGGGAGCACGAGAGGAATCGAGGGAACGGGGGGAGTCCTTATCCTCTCCCCGACGGCGCCGACGAGGTGGTCGGGGGCGACCCATCCCCTGTAGCGACGCGGTCGGTGGAATAGGGGAGGTGGGCGCAGGGGCAAGTGGGCCGGTTGTGGCCAGCCCAGGGGGGTTAGGGGCTGGCTGGCCCAGTTGGCCTGGTGGCCTTTCTCCCTTTTTTACTTTTTCTGTTTTATTTTTAGTTTTATAAAACACAAGCCTAGTCCCTAAATTAATGCTTTAGTTTACCCTACTGACACAAAGTGTTTGGTACACAATCAAAATAGTTTACATTTTTACAATTCTTAAAAAGGCATTCAATTAATTATTTTACCACTGTTTTACTTATTTTAGGACCCTTAAATACTTTTGCAAAAAGTTGGCTCCTCGACCAATATTGACTATGAATTATTTGCCACATTTCGAACACTTCAGTTTTAAATGTTTGAAACTTTTATTGTTTGCTTTATTTTGAATTTGAATTTGAATCGGTTTCGAACTAACGCAAGATTAGCAATAGAAATCGAGGTGACGTGGCATCATTAGCAAAGGTTCACTATAGCCTAATTATCCGGGCGTCACAATTCTCCTCCACTACAAGAAATCTCGTCCCGAGATTTAAGAGGGGAGTAAGGGGGAAAGCTCTGGTTACGAAATTCTAACGGATCTTCCTGGTCTTAGTTTCTCTTCTCGAAGAGGTCAATCCATTACAATGATGTCTTTATTCCTCTGCTTCAGGTGTTCTTGATGCAGTCGTCATCCTTTCTTCGGGAACTCCATCGTACTTACGATTAGGTAAGGGGAAGCTTGACAATGATAGGATGCTATAAGGGGTAATCATCTGAGGGCTGTCCCGTGAATGAGCACATGACCATCTCTCAAGTTGAACAAATAAAACACATCGAGAGCAAAGTAAGAACGCACCATATGAAGTTTCGAACGGATAGACAATTGTTCGAGGTCGGGGACAAATTGTGAAAAGGGGGTCCAGCAATGAGAATAAGTTTTGTGTTTGATGCCAGAATTGATGATCTCTCGGAAGGTGGCTCGTGAATTACATACAAGGCCACGCGCGAGGAAAACCTTAGAAACAAGGGGTATACAGGAGAGTCAGGTTTCGATCCTATGGACCTATGGGTTATGGGCCCACCATTTGTGTTAGAAGTAGGAAGGGCGGTGACGTATTGCATGATCATGTAAGCAAGGCATGTCAGAGGATAGTCTCACTACAAGAAATATGTCAACTTGTGACCTTCTGTTAGTGACCCTGAAAGAATTGGTCATAGATCTATGACCATTTCAGACCAATTGGTCAAAAGTTGTTCGGGGGGCTCCAAAACCTAAACTATAACGACCATTTTGGTCAGAAAGGTCATAATTTCCATACACGAAATGGTCATAAAGCAGATAGCACTGGTCTGCTGCCTTATTTCTAGCTGATCATGACCAATATAGATGGTCATAACCTTGTAAATTGTGGTGGGTTGCTATGACTAGGCGCCACCTCATCAGTTTTGCCTATGTGTCATGTCCATGTGGCAGTTTTTGCCCTAGGTTGTGAAGCAACCTATATTTCTGTCATTCCCAAAATTCCCAAAAAAATCTCATAAATTCTTTGGGTCATATCTTCATCAAATATGTAAAAATCCCGCCTTGCCTAGTTCAAAACTAATTCAACAATATTCATTTTCCTATTCTGTTCACGACAGCACTTTATGAAGGAAAGTGCTATTTATATATTCTTGATTGCCCTCGGAATTTTTGGGCACTCTTTCCTATCCAAATCATTACCGCATGAAAAAATTCAGCTCCACTTGCCTAGCAAATCTTCCTCGGCAAATTTCCAAAGTTTTTGTCCACCTAGAAGCATTGTGAAGGAAGTACCTTTTTTATATATCCAAATGACATGAAATTTATACAGTTTCTTCATATGCCCAAATTATCACCCTCCTCCAAATTTCAGCTCAGGCAAATTATCTATGTGAGCCCAGGTTCAATTTATATTTTATGGGCAAATTGGCATGTTGCAAAGCAAGTGTTATCTAGACCCCTCCTATTAACCTCAAACTCTTTGGGCACTCTTCCATACCCAAAGCATTGCCACATGATAATATTCAGCTCCATTTTCCTAGTCAAACTTTCTCAAGAAATTTTCAAAGTTTCTACCTCGAGAGAAGCTTTGTGAAGTAAGTACTAGCTAGGCTTACCCAAATGATCTGAAAATCTACCAAGGCATAACCATACCTATTTAACTTACCTACACCAAATTTGAGCTCATTTCATTCATCCAATTTCTCTCACTAGTTTTCCCAAGTTTCTGTCCATAGAAGAGCATTGTGAAGGAAGTACCACTTTGGCATGTCCAAATGGTATCAATTTTCTACGGCGCTTTCCAATGCCCAAATAACCATCCTCCACCAAATTTCAGCTCAATCCATTCATTATTTTGAGCCCAGCTTCAACATTCATATTTCTGTCCAGTGTGGTACTTTGCAAAGCAAGTACCACCTAGGATCCTCCTTTTGATCTGAAAATTTGTGAATACATTCTTCTTAGTAGATGATCATCCTCAGCAAAAACTCACGCCCATTGGCCATGTGCATTTCCCGTACCGCTAATCGAACACTTGGCTGCTAATTCATGTTTGAGCATCGATCAGTCTCCTCGTGAGAATCTTATGTTGTAATTTTCTTCCTAGAACCTACCTGGGGAGTGCCCAACCCACTAGACATGCCTAGGCTGCCCAGAACACATGGCAACGCCACGGTCACGCGGTGACCACACGTCGGGCATGCGAGTTTACGCGCTCTAGAGTTGGGGGCCTTCGCCACCGCCCAAACCTCGACATATCGCCATCAAACCATGTATTTATGATTAAATAGGTACTTATGTAACTATAAATGATTTTTGGGAAAAATAAATAGTAAACTATGAGGCAGCTGCAGTTCAAATTTGACCCGCTTCCTATTGAATCGGCGGGAATTTGTCTTTTTCACCAGAGGTGGATCAAAACTTTTGACGCCCAACAATTTTGTCAATTGTGCATTAAATATGTCCTAGTATTTTATAAAAATGATTTGGTCCAATTTTGCAACAATTATTTGGGAGGTCCTTCACAAAAAAACCTCCTTTTGGGCACTCAAAAAATGGAAAATGGTTTTTTCGTCCAAAGAAAATGAAAAGTTCCTTAGGCAACATTGTTTGTCATTCCAATATACACCCTTGTGCACAATATGGGATCATTCGAACAAATTATGCCATGAATGTGGCCATAAGATTGATCATTTGGTTTGAAAGCCATTGATCTCCACACGTGATAGCTCGTTTTTGAGAACACTTTTTTTAAAATAATTGCCGTATTACAAGTTTGTTATTTTTCCTAGGAACTTGGCCACATATAATGACACAATGCGAAGGTTTCCCAATTTTTTGATTTTTTTTTTGAATTTTTGATGCCTGTTTCAAAATGCTGTCAAAACGGCGGGAATGACCGTTCTTAGCTAGTGGTTGAATCTTGGAATTTTTTTGGTGTTTCTATGATTAGATAGATACTTATGTACCTAGAAATGATTTTTGGAAAAAAATAAAGAGCAAATTAGAAGGCAGCTACAGTTCAAATTTGACCCGCTTCCAACTGAATCAGCGGAAATTTGTCTTTTTCATGAGAGGTGGATCAAAACTTTTTACACCCAACCATTTGGTCAATTGTGCATTAAATATGTCCTAGTATTTTAGAAAAATGATTTGGTCCAATTTTGTAACAATTATTTGGTAGGTCCTTCACAAAAAACCTCCTTTTGGGCACTCGAAAAATGGAAAATGTTTTTTCGTCCAAAGAAAATGAAAACTTCCTTAGGAAACATTGTTTTCCATTCCAATATGCACCCTTGTGCACAATATGAGATCATTTGAACAAACTATGCCATGGATGTGGCCATAAGATTGATCATTTGGCTTGAAAGCCATTGATCTCCACACGTGTGTGAGAAAACTTTTTTAAAATAATTGCCGTATTACAAGTTTGTTATTTTTCCTAAGAACTTGGCCACATATAATGACACAATGCAAAGGTTTCCCAATTTTTTGATTTTTTTTGATATTTTTATGCCCATTTCAAAATGCGGTCAAAACAGTGGGAATGACCGTTCCTAACTAGTGGTTGAATCTTGGAATTTTTTGGTGTTTCTATGATTAAATAGATACTTATGTACCTAGAAATGATTTTTGGAAAAAATAAAGACCAAACTACAAGGCAGCTACAGTTCAAATTTGACCCGCTTCCAACTGAATCGGCGGAAATTTGTCTTTTTCATGAGAGGTGGATAAAAACTTTTTACACCCAACCATTTGGTCAATTGTGCATTAAATATGGCCTAGTATTTTAGAAAAATGGTTTGGTCCAATTTTGCAACAATTATTTGGGAGGTCCTTCACAAAAAAATCTCCTTTTGGGCACTCAAAAAATGGAAAATGGTTTTTTCGTCCAAAGAAAATGGAAACTTCCTTAGGCAACATTGTTTGGCATTCCAATATGCACCCTTGTGCACAATATGAGATCATTTGAACAAACTATGCCATGGATATGGCCATAAGATTGATCATTTGGCTTGAAAGCCATTGATCTCCACACGTGATAGCTCGTTTCAGAGAACACTTTTTTAAAATAATTGCCGTATTACAAGTTTGTTATTTTTCCTAGGAACTTGGCCACATATAATGACAGAATGCGAAGGTTTCCCAATTTTTTATTTTTTTTAATTTTTTATGCCCGTTTCAATATGCTGTCAAAACGGCGGGAATGACCTTTCCTAGCTAGTGCTTGAATCTTGGAATTTTTTTGGTGTTTCTCTAATTAAATAGATACTTTTGTACCTAGAAATGATTTTTGGAAAAAATAAATAACAAACAATGAGGACGTTACAGTTCAAATTTGACCAGTTTCCTCCTGAATGAGCGGAAATTTGTCTTTTTCATGAGAGGTGGATCAAAAATTTTGACACCAAATCATTTGGTCAATTGTGCATTAAATATGTCCTAGTATTTTAGAAAATTGATTTGGTACAATTTTGCAACAAATATATGGTAGGTCCTTCACAAAAAAAAGTCATTTTGGGCACTCGGAAAATGATTAAAAATAGCTAGAAAGATCAGAAATGCATAGAAATTGGTCCTTATCCATAAAATGTGCTCTAAATCTAGTGAAAATTTGTGTGCTGCCATTTGGCAAAATATTTTTCATAGCTACTTCACAAAATCCCTCTATTTTTAGTACTTAGACATTTTTTTTAAATCACTGGTTTTTCGAACCAATCACGACTCTTCCCACGGATTGATGACATGGCGCCCATCCATCCATCCATCCATCTCTCCATCCCACATCCATCCATCCATCTATCTACAGAAAAAGAGAAAATAAAATGAAAAAGAGGTACCCCCACCCGCAGCCCAAACCCTAGGTCAGATCCCATCGACCCCCCCCATCGCACCCCTCCTCTCCTCGCAGCCGCCGCACTCCTCCTCCCTCAGATCCTCGCCGCCGCCACCTCCTCCCAGATCCCCCTCTCCCCGACCCAGACCTCCCTCTCTCTACCATCCCAAACCCGCCGCCGGCCTCCCCCACCCCTGCCGCCACCGACCTCTTCATCGCCCCTAGCGCTGGCCATCCTTCCTTCCACCATCCAGATCCCCCGTTTCCTCGCTGTCTCGCGTCGCCGCTACCACCTCCTTCCGGCAGAGCTCGTCGCCGTTCCCCATGCCCTCCTCCTCTCGCCCTCCCCTTCCCACTCCCCACAGCGACGGCCGACGGCCTCACCGCGGCGCAAAATCCCCCACCACCATGAAGCCAGTGAGGATGTTCCCATGACGGCCGCTGGTGTCCCCGCCGCTGCCACGGGCCCTCGCCGCCGAGGCGCCCGCCTCCGTGCGGCGGCTGCGCGTGGTGTGGTGCATGGCCAATGAGCGACGGGTGCGAATGGTGGCGAAGCAGATCCAGCGGGAGCTGACGAACATGCTGACCCGTGACCCCGTCATGCAGGGCGCTATCCTCCCCGAGGACGCCCTCGGCGCCGACCGCTACCTCTCCTCCCCCACCACCATCGCCGACGTCGAGCTCTCCAACAACCTCCAGGTCATGCCCGGACTCTCCCTCGAAACGATGCGGCTGTGCTACAATCTGGGATGCTGAGTTCCTTGTCTCTGCTCCGGTTTGTGTCTGCAGGTGTGCAAGGTGTATGTGTCCGTGTTCAGGGAAGAAGGTGGCCATGGCCGGGCTCAAGGACAAGAGCAAGTACCTCCAGGTCACGCCCGAGCTCTCCAACGACCTCCAGGTCACGTCTGCTTACTTCCCATTTTGTTTATAGATCATTATGCTAGTTTCTGTCTTGTTTAATTGGTTAATTGTTCATGCTTGAAGTTAATTAGCTGGAGTAGTTGGTTCGTTACACACTGGTTGGTGCATGCTAGCTCAAGTGTATACATGCATGGATGTATGTGTTTTGTAGTTGAAGGAGTTCATTCTGTGCAGCCGGAGGCGTACAAGTTCAAGATCGGCGACCGGGTTTTTCGGAGGCCCGGAGACCCACCCCTGGACCAAGTTATCGAGATGCTACAGAAGCACAAGGATAAGTCTCAAGATGAAATCTAGCTAGCTGGCTACAGTATGCCTTATGCTCTCGTTGATTTATTTCTTTTCCGCTCTTTTGCAGTTCTATATTGATGAGTGAGCGATCTGGTAGCAGCTAGCTAACTGCCTCTAGATTGTAACCCTGTTATGGGATGTGTGGTTGCACATGCGTTCTGCATTGTCAAATGTGTTCACTGTTGTCACACATCGTATGCAATGTTGTTCATAGTTTTTATATTTGTTGTCATGCGATGCGGTCACTGAATTGCTCAAATTTGTTGGCCAAGTACTATGTAGTGCTGTTCTATGCTAGGCTACCAGGCTAGGTAACTTCTGTATCAAAATCATGGATTCTAATCTTTACTATTATCTGCCATTGATCAACAATGATGCATCACATGTAGTAGTAGTAGAGTCAGACTTGGTGCTGCATTGCCCAGTTATTAGCTCCTCGATCTGTTCCTCACAGCGTGGGGTCAACACTTTACCTCAACTTGTCTGCATTTTCTCTCACACACTAGACTTGCTCATCCATAACACAATGGCAGTGCGTGAGTGAGTCCTGCAGGTATGTATGTTTCTGGGCTGGTTGTAGATGGCTTTGTATGTTATGGTAGTGTGCTTTCTCTCCCTGCTCTGCTTTCGCTTGTAGAAAAGAAGAGAAGAGCAGGGTAAGTAAAACACACTAGCAACTCTCTAATTAGAACACCAGATGCTGTGCAACTCCCTACTAGTAGATACCAACCACATGTATCTACAGATTTACTACTAAATCCAATTACAGTACTACCCAATGTTGTGTGATTCCTTCCATTCTATGATTGATAAAGGAAGTACTTCATTAGTAATGAGACATGCTAATCTGGTGCTGAAATTTATAAGCAACTAAATTGTGCAGAATTAAGTTTCACATTCAAATCGATGGTATGTCATGTGTGCACCATGGACAGAAATTTCAGAGCCAACAAAAAGAAATTCTACTCTTTACTGCAGAACAGTATACAACATTACTTTGTTGGTTGCCTGCTAATTGTGTGCAAACTGCTTATCAATAGCTTATCAAGCACTGCCTGACTGGCTCGCATCGATCTGCTGTCGTAGTTGTGCCGTCAATGCTCTTTCCTCTCTGTCTGTCTACGACAGCAGGATTCATGCACCAAACCAAGAACCTGAATCTTTTGTTAGGCTGCTAGTAAACTAGGTTGTACTCCTTCCAATTGCAAGTTGGATAGAACCTACAATTAAGTGCACAAACATACATGGATTATGGTTGAATTCGTATGTATGTCTGTATGTGCATGCTTACGACTTTGACTAAAACTAGTTAGTTCATTCTTCTACCTTGAAGGTGACCAGTCCCTAGCTGCATGCTTTGGTCGGTCCTGCTAATTTCAGTTCCTATGATTTTTAATCTCCGTTTTCTATTTTCCCCAACTACCGAGACTCTGAGTTTGTGGTGATGGCAGCTGACACGAAGCCGATCGAAATCTTCCCCCACCCCCTGTTGTTCCCTAATGATAACAAGGTAGAAATTCTGTCTGTATGCTGCATCATATATAGTACTGCTAATTAGTTTGTATGCCGTTGCTTGCGTGATATGGTTAGACCGACGACTGTCAAGCTCATAATTCTATATGATGTGTCAAAGGTTAACAAAATATATGATATGACTTGTGTGCTGACCTCTAGTATCTTGCTTATCTGTAGTGTGTTTGTTGTACGCTTGCCTTTCTTTGGCCTGCTATTCTTATTTATCAAATGAAAGGACATTCTGTTTGGCAGTGGGCGGTTTAGCTCAAAAATAAGTAAATAAATTGTATGTGCATGCTGAAATGTTAGATGTCTGTTGGTTGCTGTATATGGGCAAGATGAATTGAATCTTGATGTGTACTTGTCAATTCTAGCTTATATCGGTGTCTTGCGATCCTAAAAAATTATTGAATCCTGTTGTGTACTTGTCAATCCTGCTGTGTGTTCATATTGCATCTCTGTTTTCTTGTATGAACGAGTTATCTCATTTTAACTAGCTGGAGAATAAAAAGCATGGTACTAGCTCAATTTTTGTTATAATTCTAAATAAGTTTCCTTTTCTTGAATGGTCTGTTCTAATTCTTCACCTTTTCGGATTCTTCCCTGCTGATTCATGTAATAGGGCGACCGAGGAAGGCATGCTGTCTGTTTTCTTGAAGGTCGTTTTGTTTGTTCCCAGCCCTAACTACAGTTGTCCAGCTAGTTCGGCATGTTGTTCATATCACTATTGTAGTCCAACGAGTTTGGCATGTTGTGAGGTTGTGATTGCTTGTAAAGCTTGTATAGTATTGTATTACACTTGTAGTCATTACTGTGATTGCCACTGTATTACACTTGTAAGGATCTGGTTGCTCTTATTTCAAGTATTATGTGTGCTTTTTGTCCGCCCATTTAAATACTGGTTTGAATATGAAGAATATGAGCCTGATAGATGGGACCCACTTACCAGAACATGACAAATGGGACCCAGTTACCAGAACCTGACAACCGGGACCCATCTGACTAGTGGACCCTTCTTTTGGAAAAAAAGAAAAACTAAATTCGTTTAGACAAAAAGGCCACAACCCAACAATAAAAAAATTGCAATGTTGGGCTTGGCCCATGAAGCCGATCAAAAATTGATAGAAAAATATATAAAAAGGCCAAATTGTTGGGCTAGGCCCATGTAGAAAATTGAATTGGACCGGGCTGAATCTTGTGCCACATCAGATTGCCACGCTGGATGCCTACGTGGCCTGGGGAGGTTGCTAGTGACCAAAACGCCACAGTAGACGTATTTTGGTCATAAACGTCTATGTCCATTCCAGAAGAAAGGTCGCTATAGTCAGTTTATGACGGCCAGCTTTTGACCTTATGTTTTTGGTCACAAAAAGGTCACAAATGGAAATTTGTGACCATTCAGTGACCAATAGTGGTGGTCACAAGTTGATATATTTCTTGTAGTGTCTGTCGGTTATGTCGGCAACAACATCGGTACCAAGGGCGAGGGACGAAGAGAACCATTTTTCCTACTCGTTGAACGAGGCAGACCAATAGGCAAAGTTCTCATCTATCGGTGGTTACCGAAATGTCATCAACAAAAGTAACAGGGTCTTGCTGGCAGAATTGTACACCGAGGTGTTTACATAAGCAGGAGAATATTACTCCTTAGATCATATAGATCACAAGAAACGTTAACCCAACAAATGGAAAGGAAAATATAATTATCAGATTAAACAGAACAATGGAAAGGAAAAATGTGTTTAAACACATATTTCAGGGGTATATCCTTCCCAAGGGCAAGCAGAGCATTAATATCCATGACAGGATATGAAGTAGCGAACCCTTTAGGTAAGGGAGAGAAATTTCATGACATTCCCCATACGACGGTGTTGGATAGTTGGTAATGAAATTTTAGCATTGTGTTTTAAATGTTCTTATCGAAGATCAGAGTACCACAAACAAGCTCCGAGATAGTATTGGCACGGTCTTCAAGCAAAGGTCGGAGTTTGCAAACACAAAGGATCCATCAGGAATAAATTGTAGAATAAGTCTTGCAATTCCCTCATGGAACAACGGATAACCTTGCTGAAAAGGAACCTATAACCATAGGGCCTCCGGCCGGGTGTGCTAAGCACGACATCCTGGATATAAAAGATGGTAATACTCCAAGGTAAAGAAGAACAAATGTTGGATAGCAAGGAACTCAAGGTATAACACAGAATACGAACAAGTTTGTGTTGGAGGGAAGGAAATAAAGTTGTCGATGATAACACAATTCATCGAGGGGCAAGGATGGTATTTCTCATCATGACTTCGATTGATATCCTAGAAGAGCTCATAAAATTGATGATGATCACGTCACAATTGTTGAGAGATTTCATGAAGATGTAATCCATCGACGATGACATCAAGTCAAAAGAATGATGAAGCGAAAGGTAATTGGAACCACGGGTACAACACAAACTCGAAACCAAGCTTGTGGTTTAAGGAGAAATGATATGATGAGGAAAATCGACGTAAGCTCAGCACAGTTAAGAGCAGCGCGATAATAATATAGACGA
The DNA here is from genome assembly GCA_034509565.1 of Triticum monococcum. Taxonomy (NCBI): domain Eukaryota; kingdom Viridiplantae; phylum Streptophyta; class Magnoliopsida; order Poales; family Poaceae; genus Triticum; species Triticum monococcum. The sequence goes on from CM067843.1 coordinate 484,185,563, forward strand.
TCAAGCTAGGAATGATTTGAAGGATTATTTAAACTCGTAAGAAACGAAAATTATTTAGGGTTATTGAATCGGAGTGCGGACTCGATTCACTATCCAGCGTTCTCGGTTGACGACAACCCAGAACCTAGGAACAATTGGATCCGGTGAGTAATAATAGTTGATGAAGAACCCATAAGAAGTTATGATGTCCCATGATATCTCGAGATATCATGGGGTAATACTCGATGACAGACCAAAGTGGAGGTTGGACTGGGGTATTGCTCCACAGAAGACAAATGCTTAAACTTGCACAAGTAATGGTATTTAAAGAGAACATGGCCGGAACCACGTCCACAGATACAAGATGAACTTATAACAAGGGAATAATTATTTTAAAAGAAGCTTCCATGATAAGGTATACATCGTGTCCATGGGCATGAACACAGGGTTCAAGGTCGACTCCCACTTCTTCAATGTACAACCTTCCATTCACTTCTCGCTTTGATAAAGGCATTAGTGTTGAAAGTTTTACCTGGTGAAATACCAGACGAGTATGACTCGTGAAAACTTCCGAGTTCACACATATTAAGGAAGGCATAGGTTCAACCAGTCAGGGTATCGTGGAAACATATACCACAAGCTTCAATAGTAAATACCACCAGCTCGAAAATAGAGCATGGTTGAGAAAACAGAGGATACAATTTACCCAAGGCTTTATATATCCGTGGAAAGACTCACAAGGTTATTTGAATATGAAGGACACTGTCGGATAATAATCCAACAAGAGGTCCAGTGGTCTACAACGGAGCTGATGCGAGTATCGGTACTCTATCAAAGGAAGAAGGAATGCAAGGAGATCAGATTATAGAAACAACTGACTAACTCAAATCTCAAATGCAAAGGAATTTATGATTTCCAAATCAAGGGACCATAAGCAATGCTCTGATTAGGGATGGATAAGTTGAATAGCCTTAGGGTACAATCAACGGCAATTGGATTGGTCGAGAACCAATTCCAGTTAAGAGAATGGCAGCTCAGCCGGAAAGGTAATTTATAAGGATCAATGATGATTGCGTGTATTCGCAAACATATTGAGTTAACAGACTCAAAATGATAATGACAAGGGATGCCAATAAGACTACGAGACTTATGGGATTAACCATAATGCAAGCAAGCAAGAATTTCAAAAGGAATAAGCTACTCGGGATTTTCAGAAGATCGAATGGCATTTCGAAGACTTTTGTGAAATACATGAATCAAACTGGGGATGAGCGGGTACTCGGTAAGTGCGAGAAATTATCCGTAGGGGTATTCAGGTGGTAAGGAACTGCAAGGCAATAAGCTCAAAGGATTATCGAAACAATGACGAGTATTTCGGGGTATCTTGTAATAACAAGACCAACTGGGGATGAATGTAAGAATAACAACTGCAAGTAGTTATCCATAAGGGTTGACTGTGGAAGGGGAATTGCGAATACGATGAACACAAGTTCTCGGGTTAACAGCGGAGAGTATCTTCAGGGTCTTCACGTGCAGCAGTCGATCATCAATAATAAGGGGCTCTCCGGGTGAAAGTGATAACGAGATCCTAATGTTAGATTTAGCAAAATTCATTTGACCTGAATAGAAGAGAGATCACGGTCCCAGAGTATAGACAAGGAGTAAAAGATCCTAATACCACCCAATGGCGATGTGGGCCCGTAAGCCACACAGCCATGTTAGTAAAAGTTTTTCAATGACTAGACTCGACTTCGGCCAAGGAATTGGAAAGGGGGATTCCTACATGCAGTAGGCTCTGATACCAACTTGTGACGCCCCCGATTTAATCGTACACTAATAATACACGCAAACGTGTACGATCAAGATCAGGGACTCATGGGAAGATATCACAACACAACTCTACGAATAAAATAAGTCATACAAGCATCATATTACAAGTCAGGGGCCTCGAGGGCTCGAATACAAGAGCTCGATCATAGACGAGTCAGCGGAAGCAACAATATCTGAGCACAGACATAAGTTAAACAAGTTTGCCTTAAGAAGGCTAGCACAAACTGGGATACAGATCAAAAGAGGCGTAGGCCTCCTGCCTGGGATCCTCCTAAACTACTCCTGATCGTCATCAGCAGGCTGCACATAGTAGTAGGCACCTCCCGAGTAGTAGTAGTCGTCGACGGCGGCGTCTGGCTCCTAGGCTCCAATGTCTGGTCGCGGCAATCGGGTATAAAAAGGAGGAAAAGAGGGAGCAAAGCAACCGTGAGTACTCATCCAAAGTACTCGCAAGCAAGGAGCTACACTACATATGTATGCATTGATATCAAATGGAATAAGGGTATCATATGTGGACTGAACTGCAAAATGCCGGAATAGGAGGGGGATAGCTAGTCCCATCGAAGACTACGCTTCTGGCCACCTCCATCTTGCAACATGTAGAAGAGAGCAGAAGGTAAGTTCACCAAGTAGCATCGCATAGCATAAACCTACCCGGCAATCCTCTCCTCGTTGCCCTGTTAGAGAGCGATTACCGGGTTATATCTGGCACTTGGAAGGGTGTGTTTTATTAAGTATCTAGTTCTAGTTGTCATAAGGTCAAGGTACAACTCCAAGTCGGCATGTTACCAAAGATCACGGCTATTCGAATAGATTAACTTCCCTCCAGGGGTGCACCACATAACCCAACACGCTCGATCCCATTTGGCCGGACACACTTTCCTGGGTCATGCCCGGCCTCGGAAGATCAACACGTCGCAGCCCTACCTAGGCACAACAGAGAGGTCAACACGCCGGTGTAAATTCTATGGCGCAGGGGTCTGGGCCCATCGCCCTTTACACACCTGCATGTTGCGAACGCGACCGGAAGCAGAACTAGCCCCCTTAATACAAGAGCAGGCTTATGGACCAATCCGGCGCGCGCCACTCAGTCGCTGACGTCACGAAGGCTTCGGCTGGTACCACGACATCGAGTGCCCATAACTGTCCCCGCGTAGATGGTTAGTGCGTATAGGCCAATGGCCAGACTCAGATCAAATACCAAGATCTCGTTAAGCGTGTTAAGTATCCGCGAACGCTGACCAGGGCCAGGCCCACCTCTCTCCTACGTGGTCTCAACCTGCCCTGTCGCTCCGCCTCAAAGTAACAGTCGGGGGCCGTCGGGAACTCAGGCCCACCACTACCTAGATGGAGCTACCTGCCCCTTCAGCCCCCATCTCCAAACAGTATCACTGGTAATGTAACAGTGTAAGTATATAGTATATGCCCGTGATCACCTCCCGAAGTGATCACGGCCCAGTAGTATAGCTTGGCAGACGGACAAGAGTGTAGGGCCACTGATGGAACACTAGCATCCTATACTAAGCAATAGGATAGCAGGTAAAGGTAACAACAGTAGTAGCAAGGACAGGCTATGCAGCCGTATAGGATTAACTGAAAGTAGTAACATGCTACACTACTCTAATGCAAGCAGTAGAGAGAAGAGTAGGCGATATGTGGCGATCAAGGGGGGGGGGGGCTTGCCTGGTTGCTCTGGCAAGAGAGAGGGGTCGACAACACCGTAGTCGTATTGGGTAGCAGCGGCGTCGGTCTCGGCGTCTAGTGGAATAAGAGGGGGGATGAAACAGTGAATATAATGCAAACAGATGCATAACGAAGCATGACAAAGCAAAGCGTGTTGCTAGGCGTGCCCTAACGTAGTATGAGGTGGTACCAGTGAAGGGGGGAAACATCCGGGAAAGTATTCCCGGCGTTTCGCGTTTTCGTACAGGCGAACCGGAGGGGGAAAGTTGCGTGTTCGCTATGCTAGGGATATGTGGCAGACGAATGGGCTGCGTATCCGGATTTGTCTCGTCGTTCTGAGCAACTTTCATGTATAAAACCTTTTCATCCGAGTTACAGATTATTTTATATGATTTTCTAAAGTTTTAGCAATATCCGGAAAATCCCTAAAATTTTGCTAAGTCTGAGAATTTCGTGAGCTTTAAACATGTTTTAGCTGTTTTCAAAAGGCTACAACTATTGATCTACCCATCCTATAGATTACTGCCTTATATCAATATTGACCACCTTCCTGATATCTACAAGATGATAACAATTGCATCACTATTAGAGTTCATTTGCTTAATCAAAACTTTGCTTGAAAAGTGCCACTTGTTGTTATTCCAGAAACTGTTAAAATATACGAACATAGGATTTTGTGATTTTCACATGATTTAATCCATGCCTTATTTGAATTTGGTCCAATGGGGTAACTTGGAGCTTGTCAAGTGTACTACCTACCCATATTATTTTCACTCCTATTAACAGTTGTTTACCAGCTAATTAGGGGCTGCCTAGGGGGTTAGTCAATGTAGAATTAGAAAAGCTAGCTACTGCTATAGTAATATTCAGTTACTGTAGCAGAGCAGCAGAGGAGCAGCGGCAGAGGTGGGTGCACGGCCATGAGCAGGCGCACGCGTAGGCGAGGAGCAAGGGCGCAGGGCACGGCATGGGCCTGCGCACGAAGGGCCGAGCAGACCGAGCGTGCAGGGGAGAGCAGCCGCAACGCGCGGGTGGCGCCCAGGAGCAGCAGCAGAGCCGGCAAGCGAGGCAGGCAGCGGCGTCATCACTAACAATAGCAGCGGGATGAGGCCATGGCGCACCGGCGCGCGCGACAGGAGCAGCAGCGGGACGCGGACACACACAAGCGGTCGGGTGCGCGCTGGGGTGCATCCGGGGCGCCGTCGGGAGGCTTGTGAGGCGCGGCCTGGTGTGGTGCGATGCGGCGAGCAATGGAGGTGACATGGGGAACAGAGGGCAACGGCAGCATCTCGAGTGCGTGAGGGGGGGGGGGGGGGGGGGGGGGGGGGGTTGCGGGGTATGGCAAGGTGTGCTGGTGCATGCGTCGGGCTCCTCGGAGCCCCAGGAGCATGGTCGCGTGCTCGTGCGTTAGCTAGGCGGACGCAAATGACGGCCGCGATGGTAAGCAGTGGCAGACGAGACCAGAGCTCGCCATTGATGGAGCGAGGGGCGGTGAGGGAAAGCGCCGGGGGTGCTACGGGGTCGTGGTGGCGTAGCGAGTACCGTGACGCGGTCGTACGCGAGTCGCGGTGGCTCCTACCGTGGCGAAGAGTTTCGGGAGCAATGGCGAGGACAGCACGGTATGCGGCTACGGCATGGCAGAGGTAAACGGAGGGGAAGGAGAGCTCACAGTGGGGGCACACGGGGGCCCGATGACGGATTAGTAGCAGCAGCGGCGCGGTAACGATGATGGACGACGGCGTCTACCCCATGAAGAAGAGGGAGCAGGCGTCGTCTTGGAGGTCCTGGTCGCCGTCACGATGGTGTAGACGGGGCCGCGGAGTACGGCGGTCCCTCTGGACATCCTAGTGCGGCTCGGGGCCGTCGAGAAGCACGCAGACGACAAAGGCGACGGCGGCGCGTCGGGCGCAGTGGCTTCGGGCGTCCACGGGCGCGTTGTCAACGGCAACAGGGCGCTGTGGCGGAGCGGATCTGGCGAGAGGGTGGAGGGAAGGAGGCGAGGTGGATCTGGGAGCATGAGAGGAATCGAGGGGACGGGGGGAGTCCTTATCCTCTCCCCGACGGCGCCGACGAGGTGGTCAGGGGCGACCCATCCCCTGTAGCGACGCGGTCGGTGGAATAGGGGAGGTGGGCGCAGGGGCAAGTGGGCTGGTTGTGGCCAGCCCAGGGGTTAGGGGCTGGCTGGCCCAGTTGGCCTGGTGGCCTTTCTCCCTTTTTTTACTTTTCTATTTTATTTTTAGTTTTATAAAACATAAGCCTAGTCCCTAAATTAATGCTTTAGTTTACCCTACTAACACAAAGTGTTTGGTACACAATCAAAATAGTTTACATTTTTACAATTCTTAAAAAGGCATTTAGTTAATTATTTTACCACTGTTTTACTTATTTTAGGACCCTTAAATACTTTTGCAAAAAGTTGGCTCCTCGACCAATATTGACTATGAATTATTTGCCACATTTCGAACACTTTAGTTTTAAATGTTTGAAACTTTTATTGTTTGCTTTATTTTGAATTTGAATTTGAATCGGTTTCGAACTAACGCAAGATTAGCAATAGAAATCGAGGTGACATGGCATCATTAGCAAAGGTTCACTGTAGCCTAATTTTCCGGGCGTCACAGATATCATTATTATATCGTGTTTACTTTAAAGCATCTATATACTTGGTAAAGGGTGGAAGGCTCGGCCTTATGCCAGGTGTTTTGTTCCACTCTTGACACCCTAGTTTCCGTCATACCGGTGTTATGTTCCTTAATTTTGCGTTCCTTACACGGTTGGGTTATAATGGGAACACCTTGACAGTTGCCTTGAATAAAACTCCTCCCGCAAAGCCCGACCTTGGTTTTACCATTCGCCACCTAGCCTCTTTTTCCCTTGGGTTCTGTGGACTCAAGGGTCATCTTTATTTTAACCCCCGGGCCAGTGCTCCTCTGAGTGTCGTTCCAACCTAGAGCACCGTGCGAGGCCGTCCCTTGGCAACTTCGGTTACGTTGGCTCCCGCATGCTTTGATTATCCGGTGTGCCCTGAGAACGAGATATGTGCAGCTCCTATCGGGATTTGTCGGCACATTCGGGTGGCTTTGCTGGTTTAGTTTTACCATTGTCGAGATGTCTTGTAACCGGGATTCCGAGTCTGATCGGATTGTCTTGGGAGAAGGAATATCCTTCGTTGACCGTGAGAGCTTGTGATGGGCTAAGTTGGGACACCCCTGCAGGGATTTGAACTTTCGAAAGCCGTGCCCGCGGTGATGGGCAGATGGGAATTTGTTAATGCCCGGTTGTAGAAAACCTGAAACTTAACTTAATTAAAATGAATCAACAGAGTGTGTGGCCGTGATGGTCTCTTTTCGGCGGAGTCCGGGAAGAGAACACGGTCTCGTGTTATGCTTGATCGTAGGTTGTTCTAGGATCACTTCTTGATCATAGTTTCTCGACCGTGCCTTGCCTTCTCTTCTCGCTCTCATTTGCGTATGTTAGCCACCATATATGCTAGTGCTTGCTGCAGCTCCACCTCATACCTTTTACCTTACCTATAGGCTTAAATAGTCTTGATCGCGAGGGTGTGAGATTGCTGAGTCCCCGTGACTCACAGATTCCTTCCAAAACCAGATGCAGGGACCGATGATGCCATTCCAGGAGATTCGACTGAGCTCAAGTGGGAGTTCGATGAGGACTCAGGACGATACTACATTTCCTTTCCAGACGATCAGTAGTGGAGCCCAGTTGGGGCGATCGGGGACATTATGCATTTGGGGTTGTCTTTATTTTGGTTCCGTAGTCGGACCTTGATTGTATCTGGATGATTGTAATGTTATATTTATGCATTGTGTGACGTGGCGATTGTAAGCCAACTATGTACCTCTTTTCTTATTCAGTACATGGGATGTGTAAAGATTACCCCTCTTGCGACATTGCCTACAATGCAGTTATGCCTCTAAGTCGTGCTCTGACACGTGGGAGATATAGCCGCATCGTGGGTGTTACAGCGATAAAATTATAGTCTGATTGCCTGGTTCGCTGCACTGAGCACCTCCCTTGAAGGACCCAAAATTAGGGTAAAGAGTGTTCAGATTTACCCCGAACACCCTAGTACTAGTTACATGGGGGCAGAAGCCGGCGACTGGCCAACTCTCAGATTTTATAAATGGCCGCACAAAAGGTAATATTTTAAATTAAGAAAGCGTCGCATGGCGCAAAAGAACTCGTTTCATATTACAGGATCACATGGGCATGTTCATTCAAAGATTACATCCTTGGCACACTCATCTGCCACTAAGCAGAAACCCTTCAGGACGCTCTCATAGTAATTCTTGGGGCAGCGATGCTCCTTGCCCTCCGGTGGACCCTCCTTCACAAGATTCACGGCGTCCAGCTTCGCCCAGTGCAGCTTCACCCGGGCAAAAGCCATGCGTGCACCTTCGATGCAGACAGACCGCTTGATGACCTCAAGCCGTGGGCAGGCTTCCACCAGCCGCCTCACCAGACCGAAGTAGCTGCCGGACAGGGGCTCGCCAGGCCACATCCGGACTATAAGGCCCCTCATGGCTTGTTTGGCTGCCATGTGAAGTTCGACCAACTGCTTCAGCTGGTCGCTCAAGGACATGGGGTGTTCGGTCCGAGTATACTGAGACCAGAACAACTTCTCCGTTGTGCTCCCCTCCTCAGCCCGATAAAACTCCGCGGCATCTAGCGCACTGCGGGGAAGATCTGCAAACGCTCCTGGAGAGCTCTGAGCTCGGGTAAGAAAAAGGAAAGTCTCCTTCACATGCTTCCTTTGCATATTGAATGCCTTACCCGCTGCTATCTTCTTCACCGCATCAATCTCCTGGAGGGCCTTGTGGGCTTCGGCCTTGGCGCTCCGGTCGCTTTCAAGCGCCTGCGCAAGCTCGGACTCTCGCGTCTTGGATTCAAGCTCCAAGGACTCGTGCTTTTTGGCAAGAGCCTCGAGCTCTTGCTGCACCTCGCCCACTCGGGCTTCTTGTTTCTCCTGTTCAATGCATTCTTTTGCCGCTTTGTCTTCGGCCACGGACAATGCCTTCCTCAGGGTCTCCACCTCGGTCGTGGCCCCTGACAAATTCATGATGATCCTATTACTTTACACCGAGCTAATTTTTAACTATATAAACTGGGGTATATCTTACCTTTGCTCTCTTTGAGCTGCCCCTTGGTAAGGCCGAGCTCGCCCTCGGACTACTTCAGGGCCTGCTTCAGCGCAGAGACCTCCGCAGTACGTGCGGTAGCGGCCAGCAGGGAAGCCTGCACATACACATAGACATACTCTAATTAGACTCCTGAGTTATCATTTGATACTCTATTCGGCTTTTCTTAGCGAACGCCGAACAGAGCATCAGGGGCTACTATCTATGCGGTAATATTTTTATATTTTGAATGCTTACCTCAAAGCCTGTTAGGAGGCTGGCGCAAGCTTCGGTCAGTCCGTTTTTGGCGGACTGAACATTCTTGACCACCGCACGCATGATAGTGTGGTGTTCTTCATCGATGGAAGCGCTGTGAAGCGCTTTTAGCAAGTTGTCCGGTGCCTCTGGTTGGACAGAGGACACCGGCACGGATGGTTGCCCCCCTTAATGGGGGACCGCCTGCAGGAGTCCGTAACCATCGAAGGTTCTGGCGCAGTATCCGGCTGGGGCCCGAACTCGAAGCCCGTAGGAGCTCCTTGGTACTCAGGGTCCGGGAGGTCACCGTGAGGCGCCCCCAAGATCACCTCCCCTTGGGTCGGTGCCTTTTGAGACACCACCTCGGCGTTGTTCGTAGGGCGAGGGGTGGAAGCCGTCGGAGGAGAACCGCTGTTCATATCCGACGAGCCCAAAGAGTCGCTCGACGAGGGTACATCGAGATGAGCTCGGGCCGGACTGCATAATCATGTTCGGCATGAGCAAAGGTAGTACAATAAAACATACCATGAAGTACTATGGTGTCCGAACACTTACGACTTCGCCAGGGGCTTGTCCTTGGGTAGCCACTCGTCGCCGCTATCGGCGGCCGTCGTGGCACAGTCCGGAGGGAGGGTCTTTCCCTTCTTGGACCCTTCGGCCTCCCCGGATGGGTCGACCTTCCTTTTCTTGTCTCCCCCGGCTGGGGGGGGAGAACTTTTCTTCTCCTCCTCATTTCCATGGGAGGAGTGCGCATCGGACTCATCGGATGATGAGTCCGATAGAACCACCTTGCACCGAAGACCCTTTCGGGTCCCCGCGACCTTCTTCTTGGCCGTCTTTTCCGGCGCCTTGTATGGTGCCGGAGTCAGCATCTTCATTAGAAGAGCATTTGCAGGATCTTCGGGCAGGGGGGCTGGGCAATCAAGCTGCTTCGATGTCTTTATCCAGTCCTATTAATGACATGAAAGCTTAGATCCAGCACATAACCAAACCAGGGCAGATAAATACCCTGAGAGATATAAAAGCCTACCGAATGGGTGCGGCGCTTTGCGCTGAGTCCGCGGCCTCGGTGAGGGAGGGAGGCATCTCGGCACCCTTGAACAACACCCTCTAGATGTCCTCGTGCGTCGTGTCGTAGAGCTCTTGCAACATCTGGTGCTGGGCCGAGTCGAACTCCCACAAAACAAATGCCAGTCGTTGGCATGAAAGGATCCGGCGGAAGAGCATAACCTGGACCACGTTGACGAGCTTGATTTTCTTGTTCGTCATGTTCTGGATGCAAGTCTATAGTCGGCCAGCTCTACCGAAGAGCCCCAAGACAGGCCCTTCTTTTTCCAGGAGGTGAGACGCTTGGTGATTTCAGATTGAAATTTGGGGTCCGCCACCCAGTTGGAGTCACGTGGCTCGGTGATGTAGAACCACCCCAATTTCCACCCCTTTATGGTATCCACATAGGTACCCTCGAGCCAGGTGACATTAGGCATCTTGCCCACCATGGCGCCTCCGCATTCTGCTTGCTGGCCACCCACCACCTTCGGTTTGACATTGAAGGTTTTCAGCCATAGGCCGAAGTGGGGCCTGATGCAGAGGAAGGCCTCGCACACGACGATAAACGCCGAGATGTTGAGGATGAAGTTGGGGGCCAGATCATGAAAATCCAGCCCATAGTAGAACATGAGCCCGCGGAAAAATGGGTGGAGAGTAAATCCCAGTCCACGGACGAAATGGGTAAGAAAAACTACCCTCTCATGGGGTTCGGGCATTGGGATGATCTGCCCCATATTCGGCAGCCGGTGTGTGATATTCGCAACAAGGTATCCGGCCTCCCATAACTTTTTGATGTTCCCCTCTGTGACGGAGGAGACCATCCACTTGCCTCCTGCTCCGGACATGATTGGAGTGGTTCGAGAAGAAGAATGCGAGCTTGGGCGCTAGAGCTCGGGTGTGCGGGAATGGGTAAGCGAGAAGGAAGAAGGCGTGGGTGAAAAAAGTAAATCTTTGTCCCTGTATAAGGGCGGAGGAGGCGATGAGTCTCCCCACTTGCCTGGCAAAACCGCTTATTCCCCAAGCGCCATAATTGATGGCGCAGTTGGGTTACCCACGTCCGTATTGATGAGAATCCTGTGATAAGGGGAACACGATCTCTGCTTTGACAAGACGTATCAAGAAAACCGCCTCGCGATATGTGCGGAGCTGGTTGAGAAAAGCGGTTCGAATAATAACCGGGCCATGAAGTGATGTCTTAGTATCGAAACATGTCAGCAGATTAGATTTGTGGAAGTATTATTCTCTCTACGGTGGTATGTGGAACTTATTTTGCAGGGTCAGACACTATCCTTGTATTCAAACTCTTCCATGGTGTATTCGGAGGAGGAACCCACCTTGCAATGCCGAAGACAACACTGCGCGCCGGACTCATCGTCATTGAAGCCTGGTTCAGGGGCTACTGAGGGAGTCCTGGATTAGGGGGTCTCCGGATAGCCGGACTATATCCTTTGACTGGACTGTTGGACTATGAAGATACAAGATTGAAGACTTCGTCCCGTGTCCGGATGGGACTCTACTTGGCGTGGAAGGCAAGCTAGCCAATACGGATATGTATATCTCCTCCTTTGTAACTGACCTTATGTAACCCTAGCCCCCTCCGGTGTCTATATAAACAGGAGGGTTTTAGTCCGTAGGACAACATACAATCATACCATAGGCTAGCTTCTATGGTTTAGCCTCTTTGATCTCGTGGTAGATCAACTCTTGTAATACTCATATCATCAAGAACAATCAAGCAGGACGTAGGGTTTTACCTCCATCAAGAGGGCCCGAACCTGGGTAAACATCGTGTCCCCTGCCTCCTGTTACCATCCGCCTTAGACGCACAGTTCGGGACTCCCTACCCGAGATCCGCCGGTTTTGACACCGACAATTGGAGACACCTGTAGAGCATCTTTATAGTCACCCAGTTACGTTGTGACGCTTGATAGCACACTAAGTGTTCCTCTGGTATTCGGGAGTTGCATAATCTCATAGTCATAGGAACATGTATAAGTTATGGAGAAAGCAATAGCAATAAACAAAACGATCAAAGTGCTAAGCTAACGGATGGGTCAAGTCAATCACATCATTCTCTAATGATGTGATCCCGTTCATCAAATGACAACTCTTGTCCATGGCTAGGAAACTTAACCATCTTTGATTAATGAGCTAGTCATGTAGAGGCATACTAGTGACACTCATTTTGTCTATGTATTCACACATGTACTAAGTTTCCGGTTAATACAATTCTAGCATGAATAATAAACATTTATCATGATATAAGGAAATATAAATAACAACTTTATTATTGCCTCTAGGGCATATTTCCTTCAGTCTCCCACTTGCACTAGAGTCAATAATCTAGATTACATTGTAATGATTCTAACACCCATGGAGTCTTGGTGCTGATCATGTTTTGCTCATGAGAGAGGCTTAGTCAACAGGTCTGCAATATTCAGATCCGTATGTATCTTGCAAATCTCTATGTCTCCCTCCTTGACTTGATCGCGGATGGAATTGAAGTGTCTCTTGATGTGCTTGGTTCTCTTATGAAATCTGGATTCCTTTGCCAAGGCAATTGCACCAGTATTGTCATAAAAGATTTTCATTGAACCCGATGCACTAGGTATGACACCTAGATCGGATATGAACTCCTTCATCCAGACTCCTTCATTTGCTGCTTCCGAAGCATCTATGTATTCCGCTTCGCACATAGATCCCGCCACGACGCTTTGCTTGGAACTGCACCAACTGATAGTTCCACCAATCAATAAAAATACGTATCCGGTTTGTGACTTAGAGTCATCCGGATAATTGTCAAAGCTTGCATCAGCGTAACCATTTATGACGAGCTCTTTGTCACCTCCATAAACGAGAAACATATCCTTAGTCCTTTTCAGGTATTTTTAGGATGTTCTTGACTGCTGTCCAGTGATCCACTCCTGGATTACTTTGGTACCTCCCTGCTAAACTAATAGCAAGGCACACATCAGGTCTGGTACACAACATTGCATACATGATAGAACCTATGGCTGAAGCAATGGGAATGACTTTCATTTTCTCTCTATCTTCTGCGGTGGTCAGGCATTGAGTCTGACTCAACTTTATACCTTGTAACACATGCAAGAACTCTTTCTTTGCTTGATCCATTTTGAACTTCTTCAAAACTTTATCAAGGTATGTGCTTTGTGAATGTCCAATTAAGCATCTTGATCTATCTCTATAGATCTTCATGCCCAATATATAAGCAGCTTCACCGAGGTCTTTCATTGAAAAATTCTTATTCAAGTATCCTTTTATGCTATTCAGAAATTTAGTATCATTTCGGATCACCAATATGCCATCCACATATAATATCAGAAATGCTACAGAGCTCCCACTCACTTTCTTGTAAATACATGCTTCTCCAAAAGTTTGTATAAAACCGTATGCTTTGATCACACTATCAAAGCGTATATTCCAACTCCGAGAGGCTTGCACCAGTCCATAAATGGATCGCTGGAGCTTGCACACTTGGTTAGCACCTTTTGGATCGACCAAACCTTCTGGTTGCATCATATACAACTCTTCTTTAAGATATCCATTAAGGAATGCAGTTTTGACATCCATCTGCCAAATTTCATAATCATAAAATGTGGCAATTGCTAACATGATTTGGACGGACTTAAGCATCGCTACGGGTGAGAAGGTCTCATCGTAGTCAACTCCTTGAACTTGTCGAAAACCTTTTGCAACAAGTCAAGCTTTGTAGACAGTAACATTACCATCAACGTCAGTCTTCTTCTTGAAGATCCATTTATTCTCTATGGCTTGCTGATCATCGGGCAAGTCAACTGAAGTCCACACTTTGTTCTCATACATGGACCCCATCTCAGATTTCATGGCCTCAAGCCATTTTCCGGAATCTGGGCTCATCATCGCTTCCTCATAGTTCGTAGGTTCATCATAGTCAAGTAACATGACCTCCAAAACGGGATTACCGTACCACTCTGGTGCGGATCTTACTCTGGTTGACCTACGAGGTTCAGTAGTAACTTGATCAGAAGTTTCATGATCATCATCATTAGCTTCCTCTCTTACCGGTGTATGAATCACTGGAACTGATTTCTGTGATGAACTACTTTCCAATAAGGGAGCAGGTACATTTACCTCATCAAGTTCTACTTTTCTCCCACTCACTTCTTTTGAGAAAAACTCCTTCTATAGAAAGGATCCATTCTTAGCAACAAATATCTTGCCTTCGGATCTGTGATAGAAGGTGTACCCAACAGTCTCCTTCGGGTATCCTATGAAGACACATTTCTCTGATTTGGGTTCGAGCTTATCAGGTTGAAGATTTTTCACATAAGCATCGCAGCCCCAAACTTTAAGAAACGACAACTTGGGTTTCTTGCCAAATCACAGTTCATAAGGTGTCGTCTCAACGGATTTCGATGGTGCCCTATTTAACGTGAATGCAAGCGTCTCTAAAAATAACCCCAAAACGATAGTGGTAAATAGTAAGAGACATGATAGATCGCACCATATCTAATGAAGTGTGGTTACGACGTTCGGACACACCATTATGCTGTGGTGTTCCAGGTGGCGTGAGTTGCAAAACTATTCCGCATTGTTCCAAATGAAGACCAAACTCATAACTCAAATATTCACCTCCACGATCAGATTGTAGAAATTTAATTTTCTTGTTACGATGATTTTCCACTTCACTATGAAATTCTTTGAACTTCTCAAATGTTTCAGACTTATGTTTCATCAAGTAGATATACCCATATCTGCTCAAATCATCTGTGAAGGTAAGAAAATAACGATACCCGCCATGAGCATCAACACTCATCGGACCGCATACATCAGTTTGTATTATTTCCAATAAGTCTGTTGCTCGTTCCATTGTTCCGGAGAACGGAGTCTTAGTCATCTTTCCCATGAGGCATGGTTCACAAGCATCAAGTGATTCCAAAAGTCCATCAACATGGAGTTTCTTCATGCGCTTTACACCAATATGACATAAACGGCAGTGCCACAAATAAGCAACACTATTGTTATTAAACTTATATCTTTTGGCTTCAATACTATGAACATGTGTATCACTACTATCAAGATTTACTAAAAATATACCACTCATCAAGGGTGCATGACCATAAAAGATATTACTCATATAAATAGAACAACCATTATTCTCCGATTTAAATGAATAACCGTCTTGCATCAAACAAGATCCAGATATAATGTTCATGCTCAACGCTGGCACCAAATAACAATTATTTAGGTCTAAAACTAGTCCCGAAGGTAGATGTAGAGGTAGCGTGCCGACGTCGATCACATCAACTTTGGAACCATTTCCCACGCACATCATCACCTCGTCCTTAGCCAATCTTTGCTTATTCTGTAGCCCCTGTTTAGAGTTGCAAATATTAGCACTAGAACTAGTATCGAATACCCAGGCGCTACTACGAGCATTAGTAAGGTACACATCAATAACCTGTATATCAAATATACATTTCACTTTGCCATCCTTCTTCTCCACCAAATACTTGGGGCAGTTCTTCTTCCAGTGACCAGTCCCTTTGTAGTAGAAGCACTCTGTCTCAGGCTTAGGTCCAGACTTGGGCTTCTTCACTTGGGCAGCAACTTGCTTGCCATTCTTCTTGAAGTTCCCCTTCTTCCCTTTACCCTTTTTCTTGAAACTGGTGGTCTTGTTGACCATCAACACTTGATGCTCCTTTTTGATTTCTACCTCCGCAGCCTTTAGCATTGCGAAGAGCTCGGGAATTGTCTTACCCATCCCTTGCATATTATAGTTCATCATGAAGCTCTTGTAGCTTGGTGGCAATGATTGAAGAACTCTATCAATGACACTATCATCAGGAAGATTAACTCCCAGTTGAGTCAAGTGGTTGTGGTACCCAGATATTCCGAGTATATGTTCTTTGACAGAGCTATTCTCCTCCATTTTGAAGTTGTAGAACTTATTGGAGACTTCATATCTCTCAATTCGGGCATTTGCTTGAAATATTAACGTCAACTCCTGGAACATCTCATATGCTCCATTACGTTTAAAACGTCGTTGAAGTCCCAGTTCTAAGCCGTAAAGCATGGCACACTGAACTATCGAGTAGTCATCAGCTTTGCTCTGCCAGACGTTCATAACATCTGGTGTTGCTCCTGCAGTGGGTTTTTCACCCAGCGGTGTTTCCAGGACGTAATTCTTCTGTGCAGCAATGAGGATAATCCTCAAGTTATGGACCCAGTCCATGTAATTGCTACCATCAACTTCCAACTTAGCTTTCTCTAGGAACGCATTAAAATTCAACGGAACAACAGCACGGGCCATTTATCTACAACAACATAGACATGCAAAATACTATTAGGTACTAAGTTCATGATAAATTAAAGTTAAATTTAATCATATTACTTAAGAACTCCCACTTAGATAGACATCCCTATAATCATCTAAGTGATCATGTGATCCATATGAACTAAACCATGTCTGATTATCATGTGAGATGGAGTGCTTTTCAATGGTGAACATCACTATGTTGATCATATCTACTATATGATTCATGCTCGGCCTTTCTGTCTCAATGTTCCGAGGCCATATATGCATATGCTAGGCTCGTCAAGTTTAACCCGAGTATTCTGCTTGTGCAAAACTGGTTTGCACCCGTTGTATGTGAACGTAGAGCTTATCACACCCGATCATCATGTGGTGTCTCGGCCCGACGAACTGTAGCAATGGTGCATACTCAGGGAGAACACTTGTACCTTGAAATTTAGTGAGTGATCATCTTATAATGCTTAAATAATAAGATGCATAAAGGATAAACAACACATGCAACCAAATAAGTGATATGATACGGCCATTATCATCTTGTGCCTTTTGATCTCCATCTCAAAGCACCGTCATGATCACCATCGTCACCGGCTTGACACCTTGATCTCCATCGAAGCATCGTTGTCGTCTCGCCAACTATTGCTTCTACGACTATCGCTATCGCTTAGTGATAAAGTAAAGCAATTACATGGCGATTGCCTTTCAAATAAAGTGACAACCATATGGCTGCTGCCAGTTGCCGATAACTCTGTTACGAAACATGATCATCTCATACAATAAAATTTAGCATCATGTCTTAACCATATCACATCACAACATGCCCTACAAAAACAAGTTAGATGTCCTCTACTTTGTTGTTGCAAATTTTATGTGGCTGCTACGGGCTGAGCAAGAACCGTTCTTACCTACACATCAAAAACCACAACGTGGTATAGTGATTGCTTTTTGATCTTCAGAAAGAACCCTGTTCAATGTATCCTATTCAACTAAAGTTGGAGAAACTGACACCCATTAGCCACCTGTGTGCGAAGCACGTCGGTAGAACTAGTCTCATGTACGCGTAATGTCGGTCTGAGCCGCTTCATCCAACAATACCGCTGAATCAAGAATCAACTAGTGACGGCAAGTAATATGTATATACCCACGCCCACAACTCCTTTGTGTTCTACTCGTGCATATAACATCTACGCATAGACCTGGCTCGGATGCCACTGTTGGGGAACGCAGTAATTTCAAAAAAAATCCTACTCACATGCAAGATCTATCTAGATGATGCATAGAAACGAGAGGGGAGAGTGTTGTCCACGTACCCTCGTAGACCGTAAGCAGAAGCGTTATGACAACGCGGTTGATGTACTCGTACGTCTTCACGATCCGACCGATCCTAGCACCGAAAGTACGACACCTCCACGATCTGCACACGTTCAGCTCGATGACGTCCCACGAACTCTAGATCCAGCTGAGTGTCAAGGGAGAGCTTCGTCAGCACGATGGCGTGATGATGCTGATGATGAAGTTACCGACGCAGGGCTTTGCCTAAGCACTACAATGATATGACCGAGGTGGAAATCCGTGGAGGGGGCACCTCACATGACTAAACAATCAACTTGTGTGTTCTTGGGTGCCCCCCTCCCCACGTATATAAAGGAGGGAGGGGGAGGCCGGCCGACCCTCTCTAGGCGTTCCAAGGGGGGAGGAGTCCTCCTCCTAGTAGGAGTAGGACTCCCCCCTTTGCTAGTCCCACTAGGAATAGAAGGAAGAGGGAGAAGGAGAAAGGAAAGGGAGCCCAGCCCCCTCACCCAATTCGGATTGGGCTTGGGGGGGGGGCGCCCCCTCCTAGGCTGCCTTCTCTTCTCTCCCACTAAGGCCCATTAAGGCCCATATACTCCCCGGGGGGTTCCGGTAACCCCCGGTACTCCGGTAAATGCCCGAACTCACCCGGAACCATTCCAATGTCCAAACATAGCCTTCCAATATATCAATCTTTATGTCTCGACCATTCCGAGACTCCTCGCCATGTCCGTGATCATATCCGGGACTCTGAACTATCTTCGGTACATCAAAAACCATAAACTCACAATACCAATCGTCACCGAACATTAAGCGTGCGGACCCTACGGGTTCGAGAACTATGTAGACTTTTAACCCACAAGTATAGGGGATCGCAACAGTTTTTGAGGGTAGAGTATTCAAACCAAATTTATTGATTCGACACAAGGGGAGCCAAAGAATATTCTCAAGTATTAGCAGCTGAGTTTTCAATTCAACCACACCTGGAAACTTAATATCTGCCATAAGGTATTTAGTAGCAAAGTAATATGATAGTAGTGGTAATGGTGGTAAAAGGTAACGGTAGCAAAAGTAATATTTTTGGTGTTTTGTAGTGATGATAACAATAGCAACAGAAAAGTAAATAAGCGAAGAACAATATATGGAAAGCTCGTAGGCAATGGATCGGTGATAGAGAATTATGTTGGATGCGATCGATCATGTAACAGTCATAACCTAGGGTGACACAGAACTAGCTACAATTCATCAATGTAATGTAGGCATGTATTCCGAATATAGTCATACATGCTTATGGAAAAGAACTTGCATAACATGTTTTGTCCCACCCACCCGTGGCAGCGGGATCCTATTGGAAACTAAGGGATATTAAGGCCTCCTTTTAATAGAGTACCAGAACAAAGCATTAACACATAGTAACTCCTCAAACTACGGTCATCACCTGGAGTGTTCCCGACTATTGTCACTTTGGGGTTGCCGGATCGTAACACATAGTAGGTGACTATAGACTTGCAAGATAGGATCAAGAACTCTCATATATTGATGAACCACACATGGAAACTTAATATCTGCAGCAAAATGTTTAGTAGCAAAGTAATATGATAGTAATGGTAATGATAGAAAAAGGTAACGGTAGCAAAAGTAATATTTTTGGTGTTTTGTTGTGATGACAACAATAGCAACGGAAAAGTAAATAAGCGAAGAACAATATATGGAAAGCTCGTAGGCAATGGATCGGTGATAGAGAATTATGCTGGATGCGATCGATCATGTAACAGTCATAACCTAGGGTGACACAGAACTAGCTCCAATTCATCAATGTAATGTAGGCATGTATTCCGAATATAGTCATACATGCTTAGGGAAAAGAACTTGCATGACATCTTTTGTCCCACCCTCCCATGGCAGCGGGGTCCTATTGGAAACTAAGGGATATTAATGCCTCCTTTTAATAGAGTCCGAAACAAAGCATTAACACATAGTGAATACATGAACTCCTCAAACTACGGTCATCATCGGGAGTGGTCCCGACTATTGTCACTTCGGGGTTGCCGGATCATAACACATAGTAGGTGACTATAGACTTGCAAGATACGATCAAGAACTCTCATATATTGATGAAAATATAATAGGTTCAGATCTGAAATCATGGCACTCGGGCCCTGGTGACAAGAATTAAGCATAGCAAAGTCATAGCAACATCAATCTCAGAACATAGTGGATAGTAGGGATCAAACCCTAACAAAACTAACTCGATTACATGATAAATCTCATCCAACCCATCACCGTCTAGCAAGCCTACGATGGAATTACTCACGCACGGCGGTGAGCATCATGAAATTGGTGATGGAGGATGGTTGATGATAACGATGGCGACGGATTCCCCTCTACGGAGCCCCGAACGGACTCCAGATCAGCCCTCCCGAGAGAGTTTAGGGCTTGGCGGCGGCTCTGTATTGTAAAACACGATGAATCCTTCTCCCTGGTTTTTTTCTTCTCAAAAGTGAATATATGGAGTCAGGGTTGAGGTCGGTGGAGCGTCAGGGGGCCCACGAGGCAGGGGGCGCGCCCAGGGGGTTGGGCGCGCCCCCCACCCTCGTGGACAGGTGGAGGCCCCCCTGACGTGGATCTTCCTTCCAGTATTTTTTATATATTCCATAATAATTCTCCATTGATTTTCAGGTCATTCCAAGAACTTTTATTTCTGCACAAAAATAACTCCATGGCAATTTTGCTGAAAACAGCATCAGTCCGGGTTAGTTCCATTCAAATCATGCAAGTTAGAGTCCAAAACAAGGGCAAAAGTGTTTGGAAAAGTAGATACGACGGAGACGTATCAACTCCCCCAAGCTTAAACCTTTGCTTGTCCTCAAGCAATTCAGTTGATAAAGAAAAACTTTTACAAACTCTGTTTGCTCTTGTTTTTGTAAGTATGTAAAGCCAGCATTCAAGTTTTCAGCAAAGATTATGAACTAACCATATTCACAATAACATTTAGGTATCATGTTTACTCATATCAATGACAGAATCAACTAGGGAGCAATAATAATAAATCTCGGATGACAACACTTTCTCAAAACAGTCATGATATGATATAACAAGATGGTATCTCGCTAGCCCTTTTTGAGACCGCAAACATAAATGTAGAGCACCTTTAAAGATCAAGGACTGACTAGACATTGTAATTCATGGTAAAAGAGATCCAGTCAAGTCATACTCAATGTAAACTGGTGCTTTTTAATAAGAGGATGATGACTCAACCTAAAAGTAAATAGATAGGCCCTTCGTAGAGGGAAGCAGGGATTTGGAGAGGTGCGTGATACGTCTCCATCGTATCTACTTTTCCAAACACTTTTGCCCTTGTTTTGGACTCTAACTTGCATGATTTGAATGGAACTAACCCGGACTGACGCTATTTTCAGCAGATGACGGAGTAATGGGCCACGGGTGGCTAACCCAGGCCCAGAACCTTTCAAGACATCAGGGCAGGCTGCACCCCTCAAGACCCTAGGACGAAGAGCCGCCTTCTAAGAGTCGGCTGCGAGGCAGCCGACTGCCCACTCGCGGCCGAGTCCCAAGGACGACTTCAGGATGAGCCGACTCCTGACTGGCGACTTCCAGAGAAGCCGGCCATGGGGAGTCGGCCCGCGACGCCAACAACCCCCATGCCCTCATAAAGAGGGACGGGACGGGGAGTGGCCACAGTAAGGTCCACTCCTACCCTTTTCCAAGGGTAGGCGTGGCCACAGTACGCCGTACCCGCGGAGATCTCTGCCCGGCGCGACACTGTTGCCATGCCGGCCCTGACGTCAGCCCCAGAGGGCGGAGTCCTGTGCCCACGACGGCCTGCCGGTACGACCCAGGGACGACGGGTCCCACCAGTCGGCGGACGTACGGAAGACGGCGAGAGCGCCACCAGTCGGCCCAGTTGGGAGTCAGCCCCCAGGAGTCAGCCGGCGCCTCCCACGGGCCCCACGCGCCATTAACCAGACACGACAGGGAGTGGCCATAGTGATCGCCCGCCAGACGGCGGAGCTGTCGCCACGACCCCATGACCGAGCCCGCGTCATTAGAGGCACGGCTACAGTAAGCTACAGCCGGCAAGACCCGCCCGCCGCGGACGCGGCCTGTCGGCTACGTACCGAGCCAGTCGGCAGGGCCCACCAGTCGGCGGGCCCCAGGAGTCGGCAGATAAGACGGCGGCCAAAGAGACTGACGGCTGGGCCCGCGTCCAGCGGGATTACCATTGTACCCCTGGGAGGTAGGCATATATAAACCCCCAGGGCACCCATGCAAAGGGTTGGAATACATTAGCACTAGACCAAATCATATAGGAAGAAGAGAGCTAGCCTTGCCTTCTCATACCTCCAGGAAACAGCTCAAGGAGCAACCGTGTACACACTTTGCCATAGTGATCATTCGGAGACCCCGCAGAGCAGCAGTAGGGGTATTATCTCCACAGAGAGCCCCGAAGATGGGTAAGATTCGCCGGCGTGCATGCCTTTGCCTTATCCCGTTTCCAGGCACCGGCGACGTTCTACTCGCCCCCAGCATGATAAGCCATCCTTTGGCATATGTCGCACCCAACCCCCGACATTTGGCGCCCACCGTGGGGCCTGGTGCACCGTCGTCCGGAGACCTGCTCTGTACGGGAACCCTTTTTCTCCCTGGCGAGCGCGGCCAGCCCGGCACGCCAAACGGAGTTTGCACCGACGCACTACACGGTGCTGAGATCGCCTGTACAGCCAGCTACCTCGCCGATCTTGTCGGCGAGGTTCGCCTCTCCGACGAGCCTGCATCCGACGCATGCACGGGCGGCCCCAAGAGCCTCCTCGCGGGCCTCCTTGACCAACTCCACATCGCCGGCGAGCCTGCCGTGGACTTGGAGTCTGTAGGCTCCACCGACCCGATGCTGGTCGACTTCGACACCGCGTCACTCGACGCGTTCCCCACCAATCTGGTGGTCTACGATGAGCCGCTCCCTCGCGCGGAGAGCGACGGAAGCACCGTCATAGAGGTGCTCGTCATCAGTCATGACAAGCATCTCGGCGGAGGAGCACATGACCCACTTGGCGCGGCACTGCAAGACCTGACCGCGCCCATTCCGGAAGACGCTGACATGGAGACGTTGGAGGCGCACCGCCTTCAGCTCGTCGAAGGAGCAAAGAAGCTGGATAGCATGAGACGCTTGTCAGAAGCCTACCAGCGTGAGATGGATCGCGCTGTAGGTGGCTCGCCAGCCCCAACTGGGCCCAGCCGCCTAGGCGCGGTCCAGCAGCGCGGCGTGGCCATCGCCAACCTATTTGGGGCAAATCGCCCTACGTACGCCATGCCTGCGGAGAACATTCGAGCCGCCCAGGCGGCGGCGGACGAGCTGGACAACTTCGAGGGCGAAGAGCGCCGACTGATGATGGAGCGAGTCCAGCGGCTCCTCGACGCGGCTGCCGCGCAGAACGAGGCCGGCTGCCGCACAGAGGCGCCGCAGCGACAAAACGACGACCCGCCTCCACGCCGAGACCAAGGCGCGACGTCTCGGACACCGACTGGCAGCACCTGAGGAAGGAAAGACAAGGATCCAGCTGTCAGCCGCAGTCGGACTCGCATTACCATAGAGCGCGACCAAGACGGCCGCCAAAGAGCAGTAGAACGACGGGATGACTGTCCGCCTCCTCCTCCTCGCAAGGAAAGGTGAGTCTCCCCGCCGCCTGTTGACCATCCGACTCTCGGCGACCGCCTTGGCCGCCGAGAGGGAGTCGGAGAAAATGACGCCCGCCACCGGATCGACCGACTTCACCGATCCCTGGCACTGGAAGAAGAAGACGAGTTAGGTCCGCCTTGTTTCGGGCCCCGCATTCGAGACGAGCCCTTTCCCAAAGGGTTCATGCTCCCAAGAGACACGCCCAAGTACACCGGCTCCGTGAAGCCGGAGGACTGGCTGGTTGACTACTACACGGCCGTCAACATAGCGAACGACAACAAGCGCGTTGCCGTAAAATACATTCTGCTCATGCTCCAGGGCACGGCCCGGACATGGTTGAACAGCTTGAAGCCCCGCAGCATCAACAGCTGGGTCAACTTCACCGATGCATTCATCCGCAACTTCACAAGCACGTACAAGCGTCCTCCCAAACCTCGCCAGCTTTCCTTGTGCGTGCAAGGCCCCAACGAGTCGACTCGCGACTACCTCACGCGTTGGGCCGAGCTCCGGAACTCTTGTGAGGGCATGCACGAGGTGTAGGCTATCGAGTACTTCACCGCCGGGTGTAGAGAAGGCACCCTCCTCAAGCACAAGCTCCTCTGCGACGAGCCAGAAACCCTCGACGAGCTGCTGATCATAGCAGACAAGTATGCCATGGCCGGCTCCTCCATGAAGGTGGAGATTCAAGTTAGTGCGACTGGCAAAGTGGCCCCTCAGGCTCCTAACGCCAGTCGGCGACAACAGCAGAGCGACCACAAGCGCAAGGCCCCATAGCCGGCTTCCAACAGCCGGCAGGTGGCGACAGTCGAAGACCAGCAGCCGGAAGGGCAGCCTCCACCCAAGCGACGGAAAGGGGGCAAGCCCAACTGGTTGCCGGCTTTCTCATACGAGCAGACTCTGGATGGTCCTTGCAAGTTCCACAGCGGCGCGAAGCCGTCGAATCACACCACCCGGAAGTGCCACTGGCTCACCAGGATCGCCAAAGGAGACGGCCTCCTGCCTCCCCCGCCTGCTAGGCAGCAGCCTCCGCCTCCGCCCCAGCAGCCGGCTATCAGGCCAGTCGGCGCAGTACAAGACGAGTACCCCGAAGAGCACGGAGCCTATGTGGTATTTACCAGCGTGGCTGATGATCGACGCAGCGGGCGGCTGCAGCAGCAAGAGGTGAATGAAGTAGCATCAGAGACACCAGAATTCATGCACTGGTCCGAGAAGCCTATCAGCTGGAGCAGGGCTGATCACCCGGAGGTGATGCCGAGTCCGGGCTCCTATGCCTTGGTCTTGGATGCCACCTCTGCCACAGATAGATGAGCTGCTCGTTTCTCGCGAGTTCTGATAGATGGAGGCAGCAGCATCAACAACCTATACAAGGACACCATGGAGAAATTAGGAATCAAGCAAAGACAGCTTCAGAACAGCCGGACTGTGTTCCACGGCATTGTTCCTGGCCTTTCCTGCTCACCAATCGGCAAGATCCTGATTGACGTCCTCTTTGGAAACAAAGATCACTTCCGCCGAGAGTCAGTTTGGTTTGAGGTGGTGGATCTCGAGAGCCCATACCATGCATTACTTGGCCGACCCGCCCTGGCCAAGTTCATGGCAGTCCCCCACTACGCCTACCTCAAGATAAAGATGCCTAGTTCCAAAGGGATTCTGACCGTAGCCGGCGACTACCGGAAGTCGTCTTCCTGTGCGACTGAAAGTAGTCGGTTGGCCGAGTCCCTGGTGATCGCGACCGAGAAGCGGCTCCTTGACCGGGTAGTGGCGATGGCCGGCAAGCAGCTAGAGGTGTCTTCCAACCCCAAGGAGTCGGAGGCTGAGGGTTCGTTCAAGCCGGCCAAAGAGACAAAGAAGATATCCTTGGATCCGGAGCACCCAGAGAGGTACGCTGTCGTAGGCACAAACCTCGACAGCAAATAGGAAGGCGAGCTCGTCGATTTCCTCCGTGAGAATCGGGACATCTTCGCATGGTCCCCCAAAGACATGCCAGGTGTACCGATGGAATTCGCCGAGCACAAGTTACATGTCCGATCTGATGCGAAGCCAGTCAGGCAGCCCTTGCACCGCCTATTAGAAGAAAAGAGAAGAGTTGTCGGAGAAGAGATAGCCTGACTCCTAGCAGCTGGCTTCATTATGGAAGTATTCTTTCCAGAGTGGCTAGCCAACCCGGTCCTGGTACTGAAGAAGAACAAGCAGTGGAGAATGTGTATTGACTACACAAGCCTCAACAAGGCTTGCCCCAAGGACCCGTTTGCTTTGCCAAGAATTGATCAGGTGATAGACTCCACAGCCGGATGCGAGCTGTTGAGCTTCTTGGATGCATATTCAGGATATCACCAGATCAAGCTGAACCCGGCTGACAGACTGAAGACCGCCTTCATCACACCGTTTGGAGCCTTTTGCTACCTAACCATGACATTCGGCTTGAGGAATGCCGGCGCCACCTTTCAACGTTGCATGCAGAAGTGCCTCCTTAAGCAACTCGGCAGAAACGCCCATGTCTACGTGGACGATGTGGTGGTGAAGACGGAGAAGCATGGAACACTGCTGGAAGACCTCAAGGAGACCTTTGAGAACCTGCGCCGATTCCAGATCAAGCTCAACCCTGAGAAGTGCATCTTCGGAGTACCAGCCGGCCAACTCCTTGGTTTCCTGGTCTCTGAACGCGGCATAGAGTGCAACCCTGTAAAGATCAAGGCCATTGAGAGGATGGAGGCACCCAGCCGGCTGCTGGACGTGCAAAAGTTCACTGGCTGCTTGGCGTCCATCAGCCGATTCATCAGTCGGCTGGGCGAGAAAGCTCTCCCCTTATACCAGCTCGTGAAGAAGACCACTTTTTTTCGAGTGGAACCACAAGGCGGACGAAGCCTTTCTCCAATTGAAGAAGATGTTGACTACTCCACCCATTCTGGTGGCTCCGACTCCTAAGGAGCCCATGCTCCTGTACATCGCTGCCACTAGCCGGGTAGTCAGCACAGTCATTGTAGTGGAACGCAAGGAGGAAGGCAAGGCACTACGTGTAAAGAGACCGGTATATTACCCGAGCGAAGTGCTGTCGACCTCCAAGCAGAACTACCCCCACTACCAGAAGATGTGCTATGGCGTGCACTTTGCCGCCAAGAAGTTGAAGCCTTACTTTCAAGAGCATCCAATCACTATGGTCTGCACAGCCCCACTTGCCGAGATCATCGGAAGCCGAGATGTTTCTGTCCGAGTGGCCAAATGGGCCATAGAGCTGGCTCCCTACACCATCTACTACCAGCCCCGCACCGCCATCAAGTCACAAGCACTGGCCGACTTCCTCGTCGACTGGGCCGAGACCCAGTACCTACCACCAGCGCTCGACTCCACCCATTGGCGGATGCATTTCGACGGCTCCAAGATGTGCACCGGCTTGGGAGCCGGCGTTGTCCTCACTTATCCTAAAGGTGACAAGCTCAAATACGCACTGCAAATCCACTTCGCCGCCTCCAACAACGTCGCCGAATACGAGGCGCTCATTCACGGGCTCCGGCTTGCCGAAGAACTTGGCATTCGCCAGATCCTGTGTTATGGCGACTCGGACTTAGTGGTCTAGCAGTCGTCTGAAGACTGGGACGCCAAAGATGCAAACATGGTGAGTTACCGTTTCCTCGTGCAGCAACTCAGTGGATATTTCGAGGGGTGCGAGTTCCTCCATGTGCCAAGAAACGATAACGACCAAGCAGACGCCTTGGCACGAATCGCCTCTACCCGCCAAGCAATACCATCTGGCGTCGCCCTTCAGCGCCTCCACAAGCCGTCTGTCAGCCTTCACCAGAATCAGACTCCATCTTTGTGCCAGCTCCCCCCGAAGAAGTCGGATCCAATTCCAGAGCCCCAGCAGACGGTACGAGGATTTTGGCAGATGGCTCCAAAGCCGCCACAGTCGAAGCCGGCCCAGGGACTACAGAACCCGGCCCAGGGACCGCGGCGGCCAGCCCAAAGACTCCAGAACTCGGCCCAAGGGATCCACCAGTCGGCCCGGGGACTTCATTAATCCAGCAAGCGGTTGCTGACTCCAGCCCGCCGCCTCCCAGCCCAGCCGCCCTCGTCCAAGTTGCAGTTCTGATAGTCGAAGAAATAGCAGCACCCTCATGGGCCCAGCCCATCCTCAAATACCTAATGAGCAAAGAGCTGCCGACTGATGAGATCTTAGCTCGGCAAGTACAACGCCGAGCTGCAGCCTACACCATAGTCAACAGAGAGCTGGTCAGGCGCAGCGTCACTGGTGTCTACCAACGCTATGTAGAGCCAGAGCAAGGCCAAGCAATTCTCAAAGACATCCATCAAGGCGAGTGCGGCCACCATGCGGCTTCGAGAGCACTCGTCGCCAAAGCCTTCCGACACGGTTTCTTTTGGCCAACGGCCTTAGAAGAGGCCAAGGAATTGGTCCAAAAATGCAAAGGGTGCCAGAAGTTCCGCTCCAAGCCGCATCAGCCGGCTTCTGCACTCAAGCCCATCCCCATTGCCTGGCCCTTCGCAGTTTGGGGCCTAGACATGGTGGGACCATTCGAGACGGCACGAGGTGGCCTAACTCACTTACTTGTCGTGGTGGACAAGTTGACCAAGTGGATAGAAGCAAAGCCAATCAAGAAACTGAATGGTCCGACTGCCGTGACTTTCATCTCCGATATCACAATTCGGTACGGCGTACCACACAGCATCATCACCAACAACGACACAAATTTTGCCAAAGGCACCTTGGCCCGTTTCTGCGCGACACAGGGCATCCGACTGGACCTAGTGCCCGTCGCCCATCCACAGTCAAACATCCAGGTGGAGCAAGCAAACGGCCTCATCCTGTCCGGCATCAAGCCCCGACTGGTCGAGCCTCTGGAGCGTTTGGCTGGCTGCTGGCTCGATGAGTTGCCAGCCGTCCTCTGGAGTCTGCGCACGACTCCAAACAAGTCAACCGGCTTCACGCCTTTCTTCCTCGTCTACGGTGCTGAAGCCGTCATCCCAATGGACATAGAGTTTGATACCCCGTGAGTCACCATGTATACCGAGGAAGAAGCAGAAGAAGCACGTCAAGACGGCGTCGATCTGCTGGAAGAGGGCCGGCTGTTGGCACTCAGCCGGTCCAGCATCTACCAGCAGAGCCTGCGCAGATACTACAACAGGAAGGTCAGGCCGAGATCTTTCCAAGAGGGCGACCTTGTGCTCCGACTGATCCAGCGAACAGCCGGCCAGCACAAGCTATCGGTGCCTTGGGAAGGCCCCTTCATCATCAGCAAAGTGCTGGGCAACGACTCCTACTACCTGATCGACGCTCAGAAGCCCCGAGCACGCAAGAGGGACGACTCCGGCAAAGAGACAGAGCGGCCATGGAATGCAAATCTCCTCCGAAAATTTTACAGTTAAACGCAGTATGTATCACGCTACCTTTTGTATTAAAAGTACCAAGACTTCGGCCCCCCCGAGAAGAGCTCGGGGACTGCCCTCTTTTATCTATGTGATAAGAATTATGCCTTTGAGTATATTACTCTTTGTTATGCCGCTTGGCACTGGGTTCGACTAGTCAGCCCGGGGACTTGCCGCCCTGCGCTATGAAATGCTTCCTGCAGCCGGACAAGTAGTGTGTGGCGCCTAAGCCGTCTCCTGCCAGAAGCCGCAGCTCGCAGAGCGACTGTCTGGTGGGCAGGAGTAAGGAAGAATGGGCGTCCACATGAAAAATGGCTAAGGACTCAAAGCATAAACATAGGTTAAAGCCGGCTTCCAGCCTTTTTTCACAAACCGACTCTTGAACAGTCGGCTTGCTGCTTTCTATCCGACTTGCTAAACAACTCTAAAACGGCTAAGTACCTGCCTTCCCAAAGTGACAAAGAATTTGATCCAGCAACAGTCCGTAGAGCGGTTGTCCGACTGACAAAGACGGTAACTGAGGGAAGGCGGCAAAGGAAAAAGCCAAAAGAGCAATGAGCAAGAAAAGATAGAAGTCGAATGAATATTTACATAACAAAGGCCCTTGGACGAACCTTCGAGCAGAAGTTCAAAATACACCCCGCGGGTGGAATTGTGCGAATTAACAAGTTCTTCAAAGACTATTAAAAACAGATAAAACAAAGATAAGGTGGCAGCCTAGGAGGCGGCAGACGGGTTCGGAGGATCGGAGGAGACGACGGTGTTGGATGTTGGGGCGGCCGGCTGGGCGGTCTCGACTTGATCACCCGGCGGCAGTCAGCTCGGGCGGGCACGGCTCGTTGCTGGAGGCACGGTCGAGCTGAGGCTGGCCGTCCGCTCCGTCTTCCGGTGCCTCCGTCTTGCTTCCATCCTCCGCCTCGTCTTCCTCCTCGACGCTAGAGCCGATCACCTCCGCCGAGTCCTCGCCGTAGTCTGGGTTCATCCCAAACCACTCTAGCGGTACCTCCCCACCGCCTTCAGCCTGCTCAGGGACAAAGATGGTGGTGTCGGTGTACTCGGCGATCGCTGCCGCACGCTTGATAAGGGCGTCTTCCGCGGCTGCCAGCTCCGGCTGGGCCTCTGACCGGAGTGTGGCCAGCCGGTCTAGGTCCAGCCCCGGATACCACGCCTTGACGAATTCCAAGGCTCGGCGCGCTCCAGCCCGGGCCGAGGAACCCTTCCATGCCTCAAGACGGCCAACCGCGACCTCCAACCAGTCGGCAGTCCGACTGGGGGTGCGCGGAGCCTACATGTCTGGCCACAGGGCATCGATCGTTTGGGCGCCGACACGTTGAAGCCGGCGCAGCATCCGGTGGGCCGGCCATAGACGATCCCCAATGCTCAGAATATGCTCATCAAGGGTCCGGGGGGCATCGGTGGCGATCTCCACGCCATTCGCCCTCCGCTCCTCGCGATCAGCCTCGATAGCTTGAATGGCGGCCTACGAGTGGCCGGGGAAGAAGTCTGCCAAGACGGAAAGAATGAAGAACAAGTCAAAAAACCAAGAGTCGGCTCGACCTATAGTCGGCGGCTTGAAGAAGAAAAGCAAAGAAGCTCACCGTCGATGAGGTCCTCGATCTCGTGGAAGCCGGAGGCCAGCATTGCCTCCTTGTCAGTCCAGGAGGAGCGCTCGCTCGTGAACTCGGCCAGGAGGGCGGCCTCCTCCTCTTCCGCCTCCTTCTGCGTCTTCTTAAGCAACTCCTTCTGCTCTGCCAATTGTGCGGTCAGCAGATCGCGCTCTGCGGCGAGCTTGCTACACTCCTCCCCCTTGGCGCGCAACGCGGTGTGGGCTTCGCTCAACTGCTGCTGAAGATTGGCATTGGCCTCTGAAGAGAAAGAAGAAGGAGGGCATTAAGTCATCAAGAGAGAAGGTCGCTGGGGAGATCCGGCCTGACTGCTCAGCAGTCGTCCCGAATCTCGGGGACTACAGCCCGCGGGTGCGCCAGCGCGCCCCCGCAAAGAAGAAAAAGGACTCACTCTGGCTCTCTGACAAGTCGGCGGTCCGCTTGCCCAGCTCTTCAACGTTGCGGTTGAAGGCGGTGACACGGAGGTTGTGATAGTCCTACGACAAGTATTTCAGACAAAAGTTAGTACCCGGAACTCACCAATTGGAGTTCTGGGCCGCCTGCTCAGCAGCCGGCCCGAAACTCGGGGACTACACCTAGTGGGTGCGCTGGCGCGCCCCCACAGAGACGAACAAGAAAACAAAGACAAAGGAGAAAGCATACCCGGATGGCTGCCCGCGACGCCAGGTGCGCATTGGTGCAGTTTTGGATAGCGTCACTCTCAGGCCGCAGCTTTGTCTGGACATCCAGAAGCGCCTGGTTCAGCGAGCCCGTGCCGCCTCCTCGCACCCACCCAATGGGCGCGGCGCTCGTCGCTTCGACGTTTGGGATCGTCGAGCTGGCGGTGCCAGTCTCCAAATGGCGTGGCGCCGAAGTTGCCTTCTCAAGACGGCGGCGCGTTGGCGAGCCGACTTGAAGGAGTAGCCTTGCCACGGCCTCGTCTTCAGTCGGCGGCAAGGGCGGGTCTGCCGGCTGTTTGCCTTGCGCGCTTCTAGACGGCGGCGGTGGCGGCACGACCGCGTCCAGCATGGAGGCGTCGCCGCCGCCCCTCTCCATGGTCGGGAACTCGCCGCCGGCTTCCCCTGACTACCCCATGAACTCCGGGGGCGGCGGCGCAGAGTTCAGAGGGGTGACGAACACTGCCGACTGCCGGTGCACGACTTCCTTAGCCTGCCGCCTTGCCACGACGGCGACCTCGGCCTCCTCCAGCTTTTTCAGGGTGGAGGCCTCCGCCTTCTCAGCCTCCGCTTTCTCCAGGCGGGCGGCCTCTTCCTCCTCGCGCTTCTCCTGCGCGTTCCGCTCCATCGCCTCCCGGAGGTCGGCGGCGGGGTCAATCCGCCGAGTAGTCGCAGACGTCTCCGCCGATCCCATAACGGAGGCGGCGGCAACCCTCTCAAGAGTGAGGGGAGCCCTAATGCGAGGGAAGCATATGAAAGACTCAGACAAGATCAACAAAGAGAAAATAGAGATAAGGGACGGAGGCGCTTACGCAGAGACCAGCGGCGGCTTCTTCACTTCCTTGCGGAAGCGGTTGGCTTTCGCGGCCGCCTCTTCCCGCTTGGTCGCGGCGGCCGCTCCCTTAAACTTCTTCGACCGGCCACCAAGTGTACTCGGCCCGGCCCGGCGCTTCTTCGCGCCGCCTTGAGCGTCCAAGACGGCGGAGGAACTCGCGCTTGGCTGGCCAGCCTTTGGCTGGTGACGCGGGGCGACTTCCCCCTCAGCATCGTCATTAGGCCAGTCGGCGAAAGTGGCCGTAGGCCTGGAGCCACCTGCTTCTCCTCCTCCTCCCTCGGCATCGGCCTCCATAGCCGCCGCCCCCAAGTCAGGATCGTCGACGTTGCTCTCCGCCTGATCGGGGACAAACTGACGAGCCGGCCCCGTGGTGCCGGCCGAAGGAGGGACAAGAGGGTTCTGATTCAAAACAAAAACAGTCAGACTAGACAAGTCAGACTCGGCAACAAAAGAAACAGAAGAAGAAGGAAGATGACTTACAATAGGCAGGGGGTTGGCGCGTGAGTACAGCTCCTTGCCGAACCGCCAATCCACCGAGAGACCGCAGTTCGCGATGTAGTTCACCGAGTTCGCCACCTCCCCGTGAGGCATATCCTTGGAGCACATCCGACTCGGGTCCCGATGACCACTCATCTGGCAGATCAGGTGAGGTCGGCCTTGGAGTGGGAGGACTCGGCGCGCCACGAAGGCGGCTAGCAAGTCGGCCCCGGTCAAGCCCTCCGACTGCGTCAGCACTCGGTGTCGCGCGACGGTGGCAGCACCAGCAGGAGACAACGTCCTGGCTCGGTGTGGCCAGCTAGGGAGCCTTCCAGCCAGCATGCCGGCTTCGTAAGCCGGCAGGTTGACCCAGTCGCCTTCTGGGGTGACGTTCTTCACATAAAAATAGGACCGCTGCCACATCTTCACCGAATTAATCAGTGCGATGGTGGGAAACGGATCGTCGGCCATTGATCTCCGCATCGCGATAAATGCACCGCACTGTGCCGGCACGCCAGGGGCGTGTGTGCCGAGCTTGGACTGGAAGAACTCACCCCAGAGCTCGATGGTGGGGAGAATGCGGAGGAAGCCTTCGCATAGGGTGGCGAAGGCAGCCAGCAGCACCACCGTGTTCGGAGTAAGGTGGTGCGGCTGGAGCCCGTGGAACTCCAAGAAGGAGCGGAAGAAGCCGCTCGCCGGCAGCCCCAGGCCACGCATAAGGTGCGAGCGGAATATGACCCGCTCGCCCTCCTCCGGTGCCGGCGATATTTCCCCCTCCGGCGTGAGGTGGACCCGCACTAAGCCCCTGCCGGGCAGCCGCCGTGTCTTGCGGAGGATCTCGACATCGTCGTCATCGACCTCAGAGCCGTCCCACACTCTGGAGTGCACAGCAGGAGGCGCGGTGGCGGAGGAAGAGCTGATCACTGCGGGCGCGGCGTGGTTCGGAGCAGCAGCAGCGAGAGGAAGAAGAAGCAAGAGGGAGCGAAAGGGAGTAGGGCGCATGGGCGCGCGTGCGTCGCCGCCCCCTACCCCCGCCTAGTTGTAGTCTCGTGGGCTGAGAAGCTGAGGTGGCGGTCGTGGGATTAACTGCGCCTAAGGACCCGACGACCCCCACGATTTACCACATGAAGTTACTGCATGCAATAACGCACGGGAACCCCAACCGTCCGCACGACCACAGCGGATCCGTTCACACGCCGAGGCGCGGTAGTGGCGGGCCGCACCTATAGGCCTGTCACGTCGCGTGCATGGGTGGGTAGACTGGCTCCGCCACGTGGCGCCTCGCGACGGGTCCACAACGGGCGGTAACCCGGAGGCTTATTAGGCACGCCGCCTGGACTCCGCCGCGACGTTCAAACTTTTTTAGGGGCAAGTCGGCCTTAAGCAAGTCCGGCTCCAACTAGTCGGCTTCACAGAAGACGGCTAGCGAGGCCCAGATCCGACCGCCGGAAAGAAGAAACTGTTGAGGCTCGTCGACATATCGCCCTCGGTGCCTCACCAGCTTCGGGGACTACTGTCGGAGTAATGGGCCGCGGGTAGGCTAACCTAGGCCCAGAACCTTTCAAGACATCGGGGTAGGCTACACCCCTCAAGACCCCAGGACGAAGAGCCGCCATCTGAGAGTCGGCTGCGAGGCAGCCGACTGCCCACTCGCGGCCAAGTCCTGAGGATGACTTCAGGATGAGCCGACTCCTGACTGGCGACTTCCAGAGAAGCCGGCCATGGGGAGTCGGCCCGCGACACCAACAACCCCCATGCCCTCATAAAGAGGGACGAGGCGGGGAGTGGCCACAGTAAGGTCCACTCCTACACTTTTCTAAGGGCAGGCGTGGCCACAGTACGCCATACCCATGGAGATCTTCGCCCGGCACGACACTGTTGCCATGCCGGCCCTAACGTCAGCCCCAGAGGGCGGAGTCCTGTGCCCACGACGGCCTGCCGGTACGACCCAGGGACGACGGGTCCCACCAGTTGGCGGATGTATGGAAGACGGCGAGAGCGCTACCAGTCGGCCCAGTTGGGAGTCGGCCCCCAGGAGTCGGTCGACCCCTCCCACGACAGGGAGTCGGCCCAGTTGGGAGTCGGCCCCCAGGAGTCGGCCGGCCCCTCCCACGGGCCCCACGCGCCATTAACCAGACACGACAGGGAGTGTCCATAGTGATTGCCCGCCAGACGGCGGAGCTGTCACCACGACCCCATGACCAAGCCCGTGTCATTAGAGGCATGGCTACAGTAATCTACAGCTGGCAAGACCCGCCCGCGGCGGACGCGGCCTATCGGCTCCGTACTGAGCCAGTCGACGGGGCCCACCAGTCGGCGGGCCCCAGGAGTCGGCGGATAAGACGACGGCCAGAGAGACTGGTGGCTGGCCCCGCGTCCAGCCGGATTACCATTGTACCCCTGGGGGGTAGGCCTATATAAACCCCCCAGGGCACCCACGCAAAGGGTTGGAATACATTAGCACTAGACTAGATCATATAGGAAGGAGAGAGCTAGCCTTGCCTTCTCCTACCTCCAGGAAACAGCTCAAGGAGCAACCGTGTACACACTTTGCCATAGTGATCATGCGGAGACCTCGAAGAGCAGCAGTAGGGGTATTACCTCCACGGAGAGCCCCAAAACTGGGTAAGATTCGCCGGCGTGCATGCCTTCGCCTTATCCCATTTCCAGGCACCGGCGACATTCTACTCGCCCCCACCATGATAAGCCATCCTTTGGCATATGTCGCACCCAACCCCCGACAGCAGAATTGCCATGGTGTTATTTATGTGCATAAACAAAAGTTCTCGGAATGACCAGAAACTCCATGGAGCGTCTTTTTAGAAATAATAAAACATACTGGAAAAAGATCAAGACCAGGGGCCCACACCCTAGCCACGAGGGTGGGAGCGCGCCTGCCCCCCTGGGCGCGCCCCCTACCTCGTGGGCCCCCTGGAGCTCCTCCGACCTCAACCCCAACTCTATATATTCACTTTTGGGGAGAAAAAATAGAAGAGAAGGATTCATCGCGTTTTACAATACGGAGCCGCCGCCAAGCCCTAAAACCTCTCGGGAGGGCTGATCTGGAGTCCGTTCGGGGCTCCAGAGAGGGGAATCCACCACCGTTGTAACGCCCACGATGCGGCTATATCTCCCATGTGTCGAAGCACGAATTAGAGGCATAACTACATTATAAGCAATGTCGCAGAAGACTACCCCAAATGCTACACAGATCCCCGATCGTCCCAACTAGGCTCCACTACTGATCAACTGAAACGAAACAACACAATGAATGAGATCTTCATCGAGCTCCTCCTTGAGCTCGGTTGCGTCACCTACACGGTATCATCGGCACCTGCAAACTGGTTTTGGAAGTATCTGTGAGTCACGGGGACTCAGCAATCTCACACCCTCGCGATCAAGACTATTTAAGCTTATGGGTAAGGTAATGGTATGAGGTGGAGCTGCAGCAAGCGACTATCATATTTGGTGGCTAACATATACGCAAAAGAGAGCGTGAAGAGAAGGCAAAGGCACGGTCGAACAACTATGATCAAGAAGTGATCCTAGAACAACCTACGTCAAGCATTACTCCAACACCGTGTTCACTTCCCGGAACCCGCCGAGAAGAGACCATCACGGTTACACACGCGGTTGGTGCATTTTAATTAAGTTAAGTTTCAGGTTTTCTACAACCAGACGTTAACAAATTCCCATCTACCCATAACCGCGGGCACGGCTTTCGAAAGTTCAAATCCCTGCAGGGGTGTCCCAACTTAGCCCATCACAAGCTCTCACGGTCAATGAAGGATATTCCTTCTCCCAAGACAATCCGATCAGACTCGGAATCCCGGTTACAAGACATCTCGACAATGGTAAAACTAAACCAGCAAAGCCACCCGAATGTGCCGACAAATCTCGATAGGAGCTGCACATATCTCGTTCTCAGGGCACACCGGATGAGCAAGACGTCGGGTAGGCCAGCCCAGAGTTGCCCCTGGTAGCCATCGGATGTCGTTCAGTTTGGACCAACACTTAGACAGGCACTGGTCTGGGGGGGGGGGGTTAAAATAAAGATGACCCTCGGGATGCGCGACTCCCAGGGGAAAAAGGCTAGGTGGCGAATAGTAAAACCAAGGTTGGGCCTTGCTGGAGGAGTTTTATTCAAAGCGAACTGTCAAGGGGTTCCCATATAACCCAACCATGTGAGGAACACAAAAATCCGGGAACATAATACCGATATGACGGAAACTAGGGCGGCAAGAGTGGAACAAAACACCAGGCATAAGGCCAAGCCTTCCACCCTTTACCAAGTATATAGATGCATTAATTAAATAATAGATATTGTGATATCCCAACAAAATATCCATGTTCCAACAAGGAACAACTCCAATCTTCACCTGCAACTAACAATGCTATAAGAGGGGTTGAGCAAAGCGGTAACATAGCCAAACAACGGTTTGCTAGGATAGGGTGGGTTAGAGGCTTGGCTTAACAATATGGGAGGCATGATAAGCAAGTGGTAGGTATCGCAGCATAGGCATAGCGAAAGAGCGAGCAACCAGCAAGCAAAGATAGAAGTGATTTCGAGGGTATGGTCATCTTGCCTGAAATCCCGCAAGGAAGAAGAACGAGTCCATGAAGAAGATAAACGAACGTAGACGAACGGATCCTCACAAGCGCGACGTTATCGGAACTAACCCGAAGAAGCAACACCGGAAAGAAAGCAAACAACATAGTAAACAACCACCACATAAACATGGCATGATGCACAATCAAGTATGATGCATGTCCGGTTTTAAATATGCATGGCATGGCAAAGTGCACAAACAACACTACAAGTTAAGTGGAGCTCAATATGCATCGAGATGCATATTGACAAACACCACAATCCATTATTTAGTTCACTCTTAGTTAGGTACTCACCAATATTAAATGTTGGTTAACATGGCAAGGGTGAAGCATAACAAAACTATACTATCTAAACAATTTAAATGCGGCCGGATATAACAAACAACAAATCTGGTAAATCCCCATATGCATTAGTAATTTAAAAGAAAACAACAATTTAAACATTTTAATTGTTGTTATTATGATGCGGATGACATGGAAAAGTTTATGCAATTTTTATTAAAGTTGACAAGAGCAAAAAGAAGCATTTGTAATCGTGGCGGAAACGAAAGGGGTGCCAATATAATGACAGCGGAAATGGTGCCACGGCAACATTTCGATTCTGATAGCTCACGGAGATACCGGTGCAAAAGGAAAAGTGACGGGAGCGTGACATGCGATAGAAGGTGGGGTGATCCCGGTAACCGGGTTCCCACGAGACGACGACATGGCAACGGGGAACATGCAAGAAACACGCCGGGCACGATGCAACTGCGAGCATTTCATACAACATATGCATTCGTCCATGGGCGGTCGTTTCGGGGTTATACCTTCGAAGCGTGCGTTATCGGAGCGGTTCGGGTCAAGCGGTGTAGTCGTTCACGATCGTCGTGGGAAGTAGTGGTACTCGGCGATGGTTGAGGAAGTAGTTTGTTCACGCGACAGTATTCGAACTTGACGGTTCCAAGCTCTTCGAGGGTCGTCGTGGTACTTGGGGTCTTCGGACCCGCCGGTCTCGTTCTTGCGACGTTAGTTGAACTTGACATATCCGAGGGATCTGGGTGTCGCGGTGCTTGGCGTTCTTGACAATTCCGAAGACGGCGGTAGATGTACTTGGTGCCAATATGGTATTCGGGTACTTGACGACTCCGGACGGGGCAACAAAATATAGTCGAACTTGACGTTTCGGTGTTGTAGTGGAACGAACGTCCATGTAGCCTTGCCGGTGTAGGTACTTGACGGTATCCGTGCGTAGAGGTACTTGGCAGTTTCATGTAGACGAACTTGAGGTACTTCGGGGCAGAGGTCGCGACGTTGCAACGATGGTCTCGATGCATCCAGATCGAAACAAGGCCAAATGGCCTCGGCCATTGCAGATCAAAGCAGCGGTCGTACTCATCCTCCCGCGAGCAGAGACGAGGGTACCATGAAGACCTACGAGGAGTAGCAACAACAAGGGCGTCGGGGAGGCCTAGCACGGCGCCGGAGACGGAAACGGGTGGAAAACGAGGTTCCCCGGCAGCAGGGATGACATCTGGCGATCCTTGGGCCGGTGGCTCGATGCAGGGCGCAGGAGGAGGCAAAAAATGGTGCTGCGGTGGCCTGCTGGTCTTGGACGGCGGCAACAAGCAGGAGAAGGAGGAGGGCAGCAGCGGGCAACGGCGTCCATGGGCCTCAGCAGCAGGGGCGCGGTCATGGCGGGGCTACGATGTGGAAGAGGTGAGGTCGGGTCGAGGCGCAGGGGCCCTTGGCGAGGAGAAGCAGAGACGGCAAGGTAGTGGAGGTGCAGCACCGGGGCGCTCAAGACCGAGCGAGGAAGGCTGCGGGAATGGGACGGAGGAGGTGCTGCGCGGGGCAGGGGTGGCGCTGGTCTGGGCGGAGATGAGGTGCTCTCCTGGCGTTGGAAGTGTGCGTGTATGCGGCGCTGCGGGCGAGGGAAGAACGGGGAGATGGGGATCGATGGAGAAGTGACTGTGGGCCAGCGAGCGAAAAGAGTGGCGGTGCGAGGGAAGCAGGAGGGGATCGAGAGAGTTGAGGATCGGGCACTGCGTGCAGGCTAGGGTTCGGTAGATAGGGGCCGGATGGGCCTTAGAGGCCGGCGGCTGGGCCTTAGGCCACTTAGGTGGGGAGAGGGAAAAGATCAGGAGGCCTGCTGGCTGTTGGGCTCCTTCTCTCTCTTACTCTTTTCAAAACAGAAAATAAAGAGAAAGAAAAAGGGAAGAAAAGAAAGGTTAGAGAAAGAGTTGGGCACAAGGATAATTTTCACGGACCCATAAAAATATGCATGGTCCAAGAAAATTAGAAGTGGCAAGATCGTAAGATAAGAATTCAAACTCATTTGATTTTAATCAAATGGTTTGAACTAGGGCTAGGGTTTTGAAGTGCACCAGAAATGTTGAGAATTTAGGTGGAGCTCAGGGAAGTGACGAAAGAAATTACAGGAAAAGTTTGGGGACCAAACTTGAAGCGGAAAGGGGCATGTGATAAATTGCAAGTGTGTTATAGGTGAATTCCAAAAGAATGGAAATATTTAATATAGCTCCCTAATATTGGGAGGATAATGTTATAAAGAGAAGTCACTCTTCCCTCGATTTAAATGGATCAAAGATCCACACAAATTATTTAGTTGAGATGCAAAAAGACTTATGACATGATGCAATGCACATGATGCAACGAACCAAAACGAAACACCCGACAACACTCGAAAACATGGAAGGCATCTGAAGCTCTAGTCTTGGGGCGTTACAGCCGTCGTCATCATCCTCCATCCTCCATCACCAATTTCATGATGCTCACCGCCGTGCGTGAGTAATTCCATTGTACGCTTGCTGGACGGTGATGGGTTGGATGAGATTTATCATGTAATCGAGTTAGTTTTATTAAGGTTTGATCCCCAGTATCCACTATGTTCTGAGATTAATGTTGCCATGACTTTGCTATGCTTAATGCTTGTCACTAGGGCCCGAGTGCCATTATTTCAGATCTGAACCTATTATGTTTTCATCAATATATGAGAGTTCTTGATCCCATCTTTTAAGTCTATAGTCACCTACTATGTGTTGTGATCCGGCAACCCCGAAGTGACAATAATCGGGACCACTCCTGGTGATGACCGTAGTTTGAGGAGTTCATGTATTCACTATGTGTTAATTCTTTGGTCTGGTTCTCTATTAAAAGGAGGCCTTAATATCCCTTAGTTTCCGCTAGGTCCCCGCTACCACGGGAGGGTAGGACAAAAGATGTCATGCAAGTTCTTTTCCATAAGCACGTATGACTATATTCAGAATACATGCCTACATTACATTGATGAATTGGAGCTAGTTCTGTGTCACCCTAGGTTATGACTGTTACATGATGAACCGCATCCGGCATAATTCTCTATCATCGATCCGTTGCCTACGAGCTTTCCATATATTATTTTTCGCTTATTTACTTTTTCGTTGCTATTGTTACAATCACTACAAAATACCAAAAACATTACTTTTGTTATTGCTACCATTACCACTATTATCATATTACTTTGCTACTAAATACTTTGCCGCAAATATTAAGTTTCCAGGTGTGGTTGAATTGACAACTCAGCTGCTAATACTTGAGAATATTCTTTGGCTCCCCTTGTGTCGAATCATGTAGCGACCCGACCCGAATGGATCAAGTCTACTGTGCTCCGGTGTCATCCCTGGATCAGTAATACTGACACCACACAGTACTTCGAAGGATTTATAGCAGAGTGGCAATCACACACTTATTACAACGATGTCTCAAAGAGAACTTATTACAATAAATATGGCTTAAGGCCATCTATTATCGATAACAGCGGAAGACTTGGAAGATAAATGGGTCCATCAACTCCAACGGCATCACCGAGTATAGAACCACGACCTAAAAGCACCTTAATCGTCGTCTGAAAAGTCTGCAACATTAACGTTGCAGCCCGAAAACGGGTTAGCACATGGAATATGCTGGCAAGGTAACACATAGAGAGTAATGGAATGTAACAGCTATACTATATGCATATTTGGCTGGTGGAAAGCTCTAAGGTTACAGTTTTGCGTAAAGCCAGTTTTTCCCTACTGCAAAGGAATAAATTTTATTTAACTATCATGGT
Organism: Triticum monococcum; assembly: GCA_034509565.1. Lineage (NCBI taxonomy): Eukaryota > Viridiplantae > Streptophyta > Magnoliopsida > Poales > Poaceae > Triticum > Triticum monococcum. The sequence goes on from CM067843.1 coordinate 484,226,463, forward strand.
GGTTGTTAAACATTGAGAATGGTTGACAGCATTCTCAATCCCAATTAAAAGTAGTCATCAATAACCCAACAATATTAATTTAGAATTAACATGATGAGATTCACATGATATTCAAGTACTAGATACTCAAGATGTCCATAACCGGGGACACGACTAATCATGATTAGTTTATTACACTCTGCAGAGGTTTGCACACTTTTCCCCACAAGACTCGATCGCCTCCGTTGGATTTCTCACACTACTGGTGTTTGAGAAACGGATGACCGAGACACAGTCTTTCAGAAGCGCTAGCACCTTACGATGGATAGACCGGTACACCTACTTTCCCCTACATCTGCTAGTCTACCCTGTAAGAGTTCGCACGACTTAGTCAACTATGCCAGAGCCCATATTGGCTTGTGGCTGCACACGTAAGTATTTAGCATGAAAGATCTTATGATCCCTTTGAGCCTGGGTGGCGGTCCAAAGAAAAACAGGCAAGTCCTGATAGACATCAGGTGCCTCAATCCACCCAGATGTGTGTTTAAGTTGCCACCTTAGATAAACCATTAAAATTATCAATCTCACATCTGTCATGGATATCACTCACCCAATCCACGTCTACTAGCATAGCATGGCATAATAAGCAAACGTAGAAGTAACTCCCAAAGGTTTCATGATAAACAGGTAATAGGTACTACCTCATCTACTTCCCATCCCACAATTTAATTAGATCCTAATCATGCAATGTGTGAGGATTGATCTAATGCAATAAAACTGGGTTGTAGAAAAGGTATGATCAAAGTGTTACTTGCCTTGCTGATGATCCGCGAGTCCTAAAGATTCGAAGTAACAGGCAGCGCAATCCGGGTAATCTATCGCAGACAAACAACAAGCATACAATAAGTACTCATCTAATGCACAGGTAAAACTCAAACAAGAGATCGAACCAGAAAGTTCAACTTAAGAACTCCGGTTGCAAAGAAAGAACGAACCTAACAAAGAAACGGAAAACAAACGGCGGAAGAAAACATCTCGGTTCTAGCAAGTTGAAACTAGGTCAAGTTTTACAGTAGCAAAAACTTAGTTAAAGTTGATTAGTCGGAACGGTGGTTTCGAAATGAAACTCCAGGCGCTTGAATCACCTGATTCCGATAAACGAGCGAGAAGATAAACTAGAACGAAGATCGGATCTGAGATCGCGATCACGGAATAAATCCGACGAAAAGAAAAAGAAGAACGGTTAGACGAACGGACGTTCGTTAACCTAGAATAATCCGGTGATCATGTTTATTAGGACGAACGGTCCGGCGAACGGTCACTAGGCAACTAAACCGGAAAAGAAAACGAATCCGATCTAGGGTTTCAGAAGAAAATCGAAACAAGAATCGAAAAGAAAACGAATCGGAAGAAAAGAAAAGAATTGGAACGGTTTATAAGAAAAACCGAACCGAGGGATAGAAGAGATGCGGCGCGGGGTTACCTCCGGCGAGGGGCTCCGGCGGCGGCGAGGTTGGGCGGCGGCGGCGCGGCGCTAGAGCGGCGGCGGCCGCGGTGTAGGGTGGCGGCGGCGCGGGGTGGGGCGCGGCTTGGGATTGGGGCTTGGTGGTGTGGGGTTTAGAGGGGGGGTGGGGGTATTTAAGAGGAGGAGGAGGAGAGGAAACTTGGGGGAGGGGGCAAGAAAAAGAGAAGGAAAGGAAAGAGGAAAAATGAGTCCTAGTGGGACTCCACTTGGGGGCGGCGGCGGCCTCCTTGGCGCGCTAGGCGCTGGCGCGGCGCGGCGGCCTGGCCTGGCCGGCCGGCCTGCTGGCTGGGCCTTGGCCCAGGGCGCTGCGGGATTTTTTTTAAAAATGGTTACGCGCGCAGAAAAACAAATAAAAGAACATCTAAACGAACTCCAAAATTTCTAAAGTAAATTTTCCCCGACTCCTAAAAATGAGTCGAACAAAAAGAACTTTTCTCCGGACCTAAAATGCAAATTTTGAAAATGCCCATTTTCCCTATCCAAAAAAAGGCAAATAAACTCCGACGAATCCAATGATCCTTTCTTCAAAATTTGAGAAGACTCAAATATGAAAAATAACGAAATCTCCAACTCTCTCCGAGGGTCCTTGAGTTGCGTGAAATTTCTCGGATCGACAAAATGCAAGAAAATATGATATGCATGATGATCTAGTGTATAACATGCAAAATTGAAAATTTGGGATGTTACAAACCTACCCCCCTTAAGATGAATCTCGCCCTCGAGATTCGGGTTGGCTAGAAAATAGGTGAGGTTGGTCCTTGAGCAAATCTTCTTCTCTCTCCCAGGTGGCTTCATCCTCTGACTGGTGGTTCCACTGAACTTTGCAAAACTTGGTAACCTCACTGCGGGTAACTCTGCTGGCATAATCGAGAATCTTTACTGGTTTCTCTTCATATGTTACGTCGTCCTTCAACTGAATTGCTTCAAGCGGCATTGTATGTCTTAACGGTACCTCCGCCATCTCGGCGTGACATTTCTTCAGCTGAGAAACATGGAATACGTCATGAACTCCTGACAGTCCCTCTGGTAATTCCAACTTATAAGCGACTTCTCCCATACGTTGCAAGATCTTATATGGTCCAACGAAACGCGGTGCTAATTTTCCCTTAACTCCATAGCGCTTAACTCCTCGAAGTGGGGATACTCGGAGATAAACTCTGTCTCCGGTTTCGTAAACTGTCTCCTTGCGTTTAGAATCTGCGTAGCTCTTCTGCCTGGATTGGGCTACCTTGAGCCTATCGCGAATCAACTTCACCTTCTGTTCAGACTCTTTAATCAAATCGGGTCCAAACAACTGACGGTCTCCAACTTCGTCCCATGACAACGGTTTCCTGCACCTCCTTCCGTACAAAGCTTCGAAAGGTGCCATCTTCAAACTGGTTTGGTAGCTGTTGTTATAAGAAAACTCCGCATACGGCAAGTTATCGTCCCAACTAGATCCATAATCTAGTGCACAAGCTCTCAGCATATCTTCGAAAATCTGATTGACTCTCTCAGTCTGTCCATCTGTCTGTGGATGAAAAGCGGTGATGAACTCTAGCCTGGTTCCCAAAGTTTCATGCAACTGATTCCAAAACTTTGAGGTAAATTGGGTTCCTCTGTCTGATACAATACTCCTTGGAACTCCATGCAAACAAATGATCCTAGTCATGTATATCTTTGCCAACTTAGCACTGGTGTAAGTGGTCTTAACTGGAATGAAATGTGCTACCTTCGTCAAACGATCAACTACTACCCATATCGAGTCATATCCTGCCTTCGTCCTGGGTAGTCCTGTGATAAAATCCATGCCTATCTTATCCCACTTCCATTCGGGTATCGGCAATGGTTGTAACAATCCGGCTGGCTTCTGATGTTCTGCCTTCACTCTATGACATACATCACAAACTGCTACATATGTTGCAATATCCTTCTTCATTCCGGTCCACCAGAATGTCTCCTTCAAATCCAAATACATCTTGGTATTTCCTGGGTAAATTGAATAGGGTGAATCATGTGCCTCTTATAGAATCAACTTCCTGATCTCCGGGTCATTTGGCACGTAAACATGGTCCTCAAACCATAGGGTATCGTGCTCATCCTCATGAAATCCCTTTGCTTTTCCTTTGCTTAGTTTCTCCTTTATAGCAGCAATCTCCTTGTCAGATTTCTGAGCCTCTCTGATTTTATCCATCAATGTTGACTGAATCTCCAATGCTGTTACATAGCCTTTCGGAACTATCTCTAAACTTAGTCCACGAAGGGTTCCTGCTAACTCCCTGGGTATTTCTCCCGTCATTAATGTATTGACATGGCTCTTACGGCTCAATGCGTCAGCTACTACATTAGCTTTTCCGGGATGGTAATGCAATCTCATATCGTAATCCTTGATGAGCTCCAACCATCTCCTTTGTCTGAGATTCAACTCCTTCTGCGTGAAAATGTACTTCAAACTCTTGTGATCCGTGTACACCTCACAATGATTTCCAATGAGGAAATGTCTCCATGTCTTTAATGCATGCACTACGGCTGCTAACTCCAAATCATGTGTGGCGTAATTCAACTCATGAGGCTTCAGTTGTCGTGAAGCATACGAAACAACTCTCCCTTACTGCATAAGCACTGCTCCAAGTCCTCGACGTGAAGCGTCGCAATACACCTCATAATCCTTGGTCTAATCTGGCAAAATCAACACTGGTGAGGTAACCAATCGCTTCTTCAACTCCTGAAAACTAGCCTCACACTCCTCAGTCCATTTGAACTTGGTATCCTTCTTCAACAACTCCGTCATAGGCTTCGCAATCCTTGAAAAGTTCTCAATGAATCTCCGTTAGTATCCTGCGAGTCCAAGAAAACTCCAGATCTCTCCAACTGTCGTTGGTGCTTCCCATTTGGTTACGGTCTCAACCTTTGCTGGGTCAATTGTTATCCCTTCTCCAGATATAACGTGTCCGAGGAATCCTACTTCCTTCAACCAAAACTCACATTTGCTAAATTTGGCATATAACTGATGTTCCCTTAGTTTCTCCAATACCAAACGCAAATGTTCCTTATGCTCTTCTTCATTCTTCGAATAAACCAGGATATCATCAATGAACACTACGACGAACTTATCCAAAAACTCCATAAACACTTTGTTCATCAGGTTCATAAAATAGGCAGGCGCGTTAGTCAATCCGAATGACATAACGGTATACTCATACAGTCCATATCTTGTGGTGAAAGCTGTCTTCGGAATATCCTGCTCTCGAATCTTCAACTGGTGGTACCCTGATCGCAAATCGATCTTGGAAAACACTTTAGCTCCTTGCAAACGATCAAATAGATCATTAATCATTGGCAGTGGGTACTTGTTCTTGATGGTTACTTCATTCAATCCACGGTAATCAACAACCATCCGTAATGATCCATCCTTCTTCTCCACTAGAAGTACGGGTGATCCCCAAGGCGAAGAACTTGGGCGAATGTAACCTTTCTCCAATAACTCCTTAATCTGATTCTTAATTTCTACCAAATCCTTTGCTGGCATCCGGTATGGTCTCTTTGATATAGGGCCTGTTCCTGGCAATAACTCAATCAAAAACTCAATGTCTCTATCCGGTGGTATGCCTGGCAACTCTTCCGGAAATACATCAGGGTAATCCTTCACCACTAGTACTTGCTCCTGCACAACTCCTGTTAGGCAATTTACTTGTGTCCTATTTGGCACATGCCGGGATACATACTTGATCCTTCTTCCTTCTGGCGTTGTAAGTAAAATTGAATTACTAGCACAATCAATGTTTCCTCCATACATCGACAGCCAATCCATACCAAGGATTACATCCAAACCTTGGGATTCTAGAATGATTAAATCTGTTGGGAAAACATGCCTTCCTATGCTTAATGGCACTTGAAAGCATCCTTGACTGGCCATGTATTCTGCTCCTGGCGATCTTACTAGCATAGGGGTTTTAAGAATCCTAGTGGGTAGGCTATATTTTTCCACAAATCCCCTTGATATGTATGAATGTGATGCACCAGTATCGAAAAGAACGAGTGCGGTAAATGACTTAACCAAAAACATACCGATTACTGCTTCGGGCTGATCCTCAACCTCCTCCACGTTAACGTGGTTCACCTGTCCCCTATTGAAAGGGTTCGGCTTCTTCCCTGAGCTTCCATTGCCATTTCCATTCTGGCCTTCAGGACATTCATTGGCATAATGTCCGGTCTTGGAACACTTGAAACAGGTGACTTGACTCAGATCTCTCTTGGCTGGGGTTGATGGGATGGTACGATTCTGGCCGTTGCTTCCTCCATTCCCATTACCATTCTTGTGGCCATTGTGGTTGTGCGAACTACCTCCTCCATGGGTATGCTGAAACTAAAATCCTGACTTAGGTGTAAAATGGGGCTTCTACTGGGCTCCAGAGTTATACTTCCCCTGTCCATACTTCCTCTTGCGGTTCTCAATCTGCTGTTGCTTCCCTTCAATCATGATGGCACGATCTACCAGCTCCTGGTAGTTGTTGAAACTTGCTACCATCAACTGCATACTCAACTCATCATTCAATCCTTCCAGAAACTTCTCATGCTTGGTTGCATCCGTAGCAACGTCATCTGGGGCATAACGTGCTAACTTGCTGAAGTCGTCAACATACTGGCCAACTGTCCTTCCTCCTTGGCGTAAGTTGCGAAACTCACGCTTCTTCATGGCCATGGCTCCTGCTGAAACATGTGTAGTGCGGAAAGCTTGCTGAAACTGATCCCATGTGACAGTGTCAACCGGGAAGGTGGCTGTGAAATTCTCCCACCATGCTACCGCGGGTCCTTCTAACTGATGTGCGGCAAACTTCACTTTCTCACCATCTGTGCATCCTGCAGTGGTCAACTCCCTTCCTATCTTGCGGATCCAATCGTCTGCTACTATCGGCTCGATGCTACTGGAAAACACCGGCGGATTCAGCCTAAGGAAATGGGCTAAGTGGTCAACAGGTGGTGGTGGTGGAGGTGGGTTGTTGTTGTTGTTGTTGTTCTGCTGATTCTGAACTAACATCTGCATCAATTGATTCTGCTGCTGGATCAACTGAGTGAGCTCCAGTGGAAATCCATTGTCATGTCTCGGAGGCATCTGAGGGTTTAGAAAAGATGAGATATAAGAATAGAGAGAGGTCTAAAGAGAAAACACTACCCCAATGCACATGAGCAATTCACACAAAATCACTTCATTCAATCAAACAAGGGCTTACAATCGATCTAGCTATCACAAAAGTGCTCGAACTATTGTGTTTACATGGGGGAATACTACTAATATTTGGTGGTCATCTAGAAATTTGAATCGGTGGAAGACTCCATGATGTCCGCTCTAGCTTCGTCTTCAAAGTCGGGTTCACTTGGATCCGAATCGGTGTCGTCGATGATGATGTAGTTGTCCGAACATGCGACGTACATGTCTTCCTTCGTGGATGCTAACTCCCTCTTGAGTTCTTCAATCTCTTGCTTAAGATCGCAGTTGTGTCTTGCTAGAGCTACGATCTCGTCCATGTAGTCCTTGCGTGTAGCCTTCAGTTCTCCTTCTAGCTCGATGATCCTTGCCTTCGCATTCTTCAACTCTATCATATCATTGCACAGCTGGTTCTCGTGGCATCGAATGTGCTGGTTTAACTCCTGGATGAAAGCTGCAATGGATCTATCCTTCTTGGTGCTGACTAATTCCCATTGTTCATCTCGGCGTCCGCAAATCTGGTAGATAGTGTCCTTGAGGTCTTCTTGATAAACTTCTCCAATGCGTCCGATGGTGATATGGGCTGCCATGCTCTTTCCCAGACTCCAGGTTGGTGCATTGAAAACACTATCTATGGGCTTTGTGATTGGCGCGAATGTCCTTCCCAGAACGTGATCTTGAATCTTCCAGCGTTCCTCTTCAGGTAGAGTGGCGTCGAAGGTTCCCGTGAAGCTTGGTAATCCAATGTTTAGGTACTTGGTGACTTCCTTCAAGTGAAATCCAAAAGGTGTGCCTTCATCTGGTTGAGCGTACTTAATCTTCGCGTCCTTCATCCTAAAGAGTCGAAAAGATGAGGAGTTAGAAAATGAGGAGAGAATAGTGATCTATGGCTTTAACTTAGTGGTCATGTCCTACAGTCAGCGTGTGCTCTGATACCATCTCTGTAGCGACCCGACCCGAATGGATCAAGTCTACTGTGCTCCGGTGTCATCCCTGGATCAGTAATGCTGACACCACACAGTACTTCGAAGGATTTATAGTAGAGTGGCAATCACACACTTATTACAACGATGTCTCAAAGAGAACTTATTACAATAAATATGGCTTAAGGCCATCTATTATCGATAACAGCGGAAGACTTGGAAGATAAATGGGTCCATCAACTCCAACGGCATCACTGAGTATAGAACCACGACCTAAAAGCACCTTAATCATCGTCTGAAAGTCTACAACATTAACGTTGCAGCCCGAAAACGGGTCAGCACATGGAATATGCTGGCAAGGTAACACATAGAGAGTAATGGAATGTAACAGCTATACTATATGCATATTTGGCTGGTGGAAAGCTCTAAGGTTACAGTTTTGCGTAAAGCCAGTTTTTCCCTACTGCAAAGGAATAAATTTTATTTAACTATCATGGTGGTTGTTAAACATTGAGAATGGTTGACAGCATTCTCAATCCCAATTAAAAGTAGTCATCAATAACCCAACAATATTAATTTAGAAGTAACATGATGAGATTCACATGATATTCAAGTACTAGATACTCAAGATGTCCATAACCGGGGACACGGCTAATCATGATTAGTTTATTACACTCTGCAGAGGTTTGCGCACTTTTCCCCACAAGACTCGATCGCCTCCGTTGGATTTCTCGCACTACTGGTGTTTGAGAAATGGATGACCGAGACACAGTCTTTCAGAAGCGCTAGCACCTTACGATGGATAGACCGGTACACCTACTTTCCCCTACATCTGCTAGTCTACCCTGTAAGAGTTCGCACGACTTAGTCAACTATGCCAGAGCCCATATTGGCTTGTGGCTGCACACGTAAGTATTTAGAATGAAAGATCTTATGATCCCTTTGAGCCTGGGTGGCGGTCCAAAGAAAAACAGGCAAGTCCTGATAGACATCAGGTGCCTCAATCCACCCAGATGTGTGTTTAAGTTGCCACCTTAGATAAACCATTAAAATTATCAATCTCACATCTGTCATGGATATCACTCACCCAATCCACGTCTACTAGCATAGCATGCATAATAAGGAAACGTAGAAGTAACTCCCAAAGGTTTCATGATAAACAGGTAATGGGTACTACCTCATCTACTTCCCATCCCACAATTTAATTAGATCCTAATCATGCAATGTGTGAGGATTGATCTAATGCAATAAAACTGGGTTGTAGAAAAGGTATGATCAAAGTGTTACTTGCCTTGCTGATGATCCGCGAGTCCTAAAGATTCAAAGTAACAGGCGGCGCAATCCGGGTAATCTATCGCAGACAAACAACAAGCATACAATAAGTACTCATCTAATGCACAGGTAAAACTCGAACAAGAGATCGAACCAGAAAGTTCAACTTAAGAACTCCGGTTGCAAAGAAAGAACGAACCAAACAAAGAAACGGAAAACAAACGGCGGAAGAAAACAACTCGGTTATGGCAAGTTGAAACTAGGTCAAGTTTTACAGTAGCAAAAACTTAGTTAAAGTTGATTAGTCGGAACGGCGGTTTCGAAACGAAACTCCAAGCGCTTGAATCACCTGATTCCGATAAACGAGCGAGAAGATAAACTAGAACGGAGATCGGATCTGAGATCGCGATCGCGGAATAAATCCGACGAAAAGAAAAAGAAGAACGGTTAGACGAACGGACGTTTGTTAACCTAGAATAATCCGGTGATCACGTTCGTTAGGACAAACGGTCCGGCGAACGGTCACTAGGCAACTAAACCGGAAAATAAAACGAATCCGATCTAGGGTTTCGGAAGAAAATCGAAACAAGAATCGAAAAGAAAACGAATCGGAAGAAAAGAAAAGAATCGGAACGGTTTATAAGAAAAACCGAACCGAGGGATAGAAGAGATGCGGCGCGGGGCTACCTCCGGCGAGGGGCTCCGGCAAGTGCTCCGGCGGCGGCGGGGTTGGGCGGTGGCGGCGCGGCGCTAGAGCGGCGGCGGCACTGTTGGGTGGCGGCGGCGCGGCACAAGGGCGGCGGCGCGGGGTGGGGCGCGGCTTGGGCTTGGGGTTTGGTGGTGTGGGGTTTAGAGGGGGGTGTGGGGGTATTTAAGAGGAGGAGGAGGAGAGGAAACTTGGGGGAGGGGGCAAGAAAAAGAGAAGGAAAGGAAAGAGGAAAAAGGAGTCCTAGTGGGACTCCACTTGGGGGCGGCGGCGGCCTCCTTGGCGCGCTAGGCGCTGGCGCGGCGCGGCGGCCTGGCCTGGCCGGCCGGCCTGCTGGCTGGGCCTTGGCCCAGGGCGCCGCGGGATTTTTTTTAAATGTTTATGCGCGTAGAAAAATAAATAAAAGAACATCTAAATGAACTCCAAAATTTCTAACTAAATTTTCCCCGACTCCTAAAAATGAGTCGAACAAAAAGAACTTTTCTCCGGACCTAAAATGCAAATTTTCAAAACGCGCATTTTTCCCTATCCAAATAAAAGGCAAATAAACTCCGACGAATCCAATGATCCTTTCTTCAAAATTTGAGAAGACTCAAATATGAAAAATAATGAAATCTCCAACTCTCTCCGAAGGTCCTTGAGTTGCGTGAAATTTCTCGGATCGACAAAATGCAAGAAAATATGATGTGCATGATGATCTAGTGTATAACATGCCAAATTGAAAATTTGGGATGTTACAAATCAATAAATTTGGGTTGAATACTCTACCCTCGAAAACTGTTGCGATCCCCTATACTTGTGGGTTATTAGTGCCAGATCTCGGTTTTGAAATAGATATGAACAATATTTTGAGCAGTATACTTTCATTGTCAACATAACAACCGAGAGATGGCAATATCTTCCATGCTACACACATTATAGGCGGTTCCCAAACAGAATGGTAAAGTTTATACTCCCCCTCCACCAACAAGCATCAATCCATGGCTTGCTCGAAACAATGAGTGCCTCCAACTAACAAGAGTCCCGGGGGAGTTTTGTTTGCAATTATTTTGATTTGATTTGCATAAAGCATGGGACTGGGCATCCCGGTGACCAGCCATTTTCTCGTGAGTGAGGAGCGGAGTCCACTCCTCTTGAGAATAACCTGCCTAACATGGAAGATATGGACAGCCCTAGTTGACACATGAGCTATTCGAGCATACAAAATAGGATGTTTATTTGAAGGTTTAGAGTTTGGCACATACAAATTTACTTGGAACGACAGGTAGATACCGTATATAGGTAGGTATGGTGGACTCATATGGAATAACTTTGGGGTTTATGGAATTGGATGCAGAAGCAGTATTCCCGTTTAGTACAGGTGAAGGCTAGCAAAAGACTGGGAAGCGACCAGCTAGAGAGCGACAACAGTCATGAACATGCATTAAAATTAATCAACACTGAATGCAAGCATGAGTAGGATATAATGCACCATGAACATAAATATCATAGAGGCTATGTTGATTTTGTTTCAACTACATGCATGAACATGTGCCAAGTCAAGCCACTCAAATCGTTCAAAAGAGGATACTCCCTATCATAACACATCACAACCATTTTAATAACATGTTGGTATGCAAGGTAATCCATTATAAGCTCCTAGCTAATTAAGCATGGCATAAGCAACTATAATATCTAATTATCATTGCAAACTTGTTTATTCATAATAGGCTGAATCAGGAACGATGAACTAATCATATTTAAAAAACAAGAGAGGTCGAGTTCATACCAGCTTTCTCATCTCAATAAGTTCATCATATAATCATCATTATTGCCTTCCACTTGCACGACCGAATAGTGTGGATAATAATAATAGTGCACGTGCATCGGGCTAAGTTGGAATCTGCAAGCATTCAATTCCAGAGAGCAGACAAGGTAATATGGGCTCTTTGTCAGATTAATGATAATGCATATAAGAGTCACTTTAATATTTTCATTATGGTCTTCTCCTCTCGACCCCCAAAGGAAAGAAAAGGAATAAAACTATTTACACGGGAAAGCTCCCAAGAAGCAAAAGAAGAACGAGAAATCTTTTGGGTTTTCTTTTTAATTACTACTACAAACATGGAAAGTAAACTAATTAATAGCTACAACTAATTTTTTGTTTTTCTTAAGGTTTATTAAACACACAAGAAGAATTCATAAAAAAGGAAAATAAACTAGCATGGATGATACAATGAAAAAGTATGAGCACCAACAACTAGTAATGAGTGTGTGAACATGAATGTAATGTCAGTGAGAAATACGTACTCCCCCAAGCTTAGGCTTTTGGCCTAAGTTAGTCTATGGCCATGGCTGGCCTGGCGGATATCCAAGGTAATAGTTGGGGTCGTACTGTGAAGAAGCCTCGGATTGCCACTGGTTGGCAATCACCTCCGGATCCCACTGATAATCAGACTGTCGTGGAGGATCAAATTGTGGTTTCGGCTCCGGCTCTGTAGCTGATGTAGGGTTCCGGTAGGTGTGAATGGCCTCCAATGAAACAAGGCACTTGCCTGCAGATAAATCAAACAAGGAAGCAGCAGGCAAGGTAATAGTCTCAGGATGATTTTTACCAAATATTAATTTGTACTTAAGTGCCTTTTTGCTATGCTTAACAATAGAATCATGTGCTAACATACTCTTATAATCTAAATAAATAGGAGGCATCAACTTCTCTTCCTTCTCATAATGCCTAATAGGTATGTTAAAGTGTGCAGCGAGGCGCGAGGCAAAGATGCCTCCAAGGACGGGGCCCTTAGTACGGTTTAGATTTAACCGCTTTGCAATAATAGCGCCCATACTGAATGTGTCATCACGAAATAAGGCATGGCACAAAATAACAATATCAGGGGCACTCAGGTTTCCACAGTTTCCGCGCCCAATTAAGAATCTACTAGCAAATATAGAAAAGTAACGTAGAACAGGAAAGTGTATGCTAGTAATTCGTGCATCGGAAACCTTCCTCATTTCCCCTACAGTAATGGTATCAGTAAACCCATCCACATCATCACGATGAGGAATCACGATGTGGTTCCTCATTTCCCCTACACTAATGGTATCAGTAAATCACGAAGTGACATCTCTTTATGATCATCATATAAATAAAATTCCATCATAGGTGGTGAGCTCTTAGCATGGAAATGAAAGTTTTGCACAAAGATATTGGTGAGTAAGAGATACTGTTCGCGTTGGTCGTGGAGGAAGGCGGTGAGGCCTGCATTCTTAGCCAATTCATAGAAATCATCAGAAATCCCGGCTGCTCTCAAGAAATTATCACAAGGCCATTCAAACGGCCGAACTTCCGCGGTGCGAGGGAGATTATATTTGGGCCTCTTATCCTCCTCACTTTGCTTATCCTTTGAGCTTCGGCTCGATGAGCCCCTCAAAAATCTCTTCATCTTTTTCTGAAATTTTTAGTAACTTCAAAATAAAAGTGAACCAAACTCAACAAAATTGATAGCAACTACTCCCACAAGTGCCTAGAGGCAATATCATGCATCAAAACTACTTTTAACCATATAAATTTGACATGCAAGCTCAAGAACAGGGTCGCCTAAGCAGCAAAAATATGCAATGAATAAAGCACTAGAACAAAAACTAATTGGACCATTGGAGGAGTCACATACCAAGGAACAATCCCCCAAAGCAGTTTTGTGAATGGAGCTTTTAGCAAGGAGATTGAAAATGGCCGCAAAATGAGCTTGGACTCGGGTTTGAGCTGGTTGGTGATTTTTGTGGGAGGAAGAAGGAGTGTGTGGTAGCTGGAATAAGTGGAGGGGAGCCACCATGGGCCCACGAGACAGGGGGGCACGCCCAGGTTGTAGGGTGCGCCCTCCACCCTCGTGGCCAGGTGCTTGCTCCCCTTGCTGTGTTCTCAGTGCCAGATATTCTCAAATATTCTAAAAAAAATCATATTTAAATTTCAGGGCATTTGGAGAACTTTTATTTTTGGGGTATTTTTTATTGCATGGATAATTTAGAAAACAGATAGAAATTACATTTTTTTTCTTTATTTAATATAAATAACAGAAAGTAAAAAGAGCCTATAGAGAGTTGTGTTTTCTAAATTCATCCATCTCATGCTCATCAAAAGGAATCCACTAACAAGGTTGATCAGGTTACCTCAACGGGGACATGCACATCCCCAGCAATAAGAATATCATATTTCTTCTTGACAGTAAGAAGAGGAAATTCAAAACCTCCAAAAATAATCAATGGAATTTTTCCAATAGAGTTTATACTATGAACTTGAGGTTGTTTCCTCGGAAAGTGTACCGTATGCTCATTGCCATTAACATGAGAAGTGACATTGCCTTTGGTGCAATCAATAACAGCCCCTACAGTATTCAAAAAGGGTCTTCCAAGAATAATAGACATACTATCGTCCTCGGGGATATCAAGAATAACAAAGTCCGTTAAAATAGTAACGCTTGCAACCACAACAGGCACATCCTCACAAATACCGACAGGTACAGCAGTTGATTTATCAGTCATTTGCAAAGATATTTCAGTAGGTGTCAACTTATTCAAATTAAGTCTACGATATAAAGAGAGTGGCATAACACTAACACCGGCTACAAGATCACATAAAGCAGTTTTAACATGGTTTCTTTTAATGGAGCATGGTATAGTTGGTACTCCGAGATCTCCTAGTTTCTTAGGCATTCCACCTTTAAAAGTATAATTAGAAAGCATTGTGGAAATTTCAGCTTCCGGTATCTTTCTTTTATTTGTAACAATTTCTTAAATATACTTAGCATAACGATTCATTTTGAGCATATCAGTCAAACGCATATGCAAGAAGATAGGTCTAATCATTTCAGCAAAGCGCTCAAAATCCTCATCATCCATTTTCTTGGATGGTTTAGGAGGAAAAGGCATGGGTTTCTGAACCCATGGTTCTCTTTCTATACCGTGCTTCTAGCTACAAAGTCTCTCTTATCATAACGTTGATTCTTTGATTGTGGGTTATCAAGATCAACAACAGGTTCAATCTCTACATCATTATCATTGCTAGGTTGAGCATCAACATGAACATCATCATTAACATTATTACTAGGTTCATGTTCATTACCAGATTGTGTTTCAGCATCAGAAAGAGAAATATCTTTAGGATTCTCAGGTGTGTCTACAACAGGTTCACTAGAAGCATGCAAAGTCCTATCATTTTTCTTTTTCTTCCTCTTAGAAGGACTTGGTGCATCAATATTATTTCTTTGAGAATCTTGCTCAATTCTCTTAGGATGGCCCTCAGGATACAAAGGTTCCTGAGTCATTTTACCACCTCTAGTCATAACTCTAACAACATTATCATTTTTCTTAATATTCAATTCATTGAGCAAATCATTCTGAGCTTTGAGTACTTGTTCTACTTGAGTGGTAACCATAGAAGCATGCTTACTAATAAGTTTAAGTTCACCTTTAACACTAGCCATATAATCACCCAGGTGTTTAAGCATATCAGCACTGTGTTTTAATTCTCTACCAAAATAAGCATTGAAGTTTTCTTGTTTAACCATAAAGTCATCAAACTTAGTAAATGGGATTTCAGCTTTATCATATCTATAGAGAGAATTTACCTTTACTACCTGTGTCGGGTTATCAAGACCATGCATTTCTTCAATAGGTGATGGATTAAGACCATGTATTTCTTCAATAGGCGGTAACTTAAGACCATGTATTTCTTAAATAG
The DNA here is from genome assembly GCA_034509565.1 of Triticum monococcum. Classification (NCBI taxonomy): domain Eukaryota; kingdom Viridiplantae; phylum Streptophyta; class Magnoliopsida; order Poales; family Poaceae; genus Triticum; species Triticum monococcum. The sequence continues at coordinate 484,241,766 of CM067843.1, forward strand.
GATGTAAATTCTTAACATATTATTCAAGAATTGGATCAGCAAGTGTCCAATTATTTTCATTGGTCAACATATTATTCAATAGAATTTCAGCTTCATCTGGTGTTCTTTCCCTGAAAATACAACCAGCACAACTATCCAGGTGATCTCTGGAAGCATCGGTTAGTCCATTATAAAAGATATCAAGTATTTCATTTTTCTTAAGACGATGATCAGGCAAAGCATTAAGTAATTGGAGAAGCCTCCCCCAAGCTTGTGGGAGACTCTCTTCTTCAATTTGCACAAAATTATATATTTCCCTTAAAGCAGCTTGTTTCTTATGAGCAGGGAAATATTTAGTAGAGAAGTAATAAATCATATCCTGGGGACTACACACACAACCAGGACCAAGAGAATTAAACCATATCTTAGCATCACCATTTAATAAGAACGGAAATAATTTAAGGATATAATAATAACAAGTTTTCTCATCATTAGTGGACAGGGTGGCTATATCATTAAATTTGTAAGATGTGCCATAACAGTTTCAGATTCATAGCCATAGAAAGGATCGGATTCAACTAAAGTAATTATCTCAGGATCAACAAAGAAATCATAATCCTTATCAGTAACAAAGATAGGTGAAGTAGCATAAGCAGGATCATATTTCATTCTAGCATTCAAAGTTTTTTGTTTCAGCTTAGCTAATAATTTCTTAAGATCACTCCTATCATTGCAAGCAAGAAAATGTCTAGCAGTTTCTTTATCCATAACATTGCCCTCAGGCACAACAAGTAATTCATATCTAGGGGGAGAATCTTCATCATCACTTTCTTCAATATTATCAGTTTCAATAATTTCATTCTCTGTAGCCCTAACAAGTTGTTCATCAAGAAATTCACCAAGTGGCACAGTAGTATCAAGCATAGAAGTAGTTTCATCATAAGTATCACGCATAGCAGAAGTGGCATCATCAATAACATGCGACATATCAGAATGAATAGCGGGTGTAGGTGTCGCAAGCTTACTCAAAACAGAAGGTGAATCAAGTGCAGAGCTAGATGGCAGTTCCTTACCTCCCCTCGTAGTTGAGGGATAAAATTTTGTTTTAGTGTCTTTCAAGTTCTTGATAGTGATAAGCAGATATATATCCCAAGTGACTCAAAGAATAGAGCTATGCTCCCCGGCAACGGCGCCAGAAAAATAGTCTTGATAACCCACAAGTATAGGGGATCACAACAGTTTTCGAGGGTAGAGTATTCAACCCAATTTTATTGATTCGACACAAGGGGAGCCAAAGAATATTCTCAAGTATTAGCAGCTGAGTTGTCAATTCAACCACACCTGGAAACTTAATATCTACAGCAAAGTGCTCAGTAGCAAAGTAATATGATAGTAATGATAATGATAAGACTCTCTATCATGAAGATCATGGTGGTACTTTGAAGCACAAGTGTGGAAAAGAGGATAGTAACATTATCCCTTCTCTCTTTTTCTCTCATTTTTTTATTTTGGGCCTTCTTTTCTTTTTCTTTTTCTTTTTCTTTTTCTTTTTGGCCTCTTTTTTTCTTTTTTTCGTCCAGAATCGCATCCCGACTTGTGGGGGAATCATAGTCTCCATCATCCTTTCCTCACTGGGACAATGCTCTAATAATGATGATCATCACACTTTAATTTACTTACAACTCAAGAATTACAACTCAATACTTAGAACAAAATATGACTCTATGTGAATGCCTCCGACGGTGTATCGGGATGTGCAATGATGCATGAGTGATATGTATGAAGAATTATGAACGGTGGCTTTGCCACAAATACGATGTCAACTACATGATCATGCAAGCAATATGACAATGACGAAGCGTGTCATAATAACGGAACGGTGGAAAGTTGCATGGCAATATATCTCGGAATGACTATGGAAATGCCATAATAGGTAGGTATGGTGGCTGTTTTGAGGAAGGTATATGGTGGGTTTATGGTACCGACGAAAGTTGCGCGATACTAGAGAGCCTAACAAAGTAGTACGCGCATGCTCCTAGGGGGATAGATTGGTCGGAAAAGACCATCGCTCGTCCCCGACTGCCACTCATAAGGAAGACAATCGATAAATAAATCATGCTCCGACTTCATCACATAACGGTTCACCATACGTGCATGCTACGGGAATCACAAACTTCAACACAAGTATTTCTCAAATTCACAACTACTCAACAAGCATGACTCTAATATCACGACCTCCATCTCTCAAAACAATTATCAAGTGTCAAACTTCTCATAGTATTCGATGCACTTCTATGAAAGTTTTTATGTTATTCCTAAAATAAAATTTCCATGTTGTTCTAAAGGACTCTAAAAATAATATAAGTTAAGCATGAGAGATCAACTATTTCTATAAAATAAAACCACTACCGTGCTCTAAAAGATATAAGTGAAGCACTAGAGCAAAAACTGTATAGCTCAAAAGATATAAGTGAAGCACATAGACTATTCTAATAAATTTCAAATCATGTGAGTCTCTCTCAAAAGGTGTGTACAGCAAGGATGATTGTGGTTCACTAAAAATCAAAGAGTCAAATCATACAAGATGCTCCAAGCAAAACACATATCATGTGGTAAATAAAAATATAGCTCCAAGTAAAGTTATCGATAGACGAAGACGAAAGAGGGGATGCCTTCTGGGGCATCCCCAAGCTTAGGCTTTTTGGTGTCCTTGAATTTGACCTTGGGGTTTCATGTGCATCCCCAAGCTTAGGATCTTGCCACTCCTTGTTCCATAATCCATCAAATCTTTACCCAAAACTTGAAAACTTCACAACACAAAACTCAAAATAGAAAATCTCGTGAGCTCTGTTAGCGAAAGAAAAGAAAACACCACTTCAAGGTACTGTAATGAACTCATTCTTGATTTATATTGGTGTTAAAACTACTGTATTCCAAGTTCTCTATGGTTTATGAACTCTTTTACTAGCCATAGATTCATCAAAATAAGCAAACAACACACGAAAAACAGAATCTGTCAAAAACAGAACAGTCTGTAGTAATCTGTAGCTAACGCAAACTTCTGTAACCCCAAAAATTCTAAAATAAATTGCTGGACGTGAGTAATTTATCTATTAATCATCTTCAAAAATAATTACCTAAATAGAACTTTCCAAATAAAAATGGCAGCAATTCTCATGAGCGCTAAAGTTTCTGTTTTTTACAGCATGATCAAAAAGACTTTTCCCAAGTCTTCCCAACGGTTCTACTTGGAAAACACTAATTAAACAGAAAAAACACAACCAAAACAGAGGCTAGATAAATTATTTATTACTAAACAGCAGAAAAAAGCAAGGAATAAAAATAAAATTGGGTTGGCTCCCAACAAGCACTATCGTTTAACGCCCCTAGCTAGGCATAAAAGCGAAGATAGATCTAGGTATTCCCATCTTTGGTATTAGGAAAGAAAAGAGAAAATTTATTTTCTATAGCATTTATCTTTCTATTTTGAGATAGCACGTGGCCATTAGTGGTGGAAGAAAGATTAAGCACGTTACGGAAATTGGCATCTAAGCTAGCCTTCATTTCTTTGTAAATTTCATTTTGGTAAAAGCACAAAAGAGAGGTGGATTCAACCTTCTCACACATGGGGTGCCCAAATATAGTTTTCATATTTTCATAAGTATCAATGGGATCCCCCTCAAGAAAACCTTCTTCAAAGATAGAATCTAAAACTTGCTTGAATGAAGAGGGTAAACCAATATAAAAGCCTTTCAGGCAAACCTCAATTTGATATTGGGGCACATAGCTAGCTCGAATTCTTAATAGCCTATCCCAAGCGTCTTTAAAAGATTCATCAAGTAAATAACGAAAAATTCCGGGATCATATTCATCAAAATTATTCAAACTCTCATTGATAACCACGGTAGGTCTTTCCATAGCATCATTATTTATGAGCTTAGAGAGAACAGAGGGACTATCCAAGGTAAAAACCGGGAGAGAACCCTTAGCCCGTTTTGAATGGGCCATGGTACAAGAAAAAAAGGGAAAGAGGCGAATAAAACGACAAGGGTGAAGTGGGGGAGAGGTACGAGAGGCAAATGGCAAATAACGTAATGCGGAGGATAAGAGTTGTGATGGGTACTTGGTATGTCTTGACTTGGCGTAGATCTCCCCGGCAACGGCGCCAGAAAATAGTCTTGATAACCCACAAGTATAGGGGATCGCAACAGTTTTCGAGGGTAGAGTATTCAACCCAAATTTATTGATTCGACCCAAGGGGAGCCAAAGAATATTCTCAAGCATTAGCAGCTGAGTTGTCAATTCAACCACACCTGTGAACTTAATATCTGCAACAAGGTATTTAGTAGCAAAGTAATATGATAGTAGTGGTAAATGTGGTAAAAGGTAACGGTAGCAAAAGTAATATTTTTGGTGTTTTGTAGTGATGATAACAATAGCAACAGAAAAGTAAATAAGCGAATAACAATATATGGAAAGCTCGTAGGCAATGGATCGGTGATAGAGAATTATGCCGGATGCGATCGATCATGTAACAGTCATAACCTAGGGTGACACAGAACTAGCTACAATTCATCAATGTAATGTAGGCATGTATTCCGAATATAGTCATACATGCTTATGGAAAAGAACTTGCATAACATGTTTTGTCCCACTCTTCGGGGTTGCCGGATCATAACACATAGTAGGTGACTATAGACTTGCAAGATAGGATCAAGAACTCTCATATATTGATGAAAACATAATAGGTTCAGATCTGAAATCATGGCACTCGCGCCCTAGTGACAAGCATTAAGCATAGCAAAGTCATATCAACATCAATCTCAGAACATAGTGGATACTAGGGATCAAACCCTAACAAAACTAACTCGATTACATGATAAATCTCATCCAACCCATCACCGTCCAGCAAGCCTACGATGGAATTACTCACGCACGGCGGTGAGCATCATGAAATTGGTGATGGAGGAAGGTTGATGATGACGATGGCAACGGGTTCCCCTCTCCGAAGCCCCGAACGAACTCCAGATCGGCCCTTCGAGAGAGTTTAGGGCTTGGCGGCGGCTCCGTATCATATAACGCGATGAATCCTTCTGTCTGATTTTTTTGCTCCCCGAAAGTGAATATATGGAGTCAAGGTTGAGGTCGGTGGAGCGTCAGGGGGCCCACGAGGTAGCGGGGCGTGCCGAGGGGGGGGGGGGCAGGCACGCCCCCACCCTCGTGGATAGTTGGAGGCCCCTCTAACATGTATTCTTCTTCCAGTATTTTTTATATATTCCAATATAATTCTCCGTTGATTTTGAGGTCATTCCGAGAACTTTTATTTCTGCAGAAAAATAACACCATGGCAATTCTGCGGAAAACAACGTTAGTCCGGGTTAGTTCCATTCAAATCATGCAAGTTAGAGTCCAAAACAAGGGCAAAAGTGTTTGGAAAAGTAGATACGACGGAGACGTATCGTATCCTCACCAAATTTTGATGTAATATATGGCATGCTTCGATGTATGTTTGAAATGTTTATCATATCAGCAGGGCTTGTTTGATGATTCTTGGTGTTAGTATGCTAGCTACTGTGCAAGCTCTAGTACTTGAAAAACACTCACCGAAGAGAAACGTTGGGGCTGATGAGCTCGTTGTACGCTTATAGGTCTGATCCATCGTTGATCGACAAATAGCCCAAGCTCCTAAAATGTAGGCTTAGCGATCGATCGACACAGATACATTCAGGCCTCATTTGGTTCATAAGGTAGGGAAGTCGTAGCAATAGGAAAGTCATAGGAAATGAGATCACATGTATCTTAAATCCTATGAGTAGGAATAGGAAAGGAGATACCCTTTGATTCACATCATAGGATTTTTTCCATTGAGTCGAGGCTAATGTTTATTTTTCTACAAAATGTGGAGGATAGGAAGAAGTCCTCCTTAGGAATATGATTCCATTCCTATAAACCAAATGGCTTTACAGAAATTTTTCCTATAGAAATCCTATCCTACGAAATTGCTACAAGATACCTCTAAACCAATGGAGGCCTCACATTAATAGCCAACAAAATTGGCACATACTTGTAACATGCGTGAATGTGTAATGTTTTTGTTGGAAGCGTGAATGTGTAGCGACGTCGTACTTTCGGAGTGGCTATGGAGAGTGTGTACATGTGCTAAAGGGGTTCTGGATGGAGAGAGAGGACAAAGAGAAAGACCCTCTTTCTACTTCTAATCGTTAGATTGACAAAGGATTTTTTTTTGAGAACACATAATCATAGCAGTATAGAGAAGTACACCCTCCATTCCAAAATAGATGACTCAACTTTGTACTACTAACTTTGAAACAGAGGGAGTACCAATCCTAGACGGGCTAGTTTGGCCAAGTGGGTTTCAGTGATATGATGTGTTACAGTGCCATCCAGTCTTCGTGTGTCGTAGCAGTATTGTGGGTACCGTAAGTTTTCTTGAAGAAGAGGAATTCAACGATGTCATGATGGTTCCTTCGTCCGACCAACTTACAGTGGGAAAGGTTGGGCCTACGCTACGACCGGGGTGGACCAGGATAATTTTCTGCATGGCAGGTGGACCAGGATGGTAGACGTCCCACATGTCAGCGAATGAAAGTATTCTTTCTGGTATAGAGGACGAGCAACGAGTATTCATAATTTATTTTTGATGAAAGCTATTGTCTCCACTGTTACGACGGAGGAGTGTGAAACATGGCAGTCCAGTGAACTTGGCATGTGCACAATCCCTCCTTCCTCATGTAACACTACCATAGTGTTTACTATAGGTTGGCTATAAGGTTACAACCTTTTCTCACTTTCTCTCTATCTATTTCCTCTCAAATGTTTTTTACCTTTCTTTTTTAGACACAATTGTTTTTATGCCAGAGCCGACTCCTTGACTTTGTCAATGCCTCTCTCTCCTCCATATAAGTGGGCTTATAGCCAAGTATTTTACTAGTACTACTTAATGCGGGCAGCCGACGTCTGAGGGGGGAGCACACGTGGGAGGGGAGGGGTTTTCTGGTGGGCCAGGGCGGTCAGAAGCGGGCTTGGAAGTGGTCCGGACTCCCGCATGGCCCGCCTCACATTATCACCATATATTTCTTGGAGTCTGTGTGTGGCGGGCAGACGATCTCTTCTCCCTCCCCCATCTCTCTCTTCTCAGCCGACGGCCGTCGAGCGATTAGATTTTGGCTATCGATGATTTATTCAATTGCAGTCCCACATGTCAGTGAAAATGCAAGACACCACGTGTCCCCTCCGGTGAGCGGCGTGCGAGCCGGACTGTCGCGGGTGCGACACGAACACGACGCGTACGAGTCGTAAGTGTGCCGCCTTTTCCTTTTGAACTTGCAAAGCGTAACATTTTCGTGCGATCGATTGATAGAAATCCAGAACAAAATGACGAAGGCGGGGCTTTCCCGCGCATTAGGCGGGCTAGTTTGAGTTATATGATGTGCTATAGTGCCGTCCACTTGCTCCAATTTTATGTAAGCAAGAGTCTACACTCTTACGTGGGAGGAGTGCGAAACATGGCAGATCTAATTTTGATCGAGGGATAACTGTTCCCTGCGAAATAATGGAGCACTGTTACCGATTATAGCATGATAGTTCGGGCATCTCCATCGCTGGCCCACAAATTTACACAGGCATCTATCCGAGGACACTGATGCCAGAGGATGCCATCCAATGCTGCCCGCATACCTTTCAACAACTATATGAACTAACCGGACGAAATTCGTGCAAACAAAGAAAATTTCAAATTAACCGGACGAAATTCATTACATTTCGACAACTTTTCCGAACACCGGCCATTGCCTTTGTCTCCTCCTCATACGCCTTGGTTTTGTCCAGCTCCACCTCGATAACTTAATCCTCCAGAGCACAAGGTTCTGAAGATTACCGCCTCCATGTCGCTATCAAGCGGCTAATCGGACGTAGATGTTTACCCCACCAAGCTTGGCGTCGACTGAGTGGAGGACCGGTGTGTTGGAAATATGCCCTAGAGGCAATAATAAATTGGTTATTATTATTATATTTCCTTGTTCATGATAATCGTTTATTATCCATGCTATAATTGTATTGATAGGAAACTCAGATACATGTGTGGATACATAGACAACACCATGTCCCTAGTAAACCTCTAGTTGACTAGCTCGTTGATCAATAGATGGTTACGGTTTCCTGACCATGGACATTGGATGTCATTGATAACGGGATCGCATCATTAGGAGAATGATGTGATGGACAAGACCCAATCCTAAGCATAGCACTAGATCGTGTAGTTCGTATGCTAAAGCTTTTCTAATGTCAAGTATCATTTCCTTAGACCATGAGATTGTGCAACTCCCGGATACCGTAGGAGTGCTTTGGGTGTGCCAAACGTCACAACGTAACTGGGTGGCTATAAAGGTACACTACTGGTATCTCCGAAAGTGTCTGTTGGGTTGGCACGAATCGAGACTGGGATTTGTCACTCCGTGTGACGGAGAGGTATCTCTGGGCCCACTCGGTAGGACATCATCATAATGTGCACAATGTCATCAAGGAGTTAATCACGGGATGATGTGTTACGGAACGAGTAAAGAGACTTGCCGGTAACGAGATTGAACAAGGTATCGGGATACCGACGATCGAATCTCGGGCAAGTATCGTACCGATAGACAAAGGGAATTGTATACGGGATTGATGAAGTCCTTGACATCGTGGTTCATCTAATGAGATCATCATGGAACATGTGGGAGCCAACATGGGTATCCAGATCCCGCTGTTGGTTATTGACCGGAGAACGTCTCGGTCATGTCTGCATGATTCCCGAGCCCGTAGGGTCTACACACTTAAGGTTTGATGACGCTAGGGTTATAAAGGAAGTTTGTATGTGGTTACCGAATGTTGTTCGGAGTCCCGGATGAGATCCCGGACGTCACGAGGAGTTCTGGAATGGTCCGGAGGTAAAGATTTATCTATGGGAAGTCCTATTTTGGTCACCGGAAAAGTTTCGGGGTTTATCGGTAACGTACCGGGACCACCGGGAGGGTCCCGGGGGTCCACCAAGTGGGGCCACCAGCCCCGGAGGGCTTCATGGGCCAAATGTGGAAGGGGACCAGCCCCAGGTGGGCTGGTGCGCCCTCCCACAAGGCCCAAGGCGCAAGGGAAGAGGAGAGGGGGCAAACCCTAGGGCAGATGGGCCCTAAGGCCCATCCTGGTGCGCCTCCCTCTCCCCCTCCCCCTTGGCCGCCTCCCTTAGATGGGATCTAGGCTGGCCGCCACCCCTAGGGGTGGAAACCCTAAAGGGGGCGCAGCCCCTCCCCTTCCCCTATATATACTTGGCCTAGGGGCTGCCCAATACACGCGATTTGATCTCTCCCTGTTGGTGCAGCCCTCCCTCTCTTTGTCCTCATATCCCGTGGTGCTTGGCGAAGCCCTGCAGGATTGCCACGCTCCTCCACCACCACCGCGCCGTTGTGCTGCTGCTGGATGGAGTCTTCCTCAACCTCTCCCTCTCTCCTTGCTGGATCAAGGCGTGGGAGACGTCACCGGGTTGTACGTGTGTTGAACACGGAGGTGCCGTCCGTTCGGCACTAGGATCATCGGTGATTTGGATCACGACGAGTATGACACCATCAACCCCGTTCTCTTGAACGCTTCCGCTTAGCGATCTACAAGGGTATGTAGATGCACTCTCCTTCCCCTCGTAGCTAGTCTCTCCATAGATAGATCTTGGTGACACGTAGGAAAATTTTGAATTTCTGCTATGTTCCCCAATACAGTGGCCTTCCTAGGACCAGAACGGCGGCAACCTACCGTGTACTACTCTTCCTCGCTGTCGGCTGCGCCCACGCATGCGTGCCGGCTTCGTGGTCGTGGCGGCAGAGGGTGGCCGGGGGGAGCCAGCGATCTCCTTCGTTTGCTCCTGCAATAGTACGTCCAAGAGAGCTTTGGAGCGTGCCTGGAGCGGAGCCTCCGATGTCCTTCGTCTACTCCTACGATAGTACGACCAAAAGAGCTTTGGAGCGCTAGGAGGCCATGGTTGGAGTGGTGCCAACAGAAGAAAGGGACCAGAGGAGAATGCGTGTGGGTATTTGGCTATGGCTGGGAGCTGGGGCTCAAGTTAATATAGCAGGCGAATGGCAATGAGCCGCGGCTGAGGGATGGACGGCTGGCGTCGGAGTAGGTTCGTCGGCAGCAGCGTGTCATTAATGTGGGCGGTGGACAGAAGAATGGCCGTGGTGTCATTAAGTCTGAGCAGTCGCTTGCACCGGGATGCCGTGCGGGTGGCGCTCTCTCGGCCGTCGCGTGGCTGCGATGTTGGCGCCAGTGAGAGGTCGCGTCGGGCGTGAATGCAGATGCTACTTTAGTGACTTAACTGCAGGTGCAGCAGGGTCAGTAAGATGTGGGCCCAACATGCATCTGGCCCGCATGTTAGTGACACACCAACTGCACCTGCAGTTAAGTCCCGTGAAATGCGGCATTGACGTTCTTGAGAGACGGTGACCATTTCAGGTGGGAAGCGCGCGCTAGCGATGGAAGGGGTTTCGTTAGGCCAGGGCAGTCAGACACTGGCACGGTGGTAAAATGTGAACTCATGGATGACGAGCCTTTGAAGCATATGCGGCATGTATTAACAACCAAGCATCGATGCAACCGCTCTTGTCGCCAGCTAGCCTTCGACGACCAGCATTAGACACCACACAACCATGCATAACTTACGAATAATGGACGAATCGATCAAACACACACTCGTGTGCAGTGGCACTATGATCAGTCGCTCACAATACATATATAGGTACCATAGTACCCTCTCTAGCTAAACTGTTTTATAGATTGTCGTTGTGATGGATGATATACATGAGCAAGGCGCCGACTCACGTCATCACGTCATGTGCAGAGCCATGGTTAATGTCGAGCCACTCAGCGCCCAAGCATGAGTATGACCATTGGTGTTGAGCCAGGTGAATATATGGTCGGTGTTCGCGGAGGCCACCAGCAAACGTCTAAACAGTAATGTCAGGCAACGCCAGGGCGCGCAGGTGATGGGCTCACTGTTTGTGTTGCGCCATGAGCAGGACTTTGATTGAGAGGGCGACGTGCGTGCATTAGCATGGTTTGACAGCGTGAGCATGAGGGTCTACACATGTACATGCTACTTGCCTCTATGGACGGTGTGCACTAATGTGTGCATCACGTATAATATAAAAAATTTGGTTTGTGCATTTAACGCAAAGTATATCATTTTCATTTGGCTGACGAGTGTGCGTTGCAGCGACGAGTCCGTGGTTTGATTCCTCACATACACATAATTTTTTTTATTTCTTTCTCCACTGACTGGTAGGCCTGCATATATATATATATATATATATATATTTGACTGGTCAACCAGACAAATACAGAGCTATACGCTGATCCAGTGACCGTATAATCACCATATCTTGTATACAATGACAAACATGAGCTATCAAGACAAGTTCGATGACCGCCAACGCATTTTACTCGGTAAAAATGACCAAAATTGAAGGGGAATCCAAATTTCCTTCGTCTTCTGTCCTTGAGCTCTTGACAAACCAATGCACTATACGGTTGTTCGGCCACTCCACCCCAGAGCTCTCACCAAACGTCATTCATGCCACCGTGCCGCACACTAACCGGTAAGGAAGCGATGGCATTCCGCCCCACCGAGTTCCTCGCCGCCCACGACCGCACACAAAATGGTAGGGAAGCGGTGGCATCCCGCCGTGCCGAGTTCAGCGCCACTCGTGACCTCACACCTACATGGGCAGAATTTTAAGCTGCCAAGGCCGAATGGGCGATAGAGCAAGTGGAGGCCAAAGCCACACAGAGGGAGTGGAAAAGTCAGAAAGCACTCAAGAAAAGAGAGGCCCTCCGCCGCAAGAAAGAAGAGGACGCGCGCGCTGCTACGGAGAGGTCAGTGGAGATCCAAGCACGGCGCGGTGTTCGACAAAGCCAGGAAGGAGAACGACGGCGTCTGGCCAGCATGTGAGAAGTAGTAGTACTAGTAGTTAGTGTGTGTGTGTCTATGTCGCCCGTACGTTTGTTTAATTAACTACGAGCATGTACCAGTGCTAGTTACTACTGTAGTTTTTAGAGCAAATTACCAGTACATTAGCCTAGACTCAACGGAAAAATTCATATCCTATGAATCAAATGGCATCTCTTTCTCTATAGAAATTGAGATGCATGTCATCTCACTTACTATGATTTTCATATTCCTATAAAATTCCTATCCTATGAACCAAAGGAGGCCTCTGCTGAAGTAACTACTATAGCTAGCAGTACTGTTGGTAGAGTAGTTTTCTTCAAGAAGCGGAATTCAACAAAGTCATGATGGTTCCTTCGTCGAGCAACTTTACAGTGGGAAAGGTTGGGCCTGTGATTTGATGGCTCATTAGTCATTATTACTGTGGCGCGACGACCGGGGTGACTCTCCCTAGGAGTTCTGTGTGCATGGCAAGTGGACCAGGATGGTCGATGTCCCACATGTCGATGAACAGAAGTATTCTTTCCGATATCAAGGAGCAAGGAAACCACATGGTATAGTATCATTGCTGATTTTTTTTTATGAATGCTAACATTTCAACTCTTACGGCGAAGGAGTGCCAAAAACGGCACGTGCCGGGTGTCCCACACGTCAGCGAAAGGAGTGGGACATGAACATCATGGTAGAGCGTCTCCACTTCTTCCACTTCTGGGTCGGAGACCACATGTAGTAGTACTAGTGGTATGAACGATAGAAAGTGTGGCCCGGAGAGAAAGACACGTCTAGTTGGAAGGTCTAGGGGCATACACATAAACAAATATAAAACCTAATATGTGCCTCCAATTAATATAGTAGTACTAGTAGAGTACTTAGGCACATACTACACCATAACATCACCGTGCATTGCACGTACACCATTTTGTGGTAGTAAGAGACAAATGCCTATATGCCACGCATGTTCATACTATTTGTGCCTTTCTACTTCACTTAATGCGCAACATTACTCAGGTTCGTACGTCCACTCTTGGGTACATGTCTGTCTTGTAGTTCAAATCCCATGTGTTCTTCATAGATAAAACGATCCATAACCATGGGCAATGGGAGTCCATATCATCGCAGCTAGTGTGGCTCCCCACGATGGAGACTCGTCCAAACTATGGCTAGCCTCGACGCAGAGCAGTCGCGTGCACCAGGAAGCGGTGCTCTCTCGGCCGCCGTGCTACTTCAAAGCTGGCGCCACACTACTGCAGGATGCTGCTAACGCGACACTACGGTCGGATACACTTTGATGAAACTATGTGCGATGCCATAATCGCAAACGGTGGTGTAAAATAACCATCAAAAAAGGTGCAAAATGTTTGCAATGGAGGATGCATCAAACACGGTTCAGATTTTAGTTGCGTGTGCGATGCAGGGCATACGGTTCAGCTTAATTAACTGTTTGTGATGAGGAGGAACAAAAGAAACGGGCGGCCAGATGAAGGTGTGTGCGATATACAGCATACGGTTCACTCGGATAAACTATTTTTGATTAGGCAACACAAAAGAAACGGGCAACTAGATGAAGGTGTGTGCGATATACGGCATACGGTTCACTCAGATGAACTGTTTGCATTGAGACAAGAGAACAGAAATGGTTCAATATAACAAGATGTGTGTGATGGGCGGCAAACATGTCTGTAATCAGAAATGTGTGCGAAGACCAATGTCGGCGTTCGGGAACGGGGGTCCCCAGACTTGCCTGCCTGCGGCCTGCGGCGTGGCTCAAAGGGGGGCCAGCACGACCCATCTTCATCAACACAAGACTCAAGACCCTCGCGAGGGGCCAAGCCTCGCAAGGCGGACGACACGGAGTTTCCTCAGGCACGGCCTCATCAGGCTGGCTCGCGAGGAGGCGGAGAGATGAAGGCGGGGTACCTCGCGAGGTGCCCGTGACGCAAGCCATGACGACTTAGGGCGCCAGGCGGGTGCCAGCCCGCACAGCATCCTCCTTTCCTCTTTGGTGCAAAGGGGGCAAGCGCAGCCGCGGAGTACCGAGGCATCAGGCAAAGGTTGCCATTTCGGTGCAACGAGACCAAGACCAGGAGGACTACGAGACGGAGGTCACCGTGGAGCCCAGGACGGTGTCATCACCAGAGCTTTGTGCAGGTGAAGACTGCTTTTGTCAGGATAGTTGATACTTGTTGTCCCCCTTCAAATTAGCCCGCCATTGTTGGCTCCCTTCCCACTCAATATTTGGGAAGAGGACCAGGGCCTCTATAAATAGGACCAGCCGCCCACGTAGCAAGGTGTTCGGTTCGGTTCGGTTCGGTTCGAAGGGGTTGGCTAGTTCGTTCGGTTGGCGTGTAAGTGAGAGTAAGACAACCAGAGAGAGAGAGAGAAAGGGTGGCTGAACTCCTCCCAGCAGTTCATCACCCCAGCCAAGAACAGACCCTCGCGAGGCTGTTCTTCCTTGTATTGTTCATCATCATCAGCCCCAAGAGGCAATCCACCCACCACACACTGGAGTAGGGTATTACACCACAACGGTGGCCCGAACCAGTATAAATCTTGTGTCTCTTGTGCAGTTCTTTCAGTAGTTTAGATCTTTGCGAGGCGGGGAGGTAGAAGGCGTAATCTCCGCATGCACCCCAGTGTTCGAACCTTAAGGGTCTGCCGGAACTCGAAATCCGACATTTGGCGCGCCAGGCAGGGGTAAGCCGGAATTCGTCGTCCACCGCTCCGTTCTCCTCCGACAGTCGCATCCATGTCTGACGCTCGTCGGGCCCGCGCCGAGCGCCGGGCCGCCATCGCTTCCCACGTCGCCCAGACGGCGCCCGTCAGCGGACGTCCTCGTCGTTCCCCGTCGCCCGGCATCAACACCGCCACCGGCCCGGCGGGGGGCGAGCAGCAAGCATCGTCTCAGCATCCATCCGTGCGGTAAGACGGCCGCACCGCTACTCCATCGCTCGCACCAGCTGGTTCTTCGTCCCGCGCGCTCCGCGCCCCCTTGCAGGCTCGAGCTGCGCTCCTCTCGGCAAACGAGCTCCTGCACTACCGTCCCGTCGACGACGTCTACGAGGAGTGGCTCGACCACGTCGCCGAGCTTGTCTGCGCCGTGGGGGGCTCTTCCGCGCCGCCCGTTCCTCTGCGCCACACCCCGCCCCACGCGGGCAATGAAGCTCCGGAGGCGTACCAGCCGCCTCCTCTCCAAGAAGACGCCATGGCTCCAAGGCGCGTGGCCCCTGGGCGGAACCCGCTCCGTCAGGTGCCAGCGCGGCAAGAACGGAGCTGCCAAGAAATCCCTCGCCCACAAGGAGCTTCCCGGGCACTCCCCGCTCCGGCACGCCGCGACCCTGCTCCAGCTCCGGCACGCCAAGACCACGCGCTGCAGCGCGTGGGGACCCTCAAGACCAAGTTCTCCACCAGCTGAGGCCCTTCGTGGCCACCGCAGGCTGCCGTGCCTACACCACCGAGCTGCGTAGCGTCGCGTGGCCCGGCAAGTTCAAGGCAGACCTGCCTCCTCGTTATGATGGCACGACTGACCCTGCGGAGTTCCTCCAGCTCTATGAGCTGGGCATCGAAGCTGCCGGCGGGGACGAAAAGGTCATGGCGAACTGGTTCCCCATGGCGCTCAAGGAAGGAGCTCGCACCTGGCTCCTGAATCTGGCTCCAGGCACGAGCTCTTCCTAGGACAAGATGCGCACCCGCTTCATCGCCAACTTCCAAGGTACTCACGACCGGCCACCCGCCGTGAGCGACATGCGCCGCATCAAGCAACAACCTGGAGAGACCCTGCAAAAGTACATCCAGCGCTTCAACAGCACGCGCCTCAAGATCCGCAAGGTGTCCGAGGAGGCCATCATCTCGGCCTTCTACGATTGTGTGCGTGACGTCAAGATGAAGGAGGAGTTGGCGATGCATGAAGACCTGTGCACCTCCCTGGAGCTGTTCAACTTGGCGACCAAGTGCGCCTGGGCTGAGGAGGGACGCCTCTCCTTCCTTGAGCTGCCTGCCGCAGACCCAAAGGAGAAGAAGCCCAAGGCCAAGGATGTGAAGCACAAGGGGGCTGCCGTGCTCGCAGCAGAACTAGACACCAAGCGGGGCAACGATCTGCCTGAGTCCTCCAGGGGCAGCCGGTACTGTGTGTACCACGACCTCCACACCCACAACACCAACGAATGCCAAGAACTCTGCACCGTGCGAGAAGGAAGGATCGGCCGTCGTCCCGACCGCGTCGATCGGGGCTACGGCCGAGGAGGACGAAGAAACGCAGGACGCTGGGAAGACCGCAGCCCGCGCCAAGGGTGGCGCGATCAGCCTCGCAAGGATCGCTGGCGAGACCTGCCTCACGAGGAGGATTGGAGGGATCAGCCTCGCGAGGATCGCCCACAGGGCAACACAGGCCTCCCTCCACTGCCGCCTCGGCCAAGGAGGAACAAGGACCGCCATCAAGACGAAGGGGATGGGGGCTTCCAGGAGCAACGCGCAATCGCCTGCATCCTGGGCGGAGCTCAAGCCCCAGCCTCCCAACGTATCTTCAAGCAGTTTGCCCGCGAGGTGAATGCAGCCCTCCCCAGGCTTGAAGCAACGCGCCCTCTCAGGTGGTCGGCGTGCGCCATCACATTCAGCTCAGCGGATCAACTCAAGTGTGCGGCCACAGTAGGAGTCCTCCCGATGCTTTGCTCCCCAGTCATCAGCGATGTACTAGTCACCAAGACCCTCATCGATGGTGGGCAGGGCTCAACGTCCTGTCCGTGGAAACGTTCAACAATCTTCAAGTGCCCTACGACCAGCTTCAGCCAACCAAGCCCTTCTCCAGAATCACCGACGGCTCCACGGTCCCGATTGGGCAGGTTCGCCTCCCTGTCACCTTTGGGGCACGCGACAACTACCGCACCGAGCTCATCGACTTCGACATCGCCCACATCCGCCTGCCGTACAACGCCATCCTCGGGTACCCAGCACTGGCCAAGTTCATGGCCATGACTCACCATGGCTACAACGTCCTCAAGATGCCAGGGAGTGGCGGAGTCATCACGGTGCCCTGTGAAGAGAGGGATGCAGTGTGTTCCCTGGAGCGAGCCTTTCAGGCCGCGTCACTGGAAGACCCAGATCACGGAAGCAGGAGGCTTCCCGAGACCACCCCAAAAAGAAGAAGACATCGTCCGGACCAGCCCCTCGGGAGGCAGGCCCCTCAGGGCCCGCGTCTGCCCAGGGGGAGCCTCCTTCCATCGCATAGGAAAGCGCGCCCGGCGCCTGTCATTGTTCTGGGAACGGGGGTCCCCAGACTTGCCTGCCTGCGGCCTGGCTCGAATGGGGGCCCAACATGGCACATCTTCATCAAGCGCAAGACTCAAGACCCTCGCGAGGGGCCAAGCCTCACGAGGCGGACGACACGGCGCATCCTCAGGCGTAGCCTCCTCAGGCTGGCTCGTGAGAAGACGGAGATATCAAGGCGGGGTACCTCGCGAGGCGCCCGTGACGCAAGCCATGACAATCGAGGGTGCCAGGCGGGCGCCAGCGCGCGCAGCGTCCTTCTTTCCTCTTTGGTGCAAAGAGGGCAGGCGCCACACACTGGAGTAGGGTATTACACCACAATGGTAGCCCGAACCAGTATAAATCTTGTGTCTCTTGTGTGATTCCTTTAGCAGTTTAGATCTTTGTGAGGCGGGGAGGTTGAGGACGTGATTTCCGCGCGCACCCCAGTGTTCGAACCTTAAGGGTCTGCCGGAACCCGAAATTTGACATTTGGTGCGCCAGGTAGGGGTGCGCCGGAATCTGTCTTCCACCACTCCGTTCTCCCCCGACCATCGCATCCATGTCCGACGCTTGCTGAGCCCGCGCCGAGCGCCGGGCCGCCATCGCTTCTCGCGTCGCCCGGATGGCCCCCGTCGGTGGGCATCCTCGTCGTTCCCCGTCGCCCGCCGTCAACGCAGCCACCGGCCCGGCGGGGGGCGAGCAGCAAGCATCGTCTCAGCACCCGTCCGTGCGGCAAGACGACCGCACCGCTACTCCATCACTCGCTCCAGCCGGTTCTTCGTCCCACGCGCTCCGCGCACCCTTGGAGGCTCGAGCTGTGCTCCTCGCGGCAAACGAGCTCCTGCGCTATCGCCCCGTCGACGACGTCTATGAAGAGTGGCTCGACCGCGTCGCCGAGCTTGTCCGCGCCGCAGGGGGCTCTTCCGCGCCGTCCGTCCTCTGTGCCACACTCCGCCCCGCGCGGGCAACGAAGCTCCAGAGGCGCACCAGCCACCTCCCCTCCAAGAAGATGCCATGGCTCCAAGGCGCTTGGCCCCTGGGCGTAACCCGCTCCGTCAAGCGCCAGCATAGCAAGAGAGGAGCTGCCAAGAAGTTCCTCGCCCGCAAGGGGCTACCAGGCCGCTCCCTGCTCCGTCACGCCGCGACCCTGCTCCAGCTCCGGCGTGCCAAGACCCCGCCCTGCTCCTAGCTGCAGCGCGTGGGGACCCTCAAGACCAAGCTCTCCACCAACCGAGGCCTTTCGTGGCCACCGCGGGCTGCCACGCCTACACCACAGAGCTGCGCAGTGTCGCGTGGCCCGGCAAGTTCAAGCCTGACCTGCCTCCTTGCTACGATGGCACAACCGATCCCGCAGAGTTCCTCTAGCTCAATGAGCTGGGCATCAAGGCTGCCGGCGGGGATGAGAAGGTCATGGCGAACTGGTTCCCCATGGCGCTCAAGGAAGGAGCTCAAACCTAGCTCCTGAATCTGGCTCCAGGCATGATCTCCTCCTGGGACCAGATGCGCACCCGCTTCATTGCCAACTTCCAAGGTACTCGCGACCGGCCGCCCACCGTGAGCGACATGCGCCGCATCAAGCAACAACCTGGAGAAACCTTGCAAAAGTACATCCAGCGCTTCAACAGCGCGTGCCTCAAGATCCCCAAGGTGTCCGAGGAGGCCATCATCTCGGCCTTCTCCGACGGCGTGCGCGACGTCAAGATGAAGGAGGAGCTGGCAATGCACGAAGACCTCTGCACCTCCCTAGAGCTGTTCAACTTGGCGAACAGGTGCGCCAGGGCTGAGGAGGGATGCCTCTCCCTCCTCGAGCTGTCTGCCGCAGATCTAGAAGAGAAGAAGCCCAAGGCCAAGGACGTGAAGCGCAAGGGGGCTGCTGTACTCGCGGCAGAACAAGGCACGAAGCGGGGCAAGGACCTGCCCGAACCTTCCAGAGGCAGCCGATACTGTGTGTACCATGACCTCCACATCCACAACACCAACGAATGTCAAGAACTCCGAGCCATGCGAGAAGGAAGGATCGGCCGTTGCCCCGACCGTGCTGACCGGGGCTACGGCCGAGGAGGAGGAAGAAACCCAGGGCACTGGGAAGATCGCGGCCCGCGCTGGGGTGGCGCGACCAGCCTCGCGAGGACCGCTGGCGGGACCTGGCTCGCGAGGGAGACTAGAGGGATCATCCTCGTGAGGATCACCCTCATGGCAACGCAGGCCTACCTCCTCTGCTGCCTCTACCAAGAAGGAACGAAGACCACCATCAAGACGAGGGGGCTGGGGGCTTCCAGGAGCCGCGCGCAATCGCCTGCATCCTAGGCAGAGCTCAAGCCCCAGCCTCTCAACGTATCTTCAAGCAGTTCGCCCGCGAAGTGAATGCAGTTATCCCCAAGCTCGAAGCAACACGCCCCCTCAGGTGGTCGGCGTGCGCCATCACGTTCAGCTCGGCAGACCAGCTCAAGTGCGCAGCCACGGCTGGAGTCCTCCCGATGCTCTGCTCCCCAGTCATCAACGTGCTGGTCACCAAGACCCTCATCGATGGCGGGGAAGGGCTCAACATCCTGTCCGTGGAAACATTCAATAATCTCCAAGTGCCCTATGACCAGCTTCAGCCAACCAAGCCTTTCTCCGGGTTGGCGGGGCAGGTCCGCCTCCCTGTCACCTTTGGGGCTCGCAGCAACTACCGCACCGAGCTCATCGACTTCGACGTCGCCCACATCCTCCTGCCGTACAACGCCATCCTCGGGTACCCAGCGCTGGCCAAGTTCATGGCTGCGACTCACCAGGGCTACAACGTCCTCAAGATGCCAGGAAGTGGCGGAGTCATCATGGTGCCCTGTGAAGAGAAGGATGCAGTGTGTTCCCTGGAGAGAGCCTATCAGGCCGCGTCGCTAGAAGACCCAGATCGCGGAAGCAGGAGGTTTCTTGAGGCCACCCCCAAGAAGAAGAAGACATCGTCAGGCTCGGCCCCTCAGGAGGTAGGCCCCTCAGGGCCCGTGTCTGACCAGGGGGACCCTCCTTCCATCGCATAGGGAAGCACGCCCGGCGCCCTCCTCAGGCAGGGCTCGGGGGCTCTCACCTGGAGGGCCACCGACCTAGCCAGGATCACGAGGGAGGCGCTTGGGCACCATGTGGAAGCGTGCTTCGCAGCATGTTTCCCCCGGGAAGGAGCTAGGCCATTCAAGAACTGCAGGAGTCAAGGATCATGAGAGGTTGCCGCTGCCTGCCAGCTGTGGCCCCACATCCAGGCGAGGATGGCGGACTGCGCGTCTGCGTCAACGTACCAGGGCTCAATCAGATCGCCACAACGGAGCGTCTCTGGCCCTCACGAGTGGGGCGCTGTGGGGGTCCACCCCACAGCTATGTTCGCATGCCATACGGCCTGCCGAGCATGGCTGCGGCGCACCAGCGCCTCATGAGGGGCATCATGGAGGCTCAGGAAGACAGGCGTTCTGCGGCCATGGCGGAGATGAAGACAACTCGCGAGGAGTCACCAGTGCCTCCGGAGCCTCCCGAGGCCCCGGGGCCTGGGGGCTCGTGAGGATCAGCTTCCGCAGCCCGCCAAGTCTGCTGCACCAACGCCACTTCGCCGACGACATCCCCAGGTGACACCTTCCAAGCCTCATTCCCAGCTGGGAGCGCCCTCCCAAGGTTGCATCACTTCCAGGCCGCATGGGTCCGTCCCTGCGGCATGCATCCCCATTTACTTTTCGGTCCTTAGTTTTCCTTGATTGGGGGCGCCCCTCGGGCTGCATCATCCCCAAGCCGCTGGGGCCAGGCCCAGCGGCGTGTATCTCCATCGCGTTCACTTCCAACTATGCATTTGCCTATCACACTTGATTGCATGATGCCCATCCGCGGCATCCTTTCTTCTCCATGTCGGCTACTTGCACGTTAAAGGGGGGGTGCCTGAGCATCGCGACTCAGGGCTCTTACTGGCTCTCCAGCCCTCACCCTTTGGCCTTGTCCACGGCATCGCGACCTGGCATACCAACGATGGCTGAGACAAGCTCGAGGGCCGGGACCCGAGGACGTAGAGTACCGGCATCTAACCAAACTTTGCAGGGACACATCTCAAGATACAGCCCAGTGCCGGGCGCAACCCGCCCAGAGGTATGGCCTCGTGAGTCCCGCCCTGGCTCACGGGTGCCCAGATACACCTCACCTAGCCCTACCGTGCCGGTCACGTGTCAGGGCGGGGCTGTATACGCCCCGGGGGCTCCTCCCGGAGGGGAGCCCCCTCCCATGTACCAGTGGAAGCACCATGCTCCGCGCTGGCTGACGACACTGCTGAGGCGCGGCTATGCCCGTACACATACGGAAGCGCTATGCTCCGCGCTGGTGATAAACAACTGGGGGTGGCCTCCGGGCCGCATTAACCTCAGGGAGCCCAGAGCTCAGTGGCTGGCCTCGTCGCAACGCCTGCCCTCGGGAGTGCTGCGCGAGGGGGCTAGGCACGGGGGCTACGACTGGGTCACGCCCAGGCGTACGCCGCCCAGCCAGGCCCCTCGGGCCTAGTTCACCGCGCGTCTCTCCCCGAGCGGAGCCAAGGTATGAAGGCCGTTTGCGCGTCAAGGGGGACCCCTGAGCATCGCGACTCAGGAGCCTAACTGGTCCCGTAGCCCCTCACTCCTTAGTTCCGAAAGGCTATGCTAGGTGAGGTACGCGTGGGGCCGGGCTCTACAGACGTAGAACGGAAGACGCGCCTACATCACGCTTCCCTACTTGTTGTTCGCGCGCCAAGGGGGACTCCTGAGCATCGCGACTCAGGAGCCCAACTTGTCACGTGGCCCCTCACTCCTTTGGTCCCGTCCTGGTTTCCGGTCGGGGCTAATGCTGGGTGAGGCATGCGCGGGGCCGGGCTCTGCCGGCATAGAACACAAGCAAGTAGGGAAGAAAAGCATAAAATTCAAGGAACTTAAAAGCAAATATTACAGTCCATACTGTCATCTCAATGCCAAACGCAAGTTTAAATGCCTCCCCGAGGCGTGGTGCATGTGCAGGAACTGAAAGAAGAGCAGGGATGGAACGGAGTCTGTTGGGACCCCGACTCATAGGTCGTGATCACCGAATGTAAGTGTCCAGTGATCCCAGAGATCAATGCTCACTGAACACACAAAAGCTGAATAACAAGAGTCTTAGATCCATACATACCGTATTACACAAGTAGAACCATTATGGTCAAGTCTTGAGTATAACATCGCAGCAAAAATCTTCGTCGACAACTGGGACCCATGCCATCTGCCTTAACCCTACAAGCATTCTGACTGGGAAGCGTCCTAGCTCGCATGTTCGTCACCGAAGTATTCTTCATCATATCCTGTTCTTTCATGCCTGGCCAATAAAATAACTAGAGGCAAGCCAATGAGTACTTTGAATGTACTCGCAAGCAACCCATGTTTTGGTTCAAGGTACAACAATGCATGATATAGGTAAATTTTTGCGGAAAGCCAGTTTTTGAGTGCAATGGCATGTTCAACAACTTGTAAGGCATGCATCAGGAGAATTCAAGTAACCATAAGGACAGGTTACAGATATCAACATAAATAGAGTGGGCACCAACCCAACTCAATCATGTCAAGTCCTCTGACTTGACCCAAGTAGTGGTGTTATCATAAAAGGAGTGGGCACCAACCCAACTCAACCATGTCAAGTCCTTTGACTTGACCCGAGTAGTTTTTCCCACTTAACCAAACACTCACAATGGTTTGAAAACTTGTGGACGTAGTTTAAGCAGCACCGCCCAACTGTCCTTGACCGTGGACACGGCTATTCGAATAGTTTTACACTCTGCAGAGGTTGCACACTTTACCCACAAGATCCGGGGAACTTCCGTGTCATCCATGACCCGCGGTACCTTAAGTACCCGGGGTAAGTACCCGGGGTAAGCACCCGATCACTATCTTTCCCTAGACGACACTAACATGGAGTCCACTCGATTGGTAGTAACCCCCGTGCCCAACATTTCACAACTTGAAATTGTGGAGCCTCGCTCCTATATTCATCACGTACCACTGGCACGGGGTACCAACGGTGTGTCCGGTGCCCCATAAAAATGTTCTTGGCCGCCCTACCTGGCACGGCCCTGTCCCGAGAGAGAGCACCAACTCTCCCCCGTCACTAGTAATGCGGGCTCCAAGCTAGTATCGGCCTAAGTAATCAATAATGCCCTTTCCCATATAAGGGTAGAGTGGTTGTGCATGTAAGGTTGGGACAGTCGACAAATCTTAAATCTAATCCGTTTTCGAAAAACAACACGCACACTTGCCTCGGTACACCACTTCGTAATCAAGTGGTTACCCATCTCATTGCCAACCTCGGGCATAAGTGGCACCCGATGGGGTTTTCGAAAAGTCCTTTGAAAATGCTTTGTCTCCATCACCATGCACTTACCCGTCCCTTTTTGCGTAGCACTACTTTAGCATTCTATCTACTCCCACCGGCATAACCCTCATAAGGAGGTAGGGTCATGCACAATGCAAGTATCAATAAGGAGGAGACGAGGGCAACCCACCAAAGTGGCTCCCCTCTCATCATGATTCCGATGCAACAATAATAAAGTGCCATATGGAATGCATAAAAGGGTTTCATAAACATGGTCAAAGGGCTGCTTGCCTATTTTAACAAAGTCTTCGAGGTCTTCAAATATCTCTGGTCCAACTCCGAGCATTTCGTCTACTTCATCAACTATCGTCAAAAGCAACCACAATAAGCAACACAACAAGGTAGAAAATAAAAGTGCTCCAAAAATATTGATTTGACTTTTATAGGATACCTCTGGTCACATGAGGAATGACCAAAGTGATTTCATTGGAAGTGGATCAATGGATATTTCTAAACATTTTGATATGATGGAATCAAGGGGTTTATGGGATTGCAAGAAGTGTACAGAAACATATTTTTGAAAAATGAGCAAAGGCACCCATCTAACAAAGGATGATTTTAGAAGCATCTAGGAATTGGTTTCACTGGATTTGGAGTTGAAATGATTTTCCTATGAATTTACAAAGTTGACAAATTTGAAGAAATAGACCATTATTTGAGGTGATACAGAAAGTATTACTAAAAATGTTCAAAAACTAAGTTTTGAACTTATAGACACCTTGGATTTTGAATCATGGAATTTGGATAAAAAGTGGGCTCTCTGTGATTTTCTAAAGTTTATGACAGAAATAGAGAAATAGGATTTTGATAAATATTTCTGAAGAGAAAGTTTTTGGAAAAATGTGCAAATAGCACCATGTGATAGATCATGATTTATGGAGCAACTAGAAATTTGAATCATTGGATTTGGAGCTCTGTAGTATTATTTATGGATTTTACAAGTCTATAGAAAAAGAAAAAGGAAAGGGATTTACCTAAATGGGCTGGATCTAGGTAGGCAGCAGCATGCACTAGGCGAGATTTAGCGGGGCAGTGCACTGGGCCTGGCCCAGTCTCTCGCGCACGCCCGCTGGGAGGCCACGTCGGAGGCGTCTTAACAGAACTACGCCTTCGTGCGGGGAAGGCGGGTAAACCAGAAAGCGCTCCACTTGCCAGCGTGGCCTGGAGGCTGGGCCACTAACGAGCGGGCCCCGCCCGCAGGTTGTCTCCTTCCTCGCGCCAGAAGCAGAGGAGGTCGACCGAGTGGGGCACCGGCGTGCTCCCCGGCGGTTCCGGCCGTCCCCGACGATGTTCGGCGTTCCGGCGGACTCGGGAGGCGGAGCCGCGCCCATCCATGGGCGCCACGCAGGCTGGGGAGGTCCAGGGCGATGGCGACCCTGACGCCGGCGGATGAGGCTTCAGGAGGAGATGGTTGCGGTGGCATGGGGCACCAGAGCAGGAGAAGATGATCGGGAGAGC
Source organism: Triticum monococcum (assembly GCA_034509565.1). Taxonomy (NCBI): domain Eukaryota; kingdom Viridiplantae; phylum Streptophyta; class Magnoliopsida; order Poales; family Poaceae; genus Triticum; species Triticum monococcum. The sequence goes on from CM067843.1 coordinate 484,266,805, forward strand.
TCCGAAGGTCTGCTGCGGTCCTCCTGGTGGCCAGAGTATGGAAGGGGAGGCCCTGGTTTGCCGGAGCCGGGTGGGGGCCGACGGCGACCACGGCGGCCATGGAGAGGGCAACAGGGCATGAGGGGGAGAGAGGGGGTGTCAGAGAGGTTCACGGGAGAGAGTGAGAGCGAGGAGAGGCCAGAGTAGTGCTCGGGGTGGCCTTATATGGTCGTGGCTGCGGTGCACCGTAGGCGCGGCCTAGGGAGCGCTCGGCGAGCTCTGCGGAGGGAGAAAGAGGGAAAGGGAGGAGGGGCCCGACATCCTTGCGTGTTGTGGACGTCGAGGCGTCTCGTCGGGCGCGCGGGGGAGTGCCGAGGTGGTCGGAGGTGTTGGGCAGGGAGCCGCTACAGTGCGGGAGCGCACTGTAGCGCGCTCCAGAGCGCGTGTGTGGCCGGCATGGCCAATTTTTGGCAATGTTGGCGCGGCCAAGTGTGTCTGGTAGTGCTAGGGGGTAGTAAAGAAGTGTGGAGAGGCATTGGATGCCCTGGAGAGCCAGTAGGAGAGGAGAGAGGCTGAGGGAGAGAGAGAAAATGGTTGTCCAGAGAGGGAGAGAGAGGTTTTTACCCCCCCCCCCCAATAATGGAGATGTGAGGTTCCCATTGTTACTATAGGGAGAAGGGGTCTAGGAGGAGCTGTGGTAAAAATATGAAGTCAAGGGAATTAGTGTAGTGGGGTGAAACCAGTGACTTTTTGCAATGACCAGAAGGTGTTTGATGCCAATTTGGGCAAGCAAATTAATTCCAATGGACATGAGAATTAACAGGATCAAGTGGCATATATAATTGAGGTTGACCAGAAAGTTTGAGTCCATTTGAAGAAGGTTGCCAATGTAACTTTGGCAAACCCTAGAAATCAGCAGAAATGGCTTTACCAAGATTTAGTCATGCAAATCTATTCTCCTTGATGCACCACTTGGTGTAGTCTCATCATTTGAGGATTTGAACATGACCACAAAAATTGAGATGAAAAGGAGAAAGTTGCCAATGTAGAGTTGTTCAAATTTGATTCTGGTCAGAGAGGGTTTTGGGGCACTTTGGTCAACATAACATTCTCTCCAACTTGTGCCATTTGGTAGAGATGAATAATTAGACCATTTGAGCATGTGCACCAAGTTTGAGAGCATTTGGACATGTTTGACAATGTAAAGTTGCTCAAACTTCAAAATGGACAGAAATGGTTTTGAGGAGATTTCATGGGGTTATACTATTCTCCATGACATGAGGCTTGGCAAGATCATCAAAAATGTCATATGTGACATGTTAGAATTTTCTTGGATTTTTATGAAAATATTGCCTGGAGAAATACTTCAAATCCTTGAAATGGGTAGAAATGGTTTTTGAGGGATTTGACCAATATTTTGAACATGACCATGTGTTGAAACTCTTATACATGGACAATATATGTCCATTGAGTTTCCCTAAATTTTCTCAAATATTTTTGAAACATTAAAATAAATTTTCCCTATTAAAGACCATTTCTGGCCTTAAGAAAAAGCTTTTAAATAAAAAAGAAAATAACTTTTAAAATTATATTTTTGTGGTTTCTGGGTATCCTATACCTAATAGGAGTCAAACATATTTTTGGAAAGATTTTTCACACCTCAAATCAAGTACTTGCGGTGCAAATCTCAATTCAATGGGTTTTGGAAAACTAATTTTAGAAAGTACTTTTTGGCAAAATTATTTTTGTAAGGAAATATTATATTTCTCTATACACATGGTATGATCATTGGGAAAAGGTTTTGGATCAAGTAGAAGGAGTATAAGAGTTGGAGGATTTGTTTGATTTTTAGAGCACTTGCAAACAACAGACAAAATCCAAACAAGGCAAGGTCCAAAACACTCAAAAGTTTTGTAAGACCTCATTTTATCATGATTTAATAGCTTAAGTGTTGTGGCATTAAAATCAGGGTGTGACAGACCTACCCCCCTTACAAGAATCTTGTCCCCGAGATTCCCAGACTAGGCGTGGAAAGGATTATGGAAACTTGGACTTGGGGTAGTCTTCACGTCCTCATACTGCTTCTGCTTCCGTTTGGTGCTCCATTAAACCTTGAAGTACTTGATGGCGTGGCTTTGTGTTTGTCGTCCTGCTTGATCTAGATTGAAGTTGGGGTCTCTCGCGTAGGTCATATTGGGCTAGGGGGTCAATGGTTTGGTGTTTGATGTCCTTGCAGAGATTAGGCTTGCCTGGGACTTGGAGACACTTCCGAAGTTGTGATACGTGGAATACGTTGTGCACATCGGATAGTTCAGGTGGTAGTTCCAACTGGTAAGCCACTTCTCCACGTCGTGCGGTGATCTCGAAGGGGCTGATAAATCTTGGTGCGGGTTTTCCCCAAACGTGGAAACGCTTGGTTCCCTTAAGAGGAGTCACTCGTAGGTATACATGGTCTCCGACTTGGAAGGCCACTTGTCGGCGACGAGTGTCAGCATATCTCTTCTGTCTGGACTTAGCGGCCTTCAGTTGTTCTCTGACTAGTTGAACTTGCTCTTCTGCTTCACGGAGGATCTCAGGCCCAAATACTAGTCCTTCTCTGGTTTCTGACCAATTGAGGGGTGTGCGGCACTTGCGCCCGTACAACACCTCAAATGGTGCCATCTGTAGGCTTGCCTAATAACTGTTGTTTTAGGAGAACTCGGCGAAAGGGAGGCAATCTTCGCTCTTAGCCCCATATGCTAAGACACAGGCTCGGAGCGTGTCTTCGAGTATCTGATTCACTTGTTCTGTTTGGCCTCCGATCTGACACAATCTCCTTGGGAACACCATGAAGGCTTACGGTTATGTTGATGTAGAGGCTGGCTAGCTGATTTCCCTCATAAGTGGTCTTCACAGGAATGAAATGGGCTACCTTAGTCAGGTGATCGACTATGACCCAGATGGAGTCATGTCCCTTGTTTGACCTAGGTAGTCCAGTGATGAAATCCATTCCGACTTGATCCCATTTCCACTCGGGAACCTTGAGTGGTTGGAGCAATCCAGCAGGTCGCTGATATTTAGCTTTGACCCTTTGACATAGAAATGCTTGGTTCCATTGAGTGAAGGGGTTTGCAGATGCACCTAGTCTTCAACGCGGACGTTTATTTCTTGGCGATGGTGGTTGGTACAGTTCTTCCTCCTTGGCATGGCAGTCTTCAAATGTTTTCTTCACCAGCCCAGTGATTCTTCTTCTGTCTTCGGGTAGACAAGTATGTCATCAAGGAAGGATGACAACTACTTGTCCGAGTACTCCGTGAAGACTTGCCCACGGGGTACATAGGGTATAGGTTGGGGTATCAGTGGTGGTCATGGTTGGGTATTGGCCAAGGTTTCCTTGTCCTAGAGCCAAAGCCCATGGTTGTGATTCCGACCATATCGTGGCTTGGTGGGGCTTAAGGGTTTCAAGGATTCTAGTGTGCGAGCGGACGTTTGTCACCATATCCTTAAGCACGGTTCCTGAGATGCCAACTGTTCTATCCAGTCCTTTAAACAAATAACCTTATACCACCGAAACCATGAACTCTTGTGCTATAATAGGATGACAATGTGCTTGCTCACTATGTTTACTAGTTCCATAATGAACCCAATGTTGTGCAAGGTTCACAGAGGCTTAACTGGTTCTCTTGCAATTATGTGGGTCAAGCACATGGTTAAGGACTCAAGCTGGGGTATCTCGTGAAGTCTCGAAGGGTCTAAGAATGGGTTTCTAGTCTGGAGGGTTAAACATAATTCTACGGGGTTTCACTTGGTCGAGGGGGCTGCAACAAAAAGTCTTCAGTGCTAGTTGGTCGCCGAAGTAGACTCCTTGGTGCATCTTGTCCTGCTAGTCTTCAGTTGGGGAGAGAGATGGGAGGGATAAGTAGCAAAAAAGGGGGATGTCTAAAGGGGGTTCTATAGTGCAAGTGCAACCAAACGGGTGTCAAAAGGGCCAAACAAAGGAAAACAAGGAAGGTGATATAGTCGCGTACTCGTTGCCTAGGGCAAAAGTGCGACTTATATCAAAACATAATCAAATGAAAACAAGCAACACACAGTCATGGTTCTATTCGAACCATCATATGGACTCGACTGCGCTTAGGGGGTATACGACTCATCCTACCCTAGGGGTTCTCGGACTCAGTAGTCGTGCCTTGTGCCTCATGCAGTCTTCTGAGTTTTCCTCAGGTGTTGCTACGTCTCTTGTAGTTGTTCGATGAAACGATCTGGGTTGAGCCTGAAGAGTCTTCAACCACTTCTCGCCTTTTGAAGTGATGGGGTGAAGGTGGCTCCTCATAGGAGGCATTGACTCGGTCTTCTATTGTCTTCCTAATCATGACAACCCCTTTTTCTCTTCTAAGGCGTCGATGGTACCAAGTAGGTAATCCCTTATGCAATGGTATTAACAAGGCATAATAGAGGTCCAACACGTCGGTTACGTGGATGAAAACATCGACACCGAGAGCGGGGGATGAAGAGAACCGTTCTCCTGCTCACTATAGTGAGGCGGACCAAATGGCGATGTTCTCATCCACCGGTGGTTGCCGATACAACAACGGTAAGGACATGATTGCTCTATTAGCAATGTCTATCATGGTCTTGCATATGTTACACCCTGATTGTCATAGGACAAGTTTGCATCATTCTGGGGCAAATTCAAAAGTGTCACCATCTCTTAGGTCTTCAAGTCCTCATTCTTCAAAGGCGTATCTTCTGTTGGTATCGTCTTGTCGAGGTGTCGCCAATCTTGTGTTCAGAAGATGTGGGTGAATGTCTGACAAGGGATCTTCCCTCTAGATAATCCACGAGGATTACAAGGATCTAGTGGTCAGGGGCATAAGGGTTCTAGCGACCATAAGTTTTGAAGGGGAAGAGATTAATAAGGAAAGTATACCTTAGTTTTCGAAAAACTGAGAAGGGAAGAGAAGTATAGGTAGTTTTGAAAACTAGTAGTAGTTTTGGAAATAGTTTTACCCTAACTAACGACCATGCTAACTAAGGCTTCCTACAGTCAGGATGGCTCTGATACCAGCTCCGTGGGGACCCCGACTCATAGGTCGTGATCACCGAATGTAAGTGTACAGTGATCCCAGAGATCAATGCTCACTGAACACACAGAAGTTGAATAACAAGAGTCTTACATCCATACATACCGTATTACACAAGTAGGACCATTATGGTCAAGTCTTGAGTATAACATCGCAGCGGAAATCTTCGTCGACAACTGGGACCCATGCCATCTGCCTTAACCCTACAGGCATTCTGACTGGGAAGCGTCCTAGCTCGCATGTTCGTCACCGAAGTATTCTTCATCATATCCTGTTCTTTCATGCCTGGCCAATAAAATAACCAGAGGCAAGCCAATGAGTACTTTGAATGTACTCGCAAGCAACCCATGTTTTGGTTCTAGGTACAACAATGCATGCTATAGGTAAATTTTTGTGGAAAGCCAGTTTTTGAGTGCAATGGCATGTTCAACAACTCGTAAGGCATGCATCAGGAGAATTCAAGTAACCATAAGGACAGGTTACAGATATCAACATAAATAGAGTGGGCACCAACCCAACTCAATCACATCAAGTCCTCTAACTTGACCCAAGTAGTGGTGTCATCATAAAGGGAGTGGGCACCAACCCAACTCAATCATGTCAAGTCCTTTGACTTGACCCGAGTAGTTTTTCCCACTTAACCAAACACTCACACTGGTTTGAAAACTTGTGGACGTAGTTTAAGCAGCACCGCCCAACTGTCCTTCACCGTGGACATGGCTATTCGAATAGTTTTACACTCTGCAGAGGTTGCACACTTTACCCACAAGATCCGGGGAACTTCCGTGTCATCCACGACCCGCGGTACCTCAAGTACCCGGGGTAAGCACCCGATCACTATCTTTCCCTAGACGACACTAACATGGAGTCCACTCGATTGGTAGTAACCCCCGTGCCCAACATTTCACAACTTGAAATTGTGGATCCTCGCTCCTATATTCATCATGTACCACTGGCACGGGGTACCAACGGTGTGTCCGGTGCCCCATAAAAATGTTCTTGGCCGCCCTACTTGGCACGGCCCCGTCCCGAGAGAGAGCACCAACTCTCCCCCGTCACTAGTAATGCGGGTTCCAAGCTAGTATTGGCCTAAGTAATCAATAATGCCCTTTCCCATATAAGGGTAGAGTGGTTGCGCATGTAAGGTTTGGACAGTCGACAAATCTTAAATCTAATCCATTTTCGAAAAACAACACGCACACTTGCCTCGGTACACCACTTCGTCATCAAGTGGTTACCCATCTCATTGCCTCCCTTGGGCATAAGTGGCTCCCGACGGGGTTTTCGGAAAGTCCTTTGAAAATGCTTTGTCTCCATCACCATGCACTTACCCGTCCCTTTTTGCGTAGCACTACTTTAGCATTCTATCTACTCCCACCGGCATAACCCTCATAAGGAGGTAGGGTCATGCACAATGCAAGTATCAATAAGGAGGAGACGAGGGCAACCCACCAAAGTGGCTCCCCTCTCATCATGATTCCGATGCAACAATAATAAAGTGCCATATGGAATGCATAAAAGGGTTTCATAAACATGGTCAAAGGGCTGCTTGCCTATTTTAACAAAGTCTTCGAATTCTTCAAATATCTCTGGTCCAACTCCGAGCATTTCGTCTACTTCATCAACTATCGTCAAAAGCAACCACAATAAGCAACACAACAAGGTAGAAAATAAAAGTGCTCCAAAAATATTGATTTTACTTTTATAGGATACCTCTGGTCACATGAGGAATGACCAAAGTGATTTCATTGGAAGTGGATCAATGGATATTTCTAAACATTTTGATATGATGGAATCAAGGGGTTTATGGGATTGCAAGAAGTGTACAGAAACATATTTTTGAAAAATGAGCAAAGGCACCCATCTAACAAAGGATGATTTTAGAAGCATCTAGGAATTGGTTTCACTGGATTTGGAGTTGAAATGATTTTCCTATGAATTTACAAAGTTGACAAATATGAAGAAATAGACCATTATTTGAGGTTATACAGAAAGTATTACTAAAAATGTTCAAAAACTAAGTTTTGAACTTATAGACACCTTGGATTTTGAATCATGGAATTTGGATCAAAAATGGGCTCTCTGTGATTTTCTAAAGTTTATGACAGAAATAGAGAAATAAGATTTTGATAAATATTTCTGAAGAGAAATTTTTTGGAAAAATGTCCAAATAGCACCATGTGATAGATCATGATTTATGGAGCAACTAGAAATTTGAATCATTGGATTTGGAGCTCTATAGTATTATTTATGGATTTTACAAGTCTACAGAAAAAGAAAAAGGAAAGGGATTTACCTAAATGGGCTGGATCTAGGTAGGCAGCAGCATGCACTGGGCGAGATTTAGCGGGGCAGTGCACTGGGCCTGGCCCAGTCTCTCGCGCGCGCCCGCTGGGAGGCCACGTCGGAGGCGGCTTAACAGAACTACGCCTTCGCGCGGGGAAGGCGGGTAAACCAGAAAGCTTCTCCACTTGCCAGCGTGGCCTGGAGGCTGGGCCACTGATGAGTGGGCCCCGCCCGCAGGTTGTCTCCTTCCTCGCGCCAGAAGCAGAGGAGGTCGACCGAGCGGGTCGCCGGCGTGCTCCCTGGCGGTTCCGGCCGTCCCCGACGACGTTCGGTGTTCCGGCGGACTCGGGAGGCAGAGCCGCGCCCATCCATGGGCGCCACGCAGGCTGGGGAGGTCCAGTGCGATGGCGACCCTGACACCGGCGGACGAGGCTTCAGGAGGAGATGGTTGCGGTGGCACGAGGCACCAGAGCAGGAGAAGATGAGCGGGAGAGCTCCGAAGGTCTGCTGCGGTCCTCCTGGTGGCCAGAGTATGGAAGGGGAGGCCCTGGTTTGCTGGAGCCGGGTGGAGGCCGACGGCGACCACGACGGCCATGGAGAGGGCAACAGGGCACGAGGGGGAGAGAGGGGGTGTCAGAGAGGTTCACGGGAGAGAGGGAGAGCGGGGAGAGGCTAGAGTAGTGCTCGGGGTGGCCTTATATGGTCGTGGCTGTGGTGCACCATGGGCGCGGCCTAGGGAGCACTCGGCGAGCTCTGCGGAGGGAGAAAGAGGGCAAGGGAGGAGGGGCCCGACATCCTTGCGTGTTGTGGACGTCGAGGCGTCTCGTCGGGCGCGCGGGGGAGGGCCGAGGTGGTCGGAGGTGTTGGGCGGGGAGCCGCTACAGTGCGGGAGCGCACTGTAGCGCGCTCCAGAGCGCGTGTGTGGCCGGCATGGCCATTTTTTTGGCAATGTGGGCGCGGCCAAGTGTGTCTGGTAGTGCTAGGGGGTAGTAAAGAAGTGTGGAGAGGCATTGGATGCCCTGGAGAGCCCGTAGGAGAGGAGAGAGGCTGAGGGAGAGAGAGAAAATGGTTGTCCAGAGAGGGAGAGAGAGGTTTTTACCCCCCAATAATGGAGATGTGAGGTTGCCATTGTTACTATAGGGAGAAGGGGTCTAGGAGGAGCTGTGGTAAAAATATGAAGTCAAGGGAATTAGTGTAGTAGGGTGAAACCAGTGACTTTTTGCAATGACCAGAAGGTGTTTGATGCCAATTTGGGCAAGCAAATTAATTCCAATGGACATGAGAATTAACAGGATCAAGTGGCATATATAATTGAGGTTGATCAGAAAGTTTGAGTCCATTTGAAGAAGGTTGCCAATGTAACTTTGGCAAACCCTAGAAATCAGCAGAAATGGCTTTACCAAGATTTAGTCATGCAAATCTATTCTCCTTGATGCACCACTTGGTGTAGTCTCATCATTTGAGGATTTGAACATGACCACAAAAATTGAGATGAAAAGGAGAAAGTTGCCAATGTAGAGTTGTTCAAATTTGATTCTGGTCAGAGAGGGTTTTGGGGCACTTTGGTCAACATAACATTCTCTCCAACTTGTGCCATTTGGTAGAGATGAATAATTAGACCATTTGAGTATGTGCACCAAGTTTGAGAGCATTTGGACATGTTTGACAATGTAAAGTTGCTCAAACTTCAAAATGGACAGAAATGGTTTTGAGGAGATTTCATGGGGTTATACTATTCTCCATGACATGAGGCTTGGCAAGATCATCAAAAATGTCATATGTGACTTGTTAGAATTTTCTTGGATTTTTATGAAAATATTGCCTGGAGAAATACTTCAAATCCTTGAAATGGGCAGAAATGGTTTTTGAGGGATTTGACCAATATTTTGAACATGACCATGTGTTGAAACTCTTATACATGGACAATATATGTCCATTGAGTTTCCCTAAATTTTCTCAAATATTTTTGAAACATTAAAATAATTTTTCCCTATTAAAGACCATTTCTGGCCTTAAGAAAAAGCTTTTAAATAAAAAAGAAAATAACTTTTAAAATTATATTTTTGTGGTTTCTGGGTATCCTATACCTAATAGGAGTCAAACATATTTTTGGAAAGATTTTTCACACCTCAAATCAAGTACTTGCAGTGCAAATCTCAATTCAAGGGGTTTTGGAAAACTAATTTTAGAAAGTACTTTTTGGCCAAATTATTTTTGTAAGGAAATATTATATTTCTCTATACACATGGTATGATCATTGGGAAAAGGTTTTGGATCAAGTAGAAGGAGTATAAGAGTTGGCGGATTTGTTTGATTTTTAGAGCACTTGCAAACAACAGACAAAATCCAAACAAGGCAAGGTCCAAAACACTCAAAAGTTTTGTAAAACCTCATTTTATCATGATTTAATAGCTTAAGTGTTGTGGCATGAAAATCAGGGTGTGACAGAGTCACTTGTCGGCGGTGGCTTCGCCTCGTGGAACGGCAGGGTCGGCAGCGTCTTGCTTCGGCTTGGTGCTGAAGGCCCGAAACTTCTCCAGCAGCGCCCCTTCACGGCTTCAACAGCGGCGGCAGCACCCTCGCCGCTCACCGGTTCCAGCAGGCCATCAAGGTCGGCATTGGGATCGCGGAGGTAGATGTGGGCGAAGACCCGCGTCAGCGCAGCAGAAGACAAGACATGCGCCTCGGCCTTGGCCGCAGGGCCGATGCCAAGGGTGACATCCCCAAGAGCCTTAACCAGGAAGGGAAGCAGCTTGGCGGGGCCATCCTCGTCACCAGCTAGCGGGCTGTCCAGGCCGTTCTCGTAAAGCATCTTTAGCGAAGCGCGGGCGTCCTTCTCCATGTCTACGAAGGCCACGCGATCCTCGGCGAGGACCTGAGCCTTGGCGTCCAGCTCGGCCTTCGTCACCTCCAGCTCCTTCTTCAACGCGCCTAGGTGGTCGCGGCGCTTCTTGAGCCTGGCCTCCTGGTCCTCGAGCGCCGCCTCGCGCGCCTTCCCCCCTTCTCCAGCTCTTGGCGCAGGCGGACCTCCTCCGCAAGATGGCCCCTCAGGCCTTGCAGCTCGTCCTCCAGCGCCTTGCAACGGCCGCGGACTTCAACCACCTCTCCCAGGGCCGCATCTCGAGCAGCCTTCGCCTCGAGGGTGGCCTCCCTCTCTCCGTCACAGGCCGTTCAGGCCCGAACCAGCGCCGCCCGAATCGAAGCATCAGAGCGAATCCACCCCGAAGCCAGTTCCAGGCGCCCGGCCACCAGGCGAGGGTCGACGCCGAGAAGGTCCTGCCGCTGCCGGTCCAGTTCAGCAGCGGCACGCTCCAAGATGGAAGAAGAAGACGGAGTAGCATCGGCACGCTCCAGGACAACAGGAGGAGCCGATGAAGCAACGGCCAGTACAACAGGAGCAGAAGGTAATGGCGGCGAGGCCGTAGTGTCCCGAGGCGGAGCCCGCTGCGCCTCCACAGCCGTAGCGGCGGCACCAGACGAGGGCACCTCAGGAGTCACTTGGGCCATGGGGGCTGAGCTCGCCCCAGCCAGCTCAGCCAAGCCTCGCAAGGATGCGCGGGCAGGAGAGGCCCGCGCGTCATGATCTCCCTCCCCTGCAGGCGAAGGCGTCGCCGTAGATGGGACCTCAGGAGCCCCCTTCGGCTTCTTCGCCACGGGCGCCAGCCTGTTCAAGAGAAGGAATCATCAAGCCTCGTCGGCGGAACGAGAAACAAAAGAGCAACGATCCGGCACTTACGGGTCTTCGCCGGCGACCTCGGGCAGCCTCCGGCCTAACTTGAAGCCTGACAGCCGGCTGGAAGGGTCGACCTCAGAAGCAGAAGGCCCGTCCACGGTTTGCCCCGGAGTCAGGACGGACCCGCGGGAGATCAGCGCGGTCCTGTCCCTCTTCGGAATCGCGGGCGAGCTCCCGCTACCCAGAGCGTCATCAACATCATCATCATCATCATCGCTCGGCGAAAGGCGGAGAGTGCGGGACACGCGCCGGGAGAGGGGAGCCCTTGACTCTCCATCAGTCACCCCAGAGTCGGGCCCCTCTCCCCGCTCCTTTTCCTCCTCCTCATCGCTGGAGTCGCCGGAGGGCACATCCACCGGCCCTTCAGATTCCAGCGCGGGCATGAGCCCGTCCCCGTTAAAAACGGGCATGGACTTCACCACCCGCTTCCAGTCGTCACGAAGGAACAAGGGCTTGCGAGCGCCCTTTGGCCTTGCCACCTCGCCCCCGACCAGAGATTGGAGAACCGCGGTCACATCCTCTTCGTCCAAAGCCTCGGGGCACGGATGAGGTCTCCACATTGGAGGAGAGTACTCCCGGAGTGGGGCCAGCTGGTGCTCCAGGAATTCCTTTAGCAGCGACGCACCGGTCAACTTCACCGGCGCCATGTTGGGCGGCCTCAGGTCTGCATCCATCTTCTCCAACACCGGCTTCGCGCGGGGGTCTGTGAGCGCCGCTCGGCACCAGTCGCTGGTGCTCACAGGTTGCTCCGTGGGCAAGATCAGCCGAGGGTGGATGCGCCCGACATCTGCCAAGACCCACTTGCTCCTGAAGCCCTCAATCCACTTCCCAGGACTCGAGATGGCAATGGTGCCGCTATACGCGACGAAGCCCGCACACGCAGAAAGAGAGCTGCCGGAGACCCGGAGGGAGAAGTAGTGGCGCAGCAGGGCCACCGAAGGCTGCACCCCCACGTGGGCCTCGCAGTAGTAAGCGAAGATCGCCAGAAGGAGGACAAAGTTGGGGTGGAGATGTAGAGCCTACAAGTGGTAATGACGGAGGACGGAGAAGAAGAACTCGGAGAAGGGAGGCACCAAGCCCGCAGCAATGGAGCTCACAAAGAGAGGATAAAAGGTGCTCCCTCGGTCCTCGGGGGTGGCGGAGCCGGCCTTCAACACCTCCGTCCCATTGACGCCCTGCGTCGTCGCCATCCGGCACAGCCGGGAGAAGCTCGCCTTGGACACATTCGGCGGATCCAGAGCAGGGGAGTACCAAGCTTTGGCCGGAGGCTGGCGAGGCGCCATGGCTTCCTAGGTCACGCAGCTGGAGTAGATCTGGAAGTTTAGAGGAAGAAAGGGAAGGCGCAAGAAAGGGGATCTGAGCGACGACCCAGAGAGAGCAAAAGGCGGAGTCTGGGCAGATGCCGCTCCTTTACCAACCTACGTGGTTGCTGAAGCACCCATGTCCCGTTAACCGCCACGTGGCGCCCAAGGCCGCAGGCTGTTAGGGCCCGCGGAGCTTCGCCCTTGCCCTTTCGCCTCTCGGCACGACCAAGTCCGTGCGTGCCTTGGGCCCGGGGGCTACTATCGGCGTTCTGGGAACGGGGGTCCCCAGACTTGGCTGCCTGCGGCCTGCGGCCTGCGGCGTGGCTCGAATGGGGGCCCAACATGGCCCATATTCATCAAGCGCAACACTCAAGACCCTCGCGAGGGGCCAAGCCTCGCGAGGCGGACGACACGGTGCATCCTCAGGCGCAGCCTCCTCAGGCTGGCTCGTGAGAAGACGGAGATATCAAGGCGGGGTACCTCGCGAGGCGCCCGTGACGCAAGCCATGACGATCGAGGGTGCCAGGCGGGCGCCAGCGCGCGCAGAGTCCTTCTTTCCTATTTGGTGCAAAGGGGGCAAGCGCAGCCGCGGAGTACCGAGGCATCAGGCAAAGGTTGCCATTTCAGTGCAACGAGACCAGGACCAAGCGGACTACGAGACGGAGGTCACCATGGAGCCCAGCATAGCGTCACCGCAGAGTCTTTCGCACGCGAAGACCGCCTTTAGTCAGGATAAGAGTACTTGTTGTCCCCCCTTCAAATTAGCCCGCCATTGTTGGCTCCCTTCCCGCTCAATATTTGGGAAGAGGACCAGGGCCTCTATAAATAGGGACTGGCCACCCGCGTAGCAAGGGGTTGGTTCGATCGGTTGGAAGATTAGACACACAGGGTTCGGCTCGGCACGTGGATCCGGCTAGCAAGTAGAGAGAGAGAGAGTGGTGACAGAACTCCTCCCAGAAGTTCGTCGCCCCAGCTAAGAACAGTCCCTCGCGAGGCAGTTCTTCCTTGTAGTGTTCATCACAATCAGCCCCAAGAGGCAATCCATCCACCACACACTGGAGTAGGGTATTACACCACAATGGTGGCCCGAACCAGTATAAATCTTGTTCCCAGACTTGCCTCTCGGCACGGCCAAGTCCGGGGGCTACTGTCGGCGTTCTGGGAACGGGGGTCCCCAGACTTGCCTACCTGCGGCCTGCGGCGTGGCTCAAAGGGGGCCCAGCACGGCCCATCTTCAACAACACAAGACTCAAGACCCTCGCGAGGGGCCAAGCCTTGCGAGGCGGACGACACAGAGTTTCCTCAGCACGGCCTCATCAGGCTGGCTCGTGAGGAGGCGGAGAGATCAAGGCGGGGTACCTCGCGAGGTGCCCGTGACGCAAGCCATGACGACTTAGGGCGCCAAGCGGGTGCCAGCCCGCGCAACATCCTCCTTTCCTCTTTGGTGCAAAGGGGGCAAGCGCAGCCGCGGAGTACCGAGGCATCAGGCAAAGGTTGCCATTTCGGTGCAACGAGACCAAGACCAGGAGGACTATGAGACGGAGGTTACCGTGGAGCCCAGGAAGGCGTCATCACCAGAGCTTTGCGCAGGCGAAGACTGCTTTTGTTAGGATAGTTGATACTTGCTGTCCCCCTTCAAATTAGCCCGCCATTGTTGGCTCCCTTCCCGCTCAATATTTGGGAAGAGGACCAGGGCCTCTATAAATAGGACCAGCCGCCCACGTAGCAAGGGGTTTGGTTCGGTTCAGTTCGGTTCGAAGGGGTTGGCTAGTTCGTTCGGTTGGCGTGTAAGTGAGAGTAAGACAACCAGAGAGAGAGAGAGAGAGAGAGAGAGAGAAAGGGTGGCTGAACTCCTCCCAGCAGTTCATCACCCCAGCCAAGAACAGACCCTCGCGAGGCTGTTCTTCCTTGTATTGTTCATCATCATCAGCCCCAAGAGGCAATGCACCCACCACACACTGGAGTAGGGTATTACACCACAATGGTGGCCCGAACAAGTATAAATCTTGTTTCTCATGTGCAGTTCTTTCAATAGTTTAGATCTTTGCGAGGCGGGGAGGTAGAAGGCGTAATCTCCGCGCGCACCCCAGTGTTCGAACCTTAAGTGTCTGCCGGAACCCGAAATCCGACAACCAATAATAACACAGATGATTCCTTCTAATTCATCCGTTTGGGATTGATGAATTCATCCCTGAAGGGTGAAGGAAATATGCCCTAGAGGCAATAATAAAGTTATTATTTATTTCCTTATATCATGATAAAAGTTTATTATTCATGCTAGAATTGTATTAACCGGAAACATAATACATGTGTGAATACATAGACAAACAGAGTGTCACTAGTATGCCTCTACTTGACTAGCTCGTTAATCAAAGATGGTTATGTATCCTAACCATGGACAAAGAGTTGTCATTTGATTAACGGGATCACATCATTAGTTGAATGATCTGATTGACATGACCCATTCCATTAGCTTAGCACCCGATCGTTTAGTATGTTGCTATTGCTTTCTTCATGACTTATACATGTTCCTATGACTATGAGATTATGTAACTCCCGTGTGCCGGAGGAACACTTTGTGTGCTACCAAACGTCACAACGTAACTGGGTGATTATAAAGGTGCTCTACAGGTGTCTCCAAAGGTACATGTTGGGTTGACGTATTTCGAGATTAGAATTTGTCACTCCGATCGTCGGAGAGGTATCTCTGGGCCCTCTCAGTAATGCACATCACTTAAGCCTTGCAAGCATTGCAACTAATGAGTTAGTTGCAGGATGATGTATTACGGAACCAGTAAAGAGACTTGCCGGTAACGAGATTGAACTAGGTACTGGATACCGACGATCGAATCTCGGGCAAGTAACATACCGATGATAAAGGGAACAACGTATGTTGTTATGCGGTCTGACCGATAAAGATCTTCGTAGAATATGTAGGAGCCAATATGGGCATCCAGGTCCCGCTATTGGTTATTGACCGGAGACGTGCCTCGGTCATGTCTACATTGTTCTCGAACCCCTAGGGTCCGCACGCTTAAGGTTTCGATGACAGTTGTATTATGAGTTTATGAGTTTTGATGTACCGAAGGAGTTCAGAGTCCCGGATGAGATCGGGAACATGACGAGGAGTCTCGAAATGGTCGAGACATAAAGATCGATATATTGGACGACTATATTCGGACATCGGAAAGGTTCCGAGTGATTCGGGTATTTTTCGGAGTACCGGAGAGTTACAGGAATTCGCCGGGAGAAGTATTGGGCCTTATTGGCCCATACGGGAAAGAGAGAGGGGCTGCCTAGGGCAGGCCACGTGCCCCCCCCCCCCAAGGCCTAGTCCGAATTGGACTAGGGGGAGGGGCTGCGCCCTTTCCTTGTTTCCTACTCCTACTACATGGAAGGACTCCTAGTTGGACTAGGAAAGGGGGAATCCTACTCCCGGTGGGAGTAGGACTCCCCTAGGGCGCACCATAGAGAGGGCCGACCCTCCCCTCCTCCACTCCTTTATATACGGGGGCAGGGGGCACCCCATAGACACACAAGTTGATCCACGTGATCATATTCTTAGCCGTGTGCGGCGCCCCCTGCCACCATAGTCCTCGATAATATTGTAGCGGTGCTTAGGCGAAGCCCTACGACAGTAGTACATCAAGATCGTCACCATGTCATCGTGCTGACGGAACTCTTCCCCGACACTTTGCTAGATCGGAGTCCAGGGAACGTCATCGAGCTGAACGTGTGCTAGAACTCGGAGGTGCCGTAGTTTCGGTGCTTGATCGGTCGGGCCGTGGAGACGTACGACTACATCAACCAAACGCTTCCGTTGTCGATCTACAAGGGTACGTAGATCACACTCTCCCCTCTCGTTGCTATGCATCACCATGATCTTGCGTGTGCGTAGGAAATTTTTTGAAATTACTACGTTCCCCAACAGTGGCATCCGACCCTAGGTTTTTATGGTTTGATGTTATAAGCACGAGTAGAACACAAGTGAGTTGTGGGCGATATAAGTCATACTGCTTACTAGCATGTCATACTATGGTTCGGCGGTTTTGTTGGATGAAGGGCCCGGACTAACATTACGCGTACGCTTACGCGAGACTGGTTCTACCGCCGTGCTTTGCACACAGGTGGCTGGCGGGTGTCAGTTTCTCCAACTTTAGTTGAACCGAGTGTGGCTACGCCCGGTCCTTGCGAAGGTTAAAACAGCACCAACTTGACAAACTATCATTGTGGTTTTGATGCGTAGGTAAGATTGGTTCTTGCTTAAGCCCGTAGCAACCACGTAAAACTTGCAACAACAAAGTAGAGGACGTCTAACTTGTTTTTGCAGGGCATGTTGTGATGTGATATGGTCAAGACATGATGCTAAATTTTATTGTATGAGATGATCATGTTTTGTAACTGAGTTATCGGTAACTGGCAGGAGCCATATGGTTGTCGCTTTATTGTATGCAATGCAATCGCACTGTAGTGCTTTACTTTATCACTAAGCGGTAGCGATAGTCGTGGAAGCATAAAATTGGCGAGACGACAACGATGCTACGATGGAGATCAAGGTGTCGCGCCGGTGACGATGGTGATCATGACGGTGCCTCGGAGATGGAGATCACAGGCACAAGATGATGATGGCCATATCATATCACTTATATTGATTGCATGTGATGTTTATCTTTTACGCATCTTATCTTGCTTTGATTGACGGTAGCATTATAAGATGATCTCTCACTAAATTATCAAGGTAAAAGTGTTCTCCCTGAGTATGCACCATTGCCAAAGTTCGTCGTGCCCAGACACCACGTGATGATCGGGTGTGATAAGCTCTACGTCCATCTACAACGGGTGCAAGCCAGTTTTACACACGCAGAATACTCAGGTTAAACTTGACGAGCCTAGCATATGCAGATATGGCCTCAGAACACTGAGATCGAAAGATCGAGCGTGAATCATATAGTAGATATGATCAACATAGCGATGTTCACCATTGAAAACTACTCCATTTCAAGTGATGATCGGTTATGGTTTAGTTGATTTGGATCACGTGATCACTTAGAGGATTAGAGGGATGTCTATCTAAGTGGGAGTTCTTAAGTAATATGATTAATTGAACTTAAATTTATCATGAACTTAGTCCTGGTAGTATTTTGCAAATCATGTTGTAGATCAATAGCTCGAGTTGTTGCTTCCCTGTGTTTATTTTGATATGTTCCTAGAGAAAATTGTGTTGAAAGATGTTAGTAGCAATGATGCGGATTGGATCCGTGATCTGAGGTTTATCCTCATTGCTGCACAGAAGAATTATGTCCTTGATGCACCGCTAAGTGACAGACCTATTGCAGGAGCAGATGCAGATGTTATGAACGTTTGGCTAGCTCAATATGATGACTACTTGATAGTTCAGTGCACCATGCTTAATGGCTTAGAATCGGGATTTCAAAGATGTTTTGAACGTCATGGAGCATATGAGATGATCCAGGAGTTGAAGTTAATATTTCAAGCAAATACCCGAGCTGAGAGATATCAAGTCTCCAACAAGTTCTATAGCTAAAATATGGAGGAGAATCGCTCAACTAGTGAGCATGTGCTCAGATTGTCTGGGTACTACAATCACTTGAATCAAGTGGGAGTTAATCTTCTAGATAACATAGTGATTGACAGAAATCTCTAGTCACCATCACCAAGTTAGAAGAACTTCGTGATGAACTATAATATGCAAGGGATAACGGAAACAATTCCCAAGCTCTTCGTGATGCTGAAATCAACGAAGGAAGAAATCAAGAAAAATATCAAGTGTTGATGGTTAACAAGACCACTAGTTTCAAGAAAAGGGCAAAGGGAAGAAGGGGAACTTCAAGAAGAACAACAAGCAAGTTGCTGCTCAAGTGAAGAAGCCCAAGTCTGGTCCTAAGCCTGAGACTAAGTGCTTCTACTGCAAAGGGACTGGTCACTGGAAGCAGAACTGCCCCAAGTATTTGGCGGATAAGAAGGATGGCAAAGTGAACAAAAGTATATTTGATATACATGTTATTGATGTGTACTTTACTAGTGTTTATAGCAACCCCTCAGTATTTGATACTGGATCAGTTGCTAAGAGTAGTAACTCGAAGCAGGAGTTGCAGAATAAACAAAGACTAGTTAAGGGTGAAGTGACGATGTGTGTTGGAAGTAGTTCCAAGATTGATATGATCATCATCGCACACTCCCCTATACTTTCGGGATTAGTGTTGAACATAAATAAGTGTTATTTGGTTTTTGCGTTGAGCATGAATATGATTTGATTATGTTTATTGCAATACGGTTATTCATTAAAGTCAGAGAATAATTGTTGTTCTGTTTACATGAATAAAACCTTCGATGGTCATACACCCAATGAAACAAATTCGTTGAATCTCGATCATAGTGATACACATATTCATAATATTGAAACCAAAAGATGCAAAGTTAATAATGATAGTGCAACTTATTTGTGGCACTGCCGTTTAAGTCATATTAGTGTAAAGCGCATGAAGAAACTACATGCTGATGGACTTTTGGAATCACTTGATGCTTGCGAACCATGCCTTATGGGCAAGATGACTAAAACGCCGTTCTCCGGAACAATGAAGCAAGCAACAGATTTGTTGGAAATCATACATACTGATGTATGTGGTCCGATGAATATTAAGGCTTGCAGCAGGTATCATTATTTTCTGACCTTCACAGATGATTTGAGCAGATATGGGGATATCTACTTGATGAAACATAAGTCTGAAACATTTGAACAGTTCAAAGAATTTCAGAGTGAAGTGGAAAATCATCATGACAAGAAAATAAAGTTTCCACGATATGATCGCAGAGGTAAAATATTTGAGTTACGAGTTTGGCCTTCAATTAAAACAATGTGAAATAGTTTCACTACTCACGCCACCTGGAACACAATAGTGTAATGGTGTGTCCGAACGTTATAACCGTACTTTATTAGATATAGTGCGATCTATGATGTCTCTTACCGATCTACCACTATCGTTTTAGGGTTATGCATTAGAGACAACTGCATTCACGTTAAATAGGGCACCATCTAAATCCGTTGAGATGACACCGTGTGAACTATGGTTTGGCAAGAAACCTAAGCTGTCGTTTCTTAAAGTTTGGAGTTGCAATGCTTATGTGAAAAAGTTTCATCTCGATAAGCTCAAACTCAAATCAGAGAAATATGTCTTCATAGGATACCCAAAGGAGACAGTTGGGTACACCTTCTATCATAGATCCAAAGGCAAAACATTCGTTGCTAAGAATGGATACTTTCTAGAGAAGGAGTTTCTCTCGAAAGAAGTGAGTGGGAGGAAAGTAGAACTTGACGAGGTAACTGTACCTGCTCCCTTGTTGAAGAGTAATACATCACAGAAACCTGTTTCTGTGACACCTACACCAATAAGTGAGAAAGCTAATGATAATGATCATGAAACTTCAGAACAAGATACTACTGAACCTCGTAGATCAACCAGAGTGAGATCTACACCAGAGTGGTACGGCAATCCTGTTCTGGAAGTCATGCTACTAGATCATGATGAACCTACGAACTATGAAGAAGCGATGGTGAGCCCAGATTCCGCAAAATGGCTTGAGGCCATGAAATCTGAGATGAGATCCATGTATGAGAACAAAGTATGGACTTTGATTGACTTGCTCAATGATCAGCGAGCCATTGAGATTAAATGGATCTTCAAGAGGAAGATGGACGCTGATAGTAGTGTCACTATCTACAAAGCTAGAATTGTCGCAAAAGGTTTTCGACAAGTTCAAGGTGTTGACTACGATGAGAGTTTCTCACTCGTATCTATGCTTAAGTCTGTCCGAATCATGTTAGCAATTGCCGCATTTTATGAAATCTAGCAAATGGATAAACAAAACTGTATTCCTTAATGGATTTATTAAAGAAGAGTTGTATGTGATGCAACAAGATGGTTTTGTCAATCCTAAAGGTGCTAACAAAATATGCAAGCTCCAGCGATCAAATTATGGACTGGTGCAAGTATCCCGGAGTTAGAATATACGCTTTGATAAGATGATCAAAGCATATAGTTTTATACAGACTTGTGGTGAAGCCTGTATTTACAAGAAAGTGAGTGGGAGCACTACAGCATTTCTGATAAGTATATGTGTATGACATATTGTTGATCGGAAATAATGTAGGATTATTTTGCAAAGCATAAAGGAGTATTTGGAAGCAGTTTTTCAAAGAAAGACCTTGGTAAAGCTGCTTACATATTGAGTATCAAGATCTATAGAGATAGATCAAGACGCTTGATATGTTTTTCAATGAGTACATACCTTGACAAGATTTTGAAGTAGTTCAAAATGGAACAGTCAAAGAAAGAGTTCTTGCCTGTGTTACAAGGTGTGAAATTGAGTAAGACTCAAAGCCCGACCACGGCAGAAGATAGAAAGAGAATGAAAGTCATTCCATATGCCTCAGCCATAGGTTCTAAAGTATGCCATGCTATGTACCAGATCTATTGTATACCCTACACTGATTTTGGCAAGGGAGTACAATAGTGATCTAGGAGTAGATCACTGGACATTGGTCAAAATTATCCTTAGTGGAATAAGGATATGTTTCTCGATTATGGAGGTGATAAAAAGGTTCGTCGTAAAAGGTTACGTCGATGCAAGTTTTGACACTAATCTAGATGACTCTAAGTCTCGATCTAGATACATATTGAAAGTGGGAGAAATTAGCTAGAGTAGCTCCGTGCAGAGCATTGTTGATATAGATATTTGCAAAATACTTACGGATCTGAATATGACAGACCCGTTGACTAAAATTATCTCACAAACAAAACATGATCACACCTTAGTACTCTTTGGGTGTTAATCACATAGAGATGTGAACTAGATTACTGACTCTAGTAAACCCTTTGAGTGTTGGTCACATGATGATGTGAACTATGGGTGTTAATCACATGATGATGTGAACTATTGCTGTTAAATCACATGGTGATGTGAACTAGATTATTGACTCTAGTGCAAGTGGGAGACTGAAGGAAATATGCCCTAGAGGCAATAATAAAGTTATTATTTATTTCGTTATATCATGATAAATGTTTATTATTCATGCTAGAATTGTATTAACCGGAAACATAATACATGTGTGACTACATAGACAAACAGAGTGTCACTAGTATGCCTCTACTTGACTAGCTCGTTAATCAAAGATGGTTATGTTTCCTAACCATGGACAAAGAGTTGTCATTTGATTAACGGGATCACATCATTAGTTGAATGATCTGATTGACATGACCCATTCCATTAGCTTAGCACCCGATCATTTAGTATGTTGCTATTGCTTTCTTCATGACTTATACATGTTCCTATGACTATGAGATTATGTAACTCCCGTGTGCCGGAGGAACACTTTGTGTGCTACCAAACGTCACAACGTAACTGGGTGATTATAAAGGTGCTCTACAGGTGTCTCCAAAGGTACATGTTGGGTTGACGTATTTCGAGATTAGAATTTGTCACTCTGATCGTCTGAGAGGTATCTCTGGGCCCTCTCGGTAATGCACATCACTTAAGCCTTGCAAGCATTGCAACTAATGAGTTAGTTGCGGGATGATGTACTACGGAACGAGTAAAGAGACTTGCTGGTAACGAGATTGAACTAGGTATTGGATACCGACGATCGAATCTCGGGCAAGTAACATACCGATGACAAAGGGAACAACGTATGTTGTTATGCGGTTTGACCAATAAAGATCTTCGTAGAATATGTAGGAGCCAATATGGGAATCCAGGTCCCGCTATTGGTTATTGACCGGAGACGTGTCTTGGTCATGTCTACATTGTTCTCGAACCCGTAGGGTCCGCACGCTTAAGGTTTCGATGACAGTTATATTATGAGTTTATGAGTTTTGATGTACCGAAGGAGTTCGGAGTCTCGGATGAGATCGGGGACATGACGAGGAGTCTCGAAATGATCGAGACGTAAAGATCGATATATTGGACGACTATATTCGGACATAGGAAAGGTTCCGAGTGATTCGGGTATTTTTCGGAGTACCGGAGAGTTACGGGAATTCGCCGGGAGAAGTATTGGGCCTTATTGGGCCATATGGGAAAGAGAGAGGGGCTGCCTAGGGCAGGCCACGCCCCCCCCCAAGGTCTAGTCCGAATTGGACTAGGGGGAGGGGCTGCGCCCTTTCCTTGTTTCCTACTCCTACTACATGGAATGACTCCTAGTTGGACTAGGAAAGGGGGAATCCTACTCCCGGTGGGAGTAGGACTCCCCTAGGGCGCACCATAGAGAGGGCCGGCCCTCCCCTCCTCCACTCCTTTATATACGGGGGCAGGGGGCACCCCATAGACACACAAGTTGATCCACGTGATCATATTCTTAGCCGTGTGCGGCGCCCCCTGCCACCATAGTCCTCGATAATATTGTAGCAGTGCTTAGACGAAGCCCTGCGACAGTAGTACATCAAGATCGTCACCATGCTGTCGTGCTGACGGAACTCTTCCCCAACACTTTGCTGGATCGGAGTCCAGGGATCGTCATCGAGCTGAACGTGTGCTAGAACTCGGAGGTGTCGTAGTTTCGGTGCTTGATCGGTCGGGCCGTGGAGACGTACGACTACATCAACCAAACGCTTCCGTTGTCGATCTACAAGGGTACGTAGATCACACTCTCCCCTCTCGTTGCTATGCATCACCATGATCTTGTGTGTGCGTAGGAAATTTTTTGAATTTACTACGTTCCCCAACAACGGGTTCCCTATTGTGGTTTGTGTTCATCTGATCCTCATCTACTTCTTGTGCTAGCTCGATGTTCCTTCTATTCTAAGTTTCCAATAATTGATGGCGTTTTCTGAAGACACCACCGTTTCCCGCCATTTCCTCACCTGTTTCCCGCCACCCAACGGTATTGCGCATAGGCGGCGCACGACGCACGAAGGCGAAAAGCGCAGCCTGTACCACATCCACCTTTTCCAAGCATGCCAATCCACCAAAGTGTCGCCTCTACCATCAACCTCGTCGACGAGGAAAATGAGCAGGCGCCACGGCCCGTCGAGGCCGAGGCGCTCCCCGACAACGCGATGGACGACACCGTGATGCGCGTCATCACCAGGGTTGAGAAAACATTTGGCGCATGGCACTTGAGCGCCGCGGATAAAGATAGGCATGTCAGTGCCAACAGGGTGCAGCACGTCGCACAACATGATCGATGGCGCGCTGCAGAGGAAGCTAGGCGCGACTGCGCCGATAGGCTGCGGCTCGCCGCATGGCGAGACAGGTGGAGCACCGCAGAGCGAGAGGCGTGGCGCACCACACAGCAAGAGCAGATCCATCGACGCTTGCCTACTGTTGACACGGCATCGCAGGTGGGTACATGTCCCGTCAGTAACCTCATTCCTCGGCAGGAGTGGGCAGAGGCCCTCAGCAACGTGCTTGCACCAGAGGCCAGCCGCGCCATACTTGCACCGAACGCCCGCCCTGCCGTTCGCATGGGTGTCGTCGTTCGCCTTCTCTGCTGGTCGTTGGATGCCAACGCGCTGGTCCGTAGGCTTGACCACCTCCTTGTCACAGGTGTCCACCTAGGCCTAGTAGAGGAACATCGCCGTCGCATCCTTGTGCTGGTGGTCTCCGATGAAATAGCCAACTTGGAGCCCGAGATCACGCTCCAGATGTATCGCGAGCGTGTCGACCGCTTGGACGAACGCCTGCATGAGTTCAGGCAGAGCCAAGAGCTACTGTAAGCAAGGGCTGCTGGTCATGGTCTCATGGACGGGTTTTATCTAGAAAAGTCGTTTCGATGTGGATAGCTATGGATTCACAGCAATCATAGTATTACTCTGTTTATTGCTATGTTTCAATGTGTGTACTCTGTTTTCCATACTTATATGTTCTATTTCAATCTATGTATATACGCTTTCCATTCTGTATATGTGGACGATAACAGCTAGATTCAAATTAGTATACAAAAACAGATAGAAAATGGAATTCACAATATATATATATAAATTGACCATTAGTTCATCATAGAATATATATAATATCATCACATATACGTGATGATACTTAACTACTAGGTACAATGCATAAAATTGAAAACGAACAATACTAAAACTAATAATCCCTCCTGGGGCCAGTATTCCGGCAGCCCCTCGCCAGCAGATCCCTGGTGCACGGCGTCTTCCCAGTGCGCAGACAATACTCCGCCTCCTTCGCCTCGCAGCTCTTGACGTACCGATCTGCCTCTTGCTAGCGGATGCACGCGGCCGATCTTGCCATTTCGTTGGGCGCCCATCGGAGCTCCTCGTCGGTGGCACGCTGGAGCTTATCGGCCCACCTCCACAGAGCGACGAGGCGCCCAACGCCTATGACCTTCCTCGCGAAGTACCCGTCTTGATACACCTCCTCGGCACAACGATGCACCCGCCCCCAAAGCTCCGCCACCTCCTTTTTCCAGGCGGCATCACGGGCTTCATAGGCCGCCTGATACCTGGCTTCCTCCTCCGCCATCTCCTTCTTGAACACCACTTGCCTGGCTTTCTCAGCCAGCAGCAGCGACTTCCACAGACAAAGATTTTACTGGCCCCAAAACCAATCCAAAGTTGAGGGGTCTGGCGCAGCCTCGTCAGGCGGCGCGTAGGGGTCCTTGTCGCTGCTAATCGAGTGAGCGACCTCGGGGGCGGTGACTCCTCGTCGGCGCGTGGGCACACCGGCGGCGCCATGGCAGAGATTTGAGAGAGAGAGAGGGCGAGAGAGGGGAGGATGTAGATGAGAATGCAGGCGGGACGACGTGAGCAAGGTAGTATTTATTGGCGGCCGGAATCTAGATCGATGGGGACAGTACACACGCCGGTCGCTGGAATTTATGAGTACTGTAGTTTGAATTACACATGATTCCCGCAGCAAAATTCTTGTGTGAAGATAATAGCTAAAATCCGTGTGTGAACATGATAGCTGACAGTTTCCAATGCAGAACCGTGTCGGATTAATGATCCTCGCCACTCACCTACCAAACCTCGAGCCGCGAGATAGAGTGCTAATCATGTGGGAGCCGGTTGTCTTGACAGATCTTTACATTTTCTTTTTTCAACACCAGATATTTACATCGTCTGGTGATTTTTTAACTCGCACACAAGTACACAAAAATATGATTTTTCAAACCGTTATGGTTAGGCGTTGCATGTAGATGTAGTTCAAATTTGAATTGCGGTCATTAACTGGTTAGAAAATCACTTAAATGTCTATAAAAGGTCAAATGACCACTGAAATTTTCCAAATTTTCATACGACAGTTGTATTAGTGCACGTTAAACATAGGAAAAAATTTGAAGGCCGTAAGAGGAAGCTATCTCCCGTTCGTCATCAAACATGCATTGTTCCCTCTCAGAACCACGAACCTTCTAGTGAGTTGCTCCGGTTTGTTAAGGGTGTGTGTCCAAACTTTCGTCAAACAGGCCAATTTTTTTACCACATCATCTTGGTGGCATGACATTAGATCAAGCAAGGTTTCATATTTTTTTGATCATTTTTTAATTTTATGGAATTAAAATGCCATGGCACTCCATGCATGTGCCCATGCCTTGAGACCAATATGTTTGAAAAATCCTTCTAATTTACTGCACATGGAATTAACTCGCACACAAGTACACAAAAATAAGATTTTTCAAACCGTTATGGTTAGGCGTTGCATGTAGATGTTGTTCAAATTTGAATTACGGTCATTAAATGGCTATAAAATCACTTAAATGTCTTTATAAGGTCAAATGACCCCTGAAATTTTCAAAAAGTTCACATGACAGTTGTATTAGTGCACATTAGACATAGAAAAAAAATTGAAGGCCCTAAGAGGAAGCTATCTCCCGTTTGTCATCAAACATGCATTGTTCCCTCTTGGAACCACGAACCTTCTAGTGAGTTGCTCCGGTTTGTGAGAGGTGTGTGTGTCCAAACTTTCGTCAAACATGCCAATTTCTTTACCACATCATCTTGGTGGCATGACATTACATCAACCAAGGTTTCATGTTTTTCTGAGCATTTTTTTATTTTTTGGAAATAAAATGCCATGTCACTCCATGCATACGTATGCATGTGTCCTTGTCGTGAGACCAATATGTTTGAAAATTCTTTCTAATTTACTGCACATGGAATTAACTCGCACACAAGTACACAGATATGATTTTTCAAACCGGTTTGGTTAGGCGTTGCATGTAGATGTAGTTCAAATTTGAATTACGGTCATTAAATGGCTAGAAAATCACTTAAATGTCTTCAAAAGGTCAAATGACCCCTAGAATTTTCAAAAATTTCACATTACAGTTGTAGTAGTGCATGTTAGACGTAAAAAAAAATTGAAGGCCGTAAGAGGAAGCTATCTCCCATTCGTCATCAAACATGCATTGTTCCCTCTCGGAACAACGAACCTTCTAGTGAGTTGCTTCGGTTTTGTGAGGGGTGTGTGTCCAAACTTTTGTCAAACATGCTAATTTCTTTACCACATCATCTTGGTGGCATGACATTGCAACAACCAAAGTTTCATGTTTTTCTGATCATTTTTTTATTTTTGGAATTAAAATGCCATGTCACTCCATGCATACGTATGCATGTGTCCATGTCATGAGACCAATATGTTTAAAAATTCCTTCTAATTTACTGCACATGGAATTAACTCGCACACAAGTACACAGATATGATTTTTCAAACCGTTTTGGTTAGGCGTTGCATGTAGATGTAGTTAAAATTTGAATTATGGTCATTAAATGGCTAGAAAATCACTTAAATGTCTTTAAAAGGTCAAATGCCTAGAATTTTCAAAATTTTCACATTACAATTGTAGTAGTGCACGTTAGACGTAGAAAAAATTGAACGTCGTAAGAGGAAGCTATCTCCCATTCATCATCAAACATGCATTGTTCCCTCTCGGAACCACAAGCCTTCTAGTGAGTTGCTCCGGTTTGTGAGGGGTGTGTGTCCAAACTTTCATCAAACATGCCAATTTCTTTACCACATTATCTTGGTGGCATGACATTACATCAACCAAGGTTTGATGTGTTTCTGATTTTTTTGGAATTAAAATGCCATGTCACTCCATGCTTAATTGTGTCATAGGCATTAGACCAATATGTTTGAAAATTCCTTCAAATTTACTGCACATGGAATTAAATTGCACACAAGTACACGAAATATGAGTTTTCAAACCGCTATGGTTAGCTGTTGCATGTACATGTAGTTCAAATTTCAATTATGGTCATTAAATGGCTAGAAAATCACCTAAATGTCTTAAAAGGTCAAATGACCCCTAAAATTGTCCAAAATTTGACATGACAATTCGATCAGTACTACAAAATTTCTCATTCATTTGAAACACCCTCCGTTGCCACTTTACTCCAAATTCGTCTTTCGCAGCTAATGAAAAATATCTACAACATCACACACAATTGTTTTCTAGGAACCGTTTGCGATGAAAATATTTCGGTCTATTTAAGTCTCCCTCCTTAAGCTTCGCCGGCTCATCTGCTCCAGTGCCGGAAACTTCCGAATCCACGAATCCCGATCCCCATTCCCGCAGCCCCTTCTTGCAAAGACAACACCGTGGAAACGCTTCGTGAAGGACCGTACGATGGCCGCATCCCCCGAGTGCCACCGCCTGCGCCGAGAGTGTGTCCGCCTACACCGAGAGTGTCGCCGCATCCGCATTGAGCGCGGCCGTATCCACCGAGAGGGCGTCAACGGTAGCCGATAGGGCAGCTGTAGCAGCCAAGACGGCCACAGGTGCTGCTGCAACGGCGGCTGCAAACGCCGAGAGCACTCGAGCTGTTGTCCGTGCCGCCGATGTCGCCCTGGCCCGGGGCGAGGCCGTCCACGCCAAGATCGAGGATGCACATGCCAAGATATTCTAGGCCACCTCAGACTCCAGCATGCAACCCACGTCTGAAAAGGCGGCGGTGGCCATGGAGCACCTGCTTCCTCATGAGGTCGCCAAGTGGGAGCTAGAGATGCAGGAGGCGGCGGAGATCAAGGAGCACCGGGTGGAGGAGTTGCGCGTGGTCGAGGTTGAGGTAGAGAAGAGTCTGCCCGTCGAGGAATCGGTTGTGGAGTACCAATGCGAGCTCCGGCACAGCCACTACTACGAGTACTACAACCTTGAGGGCGGCGTTGAGGACGAGGACGAGGACGTGGTCGACTTCAGCAAGGGGGACACGGAGCCTACCAACGGTGGCATGTGGCCAGGACAAGTCATTGACGTCTCATCTCACACCGGCGATGCATAGGCCAGCGCGGCGGCGGATTTGTTAAAATTATGCGTACCTAGGCTTTGTTTTTTATGTTGATCTTTTGTTAGAGCAATGTTTAGGTCAACTGGCTCTGTTTAATTACTAAAATTGCTCGATTCGGTAAGTGTGGTCTGTCTGCTATACGCTCTTTTGTGTGCCCAAATTAACAAGCAATGTTAAATTATGCAATGACGTACCCAAGGAAATTTCCACCAAAATTTGAATTATCAAACTCATCCCATGCACGTAAAGCAGAAGAATCATTTGCAATGCACATAATCGTTCAAAGTGAAAGGTCCAGCGGCACCGCGCACAAAGTTTCCCTCCACATTTCCAAAATTTTGGCCTATCGCCAAAATATCTACCCTCGCCCCCTTCCCCCTTCCCCACCCCCTTTTCTCCCCGACCACAAGTCACATTTCCCCTGTTTCCTTCTTCCTTCCTTCCTTGCTAAGCAGTAGCCGCTTACTCGCTCTCGCCGTCTCGCATCCTACCGCCAGGGTCGCCATGGTGTTCTTCAAAGACATCTCTAGCGGTTCCTCCTCCGGCGACGACTCCTTCACCACCCGGTTATGCCTCTCTTCTAACTCTGGGGCTATGACTTGGAATGAAGGATTTTTACCCGATGGTCGATTTGAGTCATTTATTCCTCTTGTAGCTCCCTAGAACCATCAGTGGCAACAAATGGAGCGGGGTGGCTGAAGATCTATCTGCTCGTTGTCACCATCAATCTCCATGTGTGAAGCTAGTTGCGTTTGATTATGTGGACAATGGGAGGAAGTTTATGGCTGTGCAGAGAAGGTTAGACCCACTTTCGTTGTTACAAATCATTTGTTAGATGTGATTCAGACCCTGTCACAGTCCCAACACTTTCATACCACACATTCAACCAAACGCATCCTAAGACAGTGTCACAGTTTGTACCTAGTATCTTAAATTGTTGCCATCTCATCAGTGGTGCCATTAGAAAATTATTTGGCTCCGCTTCAGCAATTTGTGCAACCAACTTTGGTCCACACATCCGAGCAGCCAAGTAGTAAAATACTAAATCTTTATGGCACAAAGGAACTGGGCATCGGAGCAACTACGTGCTCCGGAGTCCGGGTCCCAGATTTTTTTTCCGCTGCATCGGCTCGCCAGTGCAGGGCACCGGTGCGAGATGTAGCAACAGTTGTCTTTACCCCAGTTTTGGCATACATAGTGGACGGCCTTAGTGATATTAGTTCTATGTTACTAAATTTGTGCATGTACACACCTGTTAGTATCAATTTGTTGTCATCTAAACACTGTCGCTATGTTGTTGCATTTATATTTACCTTCCTCATAAAATGTTCAATTTGTTATTTATTGTACATGAGTAAGAACTTGTAGCGTCGTTGTAGTTAATTATAGCTTCTGATGTTCCAGAATTTGGTTGTTGTTTTAGTACCAATTATTTCATTTGCACATTGATCTTTTTGAGAAGATATATCATAATTAACATGTTTCTTCAGTTATTCAAAATAAGCATTGGTGATTTTCTATGTTGGTATAAACCCATCTCCCCTACAATTGCTACTGCTCGAGTTTTAAATATTATAGGATGAACGGAAGTGTTCTTACTTGGAGTGGGTTGATCAAGAGTGGCCACAGTCTTTGAAGATGTGCCTAGCGAAACTCTGGACCATGTATGAGGAATAGAACAGACGTAGGCTTAGAGAAACTATTGTCAATGCTAAAGAATATTTGAAGATGCGGAATAAAAAGTTGAAGGTGGAGAATGAGCTCAGATTTTTCAAATCAGACTTTGCTAAGATGGTGTTGGCGAAGGAGGAGGCACTTTCCCAGTTGGCCCGTGCAAAACATATTCTTACTGTACTGAAAGCAGAGGTGGATAAGACGAGTCTGAATGATCTCGATTAGGGAAATGAACATATCGAGCTATATGTTGTACCGTGTTGTTTTCATGTTGCTACCGTACTGTGATGTTACAATATATTTATGTGTCTGATATGAAATTGGCAAACAGCTGTTCGATATGAAATGTGAATTTGCATAATACTGGAATTATTAATTGTAAACTAATAAACCTGCTAAATGTGTCATGGACCTTTGCAAACAGTTCTAGCAGTAAAAGTGCTTGCGATGGATAGGCCAATGCCACATAGTTTTCTTCAGCAAATCGTGTGTGATATAGTTGATAAAAGCAAACAATTAACCAAGGCAGACCATGTGTGATAGTTACACCTTTCACACACGAGCCTACAAATAAAACTGTGTGGGATGTATGTACGAACCGAAACATTTTCCCTGGATTGACTGTGTGGGATGTACATAAGAACGGAAAGGTATTCCTTATTTGACTGTGTGTGATGTACATACGAACGGAAATGTTTTTCTGGGATTCACCGTCTGGGATGTACATACCTACGGAAATGATTTTCTCGGATTATCATGTGGGATGTACATACCTACATAAATGATTGGGTTTCGATGCCTCGCCCGATCGCACACGGCCTCAGCCTGTGTCCCAGGAGGGCCTACCCCCGACGGTTTCTGGGTGGTGTGGGAAGGACCCCCTATCGCCCACACTCACTTGGCGACGGTTCCAAATGCCATCATGGAAAGGGGTTGAAAACTGTTTGTTTAGCACCGACGTGCACCAGTGCTAGTGAGAGATCGCCTCCGCTCTGGCCGGGCATTAATGCGGCACTGACGCTCCGGGGTGACGCTGACCGTTTCAAGCGGAAAGCGCGCACCGGCAAGAGAGGGGGGTTGGGTAGGCCAGGGCGGTCAGACGCGGGCATGGTGGTGGTATTCGTTTTGAACTGTTTCAGGTCTAGTATGTACTGGTAGTTCACAAAACTACTCAACTATTGCACTTAGTTTCCTAAGAAATTGTGGTAAAAATGTTACTCCACAACCCGCTTCCCTTCTACTTCCTCTTCCACCGCCCGCGCACGTCCGCGGGAAGCGACCGGTCAAACCTTATGTAGGAGTGCTAGCACAAAAAGATGCTTGCATGACCACTAAAATTTCCTTTCTCTTATGTCTATGAAATAAATGTGGCGTGAAACTCAAAGCCCTTTAAGACTGAGTATAATGGAAATCATCATCCTCCCCCGGCTCTGCTTCACCTGCGTCGTCGCCCTCCTGTTCCGGCTCCACATTGTCTTTCTTCTCCAGCTCCACATGCTGCTCCGCCTCCAACGCCACCTTATTTGGCTCCGGCTAGTCCGGACCCCGGAGGCAGCGCGGCTGCGATCCTGGCTTCACGTTGCCTCCAGATTAAAGCGCCGCTTCGGCGGGAGTATGGCGTATGTCGTTACCTTCGGTCGGGCCATGCCTATCGGCCGACGGCGACCAGAGAAGAGGCGGCGAGAAGGGAATGAATGCAGCTACTATTTGGTTCACTGTCCGGCTTAAATAAATGTGCACCATCATGTGTACCCGCACAAATTGTAACATACGGGTCTACTTAAGGGGGTGTCACGTAACTTGTGTGTGTGTGTGAGAGAGAGATTTTGAGAGACAGAGTGCGTGTGTGCAACTCTACTCTTTGGACATGTACTCAACCTTTTGCATCGGGATATAAGTATAATGGTGCTACACTTTAGCTAGTGATTTACGTGGCCATGTTAATGTGGTTGTGTAAAAAATATCACTTCCTGCTCGTGATTTTTGTGTTATATAATGATGAGAAGTTTGCTAACTACTAAAGTAAAGTGGAATTTGTGCATGTTATACAAGTAAATTAAGGTGATTGTTTATCATACGGGTAAGGTTGTACGAAGGGTGGTAGGAAAAAATGCTCTGGCTAAAGCATGTGTGTGTGAGATGGAGTCTTAGTGTGTTTGGGGTGTGGGGGGTGGGTGCGTGTGTGTGTGTGTGTGACGCGGAGTCTTCGGTGGCGAAAGTAATTTAAGTGTGCGTGGCTTCATCATAGAGAGGTGATGTGTATGTCAGAGGCCACCAACGAGGGGGTGCGAGAGAGAAAAGGCCCATAGAGAGGGAAGAGAAGGTGTGTGCGCGTGAGAGGAGTCTACATCGAGAGAACGTGTTTGTTCGAGAGACACCAAGGATGACTACTATATATCGATGGTGCATGTAGGCAGGAATTAAACGAAGGGATGGTCTTATTGGTTTTGGGGATATAGGGGAAGAGTGAGAGAGGGGGTAGCTAGAAGGAGATTGTTAAGTGTGAATGTGTGTTTTACCCATCCAGGCGGAAGTTATGTGCACACAAGAAGAGAACGATTCGATGTGAGGTTAGGGCTGAGGGTAGTTAACTATGTATGAAGACATAGGATACCTGAACGTGCATGTGCGAGAGGTATACATGTATACGTAGGATGTGTGTGTGTCCGCACGCACATGATCGAGATAAAAGAAAGAAGACATAAGTCATAAGATCAATGACATGGGAGAGACGGATCAGTATAACAATATGCATGCATGTGAGAGTGCAGGGAAGAAGGCCCGATAATTGAGCATGTGTTTTTGTCTTTAAGAGATAGCGGCGTGGGCTGGAGCATGCACCTATGGAGAGCAGAGGGAGGGAGACACATCGATTGTGCAAAAGAGATCAACCTATAGATGCATGTATGGAGAGACATATATAGTGTGCGTGATAGGAAGCAAGAGTGCATGCGAGAAAGAAATGTTGACGGAGAAACTACAGATAGCTACAGAGATAGAGATGCTAGCTAGAGGGACATCGGCTAGTTTGAGTGTTGGAGATGACCGCCGAGTGGTTCAGAGGGTGAAGTTATGTGTGTGTGAGAGAAAGATAAAAAGAGGGCGCATGACTGCCTGTAGAGAGAAACATATATAGCGTCTGTGATAGGAAGCAAGAGTGAGGGTGAGAAAGAAGGTTGATGGAGAAACAAATAAATAGAAAGATAAAGATTCTAGCTAGTGTGTGTGTTAGAGATAAGAGTCGAGTGGATCAGAAGGCTGAGTTATGTGTGTGGGTGTGAGTGAGATAGAGGGAGGGTGCATGTGAGTTACATACAAATAAATATTAGAGAGAAATGAGATCCTGGGAGACGGAGTTTTGTGTTTGCAAGAGAGAAAGATATTTCACAACGAGAGTGATAGCTAGAGAGACATATCAGGGAACGCGAGATATCTCTAGGGAGAGAGAGTGTGTGAGCGACATACAAGAGAATGGTGGAGAGATATGAGACCCTGGGAGACAGGGTTTGTGTTTGTCTGTGAGGGAGAGATATTTAAGAGGAAGAGTTGTAGCTTCTCATACCAAATGAGCGCAAGACATCTCTGTGTGAGAGGGTGTGTGCGAGTGGCACGCAGGGGAATACTAGAGAGAAATGAGACCCCGGGGGACGAAGTTTGTGTTTGTGTGAGAGAAAGAGATTTCACATGGAGAATCATAGTTCGAGACACATAGCTGGGAGCGAGATATACTTATAAAGAGATAGAGTGATGAAGGTCGAGGGAGAGAGTACCGTCAGTGTGTTACAAAGATAAAAGAGCATTGTTGACATATAGGTAGCACGAGAGATACCCGAGAGAAGATGAACGCGTATAGGTCTAGAGAGATACTCCTATATAAGCATGAGTGATAGCTATATGAGATGAATATCTGGATTAATGGGATTCAAATATTTAAACTAGAGATCACGACATCGATAATATCATAAGGAACATTAGTGTATCAAACACGCACATTCATTTGAATTTGGGGACACGTGTAATGTTATATAGTTTATCAATATTAGTGATCCATAGATTCTTTAATTAGAGACAATGCATGGTTTATATGCAACTAATGTCTAAACGGTACTACGCTATATGTTGTGTGTGTGAAACACATTATACAAGTTTGAGAAGTAAAAAAACGCATGAAACACACGTTAATTGGAGACAGTTAGCGAGGAATGCATACATTGTATTTCAAGATAAAGTGGTTTAAAATATTTGAAAATCCAAATTAAGATGGATCTAGCCTTATGAGTCTAAGACCATGCCATTTGTAAACCATATTTATGTATAAATGGTGTTGTGCTTTTGAAAGTATATATAAAAATGATGTATATAGAATTTTATTCCAATCGAGAATCGATCCTGCCCGAACAAAAATAGCATGCATACTGGATTCGAATTGAGTTGGCACGGTAAACGTATGATAACCCACAAGTATAGGGGATCAAGTGTAGCCTCTTTCAATAAATAAGAGTGTCGAACCCAACGAGGAGCTAAAGGTAGAACAAATATTCCCTCAAGTTCTATCGACCAACGATACAACTCTACGCACGCTTAACGTTCGCTTTACCTAGAACAAGTATGAAACTAGAAGTACTTTGAAGGTGTAACGGGATAGGTTTGCAAGAATATAAAGAGCATGTAAATAAAAACTAGGGGCTGTTTTAGGTAAAGAAGTAATACAGTTAGTATAGAGAGTGTGGAAAAGTGGTGGTAGGAGTTGCGAAATTGTCCCTAAGCAATTGACTACTTTACTAGACCGATAGCAAGTTTTATGTGGGAGAGGCCACTGCTAGCATGCCATCCCTGACTTGGAACTCTATGCACTTATGATTGGAACTATTAGCAAGCATCCGCAACTACTAACGTTCATTAAGGTAAAATGCAACCATAGCATTAAGATATATTGTCCCCCCTTCAATCTCGTATGCATTAATTTCTATGCTATGTTGAACTTTCTGTCACTCTTACCCTCTAATACATAGTCCTTCCAACATAGAACTAATCCTACGGTGTGATCCACACGCACTCTCATATGATGGGCACCAAAGGACAGCAACATAACCACAAGCAAAATAAACCAATCATAGCAATTCACGAATTACCGATAGGACAACGAAAATCTACTCAAACATCATAGGATGGAAACACATCATTGGATAATAATATGAAGCATAAAGCACCATGTTCAAGTAGAGGGTACAGCGGGTTGCGGGAGAGTGGACCGGTGTAGATAGATGGGGGAAGGTGATGAAGATGTTGGTGAAGATGACGGAGGTGTTTGTGTAGATTGCGGTGACGATGATGGCCCCGGCGATGTTCCGGCGCCACCGGGGGAGAGGGGGAGACAACCCCCCTTCTTCTTATTCTTCCTTGACCTTCTCCGTAGATGGGAGAAGGGTATCCCCTCTGGTCCATGTCCTCCAGGCGGCGGAGGGGCGAGAGCCCCTCCGAGATTGGATCCGTCTCACTGTCTCTCTCTGTTTCTGTGTTTCAGATTCTGGCTTTTCATCGTTTCTTATGTT
Source organism: Triticum monococcum (assembly GCA_034509565.1). Classification (NCBI taxonomy): domain Eukaryota; kingdom Viridiplantae; phylum Streptophyta; class Magnoliopsida; order Poales; family Poaceae; genus Triticum; species Triticum monococcum. The sequence goes on from CM067843.1 coordinate 484,302,657, forward strand.
CACGGAAATCCATAACTCCGATTGGGCTGAAATTTTAACACGATTTGTATCCGGATATTGGCTTTCTTATGGCGAAAGAAGGGCACCAACCGCCTTACGGGGTTGCCACGAGGGTCAGGGGCGCGCCCACCCCCTGGGGTGCGCCCCCTACCTCGTGGCCCCCTCGGGCATCGTCTCGCGTTGATTCTTCTTCCCAAAAATCACATATATTCCAAAAAAATCTCTGTCAGTTTTTATCCCGTTTGGACTCCGTTTGATATGGATTTTCTACAAAACAAAAAACATGCAACAAACAGGAACTGGCACTGGACACTAGATCAATACGTTAGTTCCAAAAATAATATAAAAAGTTGCCAAAAGTATATGAAAGTTGTATAATATTGGCATGGAATAATCAAATATATAGATAAGACGGAGACGTATCAGCATCCCCAAGCTTAATTCCTGCTCGTCCTCGAGTAGGTAAATGATAAAAAATATATTTTTGATGTGGAATGCTACCTAGCATAATCTTGATCATGTAATCTAATCATGGCATGAATATTAAGACACGAGTGATTCAAAGCAATAGTCTATCATTTGACATTAAGACAATAATACTTCAATCATACCAAAAAAGCAATCAAGTCTTTTCAAAATAACATGGCCAAAGAAAGTTATCCCTACAAAATCATATGGTTTGGCTATTCTCCATCTTCACCACACAAAATATTCAAATCATGCACAACCTCGATGACAAGCCAAGCAATTATTTCATACTTTTGATGTTCTCAAAACTTTTCAACTTTCACGCAATACATGACCGTGAGCCATGGATATAGCACTATAGGTGGAATAGAATATGATGGTGGAGGTTGTGTGGAGAAGACAAAAGGGAACAAAGTCTCACATCGACGCGGCTAATCAATGGGCTATGGAGATGCCCATCAATTGATGTCAATGTGAGGAGTAGGGATTGCCATGCAACACATGCACTAGAGCTATAAGTGTATGAAAGCTCAAACTGAAACTAAGTGGGTGTGCATCCAACTTGCTTGCTCATGAAGACCTAGGGCACTTGAGGAAGCCCATCGTTAGAATATACAAGCCAAGTTCTATAATGAAAATTCCCACTAGTATATGAAAGTGATAACTCAAGAGACTCTCTATATGAAGAACATGGTGCTACTCTGAAGCACAAGTGTGGTAAAAGGATAGCAACATTGTCCCTTCTCTCTTTTATTTCTTTTTTTGTTTTTTTGGGTGGGCTTCTTTGGCCTCTTTATTTTTGTAAAGTCCGGAGACTCATCCCAACTTGTGAGGGAATCATAGCTTCCATCATCATTTCCTCACATGGGACAATGCTCTAATAGTGATGATCATCACACTATTATTTACTTACAACTCAATATTACAACTCGATACTAGAACAAAATACGACTCTATATGAATGCCTCCGGCGGTGTACCAGGATGTGCAATGATCTAGCGTAGCAATGAAATCAAAAAACGGACAAGCCATGAAAACATCATGCTAGCTATCTTACGATCATGCAAAGCAATATGGCAATAAATGCTCAAGTCATGTATATGATGATGATGATGGAAGTTGCATGGCAATATATCTCGGAATGGCTATGGAAATGCCATGATAGGTAGGTATGGTGGCTGTTTTGAGGAAGATATAAGTAGGCTTATGTGTGATAGAGCATATCATATCACGGGGTTTGGATGCACCGGCGAAGTTTGCACCGACTCTCAAGGTGAGAAAGGGCAATGCACAGTACCGAAGAGGCTAGCAATGATGGAAGGGTGAGAGTGCGTACAATCCATGGACTCAACATTAGTCATAAAGAACTCACATACTTATTGCAAAAATCTATTAGTCATCGAAACAAAGTACTATGCGCATGCTCCTAGGGGGATAGATTGGTAGGAAAATACCATCGCTCGTCCCCGACCGCCACTCATAAGGAAGACAATCAATAAATACCTCATGCTCCAACTTCGTTACATAACGGTTCACCATACGTGCATGCTACGGGAATCACAAACTTCAACACAAGTATTTCTGCAATCCACAACTACCCACTAGCATGACTCTAATATCACCATCTTTATATCGCAAAACTATTGCAAGGAATCAAACATATCATATTCAGTGATCTACAAGTCTTATGTAGGATTTTATGACTAACCATGTGAATGACAAATTCCTGTCATCTCTCTAAATAGATATAAATGAAGCAAGATAGTTTAATTCTTTCTACAAAAGATATGCCCGCGCTCTAACAAAAATAAGTGAAGCAAAAGAGCATTCTACAAATGGCGGTTTTACATGTGTAGGGAAACATGCAATCCAAACTTCAAATGATATAAGCGAAGTACATGAAGCATTCTATAGAGCCATACTCAAAAGATATAAGTGAAGTGCAAAGAGCATTATACAAATCAACCATGGACTATCTCATACCAGCATGGTGCATCAAAGAAAAGTGAAAAGTGAATGCAAAAGACGCTCCAAGATTTGCACATATCACATGAACGAAACGAATCCGAAAACATACCGATACTTGTTGAAGAAAGATGGGATGCCTTCCGGGGAATCCCCAAGCTTAGACGCTTGAGTATCCTATAATATTTTCTTGGGGTTCCTTGGGCATCCCCAAGCTTGAGCTCTTGTCTCTCGTCCTTCTCCTCACATAGAGACATCCTCGATCTTCGAACACTTCATCCACACAAAACTCAACAAAAAGCTCGTTAAGATCCGTTAGTATAATAAAGCAAATCACTACTCCAAGTACTGTTGCAAACCAATTCATATTTTGTTTTTGCATTGTAGCCACTGTAATATTACTTTTCCATGGCTTAATCCACTGATAAAAATCAATAGTTTCATCAAAACAAGCAAACTAATGCATCAAAAAGAGAATCTGTCTGAAACAGGAAAGTCTGTAGTAATCTAAACATTCACCATACCTTTGCTACTCCAAAAATTCTGAAAAATTAGGAAAAATAAGCAATTTGTATAGAAAGACAGTGCAAAAAGTTTCAGAGCCGTTTGACGTTCTAGTAAAAATGTAAAATCGCCCACGACAGCCAAAGTTTCTATCTTGCACCACACAAACCAACAAGCAATGTAAACATCCTAAAGGCAAATCTTGGCACATTATTCTTGTTTTTCAACTTTATAAAATCGCACAACAGAAATAAATGACTCTCTAAAACTTCCGGTGTAGCGACCAGACCTCAAACAGTCTGATCTCTGTGCTCAGGCGTCACCCTGGATCAGTAATGCTGACACCACACAGTACTTGAAGGATTTATAACAGAGTAGCAATCACACACTTATTACATCGAGTGTCTCAATAGAGAACTTATTACAATAAATATGGCTTAGGGCCATCTATAACGATAACAACGGAAGGCTTGGAAGATAAGTGACTCCATCAACTCCAACGGCATCACTAAGTATAGAACCATGACCTAAAAGTCCTTAATCGTCGTCTGAAAAGTCTGCAACATTAACGTTGCAGCCCAAAACGGGTCAGCACATGGAATATGCTGGCAAGGTAACACATAGAGAGTAATGGAATGAAAGATCTATACTATATGCATATTTGGCTGGTGGAAAGCTCTATGGTTATAGTTTTGTGTAAAGCTAATTTTTCCCTACTGCAAAGGAATAAATTTTATTTAACTATCATGGTAGTTGTTAAACATTGAGAATGGTTGACAGCATTCTCAATCCCAATTAAGCATCATCATTAAACAAAACCCATCAAAATTAAATTTTAGAGTAACATGATGAGATTCGCATGATAATCCAAGTACTAGATACTCAAAACGTCCATAGCCAGGGACACGGCTAACCATGATTAGTTTATACACTCTGCAGAGGTTTGCGCACTTTTCCCCACAAGACTCGATCGCCTCCGTTTGGTTTCTCGCACTACAAGGTGTTTGAGAAACGGATGACTGAGACATAGTCTTTCAGAAGCGCTAGCACCTTATCATGGATAGACCGTTACACCTACTTTCCCCTACATCTGCTAGTCTACCCTGTAAGAGTTCGCTCGACTTAATCAACTATGCTAGAGCCCATAATAGCTTGTGGCTGCACACGGAAGTTTCTAGTATGAAAAATCTCATGATCCCTTTGGGCCTGGGTGGCGGTCCATAAAGAAAAACAGGCAATCCTGGAATACCCAGGTACCTCAATCCACCCAGATGTGTATTTAAGTTGCCACCTTAGATAAACCATTAATTAACAAACTCACATCTGTCAGGGATATCACTCACCCAATCCACGTCTACTAGCATAGCATGGCATAATAGGCAAACGTAGAAGTAACTCCCAAAGGTTTGATAATACAACAGGTAATAGGTACTACCTCAACTACTTCCCATCCCACAATTTAATTAGATCATAATCATGCAATGTTGGAGGATTGATCGAATGCAATAAAACTGGGTAGTAGGAGGTGTGATCAAAGTGTTACTTGCCTTGCTGATGATCCGCGAAACCAAGAGATTCGAAGTAACAGGGGGCACACTCCGGGTATTCTATCACAGACAAACAAACAAGCATACAATAAGTATTCATCTAATGCACAGGTAAAGCTCAAATAAGAGATCTAACCAGAAAGTTCAACTTAAGAACTCCGGTTTGCAAAAAGAATCAAATCAAACGAAGCAACGGAAGTCAAACGGCAAAAGAAACAGGCTTCATTTACTATTCTGGATCTAGGGCAATTTTTACAGTGGCAAAATCTTGTTTAAGTTGGTTAAATGGGTAGGGGGTTTCGAGACGAAACTCCAGGCGCTTGAATCGCCAGATTCCGATAAACGAGTGAAAAGTTATACTAAAACGAAAATCGGATCAGGAATCGCGATTAGAAAAATAACGGATTTAATCCGAGAAAAGAAAAACGACGAACGTTCACTAGAACGAATGAACGCTCGCTATTTAAATAAATCGTAAAAACCGATCTATTAAAAAAACTGAAACTAATAAAAAACGAATAAAACGTCGGAAAAACCAAACGGTTTTTCGGGAAAGACCGGCGTCTAAAAAAACTACCCGGCAACTCCGGCGAGGCTCCGGCGGCGGCAGCGGCGGTCGGCGGCGGCGTGGGTGGCGCAGGGCGGCGCCGGCAGTGGTCGGCGGCAGCGGCGGTGGCGGCGGTGCTAGAGCAGGGCTGGGTGCTAGGGTTTTGGGGAGGCTCCGGGATGGGCTCCCTGGCTTATAAAGCCCGGACGGGCCTAGTGTCCAGGTCGGACACGGCTCGTAGGTCGGTTGCGTTTTTTTTAATTAATTCCGCGCAGAAAAACAAATAAAAGAAATACTAAGCGGACTCCAAAAATCCCGAAATAAATTTTCCCCGGCTTATAAAATCAAGACGCACAAGGTGAACATTTATTGGGAGCCTAAATGCAATTTTGAAAAACGCACATTTTTCCTAAATTCAAAAAAAATAACGAAAAAACTCCAAAATAAAATCTTATTTGATTTTATTATTAAATCCTCAATAATTCTTTATTTTGGGAAAGTCATTTTATTCCCTTCTCATATTTTTGTACTAGAAATAATTGACGATAAAATAATTAAAATCAAATGATCCTATTCTCAAAATTTGAGAAAACTCTAATATGAAAATAACAAAATCCCCAACTCTCTCCGTGGGTCCTTGAGTTGCATAGAATTTCTAGGATCAAAACCAAAAGCAATTAAATTATGATATGCAATGATGATCTAATGTATAACATTCCAAATTGAAAATTTGGGATGTTACAAACCTACCCCCCTTAAGATGAATCTCGCCCTCGAGATTCGGGTTGGCTAGAAAATAGGTGAGGGTGGTCCTTGAGCAAATCTTCCTCTCGCTCCCAGGTGGCTTCATCCTCCGTGTGGTGGCTTCACTGAACCTTACAAAACTTGATAACCTTGCTGCGGGTGACTCGGTTGGCAAACTTGAGAATCTTAACTGGTTTCTCCTCATAGATCAAATTGTTATCCAACTGAATTGCTTCCAATGGCACTGTGTCTCTCAAGTGTATGTCAGCCATCTCCGCGTGGCACTTCTTCAGCTGAGAAACGTGGAACACATCATGAACTCCTGACAATCCTTTGGGCAATTCCAACTTGTAGGCCACTTCTCCCATACGTTCCAATACTCGATATGGTCCTACAAATCGTGGCGCTAACTTTCCCTTAACACCAAAACGCTTTATTCCCCGTAGTGGGGATACTCGAAGATAAACTCTATCTCCAACTTTGTAAACTGTCTCGTTGCGTTTTGAATCTGCATAACTCTTCTGCCTAGATTGAGCTACCTTGAGCCTATCATGAATCAATTTCACCTTCTATTCAGACTCTTTAATCAAATCAGGTCCAAACAACTGCCGGTCTCCAACTTCATCCCACGAAACGGTGTCCTGCACCTCCTTCCGTATAAGGCTTCGATAGGGGCCATCTTTAAACTGGATTGATAGCTGTTGTTGTAAGAGAATTCTGCATATGGCCAATTGTCCTCCCAACTAGATCCATAATCTAGCGCACAAGCTCTCAGCATGTCCTCCAAAATCTGATTGACTCTCTCGGTCTGTCCATCTGCCTATGGATGAAAAGCTGTGCTGAACTCTAGCCTGGTACCCAAAGTTTCGTGCAACTGATTCCAGAACTTTGAGGTAAACTGGGTTCCTCTATCTGATACTATACTCCTCGGAACTCCATGTAAGCATACAATCCTGGTCATGTATATCTTTGCCAACTTAGCACTGGTGTAAGTGGTCTTTACCGGGATGAAATGAGCTACTTTCGTCAACCGATCAACTACAACCAAAATCGAGTCATAACCTGAACCAGTCCTGGGTAATCCCGTGATAAAATCCATGCCTAACTTATCCCACTTCCATTCGGGTATCGGCAATGGCTGTAGCAATCCTGCTGGCTTCTGATGCTCTGCCTTTACTTTCTGACATACATCACAAACTTCTACATATTCCGCAATATCTGTCTTCATTCCGGTCCACCAGAAAGTATCCTTCAAATCCAAATACATCTTGGTATTTCCTGGGTGAATCGAATATGGTGAATCGTGTGCCTCTTGCAGAATCAACTTCCTGATCTCCGGGTCATTGGGCACATAAACACGGTCTTCAAACCATAGGGTGTCATGCTCATCCTCACGAAATCCTTTAGCCTTTCCTTCGCTCATTTTCTCCTTTATAGAGGCAATCTCCTTGTCAGTCTTCTGAGCTTCTCTAATTCTATCCATCAAAGTTGACTGAATCTCCAATGCTGCTACGTAGCCTCTCGGAACTATTTCCAAACATAGCTCATGAAGATCCTCGGCTAACTCCTTTGGTATTTCTCCCGTCATAAGTGTATTGACATGGCTCTTACGGCTCAATGTGTTAGCTACTACATTAGCCTTTCCGGGATGGTAATGCAATCTCATATCATAATCCTTGATGAGCTCCAACCATCTCCTTTGTCTGAGGTTTAACTCCTTCTGCGTGAAAATGTATTTCAAACTCTTGTGATCCGTGTACACCTCACAATGATTTCCAATGAGGAAGTGTCTCCATGTTTTCAATGCATGCACTACGGCTACTATCTCCAAATCATGCGTGGCATAATTCAATTCGTGAGGTTTCAGTTGTCGTGAGGCATATGAAACAACTCTTCCTTCCTGCATAAGGACTGCTCCAAGTCCTCGTCGTGAAGCGTCGCAATACACCTCATAATCCTTGGTTTGGTCTGGCAATATCAACACTGGTGAAGTAACCAAGCGTTTATTCAACTCCTGGAAACTAGCCTCACACTCCTCAGTCCATATGAACTTGGTATCCTTCTTTAACAACTCTGTCATAGGTTTTGCAAATTTTGGAGAAATTCTCAATAAATCTCCGGTAGTATCCTGCGAGTCCAAGGAAACTCCAGATCTCTCCAACTGTTGTTGGTGCCTCCCACTTGGTCACGGTATCAACTTTAGTGGGATCAACTGCTATTCCTTCTCCGGATATAACGTGTCCGAGGAATCCTACTTCCTTCAACCAAAACTCACATTTTCTACACTTGGCATATAGTTGATGTTCCCTGAGCTTTCCAAGAACCAAACGCAAATGTTCCTTATGCTCCTCTTCATTCTTCGAGTAAACCAGAATATCATCACTGAACACCACGACGAACTTATCCAAGAACTCCATAAACACTTTGTTCATCATGTTCATAAAATAGGCAGGTGCGTTAGTCAGACCAAATGACATAACGGTATACTCATACAACCCATACCTGGTGGTAAAAGCTGTCTTAGGTATGTCTTGCTCTCGAATCTTCAACTGGTGGTATCCTGATCGCAGATCCATCTTGGAAACCACCTTAGCTCCTTGCAATCGATCAAACAGATCATTGATCATCGGTAGTGGGTACTTGTTCTTGATCATTACTTCATTCAACCCACGATAGTCAACAACCATCCTTAACGATCCATCCCTTTTCTCTACTAGAAGTACTAGTGATCCCCAAGGCGACGAACTTGGGCGAATGTAAACTTTATCTAGTAACTCCTTAATCTGCTTCTTAATCTCCACCAAATCCTTTGCGGGCATCCTATATGGTCTCTTTGATATTGGCCCTATGCCTGGCAATAGCTCAATCAAAAACTCAATATCTCTATCCGGTGGCATGCCTGGAAACTCTTCGGGAAATACGTCAGGGAAATCCCTTACCACTGGTACTTCCTCCTGCACAACTCCTGATAAGGAATTTACTTGTGTCCTATTTGGCGCATGCCGGGATACATACTTGATCCTTCTTCCTTATGGCGTCGTAAGCAAAATTGTCTTACTGGCGCAATCGATGTTTCCTCCATACATCAACAACCAATCCATACCCAGAATTACATCCAATCCTTGTGATTCCAAAATGATTAAATCCGAGGGAAACACATGCCTACCTATACTCAATGGCACTTGAAAACATCCTTGACTGGCCCTATACTCCGCTCCTGGTGAGCTTACTAGCATAGGTGTTCTAAGAACTTTAGTGGGCAGGTTATACTTATCCACAAATCCCCTTGATATGTATGAATGCAATGCACCAGTATCAAAAAGAACGAGTGTAGTAAATGACTTAACCAAAAACTTACCGATTACTGCATCCGACTGCTCTTCAACCTTCTCCACATTAACGTGGTTCACCTGTCCCCTGTTGAAAGGGTTCGTCTTCTTCCCAGAGCTTCCATTGCCATTCTGGCCTTCAGGACATTCATTGGCATAATGTCCGTTCTTCTCACACTTAAAGCAAGTGACTTGGCTCAGGTCTTTCTTGGCCGGGGTTGATGGGTTGGTACGGTTCTGGCCGTTGCTTCCTCCATTACCATTACCATTCTTGGGGCCATTGTGATTGTGCGAGCTACTTCCTCCATGGGTATGCTGAAAATGTCCTCCCGATCTAGGGGTAAATCGTGGCTTCTCCTGAGCTCCTGAATTGTACTTTCCTTGTGCATACTTCCTCTTGCAATTTTCAATTTGCTACTGCTTCCCTTCAATCATAAGAGCACGATCTACCAACTCCTGGTAGTTGTTGAAGGTTGCTACCATCAACTGCATGCTCAACTCATCATTCAGTCCTTCCAGAAACTTCTCCTGCTTAGCTGCATCCATAGCAATGTCATCTTGGGCATAACGTGCTAATTTACTAAAGTCCTCCACATACTGGCCAACTGTCCGTCCTCCTTGGCGCAAGTTGCGAAACTCTCGCTTCTTCAAGGCCATAGCTCCTGCTGAAACTGGTCCCATGTGACAGTGTCGACAGGGAAAGTGGCTGTGAAATTCTCCCACCATGATGTTGCGGGTCCTTCAAGCTGATGTGTGGAAAACTTCACCTTCTACGCATCTGTGCATCCTGCTGTGGTCAACTCTCTAGCTGTGTTACAGAGCCAATCATCTGCTACTATCGGCTCGGTGCTACTGGAAAACACCGGCGGATTCAGCCTAAGAAAACGGGCTAAGTGATCAATAGGTGGTGGTTGTGGTGGTGGGTTGTTGTTGTTGTTCCCCTGATTCTGATTCTGGACTAGCAACTGCATCAATGTGTTCTGTTGCTGGATCAACTGGGTGAGCTCCGGTGGCAAGGTAAATCTGGGGTCACGTCTCCGAGCCATCTGAGGGTTTAGAAAAGATGAGATTTAAGAATAGAGGGAGTCTAAAGAGAAAACACTACCCATATGCACATGAGGCAAAAGCAAACAATTCACTTCATGCAATCATACAAGGGTATACAATCGATGTAACTATCGCAAAAGTGCTCGGACTACTATATTTACATGGTGGACTACTACTACTGATGAGGTGGTCTACTAGAAATATTCTTCAGTTGTAGACTCCATGATATCTACTCCGGCTTCATCAACATAGTCATCATCACTATCCCCTGGGTCCGAGTTGGTGTCGTCGATGATGATGTAGTCTTCCGGGCGAATCTCCTTGGGTTCTTCGTCTTCATCTACTGGTGTAGGGTCTCCCATAAATATTTCGATCTTCTTGATCAGATCGTCATTCTTCTCCACTAATACTTCTATTTCCTCTTCATAATCTTCACGTGTAGCCTTGAGTTCTTCCTCCAGTTCCTTGATTCTTGTCCTTGCCTTCTTCAGGTCTATCATGTCGGCGCACATCTAGTTCTCCTGACGTCGAATGTGCTGGTTTAATTCCTGGATAAAAGCTGCAACTGATCCATCCTTTTTGGTGCTAATCATCTTCCAGTCCTCATATCGGCGCCCACAAATCTGGTAGATAGTATCCTTGAGATCATTGCGGTAGACTTCTCCAATGCGTCCCATGGCGATGTGAGCTGCCATGCTCTTTCCTAGACTCCAAGTTGGTGCATCAAAAGAAAACTCTATGGGCTCAGTGACTAGCATGAACGTCCTTCCTGGAACTTGAACTTGAATCATCCAGCGCTCTTCTTCAGGTAACGTGGCGTTGTAGGTTCCGGTGAAGCTTGGTACTCCTATGTTCAGGTATCTAGTGACTTCCTTCAGATGACGTCCAAAGGGTGTATCTTCATCCGGTTGCGTGAACTTATTCCTTGCATCCACCATCCTAAAGAGTAGAAAAGATGACAGGTCAGAAGAGAAGATAGTGAATACTGATCTAGGTCTTTAGCTTAGTGGTCGCGTCCTACAGTCAGCGTGTGCTCTGATACCATCTTTGAAGTGACCAGACCTCAAACAGTCTGATCTCTGTGCTCAGGCGTCATCCCTGGATCAGTAATGCTGACACCACACAGTACTTGAAGGATTTATAACAGAGTAGCAATCACACACTTATTACATCGAGTGTCTCAATAGAGAACTTATTACAATAAATATGGCTTAAGGCCATCTATAACGATAACAGCGGAAGGCTTGGAAGATAAGTGAGTCCATCAACTCCAACGGCATCACTGAGTATAGAACCACGACCTAAAACTCCTTAATCATCGTCTGAAAAGTCTGCAACATTAACGTTACAGCCCGAAACGGGTCAGCACATGGAATATGCTAGCAAGGTAACACATAGAGAGTAATGGAATGAAACAACTATACTATATGCATATTTGGCTGGTGGAAAGCTCTACAGTTACAGTTTTGCGTAAAGCTAACTTTTCCCTACTGCAAAGGAATAAATTTTATTTAACTATCATGGTAGTTGTTAAACATTGAGAATGGTTGACAGCATTCTCAATCCCAATTAAGCATCATCATTAAACAAAACCCATCAAAATTAAATTTTATTGTAACATGATGAGATTCACATGATAATCCAAGTACTAGATACTCAAAACGGCCATAACCGGGGACACGGCTAACCATGATTAGTTTATACACTCTGCAGAGGTTTGCGCACTTTTCCCCACAAGACTCGATCGCCTCCGTTTGGTTTCTCGCACTACAAGGTATTTGAGAAACGGATTACCGAGACATAGTCTTTCAGAAGCGCTAGCACCTTACGATGGATAGACTGTTACACCTACTTTCCCCTACATCTGCTAGTCTACCCTGTAAGAGTTCGCATGACTTAATCAACTATGCTACAGCCCATAATAGCTTGTGGCTGCACACGGAAGTTTCTAGTATGAAAAATCTCATGATCCCTTTGGGCCTGGGTGGTGGTCCATAAAGAAAAACAGGCAATCCTGGAATACCCAGGTACCACAATCCATCCAAATGTGTATTTAAGTTGCCACCTTAGGTAAACCATTAATTAATAAACTCACATCTGTCATGGATATCATTCACCCAATCCACGTCTACTAGCATAGCATGGCATAATAGGCAAACGTAGAAGTAACTCCCAAAGGTTTGATAATACAACGGGTAATAGGTACTACCTCAACTACTTCCCATCCCACAATTTAATTAGATCCTAATCATGCAATGTTTGAGGATTGATCTAATGCAATAAAACTGGGTAGTAGGAGGTATGATCAAAGTGTTACTTGCCTTGTTGATGATCCGCGAAACCTAGAGATTCGAAGTAACAGGCGGCGCACTCCGGGTATTCTATCGCAGATAAACAAACAAGCATACAATAAGTATTCATCTAATGCACAGGTAAAGCTCAAATAAGAGATCTAACCAGAAAGTCCAACTTAAGAACTCCGTTTTGCAAAAAGAATCAAATCAAACGAAGCAACGAAAGTCAAACGGCAAAAGAAACAGGCTTCGTTTACTATTCTGGATCTAGGGCAATTTTTACAGTGGCAAAATCTTGTTTAAGTTGGTTAAACGGATAGAGGGTTTCGAGGCGAAACTCCAGGCGCTTGAATCGCCTGATTCCGATAAATGAGCGAAAAGTTATACTAAAACGGAAATCGGATCAGGAATCGCGATCAGAAAAATCACGGATTTAATCCGAGAAAAGAAAAACGACGAACGTTCACTAGAACGAACGAATGAACGAGCGCTCGCTATTTAAATAAATCGGAAAAACCGATCTATTAAAAAAAAGAAACTAATAAAAAACAAACAAAACCGTCAGAAAAACCGAACGCTTTTTCGGGAAAAACCGGCGTCTAAAAAAAACTAACCGGCAACTCCGGCGAGGCTCTGGCTGCGGCGATGGTCGGCGGCGGCGGCGCGGTGGTCGGCGGAGGCGCGGACGACGCAAGGCGGAGGCGGCAGCAGCGGCGCTAAGGCGGGGCTGGGGCGCTAGGGTTTTGGGGAGGCTCCGGGCTGGGCTCCCCGGCTTATAAAGCCCGGACGGGCCTAGTGTCCAGGTTGGACACGGCCCGTAGGTCGGTTGCGTTTTTTTAATTAATTTCGCGCAGAAAAACAAATAAAAGAAATACTAAACGGACTCCAAAAATCCCAATATAAATTTTCCCCAGCTTCTAAAATCAAGCCGCACAAGGTGAACATTTATTTGGGGCCTATATGCAATTTCGAAAAACGCAAATTTTTCCTAAATTCAAATAAAATAACAAAAAAACTCCGAAATAAAATCTTATTTGATTTTATTATTAAATCCTCAATAATTCTTTATTTTGGGAAAGTCATTTTATTCCCTCTCTCATATTTTTGTAATAGAAATAATTGATGATAAAATAATTAAAATCAAATGATCCTATTCTCAAAATTTGGGAAAACTCAAATATGAAAATAACGAAATCCCCAACTCTCTCCGTGGGTCCTTGAGTTGCGTAGAATTTCTAGGATCAAAACCAAAAGCAATTAAATTATGATATGCAATGATGATCTAATGTATAACATTCCAAATTGAAAATTTGGGATGTTACATCCGGGTTGTCTCCCACGCAGCGCTTCCTTTAAAGCCATTAGCTAGGCATAAAGTGGTCAAGTAATGGATCCACCCAGATCCCAAGGTATATCAAAGCCAATTTTAATTAACAATGATTTGTAATTTACTAGTGAGCACAAAGTAAGATATATCATGCAACAACAAATTCTAACTCTCTTCCTATGCATCGGCATGTCATAAAAGAACAATTCATGCACACATAGTAAAGGCCAATGCATAGTACAAACAGTTTCTTGCAATTTTATCATATTGGAAACATGCAGAGGCTGAGATGTAGTTCCTCTCTCATAATAATTGTAGGTAGGAGCAGCAATCACATGCATATTATATCTATCAAAATCATCATGTGTAGTAGTAAAACGCAAACCATCAATATAATCCTTAAAAAGGGCAAACTTCTCCGATATAGTGTAGTCGGGAGAATTCAAAAAGATAATAGGACTATCATGCGTGGGTGAATATCAACAATTTCATGTTTAACATAACGAACTATAACAATTCATCTCCATAAGCATAATTCATATTGGCATCTTGGCCACAAGCATAGCAGGCATCATCAAAAAGGGATATTTCAAAAGAATCACCGGGATCATAACAATCATCATAGCATTCATCCTTCGGTAAATTCAAAGGGAAATTAAACAATGTATGGGATAAAGAGTTACTCTCATTAGATGGTGGGAACGGGTGATCAATCCGCTCTTCCTCCTTTTGTTCTTCACTCTCTTCCTCATCTGTTTCATCCAATGAGCTCACAATGTCATTAATTTCTTCTTCCATAGACTCCTGCAAAATATTAGTCTCTTCTTGGTCAATGGAGGAGTCCTCAATATATGGTTTAATATAAGGATTAGAAGCATAATTATCATAGCAATATTTAAGTGTGGCCAAATTTTCAGATTTGTAGAGAGTAGTATCACACTCTTCAATAAAAGAAGCAATTTCACAAGTACCCTTAAAAGCAACAAATTCTTCAGCTTGTTGGACATCATAGTAATTATAAACACCCTTAGTATACGAAGATACGATTCCATTATCACTAAACTCACATTGGTAAGGAAGGTGTTTCTTAGGGTCTTTAGAACAACAAGTACAATAATATATTTCACATAAATTCCGAGCATAGCACTGCAAATGATGAATTTGATCCAGTAAAAGTTTCCCTTTTTTAGATATGCGGTGTCACACATAACAAGCATGCTCATCTAAAGATTTGCCCTTAACTAAGCTAGTTGGAGTTTTAGCCCGAGCACATAGGGATCGAGATGATCCAAGTAAAAAAGCATTAGTAGTGTGATAGATTTTGAGTGATTCTTCAACCATTGGTTCAGTAGGTACAACTAATTTTTTTGGTATTTTGTGTTTCCTACCCATAACTAAAGATAGAAAGCAAGATCACAAAATAAAAACTACTTAGTGATAAAGCAAACAAGCACACACGAGAATATTCGCCCCACGCTATAACTCCCCGGCAACGGCATCAGAAAATGGTCTTGATAACCCACCAGTATAGGGGATCAATTGTAGCCTCTTTCGGTAAATAAGAGTGTCGAACCCAACGAGGAGCTAAAGGTAGAACAAATATTCCCTCAAGTTCTATCAACCACCGATATAACTCTACGCGCGCTTAACGTTCGCTTTACCTAGAACAAGTATGAAACTAGAAGTACTTTGAAGGTGTAACGGGATAGGTTTGCAAGAATATAAAGAGCATGTAAATAAAAAAATAGGGGCTGTTTCAGGTAAAGAAGCAATACAATTAGTATAGCGAGTGTGGAAAAGTGGTGGTAGGAGTTGCAAAATTGTCCCTAAGCAATTGACTACTTTACTAGAGCGATAACAAGTTTTATGTGGGAAAGGCCACTGCTAGCATGCCATCCCTGACTTGGAATTCTATGCACTTATGATTGGAACTGTTAGCAAGCATCCACAACTACTAATGTTCATTAAGGTAAAATCGAACCATAGCTTTAAGATATATCGGTCCCCCTTCCATCCTGTATGCATCAATTTCTATGCTAGGTTGAAGTTTCTGTCATCTTGCCCTCCAATACATAGTCCTATCAACATACAACTAACCCTATGGTGTGATCCACGTGCGCGCTCATATGATGGGCACCAAAGGACAGCAACATAACCACAAGCAAATTAAACCAATCATAGCAATTCACCAATTACCGATAGGACGACAATTATCTACTAAGACATCATAGGATGGCAACACATCATTGGATAATAATATGAAGCACAAAGCACCATGTTCAAGTAGAGGATACAATGGGTTGCGGGAGAGTGGACCGCTGTAGATAGATGGGGGAAGGTGATGAAGATGTTGGCGAAGATGACGGAGGTATTGGTGTAGATTGCGGTGACGATGATGGCCCCGACGACGTTCCAGCGCCACCAGGAGAGAGGGGGGAGAGCCCCCTTATTATTCTTCTTCCTTGACCTTCTCCTTAGATGGGAGAAGGGTTTCCCCTCTGGTCCATGGCCTCCATGGCGGCAGAGGGGCGAGAGCCCCTCCGAGATTGGATATGTCTCTCTGTCTCTCTCTGTTTCTGCGTTTCAGATTCTGGCCTTTCACCGTTTCTTATATTCCCGGAGATCTGTAACTCCGATTGGGCTCAAATTTTAACATGATTTGTATCCGGATATTGGCCTTGCGGCGAAAGAAGGGCACCAACCGCCTTATGGGGTTGCCACGAGGGTCAGGGGGCGCCCCCTGCCTCGTGGCCCCCTCGGGCATCGTCTCGCGTTGATTCTTCTTCCCAAAAATCAAATATATTCCAAAAAAAATTCTTCGTAAGTTTTTATCCCGTTTGGACTTCGTTTGATATGGATTTTCTGTAAAACAAAAAACATGCAACAAACATGAACTAGCACTAGGCACTAGATCAATATGTTAGTCCAAAAAATAGTATAAAAAGCTACCAAAAGTATATGAAAGTTGTATAATATTGGCATGGAACAATCAAAAATTATAGATACGACGGAGACGTATCAACATGCACTCTTGCTCTGCAAAAATTTGAATGAAGCAGGGAAAGTCGTAGTAACCGCCCGAAACCAAAATCGGCGAGATGGAAATTACTACCCATCCCTGACACGCAAAGCCTATCGGCTCTATTTCTATAGGTTTCGATAGGGGTAGGTTCGTAATTTCACTCAAACGTGACATAACTGCCTCTCACCTAGATTCATACACGGTGGGTGCCAAAACACAGTGTCTCCTCGGCCGAAATCGACCCCCTCCCTGATTCATACATGGTCGCCAAAACAAACTCTCATCGGCAAATATTTGGTTATGCGAGATTACCGTCCTATCCCCAACCGACTAATATTGCTGTGATGTAGGAAATTTTAAATGGGGGCTAAGTTTGTAAATTTCCTCGCATTCGAGACAAGCGCACCCTGAAGACATGGTTCCGCCCTTCCTCTCACCCTCCATTTCCCCATTCGTACTCCATGGGCACCAAAACACCCTCTCCACCCCACCATCCTCCGTCCGCCGCCCCATCCACCGCCGTCCTCCTCCACCATGCCAGAGATGATACCCTAACGCCGTCGTCCATTACAAGAGATCGACCTCTCTCATCCACGGCTTCGGACCGGCATCCTTGCAACCCGTCCTCTCGCTTCATCCCCCCCCCCATCGTCCACCTTGCTGGCGCCGCTCCTACGACTGTCTCATACATCGCACTGGGATATTTCCCCCACCGCCACCGTCTGCCCTCCTAGATCTGCTTCCACGCCACCGACAGCCATCGCTACCGCAGCATTGTCAAATTCTTAGCAAATGGATACACGGCGTCGCACTAGAGGCGGTACTCTTTCGTATCTGATCAACTTATTTATCGCAGCAAGAAAATAGATCGCCACTGCTTTACTCTTATTTCTTATCCATCACTTACTTGTTAGTTGAAAGCAAACATTGGTTGCAAAGTTGCCTTTGTCCGGTTTGCACCTTCAGATACGCCATGGCACGCTCAACACTATACTCACAATGCTTATGGTTTTCCTCTTTTATATTCCACACTAGTTAAATGACAATAGACTAAATTTCAAAACTGGGTCAGCCGATTTTTAAGAGCTCTCTGGAGTTCGCCGGTGCAAAGGAAGGGGCTCGCTAGAGGGATGCCCCATTATCTATCTTAGGGTTTCGGGTGGGGACAGTGGTTGTGGGGTGCTGTCATTGGCCTATGGTGGGGCCTCGTCGGAGGAAAAACTCGACGCGGGTGGGGGTTGGGGTTAGCCAGAGGGATGGCCATGGCAGCGAAAGATCGGAGGTGGTGGGTGGTTCAGGGGAGGGTGGGGGCCGGTGGTTCGGCCGACGACCTGTGCGGTGGTCTTTATGGGAAGAATAAGAGACGAGGAAGAAGAAGGGTTAGGAGACGTAAGATCTTCATCCAACCGCCTGAAATGGTCGACTGACCCAAATGATGAAAGTCGGGCGACTTGCATGTAGACATTCCCATATATTCAGTACTATTATCGTAGGTGCTTCGAGACGTACTACGTGCAAGTAGTGCTCCTCAACCCATCAAGCTAAACAACATGCCACTCATAATTCCAAACTTAGATGCTCAAATATGAATCTTGACGTTGACATGTACTAAAACTGAGAATGTTTAATTGGTCAGTTAATGTTCCTACTTTACTTTCAAAAAGCACATGCGCCACATATCAAGGGACAGTAGGGAGTTGCATTCTTTATGTGCTCTGGTTCATCATGTGTGGCCAACCAATATTTTATTATCCAAAATTTGCTTGCTCTTCTTTAGCATGCTCCTCTTCTGTTCTTCCCTATGTAAGTACTCTCTCCGTACCTAAATATAAGTCTTTGTAGAGATTCCTCCATGGACAACATACGGAGCAAAATGAGTGAATCTACACTCTTAAATGTATCTACATACATCCGTATGTGATCCATAGTGGAATCTCTACAAAGATTTGTATATAGGAATAGAGGGAGTATAATTGTTGTATATTATGTTCTTTGTAGTGAAGAGGAGCATGGACATTTGCAGTGTATAGGTCTATTCGGTCGCTTGTCATGGACGCTTTCAACTCTTCGTGTTAGTCTTCATATCAATTGTCATGGACGCTTTCAACTCTTCGTATTCGATCGTATGTGTCGCCTTTGAGAGTTAGACTGATAGTAATAGTATTGCGCCTTCAGTTGTAGGGAGCTGGTATGCGAAGCCTGTCTAGCCGTACCGGCAATACTAGCACATATATTCTAGCAAGTTCCACTTTCCTGGTTTTACTCCTGATGCTTAGGGTTTTCCCATTATATCTACACTACGATTTGCGTAGGTGCTTTGTGTCCTACTAGTAGTTGTCGCCCCTTTAAAGCTAAATAACACACCAATCATACGTCCTAAGGTTTTTCAAATACGAATGTGATATGATACTGACATTATCTAACAGACACAAATTTAATTGGTTAGCTAATGCTCCCAATTGAGTTTCCAAATGCATGTGGCCACATATAGAGAGACATCATGGAATTGCATTTCTTTGGGCACTCTGATTCATCATTGGGTGGGCAACCAACATTGTATATAAAGAAGGGGAATCTCAATAATATGC
Organism: Triticum monococcum; assembly: GCA_034509565.1. Classification (NCBI taxonomy): domain Eukaryota; kingdom Viridiplantae; phylum Streptophyta; class Magnoliopsida; order Poales; family Poaceae; genus Triticum; species Triticum monococcum. Next base: position 484,322,039 of record CM067843.1, read on the forward strand.
TTCCCCATCTATTCTTTAACATGTTCCTCTTCTGTTCTTCTTTAGTAAGCATAGTATGTTCCTTGTCAGGAAGGGGAGCAGGGACATCTGCAGTCGACAGCTCTACTGGGCCGGTTCTGCTAAATGATTTCGCACTTCAAGTTGGTCTGCCATAATACCCCGAAAATGGTGGGAGTCGCGCGGTCTTTGATAGACTAAACTGATAGTAACTGTTGTGCGCCTTCAGATGAATAGAGCTGACATGTAGGAGATCGATAGGCTGCATATTAGTAGCGGCAAAACACTGTGTTTTCCAGCCAATTCTGCTTTCCCGATTTATTTATGGTGGTTATGGTGTACCCCTATTATCTACACTACAATCTGCCTACTGGCTCTGCACTCTCGTTATGATGGTTTGGCAATAAACTTTCTATACGGTATATTATGAACATATTATCTGCCAACTATCCTTACATCTGGGGCTCCCAACAGGGAGCCTTTTTTTTGTGTGTTGTGCCAGATTATATTAATCTACTCACCATATTACAGCACACATGGGCTCTCTCATTAGAATCCAGTGATAGCACACAAGGGTTTACTGGGAGCATCTATTATATTACAATATCCTCTGCATTACAAAGATAATCTCACTACTATTTGTGTTTTCATGCTTTACAGATATTGTACGTGATCACCATGAATATAAGAATGCTCACATCAGAAGAATATTGCGGAACAGTTCAATGGGTAACAAACTTGGCATCAAGGGATTGAGGTCCATTGTGGATGCAATAAAATCCACATGCTCCCAATCCATAGATTCGTATTCAGATTTTATCCTAATGACTATTCTGAGCTGAAGGAGTCAAAGGTAGATGGCCTACCCTGTTCATCCAATAAGGTGCATGTTCTAATTTGGCAAGGTTTTATTGATTGCACATATCTTGCATAAGGTGTCTTGCATTTCTTTTGCTTCATTGCACCGCCATCTTCTTAGTTTACTCATGATATATGTGAATATGCCATACCCATCCATTATCAACACCTATTCCATTTGTCGTCATACCATGTTTTTCCATTCAAATATTGTTCTTGTGTTTCAGACATCCAAAAGGAAGAGGGTGATTGCAGAACTTGAAGGAGTACAAGCAAAGTCCTTGAAAAATGTGGTGCTACCGGAGAAATCACATAGCACCCGACGTATATTGGCGATAGAACCAGTGTCGCAAGCCCTAGGATATCGCAACTATGCTGGTCGCTGCTTACTCTTGTGAGTACCTATTGTCCTATCGATGTCCTTACATTCATACCTGGTGGATTATGTGACATTGTTGTGCATTATAGCTTGCTTATCCATTGTTCTCTCCAAATTATCAGATCTATATTAATGCTTAAAGTAGAATAAACCGAATGCTTATGAAGAAATTTAGTTCTGCATTGTTCTTGTAAGTATCTGCTATCATTCATCACTGTACTTATATTTGCCATCTAATTCTTCATGTACACTCTGTAGCTTATTTTCCCTTGTCCCCCATTTTTCTACACATCAGATCTACATTTACTCTTGCCAAAATATTGAATAAAACCAATGTTATTGAAGAAGTTTAGCTCCGCATTGCTCTTGTCAGTGCCTTCTGCCTGTATGTTGTACTTACATTTGTACTCTGCATCTTAAGTTAAATAATCATCATTTGTTCCTATATTTTCACATCTATATTTACTCTTAAAAATGTATAATAAAGGCAATACTCTTGAACAAGAGTGTGCGGTAAACTTCTTGAATTGCCCCCCCCCCCCATCAATATGGACAAGGCCTTTATAGAGCCCGTCTTCACTACTAATGTAAGTTTGTTCTCCTTGAGCCTTCAAACTTTGTTGTGTATATTTGGATAGCTATGAGTGGAAATGATGTTTATTTTTGTCGTCTGCATCAAATTGCTCATTCAAAGTTTATAAAGTAGAAGTACATAAACATAAGTTTGCCCTTCTCAATTTCAGTCTTTAGTTGTTCAACCTAGTTCCTTATCCGTAACATGTAAATTAAACTAAACAGAGCAAGTTATCTTCTTTAGCACCATGTGTATGCTTGTGTTCTTGATCTGTAATCCAGTGGTGTGGTGAAACTACCAACAACAATACAATGTCATATCATGCTATGTCTCAACTATGAACAATGTCATATTATATTAATGTTATTTAAATCGTGTCTCTTTATTTACCAATCTAAAATGGTATAAATTGACAGTACACTCACCATTCATGCTTATACGTTGTTTAGAACAGCATCTATGCTTGTGTTATTGTTCTGTAATCCAGTGGTCTGGTGAAGCTGGCTGCACCTGCACAATGCCATTTCCTGTCGTATTAATTATGAACAATGCCTATTATGTTAATGTTATTTTAAACCATGTCTCTTTATTTCTGACAAAAAATGAGATGAATTGACAGCGCTGATGCTTATACATGCAAAACCTGTTATCTACCTACTTGCTTCTCTTTGAGGGTAACAACACTGCTGCTAGGAAGAACTGCCACAATGATAGTGAGACGAACCCATTGTTTGTCTCTCTAACACATATTCCAGAGGAGAAGGAAACACATCTTGAGGGTAGGGATACAACCACGAAGTCATATCTTGATGTAGTGTCAAACTTACTTAGTGACACAAGCTCGATGAAGTCGCCGCCTGAATCTATTCGACTTCTTCAGTCTGAAATTCAAGCAGAAATACATGCTTCCGCTCAAATCTGACTGGAACTCTAATCTCTATACAAGATTAACCGTAAGTACACACTACTGCAGGAGACTGCTAACGCGACACTATGATCAGAGACCCTTTGTCGAAACTGTGTGCGATGCAATAATCACAAACAATGGTGTAAAAACCGTCAAAAAAGGTGGAAAACGTTTGTGATGATGGATACATCAAACACGGTTAAGATTTTAGTTGCATGTGCGATGCAGGGCATACGGTTAATCCATTCAAACTGTCTACGATGAGGCGGAACAACAGAAACAGGCAGCCATAACAATTGTGCGCGATGCAGGTCACACGGTCAATCCATCCAGACTGTTTGTGATGAGGTAGAACAACAGAAACGGGCAGCCATATCAATGTGTGTGCGATATACAGCATACGGTTAACTCGGACGAACTATTTTCGCTTAGGGAATACAACAGAAACGGTTCAACTTAACAAGATGTGTGCGATATGCAGCATACAGTTCACATGGATGAACTGTTTGCGATGAGCCAAAAGAACACAAACGAGTCGTGTAAACAAGATGTGTGTGATATATGGCAAATAGCCGACTCGGATAAACTGTTTGCGATGGGAAATTACAACACAGACGATCAATACAGTTACTTCGTGTGTGATTCTGTGTGTACAAAAAACTTTGAAAAATGCAAACTAGTTGCTTGCGGTGACTAGCAGTATCGCACACGATGCATCTGCGAGTACTCGTGTGCGATGATTAGTATGTTACACATACATTTCCTTATGTGAACATGTGTGTGAATTTGCAATATGGACAGTTAATATGCAAATGCCTTCTGGACATCGGGCACATGCTTAAACTCAATGAACCGTGTACGATACTAATACTTTCCATGAAAATTTATGAACTTGGGTAACAGCATTTGAGTAACATATATATAGTGGTTACACTATTCGACAAAAGGAGGTTACACAGTTTTGACAACCATATCGTCCATATCTACATACTTAACATAGTAACAACTATCACATTTTAAGAGGCTAAGGGCCAACAACCATATGGTCCATATCTACATAATTAACATATATAGTAACAACTAGCATATTTTAAGAGGCTGAGGGCCAACAACCATAACTATCCACTGGAAGCAGATTGATCACGGTGACTCGGCATCTCGTCAATGAAAAGGAAGAGCCCTCCTGTGCCTTGGTAGAGCAGGAGTAGAATAGTGTCTCCAATTTTCCAATATGGATGCATTACCACAAGAAGCGAGAACTTGTTAATTTGAATGGTTCCATTTTTGCGGGAAATGCATTACCTTGCAATCACTTTGGCGTTATTAGCAGGCACAACTGTAATTCGACCACGCTGGGAAATCGATCCAGGAACGGCTACAGGGGCAATTTCTATTGACATGTAGAATAAAAAACAATTGTAACATATTGTTGAAGATATATATAGTTTATGAGCATCAACATTAAAACAAGACTTTTTACCAGCGCTTTGTGCACACAATTGGTCTTGTTCAGTGTGTGCACCATAGGTCTAATTAATCCCATCTAGAATCCCATGTTCATACGCTGTGCTATCTCTGTCAGAGTATCAACAAAGTTTATGACATCCTTCAAGTCCTTCCAGTGAAATTTAGTATGCTTAGTAACATACAAATCGTTCACTATGCATCCAACACATCCTGCTTAAAAGGTGGAAAGGTATTATTTATTCAGAACATGGCAGAAGAATATATAGTGTGCATAAATTGGTAAACAGAATTTGTTACTGCCTAGGAACAGAGTCAGAATATGATATCACAATTGGTTTCTTAAATAGTGATCAATTGGTTGCTTAAATAGTAATATGACTACGTGGAGAAAGTTGAAAGGACACTAACCTCGATCAGACTTTGATCGGCTGATGGCATTGGGGAAGTAAACATCCATGTTAATTAGACCATGCTGTGGTGCACGCACTAGAATTTTATTGCCAGCTTTCAGTTCATAACACTTAGACATTTTTCTCCAAAAGTCTGCGTTAAAATAGGAATGACCATCTTTATCAATTTTTATTCTAACCGTCATTGTAAATCCATGTTGCATTGTCAATATGACATCCTGGGAGTCATCATCAAAGTAAAGCCCATGATTTCCTTCTACTCATGTTCTTGCAAAGCAAGGGGTGTACTGCTTGAAATGAAAATTAAGATTGTAAATTAGATATATTGAAATAACCGAGCAAGATGCAAATATGGGAGTAACTGATAGAACATATCCATATATAGATGCAAGCAAAGTACAAATATATAGAATTAAAAATAGATAATGTAACAAAGATTTGATGCAAATATATGGATAATGTAGCAACAGACGGTATATGTTCACAAATTTAGGCCATGCCGACCATGGTAGGTTGAGATTGAACATACCGAGCGCTCCCTAAAGTCATCCGGAATGGTGAGATAGAACTTGGTTTCCGACTGGCCACGACCACAATTTCCCTATTTGTGCTCGCACTGTGCACACATGAATGAACACCCACGAATTAGCTAGAACAAAAATGATTCCACGGCGATTTCCGCTGGTTGATTAACAGCGACGGATGAACTGCGATAAGAGATGAGTGAATATTTTGCTAATTAAGTTGATTACTTTCTACATGAGAAAAATCCCCAGCCCAATCCCGCAAAAAAACCCAGTCGACTAGAGTCTAGAATGTCGGTGCAGATAGGCGGCGGAAAGCGGTGGAGGCCAAATCCGGTGCCATTTGGAGCGCGACCTACGCCCACCACCAACAGCCATCGAGCTTAGGGTACAGAGTTGCGGAGGAGTCCGCGGCGAGTGAGTGGGGATGAAGTGGGCGAGGGTTTTCTTTTCCTTTTGCATGTGTGAGTGAACACACACAGTTCGCAGAGGCGACGAAGATGAATCGTGTGCGATAGTAAATCACCGAGATTGAATTGGAATCCAAATTTCCTTTGTCCTTCATCCATGAGTTTTTTTAGGATGAACATAAACCCTGCTAATCACCGTGTTCAAATTTGACACTTTTCCAGGTTCATTTATAATATTTAGGGGGTTATGTGCATGTTGTAGGCATTAATGCACACAATTCAAATTAAAACAATTGGTGCATGAAAGGGTGCACAAGAACGGTCTAGAAAAACCATACTCGTGGTATTTGGTAATTTCTCAAGCCTTTTACAAGGAATGGGCAGTGATTTCAATGGAATGTGTGGCAATAGTCAACCACAAACGCGTCATTTACTGGGTTATCAACTATAGAACAATGAAATATGTGCTTGAAAAACATGACGGCTGGCATGGTGCCATGGTATGGCCTCACCGTGCCTAGGTTAAAAGCTGAGAAGGTTTGATTTATGTCGTGATGCACGCCCTTCATAAATCGAACCATCACCGAGGAAGTTCAATGCTTTCGAGAAGGAAATCACCAAGATTGAAGGCGAATCCAAATTTCTGTCCTAGTGTGTCATTCAGTTTTTTCCAACGATCAACATACCGCCTCAAATGAAACGTGTTCAAATTTGACATTTCTTTGAACTCATTTACCATATTTAGGGGATTGTGTGCATTTTTTAGGCATTAATTATGCACATAATTAAAATTCAAACAATCGGTGAATTAAAAGGTGCACAAGAATGGTCTAGAAAACTATGCTCGTGCTATACAAAAAATGAAACACATGGTTGAAAAACATGATGCCTGGTGTGGTGCCATGGTATGGCCTCACCATGCCCTGGTAAAAATTGGAGAATGTTTTCCTTCTGTCGTGATGCGCGCCTTTCATAAAACGACCTATCATCCGAGGAAGTTTCATGGTTTCGAGGGGGAAATCACCAAGATTGAAGGGGGATCCAAATTTCCTTTGTCCTTTGTCCACGAGTTTTTTTCTATGATGAGCATACAACCTGCAAATCACCGTGTTCAAATTTGGCACTTTTCTGGGCTCATTTGCCATATTTAGGGGATTATGTGCATTTCCTCGGCATTAATGCGCATAATTCAAGTTCAAACAATCGATGCATGAAAGGGTCCACAAGAACGGCCTAGAAAACCATGCCCGTGCCATTTAGTAAATTCTCATGCCTTTTACAAGGAATGGACAGATATTTCGATGAAATGTGTGGCAATAGTCAACCACAAATGTTTGTTTGTTTGGTTTTCAACTATAGAAAAATGAAATAAATGCTTAAAAACATGACGCCTCGCATGGTGCCATGGTATGACCTCACCATGCGCTGGTAAAAATTTGAGAAGGTTTGGCTTATGTCATCATGCACACCCTTCATAAATCAAACCATCATCGAGGAAGTTCCATGCTTTCAAGAGGGAAATCCCCAAGATTGAAGGGGAATCCTAATTCCCGTCCTAGTTTGTCATTCAGTTTTTTTCCAATGATCAACATGCCGCTTCAAATGCAACGTGTTCAAATTTGACATTTTCCCGGGCTCATTTACCATATTTAGAGGATTATGTGCATTTTTTAGGCATTAATGGACATAATTCAAATTCGAACAATCGGTGCATGAAAAGGTGCACAAGAACGGTCTAGAAAACCATTCTCGTGTTATTTAGCACATTCTCATGCCTTCTATAAGGAATGGGCAGATATTTCAAGGAAATGTGTGGAAATAGTCAACCATAAACGTGTCGTTTACTCGGTTAACAATTATACAAAAAATGGAACACATGGTTAGAAAACATGACGTCTGGCGTGGTGCCATGGTATGCCCTCACCATGCCCTCGTAAAAAATGGAGAATGGTTTCCTTATGTCATGATGCGCACCTTTCATAAATCGAACCATCACCGAGGAAGGTTCATGGTATCAAGGGGGAAATCACCAAGATTGAAGGGGGGGTCCAAATTTCCTTTGTCCTTTGTCCATGAGTTTTTTTCTATGATGAACATACAACCTGCAAATCACCGTGTTCAAATTTGGCACTTTTTCGAGTTCATTTGCCATATTTAGGGGATTATGTGCATTTCCTAGGCGTTAATGCGCCTAATTCAAGTTCAAACAACCAATGCATGAAAGGGTCCACAAGAACGGCCTAGAAAACCATGCTCGTGCCATTTAGTAAATTCTCATGCCTTTTACAAGGAATGGACAGATATTTCGATGAAATGTGTGGCAATAGTCAACCACAAATTTCTGTTTGTTGGGTTTTCAACTATAGAAAAATGAAATAAATACTTAAAAAAACATGACACCTGGCATGGTTCCATGGTATGATCACACCATGCCTTGGTAAAAATTTGAGGAGGTTGGCTTATGTTGTCATGCACGCCCTTCATAAATCGAACCATCACCGAGGAAGTTCCATGCTATCAAAAGGGAAATCCTCAAGATTGAAGGGAAATCCAAATTTTCTTCGTTCTTGGCCATGGAGTTTCTTTCTATGACGAGCATACACCATGCAAATCACCGTGTTCAAATTTGGCATTTTTCCGGGCTCATTTACCATATTTAGGGGATTATGTGCATTTTCTAGGCATTTAGCGCATATAAATCCAATCCAGCTACAGGTGCACGGGTGTGATGTGAGGGACGTGGATTGTTGTTCGATCGCGGCATATCCAACGGTGCACATGCGCGATCCACGTGGCAGGGATTCCGGCCAATCATAACGCAACACACAATAGGCTTAGCGCACACTGTTTTTGGAAGCGACGGAGATGAACCGTGTGCGATAATGAACGAGAAAAATCGTAAGGGAAGCCTAATTTCCGTTATCGTTTGTGGTTGAGCTCTTGAATACCACCGCACTGTACGGCTGCCCGGCCCCTTCGTCTCAGAGCTCTCTCCAGGCGTCGTCCATGGCACCGCGGTGCATAGTAACTGGCAAGGAAGCGATGGCATCCCGCCGCGCCGTGTTCCTCGCCACCCACGACCGCACATATGGTAAGGAAGCGATGGCATCTCGCCGCGCCGAGTTCATTGCCGCCGGCAGCTAGACAGTTACATGGGCGGACTTTGAGGCTGCCATGGCCGAATGGGTGGTGGATCTAGAGGCGGCCAAAGCTGCACAGAAGGAGCGGAAAAGGCAGAAATCAGTCAAGAAAAGAGAGTCATGCCATCGCAAGAAAAAAAAGAGGCCGCACACCATGGTGAGGAGAGCTTGGCAGAGATCGAAGCACGGTGGGCTGCCGCCTACAAGGCCGAGAAGGAGAACGCCGACGTCTGGCCAGCATGCCCTGATGGCAGCATGTGAGAAGTAGTTTATGTTTGTAGTATTAGAGCAAATTGCCAGTAGTACTTTAAGTTTGTGGTATTAACTTACAATGTCGGAAGAGCATCATTTGAGGGCTTTGAGCGTTGATTAGCATGTGTGCACGTGTGCTTTTTTGCATTAATCATTAGAAGATCACAAAACATCCGGTTTCTATGCCGTACTCGTCTATGTTTTTTGCGTTAATGACCCATAAGTCAGTTACCTGTGCGATATTTCCTAATAAACCAGGCGTACCATTGACCGAAAAAATCAAGTACACGTGTACATTTTTTTGGAGACGGGATCTGCCAACTTTCTTTTTTCTCGCACACGAGTATTTTACGCGCTTCGTCTGTGTTGTGTGTTTCCCCCGCCCAAGTTTCAAATTTCGCACCGAAATTTTCATTAGGCGCACGATTTCAGAATTTATTCCTCCAACCACATCCCCTTTCCCTCAGTATCCCCCTCCCTCGCGCATCCCCCTACCGACATCTCAAACCACCACTGCCGCAACCACAGCTTCAACCACATCTACGTTCTGCTCGAATCCAGTCAGGTAACCCACCGATCTCTATCATGTCCCCGACCTGATTGCTTAAATGGCGCCTGCGAAACATCCTCATGCCTCTAAATCCCCCTCGCCAGGAGCTGATGGCGGTCCATGGCGCGATGGTCGCTGTGCGTGTTGACTCGGAGGAACACCTCGCCTCCGCCGCCTCCGCCGACATGGTGCAGGCTCTGGCCCAGATGAAGTCCCCCAGCGACTACCCCCCAGGACTTAACAGGTAAGATCTGACCAGCTAAATCTTACCAATACCACTTGCAACCGCTATGATTTGTACGATTGATGTATTAAGCATGTTTGTGCCTTGTTTATTTCAGTACTACACACTATGTGAAGTTCAAATATTACCGTGTCCAGCTCAATTTCACCAATACTAGCAACAAACTTACAATACATGACTCAGGATATCACTAGAGATGCTTCCCATTTGCTATTTTTGGTGGATGCTAACCCTGTTGCACTTAACATGCCTGTCCATGTACTTAAGCAAGGTCATAACGGCCGATGCTTTTGTTTGCCGTCGAGATGAGCTGCATCCCATGTCTTATAGTATTTCACATAATTTGTGCAATTGCAGTTTAACTTCTACCCATTTAGTGGTTGCTTGTATGTACACATGTCAGTGGCACTGATCCATGCTTCGACCCGGAGGAACAGCTCGCCTCCACCGTCGCTGACTTTGGGCGAGCTCTGGCCAAGATGAAGTGCCCCAGCAACTACCTCTCAGGACTTACCAAGTATGTACTCACCATTTCAATCTTACCAATACCAGTTGCAATTAATGGATATTTTCTGTACGGTCGATGTATTAAGCATGTTCTAGTAAACATGCCTAACATGTTTTTGCTACTTTCCCTACCTTTTTATAGACATCTGGGCCATTCTCTGCTCTGGCAGCACCTGCGTTGTGATGTTTAACTATGCAATTGCATTTTTATCAGTATCAGTTTCAATGTCTATTAAGCCTGTTGCAATTAACAGTTGAATCCATTTTTAAACAGTTGCATTTCAATGGCTACAAATTTACAAAACATGACTTAGGATGTTGTTAAGCATGTTGCAATTAACAGTCACTACAAAAAAATAACACTTACGTGATGATACGTGTTTGTCACAGTAGGTCGCATTTTTTGTCATGCATGTACATCCATGACAAATTTATGACAGAATCAAGATAGTAATACATGTGCTATCGTAGAAGTGTTCCATGACATTACCAAAATTATCATCACAGAAGTGTTCACTTCCATGACGATAAATCGCGCGTCACAGAAGTGCTTTTGCCATGGGTGACCGACATGTGGCATCCACCGTAACGGAACGCCGTTAAGCTATTGGTCGGGTTTTGGATCCGATAACCCGTTAATAGCCCCGACCAATGGGAAATTTCCACGTGTAAAATTCTTATTGGCCGAACGAAACACGTGTCAGCTCGTCAGTGGGTCAGATAGCCGCCTATGATATGTCGACATGTGCCACTGCCCACCACTGGCCCATTTAGCTTACAAAGCCGGCCCGTTTGACTTGGTCAAAAGTTAACGGGCTGGCCCATGAAAAGCCTGTTAACGGTCTCTTTGCAAATAGCCCATTTTACGACCCGTTAACTCACGGCCTGTTAGGCCCTAAAGGAAATCGGCCCAATAACATCATGTGGGCCGTCAAATATAACACCAGCCCATTTCACTTTCGGCCCATGTATGGCCCATGATGTCTTTCGGCCCATATGAGGCCTTCGTATCTTTCGGCCCTTTATAGGCCCATGGTGACTCTACCCATAATGAACAGTAATTTTCTTTATACCCATTAACGACCCGTGATTTACATGGGCCGTTTCCAGCCCGTGTTAGCTTTCGGGCTATTGACGGCCCATACATTCGTCGACTCCTTTTCGGCCCTCGATTACTTCTGGCCCGTTACTGGCCTGTTCCCCTAATGGACCAAATTCGGCCCATGGCAAGAGTCGGCCCGCTACTGGCCTGTTCCCCTAATGGGCCAAATTCAGCCCATGGTAAGAGTCGGCTCGTTACTGGCCTGTTACCCTTATGGGCCAAATTCGGCCCATGGCAAGAGTCGGCCCGTTTCTGGCATGTTAACCCGTTGCGCCATTTCCAGCCGTCCAATATTCTGGCCCATTAACGACCCGTTATGCCTATGACAGAATTAAGCCTTTGCTGTCCTACGGCATGTTACCATGCTGGGCCGATACCAATTACGCCCAATAACGGCCCATGTAGACCCATTTATCCGACGGCCCGAGGCCCACCGATTACAGGCCCATTTATCAACGGCCCGTAGGAGACCCATGGATCCTACGGCCCGTATATGGCCCATGGTAGTTGCGGCCACTAGCAAACCAGGGAAAAAGAAGACTAGGAAATAAATAAGGCCAAAACTAACGCTAGGCTATTAAGGCGATTGCACAGATTACATCCACTCGGCATCAAAGATCACCACCAGTGCAAATATAGGGAACACCCTACACTATACAAAAATAGCTTGCTGTTTTCTTCAGCCGGTGGCTGCACATTAAGAATAAATTTTGTATCGCACCAAAACAAATTACAACTATATAACAAAAGGAAGGTTGGCATAAAACTTAACAGTCTAGTAGATAAATGCACCACGAGAAGTTCAGAAGCTCAGTTCATTTGACCTGACTGTTACGTTTTCATGATGTATTGTCCGATGGAGCACCATAACCCTCGCCTTCATTTCCCCTAGGCTCCTGAACGACATAGAAAATGTCTGATAGTCTGGTTTCAAAACCATGCATATCCTGACGACATTGAGCAATGTTTCTCCTTGTTTCACAAAGGGTCTCTATTAGGGAATGGACTTGTGTCTGGAGCGCAGATACAACATTGCTTTGAGCTTGCATATCTTGATCATGAGGCAGTTTGGACGATATTGACTTAACAACCAACCCAGTATTATGCACGAACGTGCTTTTGGCACTGTTAGTGGACAGGTACTGACCCACTGCAGCAAGAGCTGACATTGCGGTTATAGTTGCCTCGCCACCTTCAGAAGGTGGCGGTTCCACCATTTTTTCCATAGCTCGCTGAAAAGTTGAGGTTTTACATTAGTAGTACCAGAACAGAAGATATTAAGGAGGCAGCAAAACCAAACAAAATAGCTTTGGTCTATATACAGAACTTATTCTGGTGAACCCATGTAGAATATTAGTTGTATGTTATTGCAAAGTACATAATAAAACCAGGTTCCAAACATATGACCATGTACCATCGCTAATGTATTGTCTATTTCTTCACATTGTATTGAGGGCTAAGGATAAAGAGACGAAGTTTATAATACGATAAGCATAGTATGACATCATTCATATCACAAAACAACTGAGAACAGACAAACATGCAATTGTAATGTTGTGTGGGCAAGTCTAGCACGGAACTAGATTACGGGTCAAGATCAAAGGAACATCACTCCTCCCTTTTAAACCTTGTAAGGTGCAATGATACGCTAAGACAATTGTGTATAAAATTGAAAAGAGTAATAGACATTGGCTGCAAACCATGCAGTTCAAGGCACAAGTCAGAGAAAGTAGTAGTTAAAAGGCATGAGGATTAAGGACTTACAACAGCGGCTTTGACTCGTGTAGTCATGCCCTTCTTCTTGCTGGTGTGACAGTCCTTGAAGATTTCCACAGCATTCGGTTCAGGTACTTTTTGGTCCTTGCGGGCTTTCCTCTGCATTTCGAACAAGTCAATATAGATCTGATAATATGGTATAGCGAAAAGAGTGAAACAGCAACTAATTACAAGAGCCTCGCAGTGTGCAATATAGCTACGAGATCCTGTCGTCTGTTGGAATTTCACTTTCGTATGGTTGGCCTTCTTCTTTGAGCAGTTCACCTACAAGAAGATAGATTTGTGTGGCACATGCGTAAATAGGACTTCAACATGTGATCAGATCACATGTATATAATGTACCTGATACTTCAGATCAGACCAGTGTTTAACAAGGCCCCTCCAATCTTCATCCGATATATTTTCCACTGGAGATGTTTGGGAAAGTTCACTGTTAGCCTTGCCTTCAAAGTGAGTTTCCCTCAAGTTATACCGATATTGTCGTAGAGCAGACTTGAAAACATGGGTGCAAGCTTGTTTGGTTGCATCATCTTGGCTATCCAACTTGGACCTCATCTGTTGAAAATTATGGGAGTCTCATTAGCAGCAACCTAGAAAGTATGGGACAGAGCAAGACAATATTGCTAGTTTCCATACATAACCATACTTACAAATAAATGGTCGAGGAAGGTGTTGAATTGGGTTTCGTCTTTGTCATTCCTGTACTGAATCCATGTTGGGAGGATACGTACATGACACCTAACGGCAACCGCTACCTATGATACTAACTTGGCTTACTCTGTAGCATCACGTGGCCTTTTTAAACCTGCCTCAAAACGGATCTCCATTCTTCCTCCTCTAGATTTAGTTAACCTATCGAGCATTATCCCTGATGTTTGTTTCCTCTTGCGCCTAGGTGCTAGTCCAACAACGAACATAGGAAGTGTTAGTGTATATCAAACTGTGAGACTACATATAAAGAAGCATGCAACTGTAACTTGACTCCAACAACTACCTTCTTGTTGTTGAAGCTCACAAGGTTCATCTGATATTGCCAACTCGTCTTGTGTCAAGAGTGCTTGTGAAGTAGTGTCAGGTGGCAAGGGAACTTGGGAACATGCTGCTAGCTTAGTTGACGCACGAGTAAGTCGTGCAGCTGGTAGTACCGTGGTAGGTGTTGCAAGAACTAGGGCTGTCTTTGCTTGTTTGGTGGCAGGTATTTGTTTATGTTTGGCTTTTTTGCAACTCGTGTAGCATGGGATGCCGTGTTTGTAGAATTTTCCGCTGGACTTTGAACTTCTATTGCACCATCAGTACCAGCAGAATCTGCAGGATTCATCCGCTTCTCATTCCATGCCATTTTGTGTTTCTTCCTCTTTCTTTGTGCCATGTTAAGTCAAGCCGACAAGAAAAATGAATAACAATTTAGTTCTTCAGAACAAATTGATGCGTGATGTAGATGAACTGAAGTTTGATGTTAGACAACCACATGATAGGAGGATGTAATATGTATGAAAAACAGGACGAAAGAGATAACCAGAACTATGATGTGTAAACTAAGAAGAAGACATTTCACCAAATTAGAAGCAATGCAATGGAAGGTAGACACCATATGAAAGATGCTACAAATATCGCTCTACCAAGTTAACAGTGTATCATCATAAATGGCGTTTAAACAAATGTGAAGCAGTACAAGAAATAAATCATATGCAAGATGCAAACAACATCACACTACCATGTTAGAGGTCTCTCGTCATTAGTGCCATTGCATATTCACAGCATTGCATATTCACAGCTTATGATGTGTAAACTAAGGAGAAGGCATTTCAACAAATTAGAAGCAATGAAAGCTAGACACCATATGAAAGATGCAACGAATATCACTCTACCAAGTTAAAACTATCTCTTCATAAGTGTCATTTTAACAAATTAGTAGTACAAGCTAGAAAAGAATGTGAGATGTAACCTATATCACACTTCGAAGTCAAACGTGTCTTATGATAAGTGATTGTTGCAGGTTACACAACAGTAGTAATTTGATGTAAGAACATGGTGTGATAGATAGATATTGTATGTTCTAGAAACAGGAACACGTGTCTTATTCAAGTATAATGTGTAAAGTAAGCAGATGGAATTCAACAAAATTAGAAGCAATACAAGCTAGACATCACACATAACATGCAACCACATATAACAGTGCCAATTTAGAGGGAGCACCGGTGATGCTGCACTAGGGGAGACGTGCTCATCATAAACACAGCTTTGTTGAGTGTATATGCATGTGTTGTCTTGGAAATCATCTTGGGCGTGTGGAGGTGTAGAAACTGTAGAGGCCCTCCGTTTGGAAGGAGCACCTTTATCCGCTGCCTTGCTAACTTCCTTCCGCTTTATTGATTTTGAATTGTCAAGTAAAACCGACAAGAAAAAGCAATAAAATTCTCTCTTCAGAACTCATTCATGCATGATACTGACAATCACTACTTTGATCTAAGGCAAACACATGATACCAGGATGGAATATGTACGAAAACAGGACGGCATGGCATGTTCACAACTGTTTGTGTAAACTAAGCAGAAACCATTCCAGCAAATAAGAAGCAATGCAAGCTAGACACCACATGAAAGATGCAACCAATATGACTCTGCCAAGTTAAAAGCGTCCCATCATAAATGGAATTTCAACAAATTAGAAGCAGCGCATGCTATAAATCATATGAAAGATGCAACTAATATCGCACTACATATACTAAAGGTGTCTCATCATGTTGATTGATGCGGGATACAAAAAAACAATAGTTTTATGTAAGGACGTGCTTAATAGACAGATGTACTATGTACTAAATACAGGAAGGCATGTCACATTAATAGGTATACACTACTAGGAGAACCCTTACCAGTAGCGCTGGGTTTTTTGGAAATTAGTAGCACAGGCAGGCACGCTACTACTACGGTGCTACAGCTATTTTCTAGCAGCAGCGCTTCTTTGAACCAGCGCTACTGCTATCTGTATCTAGTAGTAGCACGCATCTGTCCATCGCTACTGCTAATACTAGTAGCGTGTCCCTTAAAAAACGCTACTGGTAAGCAGCGCTGCTGCTACTCCAATACCCCACGCTACTGCTAGTATTTTCTTTTTTATGTTGTTGAATTCATATTTTTTCAGGTTTTATATAGTTACAACATACACATACACTGGAACTATATGAAAAAGGAAAGTCTCATCATCATCATCGAAGTGGTACAACATAGTCTCATCATATCAACATAGTCTCAACACAAATGATGTCGATCTCATCATCATCTCGAAATAGAAATACAAGTTAATGATCACATGTCTCTTACATTGTCACCATAGACACATGTTTCATCATCTACCTAAACTAAGACATACACGATAAGAGAAATCACGATGATCAAAAGCGGTATGATGTAGTAGTTATTGCAGCGGCACTGGTTCTGAATCCCTTTTTGTGCTATGAATCTCAAGTAACTAGCTTCGGCTTCCACTCTGCTATCAAACCCTTTCTGGCTTGTGCCGTAGAAGCCAGAGACTTGGGCCTGACACTCTGGCAACTCATCATACACACCCGGAACATGCCCTACATACACGGCATACCACTTCCTCGCCATCGTTGATCTATATACCTGTCAGAGATGCACATATATATACCATGAAGTGAATTGAACAAAACAGTTATGAAATAGAAGCAACATATATAGTAAACATAGTTAACAAATTTCATCGTACTGAAAGTAATTAACTAGAGCGTGGCACCATACATCTAATAGTTTTGTCGTAGTGAGACATTCGAAGTTTCATCGTACATAAAGTAACAAGTAACTAAACAAACACACTATTTTGAAGCAGTGCACTCTTCACATTTGTCCATATCCGGAAGGGTGCACCCAAGCTTAGTGAAAGGCGTCATGTCCTAACACTGTAGGGCAATGCGGGTTCGGACATCAGCTCGCGATATTGGGACGCCGTAGAACATCCCATTCTCTTCGAGGACGTCTTTGATGATGATAGATGCAATTTCCTGTTGGATCCGGTAGAAATCATTTCGAAGTCGATTATCCGGCATGGCTCCAAATGCTTCGGCCCATCTCTGGATATGGGTATCGGATGAAGATTTCATGCAAAGTGATTGCACATCCCTTCTGTACTCCATCATTAGATGGATGACGTAGAATCCATCATTCTCACTTCTTGCCGGTTGTTGGATGCAACAGAAGTCAGTCTTGTGGCTGAAACAAAGCCCGGCCTTATTTGTTTTTTGCATTGGATGTAGCCACCCCGCATGCTGAAGCCCAGCATAGCTCTGTCCAGAACATACTTTATGTGTGTGTAATCTTTCTTCTGTATGTTCTTCGACGGGTCCAAATATAGAGCGCGGGAGTAACGCGGGTAAAGAACAATGAGAACGGCATGACACCCCCCACTGCGCAAAATACATGATCAAGTTTAGCCTCCATGCGTGCAAAGTAACTATTGAAATGCACGAAAGGATGTATGTGTTATAGTGCTATCCGCGGATGACTTACCTGGGATGATAAGGTAGGAGAATCGTTTCTTTGTCCTTATTGCCGAGCAAGAATTCTTCGATGTACTGACTCGCATATTGACGTTTGGCGTCGTTGATTGAAAAGAATCCCTCATACATGTAGTATGGGTCCGCGACCGCAAGACCGGTCACTTGCTCTCTCCTGACGATGTAGTTCATGTGCTACGCATACAGGCGGACGAAGGAAAAATCGAGTGTCCTCATTTGAAACATCTTGAATATGTAATCAAACCTCAGGAAGAAGAGGTCCGCGGGGCATGTGTGAACATACATCTTGCAACTGCTCGGCACATGAACCGTATAAAGTGGGTATCCTGGATCATCTGAGGCAAGGAGGCTTCTCTTTGTCGAAAGCACATGGTCATGGAGTCTCCTGAGATCCCCTTCTATGACAGCTAGTGCATTCGCCGGTACCATTGGCTGTCCCGCGACATGGATTAATGGCGCATGTTTCATCGGTACACGGTCAACCTTGGTCGAAGGCAGCTGGCTGCTAGAACCAACATTGCCAGCTTTATTGGATTTTCTCGCCGCCGGTCTCTTCCTCTGCTTCTTCTTGGGCTCAGGTGTTGGTGGGTCTGTTAGACCCTCCTTGAGCACCACCCCTAGTGTTGTCGGGCTCAGCTTTGGACGACTCTGGCTAATCAGTTGAGCTTGGGTGGAGCCGGCATCTGGAGGCGTGTCCTGCGAGGATTGCATGAACAAAGACTTCTTGCACTCCCGAGGACGTTCCGGCTCTGGTACATGCTTCTCATATTATTATGGTTGACTCATTGTTACTTCATTGTCAAAGGCAGTATTGAAATACTGGTTAGGGTCATCGTCGGCCTCCTCCATGTCATGATCCTTATCCTCTTCCATGGGGCAGATGGCATCATCTGCCGGCGGAATGGTTGGCCCTCCTTCCTCATGTCTCTCGATCTCAGCAAGCAGCACAAACGATGGTTGTACTTGTGTAGGTGGTGTTCTGGTCATACCTTCCTGAGGTCCCGTTGGTGTGCTCCAGGCCACCTCGACACGAAGAAGATTTTTCGGCCACAGGATCGGCCAATTTTTGCATAGCCCAAGCTGCGTGGGGGTCTCATCATCCTCTCCATCGGTTTGTATCGGACGAGGGAGACCCTCGTAGCCCACTTTCACACTCGCCACAGAGACCCTTAAGGCGTTATCAGGCATCTGCCGACGGTGAAACAATCGATCCTTAGGCTTCACTATAGTAACCTTCCCCACATCCACATCCAAAAAGAACGACAACGGAAGACTAATTAATTAGTTGAGTTGATGAAGGTGCGACGACGCGTATTTATCGTGAGGGCGTCGAGTGCAGCCAATGTCGATGGCCCGACATTCAAGCCAGAGACGGAGCTAGGGCTACTATGAGAGCTGGGTATTTTTGTATTTTTGTGGCGGTGATGTTAGCAGTATCCCGTAGGATGCATCCTAGTTGGTTGCCGTAACATGCTGCCACTTCTCACGGCTCTATTGGCTCAAACTCGCCAGGATGCACCGCCGTAACCACCATTCTTCTGGTGTCGAGCTCATTTGGGCGTCGTGTCCTCTTATCCTTCTTTCCCTCACTGGCTTGGGAGGTCCCCCTTCCGTGCTGTAGTTAGGAACATCATCAGCGCCGGTCCCAGTGCTGGTGTCGTTGGTGGCATCAGTGTCGGCGCCGGCGCCACCACCGTCGTCATCCGTCATGACAAGGCGGTCCGGACACCCAGCTTCATGTCTCTCCTGATCCGCCAGAAAGTCGAGGTAGGCGTGTGCTTGACCTAATTGGGACTGAGAACCTCCGGCCTCATCGGTGTCGGTCATGTTTCCTAGGGTTCAATGTTGTAGTGGTTTAATTATCGAGCTTTATACAATAAAGTGAATAATGACAAAAAAGTAACCATTGTTTTACCGGAAATGTCAGTTCATTCCTGGAGCGACAAATCTCGAGCACTCGATATGTCCAACTTTCTAGCACAAGTCATGCCAAAATTCACGGAAAATCTCGGCATGACCTTTGCTAGAAAGTGCACATATAGAGCGCCTGAAATTTGCCGAAATGGAAATGAATCAACATTTCCGGCAAAACATAGGTCACTTTGTTGCTGCTGATATATACACAATCATGAACATTGCTGCCCAACTGATGCAAAAAAGATCAACTATACCAATCTAACAGCTCCACTCCTTGCATCATTATGAACACTTTAACAGCCACATTATGAACACTCCCCCTTGCATTGTTATGTGCTGGCATATGAAGAGGGAGGGAACAGGGGGTGGCGCACCTCGGGGTCGGGGTCGCCGGGGCAGAGGGGGCCGGGGGGGGGGGGGGGGGTTGAGGGCGTCCTTCTCCTCCTCGTCAATCTGCGCCTAGCTTCGATCTACAGAGAGAGGGAGTGACCAAATTTTCAAACACTTCCATTAGAAGTCCTCATTTTCAAAATGGACAGCAACTACATAAGCTAATTTTCAAAAACTGTAATTTTCATTTCCATTTTCATTTAAAAACAAACACTAACAACAAATTAAGCTAACTAACACTAACTAACTATCACTGGGCTAACACTAACACTAATAGCAATTAACTAACTAGCACTAACAACAAATTAAGCTAACTAACACTAACTAACACTAAGAGCAAAGTAAGCAAAATTAAGCAAACTAACCTATCTAGTGCTCGCTGGCGTTGCTGGGCGTTGCCGGCTGAAGGGGTCGAGGTCGATGACCGGCGTTGGGGTCGCTGGGGTCGCTGATCTGCACAGAGCGGGAGGGGGTCAGAGAGAGAGCCAGGGCTGAGGGGTCGGAGAGGAAGGAAGAGTGGGCGGGGGCATACCGGAGCGGGATGGGGTCGAGGCGGGGTGGGGCGAGGCCGGCGCCGGCGGTGGCGTCAGAGGGGATCGACGAGCGGCGCGAGTGAGAGAGGCAGAAAGAGGGGGCTAGCGGACTAGTGCTATAGCTAAATTAGCTATAGTGCTTGTTGGCAAAACGCGCTATAGCTAAGTTAGCTATAGCGCTTATCCATAAAAACGCGCTACTGCTAGTTTTTTTATTTTTTTTCTTTTTCTTAGCTATAGCGCTTGTCCAGAAAAAACGCGCTACTGCTAGTTTTTTTATTTTTTTTATTTTTCTTAGCTATAGCACTTCCCAGGATAAAACACGCTACTACTAACTTTTTTTCTTTTTCTATTTTTATTTTTTTTATTTTTCTTGCATTTCATTTTCCACAACTTATTAGTTCCTTTTTCCTTTTTGTTTCATTTCATTTTGAAAAACTTCCTTTCTTTTTCTTTTTCTTTCATTTGCATTTTTCTTTTTCTTATCTTTCTTTTGCACTTTCCTTCATTTAATTTGGTCTGTCGTTAGAGAAATACCATTGTTACCCTCCGGATAATAATTAGTTTGTCAGCTTGGGTGACGACGACGCTTCAGACTGATCTTCTTCCCTCTTTTGTTCGTTGTCGAATAATTGAGCCCATGGTCATGACTTTTCCTTCTCCAGGGATTACGATATTTTGTAGGTAATGCAGTCTTCATTCTTCTTTTGACATATGTTTCGTCGTCATCAGCATCATCTTCCCTCATCGGATCATCGTACTGGTCATAGTCTTCCTCGTTGGCGACTCCATCCATTCCGTCGATGCTCCTTTTGCTTCTCCTCACGACAACACGGCTGGGATTGATCAGATCAGTTATGAAGAAACATTGTGTCACGTGTTTAGCGTGTACCCATGGCTCATTTTTGGCGATGGCGTTGACGGTACCGCTATCATCGGAGTCGGGTATACACATGGTAGTGAAATGTCAGTTTTCTATGTGTACGTTTTTAACCCATCTGACACGGAACATCGTCGCGCTATGCAATCCAGAGTAGTTAAGCTCCCATATCTCTTCGACCCTTCCGTAATATCTTTCAATTACATTCCCGGTCATGGCTTCCATCGTCACCCCTGAGTTTTGGTCATCACCATTTATATCTTTCTTCTCTTTGTAGAACGTGTATCCGTTGATATCGTATGCTTGATAAGTCGCGAGGTTGGTCGAGGGGCCATGTGCTAAGGTGTATATGAGTGTTCCGTTCGGACAACCCTCTTCTCGGGGATTATCCAAAACTCGCTCTTTGAACCAACACATGAAAGTGGAGTTGTGCTCTCTAATAACTTTAGCATCCGTCCTGTGCACCCCACGGTCACGGTATTTCTTTGCGATGGTCTCTTTGTGCAGTGTCACGAAATCTTCTAGCACATCTAGGTGTTGTAGCACTACTAAGTTTGCCCTGTCAATGTCGTTTTGTCGGCCCGAGCATAACACATTCACATCCCTATGACCGTTGGTGTGACCTTCGCCTTCGAGCCTTCCACAGTGCTTGTTGACGGGCAAACCAACAACACGGTCTTTGGTCAGATAACTCTCACAGAAAGAGATGCACTCTTTGGTCAGATATCCCTGGGCTATGCTTCCATCTGGACGGGACATGTTACGAACGAATCCTTTGATGACCCCATTCATCCTCTCGAACGGCATCATGCTATGCAGGAATGACGGCCCTAGATCGATGATGTCGTCCATGATGTGGACACATAGATGCACCATGACATCAAAGAATGCTGGCGGGAAGTACATCTCTAGTTCATTTAGTATGACAACGATCTCTTCCTGTAGCCTATGGTGTTGCTTCACACTGATCGACTTTTGAGAGATAGCATCAAAAAAGTGGCATAGGTCAGTAAGCGTCTCACGCACATGTGTCTCCTTAATCCCTCTAAGTGCAACCGAGAGTAACTGCATCATCATCACATGACCGTCGTGAAACTTCATCCCATTGAACCTTTTTTCTTAGTGTCCAGATATCTGCTTATCTCCCCACAGTATCTGAAACTAACTTTGATTCCGGCAAGGCACTTGAACAATTGATCGACCTCCTTCGGATCTAAGGTGAAGCAAGAGGGGGACAATATTGTTCTTCCTTCTTGTTTACTTTTTTGCCCCTATGTTCCGTCTCCGTCTCCGTCTCGGTCTCCTCTGGCGACCTTTTACCAGGCATTTGGAGCTCTTTCCTGATTTTCAAAAATTCCAAGTCTTTTCTTGCCTTCGGCCCATCCTTGGTCCTCTCCGGCATGTTCATCAATGTTCCAAGCAAACTCTCAAGGATATTTTTTGTTATATGCATTTGATCAAGGCTATGAGGCATGTCGAGTATGGGCCAGTATTCCAAGTCCCAGAAAATAGATCTCGTCTTCCATACATTCAACAGGGGCTCTGGCGCCTTTTTCTTCATCTTTCCCGGCGAGGGGCACTCTTTCCAGTTCTTCAATAACTCATATATTTCTGCACCGCTACGCTTATGTGGAGGACCTCGATGCTCAACCTTACCATTGAATAGATCTCCATGCTTTCTCCATGCGTCATCCTTCTCGAGCCATCTTCGATGCCCCATGTACATGATTTTCGAAGACCCGCCATCTTTCGATAGCTGCAGAGAAGTTGTATCATCCATGCACCTCGTGCATCAGCAATATCCGTGGCACACCTGGCCGGAGAGATAGCCGTAACCGAGATAGTCCTGCACCGTCGTGATCAGCGCGGCTCTCATGTAGAAACACTCTCCTTTGCTTGCATCCCATGTCTTGGCCAGCACTGTCCATAAGGTCTGTAACTCCTCTTTCAGTAACCCAAGATACAGATTTATATCATTTCCCGATTGTCTCGGCCCTTGAATAAGCATAGCCATGTAAATGTATTTTTCCTTCATGCACAACCAGGGGGAGGTTGTACATCCATACAAACACGGGCAATGTGCTATGATTGGTGTTCTGGTTGCCAAATGGATTCATACCATCACTACTAGGGCCAAGCACGATGTTCCTTGGATCATTTGCGAAAAAAATCAAATTCAGCATTTAATGCTCTCCACTAGCTAGCATCTACGAGGTGTCTCAGCTTCGGCTCATCTCCGTCATCTGGCTTCACCCTCTCCGCGTGCAGCGCATAAGCTTTGCTTCCTTAGGATCTTCAAAATACCGCTGTAGACACGGAGTGATCGGAAAGTACCATACAGCTTTCTATTGAGCTTTCTTTCCGGCCTTTTTATATCGTGAAGCATTATACTTTGGACAAATGGTTTTTTCGCATGCTTGTTCCGATATATGATGCAATCATTCATGCATGCGTGATACCTAATATGTGGCAGATCAAGAGGGCACACGATTTTCTTTGCCTCCTCGACACTAGTAGGACACAGGCTTCCCGCAGGAAGAACCTTCTTTAGGTACTTCAGAAGCTCATCCAGGCTTGTATCTGTCCATTTGCTTTTTGCCTTCATCTTTAGAAGTTCTAGTGTGAAACTCAAGCGGGTCACCTCAGTATTATTGCAACCATCATACAAAGAAGTCATCGAGTCTACCTCCAGTTGCGCCAGTTTGGCCTCCTCTCTAGAAGCAGCTCTGTCGCTAGTCGTCTTCTTGCAAAGCAGGTCTCGAACATGCGGGACCCACATGGCTGAACTTGGTAGCGACGAAGGCGGTGGCGTGTCCGCGTCTTCTCCGCCTTGAACTGCCTCTTCGCCATCGACATTTCCGAGGCCGTCTTCCTATTCGGGAACATACTCGGTCATATCTTCGTCTGGTGTCCCCATGTAGTTATTTCCTACCCCGTCGACGTCCTCCTCCTCCTCATCATCATCATCTTCTTCACTTATCCACCGAGTATGGCCATGCATGAAACCATGCTGTAGCGACCAGACCTCAAACAGTTTGATCTCTGTGCTCTGGTGTCATCCCTGGATCAGTACTGCTGACACCACAGAGTACATCAAAGGATTTATAGCAGAGTGGCAATCACACCCTTGTTACATCGATGTCTCCGAAGAGAACTTATTACATAAATATGGCTTAAGGCCATCTAAGAATGATAACAGCGGAAGACTTGGAAGATAAATGGGTCCATCAACTCCAACGGCATCACTGAGTATAGAACCACGACCTAAAACACCTCAATCGTCGTCTGAAAAGTCTGCAACATTAACGTTGCAGCCCGAAACGGGTCAGCACATGGAATATGCTGGCAAGGTAACACATAGAGAATAATGGAATGAAACAGCTATACTATATGCATATTTGGCTGGTGGAAAGCTCTATGGTTACTGTTTTGCGTAAAGCCAATTTTTCCCTACTGCAAAGGATTAACTTTATTTAACTATCATGTTGGTTGTTAAACATTGAGAATGGTTGACAGCATCCTCAATCCCAATTAAAAGTAATTAAAACCCAACAATATTAGTTAGAAGTAACATGTTGAGATTCACATGATATTCAAGTACTAGATACTCAAGATTGTCCATAACCGGGGACACGGCTAATCATGATTAGTTTATTACACTCTGCAGAGGTTTGCGCACTTTTCCCCACAAGACTCGATCGCCTCCGTTGGTTTTCTCGCACTACTGGTGTTTGAGAAACGGATGACCGAGACATAGTCTTTCAGAAGCGCTAGCACCTTACAACGGAGTAGACCGTACCACCTATATCCCCTACATCTGCTAGTCTACCCCTATAAGAGTTCGCACGACTTAGTCAACTATGCCAGAGCCCATAATGGCTTGTGGCTGCACACGTAAGTATTTAGCATGAAAGATCTTATGATCCCTTTGAGCCTGGGTGGCGGTCCATAAAAAAACAGGCAAGTCCTGATAGACATCAGGTGCCTCAATCCACCCAGATGTGTGTTTAAGTTGCCACCTTAGATAAACCAATAAAATTATCAATCTCACATATGTCATGGATATCACTCACCCAATCCACGTCTACTAGCATAGCATGGCATAATAAGCAAACGTAGAAGTAACTCCCAAAGGTTTCATAGTAACAGGTAATAGGTACTACCGCATCTACTTCCCATCCCACAATTTAATTAGATCCTAATCATGCAATGTGTGAGGATGGATGTAATGCAATAAAACTGGGTTGTAGAAAAGGTATGATCAAAGTGTTACTTGCCATGCTGATGATCCGCGAGTCCTAGAGATTCGAAGTAACAGGTGGCGCAATCCGGGTAATCTATCGCAGACAAACAACAAGCATACAATAAGTACTCATCTAATGCACTGGTAAAACTCGAACAAGAGATCGAACCAGAAAGTTCAACTTAAGAACTCCGGTTGCAAAGAGAGAAAGAACCGAACAAAGAAACCGAAAACAAACGGCGGAAAACAACTCGGTTCTAGCAAGTTGAAACTAGGTCAAATTTTACCGTAGCAAAAACTTGTTTAAGTTGATTAGTCGGAACGGCGGTTTCGAAACGAAACTCCAGGCGCTTGAATCACCTGATTCCAATAAACGAGCGAGAAGATAGACTAGAAAGAAGATCGGATCTGAGATCGCGATCGCGGAATAAATCTGGCGAAAAGAAAAAGAAGAACGGTTGAACGAACGAACGTTCGTTAACCTAGAAGAATCCGGTGATCACGTTCGTTAGGACGAACGGTCCGGCGAACGATCTCGGGGCAACTAAATCGGAGAAGAAAACGAATCCGATCTAGGGTTTCGGAGAAGAAAACCGATCGTAAAACCAATCTAGAAAACCGGAACGGTTTCGCGAAGAAAAACGAATCGGAGAAAAAGAATCGGAACGAATAGAAGAAAACGATCCGATGAAAAGAATAGATGTGGCGCGGGTCACCTCCGGTGAAGTCTCCAGCGAGGGGCTCCGGCGGCGTGGGCGTGGGGCGGCAGTGGCAAGGTGCGGCGGCGGCGCGGGTGTGGGGCGCGGCGCGGGGTGTGGGCGCGGTGGTGCTTGGGGCTTTGGGGGCTTTGGATTTGATGTGTTTAGAGGGGGGTGTGGGAGTATTTATATTGGGGAGGGGGAGAAAACTTAGTGTAGGGGTCAAGGAAATAGACTAGGACTAGGAAAGAAAAGAGGAAAAAGAGATCTAGAAAAAAAAACGAAAGTAGGAAACAAGTCCTACTAGGACTCTAAAAAGGAAATGGCGGCGGCGGCCTCCTGCCTGGGGCGTGCGTGCGCTCGCTGGCCTGGGAGCCGGCCGGCTCGGTGGCTTGGGCCTTTGGCCCAAGTCGCTGGAGCTCTTTTTTTTAAACGGTTCCGCGCTCGGAAAAAAAACAAAAGAGATCTAAACGAACTCCAAATCTAATAAAGTAAATATTCCCCGACTCCTAAAAATGAGTCGAACAAAATGAACTTTTCTCCGGGCCTAAAATGCAATTTTTCAAAACGCGCATTTTTTCCTATCCAAATAAAAAGGCAAATGAAACTCCGGCAAAACCAATGATCCTCTTTTCGAAATTTGAGAAGAACTCAAATATGAAAATAATGAAATCTCCAACTCTCTCCGAGGGTCCTTGAGTTGCGTGAAATTTCTTGGATCGGCAAAATGCAAGAAAATATGATATGCATGATGATCTATGTATAACATTCCAAATTGAAAATTTGGGATGTTACAAACCTACCCCCCTTAAGATGATTCTCGCCCTCGAGATTCGGGTTGGCTAGAAAATAGGTGAGGGTGGTCCTTGAGCAAATCTTCTTCTCTCTCCCAGGTGGCTTCATCCTCTGAGTGGTGGTTCCACCGAACTTTGCAAAACTTGGTAACCTTGCTGTGAGTAACTCTGCTGGCATACTCGAGAATCTTGACTGGTTTCTCTTCATACGTTAAATCGTCCTTCAACTGAATCACTTCAAGCAGCACTGTATCTCTTAACGGTACCTCCGCCATCTCGGCGTGACACTTCTTCAGCTGAGAAACATGGAATACGTCATGAACTCCTGACAGTCCCTCTGGTAATTCCAACTTGTATGCGACTTCTCCCATACGTTGCAAGATCTTATATGGTCCAACGAAACGCGGTGCTAATTTTCCCTTAACTCCAAAGCACTTAACTCCTCGAAGTGGGGATACTCGGAGATACACCCTGTCTCCGGTTTCGTAAACTGTCTCCTTGCGTTTAGAATCTGCGTAGCTCTTCTGCCTGGACTAGGCTACCTTGAGCCTATCGCGAATCAACTTCACCTTCTGTTCAGACTCTTTAATCAGATCTGGTCCAAACAACTGGCGGTCTCCAACTTCGTCCCATGACAACGGTGTCCTACACCTCCTTCCGTACAAAGCTTCGAAAGGGGCCATCTTCAAACTGGTCTGATAGCTATTATTGTAAGAGAACTCTGATATGGAAAATTATCGTCCCAACTAGATCCATAATCTAGTGCACAAGCTCTCAGCATATCCTCCAAAATCTGATTGACTCTCTCGGTCTGTCCATCTGTCTGCGGATGAAAAAGTTGTACTAAATTCTATCCTAGTACCCGAAGTTCCATGCAACTGCTTCCAGAACTTTGAGGTAAACTGGGTTCCTCTATCTGATACGATACTCCTCGGAACTCCATGCAAACATACGATCCTGGTCATGTATATCTTTGCCAACTTAACACTGGTGTAAGTGGTCTTTACTGGGATGAAATGAGCTACTTTCGTCAATCGATCAACTACAACCCAAATCGAGTCATAGCCTGAATGAGTCATTGGTAATCCCGTGATAAAATCCATGCCTATCTTATCCCACTTCCATTCGGGTATCGGCAATGGTTGCAACAATCCTGCTGGCTTCTGATGTTCTGCCTTCACTCTATGACATACGTCACAAACTGCTACATATGCTGCAATATCCTTCTTCATTCCGGTCCACCAGAATGTTTCCGTCAAATCCAAATACATCTTGGTATTTCCTGGGTGAATCGAATATGGTGAATCATGTGCCTCTTGTAGAATCAACTTCCTGATCTACGGGTCGTTTGGCACATAAACACGGTCCTCAAACCATAGGGTATCGTGCTCATCCTCACGAAATCCCTTTGCTTTCCCTTTGCTTAGTTTCTCCTTTATAGCAGCAATCTCCTTGTCAGATTTCTGAGCTTCTCTGATTTTATCCATCAATGTTGACTGAATCTCCAATGCTTCTACATAGCCTTTCGGAACTATCTCCAAACTTAGTTCACGAAGGTTTTCTGCTAACTCCTTTGGTATACTTCCCGTCATTATCGTATTGGCATGGCTCTTATGGCTCAATGCGTCAGCTACTACATTAGCTTTACCGGGATGGTAATGCAATCTCATATCGTAATCCCTGATGAGCTCCAACCATCTCCTTTGTCTGAGATTCAACTCCTTCTGCGTGAAAATGTACTTCAAACTCTTGTGATCCGTGTACACCTCACAATGATTTCCAATGAGAAAATGTCTCCATGTCTTCAATGCATGCACTACAGCTGCTAACTCCAAATCATGTGTGGCATAATTCAACTCATGAGGCTTCAGTTGTCGTGAAGCATACGAGACAACTCTCCCTTCCTGCATAAGCACTGCTCCAAGTCCTCGACGTGAAGTGCCGCAATACACCTCATAATCCTTGGTCTGATCTGGCAAAATCAACATGGGCGAGGTAACCAAACGTTTCTTCAACTCCTGGAAACTAGCCTCACACTCCTCAGTCCAATTGAACTTGGTATCCTTCTTCAACAACTCCGTCATAGGCTTCACAATCTTTGAAAAGTTCTTAATGAATCTCCGGTAGTATCCTGCGAGTCCAAGAAAACTCCGGATCTCTCCGACTGTCATTGGTGCTTCCCATTTGGTTACGGTCTCAACCTTTGTGGGGTCAACTGCTATCCCTTCTCCGGATATAACGTGTCCGAGGAATCCTACTTCCTTCAACCAATTTGCTAAATTTGGCATATAACTGATGTTCCCTTAAATTCTCCAAAACCAAACGCAAATGTTCCTTATGCTCTTCTTCATTCTTCGAATAAACCAGGATATCATCAATGAACACTACGATGAACTTATCCAAAAACTCCATAAACACTTTGTTCATCATATTCATAAAATAGGCAGGTGCATTAGTCAATCCAAATGACATAACGGTATACTCATACAGTCCATATCTTGTGGTGAATGCTGTCTTAGGTATGTCCTACTCTCGAATCTTCAACTAGTGGTACCCTGATCGCAAATCGATCTTGGAAAACACTTTAGCTCCTTGCAAACGATCAAACAGATCATTAATCATTGGTAGTGGGTACTTGTTCTTGATGGTTACTTCATTCAATCCTCGATAATCAACAACCATCCTTAATGATCCATCCTTCTTCTCCACTATGAGTACGGGTGATCCCCAAGGCGAAGAACTTGGGCGAATGTAACCTTTCTCCAATAACTCCTTAATCTGATTCTTAATTTCTACCAAATCCTTTGCTGGCATCCGGTATGGTCTCTTTGATATTGGGCCTGTACCTGGCAATAACTCAACCAAAAACTCGATGTCTCTATCCGGTGGCATGCCTGGCAACTCCTCCGGAAATACATCAGGAAAATCCTTTACCACTGGTACTTCCTCCTGCACAACTCCTGTTAGGCAATTTACTTGTGACGTATTTGGTACATGCCGGGATACATACTTGATCCTTCTTCCTTCCGGCGTTGTAAGCAAAATTGACTTACTAGCACAATCGATGTTTCCTCCATACATCGACAACCAATCCATACCGAGGATTACATACAATCCTTGAGATTCCAATACTATTAGGTCTGAGGGAAAAACATAGTTACCAATCCTTAATGGTAAATCCGGGGTCACATCTCGGAGGCATTTGAGGGTTTAGAAAAGATGAGATATAAGAATAGAGAGAGGTCTAAAGAGAAAAAACTACCCCAATGCACATGAGCAAATTCACACAAAATCACTTCATTCAATCAAACAAGGGCATACAATCGATCTAGCTATCGCAAAGGTGCTCGAACTATAGTGTTTACATCGGGGAAAAATACTACTAATATTTGGTGGTCATCTAGAAATTTGAACTGACGGAAGACTCCATGATGTCCGCTCCAGCTTCGTCGTCAAAGTCGGGTTCACTTGGATCCGAATCGGTGTCGTCGATGATGATGTAGTTATCCGGGCATGCGACATACTCGTCTTCCTCCTTGGATGCTAACTTCCTCTTGAGTTCTTCAATCTCTTGCTTAAGATCGCAGTTGTGTCTTGCTAGAGCTACGATCTCGTCCATGTAGTCCTTGCGTGTAGCCTTCAGTTCTCCTTCTAGCTCGATGATCCTTGTCTTCGCATTCTTCAACTCCATCATATCATTGCACATCTGGTTCTCGTGGCGTCGAATGTGCTGGTTTAACTCCTGGATGAATGCTGCAATGGATTTATCCTTCTTGGTGCTGACTAACTCCCATTGTTCATCTCGGCGTCCGCAAATCTGGTAGATGGTGTCCTTGAGGTCTTCTTGATAAACTTCTCCAATGCGTCCTATGGTGATGTGGGCTGCCATGCTCCTTCCTAGACTCCAAGTTGGTGCATTGAAAACACTATCTATGGGCTTTGTGATTGGCGCGAATGTCCTTCCCGGAACGTGAGCTTGAATCTTCCAGCGCTCCTCTTCAGGCAAAGTGGCGTTGAAGGTTCCCGTGAAACTTGGTAATCCAATGTTTAGATACTTGGTGACTTCCTTCAAGTGAAATCCAAAAGGTGTTCCTTCATCCGCTTGAGCGTACTTAATCTTCGCGTCCTTCATCCTAAAGAGTAGAAAAGATGAGGAGTTAGAAAATGAGGAGAGAATAGTGATCTATGGCTTTAACTTAGTGGTCGTGTCCTACAGTCAACGTGTGCTCTGATACCATCTCTGTAGCGACCAGACCTCAAACAGTCTGATCTCTGTGCTCCGGTGTCATCCCTGGATCAATAATGCTGACACCACACAGTACATCGAAGGACTTATAGCAGAGTGGCAATCACACCCTTGTTACATCGATGTCTCCGAAGAGAACTTATTACATAAATATGGCTTAAGGCCATCTAAGAACGATAACAGCGGAAGACTTGGAAGATAAATGGGTCCATCAACTCCAACGGCATCACTGAGTATAGAACCACGACCTAAAACACCTCAATCGTCATCTGAAAAGTCTGCAACATTAATGTTGCAGCCCGAAACGGGTCAGCACATGGAATATGCTGGCAAGGTAACACATAGAGAATAATGGAATGAAACAGCTATACTATATGCATATTTGGCTGGAGGAAAGCTCTATGGTTACTGTTTTGCATAAAGACAATTTTTCCCTACTGCAAAGGAATAAATTTATTTAACTATCATGGTGGTTGTTAAACATTGAGAATGGTTGACAGCATCCTCAATCCCAATTAAAAGTAATTAAAACCCAACAATATTAGTTAGAAGTAACATGTTGAGATTCACATGATATTCAAGTACTAGATACTCAAGATTGTCCATAACCGGGGACACGGCTAATCATGATTAGTTTATTACACTCTGCAGAGGTTTGCGCACTTTTCCCCACAAGACTCGATCACCTCCGTTGGTTTTCTTGCACTACTGGTGTTTGAGAAACGGATGACCGAGACATAGTCTTTCAGAAGCGCTAGCACCTTGCGACGGAGTAGACCGTACCACCTATATCCCCTACATATGCTAGTCTACTCCTATAAGAGTTCGCACGACTTAGTCAACTATGCCAGAGCCCATAATGGCTTGTGGCTGCACACGTAAGTATTTAGCATGAAAGATCTTATGATCCCTTTGAGCCTGGGTGGCGGTCCATAAAAAAACAGGCAAGTCCTGATAGACATCAGGTGCCTCAATCCACCCAGATGTGTGTTTAAGTTGCCACCTTAGATAAACCATTAAAATTATCAATCTCACATCTGTCATGGATATCACTCACCCAATCCACGTCTACTAGCATAGCATGGCATAATAAGCAAACGTAGAAGTAACTCCCAAAGGTTTCATAGTAACAGGTAATAGGTACTACCTCATATACTTCCCATCCCACAATTTAATTAGATCCTAATCATGCAATGTGTGAGGATGGATCTAATGCAATAAAATTAGGTTGTAGAAAAGGTATGATCAAAGTGTTACTTGCCTTGCTGATGATCCGCGAGTCCTAGAGATTCGAAGTAACAGGCGGCGCAATCCGGGTAATCTATCGCAGACAAACAACAAGCATACAATAAGTACTCATCTAATGCACAGGTAAAACTCGAACAAGAGATCGAACCAGAAAGTTCAACTTAAGAACTCCGGTTGCAAAGAGAGAAAGAACCGAACAAAGAAACCGAAAACAAACGGCGGAAAACAACTCGGTTCTAGCAAGTTGAAACTAGGTCAAATTTTACCATAGCAAAAACTTGTTTAAGTTCATTAGTCGGAACGGCGGTTTCGAAACGAAACTCCAGGCGCTTGAATCACCTGATTCCGATAAACGAGCGAGAAGATAGACTAGAAAGAAGATCGGATCTGAGATCGCGATCGCGGAATAAATCCGGCGAAAAGAAAAAGAAGAACGGTTGAACGAACGGACGTTCGTTAACCTAGAAGAATCCGGTGATCACGTTCGTTAGGACGAATGGTCCGGTGAACGATCTCGGGGCAACTAAATTGGAGAAGAAAACGAATCCGATCTAGGGTTTCGGAGAAGAAAACCGATCGTAAAACCGATCTAGAAAACCGGAACGGTTTCGCGAAGAAAAACGAATCGGAGAAAAAGAATCGGAACGAATAGAAGAAAACGATCCGATGAAAAGAATAGATGTGGCGCGGGCTACCTCTGGTGAAGTCTCCGGCGAGGGGCTCCGGCGGCGTGGGCGTGGGGCGACGGTGGCAAGGTGCGGCGGCGGCGCGGGTGTGGGGCGCGGCGCAGGGTGTGGGTGCGGTGGTGCTTGGGGCTTTGGGGGCTTTGGATTTGATGTGTTTAGAGGGGGGGTGTGGGAGTATTTATATTGGGGAGGGGGGAGAAAACTTGGTGTAGGGGTCAAGGAAATAGACTAGGACTAGGAAAGAAAAGAGGAAAAAGAGATCTAGAAAAAAACGAAAGTAGGAAACAAGTCCAGTAGGACTCTAAAAAGGAAACGGCGGCGGCGGCCTCCTGCCTGGGCGCGCGCGCGCTCGCTGGCCTGCGAGCCGGCCGGCTCGGTGGCTTGGGCCTTTGGCCCAAGTCGCTGGAGCTCTTTTTTTTAAACAGTTCCGCGCTCGGAAAAAAAACAAAAGAGATCTAAACGAACTCCAAATCTAATAAAGTAAATTTTCCCCGACTCCTAAAAATGAGTCGAACAAAATGAACTTTTCTCCGGGCCTAAAATGCAATTTTTGAAAACGCGCATTTTTTCCTATCCAAATAAAAAGGCAAATGAAACTCCGGCAAAACCAATGATCCTCTTTTCGAAATTTGAGAAGAACTCAAATATGAAAATAACGAAATCTCCAACTCTCTCCGAGGGTCCTTGAGTTGCGTGAAATTTCTAGGATCGGCAAAATGCAAGAAAATATGATATGCATGATGATCTATGTATAACATTCCAAATTGAAAATTTGGGATGTTACACATGCATGAGCAGGTGCGCCTTGAATTTACCACCCTTAAAGGGGTCGAGCCTGACTCTTCCTTTGCATTTTCGACACGGACATAAAACATCCTTCAGTCTTTTTCATACATGTCATCCACAGCGGATTGCCAGTATCTTTCCACCTTCCTTCCATTGACCTTCATGATCACCTGCGGGCGAAGCAAATATTATAACCACGTATATATGCATGCATGGATCAAATTCATACAAAAATTTGGCATGACCTTCCCTAAACATAGGACATATTGAGTTTGCCCGAAATTCGCCGAAAGGGAATGGAATGGACAATTCAGCAAAACATAGGCAACTCATGTCACCCACATTATTTCATCAAATACACAATGTAGGCAACCCAAATTATGCCACACACAATTCGGTATATTCTCATATCGCCCATATATATATAGTTTCGGTCCTATCCACACAAACACTTTTTTTGCTCACCTATGTGTCGAGAGGGATATCGAGCACCTTTCTTCTTAATTACCTAGTAGCTCTATAGATATATAGCTCTAACTAGCTAGCTAGCTAGGGATAGAGTGGGAGGAGAGGGAGAGGGGAAGAGGGAAGGCATTAATGGAAGGGGTGGTGGAGGGAAAAGAAGAGGGGGAGGGAGGGCATTAATGGAGAGGGTGGTGGTGGAGGGCAAAGAATATGGGGAGGGAGGGGGCTCTAATGGAGGGGTGTGGTGGAGGGGCAAAGAAGAGGGGGTGATGGAAGGGCAAAGAAGAGGGGAAGGGAGGGCTCTAATGGAGGGGTGGTGGAGGGGGAGCATTGGAACAAGCAAGGTGCAAGGAAAGGGGGAGAAAGGAACGTGGAGGAAGAAGAAAGGGGAGGAAGGAGGGGAAAGGTGGTAGGTGGGTGGCGGGCATAGAAGTAGCGCGGGTCTCCTATGCGTGCTACTGCTATGGCAGCTTGCAAAATATCTACGGCTGCTGGTGCACTACCTATAGCACGGGATAAAAAAAACACGCTACTGGTAAAATTTTATAGATAGAAAAAATAGCAGTAGCGCGTTTATACCAACAGGCGCTATAGATCCAGAACTAACAGTAGTGCTGGTTGGGCGACAAGCGCTGCTAATATTTATTGATCAGATATTGTGGTGTGTTACACTTAGCAGTAGCGTGGGTTTATATAACAAGTGTTGCTGCTAACGTATACCAGTAGCGCTCTTTCTAGCCAGCGCTACTACTAACTACTACTAGCGTTGGGCCATAAACACACACTACTGGTAAACCTCTATGTATAAGCCTTTTCCTAGTAGTGATAATGTATAAGCTAAGAAGACTAGCACATCCGGTTTAACCAGATTGGAAGAATTACAATCTAGACACCATATGCAACATGCAACCTCATATCACACTGCCAGGTTAGAGCAAGCACCTGCGATGCTAGTGTAGGGTAAATGTTGTAATCAACTATAGAGCTACGTTCACTATCTTCATCTAGCATTTCTGTTTCTTGAGAATCACGTCGGGAGGCTGACGCTGCATTCTTTAAATGAGGAGTAGTCCCCTTGCCCGTCTACCTCATCATAAGTGATTGATGAGGGATACACAGGAACATTAGTTTGATGTAAGAACATGGTTAATACACAAATGTACTAGTATGTACCAAAAACAACAAGGCATGTCATATTCAAAGGTATAATGTGTAAGCTAAGAAGATGCAATTTAACCAAATTGGAAGCAATACAAGCTAGACATTCGACTGGAGTGGTGAGCATGATCATCTAGGACCTGAGAGCCTGGTGGGAGGCGGGCTGCTTCGCCACCATTGCAACTTTTTAGTTGGCTTCCAGGTGATGCCTATCTTTGTTGGGCTTGTCACTGGCTCGGCCAGTGCCCTGACTAGCTATTTGTCTTCTGGTGCTCACGGGATGGTGGTTCATGTAAAAAAACTTTCCTTATCTTACCGACTTCGGCCTTTCGAATACAAGCTAGACACATATGGAACATGCAACCACATATGACACCGCGAAGTTAAAGCAAGCACCTGGGATGGTGTGGTTCATTGCGAGCGAGGTCATCAACTCCAGAGCTACGTTTACCATCTCCATCTGCTGACACTGCACCCTTTATAGTGTTGTAACGTGTCTTGCCTACCCGCATACAAAGCTGGAGCGACTTCTCTCTTTTCTTTTTGGCTTATCTCATGGCAGCAGAGTCTGAAATACCCTTGCATAAAAACACAATAGTGAGAGTAAGGGTGAAGTGTGTGCAGAACTAGTGCACTGTAAAAGTAGGAGATAGTAGGTGGCTGAAAAATAAATGACAGGAGACATATGATAGCTCTACAACATTGCATGTCAAACAAAATTAGATTCTACTCCGTATGATTTTGTAATATATGAGCACAGGAAATGCAGGTGCTCCTCCAGCACACCACCACATGTGGTCATATCTAAGATAACGGTCAATTGAAAATAAATAGGTCAGTTGATTTTTTTTAATGAACCGTCCGATCTATAAGGAACGGGCAGATGGCCTTCGTCTACCTCCCGCCAGTCACTGTTGACGATCTTTCTCGAACCGCCATCGACCACCGGCCCAGACCCCTGCCTCCGCCGCCCTGCCCTCCCATCGACCTCACACCACCGCCGTGCTTGGCAGCGCCCCCAGGCCATCCCTTTAATCCCGACCGACCTCCAGATCGGGCGCCAGTAGCTCTAGGCCGCACATGCCCCTAAGATAAACACCAAGGCGTTGCTTCCCCGGTGTAATAGGCGTACTAGCGCATGTTACGCCGGGGAATGCTTCCGTTAATTGGGAATCAACTGGCCAGAAATTGAAATTCAGGGGGGCGACGGACCTCTAGCTAAGGTGAAATAGTATATGAGGAGAAACCATGTGCATTGCGAGTTACTAGGAACATCTAGTATAAGAAGAAGTGGTCAACTAGTATCTTCTATGGGATGAATACCGTGCAAGCAGAGACGTAAGATTTGCACGGATAAGGGAATAGGAGTACCTTTTTCGGTTGCCGGTGTGGTCACCTCCACATGTCGCGCCGATCTTCTTCTTTTTACCGGGGAAACCGATGTTCTGGAGGGTGCATGCTTGGACGAACCCATGGCTAAATTGTTGAGTGTGTTGCCGTGGCCCTATGTCAGCGGAGGGGAAGCAGAGCCGAGGCGGCAAAGGACGGCATAGCAGGAACAGCTCCGGTGTGGTGGAGGGTTGCAAAGTTAGAGCGGCAGCGGTGAGGCGCAGGATGGTGTGGTTGAACTAGCTCGGGTACGGACGACTCAGCCTCGTCTTCAACTACTAGCCGTGGAGGGCGTTGCGGTTGAGGTTGCGGTGGACGACGACGTCGGGATATCGGCTCCGGCGTGATGGAGGAGGGTGGCGGTTGATGGGTGGGATGGGGTGGCGGACGGAGGATGCCAGGGTTTCGCGGTTGGTGGAGAGGTAGTTTTGGCGCCCATGGAGTACGAATGGGGAATCAGATGGGTGGGGGAACCATGTTTCGGTCTGGGACGCACTTGTTTTTGGCTTTTTTGAACAGAAGATGGGACGCGCTTGTTTGAAATTTGGGGAAAGTATAAACTTTGCCCCCGTCTTAACTTTCGGACCTACTGCGGGGGGGGGGGGGGGGGTAGGATGGTAATCCCTTGTGTCCCAAATAGTAGGTGGGAGCGATTTCGGCCGCGTGCATGTGTGCTTAGGCGGCCATTGTGTATGAATGTTTTTCGGATGCGGTTGCGTATGATACGTCCATTTTGCATCTTGCCTTTATATCGATATTTATTGCATTATGGGCTGTTATTTCACATTATGTCACAATACTTATGGCTATTCACTCTTATTTTACAAGGTTTACATAAGGAGTGAGAATGCCGGCAGCTGGAAAAGGAGCAAATATTAGAGACCTATTCTGCATAACTCCAAAAGCCCTGAAACTCCACGAAATACCTTATAATAAATAATGAAAAATCCTCGCCAAAGATGAAGACCAGGGGGCCCACACCCTTTCCATGAGGGTGGGGGGCGCCCCCCTAGGGCACGCTGAAGGAAATATGCCCTAGAGGCAATAATAAAGTTATTATTTATTTCCTTATTTCATGATAAATGTTTA
Source organism: Triticum monococcum (assembly GCA_034509565.1). NCBI lineage: Eukaryota > Viridiplantae > Streptophyta > Magnoliopsida > Poales > Poaceae > Triticum > Triticum monococcum. Next base: position 484,360,189 of record CM067843.1, read on the forward strand.
TTATTCATGCTAGAATTGTATTGACCGGAAACATAATACATGTGTGAATACATAGACAAACAGAGTGTCACTAGTATGCCTCTACTTGACTAGCTCGTTAATCAAAGATGGTTATGTTTCCCAACCATGGACAAAGAGTTGTTATTTGATTAACGGGATCACATCATTAGATGAATGATCTGATTGACATGACCCATTCCATTAGCTTAGCACCCGATCGTTTAGTATGTTGCTATTGCTTTCTTCCTGACTTATACATGTTCCTATGACTATGAGATTATTCAACTCCCGTTTACCGGAGGAACACTTTGTGTGCTACCAAACGTCACAACGTAACTGGGTGATTATAAAGGAGCTCTACAGGTGTCTCCAAAGGTGAATGTTGGGTTGGCGTATTTCGAGATTAGGATTTGTCACTCCGATTGTCGGAGAGGTATCTCTGGGCCCTCTCGGTAATGCACATCACATAAGCCTTGCAAGCATTGCAACTAATGAGTTAGTTGCGAGATGATGTATTATGGAACGAGTAAAGAGACTTGCCGGTAACGAGATTGAACTAGGTATTGAGATACCGATGATCGAATCTCGGGCAAGTAACATATCGATGACAAAGGGAACAATGTATGTTGTTATGCGGTCTGACCGATAAAGATCTTCGTAGAATATGTAGGAGCCAATATGGGCATCCAGGTCCCGCTATTGGTTATTGACCAGAGAGGTGTCTTGGTCATGTCTACATAGTTCTCGAACCCGTAGGGTCCGCACGCTTAACGTTCGTTGACGATATAGTACTATGTGAGTTATGTATGTTGGTGACCGAATGTTGTTCGGAGTCCGGGATGAGATCACGGACATGACGAGGAACTCCGGAATGGTCCGGAGACAAAGCTTGATATATGGGATAATAGTGTTTGGTCACCGGAAGGGTTCCAGAAATCACCGGAAGGGGTTCCGGATGTTTCCCGAAATGTTTGGGTACGAGAACACTTTATTTGGGCCAAAGGGGAAAGCCCACAAGGTTTTTGGAAAGCGCAAAAGGAAGCTTTGCGGAGTCCATGGGCCAAACGCTAGGGTCCCTGGCGTCTGGGTCCAGACGTCGGGGACCCTGGCGTCTGGCCCTGGAGTCCGAGAAGGACTCTTGCCTTTTGGGTGAAACCGACTTTGTGGAGGCTTTTACTCCAAGTTTCGACCCCAGGGCTCAACATATAAATAGAGGGGCAGGGCTAGCACCAAAGACACATCAAGAAACACCAAGCCGTGTGCCGGCAACCCCGTTCCCTCTAGTTTATCCTCCGTCATAGTTTTCGTAGTGCTTAGGCGAAGCCCTGCGGAGATTGTTCTTCACCAACACCATCACCACGCGGTCGTGCTGCCGGAACTCATCTACTACTTCGCCCCTCTTGCTGGATCGAGAAGGCGAGGACGTCACCGAGCCGAACGTGTGCAGAACTCGGAGGTGTCGTGCTTTCGGTACTTGGATCGGTCGGACGTGAAGACGTACGACTACATCAACCGCGTTGATATAACGCTTCTGCGAACGGTCTATGAGGGTACGTAGACAACACTCTCCCCTCTCGTAGCTATGCATGACCATGATCTTGCGTGTGCGTAGGCAAATTTTTGAAATTACTACGTTCCCCAACACATGCCCCCTACCTTGTGGGCCCCCTGGTGGCTCTCCGATGACCATCTTCTCCTATATGAAGTCTTTCGTGGAGAAAAAATAAGAAGCAACCTTTCAGGACGAAACTCTGCCGCCACGAGGCGGAACCTTGGCGGATCCAATCTAGAGCTCCGGCAGAGCTGTTCTGCCGGGGAAACTTCCCTCCCGGAGGGGGAAATCATCGCCATCGTCATCACCAACGCTCCTCTCATTGGGAGAGGGCAATCTCCATCAACATCTTCATCAGCACCATCTCATCTCAAAACCCTAGTTCATCTCTTGTATCCAATTCTTGTCTCCAAGTCCGGGATTAGTGCTAGTAGGTTGCTAGTAGTGTTAATTACTCCTTGTAGTTGATGCTAGTTGGTTTAATTGGTGGAAGATCATATGTTCAGATCCTTTATGTATATTATTACCCCTCTGATTATGAGCATGAAATGCTTTGTGAGTAGTTACGCTTGTTCCTGCGGACAAGGGAGAAGTCTTGCTATTAGTAGTCATGTGAATTTGGTATCCGTTCGATATTTTGATGAGATGTATGTTGTCTAGCCTCTAGTGGTGTTATGTGAACATCGACTACACAACACTTCACCATTAATTAGGCCTAGAGGAAGGCATTGGGAAGTAATAAGTAGATCGTGGGTTGCTAGAGTGACAGAAGCTTAAACCCTAGTTTATGCGTTGCTTCGTAAGGGGCTGATTTGGATCCATATGTTTCATGCTATGGTTAGGTTTACCTTAATACTTTTGTTGTAGTTGCGGATGCTTGCAATCGAGGTTAATCATAAGTGGGATGCTTGTTCAAGTAAGAACAGCACCCAAGCACCGGTCCACCCACATGTCAAATTATCAAAGTACCGAACGTGAATCATATGAACGTGATTAAAACTAGCTTGACGATATTCCCATGTGTCCTTGGGAGCGCTTTTCCTTATATAAGAGTTTGTCCAGCCTTGTCCTCTGCTACAAAAAGGATAGGGCCACCTTGCTGCACTTTATTTACTTTTGTTACTTCTTGCTCGTTACAAATTATCTTATCACCAAACTATCTGTTACCACTTATTTCAGTACTTGCAGAGAATACCTTGCTGAAAACCGCTTATCATTTCCATCTACTCCTCCTTGGGTTCGACACTCTTACTTATGGAAAGGACTACAATAGATCCCCTATACTTGTGGGTCATCAAGACTCTTTTCTGACGCCGTTGCCGGGGAGTGAAGCGCCGTTGGTAGGTGGAATTTGGTAAGGAAAAATTTATATAGTGTGCTGAAATTTACTGTCACTTGTTACTATGGAAAGTAATCCTCTAAGGGGCTTGTTTGGGGTATCTTCACCCCGACCAGTAGAGCAAAGAGTTGCTCCTCAACCTACAGAACCTATTGAAAATGAAATTCCTTATGAGTATCCTTCGGGTATGATAGAAAAACTGCTAGCTAATCCTTTTACAGGAGATGGAACAAAGCATCTTGATGAACACCTAATATATGTGGAGGAAGTTTGTGAATTATTTAAGCTTGCAGGTATACCCGATGATGTTGCTAAGAAGAAGGTCTTCCCTTTATCTTTGAAGGGGGATGCATTGATATGGTATAGGCTATGTGATGATACGAGATCATGGGACTATAGAAGATTGAAATTGGAATTTCATCAAAAGTATTACCCTATGCATCTTGTTCATCGTGATCGCAATTATATATATAATTTTTGGCCTCGCGAAGGAGAAAGCATCGCTTAAGCTTGGGGGAGGCTTAAATCAATGTTATATTCAAGCCCCAATCACGAGCTCCCAAGAGAAACAATTCTTCAAAAAATTATGCTCGGCTTTCTGAAAACAATCGCACCATGCTCGATACTTCTTGTGTTGGCTCTTTTATGATGAAGACTATTGGATTTAGATGGGATTAATTGAATAGAATTAAACGCAACTCTGAAGATTGGGATCTCGACAATGGTAAGGATTCAGGTATGACACCTAAGTTTGATTGTGTTAAATCTTTTATGGATACCGATATTTTCCGTAAGTTTAGCACTAAATATGGACTTGATTCTGAGATAGTAGCTTCTTTCTGTGAATCTTTTGCTACTTATGTTGATCTCCCTAAGGAGAAGTGGTTTAAATATCATCCTCCCATAGAAGTAAAAGTAGCTGCACCAATTAAAGTTGAAGAAAAGACTGTCACTTATAATTATCCTATTGTTGCTACTTGTTATGTTGAGAAACCACTTTTCCCTGTTAGGATAAAGGATCATGCTAAAGCTTCAACTGTGGTTCATAAAAGCAATATTAAAACATATACACCTCCTGAGAAAGTTAAAGTAGAACCTAATATTGCTATTGTTAAAGATCTCTTGTCTGATAATATAGATGGGCATGTTATTTACTTCTGTAATGAAACTGCTAGAATTGCTAAACCCCATGATATAGATAAACCTAGACCTGTGGTAGGCATGCCTGTTATTTCTGTTAAAATAGGAGATCATTGTTATCATGGCTTATGTGATATGGGTGCTAGTGCTAGTGCAATACCTATTGACTTATACAAAGAAATTATGCATGACATTGCACCTGTTGAGTTAGAAGAAATTGATGTTACTATTTAACTTGCTAATAGAGATACAATTTCACCAATGGGAATTGTTAGAGATGTTAAAGTCTTGTGTGGGAAACTAAATATCCTGCTGATTTTCTTATTCTTGGTTCCCCACAAGATAGCTTTTTTCCTATTATATTTGGTAGACCCTTCTTAAATACTGTTAATGCTACCATAGATTGCACAAGGGATGTTGTTACTGTCGGCTTAGATGATATGACTCATGAGTTTAATTTCTCTAAATTTAGTAAACAACACCGTGAAGAAGAATTGCCTATTAAGGATGAAATTATTGGTCTTGCTTCTATTGCCGTACCTCCTAGTGATCCTTTAGAAAAATATTTGCTAGACCATGAGAATGATATGTTTATGAATGAAAGAAGGGAAATAGATGAAGTATTCTTTAAACAGGAACCTATGCTGAAACAGAATTTGCCTATTGAAATCCTAGGGGATCCTCCTCCACCTAAGGGCGATCCCTTGTTTGAGCTTAAACCATTGCCTGATAAACATAAATATGCTTATCTTGATGAAAAAAAGATATATCCTGTTATTATTAGTGCTAACCTTTCAAAGCATGAAGAAGAAAGATTATTGAAAACTCTGAAGAAGCACCGTGCTGCTATTGGATATACTCTTGATGATCTTAAGCGCATTAGTCCCACTCTATGTCAACATAAAATAAATTTGGAAGCAGATGCCAAACCAGTTCGTGACCCTCAACGACGTCTGAATCCTAAAATGAAAGAAGTGGTAAGAAAAGAAATACTAAAGCTTCTAGAGGCAGGTATAATATATCCCATTGCTGATTGTCAGTGGGTAAGTCCTGTTCATTGTGTCCCTAAGAAGGGAGGTATTACTGTTGTTTCTAATGATAAAGATGAATTGATTCCACAAAGAATTATTACAGGTTAGAGGATGGTAATTGATTTCCGCAAATTAAATAAGGCTACTAAGAAAGATCATTACCCCTTACCTTTTATCGATCAAATGCTAGAAAGATTATGCAAACATACACATTACTGCTTTCTAGATGGTTATTCTGGTTTCTCTCAAATACCTGTGTCGGCTAAAGATCAATCAAAGACTACTTTTACATGCCCTTTTGGTACTTTTGCTTATAGACGTATGCCTTTTGGTTTATGTAATGCACCTGCTACCTTTCAAAGATGCATGATGGCTATATTCTTTGACTTTTGTGAAAAGATTTGTGAGGTTTTCATGGACGACTTTTCCATCTATGGATCTTCTTTTGATGATTGCTTGAGCAATCTTGATCGAGTTTTGCAGAGATGTGAAGAAACTAATCTTGTCTTGAATTGGGAAAAGTGCCACGTTATGGTTAATGAAGGTATTGTCTTGGGGCATACTGTTTCTGAAAGAGGTATTGAAGTTGATAAAGCCAAGGTTGATGCTATTGAAAAGATGCCATGTCCCAAGGACATCAAAGGTATAAGAAGTTTCCTTGGTCACGATGGATTTTATAGGAGGTTCATTAAGGACTTCTCAAAAATTTCTCAGCCTCTGACTAATTTATTACAAAAAGATATACCATTTGTCTTTGATAATTATTGTGTAGAAGCGTTTGAAATACTTAAGAAAGCATTAGTCTCTGCACCTATTGTTCAGCCACCTGATTGGAATTTACCCTTTGAAATTATGTGTGATGCTAGCGATTATGTTGTAGGTGTTGTTCTAGGGCAAAGAGTTGATAAGAAATTAAATGTCATCCATTATGCTAGTAAGACTCAAGACAATGCTCAAAGAAATTATGCTACTACTGAAAAAGAACTTTTAGCAGCTGTATTTGCTTGTGATAAGTTCAGAGCTTATATTGTTGATTCTAAAGTAACTATCCACACTGATCATGCTGCTATTAAATATCTTATGGAGAAGAAAGATGCTAAACCTAGACTTATTAGATGGTTTCCCTTGCTACAAGAATTTGATTTGCATATTGTTGATAGAAAAGGAGTTGAGAACCCCGTTGCAGACAACTTATCTAGGTTAGAGAATGTTCTTGATGACCCACTACCCATTGATGATAGCTTTCTTGATGAACAATTAAATGTCATAAGTACTTCTCGTAGTACTCCTTGGTATGTTGATTATGCTAATTACATTGTTGCTAAATTCATACCACCTAGCTTCACATACCAACAAAAGAAAAAGTTCTTCTATGATTTGAGACATTACTTTTGGGATGACCCACATCTTTATAAAGAAGGAGTAGATTGTGTTATTAGACCTTGTGTACCTGAGCATGAACAGGAACAGATCCTACGTAAGTGCCACTCCGAAACTTATGGAGGACACCACGCGGGAGATGGAACTGCACATAAGGTATTGCAATCCGGTTTTTATTGGCCTACTCTCTTCAAGGATGCCCGTAAGTTTGTCCTATCTTGTGATGAATGTCAAAGAATTGGTAATATTAGTAGACGTCAAGAAATGCCTATGAATTATTCACTTGTTATTGAACCGTTTGATGTTTGGGGCTTTGATTATATGGGACCTTTTCCTGTCTCTAATGGATATACACATATTTTAGTTGCTGTTGATTACGTTACTAAGTGGGTAGAAGCTATTCCAACTAGTAGTGCTGATCATAACACTTCTATTAAAATGCTTAAAGAAGTTATTTTTCCGAGGTTTGGATTCCCTAGACATTTAATGATTGATGGTGGTTCACATTTTATTCATGGTGCTTTCCGTAAAATGCTTGCTAAATATGACGTCAATCATAGAATTGCATCTCCGTATCACCCACAGTCTTGTGGTCAAGTAGAATTGAGTAATAGAGAACTCAAATTAATTTTGCAAAAGACTGTCAATAGGTCTAGAAATAATTGGTCCAAGAAACTTGATGATGCATTATGGGCCTATAGAACTGCATATAAAAATCATATGGGTATGTCTCCGTATAAAATGGTATATGGAAAAGCATGTCACTTACCTCTCGAACTAGAACATAAGGCATATTGGGCTATTAAAGAGCTCAACTATGATTTCAAACTTGCTAGTGAAAAGAGATTATTTGATATTAGCCCACTTGATGAATGGAGAACCCAATCTTATGAAAATGCCAAGTTGTTTAAGGAAAAGGTTAAAAGATGGCATGACAAAAGGATACAAAAGCGTGAGTTTAATGTAGGTGATTATGTATTGCTATACAACTCTCGTTTAAGATTTTTTGCAGGAAAACTTCTCTCTAAATGGGAAGGCCCTTATGTTATCGAGGAGGTCTATCGTTCTGGTGCCATAAAAATCAATAACTTCGAAGGCACAAATCCGAAGGTGGTAAACGGTCAGAGAATTAAACATTATATCTCAGGTAATCCCATAAATGTTGAAACCAATATTATTGAAACCGTAACCCCGGAGGAATACGTAAGGGACACTTTCCAGAACGTTTCAGACTCCGAAAAGGAATAGGTATGTAGTACAGTAAGTAAACCGACTCCAAAACAATTTGTAAGGCAATATTTCTCCGTTTTCGAATATTTAGAAAAATAGAAAAATAAGTACCAGTCCGGGAAGGGTACGAGGGCCCCACGAGGGTGGAGGGCGCGCCCTACCCCCTTGGGCGCGCCCCCTACCTCGTGAGCTCCTCGTGTGCCTTCTGGACTCCGTTTTCTTGCACGATGCGTATTTTGGTCGGTAAATATTCACTATATATTCTCCCGAAGGTTTTGACTCCCGTATCACGCAATTATCCTCTGTTTTTGTTTTGAGCTGTCCCACTGCAGATTAGATCAACATGTCTTCCCAGGATTCGGAAGGAGAAAGCTATGTGGATGATTACTTAGCTAATCCTAAGGTCTATGGAGATGTGGAGCACGATGGTTGGACCACGGAGGAAGAAGAGGACTATGAACCCAATGGGAAGGAGGAGACGAGCTCAGATGAAGATGAAGCCCCATTACCTCAACCTGGGGATATGCACGTGGAGTTCAAAAAGTCAAGTCTCCCTGATAGGGTAAAGAAACCAAAATTTGAGTTTATCCCTTTTCGTCTCTTGCAGGAAAATAAGCAGGACATATGCAAAAAGATATTAACCCTGGAGTGGGAGATTGATGATCTAAGGGGTCAAAATGCCGTCCTCAAGCGTAAATTAAGGGAGAAGTCTATGCCATCAACTAAGTCAACAACACCTCCATCTTCACCAACCAAGGAGATATAATAACATGGGTATGGGCACTCCCCTTGGCAACTGCCAAGCTTGGGGGAGGTGCCTCGGTATCGTATCACAATCACAACTCCTATCTTTACTGTTTTCCTTAGTTCGATCCTGTTAGTAGTATTTTGATCTAGTAGAATAAAGTTCTTAGTATGATCTAGTCATGAGTTTTGCTTTATTGTCCTTCTATGTAATCGAGTCCTTGAGCTATATAATAAAGATTAGTGATTGAGTCAAGGGCTTGCTCATTTTTGCCATGATCCTAAATAAAATAAAAGAAACGGGAAAAATAATAAGAAGAAACAAAAGTTCATGTTGATCTTATTGATAGTAATGACTTCGCATAGAAAGAGTGTGATGATTAAAAGTTGTTGGGAGTTGGCAGACATAGCTTTGGTCATCGTTGCAATTAATAGGAACTAATAAGGAAAGAGAGGTTTCACATATAAATATACTATTATTGACATCTTTTATGATTGGGAGCACTCATCAAAATATGACATGCTAAAGAGTTGATGTTGGACAAGGAAGACAACGTAATGGGTTATGTTTTCTTATATCTGAGATAAAGTATGTTGTCATGGATCATCCAACATGCTGAGCTTGCCTTTCCCCCTCATGCTAGCCAAATTCTCAGCACCAAGCAGAGATACTACTTGTGCTTCCAAGTACCCTTAAACTAGTTTTGCCATGAGAGTCCACCATATCTACCTATGGATTGAGTAAGATCCTTCAAGTAAGTTGTCATCGGTGCAAAGCAATAAAAATTGCTCTAAATATGTATGATTAGTGTGGGAGAAATAATATTTATACGATCTTGTGATGTGGAAGTAATAAAAGCGACGGACTGCATAATAAAGGTTCATATCACACGGGGCAATATAAAGTGACGTTCTTTCGCATTAAGATTTTGTGCATCCAACCATAAAAGCGCATGGCAACCTATGCTTCTGTCGGGGGTGTCTAATCCCTCGCACACCTATGGGGATCGGCGGACCGAGCCCCTTTTGGTTCGGCAGGGGGCAGTGGATGCACAAAGAGCAGATCGAGGCGAAACACACGAGCGAGACGATCGATTTACCCAGGTTCGGGCCGCACGGATGCGTAAAACCCTACTCCTGCTTTGGTGGTTGTATTGAGTTCTTGCTCGGGAGCGGCGAGTGCTACAGTACACACAAGCAGCTGGCGAGGCCGAGGATGAGAATGGCTGTCCTCTTCCCTCTCTGTTGCGCATGGGCCTCCGTTTATATGTCTAAGGGGTCACCGACACGTGGCAACATAGGTGAGGGTAAAAATGTAAAAGGGGTGGTAGTTGGCTCCACCGCCTACATGTCGCATCCTACCTAACTCTGACGGCAGGGGACAAGGGCATTAAATGCCCGTCTGTGTCACCTTGACGGCCCAGAGAGGGACCGCTAGGAACGCCACCATTTGCCACGACGGTTCCTTGTCAGCGTCTGCTTGCCACCGCATGCCCCCGGCTGCACAGCCTCCCGCCACGTACGCCAGGAATGGTCCCAGGGCGACACGTTGGTGGGTGAGCTGGAGCGCGGGCTGCAGGGTAGTAGCTTGCCGCGGCAAGCGCCTTGCCGCGAATGTTGCCTTGTCGCATCCGGGAGCTTGCCGCTCACCGGGTCTTGTTGGGGCGCGCGGTGCGCCGCAGCGAGTCTCTTGAGATGCTCTGGTTATCTTCCCGACAAGCTCCTCTTGCCGGGGTCTCGTCTCCTTCCCGGCAAGCTCCTCTTGCCGGGGCCTTGTTCCCTTCCCAGCAAGCTCCTCTTGTCGGGGCCTTGTTTTGCTCTTTGGGTACTTTGTTCTTGAATGGCTCCAGAGGAACCACGGAGGGTCTTGGCGGTCGCCCGGCAAGCCTTGCCGCGGGTCGCTTCGACTGCCCGTGCACAAGTTCGGGATACTAAGGTACCCCTACTTTAGTACACTGACAGGAGCCCCCGGGCCTGGGCCATACACGGTGCCGAGCGCTGTTGGGCCAGGCCCAAAATAGTGCATGGGCACGCGCGGCCTAGGGCACGCCATAACTCACTCCGCATCCACTGCGCTCTCCCCAAACGGCACGCGTCAAACGCCGCATCATGGGAGAGATCGTGGGCGGTTTTCGAGGTGCCCACTCCCCACGATCACGGGGTGGGGAGAGGCCGCCCCATTCGTCGCCTTGGTTCTGCACGCCTGCCACGCGGCTCCCATGCACTTGGGGTCGCAGACGGCGGAGGCGGGAAACGGGGCCGTCGTGGGTCGAGGCAGCGGGTCGGCCCCAGCTCCCTACGTCTTGATTCGCTGAGCGGGGCGGCCGAGCCCCCACCTCGCTCCTTTATAAAGAGCGGGAGGGGAGGACGGGAGCCCGCATCCTCCCATCTTCTCCTTCCTTCAGCTTCTGCTCCCCTCCCTCCATTCGCCATGGAGAGAGGGAACCCTGGTCCTTCGTCAGTGGCGGCAAGGGTTGCCGCCAGGCAGCGCATCCCTCCCTCTCCCGCACCCGTGGTGGCGGAGCTAGCCGTAAGGGGAAGAGGGAGGGGGCGAGGTCGTGGACAAGGTCGTGGACGAGGCCGTGGTGTCCGGGGAAGAGGTGGACGAGGCGGAGCGTCGGCTTCGCCTCCGCCGGCGGCTCCTCTTCCCGCGGTGGCCCATGCCGGGGACGACCCTTGTGAGTTCTTCGTTAGGCTGCGCCGGGCGCCTCGTCGTCGCCTCCGACTCCCAGATCCGTTTGCGGAAGTGGTGGAGTTGGACCCGCCCGAGACGCTGAGACTGCAGATGAGGGGCTGTGGGATCAGGGGCACGCGGGTCCACGCCGAATTCCCAGCCCCCGGCGTGATGTATCTTGGCCGAGGGTGGAAGACGTTCGCCCGCATCCACAGCTTGATGCCGGGGCTCACCCTCCACTTCAAGTTGGTGGAGGGCGATCTCCTCTCTGTCAAGGTCTTCAGGTGCTTCGGCGTCCGGGCCCGGGCCTGCGTGGAAAGCTCCTCCGACAGCGAAGGCTCCTCCTCGAGCGAGAGTGACGAGGAGGGGAGCGACAGCGGTGACGAGGGGAGCGGGCGGCAGGATGGCGGGTCCGACTAGGTGTCGGGCGCTGCTCCGTGCGGCACCGGCAACCCCATCATCCGGGTCGCCGGCTCCTTGAACTCCCCGGGGGCGTCTCCTTGGGCGGCTGGCGTATGGAGGCTGCGGAAGAGGAAGAGGGCTGGCGGCAAGGCCGTCAAGCCGGAGTACGAGAGCGTGGTGCCCTCGACAGCATGCTGACGTCCTGCCGCCGCGTCTTCGAGCCCTGCTTCCGGCGCTGCCATCACCGTCCAGCCTTGATGGCCCCCGGGATGTTCTCTTGGTGTCTTCTGGCACCCGTAGTTCGCCTAGGCGCTCCTTTTGCCCTTCTCGCCTCCTTGACCTACCTCCTGAAAAGAGGGCAGGAAAGAGATTACGGGCATCTTATCTTTTTAATTTGTAAGCCCTCGGGCCTTAGCTGCATTTAAAACTTGTAATCCTCTCTTTCATGTTTTTCATTCTCTATGGACTGTACCTGCGTGGAATGTTTTAATGAAAAGGGGATGTTTACCGGGTTACTTGTCTCGCGGGTAGAACCCACGCCAAAGAGCAAATCCTTGGTATCTTTCAGATAGACACTCCTTCCCCGGCAACAGGCCCTGCCGGCTTCCCACGTCGCTCGGCCTTTCTCACGCTCTTGACTGAGGAAGGGACGAGGCGGGTGCGGCCCCTCGTTTCATCCCTTTCCTGCCACGACTGCGACCAAAACTTGGCCCTAGGGCCCCAGGGACCAGAGCTAAGGGAGCACGGTGGTTTTCGGGAAGAAACGAGGCTTCGTATTCCCAGTCCAAAAGAGAATGCATGAAGAGGGATGAAAGACTTATCTGAGATTGCAGACCCGGCAACTCTGGCTTGCCGAGGGGTGAACCTTGGTACTTGCAGCCCCCGGCAACATTGGCTTGCCGGGGCCCGGATGCCGGCACGTCCTTCTTCTCCTTTTCATCCCCATGCGGTCCGGCAACGATACGCGAGCCCTGCGAACCAAAGGAAACGAAAGAAAGGCAAAAGGACGCACACTCGACCTCTAAGTTAGGGGTTAGCTGCTGTTAGGCGCTATCAACCCTAACCGAGGACTCGACTCGACCTAGCATGCATGTTGTAACTCTGGGCGCCAGCGCTTCATTATCTTGTGCTCAGGGTCTGTGCCTGGCTTTGTACAAAGGATTACATGCAGCGGCGGCAAGACTTGTACAAAAGGGTGGTTGCCGAACAGGGTCCGACAACCGCGCCTTACGGGTAAAACTTACGAAGAAGCTCGATATTCCAGGAGTTGCTCACTGGTACGCCATCTTCGGTCTCCAGGCGGACAGCGCCGGGCCTGGTGACTCGTTTCACCCGGTAAGGGCCTTCCCACTTCGGCGTCAACTTGTTGGAATTCTTGGCGGACTGAACGCGCCGAAGAACAAGGTCGCCTTCCTCGAGACTCCTGGCGTTAACTTTGCGGCTATGATAGCGGCGCAAAGCTTGCTGGTAGCGAGCGGCTCGCACAGCAGCCTAGAGACGATCTTCCTCAAGGAGCAGCGCGTCATCTTGCCGCAGCCTCTCTTGCTCAAGCTCATGATAAGCGAGCACTCAAGGTGACCTGTATACGAGTTCCGTGGGGATAACTGCCTCCGCTCCATAGACTAGAGCGAAGGGTGTCTGTCCAATGGCTCGATTTGGCGTCGTCCTGATCGACCAAAGAACCACTGGCAGCTCCTCGATCCAGTTGCGTCCGCGCTTGTGCAGCCTGTCGAAGGTTCGGGTCTTGAGCCCGCGCAGCACTTCAGCATTTGCCCTCTCAGCTTGGCCGTTGCTTCTCGGGTGAGCGACAGAAGCAAAGCAGACCTTGGCGCCGAGATCTTGGACGTACTGCATGAAGGTGCGGCTCGTAAATTGTGTACCGTTGTCGGTGATTATCCTGTTAGGGATTCCGAAACGGCAAACAATCGACCTGAAGAACTTGACTGCGGACTGTGCCGTCACCTTTCTCACCGGTTCCACTTCCGGCCACTTTGTGAACTTGTCGGTTGCAACGTACAAGTACTCAAAGCCCCCGACTGCTCGGGGGAAGGGGCCGAGGATGTCGAGCCCCCGGACCGAAAATGGCCAGGATAAAGGGATCGTCTGGAGAGCTTGAGCTGGCTGGTGTATCTGCTTGGAATGGAACTGGCACGCTTCACACTTGGTTACTTGTGCAGTTGCATCCTGGAGGGCTGTCGGCCAGAAGAAGCCTTGTCGGAATGCCTTTCCGACAAGAGCTCTTGCGCCAATGTGGTGACCACATATGCCTCCATGTATCTCTGCCAACAGCTTCTGTCCGTCTTCCCGAGGGATGCACTTCAATTTCACACCGTTGAGTCTTCTTCTACATAGTGTGTTGTCGACAAACTGGTACATACTAGACTGTCGGGCTACTCTTTCCGCTTCTTCTGGTTCCTCGAGAAGCTCTCCTGTCTGGAGGAAACAGACAATCTGCTGCGCCCATGTTGGAGCCTGTGGCTCGACAACAAGGACTAAAGGCACATCTACTGCTGCAGGAACGTCCGCTTCTACGGCAAGAGCCTGCGACTCTGCCGGAGCTTGACGCTCCCCAACAAGCTTGCAGGAGCAGAGCTTGCCGGGAGAATCTGCCTCAACAGAACAAACCCTGGGGTTTGCCGGAGTAGACTGCTCCTCAGCATTCTTGGCGTCGATCTTGGGGACCTTCTTGGCGGCGGCTTCGGGGAGCTCTACCGGAATATAGTCACCAGAGATCAACTTCCTCTTCTTGCTCTGTCCAGTTGATGGTGTTACGGATGGCTGAGTCAGCTTGAGCACAAAGATCCCTGGTTCCATAGGTAACTTAAGTGATGCGCACTTTGATAGGCCATCGGCAATGTCGTTCTCAGTTCTTGGAACATGTTCCATTTGCAGGCCGTCAACTTCCAGCTTCCTCACTTCATCGACGTAAGCTTCCATCAACGGACTCTGGTAATCCTTGTTCACTTGGCGGACGACAAGCTGCGAGTCACCCCTGACAATGAGCTTCTTGATCCCAAGTTCTGCCGCGATCCTGAGACCGGCAAGCAAGCCTTCATACTCTGCAGTATTGTTTGTCGCTTGCTCCTTGGGAAAGTGCATCTGGACTATGTACTTAAGGTGCTCTCCGGTGGGTGCGACAAGCAGTACACCAGCACCGGCGCCTTGCAGCGAGAAGGCACCGTCAAAGTACATGAGCCACTCTTTGCTTGCTTCCTTGGCGGGGATGCTCGTCTCCGGAATTTCTTCGTCTAGAGTTGGCGTCCACTCTGCTATGAACTCTGCCAATGCTCTGCTCTAGATTGTTGATGTACTCTCAAACTTGAGACCAAAGCTTGACAGTTCCAGTGCCCACTCGACAATCCTGCCTGTTGCTTCTAGATTTTGCAATATCCTCTTCAGCGGAAAGCGAGTGACAACTGTGATCTCGTGTGCTTGGAAGTAATGGCGCAGCTTTCTCAAGGCCATGAGAAGGCCGAAAAGCAGCTTCTGCACACCAGAGTACCTTGACCTAGCCCCCTATAAAAGGGAGCTGACAAAGTAAACTGGGCGCTGCACCATTTTCTTCCGTATCTCCTCTTGCATCTGCGCAGATCCCTGCTTGTCGGGACCAGAGCTTGTCGGGGAAGCCCCCTGCTTGTCACTGGACGTGCTTGCCGCAGCCGCTGGCTCGTCATCTGCCTCCCTCTCCGCTACTAGCGCAGCACTAACCACTTGATTGGTTGCCGCTATGTACAGCAGCAACTTCTCTTGTGGTTTAGGTGCGACAAGTGTTGGAGTGGAGGACATGTATCTCTTCAAGTCTTGCAGCGCAGCCTCCGCTTCCGGAGTCCATCTCATTGGACCTGCCCTTTTCAAAATTTTGAAAAACGGCGGGGCGTGCTCAGCAGACCAAGAGATAAACCTGCTAAGAGCAGCTACGCAGCCGGCAAGCTTCCGTACATCCTTGACGCGCTTTGGTGCTTCGATCTGCTCAATGGCCCTAATCTTGTCGGGGTTGGCTTCGATTCCCCGCTGAGACACAAAGAACCCGAGAAGTTTGCCGGAGGGGACTCCAAACACGCACTTCTCGGGGTTGAGCTTGAGGTTGATCTTGCGCAGATTTGCAAAAGTCTCTTCTAAGTCTTGGATCAGAGTTGCCCTGTCTTTGCTTTTGACCACTATATCATCCATGTAAGCTTCTACATTTCTATGTATCTGTGGCTTCAAAGCAATATGGACTACTCTGGCAAATGT
This sequence comes from Triticum monococcum, assembly GCA_034509565.1. Taxonomy (NCBI): domain Eukaryota; kingdom Viridiplantae; phylum Streptophyta; class Magnoliopsida; order Poales; family Poaceae; genus Triticum; species Triticum monococcum. The sequence goes on from CM067843.1 coordinate 484,375,914, forward strand.
TGAACCAGCATTCTTTAATCCGAAAGGCATCCGTACGAAACAGTATGTGCCACATGGAGTAATGAATGCGGTTTTCTCCTCATCCTCTTCTGGCATGAAGATCTGATGATATCCTGAATATGCATCAAGAAATGAAAGCAGATCACATCCGGCAGTGGAGTCAACAATCTGGTCAATGCGCGGCAAGGGAAATGGATCTTTGGGACAAGCTTTATTAACATCAGTGAAGTCAATACAAAGCCTCCACTTCCCGTTTGCCTTGCGCACTACAACCGGATTGGCCAACCACGTTGGATGGAGCACCCCTCTGACAAGGCCTGCTGCTTCCAACTTCTTGATCTCTTCTGCTATGAATTCTTGGCGCTCCACCGCCTGTTTCCTGACCTTCTGCTTGACGGGCCGAGCATGAGGACAAACGGCAAGGTGGTGCTCAATTACCTTCCTGGGAACACCGGGGATGTCAGACGGTTGCCATGCAAACATGTCGACATTCGCCCGCAGGAAAGTAACGAGCGCGCTTTCCTATTTAGGGTCAAGCGTGGCACTGATGGTGAAGGTACCACCAGTGCTGTCCTCCTTGGCGGACACCTTCTTGGTAAGTGGTGGAGCTGCCATCGTCTTCTTGCTCTTGCCGGCGGAGCTTGATGGTGCGTCCTCGACGGCAGCGCAGCACTCTGAAGAGGTGCGCTTGCCGGAGTAGGCATCAGAGCACTCGCCGGACTTGGTCTTCTTCTTGCCGGTGGAGCTCGATGGCGCGTCCTTGACGGCGGCGCAACACTCCGAAGAGGCGCGCTTGCCGGAGTGGGCACCAGATCTCTTGCCGGACTTGGTCTTCTTCCCCCCGGGAGCCTCAGCGGCAAGTGTCTCGCGGTCTGTCGCGGCGGCAGCTTCTCGGTAGATCTTGTCGGCGCAGATAATGGTGTCCTTCTTGTCGCCAGGGACAGAGATGACGCTTATCGGGCCTGGCATCTTGAGCATGTTGTAGGCATAGTGAGAGGCTGCCATGAACTTGGCGAGTGCGGGACGGCCAAGTATCCAATTGTAGGGCAATGGGAAATCGGCAACGTCGAAGGTGACCCTCTCAGTCCTGAAGTTCATCTCGCTGCCGAATGTTACCGGCAGCATGACTTTTCCCTTCGGCTTGCTCCTTCCCGGGTTAATTCCTTGGAATGTACCGGTTTCTTCGAGCTCGCTGTCCAGGATCTGGAGTTTCTGGAGCACAGCGGAGGAGATCAGATTCAGGCCGGCCCCGCCGTCAACTAGCATCTTGGTGACCTTGAGGTTGCGGATTGTTGGGGAAACCAACAACGGCAAGCACCCGACCGCAGTTGTGCGATCAGGGTGGTCCTCAATGTCAAAGATGATAGGCGTGCTGGACCACTTCAGAAGCTTGCGTGATTCGACAGGTGGCTCTGCCGCATTAACTTCTCGGAGCCACTGTTTGAGTTGGCGGTGGGAAGTATGCAGAGAAGCGCCACCGTCAACACACAAGACTTCCGTAGCCTTCTGAAACTCCTGCTCGCTGTTCTCAACATCATCCATGTCTTCGTCGTCATCTTCGTCTTCGTCCTTGTCGCGGCCGCGGGGAGGTCGGTCTCCTTGCCACTGCTTGGCCTTGCCGCGGCTTCCTCCCGGGCCAGCGTGCTTCTTGCCGGCTTCTCCACCGCCTCCTTGGGCTCTCTCCTTGTCGCGCCGCTCGTACTCAGCTTTTTGTTGCTGGACAAGCTGCTCGACCCTCTTGCAGTTCTGGAGATCATGGCCGTGGATCTTGCAGTACTGCTTGTCGGAGCTGCCCTGCTTGTCGGCGGCCGCCACAGCCTGGCAGTTGGTGCACCCGGCAACCTCCTTGCCGGAGCTGCCAACTTTGGCTTGCTTGGCGGGGCCGTCATCGCTGGACTGCTCAACGACTAGTACCTCTTTGCCGCTCTTCTTCCTGTTGCGCCTCCGGTTCTTCCTTGCCGGGGCGACATCCTCGCTGTCAGATCCCCCTGCTCCAGCATCCTCTCCGGGGAGTTTCCTCCCTTCTTCGGTGCGTGCACACTTGTCGGCCAGGGCGTACAGCTCGCTGACGTCCCTGATCCTGCTCATCGCCATCTCCTCCCGCATCCTGCGATTACGCACGTTCTGATGGAACGCGCTGATAACCGCGGCAGGGTGGATGTCTGGGATGTTGCGCTGCACGCGGCTGAATCTCTGGATATACTTGCGCAGGGGCTCTCCTTCCTTCTGGGAAAGCAGGTGGAGGTCACTCTCTTGGCCATGTGGTTTGTGGCCACCTGTAAAGGCGCCGACAAACTGATGGCACAAGTCCGCCCAAGAGGATATGCAGTTGTCCGGCAAGTGCATGAGCCAGGATCTGACTTCGGGCTTGAGCACGAGCGGGAAGTAGTTGGCAAGGACCTTGTCGTCTCGCCCCCCGGCAGCTTGCACCGCAATGGTGTAGATGCTGAGGAACTCCGACGGGTGCGACTTGCCGTCGTACTTCTCCGGCACGTCGGGCTTGAAATGCTTCTGGTAGGGCCACTGGACTTGCCGTAGCTCGCGGGTGAACGCAGGACAACCTGCCGCGTACGGCAAGTTACCTGGCTCTCCGGGTGCATGCACGTCAACAGAGGGCCCAGCGCGCAGGTCTGATTGACGCCGCGCTTCCCTTCGGTGCTCGATGCGTGTTCGAGTGTCTTCTTGCTGTCTCTCATGAAGAACTTGGCGTTGATCGCGACGAGCTCGCGGATCTGACGACGCGGTGGAGTAGCTGTCGAGGTGGATCTGGTGAGTCGGCGATCTTGGCCTTCGGGGCGAAGAGTGCATAGTGGTTGCACCCTCGCCGGTCTTGCCGCCACCGGCTCGCGCCTGGCTGACTTGCCGCGGCAGCGTTGCGCTCGGCTGCCGGGGGTTGTCACCATTGGCGAAGCCGATGAGGCTCTGAATAGTGGCCCTCCAGTCATCGATCTTCTCTGGTGCTGGAGGGTAGTCTAGGAGTAGCTGGGCACGCGCCAACGATTCCGCCGGAGTGGTGGGTGGCGGCAGCGAACGGTGCGTGGAGCGAGATATGCTCGGACTCCTAACTGCGTTAGAAGGAGCAACATCCCGTCCAAGCGACCGTGCCACGCTCGCGCCGGCGTGTTGGCGTGCATGCAGGTCCTGAGCGCTCCGGGACCCGCCAGCTCGATCTTGGTCCGGCAGACGTATGGTACCGTGGGTACCATGACGTTGCTGGTCCCGCGCCTCCTGGGACGGGCGCGGTGCGTGTACGGACGCCGAGGTCTTGGAGTGCGCGCAGTCGTTGTGGGAGGCGACCGCGCCGCCGACGTGCGGTGCAGCCTGGTCCTTGGACCTAGCAGCGCCACGAGTCTCTCCGTCGGCGCCCGCTCTTCCGCCGGCGCCTGCTCCACTAGCCGTCCGCTCTGGCAATGGTGGGCTCGGCGCAGACGGAGCAGCTGCCTCCGAAATCTTCTTCTTCGGCGGCATGTTGATGAAGACGATGAAGATGCGGCTCGTGCGAACGCCGGATCAGGTTCACACAACCTCGACGCACCCCCTAGCTGGCGCGCCAAAGATGTCGGGGGTGTCTGATCCCTCGCACACCTATGGGGATCGGCGGACCAAGCCCCTTTTGGTTCGGCAGGGGGCGGTGGATGCACAAAGAGCATATCGAGGCGAAACACACGAGCGAGACGATCGATTTACCCAGGTTTGGGCCGCACGGATGCGTAAAACCCTACTCCTGCTTTGGTGGTTGTATTGAGTTCTTAAAGATGTCGGGGGTGTCTGATCCCTCGCACACCTATGGGGATCGGCAGACCGAGCCCCTTTTGGTTCGGCAAGGGGCGGTGGATGCACAAAGAGCAGATTGAGGCGAAACACACGAGCGAGACGATCGATTTACCCAGGTTCGGGCCGCACGGATGCGTAAAACCCTACTCCTGCTTTGGTGGTTGTATTGAGTTCTTGCTCGGGAGCGGCGAGTGCTACAGTACACACAAGCAGCTGGCGAGGCCGAGCATGAGAATGGATGTGCTCCTCCCTCTCTGTTGCGCATGGGCCTCCTTTTATATGTCTAAGGGGTCACCGACACGTGGCAACAGAGGTGAGGGTAAAAATGTAAAAGGGGTGGTAGTTGGCTCCACCGCCTACATGTCGCATCCTACCTAACTCTAACGGCAGGGGACAAGGGCATTAAATGCCCGTCTGTGTCACCTTGACGGCCCAGAGAGGGACAGCTAGGAACGCCACCGTTTGCCACGACGGTTCCTTGTCAGCGTCTGCTTGCCACCGCATGCCCCCGGCTGCACAGCCTCCCGCCATGTACGCCAGGAATGGTCCCAGGGCGACACGTTGGTGGGTGAGCTGGAGCGCGGGCTGCGGGGTAGTAGCTTGCCGCGGCAAGCGCCTTGCCGCGGATGTTGCCTTGTCGCGTCCAGGAGCTTGCCGCTCACCGGGGTGCGCGGTGCGCCGTAGCGAGTCTCTTGAGATGCTCTGGTTATCTTCCCGGCAAGCTCCTCTTGCCGGGGTCTCGTCTCCTTCCCGGCAAGCTCCTCTTGCCGGGGCCTTGTTCCCTTCCCGGCAAGCTCCTCTTGCCGGGGCCTTGTTTTGCTCTTTGGGTACTTTGTTCTTGAATGGCTCTAGAGGAACCACGGAGGGTCTTGGCGGTCGCCCGGCAAGCCTTGCCGCGGGTCGCTGCGACTGCCCGTGCACAAGTTCGGGATACTAAGGTACCCCTACTTTAGTACACCGACAGCTTCCCTCTGCGAAGGGCCTATCTTTTATTATTATCTTCTACCTTATGCAAGTGTCATGGTGATCTTCACCTCTCCCTTTTTAATTTTATCCTTTGGCAAGCCCAGCATGTTGGAAAGAACCTGATATATATATATATATATATATATATATATATATATATATAATTGGATGTAGGGGGGCATGAATTATTATTGTTGACATTACCCTTGAGGTAAAAGGTTGTGGGGCGAAACTATAAGCCCCTATCTTTCTCTGTGTCCGATTAAAACTCCGTAACCACAAGTATTGCGCGAGTGTTAGCAATTATGAAGGACTAGATGATAGTTGAGTATGTGGACTTACTTTTTAGCTCTGACATAGACACTTTCTGATGTTATGATAAATTGCAATTGCTTCAATGACTGAGGTTATAGTTTGTTGGTTCTCAATAAGGTTTCTGATTCATACTTTGGCATTGTGAATAGATCATCACTTGAACATAAGTAATCATATTACAATATCTATATATGTTGTTGTTATGAGACTAATCAAGATGCCTTCATGTACGTATTTTATTTTTATCGACACCTCTACCTCTAAACATGGGGACATATTTATTGTTATCAGCTTTCGCTTGAGGACAGCGAGGTCTAAGCTTGGGGGAGTTGATACGTCCATTTTGCATCATGCTTTTATATCGATATTTATTGCATTATGGGTTGTTATTTCTCATTATGTCACAATACTTATGGCTATTCTCTCTTATTTTACAAGGTTTACATAAGGAGGGAGAATGCCGGCAGCTGGAATTCTGGGCTGGAAAAGGAGCAAATATTAGAGACCTATTCTGCATAACTCCAAAAGTCCTGAAACTCCATGGAATACCTTATAATAAATAATAAAAAATCCTCACCAAAGATGAAGACCAGGGGCCACACCCTTTCCACGAGGGTGGGGGCGCCCCCCCCCCCCCCAGGGCGCGCCCCCTACCTCGTGGGCCCCCTGGTGGCTCTCCGACGACAATCTTCTCCTATATGAAGTCTTTCATGGAGAAAAAAATAAGAAGCAACCTTTCGGGACGAAACTCCGCCGCCATGAGGCGGAACCTTGGCGGATCCAATCTAGAGCTCCGGCAGAGCTGTGCTGCCGGGGAAACTTCCCTCTCGGAGGGAAGAATCATCGCCATCGTCATCACCAACGCTCCTCTCATTTGGAGAGGGCAATCTCCATCAACTTCTTCATCAGCACCATCTCATCTCAAAACCCTAGTTCATCTCTTGTATCCAATTCTTGTCTCCAAGTCCGGAATTGGTGCTAGTAGGTTGATAGTAGTGTTAATTACTCCTTGTAGTTGCTGCTAGTTGGTTTAATTGGTGGAAGATCATATGTTCAGATCCTTTATGCATATTATTACCCCTCTGATTATGAACATGAATATGCTTTGTGAGTAGTTACATTTGTTCCTGAGGACAAGGGAGAAGTCTTGCTATTAGTAGTCATGTGAATTTGGCATTCGATATTTTGATGAGATGTATGTTGTCTAGCCTCTAGTGGTGTTATGTGAATGTCGACTACATAACACTTCACCATTAATTGGGCCTAGAGGAAGGCATCTGGAAGTAATAAGTAGATGATGGGTTGCTAGAGTGACAGAAGCTTAAACCCTAGTTTATGTGTTGCTTCGTAAGGGGCTGATTTGGATCCATATGTTTCATGCTATGGTTAGGTTTACCTTAATACTTTTGTTGTAGTTGTGGATGCTTGCAATAGAGGTTAAACATAAGTGGGATGCTTGTTCAAGTAAGAATAGCACCCAAGCACCGGTCCACCCACATGTCAAATTATCAAAGTACCGAACGCGGATCATATGAACGTGATGAAAACTAGTTTGACGATATTCCCATGTGTCCTCGGGAGCGCTTTTCCTTATATAAGAGTTCGTCCAGTCTTGTCCTCTGCTACAAAAAGGATTGGGCCACCTTGCTGCACTTTATTTACTTTTGTTACTTGTTTCTCGTTACAAATTATCTTATCACAAAACAATCTGTTACCACTTATTTCAGTACTTGCAGAGAATTCCTTGCTGAAAACCGCTTACTATTTCCTTCTGCTCCTCGTTGGGTTTGACACTCTTACTTATCAAAAGGACTACGATAGATCCCCTATACTTGTGGGTCATCAGCGTGGCGTCTAGATGAAGCTATAAACCTACCCCGGTTTAGACCTTTGGACGTCGGGCCAGTAGGTTTCAAGGTCGGAGTTATTAGAAAACTAATTTCCTTGTACTACCAAACATTGGTCTCACGCGGTTTCGGGCGAGTAGAGGCTCCTTTGGCGCTTCGTTCGAAATTTTGAAACACAAGCATTCACGTTTAGAGTACTCTTGAACTATGAGGATTGACCTAAATAGACAACGTTATATTTGACCTTGTATGTTTGAAAACCTCATTAAATTATCCGATTCTTTTTGAAATTTTGACACTTGAAAATCCTATAACTACGATTATTTTGGAATGGAGGAGCTAAATTTGAATCTATTGTGTACACGACTACATATGCTATTATGTACAAAATCAGAGCAAAGATTGGTGCCCCCATAATTTAGGTATGGTTTACAAATGCCATGATATCAAATTCAAATAATTGAATGGACTTCAAGTTGAATTCGATTTTTTTAAACCACCTTAAGTTGAATTCAAATGTATGCTGGTTCATAGGTAGCTATTTATAATGTCCATTGTGTAACTTTTTTTTGTATAATGTGCTTTACACACACAACATGCACTATAGTCACGTTTATATTCGATTGCTAAAGCGATGCATTGTCTGGAGTTCAAAATACTAACTATGTGGATCAATTGTGTCGAATAATAACATAGACATGCTCAAATTTGATAGAATCTAGATGTCTGGTGGATCAATGACCGCTCCTTACGCGAATTGCAAATATCATGATCCCATCCTAATATTTGGATACAATTTATATCTTTAATCAATGTGTAGAGCAGTCTTTTACGTATAGTTTCACTCTCCATCGGTGGTCTCTCACACATGCTCACACACTCTCTCCCGAGGTGTCTTTCTCGCACACATTCTCTAGATATAACCCTCCCTCCCTCTCGTAACCATTTACAACTGTTTCCACTAACCTTTATCACAAGCACTCCTCCTCTCGCAAACATACACATGCACAATCCTCATCGACCCTTTCTATATACATGGACCTGCCTACGTGTCTCATGTACGCACATTATCTTTATGCATGTCTCTCACACCTCTCTTCCTAATCGACGAGTATAATTCTAGTAGACATTTTGTAGGATGCCCCTTAAGTTAGGTTGGATGAATAGTAATATTAGAGATAAAGGGGTTACCTTAGTCCGAGAACCTAGGGTTACAAATCCTAGCCGGCTTTGTCAGTGGACATAGAGTCCTTCACAATTCTGCTATCTTTGTCTTGTACGACTAGTCATACATGGGTCTTCCTAAATGCATCACGGGCCGACCAATGTGGCGTAGGACGGAACCAAACGAAGGGCCTCACCTCGACCCACCGGACCTCACGCGGTGACACACCCTCTGCCCCCACGTCTCATTATCTTCTCACACCCACACATACCAACACAAACACCACACACAGAGAAAATTTCTCCTGGTGCCTCTATTCCCTCCCCCTTGCATATACACACTCAAGGGAATGGAATCTCTTGTCGTGATGTCATATTCATCTCTCTCTCTCTAGACCACTCTCATTTCTCATGTTATCTCTCCCACGCCCCCCCCCGGTCGGCCCCTCTATCCATGCCTCTCTCGAATACGTAATACACACACATACCTCTCTAGGCCCCGCCAAATGCATCAACTACACATTCACACATGTTACATCACGTACCCCATTGATCTAAAAAGCCCTCTCTTCACGTTTATTTCGCATACAACATTCCTTTTGAATAAAGTGTGGCCAAAAAATTATCTTAGAGTTTCTACATATATACAACATTACAAAGTTATATGGAGGAGTACGAATGCTAATTTGCATTGCATGCTGCCCACAATGATATTTATTCCACACTCTGAATTTGTATATTTTTGTACTATATACAAAGTTAGTCATAATAAAGAGAAACGAAGAGCATCTCTCTCTCCATCGCATACCCCGCATACGCCCCTTTCACGTATGCACACAAAACTATCTCCAGGTCCTCTAAAAGTAAGCCCCCAGAAAATTCATGCATGTTTCATCTTTCTCTCGCGATATATGCAATGACGATGATTGTATTTGAAGCGAAAGCACGATACGTACATTGGACTTCAGAATCCACTCATTATGGTCACCATTTACGTTTAGTGGTTATTATACAGTCACGGGCTCACCGTACAACTCTGTATTTGCTCATGACATGACTAGTTGACCAGTTAAACGCTCCATGTGGCACCTCTAGTGTTGCATCACATTATCTCACTACCATCGTGCCCACATGTCGACTTGTATCTACTCTACATCTACACTCTTATAAAATACACTCTTATAAAAAACAGAGTTGGTGATGATGGTGTGCTTGCCATCCTGCAATATAGGCCGTCAGATTTATATCTGACAGATAGGAAAGAAACTATGGCAATATTGCAAAAAGGTACCCACACACCTCTCCAAATTTGCAAATACGGCCTTCCCTCGTTCATCCTTTTCTCTCACAAGATAAACAAGTCATACAAATGCATCTTGATGTTACATGCAACGCACGGGCATCTTGCTAGTAAGAATGAAAACAAACGACAAAAAAATATATTTGGACGGTGGTTCGAAGTCATGACCGCGGGCACAGCGGACAAGGTGGCCTTTTATTGGCATGCTAAGCCGTCTGTTTTAATACACAAGAGCTGGTGTGGTGATTATACACACACGCATGCATGCACACGAACTGCATCCACGCAACACTCACACAAACACATGCACCCACGCACGCACGCAACACTCACACGTACACACAAAGCCACGCACGCACGCATGCAACACTCACACGCACACACGCACGCATGCATGCACACGCCAGTACACCACACGACCAACACACACTCTCACGCTCAAGTGCTCAAGCTACACGTGCATGCGCACACATCAGGCCCTGACAGACACATACACAACCAGGTGATTCCCGCGCACGGGTTGGAGCCTTGTCGCACATGCGTAAATTTGTGTTTATCTGACCTTTTGCCTATGCGAACTGACAGGTGGGACCCACAAGGAACATGGTCAATTTAACTAGTCAACATGGCGCCACGCAGACTATTTGGCCGGTCAACAGAGTGCAATCCGATGCTGAACTGTGAGCAAGTGACCGTATAATCACCGCAAAACGTATATAGTGACCGTAATCAGCTTATTCTGAAGTTCGGTGACCGTATTATGCTTTTCTCTCTGTAGGCCCTCCAAAACTACATCTCTACACGTTCTCGCATGTTACATCTAACAACTAAGCAATACAGCACTACTACTACACTCTAACACAATAAATCATATGTGTTTTTAGTTTTACTAGATATCATATTGTTACTTATAATTATTCAGTTTGCATACATTAAAATTGCCTTTGAAATGTATGGCCGGTATCATCTATCGCGCGGGAAAAATCCCGCCCTTTCCTGTTTAATCGGGTTTGTATCGATGGATCGTGCGAAACAGCAAAACTATAGTACTATACAGTACAAGTGACAGTTCACTGGGCCATCGTGTCGTCTACTCCTCCGTCATAAGAGTGGAGAACTCGCTTTCATAAATCTTCTAGTCCCTTTCGCCAACATGTGGGACATCAAGCTACCGGGTCCACGTGCCATACCGGAATACAGTGGAGAGCAGCCGAGGTGAAGCACCCCAGTCATGGCGCCGGCGTAGTAATGAGCAATGAGGCGTCAAATCACAAAGCTGCACCTTTCCCGCAGTTAAGTTGGAGGGACGAAGCAACCATCATTTCACTCGTTGCTGAATCCGCTTCTCCCTCATCTTCTTCAACTTAACCACGTGTTGCTTCTGCCATTGTTCTGCCTCATGTGGGACGCGGATCGGCTTGGTAAAGCACTGACACATGGGACCGCATGTTAGCAAACCGCCAGGACAACATCCTTCGAAAATAAGAAGCCTAATCCTAGACTTACAAAGGGCTACGTAGCTGCTACGTATACTTTCCATCTAATCTATATATGCCCCCCTGATTTTCAGGTGGGGTGGGCCTAATCCTCTCCTTTAATCCAATCAAATAGTCCCACATCACATCAGTTTGTAACTTTGCGCAAACCATTACGTGGATGTAGCATTGCTCAAATAAGAAACCTCCCCCGCCATCCATGCGGCAAAATCACCTCCTTTTTACTAATCTTGATTCTATAATTTTTTAGATCAATATTGTCGGCATTCTGGGAATGGGGGTCCCCAGACTTGCCTGCCTGCTGCCTGCGGCGTGGCTCAAGTGGGGGCCCAGCGCGGCCCATCTTCATCAACAAGAGGCTCAAGACCCTCGCGAGGGGCCAAGCCTCGCGAGGCGGACGACACGGTGCATCCTCAGGCACAGTCTCGTCAGGCTGGCTCGCGAGGAGGCGGAGAGTTCAAGGCGGGGTACCTCGCGAGGTGCCTATGACACAAGCCATGACGACACGGGGCACCAGGCGGGTGCCAGCGCGCGCAGCGTCCCTCTTTCCTCTTTGGTGCAAAGGGGGCAAGCGTATCCGCGGAGTACCGAGGCATCAGGCAAAGGTTGCCACTTCAGTGCAACGAGACCAAGGCCAGGAGGACTACGAGACGGAGGTCACCATGGAGCCCAGCGTGGCGTCATCACCAGAGCCTTTGGCAGGCGAAGACTGCTTTTGTCAGGATAAACGTACTCGCTGTCCCCCTTCAAATTAGCCCGCCATCGTTGGATCCCTTCCCGCTCAATATTTGGGGCGAGGACCAGGGCCTCTATAAATAGGACTAGCCACCCACATAGCTAGGGGGTCGGTCGGTTCGGTTGGGTTCGGTTCGATTCCTGGTTGTTCGGTCCGGGATCTGAGAGAGAAAGAGAGAGAAAGGTGACTGAACTCTTCATAGCAGTTCATCGTCACAGCCAAGAACAGACCCTCGCGAGGCTGTTCTTCCTTGTATTGTTCATCCACACCAGCCCCAGGAGGCAATCCATCCACCACACACTGGAGTAGGTATTACACCACATCGGTGGCCCGAACCAGTATAAATCTTGTGTCTTTCGTGCAGCACTTTTAGTAGTTTAGATCCCATCGAGATGGAGAGGTTGAAGGCGAGATTTCCGCGTGCACCCCAGTGTTCGAATCTTAAGGGTCTGCCGGAACCCGAAATCCGACATTTGGCGCGCCAGGTAGGGGTGCGCCGGAATTCGTCTTCCACTGCTCCACTCTCCTCCGACCGTCGCATCCATGTCTGACGCTTGTCGGGCCGGCGCCGAGCGCCGAGCCGCCATCGCTTCCCGCATCGCCCAGACGGCCTCGGTCAGTGGGCGTCCTCGTCGTTCCCCGTTGCCCGCCTTCAACGCCGCCACCGGCCCGGCGGGGGGCGAGCAACAGGCATCGTCTCAGCACCCGTCCGTGCGGCAAGACGGCCGCACCGCCACTCCATCACTCGCTCCAGACGGTTCTTCGTCCCGCGCGCTCCGCGCACCCTTGGAGGCTCGGGCTGCGCTCCTCGCGGAAAACGAGCTCCTGCGCTACCGTCCCGTCGACAACGTCTACGAAGAATGGCTCGACCGCGTCGCTGAGCTTGTCCGCGCCATAGGGGGCTCTTCCGCGCAGTCTGTCCCTCTGCGCCGCACTCCGCCCCGCGCGGGCAACGAAGCTCCAGAGGCGCACCAGCCGCCTCCCCTCCAAGAAGATGTCGTGGCTCCAAGGCGACTGGCCCCTGGGCGGAACCCGCTCCGCCAGGCGCCATCCCAACAAGAGCGAAGCTGCAAAGAAGTTCCTCACCCGCAAGGGGCTGCCAGGGCACTCCCTGCTCCAGCTCCGGCACGTCAAGACCCCGCCTTGCTCCTAGCTGCAACGCATGGGGACCCTCAAGACCAAGCTCTCCACCAACCGAGGCCTTTCGTGGCCACCGCGGGCTGCCACACCTACACCACTGAGCTGCGCAGCGTCGCGTGGCCCGGCAAGTTCAAGCCCGACCTGCCTCCTCGCTACAACGACACAACCGATCCCGCAGAGTTCCTCCAGCTCTATGAGCTAGGCATCGAGGCTGCCGGCGGGGATGAAAAGGTCATGGCGAACTGGTTCCCCATGGTGCTAAAGGAAGGGGCGCGAACCTGGCTCCTGAATCTGGCTCCAGGCACGATCTCCTCCTGGGACCAGATGCGCGCCCGCTTCATCGCCAAATTCCAAGGTACTCGCGACCGGCCGCCCGCCGTGAGCGACATGCGCCGCATCAAGCAACAACCCGGAGAGACCCGGCAAAAGTACATCCATCGCTTCAATAGCGCGCGCCTCAAGATCCCCAAGGTGTCCGAGGAGGCCATCATCTCCGCCTTCTCTGACGGCGTGCGTGACATCAAGATGAAGGAGGAGCTGGCGATGCATGAAGACCTCTGCACCTCCCTGGAGCTGTTCAACTTGGCGAACAAGTGCGCCAGGGCTGAGGAGGGACGTCTCTCCCTCCTTGAGCTGCCTGCCGCGGACCCAGAAGAGAAGAAGCCCAAAGCCAAGGACGCGAAGTGCAAGGGGGCTGCTGTACTCGCGGCAGAACCAGACACCAAGCGGGGCAAGGATCTGCCCGAACCCCCCAGAGGCAGCCGGTACTGTGTGTACCATGACCTCCACACCCACAACACCAACGAATGTCAAGAGCTCCGCGCCGTGCGAGAAGGAAGGATTGGCCGTCACCCTGACCGTGCTGACCGGGGCTACGGCTGGGGAGGAGGAAGAAACCCAGGGCGCTGGGAAGACCGCGGCCCGCGCCAGGGGTGGCGCGACCAGCCTCGCGAGGACCGCTGGCGGGACCTGCCTCGCGAGGGGGACTGGAGAGACCAGCCTCGTGAGGACCGCCCTCATGGCAACGCAGGCCTACCTCCACTGCCGCATCCACCAAGAAGGAACGAAGACCGCCATCAAGACGAGGGGGCTGGGGGCTTCCAGGAGCCGCGCGCGATCGCCTGCATCCTGGGCGGAGCTCAAGCCCCAGCCTCCCAACGTATCTTCAAGCAGTTTGCCCGCGAAGTGAATGCAGTCCTCCCCAAGCTCGAAGCAACGCGCCCCCTCAGGTGGTCGGCGTGCCCCATCACGTTCAGCTCGGCAGACCAGCTCAAGTGCGCGGCCACTGCAGGAGTCCTCCCGATGGCGGGGCAGGGCTCAACGTCCTGTCCGTGGAAACATTCAACAACCTCCAAGTGCCCTACGACCAGCTTCAGCCAACCAGGCCTTTCTCCGGGATCACTGACGGTTCCACAGTCCCGATCGGGCAGGTCCGCCTCACTGTCACCTTCGGAGCCCGCAGCAACTACCGCACCGAGCTCATCGACTTCGACGTCGCTCACATCCGCCTGCCGTACAACGCCATCCTTGGGTACCCAGCGCTGGCCAAGTTCATGGCCGTGACCCACCACGGCTACAACATCCTCAAGATGCCAGGAAGTGGCGGCGTCATCACGGTGCCCTGTGAGGAGAGAGATGCAGTGTGTTCCCTGGAGCGAGTCTTTCAGGCCGCGTCGCTAGACGATCCAGATCGCGGAAGCAGGAGGCTTCCTGAGACCACCGCCAAGAAGAAGAAGACGTCGTCAGGCTCAGCCCCTCAGGAGGCAGGCCCCTCGGGGCCCGAGCCTCCTTAGGAGGGCCCTCCATCCATCGCATAGGAAAGCGCGCCCGGCGCCCTGCTCAGGCAGGGCTCGGGGGCTCTCACCTGGAGGGCCACCAACCTAGCCAGGGTCACGAGGGAGGCGCTTGGGCACCATATGGAGGCGTGCTTCGCAGCACGTTTCCCTCGAGAGGGAGCTAGGCGAGGAAGATCAGACCAGCAAGAGTTCGTTGACGAGGCCATTCAAGAGCTACAGGAGACAAGGATCATGAGAGGTTGCCGTCGCTTTCCAGCCATGGCCCCGCATCCAGGCGAGGATGGTGGGATGCACGTCTGCGTCGGCGTACCAGGGCTCAATCAGATCGCCACAACAGAGCGCCTCTGGCCCTCGCAAGTGGGGTGCTGTGGAGGTCCACCCTACAGCTATGTTCGCATGCCTTACGGCCTGCCGAACATGGCTGCGGCGTACCAGCGCCTCATGAGGGGCATCGTGGAGGCTCAGGAAGACAGGCGGTCCGCGGCTCTGGCGGAGGTGGAGACAACTCACGAGGAGTCACCAGTGCCTCCGGAGCCTCCCGAGGCCCCGGGGCCTGGGGGCTCGTGAGGATCGGCTTCTGCAGCCCGTCAAGTCTGCTGCACCAACGCCACTACGCCGACGACATCCTCAGGTGACATCTTTGAAGTTCCGCTCTCAGCTGGGAGCACCCTCCCAGGGTTGCATCACTCCCAGGCCGCGTGGGTCCGTCCCCGCGGCATGTATCTGCATTTACCTTTCCGTCGTTAGTTTGCCTTGTTGGGGGCGCCCCTCGGGCTGCATCATCCCCAAGCCGTTCGGGCCAGACCCAGCGGCGTGTATCCCCCTAGCGTTTATTTCCAACTATGCATTGCCTATCACGCTTAGCTGCATGGTGCCCGTCCGCGGCATCTTCTCTTCCCATGTCGGCCACTTGCACATTAAAGGGGGGGTGCCTGAGCATCGCGACTCAGGGCTCTTACTAGCTCTCCAGCCCTCACTCTCTGGCCTTGTCCACGGCATCGCAACCTGGCATACCAGTGACGGCTGAGACAAGCTCGAGGGCCGGGACCCGAGGACGTAGAGTACCAGCATCTAACCAAATTTTGCAGGGACACATCTCAAGATATGGCCCAGTGCCGGGCGCAACCCGCCCAGAGGTAGGGCCCCGTGAGTCCCACGCTGGCTCACGGGTGCCCAGATACACCTCACCCAGCTCTACCGTGCCGGTCACATGTCAGGGCGGGGCTGTATACGCCCCGGGGGCTCCTCCTGGAGGGGAGCCCCCTCCCACGTACCTGTGGAAGCACCATGCTCCGCGCTGCTGACGACACTGCCGAGGAGCGGCTATGCCCGTACACATACGGAAGCGCTATGCTCCGCACTGGTGATAAACAACTGAGGGTGGCCTCCGGGCCGCGTTAACCTCAGGGAGCCCAGAGCTCAGTGGCTGGCCTCATCGCAACGCCTCCCCTCGGGAGCGCCGCGCGAGGGGGCTGGGCACGGGGGCTACAGCTGGGTCACGCCCAGACGTAAGCCGCCCAGCCAGGCCCCTCGGGCCTGGTTCGCCGCGCGTCTCTCCCCGAGCGGAGCCAAGGTATGAAGGTCGTTTGCGCGTCAAGGGGGACCCCTGGGCATCGTGACCCAGGGGCCTAACTGGTCCCGTAGCCCCTCACTCCTTAGTTCCGAAAGGCTATGCTGGGTGAGGTACGCGCAGGGCCGGGCTCCGCAGACATAGAACGGTAGCCATGCTTACATCTTGCCTCATCACCCGCTATTCGCGTGTCAAGGGGGACTCCTGAGCATCGCGACTCAGGGGCCTAACTGGCTCCGTAGCCCCTCACTCCTTAGTTCCGAAAGGCTATGCTAGGTGAGGTACGCGCGGAGTCGGGCTCTGCAGACGTAGAACGGAAGACACGCCTACATCACGCTTCCCTACTTGTTGTTCGCGCGCCAAGGGGGACTCCTGAGCATCGCGACTCAGGAGCCTAACTTGTCACATGGCCCCTCACTCCTTTGGTCCCGTCCTGGTTTCCGGTCGGGGCTAATGCTGGGTGAGGCATGCGCGGGGCCGGGCTCTGCCGGCGTAGAACACAAGCAAGTAGGGAAGAAAAGCATAAAATTCGAGGAACTTAAAAGCAAATATTACAGTCCATACTGTCAATTTCAATGCCAAACGCAAGTTTAAATGCCTACCCGAGGCGTGATGCATGTGCAGGAACCTAAAGAAGAGCAGGGGAATACCATGCTTCGGCCGGAGGCTTGCGAGGCGCCATGGCTTCCTAGGTCGCGCAGCCGGAGTAGATCTGGAAGTTTGGAGGAAGAAAGGGGAGGCGCAAGAAAGGGGATCTGAGCAGCAACCGGAGAAAGCAAGGGCGAAGTCTGGGAAGATACCTCTCCCTTGTCAACCCGCGCGGTTGCTAAGGCACCCACGTCCAATCAACCGCCACGCGGCGTCCGAGGCCACAGGCTGTTGGGGCCCGCGGCGCTTCGCCCTTGCCCTTTTGCCTCTCGGCACGGCCAAGTCCATGCGCACCTTGGGCCCGGGGGCTACTGTCGGCGTTCTGGGAATGGGGGTCCCCAGACTTGCCTGCCTGCGGCCTGCGGCATGGCTCAAGTGGGGGCCCAGCGCGGCCCATCTTCATCAACACAAGGCTCAAGACCCTCGCGAGGAGCCAAGCCTTGCGAGGCGGACGACACGGCGCATCCTCAGGCACAGCCTCGTTAGGCTGGCTCACAAGGAGGCGGAGAGTTCAAGGCAGGGTACCTCGCGAGGTGCCTATGACGCAAGCCATGACGACACGGGGCACCAGGCGGGTGCCAGCGCGCGCAGCGTCCCTCTTTCCTCCTTGGTGCAAAGGGGGCAAGCGTATCCGCGGAGTACCGAGGCATCAGGCAAAGGTTGCCACTTCGGTGCAACAAGACCAAGGCCAGGAGGACTATGAGACGGAGGTCACCATGGAGCCCAGCGCGGCGTAATCACCGGAGCCTTTGGCAGGCGAAGACTGCTTTTGTCAGGATAGACGTACTCGTTGTCCCCCTTCAAATCAGCCCGCCATTGTTGGATCCCTTCCCGCTCAATATTTGGGGAGAGGACCAGGGCCTCTATAAATAGGACTAGGCACCCACATAGCTAGGGGGTCGGTCGGTTCGGTTCGTTTGGGTTCGGTTTGATTCCTGGTTGTTCGGTCCGGGATCTGAGAGAGAAAGAGAGAGAAAGGTGACTGAACTCTTCATAGCAGTTCATCGTCACAGCCAAGAACAGACCCTCGCGAGGCTGTTCTTCCTTGTATTGTTCATCCACACCAGCCCCAGGAGGCAATCCATCCACCACACACTGGAGTAGGGTATTACACCACATCGGTGGCCCGAACCAGTATAAATCTTGTGTCTTTCATGCAGCTCTTTTAGTAGTTTAGATCCCATCGAGACGGAGAGGTTGAAGGCGAGATTTCCACGCGCACCCCAGTGTTCCAACCTTAAGGGTCTGCCGGAACCCGAAATCCGACAAATATAATTGAGATTTGTATAGATAGCACACAGGAGCAAAACCAAGTGGTACGGTTAAGGGCATCCACAATGTGTAGCCAAATGTGAAAATAGCTTTTGGCATCGTGGGAACCATTGTGGACGGTGTTGCCAAAGCCAAAAAGATGGAACCGAAACTACCTGATTGATTGATTGAAGGAATAGAAAAAATGCAACGTCTCTCCTCTTTCTCCCACGCTTGGAGGCATGTAGTATAGTATAGAGCACAGAGTCTACTCCCCTGACCCTTCTATCACAAATCACAAAGCAGTGAGGCGTCAAATCACAAAATCACGGACGAAGCAACCATCATTTCACTCTTCGCTGACTCCGCTTCTCCATTGTCTTCTTTGAGAAACCATCTCACCGCACTAATACTCCTAGTAGTACTAGCAAAGGACTTCCTGGATGCAAACAAGGCGGTTGTCTCGGCTTGCAGGCGGCACTTGCGAAAGACTTACCGTGGTCTCCCTCAATGGTGTTCTTCGTTGAACGCACTTCGCCAAACCACCAAAAAAAGATATCGTCGACGTCACCGCAATGGGGAAGGGAGTCAAATATAGTTACTACCTCCATTTTTTTGTACACAAGGCCAGTATATCAAAATTACAATTTGCAAAGGGCCACTAACACTAATTGAGGCAAAATTGATGGGGTTAACAACCAAGGACATTAATATCCCCTGCATGCATGCGGAAGTGAGAAGGTTGGTTTGCATAGCGCTGCATTAATCAAGCGATGAGGAGTGAGATGGTTAGCTCTTTTGTCTTTGGAGAAAAAAATATGCATTAATTGACACATGAAACGAGGATTTGTATCGATTAAATCCCGCAAAGGAAAACCCCGCCTTTCTTTTTTAACACTAGTACTCCTAGTACGTACGTACTTATCCTGTTTGGGTCTAGGCCTTGCATTACCAAAATTCGCCACACATTTTTGCCAAGCTTGCCTAAAGTTTTCAAAATGAGAACGAGGTACACTTGCGCACGGCTGTCGCGGTCGCACCGCACCCTCACACGGTCGCTCCTGCACACCGCGGTCGCACTGCACCCTCACACAGTCACTCATGCACGCCGCAAACCCAACCAAGGGAATGCACCCTCACTGACACGTGATGTCGCATGTGAACAAACCAAACTCAGCCATATCGCTAACACATAATTTTCGTTCATAGAGTATGTTTATCCAACCGCATGTTGGGGAGTATCCATACGTCCCGTGCGGTGGTATGTTGGGGAAGAAGAAGAGGTGAGGAAGAAGGAAAGAAGGGTTAGGAGATGTAGGATATTCATCCAACCGCCTGAAATGGTATACTATCCCAAGTCAGGCGACTTGCATAACAAATATATGTTTTTACACAGCAAAAGATCCATAAAAACAACAACATAAAGAAAAACTATCACTGCTCGCGGAAAGAGACGGCCTCGTCATCTTTGGCTGCCGGCGCGAACCAGCCGTCGCTGCCGACGTGTGTCTCCGCACCGTGGTTGTCCTCGGCCTCCAGCTACTCCTTCAAGCGGAGTGTGCGGGCGCACTGCATGGACGAGAGCACAGCCCAATTCAAGTCGAGGACGTTCGGTTCCGCCTACAGGAGGGCCTCAATGGCAGCGGCATCCGCGCGCTCCGCGTCGAGTCGAGCCTCCGCCGCCCTGTTCAAGTCTTGGACGTCCGGTTCCGCCTGCAGGAGGGCGTCGATGAGAGCGGCATCCGCGCGCTCTGCGTCGAGTCGAGCCTCTGCCGCCCGTTTCAAGTCCAGGGCGTCTGGTTCCGCCTGCAGGAGGGCCTCGATGGCAGCGGCATCCGCGTGCTCCGCCTCAAGTTGAGCCTCCGCCACCAGGTTCACATCCACGACATCTGGTTCCGCCTGCAGGAGAGCCTCAATGGCAGTGGCATGCGCGTGCTCTGTGTCGAGTTGAGCCTCTCCCTCCTGGTCCTCCTTTAGTATCGCCATGTTGAACCGCTGGTCCGCCTGCACCATGGGCGACTCGGACGCCGGCACGAAGTCGATGTCCATCGTCTCATACCCATCGGGGGCCTTCTGCGCCGCGACCTCCGCCATGAACATTGGATCGGCTTCCTCCTCCTCGTAGCTTGGCTCCAGAGAACTCGGGGATTGGCCAGCCGCAAAGCGAGCTTGGGAACAGAGGTCTGTGGCACCGATAGCCGCCGTGATTTCTGCGCGATGCTCCGGCGTCAGCATCTTGTAGTAAGTGGTCTTGCGGTGCACCATGGCTTTCCGGCGAACTAGGGGACGCTTGATGCGGGCTAGGGGATTGAAAGGTAGTGGAATGGGCTAGAGATTTGGTGTGGTTTTAGGGCAGTGGCTGGCGTAGGCCGAGCAGCGAAGGTTCTGGTGTGAATAGTGGTTTCGGTGACGACCGGTCAATCGGTTTTGATTGTACATCGCTCTTGTCGCGTTCGCGTTGCAGCCCGGCACGCTGGACCCTCCACATCGCTCACCGAATGGAACGCGCTTCGTCTTGCGTTTTCGCTTGCTTGTGGGACCGCAGTTGAGAGCAAACCGACGTCCCTCCCCCTCCCCGGCCCACGTCATTTATTATACCACCACTCCCTCTGTTTTATGCGGAGTAAATAAAAACAGAGGGAGTATACTACGGATGAGGATCCCCTGACGTGGCCGAACCCGTTGAGTAACTGACATGCGGGGCCTAGCAAGCATGGGGTCTGCCAGTAAGTGACCAAAAGGGAGGGTAAGGCAGGGATACCTACGTCAGAGGATCCACTTCCACTATACTACTTCGACCAAATGTTAGAGTAATAATATATGACATGCAACTTACACAAATGTTAGAGTAATAATATATGACATGCAACTTACACAAAGCATACAGGGTATAATGCATTTTTCGAGGCTAAATTTGACCAAATGTTAGAGTAATAATATATGACATGCAACTTACAAAAAGCATACGGTCAAATTCGTTTGTGAAAGGAGTTTCCAATGGTATAATTTTCACATTATACATCTCATGTACTATTAATCTTGTCAATAGTCAAATTGGAAACCATCTCGAGTACAAATCTAGGAGTACGTACGAATCTAACAATATTGATTGGGCGTTGTTGAATGTTGATACCTTTTTTTATCAAAGTAGAGATACTTTGACTACACATAAAACTTATATGTAAACTAGAAAGGATAGGAGGGAGTATATTGTACGTTCAAAAACGAAACGAACATTGAATACGCTTTATATATGATTTGCGGATGCTATGATCACCGGTTCAAAATATTGAATCCGCCTTAGGTATCACGTGCCCCCACTCATTCCCTCTCAATTTCATCTCGGGGTCCGGAGATCTATTGAAAGAGGACTAGGGTGGGTACATGCGAATGATACTCGGTGGAATGTTCAAATGAGGCTTGCGGGAGGATGGACTCGACTGGAGGGCGACATGATCGATGGAGAAGAGGGTTGGAGAGGAACGAGAAATAAAAAAATGCCACATGATTATACTTGAACGGCTCAAATAAACAATAAGTTGTCTCGCTTGGCCTACATAGTGAAAGGCCTAAGGCACAATGCGGAGCACTGACGCTCGAATATGGCCGGGAAAACAGGGAAACCAACATGTGGGGCACACCCGTCGGGACGACGTAGCGCAGACTAGTCCAATGGAGGAGCTGGCCCACGACCTCCTCGCCACCGACAACCGTTCATGTGGGTCATTGGGGCCAACAATGGGGCACAGCTCCAGCACCGCCTTTGGACACGGCAACCGCGGTGAGCGACACGCTCATATCGTAGCTAGACACGGTCGGTTTCAGTGTGCCGAGGGTGGCGTTAGTGTTGTGGCACGACCAATGGTATGTTTGGTTTGTGCCCAAGGTTGCCCCATCAAAGCATTGGGTAGCCAAAATTTTGGTTGAGGTATTGGTTGCCCATGATTTGGCCGACATTGGCAAGAAAAATGAACTAGAGTTGGCTAGAGTTCATTGGCATGCCAAAGAAATGGCAAGCATCCAAACAAAGACCAATCTTTGGGTCATGACCAAAATTTTGGTTGAGGTATTGGTTGCCCATGATTTGGCCGACATTGGCAAGAAAAATGAACTAGAGTTGGCTAGAGTTCATTGGCATGCCCAAAAAATGGCAACCATCCAAACAAAGACCAATCTTTGGGTCATGACGAAAATTTTGGTAAGGTGCACTTTGGCCACAATCCAAACACACCCCAACACCCGGCTCGTCGAGGATGCACGGGGCGCCGCGACGCATCCGCGGAGTGGTGTAGCGCGGCCAACTGCATCCTCTGGACCTGAGACCATGCCGGGTCATCTTGCTTTTTCAATGACATGCAGAGATCGCATGTGAGCAAAGGGCATCTCCAACGTTGCCACGACCGCAGCTGACTACCCTGGCACACCAAAACCCTTGTCCCTCGCGCCATCGCGCGGTGCGTTCCCAGCCGGCGCCAGCTGCCTGCATTCATGCCGTCCATTCGTATGTCGTCGTTAAGAGGCTCGGTGCCCGAGGAACCAACTCCGGCGACTTAATGATGCACCCGGACGCTTGGCCTGACCGTAATGCGCTACTTAAAGCGGCAACGCCCAGCTAACCTCCACATCATAGTGCATCGTCCTCCTACCTGGCACCACATCCGCCATGACCGCAAGTGCGAACGCTCTGCAGGAGAGCTTGTCTTCAGGGATGAAGCTCGAGGTCGCCGCCCTCGCTCAAGTCGCCTCTCGCGACGCAATAGCGGCGTAGCCGGACGCGGATGCGACCGCACAAGCGGTGGCCATGCTGGCGGCCGACGATGGGAGCACCATCAGCCACGCGTCCTACTTGCCGCCGTCCAACGTCCGGCACCGCCGAGGTCGGGGACTCCTCCGAGGATGAGTAGGGCATGGTGTGCCAACTGGCCGGTCTGTATCCCGTGTTCTACTCTTCCTCGCCGGAGACCGCACCTTCACTTCACGGGTCTTGAACCCCGCCCCTGTACATAGAGATCGCAGAGGGAGGACGTCGGTCGCCGCCGTAGAATAGGTTTAGGGTCGGGTTTCTTTTATTTTTCTGTCCTATAAAAGTTCGAAATGTAATGAAAATCAGCCGTGTTTGCATTAATCTCGGCCGGTGTATATGAACTTTCACAATAATATACATATTCTAGGAGTACTAGCAAGATGACCGTGCGTTGCACGGAAGATCAAGATCTTGTGGGAGAAAAGGATGAACGAGGGAAAGCCTTATCTGCAAATGTGGAGAGGAGTGCGGGTAAATTGTCATAGTTCCCTTCCTATCCGGTAGATATAGATCGGACGGCCTATATTGCAGGATGACAGGCACACCATCATCACCAACTCTACTTTTTATTGAACCGAGACAAATCTAACATGCGAAGTAAAATAAACACATAGGGTCTATACATACACAAATTATCTTAGGCACTCCAATAGTACGTCCACTACACATTCACACATTTCACATCTTTCTACATCTATGGGAACCTATGAAAGGGTTAACGTAAATTGCCTCTCTCTCTCCTCCCCTGATTTTCATGGTGGTGGGCCCCTCCCTCCCCCCAATCTACAATGAACAGCTCACACATTTAACATTACGTCAATTACGTAACTGGGATTACGTAGGTGTAGCATTACTCGTCCTAAAAAACCAAACTAAACCAACCTCCCAACATATCGCGCGGGAAAAGACACGGCCGTGCCGTTTTAGTCGGGATTACTGGATTACTAGTAGTAGTATCGATGGATCGCGCGAAGCAACAAAATTTTTCTTGAGGGGGCGAAGCACCTAGTTTAAAATGAAAAAAGGCGATACACTCACAACACTCCTATCGTGGTCGCATTGCACCCCACACACATTTGGTCCTGCACACGGCTCACGCAAACAGAACGCGCTTCGGCTTGCCTCTTCATTGACATGTGGGACTGCACTTGGAGAAACTGACCATGCGCCAAACTCCCCCCGCCCACCGCGCAAAAATCCCCCCTCCCCCCACACACCTAAAAATTCCCCCCAAATCTGATTCAACCGCGCTTCGGCCAGCTAGCCAATAATATTCCCCAACCCCCCCCCCCCCCCCCCCCGTCCCCCTCCACTCCATCCGCTCCGCCAAATCCGCCCTCCCCGCCACGTAGATACGTCGGCGCCGCGGTTCGGCGATCCTCTCACTCCCACCATATGCTCTCGTAGACTGCCGTCCTCTAGCCGCGCCGCCACCTCTGGCTACGTTCTTGTGGAGGAGCACTGCGGTCAGCGCCGCCACCGCTGGCGACGTTTGTGTGGAGACGCACGGCGGTCAGCTTCTCCCACGGTACACGCATTCTAGACCGAGGCCCCATTCATGTCGGTGTAGCGTTGAATGTTAGCTGATAGACGCTGTTAATCTCACTGTTTACCGAAGTAGTTTACTATCAATATGCTCTGCTTAAGAAGCTTCCTTGCTCTGTTCTGCACTCAATCTGCTTAGCTGAGATGGCATGCCAAGGCCGATTAGTTGCTAAAATATCCTGCCATATATTTATTGTGACGTACATTGCCATGGTCTAGTAGCCAATCTATTAGGTGAAATAGCTCTACACCGTTTTATACTCGATCTTTGTTGCTGCGATGGCCTTCGATAGTTCGATGGCTGTGTGCTCGGCCTCATTGACTGCTGAACAGCCTGCCATAATTTGGCACTCAAATCTGTTTGCTGAATTAGCTTTACATATATTTCGTTACTTAGATCTGCTCGTCCAAATATCCTGCCATAGCTTTAGACATCGACCAAGGTATTTTTTTCTGGACTTCATAAAAAAGCATATATGTTTTTCCTGTAATATCTAGTAGAAGAACTAATTTGTATGTCTAACAGATGGATAGGACTTGGATAACTTCTGCTCGAAGATTCTCCGCCGCATATGTCGAGGGGGTTGAAAACTTCATGAACTTTATCAGAGCTGAGTACGGTGGTCCGAAATCAGATGTGCTCTGCCCGTGTAGCAGTTGTATGAATTCAGTTACAAGACCCCAGTCAACTATGCAAAAATCATCTACACTTGTATGGGATGTCGGTCACATATACTAGGTGGGTTCATCATGGTGAAGCTGTGAACGTCAATGTTATTGACTACGTGGAAGCAGCAGATCACCATCTTGATCTGCCTGATGCTCGGGCGGAAGAGGAGGAGGAGGTGGTGGTGACGGAGCCAGTGAGTTTGACCAACATTGAAACAATGCTACGAAATGCTCATGCATTCCGTGAACTTTCACCTGCAGAAGAAAAACGGTGGGCTCGCATGTTGGAACAATGCAACATTGTTATCACCCCAGGAAATAAGCTGTCAGTATTCTCACCTATGGTCACCTTTCTTCGGGTGAAGACATCTGAGCGGATGACCAACAAATCATTTGATGCGATGTTGGCTGCTTTCCGCAAATCTTTCCTAGATGCGTCTGAGCTGCCACACACCTACAGTAAAATGAAGAATTTCCTTCATGCAGTTGGAATTGGATATGATATGATCCATGTTTGTAAGAATAATTGTGTTCTGTTTCGGAAGGATTATGCCAACTTAAGTGAATGCCCGAAATGCAAATCATCAAGATGGAAAGATGGCGATGTTGTGAAGAGGATTCCTCATAATGTTCTGAGACATTTTCCAATTACACCAAGATTGCAGAGGTTGTTTCATGATGCTGAAACAAGAGAGGATGTACTATGGCATTCTAGGAACCAAGAGTACAGAGATCAAAATGTAATGAGCCGTCCATCTCATGGTAGTGAGTGGAAAAGCTTCAATGATAAACACAAAGAGTTTGCTGCTGACCCGAGAAACATTAGACTTGGCTTAGCTCCAGATGGATTTAACCCATTTGGCCACTAGAGCGCCACATGTAGCATGTGGCCAGTGCTTATTATCCCTTACAACATGCCTGCAAATGTCTGCACCAAAGAATCAAACTACATGATGGCCTTGCTCGTCCCAGGTCCAAAAAGTCCTGGAAAGGATTTTGATTTGTTCATGGAGCCTCTTGTGGAGGAACTTCAATAGCTATGGAAGGGTGTTCTCACTCGAGACCTATATAGCAGCCCACCAGCTGATTTCTTTCTGCGTGCTATTATAATTTGGTGCATCCATGATTATCTGGCTTTGGGCACTACACATGGTTACAAGGCATGTGTTCGCTGTGACAGGAATCCGCTATCATACGCAATACTTAGCAAGACCAGTTACATTGGACACCGCCGTTTCCTTGCAAAGGACAAGCCGCATCCTAGAAAATACCGAAGATATGTGTTCAATGCAAAGCATGAAAACCGTGATGCGCCAGAGAGGCTCACCGCCGATGAGTTGCAAGTGGAATTAGAGAAGGTCAGGCATATTACACCAGGAAACCATCTTGGTAATTGTAGCAGGGAAAGGAAGTGTGGCAGGGTAGAAGAGAGATTATTGTTTACCCGCAGGTCCACTTTGTGGGACTTGGAGTATTGGAAAGATTTGGATCTGCGTCATAATCTTGATGTGATGCACATCGAGAAAAATATATGTGACAGCATTATCGGCACACTTCTTAATATTGAAGGCAAGACGAAAGATACCTTAAAATCTAGGATTGATTTGACACACCTGGGTATCAGAAAGGATTTGTAGATGCAAGATGAAGGTAAACCACGGGATATGGCACCAGCTGTGTACGTCTTGGACAAGGTAAAAAGAAAAGAATTCTGCGAGGTCCTGTCATGTGTGAGATTCCCACATGGATTTGCTTCCAGCCCTGAAAGGAGAGTCAGTGTAGATGGAAACAAGGTACAAGGGTTGAAAACTCATGACTGCCACGTCCTACTGCAAAGGGTTTTACCTGTTATCCTTAGAGGATTGGGCCGCCCTGACTTATACAGAGCAATTGCAGAGTTGGGACAATTCTTCAGGGAACTCTGCAGTAGGAATATCAGGATAGATGCTTTGGAGCGTCTTAGAGACAATATACCAACTATCCTATGCGACATTTAGAAGATATATCCTCCAGCCTTCTTTGATGTGATGGTGCATTTGGCTGTTCATCTACCTGATGAGGCACTACTTAGAGGTCCACTACAGTATGGCTGGATGTACCCTATTGAAAGGCGGCTAGGCACTTTCAAGGGCTATGTTAGGAACAGAGCTCGACCCGAGGGTTCCGTTGTAGAGGCCTACATTGCTACAGAAGCGTTGACATTCTGCTCAAAATACATTGAAATAGCTGATCAGCTTAGCAAAGAGGTGGGTGAAGACAATCCCGGGCTCAATGTTTTCGATTATTCTGTTCGAGTTACACGGAAGAGTCGACAAGAGGACAAACCTAAAGATTTGGACAAAATGGTTTGGTATGTGTTGAATAATTGTCCTGAGATACTACCTTATATCAAGTAAGTGCAGTACTGCAGCTTATACATCGTAATCTACTAAACTTGCAGCACATTCTTATATATTTAGATGTTTGACGCGATCACTATGTTGTGCAGCATCTACAAAGAGGAGTTACTGCCGCAAAATCCAAGAAAATTGACAAACTAGTTATGGCAGGATTTGCGAAATGGTTCAAGAACCATGTAAGCTTTTGAAGTGCACTATCGGTTTTTTTAATATATTGAGTACATAAGATGATCAGCTTGTCTATTTTCTAACCATAGGTTAAGAAGATGCGGGAGGATGGGCAGGCAGTTGATGATGCCCTTTACTCACTAGCAATGGGTCCTGATACTTGGGTAAGACATTATGAATCTTGCGTTGTTGGAGATGTGCGCTACAGCACCCTTGCATGAGACGAAGGCAGGAAGACACAAAACAGTGCCATCATGAGCACGGATACGTATGACAAAGAGACAACTGAAATGTATGCTAACATAACAGACATTGTTCAGTTGCAGTATATCTCCAGTTTTGAGGATCATCGGTGTGTGGTTCTGTTGTGCTGTCGTTGGTATAACCTGTTTTCCAGGATCGCAAAACCCAGAGCTGATGATTATTTCAAATCCATCAACGTCAAGGTGGCATACCAGACCAACGAGCCTTTTATTTTGGCAAATCAAGCAACACGGATATTTTTCTTGGAAGACACATTTGCACGTAGCGATGACTGGAGAGTATTGCAAAGGTTTGAGCAGAGGAATTCGTTTAATGAAGTTGCACAACAAGATGATGCTTACACTACTCCTGATGTACAAGATAACACATATGTTCCTAATATCTTCGAGAACCATCAAGTCAATGACGCCTGTGAAAAGATTGTCTGTCGTGTTGTGGACATACAAGAGTTGATCAAGAAGAAGCTAACGTTCGCGGACGTTGAGGATGAAGAAGAAGATGACACCATGGGGAAGTACGATTCAGACTGATACACATGGCAAAAATGTTGACGATGCTGCTGCGGATGATGATTACATTGCTTTTGTCGTATTTGCCTATCAGAAGACGTTTTTTATCTACTATGTGAAATTGTGTTTGCTATGACAACTGAAACCTGATGAACATGTTGTTTAGTATTTTGCTGTGAGAACATCACTTGTTATGTATGCTGATTTGTGTTTGGTGATTGTATGACAACTAAAACATGATGACATTGTTGTTTAGTTGTACTCATATTTGGCTGTGAAATTTGAATTTGATGACATAGTTTGTTGTTGGACTGCAATTTGCTCGACGTCTTCGAATGAGAACAAAGCTGACCCGACAGGGCCTCTGCTATTTATTTATTTATATGAGCAAAAGGGGATACCCCCTGATTTCTGTTAATAGAAATCATTAGATGTTCACAACACTACGCCCAGCCTGCTACACAGGTTTCATTCAATACTAGTTCCAGCAAAGTGCTCATGTTGTAGCCACTGAATACATCACGAGTGCTACATACACTGCAAATAAAGAGACAATCATCCTACAGAGCACATCGATTTTGCCCATTATCTTCACAAGCTCTTTCATCTCCTCATTGCTGTCAAGGCCATTCAGCAGCTGTTGCTGGCCATGATCAGAGGAACTGCATCTTTAACCTTCTGCTCTGCATCTTCCTCTTCTGTTGTTCCTTCAGTTACTTGTCCAACACCCCAACCTGCTGGTATTGGGATTCCTCGGCTAACCAAATGATCAGCGTAGTTGCATTCCCCCACATCAGCAACTTCCCAGAAATACAAATCACACGAATCTTCCCTTTTCTGCACGAATCAAATTGGAAGATCATCAACCAAACTATTAAAAAAATTAGCAACTGAAAGCAGTAGAACAACACTTACACATATTATTACCCCATGATTCGGCCATTTGTAGAAGACTCGGCCAGGGTTGCGAATTGTGGTTGAGACGCGACGGATGACTCTGCGTGATTTGCAGCAGTGGCACCACACCAACGGCAGCGGGTTGCGATGAGCAATCGGCTGCGGTGCGCGTGCCGGCGGGGGTGTGATGAGACCCACAGGGGATGGTACGGGTGGCGACTTGGTGCATATCTGGTTGTTGCCTGCTGAAGAGCAGGTGGACGAGCAGCTAGTGGACATGGTTGCTGCGACCAGAGCTTCTGATGCTAGGCAGAGTAAGTAGAGAAGACGAGAAGTGAACGTTGGATATGTCAGTTTCATTACTTGCAGAGTAGCATAGCACCATATATAGTCATAGTCTAGGTTTGGATTCGAACCAGCTACAGGAGCACGTCTTTCTTTTTCTAAAACTCGGCAACGTCTCTTTACTGGTACACTAGCTTGTTCTGTACGCCTTCCCAAGTCTTTGATTTTCTTTCTATATATAAAAAAGTATGCTACTTGGTGTCCGCTTAGTCAACAAATGATTGTGCCAACCTTGACCGTTGGATTGACATTCAACGTCTGTCGCATTTCTTCAGTCTCTTCTTCCTCGAGCCGCCAAAGCAAAACCAGCACCGGCGGGACCGCCTGCTCCCGCCTCCCATGGCTGGCTGTAATCTTCCCCGGCTCCTGTTCATTCCTGTCCGAGGCCTCACCATCGTCCTCCGCCTTGGTTCGCTCGCCGCGGCGCCGCCCTCCGGTGTTGTCAACATGGTCAACAACCGATAGGAATAAGGAGATGACTATACATGGTGAGGATGACAGTAGGGACCCAGTAGCGCGCGCAGTAATTTTGTTTTTTCGGGACGAGAAGGGTATCAACTGGGTTGTGCGGGACCCATGGCCCGTCTAGCCCCGGCTTTTATTTCATATGTTTAGCACATGACCAGCCCAGTTTGTTTTTTTCCTTTCTAAAAATGGCTAGCCAGCTATTTAGTCTTTGGCAGAATAACCAACATAGGCCTACTTGCTTTTCTATGCCCTGCTGGGCCAGAAATCTTTTAAGACGAGGAGGGATGCATTTGTTGGAAATATTCCCCAGAGGCAATAATAAAATGGTTATTATTATATTTCCTTGTTCATGATAATTGTCTATTGTTCATGCTATAATTGTGTTATCCGGAAATCGTAGTACATGTGTGAATACATAGACCACAACATGTCCCTAGTGAGCCTCTAGTTGACAAGCTCGTTGATCAATAGATGGTTATGGTTTCCTGACCATGGATATTGGATGTCATTGATAATGGGATCACATCATTAGGAAAATGATGTGATGGACAAGACCCAATCCTAAGCATAGCACAAGATCGTGTAGTTCGTCTGCTAGAGTTTTTCTAAATGTCAAGTATCATTTCCTTAGACCATGAGATTGTGCAACTCCCGGATACCGTAGGAGTGTTGTGGGTGTACCAAACGTCACAAAGTAACAGGGTGGCTATAAAGGTGCGCTACAGGTATCTCCGAAAGTGTCTGTTGGGTTGGCATGAATCGAGACTGGGATTTCTCACTCCGTATGACGGAGAGGTATCTCTGGGCCCACTCAGTAATGCATCATCATAATGAGCTCAGTGTGACTAAGTAGTTGGTCACGGGATCATGCATTACTGAACAAGTAAAGTGACTTGCCGGTAACGAGATTGAACGAGGTATTGGGATACCGACGATCGAATCTCGGGCAAGTAACGTACCGATTGACAAAGGGAATTGTATACGGGATTGCTTGAATCCTGGACATCGTGGTTCATCCGATGAGATCATCGTGGAACATGTGGGAGCCAACATGGGTATCCAGATCCTGTTGTTGGTTATTGGCCGGAGAGTTGTCTCGGTCATGCCTGCATGGTTCCCGAACCCGTAGGGTCTACACACTTAAGGTTCAATGATGCTAGGGTTATTAGGAAGACTTGTATGTGATTACCGAATGTTGTTCGGAGTCCCGGATGAGATCCCGGACGTCACGAGGAGTTCCGGAATGGTCCGGAGGTGAAGATTTATATGTAGGAAGTTGTCATACGGTCACCGGAAAGGTTCGGGGGCATATCGGTATTGTACCGGGGCCATCGGTGGGGTTCCGGGGGTCCACCGGGAGGGGCCACCTCTCTCGGAGGGCCTAATGGGCCGTAGAGGAAAGGGAACCAGCCCTACATGGGCTGGGAGCATCCCCCCCTTGGGCCCATGCGCCTAGGGTTGGGGGGAAACCCTAAGGGGGGCGCCCCCCTTGCTTGGGGGGCAAGCCCCCTCCCCTTGGCCGCCGCCCCCCTTTAGATCTCATCTAGAGGGGGCCGGCCCCCTTCCTCCTTCCCCTATAAATAGAGGGTCAAGGGGATGGCTGCACACCACATCCAAGGCGCAGCCCCTCCCCTCCCCAACACCTCTCCTCCTCCGCAAGAGCTTGGCGAAGCCCTGCCGGAGTACTGCTGCTCCACCACCACCACCACACCGTCGTGCTGCTGTTAGAGCCCTCTTCCTCAACCTCTCCCTCCTCCTTGCTGGATCAAGGCGCGGGAGATGTCCTTGCTCCATACGTGTGTTGAACGCGGAGGTGCCGTCCGTTCGGCGCTGGGATCATCGGTGATTTGGATCACGACGAGTACGACTCCATCAACCCCGTTCTCTTGAACGCTTCCGCTCGCGATCTACAGGGGTATGTAGATGTACTCCTCACCCTCTCGTTGCTAGATGACTCCATAGATTGATCTTGGTGATGCGTAGAAAATTTTAAATTTCTGCTACGATCCCCAACGGTGGCATCATGAGCTAGGTCTATGCGTAGTTTCTATGCACGAGTAGAACACAAGTTGTTGTGGGCGTCGATTTTGTAAATTTGCTTGCCGTTACTAGTCTTATCTTGATTCGGCGGCATCGTGGGATGAAGCGGCCCAGACCGACCTTACACGTACGCTTACGTGAGACTGGTTCCACCGACTGACATGCACTAGTTGCATAAGGTGGCTAGCGGGTGTCTGTCTCTCCCACTTTAGTCGGATCGGATTCGATGAAACAGGTCCTTATGAAGGGTAAATAGAAATTGGCATATCACGTTGTGTTTTTGGCGTAGATAAGAAACGTTCTTGCTAGAAACCTATAGCAGCCACGTAAAAACTTGCAACAACAATTAGAGGACGTCTAACTTGTTTTTGCAGCATATGCCATGTGATGTGATATGGCCCAAAGGATGTGATGAATAATATATGTGATGTATGATATTGATCATGTTCTTGTAATAGGAATCACGACTTGCATGTCGATGAGTATGACAACCGGCAGGAGCCATAGGAGTTGTCTTAATTTATTTATGACCTCCGTGTCAACTTATATGTCATGTAATTACTTTGCTTTATCGCTAACCGTTAGCCATAGTAGTAGAAGTAATAGTTGACGAGACAACTTCATGAAGACACGATGATGGAGATCATGGTGTCATGCCGGTGACGACGATGATCATGGCGCCCCGAAGATGGAGATCAAAAAGGAGCAAAATGATATTAGCCATATCATGTCACTATTTGATTGCATGTGATGTTTATCATGTTTTACATCTTATTTGCTTAGAACGATGGTAGCATAAATAAGACGATCCCTCACAATAATTTCAAGAAAGTGTTCCCCCTAACTGTGCAATGTTGCTAAGGTCCGTTGTTCCAAAGCACCACGTGATGATCGGGTGTGATAGGTTCTAACATTCACATACAACGGGTGTAAGCAAGATTTACACACGCAGAACACTTAGGTTGACTTGACGAGCCTAGCATGTACAGACATGGCCTCGGAACACGGAAGACCAAAAGGTCAAACATGAGTCGTATAGAAGATACGATCAACATGAAGATCTTCACCGATGATGACTAGTCCGTCTCACGTGGTGATCAGAGATGGCCTAGTTGAGTCGGATCATGTATCACTTAGATGACTAGAGGGATGTCTATCTGAGTGGGAGTTCATTAAATAATTTGATTCAATGAACTTAATTATCATGAACTTAGTCTAAAATTTTTAGAATATGTCTTGTAGATCAAATGGCCCACGCTAATGTTGTCCTCAACTTCAACGCGTTCCTAGAGAAAACCAAGCTGAAAGACGATGGTAGCAACTATACGGACTGGGGTCCGGAACTTGAGGATCATCCTCATAGCTGCCAAGAAAGCATATGTCCTTGAAGCATCGCTAGGTGAAGCACCACCCCTAGCAAACCAAGACGTTATGAACGCTCGGCAGTCCCGTGTTGATGATTACTCCCTGGTTCAGTGCAGCATGCTTTACAACTTAGAACCGGGGCTCCAGAAGCGTTTTGAGCAACACTGAGCATATGAGATGTTCCAAGAGCTAAAAATGGTTTTCCAAGCTCATGCCCGGGTCGAGAGATATGAAGTCTCCGACAAGTTCTACAGTTTTAAGATGGAGGAGAATAGTTTCGTCAGCGAGCACATACTCAAAATGTCTGGGTTGCACAACCGCTTGTCTCAGCTGGGAGTTAATCTCCCGGATGATGCGGTTGTTGATAGAATCCTTCAGTCGCTCCCACCTAGCTACAAGAGCTTTGTGATGAACTTCAATATGCAGGGGATGGAAAAGACCATTCCTAAGGTATATTCAATGCTGAAATCAGTGGAGGTGGAAATCAAAAAGGAACATCAAGTGTTGATGGTGAATAAAACCACTAAGTTCAAGAAAGGCAAGGGCAAAAAGAATTTCAAGAAGGACGTCAAGGGAGTTGCCGCGCCCGGTAAGCAAGCTACCGGGAAGAAGCCAAAGAATGGACCCAAGCCTGAGACCGAGTGTTTTTATTGCAAGGGAAGTGGTCACTGGAAGCGGAACTGCCCCAAGTACTTAGCGGACAAGAAGGCCGGCAACACCAAAGGTATATGTGGTATACATGTTATTGATGTGTACCTTACCAGTACTCGTAGTAGCTCCTTGGTATTTGATACCGGTGCGGTTGCTCATATTTGTAACTCAAAACAGGAGTTGCGGAATAAGCGGAGACTGGCGAAGGACGAGGTGACGATGCGCGTCGGGAATGGTTCCAAGGTCGATGTGATCACCGTCGGCACGCTAGCTCTACATTTACCTACAGGATTAGTTTTAAACCTCAATAATTGTTATTTAGTGCCAGCTTTGAGCATGAACATTGTATTAGGATCTTGTTTAATACGAGATGGCTACTCATTTAAATCCGAGAATAATGGTTGTTCTATTTATATGAGAGATATGTTTTATGGTCATGCCCCGCTGGTCAATGGTTTATTCTTATTTAATCTCGAACGTGATGTTACACATATTCATAGTGTGAGTACCAAAAGATGTAAGGTTGATAATGATAGTCCCACATACTTGTGGCACTGCCGCCTTAGTCACATTGGTGTCAAACGCATGAAGAAGCTCCATGCAGATGGACTTTTGGAGTCTCTTGATTATGAATCATTTGACACGTGCGAACCATGCCTCATGGGCAAAATGACCAAGACTCCGTTCTCCGGAACAATGGAGCGAGCAACCAACTTATTGGAAATCATACATATTGATGTGTGCGGTCCAATGAGTGTTGAGGCTCGCGGTGGCTATCGTTATGTTCTCACCCTCACTGATGACTTGAGTAGATATGGGTATGTCTACTTAATGAAACACAAGTCTGAGACCTTTGAAAAGTTCTGAGAATTTCAGAGTGAGGTTGAGAATCAACGTGACAGGAAAATCAAGTTCTTACGATCAGATCATGGGGGAGAATATTTGAGTCACGAATTTGGCACGCACTTAAGGAAATGTGGAATAGTTTCACAACTCATGCCGCCTGGAACACCTCAGCGTAATGGTGTGTCCGAACATCATAATCACACTCTAATAGATATGGTGTGATCTATGATGTCTCTTACCGATCTACCACTGTCATTTTGGGGCTATGCTTTAGAGACTGCCGCATTCACTTTAAATAGGGCTCCATCAAAATCCGTTGAGACGACACCGTATGAATTGTGGTTTGGGAAGAAACCTAAGCTATCGTTTCTAAAAGTTTGGGGATGCGATGCTTATGTGAAGAAACTTCAACCTGAAAAGCTCAAATCCAAATCGGAAAAATGTGTCTTCATAGGATACCCTAAAGAAACTATTGGGTATACCTTCTACCTCAGATCCGAAGGCAAGATCTTTGTTGCCAAGAATGGATCCTTTCTAGAGAAAGAGTTTCTCTCGAAAGAAGTAAGTGGGAGGAAAGTAGAACTTGATGAAGTATTGCCTCTTGAACCGGAGAGTGGCGCAACTCAGGAAAATGTTCCTGAGGTGCCTGCACCGACTAGAGAGGAAGTTAATGATGATGATCATGAAACTTCAGATCAAGTTGCTACTGAACTTCGTAGGTCCACAAGGACATGTTCCGCACTAGAGTGGAACGGCAACCCTGTCCTGGAAATCATGTTGTTGGACAATGGTGAACCTTCGAACTATGAAGAAGCGATGGCGGGCCCAGATTCCGACAAATGGCTGGAAGCCATGAAATCCGAGATAGGATCCATGTATGAAAACGAAGTATGGCCTTTGACTGACTTGCCCGATGATCGGTGAGCCATAGAAAATAAATGGATATTTAAGAAGAAGACAGACGCGGATGGTAATGTGACCATCTATAAGGCTCGGCTTCTCGCTAAGGGCTATCAACAAGTTCATGGGGTTGACTACAATGAGACTTTCTCACCCGTAGCAAAGCTGAAGTCCGTCCGAATCATGTTAGCAATTGCCACATTCTATGATTATGAAATATGGCAAATGGACGTCAAAACGGCATTCCTTAATGGTTTCCTTAAGAAGAATTGTATATGATGCAGCCGGAAGGTTTTGTCGATCCTAAGAATGCTGACAAGGTGTGCAAGCTCCAACGCTCAATCTATGGGCTGGTGCAAGCATCTCGGAGTTGGAACATTCGATTTGATGAGATTATCAAAGCGTTTGGGTTTACGTAGACTTATGGAGAAGCCTGTGTTTACAAGAAAGTGAGTGGGAGCTCTGTAGCATTTCCCATATTATATGAGGATGGCATACTATTGATGGGAAATGATATAGAATTCTTGGAAAGCATAAAGGCTTACTTGAACAAGTGTTTTTCAATGAAGGATCTTGGAGAAGCTGCTTATATATTAGGCATCAAGATCTATAGAGATAGATCGAGACGCCTCATTGGCCTTTCACAGAGTACGTACCTTGACAAGATATTGAAGAAGTTCAATATGGATCAGTCCAAGAAGGGGTTCTTGCCTGTGTTGAAAGGTACGAGATTGAGCACGGCTCAATGCCCGACCACGGCAGAAGATAGAGAAAAGATGAGTGTCGTCCCCTATGCCTCGGCCATAGGGTCTATTATGTATGCCATGCTGTGTACCAGACCTGATGTAAACCTTGCCGTAAGTTTGGTAGGAAGGTACCAAAGTAATCCTGGCATGGAACACTAGACAACGGTCAAGAATATCCTGAAGTACCTGAAAAGGACTAAGGATGTGTTTCTCGTTTATGGAGGTGAAAAAGAGCTCGTCGTAAAGGGTTATGTCAATGCTAGCTTCAACACAGATCTGGATGACTCTAAGTCACAAACCGGATACGTGCATATTTTGAATGGTGGGGCGGTTAGCTGGTGCAGTTGCAAGCAAAGCGTCATGGCGGGATCTACATGTGAAGCGGAGTACATGGCAGCCTTGGAGGCAGCACAAGAAGCAATCTGGGTGAAGGAGTTCATTACCGACCTAGGAGTTATTCCCAATGCGTCAGGCCCGATGACTCTCTTCTGTGACAACACTGGAGCTATTGCCCTTGCCAAGGAGCCCAGGTTTCACAGGAAGACCAGGAATATCAAGCGTCGCTTCAACTCCATTCGTGAAAATGTTCAAAATGGAGACATAGATATTTGTAAATTGCATATGGACCTGAATGTCGCAGATCCGTTGACTAAACCTCTTCCTCGAGCAAAACATGATCAACACCAGAACTCTATGGGTGTTCAATTCATCACAGTGTAACTAGATTATTGACTCTAGTGCAAGTGGGAGACTATTGGAAATATGCACTAGAGGCAATAATAAAATGGTTATTATTATATTTCCTTGTTCATGATAACTGTCTATTGTTCATGCTATAATTGTGTTATCCGGAAATCGTAATACATGTGTGAATACATAGACCACAACATGTCCCTAGTGAGCCTCTAGTTGAGTAGCTCGTTAATCAATAGATGGTTACGGTTTCCTAACCATGGACATTGGATGTCATTGATAACGGGATCACATCATTAGGAGAATGATGTGATGGACAAGACCCAATCCTAAGCATAGCACAAGATCGTGTAGTTCGTCTGCTAGAGTTTTTCTAAATGTCAAGTATCATTTCCTTAGACCATGAGATTGTGCAACTCCCGGATACCGTAGGAGTGCTTTGGGTGTACCAAACGTCACAACGTAACTGGGTGGCTATAAAGGTGCACTACAGGTATCTCCGAAAGTGTCTGTTGGGTTGGCATGAATCGAGACAGGGATTTGTCACTCCGTATGACGGAGAGGTATCTCTGGCCCCACTCGGTAATGCATCATCATAATGAGCTCAGTGTGACTAAGTAGTTGGTCACGGGATCATGCATTACGGAACAAGTAAAGTGACTTGCCAGTAACGAGATTGAACGAGGTATTGGGATACCGACGATTGAATCTCGGGCAAGTAACGTACCGATTGACAAAGGGAATTGTATACGGGATTGCTTGAATCCTCGACATCGTGGTTCATCCGATGAGATCATCGTGGAACATGTGGGAGCCAACATGGGTATCCAGATCCCGCTGTTGGTTATTGGCCGGAGAGTTGTCTCGGTCATGTCTGCATGGTTCCCGAACCCGTAGGGTCTACACACTTAAGGTTCGATGACGCTAGGGTTATTAGAAAGACTTGTATGTGATTACTGAATGTTGTTCGGAGTCCTGGATGAGATCCCGGACGTCACGAGGCGTTCCGGAATGGTTCGGAGGTGAAGATTTATATGTAGGAAGATGTCATACGGCCACCGGAAAGGTTTGGGGGCATATCGGTATTGTACCGGGGCCACCGGAGGGGTTTAGGGGGTCCACCGGGAGGGGCCACCTCTCTCGAAGGGCCTAATGGGCCATAGAGGAAAGGGAACCAGCCCTACATGGGCTGGGCGCATCCGCCCCTTGGGCCCATGCGCCTAGGGTTGGGGGGAAACCCTAAGGGGGGCGCCCCTTGCTTGGGGGGCAAGCCCCCTCCCCTTGCCCCCCCCCCTCTAGATCTCATCTAGAGGGGTCCGGCCCCCTTCCTCCTTCCCCTATAAATAGAGGGGCAAGGGGAGGGCTGCACACCACATCCAAGGCGCAGCCCCTTCCCTCCCCAACACCTCTCCTCCTCCGCAAGAGCTTGGCAAAGCCCTGCTGGAGTACTGCTGCTCCACCACCACCACACCGTTGTGCTACTGTTGGAGCCCTCTTCCTCAACCTCTCCCTCCTCCTTGCTGGATCAAGGCACGGTAGACGTCCTCGCTCCATACGTGTGTTGAACGCGGAGGTGCCGTCTGTTCGGCGCTGGGATCATCGGTGATTTGGATCACGACGAGTACGACTCCATCAACCCCGTTCTCTTGAACGCTTCCGCTCGCGATCTACAAGGGTATGTAGATGTACTCCTCTCCCTCTCATTGCTAGATGACTCCATAGATTGATCTTGGTGATGCGTAGAAAATTTTAAATTTCTGCTACGATTCCCAACAGCATTTTGCCCAGAAAATTGGCTATAAGTAATAAGAAATGGGCTATAAGTAATAATAAATGGGTTGTAAAATGAAAAAATATAGCAAACAGGCAATTAGTTCCAAAATACGGTTTTCTTTTGGATTTTGATATTTTAAATTTCATTGTTTTTGTGCGGGTAAAGTTTCATTGAATTTAAATTAAGGTATATTTAGATTTAAAATTAATTTGAATCTGGTTAGAAATTTCGGGATGTATGCTGTTTGGGACAGATTTGGAGGCTGACTTGTGGGTCTACTAGGTTGACGTGTGCTTTGGCTTTGTCAACTTAGTCCACAAACGATTCTAGCAGCAGTGACCGTTGGATGTTAATCCAACGGCTGTGATGCTTCTTCAATATCTGATCTTCTAGCTCCAGCCGCCCAAACCAGCTCTGGTGGGACTGCCTGCTCCGGCCTCCCGTGGCCGGCTGTGCTGCCGCACAGGCCGCACCACCCCACCCTACTTCATTGCTGGCCAGGCCATTCCTCTACTCACCCACACCTCCTGTTATTTTCTGGCGACGGCAGCCGGACCAGTAAACCCTCATACTCCCCACCGCGTGGGCAACCATTGCCGAGTCTTCCCCGACTTCGTGTCGTTCCCTTCCTAGTCCTCGCTGTCATCCACCGCCATGGTGCTCTCGGCACGGCCTGGTCAACGTGGTCAACGAACGACATCCATCAGACGTGGACTGTACACGCAAAATAATGATTCCTCCACCGGACAGCTGGGACCCACCGGAAGGGCCTTTGTATTTCGTGAAAAAACGCCCCCCCCCCCTGCTGACATGTCGGACCCACCAGCTATATCTTCGCACGCAAGGAAGTGCCTCCTTATTACGCACAAAAAAATGAATACCCCCCTGCTAGCTGGGACCCACCAATGTGGGAGGCTGACTTGTGGGCCTACTAAGTTGACAAGGACGGAGGGCTTTGTCAACTTAGTCAATATGAACGATTCTAGCTCTAGTGACTGTACGATGTCCATCCAACGGCCGTAGTGCTTCTTCAACCTCTGGTCTTCTTGCTCCAGCCGCCCAAAGCAGCGCTGGTTGTGCCGCATGCTCCTGCCTCCCGTGGCCGGCTGTGCTGCCGCGAAGGCCTCACCGCCCCCTACTATTCCACCGCTGACCAGGCCCTGCAGCGACGGCAGCCTCACACCACAGCCGAACCAGTGAACCCTCGTACTCCTCTCCACGCGGGCTTCCACTGCCGCGTCTTCCCCAGCTCCGCGTCGTCCCCTTCCTAGGCCTCGCCGTCGTCCACCGTCGTGGTGCTCCCCGCGCGGCGTGGTCAACGTGGTCAAGGAATGACTTCCATCGGAAGAGTACTGTACGTGGAGAGGCTGACAGCTGGGTCCATGGCCACAGCTCAGTTTTTTTGTGATTTGCCAAGTAAGTCGCTTTGTCACGCCTGTTGGGCTGCAAATCTTTCAAGACGAGGAGAGCTTTCATTCGGCTGGCCGAGAAAATGGCCCATCAGAAATGAGAAATGGGCTGTAAATTTTTATAACACATCAAACTGGCAATTAGTTTCAAATATCTTTTTTTTCATTTCAAGATTTTAAATTACATTAATTTTTATGCGTGGAGAATTTGTTGGATTTTATATTGATATAC
Organism: Triticum monococcum; assembly: GCA_034509565.1. Lineage (NCBI taxonomy): Eukaryota > Viridiplantae > Streptophyta > Magnoliopsida > Poales > Poaceae > Triticum > Triticum monococcum. The sequence goes on from CM067843.1 coordinate 484,416,641, forward strand.
ATTTATTTTTAAAATCAGTTTGAATGTGAGTCGAAATTTCAGGATTAAAAACAGTTCGGACCGCACCGAAATATGCAAAATTTCGTATAATTTTTTAACCGTGGCCACAATATGGGTTGTATTGCTAACAAAAAGAATATGGGCTCCAAAAAAACCTTAAGAATTAGCAAATGGGCTGTAAATTATTAGAAATAATGGTAGATGAGTTGTATGCTGTTTTTCACGAATTTGAGGCCTTCCTAAAAAAGGTTGACGCACAAGTAGTGACTGTTGGATGTCCATCAAACGGCCATCGTGCTTCTTCAATCTCTGCTCTTCCTGCTCCAGCCACTCAAATAAGTGCCGGCGGGACTGCCTGCTCCCTCCTCCCCACGGCCGACTGTGCTGCTGTGCAGGCCTCACCGCCCCACCGTACTGTAACACCCTCGATGCGACTATATCTCCCACGTGTCGAGGCATGACTTAGAGGCATAATCGCATTGAAGGCATATGTCGCACGTGAGGTAATCTTCACACCACCCATGTAATATAATAAGGGAAAAAGATACATAGTTGGCTTACAATCACCACTTCACACAATTACATGAATAAAGCATTACATCAACAAAATACAACCAGGGCCCGACTACGGAACCAAAATAAAAGAAGAACCCCAAATGCGACAAAGATCCCCGATCGACCCCAAATGGGCTCCACTACTGATCAACTGGAACGAAACAACACAAAGGACAAGATCTCCAACGAGCTCCTCCTGAGCTTGGTTGCGTCATCTGCATGGACTCATCGGCACCTGCAAGCTGGTTTTGGAAGTATCTGTGAGCCACGGGGACTCAGCAATCTCGCACCCTCGCGATCAAGACTATTTAAGCTTATGGGTAAGGTAAAGGTATGAGGTGGAGCTGCAGCAAGCGACTAGCATATATGGTGGCTAACATACGCAAATGAGAGCAAGAAGAGAAGGCAAAGCACGGTCGATAAAAGTATGATCAAGAAGTGATCCTATAACAACCTACGTCAAGCATAACTCCAACACCGTGTTCACTTCCCGGACTCCGCCGGAAAGAGACCATCACGGTTACACACGCGGTTGATTCATTTTAATTAAGGTCAACTTCAGGTTTTCTACAACCGGACGTTAACAAATTCCCATCTGCCCATAACCGCGGCCACGGCTTTCGAAAGTTCAAATCCCTGCAGGGGGTCCCAACTTAGCCCATCACAAGCTCTCACGGTCAACGAAGGAATAGACCTCCTCCCGAGACATTCCGATCAGACTCGGTATCCCGGTACAACAAGACATTTCGACAGGGTAAAACTAAACCAGCAACACCGCCCGAATGTGCCGACAAATCCCGATAGGAGCTGCACATATCTCTTTCTCAGGGCACACCGGATTGTCTAAACTTCCGGTAGGCCAGGCCAGATTTGCCCCTGGTGGCCACCGCCGGCTGACAAGTTGGACCAACACTCAGAGGAGCACTGGCCCGAGGGGTTAAAATAATGATGACCCTTGAGTCTGCAGAACCCAAGGGAAAGAAAAGGCTAGGTGGCGAATGGTAAAACCAATGTTGGGCATTTCTGGAGGAGCTTTACTTAAGGCAAACTGTCAAGGGGTTCCCATAATAGCCCAACCGGGTAAGGAACACAAAATCCGGGAACATAACACCGATATGACGGAAACTAGGGTGGCAAGAGTGGAACAAAACACCAGGCATAAGTCCGAGCCTTCCACCCTTTACCAAGTATATAGATGCATTAATTAAATAAGATATATTGTGATATCCCAACAAGTAAACATGTTCCAACAAGGAACAACACCTCCATGTTCCAACAAGGAACAAACTTCCATCTTCACCTGCAACTAACAACGCTATAAGAGGGGCTGAGCAAAGCGGTAACATAGCCTAACAACGGTTTGCTAGGACAAGGTGGGTTAGAGGCTTGGTTCAACAATATGGGAGCCATGATAAGCAAGTGGTAGGTATCGCAGCATAGGCATAGCAAAAGAGCGAGCAACTAAGCAAGGCAAAGGTAGTAGTGATTTCAAGGGTATGGTCATCTTGCCTGAAATCCCGCAAGGAAGAAGAATGAGTCCATGAAGAAGACAAACGGACGTAGACGAACGGGTCCTCACAAACACGACATTATCGGAACCAACCCGAAGAAGCAACACCAGAAAGATGCAAACAACATAGTAAACAACCAACACATGAACATGGTATGATATGCGGAATGCGGTATGCGATACATATGCATGATTTGCAAAGGAATGAAAGAACCTGGCCTCAACTTGGAAAACCAAGTGTGCCACTGGAAAGATGAGATGAAATCGCTTGAAAACGATATAAATATCACCGGAATCGGAGTTACGGTTTGGAAATGCCAAGCGATTCAAATATGACACCGGTCTGCGATTTACAGCAAGTGGTCATCTAAATGCAGTGAGATGAACATGCTACAGCACTCAAACATGACAACAAAATACATGGCAGGGATGCATTCAAGATGCTTAACAAAAGTCTAGCACTGAGCTACAGCCAATTCATCCATTAACAGGTTCAAACAAGCATGGCAAATAAGCAAATGGTGAACAGATCTCAGACTTAGTGAAATCAACACTTGTCTGGAATTTCAGACCAAGTAGCTCTCTTCGGAGCAACAAAACAACATGCTACGGGACCTGAACATGACAAAGTAAAACATGGCATGGAGCTACTCAAAGAGCTTAACAAAAGTCCCTTAGTGACCTTGAGCCAAAACGGATCACAAAATACAATTGCAAGTATGTGAACATAGCAAAAACATAATCAGTTTTCAGACTTAGTGAAAACTGGGACATGCTGAAATCATAACTCAAGTAGGCATGTTTACGAGCTCGATGCACTCACAACGGTGCAAGTCATGACAAGACAAGCATACATCCATTAAGAAGGCACAAAATGCAACCTAGACATGGCAAGAACAATGGCATAGCATGCACGGATCAACTACAACAACATCGGCAAAATTGCAAACAAGTTGACAATCTACCCAGATTCACAAAGTAGCAAAAGTAGAGCTCAATTGACTCAAGCTCGGGTGCTCCATAATTGCAAACAAAGACATGGATGGATAGAGCACTACAATATTAACAAAACTCCTTTACTGATCATCCTCAGAAGAGGCACGGATCACTAGGAAATAACAAGAACATATGGCATCATGAGATAAACAGATCAAGGACTTAGTAGAATTGCTAAGTCCCTGAAAACAGAGTTACCAAGTGCCTCACTTTGCAAGCTTGCACTAGTCACCACACACATCACAAAAATACATGGGTTGCACCTCTGGAAAGATAACAAAACCCTTAACAAAACATATGTAGAGCTCATGGACATATCATGCACACAATAATCATGGCAAAAATGACAAATGTCTAAGATGGAGTAGCAGATCTGACAATTAACTCAAGTAGCCCTCTTCTAACAGCATTTCGGGCATCAAGATGAACTCAAATGAAAATGATGCAATGGGATGAAATGATGTACTCGCTGAGACGAACATTTCGATATGCTATATGCATGAATCGGAGCTACGGATGCGGAGTTATGGCACGATGAACAGAGGCACATGGATCTGGGAATTCTGGGACTTAGTGAAATATACCTCCGCAAAAGTCAACGCGGGACGTAGGGATCCGGGACGGAGCGGTGCGGATCCGAGACGGGTGTTTGGATGGAGGGTGTGGTGGATCTGATCCCGCTTCGCGGATCTCGCCGGAGAAGTTCGCTGGAGCCGGGGAAGACGGCCGGAGAGGGGAAGAAGGCAACGCGGAGGCCGGAGGACGACGCCGGCGAGGCAGCGGTGGAGGACGCCGGCGAGCGAGGTGGCGGCGCACGTCGACCGAGGCGGCCGGCGGCGAGGAGGCGTGGCGGAGCATGGCGGTGAGGCGGCGTGCGACGCATGGCGGCGAGGCGGCGACGGGCGGTCGCGGGCGGCGCGCGGCGCCCCGGGCGGCGGCGCGCGGGAGTACAGGCGGCGGGGAGCAGCGGTCGATGGGCGGCGGCGCGCTAGGCCGGGCGGGCCCGATCCGGGCCCCGCGGGCCGCGGCGGCTGGGAGGAGAGAGGAGGCCGGCGGGATGACATGGCATGACGTGGTTGGCTGCGGCGGGCGGCGCGGACATGTCCGGCGCGGGCAGTTTTGTCCGGCGGCGCGAGGTAGAGGACGACTAGGGTTAGTACCGCGAAATCTCGGGGGAGGCCACATATTTATAGGTAGAGGGAGCTAGGAGAGTCCAAATGAGGTGCGGTTTTTGGCCACGCGATCGTGATTGAACGACCGAGATGATGGAGCAGGGTTAGGTGTGTTTTGGGCCACTTTGGAGGGGTGTTGGGCTGCAACACACACGAGGCCTTTTCGGTCCCTCGGTTAACCGTTGGAGTATCAAACGAAGTCCAAATGGTACGAAACTTGACAGGCGGTCTACCGGTAGTAAACCAAGGCCGCATGGCAAGTCTCGGTCCAATCCGGAAATGTTTAATCCACACACATGAAAGAAAGGTAGAAATGACCACCGGAGGAGAACGAAGCGCCGGAATGCAAAACGGACAACGGGAAAAATGCTCGAATGCATGAGACGAACACGTATGCAAATGAAATGCACATGATGGCATGATATGCAATGCATGACACGCAAGAAATGACAAGGCAACAACAGCGAATAACTGGAGGACACTTGGCACATCGGTCACGGGGCGTTACACGTACTCCCATCGCTGGCCTAGCCATCCCTCTACTCACCCACACCTACTGTTATTCTCCGGCGACGTCAGATGAACCAGTAAACCCTCATACAGTCGTACTCCCCTCCGCGTGGGAAACAACTGCCGAGTCTTCCCTGCCTCTGTGTCATTCCCTTCCTAGGCCTCGCCGTCGTCCACCGCCCTGGTGCTCTCGGCGCGGCCTGGTCAACGTGGTCAACGACCGACGTGCATTTGAAGTGGACTGTACGTGGAGAGGCCGACAGCTGGATCCACGGCCGCACACAAGGAAATGCCTCCTTATTACGTGCAAAATAATGATTCCTCCACCTGACATCAGGGACCCACCGAAAGGGCCTCTGTATTTCGCGAAAAAAACGTTACCGCTGCTGACAGCTCGGACCCACCAGCTATATATTCGCACGCAAGGAAGTGCCTCCTTATTACGCACAAAAAATGAATACTCCCCCTGTTAGCTGGGACCCAGTATAGTGGCAGGCTGACTTGTGGGCCTACTAAGTTGACGGGGACGGAGGGCTTTGTCAACTTAGTCAATATGCACGATTCTAGCTCCAGTGACCGTACGATGTCCATCCAACGGTCGTAGTGCTTCTTCAACCTCTGGACTTCTTGCTCCAGCCGCCCAAACCAGCGCCGGTCGTGCCTCATGCTCCTGCCTCCCGTGGCCGGCTACGATGTGGCGGAGGCCTCACCGCCCCCTACTACTCCCACCGCTGGCCAGGCCATCCCTCTACTCACCCACACCGCCTGTTATTCTGCGGCGACGGCAGCCTCACACTGCAGTGAACCAGTGAACCCTCGTACTCCTCTACGGATGGGCATCCACTGCTGCGTCTTCCCCGGCTCTGCGTCGTCCCCTTCCTAGGCATCGCCGTCGTCCACTGCCCTGGTGCTCTCGGCGCGGCGTGGTCAACATGGTCAAGGAACGGCTTCCATCGGATGTGGACTGTACGTGGAGAGGCTGACAGCTGGATCCACGGCCACAGCAAGGAAGTGCATCCTTATTACGTGCAAAATAATTATTCCTCCACCTGACAGCGGGGACCCACCAGACGGGCCATCGTATTTCGTGAAAAAACAATTGCCCCTAACTGCTAGGACCCACCAGCTACATCTTCGCACGCAAGGAAGTGCGTCCGAAAAAAACGATTCGCCTCCCTGACTCCTGGGACCCACCAGCTACATCTTCACAGGCAAGGAAGTGCCTGAAAGTCGGGACCCACCTGGTCCATGCATACGTAGCATTGTCATTTTGGTCGCGAACGTGTACGTACATATATACTGGTGGAGGTAGAGGCATGCACGTGTCGTAGTAGAGGCGCGCACGTAGCATGTACACGTACGTACAGCGGCCAGGGTGCAAGAAAGAAAATACGTTCACATATGTGTACATATGGGCGGGGTCACGAACGCCTACTCGCGCATACGTACGGCCAGGGCTCGTGTACATGGCTGGGTCGGAATGGAGAAACAATGTCGTCGTCGTGTTCATGGGGAGGCAACGGAATGCGTCGTGTTCATGGGGAGGCAACGGAATGCGTCGTGTTCATCGGGAGGCAACAGAACGCGTGGGAGCCAACCGGCTAGGTCAGAACGGAATGCGTGGTCGTGTTCATCGGGAGGGCTTGGATGGAACAGTTGATGGAAACGAGGCATGGCGTACCGCACAACGGAGGAAACGGACCTCCTACGTTCAGAACAGGGTCCTGTTGATCGGGAGGGGTCTGGCGTACCGCAAAATGGAGGGAAAGGACCTCCTACGGTCGAAACGGGGGTCCTGTTGATCGGGAGGGGTGTGGCGTACCGCAAAACGGAGGAAACGGACCTCCTACGGTCGAAACGGGGGTCCTGTTGATTGGGAGGGGTGTGGCATACCGCAAAACGGACCTCCTACGGTCGAAACAGGGGTCCTGTTCATCGGGAGGGGTGTGGCGTACCGCAAAACGGGACTCCACGGGATACTGTTCATCTCCACCGTCGACCTCCTCCAGCCTCCACGGGCTCCTGTTAATCCAGCCTCCACCGCGCGCTACTCCACTGGTTACTGTTCAACCACCCCTCCACGGGCACCCCTCCATCGTCTATTATTCATCCAGCCCTCCACCACGGGGTCCTGTTCAACCACCCCTCCACAGGCACCCCTCCACCGTCTACTGTTCATCCATCCCTCCACCACACCACGGGGTCCTGTTCATCCAGAGGCAACGCCACCGCTCACTGTTCATCCAACCCCCCCCCCCCCCGCAACGCTCACTGTTCATCCCAGAGGCAGCATCGATCGGCTTCAGTTAGCAGCAGTAGCGAAGGAATCGCTCGACCGGGTTCAGTTAACAGCCATCGATCGATCGCTCGGGTTCAGTAATGCGTAGCCTGCAGTGCAATCGCTCGGGTTCAATTAGAGCCCAACGCCTCGCTCGGGTTCAGTTAGAGCCAACGCCTCGCACACACGCGCATACGTGTACGAGAGAAACGCGCATCGCTCGGCCCCCGACCTCCCACCGTAACCGGGAACTCCTTGAAATTTTCCTCGCCCTTGCTTCTACCACGGTTTTTTCCGTCATGGACGGCCCAAAGAATGTCATGCAGCTGCGTCTCCGGACCGCCCAGGACAAAAAGCCCATTTTCCGTCATGATTTTTTGTCATAGAAGTACGAGCCCACCACATCTACGATGATACCGGGTTTTGTCACAATTATCGTCATAGAAGTGTCATATGTATGACAGAAAAAAATCGTTCGGCCCAAAATGTCACGAATGTGTCTTTTTTTTAGTGAGTTGTATCCATTTTTTTAATCTGTCCATTTGCTACCATGCTACTCTCCGCAATGAAGATATACTAGAGATGTTGCCCCATTTGCTATTTTTGGTGGATGCTAACCCTGTTGTACTTAACATGCTTGTCCATGTACTTACGCAGGGTCATAATGGCCGATGCTGTTGTTTGCCGGCGAGGTTAGCTGCATCCCATGTCTTACAGTATCTCACATCATTTGTGCAATTGCAGTTTAACTTCTACCATTTACTGGTTGCCTGTAGGTACATATGATACTGGCACTGCTGATCCATACTTCGACCCGGAGGGACAGCTCGCCTCCGCCGTCGCTGACTTTGGGTGGGCTCGGGCCAAGATGAAGTGCCCCAGCAACTACCTCTCAGGACTTACCAAGTATGTACCCACCAGTTCAATCTTACCAATATGCTACCTCTTGAGCATGCGTTGGTTTTCCCTTGAAGAGGAAAGGGTGATGCGGCAAAGTAGCGTAAGTATTTTCCTCAGTTTTTGAGAACCAATTTATCAATCCAGTAGGAGACTACACGCAAATCGCCTAGTACCTGCACAAACAAATAAGAACCTTGCAACCAACGTGATAAAGGGGTTGTCAATCCCTTCACGACCACTTTGCAAAAGTGAGATCTGATTAAGATGATAAGATAAATATTTTTGGTATTTTTGTTGTATAGATTGAAAAGTAAAGATTGCAAAATAAATAGTAAACTAGAATTGTAGATTGGAAACGTATATGCTGTAAAGTAGACCCGGGGGCCATGGGTTTCACTAGTGGTTTCTCTCAAGATAGCATATATTATGGTGGGTGAACAAATTACTGCCGAGCAATTGATAGAAAAGCGCATAGTTATGAGAATATCTAGGCATGATCATGAAGATAGGCATCTCGTCCATGTCAAGTAGACCGAAACGGTTCTGCATCTACTACTATAACTCCACACATCGCCCGCTATCCAGCATGCATCTAGAGTATTAAGTTCATAAGAATAGAGTAACACATTAGGCAAGATGACATGATGTAGAGGGATAAACTCAAGCAATATGAAATAAACCCCATCTTTTTATCCATGATGGTAACAATACAATACGTGCCTTGCTGCCCTGCTGTCACTGGGAAAGGACACTCCAAGCTTGAACCCAAAGCTAAGCACTTCTCACATTGCAAGAAAGATCAATCTAGTAGGCCAAACCAAACTGATAATTCAAAGAGACTTGCCAAGATATCAAATCATGCATATAAGAATTAAGAGAATAATCAAATATTGTTCATAGATAAACTTGATCATATACCCACAATTCATCGGATCTCGGGAAACACACCGCAAAAAGTATTACATCGAATAGATCTCCAAGAACATCGAGGAGAACTTTGTATTGAGAACCAAAGAGAGAGAAGAAGCCATCTAGCTAATAACTATGGACCCGAAGGTCTATGGTAAACTACTCACACATCATCGGAGAGGCTATGGTGTTGATGTAGAAGCCCTCCGTGATCGAATCCCCCTTTAGCAGATCGCCGGAAAAGGTCCCCAGATGGGATCTCACAGGTACAGAAGATTGCGGCGGTGGAAAAGTGGTTTCGTGGCTCCCTTGGATGTTTTTAGGGTATAGGAGTATATATAGGCGAAGGAAGTAGGTCGGTGGAGCTACGAGGGGCCCATGAGGGTGGGGGCATGCCGCCCTACCTCGTGGCCGCCTCGTTGCTTCCTTGACCTCCACTCCAAGTCTCCTAGATTGCGTTTGTTCCAAAAAAGATCCTCGTGAAGGTTTCATTCCGTTTGGATTCCGTTTGATATTCCTTTTCTGTGAAACACTGAAATAGGCAAAAAAACAGCAACTGGCACTGGGCCTCCGATTAATAGGTTAGTCCCAAAAATAATATAAAAGTGCATATTAAAGCCCATTCATCATCCAAAACAAATAATATAATAGCATGGAACAATCAAAAATTATAGATACGTTGGAGACGTATCAGCAACCCAAGCTTAATTCCTGCTCGTCCTCGAGTAGGTAAATGATAAAAACAGAATTTTTTATGTGGAATGCTACCTAACATAATTTTCAATGTAATTTTCTTTATTGTGGCATGAATATTCAGATCCAAAAGATTCAAGACAAAAGTTTAATATTGACATAAAAATAATAATACTTCAAGCATACTAATAAAGCAATCATGTCTTCTCAAAATAACATGGCCAAAGAAAGTTATCCCTACAAAATCATATAGTCTGGCTATGCTCTATCTTTATCACACAAAATATTTAAATCATGCACAACCCCCGATGACAAGCCAAGAAATTGTTTCATACTTTTAATGTTCTCAAACTTTTTCAATCTTCACACAATACATGAGTGTGATCCATGGATATAGCACTATAGGTGGAATAGAATGGTGGTTGTGGAGAAGACAAAAAAAGGAGAAGATAGTCTCACATCAACTAGGCGTATCAATGGGCTATGGAGATGCCCATCAATAGATATTAATGTGAGTGAGTAGGGATTGACATGCAACGGATGCACTAGGGGTATAGATTGGTAGGAAAAGACCATCGCTTGTCCCCGAACACCACTCATAAGGAAGACAATCAAAGAATAAATCATGCTCCGACTTCATCACATAACGCTCACCATACGTGCATGCTACGGGAATCACAAACTTTAACACAAGTATCTCTCAAATTCACAACTACTCAACTAGGATGACTCTAATATCACCATCTTCATATCTCAAAAGAATCATCAAGTATCAAACTTCTCATAGTTTTCAATGCACTCTATATGAAAGTTTTTATTATACCCATCTTGGATGCCTCTCATATTAGGACTAATTTCTTAACCAAAGCAAATTACCATGATGTTATAAAAGACTCTCAAAATAATATAAGTGAAGCATGAGAGATCAATAATTTCTATAAAATAAAACCACCACCGTGCTCTAAAAAGATATAAGTGAAGCACTAGAGCAAAATTATCTAGCTCAAAAGATATAAGTGAAGCACATAGAGTATTCTAATAAATTCCAATTCATGTGTGTCTCTCCAAAAGGTGTGTACAACAAGGATGATTGTGGTAAAATAAAAAGCAAAGACTCAAATCATACAAGACGCTCCAAGCAAAACACATATCATGTGGTGAATTAAAATATAGCCTCAAGTAAAGTTACCGATAGATCGGAAACTTATATGATGTAAAGTAGACCCGGGGGCCATAGGTTTCACTAGTGGCTTCTCTCAAGATAGCATATATTACGGTGGGTGAACAAATTACCGCCGAGCAATTGATAGAAAAGTGCATAGTTATGAGAATATCTAGGTATGATCATGAACATAGGCATCACGTCCGTGTCAAGTAGACCGAAACGATTCAGCATCTACTACTATTACTCCACACATTGACCGCTATCCAGCATGCATCTAGAGTATTAAGTTCATAAGAATAGAGTAACGCATTAGGCAAGATGACATGATGTAGAGGGATAAACTCAAGCAATATGATATAAACACCATCTTTTTATCCTCGATGGCAAAAATACAATACATGCATTGCTGCCCCTGCTGACACTGGGAAAGGACACCGCAAGATTGAACCCAAAGCTAAGCACTTCTCCCATTGCAAGAAAGATCAATCTAGTAGGCCAAACCAAACTGATAATTCAAAAAGACTTGCAAAGATATCAAATCATGCATATAAGAATTCAAAGAAGAAGCAAATATTGTTCATAGATAAACTTGATTATAAACCCACAATTCATCGGATCTCGGCAAACACACCACAAAAAGTATTACATCGAATAGATCTCCAAGAACATCGAGGATAACTTTGTATTGAGAACCAAAGAGAGAGAAGGAGCCATCTAGCTAATAACTATGGACCCGAAGGTCTATGGTAAACTACTCACACATCATGGGAGAGGCTATGGTGTTCATGTACAAGCCCTCCGTGATCGAATCCCCCTCCGGCAGATCACCGGAAAAGGTCCCCAGATGGGATCTCACGGGTACAGAAGGTTGTGGCGGTGGTAAAGTGATTTCGTGGATCCGCTGGATGTTTTCAGGGTATAAGAGTATATATAGGCGAAGGAAGTAGGTCGGTGGAGCTACAAGGGGCCCATGAGGGTGGGGGCGCGCCTGGCCCCCTGGGCGCACCGCCCTACCTCATGGCTGCCTCATTGCTTCCTTGACCTCCACTCCAAGTCTCCTGGATTGCGTTTGTTCCAAAAAAGATCCTCGCGAAGGTTTTATTCCGTTTGGATTCTGTTTGATATTCCTTTTCTGCGAAACACTGAAATAGGCAAAAAACACCAACTGGCACTGGGCCTCCGGTTAATGGGTCAGTCCCAAAAATAATATAAAAGTACATATTAAAGCCCATTAATCATCCAAAACAGATAATATAATAGCATGGAACAATCGAAAATTATAGATACGTTGGAGACATATCACAATACCAGTTGCAATTAATGGCTATGTTTTGTACTGTCGATGTATTAAGCATGTTGTAGTAAACATGCCTAACATGTTTGAGCTATTTTCCCTACCTTTTTATAGACAACTGGGCCATTATCTACTCTGGCAGCACCTGCCCTGTGATGTTTAACTCTGCCAATTGCATTTTTATTAGTACCAGTTTCAATGGCCATTAAGCCTATTGCAATTAACATTTGTATCCATTTTTAAAGAGTTGTATTTCAATGGCTACAAACTTACAAAACATGAATTAGGATGTTGTTAAGCCTGTTGCAATTAATAGTTGTATCCATTTTTTAATCCGTCCCTTTGCTACTGTGCTACTCTTTTGAAATGAAGAAATCACTACATATGTTGCCATTTTATTACCATTTGCTATTTTTGGTGGATGTTAACCCCGTTGTAGTTAACATTGGCTTTCCATGTACTTACACAGGGCTACAATGGGTGATGATGTTGTTTGCCGTCGAGGTTAACTACATCCCATGTCTTATACACCATCTATTCCTAAATCTAAGTATTTTTAGAGATTCCAATATAGACTACATAAGGAGAAAAATGAGTGAATCTAGATTCTAATCTAAACTATATCTATAATTCTATATACATCCATATGTAGTTCATATTGAAATCTCAAAAAAATGCGTGTACTTAGGAACATAGGTAGTTGTATTTTACATCACTTGTGCAATCTCAGTTTAGCTTCTAACATTTACTGGTTGCTTGTAGGTACATATATGAGGGGTATTGATCCACGCTTCGATCCCTTTTGCGTATGGGGCAATGAGATATTCATGAACAAGCGTCAAGTGAGGAAACTAAGAAAGATTGTTAGGCGAAAGAAATGTGTGATTGGAATTAAGCTCTTCATTTACACTTTGTCGAAGACAACACTGAACTTTAGGATGGTAAGTAATGTGTTGCCTTTTCCCCCTACCCACAACAAGTTACTCTATTAGACCTCAGTATCTGATATTTTTCTCTTTTCAATGGTTTCCAAAGCTATTTACTGATGATTACCTTGCAAACTACATGACCGGAGTGGAGGCAACTAAGGTTAAAGTATATAATTCATGCTACCATGATAATGCTCTAGAAGTCTTCCTGAAGGCGGTGAAGGATGGGCGGGCGAACGTCACAAGGGGTTGGACAAAAGTGGTCCGTGCCTATGGCATGCAAGAAGGCACATTATGGGCATTCCGCTTCTTCCACACTGTCGGCAGTCCAAATGATTTACACTTGTCTCTTCACCTTTACCACCTTTAAATATTGCGGTTCATCATAGTTAATTGCTACCTAATCATGTAATTACTGAACATATTGTACTGGCAATTTTATTTATGGATTCATTGTTGGACCATTGTGCTGAGAATTTGAATTGCACGTTTCATATTTCAAAATTTCCAATTAGAATAATAAATTAAAGGCAAAAATAAAAATAGAACAGACGATCATGGACCTTTGCAAACGGTTCTAGCAGTAAAAGCGCTTGGGATGGATAGACCAATGCCACACAGTTTTCTAATCAAATCGTGTGTGATGTAGTTAATGAAAGCAAACAGTTAACCAAGGTAGAGCGTGTGTGATAGTTACACCTTTCACACACGAGCGTATACATAAAACCGTGTGGGATGTACATCCGAACGGAAACGTTTTCCCTGGATTGACTGTGTGGGATGTACATGAGAACGGAAACGTATTCCTTGGATTGACTGTGTGATATACATACGAACGGAAATGTTTTTCTGGGTTTCACCGTGTGGGATGTACATACCTACGGAAATGATTTTCTCGGATTACCATGTGGGATGTACATACCTACGAAAATGATTGGGTTTCGATGCCTTGCTCGATCCCACACGGCCCCAGCCTAGGTCCCAGGAGGGCCTATCCCCGACGATTTTGTTGGGGAACGCAGTAATTTCGAAAATTTTCCTACGCACACGCAAGATCATGGTGATGCACAGCAACGAGAGGGGAGAGTGTTGTCTACGTACCAACGCAGACCGACTGCGGAAGCGATCACACAACGTAGAGGAAGTAGTCGTACGTCTTCTTCCCGATCCGAACGATCCAAGCACCGTTACTCCGGCACCTCCGAGTTCTTAGCACATGTTCAGCTCGATGACGATCCTCGGGCTCCGATCCAGCAAAGCGTCGAGGAAGAGTTCCGTCAGCACGACGGCGTGGTGACGATCTTGATGTACTACCGATGCAGGGCTTCGCCTAAGCACTACAACGGTATGATCGAGGTGGAATTTGGTGGCAGGGGGCACCGCACACGGCTAAGGAACGATCTCAAGGATCAACTTGTGTGTCTTGGGGTGTCCCCTGCCCCCGTATATAAAGGTTGGAGGGAGGGGGCTGGCCGGCCAGAGAGAGGGAGGCGCAGGAGGAGTCCTACTCCTACCGGGAGTAGGACTCCCCCCTCCAATCCTAGTCCAACTAGGAATCCTTTAAAGGGGAGAGAGAGAGAGGTGGCCGGCCCCTCTCCTAGTCCTAATAGGACTAGGGAGAGGGGGGAGGCGCAGCCCTATGTGGGCTGCCCTCTCACCTTTCCACTAAGGCCCATGTTGGCCCATTTGGCTCCCGGGGGGTTCCGGTAACCCTCCCGGTAATCCGGTAAAATCCCGATTTCACCCGGAACACTTCCGATGTCCAAACATAGGCTTCCAATATATCAATCTTTACGTCTCGACCATTTCGAGACTCCTCGTCATGTCCGTGATCTCATCCGGGACTCCGAACAACCTTCGGTACATCAAAATGCATAAACTCATAATAACTGTCATCGTAACGTTAAGCGTGCGGACCCTACGGTTCGAGAACAATGTAGACATGACCGAGACACGTCTCCGGTCAATAACCAATAGCGGGACCTGGATGCCCATATTGGCTCCTACATATTCTATGAAGATCTTTATCGGTCAGACCGCATAACAACATACGTTGTTCCCTTTGTCATCGGTATGTTACTTGCCCGAGATTCGATCGTCGGTATCCAATACCTAGTTCAATCTCGTTGCTGGCAAGTCTCTTTACTCGTTTCGTAATACATCATCTAACAACTAGCATATTAGTTGCAGTGCTTGCAAGGCTTATGTGATGTGCATTACCGAGAGGGCCCAGAGATACCTCTCCGACAATCGGAGTGACAAATCCTAATCTCGAAATACGCCAACCCAACATCTACCATTGGAGACACATGTAGTACTCCTTTATAATCACCCAGTTACGTTGTGACGTTTGGTAGTACCCAAAGTGTTCCTCCGGTAAACGGGAGTTGCATAATCTCATAGTTATAGGAACATGTATAAGTCATGAAGAAAGCAATAGCAACATACTAAACGATCGGGTGCTAAGCTAATGGAATGGGTCATGTCAATCAGATCATTCTACTAATGATGTGACCTCGTTAATCAAATAACAACTCTTTGTTTATGGTTAGGAAACATAACCATCTTTGATTAACGAGCTAGTCAAGTAGAGGCATACTAGTGACACTCTGTTGGTCTATGTATTCACACATGTATTATGTTTCCGGTTAATACAATTCTAGCATGAATAATAAACATTTATCATGATATAAGGAAATACTCCCTCCATTCCTTGATATAAGGTGTATAGATTTTTGAGAAAAAACCCAAAATATAAGGTGTATTGCATTGCACCACTCGTTTGGATAAATTTTTTTAGGGATTTGATTACATTTCCTTATATTAGGCAAGCTCCTCTATTTTCTCATGTCAATTAGTCAGGTGTAATCTCGCTCAAAACTTGTGAAAATTTTCCTCCACGTGCGTTCTTTAATTTCCGTGCCAAAAACTATACACCCTATATTTAGGAACGGAGGGAGTAAATAATAACTTTATTATTGTCTCTAGGGCATATTTCCTTCAGTCTCCCACTTGCACTAGAGTCAATAATCTAGTTCACATCGCCATGTGATTTAACAGCAATAGTTCACATCACCATGTGATTAACACCCATAGTTCACATCGTCATGTGACCAACACTCAAAGGGTTTACTAGAGTCAGTAATCTAGTTCACATATCTATGTGATTAACACCCAAAGAGTACCAAGGTGTGATCATGTTTTGCTTGTGAGATAATTTTAGTCAACGGGTCTGTTACATTCAGATCCACATGTATTTTGCAAATTTCTATGTCAACAATGCTCTGCATGGAGCTACTCTAGCTAATTGCTCCCACTTTCAATATGTATCCAGATTGAGACTTTTAGATTCATCTGGATCAGTGTCAAAAACTTGCGTCGACGTAACCCTTTACGACGAACCTTTTTGTCACGTCCATAATCGAGAAACATATCCTTATTTCACTAAGGATAATTCTGACCGCTGTCCAGTGATCTACTCCTAGATCACTATTGTACTCCCTTGCCAAATCAGTGCAGGGTATACAATAGATCTGGTACATAGCATGGCATACTTTATAGAAGCTATGAATGAGGCATAGGGAATGACTTTCATTCTCTTTCTATGTTCTGCCGTGGTCGGGCTTTGAGTCTTTACTCAACTTCACACCTTGTAACACAGGCAAGAAACTTTTTCTTTGACTGTTCCATTTTGAACTACTTCAAAATCTTGTCAAGGTATGTACTTATTGAAAAACTTATCAAGCGTCTTGATCTATCTCTATAGATCTTGAAGCTCAATATGTAAGCAGCTTTACCGAAGTCTTTCTTTGAAAAACTCCTTTCAAACACTCCTTTTATGCTTTACAGAATAATTCTACATTATTTCTGATCAACAATATGTCAATCACATATACTTATCAGAAATGTTGTAGTGCTCCCACTCACTTTCTCGTAAATACAGGCTTCACCGCAAGTCTGTATAAAACTATATGCTTTGATCAACTCATCAAAGCGTATATTCCAACTCCGAGATGTTTGCACCAGTCCACAGATAGATCGCTGGAGCTTGCATATTTAGTTAACACCTTTAGGATCGACAAAACCTTCTAGTTGCATCGTATACAACTCTTCTTTAGCAAATCCATTAAGGAATGCAGTTTTGTTTATCCCTTTGCCAGATTTCATAAAATGCGGCAATTGCTAACATGATTCGGACAGACTTAAGCATAGATACGAGTGAGAAAATCTCATCATAGTCAACACCTTGAACTTGTCGAAAACCTTTTGCGACAATTCTAGCTTTGTAGATAGTAACACTACTATCAGCGTCCGTCTTCCTCTTGAAGATCCATTTATTTTCTATGGCTTGCCGATCATCGGGCAAGTCAACCAAAGTCCATACTTTGTTCTCATACATGGATCCCATCTCGGATTTCATGGCCTCAAGCCACTTTGCGGAATCTGGGCTCACCATCGCTTCTTCATAGTTCGTAGGTTCATCATGATCTAGTAGCATGACTTCCAGAAAAGGATTACCGTACCACTCTGGCGCGGATCTTACTCTGGTTGATCTACGAGGTTCAGTAGTATCTTGTTCTGAAGTTTCATGATCATCATCATTAGCTTCCTCACTAATTGGTATAGGTGTCGCAGAAACAGTTTTCTGTGATGTACTATTTTCCAATAAGGGAGCAGGTACAGTTACCTCGTCAAGTTCTACTTTCCTCCCACTCACTTCTTTCGAGAGAAACTCCTTCTCTAGAAAGGATCCATTATAAGCAACGAATGTCTTGCCTTAGGATCTGTGATAGAAGGTGTACCCAACAGTCTCCTTTGGGTATCATATGAAGACATATTTCTCCGATTTGGGTTTGAGCTTATCAGGATGAAACTTTTTCACATAAGCATCACAACCCCAAACTTTAAGAAACGACTACTTTGGTTTCTTGCTAAACCACAGTTCAGATTGTGTCGTCTCAACGGACTTAGATGGTGCCCCTTTTTAACGTGAATGCAGCTGTCTCTAATGCATAACCCCAAAACGATAGTGGTAGATCGGTAAGAGACATCATAGATCGCACTATATCTAATAAAGTACGGTTATGACGTTCGGACACACCATTATACTATGGTGTTCCATGTGGCGTGAGTAGTGAAACTATTTCACATTGTTTTTAACTGAAGGCCAAACTTGTAACTCAAATACTTTTCTCTATGATCAGATCATAGAAACTTTATTTTCTTGTTACGATGATTTTTCACTTCACTCTGAAATTCTTTGAACTTTTCAAATGTTTCAGACTTATGTTTCATCAAGTAGATATACTCATATCTGCTCAAATCATCTGTGAAGATCAGAAAATAATGATACCTGTCGCGAGCCTCAATATTCATCGGACCACATACATCAGTATGTATGATTTCCAACAAATCTGTTGCTCGCTCCATTGTTCTGAAGAACAGAGTCTTAGTCATCTTGCCCATGAGGCATGGTTCGCAAGCATCAACTGATTCATAATCAAGTGATTCCAAAAGCCCATCAGCATGGAGTTTCTTCATGCGCTTTACACCAATATGACCTAAACTGCAGTGCCACAAATAAGTTGCACTATCATTATTAACTTTGCATCTTTTGGTTTCAATATTATGAATATGTGTATCACTACGATCGAGATCCAATGAACCATTTTCATTGGGTGTGTAACCATATAAGGTTTTATTCATGTAAACAGAACAACAATTGTTCTCTAACTTAAATGAATAACCGTATTGCAATAAACATGATCAAATCATATTCATGCTCAACGCAAACACCAAATAACACTTATTTAGTTTCAACACTAATCCCGAAAGTATAGGGAGAGTGCGATGATGATCATATCAATCTTGGAACTACTTCCAACACACATCGTCACCTCGACTTTTACTAGTTTCTGTTTATTCTGCAACTCCCGTTTCGAGTTACTACTCTTAGCAACTGAACCAGTATCAAATACTGAGGGGTTGCTATAAACACTAGTAAAGTACACATCAATAACATGTATATCAAATATACTTATGTTCACTTTGCCATCCTTCTTATCCGCCAATCACTTGGGGTAGTTCCGCTTCCAGTGACCAGTCCCTTTGCAGTAGAAACACTTAGTCTCAGGCTTAGGATCAGACTTGGGTTTCTTCACTTGAGCAGCAACTTGCTTACTATTCTTTTTGAAGTTCCCTTTCTTCCCTTTTGCCCTTTTCTTCAAACTAGTGATCTTGTCAACCATCAACACTTGATGTTTTTCTTGATTTCTACCTTCGTTGATTTCAGCATCACGAAGAGCTTGGGGTTTTTTTCCGTTATCCCTTGCATATTATAGTTCATCACGAAGTTCTACTAACTTAGTGATGGTGACTAGAGAATTCTGTCAATCACTATCTTATCTGGAAGATTAACTCCCACTTGATTCAAGCGATTGTAGTACCCAGACAATCTGAGCACATGCTCACTAATTGAGCGATTCTCCTCCATCTTTTAGCTATAGAACTTGTTGGAGACTTCATATCTCTCAACTCGGGTATTTGCTTGAAATATTAACTTCAACTCCTGGAACATCTCATATGGTCCATGACGTTCAAAACGTCTTTGAAGTCCCGATTCTAAGCCGTTAAGCATGGTGCACTTAAACTATCAAGTAGTCATCATATTGAGCTAGCCAAACGTTCATAACGTCTGCATCTGCTCCTGCAATAGGTCTGTCACCTAGCGGTGCATCAAGGACATAATTCTTCTGTGCAGCAATGAGGATAAACCTTAGATCACGGATCCAATCCGCATCATTGCTACTAACATCTTTCAACACAATTTTCTCTAGGAACGTATCAAAATAAACACAGGGAAGCAACAACGCGAGCTATTGATCTACAACATGATTTGCAAAATACTACCAGGACTAAGTTCATGATAAATTTAAGTTCAGTTAATCAAATTACTTAAGAACTCCCACTTAGATAGACATCCCTCTAATCCTCTAAGTGATCACGTGATCCAAATCAACTAAACCATAACCGATCATCACGTGAGATGGAGTAGTTTTCAATGGTGAACATCGTTATGTTGATCATATCTACTATATGATTCACGCTCGACCTTTTGGTCTCCGTGTTCCGAGGCCATATCTGTATATGCTTGGCTCGTCAAGTATAACCTGAGTATTCTGCGTGTGCAACTGTTTTGCACCCGTTGTATTTGGACGTAGAGCTTATCACACCCGATCATCACGTGGTGTCTGGGCACGAAGAACTTTGGCAACGGTGCATACTCAGGGAGAACACTTCTTGATAATTTAGTGAGAGATCATCTTATAATGCTACCGTCAATCAAAGCAAGATAAGATGCATAAAAGGATAAACATCACATGCAATCAATATAAGTGATATGATATGGCCATCATTATCTTGTGCTTGTGATCTCCATCTCCGAAGCATCGTCATGATCACCATCGTCACCGGCGCGACACCTTGATCTTCATCGTAGCGTCGTTGTCGTCTCGCCAATCTTATGCTTCCACGACTATCACTACCGCTTAGTAATAAAGTAAAGCATTACATCGCGATTTCATTGCATACAATAAAGCGACAACCATATGGCTCCTGCCAGTTGCCGATAACTCGGTTACAAAACATGATCATCTCATACAATAAAATCAGCATCATGCCTTGACCATATCACATCACAACATGCCCTGCAAAAACAAGTTACATGTCCTCTACTTTGTTGTTGCAAGTTTTACGTGGCTGCTACGGGCTTAAGTAAGAACTCATCTCACCTACGCATCAAAACCACAACGATAGTTCGTCAAATAGACTCCGTTTTAACCTTCTCAAGGACCGGGCGTAGTCACACTTGGTTCAACTAAAGTTGGAGAGACAGTCTTCCGCAAGCCATCTATGTGCAAAGCACGTCGAGGGAACCGGTCTCGCGTAAGAGTACGCGTAAGGTTGGTCCATATCGTCTCACCCAACAATACCACCGAACCAAAGTATGACATGCTGGTAGGCAGTATGACTTGTATCGCCCACAACTCACTTGTGTTCTACTCGTGCAAATAACATCAAACCATAAAACCTAGGCTCGGATGCCACTGTTGGGGAACGCAGTAATTTCGAAAATTTTCCTACGCACACGCAAGATCATGGTGATGCACAGCAACGAGAGGGGAGAGTGTTGTCTACGTACCAACGCAGACCGACTGCGGAAGCGATCACACAACGTAGAGGAAGTAGTCGTACGTCTTCTTCCCGATCCGACCGATCCAAGCACCGTTACTCCGGCACCTCCGAGTTCTTAGCACACGTTCAGCTCGATGACGATCCTCGGGCTCCGATCCAGCAAAGCGTCGAGGAAGAGTTCCGTCAGCACGACGGCGTGGTGACGATCTTGATGTACTACCGACGCAGGGCTTCGCCTAAGCACTACAACGGTATGATCGAGGTGGAATTTGGTGGCAGGGGGCACCGCACACGGCTAAGGAACGATCTCAAGGATCAACTTGTGTGTCTTGGGGTGTCCCCTGCCCCCGTATATAAAGGTTGGAGGGAGGGGGCTGGCCGGCCAGAGAGAGGGAGGCGCAGGAGGAGTCCTACTCCTACCGGGAGTAGGACCCCCCCCCCTCCAATCCTAGTCCAACTAGGAATCCTTTAAAGGGGAGAGAGAGAGAGGTGGCCGGACCCTCTCCTAGTCCTAATAGGACTAGGGAGAGGGGGGAGGCGCAGCCCTATGTGGGCTGCCCTCTCACCTTTCCACTAAGGCCCATGTTGGCCCATTTGGCTCCCGGGGGGTTCCGGTAACCCTCCCGGTAATCCGGTAAAATCCCGATTTCACCCGGAACACTTCCGATGTCCAAACATAGGCTTCCAATATATCAATCTTTACGTATCGACCATTTCGAGACTCCTCGTCATGTCCGTGATCTCATCCGGGACTCCGAACAACCTTCGGTACATCAAAATGCATAAACTCATAATAACTGTCATCGTAACGTTAAGCGTGCGGACCCTACGGTTCGAGAACAATGTAGACATGACCGAGACACATCTCCGGTCAATAACCAATAGCGGGACCTGGATGCCCATATTGGCTCCTACATATTCTACGAAGATCTTTATCGGTCAGACCGCATAACAACATACGTTGTTCCCTTTGTCATCGGTATGTTACTTGCCCGAGATTCGATCGTCGGTATCCAATACCTAGTTCAATCTCGTTACTGGCAAGTCTCTTTACTCGTTCCGTAATACATCATCTAACAACTAGCATATTAGTTGCAGTGCTTGCAAGGCTTATGTGATGTGCATTACCGAGAGGGCCCAGAGATACCTCTCCGACAATCGGAGTGACAAATCCTAATCTCGAAATACGCCAACCCAACATCTACCATTGGAGAAACCTGTAGTACTCCTTTATAGTCACCCAGTTACGTTGTGACGTTTGGTAGTACCCAAAGTGTTCCTCCGGTAAACGGGAGTTGCATAATCTCATAGTTATAGGAACATGTATAAGTCATGAAGAAAGCAATAGCAACATACTAAACGATCGGGTGCTAAGCTAATGGAATGGGTCATGTCAATCAGATCATTCTACTAATGATGTGACCTCGTTAATCAAATAACAACTCTTTGTTTATGGTTAGGAAACATAACCATCTTTGATTAACGAGCTAGTCAAGTAGAGGCATACTAGTGACACTCTGTTGGTCTATGTATTCACACATGTATTATGTTTCCGGTTAATACAATTCTAGCATGAATAATAAACATTTATCATGATATAAGGAAATAAATAATAACTTTATTATTGCCTCTAGGGCATATTTCCTTCAGATTTCTGGGTCGTGTATGAAGGACACCCTATCGCACACACTCACTTGGCAACGGTTCCAAATGTCTTCGCGGAAAGGGGTAAAAAAACCGTTTGTTTAGGACCGACGCACACCAGTGACAGGACTTTTATTGATGCTATGCAACTTAAGTTGGTGGATATGAGCGCCAATGAACCGTGGTCTCATCAGGTTGCTAAGTTGCTTGCACTGCAGCTCCTGGGCCGGGCTAACCTTTCTTGAACTGTGTTGAAGTGTTGTCGGTTCTGTCTATTATTTTTTCCGCCTATTTAACTTCCACTGGTGGCGACCTGCGCAGTTTATGTAATCTGCTATCTGGTTTCCCTTTATTATCACTGGCGGCGGACTTTGATGCCCAGGGGATGTAATATGCTGTAATTTCTTTGTTGTATAATCTAGGTTTATTCTTCGTCGCGATGTTGTAATTTATTTGCTATTTCTGTTGTCGTCGCTCTGAGAAAAGTCATAATCTTCGATCGGTGCGCAATGAGCCAATAGGTTAGGTTTATAAAATAATAATTCCTATACTAAAACTGTTCGGTCACCAATCACTAGTACGGGCCGAACCGTGGGCCTACAATCATCTTGGGCCATTAGTTTGGTCTAGTCTAAATATGGTCCACTATTAGTTTTGGGCCTTTAACAGGCCGAGTAAACCACTTGCCTTAATTGGGCCCAAAAATTAAATAGGCTTTTAACAGATTGAGAACTAGATTCGGCCTTAATTGTGTCGAACAAATCACGGGCCGACAGCATGCTGTAATATAAATCGGCCCATTATTGGCCCATTCAGGTGACGGGCCATTAACAGGGTGAAATGTTTTTGGGCCTTGGCTTACCCAATTACATGACGGGCGGGAAGCAGGCCGGATGTATAACGGGCCTAAATTAGGCCCAATACTCTCAAGGGCCTTTAACGGGCTGATAGGCAGTTTGGGCTAGAATGTATCCACGAGGACTACGGGTCGTTAAGAGGCCGAAAGTAACTACAGATCATAATTAGGCCCAAGTGCAACTCGGGCCTTTAAATGGCCAAAAGTGAAACCGGGTCGAAAGAGGCCCATATGTAGACAGGGCTGCTAATAGGCCGAAACTAGTATCGGGCCGAACTGTTAAACGGGTCATTAAGAGATCGAAGAGCAAATCAAGCCGCGAATGGGTCCAATGGCACAGTACTTGTTAAAAGGGTCGTATCTGTTATGGGCCGTAATTTGGCCCAAGAAATAAAAGTCGGTTAACAGGTCGGATCAGGTGTGGACCGTAATTTGGCCCAAAGTACTGCAGGCTTTTAACAGGCCGGATCTGGCATGGACCGTAAAATGGCCCAGAATATTGCAGTCATTTAACGGTCCGTATCTGATGTGGGCTATGATTTGGTCCAGAAAATGTTAGGCTGTTAACAGGTTGGCCCATTAGATCTGACGAAATATTGTGGGCCTGTCCCTGCGCCGGCTTTTAGACCTATATGGGCCTCTATTGGGACGTCCCACGTGTCAATATTTCATTGGCGATTATTGTCAAATGGTTGGTTGACATCTGTACCAACACCGAGCTGACACATGGTTCGTCGGCGAATGAGAATTATACACGTGGAAAATCGCCATTGGTCCGGGCTATTAACGGGTTATCGGATCCAAACCGGAACTCGATAGCTTAACGACGACCCGTTATGGTGGATGCCACGTGTCGGTCATCCTTGACGAAAGCACTTCTATGACGCGCAATTTATCGTCATGGAAGTAGACACTTCCGTTATGATAATTTTGGTAATGTCATGGAACATGTCTACGACAGTACAGGTATGACTATCTTGATTCTGTCATAAAACCGTCATGGATGTACATGCATGATAGAAAACGTGACCTACTGTGACAAACACGTATCATCACGGAAGTGTATTTTTTGTAGTGTTTGTGGCATCTTTCATATGGTGTCTACCTTCCATTGCATTGCTTCTAATTTATTAAAATGCCTTCTGCTAGGTTTACACATCGTAGTTCTGATTATCTCATGCGGTCCTATTTTTTGTACATATTACATCCTCCTCTCATGTGGTTGTCTAATGTCAAAGTTCAGTTCGTCTGTATCATGCATCAATTTGTTCTGAAGAACTAAATTTTTATTCCTTTTTCTTGTCGGCTTGACTTGACATGGCACAGAGAAAGAGGAAGGAACACAGAATGGCAGGGGATGGTGTTAGTACTCAGAACACACGAAAATGGAAGCGGAAGAATTATGCAGATTCTGTTGGTACTGATGGTGCAATAGAAAGTCAAAGTCCACCGAAAAACTGTACAACCATGGTATCCCATGCTACACCAGCTGCAAAACAATCCAAAGTCCAAACACAAACTAATAGCTGCCACCAAACAAGCAGCGACATCCCTAGTTGTTGCAACACCTTCAGCTCCACGAGTTACTCGTTTGTCAACTCAGTTAGCGGCAAGTTCCCAAGCTCCCTTGCCACCTGACACTACTTCCGAAGCACTCTTGACACAAGACGAGTTGGCAAGATCATATGAACCTTGTGAGCTTCAACAACAAGAAGGTAGTTGCTGGAGTCAAGTTATAGTTGCATGCTTCTTTATATGTAGTCTCATAGTTTGATGTACACTCACACTTCCTATGTTCGTTGTTGGACTAGCACCTAGGCGCAAGAGGAAACAGACATCAGGGATAATGCTCAAGAGGTTAACTAAATCTAGAGGAGGAAGAATGGAGATCCGTTTTGAGGCAGGTTTAAAAAGGCCACGTGATGCTACAGATTTAACCAAGTTAGTATCAGAGGCAGCGGTTGCCGTTAGGTGTCATGCACGTCCTCCCAACACGGATTCAATACAGGAATGACAAAGATGAAACCCAGTTCAACACCTTCCTCGAACATTTATCTGTAAGTATGGTTATGTATGGAAAGTAGTAATATCATGTTGCTCTATCCCATACTTTTTAGGTTGCTGGTGATGAGACTCCCACAATTTTCAACAGATGAGGTTCAAGTTGGATAGCCAAGATGAATCAACCAGACAAGCATGCACCCATGTTTTCAAGTCTTCTCTGCGACGGTATTGGTATAACTTGAGGAAAATCACTTTGAAGGCAAGGCTAACAGTAAACTTGCCCAAACTTCTCTAGTGAAAAATATATCGGATGAAGACTCGAGATGCCTCGTTAAACACCGGTCTGATCCAAATTATCAAGTATGTTATATATATGTGATCAGGTCACATGTTGAACTCCTATTTATGCACGTGCCTCACAAATCTATCTTCTTGTAGGTGAACTATTCAAAGAACAAGGCCAACCGTACAAAAGTGAAATTCCAACACACGACAGTATCTCGTAGCTATATTGCAGAGTGCGAGGCTCTTGTAATTAGCTATTGTTTCACTCTTTTAGATATGCATATTATTAGATCTGTATTGACTTGTTCCAAATGCGGAGGAAAGCCCGCAAGGACCAAAAGTACCTGAACCAAATGCTGTGGAAATCTTCAAGGACTATCACATCAGCAAGACGAAGGCATGACTACACTAGTCAAAGTCGCTGTTGTAAGTCCTTAATCCTCATGCCTTTTAACTACTACTTACTCTGACTTGTGCATTGAACTGCACAGTTTGCAACTAATGTCTATTACTCTTTTCAATTTTATACACAATTGTCTTAGCATATCATTGCACCTTACCAGGTTTAAAAGAGAGGAGTGATGTTCCTTTGATCTTGATCTGTAATCTAGTTTCGTGCTGGACTTGTCTACACAATGTTACAATTGCATGTTTGTTTGTTCTTGGTTGTTTTATGATATGAATGATGTCATACAATGATTACCGTATTATAAACTCTGTCTCTTTACCCTTAGCTATCAATACAATGTGAAGAAATAGACAATACATTAGCGATGGTACATGGTCATTGATGTCGGCTAGGACTATGTCGGTACTTCCCCAAAGAGGAAGGGATGATGCAGCATGGTGATGGTAGGTATTTCCCTCAGTGATGAAACCAAGGTTATCGAACCAGTAGGAGAACCAAGCAACACAACGTAAATAGCCCCTACACACAAATAACAACCACTCGCAACCCGACGTGTTAAAGGGGTTGTCAATCCCTTTCGGGTAATGGCGCCAGAAATTAGTGCGTGGACGGGAGAAAGTTGTAATAGATTGAATAAATAGATCGCAAATAAAATAAAGTGCAGCAAAGTATTTTTGTATTTTTTGGTTTAGTAGATCTGAAAATAAATGCAAGAGAAAAGTAGATCGCAAAGGCAAACATATGAGAAAGAGACCCGGGCCGTAGGTTTCACTAGTGGCTTCGCTCTAGAAAAATAGCAAACGGTGGGTGAACAAATTACTGTTGGGCAATTGATAGAACTTCAAATAATCATGACGATATCCAGGCAATGATCATTATATAGGCATCACATCCAAGATTAGTAGACCGACTCCTGCCTGCATCTACTACTATTACTCCACACATCGACCGCTATCCAACATGCATCTAGTGTATTAAGTTCATGGAGAAACGGAGTAATGCAATAAGAACGAACACATGATGTAGACAATATCTATCTATGTAGAGATAGACCCCATCATTTTATCCTTAGTAGCACCGATACATACGTGTCGGTTCCCCTTCTGTCACTGGGATCAAGCACCGTAAGATCGAACGCACTACAAAGCACGTCTTCCCATTGCAAGATAAATGGATCAAGTTGGCCAAACAAAACCCAAATATCAGAGAAGAAATACGAGGCTATAAGATATCATGCATAAAAGAGATCAAAGAAACTCAAATACTTTCATGGATCTAAAAAGATATAACTAATCATAAACTCAAAGTTCATCAGATCCCAACAAACACACCGCAAAAAGTGTTACATCATACAGATCTCCAAGAGACCATTGTATTGAGAATTAAGCGAGAGAGAGAAAGGAAGCCATCTAGCTACTAACTACGGACCCTAAGGTCTACAAAGAACTACTCACGCATCATCGGAGAGCACCAATGGAGGTGGTGAACCCCATCCGACATGGTGTCTACATTGGATCTGGTGGTTCTAGACTCTGCGGTGACTGGATCAACATTTCATCGACTCCCCTGGGGTTTTGGGAACATTGGGGTATTTATAGAGCAAAGAGGTGGTCCGAGGGGCACCCGAGGTGGGCACAACCCACCAGGGCGCACCTGGGCCTCCTGGCGCGCGCAGGTGGGTTGTGCTCTCCTCGGAGCACCCCCAGGCGCAGCCAGGGCCCATTAGGTGTATTTTGGTCCATAAAAAATCTCCATAAAGTTTCGTGGCATTTGGACTCCATTTGGTATTGATTTTCTGTGATGTAAAAAATATGCAAATAACAGCAACTAACACTTGGCACTATGTCAATAGGTTAGTACCAAAAATGATATAAAATGACTATAAAATGATTATAAACACATCCAAGATTGATAATATAACAACATGGAACAATCAAAAATTATAGATACGTTGGAGACGTATCAGTCATATGTTTGGAACCTGGTTTTATTATGTACTTTGCAGTAAAATACAACTAATATTTTACAGGGGTTCACCGGAATAAGTTATGTATATAGACCAAAGCTATTTTGTTTGGTTTTGCTACCTTCTTAATATCTTCTATTCTGATGCTACTAATGTGAAAACTCAACTTTTCAGAAAGTTATGGAACAAATGGTGGAACCGTCACCTTCTGAAGGTGACGAGGCAACTATAATCGCAATGTCACGTCTTGCTGCAGTGGGTCAATACCTGTCCACTAACAGTGCCAAAAGCACGTTCATGCGTAATACTAGCTTGGTTGTTAAGGCAATCTCATCCAAACTGCCTCATGATCAAGATATGCAAGTTGAAAACAATGTTATATCTGCGCTCCAGACACAAGTTCATTCCCTAACAGTGACCCTTTGTGAAACAAGGACAACCATTGTTCGATGTCGTCAAGATATGCATGGTTTTGAAACTAGACTATCAGACATTTGCTATATTGTTCAGGTGCCTAGGAGAAATGAAGGTGAAGGTTATTGTGCTCCATCGGACAGTATAGCATGAAAACGTAACAGTCAGGTCAAATGAACTAAGCTTCTGAACTTCTGGTGGTGCATTTATCTGCCGGGCTGTTAACTTTTATGCCATCCTTCCTTTTCTTTTATGGTTGTAACTTGTTTTGTTGCTCAAGAAAACAACAAGCCATTTTTGTGTAGTGTAGGGTGTTCCCTATATTTGCACTGGTGGCGAACTTTGATGCCCAGTGGATGTAATCTGTGCAATCGCCTTAATAGCCTGGCGTTAGTTTCTCGCTTATTTATTTCCCTAGTCTTCTTTTTCATTGGTTTGCCAGTGGCCGCAACAACCATGGGCCATATACGGACTGTGGTAACATTGAGCCTGCTACGGGGCATAGGATCCATGGGCCTCCTACGGGCTGTAGAATCAGTGGGCCGCGGGCTGTCGGATAAATGGGCCCACATGGGCCGTAAATCGACATAATTGGTAGCGGGCCAGCACGATAATGGGCCGTTAACAGGTCGGAAGACAGCAAAGGCTTAATTCTATCACAGGCATAACGGGTCATTAATGGGCCAGAATATAGAACGGGCTGAAAATAGCGCAATGGGTTAACAGGCCACAAACGGGCCGATTCTAAACACGGGCCGACATTGGCCCGTTAGGGGAACAAACCAGTAATGGGCCGGAAGTAATCGAGGGTCGGAAAGGAGCCCAAGAATGTATGGGCTGTCAGTAGGCCGAAAGCTAACATGGGCTGAAAACGGCCCATTTGTATCATGGGTTGTTAGTGGGCGTAAAGAAATTTACTGTTTATTATGGGGCAGAGTCACCGTGGCCCATTAAAGGGCCCAAAGATACGAAAGGCAATGTATGGGCCGAAAGAGGTCATGGGCCATACATGGGCCGAAAATGAAATGGGCTGGTATTATACTGGAGGGCCCACATGACGCTGTTGGGACGATTTCGAGAACACCATAACGGGTCGTGAGTTACCGGGTCATAAAATGGGCTATGGCTATATGCGAACAGACCGTTCACAGGCTTTTCATGGGCCGGCCTGCTAGCTTTTGACCAAGACAAACGGGTCGACCTCTGTAAGCTAAATGGGCCATTGTTAGGCCGTAGCACGCCTCGACATATCATAGGTGCCTATCTGACCCAATGACGAGCTGACACGTATTTCCTCAGGCCAATGAGAATTTTTCACGTGGAAAATCGCCATTGGTTCTTGCTATTAACGGGTTATCGGATCCAAAACCGAACCCGATAGGTTAACGGCGATCCGTTACGGTCGATGCCACGTGTCAGTTACCCTTGACGAAAGCACTTCCATGACGCATCGTTTACCATCATAGAAGTGAACACTTCCATGATGATAATTTTGGTATTGTCACAGAACACTTCTACGACAACACAGGTATAACTATCTTGATTCTGTCATAAAATTGTCATGAAAATGTTGTGCCCCCGATTGGTGGGTCAAGGGGAGGACGAGGGCGTGCGTCCCGCACTTCCACACCCTACCAGTTTTGACACAAACACGGCCCAGTTTGGGCCGAAAATGGGTCGGGAAAGGACACTCATCCATTTACGTTGGCATGTTGAGCCGTGATTTTTGTCCGTTTCAAACCAAACATACATAAACGGACCAAATGCGGTCGCACGTTGGAGTTTGACACATTCGGTCTATCGTGCGGTTTTTTTGCGTAGTAATACGTCTCATTAGTAAAATAAAAATTTATTTACAAGCCAAATAAACATCGATATTACAGGACCGAAAAGATAGGCTAATCCTATGCAAAAAGACAGCGTTGTCCCTCTTTACTAAGGAAGAGACGATAGATCACCCTCTCCATCCGAGCTCGACGCAGCTTCATCGCTCATCAGCAGCTTTACGGACCTTCAAAGTAGTTTGCATGAAGCAAAATCATTGCCGTAGAAAGAATCAGACCGGGGCAACATGTGCCCGGACATGCCATCGAACTTCAGAACTAACACCCCCGCACGACTACGACGTCGAAGGAGGAAACCAGAAGCACAAGATGCACTATCTTTCAGCTGTCACTTACGTAGACAACCGTCTACGCGTACTCCTGAATGACAAAACCTCCCTGCTCCACCATGACGTCGGAGACAACGCTGCAGCGACGGGGATAGAGAAGAAGGAGAGACACACCTGATGAAGTCGTAGCCGTCGCCTCGCCTACACCATCCATGAACCACAACGCCTTCGATCTAAAGGATCAGCAAACACATGATGCCATCAACTTTGAGACGCCGCCATGAAAAACCCCACCGACGTGGGAGTGAACTTAAAACAGATTTATTCGTCCGGACGCCGCTCCCACTGTAACACCCCAGATATGACTTTCCCAATATGTATTTCAACTCTTGCCGTTTCTGGCGTTAAGTTAATTTATTTTCTCGGGTTCGGGTCTTTGTCTCCGTGTGTTGTTATCGTTGTCATGTGTAACACCCCGGGTGTCATGCTGCAGTAAACTCCTATTAATGGTGCTACATCATCATAATTAAAAATTTGCTAATCATCACTTTGTCCCAAACCGACCTCAAATTCAAATTTAAAAGACAAGTCAAAATTATTTCTCCTCAAGCTATAAAACTAAAATGTGCGAATAGTTCTATACAATTTCCTTGATCAATGTCATGTTTAAACCAACTTGGTTTGACTCACAAATAAATTCCTAGGAAATTAATAAGTGGTACAAAAGCATTTAAATTGGCCTTTTCAAAATAAGAAAATATTTATAAATTTCCAAATGATGTGAAACATTGTGTGTGGTCTCAAAATATTGCCTACTAATTACGTGCCAAATTTCAAGTTGAACTAAATTTAATTACTTTGGCAATTAAGTAGAAAACAGTATAGAATTAATAAAACAGAAAACTTGAAAAAAAAAATGGGCCAAGTGCACACTGTGCACTAGAAGCCTAGTGCTACAGTAGCGTGGCCCAAGCCCACCAGGGCATTCTCCATCTTCCTCTGTACAGGAAGCAGAGACCTGTGCGTGGCACACATCCACGCCTCCATGGCCGCCGTGTCGACCATCCGGCGAGCCCCCGCGGTGTACAAGACCATCCCCAAGCCCTAGGACAAACCCTAGACGCCCAGTTCCCTTGTTTCCCCCTCGCACTCGATCTGGAAGAGGAGCCAAAGCTTCCGGTGCCGCGCCATAGTCGTCATCATGGCCGCCGGCCTCCCCTTGCTGCACCAAGGTGTCCAGAAGCCTCCTCGTGGTCGTCTCCTTCGTCCCCACCAAAGAACCCGAGCCAGGCCGCACCGTACGCTCGGGATCGAGCCGGTTTCTCTGCCACGGCCGCGGCATCTCGCCGTCGATCTACACCACCGCGCCACCCCGGCCGTCACAAGCACGTCCCCGACCTCCCTCTCGGTGAGCTGCGCCGATTCCCCCTGTTTTCACCTTTGATCCATCGTCATAGGCCCTGTTTTCCATTGTGCCCGGAGCTCCGCGCGTCGCTGGTCTTGTTCGGCTGCTCCCTGGACACCCGCCCGCGTGTGAACCTCCACGGCTTGGCCGTCCCCAAGCGCGCACTCGACCGCCCCTGGCGGCGCCCTTGCCTAGCCACCCGTGCGCTGCGGCCGCTGCGCCCCGCGCCCATCCCAGGCGCCCACGCCCGTCTGCCTGCTGCTGGCACTGCTGTTGTCTTCTGCTACTGCGGCGCAGCCGATGCCTTTGCTTACTGCTAGCGCCTGCTACTTTGCTGTTGCTCGTGCCACCGTTGTTGCTGCTCTCTGCACCGGCTCATTGCTGCTGCTGCTCCTAATCCCTGCCGCTACTGCTCTTTGCTACTGCGTGCTGCTGGCAATGCAGGCCATGGCCGCTATGCACTCATACGTGCATGTATCTTCTACTACCCAGCAAGGCCGCCCCATTAGATTAGTCTAGGAATAGATTAGGTTAGTTTATTTGTTTAGTTAGTGAGATGTGTAGATGACATGTGGCCCTTTCTAGATTAATTTAGTCTGGCTACTTTTATTAGCACATGTGACACTGACATGCGGGTCCCCTAGAGATTAAACAAAAATCAAATTACCTACTATCTATGACAATTGGGTCCCGTCGGCACTGTTGACTTTGACTAGTCAACTCTGACTGGGCTGTTGACTTTGACTCTAGCCCCACCTGGCAGTCAAACAGCCACACTGGTAGTGTACACACTCTGGGTACATCTTGATTTTAGTCATTTATTTTCGAAATAAAAGTTTTCCATAAAATCTTTTAATCTTTGAACAATCATATTAAATAAACCGTAACTCGGATGGAAATAATTTATATATGAAAGTTGCTCAGAACGACGAGACGAATCCGGATACGCAGCCTGTTTGTCCGCCACGCATCCCTAGCATAGCAAACCTGCAACCTTCCCCCTCCGGTTCGTTTATCCGAATATGCCAAACACCGGGAATACTTTCCCGGATGTTTCCCTTTTCGCTGATATCACCTATCCCTGCGTTAGGTCACCCCTAGCACAACGTATTGCCGCGTCGTACTTTGTGTTACATTTGATTGCTCTATTATTTATTGTGTTCCCCCTCCATTACTTCTTTCCGGTAGACTCCGAGTCCGTTGCCGATGTTCGTGTGTTCGACTACATCGAAGACGACCCCTCCTACTTGCCAGAACAACCAGGCAAGCCCCCCCTTTGATCACCAGATATCGCCTATTCTTCTCTCTACTGCTTGCATTAGAGTAGTGTAGCATGTTACTGCTTTTCGTTATCCTATCCTGATGCATAGCCTGTCCTTGCTACTATTGTTGTTACCTTTACCTGCAATCCTAAATGCTTATTATAGGATGCTAGTGTTCCATCAGTGGCCCTACACTCTTGTCCGTCTGCCATGCTATACTACTGGGCCGTGATCACTTCGGGAGGTGATCACGGGCATATGATATATACTTATACTGTTACATTACTTATGATACTGTTCGGAGATGGGGGCTGAAGGGGCAGGTGGCTCCATCCAGGTAGTGATGGGCTTGAGTTCCCGACGGCCCCCGACTGTTACTTTGAGGCGGAGCGACAAGGCAGGTTGAGACCACCTAGGAGAGAGGTGGGCCTGGCCCTGGTCGGCGTTCGCGGATACTTAACACGCTTAACGAGATCTTGGTATTTGATCTGAGTCTGGCTACTGGCCTATACGCACTAACCATCTATGCGGGGACAGTTATGGGCACTCGACGTCGTGGTATCAGCCGAAGCCTTCGTGACGTCAGCGACTGAGCGGCGCGCGCCGGGTTGGACCGCGTAACGCAACTTCCTTTGTAATGGAGGTTGCTAGGTTTGCTCACCGGCCGCGTTCGCAACATGCAGGTGTGCAAAGGGCGATGGGCCTAGACCCCTGCGCCATAGGATTTAGACTGGCGTGCTGACCTCTCTATTGTGCCTAGGTAGGGCTGCGACGTGTTGATCTTCCGAGGTCGGGCATGACCCAGGAAAGTGTGTCCGGCCAAATGGGATCGAGCGTGTTGGGTTATGTGGTGCACCCCTGCAGGGAAGTTAATCTATTCGAATAGCCGTGATCTTCGGTAACAGGACGACTTGGAGTTGTACCTTGACCTTATGACAACTAGAACCGGATACTTAATAAAACACACCCTTCCAAGTGCCAGATACAACCGGTGATCGCTCTCTCACAGGGTGACGAGGGGAGGATCATCGGTTAGGGTTATGCTATGAGATGCTACTTGGAGGACTTCAGTTTACTCTCTTCTACATGCTGCAAGATGGAGGTGGCCAGAAGCGTAGTCTTCGACAGGATTAGCTATTCCCCTCTTATTCTGGCTTTCTGCAGTTCAGTCCACCGATATGGCCCTTTACACATTTACCCATGCATTTGTAGTGTAGCTCCTTGCTTGCGAGTACTTTGGATGAGTACTCACGGTTGCTTTCTCCCTCTTTTCCCCCTATCCCTTCTACCTGGTTGTCGCAACCAGATGTTGGAGCCCAGGATCTAGACGCCACCTTCGACGACGACTCCTACTACATCGGAGGTGCCTACTACTACGTGCTGCCCGCTGACGACGACCAGGAGTAGTTAGGAGGATCCCAGGCAGGAGGCATGCGCCTCTTTCGATCTGTATCCCAGTTTGTGCTAGTCTTCTTAAGGCAAACTTGTTTAACTTATGTCTGTACTTAGATATTATTACTTCCGCTGACTCGTCTATGATCGAGCTCTTGTATTCGAGCCTTCGAGGCCCCTGGCTTGTAATATGATGCTTGTATGACTTATTTTATTTGTAGAGTTGTGTTGTGATATCTTCCCGTGAGTCCCTGATCTTGATCGTACATGTTTGCGTGTATGATTAGTGTACGGTCAAATCGGGGACGTCACATCATGCATCTCATATCATGTCATCATGTGCATTGCATTTGCATACGTGTTCGTCTCTTGCATTTGAGCATTTTCCCCGTTGTCCGTTTTGCATTCCGGCGCTTCGTTCTCCTCCGGTGGCCAATTCTACCTTTCTTTCGTGTGTGGGGATTAAACATTTCCGGATTTGACCGAGACTTGCCAAGCGGCCTTGGTTTACTACCGGTAGACCGCCTGTCAAATTTCGTATCATTTGGATTTCGTTTGATACTCCAACGGTTAACCGAGGGACCGAAAAGGCCTCGTGTGTGTTGCAGCCCAACATCTCTCCAATTTGGCACAAAACCCAGCTAACTCTGCTCCATCATCTAGAGCGTTCGATCACGATTGCGTGGCCGAAAACCGCACCTCATTTGGACTCTCCTAGCTCCCTCTATGCCTATAAATAGGTCCCCCTCGAAATATCCTGGATCCCCTCTCCCCGAAACCCTAGATCCATCTACACCCACCGCCGCCGGACAAAACCACCGCCAACGGACATGTCCAGTTCCACCCGGCCGCTGCCACGTGTCGCCACCTGATACGCCGCCACCCGATGCCCACTTCGCCGCCGTGCAGGCCCGCCTGGGCCCGGGGAGAGCCCTCCCGGCCCACATCACCGCGCCCCGCCACCCGTTGCCGTCCGCTTCCCGCGCCGCCTCGCTCCGCCTCTCGCCGTCCTGCCGCGCCGCCCCGCTCCGGTGGCTGCCGCCCCGGCGCCCAGCCGCCGCAGCCGCCCGATCCGGAGCCGCGGAGGACGCCGGCGAGCTCCTCCGACTCCGGCCTCCTCCTTCCCTCGCGCCCGGCAAGCTCCACCGACTCCGGCCGCCGTCGTCCTCGTCTCCTCCGGCGAAGCTCCGGCGCCAGCCATCCTCGAAGGGCGCGCCACGATCCAGATCTGGGCGTCTACAGTGAACCCTAATTTTTCGCGAGGTTGTTTTTTTTTCTGTCCTGGAATTGCAGATCCATGTGCCCATGTTCGAGGCCTCGTAACTTTGCATCCGTAGCTCTGATTCATGCATATAGCATATCAAAATGTTCATCTCTGAGAGTACATCATTTCGTTCCATTGCATCATTTTCATTTGAGTTTATCTTGATGCCCGAAATGCTGTTAGAAGAGGCCACTTGAGTTAATTGTCAGATCTGCTACTTCATCTTAGACATTTGTCATTTTTGTCATGATTGTTGTGTGCATGATATGCCCATGAGTTCTACATATGTTTTGTTAAGGGTTTTGTCATCTTTCCAGAGGTGTAACCCATGTATTTTTGTGATGTGTGTAATGGCTAGTGCAAGCTTGCAAAGTGAGGCACCCGGTAAATCTGTTT
The DNA here is from genome assembly GCA_034509565.1 of Triticum monococcum. Taxonomy (NCBI): domain Eukaryota; kingdom Viridiplantae; phylum Streptophyta; class Magnoliopsida; order Poales; family Poaceae; genus Triticum; species Triticum monococcum. The sequence continues at coordinate 484,453,155 of CM067843.1, forward strand.
TCAGGGACTTAGTAATTTCACAAAGTCCTGGGATTGTTTAGCTCATGATGCCATATGTTCAGGTTGTTTCCTAGTGATCCGCACCTCTTTTGAGGATGATCAGTAAAGGAGTTTTGTTAATATTGTAGTGCTCTATCCATCCATGTCTTTGTTTGCATATATGGAACACCTAACTTGAGTCAACCGAGCTCTACTTTTGCTTCGTTGTGAATCTGGGCAGATCGTCAACTTGTTTGCGATTTTGCCGATGTTATTGTAGTTCATCCGTGCATGCTATGCCATTGTTCTTGCCATGTCTGGCTTGAATTTTGTGCCTTCTTAATGGATGTATGCTTGTCTTGCCATGACTTGCTCCGTGGTGAGTGCATCGAGCTCGTAAACATGCCTACTTGAGTTATGTTTCAGCATGTCCCAATTTTCACTAAGTCTGAAAACTGATTATGTTTTTGCTATGTTCGTGTGCTTGTTAGTATATTTTCGGATCCCTTTTGGCTCAAGGTCACTAAGGGACTTTTGTTAAGCTTGTTGAGTAGCTCCATGCCATGTTTTTCTTTGTCATGTTCAGGTCCTGTAGCATATTGTTTTGTTGCTCCGAAGAGGGCTATATGATCTAAAATTTCAGACAAGTGTTAATTTCACTAAGTCTGAGATCTGTTTACCATTTGTGTTTTTGCCATGCTTGTTTGAACCTCCTAATGGATGAATTGGCCGTAGCTCAGTGCTAGACTTTTGTTAAGCATCTTGAATGCATCCCTGCCATGTATTTTGTTGCCATGTTTGAGTGATGTAGCATGTTCATCTCATTGCATTTAGATGCCTACTTGCTGTAAATCGCAGACCGGTGTCATATTTGAATCTCTTGCCATTTCCAAACCGTAACTCCGATTCCGGTGATCTTTATATCGTTTTCAAGCGATTTCATCTCATATTTCTAGTGGCACACTTGGATTTCCAAGTTGAGGCCAGGTTCATGCATTTCCTGTCATATCTTGCATTTGCATCCCGCATAGCACACCATGGTTGCATCATCTTGTTTGGTCCTTGCACGTGGTTGATTGTGTTCTTGTTACTTGTTTGTCTTGTTTGGGTAGAGCCAGGAGACGAGTTCGCTAACGAGGAGCCCGTTGAGTTTTCTTTCAAGGATCCAGTCAACTCTGACAACCTTGCAGGCAAGATGATCATACCCTCGAAATCACTATTATCTTTGCTATGCTAGTTTGCTCGCTCTTTTGCTATGCCAATGCTACGATGCCTACCACTTGCTTTCAAGCCTCCCAAATTGCCATGTTCAGCCTCTAACCCACCATTGTCCTAGCAAACCGTTGATTGGCTATGTTACCGCTTTGCTCAGCCCCTCTTATAGCGTTGCTAGTTGCAGGTGAAGATTGGAGACCGTTCCTTGATGGAACATTTATTTACTTGTTGGGATATCATTATATTGCCATGTTATCTTAATGCATCTATATACTTGGTAAAGGGTGGAAGGCTCGGCCTCTCGCCTAGTGTTTTGTTCCACTCTTGCCGCCCTAGTTTCCGTCATATCGGTGTTATGTTCCCGGATTTTGCGTTCCTTACGCGGTTGGGTTATAATGGGAACCCCTTGATAGTTCGCCTTGATTAAAACTTTTTCAGCAATGCCCAATATTGGTTTTACCATTTTCCACCTAGTCTCTTTTTCCCTTGGGTTTCCGGAGCCCGAGGGTCATCTTATTTTAAACCCCCCCCCCCCCCCCCCCGGGCCAGTGCTCCTCTGAGTGTTGGTCCAAACAGAGCCACTTGCAGCGCCACCTCGGGGCAACTCGAGGGTTGGTTTTAGTTGTACGTAGTGTTTATCTGAGTGTGCCCTGAGAAAGAGATATGTGCAGCTCCTATCGGGATTTGTCGGCACATTCGGGCGGTGTTGCTGGTCTTGTTTTAACCTGTCGAAATGTCTTGTTGTACCGGGATACCGAGTCTGATCGGAATGTCTCGGGTGAAGGTCTATTCCTTCGTTGACCGTGAGAGCTTGTCATGGGCTAAGTTGGGACCCCCTGCAGGGAATTGAACTTTCGAAAGCCGTGCCCGCGGTTATGGGCAGATGGGAATTTGTTAATGTCCGGTTGTAGATAACTTAAACCTTAACTTAATTAAAATGAATCAACCGAGTGTGTTACCGTGATGGCCTCTTCTCGGCAGAGTCCGGAAAGTGGACACGGTGTTGGAGTAATGTTTGCGCAGGTTGCTCTCTAGTTTCTCGCTCGCGCTTTGCCTCCTCTTCTCGCTCTCTTTTGCGAATAAGTTAGCCACCATATATGCTAGTCGCTTGCTGCAACTCCACATACATTTACCTTGCCTTCCTATTAAGCTTAAATAGTCTTGATCGCGAGGGTGCGAGATTGCTGAGTACCTGTGGCTCACAGATTACTATTACACCAGATGTAGGGCCAGATGATACAACTCCAGATGGCGCGCTTGACCTCAAGTGGGAGTACGACGAGGACTCTCAGCGTTACTATGTTTCTTTTCCTGATGATCAGTAGTGGTGCCCAGTTGGGGTGATCGGGACCATGTCGCTTGTTGGGTTATCTTATATTTTGGCGCCGTAGTCAGGCCATGAGTGTTTGGATGATGTATGTTATTTATGTACTTGATTGACGTGGCGAGTGTAAGCCAACTATGTTATCCCTTTTATTTATCTATATTACATGGGATGTTTGTGATGATTGCCTGACTTGCGACATATGCCTTCAATGCGATTATGCCTCTAAGTCGTGCCTCGACACGTGGGAGATATAGTCGCATCGAGGGTGTTATACCCACCATCCCAACGACACACCACAACCTACAAATCCAAAAGGTAACTACAGAACGGAGAAACGGGGTCCCCTCCCTCATGTCACCCAAGCAGCGGCCAAAGGGAGACGGGTCACTCTGTGCATTTCAAAACCGAACCGAAAAACCATACCGAAAATAAACCAAACCGAACCGATTTTATGGTTTTTATGGTTTCTGGTTTCGGTATGGTATGAACTTTTCATGCCGATTTGAACTTTGGTTTTTATGGTATATACCGAAAAACAGAACGGTTAACCCAATAAAGCGAAGTAAAAATAAATTTATATTTCTTGAGATGAACAACCATACAAGTTGTCATTTTTCTTGTACATGAGTCCAATTCACTAATAAGCATGTAAAATTTTCTTGTAACATAGTCATTTTTCTCTTTTTAAAATGCTAAGCATGTCCATAACCATCAATAAATGAATTAATGCATGCATATATACTTATATATATAGTCATATACTATTTGTGTAAAATAGTATGTGTTTTGAGTCATAAATTTGCAAATTATTATTACGTCATTTTCAAATTCGCGTCAACTTTGGTTTTTATGGTATATACCGAAACCATACCGAAATAATTTGATATATACCGAAACCGAACCGTATTTTAATTTTATACCGTATTTATCAAAATATTAATACCGTACAAACCAAAAATCCATATAAACTGAACCATGTAAACTGAATAAACCGAACACACAGGGTGAGACGGGGCCAGCGCCCTCGCCAGTGGAAGGAGATTGCCTCCCGCTCCTGGCGGCGGCTAGGGTACGAAAACGAATCGGGTCTGCTCTTTCATGCGTTTGGCAACGATAATATGCATTTCAGAAGTAATTCGACTCCTGTATATAAAAATCCAATTCGTACGCGCGTCATTAATTAAGAGAGAGAGAGATGCACGAGAGTCGTGGGCCGACACCGTGTAGCGGCGAAGGTCTAAAATTGAGTAATCTAGTCCATCGATCGGCGGTAGCTACGTAGTATCAGTCAATCACAGACGCCCCGAAAGCAAGTGGAGAAAAGAAACATATTCAGATGCTAGAAAGACAAGAAGCAAAAAGGCAAAACTTGTACACTAAACAAGGCACCAACAAATTCTTTGCACACCGATCCATCCTTTCACACTCGTCACCCTCCCCGCGCTCACTGTTGCCAACTCCCTCGTCACTTCACAGCTACGGTGATCGCCTGAGCATCGTCTCCGGCGCCGGCGACCAAGACAAATGACTCCTCGCGGTGAAACCGCGTCTGCTGCTTGGCGATGAACGCCTCGACTGCCCTCCGGAACTCCTCCTTCTCGTCCTCCGCACCGCATTCCTCTGGGGCCGCCGACGAGGTCGACCGCCGCCTCTGGCCGTTCTCCGAATCAGACCGACGCATATCAGGCGATCCCGCCCTCCTCCTCCCGCCATGCTTTCCGGCGCCGATTTTCTCCGACCTGCTCCGCCGCGGGGCGCGCACCGTCACGTGCACCGCCTGCTTGTCCTCGAACACCGCGTCCGTCTCGGGCGCCAGAGCCGGCGCCTCTGTGGTCGATGGCGACAGGAGCGGTGTGGCGGTGAAGGAAAGGAACTGGTCCTGGGCGTCCTGGTCGGAGGCAGAGGAAGAGGACGACGGGTCGCGGCGCGAGAAGACGTAGAGGAGGAACACGATGGCGTTGGCGATGACGAAGATGGAGCGCGGGTGGAGGAGGAGTGAGGCGGCGAGGCGGAGGGCAGAGGAGGCCGCAGACGCGGCGTAGGGGAGGCGGAGGAAGGAGCGGGAGAGGACGACGGACAGGGCTAGGAGCTCCGCCGCCCGCACGACGCGCCACACGAGGCGGAGCCGCGCAGCGGCGGACCACTCTCCGGCATCGGGGGCGACGGCGGCCATGGAGACCGGCGCGGCTAGGCGAAGAGAGTGCGTGGGTGGCAGCGGCTCTTTGGATGCTTGTGTTTGATTCGGTTTGGAGGGAGAGGTGCAGGGGTTTGGGTTGGGAAGTGAGAGGAGAGAGTGTGGGCACGCCTGTGCTGTGCCAGTGGGTTTAGGGAAGCGTGAAGTAGACGCCGCGGAAGTATCAGGAGTATATAGGGAGCCTTCAAAATATTCAAAAAAATATTCAAGTGTTTGGCATGTAGTGTTTCGTAATTTTTCGAAATTGGTAGTTCTTTGATGTGATTATAGGCAGCGGCAATGGGCAGTAAACTTTGGGAGATTCACTCTCAAAAAGGAACTCAAGCTTCTAGCAATAAAGATCAAGAGCAAATTTTCTGCAGAATTCAAGTCTTGGCTAGCTCATACTACCTTCTAACTCCATGATGATCTTGTTCCCAAAAACTGGAGTTGGATAAGCTATTTCTTCCTTTTGTATGATCTTCTTTTTAGCTTCATCCTTTCTTTCTTCCTCAATATAACATACTTTTTATTAATAAAAATTACCATATAACTATTGTTCTACGGTGTGTGCTTAAGAAAAACGAACGCAAGAGTTTATATTGGCAAAAAATTGCACTGAAAAAACATCCACTAGTTATTGGAAAAAATGGCGAAGAAGGCGTCAAACAAAGATAGATATATTTCTATTTCAACACTCCCTATTTTGCCGGATAATAAAAATGGAGCTCGACTTCGCATGATCTCGGATGGACATTAAATTTGAAAAAAAAGTAATACTTTCTTTTTTACGATAAACATGTTCATATCTTCTCATTGTGTACAAAATCTCGTGAACAAATGACATATCTATTTAGGAAAAAATAAATCAATGCTCTCAAAAACTTTCCTTTTTATTGTTTGGGCCAAGACAAAAAATATGTAATTTCTTTGTGAAACATTGCTCACAATTAGAAGACAAACAATTTTTTTGTCAAAAAGTTATACAAAATAATTTGATTGATCTTTACAGTTATTCTTCACCCGGAAGAATGGGGACTCGTCGTATTCATAAGGGATTTGACTTCCGCAAAACTACATTCACTTGATAAACAATTTTCTAAAGGGCATTCTTCGTTTGATGTCAAATTTTGACTTCCGAATGAATTGGTTATCTAGCAACTGACCTGCTAATTTGTTGCAAATTTTGGCACAACAAAATTTTGACTAGCGAAAGTGTATCGACTCGCAAGTTTTAGAAAGAATATTATATTAACATGTGGGCATGGAATGGCATTTGTGGAAGTCTTTAAAAAACAAGTTTCCAGCAATGTCATTCCATGATTAAACTTTGAGTGCATTCAAACATCTGTCAAAGTTTGTCACAAAAAGAATCTTTTTTTTTCAAAAAATCCACCCAAAAGACCCCGGATTTTCCAGTTCATGACCGAGCATTTGAGCTCGCGACCGAAATAGGACTTTCCCTATTTTTTTTCCTTTTATACTCGTATTGTTTGTACTATGATTATGATTTGGTAGTCATGTAGATCAATCGACAAAGACCTCGAATTAACCAAATTGTCAATGAAATTTATAGCCCTTGAAGCAGTAGATATATTGATTTGGTTTGTTTCTGGTAGTTGTGGATTTTTGCAAGCTAGTATCTAATTTACTTAATGTTTCAAGTTCACGTGTGTTTCTCATATCAGTTTTCATATTATTTTCCGGCTGAGAAATAAAATTTCCTAAGTAGTACTAAGAACTGCCTGATAGATCATCAAGATGCATGCTAGTACAAAACGATTAATACTGTATATAATTATTCGGCGGCTACGGATGTTGTATGTGAACAATTATTTCTAAATCAATAGGGTTTTTTTGCGAATATAAATCAATAGGGTTATAGTTGCTCTTTATTATTGAAAGCGGTGGAGGAAGCGAAGTCCTGCTTTGATTTACATGAATTTTGTAGAAATTCTAGATAGGGTTTTTGTAGAAAATTTTCCTTTAGTGTGCTTGCTTTGTAGGAATAGAATTATATTCCTATACAGGATTGATTTATATCCATCGTATTTCAAAGAAAAAGAAACATCAAGTGAGACTCAATGAAAAAAAATTATATCTTGTTAACCAAATGACTTCTCTTTTTTTATACCTATTCATAAATAAGATTTGAGATACATCACGCTTCCTGTAGCTTTCTCAATTCTTATGATATGTCGTCCCATGAACCAAAGAAAGACTAAGGGCATTTCCAATGCTGATCTGTAAACCTTCCGTAACCGTTCGGACCGCGCTGTTTGGACCGTGCTGTTCGGACCGTGAAAGTCATTCAATATCGATGTGTGTCGATCTGCGAGGCTGTCCGGATAAGATTTCTCCTGTAAACCAGAGACAAAAGTGGGGGGGGGGGGTGCGGGAGTCCGGACCGTTCCCAAGCCCGCTTCTGACCGTCCTAGCCCAGCAAAAAATGCCTCTCCTCCAGCGCGTGCTCCCCTCCGGCGCGAGCTGTCCGCATTCATGCCGCTGTAGAGCGCGCCGCTCCGCATTAAAGATGGCTCAGGGAAGACGTGACCTCACACTGCCTCTGCCATTGAAGCGGTGCACCGACTAAGGGCGTCGTCCGCTGTATGCCCGGCTGAACACGCATCCTCGCCGCATTCATACACCTTCAATAACCCCGCGTGGAAGCCGAGAAACCTACTCCGGCCACACGTCCGTTCATGAGCAGGCCAGCTTTAACTGCAATGTAGGCCGAACTCCTATCGTCTGCCCTCGATTTAAACGAGGGCAGACGTGGGGCAAGAACCACACCCCTTCGCCGCTCCCCCAATCTCCTCCTTCACCACTCTTCCGATGGCATCCGAAGAGCAGTTCTCCGGTATATAAGCCGGCTGGGTGGCCCACCGAGCCCGCTAGATACGAGCGAGGGAGCTCGCTGCTCCACCTTCCGCACCTCACCCGGCGGAGCAAGTTGCCGCCCAAGCCACCATTTGGTTCAACAACTCGCTGCTCCAGGCCCACTCGATGAGGAGTAGCAAGTTGTTCCACGCCGGCACGGGCATCATCGCTGTCATAGACGACTGCGCCTTCCGTGCGTCTGACCGCGCCTATCGTGCATGCGACCGCGCCATGCAGGCAGAGGCAGAAGCCGTGTGGTGCGGAGAGAGCGACGAGCCAGTAGACGGCACCTCCGCGTCTGCCGCCATCATCAAGGAGAAGTAGAACACAGGAGTCCACCGCCGCTTGGGTCCCATAAAGGTCACCGCCTAGGCGATACCGGCGTACACAATCGGTGTCTTGCCCAGTTCTTCTTTTTCGAGGACCTCCGTCGAACCCACATGGGCTTCACAAAGGCGGAGGCGCCGCCTTGCCCTCCTGTGTTCTACTTCTCCTTGATGATTGCGGGAGTCCGGGCCGTTCCCAACCCCGCTTCTGGCCGTCCTAGCCCAGCAAAAAATGCCTCCTCCTCCAGCGCGTGCTCCTCTCCGGCGCCAGCTGTCCGCATTCATGCCACTGTAAAGCGCGCCGCTCCGCATTAAAGACGGCTCAGGGCAGACGTGACCTCGCACTGCCTCAGCCATTGAAGCGGTGCACCGACTGAGGGCGCCGTCCGCTGCATGCCCGGCTGAACACGCATCCTCGCCGCATTCATACACCTTCATTAACCCTGCGTGGAAGCCGGGAAACCTACTCCGACCACACGTCCGTTCATGAGCGGGCCGGCTTTAACTGCAATGTAGGCCGAACTCCTACCGCCTGCCCTCGATTTAAACAAGGGCAGACGTGGGGCAACAACCACACCCCTTCGCCGCTCCCCCAATCGCCTCCTTCAACACTCTTCTGATGGCATCCGAAGAGCAGTTCTCCGGTATATAAGACGGCTGGGTGGCCCACCGAGCCCGCTAGATACGAGTGAGGCAGCTTGCTGCTCCACCTTCCGCACCTCACCCGGCGGAGCAAGTTGCCGCCCAAGCCACCATGTGGTTCAACAACTCGCCGCTCCAGGCCCACTCGATGAGGAGTAGTGAGTTGTTCCACGCCGGCACGGCGGGGAGCATGGCGGCACGGGCATCATCATTGTCATAGACGACTGCGCCTCCCGTGTGTCTGACCGCGCCTATCGTGCATGCGAACGCGCCATGCAGGCAGAGGCAGAAGCCGGGTGGTGCGGAGAGAGCGACGAGCCAGTGGCTGGCACCTCCGCGTCTGCCGCCATCATCAAGGAGAAGTAGAACACATGAGTCCACCGCCGCTTGGGTCCCATAAAGGCCACCGCCTAGGCGATACCGGCGTACACAATCGGTGTCTTGCCCGGTTCTTCTTTTTCAAGGACCTCCGTCGAACCCACATGGGCTTCACGAAGGCGGGGGCGCCGCCTTGCCCTCCTGCTGAAGCATCAGTCAGGGGTTCCACTCTGATGAGAGGTGGGTGCTGGAATTTTGTCTATTTTGGGCCTAGCCCAATAGCAGTTTCAGAAATTCCTAATAAATCCTAGAGGCCCACGCAGCCCATTCGTGCAAGATAAGAGGTGGAACTAAAGTTTAGTCTCACATTGCTAGTTTAGAGGGAGTTGGACCTCTTTATAAGGGAGGCTCTTTCCCCACATGTATGAGCATGAGAACAAGAGGGACATCCACGCGCGCTCCTCCTCCTCCGCCCGCCTCGCCATGCCATGCCTCGTCACGACACGTCGCGCCGCGGGTTGCGGGAATGAGCCGAGCCGATGTCTAAGTTTTTGCCACACACGACGGGTATATGAACGGTCACACGGGAGCTGAAACGTTTTGCTGTAGTGGAGACTAAATACGAACGGGGCACCTCTTCGCGTGCTGTCTGTTTGCTTCATCTCCCTTCATTGCTTCACCTCCCGTCGCAGCCTGTTCGTGTCCTTTTCTTGTGCCTATATAAGAGAGGTCGCTCCTCTCGAGAGAGACACACCAGAAACTCCTCTTCCTCTCGCCACAAGGTTCCGAGCACTGCGTTGCTGCTACGTTCTTCCCCATCACGGCTTGCGGCGTGCACCGCAGGTCAGGACAGTAGGCCTCCAGAACCGCACCTTTTGAGTCCTGTACGGGAGAAGGGTGATAAGGTTTTTGGGGAGCGCTCAGCGCGATTACTGACTTCTTCGTCACGGATGCCCCGGACTCCGACGAGACTTCCCCGACGTCGACAACCTTCTCGATGACATGGCTGGCGAGGACACCGACCCCAAGTCCAGTGCTGCTGCTGTCCCGTACGTGTTCTTGCTCTTTCTGTTAGAGGTACTCTCGCAGTTCTTTGGTCTAGTGTCTGTCCTATATATGTTAGGTTCTACGCCATTTATGCAACCTGTTCTACTATCTGCTTTAGACATGTTTGGTTGCAGTTCATATATGAAGATGTTATTTACCTTCTCTCTGTCAGATCGCATGACTACTTTTATCCATGTTATATTAGTCATGCTTTATCTAACATTTCTATTAATAAAATCATTTGGTAAATTTCTCATATTTCCAACAATCCAAAAAACCTTTATTATAGGCAATTTACCCCAAATGGTTTTGCTGCTTCCATGAGACCTCCTATGTTTGAGGGTATCCACTATAAGAGGTGGCGCGTGAGAGCAGTCTTGTGGTTTCAAACCATGAGTTGCTATGACGCCACGCTTGGCAAACCTGAAGGGGAGTTTGATGCCCAACAGGAACAAGCTTTTCAGAAAATGGATACTCTGTTTAAGGCTGCTCTCTTGAGTGTTCTTGGTGAGAACATAGTTGATGCTTATGCGTCAATTGACAATGGAAAAGATATGTGGGACGCACTCGAGGCCAAGTTTGGGGTCTCGGATGCCGGCACTGAGCTGTACATCATGGAGCAATTCTATGATTACAGGATGACTGAAGAGTGCTCCGTGGTTGAGCAAGCTCATGAGATACAGTCATTTGCTAGAGAACTTGAGCACTTCAACTGTATGCTACCAGACAAGTTTGTTGCCGGAGGTATCATCACCAAACTTCCTCCTTCGTGGAGGAACTTTGCTACCTTACTGAAGCATAAGAGACATGAGTTTTCCGTTTCGGATCTCATTGGTACTCTTGATGTCGAAGAAAAGCGAGAGCAAAGGACACATGTGCTCGAGGTATTGAGGGAGGATCTAGTGCCAATCTGGTACAGAAGAAGAACTTTCAGCCCCACAAGTTCAAGAACAAGGGCAAGTTTGATGGTAAAGCAAAATTTGATGGGAAAAACAAGGTTGTGCAACACACGAACTTCAAGAAGAAGAATGACAAGAAGAAAGGTGTTTGTCATGTGTGTGGGGATCCTGATCATTGGGCTCCTAGTTGCCCTAATTGCTATGACAAGCGTCATCCTGGGAAAGGCGCCAAGATTGCTAATGTCGTCATTGGAGACATTGACATGAAGGATGCTGGGTATGGTATATTTCCCACTATTTTTTCAGTATGTCATTCTCCTGATTGGTTGATTGACACGGGTGCTAATGTGCATGTATGCGGTGATATTTCCATGTTTTCGTCTTATCAGACCGCAGGGACTTCAACCGTGCTGATGGGCAACGGCTTAAGTGCTTTTGTTCGTGGTGTTGGCACGGTCGATCTGAAGTTTACTTCGGGGAAGATCGTGCGGCTGAAGAACGTGCATTATGTCCCCTCCGTCAATAAAAATCTTGTTAGCAGATCTCTTCTGTGTAGAGATGGCTATAAGCTTGTCTTTGAGTCGAATAAATTTGTAATATCCAAGTATGGAACCTTTGTTGGTAAAGGCTATGAGTCAGGAGGCCTGTTTCGTTTATCCTTATCAGACGTTTGCAATAAAGTTGTTAATCATGTTTGCAACAATAGTGAATCAAATGTGTGGCATTCACGTCTTTGTCATGTTAACTTTGGTTGCATGTCACGACTAGTGAAGTTGAACTTAATCCCTAGTTTCACCACTGTCAAGGGATCTAAGTGTCAAGTTTGTGTGCAAGCTAAGCAACCTCGTAAGTCTCACACGACTGCGGAAACGAGAAATCTTGCACCACTAGAGCTCATACATTCAGATCTATGTGAAATGAATGGTGTTTTGACAAAAGGTGGAAAGAAATATTTCATGATGTTAATTGACGACTCCTCTAGATACTACCGTGTGTATCTTCTGACATCTAAGGATGAGGCTTTGAAATTTTTCAAGATCTATAAAGCTGAAGTGGAAAACCAACTTGATCGAAAAATCAAGAGGCTTAGGTCCGACCATGTTGGAGAGTATTTTTCAAATGAATTTGATGTTTTTTTGTGCGGAACATGGTATAATCCATGAGAGGACGCCTCCCTATTCACCTCAGTCAAATGGGGTGGCCGAAAGAAAGAACCGTACTCTAACTGATTTGGTTAACGCCATGTTAGACACATCGGGTCTCTCCAAGGCATGGTGGGGGGCGATATTGACGGCATGTCATGTCCTAAACCGAGTTCCCACAAAGAACAAAGAAATAACTCCATTCGAGGAATGGGAGAAGAAAAGGTTAGAACTCTCTTATCTACGAACATGAGGTTGTTTGGCGAAAGTCAATATTCCCATTCCCAAGAAGCGGAAGCTTGGACCAGAGACTATGGATTGTGTTTTCCTGGGATATGCTTTTCATAGCATTGGCTATAGATTCTTGGTTGTAAAATCTGAGGTACCTGACATGCATGTTGGTACGATCATGGAGTCGAATGATGCGACTTTCTTTGAAGATATCTTTCCCATGAAGGATATGGCTACCTCATCTAATCAGGAGATGCCTTGTTCATTGAATCAGGAACCAGTTACAATTATCAAACCTGCCATTTCGATGGAAAACTTTGAAAGTCCTGTGGAGGAGAACAATGAAGTTCCTACTAGGAGCAAGAGACAGAGGACTGCAAAGTCCTTTGGTGATGATTTTCTTGTGTATCTCATAGATGACACTCCCAGTTCTATTTCAGAGGCCTGTGCATCTGAAGATGCTGACTACTGGAAGGAAGCTGTTCGTAGTGAGATGGATTCCATCTTGGCGAATGAAACTTAGGAGATAGCTGATCATACTTATGGGTGCAAACCTATAGGATGCAAATGGGTATTTAAGAAGAAGCTTAGGCTTGATGGTACTATTGAAAAGTACAAGGCTCGGCTCGTGGCTAAGGGTTATACCCAAAAGGAAGGTGAAGATTTTTTGATACTTACTCACCTGTGGCTCGACTAACCACTATTCGAGTTCTACTTTCACTAGCTGTCTCGCATGGTCTTCTCATTCATCAAATGGGTGTTAAGACTGTTTTCCTAAACGGAGAATTGGACGAGGAAATTTATATGGAACAACTAGATGGGTTTGTACTAGATGGTCAGGAAAGAAAAGTGTGCAAGTTGCTGAAGTCTTTGTATGGACTCAAGCAAGCACCCAAACAGTGGCATGAGAAGTTTGAAAGAACGTTAACAGCTGCAGGCTTTGTTGTAAACGAAGCTGACAAATGTGTGTACTGGGGGCGAGGGAGTTATCCTTTGCTTGTATGTTTGACGACATACTGATTTTCGGAACAAAAGTGAATTTCATTAAGGAGGTCAAGGACTTTCTATCTCGCTGTTTTGAGATGAAAGATTTAGGAGTGGCTGATGTCATTCTGAACATCAAGTTGTTGAGAGACGATGATGGTGGGATCACATTGCTTCAATCTCACTGTGTAGAAAAGATCTTAAGTCGCTTTGGCTACAGTGACTGCAAGCCCTCTCCAACACCATATGATGCTAGTGTGTTGCTTCGAAAGAATCGAAGAATTGCTAGAGACCAATTGAAGTATTCTCAGATTATTGGCTCGCTTATGTACTTAGCCAGTGCTACAAGACCTGACATCTCTTTTGCTTTTAGCAAACTGAGTCGGTTTGTTTCAAAACCAGGAGATGTGCATTGGAAAGCTCTAGAGAGAGTTTTGCATTACTTGAAAGGCACTGCGAATTATGGAATTCACTATACCGGGCACCCAAGGGTGCTTGAAGGGTATAGTGACTCAAACTGGATCTCAAATGCTGATGAGATAAAGGCCACGAGCGGTTATGTATTCACTCATGGAGGTGGCGCTGTTTCTTGGAAGTCTTACAAGCAGACCATCTTAACAAGGTCAACAATGGAAGCAGAACTCACATCATTAGATACAGCTACAGTCGAAGCAGATTGGCTTCGCTGGCTCTTGAATGACTTGTCGGTTATTGAGAAACCTGTACCGGATATCCTTATGAACCACGACAATCAAACTGTGATCACGAAAGTGAGCATCTCAAAGGATAACATGAAGTCATGAAGACACGTTCAGAGAAGGTTAAAGTCTGTCAGGAAAATGAGAAACTCTGGAGTTATTGCACTGGATTATATCCAAACGTCTAAAAATTTGACAGATCCTTTTACTAAGGGTTTATCACGTAATGTGATAGATAATGTATCGAGGGAGATGGGTATGAGACCCACAATATAAGTTGTTCACAGTGGTAACCTATTCCTTGTGATCGGAGATCCTGTGAATTAGATGTGGAAGACAAGTTGTTGATCAACTGAGAGGAGAGTATCCTTACTATTAACAATACCACTCCATGAAGATGCAATACTCTCCTAATCTGCATGACAGGTTGATGTATATCTTAATGTGTTTTAAGTGGCTCATTTAAGCAGAGATGTTGTTCTACAGAACATCTTTTGAAGAACACACCTATATCAGTCTGATTGTCAAACGTCGCAATCTATGAGAGTAGTGTTCTCTCTAGTAAACTCATGAAAGGGCACGGAGTATGACGCATAAGCTCCACCCGCGGGGAACACCCACGGTAGCCCAGTATCGGTCAAGGCTTTATGTGAAGCTAGATTCGCAGAAAATTTGCAGTTCAAGGCCCAGTCCACTGTTCAAGTTGCTTACTAGTGTAGCATAGAGTTCTAGGTGGAAATTCAACTTAACAGTCTTCACTGCAGTACCGGTATATAGAACAGTGTTTTGGAACCAAAAGCAAATTTTGTGTGCCTCTGGGATCTGGTGGGGGATTGTTGGAATTTTGTCGATTTTGGGCCTAGGCCAATAGCAGTTTCAGAAATTCCTAATAAATCCTAAAGGCCCACGCAGCCCATTCGTGTAAGGCAAGAGGTGGAACTAAAGTTTACTCCCACATTGCTAGTTTAGAGGGAGTTGGACCTCTTTATAAGGGAGGCTCTTTCCCCACATGTATGAGCATGAGAACAAGAGGGACATCCACGCGCGCTCCTCCTCCGCTGCCCGCCTCGTCACGACGCGCCGCGGGTTGCGGGAATGAGCCGAGCCGATGCCTAAATTTTTGCCACGTACGATGGGTATACGAACGGTCACATAGGAGCTGAAACGTTTTGCTGTAGTGGAGACTGAATACGAACGGCGCACCTCTTCGCATGTTGCCTGTTCGCTTCATATCCCTTCATTGCTTCACCTCCTGTCGCAGCCTGTTCGCGTTCTTCTCCTGTGCCTATATAAGAGAGGTCGCTCCTCTCCAGAGAGACACACCAGAAGCTTCTCTTCCTCTCGCCACAAGGTTCCGAGCACTGCGCTGCTGCTACGTTCTTCCCCATCCCGGCTTGTGGCGTGCACCGCAGGTCAGGACAGTAGGCCTTCGGAACCGCACCTTTTGAGTCCTCTACGGGAGAAGGGTGATAAGGTTTTTGGGGAGCGCTCAGCGCGACTACTGACTTCTTTGTCACGGACGCCCTGGACTACGACAACGACTTCCCCGATGACGACTTCTTCCCCGACGTCGACAACCTTCTCGACGACATGGTTGGCGAGGACACCGACCCGAAGTCCAGTGCTACTGCTGCTGCTGTCCCGTACGTGTTCTTGCTCTTTTTGTTAGAGGTCCTCTCGCAGTTCTTTGGTCTAGTGTCTGACCTACATATATTAGGTTGTACGCCATTTATGCAGCCTATTCTACTATCTGCTTTAGACATGTTTGGTTGCAGTTTATATATGAAGATGTTATTTACCCTCTCTCTGCCAGATCGCACGACTACTTTTATCCATGTTATATTAGTCATGCTTTATCTAATATTTGTATTAATAAAATCATTTGGTGAATTGCTCATATTTCCAACAGTGGGGAAGTGAGCCGTCCTTTGTTTTGAAGCATATATCTCTAGGCCTTTCGGCAGTCTGGTGATCAGGCTGACGGACACGAGGGAGACAAAGGTATCCACGGGCAACGATTTAGATTAGGTATTAATTATATCTTCAGAGCCGAACTAGCATCATTGATGTAAATGTATTGAAATCCGTCACGTTTGCATGAAATTCAACCATATTTACATGGATTTCGTCTAATTAATTTGAGTTGTTGTGAAAATGTGCAACTAATGTTGGATGGATGTCTCCGCATCCGTGTCCGTGAAATGGTCCCTATCCGCGGACGGATGCGGGAGGTTTTCTATGGTTGCCTGTTGGAGATTTGTAGTCTGTTGAATGAAAAGGTATCCTTAATTCGCGCGTCATCGTTCATTTGTGTAAGGCCATCTTCACCACGCGACCCCATCCTGTCTGGCCCCGTCCGTTTGGGGCAAAAGGGACAAACGAGGCGGCCCAGCGCGTGACGGTCCGGACCCATCTTGTCCGTTTTGTGTCCGGGCCGACCCATTTCGAGCGCAAACTTGTGCCTGGTTTGGGTCGCGGCGGACACCAAACGGACGCGCGCCTCGTCCGCGTCGGGGCCGCGTGGCAGGCGGCCACCTACCTCCCACCCGTCCACATCAATGCGCACAAGCGGGCGGCCCCACCTGTCATCCGCACATCGAAAGGTCGCCGTCCTTCTTTAAGTGGGAAGCGTGCACCGGTCGTCGTCCACACTGCCCCACGCCATCCCTCGGCCTCCTCGAAACCTGACAGCCCCGAACCCTAGCCCTCCATTGTCCTCGAGCTCGCCGGCCGGCCACCTCACCATGGCTTCTGGAACAGCAAGGGGAAGTACGACCGTGAGGCCGGCTCCTCCTCGGGGCGCCTCCGCGGCTCCGTGAAGAAGGAGGAGCCCGCGTCTCCGCCGCGCTCCTCCCGTCGAGCCACCGCACCAGCCCCCTTCACCATCAACCCTAGGCCCGCCGGCGAGCGCGACCAGCAGTACCTCGCGGTGGACGTGTGTCGGCGGTACTGGGATACGAGGACACCGGTCCCGTGGAGCGACGTCCACCTCCCCAACTGCTGGCACCTCAGCGCCGACCCCGATCCCGCCTATGCCCGTGAGCGGCCGCGCGCGCCGTGACAAGATCGAGCGCCGCCGCCGCCGCCTCCTCCCCGACGACCTGTACTACGACGACACGTACGCCCCGGATTCCTCCCTCTGAGACACGTGGCTCCGGGACGAGCACGACACGCGCCGCGCTTCATACTTCGCCGGCACGGTGTCGGGGCCGCGGCGGCCACGTCGAGAGGTGCGCGGGCGTACGCGTGCGCGGCCTCACGCCCACGCCGTCGCCTTCGCCGTCTCCGTCACCACCTCCACCTCCTCGCATGACAGCGGAGGAGGAGGCCCGGCTCGTGTAGCGTGTCATGGACGACTCCATGTACACCCACGACGAGCGCCAATGGGACGCCTTGGAGGAGACGATGGCACTCTCTGCCGCCGGCGACGTCGCCTTTCCCGAGCTGCAAATGGTGGAGAGGAGGGAGGAGGCGATGGAGGAGGAGCCGGTGGCCGCGTTCCACCCGGGCCTGCTGGGCCAGGGGTGGGGCTGGTCCTGCACTGCTCCGGAGATGGCCGCCGCCGTGGGTGTCAACTGGTGCGCCACTCCGCCGCGGTCACCGGAGCGGGAGGCGTCGCCACGGGAGGAGGTCGTCCAGGCACCTCCCGCCGTCCAGCCCGCCCCCGTCTACCACGCACTGTCGGCCCATCTTTGGACGCCGCCGGCCTACGTGAACCTCGTCAGCGACGACGACGACGCCGACGGCCACTGAAGACGGCAACGGCATCGACGGGCACGGGCACGAGCGCGCTGGCGGCGGCCGTTTTTTCTTTTATTTTTTATGTTTTAATTATGTTAAGTTGGATGTGAAACTGGACCGTTTTGTGGTCATGGACCCTAACTTAAATTTTAAGTTTTTTAAACTGCGTTTATTTATTTATTTTAAGTAATTTTGTTTAAGTTTTTATGTTTTTTTAAACACGTCCAACACGGACAAGATTTGGGGTGCGACCACGCGATGGGCGCACACACGACCCAACATACACAGGCGGTCACGGGCGAATCTATCAGCACCCCAAAAAAAACAAAATCCGATCAAAACGAACGTCCGTTTAGGGTCGCGCGGTGAAGTTGGTCTAAACACATTTGCTACAATATCGAGAGCAGCCACGAGTGACAATATAGCTCAGGGTCACCCAGCCACAAGCCCCAACCAGAGTGATTGTTCCTAATCACCGAGTTTTGACATTTCCCATGCGTGGCAACCTTTCCCTTGAGGCGACGAGCCCAAGAAAGCAAAGCAAAAAAGCTCCCTTGTGACCACAACCACATGGACACACACTAGCTGGCCTGCCTGTCTGTCTGAGACGGTGGGGCGTCCATCAGGCAGAGACCACCATGCACGTACGGTCAGCACCACCACCACCCAGACGCAGAGCAGCACGTCCCCTTCGCAGAGCTACTAGAAGATAGCCTTTCCTGCGCCACGCAGTCAGACCAGGGCAGAGCAGAGGGGGGGCCCTCGCAGTCGCAGGGGTGGAGTGGAATTGGTTGCGCTGCGGCCTCTCCCATCTCGCTCGGGCACGGGCACGGCAGAGGGTCACGTGGATCGTGGCAAAGCGCCTACTATGCATGGTAGAAGCAGAGGCAGGGCAGCGCACGGATTCTCAGGTGGCCGACGCAAAGCTTCGCCTTCGCTCGCCGCAGATTGGTGTCAGTGTTCCGGGCGCAGGGCGGGGCAGTTGAGGCCAACTCCACCGCGCGACCCTATTCTGTCCGGTCCCGTCCGTTTGAAATAAAAGGAACAAAAAAGATGGTCCAGCGCGCGGGAACAAACAGACTTTTATCTGCTTTGTGTCCGTTTTCGACCCATTCTCGACCCAAACTTGCGTCGGTTTTGGGGTGAAACGGACACCACGCGGACGGGCGGGACGCGCGCGCTTGTCCTTTCCTGGCCCGCCTGTCGGGGACACTAACAGTCCCTCCGCTCCCAACGCTTCACCCTCTCTCCCCGCCCCGCCCCGCCGCCAGCGCCGCCGCTATTCTCCGGCCGCCTCCACACCGCGCAGCCCCCCCCCCCCCCCGCCGTCCATACCAAACCATGTCTCGACATGGCCGCCACCACGCCCGCGCTTCCGCCGTAGTTTTGGTCGTCGATCGGAGGAGGTTTGGCCGTGGCCGTCCTTGCCGGTGGCAGAGTCGGACACGACTGCCGGCGACGTACCACGGCGGCCGAGGCAGATTCCGACGAGAGCTCCAGAGCGGCATGTAGCCGGCCGGCAACCACCCTGCTGCGTCGAGGTGATCATCGCGGCCTCTTCGCCACCACGACTGCAAGGTGTTCGACTTTTTGCCAACAAAGGTATGGACAGTGGAGACGAGTTTTTCTTCCATCACTTCCTTTGTTCATCGGACGATTCGTCGTCGGATGATGACGATCTTGTGGTGGTTGCACTGGTCGTTCACGACCATATTCAACGGCAGCTTCCTCGGTACAGGGGGTCAGTCCCTGGCCGTGCTCCCAACCTGAACCGCAACAGGGAGAGAGGCCACGCCCTGCTCTATGCAGATTACTTTGCCAACACCCCGCTCTTCAGGCCGGATAAATTTCGTCGCTGTTTTCGTATGGCAAGGCATGTGTTCAATCGTATCCGAGAGGGAGTGGTTGCTCATGACCCATACTTCGAGTGCAAGACGGATGCCCTTGGCAAGCTTGGATTCTCCTCCTATCAGAAATGCACCGCGGCCATCCGCATGCTTGCATATGGAATTCCAGGCGATCTGGTGGATGAGTATGTGCGTATAAGTGAGACAACATGTCTGATGTCAATGTACAAGTTTTGCCAGGCTGTGATCGAGGTCTTTGGGCCAGAGTACTTGAGGCAGCCAACTGCCGCTGATACAGAGAAATTGTTGGCGACCAACGCAGCTAGAGGATTTCCAGGTATACTTGGCAGCATAGATTGTATGCACTGGGAGTGGAAGAACTGTCCATTTGCTAGGCAGGGCCAGTACAAGGGGCATGCTAACGGGTGCACTGTCATATTAGAAGCGGTGGCATCATAAGATCTTTGAATATGGCATTCTTTCTTCGGCATGGCAGGTTATCACAATGATATCAACGTGCTGCAGCGTTCTCCAGTCTTCGCGAGGCTTGCAGAAGGCCACTCCCCACCTGTCAACTTTGAGATCAACGGCCACCATTACAACAAGGGATACTATCTAGCAGATGGTATATATCCTCAGTGGTCAACTTTTGTGAAGACAATCTCGAAACCCCAAGGTGAGAAGAGAAAGAGATTTGCCCAAATGCGAGAGAGTGTTAGAAAGAATGTGGAACGTGCTTTTGGTGTGCTTCAATCCCGGTGGGGTATCATTCAAAACCCTGCACTGTCATGGGATGAAGGGAAGCTTTGGGAGGTGATGACTGCTTGTGTGATCATGCACAACATGATCGTCGAGGACGAGTGGGATGAGAGTATTTTCGACCAAAGATTTGATTATCAAGGTGAAAATATTGAGCCCCTGCACCAAGACCCGGCCACATTTGAACAGTTTGCCCAATTCCACCGTGAGATGCGTGATTGGCACACTGATGTGAATCTTCAAAATGACTTGGTTGAGCACGTGTGGGATCACATTGGCAACCAATAGATGTATTTCTCCATTTTATTTTCAGTCAAGACAATTTCGATTTGGTTGTAAAACTATTTTATTAAAGACAATTTCAATTGGGTTGTAAAACTATTTTAATTTTCAGACAAATATTTGGGTTCGAAAGTAGTTTTAATGCAAATTTGGGCATTTATTGGCCCTGACGGACAGGATGGGGCAAAAGGATGCGGCCGCGCGTTGGGCGCACGGCCACCGCATCCCAGGACAGGCCCGGACACGACCCCAAATCCCTACCCAAAGGGACAAAAACAGGACAAAACGGACGTCCGGATTGGCCCGAATCTGTCCCTTTGGGGCACCGATGGATACGCCCGTGTCCGGCTGTGTCCATTGGGTCGTGCGTGCGCCCACCACGCGGCTGCACCCCAAATCGTGTCCGGGGCGGACGGGATTAAAAATAATAATTAAATAACTAAAAAAGCAAATAAACGCACTATAAAAAACATAAAACATATATATGGGTTGGCCACAAAACGGCCCAGTTTCAACGGCCACTTAAAAGGCCCAAATTCATAATTGATATAATAAGAAAATAAAAAAACTCCTCCCGCGCGCTCCTGCCGCGCCTGCCGGTGCCGTGGCCGTCGCCGTCTTCACTGGCCGCCGGTGTAGTCGTCGTCGCTGACGAGGTCGACGTACTCCGGCGGCGTCCAGAGGTGGGCCGGCGGTGCATGGTGGACGGGGGCGGGCTGGACGGCCGGAGGTGCCTGCACCACCTCCTCCCGCGGCGACGCCTCCCGCTCCGGAGTGGGGCACCAGTTCACGCCCAGGTCGGCGGCCATCTCCGTTGCAGTGCACGACCATCCCCACCCCTGGCCCAAGAGCTTCTCGAACGCGGGCGAGTCCTCCTTCATTGGCTCCTCCAGGAAGGCCACGTCCCCGGCGGCAGAGAGGGCCATGGCCTCCTCCAGGCCGTCCCACTGCCACTCGTTATGCGTGTTCATGGAGTCGACCATGACACGCTGCAGGAGACGGGCCTCCTCCTCCGCTGTCATGCGAGGAGGGGGAGGGGGCGACGGAGACGGGGAAGGCGACGGCGTGGGCGTCAGGCCACGCACCCGCGTACGCCGGCGCAGCTCCTTATCCACCGCCGAAGCTGAATACATTGCTGCTGGTTCATGTTGTGCTCAATTACTTTGGATGACCCAAACTCTTAAAGATTATGGGATCTATGTGAAACATGTTCCACTGCTTTGTGACAATGAAAGTGCTATCAAAATTGGTCATAATCCTGTACAACATTCTCGAACTAAGCATATTAAAGTTCGTCATCATTTCATTCGAGATCATGTTGCTAAGGGTGACATAAATCTTAAGCATGTTCGCACTGATAAGCAATTAGCGGATATATTCACTAAACCACTTGATGAGAAAGTGTTTTGCAGGTTGAGAGGAGAATTGAACATCATTGATGCTTCAAACTTGGAGTAGGAACTCCATTGGATACCTGCAAGACATGAGCTTATGACTAATCCATGATATATCTTTTATGATGACTATCTTATGTCTTGGATATATTTGTACCTTGCATGTTGTCTAACCCATGTAGGTGCTTGGTTGAATCTAATTCCATGAGATTGCGACTCACTCACATCTTGAGCAATCTCTACATCACCAAGTCTCTACACGATGGTGGTTGAAGACAAGGACGCACAAAATCATTCAAACATATCCTTTGACAAATTCCATGTTGAGCTTCATGAATGTCATTTTTGGATACACAAGTGCTTTTCCTTGCAAGAACTAACCCATGTAGGTAGATGAACTCAAATTCCAAGTGGTGCTCCAAACTCTTGATGGGCTACATCAACCATGAGCACCCACACAAGTTCAACTACATGAGCAAGAACCACACCACCACCCAAGGTATGTTATTCCATCTTAGAGAAGTTTTACTCCAAGACATGAGTCAAAGCAACTCAATAAGATGTGAATACATCAAGATGCTTAAACAAAAATGGTAACCCCATTTTGAGCTTAAACGATGAGTATGACCTATGATCAAGTGTTCTCACTTGACTCCTAAGTCAATATACTTTAACATAGGTGACTATGTCACCGCCCAACTCTAGATGAAGTTCTCTTGTGTTCTTTCTTTGTGTTACTGCATTTGTCTCATGCTTGTTTATTTGTTCCCTTCTCTTTTTCATCTAGATCTTTCAGTCTCTTCTTTTTTCCTTTTGTTTTTGTTCTGCATTTTCTGCATTTAATTCATTGCAAATCTTTGTGAGATCCTATTAGACTAGTGAGCTGAGCTGACAAGTGTTCTCTCTGTCATTAACTCGGTTTCACCGATTTGTAATTTTCGGTCCAACCGAATCCCTTCGGTACCACTGAAACATACCACTCGGTGCCACCGATTTCGCAACAGGAAAAAAAGTTTGTCACGTAATCTATATTTCTTCTGATCCAGCTTCACTCAATAAATCTTGTCTCAATTTTATTCTTCGCTTTATGCTGAGTCTCAAGGACCAACCCTATTCGACGGATTCCAGAAAAACCTTCTTGGAAATTGATGTCAAAGGGGGAGAGAGAGATCACATCAAAGCCTATCTTCGGGGAGAGAGAGATCACATCAAAGCACTAAAGGGGGAGAGAAAGTCTCAAGGATCCCAGACGTCCCAGATAATGTATTAAGGGGGAGAAAGAGATCTCTAGGGGGAGAGATAATACTCAAGGATCCCAGATGCTTGATGTTCAAGAGGAGAGATGTCACATGTCTTTTTAGGGGGAAAGACATATTCATTTGTATCTTTCAGTTCTGATTTTCTGTTCCCTATCTTCTCCCAATATCCCATGAAAGATTCAGGGGGAGCAAGACACCCATGGGAAAGAAATCAGTCAAATTCATTACATATCTTTATTCTTGGGGACATGTTGAATTCAATGTAGTACCTAGTACTTACTCTCTACATGTCATCCCAGTCTTGGTATTGTTGTGGTTTCTTTTGTTTGCTCTAGCTAGTGGATGTACCTGTGTTATCTAACCTTGTTTGTGCAGGTTCATTCCATCCTAAGCCAACTTAAGACTACAAGGTAAGTGTATGCATCAAAATCATGAGTATGAGGAATTCTTGCCTATGTACATACTGTTTGCAAGAAGGACTCATGAGAATGAAGGTATTTTCCTTAATAATCTTTTGCTCTGATGCATATGGCCAAGATACATGTAACACATTGCCTACTCTGTCATGATTATGCTTTCACATGCTTCTATATTTTATATTCACATGATTGCATACATGTAGGGGGAGCCTATGTTTGTTACATGTCCTTCCAAAGCTTAAATTACCATTCTTTGTATCTTTATCTAAAGCTTTGATGTATGTTGCCATCAATTACCAAAAAGTGGGAGATTGAAAGCACAAGTGCTCCCTAGGTGGTTTTGATAATTGATGACAACATATCTTTTGTTGGACTAATGTTTTCACCTAGTATGTTTAAGATAAGTTCAACAATGGAGTGGCATGGACTAAAGGGTGTGGGAAGGTCTCCAAGACACTAAGGACAAAGGATTGGCAAAAGCTTGAAGTTCAAGACTCTTCATTTTACATTTTAGTGACCCAAGATCACATTGAGTCCATAGGAAAAGCCAATACTATCAAGGAGGGATGAGGTGTTGCTTAATGAGCCTCTTGCTCAAGTGCTTAATGATATGCTCCAAAACCCTCAGCTACTTTACCATATCCACAAATGACCTAAACCCTAAGCCAAACTCGGTCATACCGATTCTATCTATCCGGCGCCACCGAGTTTCACTTGTCATTTGCCACTGCCAAACCTTAGCAATTCGGTCTCACCGATGGGATCTTGGTATCACCGAGATGGCCTTGCAAACTCTCTGTTATCTGTTGCAATATCTTCGGTCCAACCGAGATACGCAATCGGTCCCATCGAGTTTTCTTGGCCAACTCTCTGTTTCGCTTATTACCCAAATCGGTCCCACCGAGTTTGAGTAATCGGTCAAACCGAGTTTTGGATTTTCCCTAACCCTAGCACATCGGTCCCACCGAGTTGTTCCAATCGGTCCCACCGAAATTCCTAACGGTCACTAGGTTTACTATTTCGGTCCGACCGAGTTTTCTGATTCGGTCCCACCGAGATTGGTAAATTGTGTGTAACGGTTGGATTTTATGTGGAGGCTATAAATACCCCTCCACCTCCTCTTCACTCATGGAGAGAGCCATCAGAACACATACACCATTCCAACTCATATGTTCTGAAAGAGAACCACCTACTCATGTGTTGAGACCAAGATATTCCATTCCAACCATATGAATCTTGATCTCTAGCCTTCCCCAAGTTGCTTTCCATTCAAATCTTCTTTCCACCAGATCCAAATCCTATGAGAGAGAGTTGAGTGTTGGGGAGACTATCATTTGAAGCACAAGAGCAAGGAGTTCATCATCAACACACCATTTGTTACTTCTTGGAGAGTGGTGTCTCCTAGATTGGCTAGGTGTCACTTGGGAGCCTCTGACAAGATTGTGGAGTTGAACCAAGGAGTTTGTAAGGGCAAGGAGATCGCCTAGTTCGTGAAGATCTACCGCTAGTGAGGCAAGTCCTTCGTGGGCGATGGCCATGGTGGGATAGACAAGGTTGCTTCTTCGTGGACCCTTCGTGGGTGGAGCCCTCCGTGGACTCGCGCAACCGTTACCCTTCGTGGGTTGAAGTCTCCATCAACGTGGATGTAGGATAGCACCACCTATCCGAACCACGGGAAAAACATCCGTGTCTCCGATTGCGTTTGAATTCTCCAACCTTCCCTTTACATTCTTGCAAGTTGCATGCTTTACTTTCCGCTGCCTATATACTCCTTGCATGCTTGCTTGATATGTATTGTGAGTATTGAAATTATGCTTAAACTCCACACAAACCGAAAAAGCTTAAAAATTGCAACTTTGGCATGAAGTGTCTATTCACCCCCCTCTAGACACACCCACTTCAAGGTCCTACAAGTGGTATCAGAGTTTTGGTCTCCATTGCCTTGGTTTAATCACCATTGGAGGAAGATGGATGTGTCTACTTTAGGGAGTCTTAGACATAGAGTGCCTATTCTTGATGGAGAATATTTTCATGAGTGGAAAAATGAGATGCTTGTAATCTTCAACCAATATCATTTGAACAAGTATATTGCTAGCCCTTGTGCACCTCACATTGATCCTTTGCATCCTACCCTAGATGAAGATATTGACATGATTCGCAATCTTAGAACTATTGAGCTCATCATTAGAGGATTGCCCAAAAACTTGATTGCTAGTTTGCCTACTCTTAATTGTGCTTATACTATATGGAAATTTCTTGAGGAACGATTTCCCGACCATTCCTTAAAAAATTTGGGTAAAATTCTTTATAAATCTATTGCCTTGAGTAAGATGAACTCTAGTCATCCTAACTTTGGTGATTGTCTGCTTGAGCTTGCCAATCTCAAGTGAGCTAAGGGAGATGTTGGAATCATTAGTGATATTATATTCGAAGCTATAAGAATTCATAAAAGTGACCATTTTGATGATCATTTATCTAATGAATTACCCTCTCTAGGAAATGATGAGTCACAAGATCATGGTGAACATGGATACTATGATGATGATAGTGACTTCAATCTTGATGATGCAATGAGACACTTTGGTCTTACGGCAAATCTTCGGGGATATGAATCAGGAGGAAAGGAATGGGTTCTTGATAGTGGATGTACTGATCATATGACCGGAGATGAAGAGATGTTCCGTGAGCTTGCTGAAAATGACGGCCCTCGAAAATATGTCACCTTTGGTGATAATTCAAAGGGTAAAGTAGTTGGCCTTGGTAAGGTGGCCATCTCACATGATAGTTCCATTCAAAATGTCATGCTCGTTGAATCTCTCGGCTACAACTTACTTTCAGTATCTAGACTTGCTGGTTTCGGTTTAAATGTCCTATTTACTGAGGTAGATTGCCAAGTGTTTCGTCGAGACAATCATAAAATGGTCTTTACCGGTATGCGTAGAGGTGACCTTTACATTGTCGACTTCTCTAAAAAGGCACAACCTAAAACTTGCTTTATTGCTAAATCCTCAAAAGGTTGGTTGTGGCATAGACGACTAGGTCACGTTGGCATGAGAAATCTTGACAAGCTTATTAAAGGAAATCATATCCTTGGAGTTAACGATGTCATATTTGATAAGGATAGACTTTGCAGTGCTTGTCAAGCAGGTAAACAGGTTGGAGGAAGACATCCCGTGAAGAACATCATGACCACAAGGAGGCCACTCGAGCTACTTCATATGGATCTTTTTGGTCCCAACGCCTACAAGAGTCTCGCTGGAAATTCGTTTGGTCTAGTTATAGTTGATGATTTTTCAAGATTTACGTGGGTGTTCTTTCTTAATGACAAGTTGCAAGTCCAAAAGATCTTCAAAAACTTCGCTAGGAAGGCCCAAAATCAATTTGACGTGAAGATCAAGAAGGTTCGGAGTGACAACGGAACAGAGTTCAAGAACATAAATGTGGACACCTTTCTTGACGAAGAAGGGATTTCACAGGAGTTCTCGGCTACGTACCCACCTCAACAAAATGGAGTTGTTGAGAGGAAGAACCGGACGCTCATCGAAATGGCAAGAACAATGCTTGATGAATACAAGACGCCGAAGCACTTTTGGACAAAAGTGGTTGAGACAGCTTGTCACGCAACAAATCCTTGTATCTTCACAAGCTACTCGGCAAGACGGCATACGAGTTCCTCACCGGTAACAAACCCCAAGTTGGATACTTTCGAGTATTCGACTCAAAGTGCTACATTCTTGATAAGCATCGTCGTTCAAAGTTTGCTCCTAAATCTCATGAAGGTTTCCTACTTGGTTATGACTCAAACTCTCACACTTACCGTGTCTACAACAATTTCACCCGAAAGGTTGAAGAGACGGTAGATGTGAAGTTTGATGAATCTAATGTCTCGCAAGTAGAGCAATTGCCAATTGATGTAGGAGACAAAGACCCTTCAGAAGCAATCCAAGACTTGCCCATAGGCAAAGTTCGTCCAACGGAGGTGAAGGAGAGTACTTCATCCGTCCAAGTGGAGGCTTCTACTTCACAACAAGGTGAACCAAGAATTGATACGGAGGCATCCACAAGTGGGACACACCAAGATGAAGAAGACAAGGAAATGCATCAAGACGAACATCAACAACCTCCTTCTCCACTACGACAAGACGATGACAACGTCAACAATGAAGAAGGCCAAGAAGAAGAACAAGATGAAGAAAATGTTCAACGAAGACCCAAGAAAAAGCTCTCATGAGTTCGAGCAAGAATTGCCAAAGATCATCCCGTCGAGCAAATCTTCAATGATATACAAACCGGGAGAATCACTCGCTCAAAAACTCGTTTAGCTAACTTTTGTGAAAACTATTCATTCATCTCTAGCATTGAACCTATGAAGGTTGAAGAAGCATTGGAAGATCCGGATTGGATAAACGTCATGCATGAAGAGCTACACAACTTTGAGAGAAACCAAGTTTGGACATTGGTTGAGAAGCCCGACGACAACCACAACATCATTCGTACCAATTGGGTGTTTCGTAACAAGCAAGATGAAGATGGACAAGTGGTTCACAACAAAGCACGTCTCGTCGCCCAAGGGTACACACAAGTCGAAGGTATGGACTATGGTGAGACATATTCTCCCGTTGCTAGACTTGAGTCCATTCGCATCTTACTTTCCTATGCTAATCACCATAACATCACCTTGTACCAAATGGACATTAAAAGTGCTTTTCTAAATGGTGAAATAGAGGAGGAATTTTATGTCAAACAACCTCCCGGCTTTGTCAATCCTAAGAAACCTAATCATGTTTACAAACTTCACAAAGCTCTTTATGGTCTTAAACAAGCTCCTAGAGCATGGTATAAATGCTTGACCAAGTTCCTTATTGCAAGTGGTTTTGAAATTGGTAAAATTGATTCTACTCTTTTTACTAAAAGGGTTAATCGAGAACTATTTGTATGCCAAATTTATGTTGATGATATCATATTTGGTTCAACTAACCCTCTCTTTAGTGAAAAGTTTGGAAAGCTAATGTCAGAAAAGTTTGAGATGTCTATGATGAGTGAACTCAAATTCTTTCTCGGTTTGCAAATCAAGCAAACTAAGGAAGGTACATTTGTCTCTCAAACAAAGTACACCAAGGACTTATTCAAGAAGTTCAATATGCAAGAATGCAAAGGTATGTCTACACCCATGCCTACTAGTGGACATAATGATTTGACCAAAGATGGTGAACCGGTTGATCAAAAGGTTTATCGCTCTATGATTGGTTCATTGTTATACCTATGTGCTTCACGTCCCGATATTATGCTAAGTGTGTGCATGTGTGCAAGATATCAAGCTGCCCCTAAAGAATGTCATCTTAAGGCTGTGAAAAGAATAGTTAGATACTTAATTCATACACCAAATTTTGGCATTTGGTACCCTAAGAGGTCTTCTTTTGATCTTGTTGGCTATTCCGACTCGGATTATGCCGGAGGCAAGGTTGATAGAAATTCAACTTCGGGTACTTGTCAATTTCTTGGTAGATCCCTTGTGTCTTGGTCTTCCAAGAAACAAAGCTCAGTATCCTTATCCACCGCCGAAGCTGAATACATTGCTGCTGGTTCATGTTGTGCTCAATTACTTTGGATGACCCAAACTCTTAAAGATTATGGGATCTATGTGAAACATGTTCCACTTCTTTGTGACAATGAAAGTGCTATCAAAATTGGTCATAATCCTGTACAACATTCTCGAACTAAGCATATTGAAGTTCGTCATCATTTCATTCGAGGTCATGTTGCTAAGGGTGATATAAATCTTAAGCATGTTCGCACTGATAAGCAATTAGCGGATATATTCACTAAACCACTTGATGAGAAAGTGTTTTGCAGGTTGAGAGGAGAATTGAACATCATTGATGCTTCAAACTTGGAGTAGGAACTCCATTGGATACATGCAAGACATGAGCTTATGACTAATCCATGATATATCTCTTATGATGACTATCTTATGTCTTGGATATATTTGTACCTTGCATGTTGTCTAACCCATGTAGGTGCTTGGTTGAATCTAATTCCATGAGATTGTGACTCACTCACATCCACGAGACTAGCACCATTGATGTAAATGTATTGAAATCCGTCATGTTTGCATGAAATCCAACCATATTTACATGGATTTCGTCTAATTAATTTGAGTTGTTGTGAAAATGTGCAACTAATGTTGGATGGATGTCTCCGCATCCGTGTCCGTGAAATGGTCCCTATCCGCGGACGGATGCGGGAGGTTTTCTATGGTTGCCCGTTGGAGATTTGTAGTCTGTTGAATGAAAAGGTATCCTTAATTCGCGCGTCATCGTTCATTTGTGTAAGGCCATCTCCACCACGCGACCCCATCCTGTTCGGCCCCATCCGTTTGGGGCAAAAGGGACAAACGAGGCGGCCCAACGCGCGATGGTATGGACCCATCTTGTCCGTTTTGTGTTCGGGCCGACCCATTTCGAGCGCAAACTTGTGCCGGGTTTGGGTCGCGGCGGACACCAAACGGGCGCCCGCCTCGTCCGCGTCGGGGCCGCGTGGGAGGCGGCCACCTACCTCCCACCCGTCCACATCAATGCGCACAAACGGGCGGCCCCGCCTGTCATCCGCACATCAAAAGGTCGTCGTCCTTCTTTAAGTGGGAAGCGTGCACCGGTCGTCGTCCACACTGCCCCACGCCATCCCTCGGCCTCCTCGAAACCTGACAACCCCGAACCCTAGCCCTCCATTGTCCTCGAGCTCGCCGGCCGGCCACCTCGCCATGGCTTCTGGAACCGCAAGGGGAAGCACGACCGTGAGGCCGGCTCCTCCTCGGGGCGCCTCCGCGGCTCCGTGAAGAAGGAGGAGCCCACGTCTCCGCCGCGCTGCTCCCATCGAGCCCCCGCGCCAGCTCCCTTCACCATCAACCCTAGGCCCGCCGGCGAGCGCGACCAGCAGTACCTCGCGGTGGACATGAGCCGGCGGTACTGGGATACGAGGACGCCGGTCCCGTGGAGCGACGTCCACCTCCCCAACTGCTGGCACCTCAGCGCCGACCGGGTCCCGATCCCGCCTGTGCCGGTGAGCGGCCGCGCGCGCCGCGACGAGATTGAGCGCCGTCGCCGCCTCCTCCCCGACGACCTGTACTACGACGACACGTACGCCCCGGATTCCTCCCTCTGAGACACGTGGCTCCGGGACGAGCACGACACGCGCCGCGCTTCATACTTCGCCGGCACAGTGTCGGGGCCGCGGCGGCCACGTCGAGAGGTGCGCGGGCGTACGCGTGCGCGGCCTCACGCCCATGCCGTCGCCTTCGCCGTCTCCGTCACCACCTCCACCTCCTCGCATGACAGCGGAGGAGGAGGCCCGGCTCGTGCAGCGTGTCATGGACGACTCCATGTACACCCACGACGAGCGCCAATGGGACGGCTTGGAGGAGACGATGGCACTCTCTGCCGCCGGCCACGTCGCCTTTCCCGAGCTGCAAATGGTGGAGAGGAGGGAGGAGGCGATGGAGGAGGAGCCGGTGGCCGCGTTCCACCCGGGCCTGCTGGGCCAGGGGTGGGGCTGGTCCTGCACTGCTCCGGAGATGGCCGCCGCCGTGGGCGTCAACTGGTGCGCCACTCCGCCGCGGTCACCGGAGTCGGAGGCGTCGCCACGGGAGGAGGTCGTGCAGGCACCTCCCGCCGGCCTACGTGAACCTCGTCAGCGACGACGACGACGCCGACGGCCACTGAAGACGTCAACGGCATCGACGGGCACGGGCACGAGCACGCTGGCGGCGGCCGTTTTTTATTTTATTTTTTTATGTTTTAATTATGTCAAGTTGGACGTGAAACTCGACCGTTTTGTGGCTATGGACCCTAACTTAAGTTTTAAGTTTTTTAAACTGCGTTTATTTATTTTTTAAAGTCATTTTGTTTGAGTTTTTATGTTTTTTTAAACACGTCCAACACGGACAAGATTTGGGGTGCGACCACGCGATGGGCGCACACACGACCCAACATACAGAGGCGGTCACGGGCGAATCCATCAGCACCCAAAAAAACAAAATCCGATCAAAACGAACATTCGTTTAGGGTCGCGCGGTGAAGTTAGCCTAAACACATTTGCTACAATATCGAGAGCAGCCACCAGTGACATTATAGCTCAGGGTCACCCAGCCACAAGCCACAAGCCCCAACCAGAGTGATTGTTCCTAATCACCGAGTTTTGACTTTTCCCATGCGTGGCAACCTTTCCCTTGAGGCGACGAGCCCAAGAAAGCAAAGCAAAAAAGCTCCCTTGTGACCACAACCACATGGACACACACTAGCTGGCCTGCCTGTCTGTCTGAGACGGTGGGGCGTCCATCAGGCAGAGACCACCATGCACGTACGGTCAGCACCACCACCACCCAGACGCAGAGCAGCACGTCCCCTTCGCAGAGCTACTAGAAGATAGCCTTTCCTGCGCCACGCAGTCAGACCAGGGCAGAGCAGAGGGGGGGCCCTCGCAGTCGCAGGGGTGGAGTGGAATTGGTTGCGCTGCGGCCTCTCCCATCTCGCTCGGGCACGGGCACGGCAGAGGGTCACGTGGATCGTGGCAAAGCGCCTACTATGCATGGTAGAAGCAGAGGCAGGGCAGCGCACGGATTCTCAGGTGGCCGACGCAAAGCTTCGCCTTCGCTCGCCGCAGATTGGTGTCAGTGTCCCGGGCGCAGGGCGGGGCAGTTGAGGCCAACTCCACCGCGCGACCCTATTCTGTCCGGTCCCGTCCGTTTGAAATAAAAGGAACAAAAAAGATGGTCCAGCGCGCGGGAACAAACAGACTTTTATCTGCTTTGTGTCCGTTTTCGACCCATTCTCGACCCAAACTTGCGTCGGTTTTGGGGTGAAACGGACACCACGCGGACGGGCGGGACGCGCGCGCTTGTCCTTTCCTGGCCCGCCTGTCGGGGACACTAGCAGTCCTTCCGTTCCCAACGCTTCACCCTCTCTCCCCGCCCCGCCGCCGGCGCCGCCGCTATTCTCCAGCCGCCTCCTCACCGCACAGCCCCCCTCCCCCCCCCCCCCGCCGCCGTCCATACCAAACCATGTCTCGACATGGCCGCCACCATGCCCGCGCTTCCGCCGTAGTTTTGGTCGTCGATCGGAGGAGGTTTGGCCGTGGCCGTCCTTGCCGGTGGCAGAGTCGGACACGACTGCCGGCGACGTACCACGACGGCCGAGACAGATTTCGACGAGAACTCCAGAGCGGCCTGTAGCCGGCCGGCAACCACCCTGCTGCGTCGAGGTGATCATCGCGGCCTCTTCGCCACCACGACCGCAAGGTGTTCGACCTTTTGCCAACAAAGATATGGACAGTGGAGACGAGTTTTTCTTCCATCACTTCCTTTGTTCATCGAACGATTCATCGTCGGATGATGACGATCTTGTGGTGGTTGCACTGGTCGTTCACGACCATATTCAACGGCAGCTTCCTCGGTACAGGGGGTCAGTCCCTGGCCGTGCTCCCAACCTGAACCGCAACAGGGAGAGAGGCCACGCCCTACTCTATGCAGATTACTTTGCCAACACCCCGCTCTTCAGGCCGGATAAATTTCGTCGCCGTTTTCGTATGGCAAGGCATGTGTTCAATCGTATCCGAGAGGGAGTGGTTGCTCATGACCCATACTTCGAGTGCAAGACGGATGCCCTTGGCAAGCTTGGAATCTCCTCCTATCAGAAATGCAACGCGGCCATCCGCATGCTTGCATATGGAATTCCAGGCGATCTGGTGGATGAGTATGTGCGTATGAGTGAGACAACATGTCTGATGTCAATGTACAAGTTTTGCCAGGCTGTGATCGAGGTCTTTGGGCCAGAGTACTTGAGGCAGCCAACTGCCGCTGATACAGAGAAATTGTTGGCGACCAACGCAGCTAGAGGATTTCCAGGTATGCTTGGCAGCATAGATTGTATGCACTGGGAGTGGAAGAACTGTCCATTTGCTAGGCAGGGCCAGTACAAGGGGCATGTTAACGGGTGCACTTGAAGGAAATATGCCCTAGAGGCAATAATAAAGTTATTATTTATTTCCTTATTTCATGATAAATGTTTATTATTCATGCTAAAATTGTATTAACCGGAAACATAATACATGTGTGAATATATAGACAAACAGAGTGTCACTAGTATGCCTCTACTTGACTAGCTCGTTAATCAAAGATGGTTATGTTTTCTAAACATGGACAAAGAGTTGTTATTTGATTAATGGGATCACATCATTAGTTGAATGATCTGATTGACATGATCCATTCCATTAGCTTAGCACCCGATCGTTTAGTATGTTGCTATTGCTTTCTTCATGACTTATACATGTTCCTATGACTATGAGATGATGCAACTCCCGTTTGCCGGAGGAACACTTTGGGTGCTACCAAACGTCACAACATAACTGGATGATTATAAAGGAGCGCTACAGGTGTCTCCAAAGGTACATGTTGGGTTGGCGTATTTCGAGATTAGGATTTGTCACTCCGATTGTCGGAGAGGTATCTCTGGGCCCTCTCGGTAATGCACATCACATAAGCCTTGCAAGCATTACAACTAATGTGTTAGTTGTGAGATGATGTATTACGGAACGAGTAAAGAGACTTGCCAGTAACGAGATTGAACTAGGTATTGGATACCGACAATCGAATCTCGGGCAAGTAACATACCGATGACAAAGGGAACAACGTATGTTGTTATGCGGTCTGACCGATAAAGATCTTCGTAGAATATGTAGGAGCCAATATGGGCATCCAGGTCCCGCTATTGGTTATTGACCGGAGACGTGTCTCGGTCATGTCTACATTGTTCTCGAACCGCAGGGTCCGCACGCTTAAGGTTTCGATGACAGTTATATTATGAGTTTATGAGTTTTGATGTACCGAAGGAGTTCGGAGTTCCGGATGAGATCGGGGACATGACGAGGAGTCTCGAAATGGTCGAGACGTAAAAATCGATATATTGGACGACTATATTCGGACATCGGAAAGGTTCCGAGTGATTCGAGTATTTTTCAGAGTACCGGGTAGTTACGGGAGAAGCAATGGGCCTTAATAGGCTTTAGTGGAAAGAGGAGAAAGGGCCAAGGGGCTGCTGCGCCCCCCTCCCCTTTGGTCCGAATTGGACTAGGGAAAAGGGGCCGGCCACCTCTCCTTCTCCTCCACTTCCTTCTCCCTTCCTCCCCTCTTGATGGACTCCTACTAGGACTTGGAGTCCTAGTAGGACTCCACATCTGGCGCGCCTCTCCTAAGGGCCGGCCTCCTCCCCCTTGCTCCTTTATATACGGGGGCAGGGGGCATCTCTAGACACACAAGTTGATCATTGAGATTGTTCCTTAGCCGTGTGCGGTGCCCCCTGCCACCATATTCCACCTCGATCATATCGTTGTAGAGCTTAGGCGAAGCCTTGCGTCGGTAGAACATCAAGATCGTCACCACGCCGTCGTGCTAACGGAACTCCTCCCCGAAGCTTTGCTGGATCGGAGCCCGGGGATCGTCATCGAGCTGTACGTGTGCTAAGAACTCGGAGGTGCCGGAGTAACGGTGCTTGGATCGGTCGGATCGGGAAGAAGACGTACGACTACTTCCTCTACGTTGTGTCAACGCTTCCGTTGCGATCTACAAGGGTACGTAGATCACACTCTCCCCTCTCGTTGCTATGCATCACCATGGTCTTGCGTGTGCGTAGGAATTTTTTTGAAATTACTACGTTCCCCAACAGCACTGTCATATTAGAAGCGGTGGCATCCACAAGATCTTTGGATATGGCATTCTTTCTTCGACATGGCAGGTTATCACAATGATATCAACGTGCTGCAGCATTCTCCAGTCTTCGCGAGGCTTGCAGAAGGCCACTCCCCACCTGTCAACTTTGAGATCAACGGCCACCATTACAACAAGGGATACTATCTAGCAGATGGTATATATCCTCAGTGGTCAACTTTTGTGAAGACAATCTCGAAACCCCAAGGTGAGAAGAGAAAGAGATTTGCCCAAATGCAAGAGAGTGTTAGAAAGGATGTGGAACGTGCTTTTGGTGTGCTTCAATCCCGGCGGGGTATCGTTCGAAACCCTGCACTGTCATGGGATGAAGGAAAGCTTTGGGAGGTGATGACTGCTTGTATGATCATGCACAACATGATCGTCGAGGACGAGCGGGATGAGAGTATTTTCGACCAAGGATTTGATTATCAAGGTGAAAATATTGAGCCCCTGCACCAAGATCCGGCCACATTTGAACAGTTTGTCCAATTCCACCGTGAGATGCGTGATTGGCACACTCATGTGAATCTTCAAAATGACTTGGTTGAGCACGTGTGGGATCACATTGGCAACCAATAGATGTATTTCTCCATTTTATTTTCAGTCAAGACAATTTCGATTTGGTTGTAAAACTATTTTATTAAAGACAATTTCAATTGGATTGTAAAACTATTTTAATTTTCAGACAAATATTTGGGTTCGAAAGTAGTTTTAATGCAAATTTGGGCATTTATTGGCCATGACGGACAGGATGGGGCAAAAGGATGCGGCCGCGCGCTGGGCGCACGGCCACCGCATCCCAGGGCAGGACCGGACACGACCCCAAGTCCCTATCCAAAGGGACAAAAACAGGACAAAACGGACGCCTGGATTGGCCCAAATCTGTCCCTTTGGGGCACCGATGGATACGCCCGTGTCCGGCTGTGTCCATTGGGTCGTGCGTGCGCCCACCGCGCGACCGCACCCCAAATCGTGTACGGGGCGGACGGGATTAAAAATAATAATTAAATAACTAAAAAAGCAAATAAACGCATTTAAAAAAAACATAAAACATATATATGGGTTGGCCATAAAACGGCCCAGTTTCAAAGGCCACTTAAAAGGCCCAGATTCATAATTAACATAATAGGAAAATAAAAAAAAACTCCTCCCGCGCGCTCCTGCTGCGCCCGTCGGTGCCGTGGCCGTCGCCGTCTTCACTGGCCGCCGGTGTAGTCGTCGTCGCTGACGAGGTCGACGTACTCCGGCGGCGTCCAGAGGTGGGCCGGCGGTGCGTGGTGGACGGGGGCGGGCTGTACGGCCGGAGGTGCCTGCACCACCTCCTCCCGCGGCGACGCCTCCCGCTCCGGAGTGGGGCACCAGTTCACGCCCAGGTCGGCGGCCATCTCCGGCGCAGTGCACGACCATCCCCACCCCTGGCCCAGGAGCTTCTCGAACGCGGGCGAGTCCTCCTTCATTGGCTCCTCCAGGAAGGCCATGTCCCCGGCGGCAGAGAGGGCCATGGCCTCCTCCAGGCCGTCCCACTGCCGCTCGTCGTGCGTGTTCATGGAGTCATCCATGACACGCTGCAGGAGACGGGCCTCCTCCTCCGCTGTCATGCGAGGAGGGGGAGGGGGCGACGGAGACGGGGAAGGCGACGGCGTGGGCGTCAGGCCACGCACCCGCGTACGCCCGTGCGGCTCTGCACGTGGCCTCCACGGCCCCGACATGGTGCGGCAAAGTAGGACGCGCGCCGCACGTCGTGCTCGTCCTGGAGCCATGTGTCCCAGAGCGGCGAGTCGGGGGCATACCTGTGGTCGTAGTACAGGTCGTCGGGGAGGAGGCGGCAGCGGCGGTTGATCTCATCGCGCCATGCACGGCCGGCCGCCGGCACTGGCGGGATGGGCACCCGGTCCGCGGAGAGATGCCACCCGTTGGGAAGGTGGGCGTCGCTCCACGGGACCGGCGTCCTCGTCTCCCAGTACCTCCGGCACACGTCCGCGTTAATGTACTGCCGGTCACGCTCGCCGGA
Organism: Triticum monococcum; assembly: GCA_034509565.1. NCBI lineage: Eukaryota > Viridiplantae > Streptophyta > Magnoliopsida > Poales > Poaceae > Triticum > Triticum monococcum. The sequence goes on from CM067843.1 coordinate 484,490,483, forward strand.
GGGCCTAGGGGCAATGGTGAAGGGGGGCGGCACGGGGGCTCGGCGGGAGGAGTGCGGCGGTGGCGCGGGGGCCTGACGGGAGGAACGCGGCAGAGACGCGGGGGCCCGACGGGAGGAGCGCGGCGGAGACACGGGCTCCTCCTTCTTCACGGAGCCACGGCGGCGCCCCGAGGAGGAGCCGGCCTCGCGGTCGTGCTTCCCCTTACCGTTCCAGAAGCCCATGGCGAGGTGGGCGGCCGGCGAGCTCGAGGAGGAGTCGGGCTAGGGTTTCTGCGCTGTTCGAGGAGGCCGCTGGGTGGCGTGGAGCAGTGTGGACGACGACCCGTCCACGCTTCCCACTTAAAAAAAGACGGCGACCGCTCGACGTGCGGATGACAGGTGGGGCCGCCCGCTCGTGCGTATTGATGTGGGTGGGTGGGAGGTGGGCGGCCGCCTGCCACGCGGCCCCGACGCGGACGAGCGCGCGTTCGTTTGGTGTCCGCCGCGACCCAAACCCGGCGCAAGTTTGCGCTTGAAATGGGTTGGCCCGGACACAAAACGGACAAGATGGGTCCGGACCGTCGCGTGGTGGGCCGTTTCCTTTGTCCGTTTTACATCAAATGAACGGAACCGGACAGAATAGGCTCGCGCGGTGGAGTTGGCCTGAGTAGTCCAGTGCTGATGGGGTATTGCGTCCAGCGTCGAGATTCGCGCGTGGTCCGGTCGATCACGTGATTGGAGGGTCCCCAATCCCCATTACTCGTGAGTATGCATTGCATTGCATCCCATCCCATGGGCATGGTGGGGTGGTGGTCGTGGGTGAAACACTATGGTCTATGGACGTGACCTTCTCCGCCGCCGGTGCTTCAGGGCTTTCACCACTGTGTCTTGGATGGTTCTTTGTTTTCAGCACGCCACAGGGTTGCGGGTGCTGGTAAAAGTAAAAAATAAAAATAAAAGCTTCGATCCGTCTTCATTCGAGCCAGATAACTATATACAGATACAGTGTGTGGGTACTATGCATAAGACCTTGTCTCTCGAATCATTATTACCAGCATGGCCACGGCTTGGCGTGCGACGTCGCCCAAATGTGTACGCCGGGCAACGTGATGTGACCAAAGCGTAAGATGGACGGGTATCCTTGGACACGTGCCGTCACCCGGGCTCCGCCTAGCTGCCCAAACTGAAGAAGGGGACAAGACGAGACAAGTCAAGCGGCGAACTTTGCCAAAAAATACCACATTTAAAGCTACGCAAGTTTAATTAATTTAGATGAATGTTTGGTTCAAGCCATATCTTAGACAAATCATACTTGAGCCTCACATAACATACATATAAAAAATGTGACAAGATTCTCTTAGACTTGTCAACTTGTGACTCTCATTTTAATAAATTACTTAGGCAAGCTTGACAAAATGTGTAGCAAATTGTGGCAATGCTAGACCTAAAACCAAACAGCCTCTTTTCCTAAAGAATCGGCAGGAGAGCTGCTCGTTAGACTCACCCGAGTGTCCGCTCACTTGTCTTATGTACTGTGGAAAAAAAAAATCTTTAGCAGACATCTTATATCGTGCCGACCTGCAAAATAATCATGAGTTTACAGTTTGGCGCAAAGAAATGACCTGAACAGACGTCGTAAATGCGTTCAATTCATAATTTTTTTGACAGGCGCGTAAATTGCCTCCTCCAACTCGCGAAAACCCAGTCCCTCACCCCGCCGCCTCGTCGGTGCCCTGTATCCCGCGAAAGCGGTTGGGAGGGGAGACATTTCAGCGTGCGCGTTCCCCATCCCCCCCACCCCCCCCACCCCCTAGCCGCCTGCGACTTCAGCTATTTCTGTCGACGGGATCACGCCGCCCGGCCGCACTAGAGCCGTGTCCACGGCGCCCCGCCAAGCCAAGCCGCCCCCGGGTCGCCGCCGCCACGGATCATCCGCAGCCGGTGAGCCCCCTTTTCTGCCCCTTCTAGATCAACCGCAGTAGATGAATTTCTGTTGATATGAGCTCAGGTGTGATTTTGTAGATGGGTTTGACCCTTTGCGAAGAATTTTTGCTCAAGGATTCGTCCTTGTCCGACGACTCGGACGTAGAGTCGATGCTCGAGCGCCATCGGCAGCAGATGGTGATGGCGGTCCTCGCCGTGAAGGAGCTCGAGGATCAGAACCGCAAGAGACGGCAAGTGAAGGAGCTGATAATTCTGTGTAATATGTGAGATATGTGTCAAATTCAGAAGAAGAAAAACATGTGTTTTGCGGGCTGAGGTCTATTTGGTCGCAGCCCCACGTCAACTCGCAAAACATGTTTTTCACGAACTGTAAATGTACTATAAAGATCCGCGATATAAGAGGTCTGCTATAAATGTTTTAAGCAGAACGCTGTGTGCAGTTTGCCAACAGCAGTTTCCAGTCACTGCTTTCTGGTCCAAACTGCTGCGGCGCCAACGTTTGATTAGGAGACAGCCGCCGGCCGGTGCTCGGGGCCACGAAATCAGGCGCTAACTGCCTACGGAGTAACATGATGCAAGCTTAGCTAGTGCGGAAATTTGCAATGCACTGACATGATGCTGGTGGCTTCGTCAAACCGTATATCCGTTTCTTCCACGGGATGGCAAATGCAAGTAGAGACATGCATGGTTCGTTTCAAGTCGTAAATATAGAGCCACTAGGTCCATGCCCATTGACAAATGAACCGGGTTACGATGAAATCAAAGCCAAAAGGGGTTTCTTTCGACAAAATTAAGGCATCGGTTCACTTAAATAAACTAATCTAAAAGCAAATTTAATGGGTTCTAAAGGTTGCGTAGCCTTGTGCCTGTTCTACATGGGATCTGCGGAAAGATGTAAAGGAGTTAATTAACAAACTTGAGTCCCCTCCGCGCACTAGCACAGTAAAGAACACGGCACGTACGAGTATATATATGAACAAAAAGCGAAATTTGGTAAAGGCGACGTACGCGCTGGGCAGGAGCCGAATACAGCAGCCGTCTAATTAAGTTTTCCATCATATTAAACTGCGGAAAACCCATAAGCTTAGCTTAGTGATTGGCTCGTGATAGCCTCTTTTCGTAGTCGCCATTCTTTCATCAAAGCACGTTTCGTGGCTTTGACTCTGCAAAGGTTGTGCAAGGACAGTTTTATTAGTAAGTCGTTGATTCGAAGACCAGAGCTTAGAATACTGGTGATTATTGATAGCAGTAGTTTAACTTTGTCGGTTTAGAGTAACCGTGTCGGCCAGCAAGGTGATCTAGCAAAACCTAGAGGATAATGTCTTTAACAATTATAATCTCGTGTCTTCGTTTTCATCCCAGGAGCCTAGCTAGGTTTTTCTTCGGACTGGGTGAACATCAAAAGGAGTCCCTCCTGCTCGCCAACAACAGAAGGCCTCGTAGGCCGAAAGTCTTTAAATTCGACAATTTCTAGGCCTTCATGTCAGGCTTCGCCCCAAGGCTCCCTCGTATCGCTCCCTTCAAGGCGATCAGGGGGCCAACCCCAGCGCCCCGACCGCCGCCCCCTCCCCCTCTCCTCCATCAGAGACGTGCGCCAGCTAAGCCCGGGCGCCGACGGTGATGGGGACGGCGGGGATCTAGTCTGCAACCCCGTGGTCTGGAGGGACCGGCGGCGCGAGATCGCCCTTCGGTCTTTGTCTTTCCCGGCGGCTTCGTGGGGAGGGCGGATCAGGAGGGGATGTGGCCATGGCTGACTGGTCGGCGGCGCCTCCGGTTAGATCTGGTCTGGCCGATGCCGCTGGCGGTGGTGGCCATCTCCTCCGTCGGAGGTGGTCGACCTGAGGCTGGATGGTCAGATCTCGAGATCCGCCATCTAGTTCCGGTTGCGAGTCTGGAAGGCATAGTTGCCGGTGAAAACCAAGTCGATGGCAGGCGATAGCAAACTTTTGCGTTATTACCTGATGAAGGCATCATCGTGCAACTACTGTCGACCCACTTGTGCTGCTCCGGGGGAAACCCTAGGATCTGGTCTTCCAGATCAGACGATGGCGGTACTGCGGTGTCATTTTCTCTTTTCGGAGCATCGTTTATGGAGCTGCTGAGCTGGAAGACAGAGGTAGGAGGTGGAGGGGCTTCGTCTTGCATGGAGCTTTCGATGGAGATGTCAAGTCATGCCTGGCCGACACGTGCTACGCTGTGTCATGCCTGGCCGACGTGCTACGCTGTGTCATGCCTGGTCGGCACGCGCTACGCATGACAGATCTTTTGGAATCTTCGCATCTGGACGGACGAGCACGGGGCGGTGGCGCCTTTGGGCGCTGTGGTGGCGTTGACGGATGGACGAACTGGCAAGGATGATGTAGATCTCTCTCCCGAAGATGGGTCAGCGGTTCGATGATGATGGCGGCGTCTAAAATGTGTGCATGTGGTGTACACTTTAGGGTTGCTGCACCGGTTGTGGGTTCTGATACGTTATGTGGATGGATCGATGACGGCACTGGTTTTAGATATAGGGAGTGAGAGCACTCCACATTATCAAGTTTTGTAGATGCGAGTGGTGGCTTCAGGTGGCTTGATGTATGTTCTTATTAGACCTATGTTGAATAATAAATAAAGATGATCGTATGCATCGATTGGTGTAGAGGCCGGGGGTCTTAACCTCCTTTTCCAAAAAGAATTGTTAGGCTTCGCTGAGGCGGTACAGAAGGCTTGGAATGAGCCTTCCAACCACGTCGAGCCTGATAGATGTTGCACCACAAGCTCAAAAACATGGGCACTAGACTTGTCGGACAAAGTAGGGGGGTAATTTTCAAAAACAAAGATTCTTCATGCCACCCTCATGGTCATTCTTCACCTGGACATCCCACATGAAGACCGATCGCTCTCCAATGAGGAGCAAGATCTTCGGACCGGGCTGAAAAGGCGAGTCATTAGCCTCTCGGTGGTTGGAATGGCTCGAAAGAAGCAATGTGGAATAAAGAACCTCAAGTAAGGAGGCGCAAAACCAAAATTTCCCACCGCAAGATCAATGCTAGAAGAAGGGGAAACCACATCCATCGGCAAAAGCACAACAATGGATGGCTCACCAGGCACGAGCAAAAAGAAGAGCTAATACATGATCACTTGTTGGTGATGATGGGAAGAGAGGGCCCATTATCCATTGACCTTAGTTGAGAAGAGCTCAATATGGAGACCCATGACTTGTCCATTATAGACGACCCCATCACCGAAGAAGAGGTCAAGGAGGTCTTTGATGAAATGCCTAGTGAGAAGGCACCCGGTCTGGATGGGTTCACCGACCTCTTTTTCAAGAGGTGTTGGGGCATCATCAAAGGCAGTTTTATGAGAGACATATACCTCTTTGAGAGCCTCCACAAAGCCAACCTTCATTGGCTCAATTCCGCAAATGCGATTTTTCCAAAAAAAGGAGCAGAGGGATCTCAGATTAGAGGCCAATTAGCTCCACCGGCCTCTTTTTCAAGAGGTGTTGGGGCATCATCTCAGATTTCCGATCTATATATAAAGAAGAGGAGGATGAAGTGACGGAGAAGATGGAAGATGCTAGAAAGGAAAGGAGGAAGGGAATAAAGGGAGACAAAGGAAAAAGAAGGTGTGTGTAGCGACCCGACCCGAATGGATCAAGTCTCTATGCTTACGTGTCATCCCAGGATCGGTATGCTGGCACACACGGTACTCGAGGATTTATAACAGAGGTAAATCACATGTAAAAGTAACATAAATACTATTACCTCAATCCAAATAGCGGAAGCAACAAGGTTGTGGATTTCCATCAACACCAACGGCAAAGTTGAGTATAGAAATCGTAACCCTAACGTATCACTTACTCGTCGTAAGAAATCCTGCAACATGAGACGTTGCAGCCACAGAGGGTCAGTACATTGAATGTACTGGCAAATTCACACCATAAGAGGAATGATGAACAATGGCTATCACTACATGCATATTTGGCTGGTGGAAAAGCTCTATGGTTATAATGTTTTTGTGAAAAGCCAATTTTTCCCTACTATAAATGAATAAATTTTATTTAATTATCATGGTGGTTGTTAAACATTAAGAATGGTTGACAACATTCTCAATCCCAATTAAGTAAAATCATTAAACACAACAAAATTAATTTAGAGTAATGTGATGAGATTCACATGATAATCCAAGTACTAGATACTCAAGTTTGTCCATAACCGGGGACATGGCTAACCATGATTAGTTTATACACTCTGCAGAGGTTTGCGCACTTTTCCCCACAAGACTCGATCGCCTCCGTTTGATTTCTCGCACGACATGGTGTTTGAGAAACGGATGACCGAGACATAGTCTTTCAGAAGCGCTAGCACCTTACGATCGGGTAGACCGTTACACCTACTTTCCCCTACATCTGCTAGTCTACCACTGTAAGAGTTCACATGACTTAATCAACTATGCTAGAGCCCATAGTAGCTTGTGGCTGCACATGGAAGTTTCTAGTATGAATAATCTCATGATCCCTTTGAGCCTGAGTGGCGGTCCCAAAAAAATAGGCAATCGCTGGAATACCCAGGTGCCTAGACAAGCAATCACTGGAATACGCAGGTGTCTCAATCCACCCAGATGTGTGTTAAAGTTGCCACCTTAAGTTGAACCATTAAATAACAATCTCACATTTGTCATGAATACTCTCAAATCCAATCCACGTCTACGAGCATAGCATGACAATATAAGCATAACGTAATAGTAACTTCCAAGGTTTGAATGTAACAGGGCAATAGGTTCTACCTCATCAACTACTTCCCAACCCACATGTTAATGTCATCCTAACCATGCAATGTTTGAGGATTGGAACTAATGCATAAAAACTGGGTGATAAAGGGATATGATCAAAGTGTGAACTTGCCTCCAATGTTGATGAAGATGATTCGCACTCAAAACTCTTGATAGTTCTACTCGTCACACTCCGGTCAATCTATCGCAGGCAAGCAATAGCAACCACACATAAGCAGTCACTCAAAAGATCAGAAAGATCGAAGAAAACGATTCGGAAAACTTCAAAACCAAGCAAATACCTCTTGTAACATAAAACAATTTCTAACAGTACCAAAATTATGTGAATTTGGCCTTATCAGAAAGTTTAGGTCAAGAGCTTCGATTTGCAAAAAGAATCAACTCAAACGGAGCTACGAAACTCAAGTTATGATCAAACGAAGTTTGAATCTAAATCTAATCTAATTCAAATTTTAAAATTTCAAAAACAAGTTTGAGTTGGATTACTGGATAGAGGAGATTGTAACGAAAACGTGAGCGTTGGTTTCGTTGAATTTGGATAAACGAGTAAAAAGTAGTGACCGGTTGAAGATCAGGGACTAGTCTGTAAAACTTTCATCGCGTATAGGTCCTTGATGAAAAAAAATATATAACAGAAAAGGAAAAGACTAAAAAGCGAACGTTCGCTAACTAGTTCTAAACAGAGAACGTTCATTGAATAGCTCTAACTTAAAAAAAACTAAATAGTTTTTTTAAACAAAACCAGAAAAACTAGATCGGTTTTATAAAACCTAGACTTAACGAAAACCGAACGGGTGCAGCGGTTAATACCGGTTAGGCGGCTAGGCGGTTTTCAGCCGAAAACCAGCGACGACGGTTTTCCGACGGATCTCCGGCGCGGTGGCGGTTTTCAGATCGGCGGCAGGGGCGTGCATCCGGCGACGGCGACCGTGGGGCAGGGTGTGACAACGGCGATGGCGCGTGCGAGCGGAGGCGGTGGTGCGGCGCGGCGGCGAGGTTCGGCAGCAGCAACGAGGGCGGCGGCGGCGGCGGCAGCGATCTGCTGCGGCGGGAAGTGCGGCATGGGGCGGTGGTTGAAGGGAGGAGGAGGAGAAGAGGGCGGCGGGGCCGGCGCACTTTATACAGGGCCGGGGTGGCTCCTGTCTTGGGGAAGGGGCGACCGGCGCCGTGGGTGCGGCGGACTCCGGCGGGAGTCCCGCACGGGCACGCAAGGAGGGAGGCGACGCGGGCGTCGGGCTGGGCCGTGGCCTGGCTGGGAGCTGGGCCAGCCTAGTCGGGGAAGGTTTTTTTAAACATTTTCCAGACAATTAAAATAATAAAAACGAAATAACTAAAAATATTATATAGGCATATAATATATCAAAATTTTTTAAAAAAGTTTTTCTACAACATGAACATTTTCCTAGCATTAAATAAAATTCACACAAATTCAGATAATTCAAAGAGTGCTACTAGTCTAATAAAATCCAATAAAAATCATTATAAAAACACCAAAATTAATTCAAATTTATTTCTCTCCAATTTTCTGATGTAGGGAATCATGTTACCCTATTTTCCATATATTTTATTTTTGGAGAACAATAATTTGAATAAAACCCAAATAACTCCAGATTGAAAATAATTTCAAAAGGATTTTAAATTTTGAACCTTTTAAACTCCCAACTCATATTTCATATAATTTGAAGAAGTCATTTTATCTTCTCTCATGAAAATCATTGAGTTGCTTGAAGTTTCTGAACTGGAAATATTTTCAAATGAAATTCAAATATTTCCAACACCCCTTTTCATTTAATTAAATGGAAAAAGTCATGTCATCTTCTCTCCAGGGTTTTTTGATGAAAAGAATTTGAATTCACGGAGATCAAAATGCAGAAGGTGAAAGTTTGGGAAAGTCCTTTTATTCCCTCTCATTTAACTTTCAAAAACTTTCGAATTTCACTCAATCAATTACACAATAATCAAACAATCAATCAATCTATCTATTTATTATAACATTCCAAAATTTAGAATTTTGGGATGTTACAAACCTACCACCCTTAAAATGAATCTCGTCCTCGAGATTCGGAGAGGCTAGCAAGAAAAATGTTAGGGTTTGGGGGTCTTCTCAAAATCCATCGATCATCACAGGGGTCTGGGGTGCTACCACCCTTAGAAGCATGGTTACGGTTCCATTGAAACTCATATACTTCATCCATATTGTTAACAGTGTCGGTCTTCTCAGATCTTCAGGGTAGTTTCCTTCTCTGGGCTCTTCCGGTAGTGGCATAACCTTTACCGCAATTCTTCTGTCCTTTCATCTTGGTAAGGTTATTCCGAGATTGGGTCTTCTTAGCTGACGGGTCTGGCACCAATACTAAACAACTATCGATATCTCATGGTGGTCAACCATTTATGGTTTCTCCTGCAGGAAATGGGTCTGGGTTGATCCACACCGTATAACCTACGGTTGGCAAAAACTGCCTTGTACAAGGGAAAATATCTATACCATTCTAAGGCTTAAACAAGGTTTTGATCATCGTCTCTCTACTATAGGTAAGTCACTCAGATTTACCATCCCATATAGCAAGGCGAATAATAAGAGTAAGTCGGTATGGCGATCAATCCATCCCGCACCCAAATCATTACCTTGTATACGGTTTAGCGATTCTCGCATTCTATCACTCGGTCATCCTTACAAGCATTGCAGAATTTCTCTTGTCGATGAACCAAGTTCGGATATATCCATAGATTCTGCAAGCCAAACAAACATCTATTGTTCCTTCACAACTCACATGTTTTGTGTTACTCCTATAAAATTGTCTGCAGATAAACGTTGTATTTTCCTCCAGGGTTTTCCTTCAGCAAGAATGTGCTTGCTTCTTGGCAGGTCCTGGGGCCTGTGGGTTATGGCCCATCTCATCACTTGTAGTCCTTGAACTTATCATCGGGCAACTTATCATTATTCCAACTTCCAACTTCCTAGTATTCTTAAATCCATCCAATTGTACTGTCTTCCTTCCTTCTATTGGCACCAAACTAGGACATGGTTACTCAGACTCATCATGAAGTTTCCCTTGATCCATATTTCCGACATCATACCTCCTTTATATCCAATAGTAATTTATCTCTTCATCCTCGTGGGATATCCCACATACCGAGATAAAATTTATACTCATGAAGTCCATACTCCACTTCGTGGAACATCATTATCCTTTCCAGGGTCAAGCATCCTTATAGGGGAATATTGGCCATCTCTGCATGGTACTCTTCAACTGGGAAACATGAAACACATCATGAACTCCTGACAGTCCTTCGGGTGACTCCAACTTGTTGGCCACTTCTCCCATACGCTCCAAAACTTGGTATGGTCCTACAATTCTCGGGGCTAACTGTCCCTTAACTCCAAATCGTTTAACTCCTTGCAGAGGGGACACACGAAGACATGCTCTGTCTCCAATTTCATAGACTACCTCCTTGAGTTTTTGAGTCTGCATAACTCTTCTGCCTGGACTAAGCTACCTTCAGTCTATCTCGAATAAACTTAGAATTCTCTTCTGACTCCTTGATCACATTTGGTCCAAACAACTGACGGTCTCCAACTTCATCCCACATACTCTTGGGGGCATCACACATATATAGACAAAACTCATATTCATTTTGTCCGAAATCCACTCAGTGGAATATCCTTATCTTTTCCAGGAGTCAACGGTTTTTACAGGGTACTACCACCCTTAAAATGCACAATCTTCCATAGACCATATTTCTCATATCCTCAAAATGGCCAAAATTCTTCTTCGTAGAGTAACAACTCATAAAATCCATATCAGTACCAACGATGCTAACTTTATTCATTCTCAATGATTACGATATCTCGCTTTTCCATTAAATGTCTCAACTCAACGCCTCAATATAAAAGAAAATGTTCTCACTTCTACAACTCCATTTCTTTTGTTGCAAACTCAACTATCTAGCACATGTTTCCTTCTCCTTGGGGCATTCTCTGGCAAAGTGCCCTGCTCCATTACAACTAAAACATATTACTTCTGACAAGTATCGAGGTTTCCTTTTGGGGAAACTGTTGAGGTAGTGCCCTGACTCCTTGCACCTATAACAGGTGATATGACTCAGGTCCCTCCTGGGCTCCAATCGGTTTCTCTTCTTGGACTTTTCCATTCCAATTAGGGCTTCTATTTCCTATGGGTCATATTCTACTTCCTCTGTCGGGAATTCTACTAGATCCCCTTTCAAACAATTTTGGGAGATGTGTCCTTCTTCTCCACATGAATAGCAAGACTTAGTGTAGGGTTTACTCGGGTCTTCTTTAGGTGTGTCCTCCATCTCTTCCTTCACCACAGCTTCTTCTAAAATTTCCATGAGGGCTCCTTTCATTACTTCTTTCTTCTGCTGGATGGTTCGTTGTATCATGGGGTAAATGTGACATTGAGCAGGATAGTGGGTAGTCCCTTCACACAAGAAACAAGAAATCTGCCTAGTTGGGCATTCTTCAACTGGGTGACTTCCTTCACAATTAGAGCATTCATCCTTCTGTTCTTTATGGTTGTGTCCTATTTCTCCACAAATCTTGCATGCACAAGGTTTCTTCATATCCTTTCCATAAGGCTTCAACTTCTGGGACACAAGCCGAGGCTTTGGCATAGTCAACTTAAATTCTTTTCAAGTGGTTACTCCTTGCCATCCATTGATGGTTTGGTACATCCTCCACCAAGTAGCAGCACCTCGTTCAAAGCACTAAAGAGCATGCTGGGTCATATCATTTCCGACTATAGGGTTATTCTTCATGTGATCCTCCATGTTCTGAATCCATCGGTCTGTCTCCAACTGACTCATCGGTCCAGAAAGTACAAGCTCATCTCCATTCATCCTCTATTGGGTCCAAGGGTTTGGGGTGAGATAAGAGAGATAGAGAGGGATACACACAATGCAACAACAGTTTTGAAAAGACGGATTTTATTGTGGCTGTCGAAAAACATCAAACAAATGACATCTCACAATCGTCTCATCTAACGTAGGTATATAACAAGGGTTTGGTCTTCTAAAGGTCAACGTCGCCAAACTCTTCAAGTCTTGTTCCTGTCTTCGATGGCTTCTTTCGATCATGCTTGTCTTTCTCAAATCCTTCTACCAGACCATCTTTGTTGTCGCAAGGTCTATCATGACATCCCTTAATATTTCTGGAGTTGCGTTCCAAACTTCTGGGTTTCAACACCCTTGGCATGAGCCATGGTCCTACTGTCCTTTAGTTCTTGACAAATCTCCGGTATCTCGAGGTTTTGTTCCTCCAATTTGGCTACTTCAGCTTCTGGGTCCAGAGTTCTTCACGAAATGCTTCCTTGTCTAATACGGCTTCCTGGAGCTCCACCTTAAACTTCTTGATGTACTACTCCAGATCCTGGTGATACGCCGGCTAAGGTTAAAACTTCATCTTACTGATAGGTGCTCCATCAGCCTTCTTCCATCCAATCCATTCTGAAGAAATGCATCCTTAACTCAGCACGGTGATAATAGCATGAGCGGGCGATGACATCACGGATAACCGTGTTTATGCTCTTGTCATTCCCATGAGCTATCATTCCATAGTTGATATCTCCTGCCTTAGGGTTTTCTTTGACAAAACTTCGAGTTCTCATGCTCCTTGTTTCAGTCTTTCTCCGATACACCTTGATCTCGGGTATTGACAACTTCCATAGTCTGCCAAGTTCCATAAGGGTAGCCTTCCTAGGTCTTACAAATCTGGGAATTCTTCAGAGCCTTCAAATTCCCCTAGTCTTCGGAGTCTTCAACCGTTGTAGTTTCCATCATTATAATATACGGCAAAATCCTCTTCATTCCGAATGGTCTGTGTCGGTGTCAAAACCGGCGGATCTCGGGTAGGGGGTCCCGAACTATGCGTCTAGGCCGGATGGTAATAGGAGGCAGGGGACACGATGTTTTACCCAGGTTCGGGCCCTCTTGATGGAGGTAAAACCCTATGTCCTGCTTGATTGATATTGATGATATGGGTAGTACAAGAGTAGATCTACCACGAGATCAGAGAGGCTAAACCCTAGAAGCTAGCCTATGGTATGATTGTATGTTATGGTTGTTTTCCTACGGACTAAAACCCTTCAGTTTATATAGACACCGGAGAGGGTTAGGGTTACACAAGGTTGGTTACAAAGGAGGAGATATCCATATCCGTATTGCCTAGCTTGCCTTCCACGCCAAGTAGAGTCCCAAACGGACAGGAGACGAAGTCTTCAATCTTGTATCTTCATAGTCTAACAGTCCGGCCAATGGAGATAGTCCGGCTGTCCGGAGACCCCCTAATCTAGGACTCCCTCAGTAGCCCCTGAACCAGGCTTCAATGACGATGAGTCCGGCGCGCAGTATTGTCTTCGGCATTGCAAGGCGGGTTCCTTCTCCGAATACATCACAGAAGAATTTGAATACGAGGATAGTGTCCGACCCTGCAAAATAAGTTCCACATTCCACCGTAGAAAGAATAATATTTTCGCAGATCTTATTTGCTGGCTTGTTTTGGAAGCATGACGCCACTTCATGGCCCGGTGATTATTCGAACCGTTTCTTTTAACCAGCCCTACACATAACGCGAGGCAGTTTTTTGATACGTCTTGTCAAAGCAGAGATCGTGTCCCCTTATTACGGGATTCTCATCAATACGGGCGTGGGTAACCCAACCGCGCCATCAATTGCGGCTCTTGGGGGATAAGCGAGTTTTACCAGGCAAGTGGGGACGCTTAGTTTCGTCCGCCCATATAAAGGGATAAGGATTCACCTTTCTATCCACGTCTTCTTCCTCCCTTACTCATCCGTTTTCGCACACTCGAGCTCTAGCGCCCAAGTCCGCACTTCCCACCTCGACCTTCTCCAATCATGTCCGGAGCGGGAGGCAGGTGGATGGTCTCCTCCATCATGGAGGGAGATATCAAGAAACTGAGGAGAGCCGGATACCTGCCCGATGACATCGCGCACCGGCTCCCAGATGAGGGGCAGCTCATCCCCACCCCCAGGCCCCATGAGAGGGTAGTATTCCTCACCCATTTCCTCCGCGGACTGGGATTCCCTCTGCATCCATTTGTCCGGGGGCTCATGTTTTATTACGGCCTGGATTTCCACGAACTGGCCCCAAACTTCATCCTCAACATCTCGGCGTTTATCGTCGTGTGCGAGGCCTTCCTCCTCATCAAGCCCCACTTCGGCTTATGGCTGAAGACCTTCAATGTCAAGCCAAAGGTGGTGGGCGGCCGCCAGGCGGAGTGCGGAGGCGCCATGGTGGGCAAGATGCCCAACGTAACATGGCTCGAGGGCTCCTTTGTGGAAACCATAAAGGGGTGGCAATCGGGGTGGTTCTATATCACCGAGCTGCGCGACCCTACATGGGCAGTGGCCCCCGAGTTCCGATCTGGCATCCCCACGCGGCTCACCTCCTGGAAAGAGAAGGGCCTGCCCTAGGGTAGTTCGAAAGAGCTGACCGGACTCCAAACATGTATTCAAAACATGGTGGACAAGAAGCTCAAGCTTGTCAACATAGTCCAGGTTATGCTCATCCGCTGGATACTCCCGTGCCAACAACGGGAGTTCAACTTGTGGGAGTTCAATCCGGCGCAGCACCGAACTCTGAACAGGCTCTTTGACACAACTCATGAAGACGCCTGGAGGGTGCTGTTAAAAAGTGTCGAGGTCCCCCCCCCCCTATTACTGAGGATCGCGGATTCAGCGTGAAGCGCCAAGCCAGTGCGGTAAGCTGCTTTACCTTTCACAGGATACTTATTTTTTTATATAGATTGACTCTATGCGGGATCTAAACTCCCGTACCTTTAACAGGACTGGTAGAAGATGGCCGGAAAGATCGACTATCTGGCTCCCTTGCCCGAAGGCCCCGCAGACGCTCTTCTGGCGAAGATGTTGACTCCGGCCCCTTATACGGTGCCGGAGAAGATCAAGAAGGCCAAGGGAACCCGAAAGAGTTCCCGACGCCATGCGTCGTTGGACTCACCGTTCGATGGACTCTGCGGCGCACTCTTCCCCCGAAGACGAGGAGGAAGAAGAAGAAGATGCTCCCCCACCGACTGGGGGAGACAAGAAAAGGAAGGCCGCCCCAACTGGGGAGGCCGGAGGGTCCAAGAAGGGAAGGACTCTCCTTCCGGATAGTTCCACTGCCGCCGACGAAGGCGAAGACGAGTGGTTGCCCAGGGTCAAGCCCCCGGGGAGATCGTAAGTATTCGGATACGAGAGTAACTCATATGATTCCTTTGTCGCACTGCTTTCCCTAACGCCGAACGCAATTATGCAGGCCGCCATGAGCCAGTATCGATGTATCATCGGACGACTCCTTGGGCTTGTCGGACATGGATAGCGATCCAGTCCCGACCGCCACCTCCCCTCATCCTGCCGACGACGCCGAGGTGTTGTCTCAAGAGGCACCAGATCAAGGGGAGACAGTCCCGGAGGCGCCTCAACGCGACCTTCCGGACTCCGGGAGCCGAGGGGACGAGGCCCCTGAGAGCTCCGAGTTTGGCCCTTAGCCGAACACCGCGCCGGAACCTCCAGCGGTTCCAGGCTCGGGCAGGCGGCCTCCTTCTAAGAGGGGAAAAACGCCTGTGCCGGTGACCTATGTCCTTCTAGAGGCGCCGGACAATCTGCTGGAAGCACTTCGCAGCGCTTCCATCGACGAGGAGCACCGCACTATCATGAGTGCGGTGATCCAGAAGGTTCAGTCCGCCAAGAGCGGATTGACTGAAGCCTGTGCCAGCCTTCTAACAGGCTTCAAGGTAAGTGTTTTAAAATGTAGTAGAAATATTACCGCATAGACAGTAGCCCCTGATGCTTTGTTCGGTGTTCACAAAGAAAAGCCGAATAGAGGATCAAATAATATCGCAGGAGTCTAATATAAGTATGTCAATATGCATATGCAGGCTTCGCTGCTGGCATCCTCCGCACTAACTGCGGAGGTCGCCGTACTGAAGCAGGACCTCGAGGGGTCCAGGAAAGAGCTCGGCCTTGCCAAGAGGCAGCTCGAGGAGAACAAGGGTAAGTAATACCCTGTCTTATATATATATATATAAAAGAGGACGCGATTGAAAAATGGCAAGATCATCGTATGTCTGCCAGGGGCCACGACCGAGGTGGCGACCCTGAAGCAAGCGCTAACCAAGGCCAAAGATACAGCGGCCAAGGAGCGCACCGAGCGAGAGAAGCACGAGGCTCGGGTGGGCGAGGTGCAGCAAGAGCTCCAGGCTCTTGTGGCGAAGCATGAGGCGTTGGAGCTAGACTCCAAGACGCGGGAGTCTGAGCTTGCCGCGGCCCTCGAGAGTGTAAAAAGTGCCAAGGCCGAAGCCCAAAAGGCCCTCCAAGAGATCGACACGATGAAGAAGATAGCGGCGGGTAAGGCTTTCTATATGCAAAGCAAGCATGTAAAAGTAAATTACCGATTACTTACCCGGATCCGGAGCTCTTCAGGAGCATTCGCAGATTTGCCCCGCAGTGTGTCTGATGCCGCACAATTTTACCAGGCCGAGGACGGAAGCTCGATGGAGAAGCTATTTTGGTCTCAATATCCTGAGGCCGAACATCCGGTGCCAATGAGCGACCAGCTGAAGCAGATGGTCGAGCTACATAAGGCGGCCGATCAGGCCATGAAGAGCTTTATAGTCCGGCTGTGGCATGGCGACGCCCTTCCGAACAGATGGTGAGGCGGCTTGTGGATGCCTGCCCACAGCTGGAGGTCATCAAGCGATCTGTCTGCATTGAAGGTGCATGCCGGGCTTTCGCCCGTGTGAAATTGCAGTGGGTCAAGCTAGACGCCGTGAAGCTGATCAAGGAGGGGCCGCCAGAGGGCAAGGAGCACCGCCACCCCGAGATGTACTACGAGGGTGTTCTGCCGGGTGCCCTCTCATCGCGGATGAGTGTTCCAAAGATGTAATATTTGAATGAGACTTGCTCGTTTTATCCTGTATGTATGAAAACTTGTTTCATATGCGCTATGCAACGCTTGTTGGAATTTAAAATATTACCTTCTGTTTGGCTGTTTATCCAATATGAGAGATTGCTAGTCCTCGGCTTCTACCCCCATGCCAGGAGTGCTGGGGTGTTCTGGATAAACCTGAGCACTCTTGTTCCCATGTTTGGGTCCTTCGAGGGAGGTGCTCAGCGCAACGAACAAGGCAACCAGACTAATGATGCTTTATCACTCTCACTTAGCCATAGAATTCTATAATTTTAAATTTCGGCGAAGCCCCTGGTATTCGGAAGGCCGAATTCGGGGCGCGATACACGCCTTTAAGACGGACAGGGCCGACCCCTCGCTCTAAGCGGCATAAGTCTTTAGGGACTTGAAAACCTCACCGAACAGCGACCAGTCTCTCGCCTTATCATGACAGTTAGTTTTAGCTTTCTCTACTGAGGTGCTGAACCCAGCAGAACCGGGGCACAATCGCAGTAGTTCTCCTAGCGCTACCTTAGCCGATAGAGCAGAACGTAAGGTACCAAAACATAGGAGCCGGGCAAACCCAACATTTGACCAAAGACATGATTCGGAGCTGATGCATATAATGCTATAAGTTCGGGGTGCCACACTTGTGAAAGTGTTCAGACTTTTTACACCGCATTGTGGGGTACGTAAGCCCCTGGTGTATTGGCCGTACCATAGTGTACGGTTGCAAGGCGTCATTAATGAACACATGGATATATATATATATATATATATAACAAGAATGCAATAATAGTAGTAATATCATGAATTGTTTACTTAAAATTGCGTTAAAACAAAGTGATACTGATAGTGTGATAAGCAAAGAGTAGGACTATGTCCCTTCCAAGGGCAAGCTGAGGAATGATGTTAAATTGAATATTTCACTCGTTACTGTAATCAACCTGGGAATTCTGAGGTATAATGTAGCTGTCTGCCTCCTTGGTTGCTGCATCATGTGTTCGGCAATAGTGCTACCGGACAGTGTTTCTAGAGATTAAGGTCCTAAAAGAAAAAGAAAAATAACCGAACGGGAGGCCCCTAGTGCGGTTTAGGCCGCGTCTTGGGGCGTGCCGCAGTTGTGCCCCCCTTCCCACCTGTGCCCATGGTATTTTTAATGCGTAATTATGTACGCGCGGCACGAGTTTTGCCGCTGGGCTGGGATTGGGGTGGCCGCCGTATTGCTACGCGAGCTCAGATCGCGCCAGGCGGTCTATTGGTCGATTGCCCCGAGCGCGCTTGAAGGTGTCCCGGCTGTGAAGCGCCGAACTGGTTGATTGCCTTGAGAGGCTGCTTTGCGTTTCTGCTGCGAGGGCTGCGGTGTGCTCCTCTGTTCGGAGAGAGCGCTCTGTGTTTCCATTGACTGTAATAACTCCGCGAGGTCCCGACATCTTGAGCTTGAGGTATGCATAATGCGGTACCGCATTGAATCTAGCAAATGCGGTTCGCCCGAGCAGCGCGTGATAACCACTATGGAATGGGACTATATCGAAGATTAACTCTTTGCTTAGGAAGTTATCCGGGGATCCAAAGACCACTTCCAGTGTAATTGAGCCTGTGCAATGGGCCTCTACACCTGGAATGACGCCCTTAAAGGTCGTTTTTGTGGGTTTGATCCTTGAGGGGTCTATACCCATTTTGCGCACTGTGTCCTGATAAAGCAGGTTCAGGCTGCTGCCGCCGTCCATAAGGACTCGAGTGAGGTGAAATCCGTCGATGATTGGGTCTAGGACCAGTGCGGCGAATCCGCCATCACAGATACTAGTGGGGTGGTCCCTGCGATCGAAGGTGATCGGACAGGAGGACCAAGGGTTGAACTTTGGGGCGACTGGCTCCAATGCATATATGTCCCTGAGCGCACGCTTCCGCTCCCTCTTGGGGATGTGGGTTGCATATATCATGTTCACCGTCCGCACTTGCGGGGGAAACCTCTTCTGTCCTCCAGTGTGCGCCTGCTGGGGCTCCTCCTCGTCATCGCTATGCGGCCCCTTGTCCTTGTTTTCGGCAATTAACTTGCCAGCCTGCTTGAACACCCAACAATCCCTGTTGGTGTGATTGGCTGGCTTGTCTGGGATGCCATGTATTTGACACGAGCGATCGAGTATACGGTCCAGGCTGGACGGACCCGGGGAACTTTGTTTGAATGACTTTTTCCGCTGACTGGGTTTAGAGCCTTTGAATCCGGCATTGACTGCCGTATCCTCAGTATTTTCGCTGTTAATGCGGCGCTTATGCTTGTTGCGACGTGACCTGCAATTGCCGTCCTTGGTATCTGAGGTACCATGGTTCTTTGATATGTTATTACTGCGAGCCAGCCAGCTGTCTTCTCCCGCACAAAAGCGGGTCATGAGCATCGTGAGAGCTGCCATAATTTCTGCTTTTCTTGACCAAGGTGCCGGGCTAGCCACTCATCTCGGATGTTGTGCTCGAAAGCCGCTAAGGCCTCCGCATCCGGACAATCGATGATTTGATTTTTCTTTGTAAGGAACCGAGTCCAGAATTGCCTGACCGACTCTTCTGGCTGCTGAATTATGTGGCTCAAATCATCGGTGTCTGGTGGTCGCACATAAGTGCCCTGAAAGTTGTCGAGGAATGCGGCTTCCAGATCTTCCCAATAGCTAATGGAGTCCGCTGGCAAGCTGTTAAGCCAATGCTGTGCTGGTCCTTTGAGCATTAGTGGGAGGTATTTGATGGCGTGTAAGTCATCGCCGCGGGCCATGTGGATGTGGAGGAGGAAGTCCTCAATCCATACTGCGGGATCTGTTGTGCCATCGTATGATTCAATATTTACAGGTTTGAAACCTTCTGGGAATTGATGTTCCATTACTTCGTCTGTGAAGCATAAGGGGTGTGCGGCGCCTCTGTATTGGGCTATATCACGACGCAGCTCGAATGGGTCTTGCCTGTTGTGTTCGGCCCGGCCGGATTTGCTTTTACTGTATCCGGCGTGACATTTGTTGTCGTGCAGAGTGGTGCGCCCTCGTGATCCGTAGATCGATCTTGAATGCTTTGCCTTTTCCTCCAATATGTCTCGCAGGTCTGGCGTATCTCCCCATGCCTTTTTATTTGAATGGCGTTGGGGTGGAGGCTGAGCTTTTGGCTAGAATGCCTCTATATCGTGGCCACGAGGTGGCCGATCAGCCGTATCATATGCTTCTTCCTCCAGTCGGGGTAGTAACCTGCGCCGTGGGTAACTCTTGGAGGCGCTCGAGTTTATATTCCTCGGCCGCGAGGACTTCAGTCCATTTGTCAGCTAGGAGATCTTGATCAGCTTGAAGCTGCTGCTGCTTTTTCTTCAGGCTATTTGCCGTGGCTATAAGCCGGCGCTTGAAGTGCTCTTGTTCGACGGGATCCTCTGGTACGGCGAATTCATCGTTGCTGAGGCTTGCCTTGTCTTCGGAGGGGGGCATGTGATTGTCATCCTCCTCCTCTCCGTCTGCCGCTTTCTCAGGAGAGCTGGCTCCTCCATCCTCCTGCTCTAAATCTTGCTGGAGGGGTTTGTTGTTTTCTTCAGCACTATCTGGGGTGTTATTATCTCCTGTGCCGGTATCACCACTTTTGCTTTGGCAGGACTTAGAGCGGCGCCGCTGACTTCGGTGTTTGGGTCGCTTCTTGGAGGGGTCATCCTCCGCTATCCCGTCGCCATTGCCTTCTTTGGGTGTATCCACCATGTATATGTCATATGACGAGGTGGCTTTCCAGTGCCCTATGGGTGCTAGTTCATGTTCGTCTCCTACATCATCGTCCATACCGTCGATTTCTTTGGAGTCGAAGTTGAGCATGTCAGTTAAATCATCGAAAGTGGCTACGAAGTGGGTGGTGGGTGGGCGTCGAATTTCTTTGGCGTTTGCATCCCAATCCTGTTGGCCATAATCCAGGCAGGCCTCTCCTGACAAAGAGAGAGAGAGAGACCTTAGTGAATTTAGGATGTCACCGAAGGGCGAGCGCTGAAAGATATCCGCGGCGGTGAATTCCATGATCGGTGCCCAATCGGCTTCGATTGGCAGGGGCGCGGATGGTTCGGATTCCGGAAAAGAGTCTGACACCTTGGAGTCATGGGCTGCGCAGAGGTTTAGGCTAGTGTTCGGCTCGATCGCCGTTGAGACTGCAGCCCCTGAGGCGGTGTCTAACCACCCGTCCTTGACTGGCGCAGTTGGCTTCGAGCTAAGGGTCGGAGCTGATGCGGGCGCAGCCTCTGGGGTACTGTTCGGCGGCAGAGCTAGGTCATACCCATCGCGACAGTGCGGCGCGCCCGGCTGTGGCTCGAATCCGTCGAAGATCAAGTCTCCGTGGATGTCGGCCGTGTAGTTCAAACTTCCAAATCTGACGTGATGGCCAGGGGCGTAGCTTTCAATTTGCTCCGGATGGCCAAGCGAATTAGCCCGCAGTGCAAAGCCGCCGAATACGAAGATCTGTCCGGGGGGAAAAGTTTCACCCTGGACCGCATCGCTATGGATGATAGTAGTAGCCATCAAGCCTAACGGCGACAACACAGAGAAACTCTCAATGAAAGCACCAATGTCGGTGTCAAAACCAGCGGATCTCGGGTAGGGGGTCCCGAACTGTTCGTCTAGGCCGGATGGTAACAGGAGGCAGGGGACACGATGTTTTACCCAGGTTCGGGCCCTCTTGATGGAGGTAAAACCCTACGTCCTGCTTGATTGATATTGATGATATGGGTAGTACAAGAGTAGATCTACCACGAGATCAGAGAGGCTAAACCCTAGAAGCTAGCCTATGGTATGATTGTATGTTATGGTTGTTGTCCTACGGACTAAAACCCTTCGGTTTATATAGACACCGGAGAGGGTTAGGGTTACACAAGGTCGGTTACAAAGGAGGAGATATCCATATCCGTATTGCCTAGCTTGCCTTCCACGCCAAGTAGAGTCCCATCCGGACACGAGACGAAGTCTTCAATCTTGTATCTTCATAGTCTAACAGTCCGGCCAATGGAGATAGTACGGCTGTCCGGAGACCCCTTAATCCAGGACTCCCTCAGTCTGGGTTGTCCGATATCTTGTACTTCTTGGAGTGGTCTCATTAGTCGAATCTTCGTGTGTGAAAGGATCGATATGGTTGACTAGAGGGGGGGTGAATAGGCAACTACCAATTTTTAGCTTTTCTTTACCAAATTAAACTTTGCATCAAAGTAGGTTTTCTAGATGTGCAACTAGGTGAGCAACCTATATGATGCAATAACAACAAGCATACAAGCAAGCAAGGGAACAAACACTAGAGAGCTTGCACAAGTAAAGGTAAGAGATAACCAAGAGTGGATCCGGTGAAGACGAGGATGTGTTACTGAAGTTCCTTCCTTTTGAGGGGAAGTACGTCTCCGTTGGAGCGGTGTGGAGGCACAATGCTCCCCAAGAAGCCACTAGGGCCACCGTATTCTCCTCACGCCCTCACACAATGCGAGATGCCGTGATTCCATTATTGGTGCCCTTGAAGGCGGCGACCGAACCTTTACAAACAAGGTTGGGGCAATCTCCACAACTTAATCGGAGGCTCCCAACAAGACCACGAAGCTTCACCACAATGGAATATGGCTCCGAGGTGACCTCAACCATCTAGGGTGCTCAAACACCCAAGAGTAACAAGATCCGCTAGGGATGAGTGGGGGAATCGAAAATCCCTTGGTGGAAGTGTAGATCGGATCCTTCTCAACCACTCCCGAGCAAATCAACAAGTTTGATTGGCTAGGGAGATAGATCGGGCAATATGAAGCTTGGAGTATTTAATGGAGCTTGAGCAATAAATGGAGCTTGGGGGAAGAAGAGGTCGGTGGAAAGGAAGAAGGGGGCTCCCTTTTATAGTGGGGGGGGGGCAACAATCCCGTTGCCCCCCACCAACCAGCCCCACACAGGGCGGTACTATCGCTGAGAGGGGCGGTACTACCGCCAGGAGAGCGGTACTGCCGCGCCATCCAGCGGTACTTCCGCGTTGAGGAGACTAGAAGGGAAAAGCTCCAACTGCGGTACTACCGCGGTGGTAGGGCGGTACTACCGCTCCAGGAACGGTACTACCGCCACTACAACCGTGACTAGTGCCGCAAAACCCGACACGAGAAAAGGACCTCTCGAATCGAGGCGGTAGGAGCCAGACTGCCCAACGGTATTACGATAGTGGGGTCAAGGGCGGTAGTACCGCTGCGGAGCGGTACTACCGCTTGTGACCCTTCGGCCGTAGTACCGCAGGTGGTGCGGTACTACCGCTGGGGCAAGAGAGAGAGGGAGAAGCGATCCCTCAAAGAAGCTGAGGACCAGGCGGAGGTGCTGGGCCCCAGCGGTACTACTGCTGTGGAGCCACGGCGGTACAACCGCTGCGGAGCGGTACTGCCACTTATGGCTTCTCAGCGGTACTACCACTGGGTGCACGGTACTGCCGCTCAGTCCCAGACAGGACAAGAAAGGGAGGAGAGATCTCTTCAATGGATAGGAAAAGCTCGGAGGGTGAGAAGCTGATGTGTACGTGATGTTTCCACCCATGCAAAACCCCAGCGGACCCCCTCTTGATAGTACGGTGCCCTCTATGCAACTAGTCCACCGAGAAAGAAACGAAAGAGCTACACCGTCTTGAAATATACTCCGAGGGAAAGAAGGCATCTCGTGCTAGGGGAGAATCTGTGAATAATTCAAAGCACAAGATTAGTCTGCCAACATGTTGTCATCAATCACCAAAACTACCTTGAGAGAGATATGCCGTAACAATCTCCCCCTTTTTGGTGGATTGATGACAACTAGGGATTTGCGCAAGGAAAGGAAATGAAACGAGGAAAACTAAGAACTACAAAATATAGACGGGCTCCCCCAGAATGTGTGCACCTAGAGATGGCATGACACACACATTCGGATCAACACTCCCCCTATATTTTATAGTCCAACAATACCAAGCACATGATCTATGAGAGACATGAATAGATAGGACAAGCATGCATCTTATAATAACCTACAGTACTCTGAAGAGACATAAGTAATAAGGTAGCGATAGGGAGCATATGTATCACACCATATGTCTAGAACTTAGGTCTCACACCAAACCAAACCAAAAGAAACACGCAAGAAACCACAAGACGACTCAAACACGACACAAGAAGCAAAGTTCCTACACTCTCTCCCCCTTTGGCAGCGAGACACCAAAAGGGCATAGAGTGACACTAGAACTCCAGGTGATGGGAGGTGGAAGAGCTCGAACATCACATATCTGCATCTTCATCGTGGGTCGAAAACTGCTCGGCATCGGAGTCGGTCCAGTGGCAATTCTGATGAATCCAGTCCTCCTCTTCAGTGATCTGACCCTCAGACCCACTGGCAACTGTAGCTCCCATCTGACGCATGAGGTCCTTGTGGCGCGTCCTGGCATGCTTCTCCGCCACATGAGTCATGTACTGGCCATGAGACTCCATGCAGAAAAGCTTATTCATCTTACGCTTAAGCTTCTGTTCCCACGACGGTTCTGCACTAGAGGGGCCAAAGTTCTCCTCATGATCATCAGTAGCAGCCTCACCCTCGGTCCCCATGGCAGCAGCAGCATCAGCAGACGGACCCCCCGTGGCAGCAGTAGCAGATGGACCCCCTGTGTGAGGCGCTGTCCAGTTGTCCTTCTTCCTCAGACGCTTGATCTCATGAGACACCAAGTCTCCAGTCTCTAGCAACACTCTGGGATGAGTGTGCACCCAGGCCCTCTCAATGAGCCTCATGATGAATGGACCATAGATAGGACACTTGCGCTCAGACACGGCAGATAGAAGTTCAGACCACATGACATGAGAGATATCCAGGCTCTCTCCAGTGCTTGCTTCCTTCTCATGCTGACAGAAAAGTAGCATGTCCACGAGGTAAGAGTGGACCATATCCAGATTCCCGATCCGAGGGAAGAGAGTCTCACGGAAAATGCAATGAAGAATGTCCAGATACGGAGACAGATCATAGGTCTTCTTCTCAGTCACCGGGTGAACCTTCACAGTGCAGTAGGGCCAAAGGGCTTGCTTGTGGGTGGATGTAGCATTGCGGTGAGGACGGAAACCGACAGGAGTCTCAAGCCCGGTATCCACCACATCAAGTAACTCCATGAAAGCCTTCCACTTGACAGAAAGCAGCTTTCCATTGGTCATCCATGTCAGAGTCCGGTCGACATCCGTCCCAAGATGGACGGTGGCATAGAATTGAGCTACCAAATCCGCATCAAAATCCTTGTTGAATTGCATGATCCTGAGAATGTTCAGCTGAGTGCACATCTGAAGAGCTTCGCCAAAGTACTCTGGGTCCTTCTCCATAGCATCAGTATCAATGGAGCGAACATCAACAAAAAGATTCTTCTTGGCCTTGATCACATCGAAGTAGATGGCAAACTAAAAACGGTTCCAGAACGGGCGGTTGACCAAAGTGGGTTCTTGGGCCACCGCATAGGGGTTGCGGCGACGCTTCTCCCAAAACTCCTTGTTTGTCATCTCAGTCACAGTCTTCCCTTTGGGTTTCTGGGCGGCCCCCTTCAAATGCTGAGGAGGTGGAGGAACACTTGCAGATGCACTCATTGGAGGCGGTTGGGTGCTCGAGGAACCACCGGCAGGCTCAGAGGTACGATAGCGTTTTGATGTGGCACGCCTGGGGTTGATACGGCGACCTTGCTGTTCGGAAGGGTCATCACCTGGAGCCAAACACAAGAAAACGCAAAGCAACCAGAAAGAAAGAGCATAAGCCAACAAGCACAACAAAAAGATCAAGGTGAGGTAGGAAAATGATGGAACTTGGCATACAGCGGTAATGTCGTGACCTGTCCGCTGTAGTACCGCCCCAAAGGGAGCGGTAGTACCGCTCTAGGTCAAGCGGTAGTACCGCTCCAAAGGGAGCGGTAGTACTGCTTGAGGCAGATAAACAACAGTTTCCTAGCGCGAGGCAGAGAAACAACAGTTTCCTACTTCCGTGGTCAGATCCGGCACTACCGGCCTACCAAATTCAAAAATAATCCTACCAAACTCTAATCTAGATAGTCTAGTTGCCTTCTCCAACCAACTCAAGCCTAGATTTAGCCAAAAAATCTAGAGATGCAACCACCATTGCCCCTAAGAAACAAGAACTGAAAAGGAGACAAAACGAAAGAAGGAACAGGGGCAATACCGGCATCCATGGCAAGAGGACGTGGTGGGGATCGACTCCACCAAAGGAAATAAAGAGGGACGCCCCAGAGACGGAGATCCGCCGGAGCCCTCCCGCGGCGAGTGGAGGCTGGAGAGAGAGGAAGAGAAAAGAGGGGTGAAGTGAATGGGTATGGGGGAGAAGAAACCTCCCCTTGCCCCCGACTTAACCCCCTGTCCTCGTCCCCCAGCGGTAGTACCGTGCTGGGGGGCAGTAGTATCGCTTACGAGCGGTAGTACCGCACACCACCAGCGGTAGTATCGCCCAGCACGCCACGACAACTAAACAGACACGGCTTACGCTCAACAAAACGACAAAAACGACAAACACAACGGCAAACGAACAAGACACACCGCTTTACAAGAGGGCGGTGGCCGAGGCCACCTATGTTTGAGTCAAAAGGTATGGCACCGCGAAGATTTTAACCTTGGGCCCATGACCAAGACTCGTCTTTTAAGCACAAGTGCCATCAACAATGGCTAAAGTGAAAGACTTGATCAATTTATTCATAATGGGGGGAGGGAGAGTTCATTGAGAGAACAATACTCCCCCTATGTCCATGCCTACACCTAAACTAGACAACAAATTGAGCGTGGTAGGGTGTGCACGGGTTCAAGCCACATTGCTCGAATCAATGATATTTAGCTCATGCCTTAACTCACGAAATCTTGCTTCATCCAAGGGCTTCGTGAAAATATCTGCAAGGTTGTCATCAGTGTTGACATAGTTGAGCTCGATCTCTCCTCGCCTAATGTGATCCCGGATGAAGTGATACCAGATCTCAATATGCTTCGTCTTGAAGTGTTGCACCGGGTTGAGAGAGATCTTGATGGCACTTTCATTGTCACACCAAAGAGGCACTTTCACAAGTGACACCATAATCCTTTAAAGTTTGCCTCATCCATAATAGTTGTGCACAACAACTACCGGCCGCAACATACTCCGCTTTGGTGGACGAGAGAGACACACAACTTTGCTTTTTGGAAGACCAACTTACCAAAGAGCAACCAAGGAATTGGCACCCTCCAGAAGTGGACTTCCTATCCACTTTGTCTCCCACCCAATCGGAATCCGAGTACCCTACAAGCTTGAAATTTGATCCTCTTGGGTACCATAAGCCAAAGTTTGGGGTATGAGCCAAATATCGAAAGATTCGTTTGACCGCCACATAGTGACTTTCCTTAGGTGCGGCTTGAAAACGTGCACAAATTCCCACACTCAACATGATGTCCGGTCTAGATGCACAAAGGTAAAGCAAGGATCCAATCATGGAACGATATACCTTTTGATCCACCACTTTACCATTGGGATCTAAGTCAAGTTGGCACTTGGTGGGCATTGGAGTGGAAGCCGGCTTGACGTCACTTAGCTTGAATCTCTTGAGCATGTCTTGAGTGTATTTGGATTGATTGATGAAGGTTCCTTCTCTTCTTTGCTTCACTTCGAACCCTAGAAAGAACTTCAACTCCCCCATGGAGGACATCTCGAACTTTGAGGTCATGAGAGCGGCAAATTCCTCATTGAAAGCTTTGTTAGGAGAACC
This sequence comes from Triticum monococcum, assembly GCA_034509565.1. Classification (NCBI taxonomy): domain Eukaryota; kingdom Viridiplantae; phylum Streptophyta; class Magnoliopsida; order Poales; family Poaceae; genus Triticum; species Triticum monococcum. Next base: position 484,517,829 of record CM067843.1, read on the forward strand.
AAAGATAATATCATCAACATATAATTGGCACACAAACAACTCCCCTTTGACCTTCTTAGTAAAAAGAGTGGGGTCGATTATCCCAACTTCAAACCCACGGTCTTGTAACAACTCGGTAAGGTGGTCATACCACGCACGTGGGGCTTGTTTAAGGCCATAGAGTGCCTTATCGAGTTGATACACATGATCGGGAAAGTAGGGATCCTCAAACCCAGGGGGGGGGTTGCTTGACGTACACCAATTCATTAATTGGACCATTAAGAAAAGCACTCTTCACATCCATTTGATGTAACTTAAAGTTATGATGAGAAGCATATGCAATCAACATGCGAATGGATTCAAGACGAGCAACGGGAGCAAAGGTTTCACCGTAGTCGATACCCTCGACTTGGGAGTAGCCTTGTGCTACCAAACGAGCCTTGTTGCGAATGATAATCCCATGGGCATCTTGCTTGTTCTTGAATATCCACTTGGTTCCGATGACATTGTGGTTCCCCGTTGGCCTTGGCACCAATCTCAACACTTTGTTGCGCTCGAAGTTGTTGAGTTCTTCGTGCATGGCATTGAGCCAATCTGGATCTTCTAGCGCCTCATAGACCTTGAGGGGTTCCACACAGGAGACAAACGCGTGATGCTCACAATAATTTGCTAATTGTCTATGAGTGCTTACCCCCTTTCTTAAGCTTCCAAGCACATTCGTCATGAGATGATCCTTGGTGGAGAGCTTGGAAGCAACCCTGGCGGCACGACGCTCTAATTCCTCCTTGGTGGTGAGTTGAGGAGCGGTTACTTGATCATCTTGAGCGCCGTCATGAACTTGTTCTTGATCTTGAACTTGCTCGGGGGAGAGAACATGACCTTGGGCATCACTTGCTGTGTCAACACCGTCTTGAGTATGATCTTGCCCTTGGTCTTGTTCATGAGGTTGAGGGCCTTCACTTTGTTCTTCGGAAGCGTGTGGGCCTTGGGTTGGTGATGGCTCCACTTGAGTGGAGCATTGTCCTTCTCCTTCGGCCACAAGGGGTTCCTCAATGGGTAGGATGAAACAAACACCCATTCTTCTTATGGCTTGAGGAGGAATTTCATCACCTACATCACAAGTGCCACTTTGCTCCACATGGGAGCCGTTATTCTCAGCAAACTCCACGCTACACGTCTCCTCAATAAGTCCTGTGGATTTATTGAGGACACGGTAAGCATGAGAGTTTGTAGCATAACCAACAAATATGCCCTCATAAGCTCTAGCCTCAAATTTAGACAACCGAACACCTTTCTTGAGAATGAAGCACTTACACCCGAATACCCGGAAGTACTTTAGGTTGGGCTTGTTACCGGTGAGTATCTCATATGGAGTATTGTTCAAGCCCTTGCGGAGGTAGAGCCGATTGGATGCATGACATGCGGTGTTGATGGCTTCGGCCCAAAAGTTGTACGGAGACTTGAACTCCGCCATCATGGTCCTTGCCGCATCCATCAACGTCCGGTTCTTCCTCTCCGCAACACCGTTTTGTTGAGGGGTGTATGGTGTGGAATATTGATGCTTGATTCCCTCATCACTAAGAAATTCATCCAAGGTGTAGTTCTTGAACTCGGTGCCATTGTCACTTCTTATTGTCAAGATCTTTGCATTGTGTTGATGTTGTGCTTCATTTGCAAAGTCAATGACGGTTTGTCGGGTCTCGCTCTTCCTCTTGAAGAAATACACCCACGTGTACCTTGAGTAGTCATCCACAATCACCAAGCAATACTTTCTACCTCCAAGACTATCGAAGGATGGGGGCCCAAAGAGATCCATGTGAAGAAGCTCCAAGGGCCTCTTTGAATAAATGATAGTCGTGGGAGGGTGAGCCTTCTCATGTAGCTTTCTTTCGATACAGGCACTGCAAGCACGATCTTTAACAAAACTAACATTCGTTAGTCCACGGAGATGGTCCCCCTTTAGGAGACTTTGCAAAGATCTCATATTGACATGGGCTAAACGGTGATGCCAAAGCCATCCCACATCAACTTTAGCCATTAGGCATGTCGCGGTCTTAGTGGGTTGCTCCGAAAAGTTAATCACATATAGACCGTTCTCGACATGCCCAACAAAGGCTACTTTAAGAGTCTTGCTCCACAAGAGGGCCACGGTATCGATATCAAAGAAAGTGGCAAAGCCCATGATTGCAAGTTTACGAATGGAAAGTAAATTTTATGCAAGGGACTCAACAAGCATGACCTTCTCGATCGTGAGATCATGAGAGATGACAACCTTGCCAAGTCCCAATCCCTTGGAAGATGAGGCGTCAGCCCACTCGACATTGGTGGGCATAGATGGAACCTTGTGCACGTCCACCACCAAGTCATTGCTTCCGGTCATATGATTTGTAGCTCCGCTATCGAGCAACCATGATCCACCACTGGAAGCAAACACCTACAAGAAATCAATGCTTGGTTTTAGGTACCCATTTTGTAATGGGTCCTTTGATGTTAATAACAAGGGTCTTAGGAACCAAAATATACCATTCAATGTACTCATGAAGAGAACCAACAAATTTGGCATAAACATGCCCATCACTAGCACGGCATAACACATAAGAAGGATTAAAATCGCCGTCTTTGTTGGGAGAGGTGACATTGCCCTTCTTGACTTTGTTCTTCTTCTTCTCGTCGAGGACACTCTCTCCCGCCCTCAAAAAGGTTTGCATGAGGGGAGGAGGTCGTTTGGTCTTGTCATTCTTCTTCTTGTTCTTGGAGTCGGGGACGTACCCAACCCCTTCCTTCGCCACACCTCCCTTTTGGTTGATCAAGAGATCGTTGAGGTTCTTCTTGCCTTGTATGCAAGTCGCAAGACCTCTCTCAAGTTGCTCCTTCAACTTAGCATTTTCCTCAACAAGATGCATATGCTCACAACACGGGTTAGTAGCATTTGCATTATCAATTAAAACCATATGAGGAAAAGTTGCTTTATCCTTAGTTAGCTTCACTTGGAGTTGATCATGAGACTCCTTGAGACTAGCGTGAATACCCTTCAAGGCCTTGTGGGCCTTGTCAAGTATATCAAACTCCTCTTTGAGTCTAGCAAGATCAACCCCAAGTTTGGCCTTCTCGGAATTTAGCACACGAGAAACAACGAGTGCATGATCATAATCTTTCTCTAACTTAGCATGATCAACGTTGCGTGACTCCTCAAGAGCCAAACGAAGACCACACTCTTCCTCAAGAGCATTGGAAAGATCCGAAATCTCATCGGCATAGTCATGACTATGCCCTTCCATCTTCGAGATGGTGTCTTCGTGAGCCTCGATCATGTCATTGGCCTCACCAAGTTGTTCCAAGAGAGCAACAAAGTGCTTCTTGGATTTGCCCTTGAGTTTGCCCATAAAGGCCTCAAACTCGTTAGCCTCCACATTAGCTCCCTCAACTTCATTAATGCTATCTTATGGGGAAGGATGATTAATGATGGTAGTTTTGATGTTGGAGGTTACCTTGTTGGTGGCTTTAGCCATGAGGCACTTGGCGGTGATGCTCTCGTTGGGTGAGTCGAAGAGAGACACTCGTGACGTTGTTGCAATGGCAATGGAGGCCATGGCAACCGACTCATCATCTTCATCATCGTCATCATCCTCATTGTACTCTTCTTGCACAACCAAGGCCTTGGGTGGAGTCTTCTTGGTGAAGTTGTTCTTGTTGGGGAACGACTTGGCCTTGTCCTTTCGGATGAGTTTGCCACCATTGTCTTCCCTCTTCTCATATGGGCATTCCGCAATGAAATGACTCATGTTGCCGCAATTGTAGCAAGTCCTTACACGTTGCTTGCCCCTTGTGCCACTCGAGTTGTTTTTGCTAAAGTTGGGCCTCGAGTTTTTCTTGCTCCAAAATTGCCTTGAAGCAAGTGCCATGTGTTCATGATATGCATACTCTGTATCTTCGGGGTTGCTCTCCTCTTCTTCCTCTTCTTCTTCTTCTTCCACAGTGAGCTTGGCCTTCAATGCAAGGTTAGGCTTCTTTGCCCATTGAGAACGGAGCACCGCATTGTCGGCGGTCTTGTCCAAAATGTTCATGGCCACAAACTCATCCAACACTTCACTTGAGGTCAAAGTGTGGAAGTCCGGTCTTTGGCGAATGACGGAGGACATGGCCTTGTGGTAGGGCATCATTGCCTTGAGGAATTTGCGCTTGATCAAATTGTCATCCGTGTCCTTGCTCCCGTGATCTCGTAGTGAGACCGTGAGTTTGGTGACTCTCCGATAAAGCTCACGGGGTTCTTCATCTTCCTTCATTGCAAACTCATCGGCCTCATCTTGTACCACTTCATAGTTGGAGTGTTGAATGCTTGCGCTTCCCCGGTAGAGATACACGACACAATGCCATGCATATTTGGCCAAGGCGAAGGGACGAAGATGAGGTAGGTCTTCGGGTGGAATTGCATCTTGAATAATGAAGAGAGCATTCTCATTGAATTGATTGTCCGCGGCTTCTCGAGGAGTGAAGTTGCTTGGATCATGTGGATAGAAACCTTCTTCAATGATTCTCCAAAGGTTAGTGTTCACATGATTTAAATGACGTTTAAAGCGGTAAACCCAAGAATCAAAATCCTCATTTTTCACAATCTTAGGAGGAGGACCGGCATGATTCAAATGAGTAGAAGGAACCGGTCCACCATAAACAAGTGGTGGTTCCACATGGGCAAAGATGCCAGTGCCATTCTTGCCACTAGAAGACGGAGCCTTTTCACTACTAGCTTCCCCCTTGTCGGGGATAGCATCCGACACCTTGTTGGCGGGATCCCCCACTTTCAACGGTGCGGTGGATAGTTTAAGCCCCTCAAGAAATTTAGTAAACATGCTTTAAACTTCGGTCATCATGGAGGTTTTCAATGTCTCCAAGGCTACATTGAACTCCTCACGAGAGACCGAAGTTCCCCCATCGCCTGTAGACGAGATAGGATTCACACTGGAGTGTTCCTCCACTCCGTCTACGATATCAACCATACTCTTCGGACGGTAAAGTCCTTAATAAAGAGACGAGGCTCTGATACCAATTGAAAGGATCGATATGGTTGACTAGAGGGGGGGGGGGGTGAATAGGCAACTACCAATTTTTAGCTTTTCTTTACCAAATTAAACTTTGCATCAAAGTAGGTTGTCTAGATGTGCAACTAGGTGAGCAACCTATATGATGCAATAACAACAAGCATACAAAGAGGTGCCCTTGAAGGCGGCGACCGAACCTTTACAAACAAGGTTGGGTAATCTCCACAACTTAATCGGAGGCTCCCAACAAGACCACGAAGCTTCACCACAATGGAATATGGCTCCGAGGTGACCTCAACCGTCTAGGGTGCTCAAACACCCAAGAGTAATAAGATCCGCTAGGGATGAGTGGGGGAATCGAAAATCCCTTGGTGGAAGTGTAGATCGGAGCCTTCTCAACCACTCCCGAGCAAATCAACAAGTTTGATTGGCTAGGGAGATAGATCGGGCAATATGAAGCTTGGAGTATTTAATGGAGCTTGAGCAATAAATGGAGCTTGGGGGAAGAAGAGGTAGGTGGAAAGGAAGAAGGGGGACCCCTTTTATAGTGGGGGGGGGGGCAACAATCCCGTTGCCCCCCACTAACCAGCCCCGCACAGGGCGGTACTACCGCTGAGAGGGGGGCGGTACTACCGCCAGGAGAGCAGTACTGCCGCGCCATCCAGCGGTACTGCCGCGCTGAGGAGACTAGAAGGGAAAAGCTCCAACTACGGTACTACCGCGGTGGTAGGGCGGTACTACCGCTCCAGGAATGGTACTACCGCCACTACAACCGTGACTAGTGCCGCAAAACCCGACACAAGAAAAAGACCTCTTGAATCGAGGCGGTAGGAGCCAGACTGCCCAACGGTACTACGGCAGTGGGGTCAAGGGCGGTGGTACCGGCGCGGAGCGGTACTACCGCTTGTGACCCTTCGGCCGTAGTACCGCAGGCGGTGCGGTACTACCGCTGGGGCAAGAGAGAGGGAGAAGCGATCCCTCAAAGAAGCTGAGGACCAGGCGGAGGTGCCGGGCCCCAGCGGTACTACCGCTGGGTGCACGGTACTGCCGCTCAGACCCAGACAGGACAAGAAAGGGAGGAGAGATCTCTTCAATGAACAGGAAAAGCTCGGAGGGTGAGAAGCTGATGTGTACGTGATGATTCCACCCATGCAAAACCCCAGCGGACCCCCTCTTGATAGTACGGTGCCCTCTACGCAACTAGTCCACCAAGAAAGAAACGAAAGAGCTACACCGTCTTGAAATACACTCCGAGGGAAAGAAGGTGTCTCGTGCCAGGGGAGAATCTGTAAATAATTCAAAGCACAAGATTAGTCCGCCAACATGTTGTCATCAATCACCAAAACTACCTTGAGAGAGATATGCCGTAACAGTGTGGTCAAAAGGGAAAAAGGGGGTATGGTTTCACTAAAAGGGGATATTTGAATAAGCTCAGAAGAGAAGAGAGGTAAAAGATCTTTTGAAAAGTAATGTTTTACAGAAAAATCTTTCTTATGGGCTTGCCTGTTTCTAGGGTCACGTCCTACAGTCAACATGTGCTCTGATACCATCTTGTAGCAACCCAACCCGAATGAATCAAGTCTCTATGCTTAAGTGTCATCCCTAGATTGGTATGCTGACACACACAATACTTGAGGATTTATAACAGAGGTAAATCACATGTAAAAGTAACGTAAATACTATTACCTCAATCCAAATAGCGGAAGCAACAAGGTTGTGGATTCCCATCAACACCAACGGCAAAGTTCAGTGTAGAAATCATAACCCTAACGTATCACTTACTCGTCGTAAGAAATCCTGCAACATGAGACGTTGCAGCCACAGAGGGTCAGTACATTGAATGTACTGGCAAATTCACACCATAAGAGGAATGATGAACAATGGCTATCACTACATGCATATTTGGCTGGTGGAAAAGCTCTATGGTTATAATGTTTTTGCGAAAAGCCAATTTTCCCCTACTGTAAAGGAATAAATTTTATTTAACTATCATGGTGGTTGTTAAACATTGAGAATGGTTGACAGCATTCTCAATCCCAATTAAGTAACATCATTAAAACCAACAAAATTAATTTAAAGTAACGTGATGAGATTCACATGATAATCCAAGTACTAGATACTCAAGTTTGTCCATAACCGGGGACACGGCTAACCATGATTAGTTTATACACTCTGAAGAGGTTTGCGCACTTTTCCCCACAAGACTCGATCGCCTCCGTTTGATTTCTCACACGACATGGTGTTTGAGAAACGAATGACCGAGACATAGTCTTTCAGATGCGCTAGCACCTTACGATCGGGTAGACCGTTACACCTATTTTCCCCTACATCTGCTAGTCTACCACTGTAAGAGTTCGCACAACTTAATCAACTATGCTAGAGCCCATAGTAGCTTGTGGCTGCACACGGAAGTTTCTAGTATGAATAATCTGATGATCCCTTTGAGCTTGGGTGGCGGTCCCAAAAAAACAGGCAATCGCTGGAATACCCAGGTGCCTAGACAGGCAATCGCTGGAATCCCCAGGTGCCTCAATCCACCCAGATGTGTGTTAAAGTTGCCACCTTAAGTTGAACCATTAAATAACAATCTCACATCTGTCATGAATACTCTCAAACCCAATCCACGTCTACGAGCATAGCATGAAAATATAAGCATAACGTAATAGTAACTCCCAAGGTTTGAATGTAACAGGGCAACAGGTTCTACCTCATCAACTACTTCCCAACCCACATGTTAATGTCATTCTAACCATGCAATGTTTGAGGATTGGAACTAATGCATAAAAACTGGGTGATAAAGGGATATGATCAAAGTGTGAACTTGCCTGCAATGTTGATGAAGATGATTCGCACGCAAAACTCTTGATAGTTCTACTCTCACACTCCGGTCAATCTATCGTAGGCAAGCAATAGCAACCACACATAAGCAGTCACTCAAAAGATCAGAAAGATCGAAGAAAACGATTCGGAAAACTTCAAAACCAAGCAAATACCTCTTGCAACATAAAGCAATTTCTAACAGTACCAAAATTATGTGAATTTGGCCTTATCAGAAAGTTTAGGTCAAGAGCTTCGATTTGCAAAAAGAATCAACTCAAACGGAGCTACGAAACTCAAGTTATGATCAAACGAATTTGAATCTAAATCTGATCTAATTCAAATTTTAAAATTTCAAAAACATGTTTGAGTTGGATTACCGGATAGAGGATATTGTAACGAAAACGTGAGCGTTGGTTTCGTTGGATTTGGATAAACGAGTAAAAGGTAGTGATCGGTTGAAGATTAGGGACTTGTTTGTAAAACTTTCATCGCGTATAGGTCCCTAACGAAAAAATAACAGAAAAGGAAAAGACTAAAAAGCGAATGTTCGCTAACTAGTTCTAAGCAGAGAACGTTCGCTAACTAGCTCTAACTTAAAAAAAACTAAATCGTTTTTTAAAACAAAACCAGAAAAACTAGATAGGTTTTATAAAACCTAGACTTAACGAAAACCGGACGGGTGTAGTGGTTAATACCGGTTAGGCGGCTAGGCGGTTTTTAGCCGAAAACCAGTGACGACGGTTTTCCGGTGGATCTCCGGCGCGGCGGCGGTTTTCAGATCGGCGGCAGCGGCGTGCATCCGGCGACGGCGGCTGCGGGGCATGGTGCGGCAACGATGACGGGGCGACGACGCATGCGGACGGAGGCGGTGGTGCAGCGCGGCGGCGAGGTTCGGCAGCAGCAACGAGGGCGGCGGCGCGGCAAAAGTGTGGCGGCGGCGGCGGTGGCAGCGATCTGCTGCGGCGGGAAGTGCGGCGTGGGGCGGTGGTTGAGGGGAGGAGGAGGAGAAGAGGGCGGCGGGGCAGGCGCACTTTATACAGGGGCCGGGGCAGCTCCTGTCTTGGGGAAGGGGCGGCCGGCGCCGTGGGTGGGGCGGACTCCGGCGGGAGTCCTGCACGGGCACGCGAGGAGGGAGGCGACGCGGGCGTCGGGCTGGGCCGTGGCCTGGCTGGGAGCTAGGCCGACCTTGTCGGGGAAGGTTTTTTTTAACATTTTCCAGACAATTAAAATAATAAAAAAGAAATAACTAAAAATATTATATAGGCATATAAATATATCAAAATTTTTAGAAAAAGATTTTCTACAACATGAACATTTTCCTAGCATTAAATAAAATTCACACAAATTCAGATAATTCAAAGAGTGCTACTGGTCTAATAAAATCCAATAAAAATCATTATAATTTATTTCTCTCCAATTTTCTGATGTAGGGAATCATGTTACCCTATTTTCCATATATTTTATTTTTGGAGAAAAATAATCTGAATAAAACCCAAATAACTCTAGATTGAAAATAATTTCAAAAGGATTTTAAATTTTGATCCTTTTAAACTCCCAACTCATATTTCATATAATTTGAAGAAGTCATTTTATCTTCTCTCATGAAAATCATTGAGTTGCTTGAAGTTTCTGAACTGGAAATATTTTCAAATGAAATTCAAATATTTTCAACACCCCTTTTCATTTAATTAAATGGAAGAAGTCATGTCATCTTCTCTCCAGGGTTTTGTGATGAAAAGATTTGAATTCACGGAGATCAAAATGCAGAAGGTGAAAGTTTGGGAAAGTCCTTTTATTCCCTCTCATTTAACTTTCAAAAACTTACGAATTTCACTCAATCAATCACACAACAATCAAACAATCAATCTATCTATCTATTTATTATAACATTCCAAAATTTAGAATTTTAGGATGCTACAGTCTGGGAAGGAAAAGGTGAAGGAGAGGAGAAAGAAGGGAGAGTAGGAAGAAAGGTGCAAATTTGTATAGTAAGCTCAGCTTAATTTTTGAGTGAAACTACTAGTGTGCACCAATTGTACCTCATGCCACTAATAAGCTATTCGCTAATGGCATGCACGGTTAATGGCACACCACTAGTAAATGGGTCCTAGGCACCAATTACTAGTGATGTGCATGCCACTAGTAAGTGGGTCCCATGCACAAGTTACTAGTGGTGTGCCCCATAAAGTTCCATGCTAGTAGTATAAATGGTACTAGTGGCGTGTTGGCAATGTAACTTAGACATGTCCCACTGATTAGTCCCACTCATTAGTGGTGTGCTCTTTTGGCGTGCAAGCCACTAGTATAAGGTTATTATTAGCGTGAGCGTTATTTTGAATACCACTAGTATTTTGGGCTGATAATAGTGGTGTAGCTCCATAAGGTTGCGCCACTAATTAAGCTCCCCTGTAAGAGTTTCTGCACCAGTGGTATGCTGAATGCCAATGTGTATTATGAAATGGTATGAATGTATATTATATTATTATGACTATCATACACAAAAATAGTAACCTAAAATTCCACCCCCAAAAATGGAATTATGGGTGGTTCTAGATAGAAAAAACTCGTAATACTTGTGTATTGAAGGCGGTTTGACCAGGAAAACCGTCTATGGTCTTCCTAGTAATGCAACTGGTATTGGTGGAAAATCATTCCAAGCGGTTACTGAACCACTTACAATACAATGTAGCGAAGCATGCTTAAATACAGAATGGAAAATCACCTAAGGATCGTGTGTGAAAATTTTCTTGAAAGCTCATTTTCGTACTAGTGTATAGAGCAATGATTTGCATCTTATAGTGGAAAGATTGACAACACACTTCTTTGTTAATAAGAAAGCAACATATGGCCGTTAATCGGTTCGTGTCCACTCCTAAAACAGACTTTCACCCCGCTTTATAAATAAAGCAATCATCATGTTCATATAACAAGTTCAAGTGAGGGAAAAATTAAAGTGAGTCTGTTGGGGCAACAACACAAATATGCTCTAATAAAAAGAGGGGAAAAGGCACCAAGTGGTGGGTAGATAGTACACTACTGCAGGATGGTGCTAATGTGACACATGTCTTGGAGACCCTTTGACCAAACTGTGTGCGTTGCATGAATCGCAAACGGTATCCTAATAAAACCATCACCAATAAAACGAACCATGTGCAATGGCAGAGACATCAAGCACGATTCAGATTAGAGTCATGTGTGCAATACATGGCATACAGTTGATCCATACAAACTATTTGTGATGAGTAAAAACAATAGAAACAGTCAGCCAAATCAAAGTGTGTGTGATAGACGCCATACAGTTCAATCGGATTAATTGTTTGCGATGGGCCAAAATAACAGAAACGGTTTGCCAGATCAAGGTGTGTGTGATAGACGTCAAACAGTTTAGTCAGATGAACTGTTTGCGATGAGCCAAAATAAACACAAATGGTTTAGCTTAACAAGATGTGTGTGATACGTGGCAAATATGTCAGCAACCAGAATTGTGTGGGAAGAGCAATAATAACACAGACAATTCCTGCTAATAACTCGTGTGTGTTCTGGGCAAACGCTTGCTGGTATATAATTGCCAATGATTGATGAAATTAGAACCAATGGGTTCCGTAGTTTAGTCTGTGTGTGATGTGATTTTCTCAGTTGGGCACACACGTCATGCTAGCTCCATTCCCCACCACTTCCCTATTGGATTCCCGCCACCAGCGATTGCCCATAAGCCTTGGCGGTGTGTGGCACACAGAGGCACAAGCGCAGCCTATAGCCCCTCTACCTTGCCAAGCATGCAAACCCATCGAAGTGCTTGTTGGGGAACGTTGCATGGAAAACAAAAAAAATCTACGCACACGCAAGATCTATCCATGGAGATGGATAGCCACGAGAGGGGGAGAGCATCTTCATACCCTTGAATATTGCTAAGTGTAAGCGTTTATCAACACGGTTGATGTAGTCGTACACGTTCACGAACCATCCCGATCAAGTACCGAACATACAACACCTCCGTGTTCAACACATGTTCAGCTTGAAGATGTCCTCCCTTCTCGATCCAGCAAGAGGGGCGAAGTAGTAGATGGGTTCTGGCAGCACGGCAGCTTGGTGTATCTTGATGTGTTCTGGGTGTTAGCCCTGCCCCTCTATTTATATGTTGAGCCCCGGGGTCGAAACTTGGAGAAATAGCCTCCTAAAAGTCGGTTTTCCCCGCAAAGAACAATCCTTCTCGGACTTCTAGGACCATATGCCACAGTCCTCGGCGTCTGGCCCAGGGCCAGATGCCAGGGTCTCCTGCGTTTGGACCCTGACCTCTGCAAAACATCCTTTTGCACCGACCTAAAGCCCCGTGGGCCTTACCACTTGGTGTAACCATATCATTCTATATATCAATCTTTGCCTCCAAACCATTCTGGAGCTCCTCGTCATGTCTGTGATCTCATCCGGGACTCCGAACAACATTCGGTCACCAACATACATAACTCATATAATAATATATCATCAACAAACCTTAAGCGTGCGGACCCTACGGGTTCAAGAATGATGTAGACATGATCGAGGCGCTTCTTCAGTCAATAACCAATAGCGGGACCTGGATGCCCATATTGGTTCCTACATATCCCATGAAGATTGATAATCCACAAGTATAGGGGATCGCAACAATTTTCGAGGGTAGAGTATTCAACCCAATTTATTGATTCGACACAAGGGGAGCCAAAGAATATTCTCAAGTATTACTAGTTGAGTTGTAAATTCAACCACACCTGAAAGACTTAATATCTAGAACAAAGTATTTAGTAGCAAAGTAGTATGGAAGTAACGGTAACGGTGGCAAAAGTAACACTAGTAGTTTTTGTAGCAATCGTAACAGTGGCAACGGAAAAGTAACCAAGCAAAGATCAATATGTGAAAAGCTCGTAGGCAATGGATCAATGATGGATAATTATGTCGGATGCGATTCCACATGCAACAGTTATAACATAGGGTGACACAGAACTAGCTCTAGTTCATCAATGTAATGTAGGCATGTATTCCGAATATAGTCATACGTGCTTATGGGAAAGAACTTGCATGACATCTTTTGTCCTACCCTCCCGTGGCAGCAGGGTCCTATTGGAAACTAAGGGATATTAAGGCCTCCTTTTAATAGAGTACCGGACCAACGAATTAACACTTAGTGAATACATGAACTCCTCAAACTACGGTCATCACCGGGAGTGGTCCCGATCATTGTCACTTCAGGGTTGCCGGATCATAACACATAGTAGGTGACTATTGACTTGCAAGATAGGATCAAGAACTCACATATATTCATGAAAACATAATAGGTTCAGATCTGAAATAACGGCACTCAGGCCCTAGTGACAAGCATTAAGCATAGCAAAGTCATAGAAACATCAATCTTAGAACATAATGGATACTACGGATCAAACCCTAACAAAACTAACTCGATTACATGGTAAATTGCATTCAACCCATCACCGTCCAGCAAGCCTACGATGAGATTACTCACGCACGGCGGTGAGCATCATGAAATTAGTGATGGAGGATGGTTGATGATGACGATGGTGACGGATTCCCCTCTCCGGAGCCCCGAACGGACTCCAGATCAGCCCTCCCAAAGAAGATTAGGGCTTGGCGGCAGCTTCGTATCATAAAATGCGATGAATCCTTCTCTCTGATTTTTTTCTCCCCAAAAGTAAATATATGGAGTTGGGGTTGAGGTCGGTGGAGTCCCAGGGGCCCACGAGGCAGGGGGCGCACCCCAGGGGGCGCGCCCTGCACCCTCGTGGACAGGGTGTGGGCCCCCTGATGCTATTTCTTTCACCAATATTTTTCAATAATTCCAAAACGTGTCTCCGTGGATTTTCAGGTCATTCCGAGAACTTTTATTTCTGCACAAAAATAACACCATGGCAGTTCTGCCGAAAACAGCGTCAGTCCGGGTTAGTTCCATTCAAATCATGCAAGTTAGACTCCAAAACAAGGGCAAAAGTGTTTGGAAAAGTAGATACGTTGGAGACGTATCAACTCCCCCAAGCTTAAACCTTTGCTTGTCCTCAAGCAATTCATTTGACAAACTGAAAGTGATAAAGAAACACTTTTACAAACTCTGTTTGATCTTGTTGTTGCAAACATGTAAAGCCAGCATTCAAGTTTTCAACAAAGATTATGAACTAACCATATTCACAATAACATTTAGTTCTCATGTTTACTCATATCAATGGCATAATCAACTAGCGAGCAATAATAATAAATCTCGGATGGCAACACTTTCTCAAAACAATCATAACATGATATAACAAGACAGTATCTCACTAGCCCTTTCTGAGACCGCAAAACATAAATGCAGAGCACCCCTGAAGATCAAGGACTGACTAGACATTGTAATTCATGGTAAAAGAGATCCAATCACAGTCATACTCAATGTAAATTAATAGAAATGCATGCGAATGACAGCGGTGCTCTCCAACGGGTGCTTTTTAATAAGAGGATGATGACTCAACATAAAAGTAAATAGATAGGCCCTTTGCAGAGGGAAGCAGGGATTTGCAGAGGTGCCAGAGCTCGAGTTTTGAAACAGAGATAAATAATATTTTGAGTGGCATACTTTCATTGTCAACATAACAACCAAGAGATCTCGATATCTTCCATGCTACACACATTATAGGCAGTTCCCAAACAGAATGGTAAAGTTTATACTCCCGCACCACCAACAAACAGCAATCCATGGCTTGTCCAAAACAAAGGGTGCCGTACAACTAACAATAATCCTGGGGGAGTTTTGTTTGCAATTATTTTAATTTGATTTGAGCATGGGACTGGGCATCCCGCTTACCGGCCATTTTCTCATGAATGATGAGCGGAGTCCACTCATCGTGAGAATAACCCACCTAGCATGGAAGATATAGACAACCCTAGTTGATACATGAGCTATTCGAGCATACAAAACAGAATTTCATTTGAAGGTTTAGAGTTTGGCACATACAAATTTACTTGGAACGACAGGTAAATACCGCATATAGGAAGGTATGGTGGACTCATATGGAATAACTTTGGGGTTTATGGAAGTGGATGCACAAGCAGTATTCCCGCTTAGTACAAGTGAAGGCTAGAAAGAGACTGGGAAGCGACCAACTAGAGAGCGACAACAGTCATGAACATGCATTAAGATTAATCAACAATGAGTGCAAGCATGAGTAGGATATAAATCACCGTGAACATAAATATCGTGGAGGCTATGTTGATTTTGTTTCAACTACATGCGTGAACATGTGCCAAGTCAAGCCACTCGAATCTTTCAAAGGAGGATACCACCCTATCATACCACATCACAACCATTTTAATAGCATGTTGGCACGCAAGGTAAACCATTATAAACTCCTAGCTAATTAAGCATGGCATGAGCAACTATAATCTCGAATTGTCATTGCAAACATGTTTCATCCATAATAGGCTGAATCAAGAACGATGAACTAATCATATTTACAAAAACAAGATAGGTCGAGTTCATACCAGCTTCTCTCATCTCACTCAGTCCATCATATATCGTCATTATTGCCTTTCACTCGCACGACCGAACGGTGTGGATAATAATAATAGTGCACGTGCATTTGACTAAGTTGGAATCTGCAATCATTTAATACAAGGGAGAAGACAAGGTAATATGGCTCGTGGTTAAATCAACAATAATGCATATGAGAGACACTCGACATTTTCATCATGGTCTTGTCCTCTCGACCCCCAAAGAATAAGAAAAGAAATAAAACTATTTACACGACAAAGCTCCCAACAAGCAAAAGAAGAATGAGAAATATTTTTGGGTTTTCTTTTAATTACTACTACTACAGGCATGGAAAGTAAAGTAGCTAAAATCTACAACTATTTTTTTCTTATGGTTTTTCAAACACACAAGAAGAAGGCTTAGAAAATAGAATAAACTAGCATGGATAGTACAATGAAAAAGTATGAGCACCGACAACTAGAATGAGTGTGTGAACATGAATGTAATGTCGGTGAGAAATACATACTCCCCCAAGCTTAGGCTTTTGGCCTAAGTTGGTCTATGCCCATGGATCGAAGCTACTCTCTCCAGTGTACTGAGAAGGGTCCTCAGGGTGCCACTAGTTGGCGATCTCCTCCGGATCCCACTGATAAATAGACTGTGATAAGGGTCAAGTGGTGGCTTAGGCTCAGGCTCTGGGACTTGTGTCAGCCTCTAGTATGCATAAATGGCCTCGGGTAAGATGAGGTGCCTGAAAGTATATTAAACAAAGAGGGTGCAGGCAAGGTAATAGTCTCACAGTGAGTTTTATCAAATATCAAATTATACTTAATAATCTTCTTCTTATTTTTAACAATAAATTCATGCGCTACCATACTCTTATAATCTAGAAAAATAGGGGGCAACAACTTTCCCTCTTTCTCATAATGTCTAATAGGTATCTCAAAGTGTTTAGCAAGGCGTGAAGCAAAGATGCCTCCAAAGATGGGGCCCTTTGTACGGTTCAGACTTAATCGTTTAGCAACAATAGCGCCTAAGATGAAAGTTGTATCATGAAACAAATCATGGCGCAAAATGACAAGATCAGGAGCACTAAGATTTCAACTATCCCCGCGACCAATTAAGCATCTACTAGCAAATATCGCAAAGTAATGTAAAACAGGAAAATGTATACTTGTAATTCTTGCATCGGAAAGTTTCCTTGTTTCCCCAACAACAATTCTATCAATAAATCCATCCACATCACTATGACGTGGTTCCTTGAAGCTGCCCACAAAGGGTATCTTGCAGACCTGATAGAAATCATGGAGTGACATCTCCTTAAGCTCATCATATAAGTGAAACTCCACAGAAGGTGGTGATTTCTTAGCATGGAAACAAACATTTCTGCACGAAAATATTAGTGAGTAGGAGATACTGTTTGCACTGCTGGTGGAGGAAGTCGGTGAGGCCTGCATTCTCAACAAAGTAATAAAAGTCATCGTAAATTCCGGCGGCTCTCAAGAACGCATCACAAGGCTGTAACACCCCGGATGTAACCTACCTTATTTGTACTCCAACTCTTGCCGTTTCCGGCACTAAGTTATGTTATTTCCTCGTTCTCGGGTTTTTGTCTCCGTGTGTTTTGTCTTTGTCATGCATCTCATATCATGTCATCATGTGCATTGCATTTGCATACGTGTTCGTCTCATGCATTCGAGCATTTTCCCCGTTGTCCGTTTTGCATTCCAGCGCTCCTATGTCCTCCGATGTCCCTTTCTACCTCTTTTCGTGTGCGGGTGTTAAACATTTTCGGATTGGATAGAGACTTGCCATGCAGCCTTGGTTTACTACAGGTAGACCGCCTGTCAAGTTTCATGCCATTTGGACTTCGTTTGATACTCCAACGGTTAACCGAGGGACCGAAAAGGCCTCGTGTGTGTTTCAGCCCAACACCCTTCCAAAGTGGCCCAAAACTCACCTAAACCTCCTCCATCACCTAGGTTGTTCGATCACGATCGCGTGGCCGCAAACCGCACCTCATTTGGAGCTTCCTAGCTCCCTCTACGCCTATATATAGACCCCCTTATCCAAATCACGGATCTCCTCTTTCCAAACCCTAGTCCATCTCGCGCCGCGCCGGACATGTTCGTTCCGGCCGGACATCCAGCCATCGCCGCCCTGGACCACGGAAACGCCGCCACGTCAGCCGTCCGGAGCCCCACATCGCCGCACCCGCCGCGGCCCGTGGCCGGCCCGCCCGCGCCGCGCTCGGGCTAGAGGCGCCCGCGCCCGCCGCCCTTCTCCTCCTTAGCCGCACCGCATCGTCTCCTCCCGCCCCGGCGAGCCACCGTCGCGGGTACCTCGATGCCGGCGACCTCATCGCCCGACCCCGCCAGCGCTGCCCCGCTCCTCCCACGCCGGCGATCGAGCCCCCGCGCCGCCCGAGACCGTCCGCCGCCACCGCACCTCAACACCGGCGCCACCTCCCCGTCCGGCCGCCTCTCTCCCTCGACTCCGGCGCCCCCCGACGAACTCCGGCCAGCGAACCTCGGGATCCATGCCCGGCTGGATCTGGATCTCAGATTCGAAATCTCGGTTGACTTTTTCCCATGAAACCCTAGTTTTTATGCATACTTTGTCGCATCATAACGTCCTCACCGTGGCTCCGATTCGTGCGTGTAGCATATCAAAATGTTCGTCTCGAAGAGTACATCATTTCATCCCATTGCATCATTTTCTTTTGAGCTCATCTGGATGCCCGAAATGCTGTTGGAAGAGGGCTATGTGATGATAGTTTCAGATCTGTTTTAGCAAATGCACTTTTGTCATTTTTGCCATGATTAATGTGTGCATGCTATGATCCTGAGCTCTACATGAGTTTTGAAGTATGGCATGTTATCTTTACAGGGGTGTATGCCATGTATTTTTGTGATCTTTATGGTGACTAGCACAAGCATGCAAAGTAGTTTACTCAATGTTGCTGATTTCAGGGACTTGGAATTTCACTAAGTCCTTGTCCTGCTGTAATTTTCATGCCATATGTTCATGTTGTTTCCTAGTGATCCGTGCCTCTTTTGAGCATGATCAGTAAGGATGTTTTGTAGATAATTTTGTGCTCTATCCATCCATTTCTTTGTTTACAATTATGGAGCACCCTAGCTTGAGTCAATCGAGCTCTACTTTTGCTATAAAATGTTCCTGGCAGATTGTTAACATGTTTAGCAATTTTGCCGAGCTTCTTGTAGTTGATCCGTGCATGCTATGTTGTTGCTCTTGCCATGTCTAGCTTCTACGCCATGTCTACTTGCTGTTTGTATGCTTAGATTATCATGCCATGCTTTTTAGTGAGTGCATCGAGCTCGTAAACATGCCTACTCGTTATCTGTTTTGCCATGCTCCAGTTTTTCACAAAGTCTGAATCTGTTTATCTTTTTGCTATGTTCACATGCTTGCAATTATGTTTTCCGATCCCTTTTGGCTTATGGTCACTAAGGGACTTTTGCTATATGCTTTGAGTAGCTTCATGCCATGCTTTTATTTGCCATGATATGTTCCTGTAGCATATAGTTATCATGCTCTAAACATTGCTTCCTGATGATAAATTCCTTACTTGCTGTTAATTTTACTAAGTCTGAAACTTGTAATCTTTTGCATTTTTGCGATGCATGTTTGAGCCTGCTATTGAGTGAATTAGCCGTAGCTCATTGTTCATCTTTTGTCAAGCATCATGAGTGGATCCCTGCCATGTATTTTGTTGCTATGTTTGGGTGTAGTAGCATGTTGTTCTAAATGCATTTAGATGGTCTCGTGCTGATTATCGCAGACCGGTGCCATATTTGTTTGGCTTGCCATTTCCAAACCGTGCATCCGATTCCGGTGATCTTTATATCGATTTCGACCGAAATTAAATCACATTTCCAGTGGCACTCTTGGTTTTCCAAGTTGAGGCTAGGTTCAATCATTTCTTTCCAAATCATGCCTATGCATCACATATCGCATCCCGCATATCATACCATGTTTGCATCATGTTGCTTGAGCATTGCACGTGGTTGATTGTGTTCCTTTTTGTTTGTTGTTCTTGTGTGGGTAGAGTCGGGAGACGAGTACGTGAACGAGGAGCCCGTTGAGTATGCTTACGAGGATCAAGTTAACTCTGATAACTTTGCAGGCAAGATGACCATACCCTTGAATTCACTTCTATCTTTGCTTTCTAGATGCTCGCTCTTTTGCTATGCCAATGCTACGATACCTACCACTTGCTTATCATGCCTCCCAAATTGCGATGCCAAACATCTAACCCATCTTGTCCTAGCAAACCATTGTTTGACTATGTTACCGCTTTGCTCAGCCCCTCTTATAGCGTTGCTAGTTGTAGGTGAAGATTGGAGATCGTTCCTTGTTGGAACATGTTTATTGTTGGGATATCATCATATTATCTTGTTTATCTTAATGCACCTATATACTTGGTAAAGGTTGGAAAGCTCGGCCTTATGCCTAGTGTTTTATTCGACTCTTGCAGCCCTAGTTTCCGTCATATCGGTGTTATGTTCCCGGATTTTGCGTTCCTTACACGGTTGGGTTATAATGGGAATCCCTTGACAGTTCGCCTTGAATAAAACTCCTCCAGCAATGCCCAACCTTGGTTTTACCATTTCCCACCTAGCCTCTTTTTCCCTTGGGTTTCCGGAGCCCAAAGGTCATCTTTATTTAAACCCCCCGGGCCAGTGCTCCTCTGAGTGTTGGTCCAAACTAGAGCCCTTTACAGCGCCCCCTCGGGGAAACTCGAGGTTTGGTTTTAGTTGTACGGAGCGCTCATCTGAGTGTGCCCCGAGAACGAGATATGTGCAGCTCCTATCGGGATTTGTCGGCACATTTGGGCGGTGTTGCTGGACTTGTTTTACCATTGTCGAGATGTCTTGTAACCGGGATGCCGAGTCTGATCGGATTGTCTTGGGAGAAGGAATATCCTTCGTTGACCGTGAGAGCTTGTGATGGGCTAAGTTGGGACTCCCCTGTAGGGATTTGATCTTTCGAAAGCCGTGCCCGCGGTTATGGGCAGATGGGAATTTGTTAATGTCCAGTTGTAGAAAACCCGAAACTTAACTTAATTAAAATGCACCAACCACGTGTGTAACCGTGATGGTATCTTCTCGGCGGTGTCCGAGAAGTGAACACGGTGTTGGAGTAATGCTTGACGTAGGTTGTTCTAGGATCACTTCTTGATCATAGTTGTTCGACCGTGCTTTTGCCTTCTCTTCTCACTCTCATTTGCGTATGTTAGCCACCATATATGCTAGTCGCTAGCTGCAGCTCCACATCATACCTTTACCTTACCTATAAGCTTAAATAGTCTTGATCGCGAGGGTGTGAGATTGCTGAGTCCCCGTGACTCACAGTTTACTTCCAAAACCAGATGCAGGGACCGATGATACCGCTCCAGATGATATGACCGAGCTCAAGTGGGAGTTCAATGAAGACTCTCGTCGTTACTACATGTCTTTCCCAGATGATCAGTAGTGGTGCCCAGTTGGGGTGATCGGGGACTTTGTCGTGTTTGGGGGTTGTTCTTCATCTTGGTTCCATAGTCGGACCTTGAGTATAATTGCATGAATGTAATGACTCATTTATGTATTTGTGTGACGTGGCGAGTGTAAGCCAACTATGTATCTTTTCCCTTATTGTATTACATGGGTTGTTTGTGAAGATTACCCCACTTGCAACATTGCTTTCAATGCGGTTATGCCTCTAAGTCGTGCTTCAACACGTGGGAGATATAGCCGCATCGAGGGCGTTACAAGTTGGTATCAGAGCCTTCTCCGACCTTAGGAGCCCCCTGCTTGATCGAATCGCTAGCGTTGTTGAGTCTAGAAAAATGTTTTGAGTCATTTAGGATTATATATATATTGGAGAGTAGGACTTCTTTTTACTCCTTAGTCCCTTCGTCGCTCTGGTGAGGCCTCCTGACGTAGAGTTTTGACTCTTCTCTTCTCAAATTTCACTAAATTTTTTTTAGGATCACGCGGGTATCTTGGAATCGTTCCGATGGTTTTGTGACGAGAACATTGTTCTTGGTGCCTCCTGACATTTAGGGGTTGTGGCAGTGTCCCGGGGAGTTGAGCTCCGAGGTGTTGTCGTCACAATTTTATCGTTGCAATTCTGGAATACCTGAGTTTCGCCGACATCGAAAATCTCTTTTATGCAGTTGTTGGTGAGATAACCTCGACGCCACCCAGTACTGGGGCGGGAGTTCGGGAGTATTGCCATAACTTGTATGATGGATGATTTTCGAAGGTTGAGGTAAATGTTTTTCGAAGGTTTCTTGGTTATGTGTTGAAGGATGGATACAGCTGGATGTAGGATTTGCTAGCTTTGGGTGAGATATTATGCTTCCCCTGTATCCCCAACACCTGATTGCATAACCAGAAAGGTTCGGGAGTTTCATAGGTGGGAATTCATGTAGCTCTAGTTATTCTTTCGCGGATATTTGGTTTGTGATTGGGTAATCCTCACCAAGTATTTGTTCTTGTCCGTACCTTGTTGTTTTATTCTTCTAGCTCTATCTAAGTGGCTTCTCAATTTATGAAAATGTGACCATTTCGATTGGAATGCATTCATCCATTTTGTTCGGATGTGAAGACTTTATGTTGCAATTTTGATCCTTTTCGATTCAGCTGGAATATATGTCTGTCAATATGCTAACGGATGTCACCCTCTCCAGGATGGCTCCTCCAACGTGCATGACTCCGAATCCTGATCCGCCACCACCACCTCCACCTCCGGAGGCATGGCAAGTTGTGATGGCCACTACCAATGCAAACACGCAACTGATCATGCAAATCTTGCAAGAGCGCAACCAAGGGAATCATGGCCATGGCAACAATCAGAATCAGTTTGCTACACTCAACCAGTTCCTTGGTAACCAGCCAAAGACCTTCAGCAACTGTGTAGAGGCCTCAGACGTTGATGATTGGCTTGTGGATATCTGCAAGCATTTCGAGTGCAGCAATCTTAGGCCTGAGGACTTTGTCAAGTTTGCCTCCTTCCAACTCAAAGACCAAGATGCAGAATGGTTTCAGCAATACAAAGATTCTAGAGGAGGCCGTGTTATTACCTGGGATGAATTCCGTCAAGACTTCAAAGCTCATCACATTCCTCAGAGTGTTGTTGAGAGCAAGCGTGAGGAATTCCGCAACCTGAAGCAAGGCAGCTTGTCTGTTTACCAGTATAACATTCTGTTCCAGAGGCTCGCTCGTTTCACCAAGCAAGACGTCCCTGACTAGAAGAGCATGGTTTATCAGTTCAGGGGTGGCCTCAGAGAAGATCTCCAACTAGCTCTCGTCCTTTTTGAGCCGAAGAAGTACGATGAGTTCTACAATATGGCAATGAAGCGAGAGACTGCTCAACTGAAGTGTGATGCTTCCAAGAAGCGAGTCAGAGATGCTACTCCTTCTTCCTCAACTCAAGTGGCTAAGCAGAAAAAGTATTGGCTGCCTCCTCCGCCATTCCGTCAGCCTTATCAGCAGAAGAGCAAAGGTGGCAGTGGATCGTCCCACCCACCCAACCCAGGCTTTCAGAACAAGACTTCGTCTCAAGCTCCAAGATCAAGTGCTCCGTATCACCGTCTGCTTTCGGAGGTCATGTGCAACAATTGTCAGCAGAAGGGTCACTATGCCAACAAATGCTTCAATCAGAGGCGTCTTCCTCCTCCTCCTCCTCCTCCTCCTCCTGTAAGATCTGATAGCAATGCAGTGGTCAACCATAATCCCAAGCATGCCAAGGTCAACTTGATGAACGCAGCTCAGGCAGAGGACTCGTCAGATGTGATTATGGGTAACCTTCTTGTTAACGATGTTCCTGCTAAAGTTCTTTTTGACACTGGTGCATCACATTGCTTCATTTCTAAACCTTTTGCATCAAAGTATGAGTGTGATTATCAGTATTTGCAAAGATCTTTACAAATCGTGCCCTGAGCAAGCAAATGACAGCTAATATCTATGTCTCGGATGTTACTATCATGTTGGGCGACTACAAATTTCTAGCTTCTCCTATTATTCTGGGCGACCCGGATATCGATCTTATTCTTGGAATGGATTGGCTTTCTAAGCACAAGGCTCATCTTGATTGTGCTGCCAGGCAGATTCAATTGACTCATTCGTCTGAGGATGTTATTGTCTTTGCCGCTCGTGATGATACCATCCGACTATTTTCTCTCAACGAGAAGGGTGAGCTGGATGCCATCTCTAAAATTCCAGTCATTTGCGAATATCAAGACGTCTTTCCAGAAGAGCTTCCAGGAATGCCTCCGCACTGGCCAGTTGAATTTGTCATAGACATTGAGCCTGGAACGGAACCTGTTTGCAAACGTCCTTACAAGCTTGGACCTGAAGAGTTGAAGGAGCTGAAGAAGCAACTCAATATTCAAGAGCGTATGGGTCTCATCCGACCTAGTTCTTCTCCGTGGGGTTGTGGTGTTCTTTTTGTGAAGAAGAAGGATGGAACGGACGGACTCTCTATCGACTACCGTCCATTGAACAAGAAGACCATAAAGAACAAGTACCCACTTCCCAACATCAACGAGCTGTTTGAACAACTCAAAGGTGCTCAAGTATTCTCCAAGCTTGACCTCCGTATGGGCTATCATCAGATTCGCATTCGTGAAGAAGATATCCCCAAGACAACATTCAGAACAAGTTATGGTTCATATGAATACACTGTCATGTCTTTCGGTCTTGTCAATGCTCCGCCAACATTCTCTCGCACGATGAATTTCATCTTCAACGCCTACACAAATGACTTCGTCTTGGTCTACCTCGATGACATTTTGGTCTTTTCCAAGAACAAGGAAGATCATGCCAAGCACTTGCGTTTGGTGCTGGATAAGCTCAGAGAACATCAGTTCTATGCCAAGTTTTCAAAGTGCGAGTTTTGACTCGATGAGGCTCTCTACCTTGGGCATATCATTTCTGCCAAGGGCATTGATGTGAATCTTGAGAAGGTGTCTGCAATTGTGAATTGGGAACCACCTCAGAATGTGAAGAAACTCCGCAGCTTCCTTGGTCTCGCAAGTTATTGTCGAAGGTTCGTTGAGAACTCCTCAAAGATCGCGAAGCCTCTTTCCAACCTCTCGCAGAAGCATGTGAAGTACGCCTGGTCTCCTGAATGTGACATCGCTTTCAACACCCTAAAAGATAAGTTAGTCACTGCTCCAGTTCTGACTCCTCCTGATTAATCCAAACCGTTCGAGGTCTTCTGTGATGCTTCCCTTCAAGGTCTTGGTGCAGTATTGATGCAAGAGAAGAAAGTTGTGGCCTATACCTCTCGCCAGTTGAAGCCCAACGAAAAGAACTACCCCACTCATGACCTCGAGTTGGCGGTAGTTTTGCATGCTCTTTTAACTTGGAGACATCTCTTATTGGGAAGGAAAGTGGACATCTTCACTGCTCATAAAAGTCTCAAGTACATCTTCACTCAGCCAAACCTCAACCTCAGGCAGACTCGTTGGGTCAAGATGATTCAAGAGTATAATCCGAGTATCGAATATACTCTAGGCAAGGCCAATGTAATTGTTGACGCATTGAGCAGGAAGGCTTACTGCAATAGTTTGATTATCAAGCCTTACCAACCCGAGCTTTGTGAAGCTTTCCGCAAACTCAACCTTCAAGTTGTTCCTCAAGGTTTCCTCGCCAACCTCCAAGTCTCTCCTACCTTGGAAGATCAGATTGGTGAGGCTCAACTTCTTGATGCTATGGTGAAGAAGGTGAAGATTGGGATTGCCAAGAGTCAACCCAAGTACAAGTGCCATCGCCTTGATGACAAGGATACTCTATTCTTCGAGGATCACATTGTTGTGCCTAAAGGTGACCTTCGTAAAGTCATTATGAACGAGGCTCACAATTCACTCCTCTCTATCCACCCTGGAAGTACAAAGATGTACCATGATCTCAAGCAGTCGTATTGGTGGACTCGAATGAAGCGCGAGATTGCTCAGTTCATGAATGAATGTGATGTCTGCAGAAGAGTGAAGGCAGAACACCAACGACCAGCTGGTCTCCTCCAACCTCTTGCCATTCCAGAATGGAAGTTTGACCATATTGAGATGGACTTCGTGACTGGATTTCCAAAGTCCAAGCGTGGCAATGATGCTATCTTCGTTGTCATCGAAAAACTCACTAAAGTGGCTCATTTCCTACCTATCAAAGAATATACCACAGCAGCTCAGTTGGCAGAGCTATATACCTCCCGGATTGTCTCTCTGCACGGCATTCCGCAGTTGATTTCTTCAGATCGTGGCAGCATCTTCACCTCCAAGTTTTGGGATTCTTTTCAGAAGGCCATGGGCACCAACATTCGCTCCAGCACAGCTTTTCATCGTCAAACTAGTGGCCAAGTCGAGCGAGTCAATCAGATTCTTGAAGATATGCTCAGGGCTTGCGTCATCTCCTTCGGTATGAAGTGGGAAGATTGTCTTCCATATGCCGAGTTCTCCTACAACAACAGCTTCCAAGTGAGTTCGGGCAAGGCCCCATTTGAAATTCTCTATGGCAGGAAGTGCCGTACTCCTCTTAACTGGTCAGATACTGGTGAACGCCAACTTCTTGGCAATGACTTGATCACAGAGGCAGAAGAATTGTGCAAAGTCATTCGTGATAATCTCAAAGCCGCGCAATCGCGCCAAAAGAGTTACTATGATAGCAAGCATCGTGACTTGGCTTTCGAGAACGGAGACCATGTCTACCTCCGCATCTCTCCAATGAAAGGTACTCGTCGCTTCGGTATCAAAGGGAAGCTTGCCCTAGATACGTGGGTCCTTTCAAGATCGTCAGCAAGAGAGGCGATCTCGCCTATCAACTAGAGCTTCCCACCAACTTTGCAAACGTGCACGACGTGTTTCATGTCTCTCAACTCCGCAAGTGCTTCAAGACTCCAAACCGCACCATCAACTTCGAAGACATTGATCTCCAAGAAGACCTGTCTTATCATGAGCACCCAGTTGCTATTCTTGAAGAAACTGAGCGCAAGACTCGCAACAAGTCTATCAAATTCCTGAAATTCAAGTGGTCACATCATTCCAATCGTGAAGCCACCTGGGAACGCGAGGACCACCCCCGTTCTAAGTACCCGGAGTTTTTCCAGTCCTAGATATCGGGACGAGATCCTTTCATAGTGGTGGAGTGTTGTAACACCCCGGATGTAACCTACCTTATTTGTACTCCAACTCGTGCCATTTCCGGCACTAAGTTATGTTATTTCCTCGTTGTCGGGTTTTTGTCTCCACGTGTTTTGTCTTTGCCATGCATCTCGTATCATGTCATCATGTGCATTGCATTTGCATACGTGTTCGTCTCATGCATTCGAGCATTTTCCCCGTTGCCCGTTTTGCATTCCGGCGCTCCTATGTCCTCTGGTGTCCCTTTCTACCTCTTTTCGTGTGCGGGTGTTAAACATTTTCGGATTGGATAGAGACTTGCCATGCAGCCTTGGTTTACTACAGGTAGACCGCCTGTCAAGTTTCATGCCATTTGGACTTCGTTTGATACTCCAACGGTTAACCGAGGGACCGAAAAGGCCTCGTGTGTGTTTCAGCCCAACACCCTTCCAAAGTGGCCCAAAACTCACCTAAACCTCCTCCATCACCTAGGCTGTTCGATCATGATCGCGTGGCCGCAAACCGCACCTTATTTGGAGCTTCCTAGCTCCCTCTACGCCTATATATAGACCCCCTTTTCCAAATCCCGGATCTCCTCTTTCCAAACCCTAGTCCATCTCCTCGCGCCGCGCTGGACATGTCCGTTCCAGCCGGACGTCCAGCCACCACCGCCTCGGACCACTGAAACGCCGCCACGTCAGTCGCCCGGAGCCCCACATTGTCGCGCCCGCTAAAGCCCGCCGTGGCCCGTGGCCGGCCCGCCTGCGTCGCGCTCAGGCCAGAGGCGCCCGCGCCCACCGCCCTTCTCCTCCTTAGCCGCACCGCCCCGTCTCCTCCCGCGCCGACGAGCCACCACCGCGGGCACGTCGACACCGGCGACCTCGTCGCCCGACCCCACCGACGCTGCCCCGCTCCTCCCACGCCGGTGACCGAGCCCCCGCGCCGCCCGAGACCGTCCGCCGCCACCGCACCTCAACACCGGCACCTCCTCGCCGTCCGGCCGCCTCTCTCCCTCGACTCTGGTGCCCCCCGACGAACTCCGCCGGCGAACCTCGGGATCCACACCCGGCTGGATCTGGATCTCAGATTCGAAATCTCGGTTGACTTTTTCCCATGAAACCCTAGTTTTTATGCATACTTTGATGCATCATATCTTCCTCACCGTGGCTCCGATTCGTGCGTGTAGCATATCAAAATGTTCGTCTCGAAGAGTACATCATTTCATCCCAATGCAACATTTTCTTTTGAGCTCATCTGGAGGCCCGAAATGCTGTTGGAAGAGGGCTATGTGATGATAGTTTCAGATCTGTTTTAGCAAATGCACTTTTGTCATTTTTGCCATGATTAATGTGTGCATGCTATGATCCTGAGCTCTACATGAGTTTTGAAGTATGCCATGTTATCTTTACAGGGGTGTATGCCATGTATTTTTGTGATCTTTATGGTGACTAGCACAAGCATGCAAAGTAGTTTACTCAATGTTGCTGATTTCAGGGACTTGGAATTTCACTAAGTCCTTGTCCTGCTGTAATTTTTATGCCATATGTTCATGTTGTTTCCTAGTGATCCGTGCCTCTTTTGAGCATGATCAGTAAGGATGTTTTGTAGATAATTTTGTGCTCTATCCATCCATTTCTTTGTTTACAATTATGGAGCACCCTAGCTTGAGTCAATCGAGCTCTACTTTTGCTATAAAATGTTCCTGGCAGATTGTTAACATGTTTAGCAACTTTGCCGAGCTTCTTGTAGTTGATCCGTGCATGCTATGTTGTTGCTCTTGCCATGTCTAGCTTCTACGCCATGTCTACTTGCTGTTTGTATGCTTAGATTATCATGCCATGCTTTTTAGTGAGTGCATCGAGCTCGTAAACATGCCTACTCGTTATCTGTTTTGCCATGCTACAGTTTTTCACAAAGTCTGAATCTGTTTATCTTTTTGCTATGTTCACATGCTTGCAATTATGTTTTCTGATCCCTTTTGGCTTATAGTCACTAAGGGACTTTTGTTATATGCTTTGAGTAGCTTCATGCCATGCTTTTAGTTGCCATGATATGTTCCTGTAGCAGATAGTTATCGTGCTCTAAACATTGCTTCCTGATGATAAATTCCTTACTTGCTGTTAATTTCACTAAGTCTGAAACTTGTAATCTTTTGCATTTTTGCCATGCTTGTTTGAGCCTGCTATTGAGTGAATTAGCCGTAGCTCAGTGTTCATCTTTTGTCAAGCATCATGAGTGGATCCCTGCCATGTATTTTGTTGCTATGTTTGGGTGTAGTAGCATGTTGTTCTAAATGCATTTAGATGGTCTCGTGCTGATTATCGCAGACCGGTGCCATATTTGTTTGGCTTGCCATTTCCAAACCGTGCATCCGATTCCGGTGATCTTTATATCGATTTCGACCGAAATTAAATCACATTTCCAGTGGCACTCTTGGTTTTCCAAGTTGAGGCTAGGTTCAATCATTTCTTTCCAAATCATGCCTATGCATCACATATCGCATCCCGCATATCATACCATGTTTGCATCATGTTGCTTGAGCATTGCACGTGGTTGATTGTGTTCGTTTTTGTTTGTTGTTCTTGTGTGGGTAGAGCCGGGAGACGAGTACGTGAACGAGGAGCCCGTTGAGTATGCTTACGAGGATCAAGTTAACTCTGATAACTTTGCAGGCAAGATGACCATACCCTTGAATTCACTTCTATCTTTGCTTGCCAGATGCTCGCTCTTTTGCTATGCCAATGCTACGATACCTACCACTTGCTTATCATGCCTCCCAAATTGCCATACCAAACATCTAACCCATCTTGTCCTAGCAAACCATTGTTTGACTATGTTACCGCTTTGCTCAGCCCCTCTTATAGCGTTGCTAGTTGCAGGTGAAGATTGGAGATCGTTCCTTGTTGGAACATGTTTATTGTTGGGATATCATCATATTATCTTGTTTATCTTAATGCACCTATATACTTGGTAAAGGGTGGAAGGCTCGGCCTTATGCCTAGTGTTTTGTTCCACTCTTGCCGCCCTAGTTTCTGTCATATCGGTGTTATGTTCCCGGATTTTGCGTTCCTTACACGGTAGGGTTATAATGGGAACCCCTTGACAGTTCGCCTTGAATAAAACTCCTCCAGCAATGCCCAACCTTGATTTTACCATTTGCCACCTAGCCTCTTTTTCCCTTGGGTTTCCGGAGCCCAAGGGTCATCTTTATTTAAACCCCCCGGGCCAGTGCTCCTCTGAGTGTTGGTCCAAACTAGAGCCCTTTGCAGCGCCCCCTCGGGGAAACTCGAGGTTTGGTTTTAGTTGTACGGAGCGCTCATATGAGTGTGCCCCGAGAACGAGATATGTGTAGCTCCTATCGGGATTTGTCGGCACATTTGGGCGGTGTTGCTGGACTTGTTTTACCATTGTCGAGATGTCTTGTAACCGGGATGCTGAGTCTGATCGGATTGTCTTGGGAGAAGGAATATCCTTCGTTGACCGTGAGAGCTTGTGATGGGCTAAGTTGGGACTCCCCAGCAGGGATTTGATCTTTCGAAAGCCGTGCCCGCGGTTATGGGCAGATGGGAATTTGATAATGTCCGGTTGTAGAAAACCCGAAACTTAACTTAATTAAAATGCACCAATCGCGTGTGTAACCGTGATGGTATCTTCTCGGCGGAGTCCGGGAAGTGAACATGGTGTTGGAGTAATGTTTGACGTAGGTTGTTCTAGGATCACTTCTTGATCATAGTTGTTCGACCGTGATTTTGCCTTCTCTTCTCGCTCTCATTTGCGTATGTTAGCCACCATATATGCTAGTCGCTTGCTGCAGCTCCACATCATACCTTTACCTTACCTATAAGCTTAAATAGTCTTGATCGCGAGGGTCTGAGATTGTGGAGTCCCCGTGACTCACAGTTTACTTCCAAAACCAGATGCAGGGACCGATGATACCGCTCTAGATGATATGACCGAGCTCAAGTGGGAGTTCGATGAAGACTCTTGTCGTTACTATGTGTCTTTCCCAGATGATCAGTAGTGGTGCCCAGTTGGGGCGATCGGGGACTTTGTCGCATTTGGGGGTTGTTCTTCATTTTGGTTCCGTAGTCGGACCTTGAGTGTAATTGCATGAATGTAATGACTTATTTATGTATTTGTGTGACGTGGTGAGTGTAAGCCAACTATGTATATTTTCCCTTATTGTATTACAT
Source organism: Triticum monococcum (assembly GCA_034509565.1). NCBI lineage: Eukaryota > Viridiplantae > Streptophyta > Magnoliopsida > Poales > Poaceae > Triticum > Triticum monococcum. The sequence goes on from CM067843.1 coordinate 484,548,471, forward strand.
GGGTTGTTTGCGAAGATTACCTCACTTGCGACATTGCTTTCAATGCGGTTATGCCTCTAAGTCGTGCTTCGACACGTGGGAGATATAGCCGCATCGAGGGTGAGGGAGTCCTGGATTAGGGGGTGTTCGGGTAGCTGGACTATACCTTCAGCCGGACTCCAGGACTATGAAGATACAAGATTGAAGACTACGTCCCGTGTCCGGATGGGACTTTCCTTGGCGTGGAAGGCAAGCTTGGCGATGCGGATATTCAAGATCTCCTACCATTGTAACTGACTCTATGTAACCCTAACCCTATCCGGTGTCTATATAAACCGGAGGGTTGTAGTCCGTAGGCAATCATAACCAACTCCATAGACAACAATCATACCATAGGCTAGCTTCTAGGGTTTAGCCTCCTCGATCTCGTGGTAGATCTACTCTTGTACTACCCATATCATCAATATTAATCAAGCAGGACGTAGGGTTTTACCTCCATCGAGAGGGCCCAAACCTGGGTAAAACATCGTGTTCCCTGCCTCCTGTTACCATTCGGCCTAGACGCACAGTTCGGGACCCCCTACCCGAGATCCGCCGGTTTTGACACCGATATTGGTGCTTTCATTGAGAGTTCCTCTGTGTCATCACCATTAGGTCCGATGGCTCCTTTGATCATCAACAACGATGCGGTCCAGGGTGAGACTTTTCTCCCCGGACAGATCTTCGTCTTCGGCGGCTTCGCTCTGCGGTCCGATTCTCTTGGCCACTTGGAGCAGATCGAAAGCTACGCCCCTGGCCATCAAGTCAGGTTTGGAAGCTTAAACTACACGGCTGACATCCGCGGAGACTTGATCTTCGACGGATTTGAGCCACGGCCAAGCATGCCGCACTATCTCGAGGGGCATGATCTAGCTCTGCCTCCGGACAGTGTCCTGGAGGCCGCACACGCATCGGTTCCGACCCCTAACTCGGAGCCTATTGCGCCAATCGAGGACGAGCGGTTGGACGTCCCCTCGGGGGCTGCGATCTCAAAGGCCATCGAGCCAAACGCTAGCCCCGCACTCTGCACGACCCGTGACTCCAAGGATCCGGACTCCTCCTCGGACTCCGACCCCCCCGCGCCCTGCCAATCGAATCCAATCGGGCGCTGATAATGGAGTTCACCACCGCATACATCTTTCAGCACTCGCCTTTAGGCGTCATCCCGAATTCTCTTAAGTCTCTCTCTTTATCAGGAGAGCCCTGGCCGGATTACGGTCAACGAGGATGGGATACGGACGATGAAGAAATTCAAAGGCCACCCACCACCCACTTGGTAGCCACTGTCGACAATTTGAACGACGTGCTGAACTTCGACTCCGGAGACATCGATAGCATGGATGACGATGCAGGAGATACCGACGAACCAACGCCCATAGGGCATTGGACAGCCACCTCGTCTCACGATGTGTACATGGTGGATACCCCTAAAGGAAGCGACAACGAGGCAAAAGGGGAAGGAACGGGAGATAGACCCCCCGAAAAGCAATCAAAGCGTCGGCGTAAACGCCGACCCAAGCCCCGCCTCGATAAAAACCAGCAGGCCTTAGAGCAACCGTCCGAACAGGGCAACACAGATGGAGAAACCGAACATCCCTCCTCCGGTGAAAACGGCATTCCGGACGACCTCACGCCGGACAAACCCATGGAGCAGAAGAATCTCCACAAGAGGCTCGTTGCAACTGCACGCAGCCTGAAAAAGCAGAAGCGGAAGCTAAAAACAGCGGAAGATTCACTCCGGATTAGATGGAGCAAAGTAATCAATACCGCAGATAAATACGGCGACAGTCGCTGCACTAAAAGCTATCCGAAAAGAAAGCTACTGCCTGAATTCGACGAAGAGGCCCTAGAGCCCTCGCATTCAAAAAATGAGAAAGCCACACGGTCGGATAGACGACCCCATAAAGCAGCAGGCGGCGCCGCACTCAAATCGGCATGCGACCCACTTAAGGATTCGCATCATGGCCCAGTCAGGTCCATTTATGGGCCAAGAAAGCAAGCTCTCGCAAGCAATGCAATAAAGCCATCATCAGAATCCGGCACACCCAAATACAGGGGCGCCCGCACACCCTCTATGTTTCACCGATGCGGTCCTGGATCATGAATTTCCAGAGGGATTCAAGCCCGTAAACATAGAGGCATACGATGGAACAACAGACCCTGGAGTCTGGATACATGATTATATCCTCCACATACACATGGCTAGAGGAGATGATCTCCACGCCATAAAATATTTACCCCTTAAGCTTAAAGGGCCAGCCCGACATTGGCTTAAAAGCCTTCCCAAAAACAAAATTGGAAGCTGGCAAGAGCTCAAGGATGCTTTCCGAGCAAACTTTCGTGGGACCTATGTCCGCCCTCCGGATGCAGACGATCTTAGTCACATAACTCAACAACCCGGAGAATCAGCTCGGCAGTTCTGGAATAGATTCCTCACTAAAAAGAATCAGATAGTCGACTGTCCGGACGCCGAAGCCTTAGCAGCTTTCAGGCATAATGTCCGAGACGAATGGCTCGCCAGACACCTCGGCCAAGAAAAGCCAAGAACAATGGCCGCACTAACATACCTCATGACCCGCTTTTGTGCAGGGGAGGTCAGCTGGTTGGCAAGGTGCAGCCCCAGCGACCCAAGTACATCCGAAACTAGGGATGGAAACGGAAAACCGCAACGCAACAAGGACCGTCGCCGGACTAAGGACAAAAGTCCGAAGAGCACGGCAGTCAATGCCGGATTCAAAGGCTCACGACAAAATCAGGCAAAATCGCCCCCCAGGATAACAGGGACGATCCATCCAACCTAAATAAAATCCTGGACAGGATATGTCAGATACACAGTACTCCCGGGAAGCCTGCTAACCATACCCACAAAGACTGTTGGGTTTTCAAACAATCCGGCAGACTCCATGCCGAACACAAGGGGCTCGACACACCAAGCGAAGACGAGGACGAACCCCAAAAGCAGAGCACCAGGAAACAAAAGAACTTCCCACAAGAAGTAAAAATAGTGAACTCACTTCACATAACAAAACGTGCGGCGCCCGAAAAGGTACGCACCACACGGCCCATCCCCAAAGGGTCCGGCGACTGGTTGTCAAAACCAATCATCTTCGATCAGCTAGATTATTCTAGAAATATCAAGAATGCAGGCTGGACTGCCTTGATACTCGATCCAATAATTGGCGGACTCCAGTTTTCAAATGTCCTTATGGACGGCGGCAGTGGACTAAACCTGATATATCAGGATACAACCCAGCACATGGGGATAAACCCAGCAAAAATCCGCCGCAGCAAAACCTCCTTTCAAGGGGTAATACCTGGTCCAGACACCCGTTGTATGGGTTTTCTCCGGCTCGAAGTCATATTCGGCTCTGCCGATAACTTCCGCCGCAAAAAGCTGACCTTCCATATCGTCCCGTTCTCAAGTCGCTATCAAGCACTACTGGGACGCGAAGCTTTCGCTCGCTTTAACGCAATACCGCATTATGCATCTCTTATGCTTAAGATGCCCGGTCCACGAGGCATCATCTCTTTGAAGGGGAGGCACTAAAGTGCGCCTCCCCAAGCGGAGGACTGTGCGGCCGCCTTGACAGCCCCACAGCAAAATGGCCTCACCGGCCAAAAAACTTCAAAATAGGTCATTAAAGACCACGAACGCGGATAGACGAGTTCGGTACAAAATCATCATTGATGCAGGCTTAGTGGCCATATACCCCCGCACTAGGGGCTCCATGCATATACAATAAGAGACAATAAAGCTCAATCTTATATATTTTACTTTATACTTTGTTTATTTTTAACTTTTTCGGCATGACCCGTTTTCAACTCAGTTCCTCTCTTTTACAGATGAATGTCGTGCGGCGCCCGTCCAGGATACGACACAATGGAGACACAGGCGCAGACGTGCAGTAGGGACCCGTCCTAAAGGATTCTTTTTAGATTAAGACCCTGCATAAACCTTTTTTACTGTCTCTTGTTGCTACACATCCCCTGGTTTTTTCTGATATAACCAAGGAGGAGGCTGGCGTCTTGGCATGTGGCCACATCAAAAATTTTGCACGTACCTGGACACTAGGGGCTTTTTTAATAAAGAGTGTTGTTTCGCCCGCACTCATAAAGACCGGACACCTTAGGGAGTGTTTGGCGTCGCGAGTTTTGGCATTATATGCATCAGCTCCGAATCATGTCTTTGGTCAAATGTTGGGTTGCCCGGCTCCTGAGTTCGGCTACCTTACGTTCCGCTCTATCGGCTAAGGTAGCACCAGGAGAACTACTGCGATTGTGCCCCGGTTCGGCCGGGCGAGCACCTCAGTAGAGAAAGCCGAAAACTGACTGTCATGATGTAGCGTGAGACTGGTCAGCCACTCGATGACCTATCGGAATCTATCGGATTCCTCCGCTTTAACGAAGGGCCGCTTCCCGGTCAGGCACATACGCACCCCGAACTCGGATAAGCGCAGTCGCCACCAAGGAGCTACCTAAATAGTCTCACTGTCAAGCTCCTATGGCTAAGCGAAAGTGTTAAAGCATTATAGTCCGGTTGCCTGGCCCGCTGCGCTATCACCTCCTTTGTAGGACCAAGACGTTGGGTTAAGTGTGAAAACGCATCTTCTGCGAGCACCCCCGCACTATGTGCGTGGGGGCTGAAGCCAACGACTGCCATCTTTCAGGTTATATATATATATATATATATATATATATATATTAAAACGGCCGCACAGGAGGTGTTCCCAATACTTGAAGGCACAAGTATAAAAAGGCCACTACAGTTTATCAAAATATTACTTTATAATTACATATGCTATCATAACATAGCATCTTTCGAGCACTGCGTCTCTATTACACGAGTGCCTTCAAGGACTTCTTGAAAATAGTGCTGGAGGATACTCGGCTTTTGTCTGAATCTCGGGACGCAACAACGGTGGTCTCCATCTTTGCCCAGTATGTCTTAACACGGGCAAGAGCCATCCTTGCGCCCTCTATGCATGCTGACCTTTTCATTGCATTTATACGCGGTACCGCGTCAAGGAATTGCTACACCCAGCTGAAATAACTCTTCTGCTCCGATCTCCCCGGCCACAGATGACCCATGACGTACTTCATGGCGAGTCCGGACAACCTATTCAGTTCGGCCCATTGAGCCAAACGATCGTCCACTGCCAGTGGACGCTCTGGATTGTGAAACTGCGACCAGAAAAGCTTTTCCACTTCGCGATCTCTCTGATCTCGAAAGTGTTCGGTCGCATCAGCAACACTCGCTGCCAAATCCAGATAGGTATCCTCCACACTCCACATCTGGTCCAACGGAGCAAACTTCGGATCGCAAAATTTCCTTCGCAGCATAAAGGGCTTTCCAGCCGCAATCTGTTCGGCCTGATGCAGCTCCTCCCTGGCAGCTCTCATCGCAGAGCGCGCGTCCTTGGCATTGGCAACGGCCTTCTCTAAGTCCGTATGTTTCGCCTGATCTTCTTTTTCAAGAAGTCTGCAACGGTCTGTAGCGCTTTTTAACTTTTCGGCCATCTCGGCCATCTCTTCCTTGCTTCGGCAATGAGCAGCCTGTTCGGCTCTCAGCTCTTCAAGGGCTTTCTTGGCGGCCGCATCACTTTCTCTGGCTTGTTCTTTAGCTCGGGCAAGCTCTGCCCTAAGACTCTCCACGGCGGCCGCACCATCTGCGTCAAGCATACACATTGTAAGACACAGGCATCAAACTGTTCTTACCTCATGCCGACCGGGGAATTGCATACCTTGAGCCTCCTCAAGCCGCTTGTTGACAAGCGTGATGTCGGCTTCTGCCACGTCCAGTTGCCGCTTTAGTTCGGCAAAATCGTTAGTTCGGCTCAATTCCGGACACCCTGCCGCCTACATTCAAAGGCGACATCTTAGACCTGGGATTATGATCCTCCACGTGCCGTCATTTCTTGACGACGCGGAGAGTCTCAGGGGCTACTATCTACAGAGGGCGCATCTTATTCATGCGCAACTAACAAAAGTATACATTATCTAATGTACCTCGAAACCCGTCAGTAAGCTTTTGATGGCCTCATGCAATCGGCTCTATGCGGATGAAATCCTTTCAATCACCATGCCCATCAATGCACGGTGCTCCTCTGAGATACAAGCTTGCCCCAGCAGAATCTTTAGCTCCTCCGACCGAGCACCTGACGGTGTCGGACTTGTCCCATGACCTCTTTCGAAGGCCGGACGCGGAGAACCTCGGGGGGGCACATAGCTATCTTCCGCCCCTGCCGGATTCAAAGAAACCCTCCATGACGACACCTTAGGGTCGCACGCCTTGCTAGGCGGCACGGCAGGGGGAGGCGTCCCGCTCTCCATCATCTCCGGAAGGAGATCCCCCGAAGACGAGCTTTGCTGAGAAGGGTTGAGGTCCGAGCTACAAGGTAAAAGTTTGGTTAATCTTCTCAGACATAAATCAAGGGCTTCCCTCATCCCTCAAAAGAAAAATCTTTCTCTACTTACGGCTCGCTGGAGGGCTGATCCCCTTGAGGGCGTAGTCCAGCCGAGGAAGTCCCCGGCGTCGGACCCTCTGACGAGGATTTTCTTCCCTGCTTCGCGGTCGTGGTTTCCGTGTCGTTAGAGGCGGCTCTCTTCTTCCCCTTAGGAGAGGAATTGTCGGTTCCTCCCTTCGGAACAACCTCCTTCAAGGAGGCCATAGTTTCCTTGTCCTCCCCCTTGTTTCCCTCCAAAGGCATTATCTCCAGCATCCTGACCAGCATGGGATCCGGCCTGGTTTCGGGAAGGGGAGCCGGACACCTAATCAGCTTTGCCTTCGCTATCCAGTCCTGTTTAAAAGGACGGCTCTTTTAGGGACAAGTTTATGACAATTGTACGGATAGAAGGTCTGGGCACAAGGTTGCTTACTTGAGTATCCGGGCGATTGCGGTTTAGGCCTGCATCCTTGGTTAAATCTAGACACATCTCTTGTGATCCGAAGAACAGTTTATACATCTCCGCAGGCGTTGCGCCTATGAAGTTCTGGAGAGCTCGTGGTCCCTCTGGATTAAACTCCCACAGGCGAAGGGGGCGACATTTGCCGGGCAATATTCGGCGAATCAGCATGACCTGCGTCACCTTGACCAGGCTGAGGTCTACTTTCAAGGGATCCTTGATTCAGCCCTGTAACAAGGGCACGTCTTTGGGCAAACCCCAATCTAACCCTCTGTTGACCCATGACGCTAGCCGTGGTGGGGGACCCGAGCGAAAGGCAGGAGGCGCCACCCATTTGGTACTCTGGGGAGCGGTAATATAAAACCACTCTCGTTGCCACAAGCCTAGCTCCTCTTGAAAAGAGCCCTCGGGCCATGGAGCATTAGCATTTTTGCTTATGACAGCGCCTCCGCACTCTGCGTGCCGTCCCTCGATCATCTTCGGCTCCACTTTGAAGGTCTTGAGCCATAGTCCAAAGTGAGGGGTAACACGGAGGAACACTTCGCACACAACGATAAACAAGGAGATATGGAGGATGGACTCCGGAGCTAAGTCATGGAATTCCAGCCCGTAATAAAATAGCAATCCCCTCACAAAGGGATCCATTGGGAAGCCCAACCCCCGAAGGAAGTGAGACATGAACACCACGCTCTCACCGGGCTGGGGACTGGGGATGACCTGCCCTTGAGCAGGCAATCTATGCCGAATTTCGCCGATCAAAAACTTAGCCTCTCTCAACTTTAGCACGTCCTCCTCCGTGACGGAGGAGGGCATCCATCGGCCTTGAAGGTCGGAACCGGACATTGTCGAAGGTCTGAGGCGCCCGGAATCTGGAGCCTAGGGTGTTGGAACTCGAGGCGACGGGCAAACTTGTTTTGGGATAGGGGAAAAGGATAAGGCCCTGGTCTCTTTATAAGAGGTTGAATACCAGGAGCCCTCCCCGCAACCATTTGGGACTCGCCTTTAATCGAGAAAATATGCTAACGGGCACAATAGGGTTACGCACGTCCGTATTGATGAGAATCCCGTAAAAGGGGGGTACACGATCTCTGCTTTGACAAGACGTGCCAAGGAAACCGCCTCACAAAACACGCTGAGGTGACAAAGTAAAAACGATTCGTAAAAGACTTGGCCGTAGTGTGATGGCACACTGCGGAATATGTCAGCAGATTTGATTTGTGTTCTCTCTATGGCAATATGTGGAAGCTTATTTTGCAGAGCCGGACACTACTCTTGGTGTTTACAATCTTCTATGAAGGACTTCGAGGAGGAACCCGCCTTGCAATGCCGAAGACAATTTGCGTGCCGGACTCGTCGTCACTGAAGCCTGGTTCAGGGGCTACTGAGGGAGTCCTGGATTAGGGGGTGTTCGGGTAGCCAGACTATACCTTCAGCCGGACTCCAGGACTATGAAGATACAATATTGAAGACTACGCCCCGTGTCCGGATGGGACTTTCCTTGGCGTGGAAGGCAAACTTGGCGATGCGGATATTCAAGATCTACTACCATTGTAACCGACTCTATGTAACCCTAACCCTATCCAGTGTCTATATAAACCGGAGGGTTGTAGTCCGTAGGCAATCATAACCAACTCCATAGACAACAATCATACCATAGGCTAGCTTCTAGGGTTTAGCCTCCTCGATCTCGTGGTAGATCTACTCTTGTACTACCCATATCATCAATATTAATCAAGCAGGACGTAGGGTTTTACCTCCATCGAGAGGGCCCGAACCTTGGTAAAACATCGTGTTCCCTGCCTCCTGTTACCATCCGGCCTAGACGCACAGTTTGGGACCCCCTACCCGAGATCCGCCGGTTTTGACACCGACAGAGGGCGTTACAAAGGCCATTCGCACGGCCGAACCTCCGCAGTGCGAGGAAGATCATATTTGGGCTTTTTATTCTCCTCGTTCTGCTTATCCTTCGAGCTTCGGCTCGGAGAGCTCCTCAACAATCTCTTCATCATTTTCTTTCTCTAAAAAATTTCAGAAATTTTTTAGTGACTCAAAATAAAAGTGAACCAAACTCAATAAAATTGATAGCAACTACTCCCACAAGTGCCTAGAGGCTATATCATGCATTAAAACTACTTTTGACTATATAAATTTGACATGCAAGCTCAAGAACAGGGTCACCTTGGCAGAATTTTTTTGCAATAAATGAATCACTAGAATAAAAACTAATTGGACCATTGGAGGAGTCACATACCGAAGAACAATCCCCCAAAATAGTTTTGTGAATGGAGCTTCGAGCAAAGAGATCGAAACTGGTAGCAAGATGAGCTAGAACACATGTTTGAGCTATGGGAGGATTTTTTCTGGAGGAAGATGAAGTGAGTGGGTGCTGGAATAAGTTGTGGGGGTCCAAGTGGGGCCCACGAGGCAGGGGGCGCTCCCCAGGGGATGGGCATGCCCTGTGCCCTCGTGGCCAAATGGTGGAGCCCCTGGTGTGTTCTCAGTGCCAGAAATTCTTAAATATTCTACAAAAAATCATATTTGATTTTCAGGACATTTTGAGAACTTTTATTTTCGGGGTATTTTTATTGCAAGGATAATTCAGAAAACAGACAAAAATACTAATTTTGCTTTATTTATTCTAAATAACAGAACGTAAAAGGAGGGTACAGAGAGTTGTGCTTTCTAACTTCATCCATCTCGTGCTCATCAAAAGGAATTCACTAACAAGGTTGATCAAGTCTTGTTAACAAACTCTTTCTGAATAACATGAAACCGGAGAATTTTCGAATAGCACTAGGTTACCTCAACAGGGATATGCATGTCCCCAACAATAAGAATATCATATTTCTTCTTGACAGTAGGAAGAGGGAATTCAAAACCTCCAATAGTAATCGATGAAAATTTTCCAATAGAATTGATACTATGGAGTTGAGGTTGTTTCCTCGGAAAGTGTACCGTATGCTCATTACCATTAACATGAAAAGTGATATTGCCTTTGTTGCAATCAATAACATCCCCTGCAGTATTCAAAAAGGGTCTACCAAGGATAATCGACATACTATCATCCTCGGGAATATCAAGAATAACAAAGTTCGTTAAAATAGTAACGTTTGCAACCACAACAGGCACATCCTCACAAATACCGACATGTATAGCAGTTGATTTATAGTCCATTTGCAAGGATATTTCAGTAGGTTTCAACTTATTCGAATCAAGTCTACGATATAAAGAGAGAGGCATAACACTAACACCGGGTCCAAGATCACATAAAGAAGTTTTAACATAGTTTCTTTTAATGGAGCATGGTATAGTTGGTACTCCTAGATCCCCTAGTTTCTTTGGTATTTCACCTTTAAAAGTATAATTGGCAAGCAGTTTGGAAATTTCTGCTTCCGGTATCTTTCGTTTATTTGTAACAATATCTTTCATATACTTAGCATAAGGATTCATTTTAAGCATATCATTCAAACGCATGCGCAAAAAGATAGGTCTAATCATTTCAGCAAAGCGCTCAAAATCCTCATCATCCTTTTTCTTGAATGGTTTAGGAGGAAAAGGCATGGGTTTCTGAACCCATGGTTCTCTTTCTTTATCGTGCTTCCTAGCTACGAAGTCTCTCTTATCATAACGTTGGTTATTTGATTGTGGGTTATCAAGATCAACATCAGGTTCAATCTATACATCATTGTTATTGCTAGGTTGAGCATCAACATGAACATCATCATTATCACTAGGTTCATGTTCATTACCAGATTGTGTTTCGGCATCAGAAATAGAAATATCATTGGGATTCTCAGGTGTGTCAACAACAGGTTCACTAGAAGCATGCAAAGTATTATCATTTTTCTTTTTCTTCTTCTTAGAAGGACTAGGTGCATCAACATTAGTTCTTTGAGAATCTTGCTCAACTCTCTTAGGGTGGCCCTTAGGATATAAAGGTTCCTGAGTTAGTCTACCCCCTCTAGTCATAACTCTAACAACATTATCATGTTTCTTATTATTGAATTCACTGAGCAAATCATTTTGTGCTTTAAGCACTTGTTCTACCTGAGTGGTAACCATAGAAGCATGTTTACTAATAATTTTATGGTCACCCTTAACTATAGACATATAATCACTCAAGTGTTCAACCTTATAAGCATTACATTTCAATTGTCTACCAACATAAGCATTGAAGTTTTCTTGTTTAACAATAAAATTATCAAACTCATCCAAGCATTGGCTAGCAGACTTATTACGTGGAATATCACCTTCATCAAATCTATAGAGGGAATTTACCTTTACTACCTCCGACGGGTTATTAAGACCATGTATTTCTTCAATAGGTGGTAAATTCTTAACATCTTCAGTGTTAATACCCTTTTCTTTCATAGATTTATTTGCCTCTTGCATATCTTTAGGACTGAGGAATAGAATACCCCTTTTCTTCAGAGTTGGCTTAGGAGTTGGTTCAGGAAGTGTCCAATCATTATCATTGCTCAATATATTATTCAATAGCAATTCAGCTTGCTCAATAGTTCTTTCCCTGAAAACACAACCAACACAACTATCCAGGTGGTCTCTGGAAGCATCGGTAAGTCCATTATAAAAGATATCAAGTATTTCATTTTTCTTGAGAGGATGATCAGCCAAAGCATTAAGTAATCGGAGAAGCCTCCCCCAAGTTTGTGGGAGACTCTCTTCTTCAATTTTCACAAAATTATATATTTCCCTTAATGCAGCTTGTTTCTTATAAGCAGGGAAATATTGAGCAGAGAAGTAATAAATCATATCCTGGGGACTACGCACACAACCGGAGCAAGAGAATTAAACCATGTTTTAGCATCACCCTTTAAGGAGAACGGAAATAACTTAAGGATATAGTAGTAACGAATGTTTTCCTCATGAGTGAATAGGGTGGCTATATCATTCAATTTAGTAAGATGTGCCACAATAGTTTCAGATTCATAGCCATAAAAAGGATCAGATTCAACCAAAGTAATTAACTCAGGATTGACAGAGAAATCATAATCCTTATCAGAAATACAGACATGTGAAGTAGCAAAAGCAGGGTCATATTTCATTCTAGCATTCAAAGACTTTTCTTCCAGCTTAGCTAATAGTTTCTTAAGATCATATCTATCTTTGCAAGCAAAAAGGTCTCTAGCAGTTTCTTCATCCATAACATAAGCCTCAGGCACATCAAGCAATTCATATCTAGGGGGAGAATCTTCATCATCACTTTCATCAATATTATCTGTTTCAATAATTTCATTCTCTCTAACCCCAGTAAGTTGTTCATTAAGAAATTCACCTAATGGCACAGTATTATCAAGCATAGAAGTAGTTTCATCATAAGCATCATGCATAGCAGAAGTGACATCATCAATAACATGTGACATATTAGAATCAATAACAGGCATAGGTGCCGCAAATTTATTCATAATAGAAGGTGAATCAAGTACAGAGCTAGATGTCAGTTCCTTACCTCCACTCATAGTTGAGGGGAAAATCTTGGTTCTTTCATCTTTCAAGTTCCTCGTAGTGATCAACAGATATAAATCCCAAGTGACTCAAAGAATAGAGCTATGCTCCCCGACAACGACGCCAGAAAATAGTCTTGATAACCCACAAGTATAGGGGATCGCAACCGTTTTCGAGGGTAGAGTATTCAACCCTAATTTATTGATTCGACACAAGGGGAGCCAAAGAATATTCTCAAGTATTAGCAGTTGAGTTGTCAATTCAACCACACCTAAAATACTTAATATCTGCAGCAAAGTATTTAGTAGCAAAGTAGTATGGAAGTAACGGTAATGGTGGCAAAAGTAACAGTAGTAATTTTCGGAGCAATCATAACAGTGGCAATGGAAAAGTAACTAAGCAAAGATCAATATGTGAAAAGCTCGTAGGCAATGGATTAATGTAATGTAGGCATGTATTCCGAATATAGTCATACGTGCTTATGGAAAAGAACTTCCATGACATCTTTTGTCCTACTACCCTCCCGTGGCAGCGGGGTCCTATTGGAAATTAAGGGAAATTAAGGTCTCCTTTAATAGAGTACCGGACCAAAGCATTAACACTTAGTGAATACATGAACTCCTCAAACTCCGGTCATCACCGGGAGTGGTACCGATTATTGTCACTTCGAGGTTGTCGGATCATAACACATAGTAGGTGACTATTCACTTGCAAGATAGGATCAAGAACTCACATATATACATGAAACCATAATAGGTTCAGATGTGAAATCATGGCGCTCGGGCCCTAGTGACAAGCATTAAGCATAGCAAAGTCATAGCAACATCAATCTTAGAACATAATGGATACTAGGGATCAAAGCCTAACAAAACTAACTCGATTACATGGTAAATCTCATTCAACCCATCACCGTCCATCAAGCCTATGATGAGATTACTCACGCACGGCGGTGAGCATCATGAAATTGGTGATGGAGGATGGTTGATGATGATGATGGTGACGGATTTCCCTCTCCGGAGCCCCAAACGGACTCTAGATCAGGCATCCCGAGGAATATTAGGGCTTGGCGGTGGCTCCGTATCGTAAAACGCCATGAATCCTTCTCTCTGATTTTTTTCTCCCCGAAAGTGAATATATGGAGTTGGGTTGAGGTTGATGGAGTCCCCTAGGGCGCGCCCCGCACCCTCGTGGACAGGGTGTGGGCCCCCTGATGTTGATTCTTTCACCAATATTTTCCATTAATTCCAAAACATAGTCTCCATGGATTTTCAGGTCATTCCGAGAACTTTTATTTCTCCACAAAAATAACACCATGGCAGTTCTGCTGAAAACAACGTCATTGCGGGTTAGTTCCATTCAAATCATGCAAGTTAGAATCCAAAAATGTTGGCGATATCGCTTATCGGGAACTTATTGGTCGGCCCATTATAAGGGTTAAATCGGCCAGTTTATCGGCATATCGGCCGATTTATCGCCATATCTGCTAATTTATCAGCCGATTTATCTTGTCAGTCAGACAACGGTAAGCGATAAATCGGCCGATTTATCAGAATATCGGAAGATATCTTGAACAATGCCAAAACAAGGGGAAAAGTGTTTGGGAAAGTAGATACGTTGGAGACGTATCAAAGATTTTTATCGGTCGAACCTGTATGACAACATACGTAGTTCGCTTTGTTCGTCGGTATGTTACTTGCTCGAGATTCGATCGTCGGTATCTCCATATACCTAGTTCAAAATCGTTAGCAGCAAGTCCTTTACTCTTTCCGTAATACATCATCTCGCAACTAACTCCTTAGTCATTTTGCTTGCAAGCTTATTATGATGTATATTACCGAGAGGGCCTAGAGATACCTATGTGATACCCGAGTGACAAATCTCAATCTCGATCCATCCCAACTCAGCAGACACCTTCGGAGATACCTGTAGAGTATCTTTATAATCACCTAGTTACGTTGTGACGTTTGATAGCACACAAGGCATTCCTTCGCTATCTGGGAGTTGCATGATCTCAGGGTTTAAGGAACATGTATCTAACATTAAGAAAGCAGTAGCAATAAATTGAGCAATCACATGTTAAGCTAACGGATGGGTCTGTTCCATCACATCATTCTCCTAATGATGTGATCTCGTTATCAAATGACAACTCATGTCTATGGTTAGGATACCTTAACCATCTTTTGATCAACGAGCTAGTCTAGTAGAGGCTCACAAGGGACATGGTATTTGTTTATGTAGCCACACATGTATTTAAGTTTTCGGTCAATACAACTCTAGCATGAATAATAAACCTTTATACTGATTAAGGAAATATAATAACAACCATTTTATTATTGCCTCTTGGGCATATTTCCATCAGCGCATTGCTAGCAACCTCCTCAGCAAGGAAAACAAAAGGTCGATGCAAGCGCCACAGCTCGTGGAGGCCGAGGGCGTCCCAGGCAACGCGATGGATGATGTTGTGTTGCGCCTCGTCACCACGGTTATGTTAATGTGTTGAATTAAGTCTAGAGGATCACTGTTAAATGCTAATGATTAATGTTTAAGGTTAAAAGATTATGATTAAGGTTAATTGCCCTCTGTTAAAGTGAATGTTTAATGTCTAAGGTTAAGTGGTGTCAGTTAAGGTCTATTTTGTTATAGGATTAGTGCTAGTTAGAGTTTTATGATGATTAACATGTTCTGTTAGTTCTAGCTATGGCATGTTTTCTTGTCAAGTTTGGTTAATTAGCACTGTTTTGGTTTGTGTTAAGCAAATAGAAAGACATCAATCAAATGAATCGCTCGAATTTCCCCCAAATTAGAAGAAACCCTAACCTAGAACTTTTTCCCGATTTTGAAAATCCCCAAGTCAGATCCTAAATGTTTGATTTTTTTTAAGAAAATGTGTTTTGGTGCTCACCTACTTGACATCAGCCTTCGAGGTCTGCATGGCCGCCGTCATTTCATGCACACCATGGCCAGGACGCCGTTGTCCTTTGGGATGCCACGCAGGATGATGAAGCAGCAGCCATCGGGGCTGCGCACTAATAGACATGTGTGTGCCGTGGCTGGGGTGCCTCGCATGTTTCCATCACCCCAAACATTTGTGGCGGCAACCACTGGTGAAATGCCTCACCAATGGCGTCGCCTAATGGGCCATGTGCGTGTCGCCGGTAGCTACTCTCGACGGAGGAGCGCGCTGGACTTGTCCACTAGACGCTCTTCCGGTGAGGGCAGCCACCGTGCCGCCGTGATTGGCGAGCATCAGGCCACTGCGCGGTCGCCACTCATTTGGACAAAGCTAGAAAATCGAGAGGAATGGGGAAATGGGAGCTAGGGTTTGACCCGTCGGTGGTTTTGCTCCTCTATAGGGCGATTGGAGCTGTCGGCTCAATCCGATCTGGCGGACAAGACCGACGCGTGGCTGCGGATGGGCCTTGGCCCCTTAACAGGCCGCCTTTGCGGCTGGGCTTTGGCCTAGGTTGTCCTAGGCCAACACAAAGGTTTTTATGAGGTTCTTTGCTGCTGGGCCGACTAAATATTGTGTAGCCGTGGGCTATTGGGCAAACTAAAAATTTTTAAGTTCTTTTTTCTTTTTTATTCAGTGCATTTTCGGCATAATGATTATCCTGCAAATGTTTTGTACTGTTTAAATTGAAAATAGCCAGAAAAATCATCTTGTAAGTTATGTTTTAGTTTTCTGAATGAAATGGAACCCATGGCATATTAATGTGATCATTTTTTTAATACAGACCAACGTAGTTTTACAATTTTGAATCACCATGTTAACTCCTTATTGTTTTCTGCCTAGCGGTGATATAATTTGGACTTAAATTTTGCATGGAAATTGATCTAACCAATGTTGGTTAATTTTTGTGCAGTTTAATTTAATCATGGTGTTCTTTTCCTTTACTTATGATATTTTTAAATTATGACAACTTTCTGTTGGGGAATGTTGCATGGAAAACAAAAAAAATCTATGCACACACAAGATCTATCCATGGAGATGCATAGCTACGAGAGGGGGAGAACATCTACATACCCTTGTAGATCACTAAGCGAAAGTGTTTATCAACGCGGTTGATGTAGTCGTACACCTTCACGAGCCATCCCGATCAAGTACCGAACGCACGACACCTCCGCGTTCATCACACGTTCAGCTCGATGACATCCTCGCCTTCTTCATCCAGAAAAGAGGGGCGGAGTAGTAGATGAGTTGCGGCAGCATGACGACATGGTGACGATGGTGGTGAAGAACAATCTCCGTAGGGCTTCGCTAAGCACAATGGAAACTATGACGGAGGATAAAATAGAGGGGGCGGGCTTGCCAGCACACGGCTTGGTGAATTTTGATGTGTTCCGGGTGCTATCCCTGCCCCTCTATTTATATGTTGAGCCCCAGGGTCATTTCTTGGAGAAAGAGCCTCCTCAAAGTCGGTTTGGCAGGCAAGGCAAGAGTCCTTCTCGGACTCCAGGACACAACATACGCCAGGGTCCCTGGCGTCTGGCCCCCTAGCCTCCGCAAAACCTCTTTTGCACCTTCCTAAAGCCTCGTGGGCTTTACCCCTTGGTCCAAATAAAGTGTTCTCTTACCTGAACATTTCGGGAAACATCTGAAACCCCTTCCGGCGAATTCCTTAACCCTTCCGGAGACCAAACACTAGTATCGCATATATCAATCTTTACCTTTGGACTCTTCCAGAGCTCCTCGTCATGTCCGTGATCTTATCCAGGACTCCAAAAAACATTCGGTCACCAACATACATAACTCATATAATATTATATCGTTAATGAACGTTAAGCGTGCATGGTTTCGAGAATGATGTACACATGACTGAGACGCTTCTCCGGTCAATAACCAAGAGCGGGACCTGGATGAACTTATTGGTTCCTACATATTCTATGAAGATCTTTACCGGTCAAACCTTTATGACAACATACGCGGTTCCCTTTGTCCATCGGTATGTTACTTGCCCAAGATTTGATTGCCAGTATCGCCATACCTAGTTCAATCTCTTTATCGACAAGTCGCTTTACTCGTTCTGTAATACATCATCTCGTAACTAACTCCTTAGTCACTTTGGTTGCAAGATTCTTGTGATGTAGTTGTATTACCGAGAGGGCCCAGAGATACCTCTCCATTACACGAAGCGACAAACCCCAATCTCGATCCATGCCAACTCAACAGACACCTTCGGAGATACCTGTAGACCATCTTTATGATCATTTAGTTACATTGTGACGTTTGATTGCACACAAGGTATTCCTCCGGTATCTGGTAGTTGCATGATCTCATGGTCGAAGGAATATGTATTTGACATTAAGAAAGCAGTAGCAATAAATTGAACGATCATATGCTATGCTAACGGATGGGCCTTGTCCATCACATCATTCTCCTAATGATGTGGTCCAGTTATCAAGTGACAACACTTGTTTATGGTTAGGAAACCTTAACCATCTTTTGATCAACGAGCTAGTG
Source organism: Triticum monococcum (assembly GCA_034509565.1). Taxonomy (NCBI): domain Eukaryota; kingdom Viridiplantae; phylum Streptophyta; class Magnoliopsida; order Poales; family Poaceae; genus Triticum; species Triticum monococcum. The sequence goes on from CM067843.1 coordinate 484,566,316, forward strand.
TAGTAGATGCTCACTATGGACACGGTATTTGTTCATGTATCCACACATGTATTTAAGTATTTGGTCAATAAAATTCTAGCATGAATAATAAACCTTTATCATGAATAAGGAAATATAATAATAACCACTTTATTATTGTCTTTAGGGCATATTTCCAACAGTCTCCCACTTGCACTAGAATCAGTAATCTAGATTACATAGTAATGAATCTAACACCCATGGAGTCTTGGTGCTGATCATGTTTTCTCGCGGAAGAGGTTTAGTCAATGGGCCTGCCACATTCAGATTCGTATGTATCTTGCAAATTTCTATGTCTCCATCCTTGACCTTTTCACGAATGGAGTTGAAGCGCTGCTTGATGTGTTTGGTTCTCTTGTGAAATCTGGATTTCTTCGCTAAGGCAATTGCTCCAGTGTTGCCACAAAGATTGTCATTGGACCCGATGCATTGGGTATTACACCCAGATTGGATATGAACTCCTTCACCCAGACTCCTTCATGCACCGCTTCTGAAGCAGCTATGTAGATCCCGCCATGACGCTCTGGTTGGAACTGCACCAATTGACAACTCCATCATTCAATATATATATGTATCCAGTTTGTGACATAGAGTCATCCGGATATGTGTCGAAGCTAGCACCAACATAACCATTTACGACAAGCTCTTCGTCACCTCCATAAATGAGAAACATATCCTTGGTCCTTTTTAGGTACTTTAGGATATTCTTTATCGTTGTCCAGCGATCCACTCCTGGATTACTTTGGTAACTCCCTGCCAAACTAAAGGAAATATGCCCTAGAGGCAATAATAAAGTTCTTATTTATATTTCCTTATATCATGATAAATGTTTATTATTCATGCTAGAATTGTATTAACCGGAAACTTAGTACATGTGTGAATACGTAGACAAACAGAGTGTGACTAGTATGCCTCTACTTGACTAGCTCGTTGAATCAATGATGGTTATGTTTCCTAACCATAGACATGAGTTGTCATTTGATTAACAGGATCACGTCATTAGAGAATGATGTGATTTACTTGACCCATCCGTTAGCTTAGGACGACGATCGTTTAGTTTGTTGCTATTTGTTACGGCATATCTCTCTCAAGGTAGTTTTGGTGATTGATGACAACATGTTTGCGGACTAATCTTGTGCTTCGAATAATCCACAGATTCTCCCCTAGCACGAGACGCCTTCTTCCCCTCGGAGTGTATTTCAAGACGGTGTAGCTCTTTCGTTTCTTTCTCGGTGGACTAGTTGCATAGAGGGCACCGTACTATCAAGAGGGGGTCCGCTGGGGTTTTGCATGGGTGGAATCATCACGTACACATCAGCTTCTCACCCTTCGAGCATTTCCTTTCCATTGAAGAGATCTCTCCTCTCTTCCTTGTCCTGTCTGGGTCTAAGCGGTAGTACCGCGCACCCAGCGGTAGTACCGCTGAGGAGCCAAGCGGTAGTACCGCTCCACAGCGGTAGTACCGCCCTTGGCTCCACAACAGTAGTACCGCTGGGGGCCTGGCACCTCCGCCTTGCCCTCAGCATATTTGAGAGATTCCTTCTCTCTCTCGCTCGTGCCCCAGTGGTAGTACCGCACTGCCTGCGGTACTACGGCTGAAGGGTCACAAGCAGCAGTACCGCTCCACAGTGGTACTACCGCCCTTGACCCCACTGCCGTAGTACCGCTGGGTAGTCTGGCTCCTACCGCCTCGATTCGAGAGGTCTTTTTCTCGTGTCGGGTTTTGCGGCACTAGTCACGGTTGTAGTGGCGGTTACCGTTCCAGGACGGTAGTACCGCCCTACCACCACGGTAGTACCGCATTTGGGTCCGTTCCCTACTAAGTCTCCTCAGCGCGGCAGTACCGCTGGCTGGCGCGGCAGTACCGTCGCCTGGTGGTAGTACCGCCCCCTCTCAGCGGTAGTACCGCCCTGTGCGGGGCTGGTTGGTGGGGGGCAACGTGATTGTTGCCCCCACTATAAAAGGGAGTCCCCTTCCTCCTTCTCACCCACCTCTTCCTCCCCCAAGCTCCATTTATTGCTCAAGCTCCATTAAATACTCCAAGCTTCATTTTGCCCGATCTATCTCCCTAGCCAATCAAACTTGTTGATTTGCTCGGGAGTGGTTGAGAAGGCTCCGATCTACACTTCCACCAAGGGATTTTTGATTCCCCCACTCATCCCTAGCGGATCTTGTTACTCTTGGGTGTTTGAGCACCCTAGACGGTTGAGGTCACCTCGGAGCCATATTCCATTGTGGTGAAGCTTCGTGGTCTTGTTGGGAGCCTCCGATTAAGCTGTGGAGATTGCCCCAACCCTGTTTGTAAAGGTTCGGTCGCCGCCTTCAAGGGCACCAATAGTGGAATCACGGCATGTCGCATTGTGTGAGGGCGTGAGGAGAATATGGTGGCCCTAGTGGCTTCTTGGGGAGCATTGTGCCTCCACACCGCTCCAATAGAGACGTACTTCCCCTCAAAAGGAAGGAACTTCGGTAGCACATCCTCGTCTTCACCGGATCCACTCTTGGTTATGTCTTACCTTTACTTGTGCAAGCTCTTTAGTATTTCTACCCTTGCTTGCTTGTATGCGTGTTGTTATTGCATCATATAGGTTGCTCACCTAGTTGCACATCTAGACAACCTACTTTGATGCAAAGTTTAATTTGGTAAAGAAAAGCACAAAATTTGTAGTTGCCTATTCACCCCCCTCTAGTCAACCATATCGATCCTTTCAATTGGTATCAGAGCCTCGTCTCTTTATTAAGGACTTTACCGTCCAAAGAGTATGGTTGATACCATAGACGGTGTGGAGGAACACTCCGGTGTGAATCCGATCTCGTCTACGGGAGATGGGGGAACTTCGGTCTCTCGTGAGGAGTTCAATGTGGCCTTGGAGACATTGAAAACCTCCATGACGACCGAAGTTGAAAGCATGTTTACTAAATTTCTTGAGGGGCTTAAACTATCCACCGCACCGTTGAAAGTGGGTGATCCCACCAACAAGGTGTCGGATGCTAACCCCGACAAGGGGGAAGCTAGTAGTGAAAAGGCTCCTTCTTCTAGTGGCAAGAATGGCACCGGCATCTTTGCCCATGTGGAACCACCACTTGTTTATGGTGGACCAGTTCCTTCCACTCATTTGAATCATGCCGGTCCTCCCCCTAAGATTGTGAAAAATGAGGATTTTGATTCTTGGGTTTACCGCTTTAAACGTCATTTAAATCATGTGAACACTAACCTTTGGAGAATCATTGAAGAAGGTTTCTATCCACATGATCCAAGCAACTTCACTCCTCGAGAAGCCGCGGACAATCAATTCAATGAGAATGGTCTCTTCATCATTCAAGATGCAATTCCACCCGAAGACCTACGTCATCTTCGTCCCTTCGCCTTGGCCAAAGATGCATGGCATTGTGTCGTGTCTCTCTACCGGGGAAGCGCAAGCATTCAACGCTCCAATTATGAAGTGGTACAAGATGAGGCCGATGAGTTTGCAATGAAGGAAGATGAAGAACCTCGTGAGCTTTATCAGAGAGTAACCAAACTCGCGGTCTCACTACGAGATCACGGGAGCAAGGACACGGATGACAATTGGATCAAGCGCAAATTCCTCAAGGCAATGATGCCCTACCACAAGGCCATGTCCTCCGTCATTTGTCAAAGACCGGACTTCCACACTTTGACCTCAAGCAAGGTGTTGGATGAGTTTGTGGCCATGAACATTTTGGACAAGACCGCCAACAATGCGGTGCTCCATTCTCAACGGGAAAAGAAGCCTAACCTTGCTTTGAAGGCCAAGCTCACCGTGGAAGAAGAAGCAGAGGAAGAAGAGGAGAGCAACCCCGAAGATACGAAGTATGCATATCATGAACACATGGCACTTGCTTCAAGGCAATTTTGGAGCAAGAAAAACTCGAGGCCCAACTTTAGCAAAAACAACTCGAGTGGCACAAGGGGCAAGCAACGTGTAAGGACTTGCTAAAATTGCGGCAACGTGAGTCATTTCATTGCGGAATGCGCGTATGAGAAGAGGGAAGACAATGGTGGCAAACTCATCCGAAAGGACAAGGCCAAGTCGTTCCCCAACAAGAACAACTTCACCAAGAAGACTCCTCCCAAGGCTTTGGTTGTGCAAGAAGAGTACAATGAGGATGATGACGATGATGAGTCGGTTGCCATGGCCTCCATTGCCATTGCAACAACGTCACGGGTGTCTCTCTTCGACTCACCCAATGAGAGCATCACCGCCAAGTGCCTCATGGCTAAAGCCACCAACAAGGTAACCTCCAACATCAAAACTACCATCATTAATCATCCTTCCCAAACGGATAGCATTAATGAACTTGAGGGAGCTAATGTGGAGGCTAATGAGTTTGAGGCCTTTATGGGCAAACTCAAAGGAAAATCCAAGAAGCACTTTGTTGCTCTCTTGGAACAACTTGGTGAGGCCAATGACATGATTGAGGCTCACGAAGACACCATCTCTAAGATGGAAGGGCATAGTCGTGACTATGCCGATGAGATTTCGGATCTTTCCAATGCTCTTGAGGAAGAGCGTGGTCTTCGTTTGGCTCTTGAGGAGTCACACAATGTTGATCATGCTAAGTTAGAGAAAGATTATGATCATGCCCTTGTTGTTTCTCGTGTGCTAAATTCCGAGAAGGCCAAACTCGGGGTTGATCTTGCTAGACTCAAAAGAGGAGTTTGATATACTTGACAAGGCCCACAAGGCCTTGAAGGGTATTCACGCTAGTCTCAAGGAGTCTCATGATCAACTCCAAGTGAAGCTAACTAAGGAGAAAGCAACTTTTCCTCATATGGTTTTAATTGATAATGCAAATGCTACTAACCCGTGTTGTGAGCATATACATCTTGTTGAGGAAAATGCTAATTTGAAGGAGCAACTTGAGAGAGGTCTTGCGACGTGCATACAAGGCAAGAAGAACCTCAACGATCTCTTGATCAACCAAAAGGGAGGTGTGGCCAAGGAAGGGGTTGGGTACGTGCCCGACTCCAAGAACAAGAAGAATAATGACAAGACCAAACAACCTCCTCCCCTCATGCAGACCTTTGTGAGGGAGGGAGAGAGTGCCCCCGAGGAGAAGAAGAAGAACAATGTCAAGAAGGGCAATGTTACCTCTCCCAACAAAGCCGGCGATTTTAATTCTTCTTATGTGTTATATCGTGCTTGTGATGGGCATGTTTATGCCAAATTTGTTGGTTCTCTTCATGAGTACATTGAATGGTCTATTTGGGTTCCTAAGACCCTTGTTACTAACATCAAAGGACCCATGAAAAAATGGGTACCTAAAACCAAGCATTGATCTCTTGTAGGTGTTTGCTTTCGGTGGTGGATCATGATTGCTCGATAGCGGAGCTACAAATCATATGACCGGAAGCAAGGACTTGGTGGTGGACATGCACAAAGTTCCATCTATGCCCACCAATGTCGAGTGGGGTGACGCCTCTTCCTCTAAGGTATTGGGACTTGGCAAGGTGGTCATCTCTCATGATCTCACGATCGAGAAGGTCATGCTTGTTGAGTCTCTTGCATACAATTTACTTTCCGTTCGTCAACTTGCAATCATGGGCTTTGCCACTTTCTTTGATATCGATACCGTGGCCCTCTTGTGGAGCAGGACTCTTAAAGTAGCTTTTGTTGGGCATGTCGAGAACGGTCTATATGTGATTAACTTTTCAGAGCGACCCACTAAGACCGCGACATGCCTAATGGCTAAAGTTGATGTGGGATGGCTTTGGCATCGCCGTTTAGCCCATGTCAATATGAGATATTTGCAAAGTCTTCTCAAGGGGGACCATGTCCGTCTACTAACGAATGTTAGTTTTGTTAAAGATCGTGCTTGCAGTGCCTGTATCGAAGGAAAGCTACATGAGAAGGCTCACCCTCCCACGACTATCATTTATTCAAAGAGGCCCTTGGAGCTCCTTCACATGGATCTTTTTGGGCCCCCATCCTTCGATAGTCTTGGAGGTAGGAAGTATTGCTTGGTTATTGTGGATGACTACTCAAGGTACACGTGGGTGTATTTCTTCAAGAGGAAGAGCGAGACTCAACAAACTGTCATTGACTTTGCAAATGAAGCACAACATCAACACAATGCAAAGATCTTGACAATAAGAAGTGACAACGGCACTGAGTTCAAGAACTACACCTTGGATGAATTTCTTTGTGATGAGGGAATCAAGCATCAATACTCCGCACCATACACCCCTCAACAAAACGGTGTTGCGGAGAGGAAGAACCGGACGTTGATGGATGCGGCAAGGACCATGATGGCGGAGTTCAAGTCTCTGTACAACTTTTGGGCTGAAGCCATCAACACCGCATGTCATGCATCCAATCGGCTCTACCTCCGCAAGGGCTTGAACAAGACTCCATATGAGATACTCACCAGTAACAAGCCCAACCTCAAGTACTTCCGGGTATTCAGGTGTAAGTGTTTCATTCTCAAGAAAGGTGTTCGGTTGTCTAAATTTGAGGCTAGAGCTTATGAGGGCATATTTGTTGGTTATGCTACAAACTCTCATGCTTACCGTGTACTCAATAAATCCACGGGACTTATTGAGGAGACGTGTAACGTGGAGTTTGATGAGAATAACGGCTCCCAAGTGGAGCAAAGTGGCACTTGTGATGTAGGTGATGAAATTCCTCCTCAAGCCATAAGAAGAATGGGTGTTGGTTTCATCCTACCCATTGAGGAACCCCTTGTGGCCGAAGGAGAAGGACAATGCTCCACTCGAGTGGAGCCAACACCAACCCAAGGCCCACACGCTTCCGAAGAACAAAGTGAAGGCCCTCAACCTCATGAACAAGACCAAGGGCAAGATCATACTCAATGCGGTGTTGACACACCAAGTGATGCCCAAGGTCAAGTTCTCTCCCCCGAGCAAGTTCAAGATCAAGAACAAGTTTATGACGGCGCTCAAGATGATCAAGTAACCGCTCCTCAACTCACCACCGAGGAGGAATTAGAGCGCCGTGCCGCCAAGGTTGCTTCCAAGCTCTCCACCAAGGATCATCTCATGACGAATGTGCTTGGAAGCTTAAGAAAGGGGGTAAGCACTCATAGAAAATTAGCAAATTATTGTGAGCATCACGCATTTGTCTCTTGTGTGGAACCCCACAAGGTCTATGAGGCGCTAGAAGATCCGGATTGGCTCAATGCCATGCACGAAGAACTCAACAACTTCGAGCGCAACAAAGTGTGGAGATTGGTGCCAAGGCCAACGGGGAACCACAATGTCATTGGAACCAAGTGGATATTCAAGAACAAGCAAGATGCCCATGGGATTATCATTCGCAACAAGGCTCGTTTGGTAGCACAAGGCTACTCCCAAGTCGAGGGTATCGACTACGGTGAAACCTTTGCTCCCGTTGCTCGTCTTGAATCCATCCGCATGTTGATTGCATATGCTTCTCATCATAACTTTAAGTTACAACAAATGGATGTGAAGAGTGCTTTTCTTAATGGTCCCATTAATGAATTGGTTTACATCAAGCAACCCCTCGGGTTCGAGGATCCCTACTTTCCCGATCATGTGTATCAACTCGATAAGGCACTCTATGGCCTTAAACAAGCCCCACGTGCGTGGTATGACCACCTTACCGAGTTGTTACAAGACCGTGGTTTTGATGTTGGGCTAATCGACCCCACTCTTTTTACTAAGAAGGTCAAAGGGGAGTTGTTTGTGTGCCAATTATATGTTGATGATATTATCTTTGGTTCTCCTAACAAAGCTTTCAATGAGGAATTTGCCGCTCTCATGACCTCAAAGTTCGAGATGTTCTCCATGGGAGAGTTGAAGTTCTTTCTAGGGTTCGAAGTGAAGCAAAGAAGAGAAGGAACCTTCATCAATCAATCCAAATACACTCAAGGCATGCTCAAGAGATTCAAGCTAAGTGACGTCAAGCCGGCCTCCACTCCAATGCCCACCAAGTGCCAACTTGACTTAGATCCCAATGGTAAAGTGGTGGATCAAAAGGTATATCGTTCCATGATTGGATCCTTGCTTTACCTTTGTGCATCTAGATCGGACATCATGTTGAGTGTGGGAATTTGTGCATGGTTTCAAGCCGCACCTAAGGAAAGTCACTATGTGGCGGTCAAATGAATCTTTTGATATTTGGCTCATACCCCAAACTTTGGCTTATGGTACCCAAGAGGATCAAACTTCAAGCTTGTAGGGTACTCGGATTCCGATTGGGCGGGAGACAAAGTGGATAGGAAGTCAACTTCCGGAGGGTGCCAATTCCTTGGTTGCTCTTTGGTAAGTTGGTCTTCCAAAAAGCAAAGTTGTGTGTGTCTCTCGTCCACTAAGGCGAAGTATGTTGCCGCCGGTAGCTGTTGTGCACAACTTCTATGGATGAGGCAAACTTTAAAGGATTACAGTGTCACTTGTGAGAAAGTGCCTCTTTGGTGTGACAATGAAAGTGACATCAAGATTTCTCTCAACCCAGTGCAACACTTCAAGACGATGCATATTGAGATTCGGTATCATTTCATCGGGGATCACATTAGGCGAGGAGAGATCGAGCTCAACTATGTCAACACTCATGACAACCTTGCAGATATTTTCACGAAGCCCTTGGATGAAGCAAGATTTCGTGAGTTAAGGCATGAGCTAAATATCATTGATTCGAGCAATGTGGCTTGAACCCGTGCACACCCTACCACGCTCAATTTGCTGTCTAGTTTAGGTGTAGGCATGGACATAGGGGGAGTGTTGTTCTCTCAATGAACTCTCCCTCCCCCCATTATGCATAAATTGATCAAGTCTTTCACTTTAGCCATTGTTAATGGCACTTGTGCTTCAAAGACGAGTTTTGGTCTTGGGCCCAAGGTTAAAATCTTTGCGGTGCCATACCTTTTGACTCAAACATTGGTGGCCTCGGCCAACGCCCTCGTTTGAAGAGGTGTGTCTTGGTCGGTAAAAATTCATTATATATTCTCCCGAAGGTTTTGACTCCCGTATCACGCAAACCTCCTCTGTTCTTATTTCGAGCTGTTTTCTGTCAAGTTTTCCAGGCTAGGCATCATGTCGTCTCCCTCCTCCAACAATGGTGACAATGATGCTTGGCTAATGAAGATAGATCTGAAGAGGGAAGAACCCATGAGGGTCAACAAGGATGAAAGGATCAAGAAGGCCACGGAGGATCAAGCTCCAGCAGCAAAAGACACCCTTCAAATTGATTATAACCTTCTTACCCCAACTGAGATCGAAACTTTCAAAATGATTGAGTTAGCTTATGTTCAAAACAAGTATCTCACACAAGAAAATATTTTGTTGAAGGAGCATATTGTTGCACTCAAGGGCATTATTCGCAAGCTGGAGGACCTCTTACGCTCGATGTGCGATTATCCATCACCTCCACCTTCTTCACCGACAAAGGAGATATAATCACATGGGTATGGGCACTCCCCTTGGAAACTGCCAAGCTTGGGGGAGATGCCCCAGTATCGTATCACAATCACAACCCCTATCTTTACCATTTTTCTTAGTTCGATCCTATTAGTAGTATCTTGATCTAGTAGAATAAAGTTTATGGCATGATCTAGTTTTGAGTTTGCTTTATGATCTCTCTATGTAATCGAGTTCGTGAGCTATATATAATAAAGATTAGTGTTGATTCAAGGGCTTGATTATTTTGCCATGATCTTGGGTGAATAAAAGAGAGAGAAAAAGAATAAAAAGAAACAAAAAGTTCATATTGATCTTATTGAGAGTAATAAGTTCACATAGAAAGAGTATGATGATTAAAAGTTGTTGGGAGTTGGCAGACATAGCTTTGGTCATTGTTGCAATTAATAGGAAGTAATAAGGAAAGAGAGGTTTTCACATATAGATATTATCATTGACATCTTTTATGATTGGCAGCATTCATTAAAATATGAAATGCTAAAGCATTGATGTTGGACAAGGAAGACAACGTAATGAGTTATGTATTTCTTATATCTGAGATAAAGTATGTTGTCATGGATCCTCTAACTTGTTGAGATTGCCTTTCCCCCTCATGCTAGCCAAATTCTTAGCACTAAGTAGAAATACTACTTGTGCTTCCAAAATCCCTAAACCAGTTTTGCCATGAGAGTCCACCATATCTACCTATGGATTGAGTAAGATCCTTCAAGTAAGTTGTCATCGGTGCAAAGCAATAAAAATTGCTCTAAATATGTATGATTGATTGGTGTGGGAGAAATAAGCTTTATACGATCTTATGATGTGGAAGTAATAAAAGCGACGGACTGCATAATAAAGGTTCATATCACAAGGGGCAATATAAAGTGACGTTATTTCGCATTAAGATTTTGTGCATCCAACCATAAAAGCGCATGGCAACCTCTGCTTCCCTCTGCGAAGGGCCTATCTTTTATTATTATCTTCTACCTTATGCAAGAGTCATGGTGATCTTCACCTTTTCTTTTTCATTTTATCCTTTGGCAAGCTCAGCATGTTGGAAAGAACATGATATATATATATATCTAATTGGATGTAGGGGAGCATGAACCATTATTGTTGACATTACCCTTGAGGTAAAAGGTTGTGGGACAAAACTATAAGCCCCTATCTTTCTCTGTGTCCGATTAAAACTCCGTAACCACAAGTATCGCGTGAGTGTTAGCAATTATGGAGGACTAAATGATAGTTGAGTATGTGGACTTGCTTTTTAGCTCTGACATAGACTCTTTCCGATGTTATGATAAATTGTAATTGCTTCAATGACTGAGATTATAATTTGTTGGAGCCCAATAAGGTTTATGATTTATACTTTTCCATTGTGAATATATCATCACTTGAACATAAGTAATCATATGACAAAATCTATATATGTTGCTGTTATGAGAATAATCATGATGCCTTCATGTCCGTATTTTATTTTTATCGACGCCTCTACCTCTAAACATGAGGACAAATTTATTGTTATTGGCTTTTCGCTTGAGGAAAAGCGAGGTATAAGCTTGGGGGAGTTGATACGTCCATTTTGCATCATGCTTTTATATCGATATTTATTGCATTATGGACTGTTATTTCACTTTATGTCACAATACTTACGGCTATTCTCTCTTATTTTACAAGGTTTACATAAGGAGGGAGAATGCCGGCAGCTGGAATTCTGGGCTGGAAAAGGAGAAAATATTAGATACCTATTCTGCGCAACTCCAAAAGTCCTGAAACTCCACGGAACATCTTAAAATAAATAAAGAAAAATCCTCGCCAAAGATGAAGGCCAGGGGGCCCACACCCTTCTCACGAGGGTGGGGGGCGCCCCCCCTAGGGTGCGCCCCCTACCTCATGGGCCCCCTGGTGGCTCTCCGGCGCCCATCTTCTCCTATATGAAGTCTTTCGATGAGAAAAAAATAAGAAGGAACTTTTCGGGACGAGACTCCGCCGCCACGAGGCGGAACCTTGGCGGATCCAATCTAGAGCTCCGGCAGAGCTGTTCTGCCGGGGACACTTCCCTCTGGGAGGGGGAAATCATCACCATCGTCATCATCAATTCTCCTCTCATCGGGAGAGGGCAATCTCCATCAACATGTTCACCAGCACCATCTCATCTCCAAACCCTAGTTTATCTCTTGTATCCAATTCTTGTCTCAAAGTCCGGGATTGGTGCTAGTAGGTTGCTAGTAGTGTTGATTACTCCTTGTAGTTGATGCTAGTTGGTTTATTTGGTGGTAGATCACATGTTCAGATCCTATATGCATATTATTACCCCTCTGATTATGAACATGAATATGCTTTGTGAGTAATTACATTCGTTCCTGAGGACAAGGGAGAAGTCTTGCTATGAGTAGTCATGTGAATTTGGTATTCGTTTGATATTTTGATAAGATGTATGTTGTCTAGCCTCTAGTGGTGTTATGTGAACGTCGACTACATAACACTTCACCATTATTTGGGCCTAGAGGAAGGCATTGGGAAGTAATAAGTAGATGATGGGTTGCTAGAGTGACAGAAGCTTAAACCCTAGTTTATGCGTTGCTTCGTAAGGGGCTGATTTGGATCCATATGTTTCATGCTATGGTTAGGTTTACCTTAATACTTTTGTTGTAGTTGCGGATGCTTGCAATAGAGGTTAATCATAAGTGGGATGCTTGTTCAAGTAAGAACAGCACCCAAGCACCGGCCCACCCACATATCAAATTATCAAAGTATCGAACGCGAATCATATGAACGTGATGAAAACTAGCTTGACGATATTCCCATGTGTCCTCGGGAGCACTTTTCCTATTATAAGAGTTTGTTCCGGCTTGTCCTTTGCTGCAAAAGGATTGGGCCACCTTGCTGCACTTTATTTAATTTTGTTACTTGTTTCTCGTTACAATTTATCCTATCACAAAACTATCTGTTACCACTTATTTCAGTACTTGCAGAGAATACCTTGCTGAAAACCGCTTATCATTTCCTTCTGCTCTTCGTTGGGTTCGACACTCTTACTTATCGAAAGGACTACGATAGATCCCCTATACTCGTGGGTTATCACCCCCCATGGAAAGTTGGGCCTTCATGGGCCATAGGGAAGAGGAGAGGCAGCCCACATGGGGCTGCTGCGCCCCCTCCCTATAGGGAGTCCGAATTGGACTAGGAAGGGGGGCGCGCCCCCCTTTCCTTCTCCTCTTCCTCTCCCTTCCTTCCTTCCCCTTCCCCTCCTAGTTGGAGTAGGAAAGGGGGAGTCCTACTCCTACTAGGAGGAGGACTCCTCCCCTCCTCAGCGCGCCCTAGGGCCGGCCGGCCTCCCCCCTTGCTCATTTATATACGGGGGAAGGGGGCACCCTAGAACCCACAAGTTGATTGTTTCCAGCCGTGTGCGGTGCCCCCCTCCACCATAATCCACCTCGGTCATATCGTTGTAGTGCTTAGGCGAAGCCCTGCGCCAGTAGCTTCATCATCACCGTCATCACGCCGTCGTGCTGGCGAAGCTCTCCCTCGACACTCAGCTGGATCAAGAGTTCGTGGGACGTCACCGAGCCGAACGTGTGCAGATCATGGAGGTGCCGTACTTTCGGTACTAGGATTGGTCGGATCGTGAAGACGTACGACTACATCAACTGCGTTGTCATAACGCTTCCTCTTACAGTCTACGAGGGTACATGGACAACACTCTTCCCCTCTTGTTGCTATGCATCAACATGATAGATCTTGCGTGTGCATAGGATTTTTTTTGAAATTGCGGCGTTTCCCAACAGTGGCATCCGAGCCAGTTCTATGCGTAGATGTTATATGCGGATTCTTGATTCAGCGGTATTGTTGGATGAAGCGGCCCATACCTACATTACACGTACGCTTACGTGATATTGGTTTTACTGACGTGCTTCGCACACAGGTAGCTGGTGGGTGTCAGTTTCTCCAACTTTAGTTGAATCAGATTTAATGAACATGGTTCTTTCTGAAGATCAAAAAGCAATCACTATACCACATCGTGGTTTTTGATGCGTAGGTAAGAATGGTTCCTGCTCAGCCCGTAGAAACCACGTAAAACTTGCAACAACAAAGTAGAGGATGTCTAACTTGTTTTTGCAGGGCATGTTGTGATGTGATATGGTCAATACATGATGCTAAATTTTATTGTATGAGATGATCATGTTTTATAACACAGTTATCGGCAACTAGCGGGAGCCATATGGTTGTCACTTTATTGTATGAAATGCAATCACCATGTAATTGCTTCACTTTATCTCTAAGCAGTAGCGATAGTTGTAGTAGCAATAGTTGGCGAGACGACAACGATGCTTCGATGGAGATCAAGGTGTCAAGCCGGTGACGATGGTGATCATGACGGTGCTTTGGAGATGGAGATCAAAGGCACAAGATGATGATGGCCATATCATATCACTTATATTGATTGCATGTGATGTTTATCCTTTATGAATCTTATTTTGCTTACTTCGGCGGTAGCATTATAAGATGATCTTTCACTAAATTTCAAGGTACAAGTGTTCTCCCTGAGTATGCATCGTTGCTACAGTTCGTCGTGCCGAGACACCACCTGATGATCGGGTGTTATAAGCTCTACGTTCACATACAATGGGTGCAAGCCAGTTTTGCACACGCAGAATACCCAGGTTAAACTTGACGAGCCTAGCATATGAAGATATGGCCTCAGAACACTGAGACCGAAAGGTTGATCGTGAATCATATAGTAGATATGATCAACATAGTGATGTTCACCATTGAAAACTACTGCATCTTGATACGTCTCCGTCGTATCTATAATTTTTTATTGTTCCATGCCAATATTATACAACTTTCATATACTTTCGGAAACTTTTTATACTATTTTTAGGACTAACATATTGATCCAGTACCCAGTGCCAATTCCTGTTTGTTGCATGTTTTTTGTTTCGCAGAAAATCCATATCAAACAGAGTCCAAACGGGATAAAAACTGACGGAGATTTTTTTGGAATATATGTGAATTTTGGGAAGTGGAATCAACGCGAGACGATGCCCGAGGGGCCCACGAGGGTGAGGGGCGCGCCCTGGGCCCTCGTGGCCACCTCGTAAGGCGGTTGGTGCTCTTCTTTCGCCGCAAGAAAGCCAATATCCGGATAGAATCGTGTTAAAATGTCAGCCCAATCGGAGTTACGGATATCCGGGAATATAAGAAACGGTGAAATGCCAGAATCTGGAACGCAGAAAAAACACAGAAACAGAGAGACAGATCCAATCTCGGAGGGGCTATCGACGCTCCGCCGCCATGGAAGCCATGGACCAGAGGGGAAACCCTTCTCCCATCTAGGGAGAAGTTCAAGGAAGAAGAAGAAGAAGGGGGGCTCTCTCCCCCTCTCTCCCGGTGGCGCCGGAACACCGCCGGGTCCATCATCTTGTGACGGCGATCTACACCAACACCTCTGTCATCTTCACCAACATCTTCATCACCTTCCCCCATCTATCTACAGAGGTCCATTCTCCCGCAACCCGCCGTACCCTCTACTTGAACATGGTGCATTATGCTTCATATTATTATCCAATGATGTCTTGCCATCCTATGATGTCTGAGTAGATTTTCGTTGTCCTATCGGTAATTGGTGAATTGCTATGATTGGTTTAAATTTCTTGTGGTTATGTTGTTGTCCTTTGGTGCCCATCATATGAGCGCGCGCATGGATCACACCATAGGGTTAGTTGTATGTTGATAGGACTATGTATTGGAGGGCAAGAGTGACAGAAGCTTCAACCTAGCATAGAAATTGATGCATACGAGAATGAAGAGGGACCAATATATCTTATTGCTATGGTTGGGTTTTACCTTAATGAATGTTAGTAGTGGCGGATGCTTGTTAATAGTTCCAACCATAAGTGCATAGAATTCCAAGTCAGGGATGACATGCTAGCAGTGGCCTCTCCCACATAAAACTTGCTATCGGTCTAGTAAAGTAGTCAATTGCTTAGGGACAATTTTGCAACTCCTACCACCACTTTTTCACACTCTCTATACTAACTTTATTGCTTCTTTACCTAAAACAGCCCCTAGTTTTCATTTATGCGCTCTTTATTATCTTGCAAACCTATCCCGTTACACCTACAAAGTACTTCTAGTTTCATACTTGTTCTAGGTAAAGCGAATGTTAAGTGTGTTTAGAGTTGTATCGGTGGTCGATAGAACTTAAGAGAATATTTGTTCTACCTTTAGCTCCTAGTTGGGTTCGACAATCTTACTTATCGAAAGAGGCTACAATTGATCCCCTGTACTTGTGGGTTATCAAGACCTTTTTTTGGCGTCGTTGCCGGGGAGTTATAGCGTGGGGTGAATATTCTCGTGTGTGCTTGTTTGCTTTATCACTAAGTAATTTTTATTTTCTATTCTAAGTTGTTCTGCATCTTTAGTTATGGATATGGAACACGAAATACAAAAAAATAGGTTTACTTGCTATTCATGGAGATGGGGAACCTCGTAAAACCCTCGATGCTCATTATATGGAAGATATTATGCACTACTTTAATAATCCTGAGAAAACCACAATCAATTATGTAATGGGAGACACGTTTGATCAACGTGAATACTTTAGGGATTATCGCTTGACTCAAAAAGGGAAACTATTATGGGATCAAATTTATATGTTGCATTGGTATGCTCGGCAACTATGCTTGAGATATGATTATACTTGTTTCTCTAGGATGAAGGCTCCACACCTTCCCTTTTCATGCAATTTTAATGATAATGAAACCTTATGCTAATGGTATATATGATTACTATGATGTGGAACGAATAGAAGAATTTGTTGCTTTTAAGGGTGCTTGTGAAATTGAATCTTTGTTTAAAGAGTTTGAAGATTTTGATGATTCAGTTTACAGACCAGAAAATTTAGCTATCCTTAAATATTTCTATGAGAATTATAAATACAATTATGATATTGATGAATTTATTGAGAAAGTCTCCACTGTTCGAGAAGAGACTAATATTTTGCTGGAGTCTATGGAAGAAGAAATTGATGAAACTGTGGGCTCATTAGATGAAAAAGATGATGAGGAGAGCGAAGAACAAAAGGAGGAAGAGTGTATTAGCTACCCGTGCCCACCTTCTAATGAGAGCAACTCTTCAACTCATACATTGTTTAATTTCCCTTCGTGCTTACTGAAGAATGATTGCTATGATGATTGTTATGATCCCGTTGATTCTCTTGAAATATCCCTTTTTGATGATGCTTGCTATGCTTGTGGCCAAGATGCCAATATGAATTATGCTTATGGAGATGAACTTGCTATAGTTCCTTATGTTAAACATGAAATTGTTGCTATTGCACCCACGAATGATAGTTCTATTATCTTTTTGAATTCTCCCGACTACACTATATTGGAGAAGTTTGCCCTTATTAAGGATTATATTGATGTGTTGCGTTTTACTACTACACATGATGATTTTGATGAATATAATATCCATCTTCTTGCTGCTCCTACTTGCAATTATTATGAGAGAGGAACTACATCTCCACCTCTCCATGTTTCCAATATGATAAATTGCAAGAAACTGTTTATACTATGCATTGGACTTTACTATGCGTGCATGAATTGTTCTTTTATGACATGATGATGCATACGAAGAGAGTTAGACTTCACTGTTGCATGATATATGTTACTTTGTGCTCACTACTAAATCACGAATCATTGTTAATTAAAATTGGCTTTGATATACCTTGGGATCCAGGTGGATCCATTACTTGAGCACTATATGCCTAGCTTAATGGGTTTAAAGAAAGCACTGCCAGGGAGACAACCCAGAAGTTTTAGAGATTCATTTATTTCTGTTGTGTGCTTTATAAAGTTTAAAAATAAAACCAATATGCCAAGTTTTGCCTTTAGGATGTTTACATTGCTTGTTGGTTTGTACAGTGCAAAACAGAAACTTTGGCTGAAGTGCGCGATTTTACATTTTTTTAACAGGTCTGAAACTTTTTGCAAAGTCTTTCTATACAAATTGTTTATTTTTCCTAATTTATTCAGAATTTTTGGACTACCATCAGTATGGTGAATGTTCAGATTACTATAGACTGTCTTGTTTAAGACAGATTCTGTTTTTGATGCATAGTTTGCTTGTTTTGATGAAACTATCGATTTCTATCAGTGGATTAAGCCATGGAAAAGTTATATTACAGTAGATACAATGCAAAGTCACATTGGTTTGCAACAGTACTTAGAGTAGTGATTTGCTTTATTATACTAACGGATCTTACCGAGTTTTCTATTGAGTTTTGTGTGGATGAAGTGTTCGAAGATCGAGGAGGTCTCGATGTGAGTAGAAGGAGGAGAGGCAAGAGCTCAAGATTGGGGATGCCCAAGGCACCCCAAGTAAATATTCAAGGAGACTCAAGCGTCTAAGCTTGGGGATGCCCTGAAAGGCATCCCATCTTTCTTCAACAAGTATCGGCATGTTTTCGGATTCGTTTCGTTCATGTGATATGTGAAAATCTTGGAGCGTCTTTTGCATTTAGTTTTCACTTTCCTTTTATGCACCATGCTGGTATGAGATATTCCATGGTTGATTTATAGAATGCTCTTTGCACTTCACTTATATCCTTTGAGTATGGCTTTATAGAATGCTTCATGTGCTTCACTTATTTCATTTGAAGTTTGGATTGCCTGTTTCTCTTCACATAGAAAACCGCCATTCGTAGAATGCTCTTTTGCTTCACTTATATTTGTTAGAGCGTGGGAATATCTTTTGTAGAGAGAATTAAACTCTCTTGCTTCACTTATATCTATTTAGAGAGTTGACAGGAATCCTACATAAAACTTGTAGATCACTGAATATGAAATGTTTGATTCCTTGCAATAGTTTTGCGATATAAAGATGGTGATATTAGAGTCATGCTAGTGGGTAGTTGTGGATTGTATAAATACTTGGGTTGAAGTTTTTTGATTCCCGTAGCATGCATGTATGGTGAACCGTTATGTGATGAAGTCGGAGCATGATTTATTTATTGATTGTCTTCCTTATGAGTGGCGGTCGGGGGCGAGGGATGGTCTTTTCCTACCAATCTATCCCCTAGGAGCATGCACGTAGTACTTTGTTTCGATATCTAATAGACTTTTGCAATAAGTATGTGAGTTGTTTATGACTAATGTTGATTCCATGGATTATACACACTCTCACCCTTCCATCATGCTAGCCTCTTCGGTACCGTGCATTGCCCTTTCCCACCTCGAGAGTTGGTGCAAACTTCGCCAGTGCATCAAAACCCCGGGATACGATACACTCTATCACACATAAGCCTCCTTGTATCTTCCTCAAAATAGCCACCATACTTACCTATCATGGCATTTCCATAGCCATTCCGAGATATATTGCCATGCAACTTCCATCATCTTCATATACATGACTTGAGCATCATTGTCATATTGCTTTCCATGATCATAAGATAGCTGGCATGATGTTTTCATGGCTTGCCCGTTTTTTGATGTCATTGCTACGCTAGATCATTGCATATCCCGGTACACCGCCGGAGGCATTCATATATAGTCATACTTGGTTCTAGACATCAAGTTCTAATATTGAGTTGTAAGTAAATAAAAGTGTGATGATCATCATTATTAGAACATTTTCCCATGTTAGGTTATCAAAATAAAAGTGGCCAAAGAAGCCCCCCCCCCTCAAAAAAAGAGAGAGAGGCCAAAGAAGCCTACAAAAAGGAAAAAGGAGAAAAAGAGAGAAAAAATGAAAAAAAGAAAAAAATGAGAGAAAAGAGAGAAGGGACAATGTTACTATCCTTTTACCACACTCGTGCTTCAGAGTAGCGCCATGTTATTCATATAGAGAGTCTCTTGAGTTATCACTTTCATATACTAGTGGGAATTTTCATTATAGAACTTGGCTTGTATATTCCAACGATGGCCTTCCTCAAGTGCCCTAGGTCTTCATGAGCAAGCAAGTTGGATGCACACCCACTTAGTTTCAGTTTGAGCTTTGATACACTTATAGCTCTAGTGCATCTGTTGGATGGCAATCCCTACTCCTCACATTGACATCAATTGATGGGCATCTCCATAGCCCATTGATTAGCCGCGTCGATGTGAGACTTTCTCCTTTTTGTCTTCTCTACACAACCTCCACCATCATATTCTATTCCACCTATAGTGCTATATCATGGCTCACGCTTATGTATTGCGTGAAAGTTGAAAAGGTTTGAGAACATCAAAAGTATGAAACAATTGTTTGGCTTGTCATCGGGGTTGTGCATGATTTGAATATTTTGTGTGGTGAAGATGGAGCATAGCCATACTTCAAACATACTAACTAAGAAATCATGTCTTCTCAAAATAACATGGCTAAAGAAAGTTATCCCTACAAAATCATATAGTCTGGCTATGCTCTATCTTCATCACACAAAATATTAAATCATGCACAACCCCGATGACAATCCAAGCAATTGTTTCATACTTTTGATGTTCTTAAACTTTTTCAACTTTCACGAAATACATGAGCATGAGCCATGGACATAGCACTATAGGTGGAATAGAATGGTGGTAGTGGAGAAGACAAAAAGGAGAAGATAGTCTCACATCAACTAGGCATATCAACGGGCTATGGAGATGTCCATCAATAGATATCAATGTGAGTGAGTAGGGATTGCCAAGCAACGGATGCACTAGAGCTATAATTGTATGAAAGCTCAATAAAAGAAACTAAGTAGGTGTGCATCCAACTTGCTTGCTCACGAAGACCTAGGGCAATTTGAGTAAGCCCATCATTGGAATATACAAGCCAAGTTCTATAATGTAAGATTCCCTAGTTTATGAAAGTGACAACATAGGAGACTCTCTATCATGAAGATCATGGTGCTACTTTGAAGCACAAGTGTGGAAAAAGGATAGTAACATTGTCCCTTCTTTCTTTTTCTCTCATTTTTTATTTGGGCCTTCTTTTTTTGGCCTCTTTTTTTCCGTCCGGAGTCTCATCCCGACTTGTGGGGGAATCATAGTCTCCATCATCCTTTCCTCACTGGGACAATGCTCTAATAATGATGATCATCACACTTCTTTTTTACTTACAACTCAAGAATTACAACTCAATACTAAGAACAAAATATGACTCTATGTGAATGCCTCCGGCGGTGTACCAGGATATGCAATGAATCAAGAGTGACATGTATGAAAAAATTATGAAAGGTGGCTTTGCCACAGATACGATGTCAACTACATGATCATGCATGGTAATATGACAATGATGAAACGTGTCATAACAAACAGAACGGTGGAAAGTTGCATGGCAATATATCTCAGAATGGCTATAGAAATGCCATAATAGGTAGGTATGGTGGCTATTTTGAGGAAGGTATATGCTGGGTGTATGGTACCAGTGAAAAGTGCACGGTAATAGAGAGGCTAGCAAATGTGGAAGGGTGAGGGTGCGTATAATCCATGGACTCAACATTAGTCATAAAGAACTCACATACTTATTGCAAAAATCTATTAGTTATTGAAACAAAGTACTACGTGCATGCTCCTAGGGGGGTAGATTGGTTGGAAAAGACCATCGCTCGTCCCCGACCGCCACTCATAAGGAAGACAATCAATAAATAGATCATGCTCTGACTTCATCACATAACGGTTCACCATACGTGCATGCTACGGGAATCAAAAACTTCAACACAAGTATTTCTCAAATTCACAACTACTCAACTAGCATGACTCTAATATCACCATCTCCAATATCAAAACAATTACCAAGTATCAAACTTCTCATAGTTTTCAATGCACTTATATGAAACTTTTTATTATGCCTAAAAGCACATTACCATGTTGTTCTAAAGGACTCTCAAAATAATATAAGTGAAGCATGATAGATCAATTATTTCTATAAAATAAAACCACCACCGTGCTATAAAAGATATAAGTGATGCACTAGAGCAAAAACTATATATAGCTCAAAAGATATAAGTGAAGCACATAGAGTATTCTAATAAATTCCGATTCATGTCTCTATCTCTCTCAAAAGGTGTGTACAGAAAGGATGATTGTGGTAAACTAAAAATCAAAGACTCAAATCATACAAGATGCTCCAAGCAAAACACATATCATGTGGTGAATAAAAAATATAGCTCCAAGTAAAGTTATCGATGAACGAAGACAAAAGAGGGGATGCCTTCCGGGGAACCCCCAAGCTTAGGATTTTTGGTGTCCTTGTATTTTACCTTGGGGTTCCTTGGTCATCCCCAAGCTTAGGATCTTGCCACTCCTTCTTCCACAATCCATCAAATCTTTACCCAAAACTTGAAAACTTCACAACACAAAACTTAACAGGAAATTTCGTGAGCTCCGTTAGCAAAAGAAAACAAAACACCACTTCAAGCTACTGTAATGAACTCATTCTTTATTTATATTGGTGTTAAACCTACTGTATTCCAACTTTTCTATGGTTTATAAACTTCATTACTAGCCATAGATTCATCAAAATAAGCAAACAACACACGAAAAACAGAATCTGTCAAAAACAGAACAGTCTGTAGTAATCTGTATCAAAAGCAAAGTTCTTGAACCCCAAAAATTCTAAAATAAATTTATGGACGTGAGGAATTTATCTATTAATCATATTCAAAAATAATTAACTAAATGTAACCCTCCAATAAAAATGGCATCAATTCTCGCGAGCACTAAAGTTTCTATTTTTTACAACAAGATCAAAGACTTTCCCCAAGTCTTCCCAACGGTTCTACTTGGCACAAACACTAATTAAACACAAAAAACACAACCAAAACATAGGATAGATAAATTATTTATTACTAAACAGTAACAAAAGGCAAGTAATAAAAATAAAATTAGGTTTCCTCCCAACAAGCGCTATCATTTAACGCCCCTAGCTAGGCATAAAAGCCAGGATAGATCTAGGTATTGCCATCTTTGGTAGGCAACCCATAAGTGGCTCTCATGATAGATTCATATGGTAATTTAATTTTATTTCTAGGGAAGTGTTCCATGCCTTCCCTTAACGGAAATTGTAATCTAATATTCCCTTCCTTCATATCAATAATTGCACCAATCATTCTAAGGAAAGGTCTACCAAGAATAATAGGACATGAAGGATTGCAAACTATATCAAGAACAATGAAATCTACGGGCACATAATTCCTATTTGCAACAATAAGAACATCATTAATTCTTTCAATAGGTTTCTTAATAGTGGAATCCGCAAGGTGCAAGTTTAAAGAACAATCATCAAATTCACGGAAACCTAGCAAATCACACAAAGTTTTTGGGATCGTGGAAACACTAGCATCCAAATCACACAAAGCATAGCGTTCATGATCTTTAAATTTACTTTTAATTGCAAGTTCCCACTCATCATAAAGTTTTCTAGGGATAGAAACTGGCAACTCAAGTTTTTCTTTGTAAGATTGCATTAAAGCATCAACGATAAGTTTAGTAAAAGCTTTATTTTGACTATAAGCATGAGGAGAATTCAGCATGGATTGCAACAAGGAAATACAATCTATCAAAGGGCAATTATCATAATTTAATTCCTTGGAATCCAAGATAGTGGGTTCGTTGCTATCTAAAGTTTTAACATCTTCAATCCCACTTTTACCAATTTTGGCATCAAGATCTAAAAACTCCGAATTTTTGGGACGCCTTCTAACTAAAGTTGACTCATCTCCAGTCCCATCATTATCAAGATTCATATTGCAAAACAAGGAATTAATAGGGGACACATCAATCACTTTTAGATCTTCATCCTTATTATCATGAAAACTAGAAGAATACGCTTTCACAAAGCAAGCCTTTTTTGCACGCATCCTAGCGGTTCTTTCTTTGCACTCATCAATGGAAATTCTCATGGCTTTGAGAGACTCATTGATATCATGCTTAGGTGGAATAGATCTAAGTTCAAATAATCAACATCAAGAGAAATTATATCTGCGTTCCTAGCCAACTCATCAATCTTAAGCAATTTTTCTTCAATCAAAGCATTGAAACACTTTTGCGAACTAATAATTTTTTAATACTAGACTCAAAATCAGAGGGCATCTTATTATAATTTCCATAAGAATTGTTGTAGGAATTACCATAATTATTAGAGGAATTACTAGGAAACTCCCTAGAATTAAAATTACCTATATACACGTTGTTACCAAAATTGTTCCTACCAACAAAATTCACATCCATAGATTCATTATTATTCTCAATAAAGTTAGACAAAGGCATATCATTGGGATCGGTAGGAGTACTCTTATTAGCAAACAATTTCATAAGTTCATCCATCTTTTCACTCAAAACATTAATCTCTTCAATTGCATGCACCTTTTTACTAGTAGATCTTTCAGTGTGCCATTGAGAATAATTAACCATAATATTATCTAGGAGTTTGGTAGCTTCTCCTAAAGTGATTTCCATAAAGGTGCCTCCCGCGGCCGAATATAAAAGATTTCTCGAAGCAAATTCAATGTGGCATAATTTTTTTGAATAATCATCCATAAATTCAAACCATGTGTAGGGCAATTACGTATCACTAATTTCATCCTCTCCCAAGATTGTGCAACATGCTCATGATCAAGTTGCTTAAAAATCATAATATTGTTTCTAAGAGAGATGATCTTAGTGGGAGGAAAATACTTAGAGATAAAAGCATCTTTGCACTTATTCCATGAATTAATACTATTTTTAGGCAAAGACGAAAACCAAGCTTTAGCACGATCTCTAAGCGCTAAGCGAAAATGGAAATAGCTTAAGTTTAACAATATCATTATCCACATATTTCTTCTTTTGCATATCACACAAATCAACAAAGTTGTTTAGATGGGTAGCGGCATCTTCACTAGGAAGGCCAGAAAACGAATCTTTCATGACAAGATTCAGCAAAGCAGTATTAATTTCACAAGATTCAGCATTGGTAAGAGGAGCAATCGGAGTGCTAATAAAATCATTATTGTTGGTATTGGCAAAGTCACACAATTTAGTATTATCTTGAGCCATTGTGACAAGCAAGCAATCCAACACACAAGGAACAAGCAAAGAAAAAGCGAACGGAAAGAGAGGGCGAAAGGAAAAGAGGGCAAATAAAACGGCAAGGGTGAAGTGGGGGAGAGGAAAATGAGAGGCAAATGGCAAATAATGTAATGCGAAGGGTAAGAGTTGTGATGGGTACTTGGTATGTCTTGACTTGGCGTAGATCTCCCCGGCAACGGCACCAGAAATCCTACTTGCTACATCTTGAGCATGCGTTGGTTTTCCCTTGAAGAGGAAAGGGTGATGCAACAAAGCAGCGTAAGTGTTTCCCTCAGTTTTTGAGAACCAAGGTATCAATCCAGTAGGAGACCACGCGTGAGTCACCTCATACCTACACAAACAAATAAGAACCTGACAACCAACGCGATAAAGGGGTTGTCAATCCCTTCACGGCCACTTGCAAGAGTGAGATCTGATAGAGATAATAATAATAAGATAAATATTTTTGGTATTTTTATGATATAAACTGAAAGTAAAGATTGCAAAATAAAATAGATTGGAAACTTGTATGATGGAAAATAGACCCGGGGGCCATAGGTTTCACTAGTGGCTTCTCTCAAGATAGCATAAGTATTACGGTGGGTGAACAAATTACTGTCGAGCAATTGATAGAATTGAGCACAGTTATGAGAATATCTAGGTATGATCATGTATATAGGCATCACGTCCGTGACAAGTAGACTTACTCCAGCCTGCATCTACTACTATTACTCCACACATCGACCGCTATCCAGCATGCATCTAGAGTATTAAGTTCATAAGAATGGAGTAACGCTTTAAGCAAGATGACATGATGTGGAGGGATAAACTCATGCAATATGATATAAACCCCATATTTTTATCCTCGATGGCAACAATACAATATGTGTCGTTTCCCCTACTGTCACTAGGATCGAGCACCGCAAGATTGAACCCAAAGCTAAGCACTTCTCCCATTGCAAGAAAGATCAATCTAGTAGGCCAAATCAAACTGATAATTCGAAGAGACTTGCAAAGATAACCAACCATACATAAAAGAATACAGAGAAGATTCAAATATTTTTCATAGATAGTCTTGATCATAAACCCACAATTCACCGGATCTCGACAAACATACCGCAAAAGAAGATTACATCGAATAGATCTCCAAGAGAATCGAGGAGAACTTTGTATTGAGATCCAAAGAGAGAGAAGAAGCCATCTAGCTAATAACTATGGACCCGAAGGTCTGAGGTAAACTACTCACACATCATCAGAGAGGATATGGTGTTGATGTATAAGCCCTCCGTGATCAATGCCCTATCCGGCGGAGCGCCGGAAAAGGCCCCAAGATGGGATCTCACGGTTAGAGAAGGTTGCGGTGGTGGAATTAGGTTTTCGTGGTGACCTCTGATGTTTTTAGGGTATTTGGGTATATATAGGAGGAAGAAGTAGGTTGGTGGAGCTATGAGGGGCCCACGAGGGAGGAGGGCGCGCCTAGTGGGTAGGCCCATTAAACATGCAAAATAGAATATATAATAGCATGGAACAATCAAAAATTATAGATACATTGGAGACGTATCAATGATGAGCCTAGATTCCGCAAAATGGCTTGAGGCCATGAAATCTGAGATGGGATCCATGTAGTCAAATAAAGTGTGGACTTTGGTTGACTTTCCCGTTGATCGGTAGGCCACAGAGAATAAATGGATCTTCAAGAAGAAGACTGACGTTGACGGTAATGTTACTGTCTACAAAGCTCAACTTGTTGCAAAAGGTTTTCGACAAGTTCCAGGCGTTGACTACGATGAGACCTTCTCACCCGTCGCGATGCTTAAGTCCATCCGAATCATGTTAGCAATTGCCGCATTTTATGATTATGAAATTTGGCAAATGGATGTCAAAACTGCATTCCTTAATGGATATCTTAAAGAAGAGTTGTATATGATGCAACCAGAAGGTTTTGTCGATCCAAAAGGTGCTAACAAAGTGTGCAAGCTCCAGCGATCCATTTATGGACTGGTGCAAGCCTCTCGGAGTCGGAATATACGCTTTGATAGTGTGATCAAAGCATATGGTTTTATACAGACTTTTGGAGATGCCTGTACTTAACAAGAAAGTGAGTGGGAGCTTTGTAGCATTTCTGATATTATATGTAGATGACATATTGTTGATCGGAAATGATACTAAATTTCTGGGTAGCATAAAAGGATACTTGAATAAGATTTTTTTCAATGAAAGGCCTTGGTGAAGCTGCTTATATATTGGGCATCAAAATTTATAGATATAGCTCAAGACGCTTAATTGGACTTTCACAAAGCACACAACTTGATAAAGTTTTGAAGAAGTTCAAAATGGATCAGGCAAAGAAAGGGTTCTTGCCTGTGTTACAAGGTACGAAGTTGAGTCAGACTCAATAATGTCTGACCGCTGCAGAAGATAGAGAGAAAATGAAAGTCAATCCCTATGCTTCAGCCATAGGTTCTATCATGTATGCAATGCTGTGTACCAGACATGATGTGTACCTTCCCATTAGTTTAGCAGGGAGGTACTAAAGTAATCCAGGAGTGTATCACTGGACAGCGGTCAAGAACATTCTGAAATACCTGAAAAGGACTAAGGATATGTTTCTCGTATATGGAGGTGACAAAGAGCTCGTCGTAAACGGTTACGTCGATGCAAGCTTTGACACTGATCCGGATGACTCTAAGTCACAAACCGGATACGTGTTTTTATTAAATGGTGGAGTTGTCAGTTGGTGTAGTTCCAAGCAAAGCGTCGTGGTGGGATCTACGTGTGAAGCGGAGTACATAGCTGCTTCGGAAGCAGCAAATGAAGGAGTCTGGATGAAGGAGTTCATATCTGATCTAGGTGTCATACCTAGTGCATCGGGTCCAATGAAAATCTTTTGTGACAACACTGGTCCAATTGCCTTGGCAAAGGAATCAAGATTTCACAAAAGAACCAAGCACATCAAGAGATGCTTCAATTCCATCCGCGATCAAGTCAAGGAGGGAGACATAGAGATTTGCAAGATACATACGGATGTGAATGTTGCAGACCCACAGACTAAGCCTCTCTCACGAGCAAAACATGATCAACACCAAGACTCCATGGGTGTTAGACTCATTACATTGTAATCTAGATTATTGACTCTAGTGCAAGTGGGAGACTGAAGGAAATATGCCCTATAAGCAATAATAAAGTTGTTATTTATATTTCCTTATATCATGATAAATGTTTATTATTCATGCTAAACTTGTATTAACCGGAAACTTAGTACATGTATGAATACATAGACAAACAGAGTGTCACTAGTATGCCTCTACATGACTAGCTCGTTGAATCAATGATGGTTATGTTTCCTAACCATGGACATGAGTTGTCATTTGATTAATGGGATCACATCACTAGAGAATGATGTGATTGACTTGACCCATACGTTAGCTTAGCATGATGATCATTTAGTTTGTTGCTATTGCTTTCTCCATAACTTATACATGTTCCTATGACTATGAGATCATGCAACTCCCGAATACCGGAGGAACACTTAGTGTGCTATCAAACGTCACAACGTAACCGGGTTACTATAAAGATGCTCTACAGGTGTCTCTGATGGTGTTTGTTGAGTTGGCATAGATCAAGATTAGAATTTGTCACTCCGAGTATCGGAGAGGTATCTCTAGGCCCTCCCGGTAATGCACATCACTATAAGCCTTACAAGCAATGTGGCTAATGAGTTAGTTACGAGATGATGCGTTACGGAATGAATAAAGAGACTTGCCGGTAACGAGATTTAACTAGGTATTGAGATACCAACGATCGAATCTCGGGCAAGTAACATACCAATGACAAAGGGAACAACGTATGTTGTTATGCGGTTTGACCGATAAAGATCTTCGTAGAATATGTGGGAGCCAATATGAACATCCAGGTTCCGCTATTGGTTATTGACTAGAGATGTGTCTCGGTCATGTCTACATAGTTCTTGAACCCGTAGGGTCCACACGGTTAACGTTCGGTGACGATCGGTATTATGAGTTTATGTTTTTCGATGTGCTAAAGGTAGTTCGGAGTCCCGGATATGATCACGGACATGACGAGGAGTCTCAAAATGGCCGAGACATAAAGATTGATATATTGGACAGCTATATTTGGACACCGGAAGTGTTTCGGGTGATTTCAAAGAAAACCGAAGTGCCGGAGGGTTACCGGAACCCCCCCCCCCCCGGGGGGGGGGGGGGGGGGAAGTTGGGCCTTCATGGGCCATAGGGAAGAGGGGAGGCAGCCCACAAGGGGCAGTCGTGCCCCCTCCCTATAGGTAGTCCGAAATGGACTAGGGAGGGCCCCCCTTTCCTTCTCCTCTTCCCCCTTCCTTCCTTCCCCTTCCCATCCTAGTTGGACTAGGAAAGGGGGAGTCCTACTCCTACTAGGAGGAGGACTCCTCCCCTCCTTGGCGCGCCCTAGGGCCAGCCGGCCTCCCCCTTGCTCCTTTATATACGGCGGCAAGGGGCACCCTAGAACACACAAGTTGATTGTTTCCAGCCGTATGCGGTGCCCCCCTCCACCAAAATCCACCTCGGTCATATCGTCATAGTGCTTAGGCGAAACCCTGCGCTGGTAGCTTCATCATCACCGTCATCACGCCGTCGTGCTGATGAAGCTCTCCCTCGACACTCAGCTGGATCGAGAGTTCGTGGGACGTCACCGAGCCGAATGTGTGCAGATCACAGAGGTGCCGTACTTTCGGTACTAGGATCGGTCGGACCGTGAAGACGTACGACTACATCAACCGCATTGTCATAATGCTTCCGCTTACTGCCTACGAGGGTACGTGGACAACACTCATCCCCTCTTGTTTCTATGCATCACCATGATAGATCTTGCATGTGCGTAGGATTTTTTTTGAAATTACTGCGTTTCCCGACACAAACTTATGGCAAGGCACACATCAGGTCTGGTACACAGCATGGCCTACACAATAGAACCTAAGGCCGAGGCATAGGGAATTACTTTCATTTCATCTTTATCTTCTGGCATGGTCGGGCTTTGAGTCTGGCTCAGTTTCACACCTTGCAACACAGACAAGAACCCTTTCATTGACTGGTCCATTTCAAATTTCTTCAGAACTTTGTCAAGGTATGTGCTTTGTGAAAGTCCTATTAAGCATCTTGATCTATCCCTATAGAACATGATGCCCAATATAAAAGCAGCTTCATCAAGGTATTTCATTGAAAAATACTTATTCTAGTATCCTTTTATGATATCCAGAAATTCTATATTCTTTCTAATCAGTAATATGTCATCCACATATAACGCTACGAATGCTACAGATCTCTTGCTCAGCTTCTTGTAAATACAGGCTTCTCTGTAAGTCTGTATAAAACCATATGCTTTGATCACATCATCAAAGCGTATATTCCAACTCCGAGATGCTTGCACCAGTCCATAAATGGATCGCTCGAGCTTGCACACTTTATTAGCAACTTTAGGATCGACAAAACCCTCTGGCTGCATCATATACAACTCTTTAAGAAACCCGTTCCGGAATGCAGTTTTGATGACCATTTGCCAGATTACATAATCATAAAATGGGGCAATTGCTAACGTGATTTGGACAGACTTAACCATCGCTATGGGTGATGAAGTCTCATCATAGTCAACCCCTTGAACTTGTCAAAAACCTTTTACGACAAGTCGAGCTTTGTAGACAGTGATATTACCATCAGCGTCCGTCTTCTTCTTGAAGATCCATTTATTCTCAATGTCTTGCCAAGCATCAGGCAAGTCCACCAAAGTCCATACTTCGTTCTCATACATGGATCCTATCTCAGATTTCACGGCCTGAAGCCATTTGTCGGAATCTGGGCTCATCATAGCTTCTTCATAGTTCATAGGTTCGCCGTTGTCCAACAACATGACTTCCATGACAGGATTACCGTACCACTCCGGTGCACCTACGAGGCTTAGTAGTAACTTGATCTGAAGTTTCATGATCATCATCATTAGCTTCCTCTCTAGTTGGTGTAGGCTTCATGGGAACTGTTTTCTCTGATGTACTACTTTCCAATTCGAGAGAAGGTACAATTACCTCATCGAGTTCTACTTTCCTCCCACTCACTTCTTTCAAGAGAAACTCCTTCTCTAGAAATGACCCAATCTTAGAAACAAAGATCTTGCCTTCAGATCTGTGGTAGAAGGTGTACCCAATAGTTTCTTTACGGTATCCTATGAAGAAGCACTTTTCTGATTTGCGTACGATCTTATCAGGCTGTAGCCTTTTGACATAAGCGTCGCATCCCCAAACTTTAAGAAACGACAACTTAGATTTCTTGCCAAACCATAGTTCATATGACGTCGACTCAACGGATTTGGACGGTGCCCTATTTAACGTGAATGCGGTTGTCTCTAATACATAACCCCAAAATGATAAAGGCAAATCGGTAAGAGACATCATAGAACGCACCATATCAAGTAAAGTATAGTTACGACGTTCAGAAACACCATTACGCTGTGGTGTTCCAGGTGGCGTGAGTTGTGAAACAATTCCACATTGCTTTAAATGAAGGTCAAACTCGTAGCTCAAATATTCGCCTCCGCGATCAGATCGTAGAAACTTTATTTTCTTGTTACGGTGATTCTCCACTTCACTCTGAAATTTTTTGAACTTTTCAAATGTTTCAGACTTGTGTTTCATCAAGTAGATATACCCATACTTACTCAAATCATCTGTGAAGGTTAGAAAATAACGATACCCGCTGCGTGCCTCAACACTCGTTGGGCCGCATGTTGGGAAATGTAGCATGCAATTTCAAAAAAAATCGTACACCCACGCAAGATCTATCTAGGAGATGCATAGCAACGAGAGGGTAAGAGTGTGTCCATGTACCCTCGTAGACCGAAAGCGGAAGTGTTTGACAATGCGGTTGATGTAGTCGAAGTTCTTCTAGCTCCGACCAATCAAGCACCGGACGTACGACACCTCCGAGTTCTGCACACGTTCAGCATGATGACGTCCCTCGCCTTCTTGGTCCAGCAAGGCATCGAGGAAGTAGATGAGTTCCGTCAGCACGACGGTGTGGTGACGATGATTGTTAAGTGATTCTCACAGGGCTTCGCCTAAGCACCGCAAAACTATGACCGGGGGTGTAAACTGTGGAGGGGGCGCCGCACACGGCTAACGATTGTTGTTGTGTGTTCTAGGCGCCCGTCCCCACATATATATAGGTGGGTGGGGAGAAGAGGCAGCCATGGGGCGCCCCAAGTAGGAGGAATCCTACTTGGGGTCCTCCCCAATTCGGCGTCCCCCTTTCCTTATTTCCGGAGGGGGGAAAAGGGAAGAGGGAAGGGAGGAAGGAAAGGGGGCTGAACCCCCTCTTCCTTCTCCCCTCTTATGGCCTATATGGCCCATATCTTTCCCCCGGGGGTTCCGGCAACCTCCCCGGGTACTCTGATAAATACCCGATACTATCTGGAACACTTTCGGCGTCCGAATACTATCATCCTATATATCAATCTTTACCTCTCGACCATTTAGAGACTCCTCGTCATGTCCATGATCTGATCCAAGACTCTGAACAACATTTGGTCACCAAATCACATAACTCATATAATACTAAACTGTCATCGAACGTTAAGCGTGCGGAGCCTACAGGTTCGAGAACTACGTAGACATGACCGAGACACCTCTTCGGTCAATTACCAATAGCAGAACCTAGATGCTCATATTGGCTCCTACATATTCTATGAAGATCTTTATCGGTCGAACCGCTATGACAACATACGTTATTCCCTTTGTCATCGGTATGTTACTTGGCCGAGATTCGATCGTCGGTATCCACATACCTTGTTTAATCTCATTACCGGCAAGTCTCTTTACTCATTTTGTTATACATCATCATGTAACTAACTCATTAGTCACTTTGCTTGCAAGGCTTCTTATGATGTGCATTACTGAGAGGGCCCAGAGCTACCTCTCCGATACTCAGAGTGACAAATCCTAATCTCGATCTATGCCAGCCCAACAAACACCTTCGGAGATACGTGTAGATCATCTTTATAATCACCTAGTTAAGTTGTCACTTTTGATAGCACACAAGGTATTCCTCCGGTATCCAGGAGTTTCATAATCTCATAGTCGAAGGAATATGTATTTGACATAAAGAAAGCAATAGCAATAAAACTGAATGATCAATATCCTAAGATAACGGATGGGTCTTGTCCATCACATCATTCTCCTAATGATGTGATCCCATTATCAAATGACAACACATGTCCATGTTTAGGAAACCTTAACCATCTTTGATCAACGAGCTAGTCTAGTAGAGGCTCACTAGGGACAGGATATTTGTTTATTTATTCACACATGTATTTAAGTTTTCGATCAATACAATTCTAGCATGAATAATAATCTTTATCATGAATAAGGAAATATAAAATAACAATTTTATAATTGCCTCTAGAGCAAATTTCCTTCAGTGTCCCACTTGCACTAGGGTCAATAATCTAGTTCACATCGCCATGTGATTAACACCAATAGTTCACATCGCCATGTGATTAACACCCATCGCCATGTGACCAACACCTAAAGGGGTTACTAGAGTCAATAATCTAGTTCACATTGCCACGTGATTAACATCCAAAGAGTACTAATGGGTGATCATGTTTTGCTTGTGAGAGAGATTTAGTCAATGGGTCTGCCACATTCAGACCCTTATGTATTTTGCAAATTTCTATGTCTACGATGCTCTGCATGGAGCTACTCTAGCTAGTTTCTCCCACTTTCAATATGTATCCATATTGAGACTCAAAGTCATCTGTATCAGTGTCAAAGCTTGCATCGACGTAACCATTTACGACGAACTCTTTGTCACCTCCATAACCGAGAGACATTTCCTTAGTCCTCTTTAGGTAACTAAGGATAATTTTGACCGCTCCAGTGATCTACTCCTTGATCACTATTGTACCTCCTTTCCAAACTCATGGCACGGTACAGAATAGGTCTGGTACATAGCAAGTCATACTTTACAGAACCTGTGGCTGAGGCATTGGGAATAACTTTCAGTCTCTCTATCTTCTACCATGGTTGGATTTTGAGTCTTACTCAACTTCACACCTTGCAACACAGACAAGAACCCTTTCTTTGACTGATCTATTTTGAACTTCTTCAAAATTTTGGCAAGGTATGTGCTTTGTGAAAGTCCTATTACACGTCTCGATCTATCCCTATAGATCTTGATGCCCATTATGTAAGCAGCTTCACCGAGGTCTTTCATTGAAAAACTTTTATTCAAGTATTCTTTTATGCTATCCAGAAATACTATATCATTTCCAATCAACAATATGTCATCCACATATAACATTAGAAATGCTACACAGCTCCCACTCACTTTCTTGTAAATACAGGCTTCTCCGAAAGTCTTTATAAAACCATATGGTTTGATCACCTCATCAAAGCATATATTCCAACTCCGAGATGCTTGCACCAGTCCATAGGTGGATCGCTGGAGCTTGCACACTTTGTTAGAACCCTTAGGATCGACAAAAACCTTCTGGTTGCATCATATACAACTCTTCTTTAAGAAATCCATTAAGGAATGCAGCTTTGATGTCCATTTGCCAGTTTTTATAATCATAAAATGCGGCAATTGCTAACATGATTCGGACAAACTTAAGCATCGCTATGTGTGAGAAAGTCTCATCATAGTCAACTCCTTGAACTTGTCGAAACACTTTTGCAACAAGTCGAGCTTTCTAGACAGTAACATTACCATCAGCATCAGTCTTCTTCTTGAAGATCCATTTATTTTCTATGGCTCGCCGATCATCGGTCAAGTCCACCAAAGTCCACACTTTGTTCTCATACATATCCTATCTCAGATTTCATGGCCTCGAGCCATTTATCGGAATCTAGGCTCATCATAGCTTCTTCATAGTTCGTAGGTTCGTCATGGTCTCGTAACATGACTTCCAGAACATGATTACCGTACCACTTTGGTGCGGATCATGCTCTAGTTGACCTATGAGGTTTAGTAGTAACTTGATCTAAAGTTTCATGATCATCATCATTAGCTTCCTCTCTAGGTGGTGTAGGCATCACGGGAACGGTTTTCTATGATGAGCTACCTTCCAATTCGAGAGAAGGTACAATTACCTCATCAAGTTCTACTTTCCTCCCACTCACTTCTTTTGAGAGAAACCCCTTCTCTAGAAATGTTCCATTCTTGGCAACAAAGATCTTGCCTTTGAATCTGTGGTAGAAGGTGTACCCAATTGTTTCCTCAGGGTATCCTATGAAGACACACTTCTCTGATTTGAGTTCGAGCTTATCAAGCTGAAGCCTTTTGACATAAATGTCATAACCCAAAACTTTAAGAAACGACAGCTAAGGTGTCTTGCCAAACCACTGTTCATACGTGTCGTCTCAACGGATATAGACGGTGCCATATTTAACATGAATGCAACTGTCTCTAATGCATAACCCCAAAACGATCGTGGTAAATCGGTAAGAGACATCATAGATCGCACCATATCTAATAAAGTACGGTTATGACATTTAGACAGACCATTATGTTGTGGTGTTCCACGTGGCGTGAGTTGTGAAACTATTCCACATTTGTTTTAAATGAAGGCCAAACTCGTAAATCAAATATTCACCTCCGTGATCAGATAGTAGAAACTTTATTTTCTTGTTACGATGATTCGCCACTTCACTCTAAAATTCCTTGAACTTTCAAATGTTTTAGACTTGTGTTTCATTAAGTAGATATACCCATATCTACTTAAATCATCTATGAAGGTCAGAAAATAATGATACCCGCCGCATGCCTCAACACTCATCGGACCGCATACATTGGCATGTATTATTTCCAATAAGTTATTAGCTCGCTCCATTGTTCCGGAGAACGGAGTTTTAGTCATCTTGCCCATGTGGCATGGTTCACAAGTATCAAATGATTCATAATCAACTGACTCCAAAAGTCCATTTGCATGGAGTTTCTTCATGCGCTTTACATCAATATTACCTAAACGGCAGTGCCACAAGTATGTTGCATTATCATTATCAATTTTTCATCTTTTGGCATCAATATTAGGAATATGTGTATTACTACGATCGAGATTCAATAATCATTCACATTGGGTGTATGACCATAGAAGATTTTATTCATGTAAACAGAACAACAATTATTCTCTGACTTAAATGAATAACTGTATTGCAATAAACATGATCTAATCATATTCATGCTTAATGCAAACACCAAATAACATTTATTTTAGGTTCAACACTAATCCTGAAGGTAGAGGGAGTGTGCGATGGTCATCGTATCAACCTTGGAATCACTTCCAACACACATCGTCACTTTGCTCTTAACTAGTCTATATTCATTCTGCAACTCCTGTTTCGAGTTACTAATCTCAGCAACTGAATCGGTATCAAATTCCTTATGAACACTAGTAAATTACACATAAATAACATGTATATCTTATATACCTTTATTCACTTTGCCATCCTTCTTATCTGCCAAGTATTTGGGGCAGTTCTGCTTCCAATAACCATTTCCTTTGAAGTAGAAGCACTTAGTTTCAGGCTTGGGTCCAGCTTTGGGCTTAGTCCCGGGAGTGGCAAGTTGCTTGCCATTATTCTTGAAGTTCCCTCTCTTTCCCTTGCCCTTTTTTCTTGAAACTAATGGTCTTTTTAACCATCAAGATTTGATGCTCTTTCTTGATTTCTACCTTCACCGATTTCAGCATCGCGAAGAGCTCGGGAATCGTTTTTGTCATCCCTTGCATATTATAGCTCATCATGAAGTTCTAGTAGCTTGGTGATAGTGACTAGAGAACTTTGTCAATCACTATCTTATCTAGAAGATGAACTACCACTTGATTCAAGTGATTGTAGTACCCAGACATTCTCAGCACATGCTCACTGGTTGAGCTGTTCTCCTCCATCTTGTAGGCAAAGTACTTTTCAGAGGTCTCATACCTCTTGACACGGGCATGAGTCTGAAATACCAATGTCGTCTCTTGGAACATCTCTTATGCTCCGTGGCATGCAAAACATTTTTGAAGTCCTGGTTCTAAGTGGTAAAGCATATTGCACTAAACTATTAAGTAGTCGTCATATCAAGCATGCCAAACGTTCATAACGTCTACATCTGCTCCTGCAATAGGTCTGTCACCTAGCGGTGCATCAAGGACATAATTCTTCAGTGCAGCAATGAGGATAATCTTTGGATCACGGACCCAGTCCACATCATTGCTACTATCATCTTTCAACTTTGTTTTCTCTAGGAACGCATTAAAATTTAAGGAGCGGTAGCACGGGCCACTGATCCACAACAAAGATATGCAAAAACTATCAGGACTAAGTTCATGATAAATTAAGTTCAATTAATCAAATTACTTAAGAACTCCCACTTAGATGGACATCCCTCAGGTCATCTAAACGATACGTGATCCAAATCAACTAAACCATGTCTGATCATCACGTGAGATGGAGTAGTCATCAATGGTGAAGATCTCTATGTTGATCATATCTACTATATGATTCATGTTCGACCTTTCAGTCTCCAGTGTTCCTAGGCTATGTCTGTACATGCCAGGCTCGTCAAGTTTAACCTGAGAATTCCGCATGTGCAAAACGGTCTTGCACCCATTGTATGTGAACATAGAGTCTATCACACCCGATTATCACATGGTGTCTCAACACGACGAACTGTCACAATAGTGCATACTCGGGGAGAACACTTAATTATACCTTGAAATTTTTAGTTAAGGGATCATCTTATAATACTACCGTCCTACTAAGCAAAAAAAGATGCATAAAAGATAAACATCACATCCAATCAAAATATGTGACATGATATGGCCATCATCATCTTGTGCTTTCGATCTCCATCTCCAAAGCATCGTCATGATCTCCATCGTCACCAGCTCGACACGTTGATCTCCATCGTAGTGTCCTGGTCGTCTCGCCAACTATTGCTTCTACAACTATCGCTAACGCATAGTGATAAAGTAAAGCAATTACATGACGTTTGCATTTCGTACAATAAAGAGACAACCATAAGGCTCATGCCGGTTGTTAGATATCCTACAAAAAATGATCATCTCATACAATAACGTGTATCACATCATGTCTTGACCATATGACATCACAACAAGCCCTGCAAAAACAAGTTAGACGTCCTCCACTTTGTTGTTGCAAGTTTTATGTGACTGCTACGGGCTTCTAGCAAGAACCGTTCTTACCTACGCATCAAAACCACAACGGTGTTTCGTCAAGTTTGCTATTTTAACCTTCTTCAAGGACCGGCCACAATCAAATTCGATTCAACTAAAGTAGGAGAAACAGACACCCGCCAGCCACCTTTATGCAAAACTAGTTGCATGTCTGTCAGTGGAACCGGTCTCATGTGTGTGGACATGTAAGGTTGGTCCGGGCCGCTTCATCCCACGATACCGCCGAATCAAAATAAGACGTTGGTGGTAAGCAGTATGACTATCACCGCCCACAACTCTTTGTGTTCTACTCATGCATATCATCTACGCATAGACCTGGCTCGGATGCCACTGTTAGGAAACGTAGCATGCAATTTCAAAAAAAAAATCCTAAGCTAACGCAAGATCTATCTAGGAGATGCTTAGCAATCAGAGGGTAAGAGTGTGTCCACGTACCCTCGTAGACCAAAAGCGGAAGCATTTCACGACGCAGTTGATGTAGTTGGACTTCTTCTAGCTCCGACCGATCAAGCAGGAAACATACGGCGCCTTCGAGTCCTACACACATTCAGCACGATGGCGTCCCTCGACTTCTTGATCTAGCAAGGTGTCGAGGAAGTAGATGTGTTCCGTCATCATGACGGCATGGTGACGGTGATGGTAAAGTGATTCTCGCACGGCTTCGCCTAAGCACCGCAAAACTATGACCGGGGGTGTGAATTGTGGAGGGGGCGCCGCACACGGCTAACGATTGTTGTGTGTTCTAGGCGCCCCTCCCCACGTGTATATAGGTGGGATGGGAGGAGAGGCAGCCATGGGGCACCCCAAGTAGGTGGAATTCTACTTGGGTCCTCCCCAATTCGGCATACCCCCTTTCCTTATTTCCGGAGGGGGGGAGAGGGAAGGGAGGAAGGAAAGGGGGCGAACCCCCTCTTCCTTCTCCAATTCGGCATCCTGCCTAAGGGGGGGCTTCACCCCTTGTGGGCTGGTGTACTCCCCTCTTATGGCCCATATGGCCCACATATTTCCCCCGGGGGTTCTAGTAATCCCTCCAGTACTCCGATAAATACTCGATACTATCTGGAACACTTCGGTGTCAGAATACTATCCTATATATCAATCTTTACCTCTCGACCATTTCGAGACTCCTCGTCATGTCTGTGATCTCATACGGGACTCCGAACAACATTCGATCACCAAATCACATAACTCATATAATACTAAACCATCATTGAACGTTAAGTGTGCGGACCCTACGGGTTTGAGAACTATGTAGACATGACCGAGACACCTCTTCGGAAAATAACCAATGGCAGAACCTGGATGCTCATATTGGCTCCTACATATTCTACGAAGATCTTTATCGGTCGAACCATTATGACAACATATGATATTCCCTCTGTCATCGGTATGTTACTTGCCCGAGATTCGATGGTCGGTATCCACATACCTAGTCCAATCTCATTACCGACAAGTCTCTTTACTCATTCCATAATACATCATCCTCTAACTCTCTCATTAGTCACTTTGCTTGCAAGGCTTCTTGTGATGTGGATTACCGAGAGGGCCCAGAGATACCTCTCTGATACTCGGAATGACAAATCCTAATCCGATCTATGCCAACCCACAAAACACCTTCGGAGGTACCTGTAGAGCATCTTTATAATCACCCACTTACATTGTGAAGTTTGATAGCACACAAGGTATTCCTCCGGTATCCAGGAGTTGCATAGTTTCATAGTCGAATGAATATGTATTTGACATGAAGAAAGCAATAGCAATAAAACTGAATGATCAGTATGCTAAGCTAATGGATGGGTCTTGTCCATCACATCATTCTCCTAATGATCTGATCCCGTTATCAAATGAAAACACATGTCCATGGTTAGGACACCTTAACCATCTTTGATCAACGAGCCAGCCTTGTAGAGGCTCACTAGGGACACGGTATTTGTTTATGTATTCACACATGTATTTAAGTTTTCGATCAATACAATTCTAGCATGAATAGTAAACCTTTATCATGAATAAGGAAATATAAAATAACAATTTTATTATTGCCTCTAGGGCATATTTCCTTCACTGCATACATCAACATGTATTTTTTCCAATAAGTCATTAGCTCGCTTCATTGTTCCGGAGAATGGAGTTTTAGTCATCTTACCCATGAGGCATGGTTCGCAAGTATCGAATGATTCATAATCAAGTGATTCCAAAAGTCCATCCGCATGGAGTTTCTTCATGCTTTTACACCAATATGACCTAAACAATAGTGCCACAAGTATGTTGCACTAGCATTATCAACTTTGCATCTTTAGGAATCAATATTACGAATATGTGTATCACTAAAATCGAGATTCAATAAAAATATACTATTCATGAAAGGTGCATGACCATAAAAGATATTACTCATATAAATAGAACAACCATTATTATATGACTTAAAAGAATAACCGTCTCGCATTAAACAAGATCCAGATATAATGTTCATGCTTAACGCTGGCACCAAATAACAATTATTGAGGTATAAAACTGACCCGGAAGGTAGATGTAGAGGTAGAGTGCCGACGGCGATCACATCGACCTTGGAACCATTCCCAACGCACATCATCACCTCGTCCTTAGCCAATCTTCGTTTATTCTGCAGCACCTGTTTAGAGTTACAAATATGAGCAACCGAACCAGTATCAAATACCCAGGCACTTCTACGAGCATTTGTAAGTTACACATCAATAACATGTATATCAAATATACCTTTGTTCACTTTGCCATCCTTCTTATCCGCCAAGTATTTGGGGCAATTCCGCTTCCAGTGACCATTTCCTTTGTAGTAGAAGCACTCAGTTTCAGGCTTGTGTCCATCTTCGGGCTTCTTCACGGAGAGGCAACTTGCATGCCATTCTTCTTGAAGTTCCCTTTCTTCACCTTGTCCATTTTCTTGAAACTAGTGGTCTTCTTAACTATCAACACTTGATGCTCCTTCTTGATTTCTACCTCCACCGATTTCAGCATCGCGAAGAGCACGGGAATCGTTTTCGTCATCCCTTGCATATTATAGTTCATCACGAAGCCTTTGTAGCTTGGTGGCAGTGACTGAAGAACAATCTCAATAACACTCTCAACTGGAAGATCAATTCTCAGCCGAGTCAAGTGGTTATGATACCCAGACATTTTGAGTATGTGTTCACTGACAAAACTGTTCCCCTCCATCTTATAGCTATAGAACTTGCTGGAGACTTCATATCTCTCAACCCAGGCATTTGCTTTAAATATCAACTTCAGTTCTTGGAACATCTCATATGCTCCATGGCGTTCAAAACGTCTTTGAAGTACCAGTTCCAGGCAGTAAAGCATGGCACACTGAACTATTGAGTAGTCAACAGATCGAGCCTGCCAGACGTTCATAACATCAACAACAGCTCCTGCAGTAGGTCTGTCACCTAGCAATGCATCAAGGACATAATTCTTTTATGCGGCCATGAGGATAATCCTCAAACTACGTACCCAGTCCGTGTAGTTGCTACCATCATCATTCAATTTAGCTTTCTCTAGGAACGCATTAAAATTCAAGGGAATGGTAGCATGGACCATTGATCTACAACATAGATATGCAAAAATATTAAGACTAAGTTCATGACAAATTTTAGTTCAAATCTCCCACTTAAATCAACATCCCTCAAGTTCTATAAGTGATACGCAATCCAAATCAACTATCCCATGTCCGATCATCACGTGAAATGGGGCTTCAATGGCGAACATCTCTGTTTTGATCATATCTACTATATGACTCACATTCGACCTTTCAGTCTCCAGTGTTCTGAGACCATGTCTGTACATGCTAGGCTTGTCAAGTTTAACCCAAGTATTCTGCATGTGCAAAACTGGCTTACACCCGTTGTATGTGAACGTAGAGTCTATCACACCCGATCATCATGAGGTGCTTCGAAACGGCGAACTTTGGCAACGGTGCATACTCAAGGAGAACACTTTTATCATGAAATTAAGTGAAGGGATCATCTTATAATGCTACCATCGTTCTAAGAAAAATAAGATGCATAAAGGATAAACATCACATGCAATAAAAAATATGTGACATGATATGGCCATCATCATCTTGTGCTTTTGATCCCCATCTCCAAAGCATCAACATGATCTCCATTGTCACCGGCACGACATCTAGATCTCCATCGTAGCGTCGGGGTCGTCCCACCAACTATTGCTTCTACAACAATTGCTAACGCATAGAGATAAAGTAAAGCAATTATATGACACATAAGTGATTGAAACACATGTCATACAATAATTAAAGACAACCCTAAGGCTCCTGCCGGTTATCGTACTCATCGACATGCAAGTCGTGAACTTATTACAAAACATGATCATCTCATACATCAACATATATCAAATCACGTCTTGACCATATCACATCACAACATACCCTGCAAAAACAAATTAAGTTGCATGTCAGTCGGTGGAACCGGTCTCATGTGCATGGACATGTAAGGTTGGTCCGGGCTGCTTCATCCCACAATACCACCGAATCAAAATAAGACATTGGTGGGAAGCAATATGAACCTCACTGCCCACAACTCATTTGTGTTCTACACATGCATATCACCTACGCATAGACCTCGCTCATGATGCCACTATTGGGGAACGTTACATGGAAAACAAAAACTTTTCTACGCACTCGCAAGATCTATCCATGGAGATGCATAGCTACCAGAGGGGGAGCATCTACATACCCTTCTAGATCGCTAAGCGGAAGCGTTTATCAACGCGGTTGATGTAGTCCTACACCTTCACGATCCGTCCCGATCAAGTAACGAATGTATGGCACCTCCGTGTTTAGCACACGTTCAGCTCAATGACGTCCTTGCCTTCTTGATCCATCAAGAGGGGCGAAGTAGCAGATGAGTTCCGGCAGCACGATGGTGTGGTGATGGTGGTGGTGAAGAATAATCTTCGTAGGGCTTCACCAAGCACAACGGAAACTATGATGGAGGATAAACTAGAGGGGGCGGGGTTGCTCCCACATGGCTTGATGAATCTTGATGTGTTCTGGGTGCTAGCCCTGCCCCTCTATTTATATTTTGAGCCCTGGGGTTGCTTCTTGGAGAAAGAGCCTCCTCAAAGTCTGTTTGGAATGCAAGGTAAGAGTCCTACTCGGACTCCAGGACTAGACGCCAGGGTCCTTGGAGTCTGGCCCCAGACGCTAGGGTCCCTGGCGTCTGCCCCCCTGGCCTCCGCAAAACCTCTTTTGCACCTTCCTAACGCCTCATGGGCTTTATCCTTTGGCCCAAATAAAGTTTTTTCCTACTCGAACATTTTAGGAAACATCGAAACCTCTTCCGGTGAATTTCAGAACCCTTCCGGAGACCAAACACTATTATCCCATATATCAATCTTTACCTCCAGACTATTCCGGAGCTCCTTGTCATGTCCATGATCTTATCCGGAATGCCGAACAACATTTGGTCACCAACATACATAACGCATACAATACTATATCGTCAATGAACGTTAAGCATGCGGAACCTTCGGGTTCGAGAATGATGTAGACACGATCGAGACGCTTCTCTGGTAAATAACCAATAGCGGGACCTGGATGCCCATATTGGTTCCTACATATTCTATGAAGATCTCTACCGGTCGAACCTTTATGACAACATACACGGTTCCCCTTGTCCGTCGGTATGTTACTTGCCTGAGATTCGATCGTCGGTATCTCCATACCTAGTTCAATCTTGTTACCGACAAGTCTCTTCAGTCGTTCTGTAATACATCATCTCGTAACTAACTCCTTATTCACTTTGCTTGCAAGCTTCTTGTGACACTGTATTACCGAGAGGGACCAGCGATACCTCTCTGTTACACGGAGTGACAAATCCCAATCTCGATCCATGCCAACTCAACAGACACCTTTGGAGATACCTGTAGAGCATCTTTATGATCACCCGGTTACGTTGTGACGTTTGATATCACACAAGGTATTCCTCCAGTATAAGGGATTTGCATGATCTCATGGTCGAAGGAATATGTATTTGACATTGAGAAAGTAGTAGCAATAAACTGAACGATCATATGCTATGCTAATGGATGGGTCTTGTGTTGGGGAATGTAGCATGTAATTTCAAAATTTTCCTATGCTCACGCAAGATCTATCTAGGAGATGCATAGCAACGAGAGGGGGAGAGTGTGTCTACGTACCCTCGTAGAGCAAAAGCGGAAGCATTTGACAACGCCGTTGATGTAGTCGAACTTCTTCTCGTTCCGAACGATCAAGCACCGAGCGTACGGCACCTCCGAGTTCTGCACATGTTCATCGCGATGAAGTCCTTCGAACTCTTGATCCAGCAAAGTGTCGAGGGAGAGTGTTGTCAGCATGATAGCGTGGTGACGGTGATGGCGAAGTGATCCGCGCAGGGCTTCGCCTAAACACTACGTGAATATGACCGGAGGCGTAAACTCTGGAGGCGGGGCGCCGCACATGGCTAACAACTATTGATGTGTGTTCTAGCGGTGCCCTCCCCACCTATATATAGGTTGGAGGGGAGGAGAGGCAGCCAAGGGGGCGCCCAAGTAGGAGGAATCCTACTTGGGGTCCTCCCAATTCGGCCTCCCCCCTTTCCTATTCCTATTCGGAGTAGGAAGGGAAGAGGGGGAAGGGGGAATCCTATTCCCTTTTTCCTTTCATACTTCCCCTTTCGTTCTCCAATTTGGCCAGCCCATATGGGGGGTGCACCAGCCCCTTTGTGGCTGATGTGTTTCCCC
Source organism: Triticum monococcum (assembly GCA_034509565.1). Lineage (NCBI taxonomy): Eukaryota > Viridiplantae > Streptophyta > Magnoliopsida > Poales > Poaceae > Triticum > Triticum monococcum. The sequence goes on from CM067843.1 coordinate 484,610,722, forward strand.
TCTTGGCCCATAAGGCCCATATCTTTTGCCGAGGTGCCTGGAACCCCTTCCGGTGACCTGATATGTTCCCGGTACCCTCGGAACACTTCTGATGTCCGAATATTATCGTCCTATATATCAATATTTAACTCTCGACCATTTCGAGACTCCGCATCATGTCTGTGTTCTCATCCGGGACTTCGAACAATATTCGGTCACCAAATCACATGACTCATATAATACAAAATAGTCATCAAACATGAAGCGTGTGGACCCTATGGGTTCGAGAACTATGTAGACATGACCGAGACACCTCTCCGGTCAATAACCAATAGCGGAACCAGGATGCTCATATTGGCTCCTACATATTCTACGAAGATCTTTATCGATCGAAGTGTAATGACAACTTATGTTATTCCCTTTGTCATCGGTATGTTACTTGCCCGAGATTCGATCGTCGGTATCTTCATACCTAGTTCAATCTCGTTACCGGAAAGTATATTTACTCGTGTCATAATACACCATCCCACAACTAACTCATTAGTCACATTGCTTGCAAGGCTTCTTATGATGTGTCTACCGAGAGGGCCTAGAGATACCTCTCCAATACTCGGAGTGACAAATCCTAGTCTCGATCTATGCCAACCCAACAATCACCTTCGGAGATACCTGTAGAGGATCTTTATAATCACGCAGTTACGTTGTGTCATTTGATAGCACACAAGGTATTCCTCCGGTATCCGGGAGTTGCATAATCTCATAGTCAAAGGAATATGTATATGACATGAAGAAAGCAATAGCAATACAATTGAACGATCAATATGCTAAGGTAACGGATGGGTCTTGTCCATCACATCATTCTCCTAATGATGTGAGCCCGTTCATCAAATAGCAACACATGTCTATGGTTAGGAAACTTAACCATCTTTGATTAACGAGCTAGTCTAGTAGAGGCTTACTAGGGACATGGTGTTTTGTCTATGTATCCACACATGTATTAAGTTTCCGGTTAATACAATTCTAGCATGAATAATAAACATTTATCATGATATAAGGAAATATAAAATAACAACTTTATTATTGCCTCTAGGGCATATTTCCTTCAGTCTCCCACTTGCACTAGAGTCAATAATCTAGTTCACATTGCCATGTTATTTAACACCAATAGTTCACATCACCATGTGATTTAACACCAATAGTTCACATCACCATGTGATTAACACACATAGTTCACATCGCCATGTGACCAACACCCAAAGGGTTTACTAGAGGCAGTAATCTAGTTCACATTGCCATGTGATTAACAGCCAAAGAGTACTAAGGTGTGATCATGTTTTGCTTGTGAGAGAGGTTTAGTCAATGGTTTGCCACATTCAGGTCCGTGTGTATTTTGCAAATTTCTATGTCTACAATACTCTGCATGGAGATACTCTAGCTAAACGCTCCCACTTTCAATATGTATCCAGATCGGTGTCAAAGCTTGCATCGACGTAACTCTTTACGACAAACTCTTTATCACCTCCATAATTGAGAAATATTTCCTTAGTCCTCTAAGGATAATTTTGACCGCTGTCTAGTGATCTACTCCTGGATCACTATTGTACCCCCTTGCCAAACTCATGGCAAGGTACACAATAGGTCTGGTACACAGCATGGCATACTTAATAGAACCTATGGCTAAGGCATAGGGAATGACTTTCATTCTATCTCTATCTTACGCCGTGGTTGGGCTTTTGAGTCTTACTCAACTTCACACCTTACAATACATGCAAGAACTCCTTCTTTGACTGATCCATTTTCAACTCCTTCAAAATCTTGTCAACGTATGTACTCATTGAAAAATCAAGTGTATTGATCTATCTTTATAGATTTTGATGCCTAATATATAAGCAGCTTCGCTGAGGGATTTCATTGAAAAATTCTTATTCAAGTATCCTTTTATGCTATCCAGAAATTCTATATCATTTCCAATCAACAATATGTTATCCACATATAATATTAGAAATGCTATAGAGCTCCCACTCTCTTTCTTGTAAATACAGGCTTCACCGAAAGTCTGTATAAAACCATATGCTTTGATCACCTCATCAAAGCATACATTCCAACTCCGAGATGCTTGCACCAGTCCATAGATGGATCGCTAGAGCTTGCAAACTTTGTTAGCACTTTTAGGATCGACAAAACCTTCTGGTTGCATCATATACAACTCTTCTTTAAGTAATCCTTTCAGGAATGCAATTTTGACATCCATTTGCCTGATTTCATAAATGCGGCAATTGCTAACATGATTCGGACAGACTTAAGCATCGCTATGAGTGAGAAAATCTCATCGTAGTCAACACCTTGAACTTGTCGAAAACCTTTTATGACAAGTCGAGCTTTGTAGATAGTAACACTACTATCAGCTTCCGTCTTCCTCTTTAAAGATCCATTTATTCTCCATGGCTTGCCGATCATCGGGCAAGTCAACCAAAGTCCACACTTTGTTCTCATACATGGATCTTATCTCAGATTTCATGGCCTCAAGCCATTTATCGGAATCTAGGCTCATCATTGCTTCCTCATAGTTTGTAGGTTCATCATGGTCTAGTAACATGACTTCCAGAACAGGATTACCGTACCACTCTAGTGAGGATTGTGCTCTAGTTGACCTACGATGTTCGGTAGTAACTTGATCTGAAGTTTCATGATCATTATCATTAGCTTCCTCTCTAGTTGGTGTAGGCATCATGGGAACGGTTTTGTGTGATGAGCTACTTTCCAATTTGAGAGAAGGTACAATTACCTCATCAAGTTCTACTTCCCCCCCACTCACTTCTTTCGAGAGAAACTCCTTCTCTAGAAAGGATCCACTCTCAGCAACAAATATCTTGCCTTTGGATCTGTGATAGAAGGTGTACCCAACAGTTTGTTTGGGGTATCATATGAAGACACACTTTTATGATTTGGGTTCGAGCTTACCAGGCTGATACTTTTTCATATAAGCATCGCAACCCCAAACTTTAAGAAACGACAGCTTAGGTTTCTTGCCGAACCATAGTTCATACGGTGTCATCTCAACGGATTTAGATAGTGCCCTAGTTAATGTGAATGCAACTGTCTCTAATGCATAACCGCAAAATGATAGTGGTAAATCGGTAAAAGACATCATAGATCGCACCATATCTAATAAAGTACGGTTATGACGTTCGGACACACCATTACGCTGTGGTGTTCCAGGGGGCTTGAGTTGTGGAACTACTCCACATTGTTTAAATGAAGGCCAAACTCATAACTTAAATATTCGCTACCACGATCAGATCGTAGAAACTTTATTTTCTTATTACGATGATTCTCCACTTCACTCTGAAATTCTTTGAACTTTTCAAATGTTTCAGACTTGTATTTCATTAAGTAGATGTACCCATATCTGATCAAATCATCTGTGAAGGTCAAAAAATAATGATACCCGCCGCGAGCTTCAACACTCATTGGACCACATACATCGGTATGTTTTCCAATTAGCTCGCTCCATTGTTCCGGAGAACGGAGTTAGTCATCTTGCCCATGAGGGATGGTTCTCAAGTATCAAATGATTCATAATCAAGTGATTCCAAAAGTCCATCTGCATGGAGTTTCTTCATGCGCTTTACACCAATATGATATAAACGGCAGTGCCACAAATATGTTGCACTATCATTATCAACTTTATATCTTTTGACATCAATATTATGAATATGTGTATCACTACGATCGAGATTCAATAAACCATTTATATTCAGTCTATGACCATAGAAGGTTTTATTCATGTAAACAGAATAACAATAATTCTTTGACTTAAATGAATAATCGTATTGCAATAAACATGATCCAATCATATTCATGCTCAACGCAAATACCAAATAACATTTATTTAGGTCCAACACTAATCCCTAAGGTAGAGGGAGTGTGCGAAGGTGATCTAATCAATCTTGGAATCACTTCCAACACACATCGCCCTACAAAAAAAGACACATCCGTGACATTTTGGGCTGAACGAAAAATTTTCTGTCATACATATGACACTTCTATGACGATAATTGTGACAAAACCCGGTATCATCATAGATGTGGTGGGCTCCTACTTCTATGACAAAAAATCATGACAGAAAATGGGCTTTTCGTCCTGGGCGGGCCGGAGACGCAGCTGCATGACATTCTTTGGGCCGTCCATGACGGAAAAACCGTGGTAGAAGCAAGGGCGAGGAAAATTTCAGGGACTTCCCGGTTACGGTGGGAGGTCAGGGGCCGAGCAATGCGTGCTTTTCTCATACACGTACGCGCGTGTGTGCGAGGCGTTGGCTCTAACTGAACCCGAGCGAGGCGTTGGGGTCTAACTGAACCCGAGTGATTGCACTGTAGGCTACGCGTTACTGAACCCAAGCGATTGATCGATGGCTGTTAACTGAACCCGATCGAGCGATTCCTTCACTACTGCTGCTAACTGAAGCCGATCGATGCTGCCTCTGGATGAACAGTGAGCGTTGCGTGGGGGGGGGGGGTTGGATGAACAGTTCCCGGTGGGGTGGATGAACAGGACCCCGTGGTGTTGCCTCTGGATGAACAGGACCCCGATCGATCGAGCCGGTAGGGGCTGGATGAACAGGACCACGTGGAGGGCTGGATGAACAGGACCACCCCATGGAGGGCTGGATGAACAGTGGACGGTGGAGGGCAGGATGAACAGTAGCCCGTGGAGGGGTGGTTGAACAGGAGCCCGTGGAGAGGGCTGGTTGAACAGTAGCCGGTGGAGTAGCGCGCGGTGGAGGCTAGATGAACAGGAGCCCGTGGATGAACAGTCGCAGGTGGAGGCTGGAGGAGGTCGACGGTGGATGAATAGTAGCTCGTGGAGGTTGGAGGGGTCGACGGTGGAGATGAACAGTATCCCATGGAGTCCCGTTTTGCGGTATGCCACACCCCTCCCGATGAACAGGACCCCCGTTTCGACCGTAGCGCTCCAACACAAGTCCGTTTCGTCCGTTTTGCGGTATGCCACAACCCTCCCGATGAACAGGACCCCCATTTCGACCGTAGGAGGTCCGTTTCCTCCGATTTGCGGTACGCCAGACCCCTCCCGATGAACAGGATCCCGTTTCGAACGTGGCCGGTCGAACACAAGGCCGTTTCCTCCGTTCTGCGGTACGTCGGGCCTCGTTTCCATCGCCTGTTCCGTCCAAGCCCTCCCGATGAACACGACGCATTCCATTGCCTCCCCATGAACATGACGCATTCTGTTGCCTCCCCATGAACACGACGCATTCCGTTGCCTCCCCATGACCACGACGACGATGTTGCTTCTCCGTTTCGACCCAGCCATGTACACGAGCCCTGGCCGTACGTATGCGCGAGTAGGCGTTCGAGACCCCGCCCGTATGTACACATACGTGGCTGTATTTTCTTTCTTGCACCCTGGCCGCCTCTACTACGACACGTGTACGCCTCTACATCCACCAGTATATATGTATGTACACGTCCGCGACCAGAATGACAAAGCTACGTACGCTTCGACCAAGTGGGTCCCGACTATCAGGCACTTCCTTGCGTGCGAAGATGTAGCTGGTGGGTCCCAGCAGTCAGGGGGGCGAAATACGGTGGCCCGTCCAGTGGGTCCCCGCTGTCAGGTGGAGGAATAATTATTTTGCACGTAATAAGGAGGCACTTCCTTGCTGTGGCTGTGGACCCAGCTGTTAGCCTCTCCACGTAAAGTCCACGTCCGATGGAAGCCATTTCTTGACCACATTGACCATGCCGCGCCGAGAGCACCAGGGCGGTGGACAGCGGCGAGGCCTAGGAAGGGGACGACGCAGAGCCGGGGAAGACGCGGCAGTGGATGCCCACGCGTAGAGGAGTACAAGGGTTCACTGGTTCACTGCGGTGTGAGGCTGTCGTCACCGCAGAATAACAGGGGGTGTGGGTGAGTAGAGGGATGGCCTAGCCAGCGATGGGAGTAGTAGGGGGCGGTGAGGCCTCCGCCGCATCACAGCCGGCCACGGGACGCAGGACCACGAGGCACGACCGGCGCTGGTTCGGGCGGCTGGAGCAAGAAGACCAGAGGTTGAAGAAGCACTACGGTCGTTGGATGGACATCGTACGGTCACTAGAGCTAGAATCATGCATATTGACTAAGTTGACAAAGCCCTCCGTCCCCGTCAACTTAGTAGGCCCACAAGTCAGCCTGGCACTATACTGGGTCCCAGCTAACAGGGGGAGTATTCATTTTTTTGTGCGTAATAAGAAGGTACTTCCTTGCGTGCGAAGATATAGCTGGTGGGTCCGAGCTGTCAGCGGCGGTAACGTTTTTTTCGTGAAATATAGAGGCCCTTTCGGTGGGTCCCTGATGTCAGGTGGAGGAATCATTATTTTGCGCGTAATAAGGAGGCATTTCCTTGCGTGCGGCCGTGCACCCAGCTGTCGACCTCTCCACGTAAAGTCCACTTCAGATGCATGTCGGTCGTTGACCACATTGACCAGGCCGCGCCGAGAGCACCAGGGCGGTGGACGACGGCAAGGCCTAGAAAGGGAACGACACGGAGGCAGGGAAGACTCGACAGTTGTTTCCCACGCGGAGGGGAGTACGACTATACGAGGGTTTACTGGTTCGTCTGCCGTCGCCGGAGAATAACAGTAGGTGTGGGTGAGTAGAGGGATGGCTAGGCCAGCGATGGGAGTAAGGTGGGGCGGTGAGGCCTACGCGGCAGCAGAGCCGGCCACGGGGAGGAGGGAGCAGGCAGTCCCGCTGGCGCCTGTTTGAGCGGCTGGAGCAGGAAGAGCAGAGATTGAAGAAGCACGACGGCCGTTGGATGGCCATCCAACAGTCACTGCTTGTACATCAACCTTTTTTTTAGGAAAGCCTCAAATTTGTGGAAAACAACATACAACCCTTCTGCCATTATTTCTAATAATTTACAGCTCATTTGCTAACTATTAAGGTTTTTTGGAGCCCATATTCTTTTTGTTAGCATTACAGCCCATATTGTGGCCACATTTAAAAAATTATACGAAATTTTGCATATTTCGGTGCAGTCCGAACTGTTTTTAATCCCAAAATTTCGACTCACATTCAAACTGATTTTAAAAATAAATGTATATCAATATAAAATCCAACAAATTCTCCACGCATAAAAATTAATGTAATTTCAAATCTTGAAATGAAAAAAGATATTTGAAACTAATTGCCGGTTTGATGTGTTTTAAAAATGTACAACCCATTTCTCATTACTGATGGGCCATTTTCTCGGCTAGCCGAATGAAAGCTCTCCTCGTCTTGAAAGATTTGCAGCCCAATAGGCCTGACAAAGCGACTTACTTGGCAAATCACAAAAAAACTGGGTTGTGGCCGTGGACCCAGCTGTCAGCCTCTCCACATACAGTACTCTTCCGATGGAATGTCGTTGACCACGCCACGCCGAGAGCACCAAGGCGGTGGACGACGACAAGGCCTAGGAAGGGGACGACACGGAGCCGGGGAAGACGCGAAAGTGGATGCCCACGCGGAGAGGAGTACGAGGGTTCACTGGTTCGGCTGCGGTGTGAGGCTGCCGTCGCCGCAGGACCTGGCTAGCGGTGGGAGTAGTAGGGGGCGATGAGGCCTCATCGGTAGCACAGCCGGCCACTGGAGGCAGGAGCAGGCGGTCTCCCCGGCGCTGGTTTGGACGACTGGTGCAAGAAGAGCAGCGATTGAAGAAGCAGCAGGACCGTTCGATTCAAATCCAACGGTTACTGCTGCTAGAATCGTTTGTTGACTAAGTTGACAAGATCTGCGTATGCGCCAACTTAGTAGGCCCACAGGTCAGCCTCCCAACCGGTGCGCCCCAGATGTTAGTGGGTGGAATCATTTTTTCGCGTAATAAGGAGGTAGTTGATTGCGTGCGGCCAGGGCAGCGGAGGGAGTAGGGTGGGCCGGGGAAGCCTGCGCGGCATCACAACGGCCACAAGAGGAGGGAGCAGGCAGTCCCGCCGGTGCTAGTTTAGGCGGCTGGAGCAGGAAGATCAGAGACTGAAGAAGAACGTCGGCCGTTGGATGGACATCCAACACTAACTGCTACTAGAATCGTGTGTTCACTGACAAAGCCTTGCGTAAATAAGTCAGGGGAACGAAAAATTAACTAAATATGTGGGAAATTTTGAAAATTCGCAAATTTTTGCTGGGGAACGAAATATTCTTAATCCAAAAATTAATAGCCATACTAAAATAAATTTAAAAATAAATTAGTGCTATGTCATGTTAAATCCAATGAAATACGTATAAGATATCAGTGAAGAACAAAAACAAAAAAAGAAACTTATATCCCATTTGCTATAATTTTTTTTGAATTTTCAACCCCTTTTGATATTACTTTTAACAAACATTGACCATACTCTTAAGCCAGGCCAGAATGCATCCCTCCTCGTCTTGAAAGATTTGCAGCCCAGTAATTCGGAGAAAACAAATAGGCCTAGCTTGGGTATTCTTCAAAAAGAAATACTGGGCTACCTATTTTCCCGAAGAACTGGTGCATGAGCATTTAGCTTTATTTATTTACTTATTTATGTTTAGGGGACCGTGAGCATGTATCTGGCCCGGATTCATGTGATAGCCTCCCTTCCAGTTAATTATGGGCTTCTCTATTGGGCCTTCATCAGTGGGTTGCATGTTATCAACAAGTGGAAAATGTGTTCCAAGTTTCAAAAAAAATGTGTTCCGTACGATAAATAGTATGCGCTACGTATGGTACGGGGCACAAAAGGATAGAACCATGCAACGACTTCCAAAACATTGTGTTTGTCATTTTAACAACACATTTATTCAACCAGCAGACGAAATATACTACTGATTGTATATTGAAAACAGCAGCAGTAGCAACCAGGGCTGGGGGTGCAACAGAAGCAGTAAGCAGGCCAGAAGAGTGAAGACGCAGCTCTCTCTTCCAAACCAAACATCAGCCATCATTACAAAAGGGCTACCAAAAAAGAACAAGTGTATGCACCAAACTAAATAAAGATCCTACTACACCAAGTGTACACATCTAACTAACTGGCTCAGTTAGACGTTACTATTTATTTTTTTCGAAACGGAGGCAAAAGAATTGCCTCATCGATTAATTAATAAGAAGGGAATTGCCTGGTTAATCTACGGAAATCCAGGCTAAAACCGAAGATGTTAGTATTTATTAAGCTGCAGTGGAGTCGCAGATGGAGAGGAGTGGGAAACTTCACTGGTTCGGGTGCGCGGCAGCACAGCCGCGGTGCCGCCCACGGGAGACAGGAGCAAGAATAGAGGTTGAAGAAGGAGCACAACTGCTGGATTAACATCCAACGGTCCAGCTGCTAGAATCATTTGTTGATTAAGTTGACAAAGTCGTGCGTACACGTCCGCTTAGTAGGGCCACAAGTCAGTCACCAAATCTGACGGGTCCCAGCGGTCAACGGGGTGAATATTTTTTTCGCAAAACAAGGAGGCACTTCCTTCCGTGCGAAGATACAGCCGGTGGGTCCCAGCTGTCAGGTGGAGGAAACATTTTTTTCAGCTTAATAAGGAGGAACTTTCCTTGCGCGCGACCATGGACCTCGTGGGTCCCAGCCGTCAGGCTCTCCACGTAAAGTCCTCTTCCGATGACTCTTGTTTGTTGATCACGCCGCACCGAACGCAGCGAGGCGGTGGACGACGGCGAGGCCCCGGACGGGGACGACTCGGAGATGGGAAAACGCTGCAGTGGAGTCGCAGATTGAGAGGAGGAGAAGGGTTATAACTGGTTCTGTTGCGGTGTGAGGCTGTAGTCTGTGGAGAATAATAGGAGGTGTCGAGGGGTGGAGGGATAGCCTGGCCGGCGGTGGGGTAGCACTTCGCAGCGATGCGTGCTAAGCAGAGCTGCTAGCCGCTGGAGGCCGGACCAGGCGGTCCCGGCGACGCTGGAGGAAGAAGACGAGAGATTGAAGGTGCATGCCGGCCATTGGATATCTCTCCCTAATAATAAAGCACGGATTGAGTCTCCGGGTTCACCGTCGCGCATCTTTTGCATAAAAGTCCCTAGGTTTTGGCATATCTAACCCGCAGTCCACCGAGTAAAAAATGATTCGCCAGGTAATTCACCCCCAATTTTCCGCTCTGCGCCGCCACCCCGATGACCGTGCCCAACCACCCGATTCCGCGCCTCTCGCCGGGAACCGCCGACGATGAGGGCCACGCCGGCGATCTCCCCTCAGCCCGCCCACCTCCTCTTTCCTCTCTGTTCTCCTGTTCAGCAGCGACCGCCCAAACTCGCCCCGATCCATGGCCATCTCCTTCCACCCAGCTCCAGTCCGTCACCGGTCGTCCGTGGCACGAGCGCGCGCCTCCTGTTCAACCTCCTCATCCCGCTCCACTCCTCCTGGACTGCCCACGTGCGCCTCCCGAGCCCCCATGGACGCCTTCTGCGAAGCTGCAGTATTGATGGTTGACCGCCGCCATGACCGGCCTGGTGCGCAGCTCCCTGTCGCCATCCCCTGCGCCTCCTCCCGCGTCTCCCCGTATATGTATATATGCATTGCCTGTGCTTGCCACTAACTGAAACGAGCTTAGTCAGTTTCAACATTATTTATTCCGTGAAGAATGTATAGTGTATTTATTTCTTTCCTGCTCCGTCTCAGAGGAAGAAGAAAATATCTGAATTATGTGTTTGAGCTATGAGGAACGCCTGTTATATCATTTATTCTCCTACAAGACATCTTAGTAGCTTTTCTTCATGAAGTTATATTAGAAATAGGTAACTAGCTTCATTTCGCGTAGGACATTCAAGAGTGAGTTGTTTTCTAAGGCAGGAAGGGAAGGTGTAGCGACCCGACCCGAATGGATCAAGTCTTTGTGCTTAAGTGTCATCCCTGGATCGGTATGCTGACACACACAGTACTCGAAGGATTTATAACAGAGGTAAATCACATGTATAAAGTAACGTAAATACTATTACCTCAATCCAATATAGCGGAAGCAACAAGATTGTGGATTCCCATCAACACCAACGGCAAGGTTGAGTGTAGAAATCGTAACCCTAACGTATCACTTACTCGTCGTAAGAAACCTGCAACATTAGACGTTGCAGCCCGAAACGGGTCAGTACATTGAATGTACTGGCAAATTCACACCATAGAGAAAAATGATGAACAATAGCTATCACTACATGCATATATGGCTGGTGGAAAAAGCTCTATGGTTATAAGGTTTTTGCGAAAAGCCAATTTTTCCCTACTACAAAGGAATAAATTTATTTCACTATCATGGTGGTTGTTAAACATTGAGAATGGTTGACAACATTCTCAATCCCAATTAAAAATAATTAAAACCCAACAATATTAATTAAAAGTAACATGATGAGATCAACAGGATAATCCAAGAACTAGATACTCAGGATGTCCATAACCGGGGACACGGCTAATCATGATTAGTTTATACACTCTGCAGAGGTTTGTGCACTTTTCCCCACAAGACTCTATCGCCTCCGTTTGTTTTCTCGCACTACATGGTGTTTGAGAAGACGGATGACCGAGACATAGTCTTTCAGAAGCGCTACCACCTTACGGTGGAGTAGACCGTACCACCTACATCCCCTACATCTGCTAGTCTACCCCTGTAAGAGTTCGCACGACTTAATCAACTATGCCAGAGCCCATAATTGCTTGTGGCGGCACACGGAAGTTTCTAGTATGAATAGTCTTATGATCCCTTTGAACCTGGGTGGCGGTCCAAAAAAAACAGGCAAGTTCTGATAGACATCAGGTGCCTCAATCCACCCAGATGTGTGTTTAAGTTGCCACCTTAGATAAACCATTAAAATTATCAATCTCACATTTGTCATGGATATCACTCACCCAATCCACGTCTACTAGCATAGCATGGCATAATAAGCAAACGTAGAAGTAACTCCCAAGGTTTCATAATAACAGGTAATAGGTACTACCTCATCTACTTCCCATCCCGCAATTTAATTAGATCCTAATCATGCAATGTGTGAGGATTGATCTAATGCAATAAAACTGGGTTGTAGAAAAGGTATGATCAAAGTGTGAACTTGCCTTGCTGATGATCCGCGAGTCCTAGGGTTTTGACGTAACAAGCGGCGCAATCCGGTGATCTAACACAGTCAAAACAACAAGCATACAATAAGTACTCATCTAATGCACAGGTAAAAATCGAACAAGAGAACGAACCAGAAAGTTCAACTTAAGAACTCCGGTTACAAGGAAAGAACAAACCGAACAAAACGACGGAAAACAAACGGCGGAAGAAAACAACTCGGTTCTAGCAAGTTGAAACTAGGTCAAATTTTACCGTAGCAAAAACTTGTTTAAGTTGATTAGACGGAACGGCGGTTTCGAGACGAAACTCCAGGCGCTTGAATCACTTGATTCCGATAAACGAGCGGGAAGAAAAACTAGAACGAAGATCGGATCTGAGATCGCGATCGCGGAATAAATCCGACGAAAAGAAAATAAAAAGAAGAATGGTTAAACGAATGGACGTTCGTTAACCTAGAAGAAATCCGGTGATCACGTTCGTTAGGACGAACGGTCCGGCGAACGGTCATAAGACAACTAAATCGGAAAAGAGAACGAATCTGATCTAGGGTTTCGGAGAAGAAAACCAATCGAAAAACCGATCTAGAAAACCGGAACGGTTTAGCGAAGAACCGGAGAGAAAAACGAATCGGAAAAGAAGAACCGGAACGATTAGAAGAAAACGATCCGATGAATGGAAGAGATGCACGCGGGGCTACCTCCGGCGAGGTCTCCGGCGAGGGGCTCCGGCGGCGTGGGCGTGGGGCGGCGGCGCGGTGGTGCGGCGGCGGCGGTGGGAAGGTGCGGCGGCGGCGGTGGGAAGGTGCGGCGGCGCGGTGGTGCGGCGGCGGCCGTGGGAAGGTGCGGCGGCGCGGCGGTGCGGCGGCGGCGGTGGGAAGGTGCGGCTCTAGGCTTGGGGCTTTGGTTTGATGATTTAGAGGGGGGGTGTGGGAGTATTTATATTGGGGAGGGGGAGATTTTACTTGGGGTAGGGGTCAAGGAATTGGAATAGGAGTAGGAAAGATCTAGAAAAGAAAAGGAATATACGGAAGTAGGACAAAGTCCTACTAGGAAACCTAAAAGAGGCAACGGTGGCGGCGGCTCCTGCCTTGCGCCTGGCGCACGCGGGCGATGGCCCTCCTGGCCGGCGGCTTGGCTTGCGGCGGCTTGGGCCTTTGGCCCAAGTCGCTGAGGACCCTTTTTTTAAACGGTTCCGCGCTCGAAAAAAAACAAAAAAACAGAAAAACAAATCTATCGGACTCCAAATCTAATAAACTAAATTTTCCCCGACTCCTAAAAATGAGTCGAACAAAATGAACTTTACTCCGGGCCTAAAATGCAATTTTTGAAAACGCGCATTTTTCCCTATCCAAACAAAAGGCAAATAAACTCCGACAAAAACCAATGATCCTCTTTTCAAAATTTGAGAAAACTCAAATATGAAAATGACGAAATCTCCAACTCTCTTAGAGGGTCCTTGAGTTGCGTGAAATTTCTAGGATCAACCAAAATGCAAGGAAATATGATATGCATGATGATCTAGTGTATAACATTCCAAATTGAAAATTCGGGATGTTACAAACCTACCACCCTTCAGATGAATCTCGTCCTCGAGATTCGGAGAGGCTAGAAAGAAAAGGTTAGGGTTTGGGGTCTTCTCAAAATCCATCAATCATCACAGGGGTCTGGGGTGCTACCACCCTTAGAAGCATGGTTACAGCTCCATCGAATCTCATATACTTCATCCATATTGTTAACGATGTCGGTCTCCTCAAATCCTCGGAAAATTCCTTCTCTGGCTCTTCCGGTAGTGGCATAACATTTTCCTCAATTCTTTTGTCTTTCATCTTGGTAAGGTTCTTCTGTGACTGGGTCTTCTTAGCTGACGGGTCTGGCGCCAAAACTAAACAACTACCGATATCTCATGGTGGTCAAAAATGTATGATTTCTCCTGCAGGGAATGGGTCTTGGTTGATCCTCACCGTATAACCTACGGTTGGCACAACTGTCGTGTACAAGGGAAAAATACTTATACCATTCTAAGGCTTAAACAAGGTTTTGATCGTCGTCTCTCTACTATAGGTAAGTCACTCAGATTTACCATCCCATATAGCAAGGCGAATAATAAGAGTAAGTCGGTATGGTGATCAATCCATCCCGCACCCAAATCATTACCATGTATACAGTTTAGCGAATCTCGCATACTAACACTAGGTCATCCTCACAAGCATTGCAGAATTTCTCTTGTCGATGGACCAAGTTCGGATATATCCATAGATTCTGCAAGCCAGACAAACATCTGTCGTTTCTTCACAACTCTCAGGTTTTGCGTTACTCCTATAAAATCGTCTATCGATAAAATCGTAACTTATTCCAGGGTTTTTCCTTCAGCAAGATTGTGCTTGTTTCTTGGCAGGTCCTGGGGCCTGTGGGTTATGTCCCATCTCATCGCTTGTAAACCTTGAACTCATCCTCTAGGCAACTGATCATTATTCCAACTCCCAACTTCTAAGTATTCTTAAATCCATCCAATTGTAGTGTCTTCCTTCTTTCTATTGGCACCAAACTAAGACATGATTACTCAGACTCATCCTGGAGTTTCCATTGATCCATATTTCCGACATCATACCTCCTTTATATCCAATAGTAATTCATCTCTTCATCCTCGTGGGATACCCCACATACCGAGGTAAAAACTTATACTTATGAAGTCCATATTCACTTCGTGGAACATCATTATCCTTTCCAGGGTCAAGCGTCCTTACAGGGGAATATTGGCCATCTCTGCATGGCACTTCTTCAACTGGGAAACGTGAAACACATCATGAACTCCTGACAGTCCTTCGGGTGACTCCAATTTGTTGGCCACTTCTCCCATATGCTTCATAACTCGGTATGGTCCTACAAATCTCGGGGCTAACTTTCCCTTAACTCCAATTCATTTAACTCCTCGCACAGGGGACACGTGAAGACATGCTTTGTCTCCAATTTCATAGACTACCTCCTTGAGTTTTTGAGTCTACATAACTCTTCTGTCTGGACTGAGCTACCTTTAGTCTATTCTCGAATCAACTTAATATTATCTTCTGACTCCTTGATCACATTTGGTCCAAACAACTGACGGTCTCCAAATTCATCCCACATACTCTTGGGGTATCACACATATTAAGACAAAACTCGTATTCATTTTGTCCAAAATCCACTCAGTGGAGTATCCTTATCTTTTCCAGGGGTCAAGGGTTCTTACAGGGAAATACCACCCTTAAAATGCTCCAATATTTTATAGACCATATTTCTCATATCTTCGAAAATGGTCAACATCTTTCCTCATAGAGTAACTCATAAAATCCAAATCAGTACCAACACTGCTAACTTTATTGATTCCTCAAATTATTACAATCTCCTGTTTTTCCATTACATGCCTCAACTCAACACCTCAATATAAAGGAAAATGTTCTCACTACTACTACTATATTTCTTCTGTTACAAACTCAACTATTTTTCACAAGTCTCCTTCTCCTTCGGACAAACTCTGGCAAAGTGCCCTACCTCATTACAACAGAAACATATTACTTCTGGCAAGTTTCGTGGTTTCCTTGTGATTATATAGCCTATTTGGGTCATTGGCTTCCTTTTTGGGCAATTGCTAAGGTAGTGCCCTGACTCCTTGCACCTATAATAGGTGACATGACTCAAATCCTTCCTGGAATCCAATCTACTTCTCTTTCTGGACTGTTCCATTCCAATCAGAGCTTCTATTTCCTGTGGGTCATATTCTACTTCCTCCGTCGGGAATTCTACTAGATCCCCATTCATACAATTCTGGGAGAGGTGTCCTTCTTCTCCACATGAATAGCATGACTTGGTGCAGGGTTTAATTGGCTCTTCTTTGGGTGTGTCCTCCACCTCTTTCTTCATCACAGGTTCTTCTAAACTTTCCATAAGGGCTCCTTTCATTTCTTCTTCCTTCTGCTGGATGGTTCTTTGTACCAAGGGGTAAATGTGACACTGAGCAGGGTAGTGGGTAGTCCCTTTGCACAAGAAACAAGTGATCTACCTAGTTGGGCATTCTTCAGCTGGGTGACTTCCTTCACAGTTAGGGCATTCATCCTTGTGTTCTTTATGGTTGTGTCCTCTTTCTCCACAAAGCTTGCATGCACAAGTTTTCTTCATATCCTTTCCATAAGGCTTCAACTTCTGGGACACAAACTGAGACTTTAGCAAAGTTAACTTGAATTCTTTCCAAGTGGTTAATCCTTGCCATTCATTGATGGTTTGGTACATCCTCCACCAAGTAGCAGCACCTCTTTCAAAACATTGAAGAGCATGCTGGGCCATATCTTTTCCGGCTATAGGGTTGTTCACCATATGATCCTCCATACAAGCTCATCTCCATTCATTCTCTATTAGGTCCATGGGTTTTGGGGTGAGACAAGAGAGATCAAGAGATATGCACACAATACAAACAAAGGTTTTGAAAAGACAGGTTTTATTGTGGCTGTCAGAAAAACATCAAACAAATGACAGCTCACAAATGTCGCATCTAACGTAGGTGTATAACAGGGGTTTGGTCTTCTAAAGGTCAATAAATCTTCAAAGTCATCATCTCTTCCAGTTTTTGTTCATGCCTCCAACGGCTTCTTCTCATCGTGCTTGTCCTTCTCAGATTCTTTTGCCAGATCATCTCTGCCTCGTGACATCCTTTAATATTTTTTGGAGTTGCGTTCTAAACTTCTGGGTTTAAAAATCTTGGTATGAACCACGGTCCTAATGTCTTTCAGTTCCTGACGAATCTCCTGTATCTCGAGGTTTTGCTCCTCCAGCTTGGCTACTCCCAGCTTCTGGGTCCTGAGTTCTTCACGAAACGCTTCCTTAACGAATACTGCTTCCTGCAGGTCCATCTTAACTTCTTGATGTAACACTCCAGATCCTGGAGTTACACCAGCTAAGGTTAAAACTTCATCTTGCTGATAGGTGCTCCATCAGCCTTCTACCATCCAATCGTTCCATGCATATGCATGCTTAATTCAGCACGGTGACAATAGCATAAGCGGGCAATGACATCGTGGATAGCCATGTTTCTTCCCTTGTCATTTCCATGAGCTATCATTCCATAGTTGATATCTCCCGCCTTAGGGTTTTCTTGACAAACTTTGAGTCCTATGCTCCATGTTCCAGTCTTTCTCCGATACACCTTGATCTCGGGTATTGACAACTCCCATAGTCTGCCAAGTTCCATAAGGGTTGCCTTCCTAGGTCATACAAATCTGGGAATTCTTCAGAGCCTTCAAATTCTACTTGTCTTCGGTCTTCAACGATTGTAGTTTCCATTATCATAATGTATGGTAAAATCCTCTTTATTCCGAATGGTCTCGATTGTCCGATATTTTGTACATCTTGGAGTGGTCTCATCAGTCGAATCTTTGTGTGGTCAAAAAGGGGGAAGGAGTAGGGTCTCACTAAAGGGAATTTTTTTGAATAAGCTCAGAAGAGAAGACAGGTAAAAGATCCTTTTGAAAGGGAAAGTTGTAGAGAAAAAATCTTTGCCATGGGCTTGCCAGTTTCTAGGGTCACGTCCTACAGTCAACATGTGCTCTGATACCATCTTGTAGCGACCCGACCCGAATGGATCAAGTCTCTGTGCTTAAGTGTCATTCCTGGATCGGTATGCTGACACACACAGTACTCGAAGGACTTATAACAGAGGTAAATCACATGTATAAAGTAACGTAAATACTATTACCTCAATCCAATATAGCGGAAGCAACAAGATTGTGGATTCCCATCAACACCAACGGCAAGGTTGAGTGTAGAAATCGTAACCCTAACGTATCACTTACTCGTCGTAAGAAACCTGCAACATTAGATGTTGCAGCCCGAAACGGGTCAGTACATTGAATGTACTGGCAAATTCACACCATAGAGAAAAATGATGAACAATAGCTATCACTACATGCATATATGGCTGGTGGAAAAAGCTCTATGGTTATAAGGTTTTTGCGAAAAGCCAATTTTCCCCTACTACAAAGGAATAAATTTATTTAACTATCATGGTGGTTGTTAAACATTGAGAATGGTTGACAGCATTCTCAATCCCAATTAAAAATAATTAAAACCCAACAATATTAATTAAAAATAACATGATGAGATCAACAGGATAATCCAAGAAGTAGATACTCAGGATGTCCATAACCGGGGACACGGCTAATCATGATTAGTTTATACACTCTGCAGAGGTTTGCGCACTTTTCCCCACAAGACTCGATCGCCTCCGTTTGTTTTCTCGCACTACATGGTGTTTGAGAAGACGGATGACCGAGACATAGTCTTTCAGAAGCGCTAGCACCTTACGGTGGAGTAGACCGTACCACCTACATCCCCTACATCTGCTAGTCTACCCCTGTAAGAGTTCGCACGACTTAATCAACTATGCCAGAGCCCATAATGGCTTGTGGCGGCACACGGAAGTTTCTAGTATGAATAGTCTTATGATCCCTTTGAACCTGGGTGGCGGTCCCAAAAAACAGGCAAGTCCTGATAGACATCAGGTGCCTCAATCCACCCAGATGTGTGTTTAAGTTGCCACCTTAGATAAACCATTACAATTATCAATCTCACATTTGTCATGGATATCACTCACCCAATCCACGTCTACTAGCATAGCATGGCATAATAAGCAAACGTAGAAGTAACTCCCAAGGTTTCATAATAACAGGTAATAGGTACTACCTCATCTACTTCCCATCCCGCAATTTAATTAGATCCTAATCATGCAATGTGTGAGGATTGATCTAATGCAATAAAACTGGGTTGTAGAAAAGGTATGATCAAAGTGTGAACTTGCCTTGCTGATGATCCGCGAGTCCTAGGGTTTTGATGTAACAAGCGGCGCAATCCGGTGATCTAACGCAGTCAAAACAACAAGCATACAATAAGTACTCATCTAATGCACAGGTAAAACTCGAACAAGAGAACGAACCAGAAAGTTCAACTTAAGAACTCCGGTTACAAGGAAAGAACGAACTGAACAAAACGACGGAAAACAAACAGCGGAAGAAAACAACTCGGTTCTAGCAATTTGAAACTAGGTCAAATTTTACCGTAGCAAAAACTTGTTTAAGTTGATTAGACGGAACGGCGGTTTCGAGACGAAACTCCAGGCGCTTGAATCACTTGATTCCGATAAACGAGCGGGAAAAAAACTAGAACGAAGATCAGATCTGAGATCGCGATCGCGGAATAAATCTGACGAAAAGAAAAGAAAAAGAAGAACGGTTAAACGAACGGACGTTCGTTAACCTAGAAGAAATCCGGTGATCACGTTCGTTAGGACGAACGGTCCGGCAAACGGTCATAAGACAACTAAATCGGAAAAGAGAACGAATCCGATCTAGGGTTTCGGAGAAGAAAACCGATCGAAAAACCGATCTAGAAAACCGGAACGGTTTAGCGAAGAACCGGAGAGAAAAACAAATCGGAAAAGAAGAATCGGAATGATTAGAAGAAAACGATCCGATGAAAAGAAGAGATGCGCGCGGGGCTACCTCCGGCGAGGTCTCCGGCGAGGGGCTCCGGCGGCGTGGGCGTGGGGCGGCGGCGCGGTGGTGCGGCGGCGGCGGTGGGAAGGTGCGGCGGTGCGGTGGTGCGGCGGCGGCGGTGGGAAGGTGCGGCGGCGGCGGTGGGAAGGTGCTGCGGCGCGGTGGTGCGGCGGCGGCGGTGGGAAGGTGCGGCGGCGCGGTGGTGCGGCGGCAGCGGTGGGAAGGTGCGGCTCTAGGCTTGGGGCTTTGGTTTGATGATTTAGAGGGGGGTGTGGGAGTATTTATATTGGGGAGGGGGAGATTTTACTTGGTGTAGGGGTCAAGGAATTGGAATAGGAGTAGGAAAGATCTAGAAAAGAAAAGGAATATACGGAAGTAGGACAAAGTCCTACTAGGAAACCTAAAAGAGGCAACGGCGGCGGCGACTCCTGCCTTGCGCCTGGCGCACGCGGGCGATGGCCCTCCTGGCCGGCGGCTTGGCTTGCGGCGGCTTGGGCCTTTGGCCCAAGTCGCTGAGGACCCTTTTTTTTAAACGGTTCGGTGCTCGAAAAAAAACAAAAAAACAGAAAAACAAATCTATCGGACTCCAAATCTAATAAAGTAAATTTTCCCTGACTCCTAAAAATGAGTCGAACAAAATGAACTTTACTCCGGGCCTAAAATGCAATTTTTGAAAACGCGCATTTTTCCCTATCCAAACAAAAGGCAAATAAACTCCGACAAAAACCAATGATCCTCTTTTCAAAATTTGAGAAAACTCAAATATGAAAATGACGAAATCTCCAACTCTCTCCGAGGGTCCTTGAGTTGCGTGAAATTTCTAGGATCAACCAAAATGCAAGAAAATATGATATGCATGATGATCTAGTGTATAACATTCCAAATTGAAAATTCGGGATGTTACAGAAGGAAGCAATGCAAGTGAGACACTTATATAATTCATTTGACCACTCTTCTTTTCTTCAGGTTCTTATTGGTCTCTTCTTTGGATGAACTTTCTGAACACAATCTGAAGCTTCCAAGAAGCAAATTCCATACTCTACTACTGACTTGCTTTCCGGTGTTCTGGTGAGAGAAAATTTAGAAGCCAAGTTGTGCTATAGGACATAGGTAAACCTGCTTATCTCATTTAACTTATGTTCTTGGAAACTATCGTAATATCTTCCTGATGCTTCCTATTATGTTTACACATACCACTCTATGGCAACGTGAAGATATAATATGCCAAGGAGCTAAAAAAGGCGCTTGTTTTATGAGTGCTCAGGCTCTGGTCTGACCTGTGCGGGCAAAGTTGAAAAATGGTCGTATGAGCCGAGTCACAAGGAACAAAGGATTTCTTCAATGAACTAAGGGAGCATTCGACATGTATCGTGTATGTGTACATGCACATTTAGATGGAATGTGCTTATGTTCTAGGGAAACATTGTTTGTGCTTTATTTGATATCAAAGAAATATTGGCAGGTTCCTATGCTTCCATCATTAGGGTTAAGCCATATTTACTGAAATTTTTCTAGAGCTATTCCCATAGCCCTGACAATGAATTCTAGAAGCTATGTATTTTAGGCAAGATCCATCAACGGCGAGGTACCTGAGTTTGATGCAATTCAGGAGAAGCTGATGCCTAACAAGTACACCACAACAAACGTCCAAGTGATTCTCCTGACCACGGCGGGGTACCCGGGTCCAATGTGATTAAGAGGTGCACATGACAGTAGCAGAGTTGATCAGCTCCAAGCAGCTTTGCAATCGTATACATATGTTCTCACCACAATTAACTACACGTAGGCTCTCTCTCCCTCCTCTCCAGAGAATTTGACAAATGTTGTTATCAAGGCATTTTGTTCTTCTAATCGATTCTAGAATAGATAAACATGTACTATGTGTTTCATATGAACTGTTAAGAACCCAACAACATATGGTTATTTCATCAATCTTATCAACTTTTAGTTAATGGAATTATCTATTGATTGTAGTATTAAGTTTGCTTGTGTTTTCGGCTAAAAGAAAGGAAAAAAAGGAACAACATACATTTCTGCATTGCTTCATCCTTGCGGCTGAGAGAGGCATGCGTTCTCCTGTGAAGAGTGCATAAATTGTTTTTATTGGCTTGATATTTATTTATACTAGCTAATTTGCAGGTCTTACAATTAATACTAATCTTTAGGCATAGGACCAGGACCACGTGGATTGCATCATCTGGTATATCTCAATGGATTATGCTTTTCTTTTTTCCATGTTACTTGGTGTTACGTTTTGTTTCTTGCCTGACCACCATTTTCTTTTGGCATATCCTAGGTTTATGAAATACTGAATAATGTTGTTGATGAAGCTCAAGAAGGCTATGCTACTGAGATTAATGCAGTCCTTCATGATGAAAGTTCAGTTAGTGTAACTGACAACAGCCGTGGGGTATGCAGTTCCTAAAACCTATGAAAGACTTCCTGAATGTTCAGTTTTGTGCTGCTGCACGGTGTTGAACACCCTGAACATGGCGATTTCAGGGCCTATATGATGGTAGATGTCTGGGCCCATGGCTGCGAGCTCGGCCATATAGGCCCTTGAAAACTGATGACGACACCTCTCTTCGGGCAGAATGTTATTGACGAGCACAATGCCGTGACAATTTTCAGAGTCATAGACCCGCTGGGAATTAGTGTTTGCATTTTTTTATGATGTCTGAACTTTAGCGGACAATATTCACTCACGCATGGCACATGTGTTAAACCAGACGGCTGTTAGTTGGAAAGTTATACGAAATCCGAAGGAATCCAGCCTTCAAGTGTATCACTCATTATATCTCTACTCTGTTCTTCTTTACTCTGCTTTTCAAGAAGAAGGTGGATTGGTGGCCATTTCCTGTATGCAGGGGGATGGCAACGACTGTTCCTTGGTTGAAGGATGCAATGCATCTCGCTGAATTTCAAGCTGTACGATTTTGGGTCTGCCTAGATACCTATGCAAGGGAGAAGAAATCTACAAGTTGGGTAGAAAGCTAGGCATGATTCTAAGTAATACTCTTTACTTGGTACTTGATGATTACTCTTTACTTGGTACAAGGTACTTGATGATTCTAATATAGTCTGACCTACTGCAGATAGTAGTTTACATACATGCCTAAATGTGTTGGAGATGCATTGCACTGTGTTTCATAGGTGGCCGTGACCGTGAAGGGTGACTAAAAGTAATCCATCATCACATCAAGTTTTTGGAATTCCTTGGATCAAAAATAGATCAAGATGCATCTGGTTAAATTTCAGGGGTCGAAATCGATACAGATACAAAATGGCTCAATGAAAGTTGTAGTATCTGCATACTCTTTGTTGGTATATAAATCCTGGCTCCCCTAATACTTTATTCCCATGTAAAATAGCTAATTCATGCATTACTTTGGAGTGCACATGTCAGTTAAGAAAGGAGACGGAAAGTTATATATAGTGATCTGTATTGCTTACATCTAATATACAATCTATACATGATGGTTTTGAATTATGTGCTCATGGTTGTACAATCGCCTTTCAACTGAATTACAACCAAAGTGTTCATCTTGGCTACTTCTGAACTTCTGCACAAATTAAATGGTGGAGTATGGCCACTACCAGCTACATGGTAAAATGTGGTAGCCTTAAATTGTCTTCGGTTTAGTCCCTTCTGTTTTATTGTGTTCTACATAAGTCTATGAGCCTTATGTCTCAATAAAATAAAATGTGTGAGAATAGGACTGAAAATCAAAGCTATTCATCATTTCGTGTGGGATGTGAGTCTGGTTGAAACTTGAGTATACCAACTGGAATTTTTCTGTTTGTCAAATGGAAAAATAGCCTACTCGAGGGTGTTTGGCCTTTTGTGCATCACCAGCCAGTCGCTGCGCTCACACAAGCATCATATTTTGGTCTGGCATCAAAAGTCCAAGCATACAAGTGTTACAATTATTTATAGCAATATGAAATATACTTAACATTATATGCATAGATAATCACTCTTCTTTTACGTTATTAAACAAGAAATTCAGGCATTTGCCATTAACCACAAATTAAGAAAAATGAATAAAGGTCTAATTTGCCTCCATTCACAGTTTTATCTGGTCTAGTTTGGCAATGTATTAGATATTGTTCTACTGGTCATGAAACAAACCATGTATAGAGCTAGGTCGAGGCGAGGTGGAGGATTCATTAGTATAAGTCAGGAAATGCCCATCAAAGAAATGGAAGCTGCTTGGCTAAAGAAGTTTTAGGGTGGTGCCTTAGAGCATCAAGCGGTGATAATGTCATCACATCTTAGAATTTCCCAATGGTCTTCTAAAAATTCTTCTGGACTATTTTCACCAATCAATCTCAAGCACGACCTCATCATCAATGCGACAGGTATGTGGTTAGCAGAAAAAAAACTAAAAGTGCCTTCCTTCAGGCCATGACCCCTGCATGTTGCATGTCCCTTATGTCTTTACCAAAGGCCATGAGGGCCATTTAGTGCAGTACATAACATACAATGATCTTCCACATTAAGTCTTGCACATAAAAAATCTAGGCAGCAGTTCATTATTAATATTGTGCTAGATTTCTATTTCTTTTTTTTGCGTTCTGGTTCAATTTTGTTTTGAAAAAAGAAATAGTACTCATGACAACATACTACGTTTTGGCCGAAGAATATTTCGGAGTGTCCCTTAGGAAATCAAGAGGAGATAACGCCATCAAATTTAGGTTTTCCAAATGGCTTTTTAAAAGTCCTTAACTCATTCTCACGTATGTTTGCACGATGGATCTCAGGCACAACTCATCGACGATTTCCACATAAGCTTGGAACCAATTAAGAATTGCATCGCTTGGACGCACAAGAGAGTCTGATGTTACGAGAGCACATGAAGACAAGGTAGCTAATGTTCTTGCTCAAGATGTCAACCACATCCTCATAGCCTGATTCTCGTGCCTTTCATGTTGTGTTCTCCCGTTGCAACGCACGGGCCGGTTGTGGATGACACAATCATTTGTTGACCAAGTTGACAACGCCCTGCGTAGGCTTCGACCTATTGGCCCACATGTCAGCCTGCAAAAATGTGGCATATATTTAACCCATGTTTTCTAGAATGTACAGTCCATTTGCTGGGCTGGGTGAACAAATAGTTTCGCGTCAATCAGGCCCATTTATATTTTCTAAGAAATCCCAGCCCATTTGCACTTCCTTGAAATACACGTATTAGGTGGACTCGTTATATATACTCCCTCCGTCCAGAAATACTTGTCATCAAAATGGATAAAAGGGATGTATCTAGATGTATTTTAGTTTTAGAGACATCCCTTTTTGTCCATTTTGATGACAAGTATTTTCGGACGGAGGGAGTATAATGTTATGTTAGAAGGAGCAATTAATATCAAAGAATAAACCGGAAAGGCACATTTTTTTATATATATAATTAAGAAATTAGCGAGTTATTGCTCAAAATAAAAATGAGCGTGTTATTATTAAATTGGTCCTTAAAATCTTCGCAAGCTTTTGTACGCAATCACTAGGATTTTCCTTGCCTGTGAGTCAAAAACAACCAGGATTTTCCTTGCCAACTTCCGTTAAATATTTACTTTTATAAGTTGGGATGTTTTTATAATGTATATATAAGTCTCTATAAAATATACGATAATAGTAATAATATAAATATATATAATGTGGTTAGAAGGGAAAACATAAATTCGACACAGCATTATTTTTATAAGAGACCTGCGTTTTATACCCCACAGTAGGCATACTAACAAGTTCACACACAAATACAACAGAAAAGGTCAACACTCATATCGAACTCAGGTTCACAGGACACGTTCATATCCATAGCCAACATTCACAATCAACAACTCAAAAGATTCATATATACACAAGCTCAGCATATCTATGCATCCAAATGATTGATAGATCACACGACAATATTCATACATAATTTACAAAAAGATTCGGATATACACATGTTTAGTATGTTTATGCATCCAAATGATTGAGATCACAGCCAATATGATCCATGGACGAATTTTAATTACCTAGGGTACAGACTGGTAAATGGTGTTCAATCGGAGGTACTTCTTGCTAAAATTAGTTCTTGTACGAGTAAACTTTCAAGTACATAAGAGGCAGCACAGACAATCTGAACTTTGCTTGTAGGTTTATCCTCAAATAGTGGCCTCGTGCCCAGGGAGGTTTGAGCAACTTGGCCACTACTTTCATCCAACCAGTGTACTGGGTCATCTTGGTCCTGTATCTCGCCAAAATTCTACATTGAAGACGAGAAAGGAGGCGGTTGAGAAAATGAACCACCCAAATTTTTTGTGCAGTTCAACTGAAATGGAGCATCCTTGGCGTGCAGACTGATTAAGTGCCAGATGAATATACACGTCAACCAACTTGTCTGGAATCTTTAGACTCCATGCCATATAGTTCGCTACCATATGTGCCGATAACCAAAAGGCACAAGTTGGGACCAAAGACTGGACTGCGTTTTTCTTGGCTATGCACCAAGCAATATTTTTGGCGTTCACTCTCCTAACACTTGGAGTTTGACAATTGGTTGACGCTGGTTGATACTCAAATGAATATAGGCACTTCTTGTCAACATCGATGCTTGTCTGAGTGAACTTTGGAGTACATAGCAGCAACATAAGTACCTATCCATCCGATCATTTTGTGCAGTTCTACTGAAATCACCCGATGTAATGATTTGCCTGTGAGTTCAGGCTCCAAATTACTCCTTTATGAAATCGGCAAACAGTAGCATAGTACCAAATTACCAATACATATGACAGGCACAATAATCAGGATAAAGACCAGTACCAACCTGTGTGAGGTAGCATATCAATTACTATTTCCTTTGACTGGAAGCCGAGATAAGCCAAGCGACTGACAGCAAAGGAAGAAAGCATGCGGAGTTTAGCGACTGGCAGGAAAGGACGGAAGCTGTCGAGGCAATGAAGCACCCAAAGTTTTTGTGCAGTTCCACCAAAATCGAGCATCCCTGTTGGCACATATATTGAGAGAGTGAGATTATTGTAATAGTGGGACTAGTTTATGAAACATACACTAACAAATAGAAGCACCCTCATTATCTTAATGGGTAAAGTTACCAACATAGTAGTCTTGCTTAAAGAAAGGTATTAGTTTATTTAATCAGTGCCAATTAGCTCAACTCAACACTCAAAGCATTGCCATTTATCATAGGTTGCAAAACTTTAACGTGCAAATATAAAGGAGTTTCTCATGACAGTAGCATGATACAAATAGAGATGACAGCAAACTAATATGGATGAAGGCCTTAGGCCCGTGCCAACCTGAGAAAAAAAAGCTTATTCATGTAGTCCCATAAGAGATGATAAAGCACTCACTGGAATCACACAATAGTATATATTTTTGTGCACTTCAAATGTATGGTTGAAATCACTCTTGTTTACCAGTGCTGAGATTATATCGAAAGATTATCAAGAACTTACAGCAGAGTTAAAGCACTGGCTGGGATACAGTTCATTGTATTGTCTTGTGTAGTTCCATTTAATGTATGATTGGCACAACATGATCCCTGTTTGCACAAGTAGGAACAAGGTGAAACCTTCATTAGCTTAGTGAGAAAGGATAGGAAGACATTAGCATATTACTCAACCAGTAGCATCAAATTCATGATGGACAATACGCAAAACATTGCCTCATTGAACCAATGGCAATAAATTGACATGCAAAACAATAGCACTATTATGTCATGACACTAATAATATTCCCTCCCTGCTCCACCACATGATTCACCTCCATAGACAAACATACACACGTACATGATTCATCATAGGGTCCTACTAAAGATTTGTTTAACTCCAACAGGAAAATTAGGTAGTAATAAATTAGTGGTACTTAAGTACTCCTAATTAATTAAGTGAGACAGCAGAAGTGGAAGGGCTCCCTGGAGGATCGTCTCACATCTAAGGTAGTCATTGCTGGAGCCCTTGAATGGCCTCGACTGAGGCCTCTGGCTTCAGCAAGATCGCCTTGGCACTGTTTATTATTCTTCTTCTTCCTCTTCATGCTCTGTTTCTCTTTCTCCTCACCAGTTGGTGAAACCAAGTACATGATTGGCCTTCTAATTCAGAATTGGTTTTGTCAGTGAGGGAGTACAAGTGTACTAGTAAAAAACAGCATCATTTTCTCATGGCAGTCGGAAAATAGAGATGAACACATGCATTAAATATCATTCTTACATAAAGGAAGGTTATGGCGCCAATATGGATGATGAGGATTGAACACCGATCTCCCTTTGTGCAGTTCCACCAAAATGAACCAACTGTTCCATTCTAACATTCTAGTTAAACAGCACAAAAGTCACTTGTTTTAAGAAGAGTTTTGTGTAGTGCACCAAAAGGTCACAACAGCAACCGGGTGAATTGGATATCCCTGTTTGCACAAAAAGGCATAGAGGAAACAGTCAGAGTCTCAAACAATTACAGGCAAAAACATTTGGCTAGACTTGTCATGGCTTATAACAGTGGGTGCACCAGCAGTCTAGCACCATGTACGTAAACAGGGGCATAAAGTGGTGATTCATAGTTTGTTGCCCTGAGAAACAAACATCCAAGAAACATATCTGGGTTGGTCCCATTTTTGTTCACTCTAGCCACCTACTCCTATGTGTGGATAGCAAATCTAGTCCTGGTCATACCACTGTGTACAGTGTTACCCCTATATTTCCCTTTTCTACCAAGAGACCGGTTGGATGACCAGTCTGTACTACTTTCACCCCCTTTCCTTCCTGTTTGTACCAAGTCCGATGTACATACTAAATTCCCCCACCCCCACTTTATTTCTTGTTTGAACCTAGTACTCCCTCCGTCCGGAATTACTTGTCATCAAAATGGATGTGTCTAGAACTAAAATACATCTAGATACATCCATTTCAATGACAAGTATTTTCGGACGAAGGGGGTACAAGATTCGACTCCATGAAGTAGCTTTACCTCTAACAATAGAAGAAGAAAAATGTGACGTTGGACCATCCGATCAAGAGGGGCTGAGACGTAGAAAATGATGCACATGCAGCAACGTAGCAAGCTGGGGAAGTTTAGCTAAGGTGGTTTTGAACGAAGATATACCTAAAGGTCGTCGGGATGTGGATAGGTGGGCGGCGGGAGGCCGGATCCGCCCACAGGCAACGATGAAGGGATCGGAGGACCTCCCGCGTCGGCGCTCGGCCAGAGATAACGGTGTGGCCGGCAGTGGGTCTCCTCCCTCTCTGTCGACGACGGCCTAAACGCTGCCCCTCCTCCCCTTCACCGGCGGAGGGGGATACGTCCGGATCTGTAACCAACAGTGAGGATAGAAAGCCAGTGTTTTTTGAAGGGAGAAAGACAGTGTTACTACCCCTATCTTGTTTAAATCCGGAGAGGATGAGAGTGTGTGAATAGAGCAACCCTAGCAAGCAAGCGTGGAGGCTCCGGCCTATATATATATATACGTAGTGAGCAACCCTAGCAAGCAAGCAACCCCTATCTTCGTCAACTCGTACAAGACCGAGAAATTTGATTACTACAATGCCCTCTCCCTCACGGAATGAGCTCCGGTGCCTTAACTGCACCTGCCTTTGGCTGCATGACAGGAGGGCCAACCACCTGTTGGGCCCAACTGTCATGGACGCAACGGTAGGAGCAGTAAGTTGAAGCTTTCGCTATCCCTCCTGCACGAGGTGGGCGGACATGCAGCAGTGGATTCGATACTGTAGAAGTAGGAGTAACATCATTATTGTTCGTCTTCTCGAAGAGGCGAAGAGCCAGGCGCAACCCGAACGTGGCAGTTGCGAACGCTCGCGTGGTGCGGTTCCTTGGAGTACTAGCCAGGCTCTTGCATGAGACAAAATTGCTATTGTTTAACAATTAAACTCCATTATCCATTGGTTGATACTCATTCTGCATAGGTCCACGCGCTTAGCACCATTTCCTCCTGGGGTCACCAATGTTTATTTGCTATTTAATAGCATTGCATGCAATGAACTAGCCATTGCAAGTCATTAAAAGCATGCACACCTCTCATCTGTTATTGGTTGATATGTCAAGAAACAAGAAACAAGGTAGAAGTTAATGCACCGCGCCTAAGTGTTTTGGGACTATTTGGTTTTCGTAAGATGACTTACACACCTAGACGGAGGGGGTAGTATAGCCCTGTAAACCGGAAAGGAGTATTTGCCTTTTTAGAGATTTCAACAAGTGACTAGACTACACCGTGTGCAGTACTCCCTCCCTTCCGGTTTATAGGGCTCAAATCTCATGAACCAAGGCATTTTGCGATTGGAGGAATGTATCTCGTACTTTACAAAACTACCCTAATTAAACTCATGCATTAATTACGTAGTTCTCTCGTTTTCCTCTCCGCCTTGGTCGCGGTGCACAATATTGAGCACTCCTATATGACTAGCCGCTCTATCTACATGCAGGACATTTCAAAGCATCCGGGCCCGTGTGCCATCCACCAAATCACAACGAGGTGCTACAGTCAAGACTCACCTGTAACCCCGGTGTGGCCGTCATGACCCGTCATATCACAAAACCCACACCTTTACCAGCAGTGAAAAGGTGGCCTCCAAGTTGGACTAGACGAAGCAACCATCATTTCACTGGAACGCTCGTTCAAGCCCTTTCTTCCCTTTCTTGAAGAAAACCTCACTCCAGGCTACTCACTTCTGCCATTTTTCTTTTGTACCGACGAAGGAAAGGTGGGCGAATCAGTTATGCTGCTATATTTTCATTCCAAGAATCTTCTTTTTGCGAAGCACCGACCGATTCTCACATCCTATTCTTTTCCCGTTTTCATTGCGATTGTGGTTTCCTTTCGATTGCTTTTTGTTTGTCAGTTCATTGATGGATCCTGGAGCACTAGGAAAAGAGTTGCCGGCGGACAACCCATTGGACACAGCGATCTCCAGGAAGCGAGCACCGACCAACGAGTTGACCATGTTGGCGGGCCAACCCATGGAGACGAAGAACTCCAAGAAACAAGCATTGGCCAAAGAGTTGAGGACGTTAGCGGACGAACTCCTCAAAGGAAGTTGGAAGAACGGCAAGGGCCCCACTGTGCCTACCCCAGGAACTTTGATTGCCACCTATGTGAGGTTCAAGACCGAGTTTGAGGAGATAGTCACCGTTGAGAAGCAGTATTCCCCTGGCAAGGTGATGGCCCCCATCGAGGACGAAGAGATGGCCCCCGGAGGGATGAGATCCCCTGGTGAGCTGCACAAGGTAAAAAATAATGGCTTATTACCATAGTTGTAGTTTTTGATTATTTGCAATGTGCTTGCTAACATGTTAGGGTTGTGCAGGTGCCGGTGGACGTCCTTGATGATTCCGATGTCGTGGCCCGTCCTGTTGGCATCGCCTCGGAGATCGATTCCGATGCCGCTGTCCATCCTGTGGACATCGCCCTAGGGATCAATTCCGATGTCGCGGTCAGTCCTGCGGACATCGCCCCAGAAATCGATTCCCATGCCGCTGTCTGTGCTGTGGTCATTGCCCGAGAGATCGATGACAAGAAATAGTTGGTCGCGCTAATCCTTCAGGGTAGTTTGCATTCCCTGTGTTTAATTACCAGAACGATGCATGTTATCAAACCATCTTAGGGCTAGTGCACTGTCTTGTGTGGGCGGATCTTGCTATTTTGTTTGATACTGAATCATGCGATGAATCATGCGAACCCTCTCTGAGTTATGGAAACAGATGTATCCTCACCAGCTTTTGATGTAATATATGGCATGATTAGATGTAAGTTTGAACTGTTTATTGTATCAGCAGGGCTTGTTTGATGATTCTTGGTGTTAGTAGGCTAGCTACTGTGCGAGGTATAGTAGTTGCAAAACACTCACCGAAGAGAAACGTTGGGCTGATGAGCTCGTGGTACGCTTATACTTATCCCTCGTCGATCAACCAATAGCCCTAGCTCCTAAAATTGTAGGCTTAGCGATCGATGACCTAGGCGGGCTAGTTTGGCCTAGTGGGTTTCAGTGATATGACATGCAACACAAAATCATAGCAGTGCAGAGACGTACTCCCTTCGTTCCAAAATAGATGACCTAGGCAGGCTCGTTTTCCCTAGTGGGTTTCAGTGATATGATGTGGTACAGTGCCGTCCAGTCTTCGCGTGTGGTAGCAGTATTGCGGGTGCAGTAAGTTTTCTTGAAGAAGCGGAATTCAACAAAGTCATGATGGTTCCTTCGTCCGAACAACTTACAGTGGGAAAGGTTGGGCCTGCGATACGACCGGGGTAGACCAGGATAATTTTGTGCATGGCAGGTGGACCAGGATGGTCGACGTCCCACATGTCGGCGAATGAAAGTATTCTTTCCGATATAGAGGACGAGCAACGAGTATTCATTGTCTATTTTTTTATGAAAGCTATTGTCTCCACTATTACGACGGAGGAGTGTGAAACACGACAACCCAGTGAACTTGGCATGTGCACCACTCCCTCCTTCCTCATGTAATGCCTAGGTTACAACTTTTCCTCACTTTCTCTCTATATATTTCCTCTCAAATGTTTTTACCTTTCTTTTTTAAGACACAATTGTTTTTATGCCTTTTTTAGAATTATTTTTTTATACCTAGGAGCACGTGTAGAGACGGGCTCTTGCAGAGCCCACTCCTTGACTTTGTCAATGCCTCTCTCTCCCCACATAAGGAGTACTACTTGCTATGCATGCATGCGGCAGGCAGCTGGCGTCTTGAGGGGCCAGGGCAGTGAGAGCAGGCTCCGGAAGCGGTCCGGACTCTAGCATAATTTTGGTTTTTACAGAATTTCTTTCTCCATTGACAGGTAGGCCCGCGTAGATAGATAAAGAACACGAATTGATGAGGCGCATGCGGACTGTTTGACTGGTCAACCCGACAAATACGGAGCTATACGCTAAGCCAGTGACCGTATAATCACCATATCTCGTATACAATGATCGAAGTGAGCTATCAAGACAAGTTTGATGACCGCCAATGCATTTTACTCGGTAATAAATGACCAGGATTGAAGGGGAATCCAAATTTGCTTCGTCTTCTGTCCTTGATCTCTTGACAAACCAATGCACTATACGGTTGTCCGGCCACACCACCCCAGAGCTCTCACCAAGCGTCGTTCATGCCACCGCGCCGCACACTAACCGGTAAAGCAGCGATGGCATCCCGTCGCGCCGAGTTCCTCGCCGCCCACGACCGCACACAAAATGGTAGGGAAGCGATGGCATCCCACCGTGCCGAGTTCATCGCCGCTCGTGACCTCACAACTATGTGGGAGGAATTTGAAGATGCCAAGGCCGAATGGGCGGTAGAGCAAGAGGCGGCCAAAGCCGCACAGAGGGAGCGGAAAAGTCAGAAAGCACTCAAGAAAAGAGAGGCCCGCCGCCGCAAGAAAGAAAAGGATGCACGCGCTGATGCGGAGAGGTCGGCGGAGATCCATGGTGGGGTGTCGCCGACAAAGCCGGGAAGGAGAACGACGGCGTCTGGCGAGCATGTGAGAAGTAGTAGTACTAGTAGTTTGTGTGTGTGTGTGTGTGTGTCTGAGTACGAGCATGTACCAGTACTACTAGTTAGTACTGCAGTTTTTAGAGCAAATTACCAGTACATTAGCCTAGACTAAATGGAAAAATTCCTATCCTAAGCATCAAATGGCATCTCTTTCTCTATAGGAATTGAGATGCATGTCATCTCACTTCCTATGATTTTCATATTCCTATCCTATGAATGAAAGGAGGCCTCTGTTGGAGTAACTACTGTAGCTAGCAGTACTGCTGGTACAGTAGTTTTCTTCAAGAAGCGGAATTCAACGAAGTCATGATGGTTCCTTCGTCCAAGCAACTTCAAAGTGGGAAGTGGGCCTGTGATTTGACGGCTCATTAGTCATTGTTACTGCAGCGCGACGACCTGGGTGACTCCCTTGGAGTTCTGCGTGCATGGCAAGTGGGCCAGGATGGTCGACATCCCACATGTTGGCGAACGGAAGTATTCTTTTCGATATCGAGGAGCAAGGAAACCGCGTGGTATAGTATCACTGCTGATTGGTTCGCAAAAAATAGTATCACTGCCGATTTATAATTATTTTTTATTTCTGATGAATGCTAGCGTTTCAACTCTTATGATGAAGGGTGCCAAACACGGCATGTGCTGGATGTCCCACACGTCAGCGAAAGGAGTGGGACATGAACAGCGTGGTAGAGCCTAGCATAAAAAACAGCGTGGTAGAGCGTCTCCACTTCTAGGTCGGAGACCACACGTAGTAGTACTTAGTGGTATGAACGATACAAAGTGCGACCTGGAGACAAAGACATGTCTAGTTGGAAGGTCTCGGGCACATACACGTAAACAAATATAAAAGTTAATGTGTGCCTCCAACTAATATAGTAGTAGTAGAGTACTTAGGCATGTACTCCATAACATCACCGTGCATTGCACGTACAACATTTAGTGGTAGTACATAGTAAGAGACAAATGCCGCCCAAGAGTTCCCTTCTTGACCTACTTTTGGGTGTTTGGTAGAGTGTATGGAGGGTGCATGAGTCCACACTAGTTTAGCACAAATACACTAGAAGCATGCATGAAGAGAGCATGCATGAAGAGGGGTGTTGAGTTGAGCAAGCATGAAGAGGGAACAACTATGTTGAGACGAGAACGCAACCAAACACACCCTATATGCCACGCATGTTCATACCATTTGTGCCTTGCTACTTCACTTACTGCGCTACATTACTCAGGTTCGTACGTCCACTCCTGGGTACATGCTCGTCTCGTAGTTCCAGTCCCACGTGTTCTTCATATAGATGGAACGATCCTTGCATAACACGTGCACCTTGATGCTAGCTGTCTCGTGTGTTGGCAAAAGGATGAACAAAGCTCACGTAAAAAAATAGAGTGGAAGAACATAGATTCTGAACGACCGGGAAGGAGCAAGGAACCTTGTGGTGGAGCGTCTGCACTCATAATATTTAATATTATTCAGCGATATAAAATTAACCAATCATCTCCACAGTGGACTGGAAGAGTACGAAACATGGCAGCCCAGTGTAGTATCATAGTAGTACATGGCTAACCCACGCTATCACCATATATCTTGGTTTCCGTGCGACACCTATCTCTAGTAATCTAGCAGCCTGTATCGCTTCTCCCTCCTCGTCTCTATAAAAGTGCGGCGGGCTGGCGTTTCTGCCGTCTATTGAGGTCGGTTAACTATCACATGCTAGCGACATGCCAATAGCATTCTAAAAAAATTCCTTTCACGTTCCGTTTTCAAAAAGAAAAAAATCCTTTCACGTAAGAATTTGCCTGTATGCTTTGAGCAACTTGCATGTCCTATACTGCTCCTGTTTGATACTCTAACTTAGCTAGAGGTTAGACTAACTCATGACTAACCTTGAACAAACTGTAGCCAAAGAGGTGTTTGGGTGACAGGGTTAGATTGAAAATAAATGCACTTCATGGAGAGAGAAAAGTGATTTTTCAGTGGTCCCAATGAGAACTATCTCCAGTTAGCACCTCTTGGGTGAGATAGTTTTTTTTGGTGGGTTCGGTGCAACTTGCTCCAATTTAAACCTTCATGCTTGGATAGTTTAGGGCTATTTGAGCCCCAACTAGCTCAAACTAACTCTAACCCATGGATCCAAATAGGGCCTATGACCAGTCTCGACGTGGAGCAGTCGCGTGCACCAGGAAGCGGTGCTCTCTCGGCCGTCACGCCACTTCAAAGCCAGCGCCAGTGAGAGGTCGCCTCCGCTCTGGCCGGGCATTAATGCGGCACTGACGCTCTAGGGCGACGCTGACCGTTTCACGCGGGAAGCGCGCGCTGGCAAGGGAGTATAGGTTTTGAACCGTTTCAGGTGTAGTACTGGTAGTTTGCAAAACTACTCAATTATTGCACTCAGTTTCCTAAGAAATTGTGGTAAAAAACGTTACTCCACAGCCTGCTTCCCTTCTCCTTCCTCTTCCACCGACCGCGCACGTCCACGGGAAGCGACCGGTCAACCCTTATATAGGAGTGCTAGCACAAAAAGATGCATGCATGACCACTAAAATTTCCATATTAAAGCGCCGCTCCGGCGGGAGTATGGCGTATGTTGTTACCTTCGGCCGGCCCATGGCTACCGGGCGATGGCGACCAGAGAAGAGGCGGCGGGAGGGGAATGAATGCAGCTACTGTTTGGGTTCGCCTTCCGGCCTAAATAAATGTGCAGCATCATGTGTACCCGCGGGTGCACAAATTGTAACATACGTGTCTGCTTAAGTGGGCGTCACGTAACTGGTGTGTGTGTGTGTGAGAGATTCTAAGAGATAGAGTGCGTGTGTGCGACTCTACTCTTCGGACATGTACTCAACCTTTTGCATCGGGATATAAGTATAATGGTATTTACTTTAGCTAGTGATTTACGTGGCCATGTTAACGTGGTTGTGTTAAAAAATGTCACTTCCTGCTCGTGATTTGCGTTATATAATTACAAGCAAGATTCTCGTGCATTGCACAGAACATCAATATGCATTTTTTTACAAAACACCTGTTGTGATTGACCCATGCAGGAGTAATCCCATGTGTAAAAACTAATGATATCTCAAGAATTTTATCGGAAAACTAGCATCTCGAGAATGTCATCGAAAAAATGAAAGATGAGAGATAAGGCAAGGAGGAGTGGAGCATGGTGGTGACTGGTGGTCGGAATGGGCGGAGGCATGGACCTGTTGTGATTGACCCATGCAGGAGTAATCCCATGTGTAAAAACTAATGATATCTCAAGAATTTTATCGGAAAACTGGCATCTCGAGAATGTCATCGAAAAAAATGAAAGATGAGAGATAAGGCAAGGAGGAGTGGAGCGTGGTGGTGACTGGTGGTCGGAATGGGTGGAGGCATGGGGATGGACGGCGCCGGCAGGCGGCAGCGGCCACCATGCATGCTAGATTGTTCCAGAGACTTATTCCTTTTTTAATTGCTGAGCAATGAGGTTGCGAGAGATAATGATGTGGAGAGAGGTGCCGGTATCTTTTTTAAAATTATCATAGTTTGCTTTCTATCCTCGGATATAGATCATACGGTCTGTATTACAAGATGGCAGGCACACCATCACCACCAACTCGTTTTTTTATAAGGGTACAGATGATAAGTTTGCTGACTACTAAAGTAAAGTGGAATTTGCCCGTGTTATGCAAGTAAATAAAGGAGATTGTTTATCATACAGGTAAGGTTGGATGAAGGGTGGTAGGAACAAATGCTCCGCCTAGAGCATGTGTGTGTGAGATGGAGTCTTAATGTGTGTGTGTGAGAGAGAGAGAGAGGAGAGAGAGATGGAGTCTTAGTTTGTGTGTGTGTGAGAGAGAGGGAGAGAGATGGAGTCTTAGTGTGTGGGGGGGGGCGTGCGTGCTTGCGTGTGTGTGTGTTTGTGTGTGTGTGTGAGAGAGAGAGAGAGAGATGGAGTCTTAGTGTGTGTGTGTGTTGGGGTGTGTGTGTGTGTCGCGGGGTCCTCTGTGGCGGATGTAATTTAAGTGTGCATGGCTTTCATCATAGAGAGGTGATGTGTATGGTAGAGGCCACCAACGATGGGGTGCGAGAGAGAAAATGCCCGTAGAGAGGGAAGAGAAGGTGTGTGCGCGTGAGAGGAGTCGACTTCGAGAGAACGTGTTTGTTCGAGAAACACCGAGGAAGACTACTATATATCGATGGTGCATGTAGGCGGGAATTAAACTAAGGGATGGTCTTATTGGTTTCAGGGATATAGGGGAAGAGTGAGAGGCGGGGGGGGTAGCTAGAAGGAGGTTGTTAAGTGTGAGTGTGTGTTTTACCCATCCAGGCGGAAGTTATGTGCACAAAAGAGGAGAACGATTCGATGTGGCATTAGGATTGAGGGTAATTAACTACGTATGGAGACATATAGACCTTGAACGTGCATGTGTGAGAGGTATACATGTATACATGGGATGTGTGTGTGTGTGCGCGCGCGCGCATGCTCGAGATAAAAGAAAGAAGACATAAGTCATAAGATCAACGACATGGGAGAGACGGATCGGTATGACAATATGCATGAATGTGAGAATGCATGGAAAAAGTCCCGACAATTGAGCATGTGTTTTTGTCTTTAAGAGATAGTGGCGTGGGCTGGAGCATGCATCTATGGCGAGCAGAGGGAGTGAGGCGCAATGATTGTGCAAAAGAGACCGACCTATAAATGCATATGTATGGAGAGACATATATAGTGTGGGTGATAGGAAGCAAGACTCTGTGCGAGAAAGAAATGTTGACGGAGAAACTACAAATAGATACAGAGATAGAGATGCTAGCTAGAGGGACATCCGCTAGTTTGGGTGTTGGAGATGACCGTCGGGTGGTTCAAAGGGTGAAGTTATATATGTGTGTGAGAGGGAACTTGACTGCATGTAGAGAGAAACATATGTAGTATGCATGATAGGAATCAAGAGTGAGGGCGAGAAACAAGGTTCATGGAGAAACAGATAAATAGAAAGATAAAGATGCTAGCTAGTGTGCATTAGAGATAGGAGTCGAGTGGATCAGAAGGCTGGGTTATGTGTGAGAGAGAGAGAGAGATGGAGAGAGGGTGCGTGTGAGTCACATACAAACAGATATCAGAGAGAAATGAGATCCAGAGAGACGGAGTTTTGTGTCTGCGAGAGAGAAAGATATTTCACAACGAGAGTGATAGCTAGAGAGACATACGAGGGAACGTAAGATATCTCTAGGGAGAGAGGGTGTGTGTGAGCGACATACAAGAGAACAATGGAGAAATATGAGACCCTGGGAGGCAGAGTTTGTGTTTGTGTGTGAGAAAGAGATATTGAAGAGGAAGAGTCGTAGGTTCTCATATCTAAGGAGCGAAAGACATCTCTGTATGAGGGGTGTGCGAGTGGCACACATGGGAATAGTAGAGAGAAATGAGACCCCGAGAGACAAAGTTTTGTGTTTGTGTGAGAGAAAGAGATTCCACATGGAGAATCATAGTTAGAGACACATAGCAGGGAGCGAGATATACTTAGAGAGAGATAGAGTGATGAAGGTCGAGGGAGAGAGTACCGTCAGTGTGTTACGAAGATAAAAGATCATTGTTGACATACAGGTAGCACGAGAGATACCTGAGAGACGATGAACGCGTATTAGTCCAGAGAGATAGTCCTATATAAGCATGAGTGATAGCTATATGAGACGAATATCTGGATTAAAGGGGATTCAAATATTTAAACTGGAGATCACGACATCGATAATATCATAACACAAATTGGTGTGTCAAACATGCATATTCATTAGAATTTGGGCACACGTGTAATGTTATATAGTTTATCAATATTGGTGATCCATAGATTCTTCAATTACAAACAATGCATAGTTTATATGCAATTAATGTCTAAACAGGATTACACTATATGTTGCGTGTGCGAAACACATTATACATGTTTGAGAAGTAAAAAAACCGGCATCAAACACACATTAATTGGAGACAGTTAGCGAGGAATGCATACATTGGATTTCAACATAAAGTGGTTTCAAATATTTGAAAATCCAAATTGATGGATACAACCTTATGAATCTGAGATCATGCCATTTGTAAACCATATTTATGTATAAATCGTGTTGTGCTTTTGAAAGTATATATAAAAAAATGATGTATATAGAATGTAATTCCAATTGAAAATGGATCCCGCCCAGAAAAAATAGAATACAAACGGGATTCGAATTGAGTTGGCACGGTAAACGTGCACTCTGCAAAATTTGAATGAAGGGGGGGAAGTCGCAGTAACCGCCCGAAACCAAAATCTGCGAGATGGAAATCACTACTGCCTATCCCTGCCACGCAAAGCCTATATGCTGGTTTCTATAGGTTTCGATAGGGGTAGGTTTGTAATTTCACCCAAGCGTGACGTAACCGCCTCTCACCCGGGTTCATACACGGTGGGCGCCAAAACACAGTGTTTCCTCGGCCGAAATCGACTCCCTCCCTGATTCATATTCATACACGGTGGGCGCCAAAAACAAACTCTCGTCGGCAAATATTCGGTGTATGCGAGATTACCGTCCTATCCCCAACCGACTAGTGTTGCTGTGATGTAGTAGAAATTTGAAATGGGGGCTAAGTTTGTAAATTTCCTCGCATTTGAGACAAGTGCGCCCTGAATACATGGTTCCCCCTTCCTCTCTACCTCCCTTTTCCCCATTCGTACTCCGTGGGCGCCAAAACACCCTCTCCACCCCACCCTCCTCCGTCCACTGCCGTCTGCCACCCCATCCACCGCCGTCCTCCTCCACCATGCCGGAGCTGATACCCCGACGTCGCCGTCCATTACAAGAGATCGACCTCTCTCATCCACGGCTTTGGACCGGGATCCTTGCATCCCGTCCTCTCGCTTCATCCCCGTCGTCATCCACCTTGCCGGCGCCGCTCCTATGACCGTCTCGTCCACCGCGCCCCGCCGCCACCGTCTACCCTCCTACATCTGCTTCCACGCCGCCGACAACCATCGCTACCGCAACACCGTCAAATTCTCAGTAGATGCGTACACGACGCCGCACCATAGGCGGTACTCTTTCGTATCTTCTCAACTTATTTATTGCAGCAAGAAAATAGATCGCCACTGCTTTACTCTGATTTCTTGTCTTGGTTGCGAAGTTGCCTTTGTCCGGTTTGCACCTTCAGATCCGCCATGGCACGCTCAACACCATACTCGCAATGCTTATGGTTTTCCCCTTTTATATTCCACACTAGTTAAATTACAGTAGACTGAATTTCAAAATTGGGTCAGTCAATTTTTCAGAGCTCGCCGGAGTTCGCCGGTGCGATTGAAGGGGCTCGGGTGGGGACGGTGGTTGTGGGAGGCAGTGGTGGGGCCTCGTCGAACGAAGAAAACTCGACACAGGTGGGGCGAGGGTGGGGGTGGCGGAGGAACACAGGCGGTGGGGCCGGTGGTTCGGCCGGCGGCCCGTGCGGTGTTCTGTATGGGAAGCACAATATGTTCCTTGTCAGGAAGGGGAGCAGAGACATCTGCAGTCAACAGCTGATAGAGCTGGCCTGTACGTGATCGATAGGCTTTCAATTACTAGCGGCAATACAACACCGTAATTTCCAGCCAGTTCCACTTTCCCGATTTATATATCCTGGTTATGGTGTACCCCTGTTATGTACACTATAATCTGCCTAGTTGTTGTGTGCTCTTGTTATCATGATTTGGCAATAAACTCTCTATACAGTATATTATGAACCTATCATCTGCCAGCTATCCTTACTTCTGGAGCCTATTTTTTGTGTACTTGTGCCAGATTATATAAATGCACGCACCATATTACAGCACACATGAGCTCTCTCATCAGAATCCAGTGATAGCACACAAGTGTTTACAGGGGCGCCCCTATATTAGAATATCATATGCATTACAAAGATAATCTCACAACTATTTATGTTTTCATGGTTCTCAGATATTATACGCAATTACAGTGAATATCAGAATCCGCGCATCAGAAGAATATTGTGGAACACTACAATGAGTTACAAAATTGGCAGCAAGGCATTGAGTGCCATTCTGGAAGCAATGAAACTCGTACGCTCCCCACCTGTTGATTCTTGTTCAGAATATCATCCTAATGACTACTCTAACCTCGAGGAGTCAAAGGCAGATGGCCTGTCCTGTTCACCCATCAAGGTACCTGTTCTAATTTGGCAAGGTTTTATTGATTGCGTGTATCTTGCATATGTTGTCTTGCATTTCTTATACTTTGTTGCACCGCCATCTGCTTAGTTTACTCATCATATATGTCGAGATGCCATGCCCATCCGTTATCAATACATATTCCATCTATCATCATACCATGTTTTTCTACTCAAATGTTGTTCTTGTACATCAGACATCAAAAAGGAAGAGGGTGATTACCGAACCTGAAGGAGCACCAGCAAAGTCCTTGAAAAACGTGGTGGTGCCGGAGAAATCAGACAGCACCCCACTTATATTGGCCATACAGCCAGTGACACAAAACGTAGGACCGACTCCAGCAGACTGTACCCATACTTCACTGGCCACACCACTAGCCCCACCACACAGGACCTGCACTCCAGCAAAAGGTATACCGATTTCATTTGCCATAGCACCAGCTGTACCACAGAAAAATCCCACTCCAGCAAAAATTACAGCAAGTCCACCGGCCGAAGACCTATCCCAACTGCAGAGACGGCCAATTCCTGCAGATTGGAACCCCATTCCATTTATTCCTAGTTTAAAAGACAATGCTTTCAATGTTGTTAGGGACTACGTGCATATATTCCCATCATGGGAAGATTATTGTGAAGACAAACACCATTTTCACATCTTCCTGTCCAACTTACGTGTAAGTGCTATTATTCATGGTTATTATTTTCCTGTTTTCTGCTGATTGAACACATCAATGATTTACATTACATTGTTGTAACTAGGCGAGGGTTAATCTGGATAGTCATGACGAGCAAAGCTTGCTTGTGCTTTTCAAGGAAGCATTGCAGCAGTATCGGTGTTACCTGAGAAAATCACACTTTGATGGCAAGTCTATAAACGAATTTTTGGTGAAGTCTCCTGTGCTAAATTTAGAAGACATTGAATGGAAAAACCTTGTTATGCACTGGTCTCGTTCCCAGGATGAGGTACTGTCTATGAAATCACATGACAATTTGAACTTCTACTTTTCCGCATGTGCCTTACGGATCTTTTTTATAGGAAATCTGCTCGAAGAAGAATTCCGGTTTGACAAGAACGACAGGATATCGCAAATATGTTGCCGCTGCTTTGCTCTTGTTAGTACCTGTTGTCATGTATCACTGTACTTGCATACATACCTGGTTCATTATGTGACAGCAGTATGCATGATAGCTTGCTTTTCAATTGTTCGCTCCAAATTATCTGATCTGTATGAATGGTTACATTAGTGTAGAATATATCCAATGCCAATGTTTTTTTAGCTCTGCATTGTTCTTGTAAGTACATGCTGTCCTTTATCAGTGTATTTATAATGACAGGTAGTTGTTCATGTACCATCACTCTGCATCTTATTTTCCTTTGCCCTCCATTTTCTACACATCAGATCTATATTTACTATTACCATAAGGTTGGTACTGAAGAAGTTTAGCTGTGCATTGCTCTTGGCTGTACCTTTTGCCTGTATCGCTGCACTTACATTTATAGCTACTTGGTTATGTAGCATCACTCTTCATCTTATCTTAAATATTCTCCATTTTTTGTATATTATCACATCTATATTTACTCTTAACAAAATGTAGCATAAAGGCAATGCTTTTGAAGAAGATTATGTGGTAAACTTCTTGAATTCCCCCCCCCCATCAACATGGACAAGACCTTTATAGAGCCTGTCTTCATCAATAATGTAAGTTTGTCTATCTCAAGCCTTCAAACTTTGTTGTATATATTTGGTTAGGCATGACTGCAACAGCTGTTTATTTTTGGTGTTTGCATCAAATTGCTTGTTTAAAGTTTAATATATGTAGTTCATAAACAAAAGTTTGTCCTTTCTCAATTTAAGTTTTCAGTTGTACAACCAAGTTCCTTCTTCATACCATGTAAATTAAACTATACAGAGCAAGTGATCTTCTTTTGCACTACATGTATGCTTCTGTTCTTGATCCGTAATCCAATGGTGTGGTGAACCTACCCACTACAGCACAATGTCATATTCTACAATGTCTTAACAATGAACAATGTCATATCATTCTACTATTATTTAAACCGTCTCTTTATTTGCCAATCTGAAATGGTATAAATTGATAGCACACTAACCATTGATACTTATGAGTTCTTGATCTGTAATCCAGTGGTGTCGTGAAGCTGCCAACTCCTTCACAATGTCATTTCCTGCCATGTCTTGACCTGAACAATACCATATTGTGTTAATGCAATTTTAAACTGTGTCACTTTATTCGTCAGTAAGAAATGTGATGAATTGTCAGCACTGATACTTTTATGTGCAAAACCTGTCATCTGTCTGCTTGTTTATCTTTCAGAGTGAGGAAGATATAAGTGTTGAACAAGTGCAGTCTCATCATCTTGCTCAGCTGCTTGCGCTGCAGCTCCCTAGCAGGGCTAACCTTTCCTGTACTCTATTGAAGTGCTGTCGGTTTTGTATATTATTTTGTCGGCGTGTTTATTTGCACTGGTGGTGATCTTTGATGCCCAGTGTATGTAATCTGCTGTCTGCTTGTGCTTTATTATCATAGTGGCGAACTTTGATGCCCAGTGGATGTAATATGCCGTAATTTCTTTATTGTATAGTCTAGGTTTTTTCTTATTCACGATGTTGCAGTTATTTTACTGTATATATATCCTATCTTCGCAGTAAACAGGCCAAACCGTAAAATTACGGTACATAATCGGGCCGTCATGCAATCACGATGTAGGTTGGGCCTGAAACGTGTCGAACAGCTCACGGGCCGGCAGAAGCCCGAAATGAACCCCGGCCCATCATTGTGTGAATCAAATCACGGGCTTTTAACTGACCAAAAAATTGTC
This sequence comes from Triticum monococcum, assembly GCA_034509565.1. Taxonomy (NCBI): domain Eukaryota; kingdom Viridiplantae; phylum Streptophyta; class Magnoliopsida; order Poales; family Poaceae; genus Triticum; species Triticum monococcum. The sequence continues at coordinate 484,654,757 of CM067843.1, forward strand.
TCGGTCCTTGTTTGGCCCAATCAGATATCGGCTGCAAGTAGGCCGGATGCAAACCGGGCCGTAGTTAGGCCCAACTATATGACGGGCTTTTAACAGGCTAAAATTAATATAGGGTTGAAATGTTAAACGGGCCCTTAATAGGGCAAAACTAATATCAGGCCGAGTTACTAAGTGGGCCTTTAGCAAGTGGGCCAAAAGCATAGTGTCCAGTTGACGGGACGAATCTGATATGGGCCATAATTGAGCCCAAAGCCTCTCAAAGGGCCGAAACTGATCTGGGTCGTAATTTGGCCCAGAACGTGGTAGGCCTTTAACGGGCCGGATCTCATATGGGCCACTATTAGGGCCGGAGCGTGGCAGGCCAATAATGGACCGGGTCAAATATGGGCCGGCATTTGGCCCAAAACATGGTAGGCAGTTAATGGGCCGGCCTACTAGGGTCCTCAAAATCTTGTGGGCCTACAGCTGGGCCGGCCCATTAATGTCGGCGAAATCTTGCGGGCCTTTAGTTGGGTCGGCCCATTATGATCCGCAAGAATCTTTTGGGCCTTTACCTGGGCCGGCCCATTATGGCACACAAAAATCTTGTGGGCCTTTACCTGGGCTGGCCCATTATGGCCCGCAAAATCTTGTGGGCCTTTAGCTGGGCCAGCCCATTATGGTCCGCAAAATCTCGTGGGCCTTTAGCTGGGCCAGCCCATTATGGTCCGCAAAATCTTGTGGGCCTTTAGTTGGGCCGGCCCATTTAAACTTGTTGGGCCGTGCCACGTGTCGACGTGTCATAGGCACCTTCTGTCCAGCGAGTGGATGACATCTATCCCGACGATGAGCCGACACGTGTTTCCTCTAGCCAATGATGATTTTACACATGGAAAATCCCCATTGGTTGGGGCTGTTAACGGGTTATCAGATCCAAAACCTGACCCGACAGCTTAACGGCGTTCCGTTACGGTGGATGCCACGTGTCGGTCACCCTTGACGAAAGCACTTCTGTGACGTGTGATTTATCGTCATGGAATTGGACACTTCCGTGATGATAATTTTGGTAATGTCATGGAACACTTCTACGACAACACATGTATGACTATCTTGATTATGTCATAAATTTGTCATGGATGTAAATGCATGACAAAAAAAGCGACCTACTGTGACAAACACGTATCATCACGGAAGTGTATTTTTTTGTAGTGTCGTCAATTTGCCCTCAACTAGTCTCTGTTCATTTCGTAACTCCTGTTTTGAGTTACTAATCTTAGCAACTGAACTGGTATCAAATACCTACGGGCTACTATGAACACTAGTAAAGTACACATCTATAACATTTATATCGAATATACGTTTCTTCACATTGCCATCTGAAAGTGCAACTATCCCTAGGTGGTTTTGGTAATTCATAACAACATATAGCTCATTGAGCTAATGCTATTTCAAGATGATTATTTCAGGAAAGCTCAATGATTGGCATGGCATGGATGTGAAAGTGGAACCCTCAAAATGCTAAGGACAAAGAATTGGCTCAAGCTCAAAAGTTCAAGACTCTTCATTTTATATTTTAGTGATCCAAGATCACATTGAGTCTTTAGGAAAAGCCAATACTATCAAGGAGGGATGAGGTGTTGCTTAATGAGCCTCTTGCTTTATGTGCTTAATGATATGCTCCAAAATCCTCAGCTACTTTCCCATATCCACAAATGACCTAAACCCTAAGCCAAACTCGGTCATACCGATTCTTTCAATCCGGGGCCACCGAGTTTCACTTGTCATTTACCACTGCCAAACCCTAGCAATTCGGTCCTACCGATAAGGATCTCGGTCTCACTGAGATGGGATTGCAAACTCTCTGTTTCCCTTTTGTAACTTTTCGGTCTCACCGAAAGAGCGAATCGGTCCCACCGAGATTGCAATGTAAACTCTATGTTTCCTTCTTGTAACTTTTCGGTCTCACCGAAAGAGCGAGTCGGTCCCACCGAGTTTGCCTGACCAACTCTCTGGTTAGCTTATTGCCAAACTCGGTCTCACCGAGTTTGTGCAATCGGTCTCACCGAGATTACGTTATGCCCAAACCCTAACCGAATCGGTCCTACCGAGTTGCATGTCAGTCCCACCGAAATTCCTAACGGTCACTAGGTTTACTATTTTGGTCCGACCGAGTTTTCTGATTTGGTCCCACCGAGATTGATAAATTGTGTGTAACGGTTGGATTTTGTGTGGAGGCTATAAATACCCCTCCACCTCCTCTTCACTCGTGGAGAGAGCCATCGGAACACATACACCATTCCAACTCATATGTTCTGAGAGAGAACCACCTACTCATGTGTTGAGACCAAGATATTCCATTCCAACCATATGAATCTTGATCTCTAGCCTTCCCCAAGTTGCTTTCCACTCAAATCTTCTTTCCACCAGATCCAAATCCTATGAGAGAGAGTTGAGTGTTGGGGAGACTATCATTTGAAGCACAAGAGCAAGGAGTTCATCATCAACACACCATTTGTTACTTCTTGGAGAGTGGTGTCTCCTAGATTGGCTAGGTGTCACTTGGGAGCCTCCGACAAGATTGTGGAGTTGAACCAAGGAGTTTGCAAGGGCAAGGAGATCGCCTACTTCGTGAAGATCTACCGCTAGTGAGGCAAGTCCTTCGTGGGCGATGGCCATGGTGGGATAGACAAGGTTGCTTCTTCGTGGACCCTTTGTGGGTGGAGCCCTCCGTGGACTCGCGCAACCGTTACCCTTCGTGGGTTGAAGTCTCCATCAACGTGGATGTAGGATAGCACCACCTATCCGAACCATGGGAAAAACATCCGTGTCTCTGATTGCGTTTGAATCCTCAAAACCCTTCCCTTTATATTCTTGAAAGTTGCATGCTTTACTTTCCGCTGCCAATATACTCTTTGCATGCTTGCTTGAATTGTGTGATGATTGCTTGACTTGCCCTAAGATAGGTAAAATCTGCCAAGAACTAAAATTGGGAAAAGGTTAAGTTTTTATTTGGTCAAGTAGTCTAATCACCCCCCCCCCTCTAGACATACTTCCGATCCTACACCATCCTACTTATCCGCCAAGTAGTTGGGGCAGTTCCGCTTCTAGTGACCATTCCCTTTGCAGTAGAAGCACTCAATTTCAGGCTTAGGTCCATCTTTGGGCTTCTTCACGGGAGTGGAAACTTGCTTGCCATTCCTCTTGAAGTTCACTATCTTTCCCTTGCCCCTTTTTTTGAAACTAGTGGTCTTGCTAACCATCAACACTTGATGCTTTTTCTTGATTTCTACCTGCACTAATTTCAGCATCGCGAAAAGCCTAGGAATCATTTTTATCATCCCTTGCATATTATAGTTCATCACGAAGTTCTAGTAACTTGGTGATAGTGACTAGAGAACTCTGTCAATCAATATCTTATCTACAAGATTAACTCCCACTTGATTCAAGCGATTGTAGTACCCAGACATTCTGAGCACATGCTCATTGGTTGAGCTGTTCTCCTCCATCTTGTAGGCAAAGTACTTGTCAGAGGTCTCATACCTCTCGACACGGGCATGAGTCTGAAATTCAAATTTCATCTCTTGGAACATCTCATATGCTCTGTGGCATTGAAAACATTTTTGAAGTCTTGGTTCTAAGCCGTAAAGCATGACACACTAAACTATTAAGTAGTTATCATATCGAGCTTGCCAAACGTTCATAATGTATGCATCTGCTCCTGTAATAGGTCTATCACCTAGCGGTGCATCAAGGACATAATTCTTCTGTGTAGCCATGAGGATAATTCTTAGATCACGGACCCAGTCCGCATCATTGCTACTATCATCTTTCAACTTATTTTTTTCTAGGAACATATCAAAAATAAGGGAGCTATATCGTGAGGTATTGATCTACAACATAGATATGGAAATACTACCAGGACTAAGTTCATGATAATTAAGTTCGGTTAATCATATTACTTAAGAACTCCCACTTAGATAGACATCCCTCGAGTCATCTAAATGATTACGTGATCCAAATCAACTAAACCATGTCCGATCATCACGTGAGATGAAGTAGTCTTCAATTGTGAACATCTATATGTTGATCATTGTTGAGGAACGTAGCATGCAATTTCAAAAAAATTCCTACGATCACGCAAGATCTATCTAGGATATGCATAGCAATGATACGGGGAGAGTGTGTCCACATACCCTTGTAGACCAAAAGCGGAAGCGTTAGGTTAACGCGGTTGATGTAGTCCAGCATTTTCATGATCCAACCGATCCAAGTACCGAACGTATAACACCTCCGTGTTCAGTACACGTTCATCTCAATGATGTCCCTCGAGCTCTTGATCCAGTAGAGGCCCGAGGGAAAGTTCCGACACCACGACGGCGTGGTGACGGTGATGGTGATGTGATCCGCACAGGGCTTCGCCTAAGCACTACAACACTATGATCGGAGGAGTAAACTGTGGAGGGGGGCACCGCACACGGCTAAGAAACAACTGTTGTCCCTTTGGGGTGCCCCCCTGCCCATGTATATAAAGGAGGGGGGAGGAGGAGGCCGACCCAAGGGGGGCGCGCCAAGAGGGGGGAGTCCTACTAGGACTCCGTTCCTAGTAGGATTCGCCCCCCCTCCTCCTTCCTTTCAACGGAGAGGGGGAAGGGGAAAGGAGGGAGAGGGAGAAGGAAAGAGGGGCTGCGCCCCCACCCCTTATCCAGTTCGGATTGGGCTTGGGGGGTGGGTGCACGCCACCTCCTGTGGTAGCCTCCCTCTCTCCACTATAGCCCAATAGGCCCATTAACTTCGGTTGAGGTTTCTACTGGAGATACGGTCTGACTATTGGCAAATTGGCGGCAGTTCTGTCCCACTGCAAGATCGATTTCCTAGGCTCTATTCCTTTTGTCTCCACAAAAATCTCTCAGTCAAGGAAGTCTTCGCGGCTAGTAGTTTCCAGGACCTTTTCTACTTGCCTCTTACTGAACAAGCCTTTCAGGAATTACAGCAACTTTCTTCTTTAATGGGGTCTTTCCATTTGGATAATACCTCCCATGACAACTGGAGATGGAGGCATGGCAAGAAATCAGATTATACTGCAAAGAGGTTTTATGATTTTGTCTATCAGCCAATGGTATCAAACCCCATTCTGGGGTGGATATGGAAAAGTTGTTGCACAATGTCAATCAAGATGTTTGCTTGGCTTGTTATTATGGACGGGGTTAACACCAAGGACATGATTCAGAGGAGGCACTGGAGGATTAATGAAGGACCAGAATGTGTTCTTTGCCCCACTGGAATTCTGGAAGACAGAAATCATCTTTTCTTCCAATGTAATTATAGTGCTTGTGTGTGGAATTATCTACAAATTGAATGGATAGATGGTAATGATATGGTGGACATTGCTCGTCATGCTAGGAAGGATTTCAACAAGCCTTTCTTTGGGGAAGTGGTTTTCACGGCCTGGTAGAATATTTGGAAGGTCAGGAATGATAGAGCTTTCCGGAACATCCAACCGTCTTTCAGGGCATGGAGGAATAGTTTCATTCACGATCTTACTCTGCTCTCTCATTGGATCAAACGGAAATATAGAGACGCCCTTCTTAAGTGGATTGACTTTCTTCCTCCTTGAGGAGAGTTGCTAAACCCTGTAATTATTAGGTATAGTTTTCCCTTGCCCTGTATAGCTTTCTTTAGGGAGTTTCTCTTTCTTTTCTTTCTTCATCCTCACCTTGAGGATACCCTGTATTTCTTTTGGCTTTATTAATAAAATGGTGTGGGGTGCAAGCCCTGCAGTCTTCATGGTCAAAAAAATAGGCCCATTAACTTTCTTGGGGGGTCCGGTAACCTCCCGGTACTTCGAAAAATCCCCGATCTTCTTCGGAACCATTCTGGTGTCCATATATAACCTTCCAATATATCAATCTTTACCTCTAGACCATTTCGAGACTCCTCGTCATGTCTGTGATCTCATTCGGGACTCCGAACAAACTTCGGTTACCAAAACACATAACTCATAATACAAATCATCATCGAATGTTAAGCATGCGGACCCTACGGGTTCGAGAACTATGTAGACATGACCGAGACACATCTCCGGTCAATAACCAATAGCAGAACTTGGATGCTCATATTGGCTCCTACATATTCTACGAATATCTTTATCGGTCAAACCGCATAATTAACAACATATGTTATTCCCTTTGTCATCGGTATGTTACTTGCCCGAGATTCGATCGTGGGTATCATCATACCTAGTTCAATCTCGTTATCGGCAAGTCTCTTTACTCATTCCGTAATGCATCATCCCGTAACTAACTCATTAGTCACATTGAAGGCTTATAGTGATGTGCATTACCGAGAGGGCCCAGAGATACCTCTCCGATACTCGGAGTGACAAATCCTAATATCGATATATGCCAACTCAATAAACACCTTCAGAGACACCTGTAGAGCATCTTTATAATCACCCAGTTATGTTGTGACATTTGATAGCACACAATGTGTTCCTCTGGTATTCGGGAGTTGCATAATCTCATAGTCAGAGGAATATGTATAAGTCATGAAGAAAGCAATAACAATAAAAACTAAACGATCATTATGCTAAGCTAATGGATGGGTCTTGTCCATCACATCATTCTCTAATGATGTGATCCTGTTGATCAAATGACAACACATGTCTATGGTCAGGAAACTTAACCATCTTTAATTAACGAGCTAGTCAAGTAGAGGCATACTAGGGACACTCTGTTTGTCTATGTATTCACACATGTACTAAGTTTTCGGTTAATACAATTCTAGCATGAATAATAAACATTTATCATTATATAAGGAAATATAAATAACAACTTTATTATTGCTTCTAGGGCATATTTTCTTCAATCATATCTACTATATTATTCATGTTCGACCTTTCGGTCTCCAGTGTTCCAAGGCCATGTCTGTACATGCTAGGCTCGTCAAGTTTAACCCGAGTATTCCGCATGTGCAAAACTGGCTTGTACCTATTGTATGTGAACGTAGAGCTTATCACACCCGATCATCATGTGGTGTCTCATCATGGCGAACTGTCGCAACGGTGCTTACTCAGGGAGAACACTTATACCTTGAAATTTTAGTAAGGGGTCATCTTATAATGCTACCGCCGTACTAAGAAAAATAAGATGCATAAAAGATAAACATCACATGCAATCAAAATATGTGACATGATATGGCCATAATCATCTTTTGCTTTTGATCTCCATCTCCAAAGCACCGTCATGATCTCCATCGTCACCGGCTTGACACCTTGATCTCCATCGTAGCGTCATGGTCGTCTTGTCAACTATTGCTTCTATAACTATCGCTAACGCATAGTGATAAAGTAAAGCAATTACATGGCATTTGTATTTCATACAATAAAGCGACAACAACAAGGCTCCTGCCAGTTGCCAATAACTCTTTATGAAACATGATCATCTCATACAACAACGTACTCCCTCCTTTTCTTTTTAGTCTGCGTATAAGATTTGGTTAAAGTCAAACTTTGTAAAGTTTGACCAACTTTATAGAAAAATATCAACATCTACAATACTAAAGCTATATCGTATTAAAATTAATTTCATGATGCATCTAACAATATTGATTTCATATTGTGAATCTCGATATTATTTTCTTTAGACTTAGTCAAAGTTAACAAAGTTTGACTTTGACCAAACCTTTTATGCAGACTAAAAAGAAACAGAGGGAGTATATCACATCGTATCTTGACCATATCACATCACAGCATGCCGTGCAAAAACAAGTTAGACGTCCTCTACTTTGTTGTTGCAAGTTTTATGTGGCTGCTATGGGCTTCTAGTACGAATCGTTCTTACTGACGCATCAAAACCACAACGGTGATTTATCAAGTTTTCTGTTTGAACCTTCAACAAGGACTGGTCGTAGTCAAATTCGATTCAACTAAAGTTGGAGAAACAGACACCCGCCAACCACCTTTATGCAAAACTAGTTGCATGCCTGTCAGTGGAACCGGTCTCATGAACGCGGTCATGTAAGGTTGGTCCGGGCCGTTTCATCCAACAATACCGCCGAATCAAAATAAGATATTGGTGGTAAGCAGTATGACGATCACCGCCCACAACTCTTTGTGTTCTACTCGTGCATATCATCTATGCATAGACCTGGCTCGGATACCGGTGTTGGGGAACATAGAATGTAATTCCAAAAATTTCCTACACTCAAGCAAGATCTATCTAGGAGATTTGTAGCAACGAGAGAGGGAGAGTGTGTCTATGTACCATCATAGACCGAAAGCGTAAGCGTTTGACAACGTGGTTGATGTAGTCGAACTTCTTCTCATTCCGACCGATCAAGCACCGAACGTACGACACCTCCGAGTTCTGCACATGTTCAACTCGATGATGTCCCTCGAACTCTTGATCCAGCAAAGTGTCGAGGGAGAGTTTTTTCAGCATGATGGCATGGTGACGGTGATGGTGAAGTGGTCCGTGTAGGGCTTCGCCTACGCACTACGTGAATATGTCCAGAGGCGTAAACTCTAGAGGCGGGGCGCCGCACACGGCTAACAACTGTTGATGTGTGTTCTAGCGGTGCCCTCCCCATATATATATAGGTTGGAGGGGAGGAGAGGCAGCCAAGGGGGCACCCAAGTAGGAGGAATCCTACTTGGGGTCCTCCCAATTCGGCTCCCCCTTTCCTATTCCTATTCGGGGTAGGAAGGGAAGAGGGGAAGGGGAATCCTATTCCCTTTTTCCTTTCCTCCTTCCCCTTTCCTTCTCCAATTTGGCCAGCCCATATGGGGGGTGCACCAGTCCCTTTGTGGCTGGTGTGTTTCCCCTCTTGGCCCATAAGGCCCATACCTTTTGCCGGGGGTGCCCGGAACCCCGTCCGGTGACCCGATATGTACCCGGTACCCCCGGAACACTTCCGGTGTATGAATACTATCGTCCAATATATCAATATTCACCTCTCAACTATTTCGATACTCCTCTTCATGTTCGTGATCTCATCCGGGAGTCCGAACAACATTCGGTCACCAAATCACATAACTCATATAATACAAAATCGTCATCAAACGTTAAGCGTGCGGACCCTATGGGTTCAAGAACTATGTCGACATGACTGAGACACCTCTCCGGTCAATAACCATTAGTGGAACCAAGATGATCATATTGGCTCCTACATATTCTATGAAGATCTTTATCGGTCGAACCGTAATGACAACATACGTTATTTCCTTTATCATCGGTATGTTACTTGCCCGAGATTCGATCGTCGATATCTTCGTACCTAGTTCAATCTCGTTACCAGCAAGTCTCTTTAATCGTTTCGTAATACATCATCCCACAACTAACTCATTAGTCACATTTCTTGCAAGGCTTCTTATGATGTGTATTTCCGAGAGGGCCCAGAGATACCTCTCCGATACTCGGAGTGACAATTCCTAATCTCGATCTATGCCAACCCAACAAACACCTTTGGAGATACCTGTAGAGCATCTTTATAATCACCTAGCTACATTGTGAAGTTTGATAGCACATAAGGTATTCCTCTGGTATCCGGGAGTTGCATAATCTTGTAGTCAAAGAAATATGTATATGACATGAAGAAAGCAATAGCAATAAAACTAAACGATCAATGTGTTCCTCTGGTATTCGGGAGTTGCATAATCTCATAGTCAGAGGAATATGTATAAGTCATGAAGAAAGCAATAACAATAAAAACTAAACGATCATTATGCTAAGCTAATGGATGGGTCTTGTCCATCACATCATTCTCCTAATGATGTGATCCCGTTCATCAAATGACAACACATGTCTATGCTTAGGAAACTTAACCATCTTTTATTAACGAGCAATTCTAGTAGAGGCTTACTAGGGACATGGTGTTTTGTCTATGTATCCACACATGTATCAAGTTTCCGGTTAATACAATTCTAGCATGAATAATAAACATTTATCATGATATAAGGAAATATAAAATAACAATTATATTATTTCCTCTAGGGCATATTTCCTTCATCTTGTCCATCACATCATTTTCCTAATGATGTGACCCCGTTATTGAGTGACAACACATGTCTATGGTTAGGAAACCTTAACCATCTTTTGATCAATGAGCTAGTCTAGTAGAGGCTCACTAGGGACACGGTATTTGTTTATCTATCCACACATGTATTTAAGTTTCCGGTCAATACAATTCTGGCATGAGTAATAAACCTTTATCTTGAATAAGGAAATATAATAAGAACAAGTTTATTATTGTCTCTGGGGCATATTTCCAACACTTCCAGTCCTCGTGGTTTCGATATCGAGCCACTTACTGGAAAGAACTTACAAACATGGAAGGACTCGTTGTTGTTGCACCTCGGCTAGCATGAGGTTGACCTCACACCGAGGGAAAGTAAACCAGTGGAACCAAAAAAGTTGCCAGTGGGGATGTTGAGCTTAAGAAAGCCTTCGCTGCTAAAGTTGAGAAGTGGGAGGGGTCAAATAGAATTTCTCTCGTAATTTTGAACTTCTCCATCTCAATTGAGATTGAAGGGGCTATCCCCGCAAAAGAGAATGCGTCGGAATATTTAAAATCGGTGGAAGAGCCATTTACGGGCTCAGGGAAAGTTTATGCAGATGAGCTATTACATAAGCTGCTTGGAAAATATCATGGGCATGGAGGTGTGAGGGAACACATTTTAACTATGAGCAATGTTGCGACAATGCTCAAAACCATGAAGTGTGACATGAACGAAGAGCTGCTTGTGCTCTTAGTTTTTAAGCCACTACCCTCACAATTAAATCCATTCAAGATAAACTATAATTCTCTTCAAACTAAATGGACACTACCTGAACTCATTGCATATTGTGTTCAGGAGGAAGAGAGAATAAAAGGTGAACAGAAAGATCAAGCTTTTCATGTTAACTCTGCAAAGAGGAAGCATGAGATCAATGCTCATAGCAATAATGTGCCCAACAAAAAGAGGTTTTTTAAAAAGAAACCTCCAAAGCCTAAGCAATGCAATGAGGCAAGTTGTTCACGTCTCGCTCCTCCGGTGGCTACTCTAGTCAATCTTACAAATGTCACTGGAGAATGAATTTGCAACTTCTGCAAACAACCAAATCATATCAAGGCGGACTTTCCAAGTTTTCTTAAGTGACTAGATAAAAATGGTAAGGATGAGATCAGTCTTGTAGATGAATCTCTGTATGTTAATTTTTCCGAATCTACATGGTGATTGACTCAGGTGCGACTGTTCATGGCGCGAATTCTTTGTAGGGATTCTATATAAGCCATACCCTAAGAAGGGGTACAAGAAGGCATAATGTCGTGAATGGGAAGGAGGCTGAAGTTGAAGTCGTGGGCCCCCTCACCTTGAAGTTGCACACTGCCTTCCTACTTCAGGTTAAGGACGTTCTTTATGTGTCTACATTGAGTAGGAACTTGATTTCAGTTTCATGTTTAGATGATTTTGATTTTCATTGTACCTTAGGGGAGAAACAATGTTTTTTAAGCACTGTAATAAGGATGTTGGCCTCTCTGTCCGACGAGGCAAACTCTGTATGTTAAATCTATCCGATTATCCTATGTGTGTGAATCTCTGCGAGATGAATATGAATGAACACAATCATGAAAAAATGGGAGAAGTAGCAATCCTTCTTCAAAATTGTGGCATCATCGCTTGGGCCACATTTCGAGGGGTGGGATGGAACGATTGATTAAAGTAGTCATACATCATCCGCTAGATTTCTCTGATGCAGGCAATTGTATAGACTGTATTAAGGGAAAATATGTGGAAACAATTAAGAAAGGAGCAGTAAGAACCACAAGGGTCCTTGAACTTAATCATACTAACATATGCAAACCTTTTAATGTAAAGTCTATGGATGGTTTTGATTTATTCATTGCCTTCATGGATGAGTTCTCTCGCTATGACTACATTTACCCTATACATGATTGACCCGAAGCTTTGGAAAAATTTAAGATTTATAAAGCCGAGGTTGAAAATCAACTCAACCTAAAGATCAAAGTAGGACGGTCTGATCGCGGGGAGAATACTATGGCAGACATGCTCCTTATGGGCAATTCCAGGACCATTCGCGAAATATCTTGCTAAAATTGAATTATTGGCCAATATTCAATTCCCAGTGAACCTCGGCAAAATGGCTTAGCTAAGCATCGCAAGCGTACTCTTGTGGATATGGTATCTATCATGCTTAGTCATGTAAGCTTACCAGTAAGTCTTTGGATGGAGGCAATGAAAAATGTTGCACACATCCTGAATCTTGCTCCAACTAAGTCAGCACCAAGCACACCTTACGAGATGTGGGCGGGAAATAAACCAAGCTTGAATTACTTGTTTTTGGGGGGCTTCCCAACTGAAGCTAAAGTATTCAATCCACATATTAATAAGCTGGACCAAAAGACAGTTAGTTGTTTTTTCATTGGGTACCCTCATAGAGGAAAAGGATACTGCTTTTATTGCCCAGGTCATACCACCAAGTTTGTCGGAACCAGGCAAGCGGTGTTTTTTGAGGATAATGAAGTCACTGAGGTTAAGGCAATTAATCTCGAGGAGAAGCGAGTATATGTTCCATCCCAGACCATCCAAGAGAACTTTATCCCTATGTCTGATGTGTACGAGACACCTACTGGTGATCCTGAACCTGAAGTGGATCCTTGGTCCAACGAGGAGCCTCAACATAATGAAGATCCTTAGTATGATGAGGATCATCAGCCTAATGATGATCCTCAACCCAATGTCAATCCTCGCCTTTCCCACGCAAGAAGAAATGTTCAAACTAATGAGCCTGTGAGAAGATCATAGCGGGAAAGGAAAAGAGCCATCCCGAGCGATTTTTTCGCTTTCATGTTTGAGGACAAAAATGACATAGGGAAGGTACAAGATCCGACATCATATAAGGAAGCCACTAAAACTGAATACTCGCCCAAATGGTTGGTCGCCATGGAAGACGAATTGAAATCTATGAGCTCGGATGATATTTGGGACTTAGTAGAAATTCCTAATTGAGCCAAAAGGGTAGGCTGCAAATGGTTCTACAAAACCAAATATGATTCCAAAGGGAACATCGGAAGTTTCAAAGTGAGACTTGTAGCAAAAGGTTTTACACAAAGAGAAGGGATCGATTATAAGGAGACCTTCTCACCAGTGTCAACCAAAGATTCTTTCAGAATTGTCATGGCACTTGTAGTTCATTACGATTTAGAGCTCCGTTAAATGGATGCCAAGACGACATTTTTGAATGGTGACTTGAACGAAGTTTACATGACTCAACTTGAAGGTTTTGTCGTGGAAGGAAAGGAACATATGACATGTCGTTTAAAGAAATCCATATATGGCTTTAGGCAAGCTTCAAGGCAGTGGTACCTCAAGTTCGACAATATTATTAGAACTTTTGGTTTAAAGAAAATGAAATGAACAATTGTGTATATGTCAAATTTAAAGACAGTATGTTCAGAATTTAGTCCTATATGGGGATGATATTCTATTGGCTTGCGGCGATAAAGATATACTGCATGAGACCAAGAGATTTCTGTCCTCGAATTTTGACATGAAGGATCTGAGTGAAGCCTCGTATGTCCTTGGCATTGGATCCATCGAGATAGGTCCAAAGGTACATTAGGACTATCGCAAAAGGCATACTTTGAGAGAGTGCTAAAGAAATACAATATGCATAAGTGTTCTTCCTCCCATGCCCCCATAGTCAAGGGTGATAGGTTTGGGACATTTCAATGTCCAAGGAACCAAAATGAAACTGATCAGATGAAGTCGGCTCCTTATGCTTCAGCTGTCAGAAGCATCATGATGCTCAAGAATGTACACACCCTGACTTAGCTTTCGTAATCGGGATGCTTGGCAGATGTCAATCTATTCCAGGACCAGACCATTGGAAGGCCGCAAAGAAAGTCTTGCGTTATATGCAGGTACTAAAAATTCCATGCTTACATATAGAAAGTTTGATAACTTGGAAGTTATTGGTTACTCTGACTCTGATCTTGCTAGGTGTGTGGATAGTAAGAAATCCATGTCAGGTTATATATTCACACTCGCTGGAGGAACCATCTCGTGGAAAAGCTCCAAGCAAACGTTAGTTGCCTCATCTAGAATGCAGGCAGAATATATAGCATATTTTGAGGCCGGTGGGCATTTATGGCTAAAGAATTTCCTTCCTAGACATAAAGTGGTAGACAACATTTTCAAACCACTTACATTGTACTGCGATAATGAACCCACTGTTTTCTATGCGAATAGCAAGTCAAGTGTTCTGCCAAGCACATTGACCTAAAGTATCATGTTATTCAACATAGAATCCAGGATCGCACTATTAATGTTAAGCATGTCAATACGACACATATGCTTGCAGATCCGCTCTCTAAAGGCTTACCACCCAATATTTTTTGTGAGCACATAGTCAGCATGGGTTTAATGGAAGCCTTTTGATCCTGGAATTATGGGACCACTAATATAAACCACTCCCATTAAGTAAAACATTTGCAAATTCAAAATAAGATGTGTACTATGATTATTGAAGTCCAATGGCCTTTCATCGGTTGTCGTAACACCTTACTCTAGTATGTCATTCCTATGGAGAATGGGCATAAGTTATTGAGCCTAACAATCAAGGGGGAGGATGTTGATATTGATCTAAGGCCCAATGGGCCAAAGGGATAAGTCAAAGATAAGTTATGTTAAGGGAAGAAGGTCACGAAGCAACGTTCGTACCCCCTTGACACTAACAAACGCACCCTGATCGGGGTGGTTTAGGTCATCTGGTCGCCAGCGCCACATATAAAGAGGGGGGCAACATGACACGCACGATCTGACCTGTTCACGTGCGTCTACTTTGCCCTCCTAAATCCCAAAACCCTAATCCGATCTAGGGGAGCGTTGTGCGATAGGAAGACCTTCTCCTACCTCTGCTCCGATGCCAGGGCAGTGCCGCTAGCACCCGGAGGGATGCCGCTACCCGCTGCAAGCATCTACACCGAGCCTGCATCAAGCAGGCACGAGACTTCACATCGCCTACACCAATGGCTGCTTCATTGGTGGTAAGACCTTATTCCATCTCGCTGTTCATCGTGATTAGGTGATCTAAAGTCTAGGCTAATGCACCTGTTAAGTACATCCCACGGGATTGAACCCTAACATGCATCAAAGCAGAGTAGAAGGAATTTGAGGTTGATGATTTCAAATTTTTGACCCCTCAACCAATGTTCATGGTGTCATTTGCATATTGGAGAACGGAGACGAGTATTCCGGCCTCCAGGGTAATTTCAGAATGGAAATTCAAAACAAAACTCGCCCATATGCTCTGGCATGAATAATAAAATTGAATGAAAAAAAGAAGTTAAAGTTCTACAATGAACATATCTGTGTATTCTAGCTGTGCGCAAATTTTTATGAAGATAATACACTTGTGGTGGTCTAGGAAAATTTGGTTGCATAAAAATCAAGCTTTTTAGAGCACCGATTTCATGAAGCTCAACGTTGACACATACTGGAAGGTAGTATTGCTAGAGTCGTTGCGAACATTACCCGAACACCTCGAGGGCAATGCAAATGCAATCCCCGTGAACCAAATCAATCAACGTGCAGACAGTACAGCTGGGGAATCAAGCCACGCAAACTAGCATAATTGAGTTCGGGAGTTAACAACGAGAGAAACGCAGCAGGAAGACGAGGAGCAGGAGAGGCAGAGCCACATCATTTGCGGGTCTCGTCGTCCTCCGGCTCAAACTCCGGGTCGCCGTCCGGGTGCATCTCCAGCCACTGCTCCTTGGTCCAGTACTCCTTGACGTGCCCCCACTTCTTGCGGAACTTCTCGATCTGGCTGTCCATGACGACCAGCGCCGAGGAGTCGCCGACGTAATAGGGGTGGTTCCCCGACCAGACGTCCACCGAGTACTCCGGCTTCGTGCCCCCCGTCACCAGCACCAGCTCACCGTTGCAGTACACCTTGGCGTCCTCGAAGATCTCCGGGTGCAGCCCCTTCTTCCGCATCGAGCACCTCATCCTCTGCACGCGCGCACAGCGCACACGTTAAGGATTGACAAATGTCTCCCCCAATTCAGAGCCTTGTGAAGTTTAAGTATGGAGCGAGTTCAGTACCTGGGAGGGGACGAGGGAGCGGAGGGTGCGGCTTGTGGTTCTCGCGACGGCGGCGGCGCCCGGGGTAGGGAGGAAGGAGGTGGAGAGGGAGAGCGCCATGGCTGACGACTTGTTGGCTTCCTTGCCTGTTTCTTCCTATCTTATCCTCTCGTGGTGACGATTTTCTGAATGTTGAAGCTAGTCCCGGATTTCCGGCAGCCGCAGGCTTGGCCTGGTCTTTTATTTTTGCGGGTTTATTGCCTAGTTTTATCGGGCCGGTGGATTGGTAGGGCGTTGCCAATTTAAACGGCGCGGGAAATTCGAAGAAATTCCTATTTGCCGCTCGTTGCGGCAAGTTGTCGAAGAAGTTCAGGTTTGAAGAACTGTCGAGAAGTTAAAAAAAAAATCCTTTTTTTCAAATTTCCTTCACAAATTCAAAAAATGTTCGTAATTTTTCATAAAAATTTCACAAGTTTACATTTAAATTTTTGTTCACAAATTCAGAAAATGTGTTGGACTTTCAAAAGATGTTCCGACTTTCAAATTTTGTTCACAAATTCAAAAAACTTTAATGTTTTCAAAATTTGTTTGCAAAATAAAAAAAATGTTCCAGGTATCTCAAAAATGTGCACCATTGAATATTTGTTCACAAATTTAAAGAATGTTTCTGAAATTTCGCATTGCAAATATGTTCATGAATAAAAAATCATGTTTTCAAAATGTGTTCACGAAGTCAAATATTGTTCAGGGAATTTCTAAAGAATGCTTGCATTATTATATTTTGTTCTTGTTTTTCAAAAAATGTTTGCACTATCAAAAAATTGTTCATAATTTTGAAAATGTTGTCACTTTGAAATTTTTTCCTATTTTCCAAAAAAAACAATTGGGTTTCGCAAAATGTTCTACTTTTTAAAAATTGTAAAGAAATTAGAAAATGTTTGTGTTTCAAAAAATATTTACTTTTTCCAAAAAGAAAATCACGTTTAAGATTTCAGAATAAGTTTAATCTGTTTGTGGCTTATTGTTTATACACAATGGGCTGCCATTTTAGACACCTAATCGCAGTAAAGATGGTGGCTAGCGACGCTGGTCACTAGTAAGAGGACCTCGAATTTGCGCTGCCGGGTGTTTAAGTTTTGCTGCTGTCGTTTACTTTTTTAAGCATCGTGATGCCAATCGGAGACTAGAACTTTGTCTGTCGCAGTGTCTAGCTCGGTGCGCAACTCGCTTGGAGGTCGCTTGTTCGAATCCCATTTGCACGCGCGCTCCTTTTTCAGTTGCAAAGAATTTGGTCTTTCTGAAAGAGAAGGTTCTTTTTGCATTGCACAGTTCTCAAAACAGTCTAGTCTAAGTTTTTAAGACTGTCCAATTTGTGTTATTCGTGAAAGAAACAGTGTTACATTTAACCTGACGAAACAGTGTAAACAGTAGAAACAATCTCCTTTAATTATCTCGCCCAAATTAATGTGCACGCATAGCCAAAACGAATCAATTCGTTCAAACACGTGCACGGCTAGCTGTTAGTGCTCTCGGTAGTACATACAGTATAATACCGAGTACGCAATAAAAAAAGAACACGTGCACAGAAACACGAGCGCAGCCCACTAAGCCCACGAACTTAGGTTCTCTATGTGAAACCCCAGCAACTCTGACGCAGAACGTGTCACGTAAGAGCTCTCGGAAATTCGAAGCACATCTAAAGAAAAGGGAACTGACAAAATCAAAGCATTTCCTTTACGGCCCCTTAAGTGCATTAACTGTATATTTCATCAAAAATGCTACACCTAAGGATTGGTTACCAAAGGCTACGAAATCTTTTATCCCTAAGGCTTTCTTTGGTTTGGAGGATTTTTATAGGAATTTCATCGGTAGGAATTTTGTAGAAAAAATTCTTTTAGAGCCCTTTGATTTGTAGGAATGAAATCCTATTTCTATGAAAGAATTCTTCCTATCCTCCACATTTTATAGGAAAATAAACTAGGCTAGACTCAATGGAAAAAATCCTATGAAGTGAATCAAAGGGCATCTTCTTTTCTATTCCTACTCATAGGATTTGAGATGCATCTCATCTCATTTCCTATGACTTTTCTATTCCTATAATTTCCCTACCCTATGAACCAAAAAAGGCCTAAATTAACTCACACCCCCTTGAATTTCATAGGGTGGGGCCCCCTTCTTTTCTTTTCCAATCAAACCATTCCAGCTAGGCTCTTTCGTATGGTACGTAATAAAATTTACGTATTACCGATATTTCACAACCTGCTGCCCCCCCCCCCCCCCCCCTTCCCCGGGCGCAGGCCGTGTACGCTTTCAAACCCATAATATCCTCCTCTACTCTCAGCTATGGTAGCCAACCACACAACCCACCCCAATGTGATTACCTATATCTCTCCCTAATAATAAAACATGGATTGACTTTGTCTGGTTCATCGTCACAATACGTCTTTTCCCGCGAATTTACGCTTTCAGATTTTTTTTCAACACATCCATATTTTCCCCAAAATCCTAGGTGGTACTAATCTATTTATATATCACTTCGTACAAAATTTCAGAGTTGGGCCGCAGCACGCACACGAAGCTAGCCCAAGAAAATACATCCGTCGGTCCGTCGTGGAAGGTTCTATACGCCGCCCGTGTGCGTCCAGTCGTCGCGGCTTCGCTGAAGCGACGCGCACACGGGCCGGCCCAATTATCACGCGGTAGGGAAAATTCGAAACAAAAAGATGTGAACGCATGGAATCGAACCCCTGACCTCAGGAAAGATTTTAGCAAGGCTAGCCAGCCAAACTAGCGAGGTGGAGTGATACAAATGCAGCGCAAACCTTAAAGTACAATGTACAGGAAAAAAATCATTAAAATTTGCATTCAACATTTTTTATGATATGGGTTGAACAAAATTTAAAATACAGTCACGTTTTTTGCAAAACATATTGAACAAAAAAACTCAAAATGAACATTTTATAGTATACATTGAATAAATGTCTTAATATACAATGAACAAAATTTAGATACACAATGAACATTTTCTAAAAATACGTTGAACAATTTCATAATCTATGATGAACATTTTTGTAATACATGATGAACTATTTTATAATGCAAGGTGAACTATTTCATGGTATACAATGAACATTTTCTTAATACGATGAATTTTTTATAATACTTGGTGAACTTTTTATATAATACGCAATAAATAGAATAAGAACAAAAAAAGAGAAACGTAAAAGAAAAAATGAAAGGAAAAAAGGAACCAAAACATAGAAGAAAAACGAAAGAAAAAAAAACCTGCAAGAAACAAGGAAACAACAACAAACCAAATCTGTACATGGGCCGGCCCATGTTGTAACTCCCTTCAGCGAAGGGTCATCCTTTTGACGCCGGGCGTCAAATAGGATCTGCCGTCCGCCGTTATAAAAATGTTCGTACGTGAGATGCATCGTCAGCATGGACCTCAGCCCAATCACATGGTGGCCCAGGCAGTCTGGAGAGGAGCAAAAAATTGTGGGCTCTTGGACTCGAGCACACGACTTCCCTTTCAAATCCGAGGAATGCAACCACCTGACCAAGCCAGAATTTGTTGAAACTAAGGATTCTTTTATTTTACATTATCCCACATCGCCCCCTTACACAAAATCCGACTGATTTATATACAACTACCAGTTAATATCGATAAGCCGCTTAGAGAATCGGGAAGGATTGGATCCGTCAGACGAAAACTATGGAATTAGTGGTAGAGCGACTAATTAAGCGGGCGATATATACTCCCTAAAAAAACGGGCGATATACACGGAGAGAGGTTAAGGGAGGGTCAATTAATGATAGAGACGATTTAATAAATCGGTGCATGTCTAAAACTAAACTTATAGTCAAAACCAATTTACTAATTGCTATCAAACTATGCTTCCTTTTATTTTTCAATCAGTTTTGAATTTCTCCATTATTCTAGCTTATACATGCCAATGAATCAAGTCTTGGAAGTTCTTTTATCTTATCACTTTTGTGTAGCCTGGTGTGTTCTTCTTGCACCTTGCACTTTATGTTCTTTTAGCGGGTGGGTGAGGGATATTTTCTTCTCCCATTGCAACGCACAAGCAATTTAAGGGAGGGTCAATTAATGATAGAGACGATTTAATAAATCGGTGCATGTCTAAAACTAAACTTATAGTCAAAACCAATTTACTAATTGCTATCAAACTATGCTTCCTTTTATTTTTCAATCAGTTTTGAATTTCTCCATTATTCTAGCTTATACATGCCAATGAATCAAGTCTTGGAAGTTCTTTTATCTTATCACTTTTGTGTAGCCTGGTGTGTTCTTCTTGCACCTTGCACTTTATGTTCTTTTAGCGGGTGGGTGAGGGATATTTTCTTCTCCCATTGCAACGCACAAGCAATTTTCCTAGTCCTTTTTAGTCATTTCTTCTTTCTTTTTATCTTTTCTTTTCTTTTCTTTTCTTGTTTCTTTTTTCAAAATGCATGATTCTTTTATCAAAAATGATGATTTTTTTTTCTAAAAAAGTGAACTTTTTTGAATTGATGAACTTATTCAATACAACTACCTGGATAGGAGTGCAGACAACATAGAGAATTACAAGATGGCAAAAAAGGCCACAAAGCGAGCTATGAGTGAAGCAGGGGATCGGGCATATGAAGACCTCTACCAGCGGTTAGACACGAAGGAAGACGAAAGCGACATCTATAAGATGGCCAAGATCCGAGAGAGGAAGGCGAGGAATGTTGACCAAGTCAAATGCATCAAGGACGGAGCATTCTGCTCCTGGTGAAGGACGGGGGCATTAAGCATATGGCGGTAGTACTTCAACAAGTCGTTCAATGGGGAAAATGAGGGCTCTACCATTAAATTAGACGACTCATTTGATGATACTAGCAGGTGTATTGTGCGGCGAATCCAAAAGTCTGAGGTCAAGGAGGCCTTAAAAAGGATGAAAGAAGACAAGGCAATGGGCCCTGATTGTAACCCGATTGAGGTGTGGAGAGGCCTCAGAAACATTTTCAACCTTATTTTTTGGGCAAACAAGATGCCAGAAGAATGGAGACGAAGTATATTGGTACCAATCTTTAAGAATAAGAAGATGTTCAGAGTTGTACTAATTACTGTGAAATTAAGCTTATGAGACATACAATGAAGCTATAAAAGATATTCATTGAGCATCGCTTAAGAAGAATCACAAGCGTGACCAAAACGGACTCCCGATTAAAATAAGAAGCATCATGGAATTGGCGATGGAGAAGGGTTGATGATGACGAAGAACAAGATACCCCTCTCCGGAGCCCCAAACGGACTCCAGATCTGCCCTTCCGGGGAAGAACAAGGCTTGGCGGCGGCTCCGTCTCATGGATCGTGATAATTCTTTCTCTCTGATTTTTTCTCCGAAAATAGGATTTTCTAGCATTGGTTTCAGGGTCAGCGGGGCCACCAGGTGGGGACAACCAACCTGGGTGCACTAGGAGAGGGGGTGCGCCCTGGTGGGTTGTGCCCCCCAAGTGCCCCTCTCCGACAGGTCTTGGCTCTAGAAATTCTTATTATTTATATAAAAAATCCTCGCAAAGTTTCGTTCCATTCCGAGAACTTTTATTTCTGCACAAAAACAACACCATGGTAGTTCTGCTGAAAACAGCGTCAGTCCGGGGTTAGTTTCATTCAAATCATGCAAATTAGAGTCCGAAACAAGAGGAAAAGTGTTAGGAAAAGTAGATACGTTTGAGACGTATCAACTCCCCCAAGATTAAATCTTTGCTTGTCCTCAAGCAATTTAGTTGATAAACTAAAAATGAAAAAGAAAAACTTTTACGAACTCTTTTACTCTTGTTTGCATAAATAAGCTTAAACAGCACCCAGCTTTTCAGCCAACATTATAACTAACCGGGTCGACAACAACTCTTAAAGATTATAATGACTCATATCAATGACATAATCAGCTAGCGAGCAATAATAAGATATCTCAAACAGTAACACGTTGTCAAAACAACCATGATATAATATGACAATAGTGATATCTTTCTAGCCCTTTCTTAGACTGCAAAACATAAATGTAGAGCACCTCCAAAGTTCAAGCAGCAACTAAACATTGTAATTCATGGTAGAAAAGATCCAATCATGATGCATCCAACATTAGCTACACACAATGTATAAATCATGACTACTGTGCTCTACTCAGTTTCTGGCGCTTGTTTTAGAAGGTGATGACACAACATAAAAGTAAATAGATAGTCCCTTCGCAGAGGGAAGCAATGATTTGTAGAGGTGCGAGAGCTCAATTTTTAAAACAGAGGTAAATAATATTTTGAGGCATGCACCCTTCTCATTTACTTCACGACCAACAGTTATCAATATCTCCCATGCTAAACAGGCTAGTGGCGGTTCCTAAGCGATAAAAGTAAAGGTTTTGACTTCATTGGGAGTTTTTGTTTGATTATTCGAGCTATTAACTCTTTTTGTATTTTGCAGTTTGGGACTGGGCATCCCTGTTACCGCCCTTTTCTCGTGTGATGGCGAGTGAATAAACACTCGACCTGAGAATAACCCGCTTAGCATGTAAGATACCGACCACCTCTTGTCGTTCCATGAACAATCCAGGCGCACAAAACAGATAATTTTTAGAAGCTTTTAGAGGTGGCACATGCAAATTTACTTAGGACGGCAGGGTAATACCATATATAGGTAGGTATGGTGGACTCATCTGGAATAACTTTGGGTTCAAGATTTTTGATGTACAAGCAGAGTCCCCACTTAGTACAAGCGAAGGCTAGCAATTTAGATTGAGAAGCGACCAGCTAGAGAGCAACAACGATCATAACCATGCATTACGCATAAGTAACATTGGACACTTGCATGAGTAGGATATGAACACCATGAACATCAATATCATAGAGGCTATGTTGGTTTTGATTCAACTACATGCATGAACATGTACCGTGTCAAGCCACTTGAACATTCAGAGGAGGATACCATATCATCATACTACATCACAATCATTTTAACGCTATGTTGATATCCAAGATAAATCATTATTCAGTCCCAGCTACTTATGCATGGCATGAGAAACTATAATCTCTAATTGTCATTGCAAACATGTTTAATCATAATGGGCTGAATCATGGATGCTAGGTTAAACATATTTACACAGACAGGACAAGTCGAGTTCATAGCAGTTTCTCTCTGCCATGGCTAGTTCATCGAATATCGTCATTATTTCCTTTCACTTCCACGACCGAATGATATGAAAATAATAATAGTGCAAGAGTGCCCTGGACTAAGCTGGAATCTGCAAACATTTTATTCAACAAGAGAAGACAAGGTAAAATGTGCTCTTTATTAGTTCAACAATTATTCAAATGAGAGCCACTCAAGATTTTCATCGTGGTCTTCTTCTCGGTACAACTCAAATAAAAAGAAAAGAAATTGAGAGAAACACACTAAAATATTTTTGAAGTTTTTGGTTTTCTTGAACAAGCAAATAAAAGAGAAAAGAAAAAACAAGAAAAACTATTTACACGGGAAAGCTCCCAACAAGCAAAAGAAGAACAAGGAAATCTTTTTGGGCTTTCTCTTTTTAATATTACTACCAAGCATGCATAGAAGTAAACTAGCTACAACTAATTTTTTTGGTTTTTTTCTAAAGTTTTTCAAACACACCAGAAGAAAGCAAGAAAATAAATCTAAGCATGGATGATACAATGAAAAAGTGTGAGCACCGACAAATGGAATAAGTGGACATGAATGTAAAGTCGGTAGAAACACGTACTCCCCCAAGTTCAGGCTTTTGGCCTAACTTGGTAGTCGATCAGTAGCCTGGAGGGTAGTAGGGGTACTGAGGAGTGGGCATCCACTCGTCCCACTGTTGGGGCTCCTGTTGTGTCGCTTTCGCAGCAGCCTGAGCATTCCGGTAGGCGATGATGTCCGCGGGAATGATCCTATATCCGCCCCTGGCAACAGAATCAAACAAAGCAGGTGTAGGCAGTGGAATAATATCATGAGTTTTAACGCTAAAAACAAGGTTATAAGGAATTGGGATATCAGGATAATCTCGTGCAAGAAAATGATGGTGTTTCATGGCTGCCCTGTCTAGGTAGACCTTGGTCAAAGGGTAGTCATGAGGGCGTATCTCGACCTCGAAGTGAGCCGCCAAACGAGTAGCAAAAATCCCACCATGTATTTCACCATGGGATTTATTAAGATGGAGGCGACGAGCCACAATAGCTCCCAAGCTATGGGTGTTGTTGCCCTCTAGTGGTCAGCGTAAAACAATAAAGTCTGGTGCACTGTGCGCACCTAATTTCTTTCTAGCAAGCAAGCACTTAGCAACAAATAAACCAAAATAATGTATGGCAGAAAAGTGTATGTTAGCAGCCGTGGTGGCTGACACCCCTCTCTCGTCTCCCACTGTCAAAGTGCGATAGAAATCCTCAAACCTAGCCGGCCTAGACTCGGCTAAGCTCCCATCAGAGGGGATCAAGCATATATCACAAAATTCAGTAAGTGGTATCTGATGGTTTTCAGCATATAAATCGAAGCTCACTTCAGGAGGTTTATTCCTAGGCAGGAAAGCAAAACTCTGAACAAAAATATTTGTGAGGATTTGGTGTTGGTCACACTCATCTGCGATGAAGTCGGTGAGGCCGGCGTTTCCAACATATTGCATGAACTCCTGAAGAATTCCAGCCTCTTCCAGGAACGGGATGTGCGGCCATTCGCACGGCCGTACCTCCGCCAACCTCCGAGGGTGGAGATCATTGTCAGAAGACTCCCCAATAACACCCTTGGAGTTCTTCCTAGAGCCAAACTTCCTGAAGATATTCATGTCCGTGTACAATTTTCTGAAAATAAAAATTTTGGGGTAACAAAATTTTGTCAACAAAACTTTATCAGATTGATAGCAACTACTCATAGGGATACATAGAAGCCAAAGCAAGCATTCAAACTACTTAGAACACTAAGAATTCAACATGCAAGCACATCTACAGCAGTACCAAGAGTAGCTAATTATTCAAAACATAAAACACGAAAAAAAAACTAATTGGACAAACGGTGGAGTCACATACCAAGCAACAATCCCCCGAAGCAGTTTCGGAAACGGAGCTTCGAGCAAAGAGATCAAAATCCGTGGGTTTGAGCTCAAGAACACGGGAGAGAGAGCAATGGAGATTTTTTTTCTAGAGGTAAGTGATGATGTCAGATGAAGAGGTAAGTGAGGGGGCCCACATGGGGACCACAACCCACCAGGGCGCGCCTAGGTGTGCTGGCGCGCCCAGGTGGGTTGTGCCCACCTGGTGCACCTCCCTCTGATGTTTATTGCACCAAAAATTCTCAAATATTTAGAAAAAATCGTGTAAAATTTTCAGGGCATTTTGAGAACTTTTATATTTGGGTCATTTTTTATTGCACGAGAAATTTAGAAAATAGACAAAACATGGCATTTTATTTTATTTAACTAATAAAAACAGAAAACAAAAGGTAGGGACAGAAGGTAGTGCTTAATAAATTCATACCATTCAAAAATGATCCATTAATAAGGTTGATCAAGTCTTATTGACAACCACTTTTGATTAGCATGAAACCGAAGAATTTTTGTAAATCACTAAGTTACCTCAATGGGGATATGCATTTCCCCAACAATAAGCATTTCATATTTCTTTTTGACAGTAGGTAGAGGTATTTTAAAACTTCCAATAGTGATTGTCGGAGATTTTTCAATAACATTAATACCATTTACTTGGAATTGTTTCTTCGGAAAGTGCACCATATGCTCATTGCCATTAATATGAAAAGTGACCTTGCTTTTATTGCAATCAATAACAATCCCTATAGTATTCAAGAAGGGTCTACCAAGGATAATCGACATGTTGTTGTCCTCGGGCATCTCAAGTATAACAAAGTCAGTCAAAATAGTAACATTAGCAACAACAACGGGCACATCCTCACAGATACCGATAGGTATGTCAGTTGATTTGTCAGCCGTTTGCAAAGATATTTCAGTAGGTGTGAGTTTATTCAAGTAAAGTATTTTATATAAAGAGAAAGGCATAACACTAACACCAACTCCTAAATCACACAAAGCAGTTTTCACATAATTCTTTTTGATAGAGCAAGGTATAGTTGGTATTCCCAGATCTCCAAGTTTTTAGGTACTCCATCTTTATAAGTGTAATTAGCAAGCATAGTGGAGATTTCAGCTTCCGGTATTTTTCTCTTATTTGTGATGATGTCTTTCATATACTTTGCATATGGAGGCATTTTCAAAATATCAGTCAAGTGAGTACGCAAAAAGACTGGCCTTAGCATCTCAACAAAGCGTTCAAATTCTTCATCATCTTTCTTTTTAGTTGACTTGGGTGGAAAAGGCATAGGTTTTTGAACCCACGGTTCTCTTTTTTTACCGTGTCTTCTAGCAACAAAGTCTCTTTTGTCATATCTTTTATTTTTAGGTTGTGGGTTATCAAGATCAACAGGTGGTTCTATCTCAACATCATTGTCTGGTTCTTTATCATTGGTTGGTTGAGAGTCTTCATGAACCTCATCATTATCTTTTTCATTATCGTTAGGTGAGTGTTCATTACAAGATTGAGTTTCAGCATCTGAGATAGAAACTTCATTATCATTGTCAGGAGGTTTCTCTATTTCAGGTTCACTAGGAGCATTTGAAGTTCTATCCTTTTTGTTTTTCTTTCTAGAAGAACTAGGTGCACTAGTGTTAGCTCTTTGTGAATCTTGTTTAATTCTTTTTGGCCGTCCCTCAGGATAAAGTGGTTCCTGAGTCATTTTACCTCCTCTGGTTGCAACTCTAACAACAAAGTCATGCATATTATGATTCATTTCATCAAGCAATTCTCTTTGTGATTTAGCAACTTGTTCTAATTGAGTTTGATCCATAGAAGCATGTTTTCCAACACCTATAACATCATTTGATATTCTAAATAACAAGTCACTCAAGCGAGCAATCATATCAGAATTATATTTCAATTGTTTCAAAATAATTGCATTGAAGTGATCTTGTTTTCTAATATAGTTTTCAAATTCATAAAGGCATTGACTAGGATGCATATTGTGAGGATTATCACTATCATTAAACTTTATAAGAGAATTTACCTCTACCACCTTAGGTAGTGGTGGCATATTAAGCCCATGTATTTCTTCAATAGGAGGTAAATTTTTAACATCTTCAGGTTTAATACCCTTTTCCTTCATAGATTTCTTTGCCTCTTGCATATCTTCAGGACTGAGATATAATATACCCCTCTTCTTCGGAGTGGGTTTAGCCGGTGGTTCAGGAAGAGTCCAATCATCATAATTTTTCAATATATTATTCAATAATTCCTAAGCTTGTCCAACAGTTCGTTCCCTGAAAACACAACCAACACAACTATCTAGGAAGTCCCTAGAAGCATCGGTTAGTCCATTATAGAAGATATCAAGTATTTCATTTTTCTTAAGAGGATAATCACGCAAAGCATTAAGTAACTAGCAAAGCCTCCCCCAAGCTTGTGGGAGACTCTCTTCTTTAGTTTGAACAAAGTTAAATGTTTCCTGTAAGGCAGCTTGTTTATTATGAGCAGGAAAATATTTTTCAGAGAAGTCATAAATCATATCCTGGGGACTACGCACACAACAAGGAGCAAGAGTATTGTACCAAGCTTTAGCATCACCCTTTAATGAGAAAGGAAATAATTTGAGAATAAAGTAGTAGCGAGTTTTCTCATCATGAGTAAAAAGTATGGTGAAAGTGCAACTATCCCTGGGTGGTTTTGGTAATTCCTAACAACATATAGCTCATTGAGCTAACATTATTCCAAGATTAATATTTCAGGAAAAGCTCAATGAATGGCATGGCATGGATGAGGAAAGTGGATCCCTCAAAATTCTAAGGACAAAAAGTTTGGCTCAAGCTTGAAGCTCAAGACTCTACATTATATATTTTAGTCATCCAAGATCACACTGAGTCTATAGGAAAAGCCAATACTATCAAGGAGGGATGAGGTGTTGCTTAATGGCTTGCTTGCTCAAAGTGCTTAGTGATATGCTCCAAAATCCTCAACTACTCTCCCACATCCACATATGACCTAAACCAAAAGTCAAACTCGGCCCCACCGATTCTTTCTATCCGGTGCCACCGAGTTTCAAATGTCATAGCCACTGCCACAAACCCTAGGCAAATCGGTCTCACCGATAGGGATCTCGGTCTCGCTGGGATGGGATTGTAATCTCTCTGTTTCCCTTCGTAATGTTTCGGTCTTACCGAGATGAGCGATCGGTCCCACCGAGATTGCAATGTAAACTCTCTGTTTCCCTTTTGTAAAATTTCGGTCTCACCGAGATGAGCGAATCGGTCCCACCGAGTTTACCTGACCAACTCTCTGGTTAGCTTATTACCAAAATCGGTCTTACCGAGTTTGTGTAATCGGTCACACCGGGATTAGGTTATGCCCTAACCCTAACCATATCGGTTCTACCGAGTGCATCTCAGTCCCACCGAAAATCCTAAGGGTCACTAGGTTTGCTGAATCGGTCCGACCGAGTTTAACCATTCGGTCCTACCGAGTTTGGCAAATTGTGTGTAACAGTTAGATTTTGTGTGGAGGCTATATATACCCCTCCACCCACTCTTCATTTGTGGAGAGAGCCATCAGAACATACCTACACTTCCAATACACATTTTCTGAGAGAGAACCACCTACACTTGTGTTGAGGTCAACATATTCCATTACAACCATATGAATCTTGATCTCTAGCCTTCCCCAAGTTGCTTTCCACTCAAATCTTCTTTCCACCAAATCCAAATCATGTGAGAGAGAGTTGAGTGTTGGGGAGACTATCATTTGAAGCACAAGAGCAAGGAGTTCATCATCAACACACCATTTGTTACTTCTTGGAGAGTGGTGTCTCCTAGATTGGCTAGGTGTCACTTGGGAGCCTCCGACAAGATTGTGGAGTTGAACCAAGGAGTTTGTAAGGACAAGGAGATCGCCTACTTCATGAAGATCTACCGCTAGTGAGGCAGTCCTTCATGGGCGACGGCCGTGATGGAATAGACAAGGTTGCTTCTTCGCGGACCCTTCGTGGGTGGAGCCCTCCGTGGACCCACGCAACCGTTACCCTCTGTGGGTTGAAGTCTCCATCAATGTGGATGTACGATAGCACCACCCATCGGAACCACGACAAAACCATCTGTGTCTCCAATTGCGTTTGAATCCTCCAAACCCTTCCCTTTACATTCTTGCAAGTTGCATGCTTTACTTTCCGCTGCTCATATACTCTTTTGCATGCTTGCTTGAATTGTGTGGAGATTGCTTGACTTGTGCTGAGATATTTAAAATCTGCCAAGAACTAAAATTGGGAAAAGGATAGATTTTTATTTGGTCAAGTAGTCTAATCACCCCCCCTCTAGACGTACTTTCGATCCTACAAGTGGTATCAGAGCTTTGGTCTCCATTTGCTTTGATTTCCATAGCTTTTGGTGGTCATAGCCTTGGTTTCACAACCTAGGAGAGTATGGCGTCTAGCGAGGGAAATTATCACCGTAGAGGTCCTTACTTTGATTGTACTAATTTTGCTAGTTGGAAGCATAAGATGAAAATGCATATTCTTGGACATAACCCCGCCGTTTGGGCTATTGTGTGTGTTGTCATGCAAGGTGAATTCTTTGATGGGAGAGAACCGAATCGTGAAGCTACCGCAGATGAGTTGAAAATGCTACAATACAATGCTCAAGCTTGTGATATCCTCTTCAACGGATTGTGCCCCGAAGAATTC
Organism: Triticum monococcum; assembly: GCA_034509565.1. Classification (NCBI taxonomy): domain Eukaryota; kingdom Viridiplantae; phylum Streptophyta; class Magnoliopsida; order Poales; family Poaceae; genus Triticum; species Triticum monococcum. The sequence continues at coordinate 484,684,588 of CM067843.1, forward strand.
AACAAAATCAGCCGTCTTGAGAATGCAAAGGAAATTTGGGATACTTTGATTGATATGCACGAAGGTACCGACTCCGTCAAGGAATCCAAATTGGATGTGCTTCAAAGTCAACTTGACAAGTTCAAAATGAAGGATGGTGAAGGTGTCGCTGAAATGTACTCCAGGCTTGCTCTTATCACAAATGAGATTGCCGGCTTAGGGAGTGAAGAGATGACGGATAGATTCATCATCAAGAAGATCCTAAGAGCCTTGGATGGAAAATATGATACCGTGTGCACATTGATCCAAATGATGCCCAATTACAAAGATCTCAAGCCAACGGAAGTCATCGGAAGAATTGTTGCTCATGAGATGTCACTCAAGGATAAAGAGGAACTTCACAACAAATCAAGTGGTGCTTACAAAGCCTCATGTGAAGCCCCCACATCATCGAGTGAGAAACAAACCTTCAATGCAGAATTGAGCTTAATGGTGAAGAACTTCAACAAGTTCTACAAGAGTAGAAGCAAAGAGAGAAGCTCCAAGTCAAGGTCCTACAATCACAAAAGATCTTCTAGTCGAGAGCGAAATTGCTACAATTGTGGAAGGCGCGGACACTATTCCAATGAGTGTACGGCCCCCTACAAGAGAAGAGAAGATTCTCCCAAGAGAAGAAGTAGAAGAGAAGAATCACCATCTAGAGAAAGAAGGAGTAGAGATGATCGTTATGAACGAAGACCCTCATGGAGAAGCAAGGATTTGGAAAGAAAGGACAAGTCATGAAGGAGCTACACAAAACGAAGACATCAAGCTCATATTGGCGAATGGGTATCCGGCTCCGACTCCGACAACCACTCCGAGAGAAGCTATCACTCCGACTCCGAATATACTCAAGATGAAGGTGTTGCCGGTCTAGAACTTGTGACAACCAACTCCTATGACATATTTGACTCACCAAATGAAGGAGTTGGAACATGCTTCATGGCTAAAGGCCCAAAGGTATCACACCCCGAGTATGTTGATTTCAATAGTGATGAAGATGACTTGTTAGGTGATGATGATTTACTTGTTGACAACTCTAGTGATGAATACTATGATGAAACGTCAATTAATCATGCTAATCAAGATAAAACGAATGACAATGATAAGGAGAAGATTGAGTCTCTAACTAAAGAACTAAACACTCTTAAGTTAGCTCATGAAACTATCTTAGGAGATCATCGAGAACTTTTAAGGACTCATGAGAAATTACGCTTTGAAAAGCTCAACCTTGAGCAAGAGCATGAGTTCTTAAAATCAATCAATTATGATCTTCATAAGAAAAGTTCTTCTTACATTGCCAAGCGTTTACTCTTATCCACTTACATGCCTCAAGTCAAGTCTAGTAACAAGAACAAGAAAGATTCTTCCTCTAGTAGTAACAATAATCATGCTAAATCCAATATTGTTGCTTCTAGTAGTTCTCTTGATTCCACTAATGATTCTCTTAGCCAAGTTACACTTGAGCAAGAAAATAGCTTATTGAATGGAATTATAGAGAAAGGTGTTTACAAGAGCCTTACCGGAAGTAAGCAATTCGAGGAACTTGTACGCATGGAAGGAAGGTACCGGAAGAACCAAGGTGTTGGTTTTGAACGAAAGTTCAATGCCAATGGAGTTGAGTGGGAAGAAGATCAATACCCCAAGACAAAGTTTGTTCCTCAACAACAGAAGTATGATCCTACTTCTCTCAAAGGGACACAAGCTCAAGATGATCTTCCACCACAAGACCACAAGAAAAAAAGGCAAGGACAAGCTTCAAGAGGAAATTGATGCATTTGAAGAAGCTCCTAAGGCATTGGTCAAGTGGGTTCCCAAGACTACTTCAAGTTCCACTTCATCAAGTACAACTACAACACCGAGGATTCCCATCAAGATGGTGTGGATCCCGAAGAAGAAGAACTAGAGAGTTCTTGAGGGTGACTCCGCCAACATACTTCACTCTTATCATCTTGGCAAGAACAAGTGCAATCAACTTCCACATCTTGCACTAGTTCAAGGAGTCACAGACCCTCTTGTTGGTAAGACAAGGGACAAGGTAACCTAAAAGCTTTCACAGACATCATCTTGTGTGTGCATCACTTTATGTCTATGGATATCCTTGTTTGTTCCTTGTGGGACTAACCCGTGTAGGTATTGAAAGTGCAACTCACTCCAATGGATAACTCCAAATGATCTACATCAACATTGAGCATCCACATCTTCAACATCTACATGAAGTCATCATCGACAAAACCCAAGGTTAGTTCATCCCTCTTAGGGGGGATCTCACATCTAGGGGGAGCTTTACTCTAAGAATTGAGCTAAAGCAACTCTAATGGTGTGAACACAAGAATGCTTTATGTAAAAGTGGTAACCCCACTTGTGCTTAAACGATGAGTATGACCTATGATCAAATGTTCTCATTTGACTCCTAAGTCAATATACTCATATATAGATGACCTAGTCATCGCAAATTGTTTGATAGATGCTAGAATTGGTTGTGCATGCTTTGCCACATATTTCAATTGCCATTTTATTGTGTGAGCATGTTGATTGCATATTTTACTCATTCGAGGACATCCACTTGTTGTTTTGATTGATTGGTTTTCTTTTCTTTTGCCAAGTGGATGGACAAGAATGCCTAAGAACCCTCTCTAGCTATCTATGCTTTTCTCGTCTCAAACTCTATTCATGCTACATCACAAAATTTGATCAAGTCAGATTCGAACCACTCTGTGTGAGGAGCACTCGGAGTCCCCGATTTGTCATAGACTTAAACTTCCAAAACTTCTTTGTGCGTTTTGGTCTGACCGATTCATCCATTTTGGTCATACCGAGATCACTAAGTCGATCTAGGTTTTCAATCTCGGTGCAACCGATTTGAACCTTTCGGTCACACCGAGTTTCAGTAACTGCTTGCCGTTATGAATCTCGGTGTCACCGAGTTGTTCCACTCGGTCACACCGACATGGTCGGGCTATATATACTCACGGGCAAAATTTTTGAAATTTCTCCGAAACCCCTTCGCCCGTGCATAGCTCGCTCTGCCTCCTTGGTCTCCGGATCATCCTGCTCGTCTCTAGTTGCCTCCTGCTGCTGGTCTCCACCGCCGTCAACGGAATTCTTCCCCGCCGTTGCCGCCGTAGCGAGTTCATCGCCGAACTAGGGTATGGACTCGATCATAGTGCTATCCCCGTCCGATTCCTAGCACATTGTGTTTATTATGATTCTTTCCACGATTGAAACGCTTCTATCCAGTCAAAACACTCCATAGATTAGAGTTGAATTGAAAATTTAGGGTTAGGTTTCCGCCGAAACCATCTCGGACCATCCGAGTTATGGAACTCGGTACCACCGATTCGGCTCAGGCCATTGCACATGTAATTTTCGGTCTGACCGAGAATTGCAAATCGGTATGACCGAGTTCAGGACTTTGTGAAACCCTAGCAGTCTCGGTGCCACCGAACTGTGACTCGGTCTGACCGAGTTCACTAGTTCAGGTTCCAACAGCTGCTTCGGTATCACCGAGTTTACAAATCGGTTGATCCGAAATGCTTTCTGTGGAAAACTAAAACTAAGTTTTTGACTCATTCTTTTGCAAAAACCTCTGCATTTTGTGATGCTCATCCACTCTATCTCATCTATATCTATTCATAGGGTCTGCTGTTAGTGTTTGCAATATGTCTGATCAGAGTGGCAGCCAGAACAGGTCAGAGGAGCAGGTTCACCTGAGTGAGGGCACTAGTCCCTCTAGCAGTTCAGATGATGGTAGCAGGAGCACTCCCAGCAACTTGCCCAAAGCTGCCACCAGAACAAGGAAGAAGAGAACTTCAGAGTCTGAGGATGAAGACTATGTGGCAGTTGAGGATGAGGCCACTTCCAAGAAGAAAGTGGTTAAGAAGGAGTACAACTCAGCTGCAGTTAAGCCAGGGATGAAGATCAAAAGGCCAGCAGGAAGACAACCAATGTCTAAGGCCAGAGCATCTACTCAAGCATCTTTGGAATCTCAACCCAAAGAGGCTGCTGCAGAAGGGAAGAAGAGGAAGGAGAGGACCAAAAAGACCACTGCTAGAGTGCTTGGGAGATCCTCAATCATGAGAGATTCTGAAGAGGAAGAGGAAGAAGAGGTTGCTGCACCAGCACCCAAGGCACAAAAGCTGATGGGTGATGCTATAAAGTCAGGGGCTGCAACACCAAAGCCCAAAGAAGCACCCAAAGCTGCCTCCAAGCCCAAGAGTGCACCTAAGAGGAATACCAGGAGTATACCAGCTGCTGAGAAGAACAAGGCCCCAGTGCCTGAAGTTGTTGCTGATGAAGATGATGAAGGACAAGTCCCGATGAAGCTCAAACCCAAGATTCCAGACCACAATGATGCTCATCCTGTGGCTGAGAACATGAAGATCAGGAGAGACTCAGGGTTGAGGAAATGGAGAGAGACAGACCCATATGCTACAAGAAGAAGAACTGCTATTGATTAGAGGTTCCACACAAAGGAACAATAGGACTTCTATGAGATAGTGTTGTTGGACAAGAAGCCTATAGTGTGTGAAATGAGGTGGGTCGACTGGAAGTATATCAAGGAAAATGAGGAACACTATCCTGGTGTGTTTGACAACTTCAGTGCTTGTGGAGTTGCAGACTTTGTTGGGCAGAAGCTCACAAAGTGGAATGAGGAGCTCATAATGCAATTCTACTCCACATCACACTTCTATCCAGATGGCAGGATAGTATGGATGTCTGAAGGTACAAGGTACCACTTGACTATTGAGGAATGGGCAAATCTGATCAATGCTCCTAAGGAAGAAGAAGATGACTTGGATGTCTATGCCAAGAAGAAGATGGATCACAACTCTATGGCAAACATGTACAAGGAGATTCCTGAAGATGATCTTGAGACTCACCAGTTTGGGTCAATAAAACACTTGCTGCCAGGGCTGCCTACAATCAATTGGATCCTTAGGCACACTCTCTTGCCCAAGTCTGGTGATCACAGAATGATCAGAGGCCATGCAATTAACTTGCTACATATATTTGATGTGCCACAGAAGTTCAAGGTCATCAACCTTATAGTTGAGACTGTCAAGAGGACTGCAGCTGACGAGAAAAGAAGTTGTGGATATGCCCCACAAATCCAGGAGTTGATAAACTCAAAGATGGGCACAGGCACATACTTGTTGGATAAGGAACACTTGCCTATCTATCCTGACTTTGAGGACAATCAAGTTGTGATGAATGAGAATGAACCATCATCAGTACAAGCTCAAGATAAGAAGGAGAAAGCAAAGAAAGAGAAGGCTGCCAAGATGCCAACTCAAGAGGAGGCATCTGAGTACTTTTTGAAAAGCAAGCAGGACCAGCTTGGTTATTTGATAGCATCGACTCTGAGGATTGAGAAGGGGTTGGCCACCCTAACTCAAAACCAGGAGAGCCTGGAAAGAATCATGGAACAAAAATTCTATGATTTAGATGTCAAAGTAATTGAGATTCAGTCTGTTGTGGAGCAGCTACAGGATGACATGTAGGAGAGGAAGGGCAAGACAACCACTGATGCATTTGCCAGAGTGCCTCGAGCTCAGAGATCTGCTACAGTGCCTGTTCCAGACACTAGAGTCACTTCATCTGCACCAGCTACAGCTCCAGCGCAACCAGCTCCAGCACCAACTCCATCAGCTCCATCTACTTCGACTGAAGCCTTCGTCCTTGGAGTTCTCCGGACACCACCACCTGAAGACCAAGCCTGAGAGACGTTCTAGTGCTATGCATTTTCTATGAACTTTTTGGTAACTTGTTGCCAAAGGGGGAGAAAAATGTATAGATCATAGGCTTCGAGAGAGAGTGTGTTGCTTTCTATTCTCTCTTGCTTTGGTGGTTGAACTTTGTTTACTTTTGATTGCTTGAGATACTATGCTATTATCTGTGAGACATTAATGATCATGTGGTTGATCATAAGCTACACTTATGCTTGTTGATATTATCTTACTTATCCTTATATGATCATTCACTTTGCTTGGTGATGAGTGCATGTATTTAATTCTTATCATTTTGAGCGCTCCACCAAGATGTATGTGACATGGAAGAGTAACCCATGATCCTAACTCGTTGTGCATTTGCAGTCCAAAGCAAATCTTAAGATATGCACAAATTTAGGGGGAGCTCTTGCTTTTCACATACTTCTCAAAGCGACAATATCTTTCACTCTTATTATCATTTGTCGAAGCTTTGATCTATATGTTGTCATCAATTACCAAAAAGGGGGAGATTGAAAGTGCAACTATCCCTGGGTAGTTTTGGTAATTCCTAACAACATATAGCTCATTGAGCTAACATTATTCCAAGATTAATATTTCAAGAAAAGCTCAACGAATGGCATGACATGGATGAGGAAAGTGGATCCCTCAAAATTCTAAGGACAAAAAGTTTGGCTCAAGCTTGAAGCTCAAGACTCTACATTTTATATTTTAGTGATCTAAGATCACATTGAGTCTATAGGAAAAGCCAATACTATCAAGGAGGGATGAGGTGTTGCTTAATGGCTTGCTTGCTCAAAGTGCTTAGTGATATGCTCCAAAATCCTCAACTACTCTCCCACATCCACATATGACCTAAACCAAAAGTCAAACTCGGCCCCACCGATTCTTTCTATCCGGCGCCACCGAGTTTCAAATGTCATAGCCACTGCCGCAAACCCTAGGCAAATTGGTCTCACCGATAGGGATCTCGGTCTCACCGAGATGGGATTGTAATCTCTCTGTTTCCCTTCGTAACGTTTTGGTCTTACCGAGATGAGCGATCGGTCCCACCGAGATTGCAATGTAAACTCTCTATTTCCCTTTTGTAACATTTCGATCTCACCGAGATGAGCGAATCAGTCCCACCGAGTTTACCTGACCAACTCTTTGGTTAGCTTATTACAAAAATCGGTTCTACCGAGTTTGTGTAATTGGTCACACCGAGATTACATTATGCCCTAACCCTAACCATATCGGTCCTACCGAGTTGCATCTCAGTCCCATCGAAAATCCTAACGGTCAATAGGTTTGCTGAATCGGTCCGACCGAGTTTAACCATTCGGTCCCACCGAGTTTGGCAAATCATGTGTAACAGTTAGATTCTGTGTGGAGGCTATATATACCCCTCCACCCACTCTTCATTTGTGGAGAGAGCCATCAGAACATACCTACACTTCCAATACACATTTTCTGAGAGAGAACCACCTACACTTGTGTTGAGGTCAAGATATTCCATTCCAACCATATTAATCTTGATCTCTAGCCTTCCCCAAGTTGCTTTCCACTCAAATCTTCTTTCCACCAAATCCAAATCCTGTGAGAGAGAGTTGAGTGTTGGGGAGACTATCATTTGAAGCACAAGAGCAAGGAGTTCATTATCAACACACCATTTGTTACTTCTTGGAGAGTGGTGTCTCCTAGATTGGCTAGGTGTCACTTGGGAGCCTCCGACAAGATTGTGGAGTTGAACCAAGGAGTTTGTAAAGGCAAGGAGATCGCCTACTTCGTGAAGATCTACCGCTAGTGAGGCAAGTCCTTCGTGGGCGACGGCCGTGATGGAATAGACAAGGTTGCTTCTTCGTGGACCCTTCGTGGGTAGAGCCCTCCATGGACTCGCACAACCGTTACCCTCCGTGGGTTGAAGTCTCCATCAACATGGATGTACGATAGCACCACCTATCAGAACCACGACAAAAACATCCGTGTCTCCAATTGCGTTTGAATCCTCCAAACCCTTCCCTTTACATTCTTGGAAGTTGCATGCTTTACTTTCCGCTGCTCATATACTCTTTTGCATGCTTGCTTGAATTGTGTGGAGATTGCTTGACTTGTGCTGAGATAGCTAAAATCTGCCAAGAACTAAAATTGGGAAAAGGATAGATTTTTATTTGGTCAAGTAGTCTAATCACCCCCCTCGTTGTCATCAATTACCAAAAAGGGGGAGATTGAAAGTGCAACTATCCCTGGGTGGTTTTGGTAATTCCTAACAACATATAGCTCTTTGAGCTAACATTATTCCAAGATTAATATTTCAGGAAAAGCTCAATGAATGGCATGGCATGGATGAGGAAAGTGGATCCCTCAAAATTCTAAGGACAAAAATTTTGGCTCAATCTTGAAGCTCAAGACTCTACATTTTATATTTTAGTGATTGTCGGTGTCAAAACCGGCGGATCTCGGGTAGGGGGTCCCGAACTGTGCGTCTAGGCCGGATGGTAACAGGAGGCAAGGGACACAGAGTTTTACCCAGGTTCGGGCCCTCTTGATGGAGGTAAAACCCTACGTCCTGCTTGATTAATATTGATGATATGGGTAGTACAAGAGTAGATCTACCACGAGATCGGAGAGGCTAAACCCTAGAAGCTAGCCTATGGTATGATTGTTGTGTATGTTGTCCTACGGACTAAAACCCTCCGGTTTATATAGACACTGGAGAGGGTTAGGGTTACACAAAGTCAGTTACAATGGTAGGAGATCTATATATCTGTATTGCCAAGCTTGCCTTCCACGCCAAGGAAAGTCCCTTCCAGACACGGGATGAAGTCTTCAATCTTGTATCTTCATAGTCCAGGAGTCCGGCTGAAGGTATAGTCCGATTATCCGTACACCCCCTAATCCAGGACTCCCTCAATAGCCCCCGAACCAGGCTTCAATGACGATGAGTCCGGCGCACAGATTGTCTTCGGCATTGCAAGGTGGGTTCTCCTCCAAATTTCGTGTACCTGTTGAATAAAGTCCGGTTTCTTGTAAATGTTGCGCTCCTTGGCTTCTACGCCCAATAATGACCGTCTCCCACGTGTCAAACGAATATGAAAAGTCTGAGTGTTTCTACATCCACACCCCTAGCCACATAAATGAGCCGCCCATTTAAAGGGACGAGGATTTAGATCCAAACCACACCTTCTCCCCTTCGCGAGTGTTCATCAGAGCGCATCCGACAAAGGTCCATTCCACCATGGCCAGCCGTCGCAACTCATCCTTTCGCCCTTCCCGCCCTCAGCCTGGATATTGGGAGAGATGCTCCATCCCGCATAGCGAGCTAGTGACGCTCCAGACCAAGGGATTTCTCCCCCCGGCCTATATGGTCCCGGTTCGAGCCGGTCTTGCCATCTATAATGGCGGAGAGCAAGCGGAGAGTGCCCCTAATCCCTCCAAAGGAGAGCGGGTATGCCTTGTCCCTTATTTAATAAGAGGGCTCAGATTTCCAATCCATCCGTTTCTCCGGGGGCTCTTGGAGTTCTATGGCCTCCAGCTACACAATCTTACGCCTGCCTCCGTATTGCATATCGCGGGCTTCATAGCCCTCTGTGAGCTATTTTTGGGTGTTGAGGCTCATTTCGGGCTGTGGAAAGAGCTATTCTGCCTTGTGCCCCGTTCTCAGAAGGGGTCAATATATTAAGTGGGCGGAGCCGAAGTGTGGCGCATTGCCGGGACCGGATATCTATCCGGAACCCCAAAGAAGGCGTCCGAGGACTGGCCTTCGGAATGGTTTTACATAGAGGACGTCCCGCTGCCGGATCCTGTCCGGATCGGCCTCCCTGAGTTTGGCAGTGCTCCACTAAAGAAGCGCCTAAGTTGGCATCCACGGAGCCCTCAGAGGGAAAGTGACAAGGATGTTCTTTACCTGATGGGCCGGATAAGACTGTTAGCTCATTTCGGACTGACCATGATCGAGGTCATGGCCGTATGCATCATGCGAGGGGTGCAGCCGCTACAGTATATAGGCCACCCCATGTGGGACTTCAACGGGGAGGACGACGCCACCCGCTACGGCCGTAAGGGGCCGGATTCGGCCGCGGCTCTAACAAAGACCTTGTCTGCTTTGTACAAGGGAGAAGAGGAGGAATTTCTCCGCGTCGACCCACAGGGTGGATTTTCTATGTACAATCCCCCAAGCTGGGTAAGTGGTCACATTTACTTGCCCATCCGTTTTATATTCCCATTGTTAAATATTCAGTCTAACGACTTCAACGCAGGAACTACGCCAGGCTGTTAAAGAAATAAACAGCCCTCCTCCACAACCCGAGGACCCAGGACGGTCCCTCGACCCGGCCTCTCAAGAGGATCCGGACTTATCTGTGGAGCTGATTGATGGAGTGTTCCATCAATTGAGCAAGGACAACGCCTTGGTGGCCATTACGGCCGATTACCAAGGGCTAATCCCGGCCTCCCAGGTAACTGAGATCGAAGTCCCAGTACCCAGAATAGGGGTCCGCCCTCTCGTGTTTTCAGTTTCCTAATTACAACCGAGCTTTGCAGGGGAGGTTTCTGAGACGGGAGGCTGAACCTGTGGCGACAAGCCAACGAGGGGCCGCAGGGCCCCATGGGCAGAAAAGAGGTGCAGTCCGGACCGAGGCGTCAGCGCAAAGGTATGGCGCGCCCCCTTATCCCAGGTGTTATACCTTCAAGGCATATTAACACTCGTGCTCTCTTTAGGACAAAGAGACCTCGCCGGACTATATTCGGAGAGGGTGCCAATCGTGCCTCCACTAGCCAGGCTCCAAAGCCTGGTCCGGAGGCGGAGGCGAACACAAGGCGCGCACCGGACGCTCCTCCGACGGAGGATGTGGACAGGTTGTCTGCCACCAACTCTGAGGTGGAGAGTGCCATGAACCACAGGCGTCGCCGGACAATTCTTCGCGACGCTTGTTTCTCCCAAGAGGCATTAGATGCCTTCAATTCGGGAGATGCGTACCTCCGTGCCGGTCAAAATGGTCTAGCCAGAGCCACTGAGCAATATGTAAAAGACATACGGGTAAATTTTTAAGGATCATTTGTTATGCAGGTTCTTACAAAAAAGAATTCCCTACTATCCCAGGAGCTGGAAGAGTGCAAAGCCCAACTTGAGGCCGCACTAGCCGCGGCAGGGGAGCCCAAGGAGACCCCCTCTGCTAATATACACTTTGAAATATAAGTATTTTTGCGAAGCACGGCATGGGTGCGAATCTGACAAATGAAATTGCAGATGGCGGCGGATTGAATCCGGAAAGGCAACACCTCCTATGCCAGCTGAAGGCTGGTAAGAAGGAGCTGACAAAGGTGAGGCAGGAGAAGAACGATCTCCAAGATGACAACACCAAGCTGGGCGTCGACCTGAAAGATGTTCGTGCCCAGCTGTCAGACTCCGTTAAGGAGAATCAGCGGCTTCGGCGTGGCATATTTAGTAAGTGCTTGAACGAACCTTTGAAAAAAGTTCGGCGGGGAAGTCGACTAACAGAGTAATGTCTGTAGGTGTGCTAACAGGTCGTCCTGCAGAGGAGATGCCCGGTTCTACGGGTGACCTTCTTCCCGAGCTCTCACAACTGATCGAGCGAGTTCGCCAGGTGATGCAAGGCGTCGCCCAGGCCTTGTGGCCATCCATCTCCATGCCCGAAGGTCTTGGAGAGCTTGCGGAGAAGCTAAAGGGAGCACGGCGGTGCTTCCGATTGTGGAAGATATCGACCTGCCATCAAGGCGCTAGGGAGGCCTGGGCCATGGTGAAGACGCGGTACACAAGGGCTGACCCCAACCCCATGGCCGAGGTCGGTCCTGTGGGGCCCGATGAGAAGGAGATCCCTGTAAGCTTAGTATACGGCCAAGTAGAATTGGCCGCAAAGTATTCCCAGCAGGACTGTAAATTAGACAGCCTGTTAGATGGTATTGAAGAGGAATACAATAAGTCAGAATGACTATGTAATTTAATTGACATTTATAATGCCTTCTAGCCGGATTGTAGATCGTTTGTCATGGCCGACCTTTTCGCTTCAGCCTCGGGTCCTGACGGTCCGGAGTGTGTCTGAATTCCCATGCGGTTATATAAGAATTGGGGAATGCATGGAGACCGGGCGTAGGGGTCATTAGTGCGTGAACAGACAAGTGCCCGACTAGTTATGTTATATTACATGGTTAGTAAGAAACATCTTCCAGGGAGAATAGTTCCATTAGGGGTTCCTTTCCCTGGGAGGCATGCCCTAAAATGCATGCCCATTCTGCGAAAAAGACGCGGGAAAAAGCATCTGGGGGCGCATAAATAAATAAGTGAAAAGATCATCTTTTAGGTCACCGACCAAATATTCCCTTAAGAATGCTAGCTTTCGGCTTCACCCAGTCCGAGGTACACATCCGGCTGATCCGGCAGTAACAATCGCAGAGGTGCTCACTTTACCACCTAGCCGAATAATCGGGAACGTAGGGGTAAGCACAGGAGCCAGGCAACCCAGCTTGGCCAAAACTTAAGTCATATCGATGCATATAATGGTGAAATAAAAGGTACATGCGGAAGTGTAACACATGTGTTGGGCATGAAGCCCGTGTAAATAAGCTTCTGTTAAAAGAAGCCCCCAGGTTTAATGAGTGCGAATAGCACGTCATTTGATGAGCCTTTAAAGGCTATAAGAGAAAGGAAGGGGAGAAGGAGAGAAATGTAAGACAGACAATATATAAAAAATGGACAGAGGAAGGAGACGAACACAGAGTCCCGCGCTAGGCATAGAATCTTCGGAGACGGGCTGCGTTCCATGGGTTCGGCTCGAGTCGGTTAGCCGATGCATCTCACAGGCGGTACACTCCACCAGTCAGGAATTGGTCAATTATGAAGGGATCTTCCCACTTGGGCTTGAGTTTGTCCTTTTTCTTGTCCGGCAGGCGTAGAACTAATTCGCCAATGTTGTAATTTTTGGCCCGTACTTCTCTGCTTTGGTATCTTCGAGCCTGCTGTTGATAGAATGTGGAACGGGCTTTTGCCACGTCACGCTCCTCCTCCAATGCGTCCAAACTGTCCCGCCGATCGAGCTCGGCTTCTCTTTCTTTGTACATGCGCACTCGAGGTGAGTCATGAATTATGTCCAAGGCAAAACTGCCTCTGCGCCGTACACCATGAAGAATGGTGTGTATCCGGTGGTGCGATTCGGTGTGGTCCGCAGCCCCTAGAGTACGGAGTCGAGCTCCTCTACCCAGTGCGTGTTAGATTCCTTGAGGGGCCGCACTAATCTGGGTTTGATGCCGCTCATGATAAGACCATTTGCACGTTCGACCTGGCCGTTAGTTTGTGGGTGATAGACGGAAGCATAATCGAGCTTGATGCCCATGTTTTTGCACCAGAGTTTTACCTCGTCGGCCATCAAGTTTGTGCCGTTATCAGTGATGATGCTGTGGGGGACGCCGTAACGGTGTACAACCCCGGATATAAAGTCTATCACCGGTCCGGATTTGGTCGTCTTAACAGGCTTGGCTTCTATCCATTTGGTGAACTTATCCACCATGACCAGTAAGTATTTTTGCTTGTGGGTTACGCCTTTAAGGGGTCCAACCATGTCAAGCCCCCAGACCGCGAAGGTCCAAATGATGGGGATAGTTTGGAGGGCGGTGGGTGGCATATGGCTTCGGTTTGCAAAGAGCTGGCAACCGACGCATCGTTGGACTAAGTCCTGGGCGTCTGCTCGGGCCGTCGGCCAATAAAAGCCTGTACGGAAGGCCTTGCTTACAAGGGACCGAGCTGCAGCGTGATGACCGCCAAGTCCGGCATGAATTTCAGCCAGGAGGTTCCGCCCTTCCTCTTCGGAGATGCACCTTTGAAGGACTCCGGTAGTGCTTTTCTTATAAAGCTCTCCCTCGTGGACTTTGTAGGCTTTGGATCGCCGCACTATGCAGCGTGCCTCATTTTGGTCCTCGGGGAGTTCCTGCCTAGTAAGGTAGGCGAGGAATGGTTCTGTCCATGGGGCGATGACGGCCATTATTACGTGGGCTGAAGGTGTTATTTCGTTGGCAGAGCCTCCGATTGTGTCAGAATGTTCGGTGTCGGGAAGTGCGGTTGGGTCTGGGCTGTTATTGTTTGGCTCCCCTTCCCATACTACGGATGGCTTGAACAGCCTTTCCAAGAAGATGTTGGGGGGGACTACATCGCATTTTGCGCCGATACGTGCCAGGACATCTGCCGCCTGATTATTTTCCCGGGCTATATGGTGAAATTCAAGCCCTTCGAACCGAGCTGACATTTTTAGGACGGCGTTGCGGTAAGCTGCCATTTTTGGATCCTTGGCATCGAAGTCTCCATTTATTTGGGATATTGCGAGGTTTGAGTCCCCGCGCACCTCTAGGCGTTGAATGGCCATGGATACTGCCATCTGGAGACCATGTAAAAGGGCCTCATATTCGGCTGCATTGTTGGAGTCTGTGTACATAATCTGTAGTACGTATTGAACTGTGTCTCCTATGGGGGACATCAAAACGACGCCAGCCACTAGTCCGGCCAACATCTTGGAGCCGTCAAAATGCATGATCCAATTTGAATATGTGCCGTACTCTTTAGGGAGTTCGGCCTCCGTCCATTCTGCAACGAAGTCGGCCAAAACTTGCGACTTGATGGCTCGCAGTGGCTTATAAGTTATGTCGAACGGGAGGAGCTCAATGGCCCATTTTGCAATCCGGCCCGTTGCGTCACGGTTGTTTATAATATCGTTAAGTGGTACTTCCAAGGCTACTATTATTGAACACTCTTGAAAGTAGTGTCGTAGCTTTCGGGATGCCATGAATACCGCGTATGCAATCTTTTGATAATGCGGGTACCGTGATTTGCACGGAGTAAGGACAGTGGACACATAATAGACCGGCTTTTGAAGGGGGAATTTGTGTCTGTCCATTTCTCGTTCGACGACGAGCACTGCGCTTACAACCTGATGTGTTGCTGCAATGTACAATAGCATTGGTTCGCCAATGTTTGGCGCGGCCAGGACTAGGTTTGTTGCCAATATGGCTTTTATTTTGTCGAGTCCGACCGTGGCTGCATCCATCCATTTGAAGTGTTCGGTGCGCCGAAGGAGGCGGTAAAGGGGTAGGGCCTTTTCTCCCAAGCGGGAGATGAAGCGGCTTAGAGCCGCCACGCATCCGGTTAACTTTTGTATTTGTTTGAGGTCCTTTGGGATATCGAATTGTGACAGAGCTCGGATCTTGTCTGGATTTTCTTCAATTCCTCTACCGGATACAACGAAGCCCAAGAGCTTTTCGGCTGGAACGCCGAAAACGCATTTTTCCGGGTTGAGCTTGATGTCGTATGTTCGGAGGTTATCAAATGTGAGCCTCAAGTCGTCTACTAGAGATTCGACATGTCTTGTTTTGACGACCACATCATCTACATATGCCTCCACTGTTTTGCCGATCTGGTTTGCCAGACATGTCTAAATCATGCGCTGATATGTTGCGCCGGCGTTTTTGAGCCCGAAGGGCATTGTGTTGAAGCAGAATGGGCCGTATGGTGTGATAAATGCCGTTGCGGCTTGGTCTGATTCTGCCATCTTGATTTGATGGTAGCCAGAATATGCGTCGAGGAAACACAACGAATCGTGTTCTGCGGTAGCGTCGATAATTTGATCGATGTGGGGGAGGGGGAAGGGATCCTTTGGGTAAGCCTTGTTAAGGTCTTTAAAATCAACGCACAGGCGCCAGGATTTCTCCTTCTTTGGTACCATTACCAGGTTTGCTAGCCAGTCCAGATGTTTTATATCTTTGATGAATCCGGCCTCCAATAGCTTTGCTAGCTCCTCTCCCATGGCCTGTCTCTTAGGTTCAGAAAAACGCCGAAGAGCTTGTTTGACAGGTTTGAATCCTTTTAGGATATTTAAGCTGTGCTCAGCCAGCCTGCATGGGATTCCTGGCATGTCTGAAGGGTGCCAGGCAAAAATGTCCCAGTTCTCTTGTAGGAACTCTCGCAGTGCAGCGTCTACATCAGGGTTTAACTATGCCCCGATGGAAGCTGTTTTATTGGGGTCCGTTGGATGGACCTGGAATTTGACTATTTCGTTCGCCAGTTTAAAGGATGTGGACTTGGATCTTTTGTCGAGTACCACATCGTCCCTATTCACCATGGAGCGCAGCGCAGTCAGTTCCTCAGCCGCTAGGGCTTCGGATAGTGCCTCAAGGGCCAGTGCGGCTGTCTTGTTTTCGGCGTGGAGTGCTATATCTGGATCACTAGCGAGAGTGATGATCCCGTTGGGCCCGGGCATCTTGAGCTTCATGTACCCGTAATGGGGTATTGCTTGGAAGATTGTAAACGCTTCCTGCCCTAGCAGAGCGTGATAACTGCTGCTGAACGGAACCACGTGGAACGTGACCTCTTCGGACCTGTAATTATCCGGCGTGCCGAACACCACATCTAGTGTGATTTTTCCTGTACAGCGCGCTTCCCGACTGGGGATTATTCCTCTAAAGGTTGTGCTGCTTCGCTCAATGCGGTTCCAGTCTATTTCCATTTTTTGAAGGGTTTCCTCATAAATGAGGTTCAATCCGCTGCCGCCGTCCATGAGTACCTTGGTAAGACGAAAGCCGTCCACTATTGGACTGAGGACCAATGTGGCTGGTGCTCGGGCTATTCGGAATTTAGGTTCATCACTGGCGTTAAAGGTAATAGCCGTGTCACTCCATGGGTTTATTGTTGCTACTTGGTAGACTTCGGCAAGGCTGCGAAGTGTCCTTTTTCGCATATTATTTGATGCGAAAGTATCGAAGACTGTTAATACCGTATTGGTGTCTCTGGGGTGGCTTTCTGTGGCCTCCGGAATTAGGAGATCTTCGCCAATTTTGGCCACCTGCCGGAGTATCCAACATGCTCTAAGGCTGTGAGTTGGTGTGGCGTCCTCTGTACTGTGAATTTTACAGGGTCCATTAAGCCATCCTTCCAGTACGGTTCCATGCCCTGTAGAGGGTTTTAGCTTTTTGGTGTTTAACCCGGGTGTCTGGCGATGATGCACCCTTTTATTTCGGACTGGGTTTGTATTCAGGGCCGGATCATCCCAAAATTTTATTTCGGTTTTCCAGGCGCTTTCCATCGCACAGTACTTTCATACAATGGACGCCAAGTCAGCAAAGCGTGTAATATCGCGGCGACTTATGGCGTTGAGGATTCCCTTGTCCGTGCAATTATTGCAGAAGATTGAGATTGCGTCTTCCTCGCGGCAGTCCCTTGTCCTGTTCCTAACCAGGAGGAATCTGGCCCAGTAATGATGTACTGTTTCTTCGGGCTCTTGCCTGATTTGGGATAGATCGATTATGTTCGGGTGGGTGGGTGGAATTAAATCCGAAGCCTTACCCAATCTGAGGCTCAGAGGCCGAGGAATTTCCGAACTTGAAAATTTGGATTCCTGGATGTTGTCCAATGAATCCAGCCCGTCGCGTGACTCTAAGTTCAGGTGTTGAGTGATATCCTCCCCTCCGCGGGTATCCGGCTTGGAGGGATTAGGAATCCGGACGTAGCTAGTCCTTAAGATAGATGAAGGGTCGCCGCACTGTCCCTCTACCATGGCAACATGATGGGTGACTTGGTGAGAGTGAATCTCTCTCAGATCGGGTTTAGGCCCAATCTGGTCGTAATCCGTAGCGACTCCCAAGGCGGCGATGCGATCCAAGAGCTCGTTTATGGAGGAGAGCTCCATTGGATCTAACTGCTTGGCGAGTTCTGAGCTGACATGAAGATTGTTTTCGATGGCTCGATAGGTCATCATCGGCGCGGAGGCCGAACGGGCGGTCATAAGAAAACCACCTAGCCGGAGGGTTTGGCCGACAGCCAAAGCTCCCTTAGCAACGGTGTCGTCTTTAAAGACGGGGCGAGACATCCTTCCTGATGGCGACGACACAGAGGAACTCTCAATGAAAGCACCAATGTCGGTGTCAAAACTGGCGGATCTCGGGTAGGGGGTCCCGAACTATGTGTCTAGGCCGGATGGTAACAGGAGGCAAGGGACACGAAGTTTTACCCAGGTTTGGGCCCTCTTGATGGAGGTAAAACCCTACGTCCTGCTTGATTAATATTGATGATATGGGTAGTACAAGAGTAAATCTACCACGAGATCGGAGAGGCTAAACCCTAGAAGCTAGCCTATGGTATGATTGTTGTGTATGTTGTCCTACGGACTAAAACCCTCCGGTTTATATAGACACCGGAGAGGGTTAGGGTTACACAAATTCAGTTACAATGGTAGGAGATCTATATATCCGTATTGCCAAGCTTGCCTTCCATGCCAAGGAAAGTCCCTTCCAGACATGGGATGAAGTCTTCAATCTTGTATCTTCATAGTCCAGGAGTCCGACTGAAGGTATAGTCCGGCTATCCAAACACCCCCTAATCCAGGACTCCCTCAGTGATCCAAGATCACATTGAGTCTATAGGAAAAGCCAATACTATCAAGGAGGGATGAGGTGTTGCTTAATGGCTTGCTTGCTCAAAGTGCTTAGTGATACGCTCCAAAATCCTCAACTACTCTCCCACATCCACATATGACCTAAACCAAAAGTCAAACTTGGCCCCACCGATTCTTTCTATCCGGCGCCACCGAGTTTCAAATGTCATAGCCACTGCCACAAACCCTAGGCATATCGGTCTCACCGATAGGGATCTCGGTCTCGCCGAGATGGGATTGTAGTCTCTCTATTTCCCTTCGTGATGTTTCGGTCTTACCGAGATGAGCGATCGGTCCCACCGAGATTGCAATGTAAACTCTATATTTCCCTTTTGTAACATTTCGGTCTCACCGAGATGAGCGAATCGGTCCCACCGAGTTTTCCTGACCAACTCTCTGGTTAGCTCATTACCAAAATCGGTCCTACCGAGTTTGTGTAATCGGTCCTACCGAGTTTGTGTAATCGGTCACACCGAGATTACATTATGCCCTAACCCTAACCATATCGGTCCTACCGAGTTGCATCTCAGTCCCACCGAAAATCCTAATGGTCACTAGGTTTGCTGAATCGGTCCGACCGAGTTTAACCATTCGGTCCCACCGAGTTTGGCAAATTGCGTGTAACGGTTAGATTCTGTGTGGAGGCTATATATACCCCTCCACCCACTCTTCATTTGTGGAGAGAGCCATCAGAACATACCTACACTTCCAATACACATTTTCTGAGAGAGAACCATCTACACTTGTGTTGAGGTCAAGATATTCCATTCCAACCATATGAATCTTGATCTCTAGCCTTCCCCAAGTTGCTTTCCACTCAAATCTTCTTTCCACCAAATCCAATTCCTGTGAGAGAGAGTTGAGTGTTGGGGAGACTATCATTTGAAGCACAAGAGCAAGGAGTTCATTATCAACACACCATTTGTTACTTCTTGGAGAGTGGTTTCTCCTAGATTGGCTAGGTGTCACTTGGGAGCCTCCGACAAGATTGTGGAGTTGAACCAAGGAGTTTGTAAGGGCAAGGAGATCGCCTACTTCGTGAAGATCTACCGCTAGTGAGGCAAGTCCTTCATGGGCGACGGCCGTGATGGAATAGACAAGGTTGCTTCTTCGTGGACCCTTCGTGGGTGGAGCCCTCCGTGGACTCGCGCAACCGTTACCCTCCGTGGGTTGAAGTCTCCATCAACGTGGATGTACGATAGCACCACCTATCGGAACCACGACAAAAACATCTGTGTCTCCAATTGCGTTTGAATCCTCCAAACCCTTCCCTTTACATTCTTGCAAGTTGCATGCTTTACTTTCCGCTACTCATATACTCTTTTGCATGCTTGCTTGAATTGTGTGGAGATTGCTTGACTTGTGCTGAGATAGCTAAAATCTGCCAAGAACTAAAATTGGGAAAAGGATAGATTTTTATTTGGTCAAGTAGTCTAATCACCCCCCTCTAGACATACTTTCGATCCTACATATGGCTATATCATTCAACTTAGTAAGATGTGCCACAACAGTTTCAATTTTATAACCATGGAAAGGATCGGATTCAACCAAAGTAATTAACTCTTGGTTGACGGAGAATTCATAATCCTTATCATCAATAAAGATAGGTGAAGTTACAAACTTAGGATCACACTTCATTCAAGCATTCAGAGATTTTTCTTTATACTTGTGCAGTAATTTCTCTAGATCATCTCTATCATTTCAAGCAAGAATATCTCTAGTTGTTTCTTCACTCATAACATAACCTTTCGGTACCTTAGGCAATTCATATCTAGGAAGGCTAGTTCTAGCAGGAGTTTCAGGAGATTCGGTTTCAAGCTCATCATCAGATTCAACAACATCATGTTGTATAACTCTAGCAATTTGTTTATCAAGAAATTCACCAAGTGGCACATCATCATTATCAAGCAAGGTACTAGCATCATCATAAGCATCATTCATAGTAGAAGTAGCATCATCAATTACTTGTGACATATAATAATTGATAGCATGTGGTGGTGTTGCAAGTTTATTCATAATAGAAGGTGAATCTAAAGCAGAACTAGATGGCAGTTCCTTACCTCCCATTGTCCTTGAGGGAAATATCTTAGTCTTAGGATCCTTCAGATTCTTCATAGTGATAATATGATAATAATCCCAAGTGACTCAACAAATATAGCTATGCTCCCCCGCAACGGCGCCAGAAAAAGTACTTGATAACCCACAAGTATAGGAGATCACAACAGTTTTCGAGGGTAGAGTATTCAACCAAAATTCATAGATTCGACACAGGGGGAGCCAAAGAATATTTGAAGGTATTAGCATCTGAGTTGTCAATTCAACCACACCTGGAGATTAATTATCTGCAGCAAAGTGATCAGTAGCAAAGTAGTTTGATAGTTTTGATAGTAGTGACATCAGCAATAGTAACAATAATAGTGATAGCAGTAATTTTGTAGCAAGAGTAACAGTTATGATAGCAGTAATAACTTAGTAGAAACAATATAAGATAAATTCGTAGGTATTGGATCAGTGACTTGTTGGATGATATTCATCATGTGACAGTTATAACCTAGGGTTATTAGGTACTACCTCCAGTTTATCGATATAATGTAGGCATGCATTCCGTAAATAGTCATACGTGCTTTATTAAAAGAACTTGCATGACATCTTTTGTCCTACCCTCCCGTGGCAGCGGAGTCCATATTGGAAACTCAGGGATATTAAGGCCTCCTTTTAATAGAGAACCGGAACAAAGCATTAACACATAGTGAATACATGAACTCCTCAAACTGCGGTAATCACCGGAAGAAGTCCCGGTTATTGTCACTCCGGGGTTACCGGATCATAACACATAGTAGGTGACAATAACTTGCAAGATCGGATCTAGAACATGGATATAATGATGATAACATAAACGGTTCAGATCTGAAATCTTGGCACCCGGGCCCAAAGTGACAAGCATTAAGCATGGCAAAGTCATGGCAACATCAATCTAAGAACATAGTGGATACTAGGGATCAAGCCCTAACAAAACTAACTTGATTACATGATGAATCTCATCCAACTCCTCACCGACCAGCGAGCCTACGAAGGAATTACTCACTCCCGGTGGGGAGCATCATGGAATTGGCGATGGAGAAGGGTTGGTGATGATGAAGAACGAAGATCCCTCTCTCCGGAGCCCCAAATGGACTCCAGATCTTCCCTCCCGAGGAAGAACAGGGCTTGGTGGCGGCTCCGTCTCGTGGATCACGATAATTCTTTCTCTCTGATTTTTTTCTGCGAAAATAGGATTTTATAGCGTTGGTTTCAGGGTCAGTGGGGCCACCAGGTGGGGACAACCCACCTGGGCGCGCCAGGAGAGAGGGGCGCGCCTTGGTGGGTGTTGGGGAACGCAGTATTTCAAAAAAATTCCTACGATCACGCAAGATCTATCAAGGAGATGCATAGCAACAAGAGGGGGAGAGTATGTCTACGTACTCTCGTAGACCGAGAGCGGAAGCGTTATGAAACGCGGTTGATGTAGTCGAACGTCTTCGCAATCCAACCGATCAAGTACCGAACACACGACACCTCCGCGGTCTGCACACGTTCAGCTTGATGACGTCCCTCGTACTCTTGATCCATCTGAGGCCGAGGGAGAGTTTCTTCAGCACGACGGCGTGATGACGGTGATGATGAAGTTACTGACGCAGGGCTTCGCCTAAGCACTACAACGATATGACTGTCGGTGTCAAAACGGGCGGATCTCGGGTAGGGGGTCCCGAACTGTGCGTCTAAGGTGGATGGTAGCAGGAGGCGGGGGACACAATGTTTACCCAGGTTCGGGCCCTCGCGATGGAGGTAATACCCTACTTCTTGCTTGGTTGATCTTGATGATATGAGTATTACAAGAGTTGATCTACCACAAGAACGGAGAGGCTAAACCCTAGAAGCTAGCATATGGTATGATTGTTGTTGTCCTACGGACTAAACCCTCCGGTTTATAAAGACACCGAAGGGAGCTAGGGTTACACAGAGTCGGTTACAAGGGAGGAGATCTACATATCCGAATTGCCGAGATTGCCTTCCACACAAAGGAGAGTCCCATCCGGACACAGGACGAAGTCTTCAATCTTGTATCTTCATAGTCCAACAGTTTGGCCAAAGTATATAGTCCAGCTCTTCGAGGACCCCCTAATCCAGGACTCCCTCAGTAGCCCCTGAACCAGGCTTCAATGACGACGAGTCCGGCGCACAGATTGTCTTCGGCATTACCAGGCGGGTTCCTCCTCTGAATACTCCATAGAAGATTTTGAACACAAGGATAGTGTTCGACTCTGCAAAACAAATTCCACATACCACCGTAGAGAGTGTAATATTTCCACAAATCTAATCTGCTGACAACTTTTCATAACGTGACATCACGCCATGGCCCCGGTTGTTATTCGAACCATTTTTCTCAACCAGCTACTACACATATTGCGAGGCGGTTTTCTTGGCACGTCTTGTCGAAGCAGAGATCATGTCCCCTTATCCCAGGATCCTCATCAATACGGGTGTGGGTAAACCAACCGCGCCATCAATCACGACGCTTGGGGAATAAGCGAGTTTTACCAGGCAAGTGGGGAGGCACGCAGTTTCTACCGCCCTTATAAAGGGATAAGGACTCCTCTTTTTTACCCACGCCTTCTTCTTCCCTGCCCATCCATTCTCGTGCACTCGAGCTCCAGCGTCCAAGTTCGCATCTTCTCCGCAAAAACACTCCGAACATGTCCGGAGCGGGAGGCAAGTGGATGGCCTCCTCCATTACGGAGGAGAACATCGCAAAGCTCCGGGAAGCCGGATACCTGGCTGCAGATATCGCGCACCGGCTCCCAGGCGCGGGACAGATCGTTCCTACCCCCAAGCCCCACGAAAGGGTTGTATTCCTTTCCCATTCCGTCCGCGGGCTGGGATTTCCACTCCACCCATTTGTTTGCGGGCTCATGTTCTACTACGGGATGGACTTCCATGATCTGGCCCCCAATTTTATCCTCAACATCTCGGCGTTTATCGTCGTGTGCGAGGCCTTCCTCCGCATCAAGCCCCACTTCGGCCTATGGCTGAAGACCTTCAATGTTAAACCGAAGGTGGCGGTCGGCCAGCAAGCGGAGTGCGGAGGCACCATGGTGGGCAAAATGCCCAACGTCACCTAGCTCGAAGGCTCCTATGTGGAGACCGTAAAGGGGTGGCAATCGGGGTGGTTCTACATCACCGAGCCACACGACACCAACTGGGCGGTGGCCCCCGAATTCCGATCCGGCATCCCCATGCGGCTCACCTCCTGGAAAGAGAAGGGCTTATCTTGGGGTTCATCGATGGAGCTGACCGGACTCCAGAACTGTGTTAAAAACATGATAAGCAAGAAAATCAAGCTTGTCAATGTGGTCCAGGTCATGCTCTTTCGCCGGATCCTCCCGTGTCAAAGACGGGCATTCAATATGTGGGAGTTCGACTCGGCAAGGCACCAGACGCTGCGAGAGCTCTTCGACACGACGCACCAGGACATCTGGAGGGTGTTGTTCAAGTCTGCCGAGGTACCTCCTTCCCTTACTGAGGATCACGGACTCAGCGCAAAGCGCCCTGCTAATCTGGTAAGCTCCTTATATCTCATAAGGCGTTTCTTTCCCTAGTATAATTATGTGAGGGATCTGAACCTCCACATTATTTGACAGGAATGGGTCACGACAGCGGAGCGGATCGATTATCCGGCCCCACTGCCCGAAGATCCGGCAAGTACTCTCCTAACGGAGATGCTGGTTCCGGCACCCTACGAGGCGCCGGAGAAGAAGGCCAAGAAGAAGGCCGCGGGGACCAGGAAAGGTCTCCAGCGCAAGGTTGTATCGGTATCATTGTCTGGTAACACAGAGACGCCCTTCTCCCCTGAAGACGACGAGGAGGAATAGGAAAATTCTCCCCATCCAGCCAGGGGAGATAAGAAAAGGAAGGCCGCCCCATCCGGGGAGGCCGAAGGGTCCAAGAAGGGAAGATCCCTCCTTCCGGACCGCTCCACCACGGTTGCGTTCAACGACGAGGAGTGGTTGCCCAGGGACAAGCCCCTCGCAAAGTCGTAAGTATCCGGATAACAGTTCTGGTATACTTCATTTTATTGTTTCTTAGCATGCCGAACATGTTCCTACAGCCCACCCAAGGACTGTCTCGACGTATCCTCTTCAGATGGGTCTCTGGGCCTGTCGGAGATGAACATTGATTCACTCCCGACCACCTCCTCCCCCCGCCCTACGGACGACACCGAGGTGTTGTCCCGAAGGGCACCGGGCCAAGGGAAGGTAGTTCTGGGGGGTGCCCCAAGGCGACCTCCCAGACACCGGGCGCATGGGAGGCAAGGCTCCCATGGGCCCTAATGACGAGGGCAGCAAGTCCGGCCCCCGGCCGAATACTGCGCCAGAACCTCCCGTGGTTCTGGACTCTGTCAGGCGACCCCTCACTAAGGGGGGCGAACCATCTGTGCCTATGGCCTCTGTCCATCTAGAGGCACCAGACAACTTGCTGGAAGCGCTTCACGGCGCTTCCATTGACGAACAGCACCACATTGTCATGAGTGCGCTGGTAGAGAAGGTTCAGTCCACTAAAAGCAGACTGACTGAAGCCTGTGCCAGCCTCCTAACAGGCTTTGAGGTAAGTAATCAATTTATAAGAAAATGTTATATCATAGACAGTAGCCCCTGATGCTCTGTTTGGCATTCGAAAAGAAAGGCCGAACAAAGGATCAAATAAAGAATTACAAGAGTCTAATCAGAATGTGTCTTATGTGAATAAGCACGCTTCGCTGCTGGCCGCTGCCGCTCGCACTGCGGAGGTCTCCGCACTGAAGCGGGACCTTGAGCGGTCCGAAAAGAGCTCGGCCTTACCAAGAGGCAGCTCGAAGAAAACAAAGGTAAGTAATACCCGTCCATATATTGATAAGTAATAAAAACGAATGTGGTTGTTAAGTCACAGGATCATCTTGAATTTTGCTAGGGGCCACGACCGAAGTGGCGACCCTGAAGGAGGCGTTGTCCGAGGCCGAAGACAAAGCGGCCAAGGAGCGCACCGAGCGTAGGAAGCAAGAGGCTCGAGTCGGCGAGGTGCAGCGAGAGCCCTAGGATTTTGTTAAAAATACGAGTCCTTGGAGCGTGACTCTAAGACGCAAGGGCCTGAGCTTGCGAAGGCCCTTGAGAACGCAAAGAATGCCAAGGCCGAAGCCCACAAGGCCCTCCAGGAGCTTCAGGCGGTCCAGAAGATAGCAGCGGGTAAGGAATTCATTATGCAAAGCAAGCATGTGAAGGAAACTTTCCTTTTACTTACCCGAGTTCGGAGCTCTCCAGGAGCGTTCGCAGATCTTCCACGCAGTGTGTCCGATGCCGCGGAATTTTACCGGGCCGAGGAAGGGAGCTCGATGGAGAAGTTGTTCTGGTCTCAATATACTGGGACCGAACATCCGATGCCCTTGAGAAACTAGTTGAAGCAATTGGTCGAGCTCCACAAGGCAGCCGAATAGGCCATGAAGGGCCTCATAGTCCGGATGTGGCCTGGTGAGCCCCTGCCTGGCAGCTACTTCGCCTTGATGAGGCGGCTTGTGCATGCGTGCCCATGGCTTGAAGTCATAAAGAGGTCCGTCTGCGTTGAGGGTGCGCGCAGGGCTTTTGCCTGAGCGAAAGTGCACTGGGCGAAGATGGACCTCGAGAAGCTGGTGAAGGAGGGGCCGCCGGAGGGCAAGGAGCATCGCCGTCCCGAAAAGTATTATGACAGCGTCCTGAAGGGTGCCCGCCTTGTGGCGGAGGAGTGTTCTAAGGATATAATATTTGAATGAATGTACTCATGTGATCATGTAATATAAAAACGAGTTCATCTGCGCTATATAATGCTTGTTGATTTAAAATATTACCTTCTGTGCGGCCGTTTATAAAATCTGAGAGTTGGCTAGTCATCGGCTTCTGCCCCCATGTAGCTAGTACTGAGGTGTTCGGGATAAATCTGATCACTCTTTATCCCAGTTTTGGGTCCTTCGAAGGAGGTGTTCAGCACAACGAACCAGGCAATCGGGCTATAAAGCTTTATCACTCTCACTTAGCCATAGAAGTCTACAATTTTAAATTTTGGCGAAGCCCCTAATATTTGGAAGGCCGAACTTGGGGTTCTATGAACGCCTAAATCGGACAAGGCCTACTCCTCGCCTGAAGTGGAAAAAATCTTTAGGGATTTGGGACCTCTCGAATAGCGACCAGCTCTCGCTGCATCATGACAGTCAGTTTTCGGCTTTCTCTACTGAGGTGCTCGTCCGGAAGAACCGGGACACAATCGTAGTAGTTCTCCCAGTGCTACCTTAGCCGATATAGCGGAACGTAAGGCACGAAAACATGGGAGCCGGGCAAACCCAACTATTGACCCACGACATGATTCAGAGCTGATGCATATAATTCTACAAGTTCGGGGTGCCGCACTGTCGAAAGTGTTCGGACTTTTCTTGCCGTGTTATGGGGTACACTGAAGCCTCTGGCGTACTGAAGGTACCAGAATGTATGGGAGCAACTTGTCGTGAATAGACAAACAAGGAAAAAAGAAGAAAAAAAGGAAGATGAAGAAATGTAATAATGAGCGGACGTTGTGCGTTGTTATTTATAGGATATGTCAAAGTGTATGTGTATAAGTAGTACAATAAGAGAAAATAGGACTGTCTGACATGTCCGATCCAAGGGCGAGCTGCGTGCGGGCATGTAAAACAGATATAACGATCGGTATGAGAGACCACCTGGGTATTCCCTTGTACGTCAAAGTTTCTTGCTCCCTTGGTGCTTCCCTCCCGTGATGGGTCTGATGATCTAGCTATCGAAGAGGGCCTCCAGAGAATAGGGTCCTGAAAGGAAGAAAATGATAAATATATACTGGTCCTGAGGCGGTTGAACCGCATTGTGGGACGTGCAATAGCCGTGCCTCCGCCTATACCCATGGTATCTTTAATGTGTAGTTATGTGCGCGCGGCGCAAATTTCGTCGCTTGACTAGGACTAGGACGGAGGCCAAATTACTAGGCGAGCTCTAAACGCGCCTAGCGATTCTGTTGCAGGTTATTCCGGACTTGCTTGAATGTGTCTGTGGACCTTGTCGCCGAATTGGTGGTTTGACTCAGAAGGTTGCTTTGCACTTCTGCTACAAGGGCTGCAGTGTGCTCCTCCGTGCGGAGCGAGCGTTCTGTGCTTCCGTTAACTATTACAATCCCGCGAGGTCCTGGCATTTTGAGATTGAGGTATGCATAATGTGGTACCGCATTGAATCTAGCGAATGCGGTTCATCTGAGTAGTGCGTGATAGCCACTGCGTAAGGGGACGATATTGAAGATTAACTCTTCGCTTCGGAAGTTATCCGGAGATCCGAAGACCACTTCCAGTGTGATTGAGCCCGTGCAACAGACCTCTACACCTGGTATGACACCTCTGAAGGTAGTTTTTGTGGGTTTGATCCTCAAGGGGTCTATACCCATTTTGCGCACCGTATCCTGATAAAGCAGGTTTAGGCTGCTGCCACCGTCCATAAGGACTCGAGTGAGGTGGAATCCGTCAATGATAGGATCAAGGACCAATGCGGCAGAACCGCCATGACGGATACTAGTGGGGTGGTCCCTACGATCAAAAGTGATCGGACAAGCAGACCATGGGTTGAAGTTTGGGGCGACTCGCTCCATAGCGTAGACGTCCCTGAGTGCACGCTTCCGTTCCCGCTTGGGGATATGGGTTGCGTATATCGTGTTCACCGTTTTCACTTGGGGAGGAAATTTCTTCTGTCCTCCTGTGTTCGGCGGCCGGGGCTCCTCCTCGTCGTCGCTATGCAGCCCCTTTTCCTTGCTTTTGGCATTCAACTTGCCGGCCTATTTGAACACCCAACATTCTCTGTTGGTGTGGTTGGCTGGCTTATCGGGGGTGCCGTGAATTTGGCACGAGTGGTCGAGTATGCAGTCCAAACTGGACGGGCCTGGATTGTTTCTTTTGAACGGCTTTTTCCGCTGACCGGATTTAGAGTCACTGAATCCGGCATTAACTGTCGTGTCTTCGGCGTTATCGCCGTTGTTGCGGCGCTTGTATCTGTTGCGACGTGGCTTGCCATTGCTGTCTCTGGCCTCCGATGTGCCGGGGTTGTTTGCTATGTTGTTGCTATGGGCCAACCAGCTATCCTCGCCTGCACAGAAGCGGGTCATGAGTGTTGTGAGGGCTGCCATGGACTTTGGCTTCTCTTGGCCGAGATGTCTGGTGAGCCACTCGTCAAGGATGTTATGTTTAAAGGCCGCTAGGGCTTCGACATCCGGACAGTCCACAATTTGGTTTCTTTTGGTTAGGAACCGAGTCCAAAATTTCCTGGCTGGCTCTCCGGGATGTTGTGTTATGTGACTTAAATCATCAACATCCGGTGGTCGCACATAAGTGCCCTGGAAGTTGTCCAGGAATGCGTTTGCCAGGTTCTCCCAACGTCCGATGGAGTTTGCTGGCAAGCTATTTAGCCAATGCCGAGCTGGTCCTTTGAGTTTTAACAGGAGGTACTTAATGGCGTGTAGATCATCCCCGCGGGCCATGTGAATGTGGAGGAAGAAATCCTCTATCCATACCGCGAGGTCAGTAGTGCCATCGTATGATTCAATGTTCACGGGTTTAAACCCTTCTGGGACTTCATGGTCCATTACTTCATCAGTGAAGCATAGGGTGTGTGCGGCGCCTCTGTGCTAGGCTATGCCACGACGCAGTTCATACGAGTCTTATCTGTTGTGTTCGGCCCACCCGGATTTGCTTTTGGTATAGCCGGCATGGCGGTCGTCGTCATGTGTTGGGGCGCGCCCTCGTGATCCGAAGATCAATCTTTTGTGTCCTGCTTTGTTTTCCAATACGTCTCGCAGGTCCTGCGTGTTACCCTAGGCCTTGCTATTCTTTTTTGACTGGCGACGGGGTGCGGGCTAGACTTGGGGCTTATATGCCACTTTGTCTCGGCCACGAGGTGGCCGGTCTGCTGCATCATACGCTGGAAGCGCGGGCTTCAATGCTTCCTCTTCAAGTTGGGGTAGCAACCTGCGCTTTTGGAAACTTTTGATTGGGCGCTCGAGTTCATGTTCCTCGGCTGCCAGGACCTCAGTCCATCTATCCGCTAGCAGATCTTGCTCAGCTTGAAGCTGTTGTTGCTTTTTCTTCAGGCTTTTTGCTGTAGCAATAAGCGGGCGCTTGAAGCGCTCCTGTTCGACGGGACCCTCAGGCACGATAAATTCTTCGTCGCCGAGGCTCACCTCGTCTTTAGAGAGAGGCATGCAATCGTCATCCTCTGATTCCCTGTCTGCTGCCTGTTCCTTGGGGCTGGCTTGCCCATCCTCCTACTCAAAACTTGGCTGGAGGGGTTTGTCTTCGTCTTCGGCACTATTTGTAGCATTATTGTCTCATGTGCCGGTATTGCTATTTTTGCTATGGCGGGGCTTAGAGCGGCGCTGATGACGCTAGTTCTTGGATTGCTTCTCGGGGGGATTATCCTCCATTGCGTTATTGCCATCACTTTCTTTGGGGGTGTCCACCGTGTATATATCATACGATGAGGTGGCAGTCCAGCGCCCTGTGGGCGGTGGTTCCTGTTCGTCTCCCGCGTCGTCGTCCATACCGTGGATGTCTTCAGAGTCGAAGTTGAGCATGTCGGTTAGGTCATCGACAATGGCTACTAGGTGTGTGGTGGGTGGGGAACAAATTTCTTCGCCATCCGCTTCCCACTTTGTAGGATCGAAAGTATGTCTAGAGGGGGGGTGATTAGACTACTTGACCAAATAAAAACTTAACCTTTTCCCAATTTTAGTTCTTGGCAGATTTTAGCTATCTTAGGACAAGTCAAGCAATCATCACACAATTCAAGCAAGCATGCAAAGAGTATATTGGCAGCGGAAAGTAAAGCATGCAACTTGCAAGAATATAAAGGGAAGGGTTTTGAGGATTCAAACGCAATTGGAGACACGGATGTTTTTCCCGTGGTTCGGATAGGTGGTGCTATCCTACATCCACGTTGATGGAGACTTCAACCCATGAAGGGTAACGGTTGCGCGAGTCCATGGAGGGCTCCACCCATGAAGGGTCCATGAAGAAGCAACCTTGTCTATCCCACCATGGCCATCGCCCACGAAGGACTTGCCTCACTAGCGGTAGATCTTCACAAAGTAGGCGATCTCCTTGCCCTTAAAAACTCCTTGGTTCAACTCCACAATCTTGTCGGAGGCTCCCAAGTGACACCTAGCCAATCTAGGAGACGCCACTCTCCAAGAAGTAACAAATGGTGTGTTGATAATGAACTCCTTGCTCTTGTGCTTCAAATGATAGTCTCCCCAACACTCAACTATCTCTCATAGGATTTGGATCTGGTGGAAACAAGATTTGAGTGGAAAGCAACTTGGGGTAGGCTAGAGATCAAGATTCATATGGTAGGAATGGAATATCTTGGCCTCAACACATGAGTAGGTGGTTCTCTCTCAGAACATATGAGTTGGAATGGTGTATGTGTTCTGATGGCTCTCTCCACAAGTGAAGAGGAGGTGGAGGGGTATATATAGCCTCCACACAAAATCCAACCGTTACACAAAATTTACCAATCTCGGTGGGACCGAATAAACAAACTCGGTCAGACCGAAATTGTAAACCTAGTGACCGTTAGGAATTTCGGTGGGACTGACAAGCAACTTGGTAGGACCGATTCAGTTAGGGTTTGTGCATAACGTAATCTCGGTGAGACCGATTGCACAAACTCGGTGAGACCGAGTTTGGCAATAAGCTAACCAGAGAGTTGGTCAGGCAAACTCGGTGGGACCGACTCGCTCTTTCGGTGAGACCAAAAAGTTACAAGAAGGAAACATAGAGTTTACATTGC
Organism: Triticum monococcum; assembly: GCA_034509565.1. Classification (NCBI taxonomy): domain Eukaryota; kingdom Viridiplantae; phylum Streptophyta; class Magnoliopsida; order Poales; family Poaceae; genus Triticum; species Triticum monococcum. The sequence continues at coordinate 484,715,617 of CM067843.1, forward strand.
AATCTCGGTGGGACCGATTCGCTCCTTCGGTGAGACCGAAAAGTTACGAAAGGGAAACAGAGAGTTTGCAATCCCATCTCGGTGAGACCGAGATCCTTATCGGTAGGACCGAATTGCTAGGGTTTGGCGGTGGCAAATGACAAGTGAAACTCGGTGGCGCCGGATTGAAAGAATCGGTATGACCGAGTTTGGCTTAGGGTTTAGGTCATTTGTGGCTATGGAAAAATGGTTGAGGATTTTGGAGCATATCACCAAGCGCATAAAGCAAGAGGCTCATTAAGCAACACCTCATCCCTCCTTGATAGTATTGGCTTTTCCTAAAGACTCAATGTGATCTCGGATCACTAAAATATAAAATGAAGAGTCTTGAACTTTTGAGCTTGAGCCAATTCTTTGTCCTTAGCATTTTGAGGGTTCCACTTTCACATCCATGCCATGCCAATCATTGAGCTTTCCTGAAATAATCATCTTGAAATAGCATTACCTCAATGAGCAATATGTTGTTATGAATTACCAAAACCACCTAGGGATAGTTGCACTTTCAGTCTCCCCCTTTTTGGTAACTGATGACAACATATAGATCAAAGCTTCGACAAATGATAATAAGCATGAAATATATCGTCACTTTGAGAAGTATGTGACAAATAAGAGCTCCCCCTAAATTTGTGCATATTTAAAATTTGCTTTGCACTGCAAATGCGCAAGGAGTTAGAGTCATGGGTTACCCTTCCATGTCACATACATCTTGGTGGAGTGCTAAAAAATGATAAGATTGAAATACATGCACTCATCACCAAGAATAGTGAGTGATCACATAAGATAGATAGAATAATAATAGCATTAAGCAAACATTAAGTGTAGCTTATTATCAAACACATGATCATCGATGTCTCACAGATAAGGACGTAGTATCTCACACACAAGCAAATAAAGTTCGAAAAACCACCAAATAAAACAAGAGAGAATAAAAGCAACACTCTCTCTCGAAGCCTATGATCTATACATTTTCTCCCCCTTTGGCAACAAGTTACCAAAAAGTTCCTAGAAAATGCATAGTGCTAAGTCGACGCTCAGGCTTGATCTTCAGGTGGTGGTGGAGTCCGGAGCACTCCAAGGACGAAGCCTTCGGTAGACGTGGTCGGAGTTGAGGCTGAAGTGGACGCTGGAGCTGGTGGAACTGAGGCTGTAGCTGGCGCAGATGTGGTAGCTCTGGTGTCAGCAACTAGCATTGCAGATGACCTCGGACCTCGTGGCATCCTGGCAAAAGCATCAGTCGTAGTCCTGCCTCTCCTCTCATTCATGTCATCTTGGAGCTGCTCCATGGCAGTCTGTATCTCTGTCACCTTGATGTCCAAATCATAGAACCTCTGTTCCATGATCCTCTCTAAATTTGCCTGGTTCTGAGTTAGGGTGGCTAGTCCTTGCTCAATCCGCAGGGTGGATGCAATCAGGTAACCAAGCTGCTCTTGTTTGGTTTTCAAAAAATATTCAGATGCCTCCTCTTGAGTAGGCATCCTGGCAGCTTTCTCCTTCTTCGCCTTCTCCTTCTTGGCTTGTGCTTGGGCAGATGATGGCTCATTCTCAGTCATGATCACTTGATTATCTTCTAAGTCTGGACGGATGGGCAGGTGTTCCTTATCCAACAAGTATGTGCCCGTGCCCATCTTTGAGTTGATGAGCTCCTGAATCTATGGGGCATACCCACAACTCCTCTTCTGATCTGCTGCAGTCCTTTTGATTGTTTCCACTATGAGGCTCATGACTTTGAATTTTTGAGGCACGTCAAAGATATGAAGCAAATTGATCGCGTGACCTCTGATCATCTTGTGATCTCCAAACTTGGGCAATAGGGTGTGCCTCAGTATCCAATTGATAGTGGGCAGTCCTGACAGAAGATAGTGCACTGAGCCAAATTTGAAAGTGTCAAGTGCTTCATTCGGAATCTCCTTGTACATGTTGGACATAGAGTTGTGGTCCATCTTTTTCTTGGCATAAATGTCCAAGTCATCATCCTGCTCTTCTGGGGCGTTGATCAGCTGAGCCCATTCAGCAACTGTGGACTGGTACCTCGTACCCTCTGACATCCAAGTTATCCTACCATCTGGATAAAAGTGGGATGTGGAGTAGAACTGCATTATGAGTTCCTTGTTCCACTTTGTGAGCTTCTTCCCAACAAAGTCATCTAATCCACACGCCTTAAAGCTGTCCTGCACTCCAGGGAAGTACTCTTCATTGTCCTTGATATACTGCCAATCGACCCATCTCATATCACAGACAATGGGCTTCTTATCTAGCAGCACTGTCTCATAGAAATCCTGCTGCTCCTTGGTGTGAAACCTGTAATCAACTGCAGTCCTTCTCCTAGAAGCATACGGATCTGCTTCTCTCCACTTCCTCAGCCCCGAATCTCTCCTGAGCTTCATATCCTCAGCCACAGGATGAGCATCGTTGTGGTCTGGGATCTTGGGCTTGAGCTTTCTAAGGACATTCTCTTCCTCTTCCTCTGCAGCTTCAGGCACTGGGGCCTTGTTCTTTTCAGTGGCTGGGATGCTTCTTGTGTTTCTCTTTGGCTTTGGCTTTGGAGCTGACTTGGCCTTGGAAGCAGCTCCCCCTGATTTTATGGCATCTCCCATTAGCTTGGGTGCCTTGGGTGCTAGTGCAGCAACCTCTTCTTCTTCCTCCTCATCTTCCATGATGGAGGCCTTGCCAAGCACTCTGGCTACAGTCTTCTTGAAACTTTCCTTCCTCTTTTTGCCCTCAGCAGCAACTGGCTCTGTGGGTGCAGGCTTCACAGTTGAAGCTCTAACCTTAGACATGGGCTGCCTGCCTGCTGGCCTTTTGATTTTCAGCCCTGGCTTTGTAACTGCTGCTGGCTCAACTCTCTTGGAGGTGGCTTCCTCCTCTACCACATAATCCTCATCTTCAGAATCAGATGTTCTCTTCTTCGTCTGACGTGTGGCAGCTTTAGGCAGATTGCTGGGAGTGCTCCTGCTGCCATCATCTGAGGAACTTGAGGGGCTAGTGCCCTCACTCAACTGCACTTGCTGCTCTGACAAGTTTTGGCTGTCACTCTGGTCTGACATGATGCAAACTCTGACTGCTGACCCCTAGTTCGGCGGAGACTCGCTATGGCGGCAACGGCGGGGCAGAATTCCCGTTGACGGCGACGAAGACTAGCGACTGGAGGCGGCTGGCAGCGAGGAGGACGATTCGGAGACCCAAGAGGCAGAGCGAGCTATGCGCGGGCAAAGAGGTTTCGGAGAAATTTCCAAAATTTTGCCCATCACTATATATAGCCTGACCCTGTCGGTGTGACTGAGTGGAACAACTCGATGGCACCAAGATGCAAAACTGTATACAGTTATTGCAACTCGGTGTGACCGAGTGGTTCAAATCGGTTGCACCGAGATCGAAAACCTAGATCAACTTAATGATCTCGGTAGGACCGAAAGTATGGTATCGGTCAGACCGAGAATCACAAAGAGGTTTTGGAAGTTTAAGTCTATGACGAATCGGGGACTCCGAGCGCTCCTCACACAGAGTGGTTCGAATCCGACTTGATCAAATTTTGTGATGCAACATGAATAGAGTTTGAGACGAGAAAAGCATAGATAGCTAGAGGAGGTTCTTAGGCATTCTTGTCCATCCACTTGGCAAAAGAAGATAAAGCCAAACAATCAAAACAACAAGTGGATGTCCTCGAATGAGTAAAATATGCAGCCAACATGCTCATGCAATAAGATGGCAAATGAAATATGTGGCAAAGCATGCACAACCAATTATAGCATCTATCAAGCAATTTGCGATGACTAGGTCATCTATATATGAGTATATTGACTTAGGAGTCAAGTGAGAACACTTGATCGTAGGTCATACTCATCGTTTAAGCTCAAGTGGGGTTACCACTTTTACATAAAGCATTGTTGTATTCACATCTTTAGAGTTGCTTTAGCTCAAGTTTTAGAGTAAAGCTCCCCCTAGATGTGATATCCCCCTAAGAGGGATGAACTAACCTTGGGTTTTGTCGATGATGACTTCATGTAGATATTGAAGATGTGGATGCTCAATGTTGATGTAGATCACTTGGAGCTATCCATTTGAGTGAATTGCACTTTCAATACCTGCATGGGTTAGTCCCACAAGGAACAAACAAGGATATCCATAGACATAGAGTGATGCATACACAAGATGATGTCCATGAAAACTTTAGGTTACCTTGTCCCTTGTCTTACCAACAAGAGGGTTTGTGACTCCTTGAGCTAGTGCATGATGTGGAAGTTGATTGCACTTGCTCTTGCCAAAATGATGAGAGTGAAATATGTTGGCGGAGTCACCCTCAAGAACTCTCTAGTTCTTTTTCTTTTGGATCCACACCATCTTGATGGGAATCCTTGGAGTTGTAGTCGTACTTGATGAAGTGGAACTTGACGTGGTCTTGGGAATCCACTTGACTAAGGTCTTGGGAGCTTCTTCAAATGCATCAATCTCCTCTTGAAGCTTGCCCTTGCCTTTTTGCTTGTAGTCTTGTGGTGGAAGATCATCTTGAGCTTGTGTCCCCTTGAAAGAAGTAGACTTCTCTTGTTGAGGAACAAACTTTGTCTTGGGGTATTGATCTTCTTCCCATTCAACTCCATTGGCATTGAACTTTCGTTCAAAACCAACACCTTGATTCTTCCGGTGCATTCCTTGCTTGCGCACAATTTCCTCGAATTGCTTACTCCCGGCAAGGCTTTTGTACACTCCTTTCTCTATAATCCCCTTCAATAAGCTATTTTCTTGCTCAAGTGTAACTTGGCTAAGAGAATCATTAGTGGAATCAAGAGAACTACTAGAAGCAACAATATTGGATTTAGCATGATCATTGTTACTACTAGAGGAAGAATCTTTCTTGTTCTTGTTACTAGACTTGACTTGAGGCATGTAAGTGGATAATAGTAAACGCTTGGCAATGTAAGAAGAACTTTTCTTGCAGAGACCATCATTGATTGCTTTTAAGAACTCATGCTCTTGCTCAAGATTGAGCTTTTCAAAGCGTAATTTCTCATGAGCTCTTAAAAGTTCTCGATGATCTTCGAAGATAGTTTCATGAGCTAACTTAAGAGTGTTTAGTTCTTTAGTTAGAGCCTCAATCTTCTCCTTATCATTGTCATTCGTTTTAGCATGATTAATTGATGTTTCATCATAGTACTCATCACTAGAGTTGTCAACAAGAAAGTCATCATCACCTAACAAGTCATCTTCATCACTATTAAAATCAACATACTCGGGGTGTGTTACCTTAGGACCTTTGGCCATGAAGCATCTTCCAATTCCTTCATTTGGTGAGTCAAATATGTCGTAGGAGTTGGTTGACACAAGTGCTAGACCGGCAACACCTTCATCTTGAGTATCTTCGGAGTCGGAGTGATAACTTCTCTCGGAGTGGCTGTCGGAGTCGGAGCTGGATACCCATTCACCAACATGAGCTTGATGTCTTCGTTTTCTGTAGCTCCTTGATGATTTTTCCTTCCTTTCCGAATCCTTGCTTCTCCGTGAGTATCTCCGTTCATAACGATCATCTCTACTCCTTCTCTCTCTTAGTGGTGATTCTTTGCTTCTTCTTTTTGGAGAATCTTCTCTTCTCTTGTAGGGAGCCGTACACTCATTGGAATAGTGTCCGGGTCTTCCACAATTATAGCAGTTTCGCTCTCGACTAGAAGATCTTTTGTCATTGTAGGACCTTGACTTGAAGCTTCTATCTTTGCTTCTACTATTGTAGAACTTGTTGAAGTTCTTCACCATTAAGCTCAATTCTTCATTGAAGTTTTGTTTCTCACTTGATGATCTGGAGACTTCACATGAGGCTTTGTAGGCACCACTTGATTTGTTGTGAGGTTCCTCTTTATCCTTGAGTGACATCTCATGAGCAACAATCCTTCCAATCACTTCCGTTGGTTTGAGATCTTTGTAATTGGGCATCATTTGAATCAATGTGCACACGGTATCATATTTCCCATCCAAGGCTCTTAGGATCTTCTTGATGATGAATCTATCGGTCATCTCTTCACTTCCTAAGCCGGCAATCTCATTTGTGATGAGAGCAAGCCTAGAGTACATTTCGGCAACACCTTCACCATCCTTCATCTTGAACTTGTCAAGTTGACTTTGGAGCACATCCAACTTGGATTCCTTGACAGAGTCGGTACCTTCGTGCATATCAATCAAAGTGTCCCAAATTTCCTTTGCATTCTCAAGACGGCTGATTTTGTTGAATTCTTCGGGGCACAATCCGTTGAAGAGAATATCACAAGCTTGAGCATTGTATTGCAACATCTTCAACTCATCCGCGGTAGCTTCACGGTTTGGTTCTCTCCCATCAAAGAACTCACCTTGCAAACCAACACAAACAATAGCCCATACGGCGGGGTTATGTCCAAGAATATGCATTTTCATTTTATGCTTCCAACTAGCAAAATTAGTGCCATCAAAGTAAGGACCTCTACGGTGATAATTTCCCTCGCTAGACGCCATACTCTCCTAGGTTGTGAAGGCTATGACCACCAAAAGCTATGGAGATCAAGGCAAATGGAGACCAAAGCTCTGATACCACTTGTAGGATCGAAAGTATGTCTAGAGGGGGGGTGATTAGACTATTTGACCAAATAAAAACTTAACCATTTCCCAATTTTAGTTCTTGGCAGATTTTAGCTATCTTAGGACAAGTCAAGCAATCATCACACAATTCAAGCAAGCATGCAAAGAGTATATTGGCAGCGGAAAGTAAAGCATGCAACTTGCAAGAATATAAAGGGAAGGGTTTTGAGGATTCAAACGCAATTGGAGACACGCATGTTTTTCCCTTGGTTCGGATAGGTGGTGCTATCCTACATCCACGTTGATGGAGACTTCAACCCACGAAGGGTAATGGTTGTGCGAGGCCACGGAGGGCTCCACCCACGAAGGGTCCACGAAGAAGCAACCTTGTCTATCCCACCATGGCCATCGCCCACGAAGGACTTGCCTCACTAGTGGTAGATCTTCATGAAGTAGGCGATCTCCTTGCCCTTACAAACTCCTTGGTTCAACTCCACAATCTTGTCAGAGGCTCCAAAGTGACACCTAGCCAATCTAGGAGACACCACTCTCCAAGAAGTAACAAATGGTGTGTTGATAATGAACTCGCTCTTGTGCTTCAAATGATAGTCTCCCCAACACTCAACTCTCTCTCATAGGATTTGGATCTGGTGGAAAGAAGATTTGAGTGGAAAGCAACTTGGGGTAGGCTAGAGATCAAGATTCATATGGTAGGAATGGAATATCTTGGCCTCAACACATGAGTAGGTGGTTCTCTCTCAGAACATATGAGTTGGAATGGTGTATGTGTTCTGATGGCTCTCTCCACAAGTGAAGAGGAGGTGGAGGGGTATATATAGCCTCCACACAAAATCCAACCATTGCACACAATTTACCAATCTCGGTGGGACCGAATAAACAAACTCGGTCGGACCGAAATAGTAAACCTAGTGACCGTTAGGAATTTCGGTGGGACTGACATGCAACTCGGTAGGACCGATTCAGTTAGGGTTTGGGCATAACGTAATCTCGGTGAGACCGATTGCACAAACTCGGTGAGACCGAGTTTGGCAATAAGCTAACCAGAGAGTTGGTCAGGCAAACTCGGTGGGACCGACTCGCTCTTTCGGTGAGACCGAAAAGTTACAAGAAGGAAACATAGAGTTTACATTGCAATCTCGGTGGGACCGATTCGCTCCTTCGGTGAGACCGAAAAGTTACGAAAGGGAAATAGAGAGTTTGCAATCCCATCTCGGTGAGACCGAGATCCTTATCGGTAGGACCGAATTGCTAGGGTTTGGCAGTGGCAAATGACAAGTGAAACTCGGTGGCGCCGGATTGAAAGAATCGGTATGACTGAGTTTGGCTTAGGGTTTAGGTCATTTGTGGCTATGGAAAAGTGGTTGAGGATTTTGGAGCATATCACCAAGCACATAAAGCAAGAGGCTCATTAAGCAACACCTCATCCCTCCTTGATAGTATTGGCTTTTCCTAAAGACTCAATATGATCTTGGATCACTAAAATATAAAATGAAGAGTCTTGAACTTTTGAGCTTGAGATAATTCTTTGTCCTTAGCATTTTGAGGGTTCCACTTTCACATCCATGCCATGCCAATCATTGAGCTTTCCCGAAATAATCATCTTGAAAATAGCATTAGCTCAATGAGCTATATGTTGTTATGAATTACCAAAACCACCTAGGGATAGTTGCACTTTCACACTCGAGCTGGACATAGTTCGGCCAAGGGTCTCCTGACAAGGAGAGACCGTAATGAGTTTAGCACGTCGCCTAGGGGCGAGTGCTGAAAGATATTCGTGGACGCGAGCGGTTCGGAGTCTGTGGCCGCGGACGAATCCGAGTGTCCGGCAACACAGGTCTCATAGGAGGTGACGTCAGTATTCGGCTCTATCACCGCTGAGTGTGCGGCCTCCGTGGCGGGGTCCATCCACCCATCCTCGGATGGCGCGATCTGTTCCGGATTGAGGGCCAGAGTAGTTACAGGTGTGATCTCTAGAACACTATCCGATGGCAGAGCTAAATCATGCTCACCATGACTGTGCAGCGTACCTGACATGGGTTCGAATCCATCAAAGATCAAGTCTCCGCGGATGTCGGCGGTATAGTTCAAGCTTCCAAACCTGACCTGATGGCCAGGGGCGTAGCTCTCGATCTACTCCAGATGGCCGAGCGAGTTAGCCCGCAGTACGAAGCCGCCGAATACGAAGATCTGTTCAGGGAGGAAAACCTCACCCTGGATCGCATCGTTGCCGATGATCGAAGGAGCCATCAAGCCTTATGATGAAAACACAGTGGAACTCTCAATGAAAGCACCAATGTCGGTATCAAAACCGGCGGATCTCGGGAAGGGGGTCCCAAACTGTGCGTCTAAGGCGGATGGTAACAGGAGGCGGGGGACACAATGTTTACCCATGTTCGGGCCCTCGCGATGGAGGTAATACCCTACTTCTTGCTTGATTGATCTTGATGATATGAGTATTACAAGATTTGATCTACCACGAGATCGGAGAGGCTAAACCCTAGAAGCTAGCCTATGGTATGATTGTTCTTGTCCTACGGACTAAACCCTCCAGTTTATATTGACACCGGAGGGAGCTAGGGTTACACAGAGTCGGTTACAAGGGAGGAGACCTACATATCCAAATCGCCAAGCTTGCCTTCCACGCAAAGAAGAGTCCCATGCGGACACATGACAAAGTCTTCAATCTTGTATCTTCATAGTCCAACAGTCCGGCCAAAGTATATAGTCCGGCTGTACGAGGACCCCCTAATCGAGGACTCCCTCAATAACCAAGGTGGAATTCTGTGGAGGGGGCACCGCACACAGCTAAACTATCAACTTGTGTGTCTATGGGGTGCCCCTCCCCGGTATATAAAGGAGTGGAGGAGGGGAGGGCCGGCCCTCATAGGGCGCGCCCAAGGGGGGGAGTCCTACTCCCATTAGGAGTAGGTTTCCCCCCTTCCTAGTAGGAGTAGGAGAAGAAGGAAGATGGAGAGAGAGGGAAGGAAAGGGGGGCCAGCCCCCCACCCAATTCGGATTGGGCTTGGGGGGCGCCCTCCACCTGGCCTCCTCCTCTCTCCCACTAAGGCCCATTGACTCCCCGGAGGTTCCGGTAACCCCCCGGTACTTCGGTAAATGCCCGAACTCATCCAGAACCATTCCGATGCCCAAGCATAGCCTTCCAATATATCGATCTTTATGTCTCAAACATTTTGAGACTCCTCATCATATCCGTGATCACATCCGGGACTATGAACTACCTTTGGTACATCAAAACATATAAACTCATAATACTGATCGTCATCTAACGTTAAGCGTGCGGACCCTACGGCTTTGAGAACTATGTAGACATGACTGAGACTCATCTCCGGTCAATAACCAATAGCGGAACCTGGATGCTCATATTGGTTCCTACATATTCTACGAAGATCTTTATCGGTCAAACCGCATCACAACATACGTTGTTCCCTTTGTCATCGGTATGTTAATTGCCCGAGATTCGTTCGTCGGTATCTCAATACCTAGTTCAATCTTGTTACCAGCAAGTCTCTTTACTCGTTCCGTAATGCAACATCCCGCAACTAACTCATTAGTCACCTTGCTTGCAAGGCTTATAGTGATGTGTATTACCGAGAGGGCCCGGAGATACCTCTCCGACAATCGGAGTGACAAATCCTAATCTCGATCTATGCCAACTCAACAAACACCATCGGAGACACCTGTAGAGCATCTTTTGAAGGAAATATGCCCTAGAGTCAATAATAAAGTTATTATTTATTTCCTCATATCATGATAAATGTTTATTATTCATGCTAGAATTGTATTAACCGGAAACATAATACATGTGTGAATACATAGACAAACATAGTGTCACTAGTATGCCTCTACTTGACTAGCTTGTTAATCGAAGATGGTTAAGTTTCCTAGCCATGGACATGAGTTGTCATTTGATTAACGGGATCACATTATTAGGAGAATAATGTGATTGACTTGACCCATTCCGTTAGCTTAGCACTTGATCGTTTAGTATGTTGCTATTGCTTTCTTCATGACTTATACATGTTCCTTTGACTATGAGATTATGCAACTCCCGTTTATCGGAGGAACACTTTGTGTGCTACCAAACGTCACAACATAATTGCATGATTATAAAGGTGCTCTACAGGTGTCTCCGAAGGTACTTGTTGGGTTGGCGTATTTCGAGATTAGGATTTGTCACTCCGATTGTCGGAGAGGTATCTTTGGGCCCTCTCGGTAATGCACATCACTATAAGCCTTACAAGCATTATGACTAATGAGTTAGTTGCGAGATGATGTATTACGGAACGAGTAAAGAGACTTGCCGGTAATGATATTGAACTAGGTATTGAGATACCGACGATCGAATCTCAGGCAAGTAACATACCAACGACAAAGGGAACAACATATGTTGTTATGCGGTTTGACCGATAAAGATCTTCATAGAATATGTAGGAGCCAATATGAGCATCTAGATTCCGCTATTGGTTATTGACCGGAGATGTGTCTCGGTCATGTCTACATAGTCCTCGAACCCGTAGGGTCCGCATGCTTAAAGTTATATGACGATCGCTATTATGAGTTTTGTGTTTTGATGTATCGAAGGTAGTTCGGAGTTGCGGATATGATCACGGACATGATGAGGAGTCTTGAAATGGTCGAGACATTAAGATTGATATATTGGAATGTTATATTCGGACACCGGATGAGTTCTGGGGCTTATCGGTTAAATACCGGAGAAACTGGGAGGTTACCGGAACCTCCTGGGGGGTTATTGGGCCTCATGGTCCCAAGTGGTGGAAGAGGAGAGGCGGCCAGCTAGGGGCGCGCGGCCCCCCTAGCCCAAACCGAATTGGACTAGGGGGGCCGATGCCCCCCCTTTCCTTCTTCTTCTCCTCCCCTTCCTTCCCCTCTCCTACCTGGACTAGGAAAGAGGGGGAATCCCACTTGGAGTAGGATTTCCCCCCTTGGGTGCGCCTCCTCCCCTTGGCCGACCCTCTCCTCCTCCCCCCTTTATATACAAAGGAGGGGGGCACCCCATAGACACAACAATTGATCACTTGATCTCTTAGCCGTGTGCGGTGCCCCCCTCCACCATATTCCACCTCGATAATATCGTAGCGGTGCTTAGGCGAAGTCCTGCATCGGTAGCATCATCATGACCGTCACCATGCCGTCATGCTGGCGGAACTCTCCCTCAAAGCTCAGCTGGATCAAAGTTCAAGGGACCTCATCGAGCTGAACGTGTGCTGAACTCAGAGGTGACGTACGGTCGGTACTTGGATCGGTCGGATCGTGAAGACGTACGACTACATCAACCGCGTTGTGCTAACGCTTCCGCTTTCGGTCTATGAGGGTACATGGACAACACTCTCCCCTCTCGTTGCTATGCATCACCATGATCTTGCGTGTGCGTAGGATTTTTTTTTGAAATTACTACATTCCCCAACAGTGGTATCAGAGCCAGGTTTTATGCGTAGATGTTTATGCACAAGTAGAACACAAGTGAGTTGTGGGCGATACAAGTCATACTACTTACCAGCATGTTACACTTTGGTTCGGTGGTATTGTTGGATGAAGCGGCTCGGACCGACATTACGCATACGCTTACGCGAGACTGGTTCTACCGACGTGCTTTGCACACATGTGGCTAGCGGGTGTCAGTTTCTCCAACTTTAGTTGAACCGAGTGTGGCTATGCCTGGTCCTTGAGAAGGTTAAAACAGCACTAACTTGGCGAACTATCGTTGTGGTTTTGATGCGTAGGTAAGAACGGTTCTTGCTCAGCCTGTAGCAGCCACGTAAAACTTGCAACAACAAAGTAGAAGAAGTCAAACTTGTTTTTGCAGGGCATGTTGTGATGTGATATGGTCAAGGCATGATGCTATATTTTATTGTATGAGATGATCATGTTTTGTAACCGAGTTATCGGCAACTGGCAGGAGCCATATGGTTGTCGCTTTATTGTATGCAATGCAATCGCCCTGTAATGCTTTACTTTATCACTAAGCGGTAGCGATAGTCATAGAAGCATAAGTTGGCGAGACGACAGTGATGCTACGATGGAGATCAAGGTGTCACGCCGGTGACGATGGGGATCATGACGGTGCTTCGGAGATGGAGATCACAAGCACAAGATGATGATGGACATATCATATCACTTATATTGATTGCATGTGATGTTTATCTTTTATCCATCTTATCTTGCTTTGATTGACGGTAGCACTATAAGACGATATCTCACTAAATTTCAAGATAAAAGTGTTCTTCCTGAGTATGCACCGTTGCGAAAGTTCTTCGTGCTGAGACACCACGCGATGATCGGGTGTGATAGGCTCTACGTTCAAATACAACGGGTGCAAAACAGTTGCACACGTGGAATACTCAGGTTAAACTTGACAAGCCTAGCATATGCAGATATGGCCTTGGAACACTGGGACCGAAAGGTCGAGCGTGAATCATATAGAAGGTATGATCAACATAGTGATGTTCACCAATGAAACTACTCCATCTCACGTGATGATCGGACATGGTTTAGTTGATTTGGATCGCGTGATCACTTAGATGATTAGAGGGATGTCTATCTAAGTGGGAGTTCTTAAATTTATCATGAACTTAGTACCTGATAGTATTTTGCATGTCTATGTTGTTGTAGATAGATGGCCCATGCTGTTGTTCCGTTGAATTTTAATGCGTTCCTTGAGAAAGCAAAGTTGAAAGATGATGGTAGCAATTACATGGACTGGCTCAGTAACTTGAGGATTATCCTCATTGCTGCATAGAAGAATTACGTCCTGGAAGCACCGCTAAGTGTCAAACCTGCTGCAGGAGCAACACCAGATGTTATGAACGTCTGGCAGAGCAAAGCTGATGACTACTTGATAGTTCAGTGTGCCATGCTTTACGACTTAGAACCGGGACTTCAACGATGTTTTGAACGTCATGGAGCATATGAGATGTTCCAGGAGTTGAAGTTAATATTTCAAGCAAATGCCCGGATTGAGAGATATGAAGTCTCCAATAAGTTCTACAGCTGCAAGATGGAGGAGAATAGTTCTATCAGTGAACATATACTCAGAATGTATGGGTATAACAATCACTTGATTCAACTGGGAGTTAATCTTTTGGATGATAGTGTCATTGATAGAATTCTTCAATCACTGCCACCAAGCTACAAAAGCTTATGCAAGGGATGGATAAGACATTTCCCGAGCTCTTCGTAATGCTAAAGGCCACGGAGGTAGAAATCAAGAAGGAGCATCAAGTGTTGATGGTCAACAAGACCACCAGTTTCAAGAAAAAGGGCAAAGGGAAGAAGAAGGGGAACTTCAAGAAGAACAGCAAACAAGTTGCTGCTCAAGAGAAGAAACCCAACTCTGGACCTAAGCCTGAGACTGAGTGCTTCAACTGCAAGCAGACTCGTCACTGGAAGCGGAACTGCCCCAAGTATTTGGAGGATAAGAAGGATGGCAAGGTGAACAAAGGTATATGTGATATACGTGTTATTGATGTGTACCTTACTAATGCTCGCAGTAGCACCTGGGTATTTGATACTGGTTCTGTTGCTAATATTTGCAACTCGAAACAGGGACTACAGATTAAGCGAAGATTGGCTAAGGACGAGGTGACGATGCATGTGGGGACTGGTTCCAAAGTCGATGTGATCGTGGTCGGCATGCTACCTCTACCTCTACCATCAGGATTAATTTTAGACCTAAATAATTGTTATTTGGTGCTAGCGTTAAGCATGAACATTATATCTGGATCTTGTTTGATGCGAGACGGTTATTCATTTAAATTAGAGAATAATGGTTGTTCTATTTATACGAGTAATATCTTTTATGGTCATGCACCCTTGAAGAGTGGTCTATTTTTGTTCAATCTCGATAGTAGTGATACACATATTCATAATATTGAAGCCAAAAGATGCAGAGTTGATAATGATAGTGCAACTTATTTGTGTCACTGCCGTTTGGGTCATATTGGTGTAAAGCGCATGAATAAACTCCATACTGATGGACTTTCGGAATCACTTGATTATGAATCACTTGGTACTTGCGAACCATGCCTCATGGGCAAGATGACTAAAACGCCGTTCTCCGGAACTATTGAGCGAGCAACTGATTTGTTGGAGATCATACATACTGATGTATGTGGTCCAATAAATGTTGAGGCTCGCGGCGGGTATCGTTATTTTCTCGCCTTCACAGATGATTTAAGCAGATATGGGTATATCTACTTAATGAAACATAAGTCTAAAACATTTGAAAAGTTCAAAGAATTTCAGAGTGAAGTGGAAAATCATGGTAACAAGAAAATAAAGTTTTTACGATCTGATCGTGGAAGAGAATATTTGAGTTATGACTTTGGCCTACATTTGAAACAATGCGGAATAGTTTCGCAACTCATGCCACCCGGAACACCACAATGTAATGGTGTGTCCGAATGTCGTAATCGTACTTTACTAGATATGGTGCGATCTATGATGTCTCTTACTGATTTACCGCTATCGTTTTGGGGTTATGCTTTAGAGACGGCTGCATTCATGTTAAATAGGGCACCATCAAAATCCGTTGAGACAACGCCTTATGAACTGTGGTTTGGCAAGAAACCAAAGTTGTCGTTTCTTAAAGTTTGGGGTTGTGATGCTTATGTGAAAAAGCTTCAACCTGATAAGATCGAACCCAAATCGAAGAAATGTGTCTTCATAGGATACCCAAAGGAACTGTTTGGGTACACCTTCTATCACAGATCTGAAGGCAAGACTTTTATTGCTAAATTTGGATCCTTTCTAGAGAAGGAGTTTCTCTCGAAAGAAGTGAGTGGGAGTAAAGTAGAACTTGATGAGGTAACTGTACCTGCTCCCTTATTGGAAAGTAGTTCATCACATAAACCTGTTCTTGTGACACCTACACCAATTAGTGAGGAAGTTAATGATATTGATCATGAAACTTCAGATCAAGTTGCTACTGAACCTCGTAGCTCAACCACAGTAAGATCCGCGCCAGAGTGGTACCGTAATCCTGTTCTGGAAGTTATGTTACTAGACCATGACGAACCTACGAACTATGAAGAAGCGATGGTGAGCCCAGATTCCGCGAAATGGCTTGAGGCCATGAAATCTGAGATGGGATCCATGTATGAGAACAAAGTGTGGACTTTGGTTGACTTACCCGATGATCGGCAAGCCATTGAGAATAAATGGATCTTCAAGAAGAAGACTGACGCTGACGGTAATGTTACTGTCTATAAAGCTCGACTTGTTGCAAAAGGTTTTCGACAAGTTCAAGGGATTGACTACGATGAGACTTTCTCACCCGTAGCGATGCTTAAGTCTGTCCAAATCATGTTAGCAATTGCCGCATTTTATGATTATGAAATTTGGCAAATGGATGTCAAAACTGCATTCCTGAATGGATTTCTGGAAGAAGAGTTGTATATGATGCAAGCGAAAGGTTTTATCGATCCAAAGGGAGCTAACAAAGTGTGCAAGCTCCAGTGATCCATTTATGGACTGGTGCAAGCCTCTCGGAGTTGGAATAAATGTTTTGATAGTGTGATCAAAGCATATGGATTTATACAGACTTTTGGAGAGGCCTGTATTTACAAGAAAGTGAGTGGGAGCTCTGTAGCATTTCTGATATTATATGTAGATGACATATTGTTGATTGGAAATGATATAGAATTTCTGGATAGCATAAAGGGATATTTGAACAAGAGTTTTTCAATGAAGGACCTCGGTGAAGCTGCTTATATATTGGGCATCAAGATCTATAGAGATATATCAAGACACTTAATTGGACTTTCACAAAGTACATACCTTGACAAAGTTTTGAAGAAGTTCAGAATGGATCAAGCAAAGAAAGGGTTCTTGCCTGTGTTACAAGGTGTGAAGTTGAGTAAGACTCAATGCCCGACCACTACAAAAGATAGAGAGACGATGAAAGATGTTCCCTATGCTTCAGCCATAGGCTCTATCATGTATGCAATGTTGTGTACTAGACCTGATGTGTGCCTTGCTATAAGTTTAGCAGGGAGGTACCAAAGTAATCCAGGAGTGGATCACTAGGCAGCGGTCAAGAACATCCTGAAATACCTGAAAAGGACTATGGTTATGTTTCCCGTTTATGGAGGTGACAAAGAGCTAGTCGTAAATGGTTACGTCGATGCAAGCTTTGACACTGATCCGGATGATTCTAAATCGCAAACCGGATACGTGTTTACATTGAACGGTGGAGTTGTCAGTTGGTGCAGTTCTAAACAAAGCATCCTGGAGGGATCTACATGTGAAGCGGAGTACATAGCTACTTCGGAAGCAGCAAATGAAGGAGGCTAGATGAAGGAGTTCATATCCGATCTAGGTGTCATACCTAGTGAATCGGGTCCAATGAAAATCTTTTATGACAATACTGGTGCAATTGCCTTGGCAAAGGAATCCAGATTTCACAAGAGGACCAAGCACATCAAGAGACGCTTCAATTCCATCCGGGACCAAGCCTAGGTGGGAGACATAGAGATTTGCAAGATACATACGGATCTGAATGTTGCAGACCCATTGACGAAGCCTCTTCCACGAGCAAAACATGATCAGCACCAAGGCTCCATGGGTGTTAGAATCATTACTGTGTAATCTTGATTATTGACTCTAGTGCAAGTGGGAGACTGAAGGTAACATGACCTAGAGGTAATAATAAAGTTATTATTTATTTCCTCATATCATGATAAATGTTTATTATTCACGCTAGAATTGTATTAACTGGAAACATAATACATGTGTGAATACATAGACAAACATAGTGTCACTAGTATGCCTCTACTTGGCTAGCTTGTTAATCGAAGATCGTTAAGTTTCCTAGCCATGGACATGAGTTGTCATTTGATTAACGGGATCACATTATTAGGAGAATAATGTGATTTATTTGACCCATTCCGTTAGCTTTGCACTTGAACGTTTAGTATGTTGTTATTGCTTTCTTCATGACTTATACATGTTCCTATGACTATGAGAATATGCAGCTCCCGTTTACCGGAGGAACACTTTGTGTGCTACCAAACGTCACAACGTAACTGGGTGATTATAAAGGTGCTCTACAGGTGTCTCCGAAGGTACTTGTTGGGTAGGCATATTTCGATATTAGGATTTGTCACTCCGATTGTCGGAGAGGTATCTCTGGGCCTTCTCGGTAATGCACATCACTATAAGCCTTGCAAGCATTGTGACTAATGAGTTAGTGGAGAGATGTTGTACTACGAAACGAGTAAAGAGACTTGCCGGTAATGAGATTGAACTACGTATTGAGATACCAACGATCGAATCTCGGGTAAGTAACATATCGATGACAAAGGGAACAACGTATGTTGGTATGCGGTTTGACCGATAAAGATCTTCGTAGAATATGTAGGAGCCAATATGAGCATCCAGGTTCCGCTATTGGTTATTGACCAGAGACGTGTCTCGGTCATGTATACATAGTTCTCGAACCCGTAGGGTCCGCACGCTTAAAGTTAGATGACGATCGGTATTATGAGTTTTGTGTTTTGATGTACCGAAGGTAGTTCGGAGTCCGGATATGATCACGGACATGACGAGGAGTCTCGAAATGGTCGAGACGTTAAGATTGATATATTGGAATGTTATATTCGGACACTGGATGAGTTACGGGGGTTATCGGATAAATACCGGAGAAACCGGGAGCTTACCGGAACCTCCAGAGGGGTTATTGGGCCTCATGGGCCCAAGTGGTGGAAGAGGAGAGGCGGCCAACTAGGGGCGCGTGGCCCCCCTAGCCCAAATTGAATTGGACTAGGGGGCCGGCCCCCCTTTCCTTCTTCTCCTCCTCCCCTTCCTTCCCCTCTACTACTTGGACTAGGAAAGAGGGGGAAATCCTACTTGGAGTAGGATTGCCCCCCTTGGGTGCGCCTCCTTCCCTTGGCCGGCCCTCTCGTCCCCCCCTTTATATACGGAGGAGGGGGGCACCCCATAGACACAACAATTGATCTCTTGATCTCTTAGCCGTGTGCGGTGCCCCCCTTCACCATATTCCACCTCGATAATATCATAGTGGTGCTTAGGCGAAGCCCTACGTCGGTAGCATCATCATCACCATCACCACGCCGTCGTGCTGACGGAACTCTCCCTCAAAGCTCGGCTGGATCGAAGTTCGAGGGACGTCATTGTGCTGAACGTTTGCTGAACTTGGAGGTGTTGTACGTTCGGTACTTGGATCGGTCGGATCGTGAAGGCATACGACTACATCAACCATGTTGTGCTAATGCTTCTGCTTTTGGTCTACGAGGGTACGTGGACAACACTCTCCCCTCTCGTTGCTATGCATCACCATGATCTTGCGTGTGCATAGGATTTTTTTTGAAATTACTATGTTCCCCAACATCTTTATAGTCACCCAGTTAGGTTGTGACATTTGATAGCACACTAAGTGTTCCTCTGGTATTCGGGAGTTGCATAATCTCATAGTCATAGGAACATGTATAAGTCATGGAGAAAGCGATAGGAATAAACTAAACGATCATAGTACTAAGCTAACTAATGAGTCAAGTCAATCACATCATTTTCTAATGATGTGCTCCCGTTCATCAAATGACAACTCATATCTGTGGTTAGGAAACTTAACCATCTTTGATTAACGAGCTAGTCAAGCAGAGGCATACTAGTGACACACTGTTTGTCTATGTATTCACACATGTACTAAGTTTCCGATTAATACAATTCTAGCATGAATAATAAACATTTATCATGATATAAGGAAATATAAATAACAACTTTATTATTGCCTCTAGGGCATATTTCCTTCAGTCTCCCACTTGCACTAGAGTCAATAATCTAGATTACACAATAATGATTCTAACACCCATGGAGTCTTGGTGTTGATCATGTTTTGCTCATGAGAGAGGCTTAGTCAACGGGCCTGCAACATTCAAATTCATATCTATCTTGCAAATTTCTATGTATCCCTCCTTGACTTGATCACGGATGGAATTGAAGCATCTCTTGGTGTGCTTGATTCTCTTGTGAAATCTGGATTCCTTTGCCAAGGCAATTGCACCAGTATTGTCACAAAAGATTTTCATTGGACCCGATGCACTAGGTATGACACCTAGATCGGACATGAACACCTTCATCCAGACTCCTTCATTTGCTGCTTCCGAAGCAGCTATGTACTCCACTTTACACGTAGATCCCGCCACGATGCTCTGCTTGGAACTGCACCAACTGACAGCTCCACCAGTCAATAAAAATACATATCCAGTTTGTGACTTACAGTCATCCGGATCAGTGTCAAAGCTTGCATCGACATAACCGTTTACGACGAGCTATTTGTAACCTCCATAAACGAGAAACATATCCTTAGTCATTTTCAGGTATTTCAGGATGTTGTTGACCGTTGTCCAGTGATCCACTCCTGGATTACTTTGGTACCTTCCTACTAAACTAATAGCAAGGCACACATCAGGTCTGGTACACAACATTGCATACATGATAGAACCTATGGCTGAAGCATAAGGAATGACTTCCATTTTCTCTCTATCTTCTGCAGTGGTCGGGCATTGAGTCTGACTCAACTTCACACCTTGTAAAACAGGCAAGAACCCATTCTTTGCTTGATCCATTTTGAACTTCTTCAAAACTTTATCAAGGTATGTGCTTTGTGAAAGTCCAATTAAGCGTCTTGATCTATCTCTATAGATCTTGATGCCCAATATATAAGCAGCTTCACCGAGGTCTTTCATTGAAAAATTCTTATTCAAGTATCCTTTTATGCTATTCAGAAATTCAGTATCATTTCCGGTCAGCAATATGTCATCCACATATAATATCAGAAATGCTACAAAGCTCCCACTCACTTTCTTCTAAATACAGGCTTCTCCAAAAGTCTGTATAAAACCATATGCTTTGATCTATCAAAGCTTATATTCCAACTCCGAGAGGCTTGTACCCGTCCATAAATGGATCACTTGAGCTTGCACACTTTGTTAGCACCTTTTGGATCGACAAAACCTTCTGGTTGCATCATATACAACTCTTCTTTAAGATATCCATTAAGGAATGCAGTCTTGACATCGATTTGCCAAATTTCATAATCATAAAATGCGGCAATTGCTAACATGATTCGCACAGACTTAAGCATCGCTATGGGTGAGAAGGTCTCATCGTAGTCAACTCCTTGAACTTGTCAAAAACCTTTTGCAACAAGTCAAGCTTTGTAGATAGTAATATTATTGTCAACGTCAGTCTTCTTCTTGAAGATCCATTTATTCTCTATGGCTTGCCGATCACCGGGCAAGTCAACCAAAGTCCACACTTTGTTCTCATACATGGATCCCATCTAAGATTTCATGGCCTTAAGCCATTTTGCAGAATCTGGGCTCATCATCGCTTCCTCATAGTTCGTAGGTTCATCATGGTCAGGTAACATGACTTCCAGAACAGGATTATCATACCACTCTGGTGCGGATCTTACTCTGGTTGACCTACGAGGTTCGGTAGTAACTTGATCAGAAGTTTCATGATCATCATCATTAGCTTCCTCACTTACTGGTGTAGGAATCACTGCAACTGATTTCTGTGATAAACTACTTTCCAATAAGGGAGCAGGTATAGTTACCTCATCAAGCTCTAGTTTCCTCCCACTCACTTCTTTCGAGAGAAACTCCTTCTCTAGAAAGGATCCATTCTTAGCAACGAATATCTTGCCTTCGGATTTGTGATAGAAGATGTACCTGTCGGTGTCAAAACCGGCGGATCTTGGGTAGGGGGTCCCAAACTGTGCGTCTAAGGCGGATGGTAACAGGAGGCAGGGGACACGATGCTTACCCAGGTTCGGGCCCTCTTGATGGAGGTAAAACCCTACGTCCTGCTTGATTGTTCTTGATGATATGAGTAGTACAAGAGTTGATCTACCACGAGATCAGAGAGGCTAAAACCTAGAAGCTAGCCTATGGTATGATTGTTGTTGGTCCTACGGACTAAACCCTCCGTTTTATATAGACACCGGAGGGGGCTAGGGTTACACAGAGTCAGTTACAAGGAAGGAGATCTACATATCCGCATTGCCAAGCTTGCCTTCCATGCCCAGGAGAGTCCCATCCAGACACGGGACGAAGTCTTCAATCTTGTATCTTCATAGTCCAACAGTCCGGCCAAAGGATATAATCCGGCTGTCCGGATACCCCCTAATCCAGTACTCCCTGAGTAGCCCCTGAACCAGGCTTCAATGACGATGAGTCCGGCGCGCAGATTGTCTTCGGCATTGCAAGGCGGGTTCCTCCTCCGAATACTTCATAGAAGATTTTGAACACGAGGATCGTGTCCGGCTCTGCAAAACAAGTTCCTACATACCACCGTTGAGAGAATAATATTTCCACAAATCTAATCTGCTGACGTACCCCGTAGCGTGGTATCACACCACAGCCAGGTCTTTATTCAAATCGTTTTTCATAACCTATCTTAGCGTGTTTGGCAAGGCGGTTTCCTTGGTACGTCTTGTCGAAGTAGAGATCATGTCCCCTTATTACGGGATTCCCATCAATACGGACGTGGGTAACCCAACCGCGCCATCAATTACATCGCTTGGAGGATAAGCGAGTTTTACCAGGTTGGTGGGGGCGCATAGTTTCGTCCGCCCTTATAAAGGGATAAGGTTTCACCTTTTTCCACCCACGCCTTCTTCCTCCTTGCTCATCCATTCTCGCGCACTCGAGATCTAGCGTCCAAGTCCACATCCTTCTCCTTAACTCTCTCCAAACATGTCTGGAGTGGGAGGCAAGTGGATGGTCTCCTCCGTCACGGAGGGACACATCAAAAAACTAAGTGGGGCTGGATACTTAGCCGCGGATACCGCGCACCGGCTGCCAGCTGCGGGGCAGATCATCCCTACCCCGAAACCTTACGAAAGGGTGGTTTTCCTCCCCCACTTCGTCCGCGGACTGGGGTTTCCCCTCCATCCATTCGTCCGTGGCCTTATGTTCTATTATGGGCTGGACTTTCATGATCTGGCCCCAAATTTCATCCTCAACATCTCGGCGTTCATCGTCGTGTGCGAGGCTTTCCTCCACATCCGGCCCCACTTCGGCCTGTGGCTGAAGACCTTCAATATGAAGCCGAAGGTAGTAGGCGGCCAACAAGCGGAATGCGGCGGAGCCATGGTGGGCAAAATGCCCAATGTTACATGGCTCAAGGGCTCCTTCGTGGAGACCATAAAGGGGTGGCAATCGGAGTGGTTCTACATCACCTAGCCGCGCGACACCAACTGGGTGGCGGCCCCCGAGTTTTGATCCGGAATCCCCACGCGGCTCACTTCCTGGAAGGAGAAGGGCCTATCCCGGGGCTCATCGATGGAGCTGGACGGACTCCAGAAGTGTATCCGGAACATGATAAGCAAGAAACTTAAGCTTGTCAACATAGTCCAGGTCATGCTCTTCCGCCAGATCCTCCCGTGTCAACAACGGGCTTTCAACTTATGGGAGTTCGACCCGGCTGAGCACCAGACTCTACACAAGCTCTTCGACACGATGCATAAGGACGTCTGGAAGGTGCTGTTCAGGGGCGCCGAGGTCCCCCCTTCTCTTACTGAGGACCACTGGCTAAGCGCGAAGCGCCCTGCGAATCCGGTAAGTTTTGTACATTTTGTAGGGTATTTATTTCCCATAGCTTAACCATGTGCAGGGTCTGAGCTCCCATGCCTTTGACAGGACTGGGTGGAGACATCGGAGTAGATTAACTATCCGGCTCCTCTGCCCGAAGACCCTGCAGATGCTCTCCTGACGGAGATGCGGACTTCGGCTCCTTATGAGGTGCCGGAGAAGACCAAGAAGAAGGCCACGGGAACCCGAAAGAGTTCCCGACGCCAGGTGGTATCGGACTCATCGTCCGATAACTCCAAGATGCACTCCTCCCGTGAAAACGAGGAGGAGGAAGATGAAGATTCTCCCCCTCCAGCCGGGGGAGACAAGAAAAGGAAGGCCGCCCCAACCGAGGAGGCCGAAGGGTCCAAGAAGGGAAAGACTCTCCTTCCGGACTGTTCCATCACCGCCGCCGACGGCGAAGACGAGTGGTTACTCAGGGCCAAGCCCCTGGCGAAGTCGTAAGTATTCGGATACCAGAGTAACTCATAGCATACTTTTGTTGCACTGCTTCTCCTAACGTCGAATATGATTATGCAGTCCGCCCCGAGCCCGTCTTGATGTATCCTCGTCGGACGGTTCCTTGGATTCGTCGGATATGAATAGTGATACACTTCCAACCGCCTCCTCTCCTCGCCCTACGGACGATGTCGAGGTACTGTCTCAAGGGGCACCGAGCCGGGGGGAGATAGTCCCAGAGGCGCCTCAAGGCAAACTTTGGACTCCAGGCGCGAAGGGAGCAAGACTCCCAAGGGCTCCAAGTTCAGCCCCCAGTCGAACACCGCGCTGGAACCTCCAATCTGTCCGGACTACGGTAGGCGGCCCCCTTCCAAGAGGGGCAAGCTGCCCATGCCGGTGACCTCTGTCCATCCAGAGGCACCGGACAACCTGCTGGGAGCGCTTCGCGACGCTTCAATCAACGAAGAGCACCGCACTATTATGAGTGCGGTGATCAAGAAGGTTCAGTCTGCCAAGAGCGGACTGACTGAAGCCTATGCCAACCTTCTAATGGGCTTTGAGGTAAGTATTTAAAATATAGGAAAATATTACTGCATGGACAATAGCCCCTGATGCTCTGTTTGGTGTTCACAAAGAAAAGCCGAATAGAGGATCAAATAATATATGCAGGAGTCTAATATAAGTATGTCTATATGCGTATGCAGGCTTCGCTGCTGACCTCTGCCGCACTGACTGCGGAGGTCGCTGCACTGAAGCAGAACCTCGAGCGGTCCAAGAAAGAGCTCGGCCTTGCCAAGAGGCAGCTCGAGGAGAACAAAGGTAAGTAATACCTTGTCCATATATATATATATATATATATATATATATATATATATATATATATATGCGGTTGCAAAATGATAGGATCATCATGGATGTGCCAGGGGCCATGACCGAAGTGGCGACGCTGAAGCAAGCGCTGTCCGAGGCCGAAAACAAAGCGTCCAAGGAGCGCACCGAGCGGGAAAAACAAGAGGCACGGGTAGCGAGGTGCAGCAAGAGCTCCAGGCTCTCGTGAAGAAGCATGAGGCTTTGGAGCTTGACTCGAAGACGAGAGTCTGAGCTTGCCGCGGCCCTCGAGAGCACAAAGCATGCCACGGCTGAAGCCCAAAAGGCCCTCCAGGAAATTGAGGCAATGAGGAAGATAGCGGCGGGTAAGGCATTCAATATGCAAAGCAAGCATGTGAAAGTAAATTACTTGTTACTTACCCGAGTCCGGAGCTCTCCAGGAGCATTCGCAGATTTGCCCCACAGCGTGTCGGATGCCGCGAAGTATTACCAGGCCGAGGAGGGAAGCTCGACTGAGAAGTTGTTCTGGTCTCAGTATACTGGGACCGAACACCCGATGCCTGTGAGTGACCAGCTGAAGCAACTGGTCGAGGTGCACAAGGCGGCCGAACAGGCCATGAGGGCCTTATAGTCCGGATGTGGCCTGGCGACTCCCTTCCCAACAGCTAATTCGGCCTGGTGAGGCGGCTTGTGGATGCCTGCCCACGGCTGGAAGTCATAAAGCGGTCCGTCTGCATCGAACGTGTACGCTGGGCTTTTGCCCGTGCGAAGGTGCACTGGGCCAAGATGGACGCCGAGAAGCTGGTGAAGGAGGGGCCACCGCAGGGCAAGGAGCATCGCCACCCCGAAATGTATTATGAGGGTGTCCTGAAGGGTGCCCGTCTTGTGGCGGACGAGTGTGCGAAGGATGTAATTTTTGAATGAACTTGCTCGTGTGATACTGTATTATGAAAACTTGTTCATATGCGCTATGCAATGCTTGTTTGAATTTAAAATATTACCTTCTATGCGGCTGTTTATTAAATCTGAGAGATGGCCAGTCGTCGGCTTCTGCCCCCATGCCACGAGTGCTGGGGTGTTCGGGATAAATCTGAGCACTCTTTTTCCCATTGTTGGGTCCTTCGAGGGAGGTGCTCAGCACAACGAACAAGGCAATCGGACTATAATGCTTTATCACTCTCACTTAGCCATAGAAGTCTACAATTTTAAATTTTGGCGAAGCCCCTAGTATTCGGAAGGCCGAATTCGGGGCGCTATACACGCCTCAAGCCGGACAAAGCCGACTCCTCGCTCTAAGAGGCATAAGTCTTTAGGGACTCAAGACCTCTTGAACAGCGACCAGCTCTTGCCTTATCATGACAGTCAGTTTTAGCTTTCTCTACTGAGGTGCTTGCCCAGATGAACCGGGGCACAATCGCAGTAGTTCTCCCAGTGCTACCTTAGACGATATAGCGGAATGTAAGGTACCAAAACATGGGAGCCGGGCAAACCCAACTATTGACCCAAGACATGATTCGGAGCTGATGCATATAATGCTATAAGTTCGGGATGCCGCACTTTCGAAAGTGTTGGGACTTCTCACGCCTTATTATGGGGTACGCTTAAGCCCTTGGCATATTGGCCGTACCAGAGTGTACGGGTGCTGAATGTCATGAATGAACATATATATATATAATAGGGAATGCGGTAATAGTCTAGTGCTATGCATTGTTTATTCAAAAAGGTGCGTCGAAGCAGAATGATACAAGTAGTGCGATAAGCAAAAAGTAGGACTATTTGACATGTCCCCTCCAAGGGAAAGCTGAGGAATGGTATTTAAAGCAAGTATTTCACTCATTATCAGAGACCACCTGGGAGTTCCATGGTGCGATGTAGCTTTCTGCCTCCTTGGTTGTTGTATCATGTGTCCGGCAATCATACTGCCGGACAGGGTTTCCGGAGAGTAAAGTCCTGAAAGAGAGAAAAGAATAACAAAACGGGAAGCCCCTAGTGCGGTTGAGCCGCGTTTTGGGGCATGTCGTACTCGTTCCCCCTGTCGGTGTCAAAACCGGCGGATCTCGGGTAGGGGGTCCCGAACTGTGCGTCTAAGGCGGATGGTAACAGGAGGCAGGGGACACGATGTTTTACCCAGGTTCGGGCCCTCTTGATGGAGGTAAAACCCTACGTCCTGCTTGATTTATTCTTGATGATATGAGTATTACAAGAGTTGATCTACCCCGAGATCGGAGAGGCTAAACCCTAGAAGCTAGCCTATGGTATGATTGTATGTTCTCTATCGACTAGCTTGGCCTCGGTTTATATAATGCACCAAAGGCCTAGGATAACAAGAGTCCTAGCCGAATACGCTGGTGGGGAGGAGTCCTTGTCTTGATCACCAAGTCTTGTGGAATCTTCCATGTATGCGGCAGCTGTCTGAACTGGCCCATGAGTATACGGCCATGGGGGTCCTCGGCCCAATCTAACAGATCGGGAGATGACGTGTTGAGTACCCCCTGGTCCAGGACACCGTCAGTAGCCCCCTGAACCGGTCTTCAAGTTAGAGACGCTCCTCGATTCTTCCGAACTGTTCTTCATCTTCGGTTGTCGGTCTTGAAAACTGTTTCAACAAATCTTCTCATCTTCGATCTTGAGGATCGCCAAAATGCATTCCACGAGTTTACACGTCGGGTATCCGAGGAGCCCCTTTAAGTTTCCGGCCTTTATCGATGCCTTGTTATTTTTATGCCACACCTCGGGCTTGAAGTTGTTCCCGGGAGGCAGTGTCCTCTTGCGTCCGATTTCTAATGCCAGACTACATTTGAGGTATCTTTTGCAGCCGAGCACCAATGCCGGACTGCTTCCGAGCTCCAACGCCGAAATGTATCCGAGCTCCAACGCCGGACTGTGTCCAAGCTCCAACGCCGGACTATATCCAAGATGTCATAGATCATTTTGGTCCAAAAAAGGTGAAGGAGTTTAGCCGAGCTTAATGCTGGAAATCCCCTCTATGGAGCCAGCCACTCGCGCCCGAGCTTTATGTCGGGCTGCTTCCGGGGTGGTGCACCACCCCGACTGTGGGCCGATTTTTTATCAATATTTTTGATTGGTGCAATTTATTCTCTGCCGAGATATATAGCCAGTAGCCCTCAAGGTGTGTATCGGTCTAAAACCCGAGATGCACCTGAAGGATGACGTAAGACCGCTAGTCCCACTAGCCGCTGAGACTCAGGTTGATTTGCAAAATCGTCCTGAGGATCAAGTCCTAGCTCGGCAGAATACTTCGGGACACTAAAAGTAGCTTGCTCAGTCCTCGAGACTCAGGTTGGGTGTGGCCAACCAACCTGAGGATCAAATCTCCTCGGAAACTATATTGCACATAAAATTTTCTGCATTGGACAGGCAATGCAGTAGCCCCTGAGACACAGGTCGGGTGGTAACACCAGATCAGGGGATCGATGTGCCCCTTTAATATTTTTAAATAATAAGCCCGAAGCCTAGTAGCCCCTGAGCCTTAATGCGGGCACGGGTGGCCGAATTAAGGATCGATATCCATAGTAAAATCACAAATTATGTGTAATGACTCTATGTATCCAAGTACCTTACGTCATTAATGCTCGGATCCGCATTGTACAAAACTTTGTTGACCGACCATCGGCTTCCACCTCCTCGGCTAGGAGCCGAGGAGTGTTTGTCCTACTTTATAAAGCCTTTATGAGGGCAAAGATTTACGACAAACAAGGCAATCTGGCCATATGGTTTTATAAACAAAGGTATGCAGAGAGATATGCTATATTACTGTTCAACATAAGAAATGTCTTCCAAAGAAAATAGTCCCGCTATCGGTTCCTTTCTTTGGGTTGTCATGCTAAGCATGATCATGAAACCTCAACTCGAATGTAAGAGCAAAATATTGAGGATTTAGTTTGGGAGGCCAGTTAATAGCCCCCGGTAGTGTTCGGCGATAGTCGAGGTCAAGCCGTAAACACTTCGGCCATTGTTATGAATGGCCCGTCATTTAACACCGTCATCGGATCGCTGACCAGTTTACGCTTATTGTGACAGTCAGTTTTCGGCTTTCTCCACTGAGGTGCTTAACCATGTAAGTTGGAAGCATAATCACAGTGGTTCTCCTTTTGCACACCTAGCCGAAGAAAGCGGAACGTAGGAGGCAGGCGCAGGAGCCGGGCAACCCAACTATTGACCGAAGACACAATTCGAAACCAATGCATATATAGTGAGATCCGAGAATGTTTTTGCTGAATCTATAAAGGTGTCTGACATTGCACTGTGAGACTTGTGCTGAAAACACACAAATAGTTTAAAAGTGTCAAAAGCTTGGAAAACCAAAAAATGTCAGTAAAAACTTGACGTCCGAACAAGATCAAGTGTTCGGTGCCAATCCAAAAATTGGCCTTAGAAAAAAGTGCTTCTGTCGTGCTTTAACATGACACATCCTATCTCAAGACTTCAAGCGGGTCAGCCTACGGCTTCAACCTCCTATCCCGAGGGCGGAGTACTTCTCATTAGGCCAGTTTAGCAAACTAAACTCTAGCGGCTTTGAGAGAGAAATTAGGCTCCCCGGCTAGTGACCACACGCTCGTGTCGAAAAAAGGAGTGATAAATAATAATAGTAATAAAAACTTTGCAACGACTAAGAAGAAGAACACTTATTATAAAACGGCTCATATAAATTTAAGAGCCCCCAAGTGACTTGGGTAAAAGAATTTTATGTATAATGATCGTATGTACCAAAGTACTAATATCATATCTTTGTTCACCCGAACTTTAAACGCGTCTTAACCGACCGTCGGCTTCTCCCTCTTCGGTCAAGGACCTAAAAGTGTTATGTACTCCACCTGTCGAGAATATCGACAGTGTTTCTGATAACCAGGCAACCGGGCCATAAGGCTGTAACAGACAAAGCACGCTCAGGGAACTTATGCTATATTACAGAAGAAGTGTAAGAAGCATCTTCGAAGAAAATAGTACCCCCACCGATACCTTTCTTCGGTGCTCATTATTACCATGAGACTTGTGCAATAGATTTTTTGTACTCATGAGTTCTGTTGTGTGCCGACCATGATTGAAAACAATAAGAGCGCTAGCTTTCGGCTTCACCCAGTCTGAGGTCAGAGCTCGGAGGACCCGGTCGTGACAATCGCAGAGGTGCTCCCTTTACTCCCTAGCCGAACAATCAGGAACGTAGGGGTAAGCACAGGAGCCAGGAAACCCAGCTTGCAAATCGCTTAGGTCAATATGGTGCATATTGTGGCGTAATACACGAATAAGGAACGAAGCCGTACAAGTATAATCATATGCAAGAGGAAAAGCTCCATCAAGGGAGCCCCCAAGTAAACGGGGTATTTGAATTTGTGTGTCACAAACAAAGTTTGGAGAAGGAAATTTTTTACAAGCAACTTTTTTCCAAAAAAGTATAATGCTTGGTCGAACCAAACACAAGTTAAAAATTTAAAACTTGGGGCATGAAGACAACTTAGCTGGTTAATGTGTTCCGTATTGACGACATGGTCCGAGCTTGATACGGGACATGGTTCCATCCCCCAAGCCCGTCCCGAGGTGGCGGAGCAAAGAGCTCGGCACGCCGAAGTGGTGACATAGCACGGCCAATGTGGGCCGGCAGAGTGATACCAAAGTCCCCGACATGGGGTAATGAAGTGTTGACGAAGCCCCCCGTCCAGCCGAGGTGACGTGGTATGTTAGTGCGCCGAGTTGTCGATACTGCCCGACCCGGATCATTTTCCTGTGCACAAAAAATAGTGCAGACTGGAGATAATAGTAATGATAATAATAATAATAAAATTGTTGCATAATTAATAATTTATGCAAAGTGAGTAATAAAAGAAATATGGCCTGGCGCCGAAGTCAATGTCGATGCAGGGCGTCGGCGTGATGCGGTAAAGGCATGGCAAAGCCTGAATTCACAGGTCGGTCCGAGTTCCGGATGCGGCGTTCGCCGGACCATGTACGGAAACTGACCAAACCACCATGCGACCGTCGTTAATGCGGCCATCATTTGATAGACCTGTGTACATATGATGAACAAAGCAGAGTAAAGATTCCTTGGGAAAAATGAAACCGAAGAAGCAAAAAATACTAGGATTAATAGCACCAGGTTTATTTGTTGTAGCAATCCGAAGAAATGTGATTCCGAAAATTGGGACTTGATCCGCACACCCATTGCCTGATGGGCCATAAAGCGACGGTATGGCGATGCTGGCAAAGGTTGGCTCGTCGAGGCAAAGCCCTCGGTCCAGCTACCGTGATGGAGCTGGTCGGCTAGTGACGCCGAAGTCTTCGGAGTAGGATGGCGAAGCCCCCGGTCCAGCCGAGATGTCGAAGCCTCGATGTCAGTCGATGAGTCGAAGTAGGTCGGTGTGATGGATACCTGCTTGAAGAAGCAATAGTGTGGCCCTGCCGATGCAGGTCGTGACGTGGTCGACGCCGGCTTGATGAAGTTACCGTGCGGCGATGCCGGTATGCCCGCTCCGTGTAATCCGTGGGGCGGCGATGTTGGTGATGATTTATCCTTCGTGATGCCAGACTCTTGTTCAGCTTGCCGAGATGATGATCCGAAGAAGTTGAGCTCGGCTCAACAAAGTGACAACGTGTCTAGCGCAGGTCGGCAGCCGTAGAGCAACGTTGTCGGGCTGGTTTGACACTAGCGCGATGGTGAAGGTCTTATTGGAAAAGACTTCAAAATTAGCAGGATGTGTTTGAGAACAAAACACAATACCCAACACAAAACTTCCTTCAAAAAGGATGTCTGAAATCCCGTTCATAAAATAGATGAGTTCGGGTCGGATTCGTTCTCGCGCAGAAAACATATCCAAAAAGTGATGCACTAATCAGAATGTTCTTGGAGTTTGGACGGTCGGATCGAGTTGAAATTTTGAGAGGTGGTGGATATAGGAATTCCGCAGCCGATCAACGGTTGGATCTTCCAAAGGACGTCCGAGCTAGAAGCTGGACACCACGCCCTAAACTCGTCCAGATTCCCGTCCAGATTTGATAGGGCTCCGGTATATCGTGTATTGCCAGAGATTCCTCCATTGGAACTTGACGAAATTTTCCAGGGTTGTTGTAGACTCAATTCCGCACAATTTCACCAAAGAAATCATTGAAACGACACTTGAGGAGGCGGTGGCGGCGGACACAAGTTTGTTGTCCAGAAAAACAGCACGGTCGCTCGAGGGCAATGTTGACGTTGAGCCCCCGGGCTCCCTGGATGATTCCTCCATGATCTTGATAGAGATCGGAGTTGATGTTTATAAAGGCCCTCATCCGCACATGACGATCGGAGATAGGGTGCAGTCCTTGGTCGAACCAAGGTGACCAGTCGAGCTGGTGATGAAGATGCCGAAGTCGCAGTTGATCTACAGGCGAGCCGTCAATCTTTTGCCGAACACACAGCGGAACTCTCAATGAAAGCACCAATGTCGATGTCAAAACTAGCGGATCTCGGGTAGGGGGTCCCGAACTGTGTGTCTAAGGCGGATGGTAACAGGAGGTAGGGGACACGATGTTTTACCCAGGTTCGGGCCCTCTTGATGGAGATAAACCCTATGTCCTGCTTGGTTTATTCTTGATGATATGAGTATTACAAGAGTTGATCTACCACGAGATTGGAGAGGCTAAATCCTAGAAGCTAGGCTATGGTATGATTGTATGTTCTCTATCGACTAGTCTGGCCTCGGTTTATATAATGCACCAAAGGCCTAGGATAACAAGAGTCCTAGCCGAATACGCCGGTGGGGAGGAGTCCTAGTCTTGATCACCAAGTCTTGTGAAATCTTCCATGTATGCAGCAGCTGTCCGAACTGGCCCATGAGTATACGGCCATGGGGGTCCTCGGCCCAATCTAACAGATCGAGAGATGATGTGTTGAGTACCCCCTGGTCCAGGACACCGTCACCCCCCCACCTATGCCCATGGTATTTTTAATGCGTAATTATGTACGCATGACACGGATTTCGCCGTTTGGCTGGGACTGGGGTGGGGGCCGCATTGCTATGCGAGCTCGGAACGTGCTAGGCGGTCTTGTTGCAGATTACTCCGGGCGCGCTTGACGGTGTCCTGGTGTTTAATCACTGAACTGGTGGATTGCCTGAAGAGGCTGCTTTGTGCTTCTGCTGCGAGGGCCGCAGTGTGCTCCTCCGTGCGGAGAGAGCGCTCTGTGTTTCCATTGACTTTGATGACCCCCCCGAAGTCCTGGCATCTTGAGCTTGAGGTAAGCATAATGCGGTACCACATTGAATCTCGCAAATGCGGCTCACCCGAGCAATGCATGGTAGCCACTGCGGAACGGGACTATATCGAAGATTAACTCCTTCCTTTGGAAGTTATCCGGGGATCTGAAGACCACTTCCAGTGTGACTGAGCCTGTGCAATGGGCCTCTACACCTGGTATGACGCCTTTGAAGGTCGTTTTTGGGTTTGATCCTTGAGGGGTCTATACCCATTTTGCACACTGTGTCCTGATAAAGCAGGTTCAGGCTGCTGCCGCCGTGCATAAGGATTCGAGTGAGGTGAAATCCATCGATGATTGGGTCTAGGACCAGTGCGGTGAATCCACCATGACGGATACTAGTGGGATGGTCCCTGCGATCGAAGGTGATCGGATAGGAGGACCATGGGTTGAACTTTGGGGCGACTGGCTCCAATGTGTATACGTCCCTTAACGCACGCTTCCGCTCCCTCTTGGGATGTGGGTTGCGTATATCATGTTCACCGTCCGCACTTGTGGGGGGAACCTCTTCTGTCCTCCGGTGTTCGGCAGCCGGGGCTCCTCCTCATCGTCGCTATGTGACCCATTATCTTTGTTTTCGGCATTTAACTTGCCGGCCTGCTTGAACACCCAACATTCCCTGTTGGTGTGGTTGGCTGGCTTGTCGGGGGTTCCGTGTATTTGACACGAGCGATCGAGTATACGGTCCAAACTGGACGGGCCCAGGGTGGTTCTTTTGAATGGCCTTTTCCGCTGACCGGGTTTAGAGCCTCTGAATCTAGCATTGACTTCCATATCCTCGGTATTGTCCCTGTTGATGCGGCGCTTGTGTTTGTTGCGGCGTGACCTGCCATTGCCATCCTTGGTATCATAAGTACCATGGTTCTTTGATATATTATTGCTGCAGCCAGCCAGCTGTCCTCTCCCGCGCAAAAGCAGGTCATGAGTGTCGTGAGGGCTACCATAGATTTCGGCTTTTCCTGGCCAAGATGCCGGGTGAGCCATTCGTCACGGATGTTGTGCTTAAAAGCTCCTAGGGCCTCTGCATCCGGACAGTCGACGATTTGATTTTTCTTTGTCAGGAACCGTGTCCAGAATTGCCTGGCCGATTCCTCTAGCTGCTGAATTATGTGGCTCAACTCATCGGCATCTGGTGGTTGCACATAAGTGCCCTGGAAGTTGTCGAGGAATGCGGCTTCCAGATCTTCCCAACAACCAATGGATTCTGCTGGCAAACTGTTGAGCCAATGCCGAGCTGGTCCTTTGAGCTTGAGTGGGAGGTATTTGATGGCGTGTAGATCGTCACTGCGGGCCATGTGGATGTGCAAGAGGAAGTCCTCAATCCATACTGCAGGATCTGTTGTGCCGTCGTATGATTCGATATTTACGGGTTTGAAACCCTCTAGGATTTGGTGATCCATTACTTTGTCTGTGAAGCATAGGGTTGTGCGGCGCCTCTGTACTAGGCTATGTCGCGCGTAGCTCAAATGAGTCTTGTCCGCTGTGTTCGGCCCGGCCGGATTTACTTTTACTATATCCGGCGTGACGGTTATCGTCTCGCGTAGTGGCGCGCCCTCGTGATCCGTAGATCGATCTTGCGTGTTTTGCTTTGTCCTCCAATATGTTTTGTAGGTCTAGCGTGTTTCCCCGTGCCTTGACATTTTTATTTGAGTGGCGTCGGGGTGCGGACTGAGCTTTTGGCTGAAATGCCTCTCTGTCGCGGCCACGAGGTGGCCGATCAGCCGCGTCATACGCTGGAGATGTAGGTTTTAATGCTTCCTCTTCCAGTCGGGGTAGCAACCTGCACTTTGGGTAACTCTTGGAGGGGCATTCGAGTTCATATTCCTCAGCCGCAAGGACTTCAGTCCATCTGTCAGCTAGCAAATCTTGATCAGCTTGAAGCTGTTGTTGCTTTTTCTTAAGGCTATTTGCCATGGCTATAAGCTGGCGCTTGAAGTGCTCTTGCTCGACGGGATCCTCAGGCATGACAAATTCATCATCGTCGAGGCTTGCCTTGTCTTCGGAGGGAGGCATGTAATTATCATCCTCTGCCTCTCCATCTGCCGCTCTCTCGGGAGGGCTGGCTTCTCCATCCTCCTGCTATAAATCTTGCTGGAGGGGATTTTTGTCATCTTCGGCACTGTTCGGAGTGCTATTATTTCCTGTGCCGGTATCACCGCTTTTGCTTTGGCGAGACTTAGAGCGGCGCCGCTGACGTCGGCGCTTGGGTTGCTTCTTGCAGGGGTCATCCTCCGCTGTCCCGTCGCCATTGCCTTCTTTGGGTGTGTCCACCATGTATATATCATATGATGAGGTGGTTGTCCGGTGCCCCGTGGGTAGTGGTTCCTGTTCGTCTCCCGCATCATCGTCCATACCGTCGATGTCTTCGGAGTCGAAGTCGAGCGTGTCAGTCAAATCGTCGACAGTGGCTACTAAGTGGGTGGTAGGTGGGCGGCGAATTTCTTTGTCATCCGCATCCCAATCCTGCCGGACATAGTTCGGCCAGGACTCTCTTGACAAGGAGAGAGACCTTAATGAGTTCAATATGTTGCCGAAGGGCGAGTGCTGAAAGATATCCGCGGAGGTGAACTCCATGATCAGCGCCCAGTCGGATTCGATAGGCACGGGCGCAGGCGGTTCGGAGTCCGTGGCCGGGGAAGAATCCGGCAGTTCGGCGTCACGGCTCCCGTGAAGGGTAGGGTCGATACTCGGCTCGATCGCCGCTGAGGATGCGGCCTCCGTGGCGGGGTCTATCCACCCGTCCATGGATGGCGCGATTGGCTCCGAATTGAGGGTCGGAGCGGTTTCCGGTGCGATCTCCTGAACACTGTCCGATGGTAGAGCTAAATCATGCTCATCGTGACCGTGTGGCGCACTCGGCAGGGGCTCGAATCCGTCGAAAATCAAGTCTCCGTGGGTATCGGCCGTGTAGTTTAAGCTTCCAAATCTGACCTGGTGGCCAGGGGCGTAACTCTCTATCTGCTCCAGATGGCCAAGCGAGTTGGCTCGCAGTGCGAAGCCGCCGGATACAAAGATCTGTCCGGGGAGAAAAGTCTTACCCTAGACTGCATCACTATCGATGATTGAAGGAGCCATCAAGCCTAATGATGACGACATAGAGGAACTCTCAATGAAAGCACCAATGTCAGTGTCAAAACTGGCGGATCTCGGGTAAGGGGTCCCGAACTGTGCGTGTAAGGCGGATGGTATCAGAAGGCAGGGGACACGATGTTTACCCAGGTCCGGGCCCTCTTGATGGAGGTAAAACCCTATGTCCTGCTTGATTGTTCTTGATGATATGAGTAGTACAAGAGTTGATCTACCATGAGATCAGAGAGGCTAAACCCTAGAAGCTAGCCTATGGTATGATTGTTGTTGGTCCTACGGACTAAACCCTCCGGTTTATATAGACACCGGAGGGGGCAAGGGTTACACAGAGTCGGTTACAAGGAAGGAGATCTACATATCTGTATTGCCAAGCTTGCCTTCCACACCAAGGAGAGTCCCATCCGGACACGGGACAAAATCTTCAATCTTGTATCTTCATAGTCCAATAGTCCGGCCAAAGGATATAATCCGGCTGTACGGATACCCCCTAATCCAGGACTTCCTCAGTACCCAATAGTCTCTTTTGGGTATCCTATGAAGACACATTTCTCCAATTTGGGTTCGAGCTTATCAGGTTGAAGCTTTTTCACATAAGCATCACAGCCCCAAACTTCAAGAAATGACAACTTGGGTTTCTTGCCAAACCACATTTTATAAGGTGTCGTCTCAATGGATTTCGATGATGCCCTATTTAACGTGAATGCAACCGTCTCTAAAGCATAACCCCAAAACGATAGCGGTAAATTAGTAAAAGACATCATAGATTGCACCATGTCTAATAAAGTGCGGTTACGACATTCGGACACACCATTACGCTGTGGTGTTCAGGTGGCGTGAGTTGCGAAACTATTCCACATTGTTTCAAATGAAGACCAAACTCGTAACTCAAATATTCTCCTCCATGATCAGATCGTAGAAACTTAATTTTCTTGTTACGATGATTTTCCACTTCACTCTGAAATTCTTTGAACTTCTCAAATGTTTCAGACTTATGTTTCATCAAGTAGATATACCCATATCTGCTCAAATCATCTGTGATGGTCAGAAAATAATGATACCCGGCACGAGCATCAACACTCATTGGACTGCATACATCAGTATGTATAATTTCCAATAAGTCTGTTGCTCGTTCCATTGTTCCGGAGAACGGAGTCTTAGTCATTTTCCCATGAGGCATGGTTCGCAAGCATCAAGTGATTCCAAAAGCCCATCAGCATGGAGTTTCTTCATGCACTTTACAGCAATATGACCTAAACGGCAGTGCCACAAATAAGTCGCACTATCACTAGTAAACTTATATCATTTGGCTTCAATACTATGAATATGTGTATTACTACCATCAAGATTTAGTAAAAATAGACCACTCATCAAGGGTGCATAACCATAAAAGATAATACTCATATAAATAGAACAACCATTATTCTCTGATTTAAATGAATAACCGTCTCGCATCAAACAAGATCCGGATATAATGTTCATGCTTAACGCTAGCACCAAATAACAATTATTCAGGTCTAAAACTAATCCCGAAGCTAGATGTAGAGGTAGCGTGCCGACGGTGATCACATCGACTTTGGAACCATTTCCCACACGCATCGTCACCTCGTCCTTAGCCAATCTTCGCTTAATCCGTAGCCCCTGTTTCGAGTTGCAAATATGAGCAACAAAACCAGTATCAAATACCCAGGCGCTACTGCGAGCATTAGTAAGGTAAACATCAATAACATGTATATCAAATATACCTTTCACTTTTCCATGCTTCTTACCCGCCAAATATTTGGGGCAGTTTTGCTTCCAGTGACCAGTCCCTTTGCAGTAGAAGCACTCAGTCTCAGGCTTAGGTCCTGACTTGGGCTTCTTCACTTGAGCAACAACTTGCTTCCTGTTCTTCTTAAAGTTCCCCTTCTTCCCTTTGCCCTTCTTCTTGAAACTGGTGGTCTTGTTGACCATCAATATTTGATGCTCCTTCTTGATTTCTACCTCCGTAGCCTTTACCATTGCGCAGAGCTCGGGAATTGTCTTATCCATCCCTTGCATATTATAGTTCATCACGAAGCTCTTGTAGCTTGGTGGCAGTGATTGAAGAACTCTGTCAATGACACTATCATCAGGAAGATTAACTCCAAGCTGAGTCAAGTGGTTGTGGTACCCAGACATTCCGAGTATATGTTCACTGACAGAACTATTCTCTTCCATTTTGCAGCTATAGAACTTATTAGAGACTTCATATCTCTCAATCGGGGTATTTGCTTGAAATATGAACTTCAACTCCTGGAACATATCATATGCTCCATGACGTTCAAAACATCGTTGAAGTTCCGGTTCTAAGCTGTAAAGCATGGCACACTGAACTATTGAGTAGTCATCAGCTTTGCTCTGCCAGACGTTCTTAAGTCATTAGTAGTGTCTGCAGCAGGCCTAGCACCTAGCGGTACTTCCAGGACGTAATTCTTCTTTGCAGCAATGAGGATAATCCTCAAGTTACAGGCCTAGTCCGTGTAGTTGCTACCATCATCTTTCAACTTAGCTTTCTCTAGGAACGTATTAAAATTCAAAGGAACAGTAGCACAGGCCATTGATCAACAATAACATAGACATGCACTAGTACAATGAGCTCCTAAACAAACGGTTTAAAACCCCTTTCTGCGACGGCATCTGGAACCGTCGCCAAGGGAGTGTGGGCGATAGGGGGTCCTTCCCACACGACCCAGAAACCGTCGGGGATACGCCCTCCTGGCACACACGTTCGGCAAAATGAGGTCGTGTGCGACTAGCGAGTGCTCAAATATGGAAATACGTACAGTAGAGCTAAAAATACAATTATACGGCGAAATTGTTTCCGGTCGCAAGTACATCCCACACTGTCAGTCCCCGCTAAACGTTTCCATTCGTATGTACATCCCACACAGTCACTCGAAGGAAAACGTTTCCGTTCATAGGTACATCACTCACAATTTTTCCCGTTAAATCACTTGCGTTATTGAATATATCACACACGATCCGTGGAAGAAACTGTGTGGCAAAGGCTGTCCATCACACACAGTTTTTATGTGGTAAACGTTTATGCAAGGTGGCCTAACGCAAACAGTTTTTAAGAGAAGGTCGTGTGCGATTGTTCATTGATCCAACATGGTTTATTCCTAGAAATTGTGTGCCTTGCCTGAGGTCATCGCCCACGGTATTTTTTTAACAACCGTTTGCAATAGCAAAATCCAATTAGCAGGCTAATTCGCCACTAGCAGGCTAATTATCCGATTATTCATAATCCATTTATTAATCTAATTGACAGTTCATATTAAGCACACAATATATTTCATAATTGAAATACATCAGAGTACAACATCATATAGCTTCAGCACTTAGCTACCCCATTACACAACTACACCAGGACCAAGTTTCACATGCAACATCTATAACCTTTCAAAATTTGCATCATAGACGGTACATAGACAGATGTATCTCATCTGGAAAACTGCTGAAGCAGAAGGCGAATATTGAGCATTCATTGATGTTGAAGGTCTTTGTAACTTTAGGCCAGTGCCTCTGGATGATTGACTGTCCATCCTTCGTCCTCTTCAGGAACACTTCAATATTGAACCGTGGGTGTTGTATGAATACCTTCCTCGCTTCCTGACCATACATGTGGTTTGAGAGGTAATCATCAGTGACTGCTTTGGCAAGGCATGAAAACAAGGATGTGCATAAATATCTTCTCTATATTGGAAATGGGGCAAAGGAATAAAAAAAAGGCAAAGTATAATAGTTAGTACCATCCTGTAGTGTACTGATGTCTTCTTCATTGTGCAGACAAAGATCTTTTTGTTTTTTGTTTCTAATTTCTTTATCCTAAAAATCTTTCTGAGTTTCTTGACTTGACTGATATTCATGGACAACTCATTTCCCCATATGCAAAAAGGGTCGAACAGTGGGTCAAAACCTCTGACAGCAGGACCTACATGTGCAAGACCAAATTGTTAAGAACCTAAATATTGGAATGGTTCATGCAATTGCACAATAATGTCCTATTAGACAATGGACCATGCACGTGCTAACCTCGATTGTAAACCTCGGTGCTTCCCATTGTTTCCCTGCAACACATATAAGTTAGTTAGTCATCAGGTTAAGTAAGGGTTCACATGCTATCAGTAAAATATGTTGATGAAAAATAATCACATTGCAGATTCATCAGATTAATTCAAGCCACAGGGAAAACCTATTTATCCAAACTAAGCATGATTAAGAACTAGGAAATATAGCACTTGTATATGTTTCTCATGTATTAAGTGCAGCCAAATTCGATTTATTCCTCACATGCACAACAATACAAAATTCTACCCACAACAATTGGACATCGCATTGCAGAATTGAACCAAGCAGTTAACTAAACACCACAACAAATGAACCAAACATTAAATGAGCACCACATTGCACAATATAACATTGAACCAATCAGTTAACTAAACACCACAAAAAATGAACCAAACATTAATTGAGCACCACATTGCACAATATAACATACTCCTAATAGAAGTCAGACAGTTGACTAAAGAGTTAACTACAACCAATTGTAGCAATTGTATTTGTTTCTCATGTATTTACTACAGCCAAATTCAATTTGTTCCTCACATGGTATACAATAACCGAATGCACCCATAATTTTGTAAAGATAAATTCGATTTAGTTCTCACATGGAAGACAATACAAAATTGCAGCCTGAAGAATTGAACATCACATTTGCAGATTTGAACCAAACAGTTAACTGAAGACGACAACTAATTAACAAAATAGTTACTAAGTGAGCACCACACTGCACGACGTATAGAACATATACACTAGAGCAACAGATTGCATGGTAAAATTAGATAACACAATTCACTAGAATTTGTGAAGGAAAGGCAGGAGCAGCACACGCAACGGGTAAACCGAGCATGCATAACCGGCATAGCTAGCAAAATGGCAAGGTGCTTCTTCAAGATCTGGGGGGCGGCATGAATGGCAGCCATCGCGACCTCATCCGCGCGTGCGGCCGCGATTTGCTTCTCCGCTGCCAAATGCTCCTTGAGCTCCTAGCTATACTTCGTGCACCATGGCTTAGGCCGACGCTTATTTGGTGGAGGGGGTTGGTGATTTGGGTGGAAGGTGTCACGCTCGCGCCGGCGGTCGGGCCATGTGGGATGTGGAAGGAGGAGGAGGATGGGGGTCGGGTGTGGATTACCTGCCCGGATAGGCGAGGCCGAGCAGCGTGAAGGAGGGTCGCCGGCGAGGAGGCAGCGGTGCTGCAAGCAAGGAGTGAAGGTTTCAAATTGGAAAGGAAGGTGGAAAGAGGGGAAATGTGGCTTTTGA
Source organism: Triticum monococcum (assembly GCA_034509565.1). Taxonomy (NCBI): domain Eukaryota; kingdom Viridiplantae; phylum Streptophyta; class Magnoliopsida; order Poales; family Poaceae; genus Triticum; species Triticum monococcum. The sequence goes on from CM067843.1 coordinate 484,756,810, forward strand.
TAAGGGGGAGGGGGCGGGGAGGTAGATATTTCCACGGAAGCTGAAAATTTGGAATCGCTTCAGCCAAAAAACTCGCGCGCAAAGTGTCATCACACATGGTCCCTTATGCAGACACAGTCTGAAGATATTTTGTTCTGCATCTCACATGGTTGGTTATAATAAACTGTGTGGGATCTACTTGATTTTTGGTCTTGATTTGAACTACATAATGGGGTGACAGCAGCCATGGATGGTGTTTGAATTGCTAGACCTTTTATCTGCAGTGATCATAAAAGAATTGGAAATATTCAGGGTTTGTTTTGACATTTTTATGCATTAACTGAGTTTTCAATGCATTTTATGTGCATAATTAAAATTTGAAGTACATGTACATGCTCCGGTGCATATAAATTGGTTGAAAAATCAAATTTGTGTCCTTGGGTGCATGCTTAGGTCCCATGCAAGAAATGGGAATGAATTACAAACACCGGGCACCGTTGATTGCCGGCAAAACATTGAGATGCATGGCTTTTAAATTCTAGTAAACCAAAACTCGTATGAAATTCATGAAACTTGGCATGCTACCATGAAGCGGCATCAACATGTCATGGTACAAATTTTGTCCCATATGGGGCAGGTTTGGGTATATGCTTCTCACAACAAGCATGATGGTTTTCGGTAGGGAACGTCCCACCTTTGGGGACAAAACGATATCCATTGCCTCTTATTGCTTTCAATTTTTTTTCTCGTGTCAACATAGAACAACAGGAGTGTTGTGTGATTTTTTGTGATTTTTCGGGGTTCTTTTGGACATTTTTATGCATTAAGTGAGTTTTCAATGCATTTTATGTGCATAATTCAAATTTGAACTACATGCGCATGCTCCAGTGCATATACATTGGTTGAAAAATCAATCTGTGTCCTTGGGTGCATGCTTAGGTCCCATGCAAGAAATGGGAATGAATTTCAAACACCGAGGCACCGTTGATTGCCGGCAAAACATTGAGATGCCTGGTTTTTAAATTCTAGTAAGTCCAAAACTCGTCTGAAATTCATGAAACTTGGCATGCTATCATGGAGCGACATCAACATGCCGTGGTACACATTTTGTCCCATATGGGGCAGGTTTGGGTATATGCTTCTCAAAAACCGGAGCTTCGCACAACAAGAATGGTGGTTTTCGGTAGGGAACGTCCCACCTTTGGGGATGAAAAATATCCATTGCCTCTTCTTGCTTTCAATTTTTTTTTCTTATGTCAACATAGAACAACAGGAGTGTTGTGTGAATTTTTGTGATTTTTCGAGGTTTGTTTGGATATTAATATGCATTAACTGAGTTTTCAATGCATTTTATGTGCATAATTCAAATTTGAACTACATGCACATGCTCCAGTGCATATAAATTGGTTTAAAATCAAATCTGTGTCCTTGGGTGGATAATTATGTCCCATGCAAGAAATGGGAATGAATTTCAAACACCGGGGCACCGTTGATTGCTGACAAAACATTGAGATGCCTGGTTTTTAAATTCTAGTAAATCCAAAACTCGTGTGAAACTCATGAAACTTGGCATGCTATCATGGAGCGGCATCAACATGCCGTGGTACAAATTTTATCCCATATGGGGCAGGTTTGGGTATATGCTTCTCACAAACCGGAGCTTCTCACAACAAGCATGATGGTTTTCGGTAGGGAACATCCCACCTTTGGGGATGAAATGATATCCATTGCCTCTTATTGCTTTCAATTGTTTTCTCGTGTCAACAAAGAACAACAGGAGTGTTGTGTGAATTTCTGTGATCTTTCGGGGTTCGTTTGGACATTTTTATTTATTAACTGAGTTTTCAATGCATTTTATGTGCATAATTCAAATTTGAACTACATGCACATACTCCAGTGCATATAAATTGGTTGAAAAATCAAATCTGTGTCCTTGGGTGCATGCTTAGGTCCCATGCAAGAAATGGGCATGAATTTCAAACACCGGGGCACTGTTGATTGCCAGCAAAACATTGAGATGCCTGGTTTTTAAATTCTAGTAAATCCAAAACTCGTCTGAAATTCATGAAACTTGGCATGCTATCATGGAGCGGTATCAACATGCCGTGGTACAAATTTTGTCCCATACGGGGCAGGTTTGGGTATATGCTTCTCACAAGCCGGAGCTTCCCACAACAAGCATGATGGTTTACGGTAGAGAACGTCCCACCTTTGGGGACGAAACGATATCCATTGCGTCTTATTGCTTTCATTTTTTTTCTCGTGTCAACATAAAACAACAGGAGTGTTTGTGTGGATTTTTGTGATTTTTCGGGGTTCATTTGGACATTTTTATGTATTAACTGAGTTTTCAATGCATTTTATGTGCATAATTCAAATTTGAACTACATGCACATGCTCCAGTGCATATAAATTGGTTGAAAAATCAAATCTGTGTCCTTGGGTGCAAGCTTAGGTCCCATGCAAGAAATGGGCATGAGTTTCAAACACCGGGGCACCGTTGATTGCCGGCAAAACATTGAGATGCCTCGTTTTTAAATTCTAGTAAATCCAAAACTTGTCTGAAATTCATGAAACTTGGCATGCTATCATGGAGCGGCATCAACAAGTCGTGGTACAAATTTTGTCCCATATGGGGCAGGTTTGGGTATATGCTTCTCACGAACTGGAGCTTCTCACGACAAGCAAGATGGTTTTCGGTAGGGAACGTCCCACCTTTGGGGACGAAACGGTATCCATTGCCTATTATTGCTTTCAAATTGTTTTCTCATGTCAACATAGAACAACAAGAGTGTTTTGTGATTTTTTGTGATTTTTCGGGGTTCGTTTGGACATTTTTATAGATTAACTGAGTTTTCAATGCATTTTATGTGCATAATTCAAATTTGAACTACATGCACATGCTCTAGTGCATATAAATTGGTTGAAAAATCAAATTTGTGTCCTTGGGTGCATGCTTAGGTCCCATGCAAGAAATGGGTATGAATTTGAAACACCGGGGCACCGTTGATTGCCGGCAAAACATTGAGATCCTGGTTTTTAAATTCTAGTAATTCCAAAACTCGTCTGAAATTCATGAAACTTGGCATGCTATCATGGAGTTGCATCAACATGCCGTGGTACGAATTTTGTCCCATGTGGGGCAGGTTTGGGTATACGCTTCTCACGAACCGAAGCTTCTCACAACAAGCATGATGATTTTCGGTAGGGAACGTCCCACCTTTGGGGACGAAACGGTATCCATTTCCTCTTATTCCTTTCAAATTTTTTCTCGCGTCAACATAGAAAAACATGAGTGTTGTGTGAATTTTTGTGAATTTTTGGGGTTCGTTTGGACATTTTTATGCATTAACTGAGTTTTGAATGCATTTTATGTGCATAATTCAAATTTGAACTACATGCACATGCTCCGGTGCATATAAATTGGTTGAAAAATCAAATCGGTGTCCTTGGGTGCATGCTTAGGTCCCATGCAAGAAATGGGCATGAATTTCAAACACTGGGGCACCGTTGATTGCCGGCAAAACATTGAGATGCATGGTTTTTAGGTCTAGTAAATCCAAAATTCTGTTAACCATTCATGTGACGCCACGTGTCTTGGTTTCAATGGTTGTAGGAGGTGCCGTGCGGACACCTCCTTGACCTTGACTGAACAGGAGGCATGCGAGCGCCGTCCGGTGCGTAGGATGACCGAGAGGGGTGCAAGCTATCCTCGAGTGCGCAGGCTCACCAGGAAGCGTGCGAGTTGTACGTTGCGCAGGCTCACTGGGAAGCGAGCCCTTTGATTTCCACGGCCGGCCGCCTTGCTCACGCCCTCTCCATTAATGGCGCCCAAGCCGTAGTTTAATTCGCTTTTTAAATATAAAACACTCATCACAAACGTTTTAGTTAGAACACCCGTATGCAAACCGACAGCTTCCCCAGGAAGCCAAGAGAAAATGTGCTGAGCAGGATTGCTGCAGCTTTTGATCGCAAACGATTTAGATAGAACACTTGTATGCAAAGTGAGAGCAGCGCAGGATTTGTGCATCCCTTCAACGCAAACGGTTGTTCTGGATGACCCGTGTGCAACCATGTACAAACAATTTGGTAAGATTTGCATCTGTCATATTGGGTATGTTGCCATTTGTCAAACTGGAAAGATTTGCATTTGTTGATCTAGTAACGTTGCCATTTGTCAATGCTTGTAACACTGCGATTTGTCAAAATATGCAGCTAGAAATCATTAGCACTATGTAATTTTTGCAACTAAAATTCAGTAATTAAGCTAGAAATCATTCCCCAATTGTTGCCAACCACATACTGAAATAGCTAGTTCAACTATATACTAGCTAATTTTAAGTACGTTGTACAGTTCAGCCACACATCTATAGTCAGATGAACTGAACAAAATAGCCCCTAAATACTACTACATACTACCACGGAGGGGCTTTGTGCTACTTCCGGCAGCCTCTCCTCTGCCGAGCACGCTCAGTAAGAGGCAGAGGAGGAGGAGGAGCCTACCGATGAGATGGACAAATGCAATACGGTGCCTGCGGCTACTGCACGTTCAGCGACGCTCGCCAGCTCGAATGCCCACTGTCGCTCCAGACGATCCCTCTCGAAGCGACCAGATTGCTCGTAGATCTCCTGATTCATCGCCTTTGCGTCGGAGTGTGCTGCTGCCACGGCTGCGGTAAGGCTCTTTGCGTGCTCGACGATGCACTCCTTCTCTTCCCGCAGGAACTCGATGTAGCGCGCAAGGTCGCTGATGCACGTGCGGGCCTCCACCTCTGCCCCTTCCTTCGAGCGGCGGTGGTGGAGCGGGTGATGGACACGGTGGCCGGCAGTGGAGTGGCGGCCATGACGGCCACCTCCCGACTTCGGGCTACGGCGGCGAAGCGGGAGATGGCCCTGGCTTTCGACGGTGGAGTGGCGGCAACGGCGACCGGCAACAGTTGCCAACGGGCAGCGGCGACGGAGCATGTGGTGGGTGTTCTGCGCACATCCAACAGGGATGCCACACGCACTACACTACGCCAGGGACTGCGCTGCCGCCGCGGTGTAGCCTCCCAGCTGGAGCGGTCCTATGATGACGGCGGAGTGGCTGAGCGACGACAACGGACCAGTGCCATTGGCGATTGTGGAAGAAGCAGACGAGATAAGCTACAGGGAGGGAGGGGAAAATGCGACGCAGGACTCGCCGACCGTGAGGGTTTTTATAGCAGGCCGATAAGCATTGGGATTTTGGGGGATTTCACGGAGTCGGGCAGGAAGCTTGCGCGGGAACCAGCAAGGTTGCGTGGGAACGGGCTCACCGACGATTATATCGTTGGAGTCGTATTTGAACATAGTTTCTAGCTATACAATTTTTGTAACATGCATTAACACCAGTAAGCGTTTGCCCGCAACACGCACGGCTTATTCTATCACAAACAGCTCTCATGGATCAACTGTCTGCCACATATTGCACACACAACTTCTAATTCGTGCTTGATGTCTCCGACATTGCTCGCACAGTTCGTCTTATTTGACACGTATCACTGTGCCGTCCTCTGCTCGCGTCCCTCGGCAACCTCTGCTCACCGTTAGGCGCCGCAGCGCACTGTGGTCGCATCCATTGGTGCGCTCTGCTCGCATCCGCCGGCGTGCTGGGCTTGTGGACAACTTTTCCTTGAGGCGACCACGGAGCGCTCTGCTCATGTCCCTCCGGGCGCGCTCTGCCAGCGGTTGGGCATGCGCACTATCATGTCGGGGGGGCCATATGCATGCGGTTGCGCCACGCGTGTTGCCACGCGATGCAGTTACGTGCAGCACGATGGAGTTACGCGTTGCAAATTAGAGCTGCCATCAGGGCCTGCCAATATTCCTGGCCGTCCGGCTTCCCCTTTAATTCCCGTGGCCATTATAACCTTAGTCTCTTCAACCTTTCGATTGCGCCCCACAACACAACAAGCACACCCACGACGACACATAGAGAGGGGATGTCCGGCGGCGCTCCAATGGAGTTCGGCGAGCATAGAGTGGAGACCCACACGAGGGAGACGGATCTCTCGGTGGTGTACACCATCGACCCGGCCGTGATGGATGACTACATCAACAACGTTGAGCATTTGCTTGCTGGAGACAAGTACAAGGTGGTCGACATCTGTAGGATCTAGAAGTGGGTGTGTCTAGAGGGGGGTGATTAGACACTTCATGCTAAAGTTGCAATTTTTAAGCTTTTTTGATTTAAGTGGGGTTTAGGCATAATTTCATCATTCATAATACATATCAAGCAAGTATGCAAAGAGTATATAGGCAGCGGAAAGTAAAGCATGCAACTTGCAAGAATGTAAAGGGAAGGGTTTGGAGAACTCAAACGCAATCGGAGACACGCATGTTTTTCCCGTGGTTCGGATAGGTAGTGCTATCCTACATCCACGTTGATGGAGACTTCAACCCATGAAGGGTAACGGTTGCGCGAGTCCACGGAGGGCTCCACCCACGAAGGGTCCACAAAGAAGCAACCTTGTCTATCCCACCATGGCCATCGCCCACGAAGGACTTGCCTCACTAGCGGTAGATCTTCACGAAGTAGGCGATCTCCTTGCCCTTACAAACTCCTTGGTTCAACTCCACAATCTTGTCAGAGGCTCCCAAGTGACACCTAGCCAATCTAGGAGACACCACTCTCCAAGAAGTAACAAATGGTGTGTTGATGATGAACTCCTTGCTCTTGTGCTTCAAATCATAGTCTCCCCAACACTCAACTCTCTCTCATAGGATTTGGATCTGGTGGAAAGAAGATTTGAGTGGAAAGCAACTTGGGGAAGGCTAGAGATCAAGATTCATATGGTAGGAATGGAATATCTTGGCCTCAACACATGAGTAGGTAATTCTCTCTCAGAAATATGATGCTGGAAGTGTAGGCTTAGTCTGATGGCTCTCTCCACGAATGAAGAGGAGGTGGAGGGGTATATATAGCCTCCACACAAAATCCAACCGTTACACACAGTTTTCCAATCTCGGTGGGACCGAATCAACAAACTCGGTCGGACCGAAACGGTAAACCTAGTGACCTTTAGAGATTTTCGGTGGGACCGATGTGCTAGGGTTAGGGAAAATCCAAAACTCAGTTTGACCGATTACTCAAACTCGGTGGGACCGATTTGGGTAAAAGGCGAAACAAAGAGTTGGCCAAGAAAACTCGGTGGGACCGATTGGATATCTCGGTTGGACCGAAGATATTGCAACAGGTAACAGAGAGTTTGCAAGCCCATCTCGGTGAGACCGAGATCCCATCGGTGAGACCGAATTGCTAGGGTTTGGCAGTGGCAAATGACAAGTGAAACTCGGTGGCACCGGATAGATAGAATCAGTATGACCGAGTTTGGCTTAGGGTTTAGGTCATTTGTGGATATGGGAAAGTAGCTGAGGATTTTGGAGCATATCATTAAGCACTTGAGCAAGAGGCTCATTAAGCAACACCTCATCCCTCCTTGATAGTATTGGCTTTTCCTATGGACTCAATGTGATCTTGGATCACTAAAATGTAAAATGAAGAGTCTTGAACTTCAAGCTTTAGCCAATCCTTTGTCCTTAGTATCTTGGAGACCTTCCCACACCCTTTAGTCCATGCCACTCCATTGTTGAACTTATCTGAAACATACTAGATGAAAACGTTAGTCCAACAAGAGATATGTTGTCATCAATTATCAAAACCACCTAGGGAGCACTTGTGCTTTCAATCTCCCCCTTTTTGGTAATTGATGGCGACATACATCAAAGCTTTAGATAAAGATATACGGAATAGCAAGTAAAGCTTTGGAAGGACATGTAACAAACATAGGCTCCCCCTACATGTGTGTAATCATATGAATGTAAAATATAGAAGCATGTGAGAGCATAATCATGACAAAGTAGGCAATGTGTTACATGTATCTTGGCCATATGCATCAGAGCAAAAGATTATTAAGGAAAATACCTTCATGCTCATGAGTCCTTCTTGCAAACAGTATGTACATAAGCAAGAATTCCTCATACTCATGATTTTTATGCATACCATTACCTCGTAGTTTTTGAGTTGGCTTAGGATAAAATGAACCTGCACAAACAAAGTTAGATAACACAGGTACATCCACTAGCCAGGGCAAACAAAAGAAACCACAAGAGTACCAAGACTGGGATGACATGTAGAGAGTAAGTACTAGGTACTACATTGAATTCAACATGTCCCCAAGAGTAAAGATATGTAATGAATTTGACTGATTTCTTTCCCTTAGGTGTCTTGCTCCCCCTGAATCTTACATGGGATATTGGGAGAAGATAGGAAACAGAAAATCAGAGCTGAAAGGTACAACTGGATAGAACTTAATGCAAATAAGCGTATATGAACATGTCTTTCCCCCAAAAAGACATGTGGCATCTCTCCTCTTGAATCATCAAGCATCTGGGATCCTTGAGTATTTTCTCTCCCTGTGGAAATCTCTCTCTCTCCCCCTTAATAACATTTGGGATCCTTGAGACTTTCTCTCCCCCTTGAGCTTCCCTTAACAACATCTGGGATCCTTGAGACTTTCTCTCCCCCTTGAGCTTTGATGTGATCTCTCTCTCCCCCTTTGACATCAATTTCCAAGAAGGGCTTTCTGGAATCCGGCGTATAGGTTTGGTCCTTGAGACTCAGCACAAAGCAATGGATAAAATTGTGATGCTTGTAGAGGACAAGATTCATTGAGTGGAGCTGGATCAGAAGAAATGTAGAACAAGTGGCAAATTGTTTTTCTGATTGCAAAGTCGGTGGCACCGAGTGGCATATTTCGGTGGTACCAAAAAGATTTGCATTGAATTAAATACTTGTCACCTCAGCTCAGCTCACTGGACATGTAGGAACTCACAAAGATTTGCATTGAATTAAATGCAGAAAATGCAGAACAAAAACAAAAAGAAAAGAGAAGAAACTGAAAGATCTAGATGAAGTAAAAAAAGAAAAAGAAAACATGCATGAGACAAATACAATAACACAAAAGGAACACAAGAGAACTTCATCTAGAGTTGGGCGGTGACATAGTCACCTATGTTAGAGTATATTGACTTAGGAGTCAAGTGAGAACACTTGACCATAGGTCATACTCATCGTTTAAGCTCAAAATGGGGTTACCATTTTTCGTTTAAGCATCTTGATGTATTCACATCTTGTTGAGTTGCTTTGACTCATGTCTTGGAGTAAAGCTTCTCTAAGATGGAATAACATACCTTGGGTGGTGGTGTGGTTCTTGCTCATGTAGTTGAACTTGTGTGGGTGCTCATGGTTGATGTAGCCCATCAAGTGTTTGGAGCACCACTTGGAGTTTGAGTTCATCTACCTACATGGATTAGTTCTTGCAAGAAAAAGCACTTGTGTATCCCAAAATGACATTCATGAAGCTCAACATAGGATTTGTCAAAGGATATGTTTGAATGGTTCTGTGCTTCCTTGTCTTCAACCATCATTGTGTAGAGACTTGGTGATGTAAAGATTGCTCAAGATGTGAGTGAGTCGCAATCTCATGAAATTTGATTCAACCAAGCACCTACATGGGTTAGACAACATGCAAGGTACAAATATATCCAAGACATAAGATAGTCATCATAAGAGATATATCATGGATTAGTCATAAGCTCATGTCTTGCATGTATCCAATGGAGTTCCTACTCCAAGTTCGAAGCATCAATGATGTTCAATTCACCTCTCAACCTGCAAAACACTTTCTCATCAAGTGGCTTAGTAAATATATCCGCTAATTGCTTATTGGTGCGAACATGCTTAAGATTTATGTCACCCTTAGCAACATGATCTCGAATGAAATGATGACGAACTTCAATATGCTTAGTTCGAGAATGTTGTATAGGATTATGACCAATTTTGATAGCACTTTCATTGTCACAAAGCAGTGGAACATGTTTCACGTAGATCCCATAATCTTTAAGAGTTTGGGTCATCCAAAGTAATTGAGCGCAACATGAACCAGCGGCAATGTATTCCGCTTCAGCAGTGGATAAGGATACGGAGTTTTGTTTCTTGGAAGACCAAGACACAAGAGATCTACCAAGAAATTGACAAGTACCCGAAGTGGACTTCCTATCAACCTTGTCTCCGGCATAATCCGAGTCGGAATAGCCAACAAGGTCAAAAGAAGACCTCTTAGGATACCAAATGCCAAAGTTTGGTGTATGAATTAAGTATCTAACTATCCTTTTTACGGCCTTAAGATGACATTATTTGGGAGCAGCTTGATATCGTGCACACATGCACACACTTAGCATAATATCGGGACGTGAAGCACATAAGTATAACAATGAACCAATCATAGAGCGATAAACCTTTTGATCAACGGGTTCACCATCTTTTGTCAAGTCATTATGTCCACTAGTAGGCATGGGTGTAGACATACCTTTGCATTCTTGCATATTGAACTTCTTGAATAAGTCCTTGGTGTACTTTGTTTGAGAGACAAATGTACCTTCCTTAGTTTGCTTGATTTGCAAACCAAGAAAGAATTTGAGTTCACTCATCATAGACATCTCAAACTTCTCTGACATTAGCTTTCCAAACTTTTCACTAAAGAGAGGGTTAGTTGAACCAAATATGATATCATCAACATAAATTTGGCATACAAATAGTTCTCCATTAACCCTTTTAGTAAAAAGAGTAGAATCAATTTTACCAATTTCGAAACCACTTGCAATAAGGAACTTGGTCAAGCATTTATACCATGCTCTAGGAGCTTGTTTAAGACCATAAAGAGCTTTGTGAAGTTTGTAAACATGATTTGGTTTCTTAGGATTGATAAAGCCGGGAGGTTTTTTGACATAAACTTCCTCCTCTATTTCACCATTTAGAAAAGCACTTTTAATGTCCATTTGGTACAAGGTGATGTTATGGTGATTAGCATAGGCAAGTAAGATGCGAATGGACTCAAGTCTAGCAACGGGAGCATATGTCTCACCATAGTCCATACCTTCGACTTGTGTGTACCCTTGGGCGACGAGACGTGCTTTGTTGCGAACCACTTGTCCATCTTCATCTTGCTTGTTATGAAACACCCACTTGGTACCAATGATGTTGTGGTTCTTGTCGGGCTTCTCAACCAATGTCCAAACTTGGTTTCTCTCAAAATTGTGTAGCTCTTCATGCATAGCGTTTATCCAATCCGGATCTTCCAATGCTTCTTCAACCTTCATAGGTTCAATGCTAGAGATGAATGAATAGTTTTCACAAAAGTTAGCTAAACGAGTTTTTGAGCGAGTGATTCTCCCAGTTTGTATATCATTGAAGATTTTCTCGACGGGATGATCTTTGGCAATTCTTGCTCGAACTCGTGAGAGCTTTTGCTTGGGTCTTCGTTGAACATCTTCATCTTGTTCTTCTTCTTGGCCTTCTTCATCGTTGACGTTGTCGTTTTCTTGTCGTGGTGGAGAAGGAGGTTGTTGATGTTCGTCTTGATGCATTTCCTTGTCTTCTTCATCTTGGTGTGTCCCACTTGTGGATGCTTCCGTGTCAATTCTTGGTTCACCTTGTCGTGAAGTAGAGGCTTCCACTTGGACGGATGAAGTACTCTCCTTCACCTCCATTGGACGAACTTTGCCTATGGACAAGTCTTGGATTGCTTCTGAAGGGTCTTTATCTCCTACATCAATTGGCAATTGCTCTAGTTGTGAGCCATTAGATTCATCAAACTTCACATCTACCGTCTCTTCAACCTTTCGGGTGAAATTGTTGTAGACACGGTAAGTGTGAGAGTTTGAGCCATAACCAAGTAGGAAACCTTCATGAGATTTAGGAGCAAACTTTGAACGACGATGCTTATCAAGAATGTAGCACTTTGAGCCGAACACTCGAAAGTATCCAACTTGGGGTTTGTTACCGGTGAGGAGCTCGTATGCCGTCTTGCCGAGTAGCTTATGAAGATACAAGTGATTTGTTGCGTGACAAGCTGTCTCAACCGCTTCTGCCCAAAAGTGCTTCGGCGTCTTGTATTCATCAAGCATTGTTCTTGCCATTTCGATGAGCATCCGGTTCTTCCTCTCAACAACTCCATTTTGTTGAGGTGTGTACATAGCCGAGAACTCGTGTGAAATCCCTTCTTCGTCAAGAAAGGTGTCCACATTTGCGTTCTTGAACTCCGTTCCGTTGTCACTCCGAACCTTCTTCATCTTCACGTCAAACTGATTTTGGGCCTTCCTAGCAAAATTTTTGAAGATCTTCTGGACCTGCGACTTGTCATTAAGAAAGAACACCCACGTAAATCTTGAAAAATCATCAACTATAACTAGACCAAAAGAATTTCCACCGAGACTCTTGTAGGCGTTGGGACCAAAGAGATCCATATGAAGTAGCTCGAGTGGCCTCCTTGTAGTCATGATGTTCTTCACGGGATGCCTTCCTCCAACCTGTTTACCTGCCTGACAAGCACTGCAAAGTCTATCCTTATCAAATATGACATCGTTAACTCCAAGGATATGATTTCCTTTGATAAGCTTGTCAAGGTTTCTCATGCCAACGTGTCCTAGTCGTCTATGCCACAACCAACCTTTTGAGGATTTAGCAATAAAGCAAGTTTTAGGCTGTGCCTTTTTAGAGAAATTGACAATGTAAAGATCACCTCTACGCACACCGATAAAGACCATTTTATGATTGTCTCGACGGAAAACTTGGCAATCTACCTCAGTAAATAGGACATTCAAACCGAAATCAGCAAGTCTAGATACTGAAAGTAAGTTGTAGCCGAGTGATTCAACGAGCATGACATTTTGAATGGAACTATCATGTGAGATGGCCACCTTACCAAGGCCAACCACTTTACCCTTTGAGTTATCACCAAAAGTGACATATTTTCGAGGTCCGTCATTTTCAGCAAGCTCACGAAACATCTCTTCATCTCCGGTCATATGATCAGTACATCCACTATCAAGAACCCATTCCTTTCCTCCTGACGCATATCCCCAAAGATTTGCCGTAAGACCAAAGTGTCTCATTGCATCATCAAGATCGAAGTCACTATCATCATCATCATCATCATCATAGTATCCATGTTCACCATGATCTTGTGACTCATCATTTCCTAGAGAGGGTAATTCATTAGATAAATGATCATCAAAGTGGTCACTTTTATGAATTCTTATAGCTTCGGATATAATATCACTAATGATTCCAACATCTCCTTTAGCATGCTTGAGATTGGTAAGCTCAAATAGACAATTACCAAAACTAGGATCACTAGAGTTCATCTTACTCAAGGCAATAGATTTATGGAGAATTTCATCCAAATTTTTAAAGGAATGGTCAGGAAATCATTCCTCAAGAAATTTCCATATAGTATAGGCACAATTAAGATTAGGTAAACTGGCAATCAAATTTTTGGGCAATCCTCTAATGATGAGCTCAATAGTTCTAAGATTGCGAATCATGTCAATATCTTCACCTAGGGTAGGATGCAGAGGATCAATGTGAGGTGCACAAGGGCTAGCAATATACTTGTTCAAATGATATTGGTTAAAGATTACAAGCATCTCATTTTTCCACTCATGAAAATATTCTCCATCAAGAATAGGCACTCTATGTCTAAGACTCCCTAAAGTAGACACATCCATCTTCCTCCAATGGTGATTAAACCAAGGCAATGGAGACCAAAGCTCTGATACCACTTGTAGGATCTAGAAGTGGGTGTGTCTAGAGGGGGGTGATTAGACACTTCATGCTAAAGTTGCAATTTTTAAGCTTTTTCGGTTTAAGTGGGGTTTAGGCATAATTTCATCATTCATAATACATATCAAGCAAGTATGCAAAGAGTATATAGGCAGCGGAAAGTAAAGCATGCAACTTGCAAGAATGTAAAGGGAAGGGTTTGGAGAACTCAAACGCAATCGGAGACACGCATGTTTTTCCCGTGGTTCGGATAGGTGGTGCTATCCTACATCCACGTTGATGGAGACTTCAACCCACGAAGGGTAACGGTTGCACGAGTCCACGGAGGGCTCCACCCATGAAGGGTCCACGAAGAAGCAACCTTGTCTATCCCACCATGGCCATCGCCCACGAAGGACTTGCCTCACTAGCGGTAGATCTTCACGAAGTAGGCGATCTCCTTGCCCTTACAAACTCCTTGGTTCAACTCCACAATCTTGTCGGAGGCTCCCAAGTGACACCTAGCCAATCTAGGAGACACCACTCTCCAAGAAGTAACAAATGGTGTGTTGATGATGAACTCCTTGCTCTTGTGCTTCAAATCATAGTCTCCCCAACACTCAACTCTCTCTCATAGGATTTGGATCTGGTGGAAAGAAGATTTGAGTGGAAAGCAACTTGGGGAAGGCTAGAGATCAAGATTCATATGGTAGGAATGGAATATCTTGGCCTCAACACATGAGTAGGTAATTCTCTCTCAGAAATAGGATGCTGGAAGTGTAGGCTTAGTCTGATGGCTCTCTCCACGAATGAAGAGGAGGTGGAGGGGTATATATAGCCTCCACACAAAATCCAACCGTTACACACAGTTTTTCAATCTCGGTGGGACCGAATCAACAAACTCGATCGGACCGAAACGGTAAACCTAGTGACCATTAGAGATTTTCGGTGGGACCGATTGGAACAACTCGGTGGGACCGATGTGCTAGGGTTAGGGAAAATCCAAAACTCGGTTTGACCGATTACTCAAACTCGGTGGGACCAATTTGGGTAATAGGCGAAACAGAGAGTTGGCCAAGCAAACTCGATGGGACCGATTGCATATCTCGGTTGGACCGAAGATATTGCAACAGGTAACAGAGAGTTTGCAAGCCCATCTCGGTGAGACCGAATTGCTAGGGTTTGGCAGTGGCAAATGACAAGTGAAACTCGGTGGCGCCGGATAGATAGAATCGGTATGACCGAGTTTGGCTTAGGGTTTAGGTCATTTGTGGATATGGGAAAGTAGGTGAGGATTTTGGAGCATATCATTAAGCACTTGAGCAAGAGGCTCATTAAGCAACACCTCATCCCTCCTTGATAGTATTGGCTTTTCCTATGGACTCAATGTGATCTTGGATCACTAAAATGTAAAATGAAGAGTCTTGAACATCAAGCTTTAGCCAATCCTTTGTCCTTAGTATCTTGGAGACCTTCCCACACCCTTTAGTCCATGCCACTCCATTGTTGAACTTATCTGAAACATACTAGATGAAAACGTTAGTCCAACAAGAGATATGTTGTCATCAATTATCAAAACCACCTAGGGAGCACTTGTGCTTTCAACATCGACCTCCAGTACACCGCCGGTCGTCCCGGCATAGATCAGAAGGTTGCCGTCGCCCAGTTGTGCGTGCACCATCATGTCCTCATCTACCACTACTGCATGGCCACAGGGCCTTTCGACCGTTTCAACAGGTTTGTCAACAGCACCGACTACAAGTTCGCCACGGTGGATACCAAAGACGATGTAAAAGCGCTCAGTGTTACGATCTTGGCCTGCAAGAACCTTGTCGAAATCCGTGACCACTACAGGGTCTGGGGCATCACGAAGCAGGACTCCCTGGTCGAACTTGCCTCAGCCATAATTGACCCCTACTACAAGAAGATGAAGTATGATGCCCAGAGAACAAGTCCCATACCCTGGCACAAGGCCTAGATGCGGCAACTAGATGAACCTCACCTCAGGTTCGTGGCCAAGAGCGTGTACACATGCTACGAGATGCACAGGCGGATCGTTGACACGAGGAAGTGCCTCGTTACCCAAATCGACGAGCCCGGATCGAGCCACAAGAAGGGCAAGTGTCACAACAAGTAGATGATGATCATATGGTCGTTTATGCTAGTTAATCATGCATGTAATATATAGTTTACTTTATTGGTGTGTGTGGAAATGTCATGTGTGTAGTAGCCACCTATGTGATTATGCATGTAATAGTTTACTTTGGTGTGTGCAAATGCCATGGTTGTAGTAGCTACCTATGTAAGTGGATGTTTAATTTGGTTATGCAAGCATGTCCTTATGAGTGTCTATGTGTGTGTGTGTGTGTGTGTGTGTGTGTGTGTGTATTGTTCTGTATACAATCCCATCGCACAACACACACGTCTTATTATCAGCAACCGTTTGTGTTCTTATCGGTCTTCACACATATTTCTGATTACAGACCTGTTTCCTGCGTATCACACACATCTTGTTAAGTTGAGCCGTTTCTGTTCTCTTGTGTCAACGCAAACAGTTCATCCGAGTGAACCGCATGCCGTATATCGCACACACCTTTGATCTGGACCGTTTCTTTTGTGTTTCCTAATCACAAACAGTTCATTCGAGTGAACCATATGTTGTGTACCGCACACGCCTCCATCTGGCTGCCTGTTTCTTTTGTTCCTCCTCATCGCAAACAGTTCATTGAACTGAACCGTATGCCCTTCATCACACACGCAACTAAAACCTGAACCATGTTTGATGCATCCGTCATCGCAAACGTTTTACACATTTCTGACGGTTTTCATACAACACCATTTGCGATTATGGCATCGCACACAGTTTCTCGAAGGGTCTCTGATCGTAGTGTCGCGTTAGCAGCATCCTGTGGTAGTGATGCAAAATACTATCGGGTACTAAGTTCATGATAAATTAAAGTTTAATTAATCATATTCTTAAGAACTCCCAATTAGATAGACATCCCTCTAATCATCTAAGTGATCACGTGATCCATATCAACTAAACCATGTACGATCATCACGTGAGATGGAGTAGTTTTCAATGGTGAAAATCACTATGTTGATCATATCTACTATATGATTCATGCTCGACCTTTCGGTCTCAGTGTTCCGAGGCCATATCTGCATATGCTAGGCTCATTAAGTTTAACCCGAGTATTCTGCTAGTGCAAAACTAGCTTGCACCCGTTGTATGTGAACTTAGAGCTTATCACACCTGATCATCATGTGGTGTCTCGGCACGATGAACTGTAGCAACGGTGCATACTCAGGCAGAACACTTATACCTTGAAATTTAGTGAGAGATCATCTTATAATGCTACCGCCGTACTAAGCAAAATAAGATGCATATGATAAACATTACATGCAATCAATATAAGTGATATGATATGGCCATCATCATCTTGTGCCTTTGATCTCCATCTCCAAAGCACCATCATGATCACCATCATCACAAGCTTGACACCTTGATCTCCATCGTAGCATCGTTGTCGTCTCGCCAACTATCGCTTCTATGACTATCGCTACCGCTTAGTGATAAAGTAAAGTAATTACATGGCAATTGCATTTCATACAATAAAGCGACAACCATATGGCTCCTGCCAGTTGCCGATAACTGTGTTAGAAAACATGATCATCTCATACAACAATTTATATAATCACGTCTTGACAATATCACATCACAACATGCCCTGCAAAAACAAGTTAGACATCCTCTACTTTGTTGTTGCAAGTATTACGTGGCTGCAACGGGCTTAGCAGGAACCGTTCTTACCTACGCATCAAAAACCACAATGCGGTATAGTGATTGCTTTTTGATCTTTAGAAAGAACCTTGTTCATTGAATTCGATTTAACTAAGGTTGGAGAAACAGACACCCACTAGCCACCTGTGTGCGAAGCACGTCGGTAGAACCAGTCTCGCATAAGTGTACGACTAATGTTGGTCTGAGCCACTTCATCCAACAATACCGTTGAATCACGAATCAACTAGTGACGACAAGCAATATGTATATACCCACGCCCACAACTCCTTTGTGTTCTACTTGTGCATATAACATCTACGCATAGACTTGGCTTGGATGCCACTGTTGGGGAACGCGGTATTTCAAAAAAATTCCTATGATCATGCAAGATCTATCTAGGAGATGCATAGCAACGAGAGGGGGAGAGTATGTCCATGTACCCTCGTAGACCGAAAGCAGAAGCGTTATGAAACACGGTTGACGTAGTCGAATGTCTTCGCGATCCAACCGATCAAGTATCGAACGCACGACACCTCTGTGATCTGCACACGTTCAGCTCGGTGACGTCCCGCGTACTCTTGATCTAGCTAAGGCCGAGGGAGAGCTTTGTCAGCACGACGGCGTGATGACGGTGATGATGAAGTTACCGACGCAGGGCTTCGCCTAAGCACTACAACGATATGACCGAGGTAGAATTCTGTGGAGGGGCGCACCGCACACGGCTAAACAATCAACTTGTGTGCCTATGGGGTGCCCCCCCCGTATATAAAGGAGTGGAGGAGGGGAGGGCTGATGACCCACAAGTATAGGGGATCTATCGTAGTCCTTTTGATAAGTAAGAGTGTCGAACCCAACGAGGAGCAGAAGGAAATGATAAGCGGTTTCCAGCAAGCTATTCTCTGCAAGTACTGAAATAAGTAGTAACAGATAGTTTTGTGATAGGATAATTTGTAACGAGCAACAAGTAACAAAAGTAAATAATGTGCAGCAAAGTGGCCCAATCCTTTTTGTTGCAAAGGACAAGCCTGGACAAACTCTTATATAGAGAAAAGCGCTCCCGAGGACACATGGGAATATCGTCAAGCTAGTTTTCATCACGCTCATATGACTCGCGTTCGGTACTTTGATAATTTGGTATGTGGGTGGACCGTGTGCTTGGGTACTGCCCTTACTTGGACAAGCATCCCACTTATGATTAACCTCTATTGCAAGCATCCACAACTACAACAAAAGTATTAAGGTAAACCTAACCATAGCATGAAACATATGGATCCAAATCAGCCCCTTACGAAGCAACGCATAAACTAGGGTTTAAGCTTCTGTCACTCTAGCAACCCATCATCTACTTATTACTTCCCAATGCCTTCCTCTAGGCCCAAATAATGGTGAAGTGTCATGTAGTCGACATTCACATAACACCACTAGAGGAGAGACAACATACATCTCATCAAAATATCGAACGAATACCAAATTCACATGACTACTAATAGCAAGACTTCTCCCATGTCCTCAGGAACAAAAGTAACTACTCACAAAGCATAAACATGTTCATAATCAGAGGGGTATTAACATGCATATAGGATCTGAACATATGATCTTCCACCAAATAAACCAACTAGCATCAACTACAAGGAGTAATTAACACTACTAGCAACCTACTAGCACCAATCCCGGACTTGGAGACAAGAATTGGATACAAGAGATGAACTAGGGTTTTGAGAGGAGATGGTGCTGATGAATATGTTGATGGAGATTGCCCTCTCCCGATGAGAGGAGCGTTGGTGCTGACGATGGCGATGATTTCCACCTCTGGGAGGGAAGTTTCCCCAGCAGAACAGCTCCGCCAGAGCCCTAGATTGGTTCCGCCAAGGTTCATCCTCGGGGAGGCGGAGTTTCGTCCGAGAAGATGGCTTATGATTTTTTCCCATCGAAAGAGTTCATATAGCAGAAGATGGCCACCGGAGGGCCACCAGGGGGCCCATGAGGTAGGGGGCGCCCAGGGGGGGTAGGGCGCGCCCCCACCCTCGTGGGCAGGGTGTGGCCCCCCTGGTGAAGTTCTTGCTCTCACTATTTTTTATATATTTGGAAAACGTCTTCCGTGAAGTTTCAGGACTTTTGGAGCTGTGCAGAATAGGTCTCTAATATTTGCTCCTTTTCTAGCCCAGAATCCCAGCTGCCGGCATTCTCCCTCTTTATGTAAACCTTGTAAAATATGAGAGAATAGGCATAAGTATTGTGACATAATGTGTAATAACAGCCCATAATGCAATAAATATCGATATAAAAGCATGATGCAAAATGGACGTATCAACTCCCCCAAGCTTAGACCTCACTTGTCCTCAAGCGAAAAGCCGAAATCGAAAAATATGTCCACATGTTTAGAGATAGAGGTGTCGATAAAAATAAAATACGGATGTGAGGGCATCATGATCATTCTTAGAACAACAACTTATATAATTCTTGTCATATGATTTCTTATGCTAGAGTAATAATTCAATCACAATTTCAAGTATGAGTCGTAAACTTCATTGAAAACTAACAAACTATAATATCGGTCATTGGAGCAATTGCAATTTATTATAACATAGGAAAGAGTCAATATATAAGAGCTTTTCAGCAAGTCCACATACTCAACTATCATATAATCTTTCACAATTGCTGACACTCACACAATACTTATGGGTATGGAGTTTTAATCAAACACAGAGAAAGATAGGGGCTTATAGTTTTGCCTCCCAACGTTTTACCTCAAGGGTAATGTCAACAGTAATAGTTCATGAAAACTAACATCCAATTAGCCATATATACCAGGATCTTTCCAACATATTGTGCTTGCCAAAGGATAAAATGTAAAAAGGAAGGGTGAAGATCACCATGACTCATATGCAATGTAGGAGATAAAAGTAAAAGATAAGCCCTTCGCAGAGGGAAGCAGAGGTTGTCATGCGCTTTTATAGTTGGATGCACAAAATCTTAATGCGAAAGAACGTCACTTTGTATTGGCACTTGTAATATGGACCTTTATTATGTAGTCTATCGCTTTTATTTCTTCCATATCACACGATCGTATAAAGCTTATTTCTCCCACACTAATAAGTCATACATATTTAGAGAGCAATTTTTATTGCTTGCACCGATGACAACTTACTTAGAGGATCTTACTCAATCCATAGGTAGGTATAGTGGACTCTCATGGCAAACTGGTTTAAGGGTATTTGGAAGCACAAGTAGTATCTCTACTTGGTGCGATGAATTTGGCTAGCACGAGGGGGAAAGGCAAGCTCAACCATGTTGGATGATCCATGACAATATAATTTATCTCAGATGTAAGAAAACATAACCCATTATGCTGTCTTCCTTGTCCAACGTCAACTCTTTTAGCATGTCATATTTTAATGAGTGCTCACAATCATAAAAGATGTCCAAGATAGTATATCTATATGTGAAGACCTCTCTTTCTTTATTACTTCCTATTAATTGCCACGATGACCAAAACTATGCTTGTCAACTCTCAACAACTTTCATTCATCATACTTTTTTCTATGTGAGCTCATTACTCTCCATAAGACTCACATGATCTCTTTGTTTCTTTTTATTTCTTTCTCTTTTCTTTTGTTCCCTTAGGATCATGGCAAAATAATCAAGCCCTCGACTCAACACTAATCTTTATTATATAGCTCACGGACTCGATTACATAGAAGAACTATAAAGCAAAACTCACAACTAGATCATACTAAGAACTTTTATTCTACTAGATCAAGATATTACCAACAGGATTGAACTAAGAAAAACGGTAAAGATAAAAGTGATGGTGATATGATACCGGGGCACTCCCCCAAGCTTGGCAGTTGCCAAGGGGACTGCCCATACCAGATACTCAATTCTTCTTTGTTGGTGGAGACGGTGGTGATTTTGTTGATGGCGTAGGCTTCTTCTTTAATTTGCGCTTGAGGACAGAATTTTGGTCCCTTAGGTCCTCAATCTCCTGCTCTAGGCTCAGTATCTTTTTGCATAGTTCTTGCTTGTTTTCCTGCAAGAGGCGAAGAGGGATAAACTCGATCTTAGGTTTCCTTACCCTATCCAGGAGGCTTGACTTTTTGAACTCCACATGCATGTCCCCAGGTTGAGGTAGTGGGACTTCATCTTCATCTGAGCTCATCTCCTCCTTTCCCTTGGGTTCATAGTCCTCTTCTTCTTTCATAGTCCAACCGCAATGCTCCACATCCCCATAGACCTTAGGATCTGCAAGGTAATCAGCCACATACCTTTCTCCTTCCGAATCCTGGGACGACATGTTGCTCTGTCTGCAGCAGGACAACTCAAAACAAAGACAAGAGATATTTGCGTGATACGGGAGTCAAAACCTCCAGGAGATTATATAATGAATTTTTACCGACCAAAATACGTGTCATGTACGAAAACGGAGTCCGGAGAGCACACGAGGTGCCCACGAGGTAGGGGGCGCCCAGGAGGGTAGGGCGCGCCCTCCACCCTCGTGGAGCCCTCGTGTCCTTCCCAGACTACTACTTATTTTTCTATTTTTTCTAAATATTCCAAAATGGAGAAATATTGCCTTAAAAACTATTTTGGAGTCGGTTTACTTACCGTACGACATACCTATTCCTTTTCGGAGTCTAAAACGTTCCGGAAAGTGTCCCTTATGTATTCCTCCGGGGTTACGGTTTCAATAATATTGGTTTCAACATTTATGGGAATACCTGAGATATAATGTTTGATTCTTTCACCGTTCACCACCTTCGGATTTGTGCCTTCAAAGTTGTTGATTTTTATGACACTGGAACAATAGACCTCCTCGATAATGTAAGGACCTTCCCGTTTAGAGAGAAGTTTTCCTGCAAAAAATCTTAAACGAGAGTTGTATATCAATACATAATCACCTACATTAAACTCATGCTTTTTGTATTCTTTTGTCATGCCATCTTTTAACTTTTTCTTTAAACAACTTGGCATTTTCATAGGCTTGGGTTCTCCATTCATCAAGTGAGCTAACATCAAATAACCTCTTCTCACCGGCAAGTTTGAAATCATAATTGAGTTCTTTAATAGCCCAATATGCTTTGTGTTCTAGTCCGAGAGGTAAGTGACATGCTTTTCCATAAACCATTTTATACGGAGACATACCCATAGGATTTTTATATGAAGTTCAATAGGCCCATAATGCATCATCAAGTTTCTTGGACTAATTTTTTCTAGATCTATTAATAGTCTTTTGCAAAATTAATTTGAGCTCTATTACTTAGTTCTACTTGACCACTAGACTGAGGATGATAAGGAGATGCAATTCTATGATTAACATCATATTTAGCTAGCATTTTATGGAAAGCACCATGAATAAAATGTGAACCACCATCAGTCATTAAATATCTAGGGACTCCAAGTCTTGGAAAAATAACTTCTTTAAGCATTTTAATAGAAGTGTTATGATCAGCACTACTAGTTGGAATAGCTTCTACCCACTTAGTAACGTAATCAATAGCAACTAAAATATGTGTATATCCATTAGAGGAAGGAAATGGTCCCATATAGTCAAAGCCCCAAACATCAAATGGTTCAATAATAAGTGAATAATTCATAGGCATTTCTTGACATCTACTAATATTACCAATTCTTTGACATTCATCACAAGATAAGACAAACTTACGGGCATCCTTGAAGAGAGTAGGCCAATAAAAACCAGATTGCAATACCTTATGTGCAGTTCTATCTCCAGCATGGTGTCCTCCATAAGCTTCGGAGTGACACGTGTGTAGGATCTGTTCCTGTTCATGCTCAGGTACACAACGTCTAATAACACCATCTACTTCTTCTTTATAAAGATGTGGGTCATCCCAAAAGTAATGCCTCAAATCATAGAAGAACTTTTTCTTTTGCCGGTACGTGAAACTAGGTGGTATAAACTTAGCAACAATGTAATTAGCATAATCAGCATACCATGGAGCAGTATGAGAAGCATTTATGACATTTAATTGCTCATCAGTAAAGCTATCGTCAATAGGAAGTGGGTCATCAAGCACATTTTCTAACCTAGACAAGTTGTCTGCAACGGGGTTCTCAGCTCCCTTTCTATCAACAATATGCAAATCAAATTCTTGTAGCAAGAGAACCCATCTAATAAGTCTAGGTTTAGCATCTTTCTTTTCCATAAGATATTTAATAGCAGCATGATCAATGTGAATAGTTACTTTAGAATCAACAATATAAGGTCTGAACTTATCACAAGCAAATACAACTGCTAAGAATTCTTTTTCAGTAGTAGCATAATTTCTTTGAGCCTTGTCTAGGGTTTTACTAGCATATTGAATAACGTTTAATTTTTTATCAACTCTTTGTCCTAGAACAGCACCTACAGCATAATTACTAGCATCACACTTAATTTCAAAGGGTAAATTCCAATCAGGTGGCTGAACAATAGGTGCAGAGATCAATGCTTTCTTAAGTATTTCAAATGCTTCTACACAATCATCATCAAAAACAAATGATATATCTTTTTGTAATAAATTAGTCAGAGGACGAGAAATTTTTGAGAAGTCCTTAATGAACCTCCTATAAAATCTGGCATGACCAAGGAAACTTCTTATACCTTTGATGTCCTTGGGACATGGCATCTTCTCAATAGCATCAACCTTGGCTTTATCAACCTCAATACCTCTTTCAGAAACTTTGTGCTCCAAGACAATACCTTCATTAACCATAAAGTGGCACTTTTCCCAATTCAAGACAAGATTAGTTTCTTCACATCTCTGCAAAACTCGATCAAGGTTGCTCAAGAAATCATCAAAAGAAGATCCATAGACGGAGAAATCGTCCATGAAAACCTCACAAATCTTTTCACAAAAGTCGGAGAATATAGCCATCATGCATCTTTGAAACGTAGCAGGTGCATTACATAGACCAAAAGGCATACGTCTATAAGAAAAAGTACCAAAAGGGCAAGTAAAAGTAGTCTTTAATTGATCTTTGGCTGACACATGTATTTGGGAGAAACAGAATATCCATCTAGAAAGCAAAAATGTGTATGTTTGCATAATCTTTCTAGCATTTGATCGATAAAAGGTAAGGGGTAATGATCCTTTTTAGTTTCTTTATTTAATTTACGGAAATAAATTACCATCCTATAACCTGTAATAATTCTTTGAGGAATCAATTCATCTTTATCATTAGGAATGGCAGTAATACCTCCCTTCTTAGGAACACAATGGACAGGACTTACCCACTGACTATCAGCAACGGGATAGATTATACCTGCCTCAAGGAGCTTTAGTATTTCCTTTCTTACCACTTCTTTCATTTTAGGATTCAGCCGTCGTTGATGATCACGAACTGGTTTAGCATCTTCTTCCAAATTTATTTTATGTTGACATAGAGTTGGACTAATGCCCTTAAGATCATCAAGAGTATACCCAATAGCAGCACGATGCTTCTTCAGAGTTTTCAATAATCTCTCTTCCTCATGCTTTGAAAGGTTAGCACTAATAATAACAGGATATATCTTTTTCTCATCAAGATAAGCATATTTAAGAGTATCAGGTAACGGTTTAAGCTCAAACACGGGATCACCCTTGGGTGGAGGAGGATCCCCTAGGATTTCAACAGGTAAATTGTGTTTCAAAATAGGTTCCTGTTTAAAGAATACTTCATCTATTTCCCTTCTTTCATTCATAAACATATCATTTTCATGGTCTAGCAAATAATGTTCTAAGGGATCACTAGGAGGTACGGCAATAGAAGCAAGACCAATAATTTCATCTTTACTAGGTAATTCTTCTTCACAGTGTTGTCTACTAAATTTAGAAAAATTAAATTCATGAGTCATATCATCTAAACCGATAGTAACAACATCCCTTTTGCAATCTATGGTAGCATTAACAGTGTTTAAGAAGGGTCTACCAAATATAATGGGACAAAAGCTATCTTGTGGGGAACCAAGAACAAGAAAATCAGCAGGATATTTAGTTTTCCCACACAAGACTTCAACATCTCTAACAATTCCCATCGGTGAAATAGTATCTCTATTGGCAAGTTTAATTGTGACATCCATATCTTCTATTTCATCAGGTGCAATCTCATGCATAATTTCTTTGTATAAGGAATGAGGTATTGCGCTAGCACTAGCACCCATATCACATAAGCCATGATAACAATGATCTCCTATTTTAACAGAAATAACAGGCATGCCTACCATAGGTCTAGGTTTATCTTTAGCACAAGGTTTAGCAATTCTAGCAGTTTCATCATAGAAATAAATAACATGCCCATCAATATTATCAGACAAGAGATCTTTAACAATAGCAATATTAGGTTCAACTTTAACTTGCTCAGGAGGTGTATATGTTTTAATATTGCTTTTACGAACCACAGTTGAAGCTTTAGCATGATCCTTTATCCTAACAGGGAAAGGTGGTTTATCAACATAAGCAGTAGGAATAATAGGATCATTATAAGTGACAATATTTTCTTCAACTTTAATAGGTGCAGCTACTTTTACGTCTATGGGAGGATGATATTTAGACCACTTCTCCTTAGGGAGATCAACATAAGTAGCAAAAGATTCACAGAAAGAAGCTACTATCTCAGAGTCAAGTCCATATTTAGTGCTAAATTTATGGAAAACATCGGTATCCATAAAAGATTTAACACAATCAAAACTAGGTGTCATACCTGACTCCTTACCTTTGTCGTGGTCCCAATCTTCAGATTTGCGTTTAATTCTTTCCAATAAATCCCATTTGAATTCAATAGTCTTCATCATAAAAGAGGCAGCACAAGAAGTATCAAGCATGGTGCGATTGTTATCAGAAAGCCGAGCATAATTTTTTTGAATAATCATTTCTCTTGAGAGCTCATGATTGGGGCATGAATATAACATTGATTTAAGCCTCCCCCAAGCTTGAGCGATGCTTTCTCCTTCGCGAGGCCAAAAATTATATATGTAATTGCGACCATGATGAACAAGATGCATAGGATAAAACTTCTGATGAAATTCCAATTTCAATCGTTTGTAATTCCAAGACCCCATATCATCACATAGCCTATACCATGTTGATGCGTCTCCCTTCAAATATAAAGGGAAGAACTTCTTCTTAACAACATCTCCAGGTACACCTGCAAGCTTAAATAATCCACAAACTTCATCCACATATATTAGATGCTCATCAGGATGTTTTGTTCCATCTCCTAAAAAAGGATTAGCTAGCAGTTTTCATTTTCAGTAGGTTCAGTAGGTTGAGGAGCAACTCTTTGCTCTACTGGTCGGGGTGAAGATACCCCGAACAAGCCCCTCAGAGGATTACTTTCCATAGTAACAAGTGACAGTAAATTTCAGCACACTATATAAATTTTTCCTTACCAAATTCCACCTACCAAAGGCGCTTCACTCCACGGCAACGGCGCCAGAAAAGAATCTTGATGACCCACAAGTATAGGGGGTCTATCGTAGTCTTTTCGATAAGTAAGAGTGTCGAACCCAACGAGGAGTAGAAGGAAATGATAAGCGGTTTCCAGCAAGGTATTCTCTGCAAGTATTGAAATAAGTGGTAACAGATAGTTTTGTGATAGGATAATTTGTAACGAGCAACAAGTAACAAAAGTAAATAAAGTGCAGAAAGGTGGACCAATCCTTTTTGTAGCAAAGGACAAGCCTGGACAAACTCTTATATAGAGAAAAGCGCTCCCGAGGACACATGGGAATATCGTCAAGCTAGTTTTCATCACACTCATATGATTCGCGTTCGGTACTTTGATAATTTGGTATGTGGGTGGACCGGTGCTTGGGTACCGCCCTTACTTGGACAAGCATCCCACTTATGATTAACCTCTATTGCAAGCACCCGCAACTACAACAAAAGTATTAAGGTAAACCTAACCATAGCATGAAACATATGGATCCAAATCAGCCCCTTACGAAGCAACGCATAAACTAGGATTTAAGCTTCTGTCACTCTAGCAACCCATCATCTACTTATTACTTCTCAATGCCTTCCTCTAGGCCCAAATAATGGTGAAGTGTCATGTAGTCGACGTTCACATAACACCACTAGAGGAGAGACAACATACATCTCATCAAAATATCGAACGAATACCAAATTCACATGACTACTAATAGCAAGACTTCTCTCATGTCCTCAGGAACAAAAGTAACTACTCACAAAGCATAAACATGTTCATAATCAGAGGGGTATTAATATGCATATAGGATCTGAACATATGATCTTCCACCAAATAAACCAACTAGCATCAACTACAAGGAGTAATTAACACTACTAGCAACCTACTAGCACCAATCCCGGACTTGGAGACAAGAATTGGATACAAGAGATGAACTAGGGTTTTGAGAAGAGATGGTGCTGATGAAGATGTTGATGGAGATTGCCCTCTCCCGATGAGAGGAGCGTTGGTGATGACGATGGCAATGATTTCCCCCTCCAGGAGGGAAGTTTACCCGACAGAACAGCTCCGCCAGAGCCCTAGATTGGTTCCGCCAAGGTTCAGCCTCGGGGCGGCGGAGTTTCGTCCGAGAAGATGGCTTATAATTTTTTTCCCATCGAAAGACTTCATATTGCAGAAGATGGCCACCGGAGGGCCACTAGGGGGCCCACGAGGTAGGGGGCGCGCCCAGGGGGGTAGGGCGTGCCCCCCACCCTCGTGGGCAGGGTGTGGCCCCCCTGGTGAAGTTCTTGCTCTCAGTATTTTTTATATATTTGGAAAACATCTTCCGTGAAGTTTCAGGACTGTTGGAGCTGTGCATAATAGGTCTCTAATATTTGCTCCTTTTCCAGCCCAGAATCCCAGCTGCCAGCATTCTCCCTCTTTATGTAAACCTTGTAAAAAAAGACAGAATAGGCATAAGTATTGTGACGTAATGTGTAATAAAAGCCCATAATGCAATAAATATCGATATAAAAGCATGATGCAAAATGGACGTATCAAGGGCCGGCCCTCATAGGGCGCGCCCAAGGGGGGAGTCCTACTCCGAGTAGGAGTAGGTTTCCCCATTCCTAATAGGAGTAGGAGAAGAAGGAAGAGGGAAAGAAAGTTAAAGAAAGGGGGCGGCCCCCCACCCAATTCGGATTAGGCTTGGGGGGAGCGCCCTCCACCTGGCCACCTCCTCCTCTCTCCCACTAAGGCCCAATAAGGCCCATTGACTCCCCTGGGGCTTCCGGTAACCCCCCCCCCCACCAGTACTTCGGTAAATGCCCGAACTCATCTGGAACCATTCCGATGTCCAAAGATAGCCTTCCAATATATCGATCCTTACGTCTCGACCATTTCGAGACTCCTCATCATGTCCGTGATCACATCCGGGACTCCAAACTACCTTCGGTACATCAAAACACATAAACTCATAATACCGACCGTCATCTAACGTTAAGCGTGCAGACCCTACGGGTTCGAGAACTATGTAGAAATGACCGAGACTCATCTCCGGTCAATAAGCAATAGCGGAACCTGGATGCTCATATTGGTTCCTACATATTCTACAAAGATCTTTATCGATCAAACCGCATAACAACATACGGTGTTCCCTTTGTCATCGGTATGTTACTTGCCCGAGATTCGATCGTCGGTATCTCAATACCTAGTTCAATCTTGTTACCATCAAGTCTCTTTAGTTGTTCTGTAATGCAACATCCTGCAACTAACTCATTAGTCACATTGCTTGCAAGGCTTATAGTGATGTGTATTACCGAGAGTGCCCAGAGATACCTCTCCAACAATCGGAGTGACAAATCCTAATCCTGATCTATGCCAACTCAACAAACACCATCGGAGAGACCTATAGAGCATCTTTATAGTCACCCAGTTACGTTGTGATGTTTGATAGCACACTAAGTGTTCCTCTGGTATTCGAGAGTTGCATAATCTCATAGTCATAGGAACATGTATAAGTCATGGAGAAAGCAATAGCAATAAACTAAACGATCATAGTGCTAAGCTAACGGATGGGTCAAGTCAATCACATCATTCTCTAATGATGTGATCCCGTTCATCAAATGGCAACTCATATCTATGGTTAGGAAACTTAACCATCTTTGATTAACGAGCTAGTCAAGTAGAGGCATACTAGTGACACTCTGTTTGTCTATGTATTCACACATGTACTAAGTTTCCGGTTAATACAATTCTAGCATGAATAATAAACATTTATCATGATATAAGGAAATATAAATAACAACTTTATTATTGTCTCTAGGGCATATTTTCTTCAGTGGGTTGTGCCCACACCCAGGTGCCCCTCGCCGGCAGGTCTTGGCTCCAGAAATTCTTATTATTGATATAAAAAATCCTCGCAAAGTTTTGTTCCATTCCGAGAACTTTTATTTCTACATAAAAACAATACCATGGTAGTTCTGCTAAAAACAGCATCAGTCCGGGGTTAGTTTCATTCAAATCATGCAAATTAGAGTCCAAAACAAGAGGAAAAGCGTTAGGAAAAGTAGATATGTTGGAGACATATCAATGAGGTCACAAGGGATATACAAGGACATATCCCATGGTGTATGCTCTTTACGGATGATGTTGTGCTAGTTGATGATAGTTGGAAGAGGGGCAATAGGGAGTTAGAGCTATGGAGACAAACCTTGGAATTGAAAGGTTTTAGACTTAGAAGAACTAAAACCGAGTACATGAGGTGTGATTTCAGTACTACTAGGCACGAGGAGGAGCAGGAGGAGGTTAGCCTTGATAGGCACGTGGTGTCTTGGATGGACACCTTACGATATTTGGGGTCAATGCTATAGAATGGTGGGGATATCGATGAAGATGTGAACCATCAACTCAAAACCATATGGATGAAGTAGCGCCAAGCGTCTGGCAATCTCTGTGACAAGAGAGCGCCACAAAAGTTAAAAGGCAAGTTCTATAGGATGGCGGTTTGACCCACAATGTTATATGGTGCTGAGTGTTGGCCGACTAAAATGCGACATGTTTAACAGTTAGGTGTGGCGAAGAAGCACATGTTGAGATGGATGTGTGGCCACACAAGGAAGACCCAGTACGGAACGAGGATATATGAGTTAGAGTTGGGATAGCACCGATTGAAGAGAAGTTGACCAATATGGTCTGAGATTGTTTGGGCATATTTAGTGTAGGGCCTCCAGAAGTATCAATGCATAGTAAATGGCTAAAGCATGTTGATAATATCAAGAGAGGTCGGGTGGCCTGAACTTGACACGGGAGGAGTCCGTAAAGAGATATCTGAAGAACTAGGGTACCACCAAAGAACTAGCCATGGACAAGGGTGCATGGGAGCTTGTTATCCATGTGCCAGAATGATGAGTTGGTTGCGAGGTCTTATGGGTGTCTCTAGCCTACCCCAACTTATTTGGGACTAAAGGCTTTGTTGTTGTTGTCAATGAACTTATTCAAATTCGTGAACTATTTTTGGAAATTCATGAGTTTTTCAAAGTTGATGAACTTTTTTCAGTATCGATGAACTTTTTCCAAATTCAATGTTTCTTCAAAATTGATGAATTTTTTCATATTCAATGAACATGTCTTCAAAATAGATGAACTTCTTTCAAATTGAATGAAATTTTTTCCAAATTCGTAAACTCTTTTTGAAAATCAATGAACATTTTTGAATTCATGATTTTTTTTGGCTTTCTTATTTTTTTATTTTTTTCAAAAATCAACGGTTGACCGGTCAATTGATGAACTGCGACCCGTAAATGCTATCGAGCGAACCAGGGGAAAAATAAAATGCGATCGAGCGCTCGCCTTTTACACGGGTCGGCACACGAGAGATGGCGTGTGAGCACCAAGGAGTTGTTTGGCCGCATAAGGTGCCGAAAAGGAGCTCCCGGAAATCAAAGGTTGTATTTGATCCATCTAAGAAACAAGGTTGTATTCAGCCGATGGATCGATAGGCATTAACAATTTAAATTTGCCTAAAAAACAATTTAAATGGTCAATGACATTGAAGCATGTTCTAGAAAAAGGAAAAAAGGAAAATCACTTGCTAGAGATATCCTTCCAAAAATGAAATGAGATTCAAAGATTAATCATATCGAGCAACTCCTGAGAGTTCCATTCTCCTTCGAAATCATCATTTTGGCATCATGGCTAGCTAGACTACAAGGACCGATTTAATTTTCAAGGGTGTTTCCCCCAATCTCTATCATTGCAGGAAGACGTTTAAAACAACATAAATTGGATCATTTTGAGAGCCAATAATAAGAAATATAGTTCATCTAAGGAATAGGCTAAACCTTTTACATAGTTTCTTTCTAGGTTGCCCCGAACATGGATAATTTTAGCCCTTTATTCTTTATTTTGTTGAATTCATTTAAATTTATTTTTTTATCATTCATTCAGAAATCAATAAAAAATACACATCAAAGTTCTTCTGTTTTCCTAAAAAATAATTCAAATGGTTTCGATGGTTTCCTAAACAAGGGGTTTTGTTGAGATTTTCCAGCCGAGTCAGGGGATGAGAGGGCTTTGTCCATGCTTTAATTTAGATGCAAACTGAAATGATTACCTTTTGAATTGGGTGTCCAATTTACGAATCATTTCTATTGTTGGTAGGTTTTGAGTACTATATTAAACGCAACTTGTGCTTCTGATTGTATTATACTTGTACTTCTCCAAGTAGTGTATTTGTACTCCATGTGTGCAATGCCACGGAAACCTAGCCTCCGCCGCCAAGAGAACAAACTCTTCCGATGCTGTCTTCAGGCAGCTCCCCTCCGCCGATGACCTCTTGGTCATGGGTGGTGAGGGGGGTCGTCTGATCCCGTGTGTGCGAATTGTTTTACCTTTAGGTTCTAGGGGCCTAATAGTCTAGGTTTTTGGATCATTCGACGTCTGGGTTTCTACGGGGGCGACAATGATACTGAATAAAGAAGCTCAAGATTCTTCTCCGGCAAGGAGATTCTCTCTATGGTCGGTGATGGATTTGAGAACCAGTCTGTTCAATTGGGGATGTCGTGGTGGCAGCGGCATCCTTGTGGTGGACTTTTGTCCTTGGGCTCCGCCATTGCGACGATGTCTGTGTTGGGGAACACAATATTTCAAAAATTTACCTACGATCACGCAAGATCTATCTAGGAGATGCATAGCAACAAGCGGGGAGAGTGTGTCCATGTACCCTCATAGACCGAAAGCGGAAGCATTTAGTAACATGGTGGATGTAGTCGAACGTCTTCGCGATCCAACCGATCCAAGCACCGAACATACGGCACCTCTGCGTTCAGCACACGTTCAGCTCGATGACATCCCTCGAAATCTTGATCCAGTTGAGGCCGAGGGAGAGTTTTGTCAGCACGACGGCATGGCGACGGTGATGATGAAGTTACCGGCACAGGGCTTCACCTAAGCACTACGACGATATGACCGAGGTGTGTAACTATGGAGGGGGGGCACCGCACATGGCTAAAAGATCAACTTGTGTGTTCTAGGGTGCCCCCCTGCCACTATATATAAAGGAGGGAGGGGGAGGCCGGCCAGCCCTAGGGGCGCACCCAAGGAGAGGGAGTCCTACTAGGACTACCGATCCTAGTAGTATTCCTCAACAAGGAAGAGAGGGGGAAGGAAGGAGAGGGACAGGGAGTAGGAAAGGTGGGCGCCGCCCCCATCCCTTGTCCAATTCGGACTGCAAGGGGGGCCTGCCCTAGCTGCCCTCCTCTCTCTCCAACAAGGCCCATGGTGGCCCATTAGTTCCCCCGAGGGGTTCCGGTAACCCCTCCGGCCCTATGTTTTTACCCGAAACTATCTGGAACACTTGCGGTGTCCAAATAACATGGTACAGTATATCAATCTTTATGTCTCAACCATTCCGAGACTCCTCTTCATGTCCGTTATCTCATTCGGGACACCGAACAACCTTCGGTAATCAAATCATGTAAACTCATAATACAAATCGTCATCGAACGTTAAGCGTGCGGACCCTATGGGTTCGAGAACTATGTAGACATGACCGAGACACATCTCCGGCCAATAACCAATAGCTGAACCTGGATGCTCATATTGGCTCCTACATATTCTACGAAGATCTTTATTGGTCAAACCGCATAACAACATACGTTGTTCCCTTTGTCATCGATATGTTACTTGCCCGAGATTCGATTATCGGTATCATCATACCTAGTTCAATCTCGTTACCGGCAAGTCTCTTTACTCATTCCGTAATGCATCATCACGTAACTAACTCATTAGTCACATTGCTTGCAAGGCTTATACTGATGAGCATTACCGAGAGGGCCCAGAGATACGTCTCCGATATTCGGAGTGACAAATCCTAATCTCGATCTATGCCAACTCAACAAACACCATCGGAGACATTCGGAGTGACAAATTCCCAGTTATGTTGTGATGTTTGATAGCACACTAAGTGTTCCTCTGGTATTCGGGAGTTGCATAATCTCATAGTCATAGGAACATGTATAAGTAATGAAGAAAGCAATAGCAATAAACTAAACGATCATAGTGCTAAGCTAAAGGATGGGTCTTGTCCATCACATCATTCTCTAATGATGTGATCCCGTTCATCAAATGACAACACATGTCTATGGCTAGGAAACTTAACCATCTTTGGTTAACGAGCTAGTCAAGTAGAGGCATATTAGGGACACTCTCTGTGTCTTACGTATTCACACATGTACTGAGTTTCCGGTTAATACAATTCTAGCATGAATAATAATCATTTATCATGATATAAGGAAATATAAATAACAACTTTATTATTGCCTCTAG
The DNA here is from genome assembly GCA_034509565.1 of Triticum monococcum. Classification (NCBI taxonomy): domain Eukaryota; kingdom Viridiplantae; phylum Streptophyta; class Magnoliopsida; order Poales; family Poaceae; genus Triticum; species Triticum monococcum. The sequence continues at coordinate 484,790,910 of CM067843.1, forward strand.
GGCATTTTTCCTTCGGTCTCCCACTTGCACTAGAGTCAATAATCTAGTTCACATCGTCATGTGATTTAACACCAATAATTCACATCTTTATGTGATTAGTTCACATCTCCATGTGACTAACACCCAAAGGGTTTAAGGTGTGATCATGTTTTGCTTGTGAGAGAAGGTTAGTCAACGGGTCTGCCACATTCAGAGCCGTATGTATTTTGCAAATTTTCTATGTCCACAACGCTTTGCACGGAGCTACTCTAGCTAATTGCTCCCACTTTCAATGTGTATCCGTATTGAGACTTAGAGTCATCCGGATCAGTGTCAAAGCTTGCATCGATGTAACCCTTTACCACAAAATTTTTTTGTCACTTCCATAACTGAGAATCATGTCCTTATTACACTAAGGATAATTTCGACTGTTGTCCAGTGATTCACTCCTGGATCACTATTGTACCCTCTTGCCAAACTCATGGTGAGGTACACAATAGGTCTGGTACACAACATAGCATATTTTATAGAACCTATGACTGAGGCATAGGGAATGACTTTTCATTCTCTTTCTATTTTCTGTCATGGTTGGGTTTTGAGTCTTTACTCAACTTCACACCTTGCAACATAGGCAAGAACTTCTTGGACTGTTCCATTTTGAACTACTTCAAAAACGTGTCAAGGTATGTACTCATTGAAAAAACTTATCAAGCGTCTTGATCTATATCTATAGATCTTGATGCTCAATACGTAAGCAGCTTCACCGAGGTCTTTCTTTTGAAAAACTCCTTTCAAATACTCCTTTATGCTTTCCAGAAAAATTATACATCATTTTTGATCAACAATATGTCATTCACATATACTTATCAGAAAGGCTGTAGTGCTCCCACGCACTTTCTTGTAAATACATGCTTCTCCAAAAGTATGTATAAAACCATATGCTTTGATCACACTATCAAAGCGTATATTCAACTCCGAGAGGCTTGCACCAGTCCATAAATGGATCCTTGGAGCTTGCACACTTTGTTAGCACCTTTAGGATCGACAAAACCTTCTGGTTGCACCATATACAACTCTTCTTTAAGAAATCTATTAAGGAATGCAGTTTTGACATCCATTTGCCAAATTTCATAATCATAAAATGCGGCAATTGCTAACATGATTCAGACAGACTTAAGCATTGCTATGAGTGAGAAAGTCCCATCGTAGTCAACTCCTTGAACTTGTCGAAAACCTTTTGCAACAAGTCGAGCTTTGTAGATAGTAAAACTACTACCAGCGTCTATCTTCCTCTTCAAGATCCAATTATGCTCAATGGCTCGCCGATCATTGGGCAAGTCAATCAAAGTCCATACTATGTTCTCGTACATGGATCCCATCTCAGATTTCATGGCCTCAAACCATTTTGTAGAATCTGGGCTCATCATCGCGTCCTCATAGTTCGTTGGTTCGTCATGGTCTAGTAACATGACTTCCAGTACAGGATTACCGTACCACTCTGGTGCAGACCGTACTCTGGTTCGCCTATGAGGTTCAGTAGTAACTTGATCCGAAGTTTCATAATCATCATCATTAGCTTCCTCACTGTTTGCTGTAGGAATCACTGGAGCTGATTTCTGTGATGAACTACTTCCCAATTCGGGAGAAGGTACAATTACCTCATCAAGTTCTACTTTCTTCCCACTCACTTCTTTCAAGAGAAACTCCTTCTCTAGAAAGGATCCATTCTTATCAACAAATATCTTGCCTCCAGATCTTTGATAGAAGGTGTACCCAATGGTCTCCTTTGGATATCCTATGAAGACACATTTCTCTAATTTGGGTTCGAGCTTATCAGGTTGAAGCTTTTTCACATAAGCATCGCAGCCCAAAACTTTAAGAAACGACAACTTGGGTTTCTTGCCAAACCACAGTTCATATGGTGTCTTCTCAACGGATTTAGATGGTGCCCTATTTAATGTGAATGCAGTCGTCTCTAAACCATAACCTCAAAACGATAGCGGTAAATCAGTAAGAGACATCATAGATTGCACCATATCTAATAAAGTACGATTACGACGTTCGGACACACCATTACGCTGTGGTGTTCCAGGTGGCATAATGAAGGAAATATGCCCTAGAGGCAATAATAAAGTTGTTATTTATATTTCCTTTTATCATGATAAATGTTTATTATTCATGCTAGAATTGTATTAACCAGAAACTTAGTACATGTGTGAATACATAGACAAATAGAGTGTCACTAGTATGCCTCTACTTGACTAGCTCGTTAATCAAAGATGGTTAAGTTTCCTAGCCATGGACAAAGAGTTGTCATATGATAAGCGGGATCACATCATTAGAGAATGATGTGATTGACTTGACACATCTGTTAGCTTACCTTGATGATCGTTACAGTTTCATTGCTACTGCTTTCTTCATGACTTATACATGTTCCTCAGACTGTCAGATTATGCAACTCCCAAATACCAGAGGAACACCTTGTGTGATATCAAACGTCACAACGTAAATGGGTGATTATAAAGATGCTCTATAGGTGTCTCTGATGGTGTTTGTTGAGTTGGCATAGATCAAGATTAGGATTTGTCACTCCATGTATCAGAGAGGTATCTCTCGGCCCTCGCGGTAACGCACATCACTATAAGCCTTGCAAGCATTGTGACTAATGAGTTAGTTGCGAGATGATGCATTACGGAACGAGTAAAGAGACTTGCCGGTAACGATATTGAACTAGGTATGATGATACCGACGATCGAATCACGGGCAAGTAACATACCGATGACAAAGGGAACAACGTATGTTGTTATGCGGTTTGACCGATAAAGATCTTCGTAGAATATGTTGGAGCCAATATGAGCATCCAGGTTCCGCTATTGGTTATTGACCGGAGATGAGTCTCGGTCATGTCTACATAGTTCTCGAACCCATAGGGTCCGCACGCTTAACGTTCTGTGACGATTTGTATTATGAGTTATGTGATTTGATGACCGAAGTTTGTTCGGAGTCCCAGATGAGATCGAGGACATGACGAGGAGTCTCAAAATGGTCGAGACGTAAAGATCGATATATTGGAAGGCTATATTCGGACATCGGAAAGGTTCCGAGTGATTCAGGTATTTTTTGGTGTACCGGAGAGTTACGGTAATTCGTATTGGGCCTTAATGGGCCATATGGGAAAGGAGAGAAAGGCCTCAAGGGTGGCGGCGCCCCTCCCCCATGAACTGGTCCGAATTGGACTAGGGAAAGGGAGCGCCCCCTTCCTTCCTTCTCCTTCTCCCTTCCCTTTTTCCTATTCCATGTAGGATGTGGAATCCTACTAGGACTAGGGAGTCCTAGTAGGACTCCACACTTTGGGCGCGCCCTATGAGGGCCGGCCTCCTCCTCCCTCCATCCTTTATATACGTGCCCAGGGGGCACCCTATAGACACACATGTTGATCTCTTAGCCATGTGCGGTGCCCCCCTCCATAGATTTCCACCTCGGTCAATTGTCGTAATGCTTAGGCGAAGCCCTGCGTCAGTAACTTCATCATCACCGTCACCATGCCACTGTGCTGACAAAGCTCTCCCTCGACACTCAGCTGGATCGAGAGTTCGTAGGACATCACCGAGCCGAACGTGTGTAGATCGCGGAGGTGACGTACTTTTGGTACTAGGATCGGTCGATCGTGAAGACATACGACTACATGAACCGCGTTGTCATAATGCTTCCGCTTATGGTCTACGAGGATACGTAGACAACACTCTCCCCTCTCGTTGCTATGCATCACCATGATCTTGCGTGTGCGTAGGAAATTTTTTTGAAATTACTACGTTCCCCAACAGTGGCATCTAAGCCAGGTCTATGTGTAGATGTTATATGCATGAGTAGAACACAAAGGAGTTGTGGGCATGGGTATATACATATTGCTTGCCATCACTAGTTGATTCTTGATTCAGCGTTATTGTTGGATGAAGCGGCTTAGACCGACATTACGCGTTCGCTTACGCGAGACTGGTTCTACCGACGTGCTTCGCACATAGGTGGCTAGTGGGTGTCTGTTTCTCCAATTTTGTTTTAATCGGATTCAATGAACATGGTTCTTTCTGAAGATCAAAAAGCAATCACTATACCGCGTTGTGGTTTTTTGATGCGTAGGTAAGAACGGTTCTTGCTCATCCCGTAGCAGCCACGTAAAACTTGCAACAACAAAGTAGAGGATGTCTAACTTGTTTTTCAGGGCTTGTTGTGATGTCATATGGTCAAGACGTGATGAGATATAAGTTGTTGTATGAGATGATCATGTTTTGCTGAAGTTATCGGCAACTGGCAGAAGCCTTATGGTTGTCTCTTTATTGCATAAGATGCAAGCGCCAAATAATTGCTTTACTTTATTGCTATGTGATAGCAATAGTTGCAAGAGCAATAGTTGGCGAGACGGCCATGTGATGACACGTTGATAGAGATCAAGATGATGGAGATCATGGTGTCAGGCCGGTGAGGATAGAGATCATGACGGTACTTTGGAGATGGAGATCAAAGGCGCAAGATGATCATGGCCATATCATGTCACATATTTTGATTGCATGTGATGTTTATCCTTTATGCATCTTACTTTTCTTAGTTCGGCGGTAGCATTATAAGATGATCTCTCACTAAATTTCAAGGTATGTGTTCTCCCTGAGTATGCACCGTTGCGACACTTCGTCATGCCAAGACACCACGTGATGATCGGGTGTGATAAGCTCTACGTTCACATACAACGGGTGCAAGCCAGTTTTGCACACGCGGAATACTCGAATTAAACATGACGAGCCTAGCATATGCAGATATGGCCTCAGAACACTGGAGACCAAAAGCTCGAGCGTGAATCATATAGTAGATATGATCAACATAGTGATGTTCACCATTGAAAACTACTCCATCTCACGTGATGATCGAGCATGGTTTAGTTGGTTTGGATCACATGATCATATAGATGACTAGAGGGATGTCTATCTAAGTGGGAGTTCTTAAGTAATATGATTAATTGAACTTTAATTTATCATGAACTTAGTCCTGATAGTATTTGCATAACTATGTTGTAGATCAATAGCTCGTGATCTAGCTCCCCGTTTATTTTTGATATGTTCCTAGAGAAAAACTATGTTGAAAGATGATAGTAGCAATGATGCAGACTAGATCCGTGATCTAAGGATTATCCTCATTGCTGCACAGAAGAATTATGTCCTTGATGCACCGCTAGGTGACACACCTATTGCAGGAGCAGATGCAGACATTATGAATGTTTGACAAGCTCGGTATGATGACTACTTGATAGTTTAGTGCACCATGCTTTACGGCTTAGAATCGGGAATTCAAAAATGTTTTGAACGCCACGGAGCATATAAGATGTTCCAAGAGTTGAAATTGGTATCTCATACTCATGCCCGTGTCAAGAGGTATGAGACCTCTGATAGTACTTTGCCTACAAGATGGAGGAGAATAGCTCAACGAATGAGCATGTGCTCAGAATGTCTGAGTACTACAATCACTTGAATCAAGTGGGAGTTAATCTTCCTGATAAGATAGTGATTGAAAAAGTTCTCTAGTAACTATCACCAAGTTACTAGGACTTCGTGATGAACTATAATATGCAAGGGATAACAGAAACAATTCCCAAAGCTCTTCGCGATGCTGAAATCGGCGAAGGTACAAATCAAGAAAAAGCATCAAGTGTTGATGGTTGACAAGACCACTAGTTTCATGTAAAAGGGCAAGGGAAAGAAAGGGAAATTCAAGAAGAATGGCAAGCAAGTTGCCACTCCCATGAACAAGCCCAAAGCTAGACCCAAGCCTGAAACTGAGTGCTTCTACTGCAAAGGAAATGGTCACTGGAAGTGGAACTGCCCTAGATACTTGGCGGATAAGAAGGATGGCAAAGTGAACAAAGGTATATTTGATATACATGTTATTGATGTGTACTTTACTAGTGTTTATAGCAAACCCCTCGATATTTGATACTAGTTCACCTGCTAAGAGTAGTAACTCGAAACGGGAGTTGCAAAATAAACAAAGACTATTTGAGGACGAGGTGACGATGTGTGTTGGAAATGATTCCAAGGTTGATAAGATCACCATCGCACAGTTCCTTTACCTTCGGGATTAGTGTTGAACCTAAAATAAATGTTATTTAGTATTTGCGTTGAGCATAATATGATTGGATCATGTTTATTGCAATACGGTTATTCATTTAAGTCAAAGAATAATTGTTATTCTGTTTACATGAATAAAACCTTCTGTGGTCATACACCCAAGGTGAATGGTTTATTGAATCTCGATCGTAGTGATACACATATTCATAATATTGAAGCCAAAAGATGCAAAGTTAATAATGATAGTGTAACCTATTTGTGGCACGGTCGTCTAGGTCATATTGGTCTAAAGCACATGAAGAAACTCCATGCTAATGGACTTTTGGGATCACTTGATTATGAATAACTTGATGCTTGCGAACCATGCCTCATGGGCAAGATGACTAAGACTCCGTTCTCCGGGGTAATGGAGCGAGCAATGGACTTGTTGGAAATAATACGTACTAATGTATGTGGTCCGATGAGTGTTGGGGCTCACGGCGGGTATCGTTATTTTCTGACCTTCACAGATGATTTGAGCAGATATGGGTATATCTACTTGATGAGACATAAGTATGAAACATTTGAAAAGTTCAAAGAATTTTAGAGTGAAGTGGAAAATCATCGGAACAAGAAAATAAAGTTTCTACGATCTGATCGCCGAGGCGAATATTTGAGTTACGAGTTTGGTCTTCATTTGAAATAATGTGGAATAGTTTCGCAACTCACGCCACCTGGAACACCACAGCATAATGGTGTGTCTGAATGTTGTAATCGTACTTTATTGGATATGGTGCAATCTATAATGTCTCTTACAGAATTACCACTATCGTTTTGAGGTTATGCATTAGAGACAGCTGCATTCACGTTAAAAAGGGCACCATCTAAATCCGTTGAGATGACACCGTATGAACTATCGTTTGGCAAGAAACCAAAGTTGTCGTTTATTAAAGTTTGAGCTTGCGATGCTTATGTGAAAAAGTTTCAAACTGATAAGCTCGAACCCAAATCAGAGTAGTAAGTCTTCATAGGTTACCCAAAAGAAACTGTTGGGTACACCTTCTATCACAGATCCGAAGGCAAGATATTTGGCTGCTAAGAATGGATCGTTTCTAGAGAAGGAGTTTCTCTCGAAAGAAGTGAGTGGGAGGAAAGTAGAACTTGATAAGGTAATTGTACCTTCTCCCGAATTGGAAACTAGATCATCACAGAAATCAGTTCCAGTGATTCCTACACCAATTAGTGAGGAAGCTAATGATGATGATCATGAAACTTCAGATCAAGTTACTACCGAACCTCGTAGGTCAACCAGAGTACGGTCCACACCAGAGTGGTCCGGTAATCCTGTTCTGGAAATCATGTTACTAGACCATGATGAACCTATGAACTATGATGAAGCGATGATGAGCCCAGATTCCGCAAAATGGCTTGAGACCATGAAATCTGAGATGGGATCCATGTATGAGAACAAAGTATGGACTTTGATTGACTTGCCCAATGACCGGTGAGTCATTGAGAATAAATGGATCTCCAAGAGTAAGATGGACGCTGATAGTAGTGTTACTATCTACAATGCTCGAATTGTCGCAAAATGTTTTTGACAAGATCAAGCTGTTGACTACGATGAGATTTTCTCACTTGTATCGATGCTTAAAAGTCTGTCTGAATCATGTTAGCAATTGCCGCATTTTATGAAATCTAGAAAATGGATGTCAAAACTGCATTCCTTAATGGATTTCTTAAAGAATAGTTGTATAAGATGCAACTAGAAGGTTTTGTCAATCCTAAAGGTGCTAACAAAGTGAGCAAGCTACAGCGATCTATCTATGGACTGGTGCAAGCATCTCAGAGTTAGAATATATGCTTTGATAAAGTGATCAAAGCATATGGTTTTATATAGACTTGTGGTGAAGCCTGTATTTACAAGAAAGTGAGTGGGAGCACTACAGCATTTCTGATAAGTATATGTGAATGACATATTGTTGATCATAAATGATGTAGAATTTTCTGGAAAGCATAAAGGAGTGTTTGAAAGGAGATTTTCAAAGAAAGACCTCAGTGAAGCTACTTACATATTGAGCATCAAGATCTATAGAGATAGATCAAGACGCTTGATATATTTTCAATGAGTACATACCTTGACAAGATTTTGAAGTAGTTCAAAATAGAATAGTCAAAGAAGGAGTTCTTGCCTGTGTTGCAAGGTGTGAAGTTGACTAAAGACTCAAAACCCGACCATGTCAGAAAATAGAAAGAGAATGAAAAGTCATTCCCTATGCCTCAGTCATAGGTTCTATAAAATATGCTATGTTGTGACCTATTGTGTACCTCACCATAAGTTTGGCAAGAGGGTACAATAGTGATCCAGGAGTGGATCACTGGACAACGGGCAAAAATATCCTTAGTGGAATAAGGAAATGTTTCTCGGTTATGGAGGTGACAAAGAGTTCGTCATAAAGAGTTACGTCGATGCAAGCTTTGACACCGATCTGGATGACTCTAAGTCTCGATCTAGATACATATTGAAAGTGGGAAAAATTAGCTAGAGTACCTCTATGCAATGCATTGTAGACATAGAAAATTTGCAAAATACTTACGGCTCTGAATGTGGCAGACCCGTTGACTAAATTTCTCTCACAAGCAAAACATGATCACTCTTTGGCTATTAATCACATAGCGATGTGAACTAGATTATCGACTCTAGTAAACCCTTTGGGTGTTAGTCACATGGAGATGTGAACTAATCACATAAAGAAGTGGACTATTAGTGTTAAATCACATGAGGATGTGAACTAGATTATTGACTCTAGTGCAAGTGGGAGACTGAAGGAAATATGCCCTAGAGGCAATAATAAAGTTGTTATTTATATATCCTTATATCATGATAAATGTTTATTATTCATGCTAGAATTGTATTAACTGGAAACTTAGTACATGTGTGAATACATAGACAAACAGAGTGTCACTAGTATGCCTCTACTTGACTAGCTCGTTAATCAAAGATGGTTAAGTTTCCTAGCCATGGACAAAGAGTTGTCATTTGATAAGCGGGATCACATCATTAGAGAATGATGTGATTGACTTGACCCATCCGTTAGCTTAGCACGATGATCGTTACAGTTTCATTGCTACTGCTTTCTTCATGACTTATACATGTTCCTCAGACTATGAGATTATGCAACTCCCGAATACTGGAGGAACACCTTGTGTGCTATCAAACGTCGCAATGTAAATGGGTGATTATAAAGATGCTCTACAGGTGTCTCTGATGGTGTTTGTTGAGTTGGCATAGATCAAGATTAGGATTTGTCACTCCGTGTATCGGAGGGGTATCTCTCGGCCCTCTCGGTATTGCACATCACTATAAGCCTTGCAAGCATTGTGACTAATGAGTTAGTTGCAGGATGATGCATTACTGAACGAGTAAAGAGACTTGCCGGTAACGAGATTGAACTAGGTATGATGATACGGACGATCGAATCTCGGGCAAGTAACACACCGATGACAAAGGGAGCAACATATGTTGTTATGTGGTTTGACCGATAAAGATCTTCATAGAATATGTAGGAGCCAATATGAGCATCCAGGTTCCGCTATTGGTTATTGACCGGAGATGAGTCTCGGTCATGCCTACATAGTTCTCGAACCTGTAGGGTCCGCACGCTTAAAATTCTGTGATGATTTGTATTATGAGTTATGTGATTTGATGACCGAAGTTTGTTCGGAGTCCCGGATGAGATCGGGGACATGACGAGGAGTCTCGAAATGGTCAGGACGTAAAGATCGGTATATTGGAAGGCTATATTCAGACATCGAAAAGGTTCCGAGTGATTCGGGTATTTTTCGAAGTACCGGAGAGTTACGGGACTTCGTATTTGGCCTTAGTGGGCCATACGGGAAAGGAGAGAAAGGCCTCAAGAGTGGTCGTGCCCCTTTCCCATGGACTTGTCTGAATTGGACTAGGGAAAGGGGGCGCCCCCTTCCTTCCTTCTCCTTCTCCCTTCCCTTTTTCCTATTCCATGTAGGATGTGGAATCCTACTAGGACTAGGGAGTCCTAGCAGGACTCCACACTTTGGGCACGCCCTATGAGGGCCGACCTCCACCTCCCTCCATCCTTTATATACGTGGCCAGGGGGCACCCCATATACACACAAGTTGATCTCTTAGCCGTGAGCGGTGCCCCCCTCCACAGATTTCCACCTTGGTCATATTGTCGTAGTGCTCAGGCGAAGCCCTGCGTCGGTAACTTCATCATCACCGTCACCACGCCATCGTGCTGATGAAGATCTCCCCCGCGCACTCAGCTGGATCGAGAGTTCGTGGGACATCACCAAGCCGAACGTGTGCAGATCACGGAGGTGCCGTACTTTCGGTACTAGGATCGGCCGATCGTGAAGACGTACGACTACATCAACCATGTTGTCATAACGCTTCCGCTTACTGGTTACGAGGGTATGTAGACAACACTCTCCCCTCTCGTTGCTATGCATCACCATGATCTTGCGTGTGCGTAGGAATTTTTTTGAAATTACTACGTTCCCCAACACGTCAGCTATGAAACTATTCCACATTGTTTCAAATGAAGACCAAAGTCATAACTCGAATATTCACCTCCACGATCAGATCGTAGAAACTTTATTTTCTTGTTATGATGATTTTCCACTTCACTCTGAAATTCTTTGAACTTTTCAAATGTTTCAGGCTTATGTTTCATCAAGTAGATATACCCATATATGCTCAAATCATCTGTGAAGGTCAGAAAATAACGATACCCGCCGTGAGCCCCAACACTCATCGGACCACATACATCAGTATGTATTATTTCCAGCAAGTCCATTGCTCGCTCCATTACTCCGGAGAACGGAGTCTTAGTCATCTTGCCCATGAGGCATGGTTCGCAAGCATCAAGTAATTCCAAAAACCCATCAACATGGAGTTTCTTCATGCGCTTTACACCAATATGACCTAAACGGCAGTGCCACAAATAAGTTGCACTATCATTATTAAACTTATATCTTTTAGCTTCAATACTATGAATATGTGTATCACTACTATCGAGATTCAACAGAAATAGACCACTCATCAAGGGTGCATGACCATAAAAGATGTTACTCATATAAATAGAGCAACCATTATTCTCTGATTTAAATGAATAACCGTGTCGCATAAAACGAGATCTAGATATAATGTTCATGCTTAACGCTGGCACCAAGGAACAATTATTCAGGTCTAAACCTAATCCCGAAGGAAGATGTAGAGGTAGCGTGCCGACGGCGATCACATCGACTTTGGAACCATTTCCCATGCGCATCGTCACCTCGTCCTTAGCCAATCTTCATTTAATCTGTAGCCCCTATTTCGAGTTGCAAATATGAGCAACAGAACCAGTATCATATACCCAGGCTCTACTACGAGCATTAGTAAGGTAGACATCAATAACATGTATATCAAATATACCTTTCACTTTGCCATCCTTCTTGTCCGCCAAATAATTGGGGCAGTTCCGCTTCTAGTGACTAGTCCTTTTGCAGTAGAAGCACCCAGTCTCAGGCTTAGGTCCAGACTTGGGCTTCTTCACTTGAGCAGCAACTTTCTTGTCGTTCTTCTTGAAGTTCCCCTTCTTCTCTTTGCCCCTTTTCTCGAAACTAGTGGTATTCTTAACCATCGACACTTGATTCTCCTTCTTGATTTCTACCTCCGCGGCCTTTAGCATTGCGAAGAGCTCGGGAATTGTCTTATCCATCCCTTGCATATTGTAGTTCATCACGAAGCTTTTGTAGCTTGGTGGCAGTGATTGAAGAACTCTGTCAACGACACTATCATCAGGAAGATTGGCTCCCATTTGAGTCAAGTGGTTGTGGTAACTAGACATTCTGAGTATACGTTCACTGACAGAACTATTCTCCTCCTTCTTCCAGCTGTAGAACTTATTAGAGACTTCATATCTCTCAATCCGGGTATTTGCTTGAAATATTAACTTCAACTCCTGGAACATCTCATATGCTCCATGATGTTTGAAACGTCGTTGAAGTTCCGGTTCTAAGCCGTAAAGCATGGCACACTAAACTATCGAGTAGTCATCAGCTTTGCTCTGCCAGACGTTCTTAACATCATCAGTAGCGTCTGCAGCAGGCCCAGCACCTAGCAGTGCTTCCAGGACGTAATTCTTCTGTGCAGCAATGAGGATAATCCTCAAGTTACGGACCCAGTCCGTGTAGTTGGTACCATCATCTTTGAACTTAGCTTTCTCTTGGGACACATTAAAATTCAAAGTAACCGTAGCACGGGCCATCGATCTACAACAACATAGACATGCAAAATACTATCAGGTACTAAGTTCATGATAAATTAAAGTTCAATTAATCATATTACTTAAGAACTCCCACTTAGATAAACATCCCTCTAATCATCTAAGTGATCACATGATCCATATCAACTAAGCCATGCCCGATCATCACGTGAGATGGAGTAGTTTTCAACAGTGAACATTACTATGTTGATCATATCTACTATATGATTCATGCTCGACCTTTCGGTCTCAGTGTTCCGAGGCCATATCTACATATGCTAGGCTCATCAAGTTTAACCCAAGTATTCTGCATGTGCAAAACTGGCTTGCACCCATTGTATGTGAACATAGAGCTTATCACACCCGATCATCACGTGGTGTCTCGGCACGACGAACTGTAGCAACGGTGCTTACTCAGGGAGAACACTTATATCATGAAATTTAGTGAGATATCATCTTATAATGCTACTGCTGAACTACGCAAAATAAGATGCATAAAGGATAAACATCACATGCAATCAAATAAGTGATATGATATGGCCATCATCATCTTGTGCCTTTGATCTCCATCTTCAATGCACCGTCATGATCACCATCGTCACCGGCTTGACACCTTGATCTCCATCGAAGCATCATTGTCGTCTCGCCAACTATTGCTACTACGACTATCGCTACCGCTTAGTGATAAAGTAAAGCAATTACACGGCGATTGCATTTCATACAATAAAGCGACAACCGTATGGCTCCTGCCAGTTGCCGATAACTGTTACAAAACATGATCATCTCATACAACAATTTATATATCATCACGTCTTGACCATATCACATCACAGCAAGCCCTGCACAAACAAGTTAGACGTCCTCTACTTTGTTGTTGCAAGTTTTACGTGGCTGCTACGGGCTTCTAGCAAGACCGTTCTTACCTACGCATCAAAACCACAACGATTTTTCGTCAAGTGTGTTGTTTTAACCTTCAACAAGGACCGAGCGTAGTCAAAGTCGATTCAACTAAAGTTGGAGAAACAGGCACCCACTAGCCACCAGTGTGCGAAGCACGTTGGTAGAACCAGTCTCATGAATGCGGTCATGTAATGTCGGTCTGGGCCGCTTCATCCAACAATACCGCCGAATCAAAGTAAGACATGTTGGTAAGCAGTATGACTATTATCGCCCACAACTCATTGTGTTCTACTCGTGCATATAACATCTACGCATAGACCTGGCTCGGATGCCACTGTTGGGGAACGCGGTATTTCAAAAATTTACCTACGATCACGCAAGATCTATCTGGGTAATGCATAGCAACGAGCGGGGAGAGTGTGTCCACGTACCCTCGTACACCGAAAGCGGAAGCGTTTAGTAACGTGGTTGATGTAGTCGAACGTCTTCGCGATCCAACCGATCCAAGCACTTGTCACACCCTAGCTAGCTTATGCATTAGAGTGTGCATCATGTTTACCTCCATCAGAAACTGAAATGGGGAAAGCAGAACCCCCAGCACCCCCCCCCCTGAAATCAACTAGGGTTTACTAAAAATAAATTCAATGAACCTGAAATGCCCTTCAAATATGTTCACCCTCTTTGCCTTGGGTTAGAACCCTTGGGAAAAATGGTGCATATAATTTTAGGTCAACAAAAGGGGCATTGACTTAATTCATAAATATTTGAATTTGGGCATTTAAATACTATTAAATAATTCAAATGCTCAAATAATGTTGGAACTATTTTTGGGCCACTGAAATATTTCAGAAAGTGTCCATAAATATTTTCAGGATTTTATAAAATGATTTAGTATTTAAACTAAATCAAAACAGAATAACATAAATAGAAAAACAAAAAAAATAAAGAGGGAAAAGACCATGGGCCACTTACCTGGCCCAGCGCCAGGCCACCAGCGGCCCAGCCCACCAGGCCGATGCCAGTCGTCCCCTAGCTCCTGCCAGGAGGACGAAGGGCGCGTGCCCGCGGTGCGCCAGCACGCGCGCGGCCACCGATGGCCACCTCCTGCTTCGGCCGCCTCCCCGACGTCGCTATGGACGCCACGCCCCCCCTGGCCCTCTCATTCCCCCTCCCCGTGCTCATCTCCTCCTCTGGCTCTCCCTCTCTCTTCCCCGAGCGAAGCTCGTCGCCGCCGTATGCCGTAGACGCAGCCCCCGTGCTCCCCTCGCCCTGCCGCTGAGCCCAGAAGCACCGCCGTGTCTTCCTCGTCCTCCCCACCGAGCTACGCGAGCCAAGAGAGCCTGGAACGTCACCACCACCATCATCTTCAACCTCGGCCGCCCGAGCTCCTCGCCGTCGATTCGCGCCGTTAAGGTCGCCCCCGAGCCCGCTAGCCACCCCTACGGCACCGTTGTGAGCTTCCGGTCCCTTTCCCCTTAGCCACGCTGTTGATTTCGCCCTGTAGCTGTTGCCCCGCGAGCCCCCGAAGCTCGCCGCCGTTGAGCCTCGACGCCGTCGTGGCTACGGCCGTGCAAGCACGCGTCCGAGCGCACCACCGCCTTCAACGCGTCCCCAGGAGCCTAACGCACTCACCCGTTTGACCTGCTGTGCCCCCTAGTGCCAACCCCAACTATACCCAAACTCCGGCGGCCGCAAAAGAGCTCGCCGCCGTCAGCTCCGGCCACCCCCGCACCTCCCGTTGGTCTCCCTAGATGCGCACGAGCACGAGCTCCTCCCTGGTGCCCCCAGCGCGCCAAACCATCGCCTGTAGCGAAATCCCGACGCGGACGCCGCCGCGATCTGAGGTCGCCGGCGGCTAAACGCCGGTAGCCGACGTGGCCGTCATTAGCGGCTAACTAACCCACTAACCACCCCTCTAGAGTCACTGCCATGTGGGCCCTAGTGCTTAATTAGTTAGTTAACTATTTTGTTAGGTTAGCACCGGTCTCAGGAGGGCCCCACCTGTCAGTTTGACTTTGCCACATCACAGTTGACCTGGTCCCACACGTCAGCCACAGAAACCAACTAGAGTCACTGACCAGTGGACCCCACTGGTCGGGTTTGACCTGGACACCGCCTTTGACTTGCTGATGTCATGCTGACGCAAGGCTGACGCAGTAACTCTTTTCTGGATTTAATTTTATATAGAAAATTCCAGAAAATACCCAAAACTTTAAAAATTCATAGAAATTCAACCATAACTCCAAATGAGACAAATTATATATGAAAAATTATCAGGAAAATTCAAGGAATCCATCTGTACCATTTTCATGCATGTTTGAACAATGTTTGTCCTCTGTTTTGGACAAAACAAATAAAGGGCATTTAAATAATCATATATGGGGTTGGAATTTGAATCTTGTACTCAAACCAACTCCATTTAAATCATAGCTAGTTGCATAAGCTCAAGACACATCCATATTGCCATGTCATAGCATGCATCATATTGTTGCATATCGTCATGTGTTGATTGTGCTCGGTTGTGTTCTTCGTGGTAGGTTCTGCCTCCGAGGATATTCATGAGTATCCAACTGAAGGGCAGTATCCCGTTACCACTCCATCAGGCAAGCAACCATTGATCATTCCGATACAACCCATGTTCTCGCTCCTGCTCTTGTTTACTGCATTAAGACAACACGATTCAAACTGCTGTGTGCTACGGTAGTTGAACCCTTATCCTCTGCATGACCTGTCATTGCCACAGTAACTAGATGAAACCCACTAGCATGTGTAGGAGTTGATTGAGCCATGTTTTGTGATTCCTACCTTGCTATGCCTGCTATGCTCAGAGTTGTGTCAGGTCTGGTTCATCTGGGAGATGGGCTAGAGTGAAATGCTTGTGCCAGTAATATGTGGGATGTGTTGAACATGTTTTGGTAAAGGTATCGATGAGAGGCCATGTAGGAGTACATGGTGGGTTGTTTCATTGAAGCCGTCCCTAAGAACTGAGTTCTGTATGCGTGAATTAAGATTCGGCTACTACCACACATTGGGCCCTGAAATATGACCCGCTCGACTTACCGACCCCTCTCGCCTCAATCCAGGAGTTGCAACTAGTTTCTGGTGTTTGTAGGATATGTGTTGGCGGCCGTGCGTAGCGCTGACCCTAGGGGTGGGCTATGTTGCGGTAGATACACCGTGGCACGGTGTACCGAGTCACCCGTTTGGTGTCTCGGGAACCCTGTTCACATCGTTCGGGGCCGTTGAGGACACCCCGGCCGGATTTCCTTGCGGATGGAACCTGAATAGGCGATGACCCTGGACTAGAGACTTGTGAGGTTAGTCAGGTCGTGGTCTACACCCACGTCGGTTTTCGCTTGAAGTCTGCCGAGCACATTTCGTGTGCAGACGCTAAGTGGTGGAAACATGTGTGACGAAGTACACCCCTGCAGGGTATGAAACTATTCGAATAGCCGTGTCCGCGGTAAAGGACTACTTGATTGCATATACAGTTCATAGACAAGTAAATGGATACTACTAAAAGACTCAAGATAAGTGTGAGTACCGAGGATGGCTCCCTCGCAGGATACGAGGGAGGACCCACGGTGGAGTATTGTGATGGTGAGTAGTGGACTCATGTGCGAAAACTATTTTGCTAAAAGATTCCGTAGGATAGCTTAGCCAAGAGTCAAAGCTGGCTTGCTGCATAAACCCCACCACCTTCTTGAGAATGAGCATGTACAGTAGGTTCTGATGTAAGACTTGCTGAGTACCTTTGTACTCATGTTTGCTTATTTATTGTTTTCAGACGACAACACTGCCCCCTCCGATGGGTTTTACGTAGATCTTGACGTCGACGAGTGACTAGCCACCCAGGTGGTGATCCAGGCCATGGAGGGCCCTATGTAGATAGACAGGCTTCGAGAAGCCTTCTTTCTTTCTAGAGTCTGGACTCAGACTAGTTGCTTCCGCATGTGCTTGTATGACTGTATGACTTGAGTGTCGGGTCATGTGACCCCTACCTGTATGGATATGTTATGTATGGCTCCCTGGAGCCTTTAAATAAAGTACTTGAGTTGTAGAGTTTTGTTGTGATGCCATGTTGTATGTACTCATATCGAGCATATTGTATGTATGATTGAAATGCTTGGTATGAGTGGGATCCGACAATCTAGTTGTTTGTCCTTCGCAGCCTTTCTTATGGGGAAATGTAGTCTAGTGCTCCTCGAGCCATAGTAGTCCGCTACAGCCCGGTTCACCGGAGTCCTGCTAGCCCAGCACTACTGTTCAGGACGCTTGACTGGCCGGCATGTGTTTCACTTCGTCCCTATGTCTGTCCCTTCGGGGAAATGTCACGCGGTGATCTCCGGAGTCCTGTCTAGCCTGCTACAGCCCGGGATTTCCCGGAGTCCTGTTAGCCCAGTGCTACAGCCCGGAATCACTCGTTGATGACCGACATGTTCGTTGTGATTCATGTATGCCTGTCTCCATAGGTCTGTGCCGCTTTGGGTTCACGACTAGCCATGTCGGCCCGGGTTCTCGGTCATATGGATGCTAGCAACATTGTCATATACGCGAGCCAAAAGGCGCAAACGGTTCCGGGCCATGGTAAGGCGACACCCGTGGGATACCGTGCGTGAGGCCGCAAAGTGATATGAGGTGTTACCGGCTAGATCGATGTGGCTTAGAATCGGGGTCCTGACAGCGTTGGCATCAGAGCCGGACTGCCTGTAGGTTCGTTCAGCCAAACTGGTCGATGTCAAGTCTAGAAATGCTTTAGTTATATGTAAGGGAATTGATTGTGGGAGGGAACGTAAGGTTCTTTTACTCCTTTACCCTATGCTTCTGATCTGAGTCATTCTCTTCTCATTCAACGTGGGTTAAGGACTAGGCTCTCTTCTTCTATCAGGTTCACGTGTTACTAATCCGCAGTAGCTCATAGGATTATTGTTACGAGTTTCAGTCCAGTTTCTACTATTTTAGTACGTGGCTATTTGAATCAGAACCTTGATATGATGCTGTTGAGCGGTATTGTGAACTGTTGTGGATGTCTCAAATCTTTTTCTGAGCATTTACAGCCGTTATGCTGCCCAATTTTCCCTAGGAATTCTGATGTCTTTGTCTTGTGGTTGTGCTTTCAGATGGCCAACCAGCCTCAAAATCAAGTGGTTCGCCTGACCAGGTGCCTCGACGTGCCCGGTCATACTGCTATGTTGGTCCGGGTTATGATCGAGACAGGATACCGTTGGTATCCCGAATACACTGTTGAAGAGCAGTTCCGCGACTTTAATCAAAGCCAGTATTTATGCACCGTCAGGATATTTCCTTCCTATCCTGGATCTACCGAGCCCCTTCACTGTTCCTATGGACTCGGAGTTACCATTGAGATGGCTGTGCAGGATGCTGCCTATTCCATGATGACCATCTTGCGAGTCCGGACTGGCCTGCTTCGGAACACTGACTTCCGTTACATGCCAGCTTCACTTCCGGGAGCGCAGGGGTATCTTCAGGCTATCTATGCTGACTCCACTCAGGAGGACTCATTAACTCGTACTACCGCTGAGATACTCGAAGATAAGGACCGAGAGAATCGGGCCTTGAGGCTGGAGCTCTTTAATACCCGTGCTGATCATTGGGCCACATTGACTCGGTTTGCACCCGCGGTGCAAGCTGGATGTATGGATACCAGGGATCTGTATCCTGTGAGAGCAGCTCTGCCAGACATGGTGGATTGGCGTGATGTGGGAGGCATCACCCCACCCCTTGGTCCCCGCAGGCCACCGTTTGTTGGTCCAAGACCTTATCCTAGCCCCTATGGTCCACAGGCTCCTCAGGACCGTCTGTTTCCGGATGATCACGTTGAACTTCCAGGCTATGGAGGTGACTTCTATGAGGACTACTACGGAGCTATCTGAGTTAGTAGTAGTACCACCAGTATTGTAGTAGTTGTATCTCCACTGTCCTGTGTGACTTGTGGAATACGACTTGGTGTGTAATCGATTCCGGAGGTGTAGACAAATCATGTATAGGGACTCGGAATGCCTCCGATGAGATGTAACGTCTACCTTCATAGTTGTACTGTAGCATGGGCTTGTACTAAACTATGTATGACGAGTATGACCGTTGGTGTATATATGGCAGTTTTATATTACCATGGCATACAAATGAGCATCTCTGCATTCCGTGTTATCCTTTACATTCTGCACTTCCCTGTTAAGTTTGAGCTATCCTTGTCTAAACCGTTGTCTTGTTTCCTCCTAGGATGGTCAACACCCGCGGAAACCCTGCTGCCCCAGAGCAGGGGGAAGCCAATGCAGCTAGAGGTGAAAATTTGCCTCACCCGCCTTCCCTGGCCGAAGTGATGCTGGAGGCGGAAAGGAACAAGCGTGAGACCAACCGCCTGCTGGAGCGGATTGAGTAGAACACTGCATGCCACCCACGAAATGACTTGGTGTCAATCAACGACTTTATCAAGCTGTACCCACCAAAGTTTAACCATTCCGTCGAGCCCCTCGACGCGGATGATTCGCTTCGCAGCATCACCCACAAGCTACGTTCTGCCAACGTAGCTGAAGCCGACAAGGTTACCTATGCTGCTTATCATCTTGAGGGCCCCGCTAGCCATTGGTGGGAAAACTACGAAGCTATGCGCCCGGTCGGCCAAATCACTACCTGGGCTGAGTTCAGCGAGGCTTTCCGTGAGCATCACATTCCGGAAGGTCTCATGGATCGCAAGAGGGAGGAGTTCTGCAACTTCACCCAAGGAAGGCTGACTGTGGATGCATATAGCCGAGAATTTGGGAACCTGGCACGCTATGCTCCTGAAGAGGTTTCTACTGACGCCAAGAAGCAGGCAAGGTTCCGTAAGGGACTTAGCCCTGAGCTTCACCGCGATCTCCGTCTGCATGAGTGCACATCCTTCCAGAAGCTGGTCAATAAAGCTATCAGTGCTGAGACAGGCCAGACTAATTATGACGCTTCACGCAAGCACTCTCGTGATTTTGGGTCTTCCTCCGGCTCTGGAGCTCAGAAGCGCCGGGTGTGGATTCCAAGCACCGCACTGCCACCCAGATTCACCCCGAGGCCATCCTTTGAGGCACCTCGTCCCAACCAGCAATTTGCACCGTCCAAGCCCTATGGTGGCCCCGCTGCTAATGTTGCTCCACGCCCCACTATGGTAACATGCTTCAAGTGTGGAGAACCGGGTCACTATAGTCGAGAGTGTCCCCAGAACAATCCCAATCAAGCTGGAAAGTCCGTTGGCCGTGGTAAGCCCGCGGGAAAGACTTTCTACGCCAAGCCGGCCACTACTGCACGTGGCCATGTCAACTACGTCTCAGCCGAAGAGGCTCATGAGGATCCCAACGTCGTCCTTGGTACGCTCCTTGTTAACTGCCATCCGGCATCTGTTCTTTTCGATACTGGAGCATCTCATTCATTCATATCCGAGAATTATGCTCGGTTGCATAACACGACATTCTGTGACATGCCCACTTCCATGGTAATTCAAACTCCGGGTTCCAAATGGCAAACTTCTAGGGTAAGCCATGGGAACGAAATTCTTGTCGATAGGCTTGTTTTCCTTGCATCTTTAATAGCTCTCAAGTCCTCCGACATAAACATCATCTTGGGTATGGACTGGATGTCGGCTCATTATGCCAAGATTGATTGTGCCACTAGAACCGTTCAACTTATTCATCCCTCGGGCAAGACAGTTAATGTCTTAACTCGAGTGGCCAAGCGCCAACTTTACTCTCTCAATGCCAACCCTCTTCCAGACCTTGAGGACGTTCCGGTAGTCCGAGACTTCCCGGATGTGTTTCCGGAAGAACTGCCAGGTGTTCCACCTGACCGGGATGTCGAGTTTGTGATAGACCTTGTCCCAGGAACCGTTCCAATTGCTAGAAGACCCTACAAGATGGCACCCTTAGAACTAGCCAAGCTTAAGAACCAACTCGATGAGTCCTTGAACAAAGGGTTCATCCGTCCTAGCTCCTCTCCTTGGGCTTGCCCCGTCCTCTTCGTCAAGAAGAAGGATGGAACGGATCGAATGGTTGTGGATTACCGACCTGTCAATCTGGTCACCATCAAGAACAAATACCCGCTTCCCAGGATCAACGACCTGTATGATCAGCTCGCTGGATCCTCAGTCTTCTCCAAGATGGATTTGAGGCTGGGCTACCATCAAATCAAAATCAGAAACGGGGACATTCCCAAAACGGCCTTTGTTACTCGTTATGGCCAATACGAGTACACCGTCATGTCCTTCGGTTTAACCAATGCCCCGGCCACTTTCTCCCGGTTAATGAACTCGGTTTTCATGGAGTACTTGGACAAATTCGTCGTAGTATACCTCGATGACATACTCATCTACTCCAAGAATGAGGAGGAACATGCCGAACATCTAAGGCTGGTATTGACGAAACTTCGAGAGCATCGCCTTTATGCCAAATTCTCCAAGTGTGAATTTTGGTTGTCAGAAGTGACCTATCTAGGCCATGTAATCTCTGGTAAGGGTATTGCTGTCAATCCCGAGCGAGTTCAAGCCGTCCTTGATTGGACTCCACCTGAAACGGTCAAGCAAGTTCGGAGTTTCCTTGGCCTAGTGAGCTATTGCCGCCGCTTCGTCGAGAATTTCTCCAAGGTTGCTAAACCTCTAACTGAACTCCTCAAGAAAGATAAAAAGTTCGAGTGGACTCCGCAGTGCGAGTTCAGTTTTCAGGAACTGAAAAGACGCCTGACATCTGCTCCCGTACTGGTACCACCAGATTTCTCCAAGGACTTTATTATCTATTGCGACGCCTCGCGACAAGGACTAGGTTGCGTACTCATGCAAGATCGTCAGGTAATTGCCTATGCTTCACGGAAATTACACCAACATGAGGAAAATTATCCCACACATGATCTAGAGCTTGCAGCTGTAGTCCATGCACTCAAAACCTGGCGACATTACCTCCTCGGTAATCGTTGCGAGATCTTCACCGATCACCAAAGCTTGAAATATATCTTCACCCAACCAGATTTGAATCTCAGGCAAAGACGTTGGGTCGAGTTGATCTCGGATTATGACTTAGGAATAACTTACACCCCTGGCAAGGCCAATGTCATGGCCGATGCACTAAGTCGTAAGTCCTACTGTAACAACCTGATGTTACAACAAGGTCAACCACTTCTCCATGAGGAATTTCGCAAGCTTAATCTTCACATTGTTCCTCAAGGATTCTTGTCTACTCTGGTGGCGAAACCTACCCTTATGGATCAAATCATAGCTGCCCAAAAGCGTGATAAGGGCATATCCCCGATTAAGGAAAACATTGCTAGCGGAGTAGCTAAATGTTTTTCCATGGATGAGCAAGGTGCTGTCTTCTTTGAGAACCGCCTGGTGGTTCCCAAGAACCAACATCTACGCCATATGATCCTTAAGGAAGCTCATGAATCCCCTCTCACCATTCATCCCGGTAGTACTAAAATGTATCAAGACCTACGCCAGAGGTTTTGGTGGACTAGGATGAAGAGAGAAATCACTCAATACATTGCTAATTGCGACGTTTGTCGTCGTGTTAAAGCAGAGCATCAACGGCCTGCTGGCACCCTTCAACCTTTGGCTATTCCTGAATGGAAATGGGACAAAATCAGTATGGATTTCATCACTGGGTTTCCCAGGACCAAGAGGGGAAATAATGCCATCTTTGTCGTGATCGACCGTCTTTCCAAAGTAGCCCATTTTCTACCTGTTCGTGAGAGTATCACCGCTAGCCAGCTAGCTGACCTATACATCTCCCGAATAGTGTCTCTTCATGGTGTCCCATTGGAAATTAACTCAGACCGTGGAAGTCTCTTCACCTCTCGATTTTGGGAAAGTTTCCAAAATGCTATGGGAACTCATCTCTCCTTTAGCACCGCCTTCCATCCTCAATCAAGTGGTCAAGTAGAGCGAGTCAATCAAATTCTGGAAGATATGCTCCGAGCTTCTGTTATCTCGTTCGGAATGAGTTGGGAGAAATGCCTTCCATTCGCGGAGTTTGCTTATAACAATAGCTATCAAGCTAGTTTGGGCAAGGCTCCCTTCGAAGTTCTCTATGGACGAAAATGTCGAACGCCTCTTAACTGGTCAGAAACCGGGGAAAGACAACTCTTTGGCCCGGATATGATTCAGGAAGCAGAAGAGCAGGTTCGCGTTATTCGTGAGAAATTGAAAACGGCCCAATCTCGCCAAAAGAGTCAATATGATCGTAAGCATAAGCCTATGACATTTGAAATTGACGAGAAAGCTTACCTTCGGGTTACCCCGTTAAAGGGAACCCATCGCTTCGGTATCAAAGGCAAATTGGCTCCTCGTTACATTGGACCTTTTCGCATTCTTGCCAAACAAGGAGAAGTTGCCTACCAATTGGAACTACCTCCGCATCTTTCCAGAGTTCACGACGTCTTCCACGTTTCGCAACTCAGGCGTTGCTTCGCGGATCCTATCCGTGGAGTGGACCACGAAACGCTTGATTTACAAGATAACCTCTCTTATCGGGAATACCCCGTTCGTATCCTTGATCAAGCCGAGAGTACCACTCGACGTCATAATATCAAGTTTCTCAAGGTTCAATGGTCACACCATTCCGAGGAAGAAGCCACTTGGGAAAGGGAGGATCGTCTTCGACTCGAGTACCCCGCCTTCTTCCCAGATGATCCTAAATCTCGGGACGAGATTCTATTGAGTGGGGGTGAGTTGTCACACCCTAGCTAGCTTATGCATTAGAGTGTGCATCATGTTACCTCCATCAGAAACTGAAATGGGGAAAGCAGAACCCCCAGCACCCCCCCCCTGAAATCAACTAGGGTTTACTAAAAATAAATTCAATGAACCTGAGATGCCCTTCAAATATGTTCACCCTCTTTGCCTTGGGTTAGAACCCTTGGGAAAAATGGTGCATATAATTTTAGGTCAACAAAAGGGGCATTGACTTAATTCATAAATATTTGAATTTGGGCATTTAAATACTATTAAATAATTCAAATGCTCAAATAATGTTGGAACTATTTTTGGGCCACTGAAATATTTCAGAAAGTGTCCATAAATATTTTCAGGATTTTATAAAATGATTTAGTATTTAAACTAAATCAAAACAGAATAACAGAAATAGAAAAACAAAAAAAAATAAAGAGGGAAAAGACCATGGGCCACTTACCTGGCCCAGCGCCAGGCCACCAGCGGCCCAGCCCACCAGGCCGATGCCAGTCGTCCCCTAGCTCCTGCCAGGAGGACGAAGGGCGCGTGCCCGCGGTGCGCCAGCACGCGCGCGGCCACCGACGGCCACCTCCTGCTTCGGCCGCCTCCCCGACGTCGCTATGGACGCCACGCCCCCCTGGCCCTCTCATTCCCCCTCCCCGTGCTCATCCCCTCCTCTGGCTCTCCCTCTCTCTTCCCCGAGCGAAGCTCGTCGCCGCCGTATGCCGTAGACGCAGCCCCCGTGCTCCCCTTGCCCTGCCGCTGAGCCCAGAAGCACTGCCGTGTCTTCCTCGTCCTCCCCACCGAGCTACGCGAGCCGGGAGAGCCTGGAACGTCACCACCACCGTCATCTTCAACCTCGGCCGCCCGAGATCCTCGCCGTCGATTCGCGCCGTCAAGGTCGCCCCCGAGCCCGCTAGCCACCCCTACGGCACCGCTGTGAGCTTCCGGTCCCTTTCCCCTTAGCCACGCCGTTGATTTCGCCCCGTAGCTGTTGCCCCGCGAGCCCCCGAAGCTCGCCGCCGTTGAGCCTCGACGCCGTCGTGGCTACGGCCGTGCAAGCACGCGTCCGAGCGCACCACCGCCTTCAACGCGTCCCCAGGAGCCTAACGCACTCACCCGTTCGACCTGCCGTGCCCCCTAGTGCCAACCCCAACTATACCCGAACTCCGGTGGCCGCAAAAGAGCTCGCCGCCGTCAGCTCCGGCCACCCCCGCACCTCCCGTTGGTCTCCCTAGATGCGCACGAGCACGAGCTCCTCCCTGGTGCCCCCAGCGCGCCAAACCATCGCCTGTAGCGAAATCCCGACGCGGACGCCGCCGCGATCTGAGGTCGCCGGCGGCTAAACGCCGGTAGCCGACGTGGCCGTCATTAGCGGCTAACTAACCCACTAACCACCCCTCTAGAGTCACTGCCATGTGGGCCCTAGTGCTTAATTAGTTAGTTAACTATTCTGTTAGGTTAGCACCGGTCTCAGGAGGGCCCCACCTGTCAGTTTGACTTTGCCACGTCACAGTTGACCTGGTCCCACACGTCAGCCACAGAAATCAACTAGAGTCACTGACCAGTGGACCCCACTGGTCGGGTTTGACCTGGACACCGCCTTTGACTTGCTGATGTCATGCTGACGCAAGGCTGACGCAGTAACTCTTTTCTGGATTTAATTTTATATAGAAAATTCCAGAAAATACCCAAAACTTCAAAAATTCATAGAAATTCAACCATAACTCCAAATGAGACAAATTATATATGAAAAATTATCAGGAAAATTCAAGGAATCCATCTGTACCATTTTCATGCATGTTTGAACAATGTTTGTCCTCTGTTTTGGACAAAACAAATAAAGGGCATTTAAATAATCATATATGGGGTTGGAATTTGAATCTTGTACTCAAACCAACTCCATTTAAATCATAGCTAGTTGCATAAGCTCAAGACACATCCATATTGCCATGTCATAGCATGCATCATATTGTTGCATATCGTCATGTGTTGATTGTGCTCGGTTGTGTTCTTCGTGGTAGGTTCTGCCTCCGAGGATATTCACGAGTATCCAACTGAAGGGCAGTATCCCGTTACCACTCCATCAGGCAAGCAACCATTGATCATTCCGATACAACCCATGTTCTCGCTCCTGCTCTTGTTTACTGCATTAAGACAACACGATTCAAACTGCTGTGTGCTACGGTAGTTGAACCCTTATCCTCTGCATGACCTGTCATTGCCACAGTAACTAGATGAAACCCACTAGCATGTGTAGGAGTTGATTGAGCCATGTTTTGTGATTCCTACCTTGCTATGCCTACTATGCTCAGAGTTGTGTCAGGTCTGGTTCATCTGGGAGATGGGCTAGAGTGAAATGCTTGTGCCAGTAATATGTGGGATGTGTTGAACATGTTTTGGTAAAGGTATCGATGAGAGGCCATGTAGGAGTACATGGTGGGTTGTTTCATTGAAGCCGTCCCTAAGAACTGAGTTCTGTATGCGTGAATTAAGATTCAGCTACTACCACACATTGGGCCCTGAAATATGACCCCGCTCGACTTACCGACCCCTCTCGCCTCAATCCAGGAGTTGCAACTAGTTTCTGGTGTTTGTAGGATATGTGTTGGCGGCCGTGCGTAGCGCTGACCCTAGGGGTGGGCTATGTTGCGGTAGATACACCGTGGCACGGTGTACCGAGTCACCCGTTTGGTGTCTCGGGAACCCTGTTCACATCGTTCGGGGCCGTTGAGGACACCCCGGCCGGATTTCCTTGCGGATGGAACCTGAATAGGCGATGACCCTGGACTAGAGACTTGTGAGGTTAGTCAGGTCGTGGTCTACACCCACGTCGGTTTTCGCTTGAAGTCTGCCGAGCACATTTCGTGTGCAGACGCTAAGTGGTGGAAACATGTGTGACGAAGTACACCCCTGCAGGGTATGAAACTATTCGAATAGCCGTGTCCGCGGTAAAGGACTACTTGATTGCATATACAGTTCATAGACAAGTAAATGGATACTACTAAAAGACTCAAGATAAGTGTGAGTACCGAGGATGGCTCCCTCGCAGGATACGAGGGAGGACCCACGGTGGAGTATTGTGATGGTGAGTAGTGGACTCGTGTGCGAAAACTATTTTGCTAAAAGATTCCGTAGGATAGCTTAGCCAAGAGTCAAAGCTGGCTTGCTGCATAAACCCCACCACCTTCTTGAGAATGAGCATGTACAGTAGGTTCTGATGTAAGACTTGCTGAGTACCTTTGTACTCATGTTTGCTTATTTATTGTTTTCAGACAACAACACTGCCCCCTCCGATGGGTTTTACGTAGATCTTGACATCGACGAGTGACTAGCCACCCAGGTGGTGATCCAGGCCATGGAGGGCCCTATGTAGATAGACAGGCTTCGAGAAGCCTTCTTTCTTTCTAGAGTCTGTACTCAGACTAGTTGCTTCCGCATGTGCTTGTATGACTGTATGACTTGAGTGTCGGGTCATGTGACCCCTACCTGTATGGATATGTTATGTATGGCTCCCTGGAGCCTTTAAATAAAGTACTTGAGTTGTAGAGTTTTGTTGTGATGCCATGTTGTATGTACTCATATCGAGCATATTGTATGTATGATTGAAATGCTTGGTATGAGTGGGATCCGACAATCTAGTTGTTTGTCCTTCGCAGCCTTTCTTATGGGGAAATGTAGTCTAGTGCTCCTCGAGCCATAGTAGTCCGCTACAGCCCGGTTCACCGGAGTCCTGCTAGCCCAGCACTACTGTTCAGGACGCTTGACTGGCCGGCATGTGTTTCACTTCGTCCCTATGTCTGTCCCTTCGGGGAAATGTCACGCGGTGATCTCCGGAGTCCTGTCTAGCCTGCTACAGCCCGGGATTTCCCGGAGTCCTGTTAGCCCAGTGCTACAGCCCGGAATCACTCGTTGATGACCGACATGTTCGTTGTGATTCATGTATGCCTGTCTCCATAGGTCTGTGCCGCTTTGGGTTCACGACTAGCCATGTCGGCCCGGGTTCTCGGTCATATGGATGCTAGCGACATTGTCATATACGCGAGCCAAAAGGCGCAAACGGTTCCGGGCCATGGTAAGGCGACACTGTGGGATACCGTGCGTGAGGCCGCAAAGTGATATGAGGTGTTACCGGCTAGATCGATGTGGCTTAGAATCGGGGTCCTAACAGCACTGAACGTACGGCACCTCCGCGTTCAGCACACGTTCAGCTCGATGACGTCCCACGAACTCTTGATCCAGTTGAGGCCGAGGGAGAGTTCCGTCAGCACGACAGCATGGCGACGGTGATGATGAAGTTACCGGTGTAGGGCTTCACCTAAGCACTACGACGATATGACCGAGGTGTGTAACTATGGAGGGGGGCACCGCACACGGCTAAAAGATCAACTTCTTGTGTGTTCTAGGGTGCCCCCCTGCCCCGGTATATAAAGGAGGGAGGGGGAGGCCGGCCGGCCCTAGGGGCACGCCCAAGGAGAGGGAGTCCTACTAGGATTACCAATTCTAGTAGTAGTCCTCGACAACGCCCCCCTTTCCCTTGTCCAATTCGGACTGCAAGGGGGGCTGCCCTCCTCTCTCTCCAACAAGGCCCATGGTTGCCCATTAGTTCCCCCGGGGGGTTCCGGTAACCCCTCCTACACTCCGTTTTTTACCCGAAACTATCAGGAACACTTCCGGTGTCCGAAAAACATGGTCCAATATATCAATATTTATGTCTTGACCATTTCGAGGCTCCTAGTCATGTCCGTTATCTCATTCGGGACTTCGAACAACCTTCGGTCATCAAATCACATAAACTCATAATACAAATCGTCATCGAACGTTAAGCGTGTGGACCCTACGGGTTCGAGAACTATGTAGACATGACCGAGACACATCTCCGGTCAATAACCAATAGCGGAACCTGGATGCTCATATTAGATCCTACATATTCTACGAAGATCTTTATCGGTCAAACCGCATAACAACATACATTGTTCCCTTTGTCATCGATATGTTACTTGCCCGAGATTCGGTCGTCGGTATCATCATACCTAGTTCAATCTCATTACCGGCAAGTCTCTTTACTCGTTCTGTAATGCATCATCCCGTAACTAACTCATTATTCACATTGCTTGCAAGGCTTATAGTGATGAGCATTACCGAGAGGGCCCAGAGATACCTCTCCGACATTCGGAGTGACAAAATCCTAATTTCGATCTATGCCATCTCAAAAAACACCATCGGAGACACCTGTAGAGCATCTTTATAATCACCCAGTTATGTTGTGACGTTTGATAGCACACTAAGTGTTCCTCTAGTATTCGGGAGTTGCATAATCTCATAGTCATAGGAACATGTACAAGTCATGAAGAAATCAATAGCAATAAACTAAACAATCATAGTGCTAAGCTAAAGGATGGGTCTTGTCTGTCACATCATTCTCTAATGATGTGATCCCGTTCATCAAATGACAACACATGTCTATGGCTAGGAAATTTAACCATCTGTGATTAACGAGCTAGTCAAGTAGAGGCATACTAGGGACACTCTGTCTGTCTTATCAATTCACACATGTACTAAGTTTCTGGTTAATACAATTCTAGCATGAATAATAAACATTTATCATGATATAAGGAAATATAAATAACAACTTTATTATTGCCTCTAGGGCATATTTCCTTTAGTCTTCTCCAGCGTCGGTGCCGAGCTTGGAAGGTAGTCTAGGAGTGGATGCAGATTGTGGTCTGCATCGACGACATCTAGAAGACGGAACACGTGCTGGGTTCGTGGTTGATGGATGGCAGGTAGGGTTTCCTCTTCCAGCGTATTAGCCGTGGCGGGGTGCCAGATCTGAAGTTCGATGGCGTGTCTAGGGTGTTGCCCCGGTCTGAATCATTCAACAACAATGGCTTCACCTTTGGTGAGCTACCTTGGAGGTCCGCAAAGCTCCATATCAGTGATGGACTCTCGTCGAGCTTGGATGAAAAGGTGATCCATCATTTTTTCCTTTGGTGGTTGTTGTGGTGGTGTTGGAGGCAGGTGATGGGAGTTGGTGTCAAGCTCAGAGACGTTCTGTTGTCTTTTCAGTTTTGTCATATCGCTCTTTACGTGACTTGTAATTTGATTTTTATGATATGAATGAGATATGTATTACCATGCAAAAAAGGGATGGTGCACTTCTATTTTCCGTGGTACTATTTTTGTGAAAAGGTTCACAGCTATTATAAAGATTCACCAAAAGCACAAAGCACCTCAAACATAATATCAAAGCACTTCTATTTTACATCAAGGTATGAGGACCACTCAAAGACCATTGCCGCCGCCAAAACGAGTCGCCGATGCTCCGTTGTCGCCGCTCCCATACCGGAGCCGACCTGACCTTGTTGATGACAACCGGGAAGTCTTCGTGCATAGACCCATAAGGACCGGCGCTCTAGAGCCGCAATCGTTGATGTTGAATCAATGAATTGATCTGAAAAACTTGACACCAAATATCATCGTTGTGTACGCATGGCAAGAAACTCTAACATCGCCACCCCAAGGAACTGGCAGAAATCTTCACCGGAGCTCCATCTAATCCGCCTCAATAGGCAAACTTGAGGAGGATCGGAGCACCGAAGACCGACTCAAAGAAGGACCGCCGCAATCCTTCCAAACGTGGCCCCTCCGAGGACTAAAAACCTACCTATCTACTAGCAGGAGCCAAGATAGCAGGATTATCCTCCCCGCCTCCGGCAGCGGGAGCGGCAGGCGTCTGACGAACACGGCGGTGTGCGCGAGAAGATGTGGTCTTAGTGCGTGTTATGCGGCTTGTGGTGGCAGATCCAATGAATCTTCCCCAACTTCATTGGATGGAGGAACCGTTTCTAGGCTAAGGAGCATGGGCATGGACCCGACCGACGCTCCAAAGCAACAATGGCCTTGCCGATTACGATGGGCCTCTTATTCGACTCAGAAAGCCAATTCGGCGAAGGTGCGACATCAGTTCATATGATGATGGCTTTCTGTGTCTCTCTCCGGCGTTTGTCTCGGCGGCGACAGTGGGCGGCTATAGGTGTTGGGCTTGGTGTGCTCAGGGACTCTCAGGGGATTGATTGCAATCTTCATTATTTGTGAGGGTCTATTTTGCACTTGTGTTGGGACTCATGTCCTCTCGTGTTCTGTATTTGTTTCTTGGTTATGTACTTCTTTATTTATTGATAACATGCGGTACTCTAAAAAAGAGGTTTCACCCTACATCATATGTTTAGGCAGTTTTAATTTCAGGGGTAAGTGGGGTTGGCTAGTGAGGGAAGTGCGATACCATGGCTAGTGGGGTTGATGCCTGCTGCTGTGTGTAGAAGAGGGGATCCAGAATAGAGAGAGGAGGGGAGATTCAGAGGAGATGGATGCGGATGGCCGGTCGCCTCTGCCGCTCGTCTTCTACAGTCCTTCTCCAGTTCTTCCCCCTTCTATTTTCCACCTCGGACTCAGAAGATTAATGAAGCGGAAGCGGAATCGCTATCTTTTTGCCGCGGAAAGGAGAGGGCGCCGCGCCACTTCGCGTGCTCTTTTCGTGCCAGGATTTTTTCCGAGAGGTCTGACTGGATGCAACGAATCCTCTGGAATAGGGTAGTTAGTAATAAAATCCTCAGGATTTTGTAATCTCAATTCCTGTAAACCGAATGACCAGTACAGGAAAAAATCCTGAGATCTAAAATCCTGTAAAAATCCTATAAGAATCCTATGAAACGAATGAGGCCCAAAGACAGAATTGAATTATGAAAATAACTGCCAATGAACCACACTACAGAATGCAGTCATGGAGCTGCTTCTCCAGTCAAGTGGTCTTGAATGGCTCCATAAAATCGCAGATAAACAGCTATCTGGATTTAGGTAAGCCCTGTGCTGAAAATCAAGTACCAAAACTAATTTAGGACCGTTTGTTATCAGTAATGTACTTGCTTGTTGCCAGATTTGCCAAGGCGAGCAAGCCTGTTCTTGTGTACTCGGATGAGACTCTGGCCTACACATTTCGTGCTCTTTCGAAGGAGAAGACAGGAGTTGCAGTCGTCGACCGAAAAACTCGGTGTTTGATTGGAATGATTCAGTGCAGCGATGTTTACCTGCTGTTGGACGATAGCTCCTTGTTCAGCAATAGAAAGCAATTTTTCTTCTCTTTTTCTTCTCATCCCACTCAATGTTTGGCTGATGATAACTTTTGTAACAAATAAAGAGCATGATTGGTTTGATGTCAATATTTGGCTAGCCAAATGTTGGCATTGCCAAATATTGGCAATACCAAGACTTGCCAAATGTTGGCAACTTTATGTGAGATAGGCAAGACAACTTGTTACCCAACCAATGAGTAGCTAATATTTGGCACAATACCAAACATTGGCATGCCAATTTTGGGCACCAAACCAATTATGCTCAAAATTGCATGTTTCTTATCAGGATCATGAGTGCTGAGGAATTCGTCAAGCTGAAGAACAAGGATGACAAATGCAGCACGGAGCATTCATCGGAATCTGAGGGCCAGAGCGTCCCCAGCCTCAGAAGCAAAGTGCAACAACCTGTTGTAACAACCCGGAGGTCCGACACCCTAAAGCAAGCAATGGAGAATCTAGCGGCCTCGGGAAGCAGCTGCAGCTTCATCGTGGACGAGCAGGGGCACGTGGAAGGAGTCGTGACGCCAAGAGATGTCATCTCTGTCTTCTCCCCGCCGTGCATGGACTCGAGGATCGATGGGGGCACCTTCTTCTCGGCCGCGCTTGAGCAGGCCGGCTGCCGCGTTGAGAATGGACAAATGATCAGGAACTCTTAGGCTCTTAGCTAGTGATGATCGGATAGATTGCGTTTCGTTAGGGCAGAGTGCAGATAACTAACTCATCAGTTGATCTGTTTGCTCTTCACTAATAGGAGTATTTGGCACTGTCAAAAGTTACTGTCACTCTATTCTTTTTGGTTAGTACTACTTGTTCACAAAAGATAAATCAGCAGTTCATAATGACGGTGGACATAATGTAAGAGGAGAGAATTGGTGGAATCGTTTCTTGTATTGCTGAGCCGGGCAAGTATATATTGTGTGCATGTCTTGTAGGACAAAAAGGCATTGTAAAGATAATACAGGAGGGATATGGATCGACTAAGGCAACTTTAACTGATCCCCTATCTGGCGCTAAGAGATGATAAATTTGGTTATCCTCCCTTATGCCGCACCTAGCCGATTCCCTAAACCTCCTAAGGGGGATAAATTATCCTCCACTGTCAAAAAAGCCCTAATCTCCCTAAATATGCTCGTGCCGCTTGCGGCTGAGAAAAACTCCCGCCCCCTCTGTCATGTCGCAGCCATCGCCAACCCCCGCCGCCACCACCGATGACCGACCTGGCCGTCAGAAGTGGAGCCAGGACCATTCCTCGACCCCGCCGGCCACCGCAGCCCGCACCGAAGAAGAGCTTGGGGATAAAAAAAGTCCACCGGGTTCAAGCTCCGGCTACAACTGCGACAAAGGTCGTCGGGGTGGAGAGCACCTCTCTGGCAACGGCCCGCTGCTCCTTACGGTGCTGAAAGGGCTCGAACGGCGACGAAGGCGACATCGGCCCTGGCCGAGGAGGCGGCGAAGAAGAAGAATAATACATCGGCCCTAGCCGAGGAGGCGGCAAAGAAGAAGAAGAAGAAATTGACTCTGTTAGAGATACGATAGGCAAATCAACACGACGAAGAACGAAAAGCAATCAGGGGACACTAGATTTAACATGGAAAGCCCCTCCATCACGAAGGGGGGGATCACGAGCGCCAGACAATAAATCTTCACTCTATCGGGGGAGGTTACAAATGCCGGGGATTACAACTGATCAACTTGTCCCGTGCGGCGGCTTACAAAGGATATATATAACACAGGTGACCTAGGTCAATACTGATCCATACTTCCCGGGGGGCAGCCTACAGGCGACAGGCCTCGCTCCGCCCGCTTGTCAGAACTTAGCAATTCTTTTTATACTTGAATTTGGATCTCAACATAACAGACTCCGACGGCACGTGCGGCATCTCCGGCGACACCCACGGGCACTACTCCGGCGCGTTCGGCGTCGGCAGCCAGTAAGAAAGGTCACCGGCCCCAAGTGCTCGATGAAATGCCTACATGGTAAAAAAACATCTTCAACATTTCAGCCGATCGGTGCTTGTTGGTAGCTAGTGGTGATGTAGTTTCTTTGTTTCGTTGTTGTAGTGCGGAGATGAACACAAACGAATTCTTAGCTTCTTTGGAGTTGTCGGCCACGATGGGACTTGATGAGCTCTACTACGGCTCCATTTGTCACCATTTGGAGGTGGCCCAATACATGGAGCAAGAGGAGGTGGTCGGGGAAGAGGAGGTGGCCAAGGAAGAGGAGGAGGCCGATTAGGTGGTGGCCATTGGGGAGGTGACCGATGATGAAGAGGAGGTTATGGTGGTGACCGAAGCAAGCACGCAGCCGTCAAGGTCACGCACCGCCAACTACAATGCAAAAGAAGATGTTGCTCTTTGTGATGCCTGGATGAACATCCCCATGGATGCAATGATTGGAACGGATCAAACCAAGACTATGTTTTGGGAGAGAATTGCCGATCAACAACATATACATGCTATGTGTTGTGGTGATTTTGGATCAAACATTGTGTTTGAAGTCATGTCTTTTGGGTGAACTATGCATGTTTTATTTGAAAATCGTGATGATGAAACTATATGTTATGACGGTTATGTTATGCATGTTTGGATTTTAATGTTTTAATGATGTATATTGTGAAGTGTTTAAAGTTCATATGACTAAAACAAAAAGGCTATACAAAATATATTTTTTACTTCACTAAGTTTATGGGACCGGCTAGATGCGGCCACCTATAAATGAGGATGATTTTCCTACACTAATTTTACTTGACCAGAATACTCCACTAACTTATATGGGATTGTTTAAAGTTGCCCTAAACTGAATAATTAGAGCATGATTGGTTTGATATCAATATTTGGCTAGCCAAATGTTGGCATTGCCAAATATTGGCAATACCAAGACTTGCCAAATGTTGGCAACTTTATGTAAGATAGGCAAGACAACTTGTTACCCAACCAATGAGTAGCTAATATTTGGCACAATACCAAACATTGGCATGCCAATTTTGGGCACCAAACCAATTATGCTCTTAGGACACGGTTTTGAGAAGAACAACACGAATATGAAGGAAAAGTTGTGCCTTAAAAAGAAATTAGCCAAATAAAGAGTAAAAGTGGGTTCCCCGCAAAAAAAAGAAAGTAAAATTGGGCAGTACGCAATCTCCAAACCGTGAGAAGAAGTCACTCTATGAAACGTCTTGTCTGGCCCCGTCTCACATCTTTGAAATACCAGTAAAATAAATACTGAAATATGGTTTTCAGCTTACTAATACTCCTACTGTAAACTAATATAAGAGCATTTAGATCACTACTTTAGTATTCTAAACACTTTTATATTAATTTACGCAGGGAGTATGTTATGAGTTTTTCATCGGCCTCTTGGGGACGGCCGAGGATAAAACTCTTTGCCTCCGCGATGACATTTGGGACCCAGCCGAAAGGGTCTCACAGGAGAACGATGTGCTCGCTCTTGCTTTCCTTTCGGAGGAGATCGATAGAGTTGTGCTCGATATGAAATCGGACACGGCGCCAGGACCAGATGGGTGGCCGGTCGAGTTTTTCAAAAAAAATTGGCCTAACCTTAGGCATCTTTTCTATGCCATTGTGAATGGTTTTGCCTTAGGCACCGTCGACCTCGCTAGATTAAACTATGAGGCGATCAGCTTGATCCCCAAAGTGAAAGGGCCTTACAACATAAAACTCTTTAGGCTGATCACCCTGATCAATGTCCCTTTCAAGATTTGCGCGAAAGCTTACGCATCCCGCTTGGCGCCTGTCACACAACGGGTGATTAGCCCTAGTCAGACCGGGTTTTTAAAGCATCGTAACATTCTAGAAGGCCCTCTAGAGCTTCTTGAAATCGTTCACGAGGTTAAATGAACCAAGTTGAGAGGCATTCTTCTCAAGTTAGATTTTGAGAAGGCCTACGACCGCGTGAACTGGGAGTTCTTACGTGAGGTCCTCATCACAAAGGGCTTTGATGGGGGCTTTGTTCACCGTATCATGCACCTGGTGAGTAGTGGACACACGGCAGTGACCATCAACGGTGAAATGGGCAATTTCTTTCGCAACAAGCATGGCCTTAGGCAGGGGGTCCGAGCTCGCCTTTGATTTTCAATTTTGTTGCGGGTGCTCTAGCGGCTATGATTAAAAAGGCCAGGGTTGCGGGTCATATTAAAGGGTTAATCTCTGACCTCATCCCCGGTGGCGTGACTCACCTGCAGTACGCAGACGACACGATGTTGTTATTCGAGCCGGACGATCATAGCATTGTTTCGATTAAGTTATTGCTGCTAACTTTTGAGATATTGTCCGGGCTAAAGATCAATTTTCTCAAAAGTTAAGTGATCACCATAGGGATGGATGATCTCGAAAGTAGACGGGTGGCTAACTTGCTCAACTCTAAGCTTGGGAAGTTTCCGGTAAAATATCTAGGACTGCCAATTTCGCACAAGAACCTGACCTTAGCCGAATGGGCACCTCTTTATGGCAAAGTGGTGAATCGGGTTAGTCCGTGGAGAGGGAGGTTTATGTCTTCAGCCGCTAGGTTAATTTTGACCAATTCTAGCTTATCCTCCCTTCCTCTCTTTACAATGGGCTTGTTCCTCCTTGTCGATGGAGTGCACACCAAGCTTGACACACTGCGCTGAAAAGAGCATTTCCCTACTTTATGTTTTGGATGATGATGGCAACCCTTTGTGGTCTAATCGTGTGCTATATGTTTCAGGTTCTCGATGCTTAAGCCTACTTCGAATTGCTATTCTCTCTTGTAGGAAAAGATCGAAGACGGTGTCCCCTATGTTTTTTATCTCTTTGGTCGTAGGGAACCCGTACTATCAAGAGGGAATCCTCATTAGAAAGGACTGGGGGAATCTTTTCACGTACACCTTCATCACCCCTCCTTTGTCTTTATCAGGTGTGAAAGAGAGAGAGTTTTCCTTGTATCTTCCCTTATCTATTCCTGCTCACTGTTTCTGCCCAGCGGTTGTACCGCTCTCTGGAGCGGTTGTACCGCTGGGTCTTGTCGCTCATCAGCTTTGCTCGAGCGGTTGTACCGCTGCCTCCGGGCGGTGGTACCGCTACCAGGCTCTGCAAAAGCTAGGACGGTGGTTCCGGCCAAACACCACTCAAGTACCGCTCGCGCTTCTGGTTTGATGCGGTTCTTGGGCGGTAGTGGCCCGGTTGGTCCGGTCGTTCCTCAATGACCAGTACCACCGGTGTTCCGAGTGGTTCTTCCGCTCTGAACTTAGCCGCTCAAGAGCTCAAGGCCATGCGGTTGTTCCGGCCAGGCACCGCCCAAGTACCGGTCAAGCTCCTGTTTTGATGCGGTGGTTGTGCGGTGGCTAGGCGGTTAGTCCGGTTATTTTTCTTAGCCGGTACTACCACCTGCAGGTCCGGTTGTATCGCTTGGTAGGGTTCTGCAGATACACCATGAGTCCCGGTTGTACCGGGACGAGGACCGGTTGTACCGCTGCAGTACAAAAACGCAGTAACGGCTGGAATTTAGGGTTGCTATATAAGGGAGCTTCTCCCACCTACCACTTCTACCTTTGACCTCTCTCACTCCACCATTAATGCATTCCAAGCTCTCTTGCCCGATCTCTCTCTCTCTAGCCACTCAAACTTGTTGATTTTCTAGGGATTGAAGGAGGAGACCTAGATCTACACTTCCACCAAAGGATATTTGCTTCCCCCATACTTTCTTGTGTGGATTTTTTTACTCTTGGGTGTTTGAGCACCCTAGACGGTTGAGGTCACCTCGGAGCCATATTCCATTGTGGTGAAGCTTCATGGTTTTGTTGGGAGCCTCTAATTAAGTTGTGGAGAGAGCCCCAACCTTGTTTGTAAAGGTTCGGTCGCCGCCTTCAAGGGCACCCATAGTGGAATCACGGCATCTCGCATTGTGTGAGGGTGTGAGGAGAATACGGTGGCCCTAGTGGCTTCTTGGGGGGCATTGTGCCTCCACACCGCTCCAACGGAGACGTACTTCCTCTCAAAGGGAAGGAACTTCGGCAACACATCCTCGTCTCCATCGTCTCCACTCTTGGTTATCTCGTGCCTTTATTTGAGCAAGCTTATTTGTTTCATATCTTTTGCTTGCTTGTGTTCCTATCCTTGTTACATCATATAGGTTGCTCACCTAGTTTCATATCTAGACAACCTACTTTGATGCAAAGTTTAAATTGTTAAAGAAAAGCTAAAAATTGTTAGTTGCCTATTCACCCCCTCCCTCCTCTAGTCAACCATATCGATCCTTTCAATTGGTATCAGAGCCTTGTCTCTTTATTAAGTACTTTACCGTCCAAAGAGTATGGTTGATACCGTAGACGGTGTGGAGGAACACTCCGGTGTGAATCCAATCTCGTCTACGGGAGATGGGGGAACTTCGGTCTCTCGTGAGGAGTTCAATGTAGCCTTGGAGACATTGAAAACCTCCATGACGACCGAAGTTGAAAGCATGTTTACTAAATTTCTTGAGGGGCTTAAACTATCCACCGCACCATTGAAAGTGGGTGATCCCGCCAACAAGGTGTCGGATGCTATCCCCGACAAGGGGGAAGCTAGTAGTGAAAAGGCTCCTTCTTCTAGTGGCAAGAATGGCACCGGCATCTTTGCCCATGTGGAACCACCACTTGTTTATGGTGGACCGGTTCCTTCCACTCATTTGAATCATGCCAGTCCTCCCCCTAAGATTGTGAAAAATGAGGATTTTGATTCTTGGGTTTACCGCTTTAAACGTCATTTAAATCATGTGAACACTAACCTTTGGAGAATCATTAAAGAAGGTTCTATCCACATGATCCAAGCAACTTCACTCCTCGAGAAGCCGTGGACAATCAATTCAATGAGAATTCTCTCTTCATCATTCAAGATGCAATTCCACCCGAAGACCTACCTCATCTTCGTCCCTTCGCCTTGGCCAAAGATGCATGGCATTGTGTCGTGTCTCTCTACCGGGGAAGCGCAAGCATTCAACGCTCCAACTATGAAGTGGTACAAGATGAGGCCGATGAGTTTGCAATGAAGGAAGATGAAGAAACTCGTGAGCTTTATCGGAGAGTAACCAAACTCGCGGTCTCACTACGAGATCACGGGAGCAAGGACACGGATGACAATTGGATCAAGCGCAAATTCCTCAAGGCAATGATGCCGTACCACAAGGCCATGTCCTCCGTCATTTGTCAAAGACCGGACTTCCACACTTTGACCTCAAGCGAAGTGTTGGATGAGTTTGTGGCCATGAACATTTTGGACAAGACCGCCGACAATGCGGTGCTTCGTTCTCAACGGGCAAAGAAGCCTAACCTTGCTTTGAAGGCCAAGCTCCCTGTGGAAGAAGAAGAAGAGGAAGAAGAGGAGAGCAACCCCGAAGATACGAAGTATGCATATCATGAACACATGGCACTTGCTTCAAGGCAATTTTGGAGCAAGAAAAACTCGAGGCCCAACTTTAGCAAAAACAACTCGAGTGGCACAAGGGGCAAGCAACGTGTAAGGACTTGCTACAACTGTGGCAACGTGAGTCATTTCGTTGCGGAATGCCCGTATGAGAAGAGGGAAGACAATGGTAGAAAACTCATCCGAAAGGACAAGGCCAAGTCGTTCCCCAACAAGAACAACTTCACCAAGAAGACTCCTCCCAAGGCTTTGGTTGTGCAAGAAGAGTACAATGAGGATGATGAGGATGATGAAGATGATGAGTCGGTTGCCATGGCCTCTGTTGCCATTGCAACAACGTCACGGGTGTCTCTCTTCGACTCACCCAACGAGAGCATCACCGCCAAGTGCCTCATGGCTAAAGCCACCAACAAGGTAACCTCCAACATAAAAACTACCATCATTAATCATCCTTCCCCAACGGATAGCATTAATGAACTTGAGGGAGCTAATGGGGAGGCTAACGAGTTTGAGGCCTTTATGGGCAAACTCAAGGGAAAATCCAAGAAGCACTTTGTTGCTCTCTTGGAACAACTTGGTGAGGCCAATGACATGATCGAGGCTCACGAAGACACCATATCTAAGATGGAAGGGCATAGTCGTGACTATGCCGATGAAATTTCGGATCTTTCCAATGCTCTTGAGGAAGAGCGTGGTCTTCGTTTGGCTCTTGAGGAGTCACACAACATTGATCATGCTAAGTTAGAGAAAGATTATGATCATGTCCTCGTTGTTTCTCGTGTGCTAAATTCCGAGAAGGCCAAACTCGGGGTTGATCTTGCTAGACTCAAAGAGGAGTTTGATATACTTGACAAGGCCCACAGGGCCTTGAAGGGTATTCACGCTAGTCTCAAGGAGTCTCATGATCAACTCCAAGTGAAGCTAACTAAGGAGAAAGCAACTTTTCCTCATATGGTTTTAATTGATAATGCAAATGCTACTAACCCGTGTTGTGAGCATATACATCTTGTTGAGGAAAATGCTAAGTTGAAGGAGCAACTTGAGAGAGGTCTTGCGACTTGCATACAAGGCAAGAAGAACCTCAACGATCTCTTGATCAACCAAAAGGGAGGTGTGGCTAAGGAAGGGGTTGGGTACGTGCCCGACTCCAAGAACAAGAAGAAGAATGACAAGACCAAATGACCTCCTCCCCTCATGCAAACCTTTGTGAGGGAGGGAGAGAGTGTCCCCGAGGAGAAGAAGAAGAACAATGTCAAGAAGGGCAATGTCACCCCTCCAACAAAGCCGGTGATTTTAATCCTTCTTATGTGTTATGCCGTGCTAGTGATGGGCATGTTTATGCCAAATTTGTTGGTTCTCTTGATGAGTACATTGAATGGTCTATTTGGGTTCCTAAGACCCTTGTTACTAACATCAAAGGACCCATTACAAAATGGGTATCTAAAACCAAGCATTGATCTCTTGTAGGTGTTTGCTTCCGGTGGTGGATCACGGTTGCTCGATAGCGGAGCCACAAATCATATGACCGGAAGCAAGGACTTGGTGGTGGACGTGCACAAAGTTCCATCTATGCCCACCAATGTCGAGTGGGGTGACGCCTCATCCTCTAAGGTATTGGGACTTGGCAAGGTGGTCATCTCTCATGATCTCACGATCGAGAAGGTCATGCTTGTTGAGTCCCTTGCATACAATTTACTTTCCGTTCGTCAACTTGCAATCATGGGCTTTGCCACTTTCTTTGATATCGATACCGTGGCCCTCTTGTGGAGCAAGACTCTTAAAGTAGCTTTTGTTGGGCATGTCGAGAACGGTCTATATGTGATTAACTTTTCGGAGCGACCCACTAAGACCGCGACATGCCTAATGGCTAAAGTTGATGTGGGATGGCTTTGGCATCGCCGTTTAGCCCATGTCAATATGAGATCTTTGCAAAGTCTTCTCAAGGGGGACCATGTCCGTGGACTAACGAATGTTAGTTTTGTTAAAGATCGTGCTTGCAGTGCCTGTATCGAAGGAAAGCTACATGAGAAGGCTCACATGTAACACCCTCGATGCGACTATATCTCCCACGTGTCGACGCACGACTTAGAGGCATAATCACATTGAAGGCATATGTCGCAAGTCAGGCAATCATCACAAACATCCCATGTAATATAGATAATGAAAAGGGATAGCATAGTTGGCTTACACTCGCCACGTCAATCAAGTACATAAATAACATACATCACCCAAACACTCATGGCCTGACTACGGCGCCAAAATAAAAGACAACCCAACAAGCGACATGGTCCCGATCACCCCAACTGGGCACCACTACTGATCATCAGGAAAAGAAACATAATAGCGCTGAGAGTCCTCGTCGTACTCACACTTGAGCTCAAGCGCGCCATCTGGAGCTATATCATCAGGCCATGCATCTGGTGTAATAGTAATCTGTGAGCCACAGGGACTCAGCAATCTCGCACCCTCGCGATCAAGACTATTTAAGCTTAGTAGGTAGGGTAAGGTAAATATATGTGGAGCTGCAGCAAGTGACTAGCATATATGGTGGCTAACTTATACGCAAAAGAGAGCGAGAAGAGGAGGCAAAGCGTGAGCGAGAAACTAGAGAGCAACCTGCGCAAACATTACTCCAACACCGTGTCCACTTCCCGGACTCCGCCGAGAAGAGGCCATCACGGTAACACACTCAGTTGATTCATTTTAATTAAGTTAAGGTTTAAGTTATCTACAACCGGACATTAACAAATTCCCATCTGCCCATAACCGCGGGCACGGCTTTCGAAAGTTCAATCCCTGCAGGGGAGTCCCAACTTAGCCCATGACAAGCTCTCTCGGTCAACGAAGGAATAGACCTCCTCCCGAGACGTTCCGATCAGACTCGGTATCTCGGTTCTTCAAGACACTTCGACAGGTTAAAACAAGACCAGCAACACCGCCCGAATGTGCCGACAAATCCTGATAGGAGTTGCACATCTCGTTCTTAGGGCACACCCAGATGAGCCAGACGTCGGGTAGGCCAGCCCAGAGTTGCCCCTGGTAGCCCCGGACATCGCTCGGTTGGACCAACACTCAAAGGAGCACTGGCCCAGGGGGGGTTTAAAGTCAGATGACCCTCGGGCTCTGGAAACCCAAGGGAAAAGAGGCTA
The DNA here is from genome assembly GCA_034509565.1 of Triticum monococcum. Classification (NCBI taxonomy): domain Eukaryota; kingdom Viridiplantae; phylum Streptophyta; class Magnoliopsida; order Poales; family Poaceae; genus Triticum; species Triticum monococcum. The sequence continues at coordinate 484,833,528 of CM067843.1, forward strand.
GGTGGCAAATGGTAAAACCAAGGTTGGGCATTGCTGGAAAAGCTTTAATCAAGACGAACTATCAAGGGGTTCCCATTATAACCCAAACGCGTAAGGAACGCAAAATCCGGGAACGTAACACCAATATGACGGAAACTAGGGCGGCAAGAGTGGAACAAAACACTAGGCGAGAGGCCGAGCCTTTCACCCTTTACCAAGTATATAGATGCCTTAAGATAACATGGCAATATAATGATATCCCAACAAGTAAATAAATGTTCCAACAAGGAACGGTCTCCAATCTTCACCTGCAACTAGCAACGCTATAAGAGGGACTGAGCAAAGCGGTAACATAGCCAATCAACAGTTTGCTAGGACAACGGTGGGTTAGAGGCTGAACATGGCAATTTGGGAGGCTTGAAAGCAAGTGGTAGGCATTGTAGCATTGGCACAGCAAAAGAGCGAGCAAACTAGCATAGCAAAGATAGTAGTGATTTCGAGGGTATGATCATCTTGCCTGCAAAGTTGTCAGAGTTGACTGGATCCTCGAAAGCAAACTCAACGGGCTCCTCGTTAGTGAACTCGTCTCCCTGCTCTACCCAAACAAGATAAACAAGCAACAAGAACACAATCAACCACGTGCAAGGATCAAACAAGATGATGCAAACATGGTATGCTATGCGGGATGCATATGCAAGATATGACAGGAAATGCATGAACTTGGCCTCAACTTGGAAAACTAAGTGTGCCACTGGAAAGATGTGATGAAATCGCTTGAAAACGATATAAAGATCACCGGAATCGGAGTTACGGTTTGGAAATGGCAAGCGATTCAAATATGACACCGGTCTGCGATTTACAGCAAGTAGGCATCTAAATGCAATGAGATAAACATGCTACGGCACTCAAACATGGCAACAAAATACATGGCAGGGAAGCATTCAAGATTCTTAACAAAAGTCTAGCACTGAGCTACGGCCAATTCATCCATTAGGAGGTTCAAACAAGCATGGCAAAAACGCAAATGGTAAACAGATCTCAGACTTAGTGAAATTAACACTTGTCTGAAATTTCGGATCATTTAGCCCTCTTCGGAGCAACAAAACAATATGCTACAGGACCTGAACATGACAAGGTAAGACATGGCATGGAGCTACTCAACAAGCTTAACAAAAGTCCCTTAGTGACCTTGAGCCAAAAGGGATCACAAAATATACTAACAAGCACACGAACATAGCAAGAACATAATCAGTTTTCAGACTTAGTGAAAACTGGGACATGCTGGAATCATAACTCAAGTAGGCATGTTTACGAGCTCGATGCACTCACCACGGTGCAAGTCATGGCAAGACAAGCATACATCCATTAGGAAGGCACAAAATGCAAGCTATACATGGCAAGAACAATGGCATAGCATGCACGGATCAACTACAAACATCGGCAAAATCGCAAACAAATAGACGATCTGCCCAGATTCACAACAAAGCAAAAGTAGAGCTCGATTGACTCAAGCTAGGGTACTCCATATATGCAAACAAAGGCATGGATGGATAGAGCACTACAATATTAACAAAATTCCTTTACTGATCATCCTCAAAAGAGGCACGGATCGCTAGGAAACAAACTGAACATATGGCATCATGAACTAAACAATCCCAGGACTTAGTGAAATTACTAAGTCCCTGAAAATAGATTTACCAGGTGCCTCACTTTGCAATCTTGCACTAGGCACCACACACATCACAAAAATACATGGGTTGCACCTTTGGAAAGATGACAAAACCCTTAACAAAACATATGTAGAACTCATGGGCATATCATGCACACAATAATCATGGAAAAAATGACAAATGTCTAAGATGGAGTAGCAGATCTGACAATTAACTCAAGTAGCCCTCTTCTAACAGCATTTCGGGCATCAAGATGAAATCAAATGAAAATGATGCAATGGAATGAAATGATGTACTCTTTGAGACGAACATTTTGATATGCTATATGCATGAATCGGAGCTACGGATGCGGAGATATAGCAAGATGAATATGGGCACATGGATCTGGAATTCTGGGACTTAGACGAAAAAAACAACCTCCTAGGGTTTACTGTAGCTCCGATCTCAGATCTGGCGCACGGAGATCGAGGATCGCCGAAGGAGCACTGTAGACGGCCGGAGTTCGTCGAGGGCGTCGCCGGAGTGGAGAGGAGACCGGAGCCGGGCCGGATCCGGTGTGGGGGAAGGCGGCGAGCGGCGCGGACGCCGAGGCGGCGCTGCAGCGGCGGGGACTGGCTGGGCGGCGTGCGGCGGCGCGGTGCCGGCGCGGTGGCGACGAGGATCCGGCGAGCGGCGCGGGAGGAAGGAGGAGGCACCTCCCCGGGCGCTCGGGCGGCGAGGCGATGGGCCTGCGGGGGCCGGCTGCGGGCCTCCCGGGCCGGAGCGGTGGGCGGCAGCGCAGGGCCACGTGGCAGCCCCTGAGTGGTGCGCGGCGAAGTGTCCGGCGGCCGGCGGACAATGTCCGGTGCGCGGAGGCGATTTCTAGGGTTTCGGAGGGAGAGGAAGATCCGGAAATGGAGGGGTCTTTATATAGGCATAGAGGAGCTAGGAGAGTCCAAATGAGGTGCGGTTTCGGCCACGCTATCGTGATCGAACGCTCTAGATGATGGAGCAAGGTTAGGTGGGTTTTGGGCCAAAATGGAGGGGTGTTGGGCTGCAACACACACGAGGCCTTTTCGGTCCCTCGGTTAACCGTTGGAGTATCAAACGAAATCCAAATGATACGAAACTTGACAGGCGGTCTACCGGTAGTAAACCAAGGCTGCTTGGCAAGTCTCGGTCCAATCCGGAAATGTTTAATCCCCACGCACGAAAGAAAGCTAGAATTGGCCACCGGAGGAGAACGAAGCGCCGGAATGCAAAATGGACAACGGGGAAAATGCTCGAAGGCATGAGATGAACACGTATGCAAATGCAATGCACATGATGACATGATATGAGATGCATGACAACGATAACAACACACGGAGACAAAGACCCGAACCCGAGAAAATAAAATAACTTAACGCCGGAAATGGCAAGAGTTGGATTACAAATTGGGAAAATCATATCCGGGGTGTTACATCACCCTCCCACGACTATCATTTATTCAAAGAGGCCCTTGGAGCTCCTTCACATGGATCTTTTTGGGCCCCCATCCTTCGATAGTCTTGGAGGTAGGAAGTATTGCTTGGTGATTGTGGACGACTACTCAAGGTACACGTGGGTGTATTTCTTCAAGAGGAAGAGCGAGACCCAACAAACCGTCATTGACTTTGCAAATGAACCACAACGTCAACACAATGCAAAGATCTTGACAATAAGAAGTGACAACGGCACCGAGTTCAAGAACTACACCTTGGATGAGTTTCTTAGTGATGAGGGAATCAAGCATCAATATTCCGCACCATACACCCCTCAACAAAACGGTGTTGCGGAGAGGAAGAACCGGACATTGATGGATGCGGCAAGGACCATGATGGCGGAGTTCAAATCTCCGTACAACTTTTGGGCCGAAGCCATCAACACCGCGTGTCATGCATCCAATCGGCTCTACCTCCGCAAGGGCTTGAACAAGACTCCATATGAGATACTCACCGGTAACAAGCCCAACCTCAAGTACTTCCGGGTATTCGGGTGTAAGTGTTTCATTCTCAAGAAAGGTGTTCGGTTGTCTAAATTTGAGGCTAGAGCTTATGAGGGCATATTTGTTGGTTATGCTACAAACTCTCATGCTTACCGTGTCCTTAATAAATCCACGGGACTTATTGAGGAAACGTGTAACATGGAGTTTGATGAGAATAACGGCTCCCAAGTGGAGCAAAGTGGCACTTGTGATGTAGGTGATGAAATTCCTCCTCAAGCCATAAGAAGAATGGGTGTTGGTTTCATTCTACCCATTGAGGAACCCCTTGTGGCCGAAGGAGAAGGACAATGCTCCACTCAAGTGGAGCCATCACCAACCCAAGGCCCACACGCTTCCGAAGAACAAAGTGAAGGCCCTCAACCTCATGGACAAGACCAAGGGCAAGATCATACTCAAGACGGTGTTGACACACCAAGTGATGCCCAAGGTCAAGTTCTCTCCCCCGAGCAAGTTCAAGATCAAGAACAAGTTCATGATGGCGCTCAAGATGATCAAGTAACCGCTCCTCAACTCACCACCGAGGAGGAATTAGAGCGTCGTGCCGCCAAGGTTGCTTCCAAGCTCTCCACCAAGGATCATCTCATGACGAATGTGCTTGGAAGCTTAAGAAAGGGGGTAAGCACTCGTAGACAATTAGCAAATTATTGTGAGCATCACGCGTTTGTCTCTTGTGTGGAACCCCACAAGGTCTATGAGGCGCTAGAAGATCCGGATTGGCTCAATGCCATGCACGAAGAACTCAACAACTTCGAGCGCAACAAAGTGTGGAGATTGGTGCCAAGGCCAACGGGGAACCACAATGTCATTGGAACCAAGTGGATATTCAAGAACAAGCAAGATGCCCATGGGATTATCATTCGCAACAAGGCTCGTTTGGTAGCACAAGGCTACTCCCAAGTCGAGGGTATCGACTACGGTGAAACCTTTGCTCCCGTTGCTCGTCTTGAATCCATTCGCATGTTGATTGCATAGGCTTCTCATCGTAACTTTAAGTTACAACAAATGGATGTGAAGAGTGCTTTCCTTAATGGTCCCATTAATGAATTGGTTTACGTCAAGCAACCCCCCGGGTTCGAGGATCCCTACTTTCCCGATCATGTGTATCAACTCGATAAGGCACTCTATGGCCTTAAACAAGCCCCACGTGCGTGGTATGGCCACCTTACCGAGTTGTTACAAGACCGTGGTTTTGAAGTTTGGCTAATTGACCCCACTCTTTTTACTAAGAAGGTCAAAGGGGAGTTGTTTGTGTGCCAATTATATGTTGATGATATTATCTTTGGTTCTCCTAACAAAGCTTTCAATGAGGAATTTGCCGCTCTCATGACCTCAAAGTTCGAGATGTCCTCCATGGGACAGTTGAAGTTCTTTCTAGGGTTCGAAGTGAAGCAAAGAAGAGAAGGAACCTTTATCAATCAATCCAAATACACTCAAGACATGCTCAAGAGGTTCAAGCTAAGTGATGCCAAGCTGGCTTCCACTCCAATGCCCACCAAGTGCCAACTTTACTTAGATCCCAATGGTAAAGTGGTGGATCAAAAGGTATATCGTTCCATGATTCGATCCTTGCTTTACCTTTGTGCATCTAGACCGGACATCATGTTGAGTGTGGGAATTTGTGCACGGTTTCAAGCCGCACCTAAGGAAAGTCACTATGTGGCAGTCAAACGAATCTTTCGATATTTGGCTCATACCCCAAACTTTGGCTTATGGTACCCAAGAGGATCAAACTTCAAGCTTGTAGGGTACTCGGATTCCGATTGGGCGGGAGACAAAGTGGATAGGAAGTCCACTTCCGGAGGGTGCCAATTCCTTGGTTGCTCTTTGGTAAGTTGGTCTTTCAAAAAGCAAAGTTTTGTGTCTCTCTCGTCCACCAAAGCGGAGTATGCAGCGGCCGATAGTTGTTGTGCACAACTCTTATGGATGAGGCAAACTTTAAAGGATTACGGTGTCACTTGTGACAAAGTGCCTCTTTGGTGTGACAATGAAAGTGCCATCAAGATCTCTCTCAACCCGGTGCAACACTTCAAGACGAAGCATATTGAGATCCGGTATCACTTCATCCGGGATCACATTAGGCGAGGAGAGATCGAGATCAACTACGTCAACACTCATGATAACCTTGCAGACATCTTCACGAAGCCCTTGGATGAAGCAAGATTTCGCGAGTTAAGGCATGAGCTAAATATCATCGATTCGAGCAATGTTGCTTGAACCCTTGCACACCCCACCATACTCAACATGTTGTCCTATTTAGATGCAGGCATGGACATAGGGGGAGTGATGTTCTCTCAATGAACTCTCCCTCCCCCCATTATGCATAAATCAATCAAGTCTTTCACATTAGCCATGTTTGATGGTACTTGTGCTTCAAAGACGAGTTTTGGTCATGGACCCAAGGATAATTCTTCGTGGTGCCATACCAATTGACTCAAACATAGGTGGCCTCGGCCACCGTCCTCCCTTCGGGAGGTTGGAGTGAGCCTTATTGTTCTCGTGGTGTTTTCTCTTTGTGTTGTCTTTGCTTTTTGTGTTGGGTTCTCCTAGGGTGTTGCTTCTCTCCTGTTTGTGCCCCTTCCTCCTCCCTTCGAATTGCACTCATTTGATCTTGGCTTGGGCATAGGTGGTCGGGCGGTACAACCGGTATCACGGGCGGTTCTACCGCTGGTACCGGGTTGTGCCGTCCCGTTGGGTCTCCGTTCTGTGCTTGGGCAGTTCCACCGCTCAAACCCACGGTAACCTACGTCTGGTACTACCGGTTGACGTCAAGCGGTACTACCGCTGCCTCCCTGGCACCGGAAGTACTGTCTCTAACCACCGGTCTATACCTGACGAGCGGTACAACCACTCCCCTAAGCGGTTCTACTGGGGCGTGTCTACGGGCCTATATATACCCGACGGGGCTGAAGGGTTGTCTTTTTCCCTTCGTCCTTGTTCCTCTTTTCTTGCCCTAGCCGCCGGCCATCTCTACCCCTGCCCCGGAGTGCGTCTCGCGCTTCGGATCCTTGGCTCTCCGTGGATTCTCTCCGTGGAGGCCTCCCGATCTCTTCTCATGGATGGTGGTAATGCCTCGTGTTCTTTACTTCTAGTTCGTTCTAGGGTTCTTCCTTATCTAGGGCATTACTCAAAGTTCCGCGTTTAGTGTTCGATCTTTGGTTTAGAATAGATCCTTGTTAGCCTCCTGTCTTGTTTGCAGCACTTAGAATTTGGAATATTACTTGTGTGATTCGTATGCCTCGGTTAGATTTATCTTCCCTGGTAGTGCCACTGTCAGCGGTTCTACCGCCCCTGCGGGCGGTACTACCGGCGGAAGATCCGGTATAACCGGAGTATATCAACCACAAAGCACTGTTCTATCTTCTCTGTTGTTGCAACTTGTTCCTTTTCTGCTAGTGGGTGCAATCCTCTCATCCTTGTTGGGTTTTTGTGTGTTCTTTTCGTGTGTGTGTTCAGGTGGCTCTAGTTCTCGCTCTTCTCCTCGCAAGACCAAGAAGAGGGCGCGAAGGACCTTGCGCCCGGTTGTGTCTGATGATGAAGAAGAAGTTGTGATTCCCACGAAGCCCACTCGCCGTGAAAAGTCTGCAGCTGCTAAGCAACGTGTGGTTATGCCGTTGCATCGTTGGAAAGCCAAGGATTGGGAAGCCTTCGATCAAAGAATCCGTATGAGGTTCCTATTGCTCCCCGGTGGACCACTGTTCAGTTCCGAAATGAGATGCAAGTGCGGATTGTTCATGAACTCTTTGAGCACAACAAGAACAGATATGCCAAGCAGTGGACAATTGATCTTGACCATTGGAGAAACAACTTGGAGTATTTTGGTGAGGCGCTAGCTCTCTGCGAGGAGTTTGATCTTGTCAAGCTCATGTCAGTCAACTGTGACTTTGATGTTCAACTCATCCATTAGTTCTATGCCACGGTTCATTTTGGGGAAGATGATGCGCGCACTCTCACCTTCATGTGCCGCGATGAATTGTTTCACGTTCCCTGGAGGGCCTTCTGCAATGCTATTGGGTACGAGGATACCGGTCTGGAAGGAAGGGGTGGCATTCGTCCTCATGATTTTCCTGAGTCCATGCTTAAGGAGAAGCTTGCCCCTCTGTACATTCGGGGCCGTGGGATTATTGGAGAATCCAAGGATTTGGAGAAGGTCTATGACATCATGCACCGAGTGTTTCGCAATGTGCTCTTGCCCAAGATGGGCAATCAAGATGAGATTCATGGCTATCTGGTTGATTTGATGGTTGCTATGAAGACCATGGTGGGGACAGGGGCAACGTTTGATGTGTCAAATTGGATGTGGCATGAGATGTACAACATGGTCATCTACCGTAAAGTCCCAATCTACGCCCCGTTTGTCATGTGCTTTCTGAACTCTGTGTGGGTTGTTCGTCGTCCTGGAGAGCTCCTCACTTCTCCAGACAACCTCACTGTTCATGAGGTCAAGCTCCTTAAGAAGGAGAAGCATGCCGAGCCTCGCTTCCCTGAAAATGCTCCTGAGGATGTCTATGCTACTTCTGACGATGAGGACTTTGAGCTGGAGCCAGGGGCCAAGCCTTCGTGGGTGGCCAAACTTACTGCCAAGGTCAAGAAGACCTTTTGTCTCCAGGCTGACATCCAGAAGAGGATGTATGAGGCACATGTCAATGAGAAGCTTGCACGGCGTCGCCAAATTGCAATGATGAAGCACCTCAACATACCGGTTCAGAGTGGCTCTGAGAAGAGCATCACCCAGAGGAGCGTTGGATCTCTACCCATAGCACCTGGACTGATGATGAAGCCCCTCACCAGCCATCCTCCTCGCTTGCAGCAGCTGACAATGCCATGGAGGAATCTGATCACGACGACGATGACAACTCTGATGATGAGGATCCAGATGCGACCGAGGAGTCAGAGGAGGACGCCTGAGCTTTGGGACGCTAGCTTCGCTCTTTTCCTTTTTGGTGTCTTGATGCCAAAGGGGGAGAGGGTTCTATAGGTCTCAGGGTCTTTCTTTGGGTTTGTTTTTTCTCGTGTTTAGTGTTGGTCTTTGTTCGTGGACTTGTTTCGTTCCTTGCTGTGTGAGAGACTTATGTTACTCCTTTTACCTTTCCGTTCTTCGGTCATTATCGTTATTAGTATTATATTGTCTCTCCTTTTCGTGCTCAGAGTGGTGAGTCTATAAAATCTAGGGGGAGTCTAGTCCTGAAAGTGTGCCCATGCTTTCTAACAGCTAGTTCCTGTTGGGGCACACATTCAGGGGGAGTTCCGTCTAGATTTCATTGACTTATCTCTTGCAAATCGTGTTGTTGTCATCATCCACCAAAAAAGGGGAGATTGAAAGGGCATTTCCCTACTTTATGTTTTGGATGATGATGACAACCCTTTGTGGTCTAATCGTGTGCTATATGTTTCAGGTTCTCGATGCTTAAGCCTACTTCGGATTGCTATTCTCTCTTGTAGGAAAAGATCGAAGACGGTGTCCCCTATGTTTTTTATCTCTTTGGTCGTAGGGAACCCGTACTATCAAGAGGGAATCCTTATTAGAAAGGACTGGGGGAATCTTTTCACGTACACCTTCATCACCCCTCCTTTGTCTTTATCAGGTGTGAGAGAGAGAGAGTTTTCCTTGTATCTTCCCTTATCTATTCCTGCTCACTGTTTCTGCCCAGCGGTTGTACCGCTCTCTGGAGCGGTTGTACCGCTGGGTCTTGTCGCTCATCAGCTTTGCTCGAGCGGTTGTACCGCTGCCTCCGGGCGGTGGTACCGCCACCAGGCTCTGCAAAAGCTAGGATGGTGGTTCCGGCCATACACCGCTCAAGTACCGCTCGCGCTTCTGGTTTGATGCGGTTCTTGGGCGGTAGTGGCCCGGTTGGTCCGGTCGTTCCTCAATGACCGGTACCACCGGTGTTCCGAGCGATTCTTCCGCTTTGAACTTAGCCGCTCAAGAGCTCAAGGCCATGCGGTTGTTTCGGCCAGGCACCGCCCAAGTACCGGTCAAGCTCCTGTTTTGATGCGGTGGTTGTGCGGTGGCTAGGCGGTTAGTCCGGTTATTTTTCTTAGCCGGTACTACCGCCTGCAGGTCCGGTTGTACCGCTTGGTAGGGTTCTGCAGATACACCGTGAGTCCCGGTTGTACCGGGACGAGGACTGGTTGTACCGCTGCAGTACAAAAAACGCAGTAACGGCTGGAATTTAGGGTTGCTATATAAGGGAGCTTCTCCCACCTACCACTTCTACCTTTGACCTCTCTCACTCCACCATTAATGCACTCCAAGCTCTCATGCCCGATCTCTCTCTCTAGCCACTCAAACTTGTTGATTTGCTAGGGATTGAAGGAGGAGACCTAGATCTACACTTCCACCAAAGGATATTTGCTTCCCCCATACTTTCTTGTGTGGATTTTGTTACTCTTGGGTGTTTGAGCACCCTAGACGGTTGAGGTCACCTCGGAGCCATATTCCATTGTGGTGAAGCTTCGTGGTTTTGTTGGGAGCCTCCAATTAAGTTGTGGAGAGAGCCCCAACCTTGTTTGTAAAGGTTCGGTCGCCGCCTTCAAGGGCACCCATAGTGGAATCACGGCATCTCGCATTGTGTGAGGGCGTGAGGAGAATACGGTGGCCCTAGTGGCTTCTTGGGGAGCATTGTGCCTCCACACCGCTCCAGCGGAGACGTACTTCCTCTCAAAGGAAAGGAACTTCGGCAACACATCCCCGTCTTCACCGTCTCCACTCTTGGTTATCCCGTGCCTTTGTTTGAGCAAGCTTATTTGTTTCATATCTCTTGCTTGCTTGTGTTCCTATCCTTGTTGCACCATATAGGTTGCTCACCTAGTTGCATATCTAGACAACCTACTTTGATGCAAAGTTTAAATTGTTAAAAAAAAGCTAAAAATTGTTAGTTGCCTATTCACCCCCCCCCCCCCCCCCCTCTAGTCAACCATATCGATCCTTTCATGTGCGCCCGGTTCTTTTGGGAAGGAACTGGGACGAAACGCAAATACCACTTGGTCAAGTGGGCTGCAGTATGTAGACCGAAGAAGTTCGGTGGTTTGGGGATCACGAACTCGAAACTTATGAATGTTGCCCTGCTCACCAAATGGTGGTGGCGACTTGCCCAAAATGAGAAGGGTCTCTGGGCGGACATTATTGGGGCAAAATACTTCCCGGATGGCAATCTGTTTAAAGCCAAGCCCAAGGGATCGTCATTTTGGAATGGCATCCAAGCAGTGAGACCAACATTCGGGGCTCACTTTTCAGTCAATAGCGAAAAGTCTACGCGTTTCTGGCTGTACTGTTGGAGGGGGCAAACTCCGCTATGGCAATCACACCCGGAGTTGTATCAGCTCGCCACAGACACACACATTCTGGTAGCTGATGCCCTTAGAGTGCACCCTCCAGCGATATCCTTCCTCGGGACTCTGGAGGCAGGAGAGGCCGAGGAGTGGAATGCACTTGTGGCTGAGCTCGAGGGGAAGAGGCTCAACCAGGATAAGGATGAGATCTCGTGCAGGCTAACGACTTCATGAAAATTCTCGGTCAAATCCTTATACGAGAAGCTTACGGAGGGGAATGAGCTCGATATGGCTAGGGGGCTGTGGAAGGCTGGCATTCCCCTTAAGATCAAGATTTTTATGTGGCAAATGTTCCGCAATCGTCTTCCAACCTCGGACAATGTGGCCAAGCGCAATGAGCCGGTGAATGGGACATGCGCCATCTGTGGTCTTGGGGAAGATGCTAACCACGTATTCTTCAGATGTTGTCTCGCTAGATTTGCGTGGAGTGCGGTCAGAGACATTTTTAATCAGAATTGGAACCCGCAAACTAGCGTCGATATGCTTAATTGCTATCCGCACAGAGGGGTGCAAATGCGAGGGTAGTTTGGCGTTGCGTAGGGGCGATGCTTTGGTCCATTTGGACCGCGAGGAACAAAATTACTATCGAGCACAAGTTTCCTGCTCACCTCGCTGAGATTCTTTTCAAATGTCATCTTTACCTACAGGCTTGGGCGTCATTGGAGAAACAGCGTGACGAGGAACGCATGATCAAGACAATGGAGCGGGTCAAGCTGTGCATGACGAGAGCAAGACTTCAAGAAAAGCAAGCTTGAGCCTTTTGCGTTTAGTGTATTGGTGTCGCAAACCTTGCTATGAAATATCAACTCGTGTTTGAACTGTTAGCTTTATCTTTGCGGGGACGTCGAGCCCATTGAACTGTTGTCCGTTTGATTTGTAAACCTAAAACTTGTATGGACGTCGTATTATGGCTTTATTAATTTAAAACCAGACGCTTCGTGCGTCTTTATTAAAAACAAAGCCTTACTGATTGTTTTGAACCACGGCGTCTGCTCTGCCGTCGATAGAAATATGTAGCTATCGCGGTGTTCAGGCCCGTATCTCTCGCTAGGAGATGACCACGTAAAAAAACAGAAGGAACTGCTTGGCTGAACGGAAGTCACGGCTCAAGCTCCCTCCCGCGTCGCCCATCATCGATCGCCCTGTGTCCGGTGGCTTTGCGGTCTGGCGGCGTGGCGGCCGCGCGCAACAACCAGCAAAATTACTTGCGGCCTCAAAAAAAGCACTAGGTACCTGTGCTAGAAAATGCGGGGTGAGCGGTCCGAGCCGTCCCACTTGCACCCCTCCATTGTTCATCGGCGCTTCAAACGTAAACCGGTGGGTGCACGTGCGATGCACCTACCTACCTTACTGGTAAATACCCTATTAGGTACCAACGGCACACGATGGCGCTCGCCTCGCGCACTGCTCACTGCCTCTGGAGCGCTCTTGCTTGCTCTATGCCTCTCTTATATATAGTCAACCAAACGAAGCAAGTAGCCAAAGCAGCAGCAAAAGGACGCGCGGATATCCCAGCCATTGAAGGAAAGCTGTAGAAGGAAGTCGATAGAGAGAGACAAAGGGAGAAACAATGGACGGGAGCAAAGGGCCGGTGGTGGTGACCGGAGCGTCGGGTTTCGTAGGGTCATGGCTCGTCATGAAGCTCCTCCAGGCCGGGTACACCGTCCGGGCCACCGTGCGCGACCCGGGTGAGCCTCCGTCTCTCTCTCGACGTGGTAGCTAGCTAGCTTGACCGCATTCCTGATTTTTTTTTTATGTCAGCCAACGTTGAGAAGAACAAGCCGTTGCTGGAGCTTCCCGGAGCCAAGGAGCGGCTGTCCATCTGGAAGGCCGACCTGAGCGACCAAGGCAGCTTCGACGACGCCATCGCCGGCTGCACCGGCGTCTTCCACGTCGCCACGCCCATGGACTTCGACTCCCAAGACCCCGAGGTAAATATCAATATCCGGGTACACTGAAACAATCAATAACCACGGAAATACTGCTGCTAGTACGCAGTATCAAAAGCTGAGGTGAATGCAGAACGAGGTGATCAAGCCGACGGTGGAAGGGATGCTGAGCATCATGAGAGCCTGCAAGGAGGCTGGCACCGTGAAGCGCATCGTCTTCACCTCCTCCGCCGGCAGCGTCAACATCGAGGAGCGGCAGCGGCCAGCCTACGACCAGGACAACTGGAGCGACATCGACTTCTGCCGCCGCGTCAAGATGACAGGATGGGTGAGACGACAGCAGAGAGGCTTCTCTTCTCCACCTCTACTTGTTGAAGCAGCAATAATAACATGTGATGAGTCGGGTTTTGCAGATGTACTTCGTGTCCAAGGCCCTGGCAGAGAAGGCCGCCATGGAGTACGCCAGCGAGAACGGCCTGGACTTCATCAGCATCATCCCCACGCTCGTCGTCGGCCCGTTCCTCAGCGCCGGCATGCCGCCCAGCCTCGTCACCGCCCTCGCGCTCATCACAGGGAACGAAGCCCACTACTCGATCCTGAAGCAGGTGCAGCTGGTCCACCTGGACGACCTATGCGACGCCATGACCTTCCTCTTCGAGCACCCGGAGGCCAACGGCCGCTACATCTGCTCCTCCCACGACGCCACCATCCACGGCCTCGCCACGATGCTCCGGGACAGGTTCCCCGAGTACAGCATCCCGCACAAGTTCCCGGGGGTCGACGACGACCTCCAGCCCATCCACTTCTCCTCCAAGAAGCTCCTCGACCACGGCTTCAGCTTCCGGTACACCGCCGAGGACATGTTCGACGCCGCCATCCGCACCTGCAGGGAGAAGGGCCTCATTCCTCTCGGAGACGCCCCGCCGCCTGCAGCCGCCGGCAAGCTGGGAGCTCTTGCTGCGGGGGAAGGCCAAGCCATTGGTGCCGAGACATAATAAGCCAGCGCTGCTGCATGAATACTACTAGTATTCTTGTGTTTGGAATTCGCATGGGAAGAGCCCTGTAACTAGTGGGATATCATGGACTATGGAGTGCATCATTTTTCTTCCACCTCGGTAATAGTATGAAATAAAATTGAAAATGACGCATAAACTTTATCAGTATTGTTTTTCATATTCACTACTCCCTCCGATCCAAAATGAAGTGTCGCAGTTTTGAACTAGGCTTCAAAACTGCTGACACTTATTATTATGGATCGGAGGTGGTAACATTTACGCCTTTACTTGGGCTGAATGTTGCTGTTTTTCATGGGATAGAGAACAAAGGATGCTCTATTATTTAATTATTAATCTGGTAGAATGATGGTCAAAATTTGTTCCCCAGAACCACATATTTACATCTCTATAAACGATTGATGATATGGCTATATAGATATTAACCTAATTTCCTGTTCTCCCAGGAAAAGAAAAGAATGAACACCACTGCCTATCTCCCCTCTTAGCGCTCTGCAGAATTGAACTTGTTCCAAGCTTCCTGCACAACGGAAGCACGATGATTTAGTCTCGATTATTGCAATAAGTAATCACACATCAAATCATAGCCTCCATTAAACATAAAATTCCAGGTTTTTACTAGTTTGGCGTTCATGAAAAAGTCCGCATGTGGTTTTCAACTTTATGCAGTAGTACATCTTAACAACAAACGCACCTTAAGAAGATCAAACACCTTCTCACAGATGTACTTTTGTCTGATTGTAGCACCCCTTTGTTGTAATTTATCAGGATGGACACAAAGGGTTGCCTTCCTGTATGCTTTCTTCACGGCAGCAGCTGTAATGAGATCTGTGAGGGGAACTGACTGCCAGCCACTGTCTGAACCAAGTATCTGCCCACAAGAAAAGGATTAAAAGTGACTTTTTCAGGAAAGCTTTTAGATATAGTGATTTGACTGATGGGTAGTTTAATTCAGCCAGAGTAATTCAAATTTGGTATCACTGCATAAATGATAAAGTACAGAATTGCTCAAGCATGACTGAATTCAAGTAATTACATCCATGAGAAGATTTTTCTCCAAATGAAGCAGATAAACAGATGAACAACAAGTCAGATTTACAGATGATAACATGAAAATTAAATGGTTTGTAAATTTGATTCAACTGTGCTTCTAATACCTTTCATGCATGGGTAACTTTTCCTTTATTCTATAACACTATATAGTGTGACAATAACTTCAAATATTAACCGTTACATATGCTGCATCCAACGGTTGAGAGATGGCAAATCCGAGCATTATAATCCGTTGGACAAAGTTTCAACACATAGAATTATGCCACTTTGTGTTCTAATTGAACTCCCACTGTATCATCTCATGTATTCTAGAAGCGTCTTTCCCCCATGCTTAGCTGATTCTCTAATTAAAAGAAGAGACAGAACAATCTGGATTCTAGAGGGATTCCCTTGTGTTATTTGGGCCTTCCACTCTCCACACATAGTCTGAAGAAGACAGATTGTCAGTTCCTTGTGGACAAAGTGGCGGCCAAGCTCCCCCCTTGGCAAGGTAACAACATCAACTCGGCAGGTCGATCCGCACTTGTCAAATCGGTCTTGACATCACTTGTGATTTACCACATCACCGCGCTTGATGTGCTACCGGGCACCAAAGAAAGTATCACCAAGATTCAGCGGGCTTTTCTATGGGCGGGTACTGATCAGGTTTCGGGCGGCAAATGCAAGGTGAATTGGAGAACGGTTTGTCGCCCTACAAATCTTGGCGGATTGGGTATCCTGGATCTTGACAAGTTCACCTGCGCGCTCAGGCTGCGATGGCTCTGGTTTGCTTGGGTGGACCCACAGAGGGCTTGGGTTGGCCTTGAAATACCTTGTGATGATAAAGACAAATACTTATTCTATGCCGCGATGATGATAACCATTGGGGACAGCATGACCGCAAGTTACTGGCACTCTCCCTGGCTCCATGGACCAAAGCCTAAAGACATTGCTCCGGGCATCTTCGCCCTTTCCAAGCACACCAATTCCTGCGCTGCCAAGTCCTCGCAGAATAATGACTGGGTCAGGCACATAAACCTGTAAGGTGGACTCTCCGTTGCCCGCATCCAGCAATTCTTCGACCTTTGGTCCGAATGCCAAGAGGTCCACCTTTCGTCGGGTACCAGTGATGGCATCCATTTGGAAGTTCACTGCCGATGGATGCTATTCTGCCGCCACCGCTTACCGGATGCAGTTTGCCAGTTTGATCAATTCAGAGATGCCACATATGGTTTGGAAGGTCTGGATTCCACCTAAGATTAAATTCTTCTCATGGCTTATTCTTCAAGATAGGATTTGGACGGCGGACAGAGACCAAACTACGGTCTTTGCCAACTTTGCAAAAGAGAACCTGAAACCGCTGCTCACCTGATGTTCAAATGTGGATTCACTATCAGAGTTGGGAACATAATTTACAATTGGCTGGGAATACAATCGGTGACTCCTAGCTGGAGCAACCTTCAGACAATCAAGCAATGGTGGAGATCTAATGAGGGTAGGCCAGGCTACTCCAGGAAAGCCAACAAGTCTTTACAGATGCTCATATGTTGGGAGATTTGAAACGAGAGGAACGCTAGGGTGTTCCGTTCCAAAGCTTCCCATCCTATGAGAGTGGCCGCGACGATTAAGGATGAGGCGAAGACTTGTTGCCGGGGCTAGATTCTTGGGTGATTTAATTCCGGGAGAGTGATCCCTTTTGTTCGGACCTGCGTCGTCCTGTAACCTTAAAAACATTGTCTTACTCCTTAATTAATGAGATGAGGCAAAGCTTTTGCCTCCGTTCCATGAAAAAAGTTGGGATAGAGTTGGATCTTGTCCAATATGATTCGCAGGAAAGGAAATTAATATCGGGATTGTATTTTTTAATGCTATTATGTATCTGATGACCTGCAAAGCACGTACAATTTATCAGTTACTTGTAAAGATTGGAGCCCCATTCACTCATCTCCCATGCTTTTTCCTCTCTATTCTGACGGGTGGGGCCAGCAAACCTACAAAGACAACAGCAACAGAGCCCTCCCGAGCCCCCCTCCTTTTGTCTCACATCACCCAATTACCTCCTGCTGTCTCCCACTGTTATGACCGGCATATACTACAGCCCAGGCTTCCGCGGCGCCCCAGTTTATCTTATCGTTATTAGGGGCTTAGCCCAGTTATCATATTTGGAGATTATATAAACTCATGTAAGGACTCGTTTCAAGTTAAGCAGAAGCAATCATATTTGCTCGGCTTCCTTAAGGAGCCGGGAGACCTAACCCTAGCTGCCACCCCTGCTCTCTCTCTCTCTCCCTCGCGCGCACGCAACGGCGGCGCCCCAGCGCCGGCGACCACGCCATCCCTCCTTCCACCCCTACAACCTGAGACCACGCCCTGGCAGGGATCCGACTCCTACCAATCCGGTATCAGGTGTCTCAGGCTTGATCATGTCCGCGCCACCGCCCACCCCCTCCCTCCCGCTGCCGATCGCATCCTCGTCGCCGATGACCACCGTGGCCAGCACGCCGACCGGGCCAGTCTCCTCCGCCGCCTGGACGCCACCCGCGCCCGCCCCCGCCGTGCTCACCCCGGAGGAGATAACAGCAGCGCTCCGGGACCTGACTCAGGCGGTCCAGGGCATCTGCACCTTCCTTGCGGGGCACTATGGGCTGCTGCCGCCCGCCCCCGTCACCGCCATCACGGGGCCGCAGCAGCTCCCGTGGCAGCCGCCACCACCGGCGACTTCCGTCGCATCCATCATGCCGCTGCCGCTGCAGCAGCAGCCGCCACCGGCAATCTCGGGGCTGGGCCTACCATCGACGGCGCCCGGGGTGCCCATCCACCAGGTCCGTTTCCCCCCGTCGCCATCTCCGCTACTGGCCTGGCTCGCCGGGTCCATCGAGCCCATCTATACGATGGCCTCAAGACAGCCGCACGTGATGTCACCGCCGGCGCCGCTCCCGGCCATGCAGTTCGGCGGGTCCTCGGGTGCTGCGGGTCCCTACGATGGTGTGGACAGGCCCCTTTTCCATGGCAGTACTCTGCAGCCCGCACACTCGGCGCCGTCGCCCTCGCTGTTCCGCGCGGATGACACATACCCGCCCGTCATCCACACCCAGCCACCGCCGAGATTCTACAAGCCAGAGTTCGCGACCTACGACGGCACTGTCGACCCCCTGAATTGGCTCGACCAATGCGACCAATTTTTCAGGGGGCAGCGCACGCTCGCGTCCGACCGCACCTGGATCGCCTCCTATCATCTACGCGGTGCCGCCCAGACGTGGTGTTACGCCCTCGAGCAGGACGAGGGCGGCATGCCGCCATGGGAGCGTTTCCGCGATCTGTGCCTCTTGCGCTTCGGTCCCCGTCCTCCTATACGCGGGAGCCGTCTGGCGGAGCTTGGGCGCCTTCCGTTCCTCACCACAGTGCAAGACTTTGCCGACCGCTTCCAGGCACTGGCGTGCCACACCCCCGGCGTTTCGGCTCGTCAGCGGGCTGAGCTCTTCGTCGGCGGCCTACCGGACCACATCCGCGTGGACGTGGAGATGCGCGGGCCACAAGACCTCCAGACGGCCATGTACTACGCCCGCGCGTTCGAGCGCCGCGCTGTGGCCATCCAGCAGGCGCCACCGCCCCGTGCCGCTGGGCTGCCGCCCTGGCCGGAAGTTGCCGCGCAGGGTCGGCCTGCTCAGGCTTCCGTGGCGCCCCTCGCCGCGTCCGCGGCGCGCCCGTTCCGCCGGCTCACCCCGGCCGAGCAACTCGAGCGTCGCCGCCAAGGGTTGTGCTTCAACTGCGACGAGCCCTACATGCCCGGCCATGTCTGCCCGCGGCTCTTCTACCTAGAGGCTGCGGACTACATTGAGGAGGACACCGCCGCCGCCGGGCTCGGCGACCTGCCCGCCCCAGCTGACGCGGAGGTGTTTGGCGCCCGTTAATCACCTCGAGGAGTTCCGCAAGCGTTTCCCCGCCTTCCAGCTCGAGGACGAGCTGTTTGTGCAGGCGGGGAGAGATGTTATGACCAGCATATACTACAGCCCAGGCAGTTAGGGGCCTAGCCCAGTTATCTTATCGTTATTAGGGGCTTAGCCCAGTTATCGTATTTGGAAATTATATAAAATCATGTAAGGACTCGTTTCAAGTTAAGCAGAAGCAATCATATTTGCTCGGCTTCCTGAAGGGAGCCCGGAGACCTAACCCTAGCCGCCGCCTCCTGCGCCCCCTCTCTCTCTCTCTCTCTCGCGCACGCACGCAACGACAGCGCCCCAGCGCCGGCGACCACGCCATCCCTCCTTCCACCCCTACAACCTGAGACCACGCCCTGGTAGGGGTCCGGTTCCTACCACCCACTACCAATGCCAGTCGTGCCAACTGCCAAAACTCATCTAAGCTAGCATACAATGTTTTCGAGTAAACCAAATTACACCTTGCTAGATTGGCATGTGGGGAAGAGTGTATCTATTTATTGTGAAGGTTGTTCGACCCACATGTGAACTTACCACCAACTCTAATCTTTATAAGTAGGAAAGAAATGAAGCAGACAAAAGGATAAGCAACAAATAAAATATTAATAAATCATACCATAAAAATTAAATGGTTTGTAAATTTGATTAAACTTGGCATCTACTGTAATATCTTTCATGCATTGGGTAATATATGTTCAGAATAGACTTCTATAAGCTATAACAAACTGGAAAACTGTCCTCTGAAGCTCTCGACTACTCACCATACACAGCCTTCCCGGTTTAGACATCTATCTTCTGGATAAACTGGATAAGTGGATATGTATACATATATTCCACGACCAAACTGTTACTCCATAGTTTTCAGGTAACATATTATTTTAGCTGAAGGAGATTTCGTACCAGATTTCTGTGATAGTGTTTCTTTGTATTGTGCAATAATTCCAAACCCAACTAAATTCAAAATTTACTGAATTGAGTTGTCTAGAACTTCTTGTGTTTTCATCATGGATTTACAGTGTCCCATACTGACTGATAAACTCAATATTTTCTACCATTTACCCAAAAATAAATTAAATTGCAAGAATGTTACGATGTTTGATTTTCTCATTTTTCCTTTCAGCTTATGTGGTTAATCAGTTATGCTTAGTGCATTACAGTACTTTCAGGTACTACTGTAAATCTGTAACAGCATAAGCATGTAAAGGAAACTGTTAGGTATAATTCCATAAAAAGTGGAATTACAGAAGTTGACTTTAGAGAGTTGTGTTGTGGATGTTTTGAGTCATTTCTTAAGCTGATCATTTCTGTAACTGAGTAATAAGTGGAAGCTCCCAACTCTCAAAGTCATTTCTTAAACTTCCTGAAATCAATTTAGCACAAATTTACTGGAAGTCAAAAGTAATATATATTCTAAAACTGAAAATGGACATGCGAAAGGTATACAAGGCTCAGCGAAATTTATAAGCAACAAAGAAAAATGGTTGAAACAGAAGTCATGTAAGTCAAAATACGTACATATTGCAACGTAGAGAGCAATGCTCGTAGATTTCCTTCCTTTCCATTTGACCATCTCTTGACTTCAGGATCAAGGAATTCAGCCAATCTCTGTATCAAAGATATATGAACACCAGATTGCAGAAGAAAAGACTATTAAGAAACAGTGCAATATGTTTGCCTTCCTGGTGAGTGATAACTTATTGTCTTACGTGTTTTTCTGTTTGCTCCCTCTGAGCCAGCATGTCCCGCATATTCTTTTCGGCTAGAGCTTTTTCCTGAAAATTGGTGATGATGAAACTACCAAGAGATGTCAAGACTAACAAGTGAAGGAGAAAACAAAACATCTGAGTATACCGCTCGTTCAGCTGTCCGTTGGTGCCTCTCCGATCTTGCTTTGTGTCTTAGCGCTGATTCAAACTCAGATGCTGTAAATAAATGCCAAAACATTTAAATAAGGCAAAGAACATAAAGTTCCCACAAATCATCATCACATAACATACTGTAAAAATATTACAGGAAAAGGTTACGATGACATGGCAAAAATTGTCCCCCGTTATACAGGGAAAAAGGTTAGAAACACTTCTGGATATTAGCAGTACCTTGATTACAAGAATCTGTGCTTCTTCCATGGTCGTTAGAAGCTGTCTTCTGAAATTGTGTGTCCTATTTATTATCCAGCATCAAGACCAAGGATGAGAAATTACTTAGGGCATCATTAGTAGCTGCTTAGAGTAAATAAAAAAAAGTTTGGTAGCTGTGCCAAAAAAGTCTTTTGTAACAACATCAGTTACCTGATTAGTAGCCTTAAAACTATCTTTGAATGGGACCCTGGCCTTTTCTATTCGCTCCTTAGCATCTGCAGCAGCCTTTGCCTTTTCAATTGCCCTCTCTCGAGCTTCTGCAGTTGCTCTCTCAACTGCTGCACGTTCCACTTTTATTCTAGCTTCTCTAGAAGCCTTCTCTGCAACTGCTTCATCACTTGCCTTCTCTTTAACTCGTGCTTCTGCAGACGCTCTTTGTCGTGAAGAAGTAATCCTTTCTAATGCTATTCTTTCAGCCTTTGTACGAGCCTCAGCGAATGCCCTCTCATGAGCTTCTCTGGTAGCCCTCTGAACAGCAAGCCTATCTTTTGCCCGCTCCCTCTCCCTCTCCTTCTCTTCTTCTAGTTCTCTAATTGGTTTCTCCTTACTTTGTTCTTTTTCCATTTTGTATTCCCTTTCTTTATCTTTATCTGGTCTTAGGGAGACATCCTTTTCAATTTCACTTTCTGCCTTTCTTATATCATCTCTCCCTTCAATTCTCTGGGCATCAGAGGTCTCTTTTCTTGATTTCTGAACAAACTTTGATGCACTATCCTCTCCAAAAGATTGCTGATCCTTCAAATTTGCACTTGATATTTTGTCTTTGCCATCTCCTTCTTCAATTTTGCTGCCTGTCTTTTTCCCTTGTAACGCTGTGTCTCTTATTGTCGAATATTCACTATCTGCTTTTATGCAGTTCTCTTCAAGATTTACAAGGAAAGATATGCTTTCATCAGACGTCAGAGCAGAAATAGATTCAGCATTTTGAGGCAAGTGATGCATGCTAGCGCATGCTTCTGAGAATGAAGCATGCATATCTTTAGAACATGTGGTATTATTGTAATCATCGGTGATAACTTCAGCTCCAGAATGAAGTACATTACCCACCCTATTATTCTTTGCAATTATTTCTGCATATACATCATTTAGTCCTCTGGTGGCACCAGTTTCCGTGGATGTCTGGCCTTCCGCCGTATCATGGTTTAACGTTTTTTCCACCGGTGTCGTCTCACTGTTCCCTAACAAGGTATTCTTTGCTTCT
Organism: Triticum monococcum; assembly: GCA_034509565.1. NCBI lineage: Eukaryota > Viridiplantae > Streptophyta > Magnoliopsida > Poales > Poaceae > Triticum > Triticum monococcum. Next base: position 484,855,722 of record CM067843.1, read on the forward strand.
TTTCCGTTACCATGGGATACAAAATCCTCAATTGTATCCATATTGTTTGCCAACTCTTGAGGTTCCAATAATGACTCCTGAGATTCTGGGAGTTGATCTGAGTGTTTGGCAGAAGTAGCACATGTTCTAACATTGTTTTCCATCAAGTCACTGTCTGCCACAAATACATTCAGCACCTCTGCTTCGTCATTTTCATCAGCATCGGTATCAGAAGTAACACTAGTTTCCTTCTCAGGAGATCCCGCATCCCAGTATACATCTTCATCTTGGGAATCTTCATGCAGGCTTTCTTTCTCCTCAATTACAAATCTCTCCATTTCTTTATGGATGAGTGTTTCTGAAGGTAGTTCAGTTATTTTTTCTTGTTCACTTTGCAGGCATGCTTCATCAACAAAACTGAACATCTTGTCTTCCTCATAACTTTTAGCCTCCCTGTGAACTGTATTTGACAGCTTTGGGGACCACTGGTCTTCGTAATATTCTGCAGGCTCTTCTAATGTGGCTACTTTCGCTTGAATCGTCTCAATTTCATCAATGATAGGAACTTCCGGATGTTCATCTGATATTTGATTCCTTGCGGAAGTGCAAAGTGTCTCATCAGCACATGGAATCTCAAGTCCCTCTTTATTGTTGTTTTCTTTGTCATATTTTCCTACTGGTGGAGTTTCTTCAGTACTAGCATCAGAAAAATTTTGGTTACCATTGGCATGACCTACCGGTATACAAACCTTCAAAGACAAACTGGATGTATCTGGAACAACATGCAGCTTTGGAGGTATGCCATTCATACATGAAGCCTCAAATATCCCATCATCGTCATGACCTTTTGGAGAATTGCTTTGCCCTACATGTTCTTTGATATGAGAATCATTTGTTTCTTGGTATACCACCCTTTCCTCCCATAGTGAACCTTCAGGAGCTGTAGGAGCCTCATGTTCAACCACTAGAGCAGCAGTATCATCTGCTATAAGATTTGCATGTATCGTTCCCAGCTCTGTTATTTCATTACAACCCAACAATTTCCCATCTCTTTCCAAATCACCTGCATTAACCCCTTCTTTTACTTTCTCAGAATGGCCATGCTTAGTGAAGGGATTTGTTGTCGGACCATTATCACTTTCACATGCAGCTGTGCTAGTTGCAGATTTCCGATGATGGCTAACCAGATCGTAGAATTCAGCATCTGATGCCCACTTGCCTAGTTGATCAACTTTACTGTCACTTTGTATTATCTGCTGAGGCTTCCCTGGAGATAGAACCCCTTTTCCGTCTTGATAACAGTCAGCTATCTTAACTGCACTACTGCCTCTGTGTTTATCCAGGAAACTTAGATTCTCATAGTTTTCCTCTTCTGCTAACTTTCTTGAGGTCAGCTTCTCTTCAAATATATTCACCTCTTCAGGACTCTTATCTTCCTTGATTTCTGTCGATTTTGTGCCTCTATGATGACCTGGCCTCTTCCGAAGTTTAAAACTGTCCCCTTTTCTCTCCATCAGTTCTTTTGCAGCTTTTAACCTCGCTTCAGCAAAATCCATTGCTTCCTTTATAGCATCAGCAGCAGCAGAGTTAGGATTGACCTCAGAATCTCTGTCAGATTTACTTTCCTTGTTATTAAGAAAATTAGATGGTAGGATTGATGGTGGCTGTACTTTGATGGGCGGTGTTTGAATATGGGTGTTGGACACCCTTAAGAATGGATAGTCGGGGGAAGGCACTTCCTCACTTGATGCTGAATGAGTGCTAGATCTCTTGTGGTCCTTTTCATCTTCATAGAGATTTTCAGAATTGAGAAGACAAATTGAGATATTTTGCTTCACATCCGTTGCTTCCTTTATAGCATGAGCAGCAGCAGAGTTAGGATTGACCTCAGAATCTCTGTTAGATTTACTTTCCTTCTTATTAAGAAAATTAGATGGTAGGATTGATGGTGGTTGTACATTGATGGGCGGTGTTTGAATGTGGGTGTTGGACATCCTTAAGAATGGATAGTCTGGGGAAGGTACTTCCTCACTTGATGCTGAATGAGTGCTAGATCTCTTGTGGTCCTTTTCATCTTCATGGAGATTTTCAGAATTGAGAAGACAGGTTGAGATATGTTGCTTCTCATCCGTTACAGCATCACCATTTACAGGGAGTTCTGGTGGGCTAGTCTCCTTATTTTCATCATTAGCAGTTGCACCATTGCTCTCCTCACTCGATGCTGAATGAATGCTAGAGCTCCTGTGATCCTTTTTATCTTCATAATGATTTTCATAAATGGGAAGGCAGGGAGAAATATGCTGCTTCTCATCAGCTACAGAATCACCGCTTGCAGGGAGTGGTGGTGGGCTCATCTCCTTATCTTCACCATTAGCAAGTGCACCATTGTCCATTACTGGAACATGATTCGTTGCTGAATCATTTGACAAATTGCAAGAGTCAACCACGTAACTTATTGAAGGCTCCACCATGCAAGTAGTCATTTCAACTAGATCATCTAGCCTTCCCCTGACTGCCTTATTATATGACATGTTGAACTGTTGTTCACCATCTGGAGGAAAGGAGATTGGAGAAAACTGTTCATCATCAAACTGTTGGTCATAGACCATATTTGGATAGTGTTGATAGAGTAGAGATGGCTCAGAATCCATTTCAGCAGATTCTTTTCTGATTGATGATCTGTAGAATTGAAAATAATGGAGAATGAGTCAGAAACAAAGCGTGTGCATTCGCTTTTTCCAATAGTAATGGAAACAAGCTTCTGTCAAACAAATGTGAAGAAGATGATGACAACACAACATTCGCAAAGCAAGTTGTCAGGTATGCCACATGCATAACATGTGCTGCTTAAATGAAAACAAAGGATTTAACTTCTGCACTCAACCTCAGTAACAGTTGAAGGATTGATCTTAGAGCAAAAATGGTTAATAATGAACAGGGTCAAATCCACAAGTAATGGTTTCACATTGATTTTGAAGCCCTGTCAAGATCAGATTTCAGGAAATAAAATCCTACTTATTTGTTTTCTTGCGGGGGAAAATCCTGCTTGTTTAAATCAAAACTCAAAAGATGACACAGATGATGTGATATCTGGGCCCGGGCAGCAATTCAACACTAACAGTGTGCTTCCATTAAATCTACGTGCTTCCATGGACCACATGGAGCTGATTGTTGGCTGTAGGCTCTATGCATGAGTAGCAGTCGATGGAGGAGTTCATCCACACACGTGGGCAATCATGAACTAACAAATGTAAGAAAGAATTTGCACTGTGGGTCAAATTACAAGATCTATATATGGAAAGCAAGTATGATTGGCCTGGTCCAAGCATTACTAATTTACACAAAAAGGGGGTATGAAAAGGCCAGGGGATGTGGGATTTCGGATAGAAGCCGAATAATCAAGCCGCTTGCCAACAACAACAACAAAGCCGTTAGTCCCAAACAAGTTGGGGTAGGCTAGAGGTGAAACCCATAAGATCTCGCGACCAATTCATGGTTCTGGCACATGGATAGCAAGCTTCCACGCACCCCTGTCCATGGCTAGTTCTTTGGTGATACTCCAATCCTTCAGATCTCTCTTTACGGACTCCTCCCATGTCAAATTCGGTCTACCCCGACCTCTCTTGACGTTATCCACACGCTTTAGCCGGCCGCTATGCACTGGAGCTTCTGGAGGCCTGCGCTAAATATGCCCAAACCATCTCAGACGATGTTGGACAAGCTTCTCTTCAATGCCATTAGTGAAAATTGCTCCTACTCAGTAATAACTACTTTTGCTTTAAGATCTGTAAACACTTTAAGGTGGACTGCCCAAGCAAATTCTAACCAACTTAATCTCACATTAAAGGCCAACTTGGCATATTTGTTTTGTCCTATAGAAGAAACAGAATAAAGTTTGATATTTATTCTAAAAAAAGAATAAAGTTTGATATTCCTTCATGGCTTTAAGAGAGAGGTTACCAATTAGTTCATATGTAAAGAGAATTAGAAATGGCCAAGCAAAAGCACCTTTAAGAGTCACCACTCGCCAAAATGCTAAAAGCACCCTATTAGTCTATGAATCAGCTTGGTGGCAGTTGGTTACCTTCAGCAAGTTAAAGTGGATATCCATGGCATGGGATTTAAGAGACAAGCATTTGTATTTTGGAAGATCCAACAAATTCCCAAGTGGCAAACCTTCATAAGTTGACTAGTACCACAAATATGTGAGGCCCTCGCTCAAAATAGCCAAAGGCAGGCAGTCACATTTTACCACGGAACTACTGCTAAATTAGGCGGTGAATCGCAAATAAAATGCAGGAGCAGGAAGGGGAGAATTTGGTGGAACAAGGGGTGAATACACAGACACTACATGAATAGATCTGATAGATAAATGTTTCCTTAGGAATCATGTGCTATTTCCAATTTGATAATATCTTTCCGTGAAATTGTAGTCTCCATATAGTAACTTTTAATTCATAAGTGACCATCACTGAGACGAACGTCTCACAGAAAATTAACACATGAACAAAGTCCTAGCAACAAGTACACATACCACGCATGCAGGGGCGGAGCCAGGATTTGGGTATAGGGGGGGCCAAGCAAAGTAGGAAAAAAATCCAGTGCAAATGATAATTACAGAGAGCAAGGTTGATAACTTGCACAACAGCCTCCTTAACAATTTTAGTAAGTTGAGAATTCGAAGCAACCAACTTAGAAAATAATTAATCTTAAAGGTGTTTGGCAGCAGGTTATATTCTGTTCATAGTTGAGGAATTTCAATTTCAGAAGGAATCAGCTTGAAAACCAAATTAATTTTAATGGTGTTTGGCAGGGCTTTTTCTCATCATAATTGAGCAATTTCAGTTTCATAATTAGCTATACTGTATACGGTTGACATAGAAATTTTTCGCATCACAAATAGGAATAGATACAAGATAATTTGGATCACGATAATTTTTGGGATACTTACACAATATGAATTCTTGGTAGCATCTCAAATCTAAAACGAAACTAAAATCTATGTATAGTTTCAAATTTTCAACACTGATACGAGATGAGAGTTGAGAGAGATTAGTAGTGTGATATGTTAACCTGCTAATTCGTCGTATGAATCAGATAGTGAGTAGTAGGGCAAGGAGATCAGAGGCAGACGGTGGCAAGGGCACACGGCAGCCGCAGCCGCAGCCGCGTCTAATCCCATCAACTACACACCAATCACGGATGAAAGAGGCATCTCAGGAGATTAGTTTTTTTAAGCAGTATCTCAGGATATTAGATCGGAGGCTACATTGCCCATATGGCCGCTAGTGGGCTCTTTTACTATGGGCTTTTTCCTCCTTTACCTAAATACACGTACAGAACCTGAGATAGGGGGGGCCAGTATGCTTGTACGTGCAATCGTATCGCTGATTGCCTATGCATCTTTCACGCATCGCTCGATCGTTAGGGGGGGCGAGGCCCCTGCTCGCCCCCCCTTGCCTCCGCCACTGCACGCATGCAGTGGCGGAGCTTAGTGTAGACCAACAGGGGCCATGGCCCCCCCTTATTTTTTGCATCCATTGAAGAACAGGCTACATTATGAGCCTAATTAGTGTTTAAACTATAAATTAGCCCCTCCTTCCCTATTAACTTGGTTCCTTTTCACTAATGGCCCCCTCTTGAATTACTCTCAAGCTCCGCCACTGCACGCATGTGACTAATTATACTAGAAATAAACCCTGAACAGCAGCATCTGAAATAAGATCTGAAGGTGGAGTTATGGTTTGTGCGTAACCACCCAAATTCTTCTAGTTCAAACCAACTGGAAAGGTGAGGAGAAAAGGCACCACTTGGCCCAAAAGGAATCACCTTTCTGCAAAAGAAGTGCACCCAAAACAAACAGAGGTACATGGCGTAGCTAAACTATCCAATCGCATAATTCCACAGCATGCATGGAGCTTAAATGGTGACAAAAGTTAGCATCTCTACCCAGCAGAGGCATTATAGCACACGTATCTCGCAAATGACATGCCACCACACTCACCGAAAGACAAGCAGAAATTGAATAAAATCTTATAAAGGAAAAATAAAGCTACAAAGTGGTCGTGTATAGGTATAGCAACATTTGTCCTAAAAAAAGCGGTGGCATTGACGCGTCATATATCGCGTAGGAAACATTCTGGGATACACGAGGAATGGCTTTATGGTGTCCAGTGTCCACCCCACGGCTCGTCGCCTCTAAACCACGAGCAAACAGGGCCTAAAAATGGCGTGGAAGGCCAGCATTCTTATCCCCCAAAACACAGAGCACGCAACAGTAGCACAGCGAGGGTCATGGAGAAGAAGAAAGGCAAAATTCCAAGAATGAGCACAGAATCCATACCTCGAGCTCCCGCTCCAGGACTCGATCTCGTCCGGCATTCCCTCCGGCTCCGCGAACATGTCCTCGTACGGCGCCGCGTACTCCCCGAAGCCGGCCCGCGTGAAGATCTCGCCGTACCTCCCCGCGCCGCCGTCGCTCCCCGCTGACGCCGGGGGCAGGTCGAGGTACGGGATGGAGCAGGAGGCCGCGACGCCGCCGAACACGTCCGCGTAGTCCGCCGGAGCCCCTGCGAGAGGGGGCGCGAACCGCGGGCCCCCGCCGAACACGTCCCCGTACGTGGCCGAGTCCGACGCCTTCCTCCGGTGCCTCCGCGCCCGGTGCCGCGGTGGCGGTGCGGTGGCGAGGTCCTCCATGCGCGCCTCGCGGCGAATTGGAGAATGGGGGGAGAGGGGAGCAGGCACCAGCAGTCCAGCAGGCAGCAGGCAGCAGCCTCGCGTCGCACTGATTCAAATAGCTTTGCTACGCTACGAGTAGAATTTGGGTTCGAGTACGGGGGGAGGAGCGGAGCTTGGGACCTGGGGCGATTTGGGAAGTGGGCGCGGGGGGACGAGTGGTAGGTCGAGCCGGCGCCTGTAGAGCTCTTTTGTTTTCTTTCTTTGTTTCTTTTTTGATTGATGATTGGTGACATGGTTGTGCCGGTAGAGAATCCGCGTTTATTTTGGGTCGACACATGGTGGAGCCCGGATGTCCAGTCACCAGCGTCCTCGCCGTCGGCCCACGGAAGGCCAGGTTGTCTTGAACAATTTACTGGAGAGGCGACTTGACTTCTGTCCGGCAGCGGCCCCAGCACACCTACTTCTACGGCAACTCACATACTGTAAAAAGAAAACTACTCCTACTGTATGGCAACAGCTTTTCGTTTCGGCTCCCAGACTAGAATTTCACTGCTCGGAATAGATCAAGAACAAATGGGTAAAACTTCAGCTCACTTGTGTGTTTAATGGCATCTTGTAATCAATCAAATATACTAACATCACTTTTCTCGGCCATGGTTGTTGTCATCACCTTCCCTCTTCTTTTCTCCGCAACATCCAGCAGCTACAAAGAACATGCCAAGAGGTTCATTGTAATACCACAAATGGAACGGAGTTTCATATCTAGCATGAACATTGCTGGAAATTTTGTATATCCTTGCGGATCTTACTAGTTGTTGCCACTCTAGCAAAGCACTCATGCTGGTAATAAAATTAGACTTTCGAAAAGCTTTTCACTCACTTTTCAAGGCCTCGGTAGCAAAGCTCCTACAATATAGAGCCCCCCCCCCCCCCCTCTTCCTTTCTCCGCAACATCCAGCAGCTACAAAGAACATGCCAAGAGGTTCATTGTAATACCACAAATGGAACGGAGTTTCATATCTAGCATGAACATTGCTGGAAATTTTGTATATCCTTGCGGATCTTACTAGTTGTTGCCACTCTAGCAAAGCACTCATGCTGGTAATAAAATTAGACTTTCGAAAAGCTTTTCACTCACTTTTCAAGGCCTCGGTAGCAAAGCTCCTACAATATAGAGCCCCCCCCCCCCCCCCCCCGCGCGCCAACCCAAAAGAAAGCTCAAAGGTTGGATACACAATATTATCTCAAATGGCAAAAACAGTGATCCTACTAAAATGGAGTTCTAGATGCATGGATCAATTGTAAGAATCGGCTTCCTCAAGGTGATCCTCTCTACCCCTATCTCTTCATTATGGTAGTTGGTTTGCTTCAACAACTTATATCGCACAATCTACATATCGAGTATCTATGTCACATAATTTTTACTCATCTACCAGCTACGACGCTTCAATTTTCGACAATACTCTAATCGTCGCAGCCGCTTCACCTTCAGCTGCTTCATCCCTCAAAGCCCTCCTCAAGGAATTTGCTCTCTCAAGTGGCCTCACCATCAGCTTAACTAAAACAAGCTTTGTACCCTTACGCATTGACCAATCTAGCGCGACCACCATCGCAAACATCCTAGACCGTTACGTTTCTTCTTTCTCTCAAATTTACCTGGGCATCTCCTTATCTCCCATTCGCCTGCCACCAAATAACTTTCATCCAATACTTGAACGCTACGAAAAGTTCCTCGCCGGTTGGCGCGCTAAGCTCCTTGCCAAAGGAGACCTCCTAATCCTTATCATAGTTGTTCTATACTCACTCTTAACCTACTCCATGTACATTTTTCAAATCCCCAAAATTTTCTAAAAGCTATTCATGCGCTTAGATGTGCCTTCTTTCGGATGGCTGAGGACACCTGCTAGGGAGCTCGGTGCCTCATAGCTTGGAACAACGTTTGCAAACCTAAAAAGTATGGTGGTTTAGGAATTAGAAACTTGCACATTCAAAATATTTGCTTACTAATGAAATTTGCGGTTAACTATCACATTCCAGATTTTTTTCCCCAAATCTGGTATGTTAAAATTTTACAGTGAATAAAAACTTTTCTAGGAAATATCTATGGTTGCCTAGGAATGCTTGTCAATGACTTTGATTTATTTGATTGTTTGCCTAGAAAGATGAAAATCCAAATGCCACTAGTGAAACCCTAGCTAGCTTTGGTAGAGACCAAGCCATTTTAAAATATTGTTGGGCAAAACGCTAACTTAAATAACTCCCAAGAATATCAAAGCCAAAATGATTCCCCTAAAAGAATTTGAGTTGGTTTTATTTTGAAATCATTTCAAAGGCCAAAGGGAATTATTCAAAAATAGTTTTGTATTTTATTTGGCAGGAAATAATATATCATAAGTCCAAATAATAGTCTTGGCCCTCTACCATTTTCCAGATTGAATTTGAAACACTTTTGGTTTTGAAACCAAGTTCGAATTCAAAATGAAAATGTAAGTGCAGTAAAAATATGTCCATTTTGTCCAAATGAAATGTTCAAACATTTCTAAATATTCCATTTGGAATTTAGAAAACAATTACTGTTTGAAGAAAATTCAAATTCATTTGAAAAAGACACAGCAAAACAGAAAAGAAAAAGGAAAGACCAAACAAAAAAAGGATAGAACAAAAAAAGGGCCCAACTGGACCAGCCAACCGAGCCGAGGCCCCACTAGCCAGCCCATCTCATCCCGCGCCCCACTCTCTCTCTCTCTCTCTCCCACTGACTGGTGGAACCCGCGCGTCAACACCTCCTCCCAGCCTCCGGCACCCACGCATGCACGTCGCCCCGCAACAGTCGTGCACGCCCGCGCCCACGTCTCCCACGTCCATGCGCTCTGGCCGCCGCAGCCCCAGCCACCGCACCTATTTAAACCCAGGACCCCCTCTCCATTTCGCCCAATCTCGCAGCCCACATTGCCGTCGGCGAGACCCCCGAGCACCGCCTCTAACCTAGCCACCTCCGGGCAGTTTTCCGAACTAACATAGAGCTGCCCGAAACACTTTTCCCGCCGCCGCAAACTTCTGTTCGTCCACGATCCCATTTGGAGGCCTTTTCTGGTACTCTTCCGAAAGGGGAATCGATCACGGGGGCTTCTGCATCATCCTTGCTAACTTTCGATGATGCATGAGTAGTTCACCACAGACCTGCGGGTCTATGTCTAGTAGCTAGATGGCTTCTTCTCTCTCTTTGATCTTCAATACCATGTTCTCATCGATCTTCTTGGAGTTCTATCCAATGTAATCTTCTTTTGCGGTGTGCTTGTTGGGATCCGGTGAATTGTGGCTTTATGATCTGAATATTCATGAGAGGTAATTGAGTCTTTTCTGGATTTTATTATGCAAAATTATTATATATTTGTATTTCTCTTCGATCTATCCATTTGGTTTGGCCAACTAGATTGATTTATCTTCAGTGGGAGATGTGCTTTGTGATGGGTTCAATCTTGTGGTGCCCAATATCCTAGTGACAGAAGGGGACAAGACACGTATTTGTATTGTTGCCATTAAGGGTAAAATGATGGGGTTTATTCATATTGATTTGGTTTACTTTGTCTACATCATGTCATCTTGCTTAAGGCGTTAATCTGTTTTATGAACTTAATAGCATAGATGCATGCTGGATAGCGGTCAATTGGTGAAGTAATAGTAGTAGACGCAGGCAGGAGTCGGTCTACTTGGCTCGGACGCGATGCCTATATACATGATCATTGCCTTGGATATCGTCATAACTATGCGCTTTTCTATCAAGTGCCCAACAGTAATGTGTTCACCCGTCGTATGATATGAGTTCGAGAGAGAAGCCTCTAGTGAAAACTATGGCCCCCGTGCCTACCTTAATCATATTACAAAACCAAAATTCATTTGCTGCAATTTTATTTCTTTTATTTTGTTTTGCAATTTATCCATCTACCTATACAAGATTTAATCCTTGCAGGTAACGAGTTCAAGGGGATTGACAACCCTCTTGCCCTTGTTGGGTGCAAGTATTTGCTTTTGTGTGTGCAGGTGTTATTCGTGAGGCTTTGTGTGATTCTCCTATTGGTTTGATAAACCTTCGTTCACACTGAGGAAAATACTTATCTCTATTGTACTACATCTCCCCTCCTCTTCAGCGAAAATCCCAACGCAGCTCACAAGTACCAGTCCGAGGACTACATCAGTGCATAGACACATCAAAAATATCATCATACATGATTGCCTCTAGGGCATATATCCAACAAGGTTGTCATGTAGCCCGACAAGTTTGACCAGTCGTTGGCGTCCTGGCCGTTCTGGCCTTGCAGGCGTTCATGGATCGTCTGCTGGTACGTGGTCCTGGTGTTTCGGAGCCCGAACGGCCCTCCTGGGCCAGGGTTTGGTGGCGAAGATGCCACGAGGGATGGCGAAGAAGCCGATGCAATCTGAGGGATCAGCGGGATGAACATACGAAGATCGTCGTGGTTGCTGATGACGAAAGCCACGCCGTTGATGTAGATCATGTAGAAAGGGCGGTACGGTGGGTTGATGTTGACCTAGCCCGCCCAGTCGATGGTGAATGTGATGGAGCCAAATGTTAGGCTCTCTCGTGGCGGGAGGCCACTTGAAGCTGAGGAAGATCCCATCTAAGATCGGTCTCCAGTCATGGAGTCCTGGATTAGGGGGTCCTCGGACAGGCGGATTATATACTTTGGCCGGACTGTTGGACTATGAAGATACAAGATTGAAGATTTCGTCCTGTGTCCGGATGGGACTCTCCTTTGCGTGGAAGGCAAGCTTGGCGATTCGGATATGTAGATCTCGTCCCTTGTAACCGACTCTGTGTAACCCTAGCCCCCTCCGGTGTCTATATAAACCGGAGGGTTTAGTCCGTAGGACAACAACAATCATACCATAGGCTAGCTTCTAGGGTTTAGCCTCTCCGATCTCGTGGTAGATCAACTCTTGTAATACTCATATCATCAAGATCAATCAAGCAGGAAGTAGGGTATTACCTCCATCGAGAGGGCCCGAACCTGGGTAAACATTGTGTCCCCTGCCTCCTGTTACCATCTGCCTTAGACGCACAGTTCGGGACCCCCTACCCGAGATCCGCCGGTTTTGACACCGACATCGGTGCTTTCATTGAGAGTTCCACTATGTCGTCACCATAAGGCTTGATGGCTCCTTCGATCATCGGCAACTATGCGATCCAGGGTGAGGTTTTTCTCCTCGGACAGATCTTCGTATCCGGCGGCTTCGCACTATGGGCCAACTCGCTTGGCCATCTGGAGCAGATCGAAAGCTACGCCCCTGGCCATCAGGTCAGGTTTGGAAGCTTGAACTACACCGCCGACATCCGCGGAGACTTGATCTTCGATGGATTCGAACCCATGTCAGGTGCGTCGCACAGTCACGATGAGCATGATTTAGCTCTGCCGTTAGACAGTGTTCGGGAGATCACACCTGTAACTACTCCGGCCCTCAATTTGGAACAGATCGCGCCATCTGAGGACGGGTGGATGGACCCCGCTACGGAGGCCACACACTCAACAGCGATAGAGCAGAATACTGACTTCACTTCCTACGTGACCTGTGTTGCCGGACCTTTGGATTCGTCCTCGGCCACGATCTCCAAACCGCCTGCGTTCGTACCTATCAAATCTGATTAGGCACCGATCACGGAGTTTTCCTCCGTGGATATCTTTCAGCACTCGCCCTTGGGTGATGTGCTAAATTCATTAAGGTCTCTCTCCTTGTCAGGAGGCCCTTGGCCGAACTGCGTTCGGCTCGAGTGGGAAGCGGACGACGAAGAAATTTGTTCCCCACCCACCACCCACTTAATAGCCATTGTCGACGACTTAACCAACATGCTTGATTTCGGCTCTGAAGACATAGACGGTATGGATGACGATGCGGGAGACGAATAGGAACCACCGCCCGCAGGGCACTGGACTGCCACCTCATCACATGATGTATACATGGTGGATACACCCAAAGAAAATGACGACAAGGAGCGGGAGGAAGCAGCGAAGGACAATTCCCTCGAGAAGCAACCAAAGCGACGGTGTAAGCGCCGCTCCAAATCCTGCCCCAGCAAAATAGCGATAACAGTGCAAGAAAGAGTAACACTCCGGTCGACCCCAAAGGAGACAACGACCACATGAACCTAGTGGTGGAGCATGGTGAACCAGCGGACGATGAACATAGTACGGAGCCGCTGTCCGGTCACGACGACCCCGAGGGTAAAACTCATCAACCTGTCTCCGGAGACATGAATAGTCCGGACGGCGATGCACACATCATCCCTGAAAGACACTTGGAACAAGAGAACCTTCATAAAAGGCTCATTGAAACCGCACGAAGCCTGAAGAAGCAGAAGCAAAGGCTTAAGACCGTGCAGAATACGCTCAACAGCAGATGGAATAAAGTGCTTGACACGGAAGAAAAGTACGGCGGTAATCGCCACACAATAAGCTATCCAAAGCGCAAGTTGTTGCCTGAATTCGACGACGAGGCCTTAGAGCCCACTCGGCCGGAAAATAAAACTGCAGATCAATCGGACCGACCACCCCGTGGTTGCGACAGGGCGGCTAACATGACGTACACAAGTCAGCACACAACCTACGTGAGGACCTACACAAAAAAGCCGGTTTGACCAGGTCCATTTACGGACCTAGGAAGCACGTTTCGGCACAAAATCATCGCCGCCCAAATGACTATACTGACAGAATATTAGTTCAGAATCAAAATCGAACACTACAACCGTCAGACACACCCAAATACAGGGGTGCCGCGCACCCCCTATGCTTCACCGATGAGGTACTGGACCATGAATTCCCAGAAGGATTCAAACCCGTGAACATAGAGTCATACGACGGAACAACAGACCCTGGGGTATGGATTGAGGACTTTATCCTTCACATCCACATGGCTCGTGGAGATGATCTCCACGTCATCAAATACTTACCCTTAAAGTTGAAAGGACCAGCTAGGCACTGGTTGAAAAGCCTCCCCGAAAACTCAATTGGAAGTTGGGAAGAGCTCGAGGACGCTTTCAGGGCTAATTTTCAAGGGACCTATGTCCGACCTTCGGATGTAGACGATTTAAGTCACATAATTCAACAACCCAGAGAGTCAGCCTAAAAGCTTTGGAACAGATTCCTCACTAAGAAGAATCAAATTGTCGACTGCCCGGACGCCGAAGCCTTAGCGGCTTTCAAACATAGTGTCCGGGACGAATGGCTTGCCAGACACCTCGGCCAGGAAAAACCAAGGACAATGGCAGCCCTAACAAGCCTTATGACCTGCTTTTGCGCGGGCGAGGATAGTTGGCTGGCCCGCAGCAGCACCAGTGACCCAAGCACATCCGAAGTCAGGGATGGCAATGGAAAACCACGACGCAATAGAAGCAAGCGTCGAAGCAACGAAGTCAGCCTAGACAATACGACGGTAAACACCGGATTCAGGGGCTCTCAACCTGGTCAACGGAAAAAGCCATTCAAAGGCAGTAGAGATGGACCGTCCAGCCTAAACAAGATTCTGGATGGATTATGTCAGATTCAGGGCACCTCAAATAAACCTGCAAAGCACACCAACAGAGAATGCTGGGTCTTTAAGTAGGCCGGCAAGCTAAATGTCGAACATAAGGGGAGGGAGACACCAAGTGAAGACGAGGATGAGCCTCACCAACAAAACACTGGGGGACAGAAAAAATTCCCACCAGAAGTCAAAACAGTGAACATGATTCACGTAACGAAGAGGAGCACATGCGACTCCGAGATGTACGCGCCATAGAGCCCGTTACCCCCAAGTTCAACCCTTGGTCGGCCTGCCCAGTCACTTTTGATCGCAGGGATCACCCGACTAGCATCCGGCACGGAGGATTGGCCGCCTTGGTACTAGACCCAATAATTGACGGATACCATCTCACCCGAGTCCTTATGGACGGCGGCAGTAGTCTTAATCTGATATATCAAGACACATTCCGCAAAATGGGGATAGACCCAACAAGAATCAGCCAAAGCAATACTACCTTTAAAGGAGTAATACCATGCCCAGAAGCCCGATGCACGGGCTCTATAGTACTAGAGGTTGTATTCGGTTCTCCTGACAACTTCCGAAGCGAAGAATTAACCTTCGACATCGCTCCATTCCGAAGTGGCTATCAAGAACTACTCAGAAGAACAGCCTTCGCTCGTTTTAATGCAATACCGCATTATGCTTATCTTAAGCTTAAGATGCCCGGTCCACGTGGCATCATCATGGTTAGCAGAAACTCATAGCGTCCCTTACATGCGGAGGAAAGTATGGCGGCTTTCGCAGCCGAACACTGAATGACCCCTCCAACCAGAATAAATGATCGGTCGTCAAGACCGCGAACACGACTAGACAAGTCCGGCGCACCCCTCGCTATAACAATTCAGACAAACCCGAGATTGGGTCGATGGATATACCCTCATAGGTGGCGCTAGGGGCTTCCCGCATGTAAAAAGGACTATAGTTCGGTTTGACCTTACTTAGATTGAATTTCAATAGTCTATTAAAATTATCCAATTTTCCGCATGTAGAATTTCACCTGGGTTTTTCTCTCTTGTAGATGACAATCGTGCTACACCCTTCCAGGACACGGCACAACGGAGACACAGGCGCAGACGTGCAGCAGGGCCCCGCTCAAAGGTTTGTTTCTAGATTAAGACCCTATGTAAACCTTTCTCACTGTCTCTTGTTGCCTCACGCCCTCCGGATACTTAGCACAACCGAGAGGGATGCTGACGTTATTGGCATTTTTGCCACGTCGGACTGATGCACGTACCTGGAAATTCAGGGTTCATTATCAAGGGCTTTGCTCAGCCCGGTATATGTTGTAAAGTCCGAATACCTTAGGGAGTGTTCGGCGCCGCGAGTTTGGCCTTATATGCATCAGCTCCGAATCATGTCTTTGGTCAAATGTTGGGTTTGCCCGGCTCCCGTGTTTTGCTACCTTATGTTCCGCTCTATCGGCTAAGGTGGCACCGGGAGAACGACTGCGATTGTGCCCTGGTTCATCTGGATGAGCACCTCAATAGAGAAAGCCGAAACCTGACTGTCATGATAAAGCGCGAGACTAGTTAACCACTCGAGGACTTAGCGGAATCTTCCCGATTCCTCCGCATTAACAAAGGACCGGTTTCCCGGTCAGTATGTATGCACACCGTATTCGGATAAGCGCGGAAGTACCAGGGGCTATATAGTAGCCCCATTGTCAAACTCCTATGGCTAAGTTAAAGTGTTAAAGCAATATAGTCCGATTGCCTTGTTCGCTGCGCTATCACCTCCTTAATGGACCAAGACATTGGATCAAGTGTGAATACGCGCTTAACACCCCCGCATTATATGCGTGGGGGCTGAAGCCGATGACTGCAAACTTTCAGGTTATATACATACATAAAACGGCCGCACAGAAGGCACCATAATACTTTCAGGCAAAAGTATAAACACAGCCTTTATAATCCAAATAGCATTGTTTTTACAATTGGGATACATGTCACTCGAACATGATACTCTTCGAACACTGAGCCTCTATTAAACGAGCGCCTTATAGGACTTCTTCTAAATAGTGCTTGATGTCTACTACACAACCTTCTTCTTGTAGACGTTGTTGGGCCTCCAAGTGCAGAGGTTTGTAGGACAGTAGCAAATTTCCCTCAAGTGGATGACCTAAGGTTTATCAATCCGTAGGAGGCGTAGGATGAAGATGGTCTCTCTTGAGCAACCCTGCAACCAAATAACAAAGAGTCTCTTGTGTCCCCAACACACCCAATACAATGGTAAATTGTATAGGTGCATTAGTTCGGCGAAGAGATGATGATACAAGTGGTATATGGATAGTAGATAATGGTTTTTGTAATCTGAAAATATAAAAACAGCAAGGTAACTAATGATAAAAGTGAGTGTAAACGGTATTGCAATGATAGGAAATAAGGCCTAGGGTTCATACTTTCACTAGTGTAAGTCCTCTCAACAATATTAACATAATTGGATTATAAAACTATCCCTCAACATGCAACAAAGAGTCACTCCAAAGTCACTAATAGCGGAGAACGAACGAAGAGATTATGGTAGGGTACGAAATCGCCTCAAAGTTATTCTTTCCAATCAATCCGTTGGGCTATTCCTATAAGTGTCACAAACAACCCTAGAGTTCGTACTAGAATAACACCTTAAGATACAAATCAACCAAAACCCTAATGTCACCTAGATACTCCAATGTCACCTCAAGTATCCGTGGGCATGATTATACGATATGCATCACACAATCTCAGATTCATCTATTCAACCAACACAAAGGACCTCAAAGAGTGCCCCAAAGTTCTACCGGAGAATCACAACGAAAACGTGTGCCAACCCCTATGCATAGGTTCATGGGCGGAACCTGCAAGTTGATCACCAAAACATACATCAAGTGAATCACGTGGTATCCCATTGTCACCACAGATACGCACGGCAAGACATACATCAAGTGTTCTCAAATCTTTAAAGACTCAATCCGATAAGATAACTTCAAAGGGGAAACTCAATTCATTACAAGAGAGTAGAGGGGGAAGAAAACATCATAGGATCCAACTATAATAGCAAAGCTCGCGATACATCAAGATCGTATCACCTCAAGAACACGAGAGAGAGAGAGAGAGATCAAACACATAGCTACTGGTACATACCCTCAGCCCCGAGGGAGAACTACTCCCTCCTCATCATGGAGAGCACCGGGATGATGAAGATGGCCACCGGAGAAAGATTCCCCCTCTGGCAGGGTGCCGGAATGGGTCTAGATTGGTTTTTGATGGCTACGGAGGCTTCTAGCGGCGGAACTCCCGATCTAATCTCCGTTCTGGAAGTTTTAGGGTACGACGATATATATGGGTGCAGGAAGTACGTCGGAGGAGCCACGGGGGCCCCACGAGGCAGGGGGGCGCGCCCTAGGGGGGGCGCCCCCCACCCTCGTGAGTACCTCCTGTATCTCCTGACGTGGGGTCCAAGTGTATCTGGTGGCTTTTGTTCCAAAAATAACTTCTCCAGTTGATTTCGTTCCGTTTCAACTCCGTTTGATATTCCTTTTCTTGGAAACACTGAAATAGGCATAACACAGCAAATCTGGGCTGGGCCTCCGGTTAATAGGTTAGTCTCAAAAGTAATATAAAAGTGGATAATAAAGCCCAATATTGCCCAAAACAGTAGATAATATAGCATGGAGCAATCAAAAATTATAGTTACGTTGGAGACGTATCAAGCATCCCCAAGCTTAATTCCTGCTCGTCCTCGAGTAGGTAAATGATAAAAAAAAGAATTTTTGATGCGGAGTGCTACTTGGCATAATTTCAATGTGATTCTTCTTAATTGTGGTATGGATATTCAGATCCATAACATTCAAGACAAAAGTTCAATATTGAGATAAAAACAATAATACTTCAAGCATACTAACTAAGCAATTATGTCTTCTCAAAATAACATGGCCAAAGAAAGCTATCCCTACAAAATCATATAGTCTGGCTATGCTCTATCTTCACCACACAAAATATTTAAATCATGCACAACCCCGATGACAAGCCAAGCAATTGTTTCATACTTTTGATGTTCTCAAACTTTTTCAATCTTCACGCAATACATGAGCTTGAGCCATGGACATAGCACTATAGGTGGAATAGAATGGTGGTTGTGGAGAAGACAAAAAGGAGAAGATAGTCTCACATCAACTAGGCATATCAATGGGCTATGGAGATGCCCATCAATAGATATCAATGTGAGTGAGTAGGGATTGCCATGCAACGGATGCACTAGAGCTATAAGTGTATGAAAGCTCAACAAAAGAAACTAGTGGGTGTGCATCCAACTCGCTTGCTCACGAAGACCTAGGGCATTTTGAGGAAGCCCATCATTGGAATATACAAGCCAAGTTCTATAATGTAAAATTCCCACTAGTATATGAAAGTGATAACATGAGAGACTCTCTACTATGAAGATCATGGTGCTACTTTGAAGCACAAGTGTGGTAAAAGGATAGTAGCATTGCCCCTTTTTATTTATTTTCTCTTTTTTTGGCCCTTTTTTCTTTGGCCTTTTTTTGGGACAATGCTCTATTAAATGATGATCATCACACTTTTATTTACTTACAACTCAAGAATTACAACTCGATACTTAGAACAAGATATGACTCTATATGAATGCCTCCGGCGGTGTACCGGGTTATGCAATGGCTCGTGAGTGACATGTATGAAAGAATTATCAATGGTGGCTTTGCCACAAATACGATATCAACTACATGATCATGCTAAGCAATATGACAATGATGAAGCGTGTCATAATAAATGAAACGGTGGAAAGTTGCATGGCAATATATCTCGGAATGGCTATGGAAATGCCATAATAGGTAGGTATGGTGGCTGTTTTGAGGAAGGTATATGGTGGGTGTATGGTACCGGCGAAAGTTGCGCGGTACTAGAGAGGCTAGCAATGGTGGAAGGGTGAGAGTGCGTATAATCCATGGACTCAACATTAGTCATAAAGAACTCATATACTTATTGCAAAAATCTACAAGTTATCAAAGCAAAGTATTACGCGCATGCTCCTAGGGGGATAGATTGGTAGGAAAAGACCATCGCTCGTCCCCGACCGCCACTCATAAGGAAGACAATCAATAAATAAATCATGCTCCGACTTCATCACATAACGGTTCACCATACGTGCATGCTACGGGAATCACAAACTTCAACACAAGTATTTCTCAAATGCATAACCACTCAACTAGCATGACTCTAATATCACCATCTCCATATCTCAAAACAATTATCAAGTATCAAACTTCTCATAGTATTCAACACACTCATAAGAAAGTTTTATTATTCTTGAATACCTAGCATATTAGGATTTTAAGCAAATTACCATGCTATTTAAGACTCTCAAAATGATATAAGTTAAGCATGAGAGTTCATCTATTTCTAAAAGATATAAGTGAAGCACTAGAGCAAATGACAAACTACTCCGAAAGATATAAGTGAAGATCAATGAGTAGTCGAATAATTATGCAACTATGTGAAGACTCTCTAACATTTAATAATTTCAGATCTTGTTATTCTATTCAAACAGCAAGCAAAGCAAAATGAAATGACATTCTAAGAATGGCAAACATCATGTGAAGAAGCAAAAACTTAGGATCAACCGGTACTAACCGATAGTTGTTGAAGAAGAAAGGCAGGATGCCAACCGGGGCATCCCCAAGCTTAGATGCTTGAGACTTCTTGAAATATTATCTTGGGGTGCCTTGGGCATCCCCAAGCTTGAGATTTTGTGTCTCCTTAATTCCTCACATATCAAGGTCTCCCTAAATCTCAAAAGCTTCATCCACACAAAACTCAACAAGGACTCGTGAGATAAGTTAGTATAAACCATTGCCAAAACCTTATCATACTCTACTGTAGCAAATCACTAAAATTATTATTCAACATTGCGTACTAAATGTCTCTGCATATTTAATAGTCCCATCCTCAAATAGAATCATTAAAGAAGCAAACTTATGCAAACAATGCAAACATAACAGCAATCTGCCTAAACAGGATAGTCTGTAAAGAATGCTGCAACATCCATACTTCCCTAGCTCCAAAAAATATGAAAGAAAATTCCCACTGTAGTAAATTTATCAGAGCTTAATATGCAAAAGGTTTCAAAATTTTATCGCATTCTGACTTTTCTAGGGAATTATTGCAACAGCGGTAAACTTTCTGTTTTCAAACAGCAACATGTATACTTGTAACATAGGCATAACAAAGGCTATCAATGCCACTTTTACTGGAATAAAAGATGAAAAACATTTTTTCTAAATAACAGCAAGCAAATCGTAACAAAATAAATTGACGCTCCAAGCAAAACACATATCATGTGGCGAATAAAAATATAGCTCCAAGTAAAGTTACCGATGAACGAAGACGAAAGAGGGGATGCCTTCCGGGGCATCCCCAAGCTTAGACTCTTGGCTATCCTTGAATATTACCTTGGGGTGCCTTGGGAATCCCCAAGCTTAGGCTCTTTCCACTCCTTATTCCATAGTCCATCGAATCCTTACCCAAAACTTGAAGACTTCACAACACAAAACTTAACAGAAAACTCGTAAGCTCCGTTAGTATAAGAAAATAAATCACCACTTCAAGGTACTGTAATGAATTCATTCTTTATTTATATTGGTGTTAAAACTACTGTATTCCAACTTCTATATGGTTTATAAACTATTTTACTAGCCATAGATTCATCAAAATAAGTAAACAACACATGAAAAACAGAATCTGTCAAAAACAGAACAGTCTGTAGTAATCTGGATCAAACATATACTTATGGAACTCATAAAATTATCAAATAAATTGATGGACCTGAGGAATTTATCTATTAATCATCTCAAAAAAGAATTAACTAAATAGCACTCTCCAAATAAAAATGGCAGCAATTCTCGTGAGCACTAAAGTTTCTGTTTTTGACAGCATGATAAACAAGACTTTCCCCAAGTTTTCCCAAAGGGTCTACTTGGCACAAATACTAATTAAACACATAAAACCACATCTAAAAATAGGCTAGATGAATTATTTATTACTAAACAGGAACAAAAAGCAAGGAACTAAAATAAAATTGGGTTGCCTCCCAACAAGCGCTATCGTTTAATGCCCCTAGCTAGGCATGATGATTTCAATGATGCTCACAGAAAGGATAAGAATTGAAACATAAAGAGAGCATCATGAAGAATATGACTAGCACATTTAAGTCTAATCCTCTTCCTATGCATAGGGATTTTGTGAGCAAACAATTTATGGGAACAATAATCAACTAGCATAGGAGAGCAAAACAAGCATAACTTCAAAATTTTAAGCACATAGAGAGGAAACTTGATATTATTGCAACTCCTACAAGCATATGTTCCTCCCTCATAATAATTTTCAGTAGCATCATGAATGAATTCAACAATATAACCAGAACCTAAAGCATCCCTTTCATGATCTACAAGCATAGAAAATTTACTACTCTCACACAAGCAAAATTCTTCTCATGAATAATAGTGGGAGCAAACTCAACAAAATAATTATCATGTGCGGCATAATCCAATTGAAAACTAAAATCATGATGATAATTTTCATGGATATCATTATTCCTTATAGCATACAAGTCATCACAATAATCATCATAGATAGCAACTTTGTTCTCATAATCAATTGGAACCTCTTCCGAAATAGTGGATTCATCACAAAATAAAGTCGTGACCTCTCCAAATCCACTTTCATCAATATAATCATCATAAATAGGAGGCATGCTTTCATCATAATAAATTTGCTCATCAAAACTTGGGGGACAAAAAATATCATCTTCATCAAACATAGCTTCCCCAAGCTTGTGGCTTTGCATATCATTAGCATCGTGGATATTCAAGGAGTTCATACTAACAACATTGCAATCATGCTCATCATTCAAATATTTAGTGCCAAACATTTTATAGATTTCTTCTTCTAGCACTTGAGCACAATTATCCTTTCCATCATACTCACGAAAGATATTAAAAAAGGTGAAGCATATGAAACAAACTCAATTCCATTTTTTTGTAATTTTCTTTTATAAACTAAACTAGTGATAAAACAAGAAACTAAAAGACTCGATTGCAAGATCTAAAGATATACCTTCAAGCACTCACCTCCCCGGCAATGGCGCCAGAAAAGAGCTTGATGTCTACTACACAACCTTCTTCTTGTAGACGTTGTTGGGCCTCCAAGTGCAGAGGTTTATAGGACAGTAGCAAATTTCCCTCAAGTGGATGACCTAAGGTTTATCAATCCGTAGGAGGCGTAGGATGAAGATGGTCTCTCTCGAGCAACCCTGCAACCAAATAACAAAGAGTCTCTTGTGTCCCCAACACACCCAATACAATGGTAAATTGTATAGGTGCACTAGTTCAGCGAAGAGATGGTGATACAAGTGGTATATGGATAGTAGATAATGGTTTTTGTAATCTGAAAATATAAAAACAGCAAGGTAACTTATGATAAAAGTGAGCGTAAACGGTATTGCAATGATAGTAAATAAGGCATAGGGTTCATACTTTCACTAGTGTAAGTCCTCTCAACAATACTAACATAATTGGATCATAAAACTATCCCTCAACATGCAACAAAGAGTCACTCCAAAGTCACTAATAGCGGAGAACGAACGAAGAGATTATGGTAGGGTACGAAACCACCTCAAAGTTATTCTTTCCAATCAATCCGTTGGGCTATTCCTATAAGTGTCACAAACAGCCCTAGAGTTCGTACTAGAATAACACCTTAAGATACAAATCAACCAAAACCCTAATGTCACCTAGATACTCCAATGTCACCTCAAGTATCCTCGGCATGATTATACGATATGCATCACACAATCTCATATTCATCTATTCAACCAACACAAAGGACCTCAAAGAGTGCCCCAAAGTTCTACCGGAGAATCACGACGAAAACGTGTGCCAACCCCTATGCATAGGTTCATGGGCGGAACCCGTAAGTTGATCACTAAAACATACACCAAGTGAATCACGTGGTATCCCATTGTCACCACAGATACGCACGACAAGACATACATCAAGTGTTCTCAAATCTTTAAAGGCTCAATCCGATAAGATAACTTCAAAGGGGAAACTCAATTCATTACAAGAGAGTAGAGGGGGAAGAAAACATCATAGGATCCAACTATAATAGCAAAGCTCGCGATACATCAAGATCGTATCACCTCAAGAACACGAGAGAGAGAGAGAGAGAGATCAAACACATAGCTAATGGTACATACCCTCAGCCCCGAGGGAGAACTACTCCCTCCTCGTCATGGAGAGCATCAGAATGATGAAGATGGCCACCGGAGAAGGATCCCCCCTCCGGCAGGGTGCCAGAACGGGTCTAGATTGGTTTTCGGTGGCTACGGAGGCTTCTGGCGGTGGAACGCCCGATTTAATCTCCGTTCTGGAAGTTTTAGGGTACGACGATATATATGGGTGCAGGAAGTACGTCGGAGGAGCCACGAGGGCCCCACGAGGCAGGGGGCGCGCCCCACCCTCGTGAGCACCTCCCGTATCTCCTGACGTGGAGTCCAAGTGTATCTGGTAGCTTTCATTCCAAAAATAACTTCTCTAGTTGATTTCGTTCCGTTTCGACTCCGTTTGATATTCCTTTTCTTCGAAACACTGAAATAGGCATAAAACAGCAAATCTGGGCTGGGCCTCCGGCTAATAGGTTAGTCCCAAAAGTAATATAAAAGTGGATAATAAAGCCCAATATTGCCCAAAACAGTAGATAATATAGCATGGAGCAATCAAAAATTATAGATACGTTGGAGACGTATCAGTGCTCGACCGAGACCCGGCCTACGGCCGGACCCAGGGTTTCAATAGCAGTGGCATCCATCTCTGCCCAGTATGTATTAACACGGGCAAGAGCCATCCGCGCACCCTCTATGCACGCCAACCTCTTTACGACATCGATATGCTGCATAACACCAAGGAATCGTTGCACTAAACAAAAATAACTATTCGGCTTTGGTCCTTCCGGCCAAAGATGATCCACGACAGACCCCATGGCAAGCCCGGACAACCTATGGAACTCAGCCCACTCGGCCATTTGCTCATTTAACACCAGTGGATGCGTCGGAGCACTGAACTACGACCAGAATAATCTCTCTACTTCATGATCTTCTTGATCTTTGAAAAACTCAGTCGCATCAGCAACACTCATTGCCAAGTCCGCATACGCATCTGCAACACTCCATAATCGATCTAGAGGGGCATACTTCAGATCTCCGAACTTCGTCCGCAACAAAAAGGGCTTCCCAGCCGTGATATCTCCGGCTTGACGGAGCTCCTCCTCTGCCGCTCTGATTTTAGAACGGGTTTCCTTTGCTGCCTCCACGGCTTTCTTCAGGTCCGCCACTCTCGTTTGGATTTCCTTTTCAAGAAGCCCATATCGGTCGGCGACATCTTTTAGCTCATCAGCCATCTTGGCTATTTTATCTTCGTTGTTGTGATGAGCAGCCTGTTCGGCTCTTAAGTCTTCTGCCGCCTTTAGGGTGGCCGCATCACTCCTCCTGGCTTGTTCCTTGGCTCGGGAAAGTTCCACCCGAAGGGTCTTCACGGCGGGAGCTCCATCTGCAGTCACAACATATTATAGATACTAGCATCATGCTCCTCTTAATATTTGTTGACCACCCGAAAATACATACCCTATGCCTCGTCAAGCCACTTGTTCACAAGCGCAATGTCGGCATCTGTCGCATCAAGTTGCCGGCTCAAACCGGCAAACTCAGCAGTCCGGCCAGCCACCGGACCGTCAGCCGTCTGCACATGAAAGCAGCATGATTATTTACCTGGGACTATGATCCTCTATTTGCTGCCCCTAGACAGCAACCAGAGTCTCAGGGGCTACTATCTGTATAGAGCACACCTAGCGTGTGCGGTACCATCAATTTTTTATATATATTACTTTGCGTACCTCAAAGCCTCTTAGCAGGCTCGTAGAAGCTTCATGCAACCCACTTGTGGCGGATGAAATCCTCTCAACCACCGTACTCATTAAAGTATGATGCTCCTCTGAAATAGCCGCTTTCTTCAAAAGGCTCACCAGTGTGTCCGGTTGCCCACCGGACAGTCCCGGACTCTTTTTGTTGCTCTCCGTAGGAGACGAATATTCCGGATTGCGGGTGGCCGAAGGGTTACCTTCTGGCCTCGGCGGATCAGGAGAAACCCTCTGTGATGACACCTCAGGGTCGTCCGTCCCAGGAGGCAGGGGGAGGCGTTTCGCTCTCCATCATCTCTGGAAGAAGATCCCCCGAAGACGAACTCTGCTGAGAAGGGCTACGAGCCGGACTGCAAGATATATGTCCTGGTTATTGCCCTCGGAGATAAAGCAGGATATATTTACCAAAATTACTCTTGATTCACTTACAGCTCGGTGGAGGGCTGCCCCCCTTGCGGGCACTGTGCGGTAAGGACGCCCTCCAGGGCAGTGCCTCCTGACGAAGATTTCTTCCCTCTTTTGGAACCTTTCGTTTCCAAGTCGTCAGAGACAGTCCTTTTCCTTCCTTGGGGGGAGGGGATTCTAGATTCTTCTCCCCGATCATCCTCCTTCGTGGAGACGCTAATTCCCCCGGTTTGGACGAGTAATGCGTGAGGCTCGCTTTTGGCTTCTTTATTCCTCCCTTTATCTTCCCCTAATGGCACTTGATAAAGTGCGTGCTCGAGCATCCTGGCTAGTACAGGATCCGGGGAGCCTTCGGGAAGGGGGGCCGAACACCTGATCATCTTTGCCTTTCTTATCCAGTCCTGGCCAAGATCAATTTTCTCAGAATGATGTTGTGACAAATAAAAAAACAGCATGTCCGACCGCAGAATTACTCACCTGGGTATCTGGACGATTGCAGTTGAGACCCGCATCCTCGGTGGTGTCCGCAGAATTACTCACCTGGGTATCTGGATGATTGCAGTTGAGACCCGCATCCTCGGTGGTGTCCGAACACTTTATTCATGCTTCGAAGAACAATCCATACATCTCTTCGAGCGTCATGCCGAAGAACAGCTGAATAACTCGCGGTCCTTCCGGGTTGAACTCCCACATACGAAGAGATCGATGTTGGCATGGCAGGACCCGACGAACTAGCATAACTTGCATTACTTTGACGAGACCGACATCCCTCTTGAGGAGATCTCGGATGCGACTTTGCAATGTTGGCACGTCATTAACCGGCCCCAGTCTAGCCCCTTGTTGACCCATGACGCCAGTTGTGGTGGGGGCCCAAACGGAAGGCGGGGGGAGCCACCCACTTAGTACTTCGGGGAGCTGTAATGTAAAACCACTCCCGCTGCCATAAGTTGGATATCTCCGGGAAGGAACCCTTTGGCCATGGGGCATCGACGCCTTTGCTTATTGTGGCACCTCCGCATTCTGCGTGTCGCCCATTGATCATCTTCGGCTTCACATTGAAGGTCTTGAGCCATAAGCCGAAGTGTGGGGTGATGCGGAGGAAGGCCTCACATACGACGATAAACGACGAGATGTGAAGAATGGAATCCGGAGCTAGATCATGGAAGTCGAGCCCATAATAGAACATGAGTCCTCTAACGAAGGGATCAAGGCTAAAACCTAGCCCTCGGAGGAAGTGGGAAAAAAATACGACACTCCCGTTGGGTTCGGGAGTAGGGATGGCATGCCCTCGGGCAGGCAGCTTGTGTGAGATTTCGGCGGCCCCTTAGCTTCTTGATGTCCTCCTCTGTGACGGAGGAAGCCATCCACCGGCCCTAAAGGTTGGATCCGGACATGATTGAAGGTCCGAAGCTTTTCGCCTGAGCCTTGGGTGTTGGAACTCGGGGTGGGGGAAGGGAAGGATTGAGCGCGAGAAGAAAAGGATAGGCTTTGGCCCCTTTATAAAGAGGGCGAATATCAAGCGTCCTCCGCGTGGCCATTTGGAACTTGCCTAAAATCGAGGATTCGTACTAACGAGCATGATTGGGTTACCCACACCCGTATTGATGAGAATCTCGTGATAAGGGGACACGATCTCTGCTTCGACAAGAAGTGCCAATAAAACTGCCTCGCAACACGTGCCGTGGCGGGCAGGGAAAAACGGTTCAAATAATGACCAAGGCCATGGCGTGATGTCACATTATGAAAAGATGTCAGCAGATTAGATTTGTGGAAATATTGTACTCTCTACGGTGGTATGTGGAATTTGTTTTGCAGAGCCGGACACTATCCTTGTGTTCAAAATCCTCTATGGAGTATTCGGAGGAGGAACCCGCCTTGCAATGCCGAAGACAATCTGCGCGCCGGACTCGTCGTCATTGAAGCCTGGTTCTGGGGCTACTGAGGGAGTCCTGGATTAGGGGGTCCTCGGACAGCCGGATTATATACTTTGGCCGGACTGTTGGACTATGAAGATACAAGATTGAAGATTTCGTCCCGTGTCCGGATGGGACTCTCCTTTGCGTGGAAGGCAAGCTTGGCGATTTGGATATGTAGATCTCCTCCCTTGTAACTGACTCTGTGTAACCCTAGCCCCCTTTGGTGTCTATATAAACCGGAGGGTTTATTCCGTAGGACAACAACAATCATACCATAGGCTAGCCTCTAGGGTTTAGCCTCTCCGATCTCGTGGTAGATCAACTCTTGTAATACTCATATCATCAAGATCAATCAAGCAGGAAGTAGGGTATTACCTCCATCGAGAGGGCCCGAACCTGGGTAAACATTGTGTCCCCTGCCTCCTATTACGCATAGTTCGGGACCCCCTACCCGAGATCCGCCGATTTTGACACCGACACCCATGCCTAGCGCAGAAATTGACGATGCAGATTTCTCTTAGTACCTTCGGTAGGGTACCTTGCATAGCTCGAAGTTACAGATCGGAGGCCGCACGGGGATTTACCCATGTTCGGGCCTCTATGGTGGAGTAATGCCCTACCTCCTACTTGATGTTATTCATTGATGGTGGAATACCTCGTGTGAGGGTTTACAATGGGGTGGATGAGATACTACCAAGATTTGTTCTACTAGAGATTAGGTCGAAATGAGAGCCCCCTAGCCTCCTGATAACCCACAAGTATAGGGGATAGCAACAGTTTTTGAGGGTAGAGTATTCAACCCAAATTTATTGATTCGACACAAGGGGAGCCAAAGAATATTTGCAAGTGTTAGCAGTTGAGTTGTCAATTCAACCACACCTAGAGATTAATTATCTATAGTAAAGTGATTAGTAGCAAAGTAGTATGATAGTTTTCATAGTACTAGAAATAGTAATATTAACAGTAATAGTGATAGAAATGATTTTGTAGCAAGCGTAACAGTAACAGCAGCAGTAGTAACTTAGCAAGAACAATATAAGAGAAATTCGTAGGCATTGGATCGGTGAATTCTTTGGATGATATTCATCGTATAACTGTCATAACCTAGGGCGATACGACACTATCTCCCGTTCATAAATATAATGTAGGCATGTATTCGGTAAATAGTCATACATGCTTATGGAAAGAACTTGCATGACATCTTTTGTCCTACCCTCCCGTGGCAGCGGTGTTGGGAATCGTTGCATGGAAAACAAAAAAATCTACGCATACACAATGATCTATCCATGGAAATGCATAGCAACGAGGGGGTACTACAAAAAAAGACACATCCGTGACATTTTGGGCCGAACAATTTTTTTCCTGTCATGCTTGTGACACTTCTATGTCGACAATTGTGACAGAACCCGGTATCATCATAGATGTGGGGGGGGGGCTACTTCTATGACAAAAAATCATGACAGAAAATGGGCTTTTCGTCCTGGGCGGGCCGGAGACGCAGCTGCATGACATTCTTTGGGCCATCCATGACGGAGAAAACCATGGTAGAAGCGAGGGCAAGGAAAATATCGAGGGAGTTCTCGGTTACAGTGGGTGGTCGGGGGACGAGCGATGCATGTTTCTCTCGTACATACGCGCGTGTGTGCGAGGCATTGTGCTCTAACTGAACCCGAGTGATTGCACTGCAGGCTACGCGTTACTGAACCCGAGCAATTGATCGATCCCTTTGTTGTTAACTGAACCTAAGTGATTCCTTCGCTACTGCTGCTAACTGAAGCCGATCGATGCTGCCTCTTAATGAACAGTGAGCGTTGTTTGGGGGGGGGGGTGGATGAACAGTTCCCAGTGGGGAGTTAGATGAATAGGACCCCGTGGTAGTAGAGGCTGTTGCCGCTGGATGAACAGGACCCCTATCGATTGAGTCAGTGGATTGATAACCCACAAGTATAGGGGATCACAACCGTTTTCGAGGATAGAGTATTCAACCCAAATTTATTGATTCGACACAAGGGGAGCCAAAGAATATTCTCAAGTATTAACAGTTGAGTTGCCAATTCAACCACACATGAAAGACTTAATATCTGTAGCAAAGTATTTAGTAGCAAAGTAATATGGAAGCAGCGGTAACGATGGCAAAAGTAACAGTATTGGTTTTGTAGTGATTGTAACAGTAGCAACGGAAAAGTAACTAAGCAAAGATCAATATGTGAAAGGCTTGTAGGCATCAGATCAGTGATGGATAATTATGTCGGATGTGATTCCTCATGCAACAGTTATAACATAGGGTGATAGAGAACTAGCTCCAGTTCATCAATGTAATGTAGGCATGTATTCCAAATACAGTCATACGTGCTTATGGAAAAGAACTTGCATGACATCTTTTGTCCTAAGCTCCCGTGGCAGCGGGGTCCTATCGGAAACTAAGGGATATTAAGGCATCCTTTTAATAGAGTACCAGAACAAAGCATTAACACTTAGTGAATACATGAACTCCTCAAACTATAGTCATCACCGGGAGTGGTCCCGATTATTGTCACTTCGGGGTTACCGGATCATAACACATAGTAGGTGACTATTGACTTGCAAAATAGGATCAAGAACTCACATATATTTATGAAAACATAATAGGTTCAGATGTGAAATCATGGCACTCGGGCCCTAGTGACAAGCATAAGCATAGCAAAGTCATAGCAACATCAATCTCAGAACATAATGGATACTAGGGATCAAACCCTAACAAAACTAACTCGATTACATGATAAATCTCATCCAACCCATCACCGTCCAGCAAGCCTACGATGGAATTACTCACGCACGACGGTGAGCATCATGAAATTGGTGATGGAGGAAGGTTGTTGATGATGATGGCGATGGATTCCCCTCTTCCGAGCCTCGAACGGACTCCAGATCAGCCCTCCCGAGAGAGATTAGGGCTTGGCGGCGGTTCCGTATTTGTAAAACGTGATGAATCCTTCTCCTTGATTTTTTTCTCCCCGAACGTGAATATATGGAGTTGGAGTTGTGGTCGGTGGAGCCTCAGGGGGCCCACGAGATAGGGGGCGCGCCCCCACCCTCGTGGACAGGGTGTGGGCCCCCTGGTGTTGATTCTTTCGCCAATATTTTTTATAAATTCCAAAAATATTCTCCGTGAAGTTTCAGGTCATTCCGAGAACTTTTATTTCTGCACAAAAATAACACCATGGCAATTCTACTGAAAACAGCATCAGTCCGGGTTAGTTCCATTCAAATCATGCAAGTTAGAGTCCAAAACAAGGTCAAAAGTGTTTGGAAAAGTAGATACGATGGAGACGTATCAACTCCCCCAAGCTTAAACCTTTTCTTGTCCTCAAGCAATTCAGTTGACAAACTGAAAGTGATAAAGAAACACTTCTACAAACTTTGTTTAATCTTGTTGTTGTAAATATGTAAAGCCAGCATTCAAGTTTTTAGCAAAGATTATGAACTAACCATATTCACAATAACATTTAGGTCTCATGTTTACTCATATCAATGGCATAATCAACTAGCGAGCAATAATAGTAAATCTCGGATGACAACACTTTCTCAAAACAATCATAATATGATATAACAAGATGGTATCTCGCTAGCCCTTTCCGAGGCCGCAAAACATAAATGCAGAGCACCTCTGAAGATCAAGGACTGACTAAACATTGTAATTCATGGTAAAAGAGGTCCAGTCACAGTCATACTCAATGTAAACTAATAGTAATGCATGCAAATGATAGCAGTGCTCTCCAACTGGTGCTTTTTAATAAGAGGGTGATGACTCAACATAAAAGTAAATAGATAGGCCCTTCACAGAGGGAAGCAGGGATTTGTAGAGGTGCCAGAGCTCGATTTTTGAAATAGAGATGAATAATATTTTGAGTGGTATACTTTCATTGTCAATGTAACAACCGAGAGATCTCGATATCTTCCATGCTACACACATTATAGGCAGTTCCCAAACAGAATGGTAAAGTTTATACTCCCCACCACCAACAAACATCAATCCATGGCTTGTCCGAGACAACGGGTGCCTCCAACTAACAACAATCCTGGGGGAGTTTTGTTTGCAATTATTTTAATTTAAGCATGGGACTGGGCATCCCGGTTACCAGCCATTTTCTCATGAATGAGGAGCGGAGTCCACTCCTCGTGAGAATAACCCACCTAGCATGGAATATATAGACAACCCTAGTTGATACATGAGCTATTTGAGCATACAAAGCAGAATTTCATTTGAAGGTTTAGAGTTTGGCACATACAAATTTACTTGGAACGGCAGGTAGATACCGCATATAGGAAGGTATGGTGGACTCATATGGAATAACTTTTGGGGTTTATGGAAGTGGATGCACAAGCAGTATTCCTGCTTAGTACAAGTGAAGGATAGAAAGAGACTGGGAAGCGACCAACTAGAGAGCGACAACAGTCATGAACATGCACTAACATTAATCAACACTGAGTGCAAGCATGAGTAGGATATAATTCACCATGAACATAAATATCATGGAGGCCATGTTGATTTTGTTTCAACTACATGCGTGAACATGTGCCAAGTCAAGCCACTCTAATCGTTCAAAGGAGGATACCACCCTATCACACCACATCACAACCATTTAATAGCATGTTGGCACGCAAGGTAAACCATTATAAACTCCTAGCTAATTAAGCATGGCATGAGCAGCTATAATCTCTAATTGTCATTGCAAACATGTTTCATTCATAATAGGCTGAATTAGGAACGATGAACTAATCATATTTACAAAAACAAGATAGGTCGAGTTCATACCAGCTTCTCTCATCTCAATCAGTCCATCATATATCGTCATTATTGCCTTTCACTTGCATGATCGAACAGTGTGGATAATAATAGTAGTGCATGTGCATTGGACTAAGCTGGAATCTGCAAGCATTTAATACAAGGAAGAAGACAAGGTAATATGGGCTCTTGGTTAGATCCACAATAATGCATATGAGAGCCACTCAACATTTTCATCATGGTCTTGTCCTCTCGACCCCTAAAGAAAAGAAAAGAAACAAAACTATTTACACGGAAAAGCTCCCAACAAGCAAAAGAAGAACGAGAAATCTTTTTGGGTTTTCTTTTTAATTACTACTACTACTACAAGCATGGAAAGTAAACTAGCTAAAAGCTACAACTATTTTTTGTTTTTTCTTAAGGTTTTTCAAACACACAAGAAGAAAGCTTAAAAAGAAATTAAACTAGCATGGATAGTACAATGAAAAAGTATGAGCACCGACAACTGGAATGAGTGTGTGAACATGAATGTAATGTCGGTGAGAAATACGTACTCCCCAAAGCTTAGGCTTTTGGCCTAAGTTGGTCTAGGGCCATGGCCGGCTTGGTGGATATCCAAAGTTGTAACTAGGGTCGTAATGAGATGCAGCAGCTACTGCCTGACGAGCAGCAGCTTGGAGGCGAGCTGCCTCCGTCCTCCTCTCGTACTCGTTCGCCTCCTCCCTGGTTATAACATATCTCCTTTTTGCCTAAAAGTCAAAGAAAGTAGGAGCAGGGAGGGCAACATGGATGGTGCACCGTCTGTTAAAGATTAGTCGGTACTGGAGGAACTGATCGTTCCTCTCAAGAAACTGGTGGCGAACCATAGCCTTGTAATCTAGATAAGCAGGAGGCAACTCAATATCATTTCCATGTATGGGTATATCAAGATAGTTAGCTACACGAGTTGCATAAATTCCACCAAACAAATCTCTACTTATACTGTTGTGATGCAACCTACGTGCAATAATAGCCCCCAAGTTATATTTTTTATCACCTAATACCGCACTCTTTAGGACACTAAGATCTGGAACGCACATGTGACAAGCCTAATCTTTCCCGTTAATGCATCTACCAATGAAGAGAGCAAAATAATGTATGGAAGGGAAATGAATGCTCCCTATGGTAGCTTGTGTGATTTCCCTAGATTCCCCCACAATAATACTAGCAAGAAAGTCTTTATATTCAGATTTGTGAGGTTCACTAACATTGCCCCAGTGCGGGAGTTTACAAGCAGCATTAAAATCTTCTAGGTCCATGGTATATGATTTATCATAAAGATCAAATAAAACAGTGTGAGAATTGCGCGAGGATGTAAATTTAAACCTTCTCACAAATGAATCAGTTAGATAGAGGTATTGCCGGCACTTATCTGACATGAAGCTCCCAAGATCAGCGTTACGCACATATGCGTCAAATTCATCCTTGATGCTTTCCTGGACCATGAACTCCTCTGACGGCCATTCAAAAGGCCGCACTTGAGCTTCCCTTGGTAGTTCATTGTCCGCCTCACGTATCGCGAGCCTTGGGCCTTGCTTCCTTGAGGAACCACCTTGGTACATTTTCCTAAACATTTTTCTTCCTCTGAAAAATTTCTGAAATTTTTAGTGACTCAAAAAATAAAAGTGAACCAAACTTAACAATATTGATAGCAACTACTCCTACAAGTGCCTAGAGGCCATATCATGCATTAAAACTACTTTTGACCACATAAATTTGACAAGCAAGCTCAAGAACAGGGTCACCTAAGCAGCAAAAAATTGCAACAAATAAAGCACTAGAACAGAAACTAATTGGACCATTGGAGGAGTCACATACCGAAGAACAATCCCCCAACGCAGTTTTGTGAATGGAGCTTTGAGCAAGGAGATCGAAAATGGTAGCAAGATGAGCTAGAACTCGGTTTTGAGCTGGTGGATGATTTTTTATGGAGGAAGATGAAGTGTGTGGGTGCAAGAATAAGTGGAGGGGGCCCACATGGGGTCCACGAGGCAGGGGGCACGCCCCGGGGGGTGGGCACGCCCTGGACCCTCGTGGCCAGGTGGAGTGGCCCCTAGGTGTGTTCTTAGCGCCAGTAATTCTTAAATATTCTACAAAAAATCATAAAAAAATTAGGACATTTGGAGAACTTTTATTTTCGGGGTATTTTTATTGCAAGGATAATTCAGAAAGCAAAAAAATACTATTTTTACTTTATTTAATCTAAATAACAGAAAGTAAAAGGAGGGTACAGAGAGTTGTGCTTTCTAACTTCATCCATCTCATGCTCATCAAAAGGAATCCACTAACAAGGTTGATCAAGTCTTGTTAACAAACTCTTTTCGAATAACATGAAACCGGAGAATTTTTGAATAACACTAGGTTACCTCAATAGGGATATTGAAAGTGCAACTATCCCTAGGTGGTTTTGGTAATTCATAACAACATATAGCTCATTGAGCTAATGCTATTCCAAGATGATTATTTTAGGAAAGCTCAATGATTGGCATGGCATGGATGGTGAAAGTGGAACCCTCAAAATGCTAAGGACAAAGGATTGGCTCAAGCTCAAAAGCTCAAGACTCTTCATTTTATATTTTAGTGATCCAAGATCACATTGAGTCTTTAGGAAAAGCCAATACTATCAAGGAGGGATGAGGTGTTGCTTAATGAGCCTCTTGCTTCATGTGCTTAGTGATATGCTCCAAAACCCTCAACTACTTTCCCATATCCACATATGACCTAAACCCTAAGCCAAACTCGGTCCTACCGATTCTTCCTATC
This sequence comes from Triticum monococcum, assembly GCA_034509565.1. Taxonomy (NCBI): domain Eukaryota; kingdom Viridiplantae; phylum Streptophyta; class Magnoliopsida; order Poales; family Poaceae; genus Triticum; species Triticum monococcum. The sequence goes on from CM067843.1 coordinate 484,890,800, forward strand.
CGGTGCCACCGAGTTTCACTTGTCATAAGCCACTGCCAAACCCTAGCAATTCGGTTCTACCAATAGGAATCTCGGTCTCACCGAGATGGGATTGCAAACTCTCTGTTTCCCTTTCGTAACTTTTCGGTCTCACCGAAAGAGCGAATCGGTCCCACCGAGTTTGCCTGACCAACTCTCTGGTTAGCTAATTACCAAAATCGATCTCACCGAGTTTGTGTAATCGGTCTCACCGAGATTACGTTATGCCCTAACCCTAACAAAATCGGTCCTACCGAGTTGCATATCATTCCCACCGAAAATCTCTAACGGTCACTAGGTTTACCTTTTCGGTCGGACCGAGTTTGTTGATTCGGTCCCACCGAGATTGGTAAATTGTGTGTAATGGTTGGATTTTGTGTGGAGGCTATATATACCCCTCCACCTCCTCTTCATTCGTGGAGAGAGCCATCAGAACACATCTACACTTCCAACTCATATGTTCTGAGAGAGAACCACCTACTCATGTGTTGAGACCAAGATATTCCATTCCTACCATATGAATCTTGATCTCTAGCCTTCCCCAAGTTGCTTTCCACTCAAATCTTCTTTCCACCAGATCCAAATCCTATGAGAGAGAGTTGAGTGTTGGGGAGACTATCATTTGAAGCACAAGAGCAAGGAGTTCATCATCAACACACCATTTGTTACTTCTTGGAGAGTGGTGTCTCCTAGATTGGCTAGGTGTCACTTGGGAGCCTCTGACAAGATTGTGGAGTTGAACCAAGGAGTTTGTAAGGGCAAGGAGATCGCCTACTTCATGAAGATCTACCGCTAGTGAGGCAAGTCCTTCGTGGGCGATGGCCATGGTGGGATAGACAAGGTTGCTTCTTCGTGGACCCTTCGTGGGTGGAGCCCTCCGTGGACTCGCGCAACCGTTACCCTTCGTGGGTTGAAGTCTCCATCAACGTGGATGTAGGATAGCACCACCTATCCGAACCACGGGAAAAACATCCGTGTCTCCAATTGCGTTTGAATTCTCCAAACCCTTCCCTTTACATTCTTGCAAGTTGCATGCTTTACTTTCCGCTGCCAATATACTCTTTGCATGCTTGCTTGAATTGTGTGATGATTGCTTGACTTGTCCTAAAATAGCTAAAATCTGCCAAGAACTAAAACTGGGAAAAGGTTAAGTTTTTATTTGGTCAAGTAGTCTAATCACCCCCCCTCTAGACATACTTTCGATCCTACAGATATGCACATCCCCAACCATAAGAATATCATATTTCTTCTTGACAGTAGGAAGAGGGAATTCAAAACCTCCAATAGTAATCATTGAAGTTTTTCCAATAGAATTAATATTGTGGACTTGAGGTTATTTTCTCAAAAAGTGTACCGTATGCTCATTACCATTAACATGAAAAGTGACATTGCCTTTGTTGCAATCAATAACAGCCACTGCAGTATTCAAAAAGGGTCTACCAAGGATAATCGACATACTACCATCCTCGGGAATATCAAGAATAACAAAGTCCATTAAAATAGTAACGTTTGCAACCACAACAGGCACATCCTGACAAATACCGATAGGTATAGCAGTTGATTTATCAGCCATTTGCGAAGATATTTCAGTAGGTGTCAACTTATTTAAATCAAGTCTACAATATAAAGAGAGAGGCATAACACTAACACCGGCTCCAAGATCACATAAAGCAGTTTTAACATAGTTTATTTTAATGGAGCATGGTATAGTTGGTACTCCTGGATCTCCAAGTTTCTTTGGTATTCCACCCTTAAACGTATAATTAGCAAGCATGGTGGAAATTTCAGCTTCCGGTATCTTTCTTTTATTTGTAACAATATCTTTCATGTACTTAGCATAAGGGTTCATTTTAAGCATATCAGTCAAACGCATACGCAAAAAGATAGGTCTAATCATTTCAGCAAAGCGCTCAAAATCCTCATCATCCTTTTTCTTGGGTGGTTAGGAGGAAAAGGCATGGGTTTCTGAACCCATGGTTGTCGGTGTCAAAACCGGTGGATCTCGGGTAGGGGGTCCCGAACTGTGCGTCTAAGGTTGATGGTAAGAGGAGACAGGGGACACGATGTTTACCCAGGTTTGGGCCCTCTCTATGGAGGTAATACCCTACTTCCTGCTTGTTTGATCTTGATGAATATGAGTGTTACAAGAGTTGATCTACCACGATATCATAATAGCTAAACCCTAGAAGTCTAGCCTGTATGACTACGGTATTGAGTATCCCCCTCCGGACTAAGTCCTCCGGTTTATATAGACACCGGGGGGATCTAGGGTTTACATAGAGTCGGTTACAAAAGAAGGAATCTTCATAGTCGGTCGCCAAGCTTGCCTTCCACGCCAAGGAGAGTGCAATCCGGACACAGGTACAGTCTTCGTTCTTCGTATCTTCACCGCCCATCAGTCCGGCCCATAGACAACAGGCTGGACGTCCGAGGACCCCTTAGTTCAGGACTCCCTCAGCAGCCCCTGCACCAGGCTTCAATGACAAGGTATCCGGCACGTAGTGCTGTCTTCGGCATTGCAAGGCGGGTTCCTCCTTCCGAACTCCAAAAAATAGTCTTCGGATGAAACAAATGTGTCCAGACCTGTAAAACACACCGCACACAACCGTAGAGAGAATATAATAACACACGAGTCCCATCTGCTAACAACTTTAGTAATGTGACGTCACGCCTGTCCGATCATAATTTCGAACCGTTTTTCGCCCCACGTTTCAAGACAGGGTTGTCACTGGCACGTCTTGTCAAAGCAGAGATCTTGTCCCCTTATCACGGGATTCTCATCAATACGGGCGTGGGTAACCCAACCGTGCCGTTTACACAGCCTTAGGAGCAGGCGAATTTTAAGGCGAATGGGGGGGGGGGGGGCGTTCGATATTCACCGCTCTTATTAGGAGATAAGATTCCTCTTTCTTCTCCCATGCTTTCCTTCTGCCTCTTCGTCCTTGAGCTCCAGCGCCCAAGTTCTCTTTCCCCTTGTCTCGAGAAATCACTCAACCATGTTCGGATCTGGAGGTCAAGGCAAGTGGATGGCCTCCTCCATTAAGGAGGAGAACGTCGCTGAGCTTCGGGTGGCCGGGTACCTGGCAAAGGAAATCGCCCACCGTATTCCAGCCCGGGGACAGATCATCCCCACACCGAAGCCTAACGAGAGGGTAGTGTTCATCCCCCACTTCCTCCGCGGGCTAGGGTTTCCACTCCACCCCTTCGTCCGCGGGATTATGTTCTACTACGGGATAGATTTCCACGATCTATCCCCGAACTCCTTCCTCAATATCTCAGCGTTCATCGTCGTGTGCGAGGATTTCCTCCGCATCCACCCCCACTTTGGGTTATGGCTCAAAACCTTCAACGTGAAGCCCAAGGTGGTGTACGGACAACACGTAGAGTGCCGGGGCGCAATGGTGAGCAAGCTCACCAATGTTTCTTGGCCAAAAGGCACATTCGTGGAATCTGTCAAGGAATGGCAAAAGCCATGGTTCTACATCACCGAACCCCGCGATGCCACCTGGGCCGCAGCTACCGAATTCAACTCCGGCGCTCCCGTGCGGCTCACCTCTTGGGTCGAGAACAGCCCAAACTGGTGTTCGTCGGATGAGCTGATTGCGCTACAAATGTGCATCCAAAGTATGATCAATAGGGATATCAAGCTTGCCGACATAATCCAAGTGATGCTGGTGCGCTGGATCCTCCCCTGCCAGAGCCGAAGCCGTCCTCTATGGGACTTCAACCCGAGAAAACACCATACCTTGGTGAGGCTCTTCGAAACGACTCATGAAGATGCCTGGAAGTTGCTTTTCAAGGGCAATGAGATACCGCCGGCCACCGATTCGGATTGTGGCCACGACATAGATCACCTCCCCAACGAGATATGTTAGTTTTAACACGTCCCTTACTTGCTTGTTTCAAGGGTGATATCTAATGCTTTCATTACCATTGCTTTTTTAGTACTAGTTGAAGCAGGCGAAGAAGATTCGGTGTCCGGCTCCCCTGCCCGAAGAGCCAGTCACTCCGCGTTTAGCAAAGATGCTGGAGCCGGCGCCTTACAGGGCACCAGAGAGGAAGGCCACATGAAAGGCCAAGGGGGCCCGGAGTGGCCCCCTCCACAAGGGCACTTCGGACGCGGCGTCCGAAGACAAGGCCCATTCCCCCGCCGCCGAAGACGACGCGGATGAGGAGGAGGAGGAGATCGACTCTCCCCCCGACGGGGGGAGGAAGAAGAGGGCGGCCTCCACAACTCTGGAGGCGGAGACACCCAAAAAGGGGAAGGGCTCCCTAGCGGGTAACTCCGCATGGGACGTTGATGACAGTCCAGAGAGACACCCCCGCGCTAAGCCACGGGCCGCATCGTAAGTACTAATACCTTATCCGCCCATAAAGTTTCTCCTCCTCATTGTATTGAAACGATTGGCAAATGTTATTGTAGTCCGGCCCACAACAGCTCCCAGCGATCCTCGTCAGGAGGCTCACTAGATTCCAAGGCGATGGCCAGCGACTCCCTGCCGCACACTCCCCCAAGACCAAGGAGGATGCAGAGGTGCTGTCCCGAAGGACTGTCTCCGGTGGAGGAGAGGCTCAGGAGGTACCCGAAGGCGAAAACCCCATCGCCGGACACCGAGGGGACTCAATCCCCAATGAGACTGGCGGGGAGGGCCGTACACAGTTCGGCCCTCAATCGGACGCAATTCCGGAGACCGAGGCGGCTACAGAATCCAACACGCACGCTCCTTCGAAAGAAGGGGGATGCATGTTCTGCCGGTGGCCCCTGTCCAACCAGGGGCACCGGATAACCTGCTGGAGGCGCTATGAGGCGCTTCCATTATGGATGAGCACCGTGCCCTTATGGGCATGGTGATTGAAAAGGTTGAGTGCGCTAAGAGCGGATTAACCGAAGCCAGCAACAGCCTGCTGATAGGTTTTGAGGTAAGAGACACCGAACAAGGAGAAAATCCCAGTGTAGACCAGTAGCCCCTGAGACACTATCCGGTGTTCGAAAAGGAAAAGCCGGACAGAGGATCAATCTCATTTTAACATGAAACTAACTTAATTTTTCTGAAATCCGGGCGTCGTTGCTAGCCACGGCCTGGCATACTGCCGAAGTTTCTGGACTGAAATAGAAACTGGTGGAGGCCGAGGAGGAGCTGGGCCAAGCGAAGAGGAAGCTCCAGGAGAAACAAGGTAAGCAATAACCTGTTATATATTCAAAAAGAAGAAAATTGTATGCGATGACCAAAATGCCATGATTTGTATAGAAGCGACGACCGAGGTCGAGGCCCTGAGAAAGGCGCTGGCCGAAGCCGAGGGGAAGGCTGTCCAACAGCAAGCCGCCCGTAAGAAGCTCAAGGCCCTGGTCGGGGAGGTCCAGCAGGAGCTCCAAGACGTGGTGAAGAAGTGTGAAGCTTTGGAGCAGGAGGCGTCGGCTCGAGAGACCGGACTTACCAAGGCTCGTCAGAGCTCAGAGGCCGCACGGAATGAGGCCCGGGACGCTCTCCAGGAGATCCAGGAGGCGAAGAAGATCACAGCGGGTAAGGCATTTAACATGCAAAGCAAGTATGTGGAGAGGAAGTACCTTTTACTAACCCGGATTCGGAGTTGCCCAGGGGCTTTTGTGGATCTGCCGCGCAGTGTATCCGATGCTGCGGAGTTCTTCCGAGCCAGGGAAGGGAATTCTTCGGAGAAGCTGTTCTGGTCGCAGTATGCTGTGCCAGGACATCCGGTGGCCTTTTCCGATCAACTGAAGCAGTTGGTCGAGCTGCATAGGGTGGCCGAACTGGCCATGAAGGATCTCATAATCCGATTATGGCCGGCTGAAGCTATACCTAGTAGTTATTTCGGCCTTGTGAGGTGGGTGGTGGAGGCTTGTCCATGGCTAGACATCGTCAAGCGATCAATCTGCATCGAGGGTGCCCGCATGGCCTTCGGTCGTTGCAAGATGTGGTGGGCGAAGATGGATGTCGTCGAGGTGGCCAGGGGGGCGTCGGAGGGCAAGGAGCACTGCACACCCGAGCGATATTTTGCGGATGTCCTGGAGGGATCTCGACTTGTAGCAACGTAGTGCGGGAGGACGTTATTCTCGAATGAATACATCCATGTTTTGCCTTGTATGAACAAATCCGCCTTGTAATATATAATTTTTATTATGTTTTGATTGTTTCCTCCTGTGCGGCCATGTTGTATGAAATCTGAGGGTTAACCAGTCGTCGGCTTCAGCCCTCACGTAGGTAGTATGGAGGTGTTCGGGATGGAATCTAAACAATCTTGATCCAATTATACGGTCCTTGAAGGAGTTGTTTAGCGCAACGAACCAGGCAACCAAACTATACGACTTGAACGCCCTCACTTAGCCATAGGAGTTTTATAATAAAACATAGGCACAACCCCTGGTATACGAACCAGAGTGCTGTCAGCGTCTGATCGGGAAGTACCGATCCTTCACGAAATGCGGAAAAACCTCCAATGATTTGCAACCTCCGAACAGCTGACCAGCTCTCGCCGCATCATGACAGTCAGTTTTCGGCTTTCTGTACTGAGGTTCTCATCCGGTTCAAACCAGGACACAATCGCAGTAGTTCTCCTTTTACTACCCTAACCGATGTAGCGGAACGTAGGGTAGCAAGCACAGGAGCCGGGCAACCCAACTATTGAGCAAAGACATGATTCGGAGCCAATGCATATAATGCGAAATTCGGGGTGCCAAACTATACTTATAGAAAGTGTTCGGACTTTTGTTGCCGTAGTGTAAGGTGCTATAAAGCCCCTGGCAAACGTCAAACGTACCAAAGTGTACGGGTTCTACCTGATGGGGTTATCCACAGGGAATCTGAAAAAGAAAAGAGAGAAAGAAAACAGACAAGACGTAAAGGTGAAAAGCTGGGGGTCCTAAAGCTCCAACTACAAATTGTTTCCATTGTAATGTAATTAGTATGTCAAGGCGCATTGATACAAATAGTGCAATAAGCAATAGGCTATTTAACATGCTGAAACCAGGGGAGAGCTGCATATGGGTCCTGGAAAATAGGTAGAGTTATCGTTAATGGAATCACCTAAAAGGTTCCCCATATGTCCGCGCTTCTCGCCGTCTTGGTGTATTTATCCTACAATAGGGCCGATGACCAGACCCCTCGATGGGGCCTGTAGGATTGAGACCTGAAAGGAAAACAAGTAAAAGTGAAAGTATGTGTGTATCCAATGTCGGTTGAGCCGTGCCATGGATCACAAGTTGTCTGTGCCTCCGTCAATGCCCATGGAATTTTAAGTGCGTAGTTATGTACGCGCGGCATGAATGCCACCACTTGATCGGGACTGAGACGGAGGCTGGATTGCTAGTCGAGCTCCTGACGAGCCGAGCTCTCCTGCTGCAGAGTAGTTCGGACCCTCTTAAGGATGTCCGCGGGCTCGTCAGCTGAATGAAGGGTCTGCTTGAGAAGGCCGCTTTGTACTTCTGCTGCTAGGGCAGTTGTGTGCTCTTCTGTACGGAGAGAGCGTTCCGTATTGCCATTGACTGTTATAACGCTGCATGGACCGGGCATCTTGAGCTTGAGATAAGCATAGTGTGGCACTGCGTTGAATCGAGCAAACGCAGTTTGTCCGAGCAGTGCATGATAGCCGCTGTGGAATGGGACGATATCGAAGATTAACTCCTCACTTCGGAAGTTGCCCAGAGATCCGAAGACAACCTCTAATGTGATTGAGCCCGTACAGTGGGCCTCTACACCTGGTATGACTCCTTTAAAGGTAGTCCTTGTAGGCTTTATCCTTGATGGGTTAATGCCCATTTTCTGCGCTGTATCCTGATAGAGCAGATTGAAGCTGCTACCACTGTCCATAAGGACGCGAGTGAGGTGAAACCCATCAATTATTGGGTCCAAGACTAGTGCGACCGAGTCCCCGTGACGGATACTGGTCGGGTGGTCCCGGCAATCAAAAGTGATCGGGCACGATGACCATGGATTGAATTTTGGGGCGGCTGGCTCTATCGCGTAGACGTCCCTAAGCGCACGCTTGCGCTCCCTCTTGGGGATGTGGGTGGCATATATCATGTTCACCGTTTTGACCTGAGGGGGAAACTTCTTCTGTCCCCCTGTGTTTGGCTGCCGTGGCTCTTCGTCGTCGTCCTCGCTTTGCGATCCTTTTCCCCTGTTCTCGGCGTTTAATTTGCCGGCCTGTTTGAAAACCCAACAGTCTCTATTTTTATGATTAGGAAGCTTGTCGGGGGTGCCGTGAATCTGGCATGGATGATCAAGTATGCGGTCCAAGCTGGATGGGCCCGAATTGTTCTTTTGGAATGGCTTATTCCGCTGATCGGACTTAGAGACACTGAATCCAGCGTTGACCGTCGTATCCTCGGTGTTGTCATCGCTATTTTGACGCTTGTATCTATTGCGTCGAGACTTGTCTTTCTTATTTTTAACTTCAGGGGTGCCGACGTCGCTTGCATTGTTTTTTCTGTGGGCCAACCAACTGTCCTTGCCCGCACAAAAGCAGGTCATTAGTGCCGTCAGGGCCGCCATGGATTTTGGCTTTTCTTGGCTGAGGTGGCGAGCGAGCCATTCGTCGCGGATGCTATGTTTGAAAGCTGCTAGAGCTTCAGCGTCCGGACAGTCAACGATTTGGTTCTTTTTAGTTAGGAACCTTGTCCAGAATTTTCTGGCGGACTCCCCGAGCTGCTGGACTATATGGCTTATGTCATCAGCGTTCGGAGGTCGAACATATGTACCTTGGAAGTTATCGAGGAAAGCCTCTTCCAAGTCCTCCCAACTGCCAATGGAATTGTCAGGCAGGCTGTTTAGCCAATGCCAAGCGGGCCCCTTGAGTTTGAGAGGGAGATATTTGATGGCGTGGAGGTCATCTCCGCGTGCCATATGGATGTGGAGAATGAAGTCTTCGATCCACACCACGGGGTCCGTGGTCCCATTGTATGATTCTATGTTCACGGGCTTGAATTTCGGGGAATTCGTGATCCAGGACCTCATCAGTGAAGCAATGAGGGTGTGCGGGGCCTCTGTATCAGGCCGTATCATGACGCGGCTCTGATGAAGTCCGTCTGCGGTGTTCGGCCTACGCATGACTAGGTTTGTCATGCCCGAATAGGTGGTTGTTGTCACATGTCAAGGTGCGTCCTCGCGATCCATAGATTGATCTGGTAGGTCCCGCTTTATTGTTCAAGGCGGGGCGGGCTGGTGTTCGGCATGGGTTGCCATTTTGTCCCGGCCACGCGGTGGCCGATCAGCCACATTGTACGATGGTGGTATATACTCCGGCGCCTCCTCGTCGAACTGAGGTAGCAATTTACGCTTTGGGTAGCTTTTGGTTGGGCACTTGAGGCCGTATTCTTCGGCTACTAGGACATCAGTCCATTTATCATTGAGCAGATCTTGGTCAGCTTGAAGCTGTTGCTGCTTCTTTTTCAGGCTCCTTGTAGTGGCTATTAGCTGGCGCTTGAAGCGCTCCTGCTCAAGAGGTTCCTCGGGCACGATGAAATCCTCGGTGACAAGGCTCACCTCATCCTCGGAGAGCGGAAGGTAACCGGCCTCCTCTGAATCTTTGTGCGTGGCCTGTTTAACAGGGCTAACTGCGCATCTTCCCGTTCATCTTGTTCGTTTGTTGTGTCGACGGGGTCTTCGTTGTCTTTGGCACCTTCCGGAGTGTCATCTTCTCCTGTGACGGTGTTGCTATCTTTACTGCGGCATGACTTAGAGCGGCGCCGCTGATGCCGGCACTTGTACTGTATTTCGGAAGGTTTATCCTCAGCTGGGTCTTCCTTGTCGCTGTTTTCCTTTGGTGCATCCACCATGTATACGTCATACGAGGAACTGGCCATCCAGCGTCCGGTGAACGGCGGGTTCTGGTCTTCTTCTTTTCCGGCATCGTCGTCCATACTGTCGATGTCCTTAGAGTCATAATCAAGTCCGTCGGTCAAATCCTCGACCGTGGCTATAAAGTGGGTGGCGGGTGGGAAGCGAAATTCTCCATCGTCAGCCCCTAGTTCGAGCCGGATATAGTTCGGCTGAGAGTCCTCTGCTAAGAACAGACTTTTTGACAAGTTTAGCACATCGCCTAGAGGCGAGTGCTGGAAGATGTCTGCGGCGCTTAATTCGAAGATCGATAAATGATCAAGCTTGGCATCCACGAGCTCACGTGGTTCGGAACCTACAGCTGGAGACGAGTCCGGTGTTCCGGTGGCATAGGCATCGAGTGAGACCAGGTCCATGTGCGGCTCCAACGCCGTGGAATGTGCGGCCTCCGTGGTGGGGTTAATCCTCCCATCTTTGGATGGCGCGGCCTGCTCCGGCTCTAGGGCCAGAGCGGTTACATGAGCGATCCCCTGGATGCGGCCCGATGATAGATTTAAGTCATGATCATCGGGGTGATCGAGAGCGGCTACCGCGGTATCGAATCCGGCGAAGATCAAGTCTCCAGGATGTCCGCGACACAGTTCAAGCTCCTGAATCTGACCTGATGGCCAGGGGCGTAGCTTTCGATCTGCTCCAGATGGCCAAACGAGTTAGCCCGCAGTGCGAAGCCACTGAACACAAAGATCTGTCCGGGGAGGAAAGTTTCTCCGCAGATAGCGCCATTATTGACGATTGAAGGGGCAATCAAACCTTTCAGCGACAGCATAGAGGAACTCTCAATGAAAGCACCAATGTCGGTGTCAAACCGATGGATCTCGGGTAGGGGGTCCCGAACTGTGCGTGTAAGGTTGATGGTAACATGAGACAGGGGACACGATTGAGGGAGTCCTGGACTAAGGGGTCCTCAGGCGTCCGGCCTGTTATCCATGGGCCGGACTGATGGGCTATGAAGACATGAAGGCCGAAGACTGTAGCTGTGTCCGGATTGGACTCTCCTTGGCGTGGAAGGCAAGCTTGGCGACTGACTATGAAGATTCCTTCTTAGGTAACTGACTCTATGTAAACCCTAGATCCCCATGGTGTCTATATAAACTGGAGGGGTTAGTCCGGAAAGGATATATTCATGACCATAGTCATACAGGCTAGGATTTTAGGGTTTAGCCATTACGATCTCGTGGTAGATCAACTCTTGTAAACACTCATATTCATCAAGATCAATCAAGCAGGACGTAGGGTATTACCTCCATAGAGAGGGCCTGAACCTGGGTAAACATCGTGTCCCTCGTCTCCTGTTACCATTGATCCTAGATGCATAGTTCGGGACCCCCTACCTTAGATCCACCGGTTTTGACACCGACATTGGTGCTTTCATTGAGAGTTCCACTGTGCCGTCGATGAAAGGCTCGATGGCTCACCTTGTCCTTAAAGATAACATCACCTCCGGGGGAGCTCTGGCCCCGGGCCAAACCCTCCGGTTGGGCGGCTTTACTATGATCGCCCATTCGGCCGTTGAGCTGATGATGACCTATCGGGCCATCGAAAACCCCCTTCGCATCAACCCCAAGCACTCCAAGCAGATGGATCCGACGGAGTTTTCATCTTTGAACGAACTCCTAGATCACATCGCCGCTTTGGGAATAGCCACAGACTACGATTAGATCGGGCCTAAAACCGATCAAGGAGAAATCGAGACCCTATCGGTCACCCACCAGATTGCGGTAGTCGTGGAGCAGGACGGCGAGTCTTCTTCTATACCGAAGATGGACTATGTTCGGATTGCCGATCAGGAAGAGCCGGATACTCACCCGCGAAAGGATGTGACCAGCCCTCCGAACATAGCATCAGACGGTGGTCCTAAACAATCAGAAGATATTCCGGAACCCGAACTGTTAAGCCCGGAAGGTCGTCGGACTCCAGATAATCGGTCAGGTCGGGGTTCGGACTTAATTCCACCCACCCACCCGGACATACACGCCCTCAGAGCATAAAACAGCAGTCTCAGGAAACGGTCCACCACTTTTGGGCCAGATTCCTCCTTGTCAAGGACAAGGTAAAAGATTGTCATGACGAGGACGCAATATCAGCGTTTTGCAACAATTGCGCGGACGAAGGAATCCTCAACGCCATCAATCGTCGCCGCATACTGAAATTCGTTGACTTAGCAACCATCGTGCAAAAGTACATCGTGATGGAGAGCACCTGGAAAACTCAGGCAGCTCGCTGGGAACCGTCAGTCCCAACTCAACCCCCTACAGGCGAAAAGGGCGCACCCTCGTGGCACGCCCAGTCCAACAGTCTAGAAACACAAAACCGCTACGCAGCACGACACCGTTCTGGTGGGATGGCTCGATGGCCCATGCAAAATACATACAACACCAGATACCGTGGCAACCCACAGCCTTAGAGCATGTTGGATACTACGACAAGTAGCCAAGAGCGGCGAGGACATCCTTATCAAGGACGACCCAGAACGGCATCCCCAGGGGATGATAACTCAAGAGTATTGACGGTCTTTGATACATTTGCTTCAAACAACAAGCACAAAAGGGCACTTCGCGAGCTCGCTGAAGTCTGCCAAATTGCTGCGATAAACCCCTGGAACGACATGGCTATAACATTTAACGCCGACGACGAACCAAAGTACAGAACAGTACGAGCGCCAGCCGCATTAGTCCTCAGTCCCATCGTGGACGGGTTTCGACTTACCAAGGTCCTCATGGACGGCAGTAACGGACTAAACCTCATTTATGAGGACACACTCCATAAAATGGAAATAGACAAGAGCCGCGTCATGCAAAGTAACACAACCTTCCGAGGAATTATTCCTAGTCGGGAGGCGCGGTGCGCGGGCAAAATCACACTCGACGTAGTATTTGGCACGCTGGAGAACTATCGGTCCGAAGAAATAACTTTCCAAGTGGCCCCTTTCAGGAGCGGATATCACGCCCTGTTGGGGCGGGATGCTTTTACACGCTTTCAGGCCATACCCCATTACGGGTATATGAAGCTCAAAATGCCCGGACCAAACGGTATAATCACTCTTGTCAGTGATCCAGACATAGCACTTCGTGCTGAAAACAAAATCACATCCCTGGCCCTGGAGGAGCTATCCAAAGCCCTCGCGGCCGATGAATTAACCGCACTACGCTCCATGGTGGACAGGGATGACGTGATCCTCGACAAATGCCCTAAATCCACATCCTTTAAACCAGCAGAAGAAATAGTCAAATTCCAGGTCCACCCAACGGACCCCAAGAAGACACCATCTATCGGAGCTCAACTGAGCCCAACAGTTGACACCGCACCGCGAGAATTCCTACGCGAAAGCTGGGACATATTCGCCTGGCACCCTTCAGATGTGCCAGGGATCCCATGTGAGCTGGCCGAGCATAGCCTCAATATATTAAAGGGATTCAAACCAGTTAAGCAAACATTGCGGCACTTTTCCGAACCGAAGCGACAAGCCATGGGGGAGGAGCTAGCCAAACTCATCGAGGCCGGATTCATTAGAGAAATCAAACATCCGGACTGGCTGGCAAACCTGGTGATGGTACCAAAGAAGGACAAATCCTGGCGCCTGTGCGTTGATTTCAAAGACCTCAATAAGGCTTGCCCTAAGGATCCCTTCTCCCTCCCCCGCATTGATCAAATCATCGACGCCACTGCAGGACATGACTCACTGTGTTTCCTCAATGCATATTCCGGATACCATCAAATCAAAATGAAGGAGTCCGATCAAGCCGCAATAGCATTTATCACCCCATATGGGCCATTCTGCTTCAACACCATGCCCTTGGGGCTCAAGAACGCCGGCGCCACATACCAACTCATGATTCAAACTTGCCTAGAGAAACAGATCAACAAAACAGTAGAAGCTTACGTCGATGACGTCGTCATCAAAACCAGGCACGTCGAAACACTAATAGAGGACTTACGTCTTACATTCGACAACCTCCGGGCGTAAGACATTAAGCTCAACCCAGAAAAGTGTGTCTTCGGCATCCCTGTTGGAAAACTGCTGGGCTTCATCATTTCCAATAGAGGAATTGAAGCAAACCCAGCCAAAATGCGAGCTTTGTCACAATTGGCTAAGCCAATAGACCTTAAACAAGTCAGAAAGCTTGCGGGTTGCGTAGCAGCTCTAAGCCGCTTTATCTCCAGATTGGGAGAAAATGCACCACTCTATCGCCTTCTACAGCGAACTGACCACTTCGAGTGGACGAACGCGGCAACAACCGGACTGGAGGAAATAAAAACCCTTCTTGTGAGCAATCCAATCCTGGCCGCACCAAACACCGGCAAACCGATGTTATTATACATATCGGCAACACACCAGGTGGTGACCGCCGTACTCGTCATTGAACAAGAACACGACGGACATAAATTTCCGCTTCAAAAGCGAGTATACTATGTATCTACTGTCCTTATACCATGCAAATCCCGGTACCCTCATTATCAAAAAATAGCATATGCGGTCTTCATGGCATCCCGAAAGCTCTGTCACTACTTCTAGGAGTGTTCGATCACGGTGGCCTCTGAAGTGCCACTCAATGACATTATAAACAACCGCGATGCTATGGGCCGGATTGCCAAATGGTCCATTGAACTCCTCCCATTTGACATTACATATAAACCACGTCGAGCTATCAAATCCCAAGTACTGGCCAACTTCGTTGTCGAATGGACAGAGGCCGAACTCCCTAAAGAGTATGGCACATACTCCAATTGGGTCATGTACTTCGACGACTCCAAAATGCTGGCAGGGTTAGTAGCAGCTGTCGTTTTAACGTCCCCTACTAGAGACATCGTCCAGTACATTCTCCAAATACTATACACAAACTCCAATAACGCAGCCGAATACGAGGCCTTATTACATGGTCTCCGGATGGTTGCCTCCATGGGCATACAATGCCTAGAAGTACGCGGGGACTCCAACCTTGCAATATCTCAAATAAATGGAGATTTCGACGCTAAAGATCCGAAGATGGCAGCATATCGTAACACAGTCATAAAAATGTCAGCCCGGTTCGAGGGGCTCGAGTTCCATCATGTGGCTCGAGAAAGTAATCAAGTGGCGGATGTTCTTGCTCGTATCAGCGCTAAGCATGACCCCGTCCCACCTAATATTTTCCTGGAAAGGCTCTCTAAGCCATCCATGGTGTGGCAGGGGGAAAACGGCAATACTAGTCCGGAACCAAACATAATCCAAGATCCCGGAAATAGCGACGTCGTCGGGGGCTCAGCCACCGAAATAACACCGTCGGCGCATCTCATCATGGCAGTTATTGCCCCATGGACCGAACCCTTCCTGGCCTACCTCAACAGGAAAGAGCTTCCTGAGGACCAGAATGAGGCCCACTGCATTGTCCGGCGTTCAAAGGCCTACAAGGTTCATGATGGAGAGCTCTACAAGAAAAGCGCCACCAGAGTCCTTCAACGATGTATATCCGAGGAAGAGGGGCGGCAGCTCTTGGCTGAAATTCATGCCGGACTCGGTGGTCACCATGCTGCAGCTCGGGCCCTTGTTAGCAAGGCCTTCCGTACAGGGTTTTATTGGCCGACGGCCCAAGCAGATGCACAGGACCTTGTCCAACGTTGCATCAGATGCCAACTCTTTGCCAATCAAAGCCATATGCCCCCCATCGCCTTACAAACAATCCCCATGACTTGGCCTTTTGCGGTCCGGGGACTCGATATGGTTGGACCCCTTAAAGGGGGAAGCCATAAGAAAAAATATCTGCTGGTTATGGTGGACAAATTCACTAAGTGGATAAAGGCTAAGCCGGACAAAACGGTTGAGTCCGGCCCGGTGATAGACTTCATATCCGGTGTTGTGCACCGTTATGGCGTCCCACACAGCATCATCACTGACAACGGCTCCAATTTCACAGCCAACGAGGTAAAAGCCTGGTGTACTAATCTGGATATTAAACTCGATTATGCCTTCGTCTACCACCCACAAACCAACGGTCAAGTCGAATGAGCCAACGGTCTTATTATGAGCTGCATCAAGCCCAGACTAGTGTAGTCTTTGAAAGAATCAGACAAAGCACTAGGTTGAGGAGCTCGACTCCGTACTCTGGGGGCTGCGGACCACGCCCAACCGTACTACCGGATACACACATTTCTTCATGGTGTATGGCGCAGAGGCCGTATTGCCCTGCGATATTATTCACGACTCACCTCGAGTGCGTATGTATGAAGAGAGAGAAGCCGAGCTTGATCGGCAGGACGGCCTAGATGCCCTGGAGGAGGAACGCGTTGTCGCAAAAGCCCGTTCAACATTTTACCAACAACAGGCTCGAAGATATCAAAGCGGAGAAGTACGGGCCAAGACTTACAACGTTGGCAAACTCGTTCTGAGCCTACCAGAGAAGAAAAAGGACAAACTCAAGCCCAAATGGGAGGGTCCCTTCATAATTGACGAAGTTCTCACCGGAGGAGCATACCGTCTTCGCGATGCATCAGACAATCGCCTCGAGCCGAACCCCTGGAACGCGGCCAGACTCCAAAGATTGTATGCCTAGCGCCAAACCCCTCGTTCGTCTCCTCCTCCCCTGTAGTTTCCATTATTTTTCTCTCTTTTCCGATTACTTTCTTCTTTCTCGCTTTAACCCTTTGGTATGACTAGATCGCACACCATTCACACATACATCTCTTAATATTTATGTCACTTGTACCTGGGGGCTTCTCGGACAGAAATTCTTGTCATTCCTTGAGCATTATGCTCCTCACATATGAGTTTTTCCATATGTACCTTTTCTTTGCCACTATA
This sequence comes from Triticum monococcum, assembly GCA_034509565.1. Taxonomy (NCBI): domain Eukaryota; kingdom Viridiplantae; phylum Streptophyta; class Magnoliopsida; order Poales; family Poaceae; genus Triticum; species Triticum monococcum. The sequence goes on from CM067843.1 coordinate 484,907,444, forward strand.
TGCATCGATATGACTTAAGTTTTGGCCAAGCTGGGTTGCCTGGCTCCTGTGCGTATGCCCTACATCCCCGTTAGTTCGGCTAGGGCATAAAGGGAGCACCTCTGCGATTGTTACTGCCGGGTCATCCGGATGTGTACCTCAGACTGGGTGAAGCCGAAAGCTAGCATTCTTAAGGGAATATTTGGTCGGTGAATTAAATATGTTTTCTAAACTCACTCCATTGTGCACCCCCAGAAGTTATACAAACTGTGGTGCTCGCATCACAATTCGGACATGTACATTAAATGCATGCACACCCAGGGAAAGGAACCCCTAACGAAACTATTCTCTCTGGAAGATGTTTCTTACGATATCAATGTAATATAACATAGCTAGCCGGATACAACTTGTCTGTTCAAGCAACTATTACCCCTACGCATAGTTTTCCAGGCATACCCCGGCCTATTCCGCCACGACGGTATTCGAAAACACTCCGCACTTTCGGGTCCCGAGGTTGAAGATAAAAGGTCTGCCATGACAAATGATATACAATTCAGCTAGATGAGGAAAGTACACAGTCACTTGGACTCGAACACCTCTTCCTCTACACCTTCCAACAGGCGTCTAACTTACAATCATGTTGGGAATATTTGGCGGCCACCTCTACTTGGTCATATACTAAACTAACGGGAATTTCTTCCCCATTCGACCCTATCGGTCCAACCCGAGCCATGTGATTTGGATCCAGCTTGGTATATCGTGTCTTCACCATGACCCAGGCCTCTCGCGCACCCTCTCGGCAGGCAGACATCTTCCACAGCCGGATACGCCACCGCGCTCCCTTGAACAGCTCTACCAGCTTCTCCATGCTTCATGCAGGGGAGTCGGATGGCCATAAAGGCTTGGCTACACTCCGCATAGTCTTCTGAGCTTGCTTGTGCAACTGCGACAGCCCTTGCAGAATATCACTTGATGTTCCGGACACTTCCTCTTCGGGGCGGTTCGTCAATACGCCTGCAATTACAGCTATATCAGCTACCATTACCTCCAAACTGCTATAAGATAAAAGCGGCCACATACTGAATATGCCGCCTCGCAGCTTCTTGTTCTCCTTCACAGAGTCAGCTAGCTGCGCTCGCACATCTTTCAGTTCTTTGCCCAGTTTGGTGTTCGAATCCTGGAGTTTCTTTTTCTCTTCAACGACTTTTGCCAATACACGCTCGCCCGCTGCTAGTAGCTTTTTGGCTCTGTGTTCTTCACTTCGAGCGGCGTCCAACTGCTCTCGTACTTGGTCTAATGACCCAACACAAAGATTAGAACCCAGATTCACACTATCGGTGTATCATTATGAATTTTCGATAGAGGAAAACATTACCGGGAGATGCCTTGTATTTCTCTTGTTCGGCATTGGCAGCAAGTAGCTGGCGCTGACACTTTTCTAGTTCCTGAGCTAGCTGGGTATTCCTCTCCGTAAGTACCTGGTTGTACATTGATCCCTAAATCAGTTGTTCCAACTCCTTTATGTCTTGGGGCTACTGGCATATGGTTATCATAGTCAGACAAAGCGAAATTACCTGCACATCTTTCAAATGTTACTTTGTGGCCTTGTTAATCCCATCTTGAGCATCCCAGATGTATGCATCGGCTGAGCTGAAGGCGTTAAACGATTCTTATGAAAAGCCAGGGTCTTGTAAAATGGCCCGGTGGTACCGATGATTCATGGCACTCTCCACCTTCGAGTTGGTGACGGATACATCATCTGAGTCCTCGGCTGGAGGACAGTCCAATGTCGCCCCTGCATCAGCCCCCATCTTCACGGCAGGATTTGAATCCTGGCTGTGGGAAGTACGGCCACTCGAACCCCCGGATATAGTCCGGCGCACCTTCCTCCTGACACATGGAAAACGAGAAGGTCACGGTTGGACGTGACTGCTTAGGGGCAGGTTGGCGAATTCATACCTCTTCGATGAAGGCACGACCGTGTATTCGTTTGCTTTCCTCTTGGAAGGCTTGCCCGGCGTGGGAGCCGATCTCTTTGAAATCGCCGAATGTCTCCCCTGTGAAGCACGATACAATGCGGTGGGTGAGGCAGAATAAGAGCACTCTTTTAGAGAAGGTGTTTCTTAATTATTTACATGTGAAGCAGGAAGAAGGCCAGGGTAGTCGGTGGTGATGGCCACTTCTGTGCCGTCATAGCTTGTCTGGTAAAACACTCCCCCGCAAGCAGCACGAATATATCTGGATCCTCTTCAAACCCAAGATCTAGCTTCCGGTTGTGGATCTCCGGCTGTGGGGCAGGACTATGAAGTCCTTTGGTGACCTTCCGCCAGTGCTGTCATAACGAACAGACTTGAAATTTATCAAAAGTAATCCGGAAGTGGAATGAGTGGAGTAGAGGGGTCGAGGCTTACCCAACTGGGAGGATCATAAATAGAATACCCATCTCTGCACTTAATGTGAAGAAACTCCTCTTCCCCCCCTTTAAACAGCTCGACCAATATTTTGGCCAGAGCGGCGGGGGTATCCGGACCCTTTCGGCCATAGCGGGAGGCGTCATCCTCTCCATTGTAGTGCCACATGGGCAGCCCTCTGTATTGTAGCGGCTGAACCCCTCGCACTATGGAGGTCGCCATTACCTCGATTATTCTGAGTCTGGACTGAGCGAGCGTCTTTATCTTGCTCATAAGCTGGCAAACTTTTGCGCTGTCATCCTCTTCAAGACTTCGGGGACGCCAACTGTGGCATTTCTTCAGCGGAACACTCGCAAATTCAGGAAGACCCTTTCGAACTGGATCGGGAAGCGCAACGTCCTCAATATAGAACCATTCGAAAGGCCATTCTTTGGATGCCTTCCTTGGTGTGCCGGACAGATATCAAGTATCGGTGATACGCCATACTTTGGCTCCGCCCACTTCAAATATTGACCCCTCGTGATTACGCGGGACAAGATAGAACAACTACCTCCACAGCTCGAAATGAGCCTCGACACCCAGGAATAGTTCACATAAAGTGACGCAACCCGCAATGTGCAGAATGGAGGCAGGGGTGAAGTTGTGCAGCTGGAGGCCATAGTATTCCAGAAGCCCTCAGAGGAACGGATGAATGGGAAATCCAACGCCCCTTAGCAGGTAGGGGACGAAACATACTCGTTCTCCCCCGGATGGATTGGGGAAGTCCTCTGCCTGAATCTCACCATTGAAAGAATCTAGCCCCGCTCAAACAGGAACTAGATCTATGGGGGGAAGAAATCCCTGCATCTGCAGCTTCGTCAATTGACTGTGGGACATTGAACACCTCTCCCACTGTCCTTTCTCTGGGCCGGAACGGGTGGAGGAGCTGGGGGCGCTAGCCATGTTGGAATGGTTTCTCCTAAGCAGTTTCCAGGGGTTTCCTCTGCGTAGTGCCGAATGGATCTAGGATCCAATCTCTTTAATAGGCGCTCTTCCTTGCATGGACGGGGTGTTATCTGCAAAAATACCCTGACCTTCCGCCTTCGCTTGACACGTGGAAGGCGAAGTTATTTAACGTGCAGAAGTCGAGGAGAGCGACATTGAACCAATGGCCGAATACATCACTTGGAGGAACCCGCCTTGCAATGCCGAAGACAATTTGTGTGCCGCACAACTCGCTATTGAAGACTGGTTTGGGGGCTACTGAGGGAGTCCTGGACTAACGGGTCCTCGGGCGTCCGGCCTGTTATCCACGGGCCGGACTGATGGGCTGTGAAGACATGAAGGCTGAATACTATACCTGTGTCCGGATTGGACTCTCCTTGGCATTGAAGGCAAGCTTGGCGATCGACTATGAAGATTCCTTCTTATGTAACCGACTCTATGTAAACCCTAGATCCCCACGGTGTCTATGTAAACCGGAGGGGTTAGTCCGGAAAGGATATATTCATGACCATAGTCATACAGGCTAGGCTTTTAGGGTTTAGCCATTACGATCTCGTGGTAGATCAACTCTTGTAAACACCCATATTCATCAAGATCAATCAAGCAAGACATAGGGTATTACCTCCATAGAGAGGGCCCGAACCTGGGTAAACATCGTGTCCCCCGTCTCCTGTTACCATCGATCCTAGATGCATAGTTCGGGACCCCTACCCGAGATCCGCCGGTTTTGACACCGACAACGATGTTTACCCAGGTTCGGGCCCTCTCTATGGAGGTAATACCCAACTTCCTGCTTGATTGATCTTGATGAATATGAGTGTTACAAGAGTTGATCTACCATGAGATCGTAATAGCTAAACCCTAGAAGTCTAGCCTTTATGACTACGGTATTGAGTATCCCCCTCCGGACTAAGTCCTCCGGTTTATATAGACACCGGGGGGATCTAGGGTTACATAGAGTCGGTTACATAATATGGAATCTTCATAGTTGTTCGCCAAGCTTGCCTTCCACGCCAAGGAGAGTCCTATCTGGACACGGGTGTAGTCTTCGGTCTTCGTATCTTCACAACCCATCAGTCTGGCCCATAGACAACAGGCCGGACATCCGAGGACCCTTTAGTCCAAGACTCCCTCAATGGTTCTCTTTATTTACGGTGCTTCCTAGCAACTAAGTCTCTCTTATCATAACATCGATTCTTTGATTGTGGGTTATCAAGATCAACAGTAGGTTCAATCTCTACATCATTGTCATTGCTAGGTTGAGCATCAACATGAACATCATCATTAACATTATCACTAGGATCATGTTCATTACCAGATTGTGTTTCAGCCTCAGAAATAGAAATATCATTGGGATTCTCAGGTGTGTCAACAACAGGTTCACTAGAAGCATGCAAAGTCCTATCATTTTTCTTTTTCTTCTTCTTATAAGAACTAGGTGCATCAACATTAATTCTCTGAGAATCTTTCTCAATTCTCTTAGGGCGGCCCTTAGGATACAAAGGTTCTCGAGTCATTTTACCCCTCTAGTCACAACTCTAACAACATTATAATTTTCCTTACTATCTAATTCATTGAGCAAATCATTCTGAGCTTTAAGTACTTGTTCTACTTGAGTGGTAACCATAGAAGCATGTTTACTAATAAGTTTAATTTCATCTTTAAATCTAGACATATAATTACTCAAGTGTTCAATCATATATGCATTACGTTTAAATTGTCTACCAACATAAGCATTGAAGTTTTCTTGTTTAAGAATAAAATTATCAAACTCATCCAAGCATTGGCTGGAAGACTTATTACGAGGAATATCACCTTCATCAAATCTGTAGAGAGAATTTACCTTTACTACCTGTGTTGGTTTATCAAGACCATGTATTTGTTTAATAGGTGGTAAATTCTTAACATCTTCAGCTTTAATACCCTTTTCTTTCATAGATTTATTTGCCTCTTGCATATCTTTAGGACTAAGAAATAGAAGGTGAATCAAGTGCAGAGCTAGATGGCAGTTCCTTACCTCCCCTCGTAGTTGAGGGAAAAATATTGGTTCTTTCATCTTTCAAGTTCTTCATAGTGATCAACAAATATAAATCCCAAGTGACTCAAAGAAAAGAGTTATGCTCCCCGGCAATGGTGCCAGAAAATAGTCTTGATAATCCACAAGTATAGGGATCGCAATAGTTTTCGAGGGTAGAGTATTCAACTCAAATTTATTGATTCGACACAAGGGAGTCAAAGAATATTCTCAAGTATTAACAGTTGAGTTGTCAATTCAACCACACCTGAGAGACTTAATATCTGCAGCAAAGTATTTAGTAGCAAAGTAATATGGAAGCAGCGGTAACAGTGGCAAAAGTAACAATATTGGTTTTGTAGTGATTGTAACAATAGCAACGGAAAAGTAACTAACCAAAGATCAATATGTGAAAGGCTCACCGTTGAAAGAATCTAGCCCCGCTCAAACAGGAACTAGATCTATGGGGGGAAGAAATCCCTGCGTCTGCAGCTTTGTCAATTGACTGTGGGACACTAAACACCTCTCTCACTGGCCTTTCTCTGGGCCGGAACGGGTGGAGGAGCTGGGGGCGCTAGCCATGTTGGAATGGTTTCTCCTAAGCAGTTTTCCGGGGGTTTCCTCTGCGTAGTGCCGAATGGATCTAGGATCCAATCTCTTTAATAGGCGCTCTTCCTTGCATGGACGGGGTGTTATCTGCAAAAATACCCTGACCTTCCGCCTTCGCTTGACACGTGGAAGGCGAAGTTATCTAACATGCAGAAGTCGAGGAGAGCGACATTGAACCAATGGTCGAATACATCACTTGGAGGAACCCGCCTTGCAATGCCGAAGACAATTTGTGTGCCGCACAACTCGCTATTGAAGACTGGTTTGGGGGCTACTGAGGGAGTCCTGGACTAACGGGTCCTTGGGCGTCCGACCTGTTATCCATGGGCCGGACTAATGGGCTGTGAAGACATGAAGGCTGATGACTATACCTGTGTCCGGATTGGACTCTCCTTGGCATGGAAGGCAAGCTTGGCGATCGACTACGAAGATTCCTTCTTATGTAACCGACTCTATGTAAACCCTAGATCTATATAAACCGGAGGGGTTAGTCCGGAAAGGATATATTCATGACCATAGTCATACAGGCTAGGCTATTAGGGTTTAGACATTACGATCTCGTGGTAGATCAAGTCTTGTAAACACTCATATTCATCAAGATCAATCAAGTAGGACATAGGGTATTACCTCCATAGAGAGGGCCCGAACCTGGGTAAACATCGTGTCCCCCGTCTCTTGTTACCATCGATCCTAGACGCATAGTTCGGGACCCCCTACCCGAGATCCGTCGGTTTTGACACCGACAACGATGTTTACCTAGGTTCGGGCCCTCTCTATGGAGGTAATACCCTACTTCCTACTTGATTGATCTTGATGAATATGAGTGTTACAAGAGTTGATCTACCACGAGATCATAATAGCTAAACCCTTGAAGTCTAGCCTGTGTGACTACAGTATTGAGTATCCCCCTCCGGACTAAGTCCTCCGGTTTATATAGACACTGGGGGGATCTAGGGTTACATAGAGTCGGTTACATAATATGGAATTTTCATAGTTGTTCGCCAAGCTTGCCTTCCACGCCAAGGAGAGTCCTATCTAGACACGGGTGTAGTCTTCGGTCTTCGTATCTTCATAGCCCATCAGTCTGGCCTATAGACAACAGGCCGGACGTCCGAGGACCCTTTAGTCCAGGACTCCCTCAATGGTTCTCTTTATTTATCGTGCTTCCTAGCAACTAAGTCTCTCTTATCATAACGTCGATTCTTTGATTGTGGGTTATCAAGATCAACAGCAGGTTCAATCTCTACATCATTGTCATTGCTAGGTTGAGCATCAACATGAACATCATCATTAACATTATCACTAGGATCATGTTCATTACCAGATTGTGTTTCAGCCTCGGAAATAGAAATATCATTGGGATTCTCAGGTGTGTCAACAACAGGTTCACTAGAAGCATGCAAAGTCCTATCATTTTTCTTTTTCTTCTTCTTAGAAGAACTAGGTGCATCAACATTAATTCTCTGAGAATCTTGCTCAATTCTCTTAGGGCGGCCCTTAGGATACAAAGGTTCTCGAGTCATTTTACCCCTCTAGTCACAACTCTAACAACATTATAATTTTCCTTACTATCTAATTCATTGAGCAAATCATTCTGAGATTTAAGTACTTGTTCTACTTGAGTGGTAACCATAGAAGCATGTTTACTAATAAGTTTAATTTCACCTTTAAATCTAGACATATAATCACTCAAGTGTTCAATCATATATGCATTACGTTTCAATTGTCTACCAACATAAGCATTGAAGTTTTCTTGTTTAAGAATAAAATTATCAAACTCATCCAAGCATTGGCTAGAAGACTTATTACGAGGAATATCACCTTCATCAAATCTATAGAGAGAATTTACCTTTACTACCTGTGTCGGGTTATCAAGACCATGTATTTCTTAAATAGGTGGTAAATTCTTAACATCTTCAGCTTTAATACCCTTTTCTTTCATAGATTTATTTGCCTCTTGCATATCTTTAGGACTGTGAAATAGAAGGTGAATCAAGTGCAGAGCTAGATGGCAGTTCCTTACCTCCCCTCGTAGTTGAGGGGAAAATATTGGTTCTTTCATCTTTCAAGTTCTTCATAGTGATCAACAAATATAAATCCCAAGTGACTCAAAGAATAGAGCTATGCTCCCCGGCAATGGTGCGAGAAAATAGTCTTGATAACCCACAAGTATAGGGATCGCAACAGTTTTCGAGGGTAGAGTATTCAACCCAAATTTATTGATTCGACACAAGGGGATCCAAAGAATATTCTCAAGTATTAACAGTTGAGTTGTCAATTCAACTGCACCTGAGAGACTTAATATATGCAGCAAAGTATTTAGTAGCAAAGTAATATGGAAGCAGCGGTAACAGTGGCAAAAGTAACAATATTGGTTTTGTAGTGATTGTAACAATAGCAACGGAAAAGTAACTAAGTAAAGATCAATATGTGAAAGGCTCGTAGAATTGGATCAATGATGTATAATTATGTCAGATGCGATTCCTCATGCAACAGTTATAACATAGGGTGACACAGAACTAGCTCCAGTTCATCAATGTAATGTAGGCATGTATTCCGAATATAGTCATACGTGCTTGTGGAAAAGTACTTGCATGACATCTTTTATCCTACCCTCCTGTGGCAGCGGGGTCCTATCGGAAACTAAGGGATATTAAGGCCTCCTTTTAATAGAGTACTCGAACAAAGCATTAACACTTAGTGAATACATGAACTCCTCAAACTATAGTCATCACCCGGAGCGGTCCCAATTATTGTCACTTCAGGGTTACCTAATCATAACACATAGTAGGTGACTATTGACTTGCAAAATAGGATCAAGAACTCACATATATTCATGAAAACATAATAGGTTCAGATCTGAAATCATGGCACTCGGGCCGTAGTGACAAGCATTAAGCATAGAAAAGTCATAGCAACATCAATATCAGAACATAATGGATACTAGGGATCAAACCCTAACAAAACTAACTCGATTACATGATAAATCTCACCCAACCCATCACCGTCCAGCAAGCCTACGATGGAATTACTCATGCACGACGGCGAGCCATGAAATTGGTGATGGAGGAAGGTTGATGATGACGATGGCCACGGATTACCCTCTCCGGAGCCCCGAACGGACTCCAGATCAGCCCTCCCGAGAGAGATTAGGGCTTGGCGGCGGCTCCATATCGCAAAACGCGATGAATCCTTCTCCTTGACTTTTTTCTCCCCGAACGTGAATATATAGAGTTGGAGTTGAGGTTGGTGGAGCCTCAGGGGGCCCATGAGATAGGGGGGCGTGCCCCAGGGGGGTGGGTGCGCCCACACCCTCGTGGACAGGGTGTTGGCCCCCTGGTGTTGATTCTTTCGCCAGTATTTTTATAAATTCCAAAAATTTTCTCCGTGAAGTTTTAGGTCATTCCGAGAACTTTTATTTCTGCACAAAAATAACACCATGGCAATTCTGCTGAAAACAGTGTCAATCCGGGTTAGCTCCATTCAAATCATGCAAGTTAGAGTCCAAAACAAGGTCAAAAGTGTTTGGAAAAGTAGATATGATGGAGATGTATCATGGATTAACAGGACCCCGTGGAGGGCTGGATGAATAGGACCCCGTGGAGGGCTAGATGAACAGTAGCCGATGGAGGGCTGGTTGAATAGTAGCCGGTGGAGGGCTGGATGAACAGTAGCCCGTGGAGGGGTGGTTGAACAGGACCCCGTGGAGAGGGCTGGTTGAACAGTAGCCGGTGGAGGAGCGCGCGGTGGAGGCTGGATGAACAGGAGCCCGTGGATGAACAATCGTAGGTGGAGGCTGGAGGAGGTCGATGGTGGATGAACAGTAGCCCGTGGAGGCTGGAGGAGGTCGATGGTGGAGATGAATAGTATCCCATGGAGTCCCGTTTTGTGGTACGCCACACCCCTCCCGATGAACACGACCCCCGTTTCGACCGTAGTGCTCCAACACAAGTCCGTTTCCTCCGTTTTGCAGTACGCCACACGCCTCCCGATCAACAGGACCCCGTTTCCATTGTAGGAGGTCCGTTTCCTCCCTTTTGCGGTACGCCAGACCCCTCCCGATGAACATGATCCCATTTCCACCGTGGCCGGTCGAACACAAGGCCATTTCCTCCGTTCTACGATACGCCAGGCCTTGTTTCCATCGGCTGTTCCGTCCAAGCCGGTTGGCTCCCGATGAACAGCACGCGTTCCGTTGCCTCCCGATGAACACGACGTATTCTGTTGCCTCCCGATGAACACGACGTATTCCATTGCCTCCACATGAACATGAGGACGACGCAGTTTCTCCGTTCCAACCCAGCCACAACCATGTACACGAGCCCTGGCCGTACGTATGCGCGAGTAGGCGTTCAAGACCCCGCCCGTATGTACGTACGTGGTCGTATTTACTTTATTGCACCCTGGCCGTTGTACGTACGTATACATGCTACGTGTGCGCCTCTACTACCACACATGCACGCCTCTACATCGACCGGTATGTACGTACACGTTCGCGACCAGAATGACAACGCTACGTACGCTTTGACCGGGTGGGTCCCGACTGTCAGGCACTTCCTTGCGTGTGAAGATGTAGCTGGTGGGTCCCAGCAGCCAGGGGGAAATGTTTTTTTCGTGAAATACGGTGGCCCGTCCAGTGGGTCCCTGCTGTCAGGTGGAGGAATAATTATTTTGCGTGTAATAAGGAGGCACCTCCTTGCTGCGGCCATGGACCTAGCTGTCAGCCTCTCAACGTACAGTACTCTTCTGATGGAAGTCGTTCATTGACCACAATGACCACGCCACGCCGAGAGCACCAAGGCGGTGGACGCCGGCGAGGCCTAGGAAGAGAACGACGCGGAGCCGGGGAAGACGCGGCAGTGGATGCCCACGCGGAGAGGAGTACGAGGGTTCACTGGTTCGGCTGCGGTGTGAGGCTGCTGTCGCCGTAGGGCCTAGCCAGCGGTGGGAGTAGTAAGGGGGGTGAGGCCTCTGCGGCAGCACATCCAGCCACGGGAGGCAAGAGCACGCAGTGGTTTGGACGGCTGGAGCAAGAAAATCATAGGTTGAAGAAGCAGGACGACTGTTGGATGTTAACAATCCAACGGTTAGTGGTGATAGAATCATTTGTTGACTAAGTTGACAAAGCCCTCTGTCCGCGTCAACTTAGTAGACCCACAAGTCAGCCTCCCACTATGGTGGGTCCCAGCTAGCAGGGGGAGTATTCATTTTTTTGTGCGTAATAAGGAGGCACTTCCTTGCGTGCGAAGATATAGCTGGTGGGTCCGAGCTGTCAGCGGGAGTATTCGTTCTTTTTGGCGTAATAAGGAGGTACTTGCTTGTGTGCGGCCATGGACCATGTGGGTCCCAACTGTCAGCCTCTCCATGTACGTCCCTCTTCCGATGTTGTCGTTTGTTGACAATGTTGACCACGCCGTGCTGAGAACACCAACACGATGGACGACGACGATAGCCAAGAAGGGAATGACCCGGAGGTGGCGAAGTCACAACAGTGGATGGATGTGGGTGAGTAGAGGGATGGTTTGGCCAGCAGTGGGAGTAGTAGGGGGTAGTGAGGCCTACGCGGCAGCATAGCCGGCCACGGGAGGCGGGAGCAGGCGGTCCCGCCGGCACTAGATTTGGCGGCTGGAGCAAGAAGATCAGAGATTGAAGAAACACGACGGTCGTTGGATTGACATCCAACGGTTACGTCTGCTAGAATCGTTTGTTGTCGTATATAATAAATAAAAAAATCTTACATACGCGTCAACTTAATAGGCCCATAAGTCAGACCATTCCCTATTTTTTAAATACTTTATATATAGCTCATTGCAACTTCTTATGCAATTTATTGTTGTCTGTTTTTTTGTTGGCCAGGGGAAGGGTTAAAAATTTAAACAAAATTTCGCATATTTCTGTGGGTTCCAAACTATTTTTAATACCGAAATGTCAAGCCAGATTTAAAGTACTTTGAATATATATTTGAATTAGGTTAAATCCCAGTGAAATTGGAATCTGAAAATGTGAAAAAATTCAGAAATTATAAAGTAATTGCCAATTCGTCATCTGTTTTTTATATTTACAGCCCATTTCATATTACTTTCAAGATTTGCAGGCGTCTTGAAAGAGTTGTAGCCCATCAGGGCGTAGAAAAATAAGTAGGCCTGGATTGCGTATTCTTCTGAAAAAATAAACTGGGCTTATTTTCACAAACAAAAAATAGCTGGGCTGGTCATGTGGTGAACATAAAATATAAGCCTAGGCTAGACGGGTCACATCCCAGTTGAAACCCTGCCCCGTCTCAACAATAACAAAAAAATACTACTCGAGTAGCTACGTCCTAGGTGTCAGCCGATCTTGTGTTATTCTCTTGTCTATTGACTATATACGCTCACAATGTCGTGGGTCCCAGATGTCAGGAAACCACTAGCAGGAAGCATTTTCTTTTTCATACGCTGACAATGGAGTATATATATAGATAACAAAAATTGAGGAACTTCCTTGCGTCCGACCATGGACATGGTGGGCCCCTACTGTTATCCTCTCCACGTATAGTCCTCTGCCGATTCCTCTTGTTTGTTGACCATGTTGACAACGCGAGAGGGCGGCGCCGCGGCGAGCGCAGCGAAGCGAGCGGAAGACGACAGCGAGGCCTTGGAGGTCGGCATTAATGATTTAGGAGACGGTGGGGCGGCGATGCATGCGCTGATGCACAGCCAGCCGTGGGAGGCGGAAGCAGGCGGCCCGCCGGCGCTGGTTTGGTTTTGGCGGCTAGAGGAAGACAGGACTAAAGAAACACGACGGACCATAAAAGCAGCAGGAGTACTTAACAACCTTAACTAAAACCAGCAGGGGCACTTAACAACCATAGCTGAAAGCAGTATGAGTACTTATACAGGTTCAACCGTACAAAGCACGTCTCGAACAATGCTACTTTGCCTACAGTTAACCAAAGGGTGAGGCCGCCAAGCCCCAGGACAAGGCCCAGGCGCCACCCCACGCATCCACAACCTTCTGAAAGCGGCTTCATCTCGCAATGTGGTCAATAGACATGATATTCACTTTAGAGCCATGGAAAAGCAGGAACATAATCTTCTATCCTATTCTCCAAGATGGACGAGCCTTCATTATTTGAGACCATGCATGAATAAGTATCTTTTCACCTCCAAGGGGAATGAAATAGGTCGACATAAACATCATGTTGTGACCAAGCGCAAGTCTGACCCGACCATGGTTAGGCATCTGTATAGGAACAATAGACCAAGCGCAAGTCTGACCCGACCATGGTTAGGCATCTGTATAGGAACAATAGACCTGGGCAGTTCCTGTTTCAAGAAGATCACAACTGTAAAACTGTGCATAAGCAAGAGTTTATGAACAACATATAAAACAGAAAATAGCTCGTACCATAAGTTTCTCAACACAGTTGGACCTGTTCAACGAGTGCAGCTGTGGCACACATATCCCACGTGGCCTTCCACCATTGAAACGCCCCACAAGGACCTCAAGACGATCAATAAAGTGTAGGAACTTGTGGATGTCGTCCAAGTCAACATCAGTGCCATGAGTAACAGCTGAGTTCTTATAGAATAACAAACGAGTAGCCTTCTTAACTCTGAAAAAACCTACACGTGCCACCAATTATAAGAAAATATTAGTTAGAAGTAGCATCTTCGTGAGAGATTCATTGCTACTTCTAAAGTTAAATTGTGATTAGTTAGACAGAATAGGTGGATTAAGAAGTAATTGAGGCAAGAAGCAAGAACCAGATACAAAACTAACATGGGTGAACAATTGGAACGATGTCAGGGTGGAAGATCGCAGTGAAGATGAGACCAGGTTCTGCTATTTCCATCGACATTCGTGTGCCAACTTTCAGTCCGTAACACTTGAGAAAGTTTATCCAAGTTCGGCAATAAAAAAACAGCCATCTTCTTGGTTCATGAACCCAACTCGAAACTTATATCCATGGCTTGTCTTCACTGTGACCATTAAACTGGTGTATTGAGTTATGGCAAGGCAAGCATCTTGAGTACATGTGTTCTGGCAGAGCAAGGAAGGCACTGCAGGAAAAATAATATGAGAAGACAATGTATTCCGTATATCCAAATCTAGAAATAATTTCCTCCTTCATGTCAGTGTTGACCATGGCACTAGTACCTTTTATCCAAATATATCAATCCAAATTTCCAAATTAGTCGACGGCATGTTCAAAAAAACCCACTCTCCTGGATAGAAAAGAGGATTCTAGGAACATACTGTGCATGTTTTAAAATCCTGTGTTAGGATGAGAAGGAACAAGTGTGGCGTCTTGCCGAGGGCGCAGAAACATGTAGCGTCTTCGCACTTTGGGCACTGCAAATGAAACACACTAGATTCAGTAGGAAGAAAAATGCATCAACGGCGGTTGTTTCCATCCTAGGAGTACCCGCGACCAAGGGACTTGGATTTATCGGGGATGGATGAAGAATTCATACCAGGTTCTCCATGAGAAAACCCTATGCAATCGCCGAGCGGGGGTTTTATCTGAACAAGCAGACAAGGGAGAAGGGGATTCAGGCCCAGTGAAATATTACCGCTTCGTCCGTCCAACTTACTGCTAAAGCTGGAAAGGTGGGGTTTTTTGTGATTTGACGGCTCATTGGGCATTACTGCGGCGCTACGACTGGGGTGTGTCTACCGTGCAATTGTGCACTCTAATTTGGTACACATGGCACATGGACCCCGTTGCCGAATGCCCCACATATCAGCGAATGGAAGTAGAAAGACATGAGTAACTAGTTACACATAAATATATTTTTGACAGAGAGATACTCCCTCTGTAAAGAAATATAAAGATCTTTTATATCACAACTTTATACATAAGAAAAATCAATGGGAATATATATAACATATATAATTATAAAAAACAGAGTTTTTTTAACACGGTATAGACGAGTTGGTGATGATGATGTGCCTGCCATCCTGCAATATAGGCCGTCCGATTTATATCTGACTGATAGGAAGGAAACTATGGCAATTTTGCAAAAAGGTACCCACACACCTCTCCCCATTTGCAAATAAGGCCTTCCCTCATTCATCCTTTTCTCTCACAAGATAAAATACTCATACAAATGCATCTTGATGTTACGTGCAACACACGGGCATTATGGGGGTTCAACTGAGAAATACTCACACAGGCTCACGGTTCTAGACTTTGGGCCAAAGGCCGGTGGACCTGCATGTTTGGGGGCCCATGTGTTCTACCTCAGCGCTTTTCATATTGCAAGCGGTCGGTACGGCGCTTGTTTTAGATGCTGTCGCAAGGCGAATACACAAAATTGAATAAAGCACGACAGCTGTTGGAATGAAATCAAATGACAGTTCCTAACAAGCAATCAGAGTTGCAATTCTATCAACAATACTGTCGTACTACTTATACACATAGGAGACTTGTTTCACCATGCTAGAGTATTACATCAAAATCTCTCGAAGGATAGATCAGTTCGGCAGTTGCGTGCTGCTACTGAAGAATTTCAAAGTTGATTTGGACTAGCTCTCCTTGCCGAGAAAGTTCGATTTTGACATCATCCCCTACGGCAAGATATGATTTAGATTTGAACCTTGACCATCCTTTAGCATCAATCATCATGCGACCATCCTTTGTACTTACGGTATATTGAGCAGGTTCATTCACACCAACGCTGCGCATGGTAAGAGAAACTTGGCCACGGTCGCCCGGATTGTTGAACGACTCCCTCGTTGCTCTAGGAATTCTCTATTTGCAAACAAGAAGACATACACAAACAGTTAGATCAACACAGTGAATCATGTGAAACAACATGGAAAGAAAAAAGAACGAAGCACTTGGGCGGCCAATGCTTACCAAGAAGGTGGACATGTCGGTTTTTGAAAGGACTTTGGTATATGAAGTGCGAACTGCAGCCCAGTCTGTTGCCGGTGCAACTGCTGGTTCCATTGCCACTGCGCGGGCCGGAGCAGATGCAAGTGCAAGTGTTGGTGCAGGTGCCGAAGCCGTTGCTGGTGCCCGTGCCGGTGCGACTGGTAGTGCCGCTGCTGCTGCCGGAGACGGTGCTCCTTGTAGAGCTGGTGCCGGTTTCGGAGCAGGTGCCGGTGTCGATGCCCGATCCTCCGATAGATCAGCCTGATCCGTTGACGCGGTCAGTGCCCAATCCTCAGCTGGATCAGATTGAGCTGCTGCCGCTGTCAGTGCAAGAGCAGCTGCTGGTGCTTGATCTGTTGCTGAAGGTGGTACCGATGTGTGAGACAACGGTGATTGTGTCTGATCTTCTATGATCAGCTTTCTAACTTGACTAGGCTCCGCGGCCATGATCCAGTCTTTTTCTTCATTTCTTTTAAACGCGAGAAGGACTAATTGTGGCGTGTTTGTTAAAACAAACCGCAGTTCATCATAGGGATTCAGCTCGTACTTAGACAACAGACTGATCCAATTTTTTCCAGTAATATAAGTGATGGACAGTGCCTTCGTTACTGACACAACATAAGAAGTGAAACCTGCAAAAAATCCATCGTAGAGTAAACCAAACGATTTATTCTGTGATGAATGTCACATGGCAAAACCTGCATTGTAAAATTGCAGCAAAAGAAAGAAAACATGACATTAAATCAATAAGATTTAGACAGTAAATCAATAAGATTTACTTGATGTGACACGAGTGAATCCTTACCAGGAAATCACTATGTCGAAGTACTAAACAGAAGATTGGTCATCCAACTACACATGGCATGCAGGGCCCCCACCTACTCCCACAAGCAGGACAGTCCAAAGGTCGTGACAAATCGTATGGACCGAACATCCATGGGACTGGAAATCCTGGTGGGTGCGATAAACCTTGTAATGCATATAGATATTGGAGTGTAACCATAATTGATAAACCGTCCTCACAAAAAACATGACCTGGATACTTCAAAATATACAGACTAAATTGAGTGGACATACACTAAAATAGACTGTTCTCAGGACTCACCACACACCAAAAGCGGCAGTACTAAAAAATATAGGGTTCACAAACACAAATCAAGTATTGAACAATATTACTTACTACAGACAAGCAAAGTTGAACTAATTAAACTCTGCAGACTATTTCTTGCCACCGACCTACGGGATGAACCCCGCATAACTGACTAGGCCATGGACTTCGCGAGAGATGTCTACCGGCACCATCACCATCTCCTCAACCTTGGAGAACCTAACATAGTGGTCTTTCCACTCATAAACATGACGATGAAGACATGCCGCATCAGATTTGTCGGGAAGCTTTACAAGAACCACACCCTGCGTAATCGAAGGCACAGCCAGGAAATTGTTGTGGTCAAGTACATCCTCGAGAACACGCCTGACAACAATGCTACAGGAAGACACTACTTTAGGATACGTGGCGACAAGGACACAACAACTGGATAGTTTAGCAGTAGAACTCATCCTCAGGTCTTCCAGTTCACATGGCATGACTTTGAGAACTTCATCTCCACCGCGGAGCTGGTTCTAATTCAAACAGAAACCAAATATTTTATTACTACCTCCGTTCAGAATATAAGATGATTTTCGATATTTTACTCCAAATATGACTACATATACGCATAGAAATGAGTGAACAATGACACTAGAACATGGCTTCAAAGGCATGAGAGCAGAGGGATTACTTGCAATATACATAACACAAGTTACTGATGCAAATATACCCTCTTCAAAGGTAGCATTGATGTTCATAAAGTAGTTGAATGTAATCTATAAGAAATAAGTGTTAACCTCTCGCATGTTTCGGTCAAAATAGGAATTTAGAACCGCCATTTGGCACACAAAAACCACATGCAAGATCACCCAGAAAGTTGTACTACTAGTACTAGTACCGCGTGTTAGATGAAAAAACATGATCAAGATCGAGAAAAAGATCATCGAGAAGAGATATTACTTGGACTTGCTTAATGAGGGGTCCCGGAGAGGGGGGGGGGGCTTGGACAGGGCGATGGCTTTGAGCTTGTCTGCGGTAGTCTCGGTGAGGTGCTTCTGCTTCTTCGTACCATGAGCCTCTACGGTTTTAGCCAGAGCCATAGACATCACTTCGGCCGGTGCTCCAGCGTCCATCAATAAACTGTCAAATAGAAATAAAAGAAAAGAAACCATAATCACAAACCCAAAAGAAGAATAGAGAGGGAGTTATAGGATCAGTCTCGGGGTTGCAAGACCGGGCCTTGTCCAGAATCAACACCATTGATGTGCTCACCTTTCCTTCTTTGGGAGAGAAGAACAATGGCAGAAGCAGGTCAGGATTTTCTTGAAGAAATGAGGAACAAGATGAGGGATAAGCGAGGGTTGGGTAGAACGGAAGCTGAGAGAGAAGAGTGAAATGATGGTTGCTTCGTCTGTCCAACTTACTGCTGGAAAGGAGGGGTTTTTGTGATTTGACGGCTCATTGGGCATTACCGCGGCGCTTCGATCGGGGTAGTCTACCGTGCAGTTGGGCACTCTACTCAAGAGTAATTTAGTGCATGGCTGGTGGACCCTGACGATGGCTGTCCCACACGTCGGCGAAAGTGAGTAGCAAAGTTCCCGACGACCGTCGAGGAGGATCCGCACGGTAGAGCGAGTCCACTGTTTTTTGAAGAAAATAAATGATTACAACAAGTGTTTCCACTCTTACGACAGAGGAGTGCGAACCACGGTAGCCACTTGAACATACACAATGCTCCTACTACTAGGCATGTGCAGTCGTTCATACGTTAGTACTACATAATCTTGTTGCTAGTGTAGTAAGATATGACGATAACAAATGATGGTGTGCGCATGTCAACTATATGAACAATAATGTAACATAGTACCGCTTTTTCGAATGTCCGGTTGAGAATGAACGGTGAGATCAATGTTAACAGAACTAGGTCTACAGCACACGAAGAGTACGATGCTACAGTAGTCCACAAAACATGAACCATATGAAGCACGATGACTCAGTGTTAGGCAGGGTGTATGAAGGGTGCACGGGATAGGAGCAAAAGTTCCTTTCTCGACCCACTTTTGGGTGTTTGGCAGAGTGCATGAAGGGTGCATGAGTCCACACTAGTAGGTTAACACAAATACACGAAGAGGGAACAACTATATTGAGATGAGAATGCAACCAAACACACCCACACGCTTTGTGCTATAGTGACTGATCTGCACCGTCTGAGTTTGATCCAACGGTCATGTTGCGCCGAGACATGGACATGCCCATACAGAGGATGCCTAAACACCACCGAAGTCCCTCTGCTTCTCAAGGCGCACGACGTTGGTGATGCAGGGTGCAACAGCCCGCAGAGCCCGCTCCCGGTCGACGGGAGCCAGCTCGTCAAAGCCGGCGTCCAATGGCACGAATGGATTCCGGTGATGGAGCCCTGAGAGGATTCTCCTAGAAACGACGATGGTAGCCCGCAACCCTCCTTGTCCAGCTCCGCCCCCACCATCGCGCGGAGACGGCTCAGCTCCTCGGAGATATAGGTGAAGAAGGAGACCAGGTCAGGAAGCCACAGCTCATTGAAGTCGACGGGGTGGTCGAATGGGTTTAGCCCGACGGCCGACATGGTCGCGCTGGCACGACGGTAGGCATCGTGCAGCCGCAACACGTGTGTGGCAACTTGGTCCACCAAATGGATGAGGCGATCCTGGACCTCGTCACGATCGCCCCGCTCGCGCTCCAGCCGGCTCCCCTGACAGCCTATCATATCTCCCGCTTTTTGCAGCAACACCGCCGACGCCTCGAGCATCTTTGTGGTGGACGCCTGCCGCTTTTGAAGCTCCGTGAACTCTAGCACATAATGGAGGAGCATGGCACTCCTCTCCTCCTTGAGCTCACGGAGCTCCACGTCCTTGGCCCTGAGCTCCGCATCCTTGGCCTCGAGCTCCTGTGTCAGGTGCCTCACCTCAGACTCCGTGATCTGTTGCACCGCCATGGCACCAGGTAGAAGAAATGGGGAGAGGAAGCAAAAAGTTAAAAATCCTCCCGCGCCTGTTCCCGTCAATCAAAAAATTAAAAATCCTGCCGCGCCTACCGCACCCAAAGACTAGAGCAACGCCGCGGTGGATATTTAAATTTACCTGCCGGCAAGGAGATAAAAAAAGGGTGAAAAAACAAATGTGGCGACGGCCTAGCTAATCGTTCGCACTAGCCCAACTAGCTAGCCACGGTGCTTCACTGATGTACTCGACCGGAAAGGTGGTCTTTCGTGATTTGATGACTCATTTACTTGCTTTGGCGCTACGACCAAGGAGGACCCAGAAAACGCGCGGTAGGGCATCCCACATCTCGGCAAGGAAGAATATATGCGTGCACCACCCGGGAGGACCCCGAAACCGCGCGGTAGGGTGTGCACGTCTCGGCACGGAGGAAAAATGTGCGTGTAAAAATATACTGTATCAGACATAGTAGTACCTATGGTTCGACCTCGAGACCCAGACAGTCGGTCGAAAACACCTCACTAGCCACACAACTTCATCATGCTAACGTGGCATGGAGGATAGGTGTGGTTAACTCTCGACCAGCCACACTGTCTCTTGTTCGAGGCGATTCTTCTATTTTCCAAGCTTTTTTAGTTATAATAACACCACGACAAGCTAGCGCTGCTCTTCGTGTGTGCCTGTGCGTCTAAAGGTTAGACGATGGAGAGGTGAGAGAGATCGCAGACCTGGGACCCACCAGTAAGTGAGTCAACGGTCATGCACGTGTTGACGAGGCACTCCCTCTACTCTACTCAACGTAATATGGTATAAAATCAAGTTATGGGACAAAGCCAACAACCATTCTTGTTTCAGGCTATCGACTTATGCTTTGTAGTCCAGGTTGCCAGTTTGAATCTCGTCTTTCAGATTTATTAGTTTTAGGTCCAAATTTGATCAATGACAAGTGGGACCCCCGTGTGTTGTTCCGATATTTTAGTGTAGGATGGTTTTTTTGAACAAACATTTTGCGCGGTTAGACAAGTAACGACATGAGTTACACATATTTTGCAAGTTTACGAACAGAAATGACAGCGGCATGGAATATCACATCCACCCCGCAGCTTAGATGCTATGGTTATACGAGTTTTTACATCGTTGGAACTAAGATTCAATGGCTTGGGAGTAGTCTCTGTAATTATGCGCAATTTCCAAACTCTCCAAGGCTTTTTTTGCAAATCAAACATTTAGGCCTCGTGTGTGCCGCTGCATCTTGGATCCAACGACTCCCTTTTGCTTGTATTAGGTGCTCCCCGTAGCTTAATTAGTCGATACGGTGATACGAGCATCTAGGTCGTATGATCTGTGATCAGATGCCACATGCGTAGTACTTGTACTTTCTGCGCAATTCCCAAACTCTCTCAGGCGTATATTGCAAAAACATTCAAACCTCCTACTATGAGCCGTTAGATCTCCGTGAACTCGTATCACCATAGAATCTACGGTGCGGGGGCACTTCATATTCTCCCATGCGAGAAAACATCAGGTGCTCTCGCAGCTTAGACGCTACGGTGATACGAGCTTCGAGGTCGTTTGATCTGAGATCCAATGGCATCTGAGTAGTCTTTGTGCTTGTAAGCAATGGCCGAACTCTTTGGGGGATTTTCTGCAAAAAAACATTCGAACCACCGAGGAGTTGTTGGGTCACAAATCCAACGGCTCCGAAGAGCTTGTATCACTAAAGCATCCAAGGTGTGGTAGCACATGGTATTCTTACATACATGAGAATATGATGTCCTCCTTCATCTTAGATGCTACAGTGATACGAGCTTCGAGGTCGTTGGATATGGGATCCAAGGGCATCTGAGTATTTTTTGTACAAATTGTGTGCAATTCTCAAACTCATCAAGGTTTCCTGTAAAATATCAAGGGGTTGTTTGGATTGTGACTATCTTTTCCATATATTGCCACATGATTTTTGCCACACTTGCCTTAGTTGAGTTGCTCAAATTGTTAGCCACACTTTGGCTTGCCTAAGGGAATCTTGCCACACTTTTTGTGTCTATGACATGTGGGGTTCACTGCTCATAAAAAAAATCCTTGCCTTAGGTGTGGCTAGAACCAAACACCTACCTAACTTGGTTAAACTTGCCTAAGGTTAGGCGTGGCAAAGTGTGGCAAGGTGTGGTTGGGAACCAAACAACCCCTAGGCCATCCTGTGAGCTCCTATATATCAGATCTACAAGATCCAAGGAACTCGTATTAGTATATAGCATCTAAGGTGTCAGGGAACATGATATTCTCCCGGGGAGGAGGGGGGTGCAGAACCAATCGGTGTTTGGGAGGGTGGGGACAAATATAACCTAAACAATCCTAAACACAGCTTCACAATTTTATCTAAGGTCGAGGGGTTAACCCCCGACAATCTGCATAGCTCCGCCTAAACACAACATTTGCATGTACTATAGCACTAGACTTAATATTCATGTTTCAGTTTCCTGTTCATTTTGAATATTGAATTGAGGACCATGCATGTCTTACATTTTACTCCCTTCGTTCCTAAATATTAGTCTTTTTAGGGATTTCAAATGGACTGCCACATACAGATGTATGTAGACATATTTTAGAGTGTAGATTCACTCATTTTGCTCCGTATGTAGTCACTTTTTGAAATCTCTAAAAGACTAATATTTAGGAACAGAAGGAGTATTTTTGAATTCGTGTCATACATGCATGGTTTGGAAAAATAGTTGCACTATACGTATTGGATTGTTGTTGTGTTCGTGTGTGTGTGTGTGGTCATATGCTTGATACATACAAAGTTTTCTCACCACCATACCCTTCATCTTTTAAATTTGAATTTGCAATGAAAAACTTATTAGGGATACCATGAAATGTGAAATCCACGTTGAGATCACTATATCACAAACTCACTCTAATTCAAGAACTCGTCATAAATCAATTACCATGTTGAGATTACTATTTGCAAGGAAAATACGGGCATTGTAATACACAAAGATTCGTTCGGCAATTTGAAAGATTCATTTCGTATACTCGAATGGTAGGACCCAACGGCGTACCAGCTAGACCTTGGCTCGTGTTGATCCTAAAAAAAACCGGGCTCATGTTGATCCTTAAAAAAACCGGGCTCGTGTCCTTCTGGTGGCGTGCGTGGTATGCACACTAGCCAACCCCCAACCAGTAGAGCCTCCATGTTTCGAGTTGAAATATCTAGCGGCCAGAATTCCAACCCTAGGAAATTTCCCTCGTGTCCCCCGTCCATAGTGACTACCGATGAACAATGTAGGGATGCTTTAGTAACTAGACAATGTTACCTACTGTGCGGAGCACGGTTCAATTCCCTCAGTCGCCGCTACCCAAGGTCACCCGTCAATTGCATTGCCTAGTACTACTAATAGTAGTACTATACCAGGATAAGCACAGAATTGAGCCCGTTTGTTCGTGCCTAGTACTTGACTGAATATATCAGGCAATGCACTGGTACGGAGGGATTATCCTTTTACTCTGCATATATAACTTGTCAGAAGTCTAACTAAGCAAAATGTTTGACCAAATCCTTTCTTAAGAAATACAACAGGAAAGATGTATCACTTGAAAATTTATTGCATGATGCAGGTTATGATATTGTTTCGAATCCTGGATTTTAAATTTCAGAAATCCAAAAGTGACCAGAAATTCATGAAACCGAGCATGGTCACGTGATATGGCACAAATATTCCTACATAATGTTTTCTTCAATTTGTGACAGACTGCTTATGGGAAGTTGTACAAATGAAGAGCCAAGGTATTTATTGAAACCGTGGGTGTTTACGTGCCGCCACGAGTCCCGCTTCTCATAGGCAGGTGCCGTCCGAGCAAGCGTGTGAGTCGACGGGAGGCGTGCGAGCAGACCGCTGTGCCGGCTGACCGGAGGCGTGCGAGCAGACCACTGCTCAGGCTCACCGAGAGGTGAGCCCTTTGACCAGGCTCCGCTGCCCACCTTTGTCCCAACCGCTCCAACTTTTAATGTCGCCGGCGCCGCAATTTAAAATCAACCCCGCACTACCCGGTATCGCTACAATCTTCACTCTTCCTCTCCGATTCTCCTGTCGTCTACCTCCAACCAGCCTGACCTAACCGTACGCCATGCCACATCACGATGGTCTGCCCTTAGTCTTCCAGTTTCTTGAGGAAGACACCTAGCCGGAGTCTCAACAACACAAGGCGCTTTGGGACGAGCTTGAACCGGACTTGCGGGAAGACGCCGCGCCTATCCCCGCTCCCGTTTCAGCTCCCGTCGCCCCGACTGCGCCAGCGCCCATCCCCGTGGCATTGATGGGCTGGGAGCCGCACATTGTCGCTGAGCTTGATGCCATGGGGTTCCACGAGGTCCCCGCCGACTTTCACGCACCTATGCACCTACCAGCGCATGCGCCTGCTTGTGCACTGACATGCGCGCCCATGCCGATGCCCGTGCACACGAATGTCTCCACCACGCCGTTGCCAGCGCCTGTCCCCGTGCGGGTGCCAGTGCCCCCCTCAGCGGCATGGATGGCCGCCGTCGACCACTTCCTTGCACCAACACCAGTCGCCTCCTCCCGCTAGTTGACTCGCTCCTGGAGACCGAAGTCCAGAACATTGTGGCCTTCCTTGAAGCTAGGGCCAATGTCTAGGAGTACGCCAACAACGGCGCAAGACGCCGCCGTCGCCGTCGGTCAGTGGCCCGACGACATACAAAGCACTGCAGAGGAGCCGCTTCCCACCGCAAGACGCCCCCGCCGCCGCGTAATCTAAATTTGCCATGAAAAACATTCAATTTGTCATGCTTAAAATCCAGACGTTTATCATTTCTGTTTATTTTAGATCGATCGTCATATGAATGTAAAGTCAGAGTCAGACTGAATGAAATCTATGGTTTGATCGATTGAATGTGCTGCTAGAGCCGTATCAAATTAAATATAAAACGTCATGAAGCCACATGTATTCCTTCTCATCCAACGACCTAGACTACTTCAATGTCGAGCGCTCAACACGTTTAGCGTGCAGTTAATTTCATGCCACAAATAGTGCTAATCACATAATAACACACAAATAATATCCTACTTAATATCTGCATGCACTTAATATACTTCAAAATTAACATGCATTGCACGTACACATTGACTAGTACTACTAGTACGTGAAACTGGTGACGTAACTTGTGAACGCGTCCAGATATTGTCAGCGGCAACATCGCCCGCGAGTTCTTTATGTTTGCCCATGCATCTAAACGTAGAAGGGGAGGAGAGAGAGAGAGAGCACACATGGAACCCTCCAGTAAGTGAAGGCGAATAGTACTATGTGCTAACGAGCCGGT
This sequence comes from Triticum monococcum, assembly GCA_034509565.1. NCBI lineage: Eukaryota > Viridiplantae > Streptophyta > Magnoliopsida > Poales > Poaceae > Triticum > Triticum monococcum. The sequence goes on from CM067843.1 coordinate 484,932,703, forward strand.
CCCACTAATGTACTAAAAATAATATTACATGTTATCCATTAAATAGGATGTGGTAATATAAAAACATTATATGAACAAAGGGGGGTACAACAAACATTACTATTCTACGTATGTTGCCTATTGACGTGCGGCTTGAAGGCCCTGGTCGCATGTTCGATCCTCGTCCTTTATTTTTTAATTTGTATATGGGTCCAAATTTGTTTCATGACAGGTGGGCCCCTCGGTGTGTAGCTTGTAGCACTTTAATTTGTGGGTCAAAATTTGTTCCATTCCAGGTGGACTATCGGTGTGTAGTTTTGTAGCTTATTTGTAATAATTAAAGAGAACAATAGAGTTTTTTTTGCAATAATACCATGGTGCGACGTTGAAGGTGAGAAAGGACATGCGATAAAGCGATGGCTGAGCCAGAGGGAAATCAATTGGGGGAGGTGCGGGGGTTGCAACGGTGTTCGGAGTAGTTGTGGGCCAAATGCTATGAAAATATAATCTAAACCCACCGGAATAAATGCCTACACAAATTAATCTAAGGTTGCAGTCGCCCTCGCAATGTAAATAGCTCCGGCTTTGCGAGGGATGGAGAGGTAGCTTCCATGTGTGGAAGATACGGCGTGAGAAAGCGAGGTCAATCGAGAGACATATAGATAGAGAGACGAAGTGAGTGTGGTCCGACATTCATTGAAAAGATATATATACTCTGGAGAGATATTACCGGATTGAGCTTTTGGGAAGGATGAGGGCTGTAAGATAGAGCTTGAGAGATGAGCTAGCCACATACATGTATATATATTTTGTGTGTTAGAGGAAGCAAGGTCAATCGATTACATGTATAAAGGGAGAGAGATTGAGCGAGTGTGGGTCGTCGTGCGATCAAAAGAGTGAGACGGGTTGGAGAGAGTGACCTAGATAGACAATGTGCATGAGAGAGTATACAATATGAATATGTCGATTTGGGCTCAAACATGGAGATATATCGTTTGTGTCCGAGAAAGAGCGAGGTAAATCGAGACATACAAAGAGAGAGAGAGAGGGAGAGAGAGAGAAAGAGAGAGAGATTGAGCAAGCGTAGCCCACCATGAGGTCGAAAGAGTGGGGGCGACTTGGATGGACTGACCTAGATAGACAATCTACGTGAGAGAGTATACAGTGTGTCGATCGAGACCCAAACAGGGAGATATATCATTTGTGTGTGTGAAACAAAACAAGGTTAATCAAGACTAAGATAAAAAGAGCGAGATTGAGTGAGTGTGGCCCGCCGTGTGGAAGAAAGAATGAGACAGTCTTGAGGTAGTGACCTAGATAGACAACGTACGTGCATGTGCACGAGAGGTTGGGGGCCTAGATAGGCAATGCATGTATCCAGTGAGAGAGGGTGGGAGGGATAGAGAGAGAGAGAGAGAGGGAGAGCTCGGCATGGGGTGCAATGGCCGGTGTGTGAGGTAAATACATTTGGTAACAGAGTGGAAAAAGGGGGTTGTGTAGTTGAGAGAGTTAGAGATTGAAACATGGAGAGAAAGAATGAACGTGTGTCGGAAACCGATAGCTTCCTAAGGTGGTTAGGAGAGGAAGATTGACCGATACAGGAAGTATGTAGCGTGTGTGTCGAGGGGGGGGGGCTAAAAACAACATTTGAATGTAGATAGTACGAGACTTAATATCGATGTTTTAATTCCATGTACATTTTAAGATTTGAACTGAGGACCATGCATATGGGTAGTTATTTCGAATTTGTGCCATATTAAGTTTGGAAAAGTTGACATTGACTTGATTGTTGTGCTATTTTGTAGGTCATATGTTTGAATCCATCCAAAGTTATCTCACTACCATGGTGTTCATCATATACAAATGAATTTGTATTAAAAAGTAGCATGGATAGCGTGAAATGCGAAATCCACGTTAGAATTGGAGACTGCTATGCGACGCACACTCTAATTCAAATAACTAATTATGTGACACACACTCTAATCCATGTTAGCATGGGTACCGTTTCGATTTTTTCTCAGATAACTCCTCATTAATTAATTTATAGTATCTCGTTTCGAATGACTAATTATTTGCAAGGAAAACACGAGCATGGTAATACATACAGATTTATTTGCAAATGAAAGAAGATTCGTTTGCATTCTCAAATGTAGGCGCACCAGGCAGACCAGGGTTGTCTCATGGTGGTCATGTGTGTCGTACAGACGCTTAGCACCCAGCCACCCACCCCCTCCCTCTCTCCCCCCTCCCAAAAAAAGAACGACGACAAAATAAGTTCGCGCCTCCACGTTTCGGATTGAAATATCTGGCGGCCCCAATTCCAGCCCTGCAAAATCTTCCTTCTCCGCCGTCCCCTTCCGCGCCCAGATTGCTCAAATCCCTAATTCGCCACCAACTCAAGCGAAGTTTGAATCGCCCCTCATCTCGTCTCTTTCCCCACCTCTGTGCCAGACGATGACGAAGACGACGGTCGTGCTTCACCATCGTATCGGAGCTACCTCATCTACGCCCTCGTCCACCGCACCGGGTGGTCCACCGACAACATCGGCCGCCGCAACTGACGTGCCTCACAGACACCGACTTCCACCGCATCAGGTGTGCTTCACCGACGCCGTCTCCCACCTCACCGGGGCTACTTCATCGAGCACATCATCGCACCTCCGCCCCCGAGGCCGTTGGGGCTTCACCAAAGGTCTCTTCCACTGCATCGTAGCGCTCTGCTGCCACTCTAGATCTGCATCTGTGCGCAGTCAGCCAACGCGCGCATCACCCTCAACGGCTCTGAAGTGACCCGCACTATAGCTAGGCGAGCATGCCCAAACGCCGGCCCGAACTAGATGTCCACATATCACTCCCTTGTGCACTGTTCCGACGACGTTTGGATATCATTTCACTGCTCTCTTAGCTTACACGCCTATGCAAGTCTGACTTTAACTCTTGTTTCTTCTGGAGATATCATCTGAAACAAGCAAAACCATTTTTTAGCGAAGCATGACAGCGCTACGGGATCTGGTACACATCCTCCACACCCGTATAACCTTGTAAGTATCTGTCCTCCGGTACAATAGCAAGGTCAATTCCTCTTATTTGATCAACCATTCGCCGTGTCAAAAATGCAGTGGGGGGTGCAAGGAGCACAAGGCCTGCACATCCAATCAAGTGGTAACATGGACTTGTACATGGAACATCTGAAGCGCAAGCAGAGCTGCAGTGAGCCTGTACAATGAGCTGGCGTAAGTCCCTGCATTTCATTTAATTCGTACTGGCCTGCGTGTATGATTTGTGTGTAGTGGCGGATCCACAAATTCAAGTTACCAGGGGCGAACATTTAACTTAAAAAATACGAAGGCACTTGCACTCCGAAAATACACATAACTTGAGAAATGTGAAGCTACATGCACTTTGAAAACCAGCTAATGATCCAAAGTAGTTCAGATTATAAAACACTAAATGATGCAAGTACCAAAAAACACAAAATGCAACATGGTGTACAAGGACTACTATCATGGTCTGTACCTACTTGAATTATTCATTCTCTGGCTGAAAATATTGAAGTGTAATTGCACCTATAACCAGTGCGCAAACTGCATATCAATATATCTATCCTGCACAAGTATGCCAATAGTTTCAAACAATAGATTAGAAAAGTATTTATGCTACATTGTCATAATACGGGGACTTTCTGGTAGATGGCCTCGACGTTTCCTGAAGCCATGAAAATGTACTATAATTTTCTTGTCATCAATGCTTGCAAATCTCTATGTCTCTCTCAACATAGCAGATCATCATTAGACACTAAATCCTTCAATGGGAGCTTGCAAAATGCTTGCATTAGATCCCTCATTAGATACTATATGTTCATCACCAGGAGCATGTAAAATGTTTGCATCAAATCCTTCATTAGCAGTCTGTTCATTAGACACTTCAGGCTCAGGAACAACATGAGCTTGTATGTTTGCACCGAAAACTTGATTAGATACATCAGATTCAGTCAGTTCAGTATTGATTGGGGGAGTTATAAAATAAGCAGAGATTGGTTTCATTTTCTCATAGATTCCCTGCATACAAGCAGTTTCACAACACCGCCAGGTTTAACTATTGGCCAGAAATTGAACAGTTGAATTAGATATAATCAGGGATGTGATGTACCTGCTCGTTGCGCATGCTGCTCTTGCAAGCTGTGACTGTCCGTTTGCGCAAGCTCGATGCCATGCCCGTGCTGCCGCCACTGCCTCCCATGCAAGCTACACCCAGGGATGGATCTTCATCTTCTTGTCCTTCCATTCACTTGAAGCCTCGCGACCACCCTCCAACGAGGGCATGAGGAAGTGCTGTGTTGGTCTGTCCAGCGGCGGCTAGGTTAGGAGCGAACCAGACTAGAGGCTGGAGGGAATGAATTGGGATTTTCCTATTGTCGATCGATATGGGAGGCGCTCGTTTGGGCTGCGAGCCTGCTATAGGGCCTTCCTTGCACTTACGTTATTGGCCCATCCAAATTGAAACGTTTTTCTTCATTTTACATTTCCTGCTCGTGCGTTGGGATGAACATAACTAGCCTGGGCCAACCTAGACCACTCAAACTAGGTGCACACTTTCCAGCCACCCGAGGCGGCCGCCCATACCAGCCCCTACGGTGGCGTCGCCCCTTTTTGCGTGTATGATTGGGGTAGTGAAAATATTCCAGTGGTGCTTTTGATTTACCCACAGAATGGTTGAATTGCTTGTTTCTATGAACTGAGTTCGTCAATAATGTGAAGGATGCCAGTCTTTCATCCAATTTTAGATTGCTTAGATCTCGGTATATCAAATGTAATCGCATGAAATATACAGTAAAAACCAGTGGGATGTGTGTGGCTACAACTAGTCTGACTACATGTCCTCATATAACATATCGAGGACGCACCATCTTACCAGATTAACCATTCGACTTACCAATGCAGTGTGGAAAGAAAGAAGTATTGGGACTGCGTATCCAAGCAATTGATGCCATGGACTCCTTCGTAGAACCTTGTAAGCGAAAAAGAAGTTGCAGTGTGCCTGTACAAAGAGCTAGCATAAGTTCAGTTACCTGCTTCTCGGAATTTTAGTTAGCCACTTATTGCAAAATTGTTCAATTACGTTGCTTGGCTTAATTTAGTTTGCTACTGATTACATAATACCATAGCCTGTTAATCCTATTATAGACTGCGCCTATCTATGTATTTGGTACTTACTGTTAAGAATTACCTGTTTGCCTGAACTTAAATAGCTACTTAAGTACGTAGGTAGATGGTCATATGTACTTCTAGGGTGCAGTAGAATTCACGTGTAATTTACGTTCTGATACCTTGTTTGTTTAAATGGTTTGTTGTTATCACTTGTAGCACTAGTAATGTTTGCGTGTTCATAGATAGACAATAGCCAGGTTTATATGAGGGACACCGTCTTTTTAACTTATATCTATTTTGGAATCATTTTGCTTACATCAAAGAAATTTACAGATGTCTATGTTGCTAGTAAACGGTACCGACTTGTTACTTTAATATGTTGCCAAGAACTTGTTAGTTTTACTAGTTCATGTGTAATTAAATATGTTGCCAAAACTGGTTAGTTTTACTAGTTTGATGTTAGTTTCTTATGGCTCTTGCAAAAACTTTATTTATTGATTGCTAACATTCAAGTTTGCAGGATCCAACTGAAACTCCGTTGGCACAACAGGTATGTTTGCAGAAACTTCCTTGTTTACCTGGTTTGCTGCTGTAACTTGTTGCTGTAATCATCTTACCAACTTCAAGTTTTCAGGATCCAATTGGAAGTCCAATTGCACAACAGGTACATTTTCAAAAATATATTTGTGTAATAGGTTTGCTGTTGTAACTTGTTGCTCTAATCAAGTTACTGACTACTCAACTTTTCAGGATCCAAGAGAACACTCCAATGCCACAACAGGTTCCTTTTGCAAAACTTGTTTGTTTAACTGCTTTGCTGCTGCAACTGGTTGCTCTAATCACGTTATTGGCTACTCAACTTTTCAGGATCCAAGAGAAACTCCAATGCCACAACAGGTACCTTTTGCAAAACTTGTTTGTTTAACCGCTTTGCTGCTGCAACAACCGGTTACAATGATGTTAATAACTACTTTTCGGCATCCAATTGAAACTCTTTATTTCCTTGTTTGTTTAACTGGTTTGCTGTTATAACTCCTAGTTTAGATGTTTTGCTAACTTCAACTTTTCGGAATCCAATCAGAACTTTAATGGAAAAACAGGTTAGCCCAAGATCAAAGAGTGAGGTCCCCATGGACGTTGCATCATCCTACGGCAGTGGCACCAGCCCAATCGTGCATCATGAATTGCCAACTACTCATGCTCTAGAGGCTAAACTAGTGGTAGAAAGAGATTCCGCTTCTGCACTTAGAGATGAAGTTGACATGTTGAGGAAGCAAACAGCACAATCACAAGCAGTACTCAAGACAACCATTAAATATTTGGTGGATTTCAAAATAAAGCAAGCTGAGACTGACCGCATTGTTAAGGTCCTGAAGGAAAAAAGGAAATTAAATTCCCACTTGGTAAATCATAGGTGAAATGTTCTTTCCATTGTTGAATAGCCTTTGTGTTGTTTGTTCATGTAATCAATCAAACCATTTGTTTTAGAGATCATGTAATAATTGTTTTTTGTTTTTTAGTTTGTAATTTTATTTGAGCACAAGTCTGTATTAATTGATAAGACTCGGAGACATTTCATTTTGATTGCTGTGCCAGACCTACAAATATGCCAATCGGGCTGAATGTGCATTCAGCAATAATAGTAGTATAGATGGACCATAAGTGGCACGCGTTGGAAAGGGCCAAGATGTTGTACTAGCTTCCCTAAAAAAGGATGCTCTTCTAGCAAAAAAAGTACATCGGCCTGGCTTATGTATGTTAGTTGATATTATTGATCCAATGATCCATATACTCTCACTACTGCAGGAGACTGCTAATGCGACACTACGATCGGAGACCCTTTGCCGAAACTGTGTGCGATGCAATAATCGCAAACGGTGGTGTAAAAAACATCAAAAATGTGCAAAACATTTGCGATGATGTACGCATCAAACACGGTTTAGGTTTTAGTTGCGTGTGCGATGAAGGGCATATAGTTAATCCATTCAAACTGTCTGCGATGAGGCAGAACAACAAAAATAGGTAGCCATAACAATGTGTGTGCGATGCAGGACACGCGGTTAATCCATTCAAACTGTTTGCGATGAGGTAGAACAACAGAAACATGCAGCCATATCAATGTGTGTGTGATATACGGCATACGGTTAACTCGGATGAACTGTTTTCGATTAGGGAACACAACAGAAACAGTTCAACTTAACAAGATGTGTGTGATATGCAGCATACAGTTCACATGATAAACTGTTTGCAATGAGCCAAAAGAACACAAACGTGTCGTGTAAATAAGATGTGTGTGATACATGGCAAACAGCCGACTCGGATGAACTGTTTGCGATGAGAAATTACAACACAGACGGTCAATACAGTTACTTCGTGTGTGATTCCGTGTGTACAAAAAACTTTAAAAAATGCAAACTAGTTGCTTGCGGTGGCTAGGAGTATCGCGCATGATGCGTCTGCGAGTACTCGTGTGCGATGATTAGTATGTTACACATACGTTTCCTTATGTGAACATGTGTGTGAATTTGCAATATGGACAGTTAATATGCAAATGCCTTCTGGACATCGGGCACACGCTTAAACTCAATGAACTGTGTATGATAATAATACTTTCCATGAAAATTTATGAACTTGGGTAACAAAATTTGAGTAACATATATATAGTGGTTACACTATTCGACAAAAGGAGGATCTTCATAACACGGTTTTGACAACCATATGGTCCATATCTACATACTTAACATAGTAACGACTATCACAATTTAAGAGGCTAAGGGCCAACAACCATATGGTCCATATCTACATACTTAACATATATAGTAACAACTAGCACATTTTAAGAGTCTGAGGACCAACAACCACAACTATCCACTGGAAGCATCTTGATCACGGCAACTCGACATCTCGTCAATGAAAAGGAAGAGCCCTCCTGTGTCTTGGTAGAGCAGGTGTAGGATCGAAAGTATGTCTAGCGGCAGGGGGGGGTGATTAGACTACTTGACCACATAAAAAGCTAGCCTTTTTCCCAATTTTAAGTCTTGGCAGATTTTAGCAACTTAGCGCAATTCAAGTAATCAACCTACACATGCAATTCTAAGAGTATAGCAGCGGAATGTAAAACGATTGCATATGAAGGTAAAGGGAGGAGTTTGGAGGGAGCAAACACAATGTAGACACATAGATTTTTGGCGTGGTTCCGATAGGTGGTGCTATCGTACATCCACGTTGATGGAGACTTCAACCCACCAAAGGGTAACGGTTGCGCGAGTCCACGAAGGGCTCCACCCACGAAGAAGCAACCTTGTCTATCCCACCATGGCCATCGCCCACGAAGGACTTGCCTCACTAGGGTAGATCTCCATGAAGTAGGAGATCTCCTTGCCCGTACAAACTCCTTGGTTCAATTCCACAATCTTGACAGAGGCTCCCAAGTGACACCTAACCAATCTAGGAGACACCACTCTCCAAAAGGTAATAGATGGTGTGTTGATGATGAACTCCTTGCTCTTGTGCTTCAAATGATAGTCTCCCCAACACTCAACTCTCTCATAGGATTGGATTTGGTAGAAAGATGATTAGAGTGGAAAGCAACTTGGGGAAGGCTAGAGATCAAGATTTATGTGGTTGGAATGGAATATCTTGACCTCAACACAAGTGTAGGTGGTTTTCTCTCAGAAAATGTATATTGGAAGTGTAGGCATGTTCTGATGGATCTCTCTTCGAATGAAGAGTGGGTGGAGGGGTATATATAGGCTCCGCACAAAATCTAACCATTACACACAAATCACCAAACTCGGTGGGACCGAATTATAAAACTCGGTCAGACCGATTTAGTTCAAAATGTGAACGTTAGGATTTTTGGTGGGACCGACATGTCAACTCGGTGGGATCGATTCCATTAGGGTTAGGGCATAACGTAATCTCGGTGAGACCGATTACACAAACTCGGTGGGACCGATTTCTCTTGACATGTAGAATAAAAAACAATTGTAACATATCATTGAAGATATATATAGTTTATGAGCATCAACATTAAAATAAGACTTTTTACCAGCGCTTTCTGCACACAATTGGTCTTGTTTAGTGTGTGCACCATAGGTCTAATTAATCCCATCCAAAATCCAGTGTTCATACGCTGTGCTATCTCTGCCAGATTATCAAAAAAGTTTATGACATGCTTCAAGTCCTTCCAGTGAAATTTGGTATGCTTAGTAACATACAAATCGTTCACTATGCATCCAACATATCCTGCTTAAAAGGTGGAAAGGTATTTTTTATTCAGAACATGGCAGAAGAATATATAGCGCGCATAAATTGGTAAACAGAATTTGTTACTGCATAGGAACGGAGTTAGAATATGATATCACAATTGGTTGCTTAAATAGTAATATGACAACATGGAGAAAGTTGAAAGGACACTAACCTCAATCAGACTTTGATCAGCTGATGACGTTGGGGAAGTAAACATCCATGTTAATTAGACCAGGCTGTGGTGCACACACTAGAATTTTATTGCCAGCTTTGAGTTCATAACACTTAGACATTTTTCTCCAAAGGTCCGCATTAAAATAGGAGTGACCATCTTTATCAAGTTCTACGCTAACCGTCATTGTAAACCCATGTTGCGTTATCAATATGACATCCTGGGAGTCATCAGCAAAGTAAAGCCCAAGATTTCCTTCTACTCCTGTTCTTGCAAAGCAAGGGATGTACTGCTTGAAATGAAGATTAAGATCGTAAATTAGATATATTGAAATAACCGAGCAAGATGCAAATATGGGAGTAACTGAAAGAACATATCCATATATAGATGCAAGCAAAGTACAAAAATATAGAATTAAAAATAGACAATGTAACAAAGATTTGATGCAAATATATAGATAATGTAGCAACAGATGGTATATGTTCACAAATTTAGGCCATGCCAATTGTGGTAGGTTGAGATTGAACATACCGAGCGCTCCCTAAAGTCATCCGGAATGGTGAGATAGAACTTCGTTTCCGACTGGCCACGACCACAGTTGCCCGATTTGTGCTCGCATTGTGCACACATGAATGAACACTGATGAATCAGCTAGAACAAAAATGATTCCACGGTGATTTCCGCCGGTTCATTAACAACAACGGAGGGACTGCAATAAGAGATGAGCGAATATTTCTCTAATTAAGTTGATTACTTTCTCCATGAGAAAAATCCCCAGCCCAATCCAGCAGAAAACCCCAGTCGACCAGAGTTTAGAATGTCGGTGCAGATAGGCGGAGGAAAGCGGTGGAGGCGAAATCCGGTGCCGTTTGGAGCACGACCTATGGCTGCCACCAACAGCCGTCGAGCTTAGGTTGCAGAGTTGCGGAGGAGTCCACGGTGAGTGAGTGGGGACGAAGTGGCCGAGGGTTTTGTTTTCCTTTTGCATGTGTGAGTGAACACACACGGTTCTCAGAGGTGACGAAGATGAACCGTGTGCGATAGTAAATCACCAAGATTGAATGGGAATCCAAATTTCCTTTGTCTTTCATCCATGAGTTTTTTTCTACGATGAACATAAACCCTGCTAATCACCGTGTTCAAATTTGACACTTTTCCGGGTTCATTTACAATATTTAGGGGATTATGTGCATTTTGTAGGCATTAATGCACGTAATTCAAATTCAAACAATTGGTGCATGAAAGGGTGCACAAGAACGGCCTGGATAAACCATACTCGTGGTATTTAGTAATTTCTCAAGCCTTTTACAAGGAATGGGCGGAGATTTCAATGGAGTCAACCACAAACGCGTCATTTACTGGGTTATCAACTATAGAATAATGAAATATGTGCTTGAAAAACATGACGACTGGCATGGTGCCATGGTATGGCCTCACCGTGCCCTGGTTAAAAGCTGAGAAGGTTTGATTTATGTCATCATGCAAGTCCTTCATAAATCGAACCATCACCGAGGAAGTTTAATGCTTTCGAGAGGGAAATCACCAAGATTGAAGGGGAATCCAAATTTCCGTCCTAGTTTGTCTTTCAGATTTTTCTCCAACGATCAACATACCGCCTCAAATGAAACGTGTTCAAATTTGACATTTTTCCGAACTCATTTACCATATTTAGGGGATTGTGTGCATTTTCTAGGCATTAATTATGCACATAATTCAAATTCAAACAATCGGTGCGTGAAAAGGTGCACAAGAATGGTCTGGAAAACCATGCTCGTGCTATACAAAAAAAATGAAACACATGGTTGGAAAACATGACGCCTGGTGTGGTGCCATGGTATGGCCTCACCATCCCCCTGGTAAAAGTTGGAGAATGTTTTCCTTATGTCGTCATGCACGCCTTTCATAAAATGAACCATCAACCGAGGAAGTTTCATGGTTTCGAGGGGGAAATCACCAAGATTGAAGGGGGATCCAAATTTCCTTTGTCCTTTGTCCACGGGTTTTTTCTATGATGAGCATACAACCTGTAAATCACCATGTTCAAATTTCGCACTTTTCTGGGTTCATTTGCCATATTTAGGGGATTAGGTGCATTTCCTAGGCATTAATGCGCATAATTCAAGTGCAAACAATCGATGCATGAAAGGGTCCACAAGAACGGCCTAGAAAACCATGCTCGTGACATTTAGTAAATTCTCATGCCTTTTACAAGGAATGGACAGATATTTCGATGAAATGTGTGGCAATAGTAAACCACAAATGTTTGTTTGTTGGGTTTTCAACTATAGAAAAAATGAAATAAATGCTTAAAAAACATGATGCCTGGCATGGTGCCATGGTATGACCTCACCATGCCCTGGTAAAAATTTAAGAAGGTTTGGCCTATGTCGTCATGCACGCCCTTCATAAATCGATCCATCACCGAGGAAGTTCCATGCTTTCGAGAGGGAAAATCCCCAAGATTGAAGGGGAATCCTAATTTCAGTCCTAGTTTGTCATTCAGTTTTTTTCCAATGATCAACATACTGCCTCAAATGCAACGTGTTCAAATTTGACATTTTCCTGGGCTCATTTACAATATTTAGGGGATTATGTGCATTTTCTAGGCATTAATGGACATAATTCAAATTTGAACTATCGGTGCATGAAAAGATGCACAAGAACGGTCTGGAAAACCATGCTCATGTTATTTAGCACATTCTCATGCCTTTTGCAAGGAATGGGCAGATATTTCAAGGAAATGTGTGACAATAGTCAACCATAAATGCGTCATTTACTCGGTTAACAACTATACAAAAAATGAAACACATGGTTGGAAAACACGACGCCTGGCTTGGTGCCATGGTATGGCCTCACCATGCCCTCATAAAAATTGGAGAATGTTTTCCTTATGTCGTGATGCACGCCTTTCATAAATTGAACCATCACCGAGGAAGTTTCATGGTTTCAAGGAGGAAATCACCAAGATTGAAGGGGAGGGGGTCCAAATTTCCTTTGTCCTTTGTCCACGAGTTTTTTCTACGATGAACATACAACCTGCAAATCACCGTGTTCAAATTTGGCACTTTTCCGGGTTCATTTGCCATATTTAGGGGATTATGTGCATTTCCTAGGCATTAATGCGCATAATTCAAGTTCAAACAATCGATGCATGAAAGGGTCCGCAAGAATGGCCTAGAAAACCATGCTCGTGCCATTTAGTAAATTCTCATGCCTTTTACAAGGAATGAATAGATATTTCGATGAAGTGTGTGGCAATAGTCAACCAGAAATGTCTGTTTGTTGTGTTTTCAACTATAAAAAATGAAATAAATGCTTAAAAAACATGACGCCTGGCATGGTGCCATGGTATGACCTCACCATGCCTTGGTAAAAATTTGAGAAGGTTTGGCTTATGTTGTCATGCACGCCCTTCATAAATCGAACCATCACGAGGAAGTTCCATGCTTTCGAAAGGGGAAGCCTCAAGATTGAAGGGGAATCCAAATTTTCTTTGTTCTTTGCCCTATAGTTTTTTTCTACGACGAACATACACCCTGCAAATCACCGTGTTCAAATTTGGCATTTTTCCGGGCTCATTTACCATATTTAGGGGATTATGTGCATTTTCTAGGCATTTAGCGCATATAAATCCAATCCAGCTACATGTGCATGTGATGTGAGGGACGTAGATTGCCGTTCGATCACGGTGCACCCAACGGTGCACACGCACTATCCGCGTGGCTGGGGTTCCGGCCAATCATAACGCAACACACAATAGGCTTAGCGCACACCGTTTCCGGAAGCGACGGAGATGAACCGTCTGCGATAATGAACGAGCAAAATTGTAAGGGAAGCCAAATTTCTGTTGTTGTTTGTGGTTGAGCTCTTGAATACCACCGCACTGTATGGCTGCCCGGCCCCTCCATTCCAGAGCTCTCTCTAGGCGTCTTCCATGGCACCGTGGCGCACAATACCTGGTAAGGAAGCGATGGCATCCCGCCACGCCGCCTTCCTCACCGCCCGCGACCACGCACATGGTAAGGAAGCGATGTCATCTCGCCGCGCTAAGTTCATCACCGCCGGTGGCCAGACATTTACATGGGCGGACTTTGAGGCTGCCATGGATGAATGGGTGGTGGATCTAGAGGCGGCCAAAGCCGCACAGAAGGAGCGGAAAAGGCAAAAAGCAGTCAAGAAAAGAGAGTCCCGCCGCCGCAAGAAAAAAGAGGCCGCACGCCGTGGTGAGGAGAGCTTGCCGGAGATCAAAGCACGGTGGGCTGCCGCCTACAAGGCCGGGAAGGAGAACGCCGGCGTCTGGCCAGCATGCCCTGATGGCAGCATGTGAGAAGTAGTTTAAGTTTGTAGTATTAGAGCGAATTAGCAATAGTACTTAAAGTTTGTAGTACTAATGTACAATGTCAGTAAGAGCATCCTTTGAGGGCTTTGAGCGTTTTTTAGCATGTGTGCCCGTGTGCATTTTTTTGCGTTAATCATTAGAAGATCACAAAACACACGGTTTCTATGCCGTACCCGTCTGTGTTTTTTGCGTTAATGACCCATAAGTCAGTTACCTGTGCGATATTTCCTAATAAACCAGGCGTACCATTGACCGAAAAAATCAAGTACACATGTACATTTTTTGGAGACGGGATCTGCCAACTTTCTTTTTTCTCGCACACGAGTATTTTACGCGCTTCGTCTGCGTTGTGTGTTTCCCCCACCCAAGTTTCAAATTTCGCACCAAAATTTTCATTAGGCACACGATTTCAGAATTTATTCCTCCAACCACATCCCCTTCCCCTCAGTATCCCCCTCCCTCGCACCTCCCCCTACCGGCATCTCAAACCGCCCCCGCCGCAACCACAACTTCAACCACATCTACGTTCTTCTTGGATCTAGTCAGGTAACTCACCGATCTCTATCACGCCCCCAGCCTGATTGCTTAAGTGGCGCCTGCGAAACATCCTCATGCCTCCAAATCCCCCCTGCCAGGAGCTGATGGCGTTCCATGGCATGATGGACACTGTGCGTGTTGACCCTGAGGAACACCTCGCCTCCGCCGCCGCCGCCGCCGACATGGTGCAAGTTCTGGCCCAGATGAAGTCCCCCAGCGACTACCCCCCAAGATTTAACAGGTAAGATCTGACCAGCTAAATCTTACCAATACCACTTGCAATAGCTATGATTTGTACGGTTGTTGTATTAAGCATGTTCATGCCTTGTTTATTTCAGTACTACACACTGTGTGATGTTCAAATATTACCGTGTCCAGCTCAATTTCACCAATACCAGCAACAAACTTACAATAGATGACTCAGGATATCACTAGAGATCCTGCTCATTTGCTATTTTTAGTGGATGCTAACCCTGTTGCAGTTAGCATGCCTGCCCATGTACTTATGCAGGGTCATAACGGCTGATCCTTTTGTTTGCCATCAAGGTGAGCTGCATCCCATGTCTTACACTATTTCACATAATCTATGCAATTGCAATTTAACTTCTACCCATTCACTGGTTGCTTGTAGGTACACATATCAGTGGCATTGATCCATGCTTCGACCCGGAGGAACAGCTCGCCTCCGCCGTTGCTGACTCTGGGTGAGCTTTGGCCAAGATGAAGTGCCCCAACAACTACCTCTCAGGACTTACCAAGTATGTACTCACCAGTTCAATCTTACCAATACCAATTGCAATTAATGGCTATGTTCTATACGATCGATGTATTAAGCATGTTCTAGTAAACATGCCTAACACATTTTTTCTACTATCCCTACCTTTTTATAGACATCTGGGCCATTCTCTGCTCTGGCAGCACATGCCTTGTGATGTTTAACTATGCCAATTGCACAAATGATGTAAAATACAACTACCTATGTTCCTAAAATACAACTACCTGTTGCAATTAATAGTTGTATCCATTTTTAAATAGTTGCATTTCAATGGCTACAAACTTACAAAACATGACTTAGGATGTTGTTAAGCCTGTTGCAATTAACAGTTGTATCCATTTTTTAATCTGTCCATTTGCTACCATGCTACTCTCCGCAATGAAGATATACTAGAGATGCTGCCCCATTTGCTATTTTTGGTGGATGCTAACCCTGTTGTACTTAACATGCTTGTCCATGTACTTACGCAGGGTCATAACGGCCGATGCTGTTGTTTGCTGTCGAGGTTAGCTGCATCCCATGTCTTACAGTATTTCACATCATTTATGCAATTACAGTTTAAATTCTACCATTTACTGGTTGCCTATAGGTACACATGTCAGTGGCACTGATCCACGCTTCGATCCGGAGGAACAGCTCGCCTCCACTGCCGCTGACTTTGGGCGGGCTCTGGCCAAGATGAAGTGCCCCAGCAACTACCTCTCAGGACTTACCAAGTATGTACCCACCAGTTCAATCTTACCAATACCAGTTGCAATTAATGGCTATGTTTTGTGCTGTCGATGTATTAAGCATGTTGTAGTAAACATGCCTAACACGTTTGAGCTATTTTCCCTACCTTTTTATAGACAACTAGACCATTATCTTCTCTAGCAGCACCTGCCCTGTGATGTTTAACTCTGCCAATTGCATTTTTATCAGTACCGGCTTCAATGGCCATTAAGCCTGTTGCAATTAACAGTTGTATCCATTTTTAAAGAGTTGTATTTAAATGGCTACAAACTTTAAAAACATGAATTAGGATGTTGTTAAGCCTGTTGCAATTGACAGTTGTATCCATTTTTTAATCTGTCCCTTTGCTACCATGGTACTCTTTCAAAATGAAGATATCACTACAGATATTGCCGTTTTATTACCATTTGCTATATTTGGTGGATGTTAACCATGTTGTAGTTAACATTGGCTTTCCATGTACTTACACAGGGCTACAATGGGCGATGAAGTTGTTTGCCGTCGAGGTTAGCTGCATCCCATGTCTTATACACCATCTATTCCTAAATAAAAGTATTTTTAGAGATTCTAATATGGACTACATAAGGAGCAAAATGAGTGAATCTAGATTCTAATCTAAACTATATCTATAATTCTATATACATCCGTATGTAGTTCATGTTGAAATCTCAAAAAAAAACTTGTACTTAGGAACATAGGTAGTTGTATTTTACATCATTTGTGCAATCTCAGTTTAGCTTCTAACATTTACTGGTTGCTTGTAGGTACATATATGAGGGGTATTGATCTACGCTTCGATCCCTTTTGCGTATGGGGCAATGAGATATTCATGAACAAGCGTCAAGTGAGGAAACTAAGAAAGATTGTTAGGCAAAAGAAACGGGTGATTGGAATTAAGCTCTTTATTTACACTTTGTCAAAAACAACCGCGAACTTTAGGATGGTAAGTAATGTGTTGCCTTTTCCCCTTGCCCAAAACAAGTTACTCTATTAGACCTCCATATCTGATATTTTTCTCTTTCGGTGGTTTCCAAAGCTATTTACTGATGATTTCCTTGCAAACTACATGACTGGAGTGGAGGCAACTAAGGTTAAAGTATATAATTCATACTACCATGATAATTCTCTAGAAGTCTTCCTGAAGGCGGTGAAGGATGGGCGGGCGATCGTCACAAGGGGTTGGACAAAAGTGGTTCGTGCCTATGGCATGCACGAAGGCACATTATGGGCATTCCGCTTCTTCATTCGGCAGTCAAAATGATTTACACTTGCCTCTTCACCTTTACCGCCTTTAAATATTGCGGTTCATCATAGTTAATTGCTGCCTAATCCTGTAATTACTGAACATATTGTACTGGCAATTTTATTTATAGATTCGTTGTTGAACCACTGTGCTGAGAATTTGAATTGCATGTTTCATAATTCAAAATTTCTAATTAGAAAAATAAATTACAGGCAAAAATAAAAATAGAACAGACGGTCATGGACCTTTGCAAACGGTTCTAGTAGTAAAAGCGCTTGTGATGGATAGCCCAATGCCACACAGTTTTCTACATCAAATCGTGTGTGATGTAGTTAATGAAAGAAAACAGTTAACCAAGGTAGGGCGTGTGTGATAGTTACACCTTTCACACACGAGCGTATACATAAAACCATGTGAGATGTACATCCGAACGGAAACGTTTTCCCTGGATTGACTATGTGGGATGTACATAAGAACGGAAACGTATTCTTTGGATTCACCGTGTGTGATATACATACGAACGGAAATGTTTTTTCTGGGATTCACCGTGTGGGATGTACATACCTATGGAAATGATTTCTGGGATTCACCGTGTGGGATGTACATACCTACGGAAATGATTTCTGGGATTCACCGTGTGGGATGTACATACCTACGGAAATGAATGGGTTTCGATGCCTCCCCCGATCGCACACGGCCCCAGCCTGGGTCCCAGGAGGGCCTATCCCCGACGATTTCTGGGTCATGTGGGAAGGACACCCGATCGCACACACTCACTTGCGACGGTTGCAAATGCCGTCGTGGAAAGGGGTTTTAAATCGTTTGTTTAGGATCAACACGCACCAATGTCTATAAGTGTTTATATGTCTGTTAGTTTTGTACATTATTGGTTGATTGACTCGGTATTTGAATCTTGGCACATCGCTTGTGTACATATCTAAATGGGAGTACACATTATGCTGTGTGTGACATTTGAGTTGGACATAAAGTGTTCCAAATATTCGAATTCACCTTAAACTGGATTCTAGCTTCTGAATTCAAGTGTCGGCATTTGTAAAACATATTCATTTATGACAATGGAATACATCTTTGTCGTGCTTTTGAAGATATATAAAACACATAGAATGATTTATAAAGATTCGTATAGGAATACAAAATGGATTAAAATTTAGTTGCCAGGGTAAATCTGGGTGCTTATTGTCCCAAAATTCGAAAGAAGCGGCAAAATGTCCACTCCCATGTCGGCTGCCCCAAGCCAAGTGTTTGGGAGATGGAAATTACTGTCTACCCCTTACACAGACAATCCATCGGCCTGATTTCCACTACTCACAATAGGGGCAGGTTAGTAACTTCAATTAGACGTGACACGACTGCCTCTGAGCCCATTCCGACACGGTGGGCGCCAAACATGGGAGGCAAAACACATTTGATTCAAGCTCGTCCAAAAGACCTCTGTTTCTCCCTCCATTTCCCCATTCATACATGGTGGGCGGCAAAACAAACTCGACTCGGCCGAAATCAATGTAGGCAAATATTTTCAATAGGGGCAGGTTTGTAACTTCACTCAGACATGACACAACCGCCCTACCTGTCAGCCCCGTTCACACACCGTGGGCGCCAACCATGGGCGCCAAAACACCCTCTCCTCGCCCGAAATCGCTCTGGGCAAATATTTGCGAGATGCGAGATTACCGTGCTATCCCCAACCGACGAGATGTCCAAATTTTAAACGGGGGCTAAGTTCGTAACTTTCCCATAGTTCAGACAGGCGCGTCCCAAAAACATGGTTCCCCGTACCTCTCCCTCCATTTTCCCATTCATACATTGTCTGCGCTAGAACACCATCCCCACACCAGCCTCCTCCGTCTGCCTCCCTGATATGTCTTCAACGTATCTATAATTTTTGATTGCTCCATGCTATATTATCTACTGTTTTGGACATTATTGGGCTTTATTATACACTTTTATATTATTTTTGCGACTAACCTACTAACCGGAGGCCCAGCCCAGAATTGCTGTTTTTTTTGCCTATTTTAGGGTTTCGAAGTAAACGAATATCAAACGGAGTCCAAACGGAATGAAACCTTCGGGAATGTGATTTTTGGAACGAACAAGACCCAGGAGACTTGGACCCTACGCCAAGCAACCAACAGGGAGGCCACGAGGTAGGGGGGCGCGCCCTCCACCCTCATGGCCCCCCTGTTGCTCCACTGACGTACTTCTTCCTCATATATATACCTAAGTACCCCCAAATGATCAGATACAGAGCCAAAACCCTAATTCCACTGCCGTAACTTTCTGTATCCATGAGATCCCATCTTGGGGCCTGTTCCAGAGCTCCGCCGGAGGGGGCATCGATCACGGAGGGCTTCTACATCAACACCATAGCCTCTTCGATGAAGTGTGAGTAGTTTACCTCAGACCTATGGGTCCATGGTTATTAGCTATATGGCTTCTTCTCTCTTTTTGGATCTCAATACAAAGTTCTCCCCCTCTCTTGTGGAGATCTATTCGATGTAATCTTTCTTTGTGGTGTGTTTGTTGAGACTGATGAATTGTGGGTTTATGATCAAGTTTATCTATGAACAATATTTGAATCTTCTCTGAATTCCTTTATGTATGATTGGTTATCTTTGCAAGTCTCTTCGAATTATCAGTTTGGTTTGGCCTACTAGATTGATCTTTCTTGCAATGGGAGAAGTGCTTAGCTTTGGGTTCAATCTTGCGGTGTCCTTTCCCAGTGACAGTAGGGGCAGCAAGGCACGTATTGTATTGTTGCCATCGAGGATAACAAGATGTTTTTCTTATCATATTGCATGAATTTATCCCTCTACATCATGTCATCTTGCTTAAGGCGTTACTCTGTTCTTATGAACTTAATACTCTAGATGCATGCTGGATAGCGGTCGATGTGTGGAGTAATAGTAGTAGATGCAGGCAGGAGTCGGTCTACTTGTCTTGGACGTGATGCCTATATACATGATCATACCTAGATATTCTCATAACTATGCTCAATTCTGTCAATTGCTCAACAGTAATTTGTTCACCCACCGTAAAATACTTATGCTCTTGAGAGAACCCACTAGTGAAACCTATGGCCCCCGGGTCTATCTTCATCATATTAATCTTCCAATACTTAGTTATTTTCATTGCCTTTTATTTTACTTTGCATCTTTATCATAAAAATACCAAAAATATTATCTTATCATATCTATAAGATCTCACTCTCATAAGTGACCGTGTAGGGATTGACAACCCCTTATCGCGTTAGTTGCGAGTATTTATTTGTTTTGTGTAGGTGCGAGGGACTCGCGCGTATCCTCTTACTGGATTGATACCTTGGTTCTCAAAAACTGAGGGAAATACTTACGCTACTTTGCTGCACCACCCTTTCCTCTTCAAGGAAAACCAATGCAGTGCTCAAGAGAAGGATTTCTGGCGCCGTCGCCGGGGAGGTCTACGCAAAAGTCAAACATACCAAGTACCCATAACAAACCGTTATCTCCCGCATTACATTATTTGCCATTTACCTCTCGTTTTCCTCTCCCCCACTTCACCCTTGCCGTTTTATTCGCCCTCTCTCTCTATCCTCCCTCTCTTTTTCTCGCTCGCTTTTCTTCCGCCATGTCTGAATCAAAAAGGGGTGGGGGTTCTTTCCTGAGTTTTAGTACTTTGGACAACCCTTCTATTCTCACTAAACTCATAAATAAGGATGCTATGGAAAAACATACCGGAGTTATCAATGCGAATCTTAATAATCTTGATGAAGATGATTCGGGAATTTTTCGTTATTTACTTGATGAATCTTTGAAAGATGCTTGGTATAGACTATTACGGATCAGGGCTAGCTATGTGCCTCAATACCAAATTGAAATTTACTTAAAAAGCTTTTATATTACCCTTCCTTATTCTTTTAAGCATGTCTTAGATTCTATATTTGAAGAAGGCTTTCTTGAAGGGGATGCCGTAGACACCTATGAGAAGATGAGAACCATATTTGGGCACCCCATGAATGAGAAAGTTGAATCTACATCTCTTTTTCTCTCTTACCAAAACGAATCTATCAAAGAGATGTAGGCTAGCTTAGATACAAATCTCCGCAACATACTTAATCTTTCTTATACCATTAATAGCCATGTACTTTATCAAAATATAAATATTAATTCCATAGATAGCAAGTTTGCTCTTTTCTTCCCTAAAACCAAAGATGGCAATATCTGGATCTATCCTTGCATTTTATGCCTAGCTAGGGGCGTTAAACGATAGCGCTTGTTGGGAGGCAACCCAATTTTATTTTTATTCCTTGCTTTTTGCTCCTGTTTAGTAATAAATAATTTATCTAGCCTCTGTTTTGGTTGTGTTTTTTGTGTTTAATTAGTGTTTGTGCCAACTAGAACCGTTGGGAAGACTTGGGGAAAGTCTTGTTAATCTTGCTGTAAAAAACAGAAACTTTAGCGCTCACGAGAACTGCTATAATTTTTACTTGGAAAGTGATATTTAGTTAATTCTTTTCGCAGATGATTAATATATAAATTCCTCACGTCCAGAAATTTATTTTAGAATTTTTGGGGTTCCAGATCTTGCGTTAGCTAAAGATTACTAAAGACTGTTCTATTTTTGACAGATTCTGTTTTTCGTGTCTTGTTCGCTTATTTTGATGAATCTATGGCTAGTAAAATAGTTTATAAACCATAGAGAAGTTGGAATACAGTAGGTTTAACACCAATATAAATAAAGAATGAGTTCATTACAGTACCTTGAAGTGGACTTTTGTTTTCTTTCGCTAACAGAGCTCACGAGATTTTCTACTTTAAGTTTTGTGTTGTGAAGTTTTCAAGTTTTGGGTAAAGATTTGATGGATTATGGAACAAGGAGTGGCAAGAGCCTAAGCTTGAGGATGCCCATGGCACCCCCAAGACAATCTAATGACACCTAAAATCCAAATCTTGGGGAAGCCCCGGAAGGCATCCCCTCTTTCGTCTACTTCTATCGGTAACTTTACTTGGAGCTATATTTTTATTCACCACATGATATGTGTTTTGCTTGGAGCGTCTTGTATGATTTGAGTGTTTATTTGTTAGTTTACCACAATCATCTTTGCTGTACACACCTTTTGATAGAGACACTCATGATACGGAAATTATTAGAATACTCAATGTGCTTCACTTATATCTTTTGAGTTATATAGTTTTGCTCTAGCACTTCACTTATAGTATCTTTTAGAGCACGGTGGTGGATTTGTTTTATAGAAACTATTGATCTCTCATGCTTAACTTAGATTATTTTGAGAGTCTTAAATAGCATGGTAATTTGCTTAAATAATCCTTATATGCTAGGTATACACGATTAATAATAAAATTCTCTTATGAGTGTGTTGAATACTAAGAGAAGTTTGATGCTTGATAATTGTTTTGAGATATGGAGATGGTGATATTAGAGTCATGCTAGTTGAGTAGTTGTGAATTTGAGAAATACTTGTGTTAGAGTTTGTGATTCCCGTAGCATGCACGTATGGTGAACCGTTATGTGATGAAGTCGGAGCATGATTTATTTATTGATTGTCTTCCTTATGAGTGGCGGTCGGGGACGAGCGATGGTCTTTTCCTACCAATCTATCCCCCTAGGAGCATGCGCGTAATACTTTGCTTTGATAACTATTAGATTTTTGCAATACGTATATGAGTTCTTTATGACTAATGTTGAGTCCATGGATCATACGCACTCTCACCCTTCCACCATTGCTAGCTTCTCTAATACCGCGCACCTTGAGCCGGTATCATACACCCACCATATACCTTCCTCAAAACAGCCACCATACCTACCTATCATGGCATTTCCATAGCCATTCCGAGATATATTGCCATGCAACTTTCCACCGTTCTGTTTATTATGACACGCTCCATCATTGTCATATTGCTTTGCATGATCATGTAGTTGACATTGTATTTGTGGCAAAGCCACCGTTCATAATTCTTTCATACATGTCACTCATGAGTCATTGCATATCCCGATACACCACCGGAGGCATTCATATATAGTCATATCTTGTTCTAAGTATCGAGTTGTAATTCTTGAGTTGTAAGAAAATAAAAGTGTGATGATCATCATTATTAGAGCATTGTCCCAAGTGAGGAAAGGATGATGGAGACTATGATTCCCCCACAAGTCGAGATGAGACTCCGGACGAAAAAAGAGGCCATAACAAAGAGAGAGAAAAGGCCCAAATAAAAAAATGAGAGAAAAAGAGAGAAGGGACAATGCTACTATCCTTTTACCACACTTGTGCTTCAAAGTAGCACCATGATCTTCATAGTAGAGAGTCTCCTATGTTATCGGTTTCATATACTAGTGGGAATTTTTCATTATAGAACTTGGCTTGTATATTTCAATGATGGGCTTCCTCAAAATGCCCTAGGTCTTCATGAGCAAGCAAGTTGGATGCACACCCACTTAGTTTCTTTTTGAGCTTTCATATACTTATAGCTCTAGTGCATCCGTTGCATGGCAATCCCTACTCACTCACATTGATACCTATTGATGGGCATCTCCATAGCCCGTTGATACGCCTAGTCGTTCTGAGACTATCTTCTCCTTTTTGTCTCCTCCACAACCGCCATTCTATTCCACCTATAGTGCTGTGTCCATGGCTCACGCACATGTATTGCGTGAAGATTGAAAAAGTTTGAGAACACCAAAAGTATGAAACAATTGCTTGGCTTGTCATCGGGGTTGTGCATGATTTAAATACTTTGTGTGGTGAAGATAGAGCATAGCCAGACTATATGATTTTGTAGGGATAATTTTCTTTGGCCATGTTATTTTGAAGAGACATAATTGCTTAGTTAGTATGCTTGAAGTATTATTATTTCTATGTCAATATTGAACTTTTGTCTTGAATCTTTTGGATCTAAATATTCATACCACAATTAAGAAGGATTACATTTAAATTATGCCAAGTAGCATTCCACATCAAAAATTCTGTTTTTATCATTTACCTACTCGAGGACGAGCAGGAATTAAGCTTGGGGATGCTTGATACGTCTCCAACGTATCTATAATTTTTGATTGCTCCATGCTATATTATCTACTATTTTGGACATTATTGGGCTTTATTATACACTTTTATATTATTTTTGGGACTAACCTACTAACTGGAGGCCCAACCCAGAATTGTTGTTTTTTTGCCTATTTTAGGGTTTCGAAGAAAAGGAATATCAAACGGAGTCCAAACAGAATGAAACCTTCGGGAACGTGATTTTTGGAACGAACAAGACCCGTGAGACTTGGACCCTACGTCAAGCAACCAACAGGGAGGCCATGAGGTAGGGGGCGCGCCCTCTACCCTCGTGGGCCCCCTGTTGCTCCACCGACGTACTTCTTCCTCCTATATATACATACGTACCCCCAAACGATCAGATACGGAGCCAAAACCCTAATTCCACCGCTGTAACTTTCTCTATCCACGAGATCCCATCTTGGGGCCTGTTCCAGAGCTCCACCGGAGGGGGCATCGATCACGGAGGGCTTCTACATCAACACCATAGCCTCTCCGATGAAGTGTGAGTAGTTTACCTCAGACCTACGGGTCCATAGTTATTAGCTAGATGGCTTCTTCTCTCTTTTTGGATCCCAATACAAAGTTCTCCCCCTCTCTTGTGGAGATCTATTCGATGTAATCTTCTTTTGCGGTGTGTTTGTTGAGACCGATGAATTGTGGGTTTATGATCAAGTTTATCTATGAACAATATTTGAATCTTCTCTGAATTATTTTATGTATGATTGGTTATCTTTGCAAGTCTCTTCGAATTATCAGTTTGGTTTGGCCTACTAGATTGATCTTTCTTGCAATGGGAGAAGTGCTTAGCTTTGGGTTCAATCTTGCGGTGTCCTTTCCCAGTGACAGTAGGGGCAGCAAGGCACGTATTGTATTGTTGCCATCGAGGATAACAAGATGGATTTTTTTATCATATTGCATGAATTTATCCCTCTACATCATGTCATCTTGCTTAAGGCGTTACTCTGTTCTTATGAACTTAATACTCTAGATGCATGCTGGATAGCGGTCGATGTGTGGAGTAATAGTAGTAGATGCAGGCAGGAGTCAATCTACTTGTCTTGGACGTGATGTCTATATACATGATCATACCTAGATATTCTCATAACTTTGCTCAATTCTGTCAATTGCTCAACAGTAATTTGTTCACCCACCGTAAAATACTTATGCTCTTGAGAGAAGCCACTAGTGAAACCTATGGCCCCGAGGTCTATCTTCATCATATTAATCTTCCAATACTTAGTTGTTTTCATTGCCTTTTATTTTACTTTGCATATTTATCATAAAAATACCAAAATTATTATCTTATCATATCTATCATATCTCACTCTCGTAAGTGACCGTGTAGGGATTGACAACCCCTTATCGCATTGGTTGCGAGGATTTATTTGTTTTGTGTAGGTGCGAGGGACTCGCGTGTAGCCTCCTACTGGATTGATACCTTGGTTCTCAAAAACTGAGGGAAATACTTACGCTACTTTGCTGCACCACCCTTTCCTCTTCAAGGGAAAACCAACACAATGCTCAAGAGGTAGCACACCCCATCCATCGCCGCCGTCCTCCAGCCCATCCATCGCCGCCGTCCTCCACCATGCCGAAGCGCCTACCAAGACCGCGTCGTCCACTGCTAGAGATGGACGTTTCTCATCCACGGCGACGGACCAAGAGCCTTGCATCGCGTCCTATCGCTTCATCGGCGTTGTCGTCCTCTTTTCCGGGGCCGCTCACACGACTTACTCTTCCACCACAACGGGACTTATCCCCCGATGCACCCGTCTACCGTCGCAGATCTGCTTCAACGCCACCGACAGCCATCGCACCCCGATGCCTACACAGCGCCGCAAGAGAGGTGGTACTTCATATCTCCACAACTTTTTGATCTCAACCAGAAAATAGATCGTAACTTGGTTACTATACTTTCTTTTCAGCTCTTAGAATTTAGTTCTTGGTTCGAAGCAAACAATGGATGCTAAATAGCATTTCCCCGGTTTGCAGCTTTAAATCTGCCATGGCACAGTCATAATAGGGTTTAATTGATCATGTTGGTTCCGTGGTGGTTTCTTTAATAGAAATCGGAGGGGAAACCCTCTTTTGCTCAAAAAAATGCTTAGGGTTTCCCCCTTTTATGATCACGATATGTGTCATAAGAGCACTGCTCCACCCATCAAGCTAAACAAGCTTAGTTGTTCAAATACGAATCTGATATTATCAATGTTGGGGATATCGCTTATCGGGAACTTATCGGTCGACCCAAGATAAGGGGTAAATCGGCCAGTTTATCGGCATATCGGCCAATTTATCATCATATCGACAAATTTATCAGCCGATTTATCTTATCGGCTAAACAATGGTAAGCGATAAATCAGCCGATTTATCGGAATATCGGAAGATATCTTGAATAGTGGATATTATTAAAACAGAGTCATTTAATCGGTCACCTAAATGTTCCTAATTTTGTTTCGAAAATGCATGTTCGCCGCTCAGGTGTGTATCTCTACTGGATGCCCATGGTGGGTGCGGCCCACCATGGGATTTTTGGTCGGCCCAGGCCCCGATTCCCCTCTGTTCTGCTGCGCGCTTTCAATCTCTACTCGCCCCCGGCCGCCTGCCTCGCCGGCGACTTGCCGTCCCCAGACGGCATGACTCTAGGAGGAGACGCTGGACTAACATGAGGTCAGGAGCCGCTCGCCCAACAGCGCCACCGCTGCTCGGGCGCGCCGTCGTGCCTACCTTCCCAGTCCATTCAGGGCTCAGGCATGCAACACCCACTAAGCCGACCCGATTTATCCTGAGATATGTCCTCAACACTCAGCAGCCACTCCTCATCACCCATTTTCTAATTGATTCATTACTCACTAGGCAGGACTGTCATTAGGGTTTATTGTGTGCTGAGTGCTACCTACACTTAATGGCTCAGATGTATTTTAGTAATCTTTAGTACCTGTAAAGTTCATAGGGTTTCAAAACTCTGGCCCTAGGAACAGACACTAGTCATTTTGGATTGTTGGTCGTAGTGATGTTGACCCAGATTACTACTGCAGGCCAGGTTTGTTGACAATTTTACTTGTCTTCCTTACTCATTCGATATGATATCCAATTATTCACGTCGATTAGTTGCAAACAATAAGTGCTAGACAAACTTCTTGATTCAGATTTTGGACGGTCTCTTACTGCAGTTACAATTCAGCATACCTATCCTAGTAAGCTCACAAGTAAATGATTGATTCACTACATCTATGCTTGCCTTGTCATATTTGTTGTCAATATTATTTTAGGGTGGACTACCCTATTTCAAAATACTGGAACCGTAGACATGAGTGAATAGTATTTCTACGTCTGATCTCTTCCATCATGTGTGGGCAACAAGCACTACATTGTTTAGAAAGAAAGTGTCATTTCCATCTTTTACATAGACTACGATCTTTTACATGGAATACAATCTGCCTACTTGCTTTGTGTCGCACTACCAACACTCCACCCTTGAAGCTAAACATTATGCCACTGATAATTCCTTAGTTTATTTGTTCAAATACGCATTTTATTTGATTCTAATGTTCCTACTTCAGTTTTGAAATCTGTGTCTGCCTGTTATAGAGACATAAGAGGTTTGTATTTCTGTGTGTGGTCTGGTCAGCACGGTTGGGGGGTGAACTTTGCATATGCAGGGGTTTATAGGGAGACACTCTTTGAGTTGAATCCACAATGCATTCCATAGATAATCTAACTACTTTTTATGTTTTCATAAATCTCAGATTCTGAAGAGCTTCATAATGATTATGAGCTTGCGCGCATGAAAAGAATAAAGCAGAACAATGCCATGGCTGACAAAATTGGCATTAAGGGACTGAAATCAAGTCTTGATGCAAGGCAATCCAAACGCTCTCCACCTACAGATTCATGCTCAGAATATGATCCTAATAGTGATTCTGAGCTAGAGGGAGACCTAAGTCAATGTAGCTCCCTAGTGGAGGAGTCAGAGGCAGATGCCCTATCTTATTTAGCCATCAAGGTGCTTTCTCTAACTTTCCAAGGTTATATTGGTCGCACATATCTTGCAACTGATGCTTTGCATTGTTTCTACTTTGTTGCGCTGCCATTGGCTTAGTTTACACATCGTGTATGTGAAGACGCCCTGCCTATCCATTTTCAGTACATATTCCATCTGTCATCATACCATATTTATGCATTCAAATGTTGTTCTTGTGTATCAGACGTTCAAAAGGAAGAGGGTGATTGCTGATCGCAGAGGAGCACGAGCAAAGTATTTGGAAAAGGTAGTGACACCTGATAAATCAAATAGCCCATTAGGTGTAGTTGCAATATCACCTGACCCACAAAACACCCCAACTCTAGCAGACTCTAGCCCTACTACACTGGTCATTTTCGATGCCCCTACTCAGCAGACCCCAACTGCAGCAAACAGTATGATGATGCCAGTTGACATAGCACCAGCTCTACAATGCAAAATCCCCATTCCAGCAAAGAGTACACCAAATCCAGTTGCCAAATCCCTTTTCGAACCAGAGAGAGCCCCAATTGCAGCAAATAGGACCCCTGTTCCATTTCTTCCCAGTTTGGAAGAAGAAGCTTATATTGTTGTCAGGAACTTTGTGCGCATCTTTCCTTCATGGAAAGATTATACCGCAGACACAGAACAATTTCCAGTCTTCGTCCACAACTTACGCGTAAGTAATGTACTAATGTTATTCATGGTAATTAATGCATATGTTTCTGCTGACAGAAGACACATGATTTCATTCTTTTAAATAGGCGAGGACCAAACTGGATTGTCAAGACGAGCAAGGGTTGGTTGCACTTTTCATGCACTCGTTGATGAAGTACCGTTCGTATCTGAGGCAAGCGCACTTTGATGGCAAGCCTCTAAACGAAATTTCTGTAAAGTCTCCGGTGCTACATTTATCAGACAGTGACTGGAATAATCTTGTTACACATTGGTCTCGTCTGCAGCGTAATGTACTGTCTACGGTATCACATCACAATTTTAACTACATTTCTGCATTTGCCTTAACGTCTCACTTGTACGAAAACTGTTAGCAGAAGAACATTCATTCTCGAGGGACCACAGAATCTTGCAACTATACTGCGCACTGCATTGCTCTTGTGAGTACCTCTTGCCATGTATGACCATACTTACTTTCATAGCTGTTTGATTATGTAGCATCACTGCACATGTTAGCCTCGTTATCGTCCATTTGGTGGACATTATAAGATCCATATAGACTCTTACATAAATTTAGAATCAACCCAATGCTTTTGAAGAGGTTTAGCTTTGCAGTCCTCTTGTAAGGACTGAACGTCGTCTATCACTATACTTACATTAACAGCTACTCCCTCCGTCCCATAATATAAGAACGTTTTGTACAGTACACCAGTGTTCAAAACACTCTTGTATTATGGGAAGAGGGATTGGTTCATTGTGTAGCATTCCACATCTTATCTCCCTCGCCCACCATTTACTAAAAAAAATATCAGATCTATATTTAATCTTACCAAAAAGTTGAATACACAGACAATGCCAGTGCAAAAGTGTGGCCCATTTCTCTTGTCAGTACATTTTGTCCTGTAACACTTGTACTTCCAGGGATTGGTAGTTGATTATGTAGCATCAATATGCATCTTATCTTCATTATCCTCTATCCCTTCCAGTATTATTATATCTATAATTACTCTCTATGAAATGTAGAGTACAGGCAATGGTTATGAAGAAGATTCTGTGCTGAAATTCTTGACTTATCCTTCCCTTCACATGGAGAAGGGCATTATAAAGCCGGTGTTAACTGTTAATGTAAGTCAGTCCTTCTAAAGCCTTTATCCTCAACTGTTGTTTTATTTGCTCCCTATCATTTACTACTGTTTAGTTTGCTGTTTCTATCAAAATGCATGTTCGCAACAACCGTAAGTTCCAAGTTTTACTTATAAAACCAAATTCCTTATTCATACCATGCACATTACTCAATGCTCCCTATATGTATGCTTGTTTTTGTGGATCTATAACCCAGTGTGTGGTGAAGCAGCCCACGTTTGCACCTTGTCATGTCCTGTTTTGTCTTACTAATGTGGCTGATGATATGAACAACATGCCATGCACATTAACCAAAATAGATACAATGATTGTCTTTGCCCTTCATCTATGCTTGTTATGTTGACATGGTAATCCAGTAGTGTAGTGAAGCTCCCCGCATTATGAACAATGCCAAATTATGCTATTATATTTTGAACTTACTCTTCATTTTCTAATTTGAAATTGGATGGAATTGACAGCACAGTTGTCATCTTTGTTTATACACGTGCAAAACCTGTCTTCTCTCTGCTTGTTTCAGGGTGCTATGCCTGATGGCATGCACAAGTCTGCTGAAGGCTGTGACACAAACCCAACATATATTGCAGCAAAGAAGGCAAAACATCTTAAAGATAGAGAGACAACCCCAAAGTCTTGTCTTGATGGAGTGTTCAAGTTACTTGAGACTAGCAGTCAGACAAGCTCACAGAATTCGCTGTCTGAATCAGTTTGACTTCTTCAGTCCCAAGTTCTAGCAGAAAGGCATTCCGCAACTCAACTTCGACTTGAAGTCCTATCTCTAAGAAATATTGCGGAGAACACCAATGAGAACCTCATTGCTATACAGCTACACCTGGAAGCTATGACCGACATGCTAGGCCGATCTCACAGCATTGCTCAGTAGCTTGTGAAGCAGTTCCCGCGCAAGGCTAACCTTTCTTGAACTGTCTTGGAAGTGTTCACGGTTCAGTATTATTTTGTTACGCTGCAATGGTGCCCAGTTTTTGTAATCTGCTTCTTTGTTGCGCTTTATGATCACTGGTGGCGAACTTTGATGCCCAGTGGATGTAATATACCATAAATCCTCTATTGTATAGTGTAGGTTTATTCTAAGTTACTATGCCGTAATTTCTTTATTGTATAGAGTAGGTTTGTTCTTAATTCCTACTAGTTACTGCCATCATTCGCTATATGGCAAATCTGATGTAGTCGACCGGGCCGAAACATTCGCCTCTAACGGTCCTAGTTTTTAGCGGGCCACAATTGGGCCGACCTACATCTTTCTTGGGCCCGAATGGCCATTAGGGCCTTCACACTTTGCACCAGGCCAACAACTTAATCTGACCTATATTCAACCCAAATTTTAGTTGGGCCTTTTATGGACCCAGCGCTTAGTTTGGCCCATGTAGCGTTGGGCCATTAACAAGCTGAATATTTTGGTGGCCTGTTACGGCTCAGAAGAAACCATGGGCCTTTAGCAGGCTGAAATTCATGTCGGGCCTCAATTTTCACTAGTCGTCGACGGGCCTTCAGCATGTTGAAAGGTAGACCGGGCCTTCTTAGGCCCAGTTATATGACGGAACGTTACCAGGCCGAAACTTATTTCGGGCCTGAGTTGGCCCACTGATATCATGGGCCTTTAAGAGGCCGAAAGCTTAGTACATGCATCAATGGGCCAAATTATACGATAGGCCTTTAATAGTCCCAAAGTCACGTTGGGCTAAACTGTTGCCACCTTTATCACGGTCCGTTAGTGGGCCGGATGTAGCGTCGAACCATATATGGCCCATGGGCAGCACGGGCCATTCCCAGGCCGAAAGACACACCAGGCTGAAATGGGCCCATGTCTACATAGGGCCTCTAACAGGCCGAAAGTCACTGGGCCGTAATTGGGCCCAAATATTTGGTAACCAATTAACGGGCCAGATCTGGCTTCGGGCCGTAAATGCACCTAATTAAACAGGCCATTATTGGGCTGGCCCACTAGTACCTGAGTAAGTACTACAGGCCTTTGACTGGGCCGGCCTTTTTAACCTATATGGGCCTTTGTTGGGCCATGCCACGTGTTGACGTATCATAGGCGCCTCCTGTCCATTGAATGGATGACATCTGCCCAATGGTGAGCCAACACGTGTTTCCTCCGGCCAATGAGAATCTTACACATGGAAAATCCTCATTGGTCCGGATTGTTAATGGCTTATCGGATCCAAAACTGGACCTGATAGCGTAACGGCGACCCGTTACGGTGGATGCCACGTGTCGGTCACCCTTGATGAAAGCACTTCTATGATGCGCGATTTATCGTCATGGAAGTTGACACTTCCATGATGATAATTTTGGTAATGTCATGGAACACTTCTACGACAGCACATGTATGAATATCTTGATTCTATCATAAAATTGTCATGGATGTACATGCATGACAAAAAGCGTGACCTACTGTGACAAACACGTATCATGACGGAAGTGTCTTTTTTTGCAGTGGGGAGAGTGTGTCTACGTACCCTCGTAGACCGTAAATGGAAGCGTTTGACAACGCGGTTGATGTAGTCGAACTTCTTCTAGCTCCGACCGATCAAGTACCGAACGTACGACACCTCTGAGTTCTGCACACATTCAGCTCGGTGACGTGCCTCGCCTTCTTGATCCAGCAAGAAGTTCAATATGGATCAGGTAAAGAAAGGGTTCTTGCCTATACTACAAGGTGTGAAGTTGAGTCAGACTCAATGCCTGACCACTGCAGAAGATAGAGAGAAAATGAAAGGTGTTCCCTATCCTTCAGCCATAGGCTCTATCATGTATGCAATGATATGTACCAGACCTGATGTGTGCCTTGCTATAAGTTTAGCAGGGAGGTACCAAAGTAATCCAGGAGTGGATCACTGGACAACGGTCAAGAACATCCTGAAATACCTAACAAGGACCAAGGATATGTTTCTCGTATATGGAGGTGACAAAGAGCTCATCGTAAACGGTTACATCGATGCAAGCTTTGACACTGATCCGGATGACTCTAAGTCACAGACCGGATACATGTTTTTATTAAAGGGAGGAGCTGTCAGTTGGTGCAGTTCCAAGCAGAGCATCGTGGCGGGATCTACGTATGAAGCAGAATACATAGTTGCTTCGGAAGCAGCAAATGAAGGAGTATGGATGAAGTAGTTCATATCCGATCTAGGTGTCATACCTAGTGCATCGGGTCCAATGAAAATCTTTTGTGACAATACTGGAGCAATTGCCTTGGCAAAGGAATCCAGATTTCACAAGAGAACCAAGCACATCAAGAGACACTTCAATTCCATCCGCGATCAAGTCAAGGAGGGAGACATAGAGATTTGGAAGATACATACGGATCTAAATGTTGCAGACCTGTTGACTAAGCCTCTCTCATGAGAAAATGTAGGATCGAAAGTATGTCTAGAGGGGGCGTGATTAGACTACTTGACCAAATAAAAACTTAACCTTTTCCCAATTTTAGTTCTTGGCAGATTTTACCTATCTTAGGACAAGTCAAGCAATCATCTCACAATTCAATCAAGCATGCAAAGAGTATATTGGCAGCGGAAAGTAAAGCATGCAACTTGCAAGAATATAAAGGGAAGGGTTTTGAAGATTCAAACACAATTGGAGACATGGATGTTTTTCCCGTGGTTCGGATAGGTGGTGCTATCCTACATCCATGTTGATGGAGACTTCAACCCACGAAGGGTAACGGTTGCGCGAGTCCACGGAGGGATCCACCCACGAAGGGTCCACGAAGAAGCAACCTTGTCTATCCCACCATGGCCATCGCCCACGAAGGACTTGCCTCACTAGCGGGGTTATGTCCAAGAATATGCATTTTCATCTTATGCTTCCAACTAGCAAAATTAGTGCCATCAAAGTAAGGACCTCTATGGTGGTAATTTCCCTCGCTAGACGCCATACTCTCCTAGGTTGTGAAACTAAGGCTATGACCACCAAAAGCTATGGAAATCAAAGCAAATGGAGACCAAAGCTCTGATACCACTTGTAGGATCGAAAGTATGTCTAGAGGGGGTGATTAGACTACTTGACCAAATAAAAATCTATCCTTTTCCCAATTTTAGTTCTTGGCAGATTTTAATAACTTTGGACAAGTCAAGCAATCTTAACACAATTCAAGCAAGCATGCAAAGACTATATGAGCAGCGGAAAGTAAAGCATGCAACTTGCAAGAATGTAAAGGGAAGGGTTTGGAGGATTCAAACGCAATTGGAGACACGGATGTTTTTGTCGTGGTTCCGATAGGTGGTCCTATCGTACATCCATGTTGATGGAGACTTCAACCCACGAAGGGTAACGGTTGCGTGAGTCCACGGAGGGCTCCACCCACGAAGGGTCCACGAAGAAGCAACCTTGTCTATCCCACCATGGCCATCGCCCACGAAGGACTTGCCTCACTAGCGGTAGATCTTCACGAAGTAGGCGATCTCCTTGCCCTTACAAACTCCTTGGTTCAACTCCACAATCTTGTCGGAGGCTCCCAAGTGACACCTAGCCAATCTAGGAGACACCACTCTCCAAGAAGTAACAAATGGTGTGTTGATGATGAAACTCCTTGCTCTTGTGCTTCAAATGATAGTCTCCCCAACACTCAACTCTCTCTCATAGGATTTGGATCTGATGGAAAGAAGATTTGAGTGGAAAGCAACTTGGGGAAGGCTAGAGATCAAGATTCATATGGTAGGAATGGAATATCTTGGCCTCAACACATGAGTAGGTGGTTCTCTCTCAGAACATATGAGTTGGAATGGTGTATGTGTTCTGATGGCTCTCTCCTCGAGTGAAGAGGAGGTGGAGGGGTATATATAGCCTCCACACAAAATCCAACCGTTACACACAATTTACCAATCTCGGTGGGAACGAATAAACAAACTCGGTCGGACCGAAATAGTAAACCTAGTGACCGTTAGGAATTTCGGTGGGACTGACATGCAACTCGGTAGGACCGATTCGGTTAGGGTTTGGGCATAACGTAATCTCGGTGAGACTGATTGCACAAACTCGGTGAGACCGAGTTTGGCAATAAGCTAACCAGAGAGTTGGTCAGGCAAACTTGATGGGACCGACTCGCTCTTTCGGTGAGACCGAAAAGTTACAAGAAGGAAACATAGAGTTTACATTGCAATCTCGGTGGGACCGATTCGCTCCTTCGGTGAGACCGAAAAGTTACGAAAGGGAAACAGAGAGTTTGCAATCCCATCTCGGTGAGACCGAGATCCTTATCGGTAGGACCGAATTGCTAGGGTTTGGCAGTGGCAAATGACAAGTGAAACTCGGTGGCGCCGGATTGAAAGAATCGGTATGACCGAGTTTGGCTTAGTGTTTAGGTCATTTGTGGCTATGGAAAAGTGGTTGAGGATTTTGGAGCATATCACCAAGCACATAAAGCAAGAGGCTCATTAAGCAACACCTCATCCCTCCTTGATAGTATTGGCTTTTCCTAAAGACTCGTGATCTTGGATCACTAAAATATAAAATGAAGAGTCTTGAACTTTTGAGCTTGAGCCAATTCTTTGTCCTTAGCATTTTGAGGGTTCCACTTTCACATCCATGCCATGCCAATCATTGAGCTTTCCTGAAATAACCATCTTGAAATAGCAATAGCTCAATGAGCTATATGTTGTTATGAATTACCCAAACCACCTAGGGATAGTTGCACTTTCAATCTCGCCCTTTTTGGTAATTGATGACAACATATAGATCAAAGCTTCGACAAATGATAATAAGCATGAAATATATCGTTGCTTTGAGAAGTATGTGACAAATAAGAGCTCCCCCTAAATTTGTGCATATTCAAAATTTGCTTTGGACTGCAAATGCACAAGGAGTTAGAGTCATGGGTTACTCTTCCATGTCACATACATCTTGGTGGAGCGCTAAAAAATGATAAGATTGAAATACATGCACTCATCACCAAGAATAGTGAGCGATCACATAAGATAGATAGAATAATAATAGCATTAAGCAAACATTAAGTGTAGCTTATGATCAAACACATGATCATCGATGTCTCACAGATAAGGACGTAGTATCTCACACACAAGCAAATAAAGTTCGAAAAACCACCAAATAAAACAAGAGAGAATAAAAACAACACTCTCTCTCGAAGCCTATGATCTATACATTTTCTCCCCCTTTGGCAACAAGTTACCAAAAAGTTCCTAGAAAATGCATAGTGCTAAGTCGACGCTGAGGCTTGATCTTCAGGTGGTGGTGGAGTCCGGAGCACTCCAAGGACGAAGCCTTCGGTAGACGTGGTCGGAGTTGAGGCTGAAGTGGACGCTGGAGCTGGTGGAACTGAGGCTGTGGCTGGCGCAGATGTGGTAGCTCTGGTGTCAGCAACTGGCATTGCAGACGACCTCGGACCTCGTGGCACCCTGGCAAAAGCATCAGTCGTAGTCCTGCCTCTCCTCTCATTAATGTCATCCTGGAGCTGCTCCATGGCAGTCTGTATCTCTGTCACCTTGATGTCCAAATCATAGAACCTCTGTTCCATGATCCTCTCTAAGCTTGCCTGGTTCTGAGTTAGGGTGGCTAGTCCTTGCTCAATCCGCAGGGTGGACGCAATCAGGTAACCAAGCTACTCTTGTTTGGTTTTCAGAAAATATTCAGATGCCTCCTCTAGAGTAGGCATCCTGGCAGCTTTCTCCTTCTTCGCCTTCTCCTTCTTGGCTTGTGCTTGGGCAGATGATGGCTCATTCTCAGTCATGATCACTTGATTATCTTCGAAGTCTGGACGGATGGGCAGGTGTTCCTTATCCAAGAGGTATATGCCCGTGCCCATCTTTGAGTTGATGAGCTCCTGAATCTGTGGGGCATACCCACAACTCCTCTTCTGATCTGCTGCAGTCCTTTTGATTGTTTCCACTATGAGGCTCATGACTTTGAATTTTTGAGGCACGTCAAAGACATGAAGCAAATTGATCATGTGACCTCTGATCATCTTGTGATCTCCAGACTTGGGCAATAGGGTGTGCCTCAGTATCCAATTGATAGTGGGCAGTCCTGACAGAAGATAGTGCACTGAGCCAAATTTGAAAGTGTCAAGTGCTTCATTCGGAATCTCCTTGTACATGTTGGACATAGAGTTGTGGTCCATCTTTTTCTTGGCATAAATGTCCAAGTCATCATCCTGCTCTTCTAGGGCGTTGATCAGCTGAGCCCATTCAGCAACTGTGGACCAGTACCTCGTACCCTCTGACATCCAAGTTATCATACCATCTGGATAAAAGTGGGCTGTGGAGTAGAACTGCATGATTAGCTCCTCGTTCCACTTTGTGAGCTTCTTCCCAACAAAGTCTGCAACTCCACACGCACTAAAGCTGTCATACACTCCAGGATAGTGTTCCTCATTTTCCTTCATGTAGGTCCAGTCGACCCATCTCATGTCACATACTATTGGCTTCTTGTCAAGCAAAACTGTCTCATAGAAATCCTGCTGCTCCTTGGTGTGAAACCTGTAGTCCACTGCAGTCCTTCTCCTAGAAGCATACGGATCTGCTTCTCTCCACTTCCTCAGCCCTGAATCTCTCCTGAGCTTCATATCCTCAGCCACAGGATGAGCATCGTTGTGGTCTGGGATCTTGGGCTTGAGCTTTCTAAGGACATTCTCTTCCTCTTCCTCTACAGCTTCAGGCACTGGGGTCTTGTTCTTTTCAGTGGCTGGGATGCTTCTTGTGTTTCTCTTTGGTGCACTCTTTGGCTTAGATGCAGCCTTGGGTGCTTCCTTGGGCTTGGATGCAGTTGCCCCTGACCTTATGGCATCTCCCATAAGTTTGGGTGCCTTGGGTGCTGGTGCAGCAACCTCTTCTTCTTCCTCCTCATCTTCCATGATGGAGCCCTTGCCAAGCACTCTGGCTACAGTCTTCTTGACCCTTTCCTTCCTCTTTTTGCCCTCAGCAGCAACTGGCTCTGTTGGTGCAGGCTTCACAGTTGAAGCTCTAACCTTAGACATGGGCTGCCTGCCGGCTGGCCTTTTGATTTTCAGCCCTGGCTTTGTAACTGCTGCTGGCTCAACTCTCTTGGAGGTGGCTTCCTCCTCTGCCACATAATCCTCATCTTCAGAATCAGATGTTTTCTTCTTCCTCTGACGTGTGGCAGCTTTAGGCAGATTGCTGGGGGTGCTCCTGCTACCATCATCTGAAGAGCTGTAGGGACTAGTGCCCTCACTCATCACCACTTGTTGCTCTGAGAGGTTCTGGCTGTCACTTTGGTCTGACATGATGCAAACTCTGACTGCTGACCCTGTGAATAGATTATAGATGAGATAGAGTGGATGAGCATCACAAAGTGCAGACATTTTGCAAAAGAGTAATTCAAAAACTTAGTTTTAGTTTCCCACTGAAATCATCTCGGATCTACCATTTTTCAAACTCGGTGACACCGAAGCAGTTTTGGCACCAGAACTAGTGAACTCGGTCAGACCGAGTCACAGTCCGGTGGCACCGAGACTGCTAGGGTTTCACAGAGTTCCAAAATCGGTCACACCGATAAGTAATTCTCGGTCAGACCGAGTTTTACTTGTGCAATGGCATAAGCCAAATCGGTGGGACCGAGTTTTTCAACTCGGTGGGTCCGAGATGGTTTCGACGGAAACCTAACCCTAAAATTTTCGAATTAAACCTAATCTACGAGTTCATTGACTGGATAGGAGTTTATCAAACGTGGCAAGAATCATGATGATCACAATGTGCTAGGAATCGGATTGGAGAATAGCACAAAGATCGAGTCCATACCCTAGTTCGGTGGGGACTCGCTACGGCGGCAACGGCGGGGCAGAAATCCCATTGACGGCGACGGAGACCAGCGACTGGAGGCGGCTGGCGGCGAGGAGGACGATCCGGAGACCGAGGAGGCAGAGCGAGCTATGTGCGAGCGAAGAGGTTTCGGAGAAATTTCCAAAATTTTGCTCGTCACTATATATAGCCCGACCCTGTCGGTGTGACCGAGTGGAACAACTCGGTGGCACCGAGATGCAAAACTGTATACAGTTATTGCAACTCGGTGTGACCGAGCGGTTCAAATCGGTTGCACCGAGATCGAAAACCTAGATCAACTTAATGATCTCGGTAGGACCGAAAGTATGGTATCGGTCAGACCGAGAATCACAAAGAGGTTTTGGAAGTTTAAGTCTATGACGAATCAGGGACTCCGAGCGCTCCTCACACAGAGTGGTTCGAATCTGACTTGATCAAATTTTGTGATGCAGCATGAATAGAGTTTGAGACGAGAAAATCATAGATAGCTAGAGGAGGTTCTTAGGCATTCTTGCCCATCCACTTGGCAAAAGAAGATAAAGCCAAACAATCAAAACAACAAGTGGATGTCCTCGAATGAGTAAAATATGCAGCCAACATGGTCACACAATAAGATGGCAAATGAAATATGTGGCAAAGCATGCACAACCAATTCTAGCATCTACCAAGCAATTTGCGATGACTAGGTCATCTATATATGAGTATATTGACTTAGGAGTCAAGTGAGAACACTTGATCGTAGGTCATACTCATCGTTTAAGCTCAAGTGGGGTTACCACCTTTACATAAAGCATTGTTGTATTCACATCTTTAGAGTTGCTTTAGCTCAAGTTTTAGAGTAAAGCTCCCCCTAGATGTGATATTGTAACACCCTCGATGCGGCTATGTCTCCCACGTGTCGAGGCACGACTTAGAGACATAGGCGCATTGAAAGCAATGTCGCAAGTCGGGAATCATTACACAACCCATGTACATATATAATATAAAGGGGAATAATATCATAGTTGGCTTACACTCACAACGTCACATCAAAGTACATAAATAACATCCATCATACAATCACTCATGGCCCGACTACGGCGCCAAAATGGAAAAGACCCCCAACAAGCGACTAGGCCCTGAATCTAACCCCGAATAGGCATCCCTACTGATCATCAGGAAAAGACACATAGTAACGCTGAGAGTCCTCGTCGT
This sequence comes from Triticum monococcum, assembly GCA_034509565.1. Lineage (NCBI taxonomy): Eukaryota > Viridiplantae > Streptophyta > Magnoliopsida > Poales > Poaceae > Triticum > Triticum monococcum. The sequence continues at coordinate 484,972,706 of CM067843.1, forward strand.
ACTCCCACTTCAGCTTGAGCGCGCCATCCGGAGAAGTGTCATCGGTCCCTGCATCTGGTTTAATAGTAATCTATGAGCCACAAAGGACTCAGCAATCTCGCACCCTCGCGATCAAGACTATTTAAGCTTAATAGGTAGGAAAGGGGTAATGTAAGTGGAGCTGCAGCAAGCGGCTAGCATATATGGTGGCTAACTTATTCGCAAAGTAGAGCGAGAAGAGGAGGCAAAGCACGAGCGGAAACTAGATAGAGCAGCCTATGCAAACATAACTCGAACGCCGTGTCCGCTTCCCGGACTCCGCCGAGAAGAGGCCATCACGGCAACAGACGCAGTTGATTCATTTTATTTATTTAAGGTTCAACTTATCTACAACCGGACATTAACAAATTCCCATATGCCCATAACCGCGGGCACGGCTTTCAAAAGATCAATCCCTGCAGGGGGGTCCCAACTTAGCCCGTAACAAGCTCTCACGGTCAACGAAGGAATAGACCTCCACCCAGGACCCACCGATCAGACTTGGTATCCCGGTACAACAAGATGATTCGACAGGTCAAAACTAGTCCAGCAACACCGCCCGAATGCGCCGACAAATCCCGATAGGAGCTGCACACATCTCTTTCTCAGGGCACACTCAGATGAGACTAGCTACGAGTAAAACCAACCCTCAAGTTTCCCCGAGGTGGCCCCGCAGGCAGCTCATTTCGGACCAACACTCAGAGGAGCACTGGCCCGTGGGGGGCTAAAATAAAGATGACCCTCGGGCTCCGGAAACCCAAGGGAAAAAGAGGCTAGGTGGCAAATGGTAAAACCAATGTTGGGCATTGCTGGAAAAGCTTTAATCAAGGCGAACTATCAAGGGGTTCCCATTATAACCCAACCGCGTAAGGGACGCAACAATCCGGGAACATAACACCGATATGACGGAAACTAGGGCGGCAAGAGTGGAACAAAACACTAGGCGAGAGGCCGAGCCTTCCACCCTTTACCAAGTATATAGATGAGTAAAGATAACATAGAAATATAATGATATCCCAACAAGTAAATAAATGTTCCAACAAGGAACGGCTCCAATCTTCACCTGCAACTAGCAACGCTATAAGAAGGGGCTTGAGCAAAGCGGTAACATAGCCAATCAATGGTTTGCTAGGACAAAGGTGGGTTAGAGGCTCAATCATGGCAATTGGGAGGCTGACACGCAAGTGGTAGGCATCGTAGCATTGGCAAAGCAAAAGAGCGAGCAATCTATCATAGCAAAGATAGTAGTGATTTCAAGGGTGTGATCATCTTGCCTGCACAGTTGTCAGAGTTGACTGGATCCTCAAAAGCAAACTCAACGGGCTCCTTGTTAGCGAACTCGTCTCCCGGCTCTACCTAACAACACAAACAAGCAACAAGGATACAATCAACCACGTGCAAGGGCAACCAATAACATGCAAAGATGATATGCTATGCGGGATGCAAAATGCAAGATGTGACAGGAAATGCATGAACCTGGACTCAACTTGGAAAACCAAGTGTGCCACTGGATAGAGGGGAATAAATACCCTGAAAACGATATAAAGATCATGGCAATCGGAGCTACGGTTTAGAAATGGCAAGCGTTTTACTAAACGAACCGATCTGCGATTTACAGGAAGTAGGCTCATAAATGCAACAAAATAAACATGCTACAGCCGCCAAACATGAAAACAAATTGCATGTCAGTGATGTACTCAAGAAGCTTAACAAATCACCAGGACTGAGGCATAGGCAAATTCATCCATTAAGGGCTTCAAACAAGCATGGCAAAACTGAATAAGCAAAACAGATTTCAGACTTAGCGAAATTAACGCTAGTCTGAAATTTCAGACCACGATGCTCTCTTCGTAGCAACAAAACAACATGATGCAAAACCTGAACATGGCAAGTAAGAGCATGGTATGGAGCTACTCAACAAGCTTAACAAAACACCCAAAATGACCTGGGGCCAAAAGGGTTCACAAAATACTCTACCGAGCACACGAACATCGATGAAACACAATCAGTTTTCAGACTTGGTGAAAACTGGGACATGCTGAAATATAACTCACGGAGGCATGTAAACGAGCTCGATGCACTCACTACGGTGCAAGTCATGGCAAGGCAAGCATATAACCATTAAGAAGGCACAAAACGCTAGCTAGACATGGCAAGAACAATGGCATAGCATGCATGGATCACTAGCAATAACTCCAGCAAAATCGCAAAAGAGTTCACGATCTGCCCAAATTAACAACGATGCAAAAGTTGAGCTCGATTGAGTCAACCTAGGGTGCTCCAACACAACAAGTAAAGACGTGGATGGATATAGCATAACAAGCATAGCAATTCACTCTTCCTGATCATCCTCAAAAGAGGCACGGATCACTAGGAAACAAGCTGGACATATAGCATCGTGAACTAAAACATCCCAGACTTAGTGATTTTCACTAAGTCCCTGAAATCAGTAAACTCAGGTACCCCTCTTTGCAAGCTTGCACAAGACAACACACACATCCTAAAAATGCATGGGAGGCACCTCTGGAAAGAAGACAACATGCTTAACAATTCATCCCAAAGGGGCACAGGCATATCATGCACGGATTAAACATGGAAAAAATGACAAAAGTGCATGATGAACTAACGGATCTGCAATTTAACTCATGATGCCTCCTTCCAACAGCATTTTGGGCAACAAGATGACCTCAAATGCAAATGATGCAATGTAATGAAATGATATACTCGTCGAGACGAAGATTTTGACATATCATATGCCCAAATCGGAGCCACGGATGCAAAGTTATGGGCAGTCAAACATTGCACGAAAATCTGTAAATAGAGGAGAAAGACAATGGGGGGGTTAGGGTTTACTGTAGCTGCGACCGGATCTGGATCGGGCGAGCTCGGGCCACTGTAGCGGTGGCGGCGGGTACTGTTCACCGGGGCGGCGGGCGCGGAAGCCGAGGGCGGCGGCCGGCGGAGGCGAGGTCGCCGGCGTCGAGCGCGGACGCCGAGGCGAGAAGGCGGCGGGGCGGCGTGCATGGTGCGGCAGGGCGGCGAGGAGCCTGGCTCCGGTGGCGGCCGGCTCCTGCGACGACGAAGACCGGCGCCGGCGGCGAGCTCCCGCGGTGGAGTGGCGGCCGGCGTCGGAGGGGAAGGGCGCGGGGCGCGCGGCTGGCGGCGGTGGCCGGATCGGGCCGCGGGGGCCCCGGATGGGCCTCGCGGGCTTCGGCGGCGGGCGGCGGCGGTGCGCCACGTGGCAGCTTGCCACTGGTGCGGGCGGGCGGCGGCGATTGTGTCCGGTGCGGCCGGACGTGTCCGGCGCACCGGAGGGGGGGGGTCTATTTATAGACCTAGAGGGAGCTAGGAGAGTCCAAATGAGGTGCGGTTTTCGCCCACACGATCGTGATCGAACGACCGAGATCTTGGAGCAGAGTTTGGTGGGTTTTGGGCCAAATTGGAGGGGTGTTGGGCTGGAACACACACGAGGCCTTCTCGGTCCCTCGGTTAACCGTTGGAGTATCAAACGAAGTCCAAATGACCCGAAACTTGACAGGCGGTCTACCGGTAGTAAACCAAGGCCGCATGGCAAGTCTCGGTCCAATCCGGAAATGTTTATTCCCCACACACGAAAGAAAGCTAGAAATGGCCACCGGAGGAGAACGAAGCGCCGGAATGCAAAACGGACAACGGGGAAAATGCTCGAATGCATGAGATGAACATGTATGCAAAAGCAATGCACGTGATGACATGATATGAGATGCAGGAAAAACAAAACAACACACGGAGACAAAGAGCCGAACCCAAGAATTAAATATAACTTAATGCCGGAAACGGCAAGAGTTGGAGTACAATTCGGGAAGGTTAAATATGGGGCGTTACAACACTCCACCACTACGAAAAGATCTCGTCCCGAGATCTAGGACTGAAAGAACTCCGGGTACTCAGAACGGAGGTGATCCTCACGTTCCCAGGTAGCTTCACGGTCGGAATGGTGTGACCACTTGACTTTGAGAAACTTGATTGACTTGTTGTGAGTTTTGCGTTCAGTCTCTTCAAGGATTGCAACTGGGTGCTCACGGTAGGAGAGATCTTCTTGGAGCTCAATGTCCTCGAAGTTTACGGTGCGCTCAGGCGTCTTGAAGCACTTTCGGAGTTGCGAGACGTGGAACACATCATGAACATTGGCAAAGGTTGCAAGAAGCTCGAGTTGATAGGCGAGGTCGCCTCTCTTGCTGACGATCTTGAAAGGCCCGACGTATCTGGGGGCAAGCTTCCCTTTGATACCGAAGCGACGAGTCCCTTTCATAGGAGAGACGCGGAGGTAGACATGATCTCCGATCTCGAAGGCCAAATCACGGTGCTTGCTGTCATAGTAGCTCTTCTGGCGGGATTGGGCTGCTTTGAGGTTATCACGAATGACCTTGCACATTTCTTCTGCCTCTGTGATCAGGTCATTACCCAGCAGCTGACGTTCACCGGTTTCAGACCAGTTGAGAGGTGTACGACACTTCCTACCATACAAAATTTCAAATGGGGCCTTGCCGGAACTTGCTTGGAAACTGTTGTTGTACGAGAATTCAGCATAAGGAAGGCAATCCTCCCACTTCATGCCGAAGGAGATAACACAAGCTCTGAGCATATCTTCAAGAATCTAGTTGACACGCTCGACTTGACTGCTTGTTTGAGGATGGAAAGCAGTGCTGAAGCGAATGCTGGTGCCCATGACCTTCTGGAAAGAATCCCAAAACTTGGAGGTAAAGATGCTGCCACGGTCTGAAGATATCACTTGAGGAATACCGTGCAGAGAGACAATTTGAGAGGTGTAGAGCTCCGCCAATTGAGCTGCAGTGATTGACTCTTTGATGGGCAGGAAATGAGCCACTTTGGTGAGCTTGTCGATGACAACGAATATAGCATCATTGCCACACTTGGACTTAGGAAACCCAGTCACGAAGTCCATTTCAATGTGGTCAAACTTCCATTCTGGAATGGCAAGAGGTTGGAGGAGACCTGCTAGCCTTTGGTGTTCTGCTTTCACTCTTCTACAGACATCACATTCGTTCACGAATTGAGCGATCTCGCGCTTCATTCGAGGCCACCAATAAGTTTGCTTCAGATCTTGATACATCTTCGTGCTCCCCGGGTGGATGGAGAGGAGAGAGTTGTGAGCCTCATTCATGATCACTTTACGAAGTTCACCTTTGGGCACAACAATTTGATCCTCGAAGAAGAGAGTGTCCTTGTCATCAAGTCGGTAGCACTTGTACTTGGACTGACTCTTTGCAATACCAATCTTCACATTTTTCACCATAGCATCAAGAAGCTGGGCTTGGCGAATCTAGTCTTCCAAGGTAGGAGAAACTTGAAGGTTGGCGAGGAAACCTTGAGGAACAACTTGCAGATTAAGTTTGCGGAAAGCTTCACAAAGCTCGGGTTGATAAGGCTTGAGAATCAGACTGTTGCAATATGCTTTTCTGCTCAAAGCGTCAGCAATCACATTAGCCTTGCCTGGAGTATACTCGATACTCGGATTGTACTCTTGAATCATTTCGACCCATCGAGTCTGCCTGAGGTTGAGATTAGGCTGAGTGAAGATGTACTTGAGACTCTTGTGATAAGTGAAAATGTCCACTTTCCTTCCCAAGAGAAGATGTCTCCAGGTCAACAATGCATGCACAACTGCCGCCAACTCGAGATCATGAGTGGGGTAGTTCTTCTCATTAGGCTTCAACTGGCGAGAGGTATAAGCAACAACTTTCTTCTCTTGCATCAGTACAGCACATAGACCTTGGAGAGAGGCATCACAAAAGACCTCGTACGGCTTGGTTTCATCAGGCGGAGTTAGAACTTGAGCAGTGATCAATTTCTCTTTCAAAGCGTTGAAAGCAATATCGCACTCCGGAGACCAAACATACTTGACGTGCTTCTGAAGAAGATTAGAGAGAGGCTTCACGATCTTGGAGAAATTTTCAACGAATCTTCGGCAATAACTTGCAAGACCGAGGAAGCTACGGAGTTGCTTCACATTCTGAGGAGGTTCCCAATTAACGATTGCAGACACCTTCTCAGGATCCACGGAAATGCCCTTGGCAGAGATAATATGGCCAAGATAAAGAACCTCATCGAGCCAAAACTCACACTTGGAGAACTTGGCATAGAATTGATGTTCCCTTAGCTTGTCAAGAACCAAACGCAAGTGCTTGGCATGATCTTCCTTGTTCTTCGAGAAAACCAGGATGTCGTCGAGATAGACCAAAAAGAAGTCGTTGGTGTAGGGGTTGAAGATGAAGTTCATCATGCGAGAGAACGTCGGAGGAGCGTTGGCGAGGCCAAAAGACATAACAGTGTATTCATATGACCCATAGCTTGTTCTGAATGCCGTCTTTGGAATATCTTGCTCACGAATGCGAATTTGGTGATAACCCATACGGAGGTCAAGCTTGGAGAATACTTGGGCACCCTTGAGTTATTCAAACAGCTCATTAATGTTGGGAAGTGGGTATTTGTTCTTGATGGTCTTCTTGTTCAACGGACGATAATCAACACAAAGTCGGTCCGTTCCATCCTTCTTCTTCACAAAAAGAACACCACAACCCCACGGAGAAGTACTAGGCCGAATGAGACCCATTCTTTCTTGAACATCGAGTTGTTTCTTCAACTCCTTCAACTCTTCGGGGCCGAGCTTGTAAGGACGTTTGCACACAGGTTCCGTACCGGGCTCAAGTTCAATAACAAATTCAACCGGCCGGTTTGGAGGCATGCCTGGGAGTTCTTCAGGGAAGACATCTTGATACTCACAAACAACCGGAATCTGCGAAATAGCATCCAATTCACCCTTCTCATTGAGAGAAAACAACCGGATGGTATTATCCCGAGCAGCAAAGACAATTACTTCCTCAGACGAATGAGTCAGTTGAATCTGCTTGGCTGCGCAATCGAGGTGAGCTTTATGTTTAGAGAGCCAGTCCATCCCAAGAATGAGATCGATATCAGAATTGCCAAGAACCATTGGAGAAGCGAGGAACTCGAAATCACCCATCATGATAGAAATATCCGGAATCATCATAGTGGAACTCAGACGCTTCGCTGGAGAGACGACTTGCATAGCTCTAGGTAATGCCTTAGTGCTAAAATTGTTCTCCGATGCAAATGGGAATGACATGAAGGAATGCGATGCACCAGAGTCAAAAAGAACTTTTGCAGGAATATCATTAACAGGAAGGTTACCCATGATGACATCTGACGAATCCTCTGCCTGAGCTGCATTCACCATATTGACCTTGGCATGCTTGGGATTATGCTTGACCACAGCTGTACTTGCCGATCTGACAGGAGGAGGAGGAGGAAGACGCCTCTGGTTGAAACACTTGTTGGCATAGTGACCCTTCTGTTGGCACTTGTTGCACGTGACCTCTGAGAGCGGACGGTGGTACGGAGCACTCGATCTTGGAGCTTGAGACGAAGTCTTGTTCTGAAAGCCTGGGTTGGGTGGGTGGGATGAACCACTGCCACCTTTGCTATTCTGCTGATACGGCTGACGGAACGGAGGAGGAGGAAGCCAATACTTCTGCTGCTTGGCCACTTGAGTAGAGGAAGAAGGCGTAGTGTCTCTGACTCGCTTCCTGGAAGCATCACACCTTAGCTGAGCAGCCTCTTGCTTCAGTGCCATGTTGTAGAACTCATCGTGTCTCAGCGGCTCGAAGAGGACAAGAGCGAGCTGAATTTCTTCACGAAGACCACCCCTGAACTGATAGATCATGGTCTTCTCATCAGGAACATCCTGCTTGGCAAAACGGGCGAGCTTCTGGAACAACTTGTTGTAGTCATAGACAGACAAAGAGCCTTGCTTCAGATTGCGGAATTCTTCATGTTTGCTTTCAGTCACACTTTGAGGAATGTGATGAGCTCGGAAATCACGACGGAAATCATCCCAAGTGATCAAACGTCCACCTCTGGAATCCCGGTACTGCTGAAACCACTCTGCGGCCTGATCCTTGAGCTGGAAAGACGCGAACTTGACGAAATCTTCAGGTCTGACGTTGCTACATTCAAAATGCTTGCCCAGATCGACTAACCAATCATCAGCATCGGTAGCCTCAACGCAGTTGCTGAACGTCTTTGGACCATTTGCGAGGAACTGATTCAGAGTTGCAAATTGGTTCTGGTTGTTGCCTTGATTTCCTTGACTGCTTTGATTCCGCTCTTGGATGATTTGCATGATCAGCTGAGTATTTGCATTAGTAGCAGCCATCACAGCTTGCCATGCTTCCGGAGGAGGCGGAGGTGGCGGAGGATCTTGATTCTGGTTCTGACTGGTGCTCTTAGCGGGAGCCATCCTGAAGAGGTTGACCACCATTAGCACACAAATAGAGAAATAATGAAGGTGAATCCAACGGAATGAAAATTGCAACATAAAGTCTTCACATCCGAACAAAATGAACGAATGCACTTCTCTTGAAGTGGTCACATATTCCTAAATTGCGAAGCCACGAAGAATCAGGAAGAAGAGGTACATCAACGAGGGATGGAATCAACATATGACGTCGAAGCAGAACGAATACCACAACTCGAAATAAAACCAAGGGTTGGCTTGCGGAATAAGCCGGAACAAACACATGATAGAAATTTCGTCCGAAGTGTTCGTGGTAGGACCTACACGGACTCGACCGTACAGCACCATCATGTACAAGGCAGTGCACATGACATACGAAGCGTCCCCGAGTCACATAGCCAAGGACTCTTTAAGACACAACGAGACCACTGTAAAATCGACCGTGAATAGGCGAACCACTAGACGTCGAACCCCAATTTCATATCACACATCTGTTGGAAGGATATCCTAAGGCTACTTGAATTCCCACCTATGAAACTCCCGAAACTTTCCGGTTATGCAATCAGGTGTTGGGGATACAGGGGAAGCATAATATCTCACCCAAGCTAGCAAATCCTACATCCAGCTGCATCCATCCTTCAACAAATAACCAAGAAACCTTTGGAAACCATCTATCTCAACCTTCGAAAAGCATCCGTTATACAAGTTATGGCGATACTCCCGAACTCCCGCCCAATTACTGGGTGGCGTCGAGGTTATCTCACCAACGAACTGCATAAAGGAGATTTTCGATGTCGCGCACATATCTCAGGTATGCCCGAATTGCAACGATAGAATTATGATGACAACACCTTAGAGCTCAACTCCCCGGGACACTTCCACTAAACCCCTGACAGGAGGCACCAAGACAGTATTCTCATCATAAGCCATCGGAACAAAACCAAGATACTCGCGTGATCCTAAAATTTTTTTAGTGAAATTTGAGAAGAGAAGAGTCAAAACTCTAGGTCAGGATGCCTTACCAGAGCGATGAGGAGACTGGGAAGTAAAAAGAATTCCTAAGCTCTCCGATATATAATTCCTAAGGACTCAAAACATTTTTCTAGACACAACTCGGCTGCTAAAAACGATCAAGCAATGGGGCTCCTAAGGTCGGGGAAGGCTCTGATTACCAACTTGTAACGCCCTTGATGCGGCTATGTCTCCCACGTGTCGAGGCACGACTTAGAGACATAGGCGCATTGAAAGCAATGTCGCAAGTCGGGAATCATTACACAACCCATGTACATATATAATATAAAGGGGAATAATAGCATAGTTGGCTTACACTCGCCACGTCACATCAAAGTACATAAATAACATCCATCATACAATCACTCATGGCCCGACTACGGCGCCAAAATGGAAAAGACCCCCAACAAGCGACTAGGCCCTGAATCTAACCACGAATAGGCATCCCTACTGATCATCAGGAAAAGACACATAGTAACACTGAGAGTCCTCGTCGTACTCCCACTTCAGCTCGAGCGCGCCATCCGGAGAAGTGTCATCGGTCCCTGCATCTGGTGTAATAGTAATCTGTGAGCCACAAAGGACTCAGCAATCTCGCACCCTCGCGATCAAGACTATTTAAGCTTAATAGGTAGGAAAGGGGTCATGTGAGTGGAGCTGCAGCAAGCGGCTAGCATATATGGTGGCTAACTTATTCGCAAAGTAGAGCGAGAAGAGGAGGCAAAGCACGAGCGGAAACTATATAGAGCAGCCGACGCAAACATAACTCCAACGCCGTGTCCACTTCCCGGACTCCGCCGAGAAGAGGCCATCACGGCAACACACGCAGTTGATTCATTTTATTTATTTAAGGTTCAAGTTATCTACAACCGGACATTAACAAATTCCCATCTGCCCATAACCGCGGGCATGGCTTTCGAAAGATCAATCCCTGCAGGGGGGTCCCAACTTAGCCCATAACAAGCTCTCACGGTCAACGAAGGAATAGACCTCCACCCAGGACCCACCGATCAGACTCGGTATCCCGGTACAACAAGATGATTCGACAGGTCAAAACTAGTCCAGCTACACCGCCCGAATGCGCCGACAAATCCCGATGGGAGCTGCACATATATCTTTCTCAGGGCACACTCAGATGAGACTAGCTATGAGTAAAACCAACCCTCAAGTTTCCCCGAGGTGGCCCCGCAGGCAGCTCATTTCGGACCAACACTCAGAGGAGCACTGGCCCATGGAGGGCTAAAATAAAGATGACCCTCGGGCTCCGGAAACCCAAGGGAAAAAGAGGCTAGGTGGCAAATGGTAAAACCAATGTTGGGCATTGCTGGAAAATCTTTAATCAAGGCGAACTATCAAGGGGTTCCCATTATAACCCAACCGCGTAAGGGACGCAACAATCCGGGAACATAACACCGATATGACGGAAACTAGGGCGGCAAGAGTGGAACAAAACACTAGGCGAGAGGCCGAGCCTTCCACCCTTTACCAAGTATATAGATGAGTAAAGATAACATAGCAATATAATGATATCCCAACAAGTAAATAAATGTTCCAACAAGGAACGGCTCCAATCTTCACCTGCAACTAGCAACGCTATAAGAAGGGGCTTGAGCAAAGCGGTAACATAGCCAATCAATGGTTTGCTAGGACAAATGTGGATTAGAGGATCAATCATGGCAATTGGGAGGCTGACAAGCAAGTGTTAGGCATCGTAGCATTGGCAAAGCAAAAGAGCGAGCAATCTAGCATAGCAAAGATAGTAGTGATTTCAAGGGTGTGATCATCTTGCCTGCACAGTTGTCAGAGTTGACTGGATCCTCAAAAGCAAACTCAACGGGCTCCTCGTTAGCGAACTCGTCTCCCGGCTCTACCCAACAACACAAACAAGCAACAAGGATACAATCAACCACGTGCAAGGGCAACCAATAACATGCAAAGATGATATGCTATGCGGGATGCGATGCGGGATGCAAAATGCAAGATGTGACAGGAAATGCATGAACCTGGCCTCAACTTGGAAAACCAAGTGTGCCACTAGATAGAGGGGAAGAAATCCCCTGAAAACGATATAAAGATCATGGCAATCGGAGCTACGGTTTAGAAATGGCAAGCGTTTTACTAAACGAACCGATCTGCGATTTACAGCAAGTAGGCTCCTAAATGCAACAAAATGAACATGCTACAGCCACCAAACATGAAAACAAACTGCATGGCAATGATTTACTCAAGAAGCTTAACAAATCACAAGGACTGAGGCATAGGCAAATTCATCCATTAAGGGCTTCAAACAAGCATGGCAAAACTGAATAAGCAAAACAGATTTCAGACTTAGCGAAATTAACGCTAGTCTGAAATTTCAGACCACGATGCTCTCTTCGGAGCAGCAAAACAACATGATGCAAAACCTGAACATGTCAAGTAAGAGCATGGCATGGAGGTACTCAACAAGATTAACAAAACACCCAAAATGACCTGGGGCCAAAAGGGTTCACAAAATACTCTACCGAGCACACGAACATCGATGAAACACAATCAGTTTTCAGACTTTGTGAAAACTGGGACATGCTGAAATATAACTCACGGAGGCATGTAAACGAGCTCGATGCACTCACTATGGTGCAAGTCATGGCAAGGCAAGCATATATCCATTAAGAAGGCACAAAATGCTAGCTAGACATGGCAAGAACAATGGCATAGCATGGATGGAACACTAGCAATAACTCCGGCAAAATCGCCAAAGAGTTCACGATCTGCCCAAAACAACAACTATGCAAAAGTTGAGCTCGATTGAGTCAACCTAGGGTGCTCCAACATAACAAGTAAAGACATGGATGGATTAAGCACAACAAGCATAACAATTCACTCTTACTGATCATCCTCAAAAGAGGCACGGATCACTAGGAAACAAGCTGGACATATAGCATCATGAACTAAAACATCCCAGACTTAGTGATTTTCACTAAGTCCCTGAAATCAGTAAACTCAGGTACCCCTCTTTGCAAGCTTGCACAAGACAACACACACATCCTAAAAATGCATGGGAGGCATCTTTGGAAAGAAGACAACATGCTTAACAATTCATCCCAAAGGGGCACAGGCATATCATGCACGGATTAAACATGGCAAAAATGACAAAAGTGCATGATGAACTAACGGATCTGCAATTTAACTCATGATGCCTCCTTCCAACAGCATTTTGGGCAACAAGATGACCTCAAATGCAAATGATGCAATGGAATGAAATGATGTACTTGTCGAGACGTAGATTTTGACATATCATATGCCCAAATCGGAGCCACGGATGCAAAGTTATGGGCAGTCAAACGTTGCACGAAAAATCTGTAAATAGAGGAGAAAGTCAACCGGGGGGGGGGGGTTAGGGTTTACTGTAGCTGCGACCGGATCTGGATCGGGCGAGCTCGGGAAACTGTAGCGGTGGCGGCGGGTACTGTTCACCGGGGCGGCGGGCGCGGAAGCCGAGGGCGGCGGCCGGCGGAGGCGAGGTCGCCGGCGTCGAGCGCGGACGCCGAGGCGAGGAGAAGGCGGCGGGGCGGCGTGCTTGGTGCGGCGAGGAGCCCGGCTCCGGTGGCGGCCGGCTCCTGCGACGACGTAGACCGGCGCCGGCGGCAAGCTCCCGCGGCGGAGTGGCGGCCGGCGTCGGAGGGGAAGGGCGCGGGGCGCGCGGCTGGCGGCGGTGGCCGGATCGGGCCGCGGGGGCCCCGGATGGGCCTCGCGGGCTTCAGCGGCGGGCGGCGGCGGCGTGCCACGTGGCAGCTTGCCACTGGTGCGGGCGGGCGGCGGCGATTGTGTCCGGTGCGGCCGGACGTGTCCGGCGCGCCGGAGGGGATTTTTAGGGTTTCGGGGGGAGGGAGAGATCCGAAAAACGGGGGGTCTATTTATAGACCTAGAGGGAGCTAGGAGAGTCCAAATGAGGTGCGGTTTTCGCCCACACGATCGTGATCGAACGACCGAGACGTTGGAGCAGAGTTTGGTGGGTTTTGGGCCAAATTGGAGGGGTGTTGGGCTGCAACACACACGAGGCCTTTTCGGTCCCTCGGTTAACCGTTGGAGTATCAAACGAAGTCCAAATGACCCGAAACTTGACAGGCGGTCTACCGGTAGTAAAACAAGGCCGCATGGCAAGTCTTGGTCCAATCCGGAAATGTTTAATCCCCACACACGACAGAAAGCTAGAAATGGCCACCGGAGGAGAACGAAGCGCCGGAATGCAAAACGGACAACGGGGAAAATGCTCGAACGCATGAGATGAACATGTATGCAAAAGCAATGCACGTGATGACATGATATGAGATGCACGAAAAACAAAACAACACACGGAGACAAAGACCCGAACCCGAGAATTAAATATAACTTAATGCCGGAAACAGCAAGAGTTGGAGTACAATTCGGGAAGGTTACATATGGGGCGTTACAACACTCCACCACTACAAAAAGATCTCGTCCCAAGATCTAGGACTGAAAGAACTCCGGGTACTCAGAACGGAGGTGATCCTCGCGTTCCCAGGTAGCTTCACGGTCGGAATGGTGTGACCACTTGACTTTGAGAAACTTGATTGACTTGTTGCGAGTTTTGCGTTCAGTCTCTTCAAGGATTGCAACTGGGTGCTCACGGTAGGAGAGATCTTCTTGGAGCTCAATATCCTCGAAGTTTACGGTGCGCTCAGGCGTCTTGAAGCACTTTCGGAGTTGCGAGACGTGGAACACATCATGAACATTGGCAAAGGTTGCAGGAAGCTCGAGTTGATAGGCGAGGTCGCCTCTCTTGCTGACGATCTTGAAAGGCCCGACGTATCTGGGGGCAAGCTTCCCTTTGATACCGAAGCGACGAGTCCCTTACATAGGAGAGACGCGGAGGTCGACATGATCTCCGATCTCGAAGGCCCAATCACGGTGCTTGCTGTCATAGTAGCTCTTCTGGCGGGATTGGGCTGCTTTGAGGTTATCACGAATGACCTTGCACATTTCTTCTGCCTCTATGATCAGGTCATTACCCAGCAGCTGACGTTCACCGGTTTTAGACCAGTTGAGAGGTGTACGGCACTTCCTACCATACATAATTTCAAATGGGGCCTTGCCGGAACTTGCTTGGAAACTGTTGTTGTACGAGAATTCAGCATAAGGAAGGCAATCCTCCCACTTCATGCCGAAGGAGATAACACAAGCTCTGATCATATCTTTAAGAATCTGGTTGACACGCTCGACTTGACCGCTTGTTTGAGGATGGAAAGCAGTGCTGAAGCGAATGCTGGTGCCCATGGCCTTCTGGAAAGAATCCCAAAACTTGGAGGTAAAGATGCTGCCACGGTCTGAAGATATCACTTGAGGAATACCGTGCAGAGAGACAATTTGAGAGGTGTAGAGCTCCGCCAATTGAGCTGCAGTGATTGACTCTTTGATGGGCAGGAAATGAGCCACTCTGGTGAGCTTGTCGATGACAACGAATATAGCATCATTGCCACACTTGGACTTAGGAAACCCAGTCACGAAGTCCATTTCAATGTGGTCAAACTTCCATTCTGGAATGGCAAGAGGTTGGAGGAGACCTGCTAGCCTTTGGTGTTCTGCTTTCACTCTTCTACAGACATCACATTCGTTCACGAATTGAGCGATCTCGCGCTTCATTCGAGGCCACCAATAAGTTTGCTTCAGATCTTGATACATCTTCGTGCTCCCCGGGTGGATGGAGAGGAGAGAGTTGTGAGCCTCATTCATGATCACTTTACGAAGTTCACCTTTGGGCACAACAATTCGATCCTCGAAGAAGAGAGTGTCCTTGTCATCAAGTCGGTAGCACTTGTACTTGGACTGACTCTTTGCAATACCAATCTTCACATTTTTCACCATAGCATCAAGAAGCTGGGCTTGGCGAATCTAGTCTTCCAAGGTAGGAGAAACTTGAAGGTTGGCGAGGAAACCTTGCGGAACAACTTGTAGATTAAGTTTGCGGAAAGCTTCACAAAGCTCGGGTTGATAAGGCTTGAGAATCAGACTGTTGCAATATGCTTTTCTGCTCAAAGCGTTAGCAATCACATTAGCCTTGCCTGGAGTATACTCGATACTCGGATTGTACTCCTGAATCATTTCGACCGATCGAGTCTGCCTGAGGTTGACATTAGGCTGAGTGAAGATGTACTTGAGACTCTTGTGATCAGTGAAAATGTCCACTTTCCTTCCCAAGAGAAGATGTCTCCAGGTCAACAATGCGTGCACAACTGCCGCCAACTCGAGATCATGAGTGGGGTAGTTCTTCTCATTAGGCTTCAACTGGCGAGAGGTATAAGCAACAACTTTCTTCTCTTGCATCAGTACAGCACATAGACCTTGGAGAGAGGCATCACAAAAGACCTCGTACGGCTTGGTTTCATCAGGCGGAGCTAGAACTGGAGCAGTGATCAATTTCTCTTTCAAAGCGTTGAAAGCAATATCGCACTCCGGAGACCAAACGTACTTGACGTGATTCTGAAGAAGATTAGAGAGAGGCTTCGCGATCTTGGAGAAATTTTCAACGAATCTTCGGCAATAACTTGCAAGACCGAGGAAGCTGCGGAGTTGCTTCACATTCTGAGGAGGTTCCCAATTAACGATTGCAGACACCTTCTCAGGATCCACGGAAATGCCCTTGGCAGAGATAATATGGCCAAGATAAAGAACCTCATCGAGCCAAAACTCACACTTGGAGAACTTGGCATAGAATTGATGTTCCCTTAGCTTGTCAAGAACCAAACGCAAGTGCTTGGCATGATCTTCCTTGTTCTTCGAGAAAACCAGGATGTCGTCGAGATAGACCAAAAAGAAGTCGTTGGTGTAGGGGTTGAAGATGAAGTTCATCATGCGAGAGAACATCGGAGGAGCGTTGGCGAGGCCAAAAGACATAACAGTGTATTCATATGACCCATAGCTTGTTCTGAACGCCGTCTTTGGAATATCTTGCTCACGAATGCGAATTTGGTGATAACCCATATGGAGGTCAAGCTTGGAGAATACTTGGGCACCCTTGAGTTGTTCAAACAGCTCATTAATGTTGGGAAGTGGGTATTTGTTCTTGATGGTCTTCTTGTTCAATGGACGATAATCAACACAAAGTCGGTCCGTTCCATCCTTCTTCTTCACAAAAAGAACACCACAACCCCACGGAGAAGTACTAGGCTGAATGAGACCCATTCTTTCTTGAACATTGAGTTGTTTCTTCAACTCCTTCAACTCTTCGGGGCCGAGCTTGTAGGGACGTTTGCACACAGGTTCCGTACCGGGCTCAAGTTCAATAACAAATTCAACCGGCCGGTTTGGAGGCATGCCTGGGAGTTCTTCAGGGAAGACATCTTGATACTCACAAACAACCGGAATCTGCGAAATAGCATCCAATTCACCCTTCTCATTGAGAGAAAACAACCGGATGGTATTATCCCGAGGAGCAAAGACAATTACTTCCTCAGACGAATGAGTCAGTTGAATCTGCTTGGCTGCGCAATCGAGGTGAGCTTTATGTTTAGAGAGCCAGTCCATCCCAAGAATGAGATCGATATCAGAATTGCCAAGAACCATTGGAGAAGCGAGGAACTTGAAATCACCCATCATGATAGAAATATCCGGAATCATCATAGTGGAACTCAGACGCTTCGCTGGAGAGACGACTTGCATAGCTCTAGGTAATGCCTTAGTGCTAAAATTGTTCTCCGATGCAAATGGGAATGACATGAAGGAATGCGATGCACCAGAGTCAAAAAGAACTTTTGCAGGAATATCATTAACAGGAAGGTTACCCATGATGACATCTGACGAATCCTCTGCCTGAGCTGCATTCACCATATTGACCTTGGCGTGCTTGGGATTATGCTTGACCACAGCTGTACTTGCCGATCTGACAGGAGGAGGAGGAGGAAGACGCCTCTGGTTGAAACACTTGTTGGCATAGTGACCCTTCTGTTGGCACTTGTTGCATGTGACCTCTAAGAGCGGACGGTGGTACGGAGCACTCGATCTTGGAGCTTGAGACGAAGTCTTGTTCTGAAAGCCTGGGTTGGGTGGGTGGGATGAACCACTGCCACCTTTGCTCTTCTGCTGATACGGCTGACGGAACGGAGGAGGAGGAAGCCAATACTTCTGCTGCTTGGCCACTTGAGTAGAGGAAGAAGGCGTAGTGTCTCTGACTCGCTTCCTGGAAGCATCACACCTTAGCTGAGCAGCCTCTTGCTTCAGTGCCATGTTGTAGAACTCATCGTATCTCAGCGGCTCGAAGAGGACAAGAGCGAGCTGAATTTCTTCACGAAGACCACCCCTGAACTGATAGATCATGCTCTTCTCATCAGGAACATCCTGCTTGGCAAAACGGGCGAGCTTCTGGAACAACTTGTTGTAGTCATAGACAGACAAAGAGCCTTGCTTCAGATTGCGGAATTCTTCATGTTTGCTTTCAGTCACACTTTGAGGAATGTGATGAGCTCGGAAATCACGACGGAAATCATCCCAAGTGATCAAACGTCCACCTCTGGAATCCCGGTACTGCTGAAACCACTCTGCGGCCTGATCCTTGAGCTGGAAAGACGCGAACTTGACGAAATCTTCAGGTCTGACGTTGCTACATTCAAAATGCTTGCCCAGATCGACTAACCAATCATCAGCATCGGTAGCCTCAACGCAGTTGCTGAACATCTTTGGACCATTTGTGAGGAACTGATTCAGAGTTGCAAATTGGTTCTGGTTGTTGCCTTGATTTCCTTGACTGCTTTGATTCCGCTCTTGGATGATTTGCATGATCAGCTGAGTATTTGCATTAGTAGCAGCCATCACAGCTTGCCATGCTTCCGGAGGAGGCGGAGGATCTTGATTCTGGTTCTGACTGGTGCTCTTAGCGGGAGCCATCCTGAAGAGGTTGACCACCATTAGCACACAAATAGAGAATAATGAAGGTGAATCCAACGGAATGAAAATTGCAACATAAAGTCTTCACATCCGAACAAAATGAACGAATGCACTTCTCTTGAAGTGGTCACATATTCCTAAATTGCGAAGCCACGAAGAATCAGGTAGAAGAGGTACATCAACGAGGGATGGAATCAACATATGACGTCGAAGCAGAACGAATACCACAACTCGAAATAAAACCAAGGGTTGGCTTGCGGAATAAGCCGGAACAAACACATGATAGAAATTTTGTCCGAAGTGTTCGTGGTAGGACCTACACGGGCTCGACCGTACAACACCATCATGTACAAGGCAGTGCACATGACATACGAAGCGTCCCCGAGTCAGCATAGCCAAGGACTCTTTAAGACACAACGAGACCACTGTAAAATCGACCGTGAATAGGCGAACCACTAGACGTCGAACCCCAATTTCATATCACACATCCGTTGGAAGGATATCCTAAGGCTACTTGAATTCCCACCTATGAAACTCCCGAAACTTTCCGGTTATGCAATCAGTTGTTGGGGATACAGGGGAAGCATAATATCTCACCCAAGCTAGCAAATCCTACATCCAGCTGCATCCATCCTTCAACACATAACCAAGAAACCTTCGGAAACCATCTATCTCAACCTTCGAAAAGCATCCGTTATACAAGTTATGGCGATACTCCCGAACTCCCGCCCCAGTACTGGGTGGCGTCGAGGTTATCTCACCAACGAACTGCATAAAGGAGATTTTCGATGTCGCGCACATATCTCAAGTATGCCCGAATTGCAACGATAGAATTATGATGACAACACCTCAGAGCTCAACTCCCCGGGACACTTCCACTAAACCCCTGACAGGAGGCACCAAGACAGTATTCTCATAATAAGCCATCGGAACAAAACCAAGATACTCGCGTGATCCTAAATTTTTTTAGTGAAATTTGAGAAGAGAAGAGTCATAACTCTAGGTCAGGATGCCTTACCAGAGCGATGAGGAGACTGGGAAGTAAAAAGAATTCCTAAGCTCTCCGATATATAATTCCTAAGGACTCAAAACATTTTTCTAGACACAACTCGGCTGCTAAAAACGATCAAGCAATGGGGCTCCTAAGGTCGGGGAAGGCTCTGATTACCAACTTGTAACGCCCTCGATGCGGCTATGTCTCCCACGTGTCGAGGCACGACTTAGAGACATAGGCGCATTGAAAGCAATGTCGCAAGTCGGGAATCATTACACAACCCATGTACATATATAATATAAAGGGGAATAATAGCATAGTTGGCTTACACTCGCCACGTCACATCAAAGTACATAAATAACATCCATCATACAATCACTCATGGCCCGACTACGGCGCCAAAATGGAAAAGACCCCCAACAAGCGACTAGGCCTTGAATCTAACCCTGAATAGGCATCCCTACTTTTCATCAGGAACAGACACATAGTAACGCTGAGAGTCCTCGTCGTACTCCCACTTCAGCTCGAGCGCGCCATCCGGAGAAGTGTCATCGGTCCCTGCATCTAGTGTAATAGTAATCTGTGAGCCATAAAGGACTCAGCAATCTCGCACCCTCGCGATCAAGACTATTTAAGCTTAATAGGTAGGAAAGGGGTCATGTAAGTGGAGCTGCAGCAAGCGGCTAGCATATATGGTGGCTAACTTATTCGCAAAGTAGAGCGAGAAGAGGAGGCAAAGCACGAGCGGAAACTATATAGAGCAGCCTACGCAAACATAACTCCAACGCCGTGTCCACTTCCCGGACTCCGCCGAGAAGAGGCCATCACGGCAACACACGCAGTTGATTCATTTTATTTATTTAAGGTTCAAGTTATCTACAACCGGACATTAACAAATTCCCATCTGCCCATAACCGCGGGCACGGCTTTCGAAAGATCAATCCCTGCAGGGGGTCCCAACTTAGCCCATAACAAGCTCTCACGGTCAACGAAGGAATAGACCTCCACCCAGGACCCACCGACCAGACTCGGTATCCCGGTACAACAAGATGATTCGACAGGTCAAAACTAGTCCAGCAACACCGCCTGAATGCGCCGACAAATCCCGATAGGAGCTGCACATATCTCTTTCTCAGGGCACACTCAGATGAGACTAGCTACGAGTAAAACCAACCCTCAAGTTTCCCCGAGGTGGCCCCGCAGGCAGCTCATTTCGGACCAACACTGAGAGGAGCACTGGCCCGTGGGGGGCTAAAATAAAGATGACCCTCGGGCTCCGGAAACCCAAGGGAAAAAGAGGCTAGGTGGCAAATGGTAAAACCAATGTTGGGCATTGCTGGAAAATCTTTAATCAAGGCGAACTATCAAGGGGTTCCATTATAACCCAACCGCGTAAGGGACGCAACAATCCGGGAACATAACACCGATATGACGGAAACTAGGGCGGCAAGAGTGGAACAAAACACTAGGCGAGAGGCCGAGCCTTCCACCCTTTACCAAGTATATAGATGAGTAAAGATAACATAGCAATATAATGATATCCCAACAAGTAAATAAATGTTCCAACAAGGAACGGCTCCAATCTTCACCTGCAACTAGCAACGCTATAAGAAGGGGCTTGAGCAAAGCGGTAACATAGCCAATCAATGGTTTGCTAGGACAAAGGTGGGTTAGAGGCTCAATCATGGCAATTGGGAGGCTGACAAGCAAGTGGTAGGCATTGTAGCATTGGCAAAGCAAAAGAGCGAGCAATCTATCATAGCAAAGATAGTAGTGATTTCAAGGGTGTGATCATCTTGCCTGCACTGTTGTCAGAGTTGACTGGATCCTCAAAAGCAAACTCAACGGGCTCCTCGTTAGCGAACTCGTCTCCCGGCTCTACCCAACAACACGAACAAGCAACAAGGATACAATCAACCACGTGCAAGGGCAACCAATAACATGCAAAGATGATATGCTATGCGGGATGCGATGCGGGATGCAAAATGCAAGATGTGACAGGAAATGCATGAACCTGGCCTCAACTTGGAAAACCAAGTGTGCCACTGGATAGAGGGGAATAAATCCCCTGAAAACGATAAAAAGATCATGGCAATCGGAGCTACGGTTTAGAAATGGCAAGCGTTTTACTAAACGAACCGATCTGCGATTTACAACAAGTAGGCTCCTAAATGCAACAAAATGGACATGCTACAACCACCAAACATGAAAACAAATTGCATGGCAGTGATGTACTCAAGAAGCTTAACAAATCACCAGGACTGAGGTATAGGCAAATTCATCCATTAAGGGCTTCAAACAAGCATGGCAAAACTGAATAAGCAAAATAGATTTCAGACTTAGCGAAATTAACGCTAGTCTGAAATTTCAGACCACGATGCTCTCTTCGGAGCAGCAAAACAACATGATGCAAAACCTGAACATGGCAAGCAGGAGCATGGCATGGAGCTACTCAACAAGCTTAACAAAACACCCAAAATGACCTGGGGCCAAAAGGGTTCACAAAATACTCTACCGAGCACACGAACATCGATGAAACACAATCAGTTTTCAGACTTAGTGAAAACTGGGACATGCTGAAATATAACTCACGGAGGCATGTAAACGACCTCGATGCACTCACTATGGTGCAAGTCATGGCAAGGCAAGCATATATCCATTAAGAAGGCACAAAATGCTAGCTAGACATGGCAAGAACAATGGCATAGCATGCATGGATCACTAGCAATAACTCCGGCAAAATCGCAAAAGAGTTCACGATCTGCCCAAAACAACAACTATGCAAAAGTTGAGCTCGATTGAGTCAACCTAGGGTGCTCCAACATAACAAGTAAAGACATGGATGTATTAAGCACAACAAGCATAACAATTCACTCTTACTGATCATCCTCAAAAGAGGCACGGATCACTAGGACATATAGCATCGTGAACTAAAACATCCCAGACTTAGTGATTTTCACTAAGTCCCTGAAATCAGTAAACTCAGGTACCCCTCTTTGCAAGCTTGCACAAGATAACACACACATCCTAAAAATTCATGGGAGGCACCTTTTGAAAGAAGACAACATTCTTAACAATTCATCCCAAAGGGGCACAGGCATATCATGCACGGATTAAACATGGCAAAAATGACAAAAGTGCATGATGAACTAACGGATCTGCAATTTAACTCATGATGCCTCCTTCCAACAGCATTTTGGGCAACAAGATGACCTCAAATGCAAATGATGCAATGGAATGAAATGATGTACTCGTCGAGACAAAGATTTTGACATATCATATGCCCAAATCGGAGCCACGGATGCAAAGTTATGGGCAGTAAAACTTTGCATGAAAATCTGTAAATAGAGGAGAAAGTCAACCGGGGGGGGGGGGGGTTAGGGTTTACTGTAGCTGCGACCGGATCTGGATCGGGCGAGCTTGGGGCACTGTAGTGGTGGCGGCGGGTACTGTTCACCGGGGCGGCGGCCGGCGGAGGCGAGGTCGCCGGCGTCGAGCGCAGACGCCGAGGCGAGGAGAAGGCGGCGGGGCGGCGTGCTTGGTGCGGCAGGGCGGCGAGGAGCCCGACTCCAGTGGCGGCCAGCTCCTGCGATGACGAAGACCGACGCCGGCGGCGAGCTCCCGCGGCGGAGTGGCGGCCGGCGTCGGAGGGGAAGGGCGCGGGGCGCGCGGCTGGCGGCGGTGGCCGGATCGGGCCGCGGGGGCCCCGGATGGGCCTCGCGGGCTTCGGCGGCGGGCGGCGGCGCGCGCCACGTGGCAGCTTGCCACTGGTGCAGGCGGGCGGTGGCGATTGTGTCCGGTGCGGCCGGACGTGTCCGGCGCGCCGGAGGGGATTTTTAGGGTTTCAGGGGGAGGGAGAGATCCGAAAAACGGGGGGTCTATTTATAGACCTAGAGGGAGCTAGGAGAGTCCAAATGAGGTGCGGTGTTCGCCCACACGATCGTGATCGAACGGCCGAGACGTTGGAGCAGAGTTTGGTGGGTTTTGGGCCAAATTGGAGGGGTGTTGGGCTGCAACACACACGAGGCCTTTTCGGTCCCTCGGTTAACCGTTGGAGTATCAAACGAAGTCCAAATGACCCGAAACTTGACAGGCAGTCTACCGGTAGTAAACCAAGGCCGCATGGCAAGTCTCGGTCCAATCCGAAAACGTTTAATCCCCACACACGAAAGAAAGCTAGAAATGGCCACCGGCGGAGAATGAAGCGCCGGAATGCAAAACGGACAACGGGGAAAATGCTCGAATGCATGAGATGAACATGTATGCAAAAGCAATGCATGCGATGACATGATATGAGATGCACGAAAAACAAAACAACACACGGAGACAAAGACCCTAACCCGAGAATTAAATATAACTTAATGCCGGAAACGGCAAGAGTTGGAGTACAACTCGGGAAGGTTACATATGCGGCGTTACAGATATCCCCCCTAAGAGGGATGAACTAACCTTGGGTTTTGTCGATGATGACTTCATGTAGATATTGAAGATGTGGATGCTCAATGTTGATGTAGATCACTTGGAGCTATCCATTTGAGTGAATTGCACTTTCAATACCTACATGGGTTAGTCCCACAAGGAACAAACAAGGATATCCATAGACATAGAGTGATGCATACACAAGATGATGTCCATGAAAACTTTAGGTTACCTTGTCCCTTGTCTTACCAACAAGAGGGTTTGTGACTCCTCGAACTAGTGCATGATGTGGAAGTTGATTGCACTTGTTCTTGCCAAAATGATGAGAGTGAAATATGTTGGCGGAGTCACCCTCAAGAACTCTCTAGTTCTTTTTCTTTTGGATCCACACCATCTTGATGGGAATCCTTGGAGTTGTAGTCGTACTTGATGAAGTGGAACTTGACGTGGTCTTGGGAATCCACTTGACTAAGGTCTTAGGAGCTTCTTCAAATGCATCAATCTCCTCTTGAAGCTTGTCCTTGCCTTTTTGCTTGTAGTCTTGTGGTGGAAGATCATCTTGAGCTTGTGTCCCCTTGAAAGAAGTAGACTTCTCTTGTTGAGGAACAAACTTTGTCTTGGGGTATTGATCTTCTTCCCATTCAACTCCATTGGCATTGAACTTTCGTTCAAAACCAACACCTTGATTCTTCCGGTGCATTCCTTGCTTGCGCACAATTTCCTCGAATTGCTTACTCCCGGCAAGGCTTTTGTACACTCCTTTCTCTATAATCCCCTTCAATAAGCTATTTTCTTGCTCAAGTGTAACTCGGCTAAGAGAATCATTCGTGGAATCAAGAGAACAACTAGAAGCAACAATATTGGATTTAGCATGATCATTGTTACTACTAGAGGAAGAATCTTTCTTGTTCTTGTTACTAGACTTGACTTGAGGCATGTAAGTGGATAATAGTAAACACTTGGCAATGTAAGAAGAACTTTTCTTGCGGAGATCATCATTGATTGCTTTTAAGAACTCATGCTCTTTCTCAAGATTGAGCTTTTCAAAGCGTAATTTCTCATGAGCTCTTAAAAGTTCTCGATGATCTTCGAAGATAGTTTCATGAGCTAACTTAAGAGTGTTTAGTTCTTTAGTTAGAGCCTCAATCTTCTCCTTATCATTGTCATTCGTTTTAGCATGATTAATTGATGTTTCATCATAGTACTCATCACTAGAGTTGTCAACAAGCAAGTCATCATCACCTAACAAGTCATCTTCATCACTATTAAAATCAACATACTCGGGGTGTGTTACCTTAGGACCTTTGGCCATGAAGCATCTTCCAATTCCTTCATTTGGTGAGTCAAATATGTCGTAGGAGTTGGTTGACACAAGTGCTAGACCGGCAACACCTTCATCTTGAGTATCTTCGGAGTTGGAGTGATAACTTCTCTCGGAGTGGCTGTCGAAGTCGGAGCCGGATACCCATTCACCAACATGAGCTTGATGTCTTCGTTTTGTGTAGCTCCTTGATGATTTTTCCTTCCTTTACGAATCCTTGCTTCTCCGTGAGTATCTCCGTTCATAACGATCATCTCTACTCCTTCTCTCTCTTGGTGGTGATTCTTTGCTTCTTCTCTTTGGAGAATCTTCTCTTCTCTTGTAGGGAGCCGTACACTCATTGGAATAGTGTCCGAGTCTTCCACAATTATAGCAGTTTCGCTCTCGACTAGAAGATCTTTTGTCATTGTAGGACCTTGACTTGAAGCTTCTATCTTTGCTTCTACTCTTGTAGAACTTGTTGAAGTTCTTCACCATTAAGCTCAATTCTTCATTGAAGTTTTGTTTCTCACTTGATGATGTGGGGACTTCACATGAGGTTTTGTAGGCACCACTTGATTTGTTGCGAAGTTCCTCTTTATCCTTGAGTGACATCTCATGAGCAACAATCCTTCCAATCACTTCCGTTGGTTTGAGATCTTTGTAATTGGGCATCATTTGCATCAATGTGCACACGGTATCATATTTCCCATCCAAGGCTCTTAGGATCTTCTTGATGATGAATCTACCGGTCATCTCTTCACTTCCTAAGCCGGCAATCTCATTTGTGATGAGAGCAAGCCTAGAGTACATTTCGGCGACACCTTCACCATCCTTCATCTTGAACTTGTCAAGTTGACTTTGGAGCACATCCAACTTGGATTCCTTGACGGAGTCGGTACCTTCATGCATATCAATCAAAGTGTCCCAAATTTCCTTTGCATTCTCAAGACGACTGATTTTGTTGAATTCTTCGGGGCACAATCCGTTGAAGAGAATATCACAAGCTTGAGCATTGTATTGCAACATCTTCAACTCATCCGCGGTAGCTTCATGGTTTGGTTCTCTCCCATCAAAGAACTCACCTTGCAAACCAACACAAACAATATCCCATACGGTGGGGTTATGTCCAAGAATATGCATTTTCATTTTATGCTTCCAACTAGCAAAGTTAGTGCCATCAAAGTAAGGACCTGTACGGTGATAATTTCCCTCGCTAGACGCCATACTCTCCTAGGTTGTGAAACCAAGGCTATGACCACCAAAAGCTATGGAGATCAAGGCAAATGGAGACCAAAGCTCTGATACCACTTGTAGGATCGAAAGTATGTCTAGAGGGGGGGGGGGTCATTAGACTACTTGACCAAATAAAAACTTAACCTTTTCCCAATTTTAGATCTTGGTAGATTTTACCTATCTTAGGACAAGTCAAGCAATCATCACACAATTCAAGCAAGCATGCAAAGAGTATATTGGCAGCGGAAAGTAAAGCATGCAACTTGCAAGAATATAAAGGGAAGGGTTTTGAAGATTCAAACGCAATTGGAGACACGGATGTTTTTCCCGTGGTTCGGATAGGTGGTGCTATCCTACATCCACGTTGATGGAGACTTCAACCCACGAAGGGTAATGGTTGCGCGAGTCCACGGAGGGCTCCACCCATGAAGGGTCCATGAAGAAGCAACCTTGTCTATCCCACCATGGCCATCGCCCACGAAGGACTTGCCTCACTAGCGGTAGATCTTCACGAAGTAGGCGATCTCCTTGCCCTTACAAACTCCTTGGTTCAACTCCACAATCTTGTCGGAGGCTCCCAAGTGACACCTAGCCAATCTAGGAGACACCACTCTCCAAGAAGTAACAAATGGTGTGTTGATGATGAACTCCTTGCTCTTGTGCTTCAAATGATAGTCTCCCCAACACTCAACTCTCTCTCATAGGATTTGGATCTGATGGAAAGAAGATTTGAGGGAAAGCAACTTGGGGAAGGCTAGAGATCAAGATTCATATGGTAGGAATGGAATATCTTGGCCTCAACACATGAGTAGGTGGTTCTCTCTCAGAACATATGAGTTGGAATGGTGTATGTGTTCTGATGGCTCTCTCCACGAGTGAAGAGGAGGTGGAGGGGTATATATAGCCTCCACACAAAATCCAACCGTTACACACAATTTACCAATCTCGGTGGGACCGAATAAACAAACTCGGTCGGACCGAAATAGTAAACCTAGTGACCGTTAGGAATTTCGGTGGGACTGACATGCAACTCGGTAGGACCGATTCAGTTAGGGTTTGGGCATAACGTAATCTCGGTGAGACCGATTTGCACAAACTCGGTGAGACCGAGTTTGGCAATAAGCTAACCAAAGAGTTGGTCAGGCAAACTCGATGGGACCGACTCGCTCTTTCGGTGAGACCGAAAAGTTACAAGAAGGAAACATAGAGTTTACATTGCAATCTCGGTGGGACCGATTCGCTCCTTCGGTGAGACCGAAAAGTTACGAAAGGGAAACAGAGAGTTTGCAATCCCATCTTGGTGAGACTGAGATCCTTATCGGTAGGACCGAATTGCTAGGGTTTGGCAGTGGCAAATCACAAGTGAAACTCGGTGGCGCCGGATTGAAAGAATCGGTATGACCGAGTTTGGCTTAGTGTTTAGGTCATTTGTGGCTATGGAAAAGTGGTTGAGGATTTTGGAGCATATCACCAAGCACATAAAGCAAGAGGCTCATTAAGCAACACCTCATCCCTCCTTGATAGTATTGGCTTTTCCTAAAGACTCAATGTGATCTTGGATCACTAAAATATAAAATGAAGAGTCTTGAACTTTTGAGCTTGAGCCAATTCTTTGTCCTTAGCATTTTGAGGGTTCCACTTTCACATCCATGCCATGCCAATCATTGAGCTTTCCTGAAATAATCATCTTGAAATAGCATTAGCTCAATGAGCTATATGTTGTTATGAATTACCAAAACCACCTAGGGATAGTTGCACTTTCAGAAAAACATGATCAGCACCAAGACTCCATGGGTGTTAGAATCATTACAATGTAATCTAGATTATTGACTCTAGTGCAAGTGGGAGGCTGAAGGAAATATGCCCTAGAGGCAATAATAAAGTTGTCATTTATATTTCCTTATATCATGATAAATGTTTATTATTCATGCTAGAATTGTATTAATCGGAAACTTAGTACATGTGTGAATACATAGAAAAACAGAGTGTCACTAGTTTGCCTCTACTTGACTAGCTCATTGAATCAATGATGGTTATGTTTCCTAACCATATACATGAGTTGTCATTTGATTAATGGGATCACATCATTAGAGAATGATGTGATTGACTTGACCCATCCGTTAGCTTAGCACGATGATCGTTTAGTTCCTTGCTATTGCTTTCTCCATAACTATACATGTTCCTATGACTATGAGAGCATGCAACTCCCGAATACCGGAGGAACACTTTGTGTGCTACCAAACGTCAAAACATAATTGGGTGACTATAAAGGTGCTCTGTAGGTGTCTCCGATGGTGTTTGTTGAGTTGGCATGGATCAAGATTAGGATTTGTCACTCCGATTGTAGGAGAGGTATCTCTGGGCCCTCTCGGTAATGTACATCACAATAAGCCTTGCAAGCAATGTAGCTAATGAGTTAGTTACGGCATGTAGCATTACGGAACGAGTAAAGAGACTTGCCGGTAATGAGATTGAACTAGGTATTGAGATTCCGACGGTCGAATCTCGGGCAAGTAACATACCGATGACAAAGGAAACAACGTATACCGTTATGCAGTTTGACCGATAAAGATCTTCGTAGAATACATAGGAACCAATATGAGCATCCAGGTTCTGCTGTTAGTTATTGACAGGAGACATATCTCGGTCATGTCTACATAGTTCTCAAACCCGTAGGGTCCGCACGCTTAACGTTCGGTGACGATCGGTATTATGAGTTTATGTGTTTTGATGTACCGAAGGTAGTTCGGAGTTCCAGATTTGATCACGGACATGACGAGGAGTCTTGGAATGGTCTAGACGTAAAGATTGATATATTGGAAGCCTATATTTGGACATCAGAGTGGTTCCGAGTGGTTCGGGCATTTTTCAGGTGTACCGGGAGGTTACCGGAACCCCCCGGGGAGTATATGGGCCTTACTGGGCCTTAGTGGAATAGAGGGGAGGGAAGGGAAAAAGGGAGGCGCGCCCCCCAAGCCCAATTCAAATTGGGAGGGGGGCGGCCCCCTTTCCTTCCTCCCTCTCTCCTCCTTCCTTCCTCTCCTACTCCTACTTGGAAGGGGGAATCCTACTCCCGGAGGGAGTAGGACTCCCCTAGGGCGCGCCGTAGAGAGGGCCGACCCTCCCCCTCTTCCACTCCTTTATACATGGGGGAGAGGGGCACCCCATAGACACACAAGTTGATCATTGATCTTTTAGCCGTGTGCGGTGCCCCTCCACCATAATCCACCTCGGTTATATCATAGCGGTGCTTAGGTGAAGCCCTGTTCCGGTAGCATCATCATCACCGTCATCACGCCATCGTGCTGATGAAAATCTCCCTCGAAGCTCTACTGGATCGTGAGTTCGCGGTACGTCACTGAGCTGAACGTGTGTAGATCGCGGAGGTGCCGTACCTTCGGTGCTAGATCGGTCGATCATGAAGACGTACGACTACATCAACCGCGTTGTCATAACGCTTCCGCTTACGGTCTATGAGGGTACGTAGGAATACTCTCCCCTCTCGTTGCTATGCATCACCATGATCTTGCGTGTGCATAGGATTTTTTTGAAATTACTGTGTTCCCCAACAGTGGTATCAGAGCCAGGTTTATACGAAGATGTTATATGCACGAGTAGAACACAAAAGAGTTGTGGGCATGGGTATATACATATTGCTTGCCGTCACTAGTTGATTCATGATTCTGCGGCATTGTTGGATGAAGCGGCCCAGACCGACATTGCGCGAGACTGGTTCTACCGACGTGCTTCGCACACAGTTGGCTGGTGGGTGGGTGTTTCTCCAGCTTTAGTTGAATCGGATTCAATGAACAAGGTTCTTTCTGAAGATCAAAAGGCAATCACTATACCGCATTGTGGTTTTTGATGCATAGGTAAGAACGGTTCTTTTTTCCTTTGGGGACATGTCTATATCCAATAGAGTACTCAATACTCACTCTGTACATGTCATCCCAATCTTGGTACTCTTGTGGTTTCTTTTGGTAGCTCTGGCTTGTAAATGTATCTGTGCTATCTAACCTTGTTTACTCAGGTTCATTCCTTCCTAAGCCAACTCAATACCACAAGGTAAGTATACGCATCACACTCATGTGCATGAGGATTTCTTGCTGATGTACATATTGTTTGCAAGGAGGAATCATGAACATGAAGTTACACTTCACATACTCACATCATTTGCTCTGATGCATATAGCCAAGATACATGCAAAACATTGCTTGCTCTGTCATGATTATGCATTCACATGCTCTTACATTCCATATTGACATGGATGCATACATGTGGGGGGAGCTGTAACGCCCTTGATGCGGCTATATCTCCCACGTGTCGAAGCATGACTTAGAGGCATAACCGCATTGAAAGCAATATCGCAAGTGAGGTAATCTTCACACATCCCATGTAATACATAAGGGAAAGAGATACATAGTTGGCTTACAATCGCCACTTCACACAATTACATGAATAAAGCATTACATCATCCAGATACAATCAAAGGTCCGACTACGGAACCAAAATAAAAAGAAGACTACCCCAAATGCTACATAGATCCCCGATCGACCCCAACTGGGCTCCGCTAATGATCAACTGGAAACGGAACAACACAAAGGACAAGATCTTCATCGAGCTCCTCCTTGAGCATGGTTGCTCATCTGCATGGTTCAACGGCACCTGCAAGCTGGTTTTGGAAGTAACTGTGAGTCACGGGGACTCAGCAATCTCGCACCCTCGCGATCAAGACTATTTAAGCTTATGGGTAAGGTAAAGGTATGAGGTGGAGCTGCAGCAAGCGACTAGCATATATGGTGGCTAAACCTACGCAAATGAGAGCGAGAAGAGAAGGCAAAGCATGATTGAGAAACTATGATCAAGAAGTGATCCTAGAACAACCTACGTCAACCATAACTCCAACACCGTGTTCACTTCCCGGACTCCGCCGGAAAGAGACCATCACGGTGTCACACGCGGTTGATGTATTTTAATTAAGATCAACTTTAGGTTTTCAACAACCGGACATTAACAAATTCCCATCTGCCCATAACCGCGGGCACGGCTTTCGAAAGTTCAAATCGCTGTAGGGGTGTCCCAACGTAGCCCATCACAAGCTCTCACGGTCAACGAAGGATATACCTTCTAGCGGGAAGACCCGATCAGACTCGGAATCCCGGTTACAAGACATTACGACAAGGTAGAACTAAACCAGCAACACTGCCCGAATGTGCCGACAAATCCCGATAGGAGCTGCACATATCTCATTCTTAGGGCACACTCAGATGAGACTAGCTACAAGTAAAACCAAACCTCAAGGTGCCCTGAGGTGGCCCCGCAGGCAGCTCAGTTCGGACCAACACTCAGAGGAGCACTGGCTCGGGGGGGGGGGGGGTTAAAATAAAGATGACCCTCAGGAGTGCGACTCCCAAGGGAAAAGAAAAGGCTAGGTGGCAAATGGTAAAACCAAGGTTGGGCATTGCTGGAGGAGTTTTATTCAAGGCGAACTGTCAAGGGGTTCCCATTATTACCCAACCGCGTAAGGAACGCAAAATCTGGGAACATAACACCGATATGACGGAAACTAGGGCGGCAAGAGTGGAACAAAACACCAGGCATAAGACCGAGCCTTCCACCCTTTACCAAGTATATAGATGCATTAATTAAATAAGATATATTGTGATATCCCAACAAGTAAACAATATTCCAACAAGGAACGATCTCCATGTTCCAACAAGGAACAAAATTCAATCTTCACCTCCAACTAACAACGCTATAAGAGGGGCTGAGCAAAGCGGTAACATAGCCAAATAACGGTTTGCTAGGACAAGGTGGGTTAGAGGCTTGGTTCAACAATATAGGAGGCATGATAAGCAAGTGGTAGGTATCGAAGCATAGGCATAGCAAAAGAGCGAGCATCTAGCAAGCAAAGATAGAAGTGATTTCGAGGGTATGATCATCTTGCCTGAGATCCCGCAAGGAAGAAGAACAAGTCCATGAAGAAGACAAACGGACGTAGCTGAACGAATCCTCACAAACGCGACGTTACCGGAATACCGAGAAGAAGCAACACCGGAAAGAAGCAAGCAACATGGTGAACAACAAACACATAATCATGGCATGATGCACAATCAAGTATGATGCATGTCCGGTTTAAATATGCATGGCATGGCAAAGGGCACAAACAAAACTACAAATTAAGTGGAGCTCAATATGCAACGAGTTGCATATTGACGGAACACCACATCAATTATTTAGTTTACTCTCGGTTAGGTACTCAACAATATTAAATGTTGGTTAACATGGCAAAAGGTGAAGCATAACAAAGCTACACCATCTCAACAATTTAAATGGGGCCGAATATAACAAATAACGAATCCGGTGAATCCCCATATGCCTTAGTAATTTAATGCAACAACAATTTTAAACATTTTAATTGTTGTTATCATGATGCGGATGACATGAGCAAGTTTTATGCAATATTTATGAAAACGTTGACATGATAAGATATGAGGCATTAGTCATCGTGGCGGAAACGAAAGTGGTGCC
This sequence comes from Triticum monococcum, assembly GCA_034509565.1. Taxonomy (NCBI): domain Eukaryota; kingdom Viridiplantae; phylum Streptophyta; class Magnoliopsida; order Poales; family Poaceae; genus Triticum; species Triticum monococcum. The sequence goes on from CM067843.1 coordinate 485,005,412, forward strand.
ACGGCAACGACAACGGAAATGGTGCCACGGCAACATTCCGGTTCCGGTAACTCGATTGAGGTGCCGGTGGAAAAGAACAAGTGTGACGGGAGCGTGCCATGCGAAGAACGGTGGGGTGCTCCCGGTTACCGGGTTCCCACGTGTCGACGGCATGGCAACGAGGAGGAACAACTAAGGTTCACAGGCGAATACAACAACCAATCATGCATCTCATACGACACATGCATTCGGTCCATGGGCATTGTTCCAGCGGTTATACCTTACAAGGGAGCATTCTCAGAGCGGTTCGAGTTTGTGGAGGAAGTAGTTGTTCTCGCGACTGTAGTGGAAGTAGGGGTACATGACGATGGTAGAGGTACTGGCGGCGGTAGTGGTACACATTTCTTGTCAAAATTACAATGGTGGTAGTGGTACTTGGCGTTTCCTTCAGTACTCGCTCGAGCCTCCGTGTGGACTTGTCGACAAAAAGTGGTACTTGGCATGTCCGCATAGTTGTACATGGGCCGTTGCACACATGACGAATCCGAGCCTTTCGGGGTCGGTCTTGGTGAGCGATGGTCGTAGTGGTACTTGTCGGTGTCGGTCGGAGCAGCAAAACATAGTCGAACTTGAGGTGGTCCTGACGATCCCAAAAATGCTCCTGCTTGAGGAGGTCTCTGTCTTGGTCTTCATCGGTCGTTGTACTTGACGAAAGGGATCCACGAATGCGATAGTCCTTGGGCTTGAGGCTTCATGCCCGGAGATGGTCTTGGCCTTGGCAGTGATTCGCAAAGGGGCCTTGCCGAGACAACCCAGCGAAGGCATGCTGCGATCGAAAGGGCATGGGTCTTCCGCCCGCAAGGAACAGAACATGGAGGCGACTGCGGCTGATGCGACCGAGCAGAACAGCCAGCAAGGCCAAAGTGGCCATGGTGGATATGAATGAGATGGGCCAGGAGGTGATGCAGGGGGTCGGACGTCGCAGACAATGTTAGAACGAGGCACGAGGAGAAGCAACGGGGATGGACAAAGGAGATGGGCTCGCTGTTGGTGGTTCTCCGGCAACGAGGTGCACCAGGGCGGCGCTGCTGCCAACTGCTGGCGCTAGTCGGCGGCGGTGACCGGTAGAGGAAGGGGTCACCGGAGGCGTCGTTGGCGCAGCACGGCGGGAGATGCGGGCGCCACAGCAGGACGACGAGAAGGTCGGAGACACGAGGGCGAGGTGTGTGGCACTCCGGTGGCTTTGGTCGTCGGCGGGGTAGGTGGCACTCGGCGTCCCTGGCGATGCGGCGGCCTCCTGGCGATGCGGCAGCTTCCTGGTGATGGTGGAATAGAGCAGGAGACGGGGTCGTGCAGAGGAGCGAGAGGGAGCAGGAGGTAGGCGAACGAGGGGATCAAGCTCGAGGGAGAGAGAGGTCTCGAGCGCGGCGTTGTCCTTCTGCGTGCTTTGACGCTAGGAGAACGTGAGGGATCGAGAGGGAGAGGTTTCTCTGGAGCGATGCAAGAAGGAAAAAGAGGGATTGATCCTCTCCTGGCGGCACGAGGTGGAGTCGAGTGAGAGATTGAAAGAAAGGGTCGAGACCTAGGGTTCGGCAGGGAGTGGGCCGGTGCTGGATGGGCCTTGGGCCCAAGAGGTGGGAGTGGGCCGCTGGGAAAAGCTGGCAGGATGCAACTGGGCTGGGAGGCCGGCGCTGCTAGGAGGCCCAAGTGGCCAGAGGTGGCTGGGCTCCCTTCTCCATCCCTCTTATCTTAATTAACTTATTTCATTTAACATAAAAGAAATTAGAGAGAGGAAAAGAAAGAGAAGGTTAGGGAAGGATTTTGCGCATGGGGATAATATTCCCGGACTCGCAAAAATGTGTACGATCCAAGAAAAATGGAGTGGGCATATTTCAAAGTTTAAAGTCAAACTCATTTGATTTAAAATCAAATGGTTCGAATAGGAAGTAAGGGTTAGGAAGGTCCAAAAAGTGTTCGGATTCTTGGTGGAGCTCCGGAAAAATAGAGAAAGGATATATAGCAAAGTTAGAGACCAAGAGTTGTGATAACAAAGGCATTGGGATTTTGCAAGTGTGTTAAGGTGAATTCCAACAAATGGAATATTTAATATAGCTCCCTACTATCGGGAGGGTATGTTATAAAGAGAAGTCACCAGGTGAATTTCCTCAGTTTAAATGGATCAAAGATCCATGCCATTTATTTAGTTGTGTTAAGAAAAGAAATGACATGATGGCGTGATGACATGATGCAATGCACATGATGCAATGATGAATGCAAAGAACCAAACAAAATCACACGACGAAACCCGGAAACCCTGGAAGGTATCTAAAACTCCGGTCTTGGGGCGTTACAACACTCCACCACTACGAGAGGATCTCGTCTCAAGATCTGAGATGGCACCGGAGAGAAGCGGAAAAGGAAGAGAGGAGGTAAAACTAAGTTGCTCCTTTGACAAACGAATGAAACCAACGAACCTTGCGAGGTTGAGCAAAAGACAGGAAGAAAGCAACGGAGATGAACGAAGTTGAAAACACTCCGTTAGGAAAAAAAAGGAACAAGGAAGAACAACTTCGGGCAGCACTCCGGTTGAAAATAACAGGAATTGAATAAGAACTTGATAAGATGAAAAGAACTTGATCAGAGGGCACAACTCTCCGGTTAAATGTATAAGCAAGAAAAGAACAAGGTCCTGACAAGAATAAGAAGAAATGTTGAAGATAGCACCATCACCATGCCTCCGGAACAAAAGAAAGAGTGGAATGGAATGAACGCAGTGAAAACAAGATCTCGAGGGAGCACGCTTACAACAACAGCTAGAACGGAGTTGTTGGAAAACCAACAACGAAAAGAATAAGCTTGATATGGTCTTATGGAATACATCTCAAATTATGAGGTGACAACCTGCCACTCACGGGAAAAGAATTGGATTGATAAGAACAAGGAGACGAGAAAATATTTCACCGGGAGGATAAGGAAGATCTTGGGTTCTTTATAAGCACCATGGATAGCAACAATCCTCAGGGAAGGCTTTAGGTGAAATATAACCCAAAACAATTCCAACGAATAGGTTGATGGATTTAAAATACCTCATTCTTAACAATGTGTGAATCATGAGGCATGAACTCAAATTATCAAGAATGATGTAAAACCACCTCCAATGATACGGTAGAAAGAAATGCACTCCGGATTGCAAGATGAAGAAACTTAAGCTCCTTAGAAAAGAATCTTGATGAACACTTCGAGAAGGAAATAAATCCTTGATGAACCATCATGTAGAACCTTCATGAAGAACTCCGGTAATAAAAGAATGATCCAAAATAATTGACTGATGAAAAGAATAAGATTGAAGCCTCGCAATGATTTAGATAGAGATCTCCGTGATGATATAATTGCGAGAGCTTGGAACTCCGGAAAGAATGATGAGCACTTGAAACCAAGAATATGTATGATGAACCACTCTGGAATAAGGAATTAAATCATTTGTATGAAACGAGAATAAGAATTACATTATGCTTATCCTTCACCAATTTAAATTGATGACAATCAACGTATTTGGCATACTACTTATTCTCGTGGAAAAGATTAAAGAGAGGTATAGCTTAAACTTGAGAAGATCTTCAACGAACCACCGGTAGGATTGAAACGACAAATGAATTAATATGATAAACGAAGGAAGAGGAACTCTTGAACGAACCACCGTAAGAATTGAAAATGAACGAAGAGAAGATAAAAAAACCCCGGGAAGAATTATGAAAGGAACGAGGATACTTGGGAGAATTTAGATACAAGAGAATGAAGAGATCACGAGCTGATTAGGTAATATTTGAACGATGCACCGGTAAGATTAGAGAATGATAACTAACAGCTGAGGATAAATAAACCTGAATTGATGGACTCCAGATAACAAACTGAGAAGACTCTTGAATTGCTCCGGATAGGTGAAAAGAATTCTCATGATAAAAACAATTACGAGAGGATAGCAACAAGCTAGAATCACGAATCTTGAAGAGAATGGAGCAAGATTAAAGAGAAACTCTTCTTCGGTCTTCAAAATCCAAGAATGACGACGAGAAACACCACCATGAATAGTTGAGATACTCTGGAAGAATCAAAAGTGAAGAGGTTGAGCCAACGATGAAAAGAATTTAACCGATCTTGGAGAAAGACATTTGACTGATGATAAATCATTCTTACGTCAAACTTTAGAAAATAATTTGGGAATAACTCCGGAAAAAGAGAAGAGTCAGGTAAGATCCTGGAAAAAAGACCTGTGGGTTAGGGCCCACTCAAAAGAAAACACCGTATAACGATTTAGAAGAGAGAATGCACCGGTTGAATTAAATGGCTTGAATGAGATAACAATCTCGAAATAGGTTGAACTGGTCTTGAAAGACAAGACGAGCCTTCTGAGATATCTTCAACACTCCCGAACAAATGAATAGAGAGAAGTGAATTATTATGAGGTGCACCGGTATGAGAAGGCCTTTGAAACAAGGAAAATAGCATGTGATTAGCACATAAGGCTTGAATTGAATCCACCGGAGAAGAAAAAGAACGAAGAATGATGAACTAGAAGCTTCGTTAGCATCTTCCTGCGAATTACCAGATAAGAACATTGAAGGAAAAGAGTGAAGAGACTTCCATCAATAAAATGATACTTGATTGAGAAATCTGAGTCCTTGAAGAAAAAGGGTGGGTGGGTGGGAAAACAAAGGCAGCTTGGAACGAATGAAACAAACACCATTGAGAAGAACTGATAATTGATCTTGCGGATGTTGACGTGATCGGATCCACTTGAAGAGAGACACACCGGTTGAACAAGATTGACATGGCAATCTCGATTATCATGAAGGATTGGTATTCACATCGGAGTATGAGAACACCGTTAAGGAAAGGTATGGAATCAACACTTGACTTTGAAGCAACTCGAATACCACAACTCAAAACAAAACAAAGGATTAGCTTGCGGAATAAGCCGGAACAAACATATGATAGAGATTTCATCCGAAGTTTTCGTGGTGGGGCCTACACGGGCTCGATCATACAACACCATCATGTACAAGGCAGTGCACATGACATACGAAGCGTCCCCGAGTCGGCATAGCCAAGGACTCTTTAAGACACAATGATACCACTGTAAAACCAACCGTGAATAGGCGGACCACTAGACGTCGAACCCCAATTTCATATCATACGTCTGTCGAAAAGATATCCTAAGAGCTACTTGAATTCCCACTTATAAACCCCCGAAACTTTCTGGTTATGCAATCAGGTGTTGGGGATACAGGGGAAGCATAATATCTCACCCAAAACTAACAAATCCTACATCCAGTTGTATCCATCCTTCAACACATAACCAAGAAACCTTCGGAAATCGTTTACCTCACACTTCGAAAATCATCCGTTATACGAGTTATGGCAATACTCCCGAACTCCCACCCCAGTACTGGGTGGCGTCGAGGTTATCTCACCAACAACTGCATAAAAGAGATTTTCGATGTCAGCGAAACTAAACTCAGGTATTCCAGAACTGCAACGATAAAATTGTGACGACAACACCTCGGAGCTCAACTCCCCGGGACACTGCCACAACCCCTAAATGACAGGAGGCACCAAGAACAATGTTCTCGTCACAAAACCATCGGAACGATTCCAAGATACCCGCATGATCCTAATTTTTTTAGTGAAATTTGAGAAGAGAAGAGTCAAAACTCTACGTCAGGATGCCTTACCAGAGCGATGAAGGGACTGAGGAGTAAAAAGAATTCCTAAACTCTCCGATATATAATTCCTAAATGACTCAAAACATTTTTTCTAGACTCAACTTGTCAGCTAATAACGATCAAGCAGTGGGGGCTCCTAAGGTTGGGGAAGGCTCTGATACCAACTTTTAACGCCCTCGAAGCGGCTATATCTCCCACGTGTCGAAGCACGACTTAGAGGCATAACCGCATTGAAAGCAATGTCGCAAGTGAGGTAATCTTCACACATCCCATGTAATACATAAGGGAAATAGATGCATAGTTGGCTTACAATCGCCACTTCACACAATTACATGAATAAAGCATTACATCATCCAGATACAATCAAAGGTCCGACTATGGAACCAAAATAAAAAGAAGACTACCCCAAACGCTACACAGATCCCCGATCGACCCCAACTGGGCTCCGCTACTGATCAAATGGAAACGGAACAACACAAAGGACAAGATCTTCATCGAGCTCCTCCTTGAGCTTGGTTGCTCATCTGCACCGTTCAACGGCACCTGCAAGCTGGTTTTGGAAGTAACTGTGAGTCACGGGGACTCAGTAATCTCGCACCCTCGCGATCAAGTCTATTTAAGCTTATGGGTAAGGTAAAGGTATGAGGTGGAGCTGCAGCAAGCGACTAGCATATATGGTGGCTAAACATACGCAAATGAGAGCGAGCAGAGAAGGCAAAGAACGATTGAGAAACTATGATCAAGAAGTGATCCTAGAACAACCTACGTCAACCATAACTCCAACACCGTGTTCACTTCCCGGACTCCGCCGGAAAGAGACCATCACTGTTACACACGCGGTTGATGTATTTCAATTAAGATCAACTTCAGGTTTTTTACAACCGGACATTAACAAATTCCCATCTTCCCATAACCGCGGGCACGGCTTTCGAAAGTTCAAATCCCTGCAGGGGTGTCCCAACTTAGCCCATCACAAGCTCTCACGGTCAACGAAGGATATTCCTTCTAGCGGGAAGACCAGATCAGACTCGGAATCTCGGTTACAAGACATTTCGACAAGGCGAAACTAAACCAGCAACACCACCCGAATGTGCCAACAAATCCCGATAGGAGCTGCACATATCTCGTTCTCAGGGCACACTCAGATGAGACTAGCTACGAGTAAAACCAAACGTCAAGTTGCCCCGAGGTGGCCCCGCAGGCAGCTTAGTTCGGACCAACACTCAGAGGAGCACTGGTCCGGGGGGGGGGGGGTTAAAATAAAGATGACCCTCAAGAGCGCGACTCCCAAGGGAAAAGAAAAGGCAAGGTGGCAAATGGTAAAACCAATGTTGGGCATTGCTGGAGGAGTTTTATTCAAGGCGAACTATCAAGGGGTTCCCATTATTACCCAACCGCGTAAGGAACGCAAAATCCGGGAACATAACACCGATATGACGGAAACTAGGGCGGCAAGAGTGGAACAAAACACCAGGCATAAGACCGAGCCTTCCACCCTTTACCAAGTATATAGATGCATTAATTAAATAAGATATATTGTGATATACCAACAAGTAGACAATGTTCCAACAAGGAACAATCTCCATGTTCCAACAAGGAACAAACTTCAATCGTCACCTGCAACTAACAACGCTATAAGAGGGGCTGAGCAAAGCGGTAACATAGCCAAACAACGGTTTGCTAGGACAAGGTGGGTTAGAGGCTTGGTTCAACAATATAGGAGGCATGATAAGCAAGTGGTAGGTATCGCAGCATAGCCATAGCAAAAGAGTGAGCATCTAGCAAGCAAAGATAGAAGTGATTTCGAGGGTATGATCATCTTGCCTGAGATACCGCAAGGAAGAAGAACAAGTCCATGAAGAAGACAAACGGACGTAGTTGAACGAATCCTCACAAACGCGACGTTACCGGAATATCGAGAAGAAGCAACACCGGAAAGAAGCAAGAAACATGGTGAACAATCAACACATAATCATGGCATGATGCACAATCAAGTATGATGCATGTCTGGTTTAAATATGCATGGCATCGCAAAGGGCACAAACAAAACTACAAGTTAAGTGGAGCTCAATATGCAACGAGTTGCATATTGACGGAACACCACATCAATTATTTAGTTTACTCTCGGTTAGGTACTCAACAATATTAAATGTTGGTTAACATGGCAAAAGGTGAAGCATAACAAAACTACACCATCTCAACAATTTAAATGGGGCCGAATATAACAAATAACGGATCCGGTGAATCCCCATATGCCTTAGTAATTTAATGCAACAACAATTTTAAACATTTTAATTGTTGTTATCATGATGCGGATGACATGAGCATGTTTTATGCAATATTTATGAAAACGTTGACATGATAAGATATGAGGCATTAGTCATTGTGGCTGAAACAAAAGGGATGCCATGGCAACGACAACGGAAATGGTGTCACAACAACATTCCAGTTCCGGTAACTCGATTGAGATGCCGGTGGAAAAGAACAAGTGTGGCGGGAGCGTGTCATGCGAAGAACGGTGGGGTGCTCCCGGTTACCGGGTTCCCATGTGTCGACGGCATGGCAACGAGGAGGAACAACTAAGGTTCACGGGAGAATATAACAACCAATCATGCATCTCATACGACACATGCATTCGGTCCACGGGCGTCGTTCCGGTGGTTATACCTTACAAGGGAGCATTCTCAGAGCGGTTCGAGTTCGTAGAGGAAGTATCTGTTCTTGCGACGGTAGTGGAAGTAGGGGTACATGACGACGGTAGAGGTACTGGTGGCGGTAGTGGTACACATTTCTTGTCAAGATTACAATGGCGGTAGTGGTACTTGGCGTTTCGTTCAGTACTCGCTCGAGTCTCCGTGTGGACTTGTCGACAAAAAGTGGTACTTGGCAGGTCCGCGTAGTTGTACATGGGCCGTTGTACACATGACGAATCCGAGCCTTTCGGGGTCGGTCGTGGCGAGGGATGGTCGTAGTGGTACTTGTTGGTCTCGATTGGGGCGGCAAAACATAGTCGAACTTGAGATGGTCCTGACGATCCCAAAAATGCTCCTGCTCGAGGAGGTCTCTGTCTTGGTCTTCATCGGTTGTTGTACTTGACGAAAGGGATCCACGAATGCGATAGTCCTTGGGCTTGAGGCTTCGTGCCCGGAGATGGTCTTGGCCTTGGCAGTGATTCGCAAAGGGGCCTTGCCAAGACAACCCAGCGAAGGCATGCTGCGATCGAAAGGGCATGGGTCTTCCGCCCGCAAGGAACAGAACATGGAGGCGACTGCGGCTGATGCGACCGAGCAGAACAGCCAGCAAGGCCAAAGTGGCCATGGTGGATATGAACGAGATGGGCCAGGAGGTGATGCAGGGGGTCGGACGTCGCGGACAATGTTAGAACAAGGCACCAGGAGAAGCAACAGGGATGGACAGATGAGATGGGCTCGCTGTTGGTGTCGTTGGTGGTTCTCCGGCAACGAGGTACACCGGGGCGGCGCTGCTGCCAACTGCTAGCGCTAGTCGGCAGCGGCGACCGGTAGAGGAAGGGGTCACCGGAGGCGTCGTTGGCGCAACACGGTGGGAGATGCAGGCGCCACAGCAGGACAACAAGGAGGTCGGAGACGCGAGGGCGAGGTGTGCGGCACTCTGGTGGCTTTGGTCGTCGGCGGGGTAGGTGGCGCTCGGCGTCCCTGGCGATGCGGCGGCCTCCTAGCGATGCGGCAGCTTCCTGGCGATGGTGGAAGAGAGTAGGGGACGGGGTTGTACAGAGGAGCGAGAGGGAGGAGGAGGGAGGCGAGTGAGGGGATCAGGCTCGAGGGAGAGAGAGGTCTCGAGCGCGGCGCTGTCCTTCTGCGTGCTTCGACACTAGGAGAACGCGAGGGATCGAGAGGGAGAGGTTTCTCTGGAGCGATGCAAGAAGCAAAAAGAGGGATCGATCCTCTCCTGGTGGCCCGAGTTGGAGTCGAGGGAGAGATTGAAAGAAAGGGTCGAGACCTAGGGTTCGATAGGGAGTGGGCCCGCGCTGGATGGGCCTTGGGCCCAAGAGGTGGGAGTGGGGCGCTGGGAAAAGCTGGCAGGATGCAACTGGGCTGGGAGGCCGGCGCTGCTAGGAGGCCCAAGTGGCCAGAGGCTGCTGGGCTCCCTTCTCCATCCCTCTTCGCTTAACTAACTTATTTTCTCCAACAGAAAAGAAATTAGAGACAGGAAAAGAAAGAGAAGGTTAGGGAAGGATTTTGCGCATGGGGATAATATTCCTGGACTTGCAAAAATGTGTACGATCCAAGAAAAATGGAGTGGGCATATTTCAAAGTTTAAATTCAAACTCTTTTGATTTAAAATCAAATGGTTCGAATAGGAAGTAAGGGTTAGGAAGGTCCAAAAAAATGTTCGGATTCTTAGTGGAGCTCCGGAAAAATAGAGAAAGGATATATAGCAAAGTTAGAGGCCAAGAGTTGTGATAACAAAGGCATTGGGATTTTGCAAGTGTGTTAAGGTGAATTCCAACAAATGGAATATTTAATATAGCTCCCTACTATCGGGAGGGTATGTTATAAAGAGAAGTCACCAGGTGAATTCCCTCGGTTTAAATGGATCAAAGATCCATGCCATTTATTTAGTTGAGTTAAGAAAAGAAATGACATGATGGCATGATGACATGATGCAATGCACATGATGCAATGATGAATGCAAAGAACCAAACAAAATCACACGACGAAACCCGGAAACCCTGGAAGGCATCTGAAACTCCGGTCTTGGGGCGTTACAGGAGCCTATGCATGTTACATGTCTTTCCAAAGCTTTACATGTTATTCTCTATATCTTTATGTAAAGCTTTGATGTATGTTGTCATCAATTACCAAAAAGGGGGATATTGAAAGCACAAGTGCTCCCTGGGTGATTTTGGTAATTAATGTCAACATATCTCTTGTTGGACTAATGATTTCATCTAGTATGTTTTAGATAAGTTCAACAATGGAGTAGCATGGACTAGAGGATGTGGAACCCTTTCGAGATGATAAGGACAAAGGATTGGCTCAAGCTCAAAGCTCAGGACTCTACATTTTTTTATTTCAGTGATCCAAGATCACATGGAGTCCATAGGAAAGCCAATACTATTAAGAGGGGATGAGGTGTTGCTTAATGGCTTGCTTGCTCAAAGTGCTTAGTGACATGCTCCACAGCCCTCGACTACTTTCTCAAATCCACATATGTCCCAAACCAAAAGTCAAACTCGGCCCTACCAAAATTTCCTATCCGGCGCCACCGAGTTCTCTTGACATAGACACTGCCAGAAACCCTAATCAATTTGGTCTCACCGGTTGGATCTCGGTCTCACCGAGATGGGCTTGCAAACTCTCTGTTGCCTATTGCATTAATTTCGGTCGCACCAAAATATGCAATCGGTCTCACCAAGTTTGCTTGCCAAACTCTCTATTTTGCTTATTACCAAAATTGGTCCCACCGAGTTTCTATAATCGGTCCAACCGAGATGAGGCTTTACCCTAACCCTAGTACATCGGTCCCACCGAGTTGATCATGTCGGTTGCATCGAAATGTCTAATGGTCACATTATGAACCAAATCGGTCTGACTAAGTTTTATGATTCGGTCCCACCGAGTTTGGTGATTTGTGTGTAATGGTTAGATTTTGTGTGGAGGCTATATATAATCCTCCACCCACTCTTCATTCATGGAGAGAGCCATCAGAATATGCCTACACTTCCAACATACATTTTTTGAGAGAGAACCACCTACACTTGTGTTGAGGTCAAGATATTCCATTCCAACCAAATAAATCTTGATCTCTAGCCTTCCTCAAGTTGCTTTCCACTCAAATAATCTTTCTACCAAATCCAATCCTATGAGAGAGAGTTGAGTCTTGAGGAGACTATCATTTGAAGCACAAGAGGAAGAAGTTCATCATCAACACACCATCTATTACCTTTTGGAGAGTGGCGTCTCCTAGATTGGTTAGGTGTCACTTGGGAGCCTCCGTCAAGATTGTGGAGTTGAACCAAGGAGTTTGTATGGGCAAGGAGATCGCCTACTTCGTGAAGATCTACCCTAGTGAGGAAAGTCCTTCGTGGTCAATGGCCATGGTGGGATAGACAAGGTTGCTTCTTCGTGGACCCTTCGTGGGTGGAGCCCTCTATGGACTCGCACAACCGTTACCCTTCGTGGGTTGAAGTATCCATCAACGTGGATGTACGATACCACCACCTATCGGAACCACGCCAAAAATCTCCGTGTCTCCAATTGCGTTTGCACACTTCAATCCCATCCCTTTACATTCTTGCAAATTGCATGATTTACTTTCCACTGCTCATATACTCTTGTCATGCTTGCTTGATATGTATTGTGAATGTTTGAACTTGTGCTGAAACTCCACCTCAACTTAAAGAACTTAAAAACTGCAACTTTTCTTGCTAAGAGTCTATTCACCCCCCTCTAGACACCTCTTCTCGATCCTTTCAGTTTTGAACACCTGGCAGAGCAAAGCTGATGACTACTCAATAGTTCAGTGTGCCATGCTTTACGGCTTAGAACCGGGACTTCAACGACGTTTTGAACGTCATGGAGCATATGAGATGTTCCAGGAGTTGAAGTTAATATTTCAAGCAAATGCCCGGATTGACAGATATGAAGTCTCCAATAAGTTCTATTGCTGCAAGATGGAGGAGAATAGTTCTATCAATGAACATATACTCAGAATGTCTGGGTACCACAACCACTTGACTCAACTGGGAGTTAATCTTCTCGATGATAATGTCATTGGCAGAGTCCTTCAATCACTGCCACCAAGCTACATGAGTTTGGTGATGAACTATAATATGCAAGGGATGGATAAGACGATTCCTGAGATCTTCGCAATGCTAAAGGCTGCGGAGGTAGAAATGAAGAAGGAGCATCAAGTGTTGATGGTCAACAAGACCACCAGTTTCAAGAAAAAGGGTAAAGGGAAGAAGGGGAACTTCAAGAAGAACAGCAAGCTAGTTGCTGCTCAAGTGAAGAAACCCAAGTCTGGACCTAAGCCTGAGACTGAGTGCTTCTACTGCAAAGGAACTGGTCACTGGAAGTGGAACTGCCCCAAGTATTTGGCGAAGAAGAAGGATGGCAAAGTGAAAGGTATATTTGGTATACATGTTATTGATGTGTACCTTACTAATGCTCGAAGTAGTGCCTGGGTATTTGATACTAGTCCAGTTGCTAACATTTGCAACTCGAAACAAGGGCTACGGATTAAGTGAAGATTGGCTAAGGACAAGGTGACGATGCACGTGGGAAATGGTTCCAAAGTCGATGTGGTCGTCATCAGCACGCTACCTCTGCATCTACCTTCGGGGTTAGTATTAGACGTAAATAATTGTTGTTTGGTGCTAGCATTGAGAATGAACATTATATTTGGATCTTGTTTGATGCAAGACGGTTATTCATTTAAATTAGATAATAATGGTTGTTCTATTTATATGAGTAATATCTTTTATGGTCATGCACCCCTGATGAGTGGTCTGTTTTTACTAAATCTTGATAGTAGTGATACACATGTTCATAGTACTGAAGCCAAAAGATGCAGAGTTGATAATGATAGTGCAACTTATTTGTGGCACTGCCATTTAGGTCATATTTGTATAAAGCGCATGAAGAAACTCCATTCTGATGGACTTCTGGAATCACTTGATTATGAATCACTTGGTACTTGCGAGCCATGCCTCATGGGCAAGATGACTAAAACTCCGTTCTCCGGAACAATGGAGTGTGCAACAGAGTTATTGGAAATCATACATACTGATGTGTGTGGTCCAATGAACATTGAAGATCACGGCGGATATCGTTATTTTCTCACCTTCACAGATGATTTGAGAAGATATGGGTATATCTACTTAATGAAACATAAGTCTGAAACATTTGAAAAGTTCAAAGACTTTCAGAGTGAAGTGGAAAATCATCGTAACAAGAAAATCAAGTTTCTACAATCTGATCGTGGAGGCGAATGTTTGAGTTATGAGTTTGGACTTTATTTTAAACAAAGCGGAATAGTTTCGCAACTCACTCCACCTGGAACAGCACAGCATAATGGTGTGTCCGAATGTCTTAATCGTACTTTACTAGATATGGTGCGATCTATGATGTCTCTTACTGATTTACCGCTATCGTTTTGGGGTTATTCTTTAGAGACAGCCGCATTCACGTTAAATAGGGCACCATCAAAATCCGTTGAGACGACGCCTTATGAACTATGGTTTGGCAAGAAACCAAAATTGTCGTTTCTTAAAGTTTGGGGCTGCGATGCTTATGTGAAAAAGCTTCAACCTGATAAGCTCGAATCCAAATCAGAGAAATGTGTCTTCATAGGATACCTAAAGGAGACTGTTGGGTACACCTTCTATCACATATCCGAAGGTAAGTTATTTGTTGCTAAGAATGGATCCTTTCTAGATATGGAGTTTCTCTCGAAAGAAGTGAGTGGGAGGAAAGTAGAACTTGATGAGGTAATTGTACCTTCTCCCTTATTGGAAAGTAGTACATCACTGAAATCAGTTCCAGCGATTCCTACACCAGTAAGTCAGGAAGCTAATGATGATGATCATGAAACTTCTGAGCAAGTTACTACGAAACCTCGTAGGTCAACCAGAGTAAGATCCGCACCAAAGTGGTACGGTAATCCTGTTCTGGAAGTCATGTTACTTGACCACGACGAACCTACGAACTATGAGGAAGCGACGATGAGCCCAGATTCCGCAAAATGGCTTGAAGCCATGAAATCTGAGATGGGATCCATGTATGAGAACAAAGTATGGAATTTGGTTGACTTGCCCGATGATCGGCAGGCCGTAGAGAATAATGGATCTTCAATAAAAAGACTGACGCTGACGGTAATGTTACTATCTACAAAGCTTGACTTGTTGCGAAAGGTTTTCGACAAGTTCAAGGAGTTGACTACGATGAGACCTTCTCACCCGTAACGATGCTTAAGTCCATCCGAATCATGTTAGCAATTGCCGCTCTTTATAGCATACAAGTCATCACAATAATCATCATATATAGCAACTTTGTTCTCATAATCAATTGGAACCTCTTCCGGAATAGTGGATTCATCACAAAATAAAGTCACGACCTCTCCAAATCCACTTTCATCAATATAATCATCATAAATAGGAGGCATGCTTTCATCATAATAAATTTGCTCATCAAAACTTGGGGGGGGGGCAAAAAATATCATCTTCATCAAACATAGCTTCCCCAAGCTTGTGGCTTTGCATATCATTAGTATCATGGATATTCAAGGAATTCATACTAACAACATTGCAATCATGCTCATCATTCAAATATTTAGTGCCAAACATTCTAATGCATTCTTCTTCTAACACTTTGGCACAATTTTCCTTTCCATCATACTCACGATAGATATTAAAAATATGAAGTGTATGAGGCAAACTCAATTCCATTTTTTGTAGTTTTCTTTTATAGACTAAACTAGTGATAAAATAAGAAACTAAAAGACTCGATTGCAAGATCTAAAGATATACCTTCAAGCACTCACCTCCCGGCAACAGCGCCAGAAAAGAGCTTGATGTCTACTACACAACCTTCTTCTTGTAGACGTTATTGGGCCTCCAAGTGCAGAGGTCTGTAGGACAGTAGCAAATTTCCCTCAAGTGGATGACCTAAGGTTTATCGATCCGTAGGAGGCGTAGGATGAAGATGGTCTCCCTCAAGCAACCCTGCAACCAAATAACAAAGAGTCTCTTGTGTCCCCAACACACCCAATACAATGGTAAATTGTATAGGTGCACTAGTTCGGCAAAGAAATGGTGATACAAGTGCAATATGGATGGTAGATAAAGGTTTTTGTAATCTGAAAATATAAAAACAGCAAGGTAACTAATGATAAAAGTGAGCGTAAACGGTATTGCAATGTGTTGAAACAAGGCCTAGGGTTCATACTTTCAAGTCCTCTCAATAATAATAACATAATTGGATCATATAACTATCCCTCAACATGCAACAAAGAGTCACTCCAAAGTCACTAATAGCGGAGAACAAATGAAGAGATTATGGTAGGGTACGAAACCACCTCAAAGTTATTCTTTCCAATCAATCCATTGGGCTATTCCTATAAGTGTGACAAACAGCCCTAGAGTTTGTACTAGAATAACACCTTAAGACACAAATCAACCAAAACCCTAATGTCACCTAGATACTCCAATGTCACCTCAAGTATCCGTGGGTATGATTATATGATATGCATCACACAATCTCAGATTCATCTATTCAACCAACACATAGAACCTCAAAGAGTGCCCCAAAGTTTCTACCGGAGAATCACGATGAAAACGTGTGCCAACCCCTATGCATAGGTTCATGGGCGGAACCCGCAAGTTGATCACCAAAACATACATGAAGTGAATCACGTGGTATCCCATTGTCACCACAGATACGCACGGCAAGACATACATCAAGTGTTCTCAAATATTTAAAGACTCAATCCGATAAGATAACTTCAAAGGGAAAACTCTATCCATTACAAGAGAGTAGAGGGGGGAGAAAAGATCATAAGATCCAACTATAATAGCAAAGCTCGCGATACATTAAGATCGTACCACCTCAAGAACACGAGAGAGAGAGAGAGAGAGAGATCAAACACATGGCTACTGATGCATACCCTCAGCCCCGAGGGAGAACTACTCCCTCCTCGTCATGGAGAGCACCGAGATGACGAAGATGGCCACCGGAGAGGGATTTCCCCCTCCGGTAGGGTGCCTGAACGATTCTAGATTGGCTTTCGGTGGCTACGGAGGCTTCTGGCGGCGGAACTCTTGATCTATTGTGCTCCCCGATTGTTTTAGGGTATATGGGTATATATAGGCGGTAGAAATACATCAGGGGAGCCATGTGGGGCCCATGATGGTGGAGGGCGTGCCCAGGGGGGTGGGCGTGCCCCCCTACCTCGTGGCTTCCTCGTTGCTTTCTAGACGTATACTCCAAGTCTCCCAAGTTGCTTTCCTTCCAAAAATAACTTCTCCAGAAGGTTTCATTCTATTTCGACTCCATTTGATATTCCTTCTCTTCGAAACACTGAAACAAGGGAAAAACAGAAACTGGCACTGGGCTCTGGGTTAATAGGTTAGTCCCAAAAATCATATAAAATAGCATATAAATGCATATAAAACATCCAAGGTTGATAATATAATAGCATGGAACAATCAAAAATTGTAGATACGTTAGAGACGTATCACCCCTTTAAGGGGTCCGACCATATCAAGCCCCCAGACCGCAAAGGGCCAAGTAATGGGGATTGTTTGGAGAGCGGTAGGCGGCATATGGCTTTGGTTTGCAAAAAGCTGGCAACCGATGCAATGTTGGACCAGATGTTGTGCATCTGCTCGGGCCGTCGGCCAATAGAAACCTGTACGGAGGGCCTTGCTTACAAGGGCCCGGGCTGTGGCGTGATGGCCGCCGAGTCCAGCATGGATTTTTGCCAAAAGCTTCCGCCCTTCCTCTTCGAAGATGCACCTTTGAAGGACTCCGGTAGTGCTTTTCCTATAAAGCTCTCCCTCGTGGACCTTGTAGGCTTTAGATCGCCGCACTATGCAGCGTGCCTCATTTTGGTCCTCGGGGTAGTTCCTGCCTGGTTAGGTAGGCCAGGAATGGTTTTGTCCACAGGGCAATAATGACAATTATCACGTGGGCTGAAGGTGTTATTTCTATGGTAGAGCCTCCGATTGTGTCAGAGTATTTAGTATCTGGTGTTGCGGCCGGGTTCGGACTATTGTTACCGGTGTCCCCTTCCCATACTACGGATGGCTTAAACAGCTTTTCCAGGAAGATGTTAGGTGGGACAGGGTCGCGTTTAGCGCCGATACGGGCGAGGATATCCACCGTCTGATTGTTTTCCCGAGCCACATGGTGGAATTCAAGCCCCTCGAACCGAGCTAACATTTTGAGGACGACATTGCGATATGCCGCCATTTTCGGATCCTTGGCATTGAAGTCTCCATTTATTTGAGATATTGCGAGGTTCGAGTCCCCACGCACCTCCAGGCGTTGAATGCCCATGGAAACTGACATCCGGAGACCATGTAATAGGGCCTCGTATTCGGCTGCGTTGTTGGAGTCTGTGTATAGTATTTGGAGTACGTATTGGACTGTATCTCCGGTGGGGGACGTCAGGACGACGCCAGCCCCTAGACCAGCCAGCATTTTAGAGTCGTCAAAGTGCATGACCCAATTGGAGTACGAGCGGTACTCTTTAGGGAGTTCGGCTTCTGTCAATTCGACGACGAAATCGGCCAGTACTTGCGACTTAATGGCTCGTCATGGTCTATATGTTATGTCGAACGGGAGGAGCTCGATAGCCCATTTGGCAATCCGGCCCGTGGCATCGCGGTTGTTTATTATGTCATTGAGTGGTACTTCAGAGGCCACCGTAATTGAACACCCTTGAAAGTAGTGTCGTAATTTCTGGGATGCCATGAATACCGCGTATGCTATCTTTTGATAATGTGGGTACCGTGATTTGCATGGAGTGAGGACAGTGGATACATAATATACCGGGTTTTGAAGTGGGAATTTATGTCCGCCCGTCTCTCATTCGACGATGAGCACTGCGCTTACAACTTGGTGAGTTGCCGCTATATATAACAGCATTGGTTCGCCGACATTTCGCATGGCCAAGATTGGCTTGGTGTCCAGGATGACTTTTATTTCTTCCAATCCGGCCATGATTGCGTCCGTCCACTCGAAGTGTTCAGTGCGCCGAAGAAGGCGGTAAAGGGGGAGTGCCTTTTCTCCTAATCGGGAGATAAAGCGGCTTAAGCCCGCCACACATCCCATTAACTTCTGGATTTGCTTGAGGTCAGTTGGGATAGCCAACTGCGACAGAGCTCGGATTTTGGTTGGATTTGCTTCAATTCCTCTACTCGAGACGATAAAGCCCAGGAGCATTCCGGCGGGTACGCCGAAAACGCATTTTTCTGGATTGAGCTTAATGTCGTATGTTCGGAGATTGTCGAACGTGAGCCTCAAGTCGTCTATTAAGGAGTCGACATGTCTGGTTTTAACGACCACATCGTCCACGTATGCCTCCACTGTTTTGCCTATCTGCTTTTCCAGACATGTCTAAATCATGCGCTAATACGTTGCGCCGACGTTTTTGAGTCCGAAGGGCATTGTGTTAAAACATAAGGGGCCATATGGAGTGATAAATGCCGTTGCGGCTTGATCAGACTCCGCCATCTTAATTTGGTGGTAATCGGAGTATGCGTCGAGGAAGCACAATGAGTCGTGTCCTGTGGTAGCGTCGATAATTTGGTCGATGCGAGGGAGGGGGAAGGGATCCTTTAGGCAAGCCTTATTAAGGTCCTTGAAGTCGACGCATAGGCGCCAGGATTTGTCCTTCTTTGGTACCATCACCAGGTTTGCTAGCCAGTCCGGATGCTTTATTTCTCTAATGAATCCGGCCTCCAGTAACTTGGCTAGCTCCTCTCCCATGGCTTGTCGCTTGGGTTCGGAGAAACGCCGAAGAGTCTGCTTGACCGGCTTGAATCCTTTTATAATGTTGAGGCTATGCTTTGCCAGCCTACGTGGGATTCCTGGCATGTCTGAAGGATGCCAGGCGAATATGTCTCAATTCTCGCGCAGGAACTCCTGTAGTGCGGCGTCTATAGCGGGTTTTAACTGTGCCCCGATGGATGTTGTTTTTGTGGGGTCCGTTGGATGGACTTGGAATTTGACTATTTCATCCGCTGGTTTAAAAGAGGTGGACTTGGATCTTTTGTCTAGTATCACGTCGTCCCTGTCCACTGTGGAGCGCAGCATGGTTAATTCCTCTGCCACAAGGGCTTCAGATAATGCCTCGAGGGCCGGTGCGGCTGTTTTGTTCTCGGCGCGGAGTGCTATGTCCGGATCACTAGCTAGAGTGATGTTTCCATTGGGCCCGAGTATTTTGAGCTTCATGTACCCGTAATGGGGTATGGCTTGGAAGATCATGAATGCCTCCCGCCCTAGAAGGGCGTGGTATCCGCTACTGAACGGGGCCACTTGGAATGTAATTTCTTCGGACCTGTAATTCTCTGGAGTGCCGAATACCACATCTAGTGTGATTTTCCCAGCGCAACATGCCTCTCGACTAGGGATGATTCCTCGGAAGGTCGTGCTGCTTTGGTCAATACAATTTTTGTCTATTTCCATTTTTTGAAGAGTCTCCTCATAAATGAGGTTTAATCCGCTGCCGCCGTCCATGAGCACTTTAGTGAGCCGAAAGCCGTCCACAATTGGACTAAGGACCAAGGCGGCTGGTGCTCGTCCTATTCGGAATTTAGGTTCGTCACTGGCATTGAAGGTGATTGTCGTGTCGCTCCATGGATTTATTGCTGCCACGTGGCAGACTTCGGCAAGGCTGCGGAGTGCTCGCTTACGCCTATTATTTGAGGCGAAGGTCTCGAAGACTGTCAATACTGTATTGTTATCCACGGGAAGGTGCTCTGAGGTGTTTTGGATGAGGAGATCCTCACCGCTCTTGGCCACCTGCCGGAGTACCCAACATGCTCTAAGGCTGTGTGTTGGTATGGTATCCGCTATACTATGAATTTTGCAGGGCCCGTTAAGCTATCCCTCCTATACGGTTCCACGCCCTGTAGTGGACTTTTGCTTCTTTGTAATTGAGTCGGACGACTTATGAGAGTGCACCCTTTTTGTTCGGACTGGGGGTTTTGTCAGAGCCGGATTATCCCAAAATTTTGTTTGGGTTTTCCAGGCGCTTTCCATAGCACAGTACTTCCGTACTATGGCCGCCAAGTCAGCGAAGTGTGCTATGTCACGGTGACTTATGGTGTTGAGGATTCCCTAGTCTGTGCAATTGTTGTAAAAGAACGAAATTACGTCTTCCTCGTGACAGTCCTTGACCTTGTTCATTACAAGGAGGAATCTAGCCCAATAGTGATGTACTGTCTCTTGGGGCTCTTGCCTAATGTGGGAAAGATCATTTGTATCTGGGTGGGTGGGTGGATTTAAGTCCGGACCTTGACCCAATCTGAGACCCCAGGGCAGGGGAGTTTCCGATCTTGGAAGTTCGGGCTCCGGGATGTTGCCCCGCAGGTTCGGTATGTAGCCTGATTCTAGGTTTAGGGTTACGGCGTTGTCCTCCCGTGAGCGGGTGTCCGGCTCGGAGAGCTCGGGAATCCGGACATAGTTCGTCCTCACGATAGAGGGAGGATCGCCGCATTGCTCCTCCACCACCGCTATCTGATGGGTGACCGGCGGAGAGTCAATTTCCCTTTGGTTGGGTTTAAACCCAATCCGATCGTTGTCCATAGCGACTCCCAGAGCAGCGATGCGATCCAAGAGCTCATTCAAAGAGGAGAGCTCCATTGGATCCATCTGCTCGGTAAATTTTGAGCCAATGCGGAGGCTATTTTCGATGACCCGAGAAGTCATCGTCAGCGCAGCGGCCGAGCGGGAGGTCATGACGAAGTCGCCTAGTCGGAGAGTTTGGCCTACAGCCAGGGCTCCCCCAAAGGTGATGTTGTCCTTGACAACGAGACGAGCCATCCTTCCTTATGATGACGACACAGTGGAACTCTCAATGAAAGCACCAATATCGGTGTCAAAACCGGTGGATCTCGGGTAGGGGTCCCGAACTGTGCGTCTAAGGTGGATGGTAACAGGAGGCAGGGGACACGATGTTTACCCAGGTTCGGGCCCTCTCGATGGAGGTAAAACCCTACATCCTCCTTGATTGATCTTGATGATATGAGTATTACAAGAGTTGATCTACCACGAGATCGTAGAGGCTAAACCCTAGAAGCTAGCCTATGGTATGATTGTATCCCGTCCTATGGACTAAACCCTCCGGTTTATATAGAAACCGGAGGGGCTAGGGTTACACAGAGTCGGTTACAAGGGAGGAGATCTACATATTCGTATTACCAAGCTTGCCTTCCATGACAAGGAAAGTCCCATCCGGACATGGGACGAAGTCTTCAATCTTGTATCTTCATAGTCCAACAGTCCGGCCAAAGGATATAGTCCAGTTGTCCGGAGACCCCATAATCCAGGACTCCCTCAGCTGGGCTGGCCGATAGGCCTTGCGCTTGTTGTCCTGCTGGTTGTGCTGCTGCCAGCTTTGGGTTCGATCTTGCGGTGTCCTTACCCAGTGACAAAAGGGGCAGCAAGGCATGTATTGTATCGTTGCCATCGAGGATAAAAAGATGGGGTTTATTTCATATTGCATGAATTTATCTCTCTACATCATGTCATCTTGCTTAAGGCGTTACTCTGTTTTTAACTTAACTTAATACTCTAGATGCATGCTGGATAGCGGTCGATGAGTGGAGTAATAGTAGTAGATGCAGAATCATTTCAATCTACTTGTCACGGACGTGATGCCTATATACATGATCATGCCTAAATATTCTCATAATTATGCACAATCCTACCAATTGCTCAACAATAATTTGTTCACCCACCGTAGATGAAGGAAATATGCCCTAGAGGCAATAATAAAGTTATTATTTATTTCCTTATACCATGATAAATGTTTATTATTCATGCTAGAATTGTATTAACCGGAATCATAATACATGTGTGAATACATAGATAAACGTAGTGTCACTAGTATGCCTCTACTTGACTAGCTCGTTAATCAAAGATGGTTATGTTTCCTAACCATGAACAAGGTGTTATTATTTGATTAACGAGGTCACATAATTGGTTGAATGATCTGATTGACATGACCCATTCCATTAGCTTAGCACCCGATCGTTTAGTATGTTGCTATTGCTTTCTTCATGACTTATACATGTTCCTATGACTATGAGATTATGCAACTCCCGTTTCCTGGAGGAACACTTTGTGTGCTACCAAGCGTCACAACGTAACTGGGTGATTATAAAGGAGCTCTACAGGTGTCTCCAAAGGTAGATGTTGGGTTAGCATATTTCGAGATTAGGATTTGTCACTCCGATTGTCGAAGAGGTATCTCTGGGCCCTCTTGGTAATGCACATCACATAAGCCTTGCAAGCATTGTGACTAATGAGTTAGTTGCGAGATGATGTATTACGGAACGAGTAAAGAGACTTGCCGGTAACGAGATTGAACTAGGTATTGGATACCGACGATCGAATCTCAGGTAAGTAACATACCGATGACAAAGGGAACAACGTATGTTGTTATGCGGTCTGACCAATAAAGATCTTCTTAGGAGCCAATATGGGCATCCAGGTCCCGCTATTAGTTATTTACCGGAGATGTATCTCAGTCATGTCTACATTGTTCTCGAACCGTAGGGTCCGCACGCTTAACATTACGATGATAGTTATTATGAGTTTATGCATTTTGATGTACCAAAGTTAGTTCGGTGTCCCGGATGTGATCACGGACATGACGAGGAGTCTCGAAATGGTCGAGACATAAAGATTGATATATTGGACAGCTATATTCGGACACCGGAAGTGTTCTGGATGATTTCGGATAAAACCGGAGTGCCGGAGGGGTTACCGGAACCCCCCGGGGAAGTAATGGGCCTTATTGGGCCTGAGGGGAGAGAGAGGGCAGCAGCCCAAGAGGTGGAGCCCCCCCCTCAAGGGGAGTCCGAATTGGACTAGGAGGGGGGGCCCTTTCCCTCTCCCTCTCCCTCTCTTTCCTTCCCCCTCAAGTCTCCTAGCTGGACTAGGAGAGGGGAGTCCTACTCCTACTAGGAGGAGGACTCCTCCCCTTGGCGCGCCCCATAGGCCGGCCGGCCTCCCCCTTGCTCCTTTATATACGGGGGCAGGGGGGCACCCTAGAACACACAAGTTGATCCTTGAGATCATTCCTTAGCCGTGTGCGGTGCCCCCTGCCACCATATTCCACCTCAATCATATCGTTGTAGTGCTTAGGCGAAGCCCTGCGTCGGTAGAACATCAAGATCGTCACCACGCTGTCGTGCTGACGGAACTCCTCCTCGAAGCTTTGCTGGATCGGAGCCCGGGAATCATCATCGAGCTGTACGTGTGCTAAGAACTCGGAGGTGCCGGAGTAACGGTGCTTGGATCGGTTGGATCGGGAAGACGTACGACTACTTCCTCTATGTTGTGTCAATGCTTCCGCAGTCGGTCTGCGTGGGTACGTAGACAACACTCTCCCCTCTCGTTGCTGTGCATCACCATGATCTTGCGTGTGCGTAGGAAATTTTTTGAAATTACTACGTTCCCCAACAGTGGCATCCGAGCCTAGGTTTTATGGTTTGATGTAATATGCACGAGTAGAACACAAGTGAGTTGTGGGCGATACAAGTCATACTGCCTACCAGCATGTCATACTTTGGTTCGGCGGTATTGTTGGACGAGACAACTCGGACCAACCTTACGCGTCCGCTTACGCGAGACCGGTTCCCCCGACGTGCTTTGCACACAGGTGGCTTGCGGGCGACTGTCTCTCCAACTTTAGTTGAACCGAGTGTGGCTACGCTCAGTCCTTGCGAAGGTTAAAACGAAGTCTATTTGACAAACTATCGTTGTGGTTTTGATGTGTAGGTGAGATTGGTTCTTGCTTAAGCCCGTAGCAGCCACGTAAAACTTGCAACAACAAAGTAGAGGACGTCTAACTTGTTTTTGTAGGGCATGTTGTGATGTGATATGGCCAAGACATGATGCTAAATTTTATTGTATGAGATGATCATGTTTTGTAACCCAGTTATCGTCAACTGGCAGGAGCCATATGGTTGTTGCTTTATTGTATGCAATGCAATCGCGACGTAATGCTTTACTTTATCACTAAGTGGTAGCGATAGTTGTGGAAGCATAAGATTGGCGAGACGACAACGATGCTACGATGGAGATCAAGGTGTCGCACCGGTGACGATGGTGATCATGATGGTGCTTCGGAGATGGAGATCACAAGCACAAGATGTTGGGGAACGTAGTAATTTCAAAAAAATTCCTACGCACATGGAAGATCATGGTGATGCATAGCAACGAGGGGGAGAGTCTGATCTACGTACCCTTGTAGGTCGCAACGGAAGCGTTGACACAACGTAGAGGAAGTAGTCGTACGTCTTCTTCCCGATCCGACCGATCCAAGCACCGTTACTCCGGCACCTCCGAGTTCATGGCACACGTACATCTTGATGACGATCCCCGGGCTCAGATCCAGCAAAGCTTCGGGGAGGAGTTCCGTCAGCACGATGGCGTGGTGACGATTTTGATGTTCTACCGACGCAGGGCTTCGCCTAAGCACTACAACGATATGATCGAGGTGGAATATGGTGGTAGGGGGCACCGCACACGGCTAAGGAACGATCAACTTGTGTGTCTAGAGGTGCCCCCTGCCCCCGTATATAAAGGAGCAAGGGGGAGGCCGGCCGGCCTATGGGGCGCGCCAAGGGAGGGGGAGTCCTCCTCCTAGTGGGAGTAGGACTCCCCTTTCCTAGTCCAACTAGGAGTCTTGGGGGGAAGGAAAGAGAGGGAGAGGGAGAGGGAAAGGGGGGGCCGTGCCCTCCCCTCCTAGTCCAATTCGGACTCCCTTGAGGGGGGGCGCGCCACCTCTTAGGCTGCTGCCCTTTCTCTCCCCTCAGGCCCAATAAGGCCCATTACTTCCCCGGGGGGTTCCGGTAACCCCTCCGGCTCTCCGGTTTTCTCCGAAATCATCCGGAACACTTCCGGTGTCCGAATATAGTCATCCAATATATCAATCTTTATGTCTCGACTATTTCGAGACTCCTCGTCATGTCCGTGATCACAGCCAGGACTCCGAACTAACTTCGGTACATCAAAATGCATAAACTCATAATAACTGTCATCGTAACGTTAAGCGTTCGGACCCTATGGTTCGAGAACAATGTAGACATGACCGAGACACGTCTCCGGTCAATAACCAATAGCGGGACCCGGATGCCCATATTGGCTCCTACATATTCTACGAAGATCTTTATCGGTCAGACCGCATAACAACATACGTTGTTCCTTTTGTCATCGGTATGTTACTTGCCCGAGATTCGATCGTCGGTATCCAATACCTAGTTCAATCTCATTACCGGCAAGTCTCTTTACTCGTTCCGTAATACATCATCTCACAACTAACATATTAGTTGCAGTGCTTGCAAGGCTTATGTGATGTGCATTACCGAGAGGGCCCAGAGATACCTCTCCGACAATCGGAGTGACAAATCCTAATCTCGAAATACGCCAACCCAACATCTACTTTTGGAGACACCTGTAGTACTCCTTTATAATCACCCAGTTACGTTGTGACGTTTGGTAGCACCCAAAGTGTTCCTCCGGTAAACGGGAGTTGCATAATCTCATAGTCATAGGAACATGTATAAGTCATGAAGAAATCTATAGCAACATACTAAACGATCGGGTGCTAAGCTAATGAAATGGGTCATGTCAATCAGATCATTCAACTAATGATGTGATCTCGTTAATCAAATAACAACACCTTGTTCATGGTTAGGAAACATAACCACCTTTGATTAACGAGCTAGTCAAGTAGAGGCTTACTAGTGACACTAAGTTTGTCTATGTATTCACACATGTATTATGTTTCCGGTTAATAAAATTCTAGCATGAATAATAAACATTTATCATGATATAAGGAAATAAATAATAACTTTATTATTGCCTCTAGGGCATATTTCCTTCAGTCTCCCACTTGCACTAGAGTCAATAATCTAGATTACATAGTAATGATTCTAACACCCATGGAACCTTGGTGTTGATCATGTTTTGCTCGTGGAAGAGGCTTAGTCATCGGGTCTGCAACATTCAGATCCATATGTATCTTGCAAATCTCTATGTCTCCCACCTGGACTAGATCCCGGATGGAATTGAAGCGTCTCTTGATGTGTTTGGTCCTCTTGTGAAATCTGGATTCCTTTGCCAAGGCAATTGCACCAGTATTGTCACAAAAGATTTTCATTGGACCCGATGCACTAGGTATGACACCTAGATCGGATATGAACTCCTTCATCTAGACTCCTTCGTTTGCTGCTTCCGAAGCAGCTATGTACTCCGCTTCACATGTAGATCCCGCTACGATGCTTTGTTTAGAACTGCACCAACTGACAGCTCCACCGTTTAATGTAAACACGTATCCGGTTTGCGATTTAGAATCGTCCGGATCAGTGTCGAAGCTTGCATCAACATAACCTTTTACGGTGAGCTCTTTGTCACCTCCATATACGAGAAACATATCCTTAGTCCTTTTCAGGTATTTCAGGATGTTCTTGACTGCTGTCCAGTGATC
This sequence comes from Triticum monococcum, assembly GCA_034509565.1. Taxonomy (NCBI): domain Eukaryota; kingdom Viridiplantae; phylum Streptophyta; class Magnoliopsida; order Poales; family Poaceae; genus Triticum; species Triticum monococcum. The sequence goes on from CM067843.1 coordinate 485,032,324, forward strand.
CACTCCTGGATTACTTTGGTACCTCCCTGCTAAACTTATTGCAAGGCACACATCAGGTCTGGTACACAGCATTGCATACATGATAGAGCCTATGGCTGAAGCATAGGGAACATCTTTCATTTTCTCTCTATCTTCTGCAGTGGTCGGGCATTGAGTCTTACTCAACTTCACACCTTGTAACACAGGCAAGAACCCTTTCTTTGCTTGATCCATTTTGAACTTCTTCAAAATTTTGTCAAGGTATGTGCTTTGTGAAAGTCCAATTAAGCGTCTTGATCTATCTCTATAGATCTTTATGCCTAATATGTAAGCAGCTTCACCGAGGTCTTTCATTGAAAAACTCTTATTCAAGTATCCCTTTATGCTATCCAGAAATTCTATATCATTTCCAATCAGTAATAAGTCATCCACATATAATATCAGAAATGCTACAGAGCTCCCACTCACTTTCTTGTAAATACAGGCTTCTCCAAAAGACTGTATAAAACCAAATGCTTTGATCACACTATCAAAGCGTTTATTCCAACTCCGAGAGGCTTGCACCAGTCCATAAATGGATCGCTGGAGCTTGCACACTTTGTTAGCTCCCTTTGGATCGACAAAACCTTCCGGTTGCATCATATACAACTCTTCTTCCAGAAATCCATTCAGGAATGCAGTTTTGACATCCATCTGCCAAATTTCATAATCATAAAACGCGGCAATTGCTAACATGATTCGGACAGACTTAAGCATCGCTACGGGTGAGAAGGTCTCATCGTAGTCAACCCCTTGAACTTGTCGAAAACCTTTTGCGACAAGTCGAGCTTTATAGATAGTAACATTACCGTCAGCGTCAGTCTTTTTCTTGAAGATCCATTTATTCTTAATTGCTTGCCGATCATCGGGCAAGTCAACCAAAGTCCATACTTTGTTCTCATACATGGATCCCATCTCAGATTTCATGGCTTCAAGCCACTTTGCGGAATCTGGGCTCACCATCGCTTCTTCATAGTTCGTAGGTTCATCATGATCTAGTAGCATGACTTCCAGAACTGGATTACCGTACCACTCTGGCGCAGATCTTGCTCTGGTTGATCTACGAGGTTCAGTAGTATCTTGTTCTGAAGTTTCATGATCATTATCATTAACTTCCTCACTTATTGGTGTAGGTGTCGCAGAAACAGTTTTCTGTGATGTACTACTTTCCAATAAGGGAGTAGGTATAGTTACCTCGTCAAGTTCTACTTTCCTCCCACTCACTTCTTTCGAGAGGAACTCCTTCTCAAGAAAGTTTCCGAATTTAGCAACAAAAGTCTTGCCTTCGGATCTGGGATAGAAGGTGTATCCAATAGTTTCCTTTGGATATCCTATGAAGACACATTTCTCCGATTTGGGTTCGAGCTTATCAGGTTGAAGCTTTTTCACATAAGCTTCGCAGCCCCAAACTTTCAGAAACGACAACTTTGGTTTCTTGCCAAACCATAGTTCATAAGGCGTCGTCTCAACGGATTTTGATGGTGCCCTATTTAACGTGAATGCGGCCATCTCTAGAGCGTATCCCCAAAATGATAGCGGTAAATCAGTAAGAGACATCATAGATCGCACCATATCTAGTAAAGTACGATTACGACGTTCGGACACACCATTACGCTGTGGTGTTCCGGGTGGCGTGAGTTGTGAAACTATTCCACAGTTTTTCAAATGTACACCAAACTCGTAACTCAAATATTCTCCTCCACGATCAGATCGTAGAAACTTTTTTTTCTTGTTACGATGATTTTCAACTTCACTCTGAAATTCTTTGAACTTTTCAAATGTTTCAGACTTATGTTTCATTAAGTAGATATACCCATATCTGCTTAAGTCATCTGTGAAGGTGAGAAAATAACGATATCCGCCACGAGCCTCAACATTCATCGGACCACATACATCTGTATGTATGATTTCCAACAAATCTGTTGCTCTCTCCATAGTACCGGAGAACGGTGTTTTAGTCATCTTGCCCATGAGGCACGGTTCGCAAGTACCAAGTGATTCATAATCAAGTGGTTCCAAAAGTCCATCAGTATGGAGTTTCTTCATGCGCTTTACACCGATATGACCTAAACGGCAGTGCCACAAATAAGTTGCACTATCATTATCAACTCTGCATCTTTTGGCTTCTACATTATGAATATGTGTATCACTACTATCGAGATTCAACAAGAATAGACCACTCTTCAAGGGTGCATGACCATAAAAGGTATTACTCATATAAATAGAACAACCATTATTCTCTGATTTAAATGAATAACCGTCTCGCATTAAACAAGATCCAGATATAATGTTCATGCTCAACGCTGGCACCAAATAACAATTATTTAGGTCTAATACTAATCCCGAAGGTAGATGTAGAGGTAGCGTGCTGACTGCGATCACATCGACTTTGGAACCGTTTCCCACGCGCATCGTCACCTTGTCCTTAGCCAATCTTTGCTTAATCCGTAGTCCCTGTTTCGAGTTGCAAATATTAGCAACCGAACCAGTATCAAATACCCAGGTACTACTGCGAGCATTAGTAAGGTACACATCAATAACATGTATATCACATATACCTTTGTTCACCTTGTCATCCTTCTTATCCGCCAAATACTTGGGGCAGTTCCGCTTCCAGTGACCAGTCTGCTTGCAGTAGAAGCACTCAATTTCAGGCTTAGGTCCAGACTTGGGTTTCTTCTCCTGAGAAGCAACTTGCTTGCCGTTCTTCTTGAAGTTCCCCTTCTTCTTCCCTTTGCCCTTTTTCTTGAAACTAGTGGTTTTGTTAACCATCAACACTTGATGCTCCTTCTTGATTTCTACCTCCGCAGCTTTCAGCATTGCGAAGAGCTCGGGAATAGTCTTGTTCATCCCTTGCATATTATAGTGCATCACGAAGCTCTTGTAGCTTGGTGGCAGTGATTGGAGAATTCTGTCAATGACGCAATCATCTGGAAGATTAACTCCCAATTGAATCAAGTGATTATTATACCCAGACATTTTGAGTATATGCTCACTGACAGAACTGTTCTCCTCCATCTTGCAGCTATAAAACTTATTGGAGACTTCATATCTCTCAATCCGGGCATTTGCTTGAAATATTAACTTCAACTCCTGAAACATCTCATATGCTCCATGACGTTCAAAACGTCGTTGAAGTCCCGATTCTAAGCCGTAAAGCATGGCACACTGAACTATCGAGTAGTCATCAGCTTTGCTCTGCCAGACGTTCATAACATCTGGTGTTGCTCCAGCAGCAGGCCTGGCACCCAGCGGTGCTTCCAAGATGTAATTCTTCTATGCAGCAATGAGGATAATCCTCAAGTTACGAACCCAGTCCGTGTAATTGCTACCATCATCTTTCAACTTTGCTTTCTCAAGGAACGCATTAAAATTCAACGGAACAACAACACGAGCCATCTATCTACAATCAACATAAACAAGCAAGATACTATCAGGTACTAAGTTCATGATAAATTTAAGTTCAATTAATCATATTACTTAAGAACTCCCACTTAGATAGATATTCCTCTAATCCTCTAAGTGATCACATGATCCAAATCAACTAAACCATGTCCGATCATCACGTCAGATGGAGTAGTTTCATCGGTGAACATCATTATGTTGATCATATCTACTATATGATTCACGCTCGACCTTTTGGTCTCGGTGTTCCGAGGCCATATCTGTATATGCTTGGCTCGTCAAGTATAACCTGAGTATTCCGCGTGTGCAACTGTTTTGCACCCGTTGTATTTGAACGTAGAGCCTATCACACCCAATCATCACGTGGTGTCTCAGCACAAAGAACTTTCACAATGGTGCATACTCAGGGAGAACACTTCTTGATAATTTAGTGAGAGATCATCTTATAATGCTACCGTCAATCAAAGCAAGATAAGATGCATAAAAAGATAAACATCACATGCAATCAATATAAGTAATATGATATGGCCATCATCATCTTGTGCTTGTGATCTCCATCTCCGAAGCACCGTCATGATCACCATCGTCACCGGCGCGACACCTTGATCTCCATCATAGCATCGTTGTCGTCTCACCAATCTTATGCTTCCACGACTATCACTACTGCTTAGTAATAAAGTAAAGCATTACATCGCGATTGCATTGCAATTCAATAAAGCGACAACCATATGGCTCCTGCCTGTTGCCGATAACTCGGTTACAAAACATGATCATCTCATACAATAAAATTTAGCATCATGCCTTGACCATATCACATCACAACATGCCCTGCAAAAACAAGTTAGACGTCCTCTACTTTGTTGTTGCAAGTTTTACGTGGCTGCTACGGGCTTTAAGCAAGAACCAATCTCACCTACGCATCAAAACCACAACGATAGTTTGTCAAATAGACTCCGTTTTAACCTTCCCAAGGACCGGGCGTAGCCATACTCGGTTCAACTAAAGTTGGAGAGACAGTCGCCCGCAAGCCATCTATGTGCAAAGCACGTCGAGGGAACCGGTCTCCCGTAAGCGTACGCATAATGTTGGTCCAGGTCGTCTCGTCCAACAATACCGCTGAACCAAAGTATGACATGCTGGTAGGCAGTATGACTTGTATCGCCCACAACTCACTTGTGTTCTACTCGTGCAAATAACATCAAACCATAAAACCTAGGCTCTGATACCACTGTTGGGGAACGTAGTAATTTCAACAATTTTCCTACGCACACGCAAGATCATGGTGATGCATAGCAACGAGGGGGAGAGTCTGATCTACGTACCCTTGTAGATCGCAACGGAAGCTTTGACACAACGTAGAGGAAGTAGTCGTATGTCTTCTTCCCGATCCGACCGATCCAAGCACCGTTACTCCGGCACCTCTGAGTTCTTAGCACACATACAACTCGATGACGATCCCCGGGCTCCGATCCAGCAAAGCTTCGGGGAGGAGTTCCGTCAGCACGACGGCGTGGTGACGATTTTGATGTTCTACCGACGCAGGGCTTCGCCTAAGCACTACAACGATATGATCGAGGTGGAATATGGTGGCAGGGGCACCGCACACGGCTAAGGAACGATCAACTTGTGTGTCTAGAGGTGCCCCCTGCCCCCGTATATAAAGGAGCAAGGGGGAGGCCGGCCGGCCTATGGGGCGCGCCAAGGGAGGGGGAGTCCTCCTCCTAGTGGGAGTAGGACTCCCCTTTCCTAGTCCAACTAGGAGACTTGGGGGGAAGGAAAGAGAGGGACAGGGAGAGGGAAAGGGGGGCCGCGCCCTCCCCTCCTAGTCCAATTCGGACTCCCTTGAGGGGGGGGGCGCCACCTCTTGGGCTGCTGCCCTCTCTCTCCCCTCAGGCCCAATAAGGCCCATTACTTCCCCGGGGGGTTTCGGTAACCCCTCCGGCTCTCCGGTTTTCTCCGAAATCTTCCGGAACACTTTCGGTGTCCGAATATAGTCATCCAATATATCAATCTTTATGTCTCGACTATTTCGAGACTCCTCGTCATGTCCGTGATCACATCCGGGACTCCGAACTAACTTCGGTACATCAAAATGCATAAACTCATAATAACTGTCATCGTAACGTTAACCGTGCGGACCCTACGGTTCGAGAACAATGTAGACATGACCGAGACACGTCTCCGGTCAATAACCAATAGCGGGACCTAGATGCCCATATTGGCTCCTACATATTCTACGAAGATCTTTATCGGTCAGACCGCATAACAACATACGTTGTTCCTTTTGTCATCGGTATGTTACTTGCCCGAGATTCGATCGTCGGTATCCAATACCTAGTTCAATCTCGTTACCGGCAAGTCTCTTTACTTGTTCCGTAATACATCATCTCACAACTAACATACTAGTTGCAGTGCTTGCAAGGCTTATGTGATGTGCATTACCGAGAGGGCCCAGAGATACCTCTCCGACAATCGGAGTGACAAATCCTAATCTCAAAATACGCCAACCCAACATCTACTTTTGGAGACACCTGTAGTACTCCTTTATAATCATCCAGTTACGTTGTGACGTTTGGTAGCACCCAAAGTGTTCCTCCGGTAAACGGGAGTTGCATAATCTCATAGTCATAGGAACATGTATAAGTCATGAAGAAAGCAATAGCAACATACTAAACGATCGGGTGCTAAGCTAATGAAATGGGTCATGTCAATCAGATCATTCAACTAATGATGTGACCTTGTTAATCAAATACCAACACCTTGTTCATGGTTAGGAAACATAACCACCTTTGATTAACGAGCTAGTCAAGTAGAGGCTTACTAGTGACACTAAGTTTGTCTATGTATTCACACATGTATTATGTTTATGGTTAATACAATTCTAGCATGAATAATAAACATTTATCATGATATAAGGAAATAAATAATAACTTTATTATTGTCTCTAGGGCATATTTCCTTCACAAGATGATGATGGCCATATCATATCACTTATATTGATTACATGTGATGTTTATCTTTTTATGCATCTTATCTTGCTTTGATTGACGGTAGCATTATAAGATGATCTCTCACTAAATTATCAAGAAGTGTTCTCCCTGAGTATGCACCGTTGCCAAAGTTCGTCGTGCCCAGACACCACGTGATGATCGGGTGTGATAAGCTCTACATCCATCTACAACGGGTGCAAGCCAGTTTTTGCACACGCAGAATACTCAGGTTAAACTTGACGAGCCTAGCATATGCAGATATGGCCTCGGAACACGGAGACCGAAAGGTCGAGCGTGAATCATATAGTAGATATGATCAACATAACAATGTTCACCATTGAAAACTACTCCATCTCACGTGATGATCGGTTATGGTTTAGTTGATTTGGATCACGTGATCACTTAGAGGATTAGAGGGATGTCTATCTAAGTGGGAGTTCTTAAGTAATTTGATTAATTGAACTTAAACTCATCATGAACTTAGTACCTGATAGTATCTTGCTTGTTTATGTTGATTGTAGATAGATGGCTCGTGCTGTTGTTCCATTGAATTTTAATGCGTTCCTTGAGAAAGCAAAGTTGAAAGATGATGGTAGTAATTACACGGACTGGGTCCGTAACTTGAGGATTATCCTCATTGCTGCTCAGAAGAATTATGTCCTGGAAGCACCGCTGGGTGCCAGGCCTGCTGCTGGAGCAACGCCAGATGTTATGAACGTCTGGCAAAGCAAAGCTAATGACTACTCGATAGTTCAGTGTGCCATGCTTTACGGCTTAGAATCGGGACTTCAATGACATTTTGAACGTCATGGAGCATATGAGATGTTCCAGGAGTTGAAGTTAATATTTCAAGCAAATGCCCGAATTGAGAGATATGAAGTCTCCAATAAGTTCTATAGCTGCAAGATGGAGGAGAACAGTTCTGTCAGTGAGCATATACTCAAAATGTCTGGGTATAATAATCACTTGATTCAGATGGGAGTTAATCTTCCAGATGATTGCGTCATTGACAGAATTCTCCAATCACTACCACCAAGCTACAAGAGCTTCGTGATGAACTGAGGGAAATATACTTATGCTACTCTGCTGCATCATCCCTTCCTCTTCGGGGAAAACCAACGCAAGCTCAAGACATAGCAAGATGGATTTCTGGCGCCGTTGCCGGGGAGTCTACGCAAAAAGTAAACATACCAAGTACCCATCACAATCCCTATCTCTCGCATTACATTATTTGCCATTTTCCTCTCGTTTTCCTCTCCCCCCAATTCACCCTTGTTGTTTTATTCGCTCTCTCTCCTCCTCCCTCTCTATTTGCCTCTTCTACCCGTTTCTTGTTCGCTCGTATGGTTGGAATAGTTGTTTATTTATTACTAAACAGAGAACCTAAGATATATGGATCCTCATCCGCTTGCCAATCTTTTTAAGGGATCCAATTATGATGAACCGATTCGTAGTGATTTGGATGCACTAGGTTATCTTTATAAGCTATTGCCTGAAATCCGTAAATCTGAAAATCGCGATGAAGTGGTTTATGAAGTAACTCATGATAGATCTTTGAATAAAAAGCATGATTGCAATGATTTTATTATAAATTCTCTTGATGTCAATTGTGCTAATAAGATGCAAAACCCTAAGCTTGGGGATGCTAGTTTTGCTATGTCTACTACTTGTTGCAATGATTATGATTGTGGTGATTCTTCTTATGATCTTGAAAATTTATTTAAACCCCATGATGAATATGAGATTGATAATAGTGTTTGAAATATTATTGAAATTAGGTTTGGAAGAGTGTCAACTCTAGATCCCACATATTTGGAGAATGTTCAATCTTATGAAAATCTTGATAAAAGTGGGTTTGGAGAAGTCATGACTTTAGTAAATGTTAATCCCACTATTTTGGAAGAGTGTCAACTTTGCATGCATGTGGATCATGTTGAAAATATTGTATGTGATAGCTATTTTTTTGAATTTGCTTATGATCCTACATGTAATTACTATGAGAGAGGAAAATATGGTTGTAGAAATCTTCATGTTACTAAATTACCTCTCGTTATGTTGAGATTGCTATTGTTTCTTTCCGCTTCCTTGCATATGCTAGTTTTTGCTTGCCTTGACAATTTGTTTGCCTATAAGATGCCTATGCATAGGAAGTATGTTAGACTTAGATGTGTTTGTATTATGCTTTTATGATGCCCTCTTTGTGCTTCAATTCTTGTCTTTCATGTGAGCATCATTAAAATTATCAATGCCTAGCTAAGAAGGCTTTAAAGAAAAGCGCTTATTGGGAGACAACCCAATATTTTTCCTTGCTGTTATTTAATAAATAAATTATTTAGCCTCTGTTTTGGTTGTGTTTTTTGTGTTTAATTAGTGTTTGTGCCAAGTAGAACCGTTGGGAAGACTCGGGGAAAGTCCTGTTGAACTTGCTGTAAAAAAACAGAAACTTTAGTGCTCACGAGAAATGCTGTCATTTTTATTTGAAGAGTGCTATTTAGTTAATTATTTTTGAAGATAATTAATATATACATTCCTCACGTTCAGGAATTTATTTTAGAATTTTTGGGGTTCCATATTTTTCGCTAGCTACAGATTACTACAGACTGTTCTGTTTTGACAGATTCTGTTTTTCGTGTGTTGTTTGCTTATTTTGATGAATCTATGGCTAGTAAAATAGTTTATAATCCATAGAGAAGTTGGAATAAAGTAGGTTTAACACCAATATAAATAAAGAATGAGTTCATTACAGTACCTTGAAATGGTCTTTTGTTTTCTTTCGCTAACGGAGCTCACAAGTTTTCTATTTTGAGTTTTGTGTTGTGAAGTTTTCAAGTTTTGGGTGAATTCTTTTGATGGATCATGGAACAAGGAGTGGGAAGATCCTAAGATTGGGGATGCCCATGGCACCCCCAATATAATCCAAGGACACCAAAAAGTCAAAGCTTGGGGATGCCCCGGAAGGCATCCCCTCTTTCGTCCACTTCCATCGGTAATTTACTTGGAGCTATATTTTTATTCACCAACATGATATGTGTTTTGCTTGGAGCGTCTTGTATTATTTTTGTCTTGGTTTGTTAGTATGCCACAATCATCCTTCCTGTACACACCTTTTGAGAGAGCCATACATGAATTAAAATTTGATAGAATACTCTATGTGCTTCACTTATATCCTTTGAGCGAGATAATTTTGCTCTATGTGCTTCACTTATATCTTTTGAGCTAGATAATTTTGCTCTATGTGCTTCACTTATATCTTTTGAGCTAGATAATTTTGCTCTATGTGCTTCACTTAGATCTTTTAGATCACGGTGGTGGATTCATTTTAAAGAAACTATTGATCTCTCATGCTTCACTTAAATTAATTTGAGAGTCTCTTAATAGCATGGTAATTTGCCTAATAATAATATGCTTGGTATTCAAGATTTGTGAAACTTTCTTTTGAGGGTGTTGAATACTAAGAAAAGATTGAAGCATGATAATTGTTTTGAGATATGGAGGTGATAATATTAAAGTCATGCTAGTTGAGTAGTTGTGAATTTAAAGAATACTTGTGTTGAAGTTTGTGATTCCTGTAGCATGCACGTATGGTGAACCGTTATGTGATGAAGTTGGAGCATGATTTATTTATTGATTGTCTTCCTTATGAGTGGTGGCCGGGGACGAGCGATGGTCTTTTCCTACCAATCTATCCCCCTAGGAGCATGCGCGTAATACTTTGCTTTGATAACTTCTAAATTTTTGCAATAAGTATATGAGTTCTTTATGACTAATGTTGAGTCCATGGATTATACGCACTCCCACCCTTCCACCCTTGCTAGCCTCTCTAATACCGCACACCTTTCACCGGTATCATAGACCTACCTTGTACCTTCCTCAAAACAGCCACCATACCTACCTATTATGGCATTTCCATAGCCATTCCAAGATATATTGCCATGCAACTTTCCACCATCTAGTTCATCATGACACATCCATCATTTTCATATTGCTTAGCATGATCATGTAGTTGACATAGTATTTGTGGCAAAGCCACCGTTCATAATTCTTTCATACTTGTCACTCTTGCTTCATTGCATATCCCGGTACACCGCCGGAGGCATTCATATAGAGTCATACTTTGTTTTAGTATCGAGTTGTAATCATTGAGTTGTAAATAAATAGAAGTGTGATGACAATCATTCAATAGAGCATTGTCCCAAAAAAGAGAAAGGCCAAAGAAAAAAAGAAGGCCCCAAAAAATATAAATAAATAAAAAAGGGGCAATGCTACTATCCTTTTTTTCCACACTTGTGCTTCAAAGTAGCACCATGATATAGCAAGTCTCATATATTGTGCTTCAAAGTAGCACTATGTTCTTCATATAGAGAGTCTCATATGTTGTCACTTTCATATACTAGTGGGAATTTTACGTTATAGAACTTGGCTTGTATATTCCAATGATGGGCTTCCTCAAATTTCCCTAGGTCTTCGTGAGCAAGCAAGTTGGATGCACACCCACTAGTTTCTTTTGTTGAGCTTTCATACATTTATAGCTCTAGTGCATCCGTTGCATGGCAATCCCTACTCACTCACATTGATATCTATTGATGGGCATCTCCATAGCCCGTTGATACGCCTAGTTGATGTGAGACTATCTTCTCCTTTTTGTCTTCTCCACAACCACCATTCTATTCCACCTATAGTGCTATATCCATGGCTCACACTCATGTATTGCGTGAAGATTGAAAAAGTTTTGAAAAAGTTAGAGTATGAAACAATTGGTTAGCTTGTCATCGGGGTTGTGCATGATTTAAATATTTCGTGTGGGGAAGATGGAGCATAGCCAGACTATATGATTTTGTAGGGATAACTTTCTTTGGCCATGTTATTTTGAGAAGACATAATTGCTTTGTTAGTATGCTTGAAGTATTATTATTTTCTATGTCAATATAAACTTTTGTCTTGAATCTTTCTAATCTGAATATTCATACCACAATTAATAAGATTCGCATTGAAATTATGCCAAGTAGCACTCCTCATCAAAAATTCTCTTTTTATCATTTACCTACTCGAGGACGAGCAGGAATTAAGCTTGGGGATGCCTGATACATCTCCAATGTATCTATAATTTTTGATTGCTCCATGCTATATTATCTACTGTTTTGGACTATATTGGGCTTTATTTTCCACTTTTATATTATTTTTGGGACTAACCTATTAACCGGAGGCCTAGCCCAGAATTGTTGTTTTTTGCCTATTTAAGTGTTTCGGATAAACAGAATATCAAACGGAGTCCAAACGGAATAAAATCTTCGGAAACATTATTTTCTCACCGAACGTGATCTAGGAGACTTGGACCCTACCGCAAGGGATCAAAGAGGTGGTCACGAGGGTGGGGGGCGCCCCCCTAGAGCGTGCCCCCTACCTCGTGGCCCCTCGGTGCTCGACCGACATACTCCTTCCTCCTATATATACACACGTACCCGCAAACGATGAGAACAGGAGCCAAAAACCTAATTCCACCGCCGCAACTTTCTGTATCCACGAGATCCCATCTTGGGGCCTATTCCGGAGCTCCGCCGGAAGAGGGCCGTCATCACGGAGGGCTTCTACATCATCCTAGCCCCTCCGATGAAGTGTGAGTAGTTTACCTCAGACCTTCGGGTCCATAGTTAGTAGCTAGATGGCTTCTTCTCTCTCTTTGAATCTCAATACAAAGTTCTCCCCCTCTCTTGTGGAGATCTATTCGATGTAATCTTCTTTTTGCGGTGTGTTTGTTGAGATCGATGAATTGTGGGTTTATGATCAAGTCTATCTATGAATAATATTTGAATCTTCTCTGAATTCTTTTATGCATGATTGGTTATCTTTGCAAGTCTCTTCAAATTATCTGTTTGGTTTGGCCAACTAGATTGGTAGTTCTTGCCATAGGAGAAGTGCTTAGCTTTGGGATCGATCTTGCGGTGTCCTTACCCAGTGACAGAAGGGGCAACAAGGCACGTATTGTATCGTTGCCATCGAGTATAACAAGATCGGATTTATTTCATATTGCATGAATTTATCTCTCTACATCATTTCATCTTGCTTAAGGCGTTACTCTGTTTTTAACTTAATACTCTAGATGCATGCTAGATAGTGGTCGATGAGTGGAGTAATAATAGTAGATGCAGAATCGTTTCGATCTACTTGTCACGAAATTGATGCCTATATACATGATCATGCCTTGATATTCTCATAATTATGCACAATTCTATCAATTGCTCAACAGTAATTTGTTCACCCACCGTGGAATACTTATGCTCTTGAGAGAAGCCACAAGTGAAACCTATGGCCCCCGGGTCTATTCTCATCATATCAATCTCCATCACTTTTATATTGTTTTACTATTTACTTTGCCTTTACTTTTTACTTTGCATCTGTATATCAAAAATACCAAAAATATTCTATCTATCAGATCTCACTCTCGTAAGTGACCGTGAAGGGCTTGACAACCCCTAATCGCGTTGGTTGCGAGTAGCTATCGCTTTGTGCAGGTACGAGGGACTTGAGCATGGGCTCCTACTGGATTGATACCTTGGTTCTCAAAAACTGAGGGAAATACTTACGCTACTCTGCTGCATCATCCCTTCCTCTTCGGGGAAAGCCAACGCAAGCTCAAGACGTAGCAATGTCTTTCATGTACTTTGCATAAGGGGCCATCTTTAAGATATCAGTTAAACGAGTGCACAAAAAGATTGGCCTAATCATTCTGCAAAGCGTTCAAATTATTCATCATCTTTCTTCTTAGTTGATTTAGGTGGAAGGGGCATAGGTTTTTGAACCCATGGTTCTCTTTCCTTACCATGTTTCTAGCAACAAAGTCTCTTTTATCGTATATTTTATTCTTGGGTTGTGGGTTATTAAGATCAATAGCTGGTTCTATTTCAACATCATTATATGGTTCTTTATCATTTGTTTGAGTGTCTTCATGAACCTCATCATTATCTTTTTCATTATCAGTAGGTGAGTGTTCATTTCCAGATTGAGTTTTAGCATCAGAAATATAAACATTATTATCATTATCAGGAGGCTTTTCTACTTCTGGTTCACTAGAGGCATGCGAAGTCCTATCGTTTTTCTTTTTCTTCTTCTTTTTATAAGGACTAGGTGCATCAGCGTTAATTCTTTGAGATTCTTGTTCAATTCTTTTAGGTTGTCCCTCAAGATAAAGTGGTTCCTGAGTCATTCTACCTCCTCTAGTCATTACTCTGGCAGCATGATCACTCATATTATTGTTCATTTCATCAAGAAATTCTTTTTGAGATTTAGCAACTTGTTCTAGTTGAGTTTGAACCACATAGAGGCATGCTTTCCTACACCTCTAACATCATTGGTAATTCTAAATAGCAAGTCACTGAAGTGAGCAATCATATAAGAGTTGTATTTCAATTGTTTCATAATTTGCATTGAAGTTATCTTGTTTTCTAATGTAGTTGTCAAACTCATAAAGGCGTTGACTAAGATGCATATTGTAAGGATTATCATTGCATTGAATTTCATTAAATAATTTCCCTCCACCACCTTAGATGGTGCTGGTGTATCGAGCCCATGTATTTCTTCAATAGGAGGTAAAATTTTGGCATCCACAGCTTTAATACCTTTTTCCTGCATACATTTCTTTGCCTCGTGCGTATCTTCGGGACTGAGATATAAGATACCCCTCATCTTCAGAGTGGGTTTAGGCGGTGGTTCGGGAAGAGCCCAATCATCATAATTTTAAATCTATTATTGAATCATTCTTCAGCTTGTTCAACAGTTCGTTCCCTGAAAACACAACCACCACAACTATCTAGGAAGTCCCTAGAAGCATCGGTTAGTCCATTATAGAAGATATCGAGTACTTCATTTTTCTTAAGAGGATGATCATGCAAAGCATTAAGCAATTGGAGAAGCATCCCCCCAAGCTTGTGGGAGACTCTCTTCTTCAATTTGCATAAAGTTAAATATTTCCTGTAAAGCAGCTTGTTTCTTATGATCAGGAAAATATTTTTTAGAGAAGTAGTAAATCATATCCTGGGGACTACACACACAACCAGGAGCAAGAGTATTATACCAAGTCTTAGCATCACCCTTTAATGAGAACAGAAATAATTTTAGAATGTAACAGTAGCGAATTTTCTCATCATGAGCAAAAAGGGTGGATATGTCATTCAACTTAGTAATATGTGCGACAATAGTTTATGTTTCGTAACCATGGAAAGGATCATATTCAAACAAAGTAATTAACTCTGGGCCGACATAGAATTCATAATCCTTATCATCAACAAAGATAGGTGAAGTAGCAAACTTAGGATCACATTTCATTCTAGCATTCAAAGATTTTTCTTTCATTTGCATAATAATTTCTTAAGATAATCTCTATCACCACAAGCAAGAAAGTCTCCAGTTGTGTCCTCATCCATAACATAACCTTCTGGTATCTTAGGCAATTTTCATATCTAGGAGGAGTAGGTCTAATAGGTGTTTCAAGATTTTCAGTTTCAATAATTTTATCAGTTTTAGCATTCTCAAGAGCTTTAGTTCTAGCAAGTTCTTCATAAAGAAATTCACCTAGTGGCACATTATCATCATGCAAGGTACGAGCATCATCATGTGTATCATCCATAGCAGAAGTAGCATCATCAATGACTTGCGACATAATACGATTAATAACATGTGGTGGTGTTGCAAGTCTACTCAAAACAGAAGGTGAATCAAGTAAAGAGTGTGATGGAAGTTCCTTACCTCCCCTCGTCCTAGAGGGAACAATCTTGAGTTTAGTATCCTTCTGATTCTTCATAGTGATAATTGGATAATAATCCCAAGTCACTCAACAAATATAGCTATGCTCCCCGGCAACGACGCCAGAAAAAGGTCTTGATAACCCACAAGTATAGGGGATCGCAACAGTTTTCGAGGGCAGAGTATTCACCCCAAATTTATTGATTCGACACAAGGGGAGCCAATGAATATTTGCAAGTATTAGCAGTTGAGTTGTCAATTCAACCACACCTGGAGATTAATTATCTATAGCAAAGTGATCTGTAGCAAAGTAGTATGATACTTTTGATAGTAGTAGCAATAGCAATAGTAACAGTAACAGTGATAGCAATGGTTTTGTAGCAAGTGTAACAGTAACATCAGTAGTAGTAACTTAGTAGAAACAGTATAAGAGAAATTCGTAGGCATTGGATCGGTGAATTCTTTGGATGATATTCATCATATAATAGTCATAACCTAGGGCAATATGGCACTAGCTCCAGTTCATTAATATAATGTAAGCACGCATTCCGTAAATAGCCATATGTGCTTATGGAAAGAACTTGCATGACATCTTTTGTCCTACCCTCCAATGACAGCGGGGTCCTAATAGAAACTAAGGGATATTAAGGCCTCCTTTTAATAGAGTACCGGAACAAAGCATTATCACATAGTGAATACATGAACTCCTCAAACTACGATCATCATCAAAAAGTATCCCGACTACTGTGGCACCCGGACCCAAAGTGACAAGCATGAAGAAAATAGATATAATGGTGATAACATAAACGGTTCAGATCTGAAATCATGGCACCCGGACCCAAAGTGACAAGCATGAAGCATGGCAAAGTCATAGCAACATCAATCTCGGAACATAGTGGATAATAGGGATAAAGCCCTAACAAAATTAACTCGACTACATGATGAATCTCATCCAACTCCTCACTGACCAGCGAGCCTACGAAGGAATTACTCACTCCCGGTTGGGAGCATCATGGAATTGGCGATACACAATGGTTGATGATGACGAACATAGAAGATCCCCCTCTTCGAAGCCCCAAACAGACTCTAGATGTGGCTTCCCGATGAAGAATGGGAGGTGGCGGTGGCTTTGTCTTGTGAAATGCGATAATTCTTTCTCTCATACTTTTTTCTCTGAAAATGTGAATTTATAGCATTGGAATCAGGGTCTGCGGGGCTAATAGGTGGGGACAACCCACCTGGGCGCGCCAGGAGGGGGTGCCCTGGTGGGTTATGCCCACTGACGGTGTCCTGGACTAGGGGGTACTCACCAGGTCGTCTCCCGATCAATTAGATTGGGCTGATGACCCCATGGCCGCATACTCATGGGCCAGTTCGGACAACCCTTGCCGCATATAAGGAAGACTCCACAAGACTTGGCGCCCAAGACAAGGACTCCTCTAAACCCTAGGCCTATGGTGCATATATAAACCGAGGCCAGGCTAGTCAATAGACAATATCTCTTATTCATTACCATCTCGTGGTAGACACATGTACTCTGTACTATCCCCATATGAATACAATCAAAAGCAGGACGTAGGGTTTTACCTCCATCACGAGAGCCTAAACCTGGGTAAAATCCGTGTCCATGTTACCATCGCTCCAAGACGCCTAGCTTAGGACCCCTACTACGAGATCCGCCGGTTTTGACACCGACATTGATGCTTTCATTGAGAGCCTTCTAGGTGTTGTCACGGATCGACGGCATAAATCGGGTGTTATGATTTCAATTCAATCTATTTTTTCTACATCAAAATTCCTTTGCAATTATTGCGTGTAGTCTTGCGCTATTTTTGTTTGCAGATTAATTTTAATCTATAGCCATGGCGGGCGATCCGAATATAGCAGGCGGGTCGAGGCCTCCATCGGATGCCTTCGTAGAGATACCAGCGGCCGGCCTTGCGTGACGTACACTGTGCTAGGTCCCAAGGAGTACAGGCCAAGATCGAGCAAACACATGCAGCGCCAAGGACAATCCCGCATAGGCGTCGGCCATCAAGGGATTTCTTTCCTTTTCTTTATCCTCTTTCTTTTTAATTCAGCACATAGATGTCGCTTTCATGCACTAGTACTATGAAGAGGCAGTATTTCCCTCTATCGTATGACCAACTTAATCAAGTGCTAGTTTTTGCAGCATGATTTTTTAAATCTAGCTGATGAACAGTGCTATCTATCTTTGCATCAAGGGGCGTTTCGTCGATGCACCTTTATCTACGGTTGGACGAACATATGCATGCGCAGCAGCGCGGCGGCGGCGGACGGTCCAGCCAAAGAAATCATGCATGTTGAGAAGATAGTGCGGGGCTGTGCACCGATCAGAGCTTGGCTCGATGGCAGCACACCACAGGGAGATTTGTTTTTCCCCTTTTTATTATTCAATCCCCACCTAGTCGATTGCCGGTTCCTCATTACTTTTGTTGACAAGTACGCAAAACAAAATGACTACTAAGTATAGTGAGGACTATTTTCGCAGCATGTTCAGTACGGATCAGTTCATACGTTTGCTTTGGTCTGCTAAGGTCGTCGCCGCCGGTGAACAGGTTTTATCTTTCCCTAACTATTCGGTTAGCTCCTAAAATTATTGCACACAGAATATTTTCTGTTGTTTTGCACTGCATTATTTTTGCAGAGATATTTTTCCGACACATGTGCACGGTGATGGTCTGGCCAGCCTCTCGCCATCACCTAGGCCAGCCGACCTATGTCGACATCGCCGTGCCACAACGTCGTCATACCATCGAGCCGACCTCGACAATCAACCGGACTATTCGCTTCACATATATTAATTGTGCACATTTTTTCACTATTATTATTTCTTGGTTACACTACTTTGTGTGTGCAGGCAATCTATCTAGGTTGGGCCGCGCTAACACCTCGGCAAGGCGATATCATCGTCTCGCCGACATTGACCAAGTCATGACGTCGCGTCGACGCGTGTCCCTGTGTCAATTTTTTCACATTGCGGCTCCGCCGGGCCGACCTCGACGCTCAGGCCATATCTCTTTCATTATTTACTTCACTTATATTAATTAAGTAGAAGAATTTTTTTTATATTATCTATCATTACTTTTGGTTGGCACTATTTTATCTGTGTAGACAATCGACTTAGACTGAGCCGCGCTGTCTCCTCCGTCGACCAAATTCTGTTGTCACCTTGGCGCGCTGCCCTTTGTTGGCAACCCCGCGTCATCGCTTCACCAACCAAGCTACTCAGCCGGAGACTCCGGTGTCACCCGCCGACCTACTCCATCACTGCGGCGGGACTGGGGGCTTCACCTTTTTGGAGTGCCGAACTCTCCGCTCGGCCACCTCGGGACCAGCCTGGGGGCTGGAACCTTGCCCCGCATCAAGCTCGGACCGCGTCATCAATGCCGAACACATTAACCAGCTAAGTCGCTTTCTGCTCAAAGTTTTAAATTTTGTTCGGTTCGACCAAGCATTATACCTTTTTGGTAAAAAGTTGTATGTGAAAAACTTAGTTGTCAAAACTTTGTTTGTGACGCACAAATTCAAATACCCCATTTACTTGGGCGATTCCTTCATGAAGCTTTTCCTCTTGCATATGATTATACTTATACGGCTTCGTTCCTTGTTCGTGTATTACGCCACAATATGCACCATATTGACTTAAGTGTTCCGCATGCTGGGTTGCCTGGCTCCTGTGCTTACCCCTACGTTCCCGATTGTTTGGCTAGGAAGTAAAGGGAGCACCTCTGCGATTGTCACGACCGGGTCATCCGAGCTCTGACCTCAGACTGGGTGAAGCCGAAAGCTAGCGCTCTTATTGTTTTCAATCATGGTCAGCACACAACGGAACTCATGAGTACCAAAAATCTATTGCACAAGTCTCATATAATAATGAGCACCGAAGGAAGGTATCGGTGGGGGTACTATTTTCTTCGAAGATGCTTCTTACACTTCGTCAGTAATATAGCTTAAGTTCCCTGAGTGCGCTTTGTCTGTTACAGCCTTATGGCCTGATTGCCTGGTCATCGGAAACACCATCCATACTCTCGACAGGTGGAGTACATGACACTTTTCGGCCCTTGGCCGAAGAGGGAGAAGCCGACGGTCGGTTAAGACGCGTTTAAAGTTCGGGTGAACACAGATATGATATAAGTACTTCGGTACATACAATCATTATACATAAAATTATTTTACCCAAATCACTCGGGGGCTATTAAAATTAGATGAGTTGTTTTATAGTAAATGTGTTTTCTTCTTGGTCGTTGCAAAGTTTTTTTCTACCACTCCTTTTTCGACTCGAGTTTATGGTCAATAGCCGGATAGCCTGTCTTCTCTCTGAAAGCCGCTTGAGTTTAGTTTGCTAAACTGACCTCAGAGAAGTACTCCGCCTTTGGGATAAGGAGCTTGAAGCCGTAGGCTGACACGCGTGAAGTCTTGAGATCAGATGTGTCATGTTAAAGCACGACAAACGCACAATTTTTTTCTTCCAATTTTCGGATTGGCACCGGACACTTGATCTTGTTCGGACGTCAAGTTTTTACTCACTTTTTTGGTTTTCCAAGCTTATGGCACTTTCAAATTATTTGTGTGTTTTCAGCACAAGTGTCGCAGTGCAACACCGGACACCTTTAGAGATTCGGCAAAAACATTCTCGGATATTGCTATATATGCATCGGTTTCGAATTGTGTCTTCGGTCAATAGTTGGGTTGCCCGGCTCCTTCGCTTGCCTCGTAAGTTCCGCTTTGTTCGGCTAGGTGTGCAAAGGGAGAACCACTGCGATTGTGCTTCCAGCTCACATGGTTAAGCACCTCAGTGGAGAAAGCCGAAAACCGACTGCCACAATAAGCGTAAACTGGTCAGCGATCCGATGACTGTGTTAAATGACGGGCCATTCATAACATTGGCCGAAGTGTTTATGGCTTGACCTCGACTGTCACCGAACACTACCGGGAGCTAGTAACTGGCCTCCCAAACTAAATCCTCAATATTTTGCTCTTACATTAGAACTGAGGTTTCATGATCATGCTTAGCATGACAACCCAAAGAAAGGAACCGATAGCGGGACTATTTTCTTTGGAATACATCTCTTATGTTAAACAGTAATATAACATATCTCTCTGCGTACCTTTGTTTACAAAATCGTATGGCCAGATTGCCTTGTTTGTCGTAAATCTTTGCCCTCATAAAGGCTTTATAAAGTAGAACAAACACTCCTCGACTACTGGCCGAGGAGGTGGAAGCAGATGGTCGATCAACAAAATTTTGTACAACGCAGATCCGAGCATTAATGATGTAACGTCCTTGGATACATAGAGTCATTACACATAATTTGTGATTTTACTATGGATATAGATCCTTAATTCGGCCACCCGTGCCCGCATTAAGGCTCAGGGGCTACTGGGCTTCACACTTATTATTTACAAATATTAAAGGGGCACATCGATCCCCTGATCTGGTGTTGCCACCAGACCAGTGTCTCGGGGGCTACTGTATTGCATGTCCAATGTAGAAAATTTTAAGTGCAATACAGTTTACGAGGAGATTTTGATCTTCAGGTTGGTTGGCCGCACCCAACCTGAGGCTCGAGCACTAATTACGCCGCTTTTTGTGTCCTGAAGTATTCTGCCGAGCTAGGAGTTGATCCTTAGGACGATTTTGCAAATCAACCTGAGTCTCAGTGGCTACTGGGATTAGCGGTCTTATGTCATCCTTCAGGTGCATCTCGGGTTTTAGACCGATACACACCTTGACGGCTACATGCTATATATCTCGGCAGAGAATAAATTGCACTAATCAAAAATACTGACAAAAAATCGACCCACAGTCGGGGTGGTGCACCACCTCAGAAGCAGTCCGGCATAAAGCTTGGGCGCTAGTGGCTGGCTCCATAGAGGGCATTTCCGGCATTAAGCTCGGCTAAACTCCTTCAACTTTTTTGAACCAAGGTGATTTATGACACCTCGGATGTAGTCCAGCGTTGGAGCTCGGATACAGTCCAACGTTGGAGCTTGGACATAGTCCGGCATTGGAGCTTGGATACATTCCGGCATTGGAGCTCGGAAAGCGGTCCGGCGTTGGTGCTTGGCTGCAAAAGATACCTCAAATGCAGTCCGGCGTTGGAGCAAGGATGCAAGAGGACACCGCCGCACGGGGACAACTTCAAACCCGAGGTGGGCATGAAAATAACAAGGCGTTGATAAAGGCCAGAAACTTAAAGGGGCTCCTCGGGTACCCGACGTGTAAACTCTTCGGATGCACTTTGGCGATCCTCAAGATCAAAGATGGGAATATTTGTTGAACCAGTTTTCAAGACCGACGACCGAAGATGAAGAACAGTTTGGAAGAATCGGGGAGCATCCCCAACTTGAAGACCAATTCAGGGGGCTATTGACGGTGTCCTAGACTAGGGGGTACTCACCACGTCGTCTCCTGATCAGTTAGATTGGGCCGATGACCCCATGGCCGCATACTCATGGGCCAGTTTGGACAACCCCTGCAGCATACAAGGAAGACTCCACAAGACTTGGCACCCAAGACAAGGAATCCTCTAAACCCTAGTGAGGGAGTCCTGGATTAGGGGGTGTCCGGATAGCCGGACTATACCTTCGAACGGACTCCTGGACTATGAAGATACAAGATTGAAGACTTCGTCCCGTGTCCGAAAGGGACTTTCCTTGGCGTGGAAGGCAAGCTTGGCAATATGGATATGTAGATCTCCTACCATTGTAACTGACTCTGTGTAACGCTAGCCCTCTCCGGTGTCTATATAAACCGAAGGGTTTTAGTTCGTAGGAAGAACAACAATCATACCATAGGCTAGCTTCTAGGGTTTAGCCTCCTTGATCTCGTGGTAGATCTACTCTTGAACTACCCATATCATCAATATTAATCAAGCAGGACGTAGGGTTTTACCTCCATCGAGAGGGCCCGAACCTGGGTAAAAACATCGTGTCCCTTGTCTCCTGTTACCATCCGCCTAGACGCACAGTTCGGGACCCCCTACCCGAGATCCGCCGGTTTTGACACCGACATTGGTGCTTTCATTGAGAGTTCCTCTATGTCGTCACTTTTAGGCCCGATGGCTTCTCTGATCATTAACAGCGATGCGATCCAGGGTGAGACCTTTCTCCCTGGACAGATCTTCGTATTTGGGGACTTTGCACTGTGGGCCAATTTGCTTGGCCATCTGGAGCAGATCAAAAGCTACGCCCCTGGCCATCAGGTCAGATTTGGAAGTTTGAGCTACACGGCCAACCTCCGCAGAGACTTGATCTTTGACGGATCCGAGCCGCAGCCGAGCGCGCCGCACTGTCACGATGGGCATGATCTAGCTCTGCCGCCAAACAGTGCCCTGGAGGCCGCACCCGCATCAGCCCCGACCCTTAATTCGGAGCCAACTATGCCAATCGAGGATGGGTGGTTGGACACCGCCTCGGGGGCTACAATCTCTACGGTGATCGAGCCGAACACAATCCCTATTCTCTGCGAAGCCCGTGACTCCAAGGAGCCGGACTCCTCTCCAGACTCCGAGCCCTTCGCGCCCCTACCGATCGAACCCGATTGGGCGCCGATCATGGAGTTCACCGCCGCAGACATATTTCAGCACTCGCCCTTCGGCGATATTCTTAATTCACTAAAGTCTCTCTCTTTATCAGGAGAGCCCTGGCCGGACTATGGTCAGCAAGGTTGGGATATGGATGATGAAGAAATTCAAAGCCCACCCACCACGCACTTCATAGCCACTTTCGATGATTTAACCGACATGCTCGACTTCGACTCCGAAGACATCGACGGTATGGATGCCGATGTAGGAGACGATCAAGAACCAGTGCCTATAGGGCACTGGAAAGCCACCTCATCGTATGATATATACATGGTGGACACCCCAAAAGAAGGCAATGGCGATGGAACAGCGGAGGATGACCCCTCCAAGAAGCAGCCTAAGCGCCGGCGTCAGCGGCGCCGCTCTAAATCCCGCCAGAGCAAAAACGGTGATTCCGGCATAGGAGATAATAACTCCCCGGACAGTGCCGAAGACAACCACCTCCAGCAAGATTCAGCACAGGAGGATGGAGAAGCCAGCCCTCATGAGAGAGCGGCAGACAGAGAGGTCGAGGACAATAATTATATGCCTCCCTCCGAAGATGAGGCAAGCCTCGACAATGATGAATTTGTCATACCGGAGGATCCTATCGAACAAGAGCGTTTCAAACGCAGGCTTATGGCCACGGCGAGCAGCCTCAAGAAAAATAGCAACAACTTAGAGCTGATCAAGATTTGCTAGCCGACAGATGGACTGAAGTCCTTGCGGTCGAAGAGTATGAACTCAAACGCCCCTCCAATCGCTACCCAAAGCGTAGGTTGCTACCCTGATTAGATGAGGTAGCACCTAAACCTACATCACCAGCGCATGATGCAGCCGACCGGCCACCCCGTGGCCACGACAGAGAGGCCTCTTGGCCCTCCACTCAAGCCGCACCCCGGCGCCGCTCAAAAAATACCAAGGCACGGGAAAATGCGCCAGACCTGCGAGATATATTGGAGGACAAGGCAAGGCAAACAAGATCGATCTATGGATCGCGTGGGCGCCCCACAGCACAAGTCGGTAATTGTCACTCCGGATACAGTAAATCCGGCCGGGCCGAACACAGTAGACAAAGCTCGTTTGAGCTGCGTCGTGATATAGCCAAATACAGAGGCACCGCACACCCACTATGCTTCACAGATGAAGTAATGGATCATCAAGTCCCCGAGGGTTTCAAACCCGTGAACATCGAATCATAAGATGGCACAACAGATCCTGCGGTATGGATCGAGGACTATCTCCTTCATATCCACATGGCCCATGGTGATGACCTACACGCCATCAAATACCTCCCACTCAAGCTTAAAGGACCAGCTCGGCATTGTCTTAACAGCTTGCCAGCAGAATCAATTGGTTGTTGGGAGGACCTGGAAACCACATTCCTCAACAATTTCTAGGGCACTTATGTGCGACCACCAGACGCCGATGACCTTAGCCACATAATTCAGCTACCAGAGGAATCGGCCAGACAATTCTGGACACGGTTCCTAACCAAGAAAAATCAAATTGTCGACTGTCCGGATGAAGAGGCCCTAGCAGCCATCAAGCATAACATCCGCGACGAGTGGCTTGTATGGCACCTAGGACAGGAAAAACCGAAATCTATGGCAGCCCTCACGACACTTATGACCCGCTTTTGCGCGGGAGAAGACAGCTCGCTAGCTCGCAACAATAACATGACCAAGAGCCCTGGTAATTCAGATACCAAGGACAGCAGTGGCAGGTCGCGTCGCAACAAGCAAAAGCGCCGCATTAACGGCGACAATGCTGAGGATACGATAGTTAATGCCGGATTCAGAGGCTCTAAACCCAATCAGCGGAAAAAGCCATTCAAAAGAAATACTCCTGGCCCGTCCAGTTTGGACCGAATACTCGACCGCTCATGCCAGATACATGGCACCCCCGAAAAACCAGCCAATCACACCAACAGGGATTGTTGGGTGTTCAAGCAGGCAGGCAAGTTAAATGCCGAAAGCAGAGACAAGGGGTTGCATAGCGATGGTGAGGAGGAGCCCCGCCCGCCGAACAACAGTGGACAGAAAGGTTTTCCCCCACAAGTGCGGCCGGTAAACATGATATATGCAACCCACGTCCCCAAGAGGGAGCGGAAGCGTGCGCCAAGGGACGTATACACGATGGAGCCAGTCGCCCCAAAGTTCAACCCATGGTCTTCCTGCCCGATCACTTTTGATCGAAGGGACCACCCCCACTAGCACCCGTCCTGGCGGATTCGCCGCATTGGTTCTAGACCCAATTATTGACGGATTTCACCTCACTAGTGTCCTTGTGGACGGCGGTAGCAGCCTGAACCTGCTTTACCAGGATACAGTACAGAAAATGGGCATCGATCCCTCGAGGATTAAACCCACTAAAACGACCTTTAAAGGCGTCATACCAGGTGTAGAGGCCAACTGTACAGGCTCAGTTACACTTGAAGTGGTCTTCGGATCTCCGGATAATTTCCGAAGCGAGGAGTTAATCTTCGACATAGTCCCGTTCCGCAGTGGCTATCACGCATTGCTCGGGCGAACCGCATTTGCCAAGTTCAATGCGGTGCCGCACTACGCATACCTCAAGTTCAAGATGCCAGGCCCTCGAGGAGTCATCACGGTCAATGGAAACACCGAACGCTCTCTCCGAACGGAGGAGCATACGGCGGCTATCGCAGCGGAAGTACAAAGCAGCCTCTCAAGGCAATTCTCCAGTCCGGCCATTAAACGTCTGGGCACCGTCAAGCGCGCCCAGAGTAACCTACAACAAGACAGCCTAGCATGTTCCAAGCAAGCGTAGCAATGCGGCCCCAACCCCAGCCGTCGCGAACTTGCGAAACTAGTGTTGCGCGTACATAACTACGCTCTGGAAATACCATGGGCACAGGGGGAGGGGCACCATCACGGCACGCCCGAAACGCGGCTTAAACCGCACTAGGGGCTGCCGATTTCTTAATTTTCTTTTATTTTCAGGACTCCATTCTTCGGAAGGCTTGTCCGTCAGTACAATTGCCGCACAAACGACACAACCAGGGAAGCAGAAAGCTACGCCGCACTATGGAACTCTAAGGTGGTCTCTATAACAAGCAGTATACCTGTTTCACATAACATTCCGTAGCTCGCCCCTGGAATGGACATGTTAAATAGTCCCATCTTTTGCTTATTGCACTATTTGTATCGTTCTGCTTTGATCGCAGCATTTTTAAATAAACAATGCATAGCTTCCGTCTATTACTGCATTACTCTTTTTTACGAATATATGTTCATTAATGACATGTTGCACCCGCACACTTTGGTACGGCCAATACGCCAGGGGCTTAAGTACCCCACAATACGGTGTGAGAAGTCCGAACACTTTCACAAGTGCGGCACCCTGAACTTATAGCATTATATGCATCGGCTACGAATCATGTCTTGGGTCAATAGTTGGGTTTGCCTGGCTCCTATGTTTTGGTACCTTACATTCCATTATATCGTCTAAGGTAGCACTAGGAGAACTACTGCGATTGTACCCCAATTGAGCTAGGCTAAGCACCTCAGTAGAGAAAGCTAAAACTGACCGGCATGATGAGGTGAGAGCTGGTCGCTGTTCGAGAGGATTTCAAGTCCCTAAAGACTTATGTCGCTTAGAGCGAGGAGTCGGCTTTGTCCGGCCTAGGCGTGGATAGCGCCCCGAACTCAGTCTTCCGAACACTTGGGGCTTCACCGAAATTTAAAATTATAGAATTCTATGGCTAAGTGAGAGTGTTCAAGCATTATAGTCCGATTGCCTTGTTCCTTGTGTTGAGCGCCTCCCTCGAAGGACCCAAGAATGGGAAAAAGAGCGCTCATGTTTATCCCGAACACCCCAGCACTCGTGGCATGGGGGCAGAAGCCGACGACTCGCCATCTCTCAAATTTGATAAACGGCCGCATAGAAGGTAATATTTTAAATTCAAAAGCGTCACACAACGCATATGAACAAGTTTTCAGCGTACAGGATCACAAATGCGAGTTTACTCAAAAATTACATATTTGGAGCATTCATCCGCTATAAGGCGGGCACCCTTCAGGACGCCCTCATAATATGCTTCCGGGACGCGATGCTCCTTGCCCGGCAGCGGCCCGTCCTTCACCAGCTTCTCCGCATGCATCTTGCCCCAGTGCACTTTAGCACAGGCAAGCGCCCTACGGGCACCTTCGATGCAGACGGAGCGCTTGATTACTTCAAGCCGTGGACAGGCATCCACCAGCCGCCTCACCAGCCCGAAGTAGCTCCCAGGCAGAGCCTCTCCAGGCCAAAGCCGAACTACGAGGCCCTTTATGGCCTGTTCGGCCACCTTGTGGAGTTCGACCATTTGCTTCAGCTAGTCGCTCAAAGGCACCAGGTGTCCGGCCTCAGCATACTAAGACCAGAACACCTTCTCCGTCGAGCTCCCCTCCTTGGATCGGTAGTAGGCGGCGGCATCAGACGCACTGCGGGGCAAATTTGCGAATGCTCCTGGAGAGCTCCGGACTCGGGTAAGTAACACGTAATTCACTTTCACGTGCTTGCTTTGCATAATGAATGCCTTACCCGCCGCTATCTTCTTCATCGCTTCAATTTCTTGGAGGGCTTTCTGGGCTTCGGCCTTGGCAAACTTCGCGCTTTCGAGGGCTGCCGCAAGCTCGGACGCTTGTAGCTTTGAGTCAAGCTCCAAACTCTCGTGTTTTTTCACAAGATCCCGGAGCTCTTTCTGCACCTCCTCCACCCGCGCCTCCTGCTTCCCTCTCTGTGTGCGCTCCGCGGCCACTCTGCTTTCGGCGTTGGACAGCGCTTTCTTAAGGGTTGCCACCTCGGTCGTGGCCCCTATAATAGCACGTTGATCATGTCATCTCTTGCAACCACATCTTCTCTATATACTTGCGCAAGGTATTACTTACCTTCCTTCTCCTCGAGTTGCCTCTTGGCATGGCGGAGCTCGTTCTCGGACCACGTGATGTTTTGCTTCAGCGTATCCAGCTCCGCAGTCAGTGCGGCGGAGGCCAGCAGCGAAGCCTGCATACGCATATTGACTTGATTATGTTAGACTCCCGCGAATGTTATTAGATCCTCTATTCGGCTTTTCTTTCCAAACACCGAACAGAGCATCAGGGGCTACTGTCTATGCGATAGTATTTTTTACATATTCTTTACTTACCTCAAAGCCTGTTAGAAGGCTGGCACAGGCTTCAATCAGTCCGCTCTTGGTGGACTGAACCTTCTGGATCACCGCACTCATAATAGTGCAGTGCTCCTTGTCGATGGAGGCGCCTTTAAGCACCTCCAGCAAATTGTCCGGTGCCTCCAGTTGGACGGAGGTCACCGGCTCGGTAGGCTTGCTCCTCTTGGAAGGAGGCTGCCTACCGGAGTCCGGAACCGTTGAAGGTTCCGGTGCGGTGTCCGGCTCAAGGCCGGACTCGGGGCCCTTGGGGGTTTTATCCCCTTTTCGCCTGGAGTCCGGGAGGTCGCCTTGCGGCGCCTCCAGGAGCACCTCCTCCTGGCTTGGAACCTGTTGGGACATCACCTCGGCATCGTCCGTAGGGTGAGGGGAGGTAGCGGGCAGAAGTGAATTCATGTCCGACGAATCCAGGGAGCCGCTCGACGACTCATCGAGCCCGGCCTTGGGCGGACTGCATAGTCATATTCGGCGTAAGGAGGAGCTGTGCAAGAAAGGAACACTATGAATTGCTCTGGTGTCCGAATACTTATGATCTCGCCAGGGGCTTGGCCCTGTGCGGCCACTCCTCTTCGCCGTCGTCGGTGTTGGTGGAGTAGTCCGTAGGAAGGGTCTTCCCCTTCTTGGACCCCTCGGCCTCCCTAGTTGGGGCGGCCTTCCTTTTCTCCCCTCCTCCCGCTGGAGGGGGAGAGATCTCTTCTTCCTCCTCCTCGTCATCATGGGAGGAGTGCGCCTTGGAGTCGTCGGATGATGAATCCGACACCTCCTAGCGCCGGGCACTCTTTCGAGTCCCCGTGGCCTTCTTCTCTGGCACCACATAGGGTGCCGGAACCAGCAGCTTCGCCAAGCGAGCGTCCGCTGGGCCTTCGGGCAAAGGAGCCAGACAGTTGATCTATCCGGACGTCTCCTGCCAATCCTGTCAAAGGTAGGGGAGCTTAGATCCCGCATGGAGTCAAACTATGAAAAACTAATACCCTGTAAAAGGTAAAAACAGCTTACCGCATGAGCGTGACGCTGCGTGCTGAATCCGCGATCCTCGGTTGCGGATGCGGGGGCCTCGGCGCCCTTGAAAAGCACCTTCTAGGCATCTTCGTACATCGTGTCGAAGGCCTGCTCAGAGTTCGGTGTCGCGCCGGGTCGAACTCCCACAGGTTGAAAGCCCGTTGTTGTCATGGGAGGATCCAGCGGATGAGCATAACCTGGACTACATTGACAAGTTTTAGCTTCTTGTCCACCAGGGTTTGGACGCATGTTTGGAATCGGGTCAGCTCTCCTTTTTTACCACACGGCAGGCCCGTCTCTTTCCAGGAGGTGAGTCGCGTAGGGGGTCCAGATCGGAATTCGGGGGCTGCGATCCATTCTCAGGGTCGCGCGGCTCAGTGATGTAAAACCACCCCGATTGCCACCCCTTTAGGGTCTCCACGAAGGAGCCCTCGAGCCATAGGACGTTGGGCATCTTGCCCACCATGGCACCTCCGCACTCCGCCTGGGTGTCGCGCACCACCTTCGGCTTGACATTGAAAGTCTTGAGCCATAGGCCGAAATGGGGGCGGATGCAGAAGAAAGCCTCGCACACGACGATAAACGCCGAGATGTTGAGTACAAAGTTCAAGGCCAGATCGTGGAAATCCAGGCCATAGTAGAACATGAGCCCCCGGACAAATGGGTGGAGAGGGAAGCCCAGTCCGTGGAGGAAATGGGGGAGGAACACCACCCTCTCATGGGGCCTAGGGGTGGGGATGAGCTGCCCCTCTTCGGGAATCCGGTGCGCAATGTCGTTAGACAAGTATCCGGCCTTCCTCAGTTTTTTGATGTGTCCCTCTGTGACGGAGGAGACCATCCACTTGCCTCCCGCTCCGGACATGGCTGGAGAAGGTTGAGGTGGGGTGTGCGGACTTCGGCGCTGGAGCTCGAGTGCGCAGAAATGGATAGGCAAAATAGGAAGAAGGCGTGGATGAAAAGGTGGATCCTTATCCCCTCATATGGGTGGACGCGACTATGCGTCGCCACCAGCCTGGTAAAACTCGCTTATCTCCCAAGCGTCGTAATCAATGGAGCGGTTGGGTTACCCATGCCCTTATTGATGAGAATCCCGGAATAAGGGGACACGATCTCTACTTTGACAAGACATGCCAAGGAAACCGCCTCGCTAAACGCGCTGAGGTGGGACAGTAAAACAATTCAAATAAAGACTTGGCCGTGGTGTGATGTCACGCTACGGAATACATCAGCAGATTAGATTTGTGTAAATATTATTCTCTCTATGGCAATATGTGGAAACTTATTTTGCAGAGCCGGACACTACCTTTGTGTTCAAAATCTTCTATGAAGTACTTGGAGGAGGAACCCGCCTTGCAATGCCGAAGACAATCTGCATGCCGGACTCGTCGTCATTGAAGCCTGGTTCAGGGGCTACTGAGGGTGTCCTGGATTAGGGGGTGTCCGGATAGCCGTACTATACTTTCGGCCGGACTCCTGGACTATGAAGATACAAGATTGAAGACTTCGTCCCGTGTCCGAAAGGGACTTTCCTTGGCGTGGAAGGCAAGCTTGGCGATATGGATATGTAGATCTCCTACCATTGTAACCGACTGTGTAACCCTAGCCCTCTCCGGTGTCTATATAAACTGGAGGGTTTTAGTCCGTAGGAAGGACAATAATCATACTATAGGCTAGCTTCTAGGGTTTAGCCTCCTTGATCTCGTGGTAGATCTACTCTTGTACTACCCATATCATCAATATTAATCAAGCATGACGTAGGGTTTTACCTCCATCGAGAGGGCCCGAACCTGGGTAAAAACATCATGTCCCTGGTCTCCTGTTACCATCCGCCTAGACGCACAGTTCGGGACCCTCTACACGAGATCCGCCGGTTTTGACACCGACACCTAGGCCTACGGTGCATATATAAACCGAGGCCAGGCTAGTCAATACACAATATCTCATATTCATCACCATCTCGTGGTAGACACATGTACTATGTACTATCCCCATATGAATACAATCAAAAGCAGGACGTAGGGTTTTACCTCCATCAAGAGGGCCCGAACCTGGGTAAAATCCGTGTCCATGTTACCATCGCTCCAAGACGCCTAGCTTAGGACCCCTACTACGAGATCCGCCGGTTTTGACACCGACACTCACCGAGGCCCCCCTCCGGTGGTTCTTGGCTCCAGTATTTTTCTTTTATTCCATAAAATTCTCCAAAAAGTTTCATGCCATTCTGAGAACTTTTATTTCTGCACAAAAACAACACCATGGTAGTTCTGCTGAATACAACGTCAGTCCGGGTTAGTTTCATTCAAATCATGCAAATTAGAGTCCAAAACAAAAGGAAAAGCGTTAGGCAAAGTAGATACGATGGAGATGTGTCACCTCCCCTTATATACATGGTGGAGGCTAGGGTATGAAAATGGGAGATGCAATCTAGGTCGCTGCCGCCATCAAGTTAAGGATCAAGTTGTTCAGGGAACACTTATCCCTTCCTCTAGGCTCCCTCTTGTTGTCAGGTTTCTAATGGGCCTAGTGCCCCCTGGTATGCATGTCGTCGGGTTCCTTGTGGGTGAGCCATCCCAGTGTATTATATGATCAATGGGTATGAACCTCGTCATTTGGGTGTGATAACCCACAAGTATAGCTGATCGCAACTGTTTTCGAGGGTAGAGTATTCAACCCAAATTTATAGATTCGACACAACGGGAGCCAAAGAATATTTGCAAGTATTAGCAGCTGAGTTATCAATTCAACCACACCTGGAGATTAATTATCTGCAGCAGTGTGATCAGTAGCAAAGTATGTAACACCCTCGATGCGACTATATCTCCCACGTGTCAAGGCACGACTTAGAGGCATAATCGCATTGAAGGCATGTGTCGCAAGTGAGGTAATCTTCACACAATCCATATAATATAATAAGGAATAAGATACATAGATGGCTTACAATCGCCACTTCACACAATTACATGAATAAAGCATTACATCAACCAAATACACTCATGGTCCGACTACGGAACCAAAATAAAAGAAGAACCCCAAATGCGACAAAGGTCCCCAATCGACCCCAACTGGGCTCCACTACTGATCAACTAGAATGAAACAACATAAAGGACAAGATCTTCATCGAGCTCCTCCTGAGCTGGATTGCGTCATCTGCACGGCCTCTTCGGCACCTGCAAGCTGGTTTTGGAAGTATCTGTGAGCCACGAGGACTCAGCAATCTCGCACCCTCGCGATCAAGACTATTTAAGCTTATGGGTAAGGTAAAGGTATGAGGTGGAGCTGCAGCAAGGGACTAGCATATATGGTGGCTAACATACGCAAATGAGAGCGAGAAGAGAAGGCAAAGCACGGTCGATAAAATATGATCAAGAAGTGATCCTAGACTACCTACGTCAAGCATAACTCCAACAACCGTGTTCACTTCCCGGACTACGCCGGAAAGAGACCATCACGGTTACACACGCGGTTGATTCATTTTAATTAAGGTCAAGTTCAGGTTTTCTACAACCGAACGTTAACAAATTCCCATCTGCCCATAACCGCGGGCACGGCTTTCGAAAGATCAAATCCCTGCAGGGTGTCCCAACTTAGCCCATGACAAGCTCTCACGGTCAACAAAGGAATAGACCTCCACCCGAGATATTCCGATCAGACTCGGTATCCCAGTACAACAAGACATTTCGACAGGGTAAAACTAAACCAGCAACACCGCCCGATGCGCCGACATCCTGATAGGAGCTGCACATATCTCGTTCTCAGGGCAACACCGGATGAACACTACGTACAGCTAAAACCAGCCCTCAAGTTTCCCTGAGGTGGGGCCGCAAGTGGCTCTTGTTTGGACCAACGCTTAGACAAGCACTGGCCCAGGGGGGTTAAAATAAAGATGACCCTCGAGAGAGCGACTCCCAAGGGAAAAGTAGGCTAGGTGGCAAATGGTAAAACCAATGTTGGGCATTGCTGGCAAAGCTTTACTTAAGGCGAATTGTCAAGGGGTTCCCATTATAGCCCAACCGCGTAAGGAACACAAAATCCGGGAACATAACACCGATAAGACGGAAACTAGGGCGGCAAGAGTGTAACAAAACACCAGGCATAAGGCCGAGCCTTCCACCCTTTACCAAGTATATAGATGCATTAATTAAATACGATATATAGTGATATCCCAACAAGTAAAACATGTTCCAACAAGGAACAACATCTCCATGTTCCAACAAGGAACAAACTTCAATCTTCACCTTCAACTAACAACGCTATAAGAGGGGCTGAGCAAAGCGGTAACATAGCCAATCAACAGTTTGCTAGGACATTGGTGGGTTAGAGGCTGAACATGGCAATTTGGGAGGCTGACAAGCAAGTGGTAGGCATCGTAGCAATGGCATGGCAAAAGAGCGAGCAAACTAGCATAGCAAAGATAGTAGTGATTTCGAGGGTATGACCATCTTGCCTGAAATCCCGCAAGGAAGAAGAACGAGTCCATGAAGAAGGCAAACGGACGGAGTCGAACGGATCCTCACAAACGCGACGTAACCGGAATCAACCCGAGGAAGCAATCACCGGAAAAGAAGCACACAACATAGTAAACAACCAACACATCAACATGGCATGATGCACAAACAAGTATGATGCATGTCCGGTTTAATGAGGCATGGCATGGCAAAATGCACAAACAATCCTACAAATTAAGTGGAGCTCAATATGCAACGAGTTGCATATTGACAAAACACCACATCGATCATTTAGTTCTCTCTCGTTTATGTGCCCAACAATATTAAATGTTGATTAACATGGCAAGAGGTGAAGCACAACAAAACTACATATCTAGGCAAGTTTAAATGAGGCCGGAAGCAACGAACAACAATTCCGGAAAATCCTCATATGCATAATTTAATGTTTGGTACTGTTCTGCCCTAAACATTATTTTAGAGTTGTTAAACATGCAAGATGAGGCCACCATGTTAAACTAGGCAAAATTCTACCCCATTTACATACAAAGATTATTAAAATCGGAGTTACGGTTGAATAGTTATGAATTAAATCATTTTAGCATGGCATGGGAGCAAATTTAAACAAACATCATTTTAGACATTTTAATTGTTGTTATCATGATGCGGATGTCATGTACAAGTTTATGCAATTTTTAAGAAAATGTTAACAAGAGCACATTATGAAGCATTTGTCATCATGGCGGAAATGAAAAAGGGTGCCACGATAACGAAATGGAGATGATGCCGCGGCAACAATTTGATGATCCGGTAGCTCTCGGGGATACCGATGCAAAAGGAAGTGGGTGCGAGTGTGTCATGCAAAAAGATGGGGTGCTCCCGGATTCCGGGTTCCCACATGACGGCGGCAAGACAAAAGAGGGGCTTCATGCAACGGGCAACTCGGACACGGAGCAACACACGGTTCAACTCATACATCGCAAGCATTCATCCAGGGACGGTCGTTCTCGGCGGTTATACCTTCGAAGTGTGCATTGTTGGAACGGACCAAGTTCGTAGAGGGAAGTAGGCGTTCTCGCGACAACGGTAGTGGAAGTAGTCGTTCTCGTTTGGAAGTAGTTGTACTCGCGAACTTGTCGGATCCACGGCGACGGTAGTTGTTCACGGCGCTTGTGACTCACGGTTCTTCGGGCAACGGTAGTCGTACATGTCCGTAGATGTTCGGGATCGCTGGACGGAACTTGACGTCCACGGGGTCTTCGAGGGTCGACGGTAGTGGTACACATTTGGCGTTTCGTAGTCGTTCGAGTCATCGGTAGAGAAACTTGGTGGTCCATGTAGTCGAACTTGGTGCATCCGAGGGGTACTTAGTGAAATCACATAGTCATACACGGGTCGTAGAGGTACTTGGCGTCCCTGAGTCGATGGTAGTGGTTCCCTTGATGTTGTAGCCGTGCATGGTGATGAGCGTCGGGGTACTTGATGGTCTCGAACTCCAAAGTGGTACAAGGAGAGATGCACGGTCGTGGTCATCTTCAGACCTGAGACTCCATGACGGCGCCGTGGTGGTCTTGCCGCAACAGCAGCAGCAAGGCATCTGGGAGGAGATGGTCGCGGCAGAGGACGAAGCAGAGGAGCAGCAGCGGTGCGCTTCAGGTCGAACGGAGGGAGGAAGAGGCGCAGGCGTGAGGTGGCCCTCGGCTGCCATGGACGGAGGCGGTGGGCTCGCTGGAGGCGCCGTGGTGCAGGGCGGCGGCCTGCAGCGCCTGGCGGAGGAGGATAAGCTACAGGGGCGCCGGGGCTTCAAGGCGAGGAGGAAGCCCGCAGGAGGCAGGAGGTGAGGCGAGCGGTAGCAGGGCACGGCGGCTGCTCGGATGGAGCCATGCGGGCTGCGGGGCGGTGTTAACGGCCGCAGGAGGAGGCTGCTGGCGGAGGGGAGAATTTGGGGGCGCCGGCGGCGGCCTCGGGAAGGAGAAGGAGGGGCTTGGCACAGCAGAGGAGGAAGGAGGCAGAGGGGATCGGGGACGAGGAGCAGCGCTGCTCTCTCCCTGGTACCTGGTGCGATGCGTGTGGGTGTGGCGGCGCGAGAGGAGGGAGATGGGGATCGGGCACGAGGACAAGAGGGAGATAGTCTAGGGTTCGCTCGGGCCTTGGCTGGAGTTTGAGAGGCCCAAGTGGGCAACGGGGAGAGGTGGGCCTAGTGGAGAGGGAGGGCCGCGCCTAGGGAGACCGGCAGCTGGGCCTTAGGCCAATTTGGTGGACTGTGCTCTCTCCTCTCTACACTCTCTACTCAAGAAAAAAAACAGCACATGGATAAGAAAGAAAAGAAAGGGAGGATAGGGGAAGGAGTTGGACATGCGGATAAACTTCACGGGCTCACAAAAATGAGCTTGTTCCGAGAAAATAGAAAAAGGCCAAGATTGCAAAGTTTAAATCCAAACTCATTTGAATTTAAACAAAAGGGTTTGAACTAAGACTCGGTAAAAGGAAGGTTCATAAATGTTGAGAATTTAGGAGGAGCTCCGGAAAATGAAGAAAGAATTTACGGACAAGGTTCGAGGTCAAGCAGCGAGATAACAAAGGCATGGGGAAATTTGCAAGTGTGTTTTAGGTGCTTCCATAAGAATGGATTATTTTATAATAGCTCCACTAATATCGGGAGGATATGTTATAAAGAGAAGTCACTCTTCCCTCGATTTAAATGGATCGAAGATCCACACAAATTATTTAGTTGAGTTGCAAAAAATTAATGATATGATGACATGATGAAATGCAACACGCAAGCAAATGACATGGCAACGCCGGCGAATAACTGGAAGACCCCTGGCACATCGGTCTCGGGGCGTTACAACACTCCACCACTACGAGAGGATCTCATCCTGAGATCTAGAATGGTACCGGAGGGGAAAACGAAAGAGAAAGAGAAGAGGTAAAACTAAGTTGCTTCTTTGACAAATGAGTGAAACCAAAGAACCTTGAAAAGGTTGAACAAATTCGAGAAAAGAATAGAACGAAGGAGAACAAAGTCGAAAACACTCCGTTAGAAAAGACGGACAAAGAACATTGCGAAACCTTGAGGTTGAAGGGAAGATATATCTAGAAAAACACTCCGGTTAAGGAAGGGGATCAAGGAAAAACCAAAATTCGGGCAGCACTCCGGTTGAAAAGAAAAGAATTGAATAAGGTCTTGATAAGATAAGAAGATACTTGATGAAATCACAACACACTGCCACCGGAACTATTGAATGAATGGAACAAGGGGTAAGAAAGATCTCAGACAGCACTCCGGTTGAGAAGGGAGTCCAAAATTTGATAAGATGAGAGAGCTCAAATGAAAACACGACACTCTGGTTGAGAAAGGGATGCAAGACTTGATAAGGCGAAAAGAACTTGAGCAAAGGGGCACAATACTCCGGTTAAGCAAGATAGGGAAGGAATAAGAGTGATATGATTTGGACAGCACTCCGCCTGTAAATGGAAGGAATTGAACAAGACAATATGAGAGGATACTTGAAAAGAGGACACAACACTCAGATAAAAGTATAGGCATGGAAAGATCATGATCTTTAACAAAACGAGATGATGGGTTGAAAAGATGAACATCACAATGCCTCCGGAACAAAAGAATAGAATATAGATAGTTGAGATAGGAGAATGGAGAAGAAAATGCCAACTTCTGCCACAAAAGAGCTTGACAAGGCATCTTTAGGAGAAAAGTCGAATAGAATTGTTGTAAAACCAACAACGAAAAGAGTAATCATGATATATGGTCTTATGGAATACAAATCAAATTATGAGGTGACAACCTGCCACTCACGGGAAGAGAATTGGGTTGGGATGAACAAGGAGACGAGAAACTATTTCACTGGGAGGATAAATGAAGAACTTGGATCATATATAAGCACCATAATAACAACCATCCTTAGGGAAGGCTTTAGGTGAAATATAACCCAAGACAATACCAATGAATAGGTTGATGGATTTAAAAATATCCCAATCTTGACAGCATGTGAATCATGAAAACATGAACCCAAATTATCAAGAATGACACAATACCACCTCCGGTAATATGGTAGAAAGAATTGCACTCCGGATTGCAAGATGAAGAAAGCTTGAGCTCCTTTGAAAAGAATCTCAATGAACACTTTGAGAAGGAATTAAATCCTTGAAGAACCATCATGTAGAGCCTCCATGAAGAACTCCAGTAATAAAAGAATGATCAAACGAGAATAAAGAGAAGTTGAAAGCACCAGGTGAATCCTTGCAATGATTAGATGGATCTCCATGGCAATTAGAGCTTGGAACTCCGGAAAAAGAAAAGATGAGATGAACAATTGAGATCAAGAATTTTGATGAACCTCCGTAATAAGGAATTAATCACTTGAATGAACAAGAATAAGAATTATGTTATGCTTATCCTTCACCAATTTAAATTGATGAAAATCAACGGATTTGGCATATTACTTATTCTCGTATCAAGGATTAAGAGAGATATACATAAACTTGAGAACGTCTTCAACGAAACACCGGTGGAATCGAAACAATGAATGAATTAATATGACAACGAATGACGAGAACTCTTGAACGAACCACCGTGAGAATTGAAAAGGAAAACGAAGAGAAGATAAAGAAACACCGGGAAGAATTATAAAATGAACGAAGATGCTTGAGAAAATTTAGATACAAGAGGACAAATAGTTCACGAACTGATTAGAGAATACTTAACTGATGCACCGGTAAGATTTGGCGAAAGAGAGCTGAAAGCTGAGGAATGAATAATTTCTGAGATGAATGGCTCCAGATAATCAAACTGAAAAGACTCTTGAATTACTCCGGATGGTTGAAAAGAATATCTCACAATCGCAAATAATTATGAGAGGATGGCAACAAGTTAGAATGACGAAACTTGAAGAGAATGGAGCAAGGTTGAAAGAAGAATCTTCTCCGATCTTCTAAACTGAGAATGACAACGAGAAATACCACCAATAATTATTTAGACACTCCGGAAGAACCAAAACAAAGAGGTTGAGCCAACGATGAAAAGAATTTGACAGATCTTGGAGAAAATACATATGACTGATGATAACTCATACTTACGTCAAACATGTAAAAAAATTGAGAATACCTCCGGGAAAATAAGAAGAGTCAGGTAAGATCCTGGAAAAAAGACCTGTGGGTTAGGGCCCACTGAAAAGATACACCGTTGAAATGATTTAAAAGAGAGGTTGCACCGGTTGAATTAAAAAGGCTTGAATGATATAACATCCTCAAAAAAGCTTGAATGAAAGAAGAGTGGATACACTAATCTTCGAGATATCTTGAGCACTCCGGAACAATGAATAGCGAGAAATTAATTATTAAGAGGTGCACCGGTATGGAAAGGCATTGAAATGAGGAAAGGGTTACATCAACAACACTTGACTTGAAACCACCGGAGAAGAAAGAGAACGAACAATAATGATCTTGAGACTCCGTTAGAATCTTCATGAGAATCACCGGATAAGAATATTGAAGGAAAAGAATGGAGAGGCTTCCCATCAATAAGATTTATACTCGATTAAGAAACCCGAGTCCTTGAAGAAAAACAAGGGAGGGAGGGCGGGAAAAACAAAGGCAACTTGGAGACGGATGAAACAAACCCCGTTGAGAAGAACTGATACTCGATCTTGCGGATGTTGAAAAATGGACGGATCCACTTGAAGAGAAAACACCACGGTGAAAAGGATTGACAAAAACAATCTCGATGATCAAGAGGATTGGTATCCGCATCGGAGTATGAGAACACCATTTAGGAAAAGGTATGGAATCAACACTTGACTTCGAAGCAACTCGAATACCACAACTCAAAACAAAACAAAGGATTGGCTTGCAGAATAAGCCAGAACAAACATATGATAGAGATTTCGTCTGAAGTTTTCGTGGTGGGACCTACACGGGCTCGATCGTACAGCACCATCATGTACAAGGCAGTGCACATGACATACGAAGCGTCCCCAAGTCAGCATAGCCAAGGACTCCTTAAGACACAACAAGACCACTGTAAAATCGACCGTGAATAGGCGAACCACTAGACGTCGAACCCCAATTTCATATCATACCTCTGTCGGAAGGATATCCTAAGAGCTACTTGAATTCCCACCTATGAAACTCCCGAAACTTTCCGGTTATGCAATCAGGTGTTGAGGATACAGGGGAAGCATAATATCTCACCCAAACTAGCAAATCCTACATCCAGCTGTATCCATCCTTCAACACATAACCAAGAAACCTTCGGAAACCATCTACATCAACCTTCGAAAAGCATCCGTTATACAAGTTATGGAGATACTCCCAAACTCCCGCCCCAGTACTGGGTGGCATCGAGGTTATCTCACCAACGAACTGCATAAAGGAGATTTTTGATGTCGCGAACATATCTCAAGTATACCAGAATTGCAACTATAAAATTATGATGACAACACCTCAGAGCTCAACTCCCCGGGACACTTCCACTAAACCCCTGACAGGAGGCACCAAGATAGTATTCTCATCATAAGCCATCGGAACAAAACCAAGATACTCACGTGATCCTAAATTTTTTTTTAGTGAAATTTGAGAAGAGAAGAGTCAAAACTCTACGTCAGGATGCCTTACCAGAGTGATGAGGAGACTGGGAAGTAAAAAGAATTCCTAAGCTCTCCGATATATAATTCCTAAATGACTCAAAACATTTTTCTAGACACAACTCGGCCGCTAAAAACGATCAAGCAATGGGGCTCCTAAGGTCGGGGAAGGCTCTGATTACCAACTTGTAACACCCTCGATGCGACTATATCTCCCACGTGTCGAGGCACGACTTAGAGGCATAATCGTATTGAAGGCATGTGTCGCAAGTGAGGTAATCTTCACACAACCCATGTAATATAATAAGGAATAAGATACATAGTTGGCTTACAATCGCCACTTCACACAATTACATGAATAAAGCATTACATCAACCAAATACACTCATGGTCCGACTACAGAACCAAAATAAAAGAAGAACCCCAAATGCGACAAGGGTCCCCGATCGACCCCAACTGGGCTCCACTACTGATCAACTAGAACGAAACAACATAAAGGACAAGATCTTCATCGAGCTCCTCCTGAGCTGGATTGCGTCATCTGCACGACCTCTTCGGCACCTACAAGCTGGTTTTGGAAGTATCTGTGAGCCACGAGGACTCAGCAATCTCGCACCCTCGCGATCAAGACTATTTAAGCTTATGGGTAAGGTAAAGGTATGAGGTGGAGCTGCAGCAAGCGACTAGCATATATGGTGGCTAACATACGCAAATGAGAGCGAGAAGAGAAGGCAAAGCACGGTCGATAAAATATGATCAAGAAGTGATCCTGGACTACCTACGTCAAGCATAACTCCAACAACCGTGTTCACTTCCCAGACTCCGCCGGAAAGAGACCATCACCGTTACACACGCGGTTGATTCGTTTTAATTAAGGTCAAGTTCAGGTTTTCTACAACCGGACGTTAACAAATTCCCATCTGCCCATAACCGCGGGCACGACTTTCGGAAGTTCAAATCCCTGCAGGGTGTCCCAACTTAGCCCATGACAAGCTCTCACGGTCAACAAAGGAATAGACCTCCACCCGAGATATTCCGATCAGACTCGGTATCCCAGTACAACAAGACATTTCGACAGGGTAAAACTAAACCAGCAACACCGCCCGATGCGCCGACATCCTGATAGGAGCTGCACATATCTCGTTCTCAGGGCAACACCGGATGAACACTACGTACAGCTAAAACCAGCCCTCAAGTTTCCCCGAGGTGGCGCCGCAAGTGGCTCTAGTTTGGACCAACGCTTAGACAAGCACTGGCCCGGGGGGGTTAAAATAAAGATGACCCTCGAGAGAGCGACTCCCAAGGGAAAAGTAGGCTAGGTGGCAAATGGTAAAAACCAATGTTGGGCATTGCTGGCAAAGCTTTACTTAAGGCGAACTGTCAAGGGGTTCCCAACCGCGTAAGGGACGCAAAATCCGGGAACATAACACCGATAAGACAGAAACTAGGGCGGCAAGAGTGGAACAAAACACCAGGCATAAGGCCGAGCCTTCCACCCTTTACCAAGTATATAGATGCATTAATTAAATACGATATATAGTGATATCCCAACAAGTAAAACATGTTCCAACAAGGAACAACATCTCCATGTTCCAACAAGGAACAAACTTCAATCTTCACCTGCAACTAACAACGCTATAAGAGGGGCTGAGCAAAGCGGTAACATAGCCAATCAACGGTTTGCTAGGACATTGGTGGGTTAGAGGCTGAACATGGCAATTTGGGAGGCTGACAAGCAAGTGGTAGGCATCGTAGCAATGGCATGGCAAAAGAGCGAGCAAACTAGCATAGCAAAGATAGTAGTGATTTCGAGGGTATGATCATCTTGCCTGAAATCCCGCAAGGAAGAAGAACGAGTCCATGAAGAAGGCAAACAGACGAAGTCGAACGGATCCTCACAAACGCGACGTAACCGGAATCAACCCGAGGAAGCAATCACCGGAAAAGAAGCACACAACATAGTAAACAACAAACACATCAACATGGCATGATGCACAAACAAGTATGATGCATGCCCGGTTTAATGAGGCATGGCATGGAAAAATGCAC
This sequence comes from Triticum monococcum, assembly GCA_034509565.1. Classification (NCBI taxonomy): domain Eukaryota; kingdom Viridiplantae; phylum Streptophyta; class Magnoliopsida; order Poales; family Poaceae; genus Triticum; species Triticum monococcum. The sequence continues at coordinate 485,074,327 of CM067843.1, forward strand.
AAACAATCCTACAAATTAAGTGGAGCTCAATATGCAACGAGTTGCATATTGACAAAACACCACATCGATTATTTAGTTCTCTCTCATTTATGTGCCCAACAATATTAAATGTTGATTAACATGGCAAGAGGTGAAGCACAACAAAACTACCTATCTAGGCAAGTTTAAATGAGGCCGGAAGCAACGAACAACAATTCCGGAAAATCCTCATATGCATAATTTAAGGTTTGGTACTGTTCTGCCCTAAACATTATTTTAGATTTGTTAAACATGCAAGATGAGGCCACCATGTTAAACTAGGCAAAATTCTACCCCATTTACATATAAAGATTATTAAAATCGGAGTTACGGTTGAATAGTTATGAATTAAATCATTTTAGCATGGCATGGGAGCAAATTTAAACAAACATCATTTTAGACATTTTAATTGTTGTTATCATGATGCGGATGTCATGTACAAGTTTATGCAATTTTTAAGAAAATGTTAACAAGAGCACATTATGAAGCATTTGTCATCGTGGCGGAAATGAAAAAGGGTGCCACGATAACGAAATGGAGATGATGCCGCGGCAACAATTTGATGATCCGGTAGCTCTCGGGGATACCGATGCAAAAGGAAGTGGGTGCGAGTCTGTCATGCAAAAAGATGGGGTGCTCCCGGATTCCGGGTTCCCACATGACGGCGGCAAGACAAAAGAGGGGCTTCGTGCAACGGGCAACTCGGACACGGAGCAACACACGGTTCAACTCATACATCGCAAGCATTCATCCACGGACGGTCGTTCTCGGCGGTTATACCTTCGAAGTGTGCATTGTCGGAACGGACCAAGTTCGTAGAGGGAAGTAGGCGTTCTCGCGACGACGGTAGTGGAAGTAGTCGCTCTCGTTTGGAAGTAGTTGTACTCGCGAACTTGTCGGATCCACGGCGACGGTAGTTGTTCACGGCGCTTGTGACTCACGGTTCTTCGGGCAACGGTAGTCGTACACGTCCGTAGATGTTCAGGATCGCTGGACGGAATTTGACGTCCATGGGGTCTTCGAGGGTCAACGGTAGTGGTACACGTTTGGCGTTTCGTAGTCATTCGAGTCATCGGTAGAGAAACTTGGTGGTCCATGTATTCGAACTTGGCTCATCCGAGGGGTACTTGGTGAAATCACATAGTCATACACGGGTCGTAGAGGTACTTGGCGTCCCTGAGTCGATGGTAGTGGTTCCCTTGATGTTGTAGCCGTGCATGGTGATGAGCGTCGGGGTACTTGATGGTCTCGAACTCCAAAGTGGTACAAGGAGAGATGCACGGTCGTGGTCATCTTCAGACCTGAGACTCCATGACGGCGCCGTGGTGGTCTTGCAGCAACAGCAGCAGCAAGGCGTCTGGGAGGAGATGGTCGCCGCAAAGGATGAAGCAGAGGAGCAGCAGCGGTGCGCTTGAGGCCGAACGGAGGGAGGAAGAGGTGTAGGCGTGAGGTGGCCCTCTGCTGCCTTGGACGGAGGCGGTGGGCTCGCTGGAGGCGCCGTGGTGCAGGGCAGCGGCCTGCAGCGCCTGGCGGAGGAGGATAAGCTGCCGGGGCGCCGGGGCTTCAAGGCGAGGAGGAAGCCCGCAGGAGGCAGGAGGTGAGGCGAGCGGTAGCAGGGCGCGGCGGCTGCTCGGATGGAGCCGTGCGGGCGGCGGGGCGGTGTTCACGACCGCGGGAGGAGGCTGCTGGCGGAGGGGAGAATTTGGGGGCGCCGACGGCGGCCTCGGGAAGGAGAAGGAGGGGCTTGGCACAGCAGAGGAGGAAGGAGGCAGAGGGGATCGGGGACGAGGAGCAGCGCTGCTCTCTCCCTGGTACCTGGTGCGATGCGTGTGGGTGTGGCGGCGCGAGAGGAGGGAGATGGGGATCGGGCACGAGGACAAGAGGGAGATAGTCTAGGGTTCGCTCGGGCCTTGGCTGGAGTTTGAGAGGCCCAAGTGGGCAACGGGGAGAGGTGGGCCTAGTGGAGAGGGAGGGCCGCGCCTAGGGAGACCGGCGGCTGGGCCTTAGGCCAATTTGGTGGGCTGTGCTCTCTCCTCTCTACACTCTCTACTCAAGAAAAAAACAGCACATGGATAAGAAAGAAAAGAAAGGGAGGATAGGGGAAGGAGTTGGACGTGCGGATAAACTTCACGGGCTCACAAAAATGAGCTTGTTCCGAGAAAATAGAAAAAGTCCAAGATTGCAAAGTTTAAATCCAAACTCATTTGAATTTAAACAAAAGGGTTTGAACTAAGACTCGGTAAAAGGAAGCTTCATAAATGTTGAGAATTTAGGAGGAGCTCCGGAAAATGAAGAAAGAATTTACGGACAAGGTTCGAGGTCAAGCAGCGAGATAACAAAGGCATGGGGAAATTTGCAAGTGTGTTTTAGGTGCTTCCATAAGAATGGATTATTTTATAATAGCTCCACTAATATCGGGAGGATATGTTATAAAGAGAAGTCACTCTTCCCTCGATTCAAATGGATCGAAGATCCACACAAATTATTTAGTTGAGTTGCAAAAGATTAATGATATGATGACATGATGAAATGCAACACGCAAGCAAATGACATGGCAACACCGGCGAATAACTGGAAGACCCCTGGCACATCGGTCTCGAGGCATTACAAAGTAATATGATAGTTTTGATAGTAGTAGCGACAACAATTGTTGGGGATATAACTATCGGGTATGACCCGCCCAGGAGGGGCCGGGTCATGCCACTGGCGGCTTAAGAAGAGAATGCCTAGGAAGACAATGAGGATGGCGGTCCATAGAGCAATCTTATTGAAAGCCCAAGACCCGGAGGTGATTTGAGGCCTATTGGTATGAATCGCCATATTGTATGAATTGTATTGTAAGGCAAGCTTAGTTGGTCACCGAGCGGGACACGGTGTGTATGAGCCGGCCGGGACTCTGTAAGCCGTCGGGCATCCACCTGTGTATATAAAGGGGTAACCCGACGGTGGGTTAGGGCAAGAAACAAGAGATCAAGAACTAGGTCAAGCGTATTCGCTCCCTGGTAATTGAAACCCTAGCAATACAACCCCAAACTAGAGTAACCTTTACCTCGTTGCGAGGGGCCAAACCAGTATAAACTCTGTGTGTCCTTTGTCCCGATTAACCCCTTCAAGCTAACCTAGTTGCGATAGCTCCACGATTAAGTCCTTTCGCTAGGGCATATGCCGTGTTAAGTCCACGACAGTTGGCGCCCACCATGGGGCCAACGCATGGTGGTTTCGAGTTCTTGAAGGGTAGCTTCGCAGGGATCAAGGGATACGCCGTGGGCTGGATGACCAAGAGTCATCGTGGCAAGATCTACATCGACGACGTTGGCTGGGGCCCCGAGGCCAGCTCAATTGAGTATGGTTACCGGGTCCCCTTCGGCGGAATACACGTCTTCATCATCAATATCGACGAGTCGGGCCCTGAGCCGGACACCTACACCGACATCATCGAGATAGCTCAACTTGCACGGCCCACCAAGGTTCAAACCGCTATGAAGCATGAATTTGTTGGTTTCATCCATGGGGTGGAATTTGAGGAAGGATCTATGTCTTGTGGCGAGACGCCCATCTGCTCTGATAGTGAGTCATCAACTAGTGAGGCCGATTCAATGTATCAACTGCAGGACGACCGGCTTGGGGGTTGTTCTGATGGCGACAGTATTCCGGACCCCTATGAGCTGCCGAATAGGGTTGCAATCTTCATGGCCGGTACATAGCCAGTGCTCAGTTCGATGCCCGTTGCAGCTATGACTTCCAGCTCAATGGTTGCGGCGATGGCTGAGGCTAGCTGTTCTGGGCACCCGCTGGCTCAGGTGTTGACCGAATGTTGGATGCTTTGGCAGCTTTGATGGGGGCGGAGGTGACCCTGAACACTCAAGAGCAGTATAAAGTGGATGTTGCTAAGCTACGAGATGAGATAGCTCAAGCCAAGGAAGAGCTAGCGGCTGAGAACGCTAGGATGGCCATGGAGTGAGCTGCTTTGGACGCTCAGGCACAACAGATTCATGTAGAATCTTTCCGGCTTACCTTGGGTCAAAATGCTTCAAATGCCATCATGAGAGGGAGGCACTAGAGTCGTTTACCTCCGGAGTATGATGCGAGGAACCTTTTCAAAACACCTGGGGCAAGGACCAGTGACCCGCCCGTGGTGAACCGGGTGGTTGAGACGCCAGTGACCGGAGCACCAATTTAGCCGCGTGCTATGGATCCGCCTCGTTTGGATATGGCTCTGTCTCAGCATGTTCCGACACCATCGGGTCATTATTCTAACCCTCTAAATAATATGATTGTTGCGGCAACACGATTGGCGACTCTCCCGGTTGAAGGTGAGTCTCCGGCTGCGATTGTCGGTGTCAAAACCGGCGGATCTTGGGTAGGGGGTCCCGAACTGTGCGTCTGAGCTTGATGGTAACAGGAGACAAGGGACACGAAGTTTTACCCAGGTTTGAGCCCTCTCGATGGAGGTAATACCCTACGTCCTGCTTGATTAATATTGATGAGTATGGGGGTTACAAGAGTTTATCTACCACGAGATCGTAATGGCCAAAAACCCTAGAAGTCTAGCCTATATGATTATGATTGCCTCTATGGACTAAACCCTCTGGTTTATATAGACACGGGAGGGGACTAGGGTTGTAAAAAGTCGGTTACAGAGAAAGGAATCTTCATATCCGAACTCCAAGCTTGCCATCCACGCTAAGGAGAGTCCCATCCGGACACGGGTGAGAGAATCTTTAGTCTTGTATCTTCATGGCCCAACAGTCCGGCCCATGTCCAACCGGCTGGATGCCCGAGGACCCCTTAGTCCAGGACTCCCTCAGTAGCCCCTGAACCAAGCTTCAATGACAAGGTGTCCGGCACGTAGATTGTCTTCGGCATTGCAAGGCGGATTCCTCCTCCGCTTACTTCAAAATAGCTTTCGAACACAAAGAATGTGTACGGCTCTGCAAAACAAGCACCACACGCAACTTTAGAGAGTATAATATTTCACGAGTCCAATCCGCTGACAACTTTTTGTAGCATGACACCACATTACCACCCGGTCATTATTTTGAACCGTTTTCCGGCCTGCCACTTCATATTTCGAGATGCGGTTTTATGGGCACGTCTTGTCAAAGCAGAGATCGTGTCCCCTTATTACGGGATTCTCATCAATACGGGCATGGGTAATCCAATGGTGCCGCCTGCACGGCCCTTGGGAAACAGGCGATTTTTAAGGCTAGTGGGGAGGCGCTTGATATTCGTTGCCTTTATAAAGGGATAAGGACTCACCCCCTTTCACCCACGCCTTCTCTCTCTCTGCCCATCAATTCTCGAGCTCCAGCGCCCAAGTCCTCATCCTTTCCACCTGCAAACAGCTCTCCATTCATGTCCAGATCTGGAGCGCAAGGCAAGTGGATGGTGTCCTCTATCAAGGAGAAGGACATCACACAGCTCTAGGAGGCCGGATATTTGGCCAAGGAAGTCGCCCATCGGCTTCCGTCCGAGGGACAGATCGTCCCTACCCCGGAGCCCCACGAGAGGGTAGTTTTCATCCCCCACTTTGTCGGCGGGCTGGGGTTTCCACTCCACCCATTCGTCCGGGAACTTATGTTCTATTATGGGGTGGATTTCCACGATCTGGCCCCAGCTGCTTCCTTAACATCTCGGCATTTATTGTCATGTGTGAGGCCTTCCTCTGCATCTCACCCCACTTCGGATTGTGGCTGAAGATCTTCAATGTGAAGCCGAAGGTGGTGGATGGCCAACACGCCGAGTGCGGAGGCGCCATGGTGAGCAAGATGTCCAATGTCGTGTGGACCAAAGGCACTTTCGTGGAGACTGTCGAAGGGTGGCAAAAATAGTGGTTCTATGTCACAGAGTCCTGTGACACCACCTGGGCCGAAGTCCCTGAGTTCAGGTCCAGGCCCCCAATGCAGCTCACTTCCTGGCTAGAGAAGGGCCTCGACTGGGCCTCGTCGGACGAGCTGATAGTGCTGCAAATGCGCATAAAGAGCATGGTTGACAAGAACATCAAGCTTGTCAATGTGATCCAGGTGATGCTCTTTCGCTGGATCCTTCCATGCCAAAGGCGGACCTGCAATTTGTGGGAATTCGATCCAGCTAAGCACCAGACCCTGCAACACTTCTTCGGCATTGCACACGAAGGTATTTGGAAGGTGCTCTTCAAGGTCGACAAAACATGGCCAAAGGAGACCGAAGACCGTGGGTACAACCCGACCCACCCCGCCAGTCCTGTGTGTTTTCAAGGTGTATCCTTTACTCACATATTCAAGGGGCACGTCTGAGCTTCCCCGTCTTTATATTTTTTTAGAGCTGGATGAGGAAGGCGGAGCTGATAAAGAGTCCAGCTCCGCTGCCCGAAGACCCTGCAATTCCTCTTCTGACGAAGATGATGGTTCCGGTGCCCTACCAGGCACCGGAGAAGAAGGCCAAGGGTCTAGAGGTGGCCTCCATCAGAAGGGCACTTCGGACATGACGTCCGAAGATGTCGAGACCCAATCCTCACCCGCCACCAACGACGAGGAGGAGGAGGAGGAAGAAAGCAACTCCCCTCGCAGGGGAAGGAAGAAAAGGGCGGCCTCCATGTTTCTGGAGGCCGAAGCGTGCAAGAGGGGAAAACTTCCCTCGCAGACGACACCGCATCAGACACCGACAGCAGCCCGGAGTGGCGCCCCAGGGAGAAACCCCCGGCCGGATTGTAAGTTTTCGAAGGATCTGACGCACTTATATGTCCGAGTCTCTTATTTCGTAATTCTGACATGTTGAATCACGCGCTACAGTCCTGCCCATGACAGTTCCCAGCGATCCTCATCGAGAGTTTCGTTCGATCCAAAGGCTATGGATAGCGATTCACTGCCGACAACCACCTCTCCCAAGGCATGGACTAGGCCGAGGTGGTGTCCCGACGGACCTTTACGAGCCAGGGAGAGGTGCAGAGGGCCATTAGGATGGCGCCGGAGGGCAAAACCTCGGCTGCCGGACACCTGGGGGAGCAAAACCCCCTTGAGACTGGCGATGGGGGCCATATCCAGTGGGCCCCCCAGACGAATATTGTTCCAGAGGCCCATACGGTGCCAGAATGAAGTAGGTAGCCTCCTTCGAAAGAAGGAGGTGCACCTATCCCACTGGTGACCTTTGTCCATCCAGAGGCACCGGATACTCTAATGGAAGCGCTGAGAGGCGCTTCTATCGTGGAAGAACACCGCACCCTCATGGTACGGTGATTGAAAGGGTTCAGTCTGTTAAGAGCGGACTGACCGAAGCCTGTACCCAACTTCTGACAGGCTTTGAGGTAAGCAACATAATTATGTAAAAATAAAGTCACAGTATAGACGGTAGCCCCTGAGACTCTGTTCGGTGTTTACAAATAATAGCTGAACAGAGGATCAAATAGTTTTTCGCATGACACTAACCATACATGTCTATGTGAATAAGCAGGCATCGCTGCTAGCCGCGACCTCTCATGCTACAGAAGTCTCCGGACTGAAGCAGAGGCTGGAGCGGGCAGAGGGAGAACTCGGCCGTGTAAAAAAGCAGCTAGAAGATAAACAAGGTATGCAATGTCCTTGTGTATATCTGGAAAGGATGGATGATTTGTACTAACCCTAGTGTCATGATATTTATTGTTAGGGGGAGACTGAGGTGGAGGCCCTCAAGAAGGCGCTGACTGAGGCCGAGCAGAGAGCGGCAAAGAACAAGCCGCTCGTGAGAAACACGAGGCCAGGGTTGGCGAGGTCTAGCAGGAGCTCCAGGACACTGTGCAGAAATGCGAGTCCTTGGAGCACCACGTTGCGAATCAAGACTCCGAACTCGCCAAGGCCCGCCAAAGTGCACAAGATGCCTGGGCCGAAGCCCAAGGCGCCCTCCAGGAGATCCAAGAGGCCAGAAAAATCACGGCTGGCAAGGCCTTTATTATGCAGAGCAAGTATGTGAAGAAAAGGTTCCTCTTACTAACCAGGATTTGTATTTCTCCAGGGGCGTTTGCGGATCTGCCGCGCAGTGTTGCCAATGCTGCGGAGTTCTTCCAAGACGAAGAGGGCAGCTCAACGGAGAAGCTGTTCTGGTTGCAATACCTTGCCCCAGAACATCCGGTGCCCTTTAGCGATCAGCTAAAACAGTTGGTCGAACTGCATAGGGTGGCCGAACTAGCCATCAAGGATTTGATAATCCAGCTATGGCCTGCCGAAGTCATACCCAGCAGCTACTTCGGGCTCGTCAAGCGGCTGGTCAATGTCTGCCCCCGTCTGGACATCATCAAGCGGTCAGTTTGCATAGAAGGTGCACGGATGGCCTTCGCCTGTGTCTAGATACAATGGGCAAAGATGGATGATGTCAAGCTTGCGACCGAAGGACCGCCCGTGGGCAAGGAGCACCGCACGCCCGAGTGGTATTTTGAAGATGTCTTGAATGGATCTCGTATTGTAGAAGGGCAGTGTTCAAAAGACATTATCTTTTAATGAAATCATTCATATTGTCCCTTCCTGTATGATGAAAACAAGGCTGATATGTAATATAACGCTTTGTTGTTTATTATTTAAAATTTTACCTCGTGTGCGGCCATTTTATTAGGTTTGAGAGTTGGCCAGTCGTCGGCTTCAGCCCCTGCGTAGGTAGTACGGGGGTGTTCGGGATGAATCTAAAACACTATTTATCCAAAAGTTTGGTCCTTGAAGGCGGTATTTAGCGTAACGAACCAGGCAATCGGACTATGAGGCTTTATCACCCTCACTTAGCCATAGGAGTTTGACAACAGAATTTTAGGCGCAACCCCTAGTATTCGTGATTCCGAACTAGGGTGCTGTAAACACCTGATGGGGTAAAGACCGATTCATCACATAATGCGGAAAAAATCGCAAAAGATTTCTAACCTTCGAACAGCTGACCGGCTCATGCCGCATCATGACAGTCAGTTTTCGGATTTCTCTACTGAGGTGCTCATCCGGATAAACCAGGACACAATCGCAGTAGTTATCCCTTTACTACCCTAGCCGATAGAGCACGTAAGGTAGTAAGCACAGGAGCCGGGCAACCCAACTATTGACCAAAGACATGATTCGGAGCCAATGCATATAATGCTGACTTTCGGGGTGCCAAACTGTATTGTAAAAGTGTTCGGACTTTGTTGCCATAGAATGGAGCGCAATAAAGCTCCTGGCGATTTAAGGCGTACCAAAGTGTACGAGTGCAATTGATAAGATTATCAAGAAAGAATGAAGTAGCAAGCTAGTGCCACAAAAGTTGGGCCGCAAACTGTTTCCATTATAGTTTGATTAATACGTCAAAGCGTATTTTGTACAAATAGTGCGATAAGCAACAATGGCTATTTAACGTGCCAAGACTAAGGAGGAGCTGCGTATGGGTGCTGAAAGCAGGTAGAATGATCGTTTAGAAGAACATCTAGAGATTCCCCCACACGTCTGTGCTACTTGCCACCTTGGTATATCCGTCCTTCGGAAGGACCGATTATGAGGCCGTCGAGAGGGGCCTGCGGACAAGAAACCTGAAAAGGATAAAAAGAAAAGTAAAAGTTTGTGTGTCCAAGGAAGGTAGAGCCATATTGTGGACCACAGTCTGGCTATGCCTCTATCTCTGCCCATGGTATTTTTAGTGCGTAGTTATGTATGCGTGGTACGTATGCCGCTGATACGTCTCCAACGTATCTACTTTTCCAAACACTTTTGCCCTTGTTTTGGACTCTAACTTGCATAATTTGAATGGAACTAACCCGGACTGATGCTGTTTTCAGTAGAATTGCCATGGTGTTATTTTTGTGCAGAAATAAAAGTTCTCGGAATGACCTGAAAATCAACAGAGATTATTTTTGGAATATATAAAAAATACTGGCAAAAGAATCAACGTCAGGGGGCCCGCACCCTGTCCACGAGGGTGGGGGCACACCTACCCCCTGGGCGCGCCCTGTGCCTCGTGGGCCCCTTGACGCTCCACCGACCTCAACTCCAACTCCATATATTCATGTTCGGGGAGAAACAAAATAAGAGAGAAGGATTCATCGCATTTTACGACACGGAGCCGCCGCCAAGCCCTAAACTCTCTCAGGAGGGCTGATCTGGAGTACGTTCGGGGTTCCGGAGAGGGGAATCCATCGCCATCGTCATCATCAACCTTCCTCCGTCACCAATTTCATGATGCTCACCGCCGTGCGTGAGTAATTCCATCGTAGGCTTGCTAGACGATGATGGGTTGGATGAGATTTATCATGTAATCGAGTTAGTTTTGTTAGGGTTTGATCCCTAGTATCCACTATGTTCTGAGATTGATGTTGCTATGACTTTGCTATGCTTAATGCTTGTCACTAGGGCCCGAGTGCCATGATTTCAGATCTGAACCTATTATGTTTTCATGAATATATGTGAGTTCGTTATCCTATATTGCAAGTCTATAGTCACCTATTATGTGTTATGATCCGTTAACCCCGAAGTGATAATAATCGGGATACTTACCGGTGATGACCGTAGTTTGAGGAGTTCATGTATTCACTATGTGTTAATGCTCTGGTCCGGTACTCTATTAAAAGGAGGCCTTAATATCCCTTAGTTTCCAATAGTACCCCGCTACGACAGGAGGGTAGGACAAAAGATGTCATGCAAGTTCTTTTCCATAAGCACATATGACTATATTCGGAATACATGCCTACATTACATTGATGAATTGGGTCTAGTTCTGTGTCACCCTATGTTATAACTGTTGCATGATTGATCGCATCCAACATAATTATCCATCACTGATCCATTGCCTACGAGCTTTTCATATATTGTTCTTCGCTTATTTACTTTTCTGTTGCTACTATTACAATCACTATAAAACCAAAAATATTAGTTTTGCTACTGTTACCACTACTATCGTATTACTTTGCTACTAAACACTTTGCTGCAAATATTAAGTTTCCAGGTGTGGTTGAATTGACAACTCAGCTGCTAATACTTGAGAATATTCTTTGGCTCCCCTTGTGTCGAATCAATAAATTTGGGTTCAATACTCTACCCTCGAAAACTGTTGTGATCCCCTATACTTGTGGTTTATCAAGACTATTTTCTTGCGTCGTTGCCGGGGAGCATAGCTCTATTCTTTGAGTCACTTGGGATTTATATCTGCTGGTCACTATGAAGAACTTAAAATATCAAAGAACCAATATTTTCTCTCAACTACGAGGGGAGGTAAGGAACTGCCATCTAGCTCTGCACTTGATTCATCTTATGTTTTGAGTAAACTTGCGACACCTACACATGCTATTGATTCTGATAGGTCGCATGTTATTGAGGATGCCACTTCTGCTATGCATGATGCTTATGATGAAACTACTTCCATGCTTGATACTACTGTGCCACTAGGTGAATTTCTTGATGAACAAATTGCTAGGGTTAGAGAGAGTGAAATTGTTGAAACTGATAATATTGATGAAAGTGATGATGAAGATTCTCCCCCCTAGATATGAATTGCCTGTTGTGCCCGAGGGTTATGTTATGGATGAAGAAACTACTAGAGACTTTTTAGCTTGCAATGATAGATCCGATCTTAAGAAACTGTTATCTAAGCTTAAAGAAAAGTCTTAGAATGCTAGAATGAAATATGACCCTTTTTTTCTACTTCACCTATCTTTATTTGTAACGCCCCAAGACCGATGCGCCAGGTGTCTTTCAGTTATTTCGCTGATGTTGCCTTGTCATTCGCTTGCATGTTGCATCTTGCCATGTCATCATGTGCATTGCATCATCATGTTTTCAAACTTGCATCCGTCCTGGTCTCCCCGTTCTTTCCATTGTCCGTTCTGAGCCCAGACACACTTGCACATGCCCGCGGCACGTCCGAAATATCATTTTATAAGTGGCTGAATTTTTTTCCCGGAATGGGATGAGAGTTGGTGTGCGGTCTTGTTATGTTGTTAGTTGGTCGTTTGCCAAGTTTCATCGCATTCCGAGTCCGTTTGATGCCCCAACGGTTAACTATAGCGGCAATATAGCCGGTCTTTTCGTCGGACGTTTTCGGTCTCCGGAAAGGTTGCCGGGCTGCATTTCCGTATCTCTCCTCTCAGCCCAACCCACTCTCCACAACCCACCTAACCCAGCTAAACCCCTCCTCTCGATCGAAACCATCAAATCACGATCGGGTGCTCCGAAACACTCCAAAATCCCCCTAACCCTAAACCTGCCTATTTAAACCACCCCCTTCCAAATCTAGTCATCCCTCTCCTCCCTCGTTTCCCATGCCATCCTAACCAGCCGCCGCCGCCATCCTCCTTTTTTTCCGGCGCCCTCCACCTCGTCCCCGCCACTTAGCGTGTAGCCATTGGCTGCGCCACCACCCAGCGCCGCCCGTGGCCAGTGGCAAGCCGCCACGTCGCCTCCCCGTGCCCTCCACCACATCGCGGCCCGCCGGGCCCGGCCGCGGCCCACCCGGCCCGAAGTGGCCCGCCGGCGGATCTCGCTCGTCCTGAGCCCCTCCAACCTCCCTCGCCTGGATCGGACAGCGCCCGATCTCCATCGCCGCCGTCCTGCACTCGGCGGCCACCGGAGCCTTCCCGCCGATGAGAACCTCCGACCCAGGCCAGTGCCCCGCGCCCCCTCTCCTTTCTTCTGCCTCCGTTTCTCTCTCTGCTCCTCACCAGTGCTGCTGCCCTGCAGGAACCACCGCCGCCATGGGAGTTTGCCGGAGCCGGAGCTCTCTCGGTGCCGCCCTCGCCACCCACCGCTGGATTTGCCCGGAAACGGAGCCGCCACCTTCGGATCTGTCGTCCTCCGATGCCCTTCGCTCGGCCTCGCCGCCTCGCTCGATCGGGAGGTCCCCGATCCGCACCTGCCCGTTGACCGCGTGCGGGCCGGCCCATCGCTCCAGCCAGGCCCACTGCTCCATGCGCCTGGGCCGCCTCTCCTTCGCCTATTGACCAAGGCCCGGTCACGCCAGATGCGGCCTGCCTAGCCTCCCCCTCACCAGCTGGGCTAAAGCCCATGGTGAGCCACCCAAAGCCCAGCACCCAGCAGATTCAGCCCGCATGTATTTTTTTTCAGTTCTGCATTTTAGTATTTTTTTCTAGAGAGCGCATGTTTTGTAGAAAACCCCCTAGACTACATGCATATAATAACTTCACAACCGTGCATCATCTGTAAACAACTTATATATGAAAGTGCTTAGAATTTTCATGAGTTCCAACTTTCATCCATGTTAAAAATATTTAAAATGTTGTTTGTTTAATTTTTCCTATTGCCATGGTAAAATGTTTTAATTCATAACTAAATAACTGTAGCTCCGATTTTAATAAACTTTATATGTAAATGGGGTAGAAAAATGCATAGTTTAACATGGTAGCCCTACTTTTCATGTTAAACAACTCTAAAAATATGCTTTAGGGCAGAACAGTGCCAAATCAAATATATGCTCATGAGGATTTTTTTAGGACTTGTTGCTTGTTGTTTCGGCCTCATTTAAACTTGCCTAGATATGTAGTTTTATTATACTTCACCCATTGCCATGCTAGCCAACATTTAACATTGTTGAGTACATAACTGAGAGAGAACTAAATAAGTCATGTGGTGTTTCATGAATATGCAACTCGTTGTATATTGAGCTCCACTTAATTTGTAGTATTGTTTGTGCACTTTGCCAGGCCATGCCTCATTAAAACGGACATGCATCATGCCATGTTTATGTGATGGTTGTTTACTATGTTGCTTGCTTCTTTCCAGGTTGCTTCTCTTGTTCGCTTCGGTTTCGTTCCGGAGTTGTGAGGATCCGTTTGACTACATCTGTTTGTCTTCTTCATGGACCCGTTCTTCTTCCTTGCGGGATCTCAGGCAAGATGACCATACCCTCGATATCACTTCTATCTTTGCTTGCTAGTTGTTCATTCTACCGCTATGTCGCGCTATCTACCACTTGTTATATCATGCCTCCCATATTGTCATGTCAAGCCTCTAACCCACCTTCCTAGCAAAACCGTTGTTTGGCTATGTTACCGCTTTGCTCAGCCCCTCTTATAGCGTTGCTAGTTGCAGGTGAAGCTGAAGTTTGTTCCATGTTTGGAACATGGATATGTTGGGATATCATTATTATATCTTATTTACTTTAATGCATCTATATACTTGGTAAAGGGTGGAAGGCTTGGCCTTATGCCTGGTGTTTTGTTCCACTCTTGCCGCCCTAGTTTCCGTCAGACCGGTGTTATGTTCCTTAATTTTGCGTTCCTTACGTGGTTGGGTGTTATGGGGACCCCTTGACAGTTCGCTTTGAATAAAACTGCTCCAGCAAGGCCCAACCTTGGTTTTACCATTTGCCTCACCACCACCAATACTTTTCCCTTGGGAGTCGCGCTCCAAAGGGTCATCTTTATTTTAACCCCCTCGGGCCAGTGCTTCTCTAAGTGTTGGTCCAAAACAGATCCACTTGCAGCGCCACCTCGGGGAAACTTGAGGGTTGGTTTTAGCTATACATAGTGTTCATCCGGTGTTGCCCTGAGAACGAGATATGTGCAGCTCCTATCGGGATATCGGCGCATCGGGCGATCTTGCTGGTCTTGTTTTACCATTGTCGAAATGTCTTGTAACCGGGATTCCAAGACTGATTGGGTCTTCCCGGGAGAAGGAATATCCTTCGTTGACCGTGAGAGCTTGTGATGGGCTAAGTTGGGACACCCCTGCAGGGTTTGAACTTTCGAAAGTCGTGCCGAACTTGACACCTAACTTAATTAAAATGCATCAACCGCGTGCGTAGCCGTGATGGTCTCTTCTCGGCGGAGTCCGGGAAGTGAACACGGTTCTTGTGTTATGGTTGTGCGTAAGTAGTTTCAGGATCACTTCTTGATCACTTCTAACTTCACGACCGTTGTGTTGCTTCTCTTCTCGCTCTCATTTGCGTATGTTAGCCACCATATATGCTTAGTGCTTGCTGCAGCTCCACCTTACTACCTTCTCCTACCCATAAGCTTAAATAGTCTTGATCTCGCGGGTGTGAGATTGCTGAGTCCTCGTGACTCACAGATACTTCCAAACAGTTGCAGGTGCCGATGATACCAGTGCAGGTGACGCAACCCAGCTCAAGTGGGAGCTCGATGAAGATCTTGGTCGTTGTTTAGTTTTGTTTCCTGTTGATCAGTAGTGGGGCCCAGTTGGGATGATCGGGGATCTAGCATTTGGGGTTTTCTTCTTTTATTTTTGGTTCCGTAGTCGGACCTTGATTGTAATCTGGATGATGTATGTTTAACTTGTATTTGTGTGAAGTGGCGATTGTAAGCTAACTCTTTATCCCTTTCTTATTCAGTACATGGGATTGTGTGAAGATTACCCCTCTTGGGACAAACTTACCATACGGCTATGCCTCTAAGTCGTGCCCCGACACATGGGAGATATAGTCGCATTGTGGGTGTTACAAGTTGGTATCAGAGCCATCCCTAACTTAGGAGCCCCCTACTTGATCGAATCACTGACGTTGTTGAGTCTAGAACAAAATGTTTTGAGTCTTAGGATTATATATATCGTAGAGTAGGATTCTTTTTACTCCTCAGTCCCTTCGTCGCTCTAGTGAGGCCTTCTGATGTCGAAGTTTGACTCTTCTCTCCTCAAATTTCACGAAAAAAAATTAGGATCACGTGGGTATCTTGGAATTGTTCCAATAGTTTTGTGACGAGAACATTGTTCTTGGTGCCTCCTGACATTTAGGGGTTGTGGCACTGCCCCGGGGAGTTGAGCTCCGAGGAGTTGTCATCACAATTTTATCATTGCAGTTCTGGAATACCTGAGTTTCGCCGACATTGAAAATCTCTTTTATGTAGTTGTTGGTGAGATAACCTCGATGCCACCCTGTACTAGGTTGGGAGTTTGGGAGTATTTCCATAACTCGTATAATGTATGCTTTTCGAAGGTTGAGGTACATGATTTCCGAAGGTTTCTTGGTTATGTGTTGATGGGTGGATACAGCTGGATGTAGGGGTTGTTAGTTTGGGTGAGATATTATGCTTCCCCTGTATCCACAACACCTGATTGCATAACCAGAAAGTTTGGGGAGTTTATAAGTGGGAATTCAAGTAGCTCCTACAATATCTTTCCAACAGACACATGATACGATATGGGATCTATCATATGTTTGTTCCAGCTTATTCTGCAAGCAAATCCTTTGTTTTGTTTTGAGTTGTGGTATTCGAGTTGCTTCGAAGTCAAATGTGGATTCCATACCTTTTCTAAGCGGTGTTCTCATATTTCTATGAGAGTATTAATCCTTCTTGATCATTAAGGTTGTCTTTTTAATTCTTTCCAACCGGTGTTTGTTTCATCCGTCCCCAAGTTGCCTTTGTTTTCCCGCCCTCCCACCCTTTCTTTTTGTCAAGGACTCATATATCTTAATCAAGTATCCATTTTATTCATGTGAAGTCTCTTCTTTCTTTTCTTTCAATGTTCTTATCTGGTGATTCTCACGAAGATACTAATGGAGCTTCAAGTTTATCATTCTTCATTCTTTTCTTCTCCGGTGGATTTAATTCAAGCTTTGTTGATCATATCCTTTCCTCAGTTCTAATGCTTTCTCATGTCGGTGCACCTCTTAATCATCCACTTCTCGCTATTCAATTGTCCCGGAGTGCTCAAGATATCTCGAAGATTTGTGTTTCCACTCTGCTTTCGTTCAAGCTCTTTCGAGGATGTTATCTCATTCGAGCCATTTAATTCAACTGGCGCAATCTATATTTTAAATCTCTCGACGGTGTATCCTTTGAGTGGGCCCTAACACACATGTCTTTTCCAGGATCTTACCTGACTCTTCTAATTTTTCCCGAAGCTATCCTCAAATTCTCTCAAAGTTTGACGTAAGAATGAATTGTCATCAGTCATATGTCTTTCTCTAAGATCTTTCAAATTCTTTTCATTGTTGATTCAACCTTTATATTCTACATTATTCCGGAGTGTCTCAAAAATTCATGGTGGTGTTTCTCGTCGTCATTCTTGGATTTTGAAAACCAAAGAAGAGTTTTTCCTCCAAATCTTATCCGTCCTCTTAGATATGCGTAGTTCAAGCTTGCTGCCATCCTATCATAATTATTTATGATTGTGAGATTTCTTTTCACCCATCCGGAGCAATTCAGGTGTCTTTTCAGTTTGGTTATCCGGAGGCCATCATTTCGGGTTTATTCATTCTCAGCTTTGAGCTCTCATTCTGCAAATCTTACCGGTGCATCATTCAAATATTCTCTAATCAGCTCGTGATCTCTTCGTTCTTATGTATCTAAATTATCTCAAGTATTTTCTTTCGTTCTCTAATTCTTCCCAGTGTTTCTTTATCTTTCCTTTGTTCATTTTCGATTCTTACGGTGGTTCATTCAAAATTTCTCTTCCTTTATTATCGTATTGACTCGTTCGTTCTTTCAAATCCTACCGATGATTCATTGAAGTCTTTTCTCAAGTTTGCACTATATCTATCTTAAACTTTTCGAGGAGAATAAGTAGTATGCCAAATCCGTTGCTTGTCATCAAGTTAAGTTGATGAAGGATAAACATACAGTAAATCTTATTCTTGTTTTCTTTGAGGTGATTCTATTCTTTTCTTCCGGAGTTCATTCATGATATCAATTTGTCGGTGCTAAGTTGTTCATCTTTGTTTTCCAGAGTTCCAAGTTTTCCGCATTATATCGTCGCGAAGCTTCATCTAAATCTTTGCAAGGCTTCACCCTGTGTTTTCAATTTCTCTTCCTTCCTACCATTTCTTTTATTACTGGAGTTCTTCATGGTGACTCTACATGGTGGTTCGTCAAGGATTCTTTTCATTCTTCAATTGTTCTTCAAGATTTCTCTCGAAGTTAAGTTCCACCAAGCTATACTAAAAAATAAACATGGTGTTAAACACATGTCTTGTTTTGAGGAGTTCAAGTATTCTTCATCTGGCATTCCGGAGTGCAATTCTTTCATATCTCATCTTTTGAGGTGGTGTTATGTCACTCTTGACAATTTCCCTTCGTATGTCGTGATTCAACAGTTGTTAAGAATGAAATATTTTAAATCCATCAACCTCTTCGTTAGAGTTATCTTGGGTTATATTTCACCTAAAGCATTCCCTAAGGAATGTTGCAATTGTGGCGCTTATCAATGATCCAATCTTCTCCATCCTATCTCGGTGAAGGAGTTTTTCATCTCTTCTTTGTTCCCGATCAATCTTTGTTTTCGGTGGCAGAACATCACCTCGGTTTTGAGGTGTTTTCCATAAGCCCACTACAAGTTTATTCATTTCGTTGTTGGTCTTTTCAACAACTCGGTTTTAACCTTCTTGGAAGGGTGCTTTCCTAGTTCATTGGTCACAGAAGTTGACTTTTCTTCTCCATTCTGCTATTCCAATGATCTATCTTCTATTCCTTCTTCCGGAGACTTTGTGATGTTGCTCTTTTCACTCATCATCTCGAATTCTGAGGACCATGTTTTTTTTCGTGCTTATCCATTTAACCGGAGTGTCGTGCCCTTTTTTCAAGTTCTTCCCTTTCTGTCAAGTTTTTCCTCCCTTCTCAACCAGAGTGCTGACTTAAATCTTTCTTACCCCTTGTGCCATTCTTTCAATAGTTCTGAAGGCAGTGTACTATTGATTTCGTCAAGTATCCTCTCATCTTGTCAAGTTATTGTTCAATTCCTTCCATTTACAGCCGGAGTGCTGCCCAAATTATTCCTTCTCTATCTTGTTTTAACCGGAATGTTGTGTCTATCATTCCTCTTCTAACCAGACTCTCATCCAAGTGCTTTCATTTTTCCAATCTCATATTCTTTACCTTCCATTTCCAACCGGAGTGTTGTCATAATTGACCTTTATCGTTCCTTGTACATCTCATTTCAACCGGAGTGCTTGCACGTACTTCTTGTCCGTTGCAACCCTTTTCGTATGTCTTTCAACCTCGCAAGGTTCTTCGGTTTCACTCATTTGTCAAAGAAGCAACTTAGTTTTACCTCTTCCCCTTCCTCTTCCGTTTCCCCCGGCGCCATCCTAGATCTCGGGACGAGATCCTCTTGTAGTGGTGGAGTGTTGTAATGCCCCGAGACCGATGCGCCATGTGTCTTTCAGTTATTCGCTGTTGTTGCCTTGTCATTCGCTTGCGTGTTGCATCTTGCCATGTCATCATGTGCATTGCATCATCATGTTTTCAAACTTGCGTCCGTCCCGGTCTCCCCGTTCTTTCCGTTGTCCGTTCTGAGCCCAAAAACAGTTGCGCGTGCCCGCGGCACGCCCGAAATATTATTTTATAAGTGGCTGAAAAATCTTCTCGGAATGGGATGAGAGTTGACGTGCGGTCTTGTTATGTTGTTAGTAGGTCGCTTGCCAAGTTTCATCGCATTCGGAGTCCGTTTGACGCCCCAACGGTTTACTATAGCGGCAATATAGCCGGTCTTTTCGTCGGACGTTTTCGGTCTCCGGAAATGGTTGTCGGGCTGCATTTCCCTCTCTCCTCTCAGCCCAACCCACTCTCCACAGCCCACCTAACCCAGCTAAACCCCTCCTCTCAATCGAAACCATCGGATCGTGATCGGGTGCTCCGAAACACTCCAAAATCCCCCTAACCCTAAACCTGCTTATTTAAACCACCTCCCCCTTCGAAATCTAGTCATCCCTCTCCTCCCTCATTTCCCGTGCCATCCTAACTAGCCGTCGCTGCCATCCTCCTTGTTTTCCGGCGCCCTCCACCTCATCGCCGCCACTTGGCGCGTAGCCATTGGCTGCGCCGCCACCCAGCGCCGCCCGTGACCAGTGGCAAGCCACCACGTCGCCTCCTCATGCCCTCCACCGCACCTTGGCCCGCCAAGCCCGGCCGCCGCCGGCCCGGCCCGAAGTGGCCCGCTGCCGGATCCCGCTCGTCCCGAGCCCCGTCAACCTCCCTCGCCTGGATCGGACAGCGCCCGATCTCCATCGCCGCCGTCCTGCACTCGCCGGCCACCGGAACCTTGCCGCCGACGAGCACCTCCGACCCAGGCCAGTGCCCCGCGCCCCTCTCCTTTCTTCTCACTCCGTTTCTCTCTCTCTCTGCTCCTCACCAGTGTCGCAGCCCTGCAGGAACCACCGCCGCCATGGGAGTTCATCGGAGCCGGAGCTCTCTCGGCGCCGCCCTCACTTCTCGCCGCTGGATTCGCCCGAAAACGAAGCCGCCACCTTCGGATCCGTCGTCCTCCGACGCCCTTTGCTCGGCCCCGCCGCCACCTGCTCGCCGGAGCGCCAGAGTCACTGCCGCCTCACTCGATCGGGAGGTCCCCGATCCGCACCTGCCTGTTGACCATGCGTGGCCGGCCCATCGCTCCAGCCAGGCCCACTGCTCCATGTGCCTGGGCCGCCTCTCCTTCGCCTGTTGACCAAGGCCCAGTCGCGCCAGATCCGGCCTGCCTGGCCTCCCCCTCACCAGCTGGACTAAAGCCCATGGTGAGCCACCCAAAGCCCAGCACCCATCAGATTCAGCCCGCATGTGTTTTTTTCTAGTTCTGCGTTTTAGTATTTTTTTCAGAGAGCGCCTGTTTTGCAGAAAACCCCCTAGACTACATGCATATAATAACTTCACAACCGTGCATCATATGTAAATAACTTATATATGAAAAATGCTTAGAATTTTATCTAGTTTCATAATTTCCAACTTTCACCCATGTTAAAAAATATTTAAAATGTTGTTTGTTTAAATTTGCCTATTTCCATGGTAAAATGTTCTAATTCAGAACTAAATAACCGTAGTTCCGATTTTAATAAACTTTATATGTAAATGGGGTAGAAAAAATGCATAGTTTAACATGGTAGCCCTACTTTGCATGTTAAACAACTCTAAAAATATGCTTTAGGGCAGAACAGTACCAAATCAAATATATGCTTGTGAGGATTTTCCCGGACTTGTTGCTTGTTGTTCCGGCCTCATTTAAACTTGGCTAGATATGTAGTTTTATTATGCTTCACCCCTTGCCATGCTAACCAACATTTAATATTGTTGAGTTCATAACCGAGAGAGAACTAGATAGGTCATGTGGTGTTTCGTCAATATGCAACTCGTTGTATATTGAGGTCCACTTAATTTGTAGTATTGTTTGTGCAGTTTGCCATGCCATGCCTCATTAAACCGGACATGCATCATACTTGGTTGTGCATCATGCCATGCTTATGTGATGGTTGTTTACTATGTTGCTGATACGTCTCCAACGTATCTATAATTTTTGATTGCTCCATGCTATATTATCTACTGTTTTGGACATTATTGGGCTTTATTATCCACTTTTATATTATTTTTGGGACTAACCTATTAACCGAAGGCCCAACCTAGAATTGTTGTTTTTTGCCTGTTTTAGGGTTTCGAAGAAAAGGAATATCAAACGGAGTCCAAACGGAATGAAACCTTCGGTAATGTGATTTTCTCAACGAATAAGACTAGAGAGACTTGGACCCTATGTCAAGAAATAAAACAGGAGGTCACGAGGTAGGGGGCGCGCCTGGCTACCCTAGGCGGGCCCTCCACCCTCGTGGGGCCCCTGTTGCTCCATCGACGTACTCCTTCGTCCTATATATATCCACGTACCCCCAAACCATCATATACGGAGCCAAAACCCTAATTCCATCTCCGTAACTTTCTGTATCCACGAGATCCCATCTTGGGGCCTGTTCCGGAGCTCCGCCGGAGGGGGCATCGATCACGGAGGGCTTCTACATCAACACCATAGCCCCTCCGATGAAGTGTGAGTAGTTTACCTCAGACCTACGGGTCCATAGTTAGTAGCTACATGGCTTCTTCTCTCTTTTTGGATCTCAATACAATGTTCTCCCCCTCTCTTGTGGAGAACTATTCGATGTAATCTTCTTTTTGCGGTGTGCTTGTTGAGACTGATGAATTGTGGGTTTATGATCAAGTCTATCTATGAATAATATTTGAATCTTCTCTGAATTCTTTTATGTATGATTGGTTATCTTTGCAAGTCTCTTCGAATTATCAGTTTGGTTTGGCCTACTAGATTGATCTTTCTTGCAATGGGAGAAGTGCTTAGCTTTGGGTTCAATCTTGCGATGTCCTTTCTAGGTGACAGTAAGGGTAGCAAGGCACGTATTGTATTGTTGCCATCGAGGATAACAAGATGGGGTTTTCTTCATATTGCATGAGTCTATCCCTCTACATCATGTCATCTTGCTTAAGGCATTACTCTGTTTTTAACTCAATACTCTAGATGCATGCAGGATAGCGGTCGATGAGTGGATTAATAGTAGTAGATGCAGGTAGGAGTCGGTCTACTTGTCTCGGACGTGATGCCTATATACATGATCATACCTAGATATTCTCATAACTATGCTCAATTCTGTCAATTGCTCAACAGTAATTTGTTCACCCACCGTAGAATACTTATGCTCTCGAGAGAAGCCACTAGTGAAACCTATGGCCCCCGGGTCTATCTTTATCATATTGATCTCCTACTACTTAGCTATTTCCTTTGCTATTTCCTTTGCCTATATTTTATGTTGCATGTTTTATCATAAAAATACCAAAAATAGTATCTTATCATATCTATTAGATCTCACTCTCGTAAGTGGCCCTATAGGGATTGACAACCCCTATTTGCGGTGGTTGCGAGGATTTATTTGTTTTGTGCAGGTGCGAGGGACTCGCGCGTAGCCTCCTACTGGATTGATACCTTGGTTCTCAAAAACTGAGGGAAATACTTATGCTACCTTGCTACATCATCCCTTCCTCTTCGGGGAAAACCAACGCAGTGCTCAAGAGGTAGCAAGAAGGATTTCTGGCGCCGCTGCCGAGGAGGTCTACGCAAAAGTCAACATACCAAGTACCCATCACATACCCTTATCTCCTGCATTACATTATTTGCCATTTGCCTCTCGTTTTCCTCTCCCCGCACTTCACCCTTGCCGTTTTATTCGCCCTCTCTCTCTATCCTCCCTCTCTATTTGCCTCTTTTTGCCCGCTTGCTTTTTGTTTGCTTGTGTGTTAGTTTGCTTGCTTGTCGCGATGGCTCCACCTAAATTTTGTGACCTTCACCTTAAAAGATTAGAAGAGATCGAAAGCAATGTCAGGAGTTTCATGGTCTTGCAATTTGAACATAATAGTTTCTTTAGAAATGAGCTTAAAGAACAGAAAAGTTTTATGAATTTTATGAATAAAGAGCTTGATGATATGTCTAAAGAATTCGATGGTTTAAGAGCCCAAATTGCTCATCTTGAGAAATTAACTGCTGAAATTTCGGATAGGCAGGCTACCTTAGTTAATAAGATGGCCGCTAAACCAGATTGCTATGAAAATAAAGATAAAGATCTAAAAGTTATTGATGTGTCCCCTATTAAATCCTTGTTTTGCAATATGAATCTTGATAATTATGGGATTGAATATGATCCACCTTTACCTACAAGGCATTCCAAGAATTCGGAATTTGTTGATCTTGATGCTAAATTTGATAAAAGTGGGATTGAAGAAATTAAAACCCTAGATGTTGCTAAACCCACTATTATGGATTTCAAGGAATTTAACTATGAAAATTGCTCTTTGATTGATTGTATTTCCTTGTTGCAATCCGTGCTAAATTCTCCTCATGCTTATAGTCAAAATAAAGTGTTTACTAAACATATCGTTAATGCCTTGATGCAATCTTATGAAAAAAACTTGAATTGGAAGTTTCTGTCCCTAGAAAACTTTATGATGAGTGGGAACCAACTATTAAAATTAAAATTAAAGATCATGAATGCTATGCTTTATGTGATTTGGGTGCTAGTGTTTCCTCGATTCCGAAGACTTTGTGTGATTTGTTAGGTTTCCGTGATTTTGATGATTGCTCTCTAAACTTGCACCTTGCGCATTCCACTATTAAGAAACCTATGGGAAGAATTAATGATATTCCTATTGTTGCAAATAGGAATTATGTGCCCATAGATTTTATTGTTCTTGACATAGATTGCAATCCTTCATGTCCTATTATTCTTGGTAGACCTTTCCTTAGAACGATCGGTGCAATTATTGATATGAAGGAAGGAAATATTAGATTCCAATTTCCATTATGGAAAGGCATGGAACACTTTCCTAGAAAGAAAATTAAATTACCTTATGAATCTATTATGAGAGCCACTTATGTATTGCCTATCAAAGATGGCAATACCTAGATCTATTCTTGCTTGTTATGCATTGCTAGGGGCGTTAAACGATAGCGCTTGTTGGGAGGCAACCCAATTTTATTTTTATTCCTTGCCTTTTGCTCCTGTTTAGTAATAAATAATTTATCTAGCCTCTGTTTTTGTTGTGCTTTTTGTGTTTAATTAGTGTTTGTGCCAAGTAGAACCGTTGGGAAGACTTGGGGAAAGTCTTGTTGAATTTGCTGTAAAAAACAGAAACTTTAGCGCTCACGATAACTGCTGTCATTTTTATTTGGAAAGTGATATTTAGTTAATTATTTTTGCAGATGATAAATAGATAAATTCCTCACGTCCAGCAATTTATTTTAGAATTTTTGGGGTTCCAGATCTTGTGCTAGCTACAGATTACTACAGACTGTTCTGTTTTTTACAGATTCTGTTTTTCGTGTGTTGTTTGCTTATTTTGATAAATCTATGGCTAGTAGAATAGTTTGTAAACCATAGAGAAGTTGGAATACAGTAGGTATAACACCAATATAAATAAAGAATGAGTTCATTACAGTACCTTGAAGTGGTCTTTTGTTTTCTTTCGCTAACGGAGCTCACGAGATTTTCTACTTTAAGTTTTGTGTTGTGAAGTTTTCAAGTTTTGGGTAAAGATCTGATGGATTATGGAACAAGGAGTGGAAAGAGCCTAAGCTTGGGGATACCCATGGCACCCCCAAGATAATATAAGGATACCTAAAAGCCAAAGCTTGGGGATGCCCCGGAAGGCATCCCCTCTTTCGTGTACTTCTATCGGTAACTTTACTTGGAGCTATATTTTTATTCGCCACATGATATGTGTTTTGCTTGGAGCGTCTTGTATTATTTGAGTCTTTGCTTGTTATTTTACCACAATCATCCTTGCTGTACACACCTTTTGAGAGAGTCATACATGATTTGGAATTTGTTAGAATCCTCTATGTGCTTCGCTTATATCTTTTGAGTTATATGATTTTGCTCTAGTACTTCACTTATATCTTTTAGAGCACAGTGGTGGATTTTTTTATAGAAATTATTGATCTCTCAAGCTTCACTTAGATTATTTTGAGAGTCTTAAATAGTATGGTAATTTGCTTAAAATCCTAATATGCTTGGTATATAAGATTAATAATAAAAACTTTCTTATGAGTGTGTTGAATACTATGATAAGTTTGATACTTGATAATTTTTTTGAGATATGAAGATGGTGATATTAAAGTCATGCTAGTTGAGTAGTTGTGAATTTGAGAAATACTTGTCTTGAAGTTTGTGATTCCCGAAGCATGCACGTATGGTGAACCGTTATGTGATGAAGTCGGAGCATGATTTATTTTTTGATTGCCTTCCTTATGAGTGGCGGTCGGGGACAAGTTATGGTCTTTTCCTGCCAATCAATCCCTGAAACGCCCTCGATGCGGCTATATCTCCCACGTGTCGAAGCACGACTTAGAGGCATAACCGCATTGAAAGCAATGTCGCAAGTGAGGTAATCTTCACACAACCCATGTAATACATAAGGGAAAGAGATACATAGTTGGCTTACAATCGCCACTTCACACAATACATGAATAAAGCATTACATCAACCAGATACAATTAGGGTCCGACTACGGAACCAAAATAAAAGAAGATTACCCCAAATGCTACACAGATCCCCGATCGTCCCGACTGGGCTCCACTACTGATCAACTGGAAACGAAACAACACAAAGGACAAGATCTTCATCGAACTCCTCCTTAAGCTTGGTTGCGTCATCTGCACGGTATCATCGGCACCTGCAAACTGGTTTTGGAAGTATCTGTGAGTCACGGGGACTCAGCAATCTCACACCCTCGCGATCAAGACTATTTAAGCTTATGGGTAAGGTAAAGGTATGAGGTGGAGCTGCAGCAAGCGACTAGCATATATGGTGGCTAACATACGCAAATGAGAGCGAGAAGAGAAGGCAAAGCACGATCGAGAAACTATGATCAAGAAGTGATCCTAGAACAACCTACGTCAAACATAACTCCAACACCGTGTTCACTTCCCGGACTCCGCCGGAAAGAGACCATCACGGTTACACACATGGTTGATGCATTTTAATTAAGGTCAACTTCAGGTTTTCTACAACCGGACATTAACAAATTCCCATCTGCCCATAACCGCGGGCACGGCTTTCAAAAGTTCAAATCCCTGCAGGGGTGTCCCAACTTAGCCCATCAGAAGCTCTCACGGTCAACAAAGGATAGTCCTTCTAGCGGGAAGACCCGATCAGACTCGGAATCCCGGTTACAAGACATCCTCGACAATGGTAAAACAAGTCCAGCAAGACCACCCGCTGTGCCGACAAATCCCGATACGAGCTACACATATCTCGTTCTCAAGGCACACCGGATAAGCTAAGCGTACGGGAGCCAACGTAACCCAAGTTGCCAAGGGACGGCCCCGCACGGTGCTCTAGGTTGGACCAATACTTAGACAAGCACTGGCCCGGGGGTTTAAAATAAAGATGGCCCTCAGGATGCGCGACTCCCAAGGGAAAAAGGCTAGGTGGCAAATGGTAAAACCAAGGTTGGGCCTTGCTGGAGGAGTTTTATTCAAGGCAAACTGTCAAGGGGTTCCCATTATAACCCAAACCGCGTAAGGAACGTAAAATCCGGGAACATAACACCGATATGACGGAAACTAGGGGGGCAAGAGTGGAACAAAAAACCAGGCATAAGGCCGAGCCTTCCACCCTTTACCAAGTATATAGATGCATTAATTAAATAAAATATATTGTGATATCCCAACAAGTAAAACATGTTCCAACAAGGAACAACATCTCCATGTTCCAACAAGGAACAAACATCAATCTTCACCTGCAACTAAGAACGCTATAAGAGGGGCTGAGCAAAGCGGTAACATAGCCAAACAACGGTTTGCTAGGACAAGGTGGGTTAGAGGCTTGGTTCAACAATATGGGAGGCATGATAAGCAAGCGGTAGGTATCGCAGCATAGGCATAGCAAAAGAGCGAGCAACTAGCAAGCAAAGATAGAAGTGATTTCGAGGGTATGGTCATCTTGCCTGAAATCCCGCAAGGAAGAACAGCGTGTCCATGAAGAAGACAAACACGACGTTACCGGAACCAACCCGGAGAAGCAAACACCGGAAAGAAGCACACAACATAGTAAACAACCACCACATACACATGGCATGATGCACAACCAAGTATGATGCATGTCCGGTTTAAAGAGGGCACGGCATGGCAAAGTGCACAAGCAATCCTACAAATTAAGTGGAGCTCAATATGCAACTCCATTGCATATTGGCAAAACACCACATTCAAGTTACTTAGTTCGATCTCGTTTATGTACCCAACAAGATTAAATGTTGTTAGCATGGCAAGAGGTGAAGCACAACAAAACTACCTAACTTGGCAAGTTTAAATGAGGCCGGAAACAACGAACAACAAGTCCGGAAACTCCTCATGTGCATAATAATGAATTAGGTACTGTTCTGCCCTAAACATAATTTTAGAGTTATTAAACATGCAAAGTAAAGCCACCATGTTAAACTAGGCATTTTTCCACCCCATGTACATATAAATTTTATTAAATTCGGAGTTACAGTTATTTAGTTATGAATTAAAGCATTTTAGCATGGCATAGGAGCAAAATTTAAACAAACATCATTTTAAACAGTTTAAACATAGATGAAAGTTGCATATTATTAAACTATATGAAAAACTAAGCAAGTTTCATATACAAAGTTTTTACATGTGATGCTTAGTTTGTGAGATATTAAATGCATGAAGGCTAAGGGGTTTTCTGTAAATCTACAGATCCCTGGAAAATTAGCTAAATTCGCAGAACAAAAAAATCTACTGGGCCGAAACTGAACTGGCCCAGCAGTAAGAAAAAAAAGGAGGGGGTGCTTGGGGTGGCCTCACCCATGGGCCTTGGCCCGACTCGGTGGAGAGGCTGGCGCGCCCTTCGCTCTGCTGGGCTGAGCGGGGAAAGGCCCAGGCGCTGTCGATGCGGTGGCCCAAGCGATGGCGATGCGGTCAACGTGGTTCAAGCGCTCGCGTCCTGAAACTCACGAAGCAGAGGAAGCAGGGCGCGACTCCGACGAGGGAGATGGCCGGCGTTCTCAGGCGTGGAGAGGCACGGCTCCGGCGGAGTCAGCGGGGAGTGGTAAGGGGCGCAGGACTCTGCAAGGGAGGTCGGCGACGAGCCTTTGGCGGGGCGGTCTCCAGGGCATGGGGAGGTGACGTGGGGAACCGGCGAGGACCAAGGCGAAGCAGGGGATGTCCGGCAGGGGCGCGGGTCTCCAGGACGGCGGATCTGGCCGGGAACGGAGCGGAACGCAGCGCTGGAACTTGGCGGGGCGACGGCTTCCTTGTTCGCCCCTGAGAGAGAGAGAGAGAGAGCGATTGAGAGAGAGGAAAACAGAGGAGGAGAACGAAAGGAGGGAGATGAAGAAGGAGATGGCAGCGCGCGAAGGTCGACATGCAGGTCACCGGAGTGGCTAGGCGAGGAGAAGGTCCTACGGGGTAGCTCCATGGGGCAGAAGACTTGCTCCCGGCAAAGACGGAGTTTGAGGACTTGGCGTCCTGGGGCGGCGACGCGGTCTACACAGGGGCGGCGCGGGCTTCTGCACCGGGCCCTCCATGGCGGGAGCTGGCTGGGCGACGGGATCCTGGAGGCTTCGGTGGTGCGGGGAAGCACGGGAGGATACAAGCGAGGGCCTGTCGCTGCAGGATTGGGACTCCATGCTCGAGCTCCTCAGGCGCGTGCTTGCGCACGAGAGCGAGAGGAGGCTGGGCCTCGGGCCTCGGGTGTCGGGCAGTGGAGGCTGAGGATTGGGCGTCGACGGAAAACAAGGAATGTGGTCGGCGAGATTGGATCGGGAGGAGATCCCGAGGAGAAGCGAGAGAGTGGCGGCGGCGACTGCGGGAATGGATGGGACATGGGCCTAAAAACTAGGGTTAGACCGAATATATAGCCAGTGTATTAAAGGAGAGGGATTTGGATCATCGGATCGAAATCTGACGGACGAGAATAAAATAGGTAGGGAGTCCAAATAAGAAAACGGAGACGTTTTGTAGACGTTTGGGGATGATCCGGACACAACGGTGACGACTGTCCAGGTCGGGTCCGGGACAACTTCCGGACGCGCGCGAGGAGGGCCGCGGGCTGACGAGAGAGGTTAGGTTGGGCCTGGCGGTAGGTAGTGGACTGTGCAGAAGTCCTCAGGCTGAGAGAAGAGAAGAGAGAAAGACCCGGCGACTGTTTCCGGAGACCGAAAACGTCCAACGCGTGTCCGGCTATAATGCCGCTATAGATTAACGGTTGGGCCATCAAACAAACTCCGAATGTGATGAAACTTGACAGGCGGTCTAACTACACTATAATAAGACCACACGCCAACTTTCAACCCATTCCGAGAACATTTTCTGGCCACTTATAAAATAATATTTCGGACATGCCGCGGGCGCGTGCAAGTGTGTCTGGGCTCAGAACGAACAATGGAGAGAACCGGAAGATCCGGACGGAAGCAAGTTTTGAAAACATGATGATGCAATGCACATGATGACATGACAAGATGCAACACGCAAGCGAAGACAAAGCAACAATAGCGAATAACTGGAGGACACCTGGCACATCGGTCTCGGGGCGTCACAACACTCCACCACTACGAGAGGATCTCGTCCCGAGATCTAGAATGGCACCGGAGGGACAACGGAAAAGAAAGAGAAGAGGTAAAACTAAGTTGCTCCTTTGACAAACGAGTGAAACCAACGAACCTTGAGAGGTTGGTCAAATGGAAAGAAAGAATGCAACGGAGATGAACAAAGTTGAAAACACTCCGTTAGGAAAAGTAAACAAGGAAGAACAAATTCGAACAGCACTCCGGTTGAGAAGGGATGCAAGACTTGATAAAATGAAAGAACTTGAGCAGCGGGCACACACTCCGGTTAAATGGACAAGCACGAAAATAACATGATCTTCACAATTTGCGACAATGATAGAAAAGAGCAACATCACAAGGCCTCCGGAACGAAAGAATAGAATATAAATAATTGAAGTAAAAGAATGGAGAAGAAAATGCCAACTTCTGTCACAAAAGAGTTTGAGAAGGCATCTTTAGGAGAAGGGTCGAACGGAGTTGTCGGAACACCAACAACGAAAAGAAATAAGCTTGTTGTGGTCTTATGGAAAACAACTCAAAACTATGAGGTGAAATTCTGCCACTCACGGGAAAAGAATTGGATTTAAATTGATTTTAATAAGGAGACGAGAAAATATTTCACCGGGAGGAAAGATGAAGAACTTGGGTCATTTATGAGCACCATAAATAACAACAATCCTTAGGGAAGGCTTTAGGTGAACTATAACCCAAGATAACTCCAACGAAGAGGTTGATGGATTTAAAATACCCCGTTCTCGATAACTTGTGAAACATGAAACAAGAACTCAAATTATCAAGAATGACATAATACCATCTCCAATAATATGGTAGAAAGAATTGCACTCCTGATTACAAGATGAAGGAACTTAAGCTCCTTAGAAAAGAATCTTGATGAATGCTTCGAGAAGGGAATAAATCCTTGATGAACCGTCATGTATAGCCTCCATGAAGAAACTCCGGTAGGAAAAGAATAACAAGAAAAAGAAATTGAAAACACAAGGTGAACCCTTGCAATGATTTAGATGGATCTCCGTGATAATTAGAGCTTGGAACTCCGGGAAAGAAAAGACAAGGCATCTCGAACTGAGAATATGATATGATGAACCACTCCGGAAAAAAGAATTAATCACTTGGATGGAACAAGAATAAGAATTATGTTATGCGTATCCTTCAACAATTTAATTGCTGACAAGCAACGGATTTGGCATACTACTTATCCTTGTAGAAAGATTAAGATAGATATAGCGCAAATTTAAGAAGGTCTTCAACGAACCACCGATAGAATTTGAAAAGCACGAATGCATAGATATGATACACGAAGGCAGAAAAACTCTTGAACGAACCACCGTAAGAATTGAAAAAGAACGAGTAAAACATCAAGAAACACTGGGAAGAATTATAAAATGAACGAAGATGCTTGAGAGGATTTAGATACATGAGAACGAAGAGATCACGAGCCGATTAAAGATCACTTGAACGAAGCACCGGCAAAATTTGGAGAATGATAGCTGAAAGCTGAGAATGAATAAATCTTAGATGATGGGCTCCGGATGAACAAACTGAAAAGGCTCCTGAATTGCTCTGGATGGGTAAAAAGAATTCTCACAATCAAACAATTATGAGAGGATGGCAGAGAATGGGGCAAGATTTAAAAGAAACTCTTCTTCAGTCTCCGAATCTGAGAATGACGACGAGAAACACCACCAATAATTGTAGAGGCACTCCGGAAGAATCAAATGCGAAGAGATTGAGCCAACGATGAAAATAATTTGACAGATCTTGGAGAAAAGCATTTGACTGATGAAAAATCATTCTTGCGTCAAACTTCGAAAAGAATTTGTGAGTAACTCCGGGAAAAATTAGAAGAGTCAGGTAAGATCCTGGGAAAAGACATGTGGGTTAGGGTCACTCAAAAGAAACACCGTTGAACGATTACTTGAAAAGAGAGATTGCACCGGTTGAATTAAATGGCTTGAATAAGATAACAACCTCGAAATAACTTGAACGGATTGAGAATGGAAAACGAATCTTCTGAGATATCTTTGGCACTCCAGAACAAATGAATAGCGAAGAGTGGATGATTATGAGGTGCATCGGTATGATAAAACTTCTTAAACGAGGAAAAGGATATGATCAATACCAAAAGCTTGAATTGAATCCACTGGAGAAGAAAATGAGTGAAGAGTGATGAACTTGAAGCTCCGTTAGAATCTTCATGAGAATAGCTAGATAAGAACATTGGTGGAAAAAGAATGGAGAGGCTTCTCATCAATAAGATGATACAGGATTACGAAATCTTAGTCCTTGAGGGAAAAAAGGGTGGGTGGGCGGGAAAAAAAACAAAGGCAACTTGGAGACGGATGAAACAAACAACGTTGATGAAAAACTGATAATTGATCTTGCGAATGTTGAAGTGATCAGATCCACTTGAGGAGAGACACACCGGTTGACAAGTAAT
This sequence comes from Triticum monococcum, assembly GCA_034509565.1. Taxonomy (NCBI): domain Eukaryota; kingdom Viridiplantae; phylum Streptophyta; class Magnoliopsida; order Poales; family Poaceae; genus Triticum; species Triticum monococcum. Next base: position 485,106,531 of record CM067843.1, read on the forward strand.
TGAAATGACAAACTCGATGATCAAGAAGGATTTGTATTCACATAGAAATATAAGAACACCGCTTAGGAAAGGTATGGAATCACACTTGACTTCGAAGCAACTCGAATACCACAACTCAAAACAAAAACAAAGGATTGGCTTGCAGAATAAGCCAGAACAAACATATGACAGAGATTTCGTCCGAAGTTTTCATGGTGGGGCCTACACGGGCTCGATCATACAGTACCATCATGTACAAGGCAATGCACACGACATACGAAGCATCCCCGAGTCGGCACAGCCAAGGACTCTTTAAGACACAACGAGACCACTGTAAAACCAATCGTGAATAGGCGGACCACTAGACGTCGAACCCCAATTTCATATCATACATCTGTCGGAAAGATATCCTAAGAGCTACTTGAATTCCCACTTACAAACTCCCAAAATTTTCCGGTTATGCAATCGGGTGTTGGGGATACAGGGGAAGCATAATATCTCACCCAAAACTAGCAAATCCTACATCCAGTTGTATCCATCCTTCAACACATAACCAAGAAACCTTCGGAAATCGTCTACCTCAACCTTCGAAAAAAACATTCGTTATACGAGTTATGGAAATACTCCCGAACTCCCGCCCCAGTACTGGATGGCGTCGAGGTTATCTCACCAACAACTGCATAAAAGAGATTTTCGATGTCGGCGAAACTAAACTCAGGTATTCCAGAACTGCAACGATAAAATTGTGACGACAACACCTCGGAGCTCAACTCCCCGGGACACTGCCACAACCCCTAAATGACAGGAGGCACCAAGAACAATGTTCTCGTCACAAATCGATCGGAACGATTCCAAGATGCCCGCGTGATCCTTAAAAAAATTTAGTGAAATTTGAGAAGAGAAGAGTCAAAACTCTATGTTAGGATGCCTTACCAGAGCGATGAAGGGACTGAGGAGTAAAACGAATTCCTAAACTCTCCGATATATAATTCCTAAATGACTCAAAACATTTTTTTCTAGACTCAACAACGGCTGCTAGTTCGATCAAGCAGGGGGGCTCCTAAGGTCGGGGAAGGCTCTGATACCAACTTGAAACGCCCTTGATGCGGCTATATCTCCCACGTGTCGAAGCACGACTTAGAGGCATAACCGCATTGAAAGCAATGTCGCAAGTGAGGTAATCTTCGCACAACCCATGTAATACATAAGGGAAAGAGATACATAGTTGGCTTACAATCGCCACTTCACACAATACATGAATAAAGCATTACATCAACCATATACAATCAGGGTCCGACTATGGAATCAAAATGAAAGAAGACTACCCCAGATGCTACACAGATCCCCGATCATCCCGAGTGGGCTCCACTACTGATCAACTGGAAACGAAACAAAACAAAGGACAAGATCTTCATCGAGCTCCTCCTTGAGCTTGGTTGCGTCATCTGCACGGTATCATCGGCACCTGCAAACTCGTTTTGGAAGTATCTGTGAGTCACGGGGACTCAGCAATGTCACACCCTCGCGATCAAGACTATTTAAGCTTATGGGTAAGGTAAAGGTATGAGGTGGAGCTGCAGCAAGCGACTAGCATATATGGTGGCTAACATACGCAAATGAGAGCGAGAAGAGAAGGCAAAGCACGATCGAGAAACTATGATCAAGAAGTGATCCTAGAACAACCTACGTCAAACATAACTCCAACACCGTGTTCACTTCCCAGACTCCGCCGGAAAGAGACCATCACGGTTACACACGCGGTTGATGCATTTTAATTAAGGTCAACTTCAGGTTTTCTACAACCGGACATGAACGAATTCCCATCTACCGATAACCGTGGGCATGGCTTTCGAAAGTTCAAATCCCTACAGGGGTGTCCCAACTTAGCCCATCAAAAGCTCTCACGGTCAATGAAGGATATTCCTTCTAGCGGGAAGACCCGATCAGACTCGGAATCCCGGTTACAAGACATCCTCGACAATGGTAAAACAAGTCCAGCAAGACCACCCGCTGTGCCGACAAATCCCGATAGGAGCTACACATATCTCGTTCTCAAGGCACACCGGATAAGCTAAGCGTACGGGAGCCAATGTAACCCAAGTTGCCAAGGGACGGCCCCGCACGGTGCTCTGGGTTGGACCAACACTTAGACAAGTACTGGCCCGGGGGTTTAAAATAAAGATGACCCTCGGGATGCGTGACTCCTAAGGGAAAAAGGCTAGGTGGCATATGGTAAAACCAAGGTTGGGCCTTGCTGGAGGAGTTTTATTCAAGGTGAACTGTCAAGGGGTTCCCATTATAACCAAACCGCATAAGGAACGCAAAATCCGTGAACATAACACCGATATGACGGAAACTAGGGCGGCAAGAGTGGAACAAAACACAAGGCATAAGGCCAAGCCTTCCACCCTTTACCAAGTATATAGATGCATTAATTAAATAAGATATATTGTGATATCCCAACAAGTAAAACATGTTCCAACAGGGAACAACATCTCCATGTTCCAACAAGGAACAAACTTCAATCTTCACCTGCAACTAACAACGCTATAAGAGGGGCTGAGCGAAGCGGTAACATAGCCAAACAACGGTTTGCTAGGACAAGGTGGGTTAGAGGCTTGGTTCAACAATATGGGAGGCATGATAAGCAAGTGGTAGGTATCGCAGCATAAGCATAACAAAAGAGCGAGCTACTAGCAAGCAAAGATAGAAGTGATTTCGAGGGTATGGTCATCTTGCCTGAAATCCTGCAAGGAAGAAGAGCGAGTCCATGAAGAAGACAAGCGGACGTAGACGAACAGTTCCTCACAAACGCGTCGTTACCGGAACCAACCCGGAGAAGCAAACACTGGAAAGATGCACACAACATAGTAAACAACCACCACATAGACATGGCATGATGCACAACCAAGTATGATGCATGTCCGGTTTAAAGAGGGCATGGCATGGAAAAGTGCACAAGCAATCCTACAATTTAAGTGGAGCTCAATATGCAACTCCGTTGCATATTGGCGAAACACCCCATTCAAGTTACTTAGTTTGATCTCGTTTATGTACCCAACAAGATTAAATGTTGTTAGCATGGCAAGAGGTGAAGCACAACAAAACTACCTAACTAGGCAAGTTTAAATGAGGCCGGAAACAACGAACAACAAGTCCGGAAAATCCTCATGTTCATAAAAATGAATTAGGTACTGTTCTTCCCTAAACATAATTTTAGAGTTATTAAACATGCAAAGTAAAGCCACCATGTTAAACTAGGCATTTTCCACCCCATTTACATATAAAGTTTATTAAATTCAGAGTTATGGTTATTTAGATATGAATTAAAGCATTTTAGCATGGCATAGGTGCAAAATTTAAACAAACATCATTTTAAACATTTTAAACATAGATGAAAGTTGCATATTATTAAACTAGATGAAAAACAAAGCAAGTTTCATATACAAAGTTTTTACATGTGATGCTTAGTTTGTGATATATTAAATGCATGAATGCTAAGGGGTTTTCTATAAATCTGCAGATCCTTGGAAAATTAGCTTAATTCGCAGAACAAAAAAAACATCCACTGGGCCAAAACTGAACTGGCCCAGTAGTAAAAAAGGAGGGGGCGCTTGGGGTGGCCTCACCCATGGGCCTTGGCCCGACTCGGTGGAGAGGCTGGCGCGCCCTTCGCTCTGCTGGGCTGAGCGGGGAAAGGCCCAGGCGCTGTCGATGCGGTGGCCCAAGCGATGGCGATGCAGTCAACGTGGTTTGAGCCCTCGCGTCCTGAAACTGACGAAGCAGAGGAAGCAGGGCGCGACTCCGACAAGGGAGATGGCTGCCGTTCTCAGGCGTGGAGAGGCATGGCTCCGGCGGAGTCAGCGGGGAGCGGCAAGGGGTGCAGGACTCAGCAGAGGAGGTCGGCGACGAGCCTTGGCGGGGCGGTCTCCAGGGTACGGGGAGGCGACGTGGGGAACCGGCGAGGACCAAGGTGAAGCAGGGGATGTCCGGCAGGGGCGCGGGTCTCCAGGACGGCGGATCTGGCCGGGAACGGAGCGGAACGCAGTGCTGGAACTTGGCGGGGCGACGGCTTCCTTGTTCTTCCCTGAGAGAGAGAGAGAGTGTGATTGAGAGAGAGGAAAACAGAGGAGGAGAACGAAAGGAGGGAGAGGAAGAAGGAGATGGCAGGGCGCGAAGGTCGACTTGCAGGTCACCGGAGTGGCTAGACGAGGAGGAGGTCCTGCGGGGTAGCTCCATGGGGTAGAAGACTTGCTCCCGGCGAAGACGGAGCTTGAGGACTTGGCGTCCTGGGGCGGCGACGCGGTCTACGCAGGGGCGGCACGGGCTTCTGCACCGGGCCCTCCATAGCGGGAGCTGGCTGGGCAACGGGATCCTAGAGGCTTCGGTGGTGCGGGGAAGCACGGGAGGATGCAGGCGAGGGCCTGTCGCTGTAGGATCAGGACTCCCTACTCGAGCTCCTCAGGCGTGTGCTCGCGCACAAGAGCGAGAGGACGCTGGGCCTCGGGTGTCGGGCAGTGGAGGCTGAGGATTGGGCGTCGACGGAAAACAAGGAATTTGGTCGGGGAGATTGGATCGGGAGGAGATCCCGAGGAGAAGCGAGAGAGTGGCTGCGGGGCTGCTGGAATGGATGGGACATGGGCCTAAAAACTAGGGTTAGAACGAATATATAGCCAGTGTATTAAAGGAGAGGGATTTGGATCATCGGATCGAAATCTGACGGACGAGAATAAAATAGGTAGGGAGTCCAAATAAGAAAATGGAGACGTTTTGTAGACGTTTCGGGATGATCCGGACACAACGGTGACGACTGTCCGGGTCGGGTCCGGGATAACTTCCGGGCGCGCGCGAGGAGGGCCGCGAGCTGATGAGAGAGGTTAGGTTGGGCGTGGCGGTAGGTAGTGGACTGTGCAGAAGTCCTCAGGCTGAGAGAAGAGAAGAGAGAGAGAGAGACCCGGCGACTATTTCCGGAGACCGAAAACGTCCGACGCGTGTCCGGTTATAATGCCGCTATAGATTAACGGTTGGTCTATCAAACGAACTCCGAATGTGATGAAACTTGACAGGCGGTCTAACTACACTATAATAAGACCACACGCAAACTTTCAACCCATTCCGAGAACATTTTCCGGCCACTTATAAAATAATATTTCGGACGTGCCGCGGGCGCGTGCAAGTGTGTCTGGGCTCAGAACGAACAACAGAGAGAACCGGAAGATCCGAACGGAAGCAAGTTTTGAAAACATGATGATGCAATGCACATGATGACATGACAAGATGCAACACGCAAGCGAAGACAAAGCAACAACAGCGAATAACTGGAGGACACCTGGCACATCGGTCTCGGGGCGTCACAATCCCCCTAGGAGCATGCACGTAATACTTTGCTTTGATGACTTGTAGATTTTTGCAATAAGTATATGAGTTTTTTATGACTAATGTTGAGTCCATGGATTATACGCACTCTCACCCTTCCACCTTTGCTAGCCTCTCTAATACTGCACACCTTTCGCTGGTATCATGCACCCACCATATACCTTCCTCAAAACAGCCACCATACCTACCAATTATGGCATTTCCATAGCCATTCTCAGATATATTGCCATGCAACTTTCCACCGTTCCATTTATTATGACACACTCCTTCATTGTCATATTGCTTAGCATGATCATGTAGTTGACATCGTATTTGTGGCAAAGCCACCATTCATAATTCTTTCATACGTGTCACTCTTGATTCATTGCATATCCCGGTACACTGCCAGAGGCATTCATATAGAGTCATATTTTGTTCTAAGTATCGAGTTGTAATTGTTGAGTTGTAAGAAAAATAAAAGTGTTATGATCATCATTATTAGAGCATTGTCCCAGTGAGGAAAGGAAGATGGAGACTATGATTCCCCCACAAGTCGGGATGAGACACCGGACGAAAAAAAAGAGGCCATAAAAAAAGAGAAAAGGCCCAAATAAAAAAAGAGAAAAAAATGAGAGAAAAAGAGAGAAGGGACAATGTTACTATCCTTTTACCACACTTGTGCTTCAAAGTAGCACCATGATCTTCATAGTAGAGAGTCTCTCATGTTATCACTTTCATATACTAGTGGGAGTCTTTCATTGTATAACTTGGCTTGTATATTCCAATGATGGGCTTCCTCAAAATGCCCTAGGTCTTCATGAGCAAGCAAGTTGGATGCACACCCATTTAGTTTCTTTTTGAGCTTTCATATACTTATAGCTCTAGTGCATCCGTTGCATGGCAATCCTTACTCACTCACATTGATATCTATTGATGGGCATCTCCATAGCCCGTTGATACGCCTAATTGATGTGAGACTATCTTCTCCCTTTTTGTCTTCTCCACAACCACCACTATATAACACCTATAGTGCTATATCCATGGCTCACGCTCATGTATTGCATGGAGATTAGAAAAGTTTTGAGAATGTCAAAAGTATGAAACAATTGCTTGGCTTGTCATCGGGGTTGTGCATGATTTAAATATTTTGTGTGGTGAAGATAGAGCATAGCCAAACTATATGATTTTGTAGGGATAACTTTCTTTAGCCATGTTATTTTGAGAAGACATAATTGCTTTGTTAGTATGCTTGAAGTATTATTATTTTTATTTCAATATGAACTTTTGTCTTGAATCTTTCGGATCTGAATATTCATACCACAATTAAGAAGAATTACATTAAAATTATGCCAAGTAGCACTCCGCATCAAAAATTCTGTTTTTATCATTTACCTACTCGAGGACGAGCAGGAATTAAGCTTGGGGATGCTTGATACGTCTCCAACGTATCTATAATTTTTATTGCTCCATGCTATATTATCTACTGTTTTGGACATTATTGGGCTTTATTATCCACTTTTATATTATTTTTGGGACTAACCTATTAACCAGAGGCCCAACCCAGAATTGCTGTTTTTTGCCTGTTTTATGGTTTCGAAGAAACGGAATATCAAACGGTGTCCAAAAGGAATGAAACCTTCGGGAACGTGATTTTCTCAACGAATAAGACCAGAGAGACTTGGACCCTACGTCAAGAAATAAAACAGGAGGCTAGATGGCTTCTTTTTGCGGTGGCTTCTTCTCTCCTTTTGGATCTCGATACAATGTTCTCCCCCTCTCTTGTGGAGAACTATTCGATGTAATCTTCTTTTTGCGGTGTGTTTGTTGAGACCGATGAATTGTGGGTTTATGATCAAGTCTATCTATGAATAATATTTGAATCTTCTCTGAATTCTTTTATGTATGATTGGTTATCTTTGCAAGTCTCTTTGAATTATTAGTTTGGTTTGGCTTACTAGATTGATCTTTCTTGCAATGGGAGAAGTGCTTAGCTTTGGGTTCAATCTTGCGGTGTCCTTTCCCGGTGACAGTAAGGGCGGCAAGGCACGTATTGTATTGTTGCCATCAAGGATAAAAAGATGGGGTTTTCTTCATATTGCATGAGTCTATCCCTCTACATCATGTCATCTTGCTTAAGGCATTACTCTGTTTTTAACTTAATACTCTAGATGCATGCTGGATAGTGGTCGATGAGTGGAGTAATAGTAGTAGATGCAGGCAGGAGTCGGTCTACTTGTCTCAGACGTGATGCCTATATACATGATCATACCTAGATATTCTCATAACTATGCTCAATTCTGTCAATTGCTCAACAGTAATTTGTTCACCCACCGTAGAATACTTATGCTCTCGAGAGAAGCCACTAGTGAAACCTATGGCCCCCGGGTCTATCTTTATCATATTGATCTCCTACTACTTAGCTATTTCCTTTGCTATTTACTTTGCCTTTATTTTACTTTGCATGTTTTATCATAAAAATACCAAAAATATTATCTTATAATATCTATCAGATCTCACTCTCGTAAGTGGCCGTATAGGGATTGACAACCCCTATTTGCGGTGGTTGCGAGGATTTATTTGTTTTGTGCAGGTGCGAGGGACTCGCGCGTAGCCTCCTACTGGATTGATACCTTGGTTCTCAAAAACTGAGGGAAATACTTACGCTACTTTGCTGCATCATCCCTTCCTCTTCAGGGAAAACCAACGCAGTGCTCAAGAGGTAGCAGTTGCTTTCTTCTTTCCGTGTTGCTTCTCTCGTTCGCTTTGGTTTCGTTCTGGAGTTGTGAGGATCCGTTCGACTACGTCTGTTTGTCTTCTTCATGGACTCGTTCTTCTTCGTTGCGGTATATCAGGCAAGATGACCATACCCTCGATATCACTTCTATCTTTGCTTGCTAGTTGTTCGCTCTACCGCTATGTCGTGCTACCTACCACTTGTTATATCATGCCTCCCATATTGCCATGTCAAGCCTCTAACCCACCTTCCTAGCAAACCGTTGTTTGGCTATGTTATCGCTTTGCTCAGCCCCTCTTATAGCGTTGTTAGTTGCATGTGAAGCTGAAGTTTGTTCCATGTTTGGAACATGGATATGTTGGGATATCATTATTATATCTTATTTACTTTAATGCATCTATATACTTGGTAAAGGGTGGAAGGCTCGACCTTATGCCTGGTGTTTTGTTCCACTCTTGCCGCCCTAGTTTCCGTCATACTGGTGTTATGTTCCTTGATTTTGCGTTCCTTACGCGGTTGGGTGTTATGGGGACCCCTTGACCGTTCGCTTTGAATAAAACTCCTCCAGCAAGGCCCAACCTTGGTTTTACCATTTGCCTCACCACCACCTATACTTTTCCCTTGGGAGTCGTTCCCTAGAGGGTCATCTTTATTTTAACACTATTGGGCCAGTGCTTCTCTAAGTGTTGGTCCGAAATAGATCCACTTGCAGCGCCACCTCGGGGAAACTTGAGGGCTGGTTTTAGCTGTACATAGTGTTCATCCGGTGTTGCCCTGAGAACGAGATATGTGCAGCTCCTATCGGGATGTTGGCGCATCGGGCGGTCTTGCTGGTCATGTTTTACCATTGTCGAAATGTCTTGTAACCGGGATTCTGAGACTAACTGGGTCTTCCCGGGAGAAGGAATATCCTTCGTTGACGTGAGAGCTTGTGATGGGCTAAGTTGGTACACCCCTATAGGGTTTGAACTTTCGAAAGCCGTGCCCGCGGTTATGTGGCAGATGGGAATTTGTTAATGTCCAGTTGTAGAGAACTTGACACTTAACTTAATTAAAATGCATCAACCGCGTGTGTAGTCGTGATGGTCTCTTCTCGGCGGAGTCCGGGAAGTGAACACGGTCCTTGTGTTATGGTTGTGTGTAAGTAGTTTCAGGATCACTTCTAGCTTCACGACCGTTGCGTTGCTTCTCTTCTCGCTCTCATTTGCGTATGTTAGCCACCATATATGCTTAGTGCATGTTGCAGCTCCACCTTACTACCTTCTCCTACCCATAAGCTTAAATAGTCTTGATCTCGCGGGTGTGAGATTGCTGAGTCCTCGTAGCTCACAGATACTTCCAAACAGTTGCAGGTGTCGATGATACCAGTGCAGGTGACGCAACCCTTCTCAAGTGGGAGCTCAATGAAGATCTTGATCGTTGTTTAGTTTCGTTTCCTGTGGATCGATAGTGGGGCCCAGTTGGGACGATCGGGGATCTAGCATTTGGGGTTTTCTTCTTTTATTTTTGGTTCTGTAGTCGGACCTTGATTGTAATCTGGATGATGTATGTGTAACTTGTATTTGTGTGAAGTGGCGATTGTAAGCCAACGCTTTATCCCTTTCTTATTTAGTACATGGGATTGTGTGAAGATTACCCCTCTTGCGACAAACCTACCATGCGGCTATGCCTCTAAGTCGTGCCCCGATACGTGGGAGATATAGCCGCATTGTGGGTGTTACATTATTACTGATAAGGATTATGATTTCTCTGCCGATCCTGAGTTAATTACTTTGGTTGAATCTGATCCTTTTTATGGCTATGAATCTGAAACTGTTGTGGCACATCTTACTAAATTAAATGATATAGCCACCCTGTTTACTCATAATGAGAAACCTCGCTATTACTTTATCCTTAAGTTATTCCCATTCTCATTAAAGGGTGATGCTAAAACATGGTTTAATTCTCTTGATCCTAGTTGTGTGCGTAGTCCCCAGGATATGATCTATTACTTCTCTGCTAAATATTTCCTCGCTCATAAGAAACAAGCTGCCTTAAGGGAAATATATAATTTTGTGCAAATTGAAGAATAGAGTCTCCCACAAGCTTGGGGGAGGCTTCTCCAATTACTTAATGCTTTGTCTGATCATCCTCTCAAGAAAAATGAAATACTTGATATCTTTTATAATGGACTAACCGATGCTTCCAGAGACTACCTGGATAGTTGTGCTGGTTGTGTTTTCAGGGAAAGAACTGCTGATCAAGATGAATTGCTATTGAATAATATGTTGACTAATGAAAATAATTGGACACTTCTTGAACCAACTCCTAAGCCAACTCCGAAGAAAAGGGGTATTTTATTTCTCAGTCCTGAAGATATGCAAGAGGCAAAGAAATTTATGAAAGAAAAGGTATTAAAGCTGAAGATGTTAAGAATTTACCATCTATTGAAGAAATACATGGTCTTGATAACCCGACACAGGTAGTAAAGGTAAATTCTCTCTATAGATTTGATGAAGGTGATATTCCTCGTAATAAGTCTGCTAGACAATGCTTGGATGGGTTTGATAACTTTATTGTTAAACAAGAAAACTTCAATGCTTATGTTGGTAGACAATTGAACCTCAATGCTGATATCCTAGAACACTTGAGTGATTATATGTCTAGAGTTAAAGGTGAACTTAAACTTATTAGTAAACATGCTTCTATGGTTTCCACTCAAGTAGAACAAGTGCTTAAAGCTCAGAATGATTTGCTCAATGAATTAAATAATAAGAAAAATGATAATGATGTTAGAGTTATGACTAGAGGAGGTAAAATGACTCAGGAACCTTTGTATCCCGAGGGCCACCCCAAGAGAATTGAGAAAGATCCTCAGAGAGCCAATGTTGATACACCTAGTCCTTATAAGAGGAAGAAAAAGAAAAATAATAGGAGTTTGCATGCTTCTAGTGAACCTATTGTTGACACACCTGATATAAGGGCATATTTATCCCTAAGATGTTTTGGTGATTGATGACAATGCATTTGCGGACTAATCGTGTGCCTTGAGTTTCCCAGATGTTTCATCGCTAGGCACTAGATGGTTTGGTGCCCCTCGAAGACTGTTGAAGACGGCGTCTTTTCTACGTTTCTTTTTGGTGGATTTGAGTCATAGGAAAGCCGTACTATTAAGAGGGGGTCCGTGTCGGAAAGGTTTGGGTGGAATCATCACGTACACGTCTCTTTCTAGTCCCCTCCTTTCCCTTGGAGCATCCTCCGCTTTCTCGCCTCCTTGTTTCTGGCTGCTGTGTTGGCTCGCGGTAGTACTGCTCCCAGGTGAGCGGTAGTACCGTGCTGTGGCGCGGTAGTACCGCAGGTGCCCACGATAGTACCGCTCCCCTGGAGCTGCACTACCGTTGCCCACCAGGCTAGTACCACTCCCTTGCGGTAGTAGGGGCGGATGTAATTTTTTACATCTGCACCTACCATGATAGTACAGCATTCCTTCTACGGTAGTACCGTGCTATGTTGTCAGGCAGTAGTACCGCCCCTCTGCAGTAGTCATGTGTCGGGTTTTTGCTTCTTCCGTTTCTTTGCAGAAGTAGGCACGGATGTTTCCTTTCCCCCTGGCTAAGGGATTCCTGCCTTGCGGTAGTACCGCAAGACGGAGCGGTAGTACCACGCTCGCGGAAGTACCGCCCTCAGCACTTGTGCTACAGTGATGACCTTGCTGTTGCTGGTGTTGCGGCAGTACCGCGGGCCTGTACGGTTGTACCGCATGACCGTGCAGTAGTACCGCGCGGCCCTGCGGTAGTACCGCTGGCCTGGAGTAGTAGTACCGCTGGCCGCGGGCTGGTAGGTGGATAACAGTTGGATCTTTGTCCCCCACTATAAAAGGGGTCCCCTTCTTCCCCGTTGAGTTACCTCTTCCAACCCTAAGCTCCATTGTTGCTCTAAGCTCCATTTTCGCCCGATCTCACTCCCTAGCCAATCAAACTCGTTGATTTGCTCGGGAGTGGTTGAGAAGGCCTCGATCCACACTTCCACCAAGAGAAATTTGATTCCCCCCACTAATCCCTTGCGGATCTTGTTACTCTTGGGTGTTTGAGCATCCAAGACGGTTGAGGTCACCGCGGAGCCATAGTCCATTGTGGTGAAGCTTCGTGGTGTCGTTGGGAGCCTCCAATTGAGTTGTGGAGATTGCCCCCAAACTTGTTTGTAAAGGTTCGGTCGCCGTCTCCAAGGGAACCAATAGTGGAATCACGACATCTCGCATTGTGTGAGGGCGTGAGGAGAATATGGTGGCCCTAGTGGCTTCTTGGGGAGCATTGTGCCTCCACACCGCTCCAACGGAGATGTACTTCCCCTCAAAGGGAAGGAACTTCGGTAACACATCCTCGTCTCCACCGTCTCCACTCTTGGTTATCTCGTGCCTTTACTTGTGCAAGCTTATTTGTGTCATGTCTCTTGCTTGCTTGTGTTCCTATCCTTGTTGCATCATATAGGTTGATCACCTAGTTGCATATCTAGACAACCTACTTTGATGCAAAGTTTAAATTGTTAAAGAAAAGCTAAAAATTATTAGTTGCCTATTCAGCCCCCCTCTAGTCAACCATATCGATCCTTTCACCTGAGAATCCCGATGATATTTCTATTTCGGATACCGAAACACAATCTGATAATGAACATGAACCTAGTGATAATGTTAATGATGATGTTCATGTTGATTGTCAACCTAGAAATAATAATGATGTAGAAATTGAACCTGTTGTTGATCTTGATAACCCACAATCAAAGAATCAACATTATGATAAGAGAGACTTTTTTGCTAGGAAGCACGGTAAATAAAGAAAACCATGGGTTCAGAAACCCATGCCTTTTCCTTCTAAACCATCCAAGAAAAAGGATGGTGAGGATTTTGAGCACTTTGCTGAAATGATGAGACCTATCTTTTTGCGTATGCCTTTGACTGATATGCTTAAAATGAACCCTTATGCTAAGTACATGAAAGATATTGTTACAAATACAAGAAAGATACCGGAAGCTAAAATTTCCACCATGCTTGCTAATTACACTTTTAAGGGTGGAATACCAAAGAAACTTGGAGATCCATGAGTACCAACTATACCATGCTCCATTAAAAGAAACTATGTTAAAACAGCTTTTTGTGATCTTGGAGCCGGTGTTAGTGTTATGCCTCTCTCTTTATATCGTAGACTTGATTTGAGTAAGTTGACACCTATTGAAATATCTTTGCAAATGGTTGATAAATCAACTGCTATACCTGTCGGTATTTGTAAGGATGTGCCTGTTGTGGTTGCAAACGTTACTATTTTAACGGACTTTGTTATTCTTGATATTCCCGAGGACGATAGTATGTCTATTATTCTTGGAAGACCCTTTTTGAATACTGTAGGGGCTGTTATTGATTGCAACAAAGGCAATGCCACTTTTCATGTTAATGGTAATGAGCATACGGTACACTTTCCGAGGAAACAACCTCAAGTCCACAGTATCAATTCTATTGGAAAAATTTCAACAATCACTATTGGAGGTTTTGAATTTTCTCTCCCTACTGTCAGGAAGAAATATGATGTTCTTATTGTTGGGGATATGCATATCCCCGTTGAGGTAACCTAGTGTTATTCAAAATTTCTCCAATTTCATGTTATTCAGAAAGAGTTTGTTAACAAGACTTGATCAACCTTATTAATGGATTCCTTTTGTTGAGCATGAGATGGATGAAATTAGAAAGCACAACTTTCTGTACCCTCCTTTTACTTTCTGTTATTTATATTAAATAAAGTAAAATAGTATTTTCTGTCTGTTTTTCTGAATTATCCTTGCAATAAAAAATACCCCAAAAATAAAAGTTCTCCAAATGCCCTGAAAATGAAATATGTTTTTTCCAGAATATGTGAGAATATCTCGCACTGAGAACACACTAGGGGGACCCACCACATGGCCACGAGGGTGGAGGGCGTGCTCCCTGCCTCGTGGACCCCACGTGGGTCCCCTCCACTTATTCCAGCACCCACACCCTCCTTCTTCATCCAGAAAAAATCACTAGCCAGCTCAAACCTGAGTTCTAGCTCATCGTGCTGCCATTTTTGACCTCCTTGCTCAAAGCTCCATTCGCAAAACTACTTTGGGGGATTGTTCTTCGATATGTAACTCCTCCAATGGTCCAATTAGTTTTTGTTCTAGTGCTTTATTTATTGCAAATTTTTGCTACTTAGGTGACCCTGTTCTTGAGCTTGCATGTCAAATTTATGTGATCGAAAGTAGTGTTAATGCATGATATGGCCTCTAGGCACTTATGGGAGTAGTAGATATCAATTTTGTTGAGTTTGGTTCACTTTATTTTTGAGTTACTAAAAATTCCAGAAATTTTCAGAAAAAGATGAAGAGATTCTTGAGGGGCTCATCGAGCCGAAGCTCTAAGGATAAGCAAAGTGAAGAGAATAAGAAGCCCAAGTATAATCTTCCTTGTACTGCGGAGGTTCGGCCATGTGAATGGTCTTGTGATGAGTTCTTGAAAGAGGCCGGGATTTATGAAGATTTTTATTATTTGGCTGAGAATGCAGGCATCACCGACTTCCTCCACGACCAGCGCGAACAGTATCTCTTACTCACCAATATTTTTTTGCAAAAATTTCATTTCCATGCTAGGAGATCACCACATTTGATGGAATTTTATTTATATGATGAGCATAAGGAGATGTGACTTTATGATTTTTGTCGGGTTTGTAGGATACCCTTTGAGGGCAGCATAGAGGAACCACATCGTAATGATGTGGAGGGATTCATTGATGCAATTGATGTAGGGGAAACGAGGAAAGTTTCCGATGCAAGAATCATTAGCATACATTTTCCTGTTCTACGCTACTTTGCAATATTTGCTAGTAGATGCTTAATTGGTCGCGGGAACTATGGAAATCTTAGTGCCCCTGATATTGTTATTTTGCACCATGCTTTGTTTCGTCATACCACTTTCAGTTTAGGCGCTATTGTTGCTAAACAGTTAAATCTGAACCATACAAAGGGTCCCGTCTTGGGAGGCATCTTCGCCTCGCACCTTCCTGCACACTTTAACATACCTATTAGGCATTATGAGAAGGAGGAAAAGTTGTTGCCTCGTATTTTGCTAGATTATAAGAGCATGGTAGCACATGATTTTATTGTTAAGCATAAGAATAAGATGCTTAATTACAGATTTATATTTGATAAGAAAAACTTTCAGACTATTACCTTGCCTGCTCCCTCTTTGTTCAACATATTTTCAGGCACGTACCTTGTTTTGCCGAAGGCCGTTCAGGCATACCAGAGCCTGACATCAGCTCTAGAGCCGGAGCCACAATCTAATCCTCACCGTTAGTCTGTTTATCACTGGGATCCGAAGGAGATCGCCAACCAGTGGCACACCGAAGACCCTCCTCAGTACACCGGAGAGGGCAGTTTTGATCCATGGGCATAGACCAACTTAGGACAAAAGCCTAAGCTTGGGGGAGTACATATTTCTCACCGACATTACATTCATGTTCACACACTCATGCCAATTGTCGATGCTCATACTTTTTCATTGTATCATCCATGCTAGTTTATTTTATATTTTTAAGCTTTCTTCTTGTGCGTTTGAAAAACCTTAAAAAAACCAAAAAATTAGTTGTAGCTTTTAGCTAGTTTACTTTTCATGCCTGTAGCAGCAGTAATTAAAAACAAAACCGATAAAGATTTCTCGTTCTTCTTTTGCTTGTTGAGAGCTTTCCCGTGTAAATAGTTTTGTTTCTTTTCTTTGGGGGTCGAGAGGAGAAGACCATAATGAAAATGTTGAGTGGCTCTCCTATGCATTATTGTTGATATAACCAAGATCCCATATTACCTTGTCTTTTCCTGTGTATTGAATGCTTGTAGATTCCAGCTTAGTCCAATGCAGGTGCACTATTATTATTATCCACAATATTCGGTCGTGCAAGTGAAAGGCAATAATGACGATATATGATGGACTGATTGAGATGAGAGAAGCTGGTATGAATTCGACCTCTCTTGTTTTTGTAAATATGATTAGTTCATCGTTCCTGATTCAGCCTATTATGTATGAAACATGTTTGCAATGACAATTAGAGATTATAGTTGCTCATGCAATGCTTAATTTGCGAAGAGTTTATAGTGGTTTACCTTGCGTGCCAACATGCTATTAAAATGGTTGCGATGTGGTATGATAGGGTGGTATCCTCCTTTGAATGATTCGAGTGGCTTGACTTGGCACATGTTCACGCATGTAGTTGAAACAAAATCAACAAAGCCTCCATGATGTTTATGATCATGGTGAATTATATCCTACTCATGCTTGCATTCAGTGTTGATTAATTTTAATGCATGTTCATGACTGTTATCGCTCTCTAGCTGGTCGCTTCCCAGTCTCTTTCTAGCCTTCACTTGTACTAAGCGGGAATACTGCTTGTGCATGCAACTCCATAAACCCCAAAATTTATTCCATATAAGTCCACCATACCTTCCTATATACGGGTCATTCCAAGTAAATTTGTATGTGCCAAACTCTAAACCTTCAAATAAACATTCTGTTTTGTATGCTCGAATAGCTCATGTTTCAACTAGGGCTGTCTGTATCCTCCATGCTAGGCGGGTTATTCTCAAGAGGAGTGCACTCCGCTCCTCACTCATGATAAAATGGCTGGTCACCGGGATGCCCAATTCCATGCTCAAATCAAATCAAAATAATTGCAAACAAAACTCCCCCAGGATTGTTGTTAGTTGGAGGCACCCGTTGTTTTGGACAAGCCATGGATTGATGCTTGTTGGTGGTGGGGGAGTATAAACTTTACCATTCTGCTTGGGAACTGCCTATAATGTGTGTAGCATGGAAGATATCGAGATCTCTTGGTTGTTATGTTGACAATGAAAGTATACCTCTCAAAATATTATTCATCTCTATTTCAAAACCTAGCTCTAGCACCTCTACAAATCCTTGCTTCCCTCTGCGAAGGGCCTATCTATTTACTTTTATGCTGAGTCATCACCCTCTTATTAAAAAGCACCAGTTGGAGAGCACCGTTGTTATTTGCATGTATTATTTTCAGTTTACATTCAGTATGACTTGACTTGATCTCTTTTACCATGAATTACAATTTCCAGTCGGCCCTTGATCTTCAGGGGTGCTCTGCATTTATGTTTTGCGGTCCCAGAACGGGTTAGCGAGATACCATCTTGTTATATCATATTATGATTATTTTGAGAAAGTGTTGTCATCTGAGATTTATTATTATTGCTCGCTAGTTGATTATGCCATTGATATGAGTAAACATGAGACCTAAATGTTATTGTGAATATGGTTAGTTCATGATATTTGCTGAAAACTTGAATGCTAGCTTTACATATTTACAACAACAAGAGCAAACGGAGTTTGTAAAAGTTTTTCTTTATCACTTTCAGTTTATCAACTGGATTTCTTGAGGACAAGCAAAGGTTTAAGCATGGGGGAGTTGATACATCTCCAATGTATCTACTTTTCCAAACACTTTTGCCCTTGTTTTGGACTCTAACTTGTATAATTTAATGGAACTAACTCGGACTGACGCTGTTTTCAGCAGAATTGCCATGGTGTTATTTTTGTGTAGAAATAAAAGTTCTTGGAATGAAAATCAACGAAGATTATTTTTGGAATATATAAAAAATACTGGTGAAAGAATTAACGTCAGGGGGCCACACCCTATCCATGAGGGTGGGGGGCGCCCCCTGCCTCATGGGCCTCCTGATGCTCCACCGACCTCAAATCCAACTCCATATATTCACGTTCGGGGAGAAAAAAATAAGAGAGAAGGATTCATCGCGTTTTACGATACGGAGGCACTGCCAAGCCCTAAACTCTCTCGGGAGGGCTGATATAGAGTTCGTTCAGGGTTCCGGAGAGGGGAATCCGTCGCCATCGTCATCATCAACCTTCCTCCATCACCAACTTCATGATGCTCACCGCCGTGCGTGAGTAATTCCATCGTAGGCTTGCTGGACGATGATGGGTTGGATGAGATTTATCATGTAATCGAGTTAGTTTTGTTAGGGTTTGATCCCTAGTATCCACTATGTTCTGAGATTGATGTTGCTATGACTTTGCTATGCTTAATGCTTGTCACTAGGGCCCGAGTGCCATGATTTCAGATCTGAACCTATTATGTTTTCATGAATATATGTGAGTTCGTTATCCTATATTGCAAGTCTGTAGTCACCTATTATGTGTTATGATCCGTTAACCCCGAAGTGATAATAATCAGGATACTTACCGGTGATGACCGTAGTTTGAGGAGTTCATGTATTCACTATGTGTTAATGCTTTGGTCCGGTACTCTATTAAAAGGAGGCCTTAATATCCCTTAGTTTCCAATAGGACCCCGCTGCGATAGGAGGGTAGGACAAAAGATGTCATGCAAGTTCTTTTCCATAAGCACGTATGACTATATTCGGAATACATGCCTACATTACATTGATGAATTGGAGCTTGTTCTGTGTGACCCTATGTTATAAATGTTGCATGATTGATCGCATCCGACATAATTATCCATCACTAATCCATTGCCTACGAACTTTTCAAATATTGTTCTTCGCTTATTTACTTTTCCATTGCTACTGTTACAATCACTATAAAACCAAAAATATTACTTTTTCTACCGTTACCACTACTATCATATTACTTTGCTACTAAACACTTTGCTGCAGATATTAAGTTTCCAGGTGTGGTTGAATTGACAACTCAGCTGCTAATACTTGAGAATATTCTTTGGCTCCCCTTGTGTCGAATCAATAAATTTGGGTTCAATACTCTACCCTCAAAAACTGTTGTGATCCTCTATACTTGTGGGTTATCAGCCGCCACTTGGTCGGTACTGAGACGGAGGTCGAATTGCTAATCGAGCTCCTGACGAGCCGGACTATCCTGCCATAGAGTAGTCCGGACTCGTTTGACAGTATCCGGGAGTATGGCCGCTGAATTAAGGTTTTGCTTGTGAAGGCCTCTATGTACCTGTCGGCATTCTAGGAACGGGGGTCCCGAGACTTGCCTGCATGCGGCCTACGGCGTCGCTCGAAGGGGGCCCAGCACGGCCCACCTTCACCATCACAAACCCAAGACCCTCGCGGGGTGGACGACGCGGAGCTTCCTCAGGCACGGCCTCGTCAGGCTGGCTCACGAGGAGGCGTAGAGATCAAGGCGGGGTACCTCACGAGGCGCCTGTGACGCAAGCCATGACGACCAAGGGCGCCAGGCAGGCGCCCCTGTGTAGCGTCCTCCTTTCCTCTTTGGTGCAAAGGGGGCAAGCGCAACCGCGGAGTACCGAGGCATCAGGCAAAGGTTGCCATTTCGGTGCAACGAGACCAAGACCAGTAGGACTACGAGACGGAGGTCACCGTGGAGCCCAAGACGGCGTCACCACCAGAGCTTTGCGCAGACGAATGAAGGAAATATGCCCTAGAGGCAATAATAAAGTTATTATTTATTTCCTTATATCATGATAAAGGTTTATTATTCATTCTAGAATTGTATTAACCGGAAACATAATACGTGTGTGAATACATAGACAAACAGAGTGTCACTAGTATGCCTCTACTTGACTAGCTCGTTAATCAAAGATGGTTATGTTTCCTAACCATGGACAAAGAGTTGTCATTTGATTAACAGGATCACATCATTAGTTGAATGATCTGATTGACATGACCCATTCCATTAGCTTAGCACCCGATCGTTTAGTATGTTGCTATTGCTTTCTTCATGACTTATACATGTTCCTATGACTATGAGATTATGTAACTGCCGTGTGCCGGAGGAACACTTTGTGTGCTACCAAACGTCACAACGTAACTGGGTGATTATAAAGGTGCTCTGCAGGTGTCTCCAAAGGTACATGTTGGGTTGACGTATTTCGAGATTAGGATTTGTCACTCCGATCGTCGGAGAGGTATCTCTGGGCCCTCTCGGTAATGCACATCACTTAAGCCTTGCAAGCATTGCAACTAATGAGTTAGTTGCGGGATGATGTATTACAGAACGAGTAAAGATACTTGCCGGTAACGAGATTGAACTAGGTATTGAATACCGACAATCGAATCTCGGGAAAGTAACATACCGATGACAAAGGGAACAACGTATGTTGTTATGCGGTCTGACTGATAAAAGATCTTCGTAGAATATGTAGGAACCAATATGAGCATCCAGGTTCCGCTATTGGTTATTGACCGGAGACGTGTCTCGATCATGCCTACATTGTTCTCGAACCCGTAAGGTCCGCACGCTTAAGGTTACGATGACGGTTATATTATGAGTTTATGCATTTTGATGTACCGTAGTTTGTTCGGAGTCCCGGATGTGGTCACGGACATGACGAGGAGTCTCGAAATGGTTGAGACATAAAGATTGATATATTGGAAGCCTATATTTGGATATCGGAAGTGTTCCGGGTGAAATCGGGATTTTACCGGAAAACTGGGAGGTTACCGGAACCCCCCGGGAGATATATGGGCCTTAGTGGGCCTTAGTGTAAAAGAGAAGAGGCAACCAGAGATGGGCCGCGCGCCCCTCCCCTCCCTTGGTCCGAATAGGACAAGGAGAGGGGGCCGGCCCCCCTTCCTCTTTTCCCCCCTCCTCGAATCCTATTCCAACTAGGATTGGGGGGGGGGGGGGGGTGGAATCCTACTCCCGGAGGGAGTAGGAATCCTCCTGGCGCGCCTCTCCTAGGCCGGCCGCACCCCCCCCCCCTTGAGCCTTTATATACGGAGGCAGGGGCACCCCAGAGGAACACAAGTTGATCCACGTGATCATATTCTTACCCGTGTGCGGCCCCCCCTGCCACCATAGTCCTCGATAATATTGTAACAGTGCTTAGGCGAAGCCCTGCGACAGTAGTACATCAAGAACATCACCACGCCATCATGCTGACGGAACTCTTCCCCGACACTTTGCTAGATCGGAGTCTGGGGATCGTCATCGAGTTGAACGTGTGCTAGAACTCGGAGGTGCCGTAGTTTCAGTGCTTGATCGGTCGGGCCGTGGAGACGTACTACTACATCAACCAATCACTTCCGTTGTCGATCTACAAGGGTACGTAGATCACACTCTCCCCTCTCGTTGCTATGCATCACCATGATCTTGCGTGTGCGTAGGAAATTTTTGAAATTACTACGTTCCCCAACAACGAAGATTACTTTTGTCAGGATAGCTGATACTTGCTGTCCCCCTTCAAATTAGCCCGCCATTGTTGGCTCCCTTCCCGCTCGATATTTGGGAAGAGGACCAGGGCCTCTATAAATAGGACCAGCCACCCACATAGCGAGGGCTCTCGACAAGTCGGTGGGTTGGAAGCAGAGAGAGAGATAGAAAGGTGGCTGAACTCCTCCCAGCAGTTCATCGCCCCAGCCAAGAACAGACCCTCGCGAGGTTGTTCTTCGTTGTATTGTTCATCATCATCAGCCCAAGAGACAATCCACCACACCACACACTGGAGTAGGGTATTACACCACAACGGTGGCCCGAACCAGTATAAACCCTATGTCCCTTGTGTTGTTCTCTTCATAGTTTAGATCCTAGCATGGCGGAGGGGCGCAGGTAGGTAGGAGGCGAAATCTCCGCGTGCACCCCAGTGTTCGAACCTCAAGGGTCTGCCGGAACCCGAAATCCGACATTTGGCGCGCCAAGTAGGGGTGCGCCGGAATTCGTCTTCCACCACCCCGTTCTCCTCCGACCATCACGCTCATGTTTGACGCTCATCGGGCCCGCGCGGAGCGCCGGGCCGCCCTCGCTTCCCGCGTCGCCCAGACGGCCCCTGTTGGTGGGCGTCCTTGCCGTTCCCCGTCACCTTCCGTCAACGCCGCCACCGGCCCGGCGGGGGACGAGCAGCAAGCATCGTCTCAGCATCCGTCCGTGCGACAAGACGGCCGCACCGTAACTCCCTCGCTCGCCCCAGCTGGATCTTCGTCCCGCGCGCTCCGCGCGCCCATGGAGGCTCGGGCTGCACTCATGGCGGCAAACGAGCTCCTGCGCTACCGTCCCGCCGACGACGTCTACAAAGAATGGCTCGACCGAGCCGCAGGGGGCTCTCCTGCGCCATCCCATCGCGCTACACCAACACCCCCGGTCGTCGCGGCCCTCCTGGGCGGCTCGCAGGCGCCGCCCACAAGTCACCACGTCAAGCCGTTCATCCGCCGGGTCAGCGCCGCTTCCACGCGGTAGGGGGCTCCCCTGGATCGGGCGGCACCCGAGACCGGCCTGACCTTCAGCTCGGAGGACCACCCCTCCAACTCGGCCTGCTCGGGCACGCTCCCCATGTTGTGCACCACCACCATCTGTCAGGTGGCGGTCACCAGAACCCTCATTGATGGCGGCGCGGGCCTCAGCATGCTCTCGGTCGAGGCCTTCAACCTCCTCTGCATACCCCGAGAACGGCTGCAACCCAGCCGGCCCTTCTCAGGCGTGGGGGGCGGATTGTCCAGCTCCTTGGGACAGATCCGGCTCCCAGTAACCTTCGGCACCTACGACAACTTCCGCACGGAGCTGGTCGATTTCGACATCGCCCCCATCGGCCTCTCCTACAATGCCATCCTCGACTACCCAGCGCTGGCCCAGTTCATGGCCGCGACGCACCCGGCGTACAACCTCATGAAGATGCCCGGGAGCAGCGGTATCCTCACCGTGCACGGGAACACCGGGGATGCTCTGCGGGTGCTCAAGCTCATCTTCAAGACAGCGGCGTCGGCACAGCCCGCCGACTTGGAAGCCCCCGAGCCCAAGGGAGCTGCGCCCACCAAGAAGAAACAGTTGTTCACCTAAGACAAGGCAGAAACCAAGCAAATACCCGTCGATGAAGACGGGTCCACCAACGCCACTTTCACCATAGGCGCCCACATCAAACCCAAGCAGGAGGAGGCCTAGGTCGGGTTCCTGCGCGCAAACAAGAAGGTATTCGCTTGGGAGCCAGACCAGTTGGCAGGGATCCCCAGGAGTGTAATCGAGCATCACCGCAACATGTGCCCCAACGTGCGCCCTGTGAAGCAGAAGGCCAGGCGGCAGTCCACAGAAAAGCAGGCCTTCATCGTCCAAGAGACCCGCAGATTAAAGGCCGCTGGGGTCATTCGCGAGGTCTGATACCCAGATTGGTTGGCCAACCCTGTCGTTGTGCCAAAGAAGGGGAGGAAGGAACGCATGTGTGTCGACTTCACCAACCTCAACAAAGCGTGCCCGCAAGATCCGTTCCCGCTCCCCCGCATCGACCAGATCGTCGATTCCACTGCGGAATGTGACCTGTTATGCTTCCTGGATGCCTTCTCTGGGTATCACCAGATCAAGATGGCGGTCGAAGACGTCGAGAAGACAGCCTTCCTAACCCCGTGTGGGGTGTACTGCTACACATGCATGCCATTCGGGCTGCGTAACGCAGGGGCGACCTTTCAGCGGCTGATGCACATCACCTTGGGCCCGCAGCTCAGGAAGAATGTTGAAGCTTATGTCGACGACATTGTGGTCAAATCTCGGGAGGCCAGAACCTTGATACAAGACCTAGAGGAGACCTTCGCGAGCCTCAACACAGTGAACCTACGGCTCAGCCCTGGGAGGAGCTCCCCCAGCCACCTGCCTCAGGAGCTCCGACCTATGGCCCAGCCTCAGGAGCACGCATGCTCCTGACGATGGAACCTCAGGAGGGATGTTGGACCGCGGAGCTCCGGAGCTACTTAATGCAAGGGACCCTGCCGGATAAGGAGGAGGAAGCGGAGCGAGTGGCACGCCAGGCCACGGCATACTGCATCAAAGACGGAGAGCTCTACCGGAAGCGACCAAACGATGTATCCCTGCGCCGCATCTCCAGGGAGCAAGGGAAGGAACTACTGGAAGATATACACGACGGAGACTGCGGACATCATTCATCATCACGGACCCTCATCGGCAAGGCGTTCCGCAGTGGGTTTTATTGGCCCACCGCGCTCAATGACGCCGTGGAACTAGTGAAAGCTTGTGAAGCCTGCCAGTTCCACGCCAAGCAGATCCATCAGCAAGCAGGAGGCTTGCAGACTATCCCCCTTTCGTGGCCATTCGCAGTCTGGGGGCTGGACATCTTGGGCCTGTTTCCTCGGGCGCCAGGGGGCTACCGCTACCTTTACGTTGCCGTGGACAAGTTCAACAAGTGGGCTGAAGTAGAGGCTGTCCGCATCATTCCCACGGGTTCCGCGGTCAAGTTCATCAAGGGCACCGTGAGCCGGTTCGGGGTGCCGAATCGCATCATCACGGACAATGGTTCGCAGTTCACCAGTAACCTCTTAAAAACATACTGTGCTAACCTTGGAATGCAGATATGCTACGCTTCAGTGGTGCACCCCCGAAGCAACGGCCAGGCCGAGCGAGCCAACGCGGAGGTCCTGAGGGGCCTCCAGACCAGGACGTTCAAGAAGAAGCTGGAGGCCTGCGGCAGAGGTTGGTACGATGAGCTTCAGTCCGTGCTGTGGTCCATCCGCACCACCGCGACCAAGCCGACTAGAGAGACCCCGTTCTTCCTGGTCTACGGAGCGGAAGCGGTCCTCCCTCACGAGGTCAGACGTCGCTCCGCGCGGGTCCTGGCGTTCGATGAGGTGCAGCAGGACGCCATGCGGGGGATGGACCTCGTGCTGGGGGAGGAACGTCGCCGAGAAGCCACACTGCGAGCGGCGAGGTACCAGCAAGCCCTGCGGAGATATCACTACCGCAACATCCGCCCTAGGACTCTTGAGGTAGGAGACCTCGTGCTCAGGCGGGTTCTCTCCAGGGAGGGACTGCACAAGCTCTCTCCCATGTGGGAGGGCCCGTTCAAGGTTGTTCATGTTTCCAGGCCCGGCTCCGTGCGCTTGGAGACTCAGGAGGGAGTGCCGGTCCAGAATGCATAGAACATCCAACACCTCCGGAGGTTCTACCCCTAAAAAGGCCCAGAGCCTGTGAAGCAGGGCGAATGCCTGTGAAGCTATCGCGTCTTGGAAAAGGCCCAGAGCCTGTGAAGCAAGGCGAATGCCTGTGAAGCTATCGCGTTTTGGAAAAGGCCTGAAGCCTGTGAAGAAGGCCAACGCCTGTGAAGCTCGCCGCCCGTGACACTCTCACGTAATAATGAGTTGGGGCTGTACACGCCCCGGAGTCTCAGGAGCGACGGCCTTAGGCCCCGGGGCTCCCTCCCATGCCCAGTGGCAGCACTTAGCTCCGCGTTGGTGAGAAGACGTCGAAGACTAGACTAGGTGCCGGACGGGGCTTTTCATTTGCTTTCCGCAGTTGGCTTGTTCCTTCTCATTCGAAGTTTTATTGAAATGTTGCCGTCTTTGGCTTGTGGTTCTTCGGCTTTTCATTCTCCTGCCTTGATTTCTCTTGTGCAAGGCCTCGCGAGGGAGGCAGCCGAGCGCCCTCGTGAGTGTTCCTATCCTAGTCATTCAAAGGGCTAGCGACCTGGGCCGCTTGCAAGAGCACCCCTCCAGTCCGTGCCCCTCGGGCACCGCGACACAAACACAGGGCCTGGGTTGGTCGCCCCCATGGCCGGGGCCGGGAACTATCCGCGCGCGGGCATGTAGCTAGAAGGTACGATAAAGAAAGCAAAACGATGATTAACAGCAATAACCCATACACGCCCCCACGGGGCTCCACGCTACTGTCCTTTTACGCAGGAAAAAGGAAAAGAGAGAGCGAATCTGGTGCAGCTCGCCTCACGCCGGCCCGCAGGGAAGCCCGAGCTGCCTCCGGAGCTCAGGCGGACTCCCTCTCGCGCTTCACCAGGGCGTGACGGCGGGCGGACACGCTACCACCTCCCAAGCAGATACGACGGCGTGGAGGCTGACCGCGGCCACCACTAGAAGAGTCGCCGTCTGAAGAAGAACCGGAGAAGCTTGAGGAACCTTGAGCGCCGCCAGCCCCACAAGCGCCGTCCTCTCCATCATCGCCGAAGCCGGGTTCCCAGCCACGGTCGTCGCCCTCGGGGCAACACCCTGCGCGGTGACCATCTTCCCCAAACACCCTCACGTAGAGGGTGGCATCACCGTCGAACCTGAAGTGTAGGGTGCACCGGCGGCCCAGGCCACGCGCGCGGGCAAACGTCTGCCAACCACGGGCCAGGGCCAGGCTCCCGGCTGCGGAGACCTCCAGTGAAACCCATGAGGCCCGGCTGCAGCAGCCGTCGGCCTGGAGCCAGAGGCCGCCCGGGAGCTCGCCAAGGAGGAAGCGAGGAAGTGGAAGTCGGGTGCAAGTCGGCTCCGCCGACCACACGACGAACTCCGGCACCACCTCTGCAATGCGAAAGTGCGGCATAGGGGGAAGCGCAGCCGGAGCGCACCCCCCGGCCGCAGCAATCCGCCCGCCACCATGCTGGAAAGCGTCTCCGCGGCCGCGGGGAGCTGCCGTGGCGGCCACAGGATGTTTGCGGGGGCACCCTCGGCCACGCTTGGGCGGGGGAGGGGCATGCTCAGCCTACAAGCCTTCCCCTTCTCTGCGGCCGAGAACCTCCTCGACGGGGCCATGAAGAAGAAGGAGAAGCAAGGGGAGATGAACTGGAAGGGCGCGCGTCGATCAGTACTTATAGCTGGCGAGGGCCAACCGACGGCCACCATGATCTCAGGTAATCATGACCCGCTTTGCATGCAGGGACTTGTCCAATCCATGCAGATGCCGAGGCGCCATGGGGAAGTGGAGACGCCCACGTCCAATCAACCGCCACGCGGCGCCCAAGGCCGCAGGCTATTAGGGCCCGCGACGCTTCGCTCTTGCCCTTTCGCCTCCCAGCACAGCCAAGTCCGGGCGCACCTTGGGCCCGGGGGCTACTATCGGTGTTTTGGGAACGGGGGTCCCTAGACTTGCCTGCCTGCGGCCTGCGGCGTGGCTCAAAGGGGGCCCAGCACGGCCCACCTTCACCAGCATAAACCCAAGACCCTCGCGAGGGGCCAAGCCTCGCGGGGCGGACGACGCGGAGCTTCCTCAGGCACGGCCTCGTCAGGCTGGCTCATGAGGAGGCGGAGAGATCAAGGCGGGGTACCTCATGAGGCGCCCGTGATGCAAGCCATGACGACCAAGGGCGCCAGGCGGGCGCCAGCCCATGCAGCGTCCTCCTTTCCTCATTGGTGCAAAGGGGGCAAGCGCAGCCGCGGAGTACCGAGGCATCAGGAAAAGGTTGCCATTTCGGTGCAACAAGACCAAGACCAGGAGGACTACGAGACGGAGGTCACGGTGGAGCCCAAGACGGCGTCACCACCAGAGCTTTGCGCAGACGAAGACTACTTTTGTCAGGATAGCTGATACTTGCTGTCCCCCTTCAAATTAGCCCGTCATTGTTGGCTCCCTTCCCGCTCGATATTTGGGAAGAGGACCAAGGCCTCTATAAATAGGACCAGCCACCCACATAGCGAGGGCTCTCGACAAGTCGGTGGGTTGGAAGCAGAGAGAGATAGAAAGGTGGCTGAACTCCTCCCAGCAGTTCATCGCCCTAGCCAAGAACAGACCCTCGCGAGGCTGTTCTTCCTTGTATTGTTCATCATCATCAGCCCAAGAGGCAATCCACCACACCACACACTGGAGTAGGGTATTACACCACAACAGTGGCCCGAACCAGTATAAACCATGTGTCCCTTGTGTTGTTCTTTTCATAGTTTAGATCCTAGCATGGCGGAGGGGCGCAGGTAGGTAGGAGGCGGAATCTCCGCGCGCACCCCAGTGTTCGAACCTCAAGGGTCTGCCGGAACCCGAAATCCGACAGTACCTCTACTGCCAGGGCAGCGGTGTGCAACTCGGTACGGAGGGAGTGCTCCGTGTTTCGATTGACTGTTATGACACCGCGTGGTTCGGGCATCTTGAGCTATAATAAGCATAGTGCGGCACCGCATTGAATCGGGCAAACGCAGTTCGTCCGAGCAGTGCGTGATAGCCATTGCAGAAGGGGACGATATCGAAGATTAACTCTTTGCTTTGGAAGTTGTCCGGAGATCTGAAGACGACCTCCAATGTGATTGAGCCCGAGCAGCAGGCCTCTACACCTGGTATAACTCCTTTAAAGGTAGTTTTGGTGGGCTTGATCCTTGATGGATCAATTCCCATTTTGCGCACTATATCCTGATAAAGCAGGTTGAGGCTACTCCCACCGTCCATGAGGACTCGTGTGAGGTGGAATCCATCAATTATTGGGCCAAGGACCAGTGCGGCTGACCCACCATGACGGATACTGGTCGGATGGTCCCTGCGATCGAAGGTGATCGGGCATGATGACCATGGGTTGAATTTCGGGGCGACTGGCTCTATCACATAGACGCCCCTGAGCACGCGCTTGCTATAGGATCAAAAGTATGTCTAGAGGGGGGTGATTAGCCTACTTGACCAAATAAAAATCTAGCCTTTTCCTAATTTTAGTTCTTGGCAGATTGTAGCAACTTTGGACAAGTCAAGCAATCTTAACACAATTCAAGCAAGCATGCAAAGAGTATATGAGCAGCGGAAAGTAAAGCATGCTACTTGCAAGAATGTAAAGGGAAGGGTTTGGAGGATTCAAACGAATTGGAGACACGGATTTTTCTATCGTGGTTCCGATATGTGGTGCTATCGTACATCCACGTTGATGGAGACTTCAACCCACGAAGGGTAACGGTTGCGCGAGTCCATGGGGGGCTCCACCCACGAAGGGTCCACGAAGAAGGAACCTTGTCTATCCCACCATGGCCATCGCCCATGAAGGACTGGCCTCACTAGCGGTAGATCTTCATGAAGTAGGCGATCTCCTTGCCCTTACAAACTCCTTGGTTCAACTCCACAATCTTGTCGGAGGCTCCCAAGTGACACCTAGCCAATCTAGGAGCCACCACTCCCCAAGAAGTAACAAATGGTGTGTTGATGATGAACTCCTTGCTCTTGTGCTTCAAATGATAGTCTCCCCAACACTCAACTCTCTCTCACATGATTTGGATTTGGTGGAAAGAAAATCTGAGTGGAAAGCAACTTGGGGAAGGCTAGAGATCAAGATTCATATGGTAGGAATGGAAAATCTTGGTCTCAACTCAAGTGTAGGTGGTTCTCTCTCAGAGAAAGTAAGTTGGAAGTGTAGGTTCATTCTGATGGCACTCTCCACGAATGAAGAGGTGGTGGAGGGGTATATATAGCATCCACACAAAATCTAACCATTACACATAACTTCCCAAACTCGGTGGGACCGAATGGTTAAACTCGGTCGGACCGATTTAGCAAAGCTCGTGACCGTTAGGGTTTTCGGTGGGACCGACATGCAACTCAGTAGGACCGATATGATTAGGGTTAGGGCATAACGTAATCTCAGTGAGACCGATTACACAAACTCGGTGATACCGATTTTGGTAATAAGCTAACCAGAGAGTTGGTCAGGTAAACTCGTTGGGACCGATCGCTCATTTCGGTGAGACCGAAACGTTATGAAGGGAAAACAGAGAGTTTAAATTGCAATCTCTATGGGACCGATCGCTCATCTCGGTGAGACCGAAATGTTACGAAGGGAAACAGAGAGATTACAACCCCATCTCGGTGAGACCGATTTGCCTAGGGTTTGTGGCAGTGGCTATGACATTTGAAACTCGGTGGCGCCAGATAGGAAGAATCGGTGGGGCCGAGTTTAACTTTTGGTTTAGGTCATACGTGGATGTGAGAAAGTAGTTGAGGGTTTTGGAGCATATCACTAAGCATTTTGAGCAAGAACCTCATTAAGCAACACCTCATCCCTCCTTGATAGTATTGGCTTTTCCTATAGACTCAATGTGTTCTTGGATCACTAAAATGGAAAATGTAGAGTCTTGAGCCAATCCTTTGTCCTTCCTTGATAGTATTGGCTTTTCCTATAGACACAATGTGATCTTGGATCACTAAACTAGAAAATGTAGAGTCTTGAGCTTGAGCCAATCCTTTGTCCTTAGCATTTTGAGGGGTCCACTTTTCTCATCCATGCCATGCCAATCATTGAGCTTTCCTGAGATATTAATCTTGAAATAGCATTAGCTCAATGAGCTATATGTTGTTAGGAATTACCAAAACCACCTAGGGATAGTTGCACTTTCAATCTCCCCCTTTTTGGTAATTGATGACAACATAAAGATCAAAGCTTCGACAAATGATAGTAAGAGTGACAAACATTGTCGCTTTGAGAAGTATGTGAAAAGCAAGAGCTCCCCCTAAATTTGTGCATAATCTAAGATTTGCTTTGGACTGCAAATGCACAGAGAGTTAGGATCATGGGTTACTCTTCCATGTCACATACATCTTGGTGGAGCGCTGAAAAATGATAATAATTAAAATGCATGCACTCATCACCAAGAAAAGTGAGTGATCATATGGAATATAAAAGGATAATGTCATCCAACAAGCATAAAGGTAGTATATGATCAAACACATGGTCATCCAAGTATCACACACAAGCATAAAGTATCTCAAACGAGCAGATAATAAAGTTCAACCACCAAGGAGAAACGCAAGAGAGAACAAGAGCAACACTCTCTCTCGAAGCCTATGATCTATACATTTTCTCCCCCTTTGGCAACAAGTTACCAAAAAGTTCATAAAAATGCATAGTGCTAAATCGTCACTCAGGCTTGGTCTTCAGGTGGTGGTGTAGACAGAACTCCAAGGACGAAGGCGTCAGTTGATGTAGGTGGAGCTGGTTGAGTAGGTGCTGGAGCTGGTGGCACTGAAGCTGTAGCTGGTGCAGATGAAGTTGCTCTGGTGTCTGGAACATGCACTGCAGCAGATCTCTAACCTCTGGGCACTCTAGCAAAAGCATCAGTGGTTGTCTTGCCTTTCTTCTCCTGCACTTCCCCCTGAAGTTGCTCAACAACAGACTGTATCTCAGTGACCTTCACATCTAAGTCATAGAACTTCTACTCCACGATCCTCTCCAAGCTCTCCTAGTTTTGAGTCGGGGTAGCCAATCCCTTCTCAATCCTCAGAGTGGAGGCAATCAAGTAGCCAAGCTGATCTTGCTTGCTCTTCAGAAGATACTGAGATGCCTCTTTAGTGGTTGGCATCTTTGCAGCCTTTTCAGCCCTTGCCTTCTCCTTCTTGGCTTGTGCGTGCATAGAAGATGGTTCATTCTCATCCATCACCACAGTGTTGTCCTCAAAGTCTGGGTAGATGGGCATGTGTTCCTTGTCCAGGAGATATGTGCTAGTGCCCATCTTGGAGTTGATTAGCTCCTGGATCTGTGGGGCATACCCACAACTCCTCTTCTGATCTGCAGCTGTCCTCTTATTGGTTTCCACAATTAGGCTCATGACTTTGAAATTTTGAGGCACATCAAATATGTGAAGCAAGTTAATTGCATGGCCTCTGATCATCTTGTGATCACCTGACTTTGGCAAGAGAGTGTGCCTGAGGATCCAGTTGATTGTTGGCAAGCCTGGCAGAAGGTAATGTATTGATCCAAACTTGTGTGTCTCAAGAGCAGCATCTGGGATCTCTTTGTACATGTGTGCCATGGTGTTGTGATCCTTCTTCTTGGCATAGACATCCAAGTCATCTTCTTGTTCTTCTAGGGCATTGATCAACTGAGCCCATTCTGCAACTGTTGACTGGTACCTAGTACCTTCAGACATCCAGACAATTCTTCCATCTGGGTAGAAATGAGTTGTGGAGTATAACTGCATGATGAGCTCATCATTCCACTTTGTGAGCTTCTGAGCCACAAACTCATCGACTCCACAAGCCTTGAAACTGTCATATACACTAGGGAAGTGATCCTCATTTTCCTCAATGAATGTCCAATCGACCCATCTCATGTCACACACTATGGGCTTTTTGTCAAGTAAGATAGTCTCATAGAAGTCCTGTTGTTCCTTTGTATGGAGCCTGTAGTCCACATCAGTCCTTCTACTGGTGGCATATGGATTAGACTCTCTCCATAGCCTTAGACCAAAATCCTTCCTGATTTTCATGTTCTCTGCTACAGGATGAGCATCATTGTGGTCTAGAATTTTGGGCTTCAACTTCCTTAACACGACAGAATCATCTTCTTCTTCAGCAGCTTGAGGCACTGGGGCCTTGTTCTTCTCCTCAGCAGGGATGTTCCTGGTGCTCCTCTTTGGTTTTGGCTTTGGAGATGGAGCGGTAGTCTTAGGAGCAGTCTTAGGCTTAGATGGAACAGCCCCTGCCCTTATAGCATCTCCCATAAGCTTTTGAGCTTTGGGTGCTGGTGCTGCATCCTCTTCCTCTTATTCAGAGTCTTTCACTATTGAAGATCTCCCAAGCACTCTGGCAGTGGTCTTCTTGAACCTTTCCTTTCTTTTCTTTTCTGCCACAACCTTCTCTTTAGGTGCTGAGGGAGTCCTGGATTAGGGGGTGTCCGGATAGCCGGACTATACCTTCGGCCGGACTCCTGGACTATGAAGATACAAGATTGAGGACTTTGTCCCGTGTCCGGAAGGGACTTTCCTTGGCGTGGAAGACAAGCTTGGCGATACGGATATGTAGATCTCCTACCATTGTAACCGACTCTGTGTAACCCTAGCCCTCTCCGGTGTCTATATAAACCGGAGAGTTTTAGTCCGTAGGATGAACAACAATCATACCATAGGCTAGCTTCTAGGGTTTAGCCTCTCTGATCTCGTGGTAGATCTACTCTTGTACTACCCATATCATCAATATTAATCAAGCAGGACGTAGGGTTTTACATCCATCAAGAGGGTCCAAACCTGGGTAAAACTTCGTGTCCCCTGCCTCCAGTTACCATCCGACCTAGATACACAGTTCGGGACCCCCTACCCGAGATCCGCCGGTTTTGACACCGACATTGGTGCTTTCATTGAGAGTTCCTCTGTGTCGTCACTTTTAGGCCCAATGGCTTCTCCGATCATCAACAACGATGCGATCCAGGGTAAGACTTTTCTCCCCGGACAGATCTTCGTACTCGGTGGCTTTGCACTGCGGGCCAATTCGCTTGGTCATCTGGAGCAGATCGAAAGCTACGCCCCTCGCCATCAGGTCAGATTTGGAAGTTTGAACTACACGGCCGACATCCGCGGAGACTTGATCTTCGACGGATTCGAGCCACAGCCGTGCGCGCCGCACTATCACGATGGGCATGATTTAGCTCTGCCGCCGAACAGTGCCCTGGAGGCCGCACCTGTGTCCACTCCGACCCCTAGCTTGGAGCCGATCACACCAACCGAGGATAGGTGGTTAGACACCGCCTCGGGGGCTGCAATCTCTATGGCGATCGAGCCGAACACCAGCCCTATTCTCTGCGAAGCCAGTGACTCCAAGGATCCGGCCTCCTCTCCGGACTATGAGCCCTCTGCGCCCCGACCGATCGAACCCTATTGGGCGCCGGTCATGGAGTTCACCGCCGCGGACATCTTTCAGCACTCGCCCTTCGGCGATATTCTGAATTCACTAAAGTCTCTCTCTTTGTCAGGAGAGCCCTGGTCGGACTATGGTCGGCAAGGTTGGGATGCGGATGATGAAGAAATTCGAAGCCCACCCACCACCCACTTCGTAGCCACTGTCAATGATTTAACTGACATGCTCGACTTCGACTCCGAAGACATAGACGGTATGGACGCCAATGCAGGAGACGATCAAGAACCAGCACCTATAGGGCATTGGAAAGCCACCTCGTCGTATGATATATACATGGTGGACACCCCAAAAGAAGGCAATGGCGATGGAACAGCGGAGGATGACCCCTCCAAGAAGTAGCCTAAGCGCCAGCGTCAGCGGCGCTGCTCTAAATCCCGCCAAAACAAAAACGGTGATTCTGGCACGGGAGATAATAACACCTCGGACAGTGCCGAAGACAACCACCTCCAGCAAGATTCAACACAGGAGGATAGAGAAGCCAGCCCTCATGAGAGAGCGGCAGACAGAGAGGTCGAGGACAATAATTACATGCCTCCCTCCGAAGACGAGGCAAGCCTCGACGACGATGAATTTGTCATGCAGGAGGATCCCGTCGAACAAGAGCGTTTCAAACGCAGGCTTATGGCCACAGCGAGAAGCCTCAAGAAAAAACAGCAACAACTTAGAGCTGATCAAGATTTGCTAGCCAACAGATGGACTGAAGTCCTTGCGGTCGAAGAGTATGAACTCGAACACCCCTCCAAGAGCTACCCAAAGCGCAGGTTGCTACCCCAATTAGAGGAGGAAGCACCTAAATCACCAGCGCATGATGCGGCCGACCGACCACCCCGTGGCCGCGATAGAGAGGCCTCTCGGCCCTCCACTCAAGCCGCACCCCGGTGCCGCTCAAAAAATACCAAGGCATGGGAAAATGCGCCAGACCTGCGAGACATATTGGAGGACAAGGCAAGGCAAACAATATCGATCTACGGATCACGCGGGCGCCCCACGGCATGAGACGGTACTCGTCGCGCCGGATATAGTAAATCCGGCCGGGCCGAACACAGTAGACAAAGCTCGTTTGAGCTGCATCGTAATATTGCCCAGTACAGAGGTGCCTCACACCCACTATGCTTCACAGATGAAGTAATGGATCATCAAATCCCCGAGGGTTTCAAACCCGTGAACATCGAATCATATGATGGCACAACAGATCCTGCGGTATGGATCGAGGACTATCTCCTTCATATCCACATGGCCCGCGGTGATGACTTACACGCCATCAAATACCTCCCACTCAAGCTTAAAGGACCAGCTCAGCATTGGCTTAACAGCTCCAGCAGAATCAATTGGTTGTTGGGAGGACCTGGAAGCCACATTCCTCGACAATTTCCAGGGCACTTATGTGCGACCACTAGACGCTGATGACCTATGCCACATAATTCAGCAGCCAGAGCAATCGGCCAGACAATTCTGGACACGGTTCCTAACCAAGAAAAATCAAATTGTCGACTGTCCGGACGTAGAGGCCTTAGCAGCCTTCAAGCATAACATCTGTGACGAGTGGCTTGCGCGGCACCTAAGACAGGAAAAGCCGAAATCTATGGCAGCCCTCACGACACTTATGACCCGCTTTTGCGCGGGAGAAAACAGCTGGCTAGTTCGCACCAATAACATGACCAAGAACCCTGGTAATTCGGATACCAAGGACAGCAGTGGCAGGTCACGTCGCAACAAGCAAAAGCGCCGCATTAACGGCAACAATGCTGAGGATATGACAGTTAATGCCGGATTCAGAGGCTCTAAACCCGGTCAGCGGAAAAAGCCATTCAAAAGAAATACTCCGGGCCCGTCCAGTTTGGACCGAATACTCGACCGCTCATGCCAGATACATGGCACCCCCGAAAAACCAGCCAATCACACCAACATGGATTGTTGGGTGTTCAAGCAGGCAGGCAAGTTAAATGCCGAAAGCAGAGACAAGGGGCTACATAGCGATGACGAGGAGGAGCCCCGCCCGCCGAACAACAGTGGACAGAAAGGTTTTCCCCCACAAGTGCGGATGGTGAACATGATATACGCAACCCACGTCCCCAAGAGGGAGCGGAAGCGTGCGCTAAGGGACATATACGCGATGGAGGCAATCGCCCCAAAGTTCAACCCATGGTCTTCCTGCCTGATCACTTTTGATTGAAGGGACCACCCCACTAGCATCCGTCATGGCGGATTCGCCGCATTGGTTCTAGACCCAATTATTGACGGATTTCACCTCACTAGAGTCCTTATGGACGGCGGCAGTAGCCTGAACCTGCTTTATCAGGATACAGTGCGGAAAATGGGCATCGATCCCTCGAGGATTAAACCCACCAGAACGACCTTTAAAGGCATCATACCAGGTGTAGAAGCCAACTGTACAGGCTCAGTTACACTTGAAGTGGTCTTCGGATCTCCGGATAATTTTTGAAGCGAGGAGTTAATCTTCGACATAGTCCCGTTCCGCAGTGGCTATCACACACTACTTGGGCGAACCGCATTTGCCAAGTTCAATGTAGTGTTGCACTATGCATACATCAAGCTCAAGATGCCAGGCCCTCGAGGCGTCATCACGGTCAATGGAAACACCGAACGCTCTCTCCGAACAGAGGAGCATACGGCGGCTATCGCGGCGGAAGTACAAAGCAGCCTCTCAAGGCAATTCTCATGTCCGGCCATTAAACGTCCGGACACCGTCAAGCGCGCACGGAGTAACCTACAACAAGACCGCTTGGCACGTTCCGAGCAAGCGTAGCAATGCGGCCCCAACCCCAGCCCTCGCGAACTTGCGAAACCAGTGCCACGCGTACATAACTACGCTCCAGAAATACCATGGGCACAGGGGGAGGGGCACCATCACGGCAAGCCCGAAATGCGGCTTAAACCGCACTAGGGGCTGCCGATTTCTTAAATTTTCTCTTATTTTCAGGACTCCATTCTTCGGAAGGCTTGTCCGGCAGTACAATTGCCGCACAAACGATGCAACCAGGGAAGCAGAAAGCTACGCGGCACTACGAAACTCTAAGGTGGTCTCTATAACGAGCAGTATACCTGTTTCGCATAACATTCCGCAGCTCGCCCCTGGAAAGGACATACTTGGTAGTCCCATCTTTTGCTTATCGCACTATTTGTATCGTTCTGCTTTGATCGCAGCTTTTTTAAATAAACAATGCATAGCTTACGTCTATTACCGCATTACCTCTTTTTTACGAATATATGTTCATTAATGACATGTTGCACCCGTACACTTTGGTACGGCCAATACGCCAGG
This sequence comes from Triticum monococcum, assembly GCA_034509565.1. NCBI lineage: Eukaryota > Viridiplantae > Streptophyta > Magnoliopsida > Poales > Poaceae > Triticum > Triticum monococcum. The sequence goes on from CM067843.1 coordinate 485,143,191, forward strand.
GGCTTAAGTACCCCACAACATGGTGTGAGAAGTCCGAACACTTTCACAAGTGCGGCACCCCGAACTTATAGCATTATATGCATCGGCTCCGAATCATGTCTTGGGTCAATAGTTGGGTTTGCCCGGCTCCTATGTTTTGGTACCTTATGTTCCGTTATATCGGCTAAGGTAGCACTAGGAGAACTACTGCGATTGTGCCCCAGTTGATCTGGGCTAAGCACCTCAGTAGAGAAAGCTAAAACTGACCGTCATGATGAGGCGAGAGCTAGTCGCTGTTCAAGAGGTTTTCGAGTCCCTAAAGACTTATGCCGCTTAGAGCGAGGAGTCGGCTTTGTCCGGCCTAGGCGTGGATAGCGCCCCGAACTCGGTCTTCCGAACACTAGGGGCTTCGCCGAAATTTAAAATAATAAAATTCTATGGCTAAGTGAGAGTGTTCAAGCATTATAGTCCGATTGCCTTGTTCGTTGTGTTGAGCGCCTCCCTCGAAGGACCCAAGAATGGGAGAAAGAGCGCTCATGTTTATCCCGAACACCCCAACACTCGTGGCATGGGGGCAGAAGCCGACGACTCGCCATCTCTCAAATTTGATAAACGGCCGCACAGAAGGTAATATTTTAAATTCAAAAGCGTTGCTTAGCGCATATGAACAAGTTTTCAGCGTACAGGATCACAAATGCGAGTTTACTCAAAAAATACATCTTTGGAGCATTCATCCGCTATAAGGTGGGTACCCTTCAGGACTCCCTCATAATACGCTTCCGGGACGCGATGCTCCTTGCCCGGCGGCGGACCGTCCTTCACCAGCTTCTCCGCATCCATCTTGCCCCAGTGCACTTTAGCATGGGCAAGCGCCCTACGGGCACCTTCGATGCAGACGGAGCGCTTGATTACTTCAAGCCGTGGACAGGCATCCACCAGCCGCCTCACCAGCCCGAAGTAGTTCCCAGGCAGAGCCTCTCGAGGCCACAGCCGAACTATGAGGCCCTTTACGGCCTGTTCGGCAACCTTGTGGAGCTCGACCATCTACTTCAGCTGGTCTCTCAAAGGCACCAGGTGTTCGGCCTCAGCATACTGAGACCAGAACACCTTCTCCGTCGAGCTCCCCTCCTCACCTCGGTAGTAGGCGGCAGCATCAGACGCACTGCGGGGCAAATCTGCGAATGCTCCTGGAGAGCTCCGGACTCAGGTAAGTAACAAATAATTCACTTTCACGTGCTTGCTTTGCATAATGAATGCCTTACCCGCCGCTATCTTCTTCATCGCGTCAATTTCTTTAAGGGCTTTCTGGGCTTCGGCCTTGGCAGACTTCGCGCTTTTGAGGGCTGCCGCAAGCTCAGACACTTGCGTTTTTGAGTTAAGCTCCAAACTCTCGTGTTTTTTCACGAGATCCTGGAGCTCTTTCTACACCTCCTTCACCCGCGCCTCCTACTTCTCTCTCCGTGCACTCCGCGGCCGCCCTGTTTTCGGCCTCGGACAACGCTTGCATAAGGGTTGCCACCTCGGCCGTGGCCCCTATAATAGCATGTTGATCCTGTCATTTTTTGCAACCACATCTTCTCTATATAATTGCGCAAGGTATTACTTACCTTCCTTCTCCTCGAGTTGCCTCTTGGCATGGCCGAGCTCGTTCTCGGACCGCACGAGGTTCTGCTTCAGCGTATCCACCTCCGCAGTCAGTGCGGCGGAGGCCAGCAGCAAAGCCTGCATACACATATTGACTTGATTATGTTAGACTCCTGCGATTATTAGATCCTCTATTCGGCTTTTCTTTCCGAACGCCGAACAGAGCATCAGGGGCTATTGTCTATGCGGTAATATTTTTTTACATATTCTTTACCTACCTCAAAGCCTGTTAGAAGGCTGGCACAGGCTTCACTCAGTCCGCTCTTGGCGGACTAAACCTTCCAGATCACCGCACTCATAATAGTGCGGTGCTCCTCGTCGATGGAGGCGCCGTTAAGCGTCTCCAGCAAATTGTCCGGTGCCTCCGGTTGGACGGAGGTCACCGGCTCGGTAGGCTCGCTCCTCTTGGAAGGAGGCCGCCTACTGGAGTCTAGAACAATTGAAGGTCCCAGCACGGTGTCCAGCTCAAGGCCGGACTCGGAGCCCTTGGGGGTTTTATCTCCTTCGCGCCTGGAGTCCGGGAGGTCGCCTTGCGGTGCCTCCAGGACCACCTCCTCCTGGCTTGGAACCTGTTGGGACAGCACCTCGGCGTCGTCCGTAGGGTGGGGGGAGGTAGCCGTCGGAAGCGAATTCACATCCGACGAATCCAGGGAACCGCTTACCAACATGTCGAGCCGGTCTTTGGGTGGACTGCATAAACATGTTTGACATAAGGAAAAGCTGTGCAATGGAAGAATACTATGAATCACTCTGGTACCCGGACACTTACGATTTCGCCAGGGGCTTGGCCCTGTGCGGCCACTCCTCTTCGCCGTCGTCGGCGTTGGTGGAGCTGTCCGGAGGAAGGGTTTTCCCCTTCTTGGACCCTTCGGCCTCCCCAGTTGGGGCAGCCTTCCTTTTCTTCTCTCCCCCCGCTGGAGGGGGAGAGGTCTCTTCTTCCTCCTCCTCGTCTTAATGGGAGGAGTGCGTCTTGGAGTCGTCGGATGGTGAATCCGACACCTCCTGGCGCCGGGCGCTCTTTTGAGTCCCCGTGGCCTTCTTCTTGGCCTTCTTCTCCAGCACCACGTAAGGTGCCGGAGCCAGCAGCTTCGCCAAGCGAGCGTCCGCTGGGCCTTCGAGCAAAGGAGCTGGACAGTTGATCTGTCCGGACGTCTCCTGCCAATCCTGTCAAAGGTAAGGGAACTTAGATCCCGCATGGAGTCACACTATGAAAAACTAATACCCTGTAAAAGGTGAAAACAGCTTACCGCACGAGCGTGACGCTGCGTGCTGAATCTGCGATCCTCGGTAGCGGATGCGGGGGCTCGGTGCCCTTGAAAAGCACCTTCCAAGCATCTTCATACGTCGTGTCAAAGAGCCTGCTCAAAGTTCGGTGCCGCGCCGGGTCGAATCCCCACAGGTTGAAATCCCGTTGTTGACACGGGAGGATCCGACGGATGAGCATAACCTGGACTACGTTGACAAGTTTGAGATTCCTGTCCACCAGGGTTTGGACGCATGTTTGGAGTCCGGTCAGCTCTCCTTTTTTACCCCACGACATGCCTGTCTCTTTCCAGGAGGCGAGCCGTGTAGGGGGTCCCGATCGGAACTTGGGGGGCTGCGACCCATTCAGTGTCGCGCGGCTCGGTGATGTAAAACCACCCCGATTGCCACCCCTTTAGGGACTCCATGAAGGAGCCCTCGAACCATAGGACATTGGGCATCTTGCCCACCATGGCGCCTCTGCACTCCCCTTGGGTGCCACGCACCACCTTTGGCTTGACATTGAAAGTCTTGAGCCATAGGCCGAAATGGGGGCAGATGTGGAAGAAAGCCTTGCACACGACGATAAACGCCGAGATGTTGAGGACAAAATTCGGGGCCAGATCGTGGAAATCCAGGCCATAGTAGAACATGAGCCCCCGGACAAATGGGTGGAGAGGGAAGCCCAGTCCGCGGAGGAAATGGGGCAGGAACACCACCCTCTCATGGGGCCTAGGGGTGGGGATGAGCTGCCCCTCTTCGGGAAGCCGGTGCGTAATGTTGTTAGACAAGTATCTGGCCTTCCTCAGTCTTTTGATGTGTCCCTCCGTGACGGAGGAGACCATCCACTTGCCTCCCACTCCGGACATGGCTGGAGAAGGTTGAGGTGGGGTGTGCGGACTTGGGCGCTGGAGCTCGAGTGCGCGGAAATGGATAGGCAAAGGAGGAAGAAGGCGTGGATGAAAAGGTGGATCCTTATCCCCTTATATGGGCGGACACGACTATGCGCCCCCATCAGCCTGGTAAAACTCGCTTATCTCCCAAGCGCCATAGTCAATGGCGCGGTTGGGTTACCCACACCCGTATTGATGAGAACCCCGAAATAAGGGGACATGATCTCTGCTTTAACAAGACGTGCCAAGGAAACCGCCTCGCTAAACGCGCTGAGGTGGGACAGTAAAACGATTCAAATAAAGACTTGGCCGTGGTGTGATGTCACGCTGGAATACGCCAGCAGATTAGATTTGTGTAAATATTATTCTCGCTATGGCAATATGTGGAAACTTATTTTGCAGAGCCGGAGGAACCCGCCTTGCAATGCCGAAGACAATCTGTGCGTCGGACTCGTCGTCATTGAAGCCTAGTTCAGGGGCTACTGAGGGAGTCCTGGATTAGGGGGTGTCCGGATAGCCGGACTATACCTTCGGCCGAACTCCTGGACTATGAAGATACAGGATTGAAGACTTTGTCCCGTGTCCAGAAGGGACTTTCCTTGGCGTGGAAGGCAAGCTTAGCGATACGGATATGTAGATCTCCTACCATTGTAACCGACTCTGTGTAACCCTAGCCCTCTCCGGTGTCTATATAAACCGGAGAGTTTTAGTCCGTAGGATGAACAACAATCATACCATAGGCTAGCTTCTAGGGTTTAGCCTCTCTGATCTCGTGGTAGATCTACTCTTGTACTACCCATATCATCAATATTAATCAAGCAGGACGTAGGGTTTTACCTCCATCAAGAGGGCCCGAACCTGGGTAAAACTTCGTGTCCCGTGCCTCCTGTTACCATCCGACCTAGACGCACAGTTCGGGACCCCCTACCCGAGATCTGCCAGTTTTGACACCGACAAGTGCAGATCCCAAAGTCTCTTGAGTGGATGTTCTGGCTTTTGACATGGGAGCTCTCTTGGTAGGAACCTTTTGCTTCATCCCTGACTTAGTGGCAGCAGATGTGCCATATTCCCTTTTCAGGACTTTCCTCTTTGAGGTGGCCTCTTCCTCAGCAGCCACATAGTCCTCATCCTCTGAATCTGAAGTTTTCTTTTTTCTGGTCCTGGTGGCTGCCTTAGACAAGTTGCTGGGGGTACTTCTGCTTCCTTCATCAAAGCTGCTAGAGGGACTAGTGCCCTCACTCAAGTTCACTTGCTCCTTAGACTTGTTCTTACTGTCACTCTGATCTGACATGATGCAAACACTGACATCAGACCATCTGAATAGATTATAGATGAGGTAGAGTGGATGAGCATCACAAAGTGTAGAGGTTTTTGCAAAAGAATGAATCAAAAACTTAGTTTTAGTTTTCCATAGAAAGCATTTCGGATCTACCGATTTGAAATCTCGGTGATACCGAAGCAGCTGTTGGAACCTAAACTAGTGAACTCGGTCAGACCGAGTCACAATTCGGTGGCACAGAGACTGCTAGGGTTTCACAAAGACTCGAACTCGGTCACACTGATTTGCAATTCTCGGTCAGACCGAGAATCACATGTGCAATGGCCTGAGCCAAATCGGTGGAACCGATTTCAACAACTTGGTCGGTCCGAGATGGTTTTGGCGGAAACCTAACCCTAAATTTTCAATCCACAACTAAACTACGGAGTGTTTTCATTGGATAGAGTGATCTCAATCGTGGCAAGATACATGGCAAAACAATGTGCTGGGGAATCGGAGTGAGAACAGCACAAAGATCAAGTCCATACCCTAGTCCGGCGATGGACTTGCTACGGCGGCAACGGTGGAGACGATCCTGTTGACGGCAGCGGAGACCAGCGACTAAAGGCGGCTGGCGATGAGGAGGACGATACGAAGACCCAGGGAGGCAGAGCAGGCTGAGCGCGGGCGAAGAGGTTCGGAAAGTTTTCCAAATTTTGGCCCGTGGGTATATATAGCCTGACCCTGTCAGTGTGACCGAGTGGAACAACTCGGTGGCACCGAGATGCATAACTTCAAGCAGTTACTGCAACTCGGTGTGACCGAAAAGTTCAAATCGGTTGCACCAAGATTAAAAACCTAGATCGACTTAGTGATCTCGGTATGACCGAAATGGACGAATTAGTCAGACCGAAATGCACAAAGAAGTTTTGGAAGTTTAAGTCTATGATGAATCGGGGACTCCTAGTGCTCCTCACACAGAGTGGTTCGAATCTAACTTGATCAAACTTTGTGATGCAGCGTGAATAGTGTTTGAGACGAGAAGAGCATAGATAGCTAGAGAATGTTCTTAGGAATTCTTGTCCATCCACTTGGCAAGAGAAAAATAAACCAACCAATCAAAACAACAAGTGGATGTCCTCGAATGAGTAAATTATGCAACCAACATGCTCACACAATAAAATGACAAATGAAATATGTGGCAAAGCATGCACAAACAATTCTAGCATCTATCAAGCAATTGGCGATGACTAGGTCATCTATATATGAGTATATTGACTTAGGAGTCAAATGAGAACATTTGATCATAGGTCATACTCATCGTTTAGGCACAAGTGGGGTTACCACTTTTACATAAAGCGTTGTTGTGTTCACACCATTAGAGTTGATTTAGCTCAATTCTTAGAGTAAAGCTCCCCCTAGATGTGAGATCCCCCCTAAGAGGGATGAACTAACCTTGGGTTTTGTCGATGATGACTTCATGTAGGTGTTGAAGATGTGGATGCTCTAAGTTGATGTAGATCATTCGGAGCTATCCTTTGGAGTGAGTTGCACTTTCAATACCTACACAGGTTAGTCCCACAAGGAACAAACAAGGATATCCATAGACATAGAGTGATGCACACACAAGATGATGTCTATGAGAGCATTAGGTTACCTTGTCCCTTGTCTTACCAACAAGAGGGTTTGTGACTCCTTGAAGTAGTGCAAGATGTGGAAGTTGATTGCACTTGTTCTTGCCAAAATGATAAGAGTGAAGTATGTTGGCGGAGTCACCCTCAAGAACTCTCTAGTTCTTCTTCTTCGGGATCCACACCATCTTGATGGGAATCCTCAGAGTTGTAGTTGTACTTGATGAAGTGGAACTTGATGTAGTCTTGGGAACCCACTTGACCAAGGCCTTAGGAGCTTCTTCAAATGCATCAATTTCCTCTTGAAGCTTGTCCTTGCCTTTTTCCGTGTAGTCTTGTGGTGGAAGATCATCTTGAGCTTGTGTCCCTTTGAAAGAAGTAGGATCATACTTCTCTTGTTGAGGAACAAACTTCGGCTTGTGGTATTGATCTTCTTCCCATTCAACTCCATTGGCATTGAACTTTCGTTCAAAACCAATACCTCGATTCTTCCGGTGCCTTCCTTGCTTGCGTACAATTTCCTCGAATTGCTTACTCCCGGCAAGGCTCTTGTAATCACAATTCTCTGTGATTCCCTTCAATAAGCTATTTTCTTGCTCAAGTGTAACTTGGCTAAGAGAATCATTAGTGGAATCAAGAGAACTACTAGAAGCAACAATATTGGATTTAGCATGATTATTGTTACTACTAGAGGAAGAATCCTTCTTGTTCTTGTTACTAGACTTGACTTGAGGCGTGTAAGTGGATAAGAGTAAACGCTTGGCAATGTAAGAAGACTTTTCTTGCGAAGATCATCATTGATTGCCTTTAAGAACTCATGCTCTTGCTCAAGATTGAGCTTCTCAAAATGTAATTTCTCATGAGTCCTTAAAAGTTCTCGATGATCTCCTAAGATAGTTTCATGAGCTAACTTAAGACTGTTTAGTTCTTTAGTTGGAGACTCAATTTTCTCCTTATCATTGTCATTCGTTTCATCTTGATTAGCATGATTAATAAGTAAATCATCATCACCTAACAAGTCATCTTCATCACTATTGAAATCAACATACTCGGGGTGTGCTACCTTTGGACCTTTGGCCATGAAGCATCTTCCAATTCCTTCATTTGGTGAATCAAATTATGTCATAGGAGTTGGTTGACACAAGTGCTAGACCGGCAACACCTTCATCTTGAGTATATTCGGAGTTGGAGTGATAGCTTCTCTCGGAGTGATTGTCGGAGTCGGAGCCGGATACCCATTCACCAACATGAGCTTAGTGTCTTCGTTTTGTGTAGCTCCTTGATGACTTGTCCTTCCTTTCCGAATCCTTGCTTCTCCGAGAGGGTCTTCGTTCATAACGATCATCCCTACTCCTTCTCTCCCTCGATGGTGATTCTTCTCTTCTACTTCTTCTTTTGGGAGAATCTTCTCTTCTCTTGTAGGGGGTCGTACACTCATTGGAGTAGTGTCCGGGTCTTCCACAATTGTAGCAGTTTCGCTCTCGACTAGAAGATCTTTTGTCATTGTAGGACCTTGACTTGGAACTTCTCTCTTTGCTTCTACTCTTGTAGAACTTGTTGAAGTTCTTCACCATTAGGCTCAATTCTTCATTGAAGGTTTGTTTCTCACTTGATGATGTGGGAGCTTCACATGAGGCTTTGTAAGCACCACTTGACTTGTTATGGAGCTCCTCCTTATCCTTGAGTGACATCTCATGAGCGACAATTCTTCCAATGACTTCTGTTGGCTTCAGATCTTTGTAATTTGGAATCATTTGGATCAATGTGCATACGGTATTATATTTTCCATCCAAGGCTCTTAGGATCTTCTTGATGATGAATTTGTCGATCATCTCTTCACTTCCTAAGCCGGCAATCTCATTTGTGATAAGAGCAAGCCTAGAGTACATTTCAGCGACACCTTCACCATCCTTCATTTTGAACTTGTCAAGTTGACTTTGAAGCACATCCAACTTGTATTCCTTGACGGAGTCGGTACCTTCGTGCATATCAATCAAAGTATCCCAAATTTCCTTTGCATTCTCAAGACGGCTAATTTTGTTGAATTCTTCGAGGCACAATCTGTTGAAGAGGATATCGCAAGCTTGAGCATTGTATTGTAGCATCTTCAACTCTTCCGCGGTAGCTTCACGGTTTGGTTCTCTCCCATCAAAGAATTCACCTTGCAAGCCAATACACACAATAGCCCAAACGGCGGGGTTATGTCCAAGAATATGCATTTTCATCTTATGCTTCCAACTAGCAAAATTAGTGCCATCAAAGTAAGGACCTCTATGGTGGTAATTTCCCTCGCTAGACGCCATACTCTCCTAGGTTGTGAAACTAAGGCTATGACCACCAAAAGCTATGGAAATCAAAGCAAATGGAGACCAAAGCTCTGATACCACTTGTAGGATCGAAAGTATGTCTAGAGGGGGTGATTAGACTACTTGACCAAATAAAAATCTATCCTTTTCCCAATTTTAGTTCTTGGCAGATTTTAATAACTTTGGACAAGTCAAGCAATCTTAACACAATTCAAGCAAGCATGCAAAGACTATATGAGCAGCGGAAAGTAAAGCATGCAACTTGCAAGAATGTAAAGGGAAGGGTTTGGAGGATTCAAACGCAATTGGAGACACGGATGTTTTTGTCGTGGTTCCGATAGGTGGTCCTATCGTACATCCACGTTGATGGAGACTTCAACCCACGAAGGGTAACGGTTGCGTGAGTCCACGGAGGGCTCCACCCACGAAGGGTCCACGAAGAAGCAACCTTGTCTATCCCACCATGGCCATCGCCCACGAAGGACTTGCCTCACTAGCGGTAGATCTTCACGAACTAGGCGATCTCCTTGCCCTTACAAACTCCTTGGTTCAACTCCACAATCTTGTCGGAGGCTCCCAAGTGACACCTAGCCAATCTAGGAGACACCACTCTCCAAGAAGTAACAAATGGTGTGTTGATGATGAACTCCTTGCTCTTGTACTTCAAATGATAGTCTCCCTAACACTCAACTCTCTCTCACAGGATTTGGATTTGGTGGAAAGAAGATTTGAGTGGAAAGAAACTTGGGGAAGTCTAGAGAGCAAGATTCATATGGTAGGAATGGAATATCTTGGTCTCAACACAAGTGTAGGTGGTTCTCTCTCAGAAAAAGTAAGTTGGAAGTGTAGGTTCATTCTGATGGCTCTCTCCACGAATGAAGAGGTGGTGGAGGGTATATATAGCATCCACACAAAATCTAACCGTTGCACATAACTTCCCAAACTCGGTGGGACCGAATGGTTAAACTCAGACGGACAGATTCAGCAAAGCTAGTGACCATTAGGGCTTTCAGTGGGACCGACATGCAACTCGGTAGGACCGATATGATTAGGGTTAGGGCATAACGTAATCTCGGTGAGACCGATTACACAAACTCGGTGAGACCAATTTTGGTAATAAGCTAACCAGAGAGTTGGTCAGGTAAACTCGGTGGGACCGATCGCTCATTTCGGTGAGACCGAAATGTTACGAAGGGAAAATAGAGAGTTTACATTGCAATCTCGGTGGGACCGACCGCTCATCTTGGTGAGACCGAAATGTTACAAAGGGAAATAGAGAGATTACAACCCCATCTCGGTGAGACCGATATCCCTATCAGTGAGACCGATTTGCCTAGGGTTCGTGGCAGTGGCTATGACATTTGAAACTCGGTGGCGCCGGATAGGAAGAATCGGTGGGGCCGAGTTTGACTTTTGGTTTAGGTCATATGTGGATGTGAGAAAATAGTTGAGGGTTTTGGATCATATCACTAAGCATTTTGAGCAAGAACCTCATTAAGCAACACCTCATCCCTCCTTGATAGTATTGGCTTTTCCTATAGACTCAATGTGATATTGGATCACTAAAATGGAAAATGTAGAGTCTTGAGCTTTGAGCTTAAGCCTGTCGGCGTTCTGGGAACGGGGGTCCCCAGACTTGCCTCGTGCGGCCTGCGGCGTGGCTCAAAGGAGGCCCAGCATGGCCCATCTTCATCAACACAAGACTCAAGACCCTCGCGAGGGGCCAAGCCTCGCGGGGCGGACGACACGGCGCATCCTCAGGCGCAGCCTCCTCAGGCTGGCTCGCGAGGAGGCGGAGGAATCAAGGCGGGGTACCTCGCGAGGTGCCCATGACGCAAGCCATGACGATCGAGGGTGCCAGGCGGGCGCCAGCGCGCGCAGCGTCCTTCTTTCCTCTTTGGTGCAAAGGGGGCAAGCGCAGCCGCGGAGTACCGAGGCATCAGGCAAAGGTTGCCATTTCGGTGCAACGAGACCAAGACCAGGAGGACTACGAGACGGAGGTCACCATGGAGCCCAGCACGGCGTCACCGCAGAGCCTTTCGCAGGCGAAGACCAACTTTAGTCAGGATAAGTGTACTAGATGTTCCCCTTCGAATTGGCCAATTGTTGGCACCCTTCCCGCTCAATATTTGGGAAGAGGCCTAGGGCCTTTGCCTATAAATAGGACCGGCCACCCACATAGCAAGGGGTTCGGTTCAGTTCGGTTGGTTCGATCTCAACCCCGGGACGGTCGACAAGTGAGGGATCAAAATCAGAGAGAGAGAGAGAGGAGGGTGACTGAACTCCTCCTAGCAGTTCATCCCCCCCAGCCAAGAACAGACCCTCGCGAGGCTGTTCTTCCTTGTATCGTTCATCATCATTAGCCCCAAGAGGCAATCCACCTACCACACACTGGAGTAGGGTATTACACCACAATGGTGGCCTGAACCAGTATAAACCTTGTGTCTCTTGTGCAGTTCTTTTAGTAGTTTAGATCTTTGTGCGACGGGGAGGTAGAGGGCGTGATTTTCACGCACACCCCAGTGTTCAAACCTTAAGGGTCTGCCGGAACCCGTGAATCTGACATTTGGCGCGCGAGGTAGGGGTGCGCCGGAATCTGTCTTCCACCACTCCGTTCTCCTCCGACCGTCGCATCCATGTCCGACGCTCGTCGGGCCCGCGCCGAGCGCCGGGCCGCCATCGCTTCTCGCGTCGCCCAGACGGCTACCGTCGGTGGGCGTCCTCGTCGTTCCCCATCGCCCGCCGTCAATGCCGCCAGCGGCCCGGCGGGGGGCGAGCAGCAAGCGTCGTCTCAGCATCCGTCCGTGCGCCAAGACGGCCGCACGGCTACTCCATCACTCGCACCAGCCGGTTCTTCGTCCCGCGCGCTCCGCGCACCCTTGGAGGCTCGAGCTGCGCTCCTCGCGGCAAACGAGCTCCTGCGCTACCGCCCCGTCGACGACGTCTATGAAGAATGGCTCGACCGCGTCGCCGAGCTTGTCCGCGCCGCAAGGGGCTCTTCCGCTCCGTCCATTCCTCTGCGCCACACCCCGCCCCGCGCGGGCAACGAAGCTCCAGAGGCGCACCAGCCGCCTCCTCTCCAAGAAGATGCCATGGCTCCAAGGCGCTTGGCCCATGGGCGGAACCCGCTCCGTCAGGTGCTAGCGCAACAAGAACGGAGCTACCAAGAAGTCCCTCGCCCGCAAGGAGGTGCCAGGAGGCTCCCTGCTCCGGCACGCCGCGACCCTGCTCTAGCTCCGGCGCGCCAAGACCCCGCTCTGCTCCTAGCTGCAGCGCGTGGGGACCCTCAAGACCAAGCTCTCCATCAACCGAAGCCTTTTGTGGCCACCGCAGGCTGCCGTGCCTACACCACTGAGCTGCGCAGCGTCGCGTGGCCCGGCAAGTTCAAGCCAGACCTGCCCCCTCGCTATGACGGCACAACTGACCCCGCAGAGTTCCTCCAGCTCTATGAGCTGGGCATCGAGGCTACCAGCGGGGATGAAAAGGTCATGGCGAACTGGTTCCCCATGGCGCTCAAGGAAGGAGCTCGAACCTGGCTCCTGAATCTGGCTCCAGGCACGATCTCCTCCTGGGACCAGATGCGCACCCGCTTCATCGCCAACTTCCAAGGTACTCGCGACCGGCCACCCGCCGTGAGTGACATGCGCCGCATCAAGCAACAACCCGGAGAGACCCTGCAAAAGTACATCCAGCGCTTCAACAGCGCGCGCCTCAAGATCCCCAAGGTGTCCGAGGAAGCCATCATCTCGGCCTTCTCCGATGGCATGCGCGACGTCAAGATGAAGGAGGAGCTGGCGATGCACGAAGACCTCTGCACCTCCTTGGAGCTGTTCAACTTGGCGAACAAGTGCGCCAGGGCTGAGGAGGGACGTCTCTTCCTCCTCGAGCTGCCTGCCGCGGACCCAGAAGAGAAGAAGCCCAAGGCCAAGGATGTGAAGCGCAAGGGGGCTGCCGTACTCGCAGCAGAACCAGACACCAAGCGGGGCAAGGATCTGCCCGAATCCTCCAGGGGCAGCCGGTACTGTGTGTACCACGACCTCCACACGCACAACACCAACGAATGCCAAGAACTCCATGCCGTGCGAGAAGGAAGGACCGGCCGTCACCCTGACCGTGCTGACCAAGGCTACGGCCGAGGAGGAGGAAGAAACCCGGGACGCTGGGAAGATCGCGGCCCGCGCCAGGGGTGGCGCGACCAACCTCGCGAGGACCGCTGGCGGGACCTGCCTCGCGAGGGAGACTGGAGGGATCAGCCTCGTGAGGATCGCCCTCATGGCAACGCAGGCCTACCTCCGCTGCCGCCCCAGCCAAGGAGGAACGAAGACCGCCATCAAGACGAGCGGGCTGGGGGCTTCCAAGAGCCGCGCGCAATCGCCTGCATCCTAGGCGGAGCTCAAGCCCCAGCCTCTCAACGTATCTTCAAGCAGTTTGCCCGCGAAGTGAATGCAGTTCTCCCCAAGCTCGAAGCAACGCGCCCCCTCAGGTGGTCGGCGTGCGCCATCACGTTCAGCTCAGCGGACCAGCTCAAGTGCGCGGCCACGGCAGGAGTCCTCCCGATGCTTTGCTCCCCAGTCATCAGCAACGTGCTTGTCACCAAGACCCTCATCAATGGTGGGGTAGGGCTCAGCGTCCTGTCCGTGGAAACGTTCAACAACCTCCAAGTGCCATATGACCAGCTTCAGCCAACCAAGCCCTTCTCCGGAATCACCGACGGTTCCACGGTCCTGATCGGGCAGGTTCGCCTTCCTGTCACCTTCGGGGCCCGCGGCAACTACCGCACCGAGCTCATCAACTTCGATGTCGCCCACATCCGCCTGCCGTACAACGCCATCCTCGGGTACCCAGCGCTGGCCAAGTTCATGGCCGTGACTCACCATGGCTACAACGTCCTCAAGATGCCAGGAAGTGGCAGCGTCATCACGGTGCCCTGTGAAGAGAAGGATGCAGTGTGTTCCCTGGAGCGAGCCTATCAGGCCGCGTCGCTAGAAGACCCAGATCGCGGAAGCAGGAGGCTTCCTGAGACCACCCCCAAGAAGAAGAAGACGTCGTCAGGCTCAGCCCCTCAGGAGGCAGGCCCTTCAGGGCCCGTGTCTGCCCAGGGGGACCCCCCATCCATCGCATAGGGAAGCGCGCCCGGCGCCCTCCTCAGGCAGGGCTCGGGGGCTCTCACCTGGAGAGCCACCGACCTAGCCAGGGTCATGAAGGAGGCGCTTGGGCACCATGTGGAGGCGTGCTTCGAAGCACATTTCCCTCGAGAAGGAACCATGCAAGGAAGGTCAGACCAGCAGGAGTTCGCTAACAAGGCCATTCAAGAACTACAGGAGTCAAGGATCATGAGAGGTTGCCGCCGCCTACCAGCTGTGGCCCCACATCCAGGCGAGGATGGTGGGCTGCGCGTCTGCATCGACGTACTAGGGCTCAATCAGATCGCCACGACGGAGCGTCTCTGGCCCTCGCAAGTGGGGCGCTGCGGGGGTCCGCCCCACAGCTATGTTCGCATGCCTTACGGCCTGCCGAGCATGGCTGCGGCGTACCAGCGCCTCATGAGGGGCATCATGGAGGCTCAGGAAGACAGGCGTTCCACGGCCTTGGCGGAGATGAAGACAGCTCGCGAGGAGTCACCAGTGCCTCCAGAGCCTCCCGAGGCCCCGGGGCCTGGGGGCTCATGAGGATCAGCTTCCGTAGCCCACCGAGTCTGCTGCACCAACGCCACTCCGCTGATGACATCCTTAGCTGACATCTTTCAAGCTCCCTTCCCAGCTGGGAGCACCCTCCCAGGGTTGCATCACTCCCAGGCCGCGTGGGTCCGTCCCTGCGGCATGTATCCCCTTTTTTATTTTCCGGTCATTAGTTTTCCTTGTTGGGGGCGCCCCTCGGGCTGCATCATCCCCAAGCCGCTCGGGCTAGGCCCAGCGGCGTGTATCTCCCTCGTGTTTATTTCCAACTATGCATTCGCCTATCACGCTTGTTAGCTTGATGCCGTCCGCGGCATCCCTTCTTCTCCATGTCGGCCACTTGCACATTAAAGGGGGGTGCCTGAGCATCACGACTCAGGGCTCTTACTGGCTCTCCAGCCCTCACCCTCTGGCCTTGTCCACGGCATCGGATGAGACAAGCTCGAGGGCCGGGACCCGAGGACGTAGAGTACCGGCATCTAACCAAATTCTGCAGGGACACATCTCAAGATACGGCCCAGTGCCAGGCGCAACCCGCCTAGAGGTAGGGCCTCGTGAGTCCTGCGCTGGCTCACGGGTGCCCAAATACACCTCACCTAGCCCTACTGTGCCGGCCACGTGTCAGGGCGGGGCTGTACATGCCCTGGGGGCTCCTCCCGGAGGGGAGCCCCCTCCCACGTACCAGTGGAAGCACCATGCTCCGTGCTGGCTGACGACACTGCCGAGGAGCGGCTATGCCTGTACACATACGGAAGTGCTATGCTCCGCGCTGGTGATAAACAACTGGGGGTGGCCTCCGGGCCGCATTAACCTCAGGGAGCCCAGAGCTCAGTGGCTGGCCTCGTCGCAACGCCTCCCCTCAGGAGTGCCACGCGAGGGGGCTAGGCACGGGGGCTACGACTGGGTCACGCCCAGACGTACACCGCCCAGCCAGGCCCCTCGGGCCTGGTTCATCGCGCGTCTCTCCCTGAGCGGAGCCAAGGTATGAAGGCCGTTTGCGCGTCAAGGGGGACCCCTGAGCATCGCGACTCAGGGGCCTAACTGGTCCCGTAGCCCCTCACTCCTTAGTTCCGAAAGGCTATGCTGGGTGAGGTGCGCACGGGGCCGGGCTCTGCAGACGTAGAACGGTAGCCCCGCTTACATTGCACCTCATCACCCGCTATTTGCGCGTCAAGGGGGGCTCCTGAGCATCGCGACTCAGGAGCCTAACTGGCTCCATAGCCCCTCACTCCTTAGTTCCAAAAGGCTATGCTGGATGAGGTACGCGCGGAGCCGGGCTCTGCAGACGTAGAATGGAAGATACACCTACATCGCGCCTCCCTACTTGTTGTTCGCATGCCAAGGGGGACTCCTGAGCATCGCGACTCAGGAGCCTAACTTGTCACGTAGCCCCTCACTCCTTTGGTCCCGTCCTGGTTTCCGGTCGGGGCTAATGCTGGGTGAGGCACGCGCGGGGCCGGGCTCTGCCGGCGTAGAACACAAGAAAGTAGGGAAGAAAAACATAAAATTCAAGGAATTTAAAAGAAAATATTACAGTCCATATTGTCGTCTCAACACCAAACGCAAGTTTAAATGCCTCCCTGAGGCGTGATGCATGTGCATGAATTGAAAGAAGAACAGGGATGGAACGGAGTCACTCGTCGGCGGTGAAGCTGTGCGGAGTGGCTTCTTCTCGTGGAGCAGCAGGGCCGGCAACGCCTTACTTTGGCTTGGTGCTGAAGGCCCGGAACTTCCCCAGCAGCGCCTCCGCGCGCCCCTTCACGGCTTCGACAGCGGCGGCAGCACCCTCGCCGCTCACCGGTTCCAGCAGGCCGTCAAGGTCGGCGTTGGGATCACGAAGGTAGATGTGGGAGAAGACCCGCGTCAGCACAGCAGAAGACAGGACGCGCGCCTCGGCCTCGGCCGTGGGGCCGATGCCAAGGGCGACGTCCCCAAGGGCCTTAACCAGGAAAGGAAGCAGCTTGGCGGGGCCGTCACCATCACCGGCTAGCGGGCTGTCCAGGCCGCTCTTGTAAAGCGTCTTCAGCGAAGCGCGAGCATCTTTCTCCATGTCCGCAAAGGCCACGCAATCCTCGGCAAGAACCTTGGCCTTGCTGTCCAGCTCGACCCTCGTCGCCTCCAGCTCCTCCCCCAGCGCACTTAGGCAGTCGCGACGCTTCCTGAGCTTGGCCTCCCGGCCCTCGATGGCCGCCTCGCGAGCCTTCATGCTTTCCTCTTGTTCCTGGCAAAGACGAACCTCCTTTGCGAGCTGGCCCCGCAGGCCTTGCAGCTCGTCCTCCAGCGCCTTGCAACGACCGTGGACTTCAACCACCTCTCCCAGGGCCGCGTCTCGGGCAGCCTTCGCCTTGAGGGTGGCCTCCCTCTCTCCGTCACAGGCCGTTGAGGCCTGAACCAACGCCGCCCGAATCGAAGCATCAGAACGAATCCACCCCGAAGCCAGTTCCAGGCGCCTGGCCACCAGGCGAGGGTCGGCGCCGAGAAGATCCTGCCGCAGCCGGTCCAGTTCAGCAACGGCACGCTCCAAGATGGAAGAAGGAGGCGGAGAAACATCGGTGTGCCCCAAGACAACAGGAGAAGCCGGGGAAGCAACGGTCAGTGGAATGGGAGGAGAAAGTAGCGGCGGCGAGGCCGCAGTGTCCCGAGGCGGAGTCCGCTGCGCCTCCACAGCCGTAGCAGCGGCGCCAGACGAGGGTGCCTCGGGAGTCGCTCAGGCCATGGGGGCTAGGCTCGCCCCAGCCAGCTCAGCCAAGCCTCGCAAGGATGAGCGGGCAGGAGAGGCCCGCGCGTCAGATCTCCCTCCCCTGCAGGCGAAGGCATCGCCGCAGGTGGGGCCTCGGGGGCTCCCTTCGGCTTCTTCGCCGCTGGCGCCAGCCTATTCAAGAGAAGCAATCATCAAGCCTCGTCGGCAGAACGAGAAACAAAAGATCAAGGACCAAGCACTTACGGGTCATCGCCGGTGAGCTCGGGCAGCCTCCGGCCCAACTTGAAGCCTGACAGCCGGCTGGAGGGGTCGACCTCAGAAGCAGAAGGCGCGTCCACAGTTCGCCCCGGAGTCAGGGCGGACCCACGGGAGATCAGCCCAGTCCTGTCCTTCTTCAGGATCGTGGGCGAGCTCCTGCTACCCAGTACGTCATCGTCCTCATCATCATCATCGCTCGGCCAAAGGCGGAGAGTGTGGGACCCGCGCTGGGAGAGGGGAGCCCTCGACTCTCCATCAGTCGCCCCAGAGTCGGGCCCCTCTCCCCGCTCCTCTTCGTCCTCCTCCTTGCTGGAGTCGCCGGAGGGCACATCCACCGGTCCTTCGGAAGCCGCCACGGGCACGAGCCCGTCCCCGTTAAAAATAGGCATGGACTTCACCACCCGCTTCCAGTCGTCACGAAGGACCAAGGGCTTGGGAGCGCCCTTCAACCTTGCCACCTCGCCCCGACCAGAGATTGGAGAACCGCGGTCACATCCTCTTCGTCCACAGCCTCGGGGCTCGGATAAGGCCTCCACATTGGAGGAGAGTACCGCCGGAGTGGAGCCAGCTGGTGCTCCAGGAACTCCTTCAGCAACGGCACACCGGTCAACTTCGCCGCCGCCATGTTGGCCGGCCTCAGGTCCGCGTCCATCTTCTCCAACACCAGTTTCGCGCGGGGGTCCGTGAGCTCCGCTCGGCACCAGTCGCTGGAGCTCACGGGCTGCTCTGCGGGCAAGATCAGCCGAGGGTGGATGCGCCCGGCATCTGCCAAGACCCACTTGCTTCTGAAGCCCTCAATCCTCTTCCCGGGATTCAAGATGGCAATGGTGCCGCCATACGCGACGAAGCCCGCGCACGCAGAAAGAGAGCTGCCGGAGAGCCGGATGGAGAAGTAGTGGCATAGCAAGGCCACCGAAGGCTGCACCCCTACGTGGGCCTCGCAGTAGTAAGCGAAGATCGCCAGAAGAAGGACAGAGTTGGGGTGGAGATGCAGAGCCTGCAAGTTGTAATGGCGGAGGACGAAGAAGAAGAACTTGGAGAAGGGAGGCACCAGGCCTGCAGCAATGGAGCTTACAAAGAGAGGATAAAAGGTGCTCCCTCGGCCCTCGGGGGTGGCGGAGCCGGTCTTGAACACCTCCGTCCCGTTGATGCCCTGCGCTGTCGCCATCCGGCGCAGCCGGGCAAGGCTCGCCTTGGACACATTCGGCAAGTCCAGAGCAGGAGAATACCAAGCTTTGGTCGGAGGCTGGCGAGGTGCCATGGCTTCCTAGGTCGCGCAGCTGGAGTAGATCTGGAAGTATGGAGGAAGAAAGGGAAGGCGCAAGAAATGGGATCTGAGCAGCGACCGGAGAGAGCAAAAGGCGAAGTCTGGGCAGATGCCACTCCTTTACCAACCTGCGCGGTTGCTGAAGCACCCACGTCCCATCAACCGCCACGCGGCGCCCAAGGCCGCAGGCTGTTAGGGCCCGCGGCGCTTCGCCCTTGCCCTTTCGCCTCTCGGCACGGCCAAGTCCATGCGCACCTTGGGCCCGGGGGCTACTGTCGGCATTCTGGGAACGGGGATCCCCAGACTTGCCTGCCTGCGGCCTGCGGCGTGGCTCAAAGGAGGCCCAGCATGGCCCATCTTCATCAACACAAGACTCAAGACCCTCCCGAGGGGCCAAGCCTCGCGGGGCGGATGACACAGCGCATCCTCAGGCGCAGCCTCCTCAGGCTGGCTCGCGAGGAGGTGGAGGAATCAAGGGGTACCTCGCGAGGTGCCCATGACGCAAGCCATGACGACCGAGGGTGCCAGGGGGGCGCCAGCGCGCGCAGCGTCCTTCTTTCCTCTTTGGTGCAAAGGGGGCAAGCGCAGCCGCGGAGTACCGAGGCATCAGGCAAAGGTTGCCATTTCGGTGCAACGAGACCAAGACCAGGAGGACTACGAGACGGAGGTCACCATGGAGCCCAGCACGGTGTCACCGCAGAGCCTTTCGCAGGCGAAGACCAACTTTAGTCAGGATAAGTGTACTAGATGTTCCCCTTCAAATTGGCCAATTGTTGGCGCCCTTCCCGCTCAATATTTGGGAAGAGGCCCAGGGCCTTTGCCTATAAATAGGACTGGCCACCCACGTAGCAAGGGGTTCAGTTCGGTTCGGTCGGTTCGATCTCAACCCCGGGACGGTCGACAAGTGAGGGATCAAAATCAGAGAGAGAGAGAGAGAGAGAGAGAGAGAGAGAGGAGGGTGACTAAACTCCTCCTAGCAGTTCATCCCCCCAGCCAAGAACAGACCCTCGCGAGGCTGTTTTTCCTTGTATCGTTCATCATCATTAGCCCCAAGAGGCAATCCACCCACCACACACTGGAGTAGGGTATTACACCACAATGGTGGCCCGAACCAGTATAAACCTTGTGTCTCTTGTGCAGTTCTTTTAGTAGTTTAGATCTTTGTGAGACGGGGAGGTAGAGGGCGTGATTTCCGCGCGCACCCCAGTGTTCGAACCTTGAGGGTCTGTCGGAACCCGTGAATCCGACAAAGCCAATCCTTTGTCCTTAGCATTTTGAGGGGTCCAGTTTTCTCATCCATGCCATGCCAATCATTGAGCTTTCCTGAGATATTAATCTTGAAATGGCATTAGCTAAATGAGCTATATGTTGTTATGAATTACCAAAACGACCTAGGGATAGTTGCACTTTCACTTGCGCTCCCTCTTGGGGATATGGGTAGCATATATCTTGTTCACCGTTTTGATTTGAGGGGGAAACTTCTTCTGTCCCCCTGTGTTAGGTGGACGGGGCTCCTCGTCGTCATTCTCGCTTTGCGACCCCTTCCCCTTGTCTTCGGCATTTAACTTGTCGGCATGTTTGAAGACCCAACAACTCCGGTGAGTATGATTGGCTGGTTTATCAGGGGTGCCATGGATCTGACATGAATGATCGAGTATGCGGTCCAGGCTGGAAGGGCCCTAATTATTTCTTTTATATGGCTTCTTCTGCTAACTAGACTTGGAGCCACTGAATCCAGCGTTGACCGCTGTGTCATCGGTATTGTCACCGTTGCTTCGACACTTGTGTCTGTTGTGCCGAGGCTTGCCATTGCTATTTCTGGCTTCTAAAGTGCTAGGTTCGCTTGCATTGTTATTGCTACGGGCTAGCCAGCTATCTTCGCCCGCGCAAAAGCGGGTCATAAGCGCCATGAGGGCTGCCATGGACTTCGGCTTTTCTTGGCCGAGGTGTCGGGCGAGCCATTCGTCCCGGATGCTATGTTTAAAGGCCGCTAGGGCTTCGGCATCCGGACAGTCGATGATGTGCTTCTTTTTGGTTAAGAACCTAGTCCAGAATTTCCTGGCTAACTCTCCGGGCTGTTGGATTATGTGACTTAAGTCATCGACATCCGGAGGTCAAACATATGTACCTTGGAAGTTGTCAAGGAAGGCTTCTTCCAAGTCCTCCCAGCTGCCAATGGAGTTTTCAGGCAGGCTATTCAGCCAGTGTCGGGCTGGCCACTTGAGTTTTAGGGGGAGGTATTTGATGGCCTGAAGATCATCGCTGCGGGACATATGAATAATGAGAATAAAGTCTTAAATCCATACCGCGGGATCTGTCGCTCCATCATATGATTCGATATTCACGGGTTTGAACCCTTCTAGGAATTCATGTTACATTACTTCATCAGTGAATCAGAGTGGGTGTGCGGTGCCTCTATATCAGGCCAGATCATGACGTAGTTCGGATGGAGTCCATCTGCGATTTTTCGCTCGGACGTGATTGTGCTTGCCATGTTCGGCTTGATAGCCGTCGTCGCGTGTCGGGGCATGCCCCCACGATCCGTAGATTGATATGGCTGGACCTGCTTTATTCTTTAGGTCCTGCTGTAGGTCATACGTGCATCCATGAGCAGTTTTCTCTCTGCCTTTATGGCGAGGTAGGACGGGCTGGTGTTCGGCTTGAGTTCCCGTTTTGTCCCGGCCACGTGGTGGTCGATCAGCCGCATTACGCGCTGATGGTACACGCTCAAGTGCCTCTTCATCGAATTGAGGTAGCAGTTTACGCTCCAGGTAACTTTTGGTTGGGCACTCGAGGCCGTATTGTTCTGCTGCCAGGACATCAGTCCATCTATTGTTGAGCAGAACTTATCAGCTTGAAGCTGCTACTACTGCTTCTTTTTCAGGCTCCTTGCAGTGGCTATTAGTTGTTGATTAAAGCACTCCTGCTCGAGAGGTTCCTCAGGCAAGATAAAGTCTTTGTCGCCGAGGCTCACCTCATCCTCGGAGGGTGGAAGATAATTACTATCCTTCGAGTCTTCGTTTGCAGCCTGATCATCAGGGCTAACTCGCCCATCCTCCCAATTGTCTTGTTCAAAGTTTTGCTCGACGGGGTTTTCTTGGTCTTCGGCATCGTCTGGAGTGTTATTTTCTCTCATGCCGGTATTGTTGTCTTTGCTGTGGTGTGATTTAGAGCGGCGTCGTCGGTGCTTTTGTTGTATCTCGAGAGGTTTATCCTCTACTGGATTTTTCTCATTATGTTGTCACCCTCCTTGGGTGCATCCACCATGTACACATCATACGAAGAGGTGGCTGTCCAGCGTCTGGTAAATGGCGGGTTTTCGGCTTACTCCTCTCCGGCATCGTCGTCCATACCGTCGATGTCTTAGGAGTCATAATCGAGCATGTCAGTTAAGTCCTCTGCTGTGGCGATGAAGTGGGTGGTGGGTGGGACGTAAAATTCTCCTCCCTCAGCCCCTAGTCTGGGCAGGGCGTAGTTCGGATGTTGCTCCTCCGTAATCACGAGGCATTGCATCAAGTCCAGAGCCTCGCTTAAAGGTGAGGTTTGTTGAGGGAGAAAATAATTCATGGAGTATGGCAGGAAAGGAATTCCTTGGCCGAGCTCACACGATGCTAGCTCCGAGAGTTCGGAGTCGGCATCCGGGGAAGAGTCCGGCTTGGTGATGGACGTCGGTGACACTGCTTCCTCCGGCTCCCCCTTACTGGTCCTAGTGGCCACAGATAGTCCGGCGGGTTTGGAAATCCCGTCTTCGGTACTAGCGAGGCGCTCCGGCTCTAAGGCCAGAGCGGAGGTTGGGATCGTGAATCCTTGGAAGATCAAGTCTCCTCGGATATCAGCGACATAATCCAGGTTTTCAAAACTAATCTGGTGACCTGGGGCGTAGCTGTCGATCTGCTCCAGATGGCCAAGCGAGTTGGCCCGTAGTGCGAAGCCGCCGAATATGAAGATCTGGCCGGGGAGAAAAACCTCCCCTGGGGCAGCATCATTGCAGATGATGGATGAAGCCATCGAACCTTCTGACGACGACACATTGGAACTCTTAATGAAAGCACCAATGTCGGTGTGAAAACCGGCGGATCTCGGATAGGGGGTCCCGAACTGTGCGTCTGAGGTTGATGGTAACAGGAGACAAGGGACACGAAGTTTTACCCAGGTTCGGGCCCTCTCAATGGAGGTAATACCCTATGTCTTGCTTGATTAATATTGATGAGTATGGGGGTTACAAGATTTGACCTACCATGAGATCGTAATGGCTAAAAACCCTAGAAGTCTAGCCTATATGATTATGATTGCCTCTACGGACTAAACCCTCCGGTTTATATAGACACCGGAGGGGACTAGGGTTGTAAAAACTCGGTTATAGAGAAAGGAATTTTCATATCCGAATGCCAAGCTTGCCAGCTGATGACCCACAAGTATAGGGGATCTATCGTAGTCCTTTCGATAAGTAAGAGTGTCGAACCCAACGAGGAGCAGAAGGAAATGATAAGCGGTTTTCAGCAAGGTATTCTGTGCAAGCACTCAAATTATATGTAACAGATAATTTTGTGATAAGATAATTGGTAACGAGCAACAAGTAACAAAAGTAAATAAAGTGCAGCAAGGTGGCCCAATCCTTTTTGTAGCAAAGGACAAGCCTGGACAAACTCTTATATGATGTAAAGCGCTCCCGAGGACATATGGGAATTATCGTCAAGCTAGTTTTCATCACGATCATATGATTCACGTTCGGTACATTGATAATTTGGTATGTGGGTGGACCGGTGCTTGGGTACTGTCCTTACTTGGACAAGTATCCCACTTATGATTAACCTCTATTGCAAGCATCCACAACTACAACAAAAGTATTAAGGTAAACCTAACCATAGCATGAAACATATGGATCCAAATCAGCCCCTTACGAAGCAACGCATAAACTATGGTTTAAGCTTCTGTCACTCTAGCAACCCATCATCTACTTATTACTTCCCAATGCCTTCCTCTAGGCCCAAATAATGGTGAAATGTCATGTAGTCGAGATTCACATAACACCACTAGAGGAGAGACAACATACATCTCATCAAAACATCGAACGAATACCAAATTCACATGACTACTAATAGCAACACTTCTCCCACGTCCTCAGGAACAAACATAACTACTCACAAAGCATATTCATGTTCATAATAATAGGGCTATTAATATGCATATAGGATCTGAACATATGATCTTCCACAAAATAAACCAACTAGCATCAACTACAAGGAGTAATTAACACTACTAGCAACCCACACGTACCAATCTCAGACTTGGAGACAAGAATTGGATACAAGAGATGAACTAGGGTTTTGAGAGGAGATGGTGCTGGTGAAGATGTTGATGGAGATTGACCCCCTCCCGGTGAGAGGATCATTGGTGATGACGATGGTGATGATTTCCCCCTCCTGGAGGGAAGTTTCCCCGGCGGAACAGCTCCGCCAGAGCCCTAGATTGGTTCCGCCAAGGTTCCGCCTCATGGCGGCGGAGTCTCGACCGGAAAGATGGCTTATGATTTTTTCCTCATCGAAAGACTCCATATAGCAGAAGATGGGCATCGGAGGGCCACCAGGGGCCCATGAGGTAGGGGGCGCGCCCCCACCCTCGTGGGCAGGGTGTGGCCCCCCTGGTGAACTTCTTGCGCTCAGTATTTTTTATATATTCTGAAAATGACTTCTGTGAAGTTTCAGGACTTTTGGAGTTGTCGGCATTCTCGCTCTTTATGTAAACCTTATAAAATAAGAGAGAATAGGCATAAGTATTGTGACATAATGTGTAATAACAGCCCATAATGCAATAAATATCGATATAAAAGCATGATGCAAAATGGACGTATCAACTCCCCCAAGCTTAGACCTGGCTTGTCTCAAGCGAAAGTCGAAATCGAAAAATATGTCCACATGTTTAGAGATAGAGGTGTCAAAAAAAATACGGACATGAGGGCATCATGATCATTCTTAGAACAACAACTTATATAATTCTTGTCATATGATCTCTTATGCTAGGGTAACAATTCAATCACAATTTCAAGTATGAATCATAAACTTCATTGAAAACTAACAAACTAGAATCTCAATCATTGAAGCAATTGCAATTTATCATAACACAGGAAAGAGTCAATACAAGAGCTTTTCAGCAAGACTCCACATACTCAACTATCATATAGTCTTTCACAATCGCTAACACTCACACAATACTTATGGGTATGGAGTTTTAATCGGACATAGAGAAAGATAGGGGCTTATAGTTTTGCATCTCAATGTTTTACCTCAAGGGTAATGTCAACAATAATAGTTCATGAAAACTCACATCCAATTAGCCATATATACCAGGATCTTTCCAACATGTTGTGCTTGCCAAAAGATAAAATGTAAAAAAGGAAGGGTGAAGATCACCATGACTCTTATGCAAGGTAGGAGATAAAAGTAAAAGATAGGCCCTTCGTAGAGGGAAGCAGAGGTTGTCATGAGCTTTTATGGTTGGATGCACAAAATCTTAATGCGAAAGAACGTCACTTTATATTGCCACTTGTGATATGGACCTTTATTATGCAGTCTGTCGCTTTTATTTCTTCCATATCACACGATTGTATAAAGCTTATTTTCTCCCACACTAATAAGTCAGACATATTTAGAGGGCAATTTTTATTGCCTGCACCGATGAAAACTTACTTGGAGGATCTTACTCAATTCATAGGTAGGTATGGTGGACTCTCATGGCAAAACTGGTTTAGGGGTGTTTGGGAGCACAAGTAGTATCTCTACTTGGTGCAAAGAATTGGCTAGCATGAGAGGGAAAGGCAAGCTCAACCATGTTGGATGATCCATGACAATATAATTTATCTCGGATGTAAGAAAACATAACCCATTACATTGTCTTCCTTGTCCAACGTCAACTCTTTAGCATGTCATATTTTAATGAGTGATCACAATCATAAAAGATGTCCAAGATAGTATATTTATATGTGAAGACCTCTCTTTCTTTATTACTTCCTATTAATTGCAACGATGACCAAAACTATGTTTGTCAACTCTCAACAGCTTTTATTCATCATACTTTTTATATATTAGCTCATTAATCTCCATAAGATCCATATGATCTCTTTGTTTCCCTTTTTATTCTTTCTCTTTTCTTTTATTCACTTAAGATTATGGCAAAATAATCAAGCCCTTGACTCAACACTAATCTTTAATATATATACACTACAAGAAATATGTCAACTTATGACCACCACTATTGGTCACTGAATGGTCACAAAATTCCATTTATGACCATTTTGTGACCAAAAACATAAGGTCAAAAGCTGGGCGTCGTAAACTGACTATAGCGACCTTTCTTCTGGAATGGTCGCAAACGTTTATGACCAAAATATGTCCACTGTGGCGTTTTGGTCACTAGCAACCTCCCCAGGCCACGTAGGCATCCAGCGTGCCAATCTGACGTGGCACAAGATTCAGCCCGGTCCAATTCGATTTTCTACATGGGCCTAGCCCAACAATTCGGCCTTTTTTATATTTTTTTCTTGATTAATTTTGGTCAACTACATGGGCCAGGCCCAACATTTAAGCCTTTTATCTTTTTTTTTCAAATGAGTCCAGCCCAATGTTTTCCAGGTTTTTCTTTCCTGGGCCTTGGCCTTTCCACATTCATTTATTTTCGTTTTACTTTTTTACCCAAAATATTTGTCCAATATAATTGATCCTTAGCCTCTTTAAGGTCCAACTCCAGACCATTTAAAGAAAATTTTCAAACCAGTTTGAATAACAATATGAATCAAGTTACCACGAATTAGCTGAATATTATAGAAATATCTTAGAACACACATTCTACAAATTTCCATCACATATGTACAGATTCAAGCAACCTACAACATGTTGTAGTCAAGCATTCAGGTGCAGGAATACTCTAGAACAGGAAGAATAAATAGAACAAGCCTATCTAGTACTTCATGACGAGAAAACATTGTAATCTGCTTCTTCAAGTACTGCTTCTTCCTTTTGGAAAACATCTGGACATTCAAAAGAGAACAAAAAGTATGTCACTGATAGAAGAAATATTACACAGATACTTTTAATATAAAAACTAAAGACACACCAGTATTTTATCATTCTACTTATTATTATTTTAACAAGCTCATTCTACTTATCTGGAATAGGCATATTCATCAAAATAGGGAATTGAATTGGCACATATGACAAACTTAGCAAGAAATAAGCACAAAACAGCCTGTGACAGAACAGCAAAAACATGTAAATATCACAAGAACTAAATTATGCATGCAAATGGTAATAAAATGTCAACTGCAGCAGAAACCACCATTAAATGCAGTTATTCTAGTGAAACATCAGGCCATAAATGCAGTTATTCTACAGTCCACTAAATGACCCCCCGCTGTTCATTTTATGGTGGTCTTCAGCAAGTTGGTTTATTACTAAGGAATAATATATAACGTGAGATTCATACCCCCCCCCCCCAAAATCCAGTCAGCAGCAACAATGTATCCAAAGAAATGCCATGCAGAGACAGGGAACACAATAAAACATATTTTAGTTCACATTATAGCATTACAGTTATTTTTATAAAACCTGGCACAGAGTAGAAATAGTAAGTTATACAGCAGCAGGAAACATTGCTTGGATGAAAGCAGCATGTTAAAATAAGTTTGGTCATATTAAATAGCTATAAGAATTGTGGCATAGATTTACAGAATGTGAATATATAACCAGCAGCCACATTAAATCAGCAAGTACCAAAACATAGATTTATAGACTGTGAAGATAAAATTCGGTGAAACAAATGTAAACCTTGGAAACACCCTTGCCCAAGTAGTCAGATCCACCGTCCCTCAGCTCCAAAGCTTCATAGACACCTACATAAGTGGGATGATTCAGACAAGATTAGCTTTAGTCAACAATGATGACAGGAGCATTGTGTGCCTTCACTAGGCAGGAACCAAGGCAAAAGTTGATTATAAGGCTGAAAGGAAAACAACGATGATGTAATAATAACAAAATGACCCACTAGTTGATGCACCGCTGGGAACAGCGGCCCTGGCGAAGGTTCCATCTGAGCAGCACACATCAACCTGATGCACAATAACAATGGAGTTAGCAACCATATCTTACATCACACTACGGCATCATCAGGTACAGATTAACAAGAATATCCCACCGACAGCAAAACCAGAGCATCACGTTTCAGACTAGGCGTAACTATGGACACCAGACCATAAGCTATACATTGCAGATAGTAAGCAGGCTGCGGTTGCCTTTGAGGCGAACTATGAGAATCCGGCTTTTCCAACTAGCTTCCGCCATTCAGCAAGCACAAACGGAGCATAAGCATGACGACAAACCGATCCATGGATACAACCATAAATGGATGGCAAGCAGGCAAGATGAAAATTGCACGCGCCATAGGATCTGACTGCACAAACTACCACCTCGAGTGGAATCTAGCGTGACCCAACCCCAATGTTCTGGCACAATGTTCTGGCACAGGGAAGAAAATCATTGACTCAGACATCACAAAATTTGTAACTGAAATCGAAGTTAACTGAGCTCCTGACCATGTGATGGCATAGCATACTGAAACTGAACACCGACAAGATCCATGGCAGGACGACACTACACACGGGGCCAAAAGTTACAGGCTCCTCTACTAGGAGATGCAGAACTCTACTAGTACTAGGAGAATTACCCTACGAAAATGAACTAGACAAGTCAAGTGATTTGCTTCACTCAAGGACAAACCTGCTACACTACGTCCAAAGCATAGTCAAAACTAACAATCCGCTCGGGCGAATTTGCAGATAGATTAGAAACTGAAAAACATAGCAGTTCATCCAGAAGAAGATACATAGCAGGGCATCTGCATTGGCAAGAGCTGAACGCACCATAATCTCATGACGAGGAAATCATCACTAATATATAGACCACCCAGCACTAACAATGTTCACATCAACTCTCAAGTTGGTCAGAACCTCAAAGTACACAAAAACTGATGTGCTTCAAAACTAAACTGATGAAGCTGAAGCTAGGACATATCAGGCAGGTATAGTTTCGAGGATTTCCAGCAGCTCATATATATGAAAAAAACAAGATATCCTCCTACCCCAACAATAGCAATGCAAAAAGTAAGCAAAATAGCACACGAACCAATAAGCACATGAACAATAATTGGCTCAAGGGGAGACGGACGGGGGATGGGCACGTGCGGGCGTACCTCGACGGTGGGGTTGCCGCGGCTGTCGAAGATCTGGTGGGCCTTCAAGGACTGGATCATCGACGCCATGGCCGAGGCCAATGCTTGGAGAAGAAGAAGCCATGGATGCTACCACCCGAGTAGTCCAGGCGTCCTCATCGCCGGTGAGGATCCATCTTTGCCTTCATGGGTGCCTACAGAGAGAGAGAGAGATTCAGATAGAGAAATCATGACAAATAGAGAGTACGGGGAGAGAGAGGCGGCCAGATCCGGCGAATGAAGCGGGCGACACGAGCATGGGCTGGTGGGTCATTGCGGCGCGCTGGCCGGCTGAGGCGGCGCTGGGAGCCAGGGCGAGGGAGGAGGGCTAGCAGGGAGAGCAACAGGGGACGGAGGTTGTGGGCGCGCGGGCAGCAGAGAGGCTCGCCAGCGGAGGGGGTGGGGTAAACTCAAGACCCTCATGGGAGAGGGCGTTGAGCGGGGCGGCGTCGGTGGGGCGGAGGAGGTAGAGGAAGCACCAGGCGGCGAGGAACGCGAGGAGGGCGACGAGGGAGAATCTCCCGCGGCCGCCATCGCTGATGCTGCTGCTGGATCCGAGCTTCGAGGATTGGGGATCGGGGAGACGAAACCCTAGCTGCAGCAAAGGAGCGGGAGCGAGGTTCGGGTGCAGCGCGAGGGAAGGAGGGCGCCGCCGGTGATAGAAAGGAAGGAGGGCGCCGCCGATGCCAGCGCGAGGGAAGGAGGGCGTGGCGCGAGGGGTGAGGGAGAGGCCGATCTGGATCGGGGACAGAGAGAGGGAGGCGGCGGGCGGAAGGAAGGGACGAGAGGTGAGAGAGAGGTAGGGTTTGGTGCGGTGGGTTTTTTCCTTTCTTTGCATGGACGGATGGATGGACGTTGGATTGCTAGCAATGGATGGTAGGATGTCTGCCATCTCATCGATCCGTGCCACACACGGTTCCACCAATCACAATGTAGTACACACTTTGACGATTTTATAACCATCTAAATTGGTCGTAATTACTTAAATAATATGCTAAATCATGTCACCTATTTTTATAACCTCATAGAATTAGAAAAAAAATAAGAACAATAGCATCGTGTCACAAGTGAGACTTGTTTTTCAGAAAAATAACAAACCTGGAATAATACAAATATCTTTTAAAATTGATCTCAAAAATGAGTTTTATTTGCAAAAAAACATTTTCAACCTTTGGAGTGTCGAAAATGGTATATATTTTTTGAAGCACCTACCAATATTTGTTCCAAAATGGCACCACTCTATTTTTCAATAATATTAGATCATATTTTAGGTACAATTGACCAAATGCTTGTGTCTCAATAGCTGTCTATCCACCTCTTGTCAATAATTGAGGAGGTTTTTCAAGTGCCCATTTTTCATTTTTCGAGTGTCCAAAAGGGGTTTTTTGTGAAGAACCTACCAAATAATTGTTGCGAAATTGGACCAAATCATTTTTCTAAAATGCTATGCCATATTTCATGCACAATTGACCAAATGGTTGGGTGTAAAGAGTTTTGATCCTCCTCTCGTGAAAAAGACAAATTTTCGCTGATTCAGTTGGAAGCGGGTCAAATTTGAACTATAGCTGCATTATAGTTTGCTCTTTATTTTTTCCAAAATTTATTTCTAGGTACATAAGTATCTATTTAATCAGAGAAACACCAAAAAAATTCCAAGATTCAACCACTAGCTAGGAACGGTCATTCCCGCCGTTTTGACTGCATTTTGAAACGGGCATAAAAATTCAAAAAAAATCAAAAAATTGGGAAACCTTCGCATTGTATCATTATATGTGGCCAAGTTCCCAGGAAAAATAACAAACTTGTAATACGGCAATTATTTTAAAAAAAGTGTTCTCAGAAACGAGCTATCACGTGTGGAGATCAATGGCTTTCAAGCCAAATGATCAATCTTATGGCCACATTCATGGCACAGTTTGTTCAAATAATCTCATATTGTGCACAAGGGTGCATATTGGAATGGCAAACAATGTTGCCTAAGGAGGTTTTCTTTTTCTTTGGACGAAAGAACCATTTTCCATTTTTCGAGTGCCCAAAAGGAGGTTTTTTTGTGAAGGACCTCCCAAATAATTGTTGCAAAATTGGACCAAATCATTTTTCTAAAATACTAGGACATATATAATGCACAATTGACCAAATGGTTGGGTGAAAAAAATTTTGATCCACCTCTGGTGAAAAAGACAAATTGTCGTCGATTCAGTTGGAAACGGGTCAAATTTGAACTGTAGCTGCCTCATAGTTTGCTCTTTATTTTTTACAAAAATCATTTCTAGGTACATAAGTATCTATTTAATCAGAGAAACAACAAAAAAATTCCAAGATTCAACCACTAGCTAGGAACGGTCATGCCCGCCGTTTTGA
This sequence comes from Triticum monococcum, assembly GCA_034509565.1. Classification (NCBI taxonomy): domain Eukaryota; kingdom Viridiplantae; phylum Streptophyta; class Magnoliopsida; order Poales; family Poaceae; genus Triticum; species Triticum monococcum. The sequence continues at coordinate 485,174,663 of CM067843.1, forward strand.
CCGCATTTTGAAACGGGCATAAAAAATTCGAAAAAAAATCAAAAAATTGGAAAACCTTCGCATTGTGTCATTATATGTGACCAAGTTGCCAGGAAAAATAATAAACTTGTAATACAGTAATTATTTTAAAAAAGTGTTCTCAGAAATGAGTTATCATGTGTGAAGATTCATGTATTTCAACCCAAACGATCAATCTTATGGCCACATTCATGGCATAGTTTGTTCAAATGATCTCATATTGTGCACAAGGGTGCATCTTGGAATTCCAAACAATGTTGCCAAAGGGAGATTTCATTTTCTTTGCACGGAAAATTCATTTTCCATTTTTCGAGTGCCCGAAAGGAGGTTTTTTTGTGAATGAACTACCAAATAATTGTTGCAAAATTGGACCAAATCATTTTTCTAAAATACTAGGCCATATTTAATGAAAAATTGACAAAATGGTTGGGTGTCAAAAGTTTTGATCCACCTCTGGTGAAAAAGACAAATTCCCGTCGATTCAGTTGGAAGCGGGTCAAATTTGAACTGCAGCTGCCTCATAGTTTGCTATTTATTTTTTCCAAAAATCATTTATAGGTACATAAGGACATATTTAATCAGAGAAACACCAAAAAAATTCCAAGATTTAACCACTAGCTAGGAACGGTCATGCCCGCCGTTTTGACCGCATTTTGAAACGGGCATAAAAAATTCAAAAAAATCAAAAAATTGGAAAACCTTCGCATTGTGTCATTATATGTGACTAAGTTTCCAGGAAAAATAATAAACTTGTAATACGGTAATTATTTTAAAAAAGTGTTCTCAGAAATGAGCTATCATGTGTGAAGATTCATGTATTTCAACCCAAACGATCAATCTTATGGCCACATTCATGGCATAGTTTGTTCAAATGATCTCATATTGTGCACAAGGGTGCATCTTGGAATTCCGAACAATGTTGTCAAAGGGAGATTTCATTTTCTTTGCACGGAAAATTCATTTTCCATTTTTCGAGTGCCCGAAAGGAGGTTTTTTGTGAATGAACTACCAAATAATTATTGCAAAATTGGACCAAATCATTTTTCTAAAATACTAGGCCATATTTAATGCACAATTGACAAAATAGTTGGGTGTCAAAAGTTTTGATCCACCTCTGGTGAAAAAGACAAATTCCCGTCGATTCAGTTGGAAGCGGGTTAAATTTGAACTCCAGCTGCCTCATAGTTTGCTATTTATTTTTTCCAAAAATCATTTATAGGTACATAAGGACATATTTAATCAGAGAAACACCAAAAAAATTCCAAGATTCAACCACTAGCTAGGAACGGTCATTCCCGCTGTTTTAACTGCATTTTGAAACGGGCATAAAAAATTCAAGAAAAATCAAAAAATTGGGAAACCTTCGCATTGTGTCATCATATGTGGCCAAGTTCCCAGGAAAAATAACAAACTTGTAATACGGTAATTATTTTAAAAAAGTGTTCTTAGAAACGAGCTATCATGTGTGGAGATCAATGGCTTTCAAGCCAAATGATCAATCTTATGGCCATATTCATGGCATAGTTTGTTCAAATGATCTCATATTGTGCACAAGAGTGCATATTGGAATGGCAAACAATGTTGTCTAAGGAAGTTTTCATTTTCGTTGGACGAAAAAACCATTTTCCATTTTTCGAGTGCCCGAAAGGAGGTTTTTTTGTGAAGGAACTACCAAATAATTGTTGCAAAATTGGACCAAATTATTTTTATAAAATACTAGGCCATATTTAATGCACAATTGACAAAATGGTTGGGTGTAAAAAATTTTGATCCACCTCTCGTGAAAAAAGACAAATTTCCGCCGATTCAGTTGGAAGCGGGTCAAATTTGAACTACAGCTACCTCATAGTTTGCTATTTATTTTTTCCAAAAATCATTTCTAGTTACACAAGGACCTATTTAATCATAATACATGGTTTGGTGGCGATACATCGAGGTTTGGGCGGTGGCCGAGGGCCCCAACTCTAGAGCGCGTAAACTCGCATGCCCGTCGCGTGGTCACCGCGTGACCGTAATGTTGCCATGTGTTCTGGGCGGCCTAGGCATGTCTAGTGGGTTGGGCACTCCCCAGGTTGGTGCTAGGAAGAAAATTACAACATAAGATTCTCACGAGGAGACCGATCAATGCTCAAACATGAATTAGCAGCCAAGTGTTTGATTTGCGGTACGGGAAATGCATATGGCCAATGGGCGTGAGTTTTGGCTGAGGATGATCATCTACTAAGGAGAATGTCTTCACAAAGTTTTAGCTCAAAAGGAGGATCCTAGGTGGTACTTGCTTTGCAAAGTACCACGTTGGACAAAAATATGAATGTTGAAGCTGGGCTCAAAATAATGAATGGAGTGAGCTGAAATTTTGTGGAGGATGGTTATTTGGGCATAGGAAAGCATTGTAGAAAATTGATACCATTTGGACATGCCAAAGTAGTAGTTCCTTCACAATGCTTTTCTATGGACAGAAACTTGGGAAAACTAGTGAGAGAGATTGGATGAATGAAATGAGCTCAAAATTGGTGTAGGTAAGTTACTTTGGTATGGTCATGCGCTGGTCAATTTTCAGATCATTTGGGTAAGCCTAGCTAGTACTTACTTCACAAAGCTTCTCTCGAGGTAGAAACTTTGGAAATTTCCCGAGAAAGATTTACTAGGAAAATTGAGCTGAATATTACCATCTGGCAATGATTTGGGTATGGAAGAGTGCCCGAAAAGTTTGAGGGTAATAGGAGGGGTCTATATAACACTTGCTTTGCAACGTGCCAATTTGGCCATAAAATATAAATTGAACCTGGCTCACATAGATGATTTGACTAAGCTGCAATTTGGAGGAGGGTGATAATTTGGGCATATGAAGGAACTATATACATTTCATGTCATTTAGAGATATAAAAAAGGTACTTCCTTCACAATGCTTCTAGGTGGACAAAAACTTTGAAAATTTGCTGAGGAAGATTTGCTAGGCAAATGGAGCTGAATTTTGTCATGCGGTAATGATTTGGATAGGAAAGAGTGCCCAAAAATTCCGAGGGCAATCAAGAATATATAAATAGCACTTCCTTCATAAAGTGTTGTTGTGAACAGAATAGGAAAATGAATATTGTTGAATTAGTTTTGAACTAGGCAAGGAAGGATTTTTACATATTTGATGAAGATATGCCCCAAAGAATTTATGAGATTTTTTTGGGAATTTTGGGAATGATAGAAATATAGGTTGCTTCACAACCTAGGGCAAAAACTGCCACATGGACATGACACATAGGCAAAACTGATGAGATGGCGCCTAGTCATCACAACCCACCACAATCTACAAGGCTATGACCATCTATATTGGTCATTAACAACTAGAAATAAGGCAGCGGACTAGCACTGTTTGCTTTGTGACCATTTCGTGTAAGGAAATTACGACCTTTCTGACCAAAATGGTCGCAATGGTTTAGGGTTTGGAGCCCCCTGAAGAGCTTTTGACCAATTGGTCTAAAATGGTCATAAATTTATGACCAATTCTTCGAGGGTCACTGACAGAAGGTCATAAGTTGACATATTTCTTGTAGTGATAGCTCACGGACTCGAGTACATAGAAGGATCATAAAGCAAAACTCACGACTAGATCATACTAAAACTTTATTATACTAGATCAAGATATTACCAAAAGGATCGAACTAAGAAAAACAGTAAAGATAGAAGTGATGGTGATACGATACCGGGGCACTCCCCCAAGCTTGGCAATTGCCAAGGGGAGTGCCCATACCCATGTGATTATATCTCTCTTTTCAGGGATGGTGATGTGATATTCTTGGCGATGATGCCCCTCAAGATACGATTTTCCTCCTCGAGCTTATTGACTTGCTGCTTGAGGTCCATTATTTCCTTTCGAAGCTTTCCTGTAACAGCCAAAGCTCCCTGCACCCAAGGGTGCTGCATAGCTGCGGGAGAACCAGTGACACTCTTTTTCATATTCTCATAAGAAAGAAATCTAACATTGGAAGGGATAACCGAGTTTGGAATAGTCGAGCTCTGCAGTTCCCCCATTGTGAATCCAGCTCGGAAGCGAGAAGTGACTTCTTGATCCTCCTCCATGGCATCTATTCTCTTCAAATCAGCCTCCATCTCTTCCTCCGTTGCTGGCCCAAAGTGGTCAACATTGTTGTTTGTCATTGATATCAGTGCCGGATGAGACACCCGGCTCTCCCCGACTGACTCTTGGAAAGACATCTTGCTCTAATCTGCAGCAGCAACAGCTCGAAACAAAAACAGAGGATAATTGCGTGATATGAGAGTCAAAACCTCCGGGAGATTATATAATGAATTTTTACCGACCAAAATACGTAACATGTAAGAAAACGGAGTCCGGAGAGCACACGAGGTGCCCACGAGGTAGGGGGCACGCCCAGGGGGGTAGGGCGCGCCCTCCACCCTCATGGAGCCCTCGTGTCCTTCTCGGACTGCTTCTTATTTTTTTATTTTTCTAAATATTCCAAAATGGAAGAAAATTGCCATTAGAACTATTTTGGAGTCGGTTTACTTACCGTACCACATACCTATTCCTTTTTGGAGTCTGAAACGTTCCAGAAAGTGTCCCTTATGTATTCCTCCGGGGTTACGGTTTCAATAACATTGGTTTCAACATTTACAGGATTACCTAAGATATAATGTTTAATTCTTTGACCGTTCACCACTTTCGGATTTGTGCCTTCAAAGTTGTTGATTTTTATGGCACCAGAACAATAGACCTACTCGATAAGGTAAGGACCTTCCCATTTAGAGAGAAGTTTTCCTGCAAAAAATCTTAAACGAGAGTTGTATAGCAATACATAATCACCTATATTAAACTCACGCTTTTGTATCCTTTTGTCATGCCATCTTTTAACTTTTTCTTTAAACAACTTGGCATTCTCATAGGCTTGGGTTCTCCATTCATCAAGTGAGCTAATGTCAAATAACCTCTTCTCACCGGCAAGTTTGAAATCATAATTGAGCTCTTTAATAGCCCAATAAGCCTTATGTTCTAGTTCGAGAGGTAAGTGACATGCTTTTCCATAAACCATTTTATACAGAGACGTACCCATAGGATTTTTTATGCAGTTCTATAGGCCCATAATGCATCATCAAGTTTCTTGGACCAATTTTTTCTAGATCTATTGACAGTCTTCTACAAAATTAATTTGAGCTCTCTATTACTCAATTCTACTTGACCACTAGACTGAGGGTGATAAGGAGATGCAATTCTATGATTATACTTAGCAAGCATTTTACGGAAAGCACCATGAATAAAATGTGAACCACCATCAGTCATTAAATATCTAGGGACTCCAAACCTCGGAAAAATAACTTCTTTAAGCATCTTAATAGAGGTGTTATGATCAACACTACTAGTTGGAATAGCTTCTACCCACTTAGTAACGTAATCAACAGCAACTAAAATAAGTGTATATCCATTAGAGACAGGAAAAGGTCCCATATAATCAAAGCCCCAAACATCAAATGGTTCAATAACAACTGAATAATCCATAGGCATTTCTTGACGTCTACTAATATTACCAATTCTTTGACATTCATCACAACATAAGACAAACTTACGGGCATCCTTGAAGAGAGTAGGCCAGTAAAAACCGGATTGCAATACCTTATGTGCAGTTCTATCTCCAGCATGGTGTCCTCCATAAGCCTCAGAATGACACTTGCATAGGATCTGTTCATGTTCATGCTCGGGTACACAACGTCTAATAACACCATCTACTCCTTCTTTATAAAGGTGTGGGTCATCCCAAAAGTAATGCCTCAAATCATAGAAAAAACTTTTTCTTTTCTTGGTATGTGAAACTAGGTGGTATAAATTTAGCAACAATATAATTAGCATAATCAGCATACCATGGAGTAGTACGAGAAGCATTTATGACATTTAGTTGTTCATCAGGAAAGCTATCATCAATAGGTAGTGGGTCATCAAGAACATTCTCTAACCTGGACAAGTTGTCTGCAACGGGGTTCTCAGCTCCCTTTCTATCAATAATATGCAAATAAAATTCTTGTAGCAAGAGAACCCATCTAATAAGTCTAGGCTTAGCATCTTTCTTTTCCATAAGATATTTAATAGCAGCATGATCCGTGTGAATAGTTACTTTAGAATCAACAATATATGGTCTAAACTTATCACAAGCAAATAAAACTGCTAGGAATTCCTTTTCAGTAGTAGCATAATTTCTCTGAGCATTGTCTAGAGTTTTACTAGCATATTGAATAACATTTAATTTCTTATCAACTCTTTGTCCTAGAACAGCACCTACAGCATAATCACTAGCATCACACATAATTTCAAAAGGTAAATTCCAATCAGGTGGCTGAACAATCGGTGCAGAGATCAATGCTTTCTTCAGTATTTCAAATGCTTCTACACAATCATCATCAAAGACAAATGGTATATCTTTTTGTAATAAATTAGTCAAAGGCCGAGAAATTTTTGATAAGTCCTTAATGAACCTCCTATAAAAACTGGCATGACCAAGGAAACTTCTTATACCTTTGATGTCCTTGGGACATGGCATCTTTTCATTAGAATCAACTTTAGCTTTATCAACTTCAATACCTCTTTCAGAAACTTTATGCCCCAATACAATACCTTCATTAACCATAAAGTGGCACTTCTTCCAATTCAAGACAAGGTTAGTTTCTTCACATCTCTGCAAAACTCGATCAAGGTTGCTTAAGCAATCATCAAAAGAGGATCCATAGACGGAGAAATCGTCCATGAAAACCTCACAAATCTTTTCACAAAAGTCAGAGAATATAGCCGTCATGCATCTTTGGAAGGTAGCTAGTGCATTACATAAACCAAAAGGCATACGTCTATAAGCAAAAGTACCAAAAGGGCAAGTAAAAGTAGTCTTTGATTGATCATTGGCTGACACAGGTATTTGAGAGAAACCAGAATAACCATCTAGAAAGCAAAAATGTGTATGTTTGGATAATCTTTCTAGCATTTCATCGATAAAAGGTAAGGGGTAATGATCTTTTTAGTAGCTTTATTTAATTTGCAGAAATCAATTACCATCCTATAACCTGTAATAATTCTTTGCGGGATCAACTCCTCTTTATCATTAGGAATGACAGTAATACCTCCCTTCTTAGGGACACAATGGACAGGACTTGCCCACTGACTATCAGCGACGAGATAAATTATACCTGCCTCAAGAAGATTTATTATTTCCTTTCTTACCACTTCCTTCATCTTAGGATTCATCCGTCATTGATGATCACGAACTGGTTTGGCATCTTCCTCCAAATTTATTTTGTGTTGACACAGAGTGGGACTAATGCCCTTAAGATCATCAAGATTATATCCAATAGCAGCACGGTGCTTCTTCAGAGTTTTCAGTAATCTCTCTTCTTCATGCTCTGAAAGGTTAGCACTAATAGTAACAGGATATATCTTTTTCTCATCAAGATAAGCATATTTAAGAGTATTGGGTAACGATCTGAGCTCAAACACGGGATCACCCTTGGGTGGAGGAGGATCCCCTAGGATTTCAACAGGAAAATTGTGTTTCAGGATGGGTTCCTGTTTAAAGAATACTTCGTCTATTTACCTTCTTTCATTCATAAACATATCATTTTCATGGTCTAGCAAATATTGTTCTAAAGGATCACTAGGAGGTACGGAAATAGAAGCAAGACCAACAATTTCATCTTTACTAGGCAATTCCTCTTCACGGTGTTGTCTATGAAATTTAGAAAATTTGAACTCATGAGACATATCACCCAAACCAATAGTAACATCCTTTTTGCAATCTATCTTAGCATTAACTGTGTTCAAGAAGGGTCTACCAAATATAATGGGACAAAAGCTATCTTGTGGGGAACCAAGAACAAGAAAATCAGCAGGATATTTAGTTTTCCCACACAAGACTTCAACATCTGTAACAATTCCCATTGGTGAAATAGTATCTCTATTGGCAAGTTTAATTGTGACATCAATATCTTCTAACTCAGCAGGTGCAATATCATGCATAATTTCTTTGTATAAGTCAATAGGTATTGCACTAGCACTAGCACCCATATCACATAAGCCATGATAACAATGATCTCCTATTTTAACAGAAATAACAGCCATGCCTACCAAAGATCTAGGTTTATCTTTAGCACAAGGTTTAGCAATTCTAGCAGTCTCATCACGGAAATGAATAACATGCCCATCAATATTATCAGACAAGAGATCTTTAACAATAGCAATATTAGGTTCAACTTTAACTTGCTTAGGAGGTGTATAGGTTCTAATATTGCTTTTACGAACCACAGTTGAAGCTTTAGCATGATCCTTTATCCTAACAGGGAAGGGTGGTTTCTCAACATAAGAAATAGGAACAATACGATCATTATAAGTGATAGTCTTTTCTTCAACTTTAATACATGTAGCTACTTTTACTTCTATGGGAGGATGATATTTAAACCACTTCTTAGGGAGATCGATATGAGCATCGAAAGATTCACAGAAAGAAACTACTATCTCAGAGTCAAGTCCGTATTTAGTGCTAAATTTACGGAAAACATTGGTATCCATAAAATATTTAACACAATCAAACTTAGGTGTCATACCTGACTCCTTACCTTCGTCGAGGTCCCAATCTTCAGAGTTGCGTTTAATTCTTTCCAATAAATCTCATTTGAATTCAATAGTCTTCATCATAAAAGAACCAGCACAAGAAGTATCGAGCATGGTGCGATTGTTATCAGAAAGCCAAGCATAAAAAATTTGAATAATCATTTCTCTTGAGAGCTCATGATTGGGGCATGAATATAACATTGATTTAAGCCTCTCCCAAGCTAGAGCGATGCTTTCTCCTTCGCGAGGCCAGAAATTATATATATATAATTGCGATCACGATGAACAAGATGCATAGGATAAAACTTCTGATGAAATTCCAATTTCTACCCCGTATCATCAAATAGCCTATACCATGTCAATGCAATTCCCTTCAAAGATAAAGGGAAGACCTTCTTCTTAATAACATCTCCGGGAACACGTGCAAGCTTAAATAATCCACAAACTTCATCCACATATATTAGGTGCTCATCAGGATGCTTTGTTCCATCTCCTGCAAAAGGATTAGCTAGCAGTTTTTCTAACATACCCAAAGGAATTTCAAAGCAGACATTTTCATTTTCAATAGGTTCAGTAGGTTGAGGAGCAACTCTTTGATCTACTGGTCGGGGTGAAGATACCCCGAACAAGCCCCTCAGAGGATTACTTTCCATAGTAACAAGTGACAGTAAATTTCAGCATACTATATAAATTTTTCCTTACCAAATTCCACCTACCAAAGGCGCTTCACTCCCCGGCAACGGCACCAAAAAAGAGTCTTGATGACCCACAAGTATAGGGGATCTATCGTAGTCCTTTCGATAAGTAAGAGTGTCGAACCCAACGAGGAGCAGATGGAAATGATAAGCGGTTTTCAGCACGGTATTCTCTGCAAGCACTCAAATTATAGGTAACAGATAATTTTGTGATAAGATAATTGGTAACGAGCAACAAGTAAAAAAAGTAAATAGAGTGCAGCAAGGTGGACCAATCCTTTTTGTAGCAAAGGACAAGCCTAGACAAACTCTTATATGATGTAAAGCGCTCCCGAGGACACATGGGAATTATCGTCAAGCTAGTTTTCATCACGATCATATGATTCCCGTTCGATACTTTGATAATTTGGTATGTGGGTGGACCAATGCTTGGGTACTGTCCTTACTTGGACAAGCATCCCACTTATGATTAACCTCTATTGCAAGCATCCGCAACTACAACAAAAGTATTAAGGACATATGGATCCAAATCAGCCCCTTACGAAGCAATGCATATACTAGGGTTTAAGCTTTTGTCACTCTAGCAACCCATCATGTACTTATACTTCCCAATGCCTACCTCTAGGCCTAAATAATGGTGAAGTGTCATGTAGTCGACGTTCACATAACACCACTAGAGGAGAGACAACATACATCTCATCAAAATATCGAATGAATACCAAATTCACATGACTACTAATAGCAAGACTTCTCTTATGTCCTCAGGAACAAATGTAACTACTCACAAAGCATATTCATGTTCATAATTAGAGGGGTATTAATATGCATATAGGATCTGAACATATGATCTTCCACCAAATAAACCAACTAGCATCAACTACAAGGAGTAATTAACACTACTAGCAACCCACAGGTACCAATCTCAGACTTGGAGACAAGAATTTGATACAAGAGATGAACTAGGGTTTTGAGAGGAGATGGTGCTGGTGAAGATGTTGATGGAGATTGACCCCCTCCCGATGAGAGGATCGTGGATGATGATGATGGCGATAATTTCCCCCTCCTGGAGGGAAGTTTCCTCGACAAAACAGCTCCGCCAGAGCCCTAGATTGGTTCCGCCAAGGTTCCGCCTCATGGCGGCGGAGTCTCGTCCGGAAAGATGGCTTATGATTTTTTCCTTATCGAAAGACTCCATATAGCAGAAGATGGGCATCGGAGGGCCACTAGGGGGCCCACGAGGTAGGGGGCGCGCCCCCCACCCTCGTGGGCAGGGTGTGGCCCCCCTGGTGAACTTATTGCGCTTAGTATTTTTTATATATTCTGAAAATGACTTCCGTGAAGTTTTAGGACTTTTTGAGCTGTGCAGAATAAGTCTCTAATATTTGCTCCTTTTCTAGCCGAGAATCCCAGCTGCCGGCATTCTCCCTCTTTATGTAAACCTTGTAAAATAAGAGAGAATAGGCATAAGTATCGCGACATAATGTGTAATAACAGCCCATAATGCGATAAATATTGATATGAAAGCATGATGCAAAATGGACGTATCACCATCCACGCCAAGGAGAGTCCCATCCGGACACAGGTGAGAGAATCTTTAGTCTTGTATCTTCATGGCCCAACAATCCGGCCCATGTCCAATAGGCCGGACGCCCGAGGACCCCTTAGTCCAGGATTCCCTCGGCGATAGAGATGCGGAGGGCCAGAGAACTTCTTCAAACAACACTAGCTCAACAGGCGGCTTATTCGTACAATTGTGAAACGATTCACTCGACCCCTCATCCAAGCCGGAGTTATTGTAGACATATTGACTCGCCAGCAATTTCAAGTAGTGAGCAACACCATAACCAGCCTCATAGGCATGACCCGGCACGCGGTGGTGTCAATGCTCAGACTTTGGTGGATCAGGGCAAGGCACGTCAGGAGGTTGAGCTGGTGGCTGAGCGAGCGGCTCAACAACAATCTCTGGTTTATCCATCAGCATCTCTGGAGGCAGGAGTGACCTCTAGAACCTTGGGAGTACCATGTTTAGTGTCGGCTCTATGCAACGAGCGTTTGCCTAAGGATTTCAATGGCCCTCGTAAGGTGCCTATTTACACAGCGGATCAGCCCCCAGAGGATTGGATTGAGATCTATGAGATGTCTATGGAGATGTTGGATGTTAGTGATGTTGCATGTGGTAAGTATTTCATCATGATGTTGGATGGGCTGGCTCGTACTTGGTTAAAAGGGTTGTCCGCTAACTCCATTAGATCATGGGCGGAGTCGAAAAAGTGTTTTATCCAAAAATTTAAAGACACATGCAAGCAACCTATGTCGATTCTGGATTTAGACTCTTGTGTCCAAGGCGAGGGCAATTCAACACCAATTGGGTGCGCCGGATCTCAGCGTTATACACTCATTGGACAGTATCAACGCCGGTTCAGCAGTCCTAATGTTGGAGAAGAATTGTCATTTCGTTCCTCTTAAGCAGAAACTGGGGTGGCTTAAACGCCACTGCAATGACATGGGGGAGCTTATGGCGGCTCTCGTCAAATACGCCGACTCTGATAGTACCAAAGACCCAGAGTCTGATGAGGAGAAGGCTAGTAAGGGGAAGAAGAGCGGCAATGTGAAAGGACAACAACATAATACGGTAGGTCAAAGTGGCAACGGTAAGCACAAAGCTGATGGTGGTTTAGACTTTGTAGCTAACACCAATACATAGAACAATAATCAGTGTCGTAGAGGAAAGCCACCCCGGTTGGAGGGCCAAAGTTTAACATTGAGGTGATGATGAATCAGCCTTGTCCAAAGCATGGTTCGCAAGAGAAGCCGTCCAATCATCTGTGGAAGGATTGCTTCATCATGAGGGAGTATAGGAATTCCAATTTTTTCCAGAATAATCATGGCCCGAATGGCAGCTCAGGATCGGCTCTCACGGGCCTGGCTTTGGTGGTGGTGGCTCAAACTCTGGTTTCTAGGGCCAAGGCGATCAAGGGCGATTTCAATCAACAATCTAGGCAAGGGAATCAGCAGCAGCAGTATGGTTATCAGAGTAATACAAAGCAATTGAATAGTGGTTAGTACAATGTGTTTACCATAAGTTTATGTAAACGGGACCAGAAGGTTCAAAAGAGGGCAGTCAACGCGGTTGAGCCGGCGATCCCTTGATACTTGCGATGGTCCGAACATGCTATTGTGTGGAGCCGTGAGGATCACCCGCCCTGGGTTGACAATCCGGGTCACTTGGCTTTGGTGGTTGCGCCTCAGGTTGGAGGTTACAAGTTCACTAAAGTGCTCATGGATGGAGCAGCAGCATCAATATCCTTTATTATGATACTTCCCGTCATATGAATTTAACTGATAAGGATCTTAAGTCGTCCTCTACTGCTTTTCATGGAGTGGTACTCGGTAAGTCGGCATATCCAGTGGGTAAGATAGCTTTGGAAGTGGCCTTTGGAGATGATAATGATTTCAGAGCGGAGACGCTGACTTTTGAAGTGGTCCAGATCAGAAGCCCTTACCATGCCCTGTTTGGACGACCGGCTTATGCTAAATTTATGGCATGACCTTGTTATGTTTATCTGTAGCTTAAGATGTCGGGTCATAAGGGTACCATCATTGTGCATGGCAACAGGAACATAGCTTTGGGGTGTGAAGAGGGCGATGCTGCTTATGCTGAGACTACCTGTGCAACGGAGGAGTTGAAGTTTTACAAAGATAATGTTGACCCGACAGATGTGACGCCTTTGAAGAAGCCAACCACAGAGCATGACCCTCTGTTGAAATTTAAGTCGGCAGATGACACTAAGCTGGTTGACTTTGTTCCTGGCAACTCATCATAGCAGTTCAATATCAGTGCTAATATGGATCCAAAATAGGAAAGCACGCTCATCGAGTTCATCCATGAGAACCCGGACATCTTTGCATTTAAACCTTCTAACATGCCAGGTGTACTGAGGGAACTCGCTGAGCACACTCTTAATGTTGATCCAAAGTTTAAACCGGTCAAGCAATTCCTTCGTTGTTTTAATGAAGAGAGGCGCAAGGCCATTGGTGAAGAAGTGGCCTGGCTCTTGGCGGCAAGGTTTATCATTGAAGTTTTTCATCCTAAGTGGTTGGCTAACTCGGTGCTAGTGCTTAAGAAGAACGACACTTGGCGGATGTGTGTGGATTACACAGAGCTTAACAAAGCCTGTATGGCTGATCCTTTCACTCTCCCTCGTATTGATCAGATCATTGGTGCTTCAGCGAGTTGTGAGCGTTTGAGTTTTTGGATGCTTACTCCGCTTATCATCAGATCAAGATGGCAGTTAAGGACCAGAAGAAGACGGCTTTTGTCACCCCCTTTGGAGCCTTATGTTATGTGTCTATGCCTTTTGGGCTCAAAAGTGCCCAGGCGACTTATCGGCGGTGTGTCCAGAATTGCCTCCATGACCAGATTGGACGTAATGTTCATGCTTATGTAGATGATATTGTTGTGAAATCCAGGAAGAAGGAAACCTTGATAGATGATTTGAAAGAGACCTTTGACAATCTTTGGGTCTACAAAATGATGCTTAACCCAACCAAGTGTGTCTTTGGTGTGCCAACAGGCAAGCTCTTGGGTTTTTTTAGTTTCTGAAAGGGGCCTTGAAGCTAACCCAGAGAAAATAAAGGCTATCACTTCTTTGGCAAAGCCGGCGTGTATTAATGATGTTCAGCATATGGCAGGTCATATTACGACCTTAAGCTGATTCATAAGACGACTAGGCGAGAAGGCTATCCCTCTGTATCAGATGATGAAGAAAATAGATCACTTTGTCTGGAGTGATGCTGCTATTCAGGCGTTTGAGGCCTTGAAAAAATAGTTAGCTGAGCCACCAATCCTTGCTGCTCCTATTGATAAGGAGCCCTTGTTATTATATGTGGCTACTAATAGTCGAGCAATCAGTGTGGCAATTGTTGTGGAAAGAAAGGAATCGAGAAAGGAGTATCCGGTTCAGCGGCCAGTTTATTATGTCAGTGAGGTACTCATTGAATCCAAGCAGAGATACCCACATTGGCAAAAGCTGGTTTATGGGGTGTTCATGGCTAGTCGTAAATTGAAGCAGTATTTCTTTGGTCATCCCATCACTATGGTTAGTTCTGCTCCCTTGGGGAATATTATTAAAAACAGAGAAGCCACAGGTTGGGTAGCCAAATGGGCCATTGAGCTTGGACCCCATGGTTTGAAGTATATGCCTCGGATAGCTATCAAGTCTCAAGCACTTGTGAATTTTATTAATGACTGGACTGAGTTGCAGATGCCTGAGGAGAAGCCGGATAGCACATATTGGACTATTCACTTTGATGGATTCAGGTAGTTGGAAGGCTCGGAGGTTGGAGTTATCTTGACTTCCCCACAAGGTGATAAATTTTGTTATGTTTTGAGGTTGATGTTCCCTTATACTAATAATGCAGCTGAGTATGAGGCCTTTCTCCATGGTCTTCGGATGGCTAAAGATATGAATCTAAGTCGGGTGAGGTGTTTTGGCGACACAGATTTGGTGATTCGGCAAGTTTCAGGCACTTGGGATTCTAAAGATCCACTTATGGCGGCTTATTGCCGCGAGGTTGATACTATTGCTGGTCATTTCAAAGGTTATCAAGTGGAACATGTTGATCGCAGGAAAAATGAGGCGGCCGATGCTTTAAGCCAGCTAGGGTCTCAGTGTAAGCCGGTACCACCTAATGTTTTCCTTGATATTCTGCATAACCCTTTAGTAAAATTTCCTACGGAGGAAGATCTTGCTGTTCCTGACCCGGAGGCGCAGTTGGTGGCGTATCTTCATGCTATTCCTAATTGGACAGTTCCATATTTGGCTTATATGACCTGGGGCGAGTAGCCTTGAGATGAAACTTTGGCTAGGCAAATAACCTAGCGGTCTAAGTCAATGACTATTGTCAATGGAGAGTTGCACCGATGCAGATTCACAGGGGTGTTTCAACGTTGTGTTTTTCCTGAGGAAGGTCATGAGATTCTCCAAGAGATTCATGAAGGATATTGTGGTCATCATGTCGGCTCTAAGTCTCTTGTGGCTGAGGCTTTTCTTCATGGGTTTTACTGGCCGACGGTTAATGCTGATGCAGAGGATTTGGTCAATAAATGTGATGGTCGTCAGAAATTTTCAAGACGAGCTCATGTGCCGACTCAAGAATTGAGGATGATTCCAATTACTTGGCAGTTTGCAGTCTGGGGCTGGATATGGTTGGACCTTTTAAAAGATCCAAGGACAAAAAGACCCACCTCTTGGTGGCGGTTGACAAATTTACAAAGTGGGTTGACGAAGAGCCGGTCAGTAAGTGTGATGCGGCGATGGCGGTTCAATCATCAAAAAGGTGATTTACCGTTTTGGCTACCCTCACAGCATTATAACTGGTAATGGCACTAATCTGTCTAAAGGTGTTATCAAAGAATTCTGCCAACGAGAGTATATTCGTCTTGATGTGTCATCAGTCGCTCACCCCCAGTCCAATGGTCAAGCTGAAAAAGCCAATCAAGAAATTTTGAGAGGCATAGAGCCCTAGCTTATGGTCCCTTTGCAGAGGACACCGGATTGTTGGGTGGAGGAGTTGCCTTCAGTGCTATGGAGTATCAATACTACCCCCAACAGATCTACGGGTTACACGCCTTTCTTCATGGTTTATGGAGTAGAGGCGGTTCTCCCTAGTGACATCCATCACGACTCATCCCGTGTGGCGGCTTATGTTGAAGTTGATAATGAAAAAGCACATCAGGATGCTCTTGACCTGTTGGATGAGGAGCGTGACCTTGCAGCGGCTCATTCGGTGATTTACCAGCAAGATCTGCGTCGTTATCATAGCTGCTGGGTTAAAATCGGGACTTTTCAAGCAGGAGATTTGGTGCTCCGGTTCATCCGGGATCAAGATGACATGCACAAGCTATCCCCACCTTGGGAAGGGCCCTTTATGGTCAGCAAAAATTTGAACAATGGGTCATACTACCTTATCGATGTTTGAGACCACAAGGACTCAGGAACGTCGGAGGAGGAGACATGTCGGCCGTGGAATGTTGCTCATCTTCGGCCTTATTACACCTGAGCCACCGGCTCTTGTGATGTACATATTTCTACCAATGTATATATTTATGACTAGTATAATAAAGCCGGCATCCTGATATTTCAGGGCCTCTGTCATTTCATTTCTAAGAATCTCAGTCTTTATTGTCTCTTCATAAGATCACTTGGGGGCTTCCTGCTCATTGAGCATAGCTATGACTACCCTCTTGATCTAGCTTTATGCCTTGGTTGCAAAATGCTTGGGGGCTTCCTGCTCATTGAGCATAGCTATGACTACCCTACTGATCCGGCTTATACGCCTAGAATGAAATATTACTTGTCATTATTGCCTTTCACTTGCACGACCGAACAATATGAAAATAATAATAGTGCAAGAGTGCCGTGGACTAAGCTGGAATCTGCAAACATTTTATTCAACGGGAGAAGACAAGGTAATATGGGCTCTTTGTTAGATCAACAATTATGCATATGAGAGCCACTCAACATTTTCATCGTGGTCTTCTCCTCGGTATGACTCAATAAAAAGAAAAGAAATTCAGAGAAACACACTGAAATATTTTTGAAGTTATTGGTTTTTTTGAACAAGCAAATGAAAGGGAAAAGCAAAAAACGAGAAAAATTGTTTACACGGGAAAGCTCCCAACAAGCAAAAGAAGAATAAGGAAATATTTTTGGGTTTTATTTTTAGTGCTACAACTAACTATTCTAGAAAGAAAAATAAAAAAGAAGCAGGAAATATTTTTGTATTTTCACACACAAGAAGAAAGCGAGAAAACAAATTTAACATGGATAATACAATGAAAAAGTGTGGACACCGACAACTGGAATAAAATGTGTAAACATGAATGTAATGTTGGTGGGAATATGTACTCGCCCAAGCTTAGGCTTTTGGCCTAACTTGGTAATCAGTCAGTAGTCAAAGAAACCATGGGGTCCCATGTCGAACTATTGAGGAGCGGGCAAGTGTGGATCCCACTGCTGAGGCTCCTCCTATGCTACAGCCTGGTTGTTCTGGTAGGCGATGATATCCGCAGGCATAATCCTGTATCCACCCCTGGCAATAGGATCGGACAAAGCATGTGTAGGCAATGGAATAATATCATGAGTTCTCACACTGAAAACCAGGTTATACGGAATAGGGATGTTAGGGTAATCGGCAGAAATAAACTAGTGGTGTTCCATGGCCGTGCGATCTAGGTAAAACTTGGGCAAAGGATAACCATGCAAGCGTATCTGAACGTTAAAGCGAGCCGCCAAACGAGTGGCGTAAATACCACCATGTATTTTACCCTTGGATTTATTAATGTGAAGGCGACGTGCCACAGTAACCCCCAAGCTATCAGTGTTGTCGCCTTGAAGTGCACGGCATAAAACAGCAAGGTCTGGGGCACTGAGTGCACCAACCTTCTCTCTAGAAAGCAAGCATTTTGCAATGAAAAGAGTAAAATAATGAACAACAGGAAAATCCAAGCCAATGACGGTGATACTCGACACCCCTCTCTCATCACCCACTATCAGATTACGATAAAAGCCTTCAAACTCCATAGGCCTAGGTTCTACCAAACCACCATCAGAAGGAAGCAAGCATATTTCACAGAACTCAGTAAGCGGTATCTGATGGGGTTCAACATATAAATTAAAATGCACCTCAGGAGGATTATTCCTAGGAAGGAAATTAAAACTTTGCACAAAAGTGTTTGTGAGGAGATGATATTGTTCACATTCAGCTGCGATGAAGTCGGTGAGGCCGGCATTAGCAGCATATTGTGCAAACTCTTGAAGGATTCCGTCCCCTTCCATGAACGGAGTATGCGGCCATTCGTACGGCCGTACTTCCGCCAATCTCCGGGTATGGAGATCACTGTCAGACGACTCCCCAATAACTCCCTTGGAGTTTTTCTTGGAAGGAAACTTCCTAAAGATACTCATCTTTTCCCTATGAACAAAATTCTGAAATTTTTAGTCCACAAAATTTTCTCAACAAAATTGGTAGCAACTACTCATAGGGATACATAGAAGCCATATCAAGCATTCAAACTACTTAGAACTCTAAGAATTAAACATGCAAGCTCATCTACAACAGCACCAAGAGTAGCTAATTATTCAAAATATAAACCACTAAAGCCAAAACTAATTGGACAAACGGAGGAGTCACATACCAAGCAACAATCCCCCGAAACAGTTTCGGAAACAGAGCTTCGAGCAAAGAGATCGAAACCCGCAGGTTTGAGAGCAAGAATGCGAGAGTGAGAGAGAGAGAGGGAGATAGAGAGAGAGAGAGAGAGCAATGGTGATTTTTTCTGGAGGTAGGTGGTGAAGTGGTATGAAGAGATAAGTGAGGAGGCCCACGTGGGGACCACAACCCACCAGGGCGCGCCTAGGGGTCCTAGCGGGCCCAGGTGGGTTGTGCCCACCTGGTGCACCTCCCTCTGATATTATTTGCACCAGAAATTCTTAAATATTAAGAAAAAATGTATTAAAGTTTTAGAGCATTCTGAGAACTTTTATTTTTGGGTCATTTTTTTACTACGCGGGAAATTCAGAAAATGGACAAAACATGGCATTTTATTTTATTTAACTAATAAAAATATAAAACAAAAGGTAGGGACAGAAGGTAGTGCTTACTAAATTCATCAACTTCATACCTCTCAAAAATGATCCATTAATAAGGTTGATCAAGTCTTATTAGCAACCACTTTCGATTAGCATGAAACCGAAGAACTTTCGTAAATCACTAAGTTACCTCAACGGGGATATGAATGTCCCCAACAATAAGCATTTCATATTTCTTTTTAACAGTAGGTAGTGGTAGTTGAAAACTTCCAACAGTGATTGCCGGAGATTTTGCAATAATATTAATACCATTCACTTGGAATTGTTTCTTCGGAAAATGCACCATATGCTCATTACCATTGATATGAAAAGTGACATTGCTTTTATTACAATCAATAACAGCCCTTGCAGTATTTAAGAATGGTCTACCAAGGATAATCGACATGTTGTCGTCCTCGAGCATCTCAAGTATAACAAAGTCAGTCAAAATAGTAACATTAGCAACAACAACGGGCACATCCTCACAGATACTAATGGGTATGACAGTTGATTTATTAGTCATTTGCAAAGATATTTCAGTAGGTGTGAGTTTATTAAAATCAAGTCTGTTATATAAAGCTAAAGGCATAACACTAACACCAGCTCCCAAATCACATAAAGCAGTTTTCACATAATTTCTTTTGATGGAGCAAGGTATAGTTGGTATTTCCGGATCTCCAAGTTTTTTAGGTACTCCATCTTTAAAAGAATAATTAGCAAACATGGTGGAGATTTCAGCTTCCTGTATTTTTCTCTTATTGGTGATGGTGTCGTTCATGTACTTTGCATAAGGAGTTATTTAAAGGATATCAGTCAAGCGAGTACGCAAAAAGACTGGCCTCGGTATTTCAGCAAAGCGTTCAAATTCTTCATCATCTTTCTTTTTAGTTGACTTAAGTGGAAAGGGCATAGGTTTTCTAGCAATAAAGTCTCTTTTATCATATCGTGTATTCTTGGGTTGTCGGTTATCAAGGTCAACTACTGGTTCTATCTCAACATCATTTTCTGGTTCTTTACTATTTGTTTGGGTATTTTCATGAACCTCATCGTTATATTAGAAGGTGAGTGTTCATTACCAGTCTGAGTTTCAGCATCAGAGATAGAAATTTCATTATCATTATCAGGAGGTTTTTCTACTTCAGGTTCACTAGGGGCATGCAAAGTCATATCATTTTTCTTCTTCTTTTTCTTTTTAGAAGGACTACGTGCATCAGTGTTAACTCTTTGAGAGTCTTGTTCAATTCTTTTTGGGTGTCCCTCAGGATAAAGTGGTTCCTGAGTCATTTTACCTCCTCTAGTTACTACTCTAACAGCAAAGTCACATATATTATTATTCATTTCATCTAACAACTCTCTTTGAGATTTAGCAACTTGTTCTAACTGAGTTTGAACCATAGAAGCATGCTTCCCCACACCTCTAACATCATTTGAGATTCTAAATAACAAGTCACTTAAGCGAGCAATCATATCAGAATTGTATTTCAATTGTTTCATAACATTTGCATTGAAGTGATCTTGCTTTCTAATGTAATTTTCGAACTCATAAAGGCATTGGCTAGGGTGCATATTGTGAGGATTGTCATTATTATTGAACTTCATTAGAGAATTTACCTCTACCACCTTAGGTGGTGGCGGTGTATCAAGCCCATGTATTTCTTCAATAGGAGGTAAATTTTTGACATCCTCAGCTTTAATACCTTTTTCCTTCATATATTTCTTTGCCTCTTGCATATCTTCTTCAGAGTGGGTTTAGGCGGTGGTTCAAGAAGAGTCCAATCATCATAATTTTTCAATATGTTATTCAATAATTCTTCAGCTTGCCTAATAGTTCGTTCCCTGAAAACACAACCAGCACAACTATCTAGGAAATCCCTAGAAGCATCGGTTAGTCCATTATAGAAGATATCAAGTATTTCATTTTTCTTAAGAGGATGATCAGGCAAAGCATTAAGCAATTGGCAAAGCCTCCCCCAAGCTTGTGGGAGACTCTCTTCTTCAATTTGCACAAAGTTAAATATTTCCTGTAAGGCAGCTTGTTTCTTATGAGGAGGAAAATATTTTTCAAAGAAGTAATAAATCATATCCTGGAGACTACGCACACAACCCGGAGCAAGAGTATCGTACCAAGATTTAGCATCACCCTTTAATGAGAATAGAAATAATTTGAGAATATAGTAATAGCGAGTTTTCTTATCATGAGTAAAAAGAGTGGCTATGTCATTGAACTTAGTAAGATGTGCGACAACGGTTTCAGTTTCATAACCATGGAAAGGATCAGATTCAACCAAAGTAATTAACTCTAGGTCGACAGAGAATTCATAATGCTTATCATCAATAAAGATAGGTTAAGTAGCAAACTTAGGATCATATTGCATTTTAGCATTCAAGGATTTTTCTTTATACTTGCATAATAATTTCTCTAGATCATCTCTACCTTTACAAGCAAGAATATCTCTAGTTGTCTCCTCATTCATAACATAACCTTCCGGTACCTTTGGCAATTCACATCTAGGAGGGCTAGTTCTAGTAGGTGTTTCAAGATTTTCAGTTTCAAGCTCATCGTCAGTTTCAACAATATCGTGTTGTCTTACTATAGCAATTTGTTCATCAAGAAAGTCACCTAGTGGCACATCATCATCATTAAGCAAGGTACTAGCATCATCATAAGTATCATTCATAGAAGAAGTAGCATCGTCAATGACTTGCTGTGACGCCCCCGATTCGATCATACACGCAAACGTGTACGATCAAGATCAGGGACTCACGGAAAGATATCACAACACAACTCTACAAATAAAATAAGTCATACAAGCATCATATTACAAGCCAGGGGCCTCGAGGGCTCGAATACAAGAGCTCGATCATAGACGAGTCAGCGGAAGCAACAATATCTGAGTACAGACATAAGTTAAACAAGTTGCCATAAGATGGCTAGCACAAACTGGGATACAAATCGAAAGAGACGCAGGCCTCCTGCCTGGGATCCTCCTAAACTACTCCTGGTCGTCATCAGCGGACAGCACATAGTAGTAGGCACCTCCCGAGTAGTAGTAGTCGTTGTCGAAGGTGGCGTCTGGCTCCTGGGCTCCAACATCTGGTTGCGACAACCAGGTAGAAGGGATAGGGGGGAAAGAGGGAGAAAGCAACCGTGAGTACTCATCCAAAGTACTCGCAAGCAAGGAGCTACACTACATATGTATGCATTGGTATCAACTGGAATAAGGCTATTATATGTGGACTGAACTGCAGAAAGCCGGGATAAGGGGGGATAGCTAGTCCTTTCGAAGACTACGCTTCTGGCAGCCTCCGTCTTGCAGCCTGTAGAAGAGAGTAGACTGAAGTCCTCCAAGCATCATCACATAGCATAATCCTAACCGATGATCCTCCCCTCATCGCCCTGTGAGAGAGCGATCACCGGTTGTATCTGGCACTTGGAAGGGTGTGTTTTATTAAGTATCCGGTTCTAGTTGTCATAAGGTCAAGGTACAACTCCAAGTCGTCCTGTTACCGAAGATCACAGCTATTCGAATAGATTAACTTCCCTGCAGGGATGCACCACATAACCCAACACGCTCGATCCCATTTGGCCGGACACACTTTTCTGGGTCATGCCCGGCCTCGGAAGATCAACACGTCGCAGCCCTACCTAGGCCCAACAGAGAGGTCAGCACGCCGGTCTAAACCCTGTGGCGCAGGGGTCTGGGCCATCGCCCTTTGCACACATGCACGTTACGAACGCGGCCGGAGAGCAGACCTAGCAACCTCCATTACAAAGGAAGTTGCGTTACGCGGTCCAACCCAGCGCGCGCCGCTCAGTCGCTGACGTCACGAAGGCTTCGGCTGATACCACGACGTCGAGTGCCCATAACTATCCCCGCGTAGATGGTTAGTGCGTATAGGCCAGTAGCCAGACTCAGATCAAATACCAAGATCGCGTTAAGCGTGTTAAGTATCCGCGAACGCCGACCAGGCCAGGCCCACCTCTCTCCTAGGTGGTATCAACCTGCCCTGTCGCTCCGCCTCAAAGTAACAGTCGGGGGCCGTCGGGAACCCAGGCCCACCTCTACCGGGATGGAGCCACCTGCCGCTTCAGCCCCCATCTCCAAACAGTTTCTCCGATAACGTAACAGTGTAAAGTATATAGTATATGCCCCTGATCACCTCCCGAGTGATCACGGCCCAGTAGTATAGCATGGCAGATGGACAAGAGTGAAGGGCCACTGATGGAACACTAGCATCCTATACTAAGCAGTAGGATAGCAGGAAATGGTAACAACAGTAGTAGCAAGGACAGGCTATGCATCAGGATAGGAATAACGGAAAGCAGTAACATGCTACACTACTCTAATGCAAGAAGTATAGAGAAGAGTAGACGATATCTGGTGATCAAAGGGGGGGCTTGCCTAGTTGCTCTGGCAAGAGAGAGGGGTCGTCAACACCATAGTCGTACTAGGTAGCAGCGGCGTCGGTCTCGGTGTCTAGCGAGAGAAGAGGGGGAAGAAACAATAAATATAATGCAAACAAATGCATGACGATGCATGACATGACAAAGCGTGATGCTAGGTGTACCCTAATGCGGTACGAGGTGGTACCGATGAAGGGGGGAAACATCCGGGAAAGTATCCTGGGTGTTTCGCGTTTTCGGGCAGATGAACCGGAGAGGGAAAGTTGCGTGTTCGCTATGCTAGGGACGTGTGACGGACGAACGGATTCCGTATCCGGATTCATCTCGTCGTTCTGAGAAACTTTCATGTACAAAGTTTTTCCATCCGAGCTACGATTTATTTTATATTGATTTTAAAAGATTAAATCATTTTTAGCATTTATTTAAATATTTTAATTCGACATTATCCAGAATAGTGACTGATGACGTCATTATGACATCACCATGACATCAGTAGGTCAACTGACCAGTTGACCGGTCAACCCTGGCAGGTGGGACCCACCTGTCATAGGCTGGACTAATTAACAGAAGATTAGGTTAACTAAATAATCTAATTATCTAGTGGGACCCACTATCAGTGTCTAACTAATTAATAATTTTAACTAACAGTTCAATTAACTTTCTAATTAACAATTTTATTTATTTTGTAACATTTTAAACGGCGGGGCCGGCATGTCAGCAACACGGGCATGCCACGTTAGTGGTTGACCGGGTCAACTGGGCCCAATGGGTCCCAGTGGCAGTGGCACAAAGGTGGGGCCCGCAGCGCCAGGTGGTAGCCACATAGGGCGCCGACCACTGGAGCTCTCCGGCGAGTCCGAACGACGGCGACAACTCCGGCGAGCCCGGGTTTTTCGTACGGTGCACCAAATCGGGGGTTCTTTGGCTCCATTGAACGTGCACGCGAGGCCGCGTCCGGTGGTGCGGTCCATGGTGGCTGGAAGAGGCCGGAATGGGCGCCGGCGACAACGTCGGGTGGCGGGGCGATGCGGGTTCGACAGCAGTGAGGCGTAGACGGGCGATGACGCGGCCGTGGTGGTCCTGGGCGCGACCAGGACGCGGGGGTGGCGGCGCGCAGCGCGCAGTGGTCGCGTGTGCGAGGGCAGAGAGGGGGCAGAGGCGAACGGGGCCAGGCCTCACCGTCGTTGACGGGGAGAGGGGGCGACGAGGCGTGAGGAGGCCGGTCGAGGTGTAGGAGGAGGACGGGCGGCGAGGTGGTGGTCGACGACGGCTCCGGGCGAGGACGGGAGCGGCCGTGTCGGGGCGGGACGACGCTGGGGACGGGCGCCGGCGTCGGGGGCGCTGGGTGGTGTGGGATTGGGTGCAGGCATCGGGGGTGAAGTGGGGCGGTCCGACGAGGTAGACGGAGGGAGGGGTTGCTTCGAGCGGCGGCGGCACGATGGGGTCGGACAAGCGGCGAGGGGCGCCGTTGTCGCCCGATCCAGATCGGGGGGGAGTGGATGTCGTGGGGGGAAGTGGGTGGTCGGGCCCTAGGGTTTGGTGAGGGTGGGGGGATAAGGGAGGGCAGCCTGGGCCGGGTGGACTCGCCTGGCTAGGTGTGGCCAGCTGGGCCAAGGCCCATCGGGGAGGGGAGGGTTTTCTCCTTTCTTTTTTTCTTTTTACTTATTTTTATTTTCTGTTCTATTTTCTGGTTTCATCTAATGTTAGTTTTATAAAAACACAAAAGTCAAACCTAATTTAGTATCACTAACTATACATCAGCTACAAAAATTTCAAACCCGAAACAAAATAGCCTAACATTTTATAAATAATAAATGGCATTTATTAAATTGGTTATGTTGTTGTTTTATTCATCGAAGAGTATTTAAGCATTTTATAAAGGTATGGTTCCCCTACCATAATTACCTATGCAATATTTGGTTCACTCCGAACCTTTTAGTTTTAATAATTGAAAACCTTTATTGTTTGATGGATTTTGAATTTCAATTTGAATCGGTTTCGAACTACCTCGAGATTAGCAACAGTAGTTGAAGTGACGTGGCATCATTAGCAGAGGGTTGCTGTAGCTTAATTATCCGGGCGTCACAATTCTCCTCCACTACAAGAAATCTCGTCCCGAGATTTAAGAGGGGAGTAAGGGAAAGATGTGGCTACGAGATTGTATCAAGTCTTCTCTGTCTTGGTTGCTCTTCTCGGAGAGGTTGATCCATTACATCGATGTCTTCATTCCTCTGCTTCAGGTTCTCATGATGAAGTTGGCATCCTCTCTTTGGAAACTCCATTGTACTTACGAAAGAATAAGGGGGTATACGATAAGAATGGAACTCTGCATGGTTGCTTATCTGGTAGATAATCCTTAGGGAACGTGGCGAAAAGTAACTCTCGAATTGAAACTTAAGAAATTATCGAGAGCAAAGTAAGAAGGTGCAAAGTAGAAGTTTCAAGTGCATAGGCAATCGTTCGATGCCTGAAACAGGGCATGAAGGGGTTCGGAGTAATGGAAATAAGTGTTGTGTCTAATACCAGTATTGATGATCTCATTGGAACGTGGCTCGTGAATTACATACAAGGCCACGCGGGAGGGATAACTTTGGAAGCAGGGGTGTACAGGAGTGTCAGGTTTCGATCCTGTGGAACTGTGGGTTATGGGCCCACCATGTGGTTAAAAGTAGGAAGGGCGTTGACATCTTGCACGGTCATGATAGCAAGACATGTCAGAGGGTAGCCTATCAGTTATGTCGGCAACAATGTCGGTACCAAGGGTGAGGGACGAAGAGAACCATTTTCCTGCTCGTTGAACGAGGCAGACCAATAGGCAAAGTTCTCGTCCATCGGCGGTTACCGGAATGTCATCAACAATAGTAACAGGGTCTTGCTGACAGAACTGTACACCGAGGGGTTTACATAAGTAGGAGAATATTACTGCTTAGATCATATAGATCACAAGAAAGGTTAAACAGCCCAATGGAAAGGAAAATGTGATCATCATATTAAACAACAATGGAGAGGAGCACATATTTCAGGGGTATAACCTTCCCAAGGACAAGCAGAGCATGACATCCATGACAGGATATAATGTAGAAAACCCTTTAGGTAAGGGGAGAAAAATTTCATGATATTATCCATACAACGGTGTTTGGATAGTTGAGCAAGAAACAATTAGCATTGGGCTTCAAATGTTCCTTTGAAGAACGGAGTACCATAGACGTGCTTCGAGATAGCATTGACATGGTCAACAGGTGAAAATCAGACTTTGGAAACAAAAACTATCCATCAGGAACAACTTGTAGAATAGGTCTTACCATTTTTCATGGAAGAATAGATAACCTTGCTAAAAAGGAAAACTATAACATTAGGTCCTCTGACCAGGTGGGCTAGGCATGATATCACCTTACTGGGTTATATTGATACCAATGTTATAACTCTTGGAAATATGTCCCAACCATCATATCTGACCGAGATTCAGATCCGATTGGTGTCAGGATACATCAGACATCAGGATGCCTGAGAAGAGAAGGTGCAACACAATTTGACGAGATGACACTGCGAGAATCTCGGAAATGATCTATGGAAGCGAGTTCCGAAGCAAGAGTTCATCATTAAACCAAGGAGAGGATGAGGGGTGGCTGATGAACTAAACGGCAATTCATCGAGATTTCCAAAAGATGGATTTCCACAATCATGTGAACAAAGAGTTAACATTTGTCAGATCAAACAATATAATGAGGTATGCTCGAGGAAAACATACTCAATTAAACATTGGTGGAAAGCTGCACCCAAAATATGGGCTTAGGTAGCCTGATCAATGTTGGAACGGTGATTCGATAACCAATATTCTAAGAATGAAAGGTCGACCATTAACTTCAAAGCAATATGGTTGCTAGAAGTACAGAATCCAAGCAACAACATTCACCTGTTGGTATCCCGGTTAGAATCAACATGGGAACCAAGAAAGAATGATGATGGTGAGGAGTATCGCTATACCAAGAATTCTCAAGAGGTGGAGCAATCCTCACAACATACTTGTCATCAAGGACATTGATACTTCAAGGTAGAACATCATAAAAGCTAGATAGCAAGTTGCATCCATAACATAGACAAGTTTGTGTTGGGGGAAGGCAAGAAAGTGGTCGATGATAACACAAATCATCGAGGGCAAGGATGGTACTTCTCATTATGAATTCGATTGATATCCTGGAAGAGCTCAAGATGTTGGTGCTGATCACGACACATTTGTCGAGAGATTTCATGAAGATGTAATCTATCGGCGATGACATCAAGTCAAAGGAATTATGAAGCAAAAGGTTATCGGAACCATGGGTATGACACAAACTCAAAATCAAGCTTGTTGTTCAAGGTGAAAGATATGACGAGAAAGATCGACGTAAGCTTAGCTCATCGTCGAAAGTTGTGTTCCGGGAAGAAGGACCAGGTAGCACAGTTAAAATTTAGCACGATAATGATATAGCCAACCGGGCTAGGAATGACTTGAAGGATTATTAAACTCATAAGCAATAAAAATTACTTATAGTTATTGAATCGGAGTACAGACTCGATTCACTGTCGGTGTCCTTGAGTGTCTAACAACTCAGAACCCGGGGGAAATTTTGGAATCAGTGAGAAATAATACTTGAAGAATAACTCATAAGAAGTTATGCAGTTCTGCGATAATCTCGAGATACCAGAGGGGGTAATACTCGATGACGGACCAACGTAGAGGTTGGACTGGGGTATTGCTCTGCAGAAGACAAGTGCTTAAACTTGCACGAGAAATAGTATTTAAAGGAGAACATGGTCAGAATCCACGATCATGAAGGATCGAACCATGGATACAAGATGAACTTATAACAAGGGGTAATTATTTTTACGAGCAGCTTCCATGATAAGTTATACATCGTGTCCCTGGGCATGAACGCAAGGTTCAAGGTCGACTCCCACTTCTTCAATGTATAACCTTCCATTCACTTTTCACTTTGATAAAGGCCTTAGTGTTGAAAGTTTTACCTGGTGAAATACCAGATGAGTATGACTCGTGAAAACTTCCGAGTTCACACATATAAAGGAAGGCATCGGATCAACCCGTTAGGGTATCGTGGAAACATATACCACAATCTTCAAGAGTAGATATCACCAGCTCGAAAGCAGAGCATGGTTGGCAAAAGGAGAGGATACAATTTACCAAAGGCATTATGTATCGGAGAAAGAACTCACAAGGTGATTAATTATGAAGGACACTGTCGGATAATAATCCAACAGTGGATATGGCGATCCACAATGGAGCTGATGTGAGTATCAATACCCAATCAAAGGAAGAAAGAATGCAAATGCATCGATTTATAGAACATTTGAATAATTCAACATCTAAATAGAAAAGTAATTATGATTTTCAAATCAATGGATCAGGAGCAAAAGCTTTGATCAAGGATGGATAAGTCAACTAGACTTAGGGGTAAGATCGATGGCAATCTGATTGGCCAAGAACCAGCTCATGTTCGAAAGACGTCTGAGCCGGAAGATAATTTATAAGGATCAACTGATGATTGCGTGCATTCACACACATATAGAATCAACGGACTTAAAATGATAGTGACAAAGGATGCCAATAGGATTACTAGACTTATTGGATTAACCAAAATGTAAGCAAGCAAGAATTTCAAGAGCAATAGGCTCCTGAGGATTTTTGGAAGATCGAAAGGTATTTCGAAGTCCTTTGCGGAACACATGAACAACTGGGAATGAGCGGATACTCGATAAGTGCGAGGATTTATCCGTAGAGGTATTCATGTGGGTAATGAATTGCAAGGCAGTAGGCACAAAGTATTCTCGGAGCAATAGAGAGAATTTTCGAGGTATCTTGTAATAACAAGATCAATGGGATTGAAAGGACAAGTGTATGTAGTTATCCATAATAATATAACAGTGGTAGGGAATTTGCAAAGGCGATGGGCACAAGTGTCTCAAGAGAACAACGGAGATTATCTTTGGAATCTTCTGGTGAAGCAGTCGATCATCTGTAATGAAGGGGCTCTCCGGCAGGAAGTGGTAACGAGAACCTAGAGTTAGATTTTAGCAAAATCATTTAACCCGAATAGAAGAGAGATTAGAGTCCCAGAGTATAGGTCGAGGAATAAAAGATCCTAATACCACCCAATGGCGACGTGGGCCCATGGGCCGCACAGCCATGTTAGTAAAGCAGTTTTCATCGACCAGACTCGACTTCGGCCAAGGAGTGTGGAAGGGGGATTCCTACAGGCAGTTGGCTCTGATACCAACTTGTGACGCCCCCGATTCGATCGTACACTAATCATACACGCAAGCATGTACGATCAAGATCAGGGACTCACAGAAAGATATCACAACACAACTCTACAAATAAAATAAGTCATAAAAGCATCATATTACAAGCCAGGGGCCTCGAGGGCTCGAATACAAGAGCTCGATCATAGACGAGTCAGCGGAAGCAACAATATCTGAGTACAGACATAAGTTAAACAAGTTGCCATAAGATGGCTAGCACAAACTGGGATACAGATCGAAAGAGACGCAGGGCTCCTGCCTGGGATCCTCCTAAACTACTCCTGGTCGTCATCAGCGGACAGCACGTAGTAGTAGGCACCTCCCGAGTAGTAGTAGTCGTCGTCGAAGGTGGCGTCTGGCTCCTGGGCTCCAACATCTGGTTGCGACAACCAGGTAGAAGGGATAGGGGGAAAAGAGGGAGAAAGCAACCGTGAGTACTCATACAAAGTACTCGCAAGCAAGGAGCTACACTACATATGTATGCATTGGTATCAACTAGAATAAGGCTATTATATGTGGACTGAACTGCAGAAAGCCGGGATAAGGGGGGATAGCTAGTCCTTTCGAAGACTACGCTTCTGGCAGCCTCCGTCTTGCAGCCTGTAGAAGAGAGTAGACTGAAGTCCTCCAAGCATCATCACATAGCATAATCCTAACCGATGATCCTCCCCTCGTCGCCCTGTGAGAGAGCGATCACCGGTTGTATCTAGCACTTGGAAGGGTGTGTTTTATTAAGTATCCGGTTCTAGTTGTCATAAGGTCAAGGTACAACTCCAAGTCGTCCTGTTACCGAAGATCACGGCTATTCGAATAGATTAACTTCCCTGCAGGGGTGCACCACATAACCCAACACGCTCGATCCCATTTGGCCGGACACACTTTTCTGGGTCATGCCCGGCCTCGGAAGATCAACACGTCGCAGCCCTACCTAGGCCCAACAGAGAGGTCAGCACGCCGGTCTAAACCCTATGGCGTAGGGGTCTGGGCCCATCGCCCTTTGCACACCTGCACGTTACGAACGCGGCCGGAGAGCAGACCTAGCAACCTCCATTACAAAGGAAGTTGCGTTACGCGGTCCAACCCGGCACGCGCCGCTCAGTCGCTGACATCATGAAGGCTTCGGCTGATACCACGACGTCGAGTGCCCATAACTGTCCCCGCGTAGATGGTTAGTGCGTATAGGCCAGTAGCCAGACTCAGATCAAATACCAAGATCTCATTAAGCGTGTTAAGTATCCGCGAACGCCGACCAGGGCCAGGCCCACCTCTCT
This sequence comes from Triticum monococcum, assembly GCA_034509565.1. NCBI lineage: Eukaryota > Viridiplantae > Streptophyta > Magnoliopsida > Poales > Poaceae > Triticum > Triticum monococcum. The sequence continues at coordinate 485,205,574 of CM067843.1, forward strand.
CCTAGGTGGTATCAACCTGCCCTGTCGCTCCGCCTCAAAGTAACAGTCGGGGGCCGTCGGGAACCCAGGCCCACCTCTACCGGGATGGAGCCACCTGCCCCTTCAGCCCCCATGTCCAAACAGTTTCTCCGGTAACGTAACAGTGTAAAGTATATAGTATATGCCCGTGATCACCTCCCGAGTGATCACGGCCCAGTAGTATAGCATGGCAGACGGACAAGAGTGAAGGGCCACTGATGGAACACTAGCATCCTATACTAAGCAGTAGGATAGCAGGAAATGGTAACAATAGTAGTAGCAAGGACAGGCTATGCATCAGGATAGGAATAACGGAAAGCAGTAACATGCTACACTACTCTAATGCAAGCAGTATAGAGAAGAGTAGACGATATCTGGTGATCAAAGGGGGGGCTTGCCTGGTTGCTCTGGCAAGAGAGAGGGGTCGTCAACACTGTAGTCGTACTAGGTAGCAGCGGCGTCGGTCTCGGTGTCTAGCGAGAGAAGAGGGGGAAGAAACAATAAATATAATGCAAACAAATGCATGACGATGCATGACATGACAAAGCGTGATGCTAGGTGTACCCTAACGCGGTACGAGGTGGTACCGATGAAGGGGGGAAACATCCGGGAAAGTATCCCGGGTGTTTCGCGTTTTTGGGCAGATGAACCGGAGAGGGAAAGTTGCGTGTTCGCTATGCTAGGGACGTGTGACGGACGAACGGATTCCGTATCCGGATTCGTCTCGTCGTTCTGAGAAACTTTCATGTACAAAGTTTTTCCATCCGAGCTACGATTTATTTTATATTGATTTTAAAAGATTAAATCATTTTTAGCATTTATTTAAATATTTTAATTCGACATTATCCAGAATAGTGACTGATGACGTCATTATGACATCACCATGACATCAGTAGGTCAACTAACCAGTTGACCGGTCAACCCTGGCAGGTGGGACCCACCTGTCATAGGCTGGACTAATTAACAGAAGATTAGGTTAACTAAATAATCTAATTATCTAGTGGGACCCACTGTCAGTGTCTAACTAATTAATAATTTTAACTAACAGTTCAATTAACTTTCTAATTAACAATTTTATTTATTTTTGTAACATTTTAAACGGCGGGGCCGGCATGTCAGCAACACGGGCATGCCACGTTAGTGGTTGACCGGGTCAACTGGGCCCATTGGGTACCAGTGGCAGTGGCACAAAGGTGGGGCCCGCAGCGCCAGGTGGTAGCCACGTAGGGCGCTGACCAATGGAGCTCTCTGGCGAGTCCGAACGATGGCGACAACTCCGGCGAGCCCGGGTTTTTCGTATGGTGCACCAAATCGGGGGTTCTTTGGCTCCATTGAACGTGCATGTGAGGCCGCGTCCGGTGGTGCGGTCCATGGTGGCTGGAAGAGGCCGGAATGGGCGCCGGCGACAACGTCGGGTGGCGGGGCGATGCGGGTTCGACATCAGTGAGGCGTAGACGGGCGACGACGCGGCCGTGGTGGTCCTGGGTGCGACCAGGACGCGGGGGTGGCGGCGCGCAGCGCGCAGTGGTCGCGTGTGCGAGGGCAGAGAGGGGGCAGAGGCGAACGGGGCTGGGCCTCACCGTCGTTGATGGGGAGAGGGGGCGACGAGGCGTGAGGAGGCCGGTCGAGGTGTAGGAGGAGGACGGGTGGCGAGGTGGTGGTCGACGACGGCTCCGGGCGAGGACGGGAGCGACCGTGTCGGGGCGGGACGACGCCGGGGACGGGCGCCGGCGTCGGGGGCGCGGGGCGGTGTGGGATTGGGTGCAGGCATCGGGGGTGAAGTGGGGCGGTCCGGCGAGGTAGACGGAGGGAGGGGTTGCTTCGAGCGGCGGCGGCACGACGGGGTCGGACAAGCGGCGAGGGGCGCCGTTGCCGCCCGATCCAGATCGGGGGGGAGTGGATGTCGTGGGGGGGAAGTGGGTGGTCGGGCCCTAGGGTTTGGTGAGGGTGAGGGATAAGGGAGGGCAGCCTGGGCCGGGTGGATTGGCCTGGCTAGGTGTGGCCAGCTGGGCCAAGGCCCATCGGGGAGGGGAGGGTTTTCTCCTTTCTTTTTTTTTTCTTTTTACTTATTTTTATTTTCTGTTCTATTTTCTGGTTTCATCTAATTTTAGTTTTATAAAAACACAAAAGTCGAACCTAATTTAGTATCACTAACTATACATCAGCTACAAAAATTTCAAACCCGAAACAAAATAGCCTAACATTTTATAAATAATAAAAGGCATTTATTAAATTGGTTATGTTGTTGTTTTATTCATCGGAGAGTATTTAAGCATTTTATAAAGGTATGGTTCCCCTACCATAATTACCTATGCAATATTTGGTTCACTCCGAACCTTTTAGTTTTAATAATTGAAAACCTTTATTGTTTGATGGATTTTGAATTTCAATTTGAATCGGTTTCGAACTACCTCGAGATTAGCAACAGTAATTGAAGTGACATGGCATCATTAGCAGAGGGTTGCTGTAGCTTAATTATCCGGGCGTCACACTTGCGACATATCAGGATTAATAGCATGTGGTGGTATTGCGAGTTTACTTATAACAGAAGGTGAATCTAAAGCAGAGCTAGATGGTAGTTCCTTACCTCCCCTCGCCTTAGAGGGATAAATCTTAGTCTTAGCATCCTTCAGATTCTTCATATTGATAAATTGACAATAATCCCAAGTGACTCAACAAATATAGCTATGCTCCCAGGCAACGGGGCCAGAAAAAGGTCTTGATAACCCACAAGTATAGGGGATCGCAACAGTTTTCGAGGGTAGATTATTCAACCCAAATTTATAGATTCGACACAAGGGGAGCCAAAGAATATTTGCAAATATTAGCAGCTGAGTTGTCAATTCAACCACACATGGAGATTAATTATCTGCAACAAAGTGATCAGTATCAAAGTAATATGATAGTTTTGATAGTAGTAGCGACACCAATGGTAACGGTAACAGTGATAGCAGTAGTTTTGTAACAAGTGCAACACTAACGATAGCAGTGGTAACTTGACAGAAAAAATATAAGAGAAATTCGTAGTCATTGGATCGGTAATTTATTGCATGATATTCATCATGTGACAGTCATAACCTAGGGCGATACAGCACTAGCTCCAGTTCATAAATATAATGTAGGCATGTATTTCCTAAATAGTCATACGTGCTTATGGAAAGAACTTGCATGACATCTTTTGTCCTACACTCCCATGGTAGTGGGGTCCAATTGGAAACTAAGGGATATTAGGGCCTCCTTTTAATAGAGAACCGGAACAAAGCATTAACACACGGTGAATACATGAACTCCTCAAACTACGGTCATCACCGGGAGTGGTCCCGACTATTGTCACTCTAGGGTTGCCGGATCATAACACGTAGTAGGTGACTATAACTTGCAAGATCAGATCTAGAACATGGATATAATGGTGATAACATAAACGGTTCAGATCTAAAATCATGGCACCCGGGCCCAAAGTGACAAGCATTAAACATGGCAAAGTCATAGCAACATCAATCTCGGGACATAGTGGATACTAGGGATCAGGCCCTAACAAAACTAACTAGATTACATGATGAATATCATCCAACTCCTCACCGACCAGTGTAGGATCTAGAAGAAGGAGTGTCTAGAGGGGGGTGAATAGACACTTAATGCTAAAGTTGCACTTTTTAAGCTTTTTCGGTTTAAGTGGAGTTCGGGCACAATTTTAACATACACAATACATATCAAGCAAGCATGCAAAGAGTATATAGGCAGCGAAAAGTAAAGCATGCAACTTGCAAGAATGTAGCGGGAAGGGTTTGGAGGATTCAAACGCAATTGGAGACACGGATGTTTTTCCCGTGGTTCGGATAGGTGGTGCTATCCTACATCCACGTTGATGGAGACTTCAACCCACGAAGGGTAACGGTTGCGCGAGTCCACGGAGGGCTCCACCCACGAAGGGTCCACGAAGAAGCAACCTTGTCTATTCCACCATGGCCATCGCCCACGAAGGACTTGCCTCACTAGCGGTAGATCTTCACGAAGTAGGCGATCTCCTTGCCCTTACAAACTCCTTGGTTCAACTCCACAATCTTGTCGGAGGCTCCCAAGTGACACCTAGCCAATCTAGGAGACACCACTCTCCAAGAAGTAACAAATGGTGTGTTGATGATGAACTCCTTGCTCTTGTGCTTCAAATGATAGTCTCCCCAACACTCAACTCTCTCTCATAGGATTTGGATCTGGTCGAAAGAAGATTTGAGTGGAAAGCAACTTGGGGAAAGCTAGAGATCAAGATTCATATGGTAGGAATGGAATATCTTGGTCTCAACACATGAGTAGGTGGTTCTTTCTCAGAACATATGAGTAGGAATGGTGTATGTGTTCTGATGGCTCTCTCTCCGAATGAAGAGGAGGTGGAGGGGTATTTATAGCCTCCACACAAAATCCAACCGTTACACACAATCTACCAATCTCGGTGGGACCGAATCAAAAAACTCGGTCTGACCAAAATAGTAAACCTAGTGACCATTAGGAATTTCGGTGGGACTGAGATGCAACTCGGTAGGACCGATTCGGTTAGGGTTTGGGCATAACGTAATCTCGGTGAGACCGATCGCACAAACTCGGTGAGACCGAGTTCGGCAATTAGCTAACCAGAGAGTTGATCAGGCAAACTCGGTGGGACCGACTTGCTCTTTCGGTGAGACCGAAAAGTTACAAGAAGGAAACAGAGAGTTTGCATTGCATTCTCGGTGGGACCGATTCGCTCTTTCGGTGAGACCGAAAAGTTACGAAAGGGAAACAGAGAGTTTGCAACCCCATCTCGGTGTGACCGAGATCCTTATCGGTAGGACCGAATTGCTAGGGTTTGGCAGTGGCAAATGACAAGTGAAACTCGGTGGCGCCGGATTGACAGAATCGGTATGACCGAGTTTGGCTTAGGGTTTAGGTCATTTGTGGAAGTGGGAAAGTAGCTGAGGATTTTGGAGCATATCATTAAGCACATAAAGCAAGAGGCTCATTAAGCAACACCTCATCCCTTCTTGATAGTATTGGCTTTTCCTAAAGACTCAATGTGATCTTGGATCACTAAAATATATAAAATGAAGAGTCTTGAGCTTGAAGCTTTAGCCAATCCTTTGTCCTTAGCATCTTGAAGAGGTTCCCACAACCTTTAGTCCATGCCACTCCATTGTTGAACTTATCTGAAATATACTAGGTAAAGGTATCAGTCCAACAAGAGATATGTTGGCATCAATTACCAAAACCACCTAGGGAGCACTTGTGCTTTCAATCTCCCCCTTTTTGGTAATTGATGGCAACATACATCAAAGCTTTAGATAAAGATATAAAGAACAGCAAGTAAAGCTTTGGAAGGACATGTAACAAGCATAGGCTCCCCCTACATGTATGCACTCATGTGAATATGAAATATAGAGGCATCTGAGGGCATAACCATGACAGAGTGGGCAATGTGTTACATGTATCTTGGCCATATGCATCAGAGTAAACGATTGTTAAGGAAAATACCTTCATGCTCATGAGTCCTTCTTGCAAACAGTATGTACATAAGCAAGAACTTCTCATACTCATGATTTTGATGCATACACTTACCTTGTAGTCTTTGGTTGACTTAGGACGGAATGAACCTGCACAAACAAGGTTAGATAACACAGGTACATCAACTAGCCAGAGTAAACTGAAGAAACCACAAGAATACCAAGACTGGGATGACATGTAGAGAGTAAGTACTAGGTACTGCATTGAATTCAACATGTCCCCAAGAGTAAAGATATGCAATGAATTTGACTGATTTCTTTCCCATAGGTGTCTTGCTCCCCCTGAATCTTATATGGGATATTGGGAGAAGATAGGGAATAGAAAATCAGAGCTGAAAGAAACAAAACAAATGAACATGTCTTTCCCCCTAAAAAGACATGTGACATCTCTCCTCTTGATCATCAAGCATTTGGGATCCTTGAGTATTGTCTCTCCCCCTAGGGATCTCTTTCTCCCCCTTAATACATTATCTGGGACATCTGGGATCCTTGAGATGTTTTCTCCCCCTTTAGTGCTTTGATGTGATCTCTTTCTCCCCGAAGATAAGCTTTGATGTGATCTCTCTCTCCCCCTTTGACATAAATTTCCAAGAAGGTTCTTCTGGAATCCGTCCGAAAGGTTTGGTCCTTGAGACTCAGCATAAAGCAAAGAATAAAATTGGGATGCTTGTAGAGGACAAGATTCATTGAGTGGAGCTGGATCAGAAGAATTATAGGTTATGTGACAAACTGTTTTTCCTGTTGCGAAGTCGGTGGCACCAATTGGTATGATTCGGTGGTACCGAAGGAATTCGGTTGGACCGAAAATTACAATTCGGTGAGACCGAGTTCACACAGAGAAAAACACTTGTCACCTCAGCTCACTAGACATGCAGGATCTCACAAAGATTTGCAATGAATTGAATGCGGAAAATGCAGAATAAAAAGAAAAGAAAAGAAACTAAAGGATCTCGATGAAGTAGAAGGAAACAAATAAACAAGCATGAGACAAATCCAGTAACACAGAAAGAAACACAAGAGAACTTCATCTAGAGTTGGGCGGTGACATAGTCACCTATGTTAGAGTATATTGACTTAGGAGTCAAGTGAGAACACTTGATCATAGGTCATACTCATCGTTTAAGCTCAAAATGGAGTTGCCATTTTTCATTTAAGCATCTTGATGTATTCACATCTTGTTGAGTTGCTTTGACTCATGTCTTGGAGTAAAGCTTCTCTAAGATGGGATAACATACCTTGGGTGGTGGAGTGGTTCTTGCTGATGTAGTTGAACTTGTGTGGGTGCTCAAGGTTGATGTAGTCCATCAAGAATTTGGAGCACCACTTGGAGTTTGAGTTCATCTACCTACATGGGTTAGTTCTTGCAAGGAAGAGCACTTGTGTATCCAAAAATGACAATCATGAAGCTCAACATAGAATTTGTCAAAGGATATGTTTGAATGGTTTTGTGCTTCCTTGTCTTCAACCACCATTGTGTAGAGACTTGGTGATGTAAAGATTGCTCAAGATGTGAGTGAGTCGCAATCCCATGGAATTAGTTTCAACCAAGTACCTACATGGGTTAGACAACATGCAAGGTACAAATATATCCAAGACATAAGATAGTCATCATAAGAGATATATCATGGATTAGTCATAAGCTCATGTCTTGCATGTGTCCAATGGAGTTCCTACTCCACGTTTGATGCATCAATGATGTTCAATTCTCCTCTTAGCCTGCAAAATACTTTCTCATCAAGTGGTTTAGTGAATATATCCGCTAATTGCTTGTCAGTGCGAACATGCTTAAGATTAATGTCACCCTTAGCAACATGATCTCGAATGAAATGATGACGAACTTCAATATGCTTAGTTCGAGAATGTTGTACGGGATTATGACCAATTTTGATAGCACTTTCATTGTCACAAAGTAGTGGAACATGTTTCACATAAATTCCATAATCTTTAAGAGTTTGGGTCATCCAAAGTAATTGAGCACAACATGAACCAGCGGCAATGTATTCCGCTTCGGCGGTGGATAAGGACACCGAGTTTTGTTTCTTGGAGGACCAAGACACAAGAGATCTGCCAAGAAATTGACACGTACTCGAAGTGGACTTCCTATCAACCTTGTCTCCGGCATAATCCGAGTCAGAATAGCCAACAAGATCAAAAGAAGACCTCTTAGGATACCAAATGCCAAAGTTTGGTGTGTGAATTAAGTATCTCACTATCCTTTTCACAGCCTTAAGATGACATTCTTTAGGAGCAGCTTGATATCGTGCACACATGCATACACCTAGCATAATATCGGGACGTGAAGCACATAGGTATAGTAATGAACCAATCATAGAACGATAAACCTTTTGATCAACCGGTTCACCACCTTTGGTCAAATCATTATGTCCACTAGTGGGCATGGGTGTAGACATACCTTTGCACTCTTGCATATTGAACTTCTTGAATAAGTCCTTGGTGTACTTCGTTTGAGAGACAAATGTACCTTCCTTAGTTTGCTTGCTTTGCAAACCAAGAAAGAATTTGAGTTCACTCATCATAGACATCTCATACTTCTCTGACATTAGCTTTCCAAACTTTTCACTAAAGAGAGGGTTAGTTGAACCAAATATGATATCATCAACATAGATTTGACATACAAATAGTTCTCCATTAACCCTTTTAGTGAAGAGAGTAGAATCAATTTTACCAATTTCAAAACCACTTGCAATAAGGAACTTGGTCAAGCATTTATACCATGCTCTAGGAGCTTGTTTAAGACCATAAAGAGCTTTGTGAAGTTTGTAAACATGATTAGGTTTCTTAGGATTGACAAAGCCGGGAGGTTGTTTGACATAAACTTCCTCCTCTATTTCACCATTTAGAAAAGCACTCTTAATGTCCATTTGGTACAAGGTGATATTATGGTGATTAGCATAGGCAAGTAAGATGCGAATGGACTCAAGTCTAGCAACGGGAGCATATGTCTCACCATAGTCCATACCTTCGACTTGTGTGTACCCTTGGGCGACGAGACATGCTTTGTTGCGGACCACTTGTCCATCTTCATCTTGCTTGTTGCGAAACACCCATTTGGTACCAATGATGTTGTGGTTGTTGTCGGGCTTGTCAACCAATGTCCAAACTTGGTTTCTCTCAAAATTGTGTAGCTCTTCATGCATAGCGTTTATCCAATCCGGATCTTCCAATGCTTCTTCAACCTTCATAGGTTCAATGCTAGAGATGAATGAATAGTTTTCACAAAAGTTAGCTAAACGAGTTTTTGAGCGAGTGATTCTCCCGGTTTGTATATCATTGAGGATTTGCTCGACGGGATGATCTTTGGCAATTCTTGCTCGAACTCGTGAGAGCTTTTGCTTGGGTCTTCGTTGAGCATCTTCTTCATCTTGTTCTTCTTCTTGGCCCTCTTCATTGTTGACGTTGTCATTCTCTTGTCGTGGTGGGGAAGGAGGTTGTTGATGTTCGTCTTGATGTACTTCCTCGTCTTCTTCATCTTGGTGTGTCCCACTTGTGGATGCTTCCGTGTCAATTCTTGGTTCACCTTGTCATGAAGTAGAAGCTTCCACTTGGACGGATGACGTACTCTCCTTCACCTCCGTTGGACGAACTTTGCCAATGGACAAGTCTTGGATTGCTTCTGAAGGGTCTTTGTCTCCTACATCAATTCGCAATTGCTCTACTTGTGAGCCATTAGATTCATCAAACTTCACATCTACCGTCTCTTCAACCTTTCGGGTGAAATTGTTGTAGACACGGTACGTGTGAGAGTTTGAGCCATAACCGAGTAGGAAGCCTTCATGAGATTTAGGAGCAAACTTTGAACGATGATGCTTATCAAGAATGTAGCACTTTGAGCCGAATACTCGAAAGTATCCAACTTGGGGTTTGTTACCGGTGAGGAGCTCGTATGCGGTCTTGCCGAGTAGCTTGTGAAGATACAAGCGATTTGTTGCGTGACAAGCTGTCTCAACCGCTTCTGCCCAAAAGTGCTTTGGCGTCTTGTATTCATCAAGCATCGTTCTTGCCATTTCGATGAGCATCCGGTTCTTCCTCTCAACAACTCCATTTTGTTGAGGTGTGTACGTAGCCGAGAACTCGTGTGAAATCCCTTCTTCGTCAAGAAAGGTGTCCACATTTGCGTTCTTGAACTCCGTTCCGTTGTCACTCCGAACCTTCTTGATCTTCACTTCAAACTGATTTTGGGCTTTCCTAGCGAAGTTTTTGAAGATCTTCTGGACCTGCGACTTGTCATTAAGAAAAAACACCCATGTAAATCTTGAAAAATCATCAACTATAACTAGACCAAAAGAATTTCCACCAAGACTTTTGTAGGCGTTGGGACCAAAAAGATCCATATGAAGTAGCTCGAGTGGCCTCCTTGTGGTCATGATGTTCTTCACAGGATGCCTTCCTCCAACCTGTTTACCTGCTTGACAAGCACTGCAAAGTCTATCCTTATCAAATATGACATCGTTAACTCCAAGGATATGATTTCCTTTAATAAGCTTGTCAAGATTTCTCATGCCAACGTGACCTAGTCGTCTATGCCACAACCAACCTTTTGAGGATTTAGCAATGAAGCAAGTTTTAGGTTGTGCCTTTTTAGAGAAATCGACAATGTAAAGATCACCTCTACGCATACCGGTAAAGACCATTTTATGATTGTCTCGACGAAACACTTGGCAATCTACCTCAGTAAATAGAACATTTAGGCCAAAATCAGCAAGTCTAGATACTGAAAGTAAATTGTAGCCGAGAGATTCAACGAGCATGACATTTTGAATGGAACTATCATGTGAGATGGCCACCTTACCAAGGCCAACTACTTTACCCTTTGAATTATCACCAAAGGTGACATATTTTCGAGGGCCGTCATTTTCAGCAAGCTCACGGAACATCTCTTCATCTCCGGTCATATGATCAGTACATCCACTATCAAGAACTCATTCCTTTCCACTTGATGCATATCCCCGAAGATTTGCCATAAGACCAAAATGTCTCATTGCATCATCAAGATCGAAGTCACTATCATCATCATCATAGTATCCATGTTCATCATGATCTTGTGACTCATCATTTCCTAGAGAGGGTAATTCATTAGATAAATGGTCATCAAAGTGGTCACTTTTATGAATTCTTATAGCTTCAAATATAATATCACTAATGATTCCAACATCTCCTTTAGCATGCTTGAGATTGGTAAGCTCAAATAGACAATCACCAAACTTAGTATCACTAGATTTCATCTTACTCAAGGCAATAGATTTATGGAGAATTTTATCCAAATTTTTCAAGGAATGATCGGGAAATCGTTTCTCAAGAAATTTCCATATAGTATAGGCACAATTAAGAGTAGGCAAACTAGCAATCAAATTTTTGGGCAATCCTCTAATGATGAGCTCAATGGTTCTAAGATTGCGAATCATGTCAATATCTTCATCTAGGGTAGGATGCAAAGGATCAATATGAGGTGCACAAGGGCTAGCAATATACTTGTTTAAATGATATTGATTGAAGATTACAAGCATCTCATTTTTCCACTCATGAAAGTACTCTCCATCAAGAATAGGCACTCTATGTCTAAGACTCCCTAAAGTAGACACATCCATCTTCCTCCAATGATGATTAAACCAAGGCAATGGAGACCAAAGCTCTGATACCACTTGTAGGATCTAGAAGAAGGAGTGTCTAGAGGGGGGTGAATAGACACTTAATGCTAAAGTTGCACTTTTTAAGCTTTTTCGGTTAAGTGGAGTTCGGGCACAATTTTAACATACACAATACATATCAAGCAAGCATGCAAAGAGTATATAGGCAGTGGAAAGTAAAGCATGCAACTTGCAAGAATGTAACGGGAAGGGTTTGGAGGATTCAAACGCAATTGGAGACACGGATGTTTTTCCCGTGGTTCGGATAGGTGGTGCTATCCTACATCCACGTTGATGGAGACTTCAACCCACGAAGGGTAACGGTTGCGCGAGTCCACGGAGGGCTCCACCCACGAAGGGTCCACGAAGAAGCAACCTTGTCTATTCCACCATGGCCATCGCCCACGAAGGACTTGCCTCACTAGCGGTAGATCTTCACGAAGTAGGCAATCTCCTTGCCCTTACAAACTCCTTGGTTCAACTCCACAATCTTATCGGAGGCTCCCAAGTGACACCTAGCCAATCTAGGAGACACCACTCTCCAAGAAGTAACAAATGGTGTGTTGATGATGAACTCCTTGCTCTTGTGCTTCAAATGATAGTCTCCCCAACACTCAACTCTCTCTCATAGGATTTGGATCTGGTGGAAAGAAGATTTGAGTGGAAAGCAACTTGGGGAAAGCTAGAGATCAAGATTCATATGGTAGGAATGGAATATCTTGGTCTCAACACATGAGTAGATGGTTCTTTCTCAGAACATATGAGTAGGAATGGTGTATGTGTTCTGATGGCTCTCTCTCCGAATGAAGAGGAGGTGGAGGGGTATTTATAGCCTCCACACAAAATCCAACCATTACACACAATCTACCAATCTCGGTGGGACCGAATCAAAAAACTCGGTCTGACCGAAATAGTAAACCTAGTGACCGTTAGGAATTTCGGTGGGACTGAGATGCAACTCGGTAGGACCGATTCGGTTAGGGTTTGGGCATAACGTAATCTCGGTGAGACCGATCGCACAAACTCAGTGAGACCGAGTTCGGCAATTAGCTAACCAGAGAGTTGATCAGGCAAACTCGGTGGGACCGACTTGCTCTTTCGGTGAGACCGAAAAGTTACAAGAAGGAAACAGAGAGTTTGCATTGCATTCTCGGTGGGACCGATTCGCTCTTTCGGTGAGACCGAAAAGTTACGAAAGGGAAACAGAGAGTTTGCAACCCCATCTCGGTGTGACCGAGATCCTTATCGGTAGGACCGAATTGCTTGGGTTTGGCAGTGGCAAATGACAAGTGAAACTCGGTGGCGCCGGATTGACAGAATCGGTATGACCGAGTTTGGCTTAGGGTTTAGGTCATTTGTGGAAGTGGGAAAGTAGCTGAGGATTTTGGAGCATATCATTAAGCACATAAAGCAAGAGGCTCATTAAGCAACACCTCATCCCTTCTTGATAGTATTGGCTTTTCCTAAAGACTCAATGTGATCTTGGATCACTAAAATATATAAAATGAAGAGTCTTGAGCTTGAAGCTTTAGCCAATCCTTTGTCCTTAGCATCTTGAAGAGGTTCCCACAACCTTTAGTCCATGCCACTCCATTGTTGAACTTATCTGAAATATACTAGGTAAAGGTATTAGTCCAACAAGAGATATGTTGTCATCAATTACCAAAACCACCTAGGGAGCACTTGTGCTTTCAACCAGCGAGACTACGAAGGAATTACTCACTCCCGATGGGGAGCATCATGAAATTAGCGATGAAGAAGGGTTGGTGATGATGAAGATCGAAGATCCCCCTCTCCGGAGCCCCAAACGGACTCTAGATCTGGCCTCCAGATGAAGAATACGAGGTGACGGCGGCTCCGTCTCGTGGAATGCGATAATTCTTTCTTCTTAATTTTTTTTTGTAAAAATAAGATTTTATAGCGTTGGTTTTAGGGTCTGCGGGGCCACCAGGTGGGGACAACCCACCTGGGCATGCCTTGGGGGGGGGGGGGGCAGGCGCGCCCTGGTGGGTTGTGCCCACCCAGGTGCCCCCCTTTGATGGTTCTTGGCTCTAGAAATCCTCTTTTATTATGTAAAAAATCCTCACAAAGTTTCGTTCCATTCCGAGAATTTTTATTTCTGCACAAAAACAACACCATGGTAGTTCTGCTGAAAACAACGTCAGTCCGGGGTTAGTTTCATTCAAATCATGCAAATTAGAGTCCAAAACAAGAGGAAAAACATTAGGAAAAATAGATACGTTGAAGACGTATCAGGGTGTTGCCAATCTTCAATCCTCCACACCCAACAACCTTGCAACTTCGCTAGCTGAACAGAATGCAATGACAGCCATGATGGGAGACCATCTGTTGAGAGCTCCACAATGGATGAAGACCCTAAAAGATAAACATCCATCTGAACATGTGTTTCAAGCAGGCAACTGGGTCTTTCTAAAGCTCTAACCGTACATGCAACAATTGGTGGCCCGACGTACCAATCACAAATTGGGGTTCAAGTATTTTGGGCATTTTCAGGTCTTGGAACAGGTGAGAGAGGTTGCCTATCATCTACAACTTCTTGAATCTATATTATCTCAGCATCTCAGGAAGAGTTAAAATATGCTCAAAAGCTGGTACACTCGACTAACCACGCTCAGGTGCTGGAACCATGACTGGTCAAATTTGGAGGGCGCACTCGCAAGTAGTACAAGATCGTGTGGAGGGGTCTTCCCATATCCATGACAACATGGGAATGGTCTAGCATGCTCTATGAAAACCCTACAACTTGAGGCCAAGCTGCATTTCATGGAGAGGGGAGTGCTATGCTCCTATCTTCTATTGGGTCATCTGCTGGTCTAGTTGTACTCAAGCCGAGCGTCGTAGCTTATATAGCTATTAGCTGTGTTTGGCAGCGCATTCAAGATCATTTGTATCTACTAAACTCTTATACTCCTCCATAGAGCTTCTTCCTCAAGCTAACTCTCCCCCTTCCTCTGTGTCACTCATGTACACTGTTGATTCCATGAGTTCAAAGATCCACACCCTGGCAATTGTGGGGAATGCTATCAGGTGTGTAGCATTTGGTATATCTAGAGTGACCGAGACAGTGCGAGGCAAGGGGAAAAGATGGGGAAAGCGAGTCAATGACATGTATACACCTAGGTAAGGACATTTGAGGGGATCTAAATCGAAATGACAAAACGAATCAGTAGCCTCAATCGCTTCCTAGGAGTTTTACCCCTAGGGAGCTTAGTGATTTAGAAGATTTTGTTCGTCTCTTTACATCAGTTCAGACTTTTGATGAACTTACAAATTTTCCTCCACGTGAAAAAAACTTTCGGCCTTTAAAAGAGAACTGTTAACTTCTGAGAAGGCACGCCCTGAACTCGGATACATATGAATCCGCTTTAAAAAATGCATTTTAAGCATGTTTTAAAATGTAAAAAAAAAGTCAAAATGAAATTTCACGTGAACATGTTCACAAAATATGTGTGCAGCACAACGTTCTTCGGAAAAATATCCTTTTATTTTGCCTCTATAAAAAAGACAAATTTTAGTGCTTCTAAATAAAGTTCAACGACACATTCTTTTTGTATGTTTTTTGCACAGGCCAAACGAGAAGTTGTTTTTTCACAAAACTTTCTGATCGCACATAGAACATGAAAATGTACGTGCGCAACTTTTTTTTAGAATTTTTTGTGTTTAGAAATGTGTTTTTTTAAATGGGTTTATATGTTTCTGGATTCATTCATGTATTTTCCTTTAACTTGTATCCTTCAAATAACACAGATATGTGTCAGGTATATATGACAACCCACACCACCGACAGTTTTCTACCGAAGCCACTGCTGTCCACCGATCCAAGGCTTGGTCATGAAGGGGGCTGCTTCGGAAGCCACTGCTGTCCATCGATCCAGGCCTTGGTCATGAAGGGGGCTGCTTCGGTTGGCGAGAGGTTGCGAGCCCACTTAACCCTGCCATCAGTTTTCGCCCCTTGGCCGTAGCATTGGTACTGCCCGTAGAACGCCGTCCTGCATGCAATGCAAAGTTGCAAACCCAGGCCAAAGCGCGTTATATATTGGTCTTGTTTTGGCGGGAAAATGGCAGCGGAGCAAGACTAAGTTTACCTCTGGTTGGCGGTGTGGTTCCAGTCATTCCAGCCTCGAGGGCTCACCGCTGCGGACATGTAGGTGAGAGCGAACACGACGCGGGAGTAGGGCTCCCATGGACGCCCCAGGATGGAGGTGTTGACCCCGACGCCGGTCAGCTTGCACCCGACGAAGCTGTATCCCGTGTAGTTCGACTCGGACGCCCGCTTCTGCGCCGTGAAGGCGCCGCCCGTGAGCGAGGTGGAGTGCAGGTGGCATTTCTGCACACGAACTATATATTGTTAGCTGATCTTGGCAGCAAAGCAACCCCTCGTGCGTACGGAGTAAGTACGTATGATCTATCTTTGCGCACGGGTTTGCTGGTGAGAACGGTGAACATGTAGTACTTACTTCAAAGAGAGCCCGGCCGTTCCCGCATATGAAGTCGGTGCCACCTTCGATGTAGCACCCGCAGTAGTAATGGCGCCCGTTGTCGTCGAGGAGCGTGTCTTGGAACGACGAGAAGCTGCACCCGTAGAACGCCGCCCTGTCTCCGGCGACTCTCACCGCGATGGCCTGCTTGCTGGTCCCGAACGTGTTCTAAAACCCCGAGAAAATCAGCAAGAAACTGTCAACACGCGCACCTCGCTCTCTGTGTGCAAGCACGAACCATGGATGGCAGACTTACCCGGAACGTTAAGCGGCTGGCGACGAAGTCGGAGGCCCGAACGGTCACGGTAGGGGAAGTGTCGGTCGAGAGCCAGGGCTCGTTCCAGGTGATGACGGTCGTGTTGGCGCTGGTGCCGAAAAGTGTTATGTTGGGCTTGTCCACGGGGACGACGATCTTCTCCCTGCAACGAAAGATTGCAGGCGATCAGGCATGCGCCACACCACGTTACTGTCTTCCAGTACTCCCGTATCAGAATTCAGAAGGTAACTTACTTGTAGACTCCGGGCTTGATGAGGATGACAGTGCGGACGGAGCTGTTGGCGGGGGCGGCGGCGATCGCCTCGTGGATCTTCCTGTAATCGCCTTTGCCGGATTGGTCGACCGTGAGGAGATTACCCGGACCCGGCATCGCCATGCCACTCGCACCTGCACAGGCCGCGTCGTCGTCGGGGAAAGAGTAGGAAGAGGTGGCAGAACAAAAGCAGAGCAGAGCCAGCAGTATGGCGACCCTGGCCGCCGAGTTGACGCGATCTAACATCTCCCGATGATTCAACATGCCGATCGATTTCGCGCCATTCGGTGCAGGCGGGATGGGCTTTATATATGTGTAGTGGAGGGTGCGTCAGCGGATCGGTGCAAGCTCACTCTCATGTGATCTTTTTTGTGGTGTTTCAGTAATTTTGGAACAAAGAAAACCCATCCATCACGAGAAATTGGCTCGTGAATGTCTCACAAGTAGACATGCACATAAACAGTTGTCCTAAATGTGGTTGGTGGCTTTAACCTTATCTTCAGAAAAGAAATCACGTAAGATAATTGCTAATTGCTGACCTGGAAGAGAAGAAAAGGGTGTTTGCTTTCTCCTATACATTGCTCAGATGGCACATTGTTTTCCATAACCATCGACACATGTGAAGGACAGCTCCAAGAGCTCAAGAAATCCATACAAGGAAAGCTAACAAACTACCTGACCAGTTTCAAACTGCCCCTAGGGTGTGTATCGTTCATGCACTCCATCTGATCATGGTGTATGGGAAATAAATTTGACGATGAATTGAACTTTGGATATCTCATGCTTGATGATCTTAGTAATCTTGTTATATGCTGCACTGCACTGTTAGATTGAACGGGACGGGAGATGGTCGGTGAGATTCGCCTTTTATTTGCCACTTTGCCAGGTCTAGAGTTTACTTTTCTTCTTCATTTTTTGATGGTCCAACCAATAGAGATCCAACGGCCCACACAGAGAACAAAAACTCTCGGTTACTACGCTAGGCTGCTTACAAGTTGATGCCTGACTGATCGTCGACGATCGGCTGTCACCGTGCTTCCCCTGACAAAATGACTGCTGAGAGGCCACATAATTTACTCTTAATTATTGTTCAACACCATAAGCGAAGACCCAAAACATATTAAGAAATCCATCGTGGGAGGGAAAGATGACAAAGCTTTCTGACGAAGGCTTTCCGGTTTGAGACTGCACTACCGTGCCACCTTCATGCACTGCGCGCACTTGTACAATCTTTGTTGTTTATCACAAGCAGGGAAAGGCTGGCAGCTGGCAGTGGACGTCTGGGCAGCAAAGCTGCAAACTTATAGTATATCAAGCAAACCATATTTATTTTTCGTCAAAATTGAGATAATCCCACTGCCTCAGCAAGGATTGGTGCACGCATCAATATTTGTCTTCAAACTATATTGGCTACCAACAGCCGAAAATGAATGCGGGTGGTGGTCTAGCAATAAGGCAACTAAATTTGAGAGGAACCGTTTCGCCTGAGATTAAGATATTTGTAAGGGTTCGGGTTCATGTGACATGAGTACTTAAATTTGTTTCTGGTTTCCATAGTTGATTTGCCTATGAGGTTTCACTTTTTTTTACTTTATTGTATTATTTATATTTTATATTTTATTTGTGACAGTGGAAGTAATTATGTTGTGATTGCTTTGTTCTCTAGCCAAAAGAAAAAAGATAGCACAAATTGCTTTGTTTATAGGAATATATAGCAAATATCACCCTCGGTATCAGATATGGCCCCTTTTTACAAGCCACGAAACGTTTCCTTGTTGTTCCTCCCATGAGCAACACCCACGCTAGAGTTTCCCCCCCCCCCTCCCCCCGTCGCTGCCCCCGATTTGCCTCATATCATGTGTCCTTAGGGCCATGGAGACGCGGTGGATCCCGGCTCTTGCCGGTGTGAGAGCTCCGGCTTCGTTATTAGGTGTTTATTTAGTTTATTTAGAGTTTGTGTCCTGCTTAGTAAGACGAGGCGGCGGTTGCTCCATGAAGATGGAATAAGATTCTTCATGCCTATCCTCCGTCCCAGCAGTGCGTCAAGCGTCGCCGGAGGGCGTGAGGAGGTGTGCCTCTCACGAATCTCGCGGGATTCACTCGATGTTTCTCTTCGGTAGAACTGCTTGGATCAGGCTTTTGTTCGTTTGTGCTCGCGTGTTACAAGTTCGGTCCTTTCGTTCTACACTTTTCTTCATCGGCGACGGTTGTTGTTTTGGTTTGCTGGTTCCTTGAGGCCCGAGCACGACGATTTCCCGACTGTCTACTACAACAAGGTTTGCCCTGTTCTGGTGAGGAAGGAGTGATGGCGGCGGCATGCCTTTGGCTCGCCCAATACGTGTAATCATCGCTAGGTGATCTACAAACAAGGATGTGATCTTTATTGCTTCTCAGGACAACTCCAACACTAACCTGCAAACCAGATACTGCATCCATCCATGGACCGAGATGGTGTCCGTGAACATTGATGCGGAAGTCAGTCATGTAACCGTTGCCGAAAATGTCCGCCGCTATTAACATCTTCCGTGAAATATGTATGACTCGCTATGGTACTAATCCATGGATTAGTAGGCTCCACCAAGCATGAAGAAAGGCTTTCGCCAAAACATGTGTAATTACTGAGTAGCTTCCGCCAAAGGTCAAATACTTGCATGCATGGATTAGAGTTTGCTTACGCGAAACAATTGGATGATTAAGTTTGCTTACACGAGGGGGCAGGGAGCCCCCTTGAGAGGTGGAGGAGGGCGACATCGACTGCCAGAGCCCATGGAGCTGACAATGGCTGGACTTGTGTTTTAGTTTCCATATCTTTGCTAGTAGTTTGTAGTAGCCTAATAGCTTTTACACAGCACCATGTATCAGCTTGTTGTTTTTTTCTTTGTTTCCTTTGTTTGTTCAATGTAATCCTGGCCGGTTGATGGATTTGTTAATTTAAAGTCGGGCTCTTTTTGAGTCTTCGTTCTAATAAAAAAAATACTTTCATCACCAAATTAGTGAACCTTCCGCCAAATGCATGCTTTGCGAGGCAAACCTTTTGTTAAATGCAATCTTTACTCCTAATGGAGCAGTTAGTGAATAGTCCAGATCGCGGCCCCATCCCCATCCTCCTCTCTCGTCACGGCGGCCGATGGACTGCCGCCACCACCCTCCTACTCTCTCACCGCCGCCGTCCTCCCGCTCGCTCGCCGCCGCCGTCGCCACCAATCCCGGCAAAGGCGCCGTTGCTGCTATGTCGCCTCCTTTCCCCATCCAAGCCCGACCATGGCAACGGCGCCCTCTCATGTGTCCCGCGGTGAGGTTTGGGAAGGCGCGACCACAATCCAGTAGGGATCGCAATGCGGACCTGTCCGCTGGGATGGGTGTTGCCTCCGTTGCGAATGGGATCGAAGGGAGGGACTACTTCGTCGTCAAGGTCGGTGAGGCAGCGGCCGATTGGGAGCCCGGTTGTGAACATGGGAGTTCGTCCCCATGGAGGCGGCGGCCGTGGAGATTGGATGTGAAGCAACCCCACTTGCCGGTGGTGGAGGCTTGCCGTCCATGTGATCCTTTCTTCTCCCGGTATCCCCATTCCTTGCCTCCCATTACAAAAGCGAGCATAAATGAGAGCAGGGGCTGATTTTCATCACTTCATTTCTCATATTTTTAGTTGCTTTTTTGAGATTATACAAGATGCTCCCGATCTGTTTTGTCAAATTACTTGAATCGTCTTATGGAATTGATAGCCATCGTATTTTTCACCTCATGTTATTTCTTAACCCTTGTCCCACTAGGCATCCACTACATGTTTGGTAATGACATGATGTTGAGGCGGCTAGGAGAAGCGGGAGAGGGGGAGAGAGAGTGAGGGAGAGGGAGGGAGAGTGTGTGTGTGAGGATTTGATGGTAAAAAAGGTCGCCAATGTTGTAATATTGAACTTTTTAAGTTAATGTGGCCCCGTTGCAACGCACGGGCGTTCTTCTAGTGCTAATTAGTAGCTTACCAAACGCCAATACTAATTGCCAGCCTTCCATCATCCGAACGGAGAGAGAAGGGTGTGTGGTTGTAACGCCCCCGATGCGGCTATGTCTCCCACGTGTTGAGGCACGACTTAGAGACATAGGCGCATTGAAAGCAATGTCGCAAGCCGGGAATCATTACATGACCCATGTACATATATAATATAAAGGGGAAATGATATCATAGTTGGCTTACACTCGCCACGTCACATCAAAGTACATAAATAACATCCATCATACAATCACTCATGGCCCGACTACGGCGCCAAAATAGAAAAGACCCCCAACAAGCGACTAGGCCCTGAATCTAACCCCGAATAGGCACCACTACTGATCATCAAGAAAAGACACATAGTATCGCTGAGAGTCCTCGTCGTACTCCCACTTCAGCTCGAGCGCGCCATCTGGAGAGGTATCATCGGTCCTTGCATCTGGTGTAATAGTAATCTGTGAGCCACAAAGGACTCAGCAATCTCGCACCCTCGCGATCAAGACTATTTAAGCTTAATAGGTAGGAAAGGGGTAATGTAAGTGGAGCTGCAGCAAGCGACTAGCATATATGGTGGCTAACTTATTCGCAAAGGAGAGTGAGAAGAGAAGGCAAAGCACGAGCGGAAACTAAATAGAGCAGCCTACGCAAACATAACTCCAACGCCGTGTCCACTTCCCGGACTCCGCCAAGAAGAGGCCGTCACAGCAACACACTCAGTTGATTCATTTTAATTATTTAAGTTCAAGTTATCTACAACCGGACATTAACAAATTCCCATCTGCCCATAACCGCGGGCACGGCTTTCGAAAGATCAATCCCTGCAGGGGGGTCCCAACTTAGCCCATAACAAGCTCTCACGGTCAACGAAGGAATAGACCTCCATCCAGGACCCACCGATCAGACTCGGTATCCCGGTACAACAAGATGATTCGACAGGTCAAAACTAGTCCAGCAACACCGCCCGAATGCGCCGACAAATCCCGATAGGAGCTGCACATATCTCTTTCTCAGGGCACACTCAGATGAGACTAGCTACGAGTAAAACCAACCCTCAAGTTTCCCCGAGGTGGCCCCGCAGGCAGCTCATTTCGGACCAACACTCAGAGGAGCACTGGCCCGTGGGGGGCTAAAATAAAGATGACCCTCGGGCTCCGGAAACCCAAGGGAAAAAGAGGCTAGGTGGCAAATGGTAAAACCAATGTTGGGCATTGCTGGAAAAGCTTTAATCAAGGCGAACTATCAAGGGGTTCCCATTATAGCCCAACCGCGTAAGGGACGCAACAATCCGGAAACATAACACCGATATGACGGAAACTAGGGCGGCAAGAGTGGAACAAAACACTAGGCGAGAGGCCGAGCCTTCCACCCTTTACCAAGTATATAGATGAATAAAGATAACATAGCAATATAATGATATCCCAACAAGTAAGTAAATGTTCCAACAAGGAACGGCTCCAAACTTCACCTGCAACTAGCAACGCTATAAGAAGGGCAGAGCAAAGCGGTAACATAGCCAATCAATGGTTTGCTAGGACAAAGGTGGGTTAGAGGCTCAATCATGGCAATTGGGAGGCTGACAAGCAAGTGGTAGGCATCGTAGCATTGGCAAAGCAAAAGAGCGAGCAAACTAGCATAGCAAAGATAGTAGTGATTTCAAGAGTGTGATCATCTTGCCTGCACAGTTGTCAGAATTGACTGGATCCTCAAAAGAAAACTCAACGGGCTCCTCGTTAGAGAACTCGTCTCCCGGCTCTACCCAACAACACAAACAAGCAACAAGGATACAATCAACCACGTGCAAGGGCAACCAATAAGATGCACAGATGATATGCTATGCGGGATGCGATGCGGGATGCAAAATGCAAGATGTAACAGGAAATGCATGAACCTGGCCTCAACTTGGAAACCCAAGTGCGCCACTGGATAGAGGGTAAGAAATCCCCTGAAAACGATATAAAGATCATGGCAATCGGAGCTACGGTTTGGAAATGGCAAGCGATTTACTAAACGAACTGATCTGCGATTTACAGCAAGTAGGCTACTAAATGCAACAAAATGAACATGCTACAGCCACCCAACATGAAAACAAATTGCATGGCAGTGATGTACTCAAGAAGCTTAACAAATCACCAGGACTGAGGCATAGGCAAACTCATCCATTAAGGGCTTCAAACAAGCATGGCAAAACTGAATAAGCAAAACAGATTTCAGACTTAGCGAAATTAACGTTAGTCTGAAATTTCAGACCACGATGCTCTCTTCGGAGCAGCAAAACAACATGAAGCAAAACCTGAACATGGCAAGTAAGAGGATGGCATGGAGCTACTCAACAAGCTTATCAAAACACCCAAAATGACCTGGGGCCAAAAGGGTTCACAAAATACTCTACCGAGCACACAACATCGATGAAACACAATCAGTTTTCAGACTTAGTGAAAACTGGGACATGCTGAAATAATAACTCACGGAGGCATGTAAACGAGCTCGATGCACTCACTACCGTGCAAGTCATGGCAAGGCAATAATATATCCATTAAGAAGGCACAAAATGCTAGCTAGAAATGGCAAGAACAAAGGCATAGCATGCATGGATCACTAGCAATAACTCCGGCAAAATTGCAAAAGAGTTCACGATCTGCCCAAATTAACAACTATGCAAAAGTTGAGCTCGATTGAGTCAACCTAGGGTGCTCCAACATAACAAGTAAAGACATAGATGGATTAAGCACAACAAGTATAACAAATCACTCGTACTGATCATCCTCAAAAGAGGCACGGATCACTAGGAAACAAGCTGGACATATAGCATCGTGAACTAAAACATTCCAGACTTAGTGATTTTCACAAAGTCCCTGAAATCAGTAAACTCAGGTAGCCCTCTTCGCAAGCTTGCACAAGACAACACACACATCCTAAAAATGCATGGGAGGCGCCTCTGGAAAGAAGACAACATGCTTAACAATTCATCCCAAAGGGGCACAGGCATATCATGCACGGATTAAACATGGCAAAAATGACAAAAGTGCATGATGAACTAACGGATCTGCAATTTAACTCACCATGCCTCCTTCCAACAGCATTTTGGGCACCAAGATGACCTCAAATGCAAATGATGCAATGGAATGAAATGATGTACTCGTCGAGACGAAGATTTTGACATATCATATGCCCAAATCGGAGCTACAGATGCGGAGATATAATGCGTCAAAGGTAGCATAAAAAATAGACGGGGGAGGGGAAAGTCAACCCCTAGGGTTTAAAAAATTCCAGATCTGAGATCTATGGGCACTGTAGCTCGGGGCACTGTAGCTCGGGACTCCGCCGATCCGGCGATGGCGGCGGCCTGAGCCGAGGGAGGCGGCGGCGAGAGGAGACGGACGGCGGGGCGAGCCGGCTAGGCCTCGGGGGCCAGCCTCGGGCCTCCCGGGCCTGGCGGCGGCGATGTGGGGCGTGGACACGTGGCAGGCAGCGGTTGGGCGAGGGGCGCGGCGGCGGACGCGTCCGGCTGGGGGCGGACGTGTCCGTCGGTGCGGGGAGGTTTTTTTTTTAAAACTAGGGTTGGACGGGGGAGAAGAAGAGATCCGAGATGGAGGGGTATTTATAGGCATAAGTGGAGCTAGGAGAGTCCAAATGAGGTGCGGTTTTCGCCCACACGATCGTGATCGAACGACCGAGACGATGGTGCTGAGTTTGGTGGGTTTTGGGCCAAAATGGAGGGGTGTTGGGCTGCACACACACGAGGCCTTTTCGGTCCCTCGGTTAACCGTTGGAGTATCAAACGAAGTCCAAATGACCCGAAACTTGACAGGCGGTCTACCGGTAGTAAACCAAGGCCGCATGGCAAGTCTCGGTCCAATCCAGAAATGTTTAATCCCCACACACGAAAGAAAGCTAGAAATGGCCACCGGAGGAGAACGAAGCGCCGGAATGCAAAACGGACAACGGGGAAAATGCTCGAATGCATGAGATGAACATGTATGCAAATGCAATGCACGTGATGACATGATATGAGATGCACGAAAACAAAACAACACGCGGAGACAAAGACCCGAACCCGAGAATTAAAGATAACTTAATGCCGGAAACGGCAAGAGTTGGAGTACAATTCGGGAAGGTTACATATGGGGCGTTACAACACTCCACCACTACGAAAAGATCTCGTCCCGAGATCTAGGACTGAAAGAACTCCGGGTACTCAGAACGGAGGTGATCCTCGCGTTCCCAGGTAGCTTCACGGTCGGAATGATGTGACCACTTGACTTTGAGAAATTTGATTGACTTGTTGCGAGTTTTGCGTTCAGTCTCTTCAAGGATTGCAACTGGGTGCTCACGGTAGGAGAGATCTTCTTGGAGCTCAATGTCCTCGAAGTTGACGGTGCGCTCAGGCGTCTTGAAGCACTTACGGAGTTGCGAGACGTGGAACACATCATGAACATTGGCAAAGGTTGCAGGAAGCTCGAGTTGATAGGCGAGGTCGCCTCTCTTGCTGACAATCTTGAAAGGCCCGACGTATCTGGGGGCAAGCTTCCCTTTGATACCAAAGCGACGAGTCCCTTTCATTGGAGAGACGCGGAGGTAGACATGATCTCCGATCTCGAAGGCCAAATCACGGTGCTTGCTGTCATAGTAGCTCTTTTGGCGAGATTGGGCTGCTTTGAGATTATCACGAATGACCTTGCACATTTCTTCTGCCTCTGTGATTAGGTCATTACCCAGCAGCTGACGTTCACCGGTTTCAGACCAGTTGAGAGGTGTACGGCACTTCCTACCATACAGAATTTCAAACGGAGCCTTGCCGGAACTTGCTTGAAAGCTGTTGTTGTACGAGAATTCAGCATAAGGAAGACAATCCTCCCACTTCATGCCGAAGGAGATAACACAAGCCCTGAGCATATCTTCAAGAATCTGGTTGACACGCTCGACTTGACTGCTTGTTTGAGGATGGAAAGCAGTGCTGAAGCGAATGTTGGTGCCCATGGCCTTCTGAAAAGAATCCCAAAACTTGGAGGTAAAGATGCTGCCACGGTCTGAAGATATCACTTGAGGAATACCGTGCAGAGAGACAATTCGAGAGGTGTAGAGCTCCGCCAATTGAGCTGCAGTGATTGACTCTTTGATAGGCAGGAAATGAGCCACTTTGGTGAGCTTGTCGATGACAACGAATATAGCATCATTGCCACGCTTGGACTTAGGAAACCCAGTCACGAAGTCCATTTCAATGTGGTCAAACTTCCATTCTGGAATGGCGAGAGGTTGGAGGAGACCTGCTGGCCTTTGGTGTTCTGCTTTCACTCTTCTGCAGACATCACATTCATTCACGAATTGAGCGATCTCGCGCTTCATTCGAGTCCACCAATAAGTTTGCTTCAAATCTTGATACATCTTCGTGCTCCCAGGGTGGATGGAGAGGAGAGAGTTGTGAGCCTCATTCATGATCACTTTATGAAGTTCACCTTTGGGCACAACAATTCGATCCTCGAAGAAGAGAGTGTCCTTGTCATCAAGTCGGTAGCACTTGTACTTGGACTGACTCTTTGCAATACCAATCTTCACCTTTTTCACCATAGCATCAAGAAGCTGGGCTTGGCGAATCTGGTCTTCCAAGGTAGGAGAAACTTGAAGGTTGACGAGGAAACCTTGAGGAACAACTTGCAGATTAAGTTTGCAGAAGGCTTCACAAAGCTCGGGTTAATAAGGCTTGAGAATCAGACTGTTGCAATATGCTTTCCTGCTCAAAGCATCAGCAATCACATTAGCCTTTCCTGGAGTATACTCGATACTCGGATTGTACTCTTGAATCATCTCGACCCATCGAGTCTGCCTGAGGTTGAGATTAGGCTGAGTGAAGATGTACTTGAGACTCTTGTGATCAGTGAAAATGTCCACTTTCCTTCCCAAGAGAAGATGTCTCCAAGTCAACAATGCGTGCACAACTGCCGCCAACTCGAGATCATGAGTGGGGTAGTTCTTCTCATTAGGCTTCAACTGGCGAGAGGTATAAGCAACAACTTTCTTCTCTTGCATCAGTACTGCACCTAGACCTTGGAGAGAGGCATCACAAAAGACCTCGTACGGCTTGGCTTCATCAGGCGGAGTTAGAACTGGAGCAGTGATCAATTTCTCTTTCAAAGCGTTGAAAGCGATATCATACTCCGGAGACCAAACGTACTTGACATGCTTCTGAAGAAGATTTGAGAGAGGCTTCGCGATCTTGGAGAAGTTTTCAACGAATCTTCGGCAATAACTTGCAAGACCGAGGAAGCTACGGAGTTGCTTCACATTCTGAGGAGGTTCCCAATTAACGATTGCAGACACCTTCTCAGGATCCACGGAAATGCCCTTGGCAGAGATAATATGACCAAGATAAAGAACCTCATCGAGCCAAAACTCACACTTGGAGAACTTGGCGTAGAATTGATGTTCCCTTAGCTTGTCAAGAACCAAACGCAAATGTTTGGCATGATCTTCCTTGTTCTTCGAGAAAACCAGGATATCGTCGAGATAGACCAAAACAAAGTCGTTGGTGTAGGGGTTGAAGATGAAGTTCATCATGCGAGAGAACGTCGGAGGAGCATTGGCGAGGCCAAAAGACATAATAGTGTCTTCATATGACCCATAGCTTGTTCTGAACGCCGTCTTTGGAATATCTTGTTCACGAATGCGAATTTGATGATAACCCATACGGAGATCAAGCTTGGAGAATACTTGGGCACCCTTGAGTTGTTCGAACAGCTCATTAATGTTGGGAAGTGGGTGTTTGTTCTTGATGGTCTTCTTGTTCAATGGACGATAATCAACACAAAGTCGGTCCGTTCCATCCTTCTTCTTCACAAAAAGAACACCACAACCCCACGGAGAAGTACTAGGCCGAATGAGACCCATTCTTTCTTGCACATCGAGTTGTTTCTTCAACTCCTTCAACTCTTTGGGGCCGAGCTTGTAGGGACGTTTGCACACGGGTTCCGTACCGGGCTCAAGTTCAATAACAAATTCAACCGGCCGGTTTGGAGGCATGCCTGGGAGTTCTTCAGGGAAGACATCTTCATACTCACAAACAACCGAAATCTGCGAAATAGCATCCAATTCACCCTTTTCATTGAGAGAGAACAACCGAATGGTATTATCCCGGGCAGCAAAAACAATTACTTCCTCAGACGAATGAGTCAGTTGAATCTGCTTGGCTGCGCAATCGAGGTGAGCTTTATGTTTAGTGAGCCAGTCCATCCCAAGAATAAGATCGATATCAGAATTGCCAAGAACCATTGGAGAAGCGAGGAACTTGAAATCACCCATCATGATAGAAATATCTGGAATCATCATAGTGGAACTCAGACGCTTCGCTGGAGAGACGACTTGCATAGCTCTAGGTAATGCCTTAGTGCTAAAATTGTTCTCCGATGCAAATGGGAATGACATGAAGGAATGCGATGTACCAGAGTCAAAAAGAACTTTTGCAGGAACATCGTTAACAGGAAGGTTACCCATGATCACATCTGACGAATCCTCTGCCTGAGCTGCATTCACCATATTGACCTTGGCGTGCTTGGGATTATGCTTGACCACAGCTGTACTTGCCGATCTGACAGGAGGAGGAGGAGGAAGACGCCTCTGGTTGAAACACTTGTTGGCATAGTGACCCTTCTGTTGGCACTTGTTGCACGTGACCTCAGAGAGCGGACGGTGGTACGGAGCACTCGATCTTGAAGCTTGAGACGAAGTCTTGTTCTGAAAGCCTGGGTTGGGTGGGTGGGACGAACCACTGCCACCTTTGCTCTTCTGCTGATACGGCTGACGGAACGGAGGAGGAGGAAGCCAATACTTCTGCTGCTTGGCCACTTGAGTAGAGGAAGAAGACGTAGTGTCTCTGACTCGCTTCCTGGAAGCATCACACCTGAGCTGAGCAGCCTCTTGCTTCAGTGCCATGTTGTAGAACTCATCGTATCTTAGCGGCTCGAAGAGGACAAGAGCGAGCTGAATTTCTTCACGGAGACCACCCCTGAACTGATAGATCATGCTCTTCTCATCAGGAACATCCTGCTTGGCAAAACGGGCGAGCTTCTGGAACAACTTATTGTAGTCATAGACAGACAAAGAGCATTGCTTCAGATTGCGGAATTCTTCACGTTTGCTTTCATTCACACTTTGAGGAATGTGATGAGCTCAGAAATCACGACGGAAATCATCCCAAGTGATCAAACGTCCACCTCTGGAATCCCGGTACTGCTGAAACCACTCTGTGGCCTGATCCTTGAGCTGGAAAGACGCGAACTTGACGAAATCTTCAGGTCTGACGTTGCTACATTCAAAATGCTTGCCCGGATCGACTAACCAATCATCAGCATCGGTAGCCTCAACGCAGTTGCTGAACGTCTTTGGACCATTTGCGAGGAACTGATTCAGAGTTGCAAATTGGTTCTGGTTGTTGCCTTGATTTCCTTGACTACTTTGATTCCGCTCTTGGATGATTTGCATGATCAGCTGAGTATTTGCATTAGTAGCAGCCATCACAGCCTGCCATGCTTCCGGAGGAGGCGGAGGTGGCGGAGGATCTTGATTCTGGTTCTGACTGGTGCTCTTAGCGGGAGCCATCCTGAAGAGGTTGACCACCATTAGCACACAAATAGAGAAATATTGAAGGTGAAACCAATGGAATGAAAATTGCAACACAAAGTCTTCACATCCGAACAAAATGAACGAATGCACTTCTCTTGAAGTGGTCACATATTCCTAAATTGCGAAGCCACGAAGAATCAGGTAGAAGAGGTACATCAACGAGGGATGGAATCAACATATGACGTCGAAGAAGAACGAATACCACAACTCGAAATAAAACCAAGGGTTGGCTTGCGGAATAAGCCGGAACAAACACATGATAGAAATTTCGTCCGAAGTGTTCGTGGTAGGACCTACACGGGCTCGACCGTACAGCACCATCATGTACAAGGCAGTGCACATGACATACGAAGCGTCCCCGAGTCAGCATAGCCAAGGACTCTTTAAGACACAACGAGGCCACTGTAAAATCGACCGTGAATAGGCGAACCACTAGACGTCGAACCCCAATTTCATATCACACATCTGTTGGAAAGATATCCTAAGGCTACTTGAATTCCCACCTATGAAACTCCCGAAACTTTTCGGTTATGCAATCAGGTGTTGGGGATACAGGGGAAGCATAATATCTCACCCAAGCTAGCAAATCCTACATCCAGCTACATCCATCCTTCAACACATAACCAAGAAACCTTCGGAAACCATCTATCTCAACCTTCGAAAAGCATCCGTTATACAAGTTATGGCGATACTCCCGAACTCCCGCCCCAGTACTGGGTGGCGTCGAGGTTATCTCACCAACGAACTGCATAAAGGAGATTTTCGATGTCGCGCACATATCTCAAGTATGCCAGAATTGCAACGATAGAATTATGATGACAACACCTCAGAGCTCAACTCCCCGGGACACTTCCACTAAACCCCTGACAGGAGGCACCAAGACAATATTCTCATCATAAGCCATCAGAACAAAACTAAGATACTCGCGTGATCCTAAAAAAAAATTTAGTGAAATTTGAGAAGAGAAGAGTCAAAACTCTACGTCAGGATGCCTTACCAAAGCGATGAGGAGACTGGGAAGTAAAAAGAATTCCTAAGCTCTCTGATATATAATTCCTAAGGACTCAAAACATTTTTCTAGACACAACTCGGCTGCTAGAAACGATCAAGCAATGGGGCTCCTAAGGTCGGGGAAGGCTCTGATACCAACTTGTAACGCCCTCGATGCGGCTATGTCTCCCACGTGTCGAGGCACGACTTAGAGACATAGGCGCATTGAAAGCAATGTCGCAAGTCGGGAATCATTACATGACCCATGTACATATATAATATAAAGGGCAAATAATATCATAGTTGGCTTACACTCGCCACGTCACATCAAAGTACATAAATAACATCCATCATACAATCACTCATGGCCCGACTACGGCGCCAAAATAGAAAAGACCCCCAACAAGCGACTAGGCCCTGAATCTAACCCCGAATAGGCACCACTACTGATCATCGGGAAAAGACACATAGTATCGCTGAGAGTCCTCGTCGTATTCCCACTTCAGCTCGAGCGCGCCATCTGGAGAGGTATCATCGGTCCCTGCATCTGGTGTAATAGTAATCTGTGAGCCACAAAGGACTCGGCAATCTCGCACCCTTGCGATCAAGACTATTTAAGCTTAATAGGTAGGAAAGGGGTAATGTAAGTGGAGCTGCAGCAAGCGACTAGCATATATGGTGGCTAACTTATTCGCAAAGGAGAGCGAGAAGAGAAGGCAAAGCACGAGCGGAAACTAAATAGAGCAGCCTACGCAAACATAACTCCAACGCCGTGTCCACTTCCCAGACTCCGCCGAGAAGAGGCCGTCACAGCAACACACTCGGTTGATTCATTTTAATTATTTAAGTTCAAGTTATCTACAACCGGACATTAACAAATTCCCATCTGCCCATAACCGCGGGCACGGCTTTCGAAAGATCAATCCCTGCAGGGGGGTCCCAACTTAGCCCATAACAAGCTCTCACGGTCAACGAAGGAATAGACCTCCACCCAGGACCCACCGATCAGACTCGGTATCCCGGTACAACAAGATGATTCGACAGGTCAAAACTAGTCCAGCAACACCGCCCGAATGCGCCGACAAATCCCGATAGGAGCTGCACATATCTCTTTCTCAGGGCACACTCAGATGAGACTAGCTACGAGTAAAACCAACCCTCAAGTTTCCCCGAGGTGGCCCCGCAGGCAGCTCATTTCGGACCAACACTCAGAGGAGCACTGGCCCGTGGGGGGCTAAAATAAAGATGGCCCTCGGGCTCCGGAAACCCAAGGGAAAAAGAGACTAGGTGGCAAATGGTAAAACCAATGTTGGGCATTGCTAGAAAAGCTTTAATCAAGGCGAACTATCAAGGGGTTCCCATTATAGCCCAACCGCGTAAGGGACGCAACAATCCGGGAACACAACACCGATATGACGGAAACTAGGGTGGCAAGAGTGGAACAAAACACTAGGCGAGAGGCCGAGCCTTCCACCCTTTACCAAGTATATAGATGAATAAAGATAACATAGCAATATAATGATATCCCAACAAGTAAATAAATGTCCCAACAAGGAACGGCTCCAAACTTCACCTGCAACTAGCAACGCTATAAGAAGGGCTGAGCAAAGCGGTAACATAGCCAATCAATGGTTTGCTAGGACAAAGGTGGGTTAGAGGCTCAATCATGGCAATTGGGAGGCTGACAAGCAAGTGGTAGGCATCGTAGCATTGGCAAAGCAAAAGAGCGAGCAAACTAGCATAGCAAAGATAGTAGTGATTTCAAGAGTGTGATTATCTTGCCTGCACAGTTGTCAGAATTGACTGGATCCTCAAAAGCAAACTCAACGGGCTCCTCGTTAGAGAACTCGTCTCCCGGCTCTACCAAACAACACAAACAAGCAACAAGGATACAATCAACCACGTGCAAGGGCAACCAATAAGATGCAAAGATGATATGCTATGCGGGATGCGATGCGGGATGCAAAATGCAAGATGTAACAGGAAATGCATGAACCTGGCCTCAACTTGGAAACCCAAGTGTACCACTGGATAGAGGGGAAGAAATCCCCTGAAAACGATATAAAGATCATGGCAATCGGAGCTACGGTTTGGAAATGGCAAGCGATTTACTAAACGAACTGATCTGCGATTTACAGCAAGTAGGCTACTAAATGCAACAAAATGAACATACTACAGCCACCCAACATGAAAACAAATTGCATGGCAGTGATGTACTCAAGAATCTTAACAAAACAC
Organism: Triticum monococcum; assembly: GCA_034509565.1. Lineage (NCBI taxonomy): Eukaryota > Viridiplantae > Streptophyta > Magnoliopsida > Poales > Poaceae > Triticum > Triticum monococcum. Next base: position 485,237,626 of record CM067843.1, read on the forward strand.
CAGGACTGAGGCATAGGCAAATTCATCCATTAAGGCCTTCAAACAAGCATGGCAAAACTGAATAAGCAAAACAGATTTCAGACTTAGCGAAATTAATGCTAGTCTGAAATTTCAGACCACGATGCTCTCTTCGGAGCAGCAAAACAACATGAAGCAAAACCTGAACATGGCAAGTAAGAGCATGTCATGGAGCTACTAAACAAGCTTATCAAAACACCCAAAATGACCTGGGGCCAAAAGGGTTCACAAAATACTCTACCGAGCACACGAACATCGATGAAACACAATCAGTTTTCAGACTTAGTGAAAACTGGGACATGCTGAAATAATAACTCACGGAGGCATGTAAACGAGCTCGATGCACTCACTACGGTGCAAGTCATGGCAAGGCAATCATATATCCATTAAGAAGGCACAAAATTCTAGCTAGACGTGGCAAGAACAAAGGCATAGCATGCATGGATCACTAGCAATAACTCCGGCAAAATCGCAAAAGAGTTCACGATCTGCCCAAATTAACAACTATGCAAAAGTTGAGCTCGATTGAGTCAACCTAGAGTGCTCCAACATAACAAGTAAAGACATGGATGTATTAAGCACAACAATCATAACAAATCACTTGTACTGATCATCCTCAAAAGAGGCACGGATCACTAGGAAACAAGCTGGACATATAGCATCGTGAACTAAAACATTCCAGACTTAGTGATTTTCACTAAGTCCCTGAAATCAGTAAACTCAGGTAGCCCTCTTCGCAAGCTTGCACAAGACAACACACACATCCTAAAAATGCTTGGGAGGCACCTCTGGAAAGAAGACAACATGCTTAACAATTCATCCCAAAGGGGCACAGGCATATCATGCACGGATTAAACATGGCAAAAATGACAAAAGTGCATGATGAACTAACGGATCTGCAATTTAACTCACCATGCCTCCTTCCAACAGCATTTTGGGCACCAAGATGACCTCAAATGCAAATGATGCAATGGAATGAAATGATGTACTCGTCGAGGCGAAGATTTTGACATATCATATGCCCAAATCGGAGCTACGGATGCGGAGATATAATGCGTCAAAGGTAGCATAAAAAAATAGACGGGGGAGGGGAAAGTCAACCCCTAGGGTTTCAAAAATTCCAGATCTGAGATCTATGGGCACTGTAGCTCGGGGCACTATAGCTCGGGACTCCGCCGATCTGGCAATGGCGGCAGCCTGAGCCGAGGGAGGCGGCGGCGAGAGGAGACGGACGGCGGGGTGAGCCGGCTGGGCCTCGGGGGCCAGCCTCGGGCCTCCCGGGCCTGGCGGCGGCGATGTGGGGCGTGGACACGTGGCAGGCAGCGGTTGGGCGAGGGGCGCGGCGGCGGACGCGTCCGGCTGGGGGCGGACGTGTCCGTCGGTGCGGGGAGGTTTTTTTTTTAAAACTAGGGTTGGACGGGGGAGAAGAAGAGATCCGAGATGGAGGGGTATTTATAGGCATAAGTGGAGCTAGGAGAGTCCAAATGAGGTGCGGTTTTCGCCCACACGATCGTGATCGAACGACCGAGACGATGGAGCTGAGTTTGGTGGGTTTTGGGCCAAAATGGAGGGGTGTTGGGCTGCACACACATGAGGCCTTTTCGGTCCCTCGGTTAACCGTTAGAGTATCAAACGAAGTCCAAATGACCCGAAACTTGACAGGCGGTCTACCGGTAGTAAACCAAGGCCGCATGGCAAGTCTCGGTCCAATCTGGAAATGTTTAATCCCCACACACGAAAGAAAGCTAGAAATGGCCACCGGAGGAGAACGAAGCGCCGGAATGCAAAACGGACAACGGGGAAAATGCTCGAATGCATGAGATGAACATGTATGCAAATGCAATGCACGTGATGACATGATATGATATGCACGAAAACAAAACAACATGTGGAGACAAAGACCCGAACCCGAGAATTAAATATAACTTAATGCCGGAAACGACAAGAGTTGGAGTACAATTAGGGAAGGTTACATATGGGGCGTTACAGTGGTGGCATTTGATTGGATACGAGGATATCTGGACTCTTGCAAAGTTTTCTTTGTTTGGTTTCAGTTTGCTGAAAAACAGACGTTTAGATCGCTCTGCGGATCAACGGGTACTGTGTTGGATGGCAAACTGTGCCCGAACAGCATGTTGCGGACAGATGCGGGTGATTTGAGGGTCCGCTTTGAAGATGCCTTTATCTTCTTTGTTCTGCAATGATGTTATGAATAGATTGATTTTTTTTCAAAAGAAGCTTTTTTACAAGATGCATTTCATTGCATCTATCTATTCTACTTATTAGGCCAACTTCAACAGGCGACCCCGTTTCGTCCGTCTCAATCCGTTTGGGTCAAAACGATAAATGGGACAGCCCAACGAGCGAGAGCAAGACCAAATCTTGTCCGCATTGTGTCCATCTCGACCCAAATCTAAAGAAAATCTAGGGTGGATTTGTGCCAAACCGGATAATGAATGGACGCGCACGCGGCTTCTCATTGTCCGCCCCGGTCCCGCATGCTGCCGCCCAACCACTTCCCACCACCCACACTGCACGCACGAGGTGGGCCCTCCTGTCGGACACCCCCCCCCCCCGAAACGTCCTTTTTAATGCCGAAGTCGTAGAACAGCCGTCCACATCCTCTTCCCCACGAGCTGAGCGCCCCCCCCCCCCCCCGCACCAACTTTATGTAGGTTTTCTTGTACCGCGGCATTGAAAATCTTTTGAGAACTAATAAATTCTTTAATGTTGCTCTCAGGTTTAGTAGGTACCCCATCATCATCATAGGAATAACCATAATTATTAGAGGAATTTCTGGGATACAGTCTAGCATTGAAATTCCCTCTATTAGCATTGTTGTTGAAATTATTTCTAGCGACAAAATTCACACCAATAGCATCATTATTTTGCTCAATAAAAGTAGATAGTGGCACATCATTAGGATCAACTTGAGCATTTTTGCTAATAAGCATATTCATAAGAGCATCCATTTTATCACTGAAAGTAGTAGTTTCTTTGACAGAGTTTACCTTCTTACCAGTTGGAGCTTGTTTGGTGTGCCATTGAGAATAATTTTTCATCATATTACCAAGAAGCTTTGTAGCCTCTCCCAATGTAATTCTCATAAAAGTACCTCCTGCAGCAGAGTCTAGAAGATTTCTCGGAACAAAGTTTAGCCCCGCATAGAAATTTTTCATAATGATCCATAAGCTTAAACCATGAATGGGGCAATTTATAATCATTAGTTTCATTATCTCTCAAGATTGTGCAACATGTTCTTGCTCAAGTTGCTTAAAATTCATGATTTGATTTCTAATAGAAATAATCTTAGCGGGAGGAAAATAGTTGGCAATAAAAGCATCCTTATATTTATCCCATGAATCAATATAAATTTGAGGCAAGGATAAAAACCAAGTTTTAGAACGGTCTCTTAGCGAGAAAAGAAATAATTTCAACTTAATAATATCATTATTCACATCTTTTTTCTTTTGCATATCACAAAATTCAGCGAAGATATTAAGATGAGATGCAACATCTTCATTGTGATTTTCAGAAAATTATTCTTTTATAACAAGATTTAGCAAAGCGACATTAATATCATATGACTCCGTACTAGTGGCGGGGCGTACAATTGGAGTACTAATAAAATCATTATTATTAGTATCTGAAAATCACACAACTTAGTGTTCTCTTGAGACATAGTGACCAAGCAAGCAAACGAGCAAACAAAAATATTTTTGTGTTTTTCGATTTTTAGAGAAGTGGAGAGAGATGAAAATGAGAGACAAAGGCAAATAAAAAGTAGAGCAAGTAGATGATAGTTTGAGTGAAGGTACGTAGTGATTTGATGACGTCTTCCCGGCAACGACGTCAGAAATTATTTCTGCTACTTGTGAGTTGCGTTAAGATTTTCCTCGAAGAAGAAGGGTGAAGCAATATAGTAGCTGATAAGTATTTTCCTCAATGAGAACCAAGATTTATCAAACTAATAAGAGAATCACACAAACCCTAATGAACAACACTTGCACACACAAAAGCAAACACTTGTACTCATCGTTGGCAAGAGGGTTGTCAATCCCCTTAAACTCGTTACTTGCAAGGATTAAATCTTGTAGTAGTAGATAGATAAATTGCAAAACAAAAGAAAAGTAAATAAATTACAGCAAGGTATTTTTGGTTTTTTATAATATGATTAAGTAGACTCGGGGCCATAGTTTTCACTAGAGGCTTCTCTCTCGAAACAATGTCATATGATGGGTAGACAAATTACTGTTGGGCAACTGATAAAAATGCGCATAGTTATGATGTTATTTATGACAATGATCATGTATATAAGCATCACGTCCGTGACAAGTAGACCGACTCCTGCTACTACTATTACTCCACCAATTGATCGATATCTAGCACGCATTTATTGTATTAAGTTCATGACAAATATAGTAACGTTGTAAGCAAGATGCCATGATATAGATAAAGTAAACACAAGCAATATGAATAAACTCCATCGTTTTACCCTTAATTGCAACAACACAAATACGTGTCTCGCTACCCTTTCTATCACTGAGTGAGGACACCGTAAGATTGAAGCCATCACAAAGCACCTATCCCGTTGAAGATAAATCAGTCTAGTTGGCTAAACCAAACAGATAGGTCGGAGAGAAATACGAAGTTATAACAATCATGCATAATAAAGTTCAGAAAATACTCAATTACTTTCAATGAATATTCTGATCATAAACCCACAATTCATCGGATCCCAACAAACACACCACAAAAGAAGATTACATCGGATAGAACTCCAAGAAGATCGAGGAGAACATGGTACTGTAGATCAAAGAGAGAGAAGAAGTCATCTACTCCCCCCGTTCCTAAATATTTGTCTTTTTAGAGATTTCAAATGGACTACCACATACAGATGTATATAGACATATTTTAGAGTGTAGATTCGATTATTTTGCTCCGTATGTAGCCACTTCTTGAAATCTCTAGAAAGACAAATATTTTGGAACGGAGGGAGTGGCTACTAGCTATGGACCCATAGGTTGGTCATGAACTACTCACGCATCATCGGTAGGGCAACAAGGTTGATTTAGTGGCCCTCCATGATCAATTCCCCCTCTGGCAGAGTACCGGAAAAGGCCTCCAGATGGGATCACGGAAGAATAGAAGCTTGCGGTGGCGAAAAAAGTGTTTCAGGTGTCTCTCTGCTGATTTGGGAATATTTGGGAATTTATAGAGGTGAAATTAGATTAAACGGAGTTGTGTGAGAGTCACGAGCTCAGAGGGCGTGCCTGGTGAGCTCATGGCTCTCCCGTAAGTCTTCTGGCCTCCTCTGAAACCTTCTAGGGTCCCTTCTGGTCCAAAATCACCATAAAGTTTCATCATGTTTGGACTTTGTTTGGTATTGATTTTCTGAAAAGTTAAAAATAAGCAAATAATAGGAACTGGCACTAGGCACTGAGTTAATAGGTTAGTCCCAAAATAATAATATAAAATAGCATATAAAGCATCCAAGATTGATAATATAATAGCATGAAAAAATTAAAATTATAGATGCGCTGGAGACGTATCACGCCGCCGGCTTCACCATTGCCCTGCGCAACGCAGCTACGTGGATCCGCCCGTGCGTGAAGGGGGATGACGGTGTCAAAACCGGCGGATCTCGGGTAGGGGGTCCCGAACTGTGCATCTAAGGCGGATGGTAACAGAAGGCAGGGGACACAATGTTTACCCAGGTTCGGGCCCTCTTGATGGAGGTAATACCCTACGTCCTGCTTGATTGTTCTTGCTGATATGAGTATTACAAGAGTTGATCTACCACGAGATCGTAGAGGCTAAACCCTAGAAGCTAGCCATGGTATGATTGTGTCTTGTCCTACGGACTAAACCCTCCGGTTTGTATAGACACCGAAGGGGGCTAGGGTTACACAGAGTCGGTTACAAGGGAGGAGATCTAAATATCTGTATTGCCTAGCTTGCCTTCCACGCCAAGGAGAGTCCCATCCGGACACGGGACGAAGTCTTCAATCTTGTATCTTCATAGTCTAACAGTCCGACCAAAGAATATAGTCCGGCCGTCCGGAGACCCCCTAATCCAGGACTCCCTCAGTAGCCCCTGAACCAGGCTTCAATGACGATGAGTCCGGCGCGCAATATTGTCTTCGGCATTGCAAGGCGGGTTCCTCCTCCAGATACTCCATAGAAGATTTTGAACACAAGGATAGTGTCCGGCTCTGCAAAACAAGTTCTGCATACCACCGTAGAGAGAATAACATTTCCACGAATCCAACCTGCTGACACGTTTCGACAACATGACATCATGTCACGGCCCGGTCTTTATTAAACCGTTTTTATCAACCAGCACCACACATATTGCGGGGCAGTTTTCTCGACACGTCTTGTCAAAGCAGAGATCGTGTCCCCCTTATTACGGGATTCTCATCAATGCGGACGCGGGAAACCCAACCACGCCATTACTTATGGCGCTTGGGGAATAAGAGGTTTTACCAAGCGAGGCGGGAGGCGCATCGCCTCTTCCGCCCTTATAGAGGGACAATAATTCACCCTCTTCACCCATACCTTCTTCCCAACTCATTCCATTCCGCTCAGGCTCCAACGCGCGAGCGTTCACCTCCTCTACCCACAAGAGGTCTGGATCCGAAGCAGGAGGCAAATGGATGGCCTCTACCGTCCGAGAGAAGGATATCAAAACGCTTTGGGAGGCCGGGTACCTGTCCAAGAAAATCTGCCACCGTCTCCCGACGGCGGGACAGATCGTCCCCACTCCGGAACCCCACGAGAGGCTTGTATTCCTCCCTCACTTTATCCACGGGCTGGGATTTCCCCTCCACCCATTCGTTCACGGTATCATGTACTATTATGGGATCCATCTTCACGATCTGTCCCCTAATTCCTTCCTCAACATCTCGACATTCATTGTCGTGTGCGAGGCTTTTCTCCGCGTTTCGCCACACTTCGGTTTATGGCTGAAGGTCTTTAATGTGAAGCCCAAGGTGGTGGGCGGCGAGCACGCCGAGTGCGGGGGCGCTATGGTGAGCAAGATGCCCAATGTCATATGGCCAACAGGAACCTTTAATGATTCTGTCAAGGAGTGGCAACAACAGTGGTTTTACATCACTGAGCCGAGAGGTAAGGAGCGGGCCGCTTGTCCCGAGTTTCAATCTGGCGCCCCTCTGCGGCTTACATCCTGGGTCAAGAAAGGACTGGATTGGTCCTCGTCCAACGAACTGTTGGTGCTCCAGTTGCGCGTTAAAGATATGAGAGATAAGAACATTGAACTCGTCGACTTAGTCCAGGTGATGTTAGTCCGCCGGTTACTACCTTGTCAACACCGGACTTGCAATCTATGGGAGTTTGATTCGGCTAGGCACCAAACCTTGCGAAGGCTCTTCGTCTCGTTGCACGAGGACATTTGGAAGGTGCTTTTTAAGTCCAGCAAATCATGGTCGGACTCCGCCGAAGACCGCGGGTACCAACTGTCCCGCCCTGCAAGTTCGGTGAGTTTATCAAACTTTTCCATCCACATGACCCAATGGAAGCGCTTGACGCGTGTTTATTCAACTTTCCCAGAGCTGGACGAAGAAGGCGGAGCGGATGCATTGTCCGGCCCCACTGCCCGAAGACCCGGCCATCCCACTTCTGACGAAGATGCTGGTTCCGGCGCCTTACAAGGTGCCGAAGAAGATGGCCGAGAAGGAGGCTAAAAGGACCCGGGGCGGCCTTCATTGTCATGGTACTTTGGGCACAATACCCTAGGGCTCTGATGCCCATTCCACCTTCGAAGAGGACGAAAAGGAGGAGGGAGATGAATCCCCTGCAGAGGGAAGAAGGAAGAGGACGGCCTCCGCATCCTTGGAGGCCGAACTACCCGAAAGAGGAAAGATTCCTCGTCAAGAGGAGTCTCCTGCCGCCGCCAACAGCGGCCCGGCATGGGATCCCAGGGCCCAGCCCCTGGTGAACTCGTGAGTATCTGAATATGTTTAAGCATCCGGACTCATTGATGAGGCTATGTACCTAGGGTAGGGTCATAGGCCTGACCTAGACACCTTCCCCTAGGACATCACCCTAAAGCCAGAATCATTCAAAGGGTACCATCACCCACTCGACCAGAGACGTTCCACTCGGAAGAATCAATGTCACTCGACCGTCGCAGAAGCCACTCGACGAGCAGAAGATCTAAAGCCACTCTACACCAACAACGGTCGAGAATTTACTTATAGGCTTAATTGTCATTTATAGCACTTAATGGCTAGCGTTACCACTAATGTTCCTCTCTTAATGTACATTGAACCATGTGTAACGGAGGGGAGCAGGGGTCCTGGCGCACTCTATATAAGCCACCCCTCCTCTGGGATAAAGGTTAACATCTTTTGTAAACACACACACACATATATAATCCAGTCGACCGCCACAGGGCACCGAGACGTATGGCTGTTACTTCTTCCGAGAAGGGTCTGAACTCGTAAAACTCGTGTGTACAACTACTCCATAGCTAGGATCTTGCCTCCTCATACCTACCCCCCATTCTACTGTTAGTCTTAGAACCGCGACAGTTGGCGCCCACCGTGGGGCAGGTGTCTTAGCAGTTTTATTGGAGAAGTTGTGATTCCTCCAATTCCCATCATCATGGTTTCCGGTGGAGGATTGGCTGAAGGCCGTGAGATCCGCCTCGGCGCACTCGTCTTCATTGCCGACGACTCCGCTTGGCTCCATGAGGCTCCACTCGACGTCGAGGCTCTCCCCGTCCGCGGGGCAACGCACTTCCGTGCGTGCGTTCGCGGCGTCCTTCTTCGAAAACCGTCGACTCCGTATCAATCGGCTCCTGTGGCAACCTCCCTCTCCGTTGTTCGCTGGCGCCAGCGATCCGCTTGGTCGCGGCTTCAGCGGTGGGTGAGGCACGCGGTGGCCCGCCAATCAGCCACCCCACAAATCGCGGCAATCAAGCCCGATGAAACTCTCTATGGCCTGTTCGATCTGTCGACTGGCTCCGTCGAGACTGCGTCCGATTGCGACAGCAGCGACCCCGCGGCGGAAGTGTGTATGGTCAATGGACCACGCAGTCCTCCTGGCTTCACCCGTGAAGGCAGTGACGATGGCGGTGGCGATCCGTCGCGTGCTCACGAGGAGTACCGCCCCAAACCCCTCTCTTCGCAGTAGAGGGAAGATCTTCGTCGCCGTAATATGGATGCACTTTACACTCCTATCATTGGAGAAACCCCCGAGGCCCAGGCCTTGGAGGAGGTGCGCCTGGCCAACTTGGCTGAGCGCACTCGACTGGAACCTCCATCGCGCACTCGACGAGCATGCTCGGCAGCGGATCCACGAGTCCAGTCGATGACAACTTTTTTTGCCTCCGACTCAGGTATACCAAACTCCGATCCAGAATCTCACAGCTGCAGCTAGAATAGCAGAGTCAATTCAACCTTCCCAGTCAGAAGCTGGCCGAGGTTTGATGCAGATCCGGGCTTTACTCCGGGCTGTGACGCCCCTGATTTGACCGTACACTAATCATACACGCAAACATGTACGATCAAGATCAGGGACTCACAGGAAAGTATCACAACACAACTCTACAAATAAAATAAGTCATACAGGCATCATATTACAAGCCAGAGGCCTTGAAGGCTCGAATACAAGAGCTCGATCATAGACAAGTTAGCGGAAGCAACAATATCTGAGTACAGACATAAGTAAACAAGTATGCCTTAAGAAGGCTAGCACAAACTGGGATACAGATCGACAGAGGCGCAGGCCTCCTGCCTGGGATCCTCCTAAACTACTCCTGGTCGTCGTCAGCGGGCTGCACGTAGTAGTAGTAGTAGTCGACGGTGGCGTCTGGCTCCTGGACTCTAACGTCTGATCGCAGCAATCGGGTATAGGAAAGGGGAAAAGGGGGAGAAAAGCAACCGTGAGTATTCATCCAAAGTACTCGCAAGTAAGGAGCTACACTACATATGTATGCATTGGTATCAAATGGAATAAGGGTATTATATGTGGACTGAACTGCAGAATGCCGGAATAAGAGGGGGATAGCTAGTCCTTTTGAAGACTACGCTTCTGGCCACCTCCATCTTGCAGCATGTAGAAGAGAGTAGATAGCAAGTTCACCAAGTAGCATCGTGTAGCATAATCCTAACCGATGATCCTCTCCTCGTCGCCCTGTGAGAGAGCGATCACCGGTTGTATCTGGCACTTGGAAGGGTGTGTTTTATTAAGTATCCGGTTCTAGTTATCATAAGGTCAAGGTACAACTCCGGGTCGTCCTTTTACCGAGGGACACGGCTATTCGAATAGATCAACTTCCCTGCATGGGTGCACCACATTTCCCAACACGCTCGATCCCATTTGGCCGGACACACTTTTCTGGGTCATGCCCGGCCTCGAAAGATCAACACGTCGCAACCCTATCTAGGCACAATAGAGAGGTCAACACGTCGGTCTAAATCCTATGGCGCAGGGGTCTGGGCCCATCGCCCATTGCACACCTGCACGTTGCGTGGGCGGCCGGAGAGCAGACCTAGCAACCTCCATTACAAAGGAAGTTGCGTTACGCGGTCCAACCCGGCACGCGCCGCTCAGTCGCTGACGTCACGAAGGCTTCGGCTGATACCACGACGTCGAGTGCCCATAATTGTCCCCGCGTAGATGGTTAGTGTGTATAGGCCAGTGGCCAGACTCAAATTAAATACTAAGATCTCGTTAAACGTGTTATCTTGAAATAACCGCGAACGCCGACCAGGGCCAGGCCCACCCCTCTCCTAGGTGGTCTCAACCAGCCCTGTCGCTTTGCCACAAAGATCCACACAAAGGGCCGTTGGGACAAAGGTCTTTTCAGCCCCCAATCCGTGAATCACTTGCGGGTGCTCCATGAGCCGACCTGACTTTAGTCACCACATGTATCATGTATAAAGTATATAGTATATACTCGTGATCACCTCCGAGTGATCACGGCCCGATAGTATAGCATGGCAGACGGACAAGAATGTAGGGCCACTGATGATAATCTAGCATCCTATACTAAGCATTTAGGATTGCAGGTAAGGTATCAACAGTTGTAGCAACAATGACAGGCTATGCATCAGAATAGGATTAACGAAAAGCAGTAACATGCTACACTAATGCAAGCAGTATAGAGGAGAGTAGGCGATATCTGGTGATCAGGGGGGGCTTGCCTGGTTGCTCTGGCAAGAGAGAGGGATCGTCAACACCGTAGTCGATCACAAGGGTACCGACAGCGGCCTTGGGGTTTACCGGAAAGAAGTAGCGGAGGGGAACACAATAAATAACAGAGCAATCAAGCATCACAAAGCATAACATGGAAATACGTTGTGCTAGAGGTGACCTACCGCAGTAGGAGGTGATACCGGCGAAGGGGGAAACATCCGGGAAAGTATCCCCTGCGTTTCGCGTTTTTCGGATAGATGAATTGGAGGGGGGAGGTTGCGTGTTTGCTATGCTAGGGCTGTGTATCCGTATTCGTCTCGTCGTTCTGAGCAACTTTCATAGATAAAACTTTATCATCGGAGTTACGGTTTATTTTATATGATTTATTGAAGTTTTAAATGTTTTTCTATTTTTTTCTAGAATTAATATTATTTCGAAATAAAAGAATAAAATGCTATGGGTACAAAGAGTGTGTACCCACAGAGGTGCATATGTGGCCGACAACGGGCCCAGTTGACTGGGTCAACTGCCCAGTCAGCAGAGGCTGACTGGTGGGCCAGTGCCCAGTCAGCAAAGCGACTGGGTCAACCTTACCCGCTGGAACAGTGGACGGGGCCCACCTGTTAGTGTCTCTAGCTCATTTTGTTACTAAAATAACCTAATTAAGTTAAATAGTTAGCAACCTTTTAATTAGATTAGTGAAAGGGCCCCACTAGTCAGTGGTTGGGGCCTGCCCAGTCATCACGTTGACTTAGTCAACCTGACCAACAGGCCCCTGGGACCCACTAGTCAGTGGCCCAGGGTGCGTCCCATGTCGGCCACGTCGGCACCGGCAGTTGTGGAGCTCCGACGAGCGCTCCCGCGGCGGAGACGCGCCGCATCTCGCCAGAATCTCGCTCTGATCACCGGATCGGTGCGTGCGTGGATGGGTTCGAACGTCCATGGCGTTCTGCGTCGTTTGGCAGCGGTGGCGGCTCGGGGGGAGCGCTCTGTAGCGGCGGGGGCAGAGGCGGTCGGCGGCGACAGGCGCGGCCAAGTAGGAGTGGGCACGGGCAGGGGAAGTCCGGGGCTCGGGGTAGTTGAGCGAGCTAGGCGACGGCTGGCGCGGGACGCGCGCAGGACGAGCGGGTGCGGCCGGGCGTCGCGGGGAAGTGGCAACATCGGTTGGCGTAGAGGCTGCAGCGAGCAGGTGGGGCGAGCACTGGAAGTGGCAGCGGCCAGTGGCGGCTATAGCCGCGGGCGGTGCGGGGCAAGCGCGGGGCGGAGGGACCGCGCGAGCAGCAGCGGGAGTTGGGCGCAGACGCGAGCGGCAGAGGACGCGCGTGGGCGCGATGACCCGGCCGGAGGCGCAAGCATGGCGGGACGACTATGGGCACGATGGGGAACAAACATCAAGCTCAAATCCGAGCTCGGGGAACAATGAGGAGGAGGCGGGGCTCACAGAGTAGTGCGAGGGGCAGCTCGGGGAGGATGGGGATGCTTCGGTTGGTGCAGGTCGACTGTGACGGCGGTGGATCGAGCGGCGGCATCGCAATCCGGCGCTAGGGTGGCTTCGGCCTTGAGCTAGTGGTCCAGGGAGACTAAGCAGACGCTGGCGGAGCTTCTGGACACGGCAGTTGGGTGCGGGGTCGACGGTCGCCTTGACGGAGTCCGACGAACGACGACGAAGACGCTCAGGATGGTGGGGGGAGAGGGCAATGCAAGGTGGGAGGGAAATGGAGGCGTCGAGTGGGACTACGGTTAGCCAGGGGGTCGGGGACGGCCTTGTAGTCGCGGGGGATGCGGGGGATTGCCGACACGTGGTCGATCCGCGACGTGGTCGGGCATACGGCGACCACCCATCCCCTGATGAGCAGTAGGAAGAAGAAGGAGGTGGGTATGGTGGCCTGGGCCGTTTGGTTTAATGGGCCAAGGTGCCCAGTAGGTTTAGGTCTTTTTTTTATTCCTTTCTCGGTTTCTTTTATTTCTTTACCGTTTTCATTTATAGTTTCTTTTATTTTAGTTTTATAAAATACCAAGTTAGCACCTAAATAAGTATTACTAGTTAGGCCACTGCCACAATTATTTTGACACACTGCTAATTTAGTTATAATATTATAACCTTATAAAAGACATTAATTTAATTGTTATAGCCAATCTTTCAGTTATTTTGGAGCAATTTGATATTACATAAAAATGTGGTATCTCCACCTTTACTACTTATGATTTATTTGTCACATTTAGACATTTTAGTTTTAAATTTTGAAGAACTTTTATTGTTTGCCTGATTTTTAATTTGAATTTTGAATCAATTTTGAACTAACGCGAGATTAACAACAGTAACCGAGGTGACGTGGCATCATTAGTAGAGTGTTACTGTAGCTTAACAATCCGGGCGTCACAAATCTCCTCCATTACAAGAAATCACGTCCCAAGATTTAAGAAGTGTATTAAGGGGGGGGAGACTAGGTTACGAAAGTCTAACGGATCTTCTTGGTCTTGGATGCTCTTCTTGAATAGGTCGATCCCTTACATTGACGTCTTCATTTCTCTGCTTCAGGTCATCACGGTGAAGTCATCCCTTTTGTTTGGGAATTCCAACGTACTTACGAATAGGTAAGGGGCAGCTCGGCTACGGCAGAATGCTTATGAGGGAAACAATCTGGGGTTAACCCATGAGTGAGCATAAGATTATCTCTCGAGTTGAACATATATAATACATCGAGAGTAAGGTACGAAGGTACAATGAGAGGGTCCAAGCGGATAGATAGCTGCTCAAAGTCTAAACCAGAGTGAGAAAGGGGTTCAGAGCAGCGAGAGTAAGTATTGCGTCTGATACCAGAATGGAGCACTAGGAATGTGGCTCATGAATTGCATACAAAGCCACGCACGAGGAATAACTTTGGGAACAGGGGGTGTACAGGAGAGTGCTACCTCTTAAGCTTGCGTTGGTTTTCCCCGAAGAGGAAGGGATGATGTAGTAGAGTAGCGTAAGTATTTCCCTCAGTTTTTGAGAACCAAGGTATCAATCCAGTAGGAGGCCAAGATCAAGTCCCTCGTACCTGCACAAAACGATAGCTACTCGCAACCAACGCGATTAGGGGTTGTCGATCCCTTCACGGTCACTTACGAGAGTGAGATCTGATAGATATAATATTTTTGGTATTTTTGGTATAAAGATGCAAAGTGAAAAGTAAAGGCAAAGTAAAAGGCAAAACAAGACTAAAGTGATGGAGATTGATATGATGAGAATAGACCCGGGGGCCATAGGTTTCACTAGTGGCTTCTCTCAAGAGCATAAGTATTCTACGGTGGGTGAACAAATTACTGTTAAGCAATTGACAGAATTGAGCATAGTTATGAGAATATCTAGGCATGATCATGTATATAGGCATCACGTCCGTGACAAGTAGACCGAAATGATTCTACATCTACTACTATTAATCCACTCATCGACCGCTATCTAGCATGCATCTGGAGTATTAAGTTAAAAACAGAGTAACGCCTTAAGCAAGATGACATGATGTAGAGAGATAAATTCATGCAATATGAAATAAACCCCATCTTGTTATACTCGATGGCAACGATACAATACGTGCCTTGCTGCCCCTTCTGTCACTGGGAAAGGACACCGCAATATAGAACCCAAAGCTAAGCACTTCTCCCATGGCAAGAACTACAAATCTAGTTGGCCAAACCAAACGGATAATTCGAAGAGACTTGCAAAGATAACCAATCACACATAAAAGAATTCAGAGAAGATTCAAATATTATTCATAGATAGACTTGATCATAAACCCACAATTCATCGGTCTCAACAAACACACCGCAAAAAGAAGATTACATCGAATAGATCTCCACAAGAGAGAGGGAGAACTTTGTATTGAGATCCAAAAAGAGAAAAGAAGCCATCTAGCTACTAACTATGGACCCGAAGGTCTGAGGTAAACTACTCACACTTCATCGGAGAGGCTATGATGATGTAGAAGCCCTCCGTGATGACGGCCCTCTCCGGCGGAGCTCCGGAACAGGCCCCAAGATGGGATCTCGTGGATACAGAAAGTTGCAGTGGTGGAATTAGCTTTTTGGCTCCTTGTTCTAATCGTTTGGGGGTACGTAGGTATATATAGGAGGAAGGAGTACATCGGTGGAGCACCGAGGGGCCCACGAGGCAGGGGGCACCCCCCACCCTCGTGACCGCCTCTTTGACTCCTTGGAGTAGGGTCCAAGTCTCCTGGATCATGTTCGGTGAGAAAATCACGTTCCCAATGGTTTTATTCCATTTGGACTCTGTTTGATATTCCGTTTCTTCGAAACACTGAAATAGGTAAAAAACAGCAATTCTGGGTTGGGCCTCCGGTTAATAGGTTAGTCCCAAAAATAATATAAAAGTGGAAAATAAAGCTCCATATTGTCCAAAACAGTAGATAATATAGCATGGAGCAATCAAAAATTATAGATACGTTGGAGATGTATCAGGCATCCCCAAGCTTAATTCCTGCTCGTCCTCGAGTAGGTAAATGATAAAAAAAGAATTTTTCATGCGGAGTGCTACTTGGCATAATTTCAATGCAAATCTTCTTAATTGTGATATGAGTATTCAGATTCGAAAGATTCAAGACAAAAGTTTATATTGACATAAAAATAATAATACTTCAAGCATACTAACAAAGCAATTATGTCTTCTCAAAATAACTTGGCCAAAGAAAGTTATCCCTACAAAATCATATAGTCTGGCTATGCTCTATCTTCACCACACAAAGTATTTAAATCATGCACAACCCCGATGACAAGCCAAGCAATTGTTTCATACTCTAACTTTTTCAAAAAAAAAAAATCAATCTTCACGCAATACATGAGCGTGAGCCATGGATATAGCACTATGGCTGGAATAGAATGGTGGTTGTGGAGAAGACAAAAAGGAGAAGATAGTCTCACATCAACTAGGCATATCAACGGGCTATGGAGATGCCCATCAATAGATATCAATGTGAGTGAGTAGGGATTGCCATGCAACGGATGCACTAGAGCTATAAGTATATGAAAGCTCAAAAAAGAAACTAAGTGGGTGTGCATCCAACTTGCTTGCTCATGAAGACCTAGGGCAATTTGAGGAAGCCCATCATTGGAATATACAAGTCAAGTTCTATAATGTAAAATTCCCACTAGTATATGAAAGTGATAACATGAGAGACTCTCTACTATGAAGATCATGGTGCTACTTTGAAGCACAAGTGGTAAAAGGATAGTAACATTGTCCCTTCTCTCTTTTTCTCTCATTTTTTTATTTTTTATTTGGGCCTTTTCTCTCTTTTTTGTGGCCTCTTTTTTTTATTTGGGCTTCTTTGGCCTCTTTTATTTATTTTTCGTCCGGAGGCTCATCCCGACTTATGAGGGAATCATAGTCGCCATCATCCTTTCCTCACTGGGATAATGCTCTAATAATGATGATCATCACACTTTTATTTTTCTTACAACTCAACAATTACAACTCGATACTTAGAACAAAATATGACTCTATATGAATGCCTCCGGCAGTGTACCGGGATATGCAATATGACAATGATGAATGTGTCATGATAAACGGAACGGTGGAAAGTTGCATGGCAATATATCTCGGAATGGCTATGGAAATGCCATGATAGGTAGGTATGGTGGCTGTTTTTATGAAAGTATATGGTGGGTGTATGATACCGGCGAAAGGTGCGCCGTATTAGAGAGGCTAGCAAAGGTGGAAGGGTGAGAGTGCGTATAATCCACGGACTCAATATTAGTCATAAAGAACTCATACTTATTGCAAAAATCTAGAAGTTATCAAAGCAAAGTATTACGTGCATGCTCCTAGGGGGATAGATTGGTAGGAAAAGACCATCGCTCATCCCCGAGCGCCACTCATAAGGAAGACAATCAATAAATAAATCACGCTCCGACTTCATCACATAACGGTTCACCATACGTGCATGCTACGGGAATCACAAACTTTAACACAAGTATTCTTTAAATTCACAACTACTCAACTAGCATGACTCTAATATTATCACCTCCATATCTCAAAACAATTATCATGCTTCAATCTTTTCTTAGTATTCAACACACTGAAAAGAAAGTTTCACAAATCTTGAATACCAAGCATATTATTATTAAGCAAATTACCATGCTATTAAGAGACTCTCAAAATAATTTAAGTGAAGCATGAGAGATCAATAGTTTCTTTAAAACAAATCCACCACTGTGCTCTAAAAGATCTAAGTGAAGCACATAGAGCAAAATTATAATGCTCAAAAGATATAAGTGAAGCACATAGAGCAAAACTACATAGCTCAAAAGATATAAGTGAAGCACATAGAGTATTCTATCAAATTTTAATTCATGCATGGCTCTCTCAAAAGGTGTGTACAGCAAGGATTATTGTGGCATACTAAATCACAAAGCCACAAATAATACAAGACGCTCCAAGCAAAACACATATCATGTTGGTGAATAAAAATATAGCTCCAAGTAAATTACCGATGGAAGTGGACGAAAGAGGGGATGCCTTCCGGGGCATCCCCAAGCTTTGAATTTTTGGTGTCCTTGGATTATCTTGGGGGTGCCATGGGAATCCCCAATCTTAGGCTCTTGCCACTCCTTGTTCCATAATCAATCACAAGAATTCACCCAAAACTTGAAAACTTCACAACACAAAACTTAAAGTAGAAAACTCGTGAGCTCCGTTAGCGAAAGAAAACAAAAGACCACTTCAAGGTACTGTAATTAACTCATTCTTTATTTATATTGGTGTTAAACCTACTGTATTCCAACTTCTCTATGGATTATAAACTATTTTACTAACCATAGATTCATTAAAATAAGCAAACAACACACGAAAAACAGAATCTGTCAAAAACAGAACAGTCTGTAGTAATCTGTAGATAGCGCAAGATATGGAACCCCAAAAATTCTAAAATAAATTTCTGGACGTGAGGAATTTGTCTATTAATCATCTGCAAAAATAATTAACTAAATAGCACTCTTCAAATAAAAATTACAGCAGTTCTCGTGAGCGCTAAAGTTTCTGTTTTTTACAGCAAGTTCAACAAGACTTTCCCCGAGTCTTCCCAACGGTTCTATTTGGCACAAACACTAATTAAACACAAAAAACACAACCAAAACAGAGGCTAAATAATTTATTTATTACTAAGAAGGAGCAAAAATCAAGGAAAAGAACAAAATTGGGTTGCCTCCCAACAAGCGCTATCGTTTAACGCCCCTAGCTAGGCATAAAAGCGAGGATAGATCTAGGTGTTGCCATATTTGGTAGGCAATTCTTTGATGAGGCATCTATTTCCCTTAGGAATTTCTTTCTTTCTAGTGATTATTAAACTTTTAGGCACAAGATCGAAAAATTCATTTGTAGCAATTGGTTCCTTAATGATATCAAAAAGATTGGGATGAATACTTATACATTTAAGATCCGCAGTTTCCTTAGATGATTCACCCTTATTTTTAGGAAATACATAAGCTTGGCAATTTTAGTAGGAGGACTTGGAGTATTCTTTACGGAAGAAAAAGCGGTTCCCAAGTTTGTAATGATACCCTCAAGTTTATCAATTCTAGTAGAATCTAAGTTCATCTTCTCATTAACTATGTGTTCCTTTTCCTTAATATTTTTCAAAGTCATTCCTACCTTAGATCCATATTGAGTAATTTGATTGTGGATCTTTTTATGTAGATTTTCAAATAATTCAATAGTAGCAACTTTATTTTCAATAATTTCAAGTCTTTGCATAACATGCTCCAAAGTTAACATGGTTCCATTAACCAAGAGAGGTGGTGAGCCAAATAAATCTAACATAGCATTATAAGAATCAAAAGTATGGCTACCCAAGAAGTTCCCTCCGGCAATGGTATCGAGGATATATCTATACCAAGGATTAACACCTACATAAAAATTGCGGAGAAGGACTAAGGTAGATTGCTTCCTGGTAGATCTATTTTGAGCATTGCAAATTCTATACCAAGCATCTTTTAGATTTTCTCTCTCCCTATGTTTAAAATTTAGAACTTCACTCTCGTGAGACAACGGAGAAGATATGAGACTAGTCATGACGACAAGCAAACGAAAAGGCAAGCGGAAAGGAGAGGGAGGATAGAGAGAGAGAGGGTGAATAAAACGGCAAGGGTGAAGTGGGGGAGAGGAAAACGAGAGGCAAATGGCAAATAATGTAATGCGAGAGATAGAGATTGTGATGGGTACTTGGTATGTTGACTTTTTGCGTAGACTCCCCGGCAACGGCGCCAGAAATCCTTCTTGCTACCTCTTGAACTTGCATTGGTTTTCCCCGAAGAGGAAGAGATGATGCAGCAGAGTAGCGTAAGTATTTCCCTCGGTTTTTGAGAACTAAGGTATCAATCCAGTAGGAGGCCACGCTCAAGTCCCTCGTACCTGCACAAAACGATAGCTACTCGCAACCAACGCGATTAGGGGTTGTCGATCCCTTCACGGTCACTTACGAGAGTGAGATCTGATAGATATAATATTGTTGGTATTTTTGGTATAAAGATGCAAAGTAAAAAGTAAAGGCAAAGTAAAAAGAAAAACAAGAATAAAGTGATGGAGATTGATATGATGAGAATAGACCCCGGGGCCATAGGTTTCACTAGTGGCTTCTCTCAAGGGCATAAGTATTCTATGGTGGGTGAACAAATTACTGTTGAGCAATTGACAAAATTGAGCATAGTTATGAGAATATCTGGCATGATCATGTATATAGGCATCACGTTCGTGACAAGTAGACCGAAATGATTCTGCATCTACTACTATTACTCCACTCATCGACCACTATCCAGCATGCATCTAGAGTATTAAGTTAAAAACAGAGTAACGCCTTAAGCAAGATGACATGATGTAGAGAGATAAATTCATGCAATATGAAATAAACCCCATCTTATTATCCTCGATGGCAACGATACAATACGTGCCTTGCTACCCCTTCTGTCACTGGGAAAGGACACCGCAATATAGAACCCAAAGCTAAGCACTTCTCCCATGGCAAGAACTACCAATCTAGTTGGCCAAACCAAACGGATAATTCGAAGAGACTTGCAAAGATAACCAATCATACATAAAATAATTCAGAGAAGATTCAAATATTATTCATAGATAGACTTGATCATAAACCCACAATTCATCGGTCTTAACAAACACACAGCAAAAAGAAGATTACATCGAATAGATCTCCACAAGAGAGGGGGAGAACTTTCTATTGAGATCCAAAAAGAGAGAAGAAGCCATCTAGCTACTAACTATGAACCCGAAGGTCTGAGGTAAACTACTCATACTTCATCGGAGAGGCTATGATGATGTAGAAGCCCTCCGTGATGACGGCCCTCTCCAGCGGAGCTCCGGAACAGGCCCCAAGATGGGATCTCGTGGATACAGAAAGTTGGGGCGGTGGAATTAGGTTTTTGGCTCCTTGTTCTGATCGTTTGGGGGTATGTAGGTATGTATAGGAGGAAGGAGTGCGTCGGTGGAGCACCGAGGGGCCCATGAGGCAGGGGGGCGCGCCCCCCATGCTCGTGACCGCCTCTTTGACTCCTTGGAGTAGGGTCCAAGTCTCCTGGATCATGTTCGGTGAGAAAATCATGTTCCCGAAGGTTTTATTCCGTTTGGACTCCGTTTGATATTCCGTTTCTTCGTAACACTGAAATAGGCAAAAAAACAGCAATTCTGGGCTGGGCCTCCGGTTAATAGGTTAGTCCTAAAAAAATAATATAAAAGTGGAAAATAAAGCCCAATATAGTCCAAAACAGTAGATAATATAGCATGGAGCAATCAAAAATTATAGATACGTTGGAGACGTATCAGAGAGTCGGGTTTCGATCTTGTGGAACTGTGGGTTATGGGCCCACCATGTGGTTAAAAGTAGGAAGGTCGGTGACATCTTGCATGATCATGTAAGCAAGGCATGTCAGAGGATAGTCTGTCGGTCATGTTGGCAACAACATCGGTACCAAGGGCGAGGGACGAAGAGAACCATTTTCCTGCTCGTTGAACGAGGCGAACCAGTAGGCAAAGTTCTCATCCATCGGTGGTTACTGGAATGTCATCAACAAAAGTAACATGGTCTTTCTGACAGAATTGTACACTCAGAAGTTTACATAAGCAGGTGAATATTACTACTTAGATCATATAGAACACCAGAAAGGTCAAACAAACCAATGGAAAGGAAAATGTGATCATCAGGTTAAACAGAACAATGGAAAGGGAAAATGTGTTTAAACACATATTTCCGGGGTATATCCTTCCCAAGGACAAGCAGAGCATGATATCCATGATAGGATATAATGTAGAAAACCCTTTAGGAAAGGGGAAAGAAATATCATGACATTACCCATACAACGGTGTTTGGGGTAATTGAGCAAGAAACATTTAACATTGGGCTTCAGGTGATTTTGTTGAAAATCAGAGTACCACAGACATGCTTCGAGATAGCATTGACATGGCCATCAAGTAAGGGTCATAATTTGGATGCACAAAGGATCCATCAGGAACAACTTATAGAATAAGTCTTATGATTTCCTCATGGAAGAATCGCTAACCTTGCTAAGAAGGGAACTATAACAATAGGTCCTCCGGTCAAGTGTGCTAGGCACGACATCATCTTATCGAGTCAAATACTAATGTTATAACTCCTGGAAATATGTTCCAACCATCATATCTAACCGGGTTTCAAATCTGATTGGTGTCAGGATACCTCAGACTCAGGATGTCTGAGAAGCAAAGGTGCAATACAATTTGACGGGATGACATTGTAAGATTCCCGGGAAATGAACTATGGCAGTAAGTTCCAAAACAAGAGTTCATCATTAAACAAATGATAGGATGAGGAGGTGGCTGATGGTCTCAGCGACAATTCATCGAGATTTCCAACAAGATGGATTTCCACAATTATGTGAACAAGAAGATACATTTGTCAAAACAGATGGTATAATGGTGTATGCTCGAGGAAAACATACTCAATTAAACATTGGTTGAAAGGTGCACCCGATATATGGGCTTAGGTAGCATGATCAATGTTAGAATGGTGATTCGATAACCATTGGTCTAAGAATGAAATATCGACCATTAACTTAAAGGCAATAGGTTGCTAGAGATGTTAAATTCTCACAACATAGTTCACTCAACACGGGTACTAAGAAAAGAATGGTGATAGCAAGAAGCATCATTGTATCAAGAATTTCTTCAGAAGTGGTGAAATTCTCACGACATTCTTGACATAAGAGATGGTAATACTCCAAGGTAAAGAAGAATAATTGCTGGATAGCAAGGAACTCAAGGTATAACACAAAACACGAATAAGTTTGTGTTGGAGGGAAATCAATAAAGTGGTCGATGATAACACAGATCATCGAGGGCAAGGATGGTATTTCTCATAATGAACTCAATTGACATCCTAGAAGAGCTCAGAATGCCGATGATGATCACGACACAATTGTTGAGAGATTTCATGAAGATGTAATCGGTCAGCGATGACATCAAGCCAAAGGAATGATGAAGCTAAAGGTTATTGAACCCAAGGGTATGACACAAACTCGAAACCAAGCTCGTTGTTTAAGGCAATTGGTATGATGAGGAAGATTGATGTAAGCTTAGCTCATCATCGGAAGTTGTGCTCCGAGAATAAGGACCAGGTAGCACAGTTAAAATCATCATAGTAATGATATAGCCAAATAGGGTAGGAAGGACATGATCGGGTACAAACTTGTAAGCAAAGAAGATTTATAATAGTTATTGAATCGTAGTGTGGAATCGGTTCAGTTATCGGTCTTTGAGTGTTTAATAACTCAGAGCCCGTGAAAAATTGGAATCAGTGAGAATGTAGTACTTGATGAAGAACTCATAAGAGGTTATGTAGTACTTGATATTATCGAGGTATCATGGTGTAATACTCGACGGAAGATCAAAGTAAAAGTTGGACTGGTGTATTGATCCACAGAAGACAAGTGCTTAAACTTGCCCGTGAAATGGGGTCAAAGAAGAACATATGGTCGAAACCATGATTGCAAAAGGCCAGATCCCAGATATAAGAACTTATACCAAGGGAAAAATTTAATTTAAGAGAAGCTTTAATGATAAGATCTACATCATGTCCATGGGCATGAACACAAAGTTCAAGGTCGACTCCCACTTCTTCAATGCATAATCTTTCATTCACTGCTCTAGATAAAAATGATTCCAGTGTCAAAACCTACCTGGTGAATTACCAGAGGAGTATGACCCATGAAAACTTTTGGGTTCACACAGATTAAGAAAGGCATAGGTTCAACCCGTCAGGGTATCATGGAAACATATTCCACAAGCTTCAATCGTAAATACCACCAGCTCGAAAACAGAGCATGGTTGAGAAAACAGAGGATGCAATTTAACAATGGCATTATATACCCATGGAAAGGCTCACAAGGTTATTGAATATGCAGAGCACTGTCGGATAAAGTCCAACAAAGGATCTGATAGTCCATAACGGAGCTGATGTGAGCATCGGCACACAATCAGAAGAAGAAACAATGCAAGGAGATCAGATTATAGAAACAACTAACTAACTCAAAGCTCAAATGCAAAGGAATTATGAATTCCAAGACAAGGGATCAGGAGTAATGCTCTGATTAGGGATGGATAAGTTGAATAGCCTTAGGGGTACAATCGATGGCAAAATTTGATTGGTCGAGATCCAGCTCATGTTTACCATGACGTCTGAGTCAGGAGGATGAATTCTAGGATCTGATTCAGGATTGCGTGCATTCGCAACATATTGAATGAAGGGACTCGAAATGACAGTGACAAGGTATGTCAACGGAGATTGCTAGAAATATGGAATTAACCATAGTTCCGAAAGGCAAGGAATTCAGGAGCAATAGGCTACTGAGGATTTTCAGAAAACCGAATAGTATTTCGAAGACTTTTATGAAATACAAGAATCAACTGGGGATGAGAGGATACTCGATAAGTGTAATAAATTATCTGTAGGGGTATCTAGGTGGCAAAGATCTACAAGACAGTGGCACAAGGGATTCTTAAAAGTCGGAGAACAATTCGATGTATTCTGTAAATAACAAGAGCAATTGGGAGTAATAGTATGAATGACAAGTGTATGTCATTATCCATATGGATATATCGGTAGTAGGGAATAGAAAAGGCAGATGGCACAAGGTTCTTGGGAATGATCGAAGAGTATCTTCAAAATCTTTTGGTGTGGTAGGCGATCATCTATGATAAGGGGCTCTCTGGGAGAAGTAGTTACGAGAACCTAGAGTCAGATTTAGTAAAATCATTTAACCCGAATAGAAGAGAGATCAGAGTCCCAGAGTATAGTCGAGGAATAAAAGATCCTAATACCACCCAATGGCGACGTGGGCCCGTAAGACACACAGCCCTGTTAGTAAAAAGTTTTGCAATGTCTAGACTCAACTTCGGCCAGGGAGTGTGGAAGGGGGATTCCTACAGGCAGTCGGCTCTGATACCAACTTGTGACGCCCCCGATATGACCATACACTAATCATACACGCAAACGTGTACGATCAAGATCAGGGACTCACGGGAAGATATCACAACACAACTCTACAAATAAAATAAGTCATACAAGCATCATATTACAAGCCAAAGGCCTCGAAGGCTCGAATACAAGAGCTCGATCATAGACGAGTCAGCGGAAGCAACAATATCTGAGTACAGACATAAGTAAACAAGTATGCCTTAAGAAGGCTAGCACAAACTGGGATACAGATCGAAAGAGGCGCAGGCCTCCTGCCTGGGATCCTGCTAAACTACTCCTGGTCGTCGTCAATGGGCTGCACGTAGTAGTAGGCACCTCCCGAGTAGTAGTAGTCGTCATCGACGGTGGCGTCTGGCTCCTGGACTCCAACGTCTAATCGCAGCAATCGGGTATAGGAAAGGGGAAAAGGGGGAGAAAAGCAACCATGAGTACTCATCCAAAGTACTCGCAAGCAAGGAGCTACACTACATATGTATGCATTGGTATCAAATGGAATAAGGGTATTATATGTGGACTGAACTGCAGAATGTTGGAATAAGAGGGGGATAGCTAGTCCTTTTGAAGACTACGCTTCTGGCCACCTCCATCTTGCAGCATGTAGAAGAGAGTAGATAGCAAGTTCACCAAGTAGCATCGTGTAGCATAATCCTAACCGATGATCCTCCCCTCGTCGCCCAGTGAGAGAGCAATCACCGGTTGTATCTGGCACTTGGAAGGGTGTGTTTTATTAAGTATCTGGTTCTAGTTGTCATAAGGTCAAGGTACAACTCCGGGTCGTCCTTTTACCGAGGGACACGGCTATTCGAATAGATCAACTTCCCTGCAGGGGTGCACCATATTTCCCAACACGCTCGATCCCATTTGGCCGGACACACTTTCATGGGTCATGCCTGGCCTTGGAAGATCAACACGTCGCAGCCCTACCTAGGCACAATAGAGAGGTCAGCACGCCGGTCTAAATCCTATGGCGCAGGGGTCTGGGCCCATCGCCCATTGCACACCTGCACGTTGCGTGGGCGGCCGGAGAGCAGACCTAGCAGCCTCCATTACAAAGGAAGTTGCATTACGCGGTCCAACCAGGCGCGTGCCACTCAGTCACTGATGTCACGAAGGCTTCGGCTGATACCACGACGTCGAGTGCCCATAACTGTCCCCGCGTAGATGGTTAGTGCGTATAGGCCAGTGGCCAGACTTAGATGAAATACCAAGATCTCGTTAAACGTGTTATCTTGAAATAACCGCGAACGCCGACCAGGGCCAGGCCCACCCCTCTCCTAGGTAGTCTCAACCTGCCTTGTCGCTTTGCCACAAAGATCCACACAAAGGGCCGTTGGGACAAAGGTCCTTTCAGCCCCCAATCCATGAATCACTCGCGGGTGCTCCACGAGCTGACCCGACTTTAGTCACCACATGTATCATGTATAAAGTATATAGTATATACCCGTGATCACCTCACGAGTGATCACGGCCTGATAGTATAGCATGGCAGACGGACAAGAATGTAGGGCCACTGATGATAATCTAGCATCCTATACTAAGCATTTAGGATTGCAGGTAAGGTATCAATAGTTGTAGCAACAATGACAGGCTATGCATCAGAATAGGATTAACGGAAAGCAGTAACATGCTACACTAATGCAAGCAGTATAGAGGAGAGTAGGCGATATCTGGTGATCAGGGGGGCTTGCCTGGTTGCTCTGGCAAGAGAGAGGGGTCGCCAACACCGTAGTCGATCACAAGGGTACCGACAGCGGCCTCGGGGTTTACCGGAAAGAAGTAGCAGAGGGGAACACAATAAATAACAGAGCAATCAAGCATAACAAAGCATAACATGGAAATACGTTGTGCTAGAGGTGACCTAACGCAGTAGGAGGTGATACCGACGAAGGGGGAAACATTCGGGAAAGTATCCCCTGTGTTTCGCGTTTTTCGGACAGATGAATTGGAGGGGAAAGTTGCTTGTTTGCTATGCTAGGGATGTGTGGCAGACGAACGGGCTGCGTATCCGGATTTGTCTTGTCGTTCTGAGCAACTTTCATATATAAAACTTTTTCATCGGAGTTACGGTTTATTTTATATGATTTATTGAAGTTTTAAATGATTTTCTAATTTTTCTAGAATTAATATTATTTCGAGATAAAAGAATAAAATGCTATGGGTACACAGAGTGTGTACCCACAGACGTGCATATGTGGCCGACAGCGGGCCCAGTTGACTGGGTCAACTGCCCAGTCAGCAGAGGCTGACTGGTGGGCCAGTGCCCACTCAGCAAAGTGACTGGGTCAACCTTACCCGCTGGAACAGTGGACAAGGCCCACCTATTAGTGTCTCTAGCTCATTTTGTTACTAAAATAACCTAATTAAGTTAAATAGTTAGCAACCTTTTAATTAGATTAGTGAAAGGGCCCCACTAGTCAGTGGCTGGGGGCCTGCCCAGTCATCACGTTGACTTAGTCAACCTGACCAACGGGCCCTTGGGACCCACTAGTCAGTGGCCCAGGGTGCGTCCCATGTCGGCCACGTCGGCACCGGCAGCTGTGGAGCTCCAACGAGCGCTCCCGCGGCGGAGACGCGCCCCATCTCGCCGGAATCTCGCTCCGGTCACCAGATCGGTGCGTGCGTGGATGGGTTCGAACGTCCGCGGCGTTGTGCGTCGTTTGGCGGCGGTGGCGGCTCGGGGGAGCGCTCTGTAGCAGTGGGGCAGAGGCGGTCGGCGGTGATAGGCGCGGCCGAGTAGGAGTGGGCGCGGACAGGGGAAGTCCGGGGCTCGGGGTAGTTGCAGCGAGCTAGGCGACGGCTGCCGTGGGACGCGCGCAGGACGAGCGGGTGCGGCCGGGCGTTGCGAGGAAGTGGCAACGGCGGTCGGCGTAGAGGCTGCAGCGAGCAGGTGGGGCGAGCGCCGGAAGTGGCGGCGGCCAGCAGCGGCTATAGCCGCGGGCGGTGCGGGGCAAGCGCGGGGCGGAGGGACTGCGCGAGCAGCAGCGGAAGTTGGGCGTAGACGCGAGAGGCAGAGAACGCGTGTGGGCGCGACGACCGGGCCAAAGGCGCAAGCGTGGCGGGACGGCTATGGGCACGATGGGGAACAAACATCAAGCTCAAATCTGAGCTCGAGGGACAATGAGGAGGAGGCGGGGCTCACAGAGTAGTGCGAGCGGCAGCTCGGGGAGGACGGGGATGCTTCGGTTGGTGCAGGTCGACTGTGACGGCGGTGGATCGAGCGGCGGCGTCGCAATCCGGCGCTAGCGTGGCTCCGGCCTTGAGCTAGTGGTCCAGGGAGACTAAGCAGACGCTGGCGGAGCTTCTGGACACGGCAGTTGGGTGCAGGGTCGACAGTCGCCGCGACGGAGTCCGACGAACGACGACGAAGACGCTCGGGATGGTGGGGGAGAGGGCAATGCGAGGTGGGAGGGAAATGGATGCGTCGAGTGGGACTAGGGTTAGCCAGGGGGTCGGGGACGGCCTTGTAGTCGTGGGGAATGCGGCAGATTGCCAACACGTGGTCGATCCGCGACGTGGTCGGGCATACGGCAACCACCCATCCCCTGATGAGAAGTAGGAAGAAGAAGGAGGTGGGTATGGTGGCATGGCCATTTGGTTTAATGGGCCAAGGTGCCCAGTAGGTTTAGGTCTCTTTTTTTATTCCTTTCTCTGTTTCTTTTATTTCTTTATCATTTTCATTTATAGTTTCTTTTATTTTAGTTTGATAAAATACCAAGTTAGCACCTAAATAAGTATTACTAGTTAGGCCACTGCCACAATTATTTTGACACACTGCTAATTTAGTTATAATATTATAACCTTATAAAAGACATTAATTTAATTGTTATAGCCACTGTTTCAGTTATTTTGGAGCAATTTGATATTACATAAAAATGTGGTATCTCCACCTTTACTACTTATGATTTATTTTTCACATTTAGACATTTTAGTTTTAAATTTTGAAAAACTTTCATTGTTTGCCTGATTTTTAATTTGAATTTCGAATCGATTTTGAACTAACACGAGATTAACAACAGTAACCGAGGTGACGTGGCATCATTAGTAGAGTGTTAGTGTAGCTTAACTATCCGGGCGTCACAGGGGCAGCGGGGGAGCAGAATACAGCAATATCTCAGTCGCGGAATAGGATTCACGGCAGGTCAGTGGTGGCGGATACTGTCCAATCTGCCCATAGCCCGAATCACCTCCGCAGCGTGAGGGACGTGGGTACCAACAAGATCAGTACGGGAGCCGGAAGCAGTATGATCATCGACTCGACCACGACGACCGTCGTCGAGTGCCCACGCCTCCTCCGAGGAGTGGGTCATACGTGCCTCGGCGGCAAGACGACAGGCGCCCCCGCAATGGCGAATGAAGAATTCCAGTCGACCCCAGAGAGTCAGATTTTGATGCAAGGTCTATCCTCATTCAAGGTCTGGTTGATAGGAACAGAGCTCACAGAGAGGGCCACGATAGAGATCATCCAACTGGAAGCAGGGTGCATGTTTCAGGACCCGAGTGTTTTAGCAGAGCCATCAGAGCAGCAGTGACTCCTCCCAACTTCAGGTTGGCGACTGGAGTCAGCAAGTTCACCGGCGAATCCAAGCCAGACACTTGGCTTGAGGATTACCGAGTGGCTGTGCAGATTGGTGGTGGCAATGATGATGTAGCCATGAAGCACCTCCCCTTAATGTTGGAGGGCTCTGCCAGAGCATGGTTGAATCAGTTGGCTCCTGGCAGCATATACAGTTGGGAGGAACTTGCTCGAGTGTTTGTTAGGACCTTTGAAGGAACTTGCAAAAGGCCGGCAGGGTTGACAGAATTGCAGTGTTGTGTCCAGAAACCGAATGAAACTTTGAGAGATGATATCCAGAGATGGATCACGTTGCACCATATAGTAGAGAATGTGTCAGTTCACCAAGCAATTTGTGCCTTCAAGGAAGGCGTTAAGTATCGGGAGTTGAACCTGAAATTCGGTCGGACATGATATATGACTCTGACTCGGATGATGGAGATTGCCACCAAATATGCCAATGGTGAAGAGGAAGACCGACTCCGGAGTGGCAAACACAAAACAGTCGCCCAAGAAACCGGAGGAGGGAATTCCAGTCGGAAACAAAAGTGAAAGGCCGAACCAGTTGCTTCTGGTGAAGCTTTAGCTGTTGCCCAAGGAAAGTTCAAAAGAA
Source organism: Triticum monococcum (assembly GCA_034509565.1). Classification (NCBI taxonomy): domain Eukaryota; kingdom Viridiplantae; phylum Streptophyta; class Magnoliopsida; order Poales; family Poaceae; genus Triticum; species Triticum monococcum. Next base: position 485,267,486 of record CM067843.1, read on the forward strand.
AGCCCAAAGGGCCCTGGGCTCCCAAAAAAGTTAAGGATAAAGATGGGAATGATGTGTTGGATTTACCGTGCCATATTCATACCAAGAAAGATGAAGAGGGGAACATCATTTACCCTAAACACACCACTCGACAGTGTCGTTTCCTGATCCAGCAGTTCCGAGAGAAACAACCCAAGGAAAAGGAAAAGGAGTCGGACGGAGGTGAGGATAGGGAAGAAGATGATGACGGCTTTCCCAATGTCAATTCCACACTGATGATTTTTGCTGATGTTGAAAGCAAAAGTCGATTGAAGGTTATTAACAGGGAAGTGAACATGGTTGCTCCGGCAACACCCAGTTATCTGAAGTGGTCCCAGACTGCCATCACATTCGACCAGTCAGACCACCCAGCACATATAGCCACCCCTGGGAGGCAAGCACTGGTGGTCGACCCAGTAGTCGAAGGCACTCGACTGACTGAAGTGCTGATGGATGGTGGCAGTGGCCTAAATATCCTTTATGCTAAAACCTTGAAGGGAATGGGCATTTCGATGTCCAAGCTTAGTGAAAGCAACATGAGTTTCCACGGTGTTATACCCGGCAAGAAGGCTCAGTCACTCGTCCAGATCGCACTTGATGTGGTTTTCGGTGATTCCAAGAATTACCGCAAGGAAAAGTTGATGTTTGAGGTAGTGAATTTCAAGAGTGCTTACCATGCCATTCTGGGGAGACCCGCTTATGCACGTTTTATGGCTCGACCATGTTACGTGTATCTCAAATTGAAGATGCCTGGTCCCAAAGGAGTAATCACTGTCACCGGCAATCGGCAGAAGGCAGAAGAGTGTTTCCAGAAGGGCTAAGAAATTGTCGATGCACAGATGGCAGTAGTGGAACTGCAAGAGTACCAGAAAAATGCATATCCGAGTGATTTGCTGCGAGCCAAGAAGCCTTCCACAGAGTCCGCATTTCAGTCGTCAGGAGAAACGAAGCTGATTCATATCCACCCGACCGATCCCAATGATGCTCCGACCCATATCTCGTCAACACTCGGCAGCAAATAGGAAGAAGCGCTCATCCAGTTCCTCCGTGAGAACTGGGACATCTTTGCATGGAAACCTTCTGACATGTCGGGTGTACCCAGGGGACTGGCTGAGCATCATTTGTGAGTCGGCCCGAAAGTAAAACCAGTCAAGGAACATCTCCGACGGTCCGCCCTCCACAAGAGAAAAGCAATTGGCGAGGAAGTGGCTCGGCTCCTGGTAGCTGAGTTCATTCGAGAGATTTACCACTCCGAGTGGCTCGCCAATGTTGTCATGGTCCCCAAGAAGGATGATTCACTTCGCATGTGCATTGACTTCAAGCATATCAATCGGGCCTGCCCGAAAGATCATTTTCCTCTTCCCAGCATTGACCAAATTGTCGACTCAACTACGGGGTGTGAGCGTTTGTCCTTCTTGGACGCCTATTCTGGGTACCATCAGATCCGACTATATGGACCCGATGAGATAAAAATGGCTTTCATCACTCCATTCGGATGTTTCTATTATGTCACTATGCCATTCGGCCTGAAGAACACCAGAGCCTCATTCATGAGGATGATCTAGAAGTGTCTTCTCACCCAAATCAGTCGGAATGTGGAAGCATACATGGATGACATTGTAGTCAAGTCACGTAAAGGTTCCGACCTGCTGGCTGACCTTGCTGAAACCTTTGCCAACCTCAGAAGGTATGATATCAAGCTTAATCCATCAAAGTGCACATTCGGAGTTCCCGCCGGAAAGTTACTCGGTTTCCTTGTTTCCGAACGAGGGATCGATGCTAACCCGGAGAAAGTTGGTGTAAGGTCATATTTATCCCTAAGTGTTTTGGTGATTGATGACAACGCATTTGCGGACTAATCGTGTGTCTTGAGCTTTCCAGAATCTTCTCTGCTAGGCACAAGATGATTGGGTGTCCCTCGAAGACTGACGAAGACGGCGTCTTTTCTACGTTTCCTTTTGGTGGATTTGAGTCGTAGGGAAGCCGTACTATTAAGAGGGGGTCCGCGTTGGAAAGGTTTGGGTGGAATCATCACGTACACGTCTCCTTGCTTCCCTCTTGTTCTTCCTTGGAGCTTCGTCCGTCTTCTCTGCCTCAAGTGACTGGATGGTCTTGTGGTTGCGGTAGTACCGCTCCAGGGGCAACGGTAGTACCGTGGGCGCCAACGGTAGTACCGCACAGGCGCGCGGTAGTACCGCTGGTGCTTGCGGTAGTATCGCTCCCCCTGGAGCCATACTGCCGCAGCCCTCTCGCTAGTGCCGCCCGGGTGCGGTAGTAGGGGCGGATGTAAAATTTTACATCCGCACCTCCGCGGTACTACCGCTTTCGCTGTACGGTAGTACCGGCTAGGAAGCCAGGCGGTAGTACTGCCCCTCGGCAGTACTACTGTGTCGCGTTTCTGTTACTACCGTTATTTTGCGGAAGTATGCACGGTTGTACCCTGTCCTCCTATCGGGCTCTTGCCCCGCGGTAGTACCGCGCTGTGGCCACGGTAGTACCGCACCATCGTGCGGTAGTACCGCCTGACCGCAAGCCATACTACCGCGTGGCCGTGCGGTAGTACCGCGGAGCTTGCACGGTAGTACCGCTGGCCGCGGGCTGGTAGGTGGGCAACGGTTGGATCTTTTCTCCACGCTATATAAAGGGTCTCCTTCTTCCCCTTTGACTCACCTCTTCCACCATTAATGCTCCATTATTGCTCCAAGCTCCATTTTCGCCCGATCTCTCTCCCTAGCCAACCAAACTTGTTGATTTGCTCGGGAGAGGTCGAGAAGGCCCCGATCTACACTTCCACCAAGAGATATTCGATTCCCCCTTTCTAATCCCTTGCGGATCTTGTTACTCTTGGGTGTTTGAGCATCCTAGACGGTTGAGGTCACCGCGAAGCCATAGTCCATTGTGGTGAAGCTTCGTGGTGTCGTTGGGAGCCTCCAATTAAGTTGTGGAGATTGCCCCAACCTTGTTTGTAAAGGCTCGGTCGCCGCCTCCAAGGGCACCAATAGTGGAATCACGGCATCTCGCATTGTGTGAGGGCGTGAGGAGATTACGGTGGCCTTAGTGGCTTCTTGGGGAGCATTGTGCCTCCACACCGCTCCAACGGAGACGTACTTCCTCTCAAAGGGAAGGAACTTCGGCAACACATCCTTGTCTCCACCGTCTCCACTTTTGGTTATCTCGTGCCTTTACTTGAGTAGCTTATTTGTTTCATATATCTTGCTTGCTTGTGTTCCTACTAGTGTTGCATCATATAGGTTGCTCATCTAGTTGCATATCTAGACAACCTATTCTTGATGCAAAGTTTAAATTGCTAAGAAACACTAAAAATTGTTTGTTGCCTATTCACCCCCCCCCCCCCTCTAGTCAACCATATCGATCCTTTCAATTGGTATCAGAGCCTCGTCTCTTTATTAAGGACTTTATCGTCCAAAGAGTATGGTTGATACCGTAGACGGAGCGGAGGAACACTCCGTGTGAATCCTATTTCGTCTACGGGCGATGGGGGAACTTCGGTCTCTCATGAGGAGTTCAATGTAGCCTTGGAGACATTGAAAACCTCCATGACGACCGAAGTTGAAAGCATGTTTACTAAATTTCTTGAGGGGCTTAAACTATCCACCGCACCGTTGAAAGTGGGGGATCCCGCCAACAAGGTGTCGGATGCTATCCCCGACAAGGGGGAAGCTAGTAGTGAAAAGGCTCCTTCTTCTAGTGGCAAGAATGGCACCGGCATCTTTGCCCATGTGGAACCACCACTTGTTTATGGTGGACCGGTTCCTTCTACTCATTTGAATCATGCCGGTCCTCCTCCTAAGATTGTGAAAAATGAGGATTTTGATTCTTGGGTTTACCGCTTTAAACGTCATTTGAATCATGTGAACACTAACCTTTGGAGAATCATTGAGGAAGGTTTCTACCCACATGATCCAAGCAACTTCACTCCTCGAGAAGCCGCGGACAATCAATTCAATGAGAATGCTCTCTTCATCATTCAAGATGCAATTCCACCCGAAGACCTACCTCATCTTCGTCCCTTCGCCTTGGCCAAGGATGCATGGCATTGTGTCGTGTCTCTCTACCGAGGGAGCGCAAGCATTCAACGCTCCAACTATGAAGTGGTACAAGATGAGGCCGATGAGTTTGCAATGAAGGAAGATGAAGAACCTCGTGAGCTTTATCGGAGAGTCACCAAACTCGCGGTCTCACTACGAGATCACGGGAGCAAGGACACGGATGATAATTGGATCAAGCGCAAATTCCTCAAGGCAATGATGCCCTACCACAAGGCCATGTCCTCCGTCATCCGCCAAAGACCGGACTTCCACACTTTGACCTCAAGAGAGGTGTTGGATGAGTTTGTGGCCATCAACATTTTGGACAAGACCGCCGACAATGCGGCGCTCCGGTCTCAACGGGCAAAGAAGCCCAACCTTGCTTTGAAGGCCAAGCTCACCGTGGAAGAAGAAGAAGAGGAAGAAGAGGAGAGCAACCCCGAAGATACAAAGTATGCATATCATGAACACATGGCTCTTGCTTCAAGGCAATTTTGGAGCAAGAAAAACTCGAGGCCCAACTTTAGCAAAAACAACTCGAGTGGGACAAGGGGCAAGCAACGTGTGAGGACTTGCTACAATTGTGGCAACGTGAGTCATTTCGTTGCGGAGTGCCCGTATGAGAAGAGGGAAGACAATGGTGGCAAACTCATCCGAAAGGACAAGGCCAAGTCGTTCCCCAACAAGAACAACTTCACCAAGAAGACTCCTCCCAAGGCCTTGGTTGTGCAAGAAGAGTACAATGAGGATGACGACGATGATGAAGATAATGAGTCGGTTGCCATGGCCTCCGTCGCCATTGCCACAACGTCACGAGTGTCTCTCTTCGACTCACCCAACGAGAGCATCAACGCCAAGTGCCTCATGGCTAAAGCCACAAATAAGGTAACCTCCAACATCAAAACTACCATCATTAATCATTCTCCCCCATCGGATAGCATTAATGAAGTTGAGGAAGCTAGTGTGGAGGCTAACGAGTTTGAGGCCTTTATGGGCAAACTCAAGGGAAAATCCAAGAAGCACTTTGTTGCTCTTTTGGAACAACTTGGTGAGGCCAATGACATGATCGAGGCTCACGAAGACACCATCTCAAAGATGGAAGGGCATAGTCGTGACTATGCCGGGATCTTTCCAATGCTCTTGAGGAAGAGCGTGGTATTCGTTTGGCTCTTGAGGAGTCATACAACGTTGATCATGCTAAGTTAGAGAAAGATTATGATCATGCCCTCGTTGTTTCTCGTGTGCTAAATTCCGAGAAAGCCAAACTCGGAGTTGATCTTGCTAGACTCAAAGAGGAGTTTGATATACTTGACAAGGCCCACAAGGCCTTGAAGGGTATTCACGCTAGTCTCAAGGAGTCTCATGATCAACTCCAAGTGAAGCTAACTAAGGAGAAAGCAACTTTTCCTCATATGGTTTTAATTGATAATGCAAATGCTACTAACCCGTGTTGTGAGCATATACATCTTGTTGAGGAAAATGCTAAGTTGAAGGAGCAACTTAAGAGAGGCCTTGCGACTTGCATACAAGGCAAGAAGAACCTCAATGATCTCTTGATCAACCAAAAGGGAGGTGTGGCGAAGGAAGGGGTTGGGTACGTCCCCGACTCCAAAAACAAGAAGAAGAATGACAAGACCAAACGACCTCCTCCCCTCATGCAAACCTTTGTGAGGGCGGGAGAGAGTGTCCTCGAGGAGAAGAAGAAGAAGAACAAAGTCAAGAAGGGCAATGTCACCTCACCCAACAAAGCCAGCGATTTTAATCCTTCTTATGTGTTGTGTCGTGCTAGTGATGGGCATGTTTATGCCAAAGTTGTTGGTTCTCTTCATGAGTACATTGAATGGTCAATTTGGGTTCCTAAGACCCTTGTTACTAACATCAAAGGACCCATTACAAAATGGGTACCTAAAACCAAGCATTGATCTCTTGTAGGTGTTTGCTTCCGGTGGTGGATCATGGTTGCTCGATAGCGGAGCTACAAATCATATGACCGGAAGCAAGGACTTGGTGGTGGACGTGCACAAGGCTCCATCTATGCCCACCAATGTTGAGTGGGGTGACGCCTCATCTTCTAAGGTATTGGGACTTGGCAAGGTGGTCATCTCTCATGATCTCACGATCGAGAAGGTCATGCTTGTTGAGTCCCTTGCATACAATTTACTTTCCGTTCGTCAACTTGCAATCATGGGCTTTGCCACTTTCTTTGATATCGATACCGTGGCCCTCTTGTGGAGCAAGACTCTTAAAGTAGCCTTTGTTGGGCATGTCGAGAACGGTCTATATGTGATTAACTTTTCGGAGCGACCCACTAAGACCGTGACATGCCTAATGGCTAAAGTTGATGTGGGATGGCTTTGGCATCGCCGTTTAGCCCATGTCAATATGAGATCTTTGCAAAGTCTCCTAAAGGGGGACCATGTCCGTGGACTAACGAATGTTAGTTTTGCTAAAGATCGTGCTTGCAGTGCCTGTATCGAAGGAAAGCTACATGAGAAGGCTCACCCTCCCACGACTATCATTTATTCAAAGAGGCCTTTGGAGCTCCTTCACATGGATCTCTTTGGGCCTCCATCCTTCGATAGTCTTGGAGGTAGGAAGTATTGCTTGGTGATTGTGGATGACTACTCAAGGTATACGTGGGTGTATTTCTTCAAGAGGAAGAGCGAGACCCAACAAACCGTCATTGACTTTGCAAATGAAGCACAACGTCAACACAATGCAAAGATCTTGACAATAAGAAGTGACAACGGCACCGAGTTCAAGAACTACACCTTGGATGAATTTCTTAGTGATGAGGGAATCAAGCATCAATATTCCGCACCATGCACCCCTCAACAAAACGGTGTTGCGGAGAGAAAGAACCGGACGTTGATGGATGCGGCAAGGACCATGATGGCGGAGTTCAAGTCCCCGTACAACTTTTGGGCCGAAGCCATCAACACCGCGTGTCATGCATCCAATCGTCTCTACCTCCGCAAGGGCTTGAACAAGACTCCATATGAGATACTCACCGGCAACAAGCCCAACCTCAAGTACTTTCGGGTATTCGGGTGTAAGTGTTTCATTCTCAAGAAATGTGTTCGGTTGTCTAAATTTGAGGCTAGAGCTCATGAGGGCATATTTGTTGGTTATGCTACAAACTCTCATGCTTACCGTGTCCTCAATAATTCCACGGGACTTATTGAGGAGACGTGTAACATGGAGTTTGATGAGAATAATGGCTCCCAAGTGGAGCAAAGTGGCACTTGTGATGTAGGTGATGAAATTCCTCCTCAAGCCATAAGGAGAATGGGTGTTGGTTTCATCCTTCCCATTGAGGAACCCCTTGTGGCCGAAGGAGAAGGACAATGCTCCACTCTTGTGGAGCCATCACCAACCCAAGGCCCACACGCTTCCGAAGAACAAAGTGAAGGCCCTCAACCTCATGAACAAGACCAAGGGCAAGATCATACTCAAGACGGTGTTGATACACCAAGGGATGCCCAAGGTCAAGTTCTCTCCCCCGAGCAAGTTCAAGACCAAGAACAAGTTCATGACGACGCTCAAGATGATCAAGTAACCGCTCCTCAACTCACCACCGAGGAGGAATTAGAGCGTCGTGCCGCCAAGGTTGCTTCCAAGCTCTCCACCAAGGATCATCTCATGACGAATGTGCTTGGAAGCTTAAGAAAGGGGGTAAGCACTCATAGACAATTAGCAAATTATTGTGAGCATCACGCGTTTGTCTCTTGTGTGGAACCTCTCAAGGTGTATGAGGCGCTAGAAGATCCGGATTGGCTCAATGCCATGCATGAAGAACTCAACAACTTCGAGCGCAACAAAGTGTGGAGATTGGTGCCAAGGCCAACGGGGAACCACAATGTCATTGGAACCAAGTGGATATTCAAGAACAAGCAAGATGCCCATGGGATCATCTTTCGCAACAAGGCTCGTTTGGTAGCACAAGGCTACTCCCAAGTCGAGGGTATCGACTATGGTGAAACCTTTGCTCCCGTCGCTCGTCTTGAATCTATTCGCATGTTGATTGCATATGCTTCTCATCATAACTTTAAGTTACATCAAATGGATGTGAATAGTGCTTTCCTTAATGGTCCCATTAATGAATTGGTGTACGTCAAGCAACCCCCCGGGTTCGAGGATCCCTACTTTCCCGATCATGTGTATCAACTCGATAAGGCACTCTATGGCCTTAAACAAGCCCCACGTGCGTGGTATGACCACCTTACCGAGTTGTTGCAAGACCGTGGGTTTGAAGTTGGGATAATCGACCCCACTCTTTTTACTAAGAAGGTCAAAGGGGAGTTGTTTGTGTGCCAATTATATGTTGATGATATTATCTTTGGTTCTCCTAACAAAGCTTTCAATGAGGAATTTGCCGCACTCATGACCACAAAGTTCGAGATGTCTTCCATGGGGGAGTTGAAGTTCTTTCTAGGGTTCGAAGTGAAGCAAAGAAGAGAAGGAACCTTCATCAATCAATCCAAATACACGCAAGACATGCTCAAAATATTCAAGCTAAGTGACGTCAAGCCGGCTTCCACTCCAATGCCCACCAAGTGCCAACTTGACTTAGATCCAAATGGTAAAGTGGTGGATCAAAAGGTATATCGTTCCATGATTGGCTCCTTGCTTTACCTTTGTGCATCTAGACCGGACATCATGTTGAGTGTGGGAATTTGTGCACGGTTTCAAGCCGCACCTAAGGAAAGTCACTATGTGGCGGTCAAACGAATCTTTTGATATTTGGCTCATACCCCAAACTTTGGCTTATGGTACCCAAGAGGATCAAACTTCAAGCTTGTAGGGTACTCGGATTCCGATTGGGCGGGAGACAAAGTGGATAGGAAGTCCACTTCCGGAGGGTGCCAATTCCTTGGTTGCTCTTTGGTAAGTTGGTCTTCCAAAAAGCAAAGTTGTGTGTCTCTCTCGTCCACCGAAGCGGAGTATGTGGCGGCCGGTAGTTGTTGTGCACAACTCTTATGGATGAGGCAAACTTTAAAGGATTATGGTGTCACTTGTGACAAAGTGCCTCTTTGGTGTGACAATGAAAGTGCCATCAAGATCTCTCTCAACCCGGTGCAACACTTCAAGACGAAGCATATTGAGATCCGGTATCACTTCATCCGGGATCACATTAGGCGAGGAGAGATCGAGCTCAACTACGTCAACACTCATGATAACCTTGCAGATATCTTCACGAAGCCCTTGGATGAAGCAAGATTTCGCGAGTTAAGGCATGAGCTAAATATCATTGATTCGAGCAATGTTGATTGAACCCTTGCACACCCCACTGCACGCAACTTGTTGTCTTGTTTAGATGTAGGCATGGACATAGGGGGAGTGTTGTTCTCTCAATGAACTCTCCCTCCCCCCATTATGCATAAATTAATCGAGTCTTTCACATTTAGCCATGTTTGATGGTGCTTGTGCGTCAAAGACGAGTTTTGGTCATGGACCCAAGGATAATTCTTCGCGGTGCCATACCACTTGACTCAAACATAGGTGGCTACGGCCACCGCCCTCTCTTTTGGAGAGGTGGTGTCTCGTGTTTGGTTCGTTTGTCGTTTGCCCGTCTGGCTTTTGTGATTGAGTGGTTTTGTTGTGTTGTGCTTGCTCAGAGCGGTTTTGTGCAAAGATCCTATATTTTTCGTGCTCGAAACTTGCATCCTCTTGAGCCCACGGTACTACCGCGCCTTGGCGCGGTACTACCGCTCGGGAGGCACGGTACTACCGCACCCATCACGGTACTACCGTGCCGTCAAGGGCGCGTGGGGAGGTTATGACTCGGGCAGGGGAGTTCCAACTCCCCATACCCATTCATTGTCTCTCTCTCCCTACGTCTCTCCCTCTCAAGAACATCGCCGGAGGCCCTCGCCGGATCTCCGTCTCCGGCCACTCTCCTCGGATTCCGACCGGTGGGATCGTTCCCCACCACTTCCTCTTGCCATGGACCAAGGTTTTTCCCCAAATCTCTCCTTTTCTTGGTTGTTTTCTCGCTTCTAGACTTTTGGGGAGAAACTTGGTGTTCTTGAGATTTTAGGCTAAATCTTTGCAAGAGTAGGATGTAGGAGAGTCGTGATGCGTAGGAAACATACTTGATATGCTGTCTTATGGTAGCTTTGTCCAACCGTAGTACCGCCGTGATTTCGCGGGCTTTCTCATATTTGAATCGTCTCAGATCTAGCACGGCGCGGTACTACCGTGGCCGATGTGCGGAACTACCGTTTGCCGTGCGGTACTACCACCCGTCAGGCGTGGTACTACCGTGTGCCGTGCGGTACTACCGTTCTGCAGGCGCGGTACTACCGCGCTGGCCGTACTACCGTAGGATTCAAAACTCCCTCTAGGCATGTATCATGTGTGCTTTCTATTTGTTTCCCTCATCCTTGTTGTGATCTTTGCGTTAATCTCTCTTGGCTTTTGTGGGTGTTTTGCGTTGTGTGTCTCAGGTGGTGGCTCTCGCCGTTCCAATCCCAGCCGTGACACCAGCTCCAAGCGTCTGTGCAACCCCCAAGATGAAGCCCCCGAGAGCTCCAAGGCCCCCAAGCGCAATGTCAAGACTACTGCCAGCAAGCTCAAGGAACCGGCTAAGGCCATGGACGAGATCTCCGCCACTGAGTATGTCGAGCACCGGAAGATCAATCCCTATGTGAATCCTCGGGCTACCCTCAAAGACACCGAGTTGTTCTGGACCAAGCAACAGGTTCTCATCTATCTGGATGTAATCAAGAACAAGCAGAACACCTATGTGGATGTCAAGTGGATTGATATGCATCACCTGCGGAAAGACAAGTTTCGTGACTATTTTGGAGAGGCTCTGGACTTGGTGGAGCAGTTTGCTATTGAGCCGGTGATCTCCTTTCACCTTGATTATGACCCTGAGCTTATCTGTCAGTTCTTTGCCTCAGTGTACTTTCATCCCGGGGTGGAGCGGAGGATGACTTGGATGACCAATGGCCGTCAGCTGTCCGCTACATGGAAAGAGTTCATGGATCTGCTGCACATTCCTGATGACGGGCTCCACACCCCAGTTGGTGTCCGTCCCCATGCCAACTCTGAGTCTGCCAACAAGAACCTGCTTCAGCCCTTCCTTGTTGAGAAGGTACTTCCCAATGGCAAGTCTACTTGGGTGTTGAACTCTTTTCTGGATATCATGCATCGCATCTTCCGCAACACTCTGTTCCCACGCATTGGCGACAAGGACAAGGTTCATGCATATCTAGTGGACATGTTGCTCCTGTGTGCAGAGGCTCATTCTTCTCAGACTCAGCCACTTGATGTCTCTCACATCATGTGGTGTGAGCTTCGGTTTGCTGTGTTCACTCGCAAGGTTCCTATTTATGGCCCATACCTGCATCTGCTGCTCTCTACCACTTGGGAGAAGACGTTTCCAGGAGATGAGTTCCTTGCTCCAGACTGGGTCCGCCATGAGTCCATCTGCCTCCGCGTCAAGCCCAACTGGGCCAACACCACCACTCGTGCTGAGGCATCTTCTGCTAGGAGGGCTACCGGTCAGGGGGAGGCTGCTGAGGACCGTGCTGAGGATCGTGCCGCTGAGGACCGTGATGCCAGGTTCACCACTTCTTCCTCTAAGCCATCATGGGCCAAGAAGCTGAAGGACAAGATGAAGACTCTCTTCTGCATGCAGGCGAAGGGACAGTACAGGGCTCACGTGTCTGACAAGGAAAGTTGCCGCCGTGACAAGAAAGTGATGCGGCTCTTTGGCGAGGATGTGTCTGGCGGGTTGGAGGACGTCATCACTCCTGAGGCTGCCTGGATGTCTAAGCAGGGCTACACGTGGACCAGTTCAGAGGAGGACGTGGAGGAGACTATCCCAGCCGCCGAGTCTGACGAGGAGCACCAGGAGCAGTGGGACAACTTCTCTGCTTGAGCTACCACTTGTGCTGTAGGTGTCCTCTCAGCCTTTTTGGCGTCTCGATGCCAAAGGGGGAGAGAGTGTAGGGATTTGCGTTTTGCGTGTGTCGTGCTTAGTGTGTGTGGTGTGTTTGCTTGGACCTCGTTTGCTTTTGTTTGGTTTGTGTCTTTGAGACCTTCCTCCATATGGTGTAAGACATATGCACTCTATCTATCTATCTTAGTTATCTTATGTTTGCTACATCTTGTCTAGTGATAGATATGCTTTGTTTCTATAACATAGGGGGAGCTGTGATCCTAGTATTCGTGTGCCGTGCAGTCCAAAGCACTCATCTAGGTGGCACACATCTAGGGGGAGCCCGTCTATATTATCGAGAGGAGGGGCTTGCATTTACTTAATATTATTTTCTTTATGCAAATCCCGTTTTGTCATCAATCCACCAAAAAGGGGGGAGATTGTAAGGTCATATTTATCCCTAAGTGTTTTGGTGATTGATGACAATGCATTTGCGGACTAATCGTGTGTCTTGAGCTTTCCAGAATCTTCTCTGCTAGGCACAAGACGATTGGGTGTCCCTCGAAGACTGACGAAGACGGCGTCTTTTCTACGTTTCCTTTTGGTGGATTTGAGTCGTAGGGAAGCCTTACTATTAAGAGGGGGTCCGCGTTGGAAAGGTTTGGGTGGAATCATCACATACACGTCTCCTTGCTTCCCTCTTGTTCTTCCTTGGAGCTTCGTCCGTCTTCTCTGCCTCAAGTGATTGGATGGTCTTGTGGTTGCGGTAGTACCGCTCCAGGGGCAACGGTAGTACCGTGGGCGCCAACGGTAGTACCACACAGGCGCGCGGTAGTACCGCTGGTGCTCGCGGTAGTACTGCTCCCCCTGGAGCCATACTGCCGCAGCCCTCTCGCTAGTGCCGCCCGGGTGCGGTAGTAGGGGCGGATGTAAAATTTTACATCCGCACCTCCGCGGTACTACCGCTTTCGCTGTACGGTAGTACCGCGCTAGGAAGCCAGGCGGTAGTACTGCCCCTCGGCAGTACTACTGTGTCGCGTTTCTGTTACTACCGTTATTTTGCGGAAGTATGCATGGTTGTACCCTGTCCTCCTATCGGGCTCTTGCCCCGCGGTAGTACCGCGCTGTGGCCACGGTAGTACCGCACCATCGTGCAGTAGTACCGCCTGACCGCAAGCCGTACTACCGCGTGGCCGTGCGGTAGTACCGCGGAGCTTGCGCGGTAGTACCGCTGGCCGCGGGCTGGTAGGTGGGCAACGGTTGGATCTTTTCTCCACACTATATAAAGGGTCTCCTTCTTCCCCTTTGACTCACCTCTTCCACCATTAATGCTCCATTATTGCTCCAAGCTCCATTTTCGCCCGATCTCTCTCCCTAGCCAACCAAACTTGTTGATTTTCTCGGGAGAGGTCGAGAAGGCCCCGATCTACACTTCCACCAAGAGATATTCGATTCCCCCTTTCTAATCCCTTGCGGATCTTGTTACTCTTGGGTGTTTGAGCATCCTAGACGGTTGAGGTCACCGCGAAGCCATAGTCCATTGTGGTGAAGCTTCGTGGTGTCGTTGGGAGCCTCCAATTAAGTTGTGGAGATTGCCCCAACCTTGTTTGTAAAGGCTCGGTCGCCGCCTCCAAGGGCACCAATAGTGGAATCACGGCATCTCGCATTGTGTGAGGGCGTGAGGAGATTATGGTGGCCTTAGTGGCTTCTTGGGGAGCATTTTGCCTCCACACCGCTCCAACGAAGACGTACTTCCTCTCAAAGGGAAGGAACTTCGGCAACACATCCTCGTCTCCACCGTCTCCACTTTTGGTTATCTCGTGCCTTTACTTGAGTAGCTTATTTGTTTCATATATCTTGCTTGCTTGTGTTCCTACTAGTGTTGCATCATATAGGTTGCTCATCTAGTTGCATATCTAGACAACCTATTTTTGATGCAAAGTTTAAATTGCTAAGAAACACTAAAAATTGTTAGTTGCCTATTCACCCCCCCCCCCTCTCTAGTCAACCATATCGATCCTTTCAGTTGGGCCATTCTTCGGATGAAACGACCTGTGCGTGTGCACGATGTCCAAAAGTTTACTGGTTGTTTGATCGCTCTGAGTCGATTCATTTCTCGTCTCGGTGAAAAGGCACTGCCTCTTTACCGACCGATGAAGAAGTCTGATAAGTTCGAGTGGACTCCCGAAGCTAATGCAGCGTTTGTAGAGCTCAAAGCCCTGCTTTCCACCCAGCCGGTGCTTGCTGCACCAATCAGCAAAGAGCCTTTACTGCTTTACATTGCAGCCACTGGACAAGTTGTCAGTACAGTACTCACGGTCGAGCGGGAAGAAGAAGGAAAAACTTATAAAGTTCAGCGCCCAGTATATTACATTTCTGAAGTCCTGACTCCATCAAAGCAAAGATATCCCCATTATCAGAAGCTTGTTTATGGAATCTACATGACTACAAAGAAGGTTGCACACTATTTCTCTGATCACTCCATTACAATCGTCATCGATGCTCCATTATCAGAGATTCTGAACAACAGAGATGCAACTGGTCGAGTGGCAAAGTGGGCGATTGAACTCCTTCCCCTGGATATCAAGTTTGAAGAAAAGAAGGCTATTAAGTCCCAAGCAATAACTGATTTCCTCGCCGAGTGGATCGAACAGCAACTTCCAGCCCAAATTCACTCGGAGCATTGGACCATGTTCTTCGATGGGTCCAAGATGCTGAATGGTTCCGGTGCTGGAGTGGTATTGGTCTTCCCCCGTGGTGACAAACTTAGTTATGTTCTCCAGATTCACTTTGACTCCTCCAACAATGAGGCTGAATACGAGGCACTTCTATATGGGTTGCATATGGCTATTTCACTCGGCGTCCGTCGCCTCATGGTCTATGGCGACTCGAATTTAGTGGTCAATCAGGTGATGAAGGAGTGGGACGTCAGAAGCCCAGCCATGATTGGTTATTGCAATGCAGTAAGAAAGTTAGAAAAGGGGTTAGAGGGGTTAGACCTCCATCACATCCCCTGACTGAAAAATCAAGCAGCCGATGATCTGGCAAAGATAGGCACCAAGAGAGAAGCCAATCACAGTAATGTGTTCCTGGAGCATATTCATGCACCTTCAGTTCAAGAAGATCCCTTCACTGAAGAGCCCCCACAGCCGAAGAGTGCCACCGATCCGACTGAAATCAAGATTCCAGCCGTGGTCGACTTGATCATGTAAGTTTTGTTCATCACCCCCGATTGGACAGTACCATATATTGCATACATTCTTAGAAGAGAACTCCCAGAAGATGAAGAAGAGGCTCGACAGATCATTCATCGATCTAAGGCCTTCACCGTGATAAGAGGAAAGTTGTTCAGAGAAAGTGTGACTGGAGTTTGCCAGAAATGCATAACATCTGAAGAAGGTCGAGTGATCCTCAATGATATCCACTCGGGGACCTGTGGTCACCATGCGTCCTCTCGGACCATTATGGCCAAAGCATACCGAGCGGGATTTTACTGGCCTCGAGCAAATGGGATGGCACAAGAAATAGTCGACAAATGTGAAGGTTGCCAGTTCTACTCCAACATGTCTCACAAGCCTGCGTTAGCCCTGAAAACCATTCCTCTCATCTGGCCTTTTGTTGTTTGGGGATTGGATATGGTTGGACCTTTGAGGACTGGCAGGAGTGGATTCACTCATGTGCTTGTAGCAGTTGACAAGTTCACCAAGTGGATTGAAGCCAAGCCTATCAAGAACCTTGATGCTAGTACTGCTGTCAGCTTCATCAGAGAGATAACATTCAGATATGGTGTTCCCCACAGCATCATCACTGACAACGGATCAAACTTTGATTCTGATGAGTTTAGGACTTTTTATGCTTCACAAGGTACTCGAGTCGACTATGCCTCGGTCGCTCACCCCCAGTCGAATGGACAGGCTGAAAGGGCAAATGGATTGATTCTCAAAGGACTGAAACCTCGACTGATGCGTGACCTCAAACACACAGCAGGAGCCTGGGTCGACGAACTTCCATCAGTATTATGGGGATTGAGGACAACTCCCAATCGGTCGACTGGCAGAACCCCGTTTTTCTTGGTTTATGGAGCCTAAGCCGTACTTCCGAGTGACTTGCTCCACAATGCACCCCGAGTTGAGCTTTTCATAGAGGAAGAAGCAGAACAAGCGGGACAGGATGCAGTTGACCTCCTTGAAGAAGAAAGAGAGATGGCCTTGATCCGATCAACCATCTATCAGCAAGATCTGCGTCGATTCCATGCCAGAAATGTGAGGGGTCGAGCATTTCAAGAGGGAGACTTAGTTCTCTGAGTGGATCAGCAGAAACCACACAAGCTTGCTCCCTCTTGGGAAGGCCCCTTCGTGGTCACCAGAGTGCTCCACAATGGAGAGTACCACCTTTACGACGTCGAGCACAAGAAAGACGAGCCGCGCGCCTGGAATGCGGAGCTGCTCCGCCCCTTTTATACTTAAACACTCAGTCTGTTGAGATGTAATAAAAACACCTTTGTATTTTGTTTATCAAAGACAAGAGTTTTACAGTCTTCTAAAAAGATTGTCGATTGCTTACGTATGTTTCTGAAATCCCCCAATGGGTGGCTTAGCTGCGAACCCGTTTTGCCTAAGTTGAAAAAATCCTACCGAGTGATGAGCAAGCCTCTCACTCGGGGGCTTAGCTGCAGTCCAGTACTCGCCTAAGTTTCAAAAATCCTACCGAGTGATGAGCAAGTCTCTCACTCGGGGGCTTAGCTGCAGTCCAGTACTCGCCTAAGTTGAAAAAATCCTACCAAGTGATGAGCAAGCCTCTCACTCGGGGGCTTAGCTGCAGTCCAGTACTCGCCTAAGTTGAAAAAATCCTACCGAGTGATGAGCAAGCCTCTCACTCGGGGGCTTAGCTGCAGTCCAGTACTCGCCTAAGTTGAAAAAATCCTACCGAGTGATGAGCAAGCCTCTCACTCGGGGGCTTAGCTGCAGTCCAGTACTCGCCTAAGTTTCAAAAATCCTACCGAGTGATGAGCAAACCTCACACTCGGAGGCTTAGCTGTAGTCCAGTACTCGCCTAAGTTTCAAAAATCCTACCGAGTGATGAGCAAACCTCACACTCGGGGGATTAGCTGTAGTCCAGTACTCACCCAATTTCAAAAATCCTACCGAGTGATGAGCAAACCTCACACTCGGGGGCTTAGCTGTAGTCCAGTACTCGCCTAAGTTTCAAAAATCCTACCGAGTGATGAACAAACCTCACACTCGGAGGCTTAGCTGCAGTCCAGTACTCGCCTAAGTTTCAAAAATCCTACCGAGTGATGAGCAAACCTCACACTCGGGGGCTTAGCTACAGTCCAGTACTCGCCTAAGTTTCAAAAATCCTACCGACTGATGAGCAAACCTCACACTCGACGGCTTAGCTGCAGTCCAGTACTCGCCTAAGTTTCAAAAATCCTACCAAGTGATGAGCAAACCTCACACTCGGAGGCTTAGCTGCAGTCCAGTACTCGCCTAAGTTTCAAAAATCCTACCGAGTGATGAGCAAACCTCACACTCGGAGGCTTAGCTGCAGTTCAATACTCGCCTAAGTTCCAAAACCATCCCTATCTGCAAGGATGACAAAGTGCAAGTCGACTGCAATCCTCTCACGACTGCGCTACAAGTACAACGTCCGCTCCATCCCTATCTACAAGGATGACGAGGTGCAGGTCGAACTGCAATCCTCTCACAGAGCTGCGCTACAAGTACAATGTCTGCTCCATCCTTATCCTCAAGGATGACAAGGTGCAGGTCGACTGCAATCCTCTCACGGAGCTACGCTACAAGTACAATGTCCGCTCCATCCCTATCCGCAAGGATGACGAGGTGCGGGTTGACCGCAACCCTCTCCTCGGAGCTGCGCCACAAATACAATGTGCGCTCCATCCTTGTCTGCAAGGACAGCGAGGTGCAGGTCGACTGGGGTATCCCCTTCAGAGTTGCATTTCGAAGGAGAGTCCGAGTGAAGAACAAGTTCTACTCGAAGATGAACACAAGCATATGCAGAAGATAAACCAAGATCGAATAAAATCTCAAGAGTTTCAAAACGAAGATAAAAGTATTCGGGCATCAGGCCCGAAGGAGTTTAACGGTTACAGAAACCACTCGGCATTCCGAGGCAAATTTAAGGCAAGTTTAAATCTCAAGTTTGTTCATTCGGCGGGAGGAGGGCTTGCAGGCTCGACGAATTCGTCCAAGTCAATTCCATCAGCGATCCGAGTGGCAGCAGCAATGAAAGTCTCCATGAAGGACTGGAAGTCATGCCTTTTGGTGTTGGCGACCTTGATCGCTGCCAGCTTATCTTTGCGGGCTTCCTTGCAGTGGACTCTTACCAGCGACAGAGCCACGTCAGCACCGCATCGGGCAGAGGACTTCTTCCATTTTTGCACCCAACCGGGAACATCGTTGAGTCGAGCCATCAGAGACTCGAGATCATTTTGAAGCGTTGCCCTTGGCCAGAGCGATGAGTCGATGCACGAAACTGCCACCTTCAGACGGCCAAGATAACTTGTAACACTGGCGATGCGGGATACCAGTCGAAGCACATTCATGGCAGCCTCATCGTCGACTGGAGAAACGATAGGGTCCAAACCCGTCTCGATCCGTCCAGTCTCTTCTTCAAAGTTTTGGCAGAATTCTGCAGTCAAGGAGTTAGTGAGTCGACTGGACAGGACTAACTTACAAACAGTAAAGCAGTCGGATTAAAAGGAGTACCTTCGAGCATAAGAAAGAGCTTCTTGGCGAGGGTTCCCAGATAAGCTTCCAAGTCATTTCTCTTATGAGCCATGTCTTCCAGCTTCTCCTTCAGAGCCACCTTATCCTTCTTCAGACGAGTTGCCTCTCGGTTGGATTCAATGAGAAAGGACTTCAGCTTGCTTACTTCCTCTTCCAGCGCTCCGACTAAAGCCAGCTTCTTGTCAGCAAGGATAGTCTTCTCTTGAGCCTCCTTCTGCGCAACTGCAAGATCCAAGTCCTTCTTTTCCAGAGCCAACCTCATTTTCTCTGCAAAATAAGCAGTTAGATCAAACAAAAGATCGAGGGGATAATTTAAAGGACGATCAAGATGAGCAGCCAACAGGCAGTTACCTTCCATACCAGCAACTTCATCTTGAGCCTTCTTCAAATTTTGTTGGGCCAGCTCCAGGTCAAGATTGAGTTGCCTCTGCTTCTCCTCAAATTCGGCGAACTTGGAAATGAGAGTACAAGATTTATGCAGAGAGTAAAAGACATATCAATCGACAAGATCAAAGATTATTTACTTTTGAGTGAATAAAATTTCAAAGTTTACTCAGACCCCAACCGATTGCGGTCTCGGGGACTACACCCTGTGGGTGCACTTGGCGTGCCCCCACTGGTTCAGTTTCCACTCGGTCGATCCACCCAGGTCGAGTAAAAAAAGAGAAAAAAAGAAAAAGAAGTACTCAAACCCCGGCCGACTGCCAGCATTCAACCGCGGTCTTGGGGACTACACCCAGTGGGTGCACTTGGCGTGCCCCCACTGGTTCAGTTCCCACTCGGCCGGCTCACCCAGACCGAGTGGAAGAAAGGAAAGAGAAAGAAGTGCTCAGACCCTAGCTGACTGCCAGCAGTCGACTGCGGTCTCGGGGACTACACCCAGTGGGTGCACCTGTCGTGTCCCCACTGGTTCAGATCTCACTCAACCAGACCGAGTGGAAGAGTGCAAATACTAAAGACAACAAAACACCCAGTGGGTGTACAGATTCAAAGCAGACAACAAGAGATTGTTCGAAGGGAAATATTCAGGTAGCATATCCTAATAGAACAAGTTCAGTCAGAAGTCAATTTACATGGACATTGGCTCGAAGAGCCACACTGGCGTCGTAAGCAGCCTGGCTATTGTTGTGAACCACCTTCATCCGCTCCATCATTACGTCAACCTGACAGATAGCCTCCGCAGCGGCGTCCGACTGACTTTCCGGAACATGATAGGTGGTGAAGAAGGGGACAGACGGTCCAGGCGCAACAGCTTGGAGCTCCGAGGCATGAGGTTGGATGGCCGAAGAAAACACTGGTACAGTCGATGGTGCGAGGCGTTCACTCGACACTGGGACAACAAAAGTTACAGAGGCTCTACCTGCATCTTCGGGTTGTTGGACTGTTTGTTCTGTCGCCAGTTCCGACAGAGATATATTGCCAGCTGCCGCTTTCTTGCTCCTTCTGGGCCTCGGTATCACGTCTTCATCGTCATCCGGAAGCTCGATAACATTGGGCGGAGCTGCAAAGAAATCAGTCGACACCAAATGAATCACCAGAATTTAATTGACCAAATAATCAAGAACAAGATCACGAGAATTGTACCTGGGTTGGAGGTAATCGCATCTTCCATCTCCTCGTCTCGGTACTGGTGGGTGGAAGTCCCAGAGGTGGCAGCACTGCAAACGTCAACATCCAGTCGGTCATGTTCGGTTACACAAGTCAACCAAAGGATCAGGTCAGATTGTTACCCAGAGATAGCGGGAATGACCACTTTGATTTTGGGCAAAGCCTTCGGTGGTTTGGAAGATGTGGCCTTCGGTGGTTTCAACACTGGAGGCGGCGCGGTCTTGGGATGCTTTGGTGCCTTCTCGGTCGGCGCTAGAGAAGACGTCCGAGGACGCTTTGAAGACTGCCCAGTTGGTGCGGTCACTAGGTCGGGGGTGCTTGCCGGGTCGTGAACGTGCTTGGACCTTCTTTCTCTGCGAGGAGGCGAGTCGACCTCTTCTTCATCAGTCGGATCATCGCTCTCCTCGTCCTCCTCTGCATCCGAGTGCCACTCGCCACTCTCTCCTCCGCTCGTCTCTCCCACGAGATCTTGCTCCTGCACTCCATTGGGCATTGAGTACATATCAACAAGAGCCTGAAAGACAACGAACAAAAGAAAGGCAGTCGACCGTCAACAAGATGTTACATGGTCAATCAAGAAAACACTCGACAATGCAGAATCGTACCTGTTCCGGCCGGCACAAATGGTAGAATGGAACCACCCTCCTGGACCCCCGGGGGTTATCCTTGTTGCCGGTAATGCCTCTCAGCCACTGCTCCACCATGTCCTCACTGACATCCTCCGGGTGGATCCGAGTGGAATCCTCGATTCGCGAATACATCCACATCGGATGGTCATGAGCATGGAGTGGTTGGATTCATCGACTAAGGAAGACCTCTAGCAGGTCCATACCGGTCACTCCGTCGCGGACGAGTTGGACCACCGGCTCGACCAACACCTTCACTTGCGCCTTTGTCAGCGTTCTAGGAACGGGAGTCCCCAGACTTGCCTGCCTGCTACGTGGCTCAAAGGGGGCCCAGCACGGCCCATCTTCATCAACACAAGACTCAAGACCCTCGCGAGGGGCCAAGCCTCGCGAGGCGGACGACACAGACCTTCCTCAAGCGCGGCCTCGTCAGGCTGGCTCATGAGGAGGCGGAGAGATCAAGGCGGGGTACCTCGCGAGGTGCCCGTGACGCAAGCCATGACGACTCAGGGTGCCAGGTGGTGCCAGCCTGCGCAGCATCCTCCTTTCCTCTTTAGTGCAAAGGGGGCAAGCGCAGCCGCAGAGTACCGAGGCGTCAGGCAAAGGTTGCCATTTCAGTGCAATGACAACAAGACCAGGAGGACTACGAGACGGAGGTCACCGTGGAGCCCAGCACGGCATCATCACCAGAGCTTTGCGCAGGCGAAGACTGCTTTTGTCAGGATAATTGATACTTGCTGTCCCCCTTCAAATTAGCCCGCCATTGTTGGCTCCCTTCCCGCTCGATATTTGGGAAGAGGACCAGGGCCTCTATAAATAGGACCAGCCGCCCACATAGCAAGGGGTTCGGTTCGAAGGGGTTGGCTAGTTCGTTCGGATGGCGTGTAAGTGAGAGTAAGACAGCCAGAGAGAGAGACAGAGGGCGGCTGAACGCCTCCCAACAGTTCATCACCCAGCCAAGAACAGACCCTCGTGAGGCTGTTCTTCCTTGTATTGCTCATCATCATCAGCCTCAAGAGGCAATCCACCCACCACACACTGGAGTAGGGTATTACACCACAACGGTGGCCCGAACCAGTATAAACCTTGTGTCTCTTGTGCAGTTCTTTCAGTAGTCTAGATCTTTGTGAGACGGAGAGGTAGAAGGCGTAATCTCCGCGCGCACCCCAGTGTTTGAACCTTAAGGGTCTGCCGGAACCCAAAATCCGACATTTGGCGTGCCAGGTAGGGGTGCACCGGAATTCGTCTTCCACCGCTCCGTGCCCCGTCGCGTCGTCATCACCATGCCCGGCGACCAGGAGGGCAACCCCGACCCATGGGCTGTGTGGCCCGCCCGCGCAGAACCGCTCGCCTCGGGCGACCCCATGCCCCAGGAAGCTCGCGGTCTGCAGGGCGCTGCGGGCCGCGGGCGACGCGGACAGACTTCGACAACTCTTACGCCGCGGCAGGCACGGTCGGCAGCAAGGGCTTCCAATCACGCCGTGACCACGACACCGTACACCCGCCGGGAGCAGGCGAACTCAAGGGCCGCGCTCACGGTGGCTCGAGAACTGTTGCGGTGCAGACTGCTGGAGGGCGGCCACGACGTGCTGCTGGAGCAAGTGGCGGAGCTCCTGGGCTTCGCCGCCTCGGGGGCTCACCCCTTCTCCACCCAGCTCCCGCCTCAAGCCCAGGGCGACCCGCGCGGGGGCTCCGCGCGCGCCCGCGGGCTCCAAGGCTACTCCGACGCCAGCGAAGCTGTCAGCACCGGACCGGCGGCGGCGCTGCCCCCGCCCCCGGCCCGTGAAGAAGAAGGACTCAACGCGACCCGCGGCCCCGGTGGGCGGCCGCATTGCCACCCCGCAGTGGGCATGACAGGTGGGACCGCATGGCATGCGGGGCATCACGGCGTGGCATTCGGGATGACGGCGTCGGAGGAATACGAGCCCCTCATGATGGACTAAGGACACCCTCATGAGAACAGACAAGGCTCGCTCCTCGGCCCAAGCTGGGGGGACTAGGCAATGGAAGCTGAGCCTTTCCAGGAGCCCCGGGATGGTCCCGCTGGCCACGCTGGAGGCAACGATTATCGGGCGCTGCTAATTCTTCAGGAGCAGGTATACGCTAACCATGGATCGCAGGAGGCGCAGGTCGCCGCGGCAAGCAGCTGCCCCGCTCCCAAAGTCTCCTACCCCTCGGGAGGAGGGCGTAGGGGGCTGCAGGAGAGGGGCCGAGATCCGACATCACCATCGCGGCGTTCGGAGCAAGGCATTCTTAGGAGGTAGGCCCTCTGTTGCGGAGGTGCCTCAGGGCCTGCCCCTGGCGGAGGACCCGTGGTCGTCGGGGGAACCGCTGGCGACCGCTCTACCCCATCGGGCGGCGTCTGGGTTCCGGTCATTGCTGATGGCACTAGAGTGTGGCGCAAGGCGGGGCCCTCGTCTGGCGATATGAAGCAAGGCCAGTACCTGTGAAGAAGGACCGGTGCCTGTGAAGCTCGCCGCCCCGTGACACTCTCACGTAATAATGAGTGGGGCTGTACACGCCCCGGAGTCTCAGGGGTGCCGGCCTCAGGCCCTGGGGCTCCCTCCCACTCCTAGTGGACAGCACTTAGCTCCGCGCTGGTGAGAAGACGTCCAAGACTAGATTAGGTGCCGGACGCGGCCTTTTGTCTGCTTTCATTGCCTTTCCCTTTGGCTGTAGCTTTTCCCCCGCTGGATTTAAGTTGGATTCAAATTTGAGATTTGCGTGTGTTCGGGGAAGGGGTGCATATTCTCGCTCGAGCCATTTCTCGCGTTCTGGTTACCGCTTCGCCACAGCTGCCTCCCTCGCGAGCCCCTCGCAAGTCGGGTCAGGCCTGGCTCGTGCGCAACCCAAACTGTCGTTGTTGCTCCCTCTCGAGAGGATTTTCAGGTGCCTGCGGAGGTTGTCCTGTTTGGAAAAGGCCCATAGCCTGTGAAGCTATCGCATTTTGGAAAAAGCCCAGAGCCTGTGAAGCAAGGCGCGTGCCTGTGAAGCTATCGCGTTTTGGAAAAGGCCCAGAGCCTGTGAAGCAAGGCGAGTGCCTGTGAAGCTATCGCGTTTTGGAAAAGGCCCAGAGCCTATGAAGCAAGGCGAGTGCCTGTGAAGCTATCGCGTTTTGGAAAAGGCCCAGAGCCTGTGAAGCAAGGCGAGTGCCTGTGAAGCTATCGCGTTTTGGAAAAGGCCCAGAGCCTGTGAAGCAAGGCGAGTGCCTGTGAAGCTATCGCGTTTTGGAAAAGGCCCAGAGCCTGTGAAGCAAGGCGAGTGCCTATGAAGCTATCGCGTTTTGAAAAAGGCCCAGAGCCTGTGAAGCAAGGTGAGTGCCTGTGAAGCTATCGCGTTTTGGAAAAGGCCCAGAGCCTGTGAAGCAAGGCGAGTGCCTGTGAAGCTCCCCGCCGGCGACACTCTCATATCCTACGGATTCAACTAAAGAACACCCCAGACGTCACGCCCTCCCATGGGCTGCTTCGGGGCTTGCGCGAAACAAAGGTAAACCAGCCAACCACCAGGCGTGGGCGCTCGTGCAGTATGACAACTACTAATACGATGAACACGGGTTTTACATGAGGGGCTTCCCCTCCCAAAATGCTCTCACAGCCATCAGGTCAAAAACCAGAGTTCTATTCATGCAGGGTAAAAAAGACAGGAGCGATACACATTCAGTCAGACCAATCCCCCAATGCGTCCTCGGAAGCACCTCCTGAGCCGTTGCTGGCATCGCCGAACTCGCCATCGTTGTCTGCGTCGCCACCTGCGGCGTCAGGGCCGTTCACCGCACCGCCCTCATCAGTAGCCACGATCACGTCGTCGTCGTCCGAAGCGAAGGCCCTGACAAGGGCGTCCACGTTGTCTTCCACCCAGTGCACCAGGTTGCCTCGGACGGCCTGGGGAACTGGGGCGATGACGGCATCAAAATTGAAGTGGGAATCCATGTTCAGGAGATGACTGAAGACACGGGAAAAGGCGCGCCCGAGCAGGGCGCGGCTCCTCTCCTCCACCAACCTGTCGGCCCTGGCCGACCGCGCCTCTAGCTGCGCCACCACGGCGGTGAAGAATTGAAGGTTGCCAGCATAGTTGGTTGTGTGCGGCTCGCCAACAGCCGCCTCACAGATGTTGCCCAAGGCTGGGCTAGCCCTCTCCCAGAGCGTGGCGAGCATGGGGCCGTGCATGTGCTCCAGGACCTGCCGCTGACATATCTCATCCGCGTTCCGGCGCGCGACGCCCTCAGCCTCCTCCACCCGCTGACGAAGACGAAGCATCTCGACCTGGGAGGCGGCTAACTCCCCTTGCGCTACCTCAAGGGCGGCTCGGGAGGCGTCGGCCAGCCGCGTCGCCTCCTCCCGCTGGGCCCTCAAGGCTGCGGTCCTCCCTTCAGCTTCAACCCGGATCAACTCCAGCCTCCTCTCGAACTCGCGCTCGAGGTCTTGGCGCGCCATCGCCACCCGACGCCCGACCTCCTCCAGGACACGAGCCTCCCGTGCGGCGAAGTCGTCCTCTGCCTGCGTCACCAAGCGCTCCCTCGTCTCCAGCCGCTCGTACTCGCGAGTGCGTTCGGCAGCTTCCAGCGTCAACGCTTCTTCGCGCTTCTGGAGCTCAACTGGGTCGCCCGAGACCACCCGCATCGACGCAAGGGCCAACTTGCGCAGCTCCACTTGCTCCTCCAGTGAGTGGCACCGGGCCAGGAGCTCACGAGCCCGCTCCTCCGCCGCCTCTCGCCGCTGGTCAGCTCCCCGGGCCTCCTTGGCGGCCTGGGATCGGGCCACCCAGAGGCCTCCAGCGACGCCTTCGCCTCTTCATCGTCAAGATCACGCCGACGGCGCACGAGGACGATGGCGGCCTCCAGCTCACGCCTCCCTGCGGCCAGGCGCATGCCCTCGGCCTCCAGGCGCGCGTCTTTGTCAACAAGCTCCTCCCCAAGCAGGTTCACCGCGTCGGTCGCCCTTCAAAGGAACCCTTGGCGGCGAGCGCGACGCTCCCGGGCGCGCTCAAGCACATCTTCCACACCGTCATCTGCCCCAAGCAAGCGCCGGGAGCCACGAACCATCGTTCCTCCTCCGGGCAGGGGGCTGGGGACTAGCGCCCTCGCGACGGCCGGGCGCGCCGCACCAGGAGCCCAGCCTGGGGCCAGCCCGTCCCCAGATGAAGGGCGCAGGGGGCACCTCAATCAGTCGCAGTCCACGACCTGACGAGAAGCCCACGGCAGGCTGGCTATTCCCCGAGAGGGCCCGCGAAGGAAAATCGGGGGGAATGAAGGGTCGTGGAGCATCTCAGGATTGTCCACCCCTTCAGTTGCCCTCACCACAAGGGCAGAGCTTCTCGGAGCACTTAAGGACGGTAGCGGGGGCGAAGCCAAAGGAGGCGGCACCCCAGCTTCTTCCGCGAGCTCGGCCGGAAGGGGCTTGCGGAGCAAGGATCAGTGAAAGCAACAAGAGAATCAGGAGCCAGAAATGGAGAAGACTTACTCGTCAGTGGCGAAGTACTTCCTGCGCTTCAGCACGCAACAAGGGACGTCATCACCCAGGGCCTCCCTCTTCCTCCGGAGGGCCTCAAAGTCCACGCGGAAGCGGCCCAAGAGGAGAGCGCAAGGATCAACCTGCGACAAAGACGGAGCATCGGAGCGATCCGCGTCAGGGGCGCCTGCCTGGCGCGTGCCGTCCATCACCTCGCCAAAAGACGCGGCTGGGGGCTCCGAGGCCTCAGCCCCGGGCGCTGGGAGCGGTTGCGGTTGCTCGCCACCCTCAGCCTCAGCGGCACGGGTCCCAGGAGCTGTCCCCTCAAGAGCGTCACCCGGCGCTGTCACCTCAGGAGCCCCCTCGGCCCCCGGTGCCTCCTGCCTCCCTGCTTCGTCACTTGAGGAGGAGTCGCCTCGGCCGATCGGAAGGGCAGTCACCACCACTGGATTCTCATGAGGTCCCTGGAGGCCGGCGGGGCGCAACCCCCACTCATCAAAGGCAGGCATCTGCTTCACGAAGTCGGCCCTGCTCTGGCAGAGATACAGCAAGGCCCCTCCCTGCCGGACGTTGCCGGGGTTGGGGCCCCCGACCAAGGTCAAGAGCATCGACTTCAGCACCCCTGGAGCCAGGTCCTCTTCCTGGAGCCTCATGCTATCCTCGCACCCACGGAAGGCCCACATCCGACGAGAGTGGCGTTGAAGGGGAGCAACACGGCACAACAGACACTCCTTCACCGCCTTGGGCGCTGTCACGCCGAGCTTCCTCAGGAGCGCGAAGCGGCCCCAGTCGAAGACGAGCCGGGGGCTCTCGAGCGTCTCCTGGCCCCAACCTGAATTGGGGACAGCAGGCGAGGTCGGCTCCGATAGCAGGGGCTGGGCACCCCTGCATCCACATACAGCCACCGCTCGCGGAACCCAACCGCGGGCAGGGGGAGCTTGAACTCAATCCCAGAGGCCTCGGTCTCAGGCTCGGCAGCGAAGCTCACGCATGCCCAGCATTGGGAAGGGTCGACAAGATGCAGCAAGAAGAAGTGGCGCAGCAAGGCAACCGAAGGAGGGATGCCCACCATGGCTTCGCAAACGAAGGCGAAGACCGAAAGGAGGGTGATGGACTCAGGACTTAGATGCATCATGTGGATCTGATAATGGGAGAGCACGGCATTGAAGAAATCAGAAAAGGGGGGAACCAGACCCGCCCACAGGGCATCGGTAAAACATGGGACCTCGGTAGCTGTCCCGTCGATGGAGAAGTGGGGCGCGGGCCAGGCCGTAGTCCTCCCGCACTCATTGAAGATGGTGGCCAGAGCCAAGCTGGCCTTGCCCAGGCACTCTTGATTGAGTACGGTCGTCTGGCCGACGGCGGGGGCCGTCGATGGCGGCACACAAGGCGGAGCCATGGGTTTCTTCCCACTCTCCTTCTTCGTCGGAGTCATGGCGATGGGAAGGAGGGGGAAGATTCGAGATTGGATTGGAGGCAGGAGCTAGCGTAAGAAGGAAGGAAGAGCAGGGGACGCTCGAGCAACAGGAAGGGGAGCGGCTATGTGCAACTACAAGTCCGCCTAGCAGGGCGTAGAATAAGGGGGCGTGGGGGAATAGTGCCGCCCACGTCCCATCAACCACCACACGGCGCCCAAGGCCGCAGGCTGTTAGGGCCCGCGGCGCTTCGCCCTTGCCCTTTCGCCTCTCAGCACGGCCAAGTCCGGGCGCGCCTTGGGCCTGGGGGCGGCTGTCGGCGTTCTGGGAACGGGGGTCCCCAGACTTGCTTGCCTGCGGCCTGCGGCGTGGCTCAAAGGGGGCCCAGCACGGCCCATCTTCATCAACACAAGACTCAAGACCCTCGCGAGGGGCCAAGCCTCGCGAGGCGGACGACATGGACCTTCCTCAAGCGCAGCCTCGTCAGGCTAGCTCGCGAGGAGGCGGAGAGATCAAGGCGGGGTACCTCGCGAGGTGCCCGTGACACAAGCCATGACGACTCAGGGTGCCAGGCGGGTGCCAGCCCGCGCAGCGTCCTCCTTTCCTCTTTGGTGCAAAGGGGGCAAGCGCAGCCGCAGAGTACCGAGGCGTCAGGCAAAGGTTGCCATTTCGGTGCAACGAGACCAAGACCAGGAGGACTACGAGACGGAGGTCAACGTGGAGCCCAGGACGACGTCATCACCAGAGCTTTGCGCAGGCGAAGACTTCTTTTGTCAGGATAATTGATACTTGTTGTCCCCCTTCAAATTAGCCCGCCATTGTTGGCTCCCTTCCCGCTTGATATTTGGGAAGAGGACCAGGGCCTCTATAAATAGGACCAGCCGCCCACATAGCAAGGGGTTCGGTTCGAAGGGGTTGGCTAGTTTGTTCGGTTGGCGTGTAAGTGTGAGTAAGACAGCTAGAGAAAGAGAGAGAGAGAGAGAAAGGGTGGTTGAACGCCTCCCAGCAGTTCATCACCCAGCCAAGAACAGACCCTCGCAAGGCTGTTCTTCCATGTATTGCTCATCATCATCAGCCCCAAGAGGCAATCCACCCACCACACACTGGAGTAGGGTATTACACCACCACGGTGGCCCGAACCAGTATAAACCTTGTGTCTCTTGTGTAGTTCTTCCAGTAGTCTAGATCTTTATGAGACGGAGAGGTAGAAGGCGTAATCTCCGCGCGCACCCCAGTGTTCGAACCTTAAGGGTCTGCCGGAACCCGAAATCCGATAGCCTTCTCCTCTGGGATCACTCTCAAGGTGGAGGGCTTCTCTACTCGGGCCATGGTAAAGGGGGGAAGTCCAGTCGACTGACCCGGGGTCGGCTGGTCCTTGCAGTAGAACCAGGTCGACTGCCAACCCCGGACCGAGTCAGGAAGGATCATAGTTGGGAAAGTGCTCTTGTTCCTCATCTGAATTCCAAGGCCCCCGCACATCTGTATCACTTGCATCTTCTCATCACTCGGGTTGGCCTTCTTGACCGTCTGAGAACGACACGTGAATATGTGCTTGAAGAGACCCCAGTGTGGTCGACAGCCCAGGAAGTTCTCGCACATGGACATGAAAGCGGCAAGGTACACGATGGTGTTCGGGGAAAAGTGGTGGAGTTGAGCCCCAAAGAAGTTCAGGAAACCTTGGAAAAAGGATGGGGAGGCAAAGAAAACCCGCGGTCGACATGAGTGGCAAGGAGAACGCACTCACCCTCCTGCGGCTGCGGCTCGGTCTCGTTCCCCGGGAGCCATGCCGATTCGTGGGGGATCAGTCCCCCCTCAACCAAGTCATCGATATCATCTTGGCTGATTGTGGAGCGGATCCAGTCGCCCTGGATCCAGCCGGGTGGCAGGCCGGACTTTGACAAAAACCCGCCCCGGCTGGTCCTCTTCCCTTTCGCCTTCGCTGTCGCCTTCTTCGCATGCTCCAATGCCACCGTCTTCTCCTTCCCCATGGCAGCGGATCAAGTTCAAGCAGGGTGACGATGCCCAGAGTAGAGGTAGATGCGGTGGAGAAAACAGAGGAGGAAGGGGAACAATGAGAACGCACTGTGCGAAAATCCCCGTCCAACAGCTTATATGAGGGCATTTCCGAGTGGCTGACTTGTGGGCCCAGGCGATCCGATCAAATCCTGCAACAGTCGCGCGCGCGATACGTGGCGAAAAAGGTGGCGCGGAGATCGAGGCGGCCTGCCTAATCCGTCCCGATTACTGCGGCCTCCCTCGTCCGGCGCGCTTCCCAAAATTTGAATCCCGTGAAATCCGCAGATAGCAGAGCAACCCGTCAGATGGAAGATTTTTCCCATATCAACACTCGAAGCTCAACAATGAAAGTTCACTCGACAAAACCAAGATGGATCAATGCGACTTAACAAGCAGTTGAAGTCATCATGAATGTTCATTCGACCTCTGGACAAGACATTTCCAAAGCACAAAAGCTGAATCAGAGAGGTTATCAAATCCTTCTCCACTTGGACCCTGAACCATTCGGGGGCTAATGATGAGGCTATGTACCTAGGGTAGGGTCATAGGCCTGACCTAGGCACCTTCCCCTAGGACATCACCCTAAAGCTAGAATCATTCAAAGGGTACCATCATCCACTCGACCAGAGACGTTCCACTCGAAAGAATCAATGTCACTCAACTGTCGCAGAAGGCACTCGACGAGCAGAAGATCTAAAGCCACTCTGCACCAACAACGGTCGAGCATTTACTTATATGCTTAATTGTCATTTATAGAACTTAATGGCTAGCGTTACCAGTAACGTTCCTCTCTTAATGTACATTGAACCCTGTGTAACGGAGGGGAGCAGGGGTCCTGGCGCACTATAGATAAGCCACCCCCTCCTCTGGGGCAAGGGTTTGCATCTTTTGTAAACACACACACACACACACACACACACACACACACACATATATATATATATATATAATCTAGTCGACCGCCTCAGGGCACCGAGACGTAGGGTTGTTACTTCTTCCGAGAAGGGCCTGAACTCGTAAAACTCGTGTGTACAACTACTCCATAGCTAGGATCTTGCCTCCTCATACCTACCCCCATTCTACTGTCAGTCTTAGATCCACGACACTCATCGTGGCTTGGTATTTTAACCTAAGCCGTATATTTCTTGTAGTCTGGTGAGGTCCCGTACCGAACAATCCTCATCGGAGGACCTGTTGAGGTCAAACCCTGTGGAGAGCGGGATGCCCCCGAAGGACCCTTCCTCCAAACAGGTGCCAAACACCGAGGCCTCGTCCCAAATGGACCCCGGCCAAGGAGAAAAGGAAAAAATCGTGAAGGCGGCGCCTGGAGGTCGAACCGCAAGGGCCAGAGACGTGGGGAAAAAGATTCCGCCGGCAACCTCTGTCCATCCAGAAGTGTCGGATACTTTGTTGGTGGTGCTACAAGATGCCTCCATCATTGATGAAGACCGTGCCCTGATGGGCGCGGTGATTGAGAAAATTCAGTCGACCGAGAGTGGACTGAACATAGCCTGTATCAGTCTTATAAAAGGCTTTGAGGTATGTTTTATGAGTTATCGAAGAGTGTCATAGTATAGATAGTAGCCCCTGATACACTGTTCAATGAAAGAAAGAACCAGACAGGGGACCGAATTCATGATCTTAGGAAGACTCACTAAATGACATTGATTTCTCTCCTGTTTCAAGCAGATACCTGTAGCGGCTGCTGCCTCTCACACTGCGGAGATCGCAGGAATGAATCAGAGTCTGGAGCAGGCCAGAGAAGAAATTGGCCGATTGCAAATGCAGTTGAGGGATAAACAAGGTATGCACCAGTATTATGTGCAGTTATTGTGAGATAAATGTTCAGTATGAAATAAGCCGCATAATTTGTGCTAGGAGTTATGACTGAAGTCGAGGCCCTCAAAAGGGCCGTTGCCGAGGCCGAGAAAAAGGCGGTCATGGAGCGGACTCTTCGTGAGAAACATGAAGCCATAGTTATTAAAGCTGAGCATGAGCTGCAAGAGGCCGTAAGTAAATGCGAGGCCTTGGAGCAGAGTTTAACGGAGAAAGAGTGTGAACACCAAGGCACGCCAAGCCACGAGCGACGCCCAAGGGGAAACCCAAAGCGCACTGCAGGGGATCCAAGAGGCGAGGAAGATCGCGGCAGGTAAGTTTTTCCCATGTAAAGAAAATATTTGAAGGGAAAACTATGTTTCTGATTGCGAATCTGGACTTCTCAGGCGTATTTGCCGAGCTGCCGCACAGTATATCAGATGCCGCTCACTTCTACCGAGCCGAAGGAGGGAACACCGCCGACAAGCTTTTTGGTCTCAGTATTTGGCACCGAATTATTCGGTGCCTTTTGCCGATCAACTGAAACAACTGATCGAACTGCATAAGGCGGCGGAACTAGCCATGAAAGATGTTGTTATCCGGCTATGGCCTACCGAACCGATTCCAAGCGGCTACTTCGGGCTCGTAAGGCGGCTTATAAGCGCTTGCCCTCGACTTGACGTCATCAAGCGGTCGGTCTGTATAGAAGGAGCGTGAATGGCCTTCCCCTGGCAAAGGTGCATTGGGGGAAGATGGATGCCGAAAAGCTAGTGACCGAAGGACCGCCGGAGGGGAAGGAGCACCGCAAGCCCGAATCATATTATAAGAGTGTCCTGAAAGGATCCTACCTTGCGGCGGAGCTATGTACCAAGGACATTATATTTCCCTGAATGCGGATCATGTTGTCCGTTGTAATGTTTAAACAAGGTCGTTGATATGTCACCTGTTATATAAAAGTTTACCCTCCTGTGCGGCCGTTTGTGTATTAAGGCTGAGAGTTGGCCAGTCGTTGGCTTCTGCCCCCACGTAAGGAGTATGGGGGTGTTTGGGATAAACCTGAGCACTCTTTATCCCAGTTTTGGGTCCTCCAAGGGAGGTGCTCAGCACAACGAACCAGGCAATCGGACTATAGGGCCTTATCACTCTCACTTAGCCAGAGGAGCTTTAGTATAGTCGGTGCAGCCCCTTGTGTTCGGAAGACCATACTAGGGGCTCTATAAGCGCCTGATCAAAGAAAAAAGCCGATCCATCGCACGTTGCATTGGTTATGGCATTATGCGAGAGAAATCCTTAAAGATTTTGTGACCGCTCGAACAGCTGACCAGCTCTCGCCGTATCATGACAGTCAGTTTTTGGCTTTCTCTACTGAGGTGCTCGTCCGGAAGAACCGGGACACAATCGCAGTAGTTCTCCCGGTGCTACCTTAGCTGATATAGCGGAACGTAAGGTACCAAAACATAGGAGCCGGGCAAACCCAACTATTGACCCAAGACATGATTCGGAGCTGATGCATATAATGCTATAAGTTCGGGGTGCCGAACTTCCATGAAGGTATTCGGACTTGTATTGCCGTGCTATGGGGAAACCGAAGCCCCTAGCATATTTAAGGCATATCGTCGTGTACGGATGCCATTTGACGAAATGATTTCGATGAGAAATAATCAGCGGTAAAACGTCATATAAATCCACGTGTTGTATTTGAATAATATGTCTATGCGTATGGGTACAAGTAATGTGATAAAAAAGGAGTTGTGATAGCAGAACCTGCTGTGACCAGGGGGAAGAGGTTGAGTGTGGATCCGTATTGTAGCCGGATGTTCGCTGCAGGGAATGTCTAAGGATCCCCAGACGCATTCGAGCTGCCTCTGTGGAGTCCGTCCTGGTCGGTGTGAAGGTGAACCTGCGAAGGAAATATAATAAATGTTTGCGTGCCGGAGGGCGGTTGAGCCGCTGAGTACGGCCTATCGTGGCCTTCGCCAGAGTGTTTAATTGAGCCCTGGACGAGCCGGAGTATCCTTCCGCGTTTAGATCCCATTGACGGTGTCCGGGAGCCTAGGTGTCGACTCGTTCGTGCTGCTAAGGCAGTGATGTATTTGTTGGTGCTGAAGGAAAATTCGGCCTTGCCATGAACCGTGATGATGCCGCATGGACCGGCATTTTGAGCTTACGGTAGGCATAATGTGGTACCACGTTTCATCGAGCGAATGCGGTTCGCCCGAGCAGTGCTTGATAGAAACTGCGTAAAGGGGTGATTTCGAAGATTAACTCTTCGGTACGGTAATTTTCTAGTGACCCGAAGATTACCTCGAGGGAAATGAAGCATGTACAGCTGACCTCCATATCTGGTATGATGCCTCTAAAAGTGGCCTTAGTGGGCTTGATCACTGATTGATCGATGCCCATCTTGCGCACTGTATCCTGGTAAAGCAGATTTAAACTGCTACCTCCGTCCATATAAGGACTCGAGTGAGGTGGAACCCGTCTACTATTGGGTCGAGGATTAGTGCGGCTGGATTGCCCCAATTGGCTTTAACCGGACGATCCATGCGGTTGAAGGTGACTGGCCCTAGCTTATATTGTGGGCCGGCGAGTTCCGTTGAGCCACCATCTTTAAGGGTGTATATCTGGTCCAAGTGGGCCGGTTGGGTGGTATTTACCACATTCACCGATTAAGTATGGGGGGGGAGTTCTTTTGCCCTCCTGTGTTCGGAAATCTGGGCTCTTTGTTGCTATCGTCGCTTTGAGACCCCTCTTCGTGTTTGGCGCCTGCCTTGCCGGCTTGTTTGAAGACCCAGCATTCTCTGTTGGTATGGGTGGCTGGCGTTTTTGGGGTGGCATGAATTTGGCATTGGTGAGCGAGTATGCGGTCCAGACTGGATGGACTTGGATTTGTATTTTTGTGGGGCCCTTTCCGCTGACCGGGCTTTCAGACCCTGAACCCGGCATTAACTGCCATATTATTGGTTTTATCACCATATTTGCGGCACTTGTGTTTGTTGCGTCGTGATTTGACGTTGGCATCTTTTTTATCCGGAGTGCCCGGATTCCTAGATGTGTTGTTGCTGCGAGCCAGCCAGCTATCTTCGCGCGCAAAAGCGGGTCATGAGTGTCGTGAGGGCTGCCATAGACTTCGGCTTCTCCTGGCCGAGGTGTCGGGCAAGCCACTCGTCGCGGATGTTATGCTTGAATGCCGCTAAGGCCTCTGCATCCGGACAGTCGACAATTTGGTTTTTCTTTGTTAGGAATTGTGTCCAGAATTGCCTGGCCGATTCCCCGGGGTGCTGAGTTATATGGCTCAAGTCATCAGCATCCGGTGGTCGCACATAAGTGCCCTGGAAGTTGTCAAGGAATGCGTCTTCCAGATCCTCCCAACTGCCGACGGAGTCTGCTGGCAAGCTATTTAGCCAATGCCGAGCTGGTCCTTTGAGTTTTAGTGGGAGGTACTTGATGGCATGTAGATCATCACCGCGAGCCATGTGGATGTGAAGGAGGAAATCCTCGATCCATATAGCGGGATCTGTTGTACCATCATACATTCAATATTTACAGGTTTCAAACCATCCGGGAATTCATGATCCATAACTTCATCAATGAAGCATAGGGGGTGTGCGGCGCCTCTGTGCCGGGCTATATCACGAGGCAGTTCATATGAGTCTTGTCTGCTGTATTCGGCCCGGCCGGATTTACTTTTGGTGTATCCGACGCGACGATCATCGTCCCGTGTTGGCGTGCGTGCCCGTGACCTGTATATTGGCCTTGCAAGTTTTGCCCTGCTATCCAATACGTCTCGCAGGTTCCGTGTGTTGCCCCGGGCCTTGGTATTTTTGATTGAGTGGCGGCGGGGTGCAGGCTGAACTTCAGGCTGAAACGCCTCTCTGGCTCGGCCACACGGTGGCCGGTCAGCCGCATCGTACACTGGTGAATGAGGTTTCAATGCTTCCTCCTCGAGGTGAGGTAGCAACCTGCGTTTTGGGTAACTCTTGGAGGGGCACTCGAGTTCGTATTCCTCAGCCGCAAGGACTTCGGTCCATCTGTCTGCTAGCAAGTCTTGATCAGCTTGAAGCTATTGTTGCTTTTTATTCAGGCTATTTGCTGTGGCCATAAGCCGGTGCTTGAAGCGCTCCTGCTCGACGGGATCCTTAGGCATGATAAATTCTTTGTCGCCGAGGCTCACCTCGTCTTCGGAGAGAGACATGTAATTGTCCTCCTCCGGTTCTCCATCTGCTCCCTGCTCTGGAGGGTTAGCTTGTTCATCCTCCGGCTCTACTTCGTGCTGGAGGGGATTGTGGTTGTCTTCGGCACTGCCTGGAGTGTTATTGTCTCCTGTGCCGATATCACTACTTTTGCTGTGGCGGGACTTAGAGCGGCGCCGCTGAAGTCGGCACTTGGGTTGCTTCTTGGAGGGGTCATCCTCCGCTGTCTCGTCGCCATTGCCTTCTTTGGGGGTGTCCACCATGTATATATCATATGATGAGGTAGCGGTCCAGCGGCCTGTGGGAAGTGGTTCCTGCTCGTCCCCTGCATCGTCGTGCATACCGTCAATGTCTTCAGAGTCGAAATCGAGCATGTCGGTTAAATCGTCGACAGTGGCTACTAAGTGGGTGGTGGGTGGGCAGTGAATTTCTTCGTCGTCCGCATCCCATTCTAGCCGAACATAATTCGGCAAAGGTTCTCCTGACAGGGAGAGAGACCTTAATGAATTTAGCACATCGCTGAGAGGCGAGTGCTGAAAGATATCCGTGGAGGTGAACTCCATGATTGGCGCCCAGTCGGATTCGACGGGCACGGATGTAAGCGGCTCGGAGTCCGTGGCCGGAGATGAATCCAGCGGTTCGGCGACACGGCTCTCGTAAGGGGTGAAGTCAGTATCCGGCTCTATCGCCACTGAGAGTGCGGACTCCATGGCGGGGTCTATCCCTCTGCTCTTGGGATGGCGCGATTTGCTCCGGATTGACGGCCGGAGTAGTTGCAGATGCGATCTCCCAAATATTGTCCGACGGCAGAGTTACGTCATGCTCGTCGTGACTATGCGGCGCACCTGACATGGGCTCGAATCCGTCGAAGATCAAGTCTTCGCGGATGTCGGCAGTGTAGTTTAAGTTTCTGGGCCTGACCTGATGGCCAGGGGCGTAGCTCTCGATCTGCTCCAGATGGCCAAGCGAATTGGCCCGCAGTGCGAAGCCGCCGAATACGAAGATCTGTCCGGGGAGGAAAACCTCACCTTGGACCGCATCGTTACCGATGATCGAAGGAGCCATCGAGCCTTACGGTGACGGCACAGTGGAACTCTCAATGAAAGCACCAATGTCGGTGTCAAAACCGGCGGATCTCGGGTAGGGGGTCCCGAACTGTGCGTCTAAGGCGGATGGTAACAGGAGGCAGGGGACACGATGTTTACCCAGATTCGGGCCCTCTTGATGGAGGTAATACCCTACGTCCTGCTTGATTGTTCTTGATGATATGAGTATTACAAGAGTTGATCTACCACGAGATCGTAGAGGCTAAACCCTAGAAACTAGCCTATGGTATGATTGTGTCTTGTCCTACGGACTAAACCCTCCGGTTTATATAGACACCGAAGGGGGCTAGGGTTACACAGAGTCGGTTACAAGGGAGGAGATCTACATATCCGTATTGCCTAGTTTGCCTTCCACGCCAAGGATATCCCTATCCGGACATGGGACGAAGTCTTCAATCTTGTATCTTCATAGTCCAACAGTCTGGCCAAAGGATATAGCCCGGTTGTCCGGAGACCCCCTAATCCAGGACTCCCTCAGGGGAGGTGTGCCAGCGCTACTAGGACACCTCCACCCGATGCAGTGGTCGGACGCCCACCTACCGACTGGCTGGCATATGAGCCCAGATCGGGTGCCAGCGCCTACCATTCCGGCGAGCGGTTGCGCATGGCTTCTCGAGATCAACCGTCATCGGGCATCGTTGCAGCCGGACCTCATCAATGATCCCAAGTACGTCGTCACGCATCACTTTGGGACACTTGGTTCCAGGATGAGCACGACGTGCGCCGGCAGACATTTTTTGCTGGTCGTGCTAGCCCGACATCGACGTGATCTAGGGCACCGCGTCCTTCAAGACCTCCCCGCCCGCGCTCTAGAGACGAGTGAGCAGACGTACACCCTCGCCGCCCCTGCCACCACCAGATCCACATCAGCCCATGATGGCCGAAGAGGAGGAGGAGCTGGTGAGGAAGGTGATGGCGGACTCGGCGATGGAGTTCGTAATGCCCAGTTGGACGGCCTGGAGGTGCAGATGGCACTTTCGGCCGCCAGGGACGTGGCCATCCTCGAGCTCGAGGGAGTGGAGGATCTAGATGACGCGGAGCCCCGATGGGACATGGCGGCTATCGGCCAGTCCTGGTGGTGGACTTCGACCCTGTCGTGTATGCCGGAGTTGGTGTCTACGCTGGCCTTGTGGGTTGGCGCCAATACATGGTCACCGCCCCCACCCCCACCCCCATGTAGCGTAGGCGCCACCAACCTACCTGTGGCAGCCGCCTCCCTTCATCGACCTCGGGCAGACGAGGAAGACGGCAATGATGGCATGTACTGAAGACGCCGGCCATGACGGGGCGACGACTTGTTTCCTTTTGATAAAAAGTTTTAAGTTTAAGTTTAATGCATGTTGAACAGTTGGTCGTGACTTTTAAATGTTTAATGTAGCATGTAGTTATCTTTTAAATTACTTTTGATGCGTTTTTATTTGAATTTTAGTTAAATTTATATGCTCTTGCCGATTGCGTCGGTCGTTGGGTATGACAATGCACGGACGACCACAAACGGGCACTCTTGTCCATTTTATCAACCCAAACAGACAGAGTCTGAACAAAACGAACGTCCATTTATGATCATGCAATGGAGTTGGCCTTAACCATGATCACCGCAAGAGCATTTTTTTTTTGAAAATTACCACAAGAGAAACTTAATTTACCAAAGATCATTTTGTTTGGTGTCTATCCACTTGTTCAGTTAAAAAAGAAGCATGTGTACTTTGAATAAAAACTAATGTAGTGTCAAAAACACTCTTGTATTATGGAACAAAGTGAGCAGTTATTGAGCCCAATAAACACTCGGACAAAATTAAATTAGGAATTATTTTGGAAAACAAAAAGATGCCACGAATTCACTTTACTGTTCTCCGATTATAAGCTTCTGATCTGACACCAGGATCTCATTTTCGCTAGTAGCACTTGTTACACGATTATGAGTCCGCTAAACAAGTGCTTTTCTTTTGTTTCTCCTAAAGATTAACACCTCACTGTGAGATTATATTCAGCAAAAAACGTACTCCACAGCGTAGACATGGGCTTTGCTACATGTACGTAGAGTTTGTACGTAAACCTACGTAAAAGCTGACTTGTCAAGATTTACGTAGGTGTAGGATTATTCGTGTAGACACTAGGGATGAAATTCCCCATAATTTGATTATTACTTTCTCTCTCCCCGTCTCTCTTTTATTCTTCTCTCCTCGACGACTTCGCACGGGCGTCCATCCTCTACAAATACGCCCGGCCATTGCGCTGCGCGGACACTCGCGCCCAGCTCGCTCGCTCGCTCCACCGGGACAAACTACAAAGTCAAGTAGTCAACCACAATGGCAACTCCGGCAGCCACCTCTTTGGCCCTCACCGTCGTCCTCCTCCTGGTGGCCTTCACGGCAGGCGCCGGCGCAGCCACCTTCAGCATCACCAACCGGTGCCCCTTCCCAGTGTGCGCGGCCGCGATGCCGGTGAGCGGCGGCGGCGGCGCGCAGCTGGCGCCCGGCGAGACGTGGACCCTGACGTTCGCGGCCGGCGGGACGGGCGGCAGGATCTGGCCGCGCACGGGCTGCGCCTTCGACCCCGCCACGGGCCGCGGGGGCTGCCAGACCGGCGACTGCGGCGGCGCCCTGCGCTGCGTGCTCTCGGGCAAGCCCCCCGCGACGCTGGCCGAGTTCAACCTCGCGAACGGCGGCGCCCCGGGCAGGTACGGCATATCGGTCGTCGACGGCTTCACCCTGCCCATGGACTTCTCCTGCAGCGGAGCTGGGGACGGCGGCGTGATCCGGTGCAGGGACCCCGGCTGCCCCGACGGAAACCACTGCCCCGGCGAGGGCAAGTACCGCGCCTGCCCGGCCTACAGCGACTACCAGGTCGTCTTCTGCCCATGATCGAGCTCCCACTCCCACGGATCTCTGCGTCCGTGCATGGGCATGGGATGCACCACGAGCTCTTACCTCGTAGCCAACTGATCGTCGTTGTCACGTACTTAGTACGTATGGTTGTAACCATGGGAGAATAAACTGATGAACAGAAAGGTTGTGTTGGAGTATCAGCATGAGTGTTCTTGTGTTTGTTTGGCGTCTTGGAGCTCATGTTCCTTCTCATCGATGAGTTTCAGTTAATTTTTTCCTTCTTTTTGATTGATGGCTTAGAAGAGAACCAACGGCTCACCTACTAGTAGACTCATAGATCTCGATTACTTACTCCGTCTGTGCTTAAAAAGATTTGTTTTTGCCACTCTAGTTTTTGCCCACTTTACTTATGCCACTCTAAAATTTAACATTTCACTTTTGCCACTCTTAGCTTTTGATAATATATCAATTTTGCCATTCAATGGCAAAAGCAAAATTTTCCGAGTGGCAATTGTGATACATTGCAAAACCTAAGAATGGCAAAAGTGAAATGAAAAATTATCGTTTTTGCCACTAAATGGCATTTGTGATGTATTGTCAAAAGTTAAGAGTGGCATAAGTAAAGTGGGCAAAAACTAGAGTGGCAAAAACAAAGTTTTCCCTAAAAAGAAGGTGCAAACTTCAACCAAGTTACTTGAACGGTTTGAATTTTTATTTAAAAAAAACGGTTTGAATTCAGACAAAATTTATACACCTTATTTTCAAGCAGGGATGGAGAGTACTTACACTGTTCAATTTTGGTACACTGTCCACTGTTCAACCGTTTGAATCAAGTGTGACATCGATCAGCCAAATGTGAATGGCAGGTCTAAAGAACAGATGAAGAATTCCATGGAAGGAAAGTTAACAAACTTTCTGAAGAAGGCTTTTCCAGCTTCAGACAGTAGGCCGGCCCTATACCCTACTGCGTCTCTGCCCATTCCTGCACTCCAGTTGTACAACCTTGGTGTTGTCTATCAAAAGCAGGAAAGAACGGCAATGGAGGAAAACCAAACGGTTCGCTCAAAACTAGCAAAACTTACAAAATTATACTGGCCTCAAATGAACGACGCTGGTGCTACATTAGGCTATGTTGGCGATGCGTCAAGGACGTGACAAAAGCGCCCTCCAGTGACATCTCCGATTAATTGTTCGTCCGTTGAATCCGTCCATCATCAGCAATGGACAATCTAAGTCCTATCTATCTTTGTTTGGCGAATGCGGCCCCCGCGTCACCTAGGGTAGGCGACTCGGGCGGCAGCCCCCAACCGTGCCGCCGCCGGGCCCCCCTTCTCCAGCTAATCCCCTCGCCGCCGCCGGAGGCCACAACCGGGCGAATCCCGCGTCGTGGCGGCGGCGGCGGGGTCTTCCTCCCGTGGCGCGGCTCTCCTCTCCCGCGGGGCCCCGCGGCTGGCGGCCCGCCTGCGGCTCGGATCCATGGCGGCGGCCATGGCTAGTGGCACGCGGCGCTGCTTGGCGGCCGGCGGTGCCGGCGTGGTCAGGTGGGCCACTTCCCTGGCTATGTGGATGACGGGAAGGTGGTGGGCTTCGGCTGCGGTTTCTCGCTGGATGTTGGTGGCCATGGTGATGTTCGTCCTCGATCCCGATCTACTCCGATCTGCAGCAGATCCGGCCCTTGGTGGCTTCGGTCACCGTTCTTAGGTGTTGGCCTTGCAGATCCGGTGGCTGGAAGGGTTCCGGGAGAATCTCTTGGTCGGCGTGGCGGCCACTCCGGTGGCAGTGTCTTTGGATGTTGCTTCCCTTGTTGGAGGCTTCGGAGAGGATCTCCTTCCTTCCACCCCTCCCAGGAGCTCAGGTGAAAACCTCAGACCGCCCTGTTCGAAGCGACGACGACACCACGATGGCGTGCTCCTTCCTGAAGGCGCTGCTCGGGGGCTGCTCAAGCGGCGGTGGAAGTGGCGGCGGTTCAGTGTCGACACATGCATTCTGGTCAGCTTCATCTTGGAGGCTGCGGCGACGTAGGCGACGCTCGTGTAACGCCCCGAGACCGATGTGCCAGGTGTCGTTCAGTCATTCGCTGTTGTTGCCTTGTCATTGCTTGCGTGTCATGCATTGCATATCATGTCATCATGTGCATTTCTTTTGCATACATGTTCGTCTCATGCATCCGAGCATTTTCCCCGTTGTCCGTTTTGCATTCCGGCGCTTCGTTCTCCTCCGGTAGTCAATTCTAGCTTTCTTTCGTATGTGGGGATTAAACATTTCCGGATTGGATCGAGACTTGTCATGCGGCATTGGTTTACTACCGGTAGACCGCCTGTCAAGTTTCGTACCATTTGGACTTCGTTTGATGCTCCAACGGTTAACCGAGGGACCAAAAAGGCCTCATGTGTGTTGCAGCCCAACACCCCTCCAATTTGGCTCAAAACCCACCAAACTCTACTCCATCATCTAGAGCGTTCGATCATGATCGCGTGACCGAAAACCGCACCTCATTTGGACTCTCCTAGCTTCACTTATGCCTATAAATAGGACCCCCGAATTTCGGATCTCTCCCTCTCCCCGTAACCCTAAAATCCCTCTCCGCCGCGCCGGACGTGTCTGACCCGCGCCGGACATGTCCGTTTCCACCCGCCGCCGACACTTGGCGCCGCCTGATTCGTCCGCCGCCCGGTGCCCACATCGCCGCCACACGGGCCCGCTCAGCCCGGAGCCGGCCCTCCCGGCCCGCGTCATCGCCCCGCCGCCTCACGCCCGCACACCGCCGCCACCCTCCTCGCGGCCGGCCACCCGGGGCACCGGCACCGCCGCCAGCCATCGTCGCCGGCCGGCACCTCGCGCCGTGGTCCCGCCGTCCGCCGCCGCCCAACCTCGCGCGGCCACCACCGAGCACCGCCGCCCTCGTCCGGCTACTCCGGCGGCCGGATCCGGCCGACGAGCCTCTTCCCGCGCCAAGCCCAAGCTTCGGCCGCCGCGACCTCGATCTCCGACCGACGAACATCGGGAACCGCGCCCTGCTACAGTGTTTCTAGATCCAAATCTGGAATCTCGGTTGACCTCTCCCCTCCGACCCCTAATTTTTGTGCATACTTTGAACGGCCATATCTCCGCATCCGTAGCTCCGATTTGGGCATATTGTATATCAAAATGTTCGTCTCGACGAGTACATCATTTCATTCCATTGCATCATTTTAATTTGAGTTCATCTTGATGCCTGAAATGCTGCTAGAAAAGGGCTTCGTGAGTTAATTGTCAGATCTGCTAGTTCATCTTAGATTTTTGTCATTTTTGCCATGATTGTTGTGTGCATGATATGCCTGTGAGTCCTTCATATGTTTTGTTAAGCATCTTGTTATCTTTCCAGAGGTGAAACCCATGCATTTTTAGGATGTGTGTGGTGACTTGTGCAAGCTTGCAAAGTGAGGCATCCGGTAACTCTGTTTTCAGGGACTTAGTAGTTTTCACTAAGTCTGGGATTATTTAGTTCTTGATGCCATATGTTCATGTTGTTTCCTAGTGATCCGTGCCTCTTTTGAGGATGACCAATAAAGGAGTTTTGTTAATATTGTAGTGCTCTATCCATCCATGTCTTTGTTTGCATATATGGAGCACCCTAGCTTGAGTCAATCGAGCTCTACTTTAGCTTCGTTGTGAATCTGGGCAGATCGTCAACTTGTTTGCGATTTTGTCGATGTTATTGTAGTTGATCCGTGCATGCTATGCCATTGTTCTTGCCTTGTCTAGCTAGCATTTTGTGCCTTCTTTATGGATGTATGCTTTCCTTGCCATGAATTGCACCGTGGTGAGTGCATCGAGCTTGTTTACATGCCTTCGTGAGTTATGTTTCAGCATGTCCCAGTTTTCACTAAGTCTGAAAATTGATTGTGTTTTAGCTATGTTCGTGTGCTTGTTAGTATATTTTGTGATCCCTTTTGGCCCCAGGTCACTTAGGGACTTTTGTTAAGCTTGTTGAGTAGCTCCATGCCATGTCTTTCTTTGTCATGTTCAGGTCCTGTAGCATGTTGTTTTGCTGCTCCGAAGAGGGCTTCATAATCTGAAATTTCAGACAAGTGTTAATTTCACTAAGTCTGAAATCTGTTTTGCGTTTGCGTTTTTGCCATGCTTGTTTGAACCTCTTAATGGATGAATTAGCCGTAGCTCAGTGCTAGTCTTTTGTTAAGCATCTTGAATGCTTCCCTGCCGTGTATTTTGATGCCATGTTTGAGTGTTGTAGCATGTTCATCTCATTGCATTTAGATGCCTACTTGTTGTAAATCGCAGACCGGTGTCATATTTGAATCGCTTGCCATTTCCAAACCGTAACTCCAATTCCGGCGTTCTTTATATCGTTTTCAAGCGATTTCATCCCATCTTTCCAGTGGCACACTTGGTTTTCCAAGTTGAGGCCAGGTTCATGCATTTCCTGTCATATCTTGCATATGCATCGCATACCGCATCTCGCATATCATATCATGTTCATGTGTGGTTTGTTTACTATGTTGTGTGCTTATTTTCCGGTGATTGCTTCTTCGGGTTGGATCCGGTATCGTCGTGTTTGTGAGGACCCGTTCGTCTACGTCTGTTTGTCTCCTTCATGGACTCGTTCTTCTTCCATGCGGGACCTCAGGCAAGATGATCATACCCTCGAAAT
Source organism: Triticum monococcum (assembly GCA_034509565.1). Classification (NCBI taxonomy): domain Eukaryota; kingdom Viridiplantae; phylum Streptophyta; class Magnoliopsida; order Poales; family Poaceae; genus Triticum; species Triticum monococcum. Next base: position 485,311,901 of record CM067843.1, read on the forward strand.
CACTTCTATCTTTGCTTGCTAGTTGCTCGCTCTTTTGCTGTGCCTATGCTGCGATACCTACCACTTGCTTATCATGCCTCCCATATTGTTGAACCAAGCCTCTAACCCACCTTGTCCTAGCAAACCGTTGATTGGCTATGTTACCGCTTTGCTCAGCCCCTCTTATAGCGTTGTTAGTTGCAGGTGAAGATTGAAGCTTGTTCCATGTTGGAATATGGATATTTTGTTGGGATATCACGATATATATTATTTAATTAATGCATCTATATACTTGGTAAAGGGTGGAAGGCTCGGCCTTATGCCTGGTGTTTTGTTCCACTCTTGCCGTCCTAGTTTTCGTCATATCGGTGTTATGTTCCCGGATTTTGCGTTCCTTACGCGGTTGGGCTATTATGGGAACCCCTTGACAGTTCGCCTTAAGTAAAGCTCTTCCAGCAATGCCCAACATTGGTTTTACCATTCGCCACCTAGCCTTTTTCCCTTGGGTTTCGCGGACCCAAGGGTCATCTTTATTTTAACCCCCCCCCCCCGGGCCAGTGCTTGTCTAAGTGTTGGTCCGAAATGGGCAGCCTACGGGGCCACCTCGGGGAAACTTGAGGGCTAGTTTTACTCGTAGCTTGACCTATCCGGTGTTGCCTGAGAACGAGATATGTGCAGCTCCCATCAGGATGTCGGCGCATCGGGCGGTGTTGCTGGTTTAGTTTTACCCTGTCGAAATGTCTTGTTGTACCGGGATACCGAGTCTGATCAGAATGTCTCGGGTGGAGGTCTATTCCTTCGTTGACCGTGAGAGCTTGTGATGGGCTAAGTTGGGACACCCCTGTAGGGATTTAAACTTTCGAAAGGCGTGCCCGCGGTTATGGGCAGATGGGAATTTGTTAATATCCGGTTGTATATAACTTGAACCTTAACTTAATTAAAATGTATCAACCGCATGTGTAACCATGATGGTCTCTTTCCGGCGGAGTCCGGGAAGTGAACACGGTTGTTGGAGTTATGCTTGACGTAGGTAGTCCAGGATCACTTCTTGATCATACTTTTATCGATCGTACTTTGCCTTCTCTTCTCGCTCTCATTTGCGTATGTTAGCCACCATATATGCTAGTCGCTTGCTGCAGCTCCACCTCATACCTTTACCTTACCCATAAGATTAAATAGTCTTGATCGCGAGGGTGCGAGATTGCTGAGTCCCCGTGGCTCACAGATACTTTCAAAACCAGCTTGCAGGTGCCGTTGAGTCCGTGCAGATGACGCAACCAAGATCAGGAGGAGCTCGATGAAGATCTTGTCCTTTGTGTTGTTTCGTTCTAATTGATCAGTAGTGGAGCCCAGTTGGGGTCGATCGGGGACCTTTGTCGCATTTGGGGTTCTTCTTTTATTTTGGTTCCGTAGTCGGACCTTGTTTGTATTTGGATGTTGTAATGCTTTATTCATGTAATTGTGTGAAGTGGCGATTGTAAGCCAACTATGTATCTTTTTTCCCTATTGTATTACATGGGTTGTGTGAAGATTACCTCACTTGCGACATTGCTTTCAATGCGGTTATGCCTCTAAGTCGTGCTTCGACACGTGGGAGATATAGCCGCATCGAGGGCGTTACAGCTCGTCTGGTGGAGCTACTGCCGATGGTCGAGGCATCGTTGGCAGTCTGCGCCATCAGGTTCGGGGTGCTCAGGGGGAAACCCCAGATCTGGGTCTTCCGGATTGAATGATGATGGCGTTCTATCGCTTTCCCTTCTAGGGGCATCGTCTTGGAGCAAGTGCTGGCTGGAGGGATGGTGGAGCGGTGTTTCATCCCAAACTTTGATGGCGGCGGAGATCGATGGCATGGCGCTGTGGAGACTCGGCGTCCGACGTGCGGAGATGGGCTCGCGCAGGAGGAGGTTGTTGTCTGGCGTCATGGTGACGTCGATGGCAGAGTGGCCAGACAAGGTAGAAGGCTCAATATGATCTGAAGACCCGTGGAAGATGGCGCGACGACACATGAGTGCGTCTGACCGGATTGTGCCCCAGACCCGGTATGTGGCTCGGCTGGGGCTTTCGAATGAGTTTCGGCTTTCGGTTTTTGATGTTAGGCTTAGGTGAGTGGTTTGGGTAGTGGCCCAGTTAGCACCCCTTCATCATTTTGGATAGGAGTAGCGGCATATATTGTCAAGATGGTGGATTCAGACACATTGTTGTAATACTTTGTAAGGTCCTCGAGAATAATCAATAAAGTGGCCGTATGCATCTCCCAGATGCAGAGGCCAGGGGTCATCCTCCTTTTCTAAAAAAAGCAATGAACAATCTGCATGACAGTAGTATTTTATACTGTAGTAGTCTTCGTTTACCTTCGGGTAAGACAGCCGAGGTCAGTAGAAGAATGGAATGTAGTGTGAGGAAGTAGAAACATTGAAATTGTGTGTTTACCTTGATATTTATTATTGCAAGGCAGTAGATGCGGTACAACTCAAGTGCTCTTGTTGGTGGTTTTTGTTGAAGGCACGTAGTCTCATGGGATAGAAATTGTTTATGAAGTTTCATGCAGTAACCAACGCAACCAAATCCAAGGCCTATGCATGGACATAGAAAGGACAAAAACATTTTTTTGAAAAATAAATGCAAAAATTAAGACTTGAAACACGTCAGGAGTGGTGGATCTCGTAGTGAAGGACTTGACAAAATTCCAGAACTAGATGGAGAGAGCAGAAGAATATCATTAAAAAATAATACTGTATGGTGAAAAATGAAAAGTTTAATACAAGTATTTTATATAAAAGCCAAAAAATGTAGAACAAATAAATGACACAAAGTAGTTTCTTCGTCCCAAAATATAAGAACGTTTCTAATATTAGTATAGTGTCAAAAACGTTTTTATATTCTGGGACAGAGGAAGTACATTCAAATCCATCCATGACAATCAATCAGAAAAAAAAATCCATCCAAGACAAAATAAACCCAACTATGCATGGACATGGCCGGTTGCGCACCTAAGCGGGAGGGGTGCCTAGGACGCATTTGATTTTTTTTTTTGAGAAGAGGACGCATTTGCGAGACGGAATTGGAGCTCGCCTACGCGAGCCCATTCGTGCAGCCCAATCAAGTGGCCGCAGGGGTGGAGTTGCCCGGTTTATTTTCCCGTTTTCCATACGATACGAGATCACTCCTACTGTACCAGTATGTCAGGAGGTCCCCTAAAAAAGCTAGTATGCCAGGAATTTTTTTGGCTTTTCTGTTTTGCTTTTTCTGTTTCACTTTTTTTTTCTGTTCTTCATCGTGTTTAAAAAACCGTAGTGTACTTAAATATTCAGAATGTGTTCTAAAAATGATCATCGCGTATTTTGGAGAAAAACGTCTGGTGCATGCTTAAAAGTATTCATCATGCATTAAAAACTTTGATTGAATTTGAAAAATTATACTTTTTTTATTTACAATGTTCATGTATCTTATAAATGCATATTTTTGAAAATTTTATAAATGCATATATGGATTTTCAAAATCTATATATATATATAAACTAATTATTCATATATATAATATATGTTTCATATTTGCGTAAATGTTCACAGGTATGAAAGAGGTGTTCATGTATTACGTGTAAATTCAAAACAAACAACAACAAAAACCAAAAAACTGGTGTAGATTTTTTTAGAGACACCCAGAATGGCATCTTATATTTGTTATTTATCAAGAAAAAAAAACAGCACAATGGAAAGACAATTGGACGTAGATCGACCAGTACAAAATGAAATTACATTGCAAAATATACTAGGCTTCTTCTTCCCCTGATTGTACACTTTATCCAATTGGAACGCAACAAATTTTATGGTGCTCATGAGAATGTCACTGGCCGGCCCGCGAGTGGCATTGGCATCAAAGACATGGTATATGCTTCCTTCCCTTGTTCATATGAGCATATATCGTGCTCCTATGCACGTAAATCTATCTTGTTGGTTTTCATCTCTATATGTAGGCGTTTCAAGCTTTGGATTCCTTCAAGGTCCAAAATGCGGGCAAGCCATTCACCTTCAGTCATTGTTGAAGGAAAATTCACAATTACCAAAAGTATAAGGAGCAACATGCGGCACAAAAAAGAGGTGGGGGCCTAGTCGTCGACCCAAGTGAAAGTGAGAAGGGGCCAAGGAGGAAGTGGAGATCATGGCGGCCGACATGAGCAAAAGTTCATCCAAGACTGAGATGTGTGGTCATCTTTTAGTTGCTTCTCTTTTCATGAACTATGACTGTAACACATGAACTATAGTTATGGCGATCCTTTTGGTGCACTGTAGTACATACTATATGATGATGAAAATATTTTGTTGAAAATAAACGACCGAGACGGAACGAATGGGTCAAGCTGATGCACTGCCAGATTGGCGTGGACGGGGGGTGGATGCCGGCCAAACTGACGACCTAATCGGACAAAAAAAAACATATTGCGTGTCCATTTGACTCGGTCGGTTCGAGTTGGTCTCAGCCCAATCCCAAGCCCAAACTCTTCTCCCCAAAGCGTCAACCCAACGCGACCACCTGCTGGTCTGGGACTTTTGGCGTCCATCCGACGCGATTTTGCCCTGCGATAAAAGCAAAACCCTCCCCACAAACCGCAAACCCCGCCCCGCCCCTTCCCTCCCTCCCCCAAATTCGCCCAACACCTTCGGAAACCCAATGGCGAGCTTTAACGCCGCCGGCGCCGGCGCCGCCAACCCCAACCCTAACAAATCCCTCGAGGTGCGTGCGCTTGGCGAATACTGATGCCCTTGGTCTAAATGGCTAAAACCTAATGTATGGGTCGATTCGACCGGGGACTGCCTTCGTTTCGTGCAGGTGAATCCGGCGCCCGGGGACTCGGTTTCCAGCCTCAGCTTCAGCCCCAAGGCGAACCACCTGATTGCCACCTCCTGGGACAACCAGGTGAGCTCACCGCGGCCGTCCGAGGCCTAATGTGTGCGGATAATTGTTTTCTGTTTTGGTGAATCGGTGAGTGAAATACTGAGATGCGATTGGGCTGTTTGGTTTTGGACGCAGGTTCGGTGCTGGGAGGTTCAGCCTGGCGGCCAATGCCAGGCGAAGGCGTCTATTTCGCACGATCAGCCAGTACTGTGCCCTTCTTATCATTTCCTTATATTAGCTCAGCATGGATCTTCAATTTTAGCCTTTGTGGACTGCTAGGTCGCTCTGTCCATGTCTAAATTATCCGTGACCACTAAGCTAGGTTGTTTGGTGTAGGTCCTGTGCTCTGCCTGGAAGGATGACGGGACTACTGTTTTTTCGGGAGGTTGTGACAAAGTGGTGAAGATGTGGCCGCTGCTGTCTGGCGGCCAGGCCACGGCCTTCTCAGGGCATGAGGCGCCGGTCAAAGAACTCGCCTGGATACCACAGATGAGCCTTCTTGTCAGTGGGTCTTGGGATAAGACTCTGAGGTGATCAAATGTGCACAAACCTCAAGTTACATTGATTCCTTTAGAATTAGCTGCGACTCAAATATTTGGTGTTTTCTGTCCAATTTCACATGATATGTTGCATCATAACAGTGGATTGCTGAATACTGATGCAGTGTCCAGTTAGATAGTTTGTAAAGGACCATGCTACATTATCTTCAAGCACCATGCTGATATACATACAAACACAATGGACCTACAAAATTGACTTTGTTAACATGATTACTGATCATTTTGTTCGGTCCAACCTTATGTCTATCAAGGTACTGGGACATTCGACAACCTAATCCAGCGCACGTTCAGCAACTTCCGGAGCGCTGCTATGCACTCTCACTTAGTTATCCTCTAATGGCGGTCGGTACTGCTGATCGCAACGTAGTTATCTTCAATCTGCAGAACCCACAGGTAAATTATTTCTCTTTACGTTGTATATCTGGCTGTTTACATGGATGCAGTGGAGTTGTACACACTTTATTTTTAATCCATCATTCTTGTACAGCATTTACACATATTCTGTTTCTCAACTCAATTGCTAGCTACCATTGTTTAGTGTCCAAGTACGTAGTTTATGGCTTTCCGTAACGCCTACTTCCACTGTTTTTCCCCCAATGATATTTTCACTGTTTTTCAGTGCTATTACAACGAAGTCTTACTCTAGCAGGCAGATATCCATTATAGCGATTGCCCTAGAGGGAAGATATCATTGTGAAATTGACATTTTTCATTGTGTGAAGTGTTTTCAGTGGTATGCTAAATGGTGTTAGCAAATAGCTTGCCTCTCTTAGTTGTTAAAATTTTCAAGGTTTGGAAAACAAATAGCTTGCCTCTCTTAGTTGTGTAAAGGTTAAAATTCAAACTGCGATAATTCCCCTAATGTGGTTGAGATTTTAAAATTTCTCAACCATCGCGGTGTTGGCTTATTCCTGGCCTGATGAACATTTAGTTGGAGTAAAGTCTTTGAAGGTGAAAAATCGTCAAGATGACAACTTCTTTCCTCAACCTGTAGCAAGAGTAAATAAGCAATGATTTGCTGTGGGTTGAGAGAGGCAAGCTATTTGCTAACACCATTCAAAATTTCTCAACCATCGTGGTGTTGGCTTATTCCTGGCCTGATGAACATTTAGTTGGAGTAAAGTGTTTGAAGGTGAAAAATCATCAAGGTGACAATTTCTTTCCTCAACCTGTAGCAAGAGTAAATAAGCAATGATTTGCTGTGGGTTGTCCTGTCCAACTGAATTTCCACATATTTGCTACTGGAATAATAGTGTACATATGTTTTTTAGATGCTCTAAGTCTTACTTGCATATTTGACAATCTCATACTTTTAACAGGCTGAATTCAAGAGGATCGTGTCACCTTTGAAATTCCAGACAAGGTGTATCGCCGCCTTCCCTGATCAACAAGGATTCTTGGTAGTGCCACTTCTTGTGTTTCATCCAAATGTGTGGCCCAGTTTGCTGGGTTCTTCCAGTGAATTTAGCTCTTATTCATCATCTCTTTAATGACTTATGTGGCTAACTAGTTAACACACCTTCTATCCTGAGAAAAATAAACAAACCCTAACTAGGTCTTCTGCACAAGTTTGGCCATTTGTGTCCTCCAACCTAATACATGATAAAACCCACTAAGCTGTAGAGTCCAAATTTAAAACTATATTTGGTGAGCATTCAGAAAAACAAGTAAACGCTATAAGTATTTTGTTAGCATTTATTAGAATATAGAAATATCATGAATTGTTGAATGCTATGTTAATTGTGTCACCATTCAATTGTCCTGGATGCATCATCACTCAATTTCTCTGTTTCAAAATTTTATATCTGCAGAAATTCCGCACTTTAGGATTGTTGAAGAAAACGACCTTGTTATGAGAAATTAATGCTTATTTCTCCTTTTTTGTGACTGAATGCTTATTTCTCATTGTATGTTCCACCTTTCCTGGCAAAATCACTCCACCCAATGTTTTAAGTCCATGGATTTTGTTATTCTAAGTCCACTGTAAAAATTGTTCCCAGTTCTTGTAAATTTTCACCGTTTTGTCAACTGCTTATGTTTTGTGTTATAGTTAGGCAATACTGTTTTGAAGCCATTGTACTGGAGGTAGCAGATAAACGGTTTACTGTTTTTATTTTTCATGAGCATTTGATTAACCTATGGCTTGTTCTGAAGGTTGGATCAATAGAGGGACGCGTTGGTGTTCATCATGTGGATGATTCTAATCAAAGCAAGAATTTCACATTCAAATGTCACCGTGAGGGCAGTGATATATTCTCTGTTAACTCGCTGAACTTTCATCCTGTAAGATAAATTCTTCATACCATTTGAATTATTTTGTTGTCTATTTCCTGAGATTGTAGGATGGTATTTTTTAAAAAAATTGGAGAAGAAAATTGCTTTCACTCACTATGAACATTCATTTGAATTCAAATATCTGAATACCTGCTGATTGTCCTATGATCAGCAATTATCAGGAACTATCTTGAACTAAGCAATTCAAATTGCTGTGCTTTGCATTCCTTTCAGGTGCACCATACATTTGCTACTGCAGGCTCTGATGGAGGTTTCAACTTTTGGGACAAGGACAGTAAACAAAGACTGAAGGTCACCCCCCCCCCCCCCCCCCCTAATTATTTAAGTGATTCTCCCATTGTCTATTGGTGCAGAGTAATTAATGCTGTGATTTCTAATGTGTATTTTCAACTAGATTAGTTATGGTAAACAGAATTAGGACAAATTGTAATGCAACAGCTGGAAAATGTTGTTATATTTCTTTGTGAAATATTAGTTTCTCAAAGACAAATCGTCATTTCCTCGTTTTCCAAAGAATTTGTTTATTGATCACATTTGCTTACGTAGTAAGAGTCCAAACTTCTTGAGTTGAGGATGCATGATCCGCATGAAACCTTCAGTGTCCTTATGTAACCCCGGCACTGGTAGTGACAAGTTTACCATGAGTTATATGTCTTCTATCAATGTTTTTATGGCGGTAAGGCGACCTAAGGCGAGCACCCACCACCCTGACGCCTAAGCGCCTGCGCCTAAAATGGGCATAATTGCAAGGCGCTGGCAGCATGCCTTGCCGCCTAAGCGTCCAAGACGGGATGCCTTAAAAACAATGCTTATCATTAAAAAGATTCATACAGTGGTGTTTCCTTGCAAACAGAGAGACTTGGATGATTTACAGGAATTCAATTTACCAAATTGTTTAGGACTTCAGTATAAGATTTTTCATTTGTGCTGTTTAAAGATTTATCTTTGATGTATTATTCTTCCTTTACAGGCTTTTAGTAAGTGCCCATCACCCATCACATGCAGCACATTCAATCAGGATGGCTCAATCTTTGCTTATGCGGTAGGCCATCTCTTGTTGCTATCTGCATCAGAATAAGTTATTAAATATGCATTTCCTGCTTTTGACAATTTTGCTAGATTTATTTGCTCTCTATTGTAATAGAGCTCAACAGATAACATTCAAATACTAGTAGCCAACAGTGAGAGTGGGAGGAATACCTAATGTATCACTGAATGTACATGATGCTAATGGATAAGATAGGGTGCTTAAGTTGCAGGGTCAGAGTTTATTACATGTGATGATACTGGTTTGTATGTTTTCTATCCTAATTGTAACAAATTTGTAGATGGTAAAACTGAGAAGGCTTTGATTAACTGGAAGTATGGCACTTTCAATGTCAAAAAGCAGTAGTCATTGACTAGTTGGTGTGGCGGGGACAAAATTGCCTACTCCGTTCAAGTTATTAAGTCTGTATTCTGACTGTCATGTACTGATGTACTGTATTCTGTTCTCCTTTGCTGAGGCATATACACTGTGGTGTTCAAATTGCTAATGTTGCCTAAATTGGTTAGGTATGCTATGATTGGAGCAAGGGCGCCGAGAAGCATAATCCTTCTACTGCAAAGACAAATATCTTTCTGCATAGCGTGCAGGTTTGTGCTTCTTATGATGTATAGCATATTTAAGTCTTTGATTGATTTCAAAATTCCTTGCAAAGACACAATAAACTTTTACATAGGCACCCCCTATATATATGCATTTCCTATATATAGGCACCCCCCTTTGAAAGATCACATAACATCGTCACAGTATCCTTTTATGATGCCTGATATCTTTTGCTTAGTTCTTCTCTGACAATCGTTCTGTCATATAGGAATCTGATGTCAAAGGAAAGCCCCGTACTGGAAAAAAGTAGAGACTTGATAATGACAAGCTGCAGATCTGTGCTCCGAACCTGATGAGTTCACCATCGCCTGATGATAATTACCTGCACGAGTGTTTTAGATGTTGACTCTGTAGGGCATTCCTTAATCTCTGAGACTGCAAGCATATCTTCTATAAAAAGCAGTTGCATTTCTTCCCATGTAAATGACAGGTCGTAATTTGTTGCTGTAGTTCAGCTGTTTTTCTGCAAGTTGGACGTCGGAGTTTCTTAGGAACAAAGAGTTGAAGGACTACTTGGCTTTAAATCCGTTGATTTGCTGACATGGGAGTTACGGAGCGAATGGGAGAACAGGATTTTTTGGAACCTGGTTTCACGCGCCTGTTAGAACATTATAATTAAGAAACAATACTAGGAAAAAAATCTGAAATTTTTGGGCACCAAATTGATCGTCCATTCTAGTGATTTCTACTCATGTGATGTTTCATCAAGAAAAAAGGGTCAAAATCAAAGCTATTAAACACACACTGCCCCGTTAAGAATACCATGGGCGTCATTTCTAAATGAAACTTCACAGGTGAGTAGAATGGTCACCAAGTTTGACACCCCAAAATTTCAGTTTTCCTATTTTTTCTAGTATTTTATTTTATTTTACTTTTCATGTGGCTGCACCCAGAACCATGTTCATCCGTGTATTTTCACGGTCTAGTGTATTTGTGTATTTTTAGTGGCGGGAAGGCAAATGAGGGTACCAGGGGAAATACAAACAGCCCTCCATTTCTATGTGTACGTGTTCGCGGACAATTGGTTGGTGTCTGGTTATCTAACGCTAGCACAAACACGAATGAAGTATCATGGTGCTCACATTATTTCTGGATTTATTTCAGAATTTCCATCGATGTGCTTTCAGTGGGAGGAGATGTTCCCGTCGACGACGAGGCACCTGTGGTAAATTCATAAATACCAAGATGATATGATGGCTCATTCTCTCGAAGGTGCTCATAGAGGTAAGGTGTGTATGTGTGTGTTCATACGAGTGAGTGTGCACGTATGTATGAGCGCTTGCGTTTGTAATGTGTTCGAATAAAACACTAGCGCCAACAGTCCCCTACCTATTAACTCCGACAACTAATTGGTGCACACATGTTTTGTTAGCAGAAGTGTCAGCTCTAAAATTTGGCTTATTACTTACACAATAAGGCGGGATGTAATTGTTTTATTAACTCCGATAATATGAAAGTGATTGATACAATGAAAAATAAAGGATATTCCGTGGCAGTGGCGGTGATAGTGTCTCGAGATTGCTATTTTATGGCGTGTAATTCTTCTCTTACTAGATTTAAACATTATAATAGAGAAGCAAATAAGGTTGCTCTAGGTTAGCAAAATTTTCCATGACAAGGAATTGGTTTGAGCCCTATGGATGATATGTATCTTTCCTTACTGACGACGCAACTATAATTTCCAATTAATAAAATTGATATTTTATTTATTAAAAAGACAGTCCCCTACCTATTTGTCCTTCCTTTTTTCAAAGTCAAATTTCATAAATTTGCAACAATCAAAAGCAATTCAACCATACATGTATCACTTCCAAACAATTTAAAGATAAATTGCTCATGACAAGCAATTCAAGCTTTCCATAACCCGGATTCAACAATTTCAAACAAAAGCAACTGAACAAATAATTGCCCATCACCATTATCAAAGTGTGCAATCACACCACTACACATATGGTGAACCCACATCGCATCACGACGCAACGAGCAGGAGGAGCTATCTCGCTCGCGCGCGCCACCTCATCGACCTATCATGCCTTTGCTGGTGCGCCAGTCTTAGTGTTTGATGCTCATTGGATTCGGCCCGATGGCGGCACCTCAAAGATGTTTGATAGGGTAAGGTCCATGGGCCGAAAGAGATCCATTGTGGCGGCGGCATCCAATGGAGGTGGTGTTGCAGTGATGGCAACAACGTCTAAGGTGGATTTGGCGACGACCTTGGGGTCCCAGAGCGAGAAGGAGAGTTGAGCGTGGGATGGGGATGGGACCAGGTAGGGTTTTTGTGTGGACGAGGATGGACGCACAGCTAGACTCCCCTCGATTTGGGGCCGGGCTGGGGGATTTCAGACCATCGGAGCCCAAAATGGAGGAGCCGATGGATGCTAAATATGGTTCGGATAGTCCAATCTGAATAAATTGGGCGGAATGGGTTTCTGCCTTTGAGATAACCGTATGTGGGCAAACTCTCGTATATCTCTTCATTTGCACCTAGTAATTCAACAGAAGATAGGGAACTGATACCATGACAACTCTAATGCTGGTTTATAAAACTCACATGTATATCAAGAACTTTGATTATTAATTTGGTCAATAAAGTATTAGTTATATATCACACAAAATGTATTCGTAGATTTACATTTTAGAAAAAAATACAGTACAATATTTATGGCACATCACTCAAATCTTGTCAATCATATCACTAATACACAATGGGACTATGTGCAAGATGGGGACGGACTGTGTGCAATGACAACACCACAAACAGTAGGAAAATAAACTTGTGTGCCAGTTGTCCATCGTGCACAGGCGATAAGTGTATGAGTATCTCACACATTGTATAAGGGAACTCGTGTGCACATGATAGCAAAGGGTGATGGCATGACGAGCCCTTCCAGAGGCCGGGGTTCTTCAATCTGATGGATTCTCTGGCCTCTCCGTGTATCATACCCGCATCCGAAGATATGGGTAATATAATCTATCAGGGAGAGGCGGCTATAACGGATTCCCCTATGGTAAGATCCTCCTGGTATGAGCGCCGACGTTCGTACCAGACGCCATCTTCTCTGGATCCCTCTGTGCAACTGGTTTTCTTTCTGTTTGCTCGTGGCTTCATATGGTAGGTTCTTATCACATAAATTGACGTGATTTTTTACCCCATATTCTTGTACTTTCCTCCTAATGCCTCGAAACTTCATATGGTTGGAATCCGTGCAAAAACAGACAAAAAGACGTGTGCAAACGCAATAAAATTCAAACAAAACCGGCGTCTACGACACAAAAAACTAATAAAAAGTGGTAATAAATAGGACACATCACCGCCCCGAACCAAACTTGAAGACTCCCTAATGAAAACCTGAAAAAATATCACTCATGCTGCTACACGACAGGTCCGGATTTGATGTCGAGCTCGCCATCATTCAGGACTATGCACCGACTCCCTGTTCTTCAATGACCTAGGCCGTCTGGGCCGCCGTAGAAGATCACTATGTTAGATCACCAAGAGTGGCGGAGCTACCCAAAAAATGTTGGGCGGGCTAGATAGTGCAAATAGTACTACCAAATTAAAAATAAAATGCATTATTGTTGGATAAACTCCATGTAAAACTCCTTTTTGCTCCAGCCAAGGGCGGGCCAAGGCCCTTTGAGCCTTGCCATAGCTCCGCCGGTGATCACCAACGCCGCCGTCGAGCACCGCCTGACAAAGACCGCCACTCGAGCACACATCTCCTTCACCATCCCGCAACAGCCCTCCAACTCCTCCATGGACAGGCCGTCCCTGATTAGGACCTCTCCGCCGCTGCTGCAACACGGGCTTTGCCACAAGACGTGCTTTGGCGACCATGAGAAGGGGAGTAGATGGGGCGGCGGCTAGGGTTTCAGTCGCAACCTTGGAGTCTATAACACCTTCTCCTTATAATTAATGAATTGGGCAAGTCTTTTGTCTCTGATTTTTTTTAATCAATGATCGAAGGCAATCTCCAAAAATGTATTATGCTAGATACATTTATATGGAGGGAGTACCTTGTTCTTATGGTCGACTGCGAATTTCTGATAGCACTTTCTATTCGGAATCAATTTCGTGCTTATATTAACGGCCGCCACTCTGTTAGGGCCGTTACATTTTAAACCAGTTATGATTTAATGTCAAAATCTTCACTTATATGCTCGTATAGATCAATCCACATTTATAAGACTAGTGGCTATTTGTCCTTTTCACCTCATGAAGATTCGAGTGGAACTCTTCTCAAGAATTTATAAGCTGCGAATGGTGCAAGATCTCAAGATGTTGAAGTTTCTTTCCTTTTTGCTTGCCTGTTATCTTGAGGGGTATCCAACCCATGGCATCCTTGTCAACCTTTCCTCCCTCGCACCATGGTCCTCACAATTCCTTCAAACAAAATCCTTGTAAGCCAACTCAAAGATAACAGATGCGGACACAACAGGCAATGCGATTACCTGTCCCGCGTGGAAATCTAGCCGTCCACTTGTATTAAGCCTGGTATAATCCAGCTGCTGTCTGGCCATGGCCATGCCTCGGCAAGCCATTCTGATTCGGTAAACGCAAAATCAACCATCCAATAGAAACTCTTTCACATCGGTTGCGATTATCAGAATGAGTGTGCTCATGGTTTCTTTAATTTTAAGGGCACTAGTATATGAATTAAGGCTTAATACAGCGTAGTTCACCAACTCGAAAATAAAATATAAAATGAAATACAGCGTACTACATTGTGTAGACAGTATTTTTCTTTATAGTAAAAAAAATGTATACAGAAAAATAACCAAAAGAAATATCCCAATCCAATCCAATCCAACCAATGCTCCTACCAGGAATGATCATGCACTGATATGACAGAGAAGCAACAGTGATCAGCCCAATTAGAAGATAGTGAAAAAGAACAGAAGAACTTTCCAACAGTTAAAAACTTTACAAGGGCGCGAGGAGCGTTGCCTCCTACTTACTATGGAACCCGTCTCCTGCCATGGCTACTGCTGCTGCTGCTCTTGTCTATGCTCCTGAAGCTGCTGCTTCTCCTGCTGCTGCCTCCTACCGCTGCTACTCTGCTTGTTGTTGTGCATCCAGACCTTGAGCGCCTGCCTCCGGACCCCGGCCTGCGCGCAGAAATGCCCCACCATCGCCTCGTCCTGCCGCTGCAGCCTCCACCCGACGCGCTCCGCGAACGCCAGCATCTGCTCCTTCTGCTCCCGCGTGAACGTCGTCCTGGAACGCTTCCGCGGCGCCGGCGACACCCCACGCCGCTCCTCGCTGGAGGACTCGGTCGTCGTGCCGGTGCCGCCGCTGGCCCCGAGGCCGTAGGGGAACGGCAAGCGCTGGTGCGGGTGCTTGCTCGCCGCCGGCGGGAGCAGCAATGGTGCGCGCGCGCTGGCAGCCAGCAGCGGCAAGTGGGCGCGCCCCGGCGAGGGGTCGCGGCGGTGGAAGCTGCGGTGGCAGCCGCAGGCCGCGCATGCGAGTGGGTCCTCGGGGGAGGCCGGCATGAACTCGCAGCATCCGTCCAGGACGTGCCCGCCCGCGGCCGCCGCGTGGTTACGGAGGCACTCGTGGTACTGCCGCCTCGCCTCCGCTTGCATGTTGTCTGCCGGCCCGTTTGCGGTGGCGCTGCGGTGAGGTGCCGCGGGCGGGGCACCGTCGCCCACGTCGCTGCCGTCCCCGTCCTCCTCTCCCCGGAATTCCATTGCGCGTATAGAAATAGAGCGCGCGCGTGTGCTTGTGCTTGTCAAACTGCAGCACGCCAAGGCTGACGATTACGTCTTTGGTGGGGAATAGTGCGTCAACGTTGTGCTCGCGGTTGGGGTCATGCCTGGGATATTTCTGGGAACCGACTGAAAGGTCTATATATCTCCCTCAGCGAGCCGGAGATAGAGTCTGCCTCTGCACTAGCTTCGCATGGGCTGGCCCATTACATTACACTGCTGATTTTCCTTTCAGTCGTTGGTGTTATATATTTGGTACGGTCTTGTCGGCTTTCTTTTTCTTACCATTTTTATTCGGCCTTTCGAATTTATCAGTTTATATATATTTTGAAAATTAAAAAAATATTTAGGAAAATGTTTTTTATTTTACTTATCTATAGAAATCGGTCACAATGTATTTAAGAAAAATGATCATCATGTTTAAAACAATGTTCATCATATATTTAAAAAATGTTCACCATATCTTTACAAAAATTCAACCTGTGCCTTAAAAAATTCAACATATTATTGTCCACCATGTATTTAGATAAATGATCACTGTAAAAAGTTCAACATGTTAAGAAAAGATCACTGTGTATTAAAAAAAATGTTCACCGCTTATTTAAGAAATGTTCATGTGTATTTTATGACCATGCACGGGCATACCGCCCATTTTTTACGAAGGAATCAACCATAATTTCCATGATTATTCACCAATTTTGTTCAAGTTTGTTCCTACTAAGTTCCCTAGAAACCAAGGGAGGTATTAGGTGAGGATTGGG
This sequence comes from Triticum monococcum, assembly GCA_034509565.1. Lineage (NCBI taxonomy): Eukaryota > Viridiplantae > Streptophyta > Magnoliopsida > Poales > Poaceae > Triticum > Triticum monococcum. Next base: position 485,327,746 of record CM067843.1, read on the forward strand.
CTCCTCTAGAATCCATGGATCAAAGGGAAGAAGTCACATCCATAGAGAAGACCCATGGAAGCCTCCTATCTATACACCTCCAACGCTAGTCGCCGACATCCATCTCCAATCTATCTTCCATGAGTCGTCACACCTCCATTGCTGCAGCAAGACCATATCCACCATGGAGGAAGGACCAAGACAAGGAAGAAGGGGGAGGCTTCGCCAATGCCCCGCAACGGCCGAAGGGCCGCTGCCATATCCACCGATGCTCCATGCCTTTCTCCTTCCCCAAATCAACGTTGGATTGTAACTTGTCTCTCCCTTCTATGTTAATCCCCCACATGTTTGACTAATTGTATTAGTTTTTATTAGCATGCTGACATTTTTTGGGGATGGTACAAACAATTTAACTCAGCGAGTCGCTCCCTTTTCCCCAACCTTAGCAGGCATCTAACGTCTCATCCACACCACAACCTCGGCCTCCCATTTCTATCGCGTCTGACGACCTTGTCGTTAGCTAGAGTATTGGGGCTTGCCAGTTAGTAGATCCTTATTTGACTTAGGTTTTTGTTCCCTAACGGAATTTACGATGTATTGGCGTTGATGGTGCGTCAGAATAAGGTCTCTCCGGCCTCTTCCTACCTCGACGGCGTATGATCCGAGACCAGTGAAGGGCCTATAAGGGTAGGCACTGTTAGTTTTGTTGTCTCTCTTTGGATCTTGGTGTTGGTGTGCAATCGAGGGAAGCAGTTAGCTCAATTTTGGCGTGATGACATCAAAGTGATAGTCTAGCTTAATAGAGATGATAAATTACTCATATCAATAAAGAATTCCTTCTTTTCTGGGAGCCCATTCAGAAAGAACTCCAAAGTTAAGTGTGCTCAGCTTGGAGCAATTTCAGTCCCAGGTACGCACGAGTGAGCATAAAGTGCATATGAAAGACTAGTATTGATTTGTGGGGCCAGTCTAAATCCTTCCATGAGTAACGGCCAGTAACCGGCCGGTGTGTCCAGGGCGTTACAAGTTGGTATCAGAGCCGTATGTGCCAAGAGGGAACGTTCTCGTGGGCCGACGAGGACGTCGGTTCCTTTGAGTGTGGGTGTATGTGATAGCCTGGCTTAGTAGGATGATAGACTACTGATATCGATAAGGAATTCCTTCTTTTCTGGAAGCCCATTCAAAAAGAACTCCAAAGTTAAGCGTTCTCATCTTGGTGCAATTTCATGATAGGTGACCGACTGGGAAGTTGGTCCCAGGTGCGCGTGAGTGAGGACTTGGTCCCAAGTGCGCATGAGTGATGACAAAGTGCACAGGAAAGACTAGTATTGATCTGTGGGGCCAGCCTAGATTCGTGAGGTGCAACGACCAGTAACCGACGAGTGTGTCCGGGGCATTACAATCAACCTCTTCTTTTTGACTTTTTGTGTGTGGCATGGTCTATTTTCTGCAACTCTCTTGACAGATGGTGAAGGATTGCAAGTTTGGATTACGCGAGGTGATGCCTCAATTGATGTTTCTTATGTTTCTTCGTCGGTTACTAGATCCCGTTTTTAGCGGCAAGTACTTTTTTTTGACCTTCAAAGCCTTGTTTGATGAGGTCGTTTGTACGTGTCCATTTCTCTTATTGTCGGTTTATTGCAATTTTCAAGCTCCGGCCATTGGCATACAACGGAATTAATAAGACGACTAATGTGGTTTTCGTTGTAGTTTTATATTTTACCGTTTTTTGTATCTTGTGGTTGGTTAATTGTACTAGCTATGTTTCTCTTGGTAAACATAAGATGCTAGATACCGTTTGTGTTGGGGATATGACCCAGGATATAACCCGCCCGTCAAGGGCCGGGTCACCAACGGCGACTTACAAGGAGCTGGGCCACGTGGGCCGTATTCTACTGAAGATCATCAGGAGGAGGATGAGCCGCCCTCCGCTGGGCCGGCTCGTCGCGTGCTGGCCTAGGCCTATTTGTAAACTGCCATATATGTGTTTTCTTTACTTGGGGGACAAGTTGTAGACTCGTTCCCAACTTGGACTCTCATGTACGACCCGGGCCTCTACCTATGTATATAAAGGGGAGCCCCGGGTTGGAAAGTACAACTTACAATCTCTCAAGCTTTAGGGTTGGCCTAGCGCACCTGAGCCTCGAGATCACAATCGATACACCCAAAACAAGACGTAGGCTTTTACCTCTCCAAGAGGGGCCGAATCTATATAAACCCTCGTGTCCTTCGTGTCCACTTAACCCCTTCGATCTACCACTCGATGTGATGGCCTCACAAATAAGTCCTATGAGGACATCTGCCGCGGAAATACCATGACAGTTGGCCCCTACCGTGGGGCTGTCGCACAGTGGTGTTGAGTATTCGAAGGGCCCTCCTCCGGGGCTCGAAGGGTATGTCATTGGCCGCATGACCAAGAGTCGTCGCGGCAAGCTCTACATCGATGATTCGGCTTGGGGCCCCGAGGCCGACTCAATCGAGTACGGGTACCGGGTCCCCTTTGGCGGAATCAACGTCTTCATCGGCAGGCGCGGTGGATCTGAGCTTGAGCCGAACGCCTCCGCCAAGATCATCGTGTCGGCCCGGCGTTCGCAACCTGCCGTTGCTAGGGCTGCCAAGAGGCCCGCCGCACCTCACGCGGCTCGCAGATCCAAACCTGGGTCGAATGTCTACACAAACCTCATCAAGCCGGCTCAGGACAAGTGACCCGCCAGGCCGAAGCATGTGTTCATCGGTTTTATCCAAGGGGGTGAATACCCCGGCGACTCAGTTTCCGACAGCGACATGCTCATCCACTCCGACGACGATTTTGCCTCAAGCGATGGTGAGTCAATCTTCCCGCTCCACATTGGTCTGCTTGGAGGGGGCCTTGGAGGCAGAGCGACCGGACTCTCCTGACCCGCCCGCTCGGTCCACGGCCTACATGGCAGGAGCAACTCTTACAACTGACCTGACGGCGGCGGCCGCCACGGCCGACACGGGAACCTCTAACCCTACATCAGCGCCATCGCCGGTGCAGGCCTTGACAGGGCTGGCCGCGGCTCTCACCACGCCAGTGACACATGAGAACCAGGCCGAACGCAATGCTGAGATAACCAAGCTTCACAATCAGATGACCAAGATCCAGGCTGAAATCGACGCAGAGAACACTCGCCTGGCGAGTGTACAATCTGAGATGAGGGCTGAGGCCGAACGATTAAGGGCCGAGGCCTGGCACTTAGAGCAGCGCCGGAGTGCTTAGGAGGTGGTTCACAAGCGGAGGCATCGTCATCTTCCACCTAGCCTCGAGCCCACTCAACTATTTGCCACCCCTCAAGATATGCGCCTTCATGACCCGGAGGCTGATGCGCCTGGGTCACCCACCATGCGACCAAACCCTGGAGTTCAGCCCACAGCGGGCGGCGCCACCCAACCAACGCTGCAGCCCCAATGGGAGCGGGGTCCACGTCATGAGACGCCCCCAGCCGCTTCTTCACACCGGCGGGTCACTTCACTAACCCGGTGGACAACCTCCTCGCTACAACAACCAACTTGGCTGCACTCCCCATTACGAGACAGTTGCCTATCGAGATCGAGGCGCGCAATGCCATCGAGATGCTAAAAATAGCGATGACTTAGTAGGCCAACTATTCTTACAACAGGGAGCGCCTTCATTCTATCCCGACCCCGAGCCGGAGTAGAAGCCACCAACCAACTCACCAGTTGTGTCCAACAGCGCCCTTCAACATCGCAAGCCGCCCCGAGTCTTGCCGCACATGAGAACTCCCAATGCTCAAGACATCGTTGACTCCGCACATGCCCAGCGGGCGGCTGAGGCGGCAAACGACGCGGCTCTGTCTCCACCGGTCACAACCCAAACCCCCACTGGGAGGACCCTCGGGATACCTTGCCTGGCTCCGGCTCTAAGCAATGAGCGCATGCCCAAGGACTTCAAGGGTCCTAGGAAGGTCCCTAACTACACGACAAACCTTGAGCCGACATCTTGGATAGATAGCTACGAGCTCGCCATGGACATGTTGGACGTCAGTGACGCGGTATGCACAAAATACCTGACCATGATGTTAGAGGGGCCGGCCTGTACTTGGTTAAAAACCTTGCCCCTAACTCCATCAATGATACGTCCATTTTGCATCAAGTTTTCCTACTATTATTTATGATGTTTTTATGCACAATAATGCTTTTTGGAGTAATTCTAATGCCTTTTCTCTCATAATATGCAAGGTACACACAAAGAGGGAGAATTCCGGCAGCTGGAAATCTGGACCTGGAAAGGCTACGTCAGGCCAACTATTCTGCACAACTCCAAACAAGCTGAAACTTTACAGAGATTTTTTATGGACAATATGAGGAATATTGGAGCCAATAAGTACCATAGGAGGACCACCAGGTGGGCACAACCCACCTGGGTGCGCCAGGGAGCCCAGATGCACCCTGGTGGATTGTGCTTACCCAGGCCCACCTCCGGTGCCCATCTTCTGGTATATAAGTCATTTTGACCTAGAAAAAAAATAAGGAGAGCACTTTTGGGATGGAGCGCCGCTGTCTCGAGGCGGAACTTGGGCAGGAGCACTTTTGCCCTCCGGCGGAGCTATTCCGCTGGGGGAACTTCCCTCTCGGAGGGGGAAATCATCGTCATCATCATCACCAACAACTCTACCATCTTGGGGAGGGAAATCTCCATCAACATCTTCAACAACACCATCTCATCTCAAACCCTAGTTCATCTCTTGTGTTCAATCTTGCTATCGGAACTATAGATTGGTGCTTGTGGGTGACTAGTAGTGTTGATTACATCTTGTAGTTGATTGGTATATGGTTTATTTGGTGGAAGATTATATGTTCAGATCCAATATGCTATTTAATACCCCTCTAATCTTGAGCATGATTATCATTTGTGAGTAGTTACTTTTGTTCTTGAGGTCACGGGAGAAATCATGTTGCAAGTAATCACATGAACTTGATATGTGTTCGATATTTTGATAGTATGTATGTTGTAATTCTCTTAGTGGTGTCATGTGAACGTCGACTACATGACACTTCACCATATTTGGGCCTAAGGGAATGCATTATGGAGTAGTTATTATATGATGGGCTGCGAGAGTGACAGAAGCTTAAACCCTAGTTTATGCGTTATTTCGTAAGGGACCGATTGGATCCAAAAGTTTAATGCTATGGTTAGGATTTATCCTTAATACTTTTCTCATAGTTGCGGATTCTTGCGAGGGGGTTAATCATATGTAGGAGGTTTGTTCAAGTAAGAACAACAACTAAGCTCCGGTCCACCCACATATCAAATTATCAAAGTAGCGAACACGAATCGAATCAACATGATGAAAGTGACTAGATGAAATTCGCATGTAACCTCAAGAACGCTTTTCTTATTATAAGAGACTGTTTTGGCCTTTCCTTTGCCTCAAAAGGATTGGTCTACCTTGCTGCACTTTTGTTACTATTATCATTACTTGCTCGTTACAAAAAAATATCTTGCTATCAAACTACTCTGTTACTTACAATTTCAGCACTTGCAGACATTACCTTGCTGAAAACCACTTGTCATTTCCTTCTGCTCCTTGTTGGGTTCGACACTCTTACTTATCTAAAAGAGCTACAATTGATCCCCTATACTTTTGGGTCATCAAGGCTATTTTCTGGCGCCGTTGTTGGGGAGTGAAGCGCCTTTGGTAAGTGGAAATGGGCAAGGAAACATTTATATAGTGTGCTGAAATTTACTGTCACTTGTTACTATGGAAAACAAGCCTTTGAGGGGTTTGTTCAGGGTATCTTCACCTTGACCGGAACCAAAATTAGCTACCCCTCAACCTACTGCACCTACTGAAAATATTGAATATGAAATTCCTTCGGGTATGATAGAACAACTGCTAGCTAATCCTTATGCAGGAGATGGAACCGAACATCCTGATATGCACTTGATATATGTGGAACAAATTTGTGGATTGTTTAAGCTTGCAGGTTTACCCGGAGATGAAGTTAAGAAGTAGGTTTTACCTTTAGCTTTAAAGGGAAAAGCATTGGCATGGTATAGGCTATGCGATGATATTGGATCTTGGAATTGAAATCGATTGAAATTGGAATTTCACCAAAAATTTATCCTATGCACCTAGTTCTTCGTGATCGGAACTACATATATAATTTTTGGCCTCATGAAGGAGAAAGTATCGCGCTAGCTTGGGGAGGCTTAAGTCAGTGTTATATTCATGCCCCAATCATGAGCTCTCAAGAGAAATTATTATTCAGAATTTTTATGCTCGGCTTTCTCGTGATGATCAATCCATGCTTGATACTTCTTGTACTGGTTCTTTTATGAAGAAGACTATTGAATTCCTGTGGGATCTTTTGGAAAGAATTAAACACAACTATGAAGATTGGGAACTCGACGAAGGTAAAGAGTCAGGTATTAAGCTTAAGTATGATTGTGTTAAATCTTTTATGAATACACATGCTTTTCAAAAGTTTAGCACTAAATATGGACTTGACTCTGAGATAGTAGCCTCCTTTTGTGAATCATTTGCTACTCATGTTGATCTCCCTAAAGAGCAGTGGTTTAAATATCACCCACCTATTAAAGAAGAAATTAAAGAAACGGAATTAGCTGGAGAGGAAACTATACTTTATAATGTTGATCTAGTTGTTCCTACTTCTTAAATTGAGAAACCACCTTTCCCTGTTATAATAATGGAACATGCTAAGGTTTCAACTATGGTTAAAAAAAGTTATATTAGAACACCTCAACCGGATGAACAAATCAAAGTAGAACCTAGTGTTGCTATTGTTGGGGAACGTAGCATGCAATTTAATTTTTTTTCCTATGATCACGCAAGATCTATCTAGGAGATGCATAGCAATGAGAGGGGGAGAGTGTGTCCACATACCCTCGTAGACCGAAAGAGGAAGCATTAGGTTAACGCGGTTGATGTAGTCGAACGTCTTCACGATCCAACCGATCTAGTACTGAACGTACGACACCTCCGAGTTCAGCACACGTTCAGCTCGATGACGTACCTCGAACTCTTGATCCAACAGAGGGTCGAGGGAGAGTTTCGTCAGCACGACGTTGTGGTGATGGTGATGGTGATGGTGATGTGATCCACGCAGGGCTTCGCCGAAGCACTACATGAATATGACCGGAGGAGTAAACCATGGAGGGACACGCTGCACACGGCTTGGAACAATTGGTGTGTCTCTAAGGGATGCCCTGCCCACGTATATAAAGGAGGAGGGGAGGAGGCTGGCCACCAGAGGTGCGCCAAGGAGAGGGGAGTCCTACTAGGACTCCAAGTCCTAGTAGGATTTGATGCCCCCTCTTTTCCTTCTCATGGAGGGGGAAAGGGGGAAGGGAGATGGAAGAGGAGAAGGAAAGGGGGTGGGCTCCCCTAGTCCAATTCGGACTCCCTATGGGAGGGGGGCGCGGCCACCCCTTGTGGGCTGCCCTATGGCTCATGTAGGCCCAATACTTTCCCCGGGGGGTTCCGGTAACCCCTCGCTACTCCGAAAAATACCCGAATCACTCTGAAACCATTCCGGTGTCCGAATACCATCGTCCTGAAGGAAATATGCCCTAGAGGCAATAATAAAGTTGTTATTTATATTTCCTTATATCATGATAAATGTTTATTATTCATGCTAGAATTGTATTAACCGGAAACTTAGTACATGTGTGAATACATAGACAAACAGAGTGTCCCTAATATGCCTCTACTTGACTAGCTCGTTAATTAAAGATGGTTAAGTTTCCTGACCATAGACGAGCTAGTCAATCTTTATGTATTCACACACTTAACCATCATGCCTCTACTTGACTAGCTCGTTAATTAAAGATGGTTAAGTTTCCTAGCTCGTTAATACCATCTATGTCAATCTTTATGTACATATGTTGTCATTTGATTAACGAGATCACATCATTAGAGAATGATGTGATGGACAAGACCCATTTGTTAGCTTAGCATAATGATCATTTAGTTTTTCTACAATTTCTTTCTTCATAACTTATACATGTTCCTCAGACTATGAGATTATGCAACTCCTGAATACCGGGGGAACACCTTGTGTGCTATCAAATATCACAACATAACTGGGTGATTATAAAGATGCTCTACAGGTGTCTCCGATGGTGTTTGTTGAGTTGACATAGATCAAGATTAGGATTTCTCACTCCGTGTATTGGAGAGGTATCCCTGGGACCTCTCAGTAATGCACATCACTATGAGCCTTGCAAGCAATGTGTCTAATGAGTTAGCCACAGGATGATGCATTACGGAACGAGTAAAGAGACTTGCCGGTGACGAGATTGAACTCGGTATGATGATACCGACGATCGAATCTCGGGCAAGTAACATATCGATGACAAAGGGAACAATGTATGTTGTTATGCGGTTTGACCGATAAAGATCTAGAATATGTAGCAACCAATATGAGCATCCAGGTTCCGCTATTGCAATAATAAAGTTGTTATTTTATATTTCCTTACATCATGATAAGTGTTTATTATTCATGCTAGAATTGCATTAACCGGAAACTTGATACATGTGTGAATACATAGACAAAACAAAGTGTCCCTAGTATGCCTCTACTTGACTTGCTTGTTAATCAAAGATGGTTAAGTTTCCTGACCATAGACATGTGTTGTCATTTGATGAACGGGATCACATCATTAGGATAATGATGTGATGGACAAGACCCATCCATTAGCTTAGCATAATGATCATTAAGTTTTATTGCTATTGCTTTCTTCATGACTTATACATAATCTTTGACTATGAGATTATGCAACTCCCAAATACCAGAGGAACACCTTGTGTGCTATCAAACATCACAATGTAACTAGGTGATATAAAGATGCTATAGGTGTCTCCGAAGATGTTTGTTGGGTTGGCATAGATCGAGATTAGGATTTGTCACACCGAGTATCGGAGAAGTATCTCTGGGCCCTCTGAGTAATGCACATCATGATAAGCCTTGCAAGCAATGTGACTAATGAGTTAGTTGCTGGATGATGTATAAAGAACAAGTAAAGAGACTTTCCAGTAACAAGATTGAAGTAGGTATAAGGATACCGACGATCGAATCTTGGGAAAGTAACATACCGATGACAAAGGGAATAACGTATGTTGTTATTACGGTTTGACCGACAAAGATCTTCGTAGAATATGTAGGAACCAATATGAGCATCCAGGTTCGGCTATTGGTTATTGACCAGAGATGTGTCTCGGTCATGTCTACATAGTTCTCGAACCCGTAGGGCCCGCACGCTTAACGTTCGATGATGATTTGTATTATGAGTTATGTGTTTTGGTGACCAAAGATTGTTCGGAGTCCCGAATGAGATCACGGACATGACAAGGAGTCCCGAAATAGTCGAGAGGTAAATATTAATATATTGGACGTGTTGGGGAACGCAATATTTCAATCTTTTACCTACGATCACGCAAGATCTATCTAGGAGATGCATAGCGACGAGAGGGGAGAGTGTGTCTACATACCCTCGTAAACCGAAAGCGGAAGCGTTTAGTAACATGGTTGATGCAGTCAAACGTCTTCGCGATCCAACCGATCCAAGCACCGAATGCACGGCACCTCCGTGATCAGCACACGTTCAGCTCGATGACGTCCCTCGTACTCTTGATCCAGTTGAGGCCGAGGGAGAGTTTCGTTAGCACAACGGCGTGGTGACGGTGATGATGAAGTTACCGACGCAGGGCTTCACCTAAGCACTACAACTATATGACTGATGTGTGTAACTGTGGAGGGGGCACCGCACACGGCTTAAAGATCAACTTGTGTGTGTTTGTGGTGCCCCCTCCCGATGTATATAAAGGGGGGAGGAGAGGAGGCTGGCCCTAGAAGGGGGCACGCCATGGGGGGAGTCCTACTTGGACTCCTAGTCCAAGTAGGATTTAGTCCCCCCCTTTCCTAGTCCAAGTAGGAGAAGAAGGGAAAGAGGAGAGAAGAGAAGGAAGGAGGGGGCGCCGCGCCCTCCCCTTTTCCAATTCAGAATGGGCAAGGGGGGCGCGCGCCACCTCTGGCCGGCCCTCTCTCTTCTGCACTAAGGCCCATTGTGGCCCATTAATCCCCCCGGGGGTTCCGGTAACCCCCGGTACTCCGGAAAATGCCTGAACCTATCGGAAACCATTCCGGTGTCCAAACATAACCTTCCAATATATCAATCTTTATGTATCAACCATTTCGAGACTCCTCGTCATGTCTGTGATCTTATCCGGGACACCGAACAAACTTCAGTTCATCAAAACATGAAAGTCATAATACAAATCGTCATCGAACGTTAAGCGTGCAGACCCTACGGGTTCGAGAACTATGTAGACATGACCGAGACATATCTCCAGCCAATAAAAAAATAGCGGAACCTGGATGCTCATATTGGTTCCTACATATTCTAGATCTTTATCGGTCAAACCGCATAACAACATACGTTGTTCCCTTTGTCATCGGTATGTTACTTGCCCGAGATTCGATCGTCGGTATCATCATACCGAGTTCAATCTCGTCACCGGCAAGTCTCTTTACTCGTTCCGTAATGCATCATCCCGTGGCTAACTCATTAGACACATTGCTTGCAAGGCTCATAGTGATGTGCATTACTGAGAGGGCCCAGGGATACCTCTCCAATACACGAAGTGAGAAATCCTAATCTTGATCTATGTCAAACTCAACAAACACCATCGGAGACACCTGTAGAGCATCTTTATAATCACCCAATTACGTTGTGATATTTGATAGCACACAAGGTGTTCCCCCGGTATTCGGGAGTTGCATAATCTCATAGTCTGAGGAACATGTATAAGTTATGAAGAAAGAAATTGTAGAAAAACTAAATGATCATTATGCTAAGCTAACAGATGGGTCTTGTCCATCACATCATTCTCTAATGATGTGATCCCGTTAATCAAATGACAACATAAAGATTGATATATTGGAAGGTTATGTTTGGACACCGGAATGGTTTCGGATAGGTTCGGGCATTTTCCGGAGTACCGGGGGTTACCGGAACCCCCCGGGGGATTAATGGGCCACAATGGGCCTTAGTGGAGAAGAGAGAGGGCCGGCCAGAGGTGGCGCGCGCCCCCTTGCCCAGTCTAAATTGGACAAGGGGAGGGCGCGGCGCCCCCTCCTTCCTTCTCTTCTCTCCTCTTTCCCTTCTTCTCCTACTAGGACTCCCCCCATGGCGCGCCCCCTCCTAGGGCCAGCCTCCTCTCCTCCCTCCTTTATATACGTCGGGAGGGGGCACCACAAACACACACAAGTTGATCTTTTAGCCGTGTGCGGTGCCCCCTCCATAGTTACACACCTCAGTCATATCGTTGTAGTGCTTAGGTGAAGCCCTGCGTCGGTAACTTCGTCATCACCGTCACCACGCCGTTGTGCTGACGAAACTCTCCCTCGGCCTCAACTGGATCAAGAGTACGAGGGACGTCATCGAGCTGAACGTGTGCTGATCGCGGAGGTGCCATGTGTTCGGTGCTTGGATCGGTTGGATCACGAAGACGTTTGACTGCATCAACCATGTTACTAAACGCTTCCGCTTTCGGTTTACGAGGGTATGTAGACACACTCTCCCCTCTCGTCGCTCTGCATCTCCTAGATAGATCTTGCGTGATCGTAGGTAAAATTTTTAAATACTGCGTTCCCCAACACGTCCAATATATTAATCTTTACCTCTCAACTATTTCAAGACTCCTCGTCATGTCCGTGATCTCATTTGATACTCCGAACAATCTTCGGTCACCAAAACACATAACTCATAATACAAATCATCATCGAACTTTAAGCGTGCGGACCCTACGGGTTTGAGAACTATGTAGACATGACCGAGACACATCTCTGGTCAATAACCAATAGCCGAACCTGGATGCTCATATTGGTTCCTACATATTCTACGAAGATCTTTGTCGGTCAAACCATAATAACAACATACGTTATTCCCTTTGTCATCGGTATGTTACTTTCCCAAGATTCGATCGTCGGTATCCTTATACCTAGTTCAATATCATTACTGGAAAGTCTCTTTACTCGTTCTATAATACATCATCCAGCAACTAACTCATTAGTCACATTGCTTGCAAGGCTTATCATGATGTGCATTACCGAGAGGGCCCAGAGATACTTCTCTGATACTCGGAGTGACAAATCCTAATCTCGATCTATGCCAACCCAACAAACATCTTCGGAGACACCTATAGCATCTTTATAATCACCTAGTTACGTTGTGAAATTTGATAGCACACAAGGTGTTCCTCTGGTATTTGGGAGTTGCATAATCTCATAGTCAAAGATTATGTATAAGTCATGAAGAAAGCAATAGCAATAAAACTTAATGATCATTATGCTAAGCTAATGGATGGGTCTTGTCCATCACATCATTATCCTAATGATGTGATCCTGTTCATCAAATGACAACACATGTGTATGGTCAGGAAACTTAACCATCTTTGATTAACAAGCAAGTCAAGTGGAGGCATACTAGGGACACTTTGTTTTGTCTATGTATTCACACATGTATCAAGTTTCCGGTTAATGCAATTCTAGCATGAATAATAAACACTTATCATGATGTAAGGAAATATAAAATAACAACTTTATTATTGCCTCTAGGGAATCTTTCCTTTAGTCTCCCACTTGCACTAGAGGCAATAATCTAGTTCACATCGCCATGTGATTTAACACCAATACTTCACATATTTATGTGATTAACACCTGTAGTTCACATCACCATGTGACCAACACTCAAAAGGTTTACTAGAGTCAATAATCTAGTCCGCATCGCTATGAGATTAACAACCAAAGAGTACTAAGGCATGATCATGTTTTCCTTGTGAGAGAAGTTTTAGTCAATGGGTCTGCCACATTCAGAACCGTATGTATTTTACAAATTTCTATGTTTACAATGCTCTACATGGAGCTACTCTAGCTAATTGCTCCCACTTTCAATATGTATCCAGATTGAGACTTAGAGTCATCTGGATTTGTGTCAAATCTTGCATCGACCTTTACGACGAACTCTTTATCACCTCCATAACCGAGAAAATTTTCCTTAGTCCTCTAAGGATAATTTTGACCACTGTCAGTGATCTACTTCTGGATCACTATTGTACCCCCTTACCAAACTCATGGCAAGGTACACATCATGGCATACTTTATAGAACCTATGGCTGAGGCATAGGGAATGACTTTCATTCTCTCTCTATCTTATGTCATGGTCGAGCTTTGAGTCTTACTCAACTTCACACCTTACAATACAGGCAAGAACTCCTTCTTTGTCTGATCCATTTTGAACTTCTTCAAAATCTTGTCAAGGTATGTGCTTTGTGAAAGTCCTATTAAGCGTCTCGATCTATCCCTATAGATCTTGATGCCCAATATATAAGTAGCTTCACCGAGGTTTTTCATTCAAAAAATCTTATTAAATTATCCTTTTATGCTATCCAGAAATTCTATATCATTCCCAATCAACAATATGTCATCCACATATAATATCAGAAATGCTACAGAGCTCCCACTCACTTTCTTGTAAATACAGGCTTATCTGAAAGTCTGTATAAAACCATATGCTTTGATCACCTCATCAAAGAGTATATTCCAACTCCGAGATGCTTGCACCAGTTCATAAATGGATTGCTGGAGCTTGCACACTTTGTTAGCACCTTTAGGATCGACAAAACCTTCTGGTTGCATCATATACAACTCTTCCTTAAGATATCCATTAAGGAATGCAGTTTTGACATCCATTTTCCAGATTTCATAAAATGCGGCAATTGCTAACATCATAGATCACACCATATCTAATAAAGTAAGGTTATGACTTTCATACACACAATTACGCCGTGGTGTTCCAGGTGGCGTGAGTTGTGAAACTATTCCACATTGTTTTAAATGAAGGCCAAACTCGTAACTCAAATATTTGGCTTCGCGATCAGATCGTAGAAACTTTATTTTCTTGTTACGACGATTCTCCACTTCACTCTAAAATTCTTTGAACTTTTCAAATGTTTCAGACTTGTGTTTCATCAAGTAGATATACCCATATCTGCTCAAATCATCTGTGAAGGTCAGAAAATAACGATGCCAGTAGCGTGCCTCAACACTCATTGGACCGCATACATCGGTATGTATTATTTCCAATAAGTCATTGGCTCGCTCCATTGTTCCGGAGAATGGAGGTTTAGTCATCTTGCCCATGAGGCATGGCTCGCAAGTATCAAATGATTCATAATCAAGTGATTCTAAAAGCCCATCTGCATGGAGTTTCTTCATGTGCTTTACACCATATGACCTAAACGGTAGTGCCACAAATATGTTGCACTATCATTATCAACTTTGCATCTTTTGGTATCAATATTATGAATATGTGTATCACTACGATCGAGATTCAATAAACCATTTACATTGGGTGTATGACCATAGAAGGTTTCATTCATGTAAACAGAGCACCAATTATTCTCTGACGTAAATGAATAACCGTATTGCAATAAATATGATCCAATCATATTCATGCTCAACACAAACACCAAATAACATTTATTTAGGTACAACACTAATCTCGAAGGTAGAGGGAGTGTGCGATGGTGATCTTATCAACCTCTGAATCACTTCCAACACACATCTCACCTCGCCCTTAACTAGTCTCTGTTCATTCTGCAACACCTCTTTTGAGTTACTAATCTTAGCAACTAAACCAATATCAAATACCCAGGGGCTACTATGAACACTAGTAAAGTACACATCAATAACCTGTATATCAAATATACCTTTGTTCACTTTGCCATCCTTCTTATCCACCAAGTATTTGGGGTAGTTCCGCTTCTAGTGACCATTCCTTTTGCAGTAGAAGCACTCAGTTTCAGGCTTAGGTCTAGTTTTCCTTTGCCCTTTTTCTTCAAACTAGTGGTTTTGTTAACCATCAACACTTGATGTTATTTCTTGATTTCTACCTTCGTCGATTTCAGCATCGCGAAGAGCTTGGGAATCGTTTTCGTCATCCCTTGCATATTATAGTTCATCACGAAGTTCTAGTAACTTGGTGATAGTGACTAGAGAACTCTGTCAATCACTATCTTATCTGGAAGATTAACTCCCACTTGATTCAAGTGATTGTAGTACCCAGACATTCTGAGCATATGCTCACTGGTTGAGCTATTCTCCTCCATCTTGTAGGCAAAGTACTTGTCAGAGGTCTTATACCTCTTAACACGGGCATGAGCCTGAAATATCATTTTCATCTCTTGAAACATCTCATATGCTCCATGGCATTCAAAACATTTTTGAAGTCCCGGTTCTAAGCCGTAAAGCATGGTGCACTAAACTATCAAGTAGTCATCATACCGAGCTTGTGAAACGTTCATAACGTCTGCATCTGCTCCTGCATTAGGTCTGTCACCTAGAGGTGCATCAAGGACATAATTCTTCTGTGTAGCAATGAGGATAATCCTCAGATCACGGACCCAGTACGCATCATTGCTACTATCATTTTTTAACTTAGTTTTCTCTAGGAACATATCAAAAATAAAACTAGGGAGCTATACGCGAGCTATTGATCTACAACATAGATATGCAAATACTATCAGAACTAAGTTCATGATAAATTAAGTTCAATTAATCATATTACTTAAGAACTCCCACTTAGATAGACATCCCTCTAGTCATCTAAATGATCACATGATCCATATCCACTAAACCATGTCCGATTATCACGTGAGACGGAGTACTTTTCAATGGTGAACATCTCTATGTTGATCATATCTACTATATGATTCACGTTCGACCTTTCGGTCTCAGTGTTCCAAGGCCATGTATGTACATGCTAGGCTTGTCAAGTTTGACCCGAGTATTCTGCACGTGCAAAACTATCTTACATGTGGTGTCTCGGCACGACGAACTGTCGCAACGGTGCATACTCATGGAGAACACTTATACCTTGAAATTTAGTGAGCGATCATCTTGTAATGCTACCGCCGTACTAAGCAAAATAAGATGCATAAAAGATAAACATCACATGCAATCAAAATATGTGACATGATATCGCCATCATCATCTTGTGCCTTTGTTCTCCGTTTCCAAAGCACCGTCATGATCTCCATCGTCATTGGCTTGACACCTTGATCTCCATCGTAGAGTCGTTGTCGGCAATGTGGCTAATGAGTTAGTTGCTGGATGATGTATTATGGAACGAGTAAAGAGACTTGCTGGTAATGAGATTGAACTAGGTATGATGATACCGACGATCGAATCTCGGGCAAGTAACATACTGATGACAAAGGGAACAACGTATGTTGTTATGCGGTTTGACCGATAAAGATCTTCGTAGAATATGTAGGTGCCAATATGAGCATCCAGGTTCTGCTATTGGTTACTGACCGGAGATGTGTCTCGGTCATGTCTACATAGTTCTCGAACCCGTAGGGTCCGCACCCTTAGCGTTCGATGACGATTTGTATTATGAGTTATGTGATTTGATGAACCGAAGTTTGTTCAGAGTCCCGGATGAGATCACGGACATGACGAGGAGTCTTGAAATGGTCGAGACATAAATATTGATATATTGGACGATGTTATTCGGACACCGGATGAGTTCCGAGAGGTATCGGGTAATTATCGGAGTGCCGGAGGGTTATCGGGACCCCCCGGGGGGAACTAATGGGCCTTCATGGGCCTTAGTGGGGAGAGAGAAGAGCCACAAGGGGCTGGCCTCCCCCCTTGGGTCTGAATTGTACTAGGGGAAGGGGGCGGCACCCCCCTTTCCTTGCCTTCCCCCTCTCCCTACCTTCTTCCCCCTTCTCCAGGTGGAATCCTACTAGGACTTGGAGTCCTAGTAGGACTCCCCTCTCTTGGTGCGCCCTACAGGGTCCAGACGGCCTCCCCCTCCCCTCCTTTATATACGGAGAAGGAGGGCACCCTAGAACACACAAGTTTCTCTTAATCGTGTGTGGTGCCCCCTCCACAGTTACACACCTCGGTCATATCCTCGTAGTGCTTAGGCGAAGCCCTGCGCCGGTAACTTCATCATCACCGTCACCACGCCGTCGTGCTGACGGAACTCTCCCTCGTCCTCAATTGGATCAAGAGATCGAGGGATGTCATCGAGCTGAATGTGTGCTGAACACGGAGGTGCCATACGTTCGGGGCTTGGATCGATTGGATCGCGAAGATGTTCAACTACATCAACCGCGTTACGAAACGCTTCCGCTTTCAGTCTACGAGGGCACGTGGACACACTCTTCCCTCTCGTTGCTATGCATCACCTAGATAGATCTTGCGTGATCGTAGGATTTTTTTTTTTGAAATACTGTGTTCCCCAACATATATCACATCATGTCTTGACCATATCACATCACAACATGCCCTACAAAAACAAGTTAGACGTCCTCTACTTTGTTGTTGCAAGTTTTTCGTGGCTGCTATGGGCTTCTATCAAGAACCCTTCTTACCCACGCATCAAAACCACAACGATTTTTCGTCAAGTGTGCTGTTTTAACCTTCAACAAGGATTGGCCGTAGTCAAATTTGATTCAAGTAAAGTTGGAGAAACAGACACCTGCCAGCCACCTTTATGCAAAACAAGTTGCATGTCTGTCGACGGAACCGGTCTCATGAATGTGGTCATGTAAGGTTGGTCCGAGCCGCTTCATCCAACAATACCGCTGAATCAAAATAAGACTTTGGTGGTAATCATTATGACTATTATCACCCACAACTCTTTGTGTTCTACTCATGCATATCATCTACGCATAGACCTGGCTCTGATGCCACTGTTGGGGAACGTAGCATGCAATTCCAAAAAAATTCCTACGATCACGCAAGATCTATCTAGGAGATGCATATCAACAAGAGGGGGAGAGTGTGTCCACGTACCCTCATAGACCGAAAGCGGAAGCGTTAGGTTAACGCGGTTGATGTAGTCGAACGTCTTCACGATCCAACCGATCTAGTATCGAACGTACGGCACCTCCGAGTTCAGCACACGTTCAGCTCGATGACGTCCCTTGAACTCTTGATCCAGCAGAGGGTCAAGGGAGAGTTTCGTCAGCATGACGGCGTGGTGACGGTGATGGTGATGTGATCCACGCAGAGCTTCACCTAAGCACTACGTGAATATGACCGAAGGAGTAAACAGTGGAGGGAGACGCCGCACACGGCTTGGAACAATTGGTGTGTCACCAAGGGGTGGCCTGCCCATGTATATAAAGGAGTAGGGGAGGAGGCCGGCTACTAGGGGTGTGCCAAGGAGAGGGGAATCCTACTAGGACTCCAAGTCCTAGTAGGATTCGGCCCCCCTCTTTTCCTTCTCATGGAGGGGGAAGGGAGAGGGAAGAGGAGAAGGAAAGGGGGGCGCCCCCTCCCCCAGTCCAATTAGGACTCCCTATGGGAGGGGGGCGCGACAACCCCTTGTGGGCTGCCTCCCCTCTCCCCTATGGCCCATGTAGGCCCAATACTTTCCCCGGGGGGGGGGGGGGGGTTCCAGTAACCCCTCGGTACTCCGAAAAATACCCGAACCACTCCGAAACCATTCCAGTGTCTGAATACCATTGTCCAATATATCAATCTTTACCTCTCGACTATTTTGAGACTCCTCGTCATGTCCGTGATCTCATCCGGGACTCTAAACAATCTTCGTTCACCAAAACACATAACTCATAATACAAATCGTCATCGAACGTTAAGCATGCGGACCCTACGGGTTCGAGAACTATGTAGACATGACCTAGACACATCTCTGGTTAATAACCAATAGCCGAACCTGGATGCTCATATTGGTTCCTACATATTCTATGAAGATCTTTATCGGTCAAACCGTAATAACAACATACGTTATTTCCTTTGTCATCGGTATGTTACTTGCCCAAGACTCGATCGTCGGTAGCCTTATACCTAGTTCCATCTCGTTACCGGCAAGTCTCTTTACTCGTTCTGTAATACATCATCCAACAACTAACTCATTAGTCACATTGCTTGCAAGGCTTATCTTGATGTGCATTACCGAGAGGGCCCAGAGATACCTCTCTGATACCCGGAGTGACAAAACCTAATCTCGATCTATGCCAACCCAACAAACACCTTCGGAGACACCTGTAGAGCATCTTTATAATCGCCCAATTATGTTGTGACGTTTGATAACACACACGGTGTTCCTCTGGTATTTGGGAGTTGCATAATCTCATAGTCAAAGGATTATGTATAAGTCATGAAGAAAGCAATAACAATAAAACTTAATGATCATTATGCTAAGCTAACGCATGGGTCTTGTCCATCACACCATTCTCCTAATGATGTGATCTCGTTCATCAAATGACAACACTTGTCTATGGTTAGCAAACTTAACCATCTTTGATTAACGAGCTAGTCAAGTAGAGGCATACTAGGGACACTTTGTTTTGTCTATGTATTCACACATGTATCAATTTTCCGGTTAATATAATTCTAGCATGAATAATAAACATTTATCATGATGTAAGGAAATATAAAATAACAACTTTGTTATTGCCTCTAGGGCATATTTCCTTCAGCTATGGTTAAGGATCTCCTGGAAGAAAATATAGATGGACATGTTATTTACTTCTGTAATGAGGCTACTAGAATTGCCAAACCTAATAAAGAGGAAAAACATAGACCCATTGTTGGCATGCCTGTTGTCTCAGTTAAAACAGGAGATCACTGTTATCATGGTTTATGTGACATAGGTGCTAGCGTGAGTGCTATTCCCTATACCTTATATCAAAAAATTATGAAGACATAGCACCCGCAGAGATAGAAGACATTGATGTTACTATTAAACTTGCTAATAGAGATACTATATCACCAATTGGGATTCTTAGATATGTTGAAGTCTTGTGTGGGAAAATAAAATACCCTACTGGTTTTCTTGTTCTTCGTTCTCCACAAGATGACATTTGTCCCATTATCTTTGGTAGACCTTTCTTGAACACCGTTAATGCTAAAATTGATTGTGAGAAACAAACTGTCGGTGTTAGCTTTGGTGGTGAGCCTCATGCGTTTAATTTTTCCAAGTTTAGTAGAAAGCTTCATGAAAAAGAATTGCCTAGTAAGGATGAAATAATTGGTCTTGCTTCTATTGCTATGCCTCCTACTGATTCTCTAGAACAATATCTGCTAGACCATGAAAATGATTTGCATATGCATGAAAGAAATGAAATAGACAAGATTTTGTTTGAACAATGTCCTCTGCTTAAACATAATTTTCCTATCGAAACTCTAGGAGGTCCTCCTCCACCTAAAGGTGATCCTGTGTTTGAATTAAAAAAATTGCCAAACACTTTGAAATATGCTTATCTTGATGAGAAGAAGATATATCCTGTTATTATTAGTGCTAACCTTTCAGAACATGAAGAAGAAAGATTATTGAAAGTTTCGAGGAAGCACCGAGCTGCTATTGGATATACTCTTGATGATTTAAAGGGCATTAGTCCCACTCTATGTCAGCACAAGATTAATATGGAACCTGATGCTAAACCCGTTGTTGATCGCCAACATCGGTTAAATCCGAAAATGAAGGAAGTTGTAAGAACGGTAATCTTAAAACTTCTTGAAGCAAGTATAATATATCCTATGGCTGATAGTAGATGGGTAAGTCCTGTTCATTGTGTCCCGAAAAAGGGAGGTATTACTTTTGTTCCTAATGATAAGAATGAACTTATTCCACAAAGAATTGTTACAAGCTATAGAATGGTAATTGACTTTAGAAAATTAAACAAAGCAACTAGAAAAGATCATTACCCCTCTACCTTTTATTGATCAAATGTTAGAAAGACTATCTAAGCACACACATTTTTTGCTTCCTTGATGGATACTCTGGTTTTTCACGAATACCTATTTCTCAACCTGATCAAGAAAAGACTACTTTTACTTGTCCCTTTGGAACTTATGCTTATAGACGTATGCCTTTTGGTTTTTGCAATGCACCTGCTACCTTTCAAAGATGTATGACTGCTATATTCTCTGACTTTTGTGAAAAGGTTGTTGAGGTTTTCATGGATGACTTCTCCGTTTATGGGAAGTCTTTTGATGATTGTTTAAGCAATCTTGATCGAGTTTTTCAGATATGTGAACAAACAAATCTTGTCTTGAATTGGGAGAAGTGCCACTTTATGGTTAATGAAGGTATTGTCTTGGGTCATAAAATTTCTTAAAAAGGCATTGAAGTGGACAAAGCTAAGGTTGATGCAATTGAGAAAATGCCATGTCCTAAAGATATCAAAGGTATTCGTAGTTTCTTAGGTCATGCTGGTGTCTATAGGAGATTTATCAAAGACTTTTATAAAATTTCTAGGCCTCTTACAAATCTTTTGCAAAAGGATGTTACTTTTGTTTTTGATGATGATTGTTTAGAAGCCTTCGAAACACTCAAGAAAGCCTTAATTTCTGCGCCTATTGTTCAACCACCTGATTGGAACTTGCCTTTTGAAATCATGTGTGATGCTAGTGATTATGTTGTTGGTGTTGTTCTAGAACAAAGAGTTGATAAGAAATTATATGTTATTCATTATGCTAGTAAAGCTCTAGACAGTGCTCAAAGAAATTATGCTACTACTGAAAAAGAATTTCTAGCAATGGTGTTTGCTTGTGATAAATTTAGATCTTACATTGTTGATTCAAAAGTAATTGTTCACACCGACCATGCTGCTATTAAATATCTTATGGAAAATAAAGATGCTAAACCTAGACTTATTCGATGGGTTCTCTTGCTACAAGAATTTGATTTACATATCACTGATAGAAAAGGAGCAGAGAACCCCATAGCTGATAACTTGTCTAGGGTTGAAAATGTGCATGATGACCCACTACCTATTGATGATAGTTTTCCTGATGAGCAGTTAGCTGCAATAAATGTTTCTCATAACACTCCTTGGTATGCTGACTATGCTCATTACATTGTTGCTATATATTTACCACCTAGCTTTAGATACAACAAAAGAAAACATTCTTCTATGATTTAAGACTACTTTTGGGATGACCCACATATTTATAAAGAAGAAGTAGATGGTATTATTAGACGTTGTGTACCTGAGCATGAATAGGGACAAATCCTATGGAAATGTCACTCTGAAGCTTATGGAGGGCATCATGTGTTAAAGAACTGCTCACAAGGTATTGCAATCTGGATTCTATTGGCCTACTCTTTTCAAGGATGCTCGTAAGTTTGTCTTATCTTGTGATGAATGTCAAAGAATAGGTAATACCAGTAAGCGTCAAGAAATGCCTTTGAATTATTCACTTGCTGTTGAACCATTTGATGTTTGGGGATTTGATTATATAGGACATTTTCCTTCCTCTAATGGGTATACACATATTTTGGTTGCTATTGATTATGTTACTAAATGGGTATAAGCTATTCCAACTAGTAGTGTTGATCACAACACCTCTATTAAAATGCTTAAGGAAGTTATTTTCCCAAGGTTTGGAGTCCCCATATATTTAATGACTAATGGTGGTTCGCACTTTATTCATGGTGCTTTCCGTAAAATGCTTGCCAAGTATGATATTAACCATAGAATTGCATCACCTTATCATCCCTAGTCTAGTGGTCCAGTTGAACTTAGCAATAGAGAAATAAAATTAATTTTGCAAAAGACTGTCAATAGGTCCAGGAAGAATTGGTCTAAGAAATTAGATGATGCACTTTGGGCTTATAGAACAACTTATAAAAATCCTATGGGTATGTCTCCTTATAAAATGGTATATGGAAAAGCTTGTCATTTGCCTCTTGAGTTAGAACATAAATCATATTGGGCAATTAAAGAACTCAACTATGATTTCAAACTTGCTGGTTAAAAGAGGTTGTTGATATTAGCTCTTTAGATGAATGGAGAACCCAAGCTTATGAAAATGCCAAGTTATTTAAAGAAAAGGTTAAAAGATGGCACGATAAAAGAATCCAAAAGCGTGAGTTCAAAGTTGGAGAATATGTTCTTTTGTACAACTCTCGTTTCAGATTCTTTACAGGAAAACTCCTCTCAAAATGGGAAGGACCCTATGTTATCGAGGAGGTTTATCGGTCTGGAGCTATCAAAATAAATAATGCTGAAGGTACTAACCCGAAGGTTGTTAATGGGCAACGAATAAAACATTATATCTCAGGTACGCCCAGTAATGTTGAAAGTAATATTATCCGAACTATGATACCGAAAGAACACATAAAAGAGTCCTTCCGGAACACTCCAGAATCATTAAAAAGAGGTACGTGATATGGTAAGTAAACGGACTCTAAAAAATCCGCAAAAATATTTTTTGTCAGTTTTGGAACATAACAAAAATTAGGAAAATAAGAAACTTCCAGGAAGTGCACCCTGGTGGGCACAAGACACCAGGGCGCGCCTGGCTTGCCAGGCGCTCCCAGGTGGGTTGTGCCCTCCTCGGGTACCTTCCACACTCTGTTTTTCTACAGCTTGCTTGTTCCCCAAGATAAAAAATCTTTATATACCCCCCGAACCTATTGACCACCGTATTGCGGAGAAATCTTCTGTTTTCTTTTCCTTGCTGATTTCTGTCAAATCCCATCTACCATGGCCTCTTCAAGCTCCTCCAAGGACAAGTTCTTCAAGAATGGCATCAACCCATATTTGCGGGAGGTGGTGCAGCACCCTCAGGTCATCCAGATGCGTGAGGGGGTGCTCCACATCCGCGATGTGCAAGGTCCAAGGGGACGGGAACCGTGGAGGCCAGGCTTGAAGATATGGAGCAGGAGGTCTTCCACTGCAAGGGGATGGTGGAGCATGGACTCAATGCCAATCACCTCATGATCACAGACCTTACTCGTGATCTCAAGGTGGATTGCAAGTCCATTAAGTACATCATATTCACCCTCAACGAGCAAATCAACTTCCTCCAAAGCCAGATCTACAATGTCCAAAACCAAGTCTTTGAATATGAGGCAAGGTTTAAAGGTATGAGTTTGGCTGCCGGTTGCAGGACCGTGAGACTCACCCTTCCTCTTATGATGGTGGACCTCTACCACAGAAACCCGAAGACAAGGTCTCTACTTCATCATCACCACCTTCTTCATCACCAAAAGAAAATTGAGTATCGGGTATGGGCACTCCCCTTGGCTTCCGCCAAGCTTGGGGGAGGTGCCGCGGTATCGTATCACCCCACTATCTTTTTGCCTTTACTTATCTTAATTCGATCCATAGTTATCTTTTGCTTTAGATGAATAAAAGTTTAGTTCGATCCTTTCTTTTCGAGAGTTTGCTTAGTGATCTATCCTTGTAATCGTGTGCAATATATATAATAAAGTTATAGTTTGAGTTTTTGCTTTCTTTACTTTCATGTTCCAATAAAAAGAAAGGAAATAAATGAATAAGATCATATGCTAATCTTATGGTAGGTGATGACACAACATAAGGAAATGTATAAGTAGAAAATTTTGTTAGAGATTGACAAACATAGCATTGGTCAATGATGCAACTCATGAAATAATTAATAATGGAAGAGAAGATTCACATATAAATATACTTTCCTGGAAATCTTTTGTGATTGTGAGCCCCCATCAAAATATTATATGCCAAAATTATTGACGTTGGACAAGGAAGACAACTTAATGATTTATGTTTGTTCATATTCACATAGAAGTTATATTGTCATAGATCTTCAACATGTGGTGCTTGCCCCTATCTTTGCTAGCCAAAAATTCCGCACTAAGTAGAGATACTACTTGTGCATCCAAAAACCCTTAAACCCAAATCTTATTTTCAAGTGTCCACCATACCTACCTAAGGATTGAGTCAGATCCTTAAAGTAAGTTGTCATCGGTGCAATAAGGCAATAAAAATTGCTTCTAAAAATGTGAGATCATTTAGTGTAAGAGAAAATTGAGCGTTGTACGAACTTGTGATGTTGAAGAATAAAAGCAACATACTGCATAGTAAAGGTTGCCATCACAAGGGGCAATACAACGGGACGTTCTTTTGCACTAAGGGGTTGAGCATACAAACAAATAAGCGCATGGAAACCTCTGCTTCCCTCTACAAATGGCCTATCTTTTACTTTTATGTCTTTAATTTTATGCATGAGTCAAATTTTTCTCTCTATTCCTTTTTATTTTTCTCCTTTGGCAAGCATCATGGTGAGCAAAGATCTAGGCACATATGTCCAGTTGAATATGGGTGGCATAAGTTATTATTGTTGACATCACCCTTGAGATGAATATGTTGGGAGGCGAAACTATAAGCCCCTATCTTCCTATGTGTCTAGTTGAAACGTTTTGCTCATGTGTATGCGGTGAGTGTTAGTAATCATACAAGACTATATGATGGTTGAGTATGTGGACTTGCCTAAAGGCTCAGATACGTGACCCTTCCTGAAAAGATGATGAATTGTAGTTGCAAAGTTGACCGAGAACATAGTTTGTTGGTTTCTGATAGAGTTTATGCTTTATACTTCGATAGTGTGATGAATTGTTACTTATTCATGAGAAGTCTATGATCAAAGTTCTATGATAAAAGTTTTATGTTAAAGTTTGTTGATGTTATAATAATTCACATGATGCTTCTATGTCCGTATTTTGTTTTTATCGACACCTCTCTCTCTCTCTCTAAGCATGTGGGCATGTTTTTCGATTTCGGTTTTTGCTTGAGGAAAAGCGAGGTCTAAGCTTGGGGGAGTTGATACGTCCATTTTGCATCATGTTTTCCTACTGTTATTTATGATGTTTTTATGCATAATAATGCCTTTTGGAGTAATTCTAATGCCTTTTCTCTCATAATATGCAATGTACACACAAAGAGGGAGAATTCCGGCAGTTGGAAATCTGGACCTGGAAAAGCTACGTTAGGCCATCTATTCTGCACAACTCCAAACAAGCTAAAACTTTACGAAGATTTTTTATGGAATATATGAGGAATATTGGAGTCAATAAGTACCAGAGGGGGCCCACCAGGTGGGCACAACCCACCTAGGCGCGCCAGGGAGCCCAGGCATGCCCTGGTGGGTTGCGCACACCCAGGCCCACCTCCGGTGCCCATCTTCTGGTATATAAGTCATTTTGACCTAGAAAAAATAAGGAGAGGACTTTCAGGATGGAGCGCCGCTGTCTTGTTGGAAATATGCCCTAGAGGCAATAATAAAAGCATTATTATTATATTTCCTTGTTCATGGTAATTGTCTTTATTCATGCTATAATTGTGTTATCCGGAAATCGTAATACATGTGTGAATAACAGACACCAACATGTCCCTAGTAAGCCTCTAGTTGACTAGCCCGTTGATCAACAGATAGTCATGGTTTCCTGACTATGGACATTGGATGTCATTGATAACGAGATCACATCATTAGGAGAATGATGTGATGGACAAGACCCAATCCTAAACATAGCATAAAGATCGTGTAGTTCGTCTTGCTAGAGTTTTGCAATGTCAAGTATCTTTTCCTTAGACCATGAGATCGTGTAACTCCCGGATACCGTAGGAGTGCTTTGGGTATACCAAACGTCACAACGTAACTGGGTGACTATAAAGGTAGACTACGGGTATCTCCGAAAGTATCTGTTGGGTTGACACGGATCAAGACTGGGATTTGTCACTCCGTATGACGGAGAGGTATCACTGGGCCCACTCGGTAATACATCATCATAATGAGCTCAAAGTGACCAAGTGTCTGGTCACGGGATCATGCATTACGGTACGAGTAAAGTGACTTGCCGGTAACGAGATTGAACGAGGTATTGGGATACCGACGATCGAATCTCGGGCAAGTAATATATCGATAGACAAAGGGAATTGCATACGGGGTTGATTGAATCCTCGACATCGTGGTTCATCCGATGAGAACATCGTGGAGCATGTGGGAGCCAACATGGGTATCCAGATCCCGCTGTTGGTTATTGACCTGAGATCGTCTCGGTCATGTCTACATGTCTCCCGAACCCGTAGGGTCTACACACTTAAGGTTCGGTGACGCTAGGGTTGTGAAGATAAGTATATGCAGTAACCCGAATGTTGTTCGGGGTCCCGGATGAGATCCCGGACGTCACGAGAAGTTCCGGAATGGTCCGGAGGTAAAGAATTATATATAGGATGTGCAGTTTCGGCCATCGGGACAAGTTTCGGGGTACCCGGTATTGTACCGGGACCACCGGAAGGGTCCCGGGGGTCCACCGGGTGGGGCCACCTATCCCGGAGGGCCCCTTGGGCTGAAATAGGAGGGAACCCAGCCCATAGTGGGCTGGGGCGCCAGCCCCCCCAAGGCCCATGCGCCTAGGGTTGGGGGGGAACCCTAAAGGGGGCGCCCCCTTGCTTGGGGGCAAGCCCCCCACCCCTGGCCGCCGCCCCCCTGGTAGATCCCATCTACCAGGGCCGGCGCCCCCCCTAGCACCCCTATATATAGTGGGGGAGAGGAGGGACTTGATCACCACGCCTTTGGTGCTTCCCTCTCTCCCTGTTACTTCTCCCTCTCTCGTAGTACACGGCGAAGCCCTGCTGTCGTGACGCCCTGCATCCACCACCACGCCGTCGTGCTGCTGGATCTTCGTCAACCTGTCCTTTCCCCTTGCTGGATCAAGAAGGAGGAGACGTCTCCCGTCCCGTACGTGTGTTGAACGCGGAGGTGCCGTCCGTTCGGCGCTGGTCATCGGTGATTTGGATCACATCGTGTTCGACAACATCAACCTCGTTCTAACGAACGCTTCCGCTCGCGATCTACAAAGGTATGTAGATGCATCTCGTGACTCGTTGCTAGATGAACTCCTAGATGATCTTGGTGAAACGAGTAAGAAAATTTTTGTTTTCTGCAACGTTCCCCAACAGTGGCATCATGAGCTAGGTCTATGCGTAGTTCTTCTTGCGCGAGTAGAACACAATTCGTTGTGGGCGTGGATTTGTCAACCTTCTTGCCGCTACTAGTCTTTTCTTGCTTCAGCGGTATTGTGGGATGAAGCGGCCCGGACCAACCTTACACGTACGCTTACGTGAGACCGGTTCCACCGACTAACATGCACTAGTTGCATAAGGTGGCTGGCGGGTGTCTGTCTCTCCTACTTTAGCTGGAGCGGATTCGATGAACAGGGTCCTTATGAAGGGTAAATAGAAGTTGACAAATCACGTTGTGGTTTTCACGTAGGTAAGAAAACGTTCTTGCTAGAACCCTAATTCAGCCACGTAAAACTTGCAACAACAATTAGAGGACGTCTAACTTGTTTTTGCAGCAAGTGGTTTGTGATATGATATGGCCAAAGTTGTGATGAATGATGAATGATCTATATGTGATGTATGAGATGTTCATGCTATTGTAATAGGGATCACGACTTGCATGTCGATGAGTATGACAACCGGCAGGAGCCATAGGAGTTGTCTTTATTCTTTTAATATGACCTGCGTGTTATTGAGAAACGCCATGTAAATTACTTTACTTTATTGCTAAACGCGTTAGCCATAGTAGTAGAAGTAATAGTTGGCGAGCAACTTCATGGAGACACGATGATGGAGATCATGGTGTCAAGCCGGTGACAAGATGATCATGGAGCCCCAAGATGGAGATCAAAGGAGCTACGTGATATTGGCCATATCATGTCACGTTTAATATTTGATTGCATGTGATGTTTATCATGTTTTTGCATCTTGTTTACTTAGAACGACGGTAGTAAATAAGATGATCCCTCATAATAATTTCAAGAAGTGTTCCCCCTAACTGTGCACCGTTGCTAAAGCTCGTAGTTTCGAAGCACCACGTGATGATCGGGTGTGATAGATTCTTACGTTCACATACAACGGGTGTAAGACAGTTTTACACATGCAAAACACTTAGGGTTAACTTGACGAGCCTAGCATGTGCATAGACATGGCCTCGGAACACAGAAGACCGAAAGGTCGAGCATGAGTCGTATAGAAGATGCGATCAACATAAAGATGTTCACCGACGTTGACTAGTCCGTCTCACGTGATGATCGGACACGGCCTAGTTAACTCGGATCATGCAATACTTAGATGACTAGAGGGATGTCTAATCTAAGTGGGAGTTCATTATATAATTTGATTAGATGAACTTTACTATCATGAACATTAGTCTAAAAATATTTTACAATATGTCTTGTAGATCAAATGGCCCACGTAGTCCTCAACTTCAACGCGTTCCTAGAGAAAACCAAACTGAAAGACGATGGTAGCAACTATACGAACTGGGTCCGGAACCTGAGGATCATCCTCATAGATGCCAAGAAAGATTACGTCCTACAAGCACCGCTAGGTGAAGCTCCCGTCCCACAGAACCAAGACGTTATGAACGCTTGGCAGACACGTGTTGACGACTACTCCCTCGTTCAGTGCGGCATGCTTTACAGTTTAGAACCGGGGCTCCAAAAGCGTTTTGAGAGACATGGAGCATATGAGATGTTCGAAGAGCTGAAAATGGTTTTCCAAGCTCATGCCCGGGTCGAGAGATATGAGGTCTCCGACAAGTTCTTCAGCTGTAAGATGGAGGAAAACAGTTTTGTCAGTGAGCACATACTCACTATGTCTGGATTACATAACCGCTGGACTCAGCTGGGAGTTAATCTCCCGGATGATGCGGTCATTGACAGAATCCTCCAGTCGCTTCCACCAAGCTACAAGAGCTTTGTGATGAACTTCAACATGCAGGGGATGCAAAAGACCATTCCTGAGTTGTTCTCAATGCTGAAATCAGCGGAGGTAGAAGTCAAGAAGGAACATCAAGTGTTGATGGTCAATAAAACCACTAAGTTCAAGAAGGGCAAGGGTAAGAAAGCCTTCAAGAAGGACGGCAAGGAAGTTGCCGCGCCCGGCAAGCAAGCTGCCGGGAAGAAGCCAAAGAATGGACCCAAGCCCGAGACTGAGTGCTTTTATTGCAAGGGGAGCGGACACTGGAAGCGGAATTGCCCCAAGTACTTAGCAGACAAGAAGGCCGGCAAAACAAAAGGTATATGTGATATACATGTAATTGATGTGTACTTAACCAGTACTCGTAGTAGCTCTTGGGTATTTGATACCGGTGCAGTTGCTCACATTTGTAACTCAAAGCAGGAGCTGCGGAATAAACGGAGACTGGCGAAGGACGAGGTGACGATGCGCGTCGGGAATGGTTCCAAGGTCGATGTGATCGCCGTCGGCACGCTACCTCTTCATTTACCTACGGGATTAGTTTTAAACCTCAATAATTGTTATTTAGTACCAGCTTTGAGCATGAACATTGTATCTGGATCTCGTTTAATTCGAGATGGCTACTCATTTAAATCCGAGAATAATGGTTGTTCCATTTATATGAGAAATATGTTTTATGGTCATGCTCCTATGGTGAATGGTTTATTCTTAATGAATCTCGAGCGTAATGCTACACATGTTCTTAGTGTGAATACCAAAAGATGTAAGGTTGATAATGATAGTCCCACATACTTGTGGCACTGCCGCCTTGGTCACATAGGTGTCAAACGCATGAAGAAGCTCCATGCTGATGGACTTTTAGAGTCTCTTGATTATGAATCATTTGACACGTGCGAACCATGCCTTATGGGTAAAATGACCAAGTCTCCGTTCTCAGGAACAATGGAGCGAGCAACCAACTTATTGGAAATCATACATACTGATGTGTGCGGTCCAATGAGTGTTGAGGCTCGCGGTGGCTATCGTTATGTTCTTACTCTCACTGATGATTTGAGTAGATATGGATACATTTACTGAATGAAACACAAGTCTGAAACCTTTGAAAAGTTCAAGGAATTTCAGAGTGAGGTTGAGAATCAACGTGACAGGAAAATCAAGTTTCTACGATCAGATCGTGGAGGAGAATACTTGAGTCACGAATTTGGCACACACTTAAGAAAATATGGAATAGTTTCACAGCTCACGCCGCCTGGAACACCTCAGCGAAACGGTGTGTCCGAACGTCGTAATCGCACTCTATTAGATATGGTGCGGTCTATGATGTCTCTTACCGATCTGCCGCTATCTTTTTGGGGCTATGCTTTAGAGACTGCCGCATTCACTTTAAATAGGGCTCCGTCGAAATCCGTTGAGACGACACCGTTTGAATTATGGTTTGGAAAGAAACCTAAGCTGTCGTTTCTAAAAGTTTGGGGATGCGATGCTTATGTCAAGAAACTTCAACCTGAAAAGCTCGAACCCAAGTCGGAAAAATGCGTCTTCATAGGATACCCTAAAGAAACTATTGGGTATACCTTCTACCTCAGATCCGAAGGCAAGGTCTTTGTTGCCAAGAATGGATCCTTTCTAGAGAAGGAGTTTCTCTCGAAAGAAGTAAGTGGGAGGAAAGTAGAACTAGATGAAGTATTGCCTCTTGAACCGGAAAATGGCGCAACTCAAGAAAATGTTCCTGAGGTGCCAGCACCGACTAGAGAGGAAGTTAATGATAATGATCAAGATACTTCTGATCTAGCTCCTACTGAAATTCGAAGGTCCACAAGGACACGTTCCGCACCAGAGTGGTACGGCAACCCTGTCTTGGAAATCATGTTGTTAGACAACGGTGAACCTTCGAACTATGAAGAAGCGATGGCGGGCCCGGATTCCGACAAATGGCTAGAAGCCATGAAATCCGAGATAGGATCCATGTATGAAAACGAAGTATGGACTTTGACTGACTTGCCCGCAGAACGGTGAGCCATAGAAAATAAATGGATCTTTAAGAGGAAGACAGACGCGGATGGTAATGTGACCATCTATAAAGCTCGGCTTGTCGCTAAGGGTTATCGACAAGTTCAAGGGGTTGACTACGATGAGACTTTCTCACCGGTAGCGAAGCTGAAGTCCGTCCGAATCATGTTAGCAATTGCCGCATTCTACGATTATGAAATATGGCAAATGGACGTCAAAACAGCATTCCTTAATGGTTTCCTTAAGGAAGAATTGTATATGATGCAGCCGGAGGGTTTTGTCGATCCTAAGAATGCTGACAAGGTGTGCAAGCTCCAACGCTCGATTTATGGGCTGGTGCAAGCATCTCGGAGTTGGAACATTCGCTTTGATGAGATGATCAAAGCGTTTGGGTTCACACAGACTTATGGAGAAGCCTGTGTTTACAAGAAAGTGAGTGGGAGCTCTGTAGCATTTCTCATATTATATGTAGATGACATACTTTTGATGGGAAATGATATAGAACTCTTGGACAGCATCAAGGCCTACTTGAATAAGAGTTTTTCAATGAAGGACCTTGGAGAAGCTGCTTATATATTAGGCATCAAGATCTATAGAGATAGATCAAGACGCCTCATAGGTCTTTCACAAAGCACATACCTTGATAAGATATTGAAGAAGTTCAATATGGATCAGTCTAAGAAGGGGTTCTTGCCTGTGCTACAAGGTATGAAATTGAGCTCGGCTCAAAGTCCGACCACGGCAGAAGAAATAGAAGAGATGAGTGTCATCCCCTATGCCTCAGCCATAGGTTCTATTATGTATGCCATGCTGTGTACCAGACCTGATGTAAACCTTGCCGTAAGTTTGGTAGGAAGGTACCAAAGTAATCCCGGCAAGGAACACTGGACATCGGTCAAGAATATCCTGAAGTACCTGAAAAGGACTAAGGAGATGTTTCTCGTTTATGGAGGTGACGAAGAGCTCGTCGTAAAGGGTTACGTCGACGCTAGCTTCGACACAGATCTGGATGACTCTAAGTCACAAACCGGATACGTGTATATTTTGAATGGAGCGGCAGTAAGCTGGTGCAGTTGCAAGCAAAGCGTCGTGGCGGGATCTACATGTGAAGCGGAGTACATGGCAGCCTCGGAGGCAGCACATGAAGCAATATGGGTGAAGGAGTTCATCACCGACCTCGGAGTCATACCCAATGCGTCGGGGCCGATCAAGCTCTTCTGTGACAACACTGGAGCTATTGCA
This sequence comes from Triticum monococcum, assembly GCA_034509565.1. NCBI lineage: Eukaryota > Viridiplantae > Streptophyta > Magnoliopsida > Poales > Poaceae > Triticum > Triticum monococcum. The sequence continues at coordinate 485,360,562 of CM067843.1, forward strand.
CTTGCCAAGGAGCCCAGGTTTCACAAGAAGACAAGGCACATCAAGCGTCGCTTCAACTCCATTCGTGAAAATGTTCAAGATGGAGACATAGAAATTTGTAAAGTACATACGGACCTGAATGTAGCAGATCCGTTGACTAAACCTCTCCCTAGGGCAAAACATGATCAACACCAGAATTCCATGGGTGTTCGATTCATCACAATGTAACTAGATTATTGACTCTAGTGCAAGTGGGAGACTGTTGGAAATATGCCCTAGAGGCAATAATAAAAGCATTATTATTATATTTCCTTGTTCATGGTAATTGTCTTTATTCATGCTATAATTGTGTTATCCGGAAATCGTAATACATGTGTGAATAACAGACACCAACATGTCCCTAGTAAGCCTCTAGTTGACTAGCCCGTTGATCAACAGATAGTCATGGTTTCCTGACTATGGACATTGGATGTCATTGATAACAAGATCACATCATTAGGAGAATGATGTGATGGACAAGACCCAATCCTAAACATAGCATAAAGATCGTGTAGTTCGTCTTGCTAGAGTTTTGCAATGTCAAGTATCTTTTCCTTAGACCATGAGATCGTGTAACTCCCGGATACCGTAGGAGTGCTTTGGGTATAACAAACGTCACAACGTAACTGGGTGACTATAAAGGTAGACTACGGGTATCTCCGAAAGTATCTGTTGGGTTGACACGGATCAAGACTGGGATTTGTCACTCCGTATGACGGAGAGGTATCACTGGGCCCACTCGGTAATACATCATCATAATGAGCTCAAAGTGACCAAGTGTCTGGTCACGGGATCATGCATTACGGTACGAGTAAAGTGACTTGCCGGTAACGAGATTGAACGAGGTATTGGGATACCGACGATCGAATCTCGGGCAAGTAATATATCGATAGACAAAGGGAATTGCATACGGGGTTGATTGAATCCTCGACATCGTGGTTCATCCGATGAGAACATCGTGGAGCATGTGGGAGCCAACATGGGTATCCAGATCCCGCTGTTGGTTATTGACCTGAGATCGTCTCGGTCATGTCTACATGTCTCCCGAACCCGTAGGGTCTACACACTTAAGGTTCGGTGACGCTAGGGTTGTGAAGATAAGTATATGCAGTAACCCGAATGTTGTTCGGGGTCCCGTATGAGATCCCGGACGTCACGAGAAGTTCCGGAATGGTCCGGAGGTAAAGAATTATATATAGGATGTGCAGTTTCGGCCACCGGGACAAGTTTCGGGGTACCCGGTATTGTACCGGGACCACCGGAAGGGTCCCGGGGGTCCACCGGGTGGGGCCACCTATCCCGGAGGGCCCCTTGGGCTGAAATAGGAGGGAACCCAGCCCATAGTGGGCTGGGGCGCCAGCCCCCCCAAGGCCCATGCGCCTAGGGTTGGGGGGGAACCCTAAAGGGGGCGCCCCCTTGCTTGGGGGGCAAGCCCCCCACCCCTGGCCGCCGCCCCCCTGGTAGATCCCGTCTACCAGGGCCGGCGCCCCCCTAGCACCCCTATATATAGTGGGGGAGAGGAGGGACTTGATCACCACGCCTTTGGTGCTTCCCTCTCTCCCTGTTACTTCTCCCTCTCTCGTAGTACACGGCGAAGCCCTGCTGTCGTGACGCCCTGCATCCACCACCACGCCGTCGTGCTGCTGGATCTTCGTCAACCTCTCCTTTCCCCTTGCTGGATCAAGAAGGAGGAGACGTCTCCCGTCCCGTACGTGTGTTGAACGCGGAGGTGCCGTCCGTTCGGCGCTGGTCATCGGTGATTTGGATCACATCGTGTTCGACAACATCAACCTCGTTCTAACGAACGCTTCCGCTCGCGATCTACAAAGGTATGTAGATGCATCTCGTGACTCGTTTCTAGATGAACTCCTAGATGATCTTGGTGAAACGAGTAAGAAATTTTTTGTTTTTTGCAACGTTCCCCAACATGTCTCGAGGCGGAACTTGGGCAGTAGCACTTTTTCCCTCCGTCGGGGGAACTTCCCTCCCGGGGGGAAATCATTGTCATCATCGTCACCAACAACTCTCCCATCTTGGGGAGGGAAATCTCCATCAACACCTTCAACAGCACCATCTCATCTCAAACCCTAGTTCATCTCTTGTGTTCAATCTTGTTACCAGAACTATAGATTGGTGCTTGTGGGTGACTAGTAGTGTTGATTACATCTTGTAGTTGATTACTATATGGTTTATTTGGTGGAAGATTATATGTTCAGATCCAATATGCTATTTAATACCCCTCTGATCTTGAGCATGATTATCATTTGTGAGTAGTCACTTTTGTTCTTGAGGTCACGGGAGAAATGATGTTGCAACTAATCATGTGAACTTGATATGTGTGTTTGATATCCTGATAGTATGTATGTTGTGATACCCATAGTGGTGTCATGTGAACGTCGACTACATGACACTTCACCATATTTGGACCTAACGGAATGCATTGTGGACTAGTTATTAGATGATGGGTTGCGAGAGTGATAGAAGCTTAAACCCTAGTTTATGCGCTATTTCGTAAGGGACCTATTGGATCCAAAAGTTTAATGATATGGTTAGGATTTATCCTTAATACTTTTCTCGTAGTTGTGGATGCTTGCGAGGGGGTTAATAATATGTAGGAGGTTTGTTCAAGTAAGAACAACACCTAAGCACCGGTCCACCCACATATCAAATTATCAAAGTAGCGAACACGAATCGAATGAACATGATGAAAGTAACTAGATTAAATTCCCATGTACCCTCAAGTACGCTTTGCTTATTATAAGAGACCATTTTGGCCTATCCTTTGCCTCAAAAGGATTGGGCTACCTTGATGCACTTTTGTTACTATTATCATTACTTGCTCGTTACAAAATATCTTGCTATCAAACTACTCTGTTACTTACAATTTTAGCACTTGCAGACATTACCTTGCTGAAAACCACTTGTCATTTCCTTCTACTCCTCGTTGGGTTCGACACTCTTACTTATCAAAAAGAGCTACAATTGTTCCCTATACTTGTGGGTCATCAATCAACACATGGGCTGAGTTGAAGGAGCGTTTTATTAAGAACTTCCAAGGCACTTGCAAGCGTCCCAAAACCATCGTCGACCTCCAACACTGCATTCAGCGCGACAATGAGTCGGCCCACCATTGGGTGGGCCGGGTGGCAGAGATTATCCACTCTTCAGACAACATCACGGCGGCTCAGGCAGTCCCGATACTATAGCAGAACTGTCACTTCGACCACCTTGTTCAGAAGCTTGGGCGTCTCAAGAGGATCGTCACGGACATGGGGGAGCTCATGAATGCCCTCACCAAGTATGCAGAGACTGATTCCACCAAGGACCCTGGTGCGGACGAGGCTCCAAACGGCAAAGGGAGGAAGGGCAATGGCGGTAAGGGCCACCAGCAGGGTAATGGTGGCAACAGTGGAAAACGCAAGAACTCGAAAAGCGGGTCAGACCTTGTCACAAACACCAATGCAGGGTCCAAGTATCCGAAAAGAACCAGCACTCGGAAGAATTTCAAACCCAAGAATTTTGACGAGGCCCTAAAGGGGCCATATCCAAAACATAGCTTCCCAGATAAGCCGGCCACCCGCTCTTGGGAAGATTGCAGCATCATGAGAGCCTTTTCATAGCGGTTCCAGAATCACCAAGGAGGTGGTGGCGGATGGCCGGGATCATCCGGTGGCGGGTCGGCTGGTGGATACCACCAAACGCATTTCCAAGGGTCGGGCGGCTCGGGCGGAAATTACCAGGGACATGGAGGAAACCGTCAACAACCGGGGAACCAGCAATAGGGTAATCAGACTAGTTACCAGAGTAACCCCAAACAGCTGAACAACAACCAGTACCATGTGTTTGCTACCAACATGGACAGGAGAGACCGCAAGCTTAAGAAAGGCCTGATCAACATGGTTGAGCCAATGGTACCGCAGTACCTGAGATGGTTAGAGCACCCAATAACCTGGAGTCGGAAGGATCACCCACCCCGGGTCGAAAATCTGGGTCATCTGTCCTTAGTGGTGGCGACTCAAGTTGGGGGCTATTCTCTCACCAAGGTGCTTATGGATAGGGGGCAGTATTAATATTCTCTATTATGATACTCTTCGGCGCGTGGGCTTGTATGAGAAGGACCTCTCCCCATCCACTACCGTTTTCCATGGAATAGTCCCTGGCAAGTCAGCCTATCCGATTGGCTGGGTCAAGTTGGATGTGGCATTTGGGCCAGACACCAATTACATATGTTAGTCTTTGTCTTTTGAGGTGGTCAAGATTAAGAGTCCATACCGGAATCTCTTTGGACGGCCGGCCTATGCCAAATTCATGGCTCGGCCCTGCTACGTCTACCTTAAGCCCAAAATGCCTAGCCCTTGTGGCACCATTACGGTCAATGGTGACAGGAAGATTGCCCTAGAATGTTAAGAGGGTGACGCCGCGTACGCAGAAACGGGTTGCGCCGCGGAAGAGCTCAAGTTCTACACTGAAAATGTAGACCCGGATGATATGACACCTCTCAAAAAACCCACCACTGATGATGACCCGCCACTCAAGTTCAAATCAGCCAAAGGTACCAAGGATATTGAGTTCGTTCCAGGTGACTCATCGAAGAAGTTCACTGTCTAGGCTGACATGGACCCCAAACAGGAAAGCGCGCTCGTTGAGTTTATCCGTGAGAATTAGGACATCTTTGCATGGAAACTTTCTGACATGCTGGGTGTACCGAGAAAACTCGCCGAGCACCACCTTAATGTGGATCCCAAGTTTAAACTAGTTAAACAATACCTCCGTCATTTTAACGAGGAGAGACACAAATCAATTGGTGATGAGGTGGCCCGGCTCCTAGCTGCCGGTTTCATCGTTAAAGTTTTTCATCCCGAGTGGTTGGCTAACCCAGTGCTTGTTCTCAAGAAAAACGGCACTTGGCGTATGTGTATTGACTACACGGACCTCAACAAAGCCTGCCCCAATGACCCTTTTACCCTCCCATGCATTGATCAAATCATCGATGCCACTACAGGCTGCGAAACCCTCTATTTCTTGGATGCTTACTCCGGATATCATCAGATCAAGATGGCTGCCGAGGACCAAGAGAAGACGGCTTTCATCACCCCCTTTCGAGCTTTCTGTTATGTATCCATGCCCTTCGGACTCAAGAGCGCATGGGAGACTTACCAGCGTTGTGTTCAAAACCGTTTCCACAATCAAATTTGATGCAACATTCATGCCTATGTTGACGACATTCTGGTCAAATCAGTCAAGAAGGCGACTCTGCTGGATGACTTCAAGGAGACCGTGTGAACCTTCGCACATATCAGATGAAACTTAACCCGGACAAGTGTGTCTTTGGAGTCCCTGCTAGCAAGTTACTTGGTTTCCTAGTATCCGAGCGCGGTATTGAGGCCAACCCAGAGAAGATCAAGGCAATCACTTCACTTCCTGAGCCCAAGAATCTCAATGACGTTCAACATTTGGCAGGTCGAATTGCAGCCTTGAGTCGATTTATAAGCCGCCTCTGTGAGAAAGCGATTCCTTTGTACCAGATGCTCAAGAAAACAAGCAACTTCAAGTGGAGTCCAGCCGCCAATGACGCCCTTGAGGCCCTCAAGAAGCAATTAGCTGAGCCACCCGTCCTTGCTGCTCCGATCACCAAAGAGCCTATGCTCCTGTACATTGCTGCTAACAATAAGGCGGCCAGTGTTGCGGTTGTGGTGGAACGGAAAGAGACGGGTAAAGAGTACCCAGTTCAGAGGCCAGTGTATTATGTCAGCGAGGTCTTGACACTATCTAAGCAACGTTACCCTCACTGGCAGAAACTTGTTTTTGGCGTCTTTATGGCAAGTCAGAAGCTGATGCATTACTTCTTGGAACACGCCATCATAGTGGTAATATTGGCTCACTTAGGTGATATTATTTACAACAGGGAAGCAACCGGCCGAGTCGCCAAGTGGGCCCTCGATCTTGGTCCACATAACATCAAATATTTCCCTCGTACAACTATCAAATCTCAAGCCCTGGTGGATTTCATCAACGACTGGACTGAGCTTCGGGCACCTAAGGAAAAACTAGACAACACGTATTGGACTATACACTGACGGATCTAGGCAGCTTGAGGGCTCAGGGCTGGAGTCGTCTTATCTTCTCCTCAAGGTGACAAGTTCTGTTATGTGTTGAGACTTATGTTTCCCTGTACAAACAATGCAGCTGAGTACGAGGCCCTTCTTCACGGCCTCCATATTGCTAAGGAGATCAACCTTAGTCGAGTCAGATGCTTGGGCGACTCAGACCTGGTGGCTCAACAAGTTTCTGGTACTTGGGGCTCAAAAGAGCCCCTCATGGTGACTTACCAACAGGCGGTCACCAATATTGCTGGTCACTTCAAAGGTTACTAGGTAGATCATATAGATCGACGACAAAATGAGGTGACTGATGCTCTATCCTGCCTCGGCTCGCAGCGTAAGCCGGTTCCACCCAATGTTTTCCTCGACGTCCTTCATAACCCGTCAGTCAACCTGCCATCGGAAGGGGATCTTGTCGTTCCTGACCTGGAGGCTGAACTTGTGGCGGCTCTGCATGCTATCCCAGATTGGGCGATCCCTTACCTGGACTAGTTGACCTGTGGTGTGCTCCCTGATGATGAGCTTATAGCTCGCTTGATTTTCCGACATTCCAAGTCTATATCAATCGTCAACGGTGAGTTACACAGGAGAAGCATCACAAGAGCTTTCCAACGTTGTGTTTCCCCTAAGGAAGGCCGTGAAATACTCAATGAGATTCACTCTGGTGACTGTGGCCACCATGCCGGCTCAAAGTCCTTGGTGGCAAAGGCTTTTCTCCATGGTTTTTTCTGGCTCATGGCTCATGCTGACGCCGAGGACATAGTCAAAACGTGTGATGGATGTCAGAAGTTTGCACGTCAGGCTCACATGCCGGCTCATGAACTCAGGATGATCCCAATAACTTGGCCCTTTGCGGTCTGGGGGCTCGACATGGTTGGTCCATTTAAACCATCCCAAGAAAAGAAGACTCACCTGATTGTCGCTGTCGATAAGTTTACCAAGTGAGTTGAAGCAGAGCCTATCAGCAATTGTGATGCAGCTACAACGGTCAAGTTCTTGAAGAAGTTGATTTTCAGATTTGGTTTTCCACACAACATCATTACTGATAATGGAACAAACCTTTCTAAGGGAGCTATGGCACAGTTCTGTCAAAGAGAGCACATGAGGCTCGATGTGGCGTCTGTTGCGTACCCTCAGTCCAATGGTCAAGCTGAACGCGCCAACCAAGAGATACTACGAGGCATCAAACCTCGACTCCTAGTTTCTCTCGAGTGCATGCCGGGTTGTTGGGTCGAAGAGCTTCCTTATGTATTATGAAGCATACGGACTACCCCCAACAGATCAACTGGTTTCACGCTTTTCTTCATGGTTTATGGCGCCAAAGCCGTCTTACCCAGCGACATACATCATGACTCGCCCCGGGTCACAACATACATTGAAGATGACAACGAACAAGCTCGTCAAGATTCTTTGGATGCTCTGGAGGAGGAGCATGACTTAGCCGCAGCCCGCTCTGCCATATACCAACAAGACCTACGCCTCTATCATAGCCGTAGAGTTTGCAGCCGTACTTTCCAGGAGGGCAACTTAGTGCTCCAGCTAATTCAAGATCAGTCTAACATGTATAAGCTTCCCCCTCCCTTGGGGAGGCCCCTTCATCGTGTTGGGGAACATAGTAATTTAAAAAATTTCCTACACACACGCACGATCATGGTGATGCATAGCAACGAGGGGGAGAGTCTGATCTACGTACCCTTGTAGATCGCAACGGAAGCGTTGACACAACATAGAGGAAGTAGTCGTACGTCTTCTTCCCGATCCGACCGATCCAAGCACCGTTACTCCGGCACCTCCGAGTTCTTAGCACACGTTCAGCTCGATGACGATCCCCGGGCTCCGATCCAGCAAAGCTTCGGGGAGGAGTTCCGTCAGCACGACGGCGTGGTGACGATCTTGATGTACTACCGACGCAGGGCTTCGCCTAAGCACTACAACGATATGATCGAGGTGGAATTTGGTGGCAGGGGGCACCGCACACGGCTAAGGAACGATCTCAACGATCAACTTGTGTGTCTAGAGGTGCCCCCTGCCCCCGTATATAAAGGTTGAGAGGGGGAGGGCTGGCCGGCCAAGCTAGGGAGGCGCAGGAGGAGTCCTACTCCTACCGGGAGTAGGACTCCCCCCCAATCCTATTCCTAATAGGACTCCCAAGTGGAAAAGAGACGGAGAGAGGTGGCCGGCCACCTCTCCTAGTCCTAATAGGACTAGGGGAGGGGGGTGGCGCACAGCCCACCTTGGGCTGCCCCTTTCACCTTTCCACTAAGGCCCAATAAGGCCCATTTGGTTCCCGGGGGGTTCCGGTAACCTCCCGGTACTCCAGTAAAATTCCCGATTTCACCCGGAACACTTCTGATGTCCAAACATAGGCTTCCAATATATCAATCTTTATGTCTCGACCATTTCGAGACTCCTCGTCATGTCCGTGATCACATCCGGGACTCCGAACAACCTCCGGTGCATCAAAATGCATAAACTCATAATAACTGTCATCGTAACGTTAAGCGTGCGGACCCTATGGTTCGAGAACAATGTAGACATGACCGAGACACATCTCCGATCAATAACCAATAGCGGGACCTGGATGCCCATATTGGCTCCTACATATTCTACGAAGATCTTTATCGGTCAGACCGCATAACAACATACGTTGTTCCCTTTGTCATCGGTATGTTACTTGCCCGAGATTTGATCGTCGGTATCCAATACCTAGTTCAATCTCGTTACTGGCAAGTCTCTTTACTCGTTCCGTAATACATCATCTCACAACTAACATCTTAGTTATAATGCTTGCAAGGCTTATGTGATGTGTATTACCGAGAGGGCCCAGAGATACCTCTCCGACAATCGGAGTGACAAATTCTAATCTCGAAATACGCCAACCCAATATCTACCATTGGAGACACCTGTAGTACTCCTTTATAATCACCCAGTTACGTTGTGATGTTTGCTAGCACCCAAAGTGTTCCTCCGGCAAACGGGAGTTGCATAATCTCATAGTCACAGGAACATGTATAAGTCATGAAGAAAGCAATAGCAACATACTAAACGATCGGGTGCTAAGCTAATGAAATGGGTCATGTCAATCAGATCATTCAACTAATGATGTGACCTCGTTAATCAAATAAAAACTCTTTGTTCATGGTTAGGAAACATAACCATCTTTGATTAATGAGCTAGTCAAGTAGAGGCATACTAGTGACACTCTGTTTGTCTATGTATTCACACATGTATTATGTTTCCGGTTAATACAATTCTAGCATGAATAATAAACATTTATCATGATATAAGGAAATAAATAATAACTTTATTATTGCCTCTAGGGCATATTTCCTTCACATCGTCAGTAAGAACCTTCATAATGGATCTTACTACTTGATTGATCTCCGTCTTGGTACGGTGTCTCGCACATCCGAAGAGGAGAGCAACATGCCTTGGAACATATCTCATCTAAGGCCTTACTACACCTAGAGCTCCGGCTCAGGTTCCCTTTGTACATACATATGTATATATATAATATCTTATGATCAATAAATAAAGTTGGCACCCCCGAAACTCAGCGTCTTTGTCATTTCATCTCAATCGATATGCATGAGTCTTTACCTTTTTTTGATCATGGGTCACTTGGGGGCTTCCAAACTCCATGAGTTAAGCTATCTCACCCTTTTGACTGGCACCAAAATGCCATTAATCTTGGTTAAACCCGCATGTTTACTTGCTGCTTCTCCGATCATATGACCCGTCGTACTCTTGCCAAGTTGCTTATTATAACTTTGCAAGGTTCAAACGACATTTGTGTCATGCGAGAGCTGGTTTACAGCAGCGAGGATACTCCAAGGGCTATCATACCAAACACTTCTTTGAAGTAAGACTTAAGCCCCAAAAGCAAAGTATGTCAAGCCTCGAACGCCAACTTCACATTTCTATGTTGTGTTTTTTTGTTTCAGGCTATCTTTAATGATTATGACTGGCCCTTGAGCCTCCAATTTCATATAACACTGGTCACGTCTTACACATTTATAAGATTTCTTATTTTGGGTTTAGCCGCCATAATATGTCTCTATAACCTTTATGAGCTCTTAACACGCCCGGTTCATATATTGTTTTCACAAGAGTTTCACACACTAGCTCTAAGCCGCTTTATTTTGCAAAAGGATTTTCTTCAAGTCAGAAACCTTCTACAGGGGCACTCAGGCATTTTACCTTGGTCACGATCAACAGTCATCAACAAGGTGCACGATGGCACAACCAGAAGTTTTACTATCCTATTACATAGCCATAGAAGGGCTCTCAAAATAAGCCAGAAGTTTTTAAGCTCGTGCCAAGGATAGTTCTACGTGCCAAACTGGTTTACTCTTGAGCTGCTCCTTCATTACCTTGCGCTGTCTTTATTGCTTCGATGATATGAACATCATCAGCAGCCCAATCAATGGTTGACAAAGCTTCAAAGAAATCACCATCTTCAATAAGTTTGGGGGTACCAACATCAAGGGCAAAGAAATCCTTACTTCCAACAGAGATCAAGCTGACTGTCTTTAAGCCAGGCTGTTCTATGCGTTTACCCGCCTCATCAAAACCCGCCTGGTACCTATCCAAATTCACTTCTTGTGTAAGTTCGGTAGCCACGGACCGGGTCTCTTTCCGCAGGCGGTTGTAATCGTCCCTGATGACCCACAAGTATAGGGGATCAATTGTCGCTCTTTTCGATAAGTAAGAGTGTCGAACCCAACGAGGAGCAGAAGGAAATGACAAGTAGTTTTTAGTAAGGTGGTGTCTGCAATTGCTGAAATTGTAAGTAGCGGAGTAGTTTGATAGCAAGATAATTTGTAACAAGCAAGTAAAAATAGTAGTAACAAAAGTGCAGCAAGGTAACCCAATCCTTTTGAGGCAAAGGATAGGCCAAAACGATCTCTTATGATAAGCAAAGCATTCTTGAGGGTACATGGTATTTTCATCTAGTCACTTTCATCATGTTGGTTTAATTCGTGTTCGGTACTTTGATAATTTGATATGTGGGTGCACCGGTGCTTAGGTGTTGTTCTTACTTGAACAAACCTCCTACTTATGATTAACCCTCCCGCAAGCATCCGCAACTACGATAAAAGTATTAAGAATAAATTCTAACCATAACATTAAACTTCTGGATCCAATCGGTCCCTTACGGAATAGCGCATAAACTGGGGTTTAAGCTTCTGTCACTCTCGCAACCCATCATCTAATTGCTACTCCACAATGCATTCCCTTAGGCCCAAATATGGTGAAATGTCATGTAGTCGACGTTCACATGACACCACTAAGGGAATCACAACATACATACTATCAAAATATCGAACACATATCAAGTTCACATGATTACTTGCAACATGATTTCTCCCGTGACCTCAAGAACAAAAGTAACTACTCACAAATGATAAACATGCTCATGATCAGAGGAGTATTAAATAGCATATTGGATCTGAACACATAATCTTCCACCAAATAAACCATATAGTAATCAACTACAAGATGTAATCAACACTACTAGTCACCCACAAGCACCAATCTATAGTTCCGGTAACGAGATTGAACACAAGAGATGAACTACAGTTTGAGATGAGATGGTGTTGTTGAAGATGTTGATGGAGATTACCTCCCCAAGATGGGAGAGTTGTTGGTGATGATGAGGACGGTGATTTTCCCCTCCGAGAGGGAAGTTCCCCAGGTGGAATCGCTCCGCCGGAGGGCAAAAGTGCTCCTGCCCAAGTTCCGCCTCGAGGTGGCTATGTTTCATCCCGAAAGTCCTCTTCTTATTTTTTTTCTAGGTCAAAACGACCTATATACCAGAAGATGGGCACCGAAGGTGGGCCTGGGTGAGCACAACCCACTAGGGCACGCCTGGGCTCCCTAGCGCGCCCAGGTGGGTTGTGCCCACTTGGTGGGCCCCCTATGGTAGTTATTTGCTCCAATAATGCTTATATATTCCATAAAAAACCCTCGTGAAGTTTCAGCTTGTTTGGAGTTGTGCAGAATAGGTAGCCTGACGTAGCTTTTCCAGGTCCAGATTTCCAACTACCTGAATTCTCCCTCTTGGGGTGTACCTTGCAAATTATGAGAGAAAAAGCATTAGAATTACTCCAAAAAGCATTATTATCGATAAAAACATCATAAATGAAAGTAAGAAAACATGATGCAAAATGGACGTATCAGTCCTTGGTAAATGTTTTACCATCGAAGTTGTACTCTGGAAAGTCATTGGCTAATTCGGATACGTCCATGTATTCATTATGTGCCTTGGCCCGGGTCAGTGCATACATGGCGGCTGAGCGTGCAGATGACCTTTTTAGCTCTCCCACTTGACTTGGCAAAGTTGACAGAAGATTGAGCCTTTCCTTGATTGTCTTTGGCATCTCTGCTGCACCCACTATATAGCAGATGGTACACATACTTCTAGTATACAATTTCTCAAGGAAAGTATAAGTCGCCTTCAACTGCACGAGAGGCTCCTTTTTTAGGTTCAAACTCTTCTTGCCGACAAAGACAAGATAGTCAAGTCATTTTTACCATTGTCATATCATTTTAAACATTACACGCACAAATGGATGTGGCGACTTACCAAAGATAGCTTGAGTCATTTGGAAGATATGTTTCTTCACGCTAGTAAGATCTTCCATCACGGACTTGAGCCACCCTTCTGCATCCTGTGCACACTTTATCAGAGTCTCTTTCTCCTTCTCATGATCCGCAAGCTGGACCTTCAGTTTTTCATCTGCCACAGACACTGCTTCCTCTCAGTTAGTAGCGGCTACTTTGGCGTCTACTCATGCTTTTTGCTCAGCTTTCACGGTTTCCTGATAGCTGGTCAGTTTGCCTTGTGCCTCAGATAGTAGCTCCTGTACACATAGACATTACATGGAGTAAAACACTTTGGAAGTCCCAAGCAGACTACTAGTACTCTACATGGCACTTGGGGCTAATGCACTTTCGAATTGGCTGGCTCACATTGGCATGATGACTTGGCTCCTGTCGACTATCAAATTGCCCTTTTCAGGGGCATATCAAGAAATTTTATTTCAACGAGACACGGCTGATTCAGAGAAGCAACCCGGCCCTTGGGAGCTGCATAGGTAACTTTGCAATCACTAGTAAAGACCCGGTTATTTCTGAAGAAATGAACCGGCCCTTGGTGGCTACTATGTGTCTAAACGACCATGTCTTTACAACCCTACATACGAATCAGTAATGTTCTATTTCGTATCCAGGATTGGGCGGCTATTAAAGATACGAACATCTAAGTGGTAAATCCTCAAGATTCAAGGTATACCTCATATTTTCTTATCAGCATGTTGACCATGCTAGCTTCCATATTCTGGCTCTCAAACAGCCAAGTCAAATTAGTCTCATGGAGCTCAGCGGCATTCAGCTCCTCCAAGTTTGGTAGCTCAAGTTTCTCCTTCCCTTTGGCCGAAACTTGTGACTCACCCTTGAGTTGCACTTTTGCCAAAGCTTGTGATGGCTCAGGAGCTTTGAACTCAGTCCTTGTAATGATAGGATCATCCTGGAGAGGAGATATGGTTGCTTCACCAGCCACCGTTTTGGACTTCAGCTCACAAGCAGGAGATGACGGGTTAACTTCTGGTTGATTATTGATATCTTTTGCCTGCATTTTCGTGTCATCACCTGGCGGCGGGTTATCCTGCTCCACAACCTCATGAGTCTCCTTAGTTTGGTCCTTGGCAGTTTCTTCATGAGCCACGAGTGGCTCTGATGTCGAGCCAGACTCGCCAAATTTCTTTTCTTTGCCTTGGCCCTACAATTACATAAGGTGCACAACTGTGTTAACAAACATTCAAAACCTGGTCAAAGAAATACGGCTTGATCACATGCAAACTTACCCTGGCTTGATAATCATTAGAGCCAATAGGGACCCTGATGAGTCCTCTCACGTCAATGGCGACTCCTGATAGCCCGAATCGGACGAGTTAAGAGGATGTTTAAATAAGCCGGCTCGGGGGTAAGAAGGAGTTGGACTGTGAGGCACCTCATTGGCACGTTTGCCAGGATTTGGTGCAGAATCTGAGCCGCCCATTGAAGCACCAGAGTCGCCACCTGCTCCTTGCCGAGATGAGCTAGCATACCGCGTTTTCTTCATTAAGAAATCAGGGCCCAAATAAGCAAGTGGATGGGTAAAGGCACCTTTTTCACTGCCTTTCTCAACTTTCTAGGAACATGAACATCTGATTCAGATGAGATAGAAATTACCTTGACATTTTCGGCTCGGCTCTCACCGGCGTCGTCCTAGGAAAGGCATTGATAATAGCAATATTATAAGTAGTCATAGGATCACGAGTTGGCCAGAGAAAAGAAGTTTTACCGCTGAATCATCATCTTGAGGCGACTCATTAAGGGTCGGGTCATCTTCAGGCGACTCTTCAGAGGCCTCTAGATCAGAGACGGTCTTGGCTTTCTTTTTGGGTTTTGGGTCTTCACCCGCCACAGCCTTAGGACGCTTAGTGGTCGTTTTCTTCACCATTGGTTGTTTTTTTCTAGAAATGGTCGTTTCCTGCCAAGAAAAACATCGAAGGATCACATGATTGAAGGACGCGTAAGATATGGTTAACCTCATTTCCAAACACTTATAGGGGGTGGCGGGTTAGATGTACAAAATGGCGCCATCCCGAAATTGCCGTTGTCTGAAGGGACCTTGAGCAAGGACCTCACTGCTTCATCAGCCTCCGCTTCGGTAAAGTTGGTCGAGCTGCTCCACTGGGGATCAGTCGTTTGACCATTGTAAGCATGCATCAAGCTAGAGTGGCGGCTTAATGGCATTATCCGCCAAGAGATCCAACAACGTGCTAGGTCAATCCCAGTCAATCCGTTGGCCACCAGCGCACCCACCTTTGAGCAAAGGCCACTTACTTGTGCCCGTTCCTCAGGTGACGGCCAGCCGGGGTAAGCCGCAGAAAGATAAATCCAGGCTGGACGGTAACTTGGTAAAGGATTTTCATCCTCGGATGCATAGTTTTTACAATAAAACCAAGCCTTATTCCAACCCTTTGGGTGACTCGGCAGCCGAGCAACAGGGAAATTAGTATCCCTTCGCCTCTGGAATGAGACTCCTTTGAGCTCCAGGCTAAGGCCCTTTGCAGTTTCACACTCTTTGTTGACGTAGAAAAACTCTCTAAAGAGAGTCACTGACGGCTCTACTTGCAAATATACCTCGCATATGACTTGAAATTGGCACAAATTCACAATGGAATTAGGCCAAGATCCTATGGGTGCAGACCATAAAAGCGGAGGATGTCTCTAAAGAATTTCTAGCCGGCTGGGGAAAAGCCCCTTAACAGATGGTCAGTCAAGATAATGACCTCCCCGTCTTTGGGAGTTGGGGGGCACTCTCCGATTGGAACCCGGCAGGTAGGAGCCTCCTTTGCAGACAAGAGACACTGGCTTATGTAATCGTGCATAATGACATCCGAGACCTGGGAAGCAACCCAGTTGCAGACATTTGGTTCCTTGGATTTGGATCTCGACATGTTTTCAAGTAGCCGAAGTATGATTTAAAGCATAAACAATGTCAGAGGTGATTTACAGCTAAACATCATATGGCAGGTGTCTTAAGAAAACAAGTTGCAAGCCGCCCTATCATTAAGGCCATTGAGACAAGATCAATGATCAGCAAATATGTCACAAATACAAGGGAACCCCGGAAGAGCAGATTTACGGATAGGAATACTCAGTAAACATCAGTTGTTGGGAAGCTTTGCAATGTTGAGCCGCCCCAGTCAGAGGGGTGGCTCGTTCTATGGTGGAGGGTACCAATATCCACTAAGTGTTGCAACAACATATTTCAAACAAAGTGGAGAAAATCACAGATCTAAATATTCAGTTTTAAAGGAAATAAAAGCAGTTCTTGATGAGTTCATATGCGGGAACAATGGGCTAGTATGGTTTGCATCTACGGCCCTAACAAACTACATCAGATCTATTTTCGACTGCGAACAAAGGAGAGAGACTTTCCCCTACATAAAAGCAGTGGCGTGGCCGACCGAAGGTGACCGTGACATTCATGGCGGCACCATCAAGGTCAAGAACATGAAGAACTAGGTTTGGGGGTTTGAAATAATCCAAGGCGACAATGATAAGTACCTGAACTGCGGGGGAGACATCCTTGTGCGGTCGAGATCGGCTTGCGACGACACCCCCGGAGATGCTTAGACCTCGGTCGCTAGCGAGCTCAGCGGGAGGCGGCGGAGCTTCAGACGCGACAACGAGGGGAAGGAGAAGAAGCAGAAGCGGCAAACAAAAAATGAAACCATGAGAGGGGTATTTAAAAGGAGGTGGAATTGGAAAAGGCATGCGCAAAAAATTAGGATCTATAATGCCAGCGGACGCCTCAATTACCGCGCCTGTCAGATCCACTCAAGGTATGAATGACGCCATGAGAGATTCATTACGATTTGCTAAATGACATCACATAATTTTCAAGGGGCGAGTCAAAGAGGACTGGGCGAGTTGGCTTTTCAGCCGGCACAAGGAGGAAGATTCGCTCAGAGCAATACGATCCAGAAGCTTGAAATGAACAGGTTCAAATCAGTTTGAGGGCTAATGTTGGGGATATGACCCCAGGATATAACGCGCCCGTCCAGGGCCGGGTCACCAACGGCGACTTACAAGGAGCTGGGCCAGGTGGGCCGTATTCTACCGAAGATCATCAGGAGGAGGATGAGCCGCCCTCCGCTGGGCCGGCTCATCATGTGTTGGCCTAGGCCTGTTTGTAAACTACCATATGTGTGTTTTCTTTACTTAGGGGAAAAATTGTAGACTCGTTCCATCTTGGACTCTCATGTACGACCCGGGCCTCTACCTATGTATATAAAGGGGAGCCCCAGGTTGGAAAGTACAACTTACAATCTCCCGAGCTTTAGGGTTGGCCTAGTGCACCTGAGCCTCGAGATCATACTCGATACACCCAAAACAGGACATAGGCTTTTACCTCTCCAAGAGGGGCCAAACATGTATAAACCCTCGTGTCCACATAACCCCTTCGATCTACCACTCGACGCGATGGTGTCGCAACGAAGTCCTATGAGGACATCTGTCGCGGAAATACCACGACAGTTTGGGTGTCTTAAATTAACAATTTAACTTAGATACATGATTTAGAGGCCAGGGTTATGATCCTTAAACTCAACTACAAATCATGTTTCTTTTAGGAATGAATCTTTTAACTCCCTCTTACGCAAAAAAAGAGAGAATCTTTTAACTCTCTAGAACATATGGTCTCGTACTCTCTATGTCATAAATTAATGCCCTTAGGGCATCTCTAATCGACCCCTTATATTTTAACTACTTATATGCTCCTTTAAACTTAACTCATTATAGTTTGAGAAGTTAAATGGTGACCAAACCCTCAAATTTAAGTCCTTAAATGAACTGACCCCACATGAAACTATCTCTTCATCTTCTTCCTTTCGACGTGCCCAGCCGGAGTAGCACCTCAGCCATGCACACCTCTGGCATGTCGTCCAGCCCTGATCCCGCCGCCTCGCCACCACGCCGTCGGCGAGGAGTTTCATGAAATTATGCATGTGTGCGCGCGCGCGCTCGTACTTGTCGTGCATGGTGTGCATGCACAACGCGCTAGAAGGCGGCGGGCATTGCAGGACACCACTAGGGCTCTAGGAACGCCGCCCGACGATGCGCTAGAAGGCCTCGGTGTTCAAGAATTTCTATGAAGGACCACGATGACGGAGGAGGCCACAGAGGTGAGCACACACAGCCGCCAGCGTATGCATAACCGCACAAGCACGGTTTCACAAAATTTCTAGCCCCAGCATGATTCCGATGCCGACAAGGGTCGCCAGAGTTGTGGGGCATGGGGTCACGAGGGAGGTGAAGGCAGGCAGCAGCGGACGAGAGGTAAGGGAACTTGTTTTAAGGAGCGGTGTCATGGCCGAGTAAAAATAAGAGAGGAGGGTTGGTTCTAAAACTCAAATCCTTCAAATTTTTCTCCTCTAACCATTTGAGAGTTAAAGATTTTTAAGGGATATCCTTACTACCTCAATCCGTTAGCCATGCATGAAGCATTTCAAGATAATTTACATAACTGTTTCCTGGCCGCCGCCTCCTCCTTCATAAAAAAGCTATGGTTTTTGCTTCCCGCCGGCGCGGCCACAGGTCTGCCTCCTCTCCGGTGGCCCTAGGGCCATTGGGGCGCGCTGGGTCTCGACAAGGGCCGGCGGGAGGGCTCCGCTTTTAGTCGGGTTTTTTCCAGTTTTGCTAGGGTTTGTATCCTGCTTGGGAAGACGAGGCGGCGGCGGCTCCCTGAAGATGAAATAAAGGTCTCTCCGGCTAGCCCCCGTTCCAACAATGCGTCTCGCACCGTTGGTGGGCATGTGGAGGTGTGTCTTCGACGGATCTATCTTTGGTGGATTTGTTCGGATCTTGTTGTTGTTCGTCTACATTCGTGTGTTTTCGGACCGGATCCTTCTGATTCACGTTATTCTTCATCGGCGGCGGTTGCTGTTCTGGTGCGCTTGTTGCTGGAATTTAGTCTATTTTGGGCAGCCTAATAACTATTTCAGAAATTCCTAATAAATCCTAGAGGCCCACTTAGCCCATTTGTGCAAGGCAAGGGATACTACTAAAGTTTAGTCCCACATTGCTAGTTTACTGGGAGTTGGACCTCCTTATAAGGGAGGTTCTTTCCCCACTTGTACGAGCATGAGAACAAGAGGGATATCCACACGCGCTCCTCCTCCGCCGCCCGCCTCGCCACACCATGCCACGCCTCGTCACGACGCGCTGCGAGTTGTGAGAATGAGCCGAGCTGATATCTAAATTTTTGCCACGCACGACGGGTATACGAAAGGTCACGTCGGAGTTGAAACGTTTTCTGTAGTGGACACTGAATTCGAACGGCGCGTCTCTTCGGCCGCTGCGTGTTTGCTTCGTCTCCCTTCGTTGCTTCACCTCCTGCCGCAGCCTCTTCGCGTCCTTCTCCTGTGCCTATATAAGAGAGGTCGCTCCTCTCCAGAGAGACACAACAGAAGCTCCTCTTCCTCTCGCCACAAAGTTCCGACCACTGCGCTGCTGCTACGTTCTTCCCCATCCCGTCTTGCGGGGTGCACCGCAGGTGAGGACAGTAGGCCTCCAAAACCGCACCTTTTGAGTCCTGTACGAGAGAAGGGTGATAAGGTTTTTGGGGAGCGCTCAGCGCGACTACTGGCTGCTTCATCACGGACGATGCGGGCGCCGATGACTACTTTCCCGACGACGACTTCTTCCCCGACGTCCACGACCTCCTCGACGACATGGCAGGCGAGGACACCGACCCCAAGTCCAGCGCTTCTGCTGCTGCTGTCTCGTACGTGTTCTTGTCTTTCCTGTTAAAGGTTCTGCCGCAGTTCCTTGTTCTAGTCCTTGTCCTACACATGATAGGTTCTACTTCCTATATTCTACTTGCTATACTGTCTGCTTTAGATATGATAGGCTACTGTTTATATATATGCATAAGCTATTTACCTTCTCTCTGTCAGAACGCATGACTTGTTTTATCTCTACTATATTAGTCATGCTTTATCTAGTATTTCTGTTAATAAAATCATTTGGTAAATTGCTCATATTTCCAACAATCCAAAAACCTTATCATAGGCAATTTACCCCAAGTGGTTTTGCTGCTTCCATGAGACCTCCTATGTTTGAGGGTATCCACTATAAGAGGTGGCGCATGAGAACAGTCTTATGGTTTCAAACCATGAGTTGCTATGACGCCACTCTCGGCAAACCTGAAGGAGAGCTTGATGCTCAACAGGCACAAGCTTTTCAGAAAATGGATACTCTGTTTAAGGCTGCTCTCTTGAGTGTTCTTGGTGAGAACATAGTTGAAGCTTATGTGTCAATTGATAATGGAAAAGATATGTGGGATGCACTCGAGGCCAAGTTTGGGGTCTCAGATGCTGGCACTGAGCTGTACATCATGGAGCAATTCTATGATTACAGGATGACTGAAGAGCGCTCCATGGTTGAGAAAGCTCATGAGATACAATCATTTGCTAGAGAACTTGAGCACTTCAGTTGTATGCTACTGGACAAGTTTGTTGCCGGAGGTATCATCACTAAGCTTCCCCCTTCATGGAGGAACTTTGCTACCTTGCTGAAGCATAAGAGGCAGGAGTTTTCTGCCCCGGATCTCATTGGCACTCTTGATGTGGAAGAAAAGGTGAGAGCAAAGGACACACGTGCTCGAGGTATTGAGGGAGGATCTAGTGCCAATGTGGTACAGAAGCAGAACTTCCAGCCCCACAAGTTCAAGAACAAGGGAAAGTTTGATGGGAAGAACAAGGCTGTGCAACACACGAACTTCAAGAAGAAGAATGGCAAGAAGAAAGGTGCTTGTCATGTGTGTGGGGATCCTGATCATTGGGCTCCTAGTTGCCCTAATCGCTATGACAAGCGTCATCCTGGGAAAGGCGGCAAGACCGCTAATGTTGTCATTGGAGACACTGACATGAAGGATGCTGGGTATGGTATATTTCCCACTATTCTTTCAGTATGTCATTCTCCTGACTGGTTGATTGACACGGGTGCTAATGTGCATGTATGCGGTGATATTTCCATGTTTTCGTCTTATCAGACCGCAGGGACTTCAACCGTGCTGATGGGCAACGGTTCAAGTGCTTCTGTTCGTGGTGTTGGCACGGTCGATCTGAAGTTTACTTCGGGGAAGATCGTGCGGCTGAAGAACATGCATTATGTCCCCTCCGTCAATAAAAATCTTGTTAACGGATCTCTTATGTGTAGAGATGGCTACAAGCTTGTCTTTGAGTCGAATAAATTTGTAATATCCAAGTATGGAACCTTTGTTGGTAAAGGCTATGAGTCAAGAGGTTTGTTTTGTTTATCCTTATCAGACGTTTGCAATAAAGTTGTTAATCATATTTGCAACAATAGTGAATCCAATGTGTGGCATTCACGTCTTTGTCATGTTAACTTTGGTTGCATGTCGCGACTAGCGAATTTGAACTTAATCCCTAGTTTCACCACCGTTAAGGGATCTAAGTGTCAAGTGTGTGTGCAAGCTAATCAACCTCGTAAGTCTCACACGACTGCGGAAATAAGAAATTTTGCACCACTAGAGCTCATACATTCAGATCTATGTGAAATGAATGGTGTGTTGACAAAAGGTGGAAAGAAATATTTCATGACGTTAATTGATGACTCCACTAGATACTGCTGTGTGTATCTTCTGAAATCTAAGGATGAGGCTTTGAACTTTTTCAAGATCTATAAAGCTGAAGTGGAAAACCAACTTGATCGGAAAATCAAGAGGCTTAGGTCCGACCATGGTGGAGAGTATTTTTCCAATGAGTTTGATGCTTTTTGTGCGGAACATGGTATAATCCATGAGAGGACGCCTCCCTACTCACCTCAGTCAAATGGGGTGGCCGAAAGAAAGAACCGTACTCTAACTGATTTGGTTAACGCCATGTTAGACACATCGGGTCTCTCCAAGGCATGGTGGGGGGAGGCGATATTGACAACATGTCATGTCCTAAACCGAGTCCCCATAAAGAACAAAGAGATAACTCCATTCGAGAAATGGGAGAAGAAAAGGTTAAAACTCTCTTATCTGCGAACATGGGGTTGTTTGGCGAAAGTCAATGCTCCAATTTCAAAGAAGCGGAAGCTTGGACCAAAGACTGTGGATTGTGTTTTCCTGGGATATGCTTTTCATAGCATTGGCTATAGATTCTTGGTTGTAAAATCTGAGGTACCTGACATGCATGTCGGTACGATCATGGAGTCAAATGATGCGACTTTGTTTGAAGATATCTTTCCCATGAAGGATATGGCTACCTCATCTAATCAGGAGATGCCTAGTTCATTGAATCAGGAACCAGTTACAATTACCGAACCTACAATTTCGATGGAACACTTTGAAAGTCCTGTGGAGGAGAACAATGAAGTTCCTATTAGGAGCAAGAGACAGAGGACTGCAAAGTCCTTTGGTGATGATTTTCTTGTGTACCTCATAGATGACACTCCCAGTTCTATTTCAGAGGCCTATGCATCTGAAGATGCTGACTACTGGAAGGAAGCAGTTCGTAGCGAGATGGATTCCATCTTGGCGAATGAAACTTGGGAGATAACTGATCGTCCTTATGGGTGCAAACCTATAGGATGCAAATGGGTATTCAAGAAGAAGCTTAGGCCTGATGGTACTATTGAAAAGTACAAGGCTCGGCTCGTGGCTAAGGATTATACCCAAAAGGAAGGTGAAGACTTCTTTGATACTTACTCACCTATGGCTCGACTGACCACTATTCGAGTTCTACTTTCACTAGCTGCCTCGCATGGTCTTCTCGTTCATCAAATGGATGTTAAGACTGCTTTCCTAAATGGAGAGTTGGACGAGGAAATTTATATGGAACAACCAGATGGGTTTGTACTAGATGGTCAGGAAGGGAAAGTGTGCAAGTTGCTGAAGTCTTTGTATGGACTTAAGCAAGCACCCAAACAGTGGCATGAGAAGTTTGAAAGAACTTTAACAGCTGCAGGCTTTGTTGTGAATGAAGCTGACAAATGTGTGTACTATCGCCATGGTGGGGGCGAGGGAGTTATCCTGTGCTTGTATGTTGATGACATACTAATTTTCGGAACCAATCTGAATGTTATTAAGGAGGTCAAGGATTTCCTATCTCGTTGTTTTGAGATGAAGGATTTAGGAGTGGCTGATGTCATTCTGAACATCAAGTTGTTGAGAGACGATGATGGTGGGATTACATTGCTTTAATCTCACTGTGTGGAAAAGATCTTGAGTCGCTTTGGCTATAGTGACTGCAAGCCCTCTCCAACACCATATGATGCTAGTGTGTTGCTTCGAAAGAATCGAAGAATTGCTAGAGACCAAATTATTGACTCGTTTATGTACTTAGCCAGTGCTACAAGACCTGACATCTCTTTTGCTGTTAGCAAACTGAGTCAGTTTGTTTCAAAATCAGGAGATGTGCATTGGAAAGCTCTAGAAAGAGTTTTGCGTTATTTGAAATGCACTGCAAATTATGGAATTCACTACACCGAGCATCCAAAGGTGCTTGAAGGGTATAGTGACTCAAACTGGATCTCAGATGCTGATGAGATAAAGGCCACGAGCGGTTATGTATTCACTCATGGCGGTGGCGCTGTTTCTTGGAAGTCTTGCAAGCAGACCATCTTAACGAGGTCAACAATGGAAGCAGAACTCACAGCACTACATACAGCTACGGTTGAAGCAGATTGGCTTCGCCGGCTCTTGAATGACTTGCCGGTTGTTGAGAAACCTGTACCGGGTGTCCTTATGAACTGCGACAATCAAACTGTGATCACGAAAGTGAGCAGCTCAAAGGATAATATGAAGTCATCAAGACACGTTCAGAGAAGGTTAAAGTCTGTCAGGAAAATGAAAAACTCCGGAGTTATTGCATTGGATTATATTCAAACGCCTAAAAATCTGGCAGATCCTTTTACCAAGGGTCTATCACGTAATGTGATAGATAATGCATCGAGGGAGATGGGTATGAGACCCACAATATGAGTTGTTCACAGTGGTAACCTATTCTTTGTGATCGGAGATCCCGTGAATTAGATGTGGAAGACAAGCTGTTGGTCAACTGAGAGGAGAGTATCCTTACTATTCACAATACCACTCCATGAAGATGCAATACTCTCCTAATCTGCATGGCAGGTTGATGTATATTTTAATGTGTTCTAAGTGGCTTATTTAAGCAGAGATGTTATCCTGCAGAACATCTTTTGAAGAACACACCTATATGAGTCTGATTGTCAAACGTCGCAATCTATGAGAGTAGGGTTCTCTTTAGTAAACTCATGAAAGGTCACGGAGTATGACGCATAACCTCCACCCGCGGGGAAGATCCACGGTAGCCACGTATCGGTCAAGGCTTTATGTGAAGCTAGATTCGCAGAAAACTTGCAGTTCAAGGCCCAGTCCACTGTTCAAGTTGCTTACTAGTGTAGCATAGAGTTCTAGGTGGAAGTTCAACTTAACAGTCTCCACTGCAGTACCGGTATATAAAATAGTGTTTTGGAACCAAAGGCAAATTTCTGTGTGCCTCTGGGATCTGGTGGGGGATTGCTGGAATTTAGTCTATTTTGGGTAGCCCAATAACTATTTCAGAAATTCCTAATAAATCCTAGAGGCCCACTTAGCCCATTTGTGCAAGGCAAGGGATACTACTAAAGTTTAGTCCCACATTACTAGTTTAGTGGGAGTTGGACCTCCTTATAAGGGAGGTTCTTTCCCCACTTGTACGAGCATGAGAACAAGAGGGATATCCACGCGCGCTCCTCCTCCGCCGCCCGCCCCGCCGCGCCGCGCCGCGCCGCGCCGCGGGTTGCGGGAATGAGCCGAGCCGATATCTAAATTTTTGCCACGCACGACGGGTATACGAAAGGTCACGTCGGAGTTGAAACGTTTTCTGTAGTGGACACTGAATTCGAACGGCCCTCCTGCCGCAGCCTCTTCGCGTCCTTCTCCTGTGCCTATATAAGAGAGGTCGCTCCTCTCCAGAGAGGCACAACAAAAGCTCCTCTTCCTTTCGGCACAAAGTTCCGACCACTGCGCTGCTGCTACGTTCTTCCCCATCCCGTCTTGCAGCGTGCACCGCAGGTCGGCACAGTAGGCCTCCGAAACTGCACCTTTTGAGTCCTGTACAGGAGAAGGGTGATAAGGTTTTTGGGGAGCGCTCAGCGCGACTACTGGCTGCTTCATCACGGACGATCCGGTCGCCGACGACTACTTTCCCGACGACGACTTCTTCCCCGACGTCCACGACCTCCTCGACGACATGGCAGGCGAGGACACCGACCCCAAGTCCAGCGCTTCTGCTGCTGCTGTCCCGTACGTGTTCTTGTCTTTCCTGTTAAAGGTTATGCCGCAGTTCCTTGTTCTAGTCCTTGTCCTACACATGATAGGTTCTACTTCATATATGCTACTTGCTATACTGTCTGCTTTAGATATGATAGGCTACGGTTCATATATGCAGAAGCTATTTACCTTCTCTCTGTCAGAACGCATGACTTGTTTTATCTCTACTATATCAGTCATGCTTTATCTAGTATTTCTGTTAATAAAATCATTTGGTAAATTGCTCATATTTCCAACACTTGTCCTACGGGGTCTTAACACGACGACTTTCCGGCTGTCTACTACAACAAGTTGTGCCTCACTTTGGCAATTAATGGAGGGGCGATGACAGCGGCGTGCCTTCGGCTCGCTTCAGTGCTAAGTGGCCTACGGATCTGGATGTAATTTCTATTATTTTTGATATTCGTTGTACTGCCATATGATTGAAGATGAATAGATAGAAAATTTCCTCCCAATTATACGCTTTTATATTTCTTCACGGAGGGAGTATTATGCATCACACTCACAAATATTATACACGGCCAAACAATCAAACTGCAACAAATGGGACTCCAGTTGTCTGTGAACAAATCAAGCACTCTCCGGGACACGATGAGCCTACTAATTTGTCACTCCTTGAAAGCTTCAGCACTAACGTATGCCAGGAACTCCAAGAGGCGGCGGTTGTAGACGCAGGGCCTCTCCAGGTGCACGAGATGCCCGGCCTTGTCTATGCTCTGCAGCATCGTCTCCTCGCCGAGCTGCCTGCGTATACCGGAAAACCATTTGTTAGTATCTCATTCTCAGCTCATACGCTTAGCTTCAGAATATGCTCTAAGTTGAAAATGTTGGCGAGCTCTATGTTGAAAATCTCAAGAGCACGGATAGATAGCTTACTCTTTCATTGTCTTGGCGAGCTCTATGTTGAAAATGTTGTCGTTGTGTCCCCAGAGCAGAAGTATTTTCTGCGGCGCAAGGACAAGAAACGTTTGTCAGCAACCTTGGTACCACTGGTAATCACGGGAATTGCTCGGTAGAGTTCTTTCTTCGCTGCTTATATTCTTCACGGATGGATTTGGTGGCTTTGGTGCACCAACTTTGTATGCGGTAAGCATGTTTTGTAAATTATGGTCTGTTTATGTTACTGTAAAGTTGAACAGGCCATCCGCTTGGGTAAGAGCATTGAAAGCCTTCAGCATATCACCGCCGCTCATGACCCTTATTAACTCCCAACCATGAATACCCATCAATGCTTCTGTCCTCCTGAGTACGTGATCAATTGGACTACTACTACGAGTACAAAGAGTCAAACATATCATGCTGCTGTACAACCAATCGGCAAACTGTTGTACTGTTTTTTTCCCTATGATATGAAAATGATTTACTAGGTTACTAACTAAGATAGTGTATTTAGTCAGCAAGGGGGTTGAGGACGGTGGCCAAACGCACCTGTGGCAAAACGGGCACGGTGGCGTCTTTGTTGCTGACCACCAAACCTTCCAGCAGCTCTGCTCTTTCCTTGCGGTTGGTGAACATCACCTGCATGGAAATGGAATGAACCCACCACATATCACATCATGGCTCATGCACATCCAAAAACCAAAATAGCTGGACAAATCAAAGCGGAAAATGAATGAAGCTAGTGTTTGATTGAGTAGAGATAGAGACGGACCTGGAGGTAGTCCCTGTGAAGGCGTTCCGGGAACCAGAGTTTCCTGTAGGCGGCGATGGAGAGGAGCGCCTTGAGCCCCTTGACGGAGTCCGGCAGCAGCAGCTCCGCCGACGACTTGACGCCGATCCTCTCCAGCGTGGTCTCGCTGATGGAGTCGGTCATGGCGACGACGGAGCCCGACACCACGAGCGACCGGACGAGGCCCGGGTGCGACTCGGCCATCTTGAAGGCCACCATCCCGCCGTAGCTGAACCCCACCACCGTGCACCTCTCCACGCCCAGCTTGCCCAGCGCCGCCACCAGGCACTCCGCCTGGAACCCCGGCGACCGGTCCGTCGACGGCGACGTGGAGCCGCCGAAGTAGAGCAGGTCCGGGATGTACACGTCGTAGTGCTTCGCCAGCACACCAGTCTACGCACGCACGCACGCACGTCGTGAGTCGTGACAGCATGAATTATAATTAACTTAATCTCAACGGAAACAGGCCACATCTCACTCATGTACTACGTAGCATCACCAAAGTGCAAACCTGGAACTGCCACGTGACAATGCCTTCAGCCGCGAAGCCGTGCACGAGGACGACGGATGGCCGCGGGGCCTTGGCTTTCGTCTTGCTCTTCTTCTTGGAGGCCGGCGGCTTGGCGGCCGGCGCCGCCGCTTCGGGCGTGATCTCGCACACGGTGGACTTGTCCTTGGGGAGCTTGTCCTTGGGCACCCAGAAGGTGAGCACCGTGCCGGCGCCGTCCACGTCCACCGTGTGCTGCCGGAGCCCCGCCCTCCTGATCAGGAAGTGCAGCAGCGGCTTCTGCGCCTCCACCAAGTTCACCATCCTACCTCTGCTCCTTCACTACTGGAGTAGTAATAGTTAGTTGTGCGTTGGTGTAAAGCTACGCACAATGCTGCTCCGTGGGAGAGCCAGTATGGGCGGTGATCTTATATAAGAGTGGCAGGCGACCTGGCTGCTGCAGCCGCGTCATAAGGATACTATGCCAGGGAACTTTTCTTCAAGGCATTCATTTCCTTCCGGTGGTAGTTGCAGGTTGTTCTTCTACCGATCTGGGGGAAACACTTTTTTTAGAAGCAACTTCACTAACTTTGCAGTCCAGTACACGTACAACTGTCACCAGGACCCTTAGAAAAATCAAAATTACAACTGAGCCCATGAAATTTACGAAAAACGCCCTGGACACGAGTTGTCGAATGTGGTGTGGTCCTTTCTCGAGGCGTCAGCCACATACCAAGATCGCCATCATCGTGGACTCTACCACCAGGGTTGGCAACCTTGTCGTCGCTTCGAGGCCAACTCATGTCAGGGATGGAAGATAATGAAGCCGAGCCGAAGCCACTTTGCCTCTCCTTTTGACATCATGGTCGGGAGGAATAACTGGAAGCGGTTTAGCCTGATGCCGGAGCTCTACACAGCCACCCTTCGGCCAGTACACTCAACTTTAGAGCAATCAAGACCGGCTCAACCATTGAGGCAACATAGGTGGTGTCGTAGCTTCACTTCAAAACGCCGCTGAGACGAGCTCAAATCAAAGCAATGGTACATGCTCTGGATCCACCGCCGAAGACCCATGTCCAATGATCGATCTAAGGAAGTTGGACACTAGATCACCACCTCCTTCTCTTCTACCATGTGAAGGCTAAGAATACGAAGAGAAACAACCTCCAACTTCAACGGATTCTGCTGCCCCACGAGCTTATTAAGAAAGATCACGCCAGATCCATCGCCGATAGTTGCCCTACACCCTGGACGACTAGTTTTGCAAGCAGGCGCCGACTATCATCTGCTCGCAAGCGCCAGAGAAAAGTTCTGATACGACATAACGCAAAACTCCCCTAAGGAAAAAACTAAACCCAACACTATACACACTATCTCATCTTCGACCAGCTATCCCAGCAGAAAAGCTCTGGGAATGGGCTGAGCGCAAGCCTTCCCGGGCCACTCCTAAAACTGGCTAGAAGAAGCGTCTAGATGAGCGCCTTGCTGGCCATCAGACGTATTAGAAGGGAGAGAGAGATTTGGTGGAATAGTTTGATGTATTGCTTGAGCCTCGTGGGCATATATATAGGAGTACATGATCTACTTAGAGTACAAGGCAAGCCAGAATATTTCCTAGTCTAACCTATGTTTTTTAATACAATCACGTTACTCAACATCCCCCGCAGTCACAACGGTAGCGACGCAGACGGTGAGACTGGAGAAGAACCCGAAGGCAAGCCGACGGACACCCCCCCACAGTCGTAACGGTCGAGCATCGCGGAGTCGTGACTGGAGTGGCAACCGATGAGGTTGCTCAAGCAAGGCGGTAGCCCTTTGTGCTGTTTGTCGATGTAGCCGAGAGCGTGGGTGGTGGAGCCGTGGTCGAGGTAGCCGTGCGAAGAATGCCGTGGTCGTTGTCGAGTCGGGGTGGCCGGTGTCGAGGAAGTCACCGTGGAGCCACGGGCGCAAGAGGGCGCCGAGTTAGCATGGGCGCAGTGGTGTCGAAGTAGGGGTGCGCCGGGAAGAAAATGTTGTTGACGACGCGTAGCGGCGGGTTTGCCAAGCCCGGGGACACATCGTGGACGAAGGCACACACCGGTGTTGCCAGCACCGGGCATGCGTAGACGGACGAAGACGAAGTTGACGAAGCGCCGACCAGGCTTGCCAGGCCCGGGGACACGTCATGGATGAAGGCACGCATCGGTGTTGCCAACACCGGCATGCGTAGACGAGGGACTTGCACGAGCTGTACGCCATGTTGGAGAAGTCAGAGGGGCCAGCAGAGAAGAACTCGACGATGATTGCGGCGTCCATCGACGCGGTGCCGATGTCACCAACGGTGGTCGGAGTAGACGAAGTGGTCGGGGTAGATGACGGCGACGCTGGCGACGGGCTGGTGCTGGACGAAGACGAACAAGGTGGACGGGCGGCGGCGGCAGCTACGGAGGTAGCCGCGGCGGCGGCCAAAGAAGAGCGGCGACGACGGCCTAACGGCGGCGACGGTGGCTAGGTTAGAAGTGCGGCGGCGGTGCTCGAAGTAGGCGAAGAACCCTGACAGCGTGACGAAGACCGGCACGGACGGTGGCGTTCCCGCGCCAAGGAAGACGGCGCGGCGCATACCACGGGAGGTCGACACGCGGTGACGGCGGAGCTGACCGCGGGCCATGGCGCTACGACCCGAAGGGGCGACGCAGCGGCGGCAGGCGGGTCGGGGTGACGGCGGGAAGACCTCGGGGCGGTGGTGGGGACCGCGCGCCGCGACGCTGCGGCCTGAAGGGGCGACGCAACGGCGGTGCGCGAGTCGGTGCAGCCGCGGGGACGGCCTCGGGACGGCGGCGTGGACCGCGTGCCACGCTCGCTATGGCCCGACGCAGTGGCGGCGCGAGGGTCGGTGCTGCCACGGGGACGACCTGGAGCGGACGGCCTCTGGGCGGCGGTGGACCGCGGGCCGCGGTGCTACGGCCCGAAGGGGCGACACAACGGTGACGCGGGTCGGTGCAGTCGGGAGAAGAACCATGGGGCGTCGGCGCTGTGGCCCGACGGGGCGACGCAGCCGCAGCCCGTTGCTCGATCGGTAGAGGGGCGCGATGAACTCGGGACGGTCTTCACGGGCCTGCGGAGGCGCGCGCAACCGACGGGCCAGGTTGGTCGCATGGCGTAGATGAGGCGGATCGCGGCGGCGGGCGGGTGAACAATCCGATCGCGCGCGAGGTCGGGGTCGCCGCTCGGTGGAGGCGCGGTGGCGGCGGAGTCCGAGATGAAACCGGCGGCGGCGGGCGGCAGGGCGGTTATGATTGGCCGCCGCATGGCGCGAGGCCGCCGGGTCGGGGTGATGCAGGAGTCCCGGTTGGAGCAGAGCGGTGACGGCCGGCGTAGATCGACGGGTGGGTCGTCGCGCGAACGGCGGCGGTGAAGGGCCGCCGCATGACGCGAGGCCGCCGGGTCGGGGCGACCGGCGGGCCGACGCGCGGACGACGCGCGAGGCCGCTGAGTCGGGGCGACCGACGAGCCGACGCGCGAGGCCTCCGGGTCAGTGAAGAAGCCAGCCAATCACGCCGGTGTTGGAGTAGAGGCGCACGAAGTCGATGGCGGCGGTGGCGACGCAAACCGGATCACATAGACCGGAAAACTAAAAAGTAGACGCCGATCAAAGCGACCGGCGAGAGAGAAAAAACCCGGATCAAAGGATCGGGAAAAAAGACTCTCTAGGGCAGCCGGCCAACACAGCCGGCGGACGAACCCTAAGTACGGGCGGCGCGGCCCCCGGCGGCGGTCATGGAGGCCGACCGCCCCGGGGGCAGCGCGCAAGTGCGGAAGCGGCGGCGGCTAGGGTTTAGGATCAACTTGCGATAGATACCATGTTAGAAGGGAGAGAGGGATTTGGTGGAATAGTTTGATGTATTGCTTGAGCCTCGTGGGCATATATATAGGAGTACATGATCTACTTGAAGTACAAGGCAAGTCAGAATATTTTCTAGTCTAACCTATGTTTCCTAATACAATCACGTTACTCAATAAGACGAAACATGTTGATTTAATGTGAATTATGTTGTGTGTTGTGCTTTATTTTCAGTGGTGTGACCAATGCTACAAACTTACTTGTAAAAAACTCCCAATCACCGGCTCTTGGCCATAGTTGAAAAAATATGGATAGCTGCCATTTTTTAATGTGAAATATGTTGTGTGTTGTGCTTATTTCAGGGGCATGACCAATGTTGCAAACTTAGACTACCTCTTAACTCTCTAGTAAAAAAACTCTCAATCACCGGCTCCTCGCCATAGTCAAAAAATTGTGGATAACTGTCATTTTTCAATGTGAAACATGTTGTGTGGTGTGCTCATTCCATTATATATTATAGGAAAATGTACAATCCTATAGGTAGAGATAGATTGGTTAAATAAACAGTATAGTAG
Source organism: Triticum monococcum (assembly GCA_034509565.1). Taxonomy (NCBI): domain Eukaryota; kingdom Viridiplantae; phylum Streptophyta; class Magnoliopsida; order Poales; family Poaceae; genus Triticum; species Triticum monococcum. The sequence goes on from CM067843.1 coordinate 485,392,136, forward strand.
GCACAAAAACTGATTGCATAAGATAGATTTGTTCTAATATGTCCTAGAGTCAACAATATTGTATTATTATATTTTTCATGTTCATAATTAAAAGTTTATGTTCTATGCTATAGCTGCTATGATCCTGGAATGTGTGATTCAGTGGAAAACTCATATGCACATGTAGAATATTAAACAGTAAAATATGGTTCTGTCTTGCCTCTAAAACTAGCACTAGTGTTGTTGGTGATCATGTTTTTTAGATCTTAGGATATCGTTAAGTGTAACGATAGTCCTAAAATAACTTTGAAGATATGATGTTGGAAGAACGACCATATTGAATCGACCAAAATTTGTTTGTTATACTTGGAGATACAATCGTTACAAGTCAATTGCTGTAATGCGGAGAGTTAACATGTGATTTAGTTCCTTATACCATGAGAGTATCATGGTCACTTCTTATCGTACGATGAACTTTTGGGTTTCTCAAACATCATCTGTAACACGATGATCATAATGACAATTTACAGATTCATCGAAAAGTTTGACAAGGGACTAGCTAGATAGATCGAGACTGGGATTTTCTTCTCTAATGATGGAGAAATATTCTTAAGGGCCTCTCGATGTGAAGACATCCATCATCGTCTGGCCAGACACAAGTGACTATGTCTCCGGGATGCCGAAACATGTCAATGAGAAAGAAAAAGACCGTTAATGATGACACCTGTATAGTGAGCATGTGTATGACTCAAGAGGATACCGATATATCTCACCTCGGGATTTGTAAAGTATTGCGAAGCAAAGGGAATATCATATGATAAACAAAGGTTCACTCGAATGTCATTCATGTACTCATAGGAATCGATATGGACGTAAATGGTTCCATTATCGGTCATTGGACGAAAGGAATTTTGTTCATGCTCATGTATTAACGAACCTACAGGGTCACAAGCTTAAGGTAATCATGATCTGCCGAGTGTTAATAGGACAAGAGTAATCAGAAAAATATTTATGAAATAGTTTCGTTCATATTCCAAATATTTTGAAAGGAATCAGAAGAGTTTTAGAGTCACCGGAAGGGTTTTGGGGTTTACCGGGCAATACCAGGTATTACCAATAAATTATATATAGATGGAAATAGTTTATAGTGATGTTAAATTAATATTAAAAGGCTCTATATATGATTTGGAGACTTTTATATTTATTTAAATATCAGCGGGCCTAAAAAAGCAAAGTGGTGGAAAGCATATTGGGCCACTTGGGCCCGATAGGGGAGGCGCCCCCTTTTCCTCATGAAGAAGGGAGGGGCCGATTGGAGGGGGACTCCCCCTCCTCATTGCCAGCCAAGGGGGGAAACCCCCCCCCCCCCCCCCCCCCGCGCGCGCGTAGAGCTCCCTCCCCCTCCTCCAACACACACACACACACACACACACACACACACATATATATATATATATAGAGAGAGAGAAATATGTATACGAAAACTACCACACACCTTCGGGGTGCATCGATCGGGATCGTGCGGCTGCTGGCGATATGCGCTGGGGCAGTTGCTGGACTGCGGGCGTGAGTGGCCTGGGCGTTGACCCGCGGGGCTAATTCCGCTCCGCCGCTGTGGTCATTTTGTTCTTCCACCTCGTCGACGGGAAGCTCCGTTCAACGATTGCCGTCCTCCTGCACAACAGCCCATCCACAGGAGCTTAGGACTGACCATGCCATCGTCGTTTTCTTCCTCGATGGAGCCGTTTCCGGCAATCGGTGTCACCTCACCGGCTTCCATGTCTGCCTCTATCCAAGTCGACCTCGCATTCGAGCGCGGTGAGAATCACCATTTCTCCTCCCATTCACCTAGGTCGTATGCACCCGAACGCAGGCCGTCATGCACGAGCCTGAGCTCGATCATGGGAGCTCGGCCGGAGCACACACACCAGTCACCCAAGGCCACGCCCCGCTGCACCATGCATGTGCTCACCCGCACCCCCGTGCACCCCCAAGACAGCAAGGGGGAGCCTGGTAATTCAGGGTGAAGCACCGTCACGAGCAGCAGCCATGGTTGTAGACCAGGTGATGCCTGGTGGCTCTCTACCTAATAAAAAAGCTCGCGCTGACTATACAACAGGAACTCACTAGTACCAAGTGGCTAGTGCTACGAATCATAGCTCAGGCAACCAGGGATTGATCCGTAGTTTGCCCAATTTTTTGCATCTCTGATTTCTTTTTTTTTTGCCATGCATGCTCGTGTTTGAGCAGATCGTGAGTGGTAAAAAGAATAGTAGATAATGAGGATCATTTGACCCCTAGAAAAAATTGTTGAAAATTACCATGGTAACAATTTTGATCCCAGAAAAAAGAGTTGTTGAAAACATATCCGCCGTTACTTTTTTGGATAAATAGTGTGCTAATATACGTACGCACACCTGATAACTTACACACAAATCAGTCTAAAAAAACATACACACAAATCTTGTGGTAACTTTGACTTGAGGAAAAAGTTGCTGAGCATAACTCATTAACTTTTTTTGCGATGAATAACCTCGCTAACTTATGTGTATATCATGGTAATTTATGTCTCACAGACTTGATAAATTATGTACAGACATTAATAACTTTGAACGATTTTAACCCTAGAAAAAGAGTTGTTGAAAACATATCCGCCGTCATTTCTTGGATAAATAGTGTGGTAACATACGTACCGTACACCTGATAACTTACACACAGATCTCGTGATAACTCTGACTCGGGGAAAGAGTTGCCGAAAAGCATAACCTCGCTAACTTTTCTTTTTGCGGGAATAACCTCTCTAACTTATGTGTATACCATGGTAAGTTATGCTTCAGAGACTTGATAAATTATGTATAAACATCAATAACTTTTTTACGAGAAAACTTCCAATCTATTCATCTTCAATAATGGCAGTACAACGAACATCGAAAATAAAAAAATATATCCAGATCCGTAGACCACCTAGCGACGACTACAAGCACTGAAGCGAGCCGAAGGCGCGCCGCCGTCATCGCCCCTCCATCACTGGCGCCGGGCATAACTTGTTGTAGTAGATAGTCGGGAAGTCGTCGTGCTAAGGCCGCATAGGACCAGCACCCCAGAACAACAATCGCCGCGGATGAAAAATAACGTAGATCGGAAGGATCCAAACCGAAGACACACGAATGTAGACGAACAACGACGAGATCCGAGCAAATCCACCAAAGATAGATCTGCCGGAGACACACCTCCACACGCCCACCAACGATGCTAGACGCACCGCCAGAACGGGGGCTACGCGGGGAGACTTTTATTCCATCTTCAGGGAGCTGTTGCCGTCTCGCCTTCCTGAGTAGGACACAAACCCTAGCAAGATTGAAAAAACGATTAAAACGGAGCCCTCCCGCCGGCCCTTGCCAGGATCCACCGCGCCTCCATGGCTCTAGGGCCACCGGAGACGAGGCGGACCAACGCTGGCACCGGCGAGAGGCACGAACCCTAACTTTCTTTCTTGGAGGAGGAGGAGGAGGAGGAGGCGAAGCGAAGCTGATGATGTGAAGCCTGGTCTAGCTTATCTTTGTTAAACATCGATAACTTTGACCCAATGAAGTGGTTTTAAAAACATGCCTCCGATAATTTGTGTAAATAATATGGTAATATAAACACCGCATACTCGATAATTTACATACAAACATCTTGGTAACTTTATTATTCAAGGATTTTTTTATTGAAATACATGTCCTCACTAACTTACATGTAAATATTATGGTAATATATGTACCGCATACCCAATAATTTGCATACAAACACCCCGATAACTTTTACGAATGATGTAAATAGTTGTTGAAAAACATAACCATCTGATAACATATGTGAAAATAGCACGATAATTTACAAACCATATGCCCGATAAGTTACATATAAAAATCATGGTAACTTCAACCAAGAAGGTAAAAAATTGTTGAAAAACACATCCACTAATAACTTCTACGATATATCTATCTGGCACACCAGATCGTTTTGACAAAACTGCCGAACGATCTGCCTGCCCTTCGACCCCGATTGCTAGATCCACACGGAGTTCGTGACCCTCCTCCATCTCCGCTCGATTCATGGGGGAAACCCAGCTGCGCTCTTTCTTCGTCCTCTCTTTTGACTTACTCCCCAACCCCAAACCAGCACCTATCGCCTACGCCGGCGACCTCACCGTCTTGCGCCGTCCTCTGCCGCTGCCCCTAGCATCTCCACATTCCCTTCCCTCACCCTATCACCCTATCCGAGGCGCCAAATCGAGCAGCCAGGTCAGCCGGCGGTTAGATCCACCACAGCCTCGCGGTATGTCCGGATCCGCGCCCTCGTGACGCGACGGAGGTGCTCGAGGGTGGCCGCAGCCACATGCGCCGAGAAGGGTTCGAGACGATGGAAGGTTTAGGATGGAAGTGCTCAAGGGCTCGCGAGCGACCGTGAATGAATCATCGTGCCACAGTCTGAACACGGTTGTTCAAGTACAATGATACCCAGATGGGGAAGTTGAGCATTGTTGCTGGAATGGCACCATCGTGCCCAAGTCTGGATGTGGCTCAAACAAATTCAGCGCTCCAAATGCAGGTGTTCAGGATGCCATTGGATACCAAATAAACAAAGTTATTTGGAAAACATATCCCTATTAATTAACTTATGTAAAAAATAGCATGGTAATATACGAATAACATGGACAATAACTTACATACAAACACCTAGTTAAATTTGACCAATGGGGGAAGTTGTTGAAAAACATATCCCTGATAACTTGTATGAAAATAGCACGCTAAAATATGAACCATATACCTGATAACTTACGTACAGACGCCACGGTAAGTTTGACCAAGCAAGAAAAGTTGTTGAAAAACATACCCGTGATAATTCCTATGTAAATTTTATGATAATAAACCAAATCCATACCTGATAACTTAAGTACAACCACCTCGGTAATATTTTTTACTTGGGGGGGGGGGGTGGGGGGGTGGGGGAGTTGTTGAAAAATATACCGCGGTAACTTCTATCTAAATAGCATGGTAATATACGAAGCACATACCTGATAACTTAAGTACAAACACCATAGTAATATTTCACCAAGGGAAAAAGGTTATTCATAAACATACCCCGGTAACTTCTATGTAATTGGCATGATAAAAGATGAACCACATACATGATAACTTACGTGCAGACATCATGGTGTTTTGCATCTAAAAAGGAGGGAAGGGACGCCCGGGTTTGTGAACTATGTGAACCGATGTGAAACATGTAGAAAAATATCAAACTAGGGTGCATAGTCCTAATACCCGAACAAGTGAGGCTGCCGTTTAGAATTTGAAGTTACTGTCTTTTTAATCTCGTCTTAACAAGACACAATTAGTGTGTAAATTGTTTGTAATCAGTAAAGGTGGCTAGCCCAACTGGATGTTGTTGCTAAATTTATTATGTGTTCGATCCCCCCAACAATGTGTTTTTTTACATATTTTTGTCCAAGGAATAAAACAGGGTGGACGCGGGATCGAAGGTGGGGGTTGTTCGGGACGACGTGGGATCGAAGGGTGAGAGGTCGCCATTTCTTTTACCTATTCTTTTGCGGGGCGAAGGGGGTGGGGGTAATCGGGAGGAGCCCAGAAAATCGAGAAGGAGGCGGACTGTTCGGGGCGACGTGGAATCACGGGGTGGTACTTTTGCAATCTGTCACACGGTTGACATATATCGCAGTCCTATATACACAAGTTTTGGAGCCTCCTCTAGTTCTCTAGTTCTAATTCTAGTTGATCCTAGTTCATCTAATTAAAGCTAGACCTAGAACCTCTAATCCTCATAACTAGAAGTCGGGTGTGGTTCTAATCTCCTCCCTCTAATTCCCTAGCGATGGTTAGCTCTGGATGGCGAAGCGCTGCCAGATCTTGAAGACCGTATGCTTGCAATCTGTAGAGAGGTCATGCTTTCGGTCTTCGGTTCGAGGGATCGTTCATCAACAGTTTGAGGGACTCCAAGTATGATCTACACCGACTCGCCTTCTTCCACTGCAACTCGGAGTTGGTCACGATCCAATCCTAACCGTTATTGCATCTTCATACTATTCCTGGTTGATCATAGGGCGATTTTTTGTTTTTGTTTTCTACTATGTTTCCCAATAGTGGCATCATAAGCGGTTCTATGAGTAGATGCAGGTTTCAATCTAGATCACATGTGGATGTGAGGGTTTGATTAATTGACGACATGATGTAGCTTTGTACAGAGTTCTGACAATCGATCGGCTCAGGCAGTCGCTAATCTGCTAATAGTTCTTTGGGCTTCATCATAGTCAAGAATAGTGAACTGTTGCAAACACGAGAGGGCGATGAAGTTGTTCGATCTTCTAGGGGGTCACACGTATTGACGAAGTTTAGTGTGGGGCTAGAGATTTTTAATTAAGTCTCTTCCCTCACACACCTAAAAAGTTAATCTAGTAACAAGAACTATTGAAGGAAATATGCCCTAGAGGCAATAATAAAGTTTTTATTTATATTTCCTTATATCATGATAAATGTTTATTATTCATGCTAGAATTGTATTAACCGGAAACATAGTACATGTGTGAATACATAGACAAACAGAGTGTCACTAGTATGCCTCTACTTGACTAGCTCGTTGATCAAAGATGGTTAAGTTTCCTAGCCATGGACAAAGAGTTATCATTTGATAAACGGGATCACATCATTAGAGAATGATGTGATTGACTTGACCCATTCATTAGCTTAGCATGATGATCGTTTAGTTTATTGCTATTGCTTTCTCCATAACTTATACATGTTCCTATGACTATGAGATTATGCAACTCCCGAATACCGAAGGAACACTTAGTGTGCTATCAAACGTCACAACGTAACTGGGTGACTATTGAAGAAAATATGACCTAGAGGCAATAATAAAGTTATTATTTATTTCCCTATATCATGATAAAAGCTTATTATTCATGCTCGAATTGTATTAACCAGAACCATGATACATGTGTGAATACATAGACAAACAGAGTGTCACTAGTATGCCTCTACTTGACTAGCTCGTTGATCAAAGATGGTTATATTTCCTAGCCATAGACAAAGAGTTGTCATTTGATTAACGGGATCACATCATTAGAATAATGATGTGATTGACTTGACCCATTCCGTTAGCTTAGCACTTGATCGTTTAGTATGTTGCTATTGCTTTCTTCATGACTTATACATGTTCCTATGACTATGAGATTATGCAACTCCAGTTTACCGAAGGAACACTTTGTGTGCTACCAAACATCACAACGTAACTAGGTGATTATAAAGGTGCTCTACAGGTGTCTTCGAAGGTACTTGTTGGGTTGGCGTATTTCAAGATTAGGATTTGTCACTCTGATTGTCGGAGAGGTATCTCTGGGCCCACTCGGTAATACACATCACTTAAGCCTTGCAAGCATTGCAACTAATGAGTTAGTTGTGGGATGATGTATTACAGAACGAGTAAAGAGACTTTCCGGTAACGATATTGAACTAGGTATTGAGATACCGACGATCGAATCTCGGGCAAGTAACATACCGATGACAAAGGGAACAACGTATGTTGTTATGCGGTTTGACCGATAAAGATCTTCGTAGAATATGTAGGAGCCAATATGAGCATCCAGGTTCCACTATTGGTTATTGACCAGAGACATGTCTCGGTCATGTATACATAATTCTCGAACCCGTAGGGTCCGCATGCTTAAAGTTCGATGACAGTTATATTATGAGTTTATGTGTTTTGATGTACCGAAGGTAGTTCGGAGTCCCAGATGTGATCACGGACATGACGAGGAGTCTCGAAATGGTCAAGACGTAAATATCGATATATTGGACGACTATATTTGGATACCGGAATGGTTCCGGGTGAGATCGGGATAATACCGGAGCACCAGGAGGTTATTAGAACCCATCGGGAGGTATATGGGCCTTAATGGGCTTTAGTGGAAAGGAGGGGAAAGGAGCAAGGGAGGGGGCGCGCCCCCCAAGCCCAATCCGAATTGGGAGGGGGGCCGCCGCCCCCCTTTCCTTCCTCCCTCCTTCCTCTTCCTTCCCTCTCCCTCTCCAAATAGGAAAAGGAGGAGTCCTACTCCTGGTGGGAGTAGGACTCCCCCCTTGGGCGCGCCTCCTCCCCTTGGCCAGCCCTCTCCTCCCCCCTTTATATACGGAGGAGAGGGGCACCCCATAGACACAACAATTGATCTCTTGGATCTTTTAGCCGTGTGCGGTGCCCCTCTCCACCATTGTCCACCTCGATAATACCGTAGTGGTGCTTAGGCGAAGCGCTGCGATGGTAGAACATCAACATCGCCACCACACCGTTGTGCTGAAGGAACTCTCCCTCAAAGCTCGGCTGGATCGGAGTTCGAGGGACGTCATCAAGCTGAACGTGTGCAGCACTCGGAGGTGCCGTGCATTTGGTACTTGATCGGTCGGATCGTGAAGACGTACGACTACATCAACTGTGTTGTGCTAACGCTTCCGCTTTCGGTCTACGAGGGTACGTGGACACACTCTCGCCTCCTATTGCTATGCATCACCATGATCTTGCATGTGCGTAGGAAAATTTTGAAATTACTACGTTCTCCAACAGTGGTATCAGAGCCTAGTTTTATGCGTTGATGTCATATGCACGCGTAGAACACAAGTGAGTTGTGGGAGATACAAATCATACTGCTTACCAGCATGTCATACTTTGGTTCGGCGGTATTGTTGGATGAAGCGGCTCGGACCGACATTACGCGTACGCTTACGCGAGAGTGGTTCTACCGACGTGCTTTGCACACAGGTGGCTGGCCGGTGTCAGTTTCTCCAACTTTAGTTGAACCGAGTGTGGATACGCTCGGTCCTTAAGAAGGTTAAAACAGCATTAACTTGACGAACTATCGTTGTGGTTTTGATGCGTAGGTAAGAACGGTTCTTGCTCAACCCGTAGCAGCCACGTAAAACTTGCAACAACAAAGTAGAGGACGTCTAACTTGTTTTTGCAGGGCATGTTGTGATGTGATATGGTCAAGACATGATGCTATATTTAATTGTATGAGATGATCATGTTTTGTAACCAAGTTATCGGCAACTGGCAGGAGCCATATGGTTGTTGCTTTATTGTATGCAATGCAATAGCCCTGTAATTGCTTTACTTTATCTCTAAGCGGTAGCGATAGTCGTAGAAGCAATAGTTGGCGAGGCGACAACGATGCTACGATGGAGATCAAGGTGTCGCGCCGGTGGCAATGGTGATCATGACGGTGCTTCGGAGATGGAGATCACATGCACAAGATGATGATGGCCATATCATATCACTTATATTGATTGCATGTGATGTTTATCTTTTATGCATCTTATTTTGCTTTGATTGACGATAGCATTATACGATGATCTCTCACTAAATTTCAAGATAAAAGTGTTCTCCCTGAGTATGCACCGTTGCCAAAGTTCGTCGTGCCCAGACACCCCTTGATGATCGGGTGTGATAAGCTCTACGTCCATCTACAATGGGTGCAAGCCAGTTTTGCACACGCAGAATACTCAGGTTAAACTGGACGAGCCTAGCATATGCAGATATGGCCTCGGAACACTGAGACCGAAAGGTCAAGCGTGAATCATATAGTAGATATGATCAACATATATAGTGATGTTCACATTGAAAACTACTCCATTTCACGTGATGATCGGTTATGGTTTAGTTGATTTGGGTCACGTGATCACTTAGATGATTAGAGGGATGTCTATCTAAGTGGGAGTTCTTAAGTAATATGGTTAATTGAACTTAAATTTATCATGAACTTAGTACCTGATAGTATTTGGCATGTCTATGTTTGTTGTAGATATATAAATGGCTCGTGTTGTTGTTCCGTTGAATTTTAATGCGTTCCTTGAGAAAGCAAAGTTGAAAGATGATAGTAGAAATTACACGGATTGGGTCCGTAACTTGAGGATTATCCTCATTATTGCATAGAAGAATTACGTCCTGGAAGCACCGCTAGGTGCCAAACCTGCTGCAGGAGCAACACCAGATGTAATGAACGTCTGGCAGAGCAAAGCTGATGACTACTCGATAGTTCAGTGTGACATGCTTTACGGCTTAGAGCCGAGACTTCAACGATGTTTTGAACGTCATGGAGCATATGAGATGTTCCAGGAGTTGAAGTTAATATTTCAAGCAAATGCCCGGATTGAGAGGTATGAAGTCTCCAATAAGTTATACAGCTGCAAGATGGAGGAGAATAGTTCTGTCAGTGAGCATATACTCAGAATGTCTGGGTATAACAATCACTTGATTCAAATGGGAGTTAATCTTCCGGATGATAGCGCCATTGACAGAATTCTTCAATCACTGCCACCAAGCTACAAGAGCTTCGTGATGAACTATAACATGCAAGGGATGGATAAGACGATTCCCGACCTCTTCGCAATGCTAAAGGCTGCAGAGGTAGAAATCAAGAAGGAGCATCAAGTGTTGATGGTCAATAAGACCACCAGTTTCAAGAAAAAGGGCAAAGGGAAGAAGAAGGGGAACTTCAAGAAGAACAACAAACAAGTTGCTGCTCAAGAGGAGAAACCCAAGTCTGGACCTAAGCCTCAGACTGAGTGCTTCTACTGCAAGCAAACTGGTCACTGGAGGCGGAACTGCCCCAAGTATTTGGCGGATAAGAAGGATGGCAAGGTGAACAAAGGTATATATGATATACATGTTATTGATGTGTACCTTACCAGAGCTCGCAGTAGCACATGGGTATTTGATACTGGTTCTGTTGCTAATATTTGCAACTCGAAACAGGGGCTATGGATTAAGCGAAGATTGGATAAAGATGAGGTGATGATGCGCGTGGGAAATGGTTCCAAAGTCAATGTGATCGCCGTCAGCACGCTACCTCTCCATCTACCTTCGGGAATAGTTTTAGACCTAAATAATTGTTATTTGGTGCCAGTGTTGAGCATGAACATTATATCTGGATCTTGTTTGATGCGAGACGGTTATTCATTTAAATCTGAGAATAATGGTTGTTCTATTTATATGAGTAATCTCTTTTATGGTCATGCACCCTTGAAGAGTGGTCTATTTTTGATGAATCTCTATAGTAGTGATACACATATTCATAACGATGAAGCCAAAAGATGCAGAGTTGATAATGATAGTGCAACTTATTTGTGGCACTGCCGTTTGGGTCATATTGGTGTAAAGCGCATGAAGAAAGTCCATACTGATGGACTTTTGGACTCACTTGATTATGAATCACTTGGTACTTGCGAACCATGCCTCATGGGCAAGATGACTAAAATGACGTTCTCCGAAACTATGGAGCGAGCAACTGATTTGTGGGAGATCATACATACTGATGTATGTGGTCCAATGAATGTTGAGGCTCGCGGTGGGTATCATTATTTTCTCACCTTCACAGATGATTTAAGCAGATATGGGTATATCTACTTAATGAAGCATAAGTCTGAAACATTTGAAAAGTTCAAAGAATTTTAGAGTGAAGTTGAAAATCATCGTAATAAGAAAATAAAGTTTCTACGATCTGATAGTGGAGGAGAATATTTGAGTTACGAGTTTGGTCTACATTTGAAACAATGCAGAATAGTTTCGCAACTCACGCCACCCGGAACACCATAGCGTAATGGTATGTCCGAACATCGTAATCGTACTTTACTAGATATGGTGCGATCTATGATGTATCTTACTAATCTACCGCTATCGTTTTGGGGTTATGCTTTAGAGACGGCCGCATTCACGTTAAATAGGGCACCATCAAAATCCGTTGAGATGACACCTTATGAACTGTGGTTTCGCAAGAAACCAAAGTTGTCGTTTCTTAAAGTTTGGGGCTACGATGCTTATGTGAAAAAGCTTCAACCTGATAAGCTTGAACCCAAATCGAAGAAATGTGTCTTCATAGGATACCCAAAGGGAACTGTTGAGTACACCTTCTATCACAGATCTGAAGGCAAGACATTGGTTGCTAAGAATGGCCTTTCTAGAGAAGGAGTTTCTCTCGAAAGAAGTGAGTGGGAGGAAAGTAGAACTTGATGAGGTAACAGTACCTGCTCCCAAATTAGAAAGTAGTTCATCACAGAAACCGGTTCCTGTGATGTCTACACCAATTAGCGAGGAAGTTAATGATGATGATCATGAAACTTCAGATCAAGTTGTTACTAAACCTCGTAGGTCAACAAGAGTAAGATCCGCACCAGAGTGGTACGGTAATCCTGTTCTGGAGGTTATGTTACTAGACCATGATGAACCTACGAACTACGAAGAAGCGATGGTGAGCCCAGATTCCGCAAAATGGCTTGAGGCCATGAAATCTGAGATGGGATCCATGTATGAGAACAAAGTATGGATTTTGGTTGACTTGCCTGATGATCGGCAAGCCATCGAGAATAAGTGGATCTTCAAGAATAAGACTAACGCTGATGGTAATGTTACTGTCTATAAAGCTCGACTTGTTGCAAAAGGTTTTCCACAAGTTCAAGGGATTGACTCGATGAGACCTTCTCACCCGTAGCGATGCTTAAGCCTGTCCGAATCATGTTAGCAATTGCCGCATTTTATGATTATGAAATTTGGCAAATGGATGTCAAAACTGCATTCCTAAATGGATTTCTAGAAGAAGAGCTGTATATGATGCAACCAGATGGTTTTGTCGATCCAAAGGGAGCTAACAAAGTGTGCAAGCTCTAGCGATCCATTTATGGACTGGTGCAAGCCTCTCGGAGTTGGAATAAACATTTTGATAGTGTGATCAAAGCATATGGTTTTATACAGACTTTTGGAGAAGCCTGTATTTACAAGAAAGTGAGTGGGAGCTCTGTAGCATTTCTGATATTATATGTGGATGACATATTGTTGATTGGAAATGATATAGAATTTCTGGATAGCATAAAAGGATATTTGAATAAGAGTTTTTCAATGAAGGATCTTGGTGAAGCTGCTTATATATTAGGCATCAAGATCTATAGAGATAGATCGAGACGCTTAATTGGACTTTGACAAAGCACATATCTTGACAAAGTTTTGAAGAAGTTCAAAATGGATCAAGCAAAGAAAGGGTTCTTGCCTATGTTACAAGGTGTGAAGTTGAGTAAGACTGAATGCCCGACCACTGCAGAAGATAGAGAGAAAATGAAAGATGTTCCCTATGCTTCAGCCATAGGCTCTATCATGTATGCAATGCTGTGTACCAGACCTGATGTGTGCCTTTCTATTAGTTTAGCAGGGAGGTACCAAAGTAATCCAGGAGTGGATCACTGGACAGCGGTCAAGGACATCCTGAAATACCTGAAAAGGACGAAGGATGTGTTTCTCGTTTGTGGAGGTGACAAAGAGCTAGTCGTAAATGGTTACGTCGATGCAAGCTTTGACACTGATCCGGACGATTCTAAATCGCAAACCAGATGCGTGTTTTTATTGAACGGAGGAGCTGTCAGTTGGTGCAGTTCTAAAGAAAGCGTCGTAGCAGGATCTACATGTGAAGCGGAGTACATAGCTGCTTCGGAAGCAGCAAATGAAGGAGTCTGGATGAAGGAGTTCATATCCGATCTGGGTGTCATACCTAGTGCATCGGGTCTAATGAAAATCTTTTGTGACAATACTGGTGCAATTGCTTTGGCAAAGGAATCCAGATTTCACAAGAGAACCAAGCACATCAAGAGACGCTTCAACTCCATCCGGGATCAAGTCCAGGTGGGAGACATAGAGATTTGCAAGACACATACGGATCTGAATGTTGCAGACCTGTTGACTAAGCCTCTTCCACGAGCAAAACATGATCAGCACCAAGGCTCCATGGGTGTTAGAATCATTACTGTGTGAGGGAGTCCTGGATTAGGGGGTATCCGGACCGCCGGATTATATCCTTTGGCCGGATTGTTGGACTATGAAGATACAAGATTGAAGACTTCGTCCCGTGTCCGGATGGGACTCTCCTTGGCGTGGAAGGCAAGCTTGGCAATACGGATATGCAGATCTCCTTCCTTGTAACCGACTCTGTGTAACCCTAGCCCCCTCTGGTGTCTATATAAACCGGAGGGTTTAGTCCGTAGGACTAACAACAACAACAACAATCATACCATAGGCTAGCTTCTAGGGTTTAGCCTCTCTGATCTCGTGGTAGATCAACTCTTGTACTACTCATATCATTAAGAATAATCAAGAAGGACGTAGGGTATTACCTCCATCAAGAGGGCCCGAACCTAGGTAAACATCGTGTCCCCTGCCTCCTGTTACCATCCGCCTTAGACGCAAAGTTCGGGACCCCCTACCCGAGATCCACCGGTTTTGACACCAACATTGGTGCTTTCATTGAGAGTTCCTCTGTGTCGTCATCGTTAGGCTGGATGGCACCTTCAATCATCGATAGTGATGCAGTCCGGGGTGAGACTTTTCTCCTCAGACAGATCTTTGTATCCGGCGGCTCCGCACTGCGGGCCAACTCGTTTGGCCATCAGGAGCAGATCGAGAGTTACACCCCTGGCCACCAGGTCAGGTTTGGAAGCTTAAACTACACGGCCGACATCCACGGAGACTTGATCTTCGACGGATTCGATCCCCTGCCGAGTGCGCCGCACGATCACGATGAGCATGATTTAGCTCTGCCACCGGACAATGTTTAGGAGACCGCACTGACACCGCTCCGACCCTCAATTCAGGGCCAATTGCGCCATCCATGGACGGGTGGATAGACCCCGCCACGGAGGATGCATTCTCAGCGGCGATCGAGCTGGGTATCGACCTTACCCTTCACGGGAGCCGTGATGCTGAACTGTCGGACTCTTCCCCGGCCACGGACTCCGAACCGCCTGCACCCGTGCCTATCGAATCCGACTGGGCGCCGATCATGGAGTTCACCTCCGCGGATATCTTTCAGCACTCGCCCTTCGGCGACATACTGAATTCATTAGTCTCTCTCCTTGTCAGGAGAGTCCTGGCCGAACTATGTCCGGCAGGATTGGAATGCGGAGACGAAGAAATTCGCCGCCCACCCACCACCCACTTAGTAGCCACTATCGACGATTTAACCGACATGCTCGACTTCAACTCCGAAGAAATCGACAGTATGGACGACGATGCAGGAGACGAACAGGAGCCACTGCCCACAGGGCAGTGAACGCCCACTTCATCATATGATGTATACATGGTGGACACACCGAAAGAAAATGACGACGAGGAACGGAAGGATGCAGCGGAGGATCGTTCCCTCGAGAAGCAGTCAAAGCGGCGGCGTAAGCGCCGCTCCAAATCCCGCCTCGGCAGAAACAGTGATCATATAGACCCAACGATAGAGCAAGGTGAGCCAGCGGACGACAAACACGGCATTGAACCACCGTCTGACCACGGCAACACGGAGAATCAAACCGAACAACCCGACTCCGGCGAAGATAACAGTCCGGATGACATTGCACCGGACAGGCACCCGGAGCAACAGAATACCCATCAAAGGCTTGTTGCCACTGCGAGGAGTCTGAAAAGGTAGAAGCAAAGGCTCGGGGCTGCACAAGACACACTCAGAATTAGATGGAGTAAAGTACTCAACACTGCAGCAAAATACGGCGGTAGTCACCACACAAAGAGCTACCCGAAGCGAAAGCTGCTACCTGAATTCGATGAGGAGGCCTTAGATCCCCCACAATCAAAAAACAAAACAACCATCCGGTCGGATAGATGACCTCGTGGCCAATTTAGAGCGGCAAACGACGCCGCACACAAGCCAGTACATGATCCACGTGAGGGCTCGCATCAAAAGGACGGCGCAACCAGATCCATCTACGGGCCAAGCAAGCGCGCTCCAGCACGCAATGCAACACAAAAAAAATCCGAACACCATGGTACGCCCAAATACAGGGGTGCCGCACACCCCCTATGTTTCATCGATGAGGTGCTGGACCATGAATTTCCAGAGGGATTCAAACCCGTAAACATAGATGCGTACGACGGAATGACAGACCCTGGGGGTCTGGATTGAGGACTACATCCTCCATTTCCACATGGCTCGAGGAGACGATCTCCATGCCATCAAGTACTTACCCCTCAAGCTCAAAGGGCCAGCTCGGCACTGGCTTAAAAGCCTCCCCAAACACTCCATTGGAAGCTGGGAAGAGCTCGAGGACGCTTTTCAGGCAAATTTTCAAGGGACCTATGTCCGACCACCGGATGTAGACGATTTAAGTCATATAACCCAACAGCCCGGAGAGTCAGCCCGAAAGCTTTGGAACAGGTTTCTCACTAAAAAGAACCAAATAGTTGACTGTCCGGATGCCGAAGCCTTAGCAGCTTTCAAGCACAGCGTTCGAGACGAATGGCTTGCCAGACACCTCGGCCAAGAAAAGCAGAGAACAATGGCAGCATTAACAAGCCTCATGACCCGCTTTTGCACGGGTGAGGACAGCTGGTTAGCCCGATGTAGCACCAACGACCCAAGTACATCCGAAGTCAGGGACGGAAACGGGAAGCCACAACGCAACAAAAACAAGCGCCGGAATAAAGAAGGCAGCCCAAAGAGCACGGCGGTAAATGCCGGATTCAGAAGCTCTCGGCCAGGTCAACAAAAGTTGCCCTTCAAAGGCAACAGAGATGAACTATCCAGCCTAAACAAGATTTTGGACAAAATATGTCAGATCCACAGCTCCCCCGATAAACCTGCAAATCATACCCATAGAGAATGTTGGGTCTTCAAGCAGTCCGGCAAGCTCAACGCCGAACACAAGGGGCAGGATACACCAAGTGAAGACGAGGACCAGCCTCGCAAGCAAAGCACTGGGGAACAGAAGAAATTCCCACCAGAAGTCAAAACAGTAAACGTGTTACACGTGACAAAGGGGAGAAACAAAGCGGCACTCCTAGAGACACATGCCCCAGGGCCTATCACCGCGGAGTTCTGCCACTGGTCATCCCAACCGATCACCTTTGACCATCGAGATTACTCGGCAAGTATCCGGCATGCAGGATGGGCTGCCTTGGTGTTAGACCCGATAATTGACGGATACCACTTCACACGAGTCCTGATGGATGGTGGCAGTAGTTTAAACCTGATATATCAGGACACAATCCGCAAAATGGGGATAGACCCAACAAAAATCAGCCATAGCAATACTACCTTTAAAGGAGTAACACCAGGCCCAGAAGCCCATTGCACGGGCTCCCTGCTACTAGAGGTTATATTCGGCTTTCCCGATAACTTCCGCATCGAAAAGTTAACCTTCCACATCGCTCCGTTCCAAAGTGGCTATCAAGCACTACTCGGACGCGAAGCTTTCGCTCGCTTTAACGCAATACCGCATTACGCTTCTCTCATGCTTAAGATGCCTGGTCCACGTGGCATCATTATAGTAAATGGAAATATTGAGTGCTCCTTGTGACGGAAGACCGTGCGGCCGCCTTGGCAGCCGCACACTAGACGGCCTCACCAACTAGAGCATCTCACAGGTCGTTAAGACCACGAACACGGTTAGACGAGTCCGGTGCGGCTATATATAATTGATACAGGTTTGATGGCTATACCCCTATAACAATATAAGGGGCTCAACGCATGTAAACAAGTGACAATTAGGCTCAACCTTACTTATCTTGAACTGTACATGGTTTATTTAGTATGACCTACCTTTTTGCACGACAAATTTTCAACTAAGTTCCTCTCTTTTACAGATGACCATCGTGCTACACCCGTCTAGGATACGGCACAACGGAGACACAGGCGCAGACGTGTAGAGGGACCCGTTCCAAGGATTCTTTTTAGATTAAGACCCTGCGTAAACCTTTTTTACTGTCTCTTGTTGATACACATCCCCCGGATTCTCAGTACAATTGAGAAGGATGCTGACATATTGGCATGTGGCCATATCAGAATATTGCACGTACCTGGACACTAGGGGCTTATTACAAAGGGCACTGTTTAGGCCCGGTTTACATCATAAAGACCGAATACCTTAGGGAGTGTTCGGCGTCGCGAGTTTGGCCTTATATGCATCAGCTCTGAATCATGTCTTTGGTCAAATGTTTGGTTTTCCTGGCTCCTGTGTTTTGCTGCCTTACGTTCCGCTCTATCGGCTAAGGCGGCACCAGGAGAACTACTGCGATTGTGCCCTGGTTCATCTGGACGAGCACCTCAGTAGAGAAAGCCGAAAACTGACTGTCATGATATAGCGTGAGACTGGTCAACCACTCGATGACCTAGCGGAATCTTTGGGATTCCTCCACCTTAACGAAGGGCCGTTTCCCGGCCAGGCATGTACGCGCCCCGAATCCGGATGAGCGCGGAGCCACCAGGGGCTATATAGTAGCCCCACTATCAAACTCCTCTGGCTAAGTGAAAGTGTTAAAGCATTATAGTTCGATTGCCTAGTTCGCTGCGCTATCACCTCCTTAATGGACCAAGACATTGGATCAAGTGTGAACATGCGTCTTCTGCGAACACCCCCGCATTATATGCGTGGGGGCTGAAGCTGACGACTACCATCTTTCAGGTTATATACATATATACATAAACGGCCGCATATGAGGCATCATAGTACTTTCGGGCAAAAGTATGAATACAGCCTTGATAAACTCAATAAAACATTGTTTTTACAATGGGAATACATGTCACTTAAACATAATATTCTTCGAGCACTGAGCCTCTATCAAACGAGTGCCTTCAATAACTTCTTCAAAGTAGTGCTCGGCAGCCACTCGGCCTATGGCCGAACCCTGTGCCGCAACAGTGATGGCATCCATCTCCGCCCAGTATGTTTTGACACGGGAAAGGGCCATCCGCGAGCCTTCTATGCACGCCGACCTCTTTACAGCATCGATGCGTGGCACAGCACCAAGGAATTGTTGCACTAAGCTAAAGTAGCTATTCGGCCTTGGCCCTCCTGGCCACAGATGATCCACAATGGACCTCATGGAAAGTCTGGATAATCTATGGAGCTCGGCCCAACTGGTCAATCGCTCATTCAGCAACAGCGGACGGACTGGAGCGTGAAACTGTGACCAGAACAGCTTCTCCACTTCAGGACCTTTCTGATCCTTAAAGTACTCGGCCGCATCAGCAGCACTTGCAGCCAAATCCATGTACTCGTCCACAGAACTCCATAGCCGGTCCAGAGGAGCATATTTCGGATCTCCGAACTTAGTCCGCAACAAGAAGGGCTTCCCAGAAACGATATCCGCAGCTTGATTCAGCTCCTGCTTCGTCGCTCTAATTTTGGAGCGGGCTTCCTTGGCAGCCACCTAGGCCTTCTCCAGGTCCGTCGCCTTCACCCGGTTTTCTTCTTCAAGAAGCCAGTAATGGTCAGCAGCATCTTTCAACTCCACGCCCATCTTGGCAATTTTTTATTTGCTCTCGCAATGTGCAGCCTGTTCGGCCCTTAATTCTTCGGTCGCCTTTAAAGCGGCCGCATTGCTACTCCTTGCTTGCTCCTTGGCTCGGGCAAGCTCTGCCCGAAGGGTCTCCACAGTGGCAGCTCCATCTGCAGTCACAACATATTAAAGATACTGGCATCATGCTGCTCTTACTATGTGACAATCACCAGAAAAATCACCTACCCTGTGCCTCGTCAAGCAGCTTGTTAACAAGCACGATGTCGGCATCTGCCGCATCCAGTTGCCGCCTTAGTTCGGCAAACCCATCAGTCCGGCTAGCCACCGGAGCTTCAACCACCTGCATAAAGGCGGTCTGGTTATTACCTGGGACTACGATCCTCTGTTTGCCGCCATTTTCAACGACAACCAGAGTCTCAGGGGCTACTATCTACACAGGGCACATCTAAAAATGTGCGGTACTGTCAACGATGTACATCATTTCGTGTACCTCAAAACCTGTCAGTAGACTCATAAAGGCTTCATGCAACCTACTTTCGGTGGACGAAATCCTTTCAATCACCGTACCCATCAACGTGCGGTGCTCTTCTGAGATAGCCGCTTGCTCTAGAATATTCCTCAGTACGTCTGACCGCACACCATACGGTGCCGGACTCTTTTGATTTCTCCCTTAAGAGCCGGATATTGAGGACTTCGGGTGGCCATAGGATTACCTTTTGGCCTTGCCAGATCAGGAGAAACCGTCCGCGACGACACCTCGGGGTCGCCCGCCTCGTAAGGCGGTGTGGCAGGGGGAGCCATTTCGCTCTCCATCATCTCTGGAAGAAGATCTCCTGAAGACGAGCTCTGCTGAGAAGGGCTAAGATCCGAACTGCAAGATAAATGCCTCGGCTATTTTCCTCAGAGGTAAAGCGAGATATTTTCATTTACCCTTTTACTTACAGCTCGGTGGAGGGCTGATCCCCTTGAGGGCATAGTGCGGCCAGGGTATCCCCCAGGGCAGGACCCTCCGGCGGAGATTTCTTCCCCTGTTTGGAGACCGTTGTCTCCGGGTCCTAAGAGGCGGTTCTCTTCCGCCCCTGGGGAGAGGAAGTTTCAGTTCCTCCCCCCCCCCCCCCGGGCTAACCTCCTTCGCGGAGGCGCTAGCCTCCTTGTTCCCCCCTTTATCTTCTCTTGAGGGCGCTTGATAAGGTGCGATCTCCAGCATCCTGGTTAGCACGGGATTTGATGAGGTCTCAGGGAGGGGGGCCGAACACCTGATCAACTTTGCCTTCGCTATCAATTCCTGGGTCAAAGAGCGGCTTTTTAGGGCAATGTTGTGATAAATAAACGGACAGTGTGTTCGGATGCGGGGCTACTTACTTGGTTATCCGGGATTGCAGCTCAGACCTGCATCCTCAGTGATGTCTGGACACATTATTTGTGGTCCGAAGAACAATTTGTACATCTCTTCGTGAGTCATGCCAAGGAAATGTTGAATAGCTCACGGTCCTTCCGGGTTGAATTCCCACATGCGAAGGGGCTGGCGTTTGCAAGGCTGGACTTGACGAACTAGCATGACTTGCACTACCATAACCAGACTGAAATCTCTCTCAAAGAGATCTCGGATACGGCTTTGCAGTATTGGCACGTCCTTGGCTAGACCCCAGCTCAGCCCCCTGTTGATCCATGATATCAGTTGTGGTGGGGGGCCTGAGCGAAAGGTGGGGGCCGCTACCCACTTGGCACTCCGGGGAGCTGTGATGTAAAACCACTCCCGCTGCCACAATCCGGACACCTCTGGGAAGTAACCCTCAGGCCATGGAGCGTGAGCAATTTTGCTTATTGAAGCACATCCGCACGCTGCGTGCTGCTCCTCGATCATCTTCGGCTTCACATCGAAGGTCTTGAGCCACATGCCGAAGTGAGGGGTAATGCGGAGGAAGGCCTCACATACGACAATAAATGTCGAGATGTGAAGAAGGGAATCCGGGGCCAGATCGTGAAAATATAGCCCGTAATAGAACATAAGACCCCTAACAAAGGGATCCAGAGTGAGGCCTAGTCCTCAAAGGAAGTGGGAGACGAACACGACGCTCTCGTTGGGTTCGGGAGTAGGGACGACTTGCCCTCGGGCAGACAGCCGATGCGAAATTTCGGCGGTCAGATATCTGGCCTCTCTCAACTTCTTGATGTCCTCCTCCGTGACGGAGGAAGGCATCCACCAACCTTGAAGGTTGGATCCGGACATAGTTGAAGGTCTGAAGCACCTGACCTGCATTTTGGGTGTTAGAACTCGATGCGGGGGAAGGATTTGATTGAGCGTGAGAGGGAAAAAAGAAAAAGCCTTGTCCCCTTTATAAAGAGGGTGAATATCAAGCATCCTCCTCGTAGCCATTTGGGACTTGCCTAAGATCTAGGAGTCCTACCAATAGGCATGGTTGGGTTACCCACGTCCGTATTGATGAGAATCCCGTAATAAAGGGGACACGATCTCTGCCTCGACAAGACATGCCAAGGAAACCGCCTCGCGAAACACGCTGAGATTGGTTATGAAAAACGATTCGATTAAAGACCTGACTGTGGTGTGATGTCACACTACGGGGTACGTCAGCAGATTAGATTTATGGAAATATTATTCTCTCTACAGTGGTATGTGGAACTTGTTTTGCAGAGTCGGACACGATCCTCGTGTTCAAAATCTTCTATGAAGTATTCGGAGGAGGAACCCGCCTTGCAATGTCGAAGACAATCTGCGCGCCGGACTCATCATCATTGAAGCCTGGTTCAGGGGCTACTTGTTGGGGAACGCAGTAATTTCAAAAAATTTCCTACGCACACACAAGATCATGGTGATGCACAGCAACGAGAGGGGAGAGTGTTGTCTACGTACCAACGCAGACCGACTGCGGAAGCGATCACACAACGTAGAGGAAGTAGTCGTACGTCTTCTTCCCGATCCGACCGATCCAAGCACCGTTACTCCGGCACCTCCGAGTTCTTAGCACACGTTCAGCTCGATGACGTTCCTCGGGCTCCGATCCAGCAAAGCGTCGAGGAAGAGTTCCGTCAGCACGACGGCGTGGTGACGATCTTGATGTACTACCGACGCAGGGCTTCGCCTAAGCACTGTAACGGTATGATCGAGGTGGAATTTGGTGGCAGGGGGCACCGCACACGGCTAAGGAACGATCTCAAGGATCAACTTGTGTGTCTATGGGGTGCCCCCTGCCCCGTATATATATGTTGGAGAAGGGGAGCCGGCCGGCCAAGGGAGAGGAGGCGCAGGGGAGTCCTACTCCCACCGGGAGTAGGACTCCTCCCCCCAATCCTAATCCAATTAGGACTCCCGGGGGGAAAGAGAGAGAAGGGGGGGCCGGCCCCCTATCCTAGTCCTACTAGGACTTGGGGAAGGGGGGGCGCCGGCCAGCTTGGGCTTGTCCCTTTTCTCTTTTTCCACTAAGGCCCAATAGGCCCATTAGTCTCCCGGGGGGTTCCGGTAACCCTCCCGGTATTCCGGTAAAATCCCGATTTCACCCGGAACACTTCCGATGTCCAAACATAGGCTTCCAATATATCAATCTTTACGTCTCGACCATTTCGAGACTCCTCGTCATGTCCGTGATCTCATCCGGGACTCCGAACAACCTTCGGTACATCAAAATGCATAAACTCATAATAACTGTCATCGTAACGTTAAGCGTGCGGACCCTACGGTTCGAGAACAATGTAGACATGACCGAGACACGTCTCCGGTCAATAACCAATAGCGGGACCTGGATGCCCATATTGGCTCCTACATATTCTACGAAGATCTTTATCGGTCAGACCGCATAACAACATACGTTGTTCCCTTTGTCATCGGTATGTTACTTGCCCGAGATTCGATCGTCGGTATCCAATACCTAGTTCAATCTCGTTACCGGCAAGTCTCTTTACTCGTTCCGTAATACATCATCTCACAACTAACATATTAGTTGCAGTGCTTGCAAGGCTTATGTGATGTGCATTACCGAGAGGGCCCAGAGATACCTCTTCGACAATCGGAGTGACAAACCCTAATCTTGAAATACGCCAACCCAACATCTACCATTGGAGACACCTGTAGTACTCCTTTATAATCACCCAGTTACGTTGTGACGTTTGGTAGTACCCAAAGTGTTCCTCCGGTAAACAGGAGTTGCATAATCTCATAGTTATAGGAACATGTATAAGTCATGGAGAAAGCAATAGCAACATACTAAACGATCGGGTGCTAAGCTAATGGAATGGGTCATGTCAATCAGATCATTCAACTAATGATGTGACCTCGTTAATCAAATAACAACTCTTTGTTCATGGTTAGGAAACATAACCATCTTTGATTAACGAGCTAGTCTAGTAGAGGCATACTAGTGACACTCTGTTGGTCTATGTATTCACACATGTATTATGTTTCCGGTTAATACAATTCTAGCATGAATAATAAACATTTATCATGATATAAGGAAATAAATAATAACTTTATTATTGCCTCTAGGGCATATTTCCTTCAGTCTCCCACTTGCACTAGAGTCAATAATCTAGATTACACAGTAATGATTCTAACACCCATGGAGTCTTGGTGCTGATCATGTTTTGCTCGTGGAAGAGGCTTAGTCAACGGGTCTGCAACATTCAGATCCGTATGTATCTTGCAAATCTCTATGTCTCCCACCTGGACTAAATCCCGGATGGAGTTGAAGCGTCTCTTGATGTGTTTGGTTCTTTTGTGAAATCTGGATTCCTTTGCCAAGGCAATTGCACCAGTATTGTCTAAGAAGATTTTCATTGGACCCGATGCACTAGGTATGACACCTAGATCGGATATGAACTCCTTCATCCAGACTCCTTCGTTCGCTGCTTCTGAAGCAGCTATGTACTCCGCTTCACATGTAGATCCCGCTACGACGCTTTGTTTAGAACTGCACCAACTGACAGCTCCACCGTTTAAAGTAAACATGTATCCGGTTTGCGATTTAGAATCGTCCGGATCAGTGTCAAAGCTTGCATCAACGTAACCTCTTACGGTGAGCTCTTTGTCACCTCCATATACGAGAAACATATCCTTAGTCCTTTTCAGGTATTTCAGGATGTTCTTGACCGCTGTCCAGTGATCCACTCCTGGATTACTTTGGTACCTCCCTGCTAAACTTATGGCAAGGCACACATCAGGTCTGGTACACAGCATTGCATACATGATAGAGCCTATGGCTGAAGCATAGGGAACATCTTTCATTTTCTCTCTATCTTCTGCAGTGGTCGGGCATTGAGTCTGACTCAACTTCACACCTTGTAATACAGGCAAGAACCCTTTCTTTGCTTGATCCATTTTGAACTTCTTCAAAATCTTGTCAAGGTATGTGCTTTGTGAAAGTCCAATTAAGCGTTTTGATCTATCTCTATAGATTTTTATGCCTAATATGTAAGCAGCTTCCCCGAGGTCTTTCATCGAAAAACTTTTATTCAAGTATCCCTTTATGCTATCCAGAAATTCTATATCATTTCCAATGAGTAATATGTCATCCACATATAATATCAGAAATGCTACAGAGCTCCCACTCACTTTCTTGTAAATACAGGCTTCTCCAAAAGTCTGTATAAACCCAAATGCTTTGATCACACTATCAAAGCGTTTATTCCAACTCCGAGATGCTTGCACCAGTCCATAAATGGATCGCTGGAGTTTGCATACTTTGTTAGCTCCCTTTGGATCGACAAAACCTTCTGGTTGCATCATATACAACTCTTCTTCCAGAAATCCATTCAGGAATGCGGTTTTTACATCCATTTGCCAAATTTCATAATCATAAAATGCGGCAATTGCTAACATGATTCTGACAGACTTAAGCATCGCTACGGGTGAGAAAGTCTCATCGTAGTCAACTCCTTGAACTTGTCGAAAACCTTTTGCGACAAGTCGAGCTTTGTAGACAGTAACATTACCATCAGCATTAGTCTTTTTCTTAAAGATCCATTTATTCTCAATTGCTTGCCGATCATCGGGCAAGTCAACCAAAGTCCATACTTTGTTCTCATACATGGATCCCATCTCAGATTTCATGGCTTCAAGCCACTTTGCGGAATCTGGGCTCACCATCGCTTCTTCATAGTTCGTAGGTTCATCATGATCTAGTAGCATGACTTCCAGAACAGGATTACCGTACCACTCTGGTGCGGATCTTACTCTGGTTGATCTACGAGGTACAGTAGTATCTTGATCTAAAGTTTCATGATCATCATCATTAACTTCCTCTCTTATTGGTGTAGGTCTCACAGAAACAGTTTTCTGTGATGTACTATTTCCCAATAACGGAGTAGGTACAGTTACCTCGTCAAGTTCTACTTTCCTCCCACTCACTTCTTTTGAGAGAAACTCCTTCTCAAGAAAGTTTCCGAATTTAGCAATAAAAATCTTGCCTTCGGATCTGTGATAGAAGGTGTATCCAATAGTTTCCTTTGGATATCCTATGAAGACACACTTCTCCGATTTGGGTTCGAGCTTATCAGGTTGAAGCTTTTTCACATAAGCATCGCAGCCCCAAACTTTAAGAAACGACAACTTTGGTTTCTTGCCAAACCATAGTTCATAAGGCGTCGTCTCAACGGATTTAGATGGTGCCCTATTTAACGTGAATGCGGCCGTCTCTAAAGCATAACCCCAAAATGATAGCGGTAAATCAGTAAGAGACATCATAGATCGCACCATATCTAGTAAAGTACGATTACGACGTTCGGACACACCATTACGTTGTGGTGTTCCGGGTGGCGTGAGTTGCGAAACTATTCCACAATTTTTCAAATGTACACCAAACTCGTAACTCAAATATTCTCCTCCACGATCAGATCGTAGAAACTTTATTTTCTTGTTACGATGATTTTCAACTTCACTCTGAAATTCCTTGAACTTTTCAAATGTTTCAGACTTATGTTTCATTAAGTAGATATACCCATATCTGCTTAAATCATCTGTGAAGGTGAGAAAATAACGATATCCGCCACGAGCCTCAATATTCATCGGACCACATACATCGGTATGTATGATTTCCAATAAATCTGTTGCTCTCTCCATAGTACCGGAGAACGGTGTTTTAGTCATCTTGCCCATGAGGCACGGTTCGCAAGTACCAAGTGATTCATAATCAAGTGGTTCCAAAAGCCCATCAGTATGGAGTTTCTTCATGCGCTTTACACCGATATGACCTAAACGGCAGTGCCACAAATAAGTTGCACTATCATTATCAACTCTGCATCTTTTGGCTTCAACATTATGAATATGTGTATTACTACTATCGAGATTCAATAAGAATAGACCACTTTTCAAGGGTGCATGACCATAAAAGATATTACTCATATAAATAGAACAACCATTATTCTCTGATTTAAATGAATAACCGTCTCGCATCAAACAAGATCCAGATATAATGTTCATGCTCAACGCTGGCACCAAATAACAATTATTTAGGTCTAATATTATTCCCGAAGGTAGATGTAGAGGTAGCGTGCCGACCGCGATCACATCGACTTTGGAACTGTTTCCCACGCGCATCGTCACCTCGTCCTTTGCTAGTGTCCGCTTATTCTGTAGTCCCTGTTTCGAGTTGCAAATATTAGCAACAGAACCAGTATCAAATACCCAGGTGCTACTGCGAGCATTAGTAAGGTACACATCAATAACATGTATATCACATATACCTTTGTTCACCTTGCCATCCTTCTTATCCGCCAAATACTTGGGGCAGTTCCGCTTCCAGTGACCAGTCTGCTTGCAGTAGAAGCACTCAGTTTCAGGCTTAGGTCCAGACTTGGGTTTCTTCTCTTGAGCAGCAACTTTCTTGCCGTTCTTCTTGAAGTTCCCTTTCTTCTTCCCTTTGCCCTTTTTCTTGAAACTAGTGGTTTTGTTAACCATCAACACTTGATGCTCCTTCTTGATTTCTACCTCCGCAGCTTTCAGCATAGCGAAGAGCTCGGGAATAGTCTTGTTCATCCCTTGCATATTATAGTTCATCACAAAGCTCTTGTAGCTTGGTGGCAGTGATTGGAGAATTCTGTCAATGGCGCAATCATCCGGAAGTGTAACTCCCAATTGAATCAAGTGATTATTATACCCAGACATTTTGAGTATATGCTCACTGACAGAACTGTTCTCCTCCATCTTGCAGCTATAGAACTTATTGGAGACTTCATATCTCTCAATCCGGGCATTTGCTTGAAATATTAACTTCAACTCCTGGAACATCTCATATGCTCCATGACGTTCAAAACGTCGTTGAAGTCCCGGTTCTAAGCCGTAAAGCATGGCACACTGAACTATTGAGTAGTCATCAGCTTTGCTCTGCCAGACGTTCATAACTTCTGGTGTTGCTCTTGCAGCAGGCCTGGCACTCAGCGGTGCTTCCAGGACGTAATTCTTCTGTGCAGCAATGAGGATAATCCTCAGGTTATGGACCCAGTCCGTGTAATTGCTACCATCATCTTTCAAATTTGCTTTCTCAAGGAACGCATTAAAATTCAACGGAACAACAGCACGAGCCATCTATCTACAATCAACATAAACAAGCAAGATACTATCAGGTACTAAGTTCATGATAATTTTTAAGTTCAGTTAATTTACTTAAGAACTCCCACTTAGATAGACATCCCTCTAATCCTCTAAGTGATCACGTGATCCAAATCAACTAAACCATAACCGATCATCACGTGAGATGGAGTAGTTTTCAATGGTGAACATCAATATGTTGATCATATCTACTATATGATTCACGCTCGACCTTTCGGTCTCCGTGTTCCGAGGCCATATCTGTATATGCTTGGCTCGTCAAGTATAACCTGAGTATTCCGCGTGTGCAACTGTTTTGCACCCGTTGTATTTGAACGTAGAGCCTATCACACCTGATCATCACGTGGTGTCTCAACACGAAGAACTTTTGCAACGGTGCATACTCAGGGAGAACACTTCTTGATAATTTAGTGAGAGATCATCTTATAATGCTACCGTCAATCAAAGCAAGATAAGATGCATAAAAGGATAAACATCACATGCAATCAATATAAGTGATATGATATGGCCATCATCATCTTGTTCTTTGTGATCTCCATCTCCGAAGCATCGTCATGATCACCATCGTCACCGGCGCGACACCTTGATCTCCATCGTAGCATCGTTGTCGTCTCGCCAATCTTATGCTTCCACGACTATCACTACCGCTTAGTAATAAAGTAAAGCATTACATCGCGATTGCATTGCATACAATAAAGCGACAACCATATGGCTCCTGCCAGTTGCCGATAACTCGGTTACAAAACATGATCATCTCATACAATAAAATCAGCATCATGCCTTGACCATATCACATCACAACATGCCCTGCAAAAACAAGTTAGACGTCCTCTACTTTGTTGTTGCAAGTTTTACGTGGCTGCTACGGGCTTAAGTAAGAACTCATCTCACCTACGCATCAAAACCACAACAATAGTTCGTCAAATAGACTCTGTTTTAACCTTCTCAAGGACCGGGCGTAGTCACACTTGGTTCAACTAAAGTTGGAGAGACAGTCTTCCGCAAGCCATCTGTGTGCAAAGCACGTCGAGGGAACCGGTCTCGCGTAAGAGTACGCGTAAGGTTGGTCCGGATCGTCTCGTCCAACAATGCCGCTGAACCAAAGTATGACATGCTGGTAGGCAGTATGACTTGTATCGCCCACAACTCACTTGTGTTCTACTCGTGCATATAACATCAAACCATAAAAACCTAGGCTCGGATGCCACTGTTGGGGAACGCAGTAATTTCAAAAAATTTCCTACGCACACACAAGATCATGGTGATGCACAGCAACGAGAGGGGAGAGTGTTGTCTACGTACCAACGCAGACCGACTGCGGAAGAGATCACACAACGTAGAGGAAGTAGTCGTACGTCTTCTTCCCGATCCGACCGATCCAAGCACCGTTACTCCGGCACCTCCGAGTTCTTAGCACACGTTCAGCTCGATGACGTTCCTCGGGCTCCGATCCAGCAAAGCGTTGAGGAAGAGTTCCGTCAGCACGACGGCGTGGTGACGATCTTGATGTACTACCGACGCAGGGCTTCGCCTAAGCACTGTAACGGTATGATCGAGGTGGAATTTGGTGGCAGGGGGCACCGCACACGGCTAAGGAACGATCTCAAGGATCAACTTGTGTGTCTATGGGGTGCCCCCTGCCCCGTATATATATATGTTGGAGAAGGGGAGCCGGCCGGCCAAGGGAGAGGAGGCGCAGGGGAGTCCTACTCCCACCGGGAGTAGGACTCCTCCCCCCAATCCTAATCCAATTAGGACTCCCGGGGGGAAAGAGAGAGAAGGGGGGGCCGGCCCCCTATCCTAGTCCTACTAGGACTTGGGGAAGGGGGGGCGCCGGCCAGCTTGGGCTTGTCCCTTTTCTCTTTTTCCACTAAGGCCCAATAGGCCCATTAGTCTCCCGGGGGGTTCCGGTAACCCTCCCGGTATTCCGGTAAAATCCCGATTTCACCCGGAACACTTCCGATGTCCAAACATAGGCTTCCAATATATCAATCTTTACGTCTCGACCATTTCGAGACTCCTCGTCATGTCCGTGATCTCATCCGGGACTCCGAACAACCTTCGGTACATCAAAATGCATAAACTCATAATAACTGTCATCGTAACGTTAAGCGTGCGGACCCTACGGTTCGAGAACAATGTAGACATGACCGAGACACGTCTCCGGTCAATAACCAATAGCGGGACCTGGATGCCCATATTGGCTCCTACATATTCTACGAAGATCTTTATCGGTCAGACCGCATAACAACATACGTTGTTCCCTTTGTCATCGGTATGTTACTTGCCCGAGATTCGATCGTCGGTATCCAATACCTAGTTCAATCTCGTTACCGGCAAGTCTCTTTACTCGTTCCGTAATACATCGTCTCACAACTAACATATTAGTTGCAGTGCTTGCAAGGCTTATGTGATGTGCATTACCGAGAGGGCCCAGAGATACCTCTCCGACAATCGGAGTGACAAACCCTAATCTTGAAATACGCCAACCCAACATCTACCATTGGAGACACCTGTAGTACTCCTTTATAATCACCCAGTTACGTTGTGACGTTTGGTAGTACCCAAAGTGTTCCTCCGGTAAACGGGAGTTGCATAATCTCATAGTTATAGGAACATGTATAAGTCATGGAGAAAGCAATAGCAACATACTAAACGATCGGGTGCTAAGCTAATGGAATGGGTCATGTCAATCAGATCATTCAACTAATGATGTGACCTCGTTAATCAAATAACAACTCTTTGTTCATGGTTAGGAAACATAACCATCTTTGATTAACGAGCTAGTCTAGTAGAGGCATACTAGTGACACTCTGTTGGTCTATGTATTCACACATGTATTATGTTTCCGGTTAATACAATTCTAGCATGAATAATAAACATTTATCATGATATAAGGAAATAAATAATAACTTTATTATTGCCTCTAGGGCATATTTCCTTCACTACTGAGGGAGTCCTGGATTAGGGGGTATCCGGACAGCCGGATTATATCCTTTGGCTGGACTGGTGGACTATGAAGATACAAGATTGAAGACTTCGTCCCGTGTCCGGATGGGACTCTCCTTGGCGTGGAAGACAAGCTTGGCAATACGGATATGTAGATCTCCTTCCTTGTAACCGACTCTGTGTAACCCTAGCCCCCTCTGGTGTCTATATAAACCGGAGGGTTTAGTCCGTAGGACTAACAACAACAACAACAACAACAACAACAACAACAACAACAACAACAACAACAACAACAACAACAACAACAACAACAACAACAACAACAACAACAACAATCATACCATAGGCTAGCTTCTAGGGTTTAGCCTCTCTGATCTCGTGGTAGATCAACTCTTGTACTACTCATATCATCAAGAATAATCAAGCAGGACGTAGGGTATTACCTCCATCAAGCGGGCCCGAACCTAGGTAAACATCGTGTCCCCTGCCTCCTGTTACCATCCGCCTTAGACGCACAGTTCGGGACCCCCTACCCGAGATCCACCAGTTTTGACACCGACACTGTGTAATCTAGATTATTGACTCTAGTGCAAGTGGGAGACTGAAGGAAATATTCCCTAGAGGCACTAATAAAGTTATTATTTATTTCCTTATATCATGATAAAATTTTATTATTCATGCTAGAATTGTATTAACCAGAAACATGATACATGTGTGAATACATAGACAAACAGAGTGTCACTAGTATGCCTCTACTTGACTAGCTCGTTGATCAAAGATGGTTATGTTTCCTAGCCATAGACAAAGAGTTGTCATTTGATTAACGGGATCACATCATTAGGAGAATGATGTGATTGACTTGACCCATTCCATTAGCTTAGCACTTGATCGTTTAGTATGTTGCTATTGCTTTCTTCATGACTTATACATGTTCCTATGACTATGAGATTATGCAACTCCAGTTTACCGGAGGAACACTTTGTGTGCTTCCAAACGTCACAACGTAACTGGGTGATTATAAAGGTGCTCTACAGGTGTCTCTGAAGGTACTTGTTGGGTTGGCATATTTCGAGATTAGGATTTGTCACTCCGATTGTCGGAGAGGTATCTCCGGGCCCACTCGGTAATACACATCACTTAAGCCTTGCAAGCATTTCAACTAATGAGTTAGTCGCGGGATGATGTATTATGGAACGAGTAAAGAGAATTGTCGGTAACAAGATTGAACTTGGTATTGAGATACCGATGATCAAATCTCGGGCAAGTAACATACCGATGACAAAGGGAACAATCTATGTTGTTATGCAGTTTGACCAATAAAGATCTTCATAGAATATGTAGGAGCCAATATGAGCATCCGGGTTCCGCTATTGGTTATTGACCAGAGACATGTCTCGGTCATGTCTACATAGTTCTCGAACCCGTAGGGTCTGCACGCTTAAAGTTCGATGACGGTTATATTATTAGTTTATGTGTTTTGATGTACCGAAGGTAGTTCGGAGTCCCGGATGTGATGACGGACATGATGAGGAATCTCAAAATGGTCGAGATGTAAAGATCGATATATTGGACGACTATATTTGTATACCGGAATGGTTCCGGGTGAGATTGGGATAATACCGGAGCACCGGGGGGTTATCGGAACCCCCCGGGAGGTATATGGGCCTTAATGGGCTTTAGTGGAAAGGAGGGGCGCGCCCCCCCAAGCCCAATCCGAATTGGGAGGGGGGGCGACCCCCTTTCCTTCCTCCCTCCTTCCTCTTCCTTCCCTCTCCCTCTCTAAATAGGAAAAGGAGGAGTCCTACTCCCGGTGGGAGTAGGACTCCCCCCTTGGGCGCGCCTCCTCTCCTTGCCGGCCCTCTCCTCCCCGCTTTATATACGGAGGAGAGGGGCACCCCATAGACACAACAATTGATATCTTGGATCTTTTAGCCATGTGCGGTGCCCCTCTCCACCATAGTCCACCTTGATAATACCGTAGCAGTGCTTAGGCGAAGCCTTGCGACGGTAGAACATCAACATCGTCACCACGCCGTCGTGCTGACGGAACTCTCCCTCAAAGCTCAGCTGGATCGGAGTTCGAGGGACGTCATCGAGTTGAACGTGTGCAGAAATCGGAGGTGCCGTGCGTTCGGTACTTCATCGGTCGGATCGTGAAGACGTACGACTACATCAACCGCGTTGTGCTAACGCTTCCACTTTCGGTCTACGAGGGTACGTGGACACACTCTCCCCTCTCGTTGCTATGCATCACCATGATCTCGCGTGTGCGTAGGAAAATTTTGAAATTACTGTGTTCCCCAACAACTATAAAGATGCTCTACAGTTGTCTCCGATGGTGTTTGTTGGGTTGGCATAGATCGAAATTAGGATTTGTCACTCCATGTATCGGAGAGGTATCTCTGGGCCCTCTCGGTATTCACATCACTATAAGCCTTGCAAGCAATGTAACTAGTGAGTTAGTTACGGGATGTAGCATTACGGAAACGAGTAAAGAGACTTGCCAGTAACGAGATTGAACTAGGTATTGAGATACCGATGATCGAATCTTGGGCAAGTAACATACCGATGACAAAGGGAACAACGTATGTTGTTATGCGGTTTGACTATAAAGATCTTCGTAGAATATGTAGGAACCAATATGAGCATCCAGGTTCCGCTATTGGTTATTGTCCGGAGATGAGTCTCGGTCATGTCTACATAGTTCTCGAACCCGTAGGGTCCACACGCTTAACGTTCGATGACGATCGGTATTATGAGTTCAGGTGTTTTGATGTACCAGAGGTAGTTTGGAGTCCTGGATGTGATCACGGAGATGACGAGGAGTCTCAAAATGGTTGAGACATAAAGATTGATATATATTGGACGACTATCTTCAGACACCAGAAGTGTTCCGGGTGGTTTCAGATGAAATCGGAGTGCCGAAGGGTTACCAGAACCACCCCCCCCCCCCCGGGGAACTAACGGGACTAGATGAGCCTTAGTGGAGAGAGAGAGGGGCGGCCAGGGCAGGTCGTGTGCCCCTCCCCCTTGACTCCGAATTGGACTAGGATGGGGCCCGGCGCCCCCCTTTCCTTCCCCTCTCCCACTCCTTCCTTCCCCCTCCTAGTAGGACTAGAAAAGGATGAATCCTACTCCTTCTAGGAGGAGGATTCCTCCTCTCCTTGGGCACCCCAAGGGCCGGCCGGCCTCCCCCCTTGCTCCTTTATATACGGGGGCAGGGGCACCCTAGAACACACAAGTTGACATTGTTTAGCCGTGTGCGCTGCCCCCCTCCACCATAATTCACCTCGATCATATCGTTGCAGTGCTTAGGCGAAGCCCTGCGCCGGTAGCTTCATCATCGCTGTCATCACGCCGCCGTGCTGACAAAACTCTTCCTCGACACTCAGCTTGATCTAGAGTTCGTTGGACGTCACCGAGTTGAACGTGTGCAGATCGCGGAGGTGCCGTATCTTTGGTGCTAGGATCGGTCGGATCGTGAAGATGTTCGACTACATCAACCGTGTTGTGATAACGCTTCCGCTTATGGTCTATGAGGGGACGTGGAAAACACTCTTCCCTCTCGTTGCTATGCATCACCTAGATAGATCTTGCGTGTGCATGGAATTACTGCCTTCCCCAATAATGGCATCCGAGCCAGGTCTATGCGTAGATGTTATATGCACGAGTAGAACACAAAGGAGTTGTGGGCATGGGTATATACATATTTCTTGCCGTCACTAGTTGATTCTTGATTCAACGGTATTATTGGATGAAGCGGCTCAGACCGACATTACGCGTACGCTTACGCGAGACTGGTTCTACCGACATGCTTCGCACACAGGTGGCTGGTGGGTGTCAATTTCTCCAACTTTAGTTGAATCGGATTCAATGAACAGGGTTCTTTCTAAAGATCAAAAAGCAATCACTATACCATGTTGTGGTTTTTGATGGATAGGTAAGAACGGTTCTTACTCAGCCCGTAGCAGCCATGTAAAACTTGCAACAACAAAGTAGAGGACGGCTAACTTGTTTTTGCAGGGCATGTTGTGATGTGATATGATCAAGACATGATGCTAAATTTTATTGTATGAGATGATCATGTTTTGTAACGGAGTTATCGGCAACTGGCAGGAGCCATATGGTTGTCGCTTTATTATATGAAATGCAATCGCCATGTAATTGCTTTACTTTATCACTAAGAGGTAGCGATAGTCGTAGAAGCAATAGTTAGCGAGACAACAATGATGCTTTGATGAAGATCAAGGTGTCAATCCGGTGACGATGGTGATCATGACAGTGCTTTGGAGATGGAGATCAATGGCACAAGATGATGATGGCCATATCATATCACTTATATTGATTGCTTGTGATGTTTATCCTTTATGCATCTTATTTTGCTTAGTTCGATGGTCGCATCATAAGATGACCTCTTACTAAATTTCAAGGTACAAGTGTTCTCCCTGAGTATGCACCGTTGCTACAATTCATCATGCCGAGACACCATGTGATGATCGGGTGTGATAAGCTCTACGTTCACATACAACGGGTGCAAGCCAGTTTTGCACACGCGGAATACTCGAGTTATACTTGACGAGCCTCGCATATGTAGATCTGGCCTCAGAACACTGAGACCGAAAGATCGAGCGTTAATCATATAGTAGATATGATCAACATAGTGATGTTCACCATTGAAAGCTACTCCATCTCACGTGATGATTGGACATGGTTTAGTTGATATGGATCACGTGATCACTTAGATGATTAGAGAGATGTCTATCTAAGTGGGAGTTCTTAAGTAATTTGATTAACTGAACTTTAATTTATCATGAACTTAGTACCTGGTAGTATTTTGCATGTCTATGTTGTTGTAGATAGATGGCCCATGCCGTTGTTCTATTGAATTTTAATGCGTTCCTAGAGAAAGCTAAGTTGAAAGATGATGGTAGCAACTACACGGACAGAGTCCGTAACTTGAGGATTATCATTTTTTGCTGCACAGAAGAATTATGTCCTGGAAGCACCGCTAGGTGACAAACCCACTGCAGGAGCAACACCAGATGTAATGAACACCTGGCAGAGCAAAGCTGATGACTACTCGATAGTTCAGTGTGCCATGCTTTACGGCTTAGAACCGGGACTTCAGCGACGTTTTGAACGTCATGGAACATTCCAGGAGTTGAAGTTAATATTTCAAGCAAAAATGCCCGGATTGAGAGATATGAAGTCTCCAATAAGTTCTACAACTGCAAAATGGAGGAGAATAGTTTTGTCAGTGAACATATACTCAGAATGTCTGGGTACCACAACCACTTGACTCAGCTGGGAGTTAATCTTCTTGATGATAGTGTCATTGACAGAGTTCTTCAATCACTGCCACCAAGCTACAAGAGCTTCGTGATGAACTATAATATGAAAGGGATGGATAAGACAATTCCCGAGCTCTTCGCAATGCTAAAGGTTGCGGAGGTAGAAATCAAGAAGGAGCATCAAGTGTTGATGGTCAACAAGACCACCAGTTTCAAGAAAAAGGGTAAAGGGAAGAAGGTGAACTTCAAAAAGAACAGCAAGCAAGTTGCTGCTCAAGTGAAGAAGCCCAAGTCTGGACCTAAGCCTGAGACTGAGTGCTTCTACTACAAAGGGACTGGTCACTGGAAGCGGAACTGCCCCAAGTATTTGGCGGAGATGAAGGATGGCAAAGTGAAAGGTATATTTGATATACATGTTATTGATGTGTACCTTACTAATGCTCGCAGTGGTGCCTGGGTATTTGATACTGGTTCTGTTGCTAATATTTGCAACTCGAAACAGGGGCTATGGATTAAGCGAAGATTGGCTAAGGACGAGGTGATGATGCGTGTGGGAAATGGTTCCAAAGTTGATGTGATCACCGTCGGCACGCTACCTCTACATCTACCTTCGGGATTAGTTTTAGACCTAAATAATTGTTATTTGGTGCCAGCATTGAGCATGAACATTATATCTGGATCTTGTTTGATGTGAGATGGTTATTCATTTAAATCAGAGAATAATGGTTGTTCTATTTATATGGATAATATCTTTTATGGTCATGCACCCTTCATGAGTGGTCTGTTTTGACTAAATCTTGATAGTAGTGATACACATGTTCATAGTATTGAAGTCAAAAGATATAAGTTTAATAATGATAGTGCAACTTATTTCTAGCACTGTTGTTTAGGTCATATTGGTGTAAAGCGCATAAAGAAACTCCATGTTGATGGACTTTTGGAATCACTTGATTATGAATCACTTGATGCTTGTGAACCATGCCTCATGGGCAAGATGACTAAAACTCTGTTCTCCGCAACAATGGAGCGAGCAACAGACTTGTTGGAAATAATACATACTAATGTATGCGGTATGCTCGCGGTGGGTATCATTATTTTCTTAACTTCAGAGATGATTTAAGCAGATATGGGTATATATACTTGATGAAACATAAGTCTGAAAAATTTAAAAAATTCATAGAATTTCAAAGTGAAGTGGAAAATCATCGTAACAAGAAAATTAAGTTTCCATGATCTGATTGTGGAGGTGAATATTTGAGTTATGAGTTTGGTCTTCATTTGAAGCAATGCAGAATAGTTTCGCAACTCACGCCACCAGGAACACCACAACGTAATGGTGTGTCCGAACATCGTAACCGCACTTTATTAGATATGGTGCGATCTATGATGTCTCTCACTGATTTACCACTATCGTCTTGGGGCTATGCTTTAGAGACGGCTGCATTCATGTTAAATAGGGCACCATTAAAATCCGTTGAGACAACACCTTATGAATTGTGGTTTGGCAAGAAACCCAAGTTGTCGTTTCTTAAAGTTTGGGGCTGCGATGCTTATGCGAAAAAGCTTCAACCTGATAAGCTCGAACCCAAATCGGAGAAATGTGTCTTCATAGGATACCCAAAAGAGACTGTTGGGTACACCTTCTATCACAGGTCCGAAGGCAAGATATTCGTTGCTAAGAATGGATCCTTTCTAGAGAAGGAGTTTCTCTCGAAAGAAGTGAGTGGGAGGAAAATATAACTTGATGAGGTAATTGTACCTACTCTCTTATTGGAAAGTAGTTTATCACAGAAATCAGTTCCAGTGACTCCTACACCAGTAAGTGAGGAAGCTAATGATGATGATCATGAAACTTCTCATCAAGTTACTACCGAACCTCCTAGGTCAACCAGAGTAAGATCCGCACCAGAGTGGTACGGTAATCCTATTCTGGAGGTCATATTACTTGACCATGACGAACCTATGAACTATGAGGAAGTGGTGATGAGCTCAGATTCCACAAAATGGCTTGAGGCCATGAAATCTGAGATGGCATCCATGTATGAGAACAAAGTGTGGACTTTGGTTGACTTGCCTCATGACCGGCAAGCCATAGAGGATAAATGGATCTTCAAGAAGAAGACGGACGCTGATGGTAATATTACCGTCTACAAAGCTCGACTTGTTGCAAAAGGTTTTCGACAAGTTCAAGGAGTTGACTACGATGAGACCTTCTCACCTGTAGCAATGCTTAAGTCCATCCGAATCATGTTAGAAATTGCCGCATTTATGATTATGAAATTTGGCAAATGGATGTCAAAACTGCATTCCTTAATGGATATCTTAAAGAAGAATTGTATATGATGCAACCAGAAGATTTTGTCGATCCAAAAGGTGCTAACAAAGTGTGCAAGCTCCAGCGATCCATTTATGGACTGGTGCAAGCCTCTCGGAGTTGGAATATATGCTTTGATAGTGTGATCAAAGGATATGGTTTTATACAGACTTTTGGAGAAGCCTGTATTTACAAGAAAGTGAGTGGGAGCTCTATAGAATTTTTGATATTATGTGTGGATGAAATATTGTTGATCGGAAATGATACTGAATTTCTGAATAGCATAAAAGGATACTTGAATAAGAATTTTTCAATGAAATACCTTGGTGAAGCTGCTTATATATTGGGCATCAAGATCTATAGAGATAGATCAAGACGCTTAATTGGAATTTCACAAAGCACATACCTTGATAAAGTTTTGAAGAAGTTCAAAATGGATCAAGTAAAGAAAGGGTTCTTGCCTGTGTTACAAGGTGTGAAGTTGAGTCAGACTCAATGCCCGACCACTACAGAAGATAGAGAGAAAATGAAAGTCATTCCCTATGCTTCAGCCATAGGTTCTATCATGTATGCAATGTTGTGTACCAGACCTGATGTGTTCCTTGCTATTAGTTTAGCAGGGAGGTACCAAAGTAATCCAGGAGTGAATCATTGGACAGTGGTCAAGAACATCCTGAAATGCCTGTAAAGGACTAAGGATATGTTTCTCGTTTATGGAGGTGACAAAGAGCTCGTCGTAAATGGTTACATCGAGCAAGCTTTGACACTGATCCGGATGAGTCTGAGTCACAAACCGGATATGTATTTTTATTAAATGGTGGAGCTGTCACTTGGTGCAGTTCCAAGCAGAGCGGCGTGGCGGGATCTACATGTGAAGCGGAGTACATAGTTGCTTCGGAAGCAGCAAATGAAGGAGTCTGGATGAAGGAGTTCATATCTGATCTAGGTGTCATACCTAGTGCATCGGGTCCAATGAAAATATTTTGTGACAATACTGGTGCAATTGCCTTGGCAAAGGAATCCAGATTTCCCAAGAGAACCAAGCACAACAAGAGACGCTTCAATTCCATCCATGATCAAGTCAAGGAGGAAGACATAGAGATTTGCAAGATACATACGGATCTAAATGTTGCAGACCCATTGACTAAGCCTCTCTCACGAGCAAAGCATGATCAGCACCAAGACTCCATGGGTGTTAGAATCATTACAATGTAATCTAGATTATTGACTCTAGTGCAAGTGGGAGACTAAAGGAAATATGCCCTATAGGCAATAATAAAGTTTTTATTTATATTTCCTTATATCATGATAAATTTTTATTATTCATGCTAGAATTGTATTAACCGGAAACTTAGTACATGTGTGAATACATAGACAAACAGAGTGTCACTAGTATGCCTCTACTTGACTAGCTCGTTGATCAAAGATGGTTAAGTTTCCTAGCCATGGACAAAGAGTTATCATTTGATAAACAGGATGACATCATCAGATAATGATGTGATTGACTTGACCCATCCATTAGCTTAGCATGATGATCGTTTAGTTTGTTGGGTTGTCATAGCTTATACATGTTCCTATGACTATGAGATTATGCAACTCCCTAATACCGGAGGAACACTTAGTGTGCTATCAAACGTCACAACGTAATTGGGTGACTATAAAGATGCTCTACAGGTGTCTCCGATAGTGTTTGTTGGGTTGGCATAGATCGAGATTAGGATTTGTCACTCCGTGTATCGGAGAGGTATCTGTGGGCCCTCTCGGTAATGCACATCACTATAACCCTTGCAAGCAATGTAACTAATGAGTTAGTTACGGGATGTAGCATTACGGAAACGAGTAAAGAGACTTGATGGTAACGAGATTGAACTAAGTATTGAGATACCGACGATCGAATCTCGGGCAAGTAACATACCGATGACAAAGGGAACAACGTATGTTGTTATGCGGTTTGACTGATAAAGATCTTCGTAGAATATGTAGGAACCAATATGAACATCCAGGTCGCGCTGT
Organism: Triticum monococcum; assembly: GCA_034509565.1. NCBI lineage: Eukaryota > Viridiplantae > Streptophyta > Magnoliopsida > Poales > Poaceae > Triticum > Triticum monococcum. Next base: position 485,432,559 of record CM067843.1, read on the forward strand.
TAGTTATTTTCTGAAGATGAGTCTCGGTCATGTCTACATAGTTCTAGAACCCTTAGGGTTCGCACGCTTAACGTTCGATGACGATCGGTATTATGAGTTTATGTGTTTTGATGTACCGAAGGTAGTTCGGAGTCCCAGATGTGATCACGAACTCGAAATGGTTGAGACATAAATATTGACATATTGGACGGCTATATTCGGATACCGGAAGTGTTCCGGGTAGTTTCGGATAAAACTGGAGTGCCGGAGGGTTACCGGAACCCCCCGGGGAACTAATGGGCCTAGATGGGCCTTAGTGGAGAGAGAGGGAGGGGCGGCCATGGCAGGCCGCACGGCCCCTCCCCCTTGAGTCCGAATTGGACTAGGAGGGGGTGCCCCCCTTTTCCTTGCCCTCTCCCACTCCTTCCTTCCCCCTCCTAGTAGGACTAGGAAAGGATGAATCCTACTCCTACTAGGAAGAGGATTCCTCCTCTCCTTGGGCGCCCCAAGGGCCGGACGGCCTCCCCCCTTGCTCCTTTATATACGGGGGCAGGGGGCACCCTAGAACACACAAGTTGACATTGTTTAGCCGTGTGTGGTGCCCCCCTCCACCAAAATCCACCTCGATCATATCGTTGTAGTACTTAGGTGAAGCCCTGCGCCGGTAGCTTCATCATCACCGTCATCATGCCGTCGTGCTGATGAAACTCTCCCTCGACACTCAATAGGATCTAGAGTTCGCGGGACGTCACCGAGCTGAACGTGTGCAGATCGCGGAGGTGTCATATCCTCGGTGCTAGGATCGGTCGGATCGTAAAGATGTTCGACTACATCAACTGCGTTGTCATAACACTTCCGCTTACGGTCTACAAGGGTACGTGGACAACACTCTTCCCTCTCGTTACTATGCATCACCTAGATAGATCTTCCGTGTGCGTAGGAATTTTTTTGAAATTACTGCGTTCCCCAACAATTATCGCCTTGATGGTGGACGTAGGTTGCTAGTGTTATCCGGAAACCCTAGAAGCCACGTACTTAAAATTTGCCAAACCGATTAGAGGACATCTAACTTGGTTTTTTAGGTTGCACTTGATATGGTATAGCCCTCATCATAATAATGAGTTTATGTATGATATGGTTATATGTTGTAATGTTAAGTGGCTTGCGCGTCACAGTATGGCATGATGGTTGGAGCCAAAAGATTGTCATTTTAATGACCCGCGTGTCAACCTCACTATTTATTCGACGGAAGTAACACGAAGGACCCCGGAGCTTCACCACGCGCAAGAGAACAAAATTGTCGCCACAGGGGCAGTTTTGAAAATTGTCACCGCGGCAGCATTTTCAGAGAATTTTCATGAAGACCTCGGAGGACCATGGAGACGTTCCTGACGCCCAGGGCTATACCATATAGTGCTATTATGAATTGCCTGAGATGTTTATCCCTTTGTTGTTTGCACCTTTTGATATTGAAGTAGTCAATTATTAAGGTGATCTCTCACTTGAAAATATCAAGCAGTTAGTGCTCTTCCTAGTGTAGCAACCAACTATAGCACATAGCTTTTAGAACTGCTTCATGCTACCATGAGTACAAACAATGGGTGAAGTGTAAGGTGGGTGAAGTAATACCTCATAGTAGAAACACTCGGTTATCTTGAAGTTTTGGCAGAAGCGTTCTGAGCTCGGAGCACAAAGCATCAAAAGATGAACAAGAGTCATAAGGAGATATGATCGGCAAGTTTTGCCTACCGGTTGAAATTCACGTCATGAGTGAGGCTATCATCCATGGCTATGAATAAGATTAGGATCTTGAATCACTCACTTTCAGTTATGAGAGATATTTATTTGAGTGGGAGCACAAATATGTATTATTTAGTTTAATCACTACTGCAAATTAATTATGAACAATAATTGTGTAGTCTGCATTATAGTTATAGAATTATGGCCTGCTCCTCTTGAGCACTGCGTTGGTTTTCCCCGAAGAGGAAGGGATGATGCAGCAAAGTAGCGTAAGTATTTCCCTCAGTTTTTGAGAACCAAGGTATCAATCCAGTAGGAGGCTACGCGCGAGTCCTCCATACCTGCACAAAACAAATAAATCCTCGCAACCAACGCGAGTAGGGGTTGTCAATCCCTACACGGCCACTTACGAGAGTGAGATCTGATAGATATGATAAGATAATATTTTTGGTATTTTTGTGATGAAGATGCAAAGTAAAATAAAGGCAAAGTAAAAAAGCAAAGGAAATAACTAAGTAGTAGGAGATCAATATGATAAAGATAGACCCGGGGGCCATAGGTTTCACTAGTGGCTTCTCTCGAGAGCATAAGTATTCTATGGTGGGTGAACAAATTATTGTTGAGCAATAACAGAATTGAGCATAGTTATGAGAATATCTAGGTATGATCATGTATATAGGCATCACGTCCGAGACAAGTAGACCGACTCATGCCTGCATCTACTACTATTACTCCACTCATCGACCGCTATCCAGCATGCATCTAGAATATTAAGTTAAAAATAGAGTAACGCCTTAAGCAAGATGACATGATGTAGAGGGATAGACTCATGCAATATGATGAAAACCCCATCTTGTTATCCTCGATGGAAACAATACAATACGTGCCTTGCTGCCCCTACTGTCACTGGGAAAGGACACCGCAAGATTGAACCCAAAGCTAAGCACTTCTCCCATTGCAAGAAAGATCAATCTAGTAGGCCAAACCAAACTGATAATTCGAAGAGACTTGCAAAGATAACCAATCGTACATAAAAGAATTCAGAGAAGATTCAAATATTATTCATAGATAGACTTGATCATAAACCCACAATTCATTAGTCTCAACAAACACACCACAAAAAGAAGATTACATCGAATAGTTCTCCACAAGAGAGCGGGAGAACATTGTATTGAGATCCAAAAAGAGAGAAGAAGCCATCTAGCTAATAACTATGGACCCGTAGGTCTGAGGTAAACTACTCACACTTCGTCGGAGAGGCTATGGTGTTGATGTAGAAGCTCTCCATGATCGATGCCCCCTCCGGCGGAGCTCTGGAACAGGCCCCAAGATGGGATCTCGTGGATACAGAAAGTTGCGGTGGTGGAATTAGGTTTTTGGCTCCGTATCTGATCGTTTGGGGGTATGTAGGTATATATAGGAGGAAGGAGTACGTCGGTGGAGCAACAGGGGGCCCACGACGGTGGAGGGCGCGCCTGGGGGGGGGGGGGGTAGGCGCGCCCCCTACCTCGTGGCCTCCTCTTTTGTGTCTTGACGTAGGGTCCAAGTCCCCCGGGTCTTATTCGTTGCGAAAAGCACGTTCCCAAAGGTTTCATTCCGTTTGGACTCCGGTTGATATTCCTTTTCTTCGAAACCCTAAAACAGGCAAAAAACAGCAATTCTGGGCTGGGCCTCCGGTTAATAGGTTAGTCCCAAAAATAATATAAAAGTGGATAATAAAGCCCAATAATGTCCAAAACATTAGATAATATAGCATGGAGCAATCAAAAATTATAGATACGTTGGAGACGTATCAAGCATCCCCAAGCTTAATTCCTGCTCGTCCTTGAGTAGGTAAATGATAAAAACAGAATTTTTAATGCGGAGTGCTACTTGGCATAATTTTAATGTAATTCTTCTTAATTGTGGTATGAATATTCAGATTCAAGACAAAAGTTTAATATTGACATAAAAATAATAATACTTCAATCATACTAACAAAGCAATTATGTCTTCTCAAAATAACATGGCCAAAAAAAGTTATCCCTACAAAATCATATAGTCTGGCTATGCTCCATCTTCACCACACAAAATATTTAAATCATGCACAACCTCGATGACAAGCCAAGCAATTGTTTCATACTTTTGACATTCTCAAAACTTTTTCAATTTTCACGCAATACATGATCGTGAGCCATGGACATATCACTTGTAGGTGGAATAGAATGGTGGTTGTGGAGAAGACAAAAAGGGGAAGATAGTCTCACATCAACTAGGCGTATGAACAGGCTATGGAGATGCCCATCAATAGATATCAATGTGAGTGAGTAGGGATTGCCATGCAACGGATGCACTAGAGCTATAAGTATATGAAAGCTCCAAAAGAAACTAAGTGGGTGTGCATCCAACTTGCTTGTTCATGAAGACCTAGGGCAATTTGAGGAAGCCCATCAGTGGAATATACAAGCCAAGTTCTATAATGAAAAATTCCCACTAGTATATGAAAGTGATAACATGAGAGACTCTCTACTATGAATATCATGGTGCTACTTTGAAGCACAAGTGTGGTAAAAGGATAGTAACATTATCCCTTCTCTCTTTTTCTCTCATATTTTTTTTATTTGGACCTTTTCTCTTTTTTTATGGCCTCTTTTCTTTTTTTCGTACGGAGTCTCATCCCGACTTGTGGGGGAATCATAGTCTCCATCATCCTTTCCTCACTGGGACAATGCTCTAATAATGATGATCATCACACTTTTATTTTTCTTACAACTCAAGAATTACAACTCGATACTTAGAACAAAATATGACTCTATATGAATGCCTCCGGCGGTGTACCGGGATGCAATGACTCATGAGTGACATGTATGAAAGAATTATGAATAGTGGCTTTGCCACAAATACGATGTCAACTACATGATCATGCTAAGCAATATGACAATGATGGAGTGTGTCATAATAAACGGAATGGTGGAAAGTTGCATGGCAATATATCTCGGAATGGCTATGGAAATGCCATAATAGGTAGGTATGGTGGCTGTTTTGAGGAAGGTATATGGTGGGTGTATGATACCGGCGAAAGGTGCGCAGTATTAGAGAGGCTAACAAAGGTGGAAGGGTGAGAATGTGTATAATCCATGGACTCAACATTAGTCATAAAGAACTCATATACTTATTGTAAAAATCTACAAGTTATCAAAGCAAAGTATTACGCGCATGCTCCTAGGAGGATAGATTGGTAGGAAAAGACTATCGCTCATCCCCGACCGCCACTCATAAGGAAGACAATCAAAAAATAAATCATGCTCCGACTTCATCACATAACGGTTCACCATACGTGCATGCTACGGGAATCACAAACTTAAACACAAGTATTTCTAAAATTCACAACTACTCAACTAGCACAACTTTAATATCACCATCTTCATATCTCAAAACAATTATCAAGCATCGAACTTCTCATAGTATTCAACACACTCATCAGAAAGTTTTATTATTAATCTTGTATACCAAGCATATTAGGATTTTAAGCAAATTACCATGCTATTTAAGACTCTCAAAATAATCTAAGTGAAGCATGAGAGATCAATAGTTTCTATAAAACAAATCCACCACCGTGCTCTAAAAGATATAAGTGAAGCACTAGAGCAAAACTATATAACTCAAAAGATATAAGCGAAGCACATAGAGTATTATCAAAAATTTCAAATCATGTATGGCTCACTCAAAAGGTATTTACAGCAAGGATGATTGTGGTAAACTAAAAAGTAAAGACTCAAATCATACAAGACGCTCCAAGCAAAACACATATCATGTGGCGAATAAAAATATAGCTCCAAGTTAAGTTACCGATAGAAGTAGACGAAAGAGGGGATGCCTTCTGGGGCATCCCCAAGCTTTGGCTTTTAGGTGCCCTTAGATTATATTGGGGGTTCCATGGGCATCCCCAAGCTTAGGCTCTTGCCACTCCTTGTTCCATAATCCATCAAATCTTTATCAAAAACTTGAAAACTTCACAACACAAAACTTAAAGTAGAAAATCTCATGAGCTCCGTTAACGAACGAAAATAAAAGACCACTTAAAGGTACTGTAATGAACTCATTCTTTATTTATATTGGTGCTATACCTACCGTATTCCAACTTCTCTATGGTTTATAAACTATTTTACTAGCCATAGATTCATCAAAATAAGCAAACAGAATTTGTCAAAAACAGAACAGTCTGTAGTAATCTGTAGCTAGCGCAAGATCTGGAACCCCAAAAATTATAAAATAAATTTCTGGACGTGAGGAATTTATGTATTAATTATATTCAAAAAGAATTAACTAAATAGCATTTTTAAAATAAAAATGGAAGCAGTTCTCGTGAGTGCTAAAGTTTCTGTTTTTTACAGCAAGTGTAACAAGACTTTCCCCAAGTCTTCCCAACGGTTCTACTTGGCACAAACACTAATTAAACACAAAAAAACACAACCAAAACAGATGCTAGATAAATTATTTATTACTAAACAGGATCAAAAAGCAAGGAATAAAAATAAAATTGGGTTGCCTCCCAACAAGCGCTATCGTTTAACGCCCCTAGCTAGGCATAACAAGCAAGGATAGATCTAGGTATTGCCATCTTTGGTAGGCAATACATAAGTGGCTCTCATAATAGATTCATAAGGTAATTTAAGTTTCTTTCTAGGAAAGTGTTCCATGCCTTTCCTTAATGGAAATTGGAATCTAATATTTTCTTCCTTCATATCAATAATTGCACCAATCGTTCTAAGGAAAGGTCTACCAAGAATAATAGGACATGAAGGATTGCAATCTATGTCAAGAACAATAAAATCTATGGGCAAATAATTCCTATTTGCAACAATAAGAACATCATTAATTCTTCCCATAGGTTTCTTAATAGTGGAATCCGCAAGGTGCAAGTTTAGAGAGCAATCATCAAAATCACGGAAACCTAACAAATCACACAAAGTCTTTGGAATCATGGAAACACTAGCACCCAAATCAAATAAAGCATAGCATTCATGATATTTAATTTTAATTTTAATAATTGTTCCCACTCATCATAAAGCTTTCTAGGGATAGAAACTTCCAATTCAAGTTTTTCTTCATAAGATTGCATCAAGGCATCAACGATATGTTTAGTAAACGCTTTATTTTGACTATAATCATGAGGAGAATTTATCAAGGATTGTAACAAGGAAATACAATCAATCAAAGAGAAATTTTCATAGTTAAATTCCTTGAAATCCATAATAGTGGGTTTAGCAACATCTAGGGTTTTAATTTCTTCAATCCCACTTTTATCAATTTTAGCATCAAGATCAAAAAATTCTGAATTCTTGGAACGCCTTCTAGGTAAAGGTGGATCATATTCAGTCCCATCATTATCAATATTCATATTGCAAAACAAAGATTTAATATGGGACATATCAATAACTTTTAGATCTTCATCTTCATTTTCATAAGAACTAGAAGAACACGCTCTTATAAAGGCATCTTTCTTAGCACGCATCCTAGCGGTTCTTTATTTGCACTCATCAATGAAAATTCTCATGGCTTTGAGAGACTCATTGACATCATGCTTAGGTGGAATAGATCTAAGTTTCAAAGAATCAACATCAAGAGTAATTCTATCAACGTTCCTAGCCAAATCATCAATGTTAAGAAATTTTTCTTCAATCAAAGCATTGAAATTCTTTTGCGAAGTAATAAATTCTTTAATATTAGATTCAAAATCAGAGGGCATCTTATTATAATTTCCATAAGAATTGTTGTAGGAATTACCATAATTATTAGAGGGATTACTAGGATAATGTCTAGGGTTGAAATTTCCTCTATACGCGTTGTTACCAAAATTGTTCCTACCAACAAAATTCACATCCATAGATTCATTATTATTCTCAATCAAAGTAGACAAGGGCATATCATTAGGATCAGAAGAAACACTCTTATTAGCAAATAATTTCATAAGTTCATCCATCTTTCCACTCAAAACATTAATTTCTTCTATCGCATGCACCTTTTTTATTAGTAGATCTTTCACTTTAGGAGTTTAGTAGCTTCTCCTAAAGTGATTTCCATAAAAGTGCCTCCCGCGGCTGAATCTAAAAGATTTCTAGAAGCAAATTTCAATCCGGCATAAAAATTTGGTATAAGCATCCACAAATTTAAACCATGAGTAGGGCAATTACGTATCATTAGTTTCATTCTCTCCCAAGCTTGTGCAACATGTTCATGATCAAGTTGCTTAAAATTCATAATATTGTTTCTAAGAGAGATGATCTTAGCGGGAGGAAACTACTTAGAGATAAAAGCATCTTTGCACTTATTCCATGAATCAATACTATTTTTAGGCAAAGACAAAAACCAACCTTTAGCACGATCTCTAAGCGAAAAAGGAAATAGCTTCAATTTAACAATATCATTATCCACATATTTATTCTTTTGCATATCACACAAATAAACGAAGCTATTTAGATGGGTAGCAGCATCTTCACTAGGAAAGCCGGAAAATGGATCTTTCATGACAAGATTCAGCAAAACAGTATTAATTTCACAAGATTCAGCATCAGTAAGAGGAGCAATCGGAGTGCTAATAAAATCATTGTTGTTGGTATTGGTGAAGTCACATAGTTTAGTATTATCTTGAGCCATCGTGATAAGCAAGCAACTAACACACAAGCAAACAAAAAGCAAGCGGGCAAAAATACGAAAATAGAGAAGGAGAGGGAGGATAGAGAGAGGGCGAATAAAACGGCAAGGGTGAAGTGGAGGAGAGGAAAATGAGAGGCAAATGGCAAATAATGTAATGCGGGAGATAAGGGTATGTGATGGGTACTTGGTATGTTGACTTTTGCGTAGACCTCCTCGGCAACGGCGCCAGAAATCCTTCTTGCTACCTCTTGAGCACTGCATTGGTTTCCCCGAAGAGGAAGGGATGATGCAGCAAAGTAGCGTAAGTATTTCCCTCAGTTTTTGAGAACCAAGGTATAAATCCAGTAGGAGGCTACGCGCGAGTCCCCCGTACCTGCACAAAACAAATAAATCCTCGCAACCAACACGAATAGGGGTTGTCAATCCCTACACTGCCACTTACGAGAGTGAGATCTGATAGATATGATAAGATAATATTTTTGGTATTTTTGTGATAAAGATGCAAAGTAAAATAAAGGAAAAGTAAAAAAGCAAAGGAAATAACTAAGTAGTAGGAGATCAATATGATAAAGATAGACCCGGGGGCCATAGGTTTCACTAGTGGCTTCTCCCGAGAACATAAGTATTCTACAGTGGGTGAACAAATTACTGTTGAGCAATTGACAGAATTGAGCATAGTTATGAGAATATCTAGGTATGATCATGTATATAGGCATCACGTCCGAGACAAGTAGACCGACTCCTGCCTGCATCTACTACTATTACTCCACTCATCGACCGCTATCCAGCATGCATCTAGAGTATTAAGTAAAAAATGGAGTAACGCCTTAAGCAAGATGACATGATGTAGAGGCATAGACTCATGCAATATGATGAAAACCCCATCTTATTATCCTCGATGGAAACAATACAATACGTGCCTTGCTGCCCCTACTGTCACTGGGAAAGGACACCGCAAGATTGAACCCAAAGCTAAGCACTTCTCCCATTGCAAGAAAGATCAATCTAGTAGGCCAAACCAAACTGATAATTCAAAGAGACTTGCAAAGATAACCAATCATAAATAAAAGAATTCAGAGAAGATTCAAACATTATTCATAGATAGACTTGATCATAAACCCACAATTCAACGGTCTCAACAAACACACCGTAAAAAGAAGATTACATCGAATAGTTCTCCACAAGAGAGGGGGAGAACATTGTATTGAGATCCAAAAAGAGAGAAGAAGCCATCTAGCTAATAACTATGGACCCATAGGTCTGAGGTAAACTACTCACACTTCATCGGAGAGGCTATGGTGTTGATGTAGAAGCCCTCCGTGATCGATGCCCCCTCCGGCGGAGCTCCGGAACAGGCCCCAAGATGGGATCTCGTGGATACAGAAAGTTGCGGCGGTGGAATTAGGTTTTTGTCTCCGTATCTGATCGTTTGGGGGTACGTAGGTATATATAGGAGGAAGGAGTACGTCGGTGGAGCAACAGGGGGCCCACGAGGATGGAGGGCGCGCTTGGGGGGGGGGGGGGGGGGGGGTAGGCGCGCCCCCTACCTCGTGGCCTCCTCTTTTGTGTCTTGACGTAGGGTCGAAGTCTCCCGGGTCTTGTTCGTTGAGAAAATCACGTTCCCTAAGGTTTCATTCCATTTGAACTCCGTTTGATATTCCTTTTCTTCGAAACCCTAAAACAGGCAAAAAATAGCAATTCTGGGTTGGGCCTTCGGTTAATAGGTTAGTCCCAAAAATAATATAAAAGTGGATAATAAAGCCCAATAATGTCCAAAACAGTAGATAATATAGCATGGAGCAATCAAAAATTATAGATACGTTGGAGACGTATCATGGCCCACGGTTCCACTTTTGCTCTTGAAATTGATTAATTGTTATTTATCTGGTTGAATTTTTATGATTGAGAGGATCGTCCTCTAAATTGCCAAGAAGGATTTTTTTTCTACTGCATACTAGCAATACTTTTATGCTATGGATGACGAGACTCACGTCTTACGATCCAAAAGGCTAAAATTACATTACGGTTTGCTTGCTTCCGAGAAACCCGAACTTCAAAAAGTTTGGGATAGTTATGTGATATTCTTGGAACTGAAAATTGTTTTCAGAAACAAACAAATGTCGAAACATATGTGATATCTAAAGAAGTGTTTTGTTTGGAAGTTCTAGTGAAGTGTTCAACTATGTTTGAGACTGAAATACATAAGATCTGGAAGAACGTCAAGCATGTGTTGATGGTGAGAACTTAAATATAAGGAACAATTCCAAAGGATGTAGTAAGTCTTACATGCCTAGGGAAGTTCGGGGCTCATGCCACTCTTAAAATTATATGCTTCTTCTATTAAGTAGGAGAAATATCTCTACTTTTATAAAAAGCATACTTGGTGATGATGGTGTGCCTGCCATCCTGCAATATAGGCCGCCCGATCTATATCTAACGGATAGGAAGGAAACTATGACAATTTACCCGCACTCCTCTCCACATTTGTAGATAAGACCTTCCCTCGTTCATCCTTTTTCTCCCACAAGATTAACTACTTATACAAATGCATCTTGATATTCCATGCAACGCACGTGCATCTTGCTAGTTGGAAGTAAAACTATAAGAAGTATAAAGGCAAAAAGAAAAGAAGACTAGAATGTCCAGCTCAGGTATGAATGTCATACAATTTATAAGATGTAGAGAAAGTTAGCCAAGTAAAGTGTAATTCTTGAGAATTCTGATTAAATTGTCAAACGCTAATTCTTTGATATTGTGGTTAAAAGTTGATCACAAGGATACACACTCGATTGCATGTTGTTGCAAATCAATGCAAGAACTACTACAACCTAATGACCAACAAATAATGTGGTTAAAATATCCGATGGAAACTTTGTAAAAGTTATGATACTTTTTCATCAACATATTACCTCTGTATTTATGGTCATAATTCATTTTAGAGTTTTGTACACTCTAGCCATTGCATAGAAGTTGCAAGGAGATTGTTCATGAGAGAACAATAGGTGTTCGATGTAATGAACAAAAGGCCATAATCCTATTATAAATAGGATGTATGTTATGAATATTGATAATAATATGGAACATCCATAACACTGACGCTAGATGTCACACTACTAAAACAATACCGCATATGTGTGGCACTACATTTAGTCACATTGGATAAACCGGCATGGATTAATTCCATAGTGATGGATTTTGAAGTCATCTGATTATGAATCATCAGACACTTGCAACTTTCGTCCAAATAGTGAAGTAAAAATACCTTTTGTGGGCCAAGAACGAGCAACAAAATAATTGGAAACATGCATATTGATCTGTGTAGTCTAATAAGTGTTGTTGCAAGTAGTCGATTTTTGTGTCTTCAAAGGATGACTCAATGAAACATAAATCAGGATTCTTTGAAATGTTTCAAAAGATTTTCAGAATGAAGTAGAAATTATTGTGTCAAGAAAAGTTATGTTTCTACAATTGGATTGTACTCCCTCCGTCCCAAAATTCTTGTTTTAGATTTGTCTAGATACGGATGAATCTAATACTAAAACGTGACTTGATACATCCGTATTTAGACAAATCTAAGAAAAGAATTTTGGTACGGAGGGAGTAGAAAGGAATATTTGAGTCACAAGTTTAGCGATTGCATGATGAGTTGTGAATAACTCAAGGAATTGACTATGACGAGATTATCTCATCATAGCAATACTTAAAGTCAGTTCAGGTTAAACTAGCAATTACTAAATATTTCAAATATGAGATATAATAGATGGATGTCAAAATTATTTCCATGAGATGGAAATAGAACCAACATTGTATCTGGGATACAGTCAAAGGTAATTTTGTCAATCCAGAGGATGCTAGTAAGTGTGCAAACTTCAAGAGATCCTATAATGGACTGAAGCAAGCATAATGGAGTTGGAATTTTTGTTCTGATGAAATGGTCAAATAATTTGTTTTCATCGAGGAAATCAAAGATGCTTGAAAGTAAGTGGGAGCATGATAATATTTCTAAACACTATGTGTGCATGACACATTGTTGATTGGAAATTTTATAAATTTCTTGACACATATTAAGACTTTATTTAAACTAGTTTTTCAGTAAAGTACTAAGGCAATATAGTCTTGGAATTAGGCATAACAGTCCATGGAGATAGTATTGTCTAATCGGGCTTACCCAAAATACATATTGACAAGATACTAAAGCAATTTAGTATGAAAAATGACAAGAAGAGTTTCTTGTCGAAGTCACATGGAAGGAGTTTTAAGCAAAATATCAGTATCCTAAAATACTGATGAGAAAAATACATGATTTCAATCACACTTTTGTTAATTATATTCCATGGTATGTAAACAACCAGATATGTCCAGTACTCCAAGTAAGTTGCAAGTAAAAATTGCCAGTATGGTCAAATTGTTGATCATTGGACAACAATGGAATTGTGTAATTAACGACATGTTTATCACATACCGAAGAAAATGAAGAGATTGTTATAAAGAGTTACATCAATACATGCTCGTTGTAAGTAGTACATCGACAAAAATCTTCATCAATGCTCCAAGCGATTTTCAATTTCAATTAAATGATTTATGGTGGCACAGTAAGTTGGAATTGGTCCAATAAAGTTATTGTGGTGAATTGTATAACAAAAGGCTGAGTATATTGTCACTTTAGAAGCAACAATGGAGGGTGATGAATCAAAGGTTCATTTATGAGCTTGGTATTGATACGTCTCGAATGTATCTATAATTTTTTATTACTCCATGCTATATTATCTAATGTTTTGGACATTATTGGGCTTTATTATCCACTTTTATATTATTTGTGGGACTAACCTATTAACCGGAGGCCCAACCCAAAATTGTTGTTTTTGCCTATTTTAGGGTTTCGAAGAAAAGGAATATCAAACGGAGTCCAAACGGAATGAAACCTTCGGGAACGTGATTTTCTCACCGAACCTGATCTAGGAGACTTGGACCCTACGTAAAAAATAAAGGAGGAGGCCACGAGGTAGGGGGCGCGCCTACCCCCCCCCCTCCCTAGGCGCGCCCTCCACCCCCGTGGGCCCCCTGTTGCTCCACCGACGTACTCCTTCCTCCTATATACACCTATGTACCCCCAAATGATTAGAGACGGAGCCAAAACCCTAATTCCACCGCCGTAACTTTCTGTATCCATGAGATCCCATCTTGGGGCCTGTTCTGGAGCTCCGCCGGAGGGGGCATCCATCACGGAGGGCTTCTACATCACCACCATAGCCCCTCTGATGAAGTGTGAGTAGTTTACCTCAGACCTTCGGGTCCATAGTTATTAGCTAGATGGCTTCTTCTCTCTTTTTGGATCACAATACAATGTTCTCCCCCTCTCTTGTGGAGATCTATTCGATGTAATCTTCATTTTGCGGTGTGTTTGTTGAGACCGATGAATTGTGGGTTTATGATCAAGATTATCTATGAACAATATTTGAATCTTCTCTGAATTCTTTTATGTATGATTGGTTATCTTTGCAAGTCTCTTCGAATTATCAGTTTGGTTTGGCCTACTAGATTGATCTTTCTTGCAATGGGAGAAGTGCTTAGCTTTGGGTTTAATCTTGCGGTGTCCTTTCCCAGTGACAGTAGGGGCAGCAAGGCACGTATTATATTGTTGCCATCGAGGATAACAAGATGGGGTTTTTATCATATTGCATGAATTTATCCTTCTACATCATGTCATCTTGCTTAAGGCGTTACTCTGTTTTCATGAACTTAATACTCTAGATGCATGCTGGATAGCGGTCGATGAGTGGAGTAATAGTAGTAGATGCAGGAAGGAGTCGGTCTACTTGTCTTGGACGTGATGCCTATATACATGATCATACCTAGATATTCTCATAACTATGCTCAATTCTGTCAATTGCTCAACAGTAATTCGTTCACCCACTGTAGAATAGTTATGCTCTTGAGAGAAGCCACTAGTGAAACCTATGGCCCCCGGGTCTATCTTCATCATATTAATCCTCCAATTCTTAGTTATTTCCTTTGCTTTTTACTTTGCTTTTATTTTACTTTGCATCTTTATCACAAAAACATCAAAAATACTATCCTATCATATCTATCAGATCTCACTCTCGTAAGTGACCGTGAAGGGATTGACAACCCCTTATCGCATTGGTTGCGAGGAGTTACTTGCTTTGTGCAGGTACGAGGGACTCGCGCATAGCCTCCTACTGGATTGATACCTTGGTTCTCAAAAACTGAGGGAAATACGTATGCTACTTTGCTGCATCATCCTTTCCTCTTCAAGGAAATCCAATGCAGTGCTCAAGAGGTAGCAGGTATGGTTTCTAAATGATTGTGCCAATGGAACATTGTTCTTAATAGTGGTTCCATCGCTCAGTCTAAGGAATCAAATGTCCTACCAGTGATTCAATACATACAAATTCAGTTTCTACATAAATAAGAATTCGTGTGAAAGCATAATAGATGTATAGAAATGCAAATGATACATGCGGATCTGAAGTTGTCAAGATCTAATAGGATGAAGGCTATACCACAAGCAAAGCATGGAAAAACACCGGATTACCATTGGTGTAAAAGAAAATGTGCTAACTAGCTTATTGACTCAAGTGCATGTGGGAGTTTGTTGGAAATATTCCCTAGAGGTGATAATATTTTATTATTATATTTTTCATGTTCATAGTTAAGATTTCATATTATATGCTATAACTGCTATGATCTTGGACTATCCGATTCAGTGGAAAACTCATATGCACGTGTAGAATGTTAAACGATAAAAATATGGTTCCTAGTCTCGCCTCTAAGACTAGCTCAAGTGTTGTTGGTGACCATATTTTCCGGATCTTAGGATATTAAGCGTAACAATAGTCCTAAAACAACTTTGAGAATATGACGTTGGAAGAACGATCATATTGAATCGACCCAAACTTGTTTGTTATACTTTGAGATACAATCGTTACAAGTCAATTGCTATAGCACATATAGTTAATATGTGATTTAGTTACTTAGGCGCATGAGAGTACGTAGTTATTTCTTATTGTACGATGAACTTTGGGGTTGCTCAAACGTCATCTGTAACACGGTGATCATAACGACAACTTACATGTTCATCAGAAAGATTGACAAGGGACTAGCTATATAGCTCGAGAGTCGGATTTGCTCCTTCGTTGAGGGAGAGATATTCTTAGGGCCCTCTCCGTTTGATGGCATCCATCATCATCTAGCCAGACACAAGTCAGTATGTCACGGGGATGCCAGAACATGTCAGTGAGAAAGAAGAACAAAACCGGTAACGAGAAGACCGGTATAGTGAGCTTGTGTATGACTCAAGAGGATACCGAGATATCTCACCTCGGCTTATGTAAAGTATCATGAAGCAAAGGGAATAACACATGATAACCAAAGCTTCACTCGAATGTCATTCGTGTACTCATAGGGATCGATATGTATGTCCACGGTTCCTCTATCGGGCATTGAAAGAAAGGGGTTTTGTTCATGTTTATGTTTTACCGACCCTACAGGGTCACAAGATTAAGGTATCATGATATTATGAGTGTTAATAGGACAGGGTAATGAGAAAATATTTAAGAAATAATTTCAATAATATTCAAAATAGTTTCGAGAGGAACCGAAAGCATTTCGGGGTCACCGGAAGGGTTTCGGGGTTTGCCGAGCAATACCGGGTATTACCGATAAATTATATATAGGTGGAAATAGTTTATAATTATGTTAAATTAATATTAAAATGCTCTATATATGATTAGGAAGCTTTTATATTTATTTAAATATCAATGGGGTTAAAAAAAGCCAAGTGGTGGAAAGCATATTGGGCCACTTGGGCCCAATAGGGGAAGCACCCTCTTTTCCTCATGGATAAGGAAGGGGGAGGCCGAATTGGAGGGGGGCTCCCCTCCTCATCGCCGACCAAGAGGATAAAACCTCCCCATCCCCCTCCTCCAACCTATATATACTAGAGGTTTTGGCACTTCTGAATACAGAAGTTTTGGAGCCTCCTCTAGTTCTATAGTCCTAGTTCTAGTTAATCCTACTTGATCTAATTAGAAGTAGACCTAGATCCTCTAACCCTCATAATTAGAAGGACGGTGTGGTTCTAATGTCCTCCCTCTAATTCTCCGGTGATGATTAGCTCTGGATAGCGAAGCGCTGCCAGATTATGAAGACCGTACGCTTGCAATTTGTAGAGAGGTCGTTCTTTCGGTCTCGGGATCGTTCATCAATGGTTCGAGGGACTCTAAGTACGATCTACACTGACTTGTCTTCTTCCGTTGTAACTCGGAGTTGGTAACGATCCGATCCAAACCGTTATTGCATCTTCATGGTGTTCCTGGTTGATCTAGGGCGAATTTTTTTCTACTATGTTTTCCAACAAGATTATCATAATCCATGGCAATGCCAAACACATCCTAGGAAACTAAGAAATTTTGCCACACCACAATTGTTTGCAACAAACACTAGCCACACATTGTGGCTACAAACCAAACATACTCTAAGGCACATGTACACATTGCTTTGGAGACACAATTGATCGCATGGTGACACAGTGATTTTTCATGGAAATTAAATTGTATGTGTTTCTACGAATTTCATGTGTTTCGAGCAAGCCTTAATGTCTATATGTTACTATCTTTATTGATGCTAAGTGCATGTGGTTGGCCCACTGCATAGTATCTGAGGTGGCAGCTTCAACTGAAGATTCAACCAGCGGCGAGGGCATGAATCAGACACCTAATAAAGATTTGTGAGTGTATTAATTTATCTTCCTTTCGATTAATTGATGAAATCATGTTTTTAGTAGGTCACATATGCCATGTTTTTTCTTAAATCGTATACTCCCTTCATCCGAATATAGGGTCTAATGTGTAATTCAAGATTTACCTTGAACATCATTTAAACCAATAATGTATGATATATGTGTTACAACAAGTATACTGTTGAACTTGAATTTGAAAGGAGTTTAAGGTACAATTTTTATAACATGTACCTAATATATCTGGGTAGAGGGAGTAAATGGTTTAGTTGCCTCTGTAGCAGTTGTACTTTACGGTGAAAGCAACTGCTAAAGCATTTAGCCCACTATTTAAAACTTCTGTGCACAAGTTAGTGGCCACCTAGGAGTGTTTGCTAAAAAATTCTTAGCACTTACTTTGATAAAAATGTAAGTTATTTTAGCGTTACAATTTGATGTAAAATTTACTAGTGGTGTTGCTACATCTAAGATCTTGTAATGTCAATTCATTTGAACAGTTGCTTTTTTCCCCTAGCTCTCGTGGCTAGGGTTTCTCTCCTCTGAGGTGACTCGTCCTCTCAGAGTCATATACCCGATCCCGGCAAGTACCGCATGAGTGTTCCCTGGGCTTCTGTGTCTCGCTCGCGATGGCGTCCTCCTCGAATGCAAACTCAGTGACTAATAACGGTGGTGGTGGCCGCAGATCCCAATCTGGAGAATTTCTTCGACCAACTGGATCTCAATGAGGAAGAATTTGATGATGTGGAGATCGATGAAGAGGACCCGGAGATCAAGGAAAGCGTCCGTTGGCTAGCCCTAGCTAGGGTTCATACCAACAAAACCTTTTCTTCATCAGCCTTCTACAAGGAGATGAGGGCGGCTTGGAACCCTGCGCAGGGTGTTAGATTCCGGCCGGTCGGGCCAAACAGATTCGTCGTCCAGGCCTCATGCTTGGGGGACTGGGAACGGATCATGAAACAAGGCCCATGGTTATTCCGCAACATGGCGATGCTGCTATGCATGTACGATGGATTCAGTCGGGCTAAAGACGTGGTGTTTGATCACATGCCAATATGGCTTCATATTCACAAGCTCGTGGACCCCTATTGCAAGGAACACATTATCGAGAAGCTGTTGAAGGGTGCAGGGGAGATCTTGGAGATGTGGCTGAACGGGAACATGAGAGGTGAGTATGTGTGGATTAGGGTGAATCACAACATTAAACACCCCCTTACTAAGTTCGTCAGTATTGTGCGAGCAAGGGAGCGACAAGTGTACCTTGTTCGATATGAAAAACTTGCTCGTTTTTTCAAGGTGTGTGGGCTGATAAGCCATGATCATAAGGAGTATGGTCTGGGTATACATGATAAGAAACAGATGAAGTTCGGGGACTGGCTGTACGCGGAGGGGCCGTCCAGCCAGGACAAGGCGCTGCGGTGAACAGGCAATCCGGCCCCCACCCCTCGGGTAAGGCGGGGAGCCCATCTGCTTTGGCTCCAAGGGAGAAGAGTACAAACCCAGAAACCCTAGGCACGACGACAAGCCCTCTGAAGCAGGTTGCTACCAGAATGGAGGTGGACAAGGATGCAAAAAAGGCTGAATATGGACGCTATTGAGGCGGGGTTTAATAGTGCCTCGGGAGCTCCTATAGCTTTGCTAGCTCTCACCAATGGGAGTGGGGTGGATTCGTGAGAATAACTCGCCAGCGAGCAGTGATTCAAGAAAAAAGCGGCCGAAAATTTCGAAGGACGGTGACAATAATGAGATATCGGCAGCCTCCCTCGAGGAGGACCGCTGGATGCAATGAATATTGTCTTGGAACTACCGGGGGGAACCGTCGGACAGCTCGTGAGATTTTGGCCCTCTCAAAAGCCAACAACCCCAAGCTAGTCTTTCTATGTGAGACTAGGCAGGATTCAGCTAAGGTGGATAAGTTAAAGTGGCGGCTCGGTTTAAAGGGCTACCACGGTGTTAGGAGTGATGGACGGAGTGGCGGACTAGCTCTGTTTTCGTGTTCAGGATGGTGGTTATGATGTTCTATGGAGAGGCACATTTGTATATGGGGAGCCGAGGGTGGAAAATCGACAGCGTATGTGGGATCATCTCTGCCGTTTGTGCTTAGTTTTGCGAGAGCCATGGGTTGTCTGTGGGGACTTCAATGAAGCACTCTGGCAGCATGATCACCTCTCAAGAACCACGAGTGCAGAGGCACAAATGGCAGCATTTAGAGACTGTTTACAGACTTGCAAGCTGGAGGACCTCGGGTTCTCCGGTCTACCTTTCACATACAATAATGGCCAGGCCGGGTATCGTAATGTACAAGTTCACCTTGATCAAGCTGTTGTGGACGAAGCCCTACGTGATATCTTTCCGGCGGCTCGGGTGCGGCATCTTGCCACTTCCTGTTCGGATCATACTCCTCTTCTCATTAACTTGGAAGGGGTGCAGGAGCCGAGACGTCGAGCATCAATACCGAGATATGAGATCATGTGGGAGCGGGACATCAAACTCCCCACTATTATCAACGATGCCTGGGCTAAGCATCGGCCAGCAGGTAATCTGGGCTCTGCCGCGCTTTCTTTGAAAGAGGTAATGAAGGACCTACGGCGGTGGAGTATAGCAAATTTTGGTAATGTTCTAAAGGAGATTGAAACCTTGCGTAGTTAGTTGGAGGAGCTGCAACTCGCGGGTGCGGAATATACACTGGTTCGGGCTAAGCTGAACCAACTAGATGAGCTTCTTTATAGAGAGGAGATGCTTTGGCTCCAACGGTCTCGCATTGAATGGTTGGAGGAAGGGGAGCGCAATACCAAGTACCTTCACCACCGTGCAGTTTAGCGCGCTCGCCGAAACCATATCCAGAGACTGTTGAAGGCCGACAGGTCGTGGTGCAACGCTCCGTCTGATGTGGAGAGGATGGCAAACTCCTATTTCAAGGAGATATTCACAAGGGATCCTACCCTGGACCCAAATGAGGTGTTGGATAGCATTGCACCTAAAGTTACTGAAGAGATGAATGAAGCATTATGTAGACCCTATGCGGAGGAGGAAATATCCAATGCATTATTCCAGATCGGGTCATTGAAGGTGTCGGGCTGTGATGGATTTCCGGACAGGTTTTATCAACAAAATTGGGTTGTTCTTCAGAAGGAAATCATGGCAGCAGTTCAGGATTTCTTCATCACCGGGATTATGCCAGAGTGGGTTAACGACATGGCGATTGTGTTGATGCCTAAAGTTCCTCACCCTAAGTAACTAAAGAACTTTCGACCCATTAGCTTGTGTAATGTGGTGTATAAGATTGTGTAAAAATGCATGGTGAATAGGCTTCGTCCTCTACTCACGGAGCTTATATCTGAAAATCAGAGTGCTTTCATCCCTAGTAGGCTCATATCTGACAATTCCATTATTGCGTTTGAGTGTATTCATCACATTCAGTCTATCAGGGAGCCGTCACCCGCTCTATGTGCTTATAAATTTAATCTATCAAAAGCCTATGACCGTGTGGATTGGGTTTTCCTCGAGAAGGCACTGTCCAAGTGGGGATTCTCCGACCAGTGGATTTCACGAGTTATGGCGTGTGTGACCTCAGTGAAGTACGCCGTCAAATTCAATGGCAAGCTATTGGAGGCCTTCTCTCCCTCAAGAGGCCTCCGCCAAGTTGACCCGTTATCGCCCTTCCTCTTCCTTTTTGTAGCTGATGCTCTCTCTGCTCTCATCAACAAGGCTATGGGGGAAGATGGACTGCAAGGGGTCAAGATCTGTAGAGGTTCTCCCGTCATCTCACATCTCCTGTTCGCGGATGATACCCTCATGTTTTTCCATGCTATGGAACAACGGGCTCTCTTGGTTAAAGGTGTGTTGAACACGTATGCGGCAGCGACTGGACAATTGATCAACCCGTCGAAGTGTTCCATCCTTTTCTTGGAGAACTGGGAGCCAAGTGTGACTCTGGAGGTCAAAAAAGTGTTGGAAATTACACAAGAAGTTTTTGAGCCCAAGTATTTGGGGCTTCCGGTCCCAGAAGGGCGAATTCATAAAGGAAATTTTGAAACTATCCATGAGAGGCTGCGAAAGAAGCTCATAGATTGGAGTGAGCAGTATGTATCCTCAGGTAATAAGGAGGTTCTAATAAAAGCCGTAGCCCAAGCCATCCCAGCTTATGTTATGAGTGTCTTCAAACTACCTGCCTCTGTATGTGATGAGTTGACACGTATGATACGTCAATAATGGTGGGGCATGGAGAACGGGAAGAAAAAGATGGCCTGGATGAGTTGGGACAAGTTGAGACTCCCTAAGTCCATGGATGGCATGGGGTTTAGGGATATGAGATCTTTCAACCAAGCTTTGCTAGCAAAACAAGCTTGGCGGTTGTTTGATACGCCAGAGAGTTTGTGTGCACGGTTGTTAAAGGCCAAATACTATCCCTTTGGCCACTTGGATACGGTATTTTCTGGCAATGGATCTTCAGTGTGTAAAGGAATTTTGCATGGTCTTGATTTGCTCAAGAAAGGAGTGATTTGGAGGGTGGGGAACGGGACTGGCATCCGCACTTGGAGGGATCCTTGGATCCCCAGGCCATCGTCATTCCGCCCTATCTCACCAAAAGGTAACTGCAGACTGAACCGTGTTGCTGATTTTATAGATGACGACGATGCATGGCGAGATGATCGACTAAGATATTTTTTTGGCCTATGGATGTGGACTACATTCTAAAAATCAAAACCTCGCCTCGACAATGAGGTGACTTTCTATCTTGGTTCCCGGAGACGAGCGGTATGTTCTCGGTAAAGAGTGCTTATAAGCTGGCTACATGTGATCACAATGCAATTTTTGTCAATGGCTCTTCCAGCGTCAACCCGGCAGGGAATCGGTCATTGTGGAACCTAGTTTCATCGGCCAAAGAGCCTCAGAAAATGAAGATTACAGCCTGGAGAGTAGTGTCCGGTACACTGGCTACGCAACATTGCAAGAACTATCGACACTTGGCCACGCGCTCCCAGTGTCTGCTCTGTGGGGTGAAGGTGGAGAGCATCTTTCATGCATTGACAGCATGCACTCATGCAAGAACCCTGTGGGTTAATATGCGCAGACGCTGGCCGCTTCCCAGCAATGATCTTCTCATCGACACTAGCAAGGAGTGGCTAAAGCTCCTGCTTAGCTCATGCTCGGATGCAGTCAGAGATATGGTTATCATGCTGATTTGGCGCATTTGGCACATTCGTAATGAAATTTACCATGGCAAGGAGGCACCACCCGTGCTGGCCTCGGTGGAGTTCTTGGACAGTTATTACAAATCAATCAACCTCGCCGGCAAGTTCTCAGCTGATGATATTATAAAAGGGAAAATGCCAACGATCTCCATTGAAGCACCATGTCTGAAGGATCGAATCCCTGTGCTGCCTTGGCCGGCACCGGCGCATGGTATGGTGGCCTTGTCTGTTGACGGCTCGTACCAGCCGAAGGAGGGGACTGCGGCGGTTGGGATGGTCTTAAGGAACAGCGAAGGGGTGATCTTATTTGCGGCTCATCGCTATGTCTTCCACTGTAATGATCAACTGAAGGCCGAACTTCATGCAATGATGCAAGGTATGGCCCTTGCCATCCATCATTCGAACTGCCCGGTGGTGGTATAGTTTGATTCCTCTCAAGCACTGTCGTTCTTGACCTCGGGTGCCTTGCGGCGTTCTGCATATGGCCAGTTAGTCTTGGAGATTCTACACTTAGCTGGTATTAGGGAGATTTTACCTCAGAAACTTTGTCGTTCTCAGAATAGAGTTGTCGATTGTTTAGCGAAGTATAGCTGAACGGAGCGATCCACCGCTGTTTGGCTTCGCACAGTTCCACCTTGTATCGAAGACTTGTGGCCTCTTGACTGTAACTCTATGAATTTGCAATAAAACTCCCTTCCTTGCAAAAAAAACTTTGTGTATTTGTATATTAATACAATTATCTATAAGCTTAAAAAGGTGAAATAAATTTTATGTCCTATATATTTGTGCTAAAGTTTATACACGGCGACCCATTCGCTCTTTATGTTGTATGGCACTCCCTCAAAATGTAAAACGTTTTTTTGACAATACAACAATAACGTGCAGTACTACACTATTTTAAGCAGAATTTGTTTGGTCTCCGGTGTAAGAGCATGTACAGTCGTGGACAGTAAATCCCACCACTCAGCGCGGAAGCGCCCGGGCGCATCTGTGGATAGTAACTGGTCATTCCTCAAATTTGCTCCTCTGCATCCAGATATCTCATACTATAAATCTTAAATCCATACAGAAGCATGCAAATGCTGAAATCCACGTACTACGTAGATCAAGTAACCTGTATTATCCTAATCCTCATCGGATATGTCCATTACCTCTATGCTCGGTTCTGGGTACATGGCTGGCGGTTGCTCCGCGTCGGCCTCCGCCTCCATCTCCGCTTCGATCTCGTCGAAGAGTGCGTCGGATGTCGTACATTCCTGTCGGATGAACTATCGGTTGGCATCCACATAGGCCTCATCCTGGATGAAGGATGGCCTGTTGCTCCACCATCTGAGCCACTTGGGCGACTGTGAATTCCGCCTCCGCGTCTTCCATGTTGAAGCCCGGAGCCGGTATCAGCTCCTCCTTCGGCTGCCCGCCTCCATCGGAGCCGACTGCTGCTCCTCTTCCTCCTCCGACTCCGGCGAGTACGGAAGCAAGCCAACAGCGATGCGGGCGACACGCCTTCCCAGATCTCCTGCTCAATCTGGAATCGACGCTCCGGCGCGAGCATAGCATAGGTGATCTTCTTTTGCTGAACCATGGTGAAGCCGGAGGGCGTGGGAATAGCGGCAGAATGGGAGAGAGGTGGCAGATGGGCTCGGGCTGGCGGCGCGTAGAGGAAGGAGATGGATCTGGCTAGGGTTGGGGGACGTCGACCAACTTAAATAGCCGGATTTGGCCTCGGGCGGCGAACCGAAGCGGCGCCACACGACGTTCAAACACCCCACCAGAGGAGACATTCGTCGGACCGCCGGGTTTCCAAACGATTCCGTGTGAGACTCCATCGTCAGTCCGACATGATGGACGCGCCCGGACGTCCCATATCCGCCCTAATTTTTGGCTGAATATAAGGGTTGCTGGTCAGTCGAGACGTTTGATATCCATTTAAGAAGTTTGTCTGGGTCACTTTTTTATGACCGGTCAGTGACCAGGCCGTTCGCCCAGTCGTTTAAGGCGGGTTTCGAGAGCCCGGATGTAGATGCTCTAAAGTGCGTCACTTGATCCTTCGGAAAATAAAAGGGACTCCAAGCAAATGATCCTTTTCTATGATCGTCATGAGATCCATGAGCTCGAGCCGGCCAGTAGATTTTAACCGATAAACCAACAACATCGTCCTAACTCCTAACGCTTTGGCCAGACGGCACGATGCTCGACAATCACGACTTGAAATTCACACAATCAATAGTGTGTCACATGAATCATTGATGGATTGGACCGCTTGCATTTGATTGGTATCTGAAAACCCATTACCATCGGCAGGGCCGCTATCAAGCGAATCAGACACAAGTACAGAGTGTTTTCCCGTAGCAAAAAAAAAGAAGAAGAAAAAAGAGACACGACTACAGAGTGGCGATGTTGATTAGTAATTGTGGAATGTGGATAGAGTCAGATGAGCTGCTCTTGCCTACTCAAAACAACCGGAGAAATGTCAGCGCTCCGCTCACTTTTGCGTGCAATATGACCTTGTTGATTAGCATCAATAATCCAATGACCGGTTGTCTCTTTCATGACTCTGCAATTATATTGGGAATAAAAAAGATTCACCGAACAGGAGGGTGGTCGTCGTTGTTTCGCCGGGCCGGCGTACGAACCGGCAAACAGAATCGTCTTCCACGGCACGCTGCCGGCAACCAAGGCCATAGGCTCGACCCTCCACTAAGACTAAAGAGGCGACGCCATCCAGCACCGCCGACATGCGACGACACGGCACCGTCATCGACAAGGACAGAGGCAGCATCTCCGGTGACCTTCAACTCTGCCTCGACGAACATCATTGTCTTGAAGCGATTGGCCTCCATAAAGACAAAAGTCGGAGTGAACAGCAAAGGTATAGCCTTTTTTCCATTTCGTTCTTGCACGGACATTATCTGCTTTAGAGCATCTCTAACACCCGTGCAACGCGTTGCGTACTAAAAGTTAGAATACAGTGTCAGGGAAATTAGCTTTTGCGCGCGGCGGTGCGTTGGCTCCAGCTGCCGCCGCAAATTAAAGCACGTGCACGCTGCTCCACCAGGCGCGTCATATTTTATTTGTTTTTTTTACTACGATTCAATACATATTTGATTCCGTAGATAGTTCATCATAGTCTTCTCTTATGATAGATAAAACGAAAAACTACTACAACTCGTTCTACTCGGATTCTGTCTCGGTGATGTCCTTCTCCGACGTCGGAGCGTAGGCGTCAAGGAACCACTCGTCGTAGGAGTCTCAGGAGGAAGCATCTCCTAGCGCTCCGTTGTATTTAGCGACCGCCTTCCGCATTCGCTTATCCTCGCGATAGGCGGCTCGCTCCTCCCTTCTCTTCGCTCTCTCCGCCCTCCTCTCGGCGAAGAACTGTTCCTCATTGATGATGTCATGCGGGAAGCGATAACTCCACAACGCCATAGCTTGCTCGTCCATCCCGGCCAGCCTGAGACGATGCTCCCGCCTCCGGTGCTTGGGACAATCGTCATCGCTGAGAAGCCGCGGGAAAGGCGCCAACTCCTGTGCCCGCTCCCGCGTCGCCACGTCGGCGAAGTTCATGTTCTGACGGGACCGTAGGAAGCGCCACGGGCGCAACGTCGTACGCGCGGGCGCCCTCCTGGGCGGTGTCGAAGGTTTCGAGACGGAGCCGCATGCCGCCGTCCGACCGAATCTCGGCGGAGTAGGTGCTGGACGGACGCACGCGGACGCCGCGGTAGCCCGTACCTCCTCGGCGGTGAGGCGGCATGATGGCGCGGTGGTGGCGTGTCGACGGCAAAGGGCGATGGAGAGATGGAGAGAGCGGCAGAGAGCGTTGCAATTTATAAGCGCCGAAAGCGGCGCGCCAAATGTAGCGCGAGAGCTGCCGCCTTCTCCCGCACGTGTGCAATTGTTTCCCGCGCAGTAGTTTCTCACCATCGTTGGAGCGCGCGAAGATGCCCCCCCCCCCCCGCGCTAAAAAGCTAATTTACCGCGCGCGCGTCTTTTTACGCGGTTGTTGGAGATGCTCCTACCGGGAACAAAGCCACGGAAAGAGGGAAATATGGACCCGCATGGCCAGCAATCGTTCCTTGGCGAACCAATTGTTCCATGGCAGAGCTGCCCCTGTTTTTTTCTCGAGATTTCGAATAAAAATTCTCACTTTGAAAAAACATTCATGGATTCAAAAAAATGTCAAATTCAGAAACAGTTCTTGAATTCAAAAAATGTTTGCAATTTAAAAATAATGAACTTTTTTTATTTGATGTATAACTTTTTGTAAGCATTTTTTAAAAATGGTGATTTTTGAATTTGATGATTTTTTTGAACTTTATGAACAAAATTTGTATTCTAGATCATTTTTAAAAAATGTACGAACAAATTTTGAATACGGTGACAAATTTTGAACTTTGATGATTATTTTTTGAAATTGATGAACAAATTTCGAACTTGATGCAATAAAAATAATTCCATGAACATTTTCTTAATTCGACGAACAAAAAAATGTTCAGAATTTGAAAATAAAATTCGCAAAAAAAGTGAAAAGGTAAAAGAAGAAAAAAAAGGAGAAAAGAGAACGGGAAATGGAAAGAATAAAATATGAAAATAGTCCAGCCCATACAAAAGCCTACAGCGCTCACTGCAGCATGTCGTGGGCCGGCGTGCGAACGCGAGCTGGTGGCTCGCTCGGGTCTCCCAGCCATGGTTTTCATCTGTTTTTTTGCAGGGACTTGGTTTGATCCGTTGACTTGACCATCTTGACCACTGACTGACCCTTTGACCGTTGACTCAACTGTTGTCCATTTGAAAAAAGTTCACGAATTTGAAAAGTTCAGATTTTAGAAAATCATGAACATGCAAAAAGTTCACGAATTCAGAAAAAGTTTATGTATTAAAAAGTCACGAATTAAAAATCACGGATTAGAAAAAATCAAAAAAATTAAAAGAAGTTCGTAAATTCAAAAAAGGCCACGAATTTTTAATAAGTTCACAAATTGCAAAAGTTTTTTTTAAAACAAAAGTTTACATATTTGAAAAGAATTTTTGTAAACTTGAAAAGGAAATCACGAATTTGAGGAAAGTTATCAAATTTGCAAAAAAAATGGTTTTCAGTTTTTTCCCACATTTGAAAAATTGGAAAAGAAAAAGAAAGAAAACCGAGTAAAACCCATGCCAAGAAAAACCGCGCAGAAAGTCGACAGGAACCTGTGGAAAAAAAAACACTACATGGGCCACCCATTTTCACGTAGCTATGGGAGGGATGATGTGTGCAAAATTGTCTTGTCTCAAAAAAATGTAGCAAAATTGTCTATAAGTGGCACTTAAAGGCGCCAAATAAGATATGGATGGGAAACCAACCCTATGTTAGAAATATGCCTAGGAGGCAATAATAAATTGATTATTATCATATTTCTCATTCATGATAAATGTTTATTATTCATGCTAGAATTGTATTGACCAAAAAAATAAATTCATTGTGAATACATAAACTACAATGTGTCCTGGTAAGTCTCTAAAGGTGATTATGGTTTTCTGACAATAGACATGAGTTGTCATTTGATAATGGGATCACGTCATTAGGAGAATGATGTGATGGACAAAACCCAACAGTAAGCTTAGCATAAGATCGTATCATTTAATTTTGCTATAGCTTTCTTCATGTCAAGTATATGTTCCTTCGACCATGAGATCATGCTACTCCCGGATACAAGAGGAATGCCTTGTGTGTTATCAAATGTCACTTCATAACTGGGTGATCATAAAGGTGCTTTACAGGTGTCTCTGATGGTCTTTGTTGGGTTGCATGGATCGAGACTGTGATTTGTCACTCCATATGACGGAGAGATGTCTCTGGACCCACTTGGTAATACAACATCACAAGAAGCTTCATGTGACTAATGAGTTTAGCCATGTGATCTTATATTATAGAACGAGTAAAGAGACTTGCTGGTAACCAGATTGAACTAGGTATGGAGATACCGATGATCGAATCCCAGGCAAGTAACATATTGCCGGACAAAGGGAATTACATACGGGGTTACCCGAATCCTCGACATCGTGATTCAACCAATAAATATCTTCGTTGAATATGTGTGAACAATATGGGAATCTAGGTCGTGCTATTGGTTATTGACCAGAGACGAGTCTCAGTCATGTCTGCATGATTCTCGAACCTGTAGGGTCGCACGCTTAACGTTCGTTGACGCTAGAGTAGTATTGGGATATGTACAATTGTGACCAAAAGTTGTTCGTAGTCCCGGATGAGATCCCGGACATCACGACGAGTTCCGATATGGTCCGAACGTAAAGATTGATATATGGGAAGTCATATTTATGGTACCAGAAAAGTTTGGGTGTATACCAACATCATACTGGGGGCCACCGAAGGGTTCCAGGGGACCACCAATGGGTCCCACCACCCCCAGGGCCACCATGGGCTGAAGGGGGGCCCTAGCCTAGGTGGCCAGGCGCACCAGCCCCAGAGTCCATGTGGCTTGGGGTGGAAGAGTCCCTGAAGGGGAAGGGAGGAGTCCCATCTATCGTACGAGAGGGGGACTCCTCCCCCCTGGCTGCAGCCCTCCTTGGAGGAGGGGCTAAGAGCATCTGCAGCAGACCCCGTATATCACCGATCTGCAATACTTGTTTACACTTCACGGAAAAATGGCTTTGCGTCTGGCGTGGGCGGTGAGCGAGCAGACCCGCATAGCGGAACTGTAAAATGGAATATTCGCAGATATTCCATTTTACAATTCCTCTATGCGGGGTCTGCTCGGCCACAGCTCGCGCCAACCTACAAATCATATGGGTTTGTATCTGAATTTGACACATATGCCACATATTCAGAATTATTAATTCAATATAAGATAAAATGTCAATATTACAATACAACAATCATCCAAATTACAATAATTATTGAAATCACCGAAGCAAACTAAATAATTCAATAAAAAACTTGTCCCGAATACAAATCACGCATGAATTAAATGAAATGAATGCAAAAATGAAATGTGTTACCGCCCAGCCCTTTGCCAATGGTGCTCAATGAGACCCTCCGGAAGGTGGAAGTGGGTGTTTGCATCTTCAATCTCCCCGTAGGTCTGAAGAAATGCTCTAATGCAGTTAGGGTCTCTAACTGGTTTGAGATGGCTACCCACATTGTCGTAGAAGAACTCCAAGTTCATGCCTCTCTCATCTTCGAGAATCATATTGTGAATAATCACACGGCATGTCATGATGTTTTTCAGGGATCGCTTGTCCCAAAAACGAGCAGGACCATGAACAATGGCAAACCTAGATTGCAAAACCCCGAATGCTCTTTCAATATCTTTTCAGGCTGCCTCTTGTACCCTTGCAAATTCACATTGTTTCTTAGTTCTGGGCTCTTTGATGCTCTTGACAGATGTGCACCAAGAAGGGTAGATACCAACTGCAAGATAGTACCCCATTGTGTATTCATGCCCATTGATAGTGTAGTTGCAAGCGGACGCATCACCACTAGCAAGCCTAGCAAACAAATAAGACCGTTGCAACACATTGATATCATTGAGAGTACCCGGCATACCAAAAAAGCAATGTCAAATCCATAAATCCTCATATGTTACAGCCTCTAGCACAATTGTTGCATCACGAGACTTGCCACAATACATTCACTGCCATGCCTTCGGGCAGTTTTTCCAAGTCCAATGCATACAGTCAATGCTTCCTAACATGCCAGGCCAACCTCTTCTCTCACTTGATGCCATCAACTTTTTGTGTCTTCCTCGTTGGGTACCCGAAGATATTCAGGACCAAAAGACACGGATGATCACTTTGGCAAACCTACGCACCGACTCAACTGTAGTATCTTCACCAATGCGAAGGTACTCATCGGCATAGTCAGCCGGAAAGTCGTATGCAATTACCCGCATAGCTGCAGAGATTTTTTGATATGCACTAAATCCCTTCAAGCCCGCGTCATTTCTTATTTGAGTAAAATACCGACAATTGGCCTCGCAAGCTTGCACTATTTTTACAAAGAGGGATCGACACATTCGATAACTTCTTCGGAATAGGTGCGGCAGATATGTTGGATTGTCGTGTGGGCTCAATTCCATCTAAAATCACAAATACGAACGTCGCATGAACCAACTATGCATATTTCATCCGAAAGCACAAGCACAAGTACTCACCGGCGGCTCGGGGCGGTGGCTCTGTGACGGCCGACCCCGGTGCGGCAACAGCGACTCGGGGCGGCTCTGCTCGGCGGATCTAGGGAGCAGTGAAGGAAATATGCCCTAGAGGCAATAATAAAGTTGTTATTTATATTTCCGTATATCATGATAAATGTTTATTATTCATGCTAGAATTGTATTAACCGGAAACTTAGTACATGTGTGAATACATAGACAAACAGAGTGTCACTAGTTTGCCTCTACTTTACTAGCTCGTTGAATCAATGATGGTTATGTTTCCTAACCATAGACATGAGTTGGCATTTGATTAACGGGATCATATCATTAGAGAATGATGTGATTGACTTGACCCATTTGTTAGCTTAGCACGATGATCGTTTAGTTTGTTGCTATTGCTTTCTTCATGACTTATACATGTTCCAATGACTATGAGATTATGCAACTCCCCAGTATCGGAGGAACACTTTGTGTGCTACCAAACGTCACAACGTAACTGGGTGATTATAAAGGTGCTCTACAGGTGTCTCTGATGGTACTTGTTGAGTTGGCATAGATCGAGATTAGGATTTGTCACTCCGATTGTCAGAGAGGTATCTCTGGGCCCTCTCAGTAATGCACATCACTATAAGCCTTGCAAGCATTGTGACTAATGAGTTAGTTGCGGAATGATGCATTACGGAACGAGTAAAGAGACTTACCGGTAACGAGATTGAACTAGGTATGAGGGTACCGACGATCGAATCTCGAGCAAGTAACATACCGATGACAAAGGGAACAACATATGTTGTTATGCGGTTTGACCGATAAAGATCTTCGTAGAATATGTAGGAACCAATATGAGCATTCAGGTTCCGCTATTGGTTATTGACCGGAGACGAGTCTCGGTCATGTCTACATAGTTCTTGAACCCATAGGGTCCGCACGCTTAAAGTTCGGTGACGATCGGTAATATGAGTTTATGTGTTTTGATGTACCCAAGGTAGTTCGAAGTCCCGGATATGATCACGGACATGACAAGGAGTCTCGAAATGGTCGAGACATAAAGATTGATATATTGGAAGCTGATACGTCTCCAACATATCTATAATTTTTGATTGCTCCATGCTATTATATTATCTATTTTGGATGTTAATGGGCTTTATTTTACACTTTTATATCATTTTTGGGACTAACCTACTAACTGGAGGCCCATCCCAAATTGTTGTTTTTTGCCTATTTTAGGGTTTCGGAGAAAAGGAATATCAAACGGAGTCCAAATGGAATGAAACCTTCGGGAATGTGATTTTCTCAACAAACATGATCCAGGAGACTTGGAGTGTGCGTCAAGAAACGATCGAGGAGGGCACGAGGCAGGTGGGCGCGCCTACCCCCCTGGGCGCGCCCTCCACCCTCGTGGGCCCCTCGTTGCTCCACCGACATACTTCTTCCTCCTATATATATCCACGTACCCCCCAAACATCCAGGAGCACCACGAAAACCTAATTCCACCGTCGCAACCTTCTGTTCCTGAGAGATCCCATCTCGGGGCCTTTTCCGGAGCTCCACCAAAGGGGGCGTTGATCACGGAGGGCCTCAACATCAACTCCATGGCCTCTCTGGTGATGTGTGAGTAGTTTACTTCAGACCTTCGGGTCCATAATTATTAGCTAGATGGCTTCTTTCTTTTTGGATCTCAATACAAAGTTCTCCTCGATTCTCTTGGAGATCTATTCGATGTAATCTTCTTTTGCGGTGTGTTTGTCGAGATCCGATGAATTGTGGGTTTATGATCAAGTTTATCTATGAACAATATTTGATTCTCCTCTGAATTATTTTATGTATGATTGGTTTATCTTTGCAAGTCTCTTCGAATTATCAGTTTGGTTTGGCCTACTAGATTGGTCTTTCTTGCAATGGGAGAAGTGCTTAGCTTTGGGTTCAATCTTGCGGTGCTCGATCCCAGTGACAGAAAGGGAACCGACACGTATTGTATTGTTGCCATCGAGGATAAAAAGATGGGTTTTATATCATATTGCATGATTTTATCCCTCTACATCATGTCATCTTCCTTAAAGCATTACTCTGTTCTTATGAACTTAATACTCTATATGCATGCTGGATAGCGGTTGATGTGTGGAGTAATAGTAGTAGATGCAGAATCGTTTCGGTCTACTTGTTGCAGACGTGATGCCTATATACATGATCATACCTAGATATTCTCATAATTATGCTCAATTCTATCAATTGCTCGACAGTAATTCGTTTACCCACCATAATACTTATGCTCTTGAGAGAAGCCACTAGTGAAACCTATGGCCCTCGGGTCTATCTTCCATCATATTAATCTTCCAATACTTAGTTATTTCTATTTCCATTTATTTTACTTTGCATCTTTATTTATCTTTATCATAAAAATACCAAAAATATTATCTTATCATATCTATCAGATCTCACTCTCGTAAGTGACCGTGAAGGGACTGACAACCCCTTTATCGCGTTGGTTGCGAGGTTCTTATTTGTTTGTGTAGGTGCGTGGGACTTGAGCGTGATCTCCTACTGGATTGATACCTTGGTTCTCAAAAACTGAGGGAAATACTTACGCTACTTTACTGCATCACCCTTTCCTCGTCAAGGGAAAACCAACGCAGTGCTCAAGAGGTAGCAAGAAGGATTTCTGGCGCCGTTGCTGGGGAGATTCGCGCCAAGTCAAGCACAAGTCAAGACATACCAAGTACCCATCACAAACTCTTATCCCTCGCATTACATTATTTGCCATTTGCCTCTCGTTTTCCTCTCCTCCACTTCACCCTTGCCATTTTATTCGCCCTCTCTTCTCTGTTCCCCTTCTCTTTTTCTATTTGCCTTTTTGCCTGTTTCTTGTTTGCTCGTGTGTTGGATTGCTTGCTTACCATGATGGCTCAAGATAATACTAAATTATGTGACTTTACCAATACCAACAATAATGATTTTATTAGCACTCTGATTGCTCCTCTTACCGATGCTGAATCTTGTGAAATTAATACTGCTTTGCTGAATCTTGTCATGAAAGATCCGTTTTCTGTCCTTCCTAGTGAAGATGCCGCTACCCATCTAAACAACTTTGTTGATTTGTGTGTTATGCAAAAGAAGAAAGATGCGGACAACGATATTGTTAAATTGAAGCTATTTCCGTTTTCGCTTAGAGATCGTGCTAAAGCTTGGTTTTCGTCTTTGTCTAAAAATAGTATTGATTCATGGAATAAGTGCAAAGATGCTTTTATCTCTAAGTATTTTCCTCCCGCTAAGATCATCTCTCTTAGAAACGATATTATGAATTTTAAGCAACTTGATCGTGAACATGTTGCACAATCTTGGGAGAGGATGAAATTAATGATATGTAATTGCCCTACACATGGTTTGAATCTTTGGATGATTATACAAAAAAATTATGCCGGATTGAATTTTGCTTCTAGAAATTTTTTAGATTCGGTCGCGGGAGGCACTTTTATGGAAATTACTCTAGGAGAAGCTACCAAACTCAAAGATAATATTATGGTTAATTATTCTCAATGGCACACTGAAAGATCGAATAGTAAAAAAGTGCATGCAATTGAAGAGATTAATGTTTTGTGTGGAAAGATGGATGAACTTATGAAATTGTTTGCTAATAAGAGCGTTTCCTCTGATGGTGTGCCTTTTTCTACTTTGATTGAGAATAATAATGAATCTATGGATGTGAATTTTGTTGGTAGGAACAATTTTGGTAATAACGCATATAGAGGTAATTTTAATCCTAGGCCCTTTCTAGTAATTCCTCTAATAATTATGGTAATTCCTACAAGAATTCTTATGGAAATTATAATAAGATGCCCTCTGATTTTGAATCTAATATTAAAGAATTTATTACTTCGCAAAAGAGTTTCAATGATTTGATTGAAGAAAAAGTGCTTAATATTGATGAATTGGCTAGGAACATTGATAGAATTTCTCTTGATGTTGATTCTTTGAAACTTAGATCTATTCAACCTAAGCATGATATCAATGAGTCTCTCAAAGCCATGAGAATTTCCATTGATGAGTGCAAGGAAAGAACCGCTAGGATGCGTGCTAAGAAAGATTGCTTTGTGAAAGCGTGTTCTTCTAGTTTGCATGATAATAAGGATGAAGATCTAAAAGTTATTGATTTGTCCCCTATTAAATCTTTGTATTGCAATATGAATCTTGATAATGATGGGACTGAATATGAGCCACCTTTATCTAGAAGGCGTTCCAAAAATTTGGAGTTTTTAGATCTTGATGCAAAAATTGTTAAAAGTGGGATTGAAGAGGTTAAAACTTTAGATATCAATGAACCCACTAATTTGGATTTCAAGGAATTTAATTATGATAATTTCTCTTTAATAGATTGTATTTCCTTGTTGCAATCCGTGCTGAATTCTCCTCATGCTTATAGTCAAAATAAAGCTTTTACTAAACATATAGTTGATGCTTTGATGCAATCTTATGAAGAAAAACTTGAGTTGGAAGTTTCTATCCCTAGAAAACTTTATGATGAGTGGGAACCTACTATTAAAATTAAAATTAAAGATCATGAGTGTTATGTTTTGTGTGATTTGGGTGCTAGTGTTTCCATGATTCCGAAAACTTTGTGTGATTTGCTAGGTTTCCGTGATTTTGATTATTGTTCTTTAAACTTGCACCTTGCGAATTCCACTATTAAGAAACCTATGGGAAGAATTAATGATGTTCTTATTGTTGCAAATAGGAACTATGTGCCCGTAGATTTCATCGTTCTTGACATAGATTGCAATCCTTCATGTCCTATTATTCTTGGTAGACCTTTCCTTAGAACGATTGGTGCAATTATTGATATGAAGGAAGGGGATATTAAATTCCAATTTCTATTAAGGAAAGGCATGGAACACTTCCCTATAAATAAAATTAAATTACCATATGAATCTATTTATGAGAGCCACTTATGGATTGCCTACCAAAGATGGCAATACCTAGATCTATCTTCGCTTTTATGTCTAGCTAGGGGCGTTAAACAATAGCGCTTGTTGGGAGGCAACCCAATTTTATTTTTATTCCTTGATTTTTGTTCCTATTTAGTAATAAATAATTTATCTAGCCTCTGTTTTGGTTGTGTTTTCTGTGTTTAATTAGTGTTTGTGCCAAGTAGAACCGTTGGGAAGACTTGGGGAAATTCTTTTTGATCTTGCTGTAAAAAACAGAAACTTTAGCGCTCATGCGAATTGCTGCCATTTTTATTTGGAAAGTGATATTTAGTTAATTCTTTTTGAAAATTATTAATAGATAAATTACTCACGTCCAGAAATTTATTTTAGAATTTTTGGGGTTCCAGAAGTTGCGTTAGCTACAGATTACTACAGACTGTTCTATTTTTGACAGATTCTGTTTTTCGTGTGTTGTTTGCTTATTTTGATGAATCTATGGCTAGTAAAAGAGTTTATAAACCATAGAAAAGTTGAAATACAGTAGGGTTAACACCAATATAAATCAAGAATGAGTTCATTACAGTACCTTGAAGTGGTGTTTTGTTTTCTTTCGCTAACGGAGCTCATGTGATTTTCTATTTTGAGTTTTGTGTTGTGAAGTTTTCAAGTTTTAGGTAAGGATTTGGTGGATTATGGAACAAGGAGTGGCAAGAGCCTAAGCTTGGGGATTCCCATGGCACCCCAAGGTAAAATTCAAGGACACCAAAAAGCCCAAGCTTGGGGATGCCCGGAAGGCATCCCCTCTTTCGTCTTCGTCTATTGATAACTTTACTTGGAGCTATATTTTTATTCACCACATAATATGTGTTTTTCTTGGAGCATCTTGTATGATTTGAGTCTTTGATTTTTAGTTTACCACAATCATCCTTGTTGTACACACCTTTTGAGAGAGACTCGCATGATTGGAAATTTATTAGAATAGTCTACGTGCTTCACTTATATCTTTTGAGCTATATAGTTTTTGCTCTAGTGCTTCACTTATATCTTTTAGAGCACGGCGGCGGTTTTATTTTATAGAAATAATTGATATCTCATGCTTCATTTATATTATTTTGAGAGTCCTTTAGAACAACATGGAAATTTTCTTTAATATAAAAACTTTCATACAAGTGCATTGAATACTATGAGAAGTTTGATACTTGATAATTGTTTTGAGATATGGAGATGGTGATATTAGAGTCATGCTAGTTGAGTAGTTGTGAATTTGAGAAATACTTGTGTTAAAATTTGTGATTCCCGTAGCATGCACGTATGGTGAACCGTTATGTGATGAAATCGGAACATGATTTATTTATTGATTGTCTTCCTTATGAGTGGCGGTCGGGGACGAGCGATGGTCTTTTCCTACCAATCTATCCCCCTAGGAGCATGCGTGTAATACTTTGCTTTGATAACTTGTAGATTTTTGCAATAATTATGTGAGTTCTTTATGACTAATGTTGAGTCCATGGATTATACACACTCTCACCCTTCCACCATTGCTAGCCTCTCTAATACCACGCACTATTCGCCGGTATCATAAACCCACCATATACCTTCCTCAAAACAGCCACCATACCTACCTATTATGGCATTTCCATAGCCATTCCGAGATATATTGCCATGCAACTTTCCATCATTCCATTATTATGACATGCTTCATCATTGTCATATTGCTTGCATGATCATGTAGTTGACATCGTATTTGTGGCAAAGCCACCGTTCATAATTTTCATGCATGTCACTCATGCATCATTGCACATCCCGGTACACCGCCGGAGGCATTCACATAGAGTCATATCTTGTTCTAAGTATCGAGTTGTAATTCTTGAGATGTAAGTAAATAAAGTGTGATGATCATCATTATTAGAGCATTGTCCCAAGTGAGGAAAGGATGATGGAGACTATGATTCCCCCACAAGTCGGGATGAGACTACGGACGAAAAAAAGAAAAGAGGCAAAAAAAGGCCCAAAGAAAAAAAATGAGAGAAAAAGAGAGAAGGGACAATGTTACTATCCTTTTTCCGCACTTGTGCTTCAAAGTAGCACCATGATCTTCATGATAGAGAGTCTCCTATGATATCACTTTCATATACTAGTGGGAATTTTCCATTATAGAACTTGGTTTGTATATTCCAATGATGAGCTTCCTCAAAATGCCCTAGGTCTTCGTGAGCAAGCAAGTTGGATGCACACCCACTTAGTTTCCTTTGTTGAGCTTTCATACACTTATAGCTCTAGTGCATCCATTGCATGGCAATCCCTACTCACTCACATTGATATCTATTAATGGGCATCTCCATAGCCCGTTGATACGCCTAGTTGATGTGAGACTATCTTCTCCTTTTTGTCTTCTCCACAACCACCATTCTATTCCACATATAGTGCTATATCCATGGCTCACGCTCATATATTGCGTGAAGATTGAAAAACTTTGAGAACATCAAAAGTATGAAACAATTGCTTTGCTTGTCATCGGGGTTGTGCATGATTTAACTATTTTTTGTGGTGAAGATAGAGCATAGCCAGACTATATGATTTTGTAGGGATAACTTTCTTTAGCCATGTTATTTTGAGAAGACATAATTGCTTAGTTGACTAAAACGCCGTTCTTCGGAACCATGGAGCGAGCAATAGATTTGTTGTAAATCATACATACTGATGTATGTGGTCCGATGAATGTTGAGGCTCGCGGCGGGTATCGTTATTTTCTCACCTTCACAGATGATTTGAGCATATATGGGTATATCTACTTGATGAAACATAAGTCTGAAACATTTGAAAAGTTCGAAGAATTTCAGAGTGAAGTGAAAAATCATCGTAATAAGAAAATAAAGTTTCTACGATCTAATCGTGGAGGAGAATATTTATGTTACAAGTTTGGTCTTCATTTGAAACAATGCGGAATAGTTTCGCAACTCACGCCACCCGGAACACCACAGCGTAATGGTATGTTCGAACGTCGTAATCGTACTTTACTAGATATGGTGCGATCTATGATGTCTCTTACTAATTTACCGCTATCGTTTTGGGGTTATGCTTTAGAGACGGTTGCATTCATGTTAAATTGGGCACCTTCTAAATCCGTTGACACGACGCCTTATGAACTGTGGTTTGGCAATAAACCAAAGTTGTCGTTTCTTAAAGTTTGGGGCTGCGATGCTTATGTGAAAAAGCTTCAACCTGATAAGCTCGAACCCAAATTGGAGAAATGTGTCTTCATAGGATACCCAAAGGAGACTATTGGGTACACCTTCTATCACAGATCCGAAGGCAAGACATTTGTTGCTAAGAATGGATCCTTTCTAGAGAAGGAGTTTCTCTTGAAAGAAGTGAGTGGGAGGAAAGTACAACTTGATGAGGTAACTATACCTGCTCCATTATTGGAAAGTAGTTCATCACAGAAATCTGTTCCTGTGACTCCTACACCAATTAGGGAGGAAGCTAATGATGAAGATCATGTAACTTCAGATCAAGTTACTACCGAACCTCGTAGGTCAACCAGAGTAAGATCCGCACCAAAGTGGTACGGTAATCCTGTTCTGGAGGTCATGTTACTTGACCATGGCGAACCTACGAACTATGAGGAAGCGATGATGAGCCCAGATTCCGCAAAATGGCTTGAGGCCATGAAATCTGAGATGGGATCCATGTATGAGAACAAAGTATGGACTTTGGTTGACTTGCCCGATGATCGGCAAGCCATCGAGAATAAATGAATCTTCAATAAGAAGACTGACGCTGATGGTAATGTTACTGTCTACAAAGCTCGACTTGTTGCGAAAGGTTTTCAACAAGTTCAAGGAGTTTACTACGATGAGACTTTCTCACCTGTAGTGATGCTTAAGTCCGTCCGAATCATGTTAGCAATTGCCGCGTTTTATGATTATGAAATTTGGAAAATGGATGTAAAGACTGCATTCCAGAATGGATTTCTGAAAGAAGAGTTGTATATGATACGACCTGAAGGTTTTATCGATCCAAAGGGTGCTAACAAAGTGTGTAAACTCCAGCGATCCATGTATGGACTGGTGCAAGCATCTTAGAGTTGGAATAAACGTTCCGATAGTGTGATCAAAGCATATGGTTTTATACAGACTTTTGGAGAAGCCTGTATTTACAAGAAAGTGAGTGGGAGCTCTGTAGCATTTCTAATATTATATGCGGATGACATATTGCTGATTGGAAATGATATAGAATTTCTGGATAGCATAAAAGGATACTTGAATAGGAGTTTTTCAATGAAAGACCTCGATGAAGCTGCTTATATATTGGGCATCAAGATCTATATAGTATCAAGACACTTAATTGGACTTTCACAAAGCACATACCTCGATAAAGTTTTGAAGAAGTTCAAAATGGATCAAGCAAAGAAAGGGTTCTTGCCTATGTTACAAGGTGTGAAATTGAGTCAGACTCAATGCCCGACCACTGCAGAAGATAGAGAGAAAATGAAAGATGTTCCCCATGCTTCAGCCATAGGCTCTATCATGTATGCAATGCTGTGTACCAGACCTGATGTGTGCCTTGCTATTAGTTTAGCAGGGAGGTACCAAATTAATCCAGGAGTGGATCACTAGACAGTGGTCAAGAACATCCTGAAATACCTGAAAAGGACTAAGGATATGTTTCTCGTTTATGGAGGTGACAAAGAGCTCGTCGTAAATGGTTACGTCGATGCAAGCTTTGACACTGATCCGGATGACTCTAAGTCACAAACCGGATACGTGTTTTTATTGAACGGTGGAGCTGTCGGTTGGTACAGTTCTAAGCAAAGCGTCGTGGCGGGATCTACGTGTGAAGCGGAGTACATAGCTGCTTCGGAAGCAGCAAATGAAGGGGTCTGGATGAAGGAGTTCATATCCGATCTAGGTGTCATACCTAGTGCATCGGGTCCAATGAAAATCTTTTGTGACAATACTGGTGCAATTGCCTTGGTAAAGGAATCCAGATTTCACAAAAGAACCAAGCACATGAGACGCTTCAATTCCATCCGCGATCAAGTCAAGGAGGGAGACATAGAGATTTGCAAGATACATATGGATCTGAATGTTGCAGGCCCGTTGACTAAGCCTCTCTCACGAGAAAAACATGATCAACACCAAGACTCCATGTGTGTTAGAATCATTACTGTGTAATCTAGATTACTGACTCTACAACAAGTGGGAGACTGAAGGAAATATGCCCTAGAGGCAATAATAAAGTTGTTATTTATATTTCCTTATATCATGATAAATGTTTATTATTCATGCTAGAATTGTATTAACCGGAAACTTAGTACATGTGTGAATACATAGACAAACAGAGTGTCACTAGTTTGCCTCTACTTGACTAGCTCGTTGAATCAATGATGGTTATGTTTCCTAACCATAGACATGAGTTGTCATTTGATTAACGGGATCACATCATTAGAGAATGATGTGATTGACTTGACCCATTTGTTAGCTTAGCACGATGATCGTTTAGTTTGTTGCTATTGCTTTCTTCATGACTTATACATGTTCCTATGACTATGAGATTATGCAACTCCCGAGTACCGCAGGAACACTATGTGTGCTACCAAACGTCACAACGTAACTGGGTGATTATAAAGGTGCTCTACACGTGTCTCCAATGGTACTTGTTGAGTTGGCATAGATCGAGATTAGGATTTGTCACTCTGATTGTCAGAGAGGTATCTCTGGGCCCTCTTGGTAATGCACATCACTATAAGCCTTGCAAGCATTGTGACTAATGAGTTAGTTGCGGAATGATGCATTACGGAACGAGTAAAGAGACTTGCCGGTAACGAGATTGAACTAGGTATGAGGATACCGATGATCGAATCTCGGGCAAGTAACATACCGATGACAAATGGAACAACGTATGTTGTTATGCGGTTTGACCGATAAAGATCTTCGTAGAATATGTAGGAACCAATATGAGCATCCAGGTTCCGCTATTGGTTATTGACCGAACACGAGTCTCGGTCATGTCTGAAGGAAATATGCCCTAGAGGCAATAATAATGTTATTATTTTATTTCCTTATATCATGATAAATGTTTATTATTCATGCTAGAATTGTATTATCCGGAAACATAATACTTGTGTGAATACATAGACAAACCAAACGTCACTAGTATGCCTCTACTTGACTAGCTCATTAATCAAAGATGGTTATGTTTCCTAACCATAGACATGTGTTGTCATTTGATTAACGGGATCACATTGTTAGGAGAATGATGTGATTGACATGACCCATTCCATTAGCTTAGCACCCGATCGTTTAGTATGTTGCTATTGCTTTCTTCATGACTTATACATGTTCCTATGACTATGAGATTATGCAACTCCCGTTTGCCGGAGGAACACTTTGTGTGCTACCAAACATCACAACATAACTGGGTGATTATAAAGGAGCTCTACAGGTGTCTCCAAAGGTAAATGTTGGGTTGGCGTATTTCGAGATTAGGATTTGTCACTCCGATTGTCGGAGAGGTATCTCTGGGCCCACTCGGTAATGCACATCACATAAGCCTTGCAAGCATTGCAACTAATGAGTTAGTTGCGAGATGATGTATTACGAAATGAGTAAAGAGACTTGCCGGTAACGAGATTGAACTAGGTATTAAGATACCGACGATCGAATCTCGGGCGAGTAACATACCGATGACAAAGGGAACAACGTATGTTGTTATGCGGTCTGACCGATAAAAGATCTTCGTAGAATATGTAGGAACCAATATGAGCATCCATGTTCAGCTATTGGTTATTGACCGGAGACGTGTCTCGGTCATGTCTACATTGTTCTTGAACACGTAGGGTCCGCACGCTTAAGGTTTCGATGACAGTTATATTATGAGTTTATGAGTTTTGATGTACCGAAGTTAGTTCGGAGTCCTGGATGTGATCACGGACATAACAAGGAGTCTCGAAATGGTCGAGACATAAAGATTGATATATTGGACGGCTATATTCGGACACCGGAAGTGTTCCGGATGATTTCGGAGAAAACCGGAGAGCCGAAGGGTTACCGGAACCCTACCGGGAGAAGTAATGGGCCATATGGGCCTTAGTGGAGAGAGAGAAGGGCAGCCAGGGTGGGCCGCGCGCCTCCTTCCCCCTGGTGCGAATTCGACTAGGAGAGGGGGGGCGGCGCCCCCCTTTCCTTCTCCCTCCCCACTTCCTTCCCCCTCCTAGTAGGAGTCCTACTCCTACTAGGAGGAGGACTCCTCCTTGGCGCGCCTATAGGGCCGGCCGGCCTCCTCCCCTCGATCCTTTATATACGGGGGCAGGGGGCACCCTAGACACACAAGTTGATCCACGTCATCATATTCTTAGCCGTGTGCGGTGCCCCCTTCCACCATAATCCTCGATAATATTGTAGCGGTGCTTAGGCGAAGCCCTGCGACGATAGTACATCAAGATCGTCACCACGCCGTCGTGCTGACGGAACTCTTCCCCGACACTTTGCTGGATCGGAGTCCGGGGATCGTCATCGAGCTGAACGTGTGCTAAAACTCGGAGGTGCCGTAGTTTCGGTGCTTGATCGGTCGGGCCGTGAAGACGTACGACTACATCAACCGCGTTGTGCTAAC
This sequence comes from Triticum monococcum, assembly GCA_034509565.1. Taxonomy (NCBI): domain Eukaryota; kingdom Viridiplantae; phylum Streptophyta; class Magnoliopsida; order Poales; family Poaceae; genus Triticum; species Triticum monococcum. The sequence continues at coordinate 485,475,550 of CM067843.1, forward strand.
GCTTCCGCTGTCGGTCTACAAGGGTACGCAGATCACACTCTCCCCTCTCATTGCTATGCATCACCATGATCTTGCATGTGCGTAGGAAATTTTTTGAAATTACTACGTTCCCCAACAATGGTATCAGAGCCAGGTTTTATATGTTGATGTTATATGCACGAGTAGAACACAAGTGAGTTGTGGGCGATATAAGTCATACTGCTTACCAGCATGTCATACTTTGGTTCGGCGGTATTGTTGGACGAAGCGGCCCGGACCGACATTACGCGTACGCTTACGCGAGACCGGTTCTCTCGGCGTGCTTTGCACAAAGGTGGCTAGCGGGTGTCAGTTTCTCCAACTTTAGTTGAACCGAGTGTGGCTATGCCCGGTCCTTGCGAAGGTTAAAACATCACCAACTTGACAAACTATCGTTGTGGTTTTGATGCGTATGTAAGATTGGTTCTTGCTTAAGCCCGTAGCAGCCACGTAAAACTTGCAACAACAAAGTAGAGGACGTCTAACTTGTTTTTGCAGGGCATGTTGTGATGTGATATGGTCAAGACATGATGCTAAATTTTATTGTATGAGATGATCATGTTTTGCAACCAAGTTATCGGCAACTGGCAGAAGCCATATGGTTGTCGCTTTATTGTATGCAATGCAATTGCGTTGTAATGCTTTACTTTATCACTAAGCGGTAGCGATAGTCATGGAAGCATAAGATTGGCGAGACGACAACGATGCTACGATGGTGATCAAGGTGTCGCGCCGGTGACGATGGTGTTCACGACGGTGCTTCGAAGATGAAGATCACAAGCACAAGATGATGATGGCCATATCATATCACTTATATTGATTGCATGTGATGTTTATCTTTTATGCATCTTATCTTGCTTTGATTGATGGTAGCATTTTAAGATGATCTCTCACTAATTATCAAGAAGTGTTCTCCCTGAGTATGCACCGTTGTGAAAGTTCTTTGTGCTGAGACACCACGTGATGATCGGGTGTGATAGGCTCTACGTTCAAATACAACGGGTGCAAAACAGCTGCACACGCAGAATAGTCAGGTTATACTTGACGAGCCAAGCATATACAGATATGGCCTCGGAACACGGAGACCGAAAGGTCGAGCGTGAATCATATAGTAGATATGATCAACATAATGATGTTCACCAATGAAACTACTCCATCTCACGTGATGATCGGACATGGTTTAGTTGATTTGGATCACGTAATCACTTAGAGGATTAGAGGGATGTCTATCTAAGTGGGAGTTCTTTAGTAATATGATTAATTGAACCTAAATTTATCATGAACTTAGTACCTGATAGTATCTTGCTTGTTTATGTTTGATTGTAGATAGATGGACCGTGCTGTTGTTCCGTTGAATTTTAATGCGTTCCTTGAGAAAGCAAAGTTGAAAGATGATGGTAGCAATTACACGGACTGGGTCCGTAACTTGAGGATTATCCTCATTGCTGCACAGAAGAATTACGTCCTGGAAGCACCGCTGGGTGCCAGGCCTGCTGCTGGAGCAACACCAGATGTTATGAACGTCTGGCAGAGCAAAGCTGATGACTACTCGATAGTTCAGTGTGCCATGCTTTACGGCTTAGAATCGGGACTTCAACGATGTTTTGAACGTCATGGAGCATATGAGATGTTCCAGGAGTTGAAGTTAATATTTCAAGCAAATGCCCGGATTGAGAGATATGAAGTCTCCAATAAGTTCTATAGCTGCAAGATGGAGGAGAACAGTTCTGTCAGTGAGCATATACTCAAAATGTCTGGGTATAATAATCACTTGATTCAATTGGGAGTTAATCTTCCAGATGATTGCGTCATTGACAGAATTCTCCAATCACTGCCACCAAGCTACAAGAGCTTCGTGATGAACTATAATATGCAAGGGATGAACAAGACTATTCCTGAGCTCTTCGCAATGCTGAAAGCTGCGAAGGTAGAAATCAAGAAGGAGCATCAAGTGTTGATGGTCAACAAGACCACTAGTTTCAAGAAAAAGGGCAAAGGGAAGAAGAAGGGAAACTTCAAAAAGAACAGCAAGCAAGTTGCTACTCAAGAGAAGAAACCCAAACCTGGACCTAAGCCTGAAACTGAGTGCTTCTGCTGCAAGCAGACTGGTCACTGGAAGCGGAACTGCCCCAAGTATTTGGCAGATAAGAAGGATGGCAAGGTGAACAAAGGTATATGTGATATACATGTTATTGATGTGTACCTTACTAATGCTCGCAGTAGAACTTGGGTATTTGATACTGGTTCTGTTGCTAACATTTGCAACTCGAAACAGGGACTATGGATTAAGCGAAGATTGGCTAAGGACGAGGTGACGATGCGCGTGGGAAATGGTTCCAAAGTCGATGTGATCGCGGTCGGCACGCTACCTCTACATCTACCTTCGGGATTAGTATTAGACCTAAATAATTGTTATTTGGTGCCAGCGTTAAGCATGAACATTATATCTGGATCTTGTTTGATGCGAGACGATTATTCATTTAAATCAGAGAATAATGGTTGTTCTATTTATATGAGTAATATCTTTTATGGTCATGCACCCTTAAAGAGTGGTCTATTCTTATTAAATCTCGATAGTAGTGACATACATATTCATAATGTTGAAGCCAAAAGATGCAGAGTTGATAATGATAGTGCAACTTATTTGTGGCACTGCCGTTTGGGTCATATCGGTGTAAAGCGCATGAAGAAACTCCATACTGATGGGCTTTTGGAACCACTTGATTATGAATCACTTGGTACTTGCGAACCGTGCCTTATGGGTAAGATGACAAAAACACCGTTCTCTGGTACTATGGAGAGAGCAACAGATTTGTTGGAAATCATACATACAGATGTATGTGGTCCGATGAATGTTGAGGCTCGTGGCGGATATCGTTATTTTCTCACCTTCACAGATGACTTAAGCAGATATGGGTATATCTACTTAATGAAACATAAGTCTGAAACATTAGAAAAGTTCAAAGAATTTCAGTGTGAAGTTGAAAATCATCGTAACAAGAAAATAAAATTCCTACGATCTGATCGTGGAGGAGAATATTTGAGTTACGAGTTTGGTGTACATTTGAAACAATGCGGAATAGTTTCGCAACTCACGCCACCCGGAACACCACAGCGTAATGGTGTGTCCGAACGTCGTAATCATACTTTACTAGATATGGTGCGATCTATGATGTCTCTTACTGATTTACCGCTATCGTTTTGGGGTTATGCTCTAGAGACGGCCGCATTCACGTTAAATAGGGCACCATCAAAATCCGTTGAGACGATGCCTTATGAACTGTGGTTTGGCAAGAAACCAAAGTTGTCGTTTCTGAAAGTTTGGGGTTGCGATGCTTATGTGAAAAAGCTTCAACCTGATAAGCTCGAACCCAAATCGGAGAAATGTGTCTTCATAGGATATCCAAAGGAAACTATTGGATACACCTTCTATCACAGATCCGAAGGCAAAACGTTTGTTGCTAAATTCAGAAACTTTCTAGAGAAGGAGTTTCTATCGAAAGAAGTGAGTGGGAGGAAAGTAGAACTTGATGAGGTAACTGTACCTGCTCCCTTATTGGAAAGTAGTACATCACAGAAACCAGTTTCTGTGACACCTACACCAATTAGTGAGGAAGCTAATGAAGATGATCATGAAACTTCAGAACAAGATACTACTGAACCTCGTAGATCAACCAGAGTAAGATCCGCACTAGAGTGGTACGGTAATCCTGTTCTGGAAGTCATGCTACTAGATCATGATGAACCTACGAACTATGGAGAAGCGATGGTGAGCCCAGATTCCGCAAAATGGCTTGAAGCCATGAAATCTGAGATGGGATCCATGTATGAGAACAAAGTATGGACTTTGGTTGACTTGCCCAATGATCGGCAAGCAATTGAGAATAAATGGATCTTTAAGAAGAAGACTGACGCTGACGATAATGTTACTGTCTACAAAGCTCGACTTGTCGCAAAAGGTTTTCGACAAGTTCAAGGGATTGACTACGATGAGACCTTCTCACCCGTAGCGATGCTTAAGTCTGTCCGAATCATGTTAGCAATTGCCGCATTTTATGATTATGAAATTTGGCAGATGGATGTCAAAACTGCATTCCTGAATGGATTTCTGCAAGAAGAGTTGTATATGATGCAGCCGGAAGGTTTTGTCGATCCAAAGGGAGCTAACAAAGTGTGCAAGCTCCAGCGATCCATTTATGGACCGGTGCAAGCCTCTCAGAGTTGAAATAAACGCTTTGATAGTGTGATCAAAGCATTTGGTTTTGTACAGACTTTTGGAGAAGCCTGTATTTACAAGAAAGTGAGTGGGAGCTTTGTAGCATTTCTGATATTATATGTAGATGACATATTACTAATCGGAAATGATATAGAATTTCTGGATAGCATAAAGGGATACTTGAATAAGAGTTTTTCAATGAAAGACCTCGGTGAAGCTGCTTATATATTGGGCATTAAGATCTATAGAGACAGATCAAGACGCTTAATTGGACTTTCACAAAGCACATACCTTGACAAAGTTTTGAAAAAGTTCAAAATGGATCAAGCAAAGAAAGGATTCTTGCCTGTGTTACAAGGTGTGAAATTGAGTAAGACTCAATGCCCGACCAATGAAGAAGATAGAGAGAAAATGAAAGATGTTCCCTATGCTTCAGCCATAGGCTCTATCATGTATGCAATGTTGTGTACCAGACCTGATGTGTGTCTTGCTATAAGTCTAGCAGGGAGGTACCAAAGTAATCCAGGAGTGGATCACTGGACAGCGGTCAAGAACATCCCGAAATACCTGAAAAGGACTAAGGATATGTTTCTCATATATGGAGGTGACAAAGAGCTCATCGTAAATGGTTACGTTGATGCAAGCTTTGACACTGATCCGGACGATTCTAAATCGCAAACCGGATACGTGTTTACATTAAACGGTGGAGCTGTTAGTTGGTGCAGTTCTAAACAAAGCGTTGTGGCGGGATCTACATGTGAAGCAGAGTACATAGCTGCTTCGGAAGCAGCAAACGAAGGAGTCTGGATGAAGGAGTTCATATCCGATCTAGGTGTTATACCTAGTGCATCGGGTCCAATGAAAATCTTTTGTGACAATACTGGTGCAATTGCCTTGGCAAAGGAATCCAGATTTCACAAGAGAACCAAGCACATCAAGAGACGCTTCAATTCCATCCGGGATCTAGTCCGGGTGGGAGATATAGAGATTTGCAAGATACATACGGATCTGAATGTTGCAGACCCATTGACTAAGCCTCTTCCACGAGCAAAACATGATCAGCACCAAAGCTCCATGGGTGTTAGAATCATTACTGTGTAATCTAGATTATTGACTCTAGTGCAAGTGGGAGACTGAAGGAAATATGCCCTAGAGGCAATAATAATGTTATTATTTTATTTCCTTATATCATGATAAATGTTTATTATTCATGCTAGAATTGTATTATCCGGAAACATAATACTTGTGTGAATACATAGACAAACCAAACGTCACTAGTATGCCTCTACTTGACTAGCTCATTAATCAAAGATGGTTATGTTTCCTAACCATAGACATGTGTTGTCATTTGATTAACGGGATCACATTATTAGTAGAATGATGTGATTGACATGACCCATTCCATTAGCTTAGCACCGGATCGTTTAGTATGCTGCTATTGCTTTCTTCATGACTTATACATGTTCCTATGACTATGAGATTATGCAACTCCCGTTTGCCGGAGGAACACTTTGTGTGCTACCAAACGTCACAACGTAACTGGGTGATTATAAAGGAGCTCTACAGGTGTCTCCAAAGGTAAATGTTGGGTTGGCGTATTTCGAGATTAGGATTTGTCACTCCGATTGTCGGAGAGGTATCTCTGGGCCCACTCGGTAATGCACATCACAAAAGCCTTGCAAGCATTGCAACTAATGAGTTAGTTGGGAGATGATGTATTATGAAATGAGTAAAGATACTTGCCGGTAACGAGATTGAACTAGGTATTAAGATACCGACGATCGAATCTCGGGCGAGTAACATACCGATGACAAAGGGAACAACGTATGTTGTTATGCGGTCTGACCGATAAAGATCTTCGTAGAATATGTAGGAGCCAGTATGAGCATCCAGGTTCCGCTATTGGTTATTGACCGGAGACGTGTCTCGGTCATGTCTACATTGTTCTCGAACCCGTAGGGTCCGCACGCTTAAGGTTTCGATGACAGTTATATTATGAGTTTATGAGTTTTGATGTACCGAAGTTAGTTCGGAGTCCCGGATGTGATCACGGACATAACGAGGAGTCTCGAAATGGTCGAGACATAAAGATTGATATATTGGACGGCTATATTCGGACACCGGAAGTGTCCCGGGTGATTTCGGAGAAAACCGGAGAGCCGGAGGGTTACCGGAACCCTACCGGGAGAAGTAATGGGCCGTATGGGCCTTAGTGGAGAGAGAGAAGGGCAGCCAGGGTGGGCCGCACGCCTCCTTCCCCCTGGTCCGAATTGGACTAGGAGAGGGGGGCGGCACCCCCCTTTCCTTCTCCCTCCCCACTTTCTTCCCCCTCCTAGTAGGAGTCCTACTCCTACTGGGAGGAGGACTCCTCCTTGGCGCGCCTATAGGGCCGTCCGGCCTCCTCCCCTTGATCCTTTATATACGGGGGCAGGGGGCACCCCTAGACACACAAGTTGATCCACGTCATCATATTCTTAGCCGTGTGCGGTGCCCCCTTCCACCATAATCCTCGATAATATTGTAGCGGTGCTTAGGCGAAGCCCTGCGACGGTAGTACATCAAGATCGTCACCACGCCGTCGTGCTGACGGAACTCTTCCCCGACACTTTGCTGGATCGGAGTCCGGGGATCGTCATCGAGCTGAATGTGTGCTAAAACTCGGAGGTGCCGTAGTTTCGGTGCTTGATCGGTCGGGCCGTGAAGACGTACGACTACAGCAACTGCGTTGTGCTAACGCTTCCGCTGTCGGTCTACAAGGGTACGTAGATCGCACTCTCCCCTCTCGTTTCTATGCATCACCATGATCTTGCGTGTGCGTAGGAATTTTTTTGAAATTACTACGTTCCCCAACAATGTCTACATAGTCCTCGAACCCGTAGGGTCCGCACGCTTCAAGTTCGGTGACGATCGGTAATATGAGTTTATGTGTTTTGATGTACCGAAGGTAGTTAGGAGTCCCAGATATGATCACAGACATGACGAGGAGTCTCGAAATGATCGATACATAAAGATTGATATATTGGAAGCCTACATTTGGACATCGGAATGGTTCCGGATGAAATCGGGATTTTACCGGAGTGCCGGGGGGGGAGGGGGTATTGGAACCCCCCGGGGGTTAATGGGCCTTGTTGGGCCCTAGTGGAGAGAGAGAGAGAGAGAGGGGCCGACCAGGGCAGGGCCGCGCGCCCCCCTTGCCTTTCCCCTCTCCCACTCCTTCCTCCCCCCTCCTAGTGGGACTAGAAAAGAGGAGTCCTACTCCCACTAGGAGGAGGACTCCTCTTCCTGGCGCGCCCTACTAGGGTCGGCCGGCCTCCCTCCTTGCTCCTTTATATACGGGGGCAGGGGCACCCCAAGACACACAAGTTGATCAGTTGATCAGTTGATCTTTTAGCCGTGTGCGATGCCCCCCTCCACCATATTCCACCTCGGTCATATCGTAGCGGTGCTTAGGCAAAGCCCTGTATAATTCCCCGACATGTAAAATAACCGTCAAAATATGGGTCCGTGCGAAAAAACCGCTACGATATAGTGGAGGGGGGTGAGGGGAGCGGCACCCTAAACCCTGGCGTAGTGTTGTGTCCCCTGCCATTGCCCCTATATATAGTGGAGGGAGATGAGGGGAGCGGCACCCTAAACCCTGGCGCAGCCTCTCCCGCCTTCTACCACCATATTCTCTCGGTACGACTTGGCGAAGCCCTGCCGGAGTAACTCCACCACCATCTCCACCACACCGTCGTGTTGGTTGAGATCCCATCCACTTCTCCCCCTTCTCTTGCTGGATGGATCAAGGAGGAGGAGACGTCACCGAGCCGTACGTGTGCTAAACTCAGAGGTGCCGTCTGTTCGGCGCTAGATCGGTTCAAATCATGATTGGATCGCTAAGAGTATGACTACATCAACCGTGTTATATACGCTTCCGCTTTCGGTCTACAAAGGCAAGTAGACACATTCCCCTCTCGTTGCTATGTATCTACTAGATTGGACATTGGGTGTTTCGTAGGAATTTTTTTTAATTTTCATGCTTCGTTTCCCATCACCCTAGAATAAACCCTAGCACGCGGCAGAAAAATTACGCCAAAGAGCTTAGCTTAGCAGAAAAAACTTAAATGCCAAAAACGCCTCTCCTTTGCAGATTTTGTTGTTGTACGTTTGTATAAGGTCTACGCTACATCGAACGAAGTATCAAAATATGTTCAGGATGGTGCGTGTACGGATGGAGCGGGTGCCGAGAGAGATATTTACCTAACATGGTCGCAACATAATCTCCGTATCAAGCCACTACCTCCTTCGCTAGGCACAATATCTGTCTTATACGACTTTGCCGATACATTTTTTTTAGACTGTGGATGTTTGATTGTGTGCGTCTTACCTACCAAAGGTCGGGTATTGCTCATTATGATTTTATATCCACTTAATGCCATATTATGAGATAACAAAAAGGCCCTTTATGAAAAAATGTAGGAGCTTGCTCATTTGTAATTTTGTGTACCAAGACTGTCAGGCCGACAGGCCTCGACAGCTTGCAAATCTACGTACTACATTTGCAACAACTTGTAGTATTCTAAGTCCAGCGTTCAGTCTGTTGTTTTACTAGCAAGTTGTAAGGTGTATTTATCTGAATGTCTGTATTAGTATGTTGTTGCCTTGAGAATTAAGCAGTGGACGTCAGACCCCGTTCCTGCCAGTAGTATTTGTCTTTCACCGAGCAGTTGCTGCTAAATGCCGATTTATCGTCAAACCAGCAGGTTGCCGCTAGCGATAAAAGTGCATCCTGTGAGGCTTAGCCTGATGAGTGACCACTCGAGTGCTTGTTACTGCATACTGTACTATAGTAACTACATGTGCAGAGAGCAGCTGTGCCTTGTGGGGTGTGCCTCCCCACCCATTTGTATACGCCATCTTAGATGAACTACAACGAAGTACTCCGGAGTATAATAATACTGATGTACAGCAGTGCTGTATCAATCAGATTATCAATGCTGCTGTTGTGACCAGGACACACTTGCGTGCGTATAAATCAGACACCTGCCGTATGCGGATGTATAAAGAAGAGAAGGTGGAGGACCGGTGCCAGGACTATCTGAGCGTAGATTAGATTCTTGCAAATGGATTCTGCAGCGGTGCAATAAAGGAATAGGACGAGTGCAGAAATCAATGACGATTAGGCGAGAGTGTATACGATACGAAGCTGACCGTAGCGAACGCGACAGTAAGGAAAAGCCAGACGTGTAGCCACATGGTGGAAACGGATCCGATGCGGATTGGATAGTGCTTTTATCACTTTCATTTTCATATTTTTAAAACGAATACGAATCCGAATATAGATGTTTTCGGATACGGATGCGGCTCGGATATTATTCGAATACGGATATGTATCAGATATTTTTTTGATTCGGAACGGATACGAATAATATCAACATGTTGCTTAAGTAAATTAGTCGATAGTTATGTGACCTAAAATAATCAACTTGCGACACACAATAAGTCAATGATAAATAGATTTATGAATAAATACTATTGTAATGCATAATAATTTATAAGTTTAATCATATAAAGAGTAAAATTTAACCACTTATTTGGCTTTTATGTTCGATAATTGTAATATTGGGTCTAGAATTTAAAAAAATACCTCCCATAATCTTCTTCGGATACGGATATATCCACTTCCATATCCATATTTGTGTCAAAATCTTTTACCATATTTTATTTTGTATTTGTTTAATAAATTCGGATACGGACAATTTCCATTTCCATTTTGGTTCGGATGCGGATGTTTTAGATACAAATAGGCATTTTCTCAAATACGAATATCGGATATTTCGGATTATCCGCTACCACTTTCCGCCCCACGTGCTCCTCCTACGTGTTACGTGTTGGCGAACCTCCGCGACAGCACAGTACGCCTGGCGCCGGGTGCAATGCAGTGCAGTGCAGGGGCGGTGATTGTTTGTGAGCAAGGGCATGTGGATTCAGGGCTTCTTTATTGGCCTCTGTCTTGCCTTCACAAAATGTACCCGTTACCCGAAAATCACATCACGTGTGTTTACGTGCATTTTGGTCTGGCTGAACAAATGCAGACCAGAAATCAACATCCACATGTTGATTAATTGCATGCCTCAAGACCAGTATGCCGCGGCGTACTGGACTAGGACGCTTGTGTCGTCGAAGGACGACAACGACGCGGTGCAGATGGTGGCCAGGGTGCCGACGGCAGGCAACCGTGCAAGACCCATAGTTCTTGATGAAGACGATGAGGAAGAAAAGAAGATGGCTATGCCCCCCGCCGCTCGACGCAACTCCAGAGTCGTCACGACTAGACAAAAAAATTTGTACCCCCAATCCCCACCCCCGATGTAATCGAAAAATGACCCTATGAACCCTAAACGACGTCGGTGCATAATCGATGGATTGGAGTGTTCATCGGCAGTGTTTCCCCTAATCCAATCCCCACCCCATGTTCAATCCCCTCTCTAACCGTGTGCTCGAATCAAATCTAGCCCGAGTAGAAAGCAGTAAATCTAGAGATAGGGCAAGGACTTACCGCCATGGCCGATGCGCTCCGGTGGAGTTCTGCAGTCGCTCCGATCGTAGCCGCCGTCCTGGATCATCCTGATGTCGCTCCGGTGGTCGCCGCCGCCGGTATGAGTGGGGAAGAGGGAAGAGAGCGGTGAGGAAGGGAGATGAGGGTAATTTATAACGACGCCTCACGAAACAACGCGGCGTCTCGAGACCACATCCACGCGTGCAACCGCCCACGCCCACGTGCCAAGGGTAACACTGCTTGGGCATGGCTTCACAAAAACGACCGATTTGAGCGTTCCTCTAGATACAGCCCCAGAGGTGCTTTAAAGTTCGTGCTATGTAGACCCTACAGTTAATGCGGGTAGCCAAACGGGCAAAAAAAAAATCCACGCAGACCTCGCTGAGGTATATGTGGGCTACCAAACTCTTCCTAAGAGACGTGTAGGCTGTGGAGATCGATCGTCTTGGAGACGGAGATAGCGCTGAAAATGTGGGCATCGACCATTGTCCTAGGGGAGAGGTCACGGCTGATCAAGTCACCGACCGAGCGGGGCAACCTATTTTGGAAGCCAACTACTGTATTAATAAGCGATGGATGCACGGCCATGAGCGGCATGGCGGAGATGGATGGATGGATGAATGATTGGACAAGGAGCACGGGAGAAGGGAATCGGAGATTGCGACGGCGTCCGCATGCGGGCAGGCAGCGGTTGCGGCCCGGGCGATGCGCGGACAAACGCGCGGCCCTTCCGTTCCGCCCGTGACCGTTGCCCCCATGTGAGCCGGGCATGTGCGCGCCAGTCCGCGCGCTCGTCTTCTACCGCGCCCTCTTGCCCTGTTCATGGCCACACGTTAATTCGGTGCAACGTTGCTATACACACGACGTCCTATGCACGATTTACGGACGATACTAATAATCAAGCCGTTGGTGTCATCTAGCTCTCTGCAGGACACCGTTCGATTGCACATCGTGCATGCATCGTTCATTCACCAGTCGTCCGTAAAGTAGTTTCGAATTCGGTGGGCTTCGTTCCCACCAGTTTCACCTTCACCTTCACGTACAAGGTTGATGTGCGCGAGCAGCTCAAAACCGTTGGCTGCCACGAGCACGGGAGTACGTATGCTTGGTTCAGGAACGGACTAGCCTCCGCCTCGGCTAGATGCTAGCTCGTCCCGTCAGTGATCGATCACATGTCTGCCTTTGGTTTTGGCAACCGATCGAAAAGTGGGCACATACGCATAACTGCACTGCGTGCACAGCCATGGCATGGCAGAGACGCATCAATCTTCCACAGCTTAAAAACAAAGAGCAGGGATCTGGCATGACTCCTCTTTAGATTAAACGTACGGACAACCATGTCTATCATTGAACACGGGGGCAAAACCGCCGAGGATGCCGGGTAAAGCACATTCATAGCCATCTGGGTAAACTGACTAAATTCTGCAAAGCAAATGAGCTGTTAGGCTTGCCCGAGATGACTTTTTTTTTACTTGCTTCCCTCCTTGTTTCTTAGAGCTGTAAACAGAACAAAAAATATTTTGGTTCAGCGAGATGCATGTGAGCGTTAGTAATTCCGTATAATAGTAAGAGCAAACTCTAGCAGAGTCCTCATATTGGGCCGATCAGCATAATCACAATTGATATGGCGATTTTGAATGAAAAGGACATTTTAGCAGGGTCAATAAAAAAAGGATGTCCTAATGTCCTATTGACAAGTGAGTCTCACAATATGAAGGCAGCCAAACTGGACATAATGCATATGGATCTTGGATTAGCTGCCAAACTGGACATACTAGCGCTCTAATTGCACGTGATCTCTTGGACCACAGGGAAGGATATATATAAAGGAGAACGGCCGTTTTGTTTCCCCACAAAATCTGCTCGTGAATAAATTGTATGCTTCATTCCTGTTCCAGTAAATCGGTGTCAAAGAAGATGCGGAGCAAAGGGTATAGATGTGATTATAGCAGAGAGAGATTACTGAATATGTCATAATAGATGTGGTTCACCACCGACAAGTTCTCACTGAATAACCGCCGTAAACAAATTGCCAAGCATACATGATCATGGCGAGGAGCATAAGCAACAAGAAGACATCACTTACCAATTCCCTGTGCAGCTACAAGACCTTTGCATGCACGTGAGTTGGGGCCCCATTTCCCGCATTCATTTTCATCTAATCTTGAGAGGGAGGCGCAAACGTGGCCGCCCTGAATCTGAAGCTTGTTATTTAAAGAGAAGCCTCTGTCTTTCCCTCCTCACAAGCAATCCACACCTCTTGTGTATGCTGTCTATCTATCTACTCCCCAAGCACGTACAAACACTCTCCACACAGCTAGCCAACAGGTACAACAGACACAAGGATGAAGCTCAGAGTAAAAGGCTTCGGCCTCCTGCTTCTCCTTGTCTTGCTTGCTCTATGCTCCACCATTGATGTCTGTGACGCGAGGAGAGGCAAGCATTGGAGACCAAGGAGCTCGCCGAGCTCCTCTCTGCTCAAGAAGAAAGGGAAGGCAAAGAAGGGCAGCTCCCACCGGCAGCACGGGGTCAACCGGCGAAGCCCGCCACCAGCCCCCCCTGGTGTTGGCAAAGGACACCAGACGCCATACCAGCCAAGCCCCAATGTACCTGTAAGTCCGAGCCCGAGCCCGAGCCCCAAGCCGAGCCCTGCCAAAGGCAATGGACATACAAGTCCACAGCCTCCATCTCCAAGCTGTGGAAAGGGCAGGCAGCCACCGCCGCAGTCACCACCTGCGGCCTCAGCCTCACCGGGCGCGGTGTTTAACGTGGTTGATTTCGGAGCCAGGGGTGATGGAATTTCAGACGATACAAAGGTTGGTCAACATCACTGCCCCTCGAATTGCTGTTTTATCGAGAGAAAATTTGCTAACTTGTGTAGCATCATGCATTCCCCGACTCAGAAATTCTCACTGCCAATTCCATTTTGCACTGCCCATTACCCACGCATGATTACTGTCCTATGATCCATGATCATCGACTACTCTCACATGATTTCCAGTGCAGAGCCGCAGGAAATTGTCACTAGTGACATACCTTTCTGTAGTCAGTATTTGCATGACTGCCTGTGCTTGCCGGAAATTTTATTTGTTTCTTTTTGGATTGTTCTGTCCTTCACATGTCCACACTTCAAGCTGGTACGGCTTCCCCTTTTTGAGGAATCACGTTCTCTTGGTGAACAAAGTGGGCATCAAGTCAGGGTTAACAAAAAACTGAAGAATATATTCAGGGTTCGCAAGAAAAACATCGATATTTTTTCAAAATATTGTTTGCACGCGGGAAACATATCGATGGCAAAAATTGGGATCGACCAACTATACCTTTTTTTAGTGTTATATAGTTTTGGAAAAACCAGTTCCTTAAAAAAAATTCTTAAAAAGATTGAAATGTTTTATGTAGAGGCATACTTGAAATCCAAAATAAACACCAGAAAATAAAAATCAATGGTGGTTAAATTCATGGAAATTGGGAGATGCATTGAAAGTTTCCAAAAATTAAGCTTCAACCAACATTTAACAGTGTATTTGGGTTTCTTTTCAGCCAAAAGAAATCCTCATTTTCTGGGTACGGTTTAGGATAGTTTCACTCCGACAAAACCATAGGGGCACAGTGGAACTATATAGGAGTACTATGATTAGCTTAGTCTAGTCTTTTGAGAACAAACCTCTAATAAATTAGTGTGCATGCAGGCTTTTCAAGCAGCGTGGGCTGCTGCGTGCAAGCTGGGAGCGTCTACAGTTCTCGTACCATCAGAACTAGAGTTCCTTGTTGGGCCAATCTCGTTTTCTGGGCCTTACTGCAAACCAAACATTCTTTTCCAGGTAATTCTGCACCTAATGCCAAATATGCACCTGAGAAAGCTTTCCCCTTGCCTCCCTTTCTTCTAGATTCTATACTAACATACTAACATACAAATATGTACCTGCATTGAACAACACAACTCCTATGTACTCTTACATATGCAGGGAAAATGATCTCTTGATGTTATGAGCATGTAACAGATTCCAATGCTACATTTGATATATCAAAATAATTCGAAGTGTTTTCATGTTTAAGACCGTAAAACATTTCCAATGCCACATTGATACTTCCTCTGTTCACAAATATAAGATGTTTTAGAGTGACCATACAAGTCTCTAAAACGTCTTATATTTATGTACTTGTCACTCAAATGGATGTATCTGGCACTAAAATACGTCTAGATACATCCGTTCGACTGTTTGAGCGACAAGTAATAAGGATTGGAGGGAGTAATTTAAATTATTTCTACGTCTAAGATCACGCCGCGGCAGGTTTCAAGTGGTGGGATGTTTGAAAATAGAAATGAAACGAAATTTTCATGTGTACAAAGAGAAACAAACTCCAATCTGGCAAAGGTGAAAGACAAAAACATAACGGGGTTAAATGATGTGCTAATTTTGCAGCTCGAAGGGACGATCTTAGCCCCAACAAATGCTAAAGCATTGGGTTCTGGCTTGCTTCAATGGCTTGAATTCACCAAACTAAGTGGGTTATCAATTCAAGGCAGTGGCACCATAAATGGTAGGGGGCAACAGTGGTGGACCTACTCAGACCCAAATGACGATGAGGATGACGACACAGTAAGACCCGACCATCTAGTATTACTAGATCACTCAATTCAAAAGTTGGTCTATTAATCACTAACCTTGGATACATTCCAGCAGTACAATCAGGAGCTTGAAAGGATGCCACGGGTTAAACCTACGGTAAGATCACTATCTTTAGTGCACATTCAGTACTGTATACCAAAACAAACATCTGGCAGTTTTGATTCCATACTCTGATGCAGGCATTGAGGTTCTATGGTTCTTCAAATGTCGTAGTGGCTGGCATCACAATTGTCAACAGCTCACAGTGCCATCTCAAGTTTGACAACTGTCAAGGGGTGCTGGTCCACGACCTGACAATATCCTCCCCTGAGAACAGTCTCAACACCGACGGAATACACCTGCAGAACTCCAAAGATGTCAGCATTCATCATACCAACTTGGCTTGCGGTAACTCCTCTTTATGACTAACTTCAAGAAGAATTTTGTTTTGCCAATCTAGCATGCATTCATATTATGTTCAGCAATTTTTTTTGCCAACACGTGTCCACGTGAAACATATCTTCAACCAGAATTTGAGAACACAAGACAATTTATATATTCCAACAAACTATAATATAAGGCATATGATCAACTGAAAGCATGTCCCTCTGTTCTGCAAGCTCTGCAGTGCAGCGGACAGTTCCAGACTTAGGGTACACTGGAAAAGGGTGGCGAATCGTATCGAAGCATCTTTTGCAGTTACACAAAAGTAGTACAATGAGTATATAGCACAGATCACATGGCATCTTTTGTCTTGTTCCATGCAGGTGACGATTGCATCTCCATCCAGACAGGATGTAGCAACATATACATACACAATGTGAATTGTGGACCAGGCCATGGAATCAGCATTGGTGGACTAGGCCGGGACAACACAAAAGCATGCGTCTCTAATGTAACAGTAAGAGATGTCAACATGTTCAGAACAATGACTGGTGTCAGAATCAAGACCTGGCAGGTAAGATCAATAATTAAAGAAAGAGCATGCAGAATAAACTCATAATACCTACTGAGCTAAACCAATTGAATTCTCCTTGCAGGGTGGTATAGGACTGGTTCAAGACATAAGGTTCTCAAACATACAAGTCTCCGAAGTTCAAACACCTATTATGATAGACCAGTTCTATTGCGACAAAAGAACCTGCACAAATCAAACATCAGCAGTGGCAGTATCAGGCGTTCAGTATGAGAACATCAGAGGGACATTTACAATCAAGCCTCTCCATTTTGCATGCAGTGACAGCTCACCTTGTTCAGGGATCACACTTACCGGAGTACAACTTAAACCCGTGCAAATAGCCCACTACCACCTAAACAATCCATTCTGTTGGCAAGCTTTTGGGGAACTTTTCACTCCAACCATCCCTCCCATAGCTTGTCTGCAGATTGGAAAACCTGCTGGGAACAACTTGCAGTCATACCATGACATATGCTGAAACACAGATAGTATCCTCATCCATTAGTTGGTGCTTATTCATGAGTGGTCGTTGTGATGCTTCCGACCCTTTGCACCATTGCTTCGTCATGTGCATATATACACAGTTAATTTATGTTTTGTTATCACAGCAAGTGTGTCATGTTTGTGGTAAAGGAAACATAGATATTTTCATATAAAATGGGCAGGCAGGCAGATTATATGTGTGAGCTGAAAAAATATAGCGCATGTTATTCTATGCTAATACAAAGTATTAAGTGTTAAAAAATAATAGTACAGCACTTTTGCACATTGCTACACCCTACTATTTAATAAAAACAGTGCCAGCATCTGTAAAGGTGAAGCAAATGTTAACGACCCAAGAATCCCAATGACAATGTTGAATGTACAATATGCAATAACTCAATTAAGATTCAGAAACAGATTGCTACAATATAATATGTTTAGATGACCAACAAAGTATACTGATTGATTAATCGAAGGAAAAGTTTGTTTTGGCACTTGGGCAGAAGGAACAGAAAAATGATATTAAAATGAACTGTTAGAAGAATGAACAAGTACAATACATCCAGCTTCTAAGCAACAAATGCTAAAAGCATTTGCAACATACACATTCTGTATTCAAGACATGTAGCAGTGCAGCGCGAAAAGGAAATGTGTGTGTTTTTAGATTTAGCTAGAAAGATTTTGACGGACGGATAGAAAAAAAAAGTTCAAATAGATCAACTTAATTAGATAATAATGGTGTAAAAATAGAATGAGTGAAAGCAAATTAACCATTAGAACATGACAGAGACTTGACCATTTGTTAACTACTCCCTCCGTAACTAAAAAACGTCTTATATTAAGTAATGGAGGGAGTAGGTTATCATGATCACGCATAAGCATTTTTACCATCTTTCTAGCATTATAACTCGGCGAGAATCAGCTATCTTTGAATAAGGGAACAACAAATATAAGCTATAATGGAAGATACGTACTCCCTCCGTTCCTAAATACTTGTCTTTCTAGGCATTTCAATAAGTGACTACATACGGAGCAAAATGAGTGAATCTACACTCTAAAATATGTCTACATACATCCGTATGTAGTAGTCATTTGAAATGTCTAAAAAGACAAGTATTTAGGAACGGAGGGAGTAGATTGGTGCAACACTTACTGAACCTTACAATGTGATCTCACTTCTAGGTGGACAGCCAACATGTTAACGCATAAGCATTTTTACTGTCTTTCCATCATTATTATAACTTCTATCTTAATTGCCTGTCAGTTCCATGCACTCGGATGAGCTAAGGCATTAACTTTTACATAGTTGGCCCATACAGCTTATATACCCATCTCTAAATTATCACGACCAACACTAAATAAATAAAGTGCTGCCATCAGCAAGCAAAATTACAATATTTAAATACCAAGACTAATTCACACATCTATTTTGGAATGGATGTAACTATCTACATTAACCACATTTCTTAACTATAACAGATTATTATTTAAAAGTAGAGTTTTGTATGAAGATCACATCAAACCATATTATTAGGGAATTTCATCATACATAATGCTAGCACACATGTAAACTCAATGTACTCCCTCCTTCCATCTATATAGGGCCTAATGCGTTTTTTAAGACCGTCTTTGACTATTGACAAGATTAATAGTACATGACATGCACAATGTGAAAATTATATCATTGAAAACTCCTTTCACACATGAATTTAACGGTGTGCATTGTGTAAGTTGCATGTCATATATTATTGCTCTAATCTTTGGTCAAAGTTAGCCTCGAAAAACACATTAGGCCCTATATAGATGGAAGGAGGGAGTAAGTCAATTGATAAACATGAAAATATACCACAACCACCATTCTTATTGAGATATCACTACCAATGTGCTTTCAAGCAACACTTTCCCCAATAATCCTTATTTATGTTGATCAAACAGCTTGTGAAGAAGTTTCATGTTTGCATGGACTTCATTGCACCAGATTTGCCACCATGGAAAGATTAGGATTTCTTAGTGCATTGTTTGATATAAATATCACTATGCCAGAAACAAACATAATGGCAAAATACATGGGGCCATACAGCCATGTTATACAAAGATATACTAGCATATGATGTGTTCTCAAGTACGTATAATACATGCTGGCCAATGCAAGAGATGCACTAACATCACTGCGCATTATCCAGTTAAAGGCTATGAACTTGCCATTGTATAAAATACACATTCATGGCTCAGTTATTTGGTTGTTACAACTACGGCCAGGATGTAATCTTTGCTTTGTACTTTAAATTTTGAGAAAAGAAGAGGTCAACACAATCTCGTGGAAAGAGAGAGAGTACAGTATATCCCCAATATCATAGCATGCAAAATACTATTCAGATATTCATTGTTGGAAAATAATACTTCATTCATAAATAGTGAAATTTCTGTGTACAATTTCATTAATGTTGTACATAACTAGACATAGCAAAACTGCCAAAACTAGAATGACAGCAGTGTATGCACCAACAAACAGTTCCACAAACACTTGAATTTGTAGCTCAGCTTGATGATGCACTTGGAAAGTTTGCAGAACCTGTTTGTACAGTAGCAGACAAAGATTTCAGAATTGCTTAATAGAGCATGAAAAGACACACAAACCAGGCATGTTTAAGATGAAGAAGACTGACGCAATCATCTTGAAAAACTAACGACATCCTTTGTCCCTTTGTAGTTTGATATGGTTTCAGGGCTTGCTTGTCCTGTTATTTCCACGTATTTGTCCTCCAGACTCTATTGGAAATGAGAAAGTTCGACTAGGCGTAAGCAAAGTTACGAAATGAGATACGGCAAAACAAATCATAAACACACGCGCACATGCTTCAAGAAATATTATGCCATGTCATTCAGCAAATATACCAAACCTTGACAAACCAAAAACCCAAAGTCATGTAACTCCAGCCAACAAAGCATTAAAAAAAAACTCCAACCAAGAAAGACTAACACATTTACAAAAAAAAAGGATCATATCTTCATCATGAACAGCCCTGTTGATAACAAGCAAATTAGTGCTTCTATGCTCTCCCAAAAGAAAAGCAAAATTTGGAGGGACATTAGTGTCTTATTTGCAGCGCCCCACTATTCCAATAATTACAACACTGCTGGCTTTTGAGAGAGCATATAAGCACAATAACTAATATCAAATGATATTCCCAGTGTAACTACACCAACTTCGGATTCACAGTTACTAACCTTCAGCTGCTCATGTATGCTCTCAACAACATCCATAGTCATTCTGTCAAAGAAAAGGATTCCCTGCAAATCCACAAGTTGATGGTGAGTGGTCATGTGACTATAGTGCTGAATGTGTTCACACACCAATATAAGCCCTTCATTACGTAAATTGAGGTGTCCTTAGACCCAATTGGTTTGTTGGATCAAAAGTAACATGGACAGTGAAGTAAAGTTTAGTTGGCCATTGAATATGTCATTCACATAAATGAACTCATACCTGTAAATGAACTCATTTAGTTGGCTAGTGGACGATTTAATTCAAAAATCTTACATAAATACATGACAAAATTAAGTTTGATCAAGGTTAAGCTCATACCTGTAAATGATCAAACTCATGCTGGAAAACTCTTGCAGATAGTTCTGATAATTTAACTTTGATCTTTGCTCCACTAGCATCTTGAGCATCAATTTTAACAGTGTCTGGTCTCTGCATAGCACAGTGGTGAAAGATAATTGCAAATGCCATATCCCATAAATTAGTAAAATCCTCCTTTTTCAGAAGAACGCAAATACTAAATATAAAGAGTACCATGATAGGATCAACAAAGGTGGATATTAGTTGCATTCCCTAACTTATCTACTCCCATCATTTGTTTGATATCTGATACTTTTGTCGTATATATGAACGCTTAGTGACATAATATAGATAGTTAAGATAATAAGTATGGTCTATGTTAACAAGCTTTAAACTCTAAATCTCATGTACTCAGGTTTTTTCAGTAGCAATTTGGACTTGTGAAAACACAATCTATTTGCAGTAATGCAGCCATGCAGGTCATACTTGCTTTAAAGTTAATGCAAACTGAAATTATATTTAGAGTGCTGGTGCAGGTTTAATTTCAGATGGCTATGTGGCTGATAAATATCACTAATATTTCTTGGTGATTATAAAAATGAAAAAAAGCAACCTTTTAACCCTGAAATTGCAGAAGTTTACTTTCGAATCTTGAACTCTTGAATCAGTTTACCCCTGGCCCTATCCCAAGTGGTTTTGTGCAGACTGACATGACATAGGGCAGATATGTGGATCACTTTACTCTTGCCTTGTCAGCAACTTAATTAAAACATTAAAAAAATCAAGAAATCAGTAAAAATAATACTCCCTCCGATCCGAATTAATTGAAGCAGCCTCTATACAATGTAAAATGGACATTGCATAGAGGCTGTCTCAATTAATTCGGATCGGAGGTTGTATCTATTTTTACAAAAAGTGAACTATTTAGGAAATTCGGGGAGAAGGTTTTTTGGATTGACTATTGATGAATCTTTTTTCAGTTTGACTACCAAAAAAAACCTTTTTGGAACTTGGGTTTTTCAAACTGACACTAAAAAAAGTTTAGCTACATGTCATCTGAGAACTACTGAATCTGCTTTTTTTTCTTTCACTAAAAAATAAGAGAATCTGGTTTTTCTGATTGACTTTCTACTATTTGTGAATTGCTTGGAAGTTAGACATCTTTCCAAAAAACTGATTATTATTATTATTATTATTATTATTATTATTATTATTTCCTTTTATTGTCTGAATTATTTAATTCTTACTTTTTTCACTTAAGTTGCTGACATGGCAAGATGATGGCACGAGTTCTCTCAGTCAGCACAAAACCACTTGAGAGAGCCAGGGATAAAGTAAACTGATTAAAGAGTTCAATGTTCAAACAACCAGATTTACAGTTCAAGTTTGAAAAATGAACTCCTGGCTCCTGCAATAGTTCAGGGTTGTAAAGTGGATTTTTTCTATAACAATATACAGAATTTGGAATTAAGCAACACATGACAAATGAGACAAATATTAAATTCAACACATGAAAGATGTATCTTTCTAGCTAATGCGTGTGCTTTTCCACATAAGTTATTTCTGCACATATCTTCTATATCTAAATAGTTAGCCCCCACTAATCTATTTCCCTCAACATGCACACATGCATGAAAAAGGCCCAGTCTCAACATACAAATATGCATGAGAAAAGACTCAGCTCAATGACTAAATATAGTAAATCATATGTATTTCAAATTTAGTTCTTATATTACGAATTTAAATTTCCTATCTGAAAAGAACTAAATCTAACCAAAATATAGTATTTCAAATTTTAGTTATATTCTTAATTTAAAATTTATATCACATACAACTAAATCTACTTAAAATGTATTTCAATTGATTCTTGCAGCAACGCGCAGGGTATGATCTAGTTATCAGTTAAATGTTTATTCCACCATAGCACCTGGGTTTTGTGCACATGTTGAAAAGTTGTCTCGAAAATATAAAATTGACTCAACCGTATGTCCTCCATAGAATGGATGGCAACCAGTAATTCCTAGTAACTCAAGAGGTGAACAGACACAGCCAACAACTTAGATCTTAATAAGAGCAAAGATAAAGGCTACTCTCACCAGCACATTGGCATATATTCCAGGGAACGACAAGCACCCTTCTTCATAGACTGACAAGCGCTTCGAGAACTTGTAAACTACTGGGTTGACAAGGACAATTTCCTCTCCTTCCCCTTTCACTCCAGCTGGGTTGAATACCATGAGCTGCACGTTCACTCCAACTTGTGGTGCCGAGAGACCAATGCCATCAGTCCTGTAGCATGAAACCAGGTCAATCCTTTCTAAAAACAGCGGAGAGGCCTATGAGCAGGTTATGATTGGATGTTTGCACCCACTAGAAGATGACTAAGGCATTTCAGGTCCACCATAAGTAAATGAGTAATATGACATATACTCATATAGCCCAGATAAAAAAAACTATTAATTATAGCAGTAGCACCATGTGCACTCATGCACAACTACCTGACCATTCCAGGACTCAGAGCCTCAGATAGCCTCATGAGTATAAATGACGCCTCAATTTGCTAATTTGACAAGAACAATGCCTGTAAAATACTAGAGAACATAGGAGATGTGCACACATGTGCATCTCTTGTCTATCGATTGATAGTGTCAAGGTCCCTAACCACCTAGCAACTCTCGGGGTGTATGGAAAGTCAGTGTATACAGGAAGAGGCAAAAATCAGGGCACTATATGGACTTCTACAAGCCAGTGGTGCTCAAATTAACGATACCGTGCATATTATTTAGTAAAGAAAGTGGCACGGCAGCCTCATGTGAATTTCATCAAACAGCTCCGGTGCGCACAGCAGAGCAAGGTAAAAGGGACAAGGTTCTACGTCAGACTCACTTGTACATGACATCGAACATCTCGTCCGCGAGGGAGCGAAGGTTGTCGTCGAAGGTGTTGATGCGCTTGTTGCGTGCGCGCAGGACGGGGTCTGGGTAGTGCACTACCTTGAGCGGCGGCTCGAACCGCAGGTCCGCAGCTACACCGTGCAATAACAACAACTTGGTAAGAGAATTAGAGATGGAAGCTACAATCCGAGTATCGAAGAGTTCCTGGAAGCGGCTGCTAACCTGTGGCAAAGTCGTCATCCTCGTTGGGCGGGGCAGCGGCCGTGGAGGAGCCGAACCCGCGGCGCGTGCGGGCGGCGAGCGGCGTAGCCGGCCCGGTGCGTCGTAGGGGCAGGGTCCTGGGGTGGGTAGCGAGGAGGGGGCGATAGGAGAAGGACGCGAAGGCGCGGAAGCGGGGGCAGAGGCGAAGGTGGAAGCACGCGGCCGCCATGGTAGTGGCCTGTCCCTTCTCGTGGCTTGGTTCGATTTTTTTCCCAGAGTGGTGTGCGGGCACCACAAGGTCGACGTGATCGGATTGCATTCAAAGAAAAAGGTCGACGTGATCGGACGGCTGTAGGCCGTCCAGTTTTTTCTATATCTGAAAATATGACCACATTCTCAAAAAAAAAATGACCTGTTGCTTGTTTTTTTGTACGACTAAGGGCCAGTTTTTTTGGACGGCTTAAAAAATAAGCTGCCTCTTCCCAGCTTAAAAAATAAGCCACGACAAAATTTGTTGAGACTTCTAAATTAATTATTCAACTAGTTTAGAAGTCCCAATAAATAAGAGAGGTGGCTTATAAGAAAAGCTAGGAGGAGATGGTTTATTTTTTAAACTGCCAAAACAACTGGTCCTAAAACTTGCTGTTTATTGGCATGTGATAACACTAACTACATCCAGCAAAGAAAGTAAAACATTCGGAGGATCATTAATCCACTCACTACAAAAACTAAATCTAGCAGGACAAGTTAATTCATGTACAACACCATTTGCTTCTCAAGGACAGTATTCAAACCGAACTAAACTGAACTCATATGCAAGTGACACCAATCGTCAATGATGGCCGTTGCATTACCTGCATAATGGCCCCCTTTAGTTATAATCTCCATAAGTCACAACATGTTACTTGTTAGAGCATCTACTACAACTGGATTGGGTAAATCCAGCCCTATATATCTACAAACGCATTGATGGACAGTGACCGGTTACCCTCAAATGTTCACGTCTATAACCGTCTCCTTTACAGCAAATCCTTTAATCAATACACTCTAATGCAACGTAGAATAAACATGTGTAGTTTGCTACTTGTGAGCTGCGTTGGGATTTTCTCAGAAGAGGAAGGGTGAAGCAATATAGTAGCAGAGAAGTATTTCTCTCGGTGAGAACCAGGGTTATCGAACCAATAGAGAACCACACAAATTCTCATCTTCAATACCTAGGCACATAAAAGCAAATACTTGCATCCAACACGGGCAAGAGAGTTATCAATCCCCTGAACTCGTTACTTGCGAGGATTAAATCTTGTATTGGTAGATATATGAAAAGGAAAGTAAAATAAAAGGTATAAAATTGCAGCAAGGTATTTTTGATTTTAGCAATATGATTAAAGTAGATCCGGAGGCCATAGTTTTCACTAGAGACTTCTCTTTTGAAGCAATAACATATGCTGGGTAGACAAATTATTGTTGGTCAATTGATAAAAAAATGCATAGTTATGATCTTATTCATGGCAATGATCACAAATATAGGCATCACATCCGTAATAAGTACATCAATTACTGCTTGCATCTGCTACTATTACTCCACCAATCGCCGCTATTCATCATGCATCTACGGTATTAAATTAATGACAAATAGAGTAATGTCTTAAGCAAGATGACATGATGTAGACAAAGTAAACTCAAGCAATATGAATAAACATCACCGTCTTATACTTAATGGCAACAATACAAATACATGCCTCATTACCCCTTTTGTCACGAGGTGACGACACCGCAAGATTGAACCCATTAGAAAGCACCTCTCTCACTGAAGATAAATCAATCTACTGGGCCAAACCAAACAGATAGATTGGATAGAAATAAAAAGCTATCATAATCATGCATAATAAAGTTTAGAAAAAAACTCAACTACTTTCAATGAATAATTTGATCATAAACTCATAATTCATCGGATCCCAACAACACACCGCAAAAGAAGATTACATAGGATAGAAATCTAAGAAGATCGAGTAGAACATTGTATTGAAGATCAAAGAGAGAGAAGAAGCCATCTAGGTACATGTACTAGCTATGGACCCGTAGGTCTGTGGTGAACTACTCACGCGTCATCGAAAGGGCGGCAAAGTTGATGTAGAGGCCATCCATGATTGATTCCTCCTCTAGCAGAGTACCGAAAAAGGCCTCCAGATGGGATTGCAGAAGAACAAAAGATTGCGGCGGCGGAAAAAGTGTTTCAGATGGCTCTCTGTTGCTTTTCCAATATTTAAGAATTTATAGAAGTGGAATTAGGTTAGACGAAGCCATTTGGGGCCCACAAGGTAACAGGGCACACCCTGTTGCCTTGCCATCTCCTCGCTTGCCGTCTGGTCCCTCCTGAAGCTTATAGAGTCTCTTTTGTCCATAAAAAACCAGCAAAAAGTTTCGTAACGTTTGGACTCTGTTTGGTACTGATTTTCTGGAAACCAAAAAACAAGCAGAAAACAACAACTGACACTAGACACTGGTTTAATAGGTTAGTTCCCAAAAATAATATAAAATAGAATAAAAATACATATAAAGTATCCAAGGTTAATAATATAATAGCACGAGACGATAAAAATTATAGATATGTTGGAGACGTATCATAGTTCACCTAGATCGCACACATAGCATAGGAATAGTTGATCATACATGCCATCGGACATTCAAAAATTAACATGTTCTAAATACCACAGTTATGGAGAAAGTTCACACATTGCTACCCTTGCCCTTGCCCTTATAGTCTCTGTCGCGGAAATAACAATAGAAGATGCAATATGGATCGAGTCGAATCTGCTCACTTCTCGAGTTGTCCAATATGTAGTCGGCATCGTCCTTCTCCTCTTTACAGGGTCGTCTGATGAGGGCACGGACCGCCTGGGATTGCTCCTTTCCGAGGGCATGGACCATCCGGGCAAGACTCTTTGCGAAGATGTGGGCATGGAGGGCATCCTCCGTCAAGCGGCATGTGACTCAGCCTCCTGAAGGAAATATGCCCTAGAGGCAATAATAAAGTTGTTATTTATACTTCATTATATCATGATAAATGTTTATTATTCATGCTAGAATTGTATTAACCAGAAACTTAGTACATGTGTGAATACATAGACAAACAGAATGTCCCTAGTATGCCTCTACTTGACTAGTTCGTTAATCAAAGATGGTTAAGTTTCCTGGCCATAGACATGTGTTGTCATTTGATGAACGGGATCACATCATTAGAGAATGATGTGATGGACAAGACCCATCCGCTAGCTTAGCATAATGATCGTTTAGTTTTATTGCTATTGATTTCTTCATGACTTATACATGTTCCTCTGACAATGAGATTATGCAACTCTCGAATACCGGAGGAACACCTTGTGTGCTATCAAACGTCACAATGTAACTGGGTGATTATAAAGATGCTCTACAGGTGTCTCCAATGGTGTTTGTTGAGTTGGCATAGATCAAGATTAGGATTTGTCACTCCGTGAATCGGAGAGGTATCTCTGGGCCCTCTCGGTATTGCACATCACTATGAGCCTTGCAAGCAATGTGACTAATGAGTTAGTTACGGGATGATGCATTACAGAACGAGTAAAGAGACTTGCCGGTAACAAGATTGAACTAGGTATGATGATATCGACGATCGAATCTTGGGCAAGTAACATACCGAGGACAAAGGGAATAACGTATGTTGTTATGCGGTTTGATCGATAAAGATCTTTGTAGAATATGTGGGAGCCAATATGAGCATCCAGGTTATGCTATTGGTTATTGACCGGAGATGTGTCTCAGTCATATCTACATAGTTCTCGAACCCGTAGGGTCCGCACGCTTAACGTTCGATGACGATTTGTATTATGAGTTATGTGATTTCATGACTGAAGTTTGTTCGGAGTCCGGATGAGACCGCGGACATGACGAGGAGTCTCAAAATGGTCAAGAGGTAAAGATTCATATATTGGAATGTTACATTTAGACACCGGAATGGTTTCGGGAAGTTTCGGTTAAGTTTCGGAGTACCGGGGATTACCGGACCCCCCCCGGGAAGTTAATGGGCCATCATGGGCCTTAGTGGAGGAGAGAGGGCCGGCCAAGGAGGTGGCGCCCCCTGCCAATCCGAATTGGACAAGGGGTGGGGGTGGCTCCCCCCTTTCCCTCTCCTACTCCTTCTCTCTTCCCCCCTTTTGCTACTCTGGAAAAGGAGAAAAGGAGAGGGGGTCCTACTAGGACTAGGGAGTCCTAGTAGGACTCCCCACACTTGGCGCGCCCCTAGGGGGCGGCTCCTCTCCTCCCCCCTTTATATACGGAGGCGGGGCACCCCAAAGGCACAACCGACATCTCTTAGCCGTGTGCGGTGCCCCCCTCCATAGTTTACCACCTCGGTCATATCGTCGTAGTGCTTAGGCGAAGCCCTGCGCCGGTAACTTCATCATCACCGTTGCCACGCCATCATGCTGATGGAACTCTCCCTCGTCCTCAACTGGATCAAGAGCTCGAGGGACGTCATCGTGCAGAACATGTGCTGAACACGGAGGTGCCATACGTTCGGTGCTAGGGTCGGTTGAATCGTGAAGACGTTCGACTACATCAACCGCGTTACTAAACGCTTTCCCTTTCGGTCTACGAGGGTACGTAGACACACTCTCCCCTCTCGTTTCTATTCATCTCCTAGATAGATCTTGCGTGATCGTAGGATTTTTTTTTTGAAATACTATGTTCCCCAACAGTGGCATCTGAGCCAAGTCTATGCATAGATGTTATATGCACGAGTAGACCACAAAGAGTTGAGGGCGATAATAGTCATACTGCTTACCACCAACGTCTTACTTTGATTTGGTGGTATTGTTGGATGAAGCGGTCTGGACCAACATTACATGACCGCGTTCATGAGACTAGTTCTACCGACGTGTTTCGCACATAGGTGGCTAGCGGGTGTCTGTTTCTCCAACTTTAGTTGAATCGAGTTTGACTACGACCGGTCCTTGTTGAAGGTTAAAACATCACACTTGATGAAAAATCGTTGTGGTTTTGATGTGTAGGTAAGAACGGTTCTTGCTAGAAGCCCATAGCAGCCACGTAAAACTTGCAACTACAAAGTAGAGGATGTCTAACTTGTTTTTGCAGGGCATGTTTGAAGGAAATATGCCCTAGAGGCAATAATAAAGTTGTTATTTATATTTACTTATATCATGATAAATGTTTATTATTCATGCTAGAATTGTATTAACCGGAAACTTGATACATGTGTGGATACATAGACAAAACACAGTGTCCCTAGTAAGCCTCTACTAGAGTAGCTCGTTAATCAAAGATGGTTAAGTTTCCTAACCATAGACATGTGTTGTCATTTGATGAACGAGATCACATAATTAGGAGAATGATGTGATGGACAAGACCCATCCATTAGCTTAGCATAATGATCGTTAAGTTTTATTGCTATTGCTTTCTTCATGACTTATACATATTCCTTTGACTATAAGATTATGCAACTCCCAAATACCGGAGGAACACCTTGTGCACTATAAAACGTCACAATGTAACTGGGTGATTATAAAGATGCTCTATAGGTGTCTCCGAAGGTGTTTGTTCGGTTGGCATAGATCGAGATTAGGATTTGTCACTCCGAGTATCGGAGAGGTATCTCTGGGCCCTCTCGGTAATGCACATCACTATAAGACTTGCAAGCAATGTGACTAATGATTTAGTTGTGGGATGATGTATTATGGAACAAGTAAAGATACTTGCCGGTAACGAGATTGAACTAGGTATGATGATACCGACGGTCGAATCTCGGGCAAGTAACATACCGATGACAAAGAGAATAACGTATGTTCTTATTGTGGTTTGACCAATAAAGATCTTCGTAGAATATGTAGGAACCAATATGAGCATCCAGGTTCCGCTATTGGTTATTGACCGGAGATGTGTCTCGGTCATGTCTACATAGTTCTCAAACCCGTAGGGTCCGCATGCTTAACATTCGATGATGATTTGTATTTATTAGTTATGTGTTTTGGTGACCGAATTCTGTTCGGAGTCCTGGTCGAGAGGTAAAGATTGATATATTGGAAGGTAGTATTCGGACAATGGAAGGGTTCTGGAGTGTATCGGGTACATACCGGAGTACCGGAGGGGTTAGCGGAACCCCCCCAGGGAAAGATATGGGCCATATGGGCCATAGGAGGGAGGCTAACCAGCCCGCAAGGGGCTGGTGCACCCCCCACTTGGGAGGAGGCCGAATTGGACTAGGGAAGGGGGCACCACCCCTCTCTCCTTCTCCTACTCCCTCTCCTTCCCCTTTTCCCCCTCCAGTAGAAGGAAAAAAGGGGGGGTCGAATCATACTAGGACTGGAGTCCTAGTAGGACTCCCCTCTCCTTGGTGCGCCCCTTGTGGCCGGCCTTCTCCCCTCCTCCTTTATATACGGGGCAGGGGGCACCCTAAAGCACATCAATTGTTCTCTTAGCCGTGTGCGGCGCCCCCTCCATAGTTTACTCCTCCGGTCATAGCGTAGTAGTGCTTAGGCAAAGCCCTACATAGATCACATCACCATCGCCATCACCACGCCGTCGTGCTGACGGAACTCTCCCTCGACCCTCTAGTGGATCAAGAGTTTGAGGGACGTCATCGAGCTGAATGTGTGCTGAACTCGGAGGTGTCGCACGTTCGGTACTAGCTCAATTGGATCGCGAAGACGTTCAACTACATCAACCGCGTTAACCTAATGCTTCCGCTTTCGGTCTACGAGGGTACATGGACACACTCTCCCCCTCTTGTTGCTATGCATCTCCTAGATAGATCTTGCGTGATCGTGGTAATTTTTTTGAAATTGCATGCTACGTTCCCCAACAGTGGTATCAGAGTCAGGTCTATGCGTAGATGATATGCACGGGTAGAACACAATGAGTTGTGGGCGATAATTGTCATAATGCTTACCACCAATGTCTTATTTTGATTCGGCGGCATTGTTGGATGAAGCGGCCTGGACCAATATTACATGACCACATACATGAGACCGGTTCTACCAACATGCTTTGCACACAGGTGGTCGGCGAGTGTCTGTTTCTCCAACTTTAGTTGAATCGAATTTGACTACGGTCGGTCCTTGTTGAAGGTTAAAATAGCACACTTGACAAAAAATTGTTGTAGTTTTGATGTGTAGGTAAGAATGGTTCTTGCTAGAAGCCCGTAATAGCCACGTAAAACTTGCAACAACAAAGTAGAGGACGTCTAACTTGTTTTTGCAGGGCATGTTGTGATGTGATATGGTCAAGACGTGATGAGATATACATTGTTGTATGAGATGATCATGTTTTGTAAAAGTTATCGGCAACTGGCAGGAGCCTTATGGTTGTCTCTTTATTGTATGAAATGCAATCACCATGTAATTGCTTTACTTTATCACTAAGCGGTAGCAATAGTCACAGAGGCAATAGTTGGCGAGACGACATCGACGCTACGATGGAGATCAAGGTGTCAAGCCGGTGACGATGGAGATCATGACGGTGCTTTGGAGATGGAGATCAAAGGCACAAGATGATGATGGCCATATCATGTCACATATTTTGATTGCATGCAATGTTTATCCTTTATGCATCTTATTTTGCTTAGTGCGGCGGTAGCATTATAAGATGATCCCTGATGTCTACTACACAACCTTCTTCTTGTAGACATTGTTGGGCCTCCAAGTGCAGAGGTTTGTAGGACAGTAGCAAATTTCCCTCAAGTGGATGACCTAAGGTTTATCAATCCGTAGGAGGCGTAGGATGAAGATGGTCTCTCTCAAGCAACCCTACAACCAAATAACAAAGAGTCTCTTGTGTCCCCAACACACCCAATACAATGGTAAATTGTATAGGTGCACTAGTTCGGCGAAGAGATGGTGATACAAGTGGTATATGGATAGTAGATAAAGGTATTTGTAATCTGAAATTATAAAAACAGCAAGGTAACAAGTGATAAAAGTGAGCATAAATGGTATTGCAATGCTAGGAAACAAGGCCTAGGGTTCATACTTTCACTAGTGTAAGTCCTCTCAACAATACTAACATAATTGGATCATAAAACTATCCCTCAACATGCAACAAAGAGTCACTCCAAAGTCACTAATAGCGGAGAACGAACGAAGAGATTATGGTAGGGTACGAAACCACCTCAAAGTTATTCTTTCCAATCAATCCATTGGGCTATTCCTATAATTGTCACAAACAGCCCTAGAGTTCGTACTAGAATAACACCTTAAGACACAAATCAACCAAAACCCTAATGTAACCTAGATACTCCAATGTCACCTCAAGTATCTGTGGGTATTATTATACGATATGCATCACACAATCTCAGATTCATCTATTCAACCAACACAAAGGACCTCAAAGAGTGCCCCAAAGTTCTACCGGAGAATCACGACGAAAACGTGTGCCAACCCCTATGCATAGGTTCATGGGCGGAACCCGCAAGTTGATCACCAAAACATACATCAAGTGAATCACGTGATATCCCATTGTCACCACAGATATCCACGGCAAGACATACATCAAGTGTTCTCAAGTCTTTAAAGACTCAATCCGATAAGATTACTTTAAAGGGGAAACTTGATTCATTACAAGAGAGAAGAGGGGGAGGAGAAACATAAGATCCAACTATAATAGCAAAGCTCGCGATACATCAAGATCGTGCCAAATCAAGAACACGAGAGAGAGAGAGATCAAAGACATAGCTACTGGTACATACCCTCAGCCCCGAGGGAGAACTACTCCCTCGTCGTCATGGAGAGCATCGGGATGATGAAGATGGCCACCGGAGAGGGATTGCCCCCTCCGACAGGGTGCCGGAACGGGTCTAGATTGGTTTTCGGTGGCTACGGAGGCTTCTGGCGGCGGAACTCCCGATCTAATCTCCGTTCTGGAAGTTTTAGGGTATATGGAGTTATATAGGCAGAAGAAGCACGTCAGGGGAGCTACGGGGGCCCCACGAGGCAGGGGGCGCTCTCCAGGGGGGTGGGCGCCCCCCTACCCTCGTGAGCTCCTCCTTCCTTCCTTGACATGGGGTCCAAGTCCATCGGGTGGCTTTCGTTCCAAAAATAACTTCTCTAGTTGATTTCGTTCCGTTTCGACTCCGTCTGATATTCCTTTTCTTCAAAACACTGAAATAGGCATAAAACAACAAATCTGGGCTGGGCCTCCGGTTAATAGGTTAGTCCCGAAAGTAATATAAAAGTGGATAATAAAGCCCAATATTGCCCAAAACAGTAGATAATATAGCATGGAGCAATCAAAAATTATAGATACGTTGGAGATGTATCAAGCATCCCCAAGCTTAATTCCTGCTCATCCTCAAGTAGGTAAATGATAAAAACAGAATTTTTGATGCGGAGTGCTACTTGGCATAATTTCAATGTAATTCTTCGTAATTGTGGCATGAATATTCAGATCCATAAGATTCAAGAAAAAAGTTCATATTGACATAAAAATAATAATACTTCAAGCATAGTAATAAAGCAATCATGTCTTCTCAAAATAACATGGCCAAAGAAAGCTATCCCTACAAAATCATATAGTCTGGCTATGCTCTATCTTCACCACACAAAAATATTTAAATCATGCACAACCCCGATGACAAGCCAAGCAATTGTTTCATACTTTTGATGTTCTCAAACTTTTTCAATCTTCACGCAATATATGAGCGTAAGCCATGGACATAGTACTATAGGTGGAATAGAAAGGTGGTTGTGGAGAAGACAAAAAAGGGAGAAGATAGTCTCACATCAACTAGGCGTATCAACGGGCT
Source organism: Triticum monococcum (assembly GCA_034509565.1). Taxonomy (NCBI): domain Eukaryota; kingdom Viridiplantae; phylum Streptophyta; class Magnoliopsida; order Poales; family Poaceae; genus Triticum; species Triticum monococcum. The sequence continues at coordinate 485,508,826 of CM067843.1, forward strand.
ATGGATATTCCCATCAATAGATATCAATGTGACTGAGTAGGGATTGCCATGCAACGGATGCACTAGAGCTATAAGTATATGAAAGCTCAACAAAAGAAACTAAGTGGGTGTGCATCCAACTTGCTTGCTCACGAAGACCTAGGGCATTTTGAGGAAGCCCATCATTGGAATATACAAGCCAAGTTCTATAATGAAAGATTCCCACTAGTATATGAAAGTGACAACATAAGAGACTCTCTATCATGAAGATCATGGTGCTACTTTGAAGCACAAGTGTGGTAAAACGATAGTAGCATTGCCCCTTCTCTCTTTTTCTCTCATTTTTTGGGCCTTTTCTTTCTTTTTATGGCCTTTCTCTTTTTTTGGGCCTTCTCTTTTTTATGGCCTTTCTCCCTTTTTTTGGGCCTTCTCTTTTTATGGCCTTTCTCTTTTTTTGGGTCTTCTCTTTTTTATGGCCTTATTTATTTATTTATTTATTTATTTATTTATTTATTTATTTTCGTCCAGAGTCTCATCCCGACTTGTGGGGGAATCATAGTCTCCATCATCCTTTCCTCACTAGGACAATGCTCTAATAATGATGATCATCACACTTTTATTTATTTACAACTCAAGAATTACAACTTGATACTTAGAACAAGATATGACTCTATATGAATGCCTCCGGTGGTGTACCGGGATATGCAATGACTCAAGAGTGACATGTATGAAAGAATTATGAACGGTGGCTTTGCCACAAATACAATGTCAACTACATGATCATGTAAAGCAATATGACAATGATGAAGCGTGTCATAATAATGGAACGGTGGAAAGTTGCATGGCAATATATCTCGGAATGGCTATGGAAATGCCATAATAGGTAGGTATGGTGGCTGTTTTGAGGAAGGTATATGGTGGGTGTATGATACCGGCGAAAGGTGTGCGGTACTAGAGAGGCTAGCAATGGTGGAAGGGTGAGAGTGCGTATAATCCATGGACTCAACATTAGTCATAAAGAACTCACATACTTATTGCAAAAATCTATTAGTGATCGAAACAAAGTACTACGCGCATGCTCCTAGGGGGATAGATTGGTAGGAAAAGACCATCGCTCGTCCCCGACCGCCACTCATAAGGAAGGCAATCAATAAATAAATCATGCTCCGACTTCATCACATAACGGTTCACCATACGTGCATGCTACGAGAATCACAAACTTCAACACATGTATCTCTCAAATTCACATCTACTCAACTAGCATGACTCTAATATCACCATCTCCATATCTCAAAACAATTATCAAGTATCAAACTTCTCATAGTATTCAACACACTCATAAGAGAATTTTATTATTCTTGAATACCTAGCATGTTAGGATTTTAAGAAAATTATCATGATATTTAAGACTCTCAAAATAATATAAGTGAAGCATAAGAGTTCATCTATTTCTTCGAAATAAAACTACCACCATGCTCTAAAATGTATAAGTGAAGCACTAGAGCAAATGACAAACTACTCTGAAAGATGTAAGTGAAGATCAATGAGTAGTCGAATAATTATGCAACTATGTGAAGACTCTCTAACATTTAATAATTTCAGATCTTGGTATTTTATTCAAAAGGCAAGCAAAGCAAAAGAAAATGACATTCTAAGAATGGCAAACATCATGTGAAGAAACAAAAACTTAGGATCAACCGATACTAACCGATAGTTGTTGAAGAAGAAAGGTGGGATGCCAACCGGGGCATCCCCAAGCTTAGACGCTTGAGACTTATTGAAATATTATCTTGGGGTGCCTTGGGAATCCCCAAGCTTGAGCTTTTGTGTCTCCTTAATTCCTCTCATATCACGGTCTCCCTAAATCTCAAAAGCTTCATCCACACAAAACTCAACAAGGACTCGTGAGATAAGTTAGTATAAACTATTGCAAAAACCTTATCATACTCTACTGTAGAAATTCACTAAAATTATTATTCAACATTGCATACTAAATGCCTCTGCATATTTAATAGTCCTATCCTCAAATAGAATCATTAAAGAAGCAAACATATGCAAACAGTGCAAACATAACAGCAATCTGCCTAAACAGGATAGTCTGTAAAGAATGCTGCAACATCCATACTTCCCTAGCTCCAAAAATTATGAAAGAAAATTCCCACTGTTGTAAATTTATCAGATATTAATATGCAAAATGTTTCAACATTTTATCACATTCTTACTTTTCTAAGGAATTATTGCAACAGCGGTAAACTTTCTGTTTTAAACAGCAACATGTGGACTTCTAAAATTGGCATAGTAAAGACTATCAATGCCACTTTTATTGAAATAAAAGATGCAAGACAATGTTATAAATAACAGCAAGAAAATCCTAACAAAATAAATTGACGCTCCAAGCAAAACACATATCATGTGGCGAATAAAAATATAGCTCCAAGTAAAGTTACCGATGAACAAAGACGAAAGAGGGGATGCCTTCCGGGGCATCCCCAAGCTTAGGCTCTTGGTTGTCCTTGAATATTACCTTGGGGTGCCTTGGGCATCCCCAAGCTTAGGCTCTTACCACTCCTTGTTCCATAGTCCATCGAATCCTTACCCAAAACTTGAAAACTTCACAACACAAAACTTAACAGAAAACTCGTAAGCTCCGTTAGTATAGGAAAATAAATCACCACTTCAAGTTACTGTAATGAACTCATTCTTTATTTATATTGGTGTTAAACCTACTGTATTCCAACTTCTCTATGGTTTATAAACTATTTTACTAGCCATAGATTCATCAAAATAAGTAAACAGCACATGAAAAACAGAATCTGTCAAAAACAGAATAGTCTGTAGTGATCTGGATCAAACGTATACTTATGGAACTCATAAAATTCTCAAATAAATTGCTGGACCTGAGGAATTTATCTATTAATTGTTGGGGAATGTTGCAGAAAACAAAAATTTTCCTACGGTTTCACCAAGATCCATCTATGAGTTCATCTAGCAACGAGTGATCGGATGCATCTACATACCTTTGTAGATCACGAGCGGAAGCGTTCAAAGAACGGGGATGAGGTAGTCGTACACGACATGATCCAAATCACCGATGACCAAGCGCCGAACGGACGACACCTCCGTGTTCACCACACGTATGGAGCGGATGACGTCTCCTCCTTCTTGATCCAGCAAGGGGAGAGGAGAGGTTGAGGAAGATGGCTCCAGCAGCAGCACGACGGCGTGGTGGTGATGGATCTGCAGTACTCCGTCAGGGCTTCGCCAAGCACTATGGAGGAGGAGGAGGTGTTGGAGAGGGAGAAGGAGGCAACCAAAGGCGTGGTCCAAGAGGCCCTCCTTCGCTCACTATATATAGGGGGGGCCAAGGGGGGGGCGCCGGCCCTAGGAGATCCAATCTCCTAGGGGGGCGGCGGCCAAGGGAGGATTCCCTCCCCCCAAGGCACCTAGGGGGTGCCTTCCCCTTGTGGGACTCTTCCCCTTTGAAACCCTAGGCGCATGGGCCTCTTGGGGCTGGTGCCCTTGGCCCATGTAGGCCAAGGCGCACCCCCTACAGTCCATGTGGCCCCTGTGGGCAGGTGGCCCCACCCGGTGGACCCCCGGGACCCTTCCGGTGGTCCCGGTACAATACCGGTGACCCCGAAACTTGTCCCGATGGCCGAAACAGCACTTCCTATATATAATTCTTTACCTCCGGACCATTCCGGAACTCCTCGTGACGTCCGGGATCTCATTAGGGCCTCCGAACAACATTCGGGTTACTGCATATACATATCCCTACAACCCTAGCATCACCGAACCTTAAGTGTGTAGACCCTACGGGTTCGGGAGACATGTAGACATGACCGAGACGACTCTCCGGTCAATAACCAACAGCGGGATCTGGATACCCATGTTGGCTCCCACATGCTCCACGATGATCTCATCGGATGAACCACAAAGTCGAGGATTCAAGCAACCCCGTATACAATTCCCTTTGTCAATCGGTATGTTACTTGCCCGAGATTCGATCGTCGGTATCCCAATACCTCGTTCAATCTCGTTACCGGCAAGTAACTTTACTCGTACCGTAATGCATGATCCCGTGACCAGACACTTGGTCACCTTTGAGCTCATAATGATGATGCATTACCGAGTGGGCCTAGTGATACCTCTCCGTCATACGGAGTGACAAATCCCAGTCTTGATCCGTGTCAACCCAACAGACACTTTCGGAGATACCCATAGTATACCTTTATAGTCACCCAGTTATGTTGTGACGTTTGGTACACCCAAAGCACTCCTACGGTATCCGAGAGTTACACGATCTCATGGTCTAAGGAAAAGATACTTGACATTGGAAAAACTCTAGCAAACGAACTATACGATCTTGTGCTATGTTTAGGATTGGGTCTTGTCCATCACATCATTCTCCTAATGATGTGATCTCGTTATCAATGACATCCAATGTCCATAGTCAGGAAACCATGACTATCTGTCGATCAACGAGCTAGTCAACTAGAGGCTTACTAGGGACATGTTGGTGTCTGTTATTCACACATGTATTACGATTTCCGGATAACACAATTATAGCATGAATAAAGACAATTATCATGAACAAGGAAATATAATAATAATGCTTTTATTATTGCCTCTAGGGCATATTTCCAATAGTCTCCCACTTGCACTAGAGTCAATAATCTAGTTACATTGTGATGAATCGAACACCCATGGAATTCTGGTGTTGATCATGTTTTGCTCTAGGGAGAGGTTTAGTCAACGGATCTGCTACATTCAGGTCCGTATGTACTTTACAAATATCTATGTCTCCATCTTGAACATTTTCACGAATGGAGTTGAAGCGACGCTTGATGTGCCTTGTCTTCTTGTGAAACCTGGGCTCCTTGGCAAGTGCAATAGCTCCAGTGTTGTCACAGAAGAGTTTGATTGGCCCCGACGCATTGGGTATGAATCCGAGGTCGGTGATGAACTCCTTCACCCAAATTGCTTCATGTGCTGCCTCCGAGGCTGCCATGTACTCCGCTTCACATGTAGATCCCGCCACGACGCTCTGCTTGCAACTGCACCAGCTTACTGCCCCACCATTCAAAATATACACGTATCCGGTTTGTGACTTAGAGTCATCCAGATCTGTGTCGAAGCTAGCGTCGACGTAACCCTTTATGACGAGCTCTTCGTCACCTCCATAAACGAGAAACATTTCCTTAGTCCTTTTCAGGTACTTCAGGATATTCTTGACCACTGTCCAGTGTTCCTTGCCGGGATTGCTTTGGTACCTTCCTACCAAAGTTACGGCAAGGTTTACATCAGGTCTGGTACACAGCATGGCATACATAATAGAACCTATGGCTGAGGCATATGGGATGACACTCATCTCTTCTATATCTGCGCCGTGGTCGGACATTGAGCCAAGCTCAATTTCATACCTTGTAACACAGGCAAGAACCCCTTCTTAGATTGATCCATATTGAACTTCTTCAATATCTTATCAAGGTATGTTCTTTGTGAAAGACCTATGAGGCGTCTTGATCTATCTCTATAGATCTTGATGCCTAATATATAAGCAGCTTCTCCAAGGTCCTTCATTGAAAAACTCTTATTCAAGTAGGCCTTGATGCTGTCCAAGAGTTCTATATCATTTCCCATCAAAAGTATGTCATCTACATATAATATGAGAAATGCTACAGAGCTCCCACTCACTTTCTTGTAAACGCAGGCTTCTCCATAAGTCTGCGTAAACCCAAACGCTTTGATCATCTCATCAAAGCGAATGTTCCAACTCCGAGATGCTTGCACCAGCCCATAAATCGAGCGTTGGAGCTTGCACACCTTGTCAGCATTCTTAGGACCGACAAAACCTTCCGGCTGCATCATATACAATTCTTCCTTAAGGAAACCATTAAGGAATGCCGTTTTGACGTCCATTTGCCATATCTCATAATCATAGTATGCGGCAACTGCTAACATAATTCGGACGGACTTCATCTTCGCTACAGGTGAGAAAGTCTCATCGTAGTCAACCCCTTGAACTTGTCGATAACCCTTGGCGACAAGCCGAGCTTTATGGATGGTCACATTACCATCCGCGTCTGTCTTCTTCTTAAAGATCCATTTATTTTCTATGGCTCGCCGACCATCGGGCAAGTCAGTCAAAATCCATACTTTGTTTTCATACATGGATCCTATCTCGGATTTCATGGCTTCTAGCCATTTTTCGGAATCCGGGCCCGCCATTGCTTCTTCATAGTTCGAAGGTTCACCATTGTCTAACAACATGATTTCCAAGACAGGGTTGCCGTACCACTCTGGTGTGGAACGTGTCCTTGTGGACCTTCGAAGTTCAGTAGCAACTTGATCTGAAGTTTCATGATCATCATCATTAACTTCCTCTCTAGTCGGTGCAGGCACCTCAGGAACATTTTCTTGAGTTGCGCCATTTTCTGGTTCAAGAGGTAATACTTCATCAAGTTCTACTTTCCTCCCACTTACTTCTTTCGAGAGAAACTCCTTCTCTAGAAAGGATCCATTCTTGGCAACAAAGACCTTGCCTTCGGATCTGAGGTAGAAGGTATACCCAATAGTTTCTTTAGGGTATCCTATGAAGACGCATTTTTTCGACTTGGGTTCGAGCTTTTCAGGTTGAAGTTTCTTGACATAAGCATCGCATCCCCAAACTTTTAGAAACGACAGCTTAGGTTTCTTCCCAAACCATAATTCATACGGTGTCGTCTCAACGGATTTCGACGGAGCCCTATTTTAAGTGAATGCGGCAGTCTCTAAAGCATAGCCCCAAAAAGATAGAGGTAAATCGGTAAGAGCCATCATAGATCGCACCATATCTAATAGAGTGCGGTTACGATGTTCGGACACACCATTACGCTGAGGTGTTCCAGGCGGCGTGAGTTGTGAAACTATTCCACATTTTCTTAAGTGTGTGCCAAATTCATGACTCAAGTATTCTCCTCCACGATCTGATCGCAAAAACTTGATTTTTCTGTCACGTTGATTTTCAACCTCACTCTGAAATTCCTTGAACTTTTCAAAGGTCTCAGACTTGTGTTTCATTAAGTAGACATACCCATATCTACTCAAGTCATCAGTGAGGGTGAGAACATAACGATAGCCACCGCGAGCCTCAACACTCATTGGACCGCACACATCTGTATGTATGATTTCCAATAAGTTGGTTGCTCGCTCCATTGTTCCTGAGAACGGAGTCTTGGTCATTTTACCCATGAGGCATGGTTCGCACGTGTCAAATGATTCATAATCAAGAGACTCTAAAAGTCCATCTGTATGGAGCTTCTTCATGCGTTTGACACCTATGTGACCAAGGCGGCAGTGCCACAAGTATGTGGGACTATCATTATCAACCTTACATCTTTTGGTTTTCACACTATGAACATGTGTAGCATTACGCTCGAGAAAGAATAAACCAATCACCATCGGAGCATGACCATAAAACATATCTCTCATATAAATAGAACAACCATTATTCTCGGATTTAAATGAGTAGCCATCTCGAATTAAACGAGATCCCGATACAATGTTCATGCTCAAAGCTGGCACTAAATAACAATTATTAAGGTTTAAAACTAATCCCGAAGGTAAATGTAGAGGTAGCGTGCCGACGGCGATCACATTGACCTTGGAACCATTCCCGACGCGCATCGTCACCTCGTCCTTTGCCAGTCTCCGCTTATTCCGCAGCTCCTGCTTTGAGTTACAAATGTGAGCAACTGCACCGGTATCAAATACCCAGGAGCTACTACGAGTACTGGTAAGGTACACATCAATTACATGTATATCACATATACCTTTTGTTTTGCCGGCCTTCTTGTCTGCTAAGTATTTGGGGCAGTTCCGCTTCCAGTGGCGACTTCCCTTGCAATAAAAGCACTCAGTCTCGGGCTTGGCTCCATTCTTTGACTTCTTCCCGGCAGCTTGCTTACCGGGCGCGGCAACTCCCTTGCCGTCCTTCTTGAAGTTCTTTTTACCCTTGCCCTTCTTGAACTTAGTGGTTTTATTGACCATCAACACTTGATGTTCCTTCTTGACTTCTACCTCTGCTGATTTCAGCATTGCAAATACCTCAGGAATGGTCTTTTCCATCCCCTGCATATTGAAGTTCATCACAAAGCTCTTGTAGCTTGGTGGAAGCGACTGGAGGATTCTGTCAATGACCGCATCATCCGGGAGATTAACTCCCAGCTGAGTCAAGCGGTTATGTAACCCAGACATAGTGAGTATGTGCTCACTGACAGAACTATTTTCCTCCATCTTACAGCTAAAGAATTTGTCGGAGACTTCATATCTCTCGACCCGGGCATGAGCTTGAAAAACCATTTTCAGCTCTTCGAACATCTCATATGCTCCATGTCTCTCAAAACGCTTTTGGAGCCCCGGCTCTAAACTGTAAAGCATGCCGTACTGAACGAGGGAGTAGTCATCAGCACGTGTCTGCCAAGCGTTCATAACGTCTTGGTTCTATGGGACGGGTGGATCACCTAGCGGTGCTTGTAGGACATAATCTTTCTTGGCAGCTATGAGGATGATCCTCAGGTTTCGGACCCAGTCCGTATAGTTGCTGCCATCGTCTTTCAGCTTGGTTTTCTCTAGGAACGCGTTGAAGTTGAGGACAACGTTGGCCATTTGATCTACAAGACATATTGTAAAGATTTTAGACTAAGTTCATGATAATTAAGTTCATCTAATCAAATTATTCAATGAACTCCCACTTAGATAGACATCCCTCTTCTAGTCATCTAAGTATAACATGATCCGAGTCAACTAGGCCGTGTCCGATCATCACGTGAGACGGACTAGCCAACATCGGTGAACATCTTTATGTTGATCGTATCTTCTATACGACTCATGCTCGACCTTTCGGTCTTCTGTGTTCTGAGGCCATGTCTGTACATGCTAGGCTCGTCAAGTCAACCTAAGTGTTTGCATGTGTAAATCTGTCTTACACCCGTTGTATGTGAATGTTGGAATCCATCACACCCGATCATCACGTGGTGCTTAGAAACGAACGAACTGTCGCAACGGTGCACAGTTAGGGGGAACACTTTCTTGAAATTATTATGAGGGATCATCTTATTTACTACCGTCATTCTAAGTAAACAAGACGCAAAAACATGATAAACATCACATGCAATCAAATAATAATAGTGACATGATATGGCCAATATCACATAGCTCCTTTGATCTCCATCTTGGGGCTCCATGATCATCTTGTCACCGGCATGACACCATGATCTCCATCATCATGATCTCCATCATCGTGTCTCCATGAAGTTGCTCGCCAACTATTACTTCTACTACTATGGCTAACGCGTTTAGCTATAAAGTAAAGTAATTTACATGGCGTTTCTCAATGACACGTAGGTCATACAAAAATAAAGACAACTCCTATGGCTCCTGCCGGTTGTCATACTCATCGACATGTAAGTCGTGATTCCTATTACAATAGCATGAACATCTCATACATCACATATATGTCATTCATCATTCATCACAACTTTGGCCATATCATATCACAAAGCACTTGCTGCAAAAACAAGTTAGACGTCCTCTAATTGTTGTTGCAAGTTTTACGTGGCTGAATTAGGGTTCTAGCAAGAACGTTTTCTTACCTATGTAAAAGCCACAACGTGATTTGTCAACTTCTATTTACCCTTCATAAGGACCCTTTTCATCGAATCTGCTCCAACTAAAGTAGGAGAGACAGTCACCCGCCAGCCACCTTATGCAACTAGTGCATGTTAGTCGGTGGAACTGGTCTCACGTAAGCGTACGTGTAAGGTTGGCCCGGGCCGCTTCATCCCACAATACCGTTGAAGCAAGATAAGACTAGTAGCGGCAAGAAAGTTGACAACATCTACGCCCACAACAAATTGTGTTCTACTCGCGCAAGAAGAACTACGCATAGACCTAGCTCATGATGCCACTGTTGGGGAACGTTGCAGAAAACAAAAATTTTCCTACGGTTTCACCAAGATCCATCTATGAGTTCAGCTAGCAACGAGTGATCGGATGCATCTACATACCTTTGTAGATCGCGAGCGGAAGCGTTCAAAGAACGGGGATGAGGTAGTCGTACACGACGTGATCCAAATCACCGATGACCAAGCGCCGAACGGACGGCACCTCCGCGTTCAACACACGTACGGAGCGGATGACGTCTCCTCCTTCTTGATCCAGCAAGGGGAGAGGAGAGGTTGAGGAAGATGGCTCCAACAGCAGCACGACGGCGTGGTGGTGATGGAGCTGCAGTACTCCGTCCGGGCTTCGCCAAGCACTATGGAGGAGGAGGAGATGTTGGAGAGGGAGAAGGAGGCAACCAAAGGCGTGGTCCAAGAGGCCCTCCTTCCCTCACTATATATAGGGGGGCCAAGGGGGGGGGGGCACCGGCCCTAGGAGATCCAATCTCCTAGGGGGGGCGGCGGCCAAGGGAGGATTCCCTCCCCCCAAGGCACCTAGGGGGTGCCTCCCCCTTGTGGGACTCTTCCCCTTTGAAACCCTAGGCGCATGGGCCTCTTGGGGCTGGTGCACTTGGCCCATGTAGGCCAAGGTGCACCCCTACAGCCCATGTGGCCCCCGTGGGCAGGTGGCCCCACCCAGTGGACCCCCGGGACCCTTCCGGTGGTCCCGGTACAATACCGGTGACCCCGAAACTTGTCCCGATGGCCGAAACAGCACTTCCTATATATAATTCATTACCTCCGAGCCATTCCGGAACTCCTCGTGACGTCCGGGATCTCATCCGAGACTCCGAACAGCATTCGGGTTACTGCATATACATATCCCTACAACCCTAGCGTCACCGAACCTTAAGTGTGTAGACCCTACGGGTTCGGGAGACATGTCGACATGACCGAGACGACTCTCCGGTCAATAACCAACAACGGGATCTGGATACCCATGTTGGCTCCCACATGCTCCACGATGATCTCATCGGATGAACCACGAAGTCGAGGATTCAAGCAACCTCGTATACAATTCCCTTTGTCAATCGGTATGTTACTTGCCCGAGATTCGATCGTCGGTATCCCAATACCTCGTTCAATCTCGTTACCGGCAAGTCACTTTACTCGTACCGTAATGCATGATCCCGTGACCAGACACTTGGTCACCTTTGAGCTCATAATGATGATGCATTACCGAGTGGGCCCAGTGATACCTCTCCGTCATACGGAGTGACAAATCCCAGTCTTGATCCGTGTCAACCCAACAGACACTTTCGGAGATACCCGTAGTATACCTTTATAGTCACCCAGTTACGTTGTGACGTTTGGTACACCCAAAGCACTCCTACGGTATCCGGGAGTTACACAATCTCATGGTCTAAGGAAAAGATACTTGACATTGGAAAAACTCTAGCAAACGAACTATACGATCTTGTGCTATGTTTAGGATTGGGTCTTGTCCATCACATCATTCTCCTAATGATGTGATCTCGTTATCAATGACATCCAATGTCCATAGTCAGGAAACCATGACTATCTGTCGATCAACGAGCTAGTCAACTAGAGGCTTACTAGGGACATGTTGGTGTCTGTTATTCACACATGTATTACGATTTCCGGATAACACAATTATAGCATGAATAAAGACAATTATCATGAACAAGGAAATATAATAATAATGCTTTTATTATTGCCTCTAGGGCATATTTCCAACATTAATCACCTGCAAAAAGAATTAACTAAATAGCACTCTCCAAATAAAAATGGCAGCAATTCTCGTGAGCGCTAAAGTTTCTGTTTTTTACAGCATGATCAATAAGACTTTCCCCAAGTCTTCCCAAAGGTTCTACTTGGCACAAACACTATTGGATTTCGGGTTCCGGCAGACCCTTGAGGTTCGAACACTGGGGTGCACGTGGAGATTTTGCCTCCTACCTACCTCCACCCCTCCGCCTTGCTAGGATCTAAACTATGGAAAGAACAACACAAGAGACACAGGGTTTATACTGGTTCGGGCCACCGTTGTGGTGTAATACCCTACTCCAGTGTGTGGTGTGGTGGATTGCCTCTTGGGCTGATGATGATGAACAATACAAGGAAGAACAGCCTCGCGAGGGTCTGTTCTTGGCTAGGGCGATGAACTGTTGGGAGGAGTTCAGTCACCTTTCTCTCTCTCCCTCTTTCTGATCGAAACCCCTCTCTAAAGAGCCTCCTCCTTCCAACCCCCTTTGCTCTGTGGGTGGCTGGTCCTATTTATAGAGGCCCTGTTCCTCTTCCCAAAAATTGAGCGGGAAGGGAGCCATCAATGGCGGGCTAATTTGAAGGGGGACATCTAGTATCAGCTATCCTGACAAAAGTAGTCTTCGCCTGCGCAAAGCTCCGGTGATGACGCCGTCTCGGGCTCCACGATGACCTCCGTCTCGTAGTCCTCCTGGTCTTGGTCTCGTTGCACCGAAATGGCAACCTTTGCCTGATGCCTCTGTACTCTGCGGCTGCGCTTGCCCCCTTTGCACTAAAGAGGAAAGGAGGACACTGCGCGGGCTGGCACCCGCCTAGCGCCCTTGGTCGTCATGGCTTGCATCACGGGCACCTTGTGAGGTACCCCGCCTTGGTCTCTCCGCCTCCTTGTGAGCCAGCCTGACGAGGCCGTGCCTGAGGAAGCTCCGCGTCATCCGCCCCGTGAGGCTTGGCCCCTCGCGAGGGTCTTGGGTTTGTGTTGGTGAAGATGGGCCGCGCTGGGGCCCCTTTTGAGCCACGCCGCAGGCCGCAGGCAGGCAAGTCTGGGGACCCCCGTTCCCAGAACGCCGACAGTAGCCCCCGGGCCCAAGGCGCGCCTGGACTTGGCCGTGCAGGGAGGCGGAAGGGCAAGAGCGAAGCGCCGCGGGCCCTAACAGCCTGCGGCCTTGGGCGCCGCGTGGCGGTTGATTGGACGTGGGCGCCTCCACTTCCCCGTGGCGCCCCGGCAACCGCACGGATTGGACAAGTCCCTGCATGCAAAGTGGGTCATGATTACCTGCAATCGTGGAGGTCGGTGGTTGGCCTTCGCCTGCCATAAGTACGGAACAGCGCGCGCCCTTCTAGTCCATCCCTGCTTGCTTCTCCTTCTTCCCGATCCTTGCTCCGTCTTGCTGCGATGGCTCCAATCCGCCGGTTCTCGGCGACAGAGAAGGGAAAGGCTCCCCGAGAGGAACCAGACCCACTCCTGCCGAAGAAATGGCTCGTCCCCCGTGACCCGGACGAGGGGGCCCTTCAGGTGGTGTCGAGGCCTTGGTGTGAGCGGGCGCCGCCGGGGTTCCCGCTTCCATTGTACGCCCACGTCAAGGGCCCCGAAGGAGCTGATGCTGACCGCCACAGGCGGCGCCGCCGTCGGCACCGACGGGTCACGAAGGTGTGGGTCGTCCTCCCTGGGGTCCACACCGAGGGCTCCTCCCAAGAGTTCGTGCTCCATGTCGCCATTCCTCTTCAGTCTTGGATCCGCCTTCCTCCCTTCTTCGCCTCCATCATCCCACAGGGGGAGCCCCTGGAGCTCTGGCTGCAGCACGACGGCTGCAGCACCCTCACGACCGAGCCAGAGGTCACGGTCGTTGCCTCGGGCGAGGTCTTCATGACTCGGGGCTGGAGAGAGATCGCCCGGGTTTGTAGGACAAGGGGCGTCTTCGCGATCCACTTGGACTACGACGGTGCTTCGGTGATGCTCTTCAAGGTCTTCGATGCGAGCGGGCGCCGGCTGGAGTGCTGCCCCGGGGAAGGTGGCCAGGACCCTGCTGCGATGAGGACTGGGCTCGCCAACCGCTCCCTTGGCGGCTCCTCAGGCGGTGGAGACACCGGAGGTTCCAGCGACTCCGGCGAGCTCTTCGCGACTCCGGGGACGAGCGACAACAGCTACGAGCCCCCGAGCCGGCGCCGCTCCTGGAGCAGGGCGGGCTCGTCAGGTCGCCGCCGGCTCTGATCTGGATGGGGTTGGCGTTGATGCTTGACGGCCCACTGTTGATGATGGCATCTTTTGTAGGGATGCGCGTAGTTTGCGTTCCTTTAGGATCTGCTCCCTGCGAGGAACCAAAAACGCGTCCCGTGGGGGCTTGTAAGGTGCCTGTGATCCTGTTTTGTTAATATAACCCTTGTCATAGAATTGCGCGAGTTGCTCATTCCGTCTTAGCTCAGTCCTCCCTTTCTAACCTCACGAGGGCTTGGTGCTCTGTGCCGACAGGTCCCAGTCCCAAGGCGGCTTCAGCCGTCGCTGGTATGCCAGGTCGTGATGCCGTGGTCAAGGCTAGGAGGTGAGCGACCCGGAGTCCGGTAAGAGCCCCTGAGTCGCAATGCTCAGGAGGTCCCCTTTGGCGCCCAAGCAGCCGTCGTTTGGTGAGAAAGGGGAGCGGCGTCGCTAACAAGGGATAGCATTAGGTGCGGGGATGGTGCCACGGTAGCTGGCGCTTCCGGGTGATGACTTATCTCGAGGATCAGGGCCCACTCTCTCGTGTGTCGCCGGGTCCATGCATCGGCAGGCGCGAGGTTTCTCGGCGAGGTCCTCGTGTGTCTCTCCACTCTCACCTTTGCTCCCCTTTCTGCTCTACGTCCTCAGGTCCCGGCCCTCGAGCGAGTCTCAGCCATCGCTGGTATGCCAGGTCGCGATGCCGTGGTCAAGGCCAGAGGGTGAGGGCTGGAGAGCCAGTAGGAGCCCTGAGTCGCGATGCTCAAGCACCCTCCTTTAATGTGCAAGCGGTTCGTGCGGACGAGAGCGAAGGAGACACCGCAAGAGCCTCGCCTGACGCAGGTCCTTCAGGAGGTCCTGCAGGTCCATCATAGAGAAAACAAGGGGTTGCCATGACAATTGACGGTCAGCCGTTGGTTGCTTCCGAGGGGTAGTGAGGCACTGAAGGCTTGACGAGGTGACGCTATGCGGGGCTACCGCGGCCAGAGCTCAGCCATCCAGGTTTGTCGGTGTTGCAGGGACGGACCCAGGCGCAAGCGTCGTGCCGTTTGGGAGCAGCTCCATTAGTTGGCGTCAGCTGAGCAGGCAACTAGGTAAAGCACATTAGCCGCGAAGGAGTGGATTCGTTCAAATAGATGCTGGGAATGCGGACATCACTGGGTCAGGCCCGAGCGACTTGGGGGGTCATGCAGCCCGAGGGGCGCCCCCAACAAGGTAAGCTAACAACATGGAATAAAAAAGGGGTACACGCCGCAGGGACGGACCCACGCGGCCTGGGAATAATGCAGCCCTGGGGGGGGGGGCGCTCCCAACTGGAAATAAAACTCGAAAGATGTCACCTAATGATGTTGAGGACGAAGGAGCGTTGGTGTAGCAGGCTCGGTGGGCTGTGGGAGCCGATCCTCACGAGACCCCAGGCCCAGGGGTCTCGGGAGGCTCCAGAGGCGCTGGTGGCTCCTCGCGGGCCATCTCCATCCCTGCCAGGGCTGCGGAACGCCTGGCCTCTCGTGCCTCCGTGATGCCCCTCATGAGGCGCTGGTACGTGTCAGCCATGCTCGGCAAGCCGTAAGGCATGCAAACGTAGTTGTGGGGTGGGCCTCCGCAGCGACCCACTCGCGAGGGCCAGAGGCGCTCCAGAGAGGCGACTCGGTTGAGCCCTGGTACGTCGATGCAGACGCGCAGCCCACCATCCTCGCCTGGATGGGGAGCCACTGCTGATAGGCGGCGGCCGCCTTTCATGACTCTCGACTCCTGTAGCTCCTGAATGGCCTTGCTGACGAACTCCTGAGGGTCTGGATCTCCTTGCCTTGCTCCTTCTTGAGGGAAACATGCTTCGAAACACGCCTCCATGTGGTGCCCAAGCGCCTCCCTCGTGACCCTAGCTAGGTCGGTGGCCCTCCGAGGGAGAGCCCCCGAGCCCTGGCTGAGGAGGGTGTCGGGTGCGCTTTCCTATGCGATGGAAGGAGGTTCCCCCTAGGCAGGCGCGGGCCTAGAGGGGCCTGCCTCCTGAGTGGTCGGGCCGGACGATGTCTTCTTCTTCTTAGGGGCAGTCTCGGGAGGCCTCCTGCTTCCACGATCCGGGTCTTCCAGTGACGCGGCCTGAAAGGCTCGTTCCGGGGAACACACCGCGTCCTTCTCTTCATAGGGCACCGTGATGACTCCGCCGCTTCTTAGCATCTTGAGGACGTTGTAGCCGTGGTGAGTTACGGCCATGAACTTGGCCAGCGCTGCCCAATCGGGACCATGGAGCCGTTGGTGATACCGGAGAAAGGCTTGGTTGGCTGAAGCTGGCTGTAGGGCACTTGGAGGTTGTTGAATGTCTCCACGGACAGGACGTTGAGCCCTGCCCCGCCATCGATGAGGGTCTTGGTGACCACCACGTTGCTGATGATTGGGGAACAAAGCATCGGGAGGACTCCGGCTGTAGCCACACACTTGAGCTGATCTGCTGAGCTGAACGTGATGGCGCACGCCGACCACCTGAGAGGGCACGTGGCTTCGAGCCTGGGAAGGACTGCGTTCACTTCGTGGGTGAACTGCTTGAAGATGCGCGGAGAGGCTGGGGCTTGTGCCCCGCCCAGGATGCAGGCGATCGTGCGCGGCTCCTGGAAGCCCCCAGCCCCTTCGTCCTGGTGGCGGTCCTCGTTTCTCCTTGGTAGCGGCGGCAGCGGTGGGAGGCCTGCGTTGCCTTGCGGGCGATCCTCACAAGGCTGATCCCTCCAGTCTCCCTCGCGAGGCTGATCTCTCCAGCCTCCCTCGCGAGGCGGGTCTTGCCAACGATCCTCGCGAGGTTGATCGCGCCACCCTTGACGCGGGCCACGGTCTTCCCAGCGTCCCGCGTTCCTTCCTCCTCCTCGACCATAGCTCCGGTCACCGCGGTCAGGGTGACGGCCGATCCTTCCTTCTCGCACGGCTCGGAACTCTTGACATTCGTTGGTGTTGTGGGTGTGGAGGTCGTGGTACACATAGTACCGGCTGCCCTTGGAAGGTTTGGGCTGATCTCTGCCCCGCTTGGTGTCTGGTTCTGCCGCGAGCACGGCAGCCCCCTTGCGCTTCACATCCTTGGCCTTGGGCTTCTTCTCTTCTGGGTCTGCGGCAGGCAGCTCGAGGAGGGAGAGACGCCCTTCCTCGGCCCTGGCGCACTTGGTTGCCAGGTTGAACAGCTCCAAAGAAGTGCACAGGTCTTCATGCATCGCCGGCTCCTCCTTCATCTTGACGTCGCGCACGCCGTCGGAGAAGGCTAAGATGATGGCCTCCTCAGTCACCTTGGGAATCTTGAGGCGTGCATTGTTGAAGCGCTGGATGTACTTCTGCAGGGTCTCCTCGGGCTGTTGCTTGATGCGGTGCATGTCGCTCATGGCGGGTGGCCGGTCGCGAGTGCCTTGGAAGTTGGCGATGAAGCGGGTGCGCATCTCGTCCCAGGAGGAGATTGTGCCTGGAGCCAGGTGCGGGTCCCGTCCTTGAGCGCCATGGGGAACCAGTTCGCCATGACCTTCTCGTCTCCGTTGGCAGCTTCGATGCCCAGCTCGTAGATCTGGAGGAACTCCGTAGAGTCAGCCGTGCCGTTGTAGCGAGGAGGCAAGTCCGGCTTGAACTTGCCGGGCCACGCGACACTGTGTAGCTCGGCGGTGAAGGCGCGGCAGCCTGCTGTGGCCATGGGAGGCCTTGGATGACGGGGAGCTTGGTCTTGCATGTCCCCACGTGCTGTAGCTGGGAGCAGCGCGGGGTCTTGACACGCGGGAGCAGGAGCATGGTCGCGACGTGCTGGAGCAGGGAGCGCCCGGGCAGCTTCTTGCGAGCGAGGGACTTCTTGACAGCTCTGGTCTTGCCGCACTGGCGTCTGACGGAGCGGGTTCCGCCCAGGGGCCACGTGCCTTGGAGCCATGGCGCCTTCCTGAGGAGGAGGCGGCCGGGGAGTCGCCGGAGCTTCATCACCCGCGCGGGGCGGGGTGCGGTGCAGCGGAACGGACGGCACAGGAGAACCCCCTGCGGCGCGGACGAGCTCGGCGACGCGGTCGAGCCATTATTCGTAGATGTCGTCGACGGGACGATAGCGCAGGAGTTCGTTTGCCGTGATGAGTGCAGCCCAAGCCTCCATGGGCGCGCGGAGCGCGCGGGACGAAGATCCAGCTGGGGTGAGCGAGGGAGTTGCGGTGCGGCCGTCTTGCCGCACGGACGGATGCTGGGACGATGCTTGCTGCTCGTCCCCCGCCGGGCCGGTGGCGGCGTTGATGGCAGGTGACGGGGAACGGCGAGGACGCCCGCCGACAGGGGCCGTCTGGGCGACGCGGGAAGCGAGCGCGGCCCGGCGCTCGGCGCGGGCCCGACGAGTGTCAGACATGGGCGTGATGGTCGGAGGAGAACGGGGTGGTGGAAGACGAATCCCGGCGCATCCCTACCTGGCGCGCCAAATGTCGGATTTTGGGTTCCGGCAGACCCTTGAGGTTCGAACACTGGGGTGCGCACGGAGATTTCGCCTCCTACCTACCTGCACCCCTCCGCCTTGTTAGGATCTAAACTATGGAAAGAACAACACAAGAGACACAGGGTTTATGCTGGTTCGGGCCACCGTTGTGGTGTAATACCCTACTCCAGTGTGTGGTGTGGTGGATTGCCTCTTGGGCTGATGATGATGAACAATACAAGGAAGAACAACCTCGCGAGGGTCTGTTCTTGGCTGGGGCGATGAACTGCTGGGAGGGGTTCAGTCACCTTTCTCTCTCTCCCTCTTTCTGATCGAAACCCCTCTCTAAAGAGCCTCCTCCTTCCAACCCCCTTTGCTCTGTGGGTGGCTGGTCCTATTTATAGAGGCTCTGGTACTCTTCCCAAATATCGAGCGGGAAGGGAGCCAACAATGGTGGGCTAATTTGAAGGGGGACAACTAATATCAGCTATCCTGACAAAAGTAGTCTTCACCTGCGCAAAGCTCCGGTGATGACGCCGTCTCGGGCTCCACGATGACCTCCGTCTCATAGTCCTCCTGGTCTTGGTCTCGTTGCACCGAAATGGCAACCTTTGCCTGACGCCTCGGTACTCCGCGGCTACGCTTGCCCCCTTTGCACTAAAGAGGAAAGGAGGACACTGCGCGGGCTGGCACCCGCCTGACGCCCTTGGTCATCATGGCTTGCGTCACGGGCACCTCGTGAGGTACCCCGCCTTGGTCTCTCCGCCTCCTCGTGAGCCAGCCTGACGAGGCCGTGCCTGAGGAAGCTCCGCGGCGTCCGCCCCACGAGGCTTGGCCCCTCGCGAGGGTCTTGGGTTTGTGTTGGTGAAGATGGGCCGCGCTGGGCCCCCTTTTGAGCCACGCCGCAGGCCGCAGGTAGGCAAGTCTAGGGACCCCCGTTCCCAGAACGCCGACAAACACTAATTAAAAGCATAAAACCACATGAAAATAGAGGCTAGATGAATTATTTATTACTAAACAGGAACAAAAGGCAAGGGACTAAAATAAAATTGGGTTGCCTCCCAACAAGCGATATCGTTTAATGCCCCTAGCTAGGCATGATGATTTCAATGATGCTCACATAAAGGATAAGAATTGGAACATATAGAGAGCATCATGAAGAATATGACTAGCACATTTAAGCCTAACCCACTTCCTATGCATAGGGATTATGTGAGCAAACAACTTATGGGAACAAGAATCAACTTGCATAGGAAGGTAAAACAAGCATAACTTCAAAATTTTAAGCACATAGAGAGGAAAGTTGATATTATTGCAATTCCTACAAGCATATGTTCCTCCCTCATAATAATTTTCAGTAGCATCATGAATGAATTTAACAATATAACCAGCACATAAAGCATTCTTTTCATGATCTACAAGCATACAAATTTTATTACTCTCCACACAAGCAAAATTCTTCTCATGAATAATAGTGGGAGCAAACTCAACAAAATAATTATCATGTGAGGAATAATCCAATTGAAAACTAAAATCATGATGAAAAGTTTCATGGATATCATTATTATTTATAGCATACAAGTCATCACAATAATCATCATAGATAGCGGGCATGCTCTCATCATAATAAATTTGCTCATCAAAACTTGGGGGACAAAAAATATCATCTTCATCAAACATAGCTTCCCCAAGCTTGTGGCCTTGCATATCATTAGCATCATGGATATTCAAGGAATTCATACTAATAACATTGCAATCATGCTCATCATTCAAATATTTAGTGCCAAACATTTTATAGATTTCTTCTTCTAGCACTTGAGCACAATTATCCTTTCCATCATACTCACGAAAGATATTAAAAAGGTGAAGCGTATGAGACAAACTCAATTCCATTTTTTATAGTTTTATTTTATAAACTAAACTAGTGATAAAACAAGAAACTAAAAGACTCGATTGCATGATCTAAAGATATACCTTCAAGCACTAACCTCCCCGGCAACGGCGCCAGAAAAGAGCTTGATGTCTACTACACAACCTTCTTCTTGTAGACGTTGTTGGGCCTCCAAGTGCAGAGGTTTGTAGGACAGTAGCAAATTTCCCTCAAGTGGATGACCTAAGGTTTATCAATCAGTAGGAGGCGTAGGATGAAGATGGTCTCTGTCAAGCAACCCTGTAACCAAATAACAAAGAGTCTCTTGTGTCACCAACACGCCCAATACAATGGTAAATTGTATAGGTGCACTAGAGCGACGAAGAGATGGTGATACAAGTGGTATATGGATAGTAGATAAAGGTATTTGTAATCTGAAATTATAAAAACAGCAAGGTAACAAGTGATAAAAGTGAGCGTAAATGGTATTGCAATGCTAGGGAACAAGGCCTAGGGTTCATAATTTCACTAGTGTAAGTCCTCTCAACAATACTAACATAATTGGATCATAAAACTATCCCTCAACATGCAACAAAGAGTCACTCCAAAGTCACTAATAGCGGAGAACGAATGAAGAGATTATAGTAGGGTATGAAACCACCTCAAAGTTATTCTTTCCAATCAATCCACTGGGCTATTCCTATAATTGTCACAAACAGCCCTAGAGTTTGTACTAGAATAACACCTTAAGACACAAATCAACCAAAACCCTAATGTCACCTAGATACTCCAATGTCACCTCAAGTATCCGTGGGTATGATTATACGATATGCATCACACAATCTCAAATTCAGCTATTCAACCAACACAAAGGACCTCAAAGAGTGCCCCAAAGTTCTACCGGAGAATCACGACGAAAACATGTGCCAACCCCTATGCATAGGTTCATGGGCGGAACCCGAGAGTTGATCACCAAAACATACATCAAGTGAATCATGTGATATCCCATTGTCACCACAGATATCCACGGCAAGACATACATCAAGTGTTCTCAAGTCTTTAAAGACTCAATCCGATAAGATTACTTCAAAGGGGAAACTCGATTCATTACAAGAGAGAAGAGGGGAGGAGAAACATAAGATCCAACTATAATAGCAAAGCTCACGATACATCAAGATCGTGCCAAATCAAGAACACGAGAGAGAGAGAGAGATCAAACACATAGCTACTGGTACATACCCTCAGCCCCGAGGGAGAACTACTCCCTCCTTGTCATGGAGAGCACCGGGATGATGAATATGGCCACCGGAGAGGGATTGCCCCCTCTGGCAGGGTGCCAGAATGGGTCTAGATTGGTTTTCGGTGGCTACGGAGGCTTCTGGCGGCGGAACTCCCGATCTAATCTCTGTTCTGGAAGTTTTAGGGTATATGGAGTTATATAGGCAGAAGAAGCACGTCAGGGGAGCCACGAGGGCCCCACGAGGCAGGGGGTGCGCCCCAGGGGGGTGGGCGTGCCCCTACCCTCGTGAGCTCCTCCTTCCTTCCTTGACGCGGGGTCCAAGTCCATCGGGTGGCTTTCATTCCAAAAATTACTTCTCTAGTTGATTTCGTTCCATTTTGACTCCGTCTGATATTCCTTTTCTTCAAAACACTGAAATAGGCATAAAACAACAAATCTGGGCTAGGCCTCCAGTTAATAGGTTAGTCCCGAAAGTAATATAAAAGTGGATAATAAAGCCCAATATTGCCCAAAACAGTAGATAATATAGCATGGAGCAATCAAAAATTATAGATATGTTGGAGACGTATCAATCCCTCACTAAATTTCAAGGTACAAGTGTTCTCCCTGAGTATGCACCATTGCTACAGTTCATCGTGCCGAGACACCACGTGATGATCGGGTGTGATAAGCTCTACGTTCACATACAACGGGCGCAAGCCATTTTTGCACGTGCAGAATACTCGGGTTAAACTTGACGAGCCTAGCATATGTAGATATGGCCTCAGAACACTAAGACCGAAAGGTCGAACGTGAATCATATCGTAGATATGGTCAACATAGTGATGTCCACCATTTAAAACTACTCCATCTCACATGGTGAACATCACTATGTTGATCATATCTACTATATGATTCACGTTCGACCTTTCGGTCTCAGTGTTCTGAGGCCATATCTGCATATTCTAGGCTCATCAAGTTTAACCTAAGTATTCTGCTTGTGCAAAACTGGCTTGCACCCGTTGTATGTGAACGTAGAGCATATCACACCCGATCATCACGTGGTGTCTCGGCACGACGAATGGTAGGAATGGTGCATACTCAGGGAGAACACTTGTACCTTTGAAATTTAGTGAGAGATCATCTTATAATGCTACCGCCGTACTAAGCAAAAAAAGATGCATCAAGGATAAACATCGCATGCAATCAAAATAAGTGATATGATATGGCCATCATCATCTTGTGCCTTTGATCTCCATCTCCAAAGCACCGTCATGATCACCATCGTCACCAGCTTGACACCTTGATCTCCATTGTAGCATCGTTGTCGTCTCACCAACTATTTCTTTTACGACTATAGCTACCACTTAGTGACAAAGTAAAGCAATTACATGGCGATTGCATTTAATACAATAAAGCGACAACCATATGGCTCCTGCCAGTTGCCGATAACTGTTACAAAACATGATCATCTCATACAACAATTTATATCATCACGTTTTGACCATATCACATCACAACATGCCCTGCAAAAACAAGTTAGACGTCCTCTACTTTGTTGTTGCAAGTTTTATGTGGCTGCTACGGGCTTCTAGCAAGAACCGTTCTTACCTACGCATCAAAACCACAATGATTTTTTGTCAAGTGTGTTGTTTTAACCTTCAACAAGGACCCGGCGTAGTCAAACTCGATTCAACTAAAGCTGGAGAAACGGACACACACTAGCCACCTGTGTGCGAAGCACGTCAGTAGAACCAGTCTCATGAACGCGGTCATGTAATGTCGGTCTGGGCAGCTTCATCCAACAATACCGCCGGATCAAAGTAAGACATGCTGGTAAGCAGTATGACTATTATCGCCCACAACTCATTATGTTCTACTCGTGCATATAATATCTACGCATAGACCTGGCTCGGATGCCACTATTGGGGAACACAGTATTTCAAAAAAATTACCTACGATCATGCAAGATCTATCTAGGAGATGCATAGCAACGAGAGGGGAGAGTGTGTCTATGTACCCTCGTAGACCGAAAGCGGAAGCGTTTAGTAACGCGGTTGATGTAGTCGAACGTCTTCGCGATCGAACCGATCCAAGTACCGAATGCACAACACCTCTGCGACTAGCACATGTTCAGCTTGATGACGTCCCTCGAACTCTTGATCCAGTTGAGGCCGAGGGAGAGTTCCCTCAACACGATGGCATGGTGACGGTGATGATGAAGTTACCGATGTAGGGCTTCACCTAAGCACTACAACGATATGACCGAGGTGTGTAACTGTGGAGGGGGGCACCGCACACAACTAAAAGATCAACTTGTGTGTGTATGGGGTGCCCCCTGGCCATGTATATAAAGGAGGGGAGGGAAGAGGTGGACGACCCAGGGGGGCGCGCGAGGTGTGGGGAATCCTACTAGGACTCCCCAGTCCAAGTAGGATTCCCCTCCTTTTTCCTATTCCTAGTAGGAGAAGGAGGGAAGGAGGAGGAGAGAAGGAAAGGGGGGCGTCCCCCCAACCCTAGTCCAATTCGGTTTGGGCTAGGGGGCGCGCGCCACTCCTTGGACGGCCTCCTCTCTTCCACCACTAGGCCCATGAGGCCCAATAACTTCCCGGGGGGGGGGGGGGGGTCCGGTAACCCCCGGTACTCCGAAACTTATCCGAAACGAGCCGAACCATTCCGGTGTCTGAATGTAACCTTCCAATATATGAATATTTATGTCCCGACCATTTCGAGACTCCTCATCATGTCCGTGATCTCATCTGGGACTCCGAACAACCTTCGGTCATCAAATCACATAACTCATAATACAAATCGTCATCGAACGTTAAGCATGTGGACCCTACGGGTTCGAGAACTATGTAGACATGACCGAGACACATCTCCGGTCAATAATCAATATCGGAACCTGGTTTCTCATATTGGTTCCGACATATTCTATGAATATCTTTATCGTTCAAACCGCATAAGAACATACATTGTTCCCTTTGTCACGTTATGTTACTGGCCCGAGATTCGATCGTCGGTATCATCATACCTAGTTCAATATCGTCACCGGCAAGTCTATTTACTCGTTGCTTAATGCATCATCCTGTGGCTAACTCATTAGACACATTGCTTGCAAGGCTCATAGTGATGTGCATTACCGAGAGGGCCCAGAGATACCTCCCCGGTACACGGAGTGACAAATCCTAACTTTGATCTATGCCAACTCAACAAACACCATCAGAGACACCTGTAGAGCATCTTTATAATCACCCAGTTACGTTGTGACGTTTGATAGCACACAAGGTGTTTCTCCGGTATTCGGGAGTTGCATGATAACCCACAAGTATAGGGGATCGCAACAGTTTTCGGGGGTAGAGTATTCAACCCAAATTTATTGATTCGACATAAGGGGAGCCAAAGAATATCCTCAAGTATTAGCAGCTGAGTTGTCAATTCAACCACACCTGGAAACTTAATATCTGTAGCAAAGTATTTAGTAGCAAAGTAATATTATAGTAGCAGTAACGGTAGCAAAAGTAATAGTTTTGGTTTTATAATGATTGTAACAGTAGCAACGGAAAAGTAAATAAGCGAAGAACAATATATGAAAAGCTCGTAGGCAATGGATCAGTGATGGATAATTATGTCGGATGCGATCAATCATGCAACAGTTATAACATAGGGTGACACAGAACTACCTCTAGTTCATCAATGTAATGTCGGCATGTATTCCGAATATAGTCATACGTGCATATGGAAAAGAACTTGCATGGCATCTTTTGTCCTACCCTCCCGTGGCAGCGGGGTCCTATTGGAAACTAAGGGATATTAAGGCCTCCTTTTAATAGAGTATCAGAGCAAAGCATTAACACATAGTGAATACATGAACTCCTCAAACTACGGTCATCAACGGTAAGTATCCCGATTATTGTCACTTCGGGGTTAACGGATCATAACACATAATAGGTGACTATAAACTTGCAAGATAGGATCAAGAACTCACATATATTCATGAAAACATAATAGGTTCAGATCTAAAATCATGACACTCGGGCCCTAGTGAAAATCATTAAGCATAGCAAAGTCATAGCAACATCAATCTCAGGACATAGTGGATACTAGGGATCAAACCCTAACAAAACTAACTCGATTACAAGATAAATCTCATCCAACCCATCACCATCCAGCAAGCCTACGATGGAATTACTCATGCACGGCGGTGAGCATAATGAAATTGGTGATGGAGGAATGTTGATGATGACGAAGGCGATGAATTCCCCTCTCCGGAGCCCCAAACGGACTCTAGATCAACCCTCCCGAGAGAGATTAGGGCTTGGCGGCGGCTCCGTATCATAAAACGTGATGAATCCTTCTCTCCTATTTTTTCTCCCCGAACACGAATATAAAGAGTTGGAGTTGAGGTCGAGGGAGCACCAGGGGGCCCACGAGGTAGGGGGGCGCCCAGGGGGGTAGGCGCGCCCCCACCCTCGTGGACAGGTTGTGGGCCCCCTGGCCTTGATTCTTTTGCCAATATTTTTTATATATTCCAAAAATAACATCCGTTGATTTTCAGGTCATTCCAAGAACTTTTATTTCTGCACAAAAATAACACCATGGTAATTCTGCTGAAAACATCGTCAGTCCGGGTTAGTTCCATTCAAACCATGCAAGTTAGAGCCCAAAACAAGGGCAAAAGTGTTTGGAAAAGTAGATACGACGGAGACGTATCAACTCCACCAAGCTTAAACATTTGCTTGTCGTCAAGCAATTCAGTTGATAAACTGAAAGTGATAAAGAAAAACTTTTACAAACTCTGTTTGCTCTTGTTGTTATAAATATGTAAAGCCAGCATTCAAGTTTTCAGCAAAGATTATGAACTAACCATATTCACAATAACATTTAGGTCTCAAGTTTACTCATATCAATGGCATAATCAACTAGCGAGCAATAATAATAAATCTCGGATGACAACACTTTCTCAAAATAATCATAATATGATATAACAAGATGGTATCTCGCTAGCCCTTTCTGAGACGGCAAAACATAAATGCAGAGCACCCCTGAAGATCAAGGGCTGACTGGAAATTGTAATTCGTGGTAAAAGAGATCCAGTCAAGTCATACTCAATGTAAACTAAAAATAATACATGCAAATGACAGCGGTGCTCTCCAACTGGTGGTTTTTAATAAGAAGATGATGACTCAACATAAAAGTAAAATAGATAGTCCCTTCTCAGAGGGAAGCAGGGATTTGTAGAGGTGCCAGAGCTCGGTTTTGAAATAGAGGTGAGTAATATTTTGAGCGGTATACTTTCATTGTCAACATAACAACCGAGAGATCTCGATATCTTCCATGCTACACACATTATAGGCGGTTCCCAAGCATAATGGTAAAGTTTATACTCCCCCACCACCAACAAGCATCAATCCATGGCTTGCCCGAAACAACGAGTGCCTCCAACTAACAACAATCCTGGGGGAGTTTTGTTTGCAATTATTTTTGATTTGGTTTGAGCATGGGACTGGGCATCCCGGTGACCAGCCATTTTCTCGTGAGTGAGGAGCGGAGTCCACTCCTCTTGAGAATAACCTGCCTAGCATGGAAGATACAGACAACCCTAGTTGATACATGAGCTATTCGAGCATGCAAAACAGAATGTTTATTTGAAGGTTTAGAGTTTGGCACATACCAATTTACTTGGAACGGCAGGTAGATACCGTATATAGGAAGGTATTGTGGACTCATATGGAATAACTTTTGGGGTTTATGGAAGTGGATGCACAAGCAGTATTCCCTCTTAGTACAAGTGAAGGCTAGACAGAGACTGGGAAGTGACCAACTAGAGAGCGACAACAGTCATGAACATGCATTAAAATTAATAAACATTGGATGCAAGCATGAGTAGGATATAATCCACCATGAACATAAATATCGTGGAGGCTATGTTGATTTTGTTTCAACTACATGCGTGAACATGTGCCAAGTCAAGCCACTCGAATCGTTCAAAGGAGGATACCACCCTATCATACCACATCACAACCATTTTAATAGCATGTTGGCATGCAAGTTAAACCATTATAAACTCCTAGCAAATTAAGCATGGTATAAGCAACTATAATCTCTAATTGTCATTGCAAACATGTTTCATTCATAATAGGCTGAATCAGGAACGATGAACTAATCATATTTACAAAAACAAGAGAGGTCGAGTTCATACCAGCTTTTCTCATCTCAATTAGTTCATCATATATCGTCATTATTGCCTTTCACTTGCACAACCGAATAGTGTGGATAATAATAATAGTGCATGTGCATTGGACTAAGCTGGAATCTACAAGCATTCAATTCAAGGGATAAGACAAGGTAATATGGGATCTTTGTTAGATCAACAATAATGCATACGAGAGCCACTCAACATTTTCATCATGGTCTTCTCCTCTCGACCCCCAAAGAACAAGAAAAGAAATAAAACTATTTACACGGAAAGCTCCCAACAAGCAAAATAAGAATGAGAAATCTTTTTGGGTTCTCTTTTTAACTACTACTACTACAGGCATGGAAAGTAAACTAGCTAAAAGCTACAACTATTTTTTTTGGTTTTTCTTAAGGATTTTCAAACACACAAGAAGAAAGCTTAAAAAGAAAATAAACTAGCATGGATATTACAATGAAAAAGTGTGAGCACCAACAACTGGCATGAGTGTGTGAAAATGTCGGTGAGAAATACGTACTCCCCCAAGCTTAGGCTTTTGGCCTAAGTTGGTCTATGCCCATGGATCAAAGCTGCCCTCTCCGGTGTACTAAGGAGGATCTTCGGGGTGCCACTGGTTGGCGATCTCCTCCGGATCCCACTGATAAAAAGACTAACGATGAGGATCAGATTGTGGTTCCGGCTCTGGAGCTGATGTCAGGCTCTAGTATGCCCGAACGGCCTCCGGCAAAACAAGGTACGTGACTGGAAATATGTTGAACAAAGAGGCAGCAGGCAAGGTGATAGTCTCAAAGTGTTTCTTATCAAATATCCGTCTATAGTTAAGCATCTTCTTCTTATGCTTAACAATAAAATCATGTGCTACCATGCTCTTATAAACTAGAAAAGATGAGGCAACAACTTTTCCTCTTTCTCATAATACCTAATAGGTATGTTAAAGTGTGCAGCAAGGCACGAGGCAAAGATGCCTCCCAAGACGGGACCCTTTGTACGGTTCAGATCTAACCGTTTAGCAACAATAGCGCCTAAACTGAAAGTGGTATCACGAAACAAAGCATGGCGCAAAATAACAATATCAGGGGCACTAAGATTTCCACAGTTCCTGCGACCAATTAATCATCTACTAGCAAATATTGCAAAGTAACGTAGAACAGGAAAATGTATGCTAGTGATTCTTGCATCGGAAACTTTCCTCGTTTCCCCTGCATCAATTGTATCAATAAATCCATCCACATCATTACGATGTGGTTCCTCTATGCTGCCCTCAAAGGTTATCCTACAAACCTGGCAAAAATCATAAAGCAACATCTCCTTATGCTCATCATATAAATAAAATTCCACCGAAGGTGGTGATCTCCTAGCATGGAAATGAAAATTTTGCACAAAAATATTGGTGAGTAAGAGATACTGTTCGTGCTGGTCGTGGAGGAAGTCGGTGAGGCCTGCATTCTCAGCCAAATAATAAAAATCTTCATAAATCCCGGCCTCTTTCAAGAACTCATCACAAGGCCATTCACACGACCGAACCTCTGCAGTACGAGGGAGATTATACTTGGGCTTCTTGTTTTCTTCACTTTGCTTATCCTTAGAGCTTCGACTCGATGAGCCCCTCAAAAATCTCTTCATCTTTTCTGAAAATTTCTGAAAATTTTTAGTAACTTAAAATAAAAGTGAACCAAACTCAACAAAATTGATAGCAACTACTCCTACAAGTGCCTAGAGGCCATATCATGCATTAGAACTACTTTTGACCACATAAATTTGACATGCAAGCTCAAGAACAGGGTCACCTACAAGTGCCTAGAGGCCATATCATGCATTAGAACTACTTTTCACCACATAAATTTGTAGTGACCAGACCTGAAACAGTCTGATCTCTGTGCTCCGGTGTCATCCCTGGATCAGTAATGCTGACACCACACAGTACTCGGAGGATTTATAACAGAGTAGCAATCACACACTTATTACATCGAGTGTCTCCATGGAGAACTTATTACAACAAATATGGCTTAAGGCCATCTAATAACTATAACAGTGGAAGGCTTGGAAGATAAGTGAGTCCATCAACTCCAACGGCATCACTGAGTATAGAATCACGACCTAAAAACTCCTTAATCGTCGTTTGAAAAGTCTGCAACATTAACGTTGCAGCCCGAAACGGGCCAGCACATGGAATATACTGGCAATGTAACACATAGAGAGTAATGGAATGAAACAACTATACTATATGCATATTTGGCTGGTGGAAAGCTCTATGGTTACAGTTTTGCATAAAGCCAATTTTTCCCTACTGCAAAGGAATAAATTTATTTAGCTATCATGGTAGTTGTTAAACATTGAGAAGCGCTAGCACCTTACGATCGGGTAGACCGTACCACCTACATCCCCTACATCTGCTAGTCTACCACTATAAGAGTTCGCACGACTTAGTTAACTATGCTAGAGCCCATAATAGCTTGTGGCTGCACACGGAAGTTTCTAGCATGAATAATCTCATGATCCCTTTGAGCCTGGGTGGCGGTCCAAAATAAAACGGACAAGTCCTGGAATACCCAGGTGCCTCAATCCACCCAGATGCGTGTTTAAGTTGCCACCTTAGATAAACCATTAATTAACAAACTCACATCTGTCATGGATATCACTCACCCAATCCACGTCTACTAGCATAGCATGGCATAATAAGCAAACGTAGAAGTAGCTCCCAAAGGTTTGGTAATAAACAGGTAATAGGTACTACCTCAACTACTTCCCATCCCACAGTTTAATTAGATCCTAATCATGCAATGTTTGAGGATTGATCTAATGCAATAAAACTGGGTAGTAGAAAAGGTATGATCAAGGTGTTACTTGCCTTGCTGATGATCCGGGAAACCTAGCGATTCGAAGTAACAAGCGGCGCACTCCGCGTATTCTATCACAGACAAACAAATAAGCATACAATAAGTACTCATCTAATGCACAGGTAAAACTCGAATAAGAAATCTAACCAGAAGGTTCAACTTAAGAACTCCGGTTTGCAAAAAGAATCAAATCAAACGAAGCAACGAAAGTTAAACGGCGAAAGAAAACAACCTCGTTCTACTAATCTGGATCTAAGGCAAATTTTACAGTAGCAAAAACTTGTTTAAGTTGGTTAAACGGATAGAGGGTTTCGAGACGAAACTCCAGGCGCTTGAATTGCCTGATTCCGATAAACGAGCGAAAAGTTATACTAAAACGAAAACCAGATCAGGAATCGCGATCAGAAAAATCACGTATTTAATCCGAGAAAAAGAAAAACGACGAACGCTCGCTAAAATAAATAAACCGGAAAAACTGATCTATTTTAAAAAAACCAAAACGAAAAAACCGAACGGTTTTTAAAAAAACGGCGCGGAAATCGAGATGGCGGCGGACCTCGGGCGGCGTGTGGAAGCGGCGGCGTCCGACGGCGGCGGCGCGGCGGCGGCGGTGGCGGTGGGAGCTGGCGGCTAGGGTTTCGGGGCTGGGGCGCTGGCTCGGCTGGGCCTCCCCCCGGCTTATATAGCCTAACGGGCCGGGAGTCCTAGTCGGACACGGCCCGTAGGTCGGTTCGTTTTTTTAAATAATTACGCGCGGAAGAAAAATAAAAAGAAATACTAAACGGACTTCAAAAATTCCAAAATAAATTTTCATGGGCTTCTAAAATCAAGCCTCACAAGGTGAACATTTATTTGCGGCCTAAATGCAATTTTGAAAAACGCACATTTTTCCTAAATTCAAATAAAACAACGAAAAACTCCGAAATAAATCTTATTTGATTTTATTATTAAATCCTCAATATTTCTTTATTTTGGGAAGTCATTTTATTCCCTCTCTCATATTTTTGTAATAGAAATAATTGATGATAAAATAAATAAAACCAAATGATCCTATTCTCAAAATTTGAGAAAACTCAAATATGAAAATAATGAAATCCCCAACTCTCTCCGTGGGTCCTTGAGTTGCGTAGAATTTCTAGGATCAAAACCAAAAGCAAAATAAAATATGATATGCATTTATGATCTAATGTATAACATTCCAAATTGAAAATTTGGGATGTTACAAACCTACCCCCCTTAAGATGAATCTCGCCCTCGAGATTCGGGTTGGCTAGAAAATAGGTGACGGTGGTCCTTGAGCAAATCTTCCTCTCGTTCCCAGGTGGCTTCATCCTCCGTGTGGTGTCTCCACTGAATTTTGCAAAACTTGATAACCTTGCTGCGAGTGACTCGACTGGCAAACTCGAGAATCTTAACTGGTTTCTACTCATAGGTCAAATTGTTATCCAACTGGATTGCTTCCAATGGCACTGTGTCTCTTAAAGGTATGTCAGTCATCTCCGCATGGCACTTCTTCAACTGAGAAACGTGGAACGCATCATGAACTCCTGACAATCCTTCGGGCAATTCCAACTTGTAGGCCACTTCTCCCATACGCTCCAAAACTCGATATGGTCCTACAAATCATGGCGCTAACTTTCCTTTAACTCCAAAATGCTTTGTTCCTCGAAGTGGTGATACTCGAAGATAAGCTCTATCTCCAACCTCGTAAACTGTCTCCTTGCATTTTGAATCTGCATAACTCTTCTGTCTGGACTGGGCTATCTTGAGCCTATCGCGAATCAACTTCACCTTCTATTCAGACTCTTTAATCAAGTCAGGTCCAAACAACTGGCGGTCTCCAACTTCGTCCCATGACAACGGTGTCCTGCACCTCCTTTCATACAATGCTTCAAAAGGGGTCCATCTTCAAACTGGATTGATAGCTGTTGTTGTAAGAAAATTCTGCATATGGCAAATTGTGGTCCCAACTAGATCCATAATCTAGCGCACAAGCTCTCAGCATAACCTCCAAAATCTGATTAACTCTCTCGGTCTGTCCATCTGTCTGTGGATGAAACGTTGTGCTGAATTCTAGCCTGGTTCCCAAAGTTTCGTGCAACTGCTTCCAGAACTTTGAGGTAAACTGGGTTCCTCTATCTGATACGATACTCCTCGGAACTCCATGCAGACATACGATCCTGGTCATGTATATCTTTTCCAACTTAGTATTGGTGTAAGTGGTCTTTACTGGGATGAAATGAGCTACCTTCATCAATCGATCAACTACAACCCAAATTGAGTCATAGCCTGAACGAGTCCTGGGTAATCCCGTGATAAAATCCATACCTAGCTTATCCCACTTCCATTCGGGTATCGGTAATGGTTGTACAATCCTGCTGGCTTCTGATGCTCTGCCTTTACTCTCTGACATACATCACAAACTGCTACATACTCCGCAATATCCTTCTTCATTCCGGTCCACCATAAAATATCCTTCAAATCCAAATACATCTTGGTATTTCCTGGGTGAATCGAATATGGTGAATCGTGTGCCTCTTGCAGTATCAACTTCCTGATCTCCGGGTCATTGGGCACATAAACACGGTCTTCAAACCATAGGGTATCGTGCTCATCCTCACGAAATCGCTTAGCCTTTCCTTTGCTAAGTTTCTCCTTAATAGAAGCAATCTCCTTGTTAGTTCTTTGAGCTTCTCTGATTCTATCCATCAAGGTTGACTGAATCTCCAATGCTGCTACATAGCCTCTAGGAACTATTTCCACACATAGTTCACGAAGATTTTCTGCTAACTCCCTTGGTATTTCTCCCGTCATTAATGTTTTGACATGGCTCTTACGGCTTAATGCGTCAGCTACTACATTAGCCTTCTCGGGATGATAATGCAATTTCATATCATAATCCTTGATGAGCTCCAACCATCTCCTTTGTCCAAGATTCAACTCCTTCTGGGTGAAAATATACTTCAAACTCTTGTGGTCCATGTACACCTCACAATGATTTCCAATCAGAAAATGTCTCCATGTCTTCAGTGCATGCACTACGGCTGCTAATTCCAAATCATGCGTAGCATAATTCATCTCGTGAGGTTTCAGTTGTCTTGAGGCATATGAAACAACTCTCCCTTCCTGCATAAGCACTGCTCCAAGTCCTCGACGTGAAGCGTCGCAGTACACCTCATAATCCTTGGTCTGGTCTGGCAAAATCAACACTGGTGAAGTAACCAAATGTTTCTTCAACTCCTGGAAACTAGCCTCATATTCCTCCGTCCATATGAACTTGGTTTCCTTCTTTAATAACTCCATCACAGGCTTCGCAATCTTTGAGAAATTCTCAATAAATATCCGGTAGTATTCTGCGAGTCCAAGAAAACTTTGGATCTCTCCAACCGTGGTTGGTGCTTCCCACTTGGTCACGGTATCAACTTTAGTGGGATCAACTGCTATACCTTCTACGGATATAACGTGTCCGAGGAATCCTACTTCCTTCAACCAAAACTCACATTTGCTGAACTTGGCATATAATTGATGTTCTCTGAGCTTTCCAAGTACCAATCGCAAATGCTCCTTATGTTCCTCTTCATTCTTCGAGTAAACCAGGATATCATCAATGAACACTACGACGAACTTATCCAAGAACTCCATAAACACTTTGTTCATCATGTTCATAAAATAAGCAGGTGCATTAGTCAGACCAAATGACATAACGGTATACTCGTACAGTCCATACCTGGTGGTAAAAGTTGTCTTAGGAATATCCTGTTCTCGAATCTTCAACTGGTGGTATCCTGATCGCAGATCGATCTTGAAAAATACCTTAGCTCCTTGCAATCGATCAAACAGATCATTGATCATCGGTAGGGGGTACTTGTTCTTGATCGTTACTTCATTCAATCCTCGATAATCGACAACCATCCTTAACGATCCATCCTTCTTCTCCACTAGAAGTACTGGCGACCCCCAAGGCGAAGAACTTGGGCGAATATATCCCTTATCCAGTAACTCCTGAATTTGCTTCTTAATTTCCACCAAATCCTTTGCTGGCATTCTATATGGTCTCTTTGATATTGGCCCAGTGCCTGGCAATAGCTCAATTAAAAACTCAATATCTCTATCTGGTGGCATGCCGGGCAACTCTTTTGGAAATACTTCAGGGAAATCCCTCACCACTGGTACTTCCTCCTGCACAACTCCTGTTAAGCAATTTACTTGAGTCCTCTTTGGCACATGCCGGGATACATACTTGATCCTTCTCCCTTCTGGTGTGGTAAGCATAATTGACTTACTAGCACATTCAATCTTCCCTTGATACTTTGACAACCAATCCATGCCTAATATCACATCCAATCCTTGGGATTCCAATACTATTAGGTCTGAGGGAAAAACATAGTTACCAATCTTTAATGGTAACCGATCACACCATCGACTAGCCAAATATTCTGCTCCAGGCGAGGTTACTAACATGGGTGACCTAAGGGCTTGGGTTGACAGGTTATACTTATCCACAAATCCCCTTGAGATGTATGAATGCGATGCACCAGTATCAAAAAGAATGAGTGCAGTAAATGACTTAACTAAAAACTTACCTATTACTGCATCAGGCTGAGCTTCAACCTCCTCCACGCTAACGTGGTTCACCTGTCCCCTGTTGAAAGGGTTCGGCTTCTTCCCAGAACTTCCATTGCTATTTCCATTTTGTATTTCAGGATATTCATTGGCATAATGTCCGGTCTTCGAACACTTATAGCAAGTGACTTGGCTAGGTCTTTCTTGGCTGGGGTTGATGGGTTGGTGCGGTTCTGGCCGTTGCTTCCTCCATTCCCATTACCATTCTTGGTGCCATTGTGATTGTGCGAGCTACCTCCTCCATGGGTATGCTGAAAATGTGCTCCCGGTCTAGGGGTAAAACGTGGCTTCTGTTGAGCTCTAGAATTGTACTTTCCTTGTCCATACTTTCTCTTGTGATTCTCAATTTGCTGCTGCTTCCCTTCAATCATAAGTGCACGATCTACCAACTCCTGGTAGTTGTTGAAGGTTGCTACCATCAACTGCATGCTCAACTCATCATTCAGTCCTTCCAGAAACTTCTCCTGCTTAGCTGCATCCGTAGCAATGTCATCTGGGGCATAACGTGCTAACTTACTAATGTCCTCCACATACTAGCCAACTGCCCGTCCTCCTTGGCGCAAGTTGCGAAACTCACGCTTCTTCATGGCCATAGCTCCTGCTAAAACATGGGCAGTACGAAAAGCCTGCTGAAACTGGTCCCAAGTGATAGTGTCGACTGGGAAAGTGGCTGTGAAATTCTCCCACCATGATGCTGCGAGTCCTTCAAGCTGATGTGCGGCAAACTTCACCTTCTCCACATCTGTGCATCCTGCTGTGGTCAACTCCCTAGCTGTCAGCCAATCATGTGCTACTATCGGCTCGGTGCTACTGGAAAACACCGGCGGATTTAGCCTAATAAAATGGGCTAAGTGATCAACAGGTGGTGGTGGTGGGTTGTTGTTGTTGTTGTTCCCCTGATTCTGATTCTGGACTAGCAATTGCATCAATGTGTTCTGCTGCTGGATCAACTGGGTGAGCTCCGGTGGAAAGGTAAATCTGGGGTCACGTCTCGGAGGCATCTGAGGGTTTAGAAAAGATGAGATGTAAGAATAGGGGGGGTCTAAAGAGAAAACACTACCCATATGCACATGAGACAAAAACAAACAATTCACTTCATTCAATCAAACAAGGGCATACAATCGGTCTAACTATCGCAAAAGTGCTCGGACTACTATATTTACATGGTGGACTACTACTACTGATGGGGTCGTCTACCAGAAATATTCTTCGGTTGCAGACTCCATGATATCTACTCCAGCTTCTTCAACATAGTCATCATCGCTATCATATGGATCCGAATTGGTGTCGTCGATGATGATGTAGTCTTCCGGGCTAATCTCCTTGGGTTATTCGTCTTCATCTACTGGTGTAGGGTCTCCCATAAATATCCCGATCTTCATTGTTAGGTTGGCATTCTTATCCACCAATACTTCAATTTCCTCTTCATAATCTTCACGTGTAGCCTTGAGTTCTTCCTCCAGTTCCTTGATTCTTGTCTTTGCCTTCTTCAGATCTATCATGTCAGCGCACATCTGGTTTTCCTGTCGTCGAATGTGTTGGTTTAACTCCTGGATAAAAGCTGCGATTGATCTATCCTTCTTGGTGCTGATCATCTCCCAGTGTTCATCTCGGCGCCCACAAATCTGGTAGATAGTATCCTTGAGGTCCTTGCGGTAGACTTCTCCAATGCGTCCCATGGCGATGTGTGCGGCCATGCTCTTTCCTAGATTCCAAGTTGGTGCATCAAAAGAAAACTCTATGGGCTCAGTGACTGGCATGAACGTCCTTCCCGGAAGTTGAACTTGAATCATCTAGCACTCTTCTTCAGGTAAAGCGGCATTATAGGTTCCGGTGGAGCTTGGTACTCCTATGTTCAGGTATCTAGTGACTTCCTTCAAGTGTCGTCCAAAGGGTGTATCTTCATCCGGTTGCGTGAACTTGGTCCTTGCATCCGCCATCCTAAAAGAGTAGAAAACATGAGAGGTCAGAAGAGAAGAGAGTGAACAGTGATCTAGGTCTTTAGCTTAGTGGTTGTGTCCTACAGTCAGCGTGTGCTCTGATACCATCTCTGTAGCGACCAGACCTCAAACAGTCTAATCTCTATGCTCCGGTGTCATCCCTAAATCAGTAATGCTGACACCACACAGTACTCGGAGGATTTATAACAGAGTAGCAATCACACACTTATTACATCGAGTGTCTCCATAGAGAACTTATTACAATAAATATGGCTTAAGGCCATCTAATAACTATAACAGCGGAAGGCTTGGAAGATAAGTGAGTCCATCAACTCCAACGGCATCACTGAGTATAGAATCACGACCTAAAAACTCCTTAATCATCGTTTGAAAAGTCTGCAATATTAACGTTGCAGCCCGAAACGGGTCAGCACATGGAATATGCTGGCAATATAACACATAGAGAGTAATGGAATGAAACAACTATACTATATGCACATTTGGCTGGTGGAAAGCTCTATGGTTACAGATTTGCGTAAAGCCAAATTTTCCCTACTGCAAAGGAATAAATTTATTTAACTATCATGGTAGTTGTTAAACATTGAGAATGGTTGACAGCATTCTCAATCCCAATTAAGCATCATCATTAAACAAAACCCAACAAAATTATTTTAGGGTAACATGTTGAGATTCACATGATAATCCAGGTACTAGATACTCAAGATGTCCATAACCGGGGACACGGCTAATCATGATTAGTTTAATACACTCTACAGAGGTTTGCGCACTTTTCCCCACAAGACTCGATCGCCTCCGTTTGGTTTCTCACACTACATGGTGTTTGAGAAGACGGATGACCGAGACATAGTCTTTCAGAAGCGCTAGCACCTTACGATCGGGTAGACCGTACCACCTACATCCCCTACATCTGCTAGTCTACCACTATAAGAGTTCGCACGACTTAGTCAACTATGCTAGAGCCCATAATAGCTTGTGGCTGCACACGGAAGTTTCTAGCATGAATAATCTCATGATCCCTTTGAGCCTGGGTGGCGGTCCAAAAGAAAACAGGCAAGTCCTGGAATACCCAGGTGCCTCAATCCACCCAGATGTGTGTTTAAGTTGCCACCTTAGATAAACTATTAATTAACAAACTCACATCTGTCATGGATATCACTCACCAAATCCACGTCTACTAGCATAGCATGGCATAATAAGCAAACGTAGAAGTAGCTCCCAAAGGTTTGGTAATAAACAGGTAATAGGTACTACCTCAACTACTTCCCATCCCACAGTTTAATTAGATCCTAATCATGCAATGTTTGAGGATTGATCTAATGCAATAAAACTGGGTAGTAGAAAAGGTATGATCAAGGTGTTACTTGGCTTGCTGATGATCCGGGAAACCTAGCGATTCGAAGTAACAAGCGGCGCACTCCGGGTATTCTATCGCAGACAAACAAATAAGCATACAATAAGTACTCATCTAATGCACAAGTAAAACTCGAATAAGAGATCTAACCAGAAGGTTCAAATTAAGAACTCCGGTTTGCAAAAAGAATCAAATCGAACGAAGCAACGAAAGTCAAACGGCGAAAGAAAACAACTTCGTTCTACTAATCTGGATCGAAGGCAAATTTTACAGTAGCAAAAACTTTTTTAAGTTGGTTAAACGGATAGAGGGTTTCGAGACGAAACTCCAGGCGCTTGAATAGCCTGATTCCGATAAACGAGCGAAAAGTTATACTAAAACAAAAATCGGATCAGGAATCGCGATCAGAAAAATCACGGATTTAATCCGAGAAAAAGAAAAACGACGAACGCTCGCTAAAATAAATAAACTGGAAAAACCGATCTATTTAAAAAACCGAAACTAAAAAAAACCGACGGAAAAACCAAACGCTTTTAAAAAAACCGGCGCGGAAATCAAGGCGGCGGCGGACCTCGGGACGCGAAGGAGAAGGACGCGAAGGCGCGGAAGCGGGGGCAGAGGCGAAGGTGGAAGCACGCGGCTGCCATGGTAGTGGCCTGTCCCTTCTCGTGGCTTGGTTCGATTTTTTTCACAAAATGGTGTGCGGGCACCACAAGGTCGACGTGATCGGATTGCATTCAAAGAAAAAGGTCGACGTGATCGGACGACTGTAGGCCGTCCAGTTTTTTCTATATCTGAAAATATGACCACATTCTCAAAAAATATGACCTGTTGCTTGTTTTTTCCTACGACTAAGGGCCAGTTCTTTTGGACGGCTTAAAAAATAAGCTGCATCTCCCCAGCTTAAAAAATAAGCCACCCCCAAAATTTGTTGAGCCTTCTAAATTAATTATTCAACTAGTTTAGAAGCCCCAATGAATAAGAGAGGTGGCTTATAGGAAAATCTAGGAGGAGATGGCTTATTTTTTAAACTGCCAAAACAACTGGTCCTAAAACTTGCTGTTTATTGGCATGTGATAACACTAACTACATCCAGCAAAGAAAGTAAAACATTCAGAGGATCATCAATCCACTCACTACAAAAACTAAATCTAGCAGGACAAGTTAATTCATGTACAACACCATTTGCTTCTCAAGGACAGTATTCAAACCGAACTAAACTGAACTCATATGCAAGTGACACCAATCGTCAATGATGGCCGTTGCATTACCTGCATAATGGCCCCCTTTAGTTATAATATCCATAAGTCACAACATGTTACTTGTTAGAGCATCTACTACAACTAGATTGGGGAAATCCAGCCCTATATATCTACAAACGCATTGATGGACAGTGACCGGTTACCCTCAAATGTTCACGTCCATAACCGTCTCCCTTACAACAAATCCTTTAATCAATACACTCTAATGCAAGATAGAATAAACATGTGTAGTTTGCTACTTATGAGCTGCGTTGGGATTTTCTCAGAAGAGGAAGGGTGAAGCAATATAGTAGCAGAGAAGTATTTCTCTCGGTGAGAACCAGGGTTATCGAACCAATAGGGAACCACGCAAATTCTCATCTTCAATACCTACGCACATAAAAGCAAATACTGTTGGGGAACGCAGTAATTTCAAAATTTTCCTACGCACACGCAAGATCATGGTGATGCACAGAAACGAGAGGGGAGAGTGTTGTCTACGTACCAACGTAGACCGACTGCGGAAGCGATCACACAACGTAGAGGAAGTAGTCGTACGTCTTCTTCCCGATCCGACCGATCCAAGTACCGTTACTCCGGCACCTCCGAGTTCTTGGCACACGTTCAGCTCGATGACGTTCCTCGGGCTCCGATCCAGCAAAGCATCGAGGAAGAGTTTAGTCAGCACGACGGCGTGATGACGATCTTGATGTACTACCGACGCAGGGCTTCGCCTAAGCACTACAACGGTACGATCGAGGTGGAATTTGGTGGCAGGGGGCACCGCACACGGCTAAGGAAAGATCTCAAGGATCAAGTTGTGTGTCTTGGGGTGCCCCCTGCCCCCGTATATAAAGGACCAGGGGAGGGGGTTCGGCCGGCTAGGGGGAGAGGGCGCAGGAGGAGTCCTACTCCCACCGGGAGTAGGACTCCCCCCCTCAATCCTATTCCAATTAGGACTCAAGGGGGGAAAGAGAAGAGAGGGGGCCGGCCCACTTCTCCTAGTCCTACTAGGACTTGGGGAAAGGGGGGGCGCCGGCCAGCTTGTGGGCTGCCTCTTTTCTCTTTTCCACTAAGGCCCAATAGGCCCATTAGCCTCCCGGGGGGTTCCGGTAACCCTCCCGGTATTCCGGTAAAATCCCGATTTCACCCGGAACACTTCCGGTGTCCAAACATAGGCTTCCAATATATCAATCTTTACGTCTCGACCATTTCGAGACTCCTCGTCATGTCCGTGATCCCATCCGGGACTCCAAACAACCTTCGGTACATCAAAATGCATAAACTCATAATAACTGTCATCGTAACGTTAAGCGTGCGGACCCTACGGTTCGAGAACAATGTAGACATGACCGAGACACGTCTCCGGTCAATAACCAATAGCGGGACCTGGATGCCCATATAGGCTCCTACATATTCTACGAAGATCTTTATCGGTCAGACCGCATAACAACATACGTTGTTCCCTTTGTCATCGGTATGTTACTTGCCCGAGATTCGATCGTCGGTATCCAATACCTAGTTCAATCTCGTTACCGGCAAGTCTCTTTACTCGTTCCGTAATACATCATCTCACAACTAACTTATTAGTTGCAGTGCTTGCAAGGCTTATGTGATGTGCATTACCGAGAGGGCCCAGAGATACCTCTCCGACAATCGGAGTGACAAACCCTAATCTCGAAATACGCCAACCCAACATTTACCATTGGAGACACCTGTAGTACTCCTTTATAATCACCCAGTTACGTTGTGACGTTTGGTAGTACCCAAAGTGTTCCTCCGGTAAATGGGAGTTGCATAATCTCATAGTTATAGGAACATGTATAAGTCATGAAGAAAGCAATAGCAACATACTAAACGATCGGGTGCTAAGCTAATGGAATGGGTCATGTCAATCAGATCATTCTACTAATGATGTGACCTCGTTAATCAAATAACAAATCCTTGTTCATGGTTAGGAAACATAACCATCTTTGATTAACGAGCTAGTCAAGTAGAGGCATACTAGTGACACTCTGTTGGTCTATGTATTCACACATGTATTATGTTTCCGGTTAATACAATTCTAGCATGAATAATAAACATTTATCATGAAGTAAGGAAATAAATAATAACTTTATTATTGCCTCTAGGGCATATTTCCTTCAGTCTCCCACTTGCACTAGAGTCAATAATCTAGATTACACAGTAATGATTCTAACACCGATGGAGCCTTGGTGCTGATCATGTTTTGCTCGTGGAAGAGGCTTAGTCAACGGGTCTGCAACATTCAGATCCGTATGTATCTTGAAAATCTCTATGTCTCCCACCTGGACTAAATCCCGGATGGAGTTGAAGCGTCTCTTGATGTGTTTGGTTCTTTTGTGAAACCTGGATTCCTTTGCCAAGGCAATTGCACCAGTATTGTCACAGAAGATTTTCATTGGACCCGATGCACTAGGTATGACACCTAGATCGGATATGAACTCCTTCATCCAGACTCCTTCGTTTGCTGCTTCCAAAGCAGCAATGTACTCCGCTTCACATGTAGATCCCGCTACGACGCTTTGTTTAGAACTGCACCAACTGACAGCTCCACCGTTTAAAGTAAACACGTATCCGGTTTGCGATTTAGAATCGTCCGGATCAGTGTCAAAGCTTGCATCAACGTAACCTCTTACGGTGAGCTCTTTGTCACCTCCATATACGAGAAACATATCCTTAGTCCTTTTCAGGTATTTCAGGATATTCTTGACCGCTGTCCAGTGATCCACTCCTGGATTACTTTGGTACCTCCCTGCTAAACTTAGAGCAAGGCACACACCAGGTCTGGTACACAGCATTGCATACATGATAGAGCCTATGGCTGAAGCATAGGGAACATCTTTCATTTTCTCTCTATCTTCTGCAGTGGTCGGGCATTGAGTTTGACTCAACTTCACACCTTGTAACACAGGCAAGAACCCTTTCTTTGCTTGATCCATTTTGAACTTCTTCAAAATCTTGTCAAGGTATGTGCTCTGTGAAAGTCCAATTAAGCGTTTTGATCTATCTCTATAGATCTTTATGCCTAATATGTAAGCAGCTTCCCCGAGGTCTTTCATCGAAAAACTTTTATTCAAGTATCCCTTTATGCTATCCAGAAATTCTATATCATTTCCAATCAGCAATATGTCATCCACATATAATATCAGAAATGCTACAGAGCTCCCACTCACTTTCTTGTAAATACAGGCTTCTCCAAAAGTCTGTATAAAGCCAAATGCTTTGATCACACTATCAAAGCGTTTATTCCAACTCCGAGATGCTTGCACCAGTCCATAAATGGATCGCTGGAGTTTGCATACTTTGTTAGCTCCTTTTGGATCGACAAAACCTTCTGGTTGTATCATATACAACTCTTCTTGCAGGAATCCATTCAGGAATGCAGTTTTGACATCCATCTGCCATATTTCATAATCATAAAATGCGGCAATTGCTAACATAATTCTGACGGACTTAAGCATCGCTACGGGTGAGAAAGTCTCATCGTAGTCAACCCCTTGAACTTGTCGAAAACCTTTTGCGACAAGTCGAGCTTTATAGACAGTAACATTACCGTCAGCGTCAGTCTTTTTCTTGAAGATCCATTTATTCTCAATTGCTTGCCGATCATCGGGCAAGTCAACCAAAGTCCATACTTTGTTCTCATACATGGATCCCATCTCAGATTTCATGGCCTCAAGCCACTTTGCGGAATCTGGGCTCACCATCGCTTCTTCATAGTTCGTAGGTTCATCATGATCTAGTAGCATGACTTCCAGAACTAGATTACCGTACCACTCCGGTGCGGATCTCACTCTGGTTGATCTACGTGGTTCAGTAGAATCTTGCTCTGAAGTTTCATGATCTTCATCATTAGCTTCCTCACTGATTGGTATAGGTGTCGCAGAAACAGTTTTCTGTGATGTACTATTTTCCAATAAGGGAGCAGGTACAGCTACCTCGTCAAGTTCTACTTTCCTCCCACTCACTTCTTTCGAGAGAAACTCCTTCTCTAGAAATGATCCATTCTTAGCAACGAATATCTTGCCTTCGGATCTGTGATAGAAGGTATACCCAACAGTTTCATTTGGGTATCCTATGAAGACACATTTCTCCGCTTTGGGTTCGAGCTTATCAGGTTGAAGCTTTTTCACATAAGCATCGCAGCCCCAAACTTTAAGAAACGACAACTTTGGTTTCTTGCCAAACCATAGTTCATAAGGCGTCGTCTCAACGGATTTTGATGGTGCCCTATTTAACGTGAATGCGGCTGTCTCTAAAGCATAACCCCAAAACGATAGCGGTAAATCAGTAAGAGACATCATAGATCGCACCATATCTAGTAAAGTACGATTACGACGTTCGGACACACCATTACGCTGTGGTGTTCCGGGTGGCGTGAGTTGCGAAACTATTCCACAAATTTTCAAATGTACACCAAACTCGTAACTCAAATATTCTCCTCCATGATCAGATCGTAGAAATTTTATTTTCTTGTTACGATGATTTTCAACTTCACTCTGAAATTCCTTGAACTTTTCAAATGTTTCAGACTTATGTTTCATTAAGTAGATATACCCATATCTGCTTAAATCATCTGTGAAGGTGAGAAAATAACGATATCCGCCACGAGCTTCAATATTCATCGGACCACATACATCGGTATGTATGATTTCCAACAAATCTGTTGCTCTCTCCATAGTACCGGAGAACGGTGTTTTAGTCATCTTGCCTATGAGGCACGGTTCGCAAGTACCAAGTGATTCATAATCAAGTGATTCCAAAAGCCCATCAGTATGGAGTTTCTTCATGCGCTTTACACCGATATGACCTAAACGGCAGTGCCACAAATAAGTTGCACTATCATTATCAACTTTGCATCTTTTGGCTTCTACATTATGAATATGTGTATTACTATCTTCGAGATTCAACAAGAATAGACCACTCTTCAAAGGTGCATGACCATAAAAGATATTATTCATATAA
Organism: Triticum monococcum; assembly: GCA_034509565.1. Lineage (NCBI taxonomy): Eukaryota > Viridiplantae > Streptophyta > Magnoliopsida > Poales > Poaceae > Triticum > Triticum monococcum. Next base: position 485,553,396 of record CM067843.1, read on the forward strand.
ATAGAACAACCATTATTCTCTGATTTAAATGAATAACCGTCTCGCATTAAACAAGATCCAGATATAATGTTCATGCTCAACGCTGGCACCAAATAACAATTATTTAGGTCTAATATTAATCCCGAAGGTAGATGTAGAGGTAGCATGCCGACCGCGATCACATCGACTTTGGAACCGTTTCCCACGCGCATCGTCACCTCGTCCTTTGCTAGTGTCCGCTTATTCCGTAGTCCCTGTTTCGAGTTGCAAATATTAGCAACAGAACCAGTATCAAATACCCAGGTGCTACTGCGAGCTCTAGTAAGGTACACATCAATAACATGTATATCACATATACCTTTGCTCACTTTGCCATCCTTCTTATCCGCCAAATACTTGGGGCAGTTCCGCTTCCAGTGACCAGTCTGCTTGCAGTAGAAGCACTTAGTTTCAGGCTTAGGTCCAGACTTGGGTTTCTTCTCTTGAGCAGCAACTTGCTTACTGTTCTTTTTGAAGTTTCCCTTCTTCTTCCCTTTGCCCTTCTTCTTGAAACTAGTGGTTTTGTTAACCATCAACACTTGATGCTCATTCTTGATTTCTACCTCCGCAGCTTTTAGCATTGCGAAGAGCTCGGGAATAGTCTTGTTCATCCCTTGCATATTATAGTTCATCACGAAGCTCTTGTAGCTTGGTGGCAGTGATTGGAGAATTCTGTCAATGACGCAGTCATCTGGAAGATTAACTCCCATCTGAATCAAGTGATTATTATACCCAGACATCTTGAGTATATGCTCACTGACAGAACTGTTCTCCTCCATCTTACAGCTATAGAACTTATTGGAGACTTCATATCTCTCAATTCGGGCATTTGCTTGAAATATTAACTTCAACTCCTGGAACATCTCATATGCTCCATGACGTTCAAAACGTTGTTGAAGTCCCGATTCTAAGCCGTAAAGCATGGCACACTGAACTATCGAGTAGTCATCAGCTTTGCTCTGCCAGACGTTCATAACATCTGGCGTTGCTCCAGCAGCAGGCCTGTAAACCAGCGGTGCTTCCAGGACGTAATTATTCTGTGCAGCAATGAGGATAATCCTCAGGTTACGGACCCAGTCCGTGTAATTGCTACCATCATCTTTCAACTTTGCTTTCTCAAGGAACGCATTAAAATTCAACGGAACAATAGCACGAGCCATCTATCTACAAGCAACATAAACAAGCAAGATACTATCAGGTACTAAGTTCATGATAAGTTTAAGTTCAGTTAATCAAATTACTTAGGAACTCCCACTTAGATAGACATCCCTCTAATCCTCTAAGTGATTACGTGATCCAAATCAACTAAACCATAACCGATCATCACGTGAGATGGAGTAGTTTTCAATGGTGAACATCGTCATGTTGATCATATCTACTATATGATACACGCTCGACCTTTTGGTCTCTGTGTTCCGAGGCCATATCTGCATATGCTAGGCTCGTCAAGTATAACCTGAGTATTCTGCGTGTGCAAAACTGGCTTGCACCCGTTGTAGATGGACGTAGAGCTTATCACACCCGATCATCACGTGGTGTCTGGGCACGACGAACTTTGGCAACGGTGCATACTCAGGGAGAACACTTCTTGATAATTTAGTGAGAGATCATCTTATAATGCTACCGTCAATCAAAGCAAGATAAGATGCATAAAAGGATAAACATCACATGCAATCAATATAAGTGATATGATATGGCCATCATCATCTTGTGCTTGTGATCTCCATCTCCGAAGCACCGTCATGATCACCATCGTCACCGGCGCGACACCTTGATCTCCATCGTAGCATCGTTGTCGTCTCGCCAATCTTATGCTTCCACGACTATTACTACCGTTTAGTAATCTAGTAAAGCATTACATCGCGATTGCATTGCATACAATAAAGCGACAACCATATGGCTCCTGCCAGTTGCCGATAACTTAGTTACAAAACATGATCATCTCATACAATAAAATCAGCATCATGCCTTGACCATATCACATCACAACATACCCTGCAAAAACAAGTTAGACGTCCTCTACTTTGTTGTTGCAAGTTTTACGTGGCTGCTATGGGCTTAAGTAAGAACTCATCTCACCTACGCATCAATACCACAACGATAGTTCGTCAAATAGACTCCGTTTTAACCTTCTCAAGGACCGGGCGTAGTCACACTTGGTTCAACTAAAGTTGGAGAGACAGTCTTCCGCAAGCCATCTATGTGCAAAGCACGTCGAGGGAACCGGTCTCGCGTAAGAGTACGCGTAATGTTGGTCCGGATCGTCTCAACCAACAATACCGCCGAACCAAAGTATGACATGCTGGTAGGCAGTATGACTTGTATCGCCCACAACTCACTTGTGTTCTACTCGTGCATATAACATCAAACCATAAAACCTAGGCTCGGATGCCACTGTTGGGGAACGCAGTAATTTCAAAATTTTCCTACACACACGCAAGATCATGGTGATGCACAGCAACGAGAGGGGAGAGTGTTGTCTACGTACCAACGCAGACCGACTGCGGAAGCGATCACACAACGTAGAGGAAGTAGTCGTACGTCTTCTTCCCGATCCGACCGATCCAAGTACCGTTACTCCGGCACCTCCGAGTTCTTGGCACACGTTCAGCTCGATGACGTTCCTCGGGCTCCGATCCAGCAAAGCGTCGAGGAAGAGTTTAGTCAGCACGACGGCGTGATGACGATCTTGATGTACTACCGACGCAGGGCTTCGCCTAAGCACTACAATGGTACGATCGAGGTGGAATTTGGTGGCAGGGGGCACCGCACACGGCTAAGGAAAGATCTCAAGGATCAAGTTGTGTGTCTTGGGGTGCCCCCTGCCCCCGTATATAAAGGACCAGGGGAGGGGGTTCGGCCAGCTAGGGGGAGAGGGCGCAGGAGGAGTCCTACTCCCACCGGGAGTTGGACTCCCCCCCTCAATCCTATTCCAATTAGGACTCAAGGGGGGAAAGAGAAGAGAGGGGGCCGGCCCACTTCCCCTAGTCCTACTAGGACTTGGGGAAAGGGGGGGCGCCGGCCAGCTTGTGGGCTGCCTCTTTTCTCTTTTCCACTAAGGCCCAATAGGCCCATTAGCCTCCCGGGGGGTTCCGGTAACCCTCCCTGTATTCCGGTAAAATCCCGATTTCACCCGGAACACTTCCGGTGTCCAAACATAGGCTTCCAATATATCAATCTTTACGTCTCGACCATTTCGAGACTCCTCGTCATGTCCGTGATCTCATCCGGGACTCCGAACAACCTTCGGTACATCAAAATGCATAAACTCATAATAACTGTCATCGTAACGTTAAGCGTGCGGACCCTACGGTTCGAGAACAATGTAGACATGACCGAGACACGTCTCCGGTCAATAACCAATAGCGGGACCTGGATGCCCATATTGGCTCCTACATATTCTACGAAGATCTTTATCGGTCAGACCGCATAACAACATACGTTGTTCCCTTTGTCATCGGTATGTTGCTTGCCCGAGATTCGATCGTCGGTATCCAATACCTAGTTCAATCTCGTTACCGGCAAGTCTCTTTACTCGTTCCGTAATACATCATCTCACAACTAACTTATTAGTTGCAGTGCTTGCAAGGCTTATGTGATGTGCATTACCGAGAGGGCCCAGAGATACCTCTCCGACAATCGGAGTGACAAACCCTAATCTCGAAATACGCCAACCCAACATTTACCATTGGAGACACCTGTAGTACTCCTTTATAATCACCCAGTTACGTTGTGACGTTTGGTAGTACCCAAAGTGTTCCTCCGGTAAACGGGAGTTGCATAATCTCATAGTTATAGGAACATGTATAAGTCATGAAGAAAGCAATAGCAACATACTAAACGATCGGGTGCTAAGCTAATGGAATGGGTCATGTCAATCAGATCATTCTACTAATGATGTGACCTCGTTAATCAAATAACAACTCCTTGTTCATGGTTAGGAAACATAACCATCTTTGATTAACGAGCTAGTCAAGTAGAGGCATACTAGTGACACTCTGTTGGTCTATGTATTCACACATGTATTATGTTTCCGGTTAATACAATTCTAGCATGAATAATAAACATTTATCATGAAGTAAGGAAATAAATAATAACTTTATTATTGCCTCTAGGGCATATTTCCTTCAAATACTTGCACCCAACACGGGCAAGAGAGTTATCAATCCCCTGAACTCATTACTCGCGAGGATTAAATCTTGTATTGGTAGATATATAAAAAGGAAAGTAAAATAAAAGGTATAAAATTGCAGCAAGGTATTTTTGATTTTAGCAATATGATTAAAGTAGACACGGAGGCCATAGTTTTCACTAGAGACTTCTCTCTTGAAACAATAAAATATGCTGGGTAGACAAATTATTGTTGGCCAATTGATAAAAAAAATGCATAGTTATGATCTTATTCATGGCAATGATCACAAATATAGGCATCACATCCGTGATAAGTACATCGATTACTGCTTGCATCTGCTACTATTACTCCACCAATCGACCGCTATTCATCATGCATCTACAGTATTAAGTTAATGACAAATAGAGTAATGCCTTAAGCAAGATGACATGATGTAGACAAAGTAAACTCAAGCAATATGAATAAACATCACCGTCTTATCCTTAATGGCAACAATACAAATACATGCCTCATTACCCCTTCTGTCACGAGGTGACGACACCGCAAGATTGAACCCATTAGAAAGCACCTCTCTCACTGAAGATAAATCAATCTACTTGGCCAAACCAAATAGATAGATTGGATAGAAATACAAAGCTATCACAATCATGCATAATAAAGTTTAGAAAAAAAAACTCAACTACTTTCAATGAATAATTTGATCATAAACTCATAATTCATCGGATCCCAACAATACACCGCAAAAGAAGATTACATAGGATAGAAATCTAAGAAGATCGAGTAGAACATTGTATTGAAGATCAAAGAGAGAGAAGAAGCCATCTAGGTACATGTACTAGCTATGGACCCGTAGGTCTGTGGTGAACTACTCACGCGTCATCGAAAGGGCGGCAAGGTTGATGTAGAGGCCATCCATGATTGATTCCCCCTCTGGCAGAGTACCGAAAAAGGCCTCCAGATGGGATTGCAGAAGAACAAAAGATTGCGGCGGCGGAAAAAGTGTTTCAGGTGGCTTTCTGTTGCTTTTCCAATATTTAAGAATTTATAGAAGTGGAATTAGGTTAGACGAAGCCATTTGGGGCCCACAAGGTAACAGGGCACACCCTGTTGCCTTGCCATCTCCTCGCTTGCCGTCTGGCCCCTCCTGAAGCTTATAGGGTCTCTTTTGTCCATAAAAAACCAGCAAAAAGTTTCGTAACGTTTGGACTCTGTTTGGTACTGATTTTCTGGAAACCAAAAAACAAGCAGAAAACAACAACTGATACTAGGCACTGGTTTAATAGGTTAGTTCCCAAAAATGATATAAAATAGAATAAAAATACATATAAAGTATCCAAGGTTAATAATATAATAGCACGAGACGATAAAAATTATAGATATGTTGGAGACGTATCATAGTTCACCTAGATCGCACACATAGCATAGGAATAGTTGATCATACATGCCATCGGACATTCAAAAATTAACATGTTCTAAATACCACAGTTATGGAGAAAGTTCACACATTAATACCCTTGCCCTTATAGTCTCTGTCGCGGAAATGACAATAGAAGATGCAATATGGATCGAGCCGAATCTGCTCACTTCTCGAGTTGTCCAATATGTAGTCGGCATCGTCCTTCTCCTCTTTACAGGGTCGTCTGATGAGGGCACAGACCGCCTGGGATTGCTCCTTTCCGAGGGCATGGACCATCCGGGCAAGACTCTTTGCGTAGATGTGGGCATGGAGGGCATCCTCCGTCAAGCGGCATGTGACTCAGCCTCCTGAAGGAAATATGCCCTAGAGGCAATAATAAAGTTGTTATTTATACTTCCTTATATCATGATAAATGTTTATTATTCATGCTAGAATTGTATTAACCAGAAACTTAGTACATGTGTGAATACATAGACAAATAGAATGTTCCTAGTATGCCTCTACTTGACTAGTTCGTTAATCAAAGATGGTTAAGTTTCCTGACCATAGACATGTGTTGTCATTTGATGAACGGGATCACATCATTAGAGAATGATGTGATGGACAAGACCCATCCGTTAGCTTAGCATAATGATCGTTTAGTTTTATTGCTATTGATTTCTTCATGACTTATACATGTTCCTCTAACAATGAGATTATGCAACTCCCGAATACCGGAGGAACACCTTGTGTGCTATCAAACGTCACAATGTAACTGGGTGATTATAAAGATGCTCTATAGGTGTCTCTGATGGTGTTCGTTGAGTTGGCATAGATCAAGATTAGGATTTGTCACTCCGTGAATTGGAGAGGTATCTCTGGGCCCTCTCGGTATTGCACATCACTATGAGCCTTGCAAGCAATGTGACTAATGAGTTAGTTACGGGATGATGCATTACGGAACAAGTAAAGAGACTTGCCGGTAACAAGATTGAACTAGGTATGATGATATCGACGATCGAATCTCGGGCAAGTAACATACTGATGACAAAGGGAATAACGTATGTTGTTATGCGGTTTGATCGATAAAGATCTTTGTAGAATATGTGGGAGCCAATATGAGCATCCAGGTTATGCTATTGGTTATTGACCGGAGATGTGTCTCGGCCATACCGACATAGTTCTCGAACCCGTAGGGTCCGCACGCTTAACGTTCGATGACGATTTGTATTATGAATTATGTGATTTCATGACTGAAGTTTGTTCGGAGTCCGGATGAGATCACGGACATGACGAGGAGTCTCAAAATGGTCAAGAGGTAAAGATTCATATATTGGAATGTTACATTTAGACACCGGAATGGTTTCGGGAAGTTTCAGTTAAGTTTCGAAGTACCGGGGATTACCGGACCCCCCCGGGAAGTTAATGGGCCATCATGGGCCTTGGTGGAGGAGAGAGGGCCGGCCAAGGAGGTGGCGCCCCCTGCCAATCCGAATTGGACAAGGGGTGGGGGTGGCTCCCCCCTTTCCCTCTCCTACTCCTTCTCTCTTCCCCCCTTTTGCTACTCTGGAAAAGGAGAAAAGGAGAGGGGGTCCTACTAGGACTAGGGAGTCCTAGTAGGACTCCCCACACTTGGCGCGCCCCTAGGGGGAGGCTCCTCTCCTCCCCCTTTATATACGGAGGCGGGGGCACCCCAATGGCACAACAGACATCTCTTAGCCGTGTGCGGTGCCCCCCTCCATAGTTTACGACCTCGGTCATATCGTCGTAGTGCTTAGGCGAAGCCCTGCGCCGGTAACTTCATCATCACCGTTGCCACGCCATCATGCTGATGGAACTCTCCCTCGTCCTCAACTGGATCAAGAGCTCGAGGGACGTCATCATGCAGAACATGTGCTAAACACGGAGGTGCCATACATTCTGTGCTAGGGTCGGTTGAATCATGAAGATGTTCGACTACATCAACCGCGTTACTAAAGCTTTCGCTTTCGGTCTACGAAGGTACGTAGACACACTCTCCCCTCTCGTTGCTATGCATCTCCTAGATAGATCTTGCGTGATCGTAGGATTTTTTTTTGAAATACTATGTTCCCCAACAGTGGCATCTGAGCCAAGTCTATGCGTATATGTTATATGCACGAGTAGACCACAAAGAGTTGAGGGCGATAATAGTCATACTGCTTACCACCAACGTCTTACTTTGATTCGGTGGTATTGTTGGATGAAGCAGTCTGGACCGACATTACATGACCGTGTTCATGAGACTGGTTCTACCGACGTGCTTCGCACATAGGTGGCTGGCGTGTGTCTGTTTCTCCAACTTTAGTTGAATCGAGTTTGACTACGACCGGTCCTTGTTGAAGGTTAAAACATCACACTTGACAAAAAATCGTTGTGGTTTTGATGCGTAGGTAAGAACGGTTCTTGCTAGAAGCCCGTAGCAGCCACGTAAAACTTGCAACAACAAAGTAGAGGATGTCTAACTTGTTTTTGCAGGGCATGTTTGAAGGAAATATGCCCTAGAGGCAATAATAAAGTTGTTATTTATATTTACTTATATCATGATAAATGTTTATTATTCATGCTAGAATTGTATTAACCGGAAACTTGATACATGTGTGGATACATAGAAAAAACACAGTGTCCCTAGTAAGCCTCTACTAGACTAGCTCGTTAATCAAAGATGGTTAAGTTTCCTAACCATAGACATGTGTTGTCATTGGATGAACGGGATCACATAATTAGGAGAATGATGTGATGGACAAGACCCATCCGTTAGCTTAGCATAATGATCGTTAAGTTTTATTGCTATTGCTTTCTTCATGACTTATACATATTCCTTTGACTATAAGATTATGCAACTCCCAAATACCGGAGGAACACCTTGTGTGCTATAAAACGTCACAATGTAACTGGGTGATTATAAAGATGCTCTACAGGTGTCTCCGAAGGTGTTTGTCCGGTTGGCATAGATCGAGATTAGGATTTGTCACTCCGAGTATCGGAGAGGTATCTCTGGGCCCTCTCGGTAATGCACATCACTATAAGACTTGCAAGCAATGTGACTAATTATTTAGTTGTGGGATGATGTATTACGGAACAAGTAAAGATACTTGCCGGTAACGAGATTGAACTAGGTATGATGATACCGACGGTCGAATCTCGGGCAAGTAACATACCGATGACAAAGAGAATAACATATGTTCTTATTGTGGTTTGACCGATAAAGATCTTCGTATAATATGTAGGAACCAATATGAGCATCCAGGTTCCGCTATTGGTTATTGACCGGAGATGTGTCTCGGTCATGTCTACATAGTTCTCAAATCCGTAGGGTCCGCATGCTTAACATTCGATGATGATTTGTATTTATTAGTTATGTGTTTTGGTGACCGAATTCTGTTCGGAGTCCTGGATGAGATCATAGACATGACGAGGAGTCTTGAAATGATCGAGATGTAAAGATTGATATATTGGAAGGTAGTATTCGGACAATGGAAGGGTTCTGGAGTGTATCGGGTACATACCGGAGTACCGGAGGGGTTAGTGGAACCCCCCCAGGGAAAGATATGGGCCATATGGGCCATGGGAGGGAGGCTAACCAGCCCGTAAGGGGCTGGTGCACCCCCCACTTGGGAGGAGGCCGAATTGGACTAGGGAAGGGGGCACCACCCCTCTCTCCTTCTCCTACTCCCTCTCCTTCCCCTTTCCCCCCCTCCGGTAGAAGGAAAAAAGGGGGGTCGAATCGTACTAGGACTAGAGTCCTAGTAGGACTAGAGTCCTAGTAGGACTCCCCTCTCCTTGGTGCGCCCCTTGTGGCCGGCCTTCTCCCCTCCTCCTTTATATACGGGGCAGGGGGCACCCTAAAGCACATCAATTGTTCTCTTAGCCGTGTGCGGTGCCCCCTCCATAGTTTACTCCTCCGGTCATAGCGTAGTAGTGCTTAGGCAAAGCCCTACGTAGATCACATCACCATCGCCATCACCACGCCGTCGTGCTGAGGGAACTCTCCCTCGACCCTCTGCTGGATCAAGAGTTTGAGGGACATCATCGAGCTGAACGTGTGCTGAACTCGGAGGTGTCGTACATTCGGTACTAGCTCGATTGGATCGCGAAGACGTTCAACTACATCAACCGCATTAACGTAATGCTTCCGCTTTTGGTCTACAAGGGTATATGGACACACTCTCCCCCTCTCGTTGCTATGCATCTCCTAGATAGATCTTGCGTGATCGTGGTAATTTTTTTGAAATTGCATGCTACGTTCCCCAACAGTGGTATCAGAGTCAGGTCTATGCGTAGATGATATGCATGGGTAGAACACAATGAGTTGTGGGCGATAATAGCCATAATGCTTACCACCAATGTCTTATTTTGATTCGGCGGCATTGTTGGATGAAGCGGCTTGGACCAATATTACATGACCACGTACATGAGACCAGTTCTACCAACGTGCTTTGCACACAGGTGGCCGGCGGGTGTCTGTTTCTCCAACTTTAGTTGAATCGAATTTGACTATGGTCGGTCCTTGTTGAAGGTTAAAACAACACACTTCATGAAAAATGGTTGTAGTTTTGATGTGTAGGTAAGAATGGTTCTTGCTAGAAGCCCGTAATAGCCATGTAAAACTTGCAACAACAAAGTAGAGGACGTCTAACTTGTTTTTGCAGGGCATGTTGTGATGTGATATGGTCAAGACGTGATGAGATATACATTGTTGTATGAGATGATCATGTTTTGTAAAAGTTATCGGCAACTGGCAGGAGCCTTATGGTTGTTGCTTTATTGTATGAAATGCAATCACCATGTAATTGCTTTACTTTATCACTAAGCGGTAGCAATAGTCATAGAGGCAATAGTTGGCGAGACGACATCGACGCTACGATGGAGATCAAGGTGTCAAGCCGGTGACGATGGAGATCATGACGGTGCTTTGGAGATGGAGATCAAAGGCACAAGATGATGATGGCCATATCATGTCACATATTTTGATTGCATGCAATGTTTATCCTTTATGCATCTTATTTTGCTTAGTGCGGCGGTAGTATTATAAGATGATTCCTGATGTCTACTACACAACCTTCTTCTTGTAGACGTTGTTGGGCCTCCAAGTGCAGAGGTTTGTAGGATAGTAGCAAATTTCCCTCAAGTGGATGACCTAAGGTTTATCAATCCGTAGGAGGCGTAGGATGAAGATGGTCTCTCTCAAGCAACCCTGCAACCAAATAACAAAGAGTCTCTTGTGTCCCCAACACACCCAATACAATGGTAAATTGTATAGGTGCACTAGTTCGGCGAAGAGATGGTGATACAAGTGGTATATGGATAGTAGATAAAGGTATTTGTAATCTTAAATTATAAAAGCAGCAAGGTAACAAGTGATAAAAGTGAGCGTAAATGGTATTGCAATGCTAGGAAACAAGGCCTAGGGTTCATACTTTCACTAGTGTAAGTCCTCTCAACAATATTAACATAATTGGATCATAAAACTATCCCTCAACATGCAACAAAGAGTCACTCCAAAGTCACTAATAGCGGAGAACGAATGAAGAGATTATGGTAGGGTACGAAACCACCTCAAAGTTATTCTTTCCAATCAATCCATTGGGCTATTCCTATAATTGTCACAAACAGCCTAGAGTTCGTACTAGAATAACACCTTAAGACACAAATCAACCAAAACCCTAATGTCACCTAGATACTCCAATGTCACCTCAAGTATCCGTGGGTATGATTATACGATACGCGTCACACAATCTCAGATTCATCTATTCAACCAACACAAAGGACCTCAAAGAGTGCCCCAAAGTTCTAACGGAGAATCACGACGAAAACGTGTGCCAACCCCTATGCATAGGTTCATGGGCGGAACCCGCAAGTTGATCACCAAAACATACATCAAGTGAATCACGTGATATCCCATTGTCACCACAGATATCCACAGCAAGACATACATCAAGTGTTCTCAAGTCCTTAAAGACTCAATCCGATAAGATTACTTCAAAGGGGAAACTCGATTCATTACAAGAGAGAAGAGGGGGGAGGAGAAACATAAGATCCAACTATAATAGCAAAGCTCGCGATACATCAAGATCGTGCCAAATCAAGAACACGAGAGAGAGAGAGAGAGAGATCAAACACATAGCTACTGGTACATACCCTCAGCCCCGAGGGAGAACTACTCCCTCCTCGTCATGGAGAGCACCGGGATGATGAAGATGGCCACCAGAGATGGATTTCCCCCTCCGGCAGGGTGCCAGAATGGGTTTAGATTGGTTTTCGGTGGCTACGGAGGCTTCTGGCGGCGGAACTCCCGATCTAATCTCCGTTTTGGAAGTTTTAGTGTATATGGAGTTATATAGGCAGAAGAAGCACGTCAGGGGAGCCATGAGGGCCCCACGAGGTAGGGGGCGCGCCCTACCCTCGCGAGCTCCTCCTTCCTTCCTTGACATGGGGTCCAAGTCCATCGGGTGGCTTTCATTCCAAAAATAACTTCTCTAGTTGATTTCGTTCCATTTCGACTCCATCTGATATTCCTTTTCTTCAAAACATTGAAATAGGCATAAAACATCAAATCTGGGCTGGGCCTCCGGTTAATAGGTTAGTCCCGAAAGTAATATAAAAGTGGATAATAAAGCCCAATATTGCCCAAAACAGTAGATAATATAGCATGGAGCAATCAAAAATTATAGATACGTTGGAGACGTATCAATCCCTCACTAAATTTCAAGGTACAAGTGTTCTCGCTTAGTATGCACCATTGCTACAGTTCATCGTGCCGAGACACTACATGATGATCGGGTGTGATAAGCTCTACATTCACATACAACGGGTGCAAGCCAGTTTTGCACAAGCAGAATACTCAGCTTAAACTTGATGAGCCTAGCATATGCAGATATGGCCTCAGAACACTGAGACCGAAAGGTCGAACATGAATCATATAGTAGATATGATCAACATAGTGATGTTCACCACGTGAGATGAGCCTAGCATATGCAGATATGGCCTCAGAACACTGAGACCGAAAGGTCGAACGTGAATCATATAGTAGATATGATCAACATAGTGATGTTCACCACGTGAGATGGAGTAGTTTTAAATGGTGGACATCACTATGTTGACCATATCTACGATATGATTCACGTTCGACCTTTCGGTCTCAGTGTTCTGAGGCCATATCTGCATATGCTAGGCTCGTCAAGTTTAACCCGAGTATTCTGCACGTGCAAAACTGGCTTGCAGCCGTTGTATGTGAACGTAGAGCTTATCACACCCGATCATCACGTGGTGTCTCGGCACGACGAATGGTAGCAACGGTGCATACTCAGGGAGAACACTTGTACCTTTGAAATGTAGTGAGAGATCATCTTATAATGCTACCGCCGTACTAAGCAAAAAAAGATGCATCAAGGATAAACATCGCATGCAATCAAAATAAGTGATATGATATGGCCATCATCATCTTGTGCCTTTGATCTCCATCTCCAAAGCACCGTCATGATCACCATCGTCACCAGCTTGACACCTTGATCTCCATTGTAGAATCGTTGTCGTCTCACCAACTATTGCTTTTACGACTATAGTTACCGCTTAGTGACAAAGTAAAGCAATTACATGGCGATTTCATTTAATACAATAAAGCGACAACCATATGGCTCCTTCCAGTTGCCGATAACTGTTACAAAACATGATCATCTCATACAACAATTTATATCATCACGTTTTGACCATATCACATCACAACATGCCCTGCAAAAACAAGTTAGACGTCCTCTACTTTGTTGTTGCAAGTTTTATGTGGCTGCTACGGGCTTCTAGCAAGAACCGTTCTTACCTACGCATCAAAACCACAACGATTTTTTGTCAAGTGTGTTGTTTTAACCTTCAACAAGGACCGGGCGTAGTCAAACTCGATTCAACTAAAGCTGGAGAAACAGACACACACTAGCCACCTGTGTGCGAAGCATGTCAGTAGAACCAGTCTCATGAACGCGGTCATGTAATGCCGGTCTGGGCCGCTTCATCCAACAATACCGCCGGATCAAAGTAAGACATGTTGGTAAGCAGTATGACTACTATCGCCCACAACTCATTGTGTTCTACTCGTGCATATAATATCTACGCATAGACCTGGCTCGGATGCCACTGTTGGGGAACACAGTCTTTCAAAAAAATTACCTACGATCATGCAAGATCTATCTAGGAGATGCATAGCAATGAGAGGGGAGAGTGTGTCTATGTACCCTCGTAGATCGAAAGCGGAAGCGTTTAGTAACGCGGTTGATGTAGTCAAACGTCTTCGCGATCCAACCGATCCAAGTACCGAATGCACAACACCTCTGCGACCAGCACACGTTCAGCTTGATGACGTCCCTCGAACTCTTGATCCAGTTGAGGCCGAGGAAGAGTTCCCTCAGCACGATGGCGTGGTGACGGTGATGATGAAGTTACCGACGCAGAGCTTCGCCTAAGCACTACAACGATATGACCGGGGTGTGTAACTGTGGAGGGGGGCACCGCACACAGCTAAAAGATCAACTTGTGTGTGTATGGGGTGCCCCCTGGCCATGTATATAAAGGAGGGGAGGGAAGAGGTGGACGACCCAAGGGGGCGCGCGAGGTGTGGGGAATCCTACTAGGACTCCCCAGTCCAAGTAGGATTCCCCTCCTTTTTCCTATTCCTAGTAGGAGAAGGAGGGAAGGAGCATGAGGAGAGAAGGAAAGGGGGGCCTCCCCCCCAACCCTAGTCCAATTCGGTTTGGGCTAGGGGGTGCGCGCCACTGAATGTGCAACTATCCCTAGGTGGTTTTGGTAATTCATAACAACATATAGCTCATTGAGCTAATGCTATTCCAAGATGATTATTTCAGGAAAGCTCAATGATTGGCATGGCATGGATGGTGAAAGTGGAACCCTCAAAATGCTAAGGACAAAGGATTGGCTCTAGTTCATATGCTCAAGACTCTTCATTTTACATTTTAGTGGTCCAAGATCACATTGAGTCCATAGGAAAGCCCAATACTATCAAGGAGGGATGAGGTGTTGCTTAATGAGCCTCTTGCTTCATGTGCTTAACGATATGCTCCAAAATCCTCAGCTACTTTCACTTATCCACATTTGACCTAAACCCAAAGCCAAACTCGGACCTACCGATTCTTTCAATCCGGCGCCACCGAGTTTCACATGTCATAAGCCACTGCCAAACCCTAAGCAAATCAGTTCTACCAATAGGGATCTCGATCTCACCGAGATGGGATTGTAATCTCTCCATTTCCTTTTTGTAACTTTTCGGTCTCACCGAAAGAGCGGATTGGTCCCACCGAGATTGCAATGCAAACTCTTTGTTTCCTTTTTGTAACTTTTTGGTCTCACCGAAAGAGCAAATTGGTCCCACCGAGTTTGCCTGACCAACTCTCTGGTTAGCTAATTACCAAAATCGGTCTCACCGAGTTTGTGTAATCGGTCTCACCGAGATTACGTTATGCCCTAACCCTAACGATATCGGTCCTACCAAGTTGCATGTCAGTCCCACCGAAAATCTCTAATGGTCACTAGGTTTACTATTTCGGTCCGACCGAGTTTGTGATTCGGTCCCACCAAGATTGGTAAATTGTGTGTAACGGTTGGATTTTGTGTGGAGGCTATATATACCCCTCCACCTCCTCTTCTCTCGTGAGAGAGCCATCAGAACACATCTACACTTCCAACTCATATGTTCTGAGAGAGAACCACCTACTCATGTGTTGAGGCCAAGATATTCCATACCTACCATATGAATCTTGATCTCTAGCCTTCCCCAAGTTGCTTTCCACTCAAATCTTCTTTCCACCAAATACAAATCCTGTGAGAGAGAGTTGAGTGTTGGGGAGACTATAATTTGAAGCACAAGAGCAAGGAGTTCATCATCAACACACCATTTGTTACTTCTTGGAGAGTGGTGTCTCCTAGATTGGCTAGGTGTCACTTGGGAGCCTCCGACAAGATTGTGGAGTTGAACCAAGGAGTTTGTAAGGGCAAGGAGATCGCCTACTTCGTGAAGATCTACCACTAGTGAGGCAAGTCCTTCGTGGGCGATGGCCATGGTGGGATAGACAAGGTTGCTTCTTCATGGACCCTTCGTGGGTGGAGCCCTCCGTGGACTCGCGCAACCGTTACCCTTCGTGGGTTGAAGTCTCCATCAACGTGGATGTAGGATAGCACCACCTATCCGAACCACGGGAAAAACATCTGTGTCTCCAATTGCGTTTGAACTCTACAAACCCTTCCCTTTACATTCTTGCAAGTTGCATGCTTTACTTTCCGCTGCCAATATACTCTTTGCATGCTTGCTTGAATTGTGTGATGATCGCTTGACTTGTCCTAAAATAGCTAAAATCTGCCAAGAACTAAAATTGGGAAAAGGTTAAGTTTTTATTTGGTCAAGTAGTCTAATCACCCCCCCTCTAGACATACTTTCGATCCTACAAGTGGTATCAGAGCTTTGGTCTCCATTTGCTTTGATTTCCATAGCTTTTGGTATGGCGTCTAGCGAGGGAAATTATCACCGTAGAGCTCCTTACTTTGATGGTACTAATTTTGCTAGTTGGAAGCATAAAATGAAAATGCATATTCTTGGACATAACCCCGCCGTTTGGGCTATTGTGTGTGTTGGTTTGCAAGCTGACTTCTTTGATGGGAGAGAACCAAACCGTGAAGCTACCGCGGATGAGTTGAAGATGTTGCAATACAATGCTCAAGCTTGTGATATTCTCTTCAACGGATTGTGCCTCGAAGAATTCAACAAAATCAGCCGTCTTGAGAATGCAAAGGAAATTTGGGACACTTTGATTGATATGCACGAAGGTACCGACTCCGTCAAGGAATCCAAATTGGATGTGCTTCAAAGTCAACTTGACAAGTTCAAAATGAAGGATGGCGAAGGTGTCGCTGAAATGTACTCTAGGCTTGCTGTCATCACAAATGAGATTACCGGCTTAGGAAGTGAAGAGATGACCGATAGATTCATCATCAAGAAGATTCTAAGAGCCTTGGATGGAAAATATGATACCGTGTGCACATTGATCCAAATGATGCCCAACTACAAAGATCTCAAGCCAACGGAAGTAATTGGAAGAATTGTTGCTCATGAGATGTCACTTAAGGATAAAGAGGAACTTCACAACAAATCAAGTGGTGCCTACAAAGCCTCATGTGAAGCCCCTACATCATCAAGTGAGAAACAAAACTTCAATGAAGAATTGAGCTTAATGGTGAAAAACTTCAACAAGTTCTACAAGAGTAGAAGAAAAGATAGAAGCTCCAAGTCAAGGTCCTACAATGACAAAAGATCTTCTAGTCGAGAGCGAAACTGCTACAATTGTGGAAGACCCGGACACTATTCCAATGAGTGTACGGCTCCCTACAAGAGAAGACTCTCCAAAAAGAAGAAGCAAAAGAGAATAATCACCATCAAGAGAGAGAAGGAGTAGAGATGATCGTTATGAACGAAGATACTCACGGAGAAGCAAGGATTCGGGAAGGAAGGAAAAGTCATCAAGGAGCTACACAAAACGAAGACATCAAGCTCATGTTGGTGAATGGGTATCCGGCTCCGACTCCGACAGCCACTCCGAGAGAAGTTATCACTCCGATTCCGAATATACTCAAGATGAAGGTGTTGACGGTCTAGCACTTGTGTCAACCAACTCCTATGATATATTTGACTCACCAAATGAAGGAATTGGAAGATGCTTCATGGCCAAAGGTCCTAAGGTAACACACCCCGAGTATGTTGATTTTAATAGTGATGAAGATGACTTGTTAGGTGATGATGATTTACTTGTTGACAACTCTAGTGATGAATACTACGATGAAACGTCAATTAATCATGCTAATCAAGATGAAACGAATGACAATGATAAGGAGAATATTGAGGCTCTAACTAAATAACTAAACACTCTTAAGTTAGCTCATGAAACTATCTTCGAAGATCATCGAGAACTTTTAAGAGCTCATGAGAAGTTACGCTTTGAAAAGCTCAATCTTGAGCAAGAGCATGCGTTTTTAAAGGCAATCAATGATGATCTCCGCAAGAAAAGTTCTTCTTACATTGCCAAGCGTTTACTCTTATCCACTTACATGCCTCAAGTCAAGTCTAGTAACAAGAACAAGAAAGATTCTTCCTCTAGTAGTAACAATGATCATGCTAAATCCAATATTGTTGCTTCTAGTAATTCTCTTGATTCCACTAATGATTCTCTTAGCCAAGTTACACTTGAGCAAGAAAATAGCTTATTGAAGGGAATTATAGAGAAAGGAGTGTACAAAAGCCTTGCCGGGAGTAAGCAATTCGAGGAAATTGTGCGCAAGCAAGGAAGGCACCGGAAGAATCAAGGTGTTGGTTTTGAACGAAAGTTCAACGCCAATGGAGTTGAGTGGGAAGAAGATCAATACCCCAAGACAAAGTTTGTTCCTCAACAAGAGAAGTATGATACTTCTTTCAAGGGGACACAACCTCAAGATGATCCTCCACCACAAGACTACAAGCAAAAAGGCAAGGACAAGCTTCAAGAGGAGATTGATGCATTTGAAGAAGCTCCTAAGACCTTAGTCAAGTGGATTCCCAAGACTACTTCAAGTTCCACTACATCAAGTACGACTACAACTCCAAGGATTCCCATCAAGATGGTGTGGATCCAAAAGAAGAAGAACTAGAGAGTTCTTGAGGGTGACTCCGCCAACATACTTCACTCTTATCATTTTGGCAAGAACAAGTGCAATCAACTTCCACATCTTGCACTAGTTCAATGAGTCACAAACCCTCTTGTTGGTAAGACAAGGGACAAGGTAACCTAAAGTTTTCATGGACATCATCTTGTGTGTGCATCACTCTATGTCTATGGATATCCTTGTTTGTTCCTTGTGGGACTAACCCATGTAGGTATTGAAAGTGCAATTAACTCAAATGGATAGCTCCAAGTGATCTACATCAACATTGAGCATCCACATCTTCAACATCTACATGAAGTCATCATCGACAAAACCCAAGGTTAGTTCATCCCTCTTAGGGGGGATATCACATCTAGGGGGAGCTTTATTCTAAGACTTGAGCTAAAGCAACTCCAAAGATGTGAACACAACAATGCTTTATGTAAAAGTGGTAACCCCACTTGAGCTTAAACGATGAGTATGACCTATGATCAAGTGTTCTCACTTGACTCCTAAGTCAATATACTCATATATAGATGACCTAGTCATCGCAAATTGCTTGATAGATGCTAGAATTGGTTGTGCATGCTTTGCCACATATTTCATTTGCCATCTTATTGTGTGAGCATGTTGGTTGCATATTTTACTCATTCAAGGACATCCACTTGTTGTTTTGATTGTTTGGCTTTCTTCTTTTGCCAAGTGGATGGACAAGAATGCCTAAGAACCTCCTCTAGCTATCTATGCTTTTCTCATCTCAAACTCTATTCATGCTGCATCACAAAACTTGATCAAGTCAGATTTGAACCACTCTATGTGAGGAGCGCTCGGAGTCCCCGATTCGTCATAGACTTAAACTTCCGAAACCTCTTTATGAATCTCGGTCTGACCGATACTCCATTCTCGGTCCTACCGAGTTCATTAAGTTGATCTAGGTTTTCGATCTTGGTGCAACCGATTTGAACTTTTCGGTCACACCGAGTTGCAATAAGTGCACATAGTTTTGCATCTCGGTGCCACCGAGCTGTTCCACTCGGTCACACCGACAGGGTCGGGCTATATATAGTGACGAGCAAAATTTTGGAAATTTCTCCGAAACCTCTTCGCCCGCGCGATAGCCTGCTCTGCCTTCGTGGTCTCCGGATCGTCTTCTCGCCGCCAGCAGCCTCCAGTCGCTGGTCTCCGCCGCCGTCAACGGAATTCTGCCCCGCCGTTGCCGCCGTAGCGAGTCTCCGCCGAACTAGGGTATGGACTCAATCTTTGTGCTATTCTCCACTCCGATTCCTAGCACATTGTGATCATTATGATTCTTGCCACGATTGAAACACTCCTATCCAGTCAATGATCTCGTAGAATAGGTTTAATTCGAAAATTTTAGGGTTAGGTTTCCGCCGAAACCATCTCGGACCCACCGAGTTGAAAAACTCGGTCCCACCGATCTAGCTTTTGCCATTGCACAAGTGAAACTCGGTCTGACCGAGAATAACTTATCGGTGCGACCGATTTTGGAATTCCGTGAAACCCTAGCAGTCTCGGTGCCACCGAACTGTGGCTCGGTCTGACCGAGTTCACCAGTTCTGGTGCCAAAACTGCTTCGGTGTCACCGAGTTTGAAAATCGGTAGATCCGAGATGCTTTCTGTGGAAAACTAAAACTAAGTTTTTGAATTAATCTTTTGCAAAAATCTCTGCTTTTTGTGATGCTCATCCACTCTATCTTATCCATAATCTATTCATAGGGTCAGTAGTCAGTTTGCAACATGTCTGATCAAAGTGACAGCCAGAATGTGTCTGAGCAGCAAGTTGTGATGAGTGAGGGCACTAGCCCCTCAAGTTCTTCTGATGATGGCAGCAGGAGCACCCCCAGCAATCTGCCTAAGGTTGCCACACGTCAAAGGAAGAAGAGAACGTCTGATTCTGAGGATGAAGACTATGTGGCAGAGGAAGAGGCCACATCAAAGAGAGCTGAGCCAGCAGCAGGCACAAAGCCAGGCCTGAAAATCAAAAGGCCAGCAGGCAGGCAGCCCATGTCAAAGGCTAGGGCTTCAACTGTGAAGCCTGCTCCCGTTGAGCCCATTGCTGCTGAGGGCAAAAAGAGGAAGGAAAGGGTCAAGAAGACTGTAGCAAGAGTGCTTGGGAAGGCCTCCATCATGGTAGATGAGGAGGAGGAAGAAGAAGAGGTTGCTGCACCAGCACCCAAGGCAGCCAAACTCATGGGGGATGCTATAAGGTCAGGAACAGCTGCATCCAAGCCCAAGGAAGCACCTAAGGTTGCATCTAAGCCTAAGAGTGCACCAAAGAGGAACACACGAAGCATCCCAGCTGCAGAAAAGAACAAGGCCCCAATGCCTGAAGCTATCGAAGAAGAGGAAGAGAGTGTCCTTAGGAAGCTCAAGCCCAAGATCCCAGACCACAACGATGCTCATCCTGTGGCTGAGGATATGAAGCTCAGGAGAGATTCATGGCTGAGGAAATGGAGAGAAGCAGATCCGTATGCTTCTAGGAGAAGGACTGCATTATAGATTTCACACCAAGGAGCAGCAAGACTTCTATGAGAATGTTTTGCTTGACAAGAAGCCGATCGTTTGTGACATGAGATGGGTCGACTGGACCTACATCAAGGACAATGAAGAGTACTACCCGGTGTATTTGACAGCTTTAGTGCTTGTGGAGTTGCAGACTTTGTTGGGCAGAAGCTCACAAAGTGGAACGAGGAGCTAATCATGCAATTCTACTCCACAGCACACTTTTATCCGGATGGCAGGATCACATGGATGTCAGAGGGTACAAGGTACCAATCCACTATGGAAGAATGGGCGAAGTTTATCAATGCCCCAGAGGAGCAAGCGGATGACTTGGACATTTATGCCAAGAAAAAGATGGATCACAACTCCATGTCCAACATGTACAAGGAGATCCCGAATGAAGCGCTTGACACATTCAAGTTTGGCTCTGTGCACTATCTGCTCTCAGGATTGCCTACGATCAACTGGATCCTTAGGCACACCCTTCTGCCCAAATCTGGAGATCACAAGATGATCAGAGGTCACGCGATCAACTTGCTTCATGCCTTTGACGTGCCTCAGAAATTCAAGGTCATGAGTCTCATTGTGGAAACAATCAAGAGGACAGCTGCAGACCAGAAGAGGAATTGTGGGTATGCCCCACAGATTCAGGAGCTCATCAACTCCAAGATGGGTTGAAGATGTTGCAATACAATGCTCAAGATTGTGATATTCTCTTCAACGGATTGTGCCCCGAAGAATTCAACAAAATCAGCCGCCTTGAGAATGCAAGGGAAATATGGGATACTTTGATTGATATGCACGAAGGTACCGACTCCGTCAAGGAATCCAAGTTGGATGTGCTCCAAAGTCAACTTGACAAGTTCAAGATGAAGGATGGTGAAGGTGTCGCCGAAATATACTCTAGGCTTGCTCTCATCACAAATGAGATTGCCGGCTTAGGAAGTGAAGAGATGACCGATAGATTCATCATCAAGAAGATCCTAAGAGCCTTGGATGGGAAATATGATACCGTGTGCACATTAATCCAAATGATGCCCAACTACAAAGATCTCAAGCCAACGGAAGTAATTGGAAGGATTGTTGCTCATGAGATGTCACTCAAGGATAAAGAGGAACTTCACAATAAATCAAGTGGTGCCTACAAAGCATCATGTGAAGTCCCCACATCATCAAGTGAGAAACAAAACTTCAATGAAGAATTGAGCTTAATGGTGAAGAACTTCAACAAGTTCTACAAGAGTAGAAACAAAGATAGAAGCTTCAAGTCTAGCTCCTACAATGACAAAAGATCTTCTAGTCGAGAGCGAAACTGCTATAATTGTGGAAGACCCGGACACTATTCCAATGAGTGTACGGCTCCCTACAAGAGAAGAGAAGATTCTCCAAAAAGAAGAAGCAAAGAATCTCCACCAAGAGAGAGAAGGAGTAGAGATGATCGTTATGAACGAAGATACTCACGGAGAAGCAAGGATTCGGAAAGGAAGGAAAAATCATCAAGGAGCTATACAAGACAAAGACATCAAGCTCATGTTGGTGAATGGGTATCTGGCTCTGACTCCGACAGCCACTCCGAGAGAAGTTATCACTCCGACTCCGAAGATACTCAAGATGAAGGTGTTGCCGGTCTAGCACTTGTGTCAACCAACTCCTACGACATATTTGACTCACCAAATGAAGGAATTGGAAGATGCTTCATGGCCAAAGGTCCTAAGGTAACACACCCCGAGTATGTTGACTTAAATAGTGATGAAGATGACTTGTTAGGTGATGATGATTTGCTTGTTGACAACTCTAGTGAAGAATATTATGGTGAAATATCAATTAATCATGCTAAAATGAATGACAATGATAAGGAGAAGATTGAGGCTCTAACTAAAGAACTAGACACTCTTAAGTTAGCCCATGAAACTATCTTCGAAGATCATCGAGAACTTTTAAGAGCTCATGAGAAACTACGCTTTGAAAAGCTCAATCTTCAGCAAGAGCATGAGTTTTTAAAAGCAATCAATGATGATCTCTGCAAGAAAAGTTCTTCTCACATTGCCAAGCGTTTACTTTTATCCACCTACATGCCTCAAGTCCAGACTAGTAACAAGAACAAGAAAGATTCTTCCTCTAGTAGTAACAATGATCATGCTAAATCCAATATCGTTGCTTCTAGTAGTTCTCTTGATTCCACTAATGATTCTCTTAGCCAAGTTACACTTGAGCAAGAAAATAGCTTATTGAAGGGAATTATAGAGAAAGGTGTTTACAAGAGCCTTGCCGGAAGTAAGCAATTCGAGGAAATTGTGCGCAAGCAAGGAATGCACCGGAAGAATCAAGGTGTTGGTTTTGAACGAAAGTTCAACGCCAATGGAGTTGAATGGGAAGAAGATCAATACCCCAAGACAAAGTTTTTTCCTCAACAAGAGAAGTATGACACTTCTTTCAAGGGGACACAAGCTCAAGATGATCTTCCACCACAAGACTACAAGCAAAAAGGCAAGGACAAGCTTCAAGAGGAGATTGATGCATTTGAAGAAGCTCCTAAGACCTTAGTCAAGTGGATTCCCAAGACTACTTCAAGTTCCACTACATCAAGTACGACTACAACTCCAAGGATTCCCATCAAGATGGTGTGGATCCAAAAGAAGAAGAACTAGAGAGTTCTTGAGGGTGACTCCGCCAACATACTTCACTCTTATCATTTTGGCAAGAACAAGTGCAATCAACTTCCACATCTTGCACTAGTTCAATGAGTCACAAACCCTCTTGTTGGTAAGACAAGGGACAAGGTAACCTAAAGTTTTCATGGACATCATCTTGTGTGTGCATCACTCTATGTCTATGGATATCCTTGTTTGTTCCTTGTGGGACTAACCCATGTAGGTATTGAAAGTGCAATTAACTCAAATGGATAGCTCCAAGTGATCTACATCAACATTGAGCATCCACATCTTCAACATCTACATGAAGTCATCATCGACAAAACCCAAGGTTAGTTCATCCCTCTTAGGGGGGATATCACATCTAGGGGGAGCTTTATTCTAAGACTTGAGCTAAAGCAACTCCAAAGATGTGAACACAACAATGCTTTATGTAAAAGTGGTAACCCCACTTGAGCTTAAACGATGAGTATGACCTATGATCAAGTGTTCTCACTTGACTCCTAAGTCAATATACTCATATATAGATGACATAGTCATCGCCAATTGCTTGATAGATGCTAGAATTGGTTGTGCATGCTTTGTAACATATTTCAATTGCCATTTTATTGTGTGAGCATGTTGGTTGCATATTTTACTCATTCGAGGACATCCACTTGTTGTTTTGATTGTTTGGTTTTATTTCCTTTTGCCAAGTGGATGGACAAGAATGCCTAAGAACCTACTCTAGCTATCTATGTTTTTCTCGTCTCAAACTCTATTCATGCTACATCACAAAATTTGATCAAGTCAGATTCGAACCACTCTGTGTGAGGAGCACTCGGAGTCCCCGATTCGTCATGGACTTAAACTTCCAAAACCTCTTTGTGATTCCCGGTCTGACCGATATCCTACTTTGGTCCTACCGAGATCATTAAGTTGATCTGAATTTTCGATCTCGGTGCAACCGATTTGAACCATTCGGTCGCACCGAGTTGTTCCACTCGGTCACACCGACAGGGTCGGGGTATATATAGTCACGGGCAAAAATTTGGAAATTTCTCCGAACCCCTTCGCCCGCGCGATAGCTCGCTCTGCCAACCTGGTCTCCGGATCGTCTCCTCGCTGCCAGGCGCCTCCAGTCGCTGGTCTCCATCGCTGTCAACGGAATTCAACCCCGCCGTTGCCGCCGTAGCGAGTCTCCGCCGAACTAGGGTATGGACTCGATATTTGTGCTATCCCCAATCTGATTCCTAGCACATTGTGATCTTATTGTTTCTAGCCACGATTGAAACACTCCTATCCAGTCAATACGTTCGTAGAATAGGATTGATTCGAAACTTTTAGGGTTAGGTTTCCGCCGAAACCATCTCGGACCCACCGAGTTGAAAAACTCGGTCCCACCGATTTGGCTTATGCCATTGCACAAGTGAGACTCGATCTGACCGAGAATTACTTATCAGTGTGACCGATTTTGGAACTTTGTGAAACCCTAGCAGTCTCGGTGCCACCGAACTGTGACTCGGTCTGACCAAGTTCACTAGTTTAGGTTCCAAAACTGCTTCGGTATCACCGAGTTTAAAAATCGGTAGATCCGAAATGATTTTTGTGGGAAACTAAAACTAAGATTTTGAATCCTTCTTTTGCAAAAATCTCTGCATTTTGTGATGCTCATCCACTCTACCTCATCTATAAACTATTCACAGGGTCAACAGTCAGCTTGTTCATCATGTCAGATCAGAGTGACAGCCAGAATGTGTCAGAACAGCAAGTGCACATGAGTGAGGGCACTAGTCCCTCCAGTTCTTCAGATGAAAGCAGTAGGAGCACTCCTAGCAACCTACCAAAAGCTGCCACCAGACAAAGGAAGAAGAGAACCTCAGACTCAGAGGATGAGGACTATGTGGCAGAAGAGGAAGCAACTTCCAAGAGAGTTGTGCTCAAGAAGGAATATGGCCCGGCACAGAGCATAAAGCCAGGGATGAAAATCAAAAGGCCAGCAGGTAGGCAGCCTATGCCAAAGGCCAAAGCCTCAACTCAAATTCCTGAAAAGCCTGAACCCAAAGAGGCAGCTGCAGAAGGGAAGAAGAGGAAGGAGAGGGTCAAAAAGACCACTGCTAGAGTTCTTGGGAAATCCTCAATCATGAGAGACTCTGAAGAGGAAGAGGAAGAAGAGGTTGCTGCACCAGCACCTAAGGAACCTAAGCTTATGGGTAATGCTATCAGGACAGGGGCTGCTGCATCAAAGCCCAAAGAAGCACCCAAAGCTGCCTCCAAGCCCAAGTCAACTCCAAAGAGGAATACAAGGAGCATACCAGCTGCTGAGAAGAACAAGGCCCCAGTGCCTGACATTGCTGAGGAAGAAGAAGGTCAAGTGCTCAGGAAGCTTAAGCCCAAGATCTCATACCACAATGATGCTCATCCTGTGGCTGAGGACATGAAAATCAGAAGAGATTCAGGGCTCAGGAAGTGGAGAGAAGCAGATCCATATGCTTCAAGGAGAAGAACTGCTGTTGACTATAGGTTCCACACAAAGGAACAACAGGACTTCTATGAGACAGTTTTGCTTGATAAGAAGCCCATTGTTTGTGACATGAGATGGGTTGATTGGGAGTACATCAAGGACAATGAAGAGCACTATCCTGGAGTGTATGACAGCTTCAATGCTTGTGGAGTAGCAGACTTTGTTGGGCAGAAGCTCACAAAGTGGAACAAGGAGCTCATTATGCAATTCTACTCCACAGCACACTTCTATCCAGATGGTAGGATAATGTGGATGTCTGAAGGCACTAGATACCAATCTACAGTTGCTGAATGGGCTCAACTGATCAATGCCCCAGAAGAGCAGGAAGATGACTTGGATATCTATGACAAGAAGAAGATGGATCACAATTCCATGTCAAACATGTACAAGGAGATCCCAAATGAAGCTCTTGAAACTTTCAAGTTTGGCTCAGTGCATTATCTTCTGTCAGGGCTGCCAACTATCAACTGGATCCTAAGACACACTCTATTGCCCAAGTCAGGTGATCACAAGATGATCAGAGGCCATGCAATAAATTTGCTTCATATATTTGATGTGCCACAGAAGTTCAAGGTGATGAGCCTCATGGTAGAGACCATTAAGAGGACAGCAGCTGATCAGAAGAGGAGTTGTGGATATGCCCCACAAATTCAGGAGTTAATCAACTCAAAGATGGGCACAGGCACATACCTGCTGGACAAGGAACACCTGCCCATCCATCCAGACTTTGAGGACAATCAAGTTGTGATGAATGAGAATGAACCATCATCGGTTCAAGCACAAGCAAAGAAGGAGAAGGCAAGGAAGGAGAAAGCTGCCAAGATGCCAACTCAAGAGGAGGCATCTGAGTATTTCTTGAAAACCAAACAAGAGCAGCTTGGTTACTTGATTGCATCCACACCGAGGATTGAGAAAGGGCTGGCCACCCTCACTCAGAATCAGCAGAGCTTAGAGAGGATCATAGAACAAAAGTTCTATGACATGGATGTCAAAGTAACAGAGATTCAGTCTGCAGTGGAGCAACTTCAAGATGACATGCAGGAGAGGAGAGGGAAGACTACAACTGATGCATTTGCCAGAGTGCCACGAGCTCCCTGGTCGACTGCAGTGCCAGTTCCTGACACCAGAGCCACCACCTCAGCTCCAGCTACAGCACCAGCCCAACCAGCTCCAGCATCTACTTCAGCTTCAACTCCAACCACGTCTACAGAAGGCTTCGTCCTTGGAGTGATCCAGACTCCACCACCACCAGAAGATCAAGCCTGAGAGTCGATCTAGCACTATGCATTTTCTAGGAACTTTTTGGTAACTTGTTACCAAAGGGGGAGAAAAATGTATAGATCATAGGCTTCGAGACAGAGAGTGTGTTGCTTTTATTCTCTCTTGCTTTATTTGGTGTTTTTTCAAACTTTGTTTGCTTTTGTGTGAGATACTTTGATATGCTTGTGAGACATTGATGATCATGTGTTTGATCATAAGCTACACTTATGCATGCTTGATATATCTTATCTATCTTATGTGATCATTCACTTTCTTTGGTGATGAGTGCATGTATTTCATTCTTATCATTTTGAGCGCTCCACCAAGATGTATGTGACATGGAAGAGTAACCCATGACTCTAACTCTTTGTGCATTTGCAGTCCAAAGCAAATTTTAAATATGCACAAATTTAGGGGGAGCTCTTACTTATCACATACTTCTCAAAGCAACGATATATTTCATTCTTATTATTTGTCGAAGCTTTGATCTATATGTTGTCATCAATTACCAAAAAGGGGGAGATTGAAAGTGCAACTATCCCTAGGTGGTTTTGGTAATTAATAACAACATATAGCTCATTGAGCTAATGCTATTCCAAGATGATTATTTCAGGAAAGCTCAATGATTGGCATGGCATGGATGGTGAAAGTGGAACCCTCAAAATGCTAAGGACAAAGGATTGGCTCTAGCTCATATGCTCAAGACTCTTCATTTTACATTTTAGTGGTCCAAGATCACATTGAGTCCATAGGAAAAGCCAATACTATCAAGGAGGGATGAGGTGTTGCTTAATGAGCCTCTTGCTTCATGTGCCTAATGATATGCTCCAAAATCCTCAGCTACTTTCACTTATCCACATTTAACCTAAACCCAAAGCCAAACTCGGACCTACCGATTCTTTCAATCCGGCGCCACCGAGTTTCACATGTCATAAGCCACTGCCAAACCCTAAGCAAATCGGTTCTACCGATAGGGATCTCGTTCTCACCGAGATGGGATTGTAATCTCTCTATTTCCTTTTCGTAACTTTTCGGTCTCACCGAAAGAGCGGATCGGTCCCACCGAGATTGCAATGCAAACTCACGGTTTCCTTTTTGTAACTTTTCGGTCTCACCAAAAGAGCAAATCGGTCCCACCGAGTTTGCCTGACCAACTCTCTGGTTAGCTAATTACCAAAATCGGTCTCACCGAAATTACGTTATGCCCTAACCCTAACCATATCGGTCCTACCGAGTTGCATGTCAGTCCCACCGAAAATCTCTAACAGTCACTAGGTTTACTATTTTGGTCCGACCGAGTTTGTGATTCGGTCCCACCGAGATTGGTAAATTGTGTGTAACGGTTGGATTTTGTGTGGAGGCTATATATACCCCTCCACCTCCTCTTCACTCATGAGAGAGCCATCAGAACACATCTACACTTGCAACTCATATGTTCTGAGAGAGAACCACCTACTCATGTGTTGAGGCCAAGATATTCCATTCCTACCATATGAATCTTGATCTCTAGCCTTCCCCAAGTTGCTTTCCACTCAAATCTTCTTTCCACCAAATCCAAATCCTGTGAGAGAGAGTTGAGTGTTGGGGAGACTATCATTTGAAGCACAAGAGCAAGGAGTTCATCATCAACACACCATTTGTTACTTCTAGGAGAGTGGTGTCTCCTAGATTGGCTAGGTGTCACTTGGAAGCCTCCGACAAGATTGTGGAGTTGAACCAAGGAGTTTGTAAGGGCAAGGAGATCGCCTACTTCGTGAAGATCTACCGCTAGTGAGGCAAGTCCTTCGTGGGCGATGGCCATGGTGGGATAGACAAGGTTGCTTCTTCGTGGACCCTTCGTGGGTGGAGCCCTCCGTGGACTCGCACAACTGTTACCCTTCGTGGGTTGAAGTCTCCATCAACGTGGATGTAGGATAGCACCACCTATCCGAACCACGGGAAAAACATCCGTGTCTCCAATTGCGTTTGAACTCTACAAACCCTTCCCTTTACATTCTTGCAAGTTGCATGCTTTACTTTTTGCTGCCAATATACTCTTTGCATGCTTGCTTGAATTGTGTGATGATCGCTTGACTTGTCCTAAAATAGCTAAAATCTGCCAAGAACTAAAATTGGGAAAATGTTAAGTTTTTATTTGGTCAAGTAGTCTAATCACCCCCCCTCTAGACATACTTTCAATCCTACAGCCACTCCCTGGACGGCCTCCTCTCTTCCACCACTAGGCCCATGAGGCCCAATAACTTCCCGGGGGGGGGGGGGTCCCGTAACCCCCGGTACTCCGAAACTTATCTGAAACGACCCGAACCATTCCGGTGTCCGAATGTAACCTTCCAATATATGAATCTTTATGTCCTGACCATTTCGAGACTCCTCGTCATGTCCGTGATCTCATCTGGGACTCCGAACAACCTTCGGTCATCAAATCACATAACTCATAATACAAATCATCATCGAACGTTAAGCATGTGGACCCTACGGGTTCGAGAACTATGTAGACATGACCGAGTCACATCTCCGATCAATTCAATAGCAGAACCTGGATTCTCATATTGGTCCCTACATATTCTATGAATATCTTTATCGTTCAAACCGCATAAGAACATACATTGTTCCCTTTGTCACGTTATGTTACTTGCCCGAGATTCGATCGTCGGTATCATCATACCTAGTTCAATCTCGTCACCGGCAAGTCTATTTACTCATTGCTTAATGCATCATCCCATGGCTGACTCATTAGACACATTGCTTGCAAGGCTCATAGTGATGTGCATTACCAAGAGGGCCCAGAGATACCTCCCCGGTACACGGAGTGACAAATCCTAACTTTGATCTATGCCAACTCAACAAACACCATCAGAGACACCTGTAGAGCATCTTTATAATCACCCAGTTACGTTGTGACGTTTGATAGCACACAAGGTGTTTCTCCGGTATTCGGGAGTTGCATGATAACCCACAAGTATAGGGGATCGCAACAGTTTTCGGGGGTAGAGTATTCAACCCAAATTTATTGATTCGACACAAGGGGAGCCAAAGAATATTCTCAAGTATTAGCAGCTGAGTTGTCAATTCAACCACACCTGGAAACTTAATATCTACAGCAAAGTATTTAGTAGCAAAGTAATATTATAGTAGCAGTAACGGTAGCAAATGTAATAGTTTTGGTTTTATAATGATTGTAACAGTAGCAGCGGAAAAGTAAATAACCGAAGAACAATATATGAAAAGCTCGTAGGCAATGGATCAGTGATGGATAATTATGTCGGCGATCAATCATGCAACAGTTATAACATAGGGTGACACAGAACTACCTCCAGTTCATCAATGTAATGTAGGCATGTATTCCGAATATAGTCATACGTGCATATGGAAAAGAACTTGCATGGCATCTTTTGTCCTACCCTCCCGTGGCAGCGGGGTCCTATTGGAAACTAAGGGATATTAAGGCCTCCTTTTAATAGAGTATCGGACCAAAGCATTAACACATAGTGAATACATGAACTCTTCAAACTACGGTCATCACCGGTAAGTATCCCGATTATTGTCACTTCGGGGGTTAACGGATCATAACACATAATAGGTGACTATAGACTTGCAAGATAGGATCAAGAACTCACATATATTCATGAAAACATAATAGGTTCAGATCTGAAATCATGACACTCGGGCCCTAGTGACAAGCATTAAGCATAGCAAAGTCATAGCAACATCAATCTCAGGACATAGTGGATACTAGGGATCAAACCCTAACAAAACTAACTCGATTACAAGATAAATCTCATCCAACCCATCACCATCCAGCAAGCCTACGATGGAATTACTCACGCACGGCGGTGAGCATCATGAAATTGGTGATGGAGGAATGTTGATGATGACGAAGGCGATGAATTCCCCTCTCCGGAGCCCCAAACGGACTCTAGATCAGCCCTCCCGAGAGTGATTAGGGCTTGGCGGCGGCTCCGTATCATAAAACGTAATGAATCCTTCTCTCCTATTTTTTCTCCCGGAACACGAATATATAGAGTTGGAGTTGAGGTCGGAGGAGCACCAGGGGGCCCACGAGGCAGGGGGGCGCCCAGGGGGGTAGGCGCGCCCCCACCCTCATGGACAGGTTGTGGGCCCCCTGGCCTTGATTCTTTCGCCAATATTTTTTATATATTCCAAAAATAATATCCGTTGATTTTCAGGTCATTCCAAGAACTTTTATTTCTGCACAAAAATAACACCATGGTAATTCTGCTGAAAACAACGTCAGTCCGGGTTAGTTACATTCAAACCATGCAAGTTAGAGCCCAAAACAAGGGCAAAAGTGTTTGGAAAAGTAGATACGACGGAGACGTATCAACTCCCCCAAGCTTAAACCTTTGCTTGTCCTCAAGCAATTCAGTTGATAAACTGAAAGTGATAAAGAAAAACTTTTACAAACTCTGTTTGCTCTTGTTGTTATAAATATGTAAAGCCAGCATTCAAGTTTTCAGCAGAGATTATGAACTAACCATATTCACAATAACATTTAGGTCTCAAGTTTACTCATATCAATGGCATAATCAACTAGCGAGCAATAATAATAAATCTCGGATGACAACACTTTCTCAAAATAATCATAATATGATATAACAAGATGGTATCTCGCTAGCCCTTTCTGAGACCGCAAAACATAAATGCAGAGCACCCCTGAAGATCAAGGGCTGACTGGAAATTGTAATTCGTGGTAAAAGAGATCCAGTCAAGTCATACTCAATGTAAACTAACAATAATACATGCAAATGACAGCGGTGCTCTCCAACTGGTGGGTTTTAATAAGAAGATGATGACTCAGCATAAAAGTAAAATAGATAGTCCCTTCTCAGAGGGAAGCAGGGATTTGTAGAGGTGCCAGAGCTCGGTTTTGAAATAGAGGTGAGTAATATTTTGAGCGGTATACTTTCATTGTCAACATAACAACCAAGAGATCTCGATATCTTCCATGCTACACACATTATAGGCGGTTCCCAAGCAGAATGGTAAAGTTTATACTCCCCCACCACCAACAAGCATCAATCCATGGCTTGCCCGAAACAACGGGTGCCTCCAACTAACAACAATCCTGGGGGAGTTTTGTTTGCAATTATTTTTGATTTGGTTTGAGCATGGGACTGGGCATCCCGGTGACCAGCCATTTTCTCGTGAGTGAGGAGCGGAGTCCACTCCTCTTGAGAATAACCCGCCTAGCATGGAAGATACAGACAGCCCTAGTTGATACATGAGCTATTCGAGCATGCAAAACAGAATGTTTATTTGAAGGTTTAGAGTTTGGCACATACCAATTTACTTGGAACGGCAGGTAGATACCGTATATAGGAAGGTATTATGGACTCATATGGAATAACTTTTAGGGTTTATGGAAGTGGATGCACAAGCAGTATTCCCTCTTAGTACAAGTGAAGGCTAGACAGAGACTGGGAAGCGACCAACTAGAGAGCGACAACAGTCATGAACATGCATTAAAATTAATAAACATTGGATGCAAGCATGAGTAGGATATAATCCACCATGAACATAAATATCGTGGAGGCTATGTTGATTTTGTTTCAACTACATGCGTGAACATGTGCCAAGTCAAGCCACTCGAATCGTTCAAAGGAGGATACCACCCTATCATACCACATCACAACCATTTTAATAGCATGTTGGCACGCAAGTTAAACCATTATAAACTCCTAGCAAATTAAGCATGGTATAAGCAACTATAATCTCTAATTGTCATTGCAAACATGTTTCATTCATAATAGGCTGAATCAGGAATGATGAACTAATCATATTTACAAAAACAAGAGAGGTCGAGTTCATACCAGCTTTTCTCATCTCAATTAGTTCATCATATATCGTCATTATTGCCTTTCACTTGCACAACCGAATAGTGTGGATAATAATAATAGTGCATGTGCATTGGACTAAGCTGGAATCTACAAGCATTCAATTCAAGGGATAAGACAAGGTAATATGGGATCTTTGTTAGATCAACAATAATGCATACGAGAGCCACTCAACATTTTCATCATGGTCTTCTCCTCTCGACCCCCAAAGAACAAGAAAAGAAATAAAACTATTTACACGGGAAAGCTCCCAACAAGCAAAAGAAGAATGAGAAATCTTTTTGGGTTCTCTTTTTAACTACTACTACTACTACTACTACAGGCATGGAAAGTAAACTAGCTAAAAGCTACAACTAATTTTTTTGGTTTTTCTTAAGGGTTTTCAAACACACAAGAAGAAAGCTTAAAAATAAAATAAACTAGCATGGATATTACAATGAAAAAGTGTGAGCACCAACAACTGGCATGAGTGTGTGAAAATGTCGGTGAGAAATACGTACTCCCCCAAGCTTAGGCTTTTGGCCTAAGTTGGTCTATGCCCATGGATCAAAGCTGCCCTCTCCGGTGTACTAAGGAGGATCTTCGGGGTGCCACTGGTTGGCGATCTCCTTCGGATCCCACTGATAAACAGACTGACGGTGAGGATCAGATTGTGGTTCCGGCTCTAGAGCTGATGTCAGGCTTTGGTATGTCCGAACGGCCTCTGGCAAAACAAGGTACGTTCCTGGAAATATGTTGAACAAAGAGGGAGCAGGCAAGGTGATAGTCTCAAAGTGTTTCTTATCAAATATCCGTCTATAGTTAAGCATCTTCTTCTTATGCTTAACAATAAAATCATGTGCTACCATGCTCTTATAAAATAGAAAAAGATGAGGCAACAACTTTTCATCTTTCTCATAATACCTAATAGGTATGTTAAAGTGTGCAGCAAGGCACGAGGCGAAGATGCCTCCCAAGACGGGACCCTTTGTACGGT
Organism: Triticum monococcum; assembly: GCA_034509565.1. Taxonomy (NCBI): domain Eukaryota; kingdom Viridiplantae; phylum Streptophyta; class Magnoliopsida; order Poales; family Poaceae; genus Triticum; species Triticum monococcum. The sequence continues at coordinate 485,587,397 of CM067843.1, forward strand.
TAAGATTTAACCGTTTAGCAACAATAGCGCCTAAACTGAAAGTGGTATCACGAAACAAAGCATGGCGCAAAATAACAATATCAGGGGCACTAAGATTTCCACAGTTCCCGCGACCAATTAATCATCTACTAGCAAATATTGCAAAGTAACGTAGAACGGGAAAATGTATGCTAGTGATTCTTGCATCGGAAACTTTCCTCGTTTCCCCTGCATCAATTGTATCAATAAATCCATCCACATCATTACGATGTGGTTCCTCTATGCTGCCCTCAAAGGTTATCCTACAAACCTAGCAAAAATCATAAAGCGACATCTCCTTATGCTCATCATATAAATAAAATTCCACCGAAGGTGGTGATCTCCTAGCATGGAAATGAAAATTTTGCACAAAATATTGGTGAGTAAGATATATTGTTCGTGCTGGTCGTGGAGGGAGTTGGTGAGGCCTGCATTCTCAGCCAAATAATAAAAATCTTCATAAATCCTGTCCTCTTTCAAGAACTCATCACAAGGCCATTCACACGACCAAACCTCTGCAGTATGAGGGAGATTATACTTGGGCTTCTTGTTTTCTTCACTTTGCTTATCCTTAGAGCTTCGGCTCGATGAGCCCCTCAAAAATCTCTTCATCTTTTCTAAAAATTTCTGAAATTTTCTAGTAACTTAAAATAAAAGTGAACCAAACTCAACAAAATTGATAGCAACTACTCCTACAAGTGCCTAGAGGCCATATCATGCATTAGAACTACTTTTGACCACATAAATTTGACATGCAAGCTCAAGCACAGGGTCACCTACAAGTGCCTAGAGGCCATATCATGCATCAGAACTACTTTTGACCACATAAATTTGTAGCGACCAGACCTCAAACAGTTTGATCTCTGTGCTCCGGTGTCATCCTTGGATCAGTAATGCTGACACCACACAGTACTCGGAGGATTTATAACAGAGTAGCAATCACACACTTATTACATTGAGTGTCTCCATAGAGAACTTATTATAATAAATATGGCTTAAGGCCATCTAATAACTATAACAATGGAAGGCTTGGAAGATAAGTGAGTCCATCAACTCCAACGGCATCACTGAGTATAGAATCACGACCTAAAAACTCCTTAATCGTCATTTGAAAAGTCTGCAACATTAACGTTGCAGCCCGAAACGGGTCAGCACATGGAATATGCTGGCAATGTAACACATAGAGAGTAATGGAATGAAACAACTATACTATATGCATATTTGGCTGGTGGAAAGCTCTATGGTAACAGTTTTGCGTAAAGCCAATTTTTCCCTACTGCAAAGGAATAAATTTATTTAACTATCATGGTAGTTGTTAAACATTGAGAATGGTTGACAGCATTCTCAATCCCAATTAAGCATCATCATTAAACAAAACCCAACAAAATTATTTTAGGGTAACATGTTGAGATTCACATGATAATCCAGGTACTAGATACTCAAGATGTCCATAACCAGGGACACGACTAATCATGATTAGTTTAATACACTCTGCAGAGGTTTACGCACTTTTCCCCACAAGACTCGATCGCCTCCGTTTGGTTTCTCGCACTACATGGTCTTTGAGAAGACGGATGACCGAGACATAGTCTTTCAGAGGCGCTAGCACCTTACGATCGGGTAGACCGTACCACCTACATCCCCTACATCTGCTAGTCTACCACTGTAAGAGTTCGCACAACTTAGTCAACTATGCTAGAGCCCATAATAGCTTGTGGCTGCACACGGAAGTTTCTAGCATGAATAATCTCATGATCCCTTTGAGCCTGGGTGGCGGTCCAAAAGAAAACAGGCAAGTCCTGGAATACCCAGGTGCCTCAATCCACCCAGATGTGTGTTTAAGTTGCCACCTTAGATAAACCATTAATTAACAAACTCACATCTGTCATGGATATCACTCACCCAATCCACGTCTACTAGCATAGCATGGCATAATAAGCAAACGTAGAAGTAGCTCCCAAAGGTTTGGTAATAAACAGGTAATAGGTACTACCTCAACTACTTCCCATCCCACAGTTTAATTAGATCCTAATCATGCAATGTTTGAGGATTGATCTAATGCAATAAAACTGGGTAGTAGAAAAGGTATCATCAAGGTGTTACTTGCCTTGCTGATGATCCGGGAAAACCTAGCGATTCAAAGTAACAAGCGGCGCACTCCGGGTATTCTATCGCAGACAAACAAACAAACATACAATAAGTACTCAGCTAATGCACAGGTAAAACTCGAATAAGAGATCTAACCATAAGGTTCAACTTAAGAACTCCGGTTTGCAAAAAGAATCAAATCGAACGAAGCAACGAAAGTCAAACGGCGAAAGAAAACAACTTCGTTTTACTAATCTGGATCTAAGGCAAATTTTATAGTAGCAAAAACTTGTTTAAGTTGGTTAAACGAATAGAGGGGTTCGAGACGAAATTGCAGGCGCTTGAATCGCCTGATTCCGATAAACGAGCGAAAATTATACTAAAACGAAAATAGGATCTGGAATCACGATCAGAAAAATCATGGATTTAATCCGAGAAAAAGAAAAACAACGAACGCTCGCTAAAATAAATAAACCGGAAAAACCGATCTATTTAAAAAAACCAAAACTAAAAAAACTGACGGAAAAACCGAACGGTTTTTCAAAAAAAAAACGGCGCGTAAATCGAGGCAGCGGCGGACCTCGGGCGGCGTGCGGAAGCGGCGGCGGCTGGCGGCGGCGGTGGGAGCTGGCGGCTAGGGTTTCGGGGCTGGGGCGCTGACTCGGCTGGGCCTCTCCCCCGGCTTATATAGCCTAACGGGCCGGGAGTCCTAGTCGGACACGGCCCGTAGGTCGGTTTGTTTTTTTAAATAATTACGCGCGGAAGAAAAATAAAAAGAAATACTAAACGGACTCCAAAAATTCCGAAATAAATTTTCACGGGCTTCTAAAACCAAGCCGCACAAGGTGAACAGTTATTTGGGGCCTAAATGCAATTTTGAAAAATGCACATTTTTCCTAAATTCAAATAAAACAACGAAAAACTCCGAAATAAATCTTATTTGATTTTATTATTAAATCCTCAATATTTCTTTATTTTGGGAAAGTCATTTTATTCCCTCTCTCATATTTTTTTAATAGAAATGATTAATGATAAAATTAATAAAATCAAATGATCCTATTCTCAAAATTTGAGAAAACTCAAATATGAAAATAATGAAATCCCGAACTCTCTCCGTGGGTCCTTGAGTTGCGTAGAATTTCTAGGATCGAAACCAAAAGCAAAATAAAATATGATATGCATTTATGATCTAATGTATAACATTCCAAATTGAAAATTTGGGATGTTACAAACCTACCCCCCTTAAGATGAATCTCGTCCTCGAGATTCGGGTTGGCTAGAAAATAGGTGAGGGTGGTCCTTGAGCAAATCTTCCTCTCGTTCCCAGGTGGCTTCATCCTCCGTGTGGTGGCTCCACTGAACTTTGCAAAACTTGATAACCTTGTTGTGAGTGACTCGACTGGCAAACTCGAGAATCTTAACTGGTTTCTACTCATAGGTCAAATTGTTATCCAACTGGATTGCTTCCAATGGCACTGTGTCTCTCAAAGGTATGTCAGTCATCTCCGCGTGGCACTTCTTCAACTAAGAAACGTGGACCGCATCATGAACTCCTGACAATCCTTCGGGCAATTCCAACTTGTAGGCCACTTCTCCCATTCGCTCCAAAACTCGATATGGTCCTACAAATCGTGGCGCTAACTTTCCTTTAACTCTAAAACGCTTTGTTCCTCGAAGTGGTGATACTCGAAGATAAGCTCTATCTCCAACCTCGTAAACTATCTCCTTGCGTTTTGAATCTGCATAACTCTTCTGTCTGGACTGGGCTATCTTGAGCTTATCGCGAATCAACTTCACCTTCTGTTCAGACTCTTTAATCAAGTCAGGTCCAAACAACTGGCGGTCTCCAACTTCGTCCCATGACAACGGTGTCCTGTACCTCCTTCCGTACAATGCTTCGAAAGGGGCCATGTTCAAACTGGATTGATAGCTGTTGTTGTAAGAAAATTCTGCATATGGCAAATTGTCGTCCCAACTAGATCCATAATCTAGTGCACAAGCTCTCAGCATATCCTCCAAAATCTGATTAACTCTCTCGGTCTGTCCATCTATCTGTGGATGAAAAGCTGTGCTAAATTCTAGCCTGGTTCCCAAAGTTTCGTGCAACTGCTTCCAGAACTTTGAGGTAAACTGGGTTCCTCTATCTGATACGATACTCCTCGGAACTCCATGCAGACATACGATCCTGGTCATGTATATCTTTGCCAACTTAGCACTGGTGTAAGTGGTCTTTACTGGGATGAAATGAGCTACCTTCGTCAATCGATCAACTACAACCCATATTGAGTCATAGCCTGAACGAGTCCTGGGTAATCCCGTGATAAAATCCATGCCTAGCTTATCCCACTTCTATTCGGGTATCGGTAATGGTTGTACAATCCCGCTGGCTTCTAATGCTCTGCCTTTACTCTCTGACATACATCACAAAGTGCTACATACTCCGCAATATCCTTCTTCATTCCGATCCACCATAAAATATCCTTCAAATCCAAATACACCTTGGTATTTCCTGGGTGAATCGAATATGGTAAATCGTGTGCCACTTGCAGTATCAACTTCCTGATCTCCGGGTCATTGGGCACATAAACACGGTCTTCAAACCATAGGGTATCGTGCTCATCCTCACGAAATCCCTTAGCCTTTCCTTTGCTAAGTTTCTCCTTAATAGAAGCAATCTCCTTGTCAGTTCTTTGAGCTTCTCTGATTCTATCCATCAAGGTTGACTGAATCTCCAATGCTGCTACATAGCCTCTAGGAACTATTTCCACACATAGTTCACGAAGATTTTCTGCTAACTCCCTTGGTATTTCTACCATCATTAATGTTTTGACATGGCTCTTACGGCTTAATGCGTCAGCTACTACATTAGCCTTCCCAGGATGATAATGCAATTTCATATCATAATCCTTTATGAGCTCCAACCATCTCCTTTGTCTGAGATTCAACTCCTTCTGGGTGAAAATATACTTCAAACTCTTATGGTCCGTGTACACCTCACAATGATTTCCAATCAGAAAATGTCTCCATGTCTTCAGTGCATGCACTACGGCTGCTAATTCCAAATCATGCGTAGCATAATTCATCTCGTGAGGTTTCAGTTGTCTTGAGGCATATGAAACAACTCTCCCTTCCTGCATAAGCAATGCTCCAAGTCCTCGACGTGAAGCATCGCAGTACACCTCATAATCCTTGGTCTGGTCTGGCAAAATCAACACTGGTGAAGTAACCAAACGTTTCTTCAACTCCTGGAAACTAGTCTCACATTCCTCCGTCCATATGAACTTGGTTTCCTTCTTTAATAACTCCGTCATAGGCTTCGCAATCTTTGATAAATTCTCAATAAATCTCCCGTAGTATCCTGTGTGTCCAAGAAAACTTCGGATCTCTCCAACCGTGGTTGGTGCTTCCCACTTGGTCACGCTATCAACTTTAGTGGGATCAACTGCTATACCTTCTCCGGATATAACATGTCTGAGGAATCCTACTTCCTTCAACCAAAACTCACATTTGCTGAACTTGGCATATAATTGATGTTCTCTGAGCTTTCCAAGTACCAATCGCAAATGCTCCTTATGTTCCTCTTCATTCTTCGAGTAAACCAGGATATCATCAATGAGCACTACGACGAACTTATCCAAGAACTCCATAAACACTTTGTTCATCATGTTCATAAAATATGCAGGTGCGTTAGTCAGACCAAATGACGTAACGATATACTCGTACAGTCCATACCTGGTGGTAAAAGCTGTCTTAGGAATATCCTATTCTCGAATCTTCAACTGGTGGTATCCTGATCGCAGATCGATCTTGGAAAATACCTTAGCTCCTTGCAATCGATCAAACAGATCATTGATCATTGGTAGGGGTACTTGTTCTTTATCGTTACTTCATTCAATCCTTGATAATCGACAACCATCCTTAACGATCCATCCTTCTTCTCCACTAGAAGTACTGGCGACCCCCAAGGCGAAGAACTTGGGTGAATATATCTCTTATCCAGTAACTCCTGAATTTGCTTCTTAATTTCCACCAAATCCTTTGCTGGCATCCTATATGGTCTCTTTGATATTGGCCCAGTGCCTGGCAATAGCTCAATTAAAAACTCAATATCTCTATCTGGTGGCATGCCGGGCAACTCTTCTGGAAATACTTCGGGGAAATCCCTCACCACTGGTACTTCCTCCTGCACAACTCCTGTTAAGCAATTTACTTGAGTCCTCTTTGGCACATGCCGGGATACATACTTGATCCTTCTCCCTTCTGGTGTGGTAAGCAGAATTGACTTACTAGCACATTCAATCTTCCCTTCATACTTTGACAACCAATCCATGCCTAATATCACATCCAATCCTTGGGATTCCAATACTATTAGGTCTGAGGGAAAAACATAGTTACCAATCCTTAATGGTAATCGATCACACCATCGACTAGCCAAATATTCTGCTCCAGGCGAGGTTAGTAACATGGGTGACCTAAGGGCTTGGATTGACAGGTTATACTTATCCACAAATCCCCTTGAGATGTATGAATGCGATGCACCAGTATCAAAAAGAACGAGTGCAGTAAATGACTTAACCAAAAACTTACCTATTACTGCATCAGGCTGAGCTTCAACCTCCTCCACGCTAACGTGGTTCACCTGTCCCCTGTTGAAAGGGTTCGGCTTCTTCCCAGAACTTCCATTGCTATTTCCATTTTGTATTTCAGGATATTCATTGGCATAATGTACGGTCTTCGAACACTTATAGCAAGTGACTTGGCTCAGGTCTTTCTTGGCTGGGGTTGATGGGTTGGTGCGGTTCTGGCCGTTGCTTCCTCCATTCCCATTACCATTCTTGGTGCCATTGTGATTGTGCGAGCTACCTCCTCCATGGGTATGCTGAAAATGTCCTCCCGATCTAGGGGTAAAACGTGGCTTCTGTTGGGCTCCAGAATTGTACTTTCCTTGTCCATACTTCCTCTTGCGATTCTCAATTTGCTGTTGCTTCCCTTCAATCATAAGTGCACGATCTACCAACTCCTGGTAGTTGTTGAAGGTTGCTACCATCAACTGCATGCTCAACTCATCATTCAGTCCTTCCAGAAACTTCTCCTGCTTAGCTGCATCCGTAGCAACGTCATCTGGGGCATAACCTGCTAACTTACTAAAGTCCTCCACATACTGGCCAATTGTCCGTCCTCCTTGGCGCAAGTTGCGAAACTCACGCTTCTTCATGGCCATAGCTCCTGCTGAAACATGGGCAGTACAAAAAGCCTGCTGAAACTGGTCCCAAGTGACAGTGTCGACTGGGAAAGTGGCTGTGAAATTCTCCCACCATGATGCTGCGGGTCCTTCAAGCTGATGTGCGGCAAACTTCACCTTCTCCGCATCTGTGCATCCTGCTGTGGTCAACTCCCTAGCTGTCTTGCGGAGCCAATCATCTGCTACTATCGGCTCGGTGCTACTGGAAAACACCGGCGGATTTAGCCTAATAAAACGGGCTAAGTGATCAACAGGTGGTGGTGGTGGTGGTGGGTTGTTGTTGTTGTTCCCCTGATTCTGATTCTGGACTAGCAATTGCATCAATGTGTTCTGCTGCTGGATCAACTCGGTGAGCTCCAGTGGAAAGGTAAATCCGGGGTCACGTCTCGGAGGCATCTGAGGGTTTAGAAAAGATGAGATGTAAGAATAGAGGGGGTCTAAAGAGAAAACACTACCCATATGCACATGAGACAAAAACAAACAATTCATTTCATTCAATCAAACAAGGGCATACAATCGGTCTAACTATCGCAAAAGTGCTCGGACTATTATATTTACATGGTGGACTACTACTACTGATGGGGTGGTCCACTAGAAATATTCTTCGGTTGCAGACTCCATGATATCTGCTCCAGCTTCTTCAACATATTCATCATCGCTATCATCTGGATCCGAATCAGTGTCGTCGATGATGATGTAGTCTTCCGGGCTAATCTCCTTGGGTTCTTCGTCTTCATCTACTGGTGTAGGGTCTCCCATAAATATCCTGATCTTCATTGTTAGGTTGGCATTCTTATCCACCAATACTTCAATTTCCTCTTCATAATCTTCACGCATAGCCTTGAGTTCTTCCTCCAGTTCCATGATTCTTGTCCTTGCCTTCTTCAGATCTATCATGTCGGCGCACATCTGGTTTTCCTGTCGTCGAATGTGCTGGTTTAAGTCCTCAATAAAAGCTGCGATTAATCTATCCTTCCTGGTGCTGATCATCTCCCAGTGTTCATATCGGTGCCCACAAATCTGGTAGATAGTATCCTTGAGGTCCTTGCGATAGACTTCTCCAATGCGTCCCATGGCGATGTGTGCGGCCATGCTATTTCCTAGATTCCAAGTTGGTGCATCAAAAGAAAACTCTATGGGCTCAGTGACTGGCATGAACGTCCTTCCTGGAACTTGAACTTGAATCATCCAGCGCTCTTCTTCAGGTAAAGTGGCGTTATAGGTTCCGGTGAAGCTTGGTACTCCTATGTTCAGGTATCTAGTGACTTCCTTCAAGTGTCGTCCAAAGGGTGTATCTTCATCCGGTTGCATGAACTTTTTCCTTGCATCCGCCATCCTAAAAGAGTAGAAAAGATGAGATGCCAGAAGAGAAGAGAGTGAACAGTGATCTAGGTCTTTAGCTTAGTGGTCGTGTCCTACAGTCAGCGTGTGCTCTGATACTATCTCTGTAGCGACCAGACCTCAAACAGTCTGATCTCTGTGCTCCGGTGTCATCCCTGGATCAGTAATGCTGACACCACACAGTACTCGGAGGATTTATAACAGAGTAGCAATCACACACTTATTACATCGAGTGTCTCCATAGAGAACTTATTACAATAAATATGGCTTAAGGCCATCTAATAACTATAACAACGGAAGGCTGGGAAGATAAGTGAGTCCATCAACTCCAATGGCATCACTAAGTATAGAATCACGACCTAAAAACTCCTTAATCGTCGTTTGAAAAGTCTACAACATTAACCTTGCAGCCCGAAACGGGTCAGCACATGGAATATGCTGGCAATGTAACACATAGAGAGTAATGGAATGAAACAACTATACTATATGCATATTTGGCTGGTGGAAAGCTCTATGGTTACAGTTTTGCGTAAAGCCAAGTTTTCCCTACTGCAAAGGAATAAATTTATTTAACTATCATGGTAGTTGTTAAACATTGAGAATGGTTGACAGCATTCTCAGTCCCAATTAAGCATCATCATTAAACAAAATTGAACAAAATTATTTTAGGGTAACATGTTGAGATTCACATGATAATCGAGGTACTAGATACTCAAGATGTCCATAACCGGGGACACGGCTAATCATGATTAGTTTAATACACTCTGCAGAGGTTTGCGCACTTTTCCCCACAAGACTCGATTGCCTCCGTTTGGTTTCTCGCACTACATGGTGTTTGAGAAGACGGATGACCGAGACATAGTCTTTCAGAAGCGCTAGCACCTTACGATCGGGTAGACCGTACCACCTACATCCCCTACATCTGCTAGTCTACCACTGTAAGAGTTAGCACGACTTAGTCAACTATGCTAGAGCCCATAATAGCTTGTGGCTGCACACGGAAGTTTCTAGCATGAATAATCTCATGATCCCTTTGAGCCTGGGTGGCGGTCCAAAAGAAAACAGGCAAGTCCTGGAATACCCAGGTGCCTCAATCCACCCAGATGCGTGTTTAAGTTGCCACCTTAGATAAACCATTAATTAACAAACTCACATCTGTCATGGATATCACTCACCCAATCCACGTCTACTAGCATAGCATGGCATAATAAGCAAACGTAGAAGTAGCTCCCAAAGGTTTGGTAATAAACAGGTAATAGGTACTACCTCAACTACTTCCCATCCCACAGTTTAATTAGATCCTAATCATGCAATGTTTGAGGATTGATCTAATGCAATAAAACTGGGCAGTAGAAAACGTATGATCAAGGTGTTACTTGCCTTGCTGATGATCCGAGAAACCTAGCGATTCGAAGTAACAATCGGCGCACTCCGGGTATTCTATCGCAGACAAACAAACAAGCATACAATAAGTACTCATCTAATGCATAGGTAAAACTCGAATAAGCGATCTAACCATAAGGTTCAACTTAAGAACTCCGGTTTGGAAAAAGAATCAAATTGAACGAAGCAACGAAAGTCAAACGGCGAAGAAAACAACTTCGTTCTACTAATCTGGATCTAAGGCAAATTTTACAGTAGCAAAAACTTGTTTAAGTTGGTTAAACGGATAGAGGGTGTCGAGATGAAACTCCAGGCGCTTGAATCGCCTGATTCTGATAAACGAGCGAAAAGTTATACTAAAACGAAAATTGGATCAGGAATCGCGATCAGAAAAATTGTGGATTTAATTCGAGAAAAAGAAAAACGACGAACGCTCGCTAAAATAAATAAACCAGAATAACCGATCTATTTAAAAAAAACGAAACTAAAAAAACGGAAGGAAAAACCGAACGGTTTTTCAAAAAAAAACCGGCGTGGAAATCGAGGCGGCGGCAGACCTCGGGCGACGTGCGGCGGCGGCGACGTCTGGCGGCGGCTTCGCGGCGGGGCGGCGCGGCGGCGACGGCAGCGGGAGCTGGCGGCTAGGGTTTTGGGGCTGGGGCGCTGGCTCGGCTGGGCCTCTCCCCCGGCTTATATAGCCTAATGGGCCGGGAGTTCTAGTCGGACACGGCCCGTAGGTCGGTTCGTTTTTTTAAATAATTACGCGCGGAAGAAAAATAAAAAGAAATACTAAACGGACTCCAAAAATTCCGAAATAAATTTTCACGGGCTTCTAAAATCAAGCCGCACATGGTGAACATTTATTTGGGGCCTAAATGCAATTTTGAAAAACGCAAATTTTTCCTAAATTCAAATAAAACAACGAAAAACTTCGAAATAAATCTTATTTGATTTTATTATTAAATCCTCAATATTTCTTTATTTTGTGAAAGTCATTTTATTCCCTCTCTCATATTTTTGTAATAGAAATAATTGATTATAAAATAAATAAAATCAAATGATCATATTCTCAAAATTTGAGAAAACTCAAATATGAAAATAATGAAATCCCCAACTCTCTCCGTGGGTCCTTGAGTTGCGTAGAATTTCTAGGATCAAAACCAAAAGCAAAATAAAATATGATTTGCATTTATGATCTAATGTATAACATTCCAAATTGAAAATTTAGGATGTTACAAAATTTGACATGCAAGCTCAAGAACAGGGTCACCTAAGCAGCAAAAATTTGCAATAAATAAAGCACTAGAACAAAAACTAATTGGACCATTGGAGGAGTCACATACCGAAGAACAATCCCCCAAAGAAGTTTTGCGGATGGAGCTTTGAGCAAGGAGATCGAAAATGGCAGCAAGATGAGCAAGAACTCGGGTTTGAGCTGGTGGACGATTTTTTCTGGAGGAAGACGAAGTGTGTGGCGCAAGAATAAGTGGAGGGGACCCACGTGGGGTCCACGAGGCAGAGGGCGCGCCCAGGGGGGTGGGCGCGCCCTCCACCCTCGTGGGCACACGGTGGGTCCCCCTGGTGTGTGCTTAGTGCCAATAATTCTTAAATATTCTCGAAAAAATCATATTTCATTTTCAGGGCATTTGGAGAACTTTTATTTTTGGGGTATTTTTTTAATGCAAGGATAATTCAGAAAATAGACAGAAAATACTATTTTTAATTTATTTAATATAAATAACAGAAAGTAAAAATAGGGCACAGAGGGTTGTGCTTTCTAACTTCATCCATCTCATGCTCATCAAAAGGAATCCACTAACAAGGTTGATCAAGTCTTGTTAACAAACTCATTCCGAATCGCATGAAACCGAAGAAATTTCGAATAACACTAGGTTACCTCATCGGGGATATGCACATCCCCGACAATAAGAATATCATATTTCTTCTTGACAGTAGGAAGAGGAAATTCAAAACCTCCAATAGTAATTGTTGAGATTTTTCCAATAGAATTAATACTGTGAACTTGAGGTTGTTTCCTCGGAAAGTGTACCGTATGCTCATTACCATTAACATGAAAAGTGACATTGCCTTTGTTGCAACCAATAACAGCCCCTGTAGTATTCAAAAAGGGTCTTCCAAGGATAATCGACATACTATCGTCCTCGGGAATATCAAGAATAACAAAGTCCGTTAAAATAGTAATGTTTGCAACAACAACAGGCACATCCTCACAGATACCGACAGGTATAGCAGATGATTTATCAGCCATTTGCAAAGATATTTCAGTAGGTGTCAACTTATTCAAATCAAGTCTACGATATAAAGAGAGAGGCATAACACTAACACAAGCTCCAAGATCACATAAAGCAGTTCTAACATAGTTTCTTTTAATGGAGCATGGTATAGTTGGTACTCCTGGATCTCCAAGTTTCTTTGGTATTCCACCCTTAAAAGTGTAATTAGCAAGCATGGTGGAAATTTTAGCTTCTGGTATCTTTCTTTTATTAGTAACAATATCTTTCATGTACTTAGCATAAGGATTCATTTTAAGCATATCAGTCAAACGCATACGCAAAAACATAGGTATAATCATTTCAGCAAAGCGCTCAAAATCCTCATCATCCTTTTCCTTGGATGATTTAGGAGGAAAGGGCATGGGTTTCTGAACCCATGGTTCTCTTTCTTTACCATGCTTCCTAGCAACAAAGTCTCTCTTATCATAACGTTGATTCTTTGATTGTGGGTTATCAAGATCAACAGCAGGTTCAATCTCTACATCATTATCATTGCTAGGTTGAGCGTCAACATGAACATCATTATTAACACTATCACTAGGTTCATGTTCACTACCAGATTGTGTTTCAACATCAGAAATAGAAATATCGTTGGTATTCTCAGGTGTGTCTACAACAGGTTCACTAGAAGCATGCAAAGTCCTATGATTTTTCTTTTTCTTCCTTTTTGAAGAACTAGGTGCATCAACATTAGTTCTCTGAGAATCTTGCTCAATTCTATTAGGATGGCCCTCAGGATACAAATGTTCCTGAGTCATTTTACCCCCCTAGTCATAACTCTAACAGCATTATCATTTTTCTTATTATTTAATTCATTGAGCAAATCATTCTGAGCTTTAAGTACTTGTTCTACTTGAGTGGTAACCATAGAAGCATATTTACTAATAAGTTTAAGTTCACCTTTAACTCTAGACATATAATCACTCAAGTGTTCAAGCATATCAACATTGCGGTTCAATTGTCTACCAACATAAGAATTGAAGTTTTCTTGTTTAACAATAAAATCATCAAACTCATCTAAGCATTGGCTAGCAGACTTATAACGAGGAATATCACCTTCATCAAATCTATAGAGAGAATTTACCTTTACCACCTGTGTTGGGTTATCAAGACCATGCATTTCTTCAATAGGTTGTAAATTCTGAACATCTTCAGCTTTAATACCTTTTTCTTTCATAGATTTCTTTGCCTCTTGCATATCTTCAGGACTGAGAAATAGAATACCCTTTTTCTTCGGAGTTGGCTTAGGAGTTGGTTCAGGAAGTGTCCAATCATTTTCATCACTCAACATATTATTCAATAGCAATTCAGCTTGATCAATAGTTCTTTTCCTGAAAACACAACCAACACAACTATCCAGGTGGTCTCCGGAAGCATCAGTTAGCCCATTATAAAAGATATCAAGTATTTCATTTTTCTTGAGAGGATGATCAGGCGAATCATTAAGTAATTGGAGAAGCCTCCCTCAAGCTTGTTGGAGACTCTCTTCTTCAATTTGCACAAAATTATATATTTCCCTTAAGGTAGCTTGTTTCTTATGAGCGGGGAAATATTTAGCATAGAAGTAATAAATCATATCCTGGGGACTACGCACACAACCAGGATCAAGAGAATTAAACCATGTTTTAGCATCACCCTTTAATGAGAACGGGAACAACTTAAGGATAAAGTAATAGCGAGTTTTCTCATCATTAGTGAAAAGGGTGGCTATATCATTTAATTTAGTAAGATGTGCCACAACAGTTTCAGATTTATAGCCATAAAAAGGATCAGATTCAACCAAAGTAATTAACTCAGGATCGACAGAGAAATCATAATCCTTATCAGTAATAAAGATATGTGAAGTAGCAAAAGTAGGGTCATATTTCATTCTAGCATTCAAAGACTTTTCTTTAAGCTTAGCTAATAATTTCTTAAGATCAGATCTATCATTGCAAGCTAAGAAGTCTCTAGCAGTTTCTTCATCCATAACATAACCCTCAGGAACAACAGGCAATTCATATCTAGGGAGAGAATCCTCATCATCACTTTCATCAATATTATCAGTTTCAATAATTTCATTCTCTCTAACCCTAGCAAGTTGTTCATCAAGAAATTCACCTAGTGGCATAGTATTATCAAGCATAGAAGTAGTTTCATCATAAGTATCATGCAAAGCAGAAGTGGCATCATCAATAACATGCGACATATCAGAATGAATAGCAGGTGTAGGTGTCGCAAGTTTACTCAAAACAGAAGGTGAATCAAGTGCAGAGCTAGATGGCAGTTCCTTACCTCCCCTTGTAGTTGAGGGAAAAATCTTGGTTCTTTGATCTTTCAAGTTCTTCATAGTGATCAGCAGATATAAATCCCAAGTGACTCAAAGAATAGAGCTATGCTCCCCGACAACGGCGACAGAAAATAGTCTTGATAACCCACAAGTATAGGGGATCGCAACAGTTTTCGAGGGTAGAGTATTCTACCCAAATTTATTGATTCGACACAAGGGGAGCCAAAGAATATTCTCAAGTATTAGCAGCTGAGTTGTCAATTCAACCACACCTGGAAACTTAATATCCGCATGATACGTCTCCAACGTATCTATACTTTTTTATTGCTCCATGCTATTATATTATCTATTTTGGATGTTAATGGGCTTTATTTTACACTTTTATATCATTTTTGGGACTAACCTACTACCCGGAGGCCCAGCCCAAATTGCTGTTTTTTTTGCCTATTTTAGGGTTTCGCAGAAAAGGAATATCAAACGGAGTCCAAATGGAATGAAACCTTTAGGAACATGATTTTCTCAAGAAACGTGATCCAGGAGACTTGGAGTGGGCGTCAAGAAACAATCGAGGAATCCACGAGGCAGGGGGGCGCGCCTACCCCCGTGGGCATGCCCTCCACCCTCGTGGGCCCCTTGTTGCTCCACCGACGTACTTCTTCCTAATATATATATATATATATATATATATATATATATATATCCACGTACCCCCCAAACATCCAGGAGCACCACGAAAACCTAGTTCCACCGCCGCAACTTTCTGTACCCAAGAGATCCCATCTTGGGGCCTTTTCCGGAGCATCGCCGGAGGGGGCATTGATCACAGAGGGCCTCTACATCAACTCCAGGGCCTCTCTAGTGATGTGTGGGTAGTTTACTTCAGACCTATGGGTCCATAGTTATTAGCTAGATGGCTTCTTCTCTCTCTTTGGATCTCAATACAGTTCTCCTCGTTTCTCTTGGAGATCTATTCGATGTAATCTTCTTTTGCGGTGTGTTTGTCAAGATCCGATGAATTGTGGGTTTATGATAAAGTTTATCTATGAACAATATTTGAATTTCCTCTGAATTCTTTTATGTATGATTGGTTTATCTTTGCAAGTCTCTTCGAATTATTAGTTTGGTTTGGCCTACTAGATTGATCTTTCTTGCAATGGGATAAGTGCTTAGCTTTGGGTTCAATCTTGCGGTGCTCGATCCCAGTGATAGAAAGGGAAACAACACATATTGTATTGTTGCCATCGAGGATAAAAAGATGGGGTTTATATCATATTTCATAAGTTTATCCCTCTACATCATGTCATCTTACTTAAAGCATTACTCTGTTCTTATGAACTTAATACTCTAGATGCATGCTGGATAGCGGTCGATGTGTGGAGTAATAGTAGTAGATGCAGAATCATTTCGGTCTACTTGTCGCGGACGTGATGCCTATATACATGATCATGCCTAGATATTCTCATAACTATGCTCAATTCTATCAATTGCTCGACAATAATTCGTTTACCCACCGTAATACTTATGCTCTTGACAGAAGCCACTAGCGAAACCTATGGCCCCCGGGTCTATCTTCCATCATATTAATCTTCCAACACTTAGCTATTTCTATTGTCGTTTATTTTACTTTGCATCTTTATTTCTGTTTATCATAAAAATACCAAAAATATTATCTTATCATATCTACCAGATCTCACTCTCGTAAGTGACCATGAAGGGATTAACAACCCCTTTATCGCGTTGGTTGCGAGGTTCTTATTTGTTTGTGTAGGTGCATGGGACTCGAGTGTGATCTCCTACTGGATTGATACCTTGGTTCTCAGAAAATGAGGGAAATACTTACGCTACTTTACTGCATCACCCTTTACTCTTCAAGGGAAAACCAACGCAGTGCTCAAGAGGTAGCAAGAAGGATTTCCGGCGCCGTTGCTGGGGAGATTCGCGCCAAGCCAAGTCAAGATTTGACTCTCGACAACGAGCCATTTCTGGCACCGTTTCCGGGGAGATTCGCGTCAAGTGAAGTCAAGATTTGACTCCCAAAAATGAGCCATTTCTGGCACCATTGCCGGTGAGTCTACGCACAAGTCAAGACATACCAAGTACCCATCACAAACTCTTATCCCTCGCATTACATTGTTTGCCATTTGCCTCTCGTTTTCCTCTCCCCCACTTCACCCTTACCGTTTTATTCGCCCTCTCTTTTCCATTCGTCGCTTTCTTGCTTGCCTTGTCGTTATGGCTAGTCCTTTATCTACTCCTTTGTCTCCCGAGAATGAAGGTCTTAATTTTAAACAAAGTGAGGGAGAAAATCTAAAAGATGCTTGGTACAGAATTTGCAATGCGCAAAATAGATCTACTAGGAAGCAATGTACTTTCGTTCTTCTTCGCAATTTTATGTAGACATCACTCCTCAGAATAGATATATTCTTGATACCATCACCAGAGGAAATTTCTTGGGTAGCCATACTTTTGATTCTTATAATGCTATGATAGATTTGTTTGGTCCACCACCTCTTTTGGTTAATGGAACTATTTTAACTTTGGAACATGTGATGCAACGGCTTGAAATTATTGAGAATAAAGTTGCTATTGTAGAGTTGACTGAGAATTTGGATAGAAATATCCACAACCAAATTAACCAATATGGATCTTGTTGGGGAACGTAGTAATTTCAAAATTTTCCTACGCACACGCAAGATCATGGTGATGCATAGCAACGAGAGGGAGAGTGTGATCTACGTACCCTTGTAGATCGACAACGGAAGCGTTATGACAACGCGGTTGATGTAGTCGTACGTCTTCACGGCCCGACCGATCAAGCACCGAAACTACGGCACCTCCGAGTTTTAGCACACGTTCAGCTCGATGACGATCCCCGGACTCCGGTCCAGCAAAGTGTCGGGGAAGAGTTCCGTCAGCACGACGGCGTGGTGATGATCTTGATGTACTACTGTCGCAAGGCTTCGCCTAAGCACCGCTACAATATTATCGAGGACTATGGTGGCAGGGGGCGCCGCACACGGCTAAGAATAAGATCACGTGGATCAACTTGTGTCTATGGGGTGCCCCCTGCCCCTGTATATAAAGGATGGAGGAGGAGGAGGCCGGCCAAGGCTAGGTGCGGCCAGGATGTGGAATCCTACTAGGACTCCAAGTCCTAGTAGGAGTCCACCAAGAGGGGAGGAAGGGAGAAGGAAGTGGAGGAGAAGGAAAGGTGGTCGGCCCCCTTTTCCCTAGTCCAATTCGGACTAGAGGGGAGGGGGGCGCAGCAGACCCTTTCTCCTCTTCCCACTAAAGCCCATTAAGGCCCAATACTTCTCCCAGCGAATTCCCGTAACTCTCCGGTACTCCGAAAAAAATACCCGAATCACTCGGAACCTTTCAGATGTCCGAATATAGTCGTCCAATATATCGATCTTTACGTCTCGACCATTTCAAGACTCCTCGTCAAGTCCCCGATCTCATCCGGGACTCCGAACTCCTTCGGTACATCAAAACTCATAAACTCATAATATAACTGTCATCGAAACCTTAAGCGTGCGGACCCTACGGGTTCGAGAACAATGTAGACATGACTGAGACACATCTCCGGTCAATAACCAATAGCGGGACCTGGATGCCCATATTGGCTCCTACATATTCTACGAAGATCTTTATCGGTCATACCGCATAACAACATACGTTGTTCCCTTTGTCATCGGTATGTTACTTGCCCGAGATTCGATCGTCGGTATCCAATACCTAGTTCAATCTCGTCACCAACAAGTCTCTTTACTTGTTCCATAATACATCATCCCGCAACTAACTCATTAGTTGCAATGCTTGCAAGGCTTAAGTGATGTGCATTACCGAGAGGGCCCAGAGATACCTCTCCGACGATCGGAGTGACAAATCCTAATCTCGAAATACGCCAACCCAACATGTACCTTTGGAGACACCTGTAGAGCTCCTTTATAATCACCCAGTTACGTTGTGACGTTTGGTAGCACACAAAGTGTTCCTCCGGCAAACGGGAGTTGCATAATCTCATAGTCATAGGAACATGTATAAGTCATGAAGAAAGCAATAGCAACATACTAAATGATCGGGTGCTAAGCTAATAGAATGGGTCATGTCAATCAGATCATTCAACTAATGAAGTGATCCCGTTAATCAAATGACAACTCTTTGTCCATGGTTAGGAAACATAACCATATTTGATTAACAAGCTAGTCAAGTAGAGGCATACTAGTGACACTCTGTTTGTCTATGTATTCACACATGTATTATGTTTCCGGTTAATACAATTCTAGCATGAATAATAAACTTTTATCATGATATAAGGAAATAAATAATAACTTTATTATTGCCTCTAGGGCATATTTCCTTCAGTCTCCCACTTGCACTAGAGTCAATAATCTAGTTCACATCGCTATGTGATTAACACCAATAGTTCACATCTTTATGTGATTGGTTCACATCTCCATGTGACTAACACCCAAAGGGTTTACTAGATTCAATAATCTAGTTCACATCGCTATGTGATTAACACCCAAAGAGTGATCATGTTTTTCTTGTGACAGAAATTTAGTCAACGGCCATATTCAGATCCGTATGTATTTTGCAAAATTCTATGTCTACAATGCTCTGCACGGAGCTACTCTAGCTAATTGCTCCCACTTTCAATATGTATCCAGATTGAGACTTAGAATCATCTGGATCAGTGTCAAAAACTTGCATCGACGTAACCCTTTACGACGAACCTTTTTGTCACGTCCATAATCGAGAAACATATCCTTATTTCACTAAGGATAATTCTGACCGCTGTCCAGTGATCTACTCCTAGATCACTATTGTACTCCCTTGCCAAATCAGTGCAGGGTATACAATAGATCTGGTACACAGCATGACATACTTTATAGAACCTATGGCCAAGGCATAGGGAATGACTTTCATTCTCTTTCTATCTTCTGCCGTGGTCGGGCTTTGAGTCTTACTCAACTTCACACCTTGTAATACAGGCAAGAACTCTTTCTTTGACTGCCCCATTTTGAACTACTTCAAAATCTTGTCAAGGTATGTACTCATTGAAAAAACTTATCAAGCGTCTTGATCTATCTCTATAGATCTTGAAGCTCAATATGTAAGCAGCTTCACCGAAGTCTTTCTTTGAAAAACTCCTTTCAAACACTCCTTTATGCTTTACAGAATAATTCTACATTATTTCCGATCAACAATATGTCATTCACATATACTTATCAGAAATGCTGTAGTGCTCCCACTCACTTTCTTGTAAATACCGGCTTCACCGCAAGTCTGTATAAAACTATATGCTTTGATCAACTCATCAAAGCGTATATTCCAACTCCGAGATGCTTGCACCAGTCCACAGATGGATCGCTGGAGTTTGCACATTTTGTTAGCACCTTCCGGATTGACAAAACCTTCTGGTTGCATCATATACAACTCTTTTTTAATAAATCCATTAAGGAATGCAGTTTTGTTTATCCATTTGCCAGATTTCATAAAATGCGGCAATTACTAACATGATTCGGACAGACTCAAGCATAGATACGAGTGAGAAGCTCTCATCGTAGTCAACACCTTGAACTTGTCGAAAACCTTTTGCGACAATTCTAGCTTTGTAGATAGTAGCACTACTATCAGCGTCTGTTTTCCTCTTGAAGATCCATTTATTCTCAATTGCTTGCCGATCATCGAGCAAGTCAACCAAAGTCCAAACTTTGTTCTCATACATGGATCATATCTCAGATTTCATGGCTTTAAACCATTTTGCGGAATCTGGGCTCATCATCGCTTCCTCATAGTTCGTAGGTTCGTCATGATCAAGTAACATGACCTCCAGAACAGGATTACCATACCACACTGGTGCGGATCTCACTCTGGTTTACCTATGAGATTCGGTAGTAACTTGATCTGAAGTTACATGATCATCATCATTAGCTTCCTTACTAATTGGTGTAGTAGTCACAAGAACAGATTTTTTGTGATGAACTACTTTCCAATAAGGGAGAAGGTACAATTACCTTATCAAGTTTTCTACTTTTCTCCCACTCACTTCTTTCGAGAGAAACTCCTTCTCTAGAAAAGATCCATTCTTAGCAACGAATGTCTTGCCTTCGGATCTGTGATAGAAGGTGTACCCAACTATCTCCTTTGGGTATCCTATGAAGACATATTTCTTCGATTTGAGTTTGAGCTTATCAAGATGAAACTTTTTCACATAAGCATCGCAACTCCAAACTTTAAGAAACGATAGCTTAGGTTTCTTGCTAAACCATAGTTCATATAGTGTCGTCTCAACGGATTTAGATGGTGCCCTATTTAACGTGAATGCAGCTGTCTCTAATGCATAACCCCAAAACGATAGTGGTAAATCCGCAAGAGACATCATAGATTGCACCATATCTAATAAAGTATGGTTACGATGTTTGGACACACCATTACACTGTGGTGTTCCAGGTGGCGTGAGTAGTGAAACTATTTCACATTGTTTTAACTGAAGGCCAAACTCGTAACTCAAATATTTTACCTCTGCGATCATATCGTAGAAACTTTTATTTTCTTGTTACGATGATTCTCCACTCCACTCTGAAATTCTTTGAACTTTTCAAATGTTTCAGACTTGTGTTTCATCAAGTAGATATACTCATATCTGCTCAAATCATCTGTGAAGGTCAGAAAATAATGATACTTGCCACGAGCCTCAACACTCATCGGATCGCATACATCAGTATGTATTATTTCTAATAAGTTAGTTGCTTGCTCTATTGTTCCGGAGAATGGAGTCTTAGTCATCCTGCCCATGAGGCATGGTTCGCAAGCATCAAGTGATTCAAAAAGCCCATCAACATGGAGTTTCTTCATGCGCTTTACACCAATATGACCTAAACGGCAGTGCCACAAATAAGTTGCACTTATCATTATTAACTTTGCATCTTTTGGTTTCAATATTATGAATATGTGTATCACTACGATCGAGATCCAATGAACCATTTTCATTGGGTGTGTAACCATATAAGGTTTTATTCATGTAAACAGAACAACAATTGTTCTCTAACTTAAATGAATAACTGTATTGCAATGAACATGATCAAATCATATTCATGCTCAACGCAAACACCAAATAACACTTATTTAGTTTTAACACTAATCCCGAAAGTATAGGGAGAGTGCGATGATGATCATATCAATCTTGGAACTACTTGCAACACACATCGTCACCTCGACTTTTACTAGTTTCTGTTTATTCTGCAACTCCCGTTTCGAGTTACTACTCTTAGCAACTGAACCAGTATCAAATACTGAGGGGTTGCTATAAACACTTGTAAAGTACACATCAATAACATGTATATCAAATATACTTATGTTCACTTTGCCATCCTTCTTATCCACCAATCACTTGGGGTAGTTCCGCTTTCAGTGACCAGTCCCTTTGCAGTAGAAGCACTTAGTCTCAGGCTTAGGACTAGACTTGGGCTTCTTCACTTGAGCAGCAACTTGCTTGCCGTTCTTCTTGAAGTTCCCCTTCTTCCCTTTGCCCTTTTCTTGAAACTAGTGATCTTGTCAACCATCAACACTTGATGTTTTTCTTGATTTCTACCTTCATTGATTTCAGCATCACGAAGAGCTTGGGAGTTGTTTCCGTTATCCCTTGCATATTATAGTTCATCACGAAGTTCTACTAACTTGGTGATGGTGACTAGAGAATTCTGTCAATCACTATCTTATCTGGAAGATTAACTCCCACTTGATTCAAGCGATTGTAGTACCCAGACAATCTGAGCACATGCTCACTAGTTGAGCGATTCTCCTCCATCTTTTAGCTATAGAACTTGTTGGAGACTTCATATCTCTCAACTCGGGTATTTGCTTGAAATATTAACTTCAATACCTGGAACATCTCATATGGTCCATGACGTTCAAAACGTCTTTGAAGTCCCGATTCTAAGCCGTTAAGCATGGTGCACTAAACTATCAAGTAGTCATCATATTTAGCTAGCCAAACGTTCATAACGTCAGCATCTGCTCCTGCAATAGGTCTATCACCTAGCGGTGCATCAAGGACATAATTCCTCTATGCAGCAATGAGGATAAACCTTAGATCACGGATCCAATCCGCATCATTGCTACTAACATCTTTCAACACAATTTTCTCTAAGAACATATCAAAATAAACACAGGGAAGCAACAATGCGAGCTATTGATCTACAACATAATTTGCAAAATACTACCAGGACTAAGTTCATGATAAATTTAAGTTCAATTTAATCATATTACTTAAGAACTCCCACTTAGATAGACATCCCTCTAATCCTCTAAGTGATCACGTGATCCAAATCAACTAAACCATGTCCGATCATCACGTGAGATGGAGTAGTTTCATTGGTGAACATCACTATGTTGATCATATCTACTATATGATTCACGCTCGACCTTTCGGCCTCCGTGTTCCGAGGCCATATCTGTATATGCTTGGATCGTCAAGTATAACCTGAGTATTCCGCGTGTGCAACTATTTTGCACCCATTGTATTTGAACATAGAGCCTATCACACCCGATCATCACGTGGTGTCTCAGCACGAAGAACTTTCGCAACGGTGCATACTCAGGGAGAACACTTCTTGATAATTAGTGAGAGATCATCTTATAATGCTACCGTCAATCAAAGCAAGATAAGATGCATAAAAGATAAACGTCACATGCAATCAATATAAGTGATATGATATGGCCATCATCATCTTGTGCCTGTGATCTCCATCTCCGAAGCACCGTCATGATCACCATCGTCACCGGCGCGACACCTTGATCTCCATCGTAGCATCGTTGTCGTTTCGCCAATCTTATGCTTCCACGACTATCGCTACCGCTTAGTGATAAAGTAAAGCATTACATCGCGATTGCATTGCATACAATAAAGCGACAACCATATGGCTCCTGCCAGTTGCCGATAACTCGGTTACAAAACATGATCATCTCATACAATAAAATTTAGCATCATGTCTTGGCCATATCACATCACAACATGCCCTGCAAAAACAAGTTAGACGTCCTCTACTTTGTTGTTGCAAGTTTTACGTGGCTGCTACGGGCTTAAGCAAGAACCAATCTCACCTACGCATCAAAACCACCACGATAGTTTGTCAATTTGACTCTGTTTTAACCTTCGCAAGGACCGGGCGTAGCCACACTCTGTTCAACTAAAGTTGAAGAAATAGTCACCCGCAAGCCACCTGTGTGCAAAGCACGTCGGGAGAACCGGTCTCGCGTAAGCGTACGCGTAATGTCGTTTCGGGCCGCTTCATCCAACAATACCGCCGAACCAAAGTATGACATGCTGGTAGGCAGTATGACTTATATCGCCCACAACTCACTTGTGTTCTACTCGTGCATATAACATCAAACCATAAAACCTAGGCTCGGATGCCACTGTTGGGGAACGTAGTAATTTCAAAATTTTCCTACGCACACGCAAGATCATGATGATGCATAGCAACGAGAGGGAGAGTGTGATCTACGTACCCTTGTAGATCGACAGCGGAAGCGTTATGACAACGCGGTTGATGTAGTCGTACATCTTCACGGCCCAACCGATCAAGCACCGAAACTACGGCACCTCCGAGTTTTAGCACACGTTCAGCTCGATGACGATCCCCGGACTCCGATCCAGCAAAGTGTCGGGGAAGAGTTCCGTCAGCACGACGGCGTGGTGACGATCTTGATGTACTACTATCGCAGGGCTTCGCCTAAGCACCTCTACAATATTATCGAGGACTATGGTGGCAGGGGGCGCCGCACACGGCTAAGAATAAAATCATGTGGATCAACTTGTGTCTATGGGGTGCCCCCTACCCCTGTATATAAAGGATGGAGGAGGAGGAGGAGGCCGGCCAAGGCTAGGTGCGGCCAGGATGTGGAGTCCTACTAGGACTCCAAGTCCTAGTAGGAGTCCACCAAGAGGGGAGGAAGGGAGAAGGAAGTGGAGGAGAAGGAAAGGTGGCCGGCCCCCTTTTCCCTAGTCCAATTCGGACTAGAGGGGAGGGGGGGGGGCGCAGCAGGCCCTTTCTCCTCTTCCCACTAAAGCCCATTAAGGCCCAATACTTCTCCCGGCGAATTCCCGTAACTCTCCGGTACTCCGAAAAATACCCGAATCACTCGAAACCTTTCCGATGTCCGAATATAGTCATCCAATATATCGATCTTTACGTCTCAACCATTTCGAGACTCCTCGTCATGTCCCCGATCTCATCCGGGACTCCGAACTCCTTCGGTACATCAAAACTCATAAACTCATAATATAACTGTCATCGAAACCTTAAGCGTGCGAACCCTACGGGTTCGAGAACAATGCAGACATGACCGAGACACGTCTCCGGTCAATAACCAATAGCGGGACCTGGATGCCCATATTGGCTCCTACATATTTTACGAAGATCTTTATCGGTCAGACCGCATAACAACATACGTTGTTCCCTTTGTCATCGGTATGTTACTTGCCCGAGATTCGATCATCGGTATCCAATACCTAGTTCAATCTCGTCACCGACAAGTCTCTTAACTCGTTCCGTAATACATCATCCTGCAACTAACTCATTAGTTGCAATGCTTGCAATGCTTAAGTGATGTGCATAACCGAGAGGGCCCAGAGATACCTCTCCGACGATCGGAGTGACAAATCCTAATCTCGAAATACGCCAACCCAACATGTACCTTTGGAGACACCTGTAGAGCTCCTTTATAATCATCCAGTTACGTTGTGACGTTTGGTAGCACACAAAGTGTTCCTCCGGCAAACGGGAGTTGCATAATCTCATAGTCGTAGGAACATGTATAAGTCATGAAGAAAGCAATAGCAACATACTAAACGACCGGGTGCTAAGCTAATGGAATGGGTCATGTCAATCAGATCATTCAACTAATGAAGTGATCCCGTTAATCAAATGACAACTCTTTGTCCATGGTTAGGAAGCATAACCATCTTTGATTAACGAGCTAGTCAAGTAGAGGCATACTAGTGACACTCTGTTTGTCTATGTATTCACACATGTATTATGTTTCCGGTTAATACAATTCTAGCATGAATAATAAACTTTTATCATGATATAAGGAAATAAATAATAACTTTATTATTGCCTCTAGGGCATATTTCCTTCAGATCTAAGGTGGGATTACTCTGATTTTTTTAAGGAAAAAGAACCCATAATTAATGAAAGAATAGATCAAGATTCTACTAGAATCGATAAACTTGAGGGAATTATCACCAACTTGGGGTCCGCCTTTTCTTCCATTAAAAATACTACAAATCCTCCTACTAAAATTGCCTAGCTTGTTTATGTTCCTAAAAATAAGGGTGAATCCTCTAGTAAGGAAATTGCGGATTTAAAATCAAGAAGTGTTCATCCCATTCTTTTTGCTATCATTAAGGAACCGTTTGCTACAAATGATTTTCTTGATTTCATGCCTAGGAGTTTGATAATTAATAAAAAGAAATAAACTCCTAAGGGTTATAGGTGTCTTATTGAAGAATTACCTACCAAAGATGGCAATACCTAGATCTACCCTTGCTTTTATGCCTACCTAGGGGCGTTAAACGATAGCGCTTGTTGGGAGGCAACTCAATTTTATTTTTTATTCCTTGCTTTTTGCTCCTGTTTAGTAATAAATAATTTATCTAGCCTCTGATTTGGTTGTGTTTTTTGTGTTTAATTAGTGTTTGTGCCAAGTAGAACCGTTGGGAAGACTTGGGGAAAGTCTTTTTGATCTTGCTGTAAAAAAACAGAAACTTTAGCGCTCACGAGAATTGCTTCCATTTTTATTTGTGAAGTGCTATGTAGTTAATTCTTTTTGAATATGATTAATAGATAAATTCCTCACGTCCAACAATTTATTTTAGAATTTTTGGGGTTCCAGAAGTTTGCGTTAGCTACAGATTACTACAGACTGTTCTGTTTTTGACAGATTCTGTTTTTCTTGTGTTGTTTGCTTATTTTGATGAATCTACGGCTAGTAAAAGAGTTTATAAACCATAGAGAAGTTGGAATAAAGTAGATTTAACACAAATATAAATCAAGAATGAGTTCATTACAGTACCTTGAAGTGGTGTTTTGTTTTCTTTCGCTAACGGAGCTCACGAGATTTTCTATTTTCTATTTTGAGTTTTGTGTTGTGAAGTTTTCAAGTTTTGGGTAAAGATTTGATGGATTATGGAACAAGGAGTGGCAAGAGTCTAAGCTTGGGGATGACCATGGCACCCCAAGGTAAAACTCAAGGACACCAAAAAGCCTAAGCTTGGGGATGCCCCGGAAGGCATCCCCTCTTTCGTCTTCGTCTATCGGTAACTTTACTTGGAGCTATATTTTTATTCACCACATGATATGTGTTTTTCTTGGAGCATCTTGTATGATTTGAGTCCTTGATTTTTAGTTTAACACAATCATCCTTGCTGTACACACCTTTTGAGAGAGACTCACATGATTTGAAATTTATTAAAATACTCTGTGTGCTTCACTTATATCTTTTGAGCTATATAGTTTTTGCTCTAGTTCTTCACTTATATCTTTTAGAGCACGGCGGTGGTTTTATTTTATAGAAATAATTGATCTCTCATGCTTCACTTATATTATTTTGAGAGTCCTTTAGAACAAAATGGAAATTTTCTTTTAGGAATAATATAAGAACTTTCATACAAGTGCATTGAATACTATGAGAAGTTTGATACTTGATAATTGTTTTGAGATATGGAGATGGTGATATTAGAGTCATGCTAGTTGAGTAGTTGTGAATTTGAGAAATACTTGTGTTGAAGTTTGTGATTCCTGTAGCATGCACGTATGGTGAACCATTATGTGATGAAGTCGGAGCATGATTTATTTATTGATTGTCTTCCTTATG
Organism: Triticum monococcum; assembly: GCA_034509565.1. Classification (NCBI taxonomy): domain Eukaryota; kingdom Viridiplantae; phylum Streptophyta; class Magnoliopsida; order Poales; family Poaceae; genus Triticum; species Triticum monococcum. The sequence continues at coordinate 485,614,920 of CM067843.1, forward strand.
AGTGGCGGTCGGGGACGAGCGATGGTCTTTTCCTACCAATCTATCCCCCTAGGAGCATGCGTGTAATACTTTGTTTCGATAACTAATAGATTTTTGCAATAAGTATGTGAGTTCTTTATGACTAATGTTGAGTCCATGGATTATACGTACTCTCACCCTTCCACCATTGCTAGCCTCTCTAGTATCATACAACTTTCACTGGTACCTTAAACCCACCCTATACCTTCGTCAAAACAGCCACCATACCTACCTATTATGGCATTTCCATAGCCATTCCGAGATATATTGCCATGCAACTTTCCACCGTTCCGTTATTATGACACGCTTCATCATTGTCATATTGCTTGCATGATCATGTAGTTGACATTGTATTTGTGGCAAAGCCACCGTTCATAATTTCATACATGTAACTCATGCATCATTGCACATCCCTGTACACTGCCGGAGGCATTCACATAGAGTCATATTTTGTTCTAAGTATCGAATTGTAATTCTTGAGTTGTAAGTAAATAAAGTGTGATGATCATCATTATTAGAGCATTGTCCCAAGTGAGGAAAGGATGCTGGATACTATGATTCCCCCACAAGTCGGGATGAGACTCTAGACGAAAAATAAAAAAGTAGAAAAGAGGCCAAAAAGAAAAAAAGAAAGAAGGCCCAAATAAAAAAATGAGAGAAAAAGAGAGAAGGGACAATGCTACTATCCTTTTTCCACACTTGTGCTTCAAAGTAGCACCATGATCTTCATGATAGAGAGTCTCATATGACATAACTTTCATATACTAGTGGGAATTTTTCATTATAGAACTTGGCTTGTATATTCCAATAATGGGCTTCCTCAAAATACCCTAGATCTTCATGAGCAAGCGAGTTGGATGCACACCCACTTAGTTTCTTTTGAGCTTTCATATACTTATAGCTCTAGTGCATCCGTTGCATGGCAATCCCTACTCACTCACATTGATATCTATTGATGAGCAACTCCATAGCCCGTTGATATGCCTAGTTGATGTGAGACTATCTTCTCCTTTTTTGCCTTCTCCACAACCACCATTCTATTCCACATATAGTGCTATGTCCATGGCTCACGCTCATATATTGTGTGAAGATTGAAAAAGTTTGAGAACATCAAAAGTATGAAACAATTGTTTGGCTTGTCATCGGGGTTGTGCATGATTTAAATATTTTGTGTGGTGAAGATAGAGCATAGCCAGACTATATGATTTTGTAGGGATAACTTTCTTTGGCCATGTTATTTTGAGAAGACATAATTTCTTAGTTAGTATGCTTGAAGTATTATTATTTTTATGTCAATATTAAACTTTTATCTTGAATCTTTTGGATCTGAACATTCATGCCACAATAAAGAAAAATTACATTGAGAAATATGTTAGAAAGCATTCCACATCAAAAATTCTTCTTTTATCATTTACCTACTTGAGGACGAGCAGGAATTAAGCTTGGGGATCCTTGATACGTCTCCAACGTATATATAATTTTTTATTGCTCCATGCTATTATATTATCTATTTTGGATGTTAATGGGCTTTATTTTACACTTTTATATCATTTTTGGGACTAACCTACTAACCGGAGGCCCATCCCAAATTGCTGTTTTTTTGCCTATTTTAGGGTTTCATAGAAAAGGAATATCAAACGGAGTCCAAACAGAATGAAACCTTCGGGAACATGATTTTCTCAACAAACGTGATCCAGGAGACTTGGAGTGGGCGTCAAGAAACAATCAAGGAAGCAACGAGGCAGGGGGCGCGCCTACCCCCCTGGGCGCGCCCTCCACCCTCGTGGACCCCTTGTTGCTCCACCGACATATTTCTTCCTCCTACATATATCCATGTACCCCCCAAACATCCAGGAGCACCACAAAAACCTAATTCCACCGCCGCAACCTTCTGTACCCGAGAGATCCCATCTTGGGGCCTTTTCCGAAGCTCCGCCGGAGGGGGCATTGATCACGGAGGGCCTCTACATCAACTCCATGGACTCTCCGGTGATGTGTGAGTAGTTTACTTCAGACCTATGGGTCCATAGTTATTAGCTAGATGGCATCTTCTCTCTCTTTGGATCTCAATACAAAGTTCTCCTCGTTTCTCTTGGAGATCTATTCGATGTAATCTTCTTTTGCTGTGTGTTTGTATAGATCCAATGAATTGTGGGTTTATGATAAAGTTTATCTATGAACAATATTTGAATCTCCTCTGAATTCTTTTATGTATGATTGGTTTATCTTTGCAAGTCTCTTCGAATTATCATTTTGGTTTGGCCTACTAGATTGATCTTTCTTGCAATGGGAGAAGTGCTTAGCTTTGGGTTCAATCTTGCGGTGCTCGATCCCTGTGACAGAAAGGGAAACGACACGTATTGTATTGTATTGTATTGTTGCCATCGAGGATAAAAAGATGGGGTTTATATCATATTGCATGAGTTTATCCCTCTACATCATGTCATCTTACTTAAAGCATTACTCTGTTCTTATGAACTTAATACTCTAGATGCACGCTGGATAGCGGTCGATGTGTGGAGTAATGGTAGTAGATGCAGAATTGTGTCAGTCTACTTGTCGCGGATGTGGTGCCTATATACATGATCATGCCTAGATATTCTCATAACTATGCTCAATTCTATCAATTGCTCGACAGTAATTCGTTTACCCACCGTAATACTTATGCTCTTGAGAGAAGCCACTAGGGAAACCTATGGCCCCCGGGTCTATCTTCCATCACATTAATCTTCCAACACTTAGCTATTTCTACTGCCGTTTATTTTACTTTGCATCTTTATTTCTCTTTATCATAAAAATACCAAAAATATTATCTTATCATAACTATCAGATCTCACTCTTGTAAGTGACCATGAAGGGATTGACAACCCCTTTATCGCATTGGTTGCGAGGTTCTTATTTGTTTGTGCAGGTGCGTGGGACTCGAGCATGATCTCCTACTGGATTGATACCTTGGTTCTCAAAAACTAAGGGAAATACTTACGCTACTTTACTTCATCACCCTTTCCTCTTCAAGGGAAAATCAACATAGTGCTCAAGAGATAGCAAGAAGGATTTCTGGGGCCGTTGCCAGGGAGATTCGTGCCAAGCCAAGTCAAGATTTGACTCTCGACAATGAGCCATTTCTGGCGCCGTTGCCGGGGAGATTCGCGCCAAGTCAAGTCAAGATTTGACTCCCGACCTCTGTTGGAAAAGGCAGTGCCTAGGAGGCTCTTAGGCACGCCTAGGCGCTAGGCAATGGACAAACACCTCGCCTAGGCCATAAATGGAGGTCTAGGTAGGGCAAGCAAGGAATTGCCTACCCAAGCGAGAAGTCATGCCACATACTGCACTGATGTGCCAAATAGGTCACATTCCAATGGTAGTAGATGTTAATTAACTTATTTATATGCCCTAAACTAATATCAACACCCATATAATAATCACAAATACACTATGAGTAAAAACTATATTACCGCCTAGGCCGTGCCTAGGGCGCTTAGGCACCGCCTAGGCACTAGGCGAAGGCCAACTGCCTCGCTTACGCCTACCGCTTTTTCCAACCTTACTCCCGACAATGAGCCATTTCTGGCACTGTTGCCGGGGAGTCTACGCACAAGTCAAGACATACCTAGTACCCATCACAAAATCTTATCCCTCGCATTACATTATTTGCCATTTGCCTCTCGTTTTCCTCTCGCCCACTTCATCCTTGCCGTTTTATTCGCCCACTCTTTTCCATTTGTCGCTTTCTTGCTTGCCTTGTCGTTATGGCTAGTCCTTTATCTACTCCTTTGTCTCCCGAGAATGAAGGTCTTAATTTTAAACAAAGTGAGGGAGAAAATCTAAAAGATGCTTGGTACAGAATTTGCTGATGGAATTACTCACGCACGGCAGTGAGCATCATGAAATTGGTGATGGAGGAAGGTCAGTGATGACGATGGCGACGGATTCCCCTCTCCGGAGCCCCGAACAGACTCCAGATCCGCCCTCTCGAGAGAGATTAGGGCTTGGTGGTGGATCCATGTCGTAAAACATGATGAATCCTTCTCTCCTATTTTTTCTCCAGTATTTTTATATATTCCAAAAATAATCTCCGTTGATTTCCAGGTCATTCCAAGAACTTTTATTTCTGCACAAAAATAACACCATGGCAATTCTGCTAAAAACATCGTCAGTCCGGGTTAGTTCCATTCAAATCATGCAAGTTAGAGTCCAAAACAAGGGCAAAAGTGTTTGGAAAAGTAGATACGACGGAGACGTATGATTGCATAATCTCATAGTTTGAGGAACATGTATAAGTCATGAAGAAAGCAATAGCAGAAAAAACTAAACGATCATTATGCTAAGCTAATGGATGGGTCTTGTCCATCACATCATTCTATAATGATGTGATCCCGTTCATCAAATGACAACACATGTCTATGGCTAGGAAACTTAACCATCTTTGATTAACGAGCTGGTCAAGTAGAGGCATACTAGGGACACTCTGTTTGTCTATGTATTCACACATGTACTAAGTTTCTGGTTAATACAATTCTAGCATGAATAATAAACATTTATCATGATATAAGGAAATATAAATAACAACTTTATTATTGCCTCTAGGGCATATTTCCTTCAGTCGATGTGATCACCGTCGGCACGCTACGTCTACATCTACCGCCGGGATTAGTTTTAGACCTAAATAATTGTTATTTGGTGCTGCGTTGAGCATGAACATTATATCTGGATCTGGTTTGATGTGGGACGGTTATTCATTTAAATCAGAGAATAATGGTTGTTCTATTTATATGAGTAATATCTTTTATGGTCATGCACCCTTGATGAGTTGTCTATTTTTGTTGAATCTCGATTGTAGTGATACACATATTCATAATATTGAAGCCAAAATATGCAAGGTTAATAATGATAGTGCAACTTATTTGTGGCACTGCCATATAGGTCATATTGGTGTAAAGTGCATGAAGAAACTCCATGCTGATGGGCTTTTGGAATCACTTGATGCTTGCGAACCATGCCTCATGGGCAAGATGACTAAGACTCTGTTCTCCGGAACAACGGAGAGAGCAACTGACTTATTGGAAATAATACATACTGATGTATGTGGTCCGATGAGTGTTGAGGCTCGTGGCGGGTATCATTATTTTCTGACCTTCACAGATGATTTGAGCAGATATGGGTATATCTACTTGATGAAACGTAAGTTTGAAACATTTGAAAAGTTCAAGGAATTTCAGAGTGAAGTGGAAGATCATCCTAACAAGAAAATAAAGTTTCTACGATATGACCGTGGAGGTGAATATTTGAGTTATGAGTTTGGTCTTTATTTGAAACAATGTGGAATAGTTTCGCAACTCATGCCACTTGGAACACCAGATTGTAATGGTGTGTCCGAACGTCGTAACCATACTTTATTAGATATGGTGCGATCTATGATGTCTCTTACTGATTTACCGCTATCATTTTGTGGTTATGCTTTAGAGACGGATGCATTCACGTTAAATAGGGCACCATCTAAATCCGTTGAGACGACACCATATGAGTTGTGGTTTGGAAAGAAACCTAAGCTGTCATTTCTTAAAGTTTGGGGCTGCGATGCTTATGTGAAAAAGCTTCAACCTGATAAGCTCAAACCGAAATTGGAGAAATGTGTCTTCATAGGATACCCAAAGGAGACTGTTTGGTACACCTTCCATCACAAATCCGAAGGCAAGATATTCGTTCCTAAGAATGGATCCTTTCTAGAGAAGGAATTTCTCTCGAAAGAAGTGAGTGGGAGGAAAGTAGAACTTGATGAGGTAATTGTACCTTCTCCCGAATTGGAAAGTAATTCATCACAGAAATCAGTTCCTGTGATTCCTACACCAATCAGTGAGGAAGCTAATGATGATGATCATGAAACTTCCGATCAAGTTACTACCGAACCTCTTAGGTCAAGCAGTGTACGATCCGCACCAGAGTGGTACAGTAATCCTGTTCTGGAGGTCATGTTACTTGACCATGACGAACCTACGAACTATGAGGAAGCGATGATGAGCCTAGATTCCGTGAAATGGCTTGAGGCTATGAAATGTGAGATGGGATCCATGTATGAGAACAAAGTGTGGACTTTGGTTGACTTGCCCGATGATCGGCAAACCATAGAGAATAAATGGATCTTCAAGAAAAAGACCGATGCTGACGGTAATATTACTGTCTACAAAGCTCGACTTGTTGCGAATGGTTTTCGACAAGTTCAAGGAGTTGACTACGATGAGACCTTCTCACCCGTAGAGATGCTTAAGTCTGTCCGAATCATGTTAGCAATTGCCGCATTTTATGATTATGGAATTTGGCAAATGGATGTCAAAACTGTATTCCTTAATGGATATCTTAAAGAAGAGTTGTATATGATGCAACCAGAAGGTTTTGTCGATCCTAAAGGTGCTAACAAAGTGTGCAAGCTCAAGTGATCCATTTATGGACTGGTGCAAGCCTCTCGGAGTTGGAATATACGCTTTGATAGTGTGATCAAAGCATATGGTTTTATACAGAGTTTTGGAGAAGCCTGTATTTACAAGAAAGTGAGTGGGAGCTCTGTAGCATTTCTAATATTATATGTGGATGACATATTGTTGATTAGAAATAATACAAAATTTCTCGATAGCATAAAAGGATACTTGAATAAGAATTTTTTCAATGAAAGACCTCGGTGAAGCTGCTTATATATTGGGCATCAAGATCTATAGAGATAGATCAAGGCGCTTAATTGGACTTTCACAAAGCAGATACCTTGATAAAGTTTTGAAGAAGTTCAAAATGGATCTGTCAAAGAAAGGGTTCTTGCCTGTGTTACAAGGTGTGAAGTTGAGTTAGACTCAATTCCCGACCACTGCAAAAGATAGAGAGAAAATGAAAGTCATTCCCTATGCCTCAGCCATAGGTTCTATCATGTATGCAATGTTGTGTACCAGACCCGATGTGTGCATTGCTATAAGTTTAGCAGGGACGTACCAAAGTAATCCAGGAGTGGATCACTAGACAACGGTCAAGAACATCCTAAAATAGTCTAAGGATATGTTTGTAGTTTATGAGGTGACAAAGAGCTCGTCGTAAACGGTTACGTTGATGCATGCTTTGACACTGATCTGGACGACTCTAAGTCACAAACCGGATACGTATTTATATTGAATGGTGGAGCTGTCAGTTGGTGTAGTTCCAAGCAAAGCGTCGTGGCAGGATCTACGTGTGAAGCGGAGTACATAGCTGCTTCGGAAGCAGCAAACGAAGGAGTCTGGATGAATGAGTTCATATCCGATCTAGGTGTAATACCTAGTGCATTAGGTCGAATGAAAATATTTTGTGACAATACTGGAGCAGTTTCCTTGGCAAAGGAATCCTGATTTCACAAGAGAATCAAACACATCAAGAGACCCTTCAATTCCATCCGCGATCAAGTCAAGGAGGGAGACATAGAGATTTGCAAGATACATACGGATCTGAATGTTGCAGACCCGTTGACTAAGCCTCTCTCACGAGCAAAACTTGATTGATACATCTCCATCGTATATACTTTTCCAAACACTTTTGACCTTGTTTTGGACTCTAACTTGCATGATTCAAGTGGAACTAACCCGGACTGACGCTGTTTTCAGCAGAATTGCCATGGTGTTATTTTTGTGTAGAAATAAAAGTTCTCAGAATGACCTGAAACTTCATGGAGAATATTTTTGGGATATATAAAAAATACTGGCGAAAGAATCAACGTCAGGGGGCCCACACCCTGTCCACGAGGGTGGGGGGGAGCCCCCCTGTCTTGTGGGCCCCCTATGCTCCACCGACCTCAACTCCAACTCTATATATTCATGTTCGGGGAGAAAAAATCAAAGAGAAGGATTCATCGCGTTTTACGATACGGAGCCACCGCCAAGCCCTAATCTCTCTCGGGAGGGCTGATCTGGAGTCCGTCCGGGGCTCCGGAGAGGGGAATTCGTCGCCATCGTCATCATCAACCTTCCTCCATCATCAATTTCATGATGCTCACCGCCGTGCGTGAGTAATTCCATCGCAGGCTTGCTGGACGGTGATGGTTTGGATGAGATTTATCATGTAATCGAGTTAGTTTTGTTAGGGTTTGATCCCTAGTATCCATTATTTTTTGAGATTGATGTTGTTATGACTTTGCTATGCTTAATGCTTGTCACTAGGGCCCTAGTGCCATGATTTCAGATCTGAACCTATTATGTTTCCATGAATACATGTGAGTTCTTGATCCTATTTTGCAAGTCTATAGTCACCTACTATGTGTTATGATCCGGTAACCCCGAAGTGACAATAATCGGGACCACTCCCGGTGATGATCGTAGTTTGAGGAGTTCATGTATTCACCAGGTGTTAATGCTTTGTTCCGGTACTCTATTAAAAGGAGGCCTTAATATCCCTTAGTTTCCAATAGGACCCCACTGCCATAGAAGGGTAGGACAAAAGATGTCATGCGAGTTCTTTTCCATAAGCACATATGACTATATTCGGAATACATGCCTACATTACATTGATGAACTGGAGCTAGTTCTGTGTCACCCTATGTTATAACTGTTACATGAGGAATCGCATCCGACATAATTATCCATCACTGGTCCATTGCCTACGAGCTTTTCACATATTGATCTTTGCTTAGTTACTTTTTCGTTGCCACTATTACAATCACTACAAAACCAATACTGTTACTTTTGCCAACATTACTGTTACTTCCATATTACTTTGCTACTAAATATTTTGCTGCAGATGTGAAGTCTTTCAGGTGCGGTTGAATTGACAACTCAACTGTTAATACTTGAGAATATTCTTTGGCGCCCCTTGTGTTGAATCAATAAATTTGGGTTGAATACTCTACCCTGGAAAACTGTTGCGATCCCCTATACTTTTGGGTTATCAAGACTATTTTTTGGCGCTGTTGCCGGCGAGCATAGCTCTATTATTTGAGTCACTTGGGATTTATATCTGCTGATCAGTATGAAGAACTTGAAAGATGAAAGAACCAAGATTTTTCCCTCAACTACAAGGGGAGGTAAGGAACTGCCATCTAGCTCTGCACTTGATTCACCTTCTGTTTTGAGTAAACTTGTGACACCTACTCCCGCTATTCATTCTGATATGTCGCATGTTATTGATGATGCCACTTCTGCTTTGCATGATACTTATGATGAAACTACTTCTATGCTTGATAATACTGTGCCATTAGGTGAATTTCTTGTTGAACAACTTTCTAGGCTTAGAGAGAATGGAATTATTGAAACTAATAATATTGATGAAAGTGATGATGAAGATTCTCCCCCAAGATATGAATTGCCTGTTGTGCCTGAGGGTTATGTTATGGATGAAGAAACTGCTACATACTTTTTAGCTTGGAAAGATAGATACGATCTTAAGAAACTGTTAGCCAAGCTGAAAGAAAAGTCTTTGAATGGTAGAATGAAACACGACCCTACCTTTGCTACTTCACCTATCTGCACCGATATGGATTATGATTTCTCTGTCGACCCTGAGTTAATTAATTTGGTTGAATCTGATCCTTTTTATAGCTATGAATCTAAAACGGTTGTGGCACATCTTACTAAGTTAAATGATATAGCCACTCTGTTCACTAATGATGAGAAAACTTGCTATTACTTTATCCTTAAGTTATTTCCGTTCTCATTAAAGGGTGATGATAAAATATGGTTTAATTCTCTTGATCCTGGTTGTGTGCGTAGTCCCCACGATATGATTTATTACTTCTCTGCTAAATATTTCCCCGCTCATAAGAAACAAGCTGCCTTAAGGGAAATATATAATTTTGGGCAAATTGAAGAAGAGAGTCTCCCGCAAGCTTGGGGGAGGCTTCTCCGATTACTTAATGCTTTGCCTGATCATCCTCTCAAGAAAAATGAAATACTTGATATATTTTAAAATGGACTAAACGATGCTTCCAGAGACCACCTAGATAGTTGTGTTGGTTGTGTTTTCAGGGAAAGAACTATTGATCAAGCTCAATTGTTATTATATAATATGTTGAGTAATGAAAATGATTGGACACTTCCTGAACCAGCTCCTAAGCCAGCTCCGAAGAAAAGGGGTATTCTATTTCTTAGTCCTGAAGATATGCAAGAGGCAAAGAAATCTATGAAAGAAAAAGGTATTAACGTTGAATATGTTAAGAATTTACCACCTATTGAAGAAATACATGGTCTTGATAACTGCTACCTCCTGAGCACTGCGTTGGTTTTCCCTTGAAGAGGAAAGGGTGATGCAGTAGAGTAGCGTAAGTATTTCCCTCAATTTTTGAGAACCAAGGTATCAATCTAGTAGGAGACCATGCGCGAGTCACCTCTTACCTACACACACAAATAAGAACCTCGCGACCAACGCGATAAAGGGGTTGTCAATCCCTTCACGGCCACTTGCAAGAGTGAGATCTGATAGAGATGATAATAAATAGATAAATATTTTTGGTATTTTTATGATATAGATTGAAAGTAAAAGATAGCAAAATAAAGTAGATGGGAAACTTATATGATGGAGAATAGTCCCGGGGGCCATACGTTTCACTAGTGGCTTCTCTCAAGATAGCATAAGTATTATGGTGGGTGAACAAATTACTATCGAGCAATTGATAGAAAAGAGAATAACTATGAGAATATCTGGGCATGATCATGTATATAGGCATCACGTCCGTGACATGTAGACCGAAATGATTCTGCATCTACTACTATTATTCCACACATCGACCGCTATCTAGCATGCATCTAGAGTATTAAGTTCACAAGAATAGAGTAATGCCTTAATCAAGATGACATGATGTAGAGGAATAAACTCATGCAATATGATGTAAACCCCATCTTTTTATCCTCGATGGCAACAATACAATACGTGCCGTTTCCCTTTCTGTCACTGGGATCGAGCACCGCAAGATTGAACCCAAAGCTAAGCACTTCTCCCATTGCAAGAAAGATCAATCTAGTAGGCCAAACCAAACTGATAATTCGAAGAGACTTGCAAAGATAAACCAATCATACATAAAAGAATTCAGAGAAGATTCAAATATTGTTCATAGATAAACTTGATCGTAAACCCACAATTCATCGGATCTCGACAAACACACCGCAAAAGAAGATTACATCGAATATATCTCCAAGAGAATGGAGGAGAACTTTGTATTGAGATCCAAAGAGAGAGAATAAGCCATCTAGCTACAAGCTATGGACCCGAAGATCTGAAATAAACTACTCACACATCATCGGAGGGGCCATGGAGTTGACGTAGAGGCCCTCCGTGATCAATGCCCCCTCCAGCGGAGCTCCGGAAAAGGCCCCAAGATGGGATCTCTTGGGTACAGAAGGTTGGGGCGGTGGAATTAGGTTTTCGTGGTGCTCCTGGATGTTTGTGGGGTATATGGATATATATATAGGAGGAAGAAGTAGGTCGGTGGAGCAACGAGGGGCCCACGAGGGTGGAGGGCGCGCCGAGGGGGCTAGGCGTGCCCCCTGCCTCATGGCCTCCTCGATTGTTTCTTGACGTCCACTCCAAGTCTCCTGGATCATGTTTGTTCCAAAAATAACGCTCCCGAAGGTTTCATTCTGTTTGGACTCCGTTTGATATTCCTTTTTGGCGAAACTCTAAAATAGGCAAAAACAACAATTTGGGCTCGGCCTCCGGTTAATAGGTTAGTCCCAAAAATAATATAAAAGTGTAAAAATAAGCCCATAACATCCAAAATAGATAATATAATAGCATGGAGCAATCACAAATTATAGATACATTGGAGACATATCAGCATCCCCAAGCTTAATTCCTGTTCGTCCTCGAGTAGGTAAATGATAAAAATAGATTTTTTGATGTGGAATGCTTCCTAACATATTTCTCAATGTATTTCTTTCTTTATTGTGGAATGAATGTTCAGATCCGAAAGATTCAAGATAAAAGTTTAGTATTGACATAGAAATAATAATACTTCAAGCATACTAACTAAGCAATCATGTCTTCTCAAAATAACATGGCCAAAGAAAGTTATCCCTACAAAATCATATAGTCTGGCTATGCTCTATCTTCATCACACAAAATATTAAATCATGCACAACCCCGATGACAAGCCAAGCAATTGTTTCATACTTTTGGTGTCCTCAACCTTTTTCAATCTTCACGCAACATAGGAGCGTGAGCCATGGATATAGCACTATGGTGGAATAGAATGGTGGTTGTGGAGAAGACAAAAAAAAGGAGAAGATAGTCTCACATCAACTAGGCATATCAACGGGCTATGGAGATGCCCATCAATAGATATCAATGTGAGTGAGTAGGGATTGCCATGCAACGGATGCACTAGAGCTATAAGTATATGAAAGATCAACAAAAGAAACTAAGTGGGTGTGCATCCAACTTGCTTGCTCACTGTCGGTGTCAAAACCGGCGGGTCTCGGGTAGGGGGTCCCGAACTGTGCGTCTAAGGCGGATGGTAATAGGAGGCAGGGGACATGATGTTTTACCCAGGTTCGGGCCCTCTTGGCGGAGGTAAAACCCTATGTCCTGCTTTATTTATTGTTGATAATATGAGTACTACAAGAGTTGATCTACCACGAGATCGGAGAGGCTAAACCCTATAAGCTAGCCTATGGTATGATTGTCTGTTGTCCTACGAACTAAAACCCTCCGGTTTATATAGACACCGGAGGGGGCTAGGGTTACACAAGGTCGGTTACAAAGGAGGAGATATACATATCCGTAGTGCCTAGATTGCCTTCCACGCCAAGTAGAGTCCCATCCGGACACGGGATGAAGTCTTCAATCTCGTATCTTCATAGTCCAACAGTCCGGCCAAAGGATATAATCCGGCTGTCCGGAGACCCCCTAATCCAGGACTCCCTCAGTAGCCCCTGAACGAGGCTTCAATGATGATGAGTCCGGCGCGCAGTGTTGTCTTCGGCATTGCAAGGCGGGTTCCTCCTCCGAATACGCCATAGAAGAGTTTGAATACAAGGATAGTGTCCGACCCTACAAAATAAGTTCCACATACCACCGTAGAGAGAATAATATTTCCACAAATGTGATCTGCTGACACGTTTCGGCAGCATGACATTACGCCATGGCCCGGTAATTATTCGAATCGTTTTTCTTTAACCAGCCCCGCATATAACACGAGTCGGTTTCCTGACACGTCTTGTCAGAGCAGAGATCGTGTTCCCCTTATTACGGGATTCTCATCAATACGGACATGGGTAACCCAACAGCGCCACCAATTACGGTGCTTGGGGGATAAGTGAGTTTTACCAGGCTAGTGGGGGGGGCGCATGGTTTCGTCCGCCCTTATAAAGGGATAAGGTCTCACCTTTTTCTACCCACGCCTTCTTCCTCCTTACTCATCCATTCTTGTAAATTCGAGCTCCAACACCCAAGTCCACATCCTTCTCCTCAACTCTCTCCAAACATGTCCGGAGCGGGAGGCAAGTGGATAGCCTCCTCCATTACGGAGGGACACATCAAAAAGCTACGTGGAGCCGGATACTTAGCCGCGGATATCGCGCACCGGCTGCCAGCCGCGGGGCAGGTCGTCCCTACCCCGGAACCTCACGAAAGGGTGATTTTCCTCCCCCACTTCGTCCGTGAACTGGGGTTTCCCCTCCATCCATTCGTCCGGCGTATTGGCCGTACCGGAGTGTACGGGTGCTTAATGTCATGGATGAACATATATAAAAAAAGAAAGAATGGAGAATGCGATAATAGTCTAGTGCTATGCATTGGTTATTCAAAAAGGTGCGTCGAAGCAGAATGATACAAGTAGTGCGATAAGCAAAAAGTAGGAATATTTGACATGTCCCCACCAAGGGCAAGCTGAGGAATGGTATTTGTCGGTGTCAAAACCGGCGGATCTCGGGTAGGGGGTCCTGAACTGTGTGTCTAGGCCAGATGGTAACAGGAGGCAGGGGACACGGAGTTTTACCCAGCTTCAGGCCCTCTTGACGGAGGTACAACCCTACGTCCTGCTAGATTAATATTGATGATATGGGTAGTACAAGAGTAGATCTACCACGAGATCAGAGAGGCTAAACCCTAGAAGCTAGCCTATGGTATGATTGTATGTTGTGGTTGTTGTCCTACGGACTAAAACCCTTCGGTTTATATTGACACCGGAGAGGGTTAGGGTTACACAAGGTCGGTTACAAAGGAGGAGATATCCATATCCGTATTGCCTAGCTTGCCTTCCACACCAAGTAGAGTCCTATCTGGACACGAGACGAAGTCTTCAATCTTGTATCTTCATAGTCTAACAGTCCGGCCAATGGAGATAGTCCGGCTGTCCAGAGACCCCCTAATCCAGGACTCCCTCAGTAGCCCCTGAACCAGGCTTCAATGACGATGAGTCCGGCACGCAGTATTGTCTTCGGCATTGCAAGGAGGGTTCCTTCTCCGAATACATCACAGAAGAATTTGAATGCGAGGATAGTGTCCGACCCTGCAAAATAAGTTCCACATACCCCTGTAGAGAGAATAATATTTTCGCAAATCTAATTTGCTGGCTTGTTTTAACAATATGATGTTATGTCATGGCCCGGCGATTATTCGAACCGTTTCCTTTAACCAGCCCCGCATATAACGCGAGGCAGTTTTTCGACACCTCTTGTCAAAGCAGAGATCGTGTCCCCTTATTATGGGATTCTCATCAATACGGGCGTGGGTAACCCAACCGCGCCATCAATTACGACGCTTGGGGGATAAGCGAGTTTTACCAGGCAAGTGGGGATGCTTAGTTTCGTCCGCCCATATAAAGGGATAAGGATTCACCTTTCTATCCACGCCTTCTTCCTCCTTTGCTCATTCGTTTTCGCACACTCGAGCTCTAGCGCCCAAGTCCGCACTTCCCACCTCAACCTTCTCCAACCATGTCCGGAGCGGGAGGCAGGTGGATGGTCTCCTCCGTCACGGAGGAAGACATCAAGAAGCTGCGCGGAGCCGGATACTTAGCCGCGAATATCACGCATCGGCTGCCCGCCGCGGGGCAGATCGTCCCTACCCCAGAACCTCACGAGAGGGTAGTTTTCCTCCACCACTTCCTCCACGGACTAGGGTTTCCCCTCCATCCATTCGTCCGTGGTTTCATGTTCTACTACGGGCTGGACTTTCATGATCTGGCCCCGAACTTCGTCCTCAACATTTCGGCATTCATCGTTGTGTGTGAGGCTTTTCTCCACACCCGGCCCCACTTCGGCCTGTGGTTAAAGACCTTCAATATCAAGCCGAAGGTGGTACGAGGCCAACAAGCATAATGCGGCGGAGCCATGGTGGGCAAGATGCCCAACGTTATATGGCCTGAAGGCTTCTTCATGGAGACAATAAAGGGATGGCAATCGGCATGGTTCTACATCACCGAGCCGCGCGACGCCGAATGGGCGTCAGCCCCCGAGTTTCGATCTGGATTCCCTACATGGCTCACTTCCTGGAAAGAGAAGGGCTTGTCGTGGGGTTCATCGGTGGAGCTGGATGGACTCCAGAAATGTATCCGAAGTATGGCGAGCAAGAAGCTCAAGCTTGTCAACATAGTCCAAGTTATGCTCATCCGTCGGATCCTCCCGTGTCAACAACGGGATTTTACCTTGTGGGAGTTCGACCCGGCCCGGCACCAAAATCTGAGCGAGCTCTTTGATACGACGCACAAGGGTGTCTGGAAGGTGCTGTTCAAGGGCGCCGAGGTCCCTCCTTCTCTCGCCGAGGACCGCGGACTAAGCGCAAGGCGCCTAGCGCGTTCGGTGAGTTCAATACATCCCGTAGGACATTTATTTTCCCTAGCTTAATTATGTGCGGGGTCTAATCTCCATGCCTTTGACAGGACTGGGTGGAGATGTTGGGGCAAATTAACTGTCCGACCCCTTTGCCCGAAGATACTGCAGGCGCTCTCCTGACGGAGATGCTGACTCCGGCTCCTTACAAGGTGCCGGAGAAGACCAAGAAGGCCAAGGGAACCCGAAAGAGTTCCCGGTGCCAGGTGTTATCGGACTCATCGTCCGATAATTCTGCGGCACACTCCTCCCCCGAAGACGAGGAGGAAGAAGAGGATGCTCCCCCTCTAGGCGGGGGAGACAAGAAAAGGAAGGCTGCCCCAACTGGGGAGGCCGAAGGGTCCAAGAAGGGGAGAACTCTCCTTCCGGACTACTCCACCACCGCTGCCGACGGTGAAGACGAGTGACTACCCAGGGCCAAGCCCCTTGGGAAGTCGTAAGTATTTGGATACCAGAGTAAGTCACAGTATTTCTTTGCCGCACTACTTCACCTAACGCCGAAATATGATTATGCAGGCCGCCCCGAGCCCGTATCGATGTATCATCGGACGGCTCCCTGGGCTCGTCGGACATGGATAGCGATCCAGTCCTGACCGCCACCTCCCCTCATCCTGTCGACGACGCCGAGGTGCTGTCTCAAGAGGCATTGGATCAAGGGGAAACAGTCCCGGAGGCGCCTCAAGGCGACCTTCCGGACTCCGGGAGCCGAGGAGACGGGGCCCCTGAGAGCTCCGAGTTCGGCCCTCAGCCGGACACCGCGTCGGAACCTCCAGTGGTTCCGGGCTCGGACAGGCGGCCTCCTTCTAAGAGGGACAAGACGCCTGTGCCGGTGACCTCTGTCCATCCAGAGGTGCCGGACAATCTGCTGGAAGCGCTTCGCAGTGCTTCCATCGACGAGGAGCACCGTACTATTATGAGTGCGGTGGTCCAGAAGGTTCAGTCCACCAAGAGCGGGTTGACTGAAGCTTGTGCCAGCCTTCTAACAGGTTTTGAGGTAAGTGTTTTAAAATGTAGTAGAAATATTACCACATAGACAGTAGTCCCTGATGCTTTGTTCGGTGTTCACAAAGAAAAGCCGAGGAGAGGATCAAATAATATCACAGGAGTCTAATATAAGTATGTCAATATGCATATGCAGGCTTCGCTGCTGGCGTCCGCCGCACTGACTACGGAGGTCGCCGTACTAAAGCAGGACCTCGAGGGGTCCAGGAAAGAGCTCAGCCTTGTCAAGAGGCAGCTCGAGGAGGACAAGGGTAAGTAATACCCTGTCTATAGATATGTATATATAAAATAAGACGCGATTGCAAAATGACAGGATCATCGTATATTTGCCAGGGGCCACGACCGAGGTGGCGACCCTGAAGCAAGCGCTAACCAAGGCCAAAGATAAAGCGGCCAAGGAGCGCACCAAGCGAGAGAAGCACGAGGCTCGGGTGGGCGAGGTGCAGCAAGAGCTCCAGGCTCTCGTGGCGAAGCACGAGGCGTTGGAGCTTGACTCAAAGACGCGGGAGTCTGAGCTTGCCGCGGCCCTCGAGAGTGCAAAGAGTGCCAAGGTCGAAGCCCAAAAGGCCCTCCAGGAGATCGATACAATGAAGAAGATAGCGGCGGGTAAGGCTTTCTATATGCAAAGCAAGCATGTAAAAGTAAATTACCGATTACTTACCCGAATCCAGAGCTCTCCAGGAGCATTCGCAGATTTGCCCCGCAGTGTGTCCGATGCCGCACAATTTTACTAGGCCAAGGACGGAAGCTCAACGGAGAAGTTGTTCTGGTCTCAGTATGTTGAGGCCGGACACCCGGTGCCAATGAGCGACCAACTGAAGCAGATGGTCGAGCTACATAAGGCGGCCGATCAGGCCATGAAGGGCTTTATAGTCCGGCTGTGGCCTGGCGACGCCCTTCCGAACAACTTCTTCAGCCTGGTAAGGCAGCTTGTGGATGCCTGCCCACGACCGGAGGTCGTCAAGCGATCTGTCTGCATTGAAGGTGCACGCCGGGCTTTCGCCCGTGTGAAATTGCAGTGGGTCAAGCTAGACGCCGTGAAGCTGATCAAGGAGGGGCCACCGGAGGGCAAGGAGCACCGCCACCCCGAGATGTACTACGAGGGTGTTCTGCCGGGTGCCCGTCTCATAGCGGACGAGTGTTCAAAAGTTGTAATATTTGAGTGAGACTTGCTCGTTTTATCCTGTATTTATGAAAACTTGTTTCATATGCGCTATGCAACGCTTGTTTGAATTTAAAATATTACCTTCTGTTTGGCTGTTTATCCAATCTGAGAGATGGCTAGTCCTCGGCTTCTGCCCCCATGCCACGAGTGCTGGGGTGTTCGGGATAAACCTGAGCACTTTTGTTCCCATGTTTGGGTCCTTCGAGGGAGGTGCTCAGCATAGCGAACAAGGCAACCAGACTAATAATGCTTTATCACTCTCACTTAGCCATAGAATTCTATAATTTTAAATTTCGGCGAAGCCCCTGGTATTCGGAAGGCCGAATTTGGGGCGCGATACACGCCTTTAAGCCGGACAGGGCCGGCCCCTCGCTCTAAGCGGCATAAGTCTTTAGGGACTCGAAAACCTCGCCAAACGACCAGTCTCTCGCCTTATCATGACAATCAGTTTTAGCTTTCTCTACTGAGGTGCTGAACCCAGCAAAACCGGGGCACAATCGCAGTAGTTCTCCTAGCGCTACCTTAGCCGATGGAGCGGAACGTAAGGTACCAAAACATAGGAGCCGAGCAAACCCAACATTTGACCAAAGACATGATTCGGAGCTGATGCATATAATGCTATAAGTTCGGGATGCCGCACTTGTGAAAGTGTTCGGACTTTTCACACCGTATTGTGGGGTACGTAAGCCCCTCGTGTATTGGCCGTACCAAAGTGTACGGTTGCAAGGCGTCATTAATGAACACATAGATACATATATGACAAGAATGCAATAATAGTCGTAATGTCATGCATTGTTTATTCAAAAAATTGCGTTAAAGAAGAGTGATACAGATAGTGCGATAAGCAAAGAGTAGGACTATGTCCTTTCCAAGGGCGAGCTGAGGAATGATATTAAATCGAATATTTCTCTCGTTACTGTAATCCACCTGGGAATTCCTTGGTATGACGTAGCTGTCTGCCTCCTTGGTTGCTACATCATGTGTTCGGCAATAGTGCTGCCGGACAGTGTTTCCAGAGATTAAGGTCCTGAAAAAAGCGAAAAATAACCAGACGGGAAGCCCCTAGTGGGGTTGAAGCCGCGTCTTGGGGCGTGCCGCAGTTGTGCCCTCCTCCCCACCTATGCCCATGGTATTTTTAATGTGTAATTATGTACGCGCGACACGAGTTTCGCCGTTGGGCTGGGCTTGGGGTGGCCGCCGCATTGCTACGCGAGCTTAGATCGCGCCAGGCGGTCTATTTGCCGATTGCTCCGAGCGCGCTTGAAGGTGTCCGGGCTTTGAAGCGCCGAACTGGTTGATTGCCTTGAGAGGCTGCTTTGCACTTCTGCTGTGAGGGCTGAAGTGTGATCCTCTGTTCGAAGAGAGCGCTCTATGTTTCCATTGACTGTAATAACTCCATGAGGTCCTGGCATCTTGAGCTTGAGGTATGCATAATGCGATACCGCATTGAATCTAGCAAATGCGGTTTGCCCGAGCAGCGTGTGATAACCACTGCGTAACGAGACTATATCGAAGATTAACTCTTCACTTCGGAAGTTATCCGGGGATCCGAAGACCACTTCCAGTGTAATTGAGCCTGTGCAATGGGCCTCTACACCTGGAATGACGCCTTTAAAGGTCGTTTTTGTGGGTTTGATCCTTGAGGGGTCTATACCCATTTTGCGCATTGTGTCCTAATAAAGCAGGTTCAGGCTGCTGCCGCCATCCATAAGGACTCGAGTGAGGTGAAATCCGTCAATGATTGGGTCTAGGACCAGTGCAGCGAATCCGCCATGACGGATGCTAGTGGTGTGGTCCCTGCGATCGAAGGTGATCAGACAGCAGGACCAAGGGTTGAACTTTGGGGTGACTGGCTCTAACGCATATACGTCCCCGAGCGCACGCTTCCACTCCCTCTTGGGGATGTGGGTTGCGTATATCATGTTCACCGTCCGCACTTGCGGGGGAAACCTCTTCTGTCCTCCGGTGTGTGGCTGCCGGGGCTCCTCCTCGTCATTGCTATGCGGCCCCTTGTCCTTGTTTTCAGCAATTAACTTGCCGGCCTGCTTGAACACCCAACAATCCCTGTTGGTGTGATTGGATGGCTTGTCTGGGGTGCCGTGTATTTGACACGAGCGATTGAGTATACGGTCCAAGCTGGACGGACCTGGCGTACTTTGTTTGAATGGCTTTTTCCGTTGACCGGGTTTAGAGCCTTTGAATCCTGCATTGACTGCCGTATCCTCAGTATTTTCGCTGTTAATGCGAAGCTTATGTTTGTTGCAACATGACCTGCTATTGCCGTCCTTGGTATCTGAGGTAAGATGGTTCTTTGATATGTTATTACTGCGAGCCAGCCAGCTGTCTCTCCCGCACAAAAGCAGGTCATGAGCGTCATGAGAGCTGCCATAGATTTCGGCTTTTCCTGACCAAGGTGTCGGGCTAGCCACTCGTCTCAGATGTTGTGTTTGAAAGCCGCTAAGGCCTCCGCATCCGGACAGTCGACGATTTGATTTTTCTTTGTAAGGAACCGAGTCCAGAATTGCTTGGCCGACTCTTCTGGCTGCTGAATTATGTGGCTCAAGCCATCGGCGTCTGGTGGTCGCACATAAGTGCCCTGAAAGTTGTCGAGGAATGCAGCTTCCAGATCTTCCCAACAGCTAATGGAGTCCGCTAGCAAGCTGTTAAGCCAATGTCGCGCTGGTCCTTTGAGCTTTAGTGGGAGGTATTTGATGGCGTGTAGGTCATCACCGCGGGCCATGTGGATGTGGAGGAGGAAATCCTCGATCCATACTGCGGGATCTGTTGTGCCGTCGTATGATTCAATATTTAC
Source organism: Triticum monococcum (assembly GCA_034509565.1). Classification (NCBI taxonomy): domain Eukaryota; kingdom Viridiplantae; phylum Streptophyta; class Magnoliopsida; order Poales; family Poaceae; genus Triticum; species Triticum monococcum. The sequence goes on from CM067843.1 coordinate 485,635,684, forward strand.
AGGTTTGAAACCTTATGGGAATTGATGTTCCATTACTTCGTCTGTGAAGCATAAGGGGTGTGCGGCGCCTCTGTATTGGGCTATATCGCGACGCAGCTGGAATGGGTGTTGCCTGCTGTGTTCGGCCCGGCCGGATTTGCTTTTACTGTATTCGGCGTGACGTTTATCGTCTCGCAGAGTGGTGCGCCATCGTGATCCGTAGATCGATCTTGCATGCTTTGCTTTGTTCTCCAATATGTCTCGCAGGTCTGGCGTATCTCCCCATGCCTTTTTATTTGAATGGCGTCGGGGTGGAGGCTGAGCTTTTGGCTGGAATGCCTCTCTATCGCGGCCACGAGGTGGCCGATCAGCCGTATCATATGCTTCTTCCTCCAGTCAGGGTAGTAACCTGCACTTTGGATAATTCTTGGAGGGGCGCTCGAGTTTATATTCCTTGGCCGCAAAGACTTCAGTCCATCTGTTAGCTAGCAGATCTTGATCAGCTTGAAGCTGCTGCTGCTGCTGCTGCTTTTTCTTGAGGCTATTTGCCGTGGCCATAAGCCGGCCGGCACTTGAAGCGCTCTTGTTCGACGGGATCCTCTGGTACGGTGAATTCATCATCGCCGAGGCTTGCCTCGTCTTCGGAGGGGGCATGTAATTGTCATCCTCCTCCTCTCAGTCTGCCGCTCTCTCAGGAGAGCTGGCTCCTCCATCCTCCTGCTCTAAATCTTGCTGGAGGGGATTGTTGTTGTCTTCGGCACTATCCGGAGTGTTATTATCTCCTATGCCGGTATCACCACTTTTGCTTTGGCGGGACTTAGAGCGGCGCCGCTGACGTTGGCGCTTGGGTTGCTTCTTGGAGGGGTCATCCTCCGCTATCTCGTCGCCATTACCTTCTTTGGGTGTATCCACCATGTATATGTCATATGATGAGGTGGCTTTCCAGTGCCCTATAGGTGCTGGTTCATGTTCGTTTCCTACATTGTCGTCCATACCGTCGATGTCTTTGGAGTCGGAGTCGATCATGTCGGTTAAATCATCGACAGTGGCTACGAAGTGGGTGGTGGGTGGGCGTCGAATTTCTTCATCGTCCGCATCCCAATCCTGTTGGCCATAGTCCGGCCAGGGCTCTCCTGACAAAGAGAGAGACCTTAGTGAATTCAGAATGTCGCTGAAGGGCGAGTGCTGAAAGATATCCGCGGCGGTGAATTCCATGATCGGCGCCCTATCGGATTCGATTAGCAGGGGCGCGGATGGTTTGGAGTCCGAAAAAGAGTCCGGCACCTTGGAGTCACGGGCTGCGCAGAGGGTTAGGCTGGTGTTCGGCTCGATCGCCATTGAGACTGCAGCCCCTGAGGCGGTGTCTAGCCACCCGTCCTCGATTGGCGCAGTTGGCTCCGAGCTAAGGGTCAGAGCTGATGCGGGCGCAGCCTCTGGGGTACTGTTCGGCAGCAGAGCTAGGTCATACCCATCGTGACAGTGCGGCGCGCCCGGCTATGGCTCGAGTCCGTTGAAGATCAAGTCTCCGCGGATGTCGGCTGTGTACTTCAAACTTCCAAACCTGACCTGATGGCCAGGGACGTAGCTTTCAATCTGCTCCAGATGGCCAAGCGAATTAGCCCGCAGTGCAAAGCCGCTGAATACGAAGATCTGTCCGGGGAGAAAAGTATCACCCTAGAACGCATCGCTATCGATGATAGTAGGAGCCATCAAGCCTAACGGCGACGACACAGAGGAACTCTCAATGAAAGCACCAATGTCGGTGTCAAAACCGGCGGATCTCGGGTAGGGGGTCCCGAACTGTGCGTCTAGGCCAGATGGTAACATGAGGCAGGGGACACGATGTTTTACCCAGGTTCGGGCCCTCTTGACAGAGGTAAAACCCTACGTCCTGCTGGATTAATATTGATGATATGGGTAGTACAAGAGTAGATCTACCACTAGATCAGAGAGACTAAACCCTAGAAGCTAGCCTATGGTATGATTGTATGTTGTGGTTGTTGTCCTACGGGCTAAAACCCTTCGGTTTATATAGACACCAGAGAGGGTTAGGGTTACACAAGGTCGGTTACAAAGGAGGAGATATCCATATCCGTATTTCCTAGCTTGCCTTCCACGCCAAGTAGAGTCCTATCCGGACACGAGACGAAGTCTTCAATCTTGTATCTTCATAGTCTAACAGTCCGGCCAATGGAGATAGTCCGGCTGTTCGGAGACCCCCTAATCCAGGACTCCCTCAGTATTGAAAGCAGGTATTTCACTCGTTATCAGAGACCACCTGGGAATTCCATGATGCGACGTAGCTTTCTGCCTCCTTGGTTGTTGTATCGTGTGTCCGACGAACATACTGCCGGACGGGGTTTCCAGAGAATAAAGTCTTGAAAGAGAGGAAAAATAATAAGGCAGGAAGCCCCTAGTGCGGTTGAGCCGCGTCTTGGGGCGTGCCATAGTCGTGCCCCCCTCCCCACCTGTGCCCATGGTATTTTCAATGCATGATTATGTACGCGTGGCACGGGTTTTGCCGTTTGGCTGGGACTGGGGTGGGGGCCGCATTGCTATGCAAGCTCGGAACGTGCCAGACAGTCTTGTTGCCGATTACTCCGGGCGCGCTTGAAGGTGTCCGGGTCTTTAATCGCCGAACTGGTGGATTGCCTTAAGAGGCTGCTTTGTGCTTCTGCTGCGATGGCTGCAGTGTGCTCCTCCGTGTGGAGAGAGAACTCTGTGTTTCCATTGACTGTGATGACCCCCCGAGGTGCTGGCATCTTGAGCTTGAGGTTAGTGCGGTACTGCATTGAATCTCGCAAATGTGATTCGCCTGAGCAGTGCATGGTAGCCACTGCGGAACAGGACTCGGAAGATTAACTCCTCTCTTTGGAAGTTATCCGGGGATCCCAAGACCACTTCTAGTGTGACTGAGCCTGTGCAATGGGCCTCTACACCTGGTATGACGCCTTTGAAGGTCGTTTTTGTGGGTTTGATCCTTGAGGGGTCTATGCCCATTTTGCGCACTGTGTCCTGATAAAGCAGGTTCAGGCTGCTGCCACCGTCCATAAGGACTCGAGTGAGGTGAAATCCGTCAATGATTGGGTCTAGGACCAGTGCGGCCAATCCAACATGACGGATACTAGTGGGGTGGTCCATGCGATCGAAGGTGATCGGACAGGAGGACCATGGGTTGAACTTTAGGGCGACTAGCTCCAACGCGTATACGTCCCTTAGCGCATGCTTCCGCTCCCTCTTGGGGATGTGGGTTGCGTATATCATGTTCACCGTCCGCACTTGTGGGGGGAACATCTTCTGTCCTCCGGTGTTTGGCTGCCGGGGCTCCTCCCTGTCATCGTTATGTGATCCCTTATCTTTGTTTTCGGCATTTAACTTGCCGACCTGCTTGAACACCCAACAATCCCTGTTGGTGTGGTTGGCTGGCTTGTCGGGGGTGTCGTGTATTTGACACGAGCGATCGAGTATACGGTCCAAACTGGACATGCCCGGAGTGCTTCTTTTGAATGGCTTTTTCCGCTGGCCGGGTTTAGAGCCTTTGAATCCGGCATTGACTGCCGTATCCTCGGTATTGTTGTTGTTGATGCGGCGCTTGTGTTTGTTGCGACGTGGCCTGCCATTGCCATCCTTGGTATCCGAAGTACCATGGTTCTTTGATATATTATTGCTGCGAGCCAGCCAGCTGTCTTCTCCCGTGCAAAAGCGGGTCATGAGTGTCGTGAGAGCTGCCATAGATTTTGGCTTTTCCTGGCCAAGGTGCCGGGCGAGCCACTCATCGTGGATGTTGTGCTTAAAAGCTGCTAGGGCCTTTGCATCCGGACAGTCGACGGTTTGATTTTTCTTTGTCAGGAACCGTGTCCAGAATTTCCTGGCCGATTCCTCTGGCTGCTGGATTATGTGGCTCAAGTCATCGACATCTGGTGGTCACACAAAAGTGCCCTGGAAGTTGTCGAGGAATGCGGCTTCCAGATCTTCCCAACAACCAATGGATTCTGCTGGCAAACTATTGAGCCAATGTCGAGCTGGTCCTTTGAGTTTGAGTGGGAGGTATTTGATGGCGTGTAGATCGTCATCGCGGGCCATGTGGATGTGTAGGAGGAAGTCCTCGATCCATACCGCATGATCTGTTGTGCTGTCGTATGATTCGATATTTACGGGTTTGAAACCCTCCGTGATTTGGTGATCCATTACTTCATCTGTGAAGCATAGGGGATGTGCGGTGCCTCTGTACTGGGCTATGTCGCGACACATCTCAAATGAGTCTTGTCCGCTGTGTTTGGCCCGGCCGGATTTACTTTTACTGTATCCGGCGTGATGGTTGTCGTCTCGCATAGTGGCGCACCCTCGTGATCCATAGATCGATCTTGCGTGTTTTGCTTTGTCCTGCAATACGTCTCGCGGGTCTGGCATATTTCCCCATGCCTTGACGTTTTTATTTGAATTGCGTCGGGGTGCAGGCTGGGCTTTTGGCTGAAATGCCTCTCTGTCGCGGCCACGAGGTGGCCGATCAGCCGCGTCATACACTGGAGATGTAGGTTTTGGTGCTTCCTCATCCAGTCGGGGTAGCAACCTGCACTTTGGGTAACTATTGGAGGGGCGTTCGAGTTTATTTTCCTCGGCCGCAAGGACTTCAGTCCATCTGTCAGCTAGAAAATCTTGATCAGCTTGAAGCTGCTGTTGCTTTTTCTTAAGGCTATTTGCCGTGGCTATAAGCTGGCGCTTGAAGCGCTCTTGTTCGACGGGATCCTTAGGCACGAAGAATTCGTCGTCGTCTAGGCTTGCCTCGTCTTCGGAGGGAGGCATGTAATTATCATCCTCCGCCTCTCCATCTGCCGCTCTCTCGGGAGGGCTGGCTTCTCCATCCTCCTGCTCTACATCTTGCTGGAGGGGATTGTTGTTATCATCGGCACTGTCCGGAGTGCTATTATCTCCTGTGCCGGAATCACCGATTTTGCCTTGGTGGGACTCAGAGTGGCGCCGCTGACGCTGGCGCTTGGGTTGCTTCTTGGAGGGGTCATCCTCCGCTATCTCGTCGCCATTGCCTTCTTTGGGTGTGTCCACCATATGTATATATGTCATATGATGAGGTGGCTTTCCAGTGCCCTGTGGGCAGTGGTTCTTGTTCGCCTCCTGCATCGTTGTCCATGCCATCGATGTCTTCGGAGTCGAAGCCGAGCATGTCTGTTAAATCGTCAACAGTGGCTACTAAGTGGGTGGTGGGTGGGTGGCGAATTTCTTCGTCACCCGCATCCCAATCCTGCCGGACATAGTTCGGCCAGGACTCTCCTGACAAGGAGAGAGACCTGAATGAGTTCAGTATGTCACCGAAGGGCGAGTGCTGAAAGATATCCGCGGAGGTAAACTCCATGATCGGCCCCCAGTCGGATTCGATAGGCACGGGCGCAGGCGGTTCGGAGTCCGTGGCCGGGGAAGGATCCGGCTTCTTGGCATCATGGCTCTCGTGAAGGGTAAGGTCGATACTCGGCTCGATCGCCGCTGAGGATACGGACTTCATGGCGGGGTCTATCCACCCGTCCATGGATGGCGCAACTGGCTCCGAATTGAGGGTCGGAGAGGTTGCCGGCGCGATCTCCTGAACTCTATCCGATGGCAGAGCTAAATCATGTTCATCACGACCGTGTGGCGCACTAGTCAGGGGCTCGAATCCGTCAAAGATCAAGTCACCGTGGATATCGGCCGTGTAGTTTAAGCTTACAAACCTGACCTGGTGGCCAAGGGCGTAATTCTCGATCTGCTCCGGATGGCCAAGCGAGTTGGCCCGCAGTGCGAAGCCGCCAAACACAAAGATCTGTCCAGGGAGAAAAGTCTCACCCTGGACCACATCGCTATCGATGATTGAAGGAGCCATCAAGCCTAATGATGACGACACAGAGGAACTCTCAATGAAAGCACCAATGTCGGTGTCAAAACCGGCGGTCTCGGGTATGGGGTCCCGAACTGTGTGTCTAAGGCGGATGGTAACAGGAGGCAGGGGACACGATGTTTTACCCAGGTTCGGGCCCTCTTGATGGATGTAAAACCCTATGTCCTGCTTGATTTATTCTTGATAATATGAGTAGTACAAGAGTTGATCTACCACGAGATCGGAGAGGTTAAACCCTAGAAGCTAGCCTATGGTATGATTGTCTGTTGTCCTACGGACTAAAACCCTTCAGTTTATATAGACACCGGAGGGGGCTAGGGTTACACAAGGTCGGTTACAAAGGAGGAGATATACATATCCGTAGTGCCTAGCTTGCCTTCCATGCCAAGTAGAGTCCCATCCGGACACGGGACGAAGTCTTCAATCTTGTATCTTCATAGTCCAACAGTCCGGCCAAAGGATATAATCCGGCTGTCCGGAGACCCCCTAATCTAGGACTCCCTCACTCACGAAGACCTAGGGAAATTTGAGGAAGCCCATCATTGGAATATACAAGCCAAGTTCTATAATGTAAAATTCCCACTAGTATATGAAAGTGACAACATAAGAGACTCTCTATGAAGATCATGGTGCTACTTTGAAGCACAAGTGTGGAAAAAGGATAGTAACATTGTCCCTTCTCTCAATTTTTTTTCTTTTTCTCTTTTTTTATTTGGGCTTTTTTTCTTTTGGCCTCTTTTTTTCTTCTTTTTTTGTCCGGAGTCTCATCCTGACTTGTGGGGGAATCATAGTCTCCATCATCCTTTCCTCACTGGGACAATGCTCAAATAATGATGATCATCACACTTCTATTTACTTACAACTCAAGAATTACAACTCAATACTTAGAACAAAATATGGCTCTATGTGAATGCCTCCGGCGGTGTACCGGGATATGCAATGAATCAAGAGTGACATGTATGAAAGAATTATGAACGGTGGCTTTGCCACAAATACGATGTCAACTACATGATCATGCAAAGCAATATGACAATGATGAAGCGTGTCATAACAGACGGAATGGTGGAAAGTTGCATGGCAATATATCTCGGAATGGCTATGGAAATGCCATAATAGGTAGGTATGGCGGCTGTTTTGAGGAAGGTATATGGTGGGTTTATGGTACCGGCGAAAGTTGCGCGGTACTAGATAGGCTAGCAAATGTGAAAGGGTGAGGGTGCGTATAATCCATGGACTCAACATTAGTCATAAAGAACTCACATACTTATTGCAAAAATCTATTAGTTATCGAAACAAAGTACTACGCGCATGCTCCTAGGGGGATAGATTGGCAGGAAAAGACCATCGCTCGTCCCCGACCGCCACTCATAAGGAAGACAATCAATAAATAAAGTATACTCCGACTTCATCACATAACGGTTCATCATACGTGCATGCTACGGGAATCACAAACTTTAACACAATTATTTCTCAAATTCACAACTACTCAACTAGCATGACTAATATCACCATCTCCATATCTCAAAACAATCATCAAGTGTCAAACTTCTCTTAGTATTCAATGCACTTGTATGAAAGTTTTTATTATGCCTAAAAGCAAATTGACATGTTGTTCTAAAGGACTCTCAAAATAATATAAGTGAAGCATGAGAGATCAATTATTTCTATAAAATAGAACCACCATCGTGCTCTAAAAGTGTCGGTGTACTAAAGTAGGGGTACCTTAGTATCCCCAACTTGTGCACGGGCAGTCGCAGCACCCCGCGGCAAGGCTTGTCGGGTGACCGCCAAGGTCCTCCGTGGTTCCTCTGGATCCATTCAAGAACAAAGTATTTGAGCCAAGGCGCAAGGCCCTGGCAAGAGGAGCTTGCCGGGAAGGCCACTCGAAGCACAAAGACCCCGGCAAGAGGAGCTTGCCGGGAAGACCAACCAAGGCATCTCGAGAAGCTTGCTGCGACACGCTGCGCGACCCGGCAAGACCCGATGAGCGACAAGCTCCCGGACGCGACAAGATCCGGTGAGCGACAAGCTCCCGGACGCGACAAGACAACATCCGCGGCAAGGCGCTTGCCGCGGCAAGCTACTACTCCGCAGCCCGCGCTCCAGCTCACCCACCAACGTGTCGCTCTGGGACCGTTCCTGGCGTACGTGGCGGGAGGCTATGCAGCCAGGGGCATGCGGTGGCAAGCATGCGCTGACAAGATAGCCATCGTGGCAAACGGTGGCGCCCCTGACGGCCCCTTTTTGCACTGTTTGGGCGGCGCAGACGGGCATTTAATGCCTTTGTCCCCTGCCGTCAGGGTTAGGTATGATACAACTGTAGTAAGCGGTGGCGCCAACCACCACCTCTTTTACCTTTTTACCCTCATCTCTGTTGCCACCTGTCGGTGACCCCTTTGACATATAAAAGGAGGCCCTTGCGCAACACGGAGGAGGGGGACGATGATTCTCACGCTCGGTCTCGCTAGCCATTCAAGTGTATTGTAGCATTCATCGCTCCCGAGCAAGAACACAAATACAAACCAAAGCAGGAGTAGGGTTTTACGCATCCGTGCGGCCCGAACCTGGGTAAACCGATCGCGTTGCTCGTGTGCTTCGCCTCGATCTGCTCTTTGCGCTCTCTCCGCCCCCTGCCGAACCGAAAGGGGCCTCGGTCCGCCGTGGTCCCATAGGTGTCCGTGGGGATCAGTCACCCCCGACATCTTTGGCGCGCCAGGTAGGGGTGCGTCAAGGTTGTGTGAACCTGATCCGGTGTTCGCATGAGCCAAATCTTCATCCTCTTCGTCGACATGCCGCCGAAGAAGAAGGCTTCGGAGGTAGCTGCTCCATCTGCGCCGAGCCCACCATCGCCGAAGCGAACGGCTGGTGGAGTAGGCGCTGGCGGAAGAGCGGGCAACGACGAGGGGACTCATGGTGCTGCCAGGTCCAAGGACAAGACTACGTTGCACGTTGGCGGCGTGGTCGGCTCCCACAACGACCGAGCGCACTCCAAGACCTCAGCGTCCGTACACGCTCCGCGCCCGTCCCAGGAGGCGCGGGACCAGCAGCGTCATGGTACTCATGGTACCATACGTTTGCTGGGCCAAGATCAAGCTGGCGGATCCCGGAGTGCTCAAGACCATCACGCACGCCACCATGCTGGCACGAGCATGGCACGGTCGCTTGGACGAGATACTGCTCCTTCTAACGTAGCTAGAAGTCCGAGCATATCTCGTTCCTCGCACCGTTCGCCGCCGCCGCCCACCACTCCGGCGGAAGCTTTGGCGCGAGCACAACTGCTCTTAGATTACCCTCCAGCGCCAGAGAAGATCGACGACTGGAGGACCACTATCCAGAGTCTCATCGGCTTCACCAACGGCGACAACCCACGGTAGCCAAGCGCATCGCAGCCGCGGCAAGTCAGTCAGGCGCAAGCCGGTGGCGACAAGACCAGGGAGGGTGCAACCACTGTGCACTCCCCGCCTCAAAGGCCAAGATCGCCGATTTGCCGGATCCACCACGACAGCGACTCCACCGCGTCATCAGATCCGCGAGCTCATCGCGATCAGCGCCAAGTTCTCCATGAACGACAACAAGAAGACGCTCGTACTCACATCAAGCGCCGAAGAGAAGCGCGGCATCAATCAGACCTGCGCGCTGGGCTTTCTGTTGATATGCATGCGCCAGGGGAACCAGGCGACTTGCCGTACGCGGTAGGTTGCCTTGCGTTCACCCGTGAGCTGCGGCAAGTCCAGTGGCCCAGCCAAAAGAACTTCAAGCCAGACGTACCAGAGAAGTACGACGGCAAGTCGTACCCGTCAGAGTTCCTCAGCATCTACACCATTGCGGTGCAAGCTGCCGGGGGGTGAGACAACAAGGTCCTTGCCAACTACTTCCCGCTGGTGCTCAAGCCCGAAGTTAGGTCCTGGCTCATGCACTTGCCAGACAACTCCATATCCTCTTAGGCAGACTTGTGCCACCAGTTTGTCGGCGCCTTTACAGGCGGCGACAAACCCCATGGCCAAGAGAGTAATCTCCACCTGCTCGCCCAGAAGGAAGGAGAGCCCCTGCGCAAGTATATTCAGAGATTCAGCCGTGTGCAGCGCAACATCCCAGACATCCACCCTGCCGCGGTTATCAGCGCGTTCCATCAAAACATGCGTAACCGCAGGATGTGGGAGGAGATGGCAATGAGCAGGATCAGAGACGTCAGCGAGCTGTACGCCCTGGCCGACAAGTGTGCACGCGCTGAAGAAGGGAGGAAACTCCCCGGAGAGAATACTGGGGCAGGAGGATCTGACAGTGAGGATGCCGCCCCGGCAAAGAAAAACCGGAGGCGCAACAGGAAGAAGAAAGGCAAGGAGGTACTAGTCGTTGAGCAGTCTGGCAACGACGGTGGCGCCAAGCAAGCCAAAGTTGGCAGCTCCGGCAAGGAGGTTGCCGCATGCACCAACTGCCAAGCTGTGGCGGCCGCCGACAAGCAGGACGGCTCCGACAAGCAGTACTGCAAGATCCACCGCACCAAGGGCCATGACCTCCAGAGCTGCAAGAAGGTCGAGCAGCTTGTCCAGCAACAAAAAGCTGAGTACGAGCGGCGCGACAAGGAGAGAGCCCAAGGAGGTGGTGGAGAAGCCGGCAAGAAGCGCGCTGGCCGGGGAGGACGCCGCGGCAAGGCCAAGCAGCTGCAAGGAGATAGACCTCCCCGCGGCCGCGGCAAGGATGAAGATGATGACGACGATGACGAAGACATGGATGATGTTGAGAATAGTGAGCGGGAGTTTCAGAAGGCTACAGAAGTCTTGTGTGTTGACGGTGGTGCTTCTCTGCATACTTCCCACCGCCAACTCAAACAGTGGCTAGGGAAGTTAATGCGGCAGAGCCACCTGTCGAATCACGCAAGCTTCTGAAATGGTCCAGCATGCCTATCATCTTTGACATTGAGGACCACCCTGATCGCACAACTGCGGTCGGGTGCTTGCCGTTGTTGGTTTCGCCAACAATCCGCAACCTCAAAGTCACTAAGATGCTAGTTGACGGCAGGGCCGGCTTAAATCTGATCTCCTCCGCTGTGCTCTAGAAACTCCAGATCCCGGACAGCGAGCTCGAAGAGACTGGCACGTTCCAAGGAATTAACCCAGGAAGGAGCAAGCCGAAAGGGAAGGTCACGTTGCCGGTGACATTTGGCAGCGAAATGAACTTCAGGACTGAGAGGGTCACTTTTGACGTTGCCGATTTCCCATTGCCCTACAATGGCATACTTGGCCGTCCAGCACTCGCCAAGTTCATGGCAGCCTCTCACTATGCATACAACATGCTCAAGATGCCAGGCCCGATAAGCGTCATCTCTGTCCCTGGCGACAAGAAGGAAGCCCTTATCTGCGCCGACAAGATCTACCGGGAAGCAGGAGCTGCACCAGATCGCAAGACACTTGCCGCTGAAGCTACCGGGAGGAAGAACAAGACCAGGTCTGGCAAGAGCTCTGATGCCCACTCCGGCAAGCGCACCTCCTCGGAGTGCTGCGCTGCCGTCGAGGACGCACCATCGAGCTCCACCGGCAAGTGTAAGAAGGCAATGGCAGCTCCACCACATACCAAGAAAGTGTCCGCCAAGGAGGACGGCACTGATGGTACCTTCACCATCAGTGCCACGCTTGACCCTAAATAGGAAAGCGCGCTTGTTGCTTTCCTGCGGGTGAATGTCGACGTGTTTGCATGGCAACCGTCTGATATCCCCGGTGTTCCCAGGAAAGTAATTGAGCACCATCGTGCCGTTTGTCCTCATGCGCGGCCCGTCAAGCAGAAGGTCAGGAAACAGGCAGTGGAGCGCCAAGAATTCATAGCAGAAGAAATCAAGAAATTGGAAGCAGCAGGCCTTGTCAGAGGAGTGCTCCATCCCACGTGGTTGGCCAATCCTGTTGTAGTGCGCAAGGCAAATGGAAAATGGAGGCTTTGTATTGACTTCACTGATGTTAATAAAGCTTGTCTCAAAGATCCATTTCCCTTGCCGCGCATTGACCAGATTGTTGACTCCACAGCCGGATGTGATTTTCTTTCGTTTCTTGACGCTTATTCAGGATACCATCAGATCTTCATGGCAGAAGAGGATGAGGAGAAAACCGCATTCATTACTCCATGTGGCACGTACTGTTTCGTACGGATGCCTTTTGGTTTAAAGAATGCTGGTTCAACATTTGCCAGAGTAGTCCATGTCGCTTTGAAGCCACAGATACACAGAAATGTAGAAGCTTACATGGATGATATAGTTGTCAAGAGCAAGGATAGGGCAACTCTGATCCAAGATTTAGAAGAGACTTTTGCAAATCTGCGCAAGATCAACCTCAAGCTCAACCCCGAGAAGTGTGTGTTTGGAGTCCCTTCCGGCAGGCTTCTCAGGTTCTTTGTGTCTCAGCGGGGAATCGAAGCCAATCCCGACAAGATCAAGGCCATTGAGCAGATCGAAGCACCAAAGCACGTCAAGGATGTACGTAAGCTTGCCGGTTGCGTGGCTGCTCTCAGCAGGTTTATCTCTCGGTCTGCCGAGTGCGCCCTACCATTTTTCAAAATTTTGAAAAAGGCAGGTCCAATGAAATGGACTCCGGAAGCGGAGGCTGCGCTGCAGGACTTGAAGAGATACCTGTCCTCCACTCCAACACTTGTCGCACCTAAGCCGCAAGAGAAGTTGCTGCTGTACATAGTGGCAACCAATCAAGTGTTTAGTGTTGCGTTAGTAGCGGAGAGGGAGGCGGATGACGAGCCAGCAACCGCGGCAAGCACATCCAGCGACAAGCAGGGGGCTTCCCCGACAAGCTCTGGTCCCGACAAGCAAGGATCTGCGCAGACGCAAGAGGAGATACAGAAGAAGATGGTGCAGCGCCCAGTTTACTTTGTCAGTTCCCTTTTGCAGGGGGCTAGGTCAAGGTACTCTGGTGTGCAGAAGTTGCTTTTCGGTCTTCTCATGGCCTCGAGAAAGCTGCGCCATTACTTCCGGGCACATGAGATCACAGTTGTCACTCGCTTTCCGCTAAAGAGGATACTACAGAATCCAGAAGCGACAGGCAGGATTGTTGAGTGGGCACTGGAACTGTCAAGCTTTGGCCTCAAATTTGAGAGTACATCAACAATCCAAAGCAGAGCATTGGCAGAGTTCATAGCAGAATGGACGCCAACTCCAGATGAAGAAATTCCGGAGACGAGCATCCCCGCCAAGGAAACAAGCAAGGAGTGGCTCATGTACTTTGATGGTGCCTTCTCGCTGCAAGGCACCAGTGCTGGCGTGCTGCTTGTCGCACCCACCGGAGAGCACCTCAAGTACATAGTCCAGATGCACTTTCCCAAGGAGCAAGCGACAAACAATACTGCAGAGTATGAAGGTTCGCTTGCCGGTCTCAGGATCGCGGCAGAACTTGGGATTAAGAAGCTTATTGTCAGGGGTGACTCGCAGCTTGTCATCCGCCAAGTGAACAAGAATTATCAGAGTCCATTAATGGAAGCTTACGTCGACAAAGTGAGAAAGCTAGAAGAACACTTTGACGGCCTGCAAATGGAGCATATCCTAAGAGCTCAGAATGACATTGCCGATGGCCTGTCAAAGTGCGCTGCACTTAAATTACTTGTGGAACCAGGAATTTTTGTGCTCAAGCTGACTCAGCCGTCCGTAACACCACCAACTGGACAGAGCAAGAAGAGGAAGTTGATTTCTGGCGACTACTTTCCGGCAGAGCTTCCCGAAGCCGTCGCCAAAAAGGTCCCCAAGATCAACACCAACAGTGCTGAGGAGCAGTCTGCTCCGGCAAGACCCAGGGTTTGTTCCGTTGAAGCAGACGCTCCCGACAAGTTTTGCTCCGGCAAGCTTGCCGGGGAACATCAAACTCCGGCAGAGCCGCAGGTTCTGGCCGTGGAAGCAGATGCTCCTGCAGCAGCAGAATTGCCTTTAGTCCTTGTTGTCGAGCCACAAGCTCCAGCATGGGCGCAACAGATTGTCCGTTTCCTTTAGACAGGAGAACTTCTCGAAGTGCCAGAAGAAGCGGAAAGAGTAGCCCGGCGGTCTAGTATGTACCAGTTTGTCGATAACACACTGTGCAGAAGATGACTCAACGGTGTGAAATTGAAGTGTATTCCCCGGGAAGATGGAAAGAAGCTGTTGGCAGAAATACATGGAGGCATATGTGGTCACCACATTGGCGCAAGAGCCCTTGTCAGAAAAGCATTCCGGCAAGGCTTCTTCTGGCCGACAGCCCTCCAGGATGCAACTGCACGAGTAACCAAATGTGAAGCGTGCCAGTTCCATTCCAAACAGATACACCAGCCAGCTCAAGCTCTCCAGACGATCCCCTTATCCTGGCCATTTTTGGTCTGGGGGCTCAATATCCTCGGCCCCTTTCCCCGAGCTGTCCGGGGCTTTGAGTACTTGTATGTTGCAATCGACAAGTTCACAAAGTGGCCGGAAGTGGAACCAGTGAGGAAGGTGACGGCACAGTCAGCGGTCAAGTTCCTCAGGTCGATTGTTTGCCGTTTTGGGATCCCTAACAGGATAATCACCGACAACGGTACACAATTTACGAGCCGCACCTTCATGCAGTACGTCCAAGATCTTGGCGCCAAGGTCTGCTTCGCTTCTGTTGCTCACCCGAGAAGCAACGGTCAAGCGGAGAGGGCAAATGCTGAAGTGTTGCGCGGGCTCAAGACCAGAACTTTCGACAGGCTGCACAAGTGCGGAAGAAACTGGATCGAGGAGTTGCCGGTGGTTCTTTGGTCGATGAGGACGACGCCAAATCGAGCCACTAGTCAGACACCCTTCGCTCTAGTCTATGGAGCGGAGGCAGTTCTCCCCACGGAACTCGTATACGAATCGCCTCGAGTGGTCGCTTACGACGAGCTTGAGCAAGAGCAGCTGCGACAAGACGACGCGCTGCTCCTCGAGGAAGACCGTCTTCAGGCTGCTGTGCGAGCCGCTCGCTACCAGCAAGCTTTGCACCACTATCATAGCTGCAAAGTTAACGCCAGAAGTCTCGAGGAAGGCGACCTTGTTCTTCGGCGCATGCAGTCCGCCAAGAATTCCAACAAGTTGACGCCGAAGTGGGAAGGCCCTTACCGGGTGAAACGAGTCACCAGGCCTGGCGCTGTCCGCCTGGAGACCGAAGATGGCATCCCATGAGCAACTCCTGGAATATTGAGCATCTTCGCAAGTTTTACCCATAGGGCGCGGTTGCCGGAACCCGTTCCGGCAACCACCTTTTGTACAAGTCTTGCCGCTGTTGCATGTAATCCTTTGTACAAAGCCGGGCGCAGATCCCGTGCATAAAGATTATGTGCTCAGCGCACTTTGTCGATTTCATGCTTTTTAAATTTTGCATGTATTATTTGACATTTTGTGCAGCACTAATCCCCGGTAAGAAATAACGAGCCTTAAAGCTCCATATTGTTATTTCGCCCTCTCTCTTTTTTTACAAGGAAAAGGAGGTTCCCTCGCGCACAAGTTTGCCGGGAGGGGGGGAGGGAGAAGATACGGTATGGACCAGGCGTCGTTCAAGAAGTTTTCGCCTTGCCGGGAAGCAAGTAACAAAAAAGATAAGTTGCCAAAGTCTGAGCAATCAAATTTCCTTTAAACTTTTAAGTTATTTTCCTTGAACGACCGTGCTTTGTATGGAAAACCTGTGCGCGGAGGAACCAACTCGTAGCTAGTTGCGCCCTTACTGTTGTTTCGAGTCCGCTCAACAACTTAAGTGAGCTGTGACTAGCCGCGACAAGGTTTCTTGTCGGCTGCAGCACCACCAGCAGGTTGCTGACATTCCGCACTCAGCGCTCACGGCAAAGGTGCCTGCGCCGGCAAGTTCCCTAAAAGCGTAGGGTAAAAACATATAAAGGAAAGAGTCAAGTAAAGGAAATAACATAGCAATTACTACCAAGGATAGAGTATATTACAAAATAACTTGTCGTAGCTCTAACAGACTGTTTTTCATAACATGATTGACAGCGACAAGGAAAGAAAAAGATGGATGGCCTAGTCTACACGGTCGCCCTCGACCCTTCTAATTCCGCTCACCCTGTCCACAATAGGTGCGACAAGGGCCTTAAGCTCCTCCAGATCAGCATTTGGCGGCAGGCTTCGGAGGACGTTGGTGAGGCGAAGGCCTGGGTTGGGGAAGGCCACCTTCATCAGCATCTTCTAGAGAGCTCCCGCGAAAATCTTGCGCGACTCATTGGCAAGCTGCTTTGGGATCTGCTCCCGGAGTCGCTGAAGCGCCGTCGCCACGCCCTTGAAGAACAGAGTCAGCTTGGCGCTGGATTGGAGATTCTCGTCGGAAGAGTACCCGAGATCCACCATCCCCAACTGCGCCAACTCCTTGTCGACGTCCGCGGCGACGTTCACCAGACCTTCCGTCCAGTGCTCCACATTCTCCGACAAGGTCTTCTGGGCGGCAACAGCGTTCGCCAGCAGCACCTTGCCGGCCTCGACTTCTTCCTTCATGGACGCCTCCTGCTCCTTGGCGCCGTCCAGAGATTTGGTCAGGGCCGCCAGCTTCACTTCAAGATTGGCGTTGGAGTTCTTGGCGGCGTCCAGTTCCTTGCCCTTCTTGGCGAAAAGGGCCTGCAGCTCCGAGTAGCTGTTGGCGTCCTTCTCACGCTCGAGCTTGAGCGCGGCCAACTCGTTGCTGCTCGCCTTGAGGCCCGCCTCCAGCTGCACCACCTTCAGCTCCAGCTCAGCCTTGGCGGCCTCGGCAGCTGCGGCGGCGTCTTCGGCCTGCTTGACGGCTCCGCCAACTGCCCGCTCGCGCGCGGCAAGTTCCTCCTCGTGGCTGTCGAGGTGGACCTTCCGCTGCGCCAAGTCACCCTCCTGGGAAGACAACTTCTCCGCGGCAAGGCGTTGGCGCTCTTCGACGTCGGCCTTCTCGAGGAGGAAGGCCTGCTGCGCCTCGGCAAGATCTTCCCGCTCCTTTGCCAGGGAGCGGAGAGCTTCCTGGTTGGCGCCCCGGAGCTCCTCTGCGCGCTTCTCGATATCAGCCCCGGCCTTCGCGACGAGCGCTTCGCGAGACTCCAGCTTGGCCTGCTGGGCGCGGTAGAGCGCCACCAACTTCCGCGGTAGACGCTCCTCTTCGGGTTCGCTGGTGCTGCTGTTTGGCGCGTCGACCAACTTCAGCCCGGCGGAGGCAAGCACTTCTCCGTCAAGCACTTCCCCTTCGACCGGCGCCCTGGAGCTCGACGCCCAGGGGAGGTTGATGAAGATATCCTCGCCGGCCTTCAGATAGACGCCAGGCTGGGGCTCTCTGGAGCCTGGCGCGGCAGCAGTGGCGGAGGAGTCGGTGGTCGGAGCAGCGCCTGGCGCTCCTGCGGCCTCCGGGTCGTCAGTACGACCACCAGACTCCCCGCCCGCTTCCGCGGCGGCAGCCCTGGCGGCCTCCTCGCCGGTGGGCTCGCCGGCGCCGGTTGCTTCCTCGGCAGCTGCAGCGTCGTCGGCGGTGGCCTCAGTCTCCATCGGCACTACACCAGATGGATCTGACAGCCGGAAGAGGGGAGAAGATTCAAGCAAAATCCAAGAAGAAGATTAAAAGGAAAATAGCCCAAGGAGAGTGGAAGAGCAAGGAAGTTACCTGTGGCAGGCACGACAGTAGTGGCCTCCGTTGCCGGGGGATCACTGGCGCCGTCCCTTGCCGGAGCCTCCTCCCTCACCGGAGAGTTCTCCCTTGCCGGAGCCTCCTCCCCTGCCGGAGGACTCTCCCTTGGCGCTTCAGGGCCGGTCTCCGGGCTCTCTTGACGAGGCTGCTCTGCTCCTACACAAGTCAACAAATAAATATAAGCAAAGCAAGGATCTTCGTGCGCGCTCAACAGCGGAAAATGAACAAGACACTTATGCTGGGGGCTGCTCTGAAGATCAGCCGCCGGGTCCGGTGTGTTTGTCTCTGGTGCGTCCCCTGCTGACACGATGGGATCGTCCTTGATGACAATCACCGGCGCCTTAGCTCTTTTTGCCGCTCTCTGGGCCAGAGTCCTGAGAAGGAATGAGTTCAGAGAAAAGCAGATAAGAGACGAGACAAAAACAGTAAAAACCAAAGGATTGCAAGTACAATAAGAGAAACTTACTCTTCTTCTTCTTCCTCGTCGCAGCTGAACGCGGAGAAGTTGAAGCCCGGCCCGCCTCTGGCGCGGGAAGGTGGAGGAGTGGGCTCCCTTGGTCGCTTGGCGGGGGCAGATGCGGCAGCCTGGGAAGATCCCGCTCCAGTTGTTGCGGCAGCATGGGGCGCTCCCGCGGCAATAGTGCTTGCTGCGGTGGAGCGCGTCGTGCGGCGCGGCGACTGTCGACGTGCCTGCCGCCCCGCTACATCCCCGGCCTTGCGGAGACGTCTTCTTGGTGGAGACGGAGGCGCTGCTGGCGGCGTGCTGCCTGAAGACGAAGTGGAGTAAGAGTCGATCTCCAGCGAGCCGCTCGCATCCCCGGCGGGCTCGCTCGGCTTGGCGTCGCGCCCGGCAAGATCTTCCTTGCCGGCAGGCTCCTTTTTCCGGGCAAGCTCTTTCTTGCCGATGAACTCTTCTTGCTCGGCACGGTTTTCTGCCTCTGCTGCCGCTGCCTCCTCCAAAGTGAACCCAAATTTGCCTGCCGCTGCGGCTGCCGCTGCCTCTTCCAACCTGGTGGCGATGTACGCCAACTCCGCCTCGGTGGTGTCGCGGATGAGGCCATCCTTCTCATCGGCGCGGATTGGCACTTCTACCAGGCTGTCGAAAAACTGCTGCACGACCTCGTCTTCGGGCTCTTACCAAGTTGGCTCGATTCCGTGCGAGTCGCACAGCGGCATCATCGCCTGGATGCGGTCGAGTGCAGAGTTGTTACATAAAGGGACGACGCCCTGCGGCAACCTGAAGACTTTGGGGTGATCTGGATCGTACTTGAAGAGCTCCTACAGCATGCCGTTGAGCTCAAGGACAGTGAAATTGTAATTGAGGCCCGGGCGCAGCCTCATTATATCCGCCGCGTTCTTGAACTCCCAAGCAGGCCTTCTCCGTTCCTGCAGGGGGCGATGCGGCGGCGAAGAAAGTCTGCGCCAACGGCGCCTACGGTGAGTCCGGCAAGCCTAAGGCGCTGGATCCTGGTGACAGCAATCTTCAGCCTGCTGTCTTCCGGGGCCAAGTCGCTCCAGTCACTGCCGCGTACTGCTGCTGCTTGGCGCCGGGCGGTGAATGGCTGCGGGCTCTCCTCGACAATCCAACACCAATCCGCTCTCCACTCCTCCCACTTGCCGCGGAACTCCCCCTCCAGATAAGATTCCTTCTTGCCGGACCTTGAGATACAGGCGATTCCGCCGAACGGAGGCTCTCCACTCTCTACCCGAGGGATGAAGAAATGGCGGAAGAGAGCTACAATAGGGTGGACTCCGACAAAGTTTCCACAAAGGTGTGCGAAAACTACCATGGTGAGGACGGCGTTGGGAGTGAAATCAAGGAGGCAAAGGCCATATGTGTTCATGATGTCGCAGAAGAACTCGGAAAAGGGCGGGCAGAGCCCGCAGTAGAAGAATACGGCAAAGAAAGGGTACCCGTCCGGAGCCGTCGCATGAGCAGAAGCCGGGAGCACCTTGGTCCACGGGTGAGCTCGCGTCTCCGTCGACCAGAAAAGGTAATAGTACTCCCGCAACTCCTTCGCGCCGAGCTTAGGGGGGAAGATGGCTCGCTCCTTCCACAGCGCCGCGAGCCGTTGCGCCTCGGTCGACTTCACTGCCTTCCCTTTGTCGCCCTTCGGAGCCATGGCGGAGGTGGTGGAGGAGGCCGACGGCAGTGGTGGTGCTGGTGGCAATGGGTGGAGCGGGGCGCTGCTCTCTTGTTGCTCTGAGAAGACGGGGAGTGGCGGAGGTTTTGAGATTGGAAGCAACAACGGGCAGATGGCGCATTACCCCTGTTTCCTCTGCTTATAAAGAGGGAGGGGAGCGGACGTTTCGCCATTACGAATAAACAACCACCCACGATCTCGCCCACGACGTGACGCATGCACGCGGGGCTTAGCCCCGCGCACGCCGATCACGTCACGCATGACGCCGCGTTCGACGCGTGCCGCTCGGGGAGGGCGCGGTGAATGCGGAGTCAGATACGGCGTGAACCAGGCCACGCGTGCCCGTGCACTGTTTTGGGCCTGGCCCAACAGCGCTCGGCACCGTGTATGGCCCAGGCCCGGGGGCTCCTGTCGGTGTACTAAAGTAGGGGTACCTTAGTATCCCGAACTTGTGCACGGGCAGTCGCAGCACCCCGCGGCAAGGCTTGCCGGGTGACCGCCAAGGTCCTCCGTGGTTCCTCTAGAGCCATTCAAGAACAAAGTATTCGAGCCAAGGCGCAAGGCCCCGGCAAGAGGAGCTTGCCGGGAAGGCCACTCGAAGCACAAAGACCCCGGCAAGAGGAGCTTGCTGGGAAGACCAACCAAGGCATCTCGAGAAGCTTGCTGCGACGCGCTGCGCGTCCTGGCAAGACCCGGTGAGCGACAAGCTCCCGGACGCGACAAGACCCGGTGAGCGACAAGCTCCCGGACGCGAAAAGTCAACATCCGCGGCAAGGCGCTTGCCGCGGCAAGCTACTACTCTGCAGCCCGCGCTCCAGCTCACCCACCAACGTGTCGCTCTGGGACCGTTCCTGGCGTACGTGGCGGGAGGCTGTGCAGCCAGGGGCATGCGGTGGCAAGCAGGCGCTGACAAGATAGACATCGTGGCAAACGGTGGCGCCCCTGACGGCCCCTTTTTGCATTGTTTGGGCGACGCAGACAGGCATTTAATGCCTTTCTCCCCTGCCGTCAGGGTTAGGTATGATACAACTGTAGTAAGCGGTGGCGCCAACCACCACCTCTTTCACCTTTTTACCCTCATCTCTGTTGCCACCTGTCGGTGTCCCCTTTGACATATAAAAGGAGGCCCATGCGCAACAAGGAGGAGGGGGACGATGATTCTCACGCTCGGTCTCGCTAGCCATTCAAGTGTACTGTAGCATTCATCGCTCCCGAGCAAGAACACAAATACAAACCAAAGCAGGAGTAGGGTTTTACGCATCCGTGCGGCCCGAACCTGGGTAAACCGATCGCGTTGCTTGTGCGCTTCGCCTCGATCTACTCTTTGCACTCTCTCCGCCCCCTGCCGAACCGAAAGGGGCCTTGGTCCGCCGTGGTCCCATAGGTGTCCGTGGGGATCAGTCACCCCCGACAAAAAGATATAAGTGAAGCACTAGAGCAAAAACTATATAGCTCAAAAGATATAAGTGAAGCACATAGAGTATTCTAATAAATTCTAATTCATGTGTGTCTCTCTCAAAATGTGTATACAGCAAGGATGATTGTGGTAAACTAAAAATCAAAGGCTCAAATCATACAAGACGCTCCAAGCAAAACACATATTATGTGGTGAATAAAAATATAGCTCCAAGTAAAGTTACCGATGAACGAAGACAAAAGAGGGGATGCCTTCCGGGGAATCCCCAAGGTTAGGCTTTTTGGTGTCCTTGTATTTTACCTTGGGGTGCCATGGGCATAACCAAGATTAGGCTCTTGCCACTCCTTGTTCCATAATCCATCAAATCTTTACCCAAAACTTGAAAACTTCACAACACAAAACTTAAAAGAAAATTTTCATGAGCTCCGTTAGTAAAAGAAAACAAACCACCACTTCAATGTACTATAATGAACTCATTCTTTATTTATATTGGTGTTAAACCTACTGTATTACAACTTCACTATGGTTTATAAACTCTTTTACTAGCCATAGATTCATCAAAACAAGCAAACAACACACGAAAAACAGAATCTGTCAAAAACAGAACAGTCTGTAGTAATATGTAGGTTTCGAATACTTCTGGAACCCCAAAAATTCTAAAATAAATTGATGTACGTAAGGAATTTATCTATTAATCATCTTCAAAAATAATTAACTAAATATCACTCTCCAATAAAAAAATGGAAGCAATTCTCGTGAGTGCTAAAGTATCTGTTTTTTACAGCAAGATCAAAAAGACTTTCCCCAATTCTTCCCAACGGATCTACTTGGCACAAACACTAATTAAACACAAAAAACACAACCAGAAGATAGGCTAGATAAATTATCTAGTACTAAACAGGAGCAAAAATCAAGGAATAAAAATAAAATTGGGTTGCCTCCCAACAAGCGCTATCGTTTAACGCCCCTAGCTAGGCATAAGATTTCAACGATGCTCACATTAAAGACAAGAATTGAAGCACAAAGAGAGCATCATAAGACACATGACAAACACATCTAAGTCTAATATACTTCCTATGCATAGGCATCTTATAGGCAAAGAAATTATCAAGGCAAGCAAAAACTAGCATATGCAAGGAAGCGGAAAGAAACAATAGCAATCTCAACATAACGAGAGGTAATTTAGTAAGATGAAAATTTCTACCACCATATTTTCCTCTATCATAATAATTGCATGTGGGATCATAAGAAAATTCAACAAAATAGCTATCACATAAAACACGATCCACATGCATGCAAAGTTGACACTCTTCCAAAATTGTGGGATTAACATTAACTAAAGTCATGACCTCTCCAAACCCACTTTTATTAATATTGCAAACACTATTATCAATCTCATATTCATCATGGGGCTTAAATAAATTTTCAAGATCAAAATAAGAATCACCCCAATCATGATCATTGCAACAAATGGTAGTGATAGCAAAACTAGCATCCCCAAGCTTGAGGTTTTGCATATCATTAACACAATTGACATTAAGAGAATTTATAATAACATCATTGCAATCATGCTTTTCATCGAAGGACTATCAAGTATGGGTGCAATAACAACGATCTCATGTTTAACATAAGGAACTATAACAAATTCATCTTCATAAATATTGGCATCATGGACACAAGAATAGCAAGCATCATGTTCAACAAGGGATATTTCAATCAAATAATTGGAATCATAATTATCTATAGATTCATGCATATCATTATTTTCTTCCGAAGCAACGGTCATTCTTTCTATAAATTCTTTGACATGCACATTATGAGCATAGTTTTCATAGCAATATTTAACTATGTCCAAATTTTCAGATTCATAGAGAGTAATATCATACTTTTCAAACAAACAAGCAACTTTATAAGCACCCTTAAAAGCAACAAATTCTTCAATTTGTTTGATATCGTAGTAACTATAAACAGCCTTTGCATAAGAAGATAAGTTTTCATTATCATTAAACTCACATAGGTAGGTGATACGTCTCCGCCGTATCTACTTTTCCAAAAACTTTTGCCCTTGTTTTGGACTCTAACTTGTATGATTTGAATCGAACTAACCCGGACTAACGCTGTTTTCAGCAGAATTGCCATGGTGTTGTTTTATGTGCAGAAAACAAATATTCTCAGAATGACCTGAAACTCCATGGAACATCTTAGAAAAAATAATAAAAAATCCTCACCAAAGATGAAGACCAGGGGGCCCACACCCTTCTCACGAGGGTGGGGGGCGCCCCCCTAGGGCGCGTCCCCCTACCTCGTGGGCCCCCTGGATGCCCTCCGACGCCAACTCCAACTCTATATATTTGCTTTCGGAGAGAAAAAAATCAGAGAGAAGAAATTATCCTGTTTTACGATACGGAGCCGCCGCCAAGCCCTAAAACCTCTCGGGAGGGCTGATCTGGAGTCTGTTCGGGGCTCCGGAGAGGGGGATTCATCGCCGTCGTCATCATCAACCATCCTCCATCACCAATTTCATGATGCTCACCGCCGTGCGTGAGTAATTCCATCGTAGGCTTGCTGGACGGTGATGGGTTGGATGAGATTTATCATGTAATCAAGTTAGTTTTGTTAGGGTTTGATCCCTAGTATCCACTATGTTCTGAGATTGATGTTGCTATGACTTTGCTTTGCTTAATGCTTGTCACTAGGGCCCGAGTGCCATGATTTCAGATCTGAACCTATAATGATTTCATGAATATATGTGAGTTCTTGATCCTATCTTGCAAGTCTATAGTCACCTACTATGTGTTATGATCCGGCAACCCCGGAGTGACAATAATCGGGACCACTCCCGGTGATGACCATAGTTTGAGGAGTTCATGTATTAACTATGTGCTAATGCTTTGTTCCCGTTCTCTATTAAAAGGAGGCCTTAATATCCCTTAGTTTCCAATAGGACCCCGCTGCCATGGGAGGGTAGGACGAAAGATGTCATGCAAGTTCTTTTCCATAAGCACGTATGACTATATACGGAATACATGCCTACATTACATTGATGAATTGGAGCTAGTTCTGTGTCACCCTATGTTATGACTGTTACATGATGAACCGCATCCGGCATAATTATCCATCACTGATCCGGTGCCTACGAGTTTTCCATATACTGGTTTATGCTTATTTACTTTCCCGCTGCTACTGTTATAATCACTACAAAATACCAAAAACATTACTTTTGATGTCTTTACTTTTGTTGCTGCTACCACCACTATCATATTACTGTGCTACTAAACACTTTGCTGCAGATACTAAGTTTCTAGGTGTGGTTGAATTGACAACTCATCTGCTAATACTTGAGAATATTCTTTGGCTCCCCTTGTGTCGAATCAATAAATTTGGGTTGAATACTCTGCCCTCGAAAGCTGTTGCGATCCCCTATACTTGTGGGTTATCAAGACTAATTTCTGGCGCCGTTGCCGGGGAGCATAGCTCTATTCTTTGAGTCACTTGGGATTTATATCTGTTGGATACTATGAAGAACTTGAGAGATCCAAAAACCAAGATCTATCCCTCAACTACGAGGGGAGGTAAGGAACTGCCATCTAGCTCTGCACTTGATTCACCTTTTGTTATGAGTAAGTTAGCGACACCTATACCTGCTTCTGCTATTCATTCCGATATGTCGCATGTTATTGATGATGCCACTTCTGCTATGCATGATACTTATGATGAAACTACTTCTATGCCTGATACTACTGTGCCCCTTGGTGAATTTCTTGATGAACAAATTGCTAGGGCTAGAGAAAAAAAATTATTGAATCTGAATACGATGATGATAGTGATGATGAAAATATGCCTGTTATTCCTGAGGGCTATCTTTTTGATATGGAATCTTCTGTCGCTATTTTAGCTTGCAAAGATAGATATGAGCTTAAGAGGTTATTAATTAAATGGAACAAAGAATCACTTAGAGATAAAATGAAACCCGACCCTGCTTTTGCTACTTCACCTATCTGTGTTCCTGATAAGGATTATTAATTCTCTGTTGATCCTGATATAATTACTTTGGTTGAATCTGATCCGTTTTATGGCCATGAATCTGAAACTGTTGTGGCACATCTTACTAAGTTAAATGATATAGCTGCCCTACTCATTAATGATGAGAGATCGCGTTACTTCTATATACTCAAAATATTTCCGTTCTCAATAAAGGGTGATGCTAAGATATGGTTTAATTCTCTTGATCCTGGTTGTGTGCGTAGTCCCCAGGATATGATTTATTACTTCTCTGCTAAATATTTCCCTGCTCATAAGAAACAAGCTGCTTTGAGGGAAATATACAACTTCGTGCAAATTAAAGAAGAGAGTCTCCCACAAGCTTGGGGGAGGCTTCTCAAGTTACTTAATGCTTTGCCTGATCGTCCTCTTAAGAAACCCGAAATACTTGATATCTTTTATAATGGACTAACCGATGCTTCCAGAGATTACCTGGATAGTTGTGCTGGTTCTCTTTTCAGGGAAAGAACACCGGATGAAGCTGAAATTCTATTGAATAATATGTTGACAAATGAAAATAATTGGGCACCTCCAGAGCCAGCTCCTGCTCCAATTACTGAGACTATTCTTAAACCAACTCCGAAGAAGAGAGGTGTTCTATTCCTCAGTCCCGAAGATATGCAAGATGCAAAGAAATCTATGAAAGAAAAATGTATTAAAGCTAAAGATGTTAAGAATTTACCTCCTATTGAAGAAATACATGGTCTTAATATGCCGCCTGTTGAAGAAACATATGATCTCAATTCTTTATTTATTGAAGAACCTCCTGACCCCGATATCCCAACACAGGTAGTAAATGTAAATTCTCTCTATAGATATGATAAAGCTGAAGTCCCTCCTACTAAAATTGCTAGTCAGTGCTTGGATGAGTTTGATAACTTTATGTTTAAGCAACACGACTTCAATGCTTATTTTGGTAGACAATTAAAAGAAAATACTTATATGATTAGACGCTTGGGTGATTATATGGCTAATATTAAAGGTGAACTTAAACTTGTTAGCAAACATGCTTCTATGGTTACCACTCAAGTAGAACAAGTACATAAAGCTCAAAAAGAAGTGCTTGATGAAATGAATATTAAGAAAAATGATTATGCTGTTGGAGTGGCTACTAGAACTGGTAGAATGACTCAGGAACCTTTGTATCCTGAAGGCCACCCTAAGAGAATCGAGCAAGATTCTCAGAGAAATAATATTGATGTTCCTAGTTCTTCTAAAAAGAAGAAGAAGAAAAATGATAGAACTATGCAAACTTCTAGTGAACCTATTGCTGAATCATCTGATAGTCCAAATGATATTTCTATGTCTGATGCTGAAACACAATCTGTTAATGAACATGAACCTAATGAAAATATTAATGATAATGTTCATGATGATGCTCAACCTAGTAATGACAATGATGTAGAAATTGAACCTGCTGTTGATCTTGATAACCCACAATCAAAGAATCAACGTTATGATAAAAGAGACTTTGTTGCTAGGAAACATGGTAAAGAAAGGGAACCTTGGGTTCAGAAACCCATGCCTTTTCCTCCGAAACCATCCAAGAAAAAGGATGATGAGGATTTTGAGCGCTTTGCTGAAATGATTAGGCCTATCTTTTTTGCGTATGAGATTAACTGATGTGCTCAAAACAAATCCTTATGCTAAATATATGAAGGATATCATTACTAATAAAAGAAAGATACCGGAAGCTAAGATTTCCACCATGCTTGCTAATTATACTTTTAAGGGTGGAATACCAAAGAAACTTGGAGACCCCGGAGTACCTATTATACCTTGCTCCATTAAAAGAAATTATATTAAAACTGCTTTATGTGATCTTGGAGCTGGTGTTAGTGTTATGCCTCTCTCTTTATATCGTAGACTTGACTTGAATAAGTTGACACCTACTGAAATATCTTTGCAAATGGCTGATAAATCAACTGCTATACCTGTCGGTATTTGTGAGGATGTGCCTATTGTGGTTGCAAACGTTACTATTTTAACGGACTTTGTTATACTTGATATTCCCGAGGATGATAGTATGTCTATTATTCTTGGAAGACCTTTTCTTAATACTGCAGGGGCTGTTATTGATAGCAACAAAGGCAATGTCACTTTTCATGTTAATCGTAATGAGCATACGGTACACTTTCCGAGGAAACAACCTCAAGTTCACAGTATCAATTCTATCGGAAAAATTCCATCGATTATATTTGGAGGTTTTGAATTTCTCTTCCTACTGTCAAGAAGAAATATGATATTCTTATTATTGGGGATGTGCATATCCCAGTTGAGGTAACTTAGTGTTATTCGAAATTTCTCCGGTTTCATGATTATCGGAATGAGTTTGTTCACAAGACTTGATCAACCTTGTTAGTGGATTCTTTTTGATGAGCATGAGATGGATGAAACTAGAAGCACAAACTTCTGTACCCCACTTTTACTTTCTGTTATTCATATTAAATAAAGTAAAAATAGTTTTTTTTTCAGTCTGTTTCCTGGCTTATCCGTGCAATATAAAAATATCCCAAAAATAAAAGTCCTCAGAATGCCATGCCAATTTAATATGATTTTTTCAGGAATATTTGAGGATTTACTGTGCAAAAATTACCGCGGGAGGAGCTGCCACCTGGCCACGAGGGTGGTGGGCGCCCTCCTATAGGGCGCGCCCCCTGCCTCATGGGCCCATGGTGGCCCTCCTCCACTTATCCCAGCACCCATCTTTTTCCTCTGTCTCACACAAACCCGAAAAACCAACTCAAGCACGAGTTCCAGCCACTTTTTCTGTGATTTTCGATCTCCTTGCTCAAAGCACCTCTCGCAAAACTGCTTGGGGAGATTGTTCCTTGGTATGTGACTCCTCCATTGGTCCAATTAGTTTTTGTTGTAGTGCTTTATTCTTTGCAAATTTGAGCTGCTTAGGTGACCCTATTCTTGAGCTTGCATGTCAAATTTATATGGTTCCAAGTAGTTCTAATGCTTGATATAGGCTCTAGGCACTTGTAGGAGTAGTTGCTATCAGTTTTATTGAGTTTGGTTCACTTTTGTTTGAAGTTACTAAAAATTTCAGATTATTTCAGAAAAATAATGAGGAGATTTTTGAGGGGCTCATCGAGCCAAAGCTCGAAGGAAAAGGCACCAAAGCCTAAGTATAATTTGTCGCGCACCGCAGAGATTCGGGCGTGTGAATGGCCTTCTGAAGATTTCTTGAGAGCAGCCGGTATCTATGAAGATTTTCATGAATTGGCTCACAATGCAGGCCTCATCGCTTTCCTCCACGACCAATGCGATCAGTATCTCTTACTCACAAATACTTTTGTGCAAAACTTTCATTTTCATTATAGGAACTCACCACCTATGGTGGAGTTTCATTTATATGATGAGCATAAGGAGATGTCACTTTATGATTTCTGTCGGATTTGTTTAGTCCCTTTTGAGGGCAGGACAGAAGAACCACATCATGATGACGTGGCTAGGTTTATTGATACTATCACTGTAGGAGAAACTAGAAAGGTTTCCGATGCACGAATCACTAGCATACATTTTCCTGTTTTACGTTACTTTGCATTATTTGCTAGTCGTTGTTTAATTGGACGCGGAAACTGTGGAAACCTTAGCATCCCTGATATAATTATTCTGCACCACGGTTTATACGGTGATAACACTTTTAGTATGGGCGGCATTATTGGCAGACGGTTAAGTATGAACCATACTAAGGGTCCCATCTTTGGAGGCGTCTATGCCACACGCCTAGCTGCACATTTTAACATACCTATTATGCATGCTGAGAAGGAAGAAAAGGTGCTGTCCCGTGTTTATCTAGATCATAAAAGTATGGTGGCACACGATTTTATTGTTAAGAATAGGGCAGGAGAGCTTAAGTATCAATTGTTCTTTAACAAACATCATCCTGAGACTATTATCCTGCCTACCCCTTCTTTGTTTAATTTTGTAGGACCCTACCTCGTTACGTGGGCTGCCGTCCAAGCTTACAAGAATCCTGCACTTGCCCCGGAACAGGAACCACAAGATGAGCCTCCATGACAATCTGTTTATTCTTGGGATCCAGAGATGACTGTCAGCCAGTGGCAGTCAGAGTCTTCTTCTTCATCACAGTATGATCCCAACTATTCTTCGTCGCAGTACGACCCCAACAACTATTATTATGGATATCCGCCAGGCCATCCATGGCAATAGACCAAGTTTGGCCAAAAGCCTAAGCTTGGGGGAGTACGTATTTCTCATCGACATTACATTTATGTTCACACACACTCATTGCTAGATGTCGGTGCTCATACTTTTTCATTGTAATATCCATGCTAGTTTATTTTCTTTTTCCCGCTTTCTTCTTGTGTGTTTGTTAAATCTTAAGAAAAACCAAAAAAATTAGTAGTATTTTATTTTTCTGCTGTAGTAGTAATAATTAAAAAGAAAACCCAAAAATATTTCCCATTCTTCTTTTGCTTGTTGGGAGCTTTCCCGTGTAAATAGTTTTATTTCTTTTCTTTTATTTGGGGGTTAGTAGGAGAAGACCATAATTAAATTGTTGAAGTGGCTCTTATATGCATTATTGTTGATTTAACCAAGAGCCCATATTGTCTTGTCTTCTCTTGTTTATTGAATGCTCGCAGATTCCAGCTTAGTCCAAGGCACGTGCCCTCTTATTATTATTCACACCGTTCGGTCGTGCAAGTGAAAGGCAATTATGATGATATATGATGGACTGACTGAGATGAGAAAAGCTGGTATGAACTCGACCTCTTTTTTTGTAAATATGATGAGTCCCTCGTTCTTGATTCAGCTTATTATGAATAAACATGTTTGCAATGACAATTAGAGATCATAGTTGCTTGTGCCATGCTTGATTAGCTATGAGTTATAATGGTTTACCTTGTGTGCCAACATGCTATTGAGATGATTATGATGTGGTATGATGGGGTGGTATCCTTCTTTGGATGATTTAAGTGACTTGACTTGGCACATGTTCACGCATGTAGTTGAAACAAATCAACATAGCCTTCACGATATTTATGTTCATGGTGGATTATATCCTACTCATGCTTCCATCCAATGTTTATTAATTTTAATGCATGTACATGGCTGTTGTCGCTCTCTAGTTGGTCGCTTCCCAGTCTTTTGCGAGCCTTCACTTGTACTAAGCGGGAATACTGCTTGTGCATCCAACCCCTTAAACCCCAAAGGTATTCCAGACGAGTCCACTATACCTTCCTATATGCGGTATCTACCTGCTGTTCCAAGTAAATTTGTATGTGCCAAACTCTAAACCTTCAAATAAACATTCTGTTTTGTATGCTCGAATAGCTCATGTATCAACCAAGACTGTCCTTATCTTCCGTGTTAGGCGGGTTATTCTTAAGAGGAGTGGACTCCGCTCCTCACTCACAAGAAAATGGCTGGTCACCGGGATGCCCAGTCCCATGCTTTATGCAAACTAAATCAAAATTAATTGCAAACAAAACTCCCCCTGGGACCTGATGTATGTTGGAGGCACTCATTGTTTCGAGCAAGCCATGGATTGATGTTTGTTGGTGGAGGGGGAGTATAAACTTCACCATTCTGTTTGAGAACCGCCTATAATGTGTTTAGCATGGAAGATATCGCCATCTCTTAGTTGTTACGTTGACAATGAAAGTATACCGCTCAAAATACAATTTATCTCTATTTCAAAACCGAGCTATGGCACCTCTACAAATCCCTGCTTCCCTCCGCGAAGGGCCTATCCATTTACTTTTATGTTGAGTCATCACCCTCTTATTAAAAAGCACTAGCTGGAGAGCACAGCTGTCATTTGCATTCATCACTGTTAATTTATATTGGGTGTGACTATGATTGGATCTCTTTTACCATGAATTACAATGTCTAGTCAGTCCTTGATCTTTAAAGGTGCTCTGCATTTATGTTTTGCGGTCTCAGAAAGGGCTAGCGAGATACCATCTTGTTATATCATATTATGATTGTTTTGAGAAATTGCTGTCATCTGAGATTTATTATTATGACTTGCTAGTTGATTATGCTGTTGATATGAGTAATTATGAGACCTGAGAATTATTGAAAATGTGGTTAGTTATGATCTATGCTGAAAACTTGAATGCTGGCTTGACATAGTTATAACAACAAGAGCAAACAGAGTTTGTAAAAGTTTCTTTTTCTTTCTTTCAGTTTGTCAACTGAATTGCTTGAGGACAAGCAAGGGTTTAAGCTTGGGGGAGTTGATACATCTCCATCGTATCTACTGTTCCAAACACTTTTGCCCATGTTTTGGACTCTAACTTGTATGATTTGAATGGAACTAACCCGTACTGACGCTGTTTTCAGCAGAATTGCCATGGTGTTGTTTTATGTGCAGAAAACAAATATTCTCGGAATGACCTGAAACTCCACGGAACATCTTAGAAAAAATAATAAAAAATCCTCGCCAAAGATGAAGACCAGGGGGCCCACACCCTTCTCACGAGGGTGGGGGCGCGCCCCCTACCTCGTGGGCCCCCTGGATGCCCTCTGACGCTAACTCCAACTCTATATATTTGCTTTCAGAGAGAAAAAAATCAGAGAGAAGAAATTATCGCGTTTTACTATATGGAGCCGCCACCAAGCCCTAAAACCTCTCGGGAGGGCTGATCTGGAGTCTGCTCGGGGCTCCAGAGAGGGGGATTCGTCGCTGTCATCATCATCAACCATCCTCCGTCATCAATTTCATGATGCTCACCGCCGTGCGTGAGTAATTTCATCATAGGCTTGCTGGACGGTGATGGGTTGGATGAGATTTATCATGTAATCGAGTTAGTTTTGTTAGGGTTTGATCCCTAGTATCCACTATGTTCTGAGATTGATGTTGCTATGACTTTGCTATGGTTAATGCTTGTCACTAGGGCCCGAGTGCCATGATTTCAGATCTGAACCTATTATGTTTTCATGAATATATGTGACTTCTTGATCCTATCTTGCAAGTCTATAGTCACCTACTATGTGGTATGATCCGGCAACCTCGAAGTGACAATAATCGGGACCACTCCCGGTGATGACCATAGTTTGAGGAGTTCATGTATTCACTATGTGCTAATGCTTTGTTCCCGTTCTCTACTAAAAGGAGGCCTTAATATCCCTTAGTTTCCAATAGGACCGCGCTGCCACGGGAGGGTAGGACAAAAGATGTCATGCAAGTTCTTTTCCATAAGCATGTATGACTATATACGGAATACATGCCTACATTACATTGATGAATTGGAGCTAGTTCTGTGTCACCCTATGTTATGACTGTTACATGATGAACCGCATTCGACATAATTATCCATCACTGATCCGGTGCCTACGAGTTTTCCATATACTGGTTTACGCTTATTTACTTTCCCGCTGCTACTGTTATAACCACTACAAAATACCAGAAACATTACTTTTGATGTCTTTACTTTTGTTGCTGCTACCACCACTATCATATTACTGTGCTACTAAACACTTTGCTGCAGATACTAAGTTTCCAGGTGTGGTTGAATTGACAACTCAGCTGCTAATACTTGAGAATATTCTTTGGCGCCCCTTGTGTCGAATCAATAAATTTGGGTTGAATACTCTACCCTCGAAAGCTGTTGCGATCCCCTATACTTGTGGGTTATCAGTAGGGGAGGTGTTTTTTAGGGTTCTTAGAGCACCAAGTAAGATCAATAATTTCACAAAGATTCCAATCATAACATAGCAATCTGTTTATTTGATCCCATAAGAGTCTCCCTTTTTCAGACAAATGGTGACGCACAAGATGAGCATGCTCATCTAAAGATTTCCCATCAACTAGGCTAGTTGGGGTTTCAGCATGAGCGCATAAGGATCGAAGATGATCCAAGTAGAACACTTTAAGTGGATCCATATCAATAGATTTTTAGCAAGAAAAGATGCAAGCAAATAGAAGGCACATGGCAACACAAAGAAAGATACATATGGGAAGAAGGTGAATGGAAAAAGGAGGGCGAATAAAACGGCTAGGGTGAAGTGGGGGAGAGGAAAACGAGAGGCAAATGGCAAATAATGTAATGCGAGGGATAAGAGTTTGTGATGGGTACTTGGTATATCTTGACTTGGCGTAGATCTCCCCGGCAACGGCGCCAGAAATCCTTCTTGCTACCTCTTGAGCACTGCGTTGGTTTTCCCTTGAAGAGGAAAGGGTGATGCAGTAGAGCAGCGTAAGTATTTCCCTCAGTTTTTGAGAACCAAGGTACCAATCCAGTAGGAGACAACGCGCGAGTCACCTCGTACCTACACACAGAAATAAGAACCTCGCAACCAACGTGATAAAGGGGTTGTCAATCCCTTCACGGCCACTTGCAAGAGTGAGATCTGATAGAGATGATAATAAATAGATAAATATTTTTGGTATTTTTATGATATAGATTGAAAGTAAAAGATAGCAAAATAAAGTAGATGGGAAACTTATATGATGGAGAATAGACCCGGGGGCCATAGGTTTCACTAGTGGCTTCTCTCAAGATGGCATAAGTATTACGGTGGGTGAACAAATTACTGTCGAGCAATTGATAGAAAAGCGAATAATTATGAGAATACCTAGGCATGACCATTTATATAGGCATCACGTCCATGAAAAGTAGATCGAAACGATTCTGTATCTACTACTACTACTCCACACATCGACCGCTATCCAGCATGCATCTAGAGTATTAAGTTCACAGGAACAGAGTAATGCCTTAAGCAAGATGACATGATGTAGAGGGATAAACTCATGCAATATGATGTAAACCCCATCTTTTTATCCTCGATGGCAACAATACAATACGTGTCGTTTCCCTTTCTTTCACTGGGATCGAGCACCGCAAGATTGAACCCAAAATGAAGCACTTCTCCCATTGCAAGAAAGATCAATCTAGTAGGCCAAACCAAACTAATAATTCGAAGAGACTTGCAAAGATAAACCAATCATACATAAAAGAATTTAGAGAAGATTCAAATATTTTTCATAGATAAACTTGATCATAAACCCACAATTCACCGGATCTCGACAAACACACCGCAAAAGAAGATTACATCGAATAGATCTCCAAGAGAATCGAGGAGAACTTTGTATTGAGATCCAAAGAGAGAGAAGAAGCCATCTAGCTACAAGCTATGGACCCAAAGGTCTGAAATAAACTACTCACACATCATCGGAGGGGCCATGGAGTTGATGTAGAGGCCCTCCGTGATCAATGCCCCCTCCGGTGGAGCTCCGAAAAGGCCCCAAGATGGGATCTCTTGGGTACAAAAGGTTGCGGCGGTGGAATTAGGTTTTCGTGGTGCTCCTGGATGTTTGCGGGGTATATGGATATATATAGGAGGAAGAACTAGGTCGTTGGAGCAACGAGGGGCCCACGAGGGTGGAAGGTGCGCCCAGGGGGGTAGGCGCGCCCCCTGCCTCATGGTCTCCTTGATTGTTTCTTGACGTCCACTCCAAGTCTCCTAGATCACGTTTGTTCCAAAAATAACGCTCCCGAAGGTTTCATTCCGTTTGGACTCCGTTTGATATTCCTTTTCGGCGAAACTCTAAAGTAGGCAGAAAACAACAATTTGGGCTGGGCCTCCGGTTAATAGGTTAGTCCCAAAAATAATATAAAAGTGTAAAAATAAGCCCATTAACATCCAAAATAGATAATATAATAGCATGGAGCAATAAAAAATTATAGATACGTTGGAGACGTATCAATAACCCAACACGGGTAGTAAAGGTAAATTCTCTCTATAGATTTGATAAGGGTGAAATCTCGTCTACTAAGTTTGCTAGCCAATGCTTGGATGAGTTTGATAATTTTATGGTTAAACAAGAAGACTTCAATGCTTATGTTGGTAGACAATTGAAACGCAATGCTTATATGATTGAACACTTGAGTGATTTTATGTCTAGAGTTAAAGGTGAACTTAAACTTATTAGTAAACACGCTTCTATTGTTACCACTGAAGTAGAACAAGTGCTTAAAACTCAGAATGATTTGCTAAATGAATTAAATAATAAGAAAAATGATAATGCTATTAGAGTTGTGACTAGAGGGGGTAAAATGACTCAAGAGCCTTTGTATCCTGAGGGCCATCCTAAGAGAATTGAGCAAGATTCTCAAAGAACTAATGTTGATGCACCTAGTCCTTCTAAAAGGAAGAAAAGGAAAAAATGATAGGACTTTGCATGCTTCTAGTGAACCTGTTGTTGACACACCTGAGAATCCCAATGATATTTCTATTTCTGATGCCGAAACACAATCTGGTAATGAACATGAACCTAGTGATAATGTTAGTGATGATGTTCATGTTGATGCTCAACCTATCAATGACAATGATGTAGAGATTGAACCTGCTGTTGATCTTGATACCCCACAATCAAAGAATCAACATTATGATAAGAGAGACTTCGTTGCTAGGAAGCCCGGTAAAGAAAGAGAACCATGGGTTTAGAAACCCATGCCTTTTCCTCCTAAACCATCCAAGAAAAAGGATGATGAGGATTTTGAGCGCTTTGCTGAAATGATTAGACTTATCTTTTTGCGTATGTGGTTGACTGATATGCTTAAAATGAATCCTTATGCTAAGTACGTGAAAGATATTGTTAGTAATAAAAGAAAGATACCGGAAGCTGAAATTTCCACCATGGTTGCTAATTATACTTTTAAGGGTGGAATACCAGAGAAACTAGGAGATCCAGGAGTACCAACTATACCATGCTCCATTAAAAGAAACTATGTTAAAACTGCTTTATGTGATCTTGGAGCCTGTGTTAGTGTTATGCCTCTCTCTTTATATCGTAGACTTGATTTGAATAAGTTGACACCTACTAAAATATCTTTAAAAATGGCTGATAAATCAACTGCTATACCTGTCGGTATTTGTGAGGATGTGCCTGTTGTGGTTGCAAACGTTACTATTTTAACGGTCTTCGTTATTCTTGATATTCCCGAGGACAATAGTATGTCTATTATTCTTGATAGACCCTTTTTGAATACTGCAGGGGCTGTTATTGATTGCAACAAAGGCAATGTCACTTTTCATGTTAATGGTAATGAGCATACGGTACACTTTCCGAGGAAACAAGCTCAAGTCCACAGTATTAATTCTATTGGAAAAACTTCAATGATTATTGTTGGAGGTTTTGAATTTCCTCTTCCTACTGTCAAGAAGAAATATGATATTCTTATTGTTGGGGACATGCACATCCCCATTGAGGTAACCTAGTGTTTTTCGAAAATTCTCTGGTTTCATGCGATTCGGAAAGAGTTTGTTAACAAGACTTGATCAACCTTGTCAGTGGATTCCTTTTGATGAGCATGCGATGGATGAAGTTAGAGAGCACAGCTCTCTGTACCCTCTTTTTACTTTCTGTAATTTAGTTTAAATAAAGCAAAAATAGTATTTTTCTGTCTATTTTCTGAATTATCCTTGCAATAAAAAATACCTAGAAAATAAAAGTTCTCCAAATGCCCTGAAAATTCTATATGATTTTTTCTAGAATATTTAAGAATTATTCGCACTGAGAACAGACCAGGGGGCCTCACCAGCTGGCCACGAGGGTCCAGGGCGCGCCCCTGCCTCGTGGACCCCTCGTGGGCCCCCTCCACTTATTCTTGCACCCACACACTTCGTCTTCCTCCAGAAAAGAAATTCTCCACCAGCTCAAACCCGAGTTCTAGCTCATCTTGCTGCCATTTTTGATCTCCTTGCTCAAAGCTCCATCCACAAAACTGCTTTGGGGGATTGTTCTTTGGTATGTGACTCCTCCAATGGTCTAATTAGTTTTTGTTCTAGTGATTTATTTATTGCAAATTTTTGCTGCTTAGGTGACCCCGTTCTTGAGCTTGCATGTCAAATTTATGTGGTCAAAAGTGGTTTTAATGCATGACATGGCCTCTAGGCACTTGTAGGAGTAGTTGCTATCAATCTTGTTGAGTTTGATTCACGTTTATTTTGAGTCACTAAAAATTTCAGAATTTTTTCAGAGAAAGAAAATGATGAAGAGATTGTTGAGGGGCTCTTTGAGCCGAAGCTCGAAGGATAAGAAAAGTGAAGAGAATAAGAAGCCCAAATATAATCTCCCTTGCACTACGGAGGTCCGGCCGTGTGAATGGCCTTGTGATGAGTTCTTGAGAGAAGCCAGGATTTATGAATATTTTTATTATTTGGTTGAGAATGCAGGCCTCATCGACTTCCTCCGCGACCAGCGCAAACAATATCTCCTCCTCACTAATATTTTCGTGCAATTTTTTTTACTTTTATGCTAAGAAATCACCACCTTTAGTGGAATTTCATTTATATGATGAGGTTAAGGAGATGTCACTATATGAGTTTTGTCGGGTCTGTAAGATACCCTTTGCAGGCAGCATAGAGGAACCACATCGTAATGATGTGGAGGGATTTATTGATATGATTGTTGTAGGGGAAACGAGGAAGGTCTCTGATGCAAGACTTACTAGCATACATTTTCCTGTTCTACGTTACTTTGCAATATTTGCTAGTAGATGCTTAATTGGCCGCGGGAACAGTGGAAACCTTAGTGCCCCTGACATTGTTATTTTGCGCCATGCTTTGTTTCGTGATACCACTTTCAGTTTAGGCGCTATTGTTGCTAAACGGTTAAATCTGAACCATACAAAGGGTCCCATCTTCGGAGGCATCTTTGCCCCGCACCTTGCTGCACACTTTAACATACCTATTAGGCATTATGAGAAAGAGGAAAAGTTGCTGCCTCCTATTTTTCTAGATTATAAGAGTATGGTAGCACATGATTTTATTTTTAAGGATAACAAGAAGATGTTTAAATATAGATTGATATTTGATAAAAACTACTATGAGATCATTACCTTTCCCTATCCCGCTTTGTTTAACATATTTTCAGGCACATACCTCGTGTTGCTGGAGGCCGTTCATGCATACTGGAGCCTGACATCAGCTCTAGAGCCTGAGCCGGAGCCACCACTTGATCCTTACCGCCAGTCTGTTTATCAGTGGGATCCAAAGGAGATCGCCAACCAGTGGCACCCAGAGGGCACTCCTCCGTGCACCGGAGAGGGTAGCTTTGAGCCATGGCCCTAGACCAACTTAGGCCAAAAGCCTAAGCTTGGGGGAGTACGTATCTCTCACCAACATTACATTCATGTTCACACACTCATGCCAGTTGTCGGTGCTCATACTTTTTCATTGTACTATCCATGCTAGTTTATTTTCTTTTCCAGCATTCTTCTTGTGTGTCTGAAAAACCTTAAGAAAAACCAAAAAAATTAGTTGTAGCTTTTAGCTACTTTACTTTCCATGCTTGTAGTAGTGGTAATTAAAAGAAAACCCAAAAAGATTTCTCGTTCTTCTTTTGCTTGTTGGGAGCTTTCCCGTGTAAATAGTTTTGTTCCTTTTCTTTTCTTTGGGGGTTGAGAGGAGAAGACCATGATGAAAATGTTGAGTGGCTCTCATATGCATTATTGTTGATCGAACCAAGAGCCCATATTACCTTGTCTTCTCCCTTGTATTGAATGCTTGCATATTCCAGCTTAGTCCAATGCACGTGCACTATTATTATTATCCAGACTGTTCGGTCGTGCAAGTGAAAGACAATAATGACGATATATGATGCACTGATTGAGATGAGAGAAGCTGGTATGAACTTGACCTATCTTGTTTTTGTAAATATGATTAGTTCATCGTTCCTGATTCAGCCTATTATGAATGAAACATGTTGGCAATGACAATTAGAGATTATAGTTGCTTATGCCATGCTTAATTTTCTAGGATTTTATAATGGTTTTCCTTGCGTGCCAACATGCTATTAAAATGGTTGTGATGTGGTATGATAGGGTGGTATCCTCCTTTGAACGACTCGAGTGGCTTGACTTGGCACATGTTCACGCATGTAGTTGAAACAAAATCAACATAGCCTCCACGATATTTATGTTCATGGTGGATTATATTATTGACTTTGGAGTGACTCTTTGTTGCATCTTGAGGGATAGTTTTGTGATCCAATTATGTTATTATTGTTGAGGGAACTTACACTGGTGAAATTATGAACCATAGGCCTTATTTCCACACATTGCAATACCATTTATGCTCACTTTTATCTTTAGTTACCTTGCTGTTTTTATATTTTCTTATTACAAAAACTATTATCTACCATCCATATACCACTTGTATCACAATCTCTTCGCCGAACTAGTGCACCTATACAATTTACCATTGTATTGGGTGCGTTGGGGACACAAGAGACTCTTTGTTATTTGGTTGCAGGGTTGCTTGAGAGAGACCATCTTCATCCTACGCCTCCTACGGATTGATAAACCTTAGGTCATCCACTTGAGGGAAATTTGCTACTGTCCTACAAACCTCTGCACTTGGAGGCCCAACAACGTCTACAAGAAGAAGGTTGTGTAGTAGACATCAGCTTGCTGGACGGTGATGGGTTGGATGAGATTTACCATGTAATCAAGTTAGTTTTGTTAGGGTTTGATCCCTAGTATCCACTATGTTCTGAGATTGATGTTGTTATGACTTTGCTATGCTTAATGCTTGTCACTAGGGCCCGAGTGCCATGATTTCAGATATGAACCTATTATGTTTTCATGAATATATGTGAGTTCTTGATCCTATCTTGCAAGTC
The DNA here is from genome assembly GCA_034509565.1 of Triticum monococcum. Classification (NCBI taxonomy): domain Eukaryota; kingdom Viridiplantae; phylum Streptophyta; class Magnoliopsida; order Poales; family Poaceae; genus Triticum; species Triticum monococcum. Next base: position 485,675,348 of record CM067843.1, read on the forward strand.
TATAGTCACCTATTATGTGTTATGATCCCTTAACCCCGAAGTGACAATAATCGGGATACTTACCGATGATGATCGTAGTTTGAGGAGTTCATGTATTCACTATGTGTTAATGCTTTGGTCCGGTACTCTATTAAGAGGAGGCCTTAATATCCCTTAGTTTCCAATAGGACCCCGCTGCCACGGGAGGGTAGGACAAAAGATGTCATGCAAGTTCTTTTCCATAAGCACGTATGACTATATTTGGAATACATGCCTACATTACATTGATGAACTGGAGCTAGTTCTGTGTCACCCTATGTTATAACTATTGCATGAGGAATCACATCCGACATAATTATCCATCACTGATCCATTGCCTACGAGCTTTTCATATATTGTTCTTCGCTTATTTACTTTTTCCATTGCTACTGTTACAATCATTATAAAACCAAAACTGCTACCGTTACTTTTACCACTGTTACCACTACTATCATATTACTTTGCTACTAAATACTTTGCTGCAGATATTAAGTTTCCAGGTGTGGTTCAATTGACAACTCAACTGCTAATACTTAAGAATATTATTTGGCTCCCCTTGTGTCGAATCAATAAATTTGGGTTGAATACTCTACCCTCGAAAACGGTTGTGATCCCGTATACTTGTGGGTTATCAAGACTATTTTATGGCGCCGTTGCCAGGAGCATAGCTCTATCAGTTGATCACTATGAAGAACTTGAAAGATAAAAGAACCAAGATTTTTCCCTCAACTACGAGGGGAGGTAAGGAATTGCCATCTAGGTCTGCACTTGATTCACCTTCTGTTTGGAGTAAACTTGCGACACCTACACATGTTATTGATTCTGATAGGTCGCATGTTATTGATGATGCCACTTCTGCTATGCATGATGCTTATGATGAAACTACTTCTATGCTTGATACCACTGTGCCACTAGGTGGATTTCTTGATGAACAACTTGCTAGGGCTCTAGAGAATGAAATTATTGAAACTGATAATATTGATGAAAGTGATGATGAAGAATCTCCCCCTAGATATGAATCGCCTGTTGTGCCTGAGGGTTATGTTATGGATGAAGAAACTGCTAGAGACTTCTTAGCTTGCAATGATAGATCTGATCTTAAGAAATTATTAGCTAAGCTTAAAAAAAGTCTTTGAATGCTAGAATGAAATATGACCCTACTTTTGCTACTTCACCTATCTTTATTACTGATAAGGATTATGATTTCTCTGTCGATCCTGAGTTAATTACTTTGGTTGAATCTGATCCTTTCTATGGCTATGAATCTGAAACTGTTGTGGCACATCTTACTAAATTAAATGATATAGCCACCCTGTTTACTCATGATGAGAAAACTCACTATTACTTTATCCTTAAGTTGTTTCCGTTCTCATTAAAGGGTGATGCTAAAACATGGTTTAATTCTCTTGATCCTGGTTGTGTGCGTAGTCCCCAGGATATGATTTATTACTTCTCTGCTAAATATTTCCCCTCTCATAAGAAACAAGCTACTGTAAGGGAAATAGATAATTTTGTGCAAATTGAAGAAGAGAGTCTCCCACAAGCTTGGGGGAGGCTTCTCCAATTACTTAATGCTTTGCCTGATCATCCTCTTAAGAAAAATGAAATACTTGATATCTTTTATAATGGACTAACCGATGCTTCCAGAGATTACCTGGATAGTTGTGCTGGTTGTGTTTTCAGGGAAAGAACTGTTGATCAAGCTGAATTGCTATTAAATAATATGTTGAGTAATGAAAATAATTGGACACTTCCTGAACCAACTCCTAAGCCAACTCCGAAGAAAAGGGTATTCTATTTCTCAGTCCTGAAGATATGCAAGAGGCAAAGAAATCTATGAAAGAAAAAGGTATTAAAGTTGAATATGTTAAGAATTTACCACCTATTGAAGAAATACATGGTCTTGATAACCCGACACAGGTAGTAAAGGTAAATTCTCTTTATAGATTTGATGAAGGTGATATTCCTCGTTATAAGTCTGCTAGCCAATGCTTAGATGAGTTTGATAATTTTATTGTTAAGCAAGAAAACTTCAATGCTTATGTTGGTAGACAATTGAAACACAATGATGATATGCTTGGACACTTGAGTGATTATATGTCTAGAGTTAAAGTTGAACTTAAACTTATTAGTAAACATTCTTATATGGTTACCACTCAAGTAGAACAAGTACTTAAGGCTCAAAATGATTTGCTCAATGAATTAAATAATAAGAAGAATGATAATGCTGTTAAAGTTATGACTAGAGGGGGTAAAATGACTCAGGAACCTTTGTATTCTGAGGGCCACCCTAAGAGAATTGAGGAAGAAGATTCTCAGAGAATTAATATTGATGCGCCTAGTTCTTCTAAGAGGAAGAAAAGGAAAAATGATAGGACTTTGCATGCTTCTATTGAACCTGTTGTTGACACACCTAAGAATCCCAATGATATTTCTATTTCTGATGATGAAACACAATCTGGTAATGAACATGAACCTAGTGATAATGTTAATGATGATGTTCATGTTGATGCTCAACCTAGTAATGATAATGATGTAGAGATTGAACCTGCTGTTGATCTTGATAACCCACAATCAAAGAATCAATGTTATGATAAGAGAGACTTTGTTGCTAGGAAGCACGGTAAAGAAAGAGAACCATGGGTTCAGAAACCCATGCCTTTTCCCCCTAAACCATCCAAGAAAAAGGATGATGAGGATTTTGAGCGCCTTGCTGAAATGATTAGACCTATCTTTTTGCGTATGCGTTCGACTGATATGCTTAAAATGAATCCTTATGCTAAGTACATGAAGGATATTGTTACAAATAAAAGAAAGATACTGAAAGCTGAAATTTGCACCATGCTGGCTAATTATACTTTTAAGGGTGGAAAACCTAAGAAACTTGGAGATCCAGGAGTACCAACTATAGCATGCTCCATTAAAAGAAACTATGTTAAAACTTCTTTATGTGATCTTGGAGCCGGTGTTAGTGTTATGCCTCTCTGTTTATATCGTAGACTTGAATAAGTTGACACCTACTGAAATATCTTTGCAAATGGCTGATAAATCAACTGCTATCCCTGTCGGTATTTGTGAGGATGTGTCTGTTCTGGTTGCAAACATTACTATTTTAACGGAATTTGTTATTCTCGATATTCTCGAGGACGATAGTATGTCGATTATCCTTGGTAGACCCTTTTTGAATACTGCAGGGGCTGTTATTGATTGCAACAAAGGCAATGTCACTTTTCATGTTAATGGTAATGAGCATACGGTACACTTTCTGAGGAAACAACCTCAAATCCACAGTATCAATTCTATTGGAAAAATTTCAACAATTACTATTGGAGGTTTTGAATTTCCTCTTCCTACTGTCAAGAAGAAATATGATATTCTTATTGTTGGGGATGTGCATATCCCCGTTGAGGTAACCTAGTGTTATTCGAAATTTCTCCGGTTTCATGTTATTCGAAATGAGTTTGTTAACAAGACCTGATCAACCTTGTTAGTGGATTCCTTTTGATGAGCATGAGATGGATGAAGTTAGAAAGCACAACTTTCTGTACCCTCTTTTTACTTTCTGTTTTTATATTAAATAAAGTAAAAATAGTATTTTTCTGTGTGTTTTCTGAATTATCCTTGAAATAAAAAATACCCCGAAAATAAAAGTTCTCCAAATGCCCTGAAAATGAAATATGATTTCTTCTAGAATATTTGAGGATTCTAGGCACTGAGAACACAACAGGGGGAGCAGCCACGTGCCCACGAGGGTGGAGGGCGCGCTACCCCCTGGGCGCGCCCCCTGCCTCGTGGACCCCACGTGGGTCCCCTCCACTTATCCTTGCACCCACACACTTCGTCTTGCTCCAGAAAAAATCATCCACCAGCTCAAACCCATGTTCTATCTCATCTTGCTGCCATTTCGATCTCCTTGCTCAAAGCTCCATTCACAAAACTACTTTGGGGGATTGTTATTTGGTATGTGACTCCTCCAATGGTCCAATTAGTATTTGTTATAGTGCTTTATTCATTGCAAATTTTTGCTGCTTAGGTGACCCTGTTCTTGAGCTTGCATGTCGAATTTATGTGGTCAAAAGTAGTTTTAATGCATGATATGGCCTCTAGGCACGTGTAGGAGCAGTCACTATCAATCTTGTTGAGTTTGGTTCACTTTTATTTTAAGTTACTAAAAATTTCAGAAATTTTTAGAAAAAGATGAATATATTTTTGAGGGGCTCATCGAGCCGAAGCTCGAAGGATAAGCAAAGTGAGGAGAACAAGAAGCCCAAGTACAATCTCCCTCGTACTGCGGAGGTTCGGCCGTGTGAATGGCCTTGTGATGAGTTCTTGAGAGAAGCCATTATTTATGAAGATGTTTATTATTTGGCTGAGAATGCAGGCCTCATCGACTTCCTCCACGACCAGCGTGAACAATTTCTCTTACTCACCAATATTTTTGTGCAAAATTTTCATTTCCATGCTAGAAGATCACCACCTTCGATGGATTTTTATTTATGTGATGAGTTTAAGGAGATGTCAATATTTTATTTCTGCCGGGTCTGTATGATACCCTTTGCGGGCAGCATAGAGGAACCACATCGTAACGATGTGGAAGGGTTTATTTATACGATTGCTGTAGGGGAAACTAGGAAGGTTTCCGATGCAAGAATCACTAGCATACATTTTCCTGTTCTGCGTTACTTTGCAATATTTGCTAGTAGATGTTTAATTGGTCGTGGGAACTGTGGAAACCTTAATGCCCCTGATATTGTTATTTTGCGCCATGCCATGTTTCGTGATACTACTTTCAGTTTAGGCGCTATTGTTGCTAAATGGTTAAATCTGAACCATACAAAGTTCCCCTTCCTCGGAGGTATCTTTGCCTCGCGCCTTGCTGCACACTTTAACATACCTATCAGGCATTTTGAGAAGGAGGAAAAGTTGTTGCCTCCTATTGTTGTTGATTATAAGAGTATGGTAGCACATGAGTTTATTGTTAAGGATAAGAAGAAGATACTTAAGTACAAATTAATATTTGATAAAAATTATTGTGAGATTATTACCTTGCCTGCACCCTCTTTGTTTAACATATTTTTAGGCACATACCTCATTTTTCCTGAGGCCATTCATGCGTACCAGGGCCAGATGTCAGCTGCAGAGCCTGAGCTGGAGCCACCACTTGATCCTTATCGCCAGTCTGTTTATCAGTGGGATCCGGAGGAGATCGCCAACCAGAGGACACTCCTCCATACACCAGCGAGGGACACTTTTATCCTTGGGCATAGACCAACTTAGGCCAAAAGCCTAAGCTTGGGGGAGTACGTATCTCTCACCGACATTATGTTCATGTTCACACACTCATGCCAGTTGTCGGTGCTCATACTTTTTCATTGTATCATCCATGCTAGTTTATTTTCTTTTTAAGCTTTCTTCTTGTGTGTTTGAAAAACTTTAATAAAAAACAAAAAAAATAGTTGTAGCTTTTAGTTAGTTTACTTTCCATGCCTGTAGTAGTAGTAATTAAAAAGAAAACCCCAAAAGATTTGTCGTTCTTCTTTTGCTTGTTGGGAGCTTTCCCGTGTAAGTAGTTTTATTTCCTTTCTTTTCCTTGGGTGTCGAGAGGATAAGACCATGATGAAAATGTTGAGTGGCTCTTATATGCATTATTGTTGATCTAACAAAGATCCCATATTATCTTGTCTTCTCCCTTGAATTGAATGCTTGCAGATTCCATATTAGTCCAATGCACGTGCACTATTATTATTATCCACACTATTCGGTCGTGCAAGTGAAAGGCAATAATGACGATATATGATGAACTGATTGAGATGAGAAAAGCCGGTATGAACTCGACCTCTCTTGTTTTTGTAAATATGATTAGTTCATCGTTCCTGATTCAGCCTATTATGAATGAAACATGTTGGCAATGACAATTAGAGATTATAGTTGCTTATGCCATGCTTAATTTTCTAGGATTTTATAATGGTTTTCCTTGCGTGCCAACATGCTATTAAAATGGTTGTGATGTGGTATGATAGGGTGGTATCCTCCTTTGAACGATTCGAGTGGCTTGACTTGGTACATGTTCATGCATGTAGTTGAAACAAAATCAACATAGCCTCCACGATATTTATGTTCATGGTGAATTATATCCTACTCATGCTTGCACATAGTGTTGATTAATTTTAATGCATGTTCATGACTATTGTCGCTCTCTAGCTGGTCGCTTTCCAGTCTCTTTCTACCCTTCACTTGTACTAAGCGGGAATACTGCTTGTGCATCCACTTCCATAAACCCCAAAAGTTATTCCATATGAGTCCACTATACCGTCCTATATGCGGTATCTACATGCCGTTCCAAGTAAATTTGTATGTGCCAAACTCCAAACCTTCAAATGAAATTCTGTTTTGTATGCTCGAATAGCTCATGTATCAACTAGGGCTGTCTATATCTTCCATGCTAGGTGGGTTATTCTCAAGAGGAGTGGACTCCGCTCCTCATTCACGAGAAAATGGCTGGTAACCGGGATGCCCAGTCCCATTCTTAAATTAAAATAATTGCAAATAAAACTCCCCCAGGATTGTTGTTAGTTGAAGGCACCTGTTGTTTCGGACAAGCCATGGATTGATGTTTGCTGGTGGTAGGGGGAGTATAAACTTTACCATTATGTTTGGGAACCGCCTATAATTGTGTAGCATGGAAGGTATCGAGATCTCTCGGTTGTTATGTTGACAATGAAAGTATACCACTCGAAATATTATTTATCTCTATTTCAAAATCGAGCTCTGGCACCTCTACAAATCCCTGCTTCCCTTTGAGAAGGGCCTATCTATTTACTTTTATGCTGAGTCATCATCCTCTTATTAAAAAGCACCAGTTGGTGAGCACCGCTGTCATTTGGATGCATTACTAATAGTTTACATTGAGTATGACTGTGACTAGATCTCTTTTACCATGAATTACAATGTTTAGTTAGTTCTTGATCTTCAGATGTGCTCTGCATTTATGTTTTGCGGTCTCAGAAAGGGCTAGAGATATACCATCTTGTTATATCATATTATGATTGTTTTGAGAAAGTGTTGTCATCCGAGATTTACCATTATTGCTCGCTAGTTGATTATGCCATTGATATGAGTAAACACGAGACCTAAATCATTGTGAATATGGTTAGTTCATAATATTTGCTGAAAACTTGAATGCTGGCTTTACATGTTTACAACAACAAGATCGAACAGAGTTTGTAAAAGTTTTTCTCTACCACTTTCAGTTTGTCAACTGAATTGCTTGAGGACAAGTGATACGTCTCCAACGTATCTATAATTTTTGATTGTTCCATGCAATTATATTATCTGTGTTGGATGTTTAATGGGCTTTAATATACCTTTTTATATTATTTTTGGGACTAACCTACTAACCAAAGGCCCAATGCAAATTGCTGGTTTTTTTTGCCTATTTCAGTGTTTAGCAGAAAAGGAATACCAAACGGAATGAAACCTTCAGGAGAGTTATTTTTTGGAACAAATGTGATCCAGGAGACTTGGAGTGGACGTCAAGAAAGGAGCGAGGAGGCCACGAGGCAGGAGGGCGCTCCCCCCACCCTCGTGGGCCCCTCGCAGCTCCACCGACCTACTTGTTCCTCCTATATATACCCATATACCCCAAAAACATCTAGGAGCACCCCGAAACCCTATTTCCACCGCCGCAACCTTCTGTACCCGTGAGATCCCATCTTGGGGCCTTTTCCGGCGCTCCGCCGGAGGGGGGATCGATCACGGAGGGCTTCTACATCAACACCATAGCCTCTCCGATGATGTATGAGTAGTTTACCATAGACCTTCGGGTCCATAGTTATTAGCTAGATGGCTTCTTCTCTCTCTTTGGATCTCAATAGAAAGTTCTCCTTGATTCTCTTGGAGATCTATTCGATACAATTCTTTTTGCGGTGTGTTTGTCGAGATCTGATGAATTGTGGGTTTATGATCAAGATTATCTATGAAGAATATTTGATTCTTCTCTGAATGCTTTTATGCATGATTTAATATCTTTGCAAGTCTCTTCGAATTATCAGTTTGGTTTGGCCTACTAGATTGATCTTTCTTGCAATGGGAGAAGTGCTTAGCTTTGGGTTCAATCTTGCGGTGTCCTTTCCCAGTGACAGCAGGGACAACAAGGTGAAAGTGCAACTATCCTTGGGTGGTTTTGGTAATTCCTAACAACATATAACTCACTGAGCTAATGCTACTTAAAGACAAACATTTCTAGAAAGCTCAGTGATTGGCATGGCATGGATGAGAAAAGTGGATCCCTCAAAATTCTAAGGACAAATAATTGGCTCGAGCACAAAGCTCGGGACTCTACATCTTTTCATTTTAAGTGATCCAAGATCACATTGAGTCCATAGGAAAAGCCAATACTATTAAGAGGGGATGAGGTGTTGCCTAAAGGCTTACTTGCTCAAAGTGCTTAGTGATATGCTTCAAAAACCCTCAACTACTTTATCACATCCACATATGTCTCAAACCAAAAGTCAAACTCGGCCCCACCGAAACTTTCTATCCGGCGCCACCGAGTTCAGTTGACATAGCCACTGCCAGAAACCCTAGTCTTTTTGGTCTCACCGATAGGGATCTCGGTCTCACCGAGATGGGATTGTAATCTCTCTGTTTCCCTTCATAACATTTTGGTCAAACCGAGATGAGCGATCGGTCCCGCCGAGATTGCAATGCAAACTCTCTGTTTCCCTTTCGTAACGTTCCGGTTGAACCGAGATGAGCGAATCGGTCCCACCGAGTTTGCCTGACCAACTCTCTGTTAGTCCATTACCAAAGTCGGTCTCACCGAGATTATGTTATGCCCTAACCCTAACAAAATCGGTCCCACAGATTTGACATGTCTGTCTCACTGAAAATACTAATGTTCACATTTTGAACTAAATCGGTCTGACCGAGTTTCATGATTCGGTCCCACCGAGATTAGTGATTTGTGTGTAATGGTTAGATTTTGTGTGGAGGCTATTTATACCCCTCCACCCACTCTTTATTCATGGAGAGAGCCATAAGAACATGCCTACACTTCCAACATATATTTTCTGAGAGAGGACCACCTACACTTGTGTCGAGGTCAAGATATTCCACACAAACCACATAAATCTTGATCTCTAGCCTTCCCCAAGTTTCTTTCCACTCAAATCATCTTTCCACCAAATCCAAATCCTGTGAGAGAGACTTGAGTGTTGGGGAGACTATCATTTTAAGCACAAGAGCAAGGAGTTCATCATCAACACACCATTTGTTACCTCTTGGAGAGTGGTGTCTCCTAGATTGGTTAGGTGCCACTTGGGAGCCTCCGTCAAGATTGTGGAGTTGAACCAATGAGTTTGTAAGGGCAAGGAGATCGCCTACTTCATGAAGATCTACCCAAGTGAGGCAAGTCCTTCGTGGGCGACGACCATGGTGGGATAGACAAGGTTGCTTCTTCATGGACCCTTCGTGGGTGGAGCCCTCCATGGACTCGCGCAACCGTTACCCTTCGTGGGTTGAAGTCTCCATCAACGTGGATGTACGATAGCACCACCTATCGGAACCACGCCAAAAATCTCCATGTCTCCAATTGTTTTTGCACACTCCAAACTCCTCCCTTTACCTTCATATGCAATTGTTTTACTTTCCACTGCTATACTCTTAGAATTGCATGTGTAGGTTGATTGCTTAAGTTGTGCTAAGTTGCTAAAATCTGCCTAGAACTAAAATTGGGAAAAGGCTAGTTTTTATTTGGTCAGGTAGTCTAATCACCCCCCTCTAGACATACTTTTGAACCTACAAGTGGTATCGGAGCTTTGGTCTCCATTTGCTTTGATTTCCATAGCCTTTGGTGGTCATAGCCTTGGTTTCACAACCTAGGAGAGTATGGCATCTAGCGAGGGAAATTACCACCGTAGAGGTCCTTACTTTGATGGTACAAATTTTTGCTAGTTGGAAGCATAAGATGAAAATGCATATTCTTGGACATAACCCCGCCGTTTGGGCTATTGCGTGTATTGGCTTGCAAGGTGAATTCTTCGATGGGAGAGGACCAAAGCATGAAGCTACCACGGAAGAGTTGAAGATGCTATAATACAATGCCCAAGCTTGTGATATTCTCTTCAACGGATTATGCCCCGAAGAATTCAACAAAATCAGCCGTCTTGAGAATGCAAAGGAAATTTGGGATACTTTGATTGATATGCATGAAGGTACCGAATTGGACGTGCTTCAAAGTCAGCTTGACAAGTTCAAAATGGAGGATGGTGAAGGCGTCGCTGAAATGTACTCTAGGCTTGCTCTCATCACAAATGAGATTGCCGGCTAAGGAAGTGAAGAGATGACTGATAGATTCATCATCAAGAAGATCCTAAGAGCCTTGGATGGAAAATATGATACCGTGTGCACATTGATCCAAATGATGCCAATTAGAAAGATCTCAAGCCAATAAAAGTTATTGGAAGAATTGTTGCTCATGAGATGTCACTCAAGGATAAGGAAGAGCTTCACAACAAGTCAAGTGGTGCTTACAAAGCCTCGTGTGATGCACCCACATCATCAAGTGAGAAGCAAACCTTCAATGAAGAATTGAGTCTAATGGTGAAGAACTTCAACAAGTTCTACAAGAGTAGAAGCAAGGAAAGAAGTTCCAAGTCAAGGTCCTACAATGACAAAAGATCTTCTAGTCGTGAGCGCAATTGCTACAATTGTGGAAGACCTGAACACTATTCCAATGAGGGTACGGCTCCCTATAAAAAAAGAGAAGATTCTCCCTACAAAAGAAGAAGTAGAAGAGAAGAATCACCATCAAGAGAGAGAAAGAGTAGAGATGATCATTATGAACAAAGACCCTCTCGGAGAAGCAAGGGCTCGGAAAGGAAGGACAAGTCATCAAGGAGCTACAAAAACAAGACATCAAGCTCATGTTGGTGAATGGGTATCCGGTTCCGACTCCGACAATCACTCCGAAAGAAGTTATCACTCTGACTCCGAATATACTCAAGATGAGGGTGTTGCCGGACTAGCACTTGTGACAACCAACTCCTTCAACATATTTGACTCACCAAATGAAGGAATTGGGAGATTCTTCATGGCTAAAGGTCCAAAGGTAACACACCCCGAGTATGTTGATTTCAATAGTGATGAAGATGATTTGCTAGGAGATGATGATTTACTTGTTGACAACTCTAGCTATGAAAATTATGATGAGCTTTCTATTAATCATGATAATCAAGATAAAATGAATGGCGATGATAAGAAGGAGATTGAGCGTCTAACTAAAGAACTAAACACTCTTAAGTTAGCTCATGAAACTACCTTGGAAGATCATCGAGAACTTTTAAAGACTCATGACAAGCTAAGCTTTGAAAAGCTCAACCTTGAGCAAGAACATGAGTTTTTAAAGGCAATCAATGATGATCTTTGTAAGAAAAGTTCTTCTTACATTTCCAAGCGTTTACTCTTGTCTACTTACATGCCACAAGTTAAATCTAGTAACAAGAACAAGAGAGATTCTTCATCTAGTAGTAACAACAATCATGCTAAATCCAATGTTGTTGCTTCTAGTAGCTCTCTTGATTCCACTAATGATTCTCTTAGCCAAGTTACACTTGAGCAAGAAAATAGCTTATTGAAGGGAATTATAGAGAAAGGTGTTTACAAGAGCCTTGCCGGAAGTAAGCAATTTGAGGAAATTGTACGCAAGCAAGGAAGACACCGGAAGAATCAAGGTGTTGGTTTTGAACAAAAGTTCAACGCCAATGGAGTTGAGTGGGAAGAAGATCAATACCCCAAGATGAAGTTTGTTCCTCAACAAGAGAAGTATGATCCTACTTCTTTCAAAGGAACACAATCTCAAGATGATCTTCCACCACAAGACGAGAGGCTAAAAGGCAAGGACAAGCTTCAAGAGGAGATTGATGCATTTGAAGAAGCACCTAAGGCCTTGGTCAAGTGGGTTCCCTAGACTACATAAAGTTCTACTTCATCAAGTATGACTACAACTCCAAGGATTCCCATCAAGATGGTGTGGATCCCGAAGAAGAAGAACTAGAAAATTCTTGAGGGTGACTCCGCCAACATACTTCACTCATATCATCTTGGCGATGACAAGTGCGAACAACTTTCATATCTTGCACTAGTTCAAGGAGTCACAAACCCTCTTGTTGGTAAGACAAGGGACAAGGTAACCCAATGCTTCCATGGACATCATCTTGTGTACACATCACTCTATGGATATGGATATCCTTGTTTGTTCCTTGTGGGACTAACCCATGTAGGTATTGAAAGTGCAACTCACTCCAAAGGATTTCTCCGAATGATCTACATAAACATTGAGCATCCACATCTTCAACACCTACATGAAGTCATCATCGACAAAACCCAAGGTTAGTTGATCCCTCTTAGGGGGGATATCACATCTAGGGGGAGCTTTACTCTAATCAATTGAGTTAAAGAAACTCTAATGGTGTGAGCACAACAATGCTTTATGTAAAAGTGGCAACCCCACTTGTTCTTTAACGATGAGTATGACCTACGATCAAATGTTCTCATTTGACTCCTAAGTCAATATACTCATATATAGACGACCTAGTCATTGCCAATTGCTTGATAGATGCTAGAGTGTTTGTGCATGCTTATCACATATTTCTTTTGCTATCTTATTGTGTGAGCATGTTGGTTGCATATTTTACTCATTCAAGGACATCCATTTGTTGCTTTGATTGTTTGGCCTTTTCTCTTTTGACAAATGGATGGACAAGAATGCCTAAGAACTCCCTCTAGCTATCTATGCTTTAATTTCTCATCTCAAAATTCTATTCATTCTACATCACAAAGTTTGAACAAGTCAGATTCGAACCATTCTGTGTGAGGAGCACTCGGAGTTCCCGATTCGTCATAGACTTAAACTTCCAAAACCTCTTTGTGTATTTCGGTCTGGCCAATTCATCCTTTTCGGTCCTATCGAGATCACTTAGTTGATCTAGGTTTTCAATCTCGGTGCAACCGATTAGAACCTTTCGATCACACCGAGCTGTAGTAACTGCTTGCAGTTTTGCATCTCGGTGCCACCGAGTTGTTCCACTCGGTCACACCAACAGGGTCAGGTTATATATACTAACGGGTCAAATTTTGGAAAATTTTCCAAAACCTCTTCGCCCGCGCATAACCTACTCTGCCTCTTCGGGTCTCCGGATCATCCTCTCGTTGTGAGCGACCTCCCGCCGCTGGTCTCCACCGTCGTCAATGGCAATCTGCCCCACCGTTGCTGCCGTAGCAAGTTCGCCGCCGAATTAAGGTACGAACTTGATCTTTGTGCTAATCCATAACTCTAATTCTTATCATATTGCTTTGCCATGAGTCTTGCCACGAATGAAATCATCCTGTCCAGAGAAAATGTCCCGTAGATTAGTTTTGATTTGAAAATTTAGGGTTAGGTCTCCGTCGAATTCATCTCGGACCGACCGAGTTGTATAAATTGGTCTCACCGATTTGGCTTAGGCCATTGCACATGCGTTTTCGGTCTGACCGAAAATTGCAAATCGGTGTGACCAAGTTCAATTCTCTGTGAAACCCTAGCAGTCTCGGTGCCACCGAACTGTGACTCGGTCTGACCGAGTTCACTAGTTTAGGTTCCAAAAACTGCTTCGGTATCATCAAGTCTACAAATCCGTAGATCCGAAATGCTTTCTGTGAAGAACTAAAACTAAGTTTTTGAGCCAATTGTTTTGCAAAACTCCTGTACTTTGTGATGCTCATCTACTCTGCCTCATCTATAATCTATTCACAGGGTCTGCTGACAGTTTGCCTGCACGATGTCTGACCAAAGTGATAGCCAGAACAAGTCTGAGGAGCGGGTTCAACTGAGTGAGGGCACTAGTTCCTCCAACTCTTCTAATGATGGCAGCAGGAGCACACCAAGCAACTTGCCAAAGGCAGCCACCAGAATAAGAAAGAAGAAGACTTCTGATTCAGAGGATGAAGATTATGTGGCTGTTGAGGATGAGGCCATTTCAAAGAAAAAGGTGCTGAAAAAGGAGTATGGCTCAGCTGCTAGAGTCAAGCCAGGGATGCATAAGAAGGCACCAGCAAAGAGAGTCCCCATGTCTAAGGCCAGAGCATCCACTGCTGAAACCTCCAAGCCATCTAAAGAGGCAGTTGGAGAAGGCAAGAAAAGGAAGGAAAGGGTCAAGAAGACCACTGCCAGAGTGCTTGGCAGATCATCAATTATGAGAGATGATGATGAAGAGGAAGATGATGCTGCACCAGCACCCAAAGCTCAGAAGCTCATGGGAGATGCAATCAGATTAGGGGCTGCTCCATCTAAGCCCAAAGTTGCTCCCAAGGCTACTGCTCCAGCTCAGAAGCCTAAACCCAAGAGAAGCACTAGAAAGATCCCTGCTGAGGAGAAAAACAAGGCCCCAGTGCCTGAAGCTGCTGAAGAAGAAGATGACTCAGTTGTGTTGAGGAAGCTGAAACCCAAGATCCCTGACCACAATGATGCACATCCAGTTGCAGAAAACATGAAAATTAGGAAGGATGCAGGATTGAGACTATGGAGATAGTCTGATCCATATGCTATCAGGAGGAGAACTGCTGTGTACTACAGGTTTCACACCAAGGAACAACAAGATTTCTATGAGACAGTGTTGTTTGACAAGAAGCCCATTGTGTGTGACATGAAATGGGTTGACTGGGAATACAACCAAGAGAATGAGGATCAATATACAGGTGTCTATGATAGCTTCAAGGCATGTGGAGTTGATGCCTTTGTGCCCCAGAAGCTCACCAAGTGGAACGATGAGCTGATCATGCAGTTTTACTCCACTGCCCACTTCTATCCAGATGGAAGGATAGTTTGGATGTCTGAGGGTACCAGGTACCAATCTTTTGTGAAGAATGGGCTTAGTTGATCAATGCCCCAAAAGAAAGTGAGGATGACTTGGATGTTTATGCTGAGAAGAAAAAAGACCACACCACAATGGCCAACATGTACAAAGAGATCCCAGATGCTGCTTTGCATACACATAAGTTTGGATCCGTCCACTACTTGTTGTCTGGTCTGCCTACCATAAACTGGATTCTAAGGCACACACTGCTACCCAAGTCAGGTGATCACAAGATGATCAAAGGACATGCTATAAACTTGCTGCACATATTTGATGTCCCACAGAAGTTCAAGGTCATGAGTTTGATTGTTGAGACAATCAAGAGGACTGCTGCTGACTAGAAGAGAAGCTGTGGGTATGCTCCATAAATTCAGGAGCTCATCAACTCAAAGATGGGCACAGGCACATATCTTTTGGATAAGGAGCACCTGCCCATATACCCTGAATTTGAAGACAAAACTATGGTGATGGATGAAAATGAACCATCTTCAGCTCAAGCACATGAAAAGAGAGAGAAGTCAAGGGCAGAGAAAGCTGCAAAGATGCCAACTGTAGAAGAGGCATCTCAGATATTCTTGAAGAGCAAGGAAGACCGACTTGGATATCTGATCCAATCCACCTTGAGGATTGAGAAGGGCTTGGCCACCCTGACTAAGAACCAGGAGAGTTTGGTGAGGATCATTGAGCAGAAATTCTATGATCTGGATGTCAAGTTAACTGAGATCCAAACTGCAGTTGAGCAACTTCGGGAGGAAGCAGGGGAGAGGAAGGGCAAGTCTACTATAGATGCTTTTGCTAGAGTGCCCAGAGGACCAAGATCTGCTGCAGTGCCCGTGACAGATACTCGAGCTTCCGTGTCAGCACCAGCAGCCACAGCTCCAGTGCCACCTCTACCAGCCACTCCACCTGCTCCAGCTACATCATCTGAAGCCTTCATCCTTGGAGTGCTCTCTACACCACCTCACGAAGATCAAGCCTGAGAGTCGTTTAGCACTATGCATTTTTGATATTTTTGGTAACTTGTTGCCAAAGGGGGATAAAATGTATAGATCATAGGCTTCGAGAGAGAGTGTGGTTCTTTTTATCTCTCGTGCTATTTTGGTAGAACTTCTTTATTGAGTGCTTGTGTGAGATACTTTGTGTCCTTTTGAGATACTTGTTGATCATGTGGTTCACCATATGCTACTCTTAATGTTTGGTTGAATGATGCTATCCTTTATATTCCTTATATGATCATTCACTTGATTGGTGATGAGTGCATGCTTTTAATCCCTATCATTTTGAGCGCTCCACCAAGATGTATGTGACATGGAAGAGTAACCCATGATCCTAATAGATTGTGCATTTGCATTCAAAAGAAAATTTTAAATAATGCACAAATTTAGGGGGGGGGGGTTCTTGCTTATCACATACTTCTCAAAGCGACGATGTCTTTTCAATCTTATTTCTCATTTGTTGAAGCTTTGATCTATATGTTTTCATCAATTACCAAAAAGGGGGAGATTGAAAGTGCAACTATCCCTGGGTGGTTTTGGTAATTCCTACTTAAAGATAAACATTTCAGGAAAGCTCAGTGATTGGCATGGCATGGATGAGAAAAGTGGATCCCTCAAAATTCTAAGGACAAAGAATTAGCCCAAGCACAAAGCTCGGGACTCTACATATTTTCATTTTAAGTGATTCAAGATCACATTTAGTCCATAGGAAAAGCCAATACTATTAATAGGGGATGATGTGTTGCCTAATGGCTTACTTGCTCAAAGTTCTTAGTGATATGCCCCAAAAACCCTCAACCACATTCTCACATCCACATATGTCTCAAACCAAAAGTCAAACTTGGCCCCACCGAAACTTTCTATCCGGCGCCACCGAGTTCAATTGACATAGCCACTGCCAGAAACCATAGTCTTTTCGGTCTCACCGATAGGGATCTCGGTCTCACCGAGATGGGATTGTAATCTCTTTGTTTCCCTTTGTAATATTTTGGTCAAACCAAGATGCGCGATCGGTCCCACCGAGATTGCAATGAAAACTCTCTGTTTCCCTTTCATAACGTTTCGGTCGAACCGAGATGAGCGAATCGGTCCCACCGAGTTTGCCTGACCAACTCTCTGTTAGTCCATTACCAAAATCGGTCTCACTAAGTTTGTGTAATCGGTCTCACCGAGATTACGTTATGCTCTAACCCTAACAAAATCGGACCCACCGAGTTGACATGTTGGTCCCAACGAAAATCCTAATGTTCACATTTTGAACTAAATCGGTCTGACCGAGTTTCATGATTCGGTCCCACCGAGATTAGTGATTTGTGTGTAACAATTAGATTTTGTGTGGAGGCTATTTATACCCCTCCACCCACTCTTCATTCATGGAGAGAGCCATCAGAACATGCCTACACTTCCAACATATATTTTCTGAGAGAGGACCACCTACACTTGTGTTGAGGTCAAGATATTCCACTCAAACCACATAAATCTTGATCTCTAGCCTTCCCCAAGTTGCTTTCCACTCAAATCATCTTTCCACCAAATCCAAATCCTATGTGAGAGATTTGAGTGTTGGGGAGACTATCATTTGAAGCACAAGAGTAAGGAGTTCATCATCAACACACCATTTGTTACCTCTTGGAGAGTGGTGTCTCCTAGATTGGTTAGGTGTCACTTGGAAGCCTCCGTCAAGATTGTGGAGTTGAACCAAGGAGTTTGTAAGGGCAAGGAGATCGCCTACTTCGTGAAGATCTACCCGAGTGAGGCAAGTCCTTCGTGGGCGACGACCATGGTGGGATAGACAAGGTTGCTTCTTTGTGGACCCTTCATGGGTGGAGACCTCCGTGGACACGCGCAACCGTTACCCTTTGTGGGTTGAAGTCTCCATCAATGTGGATGTACGATATCACCACCTATCGGAACAACGCCAAAAATCTCCGTGTCTCCAATTGGGTTTGCACACTCCAAACACCTCCCTTTACCTTCATATGCAATCGTTTTACTTTCCGCTGCTATACTCTTATAATTGCATGTGTAGGTTGATTGCTTGACTTGTGCTAAGTTGCTAAAATCTTCCTAGAACTAAAACTGGGAAAAGGCAAGTTTTTATTTGGTCAAGTAGTCTAATCACCCCCCCTCTCTAGACATACTTCCGATCCTACACAAGGCACGTATTGTATTGTTGCCATCGCGGATAAAAAGATGGGGTTTATATGATATTGCTTGAGTTTATTCCTCTACATCATGTCATATTGCCTAATGCGTTACTCTGTTCTTATGAACTTAATACTATCGATGCATGCTGGATAGCGGTCGATGTGTGGAGTAATAGTAGTAGATGCAGAATCATTTCGGTCTACTTGTCGTGGACGTGATGCCTATATACATGATCATGCCTAGATATTCTCATAACTATGCGCTTTTCTATCAATTGCTCGACAGTAATTTGTTCACCCACCGTAGAATTTGTTATCTTGAGAGAAGCCACTAGTGAAACCTATGCCCTCGGGGTCTATTCTCCATCATATTATTTTTTATTTTGAAATCTTTATTTTCCAATCTATATAAAAAAATACCAAAAATATTTATCTTATTATCTTTATCAGATCTCACTTTTGCAAGTGGCCGTGAAGGGATTGACAACCCCTTTATTGCGTTGGTTGCAAGGTTTTTATTTGTTTGTGCGGGTACGAGGGACTTGCGTGTAGTCTCCTACTAGATTGATACCTTGGTTCTCAAAAACCGAGGGAAATACTTGCGCTACTTTGCTGCATCACCCTTTCCTCTTCATGGGAAAACCAACGCATGCTCAAGAGGTAGCAAGAAGGATTTCTGGCACTGTTGCCGGGTAGGTTGCACCAAGTTAAGTCAAGATTTGATCTCCCGTCAACAAGCCATTTCTGGCGCCGTTGCCGGGGAGATCTACGCACAAGTCAAGACATACCAAGTACCCATCACAAACTCTTATCCCTCGCATTACATTATTTGCCATTTGCCTCTCGTTTTCCTCTCCCCCAACTTCACCTTTGCCTTTTCTTCGCCTTCTTCCCGTATGTCTTTTTGCTTGTGTTTCCATGTGCCTTCTATTTGCTTGCATATTTTCTTGCTAAAAATCTATTGATATGGATCCACTTAAAGTGTTCTACTTGGATCATCTTCGATCCTTATGCGCTCGTGCTGAAACCCCAACTAGCCTAGTTGATCGGAAATCTTTAGATGAGCATGCTCATTTTGTGCGTCACCGCTTGTTTGAAAAGGGGAAGCTCTTATGGTATCAAATAAATAGTTTGCTATGCTATGCTTGCAATCTTTGTGAAATTTATGACTTTACTTGTTGCTCTGAGAACCCTAAAAAACACCTTCCCTACCTATGTGAGTTTAATGATAATGAAATCTTATCTTATGGAAAGGGTGTTTATTGTTACTATGATATCGAACAAATTGAAGAATATGTCATTTTTAAGGGTGCTCATGAAGTTGCTTCTTTGATTGGAAAGTATGATATTAATCTCTACAAATCTGGAAATTTCGACATACTTAAATATTGCTATGAAAACTATGCTCACAATGCCTATGTTAAGAAATTTATTGAGAGAATGACCGTTGCTTCGGAAGAAAATAATGATATGCATGAATCTATAGATAATTATGATTCTGATGATTTGATTGAAATACCCCTTGATGAACATGATGCTTGCTATTCTTGTGGCCATGATACCAATATTTATGAAGATGAATTTGCTATAGCTCCTTATGTTAAACATGAGATCGTTGCTATTACACCCATACTTGATAGTTCCTTCGATGAAAAGCATGATTGCAATAATGTTATTATAAATTCTCTTAATGTCAATTGTGTTAATGATATGCAAAACCTCAAGCTTGGGGATGCTAGTTTTTCTATGACTACTATTTGTTGCAATGATCATGATTGGGGTGATTCTTCTTTTGATCTTGAAAATTTATTTAAGGCCCATGATGAATATGAGATTGATAATAGTGTTTGCAATATTATTGAAAGTGGGTTTGGAAGAGTGTCAACTTTAGATCCCACATATTTGGAGAATGATCAATCTTATGAAAGTTTTGATAAAAGTGGGTTTGGAGAGGTCATGACTTTAGTTAATGTTAATCCCACTATTTTGGAAGAGTGTCAACTTTGCATGCATGTGGATCGTGTTTAAAATATTTTATGTGTTAGCTATTTTGTTGAATTTTCTTATGATGCCACATGTAATTATTATGAAAGAGGAAAATATGGTTGTAGAAATTTTCATGTTACTAAATTACCTCTCGTTATGTTGAGATTGCTATTGTTTCTTTCCGCTTCCTTGCAT
Organism: Triticum monococcum; assembly: GCA_034509565.1. Classification (NCBI taxonomy): domain Eukaryota; kingdom Viridiplantae; phylum Streptophyta; class Magnoliopsida; order Poales; family Poaceae; genus Triticum; species Triticum monococcum. The sequence continues at coordinate 485,695,580 of CM067843.1, forward strand.
ATGCTACTTTTTACTTGCTATGATAATTTGTTCGCCTATAAGATGCCTATGCATAGGAAGTATGTTAGACTTAGATGTGTTTGTCATGTGTTTTATGATGCTCTCTTTGTTCTTCAATTCTTGTCTTTCATGTGAGCATCATTGAAATCTCAATGCCTAGCTAGGGGCGTTAAACGATAGAGCTTGTTGGGAGGCAACCCAATTTTATTTTTGTTTCTTGTTTTATGTTCCTGTTTAGTAATAAATAATTCACCTAGCTTCTGTTTAGATGTGGTTTTATGCTTTTAATTAGTGTTTGTTCCAAGTAGAACCTTTGGGAAGACTTGGGGGAAGTCTTTGCGATCTTGCTGTAAAAAACAGAAACTTTAGCGCTCACAAGATTTGCTTCCATTTCTTACTGGGGAGTGCGATTAGGTTGATTTCTTTTTGAAGATGATTAATAGAAAAATTCCTCACGTCCAAAATTTTATTTCAGAATTTTTGGGGTTACAGAAGTATTTGAAACATATAGATTACTACAGACTATTCTGTTTTTGACAGATTTTGTTTTTCGTGTGTTGTTTGTTTATTTTGATGAATCTATGGCTAGTATCGGGGGGGTATGAACCATAGAGAAGTTGGAATACAGTAGGTTTAACACCAATATAAATAAAGAATCAGTTCATTACAGTACCTTGAAGTGGTGGTTTGTTTTCTTATACTAACGAAGCTCATGAGATTTTATGTTGAGTTTTCTGTTGTGAAGTTTTCAAGTTTTGGGTAAAGATTTGATGGATTTTGGAATAAGGAGTGGCAAGAGCCTAAGCTTGGGGATTACCAAGGCACCCAAAGGCAAAATTCAAGGACAACCAAAAGCCTAAGCTTGGGGATGCCTCCCCTCTTTTGTCTTCGTTCATCGGTAACTTTACTTGAGGCTATATTTTTATTCGTCACATGATATGTGTTTTGCTTGGAGCGTCTTGTATGATTTGAGTCTTTGCTTTTTAGTTTACCACAATCATACTTACTGTACACACCTTTTGGAGAGACACACATGAATAGTAATTTATTAGAATACTCTATGTGCTTCACTTATATCTTTTGAGCTAGATAATTTTGCTCTAGTGCTTCACTTATATCTTCTAAGAGCACGGTGGTGGTTTTATTTTATAGAAATTATTGATCTCTCATGCTTCACTTATATTATTTTGAGAATCTTATAGAACAGCATGGTAATTTGCTTTGGCTATAAAATTAGTTCTAATATGATAGGCATCCAAGATGGGTATAATAAAAACTTTCATAAAAAGTGCATTGAGGCCTTGTTTGGTTCGGCTGTGGATTTCTAAAAGTAGCTGTGAAAAATCTGTTGTAGAAAAATAGCTGTGGAAAATCGGATGTGAAAAAAATGTAGGTCATTTGGCAAACCAGCTGATACAGCTTTTTCAGATTTTGGCCCGCAGCGGAATCAGATTTTAGAAAGCACGTTCTGGACTGCTTCCGCTTTTGGTCAGATTTTGGCAGCGGATTTCTAAAATTGGATTCTGCTAGGTTCGCCCTTTGGTTCAGATTCTGCTGCACGGCAGCGGAATCCGTCGATAAAAGCTGAACCAAACAGGGCCTCCGAATACTATGAGAATTTTGATACTTGATGATTGTTTTGAGATATGAAGATGGTGATATTAGAGTCATGCTAGTTGAGTAGTTGTGAATTTAAGAAATACTTGTTCTAAAGTTTGTGATTCCCGTAGCATGCACGTATGGTGAACCGTTATGTGATGAAGTCGGAACATGATTTATTTATTGATTATCTTCCTTATGAGTCGCGGTCGGGCACGAGTGATGGTCTTTTCCTACCACTCTATCCCCTAGGAGCATGCGCGTAGTACTTTGTTTCAATAACTAATAGATTTTTACAATAAGTATGTGAGTTCTTTATGATTAATGTTGAGTCCATGGATTATACGCACTCTCACCCTTCCACCATTGCTAGCCTCTCTAATACCGCACACCTTTTGCCGGTACCATACACCCACCATATACCTTCCTCAAAACAGCTATCATACCTACCTATTATGGCATTTTCATAGCCATTCCGAGATATATTGCCATGCAACTTACCACCATTCCATTTGTTATACACGTTTCATCATTGTCATATTGCTTTGCATGATCATGTAGTTGACATCGTATTTGTGGCAAAGCCGCCTTTATAATTCTTTCATACATCTCACTCTTGATTCATTGCATATCCCGGTACACCGCCGGAGACATTCACATAGAGTCATAATTTGTTCTAGTATCGAGTTGTAACTTTTGAGTTGTAAGTAAATAAAAGTGTGATGATCATCATTATTAGAGCATTGTCCCAAGTGAGGAAAGGATGATGGATACTATGATTCCCCCACAAGTCGGGATGAGACTCCGGACAAAAAAGAAAAAAAAAGAAAAAAAAGGCCATAAAAAGGCCCAAATAACTGGAGTTAGTTCTGTATCACCCTATGTTATAACTGTTACATGAGGAATCACATTCGACATAATTATCCATCACTAATCCATGAGACTCATATCATACAAGACGCTCCAAGCAAAACACATAGTATGTGATGAATAAAAATATAGCTTCGAGTAAAATACCGATGGTCGTTAGAAGAAAGAGGGGACGCCAGTCGGGGCATCCCCAAGCTTAGTTGCTTGCTCTCTTTGGATAATAGCTTGGGATGCTGGGGCATCCCCAAGCTTAGGCTCTTCTTACTCCTTATTTCTTCATCCATCATAAGATAACCCAAAACTGTAAACTTCAATCACACAAAATTCAACAAAACTTTCATGAGATCCGTTAGTATAAGAAAACAAATCACTACTATAAATGTTGTAGCAAACCAATTCATATTTTGTTCTTGCATTATATCTACTGTATTCCAACTTTTCTATGGAAAAATCTCATCTATACTTCTATACTACTATTAAAAGAGCAAACATGAATTAGTTTAAACCCACCAAACTTAGTGTACACAAGAAAACCAGCACCCTTGGATCTAACCCACTTAATATATCTAAGAGCCTGTATTACCTCTATACTTCTATACTACTATTAAAAGAGCAAACATGAATTAGTCTAAGGTGGATGCTAGGCGTAAGCCGGCTGATAAATCGCTGTTATAAGCTGCCTTGGTAGCTGTCCGATGGTGAACATATATCGTAGCCGATCGCTTGGTGTCCCGCGTAATGCACTTTCACTCAACACACATCTTCTCTCTCGTGTAACACACAAACAACCCATGCAGCGCCCATTCTTGTGCTCCACCAGCTGCGACACCGCCCGGAGTCGACGTCACCAGAGCTGCCATGCAACGTTCGTAGAACATAGTGGCCATGACACCACCGGTCGCCGGAGCTGCAATGCATCGGCCGTCGGAGTTGACGCCGCTGGAGCTGCGATGAAGCGGCCGTTGACGTCGCTGGAGTTGCAATGATGCAGCGGCCGACGGAGTCGACGCCATGGGAGCTACGACCGCCGGAGTTGCAATGCATCGGCCGTCGGAGTTGACGCCGCTGGAGCTGCGATGCAGCGGCCGTTGACGTCGCTGGAGCTGCAATGATGCAGCGGCCGTCGGAGTCGACGCCACCGGAGCTATGCCCGCCAGAGTTGCAATGCATCGGCCATCGGGGTTGACGCTGCCGGAGCTGCAATGATGCAGCGGCCGTCGGAGTCGACGCCATCGAAGCTACGGCCATCGGAGTTGCAATGCATTGGCCGTCGGAGTTGACGCCGCCAAAGCTGCGATGCAGCGCCCGTTGACGTCGCCAGAGCTGCAATGCAGCAGCCACGATGCTGTCGGAGCTGCAATGTTGCAGTCGTTGATGCCGCTGGAGCTGCAATGTAGCGGCCATGACGCCGCCGGAGCTGCAATGCAGTGGCCGTTGAAGCTATGATGCAACAACCACGATGCCGGAGCTGCTATGCACTATGCAACGGTCGTCGACGCTATTGCTCGTCGGGGCCTAGGGAATGTTGGAACTTACAAGGGGCATCACTAGTGGCTGTCACCTGCCCCATGGAGCAGCTCGTGCGGGTTAGCAGCAGCGGCCGGTGCCGCTCGCCATCGGAGCCTCCTCCCACAGCATCGGAACGGCGGTGTGTCTGGATCTCGCAGCAGGTTGCGGCTGGGCATGCCTCCCATGTCTCTATGCACACAGCTGCGTCATGCTTGCTGCTTTGTGAGATGGGGACAAGGCGATATGAAGGGAGGAAGAGGAAGGACAGAGAGAAGATTGGATAAGATTTCTGCGATGCGGAAGTGGTGAGGCCCACGCGGGACATGCGTCATAAGAAGGAGGCGGCTTACGAGCACGTATTATCAGCCGGCGGAAACGAAGTGATTTCCTTAGTCTAAACCCATCAAACTTAGTGTACACAAGAAAACCAGCACCCTTGGATCTAACCCACCTAATTATATCTAAGAGCCCATATTACTTCAATGATCTGCCATTGAAACGAATGGACGAGATTAAATGTTCTGCCAGTCTGCCACCAAAGAACGGTCCCACGCATGCCCACTAATCCGCTCATGACATCGTACCCCCGAACCGACATCACGTCTTAGTTGAAAAAAAAACGTCCCCAACTCCACCCCTCCCCAGCCGCCCTAGAACTCCTCCCTGTTCCCATTGCTGCCGCCCACCGCTCCTCCTCTCCTCTGTTACCCCGTCGTGAGGAACCAACCTCCCGAAGCAACTGGAGCGGCAAGCGGTGGAAGATTGGAGAGATGGCGTCTACGGCGACGACGAAGGAGATGGGGCGGGCGTCTTACATCTGGATCAAGCATGAGGAGGAGCAGCGCAAGGCTTCCTGGAAGGAGCCCGAGGGCCGGGTCTTCTCCGCCACCACATGCACCGATGTCGCCGCGCTCCTCGGCGAGCCCCGCGACCAGATCCTCACCGGTCGTGCCTCCTTCGGCGACCTCGCCGCACAGCAGTCCGGCTGCTGGGGAGTGAAACGTGCGTAGATGAGATTCTCCAGATTGTTTTCTTCTCTCTCCCTACCAATCCTTCTTGCTTCCCATCTTGTGTCTCTCGATGCTACTATATCTACATGCAGGTTTTGACATGCCTTCTGTTTGTGTTGGCAGGAACTCCAGTTCACGCTCTATTTTGGTGCATCTCACTATGCTCAGGAGGTGTTCGACGAAATGCAAAGCCAGAGAAAAAATAGAGATGAGACACAGGTTCAGTTTTCTCTTTAGGCAAGGAATGCCTTTCTCTCTTTTGCTCTGGCCAGCAACATAGTCGGCTCCCTCTCTTTTGTGTGCAGTTACACAAATACACACAGGTATGGCCTGCAGCCATGCTCAGACATCCTCAACACACGTAGACGTCGCTACAGTGCAGGGACACACACATCAGCCTACTGTCAACTCCTCATGCTACTAGACACGAGCATGGTCTATACACTGTCTAGATTGCAACAAGGATTCCATTAACAGTTTGAACTGAGCTTGATTTTTTTGGTTAAGATTCAATGATGGTTTGGTGTTACTCTATTTTTACTATTGTTTCCTTATCAATATTTCACTGCTGTGGTAGTCAAACATTTATCTATTACATACTATTTCGTGACAGCCGAATGTGCTGTTTGAACTGTTTTCCCTAGATGAAGGAAGTACAGTTTGCACGTACTAATTTTTTACTGTTAGTTTCAGATTATCCCCTTTCCTGTGTGCATTTACTAGATGCTTAAATTAATATATGGATCATCTTCGGTCCATCATGATCTATTTAGCAAATTAAAATTTCTCAGCGAGTGTTCAGTTATTTTCTCAATTTATTTGCTGCTCATGTATGTGTTAACCTGTACTGAGATTGTTTATTATATATATGTCTATGTCCATCTTCTGTAATGTCATGCATCTATTTAGGGAAGTCATTCTAGGTAACACACCTGACTTGGATCAGCTCAAAATTGCTATTATGAATACAGTTTATTTCACATAGATAATGAGCTATTTCATGCAGTTCTTGTCCCTGGAGACTTCTTGAGTGCAACTTACGGGTATCTTGAACCATCAACACCGCCTCCAGCTGACACCACCCTAGGCTCCGGGGAGTACACCGGGTGAAAGTGCAACTATCCCTAGGTGGTTTTGGTAATTCATGACAACATATAGCTCACTGAGCTAATGCTATTCCAAGATGATTATTTCAGGAAAGCTCAATGATTGGCATGGCATGGATGTGAAAGTGGAACCCTCAAAATGCTAAGGATAAAGGATTGGCTCAAGCTCAAAAGCTCAAGACTCTTCATTTTATATTTTAGTGATCCAAGATCACATTGAGTCTTTAGGAAAAGCCAATACTATCAAGGAGGAATGAGGTGTTGCTTAATGAGCCTCTTGCTTCATGTGCTTAGTGATATGCTCCAAAATCCTCAACTACTTTCCCATATCCACAAATGACCTAAACCCTAAGCCAAACTCGGTCATACCGATTCTATCTACCCGGCGCCACCGAGTTTCACTTGTCATAAGCCACTGCCAAACCCTAGCAATTCGGTCCTATCGATAGGGATCTCGGTCTCACCAAGATGGGATTGCAAACTCTCTGTTTCCCTTTCGTAACTTTTCGGTCTCACCAAAAGAGCGAGTCAGTCCCACCGAGATTGCAATGTAAACTCTATGTTTCCCTTTTGTAACTTTTCGGTCTCACCGAAAGAGCAAATTGGTCCCACCGAGTTTGCCTGACCAACTCTCTGGTTAGCTTATTACCAAACTCGGTCTCACCAAGTTTGTGTAATCGGTCTCACCGATATTATGTTATGCCCAAACCCTAACAGAATCGGTCCTACCGAGTTGCATGTCAGTCCCACCGAAAATCTCTAACGGTCACTAGGTTTACCTTTTCGGTCCCACCGAGTTTGTTGATTCGGTCCCATCGAGATTGGTAGATTGTGTGTAACGGTTGGATTTTGTGTGGAGGCTATATATACCCCCTCCACCTCCTCTGTTTTAGGAGAGAGAGCCATCAGAACACATACACAATTCCAACTCATATGTTCTGAGAGAGAACCACCTACTCATGTGTTGAGACCAAGACATTCCATTCCTACCATATGAATCTTGATCTCTAGCCTTCCCAAGTTGCTTTCCACTCAAACCTTCTTTCCATCAGATCCAAATCCTATGAGAGAGAGTTGAGTGTTGGGGAGACTATCATTTGAAGCACAAGAGCAAGGAGTTCATCATCAACACACCATTTGTTACTTCTTGGAGAGTGGTGTCTCCTAGATTGGCTAGGTGTCACTTGGGAGCCTCCGACAAGATTGTGGAGTTGAACCAAGGAGTTTGTAAGGGCAAGGAGATCGCCTACTTCGTGAAGATCTACCGCTAGTGAGGCAAGTCCTTCGTGGGCGATGGCCATGGTGGGATAGACAAGGTTGCTACTTCGTGGACCCTTCGTGGGTGGAGCCCTCCGTGGACTCGCGCAACCATTACCCTTCGTGGGTTGAAGTCTCCATCAACGTGGATGTAGGATAGCACCACCTATCCGAACCACGGGAAAAACATCCGTGTCTCCAATTGCGTTTGAATTTTCCAAACCCTTCCCTTTACATTCTTGCAAGTTGCATGCTTTACTTTCCGCTGCCAATATACTCTTTGCATGCTTGCTTGAATTGTGTGATGATTGCTTGACTTGTCGTAAAATAGCTAAAATCTGCCAAGAACTAAAATTGGGAAAAGGTTAAGCTTTTATTTGGTCAAGTAGTCTAATCACCCCCCCCTCTAGACATACTTTCGATCCTACAAGTGGTATCAGAGCTTTGGTCTCCATTTGCCTTGATCTCCATAGCTTTTGGTGGTCATAGCCTTGGTTTCATAACCTAGGAGAGTATGGCGTCTAGCGAGGGAAATTATCACCGTAGAGGTCCTTACTTTGATGGTACTAATTTTGCTAGTTGGAAGCATAAAATGAAAATGCATATTCTTGGACATAACCCCGCCGTTTGGGCAATTGTGTGTGTTGGTTTGCAAGGTGACTTCTTTGATGGGAGAGAACCAAACCGTGAAGCTACCGCGGATGAGTTGAAGATGTTGCAATACAATGCTCAAGCTTGTGATATTCTCTTCAACGGATTGTGCCCCGAAGAATTCAACAAAATCAGTCGTCTTGAGAATGCAAAGGAAATTTGGGACACTTTGATTGATATGCACGAAGGTACCGACTCCGTCAAGGAATCCAAGTTGGATGTGCTTCAAAGTCAACTTGACAAGTTCAAAATGAAGGATGGTGAAGGTGTCACTGAAATGTACTCTAGGCTTGCTCTCATCACAAATGAGATTGCCGGCTTAGGAAGTGAAGAGATGACCGATAGATTCATCATCAAGAAGATTCTAAGTGCCTTGGATGGAAAATATGATACCATGTGCACATTGATCCAAATGATGCCCAATTACAAAGATCTCAAGCCAACGGAAGTGATTGGAAGAATTGTTGCTCATGAGATGTCACTTAAGGATAAAGAGGAACTTCACAACAAATCAAGTGGTGCCTAAAAAGCCTCATGTGAAGCCCCTACATCATCAAGTGAGAAACAAAACTTCAACGAAGAATTGAGCTTAATGGTGAAGAACTTCAACAAGTTCTACAAGAGTAGAAGCAAAGATAGAAGCTCCAAGTCAAGGTCCTACAATAACAAAAGATCTTCTAGTCGAGAGCGAAACTGCTACAATTGTGGAAGACCCGGACACTATTCCAATGAGTGTACGGCTCCCTACAAGAGAAGAGAAGATTCTCCAAAAAGAAGAAGCAAAGATTCACCACCAAGAGAGAGAAGGAGTAGAGATGATCGTTATGAACGAAGATACTCACGGAGAAGCAAGGATTCGGAAAGGAAGGAAAAATCATCAAGGAGCTACGCAAAACGAAGACATCAAGCTCATGTTGGTGAATGGGTATCCGGCTCCGACTCCGACAGCCACTCCGAGAGAAGTTATCACTCCGACTCCGAAGATACTCAAGATGAAGGTGTTGCCGGTCTAGCACTTGTGTCATCCAACTCCTACGACATATTTGACTCACCAAATGAAGGAATTGGAAGATGCCTCATGGCCAAAGGTCCTAAGGTAACACACCCCGAGTATGTTGATTTTAATAGTGATGAAGATGACTTGTTAGGTGATGATGATTTGCTTGTTGACAACTCTAGTGATGAATACGATGATGAAACGTCAATTAATCATGCTAATCAAGATAAAACGAATGACAATGATAAGAAGAAGATTGAGGCTCTAACTAAAGAACTAAACACTCTTAAGTTAGCCCATGAAACTATCTTCGAAGATCATCGAGAACTTTTAAGAGCTCATGAGAAATTACGCTTTGAAAAGCTCAATCTTGAGCAAGAGCACGAGTTTTTAAAAGCAATCAATGATGATCTCCGCAAGAAAAGTTCTTCTTACATTGCCAAGCGTTTACTCTTATCCACTTACATGCCTCAAGTCAAGTCTAGTAACAAGAACAAGAAAGATTCTTCCTCTAGTAGTAACAATGATCATGCTAAATCCAATATTGTTGCTTCTAGTAGTTCTCTTGATTCCACTAATGATTCTCTTAGCCAAGTTACACTTGAGCAAGAAAATAGCTTATTGAAGGGAATTATAGAGAAAGGAGTGTACAAAATCCTTGCCGGGAGTAAGCAATTCGAGGAAATTGGACGCAAGCAAGGAATGCACCGGAAGAATCAAGGTGTTGGTTTTGAACGAAAGTTCAATGCCAATGGAGTTGAGTGGGAAGAAGGTCAATACCCCAAGACAAAGTTTGTTCCTCAACAAGAGAAGTATGATACTTCCTTCAACGGGACACAAGCTCAAGATGATCTTCCACCACAAGACTACAAGCAAAAAGGCAAGGACAAGATTCAAGAGGAGATTGATGGATTTGAAGAAGCTCCTAAGACCTTAGTCAAGTGGATTCCCAAGACCACGTCAAGTTCCACTTCATCAAGTACGACTACAACTCCAAGGATTCCCATCAAGATGGTGTGGGTCCAAAAGAAGAAGAACTAGAGAGTTCTTGAGGGTGACTCCGCCAACATACTTCATTCTTATCATTTTGGCAAGAACAAGTGCAATCAACTTCCACATCTTGCACTAGTTCAAGGAGTCACAAACCCTCTTGTTGGTAAGACAAGGGACAAGGTAACCAAAAAGTTTTCTTGGACATCATCTTGTGTGCATCACTCTATGTCTATGGATATCTTTGTTTGTTCCGTGTGGGACTAACCCATGTAGGTATTTAAAGTGCAATTCACTCAAATGGATAGCTCCAAGTGATCTACATCAACATTGAGCATCCACATCTTCAACATCTACATGAAGTCATCATCGACAAAACCCAAGGTTAGTTCATCCCTCTTAGGGGGGATATCACATCTAGGGGGAGCTTTACTCTAAGACTTGAGCTAAAGCAACTCTAAAGATGTGAACACAACAATGCTTTATGTAAAAATGGTAACCCCACTTGAGCTTAAACGATGAGTATGACCTATGATCAAGTGTTCTCACTTGACTCCTAAGTCAATATACTCATATATAGATGACCTAGTCGTCGCAAATTGCTTGATAGATGCTAGAATTGGTTGTGCATGCTTTGTCACATATTTCATTTGCCATCTTATTGTGTGAGCATGTTGGTTGCATATTTTACTCATTCGAGGACATCCACTTGTTGTTTTGGTTGTTTGGTTTTATTTCCTTTTGCCAAGTGGATGGATAAGAATGCCTAAGAACCTCCTCTAGCTATCTATGCTTTTCTCGTCTCAAACTCTATTCATGCTGCATCACAAAATTTGATCAAGTCAGATTCGAACCACTCTATGTGAGGAGCGCTCAGAGTCCCCGATTCGTCATAGACTTAAACTTCCAAAACCTCTTTGTGATTCTCGGTCTGACCGATTCCTTACTTTCGGTCCTACCGAGATCATTAAGTTGATCTAGGGTTTCTATCTCGGTGCAACCGATTTGAACCACTCGGTCACACCGAGTTGCAACAACTGCATACAGTTTTGCATCTCGGTGCCACCGAGTTGTTCCACTCGGTCACACCGACAGGGTCGGGCTATATATAGTCACGGGCAAAAATTTGGAAATTTCTCCAAACCTCTTCGCCCGCGCGATAGCCTGCTCTGCCAACTTGGTCTCCGGATCGTCTCCTCGCTGCCAGCCGCCTCCAGTCGCTGGTCTCCGTCGCCGTCAATGGGAATCAACCCCGCCATTGCCGCCGTAGTGAGTCTCCGCTGAACTAGGGTATGGACTCGATCTTTGTGCTATTCTCCAATCCGATTCCTAGCACATTGTGATCATCATGATTCTTGCCACGTTTGATAAGCTCCTATCCAGTCAATGAACTCGTAGATTAGGTTTAATTCAAAAATTTTAGGGTTAGGTTTCCGCCGAAACCATCTCGGACCCACCGAGTTGAAAAACTCGGTCCCACCGATTTGGCTTATGCCATTGCACAAGTGAGACTCGGTCTGACCGAGAATTACGTATCGGTGTGACCGATTTTGGAACTCTGTGAAACCCTAGCAGTCTTGGTGCCACCGAACTGTAACTCGGTCTGACCGAGTTCACTAGTTTAGGCTCCAAAACTACTTCGGTATCACCGAGTTTAGAAATCCGTAGATCCGAGATGTTTTCAGTGGGAAACTAAAACTAAGTTTTTGAATTATTCTTTTGCAAAAATCTCTGCATTTTGTGATGCTCATCCACTCTATCTCATCTATAAGCTATTCACAGGGTCAACAGTCAGAGTTTGCATCATGTCAGACCAAAGTGATAGCCAGAACCTGTCAGAACAGCAAGTGCAGATGAGTGAGGGCACTAGTCCCTCAAGTTCCTCAGATGATGGCAGCAGGAGCACCCTTAGAAATCTGCCTAAAGCTGCCACAAGACAGAGAAAGAAGAGAACCTCAGACTCAGAAGATGAGGATTATGTGGCAGAAGAGGAAGCAACCTCAAAGAGAGTTGAGCCAGCACAGGGCACAAAACCAGGGTTGAAGTTCAAAAGGCCAGCACGTAGGCAGCCTATGTCAAAGGCTAGAGCTTCAACTGAGAAGCCCACTCCCATTGAGCCAGTTGCTGCTGAAGGCAAGAAGAGGAAGGAAAGGGTGAAGAAAACTGTAGCCAGAGTGCTTGGCAAAGCTTCCATCATGGAAGATGAGGAGGAAGAAGAAGAGGTAGCTGCACCAGCACCAAAGGCACCCAAGCTGATGGGTGATGCCATAAGATCAGGGGCAGCTGCTTCCAAGGCCAAGCCAGCTCCAAAGCCAAAGCCAAAGAGAAATACAAGAAGCATCCCAGCTACTGAAAAGAACAAGGCCCCAGTGCCTGAAGCTGCAGAAGAAGTGGAAGAGAGTGTTCTTAGAAAGCTCAAGCCCAAGATCCCAGACCACAATGATGCTCATCCTGTGGCTGAGGATATGAAGCTCAAGAGAGACTCAGGGCTGAGGAAGTGGAGAGAAGCAGACCCGTATGCTTCAAGAAGAAGGACTGCAGTTGACTACAGGTTTCACACCAAGGAGCAGCAAGATTTTCTATGAGACAGTGTTGCTAGACAAGAAGCCCATTGTCTGTGACATGAGATGGGTCGATTGGCAATACATCAAGGACAACAAAGAGTACTACCCTGGAGTGCAGGACAGCTTCAAGGCGTGTAGAGTACATGACTTTGTTGGGCAGAAGCTCACAAAGTGGAACGAGGAACTCATCATGCAGTTCTACTCCACAACCCATTTTTATCCAGATGGTAGGATAATTTGGATGTCAGAGGGTACGAGGTACCAGTCCACAGTTGCTGAATGGGCACAGCTGATTAATGCCCGAGAGGAGCAAGCAGATGACTTGGACGTTTATGCCAAGAAGAAGATGGACCACAACTCCATGTCCAACATGTACAAGGAGATTCCAAATGAAGCACTTGACACTTTCAAGTTTGGCTCAGTACATTATCTTCTATCAGGGCTGCCCACTATCAATTGGATACTGAGGCACAACTTATTGCCCAAGTCTGGAGATCACAAGATGATCAGAGGCCATGCAATCAACTTGCTTCATATCTTTGACGTCCCACAGAAGTTCAAAGTCATGAGCCTCATGGTAGAAACAATCAAGAGGACAGTAGTAGACCAGAAGAGGAGCTGTGGATATGCCCCACAGATTCAGGAGCTCATCAACTCAAAGATGGGCACAGGCATATACTTGTTGGATAAGGAACACCCGCCCATCCGTCCCGAATTTGAAGATAATCAAGTGGTCATGACTGAGAATGAGCCATCATCTGCCCAAGCACAAGCCAAGAAGGAGAAAGCGAGGAAGGAGAAACCTGCCAAGATGCCTACTGAAGAGGAGGCATCTGAATATTTCCTGAAAACCAAACAAGAGCAGCTTGGTTACCTGATTGCATCCACCCCGCGGATTGAGAAAGGATTAGCCACCCTAACTCAGAACCAGGCAAGCCTCGAGAGGATCGTAGAACAGAGGTTCTATGACTTGGATATCAAGGTGACAGAGATTCAGACGGTAGTAGAGCAGCTCCAGGATGACATGCAGGAGAGCAGAGGCAAGACTACAACTGATGCTTTTGCCAGAGTGCCACGAGCTCCGAGGTCGTCTGCAGTGCCAGTTGCTGACACCAGAGCCACAACTTCTGCACCAGCCACAGCCTCAGTTCCACCAGCTCCAGCGTCCACTTCAGCCTCGACTCCGACCACGTTTACAGAAGGCTTCGTCCTTGGAGTGCTCCGGACTCCACCACCACCTCAAGATCTAGCCTGAGCGTCGACTTAGCACTATGCATTTTCTAGGAACTTTTTGGTAACTTGTTGCCAAAGGGGGAGAAAATGTATAGATCATAGGCTTCGAGAGAGAGTGTTGCTTTTATTCTCTCTTGTTTTATTTGGTGGTTTTTCGAACTTCGTTTGCTTTTGTGTGAGATACTATGTCATTATCCGTGAGACATCGATGATCATGTATTTGATCATAAGCTACACTTAATGTTTGCTTACTATTTTCATCCTATCTATCTTATGTGGTCACTCACTATTCTTGGTGATGAGTGCATGTATTCCATTCTTATCATTTTAAGCGCTCCACCAAGATGTATGTGACATGGAAGAGTAACCCATGACTCTAACTCTTTGTGCATTTGCAGTCCAAAGCAAATTTTAAATATGCACAAATTTAGGGGGAGCTCTTACTTGTCACATACTTCTCAAAGCGACGATATATTTCATGCTTATTATCATTTGTCGAAGCTTTGATCTATATGTTGTCATCAATTACCAAAAAGGGGGAGATTGAAAGTGCAACTATCCCTAGGTGGTTTTGGTAATTCATAACAACATATAGCTCATTGAGCTAATGCTATTCCAAGATGATTATTTCAGGAAAGCTCAATGATTGGCATGGCATGGATGTGAAAGTGGAACCCTCAAAATGCTAAGGATAAAGGATTGGCTCAAGCTCAAAAGCTCAAGACTCTTCATTTTATATTTTAGTGATCCAAGATCACATTGAGTCTTTAGGAAAAGCCAATACTATCAAGAAGGGATGAGGTGTTGCTTAATGAGCCTCTTGCTTCATGTGCTTAGTGATATGCTCCAAAATCCTCAACTACTTTACCATATCCACAAATGACCTAAACCCTAAGCCAAACTCGGTCATACCGATTCTATCTACCCGGCGCCACCGAGTTTCACTTGTTATAAGCCACTGCCAAACCCTAGCAATTCGGTCCTACCGATAGGGATCTCGGTCTCACCGAGATGGGATTGCAAACTCTCTGTTTCCCTTTCGTAACTTTTCGGTCTCACCGAAAGAGCGAATCAGTCCCACCGAGATTGCAATGTAAACTCTATGTTTCCCTTTTGTAACTTTTCGGTCTCACCGAAAGAGCAAATTGGTCCCACCGAGTTTGCCTGACCAACTCTCTGGTTAGCTTATTACCAAACTCGGTCTCACCAAGTTTGTGTAATCGGTCTCACCGATATTATGTTATGCCCAAACCCTAACAGAATCGGTCCTACCGAGTTGCATGTCAGTCCCACCGAAAATCTCTAACGGTCACTAGGTTTACCTTTTCGGTCCGACCGAGTTTGTTGATTCGGTCCCACCAAGATTGGTAGATTGTGTGTAACGGTTGGATTTTGTGTGGAGGCTATATATACCCCCTCCACCTCCTCTTCTTTAGGAGAGAGAGCCATCAGAACACATACACAATTCCAGCTCATATGTTCTGAGAGAGAACCACCTACTCATGTGTTGAGACCAAGACATTCCATTCCTACCATATGAATCTTGATCTCTAGCCTTCCCAAGTTGCTTTCCACTCAAACCTTCTTTCCATCAGATCCAAATCCTATGAGAGAGAGTTGAGTGTTGGGGAGACTATCATTTGAAGCACAAGAGCAAGGAGTTCATCATCAACACACCATTTGTTACTTCTTGGAGAGTGGTGTCTCCTAGATTGGCTAGGTGTCACTTGGGAGCCTCCGACAAGATTGTGGAGTTGAACCAAGGAGTTTGTAAGGGCAAGGAGATCGCCTACTTCATGAAGATCTACCGCTAGTGAGGCAAGTCCTTCGTGGGCGATGGCCATGGTGGGATAGACAAGGTTGCTACTTCATGGACCCTTCGTGGGTGGAGCCCTCTGTGGACTCGCGCAACCGTTACCCTTCGTGGGTTGAAGTCTCTATCAACGTGGATGTAGGATAGCACCACCTATCCGAACCACGGGAAAAACATCCGTGTCTCCAATTGCGTTTGAATTCTCCAAACCCTTCCCTTTACATTCTTTCAAGTTGCATGCTTTACTTTCTGCTGCCAATATACTCTTTGCATGCTTGCTTGAATTGTGTGATGATTGCTTGACTTGTCCTAAAATAGCGAAAATCTGCCAAGAACTAAAATTGGGAAAAGGTTAAGCTTTTATTTGGTCAAATAGTCTAATCACCCCCCTCTAGACATACTTTCGATCCTACACCGGGCCACTGACAGCTGCGTAGGTGATGGCAGTGGGCGGGGCTGGTCTTCTTCTTGGTGCACGTGTGTTACCTCTCCAAGATCCATGAGCTTGGTGACAGGTTGCTCATCCTCTGATGCTCGCTTGCTCACCCTGCTCGGCATCTACCACCATGCCATCATCATTGTCATGCTACCTCTGGCTCGCCACTGGGATGTAGTTCTCATGTGGAGTTGTTTGAATGTGCGTGCAGGTGCAAGAAATTCAGGAAGTTGGGCAAAGTAGGGTCGTTCTGGAGGCCATCACTGTTGCGCATCACCGACTAGGCCAAAATCTTGTCAGATTATGCGTGGACGCTAGCAACCTCGAAGCATGCTACCTTCTTGGAAATTGTAAGAACAATTGGCACAATTATTAATCATGTTCCCTTTATTTCCTTTGTGCTTAGCAAATGTAACTGGTTGATCTTTCTATTGTTTTTGGTGTGTCAATAGATCCGGTTGTATTTCTTGGGAGCCGGGAGGCAGGAGCAACGTTGGTGATGACCCCGACAGTGGGTGACACCGCCGGGAGGCAATGCACTCCCTGGTTGTCGTTCAATTCATCGGCATTGGTGCCACCAAGGACAATCACAACAAATGATATTTTTCCTTCGATTTTCTTTCTAACGGTGGTGGATTGGTTGCTCCTTGGTGCGTGGATTTCTAAATGTAGGTTGCTGGTGAGGAAACAAAGTTGGTGAAAATATCAAAGCTACACAAAAATAATAGAAACATTAAGCGCAGAATGTGTTGTACCTAAATTAGATGCCTAGAAACATAGGGCCTGTGGTAAATGACTAAAGGGTGAGCAACAACTTCGAGCCGAGAATTGGAGACTGGCAAGATAGAGTTCGGCCATAGTGTACTGCCTGGAAAGGAAGGCATTGCACTGGAGGGTGGCGCAGGTGGTAATGGAGGAGGCGGCGATGAGTATTGCGTCAGGCGGCAATCAGATTTAAGCGTGGAAGATATTGGCATCGATATGAGAGTGGGCGAGAGCCATAGGAAAAAGGATCTGGTGAAGAAAGAACATAAGAGATGGGTGTGGGTCAGTGGGTGTTATCGGCCTGGCTAGGCCAACGTGGTACATGCAAACTTTTTTTTCTTTTCTGAGTTGTACTAGGCTAAATCTCACTATATTTGTACGTGTTCATATGTCATTTGTTTTCCAAAACAAAATAAATAATGAAAATGTAGAATAATGTAAAATCAAAATAAGCATGTTCATGAATTCAAATTCATTAAATCTTTTATTTTTGTTACATATATATCCTTGTCATTTTGATGGTATAAAAAACTAATAGACAAACCACTGTTTTGGTATTATTATACATTCTTTATTTGTACTCACATATGCACTTATACGTGCGTTGCACGTGCACACTTTACTAGTCAAAGAAAACCATATAATCATCAAAACAAGCACACAATGTAAAGAAAACAGAGTATATCAAAAACAGGAAAGTCTGTAACAATCTGGATATTTCGAATACTTATGTAACTTCAAAAACTTTGAAAATTTAGGACGACCTGTGAAATTTGTACATTAATCTTCTGCAAAAAGAATTGCTATCCTATCACTCCCTGGATAGAAATGAGAATTGTTTTCGTGAGTGCAAAAGTTTCTGTTTTTCAGCAAGATCAAACAACTATCACCCAAGAAGATCCTAAATGTTTTACTTGGTACAAACACTAGTTAAAACACAGAAAACACAATCATAACAGTAGCATAATTGTGCTAACACTCAAAAACAGAAAGCAAAAAGCAAAAATAAATTTTATTCATTGGATTGCCTCCCAACAGGCGTTATAGTTTTACGCCCTTAGCTAGGCATGAAGCAAGGATCTAAGTTTTGTCATCTTTGTTTCAAGATCCATAAGATGCCCTCATGATTGATTCATATGGTGGCCTAATTCTTGTTCTAGGGAAGTGTTCCATACCCTTCCTCAAACAAAATTGGAAGTTAATATAGCCTTCTTTCATATCAATCACGACATCGATAGTGCGTAAAAACGGTCTACCAAGGATATTCGACAAGAAGGATTGCAATCAATATCAAGAACAATAAAATCTATGGGCACATAATTCCTATTTGCAAGAATAAGAACATCATTAATTCTTCCCATAGGCTTTTTAATAGTAGAATCCGCCAAGTGCAAATTTAAAGAGCATTCTTCAATATCGGTAAGGCCAAACACATCACATAGAGATTTCGGAATTGTAGAAACACTAGCACCCAAGTCACACAAAGAAAAACACTCATAATTTTTAATCTTGACTTTGATAGTAGGTTCCCATTCATCATGCAATTTCCTTGGAATTGAAACTTCTAATTTCAACTTTTCTTCTAAAGCTTTCATCATAGCATCAACAATATGCTTAGTAAAAGCTTTTTTTATAAGAATGGGGTGAATTTATCATGGATTGCAACAAAGAAATACAATCAATCAAAGAGAACTATCATAATTAAAGTCTTTGTAATCCAAAAGAGTGGGCAAATCACTAGTTAAAGTTTTGACCTCTTCAAACTCATTTTTATCAATTTTCTCAACAAGATTTTCACCCTCCGAATTATCGGGACACCTTCTAGCTAAAGTCGACTCTTCTCCAGTCCCTTTTTCATCAATCTTAACTTTACTAAACAAGGAATCAATAGAAGAAAGACCAATCATTTTAAGATCTTCATCACTTTTACGAAAGTAATCACTAGAAAATGCTTTTTCTAAAAATTCTGTTCTAGCTCTAAGCATACCTGTTCTTTTCTTACTTTCATCCATAGAAATATAAAGAGCTTTAATTGATTTCTCAACTTTAGGCACAAAAAATTTCATCTTGAGATTTCCCACATCATGAGAAATTCTATCAACACTTCTAGACAAATCATCAATCTTATTCAACTTTTCTTATATGGCATTGTTGAAAACTTTTTGTGTGTTGATAATTTTTTTAATATTATTCTCAAGATCAGAGGTGTTCCTATTATTATAAGAAGGATTTCCATAGGAATTACCATAATTATTAGAGGAATTACTAGGAAAAGGCCTAGGATTAAAATTACTTCTATAAGCATTGTTATTGAAATTGTTTCGCGAGATAAAATTCACATCTACGGTATCACTATTTTGCTCAATTAAAATAGACAAAGGCCTATAATTCAAATCAATAGGAGAACTTTTACCAGGAACCTATTTCATAACAGCATCAACTTTTTCACTCAAAGAAGAAATTTCTTCAACCGAATTAACTTTTTTACTAGTAAGACCTCTTTCGGTATGCCACTGTGAATAATTTGCCATAATATTATCAAGCGATTTGGTGGCTTCACCCAAAGTAATTTCCACAAAAGTACCACCCGCGGTGGAATCTAAGAGATTACGAGAAACAAAGTTCAATCTCGCATAATTTTTTTGTATGATCATCCAAAGATTTAACCCATGAGTTGGGCAATTCATTAGCATCATTTTCATCCTTTACCAAGATTGTGCAACATTCTCATGTTGAAGTTGCTTGAAATTGATGATATGGGTTCTAAGGTAAATAATTTTTGCGGTCGGAAAATACTTAGTGATAAAAGCATCTTTGCACTTATTCGAAGAATCGATACTATTGCGAGGCAAAGAAGAAAACCAATTTTTTGCAGAATCACGCAAAGAAAACATAAATAATTTCATCTTCACAATATCATTGTCCACATCTTTTTTCTTTTGCATATCCCATAATTCCACGAAGGTATTAAGATGGGACGCGACATCCTCATTAGGAGTACCGGAAAATTGATCTTTCATAACAGGATTCAGCAAAGCAGTATTAATATCACAAGATTCCACACTAGTGGCGGGAGCAATCGGAGTGCCAATAAAATCATTGTTGTTGGTATTTGATAAATCACACAACTTGGTGTTATCTTGATCCATGGTGACTATGCAACAAAATTGCACTCAAAAACAGATCCGGCAAGAAAACGGTGAACGAAAAAGAGGGGAATAAAATGACAATTTTTTGTGAAGTGGGGGAGAGGAAAACGAGAGGCAAATAGCAAATAATGCAAATTGCGAGGATATGTGATTTGTGATTAGGAAACTGGTATATGTTGAAGATCCTCACCGGCAACGGCGCCAGAAATTCCTTTTGATAGCGGCTTGAAGCTATGTCGGTATTTTCCCCAAAGAGGAAGGGATGATGCAACATAGCGACGGTAGGTATTTTCCCTCAGTGATGAAACCAAGGTTATCAAACCAGTAGGAGAACCAAGCAACAACACGTAAACGGCACCTACACACAAATAACAAATACTCGCAACCCGACGTATTAAAGGGTTGTCAATCCCTTTCGGGTAACGGCGCCAGAAATTGGCAAACGGACGTGAATAAATTGTAGTAGATTGATAGATCGAACGCCAAATAAAATAAATAATAATAAATTGCAGCAAGGTATTTTTGGGTTTAATAGATCTGAAAATAAATGGAAAATAAAATAGATCGCAAAGGCAAATAATATGAGAAAGAGACCCGGGGGCCATAGGTTTCACTAGTGGCTTCTCTCAAGAAAAATAACAAACGGTGGGTAAACAAATTATTGTTGGGCAATTGATAGAACTTCAAATAATCATGACGATATCCAAGAAATGATCATTATATAGGCATCACATCCAAGATTAGTAGACCGGCTCCTGCCTTCATCTACTACTATTACTCAACACATCGACCGCTATCCAGCATGCATCTAGTGTATTAAGTTCATGGAGAAACAGAGTAATGCAATAAGAACGACGACATGATGTACACAAGATCTATTTATGTAGAAATAGACCCCATCGTTTTATCCTTAGTAGCAACGATACATACGTGTCAGTTTCCCTTCTGTCACTGGGATCAAGCACCGTAAGATCGAACCCACTATAAAGCACCTCTTCCCATTGCAAGATAAATAGATCAAGTTGGCCAAACAAAACCCAAATATTGGAGAAGAAATACGAGGCTATAAGAAATCATGCATATAAGAGATCAAATAAACTCAAATAACTTGCATGGATAAAAGAGATAGATCTGATAATAAACTCAAAGTTCATTGGATCCCAACAAACAAACCGCAAAAGAGTTACATCATATGGATCTCCAAGAGACCATTGTATTGAGAATCAAATGAGAGAGAGGAAGCCATCTAGCTACTAACTATGGACCCGAAGGTCTACAAAGAACTACTCACGCATCATCGGAGAGGCACCAATGGAAGTGGTGAACCCCTCCGTGATGGTGTCTAGATTGGATCTGGTGGTTCAAGACTCTGCGATGGCTGGAATTGATTTTCGTCAACTCCCCTAGGGTTTTTGGAATACCGGGGTATTTATAGAGCAAAGAGGCGGTGCGGGAGGCCACCGAGGTGGGCACAACCCACCTGGGCCCGCTTGGGGGCCCAGGCGCACGTTGGTGGGTTGTGCCCCCCTCGGGGCACCCCCAGGTGCTTCTCTGGCCCATTGGATCTCTCCTGGTCAATCAAAATTCCACAAAAAGTTTCACTACGTTTGGACTCCATTTGGTATTGATTATCTGCGATGTAAAAAACATGCAAAAAAACAGGAACTGGCAGTTGGCACTATGTCAATAGGTTAGTACCAAAAAATGATATAAAATGATTATAAAACACCTAAGATTGATAATATAACATCATGGAACAATAAAAAATTTATAGATACGTTGGAGACGTATCAATTTCCAAGAAGGGTAAGCTTCGTGGTTGTTAGTCAAGTGAGTATGGTCTTGGAGAAGCACAACTAGGCATAGTGTAGATTTGGATGCAAATAGAGGAAAAAGAATCATCGAGTGGAGGTGGAAGAAAGGAATGAGTAGATTTGACAAAACATTCTCTCAGCAGTGAAATCAGTGACTCCGATTGATTTCGATCGGTGACTCCGAGATTGAGGAATCACATATAGAGCACATCGGGGGAACCGAATTAGGCCTTTTGCACTACAAGAAATATGTCAATTTGTGACCTTCTGTCAGTGACCCTGGAAAAAATGGTCATAAATCTACGACCATTTGAGACCAACTTGTCATAAGTTGCTCAGGGGGCTCCAAACCCTAAACCATAACGACCATTTTGGTCAGAAAGGTCATAATCTCCTTACACGAAATGGTCGTAAAAGCAGACAACACTGGTCCACTGCCTTATTTCTAGCTGATCACAGCCAATATAGATGGTCATAGCCTTGTAAATTGTGGTCCATTGCTATGACTAGGTGCCACCTCATCAGTTTTGCCTATGTGCCATGTCCATGTGTCAATATTTGGCTATGTGTCAATTTTTGCCTATGTGTCATGTCCATGTGTCAGTTTTTCCCTAGGTTGTGAAGTAGCCTATATTTTTGTCATTCGCAAAATTCCCAAAAAATCTGGGCACTCTTTAATGTCCAAATCATTGCCTCATGACAAAATTCAGCTCCATTTGCCTAGTAAATCTTCCTCAGCAAATTTCCAAAGTTTCTGTTCAACTAGAGCCATTGTGTAGGAAGTACTAGCTAGGCATATCCTAATGACTTAAATTTTTTCCACATCTTCTGTATGCATAAATCATAGCTCTCCGCAAAATTTGAGCCCCATCTAACAATCCATGTGAGCTCACCATCCAATCTTTGCTCGTAATATTTTCAATTTGTGAAGCAACTATATTTTATTTTGCTTTATAATTGCTGAACATTTACCAGGACTTGACCCTGCCCGTAGAACCTCTCTCTACCAAATTTTAGCTCATTTAATTTAGCCAATTTCTCTCAATACTTTTCCCAATTTTTTGTTCAGTGGTGAGCATTGTGAAGGAAGTACGATTTTTTATGTATCCAAATGGTATGAAATTTTTGCAGTGCCTTCATATGCCCAAATTATCCTCCTCCTCCAAATTTCAGCTCAATCCATTCATTCATTTGAGCCCAGCTTTAACACCAACATTTCTGTCCAGTGTGGTATTGCAAAGCAAGTGCCACCTAGGTCCTCCATTTGAGCTACAAAGTTGCTTGAGGTTTGAAGTCTTCATGTCAAATATAGACTATTGCTTTGCACCATCCACTGGTGCGCGCCGGTCCTAAACAAACGGTTTTAACCCCTTTTCACGACGGCATTTGGAACCGTCGCCAAGTGAGTGTGTGCGATAGGGTGTCCTTCCCACACGACCTAGAAATCGTCGGTGATAGGACCTCCTGGGACCCAGGCTGGGGCCGTGTGTGATTGGGCGAGGCATCGAAACCCAATCATTCCCGTAGCTATGTACATCCCACATGGTAATCCGAGAAAATCATTTCCATAGGTATGCACATCCCACATAGTGAATCCCAGAAAATCATTTCCGTTCGTATGTATATCACACACAGTCAATCCAAGGAATATGTTTCCGTTCTTATGTACATCCCACATAGTCAATCCAGGGAAAACGTTTCTGTTCGGATGTACATCCCACACGGTTTTATGTATACACTTGTGTGTGAAAGGTGTAACTATCACACACGGTCTACCTTGGTTAATTGTTTGCTTTCATTAACTACATCACACATGATTTGATGTAGAAAACTATGTGGCATTGGGTTATCCATCACAAGCGCTTTTACTGCCAGAACCATTTGCAAAGTTCCATGACCATCTGTTCTCTTTTTATTTTTGCCTGTAATTTATTATTCTAATTGAAATTTTTGAAATACGAAACGTGCAATTCAAATTCTCAGCACGATGGTTCAACAACGAATCCATAAATAAAGTTGCCAGTACAATATGTTCAGTAATTATAGGATTAGGAAGCAATTAACTATGATGAACCACAATACTTAAAGGCGGTAAAGGTGAAGAGACAAGTGTAAATCATTTTGACTGCCGACAGTGTTGAAGAAGCGGAATGCCCATAATGTGCCTTCCTGCATGCCATAGGCACGAACCACTTTTGTCCAACCCCTTGTGACGATCGCCAACCCATCCTTCACCGCCTTCAGGAAGACTTCTACAGCATTATCATGGTAGCATGAATTATATACTGTAACCTTAGTTGCCTCCACTCCGGTCATGTAGTTTGCAAGGTAATCATCAGTAAATAGCTTCAGAAACCACTGAAAAAGAAAAATATCAGATACTGAGGTCTAATAGAGTAACTTGTTGTGGGTAGGGGGAAAAGGCAACACATTACTTACCATCCTAAAGTTCATTGTTGTCTTCGACAAAGTGTAAATAAAGAGCTTAATTCCAATCACCCGTTTCTTTCGCCTAACAATCTTTCTTAGTTTCCTCACTTGACGCTTGTTCATGAATATCTCATTGCCCCATACGCAAAATGGATCGAAGTGTGGATCACTACCGCTCATATATGTACCTACAAGCAACTAGTAAATATTAGAAGCTAAACTAAGATTACACAAATGATGTAAAATACAACTACCTATGTGAAGGAAATATGCCCTAGAGGCAATAATGATGTTATTATTTTATTTCCTTATATCATGATAAATGTTTATTATTCATGCTAGAATTGTATTATCCGAAAACATAATACTTGTGTGAATACATAGACAAACCAAACGTCACTAGTATGCCTCTACTTGACTAGCACCTTAATCGAAGATGGTTATGTTTCCTAACCATAGACATGTGTTGTCATTTGATTAATGGGATCACATCATTAGGAGAATGATGTGATTGACATGACCCATTCCATTAGCTTAGCACCCGATCGTTTAGTATGTTGCTATTGCTTTCTTCATGACTTATACATGTTCCTATGACTATGAGATTATGCAACTCCCGTTTACCGGAGGAACACTTTGTGTGCTACCAAACGTCACAACGTAACTGGGTGATTATAAAGGAGCTCTACAGGTGTCTCCAAAGGTGAATGTTGGGTTGGCGTATTTCGAGATTAGGATTTGTCACTCCGATTGTCGGAGAGGTATCTCTGGGCCCTCTCGGTAATGCACATCACATAAGCCTTGCAAGCATTACAACTAATGAGTTAGTTGCAAGATCATGTATTACGAAACGAGTAAAGAGACTTGCCGGTAACGAGATTGAACTAGGTATTGAGATACCGACGATCGAATCTCGGGCAAGTAACATACCGATGACAAAGGGAACAACGTATGTTGTTATGCGTTCTGACCGATAAAGATCTTCATAGAATATGTAGGAGCCAATATGAGCATCCAGGTTCCGCTGTTGGTTATTGACCGGAGAAGTGTCTCGGTCATGTCTACATTGTTCTCGAACCCGTAGGGTCCGCACGCTTAAGGTTTCGATGACAGTTATATTATGAGTTTATGAGTTTTGATGTACCGAAGTTAGTTCGGAGTCCCGGATGTGATCACGGACATGATGAGGAGTCTCGAAATGGTCGAGACATAAATATTGATATATTGGAAGCCTATATTTGGATATCAGAAGTGTTCCGGGTGAAATCGGGATTTTACCGGAGTACCGGGAGGTTACCGGAACCCCCCGGGAGGTATATGGGCCTTAGTGGGCTTTAGTGGAAGAGAGGAGAGGTGGCCAGGGCTGGGCCGCGCGCCCCTCCCCCCTAGTCCGAATAGGACAAGGAGAGGGGGGCGGCGCCCCCCCCCTTCCTTCTCTCTCTCCTCTTTCCCCCTCTCGAATCCTATTCCAACTAGGAAAGGGGGGGAATCCTACTCCCGGAGGGAGTAGGACTCCTCCTGGCGCGCTCCTTTATATACGGGGGCAGGGGGCACCCCTAGACACACAAGTTGATCCACGTGATCATATTCTTAGCCGTGTGCGGTGCCCCCTTCCACCATAATCCTCGATAATATTGTAGCGGTGCTTAGGCGAAGCCCTGCAACGGTAGTACATCAAGATCGTCACCACGCTGTCGTGCTGACGGAACTCTTCCCGGACACTTTGCTGGATCGGAGTCCGAGGATCGTCATCGAGCTGAACGTGTGCTAGAACTCGGAGGTGCCATAGTTTCGGTGCTTGATCGGTCGGGCCGTGAAGACGTACGACTACATCAACCGCGTTGTGCTAACGCTTCCGCTATCGGTCTAAAAGGGTACGTAGATCACACTCTCCCCTCTCGTTGCTATGCATCACAAGCACAAGATGATGATGGCCATATCATATCACTTATATTGATTGCATGTGATGTTTATCTTTTATGCATCTTATAAGATGATCTCTCACTAATTATGAAGAAGTGTTCTCCCTGAGTATGCACCGTTGCGAAAGTTCTTCGTGCTGAGACACCACGTGATGATCGGGTGTGATAGGATCTACGTTCAAATACAACGGGTGCAAAACAGTTGCACACGCGGAATACTCAGGTTATACTTGACGAGCCAAGCATATACAGATATGGCCTTGGAACACGGAGACCGAAAGGTTGAGCGTGAATCATATAGTAGATATGATCAACATAGTGATGTTCACCAGTGAAACTACTCCATCTCACGTGATGATCGGACATGGTTTAGTTGATTTGGATCACGTAATCACTTAGAGGATTAGAGGGATGTCCATCTAAGTGGGAGTTCTTTAAGTAATATGATTAATTGAACCTAAATTTATCATGAACTTAGTACCTGATAGTATCTTGCTTGTTTATGTTTGATTGTAGATAGATGGCCCGTGCTGTTGTTCCGTTGAATTTTAATGCGTTCCTTGAGAAAGCAAAGTTGAAAGATGATGGTAGCAATTACACGGACTGGGTCCGTAACTTGAGGATTATCCTCATTGCTGCACAGAAGAATTACGTCCTGGAAGCACCGCTGGGTGCCAGGCCTGCTGCTGGAGCAACACCAGATGTTATGAACATCTGCCAGAGCAAAGCTGATGACTACTCGATAGTTCAGTGTGCCATGCTTTATGGCTTAGAATCGGGACTTCAACGACGTTTTGAACGTCATGGAGCATATGAGATGTTCCAAGAGTTGAAGTTAATATTTCAAGCAAATGACCGGATTGAGAGATATGAAGTCTCCAATAAGTTCTATAGCTGCAAGATGGAGGAGAACAGTTCTGTCAATGAGCATATACTCAAAACGTATGGGTATAATAATCACTTGATTCAATTGGGAGTTAATCTTCCAGATGATTGTGTCATTGACAGAATTCTCCAATCACTGCCACCAAGCTACAAGAGCTTCGTGATGAACTATAATATGCAAGGGATGAATAAGACTATTCCCGAGCTCTTCGCAATGCCGAAAGCTGCGGAGGTAGAAATCAAGAAGGAGCATCAAGTGTTGATGGTCAACAAGACCACTAGTTTCAAGAAAAAGGGCAAAGGGAAGAAGAAGGGGAACTTCAAAAAGAACAACACACAAGTTGCTACTCAAGAGAAGAAACCCAAACCTGGACCTAAGCATGAAACTGAGTGCTTCTACTGCAAGCAGACTGGTCACTGGAAGCGGAACTGCCCCAAGTATTTGGCGGATAAGAAGGATGGCAAGGTGAACAAAGGTATATGTGATATACATGTTATTGATGTGTACCTTACTAATGTTCGCAGTAGCACCTGGGTATTTGATACTGGTTCTATTGCTAATATTTGCAACTCGAAACAGGGACTACGGATTAAGCGAAGATTGGCTAAGGACGAGGTGACGATGCGCGTGGGAAATGGTTCCAAAGTCGATGTGATCGCAGTCGGCACGCTACCTCTACATCTACCTTCGGGATTAGTATTAGACCTAAATAGTTGTTATTTGGTGCCAGCGTTAAGCATGAACATTATATCTGGATCTTGTTTGATGCGAGGCGGTTATTCATTTAAATCCGAGAATAATGGTTGTTCTATTTACATGAGTAATATCTATTATGGTCATGCACCCTTAAAGAGTGGTCTATTCTTATTAAATCTCGATAGTAGTGACACACATATTCATAGTGTTGAAGCCAAAAGATGCAGAGTTGATAATGATAGTGCAACTTATTTGTGGCACTGCCATTTGGGTCATATGGGTATAAAGCGCATGAAGAAACTCCATACTGATGGGCTTTTGGAACCACTTGATTATGAATCACTTGGTACTTGCGAACCGTGCCTTATGGGTAAGATGACAAAAACACCGTTCTCCGGTACTATGGAGAGAGCAACAGATTTATTGGAAATCATACATATAGATGTATGTGGTCCGATGAATGTTGAGGCTTGTGGCGGATATCGTTATTTTCTCACCTTCACAGATGACTTAAGCAGATATGGGTATATCTACTTAATGAAACATAAGTCTGAAACGTTTGAAAAGTTCAAAGAATTTTAGAGTGAAGATGAAAATCATCGTAACAAGAAAATAGAATTCCTACGATCTAATCGTGGAGGAGAATATTTGAGTGACAAGTTTGGTGTACATTTGAAACAATGTGGAATAGTTTCGCAACTCACGCCACCCGGAACACCACAGCGTAACGGTGTGTCCGAACGTCGTAATCGTACTTTACTAGATATGGTGCGATCTATGATGTCTCTTACTGATTTACCGCTATCATTTTGGGTATATTCTCTAGAGACGGCCGCATTCACGTTAAATAGGGCACCATCAAAATCCGTTGAGACGACGCCTTATGAACTGTGGTTTGGCAAGAAACCAAAGTTGTCATTTCTGAAAGTTTGGGGCTGCGATGCTTATGTGAAAAAGCTTCAACCTGATAAGCTCGAACCCAAATCGGAGAAATGTGTCTTCATAGGATATCCAAAGGAAACTATTGGATACACCTTCTATCACAGATCCGAAGGCAAGACTTTTGTTGCTAAATTCAGAAACTTTCTGGAGAAGGAGTTTCTCTCGAAAGAAGTGAGTGGGAGGAAAATAGAACTTGACGAGGTAACTGTACCTGCTCCCTTATTGGAAGTAGTACATCACAGAAACCTGTTTCTGTGACACCTACACCAATTAGTGAGGAAGCTAATGATAATGATCATGAAACTTCAGAACAAGATACTACTGAACCTCGTAGATCAATCAGAGTAAGATCCGCGCCAGAGTGGTACGGTAATCCTGTTCTGGAAGTCATGCTGCTAGATCATGATGAACCTACGAACTATGAAGAAGCGATGGTGAGCCCAGATTCCACAAAATGGCTTGAAGCCATG
Source organism: Triticum monococcum (assembly GCA_034509565.1). Lineage (NCBI taxonomy): Eukaryota > Viridiplantae > Streptophyta > Magnoliopsida > Poales > Poaceae > Triticum > Triticum monococcum. The sequence goes on from CM067843.1 coordinate 485,724,689, forward strand.
AAATCTGAGATGGGATCCATGTATGACAACAAAGTATGGACTTTGGTTGACTTGCCCAATGATTGGCAAGCAATTGAAAATAAATGGATCTTCAAGAAGAAGACTGACGCTGACGGTAATATTACTATCTACAAAGCTCGACTTGTCACAAAAGGTTTTCGGCAAGTTCAAGGGATTGACTACGATGAGACCTTCTCACCCGTAGCGATGCTTAAGTCTGTCCGAATCATGTTAGCAATCGCTGCATTTTATGATTATGAAATTTGGCAAATGGATGTCAAAACTGCATTCGTGAATGGATTACTGCAAGAAGAGTTGTATATGACGCAGCCGGAAGGTTTTGTCGATCCAAAGGGAGCTAACAAAGTGTGCAAGCTCCAGCGATCCATTTATGGACTGGTGTGAGCCTCTCGGAGTTGGAATAAACACTTTGATAGTGTGATCAAAGCATTTGGTTTTATACAGGCTTTTGGAGAAACCTGTATTTACAAGAAAGTGAGTGGGAGCTCTGTAGCATTTCTGATATTATATGTAGATGACATATTACTAATCGGAAATCATATAGAATTTTTGGATAGCATAAAAGGATACTTGAATAAAAGTTTTTCAATGAAAGACCTCGGTGAAGCTGCTTACATATTGGGCATTAAGATCTATAGAGATAGATCAAGACGCTTAATTGGAGTTTCACGAAGCACATACCTTGACAAAATTTTGAAGAAGTTCAAAATGGATCAAGCAAAGAAAGGATTCTTGCCTGTGTTACAAGGTGTGAAATTGAGTAAGGCTCAATCCCCGACCAATGCAGAAGATAGAGAGAAAATGAAAGATGTTCCCTATGCTTTAGCCATAGGCTCTATCATGTATGCAATGCTGTGTACCAGACCTGATGTGTGTCTTGCTATTAGTCTAGCAGGGAGGTACCAAAGTAATCCAGGAGCGGATCACTTGACAGCGGCCAAGAACATCCTGAAATACCTGAAAAGGACTAAGGATATGTTTCTCATATATGGAGGTGACAAAGAGCTCATCGTAAATGGTTACGTTGATGCAAGCTTTGACACTGATTCGGACGATTCTAAATCACAAACCGTATACGTGTTTACATTAAACGGTGGAGCTGTCAGTTGGTGTAGTTCTAAACAAAGCGTTGTGGCGGGATCTACATGTGAAGCGGAGTACATAGCTGCTTCGGAAGCAGCAAACGAAGGAGTCTGGATGAAGGAGTTCATATCCGATCTAGGTGTCATACCTAGTGCATCGGGTCCAATGAAAATCTTTTGTGACAATACTGGTGCAATTGCCTTGGCAAAGGAATCCAGATTTCACAAGAGAACCAAGCACATCAAGAGACGCTTCAATTCCATCTGGGATCTAGTCCAGGTGGGAGACATAGAGATTTGCAAGATACATACGGATCTGAATATAGCAGACCCGTTGACTAAGCCTCTTCCACGAGCAAAACATGATCAGCACCAAAGCTCCATGGGTGTTAGAATCATTACTGTGTAATCTAGATTATTGACTCTAGTGCAAGTGGGAGACTGAAGGAAATATGCCCTAGAGGCAATAATAATGTTATTATTTTATTTCCTTATATCATGATAAATGTTTATTATTCATGCTAGAATTGTATTATCCGGAAACATAATACTTGTGTGAATACATAGACAAACCAAACGTCACTAGTATGCCTCTACTTGACTAGCTCGTTAATCGAAGATGGTTATGTTTCCTAACCATAGACATGTGTTGTCATTTGATTAATGGGATCACATCATTAGGAGAATGATGTGATTGACATGACCCATTCCATTAGCTTAGCACCCGATCATTTAGTATGTTACTATTGCTTTCTTCATGACTTATACATGTTCCTATGACTATGAGATTATGCAACTCCCGTTTACCAGAGGAACACTTTTTGTGCTACCAAACGTCACAACGTAACTGGGTGATTATAAAGGAGCTCTATAGGTGTCTCCAAAGGTGAATGTTGGGTTGGCGTATTTCGAGATTAGGATTTGTCACTCCGATTGTCGGAGAGGTATCTCTGGGCCCTCTCGGTAATGCACATCACATAAGCCTTGCAAGCATTACAACTAATGAGTTAGTTGCAAGATGATGTATTACGAAACGAGTAAAGAGACTTGCCGGTAACGAGATTGAACTAGGTATTGAGATACCGACGATCGAATCTCGGGCAAGTAACATACCGATGACAAAGGGAACAACGTATGTTGTTATGCGGTCTGACCGATAAAGATCTTCGTAGAATATGTAGGAGCCAATATGAGCATCCAGGTTCCGCTATTGTTTATTGACTGGAGAAGTGTCTCGGTCATGTATACATTGTTCTTGAACCCATAGGGTCCGCACGCTTAAGGTTTCGATGACAGTTATATTATGAGTTTATGAGTTTTGATGTACCGAAGTTAGTTCGGAGTCCCGGATGTGATCACGGACATGACGAGGAGTCTCGAAATGGTCGAGACATAAAGATTGATATATTGGAAGCCTATATTTGGATATCGGAAGTGTACCGGGTGAAATCGGGATTTTACCGGAGTACCGGGAGGTTACCGGAACCCCCGGGGAGGTATATGGGCCTTAGTGGGCTTTAGTGGAAGAGAGGAGAGGTGGCCAGGGCTGGGCCGCGCGCCCCTCCCCCCTAGTATGAATAGGATAAGGAGATGGGGGCGGCGCCCCCCTTCCTTCTCTCTCTCCTCTTTCCCCCTCCCGAATCCTATTCCAACTAGGAAAAGGGGGGAATCCTACTCCCGGTGGGAGTAGGACTCCTCCTGGCGCGCCCTCCTCCTGGCCGGCCGCACCTCCCCTTGCTCCTTTATATACGGGGGCAGGGGGCACCCCTAGACACACAAGTTGATCCACGTGATCATATTCTTAGCCACGCACGGTGCCCCCTTCGACCATAATCCTCGATAATATTGTAGCGGTGCTTAGGCGAAGCCCTGCAACGGTAGTACATCAAGATCGTCACCACGTCGTCGTGCTGACGGAACTCTTCCCCGACACTTAGCTGGATCGGAGTCCGGGGATCGTCATCGAGCTGAACGTGTGCTAGAACTCGAAGGTGCCGTAGTTTCGGTGCTTGATCGGTCGGGCCGTGAAGACGTACGACTACATCAACCGCGTTGTGCTAACGCTTCCGCTGTCAGTCTACAAGGGTACGTAGATCACACACTCCCCTCTCGTTGCTATGCATCACCATGATCTTGCGTGTGCGTAGGGAAAATTTGAAATTACCACGTTCCCCAACACTATGTTCCTAAGTACAAGTATTTTTTTTGAGATTTCAATATGAACTACATATGGATGTATATAGAATTATAGATATAGCTTAGATTAGAATCTATATTCACTCATTTTGCTCCTTATGTAGTCTATATTGGAATCTCTAAAAATACTTTTATTTAGGAATAGATGGTGTATAAGACATGGGATGCAGCTAACCTCGACGACAAACAACAACATCGCCCATTGTAGCCCTGTGTAAGTACATGGAAAGCCAATGTTAACTACAATAGGGTTAACATCCACCAAAAATAGCAAATGGTAATAAAACGGTAGCATATGTAGTGATATGTTCATTTCGAAAGAGTAGCACGGTAGCAAAGGGACGGATTAAAAAATGGATACAACTGTTAATTGCAATAGGCTTAACAACATCCTAATTCATGTTTTGTAAGTTTGTAGCCATTGAAATACAACTATTTAAAAATGGATACAATTGTAATTGCAACAGGCTTAATGGCCATTGAAGCTGGTATTGATAAAAATGCAATTGGCAGAGTTAAACATCATAGGGCAGGTACTGCCAGAGCAGATAATGGCCCAGTTGTCTATAAAAAGGTAGGGAAAATAGCTCAAATGTGTTAGGCATGTTTACTACAACATGCTTAATACATCGACATTACAAAACATACCTATTAATTGCAATTGGTTTTGGTAAGATTGAACTGGTGGGTACATACTTGGTCAGTCCTGAGAGGTAGTTGCTGGGGCACTTCATCTTGGCCAGAGCCCGCCCAAAGTCAGCGGCGGCGGAGGCGAGCTGTTCCTCCGGGTCGGACTGTGGGTCAGTGCCACTGACATGTGTACCTACAGGCAACCAGTAAATGGTAGAAGTTAAACTGCAATTGCACAAATGATGTGAAATACTGTAAGACATGGGATGCAGCTAACCTTGACGGCAAACAACAGCATCGGCCATTATGACCCTGCGTAAGTACATGGACAAGTATGTTAAGTAAAAGAGGGTTAGCATCCACCAAAAATAGCAAATGGGGCAGCATCTCTAGTATATCTTCATTGCGGAGAGTAGCATGGTAGCAAATGGACAGATTAAAAAATGGATAGAACTGTTAATTGCAACAGGCTTAACAACATCCTAAGTCATGTCTTGTAAGTTTGTAGCCATTGAAATACAACTATTTAAAAATGGATTCAACTGTTAATTGCAATAGGCTTAATAGACATTGAAACCGGTACTGATAAAAATGTAATTGGCATAGTTAAACATCACGAAGCAGGTGCTGCCAGAGTAGAGAATGGCCTAGATGTCTATAAAAGGTAGGGAAAGTAGCAAAAACGTGTTAGGCATGTTTACTAGAACATGCTTAATACATCGACCGTACAGAACATAGCCATTAATTGCAACTGGTATTGGTAAGATTGAACTGGTGAGTACATACTTGGTAAGTCCTGAGAGGTAGTTGCTGGGGCACATCATCTTGGGCAGAGCTCGCCCAAAGTCAGCGATGGCGGAGGCGAGCTGTTCCTCCGGGTCGAAGCGTGGATCAGTGCCACCGACATGTGTACCTATAGGCAACCAGTAAATGGTAGAAGTTAAAGTGCAATTGCACAAATTATGTGAAATACTGTAAGACATGGGATGCAGCTCACCTCGACGACAAACAAAAGCATCGGCCGTTATGACCCTCCGTAAGTACATGGACAAGCATGTTAAGTACAACATGGTTAGCATCCACTAAAAATAGCAAATGGGCAGCATCTCTAGTGATATCCTGAGTCATGTATTGTAAGTTTGTTGCTGGTATTGGTGAAATTGAGCTAGACACGATAATATTTGAACATCACACAGTGTGCAGTACTGAAATAAACAAGGCACGAACATGCTTAATACATCAACTGTACAAATCATAGCCGTTGCAAGTGGTATTGGTAAGATTTAGCTAGTCAGATCTTACCTGTTAAGTCCTGGTGGTAGTCACCGGGGACTTCATCTGGGCCAGAGCCTGCACCATGTCGGCGGCGGCGGAGGCGAGGTGTTCCTCCAGGTCAACACGCACAGCGGCCATCACGCCATGGACTGCCATCAGCTCCTAGTAGGGGGGGATTTGGAGGCATGAGGATGTTTCGCAAGCGCCATATAAGCAATCAGGCCGGGACGTGATAGAGATCAGTGGGTTACCTGACTGGATCCGAGCAGAACGTAGATGTGGTTGAAGTTGTGGTTGCGGCGATGGTGGTTTGAGATGCCGATAGGGGGGCGAGGGAGGGGGATACTGAGGGGAAGGGGATGTGGCTGGAGGAATAAATTCTGAAATCGCGCGCCTAATGAAAATTTCGATGCGAAACTTGAAACTTGGGCGGGGGAAACACACAACGCAGATGAAGCCCGTAAAATACTCGTGTGCGAGAAAAAAGAAAGTTGGCGGATCCCGTCTCCAAAAAAATGTACACATGTACTTGATTTTTTTTGGTCAATGGTACGCCAGGTTTATTAGGAAATATCGCAGAGGTAACTAACTTATGGGTCATTAACGCAAAAAAAAACGCGGACGGGTACGACATAGAAACCGTGTGTTTTGTGATCTTCTAATGATTAACGCAAAAAAACGCACACAGGCACACATGCTAATCAACGCTCAAAGCCCTCAAAGTATGTTCTTACCGACATTGTACGTTAATACTACAAACTTAAAGTACTACTGGTAATTTGCTCTAATACTACAAACTTAAACTACTTCTGACATGCTGCCATCAGGGCATGCTGGCTAGACGCCAGCGTTCTCCTTCCCGGCCTTGTAGGCGGCAGCCCACCGTGCTTCAATCTCCGCCAAGCTCTCCTCACCATGGCGTGCAGCCTCTTTTTTCTTGCGGCGGTGGGACCCTCTTTTCTTGACTGCTTTCTGCCTTTTCCGCTCCTTTAGTGCGTCTTTGGCTGCCTCTAGATCCACCACCCATTCGGCCATCGCAGCCTCAAAGTCCGCCCATGTAACTGTCTGGCCGGCGGCGGCGATGAACTCGGCGCGGTGAGATGCCATCACTTCCTTACCATGTGTGCGGTCGCGGGCGGTGAGGAACAAGGCGCGATGGGATGCCATCGCTTCCTTACCAGTTACTGTGAGACGCGGTTCCATGGACGACGCCTGGAGACAGCTCTGGGCCGGAGGAGCCGGGCAACTATACAATGTGGTGGTCTTCAAGAGCTCAATGACAAACAAGAACAAAAGTTTGGCTTCCCTTACAATTTTGCTCGTTCGTTATCGCACACGGTTCATCTCCATCGCTTCTGGAAACAGTGTGCACTGAGCCGATTGTGTGTTGCGTTATGATTGGCCGGAACCCGAGCCGCGCGGATCGAGCGTGTGCACCGTTGGATGCACCGCAATTGAATGGCAATCCACGTCCCTCACATCACACCCGTGCACCTGTAGCTGGATTGGATTTATATGCGCTAAATGCCTAGAAAATGCACATAATCCCCTAAATATGGTAAATGAACCCGGAAAAATGCCAAATTTGAACACAATGATTTGCAGGGTGTATGTTCGTCGTAGAAAAAAAACTCCAGAGCAAAGAACGAAAAAAATTTGGATCCCCTTTGAATCTTGAGGATTTCCCTCTAGAAAGCATGGATCTTCCTTGGTGATGGTTCGATTTATGAAGGGCGTGCATGACGACATAAGCCAAACCTTCTCAAATTTTTACCAGGGCATGGTGAGGCCATACCATGGCACCATGCCACGCGTCATGTTTTTTAAGTATTTATTTCATTTTTTCTATAGTTGAAAACCCAACAAACAAACATTTGTGGTTGACTATTGCCACACATTTCATCAAAAAATCTGTCCATTCCTTGTAAAATGCATGAGAATTTACTAAATGGCACGATCTTGGTTTTCTAGGCCATTCTTGTGGACCCTTTCATGCATCGATTGTTTGAACTTGAATTATGCACATTAATGCCTAGGAAATGCACATAATCCCCTAAATATGGCAAATGAACCCGGAAAAGTGCCAAATTTGAACACGGTGATTTGCAGGTTGTATGTTCATTGTAGAAAAAAACTCATGGACTAAGGACAAATGACAAAGAAATTTGGACCCCCTTCAATCTTGCTGATTTTCCCCTTGAAACCATAAAACTTCCTCGGTGATGGTTCGATTTATGAAAGGCGCGCATCACGACATAAGGAAAACATTCTCCAATTTTTACCAGGGCATGGTGAGGCCATACCATGGCACCACGCCAGGCGTCATGTTTTCTATCCATGTGTTTAATTTTTTGTATAGTTGTTAACCGAGTAAACGGCGTGTTTATGGTTGACTATTGCCACACATTTCCTTGAAATAAATGTCCATTCCTTGTAAAAGGCATGATAATATACTAAATAACACGGGCATGGTTTTCCAGACCATTCTTGTGCACCTTTTCATTCACCGATTGTTCAAATTTGAATTATGTCCATTAATGCCTAGAAAATGCACATAATCCCCTAAATATGGTAAATGAGCCCGGGAAAATGTCAAATTTGAACACGTTGCATTTGAGGCGGTATGTTGATCGTTGAAAAAAAACTAAATGACAAACTAGGACGAAAATTTGGATTCCCCTTCAATCTTGGGGATTTTCCATCTCGAAAGCATGAAACTTGCTCGGTGATGGTTCGATTTATGAAGGGCATGCATGACGACATAAGCCAAACCTTCTGAAATTTTTACCAGGGCATGGTGAGGGCATACCATGGCACCATGCCAGGCGTCATGTTTTTAAGCATTTATTTCATTTTTTCTGTAGTTGAAAACCCAACAAACAAACATTTGTGGTTGACTATTGCCACACATTTCAACGAAATATCTATCCATTATTCCTTGTAAAAGGCACGAGAATTTACTAAATGGCACGAGCATGGTTTTCCAGGCCATTCTTGTGGACCCTTTCATGCACCGATTGTTTGAACTTGAATTATATGCATTAATGCCTAGGAAATGCACATAATCCCCTAAATATGGCAATGAATCCGGAAAAGTGCCAAATTTCAACACAGTGATTTTCATGTTGTATGTTCATCATAGGAAAAAACTCGTGGACAAAGGACAAAGGAAATTTGGATCCCCTTCAATCCTAGAGATTTCCCCCTCGAAACCATGAAACTTCCTCGGTGATGGTTCGTTTTATGAAAGATGTGCATGCCGACATTCTTACCAGGGCACGGTGAGGTCATACCATGGCACCACACCAGGCGTCATGTATTTTCCAAGCATGTATTTCATTTTTGTATAGTTGTTAACCCAGTAAACGACGCGTTTATGGTTGACTATTGCCACACATTTCCTTGAAATATCTGCCCATTCCTTGTAAAAGGCATGAGAATGTACTAAATAGCACGAGCATGGTTTTCCAGACCGTTCTTGTGCACCCTTTTTTGCACCGATTGTTTGCACTTGAATTACGTGCATTAATGCCTGCACATAATCCCCTAAATATTGTAAATGAACCCAGAAAAGTGTCAAATTTGAACACGGTGATTAGCAGGGTTTATGTTCATCGTAGAAAAAAACTCATGGATGAAGGACAAAGGAAATTTGGATTCCCATTCAATCTCCGTGATTTACTATCGTACACGATTCATCTCGATCGCCTCTGTGAACTGTGTGTGTTCACTCACAGATGCAAAAGGAAAAGAAAATCCTTGCCCACTTCGTCCCCACTCACTCGCCGCGGAATCCTCCGCAACTCTGCACCCTAAGCTCGATGGTTGTTGGAGGCGGGCATAGGTCGCGCTCCAAATGGCACTAGATTTCGCCTCCACCGCTTTCCGCCACCTATCTGCACCGACATTCTAGACTCTGGTCGACTGGGGTTTTCTGCGGGATTGGGCCAGGGATTTTTCCAATGGAGAAGGTAATCAACTTAATTAGTAAAATATTCACTCATCTCTTATTGCAGTTCGTCCGTCGCTGTTAATCAACCAGCAGAAATCGTCATGGAATCATTTTTGTTCTAGCTGATTTGTGGGTGTTCATTCATGTGTCCACAGTGCGAGCACAAATCGGGCAACTGTGGTCGTGGCCAGTCGGAAACGAAGTTCTATCTCACCATTCCGGATGACTTCAAGGAGCTCTCGGTATGTTCAACCTACCACGGTCGGTATGGCCTAAATTTGTGAACATATACCGTCTGTTGCTACATTATCTATATATTTGCATCAAATCTTTGTTACATTATCTATTTTTAATTCTATATTTTTTTACTTTGCTTTCATCTCTCTATATATGTGGATCTATTCAATCAGTTACTCCCATATTTGCATCTTACTCTATTATTTAAATATATCTAATTTACGATCTTTATTTTCATTTCAAGCAGTACATCCCTTGCTTTGCAAGAACGGGAGTAGAAGGAAATCTTGGGCTTTACTTTGCTGATGACTCCCAGGATGTCATATTCACAACACAGCATGGATTTACAATGATGGTTAGCGTAAAACTTGATAAAGATGGTCACTCCTATTTTAATGCAGACCTTTGGACAAAAATGTCTAAGAGTTATGAACTGAAAGCTAGCAATAAAATTCTAGTGCATGCACCACAACCTGGTCTAATTAACATGGATGTTTACTTCCCCAATGTCATCAGCCGATCAAAGTCCGATCGAGGTTAGTGTCCTTTCAACTTTCTCCTTGCTGTCATATTACTATTTAAGCAACCAATTGATCACTATTTAAGCAACCAATTGTGATATTATATTCTGACTTCGTTCCTACGCAGTAACAAATTCTATTTACCAATTTACGCGCACTAAATATTCTTTTGCCATGTTTTGATTAAATAATACCTTTCCACCTTTTAAGCAGGATATGTTGGATGCATAGTGAATGATCTATATGTTACTAAGCATATCAAATTTCACTGGAAGGACTTGAAGCATGTCATAAACTTTGTTGATAATCTGACAAAGATAGCACAGCGTATGAATGCTGGATTTTGGATGGGATTAATTAGACCTATGGTGCACACACTGAACAAGATCAATTGTGTGCACAAAACACTGGTAAAAAGTCTTATTTTAATGTTGACGCTCATAAACTATATATATCTTCAACGATATGTTGCATTGTTTTTATTCTACACGTCAACAGAAATTGCCCCCTATAGCAGTTCCTGGATCGATTTCCCGGCGTGGTCGGATTACACTTGTGCCTGCTAATAACGCCAAAGTGATTGCAAGGTACTGCATTTCCTGCAGAAATGGAACCATTCAAATTATCAAGTTCTCGCTTCTCGTGGCAATGCATCCATATTGGAAAATTGGAGACACTGTACTACTCATAATCTACCAAGGCATAGGAGGGCTCTTCCTTTTCATTGCCGAGATGTCGAGTCGCCGTGATCAAGCTGCTTCCAGTGGATAGTTGTGGTTGTTGGCCCTCGGCCTCTTAAAATGTGCTAGCTGTTACTATATATGTTAAGTATGTAGATATGGACCATATGGTTGTTGGCCCTCAGCCTCTTAAAATGTGATAGTTGTTACTATGTTAAGTATGTAGATATGGACCATATGGTTGTCAAAACCGTGTCACAAAGATCCTCCTTCTGTCGAATAGTGTAACCACTATATACATGTTACTCAAATGTTGTTTCCCAAGTTCATAAATTTTCATGGAAAGTATTAGTATCATACACAGTTCATTGAGTTTAACTGTGTGCCCGATGACCAGAAGGCATTTGCAGATTAACTGTCCATATTGCAAATTCACACACATGTTAACATAAGGAAACATATGTCTAACATACTAATCATTGCACACGAGTACTCGCAGACGCATCATGTGCGATACTCCACCACCGCAAGCAACTAGTTTGCATTTTCAAAGTTTTCCGTACACAAGGAATCACACATGAAGTAACTGCATTGACCGCCTGTGTTGTAATTTCACATCGCAAACGGTTCATCCGAGTCATCTGTTTGCCACATATTACACACATCTTGTTTACACGACTCGTTTGTGTTCTTTTGGCTCATCACAAACAGTTCATCCATGTGAACTGTATGCCGCATATCACACACATCTTGTTAAGTTGAACCGTTTCTGTTGTGTTCCCTAATCGAAAACAGTTCGTCTGAGTTAATCGTATGCCATATATCGCACTATAGCTACCCATTCGCAAACAGTTCGAACGGATTAACCGTGTGTCCTGCATCGCACACACATTGTTATGGCTGCCCGTTTCTGCTGTTCTGCCTCATCATAGACAGTTTGAATGGATTAACCGTGTGTCCTGCATCGCACATGCAAATAAAATCTGAACCGTGTTTGATGCATCCTCCATCGCAAACGTTTTGCACCTTTTTTGACGGTTTTTAAACACCATCGTTTGCGATTATTGCATCGCACACAATTTCGGCAAAGGGTCTCTGATCGTAGTGTCGCGTTAGCAGTATCCTGTAGTAGTGATCTAAAAGTCCAAATGTCCATGCTAAAAAAGAAAAGAATATGCGATGAACATGTTACGCAGCATTCCACATCAAAAGTTCTGTTTTTATCATTTACCTACTCGAGGACGAGCAAGAATTAAGATTGGGGATGCTGATACGTCTCCAACGTATCTATAATTTTTGATTGTTCCATGATGTTATATTGTCATTCTTTGATGTTTTATATTCATTTTATAGCAACTTTATATAATTTTTTGGGACTAACCTATTGACATAGTGCCAAGTGCCAGTTGCTATTTTTTTGCTTGATTTTTACTTCACAGAATATCAATACCAAACAAAGTACAAATGCCACGAAACTTTTTGAAGATTTTTTTGCACCAGAAGACAACTTGGGAGGCAAGGAAGTGCCAGAGGGGAGGCCCGCGGTGAAGGAAATATGCCCTAGAGGTAATAATAAAGTTGTTATTTATATTTCCTTATATCATGATAAATGTTTATTATTCATGCTAGAATTGTATTAACCGGAAACATGGTACATGTGTGAATATATAGACAAATAGAGTGTCCCTAGTATGCCTCTACTTGACTAGCTCGTTAATCAAAGATGGTTAAGTTTCCTAGCCATAGACATGTGTTGTCATTTGATGAACGGGATCACATCATTAGAGAATGATGTGATGGACAAGAACCATCCATTAGCTTAGCATAATGATCGTTTAGTTTTTCTGCTATTGCTTTCTTCATGACTTATACATGTTCCTCAGACTATGAGATTATGCAACTACCGAATACCCAAGGAACACCTTGTGTGCTATCAAATGTCACAACGTAATGGGGGATTATAAAGATGCTCTACAGGTGTCTCCAATGGTGTTTGTTGAGTTGGCATAGATCGAGATTAGGATTTGCCACTCCGTGTATCGGAGAGGTATCTCATGCCCCTCTCGGTAATGCACATCACTATGAGCCTTGCAAGCAATGTGACTAATGAGTTAGTCACAGGATGATGCATTATGGAACGAGTAAAGAGACTTGCCGGTGACGAGATTGAACTAGGTATGTTGATACCGATGATCGAATCTCGGGAAAGTAACATACCGATGACAAAGGGAACAACGTATGTTGTTATGCGGTTTGACCGATAAAGATCTTCATAGAATATGTAGGAGCCAATATGAGCATCCAGGTTCTGCTATTGGTTATTGACCGGAGATGTGTCTCGGTCATGTCTACATAGTTCTCGAACCTGTAGGGTCCGCACGCTTAACGTTCAATGACGATTTGTATTATGAGTTATGTGATTTGATGACCGAAGGTTGTTCGGAGTCTCAGATGAGATCACAGACATGATAAGGAGTCTCCAAATGGTCGAGACATAAAGATTCATATATTGGAAGGTTACATCCGGACACCGGAATGGTTCGGGTCGTTTTGGATAAGTTTCGGAGTATCGGGGGTTACCGGACCCCCCCCCCCCGGCAAGTTATTGGGCCTCATGGGCCTAGTGGTGGAAGAGAGGAGGCCAGCTAGGGAGTGGCGCATGCCCCCCTAGCCCAAACCGAATTGGACTAGGGTTGGGGGCGGCCTCCCTTTCCTTCTCTTCTCCTCCTCCTTCCCTCCTTCTCCTACTAGGAATAGGAAAGAGGAGGGGAATCCTACTTGGACTGGGGAGTCCTAGTAGGATTCCCCACACCTGGTGCACCCCCTTAGGGCCGGCCACCTCTTCCCTCCCCTCCTTTATATACGTGGCCAGGGGTGCTACCTCTTTTAGCACTACGTTGGTTTCCCCCGAAGAGGAAGGGATGATGCAGCAAAGTAGCATAAGTATTTCCCTCAGTTCTTGAGAACCAAGGTATCAATCCAGTAGGAGGCTACACGCAAGTCCCTCGTACCTGCACAAAACAAATAAATCCTCGCAACCAACGCAAATAGGGGATGCCAATCACTATAGGGCCACTTACGAGAGTGAGATCTGATAGATATGATAAGATAATGTTTTTGGTATTTTTATGATAAAGATGCAAAGTAAAATAAAAGCAAAGTAAATAGCAAAGTAAATAACTAAGTAGTAGGAGATTAATTTGATAAAGATAGACCCGAGGGCCATAGGTTTCACTAGTGGCTTCTCTCGAGAGCATAAGTATTCTACGGTGGGTGAACAAATTACTGTTGAGCAATTGACAGAATTGAGCATAGTTATGAGAATATCTAGGTATGATCATGTATATAGGCATCACGTCCGAGACAAGTAGACCGACTCCTGCCTGCATCTACTACTATTACTCCACTCATCGACCGCTATCCGGCATGCATCTAGAGTATTAAGTTAAAATAGAGTAACGCCTTAAGCAAGATGACATGATGTAGAGGGATAGACTCATGCAATATGAAGAAAACCCCATCTTGTTATCCTCGATGGCAACAATACAATACGTGCCTTGCTGCCCTTACTGTCACCGGGAAAGGACACCACAAGATTGAACCCAAAGCTAAGCACTTCTCCCATTGCAAGAAAGATCAATCTAGTAGGCCAAACCATACGTTGCAAGATCTTATACGGTCCAACGAAACGCGATGCTAATTTTTCCTTAACTCCAAAGCGCTTAACTCCTCGGAGTGGGGATACTCGGAGATACACCCTGTCTCCGGTTTTGTAAACTGTCTCCTTGCGTTTAGAATCTGCGTAGCTCTTCTGCCTGGACTGGGCTACCTTCAGCCTATCGCGAATCAACTTAACTTTCTGTTCAGACTCCTTAACCAAATCTGGTCCAAAGAACTGACGGTCTCCAACTTCGTCCCATGACAATGGTGTCCTGCACCTCCTTCCGTACAAAGCTTTGAAAGGTGCCATCTTCAAACTGGTTTGGTAACTGTTGTTATAAGAAAATTCCGCATACGGCAAGTTATCATCCCAACTAGATCCATAATCTAGTGCACAAGCTCTCAGCATATCTTCCAAAATCTGATTGACTCTCTCAGTCCGTCCATCTGTCTGCGGATGAAAAGCGGTGCTAAATTCTAGCCTGGTTCCCAAAGTTTCATGCAACTGATTCCAAAACTTTGAGGTAAATTGGGTTCCTCTGTCTGATACAATACTCCTCGGAACTCCATGCAAACAAATGATCCTAGTCATGTATATCTTTGCCAACTTATCACTGGTGTAAGTGGTCTTAACTGGAATGAAATGTGCTACCTTCGTCAAATGATCAACTACTACCCATATCGAGTCATATCCTGCCTTCGTCCTGGGTAGTCCTGTGATAAAATCCATGCCTATCTTATCCCACTTCCATTCGGGTATCGGCAATGGTTGCAACAATCCGGCTGGCTTCTGATGCTCTGCCTTCACTCTGTGACACACATCACAAACTGCTACATATGCTGCAATATCCTTCTTCATTCCCGTCCACCAGAATGTTTCCTTCAAATCCAAATACATCTTGGTATTTCCTGGGTGAATCGAATATGGTGAATCATGTGCCTCTTGTAGAATCAACTTCCTGATCTCCGGGTCATTTGGCACATAAACACGGTCCTCAAACCCTAGGGTATCGTGCTCATCCTCACGAAATCCCTTTGCTTTTCCTTCACTCATTTTCTTCTTTATAGAAGCAATCTCCTTGTCAGATTTCTGAGCTTCTCTGATTTTATCCATTAATGTTGACTGAATCTCCAATGCTGCCACATAGCCTTTCGGAACTATTTCTAAACTTAGTTCACGAAGGTTTTCTAATAACTCCTTGGGTATTTCCTCCGTTATTAACATATTAACGTGGCTCTTGCGGCTCAATGCGTCAGCCACTACATTAGCTTTACCGGGATGGTAATGCAATCTCATATCATAATCCTTGACGAGCTCCAAGCATCTCCTTTGTCTGAGGTTCAACTCCTTCTGTGTGAAAATGTACTTCAAACTCTTGTGATCCGTGTACACCTCACAATGATTTCCAATGAGGAAATGTCTCCATGTCTTCAATGCATGCACTAAGGCTGCTAACTCCAAATCATGCGTAGCATAATTCAACTCATGAGGTTTCAGATGTCGTGAAGCATACGAAACAACTCTTCCTTCCTGCATAAGCACTGCTCCAAGTCCTCGGCGTGAAGCGTCGCAATACACCTCATAATCCTTGGTCTGATCTGGCAAAATCAATACTGGTGAGGTAACCAATCGTTTCTTCAACTCCTGGAAACTAGCCTCACACTCCTCAGTCCAATTGAACTTGGTATCCTTCTTCAACAACTCCGTCATAGGCTTCGCAATTTTTGAAAAATTCTCAATGAATCTCCGGTAGTATCCTGTGAGTCCAAGAAAACTCTGGATCTCTCCAACTGTCGTTGGTGCTTCCCATTCGGTTATGGTCGCAACCTTTGTGGGGTCAACTGCTATCCCTTCTCCGGATATAACGTGTCCGAGGAATCCTACTTCTTTCAACCAAAACTCACATTTGCTAAATTTGGCATATAACTGATGTTCCCTTAGTTTCTCCAAAACCAAACGCAAATGTTCCTTATGCTCTTATTCATTCTTTGAATAAACCAGGATATCATCAATGAACACTACGACGAACTTATCCAAAAACTCCATAAACACTTTGTTCATCAGGTTCATAAAATAGGCAGATGCGTTAGTCAATCCAAATGACATAACGGTATACTCATACAACCCATATCTTGTGGTGAATGCTGTCTTAGGTATGTCCTGCTCTCGAATCTTCAACTGGTGGTACCCTGATCGCAAATCGATCTTGGAAAACACTTTAGCTCCTTGCAAACGATCAAACAGATCATTAATCATTGGCAGTGGGTACTTGTTCTTGATGGTTACTTCATTCAATCCACGATAATCACCAACCATCCGTAATGATCCATCCTTCTTCTCCACTAGAAGTACGGGTGACCCCCAAGGCGAAGAACTTGGGCGTATGTAACCTTTCTCCAGTAACTCCTTAATCTGATTCTTAATTTCTACCAAATCCTTTGCTGGCATCTGGTATGGTCTCTTTGATATAGGGCCTGTTCCTGGCAATAACTCAATCAAAAACTCAATGTCTCTATACGGTGGCATGCCTGGCAATTCCTCTGGAAATACATCAGGAAAATCCTTTACCACTAGTACTTCCTCCTGCACAACTCCTGTTAGGCAGTTTACTTGTGTCCTATTTGGCGCATGTCGGGATACATACTTGATCCTTCTTCCTTCTGGCGTTGTAAGCAAAATTGACTTACTAGCACAATCGATGTTTCCTCCATACATCGACAGCCAATCCATACCGAGGATTACATCCAGACCCTGGGATTCCAGAATAATTAAATCTGTTGGGAAAACATGCCTTCCTATGCTTAATGGCACTTGAAAGCATCCTTGACTGGCCATGTATTCCGCTCCTGGCGAGCTTACTAGCATAGGAGTTTTAAGAATCCTAGTGGGTAGGCTATATTTTTCCACAAATCCCCTTGATATGTATGAATGTGATGCACCAGTATCGAAAAGAACGAGTGTGGTAAATGACTTAACCAAAAACTTACCGATTACTGCATCATGCTGATCTTCAACCTCCTCCACGTTAACGTGGTTCACCTGTCCCCTATTGAAAGGGTTCGGCTTCTTCCCTGAGCTTCCATTGCCATTTCCATTCTGGCCTTCAGGACATTCATTGGCATAATGTCCGGTCTTGGAACACTTGAAACAGGTGACTTGACTCAGATCTCTCTTGGCTGGGGTTGACGGGGTGGTACGGTTCTGGCCGTTGCTTCGTCCATTCCCATTACCATTCTTGTGGCCATTGTGGTTGTGCGAACTACCTCCTCCATGGGTATGCTGAAACTGAAATCCCGATTTAGGGGTAAAACGGGGCTTCTGCTGGGCTCCAGAATTATACTTCCCCTGTCCATACTTCCTCTTGCGGTTCTCAATCTGCTGTTGCTTCCCTTCAATCATGATGGCACGATCTACCAACTCCTGGTAGTTGTTGAAACTTGCTACCATCAACTGCATGCTTAACTCATCATTCAATCCTTCCAGAAACTTCTCCTGCTTAGTTGCATCCGTAGCAATGTCATCTGGGGCATAACGTGCTAACTTGCTGAAGTCGTCAATGTACTGGCTAACTGTCCTTCCTCCTTGGTGTAAGTTGAGAAACTCACGCTTCTTCATGGCCATAGCTCCTGCTGAAACATGGGCGGTGCGGAAAGCTTGCTGAAACTAATCCCATGTGACAGTGTCAACTGGGAAAGTGGCTGTGAAATTCTCCCACCATGCTGCCGCGGGTCCGTCAAGCTGATGTGCAGCAAACTTCACTTTCTCACCATCTGTGCATCCTGCAGTGGTCAACTCCCTTCCTATCTTGTGGAGCCAATCATCTGCTACTATCGGCTCGGTGCTACTAGAAAACACTGGCGGATTCAGCCTAAGGAAACGGGCTAAGTGGTCAACAGGTGGTGGTGGTGGTGGTGGGTTGTTGTTGTTGTTGTTCTGCTGATTCTGAACTAACATCTGCATCAATTGATTCTGTGGCTGGATCAACTGAGTGAGCTTTGGTGGAAATCCATTGTCACGTCTCGGAGGCATCTGAGGGTTTAGAAAAGATGAGATATAAGAATAGAGTGAGGTCTAAAGGGAAAACACTACCCCAATGCACATGAGCAAATGCACACAAAATCACTTCATTCAATTCAAACAAGGGCTTACAATCGATCTAGCTATCGCAAAAGTGCTCGAACTATAGTGTATACATGGGGGAATACTACTAATATTTGGTGGTCATCTAGAAATTTGAACCGGTGGAAGACTCCATGATGTCCGCTCCAGCTTCATCTTCAAAGTCGGGTTCACTTGGATCCGAATCGCTGTCATCAATGATGATGTAGTTGTCCGGACATGCGACGTACATGTCTTCCTTCCTGGATGCTAACTCCCTCTTGAGCTCTTCAATTTCCTGTTTAAGATCGCCATTGTGCCTTGCTAGAGCTACGATCTCGTCCATGTAGTCCTTGCGTGTAGCCTTTAGTTCTCCTTCTAGCTCGATGATCCTAGCCTTCGCATTCTTCAACTCTATCATATCATTGCACATCTGGTTCTCGTGGCGTCGAATGTGCTGGTTTAACTCCTGGATGAATGCTGCAATGGATCTATCCTTCTTGGTGCTGACTAACTCCCATTGTTCATCTCGGCATCCGCAAATCTGGTAGATAGTGTCCTTGAGGTCTTCTTGATAAACTTATCCAATGCGTCCTATGGTGATATGGGCTGCCATGCTCCTTCCTAGACTCCAAGTTGGAGCATTGAAAACACTATCTATGGGCTTCGTGATTGGCGCGAATGTCCTTCCCGGAACGTGAGCTTGAATCTTCCAGCGCTCCTCTTCAGGCAGAGTGGCGTTGAAGGTTCCCGTGAAACTTGGTAATCCAATTTTTAGGTACTTGGTGACTTCCTTCAAGTGAAATCCAAAAGGTGGGCCTTCATCCGGTTGAGCATACTTGATCTTCGCGTCCTTCATCCTAAAGAGTAGAAAAGATGAGGAGTTAGAAAATGAGGAGAGAATAGTGATCTATGGCTTTAACTTAGTGGTCGTGTCCTACAGTCAGCCTGTGCTCTGATACCATCTCTGTAGCGACCCGACCCGAATGGATCAAGTCTCTGTGCTTCGGTGTCATCCCTGGATCAGTAATGCTGACACCACACAGTACTTCGAAGGATTTATAGCAGAGTAGCAATCACACACTTATTACATCGATGTCTCAAAAGAGAACTTATTACAATAAAAATGGCTTAAGGCCATCTAATGTCGATAACAGCGGAAGACTTGGAAGATAAATGGGTCCATCAACTCCAACGGCATCACTGAGTATAGAACCACGACCTAACAGCACCTTACTCATCGTCTGAAAAGTCTGCAACATGAAAGTTGCAGCCCGAAACGGGTCAGCACATGGAATATGCTGGCAAGGTAACACATAGAGAGTAATGGAATGAAACAGCTATACTATATGCATATCTGGCTGGTGGAAAGCTCTATGGTTACTGTTTTGCGTGAAGCCAGTTTTTCCCTACTGCAAAGGAATAAATTTATTTAACTATCATGGTAGTTGAACATCGAGAATGGTTGACAGCATTCCAATCCCAATTAAGTGAACAATTAAAACCCAACAGTATTAATTAGAAGTACCATGATGAGATTCACATGATTTTCAAGTACTAGATACTCAAGTTGTCCATAACCGGGGACATGGCTAATCATGATTAGTTTATTACACTCTGCAGAGGTTTGCGCACTTTTCCCCACAAGACTCGATCGCCTTCGTTGGATTCCTCGCACTACTGGTGTTTGAGAAACGGATGACCGAGACACAGTCTTTCAGAAGCGCTAGCACCTTACGATGGATAGACCGGTACACCTACTTTCCCCTACATCTGCTAGTCTACCCTGTAAGAGTTCGCACTACTTAGTCAACTATGCCAGAGCCCATATTGGCTTGTGGCTGCACACGGAAGTTTCTAGCATGAAAGATCTTATGATCCCTTTGAGCCTGGGTGGCGGTCCAAAAGAAAACAGGCAAGTCCTGATAGAAACCAGGTGCCTCAATCCACCCAGATGTGTGTTTAAGTTGCCACCTTAGATAAACCATTAAAATTATCAATCACGCATCTGTCATGGATATCACTCACCCAATCCACGTCTACTAGCATAGCATGGCATAATAAGCAAACGTAGAAGTAACTCCCAAAGGTTTCATAATAAACAGGTAATGGGTACTACCTCATCTACTTCCCATCCCACAATTTAATTAGATCCTAATCACGCAATGTGTGAGGATGGATCTAATGCAATAAAACTGGGTTGTAGAAAAGGTATGATCAAAGTGTTACTTGCCTTGCTGATGATCCGCGAGTCCTAGAGATTCGAAGTAACAGGCGGCGCAATCCGGGTAATCTATCGCAGACAAACAACAAGCATACAATAAGTACTCATCTAATGCACAGGTAAAACTCGAACAAGAGATCGAACCAGAAAGTTCAACTTAAGAACTCCGGTTGCAAACAGAGAAAGAACCGAACAAAGCAACGGAAAACAAACAGCGGAAGAAACAACTTCGTTCTAGCAAGTTGAAACTAGGTCAAGTTTTACAGTAGCAAAAACTTATTTAAGTTGATTAGTCGGAACGGCGGTTTCGAAACGAAACTCCAGGCGCTTGAATCACCTGATTCCGATAAACGAGCGAGAAGATAGACTAGAACGAAGATCGGATCTGAGATCGCGATCGCGGAATAAATCCGACGAAAAGAAAAAGAAGAACGGTTAAACGAACGGATGTTCGTTAACCGGGAATAACCGGTGATCACGTTCGTTAGGACGAACGGTCTGGTGAACGGTCTCTAGGCAACTAAACCGGAAAGCAAAACGAAAACCGATCTAGGGTTTCGGAAAAGAAAACCGAAACAAAGAACGAAAAGAAAACCGGAATGGTTTATAAGAAAAACCGAACCGAGGGAAAAAAGAGAGGCACGGCGCGGCTACCTCCGGCGAGGTTCCGGCGAACGGCGGGGTTGCAAGGGCGGCAGCGACAATAGGGCGACGGTGGCGCTAGGGCGACTTGGGGCGCGGGGTGGTGTGGGAAAAAGGGGGTGTGTGGGGTATTTAAAGAGGGAGGGGAGGGAGGAAACTTGGGGGAGGGGGCAAGGAAAAAGGGGAGAGGGAGGAGTCCTACTAGGACTCTGCCAAGGGCGGCAACGGCGGCTGCGCTAGGCGCGCGCGGTGGCCGGCCTGGCCTGCGGCTGGGCCTTGGCCCAGGCGCGCAACGCGAGATTTTTTTTTAAATCGGTTACGCGCGTAGAAAAACACAGAAAAGAGAAAATCTGAACGAACTCCAAAACTCCCAAAGTAAATTTTCCCCGACTCCTAAAAATGAGTCGAACAAAATGAACTTTTCCCGGGACCTAGATGCAAATTTTGAAAACACACATTTTTCCCTAATCCGAATAAAATGCAAATAAACACCGGAAAACAAAATTGACTTTATTTATTAAATCTTCTTTTTCCTAAAATTGGGAAAAGTCATATTATTTCCCTCTCTCATTATTTGGATGTTGGAAAATAATTGAAGATGAAATAAATAATTCAATGATCCTCTTTTCAAAGTTTGAGAAAAACTCAAATATGAAAGTGACGAAATCTCCAACTCTCTCCGAGTGTCCTGGAGTTGCGTGAAATTTCTAGGATCGACCAAATGCAAGAAAATATGATATGAATGATGATCTAATGTATAACATTCCAAATTGAAAATTTGGGATGTTACAGTGAGCCATGGATATAGCACTGTCGGTGGAATAGAATGGTGGTTGTGGAGAACGCAAAAGGGAGAATATAGTCTCACATCAACTAGGCGTATCAACGGGCTATGGAGATGCCCATCAATAGAATCAATGTGAGTGAGTAGGGATTGCCATGCAACGGATGCACTAGAGCTATAAGTATATGGTATGAAAGCTCAAAAATAAACTAAGTGGGTGTGCATCCAACTTGCTTGCTCATGAAGACCTAGGGCAATTTCAGGAAACCCATCATTGCACTATACAGGCCAAGTTCTATAATGAAAAATTCCCACTAGTATATGAAAGTGATAACATGAGAGACTCTCTACTATGAAGATCATGGTGCTACTTTGAAGCACAAGTGTGTTAAAAGGATAGTAACATTGTCCCTTCTCTCTTTTTCTCTCATTTTTCTCTTTTTATTTTTATTTGGGCCTTTTCTTTTTTTATGGCCTCTTTTTTTCGTCCGGAGTCTCATCCCGACTTGTGGGGGAATCATAGTCTCCATCATCCTTTCCTCACTTGGGACAATGCTCTAATGATGATGATCATCACACTTTTATTTTTCTTACAACTCAATAATTACAACTCGATACTTAGAACAAGATGAGACTCTATATGAATGCCTCCGGCGGTGTACTGGGATATGCAATGATGCATGAGTGACAAGTATGAAAGAATTATGAACGGTGGCTTTGCCACAAATACTATGTCAACTACATGATCATGCTAAGCAATATGACAATGATGGAGTGTGTCATAAACGGAACGGTGGAAAGTTGCATGGCAATATATCTCAGAATGGCTATGGAAATGCCATAATAGGTAGGTATGGTGGCTGTTTTGAGGAAGGATATATGGTGGGTGTATGATACCGGTGAAAGGTGTGCGGTATTACAGAGGCTAGCAAAGGTGGAAGGGTGAGAGTGCGTATAATCCATGGACTCAACATTAGTCATAAAGAACTCATATACTTATTGCAAAAATCTACAAGTTATCGAAGCAAAGTATTACGCGCATGCTCCTAGGGGGATAGATTGGTAGGAAAAGACCATCACTCGTCCCCGACCGCCACTCATCAGGAAGACAATCAATAAATAAATCATGCTCCGACTTCATCACATAACGGTTCACCATACGTGCATGCTACGGGAATCACAAGCTTCAACACAAGTATTTCTCAAATTCACAACTACTCAACTAGCATGACTTTAATATCACCATCTCCATATCTCAAAACAATTATCAAGTATCAAACTTATCATAGTATTCAACACACTCATAAGAGAATTTTTATTATTAATCTTGCATACCAAGCATATTAGGATTTTAAGCAAATTACCATGCTATTAAGACTCTCAAAATAATCTAAGTGAAGCATGAGAGATCAATAGTTTCTATAAAACAAATCCACCACCGTGCTCTAAAAGATATAAGTGAAGCACTAGAGCAAAATTAAATAACTCAAAAGATATAAGCGAAGCACATAGAGTATTCTAACAAATTCCAAATCATGTATGGCTCTCTCAAAAGGTGTGTACAGCAGTTATGATTGTGGTAAACTAACAAGCAAAGATTCAAATCATACAAGACGCTCCAAGCAAAACACATATCATGTGGTAAATAAAAATATAGCTCCAAGTAAAGTTACCGATAGAAGTAGACGAAAGAGGGGATGCCTTCCGGGGCATCCCCAAGCTTTGGCTTTTAGGTGTCCTTAGATTATCTTGGGGGTGCCATGGGCATCCCCAAGCTTAGGCTCTTGCCACTCCTTGTTCCATAATCCATCAAATCTTTACCCAAAACTTGAAAACTTCACAACACAAAACTTAAAGTAGAAAACTCGTGAGCTCCGTTAGCGAAAGAAAACAAAAGACCACTTCAAGGTACTGTAATGAACTCATTATTTACTTATATGGGTGTTATACATACTGTACTCCAACTTCTCTATGGTTTATAAACTATTTTACTAGCCATCGATTTATCAAAATAAGCAAACAGCACACGAAAAACAGAATCTGTCAAAAACAGAACAGTCTGTAGTAATCTGTAGCTAGCGCAAGATCTGGAACCCCAAAAATTCTAAAATAAATTGCTGGAAGTGAGGAATTTATCTATTAATCATCTGCAAAAATAATTAACTAAATAGCACTTTCCAAATAAAAATTACAGCAGTTCTCGTCAGCGCTAAATTTCTGTTTTTTTACAGCAAGTTCAACAAGACTTTCCCCAAGTCTTCCCGACGGTTCTACTTGGCACAAACACTAATTAAACACAAAAAAACACAACCAAAACAGAGGCTAAATAATTTATTTATTACTAAGCAGGAGCAAAAAGCAAGGAATAAAAATAAAATTGGGTTGCCTCCCAACAAGAGCTATCGTTTAACGCCCCTAGCTAGGCATAACAAGCAAGAATGAATCTAGGTATTGCCATAATAATAAGATAGATTGTTAAAACTCATTTCATATTCTCTACGTTCAGCAGCAAGTTTTCTTTGAGGCAAGAAAAAGTAATCAAAAGGGCTAAATTTGTTGCGACAAAAGTCTCCAAGATCAACCTTGGGAGGTATAGGTTACTCCTTTGGTCCTTCATATTGCACAACCAATTCATCATTATAAGCATTCTTTTGACAGAACTTTGTGAGCCGATATTCAAGAGAACATCCCAATTCATTATCTCGAATAGCCAAACCATCATTAAGTTCATAAATTCTATCAACTAAAACATTGGTAGGAACCCTTTTTCTAAGATTTTCATTGAAAGAAATATAGTCTAAAGATTGAAAACGCATTATTTCTTCTTGATCAAAGAGGATAGTCTCTATGGGAGGACGACAAGCGTCCACCCTATAATGCGCAAAGATTTCTTTGGCCTCTTTTATTATGAATCGAAACTCATGAGCCAAAAAGATAGTAACGACACGCTTAACAGAAGAATGCTCAATATTAGAAAATTCAGGGAAAATCTTTTGTATAGAAGGATGCATGTGCATGAATTGTCTCTCAAGTTCAACTACAAGCATGGCAATAGCGTCCGCAAGACTACTAGTTCTATGAAGAATAGAACTACCCATAGAAGGTAAAGCACCGGCACAAGTAAAGAAATCTTGAATAACTCTTTTTCCAATAATATTACCACTACCAACACAGAATCTTTTTATATGTGAGATAGTGTGTTCTTTAGTAGGAGCATCAAAATTATTATCGACAATAGTATCCCCAATTTCAGACATAGAGGTAGAAGGTAAAGAACTAGCCATAACGACAAGCAAACTAACACACAAGCAAACAAAAAGCAAGAAGACAAAAAAGGGCAAATAGAGAGGGAGGATAGAGAGAGAGGGGGGCGAATAAAACGGCAAGGGTGAATTGGGGGGAGAGGAAAACGAGAGGCAAATGGCAAATAATGTAATGCGGGA
Source organism: Triticum monococcum (assembly GCA_034509565.1). Classification (NCBI taxonomy): domain Eukaryota; kingdom Viridiplantae; phylum Streptophyta; class Magnoliopsida; order Poales; family Poaceae; genus Triticum; species Triticum monococcum. The sequence goes on from CM067843.1 coordinate 485,750,135, forward strand.
GATAAGGGTATGTGATGGGTACTTGGTATGTTGACTTTTGCATAGACCTCCCAGGCAACGGCGCCAGAAATCCTTCTTGCTACCTCTTTTAGCACTGCGTTGGTTTTCCCCGAAGAGGAAGGGATGATGCAGCAAAGTAGGGTAAGTATTTCCCTCAGTTTTTGAGAACCAAGGTATCGATCCAGTAGGAGGCTACACGCAAGTCCCTCGTACCTGCACAAAACAAATAAATCCTCGCAACCAACGCAAATAGGGGTTGTCAATCCCTATAGGGCCACTTACGAGAGTGAGATTTGATATATATGATAAGATAATATTTTTGGTATTTTTATGATAAAGATGCAAAGTAAAATAAAAGCAAAGTAAATAACTAAGTAGTAGGAGATTAATATGATAAAGATAGACCCGGGGGGCCATAGGTTTCACTAGTCGCTTCTCTCGAGAGCATAAGTATTCTATGGTGGATGAACAAATTACTGTTGAGCAATTGACAGAATTGAGCATAGTTATGAGAATATCTAGGTATGATCATGTATATAGGCATCACGTCCGAGACAAGTAGACCGACTCCTGCCTGCATCTACTACTATTACTCCACTCATCGACCGCTATCCAGCATGCATCTAGAGTATTAAGTTAAAACAGAGTAACGCCATAAGCAAGATGACATGATGTAGAGGGATAGACTCATGCAATATGAAGAAAATCCCATCTTGTTATCCTTGATGGCAACAATACAATACGTGCCTTGCTGCCCTTACTGTCACCGGGAAAGGACACCGCAAGATTGAACCCAAAGCTAAGCACTTCTCCCATTGCAAGAAAGATCAATCTAGTAGGCCAAACCAAACTGATAATTTGAAGAGACTTGCAAAGATAACCAATCATACATAAAAGAATTGAGAGAATATTCAAATATTATTCATAGATAGACTTGATCATAAACCCACAATTCATCGGTCTCAACAAACACACCGCAAAAAGAAGATTACGTCGAATAGATCTCCACAAGAGAGGGGGAGAACATTGTATTCAGATCCAAAAAGAGAGAAGAAGCCATCTAGCTACTAACTATGGACCCGTAGGTCTGAAGTAAACTACTCACACTTCATCGGAGAGGCTATGGTGGTGATGTAGAAGCCCTCCGTGATCGATGCCCCCTCCGGCGGAGCTCCGGAACAGGCCCCAAGATGGGATCTCGTGGATATAAAAAGTTACGGCGGTGGAATTAGGGTTTTGGCTCCATATCCGATCGTTTGGGGGTACGTGGGTATATATAGGAGGAAGAAGTACGTCGATGGAGCAACAGGGGGCCCATGAGGGTGGAGGGCACGCCTAGGGGGGCAGGCGTCCCCTACCTCGTGGCCTCCTGTTAGCTGGCTTGACGTAGGGTCCAAGTCTCCTGAGTTGTATTCGGTGAGAAAATCACGTTCCCGAAGGTTTCATTCTATTTGTACTCCGTTTGATATTCCTTTTCTTCGAAACCCTAAAACAGGCAAAAAATAGCAATTCTGGGCTGGGCCTTCGGTTAATAGGTTAGTCCCAAAAATAATATAAAAGTGGATAATAAAGCCCAATAATGTCCAAAACAGTACATAATATAGCATGGAGCAATCAAAAATTATAGATACGTTGGAGACGTATCAAGGGGGCACCCCATAGACACACAAGTTTATCTTTTAGCCGTGTGCTGTGCCCCCCCCCCCACAGTTACACACCTCGGTCATATCGTTGTAGTGCTTAGGCGAAGCCCTGCATCGGTAACTTCATCATCACCGTCACCACGCCGTCATGCTGACGGAACTCTCCCTCGACCTCAACTGGATCAAGAGTTCGAGGGACGTCATCAAGCTGAACGTGTGCTGACCGCGGGGGTGCCATGCATTCGGTACTTGGATCGGTTGGATCGCGAAGACGTTCGACTACATCAACCGCATTACTAAACGCTTCCGCTTTCGGTCTACGAGGGTACGTAGACACACTCTCCCCTCTCGTTGCTATGCATCTCCTAGATATATCTTGCGTGATCGTAGGTAATTTTTTTGAAATACTGTGTTCCCCAATAGTGGCATCCGAGCCAGGTCTATGCGTAGATGTTATATGCACGAGTAGAACACAATGTGTTGTGGGCGAGAATAGTCATACTACTTACCAGCATGTCTTACTTTAATTCGGCGGTATCGTTGGATGAAGCGTCCCAAACCGACATTACATGACCGCGTTCATGAGACTGGTTCTACCAACGTGCTTCGCACACAGGTGGCTAGTGGGTGTTTGTTTCTCCAGCTTTAGTTGAATCGAGTTTGACTACACCCGGTCCTTGTTGAAGGTTAAAATAGCACACTTGATGAAAAATCATTGTGGTTTTGATGCATAGGTAAGAACGGTTGTTGCTAGAAGCCCGTAGCAGCCACATAAAACTTGCAACAACAAAGTAGAGGACGTCTAACTTGTTTTTGCAGGGCATGTTGTGACGTGATATGGTCGAAACGTGATGATATAAATTGTTGTATAAGATGATCATGTTTTGTAACAATTATCGGCAACTGACAGGAGCCATATGGTTGTCGCTTTATTGTACGAAATGCAATCGCCATGTAATTGCTTTACTTTATCACTAAGCGGTAGCGATAGTCGTAAAAGCAATAGTTGGCGAGAATGTCTGGTTACCACAATCACTTGACTCAACTGGGAGCTAATCTTCCTAATGATAGTGTTATTGACAGAGTTCTTCAATCACTGCCACTAAGCTACAAAAGCTTCGTGATGAACAATAATATGCAAGGGATGGAAAAGACAATACCTGAGCTCTTTGCAATGCTAAAAGCTGCGGAGGTAGAAATCAAGAAGGGGCATCAAGTGTTGATGGTCAACAAGAGCACTAGTTTGAAGAAGAAGGGCAAAGGTAAGAAGGGGAACTTCAAGAAGAACGGCAAGCAAGTTGCTGCTCAAGTGAAGAAACCCAAGTCTGGACATAAGCCTGAGACTGAGTGCTTCTACTGCAAAGGGACTAGTCACTGGAAGCGGACTTTCCCAAGTATTTGGCGGATAAGAAGGATGGCAAAGTGAAAGGTATATTTGATATACATGTTATTGATGTGTACCTTACTAATGCTTGCAGTAGCGCTTGGGTATTTGCTACTGGTTCTGTTGCTCATATTTGCAACTCGAAAGAGGGGCTACGGATTAAGCGAAGATTGGCTAAGGATGAGGTGACGATGCACGTGGGAAATGGTTCCAAAGTCGATGTGATCGCGGTTGGCACGCTACCTCTACATCTACCTTCGGGATTAGTTTTAGAACTGGATAATTGTTATTTGGTGCTAACGTTAAGCATGAACATTATATCTGGATCTTGTTTGATGCGAGACGATTATTCATTTAAATCAGAGAATAATAGTTGTTCTATTTATATGAGTAATATCTTTTATGGACATGCACCCTAGATGAGTGGTCTATTTTTATTGAATCCCGATAGTAGTGATACACATATTCATAGTATTGAAGCCAAAAGATATAAGTTTAATAATGATAGTGCAACTAATTTGTGGCACTGCCGTTTAGGTCATATTGGTGTTAAGCGCATGAAGAAACTCCATGTTGATGGGCTTTTGGAATCACTTGATTATGAATCACTTGATGCTTGCGAACCATGCCTCATGGGCAAGATGACTAAGACTCCGTTCTCCGGAACAATGGAGCGAGCAACAGACTTATTGAAAATAATACATACTGATGTACGCGGTCCAATGAGTGTTGATGCTCGCAACGGATTTCATTATTTTCTGACCTTCGTAGATGATTTGAGCAGATATGGGTATATCTACTTGATGAAAGATAAGTCTGAAACATTTGAAAAGTTCAAAGAATTTCAGAGTGAAGTGGAAAATCATCATAACAAGAAAATTAAGTTTCTACGATTTGATCGTGGAGGTCAATATTTGAGTTATGAGTTTGGTCTTCATTTGAAACAATGCGGAAGAGTTTCGCAACTCACGCCACCTGGAACACCACAGCATAATGGTGTGTCCAAACGTCATAACCACACTTCATTAGATATGGTGTGATCTATGATGTCTCTTACTGTCGTGGGTTTGTCACGGCTAATGTCCTTGTGAAAGGACTTAGTCGTGGAGCCATCGCTACGGGTTAGCTTAAAGGGGTTAAACCGGACAAGGGGACACGTGGGGTTTTATACTAGTTCGGACCCTTCGATGAAGGTAAAAGCCTACGTCTAGTTGTCATTGGTATTGCAAGGGTCTCGATGACTAGGGAGCGAATCCGCTTTGCCTGGCTCTCGAGTTGTTGTCTGTTGTCCTCAAACCGCGGCCGGGTCGTCCCTTTATATACATAGGTTGACGCCCGCCGGTTTACAGAGTCCCGAGGCCGGATCATAGATGTGCCCGGCTCGGTCTCTATTCATCTAACTTACAATACAAGTTACATGACAGAGTCGGTTTACATCTACATGCTTTAACCCGCCTTTGGGCTTTGGGCCTCCGTAAAGCGGCACCACCTTCACATCTTCATGGGATTCTATCCTCATGGAGCTAACCCGGCCACTCCTAGCCGGTTTTGAAGGAAATATGCCCTAGAGGCAATAATAAAGTTATTATTTTTTTCCTTATATCATGATAAATGTTTATTATTCATGCTAGAATTGTATTAACCAGAAACATAATACATGTGTGAATACATAGACAAACAGAGTGTCACTAGTATGCCTCTACATGACTAGCTCGTTAATCAAAGATGGTTATATTTCCTAACCATAGACATGAGTTGTCATTTGATTAACGTGATCACATCATTAGGAGAATGATGTGATTTACTTGACCCATTCCGTTAGCTTAGCACTTGATCATTTAGTATGTTGCTATTGCTTTCTTCATGACTTATACATGTTCCTATGACTATGCGATTATGCAACTCCCGTTTATTGGAGGAACACTTTGTGTGCTACCAAACGTCACAATGTAACTGGGTGATTATAAAGGTGCTCTACAGGTGTCTCCGAATGTACTTGTTGAGTTGGCGTATTTCAAGATTAGGATTTGTCACTCCAATTGTCGGAGAGGTATCTCTGGCCCTCTCGGTAATACACATCACTTAAGCCTTACAACCATTGCAACTAATGAGTTAGTTGCGGGATGATGTATTACGGAACGAGTAAAGAGACTTGCCGGTAACGAGATTTAAACTAGGTATTGAGATACCGACGATCGAATCTCGGGCAAGTAATATACCGATGACAAAAGGAACAAGGAGAGGGGGCGGGGCCCCCTTCCTTCTTCTCCTCCACCTCTTTCCCCTCTCTCTCCTAGTCCAACAAGGAAAAGGGGGAGGAGTCCTACTCCCCATAGGAGTAGGACTCCTCCTGGCGCGCCCCTCTCTAGGACGGCCGCACCCCCCTTGCTCCTTTATATACGGGGGCAGGGGGCACCCTAGAGACACAACAATTGATCGTTTGATCTTTTAGCCGTGTGCGGTGCCCCCCTCGACCATAGTCCACCTCGATAATACTATAGCGGTGCTTAGGCGAAGCCCTGCGTCGGTAGAACATCATCATCGTCACCACGTCGTTGTGCTGATGAAACTCTCCCTCAACACTCGGCTGGATCGGAGTTCGAGGGACGTCATCATGCTGAACGTGTGCTGAAATCAGCTGTGCTGTGCATTCGGTACTTGATCGGTCAGATCATGAAGACGTACGACTACATCAACCGCATTGTGCTAACGCTTCCGCTGTCGGTCTACGAGGGTACGTGGACAACACTCTCCCCTCTCGTTGCTATGCATCACCATGATCTTGCGTGTGCGTAGGAAAATTTTGAAATTACTACGTTCCCCAACAGTGGTATCCGAGCCAGGTTTTATGCGTAGATGTCATATGCACGAGTAGAACACAAGTGAGTTATGGGCGATATATGTCATACTGCTTACCAGCATGTTATACTTTGGTTCAGCGGTATTGTTGGATGAAGCGGCCCGGACCGACATTACACGTACGCTTACGCGAGACTGGTTCCACCGACGTGCTTTGCACACAGGTGGCTGGCGGGTGTCAGTTTCTCCAACTTTAGTTGAATCGAGTGTGGCTACACCCGGTCCTTGCGAAGGTTAAAACAACACCAACTTGACAAACTATCATTGTGGTTTTGATGCGTAATTAAGAACGGTTCTTGCTAAGCCCGTAGCAGCCACGTAAAATTTGCAACAACAAAGTAGAGGACGTCTAAGTTGTTTTTACAGGGCATGTTGTGATGTGATATGGTAAAGACATGATGCTAAATTTTATTGTATGAGATGATCATGTTTTGTAACCAAGTTATCGGCAACTGGCAGGAGCCATATGGTTGTCGCTTTATTGTATGCAATGCAATCGCCATGTAATGCTTTACTTTATCACTAAGCGGTAGCGATAGTCGTAGAAGCATAAGATTGGCGAGACGACAACGATGCTACGATGGAGATCAAGGTGTCGTGCCGGTGACGATGGAGATCATGACGGTGCTTCGGAGATGGAGATCACAAGCACAAGATGATGATGGCCATATCATATCACTAATATTGATTGCATGTGATGTTTATCTTTTATGCATCTTATCTTGCTTTGATTGATGGTAGCATTATAAGATGATCCCTCACTAAATTATCAAAGTATAAAGTGTTCTCCCTGAGTATGCACCATTGCGAAAGTTCTTCGTGCTGAGACACCATGTGATGATCGGGTGTGATAGGCTCTACGTTCAAATACAACGGGTGCAAAACATTTGCACATGCGGAATACTCAAGTTAAACTTGACGAGCCTAGCATATAACAGATATGGCCTCGGAACACGGATACCGAAAGGTCGAGCATGAATCATATAGTAGATATGATCAACATAGTGATGTTCACCGTTGAAACTACCCCATCTCACGTGATGATCGGACATGGTTTAGTTAATATGGTGAAGGAAATATGCCCTAGAGGCAATAATAAAGTTATTATTTATTTCCTTACATCATGATAAATGTTTATTATTCATGCAAGAATTGTATTAACCGGAAACATAATGCATGTGTGAATACATAGACCAACAGAGTGTCACTAGTATGCCTCTACTTGACTAGCTCGTAAATCAAAGATGGTTATGTTTCCTAACCATGAACAAGGGGTTGTTATTTGATTAACGAGGTCACATCATTAGTAGAATGATCTGATTGACATGACCCATTCCATTAGCTTAGCACCCGATCGTTTAGTATGTTGCTATTGCTTTCTTCATGACTTATACATGTTCCTATAACTATGAGATTATGCAACTCCCGTTTACCGGAGGAACACTTTGGGTACTACCAAACGTCACAACGTAACTGGGTGATTATAAAGGAGTACTACAGGTGTCTCCAATGGTAGATGTTGGGTTGGCGTATTTCGAGATTAGGGTTTGTCACTCCGATTGTCGGAGAGGTATCTCTGGGCCCTCTCGGTAATGCACATCACATAAGCCTTGCAAGCACTGCAACTAATAAGTTAGTTGTGAGATGATGTATTACGGAATGAGTAAAGAGACTTGCCGGTAACGAGATTGAACTAGGTATTGGATACCGACGATCGAATCTCGGGCAAGTAACATACCGATGACAAAGGGAACAACGTATGTTGTTATGCGGTCTGACCGATAAAGATCTTCGTAGAATATGTAGGAGCCAATATGGGCATCCAGGTCCCGCTATTGGTTATTGACCGGAGACGTGTCTCAGTCATGTCTACATTGTTCTCGAACCGTAGGGTCCGCACGCTTAACGTTACGATGACAGTTATTATGAGTTTATGAATTTTGATGTACCGAAGGTTGTTCGGAGTCCCGGATGAGATCACGGACATGACGAGGAGTCTCGAAATGGTCGAGACATAAAGATTGATATATTGGAAGCCTATGTTTGGGCACCGGAAGTGTTCCGGGTGAAATCGGGATTTTACCGGATTACCGGGAGGGTTACCGGAACCCCCCGGGAGGCAAATGGGCCTATTGGGCCTTAGTGGAAAAGAGAGAAGGGGCAGCCCACAAGCTAGCCGGCCGAACCCCCCTTCCCTAGTCCTATTAGGACTAGGAGAAGGGGCCGGCCCCCCCTCTCTTCTCTTTCTCCCAAAGAGTCCTACTAGGAATAGGATTTGGGGGAAGGAGTCCTACTCCCGGTAGGAGTGGGACTCCTCCCTGCGCCTCCCTCCTAGCCGGCCGACCCCCTTGCCCCTGGCCTTTATATACGGGGCAGGGGGCACCCCATAGACACACAACTTGATCCTTGAGATCGTTCCTTAGCCGTGTGCGGTGCCCCCTGCCACCAAATTCCACCTCGATCGTACCGTTGTAGTGCTTAGGCGAAGCCCTGCGTCGGTAGTACATCAAGATCGTCATCACGCCGTCGTGCTGACAGAACTCTTCCTCGACGCTTTGCTGGATCGGAGCCCGAGGAACGTCATCGAGCTGAACGTGTGCTAAGAACTCGGAGGTGCCGGAGTAACGGTGCTTGGATCGGTCGGATCGGGAAGAAGACGTACGACTACTTCCTCTATGTTGTGTGATCGCTTCCGCAGTCGGTCTGCGTTGGTACGTAGACAACACTCTCCCCTCTCGTTGCTGTGCATCACCATGATCTTGCGTGTGCGTAGGAAAATTTTGAAATTACTGCGTTCCCCAACATATGGATCACGTGATCACTTAGAGGATTGGAGGGATGTCTATGTAAGTGGGAGTTCTTAAGTAATATGATTAATTGAACTTTAATTTATAATGAACTTAGTCCTGGTAGTATTAGCATATCTATGTTGTAGATCAATAGCTCGCGTTTAGCTCCACTGTTTTATTTTGATATATTCCTAGAGAAAACTGAGTTGAAAGATGTTAGTAGCAATGATGCGGATTGGATCCATGATCTGAGGATTATCCTCATTGCTGCATAGGAGAATTATGTCCTTGATGCACCGCTAGGTGATAGAACTATTGCAGGAGCAGATGCAGACGTTATGAACGTTTTGACAAAAGCTCAGTATGATGACTACTTGATAGTTTAGTGCACCATGCTTGACGGCTTAGAATTGAGACTTCAAAGATGTTTTGAACGTCATGGACCATATGAGATGTTCCAGGAGTTGAAGTTAATATTTCTAGAAAATACCCGAGTTGAGAGATATGAAGTCTCCAACAAGTTCTATAGCTAAAAGATGGAGGAGAATAGCTCAAGCAGTGAGCATGTGCTCAGATTATCTGGGTACTACAATCACTTGAATCAAGTGGGAGTTAATCTTCCAGATAAGACAGTGATTGGCAGAGTTCTCTAGTCACTATCACCAAGTTACTAGAACTTCGTGATGAACTATAATATGCAAGAGATAACGGAAACGATTCCCAAGCTCTTCGTGATGCTGAAATCAACAAAGGTAGAAATCAAGAAAAACATCAAGTGTTGATGGTTGACAAGACCATTAGTTTCAATTAAAGGGCAAAGGGAAGAAGGGGAACTTCAAGTAGAACGGCAAGCGAGTTGCTGCTCAAGTAAAGAAGCCTAAGTCTGGACCTAAGCCTGACACTAAGTGCTTCTACTGCAAAGGGACTGGTCACTGGAAGCGGAACTGCCCCAAGTATTTGGTGGATAAGAAGGATGGCAAAGTGAACAAAGCTATATTTGATATACATGTTATTGATGTGTACTAGTGTTTATAGCAGCCCCTCAGTATTTGATACTGCTTCAGTTGCTAAGAGTAGTAACTCGAAACGGGAGTTGCAGAATGAACAGAGACTAGTTAAGGGTGAAGTGACGATGTGTATTGGAAGTGGTTCCAAGATTAATATGATCGTCATCGCACACTCCCTATACCTTTGGGATTAGTGTTGAACCTAAAATAAATGTTATTTAGTGTTTGCGTTGAGCATGAATATGATTGGATCATGTTTATTGCAATACGGTTATTCATGTAAGTTAGAGAATAATTGTTGTTCTGTTTACATGAATAAAACCTTCTATGGTCATACACCCAATGAAAATGGTTTGTTGGATCTCGATCGTGGTGATACACATTTTCATAATATTGAAGCCAAAAGATGCAAAGTTAATAATGATAGTGCAACTTATTTGTGGCACTGCCGTTTAGGTCATATTGGTGTAAAGCGCATGAAGAAACTCCATACTGATGTGCTTTTGGAATCACTTGATTATGAATCACTTGATGCTTGCGAACCATGCCTCATGGGCAAGGTGACTAAGACTCCGTTCTCCGGAACAATGGAGCGAGCAACTAACTTATTGGAAATAATACATACTGATGTATGCAGTCCGATGAGTATTAAGGCTCACGGTAAGTATCGTTATTTTCTGACCTTCACAGATGATTTGAGCAGATATGGGTATATCTACTTGATGAAACACAAGTCTAAAACATTTGAAAAGTTCAAAGAATTTCAGAGTGAAGTCGATAATCATCGTAACAAGAAATAAAAGTTTCTATGATATGATCGCTGAGGTGAAATATTTGAGTTACGAGTTTGGCCTTCAGTTAAAACAATGTGAAATAGTTCCACTACGCATGCCACCTGGAACACCACAGTGTAATGGTGTGTCCGAACGTCATAACCGTACTTTATTGGATATAGTGCAATCTATGATGTTTCTTACCGATTTACCACTATAGTTTTGGGGTTGTGCATTAGAGACAGCTGCATTCATGTTAAAAAGGGCACCATCTAAATCCGTTGAGACGACACCATATGAACTATGGTTTGGCTAGAAACCTAAGCTGTCATTTCTTAAAGTTTGGGCTTGCGATGCTTATGTGAAAAAGTTTCAACCTGATAAGCTCGAACCCAAATTGGAGAAATGTGTCTTCATAGAATACCAAAAGGAAACTGTTGGGTACACCTTCTATCACAGATCCGAAGGCAAGATATTCATTGCTGAGAATGGATCCTTTCTAGAGAAGGAGTTTCTCTCGAAAGAAGTGAGTGGGAGGAAAGTAGAACTCGAAGAGGTAACTGTACCTGCTCCCTTATTGGAAAGTAGTTCATCACAGAAATCTGTTCCTGTGACTCCTACACCAATTAGTGAGGAAGCTAATGGTGATGATCATGTAACTTCAGATCAAGTTACTACAGAACCTCGTAGGTCAACCAGAATGAAATCCGCACCAGAGTGGTACGGTAATCCAGTTCTGGAGGTCATGTAACTTGACCATGATGAACCTACAAACTATGAGGAAGCGATGATGAGCCCAGATTCCGCAAAATGGCTTGAGGCCTCTGAGATGGGATCCATGCATGAGAACAAAGTGTGGACTTTGGTTGACTTGCCCGATGATCGGCAAGCCATAGAAAATAAATGGATCTTCGAGAGGAAGACGGGCGCTGATAGTAGTGTTACTATCTACAAAGCTAGAATTGTCGCAAAAGGTTTTTGACAAGTTCAGGGTGTTGACTACGATGAGAGTTTCTCACTCGTATCTATGCTTAAGTCTGTCCGAATCATGTTAGCAATTGCCACATTTTATGAAATCTGGCAAATGGATACACAAAACTACATTCCTTAATGGATTTATTAAAGAAGAGTTGTATATGATGCAACAAGAAAGTTTTGTCAATCCTAAAGGTGCTAACAAAATATGCAAGCTCCGGCGATCCATCTATGGACTGGTGCAAGCATCTCAGAGTTGGAATATACACTTTGATAAGTTGAGCAAAGCATATAGTTTTATTCAGACTTGTGGTGAAGCCTGTATTTACAAGAAAGTGAGTGGGAGCACTACAGCGTTTCTGATAAGTATATGGGAATGACATATTGTTGATCAGAGATAATGTAGAATTATTCTGCAAAGCATAAAGGAGTGTTTGAAAGGAGTTTTACAAAGAAAGGCCTTAGTGAAGCTGCTTACATATTGAGCATCAAGATCTATAGAGATAGATCAAGATGCTTGATAAGTTTTTCAATGTGTACATACCTTGACAAGATTTTGAAGGAGTTCAAAATGGAACAGTCAAAGAAAGACTTCTTGCCTGTGTTACAAGGTGTGAAACTGAGTAAGACTCAAAGCCCGACCATGGCATAAGATAGAAAGAGAATGAAAGTCATTCCCTATGCCTTGGCCATAGGTTCTATAAAATATGCCATGATGTGTACCAGATCTATTGTATACCCTACACTATTTTTGGCAAGGGAGTACAATAGTGATCTTGGAGTAGATCATTGGACAGCGGTCAAAATTATCCTTAGTGGAATAAGGATATGTTTCTCGATTATGGAGGTGACAAAAAGGTTCGTCGTAAAGGGTTACGTCGATGCAAATTTCGACACTGATCCAGATGACTCTAAATCTCAGTCTGGATACATATTGAAAGTGGGAGCAATTAGCTAGAGTAGCTCTGTGCAGTGCATTGTTGACATAGAAATTTGCAAAATACTTACGGATCTGAATGTGGCAGACCCATTGACTAAACTTCTCTCACAAGCAAAACATGATCACACCTTAGTACTCTTTAGGTGTTAATCACATGGCGATGTGAACTAGATTATTGACTCTAGTAAACCCTCTGGGTGTTGGTCACATGTCGATGTGAACTATGGGTGTTAATCACATGGTTATGTGAACTACTGGTATTAAATCACATGGCTATGTGAACTATTGGTATTAAATCACATGGCGATGTGAACTAGATTATTGACTCTAGTGCAAGTGGGAGACTGAAGGAAGTATGCCCTAGAGGCAATAATAAAGTTATTATTTATTTCCTTATATCATGATAAATGTTTATTATTCATGCTAGAATTGTATTAACCGGAAACATAATACATGTGTGAATACATAGACAAACAGAGTGTCACTAGTATGCCTCTACTTGACTAGCTCGTTGATCAAAGATGGTTATGTTTCCTAACCATAGACATGAGTTGTCATTTGATTAACGGGATCACATCATTAGGAGAATGATGTGATTGACTTGACCCATTCCGTTAGCTTAGCACTTGATCTTTTAGTATGTTGCTATTGCTTTCTCCATGACTTATACATGTTCCTATGACTATGAGATTATGCAACTCCCGTTTACCGGAGGAACACTTTGTGTGCTACCAAACGTCACAATGTAACTGGGTGATTATAAAGGTGCTCTACAGGTGTCTCCGAAGGTACTTGTTGAGTTGGCGTATTTCGAGATTAGGATTTGTCACTCCAATTGTCGGAGAGGTATCTCTGGGCCCTCTCGGTAATACACATCACTTAAGCCTTGCAAGCATTGCAACTAATGAGTTAGTTGCGGGATGATGTATTACGGAACGAGTAAAGAGACTTGCCGGTAACGAGATTGGAACTAGGTATTGAGATACCGACGATTGAATCTCGGGCAAGTAACATACCGATGACAAAAGGAACAACGTATGTTCTTATGCGGTCTGACCGATAAAGATCTTCGTAGAATATGTGGGAACCAATATGAGCATCCAGGTTCCGCTATTAGTTATTGACCGGACACATGTCTCGGTCATGTCTACATAGTTCTCGAACCCGTAGGTTCCGCACGCTTAATGTTTCGGTGACAGTTATATTATGAGTTTATATGTTTTGATGTACCGAAGCTTGTTCGGAGTCCCGAATGTGATCACGGACATGACGAGGAGTCTCCAAATGGTCGAGACATAAAGATTGATATATTGGAAGCCTATGTTTGGATATCGGAAGTGTTCCGGGTGAAATCGGGATTTTACCTGAGTACCGGGAGGTTACCGGAACCCCCCGGGGACTTAATGGGCCTTAGTGGGCCTTGGTGGAAGAGAGGAGAGGCGGCCAGGGCAAGGGCCGCGCCTCTCCCCCCTAGTCCGAATAGGACAAGGAGAGGGGGGCGGCGCCCCCTTCCTTCTCCTCCTCCACCTCTTTCTCCTCTCTCTCCTAGTCCAACAAGGAAAAGGGGGAGGAGTCCTACTCCCGATAGGAGTAGGACTCCTCCTGGCGCGCCCCTCTCTAGGCTGGCCGCACCCCCCTTTCTCCTTTATATACGGGGGCAGGGGGGCACCCTAGAGACACAACAATTGATCGTTTGATCTTTTAGCCGTGTGCGGTGCCCCCCTCCACCATAGTCCACCTTGATAATACTATAGCGCTTCTTAGGCGAAGCCCTGCGTCGGTAGAACATCATCATCGTCACCACGCCGTCGTGCTGACGAAACTCTCCCTCAACACTCGGCTGGATCAGAGTTCGAGGGATGTCATCGGGCTGAACGTGTTCAGAACACGGAGGTGCCGTGCGTTCGGTACTTGATCGGTCGAATCGTGAAGACGTACGACTACAACAACCGCATTGTGCTAACGCTTCCGCTTTTGGTCTACGAGGGTACGTGGACAACACTCTCCCCTCTCGTTGCTATGCATCACCATGATCTTGCGTGTGCGTAGGAATTTTTTGAAATTACTACGTTCCCCAACAGGTTTACCTCCAGTAATCATATCCCCAACATTAGGCCCCAAATTGATTTGAACTCGTTCATGTCAATCTTCAATACTTAGAAAAATTCTTGCCCTGTCATCTTTATATAAATCTGGTAAACCGCCGTGATGGTATCCTCTAGATCCGTAGTAAACCATCCGGACGTCATCTATTTGTTGAAGCCGAAGATTCCCTTCATTAATGTATATCCAACCATCGAGGCGACACCCTTATTAACTATCCATTTTTGAGCTCCTCGATTCCTGCACTTGTCGCTTTATCGCTTCGACTTATAAATAGGACTACGGGTCCTTCTCCTTTTCCCCCTTCGTCTCCTTCACCTCTTCTTCCTCCTTGCGACATCTCTCTTCCTGAGCGCCGCCGCCGTCACCGAGCTTTGCCTCCGTCTCTCCGCCGGCTGCTGCATCAACCTGGTTGCACCAGAAAGCTGCGGCGTTCCTTCGTTGCTTCTATCAGTCGCTGTAAGTCTTTTCCTTTCCCCCTTTGTAGATCTGTCTAGTGTTTCCTCGTTCTTCACAATTCATCAAAATTCATCAGGGCTCTGGTGCGGCTCTTCCCTGTTCCTCCTTAGTCTATGGATAGAAAACCACAAGCTTGATATATTCCTCGTAATGGTTTACCTTCCGCCACCACAACAAACCTTTTGTGCGCGAAAAACTGATCTGAACCATTACGAACTGCTTTGGGTCCAACCCTTTTAGGACAAAATATTTTTGCTTTCCTGTCTCTCAGTAGATCCAAAATTCCCATGTCCCCTTGTGGAACTTGTTTTACCTTATTTAGTCATTCTTACCTTAGATCTGTATCCTCTTTTCCACATAGGCGGTTTACCTTTGTAAAAGCGACCTATCATATACCATCAGCCCTCTGGTGAACCGGACAAGCCTTTTACCTCCATTGTTATACTCCGGCTTAACAATATATGCATTCTTTTGTTCTGATATTAAATTGTCATTCATTATAGTATAAGCCTCTGATTTGTACAATTTACCTACCTGTATGTCTTTGTTCCGTCGCATCTTATATATCACCATGAATGATTTGTAAACCGGTATTTCCTTTCAGCCTTTCATTTGCAATGGCCAAACAGTTTTATGCTTGTAACTGGGCTCCTTCCCGGGTTACCGAAGAACAACTGAACGGAATGGTCAGGATAGGTACTTTGCCAAAAAAGAATGAGATCCGTTGGCGAGTTCCAGGAACGGAGAATCCCCCTACCCCTAAACAGGGTGAGGTAGTGGTATTTGTTGACCATATAGGCCGTGGTTTCAAACCGCCTGGGTCAAAAAAATTCCGGCATGTGCTTGCCAGTTTCCAGCTCCATCCTCAAGACATTGGACCCCACTCGGTGTCTAATATATGCAATTTTCAAGTCTTCTGTGAGGTGTACTTACAAGAAGAACCAACTGCTGAGTTATTCTGGGACTTTTTTCATCTGAACCGGCGCACTGAATTCGTAGACGGACCCAACACTGAACTTGGTGGCGTCTCTATTCAAAAAAGGAAAGAGGTTAAATGCCCTCATGCCAAGCTGCACAGTCACCCCAAAGATTGGAACCAAACATGGTTCTACTGTAAAGATACTTCCCCTGAAGACGAGAATCCTCTGCCGGGTTACAGCACCCACCGGCTTTCCAACACTCACCCACTGCCGCAACGTTTGAGTACTGCAGAACGAGCCTCATACGCCCCTTAACTCGCCAAGCTCCAGGCCTTTATGGTCAATGGTTTATCAGGCATCGATTTTGTCCGTTGCTGGATATCCTGGAGCATCTTGCCATTAAGCCGCCGGTACGGTTTAATGTGTGAGTACACTGGTGAATTAGAAGACTCCCAACGTCACATCAATCTTAAATTAACCGATGAAGAAGTCACTGAAAGTGTCAAGAAGATTTTGAATGAATTAGAATATGTTTGTCGTCAAACCGGCTTGAACCCCTTCTACACAAAAAATAAACCGCCTGATGTGAGTACTGTCCTTCCTTTTTATCTTCGACATCTTTTTTTAAATTGTTCAACCCGTGAACATTCTTCTGCTTGTTTATAAACAGGGCGATGATCCATTCTGTAAGAAGAAACCCGCAGATAAAGTGGTAAAGCCATCCCGTCCCAAAACAAAAGCCATCAAGAGAACCTCAAAGCGGAAAACAGCTGAACGTATCAACATGGAACTTGATGAAGATGCAGATGAACCGGAAGTTGAGGTAGAACTTGATTCACTTGGCTCCCTTTTCATGCATCTCATTAATAATGATACTTATCAGGAGGACGTGGAAGGCAGCCAGGCTGATGACGTAGAGGTAATTACCCTTTCCTCCGGTTCAGACTCTATGCCAACACAAAACCCGTCAAGCGGTCCGGAAAGTAAGCTTTTCTCATCCTCTTGCTTACTTGGATCCCACATTTATTCTGAAGACGCAGCAGCACGAGGCTCGCCGGACAACCCGGCACAGCGGCCAATGGGTTACTTCGGCCGGTTTACCTGACACCCCGGTTCGGAAGCGCCGATCTGAGGTCTCCCCCACTTCTGACAATTCTTATCCCAAGGTAGGTTATTTCCGACAACCTCTTAATCCGTCCGATTCAAATTATCAGGTGACACCACCCTCATCCTCTGGCGAGTCAACAGCGACCCAACTCCCTCCTCTCAAAACGGTAGCTGGGTAAGTACTCAAACTCTTTCTTCAAATGTTTGCATATCTTGAATACTATGCTTAATTTTCACCTCTTTTATCTTTGTTTGCAGAGCCAAAGCCAGACCCAGCAAAAAAGCTCGGATCAACAATCCGTCTGAAGACCAGGTGGTTCTTGAACAGGAGCAAACTGGTGAACCGGACCGAACTGGTGAACCGGAGGGTCCCCATCCTGAAGCTACCTTTGATGAGCCACCCCCTCAAGATCACAATATCGACGAACAAACAGAAGCTGATACTGCTGTGCCTGATACTGAACCGGCAGCTCCAATCCGGGCTAGTCCGGTGAGAGCTACTGACACTCCACCATCACCCGTAAAAACTACTGGAGGCCAAGGAGATGATGTTATCATTACTGGCATGGGCCACAGCTCTCCTGGACATCCTGTAATCTTAGCCAAACATAGTGCCAAGGAAGAGCGTGCTGCCATGGAGAAGGGTAAATGGAGCACTGATTTGTCAAGCTATGCTCATCTCAGCGCTAAAGAACTCCACTCTGGTTTTTTAAACCGTCTACACTCAAACCGTGATTATGAAGCCGGTTTGGTAAATCTGATGAAGGAATGATGGAGTAATTGACCACGGTACCCGGAAGACAACAAGACAATATTTCAAGACATCGGGGCTAGCAAAGCCCCTCAGTTCGACTGCCCGGCTGCTCCTGCCGGCTGCCGACTGCGCCAGCCAGCCGGCTGTTGATTGCAACCCGACCCGACACCGACAAGACCCCGACGTGGCGGCCATACCGCGGACGAGACGACTGTACCTCATGTCATCATGTATAGTGTCACTTGTCCCCTGGCACTATTTATGAAGTGACCCAGGGGACAAGCATGACACCCCATCATTCCCCCTTGTTCCCATGCCACTACCTAGCTTACTTCCTAAGCTACCCACATAGCTTACATATCAAGCTAGCTCCACACTATATATATGGGCTCACATCCATCCATCCAAGGAGGAGGAATTCCCTCACGCATGCATACATGCCACTCACGGTGGAGCACTCTCATGCCCACTTGCTAGCTAGCTCATACACCCATATAAGACATATGCAAAGCCAGATGCCTATGGCATTGAGCTCAGATACAGCTCCAGGAGCAACTCTGTACCAGATAGATATACCAGATATACTCAGACATGCAGGAGTAGGGGTGTTATCTCTCTGGAGAGCCCCGAACCTGGGTAAACTAGCGCGTGCTACTCGCATACCCGCTCCTGGTCCTATCAGCAGCAGTCTTACCCTCACACTAAGCCCTTGTGGCATCTGTCGACTCGCAAGCCCCCGTGAGAATACCACGACAGTTGGCGCCCACCTTGGGGTGGTACTACTACTATGCTACCACGCTGTTGCTGGTTTCGCAGTCCGGGCGGGACCATCCTTGTCATCATCACCGCGGCGTCACGCCGTCTCTCCGGTAGCGCTTGGGGGCTCGACACCGACACGCCCCCGGAGCGGCCGCAAGAGGGGGCGGCACGTCCTCGCCGTCGGCCTCGCCATCTTCATCAGCACCGGCGCGGCATCGCCGCCGTCTCTCCGGTGGCACTCGGGGTCCCGACATCGACACGACCCCGGGGCGGCTGCGCATGACGGCGCGTCCTCGCCGTCGGTCTCGGCATCAAGCGCCTTCGCCACGCCCGCATGCGCTGCTGCTCGCCTGCCTTTTTTGTTCGCCATACACTTCCCAGACGTGGCCATACACTCCTCGTACACAAGCCAGACAATGGTTGCGCCTCATATATAGCATGTACATTACCCACGCATTAGCCATATGCCTAGTACACTCCTCGTGCAGCAACCATACACTACTCGGACATCTGTCAGGCAATGGCCAGACCCTTCGTTGTTCTCCGTCTGCGCACGCGCGCAACGCTCCCCGCTGCAGCAACGACCACGGCGGCTCCCTCCTGCCCGCTTATCTGCTGTGGCTCCTTCCCGAGCACCCACGCCGGCTGGCCGGGTCGCCGCGGCCAGCGCCGGGTCCAACTCCTCCAACGTCTCGTCCGGCGGCCGCCTCCCGCGCGCCCGGTCAGGGCCGGCTCCGAGCTCGACCGCGCTCCCCGCCCGCATCCCCTGGTGCCGCTGGCTATGCTCGGCGCCCCGCCCCGCCTGCTGCTTGGCGCACGCGTCGGCTGCGCCTCGCCCCTTCCCCGCCCCTCCACGACCGTCCCCGTCGCTGCCTGTGCGCCCGCGTGCATCCGCCAGCGTTGCCGCGGCCGGGCACCGCCTCCGCCCCGTCCGGCGTCCCGCCTGCCGGCTATGGACCGTCGCGACCTAGCCGCGCTCGCTCGTTCCGCGCGGCAGGCCCGGTCCGGCGTCTCGCGACCCGGCCACGCCCGCTCGCGGATCCGTGGCCGCCTCCCGGCTCCTCCCCCGAGCTCTCCTCCAGCCGCCCTGGCCCCTGCTTCAACGCGGCCGGGCCGCGACCCCGCCTTCTCCTCCAACCGGCTTCCGCCCTACAGCGTCCGGGTCCGACTGCTCGCGCGCGCCCATGGCTCCGCCCCGTCTCGCGCCTCCAAGCGCCCGTGGCTGGCTCCCAGACGGGCCCGCCTCCATTCGTGGCCAGGTGCTCTGCTCCCGCCGGGTCGTGCTGCCGATTCGCCACTGTCGCTCCGCCTCGACCTGGGCTGTCTCCGCATCCCGGCTGCGCCCGGATCCGGCCTTCTGCGCTGGCCGGCTCCGCCCGGCCACCCGGCCTGCCGGCTTCCCCGCCACCCGGACGCCGGCCTCTGGCGCGACCCGGCCATTGGTTTCCGGCGCGCCCCGCTCCTACCGGCTCATCAGGCATAGCATAAAAAGAATAGAGAAAAGAAGAGGCCGACTACCGGCTGAAAAAGTCAAAGGTCGGATGCTTGAGGCCGGCTGGAGTGTGTCCGACTGCACACAACCGACTGGCAAAAAAAAAGAGAAAGAGAAAGAGCATCGCGTCCGACTGAGAAAGTGGCCAGGTACTGAGAAAAAAGAAACGTGCTCGTCCGGCTACCAGCAGTCGGCAGACGAAGAGAAAAGAGAAGAAAAAATATTGTTGCCGGGTGGAGAAAAGTCAGGCCGGATGCCCACCTGACTGCTCGTGCACAAGAAGCGTTCGATTGTCGACAGCCGGCAAAAGAGAAGAAGACAAAGTAGTTGCCGGGAGATCCGGCCCGACTGCTCAACAGTCAGCCCGAATCTTGGGGGCTACACCCAGCGGGTGCGCTGACGCGCCCCCACGAAGAAGAAGACAAAGTAATCGCCGGGAGATCCGGCCCGACTGCTCAGCAGTCGGCCCGAATCTCGGGGGCTACACCCAGCGGGTGCGCTGGCGCGCCCCCGCGAAGATTGCAGACAAGAGAAGAGTTTTGTCCTGTTGCCAGCAGCCGGCAGAAGAGAAAAAGAAGAACAAGGGCGTTACAAGCCGCCTCGCCGCCTGGCCGGTCGAGCCTGACCGGCCGGGACCCCCCTTCGAGCACCCGGGGGCTCGAAGGCTACACCCAGCGGGTGCGCCGACGCACTTCGCGAGCGTCGAGCCGCGCCGGCTGTCTTCGACGACCGTGACTACACAAAAATCAATGTGAGCTCTTCACCGGCATACTTTTGCACTACGCAAGCACTGATAACCCCGAGCGATGCTCGGGGGCTGTCTCCGCGTTTTATTACAGTAACATCACCGTTCGCCCCGGCGCCAGCCAGAGTTGTCCTACGGGCTGGCCGCTTGGCCTGAGACGTTAGTTCCCGCAGATGGCTTAGTAGTGTGCGTGGTACCAAAGGCCCACTCTTAGTCACAGACCGCAGAGCGGCTGTTCGGCTAGCAAGAGTGAACGCTGGAGGCCACCCACGCGAAAAACGTCCGGGAAGAAAAACACCTCGGGCGACCCGATCGTTTCCTTTATGAGTATCTACTCGGTTGAATCTGCTCCCAGACTCTGAGTACTGTACACTCCACTTCGCAGCCCACTCTCAGCCACAGACCGCAGAGCGGCTGTCCGGCGAGCGAGAGCACAAGCCAAAAAGCAGAGGGAACACGAAAAAGATTAAGGGGGCTCGGACGAAGCTGAGTCGACACCCTCCGCATAAAACTTGCAATGCTAAAAGCAAACATTTGATATATCTGCGTGGACTAACTTTGTATTTTTCATGATCATTTCCATGAACACTCACCAAAAAACCTCCGCCCAACTTTGCCAAGTTGCCCGGAGGCTTGGGGGCTACTGACGGAGTAATTGACCACGGGTACCCCGAAGACAACAAGACAATATTTCAAGACATCGGGGCTAGCAAAGCCCCTAAGTTCGACTGCCGGCTGCTCCTGCCGGCTGCCGACTGCGCCAGCCAGCCGGCTGCCGACTGCGCCAGCCAGCCGGCTGCCGACTGCGCCAACCAGCCGGCTGCTGACTACAACCCGACCCGACACCGACAAGACCCCGACGTGGCGGCCATACCGCGGACGAGACAGCTGTACCTCATGTCATCATGTATAGTGTCACTTGTCCCCTGGCACTATTTATGAAGTGACCCAGGGGACAAGCATGACACCCCATCATGCCACCTTGTTCCCATGCCACTACCTAGCTTACTTCCTAAGCTACCCACATAGCTTACATATCAAGCTAGCTCCACACTATATATATGGGCTCACATCCATCCATCCAAGGAGGAGGAATTCCCTCACGCATGCGTACATGCCACTCACGGTGGAGCACTCTCATGCCCACTTGCTAGCTAGCTCATACACCCATATAAGACATATGCAAAGCCAGATGCCTATGGCACCGAGCTCAGATACAGCTCCAGGAGCAACTCTGTACTAGATAGATATACCAGATATACTCAGACATGCAGGAGTAGGGGTGTTATCTCTCCGGAGAGCCCCGAACCTGGGTAAACTAGCGCGTGCTACTCGCATACCCGCTCCCGGTCCTATCAGCAGCAGTCTTACCCTCACACTAAGCCCTTGTGGCATCTGTCGACTCGCAAGCCCCCCGTGAGAATACCATGACAAGGAACGCTATGAGCTATTTTTATCACCTTTCCTTCCTTGATTCCAAAGTACAGACATTAGTCCAAGTAGCCCCTAAGGGCCGGTTTATGATGTTAATCATAAACCGGGACTTTGTAATATCTTAATCCTTGCATGTTGATCCTCAATATGTCAAGTCCGTAGTAAAAACAAAACCGATACTTTATCATTGTATTCATGTAATTTTCATTGGTATAGCCCCCAAAGGCCGGTTTAGCTTTGCGAGGTAAACCGGGTCTTAAATCCATGCGTCAGCTTTTGAACAGATGTACATTAGCCCCCAAGTGTTAAGGATAATGCTTGCATTGTACTTGAGACTTGTGAAAGATTTGTTGATAATAGAGCAAATAGGCATTAGCCCCCAAGTACAAAGTGCATAACTTGTTATACGCTTGGTACTTAGAAAATACATATAACGTTGTTGATATATCTTTGCCATTACAGGCCGAGCTGAGTAAGAGGGATGCTCAAATTGCTGATCTTCAAGAGAACGTAAAGTCTCAACAAACAGAAGCTTCCAAAGCCAAAGAGGAGCTGACCAATGCCCTGGAAGCTATGGAGAAGATGAAAGAGACTTTCAACAAGGAGCGTGCTGACTGGAAACAGAAAAGGCCGGTTTAACCAGGAAAGCCGAGGACGCAGAAGCAGCCCTGAAGCCAGTGGTGGACGAACTGACCGGCTTGAAACGGTAGATTGATGCCACGACATCCGTGGTATTTGGTAAGAACCTCCTCATGTCATTTGTCGAATTCATAAGCTCTTATCATTGACCGGTTTACTGATACTAAACCATGACAGGCACCCGTATTGCTCATCTGGGCTCCGACATGCAGATGAAGCTTAAAGCGGCGTACACCTTAATGGAACAGCTATATTCTGGATCCCAACGTGCTATTTGCACTACAGCATATAACAAGCCGGCACCATCATTGATAAAAGAAACCCTTGAGAAGCTGGCCATGCTACCTGCCCGGATTACAGAACTGAAGAGAGCAGCCGCAAGAGCAGGAGCGCTGACCGCGCTAATCCGGGCCAAGGCATGGATTCCGGATCTTGAAGCGGCAGATATCATTAAAGGATATCCAGGTGTGAAGGAGGACTATTCAGACTTCAACAATGATGATCTCCGAAACCTGACAAAGGAGATGCGGCCAATAGCCAGCAAATTGGCCGAGGACACAGACTTATCTCATTTCCAGCCGGTTTACGATGCTGAAGGAAAGATACAGCCTACCGTTATCCATGAAGTTGAAGAACTTGTGCCTCCAATCCATAAGCATACTTACGCTCCTGACATTGACCCCTCCAACCTTATCCATGAAGAGGCCGTGTTTCAAGCTTTAACCGGAATCGATTGGTCTTGGTTGATTTCCAGTGTCTGGGGAGGGATGAAGAGGAGGTGATTGCACAAGATGACCCTCAATCGTCAAGCCGTCCCGATGAAGCATCCTAAACCGACAACCGGTTTATCAGCTACAGTGTGCCACTGCTTGAAACAATTATTTAATTGGAGCCGTTTTGAAGCTTCTTGTAATAGGATAGCAGAAACGCCTTCATCTGTCATGCCATCGAGCATGCTTATGTTGCTTGATATTTTGAAAAGTTGTTTCACTTTTAGGATCTATTTATGCATAGTCCATGATGATTTGTGTTCCTGCATACAAGAACTTGAAAGTGTCCTATTGGTTTACCACTAGACGGGTCATGATACCCAAAAATATACAGAGCTTGGATGAATAACCAAGGTTTGTATTAATCAGATAAAATAAATAATATCTGTGACATACCTCGTTGGCTGACCAACTGCTTGTATGATAGCGGTGAAAACACAAATCCAGAGTGTTGATAACTCCTGGAACTCTTGCTGGTTCATGTAGAAATCATATTGGGTTAAAAAGCCGTTGATTTGTTCGTATAAGGCTGGTGACATCTAGTCAAAACCAGACCGGAGCAGTTCGCTACCGTTTTAGAATCTGATGATGTACTGACAACTAAGTGCTGAAAGTCATGCCGGGTTGTAATGAACACCGGTTTGTCAGAAGAATATTTATAAATCCCTTATCATAAAAACAGCAAAAACAAAAGAAATATGCAAGGCTTTTCATGGGATGCCAGGCCCTAAATCGAGGCTTTTCATGGGCTGCCAGGCCGCTGAGTAACCATTTTGCAAAGCCTTTTAAGATGGACCTCAATCTTTAACCAATCACCGGTTTAACTTTGACAAGTTCGGGATCCATGGGATTGACTTGTCAAATGTTCGATGGGACATACCAGGTTTACCTGGATGGAGTGGCTTACTTAAAGAGGGAGGATAACCCGGGGTTTTAGGTGAATACACCTGGCTTCCAAGCCTGGCTTGATAGCCTATTATAAGGGTTCAAACTCGTTGTTCTTTGAGAAGCAAGGAGCCCCTAGGTAATATGTGAGCTGTGCTCAGTTGTTACCTATGTTTGAGATGTGCTTAATGCAACATACTCTCTTTGGCTCCACATAATTTCCTTTTGGCTTAAAGCCTATCAAGAGGTGTAGCTATGGCGTGAAGACAACCAAGCCCCCTAGTGATATCCCTTTGTGGTTTTAAACCGATCAAGAGGTGTAGCTATGGTTCGGATACGACCAAGCCCCCTAGTGATTTTCTTTATATCCGTGTGGGCGCATAGGCCGGCCTAACAAAACTCCGCTTTGTCAGTAGAAGCTCTTGTAGGCTCACACATGATGTAAAAAGAACAGAGACCCTGCTTTATTCAAGGCTCCAGTTTATTATATAATATATACATTGTCATAAATATGTACATAAGAAGAGCCTGTGGCTCAAGTATAGTAAGGTCGAAGAAGAGCTATATTCCATGGCCGCTTGGTCTCCTCCTCAGTCCTCCTCAGTTGTGTAGATTCTTGCTGACCACAAAAGGTCCTTCCAAAGGTGGGGATAACTTGTGCATATCAGTCTAATCCTGGATGAGTCGAAGCACCAGATCGCCCTCTTGAAAAGTTCTGGTCTTAACCCGGCAGCTATGATAATGTCGGAGATCTTGTTGATAAATCGCCGAATGTGCTGTTGCGAGATCATGCTCCTCATCTAACTGGTCCAGTGAATCCTGACGTGCCTTCTCATTATCAGCGTCAACATAAGCTGCCACACGGGGCGAGTCGTGACGGATGTCACTAGGAAGAACCGCCTCTGCTCCATAAACCATGAAGAAAGGCGTGTAACCCGTAGATCTATTAGGTGTGGTGTTGATGCTCCATAACACAAAAGGTAACTCCTCCACCCAACAACCCGGTGTCCGCTTTAAAGGAACCATAAGCCGGGGCTTAATACCTCTCAAAATTTCTTGATTTGCCCTCTCCGCTTGACCATTAGATTGGGAGTGGGCCACTGATGCTACATCAAGCCGGATGTGCTCACGTTGGAAAAATTCCTCCATCTCTCCCTTTGACAGATTAGTACCATTATGAGTTATAATACTGTGTGGAAAGCCAAACCGGAATATCACCTTTTTGATGAACTGAACCGTCGTGGCTGCAGCACACTTACTTACTGGCTCTGCTTCCACCCACTTGGTGAACTTGTCAACTGTCTTTTTATCCTTGGATCTCTTAAAGGGTCCAACCATATCGAGCCCCCAAGTCGCAAACGGCCAAGTTATTGGAATCATCCTCAACTCCTGAGCCGGAACATGAGCGCGGCGTGCAAATTTTTGACAACCATCGCATCTCTTGACTAAATCATCCGCATCAGCATGAGCTGTTAACCAATAGAAACCATGACGAAAAGTTTTAGCCACCAAAGACTTTGAACCGGCGTGGTGACCGCAATCCCCTTCATGGATTTCTCGCAAAATCTCACAACCCTCTTGAACAGAAACACAACGCTGAATTGCCCCTGTGACGCTATAACGATGTAACTCCCCATTGATTATGGTCATTGACTTGGAACGCCGGATTATCTGCCGGGCCGAGATTTCATCCTCCCGTAACTCGCCCTGGTTCATGTAAGCCAGGTATGGGATTGTACAATCCGGTATGACATGCAAAGCTGCCACCAATTGAGCCTCCGGGTCAGGAATAGCCAACTCCTCCTCTGTTGGTATCTTGACTGATGGATTATGCAGTATGTCAAGGAAGACATTTGGTGGGACCGGTTTACGCTGAGAGCCAAGGCGGCTTAAAGCGTCTGCCGCTTCATTCTTTCACCGGTCTATATGGTCAACTTGATAACCCTTGAAATGACCAGCTACTATGTCCACCTCTCATCGATATGCAGCCATGAGTGGGTCCTTAGAATCCCAAGTGCCAGATATCTGTTGAGCCACCAGTCCGAAACACCGAAGCATTTAACCCGGCTTAAGTTCATCTCCTTAGCCATCTAAAGACCGTGAAGTAGGGCCTCGTACTCAGCTGCATTGTTAGTACAAGGGAACATTAAGCAGAGAACATAACAAAATTTGTCACCTCGCGGGGAAGTTAATATAACTCCAGCCCCCGAGCCTTCCAATTGCCTGGACCCATCAAAGTGAATAGTCCAATATGTGTTATCTGGCTTTTCCTCTGGTGCCTGCAACTCTGTCCAATCATTGATGAAGTTCACAAGCACTTGAGATTTGATTGATGTGCGTGGTGTATATTTGAGCCCGTGAGGTCCAAGCTCAATAGCCCACTTGGCAATCCGGCCAGTTGCTTCTCTGTTTTGAATGATATCTCCTAGAGGGGCTGAACTGACCACTGTGATAGGATGACCCTGAAAATAATGTTTGAGCTTCTGGATTGCCATAAACACCCCATATACCAGCTTCTGCCAATGTGGATACCTCTGCTTTGATTCAATAAGCACCTCACTAATATAGTAAACCGGCCGTTGAACCGGATATTCCTTTCCAGCCTCCTTCTGCTCCACAACAATAGCCACATGATGACCCACAAGTATAGGGGATCTGTCTTAGTACTTTCATAAGTAAGAGTGTCGAACCCAACGAGGAGCAGAAGGAAATGATAAGCGGTTTTCAGCAAGGTATTCTCTGCAAGTACTGAAATAAGTGGTAACAGATAGTTTTGTGATAAGGTAAATTGTAACGAGCAACAAGTAACAAAAGTAAATAAAGTGCAGCAAGGTGGCCCAATCCTTTTTGTAGCAAAGGACAAGCCGGAACAAACTCTTATAATAGGAAAGGCGCTCCCGAGGACACATGGGAATATCGTCAAGCTAGTTTTCATCACGTTCATATGACTCGCGTTCGGGACTTTGATAATTTGATATGTGGGTGGACCGGTGCTTGGGTTCTGTTCTTACTTGAACAAGCATCCCACTTATGAGTAACCTCTATTGCAAGCATCCGCAACTACAACAAAAGTATTAAGGTAAACCTAACCATAGCATGAAACATGTGGATCCAAATCAGCCCCTTACGAAGCAACACATAAAGTAGGGTTTAAGCTTCTGTCACTCTAGCAACCCATCATCTACTTATTACTTCCCAATGCCTTCCTCTAGGCCCAAATAATGGTGAAGTGTTATGTAGTCGACGTTCACATAACACCACTAGAGGCTAGACAGCATACATCTTATCAAAATATCAAACGAATACCAAATTCGCATGACTACTCATAGCAAGACTTCTCCCTTGACCTCAGGAACAAACGTAATTACTCACAAAGCATATTCGTGTTCATAATCGGAGGGGTAATAATATGCATATAGGATCTGAACATATGATCTTCCACCAAATAAACCAACTAGCATAAACTACAAGGAGTAATCAACACTACTAGCAACCTACTAGCACCAATCCCGGACTTTGAGACAAGAATTGGATACAAGAGATGAACTAGGGTTTGGAGATGAGATGGTGCTGGTGAAGATGTTGATGGAGATTGCCCTCTCCCGATGAGAGGAGCGTTGGTGATGACGATGGTGATGATTCCCCCCTCCCAGAGGGAAGTATCCCCGGCAGAACAGCTCTGCCGGAGCTCTAGATTGGTTTCGCCAAGGTTCCGCCTCGTGGCGGGGGAGTCTCATCCCGAAAAGTTCCTTCTTATTTTTTTCTCATTGAAAGACTTCATATAGGAGAAGATGGACGTCGGAGAGCCACCAGGGGGCCCACGAGGTAGGGGGTGCACCCTAGGGGGGGCGCCCCCCACCCTCGTGAGAAGGGTGTGGGCCCCCTGGCCTTCATCTTTGGCGAGGATTTTTCTTTATTTATTTTAAGATGTTCCGTGAAGTTTCAGGACTTTTGGAGTTGCGCAAAATAGGTCTCTAATATTTGCTCCTTTTCCAGCCCAGAATTCCAGCTGCCGACATTCTCCCTCCTTATGTAAACCTTGTAAAATAAGAGAGAATAGCCATAAGTATTGTGACATAAAGTGAAATAACAGTCCATAATGCAATAAATATCGATATAAAAGCATGATGCAAAATGGACGTATCAACTCCCCCAAGCTTAGACCTCGCTTGTCCTCAAGCGAAAAGCCGATAACAATAAATATGTCCTCATGTTTAGAGGTAGAGGCGTCGATAAAAATAAAATACGGACATGAAGGCATCATGATTATTCTCATAACAGCAGCATATATAGATTTTGTCATATGATTACTTATGTTCAAGTGATGATCTATTCACAATGCAAAAGTATAAATCATAAACCTTATTGGGCTCCGACAAACTATAATCTCGGTTATTGAAGCAATTGCAATTTATCATAACATCGGAAAGAGTCTACGTCGGAGCTAAAAAGCAAGTCCACATACTCAACTATCATTTATTCCTTCATAATTGCTAACACTCATGCAATACTTGTGGTTATGAAGTTTTAATCGGACACAGAGAAAGATAGGGGCTTATAGTTTTGCCCCACAACCTTTTACCTCAAGGGTAATGTCAACAATAATGGTTCATGCTCCCCTACATCCAATTAGATATATATATCATGTTCTTTCCAACATGCTGAGCTTGCCAAAGGATAAAATGAAAAAGAAAAGGTGAAGAACGCCATGACTCTTGCATAAGGTAGAAGATAATAATAATGGATAGGCCCTTCGCAGAGGGAAGCAGAGGTTGCCATGCGCTTTTATGGTTGGATGCATAAAATCTCAATGCGAAAGAACGTCACTTTATATTGCCCCTTGTGATATGAACCTTTATTATGCAGTCTATCGCTTTTATTACTTCCACATCACAAGATCGTATAAAGCTTATTTCTCCCACACCAATCAATCATACATATTTAGAGCAATTTGTATTGCTTTGCACCGATGACAACTTACTTGAAGAATCTTACTCAATCCATAGGTAGATATGGTGGACTCTCATGGCAAAACTGGTTTAAGGGTATTTGGAAGCACAAGTAGTATTTCTACTTGGTGCTGAGAATTTGGCTAGCATGAGGGGGAAAGGCAAGCTCAACAAGTTAGAGGATCCATGACAACATACTTTATCTCAGATATAAGAAAGACATAACTCATTACGTTGTCTTCCTTGTCCAACATCAACTCTTTAGCATGTCATATTTTAATGAGTGCTCCCAATCATAAAAGATGTCAATGATAATATATCTATATGTGAAAACCTCTCTGTCCTTATTACTTCCTATTAATTGCAACAATGACCAAAGCTATGTCTGCCAACTCCCAACAACTTTTAATCATCATACTCTTTCTATGTGAAGTCATTACTCTCAATAAGATCAATATGAACTTTTTGTTTCTTTTTATTCTTTTTCTCTTTTCTTTTATTCACCCATGATCATGGCAAAATAATCAAGCCCTTGACTCAACACTAATCTTTATTATATATAGCTCACGGACTCGATTACGAAGACAGATCATAAAGCAAAACTCAAGACTAGATCATGCCATAAACTTTATTCTACTAGATCAAGATACTACTAATAGGATCGAACTAAGAAAAACGATAAAGATAGGAGTTGTGATTGTGATACGATGCCGGGGCACCTCCCCCAAGCTTGGCAGTTGCCAAGGGGAGTGCCCATACCCATGTGATTATGTCTCTTTTGTCGGTGAAGAAGAAGGTGGAGGTGACGGATAATCGCACATCGAGCGTAAGAGGTCCTCCAGCTTGCGAATAATGCCCATGAGTGCGACAATATGCTCCTTCAACAAAATATTTTCTTGTGTGAGATACTTGTTTTGTATATGAGCTAACTCAATCATCTTGAAAGCTTCGATCTCAGTTGGGGTAAGAAGGTTATGATCAAGTTGAAGGATGTCTTTTGTTGCCGGAGCTTGATCCTCCGTGGCCTTCTTGATCCTTTCATCCTTGTTGACCCTCGTGGGTTCTTCCCTCTTCAGATCTATCTTCATTAGCCAAGCATCGTTGTCACCATTGTTGGAGGAGGGAGACGATATGATGCCTAGCCTGGAAAACCCTGACAGAAAACAGCTCGAAACAAGAACAGAGGAGGTTTGCGTGATACGGGAGTCAAAACCTTCGGGAGAATATATAATGAATTTTTACCGACCAAAATACGTATCGTGCAAGAAAACGGAGTTCGGAGGGCACACGAGGTAGGGGGCGCGCCCACCACCCTCGTGGGGCCCTCGTGTCCTTCCCGAACTGCTACTTATTTTTCTAAATATTCCAAAACAGAGAGATATTGCCTTAAAATTGTTTTGGAGTCAGTTTACTTACCGTACCACATACCTATTCCTTTTCGGAGTCCGAAACGTTCTGAAAAGTGCCCCTTATGTATTCCTCCGGGGTTATGGTTTGAATAATATTGGTTTCAACATTTATGGGATTACCTGAGATATAATGTTTGATTCTTTGACTGTTTACCACCTTCGGATTTGTGCCTTCAAAGTTGTTGATTTTTATGGCACCGGAACGATAGACCTCCTCGATAACATAGGGGCCTTCCCATTTAGAGAGAAGTTTTCCTACAAAAAGTCTTAAACGAAAGTTGTATAGCAATACATAATCACCTACATTAAACTCACGCTTTTGTATCCTTTTGTCATGCCATCTTTTAACTTTTTCTTTAAACAACTTGGCATTTTCATAAGCTTGGGTTCTCCGTTCATCAAGTGAGCTAATATCAAATAACCTCTTCTCACCGGCAAGTTTAAAATCATAGTTGAGCTCTTTAATAGCCCAATATGCCTTGTGTTCTAGTTCGAGAGGTAAGTGACATGCTTTCCCATAAACCATTTTATACGGAGACATACCCATAGGATTTTTGTATGCAGTTCTATAAGCCCATAATGCATCATCAAGTTTCTTAGACCAATTCTTTCTAGACCTATTAACAGTCTTTTGCAAAATTAATTTGAGCTCTCTATTGCTCAATTCTACTTGACCACTAGACTGTGGGTGATAAGGAGATGCAATTCTATGATTAACATCATACTTAGCAAGCATTTTACGGAAGGCACCATGAATAAAGTGTGAACCACCATCAGTCATTAAATATCTAGGGACTCCAAACCTCGGAAAAATAACTTCTTTAAGCATTTTAATAGAAGTGTTATGATCAGCACTACTAGTTGGAATAGCTTCTACCCACTTAGTAATGTAATCAACAGCAACTAGAATATGTGTGTATCCATTAGAGGCAGGAAAAGGTCCCATATAATCAAAGCCCCAAACATCAAACAGTTCAATAACAAGAGAATAATTCATAGGCATTTCTTGACGTCTACTAATATTACCAATTCTTTGACATTCATCACAAGACAAGACAAACTTACGGGCATCCTTGAAGAGAGTAGGCCAATAAAAACCAGATTGCAATACCTTATGTGCAGTTCTATCTCCAGCGTGGTGTCCTCCATAAGTCTCGGGATGACCCTTGCATAGGATCTGTTCCTGTTCATGCTCAGGTACACAACGTCTAATAACACCATCTACTCCTTCTTTATAAAGATGTGGGTCATCCCAAAAGTAATGTCTCAAGTGATAGAAAAACTTTTTCTTTTGCTGGTATGTGAAGCTAGGTGGTATAAACTTAGCAACAATATAATTAGCATAATCAGCAAACCATGGAGTACTACGAGAAGTACTTATAACATTTAATTGTCCATTAGGAAAGTCATCATTAATAGGTAGTGGGTCATCAAGAACATTCTCTAACCTAGACAAGTTGTCTGCAACGGGGTTCTCAACTCCCTTTCTATCAACAATATTCAAATCAAATTCTTGTAGCAAGAGAACCCATCTAATAAGTCTAGGTTTAGCATCTTTCTTTTCCATAAGGTATTTAATAGCAGCATGATCAGTGTGAATAATTACCTTAGAATCAACAATATAAGATCTGAACTTATCACAAGCAAATACAACTGCTAAAAGCTCTTTTTCAGTAGTAGCATAATTTCTTTGAGCATTGTCTAGAGTCTTACTAGCATAATGAATAACATTTAATTTCTTGTCAACTCTTTGCCCTAGCACAGCACCTACAGCATAATCACTAGCATCACACATAATTTCAAAGGGTAAATTCCAATCAGGTGGCTGAACAACAGGTGCAGAGACTAATGATTTCTTAAGTATTTCAAATGCTTCTACACAATCATTATCAAAGACAAATGGTATATCTTTTTGCAATAAATTAGTCAGAGGCCGAGAGATTTTTCATAAGTCCTTAATGAACCTCCTATAAAAACTGGCATGACCAAGGAAACTTCTTATACCTTTGATGTCCTTGGGACATGGCATCTTTTCAATAGCATCAACCTTGGCTTTATCAACTTCAATACCTCTTTCAGAAACTTTGTGCCCCAAGACAATACCTTAATTAACCATAAAGTGGCACTTTTCCCAATTCAAGACAAGATTAGTTTCTTCACATCTCTGCAAAACTCGATCAAGCTTGCTCAAGCAATCATCAAAAGAGGAACCATAGACGGAAAAGTTGTCCATGAAAACCTCACAAATCTTTTCACAAAAGTCAGAGAATATAGCCATCATGCATCTTTGAAAGGTAGCAGGTGCATTACATAGACCAAAAGGCATACGTCTATAAGCAAAAGTACCAAAAGGGCATGTAAAAGTAGTCTTTGATTGATCTCTAGCCGACATAGGTATTTGAGAGAAACCAGAATAACCATCTAGAAAGCAATAGTGTGTATGTTTGCATAATCTTTCTAGCATTTGATCGATAAAAGGTAAGGGGTAATGATCTTTCTTAGTAGCTTTATTTAATTTTCGGAAATCAATTACCATCCTATAACCTGTGATAATTCTTTGTGGAATCAATTCATCGTTATCATTAGGAACAACAGTAATACCTCCCTTCTTAGGGACACAATGGACAGGACTTACCCACTCACTATCAGCAACAGGATAAATTATACCTGCCTCCAGAAGCTTGAGTATTTCTTTTCTTACCACTTCTTTCATTTTAGGATTCAGACATCGTTGAGGATCACGAACTGGTTTGGCATCTGCTTCCAAATTTATTTTATGTTGACATAGAGTGGGACTAATGCCCTTAAGATCATCAAGAGTATATCCAATAGCAGCATGATGCTTCTTCAGAGTTTTCAATAATCTTTCTTCTTCATGCTCTGAAAGGTTAGCACTAATAATAACAGGGTATATCTTCTTTTCATCAAGATAAGCATATTTAAGATTATCAGGCAAAGGTTTAAGCTCAAACACGGGATCACCCTTGGGTGGAGGAGGATCCCCTAAAATTTCAAAAGGGCAAATTGTGTTGCAGAACAGGTTCCTGTTTAAAGAATACTTCATCTATTTCCCTTCTTTCATTCATGAACATATCATTTTCATGGTCTAGCAAATAGTGTTCTAAAGGATCACTAGGAGGTACGACAATAGAAGCAAGACCAATAATTTCATCCTTACTAGGTAATTCTTCCTCATGATGTTGTTTACTAAATTTAGAGAAATTAAACTCATGAACCATATCATCCAAGCCAACAGTAACAACATTCTTTGTGCAATATATGGTAGCATTGACAATATTTAAGAAGGGTCTACAAAATATAATGGGACAAAAGTTATCTTGTGGAGAAGTAAGAACAAGAAAATCTGCAGGATATTTAGTTTTCCCACACAAGACTTCAACATCTCTAACAATTCCCATCGCTGAAATAGTATCTCTATTGGCAAGTTTAATTGTGACATCAATTTCTTCTAACTCAACAGGTGCAATGTCATGCATAATTTCTTTATACAAGTCATAAGGTATAACACTAGCACTAGCACCCATATCACATAAGCCATGATAACAATGATCTCCTATTTTAACGGAAATAACAGGCACGCTGTCACATCCCTAGTTCTGGTATGACCTAGGCTAGCCTTCATGTGTGCATCATGTTTAAATTTCATTTAAATTTGAAATGGGGATTTGTGAAACCCTTAGAAATTATTTCTGGAAATAACCCAGATAAAAATTGCTCCAAAAGGGTCCAAGAAAATGTTCATGTTGCTCTCTGAAAATATTGGTCAGAGTTAAAATTCTAACAAATATTTTCAGGAGCTCATAAATATTTATTCTGGACATTTGGAGTTAATCCAGTAATTATTTGCGTTGCATAAATATTTATATATATATAATATTGTCCAATAATTCTGAATTTTGGTGAGGGGCTTTGGAATAATCCTTTAGGCCCCTGCAAAAATTGTCAGAAGAAAATAAATTGATTTAGTATTTTTTTATTAAATCAAACAAATGTCAGAAAAATAGAAAAGAAAACAGATAAAGGAAAAAGCTCACCTGGCCTTACCTGTCTGGCAGCCCAGCTGGCGGCCCAGCTCCTGCGCCGGACCAGCACTATTGGCCCAGGCCAAGTCATCGCCTACCTCCTGCCAGGAGGACGGCGCGCGTGTGCTCGCCGCGCGCGGGCATGCGCCGGCCACCTCCTGCTTCCCCGCTCGCTGCTGGAGGCCCTCGACGACGCCACGCACCCCCCTCGGCCCTCTCTCACTCCCTCGAGCTCTCTCCTCTCCCATGGTGCTTCCTCTCCCATTTGCCCGAGCGCGCCCGCCGCCGCCGCTTGCTGCTACCGCAGCCACCGCCTCCCCCTCGCTTCTCCGACGTGCCCATGACCTCCGCCTCGACGCCCTCGTCCTCCTCGTAGACTCGCTCGACGCCGGACGCCCCAAAACGCCGCCCCCGACCTCGTCTTCATCGTTCGGCCGCCGAGACCGCCGGCGACCTCCCATCTTCATCAGCTCCTCCCCGACCTCGCCGACCCGCTTGTCGTGACCGTGGTGAGCTACTGGCCGTTCCTCCCTTGCCGTTCTCTTCCTCGCGTGCCGTAGCGACCGCTCCAAGCTTGATCGCACCCGCCGCCGCTTGCGCCCGCCGCCGACGTGGCCCCGGCAACCAAATGGCCCGGGCGTCGTGTCCAACATGCTTGCCGCCTCGCGTAGCTGCGATAGGTGCCATGAACGCGCTACCACGGCCACTGCAGCCCCGTAGCCACAAACTCCCGAACGCCGACGCCGCCTCGAGCTTGTTTCCGGCGAGCTCCGGCCGTCCCCGCTGCTGCTGCATGCCGCCCTGGATGCGGGAGAGCCCCAGCTCCCCGCGCGTGCCCTCCGCTGCTCGATTGGGCGCCGGAGGAGCAATCCCGCGCCCTCCGCCGCGTCTGCTGCCGCCGGCGGCTAAATGCCGGCGCGTTAGCCCCAGTTGACCAGGGGGTTTGACATCCCCTAGCTCAATGACAGGTGGGGCCGCCCTACTAACTAACCTAGATTAGGATTAACTAATCCTAGCTAAATTAGCTTAGCTACTGACATGTGGGCCCATGCCCCACTGACACTTTAGTTAGGATTAAATTAGCACTAACAGTCTCTGTTAATTAACCTAGTCACTGACCGATGGGTCCCAGCGTCAGGTTTGACCTGGGCTGACGATGTTGACTTGATGACATCATTCTGATGTCATGCTGACGCAATAATGATTTTTCTAGAGTTTAAATAATTCAGAGAATTCCAGAAATTGATATAAACTTCAAAAATTCATAGAAATTCAACCGTAGATCAGATTGAAATAATTTATATATGAAAAATTATCAGAAAAATTCAATCTTTCCATCTATACCACTTTCATGCATGTTCAACCAACTTATACCCACTGTATAAGTGAAAACATGATAATGGCATTTTACATGCTAAATATGGGGTTTGCATATGAACCCTTGGTCCATATGGACTTCATTTAAATTGTTGCTAGATGCATTAGTGCAAATCATAACATTATTACCTTGTTCATGCATCATAATACTGCATATGTTTGTGTCTTGATTTCCAACACCGTTCCTTCTCGATAGGTCCTGCTCCGGAAAGTGTTCGAGAGTATCTATCAGTGGAGCAGTGCCCCCCTGTTGATCTACCAGGCAAGCAACCCCCCCTTGTTCATTCCGATACAATCCCACTCTCTCGCTCCTGCTCTCTTTTATTGCATTAGGACAACAATGATTCAACTGCTACTTTATGCTGCGGTAGTTGAACCCAATCCTCTGCATGACCTGTCATTGCCACAGTAAATAGTTGAAACCCACTAGCATGTGTAGGAGTTGATTGAGCCATGTGGTGTTCCTACCATGCCATGCCTGCTATTGCTTAGAGTTGTGTCAGGTCTGATTCATCGGGAATGAATGGGAGTGCTATGATATGTTCTGGTGCTGAGAGTTAAGCGTGTGAACATGATTTGGTAAAGGTAGCGGTGAGAGGCCATGTAGGAGTACATGGTGGGTTGTCTCATTGGGACCGTCCTTAAGAACTGAGTTCTGTGTAAGTTGTCCAATGACTAGCTACTACCACACATTGGGCTCCGGGCGCTCCCAGCTCTCTCGACTTATTAACCGCCTTGATCTCTGTCCAGGAGTTGCAAATAGTTTCTGGTGTTTTTAGGTAGTGCTATTCTTCTACCGAGTGGCACCCGGCAGGGTGGGCTCGGGACAGACTAGGCACAGGTGGCATGGTGTACCAAGTGGCACCCGGATGGTGGGCTTGGGAACCCTGCTCACATCGTTTGGGGCCGTGAGCGACACCCCGGCTGGATCTCCTTGCGGGTGGAACCCAAATAGGTGCTAAACCTGGATTAGAGTCTTGCGTGGTTAGTTAGGTCGTGGCTGACACCCTCGCCAGGCTTCCGCTTGAAGGTTGCCGAGATACATGACGTGTACATGGTGATAAGTGGTGAGAGCGTGTGTGAAGAAGTACACCCCTGCAGGGTTATCATGATCTATTCGAATAGCCGTGTCCTCGGTTATGGATTTCTTCGATGCTTACGTGGTACATAGACAACTTAAAGTGGACACTCTAAAATGCTCAAGACAAGTGTGAGTGCTATGGATGGCCTTCTCGTAGGGAGACGAGGATGAATCCATAGTAGTGTATTGATGTGGTGATTAGTGGACTCCTGTGCGCTGCCTCATCTCAAAGAAGTTTCTCGTTGTCGTAGAACAGGATAGCCACTGAGTCAAAGCTGGCTTGCTGCAACTAAACCCCACATTACCTTCTTGATACAAATGCATATATGATAGGATCTGATGTAAGTCTTGCTGAGTGCCTTTGTACTCACGTTTGCTTTATTTATGTTTTGCAGATGAGACATCTGTCTTACTAGTAGTTCCGCTTGGACTTCGACGAGTAGCTTGTTACCTCAGCTATGATCTTGTACCCTTGGGAGGGTCTTGTAGATAGTCAGGCTTCTCAGCCCTTTTCTTTTGTAGTTGTCTGTACTCAGACATGTAATGCTTCCGTTGCTTGTATGCTCTGAATGATGGGTCATGTGACCCCTGTTTGTATTTATGCTATGTGGCTCTTCTGAGCCTTTATCTATATGAGTTTGTGTTATGTTGTGATGCCATGTTGTACAGCACATACTTGCATGTTATGCGTACGTGTGACGTGTATTGCTATGTGTGGGATCCGACAATCTAGTTGTTTATCCTTGGCAGTCTCTCTTATGGGGAAATGTAGTCTAGTGCTTCCTTGAGCCATAGTAGTCCGCTACAGCCCGGTTCACCGGAGTCCTGCTAGCCCAGCACTACTGCTCAGGACACTTGACTGGCCGGCATGTGTTTCACTTTGTTCCTGTGTCTGTCCCTTCGGGGAAATGTCACGCGGTGACAACCGGAGTCCTACCTAGCCTGCTACAGCACGGGTTCCCCGGAGTCCTGTTAGCCCAGTGCTACAGCCCGGATTCACACGCTGCTAACCGACACGCTCGATATGAATCATGTATGCCTGTTCCCATAGGTTAGTGCCGCTTTGGGTTCACGACTAGCCATGTCGGCCCGGGTTCTCTGTCATATAGATGCTAGCGACACAATCATATACGCGAGCCAAAAGGCACAAATGGTCCCGGGCCAGGGTAGGGCGACACCCATGGGGATACCGTGCGTGAGGCCGCAAAGTGATATGAGGTGTTACCGGCTAGATCGATGTGATTTGGAATCGGGGTCCCGACACACGCCTACCACAGGTCTATGTTTATCTTTATCACAAGGTTTAGCAATTCTAGCAGTTTCACCTTCGAACTGGATAACATGCCCATCAATATTATCAGACAAGAGATCTTTAACAATAGCAATATTAGGTTCTACTTTAACTTGCTCAGGAGGTGTATAAGTTCTAATATTGCTTTTACTAACACAGTTGAAGCTTTAGCTTGATCCTTTATTCTAACAGGGAAAGGTGGTTTCTCAACATAAGAAGTAGGAACAATAGGATCATTATAAGTGAAAGTCTTTTCTTCAACTTTAATAGGTGCAGCTACTTTTACTTCTATGGGAGGATGCTATTTAAACCACTTCTCCTTAGGGAGATCAACATAAGTAGCAAAAGATTCACAGAAAGAAGCTACTATCTCAGAGTCAAGTCCATATTTAGTGCTAAACTTACGGAAAATATCGGTATCCATAAAAGATTTAACACAATCAAACTTAGGTGTCATATCTGACTCCTTACCTTCGACGAGGTCCCAATCTTCAGAGTTGTGTTTACTTCTATCTAATAAATTCCATCTGAATTCAATAGTCTTCATCATAAAAGAGCCAGCACAAGAAGTATCGAGCATGGTGCGATTGTTTTCAGGAAGCCGAGCATAAAAACTTTGCATAATTATTTCTCTCGGGAGCTCATGATTGGGGCATGAATATAACATTGATTTAAGCCTCCCCAAGCTTTAGCGATGCTTTCTCCTTCGCGAGGCCATAAATTATATATATATAATTGTGATCACGATGAACAAGATGCATAGGGTAATACTTTTGATGAAATTCCAACTTCAATCTTTTATAGTCCCATGATCTCATATCATCACATAGCCTATATCATATCAATGCGTCTCCCTTCAAAGATAAAGGGAAGACCTTCTTCTTAGCAACATCATCGGGTATACCTACAAGCTTAAATAATCCACAAACTTCATCCACATATATTAAGTTCTCATCAGGATGCTTCGTTCCATCTCCTGTAAAAGGGTTAGCTAGCAGTTTTTCCATCATACCCGAAGGAAATTCAAAAGGAGTTTCATTTTCAATAGGTTCAGTAGGTTGAGGAGCAACTCTTTGCTCTATTGGACGAGGTGAAGATACCCCGAACAAGCCCCTCAGAGAATTACTTTCCATAGTAACAAGTGACAGTAAATTTCAGCACACTATATAAATTTTTCCTTACCAAATTCCACCTACCAAAGGCGCTACACTCCCCGGCAATGGCGCCAGAAAAGAGTCTTGATGACCCACAAGTATAGGGGATCTATCGTAGTCCTTTTGATAAGTAAGAGTGTCGAACCCAACGAGGAGCAGAAGGAAATGATAAGCGGTTTTCAGCAAGGTATTCTCTGGAAGTACTGAAATAAGTGGTAACAGATAGTTTTGTGATAAGGTAAATTGTAACGAGCAACAAGTAACAAAAGTAAATAAAGTGCAGCAAGGTGGCCCAATCCTTTTTGTAGCAAAGGACAAGCCGGAACAAACTCTTATAATAGGAAAAGCGCTCCTGAGGACACATGGGAATATCGTCAAGCTAGTTTTCATCACGTTCATATGATTCGCGTTCGGTACTTTGATAATTTGATATGTGGGTGGACCGGTGCTTGGGTGCTGTTCTTAATTGAACAAGCATCCCACTTATGATTAACCTCTATTGCAAGCATCTGCAACTACAACAAAAGTATTAAGGTAAACCTAACCATAGCATGAAACATGTGGATCCAAATCATCCCCTTACGAAGCAACGCATACACTAGGGTTTAAGCTTCTGTCACTCTAGCAACCCATCATCTACTTATTACTTCCCAATGCCTTCCTCTAGGCCCAAATAATGGTGAAGTGTTATGTAGTCGACGTTAACATAACACCACTAGAGGCTCGACAGCATACATCTTATCAAAATATCAAACGAATACCAAATTCACATGACTACTCATAGCAAGACTTCTCCCTTGTCCTCAGGAACAAACGTAATTACTCACAAAACATATTCATGTTCATAATCAGAGGGGTAATAATATGCATATAGGATCTGAACATATGATCTTCCACCAAATAAACAAACTAGCATCAACTACAAGGAGTAATCAACACTACTAGCAACCTACTAGCACCAATCACGGACTTTGAGACAAGAATTGGATACAAGAGATGAACTAGGGTTTGGAGATGCGATGGTGCTGGTGAAGATGTTGATGGAGATTTCCCTCTCCCGATGAGACGAGCGTTGGTGATGACGATGGTGATGATTTCCCCCTCCCGGAGGGAAGTATCCCCGGCAGAACAGCTCTGCCAGAGCTCTAGATTGGTTCCGCCAAGGTTCCACCTCGTGGCGGCGGAGTCCTGAACCGG
Organism: Triticum monococcum; assembly: GCA_034509565.1. Taxonomy (NCBI): domain Eukaryota; kingdom Viridiplantae; phylum Streptophyta; class Magnoliopsida; order Poales; family Poaceae; genus Triticum; species Triticum monococcum. The sequence goes on from CM067843.1 coordinate 485,791,073, forward strand.
AGCTACCACCTCCATAACCCGGCCCATGAAAACCACCTCCTGAACCATCAGGCGGGCCATTGTCGTACTGAAACATATTAGAGTTCTTGAACTCTCGCATTATATAACAGTCCTTCCAAAGATGTGACGCTGGCTTCTCCTTTGATCCATGCTTTGGACAAGGTTGATTTAACAGGCGCTCCAGATTGGGGCCTGAACCTCTGCCCCTCTGGGGCTGCTTGCCCTTACGACGCTGACCGTTATCCTGAGCATTGGTGTTAGCAACAAAGTCCAAACTATTGTCGGCCTTGCGCTTACCATTATTCCCATGACCTGCCGGGTTATGCTGCTATCCCTTGTTGATGTTTTTCTTTCCTTTCCCCGGTTTGTCCTCCTCTGAGTCAGGGTCTTTCGTATTATCTGAATCGGCATATTTAACCAAAGCAGCCATAAGCGTTGACATATCATTGCAGTGACGTTTGAGCCTTCCTAACTTCTGTTTGAGCGGCAGAAACCGGTAATTGCCCTCCAACGTTAACACTGCGGTATCTGCATTGATGCGATCCGACGAATGCAGAATAGATGAGGCCCGTTTCACCCAATGGGTTGTAGACTCCCCATCCTCTTGGACACAAGCTGCCAGATCCACAATTGACATAGGTTGCTTACAAGTATCCTTAAAACTCTGGATAAACCGGTGCTTTAATTCGGCCCATGATCCGACAGAGTTAGCTGGCAAGCTCTTTAACCAAGTACGAGTTGTCCCCTCCAACATCATGGTGAAGTATTTAGCACACACCGCTTCATCCACATCTAACATCTCCATTGCCATCTCGTAGCTATCAACCCATGCCTCTGGTTGCAAATCAGTGGTGTAATTGGGTACCTTACAAGATCCCTTGAAATCCTTGGGTAGTCGTACATTATGTAAAGCGGGGGTGAGACATGGCACCCCTAAGGAACTGAAGACCACACCTGGCTCCACTGAAGCAGTAGGGCGAACCGGAGTAGGTTGACAAACTCCATGTAGAGCTGCTAAATCGGCCTCTCGACGTGCACGACCATGATCCACCACATCCTGCGCATTGGCACCTCCCCCGGCCGGGTTGTGCCCTCACGGCGAGTTACGGCGACGTGCACTGCTTGACACGGCCAGTTCATCCTCAGCGTGCCTGCTGTAGCTCCGGCTCGGGCGGGGGGTGGAATGAATCCTTTCACAACTATGCTAATAAGCCTGCTGCTGGTTTAAAGCTATTTGAAGGAGCTCTCTGGCCCGTCGTGCCTCAATCGCAACCGGTGACTCGCCGTCGGTTGGGAGGGCTGCCAATCGTGAAGTGGTAGCCACAATGTTGTCCAACGGGTTGGAGTAATGCCCCGGGGGGGTCGGAACATACTGCAGCACAATGTTGTTTTGGCAAGGCTGGTCCTGTTGGGTAACGTAGTAATTTCAGAAATTTCCCTACGCGCACGCAAGATCATGGTGATGCATAGCAACAAGAGGGGAGAGTGTTGTCTACGTACCCTCGTAGACCGAAGCGGAAGCGTTGACGCAACATAGAGGAAGTAGTCGTACGTCTTCCCGATCCGACAGATCCAAGCACCGTTACTCCGGCACCTCCGAGTTCTTAGCACACGTACAGCTCGATGATGCTCCTCGGGCTCCGATCCAGCAAAGCTTCGGGGATGAGTTCCGTCAGCACAACGACGTGGCGACGATGATGATGTTCTACCGACGCAGGGCTTCGCCTAAGCACTACAACGATATGATCGAGGTGGAATATGGTGGCAGGGGGCACCGCACACGGCTAAGGAACGATCACGTGGATCAACTTGTGTGTTCTAGGGTGCCCCCCTGCCCCCGTATATAAAGGAGCAAGGGGGCGGCCGGCCGGCCCTATGGGGCGCGTCAAGGGGAGGGGGAGTCCTCCTCCTAGTGGGAGTAGGACTCCCCTTTCCTAGTCCAACTAGGAGACTTGAGGGGGAAGGAAAGAGAGGGAGAGGGAGAGGGAAAGGGGGCCCGCGCCCCCCCTCCTAGTCCAATTCGGACTCCCCATGAGGGGGGCGCGCCACCTCTTGGGCTGCTGCCCTCTCTCTCCCCTCAGGCCCAATAAGGCCCATTACTTCCCTGGGGGGTTCCGGTAACCCCTCCGGCACTCCAGTTTTATCCGAAATCACCCGGTTACGTTGTGACATTTGGTAGCACACAAAGTGTTCCTTCGGAAAACGGGAGTTGCATAATCTCATAGTTATAGGAACATGTATAAGTCATGAAGAAAGCAATAGCAACATACTAAACGATCGAGTGCTAAGCTAATGGAATGGGTCATGTCAATCAGATCATTCAACTAATGATGTGACCTCGTTAATCAAATAACAACTCTTTGTTCATGGTTAGGAAACATAACCATCTTTGATTAACGAGCTAGTCAAGTAGAGGCATACTAGTCACACTCTGTTTGTCTATGTATTCACACATGTATTATGTTTCTGGTTAATACAATTCTAGCATGAATAATAATCATTTATCATGATGTAAGGAAATAAATAATGACTTTATTATTGCCTCTAGGGCATATTTCCTTCAGTCTCCCACTTGCACTAGAGTCAATAATCTAGATTACATAGTAATGATTCTAACACCCATGGAGCCTTGGTGCTGATCATGTTTTGCTCGTGGAAGAGGCTTAGTCAATGGGTCTGCAACATTCAGATCCGTATGTATCTTGCAAATCTCTATGTCTCCCACCCGGATTAGATCCCAGATGGTATTGAAGCATCTCTTGATGTGCTTGGTTCTCTTGTGAAATCTGGATTCCTTTGCCAAGGCAATTGCACCAGTATTGTCACAAAAGATTTTCATTGGACCCGATGCACTAGGTATGACACCTAGATCGGATATGAACTCCTTCATCCAGACTCCTTCGTTTGCTGCTTCCGAAGCAGCTATGTACTCCGCTTCACATGTAGATCCCGCCACAACGCTTTGTTTAGAACTGCACCAACTGACAGCTCCACCGTTTAATGTAAACACGTATCCGGTTTGCGATTTAGAATCGTTCGGATCAGTGTCAAAGCTTGCATCAACGTAACCATTTACGATGAGCTCTTTGTCACCTCCATATACGAGAAACATATCCTTAGTCCTTTTCAGGTATTTCAGGATGTTCTTGACCGCTGTCCAGTGATCCACTCCTGGATTACTTTGGTACCTCCCTGCTAAACTTATAGCAAGGCACACATCAGGTCTGGTACACAGCATTGCATACATGATAGAGCCTATGGCTGAGGCATAGGGAACATCTTTCATTTTCTCTCTATCTTCTGCAGTGGTCAGGCATTGAGTCTGACTCAACTTCACACCTTGTAACACAGGCAAGAACCCTTTCTTTGCTTGATCCATTTTGAACTTCTTCAAAATCTTGTCAAGGTATGTGCTTTGTGAAAGTCCAATTAAGCGTCTTGATGTATCTCTATAGATCTTTATGCCTAATATGTAAGCAGCTTCACCGAGGTCTTTCATTGAAAAACTCTTATTCAAGTATCCCTTTATGCTATCCAGAAATTCTATATCATTTCCAATCAGTAATATGTCATCCACATATAATATCAGAAATGCTACAGAGCTCCCACTCACTTTCTTGTAAATACAGGCTTCTCCGAAAGTCTGTACAAAACCAAATGCTTTGATCACACTATCAAAGCGTTTATTCCAACTCCGAGAGGCTTGCACCAGTCCATAAATGGAACGCTGGAGCTTGCACACTTTGTTAGCTCCTTTTGGATCGACAAAACCTTCTGGTTGCATCATATACAACTCTTCTTCCAGAAATCCATTCAGAAATGCAGTTTGACATCCATCTACCAAATTTCATAATCATAAAATGCGGCAATTGCTAACATGATTCGGACAGACTTAAGCATCGCTACGGGTGAGAAGGTCTCATCGTAGTCAACCCCTTGAACTTGTCGAAAACCTTTTGCGACAAGTCGAGCTTTGTAGACAGTAACATTACCGTCAGTGTCAGTCTTCTTCTTGAAGATCCATTTATTCTCAATTGCTTGCCGATCATCGGGCAAGTCAACCAAAGTCCATACTTTGTTCTCATACATGGATCCCATCTCAGATTTCATGGCTTCAAGCCATTTTGCGGAATCTGGGCTCACCATCGCTTCTTCATAGTTCGTAGGTTCATCATGATCTAGCAGCATGATTTCCAGAACAGGATTACCGTACCACTCTGGTGCGGATCTTCTTTGGTTGATCTACGAGGTTCAGTAGTATCTTGTTCTAAAGTTTCATGATCATTATCATTAGCTTCCTCACTAATTGGTGTAGGTGTCGCAGAAACAGTTTTCTGTGATGTACTATTTTCCAATAAGGGAGTAGGTACAGTTACCTCGTCAAGTTCTACTTTCCTCCCACTCACTTCTTTCGAGAGAAACTCCTTCTCTAGCAAGGATCCATTCTTAGCAACGAATGTATTGCCTTCGGATCTGTGATAGAAGGTGTACCCAACAGTCTCCTTCGGGTAACCTATGAAGACACATTTCTCCAATTTGGGTTCGAGCTTATCAGGTTGAAGCTTTTTCACATAAGCGTCGCAGCCCCAAACTTTAAGAAATGACAACTTTGGTTTCTTGCCAAACCATAGTTCATAAGGCGGCGTCTCAACGGATTTTGATGGTGCCCTATTTAACGTGAATGCGGCCGTCTCTAAATCATAACCCCAAAACGATAGCGGTAAATCAGTAAGAGACATCATAGATCGCACCATATCTAGTAAAGTACGATTACGACGTTCGGACACACCATTACGCTTTGGTGTTTCGGGTGGCGTGAGTTGCGAAACTATTCCACATTGTTTCAGATGTACAACTAACTCGTAACTCAAATATTCTCCTCCATGATCAGATCGTAGAAACTTTATTTTCTTGTTACGATGATTTTCAACTTCACTCTGAAATTCTTTGAACTTTTCAAATGTTTCAGACTTGTGTTTCATTAAGTAGATATACCCATATCTACTCAAATCATCTTTGAAGGTGAGAAAATAACGATATCCGCCACGAGCCTCAATATTCATCGGACCACATACATCGGTATGTATGATTTCCAACAAATCTGTTGCTCTCTCCATAGTGCCGGAGAACGGTGTTTTAGTCATCGTGCCCATGAGGCACGGTTCGCAAGTACCAAGTGATTCATAATCAATTGGTTCCAAAAAGTCCATCAGTATGGAGTTTCTTCATGCGCTTTACACCGATATGACCTAAACGGCAGTGCCACAAATAAGTTGCACTATCATTATCAACTCTGCATCTTTTGGTTTCAACATTATGAATATGTGTATCACTACTGTCGAGATTCATCAGAAATAGACCACTTTTCAAGGGTGCATGACCATAAAAGATATTACTCATATAAATAGAACAACCATTATTCTCTGATTTAAATGAATAACCGTCTCGCATCAAACAAGATCCAGATATAATGTTCATGCTTAACGCTGGCACCAAATAACAATTATTTAGGTCTAATACTAATCCCGAAGGTAGATGTAGAGGTAGCGTGCCGACCGCGAACACATCGACTTTGGAACCGTTTCCCACGCGCATCGTCACCTCGTCCTTTGCCAGTGTTCGCCTAATCCGTAGTCCCTGTTTCGAGTTGCAAATATTAGCAACAGAACCAGTATCAAATACCCAGGTGCTACTGCGAGCTCTAGTAAGGTACACATCAATAACATGTATATCACATATACCTTTGTTCACCTTGCCATCCTTCTTATCCGCCAAATACTTGGGGAAGTTCCGCTTCCGGTGACCAGTCTGCTTGCAGTAGAAGCACTCAGTTTCAGTCTCAGGTCCAGACTTGGGTTTCTTCTCTTGAGCAGCAACTTGCTTGCCGTTCTTCTTGAAGTTCCCCTTCTTCTTCCCTTTGCCCTTTTTCTTGAAACTAGTGGTCTTGTTGACCATCAACACTTGATGCTCCTTTTTGATTTCTACCTTCGGAGCTTTCAGCATTGCAAAGAGCTCGGGAATAGTCTTGTTCATCCCTTGCATATTATAGTTCATCACGAAGCTCTTGTAGCTTGGTGGCAGTGATTGGAGAATTCTGTCAATGACGCAATCATCTGGAAGATTAACTCCCATCTGAATCAAGTGATTATTATACCCAGACATTTTGAGTATATGCTCACTGACAGAACTGTTCTCCTCCATCTTGCAGCTATAGAACTTATTGCAGACTTCATATCTCTCAATCCGGGCATTTGCTTGAAATATTAACTTCAACTCCTGGAACATCTCATATGCTCCATGACGTTCAAAACGTCGTTGAAGTCTCGATTCTAAGCCGTAAAGCATGGCACACTGAACTATTGAGTAGTCATCAGCTTTGCTCTGCTAGACGTTCATAACATCTGGTGTTGCTCCAGCAGCAGGCCTGGCACCCAGCGGTGCTTCCAGGACGTAATTCTTCTGTGCAGCAATGAGGATAATCCTCAAGTTACGGACCCAGTCCGTGTAATTGCTACCATCATCTTTCAACTTTGCTTTCTCAAGGAATGCATTAAAATTCAACGGAACAACAGCACGGGCCATCTATCTACAATCAAACATACATAAGCAAGATACTATCAGGTACTAAGTTCATGATAAATTTAAGTTCAATTAATCATATTACTTAAGAACTCCCACTTAGATAGACATCCCTCTAATCCTCTAAGTGATCACGTGATCCAAATCAACTAAACCATAACCGATCATCACGTGAAATGGATTAGTTTTCAATGGTGAACATCATTATGTTGATCATATCTACTGTATGATTCACGCTCGACCTTTCGGTCTCCGTGTTCCGAGGCCATATCTGCATATGCTAGGCTCGTCAAGTTTAACCTGAGTATTCTGCGTGTGCAAAACTGGCTTGCACCCGTTGTAGATGGACGTAGAGCTTATCACACCCGATCATCACGTGGTGTCTGGGCACGACGAACTTTGGCAACGGTGCATACTCAGGGAGAACACTTCTTGATAATTTAGTGAGAGATCATCTTATAATGCTACCGTCAATCAAAGCAAGATAAGATGCATAAAAGATAAACATCACATGCAATCAATATAAGTGATATGATATGGCCATCATCATCTTGTGCTTGTGATCTCCATCTCCGAAGCACCGTCATGATCACCATTGTCACCGACTGTACACCTTGATCTCCATCGTAGCATCGTTGTTGTCTCGCCAATCTTATGCTTCCACGACTATCGCTACCTCTTAGTGATAAAGTAAAGCATTACATCGCGATTGCATTGCATACAATAAAGCGACAACCATATGGCTCCTGCCAGTTGCCGATAACTCGGTTATAAAACATGATCATCTCATACAATAAAATTTAGCATCATGTCTTGACCATATCACATCACAACATGCCCTGCAAAAACAAGTTAGACGTCCTCTACTTTGTTTGTTGCAAGTTTTACGTGGCTGCTACGGGCTTAAGCAAGAACCAATCTTACCTACGCATCAAAACCACAACGATAGTTTGTCAAGTTGATGCCGTTTTAACCTTCGCAAGGACCGGGCGTAGCCACACTCGGTTCAACTAAAGTTGGAGAAACAGTCACCCGCAAGCCACCTATGTGCAAAGCACGTCGGGAGAACCGGTCTCGCGTAAGCGTACGCGTAATGTCGGTCCGGGCCGCTTCATCCAACAATACCGCCGAACCAAAGTATGACGTGCTGGTAGGCAGTATGACTTATATCGCCCACAACTCACTTGTGTTCTACTCGTGCATATAACATCAAACCATAAAACCTAGGCTCTGATACCACTGTTGGGTAACGTAGTAATTTCAAAAATTTCCCTACGCACACGCAAGATCATGGTGATGCATAGCAACGAGAGGGGAGAGTGTTGTCTACGTACCCTCGTAGACCGAAGCGTAAGCGTTGACGCAACATAGAGGAAGTAGTCGTATGTCTTCCCGATCCGACCGATCAAAGCACCGTTACTCCAGCACCTCCGAGTTCTTAGCACACGTACAGCTCGATGACGCTCCCCGGGCTCCGATCCAGCAAAGCTTCGGGGATGAGTTCCGTCAGCACAACGGCGTGGTGACGATGATGATGTTCTACCGACGCAGGGCTTCGCCTAAGCACTACAACGATATGATCGAGGTGCAATATGGTGGCAGGGGGCACCGCACATGGCTAAGGAAGGATCACGTGGATCAACTTGTGTGTTCTAGGGTGCCCCCCTGCCCCCGTATATAAAGGAGCAAGGGGGAGGCCGGCCAGCCCTATGGGACGCGCCAAGGGGAGGGGGAGTCCTCCTCCTAGTGGGAGTAGGACTCCCCTTTCCTAGTCCAACTAGGAGACTTGAGGGGGAAGGAAAGAGAGGGAGAGGGAGAGGGAAAGGGGGCCCGCGCCCCCCTCCTAGTCCAATTCGGACTCCCCATGAGGGGGGGCGCGCCACCTCTTGGCTGCTGCCCTCTCTCTTCCCTCAGGCCCAATAAGGCCCATTACTTCCCCGGGGGGTTTCGGTAACCCCTCCGGCACTTCGGTTTTATCCGAAATCACCCGGTTACGTTGTGACGTTTGGTAGCACACAAAGTGTTCCTCCGGAAAAGGGAGTTGCATAATCTCATAGTTATAGGAACATGTATAAGTCATGAAGAAAGCAATAGCAACATACTAAACAATCGGGTGCTAAGCTAATGGAATGGGTCATGTCAATCAGATCATTCAACTAATGATGTGACCTCGTTAATCAAATAAAAACTCTTTGTTCATGGTTAGGAAACATAACCATCTTTGATTAATGAGCTAGTCAAGTAGAGGCATACTAGTGACACTCTGTTTGTCTATGTATTCACACATGTATTATGTTTCCGGTTAATACAATTCTAGCATGAATAATAATCATTTATCATGATGTAAGGAAATAAATAATAACTTTATTATTGCCTCTAGGGCATATTTCCTTCAATCTCCCACTTGCACTAGAGTAAATAATCTAGATTACACAGTAATGATTCTAACACCCATGGAGCCTTGGTGCTGATCATGCTTTGGTCGTGGAAGAGGCTTAGTCAACGGGTCTGCAACATTCAGATCCGTATGTATCTTGCAAATCTCTATGTGTCCCACCTGGACTAGATCCCGGATGGAATTGAAGCGTCTCTTGATGTGCTTGGTTCTCTTGTGAAATCTGGATTCCTTTGCCAAGGCAATTGCACCAGTATTGTCACAAAAGATTTTCATTGGACCCGATACACTAGGTATGACACCTAGATCGGATATGAACTCCTTCATCCAGACTCCTTCGTTTGCTGCTTGCGAAGCAGCTATGTACACCGCTTCACATGTAGATCCCGCCACAACGCTTTGTTTAGAACTGCACCAACTGACAGCTCCACCGTTTAATGTAAACACGTATCTGGTTTGCGATTTAGAATCGTCCGGATCAGTGTCAAAGCTTGCATCAACGTAACCGTTTACGATGAGCTCTTTGTCACCTCCATATACGAGAAACATATCCTTAGTCCTTTTCAGGTATTTCAGGATGTTCTTGACCGTTGTCCAGTGATGCACTCCTGGATTACTTTGGTACCTCCCTGCTAAACTTATAGCAAGGCGCACATCAGGTCTGGTACACAACATTGCATACATGATAGAGCCTATGGCTGAAGCATAGGGAACATCTTTCATTTTCTCTCTATCTTCTGCAGTGGTCGGGCATTGAGTCCGACTCAACTTCACACCTTGTTACACAGGCAAGAACCCTTTCTTTGCTTGATCCATTTTGAACTTCTTCAAAATCTTGTCAAGGTATGTGCTTTGTGAAAGTCCAATTAAGCGTCTTGATGTATCTCTATAGATCTTTATGCCTAATATGTAAGCAGCTTCACCGAGGTCTTTCATTGAGAAACCCTTATTCAAGTATCCCTTTATGCTATCCAGAAATTCTATATCATTTCCAATCAGTAATATGTCATCCACATATAATATCAGAAATGCTACAGAGCTCCCACTCACTTTCTTGTAAATACAGGCTTCTCCGAAAGTCTGTACAAAACCAAATGCTTTGATCACACTATCAAAGCGTTTATTCCAACTCCGAGAGGCTTGCACCAGTCCATAAATGGATCGCTGGAGCTTGCACACTTTGTTAGCTCCTTTTGGATCGACAAAACCTTCTGGTTGCATCATATACAACTCTTCTTCTAGAAATCCATTCAGAAATGCAGTTTTGACATCCATCTACCAAATTTCATAATCATAAAATGCGGCAATTGCTAACATGATTCGGACAGACTTAAGCATCTCTACGGGTGAGAAGGTCTCATCGTAGTCAACCCCTTGAACTTTTCAAAAACCTTTTGCGACAAGTCGAGCTTTGTAGACAATAACATTACCGTCAGCATCAGTCTTCTTCTTGAAGATCCATTTATTCGCAATTGCTTGCCGATCATCGGGCAAGTCAACCAAAGTCCATACTTTGTTCTCATACATGGATCCCATCTCAGATTTCATGGCTTCAAGCCATTTTGCGGAGTCTGGGCTCACCATCGCTTCTTCATAGTTCGTAGGTTCATCATGATCTAGCAGCATGATTTCCAGAATAGGATTACCGTACCACTCTGGTGCGGATCTTACTCTGGTTGATCTACGAGGTTCAGTAGTATCTTGTTCTGAAGTTTCATGATCATTATCATTAGCTTCCTCACTAATTGGTGTAGGTGAAGGAAATATGCCCTAGAGGCAATAATAAAGTTATTATTTATTTCCTTATATCATGATAAATGTTTATTATTCATGCTAGAATTGTATTAACCGGAAACATAATACATGTGTGAATACATAGACAAACAGAGTGTCACTAGTATGCCTCTACTTGACTAGCTCGTTAATCAAAGATGGTTATGTTTCCTAACCATGGACAAAAGAGTTGTTATTTGATTAACGAGGTCACATCATTAGTTGAATGATCTGATTGACATGACCCATTCCATTAGCTTAGCACCCGATCGTTTAGTATGTTGCTATTGCTTTCTTCATGACTTATACATGTTCCTATAACTATGAGATTATGCAACTCCCGTTTACCGGAGGAACACTTTGGGTACTACTAAACGTCACAACGTAACTGGGTGATTATAAAGTAGTACTACAGGTGTCTCCAATGGTAGATGTTGGGTTGGCGTATTTTGAGATTAGGGTTTGTCACTCCAATTGTCGGAGAGGTATCTCTGGGCCCTCTCGGTAATAGACATCACATAAGCCTTGCAAGCATAATAACTAAGATGTTAGTTATGAGATGATGTATTACAGAACGAGTAAAGAGACTTGCCAGTGACGAGATTGAACTAGGTATTGGATACCGACGATCGAATCTCGGGCAAGTAACATACCGATGACAAAGGGAACAACGTATGTTGTTATGCGGTCTGACCGATAAAGATCTTCGTAGAATATGTAGGAACCAATATGGGCATCTAGGTCCCGCTATTGGTTATTGACCGGAGACGTGTCTCGGTCATGTCTACATTGTTCTCGAACCGTAGGGTCCGCACGCTTAACGTTACGATGACAGTTATTATGAGTTTATGCATTTTGATGTACCGAAGGTTGTTCGGAGTCCCGGATGAGATCACGGACATGACGAGGAGTCTCGAAATGGTCGAGACGTAAAGATTGATATATTGGAAGCCTATGTTTGGACATCGGAAGTGTTCCGGGTGAAATCGGGATTTTACCGGATTACCGGGAGGGTTACCGGAACCCCCCGGGAGCCAAATGGGCCAACATGGGCCTTAGTGGAAAGGTGAGAGGGCAGCCCACATAGGGCTGCGCCTCCCCCCCTCTCCCTAGTCCTATTAGGACTAGGAGAGGGGCCGGCCACCTCTCTCTCTCTCTCCCCTTTAAGGATTCCTAGTTGGACTAGGATTGGAGGGGGGAGTCCTACTCCCGGTAGGAGTAGGACTCCTCCTGCGCCTCCCTCTCTTTGGCCGGCCAGCCCCCCTCCCTCCAACCTTTATATACGGGGGTAGGGGACACCCCAAGACACACAAGTTGATCCTTGAGATCGTTCCTTAGCCGTGTGCGGTGCCCCCTGCCACCAAATTCCACCTCGATCATACCGTTGTAGTGCTTAGGCGAAGCCCTGCGTCGGTAGTACATCAAGATCGTCACCACGCCATCGTGCTGACGGAACTCTTCCTCGACGCTTTGCTGGATCGGAGCCCGAGGATCGTCATCGAGCTGAACGTGTGCTAAGAACTCGGAGGTGCCGGAGTAACGGTGCTTGGATCGGTCGGATCGGGAAGAAGACGTACGACTACTTCCTCTACGTTGTGTGATCGCTTCCGCAGTCGGTCTGCGTTGGTACGTAGACAACACTCTCCCCCTCGTTGTTATGCATCACCATGATCTTGCGTGTGCGTAGGAAATTTTTCGAAATTACTATGTTCCCCAACAGTGGCATCCGAGCCTAGGTTTTATGGTTTGATGTTATTTGCACGAGTAGAACACAAGTGAATTGTGGGCGATACAAGTCATACTGCCTACCAGCATGTCATACTTTGGTTCGGCGGTATTGTTGGACGAGACAATCCGGACCAACCTTACGCGTACTCTTACGCGAGACCGGTTCCCTCGACGTGCTTTGCACATAGATGGCTTGCGGAAGACTGTCTCTCCAACTTTAGTTGAACCAAGTGTGACTACGCCCGGTCCTTGAGAAGGTTAAAACGGAGTCTATTTGACGAACTATCGTTGTGGTTTTGATGCGTAGGTGAGATGAGTTCTTACTTAAGCCCGTAGCAGCCACGTAAAACTTGCAACAACAAAGTAGAGGACGTCTAACTTGTTTTTGCAGGGCATGTTGTGATGTGATATGGTCGAGGCATGATGCTGATTTTATTGTATGAGATGATCATGTTTTGTAACCGAGTTATCGGCAACTGGCAGGAGCCATATGGTTGTCGCTTTATTGTATGCAATGCAATCGCGATGTAATGCTTTACTTTATTACTAAGCGGTAGTGATAGTCGTGGAAGCATAAGATTGGCGAGACGACAACGATGCTACGATGGAGATCAAGGTGTCGCGCCGGTGACGATGGTGATCATGACGGTGCTTCGGAGATGGAGATCGCAAGCACAAGATGATGATGACCATATCATATCACTTATATTGATTGCATGTGATGTTTATCCTTTTATGCATCTTATCTTGCTTTGATTGACGGTAGCATTATAAGATGATCTCTCACTAAATTATCAAGAAGTGTTCTCCCTGAGTATGCACCGTTGCAAAAGTTCTTCGTGCTGAGACACCACGTGATGATCGGGTGTGATAGGCTCTACGTTCAAATACAACGGGTGCAAAACAGTTGCACACGCAGAATACTCAGGTTAAACTTGACGAGCCTAGCATATGCAGATATGGCCTCGGAACACAGAGACCGAAAGGTCGAGCGTGAATCATATAGTAGATATGATCAACATGACGATGTTCACCATTGAAAACTACTCCATCTCACGTGATGATCGGTTATGGTTTAGTTGATTTGGATCACGTGATCACTTAGAGGATTAGAGGGATATCTATCTAAGTGGGAGTTCTTAAATAATATGATTAATTGAACTTAAATTTATCATGAACTTGGTCCTGGTAGTATTTTGCAAATTATGTTGTAGATCAATAGCTCGCGTTGTTGCTTCCCTGTGTTTATTTTGATATGTTCCTAGAGAAAATTGTATTGAAAGATGTTAGTAGCAATGATGCGGATTGGATCCATGATCTGAGGATTATCCTCATTGCTGCACAGAAGAATTATGTCCTTGATGCACCGCTAGGTGACAGACCTATTGCAGGAGCAGATGCAGACCTTATGAATGTTTGGCTAGCTCAATATGATGACTACTTGATAGTTTAGTGCACCATACTTAACAGCTTAGAATCGGGACTTCAAAGACGTTTTGAACGTCATGGACCATATGAGATGTTCCAGGAGTTGAAGTTAATATTTCAAGCAAATACCCGAGTTGAGAGATATGAAGTCTCCAACAAGTTCTATAGCTAAAAGATGGAGGAGAATCGCTCAACTAGTGAGCATGTGCTCAGATTGTCTGGGTACTACAATCGCTTGAATCAAGTGGGAGTTAATCTTCCAGATAAGATAGTGATTGACAGAATTCTCTAGTCACCATCACTAAGTTAGTAGAACTTCGTGATGAACTATAATATGCAAGGGATAACGGAGAAAACTCCCAAGCTCTTCGTGATGCTGAAATCAACGAAGGTAGAAATCAAAGAAAAACATCAAGTGTTGATGGTTGACAAGACCACTAGTTTCAAGAAAAAGGGCAAAGGAAAGAAGGGGAACTTCAAGAAGAACGGCAAGCAAGTTGTTGCTCAAGTGAAGAAGCCCAAGTCTGATCCTAAGCCTGAGACTAAGTGCTTCTACTGCAAAGGGACTGGTCACTGGAAGCGGAACTACCCCAAGTGATTGGCGGATAAGAAGGATGGCAAAGTGAACATAAGTATATTTGATATACATGTTATTGATGTGTACTTTACTAGTGTTTATAGCAAACCCTCAGTATTTGATACTAGTTCAATTGCTAAGATTAGTAACTCGAAACGGGAGTTGCAGAATAAACAGAGACTAGTTAAGGGTGAAGTGACGATGTGTGTAGTTCCAAGATTGATATGATCATCATCACACACTCACTATAATTTCGGGATTAGTGTTGAACCTAAATAAGTGTTATTTGGTGTTTGCGTTGAGCATGAATATGATTTGATCATGTTCATTGTAATACAGTTATTCATTTGAGTAAAAGAATAAATTGTTGTTCTGTTTACATGAATAAAACCTTATATGGTTACACACCCAATGAAAATAGTTCGTTGGATCTCGATCGTAGTAATACACATAATCATAATATTGAAACCAAAAGATGCAAAGTTAATAATGATAGTGCAACTTATTTGTGGCACTGATGTTTAGGTCATATTGGTGTAAAGCGCATGAAGAAACTCCATGCTGATGGGCTTTTGGAATCACTTGATTGTGAATCAGTTGATGCTTGCGAACCATGCCTCATGGGCAAGATGACTAAAACTCTGTTCTTCGGAACAATGGAGCGAGCAACAGATTTGTGGAAATCATACATACTGATGTATGTGGTCCGATGAATATTGAGGCTCGCGACAGGTATCATTATTTACTGATCTTCACAGATGACTTGAGCAGATATGAGGATATCTACTTGATGAAACATAAGTCTGAAACATTTGAACAGTTCAAAGAATTTCAGAGTGAAGTGGAAAAACCATCGTGACAAGAAAATAAAAGTTTCTACGATATGATCGTAGAGGTAAAATATTTGAGTTACGAGTTTGGTCTTCAGTTAAAACAATGTGAAATAGTTTCACTACTCACGCCACCTGGAACACCACAGCATAATGGTGTGTCCGAACGTCATAACCGTACTTTATTGGATATAGTGCAATCTATGATGTTTCTTACCGATTTACCACTATCGTTTTGGGGTTATGCATTAGAGACAGCTGCATTCACGTTAAATAGGGCACCATCTAAATCCGTTGAGACGACACCGTGTGAACTATGGTTTGGCAAGAAACCTAAGCTGTCGTTTCTTAAAGTTTGGGGTTGCAATGCTTATATGAAAAAGTTTCATCCTGATAAGCTCAAACTCAAATCGGAGAAGTGCGTCTTCATAGAATATCCAAAGGAAACTATTGGATACACCTTCTATCACAGATCCGAAGGCAAGACTTTTTGTTGCTAAAATTCGGAAACTTTCTGGAGAAGGAGTTTCTCTCGAAAGAAGTGAGTGGGAGGAAAGTAGAACTTGATAAGGTAATTGTACCTTCTCCTTTATTGGAAAGTAGTTCATCACAGAAATCTGTTCTTGTGACTCCTACACCAATTAGTGAGGAAGCTAATGATAATGATCATGAAACTTCGGATCGAGTTACTACCGAATCTCGTAGGTAAACCAGAGTGAAATCCGCACCAGAGTGGTACGGTAATCCTGTTCTGGAGGTCATGTTACTTGACCATGACGAACCTACGAACTATGAGGAAGCGATGATGAGCCCAAATTCCGCGAAATGGTTTGAAGCCATGAAATCTGAGATATGATCCATGTATGAGAACAAAGTATGGACTTTGGTTGACTTGCCCGATGATCGGCAAGCCATAGAAAATAAATGGATCTTCAAGAGGAAGACGGACGCTGATAGTAGTGTTACTATCTACAAAGCTAGAATTGTCGCAAAAGGTTTTTGACAAGTTCAAGGTGTTGACTACGATGAGATTTTCTCACTCGTATCTATGCTTAAGTCTGTCCGAATCATGTTAGCAATTGCCGCATTTTATGAAATCTGGCAAATGGATAAACAAAACTGCATTCCTTAATGGATTTGCTAAAGAAGAGTTGTATACAATGCAACTAGAAGGTTTTGTCGATCTTAAAGGTGTTAACTAAATATGCAAGCTCCAGCGATCTATCTGTGGACTGGTGCAAACATCTCGGAGTTGGAATATACGCTTTGATGAGTTGATCAAAGCATATAGCTTTATACAGACTTGCAGTGAAGCTTGTATTTACGAGAAAGTGAGTGGGAGCACTACAGCATTTCTGATAAGTATATGTGAATGACATATTGTTGATCGGAAATAATGTAGAATTATTCTGTAAAGCATAAAAGGAGTGTTTGAAAGGAGTTTTTCAAAGAAAGACATCGGTAAAGCTGCTTACATATTGAGCTTCAAGATCTATAGAGATAGATCAAGACGCTTGATAAGTTTTTCAATAAGTACATACCTTGACAAGATTTTGAAGTAGTTCAAAATGGAACAGTCAAAGAAAAAGTTTCTTGCCTGTGTTACAAGGTGTGAAGTTGAGTAAAGACTCAAAGCCCGACCACGGCAGAAGATAGAAAGAGAATGAAAGTCATTCCCTATGCCTCATTCATAGGTTCTATAAAGTATGCCATGCTGTGTACCACATCTATTGTATACCCTGCACTGATTTGGCAAGGGAGTACAATAGTGATCTAGGAATAGATCACTGGACAGCGGTCAGAATTATCCTTAGTGAAATAAGGATATGTTTCTCGATTATGGACGTGACAAAAAGGTTCGTCGTAAAGGGTTACGTCGATGCAAGTTTTTGACACTGATCCAGATGAATCTAAAGTCTCAATCTGGATACATATTGAAAGTGGGAGCAATTAGCTAGAGTAGCTCCATGCAGAGCATTATGGACATAGAATTTTGCAAAATACTTACGGATCTGAATGTGACAGACCCGTTGACTAAAATTATCTCACAAGCAAAACATGATCACACCTTAGTACTCTTTGGGTGTTAATCACATAGAGATGTGAACTAGATTACTGACTCTAGTAAACCCTTTGAGTGTTGGTCACATGACGATGTGAGCTGTGGGTGTTAATCACATGGTGATGTGAACTATTGCTGCTAAATCACATGGCGATGTGAACTAGATTATTGACTCTAGTGCAAGTGGGAGACTGAAGGAAATATGCCCTAGAGGCAATAATAAAGTTATTATTTATTTCCTTATATCATGATAAATGTTTATTATTCATGCTAGAATTGTATTAACCGGAAACATAATACATGTGTGAATACATAGACAAACAGAGTGTCACTAGTATGCCTCTACTTGACTAGCTCGTTAATCAAAGATGGTTATGTTTCCTAACCATGGACAAAAGAGTTGTTATTTGATTAACGAGGTCACATCATTAGTTGAATGATCTGATTGACATGACCCATTCCATTAGCTTAGCACCCGATCGTTTAGTATGTTGCTATTGCTTTCTTCATGACTTATACATGTTCCTATAACTATGAGATTATGCAACTCCCGTTTACCGGAGGAACACTTTGGGTACTACCAAACGTCACAACGTAACTGGGTGATTATAAAGGAGTACTACAGGTGTCTCCAATGGTAGATGTTGGGTTGGCGTATTTCGAGATTAGGGTTTGTCACTCCAATTGTCGGAGAGGTATCTCTGGGCCCTCTCGGTAATACACATCACATAAGCCTTGCAAGCATAATAACTAAGATGTTAGTTATGAGATGATGTATTACGGAACGAGTAAAGAGACTTGCCAGTGACGAGATTGAACTAGGTATTGGATACCGACGATCGAATCTCGGGCAAGTAACATACCGATGACAAAGGGAACAACGTATGTTGTTATGCGGTCTGACCGATAAAGATCTTCATAGAATATGTAGGAACCAATATGGGCATCCAGGTCCCGCTATTGGTTATTGACCGGAGACGTGTCTCGGTCATGTCTACATTGTTCTCGAACCGTAGGGTCCGCACGCTTAACGTTACGATGACAGTTATTATGAGTTTATGCATTTTGATGTACCGAAGGTTGTTCGGAGTCCCGGATGAGATCACGGACATGACGAGGAGTCTCGAAATGGTCGAGACGTAAAGATTGATATATTGGAAGCCTATGTTTGGACATCGGAAGTGTTCCGGGTGAAATCGGGATTTTACCGGATTACCGGGAGGGTTACCGGAACCCCCCGGGAGCCAAATGGGCCAACATGGGCCTTAGTGGAAAGGTGAGAGGGCAGCCCACATAGGGCTGCGCCTCCCCCCTCTCCCTAGTCCTATTAGGACTAGGAGAGGGGCCGGCCACCTCTCTCTCTCCCCCCTTTAAGGATTCCTAGTTGGACTAGGATTGGAGGGGGGAGTCCTACTCCCGGTAGGAGTAGGACTCCTCCTGCGCCTCCCTCTCTTTGGCCGGACAGCCCCCCTCCCTCTAACCTTTATATACGGGGGAAGGGGACACCCCAAGACAAACAAGTTGATCCTTGAGATCGTTCCTTAGCCGTGTGCGGTGCCCCCTGCCACCAAATTCCACCTCGATCATACCGTTGTAGTGATTAGGCGAAGCCCTGCGTCGGTAGTACATCAAGATCGTCACCACGCCGTCGTGCTGACGGAACTCTTCCTCGACGCTTTGCTGGATCGGAGCGCGAGGATCGTCATCGAGCTGAACGTGTGCTAAGAACTCGGAGGTGCCGGAATAACGGTGCTTCGATCGGTCGGATCGGGAAGAAGACGTACGACTACTTCCTCTACGTTGTGTGATCGCTTCCGCAGTCGGTCTGCGTTGGTACGTAGACAACACTCTCCCCCTCGTTGCTATGCATCACCATGATCTTGCGTGTGCGTAGGAAAATTTTCGAAATTACAACGTTCCCCAACAGTAGGTGTCGCAGAAACAGTTTTCTGTGATGTACTATTTTCCAATAAGGGAGTAGGTACAGTTACCTCGTCAAGTTCTACTTTCCTCCCACTCACTTCTTTCAAGAGAAACTCCTTCTCTAGAAAGGATCCATTCTTAGAAACGAATGTCTTGCCTTCGGATCTGTGATAGAAGGTGTACCCAACAGTCTCCTTCGGGTAACCTATGAAGACACATTTCTCCGATTTGGGTTCGAGCTTATCAGGTTGAAGCTTTTTCACATAAGCATCGCAGCCCCAAACTTTAAGAAACGACAACTTTGGTTTCTTGCCAAACCATAGTTCATAAGGCATCGTCTCAACGGATTTTGATGGTGCCCTATTTAACGTGAATGCGGCCGTCTCTAAAGCATAACCCCAAAACGATAGCGGTAAATCAGTAAGAGACATCATAGATCGCACCATATCTAGTAAAGTATGATTACGACGTTCGGACACACCATTACGCTGTGGTGTTCCGGGTGGCGTGAGTTGCGAAACTATTCCGCATTGTTTCAGATGTACACCAACTTGTAACTCAAATATTCTCCTCCATGATCAGATCATAGAAACTTTATTTTCTTGTTACGATGATTTTCAACTTCACTCTGAAATTCTTTGAACTTTTCAAATGTTTCAGACTTGTGTTTCATTAAGTAGATATACCCATATCTGCTCAAATCATCTGTGATGGTGAGAAAATAACGATATCCGCCACAAGCCTCAATATTCATCGGACCACATACATCGGTATGTATGATTTCCAACAAATCTGTTGCTCTCTCCATAGTGCCGGAGAATGGTGTTTTAGTCATCTTGCCCATGAGGCACGGTTCGCAAGTACCAAGTGATTCATAATCAAGTGGTTCCAAAAGTCCATCAGTATGGAGTTTCTTCATGCGCTTTACACCGATATGACCTAAACGGCAGTGCCACAAATAAGTTGCACTATCATTATCAACTCTGCATCTTTTGGTTTCAACATTATGAATATGTGTATCACTACTGTCGAGATTCATCAGAAATAGACCACTTTTCAAGGGTGCATGACCATAAAATATATTACTCATATAAATAGAACAACCATTATTCTTTGATTTAAATGAATAGCCGTCTCGCATCAAACAAGATCCAGATATAATGTTCATGCTTAACGCTGGCACCAAATAACAATTATTTAGGTCTAATACTAATCCCGAAGGTATATGTAGAGGTAGCGTGCCGACCGCGATCACATCGACATTGGAACCGTTTCCCACGCGCATCGTCACCTCGTCCTTTGCTAGTGTTCGCCTAATCCGTAGTCCCTGTTTCGAGTTGCAAATATTAGCAACAGAACCAGTATCAAATACCCAGGTGCTACTGCGAGCTCTAGTAAGGTACACATCAATAACATGTATATCACATATACCTTTGTTCACCTTGCCATCCTTCTTATCCGCCAAATACTTGGGGCAGTTCCGCTTCCAGTGACCAGTCTGCTTGCAGTAGAAGCACTCAGTTTCAGGCTTAGGTCCAGACTTGGGTTTCTTCTCTTGAGCAGCAACTTGCTTGCCATTCTTCTTGAAGTTCCCCTTCTTCTTCCCTTTGCCCTTTTTCTTGAAACTAGTGGTCTTGTTGACCATCAACACTTGATGCTCCTTTTTGATTTCTACCTCTGCAGCTTTCAGCATTGCGAAGAGCTCGGGAATAGTCTTGTTCATCCCTTGCATATTATAGTTCATCACGAAGCTCTTGTAGCTTGGTGGCAGTGATTGGAGAATTCTGTCAATGATGCAATCATCTAGAAGATTAACTCCCATCTGAATCAAGTGATTATTATACCCAGGCATTTTGAGTATATGCTCACTGACAGAACTGTTCTCCTCCATCTTGCAGCTATAGAACTTATTGGAGACTTCATATCTCTCAATCCGGGCATTTACTTGAAATATTAACTTCAACTCCTGGAACATCTCATATGCTCCATGACGTTCAAAACGTCGTTGAAGTCCCGATTCTAAGCCGTAAAGCATGGCACACTGAACTATCGAGTAGTCATCAGCTTTGCTCTGCCAGACGTTCATAACATCTGGTGTTGCTCCAGCAGCAGGCCTGGCACCCAGCGGTGCTTCCAGGACGTAATTCTTCTGTGCAGCAATGAGGATAATCCTCAAGTTACGGACCCAGTCCGTGTAATTGCTACCATCATCTTTCAACTTTGCTTTCTCAAGGAACGCATTAAAATTCAACGGAACAACAGCACGGGCCATCTATCTACAATCAAACATACATAAGCAAGATACTGTCAGGTACTAAGTTCATGATAAATTTAAGTTCAATTAATCATATTACTTAAGAACTCCCACTTAGATAGACAGCCCTCTAATCCTCTAAGTGATCACGTGATCCAAATCAACTAAACCATAACCGATCATCACGTGAAATGGATTAGTTTTCAATGGTGAACATCATTATGTTGATCATATCTACTATATGATTCACGCTCGACCTTTCGGTCTCCGTGTTCCGAGGCCATATCTGCATACGCTAGGCTCGTCAAGTTTAACCTGAGTATTCTGCGTGTGCAAAACTGTCTTGCACCCGTTGTAGATGGACGTAGAGCTTATCACACCCGATCATCACGTGGTGTCTGGGCACGATGAACTTTGGCAACGGTGCATACTCAGGGAGAACACTTCTTGATAATTTAGTGAGAGATCATCTTATAATGCTACCGTCAATCAAAGCAAGATAAGATGCATAAAAGATAAACATCACATGCAATCAATATAAGTGATATGATATGGCCATCATCATCTTGTGCTTGTGATCTCCATCTCCAAAGCACCATCATGATCACCATCGTCACCGGCGCGACACCTTGATCTCCATCGTAGCATCGTTGTCGTCTCGCCAATCTTATGCTTCCATGACTATTGCTACCGCTTAGTGATAAAGTAAAGCATTACATCGCGATTGCATTGCATACAATAAAGCGACAACCATATGGCTCCTGCCAGTTGCCGATAACTCGGTTACAAAACATGATCATCTCATACAATAAAATTTAGCATCATGTCTTGACCATATCACATCACAACATGCCCTGCAAAAACAAGTTAGACGTCCTCTACTTTGTTTGTTGCAAGTTTTACGTGGCTGCTACGGGCTTAAGCAAGAACCAGTCTTACCTACGCATCAAAACCACAATGATAGTTTGTCAAGTTGATACCATTTTAACCTTCGCAAGGACCGGGCGTAGCCACACTCGGTTCAACTAAAGTTGGAGAAACAGTCACCCGCAAGCCACCTATGTGCAAAGCACGTCGGGAGAACCGGTCTCGCGTAAGCGTACGCGTAATGTCGGTCCGGGCCGCTTCATCCAACAATACCGCCGAACCAAAGTATGACATGCTGGTAGGCAGTATGACTTATATCGCCCACAACTCACTTGTGTTCTACTCGTGCATATAACATCAAACCATAAAACCTAGGCTGTGATACCACTGTTCGGTAACGTAGTAATTTCAAATTTTTCCCTGCGCACACGCAAGATCATGGTGATGCATAGCAACGAAAGGGGAGAGTGTTGTCTACGTACCCTCGTAGACCGAAGCGGAAGCGTTATGCAACGTACAGGAAGTAGTCGTACGTCTTCCCGATCCGACCGATCCAAGCATCGTTACTCCGGCACCTCCGAGTTCTTAGCACACATACAGCTCGATGACGCTCCCCGGGCTCCGATCCAGCAAAGCTTCGGGGATGAGTTCCGTCAGCACAACGGCGTGGTGACGATGATGATGTTCTACCGACGCAGGGCTTCGCCTAAGCACTACAACGATATGATCGAGGTGGAATATGGTGGCAGGGGGCACCGCACACGGCTAAGGAACGATCACGTGGATCAACTTGTGTGTTCTAGGGTGCCCCCTGCCCCCGTATATAAAGGAGCAAGGGGGAGGCCGGCCGGCCCTATGGGGCATGCCAAGGGGAGGGGGAGTCCTCCTCCTAGTGGGAGTAGGACTCCCCTTTCCTAGTCCAACTAGGAGACTTGAGGGGGAAGGAAAGAGAGGGAGAGGGAGAGGGAAAGGGGGCCCGCACCCCTCCCCCTCCTAGTCCAATTCGGACTCCCCAAGAGGGGGGGGGCGCCACCTCTTGGGCTGCTGCCCTCTCTCTCCCCCCAGGCCCAATAAGGCCCATTACTTCCCTGGAGGGTTCCGGTAACCCCTCCGGCACTCCGGTTTTAGCCGAAATCACCCGGTTACGTTGTGACGTTTGGTAGCACACAAAGTGTTCCTCCGGAAAACGGGAGTTGCATAATCTCATAGTTATAGGAACATGTATAAGTCATGAAGAGAGCAATAGCAACATACTAAATGATCGGGTGCTAAGCTAATGGAATGGGTCATGTCAATCAGATCATTCAACTAATGATGTGACCTCGTTAATCAAATAACAACTCTTTGTTCATGGTTAGGAGACATAACCATCTTTGATTAACGAGCTAGTCAAGTAGATGCATACTAGTGACACTCTGTTTGTCTATGTATTCACACATGTATTATGTTTCTGGTTAATACAATTCTAGCATGAATAATAATCATTTATCATGATGTAAGGAAATAAATAATAACTTTATTATTGCCTCTAGGGCATATTTCCTTCAGGTCCATCGTGCGCGGCTGAACCGACGCTCCTGTTCCCGACGCCTCCGTCCGGTTTAACACTGGCGGGTTACTAGTTCCCGCTCCTGGCGTGTTGAAGAGATTTCTTGGCTCATAACCCAGCGGGAGATGCGATCGGTATCTTCTTCTCATGACTTCCTCTATGGCATTCTGATCCAGCCTAAGCCGGTAGGCCTAAGCTTCCAACTCGGCCCATTCCGAAGCCATCCTAGTGTTCTCTCCTGCTAGGTTCGCTTTAGCCTGAGTTATCTGATCTTTCACCTTCGCAATCTCCGGATTGTGCTGGTCCCGGGCTGCTGCGTCCAGCTCCGCGGCCATCAATGTTGCCAAAGCATCGGACAAGTCAGACAGAACTTGAGCGGGAGGCGGCACAGAGCCTGCTTCCCCCGCCGGCGTTGTTGACGCTGAACCGGAAAGCATTACCGCGGCGGTTGATGAGTGGTGTGCTGACTGTGTACCGGCCATGAAGATAGCGACCCGGATTGGAAGATCGAGGGGGTCCGGAATACTGCTGCCATCGGACCCTCCACTAATCCGGCCGTCCTGCAACTGATACAGCGATTCGGTCTCTCCAGTTGAAGACTCGCCGTCGGAGCAGACAATTGTTTCTCCATCAGATGCCGGTCCATCCTCATATTTCGCTCCATGGATGACACCTACAAAAACATGCCTTGCTGTGGGCTGAACCGGGGAAGGGATTGTACGCTGAACCGTCTCGACGATGTCGGTGCAGGTGTCCGGCTCAGGGCCCGGTTCGCTGATCTTGCCGATGAAGATGTGAATCCCACCAAAGGGGACCCGGTACCCGTATTCGATTGAACCGGCCTCTGGACCCCATCCTGCGTCCTCGATGTAGAGCTTGCCACGATGACTCTTCATCATCCGGCCCACAGCGTATCCCTTGAGTCCATCAAAGTTGCCCTTCAAGAGCTCGAAACCATCGTGCGATAGCCCCACGGTGGGCGCCAACTGTCGTGGGTTTGTCATGGCAGATGTCCTCGTGAAAGGACTTAGTCATGGAGCAATCGCTACGGGTTAGCTTAACGGGGTTAAACCGGACAAGGGGACACGATGGGTTTTATACTAGTTCGGCCCCTTCAATGAAGGTAAAAGCCTACGTCTAGTTGTGATTGGTATTGCAAGGGTCTCGATGACCAGGGAGCGAATCCGCTTTGCCTGGCTCTCGAGTTGTTGTCTATTGTCCTCAAACCGCGGCCGGGTCGTCCCTTTATATACATAGGTTGACACCCCCGATTTACAGAGTCCCGAGGCCGGATCATAGATGTGTCCGGCTCGGTCTCTATTCCTCTAACTTACAATACAAATTACATGACAGAGTCGGTTTACATCTATAGGCTTTAACTGTTGGGGAATGTAGTAATTTCAAAAAATTTCCTACACACAAGCAAGATCATGGTGATGCATAGCAACGAGAGGGGAGAGTGTTGTCTATGTACCCTCATAGACCGGAAGCGGAAGCGTTATAACAACGCGGTTGATGTAGTCGCACGTCTTCACGGCCCGATCGATCAAGCACCGAAACTACGACACCTCCGAGTTCTAGCACACGTTCAGCTCGATGACGATCCCCGGACTCCGATCCAGCAGAATGTCAGGGAAGAGTTCTGTCAGCACAACGGCGTGGTGATGATCTTGATGTTCTACCGTCGCAGGGCTTCGCCTAAGCACCGCTACAATATTATCGAGGATTATGGTGGAGGGGGGCACCGCACACGGCTAAGAGATCAATGATCAATTGTTGTGTCTATGGGGTGCCCCCTGCCCCCATATATAAAGGAGCAAGGGAGGGAGGCGGCCGGCCTAGGAGGAGGGCGCGCCAAGGGGGGGGGGGTCCTACTCCCACCGGGAGTAGGACTCCTCCTTCCATTGTTGGAGTAGGAGAGAAGGAAAGAGGGGGGAGGAACAAGGAAAAGTGGGCTGCACCCCTTGTCCAATTCGGACCAGAGGGGGGGCGCGCCTCTTTCCTTTTGGCCTCTCTCCTCTATTCTCGTATGGCCCAATAAGGCCATATACTCCCCGGCGAATTCCCGCAACTCTCCGGTACTCCGAAAAATACCCGAATCACTCGGAACCTTTCCGATGTCCAAATATAGTCATCCAATATATCGATCTTTATGTCTCGACCATTTCGAGACTCCTTGTCATGCCCCCGATCTCATCTGGGACTCCGAACTCCTTCGGTACATCAAAAATCATAAACTCATAATATAACTGTCATCGAAACCTTAAGCGTGCAGACCCTACGGGTTCGAGAATAATGTAGACATGACCGAGACACGTCTCCGATCAATAACCAATAGCGGAACCTGGATGCTCATATTGGCTCCCACATATTCTACGAAGATCTTTATCAGTCAGACCGCATAACAACATATGTTGTTCCCTTTGTCATCGGTATGTTACTTGCCCGAGATTTGATCGTCGGTATCTCAATACCTAGTTCAATCTCGTTACCGGCAAGTCTCTTTAATCGTTCCATAATACATCATCCTGCAACTAACTCATTAGTTGCAATGCTTGCAAGGCTCAAGTGATGTGCATTACCGAGAGGGCCCAGAGATACCTCTGCGACAATCGGAGTGACAAATCCTAATCTCGAAGTACGCCAACCCAACAAGTACCTTCGGAGACACCTGTAGAGCACCTTTATAATCACCCAGTTACGTTGTGACGTTTGGTAGCACACAAAGTGTTCCTCCAGTAAACGGGAGTTGCATAATCTCATAGTCATAGAAACATGTATAAGTCATGAAGAAAGCAATAGCAACAAACTAAACGATCAAGTGCTATGCTAACGGAATGGGTCAAGTCAATCACATCATTCTCCTAATGATGTGATCCCGTTAATAAAATGAAGGAAATAAATAATAACTTTATTATTGCCTCTAGGGCATATTTCCTTCATTAACCCGCCTTTGGGCCTTGGGCCTCCGTAAAGCGCCACCACCTTCACATCTTCATGGGCTTCTATCCTCATGGAGCTAACCCAGCCACTCCTAGCCGGTTTACCTCCAGTAATCATATCCCCAACACTTACTAATTTACCGCAATCGTTTTGGGGTTATCCTTTAGAGACGGCTGCATTCACATTAAATAGGGCACCATCGAAATCTGTTGAGACGACACCATACGAACTGTGTTTTGGCAAGAAACCCAAGTTGTTGTTTCTTAAAGTTTGTGGCTGTGATACTTATGTGAAAAAGCTTCAACCTGATAAGCTCGAACCCAAATCGGAGAAATGTGTCTTCATAGGGTATCCAAAGGAGACTGTTCGGCACACCTTCTATCACATATCCGAAGGCAAGATATTCGCTGCTAAAAATGGATCCTTTCTAGAGAATGAGTTTCTCTCGAAAGAAGTGAGTGGGAGGAAAGTAGAACTTGATGAGGTAACTGTACCTTCTCCCTTATTGGAAAGTAGTTCATCACAGAAATCTGTTCCAGTGATTACTACACCAATTAGTGAGGAAGCTAATGATGATGATCATAAAACTTCTGGTCAAGTTACTACCGAACCTTGAAGGTCAACCAGAGTAAGATCCGCACCAGAGTGGTACGGTAATCCTATTCTAGAGGTCATGTTACTTGACCATGATGAACCTATGAACTATGAGGAAGTGATGATGAGCCCAGATTCCGCGAAATGGCTTGAGGCCATGAAATCTGAGATGGGATCCATGTATGAAACAAAGTGTGGACTTTGGTTGACTTGCCCGATGATCGGGAAGCCATAGAGAATAAATGGATCTTCAAGAAGAAGATTGACGCTGACGGTAATATTAATGTCTACAAAGCTCGACTTGTTACGAAAGGTTTTCGACAAGTTCAAGGAGTTGACTAGGATGAGACCTTCTGACCCGTAGCGATGCTTAAGTCTGTCTGAATCATGTTAGCAATTGCCGCATTTTATGATTATGAAATTTCGCAAATGGATGTCAAAGCTGCATTCCTTAATGGATTTCTTAAAGAAGAGTTGTATATGATGCAACCAGAAGGTTTTGTCAATCCAAAAGGTGCTAACAAAGTGTGCAAGCTCCAGTGATCCATTTATGGACTGGTGCAAGCCTCTCGGAGTTGGAATATATGCTTTGATAGTGTGATCAAAGCATATGGTTTTATACAGACTTTAGGAGAAGCATGTATTTACAAGAAAGTGAGTGGGAGCTCCGTAGCATTTATGATATTATATGTGGATGGCATATTGTTGATCGGAAATGATACTGAATTTCTAAATAGCAGAAAAGGAGACTTGAATAAAAAAATCAATGAAAGACCTTGGTGAAGCTGCTTATTGGGCATCAAGATCTATAGAAATAGATCAAGATGCTTAGTTGGACTTTCACAATGCACATACCTTGATAATGTTTTGAAGAAGTTCAAAATGGATCGGTCAAAGAAAGGGTTCTTGCCTATGTTACAAGGTGTGAAGTTGAGTCAGACTCAATGCCCGACCACTTCAGAAGATAGAGAGAAAATGAAAGTCATTCCCTGTGCCTCAGCCATAGGTTCTATCCTGTATGCAATGCTGTGTACCAGATCTGATTTGTGCCTTGCTATTAGTTTAGCAGGGAGGTACCAAAGTAATCCAAGAGTGGATCACTGGACAATGGTCAAGAACATCCTAAAATACTTGAAAATGACTAAGGATATGTTTCTTGTTTATGGAGGTGACAAAGAGCTCATCGTAAACAGTTATGTTGATGCAAGCTTTGACACTGATCTGGATGACTCTAAGTCACAAACCGGATATGTTACTGAATGGTGGAGTTGTCAGTTGGTGCAGTTCTAAGTAGAGCGTCGTGGCGGGATCACGTGTGAAGCGGAATACATAGCTGCTTCAGAAGCAGCAAATGAAGGAGTCTGGATGAAGGAGTTCATATCCGATCTAGGTGTAATACCTAGTGCATCTTGTCCAATGAAAATCTTTTATGACAATACTGGTGCAATTGCCTTGGCAAAGGAATCCAGATTTCACAAGAGAACCAAGCACATCAAGAGACGCTTCAATTACATCACGATCAAGTTCAGGAGGGAGACATAGAGATTTGCAAGATACATACGGATCTAAATGTTGCAGGCCCATTGACTAAGCCTCTCTCACGAGCAAAAAATGATCAGCACCAGGACTCCATGGGTGTTAGGATCATTACTATGTAATCTAGATTATTGACTCTAGTGCAAGTGGGTGACTGAAGGAAATATGCCCTAGAGGAAATAATAAAGTTGTTATTATATTTCCTTATATCATGATAAATGTTTATTATTCATGCTAGAATTATATTAACCGGAAACTTAGTACATGTGTGAATACATAGACAAATAGAGTGTCCCTAGTATGCCTCTACTTGACTAGCTCGTTAATCAAAGATGGTTAAGTTTCCTAGCCAAAGACATGTGTTGTCATTTGATCCCATGATCACATCATTAGAGAATGATGTGATGGACAAGAACCATCTGTTAGCTTAGCATAATGATCGTTTAGTTTTTCTGCTATTGCTTTCTTCATGACTTATACATGTTCCTCAGACTATGAGATTATGCAACTCCCGAATACCGGAGGAACACCTTGTGTGCTATCAAACATCACAACGTAACGGGGTGATTATAAAGATGCTCTACAGGTGTCTCCAATGGTTTTTGTTGAGTTGGCATAGATCGAGATTAGGATTTGTCACTCCGTGTATCGGAGAGGTATCTCTGGCCCCTCTCGGTAATGCACATCACTATGAGCCTTGCAATCAATGTGACTAATGAGTTAGTCACGGGATGATGCATTACGGAACGAGTGAAGAGACTTGCCAGTGACATTATTGAACTAGGTATGTTGATACCGATGATCGAATCTCGGGAAAGTAACATACCGATGACAAAGGGAACAACGTATGTTGTTATGCGGTTTGACCGATAAAGATCTTCATAGAATATGTAGAAGCCAATATAAGGATCCAGGTTCCGCTATTGGTTATTGACCGAAGATGTGTCTCAGTCATGTCTACATAGTTCTTGAACCCGTAGGGTCCACACGCTTAACGTTCGATGACGATTTGTATTATGAGTTATGTGATTTGATGACCGAAGGTTGTTCGGAGTCCCGGATGAGATCATGGACAACGAGGAGTCTCAAAATGGTCGAGACATAAAGATTCATATATTGGAAGGTTACATTCGGACACCGGAATGGTTCGGGTCGTTTCGGATAAGTTCTGGAGTACTGGGGGTTACCGGAACCTCCCGAGAAGTTATTGGGCCTCATGGGCCTAGTGGTGGAAGAGAGGAGGCCGGCCAGGGAGTGGCGCACACCCCCCTAGCCCAAACCGAATTGGACTAGGGTTGGGGGCGGCCCCCTTTCCTTCTCTCCTCCTGCTTCCCTCCTTCTCCTACTAGGAATAGGAAAGAGGAAGGGAATCCTACTTGGACTGGGGAGTCCTAGTAGGATTCCCCACACCTGGCGCACCCCCTTAGGGCCGGCCACCTCTTCCCTCCCCTCCTTTATATACGTGGCCAGGGGGCACCTAATAGACACACAAGTTTATCTTTTAGCCATGTGCGGTGCCCCCTCCACAGTTACACACCTCGGTCATATCGTTGTAGTGCTTAGGAGAAGGCCTACGTTGATAACTTCATCATCACCATCACCACGCCGTCGTGCTGACGGAACGCTCCCTCGGCCTCAACTAGATCAAGAGTTTGAGGGACGTCATCGAGCTGAACGTGTGCTGATCGCGGAGGTGCCATGCGTTCGGTACTTGGATCGGTTGGTTCGCGACGACGTTCGACTACATCAACCGCGTTACTAAACGCTTCCGCTTTCAATCTACGAGGGTACGTACACACACTCTCCCCTCTCGTTGCTATGCATCTCCTAGATAGATCTTGCGTTATCATAGGTAATTTTTTTGAAATACTGCGTTCCCAACATGTGGGGCCCACATCGCACCAGGGTGCTAGAGGCCCCTGGCACCCAGGTGGGTGGTGTGACCCATGGGAGTCCTTTACACCGCCTCTCAGCTCTATAAATAGTCAGATATTCCAGAAACCCTAGGAGAGTCATCGAAACACATTTCCAGCTGCCGCAAGTTCTAGAACCATGAGATCCAATCTAGAGCCCTTTCCCGGCACCTTGCTGGAGGGGAACATGATCATGGAGGGGTTCATCATCCTCATTGGTGATCTTCCGGTGATGCATGAGTAGTTCACCATAGACCTACGGGTCCATAGGCAGTAGCTAGATAGCTTCTTCTCTCTTTTTGATTCTCAATACAATGTTCTCGTCGATGTTCTTGGAGATTTATTTGATGTAATGACTTTTTGTGGTGTGTTTGTTGGGATCCGATGAAGTGTGAGTTTATGATCAGATCTATCTATGAATATTATTTGAGTTTTCTTTGATCTCTTATATGCATGATTAGTATAGCCTATATTTCTCCTACGAAACTTTGGTTTAGTTAGGCACCCTTGATTGATTTTTCTTGCAATTGGAAGAGGTGCTTTCTGATGGGTTCAATCTTGCGGTGTCCTCACCCAGTGGCAGAAGGGGTAGCGAGGCACGCATGTATCATTGCTATTAAGTATAAAAAGAAGGGGTCTATTTGAAAGTGCGTTATATCGACTAGAGGGGGGTGAATAGGCGATTTTTATGAAAGTCTTCAAAACGCGGAAGTTATGAAGACAAACAGAGTGAACAAGCCTATCACTATGCAGCGAAAGGTAGATTACACAACGCAAGCCATAGTCAAATATACAATACAGTGAAAGCACAGAGTCAAATAGCTTCAGTGTAATGAGGATCAGGTTGGAAGAAGTTATGAAGCCAAACAGATCATACAGTCAGGTTGTGAAGACAGAAGATTAAGCAGGCATGCAATAGCTTCACAATGTGTACTGGTAAGTAAAGGGAGGTGAAGATGAAACCAGTGACACGTTGAAGACAATGATGTGTTGGACCAGTTCCAGTTGCTGTGACAACTGTACGTCTGGTTGGAGCGGCTAGGTATTTAAACCAAAGGACACACAGTCCCGGACACCCAGTCCTGAACACGCAGCTCAGGACACCCAGTCCTCACCGTTTTCTCCTTGAGCTAAGGTCACACAGACCCCGCCCAATCACTCTGGTAAGTCTTCAAGGTAGACTCCCAAACCTTCACAGACTTCGTTCACCGGCAATCCACAATTCCTCTTGGATGCTCAGAACGCGATGCCTAACCGTCTGGAGGATGCACAGTCCTCAAGTGTAATAAGTCTTCAGATCACTCAGACAAGAAGACTTAAGTGATGCCCAATTACTCTGGCTCTGGGTGGTTAGGGCTTTTCTCCTCACTAAGGATTTTCTCTCAAAGGCTTCGAGGTGGGTTGCTCTCAAACGACAAAAGCCATGCACTGAAATCTGAGCAGCCAACCGTTTATGGTTGTGGGGGTGGACTATTTATAGCCACTTGGCAACCCTGACCTGATTTGTCCGAAATGACCCTGGGTCACTAAGGAACTGACACGTGTACTAACGGTCGGATTTTGAACTCTCACGGCAACTTTACTTGGGCTGCAAGTAAAGCTGACTTGTCTGACTCTGGACAAGATTTTCTCTCATTGTCTTCACTCGAAGACATAGGATTTGAATTAGGCATCACTTCAGTCATCCTGACTGGTTCTCTTGGACCCCACTTAACAGTACGGTGGTTCCTATGACACAACATGAATAAGTAAAACTACGAAGGATCTAAGTCTTCGAGTTCCAAAGGCTTCATGGGGAGTCTTCATATGTCATTGCCTTCGACATGAATGTCTTCATGAACCACCATTGTCTTCAATGTCTTCGTACATTTTTGGGGGTCATCTCTGGTAGCTAAACCGAATCAATGAGGGACTTCTACCTGTGTTATCCTGCAATTCTCACAAACACATTAGTCCCTCAACTAGGTTTGTCGTCAATACTCCAAAACCAACTAGGGGTGGCACTAGATGCACTTACAATCTCCCCCTTTTTGGTGATTGATGACAAACTAGTTGAAGTTTTCAACGGGGAATATAATTTGTGAAATTGTAAAGGAATTGTCTTCATAAGCTGCAAGGGCTCCCCCTGAAGATGTGCATATTAAGTGATTTGCTTCTGGAATGCAAATGCACACAGCAGGTTGTATTTGTGGGAATCCGCTTCAACTTATGATGACAATCCATCATGCACGTAAAGATATATGAAGATAATGATATGCATAATGAAAAATGAACGTCTGCGAAATGATAAGAGTGCGGAAATTATCGTCGTACATGCGGAATTTATCTTCGCAAGAACACAGTGGCAAACATAGTAGCAGACGACCATCAAGTTTAAGTGTTACAACTCAAAGAACCAAATGTAGCAAAACGAGAGTTGTAAGCACGAAGCAAAATGCAAAATATAAAGCACCCGCCCATATTATTGACCCGCTTGAAGACTATAAACATCATATGCTTCTCCCCCTTTTGTCAGTGATGACCAAAAAGGTTTGAAGACATAGAGTTTTCTATGCGTTCCCAGGCGCAGCAGGGTCGGTGGAGACGTTTGGTGGTGCAGGCGAGCTTGGGGCAGTGACGACGCGCGCTGAAGACATTGGTGGTGATGTGGCGTCGTCTTCTTCCTCAATGATTTTTCCCGTCACGGTGGCAGCAGAGGAAGAGAACTCGGATTCTTCAAGTGAAGGAGTCCCACGCAACACAGCTCTTCTGGGGGGTGTGGAGTCAAACTTGAAACGCTCCTTGAAGCCATCCTCTTGCAATTCAGCTTCAGTGCACATCATAGTGAGGCCTTTCCAAGTGCGACGACAGGTTTCGTGTGCGACGAAGGCGTTCCTGGTGGCCAGATTCCTGATGCGATTGACGTCTTGCATGATACTGTGCATCTGCCTCTTGAGCCAGTCGTGATGCCTATCGTGCTTTTGATGCAGAGCCACAAGAAGTTCACAATCAGTGAGTGTACGAGCGCATTTCTTGGGTCTCTGTCCAGCTTCGCTGTCAGTGGCTTCAGTGGATGCAGGGGCACGTGTGGTGCCAGCCATTGGATAGACTCTGGAAATGGCTTCAACACCTTCATCATGTTGAGTGAAGCTTTGGTGTTCTGCATTCTGAAGACTTAGTGGCTGTTTGGCAGGCTCAGGATAAATAGCTTCAGCAGAGGTGTCCACATCGGGTAAGAAGATTCTGTGGTTGCGGGCTGAGGGCTGATATGATATTGCAGAGTGGAGCTTGATTAGCCTCATAACCCATGGAGCATAAATCTTCAGACCAAAGAGATCTGAGCCAGACGCAGCAAGTTGACGTATGAAGAGATCCTAGGCATTGAAGCATTTGCCGTGTAGGATGCAGAAGATGAGAGTCTTCATGGCACCTTCAACCTTGGCATATCGAGAGTGCCCCTTAATGGGCCATAGAGTCCGCCTGATGATGTGATAGATAGTTCTAGGCAGGTACTCTAAGTCTTCAACGAAGAACTCCGTTGGGTAAGGTGCGTCAGAAGGCAATGGCTTCATCATTGAGAGCATCTGACTCATATTCGGCTCAGGTCGCTGAAATATGCTCTCAACTGCTTTAGTATGGAGTTGGCAGCCTTCTTCGAAGAGTTCGCCTGGAGTGGGTAGGCCGGTGAGCTCAATGATATCAAATGCATTGGCTTCATGATGGACGTTGCCGGTCATCCACTCCAGGACCCAAGTCTTCGGATCTCTGTTGTAGCCCTTGATGTGCAATGTGGCATAGAACTGAAGCAGAAGCTCTTCGTTCTAGTGCTCTTCATCCGTGACAAACGGCAGCAGGCCAACTTGCTTGAAGCAGTCCAGGGCTTCTTCCAGACCAGGCAGACCAGCAAAAGCTTCAACTTCAAGGCGCTGATGTGGAAAGATACGGCTCTGGTTGTAGAGGACGCAGGAGTAGTAGCTGTGCTGTGGGTAGCTCCAGAACCTATCTGACACAATCTTTTCCCTTGAGTAAGGGTTCTTGGAGCGGTTGAAGAAAGTGTTGTCTGCCCTGAAGCTATTGACATTGAAGGAGCCAGGAGCAGTGACTGGTCCTGGGAACCTTGGCAGGCGTGGGATTGGCTTCTGTACCTGGGGCCTGTGCGCAATATGATAATTGAACTGTGGTCCGGCAGCAGACACAGGCACAGAAGGGTCAGAGGCAGTTGCTTCAGTATCTCTTGAAGCTGTTGGTTGGTCTGGCTCCACAAATGCTTCAGTATTATGTGTGGCAGCCGCAGTGGTGTCAGCCTCCTTGAGAATTTCTTCTTGCTGGTGTGGGGGAGATGGAGCTTGAGGTTCTTCATGCTTTTCTGCTTGTGCTTCGGCTGATGCAGCCGGAATGTCGTCAGCAGTCTGAGCCCTTGGTCCTTTGCGAAGCCTACGGAATGCAGGCGACGCCGATGGAGTTGCAGTGGGCTGGGGCTCATCCTCTTCCTCCTGTGGGCGATCTGCCCACGATGCATCTTGTGTGATTGGCGTCAGGGGACGACCAATGCTGAGCAATTCACTCGATTCGAGCTGAGGAAGGACTGCATCATCTTGTACATTGTCTTGGAGACCAATGTCTTCAGCAGCGGTGGGGTCGGCTGCTGGAATGTCTTCATCATGCTGAGCCTCGGTGAGAGCAGGCTCATGGACGGTCATCTGACGATCTTCATGAGGACGGCGAACGGAAAGAGGTTCAACTATCAAGGGCTCTGTGGGAGCAGCCCGAGACTTCTTGGACTTGCGCTTTTTGATGGTGGGGTCTGAAGGAGAGGCTTCAGAGTGTTTCCTCTTCCTTGCTTTAGCTTCGGCTATCCTTGTCTTCTTAAGCTCTGAAGCGGGTGAGCGCTTTGGCTTCGAGCTAGGCTTGGCGGTGGGGAGGACAATTGGAACAGCTTCTTGGCGTGGGGCCTCTTCTTCAGCCACGGTGGGCGTCTTCTTTTTCTTGGCGGCCATCCTGGGGTCGATGCCGGGACGCCCAAGTGCCTTTTGCTTCTCGGCCTCATTGTAGGCCTGTACGCAGAGATCAGCCAAATTCTTCATGCGCTCACGTGAACCCTGAGCCTCTGCACGTTTCTGCATAAAGTTTTCCTTCAACTCATGCAGCATGACTTTGAAGTCTTTGATTTCTTGGACGCTGAGCGTGGCCATGTTCTGCTTGAACTGAGCCTTTTCAAAATCTATCTTTTGCTTCAGTTCCACGATGCGCTGGGCAATTGCGAGTTCTGAAGCAATAGCTCCTTGGAAGGCTACGCTGAGGCCAATAGGCAGCTGCAGATCATCAAAGCTGATGTTGGGTGTGTCAAACCACTCATCTATGAAGTTGTGGATGATTTTTGCATCGAACAGAGGCAGATTGTTGAAGATTTCAGCCTCCTCCTTGCTCTTGATGAGCTGCTCAAGAGCGTCATCACCAAGATCTTCGTCACTGGACAGATCAATGGCTTCGCAGCGAAGAACGGCAGCGACAGTTAGCTCTTTGCTGGTGTGTGGCTGTGGTTTCTTTGCTTCTTGAGGCTTGGAGACTCTTGATAAGTCTTCAGACTACACACTGGCTTCAGGAGGTGCAGTGGCCAATGGCTTCGCTCTGGAGATCTTGGGAGAAGCGACTGGCTTGGAAGCTTTTGGCTTCTTCTTCATCTGCTTCGGCTCTGGGGCAGTAGGAGCATCATCAGACTCAGTGTCTGCAGGAGGGTCGTTCACGGCAGTCCCTTGGACTACAATGTGAGTGATGAGGCCTTCGAGATTGGCAAATGGCCCGATGACATTGGGATTAGCGTCGCGTGTGCCATCTGCCCTTGGTTTGGAGGGACCAGGGTTGAAGTCCAACCCAAACTCCTTCTTGTTTTGCTTCGTAGAGTTCTGGGCAAATTGAAAGTTGCGCTTGAACAGAGTGTCATCGCGACACCAGAGAAGGGATGATGGATGTGCATCAGCTGGCTGTTGTCCCCTGACCATGCATGGAAAGAAGCCTTGAGCAATGGCTTCGTCTCTGGTTCGGGGTACGAGATTCTTGTACAAGGCATCTCCCCATGGCCTCTTGATGGCGCACTTCTCTGCATATTCTTTGGTGACGAAGCGGTATAGGAACCACTGCTCTGCCCAATACCTGCGAATCCATTGGATTCGTGTCTTGCGCTGACCATAGCTTTCTTCAGGATCTGTTTGGTACATTTCTGCCAAATCTTCAGGCAGATCCTTAGATGTGTCACCCCGTCTCTGTCTGCCTCCCTTCCTTGATTGTTTCTCGGATGCCATGAAGCTTAACTTGGAAGGCTTCAAAAGATTCAAAGGCTTCAAAGGATTCAAAGGCTTCAAAGGCTTCCTTTTGCTTGACCAACAGGAACTTGCTTCGGGTGAATTGATGTGACGCTGTAGGAACTCTGCAAATGAATGCAGACTATGGGAACCAAAAGATTCTCCCACGGACATGTACCTGTGACAGCATTAAGGTGCGAGGGAAGGGGAAGAGGTCATATGCATTCTCAGAAGATTTTGAAGATAAATCAGTGTAGAAGACATTGACCTCATCATGCGAAGACATTCACTTTATAGAAAAGAAGTTGGTTCCAGATTTGTACGAACCCATAGATCAGTACAAGTGAGGAATCTAACTACTTCATGAAGAACAAGTGAATATGCTAGGCAAGTTATGAGATTCAGACAAGAGGAATGAAACTTGAAGGAATAGAAATCTCTTTTGTCAGAAAGTGATGGATCAATAGGATCAAAAGAGGCTGTAAAAAGGCTTGTTATTTACCAGACTTGGAACTGCTAGACGAGATGAGAGGTGAGGCCGAGCAGTTCGATCCTCCGTGCCCTAACTTGGCGACGGAAGACACTTAGGACGACGGCGGAGAGACTGATGTCCGCTGTCGGCGTGAGAACGGCGTCGGAGAGGTCGCGGCAGTGAAGCACTTCGTCGCCGGCGTCGTTGAGAGTTAGCGGTGGCGCTAGGGTTTGTGCGAGGGAGGAAGAAGAGATAATGACCGCAGTGAAACGTGTATTTATAGGGATATGGGCGGCATTGCGCTATTACTCAGGTGCCCCTGGCGATTCGCATCTGATCAGTACGTGGCCAGCATGCGGAATTGTGGGGGCAGTTTCACCCCACGCACGCCTGGTTTGTCGGGAGTCGTTCCTACTTCTCCGGAATTCTAGTTGATGGAAAAACATTGAAGGCTGTTTAAAGTTTGTCTCTGTGTCTTCTTCTGACAAGGATGCAGTGAAGACATTCGACAGTTTCAACAGAGTGCATATGACTTGGAGAGATAGAGTTTGAGGTAGGAAGCATGGAGAGGTTAGGGTCCAATCACATTCACTTAGTTCAAAAGATTCAGACAAGAAGACATAGCTATAAGTGAATGCTGTAGAGGACAGAACACCAGTGCATATATAATCAACATAGTGAAGATAATCATGAAGACATGTTGAGATTGAAGCCAAACCAAATGTGAAGACATAGCAAATGTAATGCCATGAGTAAAACACTTCAAGCAGAAAAATTTTGGTGGTGGCGCTACCCACCGTATAGGAAGTATTGGACCCAGACACGGCGCACAATTATCGTGGCGCTCCGAGGTCAAATTCCACGTTAATGTATTCACACTTAGAATGTATGTCTTCATTGATTGAAGATATACGTTACTTTGTGTGTTGCACATCTAAGTCATCATCATGCATAAGTGTTAGGATGTGTGCCTGATCACAGGACATTTGAGGATTCCAAGATATTTAGCTCACACCGTAACTTGCAAAATCTCTTCTCATCCAAGGGCTTGGTGAAGATATCTGCCAATTGCTCTTCAGTGTTGACGTGTATGATATCAATGTCTTCCTTTGTAACATGATCTCTGAGAAAATGATGACGAATTTCAATGTGCTTTGTCTTCGAGTGCTGAACTGGGTTGTTGGCGATCTTGATGGCGCTTTCGTTGTCGCAGTAAAGTGGCACTTGCTTCAGATGAATGCCATAATCCTTGAGGGTTTGCTTCATCCATAGAAGCTGAGCGCAGCAGGATCCAGCAGCAATGTATTCAGATTCAGCAGTGGAGAGAGATACACAGTTCTGCTTCTTTGAAGACCAACAGACAAGAGATCGGCCCAGGAAATGACATGTGCCTGATGTGGACTTCCGATCAACCTTGTCACCAGCGTAATCAGCGTCCGAAAATCCAACCAGATCAAACTCTGAGCCCTTTGGATACCATAACCCTAGAGTTGGTGTGTGAGCCAAATATCGAAGAATTCGCTTCACTGCTAAGTGATGCGACTCCTTTGGTGCCGCTTGAAACCGAGCACATATGCAAACACTAAGAATAATATCTGGCCTAGATGCACATAAATAAAGCAAAGAGCCAATCATGGAGCGGTATACCTTTTGATCAAACTCTTTACCATTGTCGTCAGGACCCAGATGATGTTTGGCTGGCATTGGTGTTGTGAAGCCTTTGCAGTCTTGCATACCGAACTTCTTCAGGCAGTCTTTGAGGTATTTCTCTTGAGATATG
The DNA here is from genome assembly GCA_034509565.1 of Triticum monococcum. NCBI lineage: Eukaryota > Viridiplantae > Streptophyta > Magnoliopsida > Poales > Poaceae > Triticum > Triticum monococcum. The sequence continues at coordinate 485,830,554 of CM067843.1, forward strand.
AAGATGCCATTGCGTTGTTGCCTTATCTGAAGACCGAGGAAGAATTTCAGCTCCCCCATCATAGACATCTGATATTGCTCTTGCATCATATATCTGAACTCCTCACTGTACTTCTGATTGGTGCAGCCGAAGATAATGTCATCCACGTATATTTGGCACACAAACAGTTCACCATCATATGTCTTTGTGAAGAGAGTGGGATCCAGGGAACCAGGTATGAAGCCTTTGCTCTTCAGGAAGTATTTGAGTGTATCATACCAGGCCCGAGGGGCTTGTTTGAGGCCATATAGTGCCTTTTTGAGCTTGTACACCATGTCAGGATGTTTTGGATCTTCGAACCCAGGTGGTTGCGCAACATACACTTCTTATTCAATTTTGCCATTGAGGAAGGCACTTTTTACATCCATTTGATACAGGATTATGTTGTGATGATTTGCATAGGCCAGCAGTATACGGATGGCTTCAAGTCTGGCCACAGGAGCAAATGTTTCGTCGAAGTCGATGCCTTCCACTTGAGTATATCCTTGAGCAACGAGACGAGCCTTGTTTCTGACGACTTGGCCATGCTCATCTTGCTTGTTGCGGTATATCCATTTGGTGCCTATTATGTTATGCTTCCGTGGATCAGGACGCTTAACTAACTCCCATACATTGTTCAGCTCAAATTGTTGAAGCTCTTCTTGCATAGCTTGAATCCATTCAGGTTCCATAAAGGCTTCATCAGTTTTCTTGGGTTCTGTGATTGAAACAAATGCGAAGTGTCCGCAAAAGTTTGCCAGTTGAGTTGCCTTTGAACGAGTCAGTGGACCAGGTGCATTGATGCTATCAATTATTCTATCAATTTGCACTTCATTGGCAACACGAGGATGTAGGGGTCGAAGACTTTGCTCTTGCTGATCTACGTTGTCATGGGGAGGAATGTCTTCAGGCTGAGCATTGTCTTCATGTGGATCAGGTGCTGAGATGATAAGTTCTTCTTCAGGACGAGCTTCAGAAGGTATAATTTCTCCAGTTCCCATTAGCTTGATTGATTCACTGGCTGGAACTTCATCTAGTACATCTGGTAGTTGCTCTCTTTGTGACCCATTGGTCTCATCAAACCGCACATCCACTGTTTCAACCACTTTGTAGTGAAAGAGATTAAAGACTCTGTAGGAGTGCGAATCCTTTCCATATCCAAGCATGAAGCCCTCATGTGCTTTTGGAGCAAATTTTGCGGTGTGGTGAGGGTCCTTGATCCAGCATCTTGATCCAAATACTCTGAAGTAACTTACATTTGGCTTCTTGCCAGTCAGAAGTTCATAAGATGTCTTGTTCAGCAGCTTGTGAAGATATACACGGTTGATAGTATGGCATGCAGTGTCAATGGCTTCAGTCCAGAATTTTCTTGGTGTCTTGTACTCATCTAACATTGTTCTGGCCATCTCAATGAGTGTTCTGTTCTTGCGTTTGACGATGCCATTCTGTTGTGGCGTGTATGGAGCTGAGAATTCATGAGTGATGCCCAATGTATCAAGATATGCGTCAAGGCCGGTGTTCTTGAATTCTGTGCCATTGTCACTTCTGATGTGCTTTATCTTGGCGCCATAATTGTTCATTGCCCGATTTGCGAAGCGTCTGAAGACATCCTGCACTTCAGTCTTGTAAAGAATTATGTGCACCCAAGTATATCTAGAGTAATCATCAACAATGACGAATCCATAGAGGCAAGCAGTAGTGGAGAAAGTTGAGTAGTGGGTAGGACCGAAGAGATCCATGTGAAGCAGTTCGAAGGGTTGAGTAGTGGTCATGATTGTCTTCGAAGGATGTTTTGCCCTTGTCATCTTCCCAGCTTCACAGGCACCGCATAAGTGATCTTTCTTGAACTTGACGCCCTCGATGCCTATGACATGCTTCTTTTTAGCAAGGGTGTGGAGGTTCCTCATGCCAGCATGCCCAAGTCTTCGATGCCAAAGCCAGCATTCTGAAGCCTTTGCGAGAAGACAAACTGCAAGCTGTGGCCCTGCTGAGAAATCTACCACGTACAAGTCATCTTTTCGATACCCTTCAAACACTAGAGACTTGTCAGATTTCATTAGTACCAGACAACGATATTTTCCAAAGATTACAATCATGTTTAAATCACAAAGCATTGAGACAGACATTAAGTTGAAGCCAAGGGATTCAACAAACATGACTTTATCCATGTGTTGATCCTTTGAGATTGCAACTCTACCTAGACCCAGTACTTTACTTTTACCAGTGTCAGCGAATGTGATGTGGCTCTTGTCAGATGGACGTAAGGTTGAGTCCATAAAGAGACTTCTCTTGCCAGTCATGTGATTTGTACACCCGCTGTCAATAATCCATACTGAAGACTCTGAAGTCACTGGTGTCGTACCCTACAGTGCAGTTAGGGGGATAGGCTTCACCAAGAGTGTTGTGAAGCAAAAACATTTGACGAACCAGTGGATTATGAAAACTGAGATCCAGGTTAGCACAAGCAGGGAGAGTAGCATGCGATTCAGATATGAAATACATAGTGATGCCATTCGGGCATTTGATCGTGCGCCCCACGAGTTTTTTAAGGTCCCCAGCAATAGCATCAGAAGATTTTGGTTTTGTGCTGGAGACCTTTCCCTGCAAAAGAGAGTTAAGCTTTCTTAACCACCCACATCTTCAAGGGTGGCTTAGAAGCAATAAGTCTAAGTGCAGCATCTGAGAATTTTGGCTTTGGAGCCCTAGCAAACAGTCTAGCAGGTGGGCAGTAGTACTCATAAGAATGGGCAGAATGGTTTTTGGTCATATGAGAATGACGGTTTGAAGAACCGTTCTCATAAGACTGAGCATGGTTTCCCTGCAAAACATTTGCGTTAGTGCAGCTCAGATGAGTCCTCTGCCTGTATGAAGCCTTTGGACCATATGAAGTCTTTGGTCTGAGGTTTGTCTTCTTCATGTGAGGTGTTATGGGGACATTCACAGGAAGATTCTCAAGACACGTTTTTGGAACCCAGATCTTCTTCATGGGCGGTCCATTCCTGCAGTTAGTACCAATGTACCTGGCAAATACTTCACCATTCTGATTCCTAAACAGTTTATAGTTTGCATCAAAGGATTCATCAATGATAATTGAATTAGCACAAGTGAAGCCAGATAGATTGGATGGATCTGATGAGGAGTCCTTTGCAGTAACCCATGTGGTTTTGGGGTACTGCTCAGGTTTCCAGTAAGAGCCATCTGCATTAATTTTCCTCACGAACCCAACACCCTCTTTGCTAGGGTTTCGGTTCAGAATCTGCTTCTTGAGGACATCACATAGTGTCTGATGTCCTTTGAGACTTTTGTACATCCCTGTTTCAAGCAATGTCTTCAACCTAGCATTTTCATCAGCAATAGCAGTGGTATCCTCAGCAGAGGGGTTAGTTACCACTTCAACAGTTGAAGATATTGCAATAGCAGTAGCAGTGGAACATTCAGCAACAGAAATAGCATTATCACGCTCAATGCATTTAAGGCATGGTGGTTCAAATCCTTCTTTAGCAGAACTGATCTGTTCGGCTCGAAGTGACTCGTTTTCCTTTTGAAGATCTTCATGATCCGCTCTCAACTTCTCAAGATCTTGCTTCTTCTGAAGATAATCATAGGAGAGCTTTTCATGAGTAGTCGAGAGAGTCTCAAGACGATCTTCGAGTTCCTGATACTTAACATGAAGATTTTTTATGTCTTCAATTAAGGATTCAAAACGAGTTATTTCAGCACCCAACAGATCATTGCTTCTGTCTAACAGTTTTTGAATATGTTCCATGGCCTTTTGTTGTTCAGTTGCAATTTTAGCAAGTGTTTTGTAACTGGGTTTTGAATCACAATCAGAGTCATCGTCACTAGATGTTCGATAGTGAGTAGTGCGTGTGTTTACCTTGGCACCACGTGCCATGAAGCAGTAGGTGGGAGTAGAGTCGTCCTTGTCATTTGCACCGGTGATGGTGATGGAGTCATTGTCTTCAGTGTTGAAGATGGACTTGGCGACATAGGTTGTAGCCAAACTTGCAATGCCTGAATCAGACTCCTCCTCAGACTCCACCTCTGCCTCCTCAGAAGCGGACTCCTCCTCTGAATCCATTTCCTTGCCAACAAACGCACGAGCCTTGCCAGATGAACTCTTCTTGTGTAACGAAGACTTTGAGGAAGATTTGGACGAAGACTTTGAGTATTTCTTTGTCTTCTTATCGTCAGAGTCATATTCCTTGCTCTTCTTCTTCTTTCTGTTCTCATTGTCCCATTGTGGACACTCAGAGATGAAGTGTCCAGTTTTCTTGCACTTGTGACAAGTTTTCCTCTTGTAGTCATGCGCAGAGGCTTCATCATTCCTTGAGCTTGATCGTGAAGACTTTCTGAAGCCTTTCTTCTTGGTGAATCTCTGGAACTTCTTCACTAGCATTGCAAGTTCCCGTCCAATGTCTTCAGGATCATCAGAACTGCTGTCAGATTCTTCTTCAGATGATGACACAGCTTTTGCCTTCAGGGCACGGGTTCGCCCATAGTTTGGATCGTAGATATCTCTTTTCTCAGAAAGCTGAAACTCATGTGTGTTGAGCCTCTCAAGTATGTCAGGCGGATCGAGTGTCTTGAAGTCTGGACGTTCTTGAATCATCAGGGCTAGGATGTCAAATGAACTGTCAAGTGATCTTAGCAGCGTCTTGACGATTTCATGTTTGGTGATCTCAGTGGCGCCGAGGGCTTGAAGCTCATTTGTGATGTCAGTGAGCCGGTCAAATGTGTGCTGGACATTCTCATTGTCATTTCGCTTGAAGCGGTTGAAGAGATTGCGAAGAACACTGATTCTCTGATCTCTCTGGGTTGAGATGCCTTCATTGACCTTGGAGAGCCAGTCCCAGACCAGCTTGGATGTCTTCAAGGCACTCACACGGCCGTACTGTCCCTTGGTCAGATGACCACAGATAATATTCTTGGCAGTGGAGTCCAGTTGAGTGAACTTCTTGACATCAGCCGCAGTGACACCTTCTCCAGCCTTGGGAACGCCGTTTTCGACGGCATACCATAGGTCGACGTCAATGGCTTCAAGATGCATGCGCATCTTATTCTTCCAGTAGGGATATTCAGTTCCATCGAAGACGGGGCACGCAGCGGAGACTTTAATTATCCCTGCAGTCGACATAGCTAAAACTCCAGGTGGTTAAACCGAATCACACAGAACAAGGGAGCACCTTGCTCTGATACCAATTGAAAGTGCGTTATATCGACTAGAGGGGGGGTGAATAGGCGATTTTTATGAAAGTCTTCAAAACACGGAAGTTATGAAGACAAACAGAGTGAACAAGCCTATCACTATGCAGCGGAAGGTAGATTACACAACGCAAGCCATAGTCAAATATACAATACAGTGAAAGCACAGAGTCAAATAGCTTCAGTGTAATGAGGATCAGGTTGGAAGAAGTTATGAAGCCAAACAGATCATACAGTCAGGTTGTGAAGACAGAAGATTAAGCAGGCATGCAATAGCTTCACAATGTGTACTGGTAAGTAAAGGGAGGTGAAGATGAAACCAGTGACACGTTGAAGACAATGATGTGTTGGACCAGTTCCAGTTGCTGTGACAACTGTACGTCTGGTTGGAGCGGCTAGGTATTTAAACCAAAGGACACACAGTCCCGGACACCCAGTCCTGAACACGCAGCTCAGGACACCCAGTCCTCACCGTTTTCTCCTTGAGCTAAGGTCACACAGACCCCGCCCAATCACTCTGGTAAGTCTTCAAGGTAGACTCCCAAACCTTCACAGACTTCGTTCACCGGCAATCCACAATTCCTCTTGGATGCTCAGAACGCGACGCCTAACCGTCTGGAGGATGCACAGTCCTCAAGTGTAATAAGTCTTCAGATCACTCAGACAAGAAGACTTAAGTGATGCCCAATTACTCTGGCTCTGGGTGGTTAGGGCTTTTCTCCTCACTAAGGATTTTCTCTCAAAGGCTTCGAGGTGGGTTGCTCTCAAACGACAAAAGCCATGCACTGAAATCTGAGCAGCCAACCGTTTATGGTTGTGGGGGTGGACTATTTATAGCCACTTGGCAACCCTGACCTGATTTGTCCGAAATGACCCTGGGTCACTAAGGAACTGACACGTGTACTAACGGTCGGATTTTGAACTCTCACGGCAACTTTACTTGGGCTGCAAGTAAAGCTGACTTGTCTGACTCTGGACAAGATTTTCTCTCATTGTCTTCACTCGAAGACATAGGATTTGAATTAGGCATCACTTCAGTCATCCTGACTGGTTCTCTTGGACCCCACTTAACAGTACGGTGGTTCCTATGACACAACATGAATAAGTAAAACTACGAAGGATCTAAGTCTTCGAGTTCCAAAGGCTTCATGGGGAGTCTTCATATGTCATTGTCTTCGACATGAATGTCTTCATGAACCACCATTGTCTTCAATGTCTTCGTACATTTTTGGGGGTCATCTCTGGTAGCTAAACCGAATCAATGAGGGACTTCTACCTGTGTTATCCTGCAATTCTCACAAACACATTAGTCCCTCAACTAGGTTTGTCGTCAATACTCCAAAACCAACTAGGGGTGGCACTAGATGCACTTACACTATTCCTACATGAATATATCTTGTCTACATCATGTCATCGTTCTTAATGCATTACTTCGTTTCTCCATGAACTTAATACACTAGATGCATTCTGGATAGCGATCGATGTGTGGAGTAATAGTAGTAGATGCTGGCAGGAGTTAGTCTACTAATCTATGACGTGATGCCTATATACATGATCATTGCCTTGGATATCGTCATAATTATTTGCTCTTCTATGAATTGCCCAACAATAATTTGTTTACCCACCGTATGCTATTTTTTCGAGAGAAGACACTAGTGAAATATACGGCCCCCGAGTCTATATTTTATAGTATTGTTTTCAGATCTATTATTCCAAAAACCCAAAAATACCTTGCTGCACTTTTTCTTTAGTTATTTTCTTTTGTGTTTCTGCTAGATCTATTTATCCAATCTCATACAATTTAATATATCTTTTTACCGTAGAGGGATTGACAACCCCTCTTTCGCGTTGGGTTGCAAGTATTTATTCTTTATGTGCAGGTACCGTTTACATAGTGTTGCTTGGTTCTCCTACTGGATTGATAACCTTGGTTTCATAACTGAGGGAAATACTTACCGTAGATGTGCTTCATCATCCCTTCCTCTTTGGGGAAATACCGACGCAGATCTAAGCCACGTCAGGTGCCCCCTTGGGGCACGCCTCCCGAGCTTGTCGCTCCCTCGTGGATCGACAGGTCTTGTCCCAAACATTCTAGGATCTCTTCTGGTCCAGAAAAAAGTAATCCATAGTTTTTTATTCGTTTGGACTCTGTTTGATATTGATTTCCTGAAAAGCCAAAAACAAGTAAAAAACAATAACTGGCAGTGGGCACTAGGTTAATAGGTTAGTCCCAAAAAATGATATCTAATTGCATATAAAACATCCAAGATTGATACTATAATAGCATGGAACAATAAAAAAATTATAGATACGTTGGAGACGTATCAGTGCGCCTGTTGTTGCCGGAATCTGATAGACCCTGGATCGAATCCCTTTGTTCTTTTTCAGCTAGCCAGACGTCTTCCATGATGCAGTATCTTGATACAATCAAATAGTCTGGGGAATGTTCTAATGTGTCATGGTGTCAAGATGTTAGAGATGCCTTCATCGTGGCAATTGAAGCGGAATGCTGCTAAGGCCTCCGCATCACAACAATCTGGGATTTTATTTTATGAACAAGAGTCTCATCCAAAACTACTGGATTGTCTATTTAGGTTTTTGTGTGACATAAGCCAAGTCCCAGACGTCGGTTGGTCCTAAGTTATCGAGGCAGTACGCGACGTGGGGGTGGGTGGGAGAAAAAATTCATTCCAGTCCGATTTGACATTGGTCTCTCGAGAAAATCCTCTTGAGGATGGCTTGAAGGAGCCCTTGGGAAGGAACGTGAAAAACTTAATCGAGTTTCTTAGGTGAGAATTCAGATCCAAGCTCCAGGCTTGGCACGTCCAGTTGTGGTTGTGATCCTCAAGCATAGAACCATCTTTTGGGTGGTGATCGTCTAAAGATCCTCGGCTGGATCCGAAGTCGCATCATGGGGGGGGAGGGGTCCGATCCCCAGATCTAATTCATCGGGCTTCAAGTCCTGACGGTGGGTAGGAGTTTCAAAGCACTCCTAGGCCTCGGTTGAATCAAGGTTTTGAGTTTCTGGCATGATGGGCATGCCAACATGGATCTGATCGCTAAATGATGCTTCCATCATTCGTCCGTGACCACATAGCGGGACCTACACGGGCCACCAATGTTGGTGCTAAACTGACGGATCTCAGGTAGGGGTTCCCGATCTGGTGATCTTGGCACGATGGTAACAGGAAGAAAAGGGACACAATAATCACCTAGGTTTGATCCCTCTCGAAGAGGAAAAACCCTACATCTTCTTGTATTGTACTGATTGTGGATGGGGTACAGGATGATCTACCTCGAGATCGTATGAATGAGTTCTAACCTCTAAAACCTGTAAAACTTGCCTCTACAAACTAAACTTCTCGGCTTATATAGGCACCGGGGGGTATCTAGGGTTACAAGTATGTCGGCTACAACTAGGGATAACATGTCGATCATTTGAATACGCCTGGAAGTGTACACCAAGTCTTCGGAGGATTCCATCTTGAGTACGCCGGGGGCCAAGGCTTGTGTGGCCCATTCTTTAGTTTCTAGTGGGTCCTCGGCCCGGCCTATGAATGGCAAGTTGAAGTCGTGTGCACCCCAAATCCAGGACATCGTCAACTGGGGTGTCAGACGCGTATGTGGCGGCGGTCCGGACGCCCGCAAAGCTCCCCTGGTTTGCATCCATTTTGCGTGATTTCGGATAACCGGACACGTCCGCCGAATGATGACGTACCACGTTAGATGGTTTGCGGCATTCGGGCAGCTTAGTCCGGACGCTTGTGGGTCCGTGTTGGAGATGTCCTAAGAGCATCTACAACCAAACTTGGAAAATCCCCCCCCTAAATGTTTGCAGACACACCCGAACACGACCCCGGATAGATCTAGACGGCCCTCAAATATCCTATTGTACAACCACAATCCGCATATCAAAACCTCAAATACATGCAAATTCGTGCACATCGATCATACACATGAATATCACATGTAAGTAATATTTGTTCATAGCGAACATACATAGTTCAAACATGAAATTTATTTGAAGTGCGCAATTCAAACATTAAACTCATTAGTTTTCATTGTGGTTTCACATATGCTCCACAAAACCATTCAGTAGTTGCACGTACATCTGTTGATCTCAAAGATTCTGATCCATCTCCAAAAAAAATCCAGAATATGACCTACATCTTGTTTTGGGATGTGGACTTGTACTCCGAGCTTCTCAATATCATGAGTTCGGGCTGCCCCTCACCCTCTTCCTCGACAATCATATTGTGCAAAATGACACATTTCATCAACTGACACAAAGTCTCTGATTCCCACATCAGTGCAACTCCACGAACAATACCCCAACAAGCTTGGAGCACTCTGAATGCTCTCTCCACATCCTTCCTAGTTGCTTCTTGCATTGTTGCAAAGTGGCTTTGTCTGTTACAATGGGGATCAGATATGGTCTTCGCAAACGCCGCCCACCGAGGATAGATGTCGTCGGCAAGGTAGTATAACATGTTGTAGTTGTGCCCATTGACGGTGTAGTTGCACGACAGTGCTTCCCCATCAGAAAGTCTCTTGCATAGCAGAGATCGCTGGAGCACATTGATGTCATTGTGAGAACCAGACATGCCATAGAAAGCATGTCAAATCCCCAAGTCCCTTGATGCCACTACTTCTAGTATGACGGTGCCTCTTTGGTGTGACCTTGGTACATCCCGCACAACCCTTTGGGGTAGTTCTTTCATTGCCAATCCATGCAATGAACTGACCTGGCATAAATGGTAAACTTCGTGCCGCTCCAATAGCCATCGAACTTTCTATATCTTGCGGAGTTGGCTCTCTCATATACTCTGCCCCAAACACCTTCCCCACAACGTGGGAAAATGTCACAGTGGTACCAAGGCATGTGCTCTCTCCCATCCGGACCATCTCACCAATAGCATCGGCGGCGGTACCTAATGTAAGCACTCTCAGTGCAGCCGTGCATTTCTGCAAAGGAGAGAATGACTGTTTTCCACAACAATCATTCTTAAGCCTGAAGTAGGGATCATGTGCCTCCACTCCCTCCACTATGCGCAAGAAGAAAGTATGAGCACACGTGAGCGTCAACGAAAAATGTTCCAAGGAATGTTTGTCTGGGGTAAAGTAGTCCTTGTAGAGCAGTCATGCGCCAATGATCCTACCCCGGTTGAAAACTCTTCCCGCTTTGATCGAAACCTTATAGTTTAGAACGTGCTCCACTCCCCTCTTCATTCGTTCTGGATGTTCATCATCGTCCAAATCAAAGAAGACCTTTTGAATTAACTCATCAAGCTCCTTGTCTTGACACTCCTCATCCGACGAACCCTCCACATTCATCGTTTTGCCTACAAAAGAATAAGAAAACTGCTCGGAAAATTTATTGAACACACAGAAGGCAAGGTGTAATATGAGAAGAGTTGGACATACTCCAACGGCGTTCGGGGCGGTGTGACTGGCAAGGAGGAGTTTTATGGCGGTGGTGGCGGCGGTGAGGAGTTGGGACGGTGGTGGAGCTAGGGTGACAACGCAGCTAGAGGAGGGGCGGCTCTGACGAGGAAGAATAGAGGAGAGGAAAATAGTTGGTCGGGCTAGGTCCAGGGATTTGATTAAATTTGTGATGGGTCCTATCTGTCGGATCCAACATGGCGGACACACCCGGGCGCATCCGGGCCTCCCCAGATATGGGCTGGATATGGGATAGCTGGGTTGCGATTTTCTGATCGGTTACTGACCAGACCGTTCGCCCGTATCGTATAACATATAATTGGCATGTGAGGAGCCCAGCCGTAGATGCTCGAAGTCCCACCACACGAAATGTAGCTATTGATCTTCTTAAGAAAAAAGATAGCACTAGGCAGGAAGGCTCTTTAATTTGCTGCTGACTTGGATGTCATGTGCTGTGCAGGCTAAGTAGTGTGTAGTTAGCATGAAATGAGAAAGTGGACACGAGGGTGCGACGAGGAAGTCGCCAAATTTCCGGCTCGAGAGCACGTTACAAACCGCAGATCGTGCTTGTCCGAAATTAAAAGTGCACATGCATTTGCTAGCACGTCCGCCTGCTCACTCATCGGAACAAACCATGGTTCATCGACCAGTTTACAGCACAACTTCTTGTAAATACCCTACTGCCTTGCTTACACCATGCATAATTGATCAAGTCCGCGTAGTGCCGTTTCTACGTCAAATAAACGTAGTAGTACTAGTAGCATGCATCCAAGCGAAGTGCAGAATAAAGAGGACGAGTCTACAGTGCTTCGTACACTGGGTCTGAAAGCGGGAGAGTCTCCCAGAAATTGTCTTGGACGTTCCAAAAGTTACCGCCGAACTCGGACGGGAAGAAGCGCGTCGCCGACGCGCCCACATCGACCGTTTCGTGGTGGTCGGCGGCGACCCAGCTCAGGTCGGGGTAAGGGAAGCTCGTCTGCGTGTACTCGTCGCCGACGGTGGAGCTGGCGTGGCTCGTCGACGCCGACACGGACGATGTCGCCTCGCTCGTGGCTGGAAGCTGGTTCTGGTGCCCGGGCGCCTTCTTGTGTACCCTGGTCCTCCAGTAGTTCTTGACCTCGTTGTCGGTCCGGCCGGGGAGGTGCTTGGCGATCTCGGCCCACTTGTTCCCCAGCCTCGAGTGGAGCTCCCGGATGACCATGTCCTCCTCCGGCGAGATGCTGCCGCGCCGCAGCCCCGGCCTGAGGTAGTTGAGCCACCGCAGCCTGCAGCTCTTCCCGTTCCGGTTCAGACCTGATCGAATCGACACATCATCACAAAGGCAAAAGAAATCTTTATAAGCTTCGACCGATATTCAACTGGCAGCAATGCACTACAAAAACCTTGGCAATTAATCAATGTTGATCGAGTCTACTCTTACCAGCAGAGCGTGCGAGGTTGTCCCAGGAGCCTTCCCCGTGGTGGGAGATGTATCCGACGAGGATGAGGTCCTCCTCCAGCGTCCACGGACCCTTGCGCACCGCCGGCTCGCCGGCGCGGCCGCACATCATCCTGGCCATCCTGGTCAGTTTTTCTCCCTCTCTCTCCCTCTCTCTCTCTCGGGAACAGACGAGCCCAGTGTTGTGTCGTCCTCGGTGAAGCTGAGCAGGGCAGAGACGAGTGTTTGAATTTTGATCGATCGGAAGGCGTCGGTGTTTATATAGGCGCGCCGAGGGCGGCATTGGTAATACGTAGAAGGCACGTGCAATGTAGTAGGAGTATTAGATTAGAGCCACGTGCCCCTAACTTGCTGTTAGCCTGGCATTTGCAACATGGCATTGCCATGTTTGGAGGAGGGCAGGCCTGCTTTAGCATTATTTTGATGTGCTTCCATTTGGGGAGGGCGAGTGCATGTACCCCAAACCTCATGGATCGCAAGTGCTACGAATCTACACCCGGGTTAACTAGAAGAAGAAACTTAATTAGAAGAAAGTTGAGCTCATTGTTTCCTGTTCCATTTTCGCCTCACTGCTGCAGTGCACACTCGACGGTGACCAAAGGACACGTACAGCTGTAACCCCGTCGCGTCCACCAAGTCCAAACCAAACCAGAGGAGAGGATAGATCTCATCTCATCATCCGAGTGGATGTGCGCTCTCGCTTTCAGTTGGCGATGGAACGATCGATCGAGTCGACAGACGGGGCCGAGTCGTTTCAATCACGCACGTGCGGCGCCGATGCTTGGGTCTCGCGGCGCCTCCTCGCCACTTGCTGCTTGCCCGAAACGGAAGTGATTCCCATCCGACTCGTCCCCGGAACTGGTTAGGCGACATGCCGGATTTGGGAGGGGTCACCGTGGAGTGGATTGATTGATAGATAGATGTGCTGTGAGGCCGCTGCAGGCACGTTTTTCCGGTGGGAGTAAAGAGGCACGTCGCTCGCGAAAGAGACTGCGCAGCTGAACTGAACATGGCGCGAGTTGAGCGTAGCTCAGATGGCTGGAATTCGTGTGCTAGAACCATCTCATTGGGTTCAAGTTCACTAATATATGTATTTTTTTGAATTTATTTCTGTCTTTTTAACGATATTCTTCAATGGGAGGAGACGTTGTTACATGACGTTTTCCGACCCAACACCCCCAAGCGATCAAGATTTCCTAGATGAGGCACTGAATTCTACCTAACCCACAAGAAGAATGAATGTGGTAGATAGTTTGCGCCACAAGCACAAACTTAACTCAACTGACATGAGATTCCCTCCCTCCCAAGAAACAGGATTACACACCACCTTGGCCCCCAGATGTTAAAAATCAGCTTTCTCAAAGTGATGGACCAAAAAACATGGCACACGGTATATCATAGGGAAGGTGGCGCACATAGCCGGGAAGCTCCGCACCACCTTGTTATTGTCGATGCCAGCATATTTATTTGACACCTCAAGCCTCTTATCAAAATTAGTCACTAAGCAGGTGACCTCCGCAAACCCATGTAGAATGCCCATGAATTGCTCAATGTCCGCTTTTTATGAGCGTTGTTGACGTATAGAGAGGTTTTGAAGGACCATGCCCCCAACCTGGTAAAGATGGCCCAATCAAAGATTCTTCTTTAGGGCCACGCAAGAGAATTTTTTGCCTATGTATTAAGAAAGGGAGGAATGATGGTTACATACAGACTAGCCGAAACCGAAGCGGTTAGTCCCGCACAAACAAAAACAGAAAGACTACACTCCCGTCTCTTCGCGTGCTCTAGCTACTAGCCAAAGCTCGAGCTCTGCCTTAGCATGACTAACCACCTACATGGTGGAGGACGCTATGTTGTCAAACACCCGGCTATTCTGCTCCAACTATATGAAACGAAGTGTGATTGCCACTAGGGAATTTCTGTACTTGTGGTGTGCCTCCATCGTCGCCGACGCCGTCAGGGCTGGCCACTAGTTGCAAAGGCTATCCGTGGGCATCGGCGTGTGAGCGAGAAGGTCTCGACACTGTAGCATGTCAACTCACACGCGCCTAGAGAACAGGCAGCGGAGCATCAAAGATTCTGAAAGGGCTGGTCGCAAGAGCAAACAATATGTCACCTTGGCACAACCCCTAGCCATGCCTCTTGAGATTGAGGGGATGCCAGTAATGAGAACCCTCAAAGTAGAAGAGCGAATTATCCTAACCAGCAAGGATATCATGCTAGGTGGTGGATTTTTTATCGAATCTGCGGGCAGCGACCATTTTTTTATGTTGCTATAACTTATACATGGAGTTCCTCAAGATATAATTTGAAAATTGCCCACATCGAGTGACGGTGTGACCTAAGAATATACTACTTGGTTGGATTCTTTCATGGGAAAATGTATCTCGAGAGGCGATTTGTGACACGTATATTTATAGCCGTCAGATTGTCTCATGATTCGTAAGTTGGTTTATTCTTTGCATGTGTTTTAGCCCTTAATTACCTTCGATGGGGGCGATGCTTGCAACTTTTTTAGCTTTTGGTAGCTCCACCATTCCTCTAACGTTTTTCTTTTGACTTTCAAACTTCAATTCATTTTATTTTTTGAACCGAAAACTAAATTTATAGTTTGTTTGCATATTTGGTTTCCCTGTGATGAGGGCTTTGAAACAAGACCACTTTTGAATACCTTTTGACAACTTTTCAAAACCTGACAAGTTTCAACTACTAAAACTTAATGAATGATAAATTCATAAAGTTTCAAAAACAAAAACTTAACCCCGCAACCTAAAACCCTAACCCATAAGCCCTAAAGGCCCCATAAAAGCAAATGAAACTTGGTAAAACTTTACAAACCCTGGTAAAAACTTAATATTATGACCAAGTATTAATATTTGAAACTTGGCAAAAGAATTAAAATTGTCAAAATGCATTTAAGATTGATCTTATTTGAAAGTCCTCATAGCAAGAAACACAAATATGCAAATGAAGTATAAATTGGACCTTCATTTCAAAAGATATAGTAGGTTAATTCAAATTTAAAGATGAAACAAAATATAAATTGGAATTTCAATTCAAAAGATATAGCGGATGGGGTATGCAACTCTGGCAAAAGTTGCCAAAAAGCACGCACATGGATAAGTAATAAATAAGGAGGTATTCTGTTTCCAACTATAGTTTGTGTTTGCCAACAAAGCAAAAAAAAAAACATGAAAGCCACATATACATGGCTGAAGAGTCAATCTGACATAAGGTGACAGTTCAGCAAAAAAAAATTGAATTACTTGCAACAGTTCAATACTAGTTTATCCCACGTCTACCGTTCTCGAGACTGCTTAAAACCCTTCTTCTCCGTTTGCAGTTTCCACACCTTCGTGTTCAACTTTGCAACAGCTCAATATAAATTTAAAGACATCTCTCCCTCCCACCTTCTTTCCTCTCCATTTGTATCACTCAGCCGTCTCGACGACTCTTGCCGCCGGCAGGTTCCTAGCGCCGATAGCCGTCGTCCTCAGCGGCGCATAGATAGCCGCTGGCGAGTCGGGATCCTCAGCTTTTTCATCTCCTTCCCTTCCCAGGTGAGTCCGAATTATCCCTCTGTACGCTGAATTTGGCATGCCCATGCGTGGTTAGTGTTTTCTCTTATCAGGACATTAATCCCGCGTTTAGCTTTCTTGCGACCCAATTTTCTGGTAATGCTCTAAGAAGCATCGATCGTTTCGTTTTCCCGCGTTTCTTGGCATTTGTTGAACATGTTAGTTCCGGAAGACAAATGTATCGCTGATTTGATTCGAATTCGATCAACTTGTTTCATGCCTCTGCCTGAGTCAGTGTTTATTTGCGCAAGGAAGTGATCAAGAGGGAACGATTCGTAGTGGTCGTCGTCACGAACGTGTTTTCAGAAGGGAAAAAGAGAGTTCAGAGACGTGCTTGCCACATCATCTGCCAAATATTTTCCATCAGACCTAGGACTGATCCTCTCTTCTTCTGCTGAAATGATTTGTCTTTTGTGTGTAGATATATATCTAGTAGCTGTTTTGTAACAACTATACATTTTAAAAAGCAGTACACGCGGTTATCCGGCCAGCACTGCGCTGTCGTTCAAACCAAAACCAACCATGAGTCCATCGTACCGGGTCTCCAGTCTGCTTCACAGACTATAATATCATGCTGGCGTGACATTGCACTACTGAATCATAGCTTAATGACTGTCTCCAACCCATCGATAACGACATTCGCTGACCACGTACTACTTCATCTGTTGATTCCAGGCAAGAAGTCAGCGACTCCTCTCATACTGGCCGAGTCTACGTACCGTCGGCGCGTTCGGCCGGCGGCAATGGCGTCGTCTCCTCCGTACCGGTTCCCCGCACTCTGCGAGGAGGAGCCCGCGCGACGCTCCGCCAGGCAGTCCTGCGGGACATGCGGCGCGGCGGCGGTGGCGAACTGCGTGGCACTCTGCTGCTGCCCGTGCGCCGTGGTGAGCTGCTTCACGCTGGCGCTCGTCAAGGCGCCCTACATGGCCGGCCGGCGATGGGTCAGGCGCGCCAAGACGCGGCGTATCAGCAGGGGCGTGCTGCGGAAGACGAGGCGCGTCCGGAGCCTGGACGACCAGCTGTGCCAGGTGGAGGGGCTGGGCGGCGGTGGCGCCGCCGCGCAGGCGAGCAAGGAGGAGGACTGGGGCGGGCTGGGCAGGGCTGCCGCCTCGGGCTGGTGGGAAAACACCAACGATGTAAATTTGCTCGGGGATGGCAGGATGAGGGTGAGCGTGACGGAGAAGGCGTGGATGGAGATGTACGACGTCGGACTCTGGGGCTTCGGCCGGCTGTCCTTCTCGCTCGCCAGAGACGCCGCACCCTCGCCCGCCGCGCAGGTGGTCAGAGACGACCCACAGCCCCAGGAGGATGGCACTGTTGCTCCCGGGCGGTGACAGAGTTTGTGCGGCATGCCACGCCTTGGCTAATTGTTTTGTGCTACAAACTTTGTTGCACGCGGTGAGATTGTGTGTGGTTTGTACGGAAATACGGAATGGACAGCTTGTTGGTGATCGACAAGCACCGCTGTTTTGAAGCGTAGATTCGACTACATCCAGAGCAAAATGAGTGAATTTATACTCTAAAATGCATCTACATGCATCCGTATGTGATCCGTAGTAAAATCTTTACAAAGACTTATATTTAGAAATGGAGTTTGCATTGAAATCTCTAAAAAGACATATATTTAGGAACGAAGAGAGTACTGTGGTAGGCCGTACACTTGGGGCCAGTTCTTTTCAGGCAAGATTCTACAGAATCGAATCAGGATTCTGAAAAATTCTCCCAAAATCTGCTTCTCCCAGAATCTATCGTCGAGTTCTTTTCAGAGATTGTAGTTTGAGATTCTAGAAACTGTTGTGTGTTGAAATGTCTGTACTACCCTTAGACAGAATTTGTTTGATGAAATATTAACAGATTGTAGCATTATTCAAGCATGAAGAAATAGAGAGATGCAAAAAGGAGGGCTCACTGTGAGCATCGACGTCGAACTTTGAGGGACGAGGCTGAGGGCCGGGGCGGACAGAGGGGCGAGGAGGAGCTGAGGAGGAAAGTTGGCCGGTGGGCGGCGACGGCTTGGCCTGGCCGGCGACGGCGCGGCAACCCAGCCGCTGTCGCGAAGCTGGCGGGGCGGACCGGGCAAGGGAGGCTGGCCAGTGGGGGCGGGGGCGGGGATGGCTTGAAGGTCCGCTGCCCCGATGCGGTGCGGGAACTGGGAGACGAGAGAGCGGTCGGGTGCGTCCGCTTGTTGTCGGGGTCCTGGGCTGAACTGCGGGGTGGCATTTTGACCGTAAATACGTGATACAATAGGGGCACAACTATACTTCGAAACATTTTATTTTGTGGGACTAGTTAGAATTCTGAGATTGTGGGAGAAACCAGGTATTTGGAGATTTTGGGATTGCACTAGGATTCTGGAGAATCCGGTTCAGATTTTGGAAGTTCAATCGAGTTCTATTCGCTTGGGATTTTTGGGACCGAGATTCTCCATAATCTGCTCAAAAGAACTGGGCCTTGTTCAGGTTCACCTTTGGTCCCGAACTTCTCCAAAATAGTGCAGAATCTTCTTTATTACCTTGACTTCACTTCTTATTAGATTGACAAATATGTGCAGAATCCCTCTTAGGCATTAAAACGAAATTCGTCGTGTTTAGAAGATGCCAGCAATTCCCCCTGATTTGATGGATTTGACTCATAACTCAGATAAGGTCTTTTTTGACAATCTCCTAGTAGCTCATGTAAAATGCGGCAATGAATCCATCTGGGGCGGGTGCCTTCTCAGCATGACATGCGAAAAGTGCATCCTTTAGCTATTCCAAAGATAAAGCCTGGTCAAGAGTCTACAAATCAAGGCGTGAGAGCTACAACTTGTCAAATCAGCTCCCTGTAGGTCTCTAAGGGGGCACTCATCAAAGAACTAAAATGATGTAACAAAATTGTTGGGTTTCGTTTTCTCGTGATTGGTTGTGTCTTCTAGGCCTCTCAAGACTGGAACATGTTTTTTCCTATGCCTTCCATTTTTCCTTAGATGGAAGAACTTTGTGTTTGCATCATCTTCTTTTATCCTTGTTAATCTAGACCTCTTCTTCCACATCATTTTTTGAATTGCAACAAATCCCAGGAGTCTTGGCTCTCAGGTGTTGTCTCAACCGACTCTCATCGTCAGGGCCCTCTCCTCTTGGGCCAAATCCAGGTTGAAGATTACGTCATTAGCGATGGCCTCCTAGAGCCTCATCTCGGCCACCTCGTCTCTGATCCATTTTCTCAATGCCTTGGGTGTGCGAGCTAGCCTAGTTTGTATAGTCTGAATCACATCATTACTGGCAATAGGCTTCCTCCAAGCATTAGCAACCTTCCGAAAACCATCCAACCTTAGCTAAACAATCTTCAAATGGAATCCTTCGAAAGGTCTAGGATCCATCCTCTTTAGCGGGATGGGGTAGTGGCCAGACACGTTGGTGATGTCGGGTTCAGCTAAAAACTTGGGAAAAGAAGCTCCCACTCATTACTCATCAAAAAACGTTCAATCTTGGTGAGAGTATTGTTGGTTCTATCACTCGCCCAAGTAAATCTTCTTCCTATGAGGCGGAATTCTCCGAGGTCCAGATCATCGATACTGCGTCTAAAACGGTAAAATATTTAGAGCCCAGCAGCAATCACTTCAAGCCGCTCTCTTATGACGGCGGAGACGGATGCGTGACGCCTCCACCGGAAGAATGCCACGGTGCTCCGACTTGCCATCAAGATGTCAGAGCGCGAGGCAACCAAGGAGGCGACAACGAAGGCGAAGGTGGCTGATGACCCACAGGTATAGGGGATCTATCGTAATCCTTTCGATAAGTAAGAGTGTCGAACCCAACAAGGAGCATAAGGAAATGACAAGCGGTTTTCAGTAAGGTATTCTCTGCAAGAACTGAAATTATCGGTAACAGATAGTTTTGCGGTAAGGTAATTTGTAACGGGTAACAAGTACCAAAAGTAAACAAGGTGCAGCAAGGTGGTCCAATCCTTTTTGTAGCAAAGAACAAGCCTAAACAAACTCTTATATAAAGGAAAGCGCTCCCGATGACACATGGGAATTATCGTCAAGCTAGTTTTCATCACGCTCATATGATTCGCGTTCGTTACTTTGATAATTTGATATGTGGGTGGACCGGTGCTTGGGTACTGCCCTTCCTTGGACAAGCATCCCACTTATGATTAACCCCTCTTGCAAGCATCTGCAACTACAAAAGAAGTATTAAGGTAAACCTAACCATAGCATGAAACATATGGATCCAAATCAGCCCCTTATGAAGCAACACATAAACTAGGGTTTAAGCTTCTATCACTTTAGCAACCCATCATCTACTTATTACTTCCCAATGCCTTCCCCTAGGCCCAAACAATGGTGAAGTGTCATATAGTCGACGTTCACATGAAACCACTAGAGGAAATACAACATACATCTCATCAAAATATCGAACAAATACCAAATTCACATGACTACTAATAGCAAGACTTCTCCCATGTCCTCAGAAACAAACGTAACTACTCACAAATCATATTCATGTTCATAATTAGAGGGGTATTAATATGCATAAAGGATCTGAACATATGATCTTCCACCAAATAAACCAACTAGCATCAACTACAAGGAGTAATCAACACTACTAGCAACCCACAGGTATCAATCTGAGGTTTTGGGATAAAGATTGGATACAAGAGATGAACTAGGGTTTACGATGAGATGGTGTTGGTGAAGATGTTGATGGAGATTGACCCCCTCCCGATGAGAGGATCGATGGTGATGACGATGGTGATGATTTCCCCCTCCCGGAGGGATGCTTCCCCGGCAGAACAGCTCTGCCGTAGCCCTAGATTGGTTCCGCCTCGTGGCGGTGGTGTTTCGTCCCAAAAGCATGCTTATGATTTTTTCTAGGGCGAAATACTTCATATAGCCAAAGATGCGCACCGGAGGCCTGCCATGGGGCCCACGAGAGAGGGGGCACGCCCAGGGGGTAGGGCGCGCCCCCCACCCTTGTGGATGGTGCGTGACCCCCCTCTGGTGCTTCCTTCGCTCAATATTATATATATATATATATATTCCAAAACTGACTTCCGGAGTTTCAGGACTTTTGGAGTTGTGCAGAATAGGTCTCTAATATTTGCTCCTTTTCCAGCCCAGAATTCCAGCTGCCGGCATTCTCCCTCTTCGTGTAAACCTTGTAAAATAAGAGAGAATGGGCATAAGTATTGTGACATAATGTGTAATAACAGCCCATAATGCAATAAATATTGATATAAAAGCATGATGCAAAATGGGCGTATTAACTCCCTCAAGCTTATACCTCGCTTGTCCTCAAGCGGAAGCCGATATCGAAAAATATGTCCACATGTTTAGAGATAGAGGTGTCGATAAAATAAAATACGGACATGAGGACATCATGATGATTCTTAGAACAACAACATATATGTATATTGTCATATGATTTATTATGCTAAAGTAACAATTCATTCACAATTTCAAGTATGGATCAGAAACTTCATTGAAAATTAACAAACAATAATCTCAGTCATTGAAGCAATTGCAATTTATCATAACATCGGAAAGAATCAATATAACAACTTTTCAGCAAGTCACATACTCAACTATCATTTAGTCTTTCACAATTGCTAACACTCATGCAATACTTATGGGTATGGAGTTTTAATCGTACACACGGAAAGATAGGGGCTTATAGGTTTGCCTCCCAACTTTTACCTCAAGGGTAATGTCAACAATAATAGTTTATGAAAACCCACATCCAATTAGCTATATATATCAGGATCTTTCCGACACACAGTGCTTGCCAAAGGATAAGGTATAAAAAGGAAAGGTGAAGATCACCATGACTCTTGTATAAAGTATAGGACAAAAATAAAAGATAGGCCCTTCGTAGAGAGAAGCAGAGGTTGTCATGTGTTTTTATGGTTCGATGCACGAAATCTTAATGCCAAAGAACGTCACTTTATATTGCCACTTGTGATATGGACCTTTATTATGCAGTCCGTCGCTTTTATTTCTTCCACATCACAAGATCGTATAAAGCTTATTTTCTCCACACTAATAAATCATACATATTTAGAGAGCAATTTTTATTTCTTGCAACAATGACAACTTACTTGAAGGATCTTACTCAATCCATAGGTAGATAAGGTGGACTCTCATGGCAAAACTGGGTTTAAGGATATTTGAAAGCACAAGTAATATCTCTACTTGGTGCAAAGAATTTGGCTAGCATGAGGGGAAAGGCAAGCTCAACATGTTGGATGATCCATGACAATATAATTTATTTCGGATAAGAAAGCATAACCCATTATATTGTCTTCCTTGTCCAACATCAACTTTTTAGCATGTCATATTTTAATGAGTGCTCACAATCATAAAAGATGTCCAAGATAGTATATTTATATGTGAAAACCTCTCTTTCTTTATTACTTCCTATTAATTGCAACAATGACCAAAACTATGTTTGTCAACTCTCAACAACTTTTATTCATCATACTCTTTATATGTGAAGTCATTACTATCCATAAGATCAATATGATGTCTTTATTTCTTTTTATTCTTTCTCTTTTCTTTTATTTTTTTATTCCCTCAAGATCATAGCAAGATAACCAAGCCCTTGACTCAAAACTAATATTTATTATATATAGCTCACGGACTCGATTACATAGAAGGATCATAAAGCAAAACTCAAAACTAGATCATACTAAAACTTTATTCTACTAGATCAAGATATTACCAAAAGGATCAAACTAAAAAACGGTAAAGGTAAAACTGTGATGTGTTGGGGAACATAGCAATTTCAAAAAAATTCCTATGCACACGCAAGATCATGGTGATGCATAGCAACGAGAGGGGAGAGTATCGTCTACGTACCCTCATAGACCGTAAGCGGAAGCGTTATGACAACGCGGATGATGTAGTCGTATGTCTTCACGATCGACCGATCCTAGCACCGAACGTACGACACCTCCGCGATCTGCACACGTTCAGCTCGATGACGTCCCACGAACTCACGGTCCAGTAGAGCTTCGAGGGAGAGCTTCGTCAGCACGACGGCGTGATGACGGTGATGATGAAGCTACCAGCATAGGGCTTCGCCTAAGCACTACTATGATATGACCGAGGTGGATTATGGTGGAGGGGGGCACCGCACACGGCTAAGAACAATGTCAACTAGTGTGTCCTAGGGTGCCCCATGCCCCCGTATATAAAGGAGCAAGGGGGAGGCCGGCCAGCCTTGGTGCGCCCCAAGGAGAGGGGGAATCCTCTTCCTACTAGGAAGAGGATTCATCCTTTCCTAGTCCAACTAGGAAGAGGGAAGGGGGAAGGAAAGAGGAGGAGAGGAGAAGGAAAGAGGGGGCCGCCCCCCAAAGCCCTAAACCAATTCGGTTTGGGCCTAGGGGGCGCACCCCACACTTCCTAGCTGCCCTCTATTTCCACTAAAGCCCACGAAGGCCCATTGACCCTCCCAGTGAATTCCTGTAACTCTCCGGTACTCCGAAAAATACTCGAATCACTCAGAACGTTTTCGATGTCCGAATATAGTCGTCCAATATATCGATCTTTACGTCTCAACCATTTCGAGACTCCTCGTCATGCCCCCGATCTCATCTGGGACTCTGAACTACCTTCGGTACATCAAAACACATAAACTCATAATACTGATCGTCACCAAACGTTAAGCGTGCGGACCCTACGGGTTCGAGAACTATGTAGACATGACCGAGACTCATCTCCGTTCAATAACCAATAGCAGAACCTGGATGCTCATATTGGTTCCTACATATTCTACGAAGGTCTTTATCGGTCAAACCACATAACAACATATGTTGTTCCCTTTGTCATCGGTATGTTACTTGCCCGAGATTCGATCATCGGTATCTCAATACCTAGTTCAATCTCGTTACCGGCAAGTCTCTTTACTCATTCCGTAATGCATCATCCCGCAACTAACTCATTAGTCATATTGCTTGCAAGGCTTATAGTGATGTGCATTACCGAGAGGGCCCAGAGATACCTCTCCGACAATCGGAGTAACAAATCCTAATGTCGATCTATGCCAACTCAACAAGTACCATCGGAGACACCTGTAGAGCACCTTTATAATCACCCAGTTACGTTGTGATGTTTGGTAGCACACAGAGTGTTCCTCCAGTATTCGGGAGTTGCGTAATCTCATAGTCAGAGGAACATGTATAAGTCATGAAGAAAGCAGTAGCAACAAACTAAACGATCATCGTGCTAAGCTAACGGAATGGGTCAAGTCAATCACATCATTCTCCAATGATGTGATCCTGTTAATCAAATGACAACTCATGTCTATGGCTAGGAAACTTAACCATCTTTGATTCAACGAGCTAGTCAAGTAGAGGCATACCAGTGACACTCAGTTTGTCTATGTATTCACACATGTACTAAGTTTCCGGTTAATACAATTCTAGCATGAATAATAAATATTTATCATGATATAAGGAAATAAATAATAACTTTATTATTGCCTCTAGGGCATATTTCCTTCATGATGGTGATACGATACCGGGGAACTCCCCCAAGCTTGGCAGTTGCCAAGGGGACTGCCCATACCCGATACTCAGTTCTCCTTTGGTGGTAGTGATGATGGAGTTGTTGATGATGTAGGCTTGTCATCCATCTTCCAAGGCATAGGCTAACCATCATAGAAGGATGATCGAGTCTCCGGGATCCTCGAATCTGCAGCCAAACTCATCCACTTGAATATATATTCATACTCATAGTTTTCGTTTTGCAGGTCATAGATCTGGGCTTGGAGGTGCTCGATTTTCTCGTGAAGCTTGAACGTGGTCTCCCCAATGTCCTTGGCATCCAGCTTGTGATTGTTGGTGAACTCCACGGTCATCATGTGGTTGGCGTCGAGTCCGCGTTCCACCATCCCCTGGCAGTTGAAAACTTGTTGTTCCATTGCTTCGAGTCTTGTCTCCACGCTTCCGGTCCTCCTTGGTCCCTCAACATCGCAGATGTGCAGCACCCCTCACGCAACTCAATGGTTTGAGGGTGTTGCAGCACATCCGCGAGGTAGGGGTTGATGACTCTCTCGAAAAACTTGTCCTTGGGGGCGCTTGAAGACGTCATGGTGATCTAGATCTGTCAGAAAAACAGCTCGAAACAAAAACAGGAGATATTTGCATGGTGCGGTGGTCAAAACCTTCGGGAGATTATATAATGAATTTTTACCGACCAAAATAAGTATCGTGCAAGAAAACAGAGTCCGGAAGGCACACGAGGTGCCCACAGGGTAGGGGGCGCCCTCCACCCTCGTGGACGCCTCGTGTCCTTTTTGTACTGCTTCTTATTTTCCTATTTTCTTAAATATTCCAAAACGGAGAAAAATTGCTATTAGAACTGTTTTAGAGTCGGTTTACTTACCGTACCACATACCTATTCATTTTCGGAGTCTGAGACATTCTGGAAAGTGTCCCTTATATACTCCTCCGGGGTTACAGTTTCAATAACATTAGTTTCAACATGTATAGGATTACCTGAGATATAATGTTTGATTCTTTGACCGTTCACCACCCTCGGATTTGTGCCTTCGAAGTTGTTAATTTTTATGGCACCCTCTGTTGGAAAAGGCAGTGCCTAGGAGGCGCTTAGGCACGCCTAGGCGCTAGGCAATGGACAAACACCTCGCCTAGGGCATAAATGGAGGTCTAGGTAGGTCAAGCAAGGAATTGCCTACCCAAGCAAGAAATCATGCCACATACTGCACTAATGTGCCAAATACGTCATATTCCAATGGCAGTAGATGGTAATTAACTTATTTATATGCCCTAAACTAATATCAACACCCATATAATAATCATAAATACACTATGAGTAAAAACTATACTACCGCCTAGGCCGTGCCTAGGGCGCTTAGGCACCGCCTAGGCACTAGGCGAAGGCCAACTGCCTCGCTTACGCCTACCACTTTTTGCAACCTTATTGGCACCGAAACAATAGACCTCCTCGATAACATAAGGACCTTCCCATTTAGAGAGGAGTTTTCCTACCAAAAAAATCTTAAACGAAAGTTGTATAACAATACATAATCACCTACATTAAACTCACGTTTTTGTATCCTTTTGTCATGCCATCTTTTAAATTTTTCTTTAAACAGTTTGGCATTTTCATAGGCTTGGGTTCTCCACACATCAAGTGAGCTAATGTCAAATAATCTCTTCTCACCGGCAAGTTTGAAGTCATAATTGAGCTCTTTAATGGCCCAATATGCCTTAAGTTCCAGTTTGAGAGGTAAGTGACATGCTTTTCCATAAACCATTTTATATGGAGACATACCCATAGGATTTTTATATGCAGTTCTATAGGCCCATAATGTATCATCAAGTTTCTTTGACCAATTCTTTCTAGATGTATTAACAGTCTTTTCCAAAATTAATTTAAGCTCTCTATTGCTCAGTTCTACTTGACCACAAGACTATGGGTGATATGGGGATGCAATTCTATGATTAATATCATACTTAGCAAGCATCTTATGAAAAGCACCATGAATAAAATGTGAACCACCATCAGTCATTAAGTATCTAGGGACTCCAAACCTCAGAAAAATAACTTCTTTAAGCATCTTAATAGAGGTGTTATGATCAGCACTACTAGTTGGAATAGCTTCTACCCACTTAGTAACGTAATCAACATCAACTAAAATATTTGTATACCCATTAGAGGAAGGAAACGGTCCCATATAATCAAAGCCCCAAACATCAAATGGTTCAATAACAAGTGAATAATTCATAGGCATTTTTTGACGTCTACTAATGTTACCAATTCTTTGACATTCATCACAAGACAAGACAAACTTACGGGCATCCTTGAAGAGAGTAGGCCAATAAAAACCGGATTGCAATACCTTATGTGCAGTTCTATCTCCAGCATGGTGTTCTCCGTAAGCCTCAGAGTGACACTTGCGTAAGATCTGTTATTGTTCATGCTGAGGTACACAACATCTAATAACACCATCTACTCCTTCTTTATAAAGGTGTGGGTCATCCCAGAAGTAATGTCTTAAATCATAGAAAAACGTTTTCTTTTGCTGGTATGTGAAACTAGGTGGTATAAATTTAGCAACAATGTAATTGGCATAATCAGCATACCATGGAGCAGTACGAGAAGCATTTATGACAGCTAATTGTTCATCAGGAAAACTATCATCTATAGGTAGTGGGTCATCTAGAACATTCTCTAACCTAGACAAGTTGTTTGCAATGAGGTTCTCAGCTCCTTTTTTATCAATAATATGCAAATCAAATTATTGTAGTAGGAGAACCCATCTAATAAGTCTAGGTTTAGCATCTTTCTTTTCCATAAGGTATTTAATAGAAGCATGATCAGTGTGAACAGTTACTTTAGAATCAACAATATAAGGTCTGAACTTATCACAAGCATATTGGATAACATTTAATTTCTTATCAACTCTTTGTCCTAAAGCAGCACCTACAACATAGTCACTAGCATCACACATAATTTCAAAGGGTAAATTCCAATCATGTGGCTGAACAATGGGTGCAGAAATCAAAGCTTTCTTAAGTATTTCAAATTCTTCTACACAATCATCATGAAAGACAAAAGGAACATCTTTTTGTAAGAGATTAGTCAGAGGCCTGGAAATTTTTGAGAAGTCTTTAATGAACCTCCTATAAAAATGGGCATGACCAAGGAAACTTCTTATACCTTTAATGTCCTTTGGACACGGCATATTTTCAATAGCATCAACTTTAGCTTTATCAACTTCAATACCTCTTTTAGAAATTTTATGCCCCAAGACAATGCCTTCATTAACCATAAAGTGACACTTCTCCCAATTCAAGACAAGAATAGTTTCTTCACATCTCTGCAAAACTCGATCAAGGTTGCTTAAGCAATCATTAAAAGAAGTTCCATATACGGAGAAATCATCCATGAAAACCTCAACAATCTTTTCACAAAAGTCAGAGAATATCGCAGTCATACA
Organism: Triticum monococcum; assembly: GCA_034509565.1. NCBI lineage: Eukaryota > Viridiplantae > Streptophyta > Magnoliopsida > Poales > Poaceae > Triticum > Triticum monococcum. Next base: position 485,858,186 of record CM067843.1, read on the forward strand.
TCTTTGAAAGGTAGCAGGTTCATTACATAAACTGAAAGGCATGCGTCTATAAGAAAAGGTACCAAAAGGGCAAGTGAAAGTGGTATTTTCTTGATCCTCTTTTGACACAGGTATTTGAGAGAAACCAGAATAACCGTCTAGAAAGCAAAAATGTGTATGTTTGGATAATCTTTCTAGCATTTGATCAATAAAAGGTAAAGGGTAATGATCCTTTTTAGTAGCTTTATTTAATTTGCGGAAGTCAATTACCATTCTATAACCTGTAACAATTCTTTGTGGGATCAATTCATCTTTATCATTTGGAACAACGGTAATACCTCCCTTTTTAGGGACACAATGGACAGGACTTACCCACTGACGATCAGCAATGGGATAAATTATACCTGCCTCCAGAAGTTTTAGTATTTCTATTCTTACCACTTCTTTCATCTTAGGATTTAACCGTCGTTGGTGATCAACAACCGGTTTAGCGTCTTTCTCTAATTTTATTTTGTGCTGGCATAAAGTGGGACTAATGCCCTTAAGATCATCCAAAGTATATCCAATAGCATCACGGTGCTTCTTCAGAGTTTTCAATAATCTCTCTTCTTCCCACTCTGAAAGGTTAGCACTAATAATAACATGATATATCTTATTTTCATCAAGATAAGCATATTTAAGAGTATCAGGCAATGGTTTAAGCTCAAACACGGGATCACCCTTGGGTGGAGGAGGATCCCCTAGAATTTTGACAGGCAAGTTGTGTTTCACAATAGGTCCCTGTTTAAAGAATACTTCATCTATTTCCCTTCTTTCATTCATAAACATATTATTTTCAGGGTCTAGCAAATATTGTTCTAAAGGATCATTAGGAGGCACAACAATAGAAGCAAGACCAATAATTTCATCTTTACTAGGCAATTCTTTATCATGGGGATGTCTGCGAAATTTAGCAAAATTAAAATCATGAGACATATCCCCTAAACCAACAGAAACAATATCCTTTTGTAGTCTATCTTAGCATTAACAGTATTCAAGAAGGGTCTACCAAATATAATGGGACAAAAGTCATCTTGTGGGGGACCTGTTGGGGGACACAGTAATTTGAAAATATTCCTACGCACATGCAAGATCTATCATGGTGATGCATAGCAACAAGAGGGGAAGAGTGTTGTCCACGTACCCTCGTACACCGTAAGCGGAAGCGTTATGACAATGTGGTTGATGTAGTCGTACGTCTTCACGATCCGACCGATCCTAGTACTGAAAGTACGACACCTCCGCGATCAGCACACGTTCGGCTCGATGACATCCCTCGTACTCTTGATCCAGTCGAGGCCAAGGGAGAGTTCCGTCAGCACGACGGCGTGGCGACGGTGATGATGAAGTTACTGATGCAGGGCATCGCCTAAGCACTATGACGATATAACCGAGGTGTGTAACTGCGGAGGGGGGCACCGCACATGGATAAGAGATTGTCTGTTTTTCCTTCGGGGTGTCCCCTGCCCATGCATATAAAGGAGGGAGGAGGAGGAGGCCGGCCCTAGAGGGGGCGCGCCAAGTGTGGGGAGTCCTACTAGGACTCCCAAGTCCTAGTAGGATTCCCCTTTTCCTTTCCGGAGTAGGAGAGAACAAAGAGGGAAAGAGAGAGGGAGTAGGAAAGGGCAAGGGGGGGCGCCGCCCCCTTTCCTCTAGTCCAATTTGGACCCATGGGGGGCGCGCGCCTCCTTCCCTTTGGCCTGCCTCCTCTATTCCCGTATGGTCCAATAAGGCCCAATACTTCTCCCGGCGAATTCCCGTAACTCTCCGGTACTCCGAAAAATACCTGAATCACTTGAAACCTTTCCGATGTCCGAATGTAGCCTTCTAATATATCTATATTTACCTCTCGACCATTTAAAGACTCCTCGTCATGTCCCTGATCTCATTTGGGACTCCAAACAGACTTCGGTCATCAAATCACATAACTCATAATATAAATCGTCATCGAACGTTAAGCGTGCGGACCCTATGGGTTCGAGAACTATGTAGACATGACCGAGACACATCTCCGGTCAATAACCAATAGCGGAACCTAGATGCTCATATTGGCTCCTACATATTCTACAAAGACTGTGGGAGTCCTGGATTAGGGGGTCTCCGGACAGCCGGACTATCTCCATTGGTCGGACTGTTAGACTATGAAGATACAAGATTGAAGACTTCGTCTCGTGTCCGGATGGGACTCTACTTGGCGTGGAAGGCAAGCTAGGCAATACGTATATGGATATCTCCTCCTTTGTAACCGACCTTGTGTAACCCTAACCCTCTCCGGTGTCTATATAAACTGAAGGGTTTTAGTCCGTAGGACAACAATCACAACATACAATCATACCGTAGGCTAGCTTCTAGGGTTTAGCCTCTCTGATCTCGTGGTAGATCTACTCTTGTAACACCCATATCATCAATATCAATCAAGCAGGACGTAGGGTTTTACCTCCATCAAGAGGGCCCGAACCTGGGTAAAACTTCGTGTCCCTTGTCTCCTGTTACCATCCGGCCTAGACGCACAGTTCGGGACCCCCTACCCGAGATCCGCCGGTTTTGACACCGACATTGGTGCTTTCATTGAGAGTTCCTCTGTGTCGTCACCGTTAGGCTTGATGTCTCCTACTATCATCGATAGCGATGCCGTCCAGGGTGAGACTTTTCTCCCCAGACAAATCTTTGTATTCGGCAGCTTTGCACTGCGGGCTAATTTGCTTGGCCATCTAGAGCAGATTGAAAACTACGCCCCTGGCCATCAGGTAAGATTTGGAAGTTTGAACTACACGGTCGACATCCGCGGGGACTTGATCTTCGACGGATTCAAGCCACAGCCGGGCGCGCCGCACAGTCTCGATGGGTATGACCTAGCTCTGCCACCGGACGGTACTCCAGAGGCCGCGCCCACACCAGCTCCGACCCTTAGCTCGGAGCCAACTGCCCAATCGAGGACGGCTGGCTAGACACCGCCTCAAGGGCTGCAGTCTCGACGGTGATCGAGCCAAACACCAGCATAATCCTCTGCGCGGCCCGTGACTCCAAGGTGCCGGACGCTCCTCCGGACCCCGAACCATCCGCGCCCCCGCCAACCGAATCCGATTGGGCGCCGATCATGGAATTCACCACCGCAGATACCTTTCAGCACTCGCCCTTTGGTGACATTCTGAATTCACTAAGGTCTCTTTCTTTGTCTGGAGAGCCCTGGCCGGATTGTGGCCAGCAGGATTGGGATGCGGACGACAAAGAAATTCGACGCCCACCCACCACCCACTTTGTAGCCACTGTTGATGATTTAACTGACATGCTCGACTTCGACTCCGCAGACATCGACGGTATGGATGACGATGCGGGAGGCGAAGATAAACCACCGCCCATAGGGCGCTGGACGTCCACTTCATCATAATACATATACATGGTGGACACACCAAAAGAAGACGACGATGAGGAACGGAAGGACGCACCGAAGGCTTGTTCCCTCGAGAAGCAGTCAAAGCGGCAGCACAAGCGCTGCCCCAAATCCTGCCTCGCCAGAAATAACAATCACACAGACCCAACATTGGAGCAGGGCGAACCACTGCCGGACCACGGCAATACGGATAATAAAACCGAACAAACCAATTCTGTCAAAGATAATAGTCCGGACGACACAACGCCAGACAGGCACCCGGAGCAGTAGAATGCCCGTCAAAGGCTTGTTGCCACCGCGATGAGTCTAAAAAAGCAGAAGCAAAGGCTCAAGGCTGCGAGGACACACTCCAAATTAGATGGAGTAAAGTACACAACACAACAGCGAAGTACGGCGACAATCGCCCCAGCAAGAGCTTGAACGAAATATGCCCTAGAGGCAATAATAAATTTATTATTTATTTCCTTATATCATGATAAATGTTTATTATACATGCTATAATTGTATTAACCGAAAACGTAATACATGTGTGAATACATAGACAAACAGAGTGTCACTAGTATGTCTCTACTTGACTAGCTCGTTGAATCAAAGATGGTTAAGTTTCCTAGCCATAGACATGAGTTGTCATTTGATTAACGGGGTCACATCATTAGAGAATGATGTGATTGACTTGACCCATTCCGTTAGCATAGCACTTGATCATTTAGTTTGTTGCTATTGCTTTCTTCATGACTTATACATGTTCCTATGACTGTGAGATTATGCAACTCCCGTTTACCGGAGGAACACTTTGTGTGCTACCAAACGTCACAACATAACTGGGTGATTATAAAGGTGCTCTACAGGTGTCTCCGAAGGTACTTGTTGGGTTGGCGTATTTCGAGATTAGGATTTGTCACTCCGATTGTCGGAGAGGTATCTCTGGGCCCTCTCGGTAATGCACATCACCTAAGCCTTGCAAGCATTGCAACTAATGAGTTAGTTGCGAGATGATGTATTACGGAATGAGCAAGGAGACTTGCCGGTAACGAGATTGAACTAGGTATTGAGATAACGACGATCGAATCTCGGGCAAGTAACATACCGATGACAAAGGGAACAACGTATGTTGTTATGCGGTTTGACCGATAAAGATCTTCATAGAATATGTAGGAGCCAATATGAGCATCCAGGTTCCACTATTGGTTATTGACCGGAGACGTGTCTCGGTCATGTCTATATAGTTCTCGAACCCGTAGGGTCCGCATGCTTAAAGTTCGATGACGGTTATATTATGAGTTTGTATGTTTTGATTTACCGAAGGAGTTCGGAGTCCCGGATGAGATCGAGGACATTACGAGGAGTCTCGAAATGGTCGAGACGTAAATTTTGATATATTGGATGACTATATTCGGACATCGGAAAGGTTCCGAGTGATTCGGGTATTTTCGGAAGTACTGGGGAGTTACGGGAATTCATATTGGGCCTTAATGGGCCATACGGGAAAGGAGAGAAAGGTCTCAAAGGGTGGCCGCACCCCTCCCCATGGGCTGGTCCGAATTGGACTAGGGAGGGGGGCGCCCCCTTCCTTCCTTCTCCTTTTCCCTTGCCTTTCCTTCCCTCCTACTCCTAATACTTGGAAGGGCTCCTAGTTCTACTAGGAAAAGGGGAATCCTACTCCCGGTGGGAGTAGGACTCCCCTAGGGCGCACCATAGAGATGGCCGGCCCTCCCCCTCCTCCACTCCTTTATATACGGGGGCAGGGGGCACCCCAAAGACACACAAGTTGATCAAGTTGATCGTCTCTTAGCCGTGTGCGGTGCCCCCCTCCACCATAGTCCACCTCGATAATACTGTAGCGGTGCTTAGGCGAAGCCCTGCGTCGGTAGAACATCAACATCGTCACCACACCATCGTGCTGACGAAACTCTCCCTCAACACTCGGCTGGATCGGAGTTCGAGGGACGTCATCGGGCTGAACGTGTGCTGAACTCGGAGGTGCCGTGCGTTTGGTACTTGATCGGTCGGATCATGAAGACGTACGACTACATCAACCGCGTTGTGCTAACGCTTCCTCTTATGGTCTACGAGGGTACGTGGACAAGACTCTCCCCTCTCGTTGCTATGCATCACCATGATCTTGCATGTGCGTAGGAAATTATTTGAAATTGCTACGTTCCCCAACAGTGGCATCCGAGCCTGGTTTTATGCGTTGATGTAATATGCATGAGTAGAACACACGTGAGTTGTGGGCGATATAAGTCATACTGCTTACCAGCATGTCACACTTTGGTTCAGCGGTATTGTTGGATGAAGCAGCCCGGACCGACATTACGCGTACGCTTACGCGAGACTGGTTCTACCGACGTGCTTTGCACACAGGTGGCTGGCGGTTGTCAGTTTCTCCAACTTTAGTTGAACCGAGTATGGCTGCGCCCGGTCCTTGCTAAGGTTAAAACAACACCAACTTGACAAACTATCATTGTGGTTTTGATGCGTAGGTAAGAACGGTTCTTGCTCGGCCCGTAGCAGCCACGTAAAACTTGCAACAACAAAGTAGAGGACGTCTAACGTGTTTTTGCAGGGCATGTTGTGATGTGATATGGTCAAGACGTGATGAGATATAAGTTGTTGTATGAGATGATCATGTTTTGTTGAAGTTATCGGCAACTGGCAAAAGCCTTATGGTTATCTCTCTATTGCATAAGATGCAAGCGCCAAATAATTGCTTTACTTTATCGCTATGCGATAGCAATAGTTGCAAGAGAAATTGTTGGCGAGACAACCATGCGACGACACATTGATATAGATCAAGATGATGGAGATCATGGTGTCATGCCGGTGAAGATGGAGATCATGACGATGCTTTGGAGATGGAGATCAAAAGCACAAGATGATGATGGCCATATCATGTCACATATTATGATTGCATGTGATGTTTATCTTTTATACATCTTATTTTGCTTAGCTCAGCGGTAGCTTTATAAGATAATCTCTCACTAAATTATCAAGGTATAAGTGTTCTCCCTGAGTATGCACCGTTGCGAAAGTTCTTCGTGCTGAGACACCACGTGATGATCGGGTGTGATAGGCTCTACGTTCAAATACAACGGGTGCAAAATAGTTGCACACGCGGAATACTCAGGTTAAACTTGAAGAGCCTAGCATATAACAGATATGGCCTCAGAACACGGAGACCGAAAGGTCGAGCGTGAATCATATAGTAGATATGATCAACATAGTGATGTTCACCATTGAAACTACTCCATCTCACGTGATGATCGGACATGGTTTAGTTGATATGGATCACGTGATCACTTAGAAGATTAGAGGGATGTCTGTCTAAGTGGGAGTTCTAAAGTAATATGATTAATTGAACTTTAATTTATCATGAACTTAGTCCTGGTAGTATTAGCATATCTATGTTGTAGATCAATAGCTCGCGATATTGCTCCCCGTTTAATTTTTATATGTTCCTAGAGAAAACTAAGTTGAAAAATGTTAGTAGCAATGATGCGGATTGGATCCGTGATCTGAGGATTATCCTCATTGCTGCACAGAAGAATTATGTCCGTGATGCACCGCTAGGTGACATACCTATTGCAGGAGCAGATGCAGATGTTCTGAACGTTTGGCTAGCTCAATATGATGACTACTTGATAGTTTAGTGCACCATGCTTAACGGCTTAGAATCGGGACTTCAAAGACGTATTGAACGTCATGGAACATATGAGATGTTCCAGGAGTTGAAGTTAATATTTCAAGCAAATACCCAAGTTGAGAGATGTGAAGTCTCCAACAAGTTCTATAGCTAAAATATGGAGGAGAATAGCTCAAGGAGTGAGCACGTGCTCAGATTGTCTGGGTACTACAATCGCTTGAATCAAGTGGGAGTTAATCTTCCAGATAAAATAGTGATTGACAGAATTCTCTACTCACCATCACCAAGTTAGTAGAACTTCATGATGAACTATTGTGACGCCCCCAATTCAATCGTACACTAATCATACACGCAAACGTGTACGATCAAGATCAGGGACTCACAGGAAGATATCACAACACAACTCTACAAATAAAATAAGTCATACAAGCATCATATTACAAGCCAGGGGCCTCGAGGGCTCAAATACAAGAGCTCGATCATAGACGAGTCAGCGGAAGCAACAATATCTGAGTACAGACATAAGTTAAACAAGTTTGCCTTAAGAAGGCTAGCACAAACTAGGATACAAATCGAAAGAGGCGCAGGCCTCCTTCCTGGGATCCTCCTAAACTATTCCTGGTCACCGTCAGTGGGCTGCACGTAGTAATAGGCACCTCCCGAGTAGTAGTAGTCGTCGTCGACGGTGGCGTCTGGCTCCTGGGCTCCAACGTCTGGTTGCAGCAATCGGATATAGGAAAGGGGAAAAGGGGAAGAAAAGCAACCGTGAGTACTCATCCAAAGTACTCGCAAGCAAGGAGCTACACTACATATGTATGCATTGGTATCAAATGAAATAAGGGTATCATATGTGGAATGAACTGCAGAATGCCGGACTAAGAGGGGGATAGCTAGTCCTTTCGAAGACTATGCTTCTAGTAACCTCCATCTTGCAGCAGGAGAAGAGAGTAGATGGTAAGTTCACCAAGTAGCATCGCATAGCATAATCCTAACCGATGATCCTCCCCTCGTCGCCCTGTGAGAGAGCGATCACCGGTTGTATCTGGCACTTGGAAGGGTGTGTTTTATTAAGTATCCGGTTCTAGTTGTCATAAGGTCTAGGTACAACTCCGGGTCGTCCTTTTACCGAGGGACACGGCTATTCGAATAGATCAACTTCCCTGCAGGGGTGCACCACATAACCCAACACGCTCGATCCCATTTGGCCGGACACACTTTTCTGGGTCATGCCCGGCCTCGGAAGATCAACACGTCGCAGTCCTACCTAGGCACAACAGAGAGGTCAGCACGCCGGTCTAAATCCTATGGCGCAGGGGTCTGGGCCCATCGCCCATTGCACACCTGCACGTTGCGTACGCGGCCGGTGAGCAGACCTAGCAACCTCCATTACAAAGGAAGTTGCATTACGCGGTCCAACCCGGCGCGCGCCGCTCAGTCGCTGATGTCACGAAGGCTTCAGCTGATACCACGACGTCGAGTGCCCATAACTGTCCCGCGTAGATGGTTAGTGCGTATAGCCCAGTAGCCAGACTCAGATCAAATACCCAGATCTCGCTAAGCATGTTATTTTGAAGTAACCGCGGACACCGACCAAGGCCAGGCCCACCTCTCTCCTAAGTGGTCTCAACCTGCCCTGTAGCTCCGCCTCAAAGTAACAGTCGGGGGCCGTCGGGAACCCAGACCCACCACTACCTGGATGGAGCCACCTGCCCCTTCAGCCTCCATCTCCAAACAGTTTCTCCGGTAATGTAACAGTGTAAAGTATATAATATATGCCCGTGATCACCTCTCGAAGTGATCACGGCCCAGTAGTATAGCATGGCAGACGGACAAGAGTGTAGGGCCACTGATGGAACACTAGCATCCTATACTAAGTAGTAGGATAGCAGGTAAAGGTAACAACAGTAGTAGCAAGGACAGGCTATGCAGCAGTATAGGATTAACGGAAAGCAGTAACATGCTACACTACTCTAATGCAAGCAGTATAGAGGAGAGTAGGCAATATCTGGTGATCAAGGGGGGGCTTTCCTGGTTGCTCTGGCAAGAGGGAGGGGTCATCAACACCGTAGTCGTACTGGGGTCTCCGGCAGTCTCCGGGTCTACCAGAAAGAAGTAACGGAGGGGAACACAATAAATAATAGAGCAATCAATGTATCAAAAAGCAAGATGCGGCATTACGTTGTGCTAGGGGTGACCTGACGCGGTACGAGGTGATACCGGTGAAGGGGGGAAACATCCGGGAAAATATCCCCGGTGTTTTGCGTTTTCGGACAGATGATTCGGAGGGGGAAAGTCGCGTGTACGCTGTGCTAGGGATGTGTGACGGACGAACGGATTGCGTATTCGAGTCCGTCTCTTCGTTCTGAGCAACTTTCATGTACAAAGTATTTTGAACCGAGTTACTGTTTATTTTCTATGATTTATCAAAGTTTTATGTATTTCTGAAATTTATTTAATTAATTAAATCAAACATTATCCAGAAAAGTGAAAGGTGATGTCAGCATGACATCACCATGACATCAGCAGGTCAAAGTCAGTTGACTGGAGTCAAACATAACCAGTGGGTCCAGTGGGACCCACCTATCATTGAGACAAAGGTTAAATAGGATTTGTTTAAACTAAATAGGATTATTTAAGTGTGGGCCTCATTAGTCAGTGACAGATTAGTGTTTTAATTAGCAAGTTAATTAATCAGGATTAAATAAATAAATAATTAATTATTTTTAGTTATTTTTATATATTTTTTTACTTCTCCTTTTTTTTTGAAAAAGGGGGTTGAGGGCCCCACTTGCAAGTGGCAACGAAGCCACTCGGGCGCTGGGCTATCGGGCAGTGGCCCGGCCTCGTGCAGGCGCCGGAATTGGACGGGGTGGAGGCCGAGCGGTGCCCGAGCGGCGCCGGCAGCGGCCGCGGGTGGGGCGCCTGCAGGCGCGGCCGTAGGCGACCGAGCAGCTGCCAATCATAGGCCGTCGGGCAGGCAGAAGCGCAGGGGGGTGGCAAGCAGGTGGAGGAGCGGGGCGGGGAGGTTGTGGCACAGGGGCAACCACGGCTCGCGGGGCGCGCGTGGCGTGGGGCGTCGTTGGGCGCCGGCCGTAGCAGCAACGGCAAGGCGGAGGGAGGGTTGCGCGGGCGAGCGGAGCCAGGGCAGCACAGCAGGCGCGGGGCGGAGGCCGGCGCGGGTGAAGCCTGGTCGTGCACGGAGCAGGGCACCGGACGCAGCAACGGGAGGACGCGAACGGCGACTACGGCGACGAGATTGAGAGGGGGGGTCGTCGGTGAGGCTCACAGTGGAGCTCATGGAGGACTCGGTGAAGCCGGGGAAGGTCGAGGCCGTCCGCTGAGGCAGGGGCGCGGAGCAAGGTTGGTCGGAGGCGCGGTAGCCGTGGTGCAGGAGAGGTCCAAGACGGCAAGGACGGCGACGGCTACTGGTGGCGAAGCTGCGGGCGCACGTGGGCCTCCATGGCCGGCGGCCTAGGGGTCGTAGGGGGAGGCGGCGTTCAGAGGAGGATGGGGGCACGGTGGCGGTCCAGGGGCGGCGGGATCGGCGATGGGGGTCGGGTGGCCATTGCCCCGATCCAGATCGGGGGGTCAGCGAGAGGAACGAGGGGGAGTGGGTGTCGTGGGAGGGGAGTGGGGGTTCGGTTGGGTTAGGGTTTGCCCAGTGTGGGGATATGGAGGAGGGGAGTGGGGCGCCGGCTGGGCCGGCCTGGCTAGCCCAATGGCCAGCTGGGCCGAGGCCCAGCGAGGGGGGGCTTTTATTTTCTTTTGTTGTTGTTGTTTTATTATTATATTTATCATTCTTATTTTCATTTATTCTTTCATGTTTTATTTTAGTTGCATAGTATTTTAGTAAAATATACACTTAGTATCTAAATTAGTATTTCAACTTAGTCCACAGTCACAAAAAGTCTAGACCGCAAACAACTTAGTTTGACCATTTATTAATTATAAAAGGTATTTAAATAATCGTTTTTGCTACTGTTTTATTCACCTCATAGTATTTAAACATTTTATAAAGGTGTGGTTTCTCCACCACAATTACCTATGTAACATTTGGTTCACTCCGAACGTTTTAGCTTTAATATTAAAAAAATATTGTTTGCCTGATTTTGAATTTGAATTTGAATCGGTTTCGAACTAACTCGAGATCAGCAACTTTAATCAAGGTGATGTGGCATCATTAGCAGAGGATCACTGTAGCTTAATTACCCGGGCGTCACAATTCTCCTCCACTATAAGAAATCTCGTCCCGAGATTTAAGAGGGGAAGTGCAAGGAAGGGATTAGGTTACGAAATTCTAACGGGTCTTGTTGGTCTTGGTTACTCTTCTCGAGGAGGTCGATCCATTAAGTTGATCTTCTCCAGGTCATCATGATGAAGTCGGCATTCTTTCTTCGGGAGCTCCATCGTACTTACGAATAGGTAAGGGGCAGCTTTACAACACTTGAGTGTTATAAAGGAAAATCATCTGGGCGGGGGTATCCCAAGAATGATCATAAGAGTATCTCTCGAGTTGAACAAATGAAACACATCGAGAGCAAAGTAAGAAGGTACCATAAGAAGTTTGAAGCGGATAGGCAATCGTCATTGCCTGAAACAAGGCAACGGGTATAGGTATTGTGTTTAATACCAGAATTGATGATCACATGGAAGGTGGCTCATGAATTAAATACGAAGCCAAGCGTGACGAATAACTTTAGAAACAGGGTTGTACAGGAGAGTCAGGTTTTGATCCTGTGGAACTGTGGGTTATGGTCCCACCGTGTGGGTTAAAAGTAGGAAGGCGGTGATGATTTGCACGATCATGTAAGCAAGGCATGTTAGAGGATAGCCTGTCAGCTATGTCGGCAACAACATCGATACCAAGGGCGAGGGACGAACAGAACCATTTTCCTACTCGTTGAAATGAGGCGGACCAATAGGCAAAGTTCTCGTCCATCGGTGGCTATCGGGATGTCATCAACAATAGTAACCGGGTCTTGCTGGCAGAATTGTACACGTGGGTGTTTACATAAGCAGGAGAATATTACTGCTTAGATCATATAGTCCTCAAGAAGGTTAAACAGAACAATGGAAAGGAAAATATGATTATCAAATTAAACAGAACAATGGAAAGGAAAATGTGTTTAAACACATATTACAGGGGTATATCCTTCCCAAGGACAAGCAGAGCATGATATCCATGTCAGGATATAATGTAGAAAACTCTTTAGGTAAGGTGAGCGAAATTTCATGACTTTACCCATACAGCGGTGTTTGGATATTTGAGCAGGAAACATTTGGCATCTGGGCTTCAAATGTTCTTGTTGAAAATCGGAGTACCACCGACATGCTTCGAGATAGCATTGACATGGTCTTCAAGCAAAGGTCAGACTCAGGATGCCTGAGAAGAAAAAGGTGTGACACAAATTGATGAGATGACATTGTAAGATCCTTGGGAAATGAACTATGGAAGCGAGTTCTGAACCAAGAGTTCATCATTAATCCAAGGGAATGACGAGGGGGTGGCTAATGGACTCAGAAACAATTCATCAAGATTAACCAAAGATGATTTCCACAATTATGTGAACAAGGAGATAACATTAGTCGGATCAAATGATATAATGCTGTATGTCCGATGACAACATACACAATTGAACAATGATAGAAAGGTGCACCCGGAAACCTGGACTAAGTAGCACGATCAATGTTCAAATGATGATTCAATAAGCAATAGACTTAGAATGAAACTGTAGACCAATAACTTCAAAGCAATAGGGTTGCTAGAAGTTTAGAATTTACACATCACAGACCATTTGTCGGTATTCCGGTTAGAAACAACACGGAGACCAAGAAATGAACGCAAAAGGCGGGAGATATTACTATATCAAGAATTCTCAAGAGGTGGCAAAATTACCACGACGTTCTTGACATAAAAGGTGGTAACATTCCAAGGTAAAGAAGAACAAATGCTAGATAGCAAGGATCTCAAGGTATAACACAAAACACGAATAAGTTTGTGTTGAACGGAAGGCAATAAAGTGGTCGATGATAAAACAAATCATCGAGGGCAAGGATGGTATTTCTCATCATGAATTCAATTGATATCCTGGAAGAGCTCAGAATGCTCATGATGATCATGACACATTTGTCGAGAGATCTCATGAAGATGTAATCGATCGGCGATGACATCAAGTTGAAAGGGATGATGAAGCGAAAGGTTAATGGAACCAAGGGTACGACACAAACTCCAACAAAGCTTGTTGTCCAAAGCAAAAAGATATGATGAGGAAGATCGACGTAAGCTTAGCTCATCGTCGAAAATTGTGCTCCGGGAAGAAGGTCCAGGTAGCATAGTTAAAATTTAGCACGATAATGATATAGCCAAACAGACCAGGAATGGCGTGATCCTGTACAAACTTGTACTTAAAGAAGATTACTAAGAGTTGTTGAACCGTAGTGCGGACTCAGTTCAATTACCGGTGTCTTTGAGTGTTTAATAACTCAGAGCCCGTGAAAAATTGTAATCAGTGAGAATGTAGTACTTGATGAAGAACTCATAAGAAGTTATGTAGTTCCATGATATTCTCGCGGCACCAGAGGGTATACTCAAGGGTAGAGCGGGATAGAGGTTGGACAAGTGAAATCATTTGCAGAAGGCAAGCACTTAAACTTATCCAAGAAATGGGATCAAAGAAGAACAATATGGTCGAAACCACGGTTGCAAAAGACCAAGCATAGATAAGAGAAGAAGTTATAACAAGGGGATTACTATTACTACGAGAAGCTTCCATGATAAGTTCCACCTCGGGTCCATGGGCATGAACACAAAGTTCAAGGTCGACTCCCACTTCTCCAAAGCATAACCTTACATTCACTTCTCGTTTCGATAATGGCATTAGTGTTGAAAGTTTTACCTTGTGAAATACCAGATGAGTATGACCCGTGAAATCTTTCGGGCTCACATAGATTAGGAAAAGGCATAGGTTCAACCCATCAGGGTCTCTTAGGAACATATACCACAACTTCAGGAGCGAATAACTCAAGCTCAGGAGCAGAGAATGGTTGACAAAAGAAGGGGATACCATTTTACCAAAGGCATTATGTATCCGAGGAAAGCCCCACAAGTTTATTGAATACGAAGGACGTTGTCGGACAAAATCCAATAAGGGATCTGGTGGTCCACAAAGGATCTGATGTGAGTATCGGCACACAAGCAGAGGAAGTAACAATGCAAAGGCATTGAATTATAGAAACAACTGACTAAACCAAAGCTCAGATGCAAAGGAATTATGATTTCCAATTCAAGGGCTCACAAGCAAACGCTCTGACTAAGGATGGATAAGTTGAGTAAGCTTAGGGGTACAATCGCCGGCAATTTGATTGGTCAAGATCCAGCTCATGTTTAAAATGACGTCTGAGCCGGAAGGATGAATTCCAGGATCTGATTGAGGATTGCGAGCATTCACAACCTATTGAATCAACAGGCTCGAAATGATAATGACAAAGGATGCCAAAAATACTACCAGACCTATGAGATTAATCATAATGCAAGCAAGCAAGAATTTCAAGAGTAATAGTCGAATGAGGATTTTCGAAAGATCAAATGGTATTTCGAAGACTTATGTGAAATACTTGAATCAAATGGGATGAGAGGATACTCGGTAAGAGCGAGGAATTATCCACATTCGTATTCATGTGGCAAAGAACTGCAAGGCAGTATGCTCAAAGTATTCTCGGAACGATGAGAGGAATTCGTGGTATCTTATAATAACAAGGTCACGGGGAATGATTGTACGAATGGCAAGCGTAAGTAGTCATCCATAAGGGATTTTTGATAGTTGGGAATAACAAAAGTGGTGCGCACAATGTCTCAAGAGAACATCTGAGAGTAACTTCGGAATCTTCTGGTGCAGTAGACGATCATCGTAATAAGGTGCTCTCCAGGTGGAAGTAGTTACGAGATCCTAGAGTCAGAGTTAGTAAATTCATTTAAACCCGAATAGAAGAGAGATCAAAGCCCCAGAGTAAGGATCGAGGAGTAAAAGATCCTAATACCACCCAATGGCGACGTGAGCCCAAGGGCCGCACAGCCAAGTTAGTAAAACAATTTTCATCGACTAGACTCAACTTCGGCCAAGGAGTGTGGAAGGGGGATTCCTACAGGCAGTCGGCTCTGATACCAACTTGTGACGCCCCCGATTCAATCGTACACTAATCATACACGCAAACGTGTACGATCAAGATCAGGGACTCACGGGAAGATATCACAACACAACTCTACAAATAAAATAAGTCATACAAGCATCATATTACAAGCCAGGGGCCTCGAGGGCTCGAATACAAGAGCACGATCATAGACAAGTCAGCGGAAGCAACAATATCTGAGTACAGACATAAGTGAAACAAGTTTTCCTTAAGAAGGCTAGCACAAACTGGGATATAGATCGAAAGAGGCACATGCCTCCTGCCTGGGATCCTCCTAAACTAATCCTGGTCACCGTCAGCGGGTTGCACGTAGTAATAGGCACCTCCCGAGTAGTAGTAGTCGTCGTCGACGGTGGCGTCTGGCTCCTGGGCTCCAACGTCTGGTTGCAACAATCGGATATAGGAAAGGGGAAAAGGGGAAGAAAAGCAACCGTGAGTACTCATCCAAAGTACTCGCAAGCAAGGAGCTACACTACATATGTATGCATTGGTATCAAATGGAATAAGGGTATCATATGTGGACTGAACTGCAGAATGCCAGAATAAGAGGGGGATAGCTAGTCCTTTCGAACACTACGCTTCTGATAACCTCCATCTTGCAGCAGGAGAAGAGAGTAGATGGTAAGTTCACCAAGTAGCATCGCATAGCATAATCCTAACCGATGATCCTCCCCTTGTCGCCCTGTGAGAGAGTGATCACCGGTTGTATCTGGCACTTGGAAGGGTGTGTTTTATTAAGTATCTGGTTCTAGTTGTCATAAGGTCTAGGTACAACTCCGGGTCGTCCTTTTACCGAGGGACACGGCTATTCGAATAGATCAACTTCCCTGCAGGGGTGCACCACATAACCCAACACGCTCGATCCCATTTCGCCGGACACACTTTTCTAGGTCATGCCCGGCCTCGGAAGATCAACACGTCGCAGCCCTACCTAGGCACAACAGAGAGGTCAGCACGCCGGTCTAAATCCTATTGCGCAGGGGTCTGGGCCCATCGCCCATTGCACACCTGCACGTTGCGTACGCGGCCAGTGAGCAGACCTAACAACCTCCATTACAAAGGAAGTTGCGTTACGTGGTCCAACCCGGCGCGCGCCGCTCAGTCGCTGACGTCACGAAGGCTTCGGCTGATACCATGACGTCGAGTGCCCATAACTGTCCCCGCATAGATGGTTAGTGCGTATAGGCCAGTAGCCAGACTCAGATCAAATACCCAGATCTCGTTAAGCGTGTTATTTTGAAGTAACCGCGAATGCCGACCAGGGCCAAGCCCACCTCTCTCCTAAGTGGTCTCAACCTGCCCTATCGCTCCGCCTCAAAGTAACAGTCGGGGGCCGTCGGGAACCCAGGCCCACCACTACCTGGATGAAGCCACCTGCCCCTTCAGCCCCCATCTCCAAACAGTTTCTCCGGTAATCTAACAGTGTAAAGTATCTAATATATGCCCGTGATCACCTCCCGAAGTGATCACGGCCCAGTAGTATAGCTTGGCAGACGGACAAGAGTGTAGGGCCACTGATGGAACACTAGCATCCTATACTAAGTAGTAGGATAGCAGGTAAAGGTAACAACAGTAGTAGCAAGGACAGACTATGCAGCAGTATAGGATTAACGGAAAGCAGTAACATGCTACACTACTCTAATGCAAGAAGTATGATGAGCCCAGATTCCGCGAAATGGCTTGAGGCCATGAAATCTGAGATGAGATCCATGTATGAGAACAAAGTATGGGCTTTGATTGACTTGCCCATTGATT
Source organism: Triticum monococcum (assembly GCA_034509565.1). NCBI lineage: Eukaryota > Viridiplantae > Streptophyta > Magnoliopsida > Poales > Poaceae > Triticum > Triticum monococcum. The sequence goes on from CM067843.1 coordinate 485,875,180, forward strand.
GGCGAGCCATTGAGATTAAATGGATCTTCAAGAGGAAGACATACGCTGATAGTAGTGTTACTATCTACAAAGCTAGAATTGTCGCAAAAACGTTTTTCGACAAGTTCAAGGTGTTGACTACAATGAGAGTTTCTCACTCGTATCTATGCTTAAGTTTGTCCGAATCATGTTAGCAATTGCCTCATTTTATGAAATCTGGCAAGTGGATAAACAAAACTGCATTCCTTAATGGATTTATTAAAGAAGAGTTGTATATGATGCAACCAGAAGGTTTTGTCAATCCTAAAGGTACTAACAAAATATGCAAGCTCCAGCGATCCATCTATGGACTGGTGCAAGCATCTCGGAGTTGGAATATACGCTTTGATAAGTTGATCAAAGCAGATAGTTTTATACAAACTTGGGGTGAAGCCTGTATTTACAAGAAAGTGAGTGGGAGCACTACAACATTTCTGATAAGTATATGTGAATGACATATTGTTGATCGGAGATAATGCAGAATTATTCTGCAAAGCATAAAGGAATATTTGAAAGGAGTTTTTCAAAGAAAGACCTCGGTGAAGCTGCTTACATATTGAGCATCAAGATCTATAGAGATAGATCAAGACGCTTGATAAGTTTTTCAATGAGTACATACCTTGACAAGTTTTTGAAGTAGTTCAAAATGGAACGTTCAAAGAAAGAGTTCTTCCTATGTTACAAGGTGTGAAATTGAGTAAGACTCAAAGCCCGACCACGGCAGAAGATAGAAAGAGAATGAAAGTCTTTCCCTATGCCTTGGCCATAGGTTCTATATAGTATGCCATGCTCTGTACCAAATTTATTGTATACCCTACACTGTTTTTGGCAAGGGAGTACAATAGTGATCTAGGAGTAGATCACTCGACAACGGTCAAAATTATCCTTAGTGGAATAAGGATATGTTTCTCGATTATGGTTGTGACAAAAAGGTTCATTGTAAAGGGTTACGTCGATGCAAATTTTGACACTGGTCCAGATGACTCTAAATATCAATCTGGATACATATTGAAATTGGGAGCAATTAGCTAGGGTAGCTCCGTGCAGAGCATTGTTGACATAGAAATTTGCAAAATACTTACGGATCTGAATGTAGCAGACCCGTTGACTAAACTTCTCTCACAAGCAAAACATGATCACACCTTAGTATTCTTTGCGTGTTAATCACATAGCGATGTGAACTAGATTATTGACTCTAGTAAACCCTTTGGGTGTTGGTCACATGTCGATGTGAACTATGGGTGTTAATCACATGGTGATCTGAACTATTGGTATTAAATCACATGGTGATGTGAACTAGATTATTGACTCTAGTGCAAGTGGGAGACTGAAGGAAATATGCCCTAGAGGCAATAATAAAGTTATTATTTATTTCCTTATATCATGAGAAATGTTTATTATTCATGCTAGAATTGTATTAACCGGAAACATATTACATGTGTGAATACATAGACAAACAAAGTATCACTAGTATGCCTCTACTTGACTAGCTCGTTGATCAAAGATGGTTATGTTTCCTAACCATAGACATGAGTTGTCATTTGATTAACGGAATCACATCATTAGGAGAATGATGTGATTGACTTGACCCATTCTGTTAGCTTAGCACTTGATCGTTTAGTTTGTTGCTATTGCTTTCTTCATGACTTATACATGTTACTATGACTATGAGATTATGCAACTCCCGTTTACCGGAGGAACACTTTGTGTGCTACCAAACGTCACAACGTAACTGGGTGATTATAAAGGTGCTCGACAGGTGTCTCCGAAGGTACTTGTTGGGTTGGCGTATTTCGAGATTAGGATTTGTCACTCCGATTGTCGGAGAGGTATCTTTGGGCCCTCTCGGTAATGCACATCACCTAAGCCTTGCAAGCATTGCAATTAATGAGTTAGTTGCGAGATGATGTATTACAGAACGAGTAAAGAGATTTGCCAGTAACGAGATTGAACTAGGTATTGAGATACCGACGATCGAATCTCGGGCAAGTAACATATCGATGACAAAGGGAACAACGTATGTTGTTATGCGGTTTGACCGATAAAGATCTTCGTAGAATATGTAGGAGCGAATCTGAGCATCCAGGTTCTGCTATTGGTTATTGACCGGAGACGTGTCTCGGTCATGTCTACATAGTTCTCGAACACGTAGGGTCCGCACGCTTAAAGTTCGATGACGGTTATATTATGAGTTTATGTGTTTTGATATACCGAAGGAGTTCGGAGTCCCGGATGAGATCGGGGACATGACGAGGAGTCTCGAAATGGTCGAGACGTAAAGATCGATACATTGGACGACTATATTCGGACATCGGAAAGGTTCCGAGTGATTCGGGTATTTTCGGGAGTACCGGGGAGTTACGAGAATTCATATTGGGCCTTAATGGGTCATATGGGAAAGGAGAGAAAGGCCTCAAAGGGTGGCCGCACCCCTCCCCATGGGCTGGTCCGAATTGGACTAGGGAGGGGGGCGCCCCCTTCCTTCCTTCTCTTTTTCCCTTGCCTTTCATTTCCTCCTACTCCTAATACTTGGAAGGGCTCCTAGTTCTACTATGAAAAGGGGAATCCTACTCCCGGTGGGAGTAGGACTCCCCTAGGGCGCGCCATAAAGATGGCCGGCCCTCCCCCTCCTCCACTCCTTTATATACAGGGGCAGGGGGCACCCGAAAGACACACAAGTTGATCAAGTTGATCGTCTCTTAGCCGTGTGCGGTGCCCCCCTCCACCATAGTCCACCTCGATAATACTGTAGCGGCGCTTAGGCGAAGCCCTGCGTCGGTAGAACATCAACATCGTCACCACGCCATGGTGCTGATGAAACTCTCCCTCAACACTCGGCTGGATCAGAGTTCGAGGGACGTCATCGGGTTGAACGTGTGCTGAACTCGGAGGTGTCTACGAGGGTACGTGGACAACACTCTCCCCTCTCGTTGCTATGCATCACCATGATCTTGCGTGTGCGTAGGAATTTTTTTGAAATTGCTACGTTCCCCAACAAAGCTACCCAAAGCGGAAGTTGCTACCTGAATTCGATGAGGAGGCCTCAGACCCCTCACAACCAAAAATCTAAACGGCCACCTGGCCGGATAGATGACCTCACGGCCAACATCAAGTGGCAAACAACGCCACTCACAAGCCAATACGCGATCCACGCGAGGGCTCGCACCAAAAGGACGGCGCAACCAGATCCATCTACGGACCACGCAAGCGCGCCCCAGCTTACAATGTACCACAACAAACATCCGAACAACGCGGCACACCCAGATACAGGGGTGCAGCACACCCCCTATGTTTCACCGATGAAGTGATGGACCATGAATTTCCATAGGGATTCAAACCCGTAAACATAGAGGCATACGACGGGACAACACCCTGGGGTCTGGATTGAGGATTATATCCTCGATATCCATATGGCTCGAGGAAATGACCTCCACGCCATCAAGTACTTACCCCTCAAGCTCAAAGGGCCAGCCCGCCACTGGCTTAAAGGCCTCCCTGAAAACTCCATTGAAAGTTGGGAAGAGCTTGAAGACGCTTTTCGGGAAATTTTCAAGGAACTTATGTCTGACCTCCGGACACGGATGATTTGAGCCATATAACTCAACAGCCCGAAGAGTTAGCCCGAAAACTTTGGAACAGGTTCCTTACTAAAAAGAACCAAATTGTCGACTGTCCGGACGCCGAAGCCTTGGCAGCGTTTAAACATAGTGTACGTGACGAATGGCTCACCAGACACCTCGGCCAAGAAAAGCCGAGAACGATGGCAGCATTAACAAGCCTCATGACCCGCTTTTGCGCGGGTGAGGACAGCTGGCTAGCCAGATGCAGCACCAGCGACCCCAGTACATCCGAAGTTAGAGATGGAAACGAGAAATCACGATGCAACAGCAATAACAAACGCCGGAACAAAGGAAACAACACGAAGAGCACGGAAGTAAACACCGGATTCGAAAGCTGTCGGCCAGGTCAGAAGCCGCCCTCTAAAGGCGCCAGAGACGAACTGTCCAGCCTGAACAAAATTCTGGACCAAATATGTCAGGTCCATAGCACCCCTGGCAAACCAGCCAATCATACCCACAGAGAATGTTGGGTCTTCAAGCAGTCCGGCAAGCTCAACACCGTACACAAGGGGGAGGATACACCAAGCGAAGATGAGGATGAGCCTCTCAAGGGAGACGCTGGGGAACAAAAGAAATTTCCACCAGAAGTCAAAACAGTAAATGTGTTACACGTGATCAATGGAAGAAACAAAACAGCACTCCCAGAAAAATACGCCCGAAGGCCCATCCCCGCGGAGTCCTGCCACTAGTCGTCTCAACCGATCACTTTCGACCATCATGATTACTCAGCAAGTATCCGGCATGCAGGATGGGCTGCCTTGGTATTAGACCCAATAATTGACGGATACCACTTCGCACGAGTCCTGATGGACGGTGGCAGCAGTCTAAACTTGATGTACCAGGATACAATCCGCGAAATGGGGATAGACCCAACAAAAATCCGCCATAGCAATATTACCTTTAAAGGAGTAACGTCAGGCCCAGGGGCTCGTTGCACGGGCTCCCTGCTACTAAAAGTTATATTCGGCCTCCCCGATAACTTCCGTAGCGAACATCTAACCTTCCACATCGCTCCGTTCCAAAGTGGCTATCAAGCACTACTCGGACGCGAAGTTTTCGCTCGCTTTAATGCAATACCACACTACGCTTCCCTCACACTCAAGATGCCTGGTCCACGTGGCATCATTACAGTGAACGGAAGTATTAAGCGATCTCTGCGCGCCGAAGAGCATGCGACTGCCCTGGCAGCCGCACACTAAAAATTGCCTCACCAGCTAAAGCATTTAGCAGATCGTCATGACCTCGGACACGGCTAGACGAGTCCGGCGCAGCCATATGCAATTTATACCGGATCAATGATCACACCCCTATTACAAATACAAGGGGCTCAACGTGCGCAAACAAGCGGCGATTCTTACTTACCTAGAATTATAAATGATTTCTTTTATAGATGATCATCGTGCTACACCCGTCCAGGATACGGCACAACGGAGACATAGGCGCAGACGTGCAACAGGGACCCGCTCCAAGGATTCTTTTTTGATTAAGACCCTGCGTAAACCTTTTTTGTTGTCTCTTGTTGATACATATCCACCGACTTCTCAGCAAAATTGAGAAGGATGCTGACGTCTTGGCATGTGGCCATGCCAGAATAATGCACGTACCTGGACACAAGGGGCTTCTTACAAGTGGCACTATTTCGGCCCGGTTTATAGCATAAAGACCGAATACCTTAGGGAGTGTTCGGCGTCGCGAGTTCGACCTTATATGCATCAGCTCCGAATCATTGTCTTTGGTCAAATGTTGGGGTTGCCCGGCTCCTGTGTTTTGGTGCCTTACGTTCCGCTTTACCGGCTAAGGTAGCACCAGGAGAACTACTGCGATTGTGCCCTGGTTCATCCGGACGAGCGCCTTAGTAGAGAAAGCCGAAAACTGACTGTCATGATATAGCGTGAGACTGGTCAACCACTCGATGACCTATCGGAATGTTAGAATTCCTCCGCCTTAACAAAGGGCCGTTTTCCGGCCAGGCATATACGCACCCCGCAATTGGGAGAGTGCGGCGCCACCAGGGGCTATCTAGTAACCCAACTGTCAAACTCCTATGGCTAAGTGAAAGTGTTCAAGCATTATAGTCCGGTTGCCTCGCTCGCTGCGCTATCACCTCCTTATTAGGACCAAGGCGTTGGGTTAAGTGTGAACACGCGTTTTTTGTGAGCACCTCCGCATTATATGCGTGGGGGTTGAAGCCGACGGCTGCAATCTTTCAGGTTATACACATGTATACATAAACGGCCGCACAGGAGGCATCATACTACTTTCAGGCAAAAGTATAAACACAGCCTTATAAAAACTTCATAAAAGCATTATGTTTACAATGAGAGTACATATCAGTCAAACATAATATTTTTCGAGCACTGGGCCTCTATCAAACGAGCACCCTCGAGAACTTCCTCGAAATAGTGTTCGGCAGCCACACGGCCTATGGCCGAACCCTGCGTCGCAACAGTGGTAGCGTCCATCTCCGCCCAGTATGTTTTAACACGGGCAAGGGCCATCCGCGAGCCTTCTATGCACGCCGACCTCTTCATCGCATTAATGCGCGGCACCACATCAAGGAGCTGCTGCACTAAGCTGAAATAGTTGTTCGGCTTAGGCCCTTCCGGCCATAGTTGATCCACAACAGACCTCATGGCGAGTCCGGACAACCTATTTAGTTCGGCCCATTTGGCTAGCTTGTCAGTCAATGAAAGCGGATGCTCTGGAACATGGAATTGCGTCCAGAACAGCTTGTCCACTTCACGATCTGTCTGGCCTTGGAAGTACTTGGCTGCATCGGCAGCGCTCGCCGCCAAATCCATATACGCATTTGCCGAGCTCCACAGCCGATCCAGAGGGGCATACCGTGGATCTCCGAACTTCCTTCGTAACACGAAGGGTTTTCCAGCCGCAATATCCCCGGCTTCCCGCAGCTCCTCCTTCTTCGCTCTCATAACAGAACGGGTGTCTTTGTCTGCTGCCGCGGCCTTCTCAAGGTCCGTTGCCTTCGCTTGGTTCTCTTTCTCAAGGACCCGGCAATGGTTGGCAGTGTCTTTCAATTCTACGGTCATCTTGGCCATCTTCTCTTGGCTCTCGCAATGTGCGGCCTTCTCGGCTTTCAACTCTTCGGCCGCCTTCAAAGCAACCGCATTACTACTCCTCGCTTGTTCCTTGGCTCGGGCAAGTTCCGCCCGCAAGTCTTCCACGGTGGCAGCTCCATCTGCAGTCACAACATATTAAAGATACTGGCATTATGCTGCTCTTACTATGTGGCATTCACCGGATAATAACACTTACCCTGTGCCTCGTCAAGCCTCTTGTTAACAAGCTCGATGTCAACGTCTACCACATCCAGTTGCCGTTTTAATTGGGAAAACTCCCTAGTCCGGCTAGCCACCGGAGCTCCCACCACCTGCACATAAAGGCAGATTGGTTATTTCCTGAGAATTTGATCCTCTGTTCGCCACCGTTCTCGACGACAACCAAAGTCTCAGGGGCTACTATAACATGTGCAGTACTATCACATATTATCTCACATACCTCAAAGCCTGTCAATAGACTCATGAAGGCTTCATGTAATCCGCTTTCAGCGGACGAGATTCTCTCCATCACCGTACCCATCAGCGTACGGTGCTCTTGTGAGATGGCCGCTCGCCCCATCAACTCCCTCAGAACGTCCGACCGCACACCAGACGGTGCCAGACTCTTTCGTATGCTCTCTTCGGGAGCCGGATACTGGGGACCTTGGGGGTCTACGGGATTATCTTCTGGCCTCACCGGATCCGGAGAGGCCCTCCGCGGCGACACTTCGGGGTCGCCCGCTTCTGGAGCAGAGGAGTCCGAGGGAGGCGTTTCACTCTCCATCATCTCTGGAAGAAGATCCCCCGAAGACGAGCTCATTTGTGAGGGGCTGAGGCCCGAACTGCAAGATAGATGCGGTGGCTATTTTCTCAAAGGAAAAAGATAACATACCCTTACTAGTAAAATATTTTGGATCACTTATGACTCATTGGAGGGCTGATCCCCCCGCGGACTCTGCGCGGCAAAAGCACCCCCCAAGGCCAGACCCTCAGTGGGAGACCTTTTCTCCCATTTCGAGGCTTCGGCTTCCGGATCCTCGGAAGCAGTCCTTTTCCTCCCCCGATCATCCTCCTTCATGGAGATGCTCGCTCCCTCGGTTGGAGCGGATAGCAATGGGGGCCCGCGTCCGCCCATATTATCTCCCTTGGTATCTTCCTTCAAGGGCTCCAAACAAGGTGCGACCTCGAGCATCTTCTCCAATACCGGATTTTCCAAACCCTCAGGGAGGGGATCCAAGCACCGGATCATCTTTGCCTTTGTTAGCCAGTCCTGGTCAAAAAGCGGACTCTCAGAAATAACTTCGAATAAAAGACAGCGTGTTCGGCGAGTGGATTTCTTACTTGTTCAGCGGCGCGGTTACTACTCAGGCCCGCGTCCTCGGTAATATCCGGACATTTTACTTGGGGTCTGAAGAATGACTTGTACATCTCCTCGTGCGTCAGGCCGAGGAAACTTTGATTGGCACGTGGCCCCTCTGGGTTGAACTCCCACAAACACAGGGGCCGGTGTTTGCAAGGCTGGACTTGGCAAACCAGCATAACTTGTATTACCGCAACCAAATTGAAATCTCCCTCGAAGAGATCTCGGATGCGGATTTGCAGTATAGGCACGTCCTTGGCTAGACCCCAGCTCAGACCCCTGCTAATCCATGACGTCAGTTGTGGTGGGGGGCCCGAGCGGAAAGCAGGGGCAGCCGCCCACTTGGTACTTCTGGGAGCCGTGACGTAAAACCACTCCCGTTGCCATAATTCGGGCACCTCTAGAAAGGAACCTCTCGGCCATGGAACTCCTGCCATCCTGCCTATTGATGCACCTCCACACGCTGCTTGTTGCCCCTCGATCATCTTCGGCTTTACTTCAAAAGTCTTGAGCCACAGGCCAAAGTGAGGGGTAACGCGGAGAAAGGCCTCACACACGACAATAAATGTCGTGATGTGGAGAAAGGAGTCTGGGCTAGATCGTGGAAATCTAACCCGTAATAGAACATCAAGCCCCTGACGAAAGGATCCAGAGTGAGGCCTAGACCTCGGAGGAAGTGGGAGACGAACACAAAATTCTCGTTGGGTTCGGGAGTAGGGACGACCTGCCCTCTAGCAGGCAGCCGATGCGAAACCTCGGCGGTCAGATATCTGGCCTCCCTCAACTTCTTAATGTCCTCTTTCGTAACGGAAGAGGGCGTCCATCGGCCTTGAAGGCTGGATCCGGACATGGTTGAAGGTCTAGAGCACCTAACCTGAGCTTTGGGTGTTAGAACTCGAGGCGTGGGAAGGGTTTTGTTGAGCACGGGAGGGAAAAAGCAAAAACCTTGTCCCCTTATAAAGAGGGTGAATATCAAGCGTCCTCTCCATAGCCGTTTAGGGCTTACCTATAATCTAGGAGTCCTAGACACGGTTGGGTTACCCACGAACCGCATTAATGAGAATCCCATAATAAGGAGACACGATCTCTGCTTTGACAAGACATGTCGAAAAACTGCCTCGCATTATGTGCGGGGCTGGTTAAAGGAAATGGTTCGAATAATCGTCGGGCCATGACGTAATGTCATGCTGCTGAAACAAGCTAGCAGATTAGATTTGCGGAAACATTATTCTCTCTACGGTGGAATGTGGAACTTATCTTGCATGGTCGGACACTATCCTCGTATTCAAATTCTTATGTGACGTATTCGAAGAAGGAACCCGCCTTGCAATGCCGAAGACAACTGCGCGCCGGACTCATCGTCATTGAAGCCTGGTTCAGGGGCTACTGTGGGAGTCCTGGATTAGGGGGTCTCCGGACAGCCGGACTATCTACATTGGCCGGACTGTTAGACTATGAAGATACAAGATTGAAGATTTCGTCTCGTGTCCGGATGGGACTCTACTTGGCGTGGAAGGCAAGCTAGGAAATACGTATATGGATATCTCCTCCTTTGTAACCGACCTTGTGTAACCCTAACCCTCTCCGGTGTCTATATAAACCGAAGGGTTTTAGTCCGTAGGACAAGAATCACAACATACAATCATACCGTAGGCTAGCTTCTAGGGTTTAGCCTCTCTGATCTCGTGGTAGATCTACTCTTGTAACACCCATATCATCAATATCAATCAAGTAGGACGTAGGGTTTTACCTCCATCAAGAGGGCCCGAACCTGGGTAAAACTTCACGTCCCTTCTCTCCTGTTACCATCCGGCCTAGACGGACAGTTGGGGACCCCCTACCCGAGATCTGCCGGTTTTGACACCGACAAAGACCTTTATCGGTCAAACCGCATAACAACATATGTTGTTCCGTTTGTCATCGGTATGTTACTTGCCCGAGATTCGATCGTCAGTATCCTCATACCTAGTTCAATCTCATTACCGGCAAGTCTCTTTACTCGTTCCTAATGCATCATTCCGCAACTAACTCATTAGTCACAATGCTTGCAAGGCTTATAGTGATGTGCATTACCGAGAGGGCCCAGAGATACCTCTCCGATACACGGAGTGACAAATCCTAATCTTGATCTATGCCAACTCAACAAACACCATCGGAGACACCTGTAGAGCATCTTTATAATCACCCAGTTATGTTGTGACGTTTGATAGCACACAAGGTGTTCCTTCGGTATTCGGGAGTTGCATAATTTCATAGTCTGAGGAACATGTATAAGTGAAAGGATCGATATGGTTGACTAGAGTGGGGTGAATAGGCAACTACCATTTTTTAGCTTTTCTTTACCAAATTAAACTTTGCATCAAAGTAGGTTGTCTAGATGTGCAACTAGGTGAGCAACCTATATGATGCAATAACAACAAGCATACAAGCAAGCAAGGGAACAAACACTAAAGAGCTTGCACAAGTAAAGGTAAGAGATAACCAAGAGTGGATCCGGTGAAGGCGAGGATGTGTTACCGAAGTTCCTTCCTTTTGAGGGGAAGTACGTCTCCGTTGGAGCGGTGTGGAGGCACAATGCTCCCCAAGAAGCCACTAGGGCCATCGTATTCTCCTCACACCCTCACACAATGCGAGATGACGTGATTCCACTATTGGTGCCCTTGAAGGTGGCGACCGAACCTTTCCAAATAAGGTTGGGGCAATCTCCACAACTTAATCGGAGGCTCCCAACAAGACCACGAAGCTTCACCACAATGGAATATGGCTCCGAGGTGACATCAACCGTCTAGGGTGCTCAAACACCCAAGAGTAACAAGATCCACTAGGGATGAGTGGGGGAATCGAAAATCCCTTGGTGGAAGTGTAGATCGGAGCCTTCTCAACCACTCCCGAGCAAATCAACAAGTTTGATTGGCTAGGGAGATAGATCGGGCAAAATGAAGCTTGGAGTATTTAATGGAGCTTGAGCAATAAATGGAGCTTGGGGGAGGAAGAGGTGAGTGAGAAGAAAGAAGAGTGCTCCCTTTTATAGTGGGGGCAACAATCCCGTTGCCCCCCCCCCCACCAACCAGCCCCGCACAGGGCGGTACTACCGCTGAGAGGGGGCGGTACTACCGCCAGGACAGCGGTACTGCCACGCCAGCCAGCGGTACTGCCGCGCTGAGGAGACTAGAAGGGGAAATCTCCAACTGCGGTACTACCGCGGTGGTAGGGCAGTACTACCACTCCAGGAACGGTATTACCGCCACTACAACCGTGACTAGTGCCGCAAAACCCGACACGAGAAAAAGACCTCTCGAATCGAGGCGGTAGGAGCCAGACTGCCCAACGGTACTACGGCAGTGGGGTCAAGGGCGGTAGTACCGCTGTGGAGCGGTACTGCCGCTTGTGACCCTTCGGCCGTAGTACCGCAGGCAGTGCGGTACTACCGCTGGGGCGAGAGAGAGAGGAAGAAGGGATCTCTCAAAGAAGATGAGGACCAGGCGGAGGTGCCGGGCCCCAGCGGTACTACTGTTGTGGAGCCACGGCGGTACTACCGCTGCGGAGCGGTACTGCCGCCTGTGGCTTCTCAGCGGTACTACCGCTGGGTGCACGGTACTGCCGCTTAGACCCAGACAGGACAAGGAAGAGAGGAGAGATCTCTTCAATGGACAGGAAAAGCTCGGAGGGTGAGAAGCTGATGTGTACGTGATGATTCCACCCATGCAAAACCCCAGCGGACCCCCTCTTGATAGTACGGTGCCCTCTACGCAACTAGTCCACCGAGAAAGAAACGAAAGAGCTACACCGTCTTGAAATACACTCCGAGGGAAAGAAGGCGTCTCGTGCCAGGGGAGAATCTATGAATTATTCAAAGCACAAGATTAGTCCGCAAACATGTTGTCATCAATCACCAAAACTACCTTGAGAGAGATATGCCGTAACAATCTCCCCCTTTTGGTGGATTGATGACAACTGGGGATTTGCGCAAGGAAAAGAAATGAAACGAAGAAAACTGAGAACTACAAAATATAGACGGGCTCCCCTAGAATGTGTGCACCTAGAGATGGCACGACACACACATTCGGATCAACACCCCCCCTATATTTTATAGTCCAACAATACTAAGCACAATATATATGAGAGAAGTGAGTAGACAGGACAAGCATGCATCTCATAATAAACTACAGTACTCTGAAAAGACATAAGTAATAATGTAGCGATAGGGAGCATATGTCTCACACCATATGTCTAGAACTTAGGTCTCACACCAAACCAAACCAAAATAAACACGCAAGAAACCACAAGACGACTCAAACAAACCACAAGACGACTCAAACACGACACAAGAAGCAAGTCCCTACACTCTCTCCCCCTTTGGCAGCGAGACACCAAAAAGGGCATAGAGTGACACTACAACTCCAAGTGATGGGTGGTGGAAGAGCTCGAACATCACATCTCTGCATCTTCATCGTGGGTCGAAAACTGCTCGGCATCGGAGTCGGTCTAGTGGCAATTCTGATGAATCGAGTCCTCCTCTTCAGTGATCTGACCCTCAGACCCACTGGCAACTGTAGCTCCCATCTGACGCATGAGCTCCTTGTGGCACATCCTGGCATGCTTCTCCGCCACATGAGTCATGTACTAACCATGAGACTCCATGCAGAAAAGCTTCTTCATCTTGCGCTTAAGCTTCTGTGCCCACGACGGTTCTGCACTAGAGGGGCCAAAGTTCTCCTCATGATCATCAGTAGCAGCCTCACCCTCGGTCCCCATGGCAGCAGCAGCAGCATCAGCAGACAGACCCCCCGTGGTAGCAGTAGCAGATGGACCCCCTGTGTGAGGCGCTGTCCAGTTGTCCTTCTTCCTCAGACGCTTGATCTCATGAGACACCAAGTCTCCAGTCTCTAGCAACACTCTGGGATAAGTCTGTGCCCAGGCCTTCTCAATGAGCCTCATGATGAATGGACCATAGATAGGACACTTGCGCTCAGACACGACAGATAGAAGTTCAGACCACATGACATGAGAGATATCCAGGCTCTCTCCAGTGCTTGCTTCCTTCTCATGCTGACAGAAAAGTAGCATGTCCACGAGGTAAGAGTGGACCATATCCAGATTCCCGATCCGAGGGAAGAGAGTCTCACGGAATATGCGATGAAGAATGTCCAGATACGGAGATAGCTCATAGGTCTTCTTCTCAGTTACCGGGTGAACCTTCACAGTGCAGTAGGGCCAAAGGGCTTGCTTGTGGGTGGATGTAGCATTGCGGTGAGGACGGAAACCGACAGGAGTCTCAAGCCCGGTATCCACCACATCAAGTAACTCCATAAAAGCCTTCCACTTGACAGAAAGCAGCTTGCCATTGGTCATCCATGTCAGAGTCCTGTCGACATCCGTCCCAAGATGGACGGTGGCATAGAATTGAGCTACCAAATCCGCATCAAAATCCTTGTTGAATTGCATGATCCTGAGAATATTCAGCTGAGTGCACATCTGAAGAGCTTCGCCAAAGTACTCTGGGTCCTTCTCCATAGCATCAGTATCAATGGAGCGAACATCAATAAAAAGATTCTTCCTGGCCTTGATCACATCGAAGTAGATGGCAAACTGAAAACGGTTCCAGAACGGGCGGTTGACCAAAGTGGGTTCTTGGGCCACCGCATAGGGGTTGCGACGACGCTTCTCCCTCCTTGTTTGTCATCTCAGTCATAGTCTTCCTTTGGGTTTCTGGGCGGCCCGCTTCGAATGCTGAGGAGGTGGAGGAACACTTGCAGATGCACTTGCTGGAGGCGGTTGGGTGCTCGAGGAACCACCGGCAGGCTCAGAGGTACGGTAGCGTTTTGATGTTGCACGCCCGGGGTTAATACGGCGACCTTGCTGCTCGGAAGGGTCATCACCTGGAGCCAAACACAAGAATATGCAAAACAACCAGAAAGAAAGAGCATAAGCCAACAAACACAACAAAAAGATCAAGGTGAGGTAGGAAAATGATGGAAATTGGCATACAGCGGTAGTATCGTGACCTGTCCGCGGTAGTACCGCCCCAGGCGGTAGTACCGCTCTAGGTCAAGTGGTAGTACCGCTCCAAAGGGAGCGGTAGTACTGCTTGAGGCGGATAAACAATAGTTTCCTAGCACGAGGCAGTGAAACAGCAGTTTCCTACTACCATGGTCAGATCCGGCACTACCGGCCTACCAAATTCAAAAATAATCCTACCAAACTCTAATCTAGATAGTCTAGTTGCCTTCTCCAACCAACTCAAGCCTAGATTTAGCCAAAAATCTAGAGATGCAACCACCATTGCCCCTAAGAAACAAGAACTGAAAAAGAGACAAAACGAAAGAAGGAACGGGGGCAATACCAGCATCCATGGCAAGAGGACGTGGTGGGGATCGACTCCACCAAAGGAAATGGAGAGGGACGCCCCGAAGACGGAGATCCGCCGGAGCCCTCCCGCGGCGAGTGGAGGCTGGAGAGAGAGGAAGAGAAAAGAGGGGCGAAGTGAATGGGTATGGGGGAGAAGAAACCTCCCCCTGCCCCCGACTTAACCCCCTGTTCTCGTCCCCGAGCGGTAGTACCGTGCTGGGGGGCGGTAGTACCACTTACGAGCGGTAGTACCGCGTACCACCAGCGGTAGTACCGCCCAGCACGCCACGGCATCTAAACAGACACGGCTTTAGCTCGACGAAACGACAAAAACGGCAAACACAACGGCAAACGGCCAAGACACACCTCTTCACAAGAGGGCGGTGGCCGAGGCCACCTATGTTTGAGTCAAAAGGTATGGCACCGCGAAGATTTTAACCTTGGGCCCATGACCAATACTTGTCTTTTAAGCACAAGTGCCATCAACAGTGGCTAAAGTGAAAGACTTGATCAATTTATGCATAATGGGGGGAGGGAGAGTTCATTGAGAGAACAACACTCCCCCTATGTCCATGCCTACACCTAAACTAGACAACAAATTGAGTGTGGTAGGGTGTGCACGGGTTCAAGCCACATTGCTCGAATCAATGATATTTAGCTCATGCCTTAACTCGCGAAATCTTGCTTCATCCAAGGGCTTCGTGAAAATATCTGCAAGGTTGTCATGAGTGTTGACATAGTTGAGCTCGATCTCTCCTCGCCTAATGTGATCCCGGATGAAGTGATGCCGAATCTCAATATGCTTCGTCTTGAAGTGTTGCACTGGGTTGAGAGAAATCTTGATGGCACTTTCATTGTCACACCAAAGAGGCACTTTGTCACAAGTGACACCGTAATCCTTTAAAGTTTGCCTCGTCCATAGAAGTTGTGCACAACAACTACCGGTGGCAACATACTCCGCCTCAGTGGACGAGAGAGACACACAACTTTGCTTTTTGGAAGACCAACTTACCAGAGAGCAACCAAGGAATTGGCACCCTCCGGAGGTGGACTTCCTATCCACTTTGTCTCCCGCACAATCGGAATCCGAGTAACCTACAAGCTTGAAGTTTGATCCTCTTGGGTACCATAAGCCAAAGTTTGGGGTATGAGCCAAATATCGAAAGATTCATTTGACCGCCACATAGTGACTTTCCTTAGGTGCTGCTTGAAACCGTGCACAAATACCCACACTCAACATGATGTCCGGTCTAGATGCACAAAGGTAAACCAAGGATCCAATCATGGAACGATATACCTTTTGATCCGCCACTTTACCATTGGGATCTAAATCAAGTTGGCACTTGGTGGGCATTGGAGTGGAAGCCGGCTTGATGTCACTTAGCTTGAATCTCTTGAGCATGTCTTGAGTGTATTTGGATTGATTGACGAAGGTTCCTTCTCTTCTTTGCTTCACTTCGAACCCTAGAAAGAACTTCAACTCTCCCATGGAGGACATCTCGAACATTGAGGTCATGAGAGCGGCAAATTCCTCATTGAAAGCTTTGTTAGGAGAACCAAAGATAATATCATCAACATATAATTGGCACACAAACAACTCCCCTTTGACCTTCTTAGTAAAAAGAGTGGGGTCGATTAGCCCAACTTCAAAACCACGGTCTTGTAACAACTCGGTAAGGTGGTCATACCACGCACGTGGGGCTTGTTTAAGTCCATAGAGTGCCTTATCGAGTTGATACACATGATCGGGAAAGTAGGGATCCTCGAACCCGGGGGGTTGCTTGGCGTAAACCAATTCATTAATGGGACCATTAAGAAAAGCACTCTTCACATCCATTTGTTGTAACTTAAAGTTATGATGAGAAGCATATGAAATCAACATGTGAATGGATTCAAGACGAGCAACGGGAGCAAAGGTTTCACCGTAGACGATACCCTCGACTTGGGAGTAGCCTTGTGCTACCAAACGAGCCTTGTTGCAAATGATAATCCCATGGGCATCTTGCTTGTTCTTGAATATCCCCTTGGTTCCAATGACATTGTGGTTCCCCGTTGGCCTTGGCACCAATCTCCACACTTTGTTGCGCTCAAAGTTGTTGAGTTCTTCGTGCATGGCATTGAGCCAATCCGGATCTTCTAGCACCTCATATACCTTGTGGGGTTCCACACAAGAGACAAACGCGTGATGCTCACAATAATTTGCTAATTGTCTACGAGTGCTTACCCCCTTTCTTAAGCTTCCAAGCACATTCTTCATGAGATGATCCTTGGTGGAGAGCTTGGAAGCAACCTTGGCGGCACGACGCTCTAATTCCTCCTCGGTGGTGAGTTGAGGAGCGGTTACTTGATCATCTTGAGCATCGTCATGAACTTGTTCTTGGTCTTGAACTTGCTCGGGGGAGAGATCTTGACCTTGGGCATCACTTGGTGTGTCAACACCGCCTTGAGTATGATCTTGCCCTTGGTCTTGTTCATGAGGTTGAGGGCCTTCACTTTGTTCTTCGGAAGCGTGTGGGCCTTGGGTTGGTGATGGCTCCACTTGAGTGGAGCAGTGTCCTTCTCCTTTGGTCACAAGGGGTTCCTCAATGGGTAGGATGAAACCAACACCCATTCTTCTTATGGCTTGAGGAGGAATTTCATCACCTACATCACAAGTGCCACTTTGCTCCACTTGGGAGCCGTTATTCTCATCAAACTCCACGTTACACGTCTCCTCAATAAGTCCCGTGGATTTATTGAGGACACGGTAAGCATGAGAGTTTGTAGCATAACCAACAAATATACCCTCATAAGCTCTAGCCTCAAATTTAGACAACCGAACACCTTTCTTGAGAATGAAACACTTACACCCGAATACCCGGAAGTACTTGAGGTTGGGCTTGTTACTGATGAGTATCTCATATGGAGTCTTGTTCAAGCCCTTGCGGAGGTAGAGCCGATTGGATGCATGACACGCGGTGTTGATGGCTTCGGCCCAAAAGTTGTATGGAGACTTGAACTCCGCCATCATGGTCCTTGCCGCATCCATCAACGCCCGGTTCTTCCTCTCCGCAACACCGTTTTGTTGAGGGGTGTATGGTGCGGAATATTGATGCTTGATTCCCTCATCACTAAGAAATTCATCCAAGGTGTAGTTCTTGAACTCGGTGCCGTTGTCACTTCTTATTGTCAGGATCTTTGCATTGTGTTGACGTTGTGCTTCATTTGCAAAGTCAATGACGGTTTGTTGGGTCTCGCTCTTCCTCTTGAAGAAATACACCCATGTGTACCTTGAGTAGTCATCCACAATCACCAAGCAATACTTTCTACCCCCAAGACTATCGAAGGATGGGGGGCCAAAAAGATCCATGTGAAGGAGCTCCAAGGGCCTCTTTGAATAAATGATAGTCATGGGAGAGTGAGCCTTCTCATGTAGCTTTCCTTCGATACAAGCACTGCAAGCACGATCTTTAACAAAACTAACATTCGTTAGTCCACGGACATGGTCCCCCTTGAGAAGACTTTGCAAAGATCTCATATTGACATGGGCTAAACGGCGATGCCAAAGCCATCCCACATCAACTTTAGCCATTAGGCATATCGCGGTCTTAGTGGGTCGCTCCGAAAAGTTAATCACATATAGACCGTTCTCGACATGCCCAACAAAAGCTACTTTAATAGTCTTGCTCCACAAGAGGGCCACGGTATCGATGTCAAAGAAAGTGGCAAAGCCCATGATTGCAAGTTGACGAACGGAAAGTAAATTGTATGCAAGGGACTCAACAAGCATGACCTTCTCGATCGTGAGATCATGAGAGATGACCACCTTGCCAAGTCCCAATACCTTAGAGGATGAGGCATCACCCAACTCGACATTGGTGGGCATAGATGGAACTTTGTGCACGTCCACCACCAAGTCCTTGCTTCCGGTCATATGATTTGTAGCTCCGCTATCGAGCAACCATGATCCACCACCGGAAGCAAACACCTACAAGAGATCAATGCTTGGTTTTAGGTACCCATTTTGTAATGGGTCCTTTGATGTTAGTAACAAGGGTCTTAGGAACCCAAATAGACCATTCAATGTACTCATGAAGAGAACCAACAAATTTGGCATAAACATGCCCATACCTAGCACGGCATAACACATAAGAAGGATTAAATCGCCGGCTTTGTTGGGAGAGGTGACATTGCCCTTCTTGACTTTGTTCTTCTTCTTCTCCTCGGGGACACTCTCTCCCTCCCTCACAAAGGTTTGCATGAGGGGAGGAGGTCGTTTGGTCTTGTCATTCTTCTTCTTGTTCTTGGAGTCGGGGACGTACCCAACCCCTTCCTTGGCCACACCTCCCTTTTGGTTGATCAAGAGATCGTTGAGGTTTTTCTTGCCTTGCATGCAAGTCGCAAGACCTCTCTCAAGTTGCTCCTTCAACTTAGCATTTTCCTCAACAAGATGTATATGCTCACAACACGGGTTAGTAGCATTTGCATTATCAATTAAAACCATATGAGGAAAAGTTGCTTTCTCCTTAGTTAGCTTCACTTGGAGTTGATCATGAGACTCCTTGAGACTAGCGTGAATACCCTTCAAGGCCTTGTGGGCCTTGTCAAGTATATCAAACTCTTCTTTGAGTCTAGCAAGATCAACCTCGAGTTTGGCCTTCTCGGAATTTAGCACATGAGAAACAACGAGGGCATGATCATAATCTTTCTGTAACTTAGCATGATCAACGTTGTGTGACTCCTCAAGAGCCAAACGAAGACCACGCTCTTCCTCAAGAGCATTGGAAAGATCCGAAATCTCATCGGCATAGTCACGACTATGCCCTTCCATCTTAGAGATGGTGTCTTCGTGAGCCTCAATCATGTCATTGGCCTCACCAAGTTGTTCCAAGAGAGCAACAAAGTGCTTCTTGGATTTTCCCTTGAGTTTGCCCATAAAGGCCTCAAACTCGTTAGCCTCCACATTAGCTCCCTCAAATTCATTAATGCTATCCGTTGGGGAAGGATGATTAATGATGGTGGTTTTGATGTTGGAGGTTACCTTGTTGGTGGCTTTAGCCATGAGGCACTTGGCGGTGATGCTCTCGTTGGGTGAGTCGAAGGGAGACACACGTGACGTTGTTGCAATGGCAATGGAGGCCATGGCAACCGACTCATCATCTTCATCATCGTCAGGCTGGCTCATGAGGAGGCGGAGAGATCAAGGCAGGGTACCTCGCGAGGTGCCCGTGACGCAAGCCATGACGACTCAGGGCGCCAGGCGGGTGCCAGCCCGCGCAGCATCCTTCTTACCTCTTTGGTGCAAAGGGGGCAAGCGCAGCCGCGGAGTACCGAGGCTTCAGGAAAAGGTTGCCATTTCGGTGCAACGAGACCAGGGCCAGGAGGACTATGAAATGGAGGTCACCATGGAGCCCAGGACGGCGTCATCACCAGAGCTTTGCGCAGGCGAAGACTGCTTTTGTCAGGATAGTTGATACTTGTTGTCCCCCTTCAAATTAGCCCGCCATTGTTGGCTCCCTTCCCGCTCAATATTTGGGAAGAGGACTAGGGCCTCTATAAATAGGACCAGCCGCCCACATAGCAAGGGGTTCGGTTCGAAGGGGTTGGCTAGTTCGTTCGGTTGGCGTGTAAGTGAGAGTAAGACAGCCAGAGAGAGAGAGAGAGAGAGAGAGAGAGAGAGAGAGAGAGAGAGAGAGAAAGGGTGGCTGAACTCCTCCCAACAGTTCATCGCCCCAGCCAATAACAGACCCTCGCGAGGCTTTTCTTCCTTGTGTTGTTCATCATCATCAGCCCCAAGAGGCACTCCACCCACCACACACTAGAGTAGGGTATTACACCACAACGGTGGCCCGAACCAGTATAAACCTTGTGTCTCTTGTGCAGTTCTTTCAGTAGCTTAGATCTTTGTGGGACGGGGTGGTAGAAGGCGTAATCTCCGCGTGCACCCCAGTGTTCGAACCTCAAGGGTCTGCCGAAACCCGAAATCCGACATTTGGCACGCCAGGTAGGGGTGCGCCGGAATTCGTCGTCCACCGCTCCGTTCTCCTCCGACCGTCGCATCCATGTCCGACGCTCGTCGGGCCCGCGCCGAGTGTCGGGCCGCCATCGCTTCCCGCGTTGCCCAGACGGCGCCCGTCGGCGGACGTCCTCGTCGTTCCCCGTCGCCCGCCGTCAATGCCGCCACCGGCCCAGCGGGGGGCGAGCAGCAAGCGTCGTCTCAGCATCCATCCGTGCGGCAAGACGGCCGTACCGCTACGCCATCGCTCGCACCAGCTGCTTCTTCGTCCCGCGCGCTCCGCGCACCCTTGGAGGCTCGAGCAGCGCTCCTTGCGGCAAACGAGCTCCTGCGCTACCGTCCCGTCGACGACGTCTACGAGGAGTGGCTCGACCGCGTCATCGAGCTTGTCCGCGCCGCAGGGGGCTCTTCCGCGCCGCCCGTTCCTCTACGCCACACCCCGCCCCGCGCGGGCAACGAAGCTCCGGAGGCGTACCAGCTGCCTCCTCTCCAAGAAGACGCCATGGCTCCAAGGCGCGTGGCCCCTGGGCGGAACCCGCTCCGTCAGGTGCCAGCGCAGCAAGAACGGAGCTGCCAAGAAATCCCTTGCCCGCAAGGAGCTGCCCGGACGCTCCCAGCTCCGGCATGCCGCGACCCTGCTCCAGCTCCGGCACACCAAGACCCCGTGCTGCTCCTAGCTACAGCGCGTGGGGGCCCTCAAGACCAAGCTCTCCACCAGCCGAGGCCTTTCGTGGCCACCGCGGGCTGCCGTGCCTACACCACCGAGCTGCGTAGCGTCGCGTGGCCCGACAAGTTCAAGCCAGACCTGCCTCCTCGTTATGATGGCACGACTGACCCTGCAGAGTTCCTCCAGCTCTATGAGCTGGGCATCGAAGCTGCCACGGGGGACGAGAAGGTCATGGTGAACTGGTTCCCCATGGCGCTCAAGGAAGGATCCCGCACCTGGCTTCTGAATCTGGCTCCAGGAACGATCTCTTCCTGGGACCAGATGCGCACCCGCTTCATCGCCAACTTCCAAGGTACTCGCGGCCGGCCACTCACCGTGAGCGACATGCGCCGCATCAAGCAACAACCTGGAGAGACCCTGCAAAAGTACATCCAGCGCTTCAACAGCGCGCGCCTCAAGATCCCCAAGGTGTCCGAGGAGGCCATCATCTCGGCCTTCTCCGATGGTGTGCGCGACGTCAAGATGAAGGAGGAGCTGGTGATGCATGAAGACCTATGCACCTCCCTGGAGCTGTTCAACTTGGCGACGAAGTGCGCCACGGCAGAGGAGGGACGCCTCTCCCTCCTCGAGTTACCTGCCGTAGACCCAGAGGAGAAGAAGCCCAAGGCCAAGGACGTGAAGCGCAAGGGGGCTGCCATGCTCGCAGCAGAACCAAACACCAAGCGGGGCAAAGATCTGCCCGAGTCCTCCAGGGGCAGCCGGTACTGTGTGTACCATGACCTCCACACCCACAACACCAACAAGTGCAAAGAACTCCGCGCCGTGCAGGAAGGAAGGATCGGTCGCCGTCCCGACCGCGCCGATCGGGACTACGACCGAGGAGGAGGAAGAAACGTAGGACGCTGGGAAGACCGCGGCCCGCACCCAGGATGGCGCGATCAGCCTCGCGAGGATCGCTGGCGAGACCTACCTCGCGAGGGGGACTGGAGGGATCAGCCTCGTGAGGATCGCCCGCAGGGCAACACAGGCCTCCCTCCACTGCCGCCTCAGCCAAGGAGGAACGAGGACCGCCATCAAGACGAGGGGGCTGGGGGCTTCCAGGAGCCACGTGCAATCGCCTGCATCCTGGGCGGAGCTCAAGCCCCAGCCTCCCAACGCATCTTCAAGCAGTTTGCCCGCGAGGTGAACGCAGTCCTCCCCAGGCATGAAGCAACGCGCCCTCTCAGGTGGTCGGCGTGCGCCATCACATTCAGCTCAGCGGATCAACTCAAGTGCGCGGCCACAGCAGGAGTCCTCCCGATGCTTTGCTCCACAGTCATCAGCAATGTACTAGTCACCAAGACCCTCATCGATGGTGGGGCAGGGCTCAACGTCCTGTTCGTGGAAACGTTCAACAATCTCCAGGTGCCCTACGACCAGCTTCAGCCAACCAAGCCCTTCTCCGGAATCACCGACGGCTCCACGGTCCCGATTGGGCAGGTCCGCCTCCCTGTCACCTTCGGGGCACGCGACAACTACCGCGCCGAGCTCATCGACTTCGACGTCGCACACATCCGCTTGTCGTACAACGCCATCCTCGGGTACCCAGCGCTGGCCAAGTTCATGGCTGTGACTCACCATGGCTACGACGTCCTCAAGATGCCAGGGAGTGGCGGAGTCATCACGATGCCCTGTGAAGAGAGGGATGCAGTGTGTTCCCTGGAGCGAGCCTTTCAGGCCGCGTCACTGGAAGACCTGGATCGCGGAAGCAGGAGGCTTCCCGAGACCACCCCCAAGAAGAAGAAGACATCGTCCGGACCGGCCCCTCGGGAGGCGGGCCCCTCAGGGCCTGCATCTGCCCAGGGGGAACCTCCTTCCGTCACATAGGAAAGCACGCCCGGCGCCCTCCTCAGACAGGGCTCGGGGGCTCTCCCCTGGAGGACCACCGACCTGGCCAAGGCCACGAGGGAGGCGCTTGGGCGCCACGTGGAGGCGTGTTTCGAAGCATGTTTCCCTCAAGAAGGAGAAAGGCAAGGAAGGTCAGACCCGCAGGAGTTCGTCGACAAGGCCATTCAAGAACTACAGGAATCAAGGATCATGAGAGGCTGCCGCCATCTACCGGCTGTGGCTCCCCATCCAGGCGAGGATGGTGGACTGCGCGTCTGCATCGACATACCAGGGCTCAACCAAGTCGCTACGATGGAGCGCCTCTGGCCCTCGTGAGTGGGGCGCTGCGGGGGTCCGCCCCACAACTACGTTTGCATGCCTTACGGCTTGCCGAGCGCGGTTGCTACGTGCCAGCGCCTCATAAGGCGCATCATGGAGGCTCAAGAAGACAGGCGTTCCGCAGCCCTGGCGGAGATGGAGATGATTCGCGAAGAGCTACCAGTGCCTCCAGAGCCTCCCGAGGCCCCTAGGCCTGGGGGCTCGTGAGGATCGGCTTCCGCAGCCTACCGAGTCTGCTGCACCAACACCCCTTCGCCCTCGGCACCCTCAGGTGACATCTTACAAGTTTCATTTCCAGCTGGGAGCGCCCTCCCAGGGCTGCATCATTCCCAGGCCGCGTGGGTTCGTCCCTGCAGTATGTATCCCTTTTCATTTTCATGTCGTTAGCTTGCTTTGTTGGGGGCACCCCTCGGGCTGCATCATCCCCAAGTCGCTCGGGCCGGGCCCAGCGGCATGTATCTCCCTTGCGTTTATTTCCGGCTATGCATTCGCCCATCATGCTTGATTACTTGATGCCTGTCCATGGCACCTTTTCTCCTCCATGTCAACCACTTGCACGTTAAAGGGGGGGTACCTGAGCATCGCGACTCAGGGCTCTTACTGGCTCTCCAGCCCTCACCCTCTGTCTATGCCCACGGCATCACGACCTGGCATACCAGCGACGGCTGAGACCAGCTCGAGGGCCGGGACCCAAGGACGTAGAGCAGAAAGGGGAGCAAAGGCGGGGGAGAAGGGGCTCGCAAGGACCTCGCCGAGCGATTCCGCTCCTGCCGACGCGTGGACCCGGCGGCACACCAGGAATAATCCCCGACTCTCGAGATAAGTTACCGCCCGAAAGCACCGGCTATCGCAGCACTACCCCCGCACCTAATGCAATTCCGTGTCAGTTACGCCGCTCTCCTTTCTCGCCGAACGACGGTTGCTTGGGCGCCAAAGGGGACCTCCTGAGCATCGCGACTCAGGGGCTCTTACCGGACCCTGGGTCGCTCACCTCCTGGCCTTGACCACGGCATCGCGACCTGGCATACCAGCGACGGCTGACGCCGCCTTGGGATTGGGACATGTCGGCCCAGAGCACCAAGCCCTCGTGAGGTTCGAAAGGGAGAACTGAGCTAAGACGGAATCAGCAACTCGCACAGCTCTACAGCAAGGGTTGTGTATTAACAAACAGGACTACAGGAACCTTACAAGCCCCCGTGGGGCGCATTTTGATTCTTCGCAGGGAACGGACCCTAAGGGATACTAACTACACGCGCTCCTGCACTAGATGCCATCATCAACAGTGGGCCGTCGGGCACCGGCGCCAACCCCATCCAGATCAGAGTCGACGACGGCCAGACGAGCCCGCCCTGCTCCAGGAGCGGCGCCGGCTCGGGGGCTCGTAGCTGTCGTCGCTCGTCTCCGGAGTTGCGAAGATCTCGCCGGAGTCGCTGGATCCTCCGGCGCCTCCGTCGCCTGCAGAGCCGCCCAGGGAGTGGTCGACAGGCCTAGCCCTCACCACGGCGAGGTCCTGGCCACCTCTCCCGGGGCAACACTCCAGCCGGCGCTCGTTCGCGTCGAAGACCTTGAAGAACATCGCCGAAGAGCCATCATACTCCAAGTGGACCGCGAAGACACCCCTTTCCCTGTAGACCCGGGCGATCTCTCTCCAGCCGCGAGACATGTAGACCTCGCCCGGGGCAGCGACCACGACCTCTGCCTCGGTCGCGAGGGTGCTGCAGCCAGCGTGCTGCAGCCAGAGCTCCAGGGGCTCCCCCGGCGGGATGACGGAGGCGAAGAAGGGAGACAGATGGATCCAAGACTGGAGAGGAATGGCGACGTGGAGCACGAACTCCCAGGAGGAGCCCTCGGCGTGGACTCCAGGAGGAACAACCCACACCTTCGTGACCCGACGGCGCCGACGACGGCGCTGACCGCGGGGATCGGCACCGACCCCTTCGGGGCCCTCGACGTGGGCATACAAGGGAAGCAGGAACCCCGGCGGAGCCCGCTCGCACCGAGGCCTCGACACCACCTGACGATCCTCCCCGTCCCAGCCACAAAGGGCGAGCCGCTTCTTCGGTGGGAGCGGGTCTGGTCCCTCTCGAGGGGCCTTTCCCTTCTCCGCTGCAGAGAACCGGCGGACCAGAGCCATCGCAGCAAGACGGAGCAAGGATCGGGAAGAAGGAGAAGCAAGGAGGGATGGACCGGAAGGGCACGCGCAGTTCCGTACTTATAGCCGGCGAAGGCCAACCGCCGGCCTCCACGATCACAGGTAATCATGACATGATCTGCATGTAGTGACTTATCCAACTCACGCGATCACCAAGGCGTCGTGGGGAAGCGGAGACGCCCACGTCCCATCAAGCGCCACGTGGCGCACCTTGGGCCCGGGGGCTACTGTCGGCATTCTGGGAACGGGGGTCCCCAGACTTGCCTGCCTGCGGCCTGCGGCGTGGCATAAAGGGGGCCCAGCACGGCCCATCTTCATCAACACAAGACTCAAGACCCTCGCGAGGGGCCAAGCCTCGCGAGGCGGACGACACGGAGCTTCCTCAGGCACGGCCTCGTCAGGCTGGCTCGCGAGGAGGCGGAGAGATCAAGGCAGGGTACCTCGTGAGGTGCCCGTGACGCAAGCCATGACGACTCAGGGCGCCAGGCGGGTGCCAGCCCATGCAGCGTCCTTCTTTCCTCTTTGGTGCAAAGGGGGCAAGCGCAGCCGCGGAGTATCGAGGCGTCAGGCAAAGGTTGCCATTTCGGTGCAACGAGACCAGGACCAGGAGGACTACAAGACGGAGGTCACCATGGAGCCCAGGACGGCGTCATCACCAGAGCATTGCGCAGGTGAAGATTGCTTTTGTCAGGATAGTTGATACTTGCTGTCCCCCTTCAAATTAGCCCGCCATTGTTGGCTCCCTTCCCGCTCAATATTTGGGAAGAGGACTAGGGCCTCTATAAATAGGACCAGCCGCCCACATAGCAAGGGGTTCGGTTCGAAGGGGTTGGCTAGTTCGTTCGGTTGGCGTGTAAGTGAGAGTAAGACAGCCAGAGAGAGAGAGAGAGAGAGAGAGAGAGAGAGAAAGGGTGGCTGAACTCCTCCCAACAGTTCATCGCCCCAGCCAAGAACAGACCCTCGCGAGGCTGTTCTTCCTTGTGTTGTTCATCATCATCAGCCCCAAGAGGCCATCCACCCACCACACACTGGAGTAGGGTATTACACCACAACGGTGGCCCGAACCAGTATAAACCTTGTGTCTCTTGTGCAGTTCTTTCAGTAGCTTAGATCTTTGTGGGACGGGGTGGTAGAAGGCATAATCTCCGCGCGCACCCTAGTGTTCGAACCTCAAGGGTCTGCCGGAACCCGAAATCTGACAACCGCATTATCAGGGGTCTTGTCCAAAATGTTCATGGCCACAAACTCATCCAACACTTCGCTTGAGGTCAAAGTGTGGAAGTCCGGTCTTTGATGAATGATGGAGGACATGGCCTTGTGGTAGGGCATCATTGCCTTGAGGAATTTGCGCTTGATCCAATTGTCATCAGTGTCCTTGCTCCCGTGATCTCGTAGTGAGACCGCGAGTTTGGTTACTCTCCGATAAAGCTCACGAGGTTCTTCATCTTCCTTCATTGCAAACTCATCGGCCTCATCTTGTACCACTTCATAGTTGGAGCGTTGAATGCTTGCGCTTCCCCGGTAGAGAGACACGACACAATGCCATGCATCTTTGGCCAAGGCGAAGGGACGAAGATGAGGTAGGTCTTCGGGTGGAATTGCATCTTGAATGATGAAGAGAGCATTCTCATTGAATTGATTGTCCGCGGCTTCTCGAGGAGTGAAGTTGCTTGGATCATGTGGATAGAAACCTTCTTCAATGATTCTCCAAAGATTAGTGTTCACATGATTTAAATGACGTTTAAAGTGGTAAACCCAAGAATCAAAATCCTCATTTTTCACAATCTTGGGGGGAGGACCGGCATGATTCAAGTGAGTGGAAGGAACCGGTCCACCATAAACAAGTGGTGGTTCCACATGGGCAAAGATGCTGGTCCCATTCTTGCCACTAGAAGGAGCCTTTTCACTACTAGCTTCCCCCTTGTCGGGGATAGCATCTGACACCTTGTTGGCGGGACCACCCACTTTCAACGGTGCGGTGGATAGTTTAAGCCCCTCAAGAAATTTAGTAAACATGCTTTCAACTTCGGTCGTCATGGAGGTTTTCAATGTCTCCAAGGCCACATTGAACTCCTCACAAGAGACCGAAGTTCCCCCATCTCCCGTAGACGTGATCGGATTCACACCGGAGTGTTCCTCCACACCGTCTATGGTATCAACCATACTCTTTGGACGGTAAAGTCCTTAATAAAGAAACCTGGCTCTGATACCAATTGAAAGGATCGATATGGTTGACTAGAGGGGGGTGAATAGGCAACTACCGATTTTTAGCTTTTCTTTACCAAATTAAACTTTGCATCAAAGTAGGTTGTCTAGATGTGCAACTAGGTGAGCAACCTATATGATGCAATAACAACAAGCATACAAGCAAGCAAGGGAACAAACACTAAAGAGCTTGCACAAGTAAAGGTAAGAGATAACCAAGAGTGGACCGGTGAAGACGAGGATGTGTTACCGAAGTTCCTTCCTTTTGACGAGAAGTACGTCTCCGTTGGAGCGGTGTGGAGGCACAATGCTCCCCAAGAAGCCACTAGGGCCACCGTATTCTCCTCACGCCCTCACACAATGCGAGATGACGTGATTCCACTATTGGTGCCCTTGAAGGCGGCGACCGAACCTTTACAAACAAGGTTGGGGCAATCTCCACAACTTAATCGGAGGCTCCCAACAAGACCACGAAGCTTCACCACAATGGAATATGGCTCCGAGGTGACCTCAACCGTCTAGGGTGCTCAAACACCCAAGAGTAACAAGATCCGCTAGGGATGAGTGGGGGAATCGAAAATCCCTTGGTGGAAGTGTAGATCGGAGCCTTCTCAACCACTCCCGAGCAAATCAACAAGTTTGATTGGCTAGGGAGATAGATCGGGCAAAATGAAGCTTGGAGTATTTAATGGAGCTTGAGCAATAAATGGAGCTTGGGGGAGGAAGAGGTGAGTGAGAAGAAAGAAGGGGGCTCCCTTTTATAGTGGGGGCAACAATCCCGTTGCCCCCCCCCACACAAACCAGCCCCGCACAGGGCGGTACTACCGCTGAGAGGGGGCGGTACTACCGCCAGGACAGCGGTACTGCCGTGCCAGCCAGCGGTACTGCCGCGCTGAGGAGACTAGAAGGGAAAATCTCCAACTGCGGTACTACCGCGGTGGTAGGGCGGTACTACCACTCCAGGAACGGTACTACCGCCACTACAACCGTGACTAGTGCCGCAAAACCCGAAACGAGAAAAAGACCTCTTGAATCGAGGCGGTAGGAGCCAGACTGCCCAACGGTACTACGGCAGTGGGGTCAAGGGCGGTAGTACCGCTGTGGAGCGGTACTGCCGCTTGTGACCCTTCGGCCGTAGTACCGCAGGCAGTGCGGTACTACCGCTGGGGCGAGAGAGAGAGGGAGAAGGGATCTCTCAAAGAAGCTGAGGACCAGGCGGAGGTGCCGGGCCCCCAGCGGTACTACTGTTGTGGAGCCACGGCGATACAACCGCTGCGGAGCGGTACTGCCGCCTGTGGCTTCTCAGCGGTACTATCGCTGGGTGCACAGTACTGCCGCTTAGACCCAGACAGGACAAGGAAGAGAGGAGAGATCTCTTCAATGGATAGGAAAAGCTCAGAGGGTGAGAAGCCAATGTGTACGTGATGATTCCACCCATGCAAAACCCCAGCAGACCCCCTCTTGATAGTACGGTGCCCTCTACGCAACTAGTCCACCGAGAAAGAAACGAAAGAGCTACACCGTCTTGAAATACACTCCGAGGGAAAGAAGGCGTCTCGTGCCAGGGGAGAATCTGTGAATTATTCAAAGCACAAGATTAGTCCGCAAACATGTTGTCATCAATCACCAAAACTAACTTGAGAGAGATATGCCGTAACAATAAGTCATGAAGAAAGCAGTAGCAATGAGACTGTAACGATCATCGTGCTAAGCTAACAGATGGGTCAAGTCAATCACATCATTCTCTAATGATGTGATCCCGCTTATCAAATGACAACTCTTTGTCCATGGCTAGGAAACTTAACCATCTTTGATTAACGAGCTAGTCAAGTAGAGTCATACTAGTGACACTCTGTTTGTCTATGTATTCACACATGTACTAAGTTTCCAGTTAATACAATTCTAGCATGAGTAATAAACATTTATAATGATATAAGGAAATATAAATAACAACTTTATTATTGCCTCTAGGGCATATTTCCTTCAGAACCAAGAACAAGAAAATCAGCAGGTATTTAACTTTCCCACACAAGACTTCAACATCTCTAACAATCCCAATTGGTGAAATAGTATCTCTATTGGAAAGCTTAAATGTAACATTAATACCTTCTAACTCAGCAGGTGCAATATCATGCATAATTTCTTCGTATAAAGAATGAGGTATTGCACTCGCACTAGCACCCATATCACATAATCCATGATAACAATGATCTCCTATTTTAACAGAAATAACAGGCATGCCTACAAGAAGTTTATGTTTATTTTTAGTATCGGGTCTAGCAATTCTAGCAGCTTCATTATAGAAGTAAATAACATGCACATCAATATTATCAACCAAGAGATCTTTAACCATAGCAATACTAGGTTCAACTTTAATTTGCTCAGGGGGTGTAGGTGTTCTAGTATTACTCTTATGAACCACGGTTGAAGCTTTAGCATGATCCTTTATTCTAGTAGGGAAAGGTGGTTTCTCAATATAAGCGGTAGGAACAATAGGATCAACATTATAAGTGATAGTCTTTTCTTCAATTTTAATAGGTTCAACTACTTTTAATTCAATGGGAGGATTATATTTAATCCACTTCTTCTTAGGGAGATCAACATGAGTAGCAAATGATTCACAGAAAGAAGCTACAATCTTAGAGTCAAGTCCATATTTAGTGCTAAATTCACGAAAAGCATCGGTATCCATAAAAGATTTAACACAATCAAACTTAGTTGTTATACCTGACTCCTTACCTTCGTCGAGTTCCCAATATTCAGAGTCGCGTTTAATTCTTTCCAATAAATCCCATCTGAATTCAATAGTCTTCATCATAAAAGAACCAGTACAAGAAGTATCGAATATGGAGCGATTATTGAGAGAAAGCCGAGCATATAAATTTTGAATAATAATTTATCTTGAGAGCTCATGATTGGGGCATGAATATAACATTGACTTAAGCCTCCCCCAAGCTTGAGCGATGCTTTCTCCTTCGCGAGGCCAAAAATTATATATATAATTATGATCACAATGAACCAGATGCATAGGATAATACTTCTGATGAAATTCCAATTTCAATCGGTTGTAGTTCCATGAGCCAATATCATCGCATAGCCTAAACCATGTCAATGCCTTTCCCTTCAAAGATAAAGGGAAGACCTCCTTATTGATAACATCCTTGGGCATACCTGCAAGCTTAAATAATCCACAAACTTCATCCACATAGAATAGGTGCAAATTGGGATGTAATGTTCCATCTCCTGTAAAAGGATTAGCTAGCAGTTTCTCTATCATACCCGAAGGAATTTCAAAGTAAAAAATTTCAGTAGGTTCAGTAGGTTGAGGAGCAACTCTTTGCTCTACTGGTCGGGGTGAAGATACCCGGAACAAGCCCCTCAAAGGATTACTTTCCATAGTAACAAGTGACAGTAAATTTCAGCACACTATACAAATTTTTCCTTACCAAATTCCACCTACCAAAGGCGCTTCACTCCGCGGTAACGGCGCCAGGAAATAGTCTTGATGACCCACAAGTATAGGATATCTATCGTAGTCCTTTCGATAAGTAAGAATGTCGAACCCAACGAGGAGCAGAAGGAAATGACAAGCGGTTTTCAGTAAGGTATTCTCTGCAAGCACTGAAATTATCGGTAATAGATAGTTTTGTGATAAGGTAATTTGTAACGGCTAACAAGTAACAAAAGTAAACAAGGTGCAGCAAGGTGGTCCAATCCTTTTTGTAGCAAAGGACAAGCCTGGACAAACTCTTATATAAAGGAAAGTACTCCCGAGGACACATGGGAATTATCATCAAGCTAGTTTTCATCACGCTCATATGATTCACGTTCGTTACTTTGATAATTTGATATGTGGGTGGACCGGTGCTTGGGTACTGCCCTTCCTTGGACAAGCATCCCACTCATGATTAACACCTCTTACAAGCATCCGCAACTACAAAAGAAGTATTAAGGTAAACCTAACCATAGCATGAAACATATGGATCCAAATCAGCCCCTTACGAAGCAACGCATAAACTAGGGTTTAAGCTTCTGTCCCTCTAGCAACCCATCATCTACTTATTAATTCCCAATGCCTTCCTTAGGCCCAAACAATGGTGAAATGTCATGTAGTTGACGTTCACATGACACCACTAGAGGTAAGACAACATACATCTCATCAAAATATCGAACGAACACTACTAGGGAAAATCTTATAGACAGAGGCTTACTAGTAACGAGGGTTTATAACCCTCGCTACTGCTACTTACTAGTAGCGCTGGTTTTTAACCCTCGCTACTACTAAGTTGATACTAGTAGCGCGGGTTTTTAACCCTCGCTACTGCTAAGCGGTCTCTACCGTGCCCTCCCGGGACATGCCATAGTAGTAGCGAGGGGTACAAACCCGCGCTACTACTGAGTTGATAGTAGTAGCGCGGTTTTACACCCCTCGCTACTACTAAGTACGAGGTAGGTGAAATCCCCGTATCCTCAGCCGAATCACTCCTCTCTCCCTCACTTTCCCCCTTTCTCACTTTCCTCGTCTCTCCCTCATACTCCAGCGGTGGCCGCCGCTGGAACACTCTGCTTTCTTCGCCCCCTCCCTCTCCGAGATCCCTTTGGTGGGCGGTTGCCGGAGCTCCTCGCCACCTCCAAGATGCGGAAGCGCGACCACGGCATCCTCCTCCTCGCCGCCTTCACCGTCTTCTTCTTGCTCCAGGTCAGCCTTCCCCCCTCTCCCGCTAGCTGACCCATCCCCCTCCTCCTCCGGCAGCACGAGGGCGACTTCTCGTTCCGGAAGACGTGGACCGCCTCCTGCTGCCGCTCGTCGCCGACCTCAACGGCGACGGCCGCCGCGAGGTGTTGCTCCCCACGCACGATGCCAAGATGCAGGTCCTCCAGCTCCTGGCCCACGCCGGGCTGGCCTCCGCAGCCGCCCTCGACGGCTTCCACGAGGCACGCGTCATGGACGAGATCTCCCCGCTCCCGGCCAACGTGCGTGCGTCATGGGGTCGAGATTTTTTTTGGTTTTTCAAATTAATAGTAGTAACGCGGGTCACAGACATGCGCTACTACTAACACGCGTACTAGTAGCGCGGGATGCACCGCGCTACTACTACTAGTTAGCTGTAGCGCCGTAGTAGTAGCGCAGGCACCCGCGCTACTACTAGCTTTTAACCTGCGCTACTACTAGGCTTTTTCCTAGTAGTGGAATACCAAATTCACATGACTACTTATAGCAAGACTTCTCCCATGTCCTTAGGAACAAACATATCTACTCACAAATCATATTCATGTTCATAATCAGATGGATATTAATATGCATAAATTATCTGAACATATGATCTTTCACCAAATAAACCAACTAGCATCAACTACAAGGAGTAATCAACACTACTAGCAACCCACGGGTACCAATCTGAGGTTTTGGGACAAAGATTGGATACAAGAGATGAACTAAGGTTTGAGATGAGATGGTGCTGGTAAAGATGTTGATGGAGATTGACCCCCTCCCGATGAGAGGATCGATGGTGATGACGATGGTGATGATTTCCCCCTCCCGGAGGGATGCTTCCCCGGCAGAACAGCTCCGCTGGAGCCCTAGATTGGTTCCGCCTCGTGGCGGCGGTGTTTCATCCCGAAAGCTTGCTTATGATTTTTTTCAGGGCGAAAGACTTCATATAGCCAAAGATAGGCACCGGAGGCCTGCCAGGGGGCCACAAGACAGGGGGGCGCGCCCAGGGGGTAGGACGCGCCCCCACCCTCTTGGATGGTGGGTGGCCCCCCTCTAGTGCTTCCTTCACCCAATATTTTTTATATATTCCAAAACTAACTTCCGTGGAGTTTCAGGACTTTTGGAGTTGTGCAGAATAGGTCTCTAATATTTGATCATTTTCCAGCCCAGAATTCTAGCTGTCGGCATTCTCACTCTTCGTGTAAACCTTGTAAAATAAAAGAGAATAGGCATAAGTATTGTGACATAATGTGTAATAACAACCCATAATGCCATAAATATCGATATAAAAGCATGATGCAAAATGGATGTATCAGTGGCCCGCCATGAGAAGGCGCAAGATCGCTGAGGGAGTCCTGGACAAGGGGTCCTCGGGCTACCGACCTAACTCATGGGCCGGACAGTCGGGTTGCGATACATCCATACAGCTGCTAGAAGACCGGACTATTGGACATCGTCGTATCCGGACAAGAGGCCTTTTGTGCCTTGGAGTGTACTCCAAGTCAAGATGGGAGATTCGGCATGATCATCCTCTTGTTGTAACCGACCATGTGTAACCCTAGTACCCCTGGTTCCTATATAAACTAGAGGGTTTAGACCGTAGAGGCTAGAACAACAACCATCATGCTACTAGTCTAGGGTTTAGTTCATCTGATCTCATGGTAGATTGACTATGCAGTCCTCATCTTCCCGAGCTGTGGATCTTGAATCAATGGAGAACAAGGGACTAGGGACACGATGTTTACCCAGGTACGGACCCTCTCTAAGAGGTAAAACCCTACGTCATGTTTGATTCAAGATCCACAGCTCGGGACCCCCTACCCGAGATCCGCCGGTTCTGACACCAACAATTGCGTGCTCTGCAGGTTGTCGGGCATGAGTTGCAGCTCCAACTCAAACCTGACAGACGGCTCCACCGTCGGCTCTGACGCCGACGCCTACACGGAGGAGGGGCATAGCCGCGCCGACGACCGGAAGGGGAAGGGGCCGGCGAGGAAATGGTGATTTCCTCCGCCCTTCCCCATTTATATTTATATTTTAACTATGTTTTAAGTTCGTAGTATGGATTTGCCGTTGAGCTCCGATGAACTATGCTTCTTTTGTCCGGCGATGCAAAGTTGATTCTATGGACTGCGTGTTTGTGTGGTTTTGAGGGTTCGAATACGAGGGACGCGGGTATATAAGCCACCAAATGAGGCGTGCCTGGTCAGGGTATGGGGGTCTGGATTTGCAACTTTCGGGCATAGATCCTCTAACTTGACACGGCTTGGGTAAGATGACATTCAAACGAAAAATGATACTTGCCGCAAAACAAAAGATGGAAAAATGATAGTGTACTTTTGATTTGACAGGGTGCTCCAGTTGCCACTAACCTTTTTACCTGCAAGCAGAATGGCTGAAAATGGCGTTGTACTTCTGATTTGACAAACAGACAGGATGGCTTTTCCGTAATGTTCGTATCAATGTACAGCGGACAGCGCAAAGAAAATTTCGATCCAACTTTATTGATGCGTCAAATAAACCTACAAGATCGCACTATCACTATATACACCATCGCACTCGGCGTACATTTTACCACGTCTCTACTCCTCTTTGTCCACAGGGACAATCAACAATCAACTAGTACTACTACTCTTTGTCCCCCCTTCCATTCAGGTTTTGACCTCATCAAGCAGCATGTGCCAACTTAGGGGAGTCAATCCTTCATCCTTACTGCGATCGGTGCACGATTGAATTGTCACCTGCCGTGCGATGCGAACCCAATAGAAGTGCTTTCAAATCAAATCCACCAGCAGCGTCGTCTTGGCGCCCTATTGGAACGTGAGAGGGCGGTAATAGTCATCGTACGTGCACCTCCTCCTCGAGGCCATGAGCCTCCCCAGCTTCCCTTTGCAGAGCTCGAACCTCGCCGGACGGTCGTCGTCGTCGACACTCTGCGCTGCCGCCGTTCTGCTCGGGATCCCCAGCTGCCGCTCAAGCTCGGCGAACTCCTCGGCTCTCTGGATCACATGGTCGTAGCAGATGTACCTGCCGCCGGCCGTGTTGTCGCCCATCGCCTCGTACACCCGAACGTGGGCCTCGGCCACCGTCGCCAAGTTCGCCGTCGCCAGGACGCCATCCGCGAGCATGACACCAGATCCCTTGAGGTACGCGATGGATGCGGTGGAGTTGCGGCGGCGAAACCCTGGCCCCGTGACCAGCGCGGGGCAGACGGTGACGAGCTTCAGGTCTCTCCCACGGGCCGCCCTCCAGGCCGCCTTCTCTGCCGCCGTCTTGCCGAGTGCAAACCATAGCTGAAAAAGACCCACCTCACATCACCACACTGCCTAAAGACGCGGGAAATCCTGATGGATTCATATTTGCTTGGGAACACCGACGGACCTTGTTGTTGCGGCAGAAGCTCTCGTCGCTCCAGCAGTTCTCGTCCACGATGGTCGGGCCCCGTCTTTCATGAGGGTGGTTCTGCCTCCACACGCAGGCCAGCAAGGACGAGGTGAAGACGCACTTCCTCACGGATTCCGTCCTCACGCACGCTTGGATCACCCGCTCCGCTGCTTGGGCTTCCAAGCTAGCCATATGTTTCTGTTAGAACAATTAGAACAAGATCGACTGTTTCAGTCAGATGCATGGTTAACAAAATATGTGTTCCTACTTCCAAGAGAAGGTGCATCTATCAGAATGTCTATTGGTACTATGTATGTAGGATAGAAAGGCAGGAACTATTCGGGCACTTATCTGTGATACACATGTTGAAGTCTCTCCAACACAACAGGATGTAAGTGTCTCCGCAACATAAGGTGCAGTGCGCTGTGTTTCACTAGACCTAGTGGCTAGTGCTGGTGGCAGGCAATAATACCGAAAATGACTCGTCTATGCTGTCCTCAATAGTTTCACAAAAGTTCGTCTGTTAACTGAATCATTTTAGCTGTTACCACCTAACGTAACCACATTGGTCCTACTAACCACAATCTTTCGTCCATCCTCCACCAACCATTCAGTAAGAATTTGAGTATTTTGGTGAACTTCCAGGTCAAGAAACTACAAATCCTTAACGGCTTGACTTTGTGATGTGTTCATATGTGTACGTGCCAGCTTGTATCACCCATGTTTCATGTTCTTCTTTTTTCTTATAGAAACTAGTTAACCAAATAAAATAAAGCGGGTCCTCCTGCTTCCCTGCGTGTGTTTTTCGACGTGGCGACATGACAATGTAGGGAGCAGGCACATAAATAATTTATGGAGATTGTAGCAGCGAGGATCACTCACCGTGTAGCCGGACATGCCCCCGGGATCAACGAACGCCGAGGTGTGGAACACGCCGGTGCAGCCGTCGAACGCCCGGTGCAGGCTCTCGGGTTCCATCACATTCGCCATCACCGTCCACACCCCATCCCGGCCGTCCTCCCCGAACATCTCCATCTCCCTCAGCTTGTCCAGGTCCTCTGCCAATAAAACAGACATATCAAGATCCACCACGCAAATACCATGTTGCCATGTTGTAATTGATTCTGCGAATGATGTGCATTAGCCATAGCCTAACAATTTGTGAACTGATGACCTAAAAGAACAATTTGTTAGCTAATAATCTAACATGACATTTGTTACTTGTGCACAATAATTTGTTCACCCAATCAAAGGGTTGTTGGCCGAGTAGCTAGTACTGTATTACTTCCTCCGTTTCATATTAAGTGTCACTGACAAATGGTTGGCACATTAGTGCACTCCTTGAATACCAATCACGATGTAATTGACCTAGTAATTCTCATCATCACGTCAAAAGAATACGGTCCTGCCGTGGAAAATGCACTAGGTATTATTCTAGTTCTTTGATTTGCAGACCAGTTCATCACCAACCGGACGAACTTGAAAGAAAGCTCTTGACCAGGAGGAAGGCGCGGAACGGAAAGCAGGGGAATTTTTTCGGAAGCCCCATATATATAAGTTGTGCAGAACAGCACGAGAGCGAATTTGAGAATATAGTATCCCGAGCCAAGTGTTATCTGAGCCATGTTCAACGTTCAGCAGATGCTAGATTGTTACGTACTTACGTCTTAATTAGTGGCCACAGGTTCGATCTTCATTGATTAATCAGCACTTTCGCTTTTCTTTTGGTCATTTATTAGGAGCTAGGCAAAGGCAAGCTGATTCGACTTGCATAGCGATGCACAAGTTCGAATCTTCTAACCGGTGAAAAAGAAAGCCACGTCTCAGTTGACGATGCATCTAAGATTTACTAGTAGTACATCTACTTCCTCCGTCATTAATTATTTGTCGCGGTAATGGATGCCATTTCTGCAACGAGTAATCCGCAACGGATGGAGTATTTAAATTGCAAGAACTGGCCATCCCGGACGTAAAGAAAATACGCCGGAACAGTACACAAGCTAGTAGCTAGTGGTCTGGAATCATGAGAGGAAAGGGTGGTGCGATGCAGCACACCAATCCCAGTGCACCGGTAGGTTAGGTAGCACGGTGACATCCGAACAAACTTTTGTTACAGGAGAAACAGAGAGTCGGGCTACAAGACGCTGGTTCGAAATGGTAAAATATGCCAACTGCTTACAAGCAAGACCGTAACGACTCTACTTTGCTGAGAAAAAGACTTGCCAGAACAAAACAGGCCACTGACTCTCCACGTATGCTAGATGTCTACACATAACTTCTCTTTTGGTGCAAGTTTGTAAATGCACCCAAGGCTAGATGCACCAAATTGAGTTATATGGGCATATGGATAAATTCATATCCCATATATATGACAGGTAAGCAAATAAGTACAATACTCCGCATAAACAAAGTGCAAATGTTGCAACTGTGAACCACGCCTGGATTCAGACGTAGGCAGGGTGTGGACAGAAAACGACGTGGCGCATTCAGCTCACGAAGGTGCGCCTCGCCCGCCACAAAGAATGAGAAAACAACAAATGATGTAGCATCCGCGTATGTGTAAAGGCTGCAGTTCTTTCCAAGACGTCGCAACCGTGGGCGGGGCCCCCAAATCAAGCGCGGGAAGCGGTGAAGGGGGATGAGCAGTTGGTTAATGGCCGGCCGGCGACGGCGACGGCGAGGCTTTAGGATGGATGGCCGACTGACCTTGTGTCTCGAGGGCGAGGCGCACGGTGTATCCGTGGCGGAGGAGGCGGTCGACGATGGCGAAGCCGACGAAGGATATGCCGCCGGTGACGCACACGGTGCGCGGGCCGGCCGCGCCTTCGTCGCCGCCGGCCGCGCGCTTGACGTCGCTGTCGCCGGCCGAGGGGCGCCAGCCGCCCCCGTGGAAGAGCGCGGCGCGCATCTCCTCCACCTCCGCCTGCATGCTCTGCGTGCTCCGTAGGACGCCCATGCCGCCTGGGCGCGCGCGCGCGTCCGTCCACCCCCCGGTCTCTCGGTGGCGTTGGGTTCTGCTTCTGGTGGAGTGATTCGCAAGCGTCAGCTGTGGTGTGGCCGGGCTCTGCGAGGCGTGGATAATTATAGGAGGAGAGAGAGAGAGAGAGAGAGAGAGAGAGGAGGAGGTGTGTGCTCGCAGGCGCGGCGAGGTTTAGGTTAGGTGGGCTCTGTGCCGCTCTCTGCTCTACGGGTCGTCAGAGCGAGTCGTGGACTGGTGGTTATACGACTACAGGCTTGGAGCTTGGAGCTTGGAGCTGGATTGTCTGCGCGCCTTCCCTCGAGGTAGTTGCGATGAGTGGCTGGGATCGCTCAGACGTTCTGATCCCACGGTCACGGTCTAGCTTGCGCAGCTTGAGGGCCGTCCAGAGAGAAATCGGCTCTAATAATAAAAATAGACGGGGATGGTGGAATCCGCACGTGTCCCTGGATACACCATGGGATCTGCGCTGCAGGCCTGCAGAAGATGAAAATGGGCTTGGTTCGTGGCATGGCAGGCTCCACTATCTCGTCTCTTGTCTTGCAGACTGGTACGCTCTTCCTCTGGGTGGAGGTAACGGAAGAGGTACTGTTGTGGCCTCGTGGCTGGCTTGCAATGGGACGGGTTTTCCCCGGGGGGCAAGGCGATCCACCCACCTTATCTGCATTAACAAACAGGGCCCCGGAGATCGTACACAAAAATATGGGTCGAAACGTGGCGGTCCCGCCGTACATAACGTCACCGACACCAGACATACTCTCCAGCCGATCCAAGCCGATCCAAGAGCATTGCATTGCTCTCGTGGCTCACACAAAACCGTGTACAGCCGTGGACCAATCACCTAAAGCTAACTCCACCACGCGAATCCAAACGGACGTCCGCTTTGCCCAAAATCGATCAATTTGGGTAGGACAATGAAGTCGTGTCCGGACCTGTCCTGAGATGCGGTGGCCGTGCGCCCAGCGCGTGTTGAAATATGAGATGGGCCTAGAGCCCATATGAGAATTTAAGATTTGATCTCTAAGGGCCCATGTAGGTGGCATGGCAAGGTGATGGGAAATTTAGTCCCATCTTGAAAGTGGAAGGAGAGTTGGAGTGGTTTATAAGGGATTCTCTTCCTCATGCTATTGGAGCTTGAGAAGAGATGAGGCCCTCGCGCACTCCTCCTCCGCTCGCCGCGCCGCGCCGCGCGATTGAGCCGAGCCGAGCTCACTCCTATGCGCTTCTTTTTGCCGGTCAGGAACGGAGAGTCTTTGACAGGTGGGGCCATGATCTGAGACGTCGGATCGTGGGCTACCGACTTGGACGTGAGTTCAGCCCACGTCTCTCCACGCGCAGCCGCACATATATATGTGGGGCGCTGCCAACCCTAGCCACCACGAAACAGAACGCATCTCCACCTCCACGTCCACGTCGTTCCTCTGCTGCTGC
Source organism: Triticum monococcum (assembly GCA_034509565.1). Lineage (NCBI taxonomy): Eukaryota > Viridiplantae > Streptophyta > Magnoliopsida > Poales > Poaceae > Triticum > Triticum monococcum. The sequence goes on from CM067843.1 coordinate 485,915,315, forward strand.
TGCCGCCGGCGACTCCGTCCCGTTCACCGCGTACACGGTTAACGGGAGAGCAGGCCTCCGAAACCCCGCCTCTCGGGATCCTGTACGGGAGAGGGGCGATTAGGTTTTTTGGTAGCGATTACGCGACTGCTCGCTTCTATTCATCTACGTCTACATCACCTTCGTCATCACCATGTCGACCGACGCCGACCGTGCTGCCGCTGAGAAGGCCGAGGCCGACAAGAAGGCCGCCGAGGATGCCGCGGCTACTGCCGCCGCCACCGCCACCGCATGGCCGATTGGAGAGTATGCATCGTTTATCCCTCTCATGTTTCTTTCTGTTGTAGCAGTACTAGCGATATGCGTAGATGTTTCTACTATATGCGTAGTACATGCTCTGTTAGATCGTAACCAGTGTGTTATCAATGCTGTCAATGTCATGCTTATGATTTATTCATGGATTAATTTAATCGGAAAACTGCCTATTTTCTTATCAATCCAAAAACCTAATATGTGTAGGAGTTTTTTGAATTCTGGTTTTGCTGCTGCACTGAAACCGTCGCCGTTTACGGGGACGTACTTTAAGCGTTGGCAGACTAAAACCACCTTATGGCTCACTGCCATGAACGTGTTCTGGGTCGTCGGTGTGACTCCCACAAGAACGATCGCTCCTGATCAGGAGAAGGCGTTCAAGGAGGCCAATGTCGTGTTCCTCGGGGCAGTTCTGAGCGTGATTGGATATAAGCTGGTTGACGCATATTTGCATGTGCGGTCTGCCAAGGACTTGTGGGAGGCGCTCGAATCTAAGTTCGGGGCTGCCGATGCAGGGAGCGAGATGTATATTATAGAGCAGTTCCATGATTACAAGATGGTTGAAAACCGTCCTGTATTGGAGCAGGCTCATGAGATAATATGCATTGTTAAGGAGCTTGAACTTCTCAAGTGCGAGTTACCGGGCAAGTTTGTCGCGGGCTGCATAATCGCTAAGCTTCCCAATTCCTGGAGAAACTTTGCCACCACTCTGAAACATCAGAGGCGTGAATTCTCTGTGGAGGATGTCATTGGCCATCTGAGTGTTGACCAGAATTCAAGGGCAAAGGACTCGCACAGAAAAGGGGTCGAAGGAACTTCTGTGGCCAACATGGTGCATCAGAAGAACTCCAATTCCCACAAGCCCAAGGGAAAGAATGGTGTCCAACAGAGTGCTGACTTTAAGAAGAAGGGTAAGAAGACCTTCAAGAAGAACAAGAAGGATGAGGGCTGCTTTACTTGTGGTTCGCTTGAACATTGGGCCAATAAGTGCCCAAACAAGTATAAGAAGCAAGGGCAGGACTCCAAGTCTGTCAATATGATTGTGAGCAACAATGAGAGTGGTGCATCTGGGTACGGTAATTTATTTGTTGTATTTTCAGTTTGGCCGTTCACCGATTGGTGAGTCGACACAGGTGCAGTTGTTCATGTGTGTGCTGACATTTCATTGTTTTCTTCTTACCAGGCCATAGGTCACGGGTCCGTACTGATGGGGAATGGCGCGAGTGCTTCTGTTCTTGGTGTTGGCACGGTCGATCTGAAGTTTACTTCGGGAAGGATCGTGCAGCTGAAGAACGTGCAGCATGTCCCCGCCGTCAAGAAGAACCTTGTTAGTGGCTCCCTTCTATGTAGAGAAGGGTTTAAGTTGGTATTCGAGTCTAATAAATTAGTTGTTACGAAATATGGACTATTTGTTGGAAAGGGTTATGAATGCGGAGGCATGTTCCGCCTTTCTCTTGCAGATCTATGTAATAAAGTCATGAACAATATTCATTTGAGTGCTAATGAATCTGAAGTATGGCATTCACATCTTTGTCACATTAGTTTCGGTGTTATGACGCGGCTAGCAAAATCGAATTTAATCCCGAGTTTCATTTTAGCCAAAGGTTCTAAGTGCCATTCATGTGTGCAATCTAAGCAACCTCGCAAGCCTCACAAGGCAGCAGAGGAGAGACACTTGGCACCACTGGAACTCATACATTCTGATCTTTGTGAGATGAATGGTGTGTTGACTAAAGGTGGAAAGAAATATTTCATAACTTTGATAGATGATTCCACTAGATATTGCTATGCGTATCTGTTAAATACTAAAGATGAGGCTCTACACTACTTCAAAATCTATAAGGCAGAAGTTGAGAATCAACTTGAAAAGAAAATTAGACGAGTCCGGTCAGATCGTGGTGGAGAGTACTTCTCGAAAGAGTTTGATGCCTTTTGTGCGGAACACGACATTATTCACGAGAGGACGCCTCCCTACTCACCCCAGTCAAACGGGGTTGCCGAGCGGAAAAACCGTACTCTAACTGATTTGGTTAACGTCATGTTAGATACGTCGGGTTTATCCAAGGCATGGTGGGGGAGGCTATAATGACATCCTGTCATGTCCTGAATAAAGTTTTGACAAAGGATAACGAGATCACTCCTTACGAGAAGTGGACCAAGAGAAGGACAACACTCTCGTACTTACGTACCTGGGGCTGCTTGACGAAAGTTAATGTGCCGATCCCCAAAAAGCGTAAGCTTGGACCAAAGACTGTGGACTGTGTTAATTTGGGCTACGCTATGAATAGTGTTGGCTATAGATTTCTAGTAGTGAAATCTGAGGTACCTGACATGAAAGTCGGTACAATTATGGAGTCTAAAGATGCTACATTCTTTGAGGACATTTTTCCCATGAGAGATGTACAAAGCACTTCTAGACAGGAATCTGAGGAGACTCCTGAACCTGCCATTCCGATGGAATATTATAATCAAACACATGATGGAAATCCCGAGGAGGATAATGAGGAATCCCTTAGTAGGGGCAAGAGACAAAGGACTGTAAAGACCTTTGGTGATGATTTCTTCATATACCTCGTGGAGGATAATCCCACTTCTATTTCAGAAGCGTATGCATCTCCAAAAGCTGACTACTGGAAGGATGCAGTCCGTAGCGAGATGGATTCCATCATGGCTAACGGGACTTGGGAGCTTACTGAACGTCCTTATGGTTGCAAACCATTGGGATGCAAGTGGGTGTTCAAGAAGAAGCTTAGGCCCGATGGTACGATAGAAAAGTATAAGGCTAGGCTTGTGGCCAAGGGCTACGCCCAGAAAGAAGAAGAAGATTTCTTCGACACTTATTCACCTGTGGCCAGACTGACCACCATTCGAGTATTACTCTCGTTGGTGGCCTCGCATGGTCTTCTCATTCATCAGATGGATGTTAAGACGACTTTCCTGAAGGGAGAGCTAAAGGAGGAAATCTATATGCAACAGCCTGATGGCTTTGTGATGGATGGTCAGGAAGGAAAGATGTGTAAGTTGGTGAAATCTTTGTATGGCCTGAGACAAGCGCCTAAGCAATGGCATGACAAGTTTAATGAAACGTTGACATCTGTTGGCTTTGTTGTTAATGAGACTGACAAATGTGTATACTATCGCTATGGTGGGGGTGAAGGAGTTATAATGTGTTTGTATGTTGATGACATACTGATATTTGGGACTAATCTCAAGTTGATCGAGGAAGTTAAGCCTTTCCTATCTCAGAACTTTGAGATGAAGGACCTTGGAGTGGTTGATGTTATCTTGAACATCAAGCTATTGAGAGATGATGAAGGTGGGATTACACTTCTGCAATCCCATTATGTTGAGAAGGTGTTGAGTCGCTTTGGATATTCGGACTGCAAACCATCTCAAACACCATATGATCCTAGTGTGCTGATTCGAAAGTCTAAAGGCACAGCTATAGATCAATTGAGATACTCTCAGATTGTTGGTTCACTCTAGTATCTAGTGAGCGCAACGAGGCCAGACATCGCATTTGCTATTAGCAAACTGAGCCGATTTGTTTCCAAACTGGGTGATGTACACTGGCGTGCTCTTGAGAGAGTTATGCGCTATCTGAAAGGTACTATGAACTATGGACTTCACTATACCGGATACCCGTCGGTACTTGAAGGGTATAGTGATGCAAATTGGATCTCGGATGCTGATGAGATGAAGGCCACAGCTGGGTATATATTTACTCTTGGAGGTGACGCTGTTTCCTGGAAGTCTTGCAAGCAAACGATCTTAACAAGATTGACAATGGAAGCAGAATTAACAACATTAGACACATCGGATGGCGAAGCAGAATGGCTTCGAGATCTGTTGATGGACTTGCCAGTGGTTGAGAAGCCGGTTCCGGCCATCCTTATGAACTGTGACAATCAAACAGTTATTATTAAGGTGAAGAGTTCAAAGGACAACATGAAGTCCAACAAACACATAAGAATGAGATTGAAAGCTGTCAGAAAATTGAGGAACTCCGGAGTGATAGCGTTGGATTATATTCAAACGGCTAAGAATCTGGCAGATCCCTTTACTAAAGGGCTATCACGTGTTGTGATAGATAACGCATCAAGGGAGATGGGTATGAGACCTACATGAGTTGCCATGGTAGTAACCCAACCTATGTGATCGGAGATCCCGTGAAGTAGGACCTGGGAAAGCAAGCCAGTGGTAAACTAAGGAGAGTAACTTTATTAACCCACTCCGTTGGAGATGCAATACTCTCTGAAACTGTATGGAAGGATGACTACTGTCTTAATGTGTTCCAAGGCTTATATGCATAAGCAAGATGCTATCCTACAGAGCGATCTTTGAAGGAACACACCTATATGAGCCCGACTGCTGGTCACAGTCTATGAGATTGGGGTGATCTCTAGCAAGCTCATGAACAGGCCAGGAGTGTGACTAATATGCTCCACCCGAGGGGTCGGCCTTCGGCAGCCTCGTATCAGTGAGACTTGTGGTGAAACTTCTTGACGCCAAACTGACAATTCAAGGCATAGTCCATTGTTCGGTTGTGAAGGAGTGTAACTACTTGGTCTAGGTGGAGCTCAACCTTAATCGGTCTCCACTGAGATGCTGGTATATCAAAACAGCGTTTGGAACAAAGGACAAACTGGGCCTCTGAGATCTGGTGGGGGATTGTTGAAATATGAGATGGGCCTAGAGCCCATATGAGAATTTCAGATTTGATCTCTAAGGACCCATGTAGGTGGCATGACAAGGTGGTGGGAAGTTTAGTCCCACCTTGGAAGTGGAAGGAGAGTTGGAGTGGTTTATAAGGGATTCTCTTCCTCATGCTAGTGGAGCTTGAGAAGAGATGAGGCCCTCGTGCACTCCTCCTCCTCCGCTCGCCTCGCCACGTCATGACGCGCCGCGGGTTGCGGGATTGAGCCGAGCCGAGCTCACTACTATGCGCTTCTTTTTGCCGGTCAGGAACGGAGAGTCTTTGACAGGTGGGGCCACGATCTGAGACATCGGATCGTGGGCTACCTACTTGGACGTGGGTTCAGCCCACGTCTCTCCACGCGCAGCCGCACATATATATGTGGGGCGCTGCCAACCCTAGCCGCCATGAGACAGAACGCATCTCCGCCTCCACGCCCATGTCGTTCCTCTGCTGCTGCTGCCGCCGGCGACTCCGTCCCGTTCACCGCGTACACGGTTAACGGGAGAGCAGGCCTCCGAAACCCCGCCTCTCTGGATCCTGTACGGGAGAGGGGCGATTAAGTTTTTGGGTAGCGATTACGCGACTGCTCGCTTCTGTTTATCTACGTCTGCATCACCTTCGCCATCACTATGTCGACCGACACCGACCGTGCTGCCGCTGAGAAGGCCGAGGCCGACAAGAAGGCCGCCGAGGATGCCGCGGCTACTGCCGCCGCCACCGCCGCCGCATGGCCGATTGGAGGGTATACATCGTTTATTCCTCTCATGTTTCTTTCTGTTGTAGCAGTACTAGCGATATGCGTAGATATTTCTACTATATGCGTAGTACATGCTCTGTTAGATCGTAACCAGTGTGTTATCAATGCTGTCAATGTCATGCTCATGATTTATTTATGGATTAATTTAATCGAAAAACTGCCTATTTTCTTATCAGCGAGTGGCCGCATTCTTTGACCCCATCTTATCCGCCTCCATATTAAAATTATGGGTCGATCCGTGGCAGTCCCGCCATACATAACGTCGCCGACACCATACATACTGTCTGAGTACATATCTAGTGGAAACCATACATTCAGTAAAAACATGAAAACTTCATCATGGGCCGTTGGATAGAGAATGTGCGTTGTCGGATGAAAAGCTGTACAAATTGCAAATAGAACTCCACGAGCCACGACCATCCTGTATGACTGTACCTCGGTACAGAATAATCACGATGGAGGCTGAGCCATCCCGTTCAGCTAATTGGGATAGTAGAGACTGCAAAGTCCTGTTCAAACGTGCATGTGTCCTGTTCAAACCCGATGTAAAAAAAATCTTGTTGAAATGTGCCTGCATATTTGAATGCAGAATATTTGTCTTTTGATGATTCTTTTTGCTGCCTCTAACTCAAACATGCCTACATATTTGGACAGCCAAGATTTTAATAGAACTCCAACTATTCTTTTTGCAGTATCCTGTATTCATTCCTGTGCATACTTCTATTTTTTGGGCAAAGTATTGTTGGATAGGCTTCTAATTCTACTAGCATTGAGGGGCTATGTGCAAAATATCAAAGCTGCCAGCAGGCGTTTTATTGCAAATAGCACGTAGCAGTTCTGTCTGGATCTAGTCCATACATATAGGATCCAACGGCCTGCAGTTAGGTTTCCAAGCGTTCACTGTAGTTAGGTTTCCATACTCTCCAGCCGATCCAAGAGCATTGCATTGCTCTCGTGGCTGAAACAAAACCGTGCACAGACGTGGACCAATTACCTAGCCTCCTTTGTCCAAGTTTTTAGTGGATCACATAAAAGCATTGCTAGAGTAAGGGACTGTTCGGAGTCCCTCTGCTCCACGCTGCTGCTCCCGGAGTTAGTGGAGTTTTAGTTCAAAACTGTGGAGTGAGTGAATCGGTACTCCCCAGATTTCTAAAATCCAGAGACCTGGTGGACTGCCGAACAACCCTAAACCTCAACTCCTCATTTTGAAGGAGCTAAGAGCATCTGTGGGCAGCAAATCCGGGCCCTTAAATGTCGTGCATAGTGACTAGTCACATCTTAAATAATCGATTTTGCGTCCGCGTACCTCATATCTGGCAGCAGACAACAGGCAAAGACATCGACATCAGACGGAAAAGAAATGCACATAAACCCACTACAACATCCAAAAGATCACCACAATTCATCGCCGAACAAGTTCGTAACTTAAACAACTAAAAACGATAATGTAAACGATGGAGGAGCGGGATCACAACTTCCTCGAGGGGCCTTTGTCCTTCCTGTCACCAACGCAGCTGTAGGCGTACGCAGCTGGTGGTGATCTTGCTCGTCGGCGGAGGAGGTGGAACTGTAGTCATCATCGCCGTCGGGCGAGGAGACGGAGAGGACGATGAGCCCCTTCATCCAGCAGACGGCTCTGTCCTGTTGTCGCTTCAGCTTGGGCACCCGACCCGACCCGCCTCCGCCATTGCCCCCACCACCTCGCGCTCTGACTGCTCAATGGCAAGCCGGAGTGCCTTCATGTTCTTCCTCCATAGGGGGCGAACGTCTGTCTCCGCCGTCGTCAGCGACGGAGGTAGACCCAAGCGAGGAGCCACTCGTCCTCGTCTATCTCCGCCGGCAACCCGCGATGGCGACGCACGGATTTCTCCACCGCGTCCCTCCCTCTTGCCTGCTGCCCGTCGCGACACGCAACGCGTGCCTCCGATTCCGGCGTACACAAATCCTTCACATCTAACTCCTCAATTATACATCCATGCTTCCTAGGAGGTTTAGCATACATGTTTTTAATAATCACACTCCTAGGGACAAAGGTGAGGAATTTGTTTTCATTAATAGGTACCTTTATCAAATCAATGAAGTTGGGATGCATACTAATCATTCTAAGATCCTCGTTCCCCTTACTAGATGTGGCACCCTTATTCTTAAGAATTATCACACCCTAGCTAGTTCATGCATTAGAGTGCATGCATCATGTTTAAATTTTCCAGAAAGGTGAAATGAGGATGACAGAACCCCCAGCACCCCCCTTAAACCAACTAGGGTTTACTAAAATTGGTTTCAATGAACCCAAAATGCCCTTCACAAAATGTTCATCATTTCTGGTTTGGGCTAAAACCCCTGGCAAAAATGGTGCACTCTTTTCTAGAACAATCTGGATTCATTGGATTAATTCATAAGTATTTGAATTTGGGCATTTAAATGCTATAAAATATTTTAAATGCCCAAATAATTCTGGATTTAAATGAGGGCTGTTAGGAATAATCCCAACAGAGCCCACAATTATTTTCAGGATTTTAGTAAGTGCCTAAGCATTTTTAATAAAGCCCTAAAGTGACAGAAAAATAGAAAAACAAAATAAAACAGGAAAAGAGAGAGAGAGAAAGGCAGAGGCCACTTACCTGGCTGGCCCGACCCATCTGGCCCATGCCAGTCATCACCTACCTCTGCCAGTAGGCAGAGGAGGGACACTGCGACGCCGCCGAGCTCGCCACGCCACCTCTCTACCTGCCTGCCGTCGCCCGCGCCAGCGCGACGCCTCGAAACGCCTCCGCGGCGCCGCCCCGACCCCCTGGACACCTCATTCCTCCCCCTGCTCTCTCTCCCTCGCTCCCCCGAAGCCATGGCCGACGCTGCCGCAGCCACGCTACTGTAGTTCTCACATCCACCGTCGTCCTCGCGCCGCCCCGCCGTGTCCACGAGCTCCGCCACCGTCCTCTCCGTTGAGCAGCCCGAGCCCCGAGCATTCGCGCACCCTGCTTCGTCTTCTTCGAGCTCGACTTCACCGAGCACCGCCGTAGATCCCCATCGCCGTCGCCGCCGCATCAGCTCGTCCCCGACTGCGCCGTCTGCTCCTACATCACCGCCGTGAGCTGCTGCACCTCCCCATCCTCCCTATTTGCCTTCTTGTGCACCACAGAGATCACACCAAGCTCGCCCACACGCGCCGCCGCCTCTGCACGTCGCCGTCGTGGCCACAGCCACGCTGGCTCGATTCCGAGCACGCCATCACGTTCGTCGCAGCCCAAGCAGCCCGTAGCACCGCTCCACGTGCCTCGCCGTGCCCCGTAGCCTCGGGTTCGTCCTCACCCGAGCTCCGGCGACCGCCAAGGTCGTCGCCGGCGTCGTTCCCGGCCTCCCCGAGCTCCACTTCCACCACCAAACGACGTGGCTCGCTCCCCGTGTCATGTAGCTGCTCTCCGCCGTCAATTTGGTTGCCGGAGACGCAAACCCGAGCCCCTCCGCCGCGTCTGGCCTCGCCGGCAGCTAGACGACGGCGGGTTTGACCCGTGGACTTGACTGACTGGGCCAGGTTGACTTCCCCCCTGAGCCTATGACAGGTGGGGCCGGCCTGTTAATTAGGTTAGGATTAGTGCTAACTAATTTTAGTTACTTTAGGTCACTGACATGTGGGCCCAGGCCCCACTGACAATTAGTTGAGACACTGACAGACGGGGCCCACCAGTCAGGTTTGACCTGGGCTGGCGCCTTTGATTCGCTGATGTCACAGTGACGCAGTGCTGGCGCAATTACTCATTTTTCTGGATTTGTTCTTATATAGGAAATTCCAGAAAATAGCCTAAACTTCTAAAAATCATAGAAAATCAACCATAGCTCCAAATCAAACAAATTATATATGAAAAATGATCAGAAAAATTCAATCTTTCCATCTGTGATGGTTTCATGCATGACAAAACACTTTAACCTTGCTGTTTAGGTGAAACAAGCTAATACACTTATTATGCATAAGAACTTTAACTCTCATTTGAATCTACCCATTTCAACTTGTTTCACATTGCATTAGGCAGGACACATCATTTTGCCATGTCATAGCATGCATCATAGTGTTGCATATTGCCATGTGTTGATTATGTTCTGTGCGTCCTTCGTGGTAGGTTCTGCCTCCGAGGATATCTCCGAGTATCCAACTGAAGGGCAGTACCCTACTACCACTCCATCAGGCAAGCAGCCCCAGTGATCATATCGATACAATCCCATGTTCTCGGCTCTGCTCTCATTTACTGCATTAAGACAACAACGTTTCAAACTGCTGTGTGCTGCGGTAGTTGAACCTTTATCCTCTGCATGACCTGTCATTGCCATAGTAACTAGATGGAACCCACTAGCATGTGTAGGAGTTGATTGAGCCATGTATGTATTTCCTACCTTGCTATGCCTGCTATGCTTAGAGTTGTGTCAGGTCTGGTTCATCTGGGTGATGGGCTAGAGTGAAATGATTATGTCGGTAATGTGAGGGATGTGTTGAACATGATTTGGTAAAGGTATCGATGAGAGGCCATGTAGGAGTACATGGTGGGTTGTTTCATTGAGGCCGTACATAAGAACTGAGATCTGTATGAGTGATTTAAGATTCAGTTACTACCATACATTGGGCCCGAAACCAATGGACCCTCTCGGCTTCTTAATCAGCCTAGTACTCTGTCCAGGAGTTGCAATTAGTTTCTGGTGTTTCTAGGTTATGTGTTGGCGGCCGTGCGTAGCGCTGACCCTAGGGGTGGGCTATGTTGCGGTAGATACACCGTGGCCGGGTATGCCGGGCGCCCTTTTGGCGTCTCGGGACCCTGTTCACATCGTTCGGGGCCGTATGTGGAAACCTCGGCCGGACTCCTTGCGGATGGAACCTGGATAGGCGATAAACCTGGACTAGAGACTTAAGTGTTTAGGTAGGCCATGGCCGACACCCTCGTTCGGCTTCCGCTTGAAGGTTGCCGAGTACATGTTGTTGGGGAACGCAGTAATTTCGAAAATTTTCCTACGCACACACAAGATCATGGTGATGCACAGCAACGAGAGGGGAGAGTGTTGTCTACGTACCAACGCAGACCGACTGCGGAAGCGATCACACAACGTAGAGGAAGTAGTCGTACGTCTTCTTCCCGATCCGACCGATCCAAGCACCGTTACTCCGGCACCTCCGAGTTCTTAGCACACGTTCAGCTCGATGACGTTCCTCGGGCTCCGATCCAGCAAAGCGTCGAGGAAGAGTTCCGTCAGCACGACGGCGTGGTGACGATCTTGATGTACTACCGACGCAGGGCTTCGCCTAAGCACTGTAACGGTACGATCGAGGTGGAATTTGGTGGCAGGGGGCACCGCACACGGCTAAGGAACGATCTCAAGGATCAACTTGTGTGTCTTGGGGTGCCCCCTGCCCCCGTATATAAAGGTTGGAGGAGGGGGAGCCGGCCGGCCAGGGAGAGGGAGGCGCAGAGGGAGTCCTACTCCCACCGGGAGTAGGACTCCCCCCTCCAATCCTAATCCTATTAGGACTCCCGGGGGGGAAAGGAGAGAGAGGGGGGCCGGCCCCTTCTCCTAGTCCTACTAGGACTTGGGGAAGGGGGGGGGCGCGGCTAGGCTGTGGGCTGCCCCTTCTCTCTTTTCCACTAAGGCCCAATAGGCCCATTAGTCTCCCGGGGGGTTCCGGTAACCCTCCCGGTATTCCGGTAAAATCCCGATTTCACCCGGAACACTTCCTATGTCCAAACATAGGCTTCCAATATATCAATCTTTACGTCTCGACCATTTCGAGACTCCTCGTCATGTCCGTGATCTCATCCGGGACTCCGAACAACCTTCGGTACATCAAAATGCATAAACTCATAATAACTGTCATCGTAACGTTAAGCGTGCGGACCCTACGGTTCGAGAACAATGTAGACATGACCGAGACACGTCTCCGGTCAATAACCAATAGCGGGACCTGGATGCCCATATTGGCTCCTACATATTCTACGAAGATCTTTATCGGTCAGACCGCATAACAACATACGTTGTTCCCTTTGTCATCGGTATGTTACTTGCCCGAGATTCGATCGTCGGTATCCAATACCTAGTTCAATCTCGTTGCTGGCAAGTCTCTTTACTCGTTCCGTAATACATCATCTCACAACTAACATATTAGTTGCAGTGCTTGCAAGGCTTATGTGATGTGCATTACCGAGAGGGCCCAGAGATACCTCTCCGACAATCGGAGTGACAAACCCTAATCTCGAAATACGCCAACCCAACGTCTACCATTGGAGACACCTGTAGTACTCCTTTATAATCACCCAGTTACGTTGTGACGTTTGGTAGTACCCAAAGTGTTCCTCCGGTAAACGGGAGTTGCATAATCTCATAGTTATAGGAACATGTATAAGTCATGAAGAAAGCAATAGCAACATACTAAACGATCGGGTGCTAAGCTAATGGAATGGGTCATGTCAATCAGATCATTCTACTAATGATGTGACCTCGTTAATCAAATAACAACTCTTTGTTCATGGTTAGGAAACATAACCATCTTTGATTAACGAGCTAGTCAAGTAGAGGCATACTAGTGACACTCTGTTGGTCTATGTATTCACACATGTATTATGTTTCCGGTTAATACAATTCTAGCATGAATAATAAACATTTATCATGATATAAGGAAATAAATAATACCTTTATTATTGCCTCTAGGGCATATTTCCTTCAGTCTCCCACTTGCACTAGAGTCAATAATCTAGATTACACTGTAATGATTCTAACACCCATGGAGCCTTGGCGCTGATCATGTTTTGCTCGTGGAAGAGGCTTAGTCAACGGGTCTGCAACATTCAGATCCGTATGTATCTTGCAAATCTCTATGTCTCCCACCTGGACTAAATCCCGGATGGAGTTGAAGCGTCTCTTGATGTGTTTGGTTCTTTTGTGAAATCTGGATTCCTTTGCCAAGGCAATTGCACCAGTATTGTCACAGAAGATTTTCATTGGACCCGATGCACTAGGTATGACACCTAGATCGGATATGAACTCCTTCATCCAGACTCCTTCGTTCGCTGCTTCCGAAGCAGCTATGTACTCCGCTTCACATGTAGATCCCGCTACGACACTTTGTTTAGAACTGCACCAACTGACAGCTCCACCGTTTAAAGTAAACACGTATCCGGTTTGCGATTTAGAATCGTCCGGATCAGTGTCAAAGCTTGCATCAACGTAACCTCTTACGGTGAGCTCTTTGTCACCTCCATATACGAGAAACATATCCTTAGTCCTTTTCAGGTATTTCAGGATGTTCTTGACCGCTGTCCAGTGATCCATTCCTGGATTACTTTGGTACCTCCTTGCTAAACTTATAGCAAGGCACACATCAGGTCTGGTACACAGCATTGCATACATGATAGAGCCTATGGCTGAAGCATAGGGAACATCTTTCATTTTCTCTCTATCTTCTGCAGTGGTCGGGCATTGAGTCTTACTCAACTTCATACCTTGTAACACAGGCAAGAACCCTTTCTTTGCTTGATCCATTTTGAACTTCTTCAAAATCTTGTCAAGGTATGTGCTTTGTGAAAGTCCAATTAAGCGTTTTGATCTATCTCTATAGATCTTTATGCCTAATATGTAAGCAGCTTCCCCGAGGTCTTTCATCGAAAAACTTTTATTCAAGTATCCCTTTATGCTATCCAGAAATTCTATATCATTTCCAATCAGCAACATGTCATCCACATATAATATTAGAAATGCTATAGAGCTCCCACTCACTTTCTTGTAAATACAGGCTTCTCCAAAAGTCTGTATAAAGCCAAATGCTTTGATCACACTATCAAAGCGTTTATTCCAACTCCGAGATGCTTGCACCAGTCCATAAATGGATCGCTGGAGTTTGCATACTTTGTTAGCTCCCTTTGGATCGACAAAACCTTCTGGTTGTATCATATACAACTCTTCTTCCAGAAATCCATTCAGGAATGCAGTTTTGACATCCATCTGCCATATTTCATAATCATAAAATGCGGCAATTGCTAACATAATTCTGACGGACTTAAGCATCGCTACGGGTGAGAAGGTCTCATCGTAGTCAACTCCTTGAACTTGTCGAAAACCTTTCGCGACAAGTCGAGCTTTATAGACAGTAATATTACCGTCAGCGTCAGTCTTTTTCTTGAAGATCCATTTATTCTCAATTGCTTGCCGATCATCGGGCAAGTCAACCAAAGTCCATACTTTGTTTTCATACATGGATCCCATCTCAGATTTCATGGCCTCAAGCCACTTTGCGGAATCTGGGCTCACCATCGCTTCTTCATAGTTCGTAGGTTCATCATGATCTAGCATCATGACTTCCAGAACTGGATTACCGTACCACTCTGGTGCGGATCTCACTCTGGTTGATCTACGTGGTTCAGTAGTATCTTGTTCTGAAGCTTCATGATCATCATCATTAGCTTCCTCACTGATTGGTATAGGTGTCGCAGAAACAGTTTTCTGTGATGTACTATTTTCCAATAAGGGAGCAGGTACAGTTACCTCGTCAAGTTCTACTTTCCTCCCACTCACTTCTTTCGAGAGAAACTCCTTCTCTAGAAAGTTTCCGAATTTAGCAACAAAGGTCTTGCCTTCGGATCTGTGATAGAAGGTGTATCCAATAGTTTCCTTTGGATATCCTATGAAGACACACTTCTCCGATTTGGGTTCGAGCTTATCAGGTTGAAGCTTTTTCACATAAGCATCGTAGCCCCAAACTTTAAGAAACGACAACTTTGGTTTCTTGCCAAACCATAGTTCATAAGGTGTCGTCTCAACGGATTTTGATGGTGCCCTGTTTAACGTGAATGCGGCCGTCTCTAAAGCATAACCCCAAAACGATAGCGGTAAATCAGTAAGAGACATCATAGATCGCACCATATCTAGTAAACTACGATTACGACGTTCGGACACACCATTACGTTGTGGTGTTCCGGGTGGCGTGAGTTGCGAAACTATTCCATAATTTTTCAAATGTACACCAAACTCGTAACCCAAATATTCTCCTCCACGATCAGATCGTAGAAACTTTATTTTCTTGTTACGATGATTTTCAACCTCACTCTGAAATTCTTTGAACTTTTCAAATGTTTCAGACTTATGTTTCATTAAGTAGATATACCCATATCTGCTTAAATCATCTGTGAAGGTGAGAAAATAACGATATCCGCCACGAGCCTCAATATTCATCGGACCACATACATCGGTATGTATGATTTCCAATAAATCTGTTGCTCTCTCCATAGTACCGGAGAACGGTGTTTTAGTCATCTTGCCTATGAGGCACGGTTCGCAAGTACCAAGTGATTCATAATCAAGTGGTTCCAAAAGCCCATCAGTATGGAGTTTCTTCATGCGCTTTACACCGATATGACCTAAACGGCAGTGCCACAAATAAGTTGCACTATCATTATTAACTTTGCATCTTTTGGCTTCTACATTATGAATATGTGTATCACTATCTTCAAGATTCAACAAGAATAGACCACTCTTCAAAGGTGCATGACCATAAAAGATATTATTCATATAAATAGAACAACCATTATTCTCTGATTTAAATGAATAACCGTCTCGCATTAAACAAGATCCAGATATAATGTTCATGCTCAACGCTGGCACCAAATAACAATTATTTAGGTCTAATATTAATCCCGAAGGTAGATGTAGAGGTAGCGTGCCGACTGCGATCACATCGACTTTGGAACCGTTTCCCACGCGCATCGTCACCTCGTCCTTTGCTAGTGTCCGCTTATTCCGTAGTCCCTATTTCGAGTTGCAAATATTAGCAACAGAACCAGTATCAAATACCCAGGTGCTACTGCGAGCTCTAGTAAGGTACACATCAATAACATGTATATCACATATACCTTTGCTCACTTTGCCATCCTTCTTATCCGCCAAATACTTGGGGCAGTTCCGCTTCCAGTGACCAGTCTGCTTGCAGTAGAAGCACTCAGTTTCAGGCTTAGGTCCAGACTTGGGTTTCTTCTCCTCAGCAGCAACTTGCTTGCTGTTCTTCTTGAAGTTTCCCTTGTTCTTCCCTTTGCCCTTTTTCTTGAAACTAGTGGTTTTGCTAACCATCAACACTTGATGCTCCTTCTTGATTTCTACCTCCGCAGCTTTCAGCATTGCGAAGAGCTCGGGAATAGTCTTGTTCATCCCTTGCATATTATAGTTCATCACGAAGCTCTTGTAGCTTGGTGGTAGTGATTGGAGAATTCTGTCAATGACGCAGTCATCTGGAAGATTAACTCCCATCTGAATCAAATGATTATTATACCCAGACATCTTGAGTATATGCTCACTGACAGAACTGTTCTCCTCCATCTTACAGCTATAGAACTTATTGGAGACTTCATATCTCTCAATTCGGGCATTTGCTTGAAATATTAACTTCAACTCCTGGAACATCTCATATGCTCCATGACGTTCAAAACGTCGTTGAAGTCCCGATTCTAAGCCGTAAAGCATGGCACACTGAACTATTGAGTAGTCATCAGCTTTGCTCTGCCAGACGTTCATAACATCTTACGTTGCTCCAGCAGCAGGCCTGTCACCCAGTGGTGCTTCCAGGACGTAATTCTTCTGTGCAGCAATGAGGATAATCCTCAGGTTATGGACCCAGTCCGTGTAATTGCTACCATCATCATTCAACTTTGCTTTCTCAAGGAACGCATTAAAATTCAACGGAACAATAGCACGAGCCATCTATCTACAATCAACATAAACAAGCAAGATACTTTCAGGTACTAAGTTCATGATAAGTTTAAGTTCAGTTAATCAAATTACTTAGGAACTCCCACTTAGATAGACATCCCTCTAATCTTCTAAGTGATCACATGATCCAAATCAACTAAACCATAACCGATCATCACGTGAGATGGAGTAGTTTTCAATGGTGAACATCATTATGTTGATCATATCTACTATATGATTCACGCTCGACCTTTCGGTCTCCGTGTTCCGAGGCCATATCTGTATATGCTTGGCTCGTCAAGTATAACCTGAGTATTCCGCGTGTGCAACTGTTTTGCACCCGTTGTATTTGAACGTAGAGCCTATCACACCCGATCATCACGTGGTGTCTCAGCACGAAGAACTTTTGCAACGGTGCATACTCAGGGAGAACACTTCTTGATAATTTAGTGAGAGATTCCCCAACTGAATGCAAGATTCGGAGCTCGCAACCTCTTCCCGTCAGGTCTAGAAAACCCGGGCGGTGAGAAAGCGAAAGAGTGAATCAAGATACGTACATCGCAAAGAATAAAGCAAAAAGGTGTAAAAAGACCAATCGACCGGGGCCAAGCACCGAATAGTTGAGTTTTAATTTAAAAAAGAGAACCGGCTCACCTTTCCTCCTGCCCAAACCCAAAGGGAACCTAGCTCGCCGCCGACTCCGTCAAAGAACTCGACCAGCCGCCTAAACGACCAGTGTCGCGCTTGGCGACTTGGGCGAGCCGGGGGTTCGAACGGATCACCGGAGCGCCGAGGAAACCACGGTTTTGCGCCGCCGGATCGATGAACGAGCCGAGCTCCGACTTAGAAAATGGACGAAGGCTCCCGAATCCAGGAAACGGGAATCTACCCTTGTTTGAACACTGAGACATGGGTGGGGTAGTTTTCAATGGTGAACATCGTCATGTTGATCATATCTACTATATGATTCACGCTCGACCTTTCGGTCTCTGTGTTCCGAGGCCATATCTGCATATGCTAGGCTCGTCAAGTATAACCTGAGTATTCTGCGTGTGCAAAACTGGCTTGCACCCGTTGTAGATGGACGTAGAGCTTATCACACCCGATCATCACGTGGTGTCTGGGCACGACGAACTTTGGCAACGGTGCATACTCAGGGAGAACACTTCTTGATAATTTAGTGAGAGATCATCTTATAATGCTACCGTCAATCAAAGCAAGATAAGATGCATAAAAGGATAAACATCACATGCAATCAATATAAGTGATATGATATGGCCATCATCATCTTGTGCTTGTGATCTCCATCTCCGAAGCACCGTCATGATCACCATCGTCACCGGCGCGACGCCTTGATCTCCATCGTAGCATCGTTGTCATCTCGCCAATCTTATGCTTCCACGACTATCACTACCGTTTAGTAATAAAGTAAATCATTACATCGCGATTGCATTGCATACAATAAAGCGACAACCATATGGCTCCTGCCAGTTGCCGATAACTCGGTTACAAAACATGATCATCTCATATAATAAAATCAGCATCATGCCTTGACCATATCACATCACAACATACCCTGCAAAAACAAGTTAGACGTCCTCTACTTTGTTGTTGCAAGTTTTACGTGGCTGCTACGGGCTTAAGTAAGAACTCATCTCACCTACGCATCAAAACCACAACGATAGTTCGTCAAATAGACTCCGTTTTAACCTTCTCAAGGACCGGGCGTAGTCACACTTGGTTCAACTAAAGTTGGAGAGACAGTCTTCCGCAAGCCATCTGTGTGCAAAGCACGTCGAGGGAACCGGTCTCGCGTAAGAGTACGCGTAAGGTTGGTCCGGATCGTCTCACCCAACAATACCGCCGAACCAAAGTATGACATGCTGGTAGGCAGTATGACTTGTATCGCCCACAACTCACTTGTGTTCTACTCGTGCAAATAACATCAAACCATAAAACCTAGGCTCGGATGCCACTGTTGGGGAACACTGTAATTTCAAAAAATTTCCTACGCACACGCAAGATCATGGTGATGCACAGCAACGAGAGGGGAGAGTGTTGTCTACGTACCAACGTAGACCGACTGCGGAAGCGATCACACAACGTAGAGGAAGTAGTCGTACGTCTTCTTCCCGATCCGACCGATCCAAGCACCGTTACTCCGGCACCTCCGAGTTCTTAGCACACGTTCAGCTCGATGACGTTCCTCGGGCTCCGATCCAGCAAAGCGTCGAGGAAGAGTTCCGTCAGCACGACGGCGTGGTGACGATCTTGATGTACTACCGACGCAGGGCTTCGCCTAAGCACTGTAACGGTACGATCGAGGTGGAATTTGGTGGCAGGGGGCACCGCACACGGCTAAGGAACGATCTCAAGGATCAACTTGTGTGTCTTGGGGTGCCCCCTGCCCCCGTATATAAAGGTTGGAGGAGGGGGAGCCGGCCGGCCAGGGAGAGGGAGGCGCAGAGGGAGTCCTACTCCCACCGGGAGTAGGACTCCCCCCTCCAATCCTAATCCTATTAGGACTCCCGGGGGGAAAGGAGAGAGAGGGGGGCCGGCCCCTTCTCCTAGTCCTACTAGGACTTGGGGAAGGGGGGGGCTAGGCTGTGGGCTGCCCCTTCTCTCTTTTCCACTAAGGCCCAATAGGCCCATTAGTCTCCCGGGGGGTTCCGGTAACCCTCCCGGTATTCCGGTAAAATCCCGATTTCACCCGGAACACTTCCTATGTCCAAACATAGGCTTCCAATATATCAATCTTTACGTCTCGACCATTTCGAGACTCCTCGTCATGTCCGTGATCTCATCCGGGACTCCGAACAACCTTCGGTACATCAAAATGCATAAACTCATAATAACTGTCATCGTAACGTTAAGCGTGCGGACCCTACGGTTCGAGAACAATGTAGACATGACCGAGACACGTCTCCGGTCAATAACCAATAGCGGGACCTGGATGCCCATATTGGCTCCTACATATTCTACGAAGATCTTTATCGGTCAGACCGCATAACAACATATGTTGTTCCCTTTGTCATCGGTATGTTACTTGCCCGAGATTCGATCGTCGGTATCCAATACCTAGTTCAATCTCGTTGCTGGCAAGTCTCTTTACTCGTTCCGTAATACATCATCTCACAACTAACATATTAGTTGCAGTGCTTGCAAGGCTTATGTGATGTGCATTACCGAGAGGGCCCAGAGATACCTCTCCGACAATCGGAGTGACAAACCCTAATCTCGAAATACGCCAACCCAACATCTACCATTGGAGACACCTGTAGTACTCCTTTATAATCACCCAGTTACGTTGTGACGTTTGGTAGTACCCAAAGTGTTCCTCTGGTAAACGGGAGTTGCATAATCTCATAGTTATAGGAACATGTATAAGTCATGAAGAAAGCAATAGCAACATACTAAACGATCGGGTGCTAAGCTAATGGAATGGGTCATGTCAATCAGATCATTCTACTAATGATGTGACCTCGTTAATCAAATAACAAATCTTTGTTCATGGTTAGGAAACATAACCATCTTTGATTAACGAGCTAGTCAAGTAGAGGCATACTAGTGACACTCTGTTGGTCTATGTATTCACACATGTATTATGTTTCCGGTTAATACAATTCTAGCATGAATAATAAACATTTATCATGATATAAGGAAATAAATAATAACTTTATTATTGCCTCTAGGGCATATTTCCTTCACATGTCGTGTAAACGGCGGTAAGTGGTGAGAGCTTGTATGAAGAAGTACACCCCTGCAGGGTTAACATCATCTATTCGAATAGCCGCGTCCGCAGTAAAGGACTACTTGGTTGCCTATACAGTTCATAGACAAGTTAATGGTTACTACTAAAAGACTCAAGATAAGTGTGAGTACCGAGGATGGCCCTCTCGTAGGATGACTAGGGAGGATCCCTGGTGGAGTATTGTGTTGGTGAGTAGTGGACTCGTGTGTGAAAACTATCTTCTAGTGGTGCCTCGTAGGATAGCTTAGCCAAGAGTCAAAGCTGGCTTGCTGCAATAACTCCACCACCTTCTTGAGAATGAGCATGTATTGTAGGTTCTGATGTAAGACTTGCTGAGTACCTTTGTACTCATGTTTGCTTTAATTACTGCTTTCAGATGACAACACCGCCCCCTCCGATGGGTTTTATGTAGATCTCGACATCGATGAGTGACTGGGTGGTGATCCTGGCCATGGAGGGCCCTATGTAGATAGACAGGCTTCGAGAAGCCTTCTTTCTTTCTAGTGTCTGTACTCAGACTATTTTCTTCCGCATGTGCTTGTATGCTTGTATGACTTGAGTGTCGGGTCATGTGACCCCTATCTGTATGAACATGTTATGTATGGCTCTCTGGAGCCTTTAAATAAAGTACTTGAGTTGTAGAGTTTTGTTGTGATGCCATGTTGTATTTGCACATATCGAGCATATTGTGTGTATGATTGAAATGCTTGCTATGTGTGGGATCCGAAAATCTAGTTGTTTATCCTTGGCAGCCTTTCTTATGGGGAAATGTAGTCTAGTGCTCCTCGAGCCATAGTAGTCCGCTACAGCCCGGTTCACCGGTGTCCTGCTAGCCCAGCACTACTGCTCAGGACGCTTGACTAGCCGGCATGTGTTTCACTTCATTCCTATGTCTGTCCCTTCAGGGAAATGTCACACGGTGATTTCCGGAGTCCTGCCTAGCCTACTACAGCCCGGGGTCCCCGGAGTCCTGTTAGCCCAGTGCTACAGCCTGGATTCACATGCTGATGACCGACATGCTTGATGTGATTCATGTATGCTTGTCTCCATAGGTCTGTGCCGCTTTGGGTTCACGACTAGCCATGTCGGCCCGGGTTCTCTGTCATATGGATCCTAGCGACACTCATATACGTGAGCCAAAAGGCGCAAACGGTCCCGCGCCATGGTAAGGCGACACCCGTGGGGATACCGTGCGTGAGGCCGCAATGTGATATGAGGTGTTACCGGCTAGATCAATGTGACTTGGAATCGGGGTCCTGACAGCGTTGGCATCAGAGCCGGACTGCCTGTATGTTTGTTGAGCCAAACTGGTCGATGTCGAGTCTAGAAATGCTTTAGTTATATGTAGGGGAATTGATTGTGGGAGGGAACGTAAGGCTCTTTTTACTCCTTTACCTTATGCCCTCTAATCTGAGTCATTCTCTTCTCTTTCAACGTGGGTTAAGGACTAGGCTCTCTTCTTCTGTCAGGTTCACGTGTTACTAATCCTTAGTAGCTTATAGGATTGTTGTTACCAGCCACAGTGCAGTTTCTACTAATTTTAGTATGTTGCCAGTTGATTCAGAACCTTGATATGATGTTGTTGAGTGGTATTGCAAACTGTTGTGGATGTCTCAACCTTTTTCTAAGCATTTACAGCCGTTATGATGTCCGATTTCCCCTAGAAAATTCTAATGCCTTTGCATTATTCTGTGCTTTTAGATGGCCACCCATTCGCAGAACCAAGTGGTTCGTCTGACCCGGTGCCTCAATGTGCCCGACCACACGGCCATGTTGGTTCGAGTGATGGTCGAGTCAGGCTATCGGTGGTATCCGGAATATACCGTCGAGGAGCAGTTCAGAGACTTCAACCAGAGCCAGTACCTCTGTACCGTCAGGATATATCCCTCTTATCCTGGAGCCACTGAGCCCCTTCACTGTTCCTATGGACTTGGGGTCACTATTGAGATGTCTGTCCAGGATGCAGCCTATTCAATGATGACTATCATTCGAGCCAGGACTGCCTTGCTACAGAACACCGATTTCCGTTACATGCCAGCCTCACTTCCTGGAGCACAGGGGTACTATCAGGCTTTGTACTATGACTCCTCACATGAGGAGTCACTACTCCGCACCACTACCGAGATGCTCGAGGATAACGACCGTGAAAATCGGGCCTTGCGTATGGAGCTTTTCAACTCTCGTGCTGATCACTGGGCCACTTTGACTCGGTTTGCACCTGCGGTACAGGCAGGATACATGGACCTGAGGGATCTGTACCCTGTACGGTCTGGATTGCCAGATTGTATGGAGTGGCGCGATGTAGGAGGCATCACCCCTCCTCGTGGTCCCCGTCTGCCACCACCTATGGGACCCAGGCCACATCCGAGTCCCTATGGTCCGCAGGCTCCGCAGGACCGTCTGTTCCTAGATGATCATGTTCCACTTCCAGGCTTTGGTGGCGACTTCTATGAGGATTACTTCGGAGCCGTCTGAGCTAGTAGTAGTTTCACTAGTATTGTAATAGTTGTATTATCCACAGTCCTGCGTGACCCGTGGGATACAACTTGGTGTGTATCACGCTCCGGAGGTGTAGAAAAATAATGTATAGGAGCTTGGAATGCCTTTGATGAGATGTAATGTCTTTCACCGTAGTTGTACTTTAGCATGGGCTTGTACTAAACTATGTACAGTGTGTATGACCAACGGTATATATATGGCAGTTTCTATATTACCATGTCATGCAATGAACATCTTAGCATTCCATGTTATCCATTACATTCTGCACTTCCTTGCTAAGTTTGTGCCATCCTTATCTAAACCGTTGTCTTGTTTTCTCCTAGGATGGTCAACACCCGCAGCAACCCCGCTGCCCCGGAGCAGGGGGAAGCCAGTGCAGCTAGGGGTGAAAATCTTCCTCACCCGCCTTCTCTGGTCGAAGTTATGCTAGAGGTGGAAAGAAACAAGCGTGAGACTAACCGCTTGTTGGAGCGGATTGAGCAGAACACTGCACGCCATCAGCGAAATGACTTGGTGTTAATCAATGACTTCATCAAGTTGTACCCACCAAAGTTTAATCATTCCGTCGAGCCCCTCGACGCGGATGACTGGCTCCGCAGCATCACACACAAGCTACATTCTGCCAACGTAGCCGAAGCTGATAAGGTCACTATGCTGTCTATTACCTCGAAGGCCCTGCTAGCCTTTGGTGGGAAAACTTTGAGACTATGCGCCCGGTCGGCCAAATCACTACTTGGGCTGAATTCAGCGAGGCTTTCTGTGAGCATCACATCTCGGAAGGTCTCATAGATCACAAGAGGGAAGATTTCTGCAATTTCACCCAAGGAAGACTGACTGTGGATGCATATAGTCGTGAATTTGGGAATCTGGCACGATATGCTCCTGAAGAGGTATCCACCGACGCTAAGAAGCAGACAAGGTTTCGTAAGGGACTTAGCGCTGAGCTTCGCCGCGATCTTCGTCTGCACAAGTGCACCTCCTTTCAGAAGTTGGTCAATAAAGCCATCAGTGCTGAGACAGACCAGTCTGACTATGACGCTTCACGCAAGCACTCTCGTGATTTTGGCTCTTCATCTGGCTCTGGATCTCAGAAACGCCGGGTGTGGATTCCAAGAACGGCACTGCCACCTAGGTTCATTCCGAGGCCATCCTTTGAGGCGCCTCGCCCCAACCAGCAGTTTGCACCGCCCAAGCCCTATGGTGGCCCCGCTGCTAATGCTGCTCCACGCCCCAATGTTGTGACATGTTTCAAGTGTGGAGAGCCTTGTCACTATAGTCGAGAGTGTCCCCAGAACAACAACCCCAATTAGTCTGGAAAGTCCGTTGGCCATGGTAAGCCAGCGGGAAAGACATTCTACGCCAAGCCGGTCACCACTGCACGTGGCCATGTCAACTATGTCTCAGCTGAGGAGGCTCATGAGGATCCTAACATCGTCCTTGGTACGCTCCTTGTTAATTGCTATCCGGCATCTGTTCTTTTCGATACTGGAGCATCTCATTCATTCATATCCGAGAACTATGCTTGATTGCATAACACGACATTCTGTGACATGCCCACTTCCATGGTAATTCAAACTTCGGGTTCCAGATGGCAAACTTCTAGATTAAGCCATGGGAACGAAATTCTTGTCAATAGACTTGTCTTCCTTGCATCTTTAATAGCTCTCAAGTCCTCGGACATAAACATCATCTTGGGTATGGACTGGATGTTAGCTCATTATGCTAAGATTGATTGTGCCACTAGAACCGTTCAACTTACTCACCCATCGGGCAAGATAGTCATTGTCTTAACTCGAGTGGCCAAGCGCCAGCTTTACTCCTTAAATGCCAACCCCCTTCCAGACCTTGAGGATATTCCGGTAGTCCGGGACTTTCCGGATGTCTTTCCATAAGAACTGCCAGGTGTTCCACCTGACAAGGATGTCGAGTTTGTGATAGACCTTGTTCCAGGAACCGTTCCAATTTCTAGGAGACCCTATAAGATGGCACCCTTAGAACTAGCCGAGCTTAAGAACCAACTCGATGAGTCCTTGAAAAAGGGTTTCATCCGTCCTGGTTCCTCCCCTTGGGCTTGCCCCGTCCTCTTCGTCAAGAAGAAGGATGGAACGGATCGGATGGTTGTAGATTACCGACATGTCAACTTGGTCACTATCAAGAACAAGTATCCGCTTCCCAGGATCAACGATCTGTATGACCAGATCACCGGATCCTCAGTCTTTTCCAAGATGGATTTGAGGTTGGGCTACCATCAAATAAAAATCAGAAACTGGGACATTCCCAAAACGGCCTTTGTTACTCGTTATGGCCAATACGAGTACACTGTTATGTCCTTCGGTTTAACCAATGCCCCAGCCACTTTCTCTCGGTTAATGAACTCGGTCTTCATGGAGTATTTGGATAAAATTCATCGTAGTATACCTCGATGACATACTCATCTATTCCAAGAATGAAGAGGATCATGCCGAACATCTAAGGCTGGTATTGACGAAGCTTCGAGAGCATCGCCTTTATGCCAAATTCTCCAAGTGTGAATTTTGGTTGCCAGAAGTGACCTATCTAGGCCATGTAATATCTGGCAAGGGTATTTCTGTCAATCACGAGCGAGTTCAAGCCGTCCTTGATTGGACTCCACCTGAGACGGTCATGCAAGTTCGGAGCTTCCTTGGCTTACCGAGCTATTGCCGCCGCTTCGTCGAGAATTTCTCCAAGGTTGCTAAACCTCTAACTGAACTCCTCAAGAAAGATAAAAAGTTCGAGTGGACCCCACAGTCCGAGTTCAGCTTTCAGGAACTGAAAAGACGCCTGACATCTGCTCCCGTACTGGTACCACCAGATTTCTCCAAGGACTTTATTATCTATTGCGATGCCTCGCGACAGGGACTAGGTTGCATACTCATGCAAGATCGTCAGGTAATTGCCTATGCTTCACGGCAATTACACCCCCATGAGGAAAACTACCCCACACATGATCTAGAGCTTGCAGCTATAGTCCATGCCCTCAAAACTTGGTGACATTACCTTCTCGGTAATCATTGCGAGATCTTCACCGATCACCAAAGTTTGAAATATATATTCACCCAACCGGATTTGAATCTCAGGCAAATACGTTGGGTCGAGTTGATCTCGGATTATGACTTAGGAATAACCTACACCCCGGGCAAAGCCAATGTCATGGCTGATGCGCTAAGTCGTAAATCTTATTGTAACAACCTGATGTTACAACAAAGTCAACCACTTCTCCATGAGTAATTTCATAAGCTTAATCTTCACATTGTTCCTCGAGGATTCCTATCCACCCTGGTGGCGAAGCCTAACCTTATGGATCAAATCATAGCTGCCCAGAAGCGTGATAAGGGCATATCCCGGATTAAGGAAAACATTGCTAGTGGAGTTGCTAAATGTTTTTCCATGGATGAACGAGGTGTTGTTTTCATTGAGAACCGCTTGGTGGTTCCCAAGAAATAACATCTACGCCAATTGATTCTTAAGCAAGTTCATGAATCCCCTCTCACCATTCATCCCGGTAGTACTAAAATGTATCAAGACCTACGCCAGAGGTTTTGGTGGACTAGGATGAAGAGAGAAATTGCTCAATACATTGCTAGTTGCGACATCTGTCGTCGTGTTAAAGCAGAGCATCATTGGCGTGCTGGCACCCTTCAACCTTTGGCTATTCCTGAGTGGAAATGGGATAAAATCAGTATGGATTTCATTACTGGGTTTCCCAGGACCAAGAGAGGGAATAATGCTATCTTCATCGTAATCGATCGTCTTTCCAAGGTGGCCCACTTTCTACCTGTTCGTGAGAGTATCACCGCTAGCTAGCTAGCTGATTTGTACATCTCCCGAATAGTGTCTCTTCATGGTGTCCCATTGGAAATTAACTCAGACCGTGGGAGTCTCTTCACCTCTCGATTTTGGGAAAGTTTCCAAAATGCTATGGGAACTCGTCTCTCTTTTAGCACCGCCTTCCACCCTCAGTCAAGTGGTCAAGTAGAGCGAGTCAATCAAATTCTGGAAGATATGCTCCGAGCTTCTGTCATCTCATTTGGAATGGGTTGGGAGAAATGCCTTCCGTTCGCGGAGTTTGCTTATAACAATAGTTATCAAGCTAGCTTGGGCAAAGCTCCTTTCGAAGTTCTCTATGGACGAAAATGTCGAACGCCTCTTAACTGGTCAGAAATCGGGGAAAGACAACTCTTTGGCCCGAATATGATTCAGGAAGCAGAAGAGCAGGTTTGCATTATTCGTGATAAATTGAAAACAGCCCAATCTCGTCAAAAGAGCCAATATGATCGTAAACATAAGCTCATGACTTATGAAGTCGGTGAGAAGGCTTACCTTCGGGTTACTCCGTTAAAGGGAACCCATCGCTTCGGTATCAAAGGCAAATTGGCTCCTCGTTACATTGGACCCTTTCGCATTCTTGCCAAACGAGGAGAAGTTGCCTACCAATTGGAACTACCTCCACATCTTTCCAGAGTTCACGATGTCTTCCACGTTTCTCAACTCAGGCGTTGCTTCGCGGATCCTATCTATGGAGTGGACCACGAAACGCTTGATCTACAAGATAACCTCTCATATCGGGAATATCCCGTTCGTATCCTTGATCAAGCCGAGCGTACCACTTGACGCCATAACATCAAGTTTCTCAAGGTTCAATGGTCCCACCATTCCGAGAAAGAAGCCACTTGGGAAAGGGAGGACGTCTTCGACTCGAGTACCCCACCTTCTTCCCAACAGATCCTAAATCTCGGGACGAGATTCTTTTGAGTGGGGGTGAGTTTTCACACCCTAGCTAGTTCATGCATTAGAGTGCTTGCATCATGTTTAAATTTTCCAGAAAGGTGAAATGGGGAAGACAGAACCCCTAGCACCCCCCTTAAACCAATTAGGGTTTACTAAAATTGGTTTCAATGAACCCAAAATGCCCTTCACAAAATGTTCATCATTTCTGGTTTGGGCTAAAACCCCTGGCAAAAATAGTGCACTCTTTTCTAGGACATTCTGGATTCACTGGATTAATTCATAAGTATTTAAATTTGGGCATTTAAATGCTATAAAATATTTTGAATGCCCAAATAATTCTGGATTTAAGTGAGGGCTGTTAGGAATAATCCCAACAGAGCCCACAATTATTTTCAGGCTTTTAGTAAGTGCCTAAGTATTTTTAGTAAAGCCCTAAAGTGACAGAAAAATAGAAAAAGAAAACAAAACAGGAAAAGAGAGAGAGAGAAAGGCCAGAGGCCACTTACCTGGCTGGCCCGGCCCATCTGGCCCGTGCCAGTCATCACCTACCTCTGCCAGTAGGCAGAGGAGGGACACCGCGACGCCTCCGAGCTCGCCACGCCACCTCTCTGCCTGCCTGCCGTCGCCCGCGCCAGAGCGACGCCTCGAAATGCCTCCGCGACGCCGCCCCGGCCCCCTGGACACGTCATTCCTCCCCCTGCTCTCTCCCTCGCTCCCTCGAAGCCATGGCCGACGCTGCCGCAGCCACGCCACTGTAGTTCTCACATCCACCGTCGTCCTCGCGCCGCCCCGCCGTGTCCACGAGCTCCGCCACCGTCCTCTCCGTCGAGCAGCCCGAGCCCCGAGCGCTCGCGCGCCCTGCTTCGTCTTCTTCGAGCTCGACTCCACCGAGCACCGCCGCAAATCCCCATCACCGTCGCCGCCGCATCAGCTCGTCCCCAACCGCGCCGTCTGCTCCTACGTCACCGCCGTGAGCTGCTGCACCTCCCCATCCTCCCTATTTGCCTTCTTGTGCACTACAGCAACCACACCGAGCTCGCCCGCAAGCGCCGCCGCCTCTGCACGTTGCCGTCATGGCCACAGCCATGCTGGCTCGATTCCGAGCACGCCATCGCGTTCGTCGCAGCCCAAGCAGCCCATAGCACCGCTCCACGTGCCTCGCCATGCCCCGTAGCCTCGGGTTCATCCTCACCCGAGCTCCGGCAACCGCCAAGGTCGTCGCCAGCGTCGTTCCCGGCCTCCCCGAGCTCCACTTCCACCACCAAACGACGTGGCTCGCTCCCCGCGTCACGTAGCTGCTCTCTGCCGTCGATTTGGTCGCCGGAGACGCAAACCCGAGCCCCTCCGCCGCGTCTAGCCTCGCCGGCGGGTTTGACCCGTGGACTTGACTGGGTGGGACAGGTTGACTTCCCCCCTGAGCCTATGACAGGTGGGGCCAGCCTGTTAATTAGGTTAGGATTAGTGCTAACTAATTTTAGTTAGTTTAGGTCACTGACATGTGGGCCCAGGCCCCACTGACAGTTAGTTAGTACTAACTTAATCATGTTAGTTAGCTGAGACACTGATAGACGGGGCCCACCAGTCAGGTTTGACCTGGGCTGGCGCCTTTGACTCGCTGATGTCACAGTGATGCAGTGCTGACACAATTACTCATTTTTCTTGATTTATTCTTATATAGGAAATTCCAGAAAATAGCCTAAACTTCTAAAAATCATAGAGAATCAACCATAGCTCCAAATCAAACAAATTATATATGAAAAATGATCAGAAAAAATTAAATCTTTCCATCTGTGATGGTTTCATGCATGACAAAGCACTTTAACCTTGCTGGTTAGGTGAAACAAGCTAATACACTTATTATGCATATGAACTTTAACTCTCATTTGAATCTTTGATTCAAATGGACCCATTTCAACTTGTTTCACATTGCATTAGGCAGGACACATCATTTTGCCATGTCATAGCATGCATCATAGTGTTGCATATTGCCATGTGTTGATTATGTTTTGTGTGTCCTTCATGGTAGGTTCTGCCTCCGAGGATATCTCCGAGTATCCAACTGAAGGGCAGTACCCTACTACCACTCCATCAGGCAAGCAGCCCCAGTGATCATATCGATACAATCCCATGTTCTCGCCTCTGCTCTTATTTACTGCATTAAGACAACAATGTTTCAAACTGCTGTGTGCTGCGGTAGTTGAACCCTTATCCTCTGCATGACCTGTCATTGCCACAGTAACAAGATGAAACCCACTAGCATGTGTAGGAGTTGATTGAGCCATGTATGTGTTTCCTACCTTGCTATGCCTGCTATGCTTAGAGTTGTGTTAGGTCTGGTTCATCTGGGTGATGGGCTAGAGTGAAATGATTATGTCGGTAATGTGAGGGATGTGTTGAACATGATTTGGTAAAGGTATCAATGAGAGGCCATGTAGGAGTACATGGTGGGTTGTTTCATTGAGGCCGTCCATAAGAACTGAGATCTGTATGAGTGATTTAAGATTCAGTTACTACCATACATTGGGCCCGAAACCAATGGACCCTCTCGGCTTCTTAATCACCCTAGTACTCTGTCCAGGAGTTGCAATTAGTTTCTGGTGTTTGTAGGTTATGTGTTGGCGGCCGTGCGTAGTGCCGCCCCTAGGGGTGGGCTATGTTGCGGTAGATACACCGTGGCCGGGTATGTCGGGCGCCCGTTTGGCGTCTCGGGACCCTGTTCACATCGTTCGGGGCCGTATGTGGAAACCTCGGCCGGACTCCGTGCGGATGGAACCTAGATAGGCGATAAACTTGGACTAGAGACTTGAGTGTTTAGGTAGGCCATGGCCGACACCCTCGTTGGGCCTCCGCTTGAAGGTTGTCGAGTACATGTCATGTAAACGGCAGTAAGTGGTGAGAGCGTGTATGAAGAAGTACACCCCTGCAGGGTTAACATCATCTATTCGAATAGCCGTGTTCGCGGTAAAGGACTACTTGGTTGCCTATACAGTTCATAGACAAGTTAATGGTTACTACTAAAAGACTCAAGATAAGTGTGAGTACCGAGGATGGCCCTCTCGTAGGATGACAAGGGAGGATCCCTGGTGGAGTATTGTGTTGGTGATTAGTGGACTCGTGTGCGAAAACTATCTTCTAGTGGTGCCTCGTAGGATAGCTTAGCCAAGAGTCAAAGCTGGCTTGCTGCAATAACTCCACCACCTTCTTGAGAATGAGCATGTATTGTAGGTTCTGATGTAAGACTTGCTGAGTACCTTTGTACTCATGTTTGCTTTAATTACTGCTTTCAGACGACAACACCGCACCCTCCGATGGGTTTTATGTAGATCTCGACGTCAATGAGTGACTTGCCACCCAGGTGGTGATCCTGGCCACGGAGGGCCCGATGTAGATAGACAGGCTTCGAGAAGCCTTCTTTCTTTCTAGTGTCTGTACTCAGACTATTTGCTTTCGCATGTGCTTGTATGCTTGTATGACTTGAGTGTCGGGTCATGTGATCCCTATCTGTATGAACATGTTATGTATGGCTCTCTGGAGCCTTTAAATAAAGTACTTGAGTTGTAGAGTTTTGTTGTGATGCCATGTTGTATTTGCACATATCGAGCATATTGTGTGTATGATTGAAATGCTTGGTATGTGTGGGATCCGACAATCTAGTTGTTTATCCTTCGCGGCCTTTCTTATGGGGAAATGTAGTCTAGTGCTCCTCGAGCCATAGTAGTCCGCTACAGCCCGCTTCACCAGAGTCCTGCTAGCCCAACACTACTGCTCAGGACGCTTGATTGGCCGGCATGTGTTTCAATTCGTTCCTATGTCTGTCCCTTCGAGGAAATGTCACACGGTGATTTCCGGAGTCCTGCCTAGCCTGCTACAGCCCGGGGTCCCCGGAGTCTTGTTAGCCCAGTGCTACAACCCGGATTCACACGCTGATGACCGACATGCTCGATGTGATTCATGTATGCCTGTCTCCATAGGTCTGTGCCGCTTTGGGTTCATGACTAGCCATGTCGGCCCGGGTTGTCTGTCATATGGATGCTAGCGACACTATCATATACGTGAGCCAAAAGGCGCAAACGGTCCCGGGCCATGGTAAGGCGACACCCGTGGGGATACCGTGCGTGAGGCCGCAATGTGATATGAGGTGTTACCGGCTAGATCAATGTGACTTGGAAT
Source organism: Triticum monococcum (assembly GCA_034509565.1). Lineage (NCBI taxonomy): Eukaryota > Viridiplantae > Streptophyta > Magnoliopsida > Poales > Poaceae > Triticum > Triticum monococcum. Next base: position 485,946,938 of record CM067843.1, read on the forward strand.
CGGGGTCCTGACAATAATATACTTAAACTTAGAATTCTTATTAGGAGTCCTCTCAATTGTTTTAACAGAAGAAAAAGCGGAACCCAGATTATTAATAATTTCTTCCAAATTATCAATTCTGGAAGGACCTTGTTCTATTCTCTGATTAATTATTGGTTCCTTCTCCTTTAACATTTTTATGTAGTTCCTAACTTCGAGCCATATTGGGTTACTTTATTATGAACCTTTTTGTCTAGATTTCCAATATGCTCAATGGTACGCATTTTATTCAATAGCTTCTAACCTTTGCATAATTTCAAAGTCAATGCCGTTTCATTAATAGTAATAGGTGGTGATCCTACTAAATTTGCCATAGCATTGAAGGCATCAATAGGGTGAGTACTCAAGAAATTTCCTCCGGTAATAGTGTCAAGCACAAATCTATACTAGGTAATAATACCCATATAAAAATTGCGAAGAATAACGATAGTGGATTGCTTACGAGTTGATCTATTTTTAGCATCGCAAATCCTATACCAAGCATCTTTTAAACTCTCTCCTCCCCTTTGTTGAAAATTGAGCACTTCATTCTAAGGGGTGCAGGTTCCGTTTACATAGTGTTGCTTGGTTCTCCTACTGGTTCGATAACCTTGGTCTCATCACTGAGGGAAATACCTACTGTAGCTGTGCTGCATCATCCCTTCCTCTTTGGGGAAATACCAACGTAGTTCAAGCCGCATCACGCACCACCTCCTGGTGGCGTGGGTTGAGGTGAGGGGGGCGCCCAACCCCTTGTGGGCTGGTGTGCCCCTTCCCTTGGCCCATGAGACCCCCCAACACTTGCCGGGGGCCCTCGAAACTCTTTTTGGTCTTCCAGCGATAACCCGGTACCCCCGGAACACTTCCAAAACCCAACCCCTTCATCCTATATATCAATCTTCACCTCCAGACCACTCCAGAGTTCCTCGTCATGTCTGGGATCTCATACTGGACTTCGAACAACCTTCGATCACTAACACAACAACTCAACTATACTTATATCGTCACCAAACGTTAAGTGTGTAGACCCTGCGGGTTCGAGAACTATGCAGACATGACCGAGACACCTCTACGGTCAATAACCAATAGCGGGACCTGGATATCCATAGTGGTTCCTACATATACTACAAAGATCTTTATCGGTCGGACCTCGATGCCAAGGATTCAGCTAATCCCCTACGCAGTTCCAATTGTCCATCGATATGTTACTTGCCCGAGATTCGATCGTCGGTATCTCCATACCTAGTTCAATCTCGTTATCGACAAGTCTCTTTACTCACTTCGTAATAAAAGATCCCATGGTTAAATCTTTAGTCACATCGCTTGCAAGCTCATAGTGATGTTGTATTACCAAGTGGGCCCTGATATACCTCTCCATGATACGGAGTGACAAATCCCAGTCTTGATCCATGCCAACTCAACTGACACCCTCGAAGATACCTGTAGAGCATCTTTATAGTCACCCAGTTATGTTGCGATGTTTGATACATGCAAGGTACTCCTCCGGTGTCAGTGAGTTGCATGACCTCATGGTCATAGGAACAAATACTTGACATGTAGAAAATGATAGCAATCAACTTGATACGATCATATGCTACGCTTATAGTTTGGGTCTTGTCCATCACATCATTCTCCTAATGATGTGATCCTGTTATCAAATGAAAACTCATGTCTATGGCTAGGAAACCATAGCCATCTTTAATCAACGAGCTGGTCCGGTAGAGGCTCACTAGGGACATATTGTTGTCTATGTATCCACACACGTATTTGTTGGGGAACGCAGTATTTAAAAATATTTCCTACGATCACGCAAGATCTATCTAGGAGATGCATAGCAACGAGAGGGGAGAGTTTGTCTACGTACCCTCGTAGACTGAAAGCGAAAGCGTTAAGTAACGCAGTTGATGTAGTCGAACGTCTTCGCGATCCAACCAATCAAGTACCGAATGCACGACACCTTCGCGATTTGCACACGTTTAGCTCGGTGATGCCCCTCATACTCTTGATCTAGTTGAGGCTGAGGGTGAGTTGCGTCAGCATGACGGCGTGTTGACGGTGATGATGAAGTTACCGATGCAGGGCTTCGCCTAAGCACTACGACAATATAGCCGATGTGGAAAATTGTGGAGGGGGCACCGCACACGGCTAAAGATCAACTTGTGTGTCTATGGGGTGCCCCCTCCCCCGTATATAAAGGAGAGAGGAGGGGAGGGTCGGCCGGCCCCTAGGGCGCGCCCCAAGAGGGGAATCCTACTCCTAGTAGGAGTAGGTTCCTCCTTTCCTAGTCCAACTATGAGAAGAAGGAAGGAGAGGGAGAGGGAGTGGGAAAGAGGGGCCGCACCCCCTTCCCCTTGTCCTATTTGGACTCCCCTTGGGGGGGGGGGGGCGCCACCTCCTGGCTGCGGCCCTCTCTCCCCCCTAAGGCTCATAACTTCCGGGGGGGGGGGGGGGTTCCGGTAACCCTTCGGCACTCCGGTTTTATCCGAAACTATCCGGAACACTTCCGGTGTTCGAATAACATTGTCCAATATAACAATCTTTGTGTCTCGACCATTTCGAGACTCCTCATCATGTCCATGATCACATCCGGGACTCCGAACAACCTTCGATACATCATATCACATAACTCACAATACATACCATCATCGAACGTTAAGCGTGCGGACCCTACGGGTTTGAGAACTATGTAGACATGACCGAGGCACATCTCTGGTCAATAACCAATAGCGGAACCTGGATGCTCATATTGGTTCCTACATATTTTAGAAGATCTTTATCGATCGAACCACACAACAACATACGTTGTTCCCTTTGTCATCGGTATGTTACTTGCCCGAGGTTCGATCGTCGGTATCATCATACCTAGTTCAATCTCGTTACCGGCAAGTCTCTTTAATCATTCCGTAATGCATCACCCCGCAACTAACTCATTAGTCACATTGCTTGCAAGGCTCATAGTGATGTGCATTACCGAGAGGGCCCAGAGATACCTCTCTGGTACACAGAGTGACAAATCCTAATCTCAATCTATGCCAACTCAACAAACACCATTGGAGACACCTGTAGAGCATCTTTATAAACACCCAGTTACATTGTGACTTTGAGAGCACACATAGTGTTCCTCCGATATTCGGGAGTTGCATAATCTCAAAGTCATGGGAACATGTATAAGTCATGAAGAAAGCAATAGCAATAAACTAAACGATCATAGTGCTAAGCTAACGGATGGATCTAGTCCATCACATCATTCTCTAATGATGCGACCCTGTTCATCAAATGACAACACATGTCTATGGCTAGGAAACTTAACCATCTTTGATTAACGAGCTAGTCCAGTAGAGGCATACTAGGGACACTCTCTTTGTCTATGTATTCACACATGTACTAAGTTTCCAGTTAATACAATTCTAGCATGAATAATAAACATTTATCATGATATAAGGAAATATAAATAACAACTTTATTATTGCCTCTGGGGCATATTTCCTTCAGTATTTGAGTTTCCAGTCAATACAATTATAGCATGGATAATAAACGATTATCATGAAGAAGGAAATATAATAATAACAACTTCATTATTGCCTCTAGGGTATATTTCCAACACCTCTCATCTACTGCTGAAAGATTTAGTCTTCGATAGGATGAGCTTCACCCCCTTATTGTAGCATTTCTGCACTTTAGTCCACATATATTACTCCATTCCTTTGACACCGATGCATATCTTGTTGGGAAACATAGCATGCAATTTCAAAAAAAAATCCTACGCTCACACAAAATCTATCTAGGAGATTGTAACGCCCCAAGACTGGAACTCCAGATGCCTTCCATGTTTTCCGAGTTTCGTCGGCTGATTTGTTTGGTTCGTTGCATTCTTTTTTTGCATCATGTGCATTGCATCATGTCATCATGCCATCATGTCTTTAATCTTTCCAACTCAACTATATAAATGCATAGATCTTTGATCTATTTAAATTGAGGGAAGAGTGACTTCTCTTTATAACTTTATCATCCTAATATTTAGGGAGCTATTATAAATATTCCATTAACTTGGAATCACCCATAACACAATTGCACTACTCTTCGACTCTGCTTTTATCCGACTCAACTTCATATACTTCCTTGTCATCTCTCACTCAAGCCATACCCATGCATCATCACCTCTCACTTCCTTCTTCTTTCATGTCTTTGGCAAGTGACTTTATTCCTCCTCCATTAATGTTCATCTTTTCCCTATAAATCTTGCCTCTTTCCTACACCCTCTCTATCAGATTTCATCCCATTCAAAGTTGTTTTGGTCAGGTTCAAAAAAGATTGAAGTTTGAGAATAATTCAAACTCTAATTATTTTTCTACCTTCTAAAAATGCCAGAGCAATTTATTCAAACCCTACATAAATCCAGGGTTCCAGATATATATTTATATATCTCATATCCCTAACCAAAAAACCCTGGATTTTCCCCTTTATTGTTTGTTTATTTATATAAACCAAAAAATTAAAAGAAAGGAAAGGCCCCTTACTTACTCAGCTACTCGCTGGGCCTCTCCTTTCCATCCGGCCCATGCACTTTCGAGGCCCAGCGTCCAGTGGCCCAAGGCCAGGCGCCCCCTTCTAACCCTGGGCCTCCCAAGCACCCTCCCTCTCCCAAGGCCCACCTAAACCCTTGCCTGCAGCCCAGCCGGTGCCCCGTCTAAACCTAGCACGTGCCCGCATCCCTCGATCCACATCTCCTCGATCCCCATCTCCCTCGCGCCGCCACCCACAGGACCCCGACGCACACGTCTCCTCCCTTACTCTTCCTCGCCTATGCACACCTCACGCCGGCGAGCACGTCGCCCCTCCACGCGGCCCCCTTCCTCTGCTACTCCTCCTTCCACACCCTGCCGCAGCTACTCTTCCCGGCGTCGCCCGTCGCCGCCACCTGGCCACCTCGCGCGCGCCGCGACCTACCTCTACGCGTGCGCCACCACGGGTCGGAGCTCGCCGGACCCGCGTGCCATCGCAACTGTCGCGACTCACTCTTCTTCTTCTGCTACAGCGCGGTGCCACCGCAGTACCGCCCTGACCTTTGCATCGCCAGCATCCCTGCCTCGCTGACCCGTCGCGTGGGCCAGCGACGACCCCGTCGTTGACTCCGGTCGAGTCCCTGCGCCGGCGACCTCTGTCTCTAGCCATTGCCGGCAAGCAAGCCGCTGCCGTCCACTTCGTCGTGTTCCCCTCCGCATGTGTCCGCCATGTTCCATCTCTATTAGGACCTGCCTCCTGCCGCTGATGCGCTGCGGGACCTCGATGTTGAGTGCCTCATTGTTGGATTCCTCATAGTCACCACCGACCCCGATTTGTGTATCTTTTGTTGTCGGATGCGCCAAGTCCAGCCGGTCCAGGACCACCTCAAGTTCGACTACACAAAACTCCAAGTCCGAAGACTACCATGGCCATGATCTCGCCCAGTACCACTATGGGTTTGTCAAGACCGCAAGTACCCTTTTGATCACCAGGACCGAGACCCAAGTTCGGCTACGTGTTGCTGCTCCGATCGAGACCGCCAAGTACCATGACAGACCGTCAAGTTCCACAAGATACTAAGTACCGCTACCCTCGACCCGAACATCTACTAACCCTGTACGTCGCGACCGTTGCCAAAGACCGTCGGGTGAACAACTACCATCGCCACGAGAAGGACAACTTCCCACAACGACCCATGAACAACTACTTCCATGACGACCGTGTACCACTACTGTCGCGAGAACACCTACTTCCTTTACCGAACTCGAACCACTTCGTAATTGCACTTTTGGGAAGGCATAACCATCGGAACGATGCCCGTGAACCCTATGCATGTGATGTATTGTATGAGATACCCATGTTTGCACCATGGTCGAATCGCTGCTTTCTCGGTCCTCCTCGTTTGTCGCTAACCCGTGGAAACCCGGTTACCGGGATCACCCCACCATCTTGCATGACACGCTCACGTCACTTTTCCTTTTGCACCGGTATCTCCATGAGCTACCGGAACCGATATTTTGCCGTGGCATCATTTTCGGATTCGTTGCCGTGGCACCCCTTTCTTTCCACCACGCTGACAAATGCTTCATAATGCTCTTGTCCACTTTTAATAAAAATTGCATAAACTTGTCCATGACATCCGCATCATGATAACAACAATTAAAAATTTTAAATTGTTGTTGCACCAAATTGATAAATGCATATGGGGATTTACCGGATTGGTTGTTGGTTATATCCAGCCTCATTTAAATTGTTAGGTGGTATAGTTTTGTTATGCTTCACCTCTTGCCATGTTAACCAACATTTAATATTGTTGAGTACCTAAACGAGAGAGAACTAAATAAGTCTTGTGGTGTTTTCTTCAATATGCAACTCCGTGGCATATAGAGCTCCACTTAATTTGTAGTGTTGTTTGTTGCAGTTTGCCATGCCATGCATATTTAAACTGGACACGCATCATACTTGGTTGTGCATCATACCATGTTGATGTGATGGTTGTTTACCATGTTGTTTGCTTATTTCCGGTGTTGCTTCTTCGGGTTAGCTCCGTTAACGTCGCGTTTGTGAGGATCCGTTCGACTACGTCCATTTATCTTCTTCATGGACTCATTCTTCTTCCTTGCGGGATTTCAGGCAAGATGACCATACCCTCAAAATCACTTCTATCTTTGCTTGCTAGTTGCTCGCTCTTTTGCTATGCCTATGCTGCGATACCTACCACTTTCTTATCATGCCTCCCATATTGTTAAGCCAAGCCTCTAACCCACCTAGTCCTAGCAAACCGTTGTTTGGCTATGTTACCGCTTTGCTCAGCCCCTCTTATAGCGTTGTTAGTTGCAGGTGAAGATTTGAGTTTGTTCCTTGTTGGAACATGGATATTTGTTGGCATATCACAATATCTCTTATTTAATTAATGCATCTATATACTTGGTAAAGGGTGGAAGGCTCGGCCTTATGCCTGGTGTTTTGTTCCACTCTTGCCGCCCTAGTTTCCGTCATATCGGTGTTATGTTCCCGGATTTTGCGTTCCTTACACGGTTGGGTTATAACGGGAACCCCTTGACAGTTCGCCTTGAATAAAACTCCTCCAGCAATGTCCAACATTGGTTTTACCATTCGCCACCTAGCCTTTTCTTTCCCTTGGGTTCTGTAGACTCAAGGGTCATCTTTATTTAAACCCCCCTGGGCCAGTGCTCCTCTGAGTGTTGGTCCAACCGAGTAGACTGTGGGGCCACCTCGGGGCAACTTGAGGGTTGGTTTTACTCGTAGGATGTCTCATCTGAGTGTGCCCTGAGAACGAGATATGTGCAGCTCCTATCGGGATTTGTCGGCACATTCAGGCGGTGTTGCTGGACTTGTTTTACCATTGTCGAGGATGTCTTGTAACCGGGATTCCGAGTCTGATCGGATTGTCTTGGGAGAAGGAATATCCTTGGTTCACCGTGAGAGCTTGTGATGGGCTAAGTTGGGACACCCCTGCAGGGATTTGAACTTTCGAAAGCCGTGCCCGTGGTTATGGGCAGATGGGAATTTGTTAATGTCTGGTTGTAGAAAACCTGAAGTTGATCTTAATTAAAATACATCAACCGCGTGTGTTACCGTGATGGTCTCTTCTCGGCGGAGTCCGGGAAGTGAACACGGTGTTGGAGTTATGATTGACGTAGGTTGTTCTAGGATCATTTCTTGATCATAGTTTCTCGACCGTGCTTTTGCCTTCTCTTCTCGCTCTCATTTGCATATATGTTAGCCACCAAATATCCTAGTCGCTTGCTGCAGCTCCACCTCATACCTTTTACCCTTCCTATAAGCTTAAATAGTCTTGATCGCGAGGGTGTGAGATTGATGAATCCTCGTGACTCACAGATACTTCCAAAACCAGTTTGTAGGTGCCGATGATACCGTGCAGGTGATGCAACCGAGCTCAAGGAGGAGCTCGATGAAGATCGTGTTCGTTATGTTGTTTCCGTTTCCAGTTGATCAGTAGTGGAGCCCAGTTGGGACGATCGGGGATCTGTGTAGAATTTGGGGTAGTCTTCTTATATTTTGGTTCCGTAGTCAGACCTTGAGTGTATCTGGATGTATGTAATGCTTTATTCATGTATTGTGCGAAGTGGCGATTGTAAGCCAACTATTTAACTCTTTCCCTTATGTATTACATGGGTTGTGTGAAGATTACCTCACTTGCGACATTGCTTTCAATGCGGTTATGCCTCTAAGTCGTGCTTCGACACGTGGGAGATATAGCCGCATCGAGGGCGTTACAAGTTGGTAATCAGAGCCTTCCCCGACTTAGGAGCCCCCTGCTTGATCGAATCGCTGGCGTTGTTGAGTCTAGAATAATGTTTTGAGTCATTTAGTATTATATATATATCGGAGAGTTAGGATTCTTTTTACTCCACAGCCCCTTCGTCGCTTTGGTGACGCATCCTGACGTAGAGTTTTGACTCCTCTCTTCTCAAATTTCACTAAAAAAATTTAGGATCACGCGGGTATCTTGGAATCGTTCCGATGGTTTTGTGACGAGAACATTGTTCTTGGTGCCTCCTAACATTTAGGGGTTGTGGCAGTGTCCCGGGGAGTTGAGCTCCGAGGTGCTGTCTTCACAATTTTATCGTTGAGATTCTGGAATTCCTAAGTTTCGCCGACATCGAAAATCTCTTTTATGCAGTTGTTGGTGAGATAACCTCGACGCCACCTAGTACTGGGGTGGGAGTTCGGGAGTATTGCCATAACTCGTATAACGGATGCTTTTCGAAGGTTGAGGTAAATGATTTCCGAAAGTTTCTTGGTTATGTATTGAAGGATGGATACAGATGGATGTAGGATTTGTCAGTTTGGGTGAGATATAATGCTTTCCCTGTATCCCCAACACCTGATTGCATAACCGGAAAATTTCAAGAGTTTATAAGTGGTAATTCAAGTAGCTCTTAGGATATCTTTCCGACAGATGTATGATATGAAATTTGGTTTCGACGTCTAGTGGTCTGTCTATCCACGGTTGGTTTTACAATGGTCTCGTTGTGGCTTAAAGAGTCCTTGGCTATGCCGACTCGGGGACGCTTCGTATGGCATGTGCACTGCCTTGTACATGATGGTGTTGTACGATCGAGCCCGTGTAGGCCCCACCACGAAAACTTCGGACGGAATCTCTATCATATGTTTGTTCCGGCTTATTCTGCAAGCCAATCCTTGTTTTTGTTTTGAGTTGTGGTATTCAAGTTGCTTGAATGTCAAATGTTGATTCCATACCTTTTCTAAACGATGATACTCCGATGTGAATACTAATCCTTCTTGATCTTCGAGTCTGTCATGTCAATCCTTTTCAACCGGTGTGCTTCTCTTCAAGTGGATCTGATCATTTCAACACCAGCAAATATCAATTATCAGTTCTTTTCAACGGTGTTTGCTTCATTCGTTCTGAGTTGCCTTTGTTTTCCCGCCCACCCACCCTTGTTTTCCTTGAAGGACTCATATATCTCAATCAAGTATCATTTTATTGATGTGAAGTCTCTTCTTTCTTTCCTTTCAATGTTCTTACCTGGTGTTTCTCATGAAGATTCTAATAGAGCTTCAAGTTCATCATTCTTCATTCTTTTCCTTCTCCGGTGGATTCAATTCAAGCTTTGGTATTGAGCATAGTCTTTTCTTCTTGCACAATGCTTTTCTTATGCCGGTGCACCTCATAATCATTCCCCGCTTGCTATTCAATTATTCCGGAGTGCTGAAGATATCTCAGAAGATGCTAGTGCTTATTCTCGTTCATTCAAGCTCTTTCGAGATTGTTATCTCATTCTAGCCATTTAATTCAACCAGTGCATTCTCTCTTTTAAATCGTTCAACGGTGTTTTTCTTTTGAGTGGACCCTAACCCATAGGTCTTTTCCCAGGATCTTACCTGACTCTTCTAATTGTACCAGAGTTATCCTCAAATTCTTTTTCCAAGTTTGACGTAAGAATGAATTATCATCAGTCAGATGTCTTCTCCAAGATCTGTCAAAATCTTTTCATCGTTGGTTCAACTTTTCCATTCTTCTTTATTCCGGAGTATCTCAACAATTTGGTGGTGTTTCTCGTCGTAATTCTCAGATTTCGATGACCGAAGAAGAGTTTTTCCTCCATATCTTATCCGCTCTCTCAGAGATTCATGGTTCTAGCTTGATGTCATCCTCTCATAATTGTTTTGATTGTGGCAATTCTTTTCATCCTTCCGGAGCGATTCAGGAGTCTTTTTAGTTTAATTCTCCGGAGGTCATCAATTCAGGATTATTCATTCCAGCTTTCAGCTCTCGTTATCCAAATCTTACCGGTACATCATTCAAATATCCTCTAATCAGCTCGTGATCTTTTCGTTCACTTGCATCTAAATTCTCTCAAGTTTCTTCGTTCATTTCATAATTCTTCCCGGTGTTTCGTTATCTTTTCTTCAATCATTTTTCAATTCTTATGGTGATTCATTCAAGATTTCTCTTCCTTCGTTATCATATCAATTCATTCGTTGTTCCAATTATACCGGTGGGTCATTGAAGTCTTTTCCCAAGTTTACGCTATATCTATCTTAATCCTTCCTACGAGAATAAGTAATATGCCAAATCCGTTGCTTGCCATCAATTTAATTGGTGAAGGATACACATAATGCAATTCTTATTATTGTTTCATCCAAGTGATTAATTCCCTATTCCGGAGGTCCATCAAATTCTCGGTTTCACTTGTTTCATCTTTTCTTTTCCGGAGTTCCAAGTTTCCACTTTATCTCGTCGCAAAGCTTCATATAATCATTGCAAGGCTTCAACCTTACTCTTTTCATCTTTCTTTTTGAGTGATCATTCTTTGGTTACCGGAGTTCTTCATGAAGGTTCTACATGATGGTTCATCAAGGATTTATATTCCTTCCCAAAGTGTTTATCGAGATTCTTTTAAGGATCTCAATCATTCTTCATCTTGCAATCCGGAGTGCAATTCTTTCTACCGTATCATTGGAGGTGGTATTATGTCATTCTTGATAATTTGAGCTCATGCTTCATGATTCACATGTTGTTAAGAATGAGGTATTTTAAATCCATCAACCTCTTCTTTGGAGTTATCTTGGGTTATTTTTCACCTAAAGCTTTCCCTGAGGATTGTTGCTATTTATGGTGTTTATAAATGACCCAAGTTCTTCATCTATTCCCCAGGTGATATAAGTTTCTCGTCTTCTAGTTCATGTCAATCCAATCTATCATTTCCGTTAGTGGCAAAATTTCACCTCTTGATTTTGAGATGTTGTTCATAAGCCCATTACAAGTTTATTTGTTTCGTTGTTGGTTCACCAACAACTCCGTTTGACCCTTCTCCTAAATATGCTTTTTCAAGCTCATTTGAGGTAGAAGATGTTCTGATTCCATTCTTTTATCTCTTCTGGAGGCATTGTGGTGTTGCTCTCTCCTCTCATCATCTCGAATGCTGAAGATCATGATCTTTTCATGCTTATCCTTGTAATCGGAGTGCCTTCAACATTGTTCTTCTTCATTGGACTCTTCTTTCAATTTGCTCAACATCGCAAGGTTCTTTGGTTTCACTCGTTTGTCAAAGAAGCAACTTAGTTTTACCTCTTCTCTTCCTCTTCTGTTTCCCCTCCAGTGCCATCCTAGATCTCGGGACGAGATCCTCTCGTAGTGGTGGAGTGTTGTAACGCCCCAAGACCGGAGCTCCAGATGCCTTCCATGTTTTTCGAGTTTCATCGGGTGATTTATTTGGTTCGTTGCATTCTTTTTTTGCATCATGTGCATTGCATCATGTCATCATGCCATCATGTCTTTAATCTTTCCAACTCAACTATACAAATGCATAGATCTTTGATCTATTTAAATTGAGGGAAGAGTGACTTCTCTTTATAACTTTATCCTCCTAATATTTAGGGAGCTATTATAAATATTCCATTAACTTGGAATCAGCCATAACACAATTGAACTACTCTTCAACTCTTCTTTTATCCGACTCAACTTCATATACTTCCTTGTCATCTCTCACTCAAGCCATACCCATGCATCATCACCTCTCACTTCCTTCTTCTTTCATGTCTTTGGCAAGTGACTTTATTCCTCCTCCACTAATGTTCATCTTTTCCCTATAAATCTTGCCTCTTTCCTACACCCTCTCTGTCAGATTTCATCCCATTCGAAGTTGTTTTGGTCAGGTTCAAAAAAGATTGAAGTTTGAGAATAATTCAAACTCTAATTATTTTTCTACCTTCTAAAAATGCCAGAGCAATTTATTCAAACCCTACATAAATCCAGGGTTCCAGATATATATTTATATATCTCATATCCCTAACCAAAAAACCCTAGATTTTCCCCTTTATTGATTGTTTATTTATATAAACAAAAAAATTAAAAGAAAGGAAAGGCCCCTTACTTACTCAGCTACTCGCTGGGCCTCTCCTTTCCATCCGGCTCATGCACTTCCGAGGCCCAGCGTCCAGTGGCCCAAGGCCCAGGCGCCCCCTTCTAACCCTGGGCCTCCCAAGCACCCTCCCTCTCCCAAGGCCCACCTAAACCCTTGCTGCAGCCCAGCCGGTGCCCCGTCTAAACCTAGCCCGTGCCCGCATCCCTTGATCCACATCTCCTCGATCCCCATCTCCCTCGCGCCGCCACCCACAGGACCCCGACGCGCACGTCTCGTCCCTGACACTTCCTCGCCTATGCGCACCTCACGCCGGCGAGCACGTCGCCCCTCCGTGCGGCCCCTTCCTCTGCTACTCCTCCTTCCACGCCCTGCTGCAGCTGCTCTTCCCGGCGTCGCCCGTCACCGCCACCTGGCCACCTCGCGCGCGCCGCGACCTACCTCTGCGCGTGCGCCGCCACGGGTCGGAGCTCGCCGGACCCGCGTGCCATCGCCTCTGTCACGCCTCACTCTTCTTCTTCTGCTGCAGTGCGGCGCCACCGCAGTACCGCCTTGACCTTTGCATCGCCAGCGTCCCTGCCTCGCTGACCCGTCGCGTGGGCCAGCGATGACCACGTCGTTGACTCCGGTCGAGTCCCTATGCTGGTGACCTCCGTCTCCAGCCTTTGCCGGTGAGCAAGCCGCTGCCGTCCACTTCATCGTGTTCCCCTCCGCATGCGTCCGCCATGTTCCATCTCTGTTAGGACCTGCCTCCTGCCGCTGATGCGCTGCGGGACCTCGATGCCGAGTGCCTCGTCGTTGGATTCCTCATAGTCACCACCGACCCCGATTTGTGTATCTTTTGTTGTCGGATGTGAAGGAAATATGCCCTAGAGGCAATAATAAAGTTATTATTTATTTCCTTACATCATGATAAATGTTTATTATTCATGCTAGAATTGTATTAACCGGAAACATAATACATGTGTGAATACATAGACCAACAGAGTGTCACTAGTATGCCTCTACTTGACTAGCTCGTTAATCAAAGATGGTTATGTTTCCTAACCATGAACAAGGGGTTGTTATTTGATTAACGAGGTCACATCATTAGTAGAATGATCTGATTGACATGACCCATTCCATTAGCTTAGCACCCGATCGTTTAGTATGTTGCTATTGCTTTCTTCATGACTTATACATGTTCCTATAACTATGAGATTATACAACTCCCGTTTACCGGAGGAACACTTTGGGTACTACCAAACGTCACAACGTAACTGGGTGATTATAAAGGAGTACTACAGGTGTATCCAATGGTAGATGTTGGGTTGGCGTATTTCGAGATTAGGGTTTGTCACTCCGATTGTCGGAGAGGTATCTCTGGGCCCTCTCGGTAATGCACATCACATAAGCCTTGCAAGCACTGCAACTAATAAGTTAGTTGTGAGATGATGTATTACGGAACGAGTAAAGAGACTTGCCGGTAACGAGATTGAACTAGGTATTGGATACCGACGATCGAATCTCGGGCAAGTAACATACCGATGACAAAGGGAACAACGTATGTTGTTATGCGGTCTGACCGATAAAGATCTTCGTAGAATATGTAGGAGCCAATATGGGCATCCAGGTCCCGCTATTGGTTATTGACCGGAGACGTGTCTCGGTCATGTCTACATTGTTCTCGAACCGTAGGGTCCACACGCTTAACGTTACGATGACAGTTATTATGAGTTTATGCATTTTGATGTACCGAAGGTTGTTCGGAGTCCCGGATGAGATCACGGACATGACGAGGAGTCTCGAAATGGTCGAGACGTAAAGATTGATATATTGGAAGCCTATGTTTGGGCACCGGAAGTGTTCCGGGTGAAATCGGGATTTTACCGGATTACCGGGAGGGTTACCGGAACCCCCCGGGAGGCAAATGGGCCTATTGGGCCTTAGTGGAAAAGAGAGAAGGGGCAGCCCACAAGCTAGCCGGCCGAACCCCCCTTCCCTAGTCCTATTAGGACTAGGAGAAGGGGCCGGCCCCCCTCTCTTCTCTTTCTCCCGAAGAGTCCTACTAGGAATAGGATTTGGGGGAAGGAGTCCTACTCCCGGTAGGAGTGGGACTCCTCCCTGCGCCTCCCTCCTAGCCGGCCGACCCCCTTGCCCCTGGCCTTTATATACGGGGGCAGGGGGCACCCCATAGACACACAACTTGATCCTTGAGATCGTTCCTTAGCCGTGTGCGGTGCCCCCTGCCACCAAATTCCACCTCGATCGTACCGTTGTAGTGCTTAGGCGAAGCCCTGCGTCGGTAGTACATCAAGATCGTCATCACGCCGTCGTGCTGACGAAACTCTTCCTCGATGCTTTGCTGGATCGGAGCCCGAGGAACGTCATCGAACTGAACGTGTGCTAAGAACTCGGAGGTGCCGGAGTAACGGTGCTTGGATCGGTCGGATCGGGAAGAAGACGTACGACTACTTCCTCTACGTTGTGTGATCGCTTCCGCAGTCGGTCTGCGTTGGTACGTAGACAACACTCTCCCCTCTCATTGCTGTGCATCACCATGATCTTGCGTGTGCGTAGGAAATTTTTTGAAATTACTACGTTCCCCAACAGTGGCATCCGAGCCTAGGTTTTATGGTTTGATGTTATATGCACGAGTAGAACACAAGTGAGTTGTGGGCGATACAAGTCATACTGCCTACCAGCATGTCATACTTTGGTTCGGCGGTATTGTTGGTTGACACGATCCGGACCAACCTTACGCGTACTCTTACGCGAGACCGGTTCCCTCGACGTGCTTTGCACATAGATGGCTTGCGGAAGACTGTCTCTCCAACTTTAGTTGAACCAAGTGTGACTACGCCCGGTCCTTGAGAAGGTTAAAACGGAGTCTATTTGACGAACTATCGTTGTGGTTTTGATGCGTAGGTGAGATGAGTTCTTACTTAAGCCCGTAGCAGCCACGTAAAACTTGCAACAACAAAGTAGAGGACGTCTAACTTGTTTTTGCAGGGTATGTTGTGATGTGATATGGTCAAGGCATGATGCTGATTTTATTGTATGAGATGATCATGTTTTGTAACTAAGTTATCGGCAACTGGCAGGAGCCATATGGTTGTCGCTTTATTGTATGCAATGCAATCGCGATGTAATGCTTTACTAGATTACTAAACGGTAGTAATAGTCGTGGAAGCATAAGATTGGCGAGACGACAACGATGCTACGATGGAGATCAAGGTGTCGCGCCGGTGACGATGGTGATCATGACGGTGCTTCGGAGATGGAGATCACAAGCACAAGATGATGATGGCCATATCATATCACTTATATTGATTGCATGTGATGTTTATCCTTTTATGCATCTTATCTTGCTTTGATTGACGGTAGCATTATAAGATGATCTCTCACTAAATTATCAAGAAGTGTTCTCCCTGAGTATGCACCGTTGCCAAAGTTCGTCGTGCCCAGACACCACGTGATGATCGGGTGTGATAAGCTCTACGTCCATCTACAACGGGTGCAAGCCAGTTTTGCACACGCAGAATACTCAGGTTATACTTGACGAGCCTAGCATATGCAGATATGGCCTCGGAACACAGAGACCGAAAGGTCGAGCGTGAATCATATAGTAGATATGATCAACATGACGATGTTCACCATTGAAAACTACTCCATCTCACGTGATGATCGGTTATGGTTTAGTTGATTTGGATCACGTGATCACTTAGAGGATTAGAGGGATGTCTATCTAAGTGGGAGTTCCTAAGTAATTTGATTAACTGAACTTAAACTTATCATGAACTTAGTACCTGATAGTATCTTGCTTGTTTATGTTGCTTGTAGATAGATGGCTCGTGCTATTGTTCCGTTGAATTTTAATGCGTTCCTTGAGAAAGCAAAGTTGAAAGATGATGGTAGCAATTACACGGACTGGGTCCGTAACCTGAGGATTATCCTCATTGCTGCACAGAAGAATTACGTCCTGGAAGCACCGCTGGGTGACAGGCCTGCTGCTGGAGCAACGCCAGATGTTATGAACGTCTGGCAGAGCAAAGCTGATGACTACTCGATAGTTCAGTGTGCCATGCTTTACGGCTTAGAATCGGGACTTCAACGACGTTTTGAACGTCATGGAGCATATGAGATGTTCCAGGAGTTGAAGTTTATTTCAAGCAAATGCCCGAATTGAGAGATATGAAGTCTCCAATAAGTTCTATAGCTGTAAGATGGAGGAGAACAGTTCTGTCAGTGAGCATATACTCAAAATGTCTGGGTATAATAATCACTTGATTCAGATGGGAGTTAATCTTCCAGATGATTGCGTCATTGACAGAATTCTCCAATCACTACCACCAAGCTACAAGAGCTTCGTGATGAACTATAATATGCAAGGGATGAACAAGACTATTCCCGAGCTCTTCGCAATGCTGAAAGCTGCGGAGGTAGAAATCAAAAAGGAGCATCAAGTGTTGATGGTTAGCAAGACCACTAGTTTCAAGAAAAAGGGTAAAGGGAAGAAGAAGGGAAACTTCAAGAAGAACAGCAAGCAAGTTGCTGCTCAGGAGAAGAAACCCAAGTCTGGACCTAAGCCTGAAACTGAGTACTTCTACTGCAAGCAGACTGGTCACTGGAAGCGGAACTGCCCCAAGTATTTGGCGGATAAGAAGGATGGCAAAGTGAGCAAAGGTATATGTGATATACATGTTATTGATGTGTACCTTACTAGAGCTCGCAGTAGCACCTGGGTATTTGATACTGGTTCTGTTGCTAATATTTGCAACTCGAAACAGGGACTACGGAATAAGCGGACACTAGCAAAGGACGAGGTGACGATGCGCGTGGGAAACGGTTCCAAAGTCGATGTGATCGCGGTCGGCACGCTACCTCTACATCTACCTTCGGGATTAATATTAGACCTAAATAATTGTTATTTGGTGCCAGCGTTGAGCATGAACATTATATCTGGATCTTGTTTAATGCGAGACGGTTATTCATTTAAATCAGAGAATAATGGTTGTTCTATTTATATGAATAATATCTTTTATGGTCATGCACCTTTGAAGAGTGGTCTATTCTTGTTGAATCTCGAAGATAGTGATACACATATTCATAATGTAGAAGCCAAAAGATGCAAAGTTAATAATGATAGTGCAACTTATTTGTGGCACTGCCGTTTAGGTCATATCGGTGTAAAGCGCATGAAGAAACTCCATACTGATGGGCTTTTGGAATCACTTGATTATGAATCACTTGGTACTTGCGAACCGTGCCTCATAGGCAAGATGACTAAAACACCGTTCTCCGGTACTATGGAGAGAGCAACAGATTTGTTGGAAATCATACATACCGATGTATGTGGTCCGATGAATATTGAGGCTCGCGGCGGATATCGTTATTTTCTCACCTTCACAGATGATTTAAGCAGATATGGGTATATCTACTTAATGAAACATAAGTCTAAAACATTTGAAAAGTTCAAGGAATTTCAGAGTGAAGTTGAAAATCATCGTAACAAGAAAATAAAATTTCTACGATCTGATCGTGGAGGAGAATATTTGAGTTACAAGTTTGGTGTACATTTGAAAAAATGTGGAATAGTTTCGCAACTCACGCCACCCGGAAAACCACAGCGTAATGGTGTGTCCGAACGTCGTAATCGCACTTTACTAGATATGGTGCGATCCATGATGTCTCTTACTGATTTACCGCTATCGTTTTGGGGTTATGCTTTAGAGACGGCCGCATTCACGTTAAATAGGGCACCATCAAAATCCGTTGAGACGACGCCTTATGAACTATGGTTTGGCAAGAAACCAAAGTTGTCGTTTCTTAAAGTTTGGGGCTGCGATGCTTATGTGAAAAAGCTTCAACCTGATAAGCTCGAACCCAAAGCATAGAAATGTGTCTTCATAGGATACCCAAAGGAAACTGTTGGGTATACCTTCTATCACAGATCCGAAGGCAAGACATTCGTTGCTAAGAATGGATCATTTCTAGAGAAGGAGTTTCTCTCGAAAGAAGTGAGTGGGAGGAAAGTAGAACTTGACGAGGTAACTGTACCTGCTCCCTTATTGGAAAATAGTACATCACAGAAAACTATTTCTGCGACACCTATGCCAATCAGTGAGGAAGCTAATGATGATGATCATGAAGCTTCAGATCAAGATACTACTGAACCACGTAGATCAACCAGAGTGAGATCCGCACCAGAGTGGTACGGTAATCCAGTTCTGGAAGTCATGATGCTAGATCATGATGAACCTACGAACTATGAAGAAGCGATGGTGAGCCCAGATTCCGCAAAGTGGCTTGAGGCCATGAAATCTGAGATGGGATCCATGTATGAAAACAAAGTATGGACTTTGGTTGACTTGCCCGATGATCGGCAAGCAATTGAGAATAAATGGATCTTCAAGAAAAAGACTGACGCTGACGGTAATGTTACTGTCTATAAAGCTCGACTTGTCGCAAAAGGTTTTCGGCAAGTTCAAGGGTTTGACTACGATGAGACCTTCTCACCCGTAGCGATGCTTAAGTCCGTCAGAATTATGTTAGCAATTGCCGCATTTTATGATTATGAAATATGGCAAATGGATGTCAAAATTGCATTCCTAAATGGATTTCTGGAAGAAGAGTTGTATATGGTACAACCAGAAGGTTTTGCCGATCCAAAAGGAGCTAACAAAGTATGCAAACTCCAGCGATCCATTTATGGACTGGTGCAAGCATCTCAGAGTTGGAATAAACGCTTTGATAGTGTGATCAAAGCATTTGGCTTTATACAGACTTTTGGAGAAGCCTGTATTTACAAGAAAGTGAGTGGGAGCTGTGTAGCATTTCTGATATTATATGTGGATGACATATTGCTAATTGGAAATGACATAGAATTTCTGGATAGCATAAAGGGATACTTGAATAAAAGTTTTTCGATGAAAGACCTCGGGGAAGCTGCATACATATTAGGCATAAAGATCTATAGAGATAGATCAAAACGCTTAATTGGACTTTCACAATGCACATACCTTGACAAAATTTTGAAGAAGTTCAAGATGGATCAAGCAAAGAAAGGGTTCTTGCCTGTGCTACAAGGTGTGAAGTTGAGTAAGACTCAATGCCCGACCACTGCAGAAGATAGAGAGAAAATGAAAGATGTTCCCTATGCTTCAGCCATAGGCTCTATCATGTATGCAATGCTGTGTACCAGACCTGATGTGTGCCTTGCTATAAGTTTAGCAGGGAGGTACCAAAGTAATCCTGGAATGGATCACTGGACAGCGGTCAAGAACATCCTGAAATACCTGAAAAGGACTAAGGATATGTTTCTCGTATATGGAGGTGACAAAGAGCTCACCGTAAGAGGTTACGTTGATGCAAGCTTTGACACTGATCCGGACGATTCTAAATCGCAAACCGGATACGTGTTTACTTTAAACGGTGGAGCTGTCAGTTGGTGCAGTTCTAAACAAAGCGTCGTAGCGGGATCTACATGTGAAGCGGAGTACATAGCTGCTTCGGAAGCAGCAAACGAAGGAGTCTGGATGAAGGAGTTCATATCCGATCTAGGTGTCATACCTAGTGCATCGGGTCCAATGAAAAACTTATGTGACAATACTGGTGCAATTGCCTTGGCAAAGGAATCCAGATTTCACAAAAGAACCAAACACATCAAGAGACGCTTCAACTCCATCCGGGATTTAGTCCAGGTGGGAGACATAGAGATTTGCAAGATACATACGGATCTGAATGTTGCAGACCCGTTGACTAAGCCTCTTCCACGAGCAAAACATGATCAGCACCAAGGCTCCATGGGTGTTAGAATCATTACAGTGTAATCTAGATTATTGACTCTAGTGCAAGTGGGAGACTGAAGGAAATATGCCCTAGAGGCAATAATAAAGTTATTATTTATTTCCTTACATCATGATAAATGTTTATTATTCATGCTAGAATTGTATTAACCGGAAACATAATACATGTGTGAATACATAGACCAACAGAGTGTCACTAGTATGCCTCTACTTGACTAGCTCGTTAATCAAAGATGGTTATGTTTCCTAACCATGAACAAGGGGTTGTTATTTGATTAACGAGGTCACATCATTAGTAGAATGATCTGGTTGACATGACCCATTCCATTAGCTTAGCACCCGATCGTTTAGTATGTTGCTATTGCTTTCTTCATGACTTATACATGTTCCTATAACTATGAGATTATGCAACTCCCGTTTACCGGAGGAACACTTTGGGTACTACCAAATGTCACAACGTAACTGGGTGATTATAAAGGAGTACTACAGGTGTCTCCAATGGTAGATGTTGGGTTGGCGTATTTCGAGATTAGGGTTTGTCACTCCGATTGTCGGAGAGGTATCTCTGGGCCCTCTCGGTAATGCACATCACATAAGCCTTGCAAGCACTACAACTAATAAGTTAGTTGTGAGATGATGTATTACGGAACGAGTAAAGAGACTTGCCGGTAACGAGATTGAACTAGGTATTGGATACCGACGATCGAATCTCGGGCAAGTAACATACCGATGACAAAGGGAACAATGTATGTTGTTATGCGGTCTGACCGATAAAGATCTTCGTAGAATATGTAGGAGCCAATATGGGCATCCAGGTCCCGCTATTGGTTATTGACCGGAGACGTGTCTCGGTCATGTCTACATTGTTCTCGAACCGTAGGGTCCGCACGCTTAACGTTACGATGACAGTTATTATGAGTTTATGCATTTTGATGTACCGAAGGTTGTTCGGAGTCCCGGATGAGATCACGGACATGACGAGGAGTCTCGAAATGGTCGAGACGTAAAGATTGATATATTGGAAGCCTATGTTTGGGCACCGGAAGTGTTCCGGGTGAAATCGGGATTTTACCGGATTACCGGGAGGGTTACCGGAACCCCCCGGGAGGCAAATGGGCCTATTGGGCCTTAGTGGAAAAGAGAGAAGGGGCAGCCCACAAGCTAGCCGGCCGAACCCCCCTTCCCTAGTCCTATTAGGACTAGGAGAAGGGGCCGGCCCCCCTCTCTTCTCTTTCTCCCGAAGAGTCCTACTAGGAATAGGATTTGGGGGAAGGAGTCCTACTCCCGGTAGGAGTGGGACTCCTCCCTGCGCCTCCCTCCTAGCCGGCCGACCCCCTTGCCCCTGGCCTTTATATACGGGGGCAGGGGGCACCCCATAGACACACAACTTGATCCTTGAGATCGTTCCTTAGCCGTGTGCGGTGCCCCCTGCCACCAAATTCCACCTCGATCGTACCGTTGTAGTGCTTAGGCGAAGCCCTGCGTCGGTAGTACATCAAGATCGTCATCACGCCGTCGTGCTGACGAAACTCTTCCTCGACGCTTTGCTGGATTGGAGCCCGAGGAACGTCATCGAACTGAACGTGTGCTAAGAACTCGGAGGTGCCGGAGTAACGGTGCTTGGATCGGTCGGATCGGGAAGAAGACGTACGACTACTTCCTCTACGTTGTGTGATCGCTTCCGCAGTCGGTCTGCGTTGGTACGTAGACAACACTCTCCCCTCTCGTTGCTGTGCATCACCATGATCTTGCGTGTGCGTAGGAATTTTTTTGAAATTACTGCGTTCCCCAACATGATGCGCCAAGTCTAGCCGGTCCAGGACCACCTCAAGTTCGACTACACAAAACTCCAAGTCCGAAGACTACCATGGCCATGATCTCACCCAGTACCACTACGGGTTCATCAAGACCGCAAGTACCCTTTTGATCGCTAGGACCGAGACCCCAAGTTTGGCTATGTGTTGCTGCTCCGATCGAGACCGCCAAGTACCATGACGGACCGTCAAGTTCCACAAGATACTAAGTACCGCTACCCTCGAACCGAACATCTCCGAACCCTGTACGTCGCGACCGTTGCCAAAGACCGTCGGGTGAACAACTACCGTCGCCACGAGAAGGAAAACTTCCCACAACGACCCGTGAACAACTAGTTCCACGATGACCGTGTACCACTACCGTCGCGAGAACGCCTACTTCCTTTATCGAACTTGAACCACTTCATAATTGCACTTTTGGGAAGGTATAACCACCGGAGCGATGCCCGTGAACCCTATGCATGTGATGTATTGTATGAGATACCCATGTTTGCACCATGGTCGAATCGCTACTTGCTCGGTCCTCCTCGTTTGCCGCTAACCCGTGGAAACCCGGTTACCGGAATCACCCCACCATCTTGCATGACACGCTCAAGTCACTTTTCCTTTTGCACCGGTATCTCCATGAGCTACCGGAACCGATATGTTGCCATGGCATCATTTTTGGATTTGTTGCCGTGGCACCCCTTTCTTTCCACCACGGTGACAAATGCTTCATAATGCTCTTGTCAACTTTTAATAAAAATTGCATAAACTTGTCCATGACATACGCATCATGATAACAACAATTAAAATGTTTAAATTGTTGTTGCACCAAATTGATAAATGCATATGGGGATTTACCGGATTGGTTGTTGGTTATATTCGGCCTCATTTAAATTGTTAGATGGTATAGTTTTGTTATGCTTCACCTCTTGCCATGTTAACCAACATTTAATATTGTTGAGTACCTAAATGAGAGAGAACTAAATAAGTCATGTGGTGTTTTCTTCAATATGCAACTCCGTGGCATATAGAGCTCCACTTAATTTGTAGTGTTGTTTGTTGCACTTTGCCATGCCATGCATATTTAAACCGGACACGCATCATACTTGGTTGTGCATCATGCCATGTTGATGTGATGGTTGTTTACCATGTTGTTTGCTTCTTTCCGGTGTTGCTTCTTCGGGTTAGTTCCGTTAACATCGCGTTTGTGAGGATCCGTTCGACTATGTCCGTTTGTCTTCTTCATGGACTCGTTCTTCTTCCTTGCGGGTTTTCAGGCAAGATGATCATACCCTCGAAATCACTTCTATCTTTGCTTGCTAGTTGCTCGCTCTTTTGCTATGCCTATGCTGCGATACCTACCACTTGCTTATCATGCCTCCCATATTGTTAATCCAAGCCTCTAACCCACCTTGTCCTAGCAAACCATTGTTTGGCTATGTTACCGCTTTGCTCAGCCCCTCTTATAGCGTTGTTAGTTGCAGGTGAAGATTGGAGTTTGTTCCTTGTTGGAACATGGATATTTGTTGGGATATCACAATATCTCTAATTTAATTAATGCATCTATATACTTGGTAAAGGGTGGAAGGCTCGGCCTTATGCCTGGTGTTTTGTTCCACTCTTGCCGCCCTAGTTTCCGTCATATCGGTGTTATGTTTCCGGATTTTGCGTTCCTTACACGGTTGGGTTATAACGGGAACCCCTTGACAGTTCGCCTTGAATAAAACTCCTCCAGCAATGCCCAACATTGGTTTTACCATTCGGCACCTAGCCTTTTCTTTCAGTTGGGTTCTGCAGACTCAAGGGTCTTCTTTATTTAAACCCCCCTGGGCCAGTGCTCCTCTGAGTGTTGGTCCAACCGAGTAGACTGCGGGGCCACCTCGGGGCAACTTGAGGGTTGGTTTTACTCGTAGGATGTCTCATCTGAGTGTGCCCTGAGAATGAGATATGTGCAGCTCCTATCGGGATTTGTCGGCACATTAGGGTGGTGTTGCTGGACTTGTTTTACCATTGTCGAGGATGTCTTGTAACCGGGATTCCGAGTCTGATCGGATTGTCTTGGGAGAAGGAATATCCTTCATTGACCGTGAGAGCTTGTGATGGGCTAAGTTGGGACACCCCTGCAGGGATTTGAACTTTCGAAAGCCGTGCCTGCTGTTATGGGCAGATAGGAATTTGTTAATGTCCGGTTGTGGAAAACCTGAAGTTGATCTTAATTAATATACATCAACCGCGTGTGTTACCGTGATGGTCTCTTCTCGGTGGAGTCCGGGAAGTGAACACGGTGTATGATTGCCGTAGGTTGTTCTAGGATCACTTCTTGATCATAGTTTCTCGACCGTGCTTTTGCCTTCTCTTCTCGCTCTCATTTGCGTATATGTTAGCCACCAAATATGCTAGTCACTTGCTGCAGCTCCACCTCATACCTTTTACCCTTCCTATAAGCTTAAATAGTCTTGATCGTGAGGGTGTGAGATTGCTGAGTCCCCGTGACTCACAGATACTTCCAAAACCAGTTTGCAGGTGCTGATGATACCGTGTAGGTGATGCAACCGAGCTCAAGGAGGAGCTCGATGAAGATCGTGTTCGTTATGTTGTTTCCGTTTCCAGTTGATCAGTAGTGGAGCCCAGTTGGGACGATCGGGGATCTGTGTAGCATTTGGGGTAGTCTTCTTTTATTTTGGTTCCATAGTCGGACCTTGAGTGTATCTGGATGTATGTAATGCTTTATTCATGTATTGTGTGAAGTGGCGATTGTAAGCCAACTATGTAACTCTTTCCCTTATGTATTACATGGGTTGTGTGAAGATTACCTCACTTGCGACATTGCTTTCAATGCGGTTATGCCTCTAAGTCGTGCTTCGACATGGGGGAGATATAGCCGCATCGAGGGTGTTACAGAGATGCATAGCAACGAGAGGGCGAGAGTGTGTCTACATACCCTCATAGACTGAAAGCAGAAGCATTTGATAATGCGGTTAATGTAGTCGAACTTCTTCTAGATCCGACCAATCAAGCACCAAACGTACGGCACCTCCAAGTTCTGCACACGTTCAGCGTGATGATGTCCCTCGCCTTCTTGATCCAGCAAGGTGTGGAGGAAGTAGATGAGTTCCACCAGCACGACGGCGTGGTGACGGTGATGGTGAAGTGATTCTCGCAGGGCTTCGCCTAAGCACTGCAAAACTATGACCAGGGGTGTAAACTGTGGAGGGGGGCGCTGCACACGGGTAACGATTGTTGTTGTGTGTTCTAGGCGCCCCCTCCCCACATATATAGGTGTGAGGGGGAGGAGAGGCATCCAGGGGTGCCCTAGGGTTGGCCGCCGCCCCTAGGGGGCCTACCTTGCCCTGCGCCCCCCTTTCCATGTATGCATGAAGAGGAAGAAAAGAGGGGGGGTGAGGGAAGGAAGTGGGAATCCTAATCCACACTTTCCTTTCCCTTTCCCCCTTTCCTTCTCCTCCTCCTATAGCCTTATAGGGCGCACCAGCCCCTTGTGGTCTGGTGTGTTCCTTCACAAGGCCCATATGGCCCATAGGATTGCCGGGGGTGCCCGAAACACCTTCCTGTGACCCGATAAGCACCTGATACCCTCCGGAACACTTCCGATGTCTGAATACCATCATCCTATATATCAATATTTACCTCTCGACCATTTCGAGACTCCTCGTTATGTTCGTGATCTCATCCAGGACTCCAAACAACATTCGGTCACCAAATCACAAAACTCATATAATACTATACCGTCATCGAACGTTAAGCGTGCGGACCCTACGGGTTCGAGAACTATGTAGACATGACCGAGAAACTTCTCCAGTCAATAACCAATAGCGGAACATGGATGCTCATATTGGATCCTACATATTCTACGAAGCTTTATCGGTCGAACCGTTATGGCAACATATGGTATTCCCTTTGTCCATCGGTATGTTACTTGCCCGAGATTCGATCGTCGGTATCTACATACCTACTTCAATCTCGTTACCGGAAAGTCTCTTTACTCGTTCGATAATACATCATCCTGCACCTAACTCATTAGTCACTTTGCTTGCAAGTCTTCTTATGATGTGCATTACCAAGAGGGCCCAGTGTTGGGGAACGCGGTATTTCAAAATTTTCCTACGATCACGCAAGATCTATCTGGGAGATGCATAGCAACGAGAGGGGAGAGTGTGTCCACGTACCCGTGTAGACCGAAAGAGGAAGCGTTTAGTAATGCGGTTGATGTAGTTGAACATCTTTGTAACACCTTCGATGCTGCTAGCTATATCTCCCATGTGTCGGAGCATGACTTAGAGGCATAACCACATTGAAGGCAATGTCGCAAGTGGGGTAAACTTCACACAACCCATGTACTGAATAAAGGAAAGAGATACATAGTTGGCTTACACTCGCCACGTCACACAATAGCATAAATATCATTACATTCATCCATATACAATCAAGGTCCTACTACGGAACCAAAATAAAGATAACCCCAAATGAAACAAAGTCCCCGATCGCCCCAACTGGGCTCCACTACTGATCATCTGGAAAGGAAACATAGTATCGATGTGAGTCCTCATCGAACTCCCACTTGAGCTCAGTCGCATCTTCTGGAATGGTATCATCGGTCCCTGCATCTGGTTTTGGAAGTAATCCGTGAGTCACGGGGACTCAGCAATCTCACACCCTCGCGATCAAGACTATTTAAGCTTATAGGTAGGGGAAAAGTATGAGGTGGAGCTGCAGCAAGCACTAGAATATATGGTGGCTAACATATGCAAATGAGAGCGAGAAGAGAAGGCAAAGGCACGATCGATAAACTATGATCAAGAAGTGATCCTAGAACAACCTACGTTCAAGCATAACACGAGACCGTGTTGTTGGGGAACGTAGCAATAATTCAAAAAAATTCTATGTGTCACCAAGATCAATCTAGGAGAAGCTAGCAATGAGAGAGAGGGAGTGCATCTTCATACCCTTGAAGATCACTAAGCGGAAGCGTTACAAGAGCGCGGTTGATGGAGTCGTACTCGCGGCGATTCAAATCACGAAAGATCCGATCTAGCGCCGAACGGACGGTGCCTCAGCGTTCAACACACATACAGTGCGGGGACGTCTCCTCCTTCTTGATCCAGCAAGGGGAGAGGAGAAGTTGAGGGAGAACTCCAGCAGCATGACGGCATGGTGGCGATGGAGCTCACGGTTCTCCAGCAGGGCTTCGCCAACCACTATGGAGGAGGAGGAGGTGTAGGAGGAGGGAGGGCTACGCCAGGGAAGGGGGTGCGGCTGCCCTCTCTCTCCCTCAATATATATAGGGGGAAGGGGTGGAGGAGGCGCCCTAGGGTTCCCTAGGGGAGGGGCAATGGCCACAGGGAAAACCCTAGATGGGTTTGGACGCCCCCACCCCTAGGAAACTTGCCCCCCCAAGCCGGTAGGAGTGGCTGCCCTAGGGGAGGCGCCCCCACCTCTCCAAGTTATGTGAGATGGGGTGGGAGGGGCGCTCAACCCCTTAGTGGGCTGATGTGCCCCTCCCATTGGCCCATAAGGCCCCTCAATGCTTGCCGGGGCCTCCGAAACCCCTTTCGGACACGCTGGTCGTCACCCGGTACCCCCGGAACAATTCCGAACTCCAATACCCTTCGTCCAATATATCGATCTTCACCTCCGGACCATTCCGAAACTCCTCGGAACGTCCGGGATCTCATCCGGGACTCCGAACAACCTTCGGTAATCACATACTATTTCCCATAACAACTCTAGCGTCACCGAACTTAAGTGTGTAGACCCTACGGGTTCGGGAACCATGCTGACATGACCGAGACATCTCTCCAGCCAATAACCAATAGCGGGATCTGGATACCCATATTGGCTCCCACATGTTCCATGATGATCCTATCGGATGAACCACGATGTCGGGGATTCAATCAATCCCGTATATAATTCCCTTTGTCTATCGGTATGTTACTTGCCTGAGATTCGATCGTCGGTATCCCCATACCTTGTTCAATCTCGTTACCGACAAGTCTCTTTACTCGTTCCGTAATGCATGATCCCGTGGCTAACTCATTAGTCGCATTGAGCTCATTATGATGATGCATTACCGAGTGGGCCCAGAGATACCTCTCCGTCACACGGAGTGACAAATCCCAGTCTCGATTCGTGCCAACTCAACAGACACTTTCGGAGATACCCGTAGTGTGCCTTTATAGCCACCCAGTTACGTTGTGACGTTTACACCCAAAGCATTCCTACGGTATCCGGGAGTTACACAATCTCATGGTCTAAGGAAACGATACTTGACATTAGAAAAGCTCTAGCAAAACGAACTACACGATCTTGTGCTATGCTTAGGATTGGGTCTTGTCCATCACATCATTCTCCTAATGATGTGATCCCGTTATCAATGACATCTAATGTCCATGGTCAGGAAACCATAACCATCTATTGATCAACGAGCTAGTCAACTAGAGGCTTACTAGGGACATATTGTGGTTTATGTATTCACACATGTATTAAGGTTTCTGGTTAATACAATTATAGCATGAATAATATACAATTATCATGAACAAGGAAATACAATAATAACCATTTTATTATTGCCCCTAGGGCATATTTCCAACAGTCTCCCACTTGCACTAGAGTCAATAATCTAGTTCACATCACTATGTGATTGTAATGAGTCCAACACCCATGGGGTTTGTTCATATCTCGCTTGTGAGAGAGGTTATTAGTCAACGGGTCTGAACCTTTCAGATCCGTGTGTGCTTTACAAATCTCTCTGCCATCTTGTAGATGCAGCTACCACGCGCTACTTGGAGCTATTCCAAATAACTGATCTACTATACGAATCCGGTTTACTACACAGAGTCATCCGGATTAGTGTCAAAGTTTGCATCGACGTAACCCTTTACGACGAACTCTTTTACCACCTCCATAGTCGAGAAAATTCCTTAGTCCACTAGTTACTAAGGATAAGTTTGACCGCTGTCATGTGATCCATGCCCGGATCACTCTTGTACCCCTTGACTGACTCATGGCAAGGCACACTTCAGGTGCGGTACACAACATAGCATACTGTAGATCCTACGTCTAAAGCATAGGGGACGACCTTCGTCCTTT
This sequence comes from Triticum monococcum, assembly GCA_034509565.1. Taxonomy (NCBI): domain Eukaryota; kingdom Viridiplantae; phylum Streptophyta; class Magnoliopsida; order Poales; family Poaceae; genus Triticum; species Triticum monococcum. The sequence goes on from CM067843.1 coordinate 485,976,026, forward strand.
CTCTCTCTTCTGCCGTGGTTAGGTCTTGAGCCTTACTCAATACTCACACCTTGTAACACAACCAAGAACTCCTTCTTTGCTGATCTATTTTGAACTCCTTCAAAATCTTGTCACGGTATGTATTCATTTGAAAGTACTATTAAGCGTTTTTTGATCTATCCTTATAGATCTTGATGCTCAATGTTCAAGCAGCTTAATTTAGGTTTTCCATTGAAAAACACTTTTCAAATAACCCTGCATGCTTTACAGAAATTCAACATCATTTCTGATCAACAATATGTTAACAACATATACTCATCAAAAATTCTATAGTGCTCCCACTCACTTCTTTGGAAATACAAGTTTCTCATAAAGTTTGTATAAACCCAAAATCTTTGATCATCTCATCAAAGCATACATTCCAACTCCGAGATGCTTACTCTAGTCCTTAGAAGGATTGCTGGAGCTTTGCATACTTGTTAGCATCTTTCAGGACTGACAAAAACCTTTTGGTTGTATCACATACAACCTTTCCTCAAGAAAATTGTCGAGGAAACAATGTTTTGACATCCTATCTACAAGATTTCGTAAATAATGCAGTAACTGCTAATACAATTCCAACAGACTGTTAGAATCGTTACGAGTGAGAAAGTCTCACCGCAGTCAACTCCTTGAACTTGTCGGAAAACATCTTAACGACAAGTCGAGCTTTCTTAATGGTGATACTTACCATCATTGTCCGTCTTCCTTTTAAAATCCATATGTACCCAATAGCCTTACGACCATCAAGTAGTTCTTCCAAAGTCTGTACTTTGTTTTTATACATGGATCCTCTTTCGGATTTTATGGCCTTGAGCCATTCATCGGAATCCGGGCCCACCATCTCTTCTCCATAGCTCGTAGGTTCATTGTTGTCTAGCAACATGACTTCCAAGACAGGATTATGTACCACTCTGAAGTAGTACACATCCTTGTCGACCTATGAGGTTTGATAGTGACTTGATCCGAAGTTTCATGATCACTATCGTAAGCTTCCACTTCAATTGGTGTAGGTGCCACAGGAACAACTTCCTGTGCCCTGCTATATACTAGTTGAAGTGACGGTTCAATAACCTCATCAAGTCGTCATCACCCTCCCACTCAATTCTTTTGAGAGAAACTTTTCCTCGAGAAAGGACCCGTTTCTATAAACAATCACTTTTGCTTCCGGATCTGAAATAGGAGGTATACCCAACTGTTTTAGGTATTCTATGAAGATGCATTTATCCGCTTTGGGTTCGAGCTTACTAGCCTGAAACTTTTTCACATAAACGTCGCAGCCCCAAACCTTTTAAGAAACGACAGCTTAGGTTTTTCTAAACCATAGTTCATATGGTGACGTCTCAACGGAATTGCGTGGTGCCCTATTTAAAGTGAATGCGGTTGTCTCTAATGCCTAACCCATAAACGATAGTGGTAATTCGATAAGAGACATCATGGTATGCACCATATCCAATAGGGTGCAGTTATTATGTTCGAACACACCATCACACTATGGTGTTCCAGGCGGTATTAGTTGTGAAACAATTTCCACAATGTCTTAATTGTGTGCCAAACTCGTAACTCAGACATTCATCTCTATGATCATAGCATAGACATTTTATCATCTTGTCACGACGATCTTCAACTTCACTCTGAAATTACTTGAACCTTTCAATAATTCAGACTCGTGTTTCATCAAGTAAATATACTCAGCATCTACTCAAATCATCTGTGAAGTAAGAACATAACGATATCCACTGCGTGCCTCAACACTCATTGGACTGCACACATCAAAATGTATTACTTCCAACAAGTTGCTTTCTTGTTCCATCTTACTGAAAACGAGGTCTTTAAGTCATCTTGCCCATGTGGTATGATTTGCATGTCTCAAGTGATTCAAAAACAAGTGAGTCCAAACGATCCATCTGTATGGAGTTTCTTCATGCATATCTACCAATAGACATGGTTCGCATGTCTCAAAAACGAGTGAGTCCAAAGATCCATCAACATGGAGCTTCTTCATGCGTTTTATACCAACATGACTCAAATGGCAGTGCCACAAGTATGTGGTACTATCATTACATCTTATATCTTTTGGCATGCACATGTGTATCACTACGATCGAGATTCAATAAACCATTCATTTTTTCGGTGTAAGACCATTGAAGGTATTATTCAAATAAACAAAGTAACCATTATTCTCCTTAAATGAATAGCCGTATTGCGATAAACATAATCCAATCATGTCTATGCTCAATGCAAACACCAAATAACAATTATTTAGGTTTAACACCAATCTCGATGGTAGAGGGAGCGTGCGATGTTTGATCACATCAACCTTGGAAACACTTCCATCATATCGTCATCTCACCTTTAGCTAGTCTCTGTAGCCTTTTATTTCGAGTTACTAACACTTAGCAACCGAACCGGTATTTATTACCCTAATGCTACTAGGAGTACTTGTAAAGTACACAATAATATAACGTATATTCGAAATACTTCTGTCGACCTTGCCAGCCTTCTCATCTACCAAGTATCTAGGTTACTTCTGCTTCAGTGACCGTTCCCCTTGTTACAGAAGCATTTAGTCTCGGGTTTGGATTCAACCTTGGGTTTCTTCACTAGAGCAGCAACTGATTTGCCATTTCATGAAGTATCCCTTCTTTCCCTTGCCCTTCTTGAAACTAGTGGTTTTACTAACCATCAACAATTGATGCTCCTACTTGATTTCTACTTTCATGATGTCAAACATTGCGAATTTCTCAAGGATCATCGTGTCTATCCCTGATATGTTATAGTTCATCACTAAGCTCTAATAGCTTGGTGGCAGTGACTATGGAGAACTATCACTATCTCATCTGGAAGATTAACTCCCACTCGATTCAAGCGATTGTAGTACTCAGACAATCTGAGCACATGCTCAACGATTGAGCTTTTCTCCCTTAGTTTGCAGGCTTAAGAAACTTGTCATAGGTCTCATACCTCTTGACGTGGGCACTAGTCTGAAATCCCAATTTCAGTCTTTCGAACATCTCATATGTTCTGCGACGTTTCAAATAAAAACTTCTTTAGTGCCACAATTCTAAACCGTTAGCATTACGCACTGAACTATCACGTAGTCATCAAAACGTGTATGTCAGATGTTTCCCAACATCTACAGACGATGCTCGAGGTTCAACACACTGAGCGGTGCATTAAGGACATAGCCCTTCTGTGCAGCAATGAGGACAATCCTCAGTTCACGGATCCAGTCTGCATAATTGCTACTGTCAACTCTCAACTAAATTTTCTCTAGGAACATATCTAAAATAGTAGAACCAAAGCGTGAGCTACAACATAATTTGCAAAGACCTTTTGACTATGTTCATGATAATTAAGTTCATCTAATCAAATTATTTAATGAACTCCCACTCAGACATACATCCCTCTAGTCATCTAAGTGATACATGATCCGAGTCAACTAGGCCGTGTCCGATCATCACGTGAGACAGACTAGTCATCATCGGTGAACATCTTCATGTTGATCGTATCCACTATATGACTCATGTTCGACCTTTCGGTCTTCCGTGTTCCGAGGCCATGTCTGTACATGCTAGGCTCGTCAAGTTAACCTAAGTGTATTGCGTGTGTAAATCTGGCTTACACCCGTTGTATGCGAACGTTAGAATCTATCATACCCGATCATCACGTGGTGCTTCAAAACAATGAACCTTCGCAACGGTGCACAGTTAGGGGGAACACATCTCTTGAAATTTTAGTGAGGGATCATCTTATTTATGCTACCGTCGTTCTAAGCAAATAAGATGTAAACATGACAAACATCACATGCAAATCATAAAATGACATGATATGGCCAATATCATCTTGCGCCTTTTGATCTCCATCTTCGAGGCGCGGCATGATCACCTTCATCACCGGCATGACACCATGATCTCCATCATCGTGCCTTCATGAAGTTGTCTCGCCAACTATTACTTCTACTACTATGGCTAACGGTTAGCAATAAGTAAAGTAATTACATGGCGTTTTTCATTGACACGCAGGTCATACAATAAATTAAGACAACTCCTATGGCTCCCGCCGGTTGTCATACTCATCGACATGCAAGTCGTGATTCCTATTACAAGAACATGATCAATCTCATACATCACATATATATATAATTCATCACATCCTTTTGGCCATATCACATCACATAACATACCCTGCAAAAACAAGTTAGACGTCCTCTAATTGTTCTTGCATGTTTTACGTGGCTGCTATGGGTTTCTAGCAAGAACATTTCTTACCTACGCAAAACCACAATGGTGATATGCCAATTGCTATTTACCCTTCATAAGGACCCTCTTCATCGAATCCGATCCGACTAAAGTGGGAGAGACAGACACCCGCTAGCCACCTTATGCATCAAGTGCATGTCAGTCAGTGGAACCTGTCTAGTATAGTGTACGTGTAAGGTCGGTCCGGGCAACTTCATCCCACAATGCCGCCGAATCAAGATAAAACTAGTAACGGCAAGCAAATTGAACAAATCATCGCCCACAACTACTTTGTGTTCTACTCGTGCATAGAATCTACGCATATACCTAGCTCATGATGCTACTGTTGGGGAACGTAGCAATAATTCAAAATTTTCCTATGTGTCACCAAGATCAATCTAGGAGATGCTAGCAACGAGAGAGAGGGAGTGCATCTTCATACCCTTAAAGATCGCTAAGTGGAAGCATTACAAGAACGCGGTTGATGGAGTCGTACTCGCGGCGATTCAAATCGCGGAAGATCCGATCTAGCGCCGAACGGACGACGCCTCCATGTTCAACACACGTACAGTCCGGGGACGCCTCCTCCTTCTTGATCTAGCAAGGGGAGAGGAGAAGTTGAGGGAGAACTCCAGCAGCATGACGGCATGGTGGCGATGGAGCTCGTGGTTCTCCAGCAGGGCTTCGCCAACCACTATGGAGGAGGAGGAGGTGTAGGAGGAGGGAGGGCTGCGCCAGGGAAGGGGGTGCGGCTGCCCTCTCTCTCCCTCACTATATATAGGGGGAAGGGGGTGGAGGAGGCGCCCTAGGGTTCCCTAGGGGAGGGGCGGTGGCCACAGGGAAAACCCTAGATGGGTTTGGGCGCCCCCACCCCTAGGAAACTTGCCCCCCAAGCCGGGAGGGGTGGCTGCCCTAGGGGAGGCGCCCCCACCTCTCCAAGTTACGTGAGATGGGGTGGGCGGGGCGCTCAGCCCCTTAGTGGGCCGATGTGCCCCCTCCCGTTGGCCCATAAGGCCCCCCAACGCTTGCTGGGGCCTCCGAAACCCCTTTCAAACACGCTGGCCGTCACCTGGTACCCCCGGAACAATTCCGGACTCCAATACCCTTCGTCCAATATATCGATCTTCACCTCCGGACCATTCCGGAACTCCTCATCATGTCCGGGATCTCATCCGGGACTCCGAACAACCTTCGGTAAGCACATACTATTCCCATAACAACTCTAGCGTCACCGAACCTTAAGTGTGTAGACCCTACGGGTTCGGGAACCATGCTGACATGACCGAGACATCTCTCCAGCCAATAACCAATAGCGGGATCTGGATACCCATATTGGCTCCCACATGTTCCATGATGATCTCATCGGATGAACCATGATGTCGGGGATTCAATCAATCCCGTATATAATTCCCTTTGTCTATCGGTATGTTACTTGCCTGAGATTCGATCGTCGGTATCCCCATACCTTGTTCAATCTCGTTACCGGCAAGTCTCTTTACTCGTTCCGTAATGCATGATCCCGTGGCTAACTCATTAGTCACATTGAGCTCATTATGATGATGCATTGCCGAGTGGGCCCAGAGATACCTCTCCGTCACACGGAGTGACAAATCCCAGTCTCGATTTGTGCCAACTCAATAGACACTTTCGGAGATACCCATAGTGTGCCTTTATAGCCACCTAGTTACGTTGTTACGTTTGGTACACCCAAAGCATTCCTACGGTATACGGGAGTTGCACAATCTCATGGTCTAAGGAAACGATACTTGACATTAGAAAAGCTCTAGCAAAACGAACTACACGATCTTGTGCTGTGCTTAGGATTGGGTCTTGTCCATCACATCATTCTCCTAATGATGTGATCCCGTTATCAATGACATCTAATGTCCATGGTCAGGAAACCATAACCATCTATTGATCAACGAGCTAGTCAACTAGAGGCTTACTAGGGACATGTTGTGGTCTATGTATTCACACATGTATTATGGTTTCCAGTTAATATGATTATAGCATGAATAATAGACATTTATCATGAACAAGGAAATACAATAATAACCATTTTATTATTGCCTCTAGGGCATATTTCCAACACGTGTTCTCTTCCCGGACTCCGCCGAAAAGACACCATCACGGCCACACACGCTGTTGATTCATTTTAATTAAGTTAAATTTCAGGTTATCTACAACCGGACATTAACAAATTCCCATCTACCCATAACCACGGGCATGGCTTTCGAAAGTTCATATCCCTGCAGGGGAGTCCCAACTTAGCCCATCACAAGCTCTCACGGTCAACGAAGGATATTCCTTCTCCCAAGACAATCCGATCAGACTCGGAATCCCGGTTACAAGACATCTCGACAATGGTAAAACAAGTCCAGCAAGACCACCCGCTGTGCCGACAAATCCCGATAGGAGCTGCACATATCTCGTTCTTAGGGCACACTACATAAGCTAAGCATACGGGAGCCAACGTAACCCAAGTTGCCAAGGGACGGCCCCGCACAGTGCTCTAGGTTGGACCAACACTCAGAGGAGCACTGGCCCGGGGGGTTTAAAATAAGGATGACCCTTGAGTCCGCGAAACCCAAGGGAAAAAGGCTAGGTGGCGAATGGTAAAACGAAGGTTGGGCCTTGCTGGAGGAGTTTTATTCAAGGCGAACTGTCAAGGGGTTCCCATTATAACCCAACCGTGTAAGGAACGCAAAATCAAGGAACATAACACCGGTATGACGGAAACTAGGGCGGCAAGAGTGGAACAAAACACCAGGCATAAGGCCGAGCCTTCCACCCTTTACCAAATATATATATGCATTAAAGTAAACAAGATATAATAATGATATCCCAACAATAAACATGTTCCAACAAGGAACAAACTCCAATCTTCACCTGCAACTAGCAACGCTATAAGAGGGGCTGAGCAAAGCGGTAACATAGCCAAACAACGGTTTGCTAGGACAAGGTGGCTGAGAGGTTTGACATGGCAATATGGGAGGCATGATAAAGCATGTGGTAGGTATCGTAGCATAGGCATAGCAATAGAGCGAGCATCTAGCAAGCAAAGATAGAAGTGATTTCGAGGGTATGGTCATCTTGCCTGCAAAGTTCTCCGAGTTGACGTAAGCTTGATCCTCATAAGCGTACTCAACGGGTTCCTCGTTCACGTACACGTCTCCCGGCTCTACCCAAAGCAAGAACACAAGCAAAGGGAGACACAATCAACCACGTGCAATGCACAAACCACATGATGCAAAACATGGCATGATATGCGGGATGTGATATGCAATGCATATGCATGTTTCGGAAAGGAAAGATGGAACCTGGCCTCAACTTGGAAAACCAAGAGTGCCACTGGAAAGATGAGTTGATTTCGGTCGAAATCAATATAAAGATCACCGGAATCGGATGCACGTTTGCAAATGGCAAGCAAAACAAATATGGCAACGGTCTATGATTAACAGCATGAGGCCATCTAAATGCATCAAGAACAACAAGCTACTGCACTCTAACATAACAACAAAACACATGGCAGTGATCCACTCAAGATGCTTGACAAAAGATGAACACTGAGCTATGTCTAATTCATTCAATAGCAGGTTCAAACAAGCATGGCAAAAGTGCAAAAGATATCAGGTTACAGACTTTAGTGAAATTAACATGTCAAGAATTTAACATCAGGAAGCAATGTTTAGAGAATGAAAACAACATGCTACAGGAACATATCATGGCAAATCAAGGCATGGCATGAAGCTACTCAAAGCATACAACAAAAGTCCCTTACTGACCATAAGCCAAAAGGGATCAGAAAATACAATGGCAACCATGTGAACATAGCAACTTTCGTTAACAGATTCAGACTTAGAAGAAAACTGGAACATGGCAAAACAAATATTAAGTAGGCATGTTTATGAGCTCGATGCACTCACCACAAGGCATTCCATGACGAACTAAGCATACACCTAGCAAGTAGACATGGCATAGAAGCTAAACATGGGAAGAACAACCTCATAGCATGCACGGATCAACTACAACAACCTCGGCAAAATTGCTTAACATGTAAACAATCTGCCAGGAACATTTTATAGCAAAAGTAGAGCTCGATTGAGTCAAGCTAGGGCGATCCATAATTGCAAACAAAGACATGGATGGATAGAGCAAAACAATATCTACAAAACATACTTACTGATCATCCCCAAAAGAGGCATGGATCACTCGGTAGCAACATGAATACATGGCATAAAAATATTGACAGGACAAAGACTTAGAAGATTTCTGAGTCCCTGAAATCAGCAACATTACGAGTGCTACTTTGCATGCTTGTGCTAGTCACCAAAAAGATCACAAAAATACATGGCATACACCCCTGTAAAGATGGCATGGCATACTTGAAAGAGCAACTATCCCTAGGTGGTTTTGGTAATTCATAACAACATATAGCTCATTGAGCTAATGCTATTCCAAGATGATTATTTCAGGAAAGCTCAATGATTGGCATGGCATGGATGTGAAAGTGGAACCCTCAAAATGCTAAGGATAAAGAATTGGCTCAAGCTCAAAAGTTCAAGACTCTTCATTTTATATTTTTAGTGATCCAAGATCACATCGAGTCTTTAGGAAAAGCCAATACTATTAAGCAGGGATGAGGAGTTGCTTAATGAGCCTCTTGCTTTATGTGCTTAGTGATATGCTCCAAAATCCTCAACCACCTTTACATATCCACAAATGACCTAAACCCTAAGCCAAACTCGGTCATACCGATTCTGTCAATCCGGCGCCACCGAGTTTCACTTGTCATTTGCCACTGCCAAACCCTAGCAATTCGGTCCTACCGGTAAGGATCTCGGTCTCACCGAGATGGGCTTGCAAACTCTCTGTTTCCCTTACGTAACTTTTCGGTCTCACCGAAAGAGCGAATCGGTCCCACCGAGAATGCAAGGTAAACTCTATGTTTCCTTCTTGTAACTTTTCGGTCTCACCAAAAGAGCAAGTCGGTCCCACCGAGTTTGCCTGACCAACTCTCTGGTTAGCTAATTGCCGAACTCGGTCTCACCGAGTTTGTGCGATCGGTCTCACCGAGATTACATTATGCCCAAACCCTAACCGAATCGGTCCTACCGAGTTGCATCTCAGTCCCACCGAAATTCCTAACGGTCACTAGGTTTACTATTTCGGTCAGACCGAGTTTTCTGATTCGGTCCCACCGAGATTGGTAGATTGTGTGTAACGGTTGGATTTTGTGTGGAGGCTATATATACCCCTCCACCACCTCTTCATTCGAAGAGAGAGCCATCAGAACACATACATCATTACTACTCATATGTTCTGAGAAAGAACCACCTACTCATGTGTTGAGACCAAGATATTCCATTCCTACCATATGAATCTTGATCTCTAGCCTTCCCCAAGTTGCTTTCCACTCAAATCTTCTTTCCATCAGATCCAAATCCTACGAGAGAGAGAGTTGAGTGTTGGGGAGACTATCATTTGAAACACAAGAGCAAGGAGTTCATCATCAACACACCATTTGTTACTTCTTGGAGAGTGGTGTCTCCTAGATTGGCTAGGTGTCACTTGGGAGCCTCCGACAAGATTGTGGAGTTGAACCAAGGAGTTTGTAAGGGCAAGGAGATCGCCTACTTCGTGAAGATCTACCGCTAGTGAGGCAAGTCCTTCGTGGGCGATGGCCATGGTGGAATAGACAAGGTTGCTTCTTCGTGGACCCTTCATGGGTGGAGCCCTCCGTAGACTCGCGCAACCGTTACCCTCCGTGGGTTGAAGTCTCTATCAACGTGGATGTAGGATAGCACCACCTATCCGAACCACGGGAAAACATCCGTGTCTCCAATTGCGTTTGAATCCTCCAAACCCCTACCTTTACATTCTTGCAAGTTGCATGCCTTACTTTCCGCTGCCAATAAACTCTTTGCATGCTTGCTTGAATTGTGTGATGATTGCTTGACTTGCTCTAAGATAGCTAAAATCTGCCAAGAACTAAAATTGGGAAAAGGCTAAGTTTTTAATTGGTCAAGTAGTCTAATCACCCCCCTCTAGACATACTTTCGATCCTACAAGTGGTATCAGAGCTTTGGTCTCCATTTGCCTTGATCTCCATAGCTTTTGGTGGTCATAGCCTTGGTTTCACAACCTAGGAGAGTATGGCGTCTAGTGAGGGAAATTATCACCGTAGAGGTCCTTACTTTGATGGAACTAATTTTGCTAGTTGGAAGCATAAAATGAAAATGCATATTCTTGGACATAACCCCGCCGTATGGGCTATTGTTTGTGTTGGTTTGCAAGGTGAGTTCTTTGATGGGAGAGAACCAAACCGTGAAGCTACCGCGGATGAGTTGAAGATGTTGCAATACAATGCTCAAGATTGTGATATTCTCTTCAACGGATTGTGCCCCGAAGAATTCAACAAAATCAGCCGCCTTGAGAATGCAAGGGAAATATGGGATACTTTGATTGATATGCACGAAGGTACCGACTCCGTCAAGGAATCCAAGTTGGATGTGCTCCAAAGTCAACTTGACAAGTTCAAGATGAAGGATGGTGAAGGTGTCGCCGAAATATACTCTAGGCTTGCTCTCATCACAAATGAGATTGCCGGCTTAGGAAGTGAAGAGATGACCGATAGATTCATCATCAAGAAGATCCTAAGAGCCTTGGATGGGAAATATGATACCGTGTGCACATTAATCCAAATGATGCCCAACTACAAAGATCTCAAGCCAACGGAAGTAATTGGAAGGATTGTTGCTCATGAGATGTCACTCAAGGATAAAGAGGAACTTCACAATAAATCAAGTGGTGCCTACAAAGCATCATGTGAAGTCCCCACATCATCAAGTGAGAAACAAAACTTCAATGAAGAATTGAGCTTAATGGTGAAGAACTTCAACAAGTTCTACAAGAGTAGAAACAAAGATAGAAGCTTCAAGTCTAGCTCCTACAATGACAAAAGATCTTCTAGTCGAGAGCGAAACTGCTATAATTGTGGAAGACCCGGACACTATTCCAATGAGTGTACGGCTCCCTACAAGAGAAGAGAAGATTCTCCAAAAAGAAGAAGCAAAGAATCTCCACCAAGAGAGAGAAGGAGTAGAGATGATCGTTATGAACGAAGATACTCACGGAGAAGCAAGGATTCGGAAAGGAAGGAAAAATCATCAAGGAGCTATACAAGACAAAGACATCAAGCTCATGTTGGTGAATGGGTATCCGGCTCTGACTCCGACAGCCACTCCGAGAGAAGTTATCACTCCGACTCCGAAGATACTCAAGATGAAGGTGTTGCCGGTCTAGCACTTGTGTCAACCAACTCCTACGACATATTTGACTCACCAAATGAAGGAATTGGAAGATGCTTCATGGCCAAAGGTCCTAAGGTAACACACCCCGAGTATGTTGACTTTAATAGTGATGAAGATGACTTGTTAGGTGATGATGATTTGCTTGTTGACAACTCTAGTGAAGAATATTATGGTGAAATATCAATTAATCATGCTAAAATGAATGACAATGATAAGGAGAAGATTGAGGCTCTAACTAAAGAACTAGACACTCTTAAGTTAGCCCATGAAACTATCTTCGAAGATCATCGAGAACTTTTAAGAGCTCATGAGAAACTACGCTTTGAAAAGCTCAATCTTCAGCAAGAGCATGAGTTTTTAAAAGCAATCAATGATGATCTCTGCAAGAAAAGTTCTTCTCACATTGCCAAGCGTTTACTTTTATCCACCTACATGCCTCAAGTCCAGACTAGTAACAAGAACAAGAAAGATTCTTCCTCTAGTAGTAACAATGATCATGCTAAATCCAATATCGTTGCTTCTAGTAGTTCTCTTGATTCCACTAATGATTCTCTTAGCCAAGTTACACTTGAGCAAGAAAATAGCTTATTGAAGGGAATTATAGAGAAAGGTGTTTACAAGAGCCTTGCCGGAAGTAAGCAATTCGAGGAAATTGTGCGCAAGCAAGGAATGCACCGGAAGAATCAAGGTGTTGGTTTTGAACGAAAGTTCAACGCCAATGGAGTTGAATGGGAAGAAGATCAATACCCCAAGACAAAGTTTGTTCCTCAACAAGAGAAGTATGACACTTCTTTCAAGGGGACACAAGCTCAAGATGATCTTCCACCACAAGACTACAAGCAAAAAGGCAAGGACAAGCTTCAAGAGGAGATTGATGCATTTGAAGAAGCTCCTAAGACCTTAGTCAAGTGGATTCCCAAGACTACTTCAAGTTCCACTACATCAAGTACGACTACAACTCCAAGGATTCCCATCAAGATGGTGTGGATCCAAAAGAAGAAGAACTAGAGAGTTCTTGAGGGTGACTCCGCCAACATACTTCACTCTTATCATTTTGGCAAGAACAAGTGCAATCAACTTCCACATCTTGCACTAGTTCAATGAGTCACAAACCCTCTTGTTGGTAAGACAAGGGACAAGGTAACCTAAAGTTTTCATGGACATCATCTTGTGTGTGCATCACTCTATGTCTATGGATATCCTTGTTTGTTCCTTGTGGGACTAACCCATGTAGGTATTGAAAGTGCAATTCACTCAAATGGATAGCTCCAAGTGATCTACATCAACATTGAGCATCCACATCTTCAACATCTACATGAAGTCATCATCGACAAAAACCAAGGTTAGTTCATCCCTCTTAGGGGGGATATCACATCTAGGGGGAGCTTTACTCTAAGACTTGAGCTAAAGCAACTCTAAAGATGTGAATACAACAATGCTTTATGTCAAAGTGGTAACCCCACTTGAGCTTAAACGATGAGTATGACCTACGATCAAGTGTTCTCACTTGACTCCTAAGTCAATATACTCATATATAGATGACCTAGTCATCGCAAATTGCTTGATAGATGCTAGAATTGGTTGTGCATGCTTTGCCACATATTTCATTTGCCATCTTATTGTGTGAGCATGTTGGTTGCATATTTTACTCATTCAAGGACATCCACTTGTTGTTTTGATTGTTTGGCTTTCTTCTTTTGCCAAGTGGATGGACAAGAATGCCTAAGAACCTCCTCTAGCTATCTATGCTTTTCTCATCTCAAACTCTATTCATGCTGCATCACAAAACTTGATCAAGTCAGATTTGAACCACTCTATGTGAGGAGCGCTCGGAGTCCCCGATTCGTCATAGACTTAAACTTCCAAAACCTCTTTATGAATCTCGGTCTGACCGATACTCCATTCTCGGTCCTACCGAGTTCATTAAGTTGATCTAGGTTTTCGATCTTGGTGCAACCGATTTGAACTTTTCGGTCACACCGAGTTGCAATAAGTGCACATAGTTTTGCATCTCGGTGCCACCGAGCTGTTCCACTCGGTCACACCGACAGGGTCGGGCTATATATAGTGACGAGCAAAATTTTGGAAATTTCTCCGAAACCTCTTCGCCCGCGCGATAGCCTGCTCTGCCTTCGTGGTCTCCGGATCGTCTTCTCGCCGCTAGCAGCCTCCAGTCGCTGGTCTCCGCCGCCGTCAACGGAATTCTGCCCCGCCGTTGCCGCCGTAGCGAGTCTCCGCCGAACTAGGGTATGGACTCAATCTTTGTGCTATTCTCCACTCCGATTCCTAGCACATTGTGATCATTATGATTCTTGCCACGATTGAAACACTCCTATCCAGTCAATGATCTCGTAGAATAGGTTTAATTCGAAAATTTTAGGGTTAGGTTTCCGCCGAAACCATCTCGGACCCACCGAGTTGAAAAACTCGGTCCCACCGATCTAACTTTTGCCATTGCACAAGTGAAACTCGGTCTGACCGAGAATAACTTATCGGTGCGACCGATTTTGGAATTCCGTGAAACCCTAGCAGTCTCGGTGCCACCGAACTGTGGCTCGGTCTGACCGAGTTCACCAGTTCTGGTGCCAAAACTGCTTCGGTGTCACCGAGTTTGAAAATCGGTAGATCCGAGATGCTTTCTGTGGAAAACTAAAACTAAGTTTTTGAATTAATCTTTTGCAAAAATCTCTGCTTTTTGTGATGCTCATCCACTCTATCTTATCCATAATCTATTCATAGGGTCAGTAGTCAGTTTGCAACATGTCTGATCAAAGTGACAGCCAGAATGTGTCTGAGCAGCAAGTTGTGATGAGTGAGGGCACTAGCCCCTCAAGTTCTTCTGATGATGGCAGCAGGAGCACCCCCAGCAATCTGCCTAAGGTTGCCACACGTCAAAGGAAGAAGAGAACGTATGATTCTGAGGATGAAGACTATGTGGCAGAGGAAGAGGCCACATCAAAGAGAGCTGAGCCAGCAGCAGGCACAAAGCCAGGCCTGAAAATCAAAAGGCCAGCAGGCAGGCAGCCCATGTCAAAGGCTAGGGCTTCAACTGTGAAGCCTGCTCCCATTGAGCCCATTGCTGCTGAGGGCAAAAAGAGGAAGGAAAGGGTCAAGAAGACTGTAGCAAGAGTGCTTGGGAAGGCCTCCATCATGGTAGATGAGGAGGAGGAAGAAGAAGAGGTTGCTGCACCAGCACCCAAGGCAGCCAAACTCATGGGGGATGCTATAAGGTCAGGAACAGCTGCATCCAAGCCCAAGGAAGCACCTAAGGTTGCATCTAAGCCTAAGAGTGCACCAAAGAGGAACACACGAAGCATCCCAGCTGCAGAAAAGAACAAGGCCCCAATGCCTGAAGCTATCGAAGAAGAGGAAGAGAGTGTCCTTAGGAAGCTCAAGCCCAAGATCCCAGACCACAACGATGCTCATCCTGTGGCTGAGGATATGAAGCTCAGGAGAGATTCATGGCTGAGGAAATGGAGAGAAGCAGATCCGTATGCTTCTAGGAGAAGGACTGCATTATAGATTTCACACCAAGGAGCAGCAAGACTTCTATGAGAATGTTTTGCTTGACAAGAAGCCGATCGTTTGTGACATGAGATGGGTCGACTGGACCTACATCAAGGACAATGAAGAGTACTACCCGGTGTATTTGACAGCTTTAGTGCTTGTGGAGTTGCAGACTTTGTTGGGCAGAAGCTCACAAAGTGGAACGAGGAGCTAATCATGCAATTCTACTCCACAGCACACTTTTATCCGGATGGCAGGATCACATGGATGTCAGAGGGTACAAGGTACCAATCCACTATGGAAGAATGGGCGAAGTTGATCAATGCCCCAGAGGAGCAAGCGGATGACTTGGACATTTATGCCAAGAAAAAGATGGATCACAACTCCATGTCCAACATGTACAAGGAGATCCCGAATGAAGTGCTTGACACATTCAAGTTTGGCTCTGTGCACTATCTGCTCTCAGGATTGCCTACGATCAACTGGATCCTTAGGCACACCCTTCTGCCCAAATCTGGAGATCACAAGATGATCAGAGGTCACGCGATCAACTTGCTTCATGTCTTTGACGTGCCTCAGAAATTCAAGGTCATGAGTCTCATTGTGGAAACAATCAAGAGGACAGCTGCAGACCAGAAGAGGAATTGTGGGTATGCCCCACAGATTCAGGAGCTCATCAACTCCAAGATGGGCACGGGCGTGTATTTATTGGATAAGGAACACCTGCCCATCCGCCCAGATTTTGAGGATAACCAAGTGGTTATGACTGAGAATGAACCCTCTTCTGCCCATGCACAAGCCCAGAAGGAGAAGGCGAAGAAGGACAAAGCTGCGAGGATGCCTACTCAAGCGGAGGCATCTGATTACTTCTTGAAGACCAAGCAAGAGCAGCTTGGTTACCTGATAGCGTCCACCCTGCGTATTGAGCAAGGACTTGCCACCCTGACTCAGAACCAGGCGAGCCTAGAGAGGATCATGGAACAGAGGTTCTATGACATGGACATCAAGGTGACAGAGATACAGACCGCCGTGGAGCAGCTTCAGGAGGACATGAACAAGAGGAGAGGCAGGACCACAACTGATGCGTTTGCGAGGGTGCCACGAGGTCCGAGGTCGTCTGCACTGCCAGTTGCTGACACTAGAGCTACAACGTCTGCACCAGCTACAGCCTCCGTTCCACCAGCTCCAGCATCCACCACAGCCTCGACTCCGACCACTTCTACTGAAGGCTTCGTCCTTGGCGTGCTCCGGACTCCACCACCACCTGAAGATCAAGCCTGAGCGTCGACTTAGCACTATGCATTTTCTAGGAACTTTTTGGTAACTTGTTGCCAAAGGGGGAGAAGATGTATAGATCATAGGCTTCGAGAGAGAGTGTTGCTTTTATTCTCTCTTGTTTTATTTGGTGGTTTTTCGAACTTTGTTTCCTTGTGTGTGAGATACTACGTCCTTATGCTTGTGAGACATCGATGATCATGTGTTTGATCATAAGCTACACTTAATGGTTGCTTAATCCTTGCTTAAATATTATCATTCTATCTATTGTCTGTGATCATTCACTATTCTTGGTGATGAGTGCATGTATTTCAATCTTATCATTTTTGAGCGCTCCACCAAGATGTATGTGACATGGAAGAGTAACCCATGATTCTAACTCCTTGTGCATTTGCAGTCCAAAGCAAATTTAAATATGCACAAATTTAGGGGGAGCTCTTACTTGTCACATACTTCTCAAAGCGACGATATATTTCATGCTTACTATCATTTGTCGAAGCTTTGATCTATATGTTGTCATCAATTACCAAAAAGGGGGAGATTGAAAGTGCAACTATCCCTAGGTGGTTTTGGTAATTCATAACAACATATAGCTCATTGAGCTAATGCTATTCCAAGATGATTATTTCAGGAAAGCTCAATGATTGGCATGGCATGGATGTGAAAGTGGAACCCTCAAAATGCTAAGGACAAAGAATTGGCTCAAGCTCAAAAGTTCAAGACTCTTCATTTTATATTTTAGTGATCCAAGATCACATTGAGTCTTTAGGAAAGGCCAATACTATTAAGGAGGGATGAGGTGTTGCTTAATGAGCCTCTTACTTTATGTGCTTAGTGATATGCTCCAAAATCCTCAACCACCTTTACATATCCACAAATGACCTAAACCCTAAGCCAAACTCGGTCATACCGATTCTGTCAATCCGGCGCCACCGAGTTTCACTTGTCATTTGCCACTGCCAAACCCTAGCAATTCGGTCCTACCGATAAGGATCTCGGTCTCACCGAGATGGGCTTGCAAACTCTCTGTTTCCCTTTCGTAACTTTTCGGTCTCACCGAAAGAGCGAATCGGTCCCACCGAGAATGCAAGGTAAACTCTATGTTTCCTTCTTGTAACTTTTCGGTCTCACCGAAAGAGCAAGTCGGTCCCACCGAGTTTGCCTGACCAACTCTCTGGTTAGCTAATTGCTGAACTCGGTCTCACCGAGTTTGTGCGATCGGTCTCACCGAGATTACGTTATGCCCAAACCCTAACCGAACCAGTCCTACCGAGTTGCATCTCAGTACCACCGAAATTCCTAACGGTCACTAGGTTTACTATTTCGGTCAGACCGAGTTTTCTGATTCGGTCCCACCGAGATTGGTAGATTGTGTGTAACGGTTGGATTTTGTGTGGAGGCTATATATACCCCTCCACCACCTCTTCATTCGAAGAGAGAGCCATCAGAACACATACATCATTCCTACTCATATGTTCTGAGAAAGAACCACCTACTCATGTGTTGAGACCAAGATATTCCATTCCTACCATATGAATCTTGATCTCTAGCCTTCCCCAAGTTGCTTTCCACTCAAATCTTCTTTCCATCAGATCCAAATCCTATGAGAGAGA
Source organism: Triticum monococcum (assembly GCA_034509565.1). Taxonomy (NCBI): domain Eukaryota; kingdom Viridiplantae; phylum Streptophyta; class Magnoliopsida; order Poales; family Poaceae; genus Triticum; species Triticum monococcum. Next base: position 485,993,993 of record CM067843.1, read on the forward strand.
GTTGAGTGTTGGGGAGACTATCATTTGAAACACAAGAGCAAGGAGTTCATCATCAACACACCATTTGTTACTTCTTGGAGAGTGGTGTCTCCTAGATTGGCTAGGTGTCACTTGGGAGCCTCCGACAAGATTGTGGAGTTGAACCAAGGAGTTTGTAAGGGCAAGGAGATCGCCTACTTCGTGAAGATCTACCGCTAGTGAGGCAAGTCCTTCGTGGGCGATGGCCATGGTGGAATAGACTAGGTTGCTTCTTCGTGGACCCTTCGTGGGTGGAGCCCTCCGTGGACTCGCGCAATCGTTACCCTCCGTGGGTTGAAGTCTCCATCAACGTGGATGTAGGATAGCACCACCTATCCGAACCACGGGAAAACATCCGTGTCTCCAATTGCGTTTGAATCCTCCAAACCCCTACCTTTACATTCTTGCAAGTTGCATGCCTTACTTTCCGCTGCCAATAAACTCTTTGCATGCTTGCTTGAATTGTGTGATGATTGCTTGACTTGCTCTAAGATAGCTAAAATCTGCCAAGAACTAAAATTGGGAAAAGGCTAAGTTTTTAATTGGTCAAGTAGTCTAATCACCCCCCCCTCTAGACATACTTTCGATCCTACAATACTTCAAAACTCATGTAGGGCTCAAGTTCATAGGAGGCACACATTAATCATGGCAAAAATGACAAATGTCCAATCTCTACTAAGAAACTGAAACTAATATAAACTAGCACTCTTCCAACAGTATTTATGGCATCAAGATGAACTCAAATGAACATGGTGCAATGAGATGAAATGAAGTACTCGTCGAGACAAACAATTTGATATGCTACACGCTCAAAACGGAGTCACGGTTGCAGAGTTATGATGCGATGAAGATATGCAAAAATTATTGAAAACGAGGGCAAAAGTCAACCGAGGTTAGGGTTCCCAGATCCGGATCCGGATCGGGGCACGGACTTCGAGGATGGCCGGGCTCGCCGGAACAGTGGCTGCCGGAGTTTGAGGTCGCCGGACTTGCCGGAGTAGAGGTGGTCCGGCGAGGGGAGATGACGGCGCGGCGCGGCAACGTCAGCGAGGAAGGGCGGCGGCTCGGGGCACCGGCGAGCGCGGGGCGACGATGGCGTCGCGGCGGAGGCGGCCGACGACGTCGAGGTGGCGGGCGGCGGCGCAGAAGAGGGACTCGGGCGGCGCGACGAGGTAGGTGGCGGCGGGTGCGCCGGGCCGGGGAAGGCCCGCCCTGGGCCGAGCGGGCCGGTGGCGGGGGAGATCCGGCGGGGACACGTGGCGTGCTGTGATTCATCCGGCGGAGCCGGGCGGACACGTTCGGCCTGCCGGTTTCGTTTGGCGGCGCGAGGAGAGGGACGGATCTAGGGTTTGACCGTGATTTTCGGGGGGAGATGTCTTTATATAGGTAGAGGGAGCTAGGAGGCTCCAAATTGAGCACGGTTTGTGGCCACGTGATCGTGATTGAACGACCTAGATGATGGAGGGGGTTTAGGTGGGTTTTGGGCCACTTTGGAGAGGTGTTGGGCTGCAACACACACGAGGCCTTTACGGCTCCTCGGTTAACCGTTGGAGTATCAAACGAAGTCCAAATGGCATGAAACTTGACAGGCGGTCTACCGGTAGTAAACCAAGGCCGCTTGGCAAGTCTCAGTCCAATCGGAGAACATTTAATACCTACACACGAAATGAGGTAGAAAGGTACACCGAGGGACATAGGAGCGCCGGAATGCAAAACGGACAACGAGGAAAAAGCTCGAATGCATGAGACGAACACGTATGCAAATGCGATGCACATGATGACATGATATGAGATGCATGACAAAGACAAAACAACACAAAGACAAAAACCCAACAACGAGGAAACATCATAACTTAGTGCCGGAAATGGCAAGAGTTGGAATACAAATATGATAGGTTACATACGGGGCGTTACAGTCTTCGCGATCCAACCGATCCAAGTACCGAACTTACGGCACCTCCGTGTTCAGCACGATGACGTTCCTCGAGCTCTTAATCCAGCTGAGGACGAGGGAGAGTTTTGTCAGCACGACGGCGTGGTGATGTGATGATGAAGTTACAGGTGCGGGGCTTCGCCTAAGCACTAGGACGATATGACCGAGGTGTGTAACTGTGGAGGGGGCACCGCACACGGCTAAGAGAAAACTTGGTGTGTCTTTGGGGAGCCCCCATCCCATGTATATGAAGAAGGGGGAGAGGACGCCGACCCAAGGGGGGCGCGCCATAGGTGGGGAGTCCTACTTGGACTCCCAGTCTAAGTAGGATTCGCCCCCCTTTCCTATTCCAACTAGGAGAAGGAGGGAAGGAAGAAGAGGAGAGAAGGAAGGAGGGTGGTGCCGCCCCCATCCATTGTCCAATCTGAATTGGCAAGAGGGGTGCGTGCCACCTCCTGGCCGACCCTCTCTCTTCTCCACTAAGGCCCATGGTGGCCCATTAACCTCCCGGGGGGTTCGGGTAACCCCCGGTACTCCGAAACGACCCGAACCATTCCGGTGTCCGAATGTAGCCTTCCAATATATGAATCTTTACCTCTCGACCATTTTGAGACTCCTCGTCATGTCCGTGATCTCAAACGGGACTCCGAACAAACTTCGGTCATCAAATCACATAACACATAATACAAATCATCATCGAACGTTAAGCGTGCGGACCCTACGGATTCGAGAACTATGTAGACATGACCGAGCCACATCTCCGGTAAATAACCAATAGCGGAACCTGGATGCTCATATTGGTTCCTACATATTCTATGAAGATCTTTATCGGTCAAACCACATAACAACATACATTGTTCCTTTTGTCATCGGTATGTTACTTTCCCGTGATTCGATTATCGGTATCATCATACCTAGTTCAATCTCGTTACGGCAAGTCTATTTACTCGTTCCGTAATGCATCATCCCATAACTAACTCATTAGTCACATTGCTTGCAAGGCTTATAGTGATGTGCATTATCGAGAGGGCCCAAAGATACCTCTCCGATACACGGAGTGACAAATCCTAATCTTGATCTATGCCAACTCAACAAACACCATCGGAGACACCTGTAGAACCTATTTATAATCACCCAGTTATGTTGTCACGTTTGATAGCACAAAAGGTGTTCCTCCAATATTCGGGAGTTGCATAATCTCATAGTCAGAGGAACATGTATAAGTCATGAAGAAAGCAATGACAATAAAACTAAACGATCAAAATGCTAAGCTAACAGATGGGTCTTGTCCATTATAATGAAGTGATCCCGTTCATCAAATGACAACACATGTCTTATCTTTGGGTTCAATCTCGCGGTGCTCGATCCCAGTGACAGAAAGGGAAACGACACGTATTGTATTGTTGCCATCGAGGATAAAAAGATGGGGTTTATATCATATTGCTTGAGTTTATCCCTCTACATCATGTCATCTTGCCTAAAGCGTTACTCCGTTCTTATGAACTTAATACTCTAGATGCATGTTGGATAGCGGTCGATGTGTGGAGTAATAGTAGTAGATGCAGAATCGTTTCGGTCTACTTTTCACGGACGTGATGCCTATATTCATGATCATTGCCTTAGATATCATCATAACTATGCGCTTTTCTATCAATTGCTCGACACTAATTTGTTCACCCACCACAATACATGCTATCTTGAGAGAAGCCACTAGTGAAACTTATGGCCCCGGGGTCTACTTGACATCATATAAGTTTCCAATCTACAATTCTAGTTTACTATTTATTTTGCAATCTTTATTTTCCAATCTATATCACAAAAATACCAAAAATATATATCTTATTATCTCTATTAGATCTCACTCTCGTAAGTGACCGTGAAGGGATTGACAACCCCTTTATCGCGTTGGTTGTGAGGTTCTTGTTTGTTTGTGCAGGTACTAGGGGATTTGCGTGTAGTCTCCTACTGGATTGACCTTGGTTCTCAAAAACTAAGGTAAATACTTACGCTACTTTGCTGCATCACCATTTCCTCTTCAAGAGAAAACCAACGCATGCTCAAGAGGTAGCAAGAAGGATTTCTAGCACCGTTGCCGAGGAGATCTATGCCAAGTCAAGACATACCAAGTACCCATCACAAACTATTATCCCCCGCATTAAATTATTTGCCATTTGCCTGTCATTTTCCTGTCCCCCACTTCACCCTTGCCGTTTTATTGACCTCTTTTCCGTTCGCCCTTTTTCTGTTCGTCTCTTTTCGCTTGCCTCTTGTTTGCTTGTGTGTTGGATTGATTGTTTGTCACAATGGCTCAAGATAATACTAAATTATCTGAATTTACCAATACCAACAACAATGATTTTATTAGCACTCCGATTGCTCCTCTTACCGATGCTGAATCTTGTGAAATTAATACTACTTTGCTGAATCTTGTCATGAAAGATCAATTTGCTGGCCTTCCTAGTGAAGATGCCGCTACCCACCTAAACAGCTTTGTTGATTTATGTGATATGCAAAAGAAGAAAGATGTGGATAATGATATTGTTAAATTGAAGCTATTTCCGTTTTCGCTTAGAGATCATGCTAAAACTTGGTTCTCTTCTTTGTCTAAAAATAGTATTGATTCTTGGAATAAGTGCAAAGATGATTTTATCTCTAAGTATTTTCCTCCCGCTAAGATCGTCTCTCTTAGAAATGATATTATGAATTTTAAGCAACTTGATCATGAGCATGTTGCACAAGCTTGTGAGAGGATGGAATTAATGATACATAATTGCCCTAGACATGGTTTGAATTTATGGATGTTTATACAAAAAAATTATGCTGGATTGAATTTTGCTTCTAGAAATCTTTTAGATTCGGCCGCGGGAGGCACTTTTATGGAAATCACTTTAGGATAAGCTACTAAACTCCTTGATAATATTTTGGTTAATTATTCTCAATGGCACACCGAAAGATCTACTAGTAAAAAGGTTCATGCGATAGAAGAGATTAATGTCTTTAGTGGAAAGATGGATGAACTTATGAAATTGTTTGCTAATATGAGTGTTTCTTCTGATCCTAATGATATGCCTTTGTCTACTTTGATTGAGAATAATAATGAATCTATGGATGTGAATTTCTTTGGTAGAAACAACTTTGGTAACAATGAGTATAGAGGAAACTTTAATTCTAGGCCGTTCCCTAGTAATTCCTCTAATAATTATGGTAATTCCTACAACAACTCTTATGGAAATTTTAATAAGATGCCCTTTGATTTTGAGACTATTGTTAAAGAATTTATGAATTCTCAAAAGAATTACAATGCTTTGCTTGAAGAAAAATTGCTTAAGATTGATGAGTTGGCTAGGAACATGGATAGAATTTCTATTGATGTTGATTCTTTGAAACTTAGATCTATTCCACCTAAGCATGATATCAATGAGTCTCTCAAAGCCATGAGAATTTCCATTGATGAGTGCAAAGAAAGAACTGCTAGGATGCGTGCTAAGAAACATTGCTTTGTCAAAGTGTGTTCTTCTAGTTTTCATGACAATAATGATGAAGATCTAAAAGTGATTGGTGTGTCTCCTATTAAATCTTTGTTTGCCAATATGAATCTTGATAAAGATGGGACTGGAGATGAGTCCACTTTAGTTAGAAGGCGTCCCAATGTTTCAGAGTTTTTAGATCTTGATGCAAAAATTGGTAAAAGTGGGATTGAAGAGGTCAAAACTTTACATAGCAATGAACCCACTATTTTGGATTTCAAGGAATTTAATTATGATAATTGCTCTTTGATAGATTGTATTTCCTTGTTGCAATCCGTGTTAAATTCTCCTCATGCTTATGATCAAAACAAGGCTTTCACTAAACATATCGTTGATGCTTTAATGCAATCTTATGAAGAAAAACTTTAATTAGAAGTTTATATCCCTAGAAAACTTTATGATGAGTGGGAACCTACTATTAAAATAAATATTAAAGATCATGAATGCTATGATTTATGGGATTTAGGTGGTAGTGTTTCCATGATTCCAAAAACTTTGTGTGATGTGCTAGGTTTTCGTGAATTTGATGATTGCTCTTTAAATTTGCATCTTGCGGATTCCACCATTAAGAAACCTATGGGAAGAATTAATGATGTTCTTATTGTTGCAAATAGGAATTATCTGCTTGTAGATTTTATTGTTCTTGATATAGATTGAATCCTACTTGTCCTATTATTCTTGGTAGACCTTTCCTTAGAACGATTGGTGCAATCATTGATATGAAAGAAGGAAATATTAGATTCCAATTTCCATTAAGTAAAAGGCATGGAACACTTTCCTAGGAATAAAATTAAATTACCTTATGAACCTATTATTAGAGCCACTTATAGATTGCGTACCAAAGATGGCAATACCTAGATCTATTCTTGCTTTTTTGCCTAGCTAGGGGCGTTAAACGATAGCGCTTGTTGGGAGGCAACCCAATTTTATTTTTGTTCATTGCTTTTTGTTCCTGTTTAGTAATAAATAAATAATCTAGGCTCTATTATGATTGTGTTTTTATCTTTTAATTAGTGTTTTTGCCAAGTAAAGCCTTTAGGATCTTCTTGGATGATTGTTATTTGATCTTGCTGAAAAAACAGAAAGTATGCGCTCACGAGAATAATTTTCATTTTTAACCAGAGAGCGATAAATACTTATTACAACTGCAGTAGATCAATATACAAATTATTTAGGTCTTCCTAATTTGGTAGAATTTTTGGATTTACAGAAGTATTCGAAACCTACAGATTACTACAGACTGTTCTGTTTTTGACAGATTCTGTTTTCCGTGTGTTGTTTGCTTATTTTGATGAATCTATGGCTAGTATCGGGGGGGTATGAACCATAGAGAAGTTGGAATACAGTTGGTTTAACACCAATATAAATAAAGAATGAGTTCATTACAGTACCTTAAGTGGTGATTTGTTTTCTTATACTAACGGAGCACATGAGATTTTCTGTTGAGTTTTGTGTTGTGAAGTTTTCAAGTTTTTGGGTAAAGATTTGATGGATTTTGGAACAAGGAGTGGCAAGAGCCTAAGCTTGGGGATGCCCAAGGCACCCCAAGGTAAAATCCAAGGACAACCAAAAGCCTAAGCTTGGGGATGCCCCGGAAGACATCCCCTCTTTCATCTTCGTCTATCGGTAACTTTACTTGAGGCTATATTTTTATTGACCACATGATATGTGTTTTTCTTGGAGCATCTTGTATGATTTGAGTCTTTGCTTTTTAGTTTACCACAATCATCCTTGCTGTACACACCTTTTGGTAGAAACACACATGAATCGTAATTTATTAGAATACTCTATGTGCTTCACTTATATCTTTTGAGCTAGATCATTTTGCTCTAGTACTTCACTTATATTTTATTTTTTGAGCATGGTTGTGGAGTTATTTTATAGAAATTATTGATCTCTCATGCTTCACTTATATTATTTTGAGAGTGTTTTAGAACAGCATGGTAATTTTCTTTGGCTACAAAACTAGTCCTAATATAATAGGCATTCAAGATGGGTATGATAAAAACTTTCATATAGACTGCATTGACTACTATGATTCTTAATAGATGTTTTGAGATATAAAGGTGGTAATGTTAGAGTCATGCTAGTTGGGCAATTGTGAAATTGAGAAATACTTGTGTTAAATTTGGAAAGTCCCGTAGCATGCACGTATGGTAAACGTTGTGTGACAAATTTGAAGCACGGGGTGTTCTTTGAGTGCTTTCCTTATGAGTGGCGGTCGGGGACGAGAGATGGTCTTTTCCTACCAATCTATCCCTCTAGGGGCATGCGTAGTATTACTCTGCTTCGAGGGATAATAAACTTTTGCAATAAGTATATGAGTTTTTTATGACTAATGTGAGTCCATGGATATACGCACTCTTACCTTTCCGCAATTTGCTAGCCTCTTCGGTACCGTGCATTTCCCTTTCTCACCTTGAGAGTTGGTGCAAACTTCGCCGGTGCATCCAAACCCCATGATACGATACGCTCTATCACACATAAGCCTCCTTATATCTTCCTCAAAACAGCCACCATACCTACCTATTATGGCATTTCCATAGCCATTCCGAGATATATTTCCATGCAACTTTCCACCGTTCCGTTTATTATGACACGCTCCATCATTATCATATTGATTTGCATGATCATGTAGTTGACATTGTATTTGTGGCAAAGCCACTTTCATAATTCTTTCATACATGTCGCTCTTGATTCATCGCATATCCCGGTACACCGCCGGAGGAATTCACATAGAGTCATATTTTTGTTCTAGTATCGAGTTGTAACATTGAGTTATGAGTAAATAAAAGTGTGATGATCATCATTATTAGAGCATTTCCCCATGTGAGGAAAGAAAAAAAGAGAGGCCAAAGAAGCCCAAATAAAAAGAGAGGCCAAAGAAGCCCAAATAAAGAAATGAGAGAAAAAGAGAGAAGGGACAATGTTACTATCCTTTTTCCACACTTGTGCTTCAAAATAGCACCATGGTCTTCACGATAGAGAGTTTCTTATTTTGTCACTTTCATATACTAGTGGGAGTTTTTCATTATAGAAGTTGGCTTGTATATTCCAATGATGGGCTTCCTCAAAATTCCCTAGGTCTTCGTGAGCAAGCAAGTTGGATGCACACGCACTTAGTTACCTTAGATGAGCTTTCATACACTTATAGCTCTAGTGCATCCGTTGCATGGCAATCCCTATTCCTCGCATAGCCCGTTGATTAGCCGTGTCAATGTGACACTTTATCCTTTTTTGTCTTCTCACATAACCCCCATCATCTTATACTATTCCACCTATAGTGCTATATCCATGGCTTGAGCTCATGTATTGCGGAAGGGTTGAAAAGGCTGGAGCGCGTTAAAAAGTATGAACCAATTGCTCGGCTTGTCATCGGGGTTATGCATGAGGGGAGCATTTTGTGTGACAAAAATGAAACATGGCCAAACTATATGAGTTTGTAGAGATAAGCTTTCTTTGGCTATGTTATTTTGATAAGACATAATTGCTTGGTTAGTATGCTTGAAGTATTACTATTTTTATGTCAATATTAAACTTTTATCTTGAATCTTTTGGATCTAAACAGTCATGCCGCAATAAAGAGAATTACATTGAAAATTATGTTAGGGATCATTCCACATCAAAAATTCTGTTTTTATCATTTACCTACTCAAGGACGAGCAGGAATTAAGCTTGAGGATGCTTGATACGTCTTCAACGTATCTATAATTTTTTATTGTTCCATGCTATTATATTATCTGTTTTGGATGTTTAATGGGCTTTAATATACCTTTTTATATTATTTTTGGGACTAACCTATTAACCGAAAGCACAGTGCAAATTGTTGTTTTTTTTGCCTATTTCAGTGTTTCGCGGAAAAGGAATATCAAACGGAATCCAAACGGAATGAAACCTTCACGACGATCTTTTTTGGAACAAACGTGATCCAGGAGACTTGGAGTGGACGTTACGGAAGCAGCGAGGCGGCCACGAGGTAGGAGGGCGCGCCCCCACCCTCGTGGGCCGCTTGCAGCTCCACCGACCTACTTATTTCACCTATATATACTCTGATACCCTGAAACCTTCGGGGAGAGCCACGAAACGCCTTTTCCACCACCGCAACCTTCTGTACCCGTGAGATCCCATCTTGGGGCCTTTTCCGGCGATCTGTCGGAGGGGAATTCGATCACGGAGGGCTTCTACATCAACACCATAGCCTCTCCGATGATGTGTGAGTAGTTTACCACAGACCTTCGGGTCCATAGTTATTTGCTAGATGGCTTCTTCTCTCTCTTTGGATCTCAATACAAAGTTCTCCTCGATCTTCTTGGAGATCTATTCGATGTAACTCTTTTTGTGGTGTGTTTGCCGAGATCCGATGAATTGTGGTTTTATGAACTTGATTATCTATGAGTATTATTTGATTTTTCTATGAATTCTTATATGCATGATTTGATATCTTTGCAAGTCTCTTCGAATTATCAGTTTGGTTTGGCCTACTAGATTGATCTTTCTTGCAATGGGAGAAGTGCTTAGCTTTGGGTTCAACATTGCGGTGCTCGATCCTAGTGACAGAAAGGGAAACGACACGTATTGTATTGTTGCCATCGAGGATAAAAAGATGGGGTTCATATCATATTGCTTGAGTTTATCCCTCTACATCATGTCATCTTGCCTAAAGCGTTACTCCGTTCTTATGAACTTAATACTCTAGATGCATGCTGGACAGCGGTCGATGTGTGGAGTAATAGTAGTAGATGCAGAATCGTTTCGGTCTACTTGTCATGGATGTGATGCCTATATTCATGATCATTGCCTTAGATATCATCATAACTATGCGCTTTTCTACCAATTTCTCGGAAGTAATTTGTTCACCCACCATAATACATGCTATCTTGAGAGAAGCCACTAGTGTAACCTATGGCCCCCGGGTCTGCTTTACATCATATAAGTTTCCAATCTACAATTCTAGTTTACTATTTATTTTGCAATCTTCATTTTCCAATCTATATCACAAAAATACCAAAAAAAAAATTCTTATTATCTCTATCAGATATCACTCTCGTAAGTGACCGTGAAGGGATTGACAACCCCTTTATCGCGTTGGTTGCGAGGTTCTTGTTTGTTTGTGCAGGTACTAGGGGATTTGCGTGTAGTCTCCTACTGGAGTGATACCTTGGTTCTCAAAAACTGAGAGAAATACTTACACTACTTTGCTGCATCATCCTTTCCTCTTCAAGGGAAAACCAACGCATGCTCAAGAGGTAGCACCCCCACCCCAAATTCCTTGGTCGGTGTCGAGTCTAGTTTTGAAAAACTATTTTCTAAATTACTAACTGTGTTGTGTGGCTTACGGGACCACAACACCTCTGGATGGTATTAGGATATTTTCCGCATCTTTACTCTGGGTTATGAATTCTTTTCTCTTCGGGTTATAGATTTTACTAACTCTAGGTTCCCGTGACAACTTCTTTTCGGAGAGCCACTTATTCCAGATGAACTCTTGATGTATCAAGATATTCGGTAATACTCTCTGATTTGCCAAGAACCTTTTTGAACCTACCGCACATTCACCCTTATGGTCGTATACACATATGAATAATTCCATATGCCCGGCACTCATTTTTGGTGCATGGTCGATTATTAACCCGACCCTGTTAATTTTACACATATTGCCCAGCTCTGAAGATCCGCCACCGTATGTTGCCACAATGATGCAACAGTTTGAGATGAACAGATAATTGATGGGTACTCTAGTGGACCGCCTAGCCAACAACAATGCTCGTCGGGATCCTAGCCCAATCCCACTGCAAGATTTCGTGCGCCTCAACCCATCCATTTTTCGCAGCTCCACTAATCCTATGGATGCTAATGATTGGCTTCGTGACATCCTATCCGAGATGGAATCAACTAATATTGCCCTTGCCAGTTACGTTACCTCTGTGGCATTTCACCTGAAAGGTCCAGCTGCTCAATGGTGGGAAAGCCACATGCGTACGCTGCCTATGGAAATAGTCACCACTTGGCTAGAGTTCCAGACTACCTTCCATGCACGTCACATTCCTCAAGGACTGGCGGACAAAAGGAAGAAGGAATTCTGAAACCTCACTCAAGGCACGATGACTGTGGATGAATACCAGAGGGAATTCCTCAACATGTCTCGTTATGCTGAAGATGACGTCTCCACTCACGCACGCAAACAGGAGAAGTTTTGTGAAGGACTGGATCATGGTTTGAAGCTTGCCCTTAGTCTCCATGAATTCACAGAGTTTGCAACACTTGTCAGCAAATCTATTGAAGCTGAAACTAGTCAGAGTATTCTCGCTACTGGTAACATATAAATATTATGGCATAGTAACACTCCCTTCGTAATGTCTTCTTTAATTCTCCTGGCCGTTGAGCTGTCGTAAAACCTGACTAGTGATTTAGCCAGCTGATGGGATTCCCGGTTGAGACTACTCATAGTGGGTGTAACATAGGTAGTAACATAACGTATCCCAATGCAAATTTGCTTATGTGGGAAGTAGTTAATGAGGAGAGAGGTGCTTAGAGTAACATATGTTACTGTAACATAGCGCTTCCTAAGAATAAATGAGTCTACAAGTTAATAAATGCAATCATCTATATTATTATTTCTTTGTTACTTTGCACTATGAACTGAGTAACATAGGCTAGTGGCATATGCATGATACCGATCTAAGTTACTCCCCACTATGACTAGCCTAACGATAAGACCGACTGATGTATTTGTCCCTTCACTCCTATTGGTTGCCTACCCCTATCAATGATATTGACCAGGTCCTCAATGTTCATGGGTCTGGGCCTATTTGGGCCTCTAGCAAGATTTGGCCTCAAGTCATCGTTGGTAAACCTGGTGAGGAATTACCCTGTCAAACGCCTTTAGTTACTAGCTTGGCGGTTAATGCACTATGACTGTACATGTGTGGTAGTCATGAGTATTCTCTTTTTTTCTTCTTGGATGGATGATTCGGCGGAGGCGTCTGGTGCTGTCCTTCTGGTACCTTGTGTAACCTATGTGTAGACCTTCCTTCAATCCCAATGAAACGGCGCATAATTTTGTTGTGCATTTCGGGAAAAGACTTTGATAACCAGCAAACATCATATTTTTAAGCAATTCCAGCAAACGCCTTTAGAACCGTCAGATCTTGATCGAACATGTGACGATTACTCTGCGCATTGTTACAATTTTTCTACCAGTTTACTACATGACATTTTTTGCTTTAGAGCATGATAAATCCTTACAAACAACATAATAGTTTTATCTGCTTTTGCATGATAATTCTCGGCGTTTGCTGGGAAATCCTAAAATCTGACATCAGTTTTTTAACATTTTCCTTTTGTTAGAATAAAATGCTAATGCAAGATCATAGACGACACACCGAGATATGATATTTGTTAACGAGGTTCACCGATATGGCTACATCCCCGGGGCATGACTACGGGCGCTCCTCCCCAAGATACCGCAATACCAGCCGCCCGGGTGCCGGCACAAGCCGTCGGCTCCCCCGCGTACCTGTTGCTATCAATTCATCATGGGTTACAACGTGTGGTGTCCCTCCGTATATAAGAGGCCTAGGATACAAGTGTCCGACTCCTACACAATTCATACCTAACCACACCAATTACAACTCCAAGTCCACGAAACCCCTTGAGTACATAATATTCGACACAAATATAACAAACTCCACCTTGGCGAATATTCTCCACCACTTAGAAGTCGTCCATGCTCGAACCTCCATGTACTCCGGACTTGGGTTGTCTTCTTTGCATCTTACTCAAAGCTATCCGATGGGCCAAACCCGCCGCCACCGTGAGACTCCACTGCTATTCTTGCAGCTCCACTCCCCATGGCTCCACCTGCAATAGTGCTCCCTTGCAACTTGTAAAGATGTGAAGTCGTCCTCTCCTATCATCACAATCGCCCCATCTTTCATGATTTTCATGGTATTCTTATCCTGGTCAGAACAGAATTCCATATCACCCTCATGAAGAACACCAAACGAAATTAGATTCCTCCTTAGCCCTGGCACATGCCTGACTCCCCAAAGCATCTGCTCAACTCCGTCAAACATCCTGATTTTGATGTCACCTACTCCAGCAACACGATAACATGCGTCATCACCCACATAGGCTAAACCAAGCTCACCAGACTTGTACGAAGTGAACCACTCCCTATTAGGCATTGCATGAAAAGAGCAAGCTGAATCCAACATCCACACTTTAGCTTTTGTTGACCGCCTGTTTGATACTACGAGAACATCACTACTGCTGTCTGAGTCATCACCACGAGTAGCCGCATTAGCACTTGCCCCACCCTACAGTTCTGGGCATTCCCTCTTTACATGTTCCTAGTCCTTGCACCTGTAGCACGGCACCTTTTTCTTCTTTTTCTTCTCCGCCTCTTGTCCCTTCCTGAGCTGATAACCTTTAACTGTCAACCCCAAACCTTGTGTACTCTCCTCTGTAGCATTCTTTTGCTTCCTCAACTCATGTCCAAGCAACGCTGCAGTGATTTGACAGTTGTCTTTCCATGTGTCAATGTAATGACCAAATGCTCATAGGATGGTGGCAACAAAACAAGAAGTAGTGCCTTATCCTCGTCCTCAATCTTCACATCCAGACGTGCTAGATCCGTGACCAATTGATTAAAGGCATTCACATGCTCCACAAGATCCGACACCTCCTGCATCTTCAGCCCATAGAACTTTTGCTTCAAATACAACTTATTGGTCGCCGACTTGGACATATAATGATTTGCCAACTTGTCCCAAATTCCCTTAGGAGTATCTTCGTCCCTGACATGATACATGACCCGATCCGCAAGACAAAGCCGTATGGTAGCGGCCGCCTGCACTTGCATATCCTCCCATGCATCATTGTCAACCTTGGTCGGCTTCGTCTCCTGCAAACCCTTCAAGATTCCCTGCTATGCCAGAATATCCTTGATCTTGTCTTCCATAGACCTAAGTTACCTGTGCCATCGAATTTCTCCAAATCAAACTTGGTGAACCCCGGCGCCATGCCGAGCCGCAATCTAACCATCCTGGTGCCGCCAGTCTTATCGCCCTTTTCCTCTGCGACTTCCTCACGAAAAAGATCACTAGTCCTGTATTCCTGGTCTGAAGCCACGCCGCAGTCCGTGATCTACCAAGAAATCTGACTTGCACCGCCCCTGTCCGCCCTTCAAGAATTACCGTGAATCCTCTCACCGTAACATAGACCGATATCTGTCATAGCCGAATCGCCACCTCTTCCCGAACTTGCAGACTAATTATTTGGTACCTTCGCTGCCTCGCGTTGCCAGCCTTTTATTACCTCTGGGTCAGCCGTCCTTAGCTTTTCCTCTCAGACACGGAAAACCGAGTTCGAGGCTTCCACGACTTGCATTGAGACCCTGATCCGGAGTCCAGAACCAACAGTCATGGACCCAACATGCACGCGCAAAAGATCTCCAGAACCATATACACATCCAACTGTGCACCTACCATGCCCAGGCTAGGCACTAGTCCATCACCATCACGGTTTACGCACTGCCCCAGATAGACGTACATGATTCCTTTCAAAATCCAAACCGAACATGCATGCTTGCTAATCTTCTGGACTCTTCCCTTGCGCGCTGCACGTCCCGCTGAGTCCTACTAACGCACGCAGCCCCGCGCGTCTGTCTCGCGTAGCTGCGCACGTGGAGACCAACTGTCGTACGCATCCGACCGGTCGTCCCGCGTACCCTGCCGTGGCTTTCCTTTCCTCTATCCGCGTCGCCTTGAAAAAACTCGCCGCTGATCTCGACGACAACTTCTGCCATATCTCTTTTCTTGGTTCTCGCCAGCTATTTGTAATAGCCATGTTGCACGTACTCATCTCACGCCAACCCTGCTGAAACAGTTGCCACCTCGCGCATCGTCCATGCACGAGCCGTGCCGTACCCTTCCACCCGCGTCGCTGACACAACCCGTCCGCAGTGCCGCGCCACCGCCCTTGTACAACACAGAGCGCATCATCCCGATGCTCTCACACTCCCATCTATCCGGCCATTGTCGGTGTCAAAACCGGCGGATCACGGGTAGGGGGTCCTGAACTATGCATCTAAGGCGGATGGTAACAGGAGGCGGGGGACACGATGTTTACCCAGGTTCGGGCCCTCTCGATGGAGGTAATACCCTACATCCAGCTTGATTGATCTTAATGATATGAGTATTACAAGAGTTGATCTACCACGAGATCGTAGAGGCTAAACCCTAGAAGCTAGCCTATGTTATGATTGTCTGTTGTCCTACGGACTAAACCCTCCGTTTTATATAGACACCGGAGGGGCTAGGATTACACAGAGTCGGTTACAAGGGAGGAGATCTACACATCCGTATTGCCAAGCTTGCCTTCCACGCCAAGGAGAGTCCCATCCGGACACGGGACGAAGTCTTCAATCTTGTATCTTCATAGTCCAACAGTCCGGCCAAAGGATATAGTCCGGCTGACCGGAGACCCCCTAATCTAGGCCTCCCTCAGTAGCCCCCGAACCAGGCTTCAATGACGATGACTCCGACGCGCAGATTGTCTTCGGCATTGCAAGGCGGGTTCTTCTCCAAATTCTGAATATCTGCTGAGTAGTGTTCGGCTCCCCATAAATGTTACACTTCTTGGCTTCCGCACCCAATAAGGGCTATCTTCCACGTGTCGAGCGAATGCGAGGAGCTAGGGCATTTTTACATTTGCCACCCTAGCCATGTAAGTAAACCGTCTATTAAAGAGACG
This sequence comes from Triticum monococcum, assembly GCA_034509565.1. NCBI lineage: Eukaryota > Viridiplantae > Streptophyta > Magnoliopsida > Poales > Poaceae > Triticum > Triticum monococcum. Next base: position 486,010,226 of record CM067843.1, read on the forward strand.
GGGATTCTTAGATCCAGACCACACCATCCTCCCACGGCGAGTATCCATCGGAGAGCGCTCGGAAAAATCCATTCCAACATGGTCGGCCATCGCAGCTCCTCCTCCCGTTCCCGTGGCCCTAAGCCCGGTGATTGGGAGAAGTGTTCCATCCCGCACAGCCAATTACCAGAGTTACAGACCCAGGGATTTCTCCCTCCAGTGTATATGGTCCCCGTTCGAGCCGGGCTCGCCACCTATAATGGCGGGGAGCAAGCGGAGAGCTTTCCCAATCCCTCCAAGGGGGAGCGGGTATGCCTTGTCCCTTATTTACTAAGGGGACTTCGATTTCCAATCCATCCGTTCCTCCGCGGGCTCCTGGAGTTTTATGGCCTCCAGTTGCATAATTTCACCCCCGCTTCCATATTACACATGGGTTGGTAATGTTGCCCTCTGTGAGCTGTTTCTGGGCTGCGAAGCCCAGTTCGAGCTGTGGAAGAGGTTATTCTATGTTGTTCCCCGTACACAGAAGGGGTCAATATATCAAGTGGGCGGAGCCGAAATATGGCGCATCGCTGGGACCAGATACATGTCCGGTACCCCGAAGAAGACGTCCGAAGACTGGCCTTCGGAGTGGTTTTACATGGAGGACGTCCCCCTTCTAGATCCTATTCGGATGGGTCTTCCCGAGTTCGACAATGCCCCTTTGAAGAAACGCCGAAGCTGGCGCCCACGGAGCCCTCAGGAGGAAGATAACGGAGAAGTCCTTTACCTGATGGGCCAGATAAAAGTGATGGCACAATCAGGACTGACAATAATCGAGGTTATGTCAATATGTATAATGCGGGGGTGCAGCCACTTCAATATCGAGGGCACCCCATGTGGCGCTTTAACGGGAAAGATGATGCCACCCGTTGCGGGCGTAAGGGACCGGACTCCGTTGCTGCTCTAGCAAAAATTCTGTCCGATTTGTTCAAGGGAGAGGGGGAGGAGTTCATCTGTATTAAGCCACGGGATGGATTCTCCATGTACAACCCTCCAAGTTGGGTGAGCTGTCACTTTTTACTCCCAACCTTCCCGCATTCTTTGTCATAAATACTCACCTTGCCATTTCATGGCAGGAACTACGAAAAGCTGTAAGGGAGGTCAACAACCCACCTCCACAACCGGAGGACCCTGACCGGGCCCTCGATCCCGGACTCGAAGAGGATCCGGACATATTTCTGGAGCTGACCGACAGGACATTCTATCAATTTGAGCTGCGATGATGCCATGGTGGCCATAATAGCTGACTATCCTGGGCTACTCCCTGCATCGCATGTAAGAAAAACCGGAGTCCCAACTTCCAAGAAGGATCCCCTTTTATGCACTTCACCTACCGTACACATATGGTATTTTATAGGGAAGGCCCTTGGGACGCCATGCCGAACCCGCAGTGACTCACCAACAAGGGACACCGAAGCCGGGTAGGCCAAAAAGGAAGGTGGCCAGGACTGAGACGCCGGCGCAAAGGTATGATACAGAACCTCGCTCTGTGGTTGTCGTCTTTCTTAAAATATAATGACGTCCATGTTTCCTAGTAGGAAAAACGCTCGCCGAACTATATCCGGAGAGGTTGCCGATCACGCCTCCACCAGTCGAGCTGCAGGGCCGTACATAGAGGCGGAAGCTATCACGGGGCGAACGCCGGATGCTCCTCCTACAGAGGATGCGGACAGACTATCCGCTACAAATTCCGAAGTGGAGAGCGCCATGAATCACAAGTGTCACCAGGACGTACTCCGTGACGCTTGTTTCTCCCAAGAGGCGTTCGATGCCTTCAACTCAGGAGACGGGTACATCCGTGCTGCTCAAAACGGTCTTGCCAGAGCCACGGACCAGTATGTAAAGGACATACGGGTAAGAAAAGCTGACGACTATATATATCAGTAGCCCCTGAGAGTTGAAATAGTTGACACAACTGATTTAAGGATCATTATTTGTGTAGGTTCTTATAGAGAAGAATACCAAATTGTCTCAAGAGTTTGAAGAGTTCAAAGCCCAGCTACGGGCCATGGTTGCCGCGTTGAAGGAGTCCGAGAAGGCCCCCTCTGGTAACACTTGTTTCCTTGCAAAGAATGACACGTACCAGATGTTGGGGAACGTAGCAGAAATTCAAAATTTTCCTACGTGTCACCAAGATCTATCTATGGAGAGACTAGCAACGAGGGGAAGGAGAGTGCATCTACATACCCTTGTAGATCGCTAAGCAGAAGCGTTCAAGTGAACGGGGTTGATGGAGTCATACTCGTCGTGATCCAAATCACCGATGATCCTAGTGCCGAACGGACGACACCTCCGTGTTCAACACACGTACAGCCCGGTGACGTCTCCTACGCCTTGATCCAGCAAGGGGAGAAGGAGAGGTTGAGAAAGACTCCATCCAGCAGCAGCACAACGGCGTGGTGGTGGTGGAGGAGCGTGGCAATCCTGCAGGGCTTCGCCAAGCACCATGGGAGAGGAGAAGGACTTGGGAGAGGGGAGGGGCTGCACCAAAGGCAAAGGTAAGAATTCCTCCATCTCCCCCACTATATATAGGGGGGCCAAGGGGGGCGCCAGCCCTAGGAGATCCAATCTCCTAGGGGGGCGGCCTAGGGAGGAATCCCTCCTCCCCAAGGCACCTAGGAGGTGCCTTCCCCTTCTAGGACTCTTCCTTTAGGGTTTCCCCCACACTAGGCGCATGGGCCATAGGGGAAAGTGGCGCACCAGCCCACTTTGGGCTGGATCCCTTCCCACTTCAGCCCATGGGACCCTCCGGGATAGGTGGCCCCTCCCGGTGGTCCCGGTACAATACTGATGACCCCGAAACTTGTCCCGATGGCCGAAATAGGACTTCCTATATATAAATCTTTACCTCCGGACCATTCTGGAACTCCTCGTGACGTCCGGGATCTCATCCGAGACTCCGAACAACATTCGGTAACCACATACAAACTTCCTTTATAACCCTAGCGTCATCGAACCTTAAGTGTGTAGACCCTACAGGTTCGGGAACCATGCAGACATGACCGAGATGTTCTCCGGTCAATAACCAACAGCGGGATCTGGATACCCATGTTGGCTCCCACATGTTCCACGATGATCTCATTGGATGAACCACGATGTCAAGTACTTAATCAATCCCGTATACAATTCCCTTTGTCTATCGGTACGATACTTGCCCGATATTCGATCGTCGGTATCCCGATACCTTGTTCAATCTCGTTACTGGCAAGTCTCTTTACTCGTTCCATAACACATCATCTCGTGATCAACTCCTTGATCACATTGTGCACATTATGATGATGTCCTACCGAGTGGGCCCAGAGATACCTCTCCGTCACACGGAGTGACAAATCCCAGTCTCGATTCGTGCCAACCCAACAGACACTTTTGGAGATACCCGTAGTGCACCTTTATAGTCACCCAGTTACGTTGTGACGTTTCGCACACCCCAAAGCACTCCTACGGTATCCGGGAGCTGCACAATCTCATGGTCTAAGGAAATGATACTTGACATTAGAAAAGCTTTAGCGAACGAACTACACGATCTTGTGCTAGGCTTAGGATTGGGTCTTGTCCATCACATCATTCTCCTAATGATGTGATCCCGTTATCAATGACATCCAATGTCCATGGTCAGGAAACCGTAACCATCTATTGATCAACGAGCTAGTCAACTAGAGGCTTACTAGGGACATGGTGTTGTTTATGTATCCACACATGTATCTGAGTTTCCTATCAATACAATTCTAGCATGGATAATAAATGATTATCATGAACAAGGAAATATAATAATAATCAATTTATTATTGCCTCTAGGGCATATTTCCAACAGTCTCCCACTTGCACTACAGTCAATAATCTAGTTCACATCGCCATGTGATTAACACTCACGGGTCACATCGCCATGTGACCAACATCCAAAGAGTTTACTAGAGTCAATAATCTAGTTGACATCACTATGTGATTAACACTCAATGAGTTCTGGGTTTGATCATGTTATGCTTGTGAGAGAGGTTTTAGTCAATGGGTCTGCAACATTCAGATCCGTATGTACTTCGCAAATCTCTATGTCATCTCCTAGATACAGCTACCATGTTCTATTTGGAGCTATTCCAAATAACTTTTCTACTTGGAGCTATACTAAATTGTCGCTCCATTATACGTATCCGGTATCTCTACTCAGAGCTATCCGGATAGGTGTTAATCTTGCATCGATGTAACCCTTTACGACGAACTCTTTTACCACCTCCATAATCAAGAAAATTCCTTAGTCCTCTAATTACTAAGGATAACTTTGACTGCTGTCCTGTGATCCATTCTTGGATCACTCTTGTACCCCTTGATTGACTCATGGCAAGGCACACTTCAGGTGCGGTACACAGCATAGCATACTATAGAGCCTACGTCTTAAGCATAGGGGACGACCTTCGTCCTTTCTCTCTATTCTGCCATGGTCGAGCTTTAAGTCTTAACTTCATACCTTACAACTCAGGCAAGAACTCCTTCTTTGACTGATCCATCTTGAACACCTTCAAGATCATGTCAAGGTATGTGCTCAATGCTCAAATAGCTTAATCCAGGCTTTCCATTGAAAAACACTTTCCAAATAACCCTATATGCTTTCCAGAAATTCTATGTCTTTTCTGATCAACAATATGTCAACAACATATACTTATCAGAAATTCTATAGTGCTCCCACTCACTTCTTTGGAAATACAAGTTTCTCATAAACTTTGTATACACCAAAAATCTTTGATCATCTCATCAAAGCATACATTCCAACTCCGAAATGCTTACTCCAGTCCTTAGAAGGATAGCTGGAGCTTTACACACTTGTTAGCATCTTTCAGGATTGACAAAACCTTCCGATTGTATCGCATACAACCTTTCCTCAAGAAAAATTGTCGAGGAAACAATGTTTTGACATCCTATCTGCAAGATTTCATAAATAATGCAGTAATCGCTAATATAATTCCAACAGACTCTTAGCATCGCTACGAGTGAGAAAAGTCTCATCATAGTCAACTCCTTGAACTTGTCGGAAAACATCTTAATGACAAGTCGAGCTTTCTTAATGGTGATACTTACCATCATTGTCCGTCTTCCTTTTAAAATCCATATGTACCTAACAGCCTTACGACCATCAAGTAGTTCTTCCAAAGTCTACACTTTGTTTTCATATATGGATCCTCTCTCGGATTATATGGCCTCGAGCCATTTATCGGAATCCGGGCCCACAATCGCTTCTCCATAGCTTGTAGGTTCATTGTTGTCTAGCAACATGACTTCCAAGACAGGATTACGTACCACTCTGAAGTAGTACGCATCCTTGTCATCCTACGATGTTTGGTAGAGACTTGATCTGAAGTTTCATGATCACTATCATAAGCTTCCACTTCAATTGGTGTAGGTGCCACAGGAACAACTTCCTGTGCCCTGCCACACACTAGTTGAAGAGACGGTTTAATAACCTCATCAAGTCTCCACCATCCTCCCACTCAATTCTTTCGAGAGAAACTTTTCCTCAAGAAAGGACCCGATTCTAGAAACAATCCCTTATTGCTTTCGGATCTAAGACAGGAGGTATACCCAACTGTTTTGGGTGTCTTATGAAGATGCATTTATCCGCTTTGGGTTCGAGCTTATCAACCTGAAACTTTTCACATAAGCGTCGCAGCCCCAAACTTTTAAGAAATGACAGCTTAGGTTTCTCTAAACCATAGTTCATACGGTGTCATCTCATCGGAATTACGTGGTGCCCTATTTAAAGTGAATGTGGTTGTCTCTAATGCCTAACCCATAAACTATCATGGTAATTCGATAAGAGACATCATGGTATGCATCATATCCAATAGGGTGCAGTTATGATGTACGGACACACCATCACACCATGGTGTTCCTGGCTGTATTGGTTGTGAAACAATTTCCATAATGTCTTAATTCTGTGCCAAACTTGTAATTCAGATATTCATCTCTATGATCATATCATAGACATTATATCCTCTTGTCACGACGATGTTCAACTTCACTCTGAAATTACTTGAACCTTTCAATAATTCAGACTCGTGATTTATCAAGTAAATATACTCAACATCTACTCAAATCATCTGTGAAGTAAGAACATAATGATATCCACTACATGCCTCAGCACTCATTGGACTGCACACATCAAAATGTATTACTTCCAACTAGTTGCGTTCCATTTTACTGAAAACGAGGCTTTCAGTCATCTTGCCCATGTGGTATGATTTGCATGTCTCAAGTGATTCAAAAATCAAGTGAGTCCAAACGGTCCATTTGCACGGAGTTTCTTCATGCATATACACCAATAGACATGGTTCGCATGTCTCAAACTTTTCAAAAACGAGTGAGCCCAAAGATCCATCAACATGGAGCTTCTTCATGCGTTTTATACCGATATTACTTACGTGGCAGTGCCACAAGTAGGTGGTACTATCATTACTATCCTATATCTTTGGCATGAACATGTGTATCACTACGATCGAGATTCAATAAACCATTCATTTTAGGTGCAAGACCATTGAAGGTATTATTCAAATAAACAGAGCAACCATTATTCTCCTTAAATGAATAACCGTATTGCCATAGACATAATCCAATCACGTCTATGCTCAACGCAAACACCAAATAACAATTATTTAGGTTTAACACCAATCTCGATGGTAGAGGGAGCGTGCGATGCTTGATCATATCAACATTGGAAACACTTCCAACACATATTGTCAGCTCACCTTTAGCTAGTCTCCGTTTATTCCGTAGCTTTTATTTCAAGTTACTAACACTTAGCAACCGAACCAGTATCTAATACCCTGGTGCTACTAGGAGTACTAGTAAAGTGTTGGGGAACGTTGCAGAAAACAAAAAATTTCCTACTCGTTTCACCAAGATCATCTAGGAGTTCATCTAGCAACGAGTCACGAGATGCATCTACATACCTTTGTAGATCGCGTGCGGAAGCGTTCGTTAGAACGAGGTTGAAGTAGTCGTACACAACGTGATCCAAATCACTGATGACCAGCGCCGAACGGACGGCACCTCCGTGTTCAACACACGTACGGGACGGGAGACGTCTCCTCCTTCTTGATCCAGCAAGGGGGGAAGGAGAGGTTGATGATGATCCAGCAGCACGACGGCGTGGTGGTGGATGCAGGGCGTCACGACAGCAGGGCTTCGCCGTGTACTACGAGAGAGGGAGAAGTAACAGGGAGAGAGGGAAGCACCAAAAGCGTGGGGATCAAGTCCCTCCTCTCCCCCACTATATATAGGGGTGCCAAGGGGGGGGCGCCGGCCCTGGTAGATGGCATCTACCAGGGGGGGCGGCGGCCAGGGGTGGGGGGCTTGCCCCCCCAAGCAAGGGGGCGCCCCCCTTAGGGTTCCCCCCCAACCCTAGGCGCATGGGCCCTTGGGGGGGTGGCACCCCAGCCCACTAAGGGCTGGGTTCCCCCCTATTTCAGCCCATGGGGCCCTCCGGGATAGGTGGCCCCACCCGGTGGACCCCCGGGACCCTTCCGGTGGTCCCGGTACAATACCTGGTACCCCGAAACTTGTCCCGATGGCCGAAACTGCACATCCTATATATAATTCTTTACCTCCGGACCATTCCGGAACTCCTCGTGACGTCCTGGATCTCATCCGGGACCCCGAACAACATTCGGGTTACTGCATATACTTATCTTCACAACCCTAGCGTCACCGAACCTTAAGTGTGTAGACCCTACGGGTTCGGGAGAAAAGCAGACATGACCGAGACGACTCTCCGGTCAATAACCAACAGCGGGATCTGGATACCCATGTTGGCTCCCACATGCTCCACGATGATCTCATCGGATGAACCACGATGTCGAGGATTCAATCAACCCCGTATGCAATTCCCTTTGTCAATCGATATATTACTTGCCCGAGATTCGATCGTCGGTATCCCAATACCTCGTTCAATCTCGTTACCGGCAAGTCACTTTACTCGTACCGTAATGCATGATCCCGTGACCAGACACTTGGTCACTTTGAGCTCATTATGATGATGCGTTACCGAGTGGGCCCAGTGATACCTCTCCGTCATACGGAGTGACAAATCCCAGTCTTGATCCGTGTCAACCCAACAGACACTTTCGGAGATACCCGTAGTACACCTTTATAGTCACCCAGTTACGTTGTGACGTTTGGTACACCCAAAGCACTCCTACGGTATCCGGGAGTTACACGATCTCATGGTCTAAGGAAAAGATACTTGACATTGCAAAACTCTAGCAAACGAACTATACGATCTTTATGCTATGTTTAGGATTGGGTCTTGTCCATCACATCATTCTCCTAATGATGTGATCTCGTTATCAATGACATCTTATGTCCATAGCCAGGAAACCATGACTATCTGTTGATTAACGAGCTAGTCAACTAGAGGCTCACTAGGGACATGTTGGTGTCTGTTATTCACACAAGTACTACGATTTCCGGATAATACAATTATAGCATGAATAAAGACAGTTATCATGAACAAGGAAATATAATAATAATGCTTTTATTATTGCCTCTAGGGCATATTTCCAACATAAAGTACACATCAACACAATTTATATCCAATATACTTCTATCGACCTTGCCAGCCTTCTAATCTACCAAGTATCTAGGGTAATTCTGCTCCAGTGGTTGTTCCCCTTCTTACAGAAGCACTTAGTCTCGCGTTTGGGTTCAACCTTGGGTCTCTTCACTAGAGCAGCAGCTGAATTGCCGTTTCATGAAGTATCCCTTCTTGCCCTTGCCCTTCTTGAAACTAGTGGTTTCACCAACCATCAACAATTGATGCTCCTTCTTGATTTCTACTTTGGTGTCAAACATCGCGAATATCTCAAGGATCATCATATATGTCCCTGATATATTATAGTTCATCATGAAGCTCTAGCAGCTTGGTGGTAATGACTTTGGAGAAAACATCACTATCTCATCTGGAAGATCAACTCCCACTCGATTCAAATGATTGTTGTACTCAGACAATCTGAGCACAAGCTCAAAAATTGAGCTTTTCTCCTTAGTTGGTAGGCTAAGAAAATCGTCGGAGCTCTTATACCTCTTGACGTGGGCACGAGCCTGAAATCCCAATTTCAGCCCTCGAAACATCTCATATGTTTCGCGACGTTTCAAAACGTCTTCGGTGCCTCAATTCTAAACCGTTTAACTAAACTATCACGTAGTTATCAAAATGTGTATGTCAGATGTTTGCAACATCCACAGACGACGTTCGAGGTTCAGCACACTGAGCGGTGCATTAAGGACATAAGCCTTCTATGAAGCAATGAGGATAATCCTCAGTTTACGGACCTAGTCCGCACAATTGCTACTATCAACTTTCAACTAAATTTTCTCTACGAACATATCTAAACAGTAGAACTGAAGCACGAGCTACGACATAATTTGCAAAATCCTTTTGACTATGTTCAGGATAATTAAGTTCATCTTATGAACTCCCACTCAGATAGACATCCCTCTAGTCATCTAAGTGATTACATGATCCGAGTCAACTAGGCCGTGTCCGATCATCACGTGAGATGGACTAGTCAACATCGGTGAACATCTTCATGTTGATCGTATCTACCATACGACTCATGCTCAACCTTTCGGTCTTCTGTGTTCCGAGGCCATGTCTGTACACATGCTAGGCTCGTCAAGTCAACCTAAGTGTTTCGCATGTGTAAATCTGTCTTACACCCGTTGTATGTGAACGTTAGGATCAAACACTCGATCATCACGTGGTGCTTTGAAACAACGAACTGTCGCAACGGTGCACAGTTAGGGGGAACACTTTCTTGAAATTTTAATGAGGGATCATCTTATTTACTACCGTCGTTCTAAGCAAATAAGATGTATAAACATGGTAAACATCACATGCAATCAAATAGTGACATGATATGGCCAATATCACTTTGCTCCTTTTGATCTCCATTTTCGGGGCTCCATGATCATCATCGTCACCGGCATGACACCATGATCTCCATCATCATGATCTCCATCATCGTGTCTTCATGAAGTTGTCTCGCCAACTATTACTTCTACTACTACAGCTAACGGTTAGCAATAAAGTAAAGTAATTACATGACGTTTATGTGGACACGCAGGTCATAAATTAAGACAACTCCTATGGCTCCTGCCGGTTGTCATACTCATCGACATGCAAGTCATGATTCCTATTACAAGAACATGATCAATCTCATACATCACATATATCATTCATCACATCCTTTTGGCCATATCACATCACATGGCATACCCTGCAAAAACAAGTTAGACGTCCTCTAATTGTTGTTTGCATGTTTTACGTGGCTGCAATGGGTTTCTAGCAAGAACGTTTCTTACCTACGCATAACCACAACGTGATATGCCAATTGCTATTTACCCTTCATAAGGACCCTGTTCATCGAATCCGATCCGACTAAAGTGGGAGAGACAGACACCCGCCAGCCACCTTATGCAACTAGTGCATGTTTGTCGGTGGAACCGGTCTCACGTAAGCGTACGTGTAAGGTTGGTCCGGGCCGCTTCATCCCACAATGCCGCCGAATCAAGATTGGACTAGTAACGGTAAGCATATTGAACAAAATCAACGCCCACAACTACTTTGTGTTCCACTCGTGCATAGAATCTACGCAATAGACCTAGCTCTGATACCACTGTTGGGGAACGTAGCAGAAATTCAAAATTTTCCTACGTGTCACCAAGATCTATCTATGGAGAGACTAGCAACGAGGGGAAGGAGAGTGCATCTACATACCCTTGTAGATCGCTAAGCGGAAGCGTTCAAGTGAACGGGGTTGATGGAGTCGTACTCGTCGTGATCCAAATCACCGATGATCCTAGTGCCGAACGGACGGCACCTCCGTGTTCAACACACGTACAGCCCGGTGACGTCTCCTACGCCTTGATCCAGCAAGGGGAGAAGGAGAGGTTGAGGAAGACTCCATCCAGCAGCAGCACAACGGCGTGGTGGTGGTGGAGGAGCGTGGCAATCCTGCAGGGCTTCGCCAAGCACCATGGGAGAGGAGAAGGACTTGGGAGAGGGGAGGGGCTGCACCAAAGGCAAAGGTAAGAAGTCCTCCATATCCCCCACTATATATAGGGGGGCCAAGGGGGGGGGCAGCCCTAGGAGATCCAATCTCCTAGGGGGGCGGCGGCCTAGGGAGGAATCCCTCCTCCCCAAGGCACCTAGGAGGTGCCTTCCCCTTCTAGGACTCTTCCTTTAGGGTTTCCCCCACACTAGGCGCATGGGCCATAGAGGAAAGTGGTGCCCCAGCCCACTTTGGGCTGGATCCCTTCCCACTTCAGCCCATGGGACCCTCCGGGATAGGTGGCCCCACCCGGTGGGCCCCCGGGACCCTTCCGATGGTCCCGGTACAATACCGATGACCCCGAAACTTGTCCCGATGGCCGAAATAGGACTTCCTATATATAAATATTTACCTCCGGACCATTCCGGAACTCCTCGTGACATCCGGGATCTCATCCGGGACTCCTAACAACATTCGGTAACCACATACAAACTTCCTTTATAACCCTAGCGTCATCGAACCTTAAGTGTGTAGACCCTACGGGTTCGGGAACCATGCAGACATGACCGAGACGTTCTCCGGTCAATAACCAACAGCGGGATCTGGATACCCATGTTGGCTCCCACATGTTCCACGATGATCTCATCGGATGAACCACGATGTCAAGGACTTAATCAATCCCGTATACAATTCCCTTTGTCTATCGGTACGATACTTGCCCGAGATTCGATCGTCGGTATCCCGATACCTTGTTCAATCTCGTTACCGGCAAGTCTCTTTACTCGTTCCGTAACACATCATCCCGTGATCAACTCCTTGATCACATTGTGCACATTATGATGATTTCCTACCGAGTGGGCCCAGAGATACCTCTCCGTCACACGGAGTGACAAATCCCAGTCTCGATTTGTGCCAACCCAACAGACACTTTCGGAGATACCCGTAGTGCACCTTTATAGTCACCCAGTTACGTTGTGACGTTTGGCACACCCAAAGCACTCCTACGGTATCCGGGAGCTGCACAATCTCATGGTCTAAGGAAATGATACTTGACATTAGAAAAGCTTTAGCGAACGAACTACACGATCTTGTGTTAGGCTTAGGATTGGGTCTTGTCCATCACATCATTCTCCTAATGATGTGATCCCGTTATCAATGACATCCAATGTCCATGGTCAGGAAACCGTAACCATCTATTGATCAACGAGCTAGTCAACTAGAGGCTTACTAGGGACATGGTGTTGTTTATGTATCCACACATGTATCTGAGTTTCCTATCAATACAATTCTAGCATGGATAATAAACGATTATCATGAACAAGGAAATATAATAATAATCAATTTATTATTGCCTCTAGGGCATATTTCCAACACCAGATAGTATACGGCATGGATGCAAATCTAACAATAGATGTTGCAGATGACTCCGAAGTGAATCCCGAGGTCGTGCCGGAGAATGCGCGACGTGCTAATCGACATCCAAATGCTGGCGAGCGCATGTTTACGCGGGTCAGGCAGGAGAAAAATAATCTCCAGGACGCCAATATCAAGCTGGGCGTGGAACTGAAAGATGTCCGAGCCCAGCTTGCGGACTCCGTGAAGGAGAATAAGCGGCTTCGACGCGGCATTTTCAGTAAGTGCTTGAACGAACTTTTGAAAGAGTTCGGCGAAGAAGCCGGCTAACGGAGTTATGTTTGCAGGTATGCTGACGGGTCGTCCCGCGGAGGAGATACCCGGGTCTGCGGGTGATCTTCTACCAGAGCTCTCACAACTACATGAACAAGTTCGGCAGGTGATGCAGGGTATTGCGCAAGCCTTGTGGCCATCCGCCTCCCCGCCAGGAGGCATGGGGGAGCTTATAGAGAAGCTCAAGGGAGCGCGGCGGTGCTTCCGATTATGGAAGATATCAGCCTGCCGACAAGGTGCAAGGGAAGCCTGGGCCATGGTGAAGACGTGATATACCAAAGCTGACCCAAACCACATGGCCGAGGTCGGACCTGTGGGGCCCGATGGGAAAGAGATCCCCGTCAGTTTGGTGTACGACCAAGAAGAATTAGCCGCAAAGTATTCCCAACAAGATTGTAGGCTAGACAACCTGTTGGATGGTATAGAAGAAGAATTTAGTCAGTCTTAGTGACTGTGTACTTTAAGTGATATATGTAATGTCCCTAGCTGGATTGTAAATCATTTCTCATGGCGGACCTTTTCGCTTTGACCTCTGGACCCGATAGTCTGGAGTGTATCCGAATACCCGCTCGGTTATGTAAAAACCGGGGTATGAGTGGAGACCAGGCGTAGGGGTCATAAGTGCTTGAACAGACAAGTACCCAACTAGCTATGTTATATTATATGGATAGTAAGAAACATCTTCCATGGAGAATAGTTCCGTTAAGGGTTCCTTTCCCTGGGTACGCATGCCCTAATGTGCATGTCCGAACTGCGAAAAGAGACGCATGCTATAAACATCTGGGGGCATGTATCAAAATAAATGAAAGTCATCTTTTGTTCACCGACTGAATATTCCCTTAAGAACGCTAGCTTTCGGCTTCACCCAGTCTGAGGTACACATCCGGCTGACCCGGCAGTAACAATCGCAGAGGTGCTCCCCTTATGCCCTAGCCGAATTAACGGGAACGTAGGGCATAAATACAAGAGCCAGGCAACCTAGCTTGGCCAAAACTTAAGTCATATCGATGCATATAATGGCGAAAAAGGTACATGTGGAAGAATAACACATGTGTGGGGCATAAAGCCCAGAGAAATAGTTATATTAAGCTTCTGTATAAGAAGCCCCCAGGTATAATGAGCGCGGTTAGCATGTCAAGATTGTGTAGTCAAGACACAAGTTAGCCTTTTAAGGCCTTGAGGAGAAGAAAAAAGAAGAAAGAGAGAAAAGACAGATAACGGATATGCAAAAAATTGACGGGGGTAAGGAGACGAACATGGAGTCCGGCTCTAGGCGTAGAATCTTCGGAGTCTGGCTGCGTTCCATGGGTTTGGCTCGAGTCGATTGTCCGATGCATCCCACAGACGGTACGCTCCACCGGTCAGAACCTGGTCAATAATGAAGGGACCTTCCCATTTGGGCTTGAGCTTGTTCTTTTTCTTCTCCGGCAGGCGTAGAACTAGTTCGCCAACGTTATAGGTTTTGGCCCGTACTTCTCTGCTTTGATACTTTCGAGCCTGTTGCTGATAGAATGCGGAACGGGCTTTTGCAACGTCGCACTCCTCCTCCAGGGTGTCCAAACTGTCCTGCCGATCGAGCTCGGCCACTTTTTCTTCGTACATGCACACTCGAGGTGAGTCAGGAATTATGTCGCAAGGCAGAACCACCTCTGCGCCGTACACCATAAAAAATGGTGTGTATCCGGTAGTGCGATTCGGTGTGGTCCGCAGCCCCCATAGTACGGAGTCGAGCTCCTCTACCCAGTGCGTGTTTGATTCCTTTAAGGACCGCACTAATCTAGGTTTGATGCCGCTCATGATAAGACCATTTGCTCGCTCGACTTGATCGTTAGTTTGCGGGTGATAGACAGAAGCATAATCAAGCTTGATGCCCATGTTGTTGCACCAAAGTTTTACCTCGTCGGCTGTAAAGTTCGTGCCATTGTCAGTGATGATGCTGTGGGGGATGCCATAATGGTGTACAACCCCAGATATGAAGTCTATCACCGGTCTGGATTCAGCCATTTTAACGGGTTTGGCTTCTATCCATTTGGTGAATTTATCCACCATGACCAGTAAGTATTTTTTTCTTATGGGTTCCCCCTTTGAGGGGTCCGACCATATCAAGCCCCCGGACCACAAAGGGCCAAGTAATGGTGATTGTTTGGAGAGCGGTAGGCGGCATATGGCTTTGGTTTGCAAAAAGCTGGCAACCGACGCAACATTGGACCAGATCCTGTGCATCTGCTCGGGCCGTCGGTCAATAGAAACCTGCACGGAAGGCCTTGCTTACAAGGGCCCGGGCTGCGGCGTGGTGGCCGCCGAGTCCAGCATGGATTTCTGCCAAAATCTTCCGTCCTTCCTCTTCGGAGATGCACATTTGAAGGACTCCGGTAGTGTTTTTCTTATAAAGCTCTCCCTCGTGGACCTTGTAGGCTTTAGATCACCGCACTATGTAGCGTGCCTCATTTTGGTCCTCGGGTAGTTCCTTCCTGGTTAGGTAGGCCAGGAATGGCTCTGTCCACGGGGCGATGACGGCCATTATCACGTGGGTTGAAGGTGTTATTTCGATGGCAGAGCCTCCGATTGTGTCAGAGTGTTCGGTATCCGGTGTTGCGGCCGGGTCCGGACTATTGTTACCGGTGTCCCCTTCCCATACCACGGATGGCTTAAACAGCCTTTCCAAGAAGATGTTAGGTGGGACAGGATCGTGCTTAGCGCCGATACGGGCGAGGATATCCGTCGCCTGATTGTTTTCCTGAGCCACTTGGTGGAATTCAAGCCCCTCGAACCGAGCTGACATTTTGAGGACGGCGTTGCAATATGCCGCCATTTTCGGATCCTTGGCATCGAAGTCTCCATTTATTTGAGATATTGCAAGGTTCGAGTCCCCATGCACCTCCAGGCTTTGAATGCCCATGGAAACTACCATCTGGAGACCATGTAATAGGGCCTCGTATTCGGCTGCGTTGTTGGAGTCTGTGTATAGTATTTGGAGTACGTATTAGACTGTATCTCCGGTGGGGGGCGTCAGGACGACGCCAGCCCCCAGACCAACCAGCATTTTAGAGCCGTCAAAGTGCATGATCCAATTGGAGTACGCGCCGTACTCTTTAGGGAGTTCGGCTTCTGTCCACTCGGCAACGAAATCGGCCAGTACTTGCGACTTAATGGCTCTCCATGGTCTATATGTTATGTCGAACGGGAGGAGCCCGATAGCCCATTTGGCAATCTGGCACGTGGCATCGCGGTTGTTTATTATGTCGTTGAGTGGTACTTCTAAGGCCATCGTAATTGAACACTCTTGAAAGTAGTGCCGTAATTTCCGGGATGCCATGAATACCGCGTATGCTATCTTTTGATAATGTGGGTACCGTGATTTGCATGGAGTGAGGATAGTGGATACATAATATACTTGGGGAATTTATGTCCGTCCGTCTCTCGTTCGACGACGAGCACTGCGCTTACAACTTGGTGAGTTGCCGCTATATATAACAGCATTGGTTCGCCAACCTTTGGCACGGCCAAGATTGGGTTGGTGGCCAGGATGGCTTTTATTTCTTCCAATCCGGCCGTGGATGCATCCATCCACTCGAAGTGTTCGGTGCACCGAAGAAGGCGATAAAGGGGGAGTCCCTTTTATCCTATTCGGGAGATAAAGCGGCTTAATGCCGCCACACATCCAGTTAACTTCTGGATTTGCTTGAGGTCAGTTGGGACAGCCAACTGCGACAGAGCTCGGATTTCAGCCGGATTTGCTTCAATTCCTCTACTGGAGACGATGAAGCCTGATACGTCTCCAATGTATCTATAATTTTTTATTGCTCCATGCTATATTATCTTCTGTTTTCGATGTTTATGGCTTTATTATACACTTTTATATTATTTTTGGGACTAACCTGTTAACCCAGAGCCCAATGCCAGTTTCTGTTTTTTCCTTGTTTTAGAGTATCGCATAAAAGGAAAATCAAACGGAGTCCAATTGACCTGAAAATTCACGGAACTTATTTTTGGAAGGAAAGCAACCCGGGAGACTTGGAGTCCATGCCAAGGAAGCTTCAAGGAAGCCACGAGGTAGGGGGCGCACCCACCCCCCTGGGCGCGCCCTCTACCCTCGTGGGCCCCTCGTGGCTCCCCTGTTGTACTTCTTCCGCCTATATATCCCCATATACCCTAAAACGATCGGGGAGCACAATAGATCGGGAGTTCCGCCGCCAGAAGCCTCCGTAGCCACCGAAAGCCAATCTAGACCCGTTCCGACACCCTGCCGGAGGGGGCAATCCCTCTCCGGTGGCCATCTTCATCATCCCGGTGCTCTCCATGACAACGAGGGAGTAGTTCTCCCTCGGGGCTGAGGGTATGTACCAGTAGCTATGTGTTAGATCTCTCTCTCTCTCTCTCGTGTTCTTGAGGTGATACGATCTTGATGTATTGCGAGCTTTGCTATTATATTTGGATCATATGATGTTTCTCCCCCCCTACTCTCTTGTAATGGACTGCGTTTCCCCTTTGAAGTTATCTTATCGGATTGAGTCTTTAAAGATTTGAGAACACTTCATGTATGTCTTGCCGTGCGTATCTATGGTGACAATGGGATATCACGTGATTCACTTGATGTATGTTTTGGTGATCAACTTGCGGGTTCCGCCCATGAACCTATGCATAGGGGTTGGCACACGTTTTCGTCGTGATTCTCCGGTAGTAACTTTGGGGCACTCTTTGAGGTTCTATGTGTTGGTTGAATAAATGAATCTGAGATTATGTGATGCATATCGTATAATCATACCCAAGGATACTTGAGGTGACATTGGAGTATCTAGGTGACATTAGGGTTTTGGTTGATTTGTGTCTTAAGGTGTTATTCTAGTACGAACTCTAGGGCTGTTTGTGACACTTATAGGAATAGCCCAACGGATTGATTGGAAAGAATAACTTTGAGGTGGTTTCGTACCCTACCATAATCTCTTCGTTTGTTCTCCACTATTAGTGACTTTGGAGTGACTCTTTGTTGCATGTTGAGGGATAGTTATGTGATCCAATTATGTTATTATTGTTGAGAGGACTTGCACTAGTGAAAGTATGAACCCTAGGCCTTGTTTCCTAGCATTGCAATACCGTTTACGCTCACTTTTATCATTAGTTACCTTGCTGTTTTTATATTTTTCAGATTACAAAAACCTTTATCCACCATCCATATACCACTTGTATCACCATCTCTTCGCCGAACTAGTGCACCTATACAATTTACCATTGTATTGGGTGTGTTGGGGACACAAGATACTCTTTGTTATTTGGCTGCAGGGTTGCTTGAGAGAGACCATCTTCATCCTACGCCTCCTACGGATTGATAAACCTTAGGTCATCCACTTGAGGGAAATTTTCTACTGTCCTACAAACCTCTGCACTTGGAGGCCCAACAATGTCTACAAGAAGAAGGTTGTGTAGTAGACATCAAGCTCTTTTCTGGAGCCATTGCCGGGGAGGTGAGCGCTTGAAGGTATATCTTTAGATCTTGCAGTCGAATCTTTTTGTTTCTTGTTTTATCACTAGTTTAGTTTATAAAAGAAAATAACAAAAAAATGGAATTGAGTTTGTCTCATACGCTTCATCTTTTTAATATATTTCGTGAGTATGATGGAAAGGAAAATTGTGACAAAGTGTTAGAAGAAGAATGCATTAAAATGTTTGGCACTAAATCTTTGAATGATGAGCATGATTGCAATGTTGTTAGTATGAACTCCTTGAATATCCATAGTACTAATGATGATTGCACTAGTTATGATGAAAATGTCTCCTATAAACATGTCAATTTTTGTGGAGTGCATTGGGTTTGCAAGTATACACCAAATAGGGAAGATAGATATTGCAAGATGTATAAGCATTTAGAAACTAAATGGTTGCAAGAAAGGCTAGAAGTTTGTGCTGAAAATTTAAATTTCCTTAGCCGTACTTGTGAACTTTGCAATGAACATGATCATTTCAGTACCCAATGCAAATTGTTTCATGAACGTATCGTGTCCAAAAATTGTGATGACTTGATTTCCCTTGCACGCCATAATGAACTTAGTTTGCTCTTGGGTTATGAAGAAATGAAACGTATAACTAAGGGTATTCCAGAATTTTCCCTTGATAGAGTTCTTCATTTTGATCTAGAGGAAATTTATATGTATTGTGCGGTGAATTGTATTGAAAATCCTTATATTGCCAATTACATAAAGAAAAGAAAACAAATAGAAGATGAAGAGAATACTAATGAAAGGGAAGAGACTTCCCAATATCCTCCTATTATTTCTTATGATGAATTAGGTAACGAGGAGGAGCCTCCTATTCAACCAATCTCATTAATAAGGAGCTCCAAAAAGAGGATTGAACCCACACATGATGTGGTGAAGAAGAAGAAGAAGAAAAGAAAAAGGAAGAGAGGTAAAAAGATATCTCCCCTAAATAATGTTGCTCCTATTACCATTGTGCCTCATGAAAATATAATTGTGGAAGATAATGATACTCCTTATGATCTTGAAAATCTTTTTGGCACTTGCTTGGAAGAATATGATAATTGCTATACTATTGGTGCTATCCATACTATTAATGATGAGAGTGATTATGCTTATGATATGAAAAGACCTAAGCTTGGGGATGCTATGTTTTATGAAGATGATGTTTTTGAGAATATATTTGCTGCAATTAATGTTTTTCCCAAGCTTAGGGATGCTACGTTTAATGAAGATGATATTTTTAGTCTCCCAAGTTTTGATATGCAAATTTATAATGATGATAGCATGCCTCCTACTTATGATGATTATTGTGATGATACTTATGCTATAAAAAGTAGTGATTATATTTATAAAACTTTTCATGATTATGGTTACCCCTTTTCTGAACATTACTCTTTTAATGTGGAAACAATTTATAGTATTCGAGTTTCTTATGATACTCCACTATTCCGAATGAGAAGAATTTTGCTTATGAGGAGAGTAATAAGATTTCTATGCTTGTAGATCATGAAAAGAATGCTTTAGATGCTGGTTATATTGTTGAATTCATTCATGATGCTACTGAAAATTATTATGAGGGAGGAATATATGCTCGTAGGAATTACAATTAATATCAAGTTTCCTCTCTATGTGCTTAAAATTTCGAAGTTTTGCTTGCTTTACCTTCCTATGCAAGTTGATTCTTGTTCCCATAAGTTGTTTGCTCAAAAAATCCCTATGCATAGGAAGTGGGTTAGACTTAAATGTGCTAGTCATATTCTTCATGATGCCCTCTTTATGCTTCAATTTTTATCCTTTATGTGAGCATCATTGAATTCATCATGCCTAGCTAGGGGAGTTAAACGATAGCGCTTGTTGGGAGGCAACCCAATTTTATTTTTGTTCTTTGCTTTTTGCTCCTGTTTAGTAATAAATAATTCATATAGACTCTGTTTAGATGTGGTTTTATGTGTTTAATTAGTGTTTGTGCCAAGTAGAACCGTTGGGAAGGCTTGGGGAAAGTCTTTGCGATCATGCTGTAAAAAAACAGAAACTTTAGCGCTCACGAGAATTGCTGCCATTTTTATTTGGAGAGTGCTATTTAGTTAATTATTTTTGCAATGATTAATAGATAAATTCCTCAGGTTCATAAGTTTATTTTAGAATTTTTGGTGTTCCATAAGTATACGTTTGATCCAGATTACTACAGACTGTTCTGTTTTTGACAGGTTCTGTTTTCGATGTGTTGTTTGCTTATTTTGATGAATCTATGAGTAGTATCGGAGGGTATGAACCATAGATAAATTGGAATACAGTAGATATTACACCAATATGAATTTAGAATGAGTTCACAACAGTACCTAAGTGGTGATTTATTTTCTTATACTAACGGAGCTTACGAGTTTTCTGTTAAGTTTTGTGTTGTGAAGTTTTCAAGTTTTGGGTAAAGATTCGATGGACTATGGAATAAGGAGTGGCAAGAGCCTAAGATTGGGGATTCCCAAGGCACCCCAAGGTAATATTCAAGGACAACCAAAATCCTAAGCTTGGGGATGCCCCGGAAGGCATCCCCTCTTTCGTCTTCGTTCATCGGTAACTTTACTTGGAGCTATATTTTTATTTACCACATGATATGTGTTTTGCTTGGAGCGTCATTTTATTTTGCTTTGCTTGCTGTTTGAATAAAATAACAAGATCTGAAATTCTTAAATGTTAGAGAGTCTTCACATAGTTTCATAATTATTCGACTACTCATTAATCTTCACTTATATCTTTCGGAGTAGTTTGTCATTTGCTCTAGTGCTTCACTTATATCCTTTTAGAGCACGGTGGTGGTTTTATTATATAGAAATAGATGAACTCTAATGCTTCACTTATATTATTTTGAGAGTCTTAAATAGCATGGTAATTTGCTTAAATAATCCTAATATTCTAGGTATTCAAGCTTAGTAAAAAAATTCTTATGAGTGTTTTGAATACTAAGAGAAGTTTGATGCTTGATGATTGTTTTGAGATATGGAGGTAATAATATCAAAGTAGTGCTAGTTGAGTAGTTGTGAATTTGAGAAATGCTTGTGTTGAAGTTTGCAAGTCCCGTAGCATGCACGTATGGTAAACATTGTGTAACAAATTTCAAACATGAGGTGTTATTTGATTGTCTCCCTTATGATTGGCGGTCGGGGACAAGTGATGGTCTTTTCCTACCAATCTATCCCCCTAGGAGCATGCACGTAATGCTTGGTTTTTGATGACTTGTAGATTTTTGCAATAAGTATGTGAGTTCTTTATGACTAATGTTGAGTTCATGGATTATACGCACTCTCACCCTTCCATCATTGCTAGCCTCTTCGGTACCGTGCACTGCCCTTTCTCACATTGAGCGTTGGTGCAAACTTCACCGGTGCATCTAAACCCCGTGATATGATACGCTCTTTCACACATAAACCTCCTTATATCTTCCTCAAAACAGCCACCATACCTACCTATTATGGCATTTCCATAGCCATTCCGAGATATATTTCCATGCAACTTTCCACCGTTCCGTTTATTATGACACGCATCATCATTGTCATGTTGCTTTGCATGATCATGTAGTTGACATCGTATTTGTGGCAAAGCCACCGTTCA
The DNA here is from genome assembly GCA_034509565.1 of Triticum monococcum. Classification (NCBI taxonomy): domain Eukaryota; kingdom Viridiplantae; phylum Streptophyta; class Magnoliopsida; order Poales; family Poaceae; genus Triticum; species Triticum monococcum. The sequence continues at coordinate 486,032,049 of CM067843.1, forward strand.
TAATTTTTCATACATGTCACTCTTGATTCATCGCAATCCCGGTACACTGCCGGAGGCATTCTTATAGAGTCATAATTTGTTCTAGTATCGAGTTGTAATCATTGAGTTGTAAATAAATAGAAGTGTGATGATCATCATTTTCTAGAGCATTGTCCCAAGTGAGGAATAAAAAAAGAGAAAGGCCATAAAAAAGAGAAGGCCCAAAAAAAGAGAAAGGCCATATAAAAAAGAGAAGTCCCAAAAAAATAATGAGAGAAAAAGAGAGAAGGGACAATGCTACTATCCTTTGCCACACTTGTGCTTCAAAGTAGCACCATAGTCCTCATGATCGAGAGTCTCTTGTTTTGTCACTTTCATATACCAGTGGGAATTTTTCATTATAGAACTTGGCTTGTATATTCCAACAATGGGCCTCCTCAAGTGCCCTAGGTCTTCGTGAGCAAGCAAGTTGGATGCACACCCACTAAGTTTCTTTTGTTGAGCTTTCATACATTTATAGCTCTAGTGCATCCGTTGCATGGCAATCCCTACTCCTTGCATTAACATCAATCGATGGGCATCTCCATAGCCCATTGATTAGCCTCGTTGATGTGAGACTTTCCCCTTTTTTTCTTCTCCACATAACCCCCATCATCATATTCTATTCCACCCATAGTGCTATGTCCATGGCTCGCGCTCATATATTGCATGAAAGTTTATAGGTTTGAGATTACTAAAGTATGAAACATTTTCTTGGCTTGTCATTGGGGTTGTGCATGATGAGAGCATTCTTGTGTGACGAAAATGGAGCATGACCAAACTATATGATTTTGTGGGGATGAACTTTCTTTGGCCATGTTATTTTGAGAAGACATGATTGCTTAGTTAGTATGCTTGAAGTATTATTATTTTTATGTCAATATGAACTTTTATCTTGAATCTTTCGAATCTGAATATTCATACCACAACTAAGAAGAATTACATTGAAATTATGCCAAGTAGCACTCCGCATCAAAAATTCTGTTTTTATCATTTACCTACTCGAGGACGAGCAGGAATTAAGCTTGGGGATGCTGATACGTCTCCAACGTATCTATAATTTTTGATTGCTCCATGCTATATTATCTTCAGTTTTGGATGTTTATGGGCTTTATTATACACTTTTATATTATTTTTGGGACTAACCTATTAATCCAGAGCCTAGTGCCAGTTTCTGTTTTTTCCTTCTTTTAGAGTATCGCAGAAAAGGAAAATCAAACGGAGTCCAATTGACTTGAAACTTCACGGAACTTATTTTTAGAAGGAAAGCAACCCGGGAGACTTGGAGTCCACGTCAAGGAAGCTTCGAGGAAGCCACGAGGTAGGGGGTGTGCCCACCCCCCTGGGCGCGCCCTCTACCCTCGTGGGCCCCTCGTGGCTCCCCTGACGTACTTCTTCTGCCTATATATCTCCATATACCCTAAAACGATCGGGGAGCACAATAGATCGGGAGTTCCGCCGCCAGAAGCCTCCGTAGCCACCGAAAGCCAATCTAGACCCGTTCCGGCACCCTGCCGGAGGGGGCAATCCCTCTCCGATGGCCATCTTCATCATCCCGGTGCTCTCCATGACGAGGAGGGAGTAGTTCTCCCTCGAGACTAAGGGTATGTACCAGTAGCTATGTGTTTGATCTCTCTCTGTCGTGTTCTTGAGGTGATACGATCTTGATGTATCACAAGCTTTGCTATTATATTTGGATCCTATGATGTTTCTTCCCCCCCCCCTACTCTCTTGTAATGGATTGAGTTTCCCCTTTGAAGTTATCTTATCGGATTGAGTCTTTAAAGATTTGAAAACACTTGATGTATGTCTCGCCATGCGTATCTGTCGTGACAATGGGATATCACGTGATTCACTTGATATATGTTTTGGTGATCAACTTGCGGGTTCCGCCCATGAACCTATGCATAGGGGTTGGCACACGTTTTCGTCGCGATTCTCTGGTAGAAACTTTGGGGCACTCTTTGAGGTTCTATGTGTTGGTTGAATAGATGAATCTGAGATTGTGTGATGCATATCGTATAATCATACCCACAGATACTTGAGGTGACATTGGAGTATCTAGGTGACATTAGGGTTTTGGTTGATTTGTGTCTTAAGGTGTTATTCTAGTACGAACTCTAGGGCTGTTTGTGACACTTATAGGAATAGCCCAATGGATTGATTGGAAAGAATAACTTTGAGGTGGTTTCGTACCCTACCATAATCTCTTCGTTTGTTCTCCACTATTAGTGACTTTCGAGTGACTCTTTGTTGCAAGTTGAGGGATGATTACCCGCAAGTATAGGGGGTCGCAACAGTTTTCAAGGGTAAAGTATTCAACCCAAATTTATTGATTCGACACAAGGGGAGCCAAAGAATACTCTCAAGTGTTAGCAGCTGAGTTGTCAATTCAACCACACCTAGAAACTTAATATCTGCAGCAAAGTATTTAGTAGCAAAGTAATATGATAGTAGTGGTAACGGTAGCAAAAGGTAACAATAGTAAAAGTTGTGTTTCTGGTATTTTGTAGTGATGATAGCAATAGCAACGGGAAAGTAAATAAGCGAAGAACAATATATGGAAAGCTCGTAGGCAATGGATCAGTGATGGAGAATTATGGCGGATGCGGTTCATCATGTAACAGTCATAACCTAGGGTGACACAGAACTAGCTCCAGTTCATTGATATAATGTAGGCATGTATTCCAAACATAGTCATACATGCTTATTGAAAAGAACTTGCATGACATCTTTTGTCCTACTCTCCCGTGGCAGCGGGGTCCTTACGAAAACTAAGGGATATTAAGGCCTCCTTTTAATAGAGAACCGGAACAAAGCATTAACACATAGTGAATACATGAACTCCTCAAACTACGGTCATCACCGGTAAGTATCCCGATTATTGTCACTTCGGCGTTAACGGATCATAAGACATAATAGGTGACTATAGACTTGCAAGATAGGATCAAGAACACTCATATATTGATGAAAACATAATAGGTTCATATCTGAAATCATGGCACTCGGGCCCTAGTGACAAGCATTAAGCATACCGAAGTCATAGCAACATCAATCTCAGAACATAGTGGACACTAGGGATCAAACCCTAACAAAACTAACTCGATTACATGATAGATCTCATCCAACCCATCACCGTCCAGCAAGCCTGCGATGGAATTACTCACGCACGGCGGTGAGCATCATCAAATTGGTGATGGAGGATAGTTGATGATGACGACGGCGACGAATCCCCCTCTCCGTAGCCTCGGGTAGGAGGTCCCGAACTATGCGTCTAGGCCGGATGGTAACAGGAGGCAGGGGACACGAAGTTTTACACAGGTTCGGGCCCTCTCGATGGAGGTAAAACCCTACATCCTGCTTGATTAATATTGATGGTATGGGTATTACAAGAGTTGATCTACCACGAGATCAGAGAGGCTAAACCCTAGAAGCTAGCCTATGGTATGATTGTTGATGTGTATGTTGTCCTATGGACTAAAACCCTCCGGTTTATATAGACACTGGATAGGGTTAGGGTTACATAGAGTCGGTTACAATGGTAGGAGATCTGAACATCCGTATCGCCAAGCTTGCCTTCCACGCCAAGGAAAATCCCCTCCGGGCACGGGACGGAGTCTTCAATCTTGTATCTTCATAGTCCAGGAGTGCAGCGGAAGGTATAGTTCGGCCATCCGAACACCCCCTAATCCAGGACTCCCTCAGTAGCCCCTGTACCAGGCTTCAATGATGACGGGTCCGGCGCGCAAATTGTCTTCGGCATTTCAAGGCGGGTTCCTCCTCCGAATACTTCATAGAAGATCTTGAACACAAAGATCGTGCCCAGCTCTGCAAAATAAGTTTCCACATATTGCCATAGAGAGAATAATAATATTAACACAAATCTAATCTGCTGACGTATTCCGTGGTGCGACACGCCACCTTTATCCAAATCGTTTCATTATCCCACCTCAGTGCGTTATGCGAGGCGGTTTCCTTAGCACGTCTTGTCAAAGCATAGATCATGTCCCCTCATTTTGGGATTCTCATCAATACGGGCATGGGTAACCCAACCGCGCCTTTGATTACGGCGCTTGGAGATAGCAAGTTTTACCAGGCTGGTGGGGACACATAATCGCGTTCACCCATATAAGGGGATAAGGACCCACCTTTTCACCCACGCCTTCCTCCTCCTCTGCCTATCCATTCTTGCGCACTCGAGCTCCAGCGCCCAAGCCCGCACTACCACCTCGACCTTCTCCAGTCATGTCCGGAGTGGGAGGCAAGTGGATGGTCTCCTCCGTCATGGAGGGACACATCAAAAAGCTGAGGAAGGCCGGTTATCTGGCCAGCGACATCGCGCACCGGCTCCCCGAAAAGGGGCAGCTCATCCCCACTCCTAGGCCCCATGAGAGGGTGGTATTTCTCCCCCATTTCCTCCACGGACTGGGCTTCCCTCTGCATCCATTTGTCCAGGGGCTCATGTTCTACTACGGCCTGGATTTCCACGATCTAGCCCCGAACTTCGTCCTCAACATCTCGGCGTTTATCGTCGTGTGCGAGGCATTCCACCGCATCCGCCCCCATTTCGGCTTATGGCTAAAGACCTTCAATGTCAAGCCGAAGGTGGTGCGCGGCAGCCAGGCGGAGTGCGGCGGCGCCATGGTTGGCAAGATGGCCAACGTCCTGTGGCTCGAGGGCTCCTTTGTGGAGACCCTAAAGGGGTGGCAATCAGGGTGGTTTTACATCACCGAGCCGCGCGACGCCGAATGGGTCGCACCCCCTGAGTTCCGATCCCCCCCCCCCCCACGCGGCTCACCTCCTGGAAGGAGACATGCCTGTCTTGGGGTAAAAAAGGAGAGCTGACCAGACTCCAAACATGCATCCAAACCCTGGTGGACAAGAAGCTCAAGCTTGTCAACATAGTCCAGGTTATGCTCGTCCGCCTGATCCTCCCGTGTCAACGACGGGCCTTCAACCTTTGGGAATTTGACCCGGCGCAGCATCAAACTCTTAACACGCTCTTCGACACGACGTACGAAGATGCCTGGAGGGTGCTTTTCAAGGGCGCCGAGGCTCCCGCATCCATTGCTGAGGATCGCGGATTCAGTACTCAGCATCACGCTCATGCGGTAAGCTGTTTTTGTCCTTTTACCGGGTATCAGTTTTTCATAGTTTGACTCTATGTGGGATCTGAGTTCCCTTATCTTGGATAGGATTGGGTGGTGACGTCCGGACAGATCAACTATCCGGCTCCTCTGCCCGAAGGCCCAGCGGACGCTCGCTTGGCGAAGCTGCTAGTTCCGGTGCCCTATGTGGTGCTGGAGAAGAAGGCCACGAAAAGGGCCACGGGGACTCGAAAGAGTGCCCGGCGTCAGGAGGTGTCGGATTCGTCATCCGACGGTCCCGAAGCGCCTTCCTCTCGTGAAGACGAGGAGGAAGAAGAAGATGTTGGAAATATGCCCTAGAGGCAATAATAAAAGCATTATTATTATATTTCCTTGTTCATGATAATTGTCTTTATTCATGCTATAATTGTGTTATCCGGAAATCGTAATACATGTGTGAATAACAGACACCAACATGTCCCTAGTAAGCCTCTAGTTGACTAACTCGTTAATCAACAGATAGTCATGGTTTCCTGGCTATGGACATTGGATGTCATTGATAACGAGATCACATCATTAGGAGAATGATGTGATGGACAAGACCCAAATCCTAAACATAGCATAAAGATCGTATAGTTCGTTTGCTAGAGTTTTTCCAATGTCAAGTATCTTTTCCTTAGACCATGAGATCGTGTAACTCCCGGATACCGTAGGAGTCCTTTGGGTGTACCAAACGTCACAACGTAACTGGGTGACTATAAAGGTAGACTACGGGTATCTCCGAAAGTGTCTGTTGGGTTGACATGGATCAAGACTGGGATTTGTCACTCCGTATGACGGAGAGGTATCACTGGGCCCACTCGGTAATGCATCATCATAATGAGCTCAAAGTGACCAAGTGTCTGGTCACGGGATCATGCATTACGGTACGAGTAAAGTGACTTGCCAGTAATGAGATTGAACGAGGTATTGGGATACCGATGATCGAATCTCGGGCAAGTAACATATCGATTGACAAAGGGAATTGAATACGGGGATGATTGAATCCTCGACATCGTGGTTCATCCGATGAGATCATCGTGGAGCATGTGGGAGCCAACATGGGTATCCAGATCCCACTATTGGTTATTGACCGGAGAGTCGTCTCGGTCATGTCTACATGTCTCCCGAACCTGTAGGGTCTACACACTTAAGGTTCGGTGATGCTAGGGTTGTGAAGATATGTATATGCAGTAACCCGAATGTTGTTCGGAGTCCCGAATGAGATCCCGGACATCACGAGGAGTTCCGGAATGGTCCGGAGGTAAAGAATTATATATAGGAAGTGCTATTTCGGCCGTCGGGACAAGTTTCGGGGTCACCGGTATTGTACCGGGACCACCGGAAGGGTCCCGGGGGTCCACGGGGTGGGGCCACCTATCCCGGAGGGCCCCATGGGCTGAAGTGGGGAGGGACCCAGCCCAATGTGGGCTGGGGCGCCACTCCCCTAGGGCCCATGCGGCTAGGGTTGAGGGGAAACCCTAAAGGGGGCGCCCCCTTGCTTGGGGAGCAAGCCCCCACCCCTAGGCCGCCGCCCCCCTAGGAGATCCCATCTCCTAGGGCCGCCGCCCCCCCTAGGCACCCCTATATATAGTGGGGGAGAGGAGGGATTTCAGACCACAGCCTTTGGTGCATCCCTCTCTCCCTGTTACGTCTCTCTCTCGTAGTATAGGCGAAGCCCTGCTACTGTGACGCCCTGCATCCACCACCACGCCGTCGTGCTGCTGGATCATCATCAACCTCTCCTCCCCCCTTGATGGATCAAGAAGGAGGAGACGTCTCCCGTCCCGTACGTGTGTTGAACGCGGAGGTGCCGTCCGTTCGGCGCTTGGTCATCGGTGATTTGGATCACATCGTGTTCGACAACATCATCCCCGTTCTTTGAACGCTTCCGCTCGCGATCTACAAAGGTATGTAGATGCATCCGATGACTCGTTGCTAGATGAACTCATAGATGGATCTTGGTGAAATGAGTAGAATTTTTTTTTGTTTTCTGCAACGTTCCCCAACAGTGGCATCATGAGCTAGGTCTATGCGTAGTTCTTCTTGCGCGAGTAGAACACAATTTGTTGTGGGCGTAGATTTGTCAACTTTCTTGCCGCTACTAGTCTTTTCTTGCTTCAGCGGTATTGTGGGATGAAGCGGCCCGGACCAACCTTACACGTATGCTTATGTGAGACCGGTTCCACCGACTAACATGCACTAGTTGCATAAGGTGGCTGGCGGGTGTCTGTCTCTCCCACTTTAGTTGGAGCGGATTCGATGAACAGGGTCCTTATGAAGGGTAAATAGAAGTTGACAAATCACATTGTGGCTTTCACGTAGGTAAGAAGACGTTCTTGCTAGAACCCTAATTCAGCCACGTAAAACTTGCAACAACAATTAGAGGACGTCTAACTTGTTTTTGCAGCAAGTGCTTTGTGATATGATATGGCCAAAGTTGTGATGAATGATGAATGATCTATATGTGATGTATGAGATGTTCATGCTATTGTAATAGGAATCACGACTTGCATGTCGATGAGTATGACAACCGGCAGGAGCCATAGGAGTTGTCTTTATTTTTTATATGACATGCGTGTCATTGAGAAACACCATGTAAATTACTTTACTTTATTGCTAAACGCGTTAGCCATAGTAGTAGAAGTAATAGTTGGCGAGCAACTTCATGGAGACACGATGATGGAGATCATGATGATGGAGATCATGGTGTCAAGCCGGTGACAAGATGATCATCGAGCCCCAAGATGGAGATCAAAGGAGCTATGTGATATTGGCCATATCATGTCACGTTTATTATCTGATTGCATGTGATGTTTATCATGTTTATGCATCTTGTTTACTTAGAACGACGGTAGTAAATAAGATGATCCCTCATAACAATTTCAAGAAGTGTTCTCCCCTAACTGTGCAGCGTTGCTAAAGTTCGTCGTTTCGAAGCACCACGTGATGATCGGGTGTGATAGATCCTTACGTTCACATACAACGGGTGTAAGACAGTTTTACACATGCAAAACACTTAGGGTTAACTTGACGAGCCTAGCATGTGTATAGACATGGCCTCGGAACATAGAAGACCGAAAGGTCGAGCATGAGTCGTATAGAAGATACGATCAACATGAAGATGTTCACCGACGTTGACTAGTCCGTCTCACGTGATGATCGGACACGGCCTAGTTAACTCGGATCATGTAATACTTAGATGAGTAGAGGGATGTCTAATCTAAGTGGGAGTTCATTAATAATTTGATTAGATGAACTTAATTATCATGAACTTAGTCTAAAATCTTTACAATATGTCTTGTAGATCAAATGGCCAACGTAGTCCTCAACTTCAACGCGTTCCTAGAGAAAACCAAGCTGAAAGATGATGGCAGCAACTACACGGACTGGGTCCGGAACCTGAGGATCATCCTCATAGCTGCCAAGAAAGATTATGTCCTATAAGCACCGCTAGGTGACCCTCCCGTCCCACAGAACCAAGACGTTATGAACGCTTGGCAGACACGTGTTGATGACTACTCCCTCGTTCAGTGCGGCATGCTTTACAGCCTAGAGCCGGGGCTCCAAAAGCGTTTTGAGAGACATGGAGCATATGAGATGTTCGAAGCTGAAAATGGTTTTTCAAGCTCATGCCCGGATTGAGAGATATGAAGTCTCCGATAAGTTCTTCAGCTGTAAGATGGAGGAAAATAGTTCTGTCAGTGAGCACATACTCACTATGTCTGGGTTACATAACCGCTTGTCTCAGCTGGGAGTTAATCTCCCGGATGATGCGGTCATTGACAGAATCCTCCAGTCGCTTCCACCAAGCTACAAGAGCTTTGTGATGAATTTCAACATGCAGGGGATGCAAAAGACCATTCCTGAGTTGTTTTCAATGCTGAAATCAGCGGAGGTAGAAGTCAAAAAGGAACATCAAGTGTTGATGGTCAATAAAACCACTAAGTTCAAGAAAGGCAAGGGTAAAAAGAACTTCAAGAAGGACGGCAAGGAAGTTGCCGCGCCCGGCAAGCAAGCTGCTGGGAAGAAGCCAAAGAATGGACCCAAGCCCGAGACTGAGTGCTTTTATTGCAAGGGAAACAGTCACTGGAAGCGGAACTGCCCCAAATACTTAGCAGACAAGAAGGCCGGCAAAACAAAAGGTATATGTGATATACATGTAATTGATGTGTACCTTACCAGTAATTGTAGTAGCTCTTGGGTATTTGATACCGGTGCAGTTGCTCACATTTGTAACTCACAACAGGAACTACGGAATAAGCGGAGACTGGCGAAGGACGAGGTGACGATGCACGTCGGGAATGGTTCCAAAGTCGATGTGATCGCTGTCGGCACGCTACGTCTTCATTTACCTACGGGATTAGTTTTAAACCTCAATAATTGTTATTTAGTACCAGCTTTGAGCATGAACATTGTATCGGGATCTCGTTTAATTCGAGATGGCTACTCATTTAAATCCGAGAATAATGGTTGTTATATTTATATGAGAGATATGTTTTATGGTCATGCTCCTATGGTGAATGGTTTATTCTTTATGAATCTCGAACGTAATGCTACACATGTTCATAGTGTGAGTACCAAAAGATGTAAGGTTGATAATGATAGTCCCACATACTTGAGGCACTGCCGCCTTGGTCACATAGGCGTCAAACGCATGAAGAAGCTCCATGCAGATGGACTTTTAGAGTCTCTTGATTATGAATCATTTGACACGTGCGAACCATGCCTTATGGGTAAAATGACCAAGACTCCGTTCTCAGGAACAATGGAGCGAGCAACCAACTTATTGGAAATCATACATACTGATGTGTGCGGTCCAATGAGTGTTGAGGCTCGTGGTGGCTATCGTTATGTTCTCACCCTCACTGATGACTTGAGTAGATATGGGTATGTCTACTTAATGAAACACAAGTCTGAAACCTTTGAAAAGTTCAAGGAATTTCAGAGTGAGATTGAGAATCAACATGACAGGAAAATCAAGTTTCTACGATCAGATCGTGGAGGAGAATACTTGGGTCATGAATTTGGCACACACACTTAAGAAAATGTGGAATAGTTTCACAACTCACGCCGCCTGGAACACCTCAGCGTAATGGTGTGTCCGAACATCGTAATCGCACTCTATTAGATATGGTGCGATCTATGATGTCTCTTACCGATCTACCGCTATCTTTTTGGGGCTATGCTTTAGAGACTGCTGCATTCACTTTAAATAGGGCACCGTCGAAATCCGTTGAGACGACACCGTTTGAATTATGGTTTGGGAAGAAACCTAAGTTGTCATTTCTGAAAGTTTGGGGATGCGATGCTTATGTCAAGAAACTTCAACCTGAAAAGCTCGAACCCAAGTCGGAAAAATGCATCTTCATAGGATACCCTAAAGAAACTGTTGGGTATACCTTCTACCTCAGATCCGAAGGCAAGACCTTTGTTGCCAGGAATGGATGCTTTCTAGAGAAGGAGTTTCTCTCGAAAGAAGTAAGTGGGAGGAAAGTAGAACTTGATGAAGTATTACCTCTTGAACCGGAGAATGGCACAACTCAAGAAAATGTTCCTGAGGTGCCTGCACCGACTAGAGAGGAAGTTAATGATAATGATCAAGATACTTCTGATCAAGTTCCTACTGAAATTCGAAGGTCCACAAGGACACGTTCCGCACCAGAGTGGTACGGCAACCCTGTCTTGGAAATCATGTTGTTAGACAACCGTGAACCTTCGAACTATGAACAAGCGATGGCGGGCCCGGATTCCGACAAATGGCTAGAAGCCATGAAATCCGAGATAGGATCCATGTATGAAAACAAAGTATGGACTTTGACTGACTTGCCCGTTGAACGGCGAGCCATAGAAAATAAATGGATCTTTAAGAAGAAGACAGACGCGGATGGTAATGTGACCATCTATAAAGCTCAGCTTGTCGCTAAGGGTTATCGACAAGTTCAAGGGGTTGACTACGATGAGACTTTCTCACCGGTAGCGAAGCTAAAGTCCGTCCGAATCATGTTAGCAATTGCCGCGTTTTACGATTATGAAATATGGCAAATGGACGTCAAAACGGCATTCCTTAATGGTTTCCTTAAGGAAGAATTGTATATGATGCAGCCGGAAGGTTTTGTCGATCCTAAGAATGCTGACAAGGTGTGCAAGCTCCAACGCTCGATTTATGGGCTGGTGCAAGCATCTCGGAGTTGGAACATTCGCTTTGATGAGATGATCAAAGCGTTTGGGTTTACACAGACTTATGGAGAAGCCTGCGTTTACAAGAAAGTGAGTGGGAGCTCTGTAGCATTTCTCATACTATATGTAGATGACATACTTTTGATGGGAAATGATATAGAACTCTTGGACAGCATCAAGGCCTACTTGAATAAGAGTTTTTCAATGAAGGACCTTGGAGAAGCTGCTTATATATTAGGCATCAAAATCTATAGAGATAGATCGAGACGCCTCATAGGTCTTTCACAAAGCACATACCTTGATAAGATATTGAAGAAGTTCAATATGGACCAGTCTAAGAAGGGGTTCTTGCCTGTGTTGCAAGGTGTGAAATTGAGCTCTGCTCAATGTCCGACCACGGCAGAAGAGATAGAAGAGATGAGTGTCATCCCCTATGCCTCAGCCATAGGTTCTATTATGTATGCCATGCTGTGTACCAGACCTGATGTAAACCTTGCCGTAAGTTTGGTAGGAAGGTACCAAAGTAATCCCGGCAAGGAACACTGGACAGCGGTCAAGAATATCCTGAAGTACCTGAAAAGGACTAAGGAAATGTTTCTCGTTTATGGAGGTGACGAAGAGCTCGTCGTAAAGGGTTACGTCGACGCTAGCTTCGATACAGATCTGGATGACTCTAAGTCACAAACCGGATACGTGTATATTTTGAATGGTGGGGCAGTAAGCTGGTGCAGTTGCAAGCAGAGCGTCGTGGTGGGATCTACATGTGAAGCGGAGTACATGGCAGCCTCGGAGGCGGCACATGAAGCAATTTGGGTGAAGGAGTTCATCACCGACCTCGAAGTCATACCCAATGCGTCGGGGCCGATCAAGCTCTTTTGTGACAACACTGGAGCTATTGCACTAGCCAAGGAGCCCATGTTTCACAAGAAGACAAGGCACATCAAGCGTCGCTTCAACTCCATTCGTGAAAATGTTCAATATGGAGACATAGATATTTGTAAAGTACATACGGACCTGAATGTAGCAGATCCATTGACTAAACCTCTCCCTAGAGCAAAACATGATCAACACCAGAATTCCATGGGTGTTCGATTCATCACAATGTAACTAGATTATTGACTCTAGTGCAAGTGGGAGACTGTTGGAAATATGCCCTAGAGGCAATAATAAAAGCATTATTATTATATTTCCTTGTTCATGATAATTGTCTTTATTCATGCTATAATTGTGTTATCTGGAAATCGTAATACATGTGTGAATAATAGACACCAACATGTCCCTAGTAAGCCTCTAGTTGACTAGCTCGTTAATCAACAGATAGTCATGGTTTCCTGGCTATGGACATTGGATGTCATTGATAACGAGATCACATCATTAGGAGAATGATGTGATGGACAAGACCCAAATCCTAAACATAGCATAAAGATCGTATAGTTCGTTTGCTAGAGTTTTTCCAATGTCAAGTATCTTTTCCTTAGACCATGAGATTGTGTAACTCCCGGATACCGTAGGAGTGCTTTGGGTGTACCAAACGTCACAACGTAATTGGGTGACTATAAAGGTAGACTACGGGTATCTCCGAAAGTGTCTGTTGGGTTGACATGGATCAAGACTGGGATTTGTCACTCCGTATGACGGAGAGGTATCACTGGGCCCACTCGGTAATGCATCATCATAATGAGCTCAAAGTGACCAAGTGTCTGGTCACGGGATCATGCATTACGGTACGAGTAAAGTGACTTGCCAGTAACGAGATTGAACGAGGTATTGGGATACCGACGATCGATCTCGGGCAAGTAACATATCGATTGACAAAGGGAATTGAATACGGGGATGATTGAATCCTCGACATCGTGGTTCATCTGATGAGATCATCATGGAGCATGTGGGAGCCAACATGGGTATCCAGATCCCGCTGTTGGTTATTGACCGGAGAGTCGTCTCGGTCATGTCTACATGTCTCCCGAACCCGTAGGGTCTACACACTTAAGGTTCGGTGACGCTAGGGTTGTGAAGATATGTATATGCAGTAACCCGAATGTTGTTCGGAGTCCCGGATGAGATCCCGGATGTCGTGAGGAGTTCCGGAATGGTCCGGAGGTAAAGAATTATATATAGGAAGTGCTATTTCGGCCATCGGGACAAGTTTCGGGGTCACCGGTATTGTACCGGGACCACCGGAAGGGTCCCGGGGGTCCACCGGGTGGGGCCACCTATCCCGGAGGGCCCCATGGGCTGAAGTGGGAAGGGACCCAGCCCAAAGTGGGCTGGGGCGCCACTCCCCTAGGGCCCATGCGGCTAGGGTTGAGGGGAAACCCTAAAGGGGGCGCCCCCTTGCTTGGGGGGCAAGCCCCCACCCCTAGGCCGCCGCCCCCCTAGGAGATCCCATCTCCTAGGGCCGGCGCCCCCCCTAGGCACCCCTATATATAGTGGGGGAGAGGAGGGATTTCAGACCACAGCCTTTGGTGCATCCCTCTCTCCCTGTTATGTATCTCTCTCTCGTAGTATAGGCGAAGCCCTGCTACTGTGACGCCCTGCATCCACCACCACGCCGTCGTGCTGCTGGATCATCATCAACCTCTCCTCCCCCCTTGCTGGATCAAGAAGGAGGAGACGTCTCCCGTCCCGTACGTGTGTTGAACGCGGAGGTGCCGTCCGTTTGGCGCTTGGTCATCGGTGATTTGGATCACGTCGTGTTCGACAACATCATCCCCGTTCTTTGAATGCTTCCGCTCGCGATCTACAAAGGTATGTAGATGCATCCGATGACTCGTTGCTAGATGAACTCATAGATGGATCTTGGTGAAACGAGTAGAAATTTTTTTGTTTTCTGCAACGTTCCCCAACAGAAGAGACCTCTCCCCCTCCAGCGGGAGGAGAGAAGAAAAGGAAGGCCGCCCTCTCCGAGGAGGCCAAAGGGTCCAAGAAGGGGAAAACCCTTCCTCCGGACTGCTCCACCGACGCCGACGACGACGAAGAGGAGTGGCAGCCCAGGGCCAAGCCCCTTGCGAAATCGTAAGTGTTCGGATACCGGGGTAATTCATATTATTCGTTTTCCGCAGAGCTTTTGCTTATGTCGAATATGTTTATGCAGCCCACCCAAAGACCAGCTCGACGCATCGTCGAGCGGCTCACTGGACCCGTCGGAGGTGAACTCGCTTCCGACGGCTTCATCCCCCCACCCTGCGGACGACACCGAAGTGTTGTCCGAACAGGTTCCAAGCCGGGAGGAGGTGGTCCTCGAGGCGCCGCAAGGCGACCTCCCGGACTCCAGGAGTAAAGGGGATGAAACCCCCCAGGGCTCCAAGTCCGGCTTAAGGCCGGACACAGCTCCGAAATCTTCAAGGGTTCCAGAGTCCGGCGGGCGACCTCCTTCCAAGAGGGGCAAGCCTATCGTGCCGGTGACCTCCGTCCAACCGAAGGCGCCGGACAATATGCTGGAGGCGCTCCAAGGTGCCTCCATCGACGAGGGGCACCGCACTATTATGAGTGCCGTGATCCAGAAGGTTCAGTCCGCCAAAAGCGGAGTGACTGAAGCTTGTACAAGCCTTTTAACAGGCTTTGAGGTAAGTAAAGAATGTTCAAATAATGTTACCGCATAGACAGTAGCCCCTGATGCTCTGTTGGGCGTTCGGGAAGAAAAGCCGAATAGAGGATCAAAGAATTCACAGGAGTCTAACAAAAGGAGTCAATATGCGTATGCAGGCTTCTCTGCTAGCGTCCGCTGCACTGACTGCGGAAGTGGACGTGCTGAAGCAGAGTCTCGAGAAGTCCGAGCAAGAGCTCGGGCGTGCCAAGAAGCAGCTCGAGGAGAAGGAAGGTAAGAAATACCCTGTTTTAATATGTATATAAAAAAGGTGCAATTGCAAAAAATGATAGGATTGACATGGCTATTGCAGGGGCCACGTCTGAGGTGGCGACCCTTAAGCAAGCACTGCTCGAGGCCAAGAAGAGTGCGGCCGTGGAGCGCGCCGAGCGGGAGAGGTATGAGGCTGAGGTTGGCAAGGTGCGGCAAGAGCTCCAGGTTCTCATGAAGAAACATGAGAGTTTGGAGCTTGACTCGAAGACGCGAGCGTCCAAGCTCGCGGCAGCTATAGAAAATGCCAAGTCTGCCAAGGTCGAGTCCCAGAAGACCCTCCAGGAGTTGGATGAGGTGAAGAAGATTGCGGCAGGTAAGGCATTCTTTATGCAAAGCAAACACATAAACGTGAGTTACCTGTTACTTACCCGAATCCGGAGCTCTCCAGGAGCGTTCACAGATCTTCCCCGGAGTGTATCTGATGCCGCCGCATTCTATCGAGCCGAGGAGGACAGCTCGATGGAGAAGGTGTTCTGGAGTCAATACGCTGAGGCCGGACACCCCGTGCCCCTAAGCGACCAGCTGAAGCAACTGGTTGAGCTCCACAAGGCGGCCGAACAGGCCATGAAGGGCCTCCTAGTTTTGCTGTGGCCTGGAGAGTCTCTGCCTGGGAGTTATTTTGGGCTGGTGTGGCGGCTGGTGGAGGCCTGTCCGAGGCTTGAAGACATCAAGCGCTCCATCTGCGTTGAAGGTGCCCGTAGGGCCCTTGCCCGTGCTAAGGTGCACCGGGGCAAGCTGGATGCGGAGAAGCTTGTGAAGGACGGGCCACCGCTGGGGAAAGAGCATCGCAAGCCCGAGAATTATTATAAGGATGTTCTGAAGGGTGCCCGCCTTGTTGCGGATGAATGTACCAAGGATGTATTTTTTGAGTAAAACCCGCTTGTGTTATCATGTGCGCTGAAAACTTGTTCATATGCGCTAAGCAATGCTGCTTGAATTTAAAATATTACCTTCTGTGCGGCTGTTTATCAATACTGAGAGATGGCGAGTTGTCGGCTTCTGCCCCCATGCTGCTAGTGCTAGGGTGTTCGGGGATAAACCTGGGCACTCTTTTTCCCATATTTGGGTCCTTCGAGGGAGGCGCTCACCCCAACGAACGAGGCAATCAGACTATAATGCGTGAACACTCTCACTTAGACATAGAATTCTATAATTTTAAATTTCGGCGAAGCCCCTAGTATTCGGAAGACCGATTTCGGGGCGCTTTCCACGCCTTGGCCGGACAGAGCCGACTCCTCGCACGAAGCGGCATAAGTCTTTAGGGACTCGAAAAAACCTCTCGAACAGCGACCAGCTCTCGCTTCATCATGATAGTCAGTTTTAGCTTTCTCCACTGAGGTGCTCGGCCCAGCTCAACTGGGGCACAATCGCAGTGGTTCTCCTAGTGCTACCTTAGCCGATATAGCGGAACGTAAGGCACCAAAACATAGGAGCCGGGCAAACCCAACTATTGACCCAAGACATGATTCGGAGCCGATGCATATAATGCTATAAGTTCGGGGTGCCGCACTTGTTAAAGTGTACGGACTTCTCACACCATGTTGAGGGGTACTGAAGCCCCTGGCGTATTTTGGCCGTACCAAAGTGTACGGGTGCAACATGTCATTAAGGAACATATATATATTAACAAAAGGTAATGCAAAAAATAGACAAAAGCTAAGCATTGTTCATTAAAATAGCTGCGATCAAAGCAGAAGATACACGTGATGCGATAAACGAAAAGTTGGACTATTTAACATGTCTGCTTCAGGGGCAAGCTGCTGGATAGTATGCGAAACAGGTATACTGCTCGTGATAGGGACCACCTGGGATTTCTGTAATGCGGCATGGCTTGTCTGCTTCCCTGGTCCTTGCATCGTTTGTGCGGCAATTGAACTGCCGAACCAGCCTTCCGAAGAGTAGGGTCCTAGAAGTAAGAGAAAATTATAAAAAGTTCGGCAGCCCATGGTTTAAGCCGTGTTTTGGGCGTGTCGTGATGGTGCCCCTCCCCCTATGCCCATGGTATTTCTAGGGCGTAGTTATGTACGCGAAGTACTGGCGTCGCCTTTTTGCGGGGGTTGGGGTTGGGGCCGCATTGCTATGCCTGCTCGGAACATGCCAGGCGGTCTTGTTGTAGGTTACTCTGGGCGTGCTTGACTGTGTCCGGACGTTTAATGTCCGGACTGGAGAACTGCCTGGAGAGGCTGCTTTGTACTTCCGCTGCAAGGGCCGCCGTGTGCTCCTCCGTTCGGAGGGAGCGTTCGGTGTTTCCATTGACCGTAATTACTCCTCGAGGGCCTGGCATCTTGAGCTTAAGGTATGCGTAGTGCGGGACCGCATTGAACTTGGCAAATGCGGTTCGCCCGAGCAGTGCATGGTAGCCACTGTGGAACGGGACTATGTGGAAGATTAACTCCTCGCTTCAGAATTATCCGGAGATCCGAAGACCACTTCAAGTGTGACTGAGCCTGTACAACTGGCCTCTACACCTGGTATTACGCCTTTAAAGGTCGTTTTGGTGGGCTTAATCCTCGAGGGATCTATGCCCATTTTCCGCACTGTATCCTGGTAAAGTAGGTTCAGGCTACTGCTGCCGTCCATAAGGACTCTAGTGAGATGAAATCCGTTGATATTTGGGTCGAGGACCAATGCGGCGAATCCGCCATGACGGATGCTAGTGGGATGGTCTCTTCGAACAAAGGTGATCGGGCAAGAGGACCATGGGTTGAACTTTGGGGCGTCTGGCTCTACCGCGTATACGTCCCTTAACGCGCGCTTCCGCTCCCTCTTGGGGACATGGGTGGCGTATATGATGTTCACCGTCCGCACTTGTGGGGGAAAACCCTTCTATCCATTGTTGTTCGGCGGCCGGGGCTCCTCGTCGTCATCGCTATGCAACCCCTTGTCTTCATTGTCGGCGCTTAATCTGCCTGCCTGCTTGAACACCCAACAATCCCTGTTGGTGTGATTGGCCGGCTTTTGGGGGGTGCCATGTATTTGGCACAAGCGGTCGAGTATTCGGTCCAAGCTGGACTGGCCCCTGGGATTCCTTTTGAATGATTTTTTCTGCTGACCGGATTTAGAGCCTCTGAATTCGGCATTAACTGCCGTATCCTTAGCATTGTCGCCGTTAATGCGGCGCTTCTGTTGGTTGCGACGCGAGCTGCCGCTAATGTCCCTGGTGTCCGAACGACCAGGGTTCTTGGCCATATTGTTGCTACGAGCAAGCCAACTGTCTTCTCTCGCGCAAAAGCGGGTCATGAGTGCCGTGAGTGCTGCCATAGATTTCGGCTTCTCTTGTCCTAGGTGCCGGGCAAGCCACTCGTCGCGGATATTATGCTTGAAGGCTGCTAAGGCCTCTGCGTCCGGACAGTCGAGTATTTGAATTTTCTTTGTTACGAACCATGTCTAGAATTGCCTGGCCGATTCGTCTGGCTGCTGAATTACGTGGCTTAGGTCGTCAGCGTCTGGGGGTCACACATAAGTGCCCTGGAAATTGTCGAGGAATGCGGCTTCCAGGTCCTCCCAACAGCTGATTGACCCTGTTGGCAGGCTGTTAAGCCACTGCCGGGCTGGTCCTTTAAGCTTGAGAGGGAGGTATTTGATGGCGTGGAAACGATCGCCGCGGGCCATGTGGATATGAAGGAGATAATCCTCGATCCATACCGCGGGATCTGTTGAGCCATCATATGATTTGATGTTTACGGGTTTGAAACCCTCGGGGATTTGATGATCCATTATTTCGTCTGTGAAGCACAATGGGTGTGCAGCGCCTCTGTATTGGGTGATATCATGATGTAGCTCCAATGAGCTTTGTCTACTGTGTTCGGCCCTGTCGAATTTGTGGCTGGCGTGACGGTTGTCGTCTCGAGCCATGGGGTGCCTACGTGATCCGTAGATCGATCTTGTTTGCTTTGTCTTGTCCTCCAACATGTCTCGTAAGTCCGGCGCATATTCTCGTGCCTTGGTACGGGGTGCGGCTTGGGTGGAGGGCCATGAGGCCTCTCTGTCGCGGCCATGAGGTGGCCTGTCGGCCGCATCGAGTGCTTCCTTCTCTAACCGGGGTAGCAACCTGCGCTTCGGGTAGCACTTGGAGGGGGTTCGGGTTTATGCTTTTCGGCCGCGAGGACTTCAGTCCATCTATCGACTAGCCGATCTTGATCAGCTTTAAGCTGTTGCTGTTTTTTCTTGAGGCTTCTTGCTGTGGCCATAAGCCTGTGTTGAAAATGCTCTTGTTCGACGGGATCCTCTGGCACGGCGAATTCATCATCGTCGAGGCTTGCCTCGTCTTAGGAGGGAGGCATATGATTATCGTCCTCGACCTCTCTGTCAGCCGCTCTCCCATGAGGCTGGTTTCTCCATCCTCATGTGCTAAATCTTGCTCGGGGAGATGTTCTTCGGCGCTTTCCGGGGTATTATTATCTCCCGTGTTGGAATCGCCGTTTTTGTGTTGGCGGGATTTTTAGCGGCACCGCTGACGTGGGCGCTTTTGCTGTTTCTTGGAGGGGTCATCCTCCGCTATTCCATCGCCCTCTCCCTCTTTTGGGGTGTCCACCATGTATATGTCATATGACGAGGTGGCTTTGCAGGGCCTAGTAGGCACTGGTTCTTCATCATCTCCTTCATCGGCGTCCATACCGTCGATGTCTTCGGAGTCGAAGTCGAGCATGTCGGTTAAGTTGTCGACAGTGGCTACAAAGTGGGTGGTGGGTGGGTTTTGAATTTCTTCATCGTCCGTACCCCAACCTTGCTGACCGTAATCCGGCCAGGGCTCTCCTGACAAAGAGAGAGACTTCAGTGATTTCAAGATATCGCCGAAAGGCGAGTGCTGAAAGACGTCCGCGACCGTGAACTCCATGATCGGCGCCCAATCGGATTCGCTCGGCAGGGGCGCGGAGGGTTCGGAGTCCGGAGAAGAATCCGGCTCCATGGAGTCACGAGTCTTGCAGAGTACGGGGCTGGTGTTCGGCTCGACCGCCGTTGGGATCGCAGCCCCCGAGGCGGCGTCCAACCGCCCGTCCTCGATCGGCGCGGCCGGCTCTAAACTAGGGGTCGGAGCCGATGCGGGTGCGGCCTCCAGGGCACTGTTCAGCGGCAGAGCTAGATCATGCTCGTTGTGACAGCGCGGCGCGCTCAGCAGTGGTTCGAATCTGTCGAAGATCAAGTCCCCGCGGATGTCGGCCGTGTAGTTTAAACTTCCGAATCTGACCTGACGGCCAGGGGCGTAGCTTTCGATCTGCTCTAGATGGCCAAGTGAATCGGCCCGTAGTGCGAAGCCGCCAAAGATGAAGATCTGTCCGGGGAGGAAGGTCTCACCCTGGACTGCATCGCCATTGATGATCATAGGAGCCATCGGGCCTGATGGCGATGGCACAGAGGAACTCTCAATGAAAGCACCAATGTCGGTGTCAAAACCGGCGGATCTCGCGTAGGGGGTCCCGAACTGTGCGTCTAGGCCGGATGGTAACAGGAGGCAGGGGACACAAAGTTTTACCCAGGTTCGGGCCCTCTCGATGGAGGTAAAACCCTACGTCCTGCTTGATTAATATTGATGGTATGGGTATTACAAGAGTTGATCTACCATGAGATCAGAGAGGCTAAACCCTAGAAGCTAGCCTATGGTATGATTGTTGATGTGTATGTTGTCCTACGGACTAAAACCCTCCGGTTTATATAGACACCGGATAGGGTTAGGGTTACATAGAGTCGGTTACAATGGTAGGAGATCTGAACATCCGTATCGCCAAGCTTGCCTTCCACGCCAAGGAAAATCCCCTCCGGGCACGGGACAGAGTCTTCAATCTTGTATCTTCATAGTCCAGGAGTCCGGCGGAAGGTATAGTTCGGCCATCCGAACACCCCCTACTCCAGGACTCCCTCAACAACACTTTCTCAAAACAATCATAATAGGATATAACAAGATGGTATCTCGCTAGCCCTTTCTGAGACCGCAAAACATAAATGCAGAGCACCTTTAAAGATCAAGGACTGACTAGTCATTGTAATTCATGGTAAAAGAGATCCAATCACATTCATACTCAATGTAAATTAATAGCAATGCATGCGAATGACAGCGGTGCTCTCCAGCTAGTGCTTTTAATAAGAGGGTGATGACTCAACATAAAAGTAAATAGATAGGCCCTTCGCAGAGGGAAGCAGGGATTTGTAGAGGTGCCAGAGCTCGGTTTTGAAATAGAGGTGAATAATATTTTGAGCAGTATACTTTCATTGTCAACATAACAACCAGGAGATGGCGATATCTTCCATGATACACACATTATAGGCGAATCCCAAACAGAATGGTAAAGTTTATACTCCCCCTCCACCAACAAACATCAATCCATGGCTTGCTCGAAACAACGAGTGCCTCCAACTAACAATAGTCCCATGGGGAGTTTTGTTTTGCAATTATTTTGATTTAGTTTGCATAAAGCATGGGACTGGGCATCCCGGTGACCAACCATTTTCTCGTGAGTGAGGAGCGGAGTCCACTCCTCTTGAGAATAACCCGCCTAGCGTGGAAGATACAGACATCCCTAGTTGATACATGAGCTATTCGAGCATACAAAAAAGGATGGTTATTTTAAGGTTTAGAGTTTGGCACATACAAATTTACTTGGAACGGCAGGTAGATACCGCATATAGGAAGGTATAGTGGACTCATCTGGAATAACTTTGGGGTTTAAGGGATTCGATGCACAAGCAGTATTCCCGCTTAGTACAGGTGAAGCCTAGCACAAGACTGGGAAGCGACCAACTAGAGAGAAACAACAGCCATGTACATGCATTAAAATTAATAAACATTGGATGCAAGCATAAGTAGGATATAATCCACCATGAACATAAATATCGTGAAGGCTATGTTGATTTGTTTCAACTACATGCGTGAACATGCGCCAAGTCAAGTCACTTAAATCATTCAAAGGAGGATACCACCCCATCATACCACATCATAACCATCTCAATAGCATGTTGGCACGCAAGGTAAACCATTATAACTCATAGCTAATCAAGCATGGCACAAGCAACTATGATCTCTAATTGTCATTGCAAACATGTTTATTCATAACAAGCTGAATCAAGAACGATGAACTCATCATATTTCCAAAAACAAAAGAGGTCGAGTTCGTACCAGCTTTTCTCATCTCAGTCAGTCCATCATATATCATCATAATTGCCTTTCACTTGCACGACCGAACGATGTGAATAATAATAAGAGTGCACGTGCATTGGACTAAGCTGGAATTTGCGAGCATTCAATAAATAGGAGAAGACAAGGCAATATGGGCTCTTTTATCAGATAAAAAATAATGCATATGAGAGCCACTTCAACAATTTCATTATGGTCTTCTCCTATCGACCCCCAAAGAAAAGAAAAGAAATAAAACTATTTACACGGGAAAGCTCCCAACAAGCAAAAAGAAGAATGGGAAATACTTTTGGGTTTTCTTTTTAATTACTACTACAAGCAAGGAAAGTAAACTAATTAAAAGCTACAACTAAATTTTTTTGGTTTTTCTTAAGGTTTATCAAACACACAAGACGAAAGCATAAAAGGAAATAAACTAGCATGGATGATACAATGAAAAAGTATGAACACCGACATCTAGCAATGAGTGTGTGTGAACATAAATGTGATGTCGGTGAGAAATACGTACTCCCCCAAGCTTAGGCTTCCGGCCTAAGTTGGTTTATGGCCACGGCTGGCCTGGCGGATATCCATAATAGTAGTTGGGGTCGTACTGCGATGAGGAAGAAGAAGGCTCCGATTGCCACTGACTGGCAATCATCTCCGGATCCCACTGGTAATTAGACTGTCGTGAGGGATCAAATTGTGGTTCTGGCTCTGGCTCCTCGGGTGGTGCAGGGTTCCGGTAAGCTTGAATAGCAGGCAGGGTAATAGTCTTAGGATGATGTTTATTAAAGAACAATTGATATTTAAGCTCTCCTGCCCTATTCTTAACAATAAAATCATGTGCCACCATACTTTTATAATCTAGATAAACACGAGGCAGTACTTTTTCTTCCTTCTCAGCATGCCTAATAGGTATGTTAAAATGTGCAGCTAGGCGTGTAGCATAGATGCCTCCAAAGATGGGGCCCTTTGTACGGTTCAGACTTATCCATTTAGCAATAATACCGCCCATACTAAAAGTGTTATCACTGTATAAACCTTGGAGCAAAATAATAATATCAGGGATACTAAGGTTTCCACAGTTCCCGCGACCAATTAAGCAACGACTAGCAAATAATGCAAAGTAACGTAAAACAGGAAAATGTATGCTAGTGATTCCTGCATCGGAAAATTTCCTAGTTTCCCCTACAGTGATAGTATCGATAAAACCCTCCACGTCATCACGATGTGGTTCTTCTGTCTTGCCCTCAAAAGGGACTAGACATGTCCGACAAAAATCATAAAGTGACATCTCCTTATGCTCATCATATAAATGAAACTCCACCGTAGGTGGTGAGTTCCTAGAATGAAAATGAAAGTTTTGCACAAAGGTATTTGTGAGTAAGAGATACTGATCGCATTGGTCATGGAGGAAAGCGGTGAGGCCTGCATTATGAGCCAATTCATGAAAATCTTCATAAATCCCGGCTGCTCTCAAGAATTCATCGGAAGGCCATTCACACCCCCGAATCTCCGCGGTGCGCTGCAAATTATACTTAGGCTTCGGTGCCTTTTCCTTTGAGCTTTGGCTCGATGAGCCCTTCAATAATCTCCTCATCATTTTCTGAAAAATTCTGAAATTTTTAGTAACTTCAAAATAAAAGTAAACCAAACTCAATAATATTGATAGCAACCACTCCTACAAGTGCCTAGGGCCTATATCATGCATCAAAACTACTTTTGACCATATAAATTTGACACGCAAGCTTAAGAATAGGGGCACGTAGCAGCAAAAATTTGCAATGAATAAAGCACTAGAACAAAAACTAATTGGACCAATGGAGGAGTCACATAGCAAGGAACAATCTCCTCAAGCAGTTTTGTGAGAGGTGCTTTGAGCAAGGAGATCGAAAATGGCAGCAAAGAGGGCTGGAACTCGTGCTTGAGTTGGTTTTTCGTTTTTGTGGGAGGAAGAAGAAGAGTATGGGTGAAAGGATAAGTGGAGGAGGGCCACCGTGGGCCCACGAGGCAGGGGGCGCGCCCTCCACCCTCGTGGCAAGGTGGTTGGCCCCCCTGGTGAGTTCTCTGTTCCATAAATCCTCAAATATTCTAGAAAAAAATCATATTTAATTTTTAGGGCATTTGGAGAATTTTATTTTTCGAGGTATTTTTATATTGCATAGATAATCAGATAACGGACAGAAAAATATTTATTTTAACTTTATTTCAACTAAATAACAGAAAGAATAGAGAGGGTACAGAAGGTTGTGCTTCTAGTTTCATCCATCTCATGCTCATCAAAAGGAATCCACTAACAAGGTTGATCAAGTCTTGTTAACAAACTCATTCCGATTAACATGAAACCGGAGAAATTTCGAATAACACTAGGTTACCTCAACGGGGATATGCACATCCCCAATAATAAGTATATCATATTTCTTCTTGACAATAGGAAGAGGAAATTCAAAACCTCCAAATATAATCGATGGAATTTTTTCGATAGAATTGATACTATGAACTTGAGGTTGTTTCCTCGGAAAATGTACCGTACGCTCATTACCATTAACATGAAACGTGACATTGCCTTTGTTGCAATCAATAACAGCCCCTGCAGTATTAAGAAAAGGTCTTCCAAGAATAATAGACATACTATCGTCCTCGGGAATATCAAGAATAACAAAGTCCGTTAAAATAGTAACGTTTACAACCACAACAAGCACATCCTCACAAATGCCGACAGGTATAGCAGTTGATTTATCAGCCATTTGCAAAGATATTTCAGTAGGTGTCAACTTATTCAAGTCAAGTCTATGATATAAAGAGAGAGGCATAACACTAACACCGGCTCCAAGATCACATAAAGCAGTTTTAACATAGTTTCTTTTAATGGAGCATGGTATAGTAGGTACTCCTGGATCTCCAAGTTTCTTTGGTATTCCACCCTTAAAAGTATAATTAGCAAGCATGGTGGAAATTTCAGCTTCTGGTATCTTTCTTTTATTTGTAACAATATCTTTCATGTACTTAGCATAAGGATTCATTTTGAGCATATCAGTCAATCGCATACGCAAAAAGATAGGTCTAATCATTTCAGCAAAGCGCTCAAAATCCTCATCATCCTTTTTCTTGGATGGTTTGGGAGGAAAAGGCATGGGTTTCTGAACCCAAGGCTCTCTTTCTTTACCATGCTTCCTAGCAACAAAGTCTTTCTTATCATAACATTGATTCTTTGATTGTGGGTTATCAAGATCAACAACAGGTTCAATTTCTACATCATTATCATTACTAGGTTGAGCATCATTATGAACATCATCATTAACATTTTCATTAGGTTCATGTTCATTGCCAGATTGTGTTTCAGCATCAGACATAGAAATATCATTTGGATTATCAGGTGGTTCAGCAATAGGTTCACTAGAAGTTTGCACAGCTCTATCATTTTTCTTTTTCTTCTTTTTAGAAGAACTAGGTGCATCAATTTTATTTCTCTGAGAATCTTGCTCAATTCTCTTAGGGTGGCCTTCAGGATACAAAGGTTCCTGAGTCATTCTACCAGTTCTAGTAGCCACATTAACAGCATAATCATTATCTTTACTATTCAATTCATTGAGCAAATCATTTTGAGCTTTAAGTACTTGTTCCACTTGAGTGGTAACTGTCGGTGTCAAAACCGGCAGATCTCGGGTAGGGGGTCCCGAACTGTGCGTCTAGGCCGGATGGTAACAGGAGGCAAGGGACACGAAGTTTTACCCAGGTTCAGGCCCTCTTGATGGAGGTAAAACCCTACGTCCTGCTTGATTAATATTGATGATATGGGTGTTACAAGAGTAGATCTACCACGAGATCAGAGAGGCTAAACCCTAGAAGCTAGCCTATGGTATGATTGTATGTTGTGATTGTTGTCCTACGGACTAAAACCCTTTGGTTTATATAGACACCGGAGAGGGTTAGGGTTACACAAGGTCGGTTACAAAGGAGGAGATATCCATATACGTATTGCCTAGCTTGCCTTCCACGCCAAGTAGAGTCCCATCCAGACACGAGACGAAGTCTTCAATCTTGTATCTTCATAGTCTAACAGTCCGGCCAATGGAGATAGTCCGGCTATCCGGAGACCCCCTAATCCAGGACTCCCTCAGTAGCCCCTGAACCAGGCTTCAATGACGATGAGTCCGGCGCGCAGTTGTTTTCGGCATAGCAAGGCGGGTTCCTTCTCCAAATTTTGTGTACCTCTCAAAATAATGTCTGGTTCCTTGTGACGGTTCGTACTCCTTGGCTTCTACGCCCAATAATGGCCACTTTCCATGTGTCGAGCGAATGTAAAGAGCCAGGGTGTTTTCACATTTACCCCCTAGCTATGTAAATGGGCCACCTATTAAAAAGACGAGGATTCAGATCCAAATCACATCATCCTCCCTTGCCGAGTCTTCATCGGAGCGTACCCGACAGAGATCCATTCCACCATGGCCGGTCGACGCAGCTCCTCCTCTCGCACCCCTAGTTCCAAGCCTAGAGATTGGGAGAGATGTTCGATCCCGCATAGCAAATTGGTGATGCTTCAGTCCAAGGGATTTCTTCCCCCAGCGTACCTGGTCCCGGTTCGAGCCGGGCTTGCCACCTATAATGGCGGAGAGCAAGCGGAGAGCCGTCCCAATCCCTCCAAGGGAGAGCGGGTATGCCTTGTCCCTTATCTGGTAAGAGGGCTCGGATTCCCAATTCATCCATTTCTCCAGGGGCTTCTGGAGTTCTATGGCCTCCAGCTGCATAACCTTACACCTGCCTCCCTGCTGCATATCGCAGGATTCGTAGCCCTTTGCGAGTTATTTTTGGGCTGTGAGGCTCATTTCGCTCTGTGGAAGAAGCTGTTCTGCCTTGTGCCCCGTTCTAAGAAGGGATCAATATATCAAGTGGGCAGAGCCGAAGTGTGGCATATTGCTGGGACCGGATACCTATCCGGGACCCCGAAGAAGACGTCCGAAGACTGGCCTTCAGAATGGTTTTATATAGAAGATGTCCCCCTTCCGGACCCTATTCGGATCGGCCTTCCTGAGTTTGACAACACCCCTTTGAAGAAGCGCCAGAGCTGGCGTCCACGGAGCCCCCTGGAGGAAGACGATCAGGACATTCTTTATCTGATGAGCCGGATAAGCTCTTTAGCTCGATCTGGATTAACTATGATCGAGGTCATGGCTATATGCATTATGCGGGGGGTGCAGCCGCTCCAGTATAGAGGCCACCCCATGTGGGATTTCAATGGGGAGGATGACGTCACCCACCACGGCCGCAAAGGGTCGGGGTCGGCTGCTGATCTAACAAAGATCTTGTCCACTTTGTACAAGGGAGAAGAGGAGGAATTCCTCCGTGTCAACCCGCAGGGCGGATTCTCTATGTACAATCCTCCGAGCTGTGTAAGCGGAGACTTTTTCTCGCCCATCCGTTTCGTATTCCCGTAATTTAAGTATTCATTCTGGCGATTTCATCGCAGGAGCTGCACCGGGCAGTAAAGGAGATAAACAGCCCTCCTCCATAGCCCGAGGACCCTAGACGGTCCCTTGACCTGGCCTCCCAGGAGGATCCGGACATATCCGTGGAGCTGATCGACGGGTTTTTTTTACCAAGGGAGTAATGACAATACCTTGGTGGCCATTACGGCTGATTACCCTGGGCTAGTTCCAGCCTCACAGGTGACTGAGATCGAAGTCCCAGCACTTAAAAAAGGGGTCCGTCCTTGTGCTCTCTTTTTTTATTGCCGTATAACAGCCGTGTCTTGCAGGGGAGGTCCTCGGGGCAGAAGGCCGAGCCTGTGGCAACTAGCCAACAAGGGGCCGCTAGGCCAGGAGGCTGAAAAGATCTGCAGTCCGGATTGAGGCACCGGCGCAGCGGTATGGCGTGCCGTCTTTTTTGCAAGACATTAGTTACAGAGGCATATTAACGCCCATGCCTTCTTTTCAGGAAAAAGAGCGCTCGCCGTACTATGCCCGAAGAGGCTACCAATCGCGCCTCCACAAGCCAGGCTCCAAGGCCGGACTCAGAGGTGGAAACGAGTACAAGGCGTGCGCCAGGTGCTCCTCCGACAGAGGATACGGATAGACTGTCTGCCACCCATTCCGAGGTGGAAAGTGCCATGAACCACAAGCGTCACTAGACTGTTCTTCGTGACGCTTGTTTCTCCCAAGAGGCATTGGATGCTTTCAACTCGGGAGACGCGCACCTCCGTGCCGCTCAAAATGGTCTAGCCGGAGCCACGGAGCAGTATGTAAAAGACATACGGGTGAGAAAATTTGATGATTATATATATCAGTAGCCCCTGAGACTTGAAACAGTTAGGATAACTGATTTAAGGATCATTTGTTATGTAGGTTCTTACAGAAAAGGATACTCAACTATCCCAGGAGCTGGAAGAGTGCAAAGCCCAACTCCAGGCTGCAATGGCCGCAGCAGGGGAGCCCAAAGAGACCCCCTCTGGTAACATATCCATGAAATGATAAGTATCATATTAGAGTGCGGCTTTATATGCAGATCTGACGATAAAATTGCAGATGACGCTGGAGTGAATCCCGATAAGCAACAGCTCATACACCAGCTGAAGGCCGGTGAGAACATGCTTACAAGGGTGAGGCAGGAGAAGAATAATCTCCAAGATGCCAACACCAAGCTGGGCGTGGAACTAAAAGATGTTCGTGCCCAACTGTCGGACTCTGTTAAGGAGAATCGGCGGCTTCGACGCGACATATTTAATAAGTGCTTGAACGAACTTTGAAAAAGAGTTCAGCGAGGAAGCTGGCTGACAGAGTTATGTCTGTAGGTATGCTAACAGGTCGTCCCGCTGAGGAGATGCCTAGTTCAATGGGTGATCTTCTTCCTGAGCTCACACAGTTACACGAACGAGTTCGGCGGGTGATGCAAGGCGTTGCCCAGGCCTTGTGGCCGTCCGTCTCCATATCCGAAGGCCTTGGAGAGCTTGCAGAAAAGCTGAAGGGAGCACTGCGGCGTTTCCAATTATGGAAAATATCGGCCTTCCGTCACGGCGCCAGGGAAGCTTGGGCAATGGTGAAGACACGGTACACGAAGGCTGACCCGAACCACATGGCCGAAGTCGGACCTGTGGGGCCTGATGGCAAGGAGATCCCTGTGAATTTAGTGTACGACCAAGTAGAATTGGCTGCAAAGTATTCCCAACAGGACTGTAGACTAGACAGCCTATTGGAGATTTGGAGGGCATTGAAGAGGAATTCAACCAGTCAAATTTACTACGTAATTTTAAAGTGACATATATGATGTCTTCTAGTCGGATTGTAGATCGTTTGTCGTGGCGGACCTTTTCGCTTCAACCTCGGGACCCGACAGTCCGGAGTGTATCCGAACACCCTCTCGGTTATATAAGAACCGGGGCATGCGTGGAGACCAAGCGTAGGGGTCATTAGTGCTTTATCAGACAAGTGCCCAACTAGTTATGTTATATTACATGGGTAGTAAGAAACATCTTCCAGAGAGAATAGTTCCGTTAAGGGTTCCTTTCCCTGGGTAGGCATGCCCTAAAGTGCATATCCGGACTGCAACAAGAAGCGCAGTGAAAACGTCTGGGGGTAGATATGGATAATAAATAAAAGTCATCTTTTGTTCATCGACCGAATATTCTCTTAAGAACGCTAGCTTTTGGCTTCACCCAGTCTGAGGTACACGTCTGGCTGACCCGGCGGTAACAATCGCAGAGGTGCTCCCCTTATGCCCTAGCCGAATTAACGGGAACGTAGGGCATAAATACAAGAGCCAGGCAACCCAGCTTGGCCAAAACTTAAGTCATATCGATGCATATAATGGTGAAAAAAGGTACATGCGGAAGTATAACACATGTGTTGGGCGTTGGGCCCAGGTAAATAATTTAAGCTTCTGTGAGAGAAGCCCCCAGGTATGAAGAGTGTGGCTAGCGCATCTATGATGTATGAGTGAGGCACAAGGTGATCCTTGAAGGCCTAGAGAAATAAAAAGAAAGAAAGGGAAACAAGACAGATGATGCATATGCAGAAAATGGACAAAGGGAGGGGACTAACATAAAGTCCGGAGCTAGGCGTAGAATCTTTGGAGCCTGGCTACGTTCCATGGGTTCGGCTCGAGTTGACTGGTCGATGCATCCCGCAGTCGGTACGCTCCACCGGTCAGAACTTGGTCGATAATGAAGGGACCTTCCCATTTGGGCTCGAGCTTGTTCTTTTTCTTATCCGACAGCCGTAGAACTAGTTCGCCAATGTTATAAGTTTTGGCCAGTACTTCTCTGCTTTGGTATCTGCGAGCCTGCTGCTGGTAAAATGCGGAACGGGCTTTGGCTATGTTGCGCTCTTCCTCCAATGTGTCCAGACCATCCTGCCGATCAAGCTCGGCTTTTCTTTCTTCATACATGCGCACTCGGGGTGAGTCATGAATTATGTCACAGGGCAGGACTGCCTCTGCGCCATACACCATAAAAAATGGTGTATATCCGGTACTACGATTCGGCGTGGTCCGCAGTCCCTAGAGTACGGAGTCGAGCTCCCCTACCCAGTGCGTATCGAACTCCGTTAGGGAGCACACTAATCGGGGTTTAATGCCGCTCATTATAAGACCATTTGCTCGTTCGACTTGACCGTTGGTTTGTGGGTGATAGACTGAAGCGTAATCGAGCTTGATGCCCATTTTGTTGCACCAGAGTTTTACCTCGTTGGCCGTGAAGTTCGTACCGTTATCAGTGATGATGCTGTGGGGGACGCCGTAACGGTATACAACCCCGGATATGAAATCTATCACCGGTCCGGATTCGGCTGTTTTTACTGGTTTAGCCTCTATCCATTTGGTGAATTTATCCACCATGACCAATAAGTATTTTTTTTCTTGTGGGTTCCCCCTTTAAGGGGTCCTACCATGTCAAGCCCCCAGACCGCGAAGGGCCATGTAATGGGGATCGTTTGGAGGGCGGTGGGTGGCATGTGGCTTTGATTTGCAAAGAGCTGGCAACCGGTGCAGCGTTGGACCAAGTCCTGTGCATCTGCCCGGGCCGTTGGCCAATAAAATCATGTGCGAAAGGCCTTGCTTACAAGAGCCCGGGCTGCGGCGCGATGGTCGTCGAGTCTGGCGTGAATTTCTGCCAAAAAATTCCGCCCTTCCTCTTCGGAGATGCACCTTTGAAGGACTCCGGTAGCGCTTTTTTGTACAATTCTCCCTCGTGGACCCTGTAGGCTTTGGATCGTCGCACTATGCAGCGTGCCTCATTTTGGTCCTCCTGAAGTTCCTGTCTAATTAGGTAGGCCAGGAATGGTTCTGTCCACGGGGCAATAATGGCCATTATTTCGTGGGCTGATTGTGTTATTTCGGTGGCGGAGCCTCCGATTGTGTCAGAGAGTTCGGTATCGGGTATTTTGGCCGGGTCCAGACTGTTGTTACCGGTGTCCCCTTCCCATGCTACGGATGGCTTGAAAAGCCTTTCCAGAAAAACGTTGGGAGGGACCGTGTCGCGTTTTGCGCCAATGCGGGCGAGGATATCCGCCGCCTGATTGTTTTCCCAAGCCACATGATGAAATTCGATCCCCTCGAACCGAGCTGACATTTTTAGGACGGCATTGCGATAAGCCACCATTTTTGGATCCTTGGCATCAAAGTCTACATTTATTTGGGATATCGCGAGGTTTGAATCCCCACGCACCTCTAGGCATTGAATGCCCATGGATACTGCCATCCGGAGACCATGTAGAAGGGCCTCATATTCGGCTGCATTGTTGGAGTCCGTATACATTATCTGCAGTACGTATTGAACGGTGTCTCTTGTTGGGGATGTCAAAACGACGCCAGCCCCTAAACCAGCCAACATTTTGGAGCCGTCAAAGTGCATGATCCAGTTTGAATATGTGTTGTACTCTTTAGGGAGTTCAGCTTTCGTCCATTCAGCGACGAAGTCAGCCAAAACTTGCGATTTAATAGCTCGCCGTGGCTTGTAAGTTATGTCGAACGGGAGGAGCTCAATGGCCCATTTGGCAATCCGGCCTGGCGCGTCGCGGTTATTTATAATATCGTTAAGTGGTACTTCCGAGGCTACCATTATTGAACACTCTTGAAAGTAGTGTCGCAGCTTACGGGATGCCATGAATACCGCATACGCTATATTTTGATAATGCAGGTACCATGATTTGCATGGAGTAAGGACAGTGGACACGTAGTAAACCGGCTTTTGAAGGGGAAATTTGTGTCCGTCCACTACTCGCTCGACGACAAGCACTGCACTTACTACTTGATGAGTTGCCGCAATGTACAATAGCATTGGTTCGCCAATGTTTGGCGCGGCCAGGACTAGGTTTGTTGCCAATATGGCCTTTATTTCGTTGAGTCCGGCCGTGGCGGCGTCCGTCCACTTGAAGTGTTCGGTGCGCCGGAGGAGGCGATAAAGGGGTAATGCCTTTTCTCCTAAGCGGGAGATAAAGCGGCTTAGAGCCGCCATGCATCCAGTTGATTTTTGTATTTGTTTGAGATCTGTTGGGGTAGCCAACTGTGACAACGCTCGAATTTTGGCCGGATTAGCTTCAATACCTCTACTGGAGACAATGAATCCCAGGAGCTTTCCTACTGGTACGCCGAAAACGCATTTTTCCGGATTGAGCTTGATGTCATATGTTCGGAGGTTGTCGAATGTGAGCCTCAAGTCGTCTACTAGAGTTTCGACATGCTTGGTTTTAACGACCACGTCATCCACGTATGCCTCCACTATTTTGCCGATCTGGTTTGCCAGGCATGTCTGAATCATGTGTTGATATGTTGCACCGGCGTTTTTAGCCCGAAGGGAATTGTGTTGAAGCAGAATGGGCCGTATGGTGTGATGAATGCCGTTGCGGCTTGGTCTGGCTCTGCCATTTTGATTTGATGGTAGCCGGAGTATGCGTCGAGGAAACACAATGAATCGTGTCCTGCAGTAGCATCAATGATTTGATCGATGCGGGGGAGGGGGAAGGGGTCCTTTGGGTAGGCCTTGTTAAGGTCCTTAAAATCGACGCACAAGCGCCAGGATTTGTCCTTCTATGGTACCATCACCAGGTTTGCTAGCCAGTCCGGATGTTTTATGTCTCTGATGAACCCGGCCTCCAATAGCTTGGCTAGTTCCTCTCCCATGGCTTGTCTTTTAGGTTCGGAGAAACATCGAAGAGCCTGCTTGACTGGCTTGAATCCTTTTAGGATATTTAGGCTGTGTTCAGCCAGCCTGTGTGGGATTCCTGGCATGTCTGAAGGGTGCCAGGCAAAAATGTCCCAGTTCTCGCGTAGGAACTCTCGCAGTGCAGCGTCGACATCAGGGTTTCATTGTGCCCCGATGGAAGCTGTTTTTGTAGGGTCCGTTGGATGGACTTGGAATTTGACTATTTCGTCCGCCGGCTTAAAGGAGGTGGACTTGGATCTTTTATCGAGTATCATGTCGTCCCTGTTCACCGTGGAGCGCAGCGCAGTTAGTTCTTTGGCCGCTAGGGCTTCGGATAGTGCCTCAAGGGCCAGTGCAGCTGTCTTATTTTCGGCGCGGAGTGCTATGTCCGGATCACTAACAAGAGTGATGATTCCGTTGGGCCCGGGCATTTTGAGCTTCATGTACCTGTAATGGGGTATGGCTTGGAAGATTGTAAACGCCTCCCGCCCTAGTAGAGCGTGGTATCCGCTGCTGAACGGGGCCACTTGGAATGTAATTTCTTTGGACCTGTAATTATCCGGCGTGCCGAATACCACGTCTAGTGTGATTTTTCCAGCGCAGCGTGCTTCCCGACTGGGGATGATTCCTCTAAAGGTTGTGCTTCTTTGCTTAATGTGGCTCGAGTCTATTTCCATCTTTTGAAGAGTTTCCTCATAGATGAGGTTTAATCCGCTGCCGCCGTCCATGAGTACCTTGGTGAGTCGAAAGTCGTCCACAATTGGACTGAGGACCAATGCGGCTGGTACTCGGGCTGTTCAGAATTTAGGTTCGTCACTGGCATTGAAGGTAATAGCCGTGTCGCTCCAAGGATTTGTTTCTGCTATGTGGCAGATTTTAGACATGCTGCGGAGTGTTCGCTTCCGTCTATTATTTGAGGCGAAGGTCTCAAAGACCGTTAAGACCGTATTGTTGTCCTCGGGGTGGTACTCTGTGGTTTTTGGGAGGAGTAGATCCTCACCACTTTTGGCCACCTGCTGGAGTATCCAGCATGCTCTAAGGCTATGCGTTGGTATCGCATCTGCTGTACTATGAATTTTGCAGGGTCCGTTGAGCCATCCCTCCAGTACGGTTCCTTGCCCCGTAGAGGGCTTTTGCTTTTTGGTAGTTGACCTAGGCGTATTGTGATAATGCACCCTTTTATTTCGGACTGGGTTGGTATTCAGGGCCGGATTATCCCAAAATTTTAGTTCGGTTTTCCAGGCGCTTTCCATCGCACGGTACTTTCGTACTATGGACACCAAGTTGGCAAAGCGTGTAATTTCGCGACGACTTATGGCGTTGAGGATTCCCTTGTCCGTGCAACTATTGCAGAAGAATGAAATTGCGTCTTCCTCGCGGCAGTCCTTTATCCTGTTCTTCACCAGGAGGAATCTAGCCCAGTGATGGTGTACTGTTTCTTCGGGCTCTTGCCTGATTTGGGATAGATCGTGTATGTTTGGGTGGGTGGGTGGCGTGGAATCCGAATCCTCACCCAATCTGAGGCTCAGTGGCCAAGGAGTTTCCGAACTCGAAAGTTTGGATTCTTGGATGTTTTTTGGTAAATCTAGCCCGCTGCCTGATTCTGGGTTCAGGCTTTGAGTGACATCCTCCCCTCCGTGGGTATCCGGCTTAGAGGGATCGGGAATCCGGACGTATCTAGTCCTTAAGATGGATTAAGGGTTGCCGCATTGTTCTTCCACCACTGCAACGTGACGGGTGACCAGGGGAGAGTTAATTTCTCTCAGATCGGGTTTAGGCCCAACCTGATCATGGTCGGTGGCGACTCCCAGGGCGGCGATGCGATCCAAGAGCTCGTTCAGGGAAGAGAGCTCCATTGGATCTAACTGCTCGGCAAGTTCCGAGTTGACAAGAAGATTGCTTTTGATGATCCGAGCAGTCATCGTCGGCGCAGCGGCCGAACAGGCGGTCATAAGAAAACCACCTAGCCGGAGAGTTTGGCCGATAGCCAGAGCTCCCTTAGTGATAGTGTCGTCTTTAAAGACGGGATGAGACATCCTTCTTGGTGGCGACGGCACAGCGGAACTCTCAATGAAAGCACCAATGTCGGTGTCAAAACCGGCGGATCTCGGGTAGGGGGGTCCCGAACTGTGCATCTAGGCTGGATGGTAACAGGAGGCAAGGGACATGAAGTTTTACCCAGGTTCGGGCCCTCTTGATGGAGGTAAAACCCTACGTCCTGCTTGATTAATATTAATGATATGGGTGTTACAAGAGTAGATCTACCACGAGATCAGAGAGGCTAAACCCTAGAAGCTAGCCTATGGTATGATTGTATGTTGTGATTGTTGTCCTACGGACTAAAACCCTTCGGTTTATATAGACACCGGAGAGGGTTAGGGTTACACAAGGTCGGTTACAAAGGAGGAGATATCCATATACGTATTGCCTAGCTTGCCTTCCACGCCAAGTAGAGTCCCATCCGGACACGAGACAAAGTCTTCAATCTTGTATCTTCATAGTCTAACAGTCCGGCCAATGGAGATAGTCTGGCTGTCCGGAGACCCCCTAATCCAGGACTCCCTCAGTAACCATAGAAGCATGTTTACTAATAAGTTTAAGTTCACCTTTAACATTAGCCATATAATCACCCAAGTGTTCAAGCTTATTTGAATTGTATTTCAATTGTCTACCAAAATAAGCATTAAAATCTACTTGCTTAGCCATAAATTTATCAAACTCATCTAAGCATGGGCTAGCAAACTTAGTAAATGGGATTTCATCTTTATCATATCTATAGAGAGAATTTACCTTTACTACTTGTGTTGGGTTATCAAGACCATGAGTTTCTTCAATAGGTGATGGATCAAGATCATATGTTTCTTCAACACGCGGTAAATTAAGACCGTGTATTTCTTCAATAGGAGGTAAATTCTTAACATCTTCAGCTTTAATACCTTTTTCTTTCATAGATTTCTTTGCCTCTTGCATATCTTCAGGACTGAGAAATAGAATACCCCTCTTCTTCAGAGTTGGTTTAGGAATAGGCTTAGGAATTGGCTCCGGAGGTGTCCAATTATTTTCATTTGTCAACATATTATTCAATAGAATTTCAGCTTCATCTGGCGTTCTTTCCCTGAAAACAGAACCAGCACAACTATCCAGGTAATCTTTGGAAGCATCGGTTAGTCCATTATAAAAGATATCAAGTATTTCATTTTTCTTAAGAGGATGATCAGGCAAAGCATTAAGTAATTGGAGAATCATCCCCCAAGCTTGTGGGAGACTCTCTTCTTTAATTTGCACAAAATTGTATATATATCCCTTAAAGCAGCTTGTTTCTTATGAGCAGGGAAATATTTAGCAGAGAAGTAATAAATCATATCCTGGGGACGATGCACACAACCAGGATCAGGAGAATTAAACCATATCTTAGCATCACCCTTTAATGAGAACGGAAATATTTTAAGGATATAAAAGTAACGAGTTCTCTTATCAGTCGTGAACAGGGTGGCTATATCATTTAATTTAGTAAGATGTGCCACAACAGTTTCAGATTCATAACCATGAAAAGGATCAGATTCAACCAAAGTAATTATATCAGGATTAACAGAGAATTCATAATCCTTATCGGTAACACAGATAGGTGAAGTAGCAAAAGCAGGGCCAGGTTTCATTCTAGCATTTAGAGATTGCTTGTTCCATTTAGCTAATAACCTCTTAAGTTCGTTTCTATCTTTGCAAGCTAAAATAGCTAAAGAGGCTTCTTGATCAAAAACATAACCCTCGGGAATAACAAGTGATTCTTCATCATCACTTTCATCAGTATTATCAGATCAATATTTTCAATCTCTCTAGCACTAGCAAGTTGTTCATCAAAAAATTCACCAAGTGGCACGGTAGTATCAAGCATAGAAGTAGTTTCATCATAAGTATCATGTATAGCAGAAGTAGCATCATCAATAACATGAGACATATCAGAACGAATAGCAGAAGCAGTTTTAGGTGTCGCAAGCTTACTCAAAACAGAAGGTGAATCAAGTGCAGAGCTAGGTGGCAGTTCCTTACCTCCCCTCGTAGTTGAGGGATAAATCTTGGTTCTTGGATCTTTCAAGTTCTTCATAATGATAAGCAGATATAAATCCCAAGTGACTCAAAGAATAGAGCTATGCACCCCGGCAATGGCGCCAGAAAATAGTATTGATAACCCGCAAGTATAGGGGATTGCAACAGTTTTCGAGGGTAAAGTATTCAACCCAAATTTATTGATTCGACACAAGGGGAGCCAAAGAATACTCTCAAGTACTAGCAGCTGAGTTGTCAATTCAACCACACCTGGAAACTTAATATCCGCAGCAAAGTATTTAGTAGCAAAGTAATATGATAGTAGTGGTAACGGTAGCAAAAGGTAACAGTAGTAAAAGTAGTGTTTTTGGTATTTTGTAGTGATGATAGCAATAGCAACGGGAAAGTAAATAAGCGAAGAACAATATATGGAAAGCTCGTAGGCAATGGATCAGTGATGGAGAATTATGGCGGATGTGGTTCATCATGTAACAGTCATAACCTAGGGTGACACAGAACTAGCTCCAGTTCATTGATATAATGTAGGCATGTATTCCAAACATAGTCATATGTGCTTATGGAAAAGAACTTGCATGACATCTTTTGTCCTACCCTCCCGTGGCAGCGGGGTCCTTACGGAAACTAAGGGATATTAAGGCCTCCTTTTAATAGAGAACCAGAACAAAGCATTAACACATAGTGAATACATGAACTCCTCAAACTACGGTCATCACCGGTAAGTATCCCAATTATTGTCACTTCGGGGTTAACGGATCATAACACATAATAGGTGACTATAGACTTGCAAGATAGGATCAAGAACACTCATATATTGATGAAAACATAATAGGTTCATATCTGAAATCATGGCACTCGGGCCCTAGTGACAAGCATTAAGCATAGCAAAGTCATGGCAACATCAATCTCAGAACATAGTGGACACTAGGGATCAAACCCTAACAAAACTAACTCGATTACATGATAGATCTCATCCAACCCATCACCGTCCAGCAAGCCTA
The DNA here is from genome assembly GCA_034509565.1 of Triticum monococcum. Classification (NCBI taxonomy): domain Eukaryota; kingdom Viridiplantae; phylum Streptophyta; class Magnoliopsida; order Poales; family Poaceae; genus Triticum; species Triticum monococcum. Next base: position 486,070,537 of record CM067843.1, read on the forward strand.
CGATGGAATTACTCACGCACGGCGGTGAGCATCATGAAATTGGTGATGGAGGATGGTTGATGATGACGACAGCGATGAATCCCCCTCTCCGAAGCCCCGAACGGACTCCAGATCAGCCCTCCCGAGAGGTTTTAGGGCTTGGCGGCGGCTCCGTATCGTAAAACACGATGATTTCTTCTCTCTTATTTTCTTCTCCCCGAAAGCAGATATATAGAGTTGGAGTTGGAGTCGGGAGGTCTCCAGGGGGCCCACGGGGTAGGGGGAGCGCCCTAGGGGGGGCGCCCACATCGTGGACAGGGTGTGAGCCCCCTGGTCTCCAGGGGGCCCACGAGGATTTTTTTATTATTTATTGTAAGATATTTCGTGGAGTTTCAGGTCATTCCGAGAACTTTTGTTTTCTGCACATAAAACAACATCATGGCAATTCTGCTGAAAACAACGTCAGTCCGGGTTAGTTCCATTCAAATCATACAAGTTAGAGTCCAAAACAGGGCAAAAGTGTTTGGAAAAGTAGATACGTTGGAGACGTATCAAGGGATAGTTATGTGATCCAATTATGTTATTATTGTTGAGAGGACTTGCACTAGTGAAAGTATGAACCCTAGGCCTTGTTTCCTAGCATTGCAGTACCGTTTATGCTCACTTTTATCATTAGTTACCTTGCTGTTTTTATATTTTCAGATTACAAAAACCTTTATCTACCATCCATATACCACTTGTACCACCATCTCTTCGCCGAACTAGTGCACCTATACAATTTACCATTGTATTGGGTGTGTTGGGGACACAAGAGACTCTTTGTTATTTGGTTGCAGGGTTGCTTGAGAGAGAACATCTGCATCCTACGCCTCCTACGGATTGATAAACCTTAGGTCATCTACTTGAGGGAAATTTGCTACTGTCCTACAAACCTCTGCACTTGGAGGCCCAACAACGTCTACAAGAAGAAGGTTGTGTAGTAGACATCAAAGCCCAGGAGCTTTCCGGCGGGTATGCCGAAAACGCATTTTTCCGGATTGAGCTTAATGTCGTACGTTCGGAGATTGTCGAACGTGAGCCTCAAGTCGTCTATTAAGGAGTCGACGTGTCTGGTTTTAACGACCACATCGTCTACGAATGCCTCCACTATTTTGTCGATCTGCTTTTCCAGACATGTCTGAATCATGCGTTGGTACGCTGCGCCGGCGTTTTTGAGCCCGAAGGGCATTGTGTTAAAACAGAAGGGGTCGTATGGAGTGATAAATATCGTTGCGGCTTGATCGGACTCCGCCATATTAATTTGGTGGTAACCGGAGTATGCGTCGAGGAAGCACAATGAGTCGTGTCCTGCGGTGGCGTCGATAATTTGATCGATGCGAGGGAGGGGGAAGGGATCCTTTGGGCAAGCCTTATTAAGGTCCTTGAAGTCGACGCATAGGCGCCAGGATTTGTCCTTCTTTGGTACCATTACTAGGTTTGCTAGCCAGTCCGGATGTTTTATTTCTCTAATGAATCCGGCCTCCAGTAACTTGGCTAGCTCCTCTCCCATGGCTTGTCGCTTAGGTTCGGAGAAACGACGAAGAGTCTTCTTGACTGGCTTGAATCCTTTTAGAATGTTAAGGCTATGCTCGGCTAGCGAGCGTGGGATTCCTGGCATGTCTGAACAATGCCAGGCGAATATGTCCCAATTATCGCGCAGGAACTCCCGTAATGTGGCGTCTACAGCGGGGTTTAACTGTGCCCCGATGGATGATGTTTTTGTGGGGTCCATTGGATGGACTTGGAATTTGACTATTTCATCCGCTGGTTTAAAAGAGGTGGACTTGGATCTTTTGTCGGGTATCACGTCGTCCCTGTCCACTGTGGAGTGCACCACAGTTAATTCCTCCGTCGCAAGGGCTTCGGATAATGCCTCGAGGGCCAGTGCGGCTGTTTTGTTCTCGGCGCAGAGTGCTATGTCCGGATCACTAGCTAGAGTGATGATTCCATTGGGCCCGGGCATTTTGAGCTTCATGTACCCGTAATGGGGTATGGCTTGGAAGATCGTGAATGCCTCCCGCCCTAGAAGGGCGTGGTATCCGCTACTGAACGGGGTCACTTGGAATGTAATTTCTTCAGACCTGTAATTCTCCGGAGTGCCGAATACCACATCTAGTGTCATTTTCCCAGCGCAGCGTGCCTCCCGACTGGGGATGATTCCTCGGAAGGTCATGCTGCTTTGCTCAATACGGTTTCTGTCTATTTCCATTTTTTTTTGAAGAGTCTCCTCATAAATGAGGTTTAATCCGCTGCCGCCGTCCATGGGCACTTTAGTAAGCCGAAAGCCGTCCACAGTTGGACTGAGGACCAAGGCGGCTGGTGCTCGGGCTGTTCAGAACTTAGGTCCGTCACTGGCATTGAAGGTGATAGCCGTGTCGCTCCATGGATTTATTGCTGCCACGTGGCAGACTTCGGCAAGGCTGCGGAGTGCTCGCTTACGCCTATTATTTGAGGCGAAGGTCTCAAAGATTGTCAATACTGTATTTCTATCCACGGGGTGGTGCTCTGCGGTGTTTTGAATGAGGAGATCCTCACCGCTCTTTGCCACCTGCCGGAGTACCCAACATGCTCTAAGGCTGTGTGTTGGTATGGTATCCGATGTACTATGAATTTTGCAGGGCCCGTTAAGCCATCCCTCCAATACGGTTCCATGCCCTGTAGTGGGATTTTGCTTCTTTGTAATTGAGTCGGGCGACTTATGAGAGTGCACCCTTTTAGTTCGGACTGGGGGTTTTGTCAGAGCCGGATTATCCCAAAATTTTGTTTGGGTTTTCCAGGCGCTTTCCATCGCACAGTACTTCCGTACTATGGCCGCCAAGTCAGCGAAGTGTGCTATGTAACGGCGACTTATGGCATTGAGAATTCCCTTATCCGTGCAATTGTTGCAAAAGAACGAAATTGCATCTTCCTCGCGACAGTCCTTGACCTTGTTCATTACAAGGAGGAATCTGGCCCAATAGTGATGTATTGTCCCTTGGGGCTCTTGTCTAATGTGGGAAAGATCATTTATATCTGGGTGGGTGGGTGGATTTAAGTCCAGACCTTGATCCAATCTGAGACCCAGGGGCGGGGGAGTTTCCGATCTTGGAAGTTCGGGCTCCGGGATGTTGCCCCGCAGGTTCGGCATGCTGCCTAATTCTAGGTTCAGGGTTAGGGCGATGTCCTACGTGGACGGGTATCCGGCTCGAAGAGCTCGGGAATCCGGACATAGTTCATCCTCAGGATAGAGGGAGAATCGCCGCATTGCTCCTCCACCACCGCTATCTGATGGGTGACTGGCGGAGAGTTAATCTCCCTTTGGTCGGGTCTAAGGCCAATTCGATCGTAGTCCGTAACGACTCCCAGAGCGGCGATGCGACCCAAGAGCTCGTTCAAAGAGGAGAGCTCCATTGGATCCATCTGGTCGGTGAATTTCGAGCCGACGTGGAGGCTATTTTCGATGACCCGAGAAGTCATCATCGGCGCAGCGGCCGAGCGGGCGGTTGCTACCTCTTGAGCACTGCGTTGGATTTCCTTGAAGAGGAAAGGATGATGCAGCAAAGTAGCTGCACAAAACAAATAACTGCTTGCAACCAACGCGATAAGGGGTTGTCAATCCCTTCATGGCCACTTACGAGAGTGAGATCTGATAGATATGATAGAATAATATTTTGGTATTTTTATGATAAAGATGCAAAGTAAAATAAAATCAAAGTAAAAAAGCAAAGGAAATAACTAAGTATTGGAAGATTAATATGATGAAGATAGACCCGGGGGCCATAGGTTTCACTAGTGGCTTCTCTCAAGAGCATAAGTACTTTACAGTGGGTGAACGAATTACTGTTGAGCAATTGACAGAATTGAGCATAGTTATGACAATATCTAGGTATGATCATGTATATAGGCATCACGTACGAGACAAGTAGACCGACTCCTGCCTGCATCTACTACTATTACTCCACTCATCGACCGCTATCCAGCATGCATCTAGGGTATTAAGTTCATGAAAACAGAGTAACGCCTTAAGCAAGTTGACATAATGTAGAGGGATAAATTCATGCAATATGATAAAAACCCCATCTTGTTATCCTCGATGGCAACAATACAATACGTGCCTTGCTGGCCCTACTGTCACTGGGAAAGGACACCGCAAGATTGAACCCAAAGCTAAGCACTTCTCCCATTGCAACAAAGATCAATCTAGTAGGACAAACCAAACTGATAATTCAAAGAGACTTGCAAAGATAACCAATCATACATAAAAGAATTCAGAGAAGATTCAAATATTGTTCATAGATAATCTTGATCATAAACCCACAATTCATCGGTCTCAACAAACACATCACAAAAAGAAAATTACATCGAATAGATCTCCACAAGAGATGGGGAGAACATTGTATTGAGATCCAAAAAGAGAGAAGAAGTCATCTAGCTAATAACTATGGACCCGGAGGTCTGAGGTAAACTACTCACACTTCATCGGAGAGGCTATGGTGTTGATGTAGAAGCCCTCCGTGATGGATGCCCCCTCCGGCGAAGCTTCGGAACAGGCCCCAAGATGGGATCTCGTGGATACGGAAGGTTGCGGCGGTGGAATTAGCTTTTTGGCTCTGTATCTGATCGTTTGGGGTACGTAGGTATATATAGGAGGAAGAAGTACGTCGGTGGAGCAACCCTGGGCCTACGAGGGTCGAGGGCGCGCCTGGGGGGGGGGGGGGGGGTAGGCGCGCCCCCCTACCTCGTGGCCTCCCTGTTGGTTGCTTGACGTAGGGTCCAAGTCTCCTGGATCTTGTTTGGCGAGAAAATCACGTTCCCGAAGGTTTCATTCCGTTTGGACTCCGTTTAATATTCCTTTTCTTCGAAACCCTAAAATAGGCAAAAACAACAATTCTGGGCTGGTCCTCCGGTTAATAGGTTAGTCTTAAAAATAATATAAAAGTGGATAATAGAGCTCAATAATGTCGAAAACAGTAGATAATATAGCATGGAGCAATCAAAAATTATAGATACGTTGGAGACGTACCAGCGGTCATGACGAAGCCGCCTAGTTGGAGAGTTTGGCCTACACCCAGAGCTCCCCCAGAGGTGATGTTGTTCTTGACAACGAGACGAGCCATCCCTCCTTATGATGACGACACAGTGAAACTCTCAATGAAAGCACCAATATTGGTGTCAAAACTGGCGGATCTCGGGTAGGGGGGTCCCGAACTGTGCGTCTAAGGCGGATGGTAACAGGAGGCGGGGAACACGATGTTTACCCAGGTTCGGGCTCTCTCGATGGAGGTAATACCCTATGTCCTGGTTGATTGATCTTGATGATATGAGTATTACAAGAGTTGATCTACCACGAGATCGTAGAGGCTAAACTCTAGAAGCTAGCCTATGGTATGATTGTCTGTTGTCGTACGGACTAAACCCTCCGGTTTATATAGACACCGGAGGGGGATAGGGTTACACAGAGTCGGTTACAAGGGAGGAGATCTACACATCCGTATTGCCAAGCTTGCCTTCGACGCCAAGGAGAGTCCCATTCGGACACGATACGAAGTCTTCAATCTTGTATCTTCATAGTCCAACAGTCCGGCCAAAGAATATAGTCCGGCTGTCCCCCTAATCCAGGACTCCCTGAGCCGTCCCCCACCTGGTCGTCGGTCTGATCGCAAGCCGAATCCGTCGCCTCCGCAACGTCTTCAACAGCCACTACGTCGGTCCGATCGCCACGTCTAGCCGATCCTTACCGACCGCAGCCCAACGAACGGTCCAGGCCTCCTTCCCGAAGTGTCCGACACCACCGACTGCATCCGCGATCGCCGCCATGCTCCACCTTGCGTCAATCGGACGTTCCTTGGCACCCGTCGAGCATGATCCTCGCACCTCAAGATGATCTTGCGCATAGTCTTCTCGCAACCTTGCTTTGATGCCACTTGTTAGAATAAAACGCTAATGCAAGATCATAGACGACACCGAGGCACGATATTTGTTAACGAGGTTCACCGATATGGCTACATCCTCGAGGCATGACTACGGGCGCTCCTCCCCAAGATACCGCAACACCGGCCGTCCGGGCGCCGCACAAGCCGTCGGCTCCCCCGCGTACCTATTGCTATCAAGTTGTCATGGGTTACAACATGTGGTGTCCCTCCGTATATAAGAGGCCTAGGATACAAGTGTCCGACTCCTACACAACTCGTACCTAACCACACCAATTACAACTCCAAGTCCACGTAACTCCTTGCGTACATAATATTCGACACAAATATAACACCTTTGATAAAAGTAGGGGAAATCATAGGCTCTAGAAAATCGTTTGGCACTGGTTAGGTCTAGGCACCGGTTTAGAGTACTCTTTTTTTTGAACGAACTTCCGAGAAATCTGCAATACACCCTTGGTATCTGCGACGGCGAACATACATGTGCGTATATATAGGCGAAGGTTGTCATCAGGATCACGAAGGTTGAGATGCAAATGCCAATCTAGTTTTCCTTTCTAGGATATGCAAATGCCAAGCTTTGTTCTATTAGAGGCGATACGTACAGGCATGGGCGGATTTGGGCCCGAGACAGAAGGGGCGGCGGCCTGGGGCGCGAGGCCCATATTCTTCATATATTTGTGTACTGTAGCTACAGTAACTTGCTACAGTCAGCAGAGCTGCCTGGGCCTTGGCCCAGTTCGCCTGGGCCTTGGCTCACTCCTGGGTCCGCCACTGCGTACAGGCGCACCCAACAACACAAACACCAAAGTTTAGCAACCTGTCCCCAAGATGAAGCGCTCGCGCGCAGCGCGGCACGCTTGATCACGCCAGCTTCTGCTCCCTCTTCCGTAATCCGCCGTCGTCGTGCTATGGCGTTCGATGCAGCGTTGCAGAAGGATTTAACCGGCCGGCCGGCGATCCGAGCTGGTTGATTTGATGGGCCTCACCGTCCAGCTGCTGTCCGCTGTTGCCTCCCGGAACCAGGCCGCGGCTCGCCGTCGTCGGACAAGCCGTACTCGGCGGTGTCGAGGTCGGCCTCGAACCCCATCCGCCGGAAGAGCTCGATGTCCGCCGAGTACTGCTCTGAGTCGTACGCGGTGCTGTGCCCGAGCTTGACGCCGTTGGTCAGGTCCGTCGAGCCGCCGTCCACGTCCAGCGATCGCCACACCTAGTTCGACGCAACACGAATTTCATCTCACCAACTATAGCATATAGCAGCTAAGTAGTGTAAGCTCGATCGGTAAGAAGATTCATCTGATGTTAGTGGCGCTACCTGCACCATCCTCGGTCTCTTGGTGACGGTGTGGCGAATGCAAGCGGCGGCCGCCTCCACCATCCTCCGCATCTCGATCTTGGAGTACCTGCACTCTAGGGCAGGGTCGGCGATTTCCCTGAAGTCGTCCGTCTCCAGCGCATCCACCAGGAGAGGCCGAGCCTGCCACGAATTAATACACAGATTGATTTCACGAATGGCGCCACAACATGCATGATCAATTGTTCAGACGCACGCCACATGTATTGTACGTACCCATTCAACTAAGCTTTCTTCTCCTAGGGGTTGAGACGAATCTACAGGCTTCCGCCCAGTGATAAGCTCCAAGAGCACCACCCCAAACGAAAACACGTCGGATCTGTCCGTCAGTTTCCCGCTTGATGCGTACTCCGGCGCCATGTACCTGTTGTTAACATGACATTCTGAGGCCAAGGCGGTTCTTGTGAGCAAAAAATAAAATACAGAGCAGAGCGCTTACCTAGGCCCATAGACCAACAAAGATGCAAAGTTCTGCATGAGGCAGGAGCTTACCCGAATGTGCCCATGACGCGCGTGGAGACATGAGTCATAGAATCGTTGGTTAGCTTAGCGAGACCGAAATCTGCAACCTTTGCCTCGAAGGCCTTGTCCAGGAGAATGTTGGCTGATTTGATATCCCGATGTATGATCCTAGGATGGCCTGCCACGCAACAATCTCACAGGAATTATTAATCCAATACAGGTTAACTATGAACAAGGCGCAGCACGATCGGACAAACGAAGTGTCACCTACAGTCTTCGTGCAAGTAGGTCAATCCACGGGCTGATCCGATGGCAATCTTCATCCGCTTCGGCCAGTCCATCACCGGAAGCCCTTCTCCGTGCAGGTGGTGCTCCAGTGTGTCGTTGGAGACGAACTCGTAGACGAGGAGGCGGTGGTTCTCGGTGACGCAGTACCCGACCAGCGTCACCAGGTGGCGGTGGTGGATGCGGCTGATGATGTCCACCTCGGCGCGGAACTCCTTCTCCCCCTGCCCGCCTCCGGCCTTGAGCTGCTTCACCGCCACGCGCCGCCCGTCGCCCAGCGCACCCATGTACACCTTCCCGAACCCGCCTTCTCCGATCACGTTCTGCGCCGAGAACCCGCCCGTGATCCCCGCCAGCTCGTCGTACGTGAAGCACGATTTGTACCCGGTGAACTCGTACGAGTTCGTGTCGCTCGGCGACGCTGCCGGCCCGTTGGACGGAGGGTACGAGTCCGGCGCACCTGCATGCACCAGCGTACGTATCAGCGGCCGATGTAAGCGGGCGATCAACTTGTTCGTGGACATGAGAAAGACTCACGTGCGGGCACGACCATGGTTCCTCTCTTGCGCATGGGTGGACGCCGCTTCTTCCCCCGGTCGCTGAGGCACGCCACAATGAAAAGCGACGCCAGTGCCATGAGGAACCCGGCCACGGCGACCCCAACAATCACCCCGATCGGCAGGTTCTCACCCAAGGCTCTCGCCGGAGGTGCCAGAGACGGTGGGCTCGCCCTGGCGACGGCCGGACCGGGAGGGCTCTGCCACGTGCCAGGAGGGGGGCCGAAGGTCGGCATAATGCTCGAAGGCGGCAACAGTGAGGCAACTGAAGGGGTCCCTGGAGCTGCCGACACCTGACCTGCTGCGGCCGGTACCGATGTGGGCGTCCCAGGCGTTTCAAGCGGTGGGGGTGATGTTCCTGCACCGGCGGGAGGTTTCGTGGCCGACTTCGCATTGACGGGAGGTGAAGGGGTTGGGGTGGCTGGTGCGGGGTTCTTTGGTTGCGATGGTGGTGGCGACGCCGGTGGTGAGGTCGTCGCTTTCGGAGGTGATTGCTGCCACGGCGATGCCGTTGCCCCTGGCGATGGCCGAGTTGATACACCAGGCGACGGTGGCGTCGATTGCGCTGGTGGCGGCGACGATTTTTGCGAAGGCGGCGATGGCGGGGGAGAAGAGGGTGGTGGTGACCGGCTTGCCGGCGGAGTTGAGGGCGGAGGCGAAGCCGGAGGAGGTGGGGACGATGCAGGAGACTTCTTTGCCGGAGGGGACCCTGGAGGCAAATTCGCACTCTGATTGTTGCCGGAAGACGCAGGAGGTGGAGAGGACGGGGGCGGGGACTTAGGTGGCGGTGTGGGCGGCGCAGGCGATGACCGTGCCGGCGGCGGCGGTGAGGCTGAAGACTTCGGCGGGGGCGCCGGAGGACCCCCTACTACGGGGGCAGTGGCCAAGTGTTCGACCGATTCCACGAGAACGCGCGGCATGATAAAGCCGCGCGTTGAACTGAGTCGTTGCCGATGCCGACGCGCTCCGAGAGAGACCCTATAGAAGAAACAATGGCATCATGTTCCCGTGCGTCGGCGTGGTCGGCAGCCAGGCTCTCAGAACGGCATCGGCGGGACGGGCGGCAGGTGGAAGCAGCGTGGAGCGCGCCAATGGAGACGACGGCATGCGCCTCGCCTTGCGAGGAAGACGGGCGGGGTGTAATGTCGTTGCGCCTTCTTCGTTTTCCTCGGTCAGATTTTTTTGTGTGTGTGTGTTTCGTTTTTCTGGTGCTTTTCTTGGATGGGAGGAAGAGAGCAGCTTCGGTAAGGGGGCGAGAAATGAGGGCGGCCGTAGGGGGGAACCGGCGCCATTGCGCCAACCTCATTGTTTACTGGAGTTAACTGCTAAACTCTGCAAGTTTGGCTGTGTTTAGAGCCAAAGTGTACCATACCAAATAAATTGGCTAGCGCGCATGATTTCTTTTTTCCATTTGTTTTGAGGTAACCCACAACATTTGGTTGTTGTTTGGATTGGCATCAAAAAAAAAGTTGGCACGCCTGTGTCATTCCGGCCAAATCCCTTTTTTTAACATCTATACAGACACAAGCGCTCATATACACATGCATACATTCACCCCTATGAACGCACACACGCATACTCTATCTCTATGAGCACTTTCGAAAGACTAAGCCTGCATATCATATTGAGATTTACGAAGTCACCGTAAGCGCCTTGTCGTCGACGGGAACGTCTCCTCCCACTGAATACTGAATGCGCATCGGCGGAAATCCTGTAATAAATTCAGAAATAAATGCGAGCACCATGATTTGAACCCTGATGGGTTGGGAATACCGCAGTCCCTCTAACAATCATCTAACCACAGGTTGGTTCGTCATTCCCGCCAAATCTTGAGACCTCCTATTTAACGCGCAAGGCGCTGGTTGACCGGTCACCCCTATTTCTCGCGTTACGCGAGACGAATGCAGCCTCTCGCGTTGCAGAACTATACATGGGCCGCGGCCCAGCTGCCCGGTAAGTTCCAGCCTCCTTTTTTCTGTTCTCGGTTTTATGTTTTTCTTCTTTGCTTTTTTTGTTTACTTTTGTTTATACTACCAAATATTCTAAATATATATATTATAAAAAATACTCTATAAAAACATTTAAAAAATGTTGAGCAAGAATTCCAAAAATGTTAAATAAGTATTTGAAGATGTTGAACAAATATTAAAAATGTTGCGCAAGTATTTGAAAATGTTGAAAAAGTATTAAAAATGTTGAACGAGTATATGAAAAATGTTGAACAAGTATTTGAAAATATCAAATAAGTATTTGAAAAATGTTGAATAAGTATTTTAAAATGTCGAACCAGTATATGAAAAATATTGAACAAGTATTTGAAAATGTTGAACATGTATTAGAAAATTTTGAATAAGTATTCAAAATATTGAACAAGTATTTAAAGAAATTGGATAAGTATTAAAAATTGTGGAACAAGTGTTTGAAAAATGTTGAATAAGTATTTGAAATGTTGAATAAGTATTAAAAAATGTCGAACGAGTATTAGAAAAATGTTGAACATGTATTTGAAAAATGAAAAATGTTGAATAGTTATTAAAATTTTGAGAAAGCATTTCAAAAATGTTGAATAAGGGTTAAAACAATGTTGAACATGTAAACAAAAAATGTTGATCAGTTATTAAAAAAATGTTTTTGACATGTATGAAATGTAGAGTGAAAACGAGAACAAACATAAAAACTAAAAATAAAAACCAAAAATTGAGAAGAAAAAAGAGAGCCAAACGGAAAATGGAGAAGAAAAAAAAAGACAACAAAGATGGAAAGGAAAGAAAAAAACAATGAAAACAGAGAAAAACAGAGAGAGAGAAAACTGAAAATAAAACAGAGAAAAAACAATGAATAACGCGGCTTGTTTGGCGTTAACAACCGTCGCTCAACATATATATCACAAGCACTTGCCTAGAACAGGTGGCTAGCCGGGAGAGCAGGGTTCGATACTCATCGGCACCCCACATTTTCTCTTCTCCTTTTTCGTTCATTATCTCCACGCGAATGGGCCGGCCCAATTAGTAGACCCCTTCAGTGAGACGTACCCCCTGTGCTCGCTTAAGGGTAATTACGCCGGCCCATTCGGTGGCAGTCAATGAAGAAAAAAGGACAGGAGAAATGGTGTGCGCTCGGATTTGGATCCTGCTCTTCCCGATTCAAAGGAGGTGCGACTAGCCAATGTGCTAAGCGCATGTTTGTCACAAATCTGAAGGGTGGTCTTTTTAACTCGAAACAAGCCGGGGTTTTCACTAGTTATTCTCTGTTTTTTTTTGCTTTTTCTCCATTTTTTTTCTTTTGTTTGTTTTTGTTTTCACTCTACATTTTTGTATATGCCAAAAAAAAATTTTAATAAGTTATCAAGATTTTTTGTATATAGGTTCAACATTGTCCCAAAGCTTATTCAACATTTTTCAAAAACTTGTTCAACATTTCAATAGTATGCAACATTTTCAAAAACTTGTTCAACATTTTTCATATACTCGTTCAATATTTTCTAATACCTATTCAGTATTTTTCAAATACTTTTTCAACATTTTGAATACTTATTCAACTTTTTTCAAATACTTTTTCAACATTTTTCAAATAATTATTCAACATTTTTCATATATCCATTCAAAAAAATTAAAGCTTACTCAACCTTTTTCAAATTATTCAGCATTTTTAATACTTGTTTAACATTTTTCAAATTCGTTTTCAACATTTTTAATACTTATTAAAAAAATTCAAATGTGGGTTTAAAAATGTGTTTTTGTAATATATATATATATATATATATATATATATATAGTGTTACTATTCATCACCCAGGGTGCAGAACAAGTTATTCTTCACCCGAGGTAATATTACGATCATTTCATAATTAAATTACGTTTGGAATTCAAATAGTTACATTCCTATCGATTCACGATGTAAAATTTGACATAAGAAAATAAAAATATAGGTCATAAGACAAGGAAAATTACAGTTTATGTGTATTTTACACTATATTTTTACATTTGTAATTTTATATAACATAAAATATTTTTTTCGACAATTATATATTTTCTTACGGTCTCTTTTTACTTCGGAAATAAAGCAAAATTTACAGAACGTAAAATTACGGTCCATTGATGGTAAAATAAAGGGGGTGAAGAATAACTATTCCTCACCCAGGATGACGAATAGTCAATCCCTATATATATTTGAAAGTATAAAGAAAAGTCAAAAATAAAGCAAAAAATGATAACAGAAAACAGAAAACAGGAAAAACAAATAGGCTGTGGCTCTCCGCAGCTGGGCAGAAAATGATAAGCGAGCGAAGCGCCTTGCCTTGCTGAACGCAAGAAATAGCAGGGGAGCTCCTATGTGACGCTGTCAAAGAGTCGCTGTTTCGCACAGAGCGTGGTTCACTTGGGCCGGCTCATATTGCGGTTGAACTTGACGAGGTGGAAAACGTCAAAAAATCGAGCGCTAGACGTGGGAATCGAACTCTAGACGCTCGGACTGACAAGGTTCTGTGCTAGATACGCAACACCGATCTTCAATAACCAAACTATAGCGGCAAAATCTAAATGCTTAGAAACGAACCCAGACAACAAGGTACGGTGGATCCGGTGATGTGGTTGCTCCTGTATTCCCTGTTAACATGGGGCAGCAGGCCACAAATGTGGTCACCTTTGATCTGTCGAAGGAGAGAGCGGCCATGCGGTCGCGTTGGCTCGCCATCGGACTGTTTTTCTCCGTGCAGCTCTTCAGCGTCGGAGGGCTCTTCCAGGAGCTGAGGAACAAGTGGGGGTTGAGGGGGCGCCTCAACTACTCGCCGCTCAAGAACAACCGCTTCATCCTTGAGTTCGAGCGTGAAGGAGACCGAAGGTTCATCCTCAACAACGGGCCATGGACCCATCGAGGTGACCCGTTCCTGATGGTGGCCGTGGACGGGAGTGCAAGGCCGGGCGACGTGGAGATCGCGCATATGCCAATATGGGCCCGCATCTTTGATGCCCCCCCCCCCGATCATGTTCTTCGACACGGTGGCTCGTAGAATTGGTGCAAAGCTAGGTGAGGTCCTTGAGGTTGATTCTGACAGGGAAGGAAGGATTTGGGGTGAGTCCATCAGGATCCGGATCAATCACGATGTAGATGAGCCACTACGCAGCCAGCTAGAGTTTCATGATCATGCAGAAAATGAGGTGTATTTCCTTAATGTAAAATATGAGAGGCTTCCTCGTTTTTGCTGTTTTTGTGGCTATCTCGGGCATGGACAGCGCGAATGTAAGCTGTTCGCGGACCTCCAAGAGATGAGGTTCTCGGCAGCATTGCGCGCCTCCCCATTTAAGAGGAGTAGCAGTAGAGGTGGGTTCGTAGTCCCTGAAGGAAGTAGCGCCAGACGGTTCCTTTACTTTGAGTCCGAGGATAATGGAGAAGCAAAGACGGCGCCGCCGAGGCTGGCTGCTGAAAGGTACAAGGGGGTACCAGAGGAGGTTCTCAACAACCCTCTGGTGCAGGCTGCCATTGCTGCAGTTAGCTCTATCAGGCTAGATACCGGAGAAGTGGAGGAAAGCGGTAAAAGGCAGAAGAACGGGACTGGAGTCCAAGCGTTGGCCATCAAGGAAATTACTGGGGTGGGAGTCTTCAGCAACAATAATCCTGCCCTGGTGAGTACGCCCACGACAGTACCGGCGGTTGGAACTACAGCTGGTTGGGGAAGGGAGGGGGCGACATCACTAAAACCCCTCTTTATCCGAGCCTGGGCAATCAGACTGCTATGGTGACCCTCATGGAGCAGGACTCTGACTCAGAGTTTCCACCGGGATTTGGCCCTGTCCCACGTTTCTGCAAAAGCTTGGGGCTCGACGTGGTACAGATGCAGCAACAGCCTGGGATGCAGACCGGTCATACGGGAGAGGAAGCTCAGGCGGATCATCCTGCTGCACCAATTTCTGCTGAGGATGCCCACGAACAAGAGGAAAACAAGGATAGAATGCTGAAGATTAAGAGAACAAGTGCAGGTGGCAATGAGAGAAGAAACGGGCTGCAACCAGAGATGTGCAAGATGCAGATGGGCATGGGCAAAAATCAGGAAAAACCCTCAGATAATGCTACTGCAAAGAAACAGTCTGTGCTAGGAAAGAGGGCCGAACGTGGGGCTGCTGTTGTGAACAAGTCAGAGGAAACTTCAGAGAAGGATGAAGGGGATCAAAAGAAAAAGGCAAGAGGCACTGCATGGACAGAGGAGGAGGCTGGACAGGGACCGTCAGGTGGAGAGGAAGCGACCGGTCTGGGGGCTACCGGTAAACTAGTGGGCACTAATGGAGGTGCCCGTCAGGAGCCATGACGGCCCTAAGTTGGAACTGTCGGGGCCTTGGGCAACCCCGGACAGTTCAGAAACTCGTGTGTCTGGTACACACATACAAGCCTAAGCTTGTGTTCCTATCTGAAACACGGCAAAGCAGCGAGTATATCAATAAGTTGAGGTGGAGGCTAGGCCTCAAGCATTGTATTACGCAACCTGGTACAGGCAAAAGTGACGGTATTGCGCTTTTTTACGATGAAAATGTCGAAGTAATAAAGCTTGCCGTTGGCCCGAGGTACATCGATGTGTTAGTCAAACTGTCTCCTAACAGTCTACAATGGCGTGGCACCTTCATATATGGGGAACTAAAGGCTCACGAACGCTGTCACATGTGGAACTTGCTGAGAAGAATCAAATGCAACAGTGAAGTGCCATGGTTAATGATGGGAGACTTCAACGAAACAATGTGGCAAACGGAACATATCTCTATGGCAAAACGCTCTGAGAGGCAGATGGAGAACTTCAGGAAAGTTCTTTCAGATTGTAATCTATTTGATCTTGGTTACAAAGGGCCTATTTGGACCTACAACAACAAGCAGGATGATCTGAAAAACGTGAGAGCGAGACTGGACCGGGGAGTAGCATCACCTGAATGGACTGAATATTTTAGAGAGGCATCAATTGAGCACATCTGCACGTCTCGATCGGATCACCTCCCTGTTCTGCTGCGTTTTGGGAGTCGCAAGGAATGGCGACCAATCAGTATGAGTGACCAACGCCCATTTCGATATGAATATATGTGGGAGCGAGTTGATTCTCTAAAGGATACGGTCGCTCATGGATGGAGGAAAGCAGCCGAGGCCGCAAACCTGCAGGAGGTTGGAGCAAAAATTAAGGATATTCAGAAGGTTTTGAAAGACTGGGCTGAGAAAGATTTTGGTTCCGTTTTAAAGAAAGTAGCAGCAGCTAGGAAGAGGTTGGGCTCTTTGTGGAATGCGCCTTTCTCAGTCACGCAACAAAAAGGATCAAGAAATGTTCGGCCGAACTGGACGAGCTACTGCTAAGGGAGGAGCTCATGTGGCGACAATGTTCAAGAGCCACTTATCTGCGGGAAGGGGACAGGAATACTAAGTGGTTCCAAGGCAAAGCGACGTGGAGGAAAAAGAAAAATGAGATAACCAGACTAAAAGATGGTACAGGTGTTTGGTTGGAAAGTAGAGAAGGAATACATGAGATGATGAGGAATTTCTACCAGGACCTGTACGAGAAGGATAGTGATGTGAACCCTTCTGAATTATTGGAGCTTGTGAATACTAAAGTTACGAAGGATATGAACCTGACACTAACAAAGCCTTTCTTTGCAAACGAGATTAGTGACGCGCTTTTTCAGATTGGGCCACTGAAAGCTCCCGGCCCCGACGGACTTCCGGCTCGTTTCTATCAGAGGAACTGGGAGGTGGTGAAGGAGGACGTGGTGAAAGGAGTGCAAGATTTTTTTGAGAATGGTATACTACCCGAAGGTTTAAACGACACGGTGATCGTGCTCATCCCCAAAGGAAAAGACCCCCAATCCCTGAAAGATTACCGGCCGATAAGCCTGTGTAATGTCATTTACAAGGTGATTTCAAAATGCCTAGTTAATCGTCTTCGTCCGTTTCTTGATGATATTATCTCAGAAACCCAGAGCGCTTTTATCCCGGGGCGTTTGATTACAGACAATGCTACCATTGCCTTCGAGTGCTTTCATAAGATCCAACACTCGAAGAATAGGCACAATACCCGTTGCGCGTACAAGCTGGATCTGGCCAAGGCTTATGATAGGGTTGATTGGAGATTCTTAGAAGGAGTACTACAAAAAACGGGTTTCTGCCAGAGATGGATAGCCTTGGTCATGCTGTACCGACCCGACTCGAATGGATCAAGTCTCTGTGCTTAAGTGTCATCCCTGGATCGGTATGCTGACACACACAGTACTCGAGGATTTATAACAGAGGTAAATCACATGTATAAGTAACGTAAATACTATTACCTCAATCCATATAGTGGAAGCAACAAGGTTGTGGATTCCCATCAACACCAACGGCAAAGTTGAGTGTAGAAATCGTGACCCTAACGTATCACTTACTCGTCGTAAGATAATCCTGCAACATGAGACGTTGCAGCCACAAAGAGTCAGTACATTGAATGTACTGGCAAATTCACACCATAGAGAATGATGAATAAAGGCTATCACTACATGCATATTTGGCTGGTGGAAAAGCTCTATGGTTATAAGGTTTTTGCGAAAAGCCAATTTTTCCCTACTGCAAAGGAATAAATTTTATTAACTATCATGGTGGTTGTTAAACATTGAGAATGGTCGACAGCATTCTCAATCCCAATTAAGCATCATCATTAAAACCCAACAAAATTAATTAAAGTCACATGATGAGATCAGCAGGATAATCCAAGAACTAGATACTCAAGATGTCCATAACCGGGGACACGGCTAATCATGATTAGTTTGCACACTCTGCAGAGGTTTGCGCACTTTTCCCCACAAGACTCGATCGCCTCCGTTGGATTTCTCGCACTATAGGATGTTTGAGAAACGGATGACTGAGACATAGTCTTTCAGAAGCGCTAGCACCTTACGTTGGATAGACCGGTATACCTACTTTCCCCTACATCTGCTAGTCTACCCTGTAAGAGTTCGCACGACTTAATCAACTATGCCAGAGCCCATAGTGGCTTGTGGCTGCACACGGAAGTTTCTAGTATGAATAATCTTATGATCCCTTTGGGCCTGGGTGGCGGTCCAAAAGAAAAACAGGCAAGTCCTGGAATACCCAGGTGCCTAGACAGGCAAGTCCTGGAATACCCAGGTGCCTCAATCCACCCAGATGTGTGTTTAAATTGCCAGCTTAAGTAAACCATTAATTAACAATCTCACATCTGTCATGAAATACTCTCAAACCCAATCCACGTCTACGAGCATAGCATGGCAATGTAAGCATGACGTAATAGTAACTCCCAGGGGTTTGATAATAAACAGGTAATAGGTACTACCTCATCTACTTCCCATCCCACAATTTAATTAGATCTTAATCATGCAATGTGTGAGGATTGATCTAATGCAAGAAAAACTGGGTTGTAGAAAAGGTATTATCAAAGTGTGAACTTGCCTGCAATGTTGATGAAGATGATTCGCACTCAAAACTCTTGATAGATCTACTCGTCACACTCCAGTCAATCTATCGTAAGCAACCAATAGTAACCACACATAAGAAATCACTCAAAAGATCGGAAAAATCGAAGAAGTCGATTCGGAAAACATCAAAACTAAGCAAATAGCACTTGCAACATAAAACAATTTCTAACAGTACTAAAATCATGTGAATTTGGCCTTATCAAAAAATTTAGGTCAAGAGCTTCAATTTGCAAAAAGAATCAACTCAAACGGAGTTACGGATAAAAA
This sequence comes from Triticum monococcum, assembly GCA_034509565.1. Taxonomy (NCBI): domain Eukaryota; kingdom Viridiplantae; phylum Streptophyta; class Magnoliopsida; order Poales; family Poaceae; genus Triticum; species Triticum monococcum. The sequence goes on from CM067843.1 coordinate 486,088,838, forward strand.
GATATGATCAAAAGAAGTTTGAATTCAAATCTGATATAATTCAAATTTTAAAATTTTCAAAAACATGTTTGAGTTGGACTACTGGATAGAGGAGATCATAACGAAGAAGTGGGCGTTGGTTTCGTTGGATTTGGATAAACGAATAAAAAGTTATGGCTATTTAAAAAATCAGGGCCAAGCTGTTTTACGGAAGAAAAAAATAGCTACGGGCTAGTGTCTAATGTATAAATACGTAGACTAATTGATAATCTAATTATTTTATCATATTAGTCTAAAAATAATAAACTACGGATGTATAAGAAGAAAAAAACAAAAAAATACCTTTATAAGGCAGAAAAAAGACGACTTTGAAGAGAAGAGATAATTTCCAGAAGTCGCGCCGGAGAGGAGAAATATTTTTTTTAAATGAATCTAGTCAAACCAAAATATTGATTTAACCCAAATAGGATGATTTTTGGAGGCTCTATGGGTCTATATTTATTGGTGGAAAAGAAGCTTAGAGGTCAAAGGCTAGGCAATGTGGGATTAAACGTAGACGAAAATATACGAAACAGAGAAGAAAAGAGGCGATGGGCCTAAAGGCCTTCGGCCGCGCGCACGCTGCAGTTTTTTTTTCTGGCCGCGCGCACGCTGCAGGTTTTTTTTGCTTTCGGCCAGCTGCGCGGTGCAGTTTTTTTTACAAAATGCGATAAACTGAAAAACGAAAATAAAAATAAAACTTTATATAGGCATATTATATATTAAAATTTTCAGAAAAAGATTTTCTATGACATGAACATTTTTCCAGCATTAAAAAAAATACACACAAAGTCTAATAATTCAAAGAGTGCTACTGTCTATTAAAATCCAACAAAAATCATTTTAAAAATACCAAAATGATTTCAAATTAATTTTTCTCCAATTTTCTATTGTAGGGAATCATGTTACCCTAATTTCCATATATTTTATTTTTGAAGAAAAATAATTTGAATAAAACTCAAATAACTCCAAATTGAAAATAAATTCAAAAGGGCTTTGAATTTGATTCTTCGAAACTCCCAACTCATATTTCATATATTTTGAAGAAGTCATTTTATCTTCTCTCATGAAAATCATTGTGTTGCATAAAGTTTCAGAAGTGGAAATATTTTCCAAATGAAATTCAAATATTTTCAACACCCCCTTGTCATTTAAATAAATGGAAGAAGTCATGTCATCTTCTCTCTAGGGTTTTGTGATGGAAAGTATTTGAATTCGCGGAGAGCATAAAAATGAAAGTTTGGGAAAGTCCTTTTATTCCCTCTCATTTAACCTTCAAAAAAAGTTTCAGTTCACTCACTTTCAGTCAATCAATCAAACAATCAATCAAATCTATCTATTTATTATAACATTCCAAAATTTAGAATTTTGGGATGTTACACATGCATTGTGTCAGGTCGATCAGGTACTCGGTGAGATGCAATGGAGAACTCTTAACACCATTCAATCCCTCGAGAGGCTTGCGACAGGGGGATCCGCTGAGCCCGTATTTGTTTCTTTTTGTCGCGGATAGCATGGTTAGCCTCATCAACAAGGAGATTAATGAAGGGAACCTAACTCCTATAAAAATTGCCAGAAACAGCCCCGGAATTTCGAATCTCCTGTTTGCAGATGATAGTTTGCTTTTCTTTAAGGCCACCCTGGATCAAGCAGAAACTATTAAAAAAGTGCTAACCATCTTTCGGAAGTGTTCAGGACAACTATTGAGCGAGAGTAAATGTTCTTTACTCTTTAGCGAACTTTGCCCGGAGGAGACAAGAGAAGCAATCAAGAGTACCTTGGGAGTTGTGGTGGCGTCTTTCGAGAGCAAGTACTTGGGGTTACCAACCCCGGAAGGGAGGATGAAAGATGAGAACTTCCAACCAATCATGGATAGGTTGGGAAAGAGATGCAATGACTATTCTGAAAAGTTTATGGTTTATGCGGTGAAGGAAGTACATGTGAAATCTGTGGTGCAGGCTCTCCCGTGATATACCATGGGTGTGTTCCTCCTGTCGAAAGGGTTTTGTGAGAAGTACGAGAAGATGATCAGAGACTTCTGGTGGGGTGATGAAAAGGATCATAGGAAGGTCCATTGGATGTCTTGGGACCACATGATCCGACCTAAGCGGGCAGGGGGGATTGGGTTCAGGGATATGCATCTTTTCAACATTGCTCTCCTTACGAAACAAGGCTGGGGACTGCTATAGAAGCCGGATAGTCTTTGCGCGAGAGAGATCAAGTCCAAATACTACCCACACGGAAATCTGCTTGATACGGTGTTCGCATCGGATGCGTCACCTGTTTGGAGAGGCATTGAGGCTGGCCTTGAACTGCTCAAAAAAGGCATCATATGGAGAGTGGGCAACGGCAAGAGCATCCAAGTCCAAAGGGACCAATGGATTCCTCGAAGAGAGGGCCTACGGACGGCAGCGTTCACTAGGCGCACGAGGCTTAGATGGGTCAATCAGTTAATGTACGAGGACAGAAAAGAGTGGAACACGGACCTCATTAACCAAATCTTCCATGATTTTGATGCAGAAGAAATCTGCAAGATTGCCATACCGAAATCAAATGCAATGGACCACATCGCCTGGCACTATGAGAAGAACGGAATTTTCTCGGTGAGGAGTGCGTATAAGCTGGCCGCGTCTTGTCAGGACCAAGTGTCTCTGAAAACTTCGAGTTCTTCATGCGAGGCACAAGACCGGAGCATCTGGGATATCATATGGAAGTCCAAAGTCCCCCCAAAAGTAAATATCTTTGGCTGGAGAATTGCTACCAACTCTCTAGCAACGAAAAAGAACAAATTCAGACGAACTCTAGAGTTGGACGCTACCTGCACTATCTGCGGATGCAGTGATGAAGATGAGTTTCATGCTATTGTGGAGTGCACAAAAAGCAGAGCATTACGAGATGCACTCAGAGAAAGTTGGGAGATACCTCCAGAGCATGCATTCCGGCGTACTGGCCCTGATTGGCTTCAGCTGCTGTTGAGTTCTGAAACTGAAGAAATGAGAGCGAGGGTACTTATGTTATTTTGGAGGTGCTGGCACCTTCGCGATGACGTGGTGCATGGGAAAGGAAAGGAACCTATCAAACAATCAGTCCTGTTCCTACTGCAGTACGAGGAAGACCTGAGAAATGCAGCGATCAACTCTCTGTCTGACCTGGGAAAGGGTTCTGTGACCATGGCCAACCAAATGCCCAAACAGCCGGTTCAGAGGTGCATTCAGTGGACTGCTCCTCCCCTTGGATCTATCAAACTAAATTCAGAGGCGTCCTACTGGCCAGACAGAGGCGAATGCTGGGCGGGTGCCGTCGCCATAGACCATAGTGGCTGGGTTGTTCTGTCGGTTGGGAAACAGATGCAGGCATCGAGCAGTGTGGAAGAGGCCGAAGCGAGAGCAGCCCTGTTGGGTTTGCATACGCTAGCCGTAGTGTACAAGGGCCCGGTTGAAGTGGAAATGGACTGCAAATCTGTAATTAAGGACCTGACATCTGTTGGTCCCTGCCTTTCCCCGTGCTTTGGAGTAATCTATGATATAAAGGAGACACTGGCGTTGTTCACCAGCCATAGATTCCGCTCGGTTGGGAGGGAATGCAACGCTTTGGCCCATGAACTAGCAGCGGAGGCTAGACAGAAGGGTGATCTACTAATCATTGATGGAATACCAGACAGACTACGAGACATGATGACCAGGGATCGTCCACCCCTTTCTTGAGTAACTCAGTTACTCTTGATTCTCAAAAAAAAGAACTTCTTTTTATATATACAAAATATGTATACGGCAACCGTGTGGCAGATTGCGAAACTGCCACACGCATCCAACGCCATCAATTCTCTCCCGATTTCCCTCCTTTTTCGTACGACCTCCCAATTTCTTTCCTTTCCCTCACGTCCTCCTCCGATTGCTTTCCTTTCCTAATTTTCATATTCATCATTTATGGTCCACATGCTTTCTCGATTTTCAGCAAAAATAATGCTCGGACTAGGATTTAATCTCTGGTTTGCAGGTAATTAACAAAGGGAGCTAATCACCTCACCTATGACACTCATTGTTGAACATTCTGAGGAAAATACTGTTTTGACATGTTTTTTGCCTTTAATATGCTAGCACTGAAGAACTTTTTGTTTCAAGCATCATGATAACTTTGATCATTGGGAATAAATTTGTTGAACCCGCCCCCGGTAATTTCTGTAAATAGCACGATAACATTCACGCCATAGACCTGATAGTTTAGATACAAACATCGTGGTAACTTTAATCATTGGGGAAAACAAATGTGAAAAGATACCTGATAATTTATGTGTAAATAGATGGTAATATACGCAGCGCACATCTGATAACTAAGGTAGAAGCACCATGGTAACTTTGATCATAGGGGTTTTTTTTTAAAAAAGATACTCCGGTATCTTCTGTGTAAATAGCACGGTAGTATACCTCCCTTCCCTGGCATTTTTATGTGTAAATAGTATGAAAACATATGCACTGCGATAACTAAACAGCATGATAAGTTTTTGACCCGTGGAGGGAGGGGGGATTTTTTGCTGAAACATATCCCTGATAAATTTTGTGTAAATAGCATGATATTTTAAGCACTGCGGACTTGATAGGTTACCTAGAATCACCATGATAACTTTTTGCCCCGGGAAAAAAGTTGTTCAAAACATCCCCAATAATTTTTGTGTAAATAACATGATAATATAAACACCGCATAACCGATAACTTGCAATATAAACATGATGGTAACTTTTTTACCAAAGGAAAATATATAAGTTGTTAAAAACATACACTTGCCTCGCGCGTGGGCCTCTTGGATGAACACAACACATGGCGTGCCACGGGAAAGTCACATAATGTTTAGTGTCATGAGGGGCACACGTGCTATAGACGTGATAAGTTACACAAAAACATCATGGTAATTTTTGACCTATGGAAAAAGCTACCGAAACACACCCAGATTTTTAGGTGCAAGTACCATGATAATATACGAACCGTAGACCCGGTAACTCATGTACAATCCCCCATGATAACTTTGACCGGGGGGAGGTTGATGTACATATACCCTGATAACTTATGTGTAAGTACCACGGTATTTTACACATCGAAGACCTTATAACTTGTGTACAAAACACAGTGGTAACTTTGAAATGGTGTAGTTGTTGAAGCATAGTACCTGATACGTTCTATGTAAATAGCACGGTAAGTTATGCAACACAGGCCTGATAACTTGCATACGAATATCATGGTAACTTTGCCCTGAGGAGAAATCATGTGGTAGACGTGAAGAAGTGGCAATTTTCTCGGGGGTGAGCGCCCGAGATGTGCAGGAAAAAGCAGGTTTCTCAGGCGAGCCTGCGGGATCATTTGGGAAGAGGCGAGGTCAAAGAACGAGGGATCGTAAGATACTTTAAAATGAAATAAATAGAGGTGTGACAGTTTTGTTTATATGTCACACGTGTGCCAAATATCGACCTGCTGCCAGTGAACCAAAATCGCTAGCCACTGTAACTCCTTGAAATTTGTAACTGGAAAAGCAACCCGGTGCATATGAACTATAAGTGGCAACATATTTTAAAAAAATTAGAAATTTCAAAGATATTTTCTGTTTGAAAAAATTGAATATTTGTTGAAACATGAACGTCTCATGAAACGCTATTTTTCGACATTGATATTTGTCTTTTTGCGGAGGCAAAATAAAAAAAACATTTTCATAAAACTTTACACCGCACATATATATATTTGCAAGATGTACACGTTAATTTTTCTCCCTGAGTATTTTTTGACATTTTAAAATGCATTTCCTAAAAACCTCTGAAGCTGCACGTAAGTTCAAGACATCCTGGGCACACTTATGTGTGATTATCATATGCATCTAGTTATCGAAAAAAACTTTCGCCCCGCTTTATATATAAAGCACAGACCAACAATCATCCAGTACAAACGCACGCCATTATAACACATGCACACATTCAGGGCAAGATACATAAGCGCTAAGTGCAGTAACACAACCCCTAACACTACCGCCGCGAAGAGATGAAGCCACATATGACAAATCATGTGCTCCAAGGCGGCACTTTCAGGAAGGGAACGACGCCGAAGCACCGCCACCGCTTGATCCGAGGATCAGAGTTTCCACTGGAGCCGCATGATGGGCAATGAGAACCGCGACGCCGCCTTGAAGAAGGGAACGAGCTTCACAGCCGCTGGTTCGTCCGGAGTGTTAGATTAATTTGAGGCATACCGTCAATCATCCGAGGACCAAGCAATCACACGAGTACGACACCGAGATTTGTTAACAAGGTTCACCGATATGGCTATATTCCTGGGACTTGACTACGGGCGCTCCTCCCTGTGACACCGTCACAATACCGCACACCGGCCACCCGGGCGCCGGCACATGCCGCCGGCTCCCCCTTGCGCGCCTGTGCTATTATGCTGGCATATGTTACATTGTGTGTCTAGCCCCGCTATATATGAGAGGCCGATATAAGTGTCACTAGGACACGATTCCATATCCTATCTAAACACAATACTACTACAAGTCCAACTGTAACCTACCGTGTACACTATATTCGACACAACTCCAACAAACTCCACCTTGGCGAATATACTCCGCCACCCTGGATTAGTCCATGCGTCAAAGTTTCATGTACATTGGACTTGAGCTTATCCCATGAGTACCGCTACTACTCCAAAGACTCCATATGACTCCACCTACCACTTGTAGTCCCTTCTTTTCATAACCAGAGTCAACACTCGAGCAAATTTAAGTTCCTTATTACTCTAGTTTGTGGTCCCAACGTCTAGAGTATCCGTCCAACCCCATCACACACTGATCACTGAACTGTGTGAAAGTGAACAACTCACATATTGGGTGACACACATAAGAGTTACTGCTACCTCTTGAGCACTGCGTTGGTTTTCTCTTGAAGAGAAAAGGGTGATGCAGCAAAGTAGCGTAAGTATTTCCCTCAGTTTTGGCCACGCACGAGTCCCTCGCACCTACACAAACAAATAAAATCCTCGCAACCAACGCAATAAAGGGGTTGTCAATCCCTTCATGGTCACTTACGAAAGTGAGATCTGATAGATATGATAAGATAATATTTTTGGTATTTTTATGATAAATATGCAAAGTAAATAAAGCGAAATAAAAATGGCAAAAGAAATAGCATGTTGACGGGAGATTAATATGATGGAAAATAGACCCGGGGGCCATTGGTTTCACTAGTGGCTTCTCTCGAGAGCATAAGTATTAAGGTGGGTAAACAAATTACTGTTGAACAATTGACAGAATTGAGCATAGTTATGAGAATATCTAGGTATAATCATGTATATAGGCATCACGTCCGAGACAAGTAGACCGACTCCTGCCTGCATCTACTACTATTACTCCACACATCGACCGCTATCCAGCATGCATCTAGAGTATTAAGTTCAAAAGAACAGAGTACCACTTTAAGTAAGATGACATGATGTAGAGGGATAAACTCATGCAATATGATATAAACCCCATCTTGTTATCCTCGATGGCAACAATACAATACGTGCCTTGCTGCCCCTACTGTCATTGGGAAAGGACACCGCAAGATTGAACCCAAAGCTAAGCACTTCTCCCATTGCAAGAAATATCAATCTAGTAGGCCAAACCAAACTGATAATTCAAAGAGACTTGCAAAGATAACCAATCATACATAAAAGAATTCAGAGAAGATTAATATATTGTTCACAGATAAACTTGATCATAAACCCACAATTCATCGATCTCAACAAACACACCGCAAAAGAAGATTACATCGAATAGATCTCCACAAAAGAGGGGGAGAACATTGTATTGAGATCCAAAAATAGAGAAGAAGCCATCTAGCTAATAACTATGGACCCGAAGGTCTGAGGTAAAATACTCACACATCATCGGAGAGGCTATGGTGTTGATGTAGAAGCCCTCCGTGATCGGTGCCCCCTCCGGCGAAGCTCCAAAAAAGGCCCCAAGATAGGATCTCACGAGTACAGAAGGTTGCGGCGGTGGAATTAGGGTTTTGGCTCGTATCTGGTAGTTTGGGGGTACGTAGGTATATATAGGAGGAATAAGTACGTTGATGGAGCAACGTGGGCCCCACGAGGGTGGAGGGCGCGCCTGGGGGGTAGGCGCGCCCCCTACCTCATGCCTTCCTGGTTGATGTCTTGATGTAGGTTCCAAGTCCTCTGGATCACGTTCGTTCCGAAAATAATGTTCCCGAAGTTTTCATTCCGTTTGGACTCCGTTTGATATTCTTTTTTTGCAAGACTCTAAAATAGGCAAAAACATCAATTCTGGGTTGGGCCTCCGGTTAATAGGTTAGTCCCAAAAATAATATAAAAGTGTATAATAAAGCCCAATAATGTCCAAAACAAAATATAATATAGCATGGAACAATAAAAAATTATAGATACGTTGGAGACGTATCAAGCATCCCCAAGCTTAATTCCTGCTCGTCCTCGAGTAGGTAAATGATAAAAACAGAATTTTTGATGTGGAATGCTACTTGGCATAATTTCAATGTAATTCTCTTAATTGTGGTATGAATATTCAAATCCGAAAGATTCAAGACAAAAGTTTAATATTGACATAGAAATAATAATACTTCAAGCATACTAACTAAGCAATTATGTCTTCTCAAAATAACATGGCCAAAGAAAGTTATCCCTACAAAATCATATAGTCTGGCTATGCTCTATCTTCACCACACAAAGTATTTAAATCATGCACAACCCTGATGACAAGCCAAGCAATTGTTTCATACTTTTGGTGTTCTCAAACTTTTTCAATCTTCACGCAATACATGAGCGTGAGCCATGGACATAGCACTATATGTGGAATAGAATGGTGGTTGTGGAGAAGACAAAAAAGAAGAAGATAGTCTCACATCAACTAGGCGTATCAACGGGCTATGGAGATGCCCATTAATAGATATCAATGTGAGTGAGTAGGGATTGCCATGCAATGGATGCATTAGAGTTATAAGTATATGAAATCTCAACAAAAGGAACTAACTGGGTGTGCATCCAACTTGCTTGCTCACGAAGACCTAGGGCATTTTAAGGAAGCCCATCATTGGAATATACAAGCCAAGTTCTATAATGAAAAATTCCCACTAGTATATGAAAGTGATATCATAGGAGACTCTCTATCATGAAGATCATTGTGCTATTTTGAAGCACAAGTGTGGTAAAAGGATAGTAGCATTGTCCCTTCTCTCTTTTTCTCTCATTTTTTATTTGGGCCTTTTCTCTTTTCTTATGGCCTCTTTTTTATTTAGTCCGGAGTCTCATCCCGACTTGTGGGGGAATCATAGTCTCCATCATCCTTTCCTCACTTGGGACAATGCTATAAAAATAATGATCATCACACTTTTATTTACTTACAACTCAACAATTACAACTCAATACTTAGAACAAAATATGACTCTATGTGAATGCCTTCGGCGGTATACCGAGATATGCAATGAATCAAGAGTGACATGTATGAAAGAATTATGTACAGTGGCTTTGCCACAAAATACAATGTCAACTACATGATCATGCAAAGCAATATGACAATGATGGAGCGTGCCATAGTAAACGGAACGGTGGAAAGTTGCATGGCAATAAATCTCGGGATGGCTATGGAAATGCCATGATAGGTAGGTATGGTGGCTGTTTTGAGGAAGGTATATGGTAGGTATATGATACCGGCGAAAAGTGCGCGGTATTAGAGAGGCTAGCAATGGTGAAAGGGTGAGAGTGCGTATAATCCATGGACTCAACATTAGTCATAAAGAACTCACATACTTATTGCAAAAATCTATAAGTTATCGAAACAAAGTGTTACGCGCATGCTCCTAGGGGGATAGATTGGTAGGAACAGACCATCGCTCGTCCCCGACCGCCACTCATAAGGAAGACAATCAATAAATAAATCATGCTATGATTTCGTCACATGACGGTTCACCATACGTGCATGCTACGGGAATCACAAACTTCAACACAAGTATTCCTCAAATTCACAACTACTCAACTAGCATGACTCTAATATCACCATCTCCATATCTCAAAACAATTATCAAGTATCAAACTTCTCATAGTATTCAACACACTCATAAGAAGAAGAAAATTACTAATCTTGAATGCCTATCATAATTAAAGCAAATTACCACGCTGTTTTGTAGGACTCTCAAAATAATCTAAGTGAAGCATGAGATAACAATTGTTTCTATAAAACAAATCCACCACCGTGCTCTAAAATATATAAGTGAAGCACTAGAGCAAAAACTATATAGCTCGAAAGATATAAGTGAAGCAAATAGAGTATTCTAATAATTTTCAAATCATGTGAGTCTCTCTCAAAAGGTGTGTACAACATGGATGATTATGGTAAAATAAAAATGCAAAGACTCAAATAATACAAGACGCTCCAAGCAAAACACATATCATGTGGTGAATAAAAATATAGCTCCAAGTAAAGTTACCGATAGACGAAGACGAAAAAGGGGATGCCTTCCGGGGCATCCCCAAGCTTAGGCTTTTTGGTGTCCTTGAATTTTACCGTGGGTGCCATGGGCATACCCAAGCTTAGGCTCTTGCCACTCCTTGTTCCATAATCCATCAAAACTTAACCCAAAACTTGAAAACTTCACAACACAAAACTTAAAATAGAAAATCTCGTGAGCTCCGTTAGCGAAAGAAAGCAAAACACCACTTCAAGGTAATGTAATGAACTCATTCTTTATTTATATTGGTGTTAAACCTACTGTATTCCAACTTCTATATAGTTTATAAACTATTTTACTAGCCATAGATTCATAAAAATAAGCAAACAACACACGAAAAACAGAATTTGTCAAAAACAGAACAGTCTGTAGTAATCTATAGCTAACGCAAGTTCTGGAACCCCAAAAATTCTAAAATAAATTTCTGGACGTGAGGAATTTATCTACTAATCATCTGAAAAAATAATTAACTAAATAGCACTTTCCAAAAAAATGGCAGCAATTCTCGTGAGGACTAAAGTTTCTGTTTTTACAGCAAGATCAAAAAGACTTTCCCCAAGTCTTCCCAACGGTTCTACTTGGCACAAACACTAATTAAAAAAACACAACCAAAACAGAGGCTAGATAAATTATTTATTACTAAACAGGAGAAAAAAAATCAAGGAATAAAAATAAAATTCGGTTGCCTCCCAACAAGCGCTATCTTTTAACGCCCCTAGCTAGGTATAATAGCGAAGATAGATCTAGGTATTGCCATCTTTGGTAGGCAATCCATAAGTGGCTCTCATAATAGATTCATATGGTAATTTAATTTTCTTTCTAGGGAAGTGTTCCATGCCTTTCCTTAACGGAAATTGGAATCTAATATTCCCTTCCTTCATATCAATAATTGCACCAATCTTTCTAAGGAAAGGTCTACCAAGAATAATAGGACATGAAGGATTGCAATCTATATCAAGAACAATAAAATCCACGGGCACATAATTCCTATTTGCAACAATAAGAACATCATTAATTCTTCCCATAGGTTTCTTAATGGTGGAATCCGCAAGGTGCAAGTTTAAAGAGCAATCATCAAAATCATGGAAACCTAGCAAATCACATAAAGTCTTTGGAATCGTGGAAACACTAGCGTCCAAATCACACAAAGCATAGCATTCATGATTTTTAGTTTTAATTTTAATAGTAGGTTCCCACTCATCATAAAGTTTTCTAGGGATAGAAACTTCCAACTCAAGTTTTTCTTCATAAGATTGCATCAAAGCATCAACGATATGTTTGGTAAAGGCTTTATTTTGACTATAAGCATGTGGAGAATTTAGCACGGATTGCAACAAGGAAATACAATCTATAAAAGAGCAATTATCATAATTAAAATCCTTGAAATCCAAGATAGTGGTTTCATTAATATCTAGGGTTTTAATCTCTTCAATCCCACTTTTACCAATTTTTGCATCAAGATCTAAAAACTCTGAATTTTTGGAACGTCTTCTAGGTAAAGGTGGATCATATTCAGTCCCATCATTATCAAGATTCATATTGCAAAACAAAGATTTAATAGGGGACACATCAATAACTTTTAGATCTTCATCTTTATTTTCATAGAAACTAGAAGAACACGCTTCCACAAAACAATCTTTCTTAGCACGCATCCTAGCGGTTCTTTCTTTGCACTCATCAATGGAAATTCTTATGGCCTTGAGAGACTCATTGATATCATGCTTAGGTGGAATAGATCTAAGTTTCAAAGAATCAACATCAAGAGAAATTCTATCAACGTTCCTAGCCAATTCATCAACTTTAAGCATTTTTTCTTCAAACAAAGCATTGAAATTCTTTTGCGAATTCATAAACTCCTTAACACTAGTCTCAAATTCAGAGGGCATCTTATTAAAATTTCCATAAGAATTGTTGTAGGAATTACCATAATTATTAGAGGAATTACTAGGATTTGGCCTAGGATTTAAGTTTCCTCTATACGCATTGTTACCAAAATTATTCCTACCAACAAAATTCACATCCATAGATTCATTATTATTCTCAATCAAAGTAGACAAAGGCATATCATTAGGATCAGAAGAAACACTTTTATTAGCACATAATTTCATAAGTTCATCCATCTTTCCACTCAAAACAGTAATTTATTCTATGGCATGCACTTTCTTATTAGTAGATCTTTCAGTGTGCCATTGAGAATAATTAACCATAATATTATCTAGGAGTTTAGTACCTTCTCCTAAAGTGATTTCCATAAAAGTGCCTGTCGCAGCCGAATCTAAAAGATTTCCAGAAGCAAAATTCAATCCGGCATAAAAAATTGTATAAATCATCCAAAGATTCAAACCATCTATAGGGAAATTACATCATTAATTTCATCCTCTCCCAAGCTTGTGCAACATGTTCATGATCAAGTTGCTTAAAATTCATAATATCGTTTCTAAGAGAGATGATCTTAGGGGGAGGAAAATACTTAGAGATAAAAGCATCTTTGCACTTATTCCATGAATCAATACTATTTTTAGGCAAAGACAAAAACAAGCTTTAGCACGATCTCTAAGAGAAAACGGGAATAGCTTCAATTTAACAATATCATTATCCATATCTTTCTTATTTTGCATATAACACAAATCAACAAAGTTATTTAGATGGGTAGCGACATCTTCACTAGGAAGGCCGGAAAACGGATCTTTCATGACAAGATTCAGCAAAGCAGCATTAATTTCACAAGATTCAGCATCACTAAGAGGAGCAATCGGAGTGCTAATAAAATCATTGTTGTTGGTATTAGAAAAGTCACACAATTTGGTATTATCTTGAGCCATCGTGACAAGCAAGCAATCAAACACACAAGCAAGCAAGAAACGTGCAAAAAAGAGGCAAATAGGGAAAGAGAAGGAGGACGGAGAGAGAAGGCAAATAAAACGGCAAGGGTGAAGTGGGGGAGAGGAAAATGAGAGGCAAATGGCAAATAATGTAATGCGGTAGATAATGGTTTGTGATGGGTGTTGGGGAACGCAGTAATTTCGAAAATTTTCCTACGCACACGCAAGATCATGGTGATGCACAGCAACGAGAGGGGAGAGTGTTGTCTACGTACCAACGCAGACCGACTGCGGAAGCGATCACACAACGTAGAGGAAGTAGTCGTACGTCTTCTTCCCGATCCGACCGATCCAAGCACCGTTACTCCGGCACCTCCGAGTTCTTAGCACACGTTCAGCTCGATGACGTTCCTCGGGCTCCGATCCAGCAAAGCGTCGAGGAAGAGTTCCGTCAGCACGACGGCGTGGTGACGATCTTGATGTACTACCGACGCAGGGCTTCGCCTAAGCACTGTAACGGTACGATCGAGGTGGAATTTGGTGGCAGGGGGCACCGCACACGGCTAAGGTACGATCTCAAGGATCAACTTGTGTGTCTTGGGGTGCCCCCTGCCCCCGTATATAAAGGTTGGAGGAGGGGGAGCCGGCCGGCCAGGGAGAGGGAGGCGCAGAGGGAGTCCTACTCCCACCGGGAGTAGGACTCCCCCCTCCAATCCTAATCCTATTAGGACTCCCGGGGGGGAAAGGAGAGAGAGGGGGGCCGGCCCCTTCTCCTAGTCCTACTAGGACTTGGGGAAGGGGGGGGGCGCGGCTAGGCTGTGGGCTGCCCCTTCTCTCTTTTCCACTAAGGCCCAATAGGCCCATTAGTCTCCCGGGGGGTTCCGGTAACCCTCCCGGTATTCCGGTAAAATCCCGATTTCACCTGGAACACTTCCTATGTCCAAACATAGGCTTCCAATATATCAATCTTTACGTCTCGACCATTTCGAGACTCCTCGTCATGTCCGTGATCTCATCCGGGACTCCGAACAACCTTCGGTACATCAAAATGCATAAACTCATAATAATTGTCATCGTAACGTTAAGCGTGCGGACCCTACGGTTTGAGAACAATGTAGACATGACCGAGACACGTCTCCGGTCAATAACCAATAGCGGGACCTGGATGCCCATATTGGCTCCTACATATTCTACGAAGATCTTTATCGGTCAGACCGCATAACAACATACGTTGTTCCCTTTGTCATCGGTATGTTACTTGCCCGAGATTCGATCGTCGATATCCAATACCTAGTTCAATCTCGTTGCTGGAAAGTCTCTTTACTCGTTCCGTAATACATCATCTCACAACTAACATATTAGTTGCAGTGCTTGCAAGGCTTATGTGATGTGCATTACCGAGAGGGCCCAGAGATACCTCTCCGACAATCGGAGTGACAAACCCTAATCTCGAAATACGCCAACCCAACATCTACCATTGGAGACACCTGTAGTACTCCTTTATAATCACCCAGTTACGTTGTGACGTTTGGTAGTACCCAAAGTGTTCCTCCGGTAAACGGGAGTTGCATAATCTCATAGTTATAGGAACATGTATAAGTCATGAAGAAAGCAATAGCAACATACTAAACGATCGGGTGCTAAGCTAATGGAATGGGTCATGTCAATCAGATCATTCTACTAATGATGTGACCTCGTTAATCAAATAACAACTCTTTGTTCATGGTTAGGAAACATAACCATCTTTGATTAACGAGCTAGTCAAGTAGAGGCATACTAGTGACACTCTGTTGGTCTATGTATTCACACATGTATTATGTTTCCGGTTAATACAATTCTAGCATGAATAATAAACATTTATCATGATATAAGGAAATAAATAATAACTTTATTATTGCCTCTAGGGCATATTTCCTTCAGTCTCCCACTTGCACTAGAGTCAATAATCTAGATTACACAATAATGATTCTAACACCCATGGAGCCTTGGTGCTGATCATGTTTTGCTCGTGGAAGAGGCTTAGTCAACGGGTCTGCAACATTCAGATCCGTATGTATCTTGCAAATCTCTATGTCTCCCACCTGGACTAAATCCCGGATGGAGTTGAAGCATCTCTTGATGTGTTTGGTTCTTTTGTGAAATCTGGATTCCTTTGCCAAGGCAATTGCACCAGTATTGTCACAGAAGATTTTCATTGGACCTGATGCACTAGGTATGACACCTAGATCGGATATGAACTCCTTCATCCAGACTCCTTCGTTCGCTGCTTCCGAAGCAGCTATGTACTCCGCTTCACATGTAGATCCCGCTACGACACTTTGTTTAGAACTGCACCAACTGACAGCTCCACCGTTTAAAGTAAACACGTATCCGGTTTGCGATTTAGAATCGTCCGGATCAGTGTCAAAGCTTGCATCAACGTAACCTCTTACGGTGAGCTCTTTGTCACCTCCATATACGAGAAACATATCCTTAGTCCTTTTCAGGTATTTCAGGATGTTCTTGACCGCTGTCCAGTGATCCATTCCTGGATTACTTTGGTACCTCCCTGCTAAACTTATAGCAAGGCACACATCAGGTCTGGTACACAGCATTGCATACATGATAGAGCCTATGGCTGAAGCATAGGGAACATCTTTCATTTTCTCTCTATCTTCTACAGTGGTCGGGCATTGAGTCTTACTCAACTTCATACCTTGTAACACAGGCAAGAACCCTTTCTTTGCTTGATCCATTTTGAACTTCTTCAAAATCTTGTCAAGGTATGTACTTTGTGAAAGTCCAATTAAGCGTTTTGATCTATCTCTATAGATCTTTATGCCTAATATGTAAGCAGCTTCCCCGAGGTCTTTCATCGAAAAACTTTTATTCAAGTATCCCTTTATGCTATCCAGAAATTCTATATCATTTCCAATCAGCAATATGTCATCCACATATAATATTAGAAATGCTACAGAGCTCCCACTCACTTTCTTGTAAATACAGGCTTCTCCAAAAGTCTGTATAAAGCCAAATGCTTTGATCACACTATCAAAGCGTTTATTCCAACTCCGAGATGCTTGCACCAGTCCATAAATGGATCGCTGGAGTTTGCATACTTTGTTAGCTCCCTTTGGATCGACAAAACCTTCTGGTTGTATCATATACAACTCTTCTTCCAGAAATCCATTCAGGAATGCAGTTTTGACATCCATCTGCCATATTTCATAATCATAAAATGCGGCAATTGCTAACATAATTCTGACGGACTTAAGCATCGCTACGGGTGAGAAGGTCTCATCGTAGTCAACTCCTTGAACTTGTCGAAAACCTTTCGCGACAAGTCGAGCTTTATAGACAGTAATATTACCGTCAGCGTCAGTCTTTTTCTTGAAGATCCATTTATTCTGAATTGCTTGCCGATCATCGGGCAAGTCAACCAAAGTCCATACTTTGTTTTCATACATGGATCCCATCTCAGATTTCATGGCCTCAAGCCACTTTGCGGAATCTGGGCTCACCATCGCTTCTTCATAGTTCGTAGGTTCATCATGATCTAGTAGCATGACTTCCAGAATTGGATTACCGTACCACTCTGGTGCGGATCTTACTCTGGTTAATCTACGTGGTTCAGTAGTATCTTGTCCTGAAGTTTCATGATCATCATAATTAGCTTCCTCACTAATTGCTATAGGTGTCGCAGAAACAGTTTTCTGTGGTGTACTATTTTCCAATAAGGGAGCAGGTACAGTTACCTCGTCAAGTTCTACTTTCCTCCCACTCACTTCTTTCGAGAGAAACTCCTTCTTTAGAAAGTTTCCGAACTTAGCAACAAAAGTCTTGCCTTCGGATCTGTGATAGAAGGTGTATCCAATAGTTTCCTTTGGATATCCTATGAAGACACACTTCTCCGATTTGGGTTCGAGCTTATCAGGTTGAAGCTTTTTCACATAAGCATCGCAGCCCCAAACTTTAAGAAACGACAACTTTGGTTTCTTGCCAAACCATAGTTCATAAGGTGTCGTCTCAACGGATTTTGATGGTGCCCTGTTTAACGTGAATGCGGCCGTCTCTAAAGCATAACCCCAAAACGATAGCGGTAAATCAGTAAGAGACATCATAGATCGCACCATATCTAGTAAAGTACGATTACGACGTTCGGACACACCATTACGTTGTGGTGTTCCGGGTGGCGTGAGTTGTGAAACTATTCCACAATTTTTCAAATGTACACCAAACTCGTAACTCAAATATTCTCCTCCACGATCAGATCGTAGAAACTTTATTTTCTTGTTACGATGATTTTCAACCTTACTCTGAAATTCTTTGAACTTTTCAAATGTTTCAGACTTATGTTTCATTAAGTAGATATACCCATATCTGCTTAAATCATCTGTGAAGGTGAGAAAATAACGATATCCGCCACGAGCCTCAATATTCATCGGACCACATACATCGGTATGTATGATTTCCAATAAATCTGTTGCTCTCTCCATAGTACCGGAGAACGGTGTTTTAGTCATCTTGCCTATGAGGCACGGTTCGCAAGTACCAAGTGATTCATAATCAAGTGGTTCCAAAAGCCCATCAGTATGGAGTTTCTTCATGCGCTTTACACCGATATGACCTAAACGGCAGTGCCACAAATAAGTTGCACTATCATTATTAACTTTGCATCTTTTGGCTTCTACATTATGAATATGTGTATCACTATCTTCGAGATTCAACAAGAATAGACCACTCTTCAAAGGTGCATGACCATAAAAGATATTATTCATATAAATAGAACAACCATTATTCTCTGATTTAAATGAATAACCGTCTCGCATTAAACAAGATCCAGATATAATGTTCATGCTCAACGCTGGCACCAAATAACAATTATTTAGGTCTAATATTAATCCCGAAGGTAGATGTAGAGGTAGCGTGCCGACTGCGATCACATCGACTTTGGAACCGTTTCCCACGCGCATCGTCACCTCGTCCTTTGCTAGTGTCCGCTTATTCCGTAGTCCCTGTTTCGAGTTGCAAATATTAGCAACAGAACCAGTATCAAATACCCAGGTGCTACTGCGAGCTCTAGTAAGGTACACATCAATAACATGTATATCACATATACCTTTTCTCACTTTGCCATCCTTCTTATCCGCCAAATACTTGGGGCAGTTCCGCTTCCAGTGACCAGTCTGCTTGCAGTAGAAGCACTCAGTTTCAGGCTTAGGTCCAGACTTGGGTTTCTTCTCCTGAGCAGCAACTTGCTTGCTGTTCTTCTTGAAGTTTCCCTTCTTCTTCCCTTTGCCCTTTTTTCTTGAAACTAGTGGTTTTGCTAACCATCAACACTTGATGCTCCTTCTTGATTTCTACCTCCGCAGCTTTCAGCATTGCGAAGAGCTCGGGAATAGTCTTGTTCATCCCTTGCATATTATAGTTCATCACGAAGCTCTTGTAGCTTGGTGGCAGTGATTGGAGAATTCTGTCAATGACGCAGTCATCTGGAAGATTAACTCCCATCTGAATCAGGTGATTATTATACCCAGACATCTTGAGTATATGCTCACTGACAGAACTGTTCTCCTCCATCTTACAGCTATAGAACTTATTGGAGACTTCATATCTCTCAATTCGGGCATTTGCTTGAAATATTAACTTCAACTCCTGGAACATCTCATATGCTCCATGACGTTCAAAACGTCGTTGAAGTCCCGATTCTAAGCCGTAAAGCATGGCACACTGAACTATTGAGTAGTCATCAGCTTTGCTCTGCCAGACGTTCATAACATCTTGCGTTGCTCCAGCAGCAGGCCTGTCACCCAGCGGTGCTTCCAGGACGTAATTCTTCTGTGCAGCAATGAGGATAATCCTCAGGTTACGGACCCAGTCCGTGTAATTGCTACCATCATCTTTCAACTTTGCTTTCTCAAGGAACGCATTAAAATTCAACGGAACAATAGCACGAGCCATCTATCTACAATCAACATAAACAAGCAAGATACTATCAGGTACTAAGTTCATGATAAGTTTAAGTTCAGTTAATCAAATTACTTAGGAACTCCCACTTAGATAGACATCCCTCTAATCTTCTAAGTGATCACGTGATCCAAATCAACTAAACCATAACCGATCATCACGTGAGATGGAGTAGTTTTCAATGGTGAACATCATTATGTTGATCATATCTACTATATGATTCACGCTCGACCTTTCGGTCTCCGTGTTCCGAGGCCATATCTGTATATGCTTGGCTCGTCAAGTATAACCTGAGTATTCTGCGTGTGCAACTGTTTTGCACCCGTTGTATTTGGACGTAGAGCTTATCACACCCGATCATCACGTGGTGTCTGGGCACGACGAACTTTGGCAACGGTGCATACTCAGGGAGAACACTTCTTGATAATTTAGTGAGAGATCATCTTATAATGCTACCGTCAATCAAAGCAAGATAAGATGCATAAAAGGATAAACATCACATGCAATTAATATAAGTGATATGATATGGCCATCATCATCTTGTGCTTGTGATCTCCATCTCCGAAGCACCGTCATGATCACCATCGTCACCGGCGCGACGCCTTGATCTCCATCGTAGCATCGTTGTCGTCTCGCCAATCTTATGCTTCCACGACTATCACTACCGTTTAGTAATAAAGTAAAGCATTACATCGCGATTGCATTGCATACAATAAAGCGACAACCATATGGCTCCTGCCAGTTGCCGATAACTCGGTTACAAAACATGATCATCTCATACAATAAAATCAGCATCATGCCTTGACCATATCACATCACAACATACCCTGCAAAAACAAGTTAGACGTCCTCTACTTTGTTGTTGCAAGTTTTACGTGGCTGCTACGGGCTTAAGTAAGAACTCATCTCACCTATGCATCAAAACCACAACGATAGTTCGTCAAATAGACTCCGTTTTAACCTTCTCAAGGACCGGGCGTAGTCACACTTGGTTCAACTAAAGTTGGAGAGACAGTCTTCCGCAAGCCATCTGTGTGCAAAGCACGTCGAGGGAACCGGTCTCGCGTAAGAGTACGCGTAAGGTTGGTCCGGATCGTCTCACCCAACAATACCGCCGAACCAAAGTATGACATGCTGGTAGGCAGTATGACTTGTATCGCCCACAACTCACTTGTGTTCTACTCGTGCAAATAACATCAAACCATAAAACCTAGGCTCGGATGCCACAGTTGGGGAACGCAGTAATTTCGAAAATTTTCCTACGCACACGCAAGATCATGGTGATGCACAGCAACGAGAGGGGAGAGTGTTGTCTACGTACCAACGCAGACCGACTGCGGAAGCGATCACACAACGTAGAGGAAGTAGTCGTACGTCTTCTTCCCGATCCGACCGATCCAAGCACCGTTACTCCGGCACCTCCGAGTTCTTAGCACACGTTCAGCTCGATGACGTTCCTCGGGCTCCGATCTAGCAAAGCGTCGAGGAAGAGTTCCGTCAGCACGACGGCGTGGTGACGATCTTGATGTACTACCGACGCAGGGCTTCGCCTAAGCACTGTAACGGTACGATCGAGGTGGAATTTGGTGGCAGGGGGCACCGCACACGGCTAAGGTACGATCTCAAGGATCAACTTGTGTGTCTTGGGGTGCCCCTGCCCCCGTATATAAAGGTTGGAGGAGGGGGAGCCGGCCGGCCAGGGAGAGGGAGGCGCAGAGGGAGTCCTACTCCCACCGGGAGTAGGACTCCCCCCTCCAATCCTAATCCTATTAGGACTCCCGGGGGGGAAAGGAGAGAGAGGGGGGCCGGCCCCTTCTCCTAGTCCTACTAGGACTTGGGGAAGGGGGGGGGGGGGCGCGGCTAGGCTGTGGGCTGCCCCTTCTCTCTTTTCCACTAAGGCCCAATAGGCCCATTAGTCTCCCGGGGGGTTCCGGTAACCCTCCCGGTATTCCGGTAAAATCCCGATTTCACCCGGAACACTTCCTATGTCCAAACATAGGCTTCCAATATATCAATCTTTACGTCTCGACCATTTCGAGACTCCTCGTCATGTCCGTGATCTCATCCGGGACTCCGAACAACCTTCGGTACATCAAAATGCATAAACTCATAATAACTGTCATCGTAACGTTAAGCGTGCGGACCCTACGGTTCGAGAACAATGTAGACATGACCGAGACACGTCTCCGGTCAATAACCAATAGTGGGACCTGGATGCCCATATTGGCTCCTACATATTCTACGAAGATCTTTATCGGTCAGACCGCATAACAACATACGTTGTTCCCTTTGTCATTGGTATGTTACTTGCCCGAGATTCGATCGTCGGTATCCAATACCTAGTTCAATCTCGTTGCTGGCAAGTCTCTTTACTCGTTTCGTAATACATCATCTCACAACTAACATATTAGTTGCAGTGCTTGCAAGGCTTATGTGATGTGCATTACCGAGAGGGCCCAGAGATACCTCTCCGACAATCGGAGTGACAAACCCTAATCTCGAAATACGCCAACCCAACATCTACCATTGGAGACACCTGTAGTACTCCTTTATAATCACCCAGTTACGTTGTGACGTTTGGTAGTACCCAAAGTGTTCCTCCGGTAAACGGGAGTTGCATAATCTCATAGTTATAGGAACATGTATAAGTCATGAAGAAAGCAATAGCAACATACTAAACGATCGGGTGCTAAGCTAATGGAATGGGTCATGTCAATCAGATCATTCTACTAATGATGTGACCTCGTTAATCAAATAACAACTCTTTGTTCATGGTTAGGAAACATAACCATCTTTGATTAATGAGCTAGTCAAGTAGAGGCATACTAGTGACACTCTGTTGGTCTATGTATTCACACATGTATTATGTTTCCGGTTAATACAATTCTAGCATGAATAATAAACATTTATCATGATATAAGGAAATAAATAATAACTTTATTATTGCCTCTAGGGCATATTTCCTTCAATGGGTACTTGGAATGTTGACTTTTGCGTAGACTCCCCGGCAACGGCGCCAGAAATCCTTCTTGCTACCTCTTGAGCACTATGTTGGTTTTCCCTTGAAGAGGAAAGGGTGATGCAGCAAAGTAGCGTAAGTATTTCCCTCGGTTTTTGAGAACCAAGGTATCAATCTAGTAGGAGGCTACGCACGAGTCCCTCGCACCTACACAAACAAATAAAATCCTCGCAACCAACGCGATAAAGGGGTTGTCAATCCCTTCACGGTCACTTACGAAAGTGAGATCTGATAGATATGATAAGATAATATTTTTGGTATTTTTATGATAAAGATGCAAAGTAAATAAAGCGAAATAAAAACAGCAAAAGAAATAGCTTGTTGACGGGAGATTAATATGATGGAAAATAGACCCGGGGGCCATAGGTTTCACTAGTGGCTTCTCTCAAGAGCATAAGTATTATGGTGGGTAAACAAATTACTGTCGAGCAATTGACAGAATTGAGCATAGTTATGAGAATATCTAGGTATGATCATGTATATAGGCATCACGTCCGAGACAAGTAGACCGACTCCTGCCTGCATCTACTATTATTACTCCACACATCGAGCGCTATCCAGCATGCATCTAGAGTATTAAGTTCAAAAGAACAGAGTAACACTTTAAGTAAGATGACATGATGTAAAGGGATAAACTCATGCAATATGATATAAACCCCATCTTGTTATCCTCGATGGCAACAATAAAATACGTGCCTTGCTGCCCCTACTGTCACTGGGAAAGGACACCACAAGATTGAACCCAAAGCTAAGCACTTCTTCCATTGCAAGAAAGATCAATCTAGTAGGCCAAACCAAACTGATAATTCCAAAAGACTTGCAAAGATAACCAATCATACATAAAAGAATTCGGAGAGGATTCAAATATTGTTTTTTTACCATGAAGACTGCAGGGCTTGCACCCCACAGCATTTTATTAATTAAGCCAAAATAAATACAAGGTATGCATCCTCAAGATGAGGACGAAGGAAAATTCCTAAAAGAAGCTATACAGGGAAAGGAAGACTATACCTAAATAATTACAGAGAGAAGAAAAACAACAACATCTCTCCTCAAGGAGGAAGAAAATCAATCCACTTAAGCAGGGTTTCCCTGTATTTCCGTTTGATCCGGTGAGAGAGCAGAGTAAGGTCATGAATGAAACCATTCCTCCAGGCCCTGAAAGTTGGTTGGATGTTCCGGAAAGCTTTATCATTCCTGACCTTCCAAATATTCCACCATGTCGTAAACACCACCTCCCCAAAGAAAGGCTTGTTGAACTCCTTCCTAGCGCGATAAGCAATATCCGCCATATCATTACCATTGGTCCATTCAATTTGCAGATAGTTCCACACTCGAGTGCTATAATTGCACTGGAAGAAAAGATGGTTTCTGTCTTCCAGAATTCCAGTGGGACAAAGCACACATTCTGGTCCTTCATTAATCTTCCAATGCCTCCTCTGAATCATGTCTTTAGTGTTAACCCTGTCCATAATTACAAGCCATGCAAACATCTTGATCGACATGGTGCAGCAACTCTTCCATATCCACCCCAGAATAGGGTTTGACACCATTGGCTGATATACAAAATCATAAAACCTCTTTGCAGTAAAAACTGCTTTCTTGCCATGCCTCCAGCTCCAGCTGTCCTTGGAGGTATTATCAAACTGAAAAGTCCTCATTAGGGAAGAAAGTTGCTGCAATTCCTGAAAGGCTTGTGCAGTGAGGGGTAAGTAGAGTAGGTCTTGGAAACTACTAGCCGCAAAGACTTCCTTGACTGAGAGATTTTTGTCAAGACAGAAGGAGTAGAGCCTAGGAAATCGATCTTGCAGTGGGACTGAACTGCCCCCAATTTGCCAGTAGTCAGACCAAAACAAAATCGTATCACCCGTAGCAACATCCACCGACGTAACTGACCGAAAGTTATCCATCAGCCTACATACATCTCTCCACCAAAAGGAGCCACAGAGAACAGTGTCATGTGGAATCCTCTGAAAGTAGTAAGAATCCCAGACTAACTGCACCCATGGCACGTCCATCTTGTTATAAAATTTATTGAGATGTTTCATCAGCAGGGCATCATTCTGTAAACCTAAGTTCAATATTCCAAGCCCTCCCTTGGACTTAGGTCGACAGACGAGTTGCCAAGCCGCCAGGGAGTGTCCCCTTTCCTGGCCATACTTCCTCCATAAACACTGCCTCTGAATTCTTTCCAGTTGTTTCAAAATGCCCTGAGGAAGTGACAAACTGGAAAGGAAGAAGATAGGCAAGGAAGATATGACAGAATTAACTAACTGCAATCTGCTCCCTTGAGGTAAAAACCAAGAGCTTGCAGTCAATCTTCTCTCCATGCAATCCACCAGGGGAAGAAGATCCACAATTTTTGGCCTGGTGGTCCCCACTGGCAGACCCAGGTAAGTAAAAGGCATCTTGCCTAAATTACAACCGAAATAGGCAGCCAGATCTGAAGCATCTGAGTCTGTCACATTGATGGGATACATTGAGGATTTATGAAAATTAATCTGAAGTCCAGTTGCCTGAGAGAAAGAGTGTAAAACTCGTTTCAAAGCCCTCAATTGATCTATATCAGCATTGAAGAAAAGCAACGTGTCATCAGCATATTGGACCACAGGGAAATCTGGGTCATGTGTTGGCAGAGGTCTGCTAATAAGACCTTGATGAAGCAGATCATCTATCAATGTTTGCAAGAGATCCGCCGCAATCACAAAGAGCAAGGGAGAGATGGGGTCCCCCTGCTTCACGCCGCATTTGCATTTGAAGTGATTCCCAGGAACTCCGTTCAAAAGAACCGAAGAAGTGCCAGAGGACAGCAACTGTTTAATCCAAGTGATCCATCTATCGTCAAAACCTTTTGCAATTAGGATCTTTATGATAGCCTCATGCTGGATAGAATCAAAGGCCTTTTCGAAATCCAGTTTAAGCAAAATGATGGGCCTCTTAGATTGATTACACTGGTGAATGTACTCAAAATTCCAAGCCAGACAATCCTGGATTGTTCTTGATTTTATGAAACCATATTGGTTTTTATGCACACATTTGATGATTTCCTGTTGGAATCTGTTAGCTGCGAGTTTGGTAAGAAACTTCAAACCCACAGAGGTAAGAGAGATCGGCCTGAAGTCCCCTACACCCTCCGGTGACTGCTTCTTAGGGATCAGTGTGATATACGCGTCATTCAAGTTCTCCAACTATACTGTTCCAGCATGAAACTCCTTAACCAACTTGATGAAATCAGCAGAAATTATGTGCCAACACTTTTAAAAAAAAAGTCCATTAAAGCCATCAGGCCCTGGGGCCTTGTCAATGGGAATTTCCTTGATAACCTGCTCAATTTCTTTCATATCAAATTGGTTCGTGAGTGCCGCCAGGCCCTGGACCCTGGGAATAAGGGACAATATGTTTTCATCCAGACAAATTGGCCTTACTGTCCCCATTCTGCTTCGGAAGGTTGTCAAGAATTCCTTGGCCATTTCGTCATGGTTTGACGTTATTGATCCATCCGACAACAAAAGACTGGCAATAGAGTTTTTTCTGTATCTCTCAGTTGCCATAGCCTGAAAAAAATTTGAGTTCTCCTCCCCCACTTTAATATACCTGATTGTACATCTCTTCTTCCAATAGAGATATTGCATGTGTAGCAGTCGCTCATGGTGCAGTTTTGTGATTTTCCTGAAATTAAACTCAGGCCCGGACAGAGATCTTCTGTCCTAAAGATTGTCCAACCAAAGAATTACCCAGTTACACTTCTCTAGCAACCGTTTGATATGGGATAACCCCTTTTGCCATTTTTTTAGTGCATACCTCAACGCCTTTAGTTTGTCCACAATTACAGCTGCAATATGAGTTTTGCGAGAGGGTCTATTCCAAACCTCCTGAACACACTCCATAAAACCAGCCTGATGGATCCAAAAGTTTTCAAACCTAAAAATGTGTGCTTTAGGAATTGATGTGCTGATGGTAACCAAACAAGGCACATGATCCGACGCAGTTTTGGCCAAGGGGGTCAGTTGTGTCATTGGGTAAATGTGTATCCAACTCGCTGATGTGAAAACCCAATCTAACTGCTCCAGAAGAGGTCTGTCCTGCATATTAGACCAAGTAAATTTTCTTCCTTTCAAGGGAAGTTCCAGCAATCCCAAATGGCCAATTATCTCATTGAATATGAACATGTCATTTATATCACCCCCAGGTAAGTTTCTATTGTCCATTGAGCGGATGAAATTGAAATCTCCCATCAACATCCATAACTGATCCGGATCAATATCTAAATTGTACATCCAAGAAACAAACTCATCACGTAACTCACCCTGACAAGGGCCATACACATTGACCATGAACCACTTTTCATTATTGTGAACCGAGGTAAACTGCATGACTATAGCGTAAGGTTTAACTTCAAGTAATGTGCCATGAAACACATCTGAACGCCACACTGTTAATAGGCCCCCAGATGCTCCACTAGAGGGAGACTCCACAAATTGATCAAAGCCATGGGGGCAAATGCTTTTAATGTCTGAACGCGAGCAAGTGGAAAGCTTCGTTTCCTGCAAGCAAAGAACTGAACATTGACTCTCTATCACCTTTTCCCTGACAGAGCGCTGTCTCGCCCCCGAATTGAGACCGCGCACATTCCAACATAACACTTTCCAGTTACGCGTTGTAACACGATTCATTAAAAACCATCGCGTCTAGTAGCAAAAGAAATATGGCACCTAATGCCATACCATCCATAATGAACATAAGTTCAGAATCCCAAAATGTCTCGTCGCAGACTGGACACAGTTCAACAGAAAAGAAAACAAGCATAACCAGCACCTTCAACATAGAGAATAACATAAGAAACTACGCT
Source organism: Triticum monococcum (assembly GCA_034509565.1). Taxonomy (NCBI): domain Eukaryota; kingdom Viridiplantae; phylum Streptophyta; class Magnoliopsida; order Poales; family Poaceae; genus Triticum; species Triticum monococcum. The sequence goes on from CM067843.1 coordinate 486,115,987, forward strand.
GTGGATGCAGACGAGTCCTCCTGTGGATTAGCCATAAGCTTATCCACCGAAATGAGCGCAGGATCAATCTCTAATGCCTCTCCCACAGCTTGCAGGACCTGAATCAGAGTGTGAGGCGGTGCCGCTGGTAGAGCCTCTTCAGAATCATCAAATGGAGTGGGCTGGGCCTTGTCTTCCATGGGCTTTGCACGAGGACGCTTCTTGGATGGCTGCAGTGAGAGCTGTTCAAAAACTACGTTCTTGTAGCCATCCAATTTTGCCGCGCTCCTTGTACATCGCCTGAGAGATGTGTCAACCACCGGAGTATTCTTCTTTTGTCGCCGTTTACGCATAGTTGACTGCTCAACAGAAAAAACCATGCTAGATTGAGCTGAGACAGGAACAGCAGAACTCTCCGTCTCTCCTTCTTCAGAAACAGAGTCTTGGACATTGACAACCGGCAACTCCTCAAATAAGGCTCTAGCCACTGGGCGCTTCGCCAAGACAGACTGCCTGGTGACAGGCACCACAGGCAAAGAGGCAGCTAAAGAAGAGGTCATCCTTTCTTCATCGAAGGCAATGGACCAAGATCTCTTGGAGTAAATGACTGTGCCCAGTGGCTTGAAGAAAATGGACCTGGGGACATCCTTAACAGAAAAATCAACCATCAGATTCTCAAAAGATCTTTTCCAAATCATCTCCGGAGGAAGAGGAGGACCAGCCACAATGCGTGCCATTCCAATAAAAATTTCATGCTGCTGGATCACCGGGGGCTGATAAGGCACAATGGCAAGCTGGTTCTCATCAAAAACCGGATGCTGAGCTTCCGGGGGTGGTAAATCATGGTGCTGCTGGATATCATCCTCTGGTTGAAGCTGCTCGACAGAGGTAGACCCTTCCGGCTGATCAATTACTATTGAGACTTGATCCTGTTCTGGGGCCGCAGGGTGTGGGGCCTGCTCCTCTGCATCCTCTCCCCACATGGCATTTCCCCAAGCAGGAACAGGCGGAGGGGGTGGAGCAAGGGGAGCATCGTTCCAACCAAGCATTGGGTATGGGGGCAAAGCAAACATCAGATTATCCTGCACCAGATTGCCAGGTAAAGGATGAGGATTTCCATCCAAGGGCATGGGATCTTCGTCATGTGGCATCTGGTCGGCAAAATCTGCACCTAGGACATAGCAAGCAGCAGTCCAAGATACTTGTGCATCTCCATACTCCGCATAATCACGAAAGACAACATCCCTTGGAACCAGCGGTGTATCCAGAAAATAAGCTTCCACTACGGTCCTGAGCAGATAAGGATCCTCACTGTCCCAAGAGATAAATTTTCCAAAAGTGCCTACCGCCTGAGAGATATATTCAGTGGTGCGATAATCAAGAGGAATCCCAATAAACATTAACCAGCCCTTGCGAAAACCCTGTATCCCTCTATAATTTTGTCCATCATCATGCTTCATAAATCTGATAGAGCGATCATGACCAAAAGGAAATGGTGCATGCTGGATCAATGTGTATCTGACTGACGGATCCCTGACTTGAAAGAGCCCTACCCCATGAAACCATGGCTGTGCAGATCGAACAAAAATACCTCTGTTGTGCAGAAACTGAACCACTTCTTCTCTTACTGGGCCAAACGGCCCCTCCGGCTCCGGCATGACCTCTGCCACCATGAAGTCCTCGTGGCGACGAGCCGGCCGTGCAGCGGGTGTGAAGAAGGAGCGGGGTAGCCGAGGATCGCCCCCATCAATGATGTGATGACCCGGGGGCACAAAGCGTTGGGGATCAAGCTCATAGTTCGCCATGGAATCTTCAGTAGCAGGTCGGGGGTTTTCTTTGGCTTGCGGGGAGGGAAGATGTAATGTGGGCGGCGGCGATGGGACTGGACAGTCTATCCCAATAACACCGGCTCTGTTCCCATGAGTAGCAGCAGATTCCGATAAACTCGTTTTTTGTTGCACCAGAATTAGCCTCCAAACCATACCCTTGGAGCGCGTGAAATCATTACAGTCACATCTAGAGTGACCAGGGCGAGAGCAACTCGTGCAGACCGCTCGCATTCCACAAGTGGCTGACAGGTGGCCCCTCTGAGAGCAAATTGTACAGGTAATCACGCGGTCCACCATGTCATCGACCATGGCCTCAAACTGCCTTGCAGCCTCTTGAGATGAAGGTATATCTAGACGATGGCCCAAATGAGTTGGGGTCGTAGACGTAGGTGGCCCAGAGACATATGGGATGGGCCTTGAAAGTGGGCTAGCTAGCAGGCGGGCCTCCATGGGAACTGGGTCGGAAGGCAGACAACTCATTTGAATAGGCGGCAATCCCGCCCCTGCGAAACGTGCGGACGAAATCCCCGCATGCATAGGTGATCGGTCCTCCAAAACCGGATCAGACACCGGTGGAGGTGAGTCCGGCCGGCTCAACGCCGGCAACGGAGTGACTGTACCAAAAACTATGGGTGGACGTGCCACCGTCCAACGCAAGTCCGCTTGTGGCGATGGATGAATGACCACACGTTCATGAGCAGGGAGATCATATCCCGCATCACACATAGTATCAATGCATTCCTGCGTTGCCGGATATCTATATCCCTTGCAAGCCGAGTATCGCTCAAACGTGGCAAAAGAAAGCTTTTTCTGTGCCGAAGAAACAGATTTTAAAGCTGATCTAGCCGGAGGTTTGTTCATGGCTAAAAGGCCTAAAGTTGATCGACGCTTGGTAGGACTAACTAGAATCCATGCAGCATCACATTCCTTCCTCCATATACGGAGTTCTCTAGTCCAATTAGGTCCCCCATTACCCCACAGATGAAAATAGCACTTGAACAGATCACATGCATATGAACGAAGATCCATAATAAGAAAACCAACTTGTTGGCAAGAAACATGGAAGGAAAAAACCTTATCCTTGATATGTTCAACATGGAGCTCAATTGCCGAACCACCAGTCGCTGCTTCTAGAGCCGCCGCCACAGAATCCTCCGTGAGATGAAAGACATGGCGGCTATATGAAACCACTAATTTGAATGACCTCCTGTGCCCTGAAGGATGGATCGTAAGGCTAGTAGATCTGAAAACCTCCTCTGCAAAAACCCTACCCTTGGAGAAATCCAAGCCAAGGGTAGATCCACCAGATGAACCCATAGGAGATGGGTATTTCCAAGAACAAGAGAGGACGCCGGAACCGATGAGCGGTGGGAATCCACAGATTAGTGGAGAGAAAGGGAGATCGCCGGAGAGGGTGGGAGCGCCGTGGGTGGGAGCGCCATCGCCATTATTGATGGCGCTTTCATTGTTGCCGTGCATGATTCAAATATTGTTCATAGATAAACTTGATCATAAACCCACAATTCATCGATCTCAACAAACACACCGCAAAAGAAGATTACATCGAATAGATCTCCACAAGAGAGGGGGAGAACATTGTATTGAGATCCAAAAAGAGAGAAGAAGCCATCTAGCTAATAACTATGGACCCGAAGGTCTGAGGTAAACTACTCACACATCATCGGAGAGGCTATGGTGTTGATGTAGAAGCCCTCTGTGATCGATGCTCCCTCGGGCGGAGCTCCGGAAAAGGCCCCAAGATGGGATCTCACGGGTACAGAAGGCTGCGGCGGTGGAATTAGGGTTTTGGCTCCGTATCTGGTAGTTTGGGGGTACGTAGGTATATATAGGAGGAAGAAGTACGTCGGTGGAGCAACATGGGCCCCATGAGGGTGGAGGGCGCGCCTGGGGGGTAGGCACGCCCCCCTACCTCGTGCCTTCCTAGTTGATGTCTTGACGTAGGGTCCAAGTCCTCTGGATCACGTTCATTCCGAAAATCACGTCCCAAAGATTTCATTCCGTTTGGACTTCATTTGATATTCTTTTTCTGCAAAACTCTGAAATAGGCAAAAAAAACATCAATTCTGGGTTGGGCCTCTGGTTAATAGGCTAGTCCCAAAAATAATATAAAAGTGTATAATAAAGCCCAGTAATGTCCAAAACAGAATATAATATAGCATGGAACAATCAAAAATTATAGATACGTTGGAGACGTATCAGTTACCTGAACTCAACATCACCGCTCCTTTCTTGACCGCCCGTCTGAAACTTGAATGAATTTCACCGTTGCTTGTAGTCATCCCGAGTCAAATTCGCAGTTGTCTCACCACATGTATGACCACCAGAGCCCTGGCCCGTCTCCATTTCCCATGCATGCCGCATGCCTGGCCGCTATTACCGCGTCGAGCCTCCGCTGTCCTGGTCGAGTCTCAAGGGTCGTGAACCCACACCACTCAACCCCCACTACAGAGTACCATCGGTCATTGCCGACCAATGACGAGTTTCACGCTTCCATCAGACCACTGGGCCCTAGTCCGAACTACGTGTCACTCGCTTTTTCCCCCAGTTGAAATAGGCTTCGATTCTCTGGATCCTTACACCGTAGCCCCTCAATCTAGCTCCACCTTCAACATGAATCCATGGTAGATGACCAGTCCACCCTCACAACCCGTCGATTTCAAGCTCCGTGTGCACATCACCTTGAATCAACCCCGCATCATAGTCTTGTCGAAGCCACACAAGCCCTCGGACCTACGCCATGTGTTTCCACGCCAAGAAGTCGGTCACCATCAGCATCACTCTCCTATGTCATTGTCGACGATCCCACCATCGTCTTTTGTTCCAACCGACTCATGTCGATCCGTCAGACTATCTAGTCCGACCCAGGCTCCTAGATCATATTTCGTGAATTTCCATCCATCGCGTGATAATTCCATCTTAGTTGACATGACTTCTTGCAACGCCTTCAAGCATCTTCATTGTGCCAACAAATCTTTCGCCATTGTCTGCCATAAGCCAAAGTTTTAAGTTCCGTTGAACTTCTTCACCTCAAACCTGGTATCCGTTGGCGCTCGGTTCTTTGTATGGCAGACCCTGTGAAAAATTATCCAAGCTTTCCTCACGTGATTCCCAAATACACAAGCAAAACCTAACGTGGTACACGCTCATGTACTAATAGCACTTCCAACCAAAAAAAACTTCTGGTCTTATCACGTGGCGTAGCTCCCTTGGCACAAATTTTGTAATGCTAGCTTTGCCCTGCCTCAGCTCTCCTGATGATGCCTATCAATGAATTTTCTATGCTGATTCGAACTGCTGCATCTTTTCGAGTCACACGAGGACCCGGTCCTTTTTTTAAAACAAATCTCGTTTTTTGCCTTGGTACAGCACATCGCAACAGCGTATCACGCCATGGCAGTTTCCTGCGCGACGCATGCGGCACGCCTGCACGTGGACCTCATACTTCCACGTTGCCCTGGCACGGCCAACCCACAAGGACGCCCCAGCGAACCCTTGCGCTTCCGCTCTGCCGTCGCCACACGTCTGCTGCCATTGACCGCCTGCTCCAATCTAACCGCTGCTCGCGACTCCGATCCCGCTGACGTCGCTGAGAACCATTGTTGCGATTATCAACCAAGCTGCTGCTTCCAATTGCTTTTACCAATCTCATCGAGAACCACGCCGTTGGCTGCATCTCAAACTCGATACCTTCTCTAGATCAACAATTCACACCTTCCGGACCTTTTCAACCTTGCTCATGATACCATTTGTTAGAATAAATTCGAGGCATATATACCATCAATCATCCGAGGACCAAGCAATCACACGAGCACAACGCCGAGATTTGTTAACGAGTTTCACCAATATGGCTACATTCCCAGGGCTTGACTACAGTGCTCCTCCCCGTGACACCATCACAATACCGCACACCGGCCACCCGGGCGCCGGCACACGCCGCCGGCTACCCCTTGCGCGCATGTGCTATTATGCTGGCATAGGTTACATTGTGTGTCTAGCCCCGCTATATATGAGAGGCCTAGGATACAAGTGTGCTACTAGGACACGACTCCATATCCTATCTAAACACAATACTACTACAAGTCCAACTGTAACCTACCTTGTACACTATATTCGACACAACTCCAACATGAAGAAAGAACAGGTTTTCACCCCGGCCAACACTCACTGCCACCCAACGCCACACCCCGGCTACCACACCGCCCACACCGCCATGGCGAGCGAGCAGCACCAAGCCACGGGCTCTGCCCAAGAGCACCGCGTTACCACCACCAGGACCGTCGCACCGGCATGCAAGACCTTGACACCGCCTCACTAAGACCCGCCGCTACCCCAACCAAAGAGACGAGCGAAAAGGTCCCACCTTTCGCACCCCTGAGTGACCCCCATCATCGAGACCCAATAGGCCGGCCAGAACTGGCATCCAATTGACATCAACTTTGCCACCAGTGGAGATAAATGTACCAACAAACAAATTCATAAATGAAGAACACTTCAACAAATATTATGAAGCGGTAGCCTTGGTTGTCATTGTGTCCATAAGCTACTTAGCACACTGATGAGTGTGTAATTATTTGGCCCTAAAATCCTCCATTCTTGGTTTGTTTGTTGTCGTGGAGTCGAAACTGCGGAGGCGTGGCCCTGTGGTATACGATGACTAGCTACGGGTGGCCCATTCGATGATCTTCCGTGGCACCAGTCTTGCCTAGTTTTGTCCTTCAGATTTCTTCATCAGAGTCGGAACTGCATTGTCTAGCCTCATGTGGCTGAGTTTTGGCGTAGATCTTCATGCAACTTCACGCGTCCGCTACAGCGTGGGTTGAGTCGACGATCGCCTACGGCAAAGTCGGAGTCATTTGCTTAGAGTTTAGGGATGGTGATGACGCTCTAGGGAAGGAGTGATGGCGATGACGACTACATGCGGTTTCGCCGAGGTCCTCTTTGGAGCGGTGTGCGTGGGTTTCTTATGCGTGTTGCTCAGTAGTTGTGATGGTTTTCGTTCGGTTCTCCATAATTTACTGGGCAATCTGGTTTTAGCTCAGTTTTTCCTAATTAACTGAGCAGCTCTTTATTCTTAATGAATGCAGGATAACTGCCATTTCGAAAATAAAACCTCCATTCCTTGCTTTTGCATGAGAATGCACACATATAATTTCTCCACGGCCTTCTTTAATGACGACGCACCATGTATTTCCACTTGGAGACTCAAGAAGTTGAATTGATTTAGGCACTGACTTTGGCGAGCTTGTGTCATTGTTACGAGAGAGTATTGTATCCAACCATGATTTTAGGCTACTTATAGTGGAGAGTATCATACATAAGTATCATGCATATGATACTAGTCTATGATACTACCTTCGGGAGAATACCTGGTACTCCCATCCCTAGGGTGCTTGTGTTGCTCCAAACTGGTAGCTCATTTTTATGAAGGAAATATGCCATAGAGGCAATAATAAAGTTGTTATTTATATTTCCTTATATCATGATAAATGCTTATTATTCATGCTAGAATTGTATTAACCGGAAACTTAGTACATGTGTGAATACATAGACAAAAAGAGTGTCACTAGTATGACTCAACTTGACTAGCTCGTTAATCAAAGATGGTTAAGTTTCCTAGCCATGGACAAAGAGTTGTCATTTGATGAACGGGATCACATCATTAGAGAATGATGTGATTGACTTGACCCATCCGTTAGCTTAGCACGATGACCGTTTAGTTTACCGCTATTGCTTTCTCCATAACTTATACATGTTCCTATGACTATGAGATTATGCAACTCCCGAATACCGGAGGAACACTTAGTGTGCTATCAAACATCACAACATAACTGGGTGACTATAAAGATGCTCTATAGGTGTCTCCAATGGTGTTTGTTGAGTTGGCATAGATTGAGATTAGGATTTGTCACTCCGTGTATCAGAGAGGTATCCCTGGGCCCTCTCAGTAATGCACATCACTATAAGCCTTGCAAGCAATGTGACTAATGAGTTAGTTACGGGATGTTGCATTATGGAACGAGTAAAGAGACTTGCTGGTAACAAGATTGAACTAGGTATTGAGATACCGATGATCGAATCTCGGGCAAGTAACATACCGATGACAAAGGGAACAACGTATGTTGTTATGCGGTTTGACCGATAAAGATCTTCGTAGAATATGTAGGAACCAATATGAGCATCCAGGTTCCGCTATTGGTTATTGATCGGATATGAGTCTCGGTCATGTCTACATAGTTCTCGAACCCGCAGGGTCCGCACGCTTAACGTTCACTAACGATCGGTATTATGAGTTTATGTGTTTTGATGAACCGAAGGTAGTTCAGAGTCCCGGATATGATCACGGACATGACGAGAAGTCTCGGAATGGTTGATACATAAAGATCAATATATTGGAAGGCTATGTTTGGACATTGAAGTGGTTCCGGGTGAGTTCAGGCATTTACCGGAGTACCGGGGGGTTACCGGAACCCCCCGGGGAGTATATGGGCCTTATTGGGCCTTAGTCGAAGAGAGGAGAGGAAGGCCAAGGTGGAGGGTGCGCCCCCCTAGCCCAATCCGAATTGGGTGGGGGCGGGCCCCCTTCCTTCCCTCTCTCTTCCCCTTCCTTCTCTCCTACTCCAACAAGGGAAAGGGGGAGTCCTACTTCCACCGAGAGTAGGACTCCCCCCCTTGGGCGTGCCATAGAGGGCCGGTGAGAGAGTCCAGGATTAAGGGGTCCTCGGGCGTCCGACCTGTGTGACATGGACCGGACTAATGTGCTATGAAGATACAAGACAGAAGACTCTCTCCCGTGTCCGGATGGGCCTCTCCTTGGCGTGGATGGCAAGCCTAGCGTTCAGATATGAAGATTCCTTTCTCTGTAACCGACTTTGTACAACCCTAGTCCCCTCCCGTGTCTATATAAACCGGAGGGTTTAGTCCGTAGAGGCAATCATAATCATACATGCTAGACTCCTAGGGTTTTAGCCATTACGATCTCGTGGTAGGTCAACTCTTGTAACCCTCATACTTATCAATGTCAATCAAGCAGGACGTAGGGTATTACCTCCATCAAGAGGGCCCGAACCTGGGTAAAACTTCATGTCCCCTGTCTCCTATTACCATCAACCATAGACGCACAGTTCGGGACACCCTACCCGAGATCCACCGATTTTGACACCGACATTGGTGCTTTCATTGAGAGTTCCACTATGTCGCCGCCAAAAGGTTTGATGGCTCCATCCACCATCTATAATGATACTGCCCTAGCGGAGGTTTTTGTCCCCTGCCAGATCTTCGTATTCGGCGGCTTCGCACTGCGGGCCAACTCGCTTGGCCATCTGGAGCAGATCGACAGCTACGCCCCAGGTCACCGGATTAGTTTTGGAAATCTGGATTATGTCGGTGTTATCCGAGGAGACTTGATCTTCCTAGGATTCACGATCCCAACTTCTGCTCTGGCCTTAGAGCCGGAGCGCCTCGCTAGGACCGAAGATGGGATTCCTAAACCCGTCGGACTATCTATGGCCGCTAGGCCCAGTACGGGAGATCCGGAGGAAGAAGTGTCGCCGGCAACCATCACAAAGCCGGACCCTTCCCCGGATACTGGCTCCAAACTCTCAGAGTCAGTGTTGTGTGAGCTCGGCCGAGGAATTCCCTTCCTACCATACTCCATGGATTCTTTTCTCCCTCGACAAACCTCGCCTTTAAATGAGGCTCTGGACTTGATGCGATCCCTCATGATTACAGAGGAGCAACGTCCAGACTATGCCCAGCCCGGACTAGGGGCTGAGAGCGGGGAACTTTACGTCCCACCCACCACCCACTCCATCGCCACAATTGAGGACTTAACTGACATGCTTGATTACGGCTCCGAAGGCATTGACGATATGGAGGACGATGCCAGAGAGGAGCAAGCCGAAAACCCGCCGTTTACCAGACGCTGGATGGCCACGTCTTCGTATGACGTGTACATGGTGGATGCACCCAAGAAGGGTGACAACGATAGTGAGAAAAATCCAGTAGAGGATAAACCTCCCGAGATACAACCAAAGCGCCGACGGCACGGCTCTAAATCACGCCGCAGCAAGGACGACAATACCGGCATGAGAGACAACAACACTCCGGATGATGCTGAAGACCAAGAAAACCCTGTCGAGCAAAACCCTGAACAAGACGATCGGGAGCGTGGGCAAGTTAGCCCTGATGAACAGGATGCAAACGAAGACTCAGAGGACAGTAATTACCTTCCACCCTCCGAGGATGAGGTGAGCCTCGGCGACGAAGACTTTATCGTGCCTGAGGAACCTCCCAAGCAGGAGCGCTTTAAGCAACGGCTAATAGCCACTGCAAGGAGCCTGAAAAAGAAACAACATCAGCTTCAAGCTGATCAAGATCTACTCAACGACAGATGGACTAATGTCCTGGCAGCCGAGCAATATGGCCTTGTGCGCCCAACCAAAAGTTACCCGAAGCGCAAATTGCTACCTCAATTCGATGACGAGGCACAAGAGCCCGTACCATCAGCGTGTAATGCGGCTGATCGACCATCATGTGGCCGGGACAAAGCAGCAACTGAAGCCGAACACCAGCCCGTCCTACCTCACCGTAAAGGCAGAGACACAACAGCTCAGGATGCACATATGACCTGTGACAAGACATGAAAAATAAAGCAGGTCCGGCCAGATCGATCTACGGATCGTGGGGGCGTGCCTCGGCGTGCGGCGACGGCCGTAAAGCCGAACATGACAAGCACAATCACGTCCGGGCCGAAAACCGTAGACGGACTCCATCCGAACTACGTCGCGATCTGGCCGGATATAGAGGCGCCGCACACCCCCTCTGCTTCACTGATGAAGTAATGGAACATGAATTCTGAGAAGGGTTCAAACCCATGAATATCAAATCATATGATGGAACAACGGATCCCGCGGTATGGATTGAAGACTTTATTCTCCACATCCATATGGCCCGCGGTGATGATCTTCATGCCATCAAATACCTCCCCCTAAAACTCAAGGGACCGGCCCAGTACTGGCTGAACAGCCTGCCTGAAAACTCTATTAGCAGCTGGGAAGACTTAGAAGACGCCTTCCGCGACAACTTCCAAGGCACATACGTCAGACCTCCGGATGCCGATGACTTAAGTCACATAGTTCAACAGCCCGGAGAGTCAGCCAGGAAATTCTGGACCAGGTTCTTAACTAAAAAGAACCAGATCGTCGACTGCCCGGATGCCGAAGCCCTAGCGGCCTTTAAGCATAGCATCCGCGATGAATGGCTCGCCCGACACCTCGGCCAAGAAAAGCTGAAGTCCATTGCAGCCCTCACGGCACTCATGACCCGCTTTTGCACGGGCGAAGACAGCTGGCTAGCCCGTAGCAATAACAATGCAAGTGAACCTGGCACCTTTGAAGCCAGAAATAGCAGTGGCAAGCCCCGACGCAATAGACACAAGTGTCGAAACAATGGTGACAATACCGATGACACGGTGGTCAATGCCGGATTCAGTGGCTCCAAGTCCGGTCAGCGGCATAAGCCATATAAAAGGAATAATCAGGGCCCTTCTAGCCTGGACCGCATACTCGATCGTCCATGTCAGATCCACGGCACCCCTGATAAACCAGTGATACGTCTCCAATGTATCTATAATTTTTGATTGCTCCATGCTATATTATCTACTGTTTTGGACTATATTGGGCTTTAGTTTCCACTTTTATATTATTTTTGGGACTAACCTATTAACCGGAGGCCCAGCCCAGAATTGCTGTTTTTTTGCCTATTTCAGTGTTTCGAAGAAACAGGATATCAAACAGAGTCCAAACAGAATGAAACCTTCGGGAACGTGATTTTCTCACCGAACGTGATCTAGGAGACTTGGACCCTACGCCAAGGCATCAGAGAGACGGACATGAGGGTGGGGGCGCCCCCCCCCCTAGGGCGCGCCCCCTGCCTCGTTGGCCCCTCGATGCTCCATCGACGTACTCCTTCCTCCTATATATACCTACGTACCCCCAAACGAACAGGGACAGAGCCAAAAACCTAATTCCACCGCCGCAACTTTCTGTATCCATGAGATCCCATCTTGGGGCCTGTTCCGGAGCTCCGCCGGAGAGGGCCGTCATCACGGAGGGCTTCTACATCATCATAGCCTCTCTGATGAAGTGTGAGTAGTTTTACCTCAGACCTTCGGGTCCATAGTTAGTAGCTAGATGGCTTCTTCTCTCTTTTTGGATCTCAATATGTGGGATCAAAAGTATGTCTAGAGGGGGGGGTGATTAGACTACTTGACCAAATAAATAAAAACTTAACCTTTTCCCAATTTTAGTCCTTGGCAGATTTTAGCTATATTAGAACAAGTCAAGCAATCATCACACAATTCAAGCAAGCATGCAAAGAGTATATTAGCAGCGGAAAGTAAGGCATGCAACTTGCAAGAATGTAAAGGGAAGGGTTTGGAGAATTCAAACGCAATTGGAGACACGGATGTTTTTCCCGTGGTTCGGATAGGTGGTGCTATCCTACATCCACGTTGATGGAGACTTCAACCCACGAAGGGTAACGGTTGCGTGAGTCCACGGAGGGCTCCACCCACGAAGGGTCCACGAAGTAGCAACCTTGTCTATCCCACCATGGCCATCGCCCACGAAGGACTTGCCTCACTAGCGGTAGATCTTCATGAAGTAGGCGGTCTCCTTGCCCTTACAAACTCCTTGGTTCAACTCCACAATCTTGTTGGAGGCTCCCAAGTGACACCTAGCCAATCTAGGAGACATCACTCTCCAAGAAGTAACAAATGGTGTGCTGATGATGAACTCCTTGCTCTTGTGCTTCAAATGATAGTCTCCCCAACACTCAACTCTCTCTCTCATAGGATTTGGATCTGGTGGAAAGAAGGTTTGAGTGGAAAGCAACTCGGGGAAGGCTAGAGATCAAGATTCATATGGTAGGAATGGAATATCTTGGTCTCAACACATGAGTAGGTGATTCTCTCTCAGAACATATGAGTTGGAAGTGTATATGTGTTCTGATGGCTCTCTCCACGAATGAAGAGGAGGTGGAGGGGTATATATAGCCTCCACACAAAATCCAACCATTACACACAATTTACCAATCTCGGTGGGACCAAATCAACAAACTCGGTCGGACCGAAAAGGTAAACCTAGTGACCGTTAGAGATTTTCGGTGGGACTGACATGCAACTCGGTAGGACCGATATGGTTAGGGTTTGGGCATAACGTAATCTCGGTGAGACCGATTACACAAACTCGGTGAGACCTATTTTGGTAATTAGCTAACCAGAGAGTTGGTCAGGCAAACTCGGTGGGACCGATTTGCTCTTTCGGTGAGACCGAAAAGTTACAAAAGGGAAATAGAGAGTTTGCATTGCAATCTCGGTGGGACCGATCCGCTCTTTCGGTGAGACCGAAAAGTTACGAAAGGGAAACAGAGAGTTTGCAATCCCATCTCGGTGAGACCGAGATCCCTATCGGTAGAACCGAATTGCTAGGGTTTGGCAGTGGCTTATGACAAGTGAAACTCGGTGGCGCCGGATAGAAAGAATCGGTAGGACCGAGTTTGGCTTAGGGTTTAGGTCAAATGTGGATATGGGAAAGTAGTTGAGGGTTTTTGGAGCATATCACTAAGCACATGAAGCAAGAGGCTCATTAAGCAACACATCATCCCTCCTTGATAGTATTGGCTTTTCCTAAAGACTCAATGTGATCTTGGATCACTAAAATATAAAATGAAGAGTCTTGAGCTTTTGAGCTTGAGCCAATCCTTTGTCCTTAGCATTTTGAGGGTTCCACTTTCACATCCATGTCATGCCAATCACTGAGCTTTCCTGAAATAATCATCTTGGAATAGCATTAGCTCAATGAGCTATATGTTGTTATGAATTACCAAAACCACCTAGGGATGGTTGCACTTTCAATCTCCCCCTTTTTGGTAATTGATGACAACATATAGATCAAAGCTTCGACAAATGATAATAGGCATGAAATATATCGTCGCTTTGAGAAGTATGTGATAAGTAAGAGCTCCCCCTAAATTTTTGCATATTTAAGATTTGCTTTGGACTGCAAATGCACAAAGAGTTAGAGTCATGGGTTACTCTTTCATGTCACATACATCTTGGTGGAGTGCTTAAAATGATAAGAATGAAATACATGCACCCATCACCAAGAATAGTGAATGATCACATAAGATAGATAGGATAATAGCATTAAGCAAGCATTAAGTGTAGCTTATGATCAAACACATGATCATCACTGTCTCACAAATAATGACATAGTAACATAGTACTCAAGCACTCAAAAGCAAACAAAGTTCGAAAAACCACAAAATAAAGCAAGAGAGAAAAGCAACACTCTCTCTCTCTCTCTCGAAGCCTATGATCTATACATTTTCTCCCCCTTTGGCAACAAGTTACCAAAAAGTTCCTAGAAAATGCATAGTGCTAAATCGACACTCAGGCTTGATCTTCAGGTGGTGGTGGAGTCCGGAGCACTCCAAGGACGAAGCCTTCTGTAGACGTGGTCGGAGTCGAGGCTGAAGTAGACGCTGGAGCTGGTGGAACTGAGGCTGTAGCTGGTGCAGAAGTGGTGGCTCTAGTGTCAGCAACTGGCACTGCAGATGACCTCGGACCTCGTGGCACTCTGGCAAAGGCATCAGTTGTAGTCTTGCCTCTCCTCTCCTGCATGTCATCTTGGAGCTGCTCCACTGCAGTCTGAATCTCTGTCACCTTGATATCCAAGTCATAGAACTTTTGTTCTACGATCCTCTCTAGGCTTGCCTGGTTCCGAGTTAGGGTGGCTAATCCTTTCTCAATCCGCAGGGTGGATGCAATCAGGTAACCAAGCTGCTCTTGTTTGGTTTTCAAGAAATATTCAGATGCCTCCTCTTGAGTTGGCATCTTGGCAGCTTTCTCCTTCCTTGCCTTCTCCTTCTTGGCTTGTGCTTGTGCCGAAGATGGTTCATTCTCAGTCATAACAACTTGATTATCTTCAAAGTCTGGATGGACGGGCAGGTGTTCCTTGTCCAATAAGTATATGCCCGTGCCCATCTTGGAGTTAATGAGCTGAATTTGTGGGGCATACCCACAGCTCCTCTTCTGGTCTGCTGCAGTCCTCTTGATGGTCTCTACCATGAGGCTCATCACCTTGAACTTCTGTGGCACATCAAATATATGTAGTAAATTGATCGCATGGCCTCAGATCATCTTGTGATCACCTGACTTGGGCAACAAGGTGTGCCTCAGTATCCAATTGATGGTTGGCAGCCCTGACAGAAGATAGTGTACTGAGCCAAACTTGAAAGTGTCAAGTGTTTCATTTGGAATCTCCTTGTACATGTTTGACATTGAGTTGTGGTCCATCTTATTCTTGGCATAGATATCCAAGTCATCCTCATGCTCTTGTGGGGCATTGATCAGCTGAGCCCATTCAGTAACTGTAGACTGGTACCTCGTGCCCTCAGACATCCAAACAATTCTCCCATCTGAATAAAAATGTGCGGTGGAGTAGAACTGCATGATGAGTTCCTCGTTCCACTTTGTGAGCTTCAGCCCAACAAAGTCCTCTACTCCACATGCCTTGAAGCTGTCCTGCACTCCAGGGTAGTACTCTTCGTTGTCCTTGATGTATTGCCAATCAACCCATCTCATATCACATACAATTGGCTTCTTATCTAGCAGCACTGTCTCATAGAAGTCCTGCTGTTCCTTGGTGTGAAATCTGTAGTCCACAACAGTCCTCCTCCTTGAAGCATACGGATCTGCTTCTCTCCACTTCCGGAGCCCTGAATCTCTCCTCAGCTTCATGTCCTCAGCCACAGGATGAGCATCGTTGTGGTCTTGGGATCTTGGGCTTGAGTTTTCTGAGAACTTGCTCTTCATCATCTTCTGCAGTGTCAGGCACTAGGGCCTTGTTCTTCTCAGCAGCTGGGATGCTTCTTGTATTCCTTTTTGGCTTTGGCTTTGGAGCTGGCTTGGCCTTGGAAGAAGCTGCCCCTGATCTTATGGCATCACCCATCAGCTTGGGTGCCTTTGGTGCTGGTGCAGCAACTTCTTCTTCTTCCTCCTCATCTTCCATGATGGAAGCCTTTCCAAGCACTCTGGCTACGGTCTTCTTGACCCTTTCCTTTCTTTTCTTGCCTTCAGCAGCAACTGGCTCTATGGGAGTGGGCTTCTCAGTTGAAGCTCTGGCCTTTGACATAGGCTGCCTGCCTGCTGGCCTTTTGATCTTTAACCCTGGCTTTGTGCCCTGTGCTGGCTCAACTCTCTTGGAAGTTGCTTCCTCTTCCGCCACATAGTCCTCATCCTCTGATTCTGAGGTTCTCTTCTTTCTCTGTCTTGTGGCAGCTTTTGGCAGGTTGCTAGGAGTACTTCTGCTGCCATCATCTGAAGAACTTGAGGGACTAGTGCCCTCACTCATCTGCACTTGCTGCTCTGACAAATTCTGGCTATCACTTTGATCAGACATGTTGCAAACTCTGACTGCTGACCCTGTGAATAGGTTATAGATGAGATAGAGTGGATGAACATCACAAAATGCAAAGATTTTTGCAAAAGAATAATTCAAAAACTTAGTTTTAGTTTCCCACTGAAATCATCTCGGATCTACCAATTTTTAAACTCGGTGATACCGAAGCAGTTTTGGCACCTGAACTAGTGAACTCGGCCAGACCGAGTCACAGTTTGGTGGCACCGAGACTGCTAGGGTTTCACAAAGTTCCAAAATCGGTCACACCGATAAGTAATTCTCGGACAGACCGAGTCTCACTTGTGCAATGGCATAAGCCAAAATCGGTGGGACCGAGTTTTTAAACTCGGTGGGTCCGAGATGGTTTCGGCGGAAACCTAACCCTAAAACTTTCGAATTAAACCTAATCTACGAGTTCATTGACTGGATAGAAGTGTTTCAAACGTGGCAAGAATCATGATGATCACAATGTGCTAAGAATCGGATTGAGGAATAACAAAGATTGAGTCCATACCCTAGTTCGGCGGAGACTCGCTATGGCGGCAACGGCGGGGTTGATTCCCGTTGACGGCGACGGAGACCAGCGACTGGAGGCGGCTGGCAGCGAGGAGACGATCCAGAGACCTCGTTGGCAGAGCAGGCTATCGCGCGGGCGAAGGGGTTCGGAGAAATTTCCAAATTTTTGCCCGTGACTATATATAGCCCGACCCTGTCGGTGTGACCGAGTGGAACAACTCGGTGGCACCGAGATGCAAAACTGTATACAGTTGTTGCAACTCGGTGTGACCGAATGGTTCAAATCGGTTGCACCGAGATAGAAAACCTAGATCAACTTAATGATCTCGGTAGGACCGAAAGTAGGACATTGGTCAGACCGAGAATCACAAAGAGGTTTTGGAAGTTTAAGTCTATGACGAATCGGGGACTCCGAGCGCTCCTCACACAGAGTGGTTCGAATCTGACTTGATCAAATTTTGTGATGTAGCATGAATAGAGTTTGAGACGAGAAAAGCATAGATAGCTAGAGGAGGTTCTTAGGCATTCTTGTCCATCCACTTGGCAAAAGGAAATAAAACCAAACAATCAAAACAACAAGTGGATGTCCTCGAATGAGTAAAATATGCAACCAACATGCTCACACAATAAGATGGCAAATAAAATATGCGACAAAGCATGCACAACCAATTCTAGCATCTATCAAGCAATTTGTGATGACTAGGTCATCTATATATGAGTATATTGACTTAGGAGTCAAGTGAGAACACTTGATCATAGGTCATACTCATCGTTTAAGCTCAAGTGGGGTTACCACTTTTACATAAAGCATTGTTGTGTTCACATCTTTAGAGTTGCTTTAGCTCAAGTCTTAGAGTAAAGCTCCCCCTAGATGTGATATCCCCCCTAAGAGGGATGAACTAACCTTGGGTTTTGTCGATGATGACTTCATGTAGATGTTGAAGATGTGGATGCTCAATGTTGATGTAGATCACTTGGAGTTATCCATTTGAGTGAATTGCACTTTCAATACCTACATGGGTTAGTCCCACAAGGAACAAACAAGGATATCCATAGACATAGAGTGATGCACACACAAGATGATGTCCATGAAAACTTTTAGGTTACCTTGTCCCTTGTCTTACCAACAAGAGGGTTTGTGACTCCTTGAACTAGTGCAAGATGTGGAAGTTGATTGCACTTGTTCTTGCCAAAATGATAAGAGTGAAGTATGTTGGCGGAGTCACCCTCAAGAACTCTCTAGTTCATCTTCTTTTGGATCCACACCATCTTGATGGGAATCCTTGGAGTTGTAGTCGTACTTGATAAAGTGGAACTTGATGTGGTCTTGGGAATCCACTTGACTAAGGTCTTAGGAGCTTCTTCAAATGCATCAATTTCCTCTTGAAGCTTGTCCTTGCCTTTTTGCTCGTAGCCTTGTGGTGGAAGATCATCTTGAGCTTGTGTTCCCTTGAAGGAAGCATCATACTTCTCTTGTTGAGGAACAAACTTTGTCTTGGGGTATTGATCTTCTTCCCACTCAACTCCATTGGCATTGAACTTTCGTTCAAAACCAACACCTTGATTCTTCCGGTGCATTCCTTGCTTGCGCACAATTTCCTCGAATTGCTTACTCCCGGCAAGGCTTTTGTACACTCCTTTCCCTATAATTCCCTTCAATAAGCTATTTTCTTGCTCAAGTGTAACTTGGCTAAGCGAATCATTAGTGGCATCAAGAGAACTACTAGAAGCAACAACATTTGATTTAGCATGATCATTGTTACTACTAGAGGAAGAATCTTTCTTGTTCTTGTTACTAGACTTGACTTGAGGTATGTAAGTGGATAAGAGTAAACGCTTGGCAATGTAAGAAGAACTTTTCTTGCGGAGATCATCATTGATTGCTTTTAAAAACTCATGCTCTTGCTCAAGATTGAGCTTTTCAAAGCGTAACTTCTCATGAGCTCTTAAAAGTTCTCGATGATCTTCGAAGATAGTTTCATGAGCTAACTTAAGAGTGTTTAGTTCTTTAGTTAGAGCCTCAATCTTCTCCTTATCATTGTCATTCGTTTTATCTTGATTAGCATGATTAATTGACGTTTCATCATAGTATTCATCACTAGAGTTGTCAACAAGCAAATCATCATCACCTAACAAGTCATCTTCATCACTATTAAAATCAACATACTCGGGGTGTGTTACCTTAGGACCTTTGGCCATGAAGCATCTTCCAATTCCTTCATTTGGTGAGTCAAATATGTCGTAGGAGTTAGTTGACACAAGTGCTAGACCGGCAACACCTTCATCTTGAGTATCTTCGGAGTCGGAGTGATAACTTCTCTCGGAGTGGCTGTCGGAGCCGGATACCCATTCACCAACATGAGCTTGATGTATTCGTTTTGTGTAGCTCCTTGATGATTTTTCCTTCCTTTCTGAATCCTTGCTTCTCCGTGAGTATCTTCGTTCATAACGATCATCTCTACTCCTTCTCTCTCTTGGTGGTGATTCTTTGCTTCTTCTTTTTGGAGAGTCTTCTCTTCTCTTGTAGGGAGCCATACACTCATTAGAATAGTGTCCGGGTCTTCCACAATTGTAGCAGTTTCGCTCTCGACTAGAAGATCTTTTGTTATTGTAGGACCTTGACTTGGAGCTTCTATCTTTGCTTCTACTCTTGTAGAAATTGTTGAAGTTCTTCACCATTAAGCTCAATTCTTCATTGAAGTTTTGTTTCTCACTTGATGATGTAGGGGCTTCACATGAGGCTTTGTAGGCACCACTTGATTTGTTGTGAAGTTCCTCTTTATCCTTAAGTGACATCTCATGAGCAACAATTCTTCCAATCACCTCTGTTGGCTTGAGATCTTTGTAATTGGGCATCATTTGGATCAATGTGCACACGGTATCATATTTTCCATCCAAGGCTCTTAGAATCTTCTTGATGATGAATCTATCGGTCATCTCTTCACTCCCTAAGCTGGCAATCTCATTTGTGATGAGAGCAAGCCTAGAGTACATTTCAGCGACACCTTCACCATCCTTCATTTTGAACTTGTCAAGTTGACTTTGAAGCACATCCAACTTGGATTCCTTGACGGAGTCGGTACCTTCATGCATATCAATCAAAGTGTCCCAAATTTCCTTTGCATTCTCAAGACGGCTGATTTTGTTGAATTCTTCGGGGCACAATCCGTTGAAGAGAATATCACAAGCTTGAGCATTGTATTGCAACATCTTCAACTCATCCGCGGTAGCTTCACGGTTTGGTTCTCTCCCATCAAAGAAGTCACCTTGCAAACCAACACACGCAATAACCCAAACGGCGGGGTTATGTCCAAGAATATGCATTTTCATTTTATGCTTCCAACTAGCAAAATTAGTACCATCAGAGTAAGGACCTCTACGGTGATAATTTCCCTCGCTAGATGCCATACTCTCCTAGGTTGTGAAACCAAGGCAATGGAAACCTGGCTCTGATACCACTTGTGGGATCGAAAGTATGTCTAGAGGGGGGTGATTAGACTACTTGACCAAATAAATAAAAACTTAACCTTTTCCCAATTATAGTCCTTGGCAGATTTTAGCTATATTAGAACAAGTCAAGCAATCATCACACAATTCAAGCAAGCATGCAAAGAGTATATTAGCAGCGGAAAGTAAGGCATGCAACTTGCAAGAATGTAAAGGGAAGGGTTTGGAGAATTCAAACGCAATTGGAGACACGGATGTTTTTCCCGTGGTTCGGATAGGTGGTGCTATCCTACATCCACGTTGATGGAGACTTCAACCCACGAAGGGTAACGGTTGCACGAGTCCATGGAGGGCTCCACCCACGAAGGGTCACGGAAGTAGCAACCTTGTCTATCCCACCATGGCCATCGCCCACGAAGGACTTGCCTCACTAGCGGTAGATCTTCACAAAGTAGGCGGTCTCCTTGCCCTTACAAACTCCTTGGTTCAACTCCACAATCTTGTCGGAGGCTCCCAAGTGACACCTAGCCAATCTAGGAGACATCACTCTCCAAGAAGTAACAAATGGTGTGTTGATGATGAACTCCTTGCTCTTGTGCTTCAAATGATAGTCTCCCCAACACTCAACTCTCTCTCTCTCATAGGATTTGGATCTGGTGGAAAGAAGGTTTGAGTGGAAAGCAACTCGGGGAAGGCTAGAGATCAAGATTCATATGGTAGGAATGGAATATCTTGGTCTCAACACATGAGTAGGTGATTCTCTCTCAGAACATATGAGTTGGAAGTGTATATGTGTTCTGATGGCTCTCTCCACGAATGAAGAGGAGGTGGAGGGGTATATATAGCCTCCACACAAAATCCAAACATTACACACAATTTACCAATCTCGGTGGGACCGAATCAACAAACTCGGTCGGACCGAAAAGGTAAACCTAGTGACCGTTAGAGATTTTCGGTGGGACTGACATGCAACTTGGTAGGACCGATATGGTTAGGGTTTGGGCATAACGTAATCTCCGTGAGACCGATTACACAAACTCGGTGAGACCGATTTTGGTAATTAGCTAACCAGAGAGTTGGTCAGGCAAACTCGGTGGGACCGATTTGCTCTTTCGGTGAGACCGAAAAGTTACAAAAGGGAAACAGAGAGTTTGCATTGCAATCTCGATGGGACCGATCCGCTCTTTCGGTGAGACCAAAAAGTTACGAAAGGGAAACAGAGAGTTTGCAATCCCATCTCCGTGAGACCGAGATCCCTATCGGTAGAACCGAATTGCTAGGGTTTGGTAGTGGCTTATGACAAGTGAAACTCGGTGGCGCCGGATAGAAAGAATCGGTAGGACCGAGTTTGGCTTAGGGTTTAGGTCAAATGTGGATATGGGAAAGTAGTTGAGGGTTTTTGGAGCATATCACTAAGCACATGAAGCAAGAGGCTCATTAAGCAACACCTCATCCCTCCTTGATAGTATTGGCTTTTCCTAAAGACTCAATGTGATCTTGGATCACTAAAATATAAAATGAAGAGTCTTGAGCTTTTGAGCTTGAGCCAATCCTTTGTCCTTAGCATTTTGAGGGTTCCACTTTCACATCCATGCCATGCCAATCATTGAGCTTTCCTGAAATAATCATCTTGGAATAGCATTAGATCAATGAGCTATATGTTGTTATGAATTACCAAAACCACCTAGGGATAGTTGCACTTTCACAATACAAAGTTCTCCCCCTCTCTTGTGGAGATCTATTCGATGTAATCTTGTTTTTGCGGTGTGTTTGTTGAGACCGATGAATTGTGGGTTTATGATCAAGTCTATCTATGAATAATATTTGAATCTACTCTGAATTCTTTTATGTATGATTGGTTATCTTTGCAAGTCTCTTCGAATTATCCGTTTGGTTTGGCCAACTAGATTGGTAGTTCTTGCCATGGGAGAAGTGCTTAGCTTTGGGTTCGATCTTGCGGTGTCCTTTCCCAGTGACAGAAGGGGCAGCAAGGCACGTATTGCATCGTTGCCATCGAGGATAACAAGATGGGGTTTATTTCATATTGCATGAATTTATCTCTCTATATCATGTCATCTTGCTTAAGGCGTTACTCTGTTTTTAACTTAATACTCTAGATGCATGCTGGATAGCGGTCGATGAGTGGAGTAATAGTAGTAGATGCAGAATCGTTTCGGTCTACTTGTCACGAACGTGATGCCTATATACATGATCATGCCTAGATATTCTCATAACTATGCTCAATTCTGTCAATTGCTCAACAGTAATTTGTTCACCCATCGTAGAATACTTATGCTCTTGAGAGAAGCCACTAGTGAAACCTATGGCCCCCGGGTCTATTCTCATCATATCAATCTCCATCACTTTAATCTTGTTTTGCTTTTTTACTTTGCCTTTACTTTTTACTTTGCATCTTTATACCAAAAATACCAAAAATATTATATCTATCAGATCTCACTCTCGTAAGTGACCGTGAAGGGATTGACAACCCCTAATCGTGTTGGTTGCGAGTAGCTATCGTTTTGTGCAGGTACGAGGGACTTGAGTGTGGCCTCCTACTGGATTGATACCTTGGTTCTCAAAAACTGAGGGAAATACTTACGCTACTTTGCTGCATCATCCCTTCCTCTTCGGGGAAAACCAACGCAAGCTCAAGAGGTAGCAACCAGCCAATCATACCCACCGGAGTTGTTGGGTCTTTAAACAAGCCGGCAAGATAAATGCCGAAGATAAGGAGAAGGGGTCGCAAAGTGAGAATGACGACGAGGAGCCCTGTCTGCCGAACACAAGGATACAGAAGAAGTTTCCCCCTCGGGTCAAAACGGTGAACATGATATACGCTACCCATATCCCCAAGAGGGAGCGCAAGCGCGCGCTCAGGGACATCTATGCGATAGAGCCAGTTGCCCCAAAATTCAACCCATGGTCGTCCTGCCCGATCACCTTTGATCGCAGGGACCATCCGACTAGTATCCGTCATGGCGGTTCAGCCGCACTGGTCCTCGACCAATAATTGATGGATTCCACCTCACACGAGTCCTCATGGACGGTGGCAGCAGCCTCAACCTGCTTTATCAGGACATAGTGCGCAAGATGGGAATCGATCCATCAAGGATCAAGTCCACCAAAACTACCTTTAAAGGAGTTATACCAGGTGTAGAGGCCCGTTGCACGGGCTCAATCACATTGGAGGTCATCTTCGGATCTCTGGATAACTTTTGAAGCGAAGAGTTAATCTTTGATATCGTCCCTTTCTGCAGTGGCTATCACGCACTGCTCGGACGAACTACATTTGCGTGATTTAGTGCGGTGCCACACTATGCTTATCTCAAGCTCAAGATGCCTGGACCACACGGTGTCATCACTGTCAATGGAAACACGGAGCGCTCCCTCCGTACTGAGGAGCACACTGCTGCCCTGGCAGCAGAGGTACAGAGCGGCCTTCACAAGCAGAACCTTAATACAGCGGCCATGCTCCCGGACACTATCAAACGAGTCCGGGCTACTCTGTAGTAGGACAGTCCAGCTCGTCAGGAGCTCGACTAGCAATTCGACCTCCGTCTCAGTCCCAACCAAGTGGCAGCATACGTACCGCACGTGCATAACTATGCACTAAAAATACCATGGGCAGAGACGGAGGCATAACCAGAATGTGGTCCACAATATGGCTCGACCTTCCCTGGACACGCGTACTTTTACTTTACTTTTTATCCTTTTCAGGTTTATTTTTCACAGGCCCCTCTTGACGGCCTGATAATCGATCCTTTCGAAGGATAGACATACCAAGGCGGCAAGTAGCACAGACGTGTGGGGGAATCTCTAGATGTTCTTCTTAACGATTATTCTACCTGTTTTCAGGATCCGTATGTAGCTCCCCCTTGATCTTGGCATGTTAAATAGCCATTGTTGCTTATCGCACTATTTTGTACAAATATGCTTTGATGTATTAATCAAAATTATAATGGAAACAGTTTGCGGCCCAACTTATGTGGCACTAGCTTACTACTTTATTTTTATTTCGCTATTCTTATTGATTGCATCCGTACACTTTGGTACGCTATAGCTCGCCTGGGGCTTTATTGCGCTCCATACTATGGCAACAAGTCCGAACACTTTTACAGTATAGTTCGTCCCGAATTTAGCATTATATGCATCGGCTCTGAATCATGTCTTTGGTCAATAGTTGGGTTGCCCGGCTCCTGTGCTTATTACCTTACGTTCCGCTCTATCGGTTAGTGTAGTAAAGGGAGAACTACCATGATTGTGTCCTGGTTTATCCAGATGAGCACTTCAGTAGAGAAAGCCGAAAATTGACTGTCATGATGTGGTGTGAGCCGGTCAGCTCTTCGGAGATTAAAATCTCTTGCGATTTTTTCCGCACTATGCGATGGATCGGCCTTCACCCGATCAGGTGTCTACAGCACCCTAGTCCGGACTAACAAATACTAGGGGTTGCGCCTACATTTCTATTGTAAAACTCCTATGGCTAAGTGAGGGTGATAAGGCCACATAGTCCGATTGCCTAGTTCGTTGTGCTAAACACCTCCTTCAAGGACCAATTTGTTGGATCAAGAGTGTTTAGATTCCATCTCGAACACACCCGTACTACCTATGTGGGGGCTGAAGCCGACGACTGGCCAACTCTCAGATTTAATAAAAATGGTCGCACAGGAGGTAAAATTCCAAATTAAACAACAAGCATTATATTACATATCAGTCTTGTTTTCATCATACAGGGCGGGATAACATGCAGGTACTCATTCAAAGATAATGTTTTTTGAACACTGGCCCTCTACAAAGCGGGATCCCTTGAGGACATCATCAAAATACCGCTCCGGCGTGCGGTGCTCCTTGCCAACGGGCGGTCCCTCGATCGCGAGCTTGATGGTGTCCATCTTCGCCCACTGTATCTTGACATGGGCGAAGGCCATCCGCGCACCTTCGATACAGACCGACCGCTTGATGACGTCAAGTCGGGGGCAGACATTGACCAACCGCTTCACAAGCCCGAAGTAACTGCTGGGCATGACTTCGGCAGGCCATAGCCGGATTATTAAATCCTTCATGGCTAGTTCGGCCACCTTATGCAGTTCCATCAGCTATTTTAGCTGATCGCTAAAGGGCACCGGATGTTCTGGCTCAAGGTATTGCGACCAGAACAGCTTCTCCGTCGAGCTCCCCTCTTCGGCTCGGAAGAACTCCGCAGCTTCAGCAACGCTACGCGACAGATCCGCAAACGCTCGTGGAGAACTCCAAATCCGGGTCAGTAAGAGAAATCTTCTCTTTACATACTTGCTCTGCATAATAAAGGCCTTACCCGCCATGATTTTTCTGGCCTCCTGGATTTCCTAGAGGGCGCCCTAGGCTTCAATTCGGGCATCATGTGCGCTCTGGCGGGCCTTGGCAAGTTCGGACTCTTGATCCGCAATATTGCGCTCCAAGGACTCACATTTCCGCACAGCGTCCTGGAGCTCCTGCTGGACCTCACCAACCCTGGCCTCATGCTTTTCACGGGCGACCTGTTCCTTTGCCGATCTTTCCTCGGCCTCGGCCAGTGCCTTCTTGAGGGCCTCCACCTCGGTCGCCGCCCATAATAAATATCATGGCACTATGTTCAGCCCAAATCATTCATCCTTTCCGGATATACACAAGGTCATTGCATACATTGCTTGCCTTCTAACTGCTTTTTTCACACGGCCGAGCTCTTCCTCGGCCCGCTCCAGGCTCTGCTTTAGTCCGGAGACCTCAGCAGCATGAGAGGTTGCGGCCAGCAACGACGCCTGCTTATTCACATAAGACATATTTAGTTAGTCTCTTGCAAAAATTACTTGATCCTCTGTCCAGCTTTTCTTTCCGAACACCGAACAGAGTCTCAGGGGCTATTGTCTATACTATGACATTCTTTTTATACAATTGTGTCGCATACCTCAAAGCATGTTAGAAGGCTTGTGCAGGCTTCGGTCTGTCCGCTCTTGGTGGACTGAATCCTCTCAACCACCGTACCCATGAGGGTACAGTGTTCCTCGACAATGGAAGCACTTCGCAGCGCTTCCATTAGAGCATCCGGTGCCTCTGGATGGAAAAAGCTCACCGGTGGAATTGGCGCACCTCCTTCCTTCGAAGGAGGCTACCTGCCGGATTCCGGAGCCTTATAGGTCTCCGGGATCGTATTCGGCTGGGGGCCGAATTGGAGACGGCCCCCATCGCCAGTCTCCATGAGGATCTGCTCACCCATGTATCCGGGGCGGAGGTGTTATCCTCTGGCGCCACCGTGATGGCCTCCTGTGCCTTGATACGTCTCCAATGTATCTATAATTTTTTATTGCTCCATGCTATATTATCTACTATTTTGGACTATATTGGGCTTTATTTTCCACTTTTATATTATTTTTGGGACTAACCTATTAACCGGAGGCCCAGCCCAGAATTGCTGTTTTTTTCCTATTTCAGTGTTTTGAAGAAACGAATATCACGGAGTCCAAACGGAATAAACCTTTCTGGAACATGATTTTCTTCCCGAATATGACCCAGGAGACTTGGACCCTACGCCAAGGAAGCTTCGAGGTGGCCACGAGGTAGGGGGCGCGCCCTATACCCCCAGGCGCGCCCCCACCCTCGTGGGCCCACCGAAGCTCCACCGACGTACTTCTTCCTCCTATATATACCTACGTACCCCCAAACGAACAGATACGGAGCCAAAAACCTAATTCCACCGCCGCAACTTTTTGTATCCACGAGATCCCATCTTGGGGCCTGTTTCGGAGCTCCGCCGGAGAGGGCCGTCATCACGAAGGGCTTCTACATCATCATTGCCTCTCCGATGAAGTGTGAGTAGTTTACCTCAGACATTCGGGTCCATAGTTATTAGCTAGATGGCTTCTTCTCTCTTTTTGGATCTCAATATAAAGTTCTCCCCCTCTCTCGTGGAGATCTATTCGATGTAATCTTCTTCTTTTTCCGGTGTGTTTGTTGAGACCGATGAATTGTGGGTTTATGATCAAGTCTATCTATGAATAATATTTGAATCTTCTCTGAATTATTTTATGTATGATTGGTTATCTTTGCAAGTCTCTTCGAATTATCCGTTTGATTTGGCCAACTAGATTGGTAGTTCTTGCCATGGGAGAAGTGCTTAGCTTTGGGTTCGATCTTGCAGTGTCCTTTCCCATTGACAGAAGGGGCAGCAAGGCACGTATTGCATCGTTGCCATCGAGGATAACAAGATGGGGTTTATTTCATATTGCATGAATTTATCTCTCTACATCATGTCATCTTGCTTAAAGCGTTACTCTGTTTTTAACTTAATACTCTAGATGCATGCTGGATAGCGGTCGATGAGTGGAGTAATAGTAGTAGATGCAGAATCGTTTCAGTCTACTTGTCACGGATGTGATGCCTATATACATGATCATGCCTAGATATTCTCATAACTATGCTCAATTCTGTCAATTGCTCAACAGTAATTTGTTCACCCACCGTAGAATACTTATGCTCTTGAGAGAAGCCACTAGTGAAACCTATGGTCCCCGGGTCTATTCTCATCATATCAATCTCCATCACTTTAATCTTGCTTTTCTTTTTTACTTTGCCTTTTACTTTTCACTTTGCATCTCTATACCAAAAATACCAAAAATATTGTATCTATCATATTTCACTCTCGTAAGTGACCGTGAAGGGATTGACAACCCCTAATCGCGTTGGTTGCGAGTAGCTACCGTTTTGTGCAGGTACGAGGGACTTCAGCATGGCCTCCTACTGGATTGATACCTTGGTTCTCAAAAACTGAGGGAAATACTTACGCTACTCTGCTGCATCATCCTTTCCTCCTCAGGGAAATCCAACGCAAGCTCAAGAGGTAGCAAGAAGAATTTCTGGCGCCGTTGCCGGGGAGTCTACGCAAAAAGTCAACATACCAAGTACCCATCACAATCCTTATCTCTCCCATTACATTAGTTGCCATTTGCCTCTCGTTTTCCTCTCCCCCACTTCACCATTGCCGTTTTATTCGCCCTCTCTTTCCCAATCCCCTTCTCCTTCTCCCCCTCTCTTTTCCGCTTGCCTTTTTTGCTCGAGTGTTGGATTGCTTGTTTGTCGCGATGGCTCAAGATACTACCAAATTGTGTGACTTCACCAATACCAATAATTATGATTTCCTTAGCACTCCGATTTCTCCTCTTGCCAATACTAAATCTTGTGAAATCAATACTGCTTTGTTGAATCTTCTTATGAAAGATCAATTCGCCGGCCTTCCTAGTGAAGATGCCGCTACTCATCTGAATAGCTTCGTTGATTTATGTGATATGCAAAATAAAAAAGATGTCGATAATGATGTCGTTAAATTGAAGCTATTTCCTTTTTCGCTTAGAGATCGTGCTAAAGCTTGGTTTTCGTCTTTGCCTAAAAATAGTATTGATTCTTGGAACAAGTGCAAAGATGCTTTTATCTCTAAGTATTTCCCTCCCGCTAAGATCATCTCTCTTAGAACCGATATTATGAACTTTAAGCAACTTGATCATGAACATGTTGCACAAGCTTGGGAGAGAATGAAATTAATGATACGCAATTGCCCTACTCATGGTTTGAATTTGTGGATGATTATACAAAACTTTTATGCCGGATTGAATTTTGGTTCTAGAAATCTTTTAGATTCGGCCGCGGGAGGCACTTTTATGGAAATCACTTTAGGAGATGCTACTAAACTCCTAGATAATATTATGGTTAACTATTCTCAATGGCATACTGAAAGATCTTCTAATAAAAAAGTGCATGCGATAGAAGAAATCAATGTTTTGAGTGGAAAGATGGATGAACTTATGAAATTATTTGCTACTAAGAGTGTTTCTTCTGATCCTAATGATATGCCTTTGTCTACTTTGATTGAGAATAACAATGAATCTATGGATGTGAATTTTGTTGGTAGGAATAATTTTGGTAACAACGCTTATAGAGGGAATTTTAATCCTAGGCCATATCCTAGTAATCCTTCTAATAATTATGGGAATTCCTACAACAACTCTTATGGAAATTATAATAAGATGCCCTCTGAATTTGAGAATAGTGTTAAAGAGTTTATGAATTCACAAAAGAATTTTAATGCTTTGCTTGAAGAGAAATTGCTTAAAGTTGATGATTTGGCTTGGAACGTTGATAGAATTTCTCTTGAGGTTGATTCTTTAAATCTTAGATCTATTCCTCCTAAGCATGATATCAATGAGTCTCTCAAAGCCATGAGAATTTCCATTGATGAGTGCAAGGAAAGAACCGCTAGGATGCGTGCTTCCAAAGATGCCTTTATTAAAGCGTGTTCTTACAATTCTTATGAAAATCAAGATGAAGATCTAAAAGTTATTGATGTGTCTCCTATTAAATCTTTGTTTTGCAATATGAATCTTGATGAAATTGAATATGATCTTCCTTTACCTAGAAGGCGTTCTAAAAATTCGGAGTATTTAAATCTTTATGATGAAATTGATGAAAGTGGGGTTGAAAGAAATAAAAATCTAGATGTTGCTAAACCCACTATATTGTATTTCAAGGAATTTAATTATAAAGTTGCTCTTTAATCGATTGTATTTCCTTGTTGCAATCCGTGCTAAATTCTCCACATGCTTATAGTCAAAAGAAAGCCTTCACCGAACATATTGTTGATGCCTTGATGCAATCTTATGAAGAAAAACTTGAGTTGAAAGTTTCTATCCCTATAAAACTCTATAATGAGTGGGAACCAACTATTAAAATTAAAATTAAAGATCATGAGTTTTATGCCTTGTGTGATTTGGGTGCTAGTGTCTCCACTATCCCCAAAACTTTGTGTGATTTGCTAGATTTCCACGATTTTGATGATTGCTCTCTAAACTTGCATCTTGAGGATTCTACTATTAAGAAACCTATGGGAAGGATTAATGATGTTCTTAGTGTTGCAAATAGAAATTATGTGCCCGTAGATTTCATTGTTCTTGATATAGATTGCAATCCTTCTTGCACTATTATTCTTGGTAGACCTTTCCTTAGAACAGTTGGTGCGATTATTGATATGAAGGAAGGGAATATTAGATTTCAATTTCCATTAAAAAGGGGCATGGAACACTTTCCAAGAAATAAAATAAAATTTCCATATGAAATTATCATGAGAGCCACTTA
The DNA here is from genome assembly GCA_034509565.1 of Triticum monococcum. Taxonomy (NCBI): domain Eukaryota; kingdom Viridiplantae; phylum Streptophyta; class Magnoliopsida; order Poales; family Poaceae; genus Triticum; species Triticum monococcum. Next base: position 486,146,381 of record CM067843.1, read on the forward strand.
TGGATTGCCTACCAAAGATGGCAATACCTAGATCTATCTTCGCTATTATGCCTAGCTAGGGGCGTTAAACGATAGCGCTTGTTGGGAGGCAACCCAATTTTATTTTTATTCCTTGTTTTTTTCTCCTGTTTAGTAATAAATAAATTATTTAGCCTCTGTTTTGGTTGTGTTTTTTGTGTTTAATTAGTGTTTGTGCTAAGTAGAACCGTTGGGAAGACTTGGGGAAAGTCTTATTGAACATGCTGTAAAAACAGAAACTTTAGCGCTCACGAGAACTGCTGTAATTTTTATTTGGAAAGTGATATTTAGTTAATTCTTTTTTAATATGATTAATAGATAAATTACTCACGTCCAGCAATTTATTTTAGAATTTTTGGGGTTCCAGAAGTTTGCGTTAGTTGCAGATTACTACAGACTGTTCTGTTTTTGACAGATTCTGTTTTTCGTGTGTTGTTTGCTTATTTTGATGAACCTATGGCTAGTAAAATAGTTTATAATCCATAGATAAGTTGGAATACAGTAGGTTTAATACATATATAAATAAATAATGAGTTCATTACAGTACCTTGAAGTGGTCTTTTGTTTTCTTTCTCTAACGGAGCTCACGAGATTTCTATTTGAGTTTTGTGTTGTGAAGTTTTCAAGTTTTGGGTGAATTCTTTTGATGGATTATGGAACAAGGAGTGGTAAGAGCATAAGCTTGGGGATGCCCATGGCACCCACAAGATAATCCAAGGACACCAAAAAGTCGAATCTTGGGGATGCCCCGGAAGGCATCCCCTCTTTCGTCCACTTCCATCGGTAATTTACTTGGAGCTATATTTTTATTCACCAACATGATATGTGTTTTGCTTGGAGCGTCTTGTATTATTTGTGCCTTTGTGTTTTAGTGTGCCACAATCATCCTTGATGTATACACCTTTTGAGAGAGCCATACATGAATTAGAATTTGATAGAATACTCTATGTGCTTCACTTATATCTTTTTGAGCTAAGTAGTTTTGCTCTATGTGCTTCACTTATATCTTTTGAGCTAAGCAGTTTTGCTCTATGTGCTTCACTTAGATCTTTTAGAGCACGGTGGTTTGTTTTAAAGAAACTATTGATCTCTCATGCTTCACTTAAATTATTTTGGGAGTCTCTTAATAGCATGGTAATTTTCTTAATAATAACATGCTTGGTATTCAAGATTTGTGAAACTTTCTTTTGAGTGCATTGAATACTAAGAAAAGATTGAAGCATGATAATTGTTTTGAGATATGGAGGTGATAATATTAGAGTCATGCTAGTTGAGTAGTTGTGAATTTAAAGAATACTTGTGTTAAAGTTTGTGATTCCCGTAGCATGCACGTATGGTGAACCGTTATGTGATGAAGTCGGAGCATGATTTATTTATTGATTGTCTTCCTTATGAGTGGCGGTCGGGGACGAGCGATGGTCTTTTCCTACCAATCTATCCCCCTAGGAGCATGCGCGTAATACTTTGCTTTGATAACTTCTAGATTTTTGCAATAAGTATATGAATTCTTTATGACTAATGTTGAGTCCATGGATTATATGCACTTTTTCTCTCACCCTTCCGCCTTTGCTAGACTCTCTAATACCGCGCACCTTTCGCCGGTATCATACACCCACCATATACATTCCTCAAAACAGCCACCATACCTATCTATTATGGCATTTCCATAGCCATTCCGAGATATATTGCCATGCAACTCTCCATTGTTCCGTTTATTATGACACACTCCATCATTGTCATATTGCATATCCCGGTACACCGCCGGAGGCATTCATATAGAGTCATATTTTGTTCTAAGTATCGAGTTGTAATTGTTGAGTTGTAAGAAAAACAAAAGTGTGATGATCATCATTTTTAGAGCATTGTCCCAGTGAGGAAAGGATGATGGAGACTATGATTCCCCCACAAGTCGGGATGAGACTCCGAACGAAAAATAAATAAAAGAGGCCAAAGAAGCCCAAAAAAGAGAAAAAAAGAGGCCATAAAAAAGAGAAAAGGCCCAAATAAAAAAAATGAGAGAAAAAGAGAGAAGGGACAATGTTACTATCCTTTTACCACACTTGTGCTTCAAAGTAGCACCATGATCTTCATGATAGAGAGTCTCTCGTTATGTCACTTTCATATACTAGTGGGAATTTTACATTATAGAACTTGGCTTGTATATTCCAATGATGGGATTCCTCAAAATGCCCTAGGTCTTCGTGAGCAAGCAAGTTGGATGCACACCCACTTAGTTTCTTTTGATGAGCTTTCATATACTTATAGCTCTAGTGCATCCGTTGCATGGCAATCCCTACTCACTCACATTGATATCTATTGATGGGCATCTCCATAGCCCATTGATACGCCTAGTTGATGTGAGACTATCTTCTCCTCTTTTTGTCTTCTCCACAACCACCATTCTATTCCACCTATAGTGCTATATCCATGGCTCACGCTCATGTATTGCGTGAAGATTGAAAAAGTTTTGAAAAAGTTAGAGTATGAAACAATTGCTTGGCTTGTCATCGGGGTTGTGCATGATTTAAATACTTTGTGTGGTGAAGATAGAGCATAGCCAGACTATATGATTTTGTAGGGATAACTTTCTTTGGCCATGTTATTTTGAGAAGACATAATTGCTTTGTTAGTATGCTTGAAGTATTATTATTTTTATGTCAATATAAACTTTTGTCTTGAATCTTTCGAATATGAATATTCATATCACAATTAAGAAGATTTGCATTGAAATTATGCCAAGTAGCACTCTGCATCAAAAATTCTCTTTTTATCATTTACCTACTCGAGGACGAGCAGGAATTAAGCTTGGGGATGCCTGATACGTCTCCAACGTATCTATAATTTTTGATTGCTCCATGCTATATTATCTACTGTTTTGGACTATATTGGGCTTTATTTTCCACTTTTGTATTATTTTTGGGACTAACCTATTAACCGGAGGCCCAGCCCAGAATTGCTGTTTTTTTGCCTATTTCGGTGTTTTGAAGAAACGGAATATCAAACGGAGTCCAAACGGAATAAACCTTTCTGGAACATGGTTTTCTTCCCGAATATGACCCAGGAGACTTGGACCCTACGCCAAGGAAGCTTTGAGGTGGGCACGAGGTAGGGGGCGCGCGCCCCACCCTCGTGGGCCCACCGAAGCTCCACCGACATACTTCTTCCTCCTATATATACCTACGTACCCCCAAACGAAAAGATACGGAGCCAAAAACCTAATTCCACCGCCGCAACTTTCTGTATCCATGAGATCCCATCTTGGGGCCTATTTCGGAGCTCCGCCGGAGAGGGCCGTCATCACGGAGGGCTTCTACATCATCATAGCCTCTCCGATGAAGTGTGAGTAGTTTACCTTAGACCTTCGGGTCCATAGTTATTAGCTAGATGGCTTCTTCTCTCTTTTTGGATCTCAATACAAAGTTCTCCCCCTCTCTCGTGGAGATCTATTCGATGTAATCTTCTTCTTTTTGCGGTGTGTTTGTTGAGACCGATGAATTGTGGGTATATGATCAAGTATATCTATGAATAATATTTGAATCTTCTCTGAATTATTTTATGTATGATTGGTTATCTTTGCAAGTCTCTTCGAATTATCCGTTTGGTTTGGCCAACTAGATTGGTAGTTCTTGCCATGGGAAAAGTGCTTAGCTTTGGGTTCGATCTTGCGGTGTCCTTTCCCAGTGACAGAAGGGGAAGCAAGGCACGTATTGCATCGTTGCCATCGAGGATAACAAGATGGGGTTTATTTCATATTGCATGAATTTATCTCTCTACATCATGTCATCTTGCTTAAAGCGTTACTCTATTTTTAACTTAATACTCTAGATGCATGCTGGATAGCGGTCAATGAGCGGAGTAATAGTAGTAGATGCAGAATCGTTTCGGTCTACTTATCACGGACGTGATGCCTATATACATGATCATGCCTAGATATTCTCATAACTATGCTCAATTTTGTCAATTGCTCAACAGTAATTTGTTCACCCACCGTAGAATACTTATGCTCTTGAGAGAAGCCACTAGTGAAACATATGGTCCCCGGGTCTGTTCTCATCATATCAATCTCCATCACTTTAATCTTGCTTTGCTTTTTTACTTTGCCTTTTACTTTTCACTTTGCATCTCTATACCAAAAATACTAAAAATATTATATCTATTAGATTTCACTCTCGTAAGTGACCGTGACGGGATTGACAACCCCTAATCACGTTAGTTGCGAGTAGCTATCATTTTGTGCAGGTACGAGGGACTTGAGTGTGGCCTCCTACTGGATTGATACCTTGGTTCTCAAAAACTGAGGGAAATACTTACGCTACTCTGCTGCATCATCCTTTCCTCTTCGGGGAAATCCAACGCAAGCTCAAGAGGTAGCATGCCTCCCCTTGAGCCGGGAGTGTCCTTCGGGACAACACTTCAGCGTCTTCCATAGTCTTGGGAGAGGAGGCCACCGGAAGGGACCCGCTGTCCATCACCTTCAGATCCAGTGAGCTTCCCGAAGATGAGGATATCTCGAGGTCGGAACGAGCCGGACTGCAAGTGCATGATTCAACATGCTAAAACTATGAAGTAAAGAAGTTGGATATTTGTGTGCGTCTTTGAGTACTTATGATTCGGCCAGGGGCTTATCCCTGGGGCGCCACTCAGAGTTGTTGTCAATATCCCACGCGGGGTTGTCCGCGGCGGAGGCCTTCCCCTTCTTGGACGCCTCTGCCTCCAGATGCGTGGAGGCCGCCCTTTTCTTCCTTCCCCCCTCAGGGGGAGAATTGCTTTCCTCCTCCTCCTCATCGTCGGTGGCAGGAGGGGAGTGGGTTTCGGCGTCTTCAGACGTCACATCTGAAGTGCCCTTATGGCGGAGACCACCCCTGGTCCCATTGGCCTTCTTCTTAGCCTTCTTCTCCGGCGCTTGATAGGGCGCCAGAACCAGCATCTTCGTCAGACGCGGGATAGCTGGTTCTTCGGGCAGCGGAGCCGGACACTGAATCCGCTCCGCCTTCTTTATCCAACCCTGAAAAAACAAATAGGGAAGCTTAGACATCTTCCTTGAGTATGCAAGTAAAGGATACACCTTGAAATACGGAAAAATTACCACACTAGCGGGATGGGCCAGGTCGTGCCCGCGGTCCTCGGTCGTCGCCGGCCACGTCTCGTTAGCCTTGAAGAGCACCTTCCAGATGTCTTCGTGCGTAGTGCCGAAGAACTATTGCAAGGTCTGGTGCTTGGCTGGATCGAACTCCCATAAGTGGCAAGTTCGGCTTTGGCACGACAGGATCCAGTGAGTGAGCATCACCTGGATCACATTGACAAGCTTGACGTTCTTGTCCACCATGCGCTTGATGCACGTCCGAAGTGCTGTCAGCTCATCCGACGAAGACCAGTCCGGGCCCTTCTCTAGCCAAGAGGTGAGCCGTATCGGGGCACCGTACTGGAATTCAGGAGTCGCGGCCTAAGTGGCGTTGCGAGGCTCTATGATGTAGAACAACTGTTGTTGCCACCCTTGGACGGTCTCCATGAAGGTACCTTTGGGCCATGTGACATTGGGCAGCTTGCTCACCATGGCGCATCCGCACTCTTCATGTTGGCCATCCACCACCTTCGGCTTCACGTTGAAGATCTTCAACCACAGTCCGAAGTGGGGTGGGATACGGAGGAAGGCCTCGCACACAACAATAAATGCCGAGATATTGAGGAAGGAGTTGGGGGCCAGATCGTGGAAATCCATCCCGTAGTAGAACATGAGTCCGCGAACGAATGGGTGGAGAGGAAATCCCAACCTGCGGACGAAGTGGGGGTGAACACAACCCTCTCATGGGGCTCCGGAGTAGGGACGATCTGTCCCTTGGCCAGAAGCCGGTGGGCGATTTCCTTGGCTAAGTACCCGGCCTCCCGGAGCTTGGCGATGTCCTTCTCCTTAACAGAGGAGACTATCCACTTGCCCTGCGCTCTGGATCCGGGCATTGCTGGAGAGCTTTTTTGAGATGAAAAGGATGGAAGCTTGGGTGCTAGAGCTCGAGAATGGATGGGCAGAGAGAAGGAAGGTGTGTGTGAAAGAGGTGAATCCTTATCCCTTTAAAAAGGCTGTGAATATCGAGCGCCTCCCCACTCGCCTTAAAACTCGCCTATTCCCCAAGGGTCGTGTAGACGGCGCGGTTGGATTACCCACGCCCTTAATGATGAGAATCCTGCAATAAGGGGACACGATCTTTGCTTTGACAAGACGTGCCAATAAAACCACATCTTGAAACATGGAGCGGGAGGCTAAAAAACGGTTCGAAATAATGACCGGGCTATGACATGATGTCACACTACAAAAGTTGTCAGTGGATTGGACTCATAAAATATTATACTCTCTATGGATATATGTGGTGTTTGTTTTACAGAGCCGGACACGTTCTCTGTGTTCGAGAGCTGTTTTGGAGTATTCAGAGGAGGAACCCACCTTGCAATGTCGAAGCCAATCTGTGTGCCGGACACCTCGTCATTGAGGCCTGGTTCAGCGGCTACAGAGGGAGTCCAGGATTAAGGGGTCCTCGGGCATCCGACCTGTGTAACATGGGCCGGACTAATGGGCTATGAAGATACAAGACAGAAGACTCTCTCCCGTGTTCGGATGGGACTCTCCTTGGCGTCGATGGCAAGCTTGTCATTCAGATATGAAGATTCCTTTCTTTGTAACCGACTTTGTACAACCCTAGTCCCCTTCCGTGTCCATATAAACCGGAGGGTTTAGTCCGTAGACGCAATCATAATCATACAGGCTAGACTCCTAGGGTTTTAGCCATTACGATCTCGTGGTAGATCAACTCTTGTAACCCTAGATCAACTCTTGTAACCCTCATACTTATCAATGTCAATCAAGTAGGACGTAGGTGTTGGGGAACGTAGTAATTTCAAAAAATTTCCTACGCACACGCAAGATCATGGTGATGCATAGCAACGAGAGGGGAGAGTGTTGTCTACGTACCAAGGCAGACCGACTGCAGAAGCGATCACACAACGTAGAGGAAGTAGTCGTACGTCTTCTTCCCGATCCGACTGATCCAAGCACCGTTACTCCGGCACCTCCGAGTTCTTAGCACACGTTCAGCTCGATGACGATCCCCGGGCTCCGATCTAGCAAAGCTTCGGGGAGAAGTTCCATCAGCACGACGGCGTGGTGACGATCTTGATGTACTACCGACGCAGGGCTTTGCCTAAGCACTACAACGGTATGATCGAGGTGGAATTTGGTGGCAGGGGGCACCGCACACGGCTAAGGAACGATCTCAAGGATCAACTTGTGTGTCTAGAGGTGCCCCCTGCCCCCGTATATAAAGGATGAAAGGGGGGAGGCTGGCCGGCCAAGCTAGGAGGCGCAGGAGGAGTCCTACTCCTACCGGGAGTAGGACTCCCCCCCCCCCCCCCCAATCCTATTCCTAATAGGATTCCCCAAAGGGGAAGAGAAGAGAGAGGTGGTCGGCCCCTCTCCTAGTCCTAATAGGACTAGGGAGAGGGGGAGGCGCAGCCCTATGTGGGCTGCCCTCTCACCTTTCTACTAAGGCCCATGTTGGCCCATTTGGCTCCCGGGGGGTTCCGGTAACCCTCCCGGTAATCCGGTAAAATCCCGATTTCACCCGGAACACTTTCGATGTCCAAACATAGGCTTCTAATATATCAATCTTTACGTCTCGACCATTTCGAGACTCCTCGTCATGTCCGTGATCACATCCGGGACTCCGAACAACCTTCGGTACATCAAAATGCATAAACTCATAATAACTGTCATCGTAACGTTAAGCGTGCGGACCCTACGGTTCGAGAACAATGTAGACATGACCGAGACACGTCTCCGGTCAATAACCAATAGCGGGACCTGGATGCCCATATTGGCTCCTACATATTCTACGAAGATCTTTATCGGTCAGACCGCATAACAACATACGTTGTTCCCTTTGTCATCGGTATGTTACTTGCCCGAGATTCGATCGTCGGTATCCAATACCTAGTTCAATCTCGTTACTGGCAAGTCTCTTTACTCGTTCTGTAATACATCATCTCACAACTAACATCTTAGTTATAATGCTTGCAAGGCTTATGTGATGTGTATTACCGAGAGGGCCCAGAGATACCTCTCCGACACTCGGAGTGACAAACCCTAATCTTGAAATACGCCAACCCAACATCTACCATTGGAGACACCTGTAGTACTCCTTTATAATCACCCAGTTACGTTGTGACGTTTGGTAGTACCCAAAGTGTTCCTCCGGTAAACGGGAGTTGCATAATCTCATAGTTATAGGAACATGTATAAGTCATGAAGAAAGCAATAGCAACATACTAAACGATCGGGTGCTAAGCTAATGGAATGAGTCATGTCAATCAGATCATTCAACTAATGATGTGACCTCGTTAATCAAATAACAACTCTTTGTTCATGGTTAGGAAACATAACCATCTTTGATTAACGAGCTAGTCTAGTAGAGGCATACTAGTGACACTCTGTTTTGTCTATGTATTCACACATGTATTATGTTTCCGGTTAATAAAATTCTAGCATGAATAATAAACACTTATCATGATTTTAAGGAAATAAATAATAACTTTATTATTGCCTCTAGGGCATATTTCCTTCAGTCTCCCACTTGCACTAGAGTCAATAATCTAGATTACACAGTAATGACTCTAACACCCATGGAGCTTTGGTGTTGATCATGTTTTGCTCGTGGAAGAGGCTTAGTCAATGGGTCTGCAATATTCAGATCCGTATGTATCTTGCAAATCTCTATGTCTCCCACCTGGACTAAATCCCGGATGGAGTTGAAGCGTCTCTTGATGTGTTTGGTCCTTTTGTGAAATCTGGATTCCTTTGCCAAAGCAATTGCACCAGTATTGTCACAAAAGATTTTCATTGGACCCGATGCACTAGGTATGACACCTAGATCGGATATGAACTCCTTCATCCAGACTCCTTCGTTCGCTGCTTCCGAAGCAGCTATGTACTCCGCTTCACATGTAGATCCCGCTACGACGCTTTGTTTAGAACTGCACCAACTGACAGCTCCACCGTTTAAAGTAAACACGTATCCGGTTTGCGATTTAGAATTGTCCGGATCAGTGTCAAAGCTTGCATCAACGTAACCTCTTACGGTGAGCTCTTTGTCACCTCCATATACGAGAAACATATCCCTAGTCCTTTTCAGGTATTTCAGGATGTTCTTGACCGCTGTCCAGTGATCCACTCCTGGATTACTTTGGTACCTCCCTGCTAAACTTATAGCAAGGCACACATCAGGTCTGGTACACAGCATTGCATACATGATAGAGCCTATGGCTAAAGCATAGGGAACATCTTTCATTTTCTCTCTATCTTCTGCAGTGGTCGGGCATTGAGTCTGACTCAACTTCACACCTTGTAACACAGGCAAGAACCCTTTCTTTGCTTGATCCATTTTGAACTTCTTCAAAATCTTGTCAAGGTATGTGCTTTGTGAAAGTCCAATTAAGCGTCTTGATCTATCTCTATAGATCTTTATGCCTAATATGTAAGCAGCTTCCCCGAGGTCTTTCATCGAAAAACTTTTATTCAAGTATCCCTTTATGCCATCCAGAAATTCTATATCATTTCCAATCAGCAATATGTCATCCACATATAATATCAGAAATGCTACAGAGCTCCCACTCACTTTCTTGTAAATACAGGCTTCTCCAAAAGTCTGTATAAAGCCAAATGCTTTGATCACACTATCAAAGCGTTTATTCCAACTCCGAGATGCTTGCACCAGTCCATAAATGGATCGCTGGAGTTTGCATACTTTGTTAGCTCCCTTTGGATCGACAAAACCTTCTGGTTGCATCATATACAACTCTTCTTCCAGAAATCCATTCAGGAATGCAGTTTTGACATCCATCTGCCATATTTCATAATTATAAAATGCGGCAATTGCTAACATGATTCTGACGGACTTAAGCATCGCTACGGGTGAGAAGGTCTCATCGTAGTCAACCCCTTGAACTTGTCGAAAACCTTTTGCGACAAGTCGAGCTTTATAGACAGTAATATTACCGTCAGCGTCAGTCTTTTTCTTGAAGATCCATTTATTCTCAATTGCTTGCCGATCATCGGGCAAGTCAACCAAAGTTCATACTTTGTTCTCATACATGGATCCCATCTCAGATTTCATGGCCTCAAGCCACTTTGCGGAATCTGGGCTCACCATCGCTTCTTCATAGTTCGTAGGTTCATCATGATCTAGTAGCATGACTTCCAGAATTGGATTACCGTACCACTCTGGTGCGGATCTTACTCTGGTTAATCTACGTGGTTCAGTAGTATCTTGTCCTGAAGTTTCATGATCATCATAATTAGCTTCCTCACTAATTGGTATAGGTGTCGCAGAAACAGTTTTCTGTGGTGTACTATTTTCCAATAAGGGAGCAGGTACAGTTACCTCGTCAAGTTCTACTTTCCTCCCACTCACTTCTTTCGAGAGAAACTCCTTCTTTAGAAAGTTTCCGAACTTAGCAACAAAAGTCTTGCCTTCGGATCTGTGATAGAAGGTGTATCCAATAGTTTCCTTTGGATATCCTATGAAGACACATTTCTCCGATTTGGGTTCGAGCTTATCAGGTTGAAGCTTTTTCACATAAGCATCGCAGCCCCAAACTTTAAGAAACGACAACTTTGGTTTCTTGCCAAACCATAGTTCATAAGGCGTCGTCTCAACGGATTTTCATGGTGCCCTATTTAACGTGAATGCGGCCGTCTCTAAAGCATAACCCCAAAACAATAGCGGTAAATCAGTAAGAGACATCATAGATCGCACCATATCTAGTAAAGTGCGATTACGATGTTCGGACACACCATTACGCTGTGGTGTTCCGGGTGGCGTGAGTTGCGAAACTATTCCACAAATTTTCAAATGTACACCAAACTCGTTGTTGGGGAACGTAGTAATTTCAAAAAAATTCCTATGCACACGCAAGATCATGGTGATGCATAGCAACGAGAGGGGAGAGTGTTGTCTACGTACCAACGCAGACCGACTGCGGAAGCGATCACACAACATAGAGGAAGTAGTCGTACGTCTTCTTCCCGATCCGACTGATCCAAGCACCGTTACTCCGGCACCTCCGAGTTCTTAGCACACGTTCAGCTCGATGACGATCCCCGGGCTCCGATCTAGCAAAGCTTCGGGGAGAAGTTCCATCAGCACGACGGCGTGGTGACGATCTTGATGTACTACCGACGCAGGGCTTCACCTAAGCACTACAATGGTATGATCGAGGTGGAATTTGGTGGCAGGGGGCACCGCACACGGCTAAGGAACGATCTCAAGGATCAACTTGTGTGTCTAGAGGTGCCCCCTGCCCCCGTATATAAAGGATGAAAGGGGGAGGCTGGCCGGCCAAGCTAGGAGGCGCAGGAGGAGTCCTACTCCTACCGGGAGTAGGACTCCCCCCCCCCCAATCCTATTCCTAATAGGATTCCCCAAAGGGGAAGAGAAGAGAGAGGTGGTCGGCCCCTCTCCTAGTCCTAATAGGACTAGGGAGAGGGGGGAGGCGCAGCCCTATGTGGGCTGCCCTCTCACCTTTCCACTAAGGCCCATGTTGGCCCATTTGGCTCCCGGGGGGTTCCGGTAACCCTCCCGGTAATCCGGTAAAATCCCGATTTCACCCGGAACACTTTCGATGTCCAAACATAGGCTTCCAATATATCAATCTTTACGTCTCGACCATTTCGAGACTCCTCGTCATGTCCGTGATCACATCCGGGACTCCGAACAACCTTCGGTACATCAAAATGCATAAACTCATAATAACTGTCATCGTAACGTTAAGCGTGCGGACCCTACGGTTCGAGAACAATGTAGACATGACCGAGACACGTCTCCGGTCAATAACCAATAGCGGGACCTGGATGCCCATATTGGCTCCTACATATTCTACGAAGATCTTTATCGGTCAGACCGCATAACAACATACGTTGTTCCCTTTGTCATCGGTATGTTACTTGCCCGAGATTCGATCGTCGGTATCCAATACCTAGTTCAATCTCGTTACTGGCAAGTCTCTTTACTCGTTCCGTAATACATCATCTCACAACTAACATCTTAGTTATAATGCTTGCAAGGCTTATGTGATGTGTATTACCGAGAGGGCCCAGAGATACCTCTCCGACACTCGGAGTGACAAACCCTAATCTTGAAATACGCCAACCCAACATCTACCATTGGAGACACCTGTAGTACTCCTTTATAATCACCCAGTTACGTTGTGACGTTTGGTAGTACCCAAAGTGTTCCTCCGGTAAACGGGAGTTGCATAATCTCATAGTTATAGGAACATGTATAAGTCATGAAGAAAGCAATAGCAACATACTAAACGATCGGGTGCTAAGCTAATGGAATGGGTCATGTCAATCAGATCATTCAACTAATGATGTGACCTCGTTAATCAAATAACAACTCTTTGTTCATGGTTAGGAAACATAACCATCTTTGATTAACGAGCTAGTCTAGTAGAGGCATACTAGTGACACTCTGTTTTGTCTATGTATTCACACATGTATTATCTTTCCGGTTAATACAATTCTAGCATGAATAATAAACATTTATCATGATATAAGGAAATAAATAATAACTTTATTATTGCCTCTAGGGCATATTTCCTTCAGTCTCCCACTTGCACTAGAGTCAATAATCTAGTTCACATTGCCATGTGATTTAGCAGCAATAGTTCACATCACCATGTGATTAACACCCATAGTTCACATCGTCATGTGACCAACACTCAAAGGGTTTACTAGAGTCAGTAATCTAGTTCACATCTCTATGTGATTAACACCCAAAGAGTACTAAGGTGTGATCATGTTTTGCTTGTGAGATAATTTTAGTCAACGGGTCTGTCACATTCAGATCCGTAAGTATTTTGCAAAGTTCTATGTCTATAATGCTCTGCATGGAGCTACTCTAGCTAATTGCACCCACTTTCAATATGTATCCAGATTGAGACTTTAGATTCATCGGGATCAGTGTCAAAAACTTGCATCGACGTAACCCTTTACGACGAACCTTTTTGTCATGTCCATAATCGAGAAACATATCCTTATTTCACTAAGGATAATTCTGACCGCTGTCCAGTGATCTACTCCTAGATCACTATTGTACTACCTTGCCAAATCAGTGCAGGGTATACAATAGATGTGGTACACAGCATGGCATACTTTATAGAACCTATGAATGAGGCATAGGGAATGACTTTCATTCTCTTTCTATCTTCTGCCGTGGTCGGGCTTTGAGTCTTCACTCAACTTCACACCTTGTAACACAGGCAAGAAACTTTTTCTTTGACTATTCCATTTTGAACTACTTCAAAATCTTGTCAAGGTATGTACTTATTGAAAAACTTATCAAGCGTCTTGATCTATCTCTATAGATCTTGAAGCTCAATATGTAAGCAGCTTTACCGAAGTCTTTCTTTGAAAAACTCCTTTAAAACACTCCTTTTATGCTTTACAGAATAATTCTACATTATTTCCGATCAACAATATGTCATTCACATATACTTATCAGAAATGTTGTAGTGCTCCCACTCACTTTCTCGTAAATACAGGCTTCACCGCAAGTCTGTATAAAACTATATGCTTTGATCAACTCATCAAAGCGTATATTCCAACTCCGAGATGTTTGCACCAGTCCACAGTTAGATCACTGGAGCTTGCATATTTAGTTAACACCTTTAGGATCGACAAAACAGTCTAGTTGCATCGTATACAACTCTTCTTTAGAAAAAATCCATTAAGGAATGCAGTTTTTTTATCCATTTGCCATATTTTATAATCATAAAATGCGGCAATTGCTAACATGATTCGGACAGACTTAAGCATAGATACGAGTGAGAAAATCTCATCGTAGTCAACACCTTGAACTTGTCGAAAACCTTTTGCGACAATTCTAGCTTTGTAGATAGTAACACTACTATCAGCGTCCGTCTTCCTCTTGAAGATCCATTTATTTTCTATGGCTTGCCGATCATCGGGCAAGTCAACCAAAGTCCATACTTTGTTCTCATACATGGATCATATCTCAGATTTCATGGCTTCAAGCCACTTTGCGGAATCTGGGCTCATCATCGCTTCCTCATAGTTCGTAGGTTCGTCATGGTCAAGTAACATGACCTCCAGAACAGGATTACCGTACCACTCTGGTGCGGATCTCACTCTGGTTTACCTACGAGATTCGGTAGTAACTTGATCTGAAGTTACATGATCATCATCATTAGCTTCCTCACTAATTGGTGTAGTAGTCACAAGAACAGATTTTTGTGATGAACTACTTTCCAATAAGGTAGAAGGTACAATTACCTTATCAAGTTTTCTACTTTCCTCCCACTCACTTCTTTCAAGAGAAACTCCTTCTCTAGAAAGGATCCATTATAAGCAACGAATGTCTTGCCTTAGGATCTGTGATAGAAGGTGTACCCAATAGTCTCCTTTGGGTATCCTATGAAGACATATTTCTCCGATTTGGGTTTGAGCTTATCAGGATGAAACTTTTTCTCATAAGCATCGCAACCCCAAACTTCAAGAAACGACAACTTTGGTTTCTTGCCAAACCATAGTTCATAAGGCGTCGTCTCGACGGATATAGATGGTGCCCCTTTTTTACGTGAATGCAGCTGTCTCTAATGCATGACCCCAAAAACGATAGTGGTAAATCGGTAAGAAACATCATAGGTTGCACTATATCCAATAAAGTACGGTTATGACGTTCGGACACACCATTATGCTGTGGTGTTCTAGGTGGCGTGAGTAGTGAAACTATTTCACATTGTTTTAACTGAAGACCAAACTCGTAACTCAAACATTTTACCTCTGCGATCATATCGTAGAAACTTTTATTTTCTTGTCACGATGGTTTTTCCACTTCACTCTGAAATTCTTTGAACTGTTCAAATGTTTCAGACTTATGTTTCATCAAGTAGATATCCCCATATCTACTCAAATCATCTGTGAAGGTCAGAAAATAATGATACCTGCTGCAAGCCTTAATATTCATCGGACCACATACATCAGTATGTATGATTTTCAACAAATCTGTTGCTTGCTTCATTGTTCCGGAGAACGGTGTTTAGTCATCTTGCCCATAAGGCATGGTTTGCAAGCATCAAGTGATTCATAATCAAGTGATTCCAAAATCCCATCAGCATGGAGTTTCTTCATGCGCTTTACACCAATATGACCTAAACGGCAGTGCCACAAATAAGTTGCACTATCATTATTAACTTCGCATCTTTTGGTTTCAATATTATGAATATGTGTATTATTAAGATCGAGATCCAATGAACTATTTTCATTGGGTGTCTAACCATATAAGGTTTTATTCACGTAAACAGAACAACAATTTATTCTTTTACTTAAATGAATAACCGTAATAAACATGATCAAATCATATTCATGCTCAACGCAAACACCAAATAACACTTATTTAGGTTCAACACTAATCCCGAAAGTATAGGGAGTGTGCGATGATGATCATATCAATCTTGGAACCACTTCCAACAAACATCGTCACTTCACCCTTAACTAGTCTCTGTTTATTCTGCAACTCCTGTTTTGAGTTACTACTCTTAGCAACTGAACTAGCATCAAATACTAAGGGGTTGCTATAAACACTAGTAAAGTACACATCAATAACATGTATATCAAATATACTTATGTTCACTTTGCCATCCTTCTTATCCGCCAATCACTTGGGGTAGTTCCGCTTCCAGTGACCAGTCCCTTTGCAGTAGAAGCACTTATTCTCAGGCTTAGGATCAGACTTGGGCTTCTTCACTTGAGCAGCAACTTGCTTGCCGTTCTTCTTGAAGTTCCCCTTCTTCCCTCTGCCCTTTTCTTGAAACTAGTGGTCTTGTCAACCATCAACACTTGATGTTTTTCTTGATTTCTACCTTCGTTGATTTCAGCATCACGAAGAGCTTGGGAGTTGTTTCCGTTATCCCTTGCATATTATAGTTCATCACGAAGTTCTGCTAACTTGGTGATGATGACTAGAGAATTCTGTCAATCACTATCTTATCTGGAAGATTAACTCCCACTTGATTCAAGCGATTGTAGTACCCAGACAATCTGAGCACATGCTCACTAGTTGAGCGATTCTCCTCCATCTTTTAGCTATAGAACTTGTTGGAGACTTCATATCTCTCAACTCGGGTATTTGCTTGAAATATTAACTTCAACTCCTAGAACATCTCATATGGTCCATGACGTTCAAAACGTCTTTGAAGTCCCGATTCTAAGCCATTAAGCATGGTGCACTAAACTATCAAGTAGTCATCATATTGAGCCAGCCAAACGTTCATAACGTCTGCATCTGCTCCTGCAATAGGTCTGTCACCTAGCGGTGCATCAAGGACATAATTCTTCTGTGCAGCAATGAGGATAAACCTCAGATCACGGATCCAATCCGCATCATTGCTACTAACATCTTTCAACATAATTTTCTCTAGGAACATATCAAAATAAACACAGGGAAGCAACAACGCGAGCTATTGATCTACAACATAATTTGCAAAATACTACCAGGACTAAGTTCATGATAAATTTAAGTTCAATTTAATCATATTACTTAAGAACTCCCACTTAGATAGACATCCCTCTAATCCTCTAAGTGATCACGTGATCCAAATCATCCAAACCATGTCCGATCATCACGTGAGATGGAGTAGTTTCATCGGTGAACATCATTATGTTGATCATATCTACTATATGATTCACGCTCGACCTTTCGGTCTCCGTGTTCCGAGGCCATATCTGTATATGCTTGGCTCGTCAAGTATAACCTGAGTATTCCGCGTGTGCAACTGTTTTGCACCCGTTGTATTTGGACGTAGAGCTTATCACACCCGATCATCACGTGGTGTCTGGGCACGACGAACTTTGGCAACGGTGCATACTCAGGGAGAACACTTCTTGATAATTTAGTGAGAGATCATCTTATAATGCTACCGTCAATCAAAGCAAGATAAGATGCATAAAAGATAAACATCACATGCAATCAATATAAGTGATATGATATGGCCATCATCATCTTGTGCTTGTGATCTCCATCTCCGAAGCACCGTCATGATCACCATCGTCACCGGCGCAACACCTTGATCTCCATCGTAGCATCGTTGTCGTCTCGCCAATCTTATGCTTCCACGACTATCACTACCGCTTAGTAATAAAGTAAAGCATTACATCGCGATTGCATTGCATACAATAAAGCGACAACCATATGACTCCTGCCAGTTGTCGATAACTTGGTTACAAAACATGATCATCTCATACAATAAAATCAGCATCATGCCTTGACCATATCACATCACAACATGCCCTGCAAAAACAAGTTAGACGTCCTCTGCTTTGTTGTTGCAAGCTTTACGTGGCTGCTACGGGCTTAAGTAAGAAATCATCTCACCTACGCATCAAAACCACAACGATAGTTCGTCAAATAGACTCCGTTTTAACCTTCTCAAGGACCGGGCGTAGCCACACTTGGTTCAACTAAAGTTGGAGAGACAGTCGCCCGCAAGCCATCTATGTGCAAAGCACGTCGAGGGAACCGGTCTCGCGCAAGCGTACGCGTAAGGTTGGTCCGGGTCGTCTCGTCCAACAATACCGCCGAACCAAAGTATGACATGCTGGTAGGCAGTATGACTTGTATCGCCCACAACTCACTTGTGTTCTAGTCGTGCAAATAACATCAAACCATAAAACCTAGCTCGGATGCCACTGTTGGGGAACGTAGTAATTTCAAAAAAATTCCTACGCACACGCAAGATCATGGTGATGCATAGCAACGAGAGGGGAGAGTGTTGTCTACGTACCAACGCAGATCGACTGCGGAAGCGATCACACAACGTAGAGGAAGTAGTCGTACGTCGTCTTCCCGATCCGACCGATCCAAGCACCGTTACTCCGGCACCTCCGAGTTCTTAGCACACGTTCAGCTCGATGACGATCCCCGGGCTCCGATCCAGCAAAGCTGCGGGGAGGAGTTCCGTCAGCACGACGGCGTGGTGACGATCTTGATGTACTACCGACGCAGGGCTTCACCTAAGCACTACAACGGTATGATCGAGGTGGAATTTGGTGGCAGGGGGCACCGCACACGGCTAAGGAACGATCTCAAGGATCAACTTGTGTGTCTAGAGGTGCCCCCTACCCCCGTATATAAAGGATGAAATGGGGAGGCTGGCCGGCCAAGCTAGGAGGCGCGGGAGGAGTCCTACTCCTACCGGGAGTAGGACTCTCCCCCCCCCCCCCAATCCTATTCCTAATAGGATTCCCCAAAGGGGAAGAGAAGAGAGAGGTGGCCGGCCCCTCTCCTAGTCCTAATAGGACTAGGGAGAGGGGGGCGGCGTAGCCCTATGTGGGCTGCCCTCTCACCTTTCTACTAAGGCCCATGTTGGCCCATTTGGCTCCCGGGGGGTTCCGGTAACCCTCCCGGTAATCCGGTAAAATCCCGATTTCACCCGGAACACTTCCGATGTCCAAACATAGGCTTCCAATATATCAATCTTTACGTCTCGACCATTTCGAGACTCCTCGTCATGTCCGTGATCACATCCGGGACTCCGAACAACCTTCGGTACATCAAAATGCATAAACTCATAATAACTGTCATCGTAACGTTAAGCGTGCGGACCCTACGGTTCGAGAACAATGTAGACATGACCGAGACACATCTCCGGTCAATAACCAATAGCGGGACCTGGATGCCCATATTGGCTCCTACATATTCTACGAAGATCTTTATCGGTCAGACCGCATAACAACATACGTTGTTCCCTTTGTCATCGGTATGTTACTTGCGCGAGATTCGATCGTCGGTATCCAATACCTAGTTCAATCTCGTTACTGGCAAGTCTCTTTACTCGTTCCGTAATACATCATCTCACAACTAACATCTTAGTTATAATGCTTGCAAGGCTTATGTGATGTGTATTACCGAGAGGGCCCAGAGATACCTCTCCGACACTCGGAGTGACAAACCCTAATCTTGAAATACGCCAACCCAACATCTACCATTGGAGACACCTGTAGTACTCCTTTATAGTCACCCAGTTACGTTGTGACGTTTGGTAGTACCCAAAGTGTTCCTCCGGTAAACGGGAGTTGCATAATCTCATAGTTATAGGAACATGTATAAGTCATGAAGAAAGCAATAGCAACATACTAAACGATCGGGTGCTAAGCTAATGGAATGGGTCATGTCAATCAGATCATTCAACTAATGATGTGACCTCGTTAATCAAATAACAACTCTTTGTTCATGGTTAGGAAACATAACCATCTTTGATTAACGAGCTAGTCTAGTGGAGGCATACTAGTGACACTCTGTTTTGTCTATGTATTCACACATGTATTATGTTTCCGGTTAATACAATTCTAGCATGAATAATAAACATTTATCATGATATAAGGAAATAAATAATAACTTTATTATTGCCTCTAGTGCATATTTCCTTCACTCGTAACTCAAATATTCTCCTCCACGATCAGATCATAGAAACTTTATTTTCTTGTTACGATGATTTTCAACTTCACTCTGAAATTCCTTGAACTTTTCAAATGTTTCAGACTTATGTTTCATTAAGTAGATATACCCATATCTGCTTAAATCATCTGTGAAGGTGAGAAAATAACGATATCCGCCACGAGCTTCAATATTCATCGGACCACATACATCGGTATGTATGATCTCCAATAAATCTGTTGCTCTCTCCATAGTACCGGAGAACGGTGTTTTAGTCATCTTGCCTATGAGGCACGGTTCGCAAGTACCAAGTGATTCATAATCAAGTGGTTCCAAAAGCCCATCAGTATGGAGTTTCTTCATGCGCTTTACACCGATATGACCTAAACGGCAGTGCCACAAATAAGTTGCACTATCATTATCAACTCTGCATCTTTTGGCTTCTACATTATGAATATGTGTATCACTACTATCGAGATTCAACAAGAATAGACCACTCTTCAAAGGTGCATGACCATAAAAGATATTATTCATATAAATAGAACAACCATTATTCTCTGATTTAAATGAATAACTGTCTCGCATTAAACAAGATCCAGATATAATGTTCATGCTCAACGCTGGCACCAAATAACAATTATTTATGTCTAATATTAATCCCGAAGGTAGATGTAGAGGTAGCGTGCCGACCGTGATCACATCGACTTTGGAACCGTTTCCCACGCGCATCGTCACCTTGTCCTTTGCTAGCGTCCGCTTATTCCGTAGTCCCTGTTTCGAGTTGCAAATATTAGCAACAGAACCAGTATCAAATACCCAGGTGCTACTGCGAGCTCTAGTAAGGTACACATCAATAACATGTATATCACATATACCTTTGTTCACCTTGCCATCCTTCTTATCCGCCAAATACTTGGGGCAGTTCCGCTTCCAGTGACCAGTCTGCTTGCAGTAGAAGCACCCAGTTTCAGGCTTAGGTCTAGACTTGGGTTTCTTCTCCTGAGCAGCAACTTGCTTGCTGTTCTTCTTGAAGTTCCCCTTCTTCTTCCCTTTGCCCTTTTTCTTGAAACTAGTGGTCTTGTTGACCATCAACACTTGATGCTCCTTCTTGATTTCTACCTCCGCAGCTTTCAGCATTGCGAAGAGCTCGGGAATAGTCTTGTTCATCCCTTGCATATTATAGTTCATCATGAAGCTCTTGTAGCTTGGTGGCAGTGATTGGAGAATTCTGTCGATGACGCAATCATCTGGAAGATTAACTCCCATCTGAATCAAGTGATTATTATACCCAGACATTTTGAGTATATGTTCACTGACAGAATTGTTCTCCTCCATCTTGCAGCTATAGAACTTATTGGAGACTTCATATCTCTCAATTCGGGCATTTGCTTGAAATATCAACTTCAACTCCTGGAACATCTCATATGCTCCATGACGTTCAAAACATCGTTGAAGTCCCGATTCTAAGCCGTAAAGCATGGCACACTGAACTATCGAGTAGTCATCAGCTTTGCTCTGCCAGACGTTCATAACATCTGGCGTTGCTCCAGCAGCAGGCCTGGCACCCAGCGGTGCTTCCAGGACGTAATTCTTCTGTGCAGCAATGAGGATAATCCTCAAGTTACGGACCCAGTCCGTGTAATTGCTACCATCATCTTTCAACTTTGCTTTCTCAAGGAACGCATTAAAATTCAACGAAACAACAGCACGAGCTATCTATCTACAATCAACATAAACAAGCAAGATACAATCAGGTACTAAGTTCATGATAAGTTTAAGTTCAGTTAATCAAATTACTTAAGAACTCCCACTTAGATAGACATCCCTCTAATCCTCTAAGTGATCACGTGATCCAAATCAACTAAACCATAACCGATCATCACGTGAGATGGAGTAGTTTTCAATGGTGAACATCGTTATGTTGATCATATCTACTATATGATTCACGCTCGACCTTTCGGTCTCCGTGTTCCGAGGCCATATCTGTATATGCTTGGCTCGTCAAGTATAACCTGAGTATTCTGCGTGTGCAACTGTTTTGCACCCGTTGTATTTGGACGTAGAGCTTATCACACCCGATCATCACGTGGTGTCTGGGCACGACGAACTTTGGCAACGGTGCATACTCAGGGAGAACACTTCTTGATAATTTAGTGAGAGATCATCTTATAATGCTACCGTCAATCAAAGCAAGATAAGATGCATAAAAGATAAACATCACATGCAATCAATATAAGTGATATGATATGGTCATCATCATCTTGTGCTTGTGATCTCCATCTCCGAAGCACCGTCATGATCACCATCGTCACCGGCGCGACACCTTGATCTCCATCGTAGCATCGTTGTCGTCTCGCCAATCTTATGCTTCCACGACTATCACTACCGCTTAGTAATAAAGTAAAGCATTACATCGCGATTGCATTGCATACAATAAAGCGACAACCATATGGCTCCTGCCAGTTGCCGATAACTTGGTTACAAAACATGATCATCTCATACAATAAAATCAGCATCATGCCTTGACCATATCACATCACAACATGCCCTGCAAAAACAAGTTAGACGTCCTCTACTTTGTTGTTGCAAGTTTTACGTGGCTGCTACGGGCTTAAGTAAGAACTCATCTCACCTACGCATCAAAACCACAACGATAGTTCGTCAAATAGACTCCGTTTTAACCTTCTCAAGGACCGGGCGTAGCCACACTCAGTTCAACTAAAGTTGGAGAGACAGTCGCCCGCAAGCCATCTATGTGCAAAGCACGTCGAGGGAACCGGTCTCGCGTAAGCGTACGCGTAAGGTTGGTCCGGGTCGTCTTGTCCAACAATACCGCCGAACCAAAGTATGACATGCTGGTAGGCAATATGACTTGTATCGCCCACAACTCACTTGTGTTCTACTCGTGCAAATAACATCAAACCATATAACCTAGGCTCGGATGCCACTGTTGGGGAACGTAGTAATTTCAAAAAAATTCCTGCGCACACGCAAGATCATGGTGATGCATAGCAACGAGAGGGGAGAGTGTTGTCTACGTACCAACGCAGACCGACTGCGGAAGCGATCACACAACATAGAGGAAGTAGTCGTACGTCTTCTTCCCGATCCGACCGATCCAAGCACCGTTACTCCAGCACCTCCGAGTTCTTAGCACACGTTCAGCTCGATGACGATCCCCAGGCTCCGATCCAGCAAAGCTTCGGGGAGGAGTTCCGTCAGCACGACGGCGTGGTGACGATCTTGATGTACTACCGACGCAGGGCTTCGCCTAAGCACTACAGCGGTATGATCGAGGTGGAATTTGGTTGCAGGGGGCACCGCACACGGCTAAGGAACGATCTCAAGGATCAACTTGTGTGTCTAGAGATGCCCCCTGCCCCCGTATATAAAGGTTTCAAGGGGAGGGGCTGGCCGGCCAAGTTGGGAGGCGCAGGAGGAGTCCTACTCCTACCGGGAGTAGGACTCCCCCCTCCAATCCTAGTTCAACTAGGTTTCCTCAAGTGGGAAGGAGAGAGGGGGTGGCCGGCCACCTTCCCTAGTCCTAATAGTACTAGGGAAAGGGGGAGGCGCGCAGCCCATGGGGCAGCCCTTTCACCTTTCCACTAAGGCCCATGTTGGCCCATTTGGCTCCCGGGGGGTTCCGGTAACCCTCCCGGTAATCCGGTAAAATCCCGATTTCACCCGGAACACTTCTGATGTCCAAACATAGGCTTCCAATATATCAATCTTTACGTCTCGACCATTTAGAGACTCCTCGTCATGTCCGTGATCACATCCGGGACTCCGAACAACCTTCCGTACATCAAAATGCATAAAATCATAATAACTGTCATCGTAACGTTAAGCGTGCGGACCCTACGGTTCGAGAACAATGTAGACATGACCGAGACACGTCTCCGGTCAATAACCAATAGCGGGACCTGGATGCCCATATTGGCTCCTACATATTCTACGAAGATCTTTATCGGTCAGACCGCATAACAACATACTTTGTTCCCTTTGTCATCGGTATGTTACTTGCCCGAGATTCGATCGTCGGTATCCAATACCTAGTTCAATCTCGTTACTGGCAAGTCTCTTTACTCGTTCTGTAATACATCATCTCACAACTAACATCTTAGTTATAATGCTTGCAAGGCTTATGTGATGTGTATTGCCGAGAGGGCCCAGAGATACCTCTCCGACACTCGGAGTGACAAACCCTAATCTTGAAATACGCCAAACCAACATCTACCATTGGAGACACCTGTAGTACTCCTTTATAATCACCCAGTTACGTTGTGACGTTTGGTAGTACCCAAAGTGTTCCTCCAGTAAACGGGAGTTGCATAATCTCATAGTTATAGGAACATGTATAAGTCATGAAGAAAGCAATAGCAACATACTAAACGATCGGGTGCTAAGCTAATGGAATGGGTCATGTCAATCAGATCATTCAACTAATGATGTGACCTCGTTAATCAAATAACAACTCTTTGTTCATGGTTAGGAAACATAACCATCTTTGATTAACGAGCTAGTCTAGTAGAGGCATACTAGTGACACTCTGTTTTGTCTATGTATTCACACATGTATTATGTTTCCGGTTAATACAATTCTAGAATGAATAATAAACACTTATCATGATTTTAAGGAAATAAATAATAACTTTATTATTGCCTCTAGGGCATATTTCCTTCAGTAGGGTATTACCTCCATCAAGAGGGCCCGAACCTAGGTAAAACTTCGTGTCCCCTGTCTCCAGTTACCATCAACCTTAGATGCACAGTTCGGGACCCCCTACCTGAGATCCGCCGGTTTTGACACCGACAGACGGCCCTCCCCCTCCTCCACTCCTTTATATACGGGGGAGGGGGCACCCCATAGACACACAAGTTGATCTCTTAGCCGTGTGTCGTGCCCCCCTCCACAGATTTCCACCTCAGTCATATCGTTGTAGTGCTTAGGCGAAGCCTTGCGTCGGTAACTTCATCATCACCATCATCATGCCGTCGTGCTGACGAAGCTCTCCCTCGACACTCAGCTGAATATAGAGTTCGTGGGACATCACCGAGCTGAACATGTGCAGATCGTGGAGGTCCCGTACCTTCGGTGCTAGGATCGGTCGGATCGTGAAGACGTACGACTACATCAACTGCGTTGTCATAACGCTTCCGCTTATGGTCTACGAGGGTACATGGACAACACTCTCCCCTCTCATTGCTATGCATCACCTAGATGGATCTTGCATGTGCGTAGGATTTTTTTTGAAATTACTGCATTCCCCAATAGTGGCATCAAAGACAGGTCTATGCGTAGATGTTATATGCACGAGTAGAACACAAAGGAGTTGTGGGTGTGGGTATATACATATTGCTTGCCGTCACTAGTTGATTCTTGATTCAGCGGTATTGTTGGATGAAGTGGCTCAGACCGACATTACGCGTACGCTTACGCGAGACTGGTTCTACCGACGTGCTTCGCACACATGTGGCTATGGGTGTTTGTTTCTCCAACTTTAGTTGAATCGGATTCAGTGAACAAGGTTCTTTCTAAAGATCAAAAAGCAATCACTATACTGCGTTGTGGTTTTTGATACGTAGGTAAGAACGGCTCTTGCTCAGCCCGTAACAGCCACGTAAAACTTGCAACAACAAAGTAGAGGATGTCTAACTTGTTTTTGCAGGGCATGTTGTGATGTGATATGGTCAAGACATGATGCGAAATTTTATTGTATGAGATGATCATGTTTTGTAACAGAGTTGTCGGCAACTGGCAAGAGCCATATGGTTGTCGCTTTATTGTATGAAATGCAATCGCCATGTAATTGCTTTACTTTATCTCTAAGCAATAGCGATAGTCGTAGAAGCAATAGTTGGCGAGACGACAACGATGCTTCGATGGAGATCAAGGTGTCAAGCTAGTGACGATGGTGATCATGACGGTGCTTTGGAGATGAAGATCAAAGGCACAAGATGATGATGGCCATATTATATCACTTATATTAAACTTTTGTCTTGAATCTTTTGGATCTGAACATTCATGCCACAATAAATAAAATTACATTGAAAATTATGTTAGGTAGCATTCCACATAAAAAATTCTGTTTTTATCATTTACCTACTCGAGGACGAGCAAGAATTAAGCTTGGGGATGATGATACGTCTCCAACGTATCTATAATTTTTTATTGTTCCATGCTATTGTATTATCTGTTTTGGATGTTTAATGGGCTTTAATATGCACTTTTATATTATTTTTGGGACTAACCTATTAACCGGAGGCCCAGTGCCAGTTGCTGTTTTTTTCCTATTTCAGTGTTTCACAGAAAAGGAATATCAAACGGAATCCAAACGGAATGAAACCTTCGCGAGGATCTTTTTTGGAACAAACGCAATCCAGGAGACTTGGAGTGGAGGTCAAGAAAGCAATGAGGCGGCCACGAGGTAGGGCGGCGCGCCCGGGGGGCAGGCGTGCCCCCCCCCCACCCTCATGGGCCCCTCGTAGCTCCACCAACCTACTTCCTTCACCTATATATACTCTTATACCCTGAAAACATCCAGGAGAGCCATGAAACTACTTTTCCACCGCCGCAACCTTCTGTACCTGTGAGATCCCATCTGGGGACCTTTTCCAGCGATCTGCTGGAGGGGTATTCGATCACAGAGGGCTCCTACATCAACACCATAGCCTCTTCGGTGATGTGTGATTAATTTACCACAGAACTTCGGGTCCATAGTTATTAGCTAGATGGCTTCTTCTCTCTCTTTGGTTCTCAATACAAAGTTCTCCTCGATATTCTTGGAGATCTATTTGATGTAATTCTTTTTGCGGTGTGTTTGCTGAGATCCATTGAATTGTGGGTTTATGATTAAGATTATCTATGAACAATATTTGATTCTTCTCTGAATTCGTATATGCATGATTTGATATCTTTGCAAGTCTCTTCGAATTATCAGTTTGGTTTGGCCTACTAGATTGATCTTTCTTGCAATGGGAGAAGCGCTTAGCTTTGGGTTTAATCTTGCGGTGTCCTTTCCCAGTGATAGTAGGGGCAGAAAGGCGTGTATTGTATTGGTGCCATTGAGGATAAAAAGATGGGGTTTATATCATATTGCTTGAGTTTATCCCTCTACATCATGTCATCTTGCCTAATGCGTTACTCTGTTCTTATGAACTTAATACTCTAGATGCATGCTGGATAGCGGTCGATGAGTGGAGTAATAGTAGTAGATGCAGAATCGTTTCGATCTACTTGTCACGGACGTGATGCCTATATACATGATCATGCCTAGATATTCTCATAATTATGCACAATTCTATCAATTGCTCAATAGTAATTTGTTCACCCACCGTAGAATACTTATGCTCTTGAGAGAAGCCACTAGTTAAACCTATGGCCCCGAGTATATTCTCATCATATCAATCTCCATCACTTTTATATTGTTTTGCTATTTACTTTGTCTTTACTTTTTACTTTGCATCTCTATACCAAAAATACCAAAAATATTCATAATCATGATCATTTTGATCTACTTGACACGGACGTGATACCTATGTTCATGATCATGCCTAGATATCATCATAACTATGCGCTTTTCTATCAATTGCTCATCAGTAATTTGTTCACCCACCGTAATATATGCTATCTTGAGAGAAGCCACTAATTTACATCTTATAAGTTTCCGATCTACAATTCTAGTTTACTATTCATTTTGCAATCTTTATTTTCCAATCTATACAACAAAAATACCAAAAATATTTATCTTATTATCTTTATCATATCTCACTTTCGTAAGTGACCGTGAAGGGATTGACAACCCCTTTATCGAGTTGGTTGCGAGGTTCTTGTTTGTTTGTGCAGGTACTAGGCAACTTGCGTGTAGTCTCCTACTGGATTGATACCTTGGTTCTCAAAAACTGAGGGAAATACTTATGCTACTTTGCTGCATCACCCTGTCCTCTTCAAGGGAAAACCAACGCATGCTCAAGAGGTAGCAAGGAGAATATTTGAGTTACGAGTTTGATCTTCATTTGAAACAATGCGGAATAGTTTCGCAACTCACGCTGCCTGGAACACCACTGCGTAATGGTGTGTCCGAACGTCGTAACCACACTTTATTAGATATGGTGCGGTCTATGATGTCTCTTACTGATTTACCGCTATCGTTTTGGGGTTATGCTTTAGAGACGGCTGCATTCACGTTAAATAGGGCACAATCGAAATCCGTTGAGACGACACCTTATGAACTGTGGTTTGGTAAGAAACCCAAGTTTTCGTTTCTTAAAGTTTGGGGTTGCGATGCTTATGTGAAAAAGCTTCAACCTAATAAGCTCGATCCCAAATTGGAGAAATGTATCTTCATAGGATACCCAAAGGAGAGTGTTGGGTACACCTTCTATCAAAGATTCGAAGGCAAGATATTCGTTGCTAAGAATGGATCCTTTCTACAGAAGGAGTTTCTCTCGAAGGAAGTGAGTGGGAGGAAAGTAGAACTTGAGGAGGTAATTGTACCTTCTCCCTTATTGGAAAGTAGTTCATCACAGAAATCAGTTCCAGTGATTCCTACACCAGTAAGTGAGGAAGCTGATGATGATGATCATGAAACTTCTGATCAAGTTACTACCGAACCTCGTGAAGGAAATATGCCCTAGAGGCAATAATAAAGTTATTATTTATTTCCTTATTTCATGATAAATGTTTATTATTCATGCTAGAATTGTATTAACCGGAAACATAATACATGTGTGAATACATAGACAAACAGAGTGTCACTAGTATGCCTCTACTTGACTAGCTCGTTAATCAAAGATGGTTATGT
This sequence comes from Triticum monococcum, assembly GCA_034509565.1. Classification (NCBI taxonomy): domain Eukaryota; kingdom Viridiplantae; phylum Streptophyta; class Magnoliopsida; order Poales; family Poaceae; genus Triticum; species Triticum monococcum. Next base: position 486,174,701 of record CM067843.1, read on the forward strand.
TTCCCAACCATGGACAAAGAGTTGTTATTTGATTAACGGGATCACATCATTAGATGAATGATCTGATTGACATGACCCATTCCATTAGCTTAGCACCCGATCGTTTAGTATGTTGCTATTGCTTTCTTCATGACTTATACATGTTCCTATGACTATGAGATTATGCAACTCCCGTTTGCCGGAGGAACACTTTGTTTGCTACCAAACGTCACAACGTAACGGGTGATTATAAAGGAGCTCTACAGGTGTCTCCAAATGTACATGTTGGGTTGGCGTATTTCGAGATTAGGATTTGTCACTCCGATTGCCGGAGAGGTATCTCTGGGCCCTCTCAGAAATGCACATCACTTAAGCCTTGCAAGCATTGCAACTAATGAGTTAGTTGCGGGATGATGTATTACGGAACGAGTAAAGAGACTTGCCGGTAACGAGATTGAACTAGGTATTGGATACCGACGATCGAATCTCGGGCAAGTAACATACCGATGACAAAGGGAACAACGTATGTTGTTTTGCGGTCTGACCGATAAAAGATCTTCGTAGAATATGTAGGAGCCAATATGGGCATCCAGGTCCCGCTATTGGTTATTGACCGGAGACGTGTCTCGGTCATGTCTACATTGTTCTCAAACCCGTAGGGTCCGCACGCTTAAGGTTTCGATGACAGTTATATTATGAGTTTATGAGTTTTGATGTACCGAAGGAGTTCGGAGTCCCAGATGAGATCGGGGACATGACGAGGAGTCTCGAAATGGTCGAGACGTAAAGATCGATATATTGGACGACTATATTCGGACATCGGAAAGGTTCCGAGTGATTCGGGTATTTTTGGGAGTACCGGGTAGTTACGGGAGAAGCAATGGGCCTTGATGGGATTTAGTGGGAAGAAGAGAAAGGGCCAAGGGGCTGCTGCGCCCCCCCCCCCCTCCCCTCTGGTCCGAATTGGACTAGGGAAAAGGGGGCCGGACACCTTTCCTTCTCCTCTACTTCCTTCTCCCTTCCTCCCCTCTTGGTGGACTCCTACTAGGACTTGGAGTCCTAGTAGGACTCCACATCCTGGCCGCACCAATTGCCTTGGCCGGCCTCCTCCTCCTCCATCCTTTATATACTGAGGCAAGGGGCACCCTAGAGACACAAGTTGATCATCGTGATCGTTCCTTAGCCGTGTGCGGCGCCCCCTGCCACCATAGTCCTCGATAATATTATAGTGGTGCTTAGGCGAAGCCTTGCGACAGTAGTACATCAAGATCGTCACCACGCCGTCGTGCTGATGGAACTCTTCCCCGACACTTTGCTGGATCGGAGTCCGGGGATCGTCATCGAGCTGAACGTGTGCTAAAACTCGGAGGTGCCGTAGTTTCGGTGCTTGATCGGTCGGGCCGTGAAGACGTACGACTACATCAACCAAACGCTTCCGTTGTCGATCTACTAGGGTACGTAGATCACACTCTCCCCTCGTTGCTATGCATCACCATGATCTTGCGTGTGCGTAGGAAATTTTTTGAAATTACTACGTTCCTCAATAGTGGCATCCGAGCCTAGGTTTTATGGTTTGATGTTATGTGCACGAGTAGAACACAAGTGAGTTGTGGGCGATATAAGTCATACTGCCTACCAGCATGTCATACTTTGGTTCGGCGGTATTGTTGGACGAAGCGGCCCGGACCGACATTACGCGTACGCTTACGCGAGACCGGCTCCCGACGTGCTTTGCACATAGGTGGCTTGCGGGTGACAGTTTTTTCAACTTTAGTTGAACCGAGTGTGGCTACGCCCGGTCCTTGCGAAGGTTAAAACGGCATCAACTTGAAAAACTATCGTTGTGGTTTTGATGCGTAGGTAAGATTGGTTCTTGCTTAAGCCCGTAGCAGCCACGTAAAACTTGCAACAAACAAAGTAGAGGACATCTAACTTGTTTTTGCAGGGCATGTTGTGATGTGATATGGTCAAGACATGATGCTAAATTTTATTGTATGAGATGATCATGTTTTATAACCGAGTTATCGGCAACTGGCAGGAGCCATATGGTTGTCGCTTCATTGTATGCAAAGCAATCGCGTTGTAATGCTTTACTTTATCACTAAGCGGTAGCGATAGTCGTGGAAGCATAAGATTGGCAAGACGACAACGATGCTACGATGGAGATCAAGGTGTCGCGCCGGTGACGATGGTGATCACGACGGTGCTTCAGAGATGGAGATCACAGGCACAAGATGATGATGGCCATATCATATCACTTATATTGATTGCATGTGATGTTTATCTTTTATGCATCTTATCTTTCTTTGATTGACGGTAGCATTATAAGATGATCTCTCACTAAATTATCAAGAAGTGTTCTCCCTGAGTATGCACCATTGCGAAAGTTCTTCATGCTGAGACACCATGTGATGATCGGGTGTGATAGGCTCTATGTTCAAATACAACGGGTGCAAAACAGTTGCACACGCGGAATACTCAGGTTATACTTGACGAGCCAAGCATATACAGATATGGCCTCGGAACACGGAGACCGAAAGGTCGAGCATGAATCATATAGTAGATATGATCAACATAGTGATGTTCACCAATGAAACTGCTCCATCTCACGTGATGATCGGACATGGTTTAGTTGATTTGGATCACGTGATCACTTAGAGGATTAGAGGGATGTCTATCTAAGTGGGAGTTCTTAAGTAATATGATTAATTGAACTTAAATTTATCATGAACTTAGTCCTGGTAGTATTTTGCAAATTATGTTGTAGATCAATAGCTCGCGTTATTGCTTCCCTGTGTTTACTTTGATATGTTCCTAGAGAAAATTGTGTTGAAAGATGTTAGTAGCAATGATGCGGATTGGATCCGTGATCTGAGGTTTATCCTCATTGCTGCACAGAGGAATTATGCCCTTGATGCACCGCTAGGTGACAGACCTATTGCAGGAGCAGATGCTGACGTTATGAACGTTTGGCTAGCTAAATATGATGACTACTTGATAGTTTAGTGCACCATGCTTAACGGCTTAGAATCGGGACTTCAAAGACATTTTGAATGTCATGGACCATATGAGATGTTCCAGGAGTTGAAGTTAATATTTCAAGCAAATACCCGAGTTGAGAGATATGAAGTCTCCAACAAGTTCTATAGCTAAAAGATGGAGGAGAATCGCTCAACTAGTGAGCATGTGCTCAGATTGTCTGGGTACTATAATCACTTGAATCAAGTGGGAGTTAATCTTCCAGATAAGATAGTGATTGACAGAATTCTCTAGTCACCATCACCAAGTTAGTAGAACTTCGTGATGAACTATAGTATGCAAGGGATGACGAAAACGAATCCCTAGCTTTTCATGATGATGAAATCGATGAAGGTAGAAATCAAGAAAGAGCATCAAGTGTTGATGGTTGACAAGATCACTAGTTTCAAGAAAAGGGCAAAGGGAAAAAGGGGAACTTCAAGAAAAACAGCAAGCAAGTTGTTGCTCATGTGAAGAAGCCCAAGTCTGGTCCTAAGCCTGAGACTAAGGTCTTCTACTGCAAAGGGACTGATCACTGGAAGCAGAACTACCCCAAATATTTGGCGGATAAGAAGGATGGCAAAGTGAACAAGAGTATATTTGATATATATGTTATTGATGTGTACTTTACTAGTGTTTATAGCAACCCCTCAGTATTTGATACTAGATCAGTTGCTAAGAGTAGTAACTCGAAACAGGAGTTGCAGAATAAACAGAGACTAGTTAAGGGTGAAGTGACGATGTGTGTTGGAAGTAGTTCCAAGATTGATATGATCATCATCGCACACTCCCCTATACTTTCGGGATTAGTGTTGAACCTGAATAAGTGTTATTTGGTTTTTGCGTTGAGCATGGATATGATTTGATCATGTTTATTGCAATACGGTTATTCATTAAAGTCAGAGAATAATTGTTGTTCTGTTTACATGAATAAAACCTTCGATGGTCATACACCCAATGAAACAAGTTCGTTGGATCTCGATCGTAGTGATACACATATTCATAATATTGAAACCAAAAGATGCAAAGTTAATAATGATAGTGCAACTTATTTGTGGCACTGTCGTTTAAGTCATATTGGTGTAAAGCGCATGAAGAAACTCCATGCTGATGGGCTTTTGGAATCACTTGATTATGAATCACTTGATACTTGCGAACCATGCCTTATGGGCAAGATGACTAAAACGCTGTTCTCCGGAACAATGAAGCAAGCAACAGATTTGTTGGAAATCATACATACTGATGTATGTGGTCCGATGAATATTAAGGCTTGCAGCAGGTATCATTGTTTTCTGACCTTCACAGATGATTTGGGCAGATATAGGATATCTACTTGATGAAACATAAGTCTGAAACATTTGAACAGTTCAAAGAATTTCAGAGTGAAATGGAAAATCATCGTGACAAGAAAATAAAAGTTTCTACGATATGATCGCAGAGGTAAAATATTTGAGTTACGAGTTTGGCCTTCAATTAAAACAATGTGAAATAGTTTCACTACTCACGCCACCTAGAACACCATAGTGTAATGGTGTGTCCGAACGTCATAACCGTACTTTATTAGATATAGTGCGATCTATGATGTCTCTTACCGATCTACCACTATCGTTTTGGGGTTATGCATTAGAGACGGCTGCATTCACGTTAAATAGGGCACCATCTAAATCCGTTGAGACGACACCGTGTGAACTATGGTTTGGCAAGAAACCTAAGCTGTCGTTTCTTAAAGTTTGGAGTTGCGATGCTTATGTGAAAAAGTTTCATCTCGATAAGCTCAAACTCAAATCGGAGAAACATGTCTTCATAGGATACCCAAAGGAGACAGTTGGGTACACCTTCTATCACAGATCCGAAGGCAAGACATTCGTTGCTAAGAATGGATCCTTTCTAGAGAAGGAGTTTCTCTCGAAAGAAGTGAGTGGGAGGAAAGTAGAAAACTTGATAAGGTAATTGTACCTTCTCCCTTATTGGAAAATAGTTCATCATAGAAATCTGTTCCTGTGACTACTACACCAATTAGTGAGGAAGCTAATGATGATGATCATGTAACTTTAGATCAAGTTACTACCGAATCTCGTAGGTAAACCAGAGTGAGATCCGCACCAGAGTGGTACGGCAATCCTGTTCTAGAAGTCATGTTACTAGACCATGACGAACTTGCAAACTATGAGGAAGTGATGATGAGCCCAGATTCTGCGAAATGGTTTGAGGCCATGAAATCTGAGATATGATCCATGTATGAGAACAAAGTATGGACTTTGATGGATTTGCCCGATGATCGGCAAGCCATAGAAAATAAATGGATCTTCAAGAGGAAGACGGACGTTGATAGTAGTGTTACTATCTACAAAGCTAGAATTGTGGCAAAAGGTTTTCGACAAGTTCAAAGTGTTGACTACGATGAGAGTTTCTCACTCGTATCTATGCTTAAGTCTGTCCGAATCTTGTTAGCAATTGCCGCATTTTATGAAATCTGGCAAATGGATAAACAAAACTGCATTCCTTAATGGATTTCTTAAAGAAGAGTTGTATATGATGCAACCAGTAGGTTTTGTCAATCCTAAAGGTGCTAACAAAATATGCAAGCTCCAGCGATTCATCTATGGACTGGTGCAAGCATCTCAGAGTTGGAATACACGCTTTGATAAGTTGATCAAAGCATATAGTTTTATACAGACTTGCGGTGAAGCCTGTATTTACAAGAAAGTGAGTGGGAGCACTACAACATTTCTGATAAGTATATGTGAATGACATATTGTTGATCGGAAATAATGTAGAATTATTCTGTAAAGCATAAAGGAGTGTTTGAAAGGAGTGTTTCAAAGAAAGACTTCGATGAAGTTGCTTACATATTGAGCATCAAGATCTATAGAGATAGATCAAGACGCTTGATAAGTTTTTTCAATAAATACATACCTTGACAAGATTTTGAAGTAGTTCAAAATGGAACAGTCAAAGAAAGAGTTTCTTGCCTATGTTACAAGGTGTGAAATTGAGTAAGACTCAAAGCCCGACCACGGCAGAAGATAGAAAGAGAATGAATGTCATTCCCTATGCCTTGGCCATAGGTTCTATAAAGTATGCCATGTTGTGTACCAGATCTATTTTATACCCTACCACTGAGTTTGGCAAGGGAGTACAATAGTGATCTAGGAGTAGATCACTGGACAGCGGTCAAAATTATCCTTAGTGGAATAAGGATATGTTTCTCGATTATGGAAGTGAAAAAAGGTTCGTCGTAAAGGGTTACGCCGATGCAAGTTTCGACACTAATCTAGATGACTCTAAGTCTCGGTCTAGATACATATTGAAAGTGGGAGCAATTAGCTAGAGTAGCTCCATGCAGAGCATTGTTGACATAGAAATTTGCAAAATACATGCGGATCTGAATGTGGCAGACCCGTTGACTAAGATTCTCTCACAAGCAAAACATGATCACACCTTAGTACTCTTTGGGTGTTAATCACATAGCGATGTGAACTAGATTACTGAATCCAGTAAACCCTTTGGGTGTTGGTCACATGGCGATGTGAACTATGGGTGTTAATCACATGGTGCTGTGAACTATTGATGTTAAATCACATGACGATGTGAACTAGATTATTGACTCTAGCGCAAGTGGGAGACTGAAGGAAATATGCCCTAGAGGCAATAATAAAGTTATTATTTATTTTCTTATTTCATGATAAATGTTTATTATTCATGCTAGAATTGTATTAACCGGAAACATAATACATGTGTGAATACATAGACAGAGTGTCACTAGTATGCCTCTACTTGACTAGCTCGTTAATCAAAGATGGTTATGTTTCCCAACCATGGACAAAGAGTTGTTATTTGATTAACGGGATCACATCATTAGATGAATGATCTGATTGACATGACCCATTCCATTAGCTTAGCACCCGATCATTTAGTATGTTGCTATTGCTTTCTTCATGACTTATACATGTTCCTATGACTGTGAGATTATGCCACTCCCGTTTGTCGGAGGAACACTTTGTGTGCTACCAAACGTCACAACGTAACTGGGTGATTATAAAGGAGCTCTGCAGGTGTCTCCAAAGGTACATGTTGGGTTGGCGTATTTCGAGATTAGGATTTGTCACTCCGATTGTCGGAGAGGTATCTCTGGGCCCTCTCGGTAATGCACATCACTTAAGCCTTGCAAGCATTGCAACTAATGAGTTAGTTGCGGGATGATGTATTATGGAACGAGTAAAGAGACTTGCCGGTAATGAGATTGAACTAGGTATTGGATACCGACGATCGAATCTCGGGCAAGTAACATACCGATGACAAAGGGAACAATGTATGTTGTTATGCGGTCTGACCGATAAAAGATCTTCGTAGAATATGTAGGAGCCAATATGGGCATCCAGGTCCCGCTATTGGTTATTGACCGGAGACGTGTCTCGGTCATGTCTACATTGTTCTCGAACCCATAGGGTCCGCACGCTTAAGGTTTCGATGACAGTTATATTATGAGTTTATGAGTTTTGATGTACCGAAGGAGTTCGGATTCCCGGCTGAGATCGGGGACATGACAAGGAGTCTCGAAATGGTCGAGACGTAAAGATCGATATATTGGACGACTATATTCGGACATCAGAAAGGTTCCGAGTGATTCGGGTATTTTTGGGAGTACCGGGTAGTTACGGGAGAAGCAATGGGCCTTGATGGGCTTTAGTGGGAAGAAGAGAAAGGGCCAAGGGGCTGCTGCGCCCCCCCCCCCCTCCCCTCTGGTCCGAGTTGGACTAGGGAAAAGGGGGCCGGCCACCTTTCCTTCTCCTTTACTTCCTTCTCCCTTCCTACCCTCTTGGTGGACTCCTACTAGGACTTGGAGTTCTAGTAGGACTCCACATCATGGCCGCACCAATTGCCTTGGCCGGCCTCCTCCTCCTCCATCCTTTATATACTGAGGCAAGGGGCACCCTAGAGACACAAGTTGATCATCGTGATCGTTCCTTAGCCGTGTGCGGCGCCCCCTGCCACCATAGTCCTCGATAATATTGTAGCGGTGCTTAGGCGAAGCCCTGCGACAGTAGTACATCAAGATCGTCACCACGCCGTCGTGCTGACGGAACTCTTCCCCGACACTTTGCCGGATCGGAGTCCGGGGATCGTCATCGAGCTGAACGTGTGCTAAAACTCGGAGGTGCCGTAGTTTCGGTGCTTGATCGGTCGGGCCGTGAAGACGTACGACTACATCAACCAAATGCTTCCGTTGTCGATCTACTAGGGTACATAGATCACACTCTCCCCTCGTTGCTATGCATCACCATGATCTTGCATGTGCGTAGGAAATTTTTTGAAATTACTACGTTCCCCAACACCTCGTAGGTCAACCAAAGTAAGATCCTCACCATAGTAGTACGGTAATCTTGTTTTGGAGGTCATGTTACTTGACCATGACGAACCTACGAACCATGAGGAAGCTATGATGAGCCCAGATTCCACAAGATGGCTTGAGGCCATGAAATCTGAGATGGGATCCATGTATGAGAACAAAGTGTGGACTTTGGTTGACTTGCCCGATGATCGGCAGGCCATACAGAATAAATGGATCTTCAAGAAGAAGACTGACGCTGATAGTAATGTTAGTGCCTACAAAGCTCGACTTGTCGCAAAAGGTTTTCGACAAGTTCAAGGAGTTGACTACGATGAGACCTTCTCACCAGTAGCGATGCTTAAGTCCTTCTGAATCATGTTAGCAATTACCGCATTTTATGATTATGAAATTTGGCAAATGGATGTCAAAACTGCATTCCCTAATGGATATCTTAAAGAAGAGTTGTATATGATGCAACCAGAAGGTTTTGTCGATCCAAAAGATGCTAACAAAGTATGCAAACTCCAGCGATCCATTTATGGACTAGTGCAAGTCTATCGGAGTTGGAATATACGCTTTGATAGTGTGATCAAAGCATATGGTTTTATACAGACTTTTGGAGAAGCCTGTATTTATAAGAAAGCGAGTGGGAGCTCTGTAGCATTTCTGATATTATATGTGGATGACATATTGCTGATTGGAAATAATACTGAATTTCTGAATAGCATAAAAGGATACTTGAATAAGAATTTTTCAATGAAAGACCTCGGTGAAGTTGCTTATATATTGGGCATCAAGATCTATAGAGATAGATCAAGATGCTTAATTGGACTTTCACAAAGCACATACCTTGATAAAGTTTTGAAGAAGTTCAAAATGGATCAAGCAAAGAAAGGGTTCTTGCCTGTGTTACAAGGTGTGAAATTGAGTCAGACTCAATGCCCGACCACTGTAGAAGATAGAGAAAAAATGAAAGTCATTCCCTATGCTTCAGCCATAGGTTCTATCATGTATGCGATGATGTGTACCAAACCTGATGTGTGCCTTGCTATTAGTTTAGCAGGGAGGTACCAAAGTAATCCAGGAGTGGATCACTGGACAGCGGTCAAGAACATCCTGAAATACCTCAAAAGGAGTAAGGATATGTTTCTCGTTTATGGAGGTGACAAAGAGCTCGTCGTAAATGGTTACGTCGATGCAAGCTTCGACACTAATCCGGATGACTCTAAGTTACAAACTGGATACGTATTTTTATTGAATGGTGGAGCTGTCAGTTGGTGCAGTTCCAAGCAGAGCGTCGTGGCGGGATCTACATGTGAAGCGGAGTACATAGTTGTTTCGGAAGCAGCAAATGACAGAGTCTGGATGAAGGATTTCATATCCGATCTAGGTGTCATATCTAGTGCATCGGTCCAATGAAAATCTTTTGTGACAATACTGGTGCAATTGCCTTGGCAAAGGAATCTAGATTTCACAAGAGAACCAAGCACATCAAGAGACGCTTCAATTCCATCCGCGATCAAGTCAAGGAGGGAGACGTAGAGATTTGCAAGATACATACGGATCTGAATGTTGCAGACCCATTGACTAAGCCTCTCTCATGAGCAAAACATGATCAACACCAAGACTCCATGGGTGTTAGAATCATTACTATGTAATCTAGATTATTGACTCTAGTGCAAGTGGGTGACTGAAGGAAATATGACCTAGACGGAATAATAAAGTTGTTATTTATATTTCCTTATATCATGATAAATGTTTATTATTCATGCTAGAATTGTATTAACCGGAAACTTAGTACATGTGTGAATACATAGACACACAGAGTGTCACTATTATGCCTCTACTTGACTAGCTCGTTAATCAAAGATGGTTAAATTTCCTAGCCATGGACAAAGAGTTGTCATTTGATGAATGGGATCACATCATTAGAGAATGATGTGATTGACTTGACCCATCCGCTAGCTTAGCACGATGATTGTTTATTTTACTGCTATTGCTTTCTCCATAACTTATACATGTTCCTATGACTTTATGCAACTCCCGAATACCAGAGGAACACTTAGTGTGCTATCAAACGTAACAACATAAATGGGTGACTATAAAGATGCTCTACATGTGTTTGTTGAGTTGGCATAGATCGAGATTAGGATTTGTCACTCCGTGTATCGGAGAGGTATCTCTGGGCCCTCTCGGTAATGCACATCACTATAAGCCTTGCAAGCAATGTGACTAATGAGTTAGTTATGGGATGTAGCATTACGAAACGAGTAAATAGGCTTGTCGGTAACGAGATTGAACTAGGTATTGAGATACCGAAGATCGAATCTCGGGCAAGTAACATGCCGATGACAAAGGGAACAACGTATGTTGTTATGCGGTTTGTGTTCGGGAATGTAGCAGAATTTTAAAATTTTCTACGCATCACCAAGATCAATCTATGGAGTCATCTAGCAATGAGGGAGAGAGGAGTGCATCTACATACCCTTGTAGATCGCGTGCGGAAGCGTTCGAGAGAACGGGGTTGATCGAGTCATACTCGACGTGATCCAAATCACCGATGACCTAGTGCCGAACGGATGGCACCTCCACGTTCAACACACGTACGGTTGGGAAGACGTCTCCTCCAACTTGATCCAGCAAGGGGGAAGGAGAGGTTGATGAAGATCCAGCAGCACGACGGCGTGGTGGTGGAAGCAACGGTGATCGCGGCAGGGCTTCGCCAAGCGTAGGGAGACGGAGGAGTGTCACGGGAGGGAGAGGGAGAGGCCATGGGCTTGGGTGCGGCTGCCCTCCCCCCCCCCCCCCCGCTATATATAGGGTGCCTAGGGGGGCGGCCCTAGGAGATCCAATCTCGTAGGGGGGCGGCGGCTAAGGGGGTGCCTTGCCCCCCAAGGCAAGGGTGGCGCCCCCACCCCTAGGGTTTCCAACCCTAGGCGCAGGGGGAGGCCCAAGGGGGGCGCACCAGCCCACTAGGGGCTGGTTCCCCTCCCACTTCAGCCCATGGGGCCCTCCGGGATAGGTGGCCCCACCCGGTGGACCCCCGGGACCCTTCCGGTGGTCCCGGTACAATACCGATTACCCCCAAAACTTTCCCGATGGCCGAAACTTGACTTCCTATATATAAATCTTCACCTACGGACCATTCCGTAACTCCTCGTGATGTCCGGGATCTCATCCGGGACTCCGAACAACTTTCAGGTTACCGTATGCTAATATCTCTACAACCCTAGCGTCACCGAACCTTAAGTGTGTAGACCCTACGGGTTCGGGAGACATGCAGACATGACCGAGATGCCTCTCCGGTCAATAACCAACAGCGGGATCTGGATACCCATGTTGGCTCCCACATGCTCCATGATGATCTCATCGGATGAACCACGATGTCGAGGATTCAATCAATCTGTATACAATTCCCTTTGTCAAACGCTACGTTACTTGCCCGAGACTCGATCGTCGGTATCCCAATACCTAGTTCAATCTCATTACCGGCAAGTCACTTTACTCGTGCCGTAATGCATGATCCCGTGATCAACCACTTGGTCACATTGAGCTCATTATGATGATGCATTACCGAGTGGGCCCAGAGATACCTCTCCGTCATACGGAGTGACAAATCCCAGTCTCGGTTCGTGCCAACCCAACAGACACTTTCGGAGATACCTGTAATGTACCTTTATAGTCACCCAGTTACGTTGTGATGTTTGGCACACCCAAGGCACTCCTACGGTATCCGGGAGTTGCACAATCTCATGGTCTAAGGAAATGATACTTGACGAAAAGCTACAGCAAACGAACTACACGATCTTTGAGCTATGCTTAGGATTGGGTCTTGTCCATCACATCATTCTCCTAATGATGTTATCCCGTTATCAATGACATCCAATGTCCATAGTCAGGAAACCATGACTATCTTTTGATCAACGAGCTAGTCAACTAGAGGCTCACTAGGGACGTGTTGTGGTCTATGTATTCACACATGTATTACAATTTCCGGATAACACAATTATAGCATGAACAATAGACAATTATCATGAACAAAGAAATATAATAATAACCATTTTATTATTGCCTCTAGGGCATATTTCCAACAGTCTCCCACTTGTAGTAGAGTCAATATTCTAGTTACATTGTGATGAATCGAACACCCATGCAGTTCTGGTGTTGATCATGTTTTGCCCTAGGGAGAGGTTTAGTCAACGGATCTGCCACATTCAGGTCCGTATGTACTTTACAAATCTCTATGTCTCCATTTTGAACACTTTCACGAATGGAGTTGAAGCGACGCTTGATATGCCTGGTCTTCCTGTGAAACCTGGGCTCCTTGGCAAGGGCAATAGCTCCAGTGTTGTCACAGAAGAGAGTCATCGGGCCCGACGCATTGGGTATGACTCCTAGGTCGGTGATGAACTCCTTCACCCAGACTGCTTCTTGTGCTGCCTCCGAGGCTGCCATGTACTCCGCTTCACATGTAGATCCCGCCACAACGCTTTGCTTGCAACTGCACCAGCTTACTGCCCCACCATTCAAAATATACACGTATCCGGTTTGTGACTTAGAGTCATCTAGATCTGTGTCGAAGCTAGCATCAACGTAACCCTTTACGACGAGCTCTTCATCACCTCCATACATGAGAAACATGTCCTTAGTCCTTTTCAGGTACTTCATGATATTCTTGACCGTTGTCTAGTGTTCCATGCCGGGATTACTTTGGTACCTTCCTACCAAACTTACGGCAAGGTTTACATCAGGTCTGGTACACAGCATAGCATACATGATAGACCCTATGGCCGAGGCATAGGGGACGACACTCATCTTTTCTCTATCTTCTCCCGTGGTCGGGCATTGAGCCATGCTCAATCTCGTACCTTGCAATACAGGCAAGAACCACTTCTTTGACTGATCCATTTTGAACTTCTTCAATATCTTGTCAAGGTACGTACTTTGTGAAAGACCAATGAGGCGTCTCGATCTATCTCTATGGATCTTGATGCCTAATATATAAGCAGCTTCTCCAAGGTCCTTCATTGAAAAACACTTGTTCAAGTAGGCCTTTATGCTTTTCAAGAATTCTATATCATTTCCCATCAACAGTATGTCATCCACATACAATATGAGAAATGCTACAGAGCTCCCACTCACTTTCTTGTAAATGTAGGCTTCTCCATAAGTCTGCGTAAACCCAAACGCTTTGATCATCTCATCAAAACGAATGTTCCAACTCCGAGATGCTTGCACCAGCCCATAAATCGAGCGTTGGAGCTTGCACACCTTGTCAGCATTCTTAGGATCGACAAAACCTTCCGGCTGCATCATATACAATTCTTCCTTAAGGAAACCATTAAGGAATGCCGTTTTGACATCCATTTGCCATATCTCGTAATCATAGAATGCGGCAATTGCTGACATGATTCGGACGGACTTCAACTTCGCTACGGGTGAGAAAGTCTCATCATAGTCAACCCCTTGAACTTGTCGATAACCCTTAGCGACAAGCCGAGCTTTATAGATGGTCACATTACCATCCACGTCTGTCTTCTTCTTAAAGATCCATTTATTTTCTATGGCTCGCCGTTCAACGGGCAAGTCAGTTAAATTCCATATTTCGTTTTCATACATGGATCCTATCTCGGATTTCATGGCTTCCACCATTTGTCGGAATCCGGGCCCGTCATCACTTCTTCATAGTTCGAAGGTTCACCGTTGTCTAACAACATGATTTCCAAGACAGGGTTGCCGTACCACTCTGGTGCGAAACGTGTCCTTGTGGACCTACGAAGTTCAGTAGTAACTTGATCTAAAGTTTCATGATCATCATCATTAACTTCCTCTCTAGTCGGTGCAGGCACCTCAGGAACATTTTCTTGAGCTGCGCCACTTACCGGTTCAAGAGGTAATATTTCATCAAGTTCTACTTTCCTCCCACTTATTTCTTTTGAGAGAAACTCTTTCTCTAGAAAGGACCCATTCTTGGCAACAAAGATCTTGCCTTCGGATCTGAGGTAGAAGGTATACCCAACAGTTTCTTTAGGGTATCCTATGAAGACGCATTTTTCCGACTTGGGTTCGAGCTTTTCAGGTTGAAGTTTCTTGACATAAGCATCGCATCCCCAAACTTTTAGAAACGATAGCTTAGGTTTCTTCCCAAACCATAATTCATATGGTGTCGTCTCAACGGATTTCGACGGAGCCCTATTTAAAGTGAATGCGGCAGTCTCTAAAGCATAGCCCCAAAATGACAGCGGTAAATCGGTAAGAGACATCATAGATCGCACCATATCCAATAGAGTGCGATTACGACGTTCGGACACACCATTACGCTGAGGTGTTCCAGGCGGCGTGAGTTGTGAAACTATTCCACATTTTCTTAAGTGTGTGCCAAATTCGTGACTCAAGTATTCTCCCCCACGATCTGATCACAAGAACTTGATTTTCTTGTCACGTTGATTCTCAACCTCACTCTGAAATTCCTTGAACTTTTCAAAGGTCTCGGACTTGTGTTTCATAAAGTAGACATACCCATATCTACTCAAGTCATCAGTGAGGGTGAGAACATAATGATAGCCACCGCAAGCCTCAACACTCATTGGACCGCACACATCAGTATGTATGATTTCCAATAAGTTGGTTGCTCGCTCCATTGTTCCTGAGAACGGAGTCTTGGTCATTTTACCCATGAGTCATGGTTCACATGTGTCAAATGATTCGTAATCAAGAGACTCTAAAAGTCCATCTGCATGGAGCTTCTTCATGCGTTTGACACCTATGTGACCAAGGCGGCAGTGCCACAAGTATGTGGGACTATCATTATCAACCTTACATCTTTTGGTATTCACACTATGAATATGTGTAGCATTATGCTCGAGATTCATTAAGAATAAACCATTCACCATCGGAGCATGACCATAAAACATATCTCTCATATAAATAGAACAACCATTATTTTCGGATTTAAATGAGTAGCCATCTTGAATTAAACGAGATCCTGATACAATGTTCATGCTCAAAGCTGGCACTAAATAACAATTATTGAGGTTTAAAACTAATCCCGTAGGTAAATGTAGAGGCAGCGTGCCGACGGTGATCACATCGACCTTGGAACCATTCCCGACGCGCATCGTCACCTCGTCCTTCGCCAGACTCCGCTTATTCCACAGCTCCTGCTTTGAGTTACAAATGTGAGCAACCGCACCGGTATCAAATACCCAGGAGCTACTACGAGTACTGGTAAGGTACACATCAATTACATGTATATTACATATACCTTTAATGTTGTCGGCCTTCTTGTTCGCTAAGTATTTGGGGCAGTTTCGCTTCCAGTGACCACTTCCCTTACAATAAAAACACTCAGTCTCGGGCTTGGGTCCATTCTTTGGCTTCTTCCCGGCAGCTTGCTTACCGGGCGCGGCAACTCCCTTGCCATCCTTCTTGAAGTTCTTCTTACCCTTGCCTTTCTTGAACTTAGTGGTTTTATTCACCATCAACACTTGATGTTCCTTTTTGATTTCCACCTCTGTTGATTTCAGCATTGAATACACCTCAGGAATGGTCTTTTCCATCCCCTGCATATTGAAGTTCATCACAAAGCTCTTGTAGCTCGGTGGAAGCGACTGAAGGATTCTGTCAATGACCGCGTCATCCGGGAGATTAACTCCCAGCTGAGACAAGCGGTTATGCAACCCAGACATTCTGAGTATGTGCTCACTGACAGAACTATTTTCCTCCATCTTACAGCTGAAGAACTTGTCGGAGACTTCATATCTCTCGACCCGGGCATGAGCTAGAAAAACCATTTTCAGCTCTTCGAACATCTCATATGCTCCGTGTCTCTCAAAACGCTTTTGGAGCCCCGGTTCTAAGCTGTAAAGCATGCCGCACTGAACGAGGGAGTAATCATCAGCACGTGACTGCCAAGCGTTCATAACGTCTTGGTTCTCTGGGACAGGTGCGTCACCTAGCGGTGCTTCTAGGACATAATCTTTCTTGGCAGCTATGAGGATGATCCTTGGGTTCCGGACCCAGTCCGTATAGTTGCTACCATCGTCTTTCAGCTTGGTTTTCTCTAGGAATGCATTGAAGTTGAGGACAACGTGGGCCATTTGATCTACAAGACATATTGTAAAGATTTTAGACTAAGTTCATGATAATTAAGTTCATCTAATCAAATTATTCAATGAACTCCCACTCAGATAGACATCCCTCCAGTGATCTAAGTGAAACATGATCCGAGTTAACTAGGCCATGTCCGATCATCACGTGAGACGGACTAGCCAACATCGGTGAACATCTTCATGTTGATCGTATCTTCTATACGACTCATGCTTGACCTTTCGGTCTTCCGTGTTCCGAGGCCATGTCTGTACATGCTAGGCTCATCAAGTCAACCTAAGTGTATTGCGTGTGTAAATTTGGCTTACACCTGTTGTATTCGAATGTTAGAATCTATCACACCCGATCATCACGTGGTGCTTCGAAACAACGAACCTTCACAACAGTGCACAGTTAGGGGGAACACTTTCTTGAAATTATTATGAGGGATCATCTTATTTAAGCTACCGTCATTCTAAGCAAATAAGATGTAAAACATGATAAACATCACATGCAATCAAATAGTGACATGATATGGCCAATATCATTTGCTCCTTTTGATCTCCATCTTCGGGGCTCCATGATCATCATTGTCACCGGCATGACACCATGATCTCCATCATCATGATCTCCATCATCATGTCTTCTTGAAGTTGTCTCGTCCTCTATTGCTTCTACTACTATGGCTAACGCTTTAGCAATAAAGTAAAATAATTACATGACGTTATATTTTGACACGCATGTCAAAAATAAATTAAGACAACTCCTATGGCTCCTGCCGGTTGTCATACTCATCGACATGCAAGTCGTGATTCCTATTATAAGAACATGATCATCTCATACATCACATATATCATTCATCACATCCTTTTGGCCATATCACATCACAAAACACTTGCTGCAAAAACAAGTTAGACGTCCTCTAATTGTTATTGCAAGTTTTTACGTGGCTGCTATAGGTTTCTAGCAAGAACGTTTCTTACCTACGCCAAAACCACAACATGAATTTCCAATTTCTATTTACCCTTCATAAGGACCCTGTTCATCGAATCCGATCCGACTAAAGTGGGAGAGACAGACACCCGCCAGCCACCTTATGCAACTAGTGCATGTCAATCGGTGGAACCGGTCTCACGTAAGCGTACGTGTAAGGTTGGTCCGGGCCGCTTCATCCCACAATGCCGCGGAATCAAGATAAGACTAGTAATGGCAAGGTAATTGCCAATATCGACGCCCACAACTGCTTTGTGTTCTACTCGTGCATAGTAACTACGCATAGACCTAGCTCATGATGCCACTGTTGGGGAACGTAGCAGAATTTTAAAAGTTTCTACGCATCACCAAGATCAATCTATGGAGTCATCTAGCAATGAGGGAGAGAGTAGTGCATCTGCATACCCTTGTAGATCGCGTGCGGAACCGTTCGAGAGAACGGGGTTGATGGAGTCGTACTCGACGTGATCCAAATCACCGATGACCTAGTGCCGAATGGACGGCACCTCCGCGTTCAACACATGTATGGTTGGGAAGACGTCTCCTCCAACTTGATCCAGCAAGGGGGAAGGAGAAGTTGATGAAGATCCAGCAGCACGACGGCGTGGTGGTTGAAGCAACGGTGATCTCGGCAGGGCTTCGCCAAGCGCAGGGAGACGAGGAGTGTCACGGGAGGGAGAGGGAGAGGCCAGGGGCTTGGGTGCGGCTGCCCTCCCTCCCCCCACTATATATAGGGTGCCTAGGGGGGCGCCGGCCCTAGGAGATCCAATCTCCTAGGGGGCGGCGGCTAAGGGGGTGCCTTGCCCCCCAAGGCAAGGGTGGCGCCCCCCACCCCTAGGGTTTCCAACCCTAGGCGCAGGGGGAGGCCCAAAGGGGGCGCACCAGCCCACTAGGGTCTGGTTCCCCTCCCACTTCAGCCCATGGGGCCCTCCGGGATAGGTGGCCCCACCCGGTGGACCCCCGGGACCCTTCCGGTGGTCCCGATACAATACCGATTACCCCCAAAACTTTCCCGATGGCCGAAACTTGACTTCCTATATATAAATCTTCACCTCCAGACCATTCCGGAACTCCTCATGACGTCCGGGATCTCATCCGGGACTCCGAACAACTTTCGGGTTACCGTATGCTAATATTTCTACAACCCTAGCGTCACCGAACCTTAAGTGTGTAGACCCTACGGGTTCGGGAGACATGCAGACATGACTGAGACGCCTCTCCGGTCAATAACCAACAGCGGGATCTGGATACCCATGTTGGCTCCCACATGCTCCACGATGATCTCATCGGATGAACCACGATGTCGAGGATTCAATCAATCTGTATACAATTCCCTTTGTCAATCGGTACGTTACTTGCCCAAGACTCGATCGTCGGTATCCCAATACCTAGTTCAATCTCGTTACCGGCAAGTCACTTTACTCGTGTCATAATGCATGATCCCGTGATCAACCACTTGGTCACATTGAGCTCATTATGATGATGCATTACCGAGTGGGCCCAGAGATACCTCTCCATCATACGGAGTGACAAATCCCAGTCTCGATTCGTGCCAACCCAACAGACACTTTCGGAGATACCTGTAATGTACCTTTATAGTCACCCAGTTACGTTGTGACGTTTGGCACACCCAAGGCACTCCTACGGTATCCGGGAGTTGCAGAATCTCTTGGTCTAAGGAAATGATACTTGACATTCAGAAAAGCTACAGCAAATGAACTACACGATCTTTGAGCTATGCTTAGGATTGGGTCTTGTCCATCACATCATTCTCCTAATGATGTTATCCCGTTATCAATGACATCCAATGTCCATAGTCAGGAAACCATGACTATCTTTTGATCAACGAGCTAGTCAACTAGAGGCTCACTAGGGACGTGTTGTGGTCTATGTATTCACACATGTATTACGATTTCCGGATAACACAATTATAGCATGAACAATAGACAATTATCATGAACAAAGAAATATAATAATAACCATTTTATTATTGCCTCTAGGGCATATTTCCAACAGTTTGACCGATAAAGATCTTCGTAGAATATGTAGGAACCAATATGAGCATCCAGGTTCCGCTATTGTTTATTGACCGGAGATGAGACTCGGTCATGTCTACATAGTTCTCGAACCCGTAGGGT
The DNA here is from genome assembly GCA_034509565.1 of Triticum monococcum. Lineage (NCBI taxonomy): Eukaryota > Viridiplantae > Streptophyta > Magnoliopsida > Poales > Poaceae > Triticum > Triticum monococcum. Next base: position 486,194,249 of record CM067843.1, read on the forward strand.
CTGCACGCTTAACGTTCAGTGATGATCGGTATTATGAGTTTATGTGTTTTGATGAACTGAAGGTAGTTCGGAGTCCCGGATATGATCACGGATATGACGAGGAGTCTCAGAATGGTCAAGACATAAAGATCGATATATTGGAACGCTATGTTTGGACATGGGAATGGTTCCGGGTGAGTTCTGGCATTTACCGGAGTACCAGGGGGTTACCGGAACCCCTCGGGGAGTATATCGGCCTTATTGGGCCTTAGTGGAAGAGAGGAGAGGAAGCATAAGGTGGAGGGCGCGCCCCCTAGCCCAATCCGAATTGGGTGCCCCCCCTTCCTTCCCTCTCTCTTCCCCTTCCTTCTCTCTGAAGGAAATATGCCCTAGAGGCAATAATAAAGTTATTGTTTATTTCCTTATATCATGATAAATGTTTATTATTCATGCTAGAATTGTATTAACCGGAAACATAATACATGTGTGAATACATAGACCAACAGAGTATCACTAGTACGCCTCTACTTGACTAGCTCGTTAATCAAAGATGGTTATGTTTCCTAACCATGAACAAAGAGTTGTTATTTGATTAACGAGGTCACATCATTAGTTGAATGATCTGATTGACATGACCCATTCCATTAGCTTAGCACCCGATCGTTTAGTATGTTGCTATTGCTTTCTTCATGACTTATACATGTTCCTATAACTATGAGATTATGCAACTCCCGTTTACCGGAGGAACACTTTGGGTACTACCAAACGTCACAACGTAACTGGGTGATTATAAAGGAGTACTACAGGTGTCTCCAATGGTAGATGTTGGGTTGGCGTATTTCGAGATTAGGGTTTGTCACTCCGATTGTCGGAGAGGTATCTCTGGGCCCTCTCGGTAATGCACATCACATAAGCCTTGCAAGCACTGCAACTAATATGTTAGTTGTGAGATGATGTATTACGGAACGAGTAAAGAGACTTGCCGGTAACGAGATTGAACTAGGTATTGGATACCGACGATCGAATCTCGGGCAAGTAACATACCGATGACAAAGGGAACAACGTATGTTGTTATGCGGTCTGACCGATAAAGATCTTCGTAGAATATGTAGGAGCCAATATGGGCATCCAGGTCCCGCTATTGGTTATTGACCGGAGACGTGTCTCGGTCATGTCTACATTGTTCTCGAACCATAGGGTCCGCACGCTTAACGTTACGATGACAGTTATTATGAGTTTATGCATTTTGATGTACCGAAGGTTGTTTGGAGTCCCGGATGTGATCACGGACATGACGAGGAGTCTCGAAATGGTCGAGACATAAAGATTGATATATTGGAAGCCTATGTTTGGACATCGGAAGTGTTCCGGGTGAAATCGGGATTTTACCGGATTACCGGGAGGGTTACCGGAACCCCCCGGGAGCCAAATGGGCCAACATGGGCCTTAGTGGAAAGGTGAGAGGGCAGCCCACATAGGGCTGCGCCTCCCCCCCTCTCCCTAGTCCTATTAGGACTAGGAGAGGGGCCGGCCACCTCTCTCTCTCTCCCCTTTGAAGGTTTCCTAGTTGGACTAGGATTGGAGGGGGGAGTCCTACTCCCGGTAGGAGTAGGACTCCTCCTGCGCCTACACCTCTTTGGCCGGCCAGCCCCCCTCCCTCCAACCTTTATATACGGAGGCAGGGGGCACCCCAAGACACACAAGTTGATCCTTGAGATCGTTCCTTAGCCGTGTGCGGTGCCCCCTGCCACCAAATTCCACCTCGATCATACCGTTACAGTGCTTAGGCGAAGCCCTGCGTCGGTAGTACATCAAGATCGTCACCACGCCGTCGTGCTGACGGAACTCTTCCTCGATGCTTTGCTGGATCGGAGCCCGAGGAACGTCATCGAGCTGAACGTGTGCCAAGAACTCGGAGGTGCCGGAGTAACGGTGCTTGGATCGGTCGGATCGGGAAGAAGACGTACGACTACTTCCTCTACGTTGTGTGATCGCTTCCGCAGTCGGTCTGCGTTGGTACGTGGACAACACTCTCCCCTCTCGTTGCTGTGCATCACCATGATCTTGCGTGTGCGTAGGAAATTTTTTGAAATTACTGCGTTCCCAACAGTGGCATCCGAGCCTAGGTTTTTATGGTTTGATGTTATATGCACGAGTAGAACACAAGTGAGTTGTGGGCGATACAAGTCATACTGCCTACCAGCATGTCATACTTTGGTTCGGCGGTATTGTTGGACGAGACGATCCGGACCAACCTTACGCGTACTCTTACGCGAGACCGGTTCCCTCGACGTGCTTTGCACATAGATGGCTTGCGGAAGACTGTCTCTCCAACTTTAGTTGAACCAAGTGTGACTACGCCCGGTCCTTGAGAAGGTTAAAACGGAGTCTATTTGACGAACTATCGTTGTGGTTTTGATGCATAGGTGAGATGAGTTCTTACTTAAGCCCGTAGCAGCCACGTAAAACTTGCAACAACAAAGTAGAGGACGTCTAACTTGTTTTTGCAGGGCATGTTGTGATGTGATATGGTCAAGGCATGATGCTGATTTTATTGTATGAGATGATCATGTTTTGTAACCGAGTTATCGGCAACTGGCAGGAGCCATATGGTTGTCGCTTTATTGTATGCTATGCAATCGCGATGTAATGCTTTACTTTATTACTAAGCGGTAGTGATAGTCGTGGAAGCATAAGATTGGTGAGACGACAACGATGCTACGATGGAGATCAAGGTGTCGCGCCGGTGACGATGGTGATCATGACGATGCTTCGGAGATGGAGATCACAAAGCACAAGATGATGATGGCCATATCATATCACTTATATTGATTGCATGTGATGTTTATCCTTTTATGCATCTTATCTTGCTTTGATTGACGGTAGCATTATAAGATGATCTCTCACTAAATTATCAAGAAGTGTTCTCCCTGAGTATGCACCGTTGCAAAAGTTCTTCGTGCTGAGACACCACGTGATGATCGGGTGTGATAGGTTCTACGTTCAAATACAACGGGTGCAAAACAGTTGCACACGCGGAATACTCAGGTTATACTTGACGAGCCAAGCATATACAGATATGGCCTCGGAACACGGAGACCGAAAGGTCGAGCGTGAATCATATAGTAGATATGATCAACATAGCGATGTTCACCATTGAAAACTACTCCATCTCACGTGATGATCGGTTATGGTTTAGTTGATTTGGATCACGTGATCACTTAGAGGATTAGAGGGATATCTATCTAAGTGGGAGTTCTTAAGTAATATGATTAAATTGAACTTAAATTTATCATGAACTTAGTCCTGGTAGTATTTTGCAAATCATGTTGTAGATCAATAGCTCGCATTGTTGCTTCCCTGCGTTTTATTTTGATATGTTCCTAGAGAAAATTATGTTGAAAGATGTTAGTAGCAATGATGCGGATTGGATCCGTGATCTGAGGTTTATCCTCATTGCTGCACAGAAGAATTATGTCCTTGATGCACCGCTAGGTGACAGACCTATTGCAGGAGCAGATGCAGACGTTATGAACGTTTGGCTAGCTCAATATGATGACTACTTGATAGTTTAGTGCACCATGCTTAACGGCTTAGAATCGGGACTTCAAAGACGTTTTGAACGTCATGGACCATATGAGATGTTCCAGGAGTTGAAGTTAATATTTCAAGCAAATACCCGAGTTGAGAGACATGAAGTCTCCAGCAAGTTCTATAGCTAAAAGATGGAGGAGAATCGCTCAACTAGTGAGCATGTGCTCAGATCGTCTGGGTACTACAATCGCTTGAATCAAGTGGGAGTTAATCTTCCAGATAAGATAGTGATTGACAGAATTCTCTAGTCACCATCACCAAGTTAGTAGAACTTCGCGATGAACTATAATATGCAAGGGATAACAGAAACAACTCCCAAGCTCTTCGTGATGCTGAAATCAACGAAGGTAGAAATCAAGAAAAAACATCAAGTGTTGATGGTTGACAAGACCACTAGTTTCAAGAAAAGGGCAAAGGGAAGAAGGGGAACTTCAAGAAGAACGGCAAGCAAGTTGCTGCTCAAGTGAAGAAGCCCAAGTCTGATCCTAAGCCTGAGACTAAGTGCTTCTACTGCAAAGGGACTGGTCACTGGAAGCGGAACTACCCCAAGTGATTGGCGGATAAGAAGGATGGCAAAGTGAACATGAGTATATTTGATGTACATGTTATTGATGTGTACTTTACTAGTGTTTATAGCAAACCCTTAGTATTTGATACTAGTTCAGTTGCTAAGATTAGTAACTCGAAACGGGAGTTGCAGAATAAACAGAGACTAGTTAAGGGTGAAGTGACGATGTGTGCTGGAAGTGGTTCCAAGATTGATATGATCATCATCGCACACTCCCTATAATTTCGGGATTAGTGTTGAACCTAAATAAGTGTTATTTGGTGTTTGCGTTGAACATGAATATGATTTGATCATGTTTATTGTAATACGGTTATTCATTTAAGTAAGAGAATAAATTGTTGTTCTGTTTACATGAATAAAACCTAATATGGTTAAACACCCAATGAAAACAGTTCATTGGATCTCGATCTTAATAATACACATATTCATAATATTGAAACCAAAAGATGCAAAGTTAATAATGATAGTGCAACTTATTTGTGGCACTACCGTTTAGGTCATATTGGTGTAAAGCGCATGAAGAAACTCCATACTGATGGGCTTTCGGAATCACTTGATTATGAATCACTTGATGCTTGTAAACCATGCCTTTTGGGCAAGATGACTAAAACGCCGTTCTCCGGAACAATGGAGCAAGCAAAAGATTTGTTGGAAATCATACATACTGATGTATGTGGTCCGATGAATATTGAGGCTCGCGACAGGTATCATTATTTTCTGATCTTCACAGATGATTTGAGCAGATATGAGTATATCTACTTGATGAAACATAAGTCTGAAACATTTGAAAAGTTCAAAGAATTTCAGAGTGAAGTGAAAAATCATCGTAACAAGAAAATAAAGTTTCTATGATCTGATCATAGAGTATTTGAGTTACGAGTTTGGTCTTCAGTTAAAAACAATGTGAAATAGTTTCACTACTCAAGCCACCTGGAACACCACAGCATAATGGTGTGTCCGAACGTCATAACCGTACTTTATTGGATATAGTGCAATATATGATGTTTCTTATCGATTTACCACTATCGTTTTTGGGGTCACGCATTAGAGACAGCTGCATTCACATTAAATAGGGCACCATATAAATCCGTTGAGACGACACCGTGTGAACTATGGTTTGGCAAGAAACCTAAGCTGTCGTTTCTTAAAGTTTGGAGTTGCAATGCTTATATGAAAAAGTTTCATCCTGATAAGCTCAAACTCAAATCGGAGAAGTGCGTCTTCATAGGATATCCAAAGGAAACTATTGGATACACCTTCTCTCACAGATCCGAAGGCAAGACTTTTTGTTGCTAAAATTCGGAAACTTTCTGGAGAAGGAGTTTCTCTCGAAAGAAGTGAGTGGGAGGAAAGTAGAAACTTGACGAGGTAACTGTACCTGCTCCCTTGTTGGAAAGTAGCACATCACAGAAAACTGTTTCTGTGACACCTACACCAGTTAGTGAGGAAGCTAATGATGATGATCATGAAACTTCAGAACAAGATACTACTGAACCTCGTAGATCAACCAGAGTAAGATCCGCGCCAGAGTGGTACGGTAATCCTTTTCTGGAAGTCATGCTACTAGATCATGATGAACCTACGAACTATGAAGAAGCGATGGTGAGCCCAGATTCCGCAAAGTGGCTTGAAGCCATGAAATCTGAGATATGATCCATGTATGAGAACAAAGTATGGACTTTGGTTGACTTGCCTGATGATCGGCAAGCAATTGAGAATAAATGGATCTTCAAGAGGAAGACGGACGTTGATAGTAGGATTACTATCTACAAAGCTAGAATTGTCGCAAAAGGTTTTCGACAAGTTCAAGGTGTTGACTACGATGAGAGCTTCTCACTCGTATCTATGCTCGAGTCTGTCCGAATCATGTTAGTAATTGCCGCATTTTATGAAATCTGGCAAAAGGATAAAAAAAACTGCATTCCTTAATGGATTTATTAAAGAAGAGTTGTATATGATGCAACAGAAGGTTTTGTCAATCCGAAAGATGCTAACAAAATGTGCAAACTCCAGCGATCCATCTGTGGACTGGTGCAAGCATCTTGGAGTTGGAATATACGCTTTGATGAGTTGATCAAAGCATATAGTTTTATACAGACTTGCGGTGAAGCCTGTATTTACAAGAAAGTGAGTGGGAGCACTACAACATTTCTGATAAGTATATGTGAATGACATATTGTTGATCGGAAATAATGTAGAATTATTCTGTAAGCATAAAGGAGTGTTTGAAAGGAGTTTTTCAAAGAAAGACTTCGGTGAAGCTGCTTACATATTGAGCTTCAAGATCTATAGAGATAGATCAAGACGCTTGATAAGTTTTTTCAATGAATACAAACCTTGACAAGATTTTGAAGTAGTTCAAAATGGAGCAGTCAAAGAAAGAGTTCTTGCCTGTATTACAAGGTGTGAAGTTGAGTAAGACTCAAAGCCCGACCACGGCAGAAGATAGAAAGAGAATGAAAGTCATTCCCTATGCCTTAGCCATAGGTTCTATAAAGTATGTCATGTTGTATACCAGATCTATTGTATACCCTGCACTGATTTGGCAAGGGAGTACAACAGTGATCTAGGAGTAGATCACTGGACAGCGGTCAGAATTATCCTTAGTGAAATAAGGATATGTTTCTCGATTATGGACGTGACAAAAAGGTTCATCGTAAAGGGTTACGTCGATGCAAGTTTTTGACCTCGATTATGGACATGACGAGGAGTCTCGAAATGGTCGAGACATAAAGATTGATATATTGGAAGCCTATGTTTGGACATCGGAAGTGTTCCGGGTGAAATCGGGATTTTACCGGATTACCGGGAGGGTTACCGGAACCCCCCGGGAGCCAAATGGGCCAACATGGGCCTTAGTGGAAAGGTGAGAGGGCAGCCCACATAGGGCTGCGCCTCCCCCCCTCTCCCTAGTCCTATTAGGACTAGGAGAGGGGCCGGCCACCTCTCTCTCTCTCCCCTTTGAAGGTTTCCTAGTTGGACTAGGATTGGAGGGGGGAGTCCTACTCCCGGTAGGAGTAGGACTCCTCCTGCGCCTACACCTCTTTGGCCGGCCAGCCCCCCTCCCTCCAACCTTTATATACGGAGGCAGGGGGCACCCCAAGACACACAAGTTGATCCTTGAGATCGTTCCTTAGCCGTGTGCGGTGCCCCCTGCCACCAAATTCCACCTCGATCATACCGTTACAGTGCTTAGGCGAAGCCCTGCGTCGGTAGTACATCAAGATCGTCACCACGCCGTCGTGCTGACGGAACTCTTCCTCGACGCTTTGCTGGATCGGAGCCCGAGGAACGTCATCGAGCTGAACGTGTGCCAAGAACTCGGAGGTGCCGGAGTAACGGTGCTTGGATCGGTCGGATCGGGAAGAAGACGTACGACTACTTCCTCTACGTTGTGTGATCGCTTCCGCAGTCGGTCTGCGTTGGTACGTGGACAACACTCTCCCCTCTCGTTGCTGTGCATCACCATGATCTTGCGTGTGCGTAGGAAAATTTTTGAAATTACTGCGTTCCCAACACTCTCCTACTCCAACAAGGAAAAGGGGGAATCCTACTCCCACCAGGAGTAGGACTCCCCCCTTGGGCGCGCCATAGAGGGCCGGCCCTCCCCCTCCTCCGCTCCTTCATATACGGGGGAGGGGGCACCCCATAGACACACAAGTTGATCTCTTAGCCGTGTGCGGTGCCCCCTCCACAGCTTTCCACCTCGGTCATATCGTTGTAGTGCTTAGGCGAAGCCCTGCATCGGTAACTTCATCATCATGCCGTCGTGCTAACGAAGCTCTCCCTCGACACTTAGCTGGATCTAGAGTTCGTGGGACGTCACCGAGCTGAACGTGTGTAGATCATGGAGGTGTCGTACCTTCGGTGCTAGGATTGGTCGGATCGTGAAGACGTACGACTACATCAACCGTGTTGTCATAACGCTTCCGCTTATGGTCTATGAGGGTACGTGGACAACACTCTACCCTCTCGTTGCTATGCATCACCTAGATGGATCTTGCATGTGCGTAGGAATTTTTTTGAAATTACTACGTTCCCCAACATTTTAAATGTTTGAAAAATTCTAAACAAAATCAAGCACATTAACACAATATCAATGTATTTTGTCAAAGAAATTCAAATCAAAATTCAAAACATTGCTCGAGATACAAAAATGACAAAATTGACATCAATGTGATAATGGGCCAAATCTAAACCCAACTTATGTTGTGTACTATTTATTGTCGAATTTTTCATTTATGTTTCTCAAGCTATGTTTTGAATTTTGATTTCAAATTTTATGACAACATACATTGATGTTGTGTCTATGTGCTGGATTTTTTTTCCAGAATTTTCCGAACGTTTAAAAATGTGTTATCAAGTTTGGAGCACTGGAAGCACCCTAGGGGTGGGAGTACCAGATATTCTCCCTACTACCTTCATAGTGCATAATATTATAGATTAGTATCATAAATCATCTTATTTTTTGTCATGCGTGACACATAGTAGCATAATTTTTATTATGATACGGTATCTACTTATATTACTCTAACCCTCTATCTTCTTTAATTACCTGCCACATCAGCATGTTTGCTAGTACCAAGTGCATGATGCCGGTTATGTTACCCCCACTATGGCCAGCCCTTACTGAAACATGACAAGCGAGGATCCTACTCTGGATTGGCGGTTGGTTTTTCGAGGTGGGAGTAAAGAAATACTTTCTTACATTTTCTTTGCTTTCTTTGTTTTCTTCAAGTTTCTTTGATTTTGCTTGTGTACTTCCTCAACCATCGATGCAGTGCATTGTATAGCTCATGCAGTTGATGTTTATTGCTCTGCCAATGCATTTGTACTTCCATCTGGGCAGATGTACTGTAGTGCCTACGGAAGTACACAATACTAGCATGTGAATTACATAAAGTGGTATGGAAAAAACACATAGTAATACGGAATTGTACTTGCACGTTCAAGAAAAAGTTCATTGAAATCTATCAACATGAGATTCACTTTCTAAAACATTGACGTGAGGACACGACGAGCGGTTCAAAAAAGAAATCACCGACCTTTTTCCCCTAAGGTTAACAAATTTTAGATTTCATGATTATCAAGTTCGAGTATTCATTGCGAACCAGCTTGTGGTTGCATCATTAGGAGGACAGTGGTACCCCCGGCCCACCAGGGTTCAAGTCCTAGACTTGACACCGGTGCTCGCATTTTTATGGATTTATTCCAGGCCTTTCGGCGATATCCATTTAGTAGGAGGAGATGTCCTATCAACTAAAAATGCATCTGTGACGACTTCATTAATCTCAAGATAATGTGTGGCTCACTCTCTCGGGGGTGCTCATAGGGATAGGTGTTGGAGATATGCCCTAGAGGCAATCATGTATGATGATATTTCCTATGTGTTTATGAATAAAGATAGTGCTTGGACATTATCAATGGTGTGTATCAGCAAGTACGTGACTTGTTTGTGGGACTATGCATTGTATGATGAACGTTCTAAAAGGTCCCTAGTCGAAGGGGTTGTGTGGACGCGCAACCGACTATACTGGCATATGACACGGTCGATGGCTTGGTCTCACTATCCATGGAGCATTGGATGCTAACCGGATAATATGGACTCGGAAGGATCTGGTCGGATTCGACGTAGTCAGATCCGAGTTGAGATAAGGTCCGAGTCGGACAGACCCAACTATGAGACGCAGCGATATGTCATCTGTGAGTCTCTAGTACAATATACGTTCTATGTCCTAAGACTGAGCTGGTGCATATACTCGGGATGGTGACAGATTTGCTTTGGGCCAACCAAACACTACTCCGTGACTGGGTAGTTACAAAGGTAGGTTTGGGTCTTGTCCAGACCCATGTTGTGAGACATCGTCGAGCAAGATGGGATTTGCCCCTCCGATTAGGAGAGAGATATTCTGGGGGCCTCGTGTGATCCGACCAAGATAAGCATGGCCATGCGATTAGAATTATGAGATAATCCGGTTTGTGGTCGACATCACTTGAACGAGAAAGAGGTCGGGCTAGCACAAGGATGACAGACTCGCCTTGAGCCCGACAATATATATATCGTGTGGCAAAGGGAACAGATGTGTGATGTATGGGTTCGCCTAACCAGCTTCATCAGACACTTGGAGTCGGCACACTTTGCTAGAGGTCGCTACCGACCAGCCGAGTCGGATGTGCTATGACTCGCGACCAAGTGAACGAGAACCTAAGGGGTCGCGCGCTTAAGGGAAGGAACCTGTGAGGCCCGGTCCGACTCCACGAGTCAGAAGTGATCCTACTCGGACTCGGATCCAGGCCGAACAGATTTTGGACTTTAGGGTCCGTGCGAGGCCCAAGTGTTGAGCCCGCGACGGACGCCTATATAAAGTGGGGGTGCGGCACACTCATGCAATTGATCGTTTCGGCGCTGTCACTAGGGTTTGCATGTGTTGCGAATAGCCACCTCCACTCGACCGCCGACTGTGTCATCGGACCTAGCAGTCCGCCGCACGGTGTTCCTCCTGCACGCGCGGATACCGTTAGAGGCGGTGCACTTTCACCGCTTCGGCGAACCTGTACGTGGGAACCGACGACTGGTTGTTCGAGGGAGATCGAACGGGGAGGAGACGATCCACGCAGACACACTACCCCAACTCTTCTTCCGCTGCACGGCACTACGCGTCTAGCGGTAATGATCTGTGATCCATCTCCCGTAGCATGTTTTGGTTGTTCTACGCGTAGGAATATTTTAATTTGCAGTCGACACACCCTACCGTAAAACCCAACAATATAATGCGTGTGTGCATGCATTTATAGGGGTGAGTGTATGTGCATAAGTATGAGCATCAACGTCTATACTGTGTTCATAAACAGTTTGAGTATTCGTCTGCATCACGCTTCTCCGAATTCTTATGAATAGATATACTGTGGTCACTTCTTCTTCGGTACAACCTCTGAACACATTAACGAACAAGATCTGTATATACCCTTTTATAATAAAGGATAGGATGGTCTTTTTAGAAAATACGACGCGGAGATCTGTCACGTTTTTTAGTCCATCTTGGGCCAGCCCATTAGTGAGTATGTACGCTAGCATTGATAGAAAATTCAAAAAAAATAGTGGGACTGTTAGGAATCGAACACATGACCTCCAGGGGTCGTGAAACTGCTAACAGCCACCAAAACCACCATAATTAGGTGATACTTAAGGAGCGCAGATGTTTATCACTTAGAATGGACGTACTGTATTTTTTTCACGAATACGCAAAGTTTGCGTATTATTTCATTGATAGAAGAAAAAGAAAAAGTACAAGAGAGGGTACAACACATGACACGGATGTAAGAGGTTGTGAACATGATGCCCGGAGCAAAGAAGACATGGGATGCTCGGCCGAAATAAGAAAAACACAGCTAAACCCCTCTAATCCGGCCTGAAGCCATAGAAGACGAGGAGACGGGACACAGGAACAAAGACCGCGTCGCGACCTCACGAGAGCGTTCGCCCCACATCCATTGCTCTAGACTCGATCGAATCAACGTACCCCCACCAATAGCACCGGGAGATCGGGAAGTGGGTAGCAGGACCCGGCCTAGTCGGAGCCAGAAGACATGGGAGAAGCACCGTGGAAGTCGTACATAGCGCCCTGAAAAACCACGCCTTGAGCGGCAGCCCGAACTGTAGGTGTTTTTTTAATTAGAAATACAGTAGCAGATCAAAATTGGTATTGTACAACCGGGCCGGACATTCTATCTAAAGCGTATTTTATAGCTAAAAATCTAATGTGTTTTTCACCTTTTGGAATATTTTTCAAAAACATGAATACTTTTAAAGATAAGAAGAAAAAAATCAAAAATTGAACTTCTTTTAGAAACACGCATTTTCTTCAAATTTCCGATCCTCTTTTATGAAAAATACTTTGATTTTGTGAGTATTTTACAAATTTTATGGACAGCTTTTCGGAATTTTCAACATTTTTCTGAAACTGCAAACATTTTTTTCGAAAAGATGAATAATTTATCAAAATTGTGAACATTTTGTGGAAAACATGAGTGATTTTCAAATATCTGAACATTAAAAAATGCAAACGGTTTTAAAAATTAGCGAGCATTATTCTAAGACACAAACATTTTTTAAAAATTTACAAATATTTTTTCAAATATACTAATATTTCTGAAAACATTTATTATTTTTGTAGGGCCTAAGCATTTTTTTGTTGCAATTATTTTCGTTTTTCTTCTCTTTTTGTTAATCTATTTTTCTACTTTTGAACTTTATTCGAACACTCTCCATTGAACATGGTATTCTTTGGAAATATCAGACCCGCCCCCAAATTTTGGAAGCAAGTGGGCATGCCCATGTTAGGCATCCATGCCTGGTCTAAATGACTTCCGACACCGTATGCACGTTGCAACATGTTCTGTCCTCAATTCTCTTTTTTTCACCGAGAAAACTTCAAGAAATGCAAAACTTGTCGAAAATCCAAACAACTTGTCATGATGCCTTGCATTGGTCATATGAGGCCCTAGAAAAATATGGAGTAATTTCATGGATGTCAAGAAATAACATGCTCTCAGACGGAGCCTTCTGACCCCCAAAACACACTTTGTTCAATATGGTATATTTTTGTACATGCTTGAAATGATCCCAACTTTTTTCACTAGGTGGGCATGCCCTCATAGGCATCCATGCCAGATTTGAACAATTTCCAACACCGTATGCAAGTTGCGACACATCCAACCTTTTTTCTATATTTTCTTACCGAGAAAACTCTAGAAAAAGTACAAAACTTGTCGGAAACCAAAACAACTTGTCATAGTGTCTTGAGTTTGTCATACGAGGCCATGAAAAAATTAGGTCCATTTCAAGGATGTCGAAAAACAACATGCTCTCTGACATACCCTTCTAGCCAAGCTAAACACCTTCCGTTGAATATGGTGTTTTCGTGGACATCCTTGAAATTACCACAACTTTTGCCACTAGGTGGGCATGCCCATGGTAGGCATCCATGGCGGGTTTAAACTATTTCCAACACCATATGCAAGTTGCGACACATCTATCCATTTGTCGACCTTCTTGACAGACAAAACTTTAGAAATGCAAAACTTATCAAAAACCCAAGCAACTTGGATTGATGTCTTGAATTGGTCATACAAGCCCATTGAAGAAAAATATTGAGGGCATGGATGCCTACCATGGGCATGCCAGCTGCTGGCAAATGTTAGGGTCATTTCAAGAATGTCTAGAAAAACACCATGTTCAACGTAGTGTGTCCGAGTAGTCATCCACGCCAGGTTTGAAGGAAAAAATTTATTTAAATCATAATTTATATAGATACTTAAAACTGTCATTTTAAGTTTCCAACATAACTAACAAATACAAAATTATAGAATTGAAAAAACAAATGCTTTTTAAAAGCATTTAATAAATATTTAAACAAAATTATTAAAATCATAATTTAAAATAGTTACTTAAAACTTTTGTATTTAGAACACTTTTTTCATATCATTTATTTAGTCTCATTTATGAAAAATGTTTCGGAATTTAATTTTTTGACCGTGCTCTCAGAAAATGTTTGCTTTCACAATTTGTTTGTGCTTTTAAAAATATTTATTCGCATTTTTACATTCTGAACAATTTTTTTACGACACAAACATTTTTTGAAATTACCTTACAATTTTCGGAAATGCAAATATTTTTTAATTTATGAACAAAATTTCGAAATAACAAACATTTTCAAAGTTTGAACAACATTTTGAAAGCGCGAGCATTTTTTGAAATTAAGAAGAAACATAACAGGAAAAGGAAATAAATAAATAAATAAATAAAAATAAATTATGGGAAAAAGACCAGTTCACAAAGTATTTCTAAAATCTTTTTAAAATTCCCAGCCCATCCATTACTTAGTGTGTCTAGGTTTAGATTGGCCACGAAAGGTATCCTGTCGCAGTAGTTCTCGTCGCACGTAATGTTTTAAGTGATCGTGGGTTCGATTCCCAGCTTTTGTTCGCTATTTTTGATCGCATGCCATCCTAAATGGGCCGGCCCAAGTAAGCTGCCCTGCGTATACGTTTCTATAAAAGTAGATACAAATTGTGAAAAATCCATACTACCCTTTATACATATTGCGAGGGGGGTTGTACCGAAGCGGGACTCGACTGTGGTATGAGCATATTTGTCTACTTCGCCATTTTCCAATCGACAGTACTAGTTACTAGCTTTGTTTTAGAATAGAAGGCATTTTTGTAGTTTAGCATACAAAAACGTTTATATTTCGAGACGGAGGTTGTAATTTAGAACATGACCAGATATTGCCTGTGCATTGTCATGGGTATAAAAATTCTGATATGTTAGTATGTGATTTACCTGCCCACATTAATGTGGTTGCATAAATAAATGTTACTAAATCATGTCCGTGATCTACGTATCTAAATATATTTTAGGATTTTATTTTTCAATCACTTATTATTTGGAAGTCAATAAAATGCCAGACAATTAAGGCGGTTTTCAAGGAATGGTGTTTAAAGAAAACAAAAATAAAAGGTTGAACGAAGCACTCCGTCTTGCAGAAAAAGAAACGCTCCTTTTTTTCAAGTAGTTATAGTAGAGATGACCCATTTTGTATGGAAAACTAACGGACTGGGCGGGATCCTGTATCCCGTTTACGTACGACGAGGGTGTGGCAGACAAGCAGAACCAGTTGACTTATCTGTTAGTATAGCTGGCTTCCACGAACAATAAGGCTACCGCAGTGCTAAGGAACGCAAGTGAAGCAAGCAATGATGGCAGGTCGGAATCCAGCACCTCGTTGCTACTTGGCCCGCAAGTCGAACTGGTCGCCATCTAGAATGAAGCTGGATACCCCTTGAAATACTCCGCTCATGGAAGCTTCTGTATGGGACCCGCACCACTTAGTCAGAGCATGCCTAATGCTGCATTATTTTGACCCAATTCTTGGGTTTCTGTCGGATTTGTTAGATCTCTCTTACGGGTCAAAGCCCCATAACAAACGTCAGTCCTGATTAAATAATTTCACTACTTCATCCATGTCTTCGCTGTTTGGCACTAACTGGTAGGTAGGCGCAACTTGCGCATAGACTTCAGAGGACTAGAAAACTGCAGGACTGAAATATGATGGCATGTGTTTTTTTTTTTTGGAAATGATATCTGGCGAACGTTTGTCAGGAGGCTAACACAGGCGAACACCCTCCCTGCCATTGCATGGATCTTGGCGCAGGCCGACGGCACGTAGATCAGCTGGATTCATTCGCCATAAAGTGTTTCCTGCACTCGCTTTTGTTTTCTCCCAAACAATTCGCGGAGGTGTGCCATCTTTTTTTTTTGAGAAGACGGAGGTGTGCCATCTGGGAACTCGAACTCGAGACCTATTGTGGGAGGCACACACACTATAAAAGTTGGGCTGAAACAGGTTTTGTGGAAAAACATGTACTAAACCTGTTTTTATGTATTTGAAGCTAAATTCTATATATTCAATTTTTCATTTTAAAAACAAGAAATACAAAATAAAATATATTTTTTGAAAGAACAAAAAAACCCTATTTTTTAGAGGGGAATTTTTCTAAACTTGCCAGCTGCATTTTTATTATAGGTAGCATGGCAATTTCTAGGTTTTCTTTGTAATGCCCTCCATGGCAAGCTTTTGGGAAAATTTATCACTTATTCATGGCAATTTTCGAATATTATTTTACTTTCTCACACAGAAATTCTATTACTAATAACATGACATTTTAATAATTAATAATATGGCAATATTAAGACATTTTTATTACTAAGACTATAAGAGCATGGCATTTTAATAATTAATAACATGACAATTTTATTATTAAGAGGATGACAACTTTATGGTTAAGAACATGCCATTTATTATTATTAATAATATGGCATTTTATTATTAAGAATATGGCAGTTTTATGATTAACAGGATGGCAATTTAATTAGTGAGAGCCTGAAATTTTATTATTAGTAGGAGGGCAGTTTTATTGTTTAAGAGGATGGTAATTTTCTTTCACTGACATGGCATTTTTTAAGATCTTCTGCACGGTGGATCAAATAAAGCAAAAAAATACAACATGGCATTTTGTTTTTGCTCCTTGGCAAAAATAAAGAAAAAGAATTCTCCAAAACATGCCTTTTTTCATAGTGAAACATCTCCACGGCAGAATTCATAAAAAAAATAGATTTGACGACACATTTTTCTTTAAACATACCATTTTGTAAATTTATAAATTAGCATCACATTTTATAACTCGCATGACATTTTTCATAATTTTATTATCATGGAAATTATACAATTTGTGCTTTTCGCTATTTTTATAAGAAAGATATGTACACTTTTGGTCATGGCATTTAAACAAAGGGTAAACTGGGCCTCTAGGCCGATGGGGGTCCACCCTGGTCCTCCCCAGAGCGAACGGCCTGAAACGATCGCTGGAGGGCGTCTTCACGAGTGAACCAATCATTAGTTGAAGCACACCCCCAGCTGACGTGCCCCAGATATTATGGTGCTTTTCTTTTACCTATTGCGGATAAAAAAAGATACAAATATTGTACACAGAAAACATTAAAAATTATAGATTATGTGTTAATTAGAGAGAAAGGGTCAATGCACCCATAAACTTGACATGGAGAGTTTGTCAATTGATATTTCCTTTGAATAAAAGTAATTACATACCTTTTAATCAACTCCTTTCGATGTAGGATTATAAACCAATGGCAAAGTTTGGGACATCGTCTATTATATTTGTATCTCACTCCCATATATTTTGATTTTCTATGCATTGTATTTAAGTGCAAAAAAATTGACACACATGTGAAAGCTGGATGAGTGAACGAGATGGAGAGCAGCATGTTCGAATGCTCCACGGGGTATACGGGTGCTAAATATTATGCCAGAAAGGCAAAAATTGTCGTCGAAAGCAACTAAGAAAAAGAGAGAACACTTTTGTTACCCTAGACAGGAACAATGTCGAGCATGTTGACCTATGTACACAGCTATTCATGGCGACCTTGGCCGCCAATTAAATGAAGCTTAGCTAAAAAAGCTAAGCATTTCAGTAAAATTTAGTTGCTAAGTATTTTCATGCACTTAGGGGGAGATGGCAAGGTACAACCAGGAATGGTCCCTCGCCAAGATTGCTGCCGCCTCTAACGACTGCCGCCCTCTGCCCCAGCCCACGTCCTTGGTGGCCGCACCCGCATTGCGCACGGCGCGGGAGGAGGCGGAGAGGATCATCCGCGAGCGTCAAGCGGCCGTTGGGAAGCCCTGCCACGGTGCCGTCACCTTTTGCCGCCCCAAGCCCGACGACTCCGACTCCGACGCCGGGTCGGGCAACGATGACGGAGTAGGAGCCGCGAGCCAGCCCGACATGGCCTACGAGGTCATCGTGAAGTATAGGATAGTTTAGTATTTTAGTTTTGGGGTTTTAGTTCACCGGACGAATGTCGTCCGTTTTTATGTACAAAATATCCTACTTTTAGTGAAATCCGTCATGTTTATATCAAAATTCGTCTGGTTTAATTGAACTTCGTTCGGTTGGTTCGAGTTATTGTGAAAATGTATGCGGCTACGATTGAATGATTGTCTTTCGTATCTGTGTCCGTCAACTGGTCCCCCTATCCACGAACGGATACAGGAGAAAATATGTGGATAGCCGTTGGAGATGCCCTTGTCACCAATTCTAAACACTGTCACACTGAAAGAGGCCGAATATTGGTATCAAGATTGCCTTCCCAAACACACGTGTCCCTAAGCTATAGTTTCCTTGAGAGTCCCTGAGCTGGTTTTGGATTACCTCCTGGCCACGAAACTGATGCCCGTGTGTTCGGCCCGCCCCAGAACCGACCTAATTAATTCCAGCTTGTTTGTTCCACAAGCAAGCAGGCAAGCGCAGGTGTTACGTAGGCACCCGCCAATGTCCTTCTAGAGAATCCTAAGGAAACAAGTGTAAAACAGAGAGAGGAAAAAGGGTCACACGGAACCGAACGGAAGCAGAGTAAACAGAGAGATGGCGGCACCGCGTGCCTCACGAGTGACGTGCATCGCGCGCCATCACGCCCATCCCCGCCCAAAACTATACAAAGGGCAGACCTTCTCGAAGGTCGCCCCGCCCCGATCTGCCTTCCCTATATAAACGCCGGTGCGTTATCCCAACGAACTAGACCAAAGCCTCGCTCCCAAATCCGCAAAGAAAGAAAGAAAGAAAGCAAGCCAAACAAACGACGTTTCAGCCAAGAAGAAGACACATGGGGGAGCGGCGCAGTGACGACCGACGCCAGGAGCCCACGGTGGCCAGGGCGGATGCCCCCCCGATTCCCGCCGACGAGTCCGACGACGAGTTCGAGTTCTCCTTCGGGAGCCGGGAGCCTGCCACGGGCGGCGCCGCGGCCGACGAGCTCTTCGCCGACGGCCGCATCAGGCCGTTCTACCCGGTGTTCGGCCGGGTCTTCGACGACGCGCACGTGCCGTCGGCGCCCGGCCGGAGGCCGCTGGGCCGGCTGTTCCTCGAGGAGGCGCGGAACTCGTCTATCGGGTCCACGTCCTCGTCCTCCTCCTCCGCCGCCACGGACGCCGGGGACCTCGACGGCGCGTCCCCGGACAGCTACTGCGTCTGGACACCCGGCGCCTCGGCCGCGTCCTCGCCGGCGCGGTCGCCGCGGAAGAGCGGCTCCACGGGGTCCTTGTCGCGGTGGCGCCGCGTCAGCGACCTCGTCGTCGGCCGCAGCCACAGCGACGGCAGGGACAAGTTCCGCTTCCTTTCCGCGCCGCCCTCACCTGCCAGGGAGCAGCCCAAGGCGAAGCCACGAGGCCGGGACAGCAAAGCCGCCACCGAGCTCGACACGGTGGCCGCCAGCCACCGGCAGTTCTACGGCGCCAAGGCCTCCCCCGGCGCGGCGCGGCGGACGTTCTTGCCGTACCGGCAGGATCTCGTCGGCCTCTTCTCCGCGCCCAAGGGGCTCAGCCGGAGCCAATACTTCTGACTTCCAAGGTGGCGCGTCCCCCGCCCTGCCGTGGAGAACCAGTTTCAAAATGTGAGATTTCACATTTGGATTGAAGTTTCGAACTTTTGACCCGGGAGCAACTTTGTGTTCGTAAATGGCGATGGTAATACTGGATTGTTGCACGGGATTGAGCTAGTCCAAAAAGACGAGGCGTCAAGTCAGAGCAAGGGAAATGTTAGGCCTAAATTTTGGATTCAGTCGGAGATACCGGGCTCTCCAAGTCAATGTGAAGTTGTGACCGACATGTGAACATAGTAGGACCAAAAAAAGGACTGTATTGTAGGAGATTAAAATACACGTGGAAGCTCAGAAAAGTTTTGTATAGTGATCATGTGTTACCTGTACATGCATGTATATTGTACTACCAGAAAAATAGATTTCTTTTTTCTTGTAGCAATCTGATGTCTGGGTTTTTCTGCACGACGACAGTATTTAATTTTTTTTTAGCGCACATACACCACGAACATGAATATTTTGTTTGCATCAGTCACTACCAGTCACTTTCGAACCGTTAGATCTTCAGAAACTTTTTATTTGCATCAGTCACTTTCGTTCTAAATCGTTAAATCTTCATCATACCGCCAAAAATAGATTGTGCATTGTTCATCTCCCTCTTTCGCACGCAACCGCCAACCCACCCAGTCCTAGTCGCCTGCATCCGCCTGCCGCCGTTGGTTGCTACCCCCCCCCCCCCCCCCCTTTCCCTCCCTGCCCCCCGCCGTGTTGGCTGTCGTCCTCGCCGACCATCTCTCTAAGCCCCACTCGATGAACAACCCCTGTACCGCCTCGGCTCCAACAAGGTTTCGGTTCGGCTTCGCGTGTGGCTCACACTTGTCATTACTATGTGGGACAAGGCATCTGAGGATTAATAAGACCGTATTTTTTTATCCGAGAATGTGCGCTGATGACTACAGGCAAAGCGCACTCCACGAGGCAATGCCCAAACATACGCACATAACCTATCCTTATGAGCATTTCTAAGAGACTGAGCGAACATATCATTTTAAGATTGACGAAGTTGACACGGAGAGATTCGTAGCCGACGGGAACGTCTCGTTCGACATAACGCGTATCGACATAACGCGTATCGACAAAAGACCTGAAATAAATCTAGAGAAATGCGAGCACCAGTGTCAAGAGTAGGACTTAAATCTTGATGGTAGAACCGTCCTTCAAACCATCCACCCACACATTAGTTGGCACCCAAACTTGTCATTAATGTGTAGAGAGATTTATACCTGATCCGCCAAGGCATTCTTGTGCGAGAAAAGGGGTAAACAAACAAAATCCACGCCTTGTCTATAAGAAAAACATAATCCGCACAGTCAACACAAGTTCGCTGCGTCCACTCGGATCCGAGTTTACATATTTGCCGCGGGCGGGTGCGAGAAGTCGTGTCGTGCCGGCGTGTTGCGGTCGCAGGTGACTACTCAACGCCCGGGAAAAGCGACTGCCGCGTTTTCCTGCACT
This sequence comes from Triticum monococcum, assembly GCA_034509565.1. Taxonomy (NCBI): domain Eukaryota; kingdom Viridiplantae; phylum Streptophyta; class Magnoliopsida; order Poales; family Poaceae; genus Triticum; species Triticum monococcum. The sequence continues at coordinate 486,214,855 of CM067843.1, forward strand.
GTTCAGATCTCTTTTCTTTCATTCGCATACGGACCCTGGGCTGCGACGTACTACAGTACTGTCTACTGACTGTCCGATCTTGTTGGCTGCTTCATGTTTTGTCTTGCCCTGGACCTCTCTGTTGCAAGATATCCGAGTGAACGCTCGGTCAAGGAGCTTCCACCGCTGCCACGGCAGTTCAGCCGTTCATTCTCACCAGGAGATTAAAGGGGGAATCCAAAGTCAGAGGCTTTCCCGAACGGGGAGGCAACCTGCACCAGCACGCTTTCAGATCGCACGTACCGAGCCGCGTCGTTCGTCGTAACATCAGGCCAACTCCACCACGCGACCCTATTTTATTTGCGCTCGTCCGTTTGGAGTAAAGTAGATGAATCAGACGACCCAGCACGCGGGCGCAAACGAACTTTTGTTCGTTTTGTGTCCGCTTTCGATTCATCCTCGGCCCAAGTTTACATCGATTTTGGGGTAAAACGGACAGCACGTGGACACGCGGGCCGTCTACGTGTGTCCTCCTCTGGCCCGCCCGTCCGTGGCACAAGGGCTTCTTTTTTTCATCCGCCCCCTCCCTCCCTCCGGCCGCACACCCTCCATTCTTCTCCACTCTTTTCCATTCTTCTCTCGTCGCTGCCGCCGCCGCTACCATTGTAGCTGTGCAGCTCAGACGCGCGCTCGCCCAGCCCCTTCCCCTCGGCGCCCCCGAGCTACCCAACCACAATCACTTGTTTTGCGCACCCACCGGTCAGATTTGAAGCGGATCCGGTCGGTCTTGAGTTCGCCCGGCCGTGGGAGACCGCGCCACGCCATGGACTGGCCGGGCACCGGGTCGGAAGGCCATGGCAGGGCCGCAAGGCCACATGCAGGCAATGGCCCCTCCTCTAGCCGCTCGGATCTACACCGTCGGTGGTCCGCCGATAGAAACACGAATGACGGTCGGCCAGGCTCGGTGCTAGCCCAAAAGCTCGTCGGCGCACCGTTGCCGCTCATTAAGTGCGACAACTCCCTAAAGATGGTCGTGTGCCGCGTGTCTACAACGCCGGAACATCCCGGATGTGTGTTCATCAAGTGCTTAAACAATGAGGTATGTGCTCTTTTTAGCTTCGGTTTGTGCACTAGATTTGACTAATTGTGCTAACTTCAAATATTGTTGTGTAGAATGGATGCAAGTTTTGGTATTGGGAAAAAGAGTACATCGACATATTGATAGAGCGCAATTTAGTAGATGTTCGTGCACTTTTAGCTAGCATAGAGGCTGTAGACGAGACAAGTGCACTTGTTGCTAGATTAGAGGCTAAACACGAGACTAGATGCGAGGAAGCAACCTCTACTTCTTTAGACTCGAAGAAGAAAGAAACACACAAAATGGAGGCGGCTCCTTCGCAGATCAACAATGAATGCATCGAGAAGGCACTAATTCAACTTACAGGAACAGTTATGAAAGTTGGATATCTTCTAAAATTTATTCTTGTGGTTCTTTTTTTGGTCTTGATTTTCTAATCAAAATTTGACGATGCATTTTTATGTATCAAGAATGAATGATGAAAAAAAATTAAGGACTTGCATAGAAAAAGTACACGGACAGAATGCGGTCGGGATGCGTCCACGCGTTGGGCGCACAGCCACCGCATCTTATAACACGCCCGGACACGATCCCATCTTTCTACCGCAACGGATAGAATTCAATCAAAACAGATGTCCGTTTAGAATCATGCGGTGAAGTTGGCCTTATTACATGGGTTTCAGACTCGTCTTGATGACGATGTAATCCAACACCGGCGTGATTGCAACAGCGAACCAGACGGCGCCGTATGGTCGAGCCGGAATTCGGAAAGCGATGATGGCATGGGACGGTACGGGCATGCCGGATCTCTCGTGTGATTCCAGCGTCTTAATGCAGGGTTGCCTAACACCCAAGCACCCAACAGTTGCACGTTGGCGCCATGCCAACTACCGGTTTGGATTATATAGTCATCACAAGCGTCGTCGCAACGTCACGCGCACACGGGTAGGCAATGCAATTACTAGCGAGTGCCATTTCGCTGTAAAATGCGTTGCTCCCACCTATAATAAGCAGCGGTAGGCGGTGTCAACGGATATGCGTTACAGATGCAGCGTCATCTAACCCTCCATTGTCACTACCATTTTGGTCCCCTTGATTACTTTATTCTGCAAAACATGCTCGTGCTCGAAGACTTTACAGAAACACAAATATGCACAAGCGCCTGCTACTAGTAATCCCTTACCGTGCGTACATATTAGGTAGCTTTCCTGTGGGTAGGTGAGGTTGGTTATTGGTGAGTAGTACTCCCTCCGTCCGAAAATACTTGTCATCAAAATGGATAAAAAATGTATTTAGACTAAAATACATCTACATACATACCCTTTTATGCATTTTAATGACAAGTATTTCCGGACGGAGGGAATAGTAGTTTAGTTCAATTTTTTTTAATTTTTTTGAAACCCTGGCAACAGATTTGCCCCCGTCTATTAATTAAGAAGAGAGTAGAGTTTTAATGTATGCTATTTTTGGAAAGAGTTTCAATGTTTGTGTTACAAGTTGCAACATATCCTTGATTACGAAAATGTCATTTCTCTCACGCATAATAGCACCCAATTGCTTGCCGCCCGTGCTAACCCAAGGCGCCCCTCCTTAATGTGTTGGAGGAGGATCATAGGAGGAACACTTGTGTCGAAAGATCCGCATATTCCGCTCATTTCAAAATATCCAAGAGGTGAGCGCGGTCAACGAGGCCATCACTTTGCGGCTGGGAAGGTTATCATTGGATAACCTAACCTACACTCCTTGGTGAATTGCATCAAATGCCATGTGGAGGTGTCAATGCATTCCAATTGTAACCACTCCTTGGTAATAGCCCAAAGTCCGAGTGAGAACCGGCACTTGAAGAAGAGGTGGTTTGAAGATTCTTGCACTTGCTTACAAAGTGGGTAAAGGCCGCAGTTTGCCCATTCCCGCTTGGCCAATCTATTCACAGTCTAGATTCTATTTGGGAGGCCAACAAAGCAAAAAACTTGACTTTAAGTCGAGCCCAAATTTTCCAAATGGCATTATCCAAAGAGGACCAAACGGTGTGTAACACCCTCGATGCGACTATATCTCCCACGTGTCGAGGCATGACTTAGAGGCATAATCGCATTGAAGGCATATGTCGCAAGTGAGGTAATCTTCACACAACCCATGTAATACAATAGGGGAAAAAGTTACATAGTTGGCTTACAATCGCCACTTCACACAATTACATGAATAAAGCATTACATCAACCAAATACACTCATGGTCCGACTACGGAACCAAAATAAAAGAAGAACCCCAAATGCGACACAGGTCCCCGATCGACCCCAACTGGGCTCCACTACTGATCAACTAGAACGAAACAACACAAATGAACAAGGTCCTCAACGAGCTCCTCCTGAGCTGGGTTGCGTCATCTGCACGGACTCATCGGCACCTACAAACTGGTTTTTGGAAGTATCTGTGAGCCACGGGGACTCAGAAATCTCGCACCCTCGCGATCAAGACTATTTAAGCTTATGGGTAAGGTAAAGGTATGAGGTGGGGCTGCAGCAAGCGACTAGCATATATGGTGGCTAAAATACGCAAAAGAGAGCGAGGAGAGAAGGCAAAGCACGATCGATAAAAGTATGATCAAGAAGTGATCCTGGACTACCTACGACAAGCATAACTCCAACAACCGTGTTCACTTCCCGGACTCCGCCGGAAAGAGACCATCACGGTTACACACGCAGTTGATTCATTTTAATTAAGGTCAACTTCAGGTTTTCTACAACCGGACATTATCAAATTCCCATCTGCCCATAACCGCGGGCACGGCTTTCGAAAGTTCAAATCCCTGCAGGGGTGTCCCAACTTAGCCCATCACAAGCTCTCACGGTCAACGAAGGAATAGACCTCCACCCGAGACATTCCGATCAGACTCGGTATCTCAGTACAACAAGATATTTCGACAGGGTAAAACTAAACCAGCAACACCGCCCGAATGTGCCGACAAATCCCAATAGGAGCTGCATATATCTCTTTCTAAGGGCACACCGGATCGTCCAAACTTCCGATAGGCCAGCCCAGAGTTGCCCCTGGTAGCCACCGGCGGCTGACAAGTTGGACCAACACTCAGAGGAGCACTGGTCCGGGGGTTAAAATAAAGATGACCCTTGAGTCTGCAGAACCCAAGGGAAAGAAAAGGCTAGGTGGAAAATGGTAAAACCAATGTTGGGCATTGCTGTAGAAGCTTTACTTAAGGCGAACTGTCAAGGGGTTCCCATTATAGCCCAACCGCGTAAGGGACGCAAAATCCGGGAACATAACAACGATATGACCGAAACTAGGGCGGCAAGAGTGGAACAAAACACCAGACATAAGGCCAAGCCTTCCACCCTTTACCAAGTATATAGATGCATTAATTAAATACGATATATAGTGATATCCCAACAAGTAAACATGTTCCAACAAGGAACAACATCTCCATGTTCCAACAAGGAACACACTTCAATCTTCACCAGCAACTAACAACGCTATAAGAGGGGCTGAGCAAAGCGGTAACATAGCCAATCAACGATTTGCTAGGACAAGGTGGGTTAGAGGCTGAACATGGCAATTTGGGAGGCTGACAAGCAAATGGTAGGCATCGTAGCATTGGCATAGCAAAAGAGCGAGCAAACTAGCACAGCAAAGATAGTAGTGATTTCGAGGGTATGATCATCTTGCCTGAGATCCCGCAAGAAAGAAGAACGAGTCCATGAAGAAGACAAATGGACGAAGTTGAACGGATCCTCACAAGCTCGACGTTACCGGAATCAACCCCAGGAAGCAATCACCGGAAAAAGAGCAAACAACATAGTAAACAACCAACACATGGACATGGTATAATATGCGAGATGCATGATGCGATGCGGGATGCAAAATGCAAGACGTGACAGGAAATGTATGAACCTGGCCTCAACTTCGATAACCACGTGTGCCACTAGATAGAGGGGAAGAAATCACCTGAAAACGATATAAAGATCATATGAATCGGAGCTACGGTTTGGAAATGGCAAGCGTTTTACGAAACGAACCGATCTGCGATTTACAACAAGTAGGCTCCTAAATGCAACGAAATGAACATGCTACAGCTACCAAACATGAAAACAAAATGCATGGCAGGGATGTACACATGATGCTTAACAAATCACTAGCACTGAGCCACGGTCAAATTCATCCATTATGAGGTTCAAACAAGCATGGCAAAAATGAATAAGCAAAACAGATTTCAGACTTAGTGAAATTAACACTAGTCGGAAATTTCAGACCACAATGCTCTCTTCTGAGCAGCAAAACAACATGAAACATAATCTGAACATGACAAGTAAGAGCATGGCATGGAGCTACTCAACAAGCTTAACAAAACACCCAAAGTGATCTGGGGCCAAAAGGGTTCACAAAATACTCTAACGAGCACACGAACATAGATGAAACACAATCAGTTTCCAGACTTAGTGAAAACTGAGACATGCTGAAATATAACTCACGAAGGCATGTAAACGAGCTCGATGCACTCACCATGGTGCAAGTCATAGCATGGCAAGCATATATGCATAAAGAAGGCACAAAATGCTAGCTAGGCATGGCAAGAACAATGGCATAGCATGCACGAGTCACTAACAATGGCATCGGCAAAATCGCAAACAAGTTGACGATCTGCCCAGATTTACCACGAAGCAAAAGTAGAGCTTGATTGACTCAAGCTAGAGCACTCCACATATGCAAACAAAGACATGGATGGATAGAGCATAACATAAATATCAAAAGTCCCTTACTGATCATCCTCAAAAGAGGCACGGATCACTAGGAAACAAGCTGAACATATGGCATCATGAACTAAAACATCCCAGACTTAGTGAAAATCACTAAGTCCCTGAAATCAGCAATCTCAGGTACCCCTCTTTGCAAGCTTGCACAAGACAACACACACATCCTAAAAATGCATGGGTGGCACCTCTGGGAAGAAGACAAAATGCTTAACAATTCATCCCAAAGGGGCACAGGCATATCATGCATACAATAATCATGGCAAAAATGACAAAAGTCAATGACGAGCTAACGGATCTACAATTTAACTCACAACGCCTCCTTCTAACAGCATTTTGGGCATCAAGATGAACTCAAATGCAAATGATGCAATGGAATGAAATGATGTACTCGTCGAGTCGAAGATTTTGATATATCATATGTCCAAAACGGAGCTACGGATGCGGAGATATGAGCAGTCAAAGTAGGCATAAAAATCAGGGGGGAGAAGGAGAAGTCAACCCTAGGGTTTTCAGATCTGAGATCTGGCGCCCGGGTACTGTAGCTGCACGGATTTTGAGGCTCGCCGGAGAGCTCAATGTCGCCGGAGATGGGCCGACCGGAGTTGGACGGCGAGGCGGCCGGAGAGAGGGAGGCCGGAGTTGGACTTGGCCCGGTTCCCGAGGGGCGGCGAGGCGGCGGTGACCGGATCCGGCACCGGAGCGAGGGCGCGGCTGCCGGAGTGGTGCGGTGCCGGCGATGCCGCACGGCGGCCGGAGTAGTGAAGGAGGCGGCGGGGCGCGCGAGGAGCCCAGGCGGCGGGGGGACGAAGGCCCGGGCGGCGGCGCAACGCTTCGGGCCGCGGGGGCCGGGAACGGGCCTCCCGGGCCGCGCGTTCAGCGGGGGCGACGGCGACAGGTGTCGGCCGGCGGTTGGCGGCGGGGATCCGGACGTTGTCTGGCCCGTCCGGACACATCCGGTGCGGCGGAGAGGAATTGATCTAGGGTTTCGGGGAAAGGGGTGATCCGAAAACGGAGGAGGTGTATATATAGGCATAGAGGGAGCTAGGAGTGTCCAAATGAGGTGCGGTTTTCGGCCACGCGATCGTGATCGAACGCTCTAGGACATGGAGCAGAGTTTGGTGGGTTTTGGGCCAAATTGTAGGGGTGTTGGGCTGCAACACACACGAGGCCTTTTCGGTCCCTCGGTTAACCGTTGAAGTATCAAGCGAGGTCCAAATGACCCGAAACTTGAAAGGCGGTCTACCGGTGGTAAACCAAGGCGGCATGGCAAGTCTCGGTCCAATCCGGAAATGTTTAATCCCCACACACGAAAGAAAGCTAGAATTGACCACCGGAGGAGAACGAAGCGCCAGAATGCAAAACGGACAACGGGGAAAATGCTCGGATGCATGAGACGAACATGTATGCAAATGAAATGCACATGATGACATGATATGCAATGCATGACACGCAAGCAATGACAACGCAACAACAACGAATAACAGAACGACACCTGGCACATCGGTCTCGGGGCGTTACAACACTCCACCACTACGAGAGGATCTCGTCCCAAGATCTAGAATGGCACCGGAGGGAAAACGGAAGACAAGGAGAAGAGGTAAAACAAATTGCTTCATTGAAAAACGAGTGAAACCACGAACCTTGAAGAGGTTGAACAAATTCGAGAAAAGAATAGAACAAAGGTGAACAAAGTCGAAAACACTCCGTTAGAAAAGAGGGACAAAGAAGAACAAATTCAGGCAGCACTCCGGTTAAGGAAGGGGATCAAGGAAAAACCAAAATTCGGGCAGCACTCCGGCTGAAATGAAAAAGAATTGAATAAGGTCTTGATAAGATGAGAAGATACTTGATGAAATCACGACACACTGCCACCGGAACTATTGAATGAATGGAACAAGGGGTAAGAAAGATCTCAGACCGCACTCCGGTTGAGAAGGGAGTCAAAATTTGATAAGATGAGAGAGCTCAAATGAAAACACGACACTCCGGTTGAAAAAGGGATGCAAGACTTGATAAGGCGAAAAGAACTTGAACAAAGGGGCACAATACTTCGGTTAAGCAAGATAGGGAAGGAATAAGAGTGATATAATTTGGACAGCACTCCGTCTGTAAATGGAAGAAGTTGAACTTGACAAGATGAGAGGATACTTGAAAATAGGACACAACACTCAGATTAAAAGGATAGGCATGGAAAGATCATGATCTTTGACAAAACGAGATGATGGGTTGAAAAGATGAACATCACAATGCCTCCGGAACAAAAGTAAGAATGGAATGGAGTGAACGAAGGAAAACAATATCTTGAGAGAGCACGGTTACAACAGAAGCTAGAACGGAGTTGCTGGAAAACCCACAACGAAAATAATAAGCTTGATATGGTCTTGTGGAATACCTCTCAAATTAAGAGATGAAAAACCTGCCACTCACGGGAAAAGAATTGGATTGATAAGAACAAAGAGACGAGAAACTTATTTCACAGGGAGGATAAAAGAAGAACTTGGGTCATTTATAAACACCATAGATAGCAACAATCCTTAGGGAAGGCTTTAGGTGAAATATAACCCAAGGTAACCCCAATGACGAGATTGATGGATTTAAAATACCTCATTCTTAATAGCATGTGAATCATGAAACATGAACTGAAATTATCAAGAATGATGTAAAACCACCTCCAAAGATACGATAGACAGAAATGCACTCCGGAAAGGAAGATGATGAAAGCTTGAGTTCCCTTGAACAGAATATTGATGAACACTTCAAGAGGGAATTAAATCCCTTATGAACCGTCATGTGGAGCCTCCGTGAAGAACTCCGGTAATAAAAGAATGATCCAAAATAATTGAATGATGAAAAGAATAAGATTGAAGCCTCGCAATGATTTAGATAGAGATCTCCGTGATAATATAATTGAAAGAGGTTGGAACTCTGGGAAAGAAAAAATAAAGCGCCTCGAACCAAGAATGTGATATGATGCACCTCCGGAATAAGGAATTAAATCACTTGGATGGAACAAGAGTAAGAATTACATTATGCTTATCCTTCACCAATTTAAATTGATGACAATCAATGGATTTGGCATATTACTTATTCTTGTAGAAAAGATTAAGAGAGATATAACATCAGACTTGGGAAGGTATTGAACGAACCACCGGAAGGGTTGAAACAACGAATAAAATGATATGATAACGAAGGAAGAGAAATCTTGAACGAACCACCGTAAGAATTAAAAATGAACAAAGAAAAGATAGGGAAGACACCGGTAAGAATTTAGCAAATGAACGAAGATGCTTGAGAGAATTTAGATGGAGTTTAATATAATAGATCATGGACCGATTAGAGATCACTTGAACGCTGCACCGGTATGATTTAGAGTATGAGAGCTGAAAGCTGGAATGAATAAGTCTTCTTAAATGATGGGCTCCGGATGAACAAACTGAAAAAGTCTCCTGAATTACTCCGGATGGGTGAGAAAGAATTCTGACAATCGAAAACAACTATGAGAGGATGGCAACAAGCTAGAATCACGAATCTTGAAGAGAATGGAGCAAGATTGAGAGAAACTCTTCTTCGGTCTTCAAAATATGAGAATGACGATGATAAACACCATCAAGAATTATTGAGGCACACCGGGATGAAGAATGGAAAAGTTGAGCCAACGATGAAAAGAATTTGACAGATCTTGGAGAAAATACGTATGACTGATGATAAATCATTCTTACATCAAGCTTCGAAAAGAATTTGAGAATACCTCCGGGAAAATAAGAAGAGTCAGGTAAGATCCTGGGAAAAGACATGTGGGTTAGGTGTTGGGGAACGTAGTAATTTCAAAAAATTTCCTACGCACACGCAAGATCATGGTGATGCATAGCAACGAGAGGGGAGAGTGTTGTCTACGTACCAACGCAGACCGACTGCGGAAGCGATCACACAACGTAGAGGAAGTAGTCGTACGTCTTCTTCCCGATCCGACCGATCCAAGCACCGTTACTCCGGCACCTCCGAGTTCTTAGCACACGTTCAGCTCGATGACGATCCCCGGGCTCCGATCCAGCAAAGCTTCGGGGAGGAGTTCCGTCAGCACGACGGCGTGGTGACGATCTTGATGTACTACCGACGCAGGGCTTCGCCTAAGCACTACAACGGTATGATCGAGGTGGAATTTGGTGGCAGGGGGCACCGCACACGGCTAAGGAACTATCTCAAGGATCAACTTGTGTGTCTAGAGGTGCCCCCTGCCCCCGTATATAAAGGTTTCAAGGGGAGGGGCTGGCCGGCCAAGTTGGGAGGCGCAGGAGGAGTCCTACTCCTACCGGGAGTAGGACTCCCCCCTCCAATCCTAGTCCAACTAGGTTTCCTCAAGTGGGAAGGAGAGAGGGGGTGGCCGGCCACCTTCCCTAGTCCTAATAGGACTAGGGAAAGGGGGGGAGGCGCGCAGCCCATGGGGCAGCCCTTTCACCTTTCCACTAAGGCCCATGTTGGCCCATTTGGCTCCCGGGGGGGTTCCGGTAACCCTCCCGGTAATCCGGTAAAATCCCGATTTCACCCGGAACACTTCCGATGTCCAAACATAGGCTTCCAATATATCAATCTTTACGTCTTGACCATTTCAAGACTCCTCGTCATGTCCGTGATCACATCCGGGACTCCGAACAACCTTCGGTACATCAAAATGCATAAACTCATAATAACTGTCATCTTAACGTTAAGCGTGCGGACCCTACGGTTCGAGAACAATGTAGACATGACCGAGACACGTCTCCGGTCAATAACCAATAGCGGGACCTGGATGCCCTTATCAGCTCCTACATATTCTACGAAGATCTTTATCGGTCAGACCGCATAACAACATACGTTGTTCCCTTTGTCATCGGTATGTTACTTGCCCGAGATTCGATCGTCGGTATCCAATACCTAGTTCAATCTCGTTACTGGCAAGTCTCTTTACTCGTTCCGTAATACATCATCTCACAACTACCATCTTAGTTATAATGCTTGCAAGGCTTATGTGATGTGTATTACCGAGAGGGCCCAGAGATACCTCTCCGACACTCGGAGTGACAAACCCTAATCTTGAAATACGCCAACCCAACATCTACCATTGGAGACACCTGTAGTACTCCTTTATAATCACCCAGTTACGTTGTGACATTTGGTAGTACCCAAAGTGTTCCTCCGGTAAACGGGAGTTGCATAATCTCATAGTTATAGGAACATGTATAAGTCATGAAGAAAGCAATAGCAACATACTAAACGATCGGGTGCTAAGCTAATGGAATGGGTCATGTCAATCAGATCATTCAACTAATGATGTGACCTCGTTAATCAAATAACAACTCTTTGTTCATGGTTAGGAAACATAACCATCTTTGATTAACGAGCTAGTCTAGTAGAGGCATACTAGTGACACTCTGTTTTGTCTATGTATTCACACATGTATTATGTTTCTGGTTAATACAATTCTAGCATGAATAATAAACACTTATCATGATTTTAAGGAAATAAATAATAACTTTATTATTGCCTCTAGGGCATATTTCCTTCAGTCTCCCACTTGCACTAGAGTCAATAATCTAGATTACACAGTAATGACTCTAACACCCATGGAGCTTTGGTGTTGATCATGTTTTGCTCGTGGAAGAGGCTTAGTCAACGGGTCTGCAATATTCAGATCCGTATGTATCTTGAAAATCTCTATGTCTCCCACCTGGACTAAATCCCGGATGGAGTTGAAGCGTCTCTTGATGTGTTTGGTCCTTTTGTGAAATCTGGATTCCTTTGCCAAAGCAATTGCACCAGTATTGTCACAAAAGATTTTCATTGGACCCGATGCACTAGGTATGACACCTAGATCGGATATGAACTCCTTCATCCAGACTCCTTCGTTCGCTGCTTCCGAAGCAGCTATGTACTCCGCTTCACATGTAGATCCCGCTACGACGCTTTGTTTAGAACTGCACCAACTGACAGCTCCACCGTTTAAAGTAAACACGTATCCGGTTTGCGATTTAGAATCGTCCGGATCAGTGTCAAAGCTTGCATCAACGTAACCTCTTACGGTGAGCTCTTTGTCACCTCCATATACGAGAAACATATCCCTAGTCCTTTTCAGGTATTTTAGGATGTTCTTGACCGCTGTCCAGTGATGCACTCCTGGATTACTTTGGTACCTCCCTGCTAAACTTATAGCAAGGCACACATCAGGTCTGGTACACAGCATTGCATACATGATAGGGCCTATGGCTGAAGCATAGGGAACATCTTTCATTTTCTCTCTATCTTCTGCAGTGGTCGGGCATTGAGTCTGACTCAACTTCACACCTTGTAACATAGGCAAGAACCCTTTCTTTGCTTGATCCATTTTGAACTTCTTCAAAATCTTGTCAAGGTATGTGCTTTGTGAAAGTCCAATTAAGCGTCTTGATCTATCTCTATAGATCTTTATGCCTAATATGTAAGCGGCTTCCCCGAGGTCTTTCATCGAAAAACTTTTATTCAAGTATCCCTTTATGCCATCCAGAAATTCTATATCATTTCCAATCAGCAATATGTCATCCACATATAATATCAGAAATGCTACAGAGCTCCCACTCACTTTCTTGTAAATACAGGCTTCTCCAAAAGTCTGTATAAAGCCAAATGCTTTGATCACACTATCAAAGCGTTTATTCCAACTCCGAGATGCTTGCACCAGTCCATAAATGGATCGCTGGAGTTTGCATACTTTGTTAGCTCCCTTTGGATCGACAAAACCTTCTGGTTGCATCATATACAACTCTTCTTCCAGAAATCCATTCAGGAATGCAGTTTTGACATCCATCTGCCATATTTCATAATTATAAAATGCGGCAATTGCTAACATGATTCTGACGGACTTAAGCATCGCTACGGGTGAGAAGGTCTCATCGTAGTCAACCCCTTGAACTTGTCGAAAACCTTTTGCGACAAGTCGAGCTTTATAGATAGTAATATTACCATCAGCGTCAGTCTTTTTCTTGAAGATCCATTTATTCTCAATTGCTTGCCGATCATCGGGCAAGTCAACCAAAGTCCATACTTTGTTCTCATACATGGATCCCATCTCAGATTTCATGGCCTCAAGCCACTTTGCGGAATCTGGGCTCACCATCGCTTCTTCATAGTTCGTAGGTTCATCATGATCTAGTAGCATGACTTCCAGAATTGGATTACCGTACCACTCTGGTGCGGATCTTACTCTGGTTGATCTACGTGGTTCAGTAGTATCTTGTCCTGAATTTTCATGATCATCATCATTAGCTTCCTCACTAATTGGTATAGGTGTCGCAGAAACAGTTTTCTGTGATGTACTATTTTCCAATAAGGGAGCAGGTACAATTACCTTGTCAAGTTCTACTTTCCTCCCACTCACTTCTTTCGAGAGAAACTCCTTCTTTAGAAAGTTTCCGAACTTAGCAACAAAAGTCTTGCCTTTGGATCTGTGATAGAAGGTGTATCCAATAGTTTCCTTTGGATATCCTATGAAGACACATTTCTCCGATTTGGGTTCGAGCTTATCAGGTTGAAGCTTTTTCACATAAGCATAGCAGCCCCAAACTTTAAGAAACGACAACTTTGGTTTCTTGCCAAACCATAGTTCATAAGGCGTCGTCTCAACGGATTTTGATGGTGCCCTATTTAATGTGAATGCGGCCGTCTCTAAAGCATAACCCCAAAACGATAGCGGTAAATCAGTAAGAGACATCATAGATCGCACCATATCTAGTAAAGTGCGATTACGACGTTCGGACACACCATTACGCTGTGGTGTTCCGGGTGGCGTGAGTTGCGAAACTATTCCACAATTTTTCAAATGTACACCAAACTCGTAACTCAAATATTCTCCTCCACGATCAGATCGTAGAAACTTTATTTTCTTGTTACGATGATTTTCAACTTCACTCTGAAATTCCTTGAACTTTTCAAATGTTTCAGACTTATGTTTCATTAAGTAGATATACCCATATTTGCTTAAATCATCTGTGAAGGTGAGAAAATAACGATATCCGCCGCGAGCTTCAATATTCATCGGACCACATACATCGGTATGTATGATCTCCAATAAATCTGTTGCTCTCTCCATAGTACCGGAGAACGGTGTTTTAGTCATCTTGCCTATGAGGCACGGTTCGCAAGTACCAAGTGATTCATAATCAAGTGGTTCCAAAAGCCCATCAGTATGGAGTTTCTTCATGCGCTTTACACCGATATGACCTAAACGGCAGTGCCACAAATAAGTTGCACTATCATTATCAACTCTGCATCTTTTGGCTTCTACATTATGAATATGTGTATCACTACTATCGAGATTCAACAAGAATAGACCACTCTTCAAAGGTTCATGACCATAAAAGATATTATTCATATAAATAGAACAACCATTATTCTCTGATTTAAATGAATAACCGTCTCGCATTAAACAAGATCCAGATATAATGTTCATGCTCAACGCTGGCACCAAATAACAATTATTTAGGTCTAATATTAATCCCGAAGGTAGATGTAGAGGTAGCGTGCCGACCGCGATCACATCGACTTTGGAACCGTTTCCCACGCGCATCGTCACCTCGTCCTTTGCTAGCGTCCGCTTATTCCGTAGTCCCTGTTTCGAGTTGCAAATATTAGCAACAGAACCAGTATCAAATACCCAGGTGCTACTGCGAGCTCTAGTAAGGTACACATCAATAACATGTATATCACATATACCTTTGTTCACCTTGCCATCCTTCTTATCCGCCAAATACTTGGGGCAGTTCCGCTTCCAGTGACCAGTCTGCTTGCAGTAGAAGCACTCAGTTTCAGGCTTAGGTCCAGACTTGGGTTTCTTCTCCTGAGCAGCAACTTGCTTGATGTTCTTCTTGAAGTTCCCCTTCTTCTTCCCTTTGCCCTTTTTCTTGAAACTAGTGGTCTTGTTGACCATCAACACTTGATGCTCCTTCTTGATTTCTACCTCCGCAGCTTTCAGCATTGCGAAGAGCTCGGAAATAGTCTTGTTCATCCCTTGCATATTATAGTTCATCACGAAGCTCTTGTAGCTTGGTGGTAGTGATTGGAGAATTCTGTCAATGACGCAATCATCTGGAAGATTAACTCCCATCTGAATCAAGTGATTATTATACCCAGACATTTTGAGTATATGCTCACTGACAGAACTGTTCTCCTCCATCTTGCAGCTATAGAACTTATTGGAGACTTCATATCTCTCAATTCGGGCATTTGCTTGAAATATCAACTTCAACTCCTGGAACATCTCATATGCTCCATGACGTTCAAAACGTCGTTGAAGTCCCGATTCTAAGCCGTAAAGCATGGCACACTGAACTATCGAGTAGTCATCAGCTTTGCTCTGCCAGACGTTCATAACATCTGGCGTTGCTCCAGCAGCAGGCCTGGCACCTAGCGGTGCTTCCAGGACGTAATTCTTCTGTGCAGCAATGAGGATAATCCTCAAGTTACGGACCCAGTCCGTGTAATTGCTACCATCATCTTTCAACTTTGCTTTCTCAAGGAACACATTAAAATTCAATGGAACAACAGCACGAGCCATCTATCTACAATCAACATAAACAAGCAAGATACTATCAGGTACAAAGTTCATGATAAGTTTAAGTTCAGTTAATCAAATTACTTAAGAACTCCCACTTAGATAGACATCCATCTAATCCTCTAAGTGATCACGTGATCCAAATCAACTAAACCATAACCGATCATCACGTGAGATGGAGTAGTTTTCAATGGTGAACATCGTTATGTTGATCATATCTACTATATGATTCACGCTCGACCTTTCGGTCTCCGTGTTCCGAGGCCATATCTGTATATGCTTGGCTCGTCAAGTATAAACTGAGTATTCTGCGTGTGCAACTGTTTTGCACCCGTTGTATTTGGACGTAGAGCTTATCACACCCGATCATCACGTGGTGTCTGGGCACGACGAACTTTGGCAACGGTGCATACTCAGGGAGAACACTTCTTGATAATTTAGTGAGAGATCATCTTATAATGCTACCGTCAATCAAAGCAAGATAAGATGCATAAAAGATAAACATCACAAGCAATCAATATAAGTGATATGATATGGTCATCATCATCTTGTGCTTGTGATCTCCATCTCCGAAGCACCGTCATGATCACCATCGTCACCGGCGCGACACCTTGATCTCCATCGTAGCATCGTTGTCGTCTCGCCAATCTTATGCTTCCACGACTATCACTACCGCTTAGTAATAAAGTAAAGCATTACATCACGATTGCATTGCATACAATAAAGCGACAACCATATGGCTCCTGCCAGTTGCCGATAACTTGGTTACAAAACATGATCATCTCATACAATAAAATCAGCATCATGCCTTGACCATATCACATCACAACATGCCCTGCAAAAACAAGTTAGACGTCCTCTACTTTGTTGTTGCAAGTTTTACGTGGCTGCTACGGGCTTAAGTAAGAACTCATCTCACCTACGCATCAAAACCACAACGATAGTTCGTCAAATAGACTCCGTTTTAACCTTCTCAAGGACCGGGCGTAGCCACACTCGGTTCAACTAAAGTTGGAGAGACAGTCGCCCGCAAGCCATCTATGTGCAAAACACGTCGAGGGAACCGGTCTCGCGTAAGCGTACGCGTAAGGTTGGTCCGGGTCGTCTCGTCCAACAATACCGCCGAACCAAAGTATGACATGCTGGTAGGCAGTATGACTTGTATCGCCCACAACTCACTTGTGTTCTACTCATGCAAATAACATCAAACCATAAAACCTAGGCTCGGATGCCACTGTTGGGGAACGTAGTAATTTCAAAAAGTTTCCTACGCACACGCAAGATCATGGTGATGCATAGCAACGAGAGGGAAGAGTGTTGTCTACGTACCAACGCAGACCGACTGCGGAAGCGATCACACAACATAGAGGAAGTAGTCGTACGTCTTCTTCCCGATCCGACCGATCCAAGCACCGTTACTCCGGCACCTCCGAGTTCTTAGCACACGTTCAGCTCGATGACGATCCCCGGGCTCCGATCCAGCAAAGCTTCGGGGAGGAGTTCCGTCAGCACGACGGCGTGGTGACGATCTTGATGTACTACCGACGCAGGGCTTCGCCTAAGCACTACAACGGTATGATCGAGGTGGAATTTGGTGGCAGGGGGCACCGCACACAGCTAAGGAACGATCTCAAGGATCAACTTGTGTGTCTAGAGGTGCCCCCTGCCCCCGTATATAAAGGTTTCAAGGGGAGGGGCTGGCCGGCCAAGTTGGGAGGCACAGGAGGAGTCCTACTCCTACCGGGAGTAGGACTCCCCCTCCAATCCTAGTCCAACTAGGTTTCCTCAAGTGGGAAGGAGAGAGGGGGTGGCCGGCCACCTTCCCAAGTCCTAATAGGACTAGGGAAAGGGGGGGAGGCGCGCAGCCCATGGGGCAGCCCTTTCACCTTTCCACTAAGGCCCATGTTGGCCCATTTGGCTCCCGGGGGGGTTCCGGTAACCCTCCCGGTAATTCGGTAAAATCCCGATTTCACCCGGAACACTTCCGATGTCCAAACATAGGCTTCCAATATATCAATCTTTACGTCTCGACCATTTCGAGACTCCTCGTCATGTCCGTGATCACATCCGGGACTCCGAACAACCTTCGGTACATCAAAATGCATAAACTCATAATAACTGTCATCTTAACGTTAAGCGTGCGGACCCTACGGTTCGAGAACAATGTAGACATGACCGAGACACGTCTCTGGTAAATAACCAATAGCGGGACCTGGATGCCCATATCGGCTCCTACATATTCTACGAAGATCTTTATCGGTCAGACCGCATAACAACATACGTTGTTCCCTTTGTCATCGGTATGTTACTTGCCAGAGATTCAATCGTCGGTATCCAATACCTAGTTCAATCTCATTACTGGCAAGTCTCTTTACTCGTTCCGTAATACATCATCTCACAACTAACATCTTAGTTATAATGCTTGCAAGGCTTATGTGATGTGTATTACCGAGAGGGCCCAGAGATACCTCTCCGACACTCGGAGTGACAAACCCTAATCTTGAAATACGCCAACCCAACATCTACCATTGGAGACACCTGTAGTACTCCTTTATAATCACCCAGTTACGTTGTGATGTTTGGTAGTACCCAAAGTGTTCCTCCGGTAAACGGGAGTTGCATAATCTCATAGTTATAGGAACATGTATAAGTCATGAAGAAAGCAATAGCAACATACTAAACGATCGGGTGCTAAGCTAATGGAATGGGTCATGTCAATCAGATCATTCAACTAATGATGTGACTCGTTAATCAAATAACAACTCTTTGTTCATGGTTAGGAAACACAACCATCTTTGATTAACGAGCTAGTCTAGTAGAGGCATACTAGTGACACTCTGTTTTGTCTATGTATTCACACATGTATTATGTTTCCGGTTAATACAATTCTAGCATGAATAATGAACACTTATCATGATTTTAAGGAAATAAATAATAACTTTATTATTGCCTCTAGGGCATATTTCCTTCATTAGGGCCCACTCAAGAGAAACACCGTGGAACGATTTAAAAGAGGGAATGCACCGGTTGAATTAAATGGCTCGAATGAAATAACGTCCTCGAAAGTGTTTGAAAGGATTATGAAAGCAGAGTGGAAACACGAATCTTCGAGATATCTTGAGCACTCCGGAATAAATGAATAGCGAGAAATGAATGAATATGATGAGCACCGGTATGATAAAGCTTCTGAAACGAGGAAAGGATATGATCAACACCGAAGGCTTGACTTGAATCCACCAGAGAAGAAAAGAACGAAAGATGATGAACTTGAAGCTCCGTTAGAATCTTCATGAGAACCACCAGATAAGAATATTGATAGAAAAGAATGGAGAGACTTCACATCAATAAATGGATACTCGATTAAGAAATCTGAGTCCTTAAAGAAACACAAGGGAGGGAGGACGGGAAAAACAAAGGCAACTTGGAGACGGATGAAACAAACACCGTTGAGAAGACTTGAGTTGATCTTGCGAATATTGAAGTGGTCGGATTCACTTGAAGAGAAGCACACCGGTTAAAAGGATTGACATGGCAATCTCGATGATCGAGAAGGATTAGTATTCACATGGGAGTATGAGAACACCATTTGGGGAAGGTATGGAATCCACATTTGACTTCGAAGCAACTCGAATACCACAACTCAAAATAAAACCAAGGATTGGCTTGCAGAATAAGCCGGAACAAACATATGATAGAGATTTCGTCCGAAGTTTTCGTGGTGGGACCTACACGGGCTCAATCGTACAGCACCATCATGTACAAGGCAGTGCACATGACATACGAAGCATCCTCGAGTCAGCATAGCCAAGGACTCTTTAAGACGCAACGAGACCACTGTAAAATCGACCGTGAATAGGAAAACCACTAGACGTCGAACCCCAATTTCATATCATACATCTGTCGGAAAGATATCCTAAGAGCTACTTGAATTCCCACCTATGAAACTCCCGAAATTTTCCGGTTATGCACTCAGGTGTTGGGGATACAGGGGAAGCATAATATCTCACCCAAACTAGCAAATCCTACATCCAGTTGTATCCATCCTTCAACACATAACCAAGAAACCTTCGGAAATCATCTACCTCAACCTTCGAAAAGCATCCGTTATACAAGTTATGGCAATACTCCCGAACTCCCGCCCCAGTACTGGGTGGCGTCGAGGTTATCTCACCAACGAACTGCATAAAAGAGATTTTCGATGTCGACGAACATATCTCAAGTATTCCAGAATTGCAACGATAAAATTATGATGACAACACCTCAGAGCTCAACTCCCCGGGACACTTCCACTAAACCCCTGACAGGAGGCACCAAGACAGTGTTCTCATCATAAGCCATCGGAACAAATCCAAGATACTCGCGTGATCCTAAATTTTTTTTTGTGAAATTTGAGAAGAGAAGAGTCAAAACTCCACGTCAGGATGCCTTACCAGAGCGATGAGGAGACTGGGAAGTAAAAAGAATTCCTAAGCTCTCCGATATATAATTCCTAAATGACTCAAAACATTTTTTCTAGACACAACTCGGCGGCTAAAAACGATCAATCAGTGGGGGCTCCTAAGGTCGGGGAAGGCTCTGATTACCAACTTGTAACACCCTCGATGTGACTATATCTCCCACGTGTCGAGGCACGACTTAGAGGCATAATCGCATTGAAGGCATATGTCGCAAGTGAGGTAATCTTCACACAACCCATGTAATACAATAGGGGGAAAAGTTACATAGTTGGCTTACAATCGCCACTTCACACAATTACATGAATAAAGCATTACATCAACCAAATACACTCATGGTCCGACTACGGAACCAAAATAAAAGAAGAACCCCAAATGCGACACAGGTCCCCGATCGACCCCAACTGGGCTCCACTACTGATCAACTAGAACGAAACAACACAAATGAACAAGGTCTTCAACGAGCTCCTCCTGAGCTGGGTTGCGTCATCTGCACGGACTCATCGGCACCTGCAAACTGGTTTTTGGAAGTATCTGTGAGCCACGGGGACTCAGCAATCTCGCACCCTCGCGATCAAGACTATTTAAGCTTATGGGTAAGGTAAAGGTATGAGGTGGGGCTGCAGCAAGCGACTAGCATATATGGTGGCTAACATACGCAAAAGAGAGCGAGGAGAGAAGGCAAAGCACGGTCGATAAAAGTATGATCAAGAAGTGATCCTGGACTACCTACGACAAGCATAACTCCAACAACCGTGTTCACTTCCCGGACTCCGCCGGAAAGAGACCATCACGGTTACACACGCAGTTGATTCATTTTAATTAAGGTCAACTTCAGGTTTTCTACAACCGGACATTATCAAATTCCCATCTGCCCATAATAGCGGGCACGGCTTTCGAAAGTTCAAATCCCTGCAGGGGTGTCCCAACTTAGCCCATCACAAGCTCTCACGGTCAACGAAGGAATAGACCTCCACCCGAGACATTCCAATCAGACTCGGTATCCCAGTACAACAAGATATTTTGACAGGGTAAAACTAAACCAGCAACACCGCTCGAATGTGCCGACAAATCCCGATAGGAGCTGCACATATCTCTTTCTCAGGGCACACCGGATCGTCCAAACTTCCGGTAGGCCAGCCCAGAGTTGCCCCTGGTAGCCACCGGCGGCTGACAAGTTGGACCAACACTCAGAGGAGCACTGGCCCGGGGGTTAAAATAAAGATGACCCTTGAGTCTGCAGAACCCAAGGGAAAGAAAAGGCTAGGTGGCAAATGGTAAAACCAATGTTGGGCATTGCTGGAGAAGCTTTACTTAAGGCGAACTGTCAAGGGGTTCCCATTATAGCCCAACCGCGTAAGGGACGCAAAATCTGGGAACATAACACCGATATGATGGAAACTAGGGCGGCAAGAGTGGAACAAAACACCAGGCATAAGGCCGAGCCTTCCACCCTTTACCAAGTATATAGATGCATTAATTAAATACGATATATAGTGATATCCCAACAAGTAAACATGTTCCAACAAGGAACAACATCTCCATGTTCCAACAAGGAACACACTTCAATCTTCACCTGCAACTAACAACGCTATAAGAGGGGCTGAGCAAAGCGGTAACATAGCCAATCAACGATTTGCTAGGACAAGGTGGGTTAGAGGCTGAACATGGCAATTTGGGAGGCTGACAAGCAAATGGTAGGCATCGTAGCATTGGCATAGCAAAAGAGCGAGCAAACTAGCACAGCAAAGATAGTAGTGATTTCGAGGGTATGATCATCTTGCCTGAGATCCCGCAAGAAAGAAGAACGAGTCCATGAAGAAGACAAATGGACGAAGTTGAACGGATCCTCACAAGCTCGACGTTACCGGAATCAACCCCAGGAAGCAATCACCGGAAAAAGAGCAAACAACATAGTAAACAACCAACACATGGACATGGTATAATATGCGAGATGCATGATGCGATGCGGGATGCAAAATGCAAGACGTGACAGGAAATGTATGAACCTGGCCTCAACTTCGATAACCACGTGTGCCACTGGATAGAGGGGAAGAAATCACCTGAAAACGATATAAAGATCATATGAATCGGAGCTACGGTTTGGAAATGGCAAGCGTTTTACGAAACGAACCGATCTGCGATTTACAACAAGTAGGCTCCTAAATGCAACGAAATGAACATGCTACAGCTACCAAACATGAAAACAAAATGCATGGCAGGGATGTACACATGATGCTTAACAAATCACTAGCACTGAGCCACGGTCAAATTCATCCATTATGAGGTTCAAACAAGCATGGCAAAAATGAATAAGCAAAACAGATTTCAGACTTAGTGAAATTAACACTAGTCGGAAATTTCAGACCACAATGCTCTCTTCTGAGCAGAAAAACAACATGAAACATAATCTGAACATGACAAGTAAGAGCATGGCATGGAGCTACTCAACAAGCTTAACAAAACACCCAAAGTGATCTGGGGCCAAAAGGGTTCACAAAATACTCTAACGAGCACACGAACATAGATGAAACACAATCAGTTTCCAGACTTAGTGAAAACTGAGACATGCTGAAATATAACTCACGAAGGCATGTAAACGAGCTCGATGCACTCACCATGGTGCAAGTCATAGCATGGCAAGCATATATGCATAAAGAAGGCACAAAATGCTAGCTAGGCATGGCAAGAACAATGGCATAGCATGCACGAGTCACTAACAATGGCATCGGCAAAATCGCAAACAAGTTGACGATCTGCCCAGATTTACCACGAAGCAAAAGTAGAGCTTGATTGACTCAAGCTAGAGCACTCCACATATGCAAACAAAGACATGGATGGATAGAGCATAACATAAATATCAAAAGTCCCTTACTGATCATCCTCAAAAGAGGCACGGATCACTAGGAAACAAGCTGAACATATGGCATCATGAACTAAAACATCCCAGACTTTGTGAAAATCACCAAGTCCCTGAAATCAGCAATCTCAGGTACCCCTCTTTGCAAGCTTGCACAAGACAACACACATATCCTAAAAATGCATGGGTGGCACCTCTGGGAAGAAGACAAAATGCTTAACAATTCATCCCAAAGGGGCACAGGCATATCATGCATACAATAATCATGGCAAAAATGACAAAAGTCAATGATGAGCTAACGGATCTACAATTTAACTCACGATGCCTCCTTCTAACAACATTTTGGGCATCAAGATGAACTCAAATGCAAACGATGCAATGGAATGAAATGATGTACTCATCGGGACGAAGATTTTGATATATCATATGTCCAAAACGGAGCTACGGATGCGGAGATATGAGCAGTCAAAGTAGGCATAAAAATCAGGGGGGAGAAGGAGAAGTCAACCCTAGGGTTTTCAGATCTGAGATCTGGCGCCCGGGTACTGTAGCTGCACGGATTTTGAGGCTCGCCGAAGAGCTCAACGTCACCGGAGATGGGCCGACCGGAGTTGGACGGCGAGGCGGCCGGAGAGAGGGAGGCCGGAGTTGGACTTGGCGCGGTTCCCGAGGGGCGGCGAGGCGGCGGTGACCGGATCCGGCGCCGGAGCGAGGGCGCGGCTGCCGGAGTGGTGCGGTGCCGGCGATGCCGCACGGCGGCCGGAGTAGAGAAGGAGGCGGCGGGGCGCGCGAGGAGCCCAGGCGGCGCGGGGACGAAGGCCCCGGGCGGCGGCGCGGCGCTTCGGGCCGCGGGGGCCGGGAACGGGCCTCCCGGGCCACGCGTTCAGCGGGGGCGACGGCGACAGGTGTCGGCCGGCGGTTGGCGGCGGGGATCCGGACGTTGTCCGGCCCGTCCAGACACGTCCGGTGCGGCGGAGAGGAATTGATCTAGGGTTTCGGGGAAGGGGGTGATCCGAAAAGGGAGGGGGTGTATATATAGGCATAGAGGGAGCTAGGAGTGTCCAAATGAGGTGCAGTTTTCGGCCACGCGATCGTGATCGAACGCTCTAGGACATGGAGCAGAGTTTGGTGGGTTTTGGGCCAAATTGGAGGGGTGTTGGGCTGCAACACACACAAGGCCTTTTCGGTCCCTCGGTTAACCGTTGGAGTATCAAGCGAGGTCCAAATGACCCGAAACTTGACAAGCGGTCTACCGGTGGTAAACCAAGGCGGCATGGCAAGTCTTCGTCCAATCCGGAAATGTTTAATCGCCACACATGAAAGAAAGCTAGAATTGACCACCGGAGGAGAACGAAGAGCCGGAATGCAAAACGGACAATGGGGAAAATGCTCGGATGCATGAGACGAACATGTATGCCAACGAAATGCACATGATGACATGATATGCAATGCATGACATGCAAGCAATGACAACGCAACAACAGCGAATAACAGAACGACACCTGGCACATCGGTCTTGGGGCGTTACACGGTGCCAAGGAACTGAGCATTATATGCAGACTCCGCCGAGTAGTGTCGCTATTGGTGTGCTTCTAGAGAATGTCATCATCCGCCTCCTCTTGGAGGGCTAAGTTGTGCAACGTGGCCCAAGGCTCAACGAATTGGCGGAAGTGATCAATAGAGAAACTTGACGTACTCTTGTTCTTGTAGATCCAAGCATCATCTCTCAGGGCCTCCCAGACCTTCCACCTCTTTTCTTGTAGATGCCTCGAAAATAAGTTGTGCAATGTCTTTGGGCTTCATGTTTTGGATCCAAGGGGAACCCCAAAATGGAGTGCATGCACCGTTCCCAACCATGATGGTAGTATAAGCATAGAAGAAGTCGTATTCCGCCTCACTGCACGCGTTTCCCATTCCGACCCACATCTTCGCGGACTCTTTCCGCTCATGGCAAAGCCTACGTAGTCGGAGAGCCCTTGCAAAAAATTCTGTATTGGACACTCCAAGGCCAGCAAGAGCAAGCAACCGACAGACAGCCTCCCAAGTAACTTTGCACATTGCACCGGTGGTCTATGCCCGCACAAAGGAAGGCCTTCTCAAGCTTCTTGACGTTACAGAGAGTGATGGGAGGGACAATGAGCGTGGTGTTGAAGTAGATTGCTTCGGAGGAGAGCATCAATTCGATGAGGGTTGTGCTGCTAATGGATGCAATATTCTAGCCATCCCAAGGAACCAATTTGTTGGCCACCTTATCTTCGAGAAATTGGAAGTCCGCTTTCCTTAGTTTCCTAGTTCGATTGTGGCCAATGGAGAACTCCGAAAATATGTACCAAAAGTTTTAATTTTAGCGAAATTTGTCAAGGTGACACTGATGCACTACTCGGTGTGCATCTCTCCCGCAATTGGACGGGCTCGGTTGGCAGGTTTTAGGTACGATGGCAGTAGTGTGCTCTATGCAAAATGATCGAGATCCGACCTCAGTTAGTGCCGATGACTATAGTGTCGCTGGACAACTTTTCCATCTTCGAGGTGTTTGATACGTCTCCATTGTATCTATTTTTCCAAACACTTTTGCTCTTGTTTTATCCCCTAATTTCCATGATTTGAGTAAAACTAATCTGGGCTGACACTATTTTCAGTGGAACTACTTTGGTGTTATTTTTGTGCAGAAATAAAAAGTTCTCAAAATTGGATGAAAATTTATGGAGAATTGTGTTGGAAAATATAAAAAATACTGGAGCCAGAATCCACTAAAAAGGAGCCAGGGGCTGGCCACACGGGTTGGTGCGCGACCACCCCTCCAGGCCATGCCACCTGTCCATGTGCCCCCCTGGACCCCGTTTGACCTAATTCCAGTGCTATAAATTTTGTCTTCCTAAGAAAAAATCAAAGAGAAAATATCATCGCATTTTTCGATACGGAACCGCCGCCACCTCTTGTTCTTTGTCGGTAGCCTTAATCTGGAGTCTGTTCGAGGCTCCGATGAGAGAGATTCATCGCCATTGTCATCACCAACCCTTCTTCGTCAACATTTTCATGATGCTCACAATCATGTGTGAGTAATTCTCTTGTAGGCATACTAGAGGTAGATGGAGATGGATGAGATTTCTGATGTAATCAAGTCAATTTGTTAGGACTTGATCCCTAGTATCCACTATGTTATGAGATTGATGTTGCTATGACAATACTATGCTTAATGCTTGTCACTATGGCCCGAGTGCCATCATTCCAGATACGAACATTTATGCTTTCATGATTATATTTGAGATGTTGATCTTACGTGCAAGTTGTATGCACGAGTCATTTCTGAACCTTAAACCCCCAAGGTGACCATGAATTGGGATATCGACGGGGATGACTTTAACTTGAGGAGTTCATGTATACACTGTGTGTTAATGTTTTGTTCCAGTTCTCTATTAAAATGAGTGCCTTAATTACCACACAAACTTAACAGAACTTTTATTAGAGGGATTAGAACCACACAAGGATTCTAGCTATGAGGACTAGAGGATTAACCTAGCTTTAATTAGTCAACTAGGACCAACTAAAACTAGAAGAACCAGAGAAACCTTAAAAAATGTATATTAAAAGAGCACAAATCCTCATGTATATATAGGATAGAGGGGAGAGGAGGGGCTGCCACCAAGGGGGAAAGATCTCCCATTGGTGCGCCAGCCTAAGGAGGGGAAGATTCCTCCCCTCCTCCAATTCGGCCTCCTTCCTTAGGGAAGGAAGCGCCTCCCCCACTTGGGCCTTTGTTGCCCAAGTTGCCTTCTACCTCTTGGCCTTTTTAGTCTCGTGATATTAAATTAAATATAAAGTTTTTCTAAATACCTGCAAACCATTTATATATAATTTCACATCTGTGGAAATATTTACCGGTATTACCCAATACTCTCTGAAACCCTTCCAGTGACCCCGAAACGCTTTCGGATCCTCTTGGAACTATTCCGAATATTAATAAAACAACTCCACAAATATATTCTGATCAATACCATCCTACTAACACTTAGAAGATCGCGATTTTCCTTAAGCTTGTGACCCCGCAGGTTTGGTAACTCATAGACATGAACGAAATTGTTCGTTCAATGACCGACAGTGGAACCGTGGACATCCATATCGATCCCTATGAGCATAGGAATGATACTCGAGTGAACATTTGGTAATTATGTGATGTTCCCTTTGCTTCATGATACTTCACAAAACCCAGGATGTGTCGATTTCCTCCTGAGTCATCACCATGCTCACTATACTGAAATCCTTGTTACCGGTTTTGTTCTTCTTTCTCCTTATTGTGTTCCGGCATCCCTGTGACAAAGTCACCTGTCTTTGGCCAGATGACGATTGACGCCGTCACTCCGAGAGGGCCCTAAGAATATCTCTCCATATTCGAAGGACCAAACCCCACTCTCGAGCTATCTAGTCCCTTGTCAAACTTTTCGATGAACTTGTAAGTTGTTGTTATGGTCACCGTGTCACAGGTGAAGTTTGAGCAACCCCAAAGCCCACCGTACGGTAAGAAGTTACTATGATACTCTCATGTTCTAAGGAGCAAATTCACATGTTAACACTTTGTGTTAGTACAATTGATGGCAAACGATATTAACTCAATTCATAACATACAAGATTGGGTCGATTCAATATGATTGTTCTTCCAACGTCATAATCTCAATGTTGTTTTAGGACTATCATTACACTTAATGATATCCTAACCAGAAAAAATGATCACCAACGACACTTGAGCTAGTCCTAGAGGCAATACTAGGAACCTTTTATTTAACTGTTTATCATTCCACACGTGCATATGAGTTTTTCACTAAATCACATATTCCAGGATCATAGAAGTAATAACATGAAATATAAACTCCATAATTATGAATATGAAAGTATAATAATACAAATATTATTGCATCTAGGGCATATTTCCAATAGTCTCCCACTTCCACTAGAGTCAATAATCTAGTTGCATGTTTTTTCTAACACACATGGCTATCTTGTGTTGGTCATGCTTTGCTAGTGGTAGAGCCTTCATCACTGGATCTGATATTTCTCAAATCCCAATATTATTTATGTCGGTAATATCCGATTCTCTGTGTAATACTTTATGTCACTTTAACAGTAACACTATATCTCTACATAGTCCATTTTATAGTGACACTATATCTCCATATAGTCCATTTGCTATATCTCTATATAGTCAATATTCATTTGGGACTACATCACAGTCTATCAATAAAATTTTATTGATCCAGATTATATTCTATCAATACTTATCAAGCCTCAATCTATACCATTTATAGATCCATAATATATGTTCATTTCTGAAAATTGTTATAGCCCGATAGTTAATTCATATCAGTCATGAAGTTGTCTTGTGTAACCTTTACAACAAATATTTTGTGTAACTCTTTACAACAATATCTGAAGGAAATATGCCCTAGAGGCAATAATAAAGTTATTATTTATTTCCTTATATCATGATAAATGTTTATTATTCATGCTAGAATTATATTAACCGGAAACATAATACATGTGTGAATACATAGACAAACAAAGTGTCACTAGTATGCCTCTACTTGACTAGCTCGTTGATCAAAGATGGTTATGTTTCCTAACCATAGACATGAGTTGTCATTTGATTAACGGAATCACATCATTAGGAGAATGATGTGATTGACTTGACCCATTCTGTTAGCTTAGCACTTGACCGTTTAGTTTGTTGCTATTGCTTTCTTCATGATTTATACATGTTACTATGACTATGAGATTATGCAACTCCCGTTTACCGGAGGAACACTTTGTGTGCTACCAAACGTCACAACGTAACTGGGTGATTATAAAGGTGCTCTACAGGTGTCTCCGAAGATACTTGTTGGGTTGGTGTATTTCAACATTAGGATTTGTCACTCCGATTGTCGGAGAGGTATCTCTGGGCCCTCTCGGTAATGCACATCACCTGAGCCTTGCAAGCATTGCAACTAATGAGTTAGTTGCGAGATGATGTATTGCGGAACGAGTAAAGAGACTTGCCGGTAACGAGATTGAACTAGGTATTGAGATCCGACGATCAAATCTCGGGCAAGTAACATACCGATGACAAAGGAACAACGTATGTTGTTATGCGGTCTGACCGATAAAGATCTTCATAGAATATGTAGGAGCCAATATGAGCATCCAGGTTCCGCTATTGGTTATTGACTGGAGACGTGTCTCGGTCATGTCTACATAGTTCTCGAACCCGTAGGGTCCGCACGCTTAACGCTACGATGACAGTTATATTATGAGTTTATATGTTTTTATGTACCGAAGGAGTTCAGAGTCCTGGATGAGATCAATGACATGACGAGGAGTCTCGAAATGGTCGAGACATAAAGATCAATATATTGGACGACTATATTCGGACTTCGGAAAGGTTCCGAGTGATTCGGGTATTTTTCGGAGTACCGAAGAGTTACGGGAATTCGCCGGCGAGTATATGGGCCTTATTGGGCCATACGAGAATAGAGGAGATAGGCCAAAAGGAAGGAGGCCTGCGCCCCCCCCCCCTCTGGTCCGAATTGGACAAGGGGTGCAGCCCCCTTTTCCTTCTCCCTCTCCTCCTCTTTCCTTCACTCCTACTCCAACAAGGAAAGGAGGAGTCCTACTCCCAGTGGGAGTAGGACTCCCCCCTTGGCGCGCCCTCCTCCTAGGCCGGCCGCCTCCCCCCTTGCTCCTTGATATACAGGGGCAGGGGGGCACCTCTAGACACACAAGTTGATCAAGTTTATCGTCTCTTAGCCGTGTGCGGTGCCCCCCTCCACCATAGTCCACCTCGATAATACTGTAGCAATGCTTAGGCGAAGCCCTGCGTTGGTAGAACATCAACATCGTCACCACGCCGTCGTGCTGACGAAACTCTCCCTCAACACTCGGCTGGATCGGAGTTAGAAGGATGTCATCGGGCTGAACGTGTGCTGAACTCGGAGGTGTCGTGCGTTTGGTACTTGATCGGTCGGATCGTGAAGACGTACGACTACATCAACCGCGTTGTGCTAACGCTTCCGCTTTCGGTCTACGAAGGTACGTGGACAACACTCTCCCCTCTCGTTGCTATGCATCACCATGATCTTGCGTGTGCGTAGGAATTTTTTTGAAATTACTACGCCCCCCAACAGTGGCATCCGAGCCAGTTTTATGCGTTGATGTAATATGCACAAGTAGAACACAAGTGAGTTGTGGGCGATATAAGTCATACTGTTTACCAGCATGTCACACTTTAGTTCGGCGGTATTGTTGGATGAAGCGGCCCGGACCGACATTACGCGTACGCTTACGCGAGACTGGTTCTACCGATGTGCTTTGCACACAGGTGGCTGGCGCGTGTCAGTTTCTCCAACTTTAGTTGAACCGAGTGTGGCTACGCCCGGTCCTTGCGAAGGTTAAAACAACACCAACTTGAAAAAGTATCGTTGTGGTTTTGATGTGTAGGTAAGAACGGTTCTTGCTCAGCCCGTAGCAGCCACGTAAAACTTGCAACAACAAAGTAGAGGATGTTTAACTTGTTTTTGCAGGGCATGTTGTGATGGGATATGGTCAAGACGTGATGAGATATAAGTTGTTGTATGAGATGATCATGTTTTTTTGAAGTTATCGGCAACTGGTAAAAGCCTTATGGTTATCTCTCTATTGCATAAGATGCAAGCGCCAAATAATTGCTTTACTTTATCGCTATGCAATAGCAATAGTTGCAAGAGCAATTGTTGGCGAGACAACCATGTGATGACACATTGATATAGATCAAGATGATGGAGATCATGGTGTCATGCCGGTGACGATGGAGATCATGACGATGCTTTGGAGATGGAGATCAAAGGCACAAGATGATGATGGCCATGTCATGTCACATATTTTGATTGCATGTGATGTTTATCTTTTATACATCTTATTTTGCTTAGTTCGACGGTAGCTTTATAAGATGATATCTCACTAATTATCAAGGTATAAGTGTTCTCCCTGAGTATGCACCGTTGCGAAAGTTCTTCGTGCTGAGACACCACGTGATGATCGGGTGTGATAAGCTCTATGTTCAAATACAACGGGTGCAAAACAGTTGCACACGTGGAATACTCAGGTTAAACTTGACGAGCCTAGCATATAACAGATATGGCCTCGGAACACGGAGACCGAAAGGTCGAGCGTGAATCATATAGTAGATATGATCAACATAGTGATGTTCACCATTGAAACTACTCCATCTCACGTGATGATCGGACATGGTTTAGTTGATATGGATCACGTGATCACTTAGAAGATTAGAGGGATGTCTGTCTAAGTGGGAGTTCTTAAGTAATATGATTAATTGAACTTTAATTTACCATGAACTTAGTCCTGGTAGTATTAGCATATCTATGTTGTAGATCAATATCTCGCGTTTAGCTCCCCTGTTTTATTTTTGATATGTTCCTAGAGAAAATTAAGTTGAAAGATGTTAGTAGCAATGATGCGGATTGGATCCGTAATCTGAGGATTATCCTCATTGCTGCACAGAATAATTATGTCCTTAATACACCGCTAGGTGACAGACCTATTGCAGGAGCAGATGCAGACGTTATGAACGTTTGGCTAGCTCAATATGATGACTACTTGATAGTTTAGTGCACCATGCTTAAATGGCTTAGAATCGGGACTTCAAAGACGTTTTGAATGTCATGGACCATATGAGATGTTCCAGGAGTTGAAGTTAATATTTCAAGCAAATACCCGAGTTGAGAGATATGAAGTCTGCAACAAGTTCTATAGCTAAAAGATGGAGGAGAATAGCTCAAGCAGTGAGCATGTGCTCAGATTATCTGGGTACTACAATCGCTTGAATCAAGTGGGAGTTAATCTTCCAGATAAGATAGTGATTGGGAGAATTCTCTAGTCACCATCACCAAGTTAGTAGAACTTCATGATGAACTATAATATGCAAGGGATAACGGAAACGATTCCCAAGCTCTTCGTAATGCTGAAATCAACGAAGGTAGAAATCAAGAAAAATATCAAGTGTTGATGCTAGACAAGACCACTAGTTTCAAGAAAAGGGCAAAGGGAAGAAGGGGAACTTCAAGAAGAATGGCAAGCAAGTTGCTGATCAAGTGAAGAAGCCCAAGTCTGGTCCTAAGCCTGAGACTAAGTGCTTCTACTGCAAAGGGACTGGTCACTGGAAGCGGAATTGCCCCAAGTATTTGGCGGATAAGAAGGATGGCAAAGTGAACAAAGGTATATTTGATATACAGATTATTGATGTGTATTTTACTAGTGTTCGTAACAACCCCCCGGTATTTGATACTGGTTTAGTTGCTAAGAGTAGTAACTCGAATCGGGAGTTGCAGAATGAACGTAAACTAGTTAAGGGTGAATTGACGATGTGTGTTGGAAATAGTTCCAAGATTGATATGATCATCATCGCACACTCCCTATACTTTCGGGATTAATGTTGAACCTAAATAAGTGTTATTTGGTGTTTGCGTTGAGCATGAATATGATTTGATCATGTTTATTGCAGTACGGTTATTCATTTAAGTAAGAGAATAAATTGTTGTTCTGTTTACATGAATAAAACCTTATATGGTTACACACCCAATGAAAATGGTTCGTTGGATCTCGATCGTAGTGATACACATATTCGTAATATTGAAACCAAAAGATGCAGAGTTAATAATGATAGTGCAACTTATTTGTGGCACTGCCGTTTAGGTCATATTGGTATAAAGCGCATGAAGAAACTCCATGCTGATGGACTTTTGGAATCACTTGATTATGAATCAGTTGATGCTTGTGAACCATGACTCATGGGCAAGATGACTAAGACTCCGTTCTCCGGAACAATGCAGCAAGCAACATATTTATTGGAAATCATGCATACTGATGTATGTGGTTCAATGAATATTGAAGCTCACGGCAGGTATCATTATTTTTTGATCTTCACAGATGATTTGAGCAGATATGAGTATATCTACTTGATGAAACACAAGTCTGAAACATTTGAAAAGTTCAAAGAATTTCAGAGTGAAGTGGAGAATCGTCGTAACAAAATAAAAGTTTCTATGATATGATCGCAGAAGTAAAATATTTGAGTTACGAGTTTGGCCTTCAGTTAAAACAATGTGAAATAGTTTCACTACTCACGCCACCTGGAACACCATAGTGTAATGGTGTGTCCGAACGTCGTAACCGTGCTTTATTAGATATGGTGCGATCTATGACGTCTCTTACTGATTTACCGCTATTGTTTTGGGGTTATGCATTAGAGACAGCTACATTCACGTTAAATAGGGCACCATCTAAATCTGTTGAGACGACACCGTATGAACTATGGTTTGGCAAGAAACCTAGGCTATCATTTCTTAAAGTTTGAGGTTGCAATGCTTATGTGAAAAAGTTTCAACCTGATAAGCTCAAACCCAAATCGGAGAAGTGCGTCTTCATAGGATACCCAAAAGAAAATGTTGGGTACACCTTCTGTCACAGATCCGAAGGCAAGATATTCGTTGCTGAGAATGGATCCTTTCTAGAGAAGGAGTTTCTCTCGAAAGAAGTGAGTGGGAGGAAAGTAGAACTTGATGAGGTAACTGTACCTGCTCCCTTATTGGAAAGTAGTTCATCACAAAAATCTGTTCCTGTGACTACTACACCAATTAGTGAGGAAGCTAATGATGATGATCATGTAACTTCAGATCAAGTTACTACCGAACCTCGTAGGTAAACCAGAGTGATATCCGCACCAGAGTGGTATGATAATCCTGTTCTAGAGGTCATGTTACTTGACCATGACGAGCCTACGAACTATGAGGAAGCGATGATGAGCCCAGATTCCATGAAATGGCTTGAGTCCATGAAATCTGAGATGAGATCCATGTATGAGAACAAAGTATGGACTTTGATTGACTTTCCCATTGATCCGGTGAGCCATTGATATTAAATGGATCTTCAAGAGGAAGACGTACGCTGATAGTAGTGTTACTATCTACAAAGCTAGAATTGTCGAAAAAGGTTTTCGACAAGTTCAAGGTGTTGACTACGATGAGAGTTTCTCACTCGTATCTATGTTTAAGTCTGTCTGAATCATGTTAGCAATTGCCGCATTTTATGAAATCTGGCAAGTGGATAAACAAAACTGCATTCCTTAATGGATTTATTAAAGAAGAGTTGTATATGATGCAACTAGAAGGTTTTGTCAATCCTAAAGGTACTAACAAAATATGCAAGCTCCAGCGATCCATCTATGGACTGGTGCAAGCATCTTGGAGTTGGAATATACGCTTTGATAAGTTGATCAAAGCATATAGTTTTATGTAGACTTGCGGTGAAGCCTGTATTTACAAGAAAGTGAGTGGGAGCATTACAGCATTTCTGATAAGTATATGTGAATGACATATTGTTGATTGGAGATAATGTAGAATTATTCTGCAAAGCATAAAGGAATGTTTGAAAGGAGTTTTTCATAGGAAGACCTCGGTGAAGCTGCTTACATATTGAGCATCAAGATCTATAGAGATAGATCAAGACGCTTGATAAGTTTTTCAATGAGTACATACCTTGACAAGATTTTGAAGTAGTTCAAAATGGGACAGTCAAAAAGGAGTTCTTGCTTGTGTTACAAGGTGAGAAGTTGAGTAAGACTCAAAACCCGACCACGACAGAAGATAGAGAGAGAATGAAAGTCATTCCCTATACCTCAGCCATAGGTTCTATAAAGTATGCCATGTTGTGTACCAGACCTATTGTATACCGTGCCCTGAGTTTGGCAAGGGAGTACAATAGTGATCTAGGAGTAGATCACTGGACATTGGTCAAAATTATCCTTAGTGGAATAAGGATATGTTTCTCGATTATGGAGGTGACAAAAGGTTCATCATAAAGGGTTACGTCGATGCAAGTTTTGACACTGATCCAGATGACTCTAAGTCTCAATTTGGATACATATTGAAAGTGGGAGCAATTAGCTAGAGTAGCTCCGTGCAGAGCATTGTTGACATAGAAATTTGCAAAATACGTACGGATCTGAATGTGGCAGACCCGTTGACTAAACTTCTCTCACAAGCAAAACATGATCACACCT
This sequence comes from Triticum monococcum, assembly GCA_034509565.1. Lineage (NCBI taxonomy): Eukaryota > Viridiplantae > Streptophyta > Magnoliopsida > Poales > Poaceae > Triticum > Triticum monococcum. The sequence continues at coordinate 486,249,632 of CM067843.1, forward strand.
TAGTACTCTTTGGGTGTTAATCACATAGCGATGTGAACTAGATTATTGACTCTAGTAAATCCTTTGGGTGTTGGTCACATGTCGATGTGAACTATGGGTGTTAATCACATGCTGATGTGAACTATTGGTATTAAATCACATGGCGATGTGAACTAGATTATTGACTCTAGTGCAAGTGGGAGACTGAAGGAAATATGCCCTAGAGGCAATAATAAAGTTATTATTTATTTCCTTATATCATGATAAATGTTTATTATTCATGCTAGAATTGTATTAACCGGAAACATAATACATGTGTGAATACATAGACAAACAAAGTGTCACTAGTATGCCTCTACTTGACTAGCTCGTTGATGAAAGATGGTTATGTTTCCTAACCATAGACATGAGTTGTCATTTGATTAACGGAATCACATCATTAGGAGAATGATGTGATTGACTTGACCCATTATGTTAGCTTAGCACTTGATCGTTTAGTTTGTTGCTATTGCTTTCTTCATGACTTATACATGTTACTATGACTATGAGATTATGCAACTCCCGTTTACCGGAGGAACACTTTGTGTGCTACCAAACGTCACAATGTAACTGGGTGATTATAAAGGTGCTCTACAGGTGTCTCTGAACGTACTTGTTGGGTTGGCGTATTTCAACATTAGGATTTGTCACTCCGATTGTCGGAGAGGTATCTCTGGGCCCTCTCGGTAATGCACATCACCAGAGCCTTGCAAGCATTGCAACTAATGAGTTAGTTGCGAGATGATGTATTACGGAACGAGTAAAGAGACTTGCCGGTAACGAGATTGAACTAGGTATTGAGATGCCGACGATCGAATCTCGGGCAAGTAACATACCGATGACAAAGGAACAACGTATGTTGTTATGTGGTCTGACCGATAAAGATCTTCGTAGAATATGTAGGAGCCAATATGAGCATCCAGGTTCCGCTATTGGTTATTGACCGGAGACGTGTCTCGGTCATGTCTACATAGTTCTCGAACCCGTAGGGTCCGCACGCTTAACGCTACGATGACAGTTATATTATGAGTTTATATGTTTTGATGTACCGAAGGAGTTCAGAGTCCCGAATGAGATCAGGGACATGACGAGGAGTCTCGAAATGGTCGAGACATAAAGATCGATATATTGGACGACTATATTCGGACTTCGGAAAGGTTCCGAGTGATTCGGGTATTTTTCGGAGTACCGGAGAGTTACGGGAATTCGCCGGCGAGTATATGGGCCTTATTGGGCCATACGGGAATAGAGGAGATAGGCCAAAAGGAAGGAGGCCTGCGCCCCCCCCCCCCTCTGGTCCGAATTGGACAAGGGGTGCAGCCCCCTTTTCCTTCTCCCTCTCCTCCTCTTTCCTTCACTCCTACTCCAACAAGGAAAGGAGGAGTCCTACTCCCAGTGGGAGTAGGACTCCCCCCTTGGCGCGCCCTCCTCCTAGGCCGGCCGCCTCCCCCCTTGCTCCTTTATATACAGGGGCAGGGGGGCACCTCTAGACACACAAGTTGATCAAGTTGATCGTCTCTTAGCCGTGTGCGGTGCCCCCTCCACCATAGTCCACCTCGATAATACCGTAGCGGTGCTTAGGCGAAGCCTTGCGCCGGTAGAACATCAACATCGTCACCACGCCGTCGTGCTGACAAAACTCTCCCTCAACACGCGGCTGGATCGGACTTAGAGGGACGTCATCGGGCTGAACGTGTGCTGAACTCGGAGGTGCCGTGCGTTTGGTACTTGATCGGTCGGCTCGTGAAGACGTACGACTACATCAACCGCGTTGTGCTAACGCTTCCGCTTTCGGTCTACGAGGGTACGTGGACAACACTCTCCCCTCTCGTTGCTATGCATCACCATAATCTTGCGTGTGCGTAGGATTTTTTTTGAAATTACTACGTTCCCCAACAATATCTTCATCTCCTCCAAGGATAAGAAGTAAAACCTTCGTCCATTTGAGGTACTTATGTTTGGGAACGCAGTATTTCAAAATTTTTACCTACGATCACGCAAGATCTATCTAGGAGATGCATAGCAATGAGAGGGGAGAGTGTGTCTACGTACCCTCGTAAACCGAAAGCGGAAGCGTTAAGTAACGCGGTTGATGTAGTCGAACGTCTTCGCGATCCAACTGATCCAAGTACCGAACGCATGACACCTCCGCGATCAGCACACGTTCAGCTCGATGACGTCCCTCGAACTCTTGATCCAGTTGAGGCCGAGGGAGAGTTCCGTCAGCACGACGGCGTGGTGACGGTGATGATGAAGTTACCAACGTAGGGCTTCGCCTAAGCACTACAACGATATGACTGAGGTGTGTAACTGTGGAGGGGGCACCGCACACGGCTAAAAGATCAACTTGTGTGTCTTTGGGGTGGCCCTGCCTCCGTATATAAAGGAGGGAGAGGCAACCGGCCCTAGGGGGACGTGCCAAGGTGTGGAGTCCTACTAGGACTCCCTAGTCCTAGTAGGATTCCACCTCCCACACGGAGTAGGAAAGAGGGAAGGGAGAAGGAGAAGGAAAGGGGGGCCCCTTATCCTAGTCCTAATCGGCTTCCTGCCCAACGGGGGGCGCACCAGCCCCTTGTGGGCTGGTGTGCTTCCCTCTTATGGCCCATAAGGCCCATAACTTCTCCCGGGGGGTTCTGGTAACCTCCCGGTACTCCTGAAAAATACCTGAACCACTCGAAACTATTCCGATGTCCAAATGCAACCTTCCAATATATGAATCTTTACCTCTTGACCATTTCGAGACTCCTCGTCATGTCCGTGATCTCATCCGGGACTCCGAACAAGCTTCGGTCATCAAATCACATAACTCATAATACAAATCGTCATCGAACGTTAATCGTGCGACCCTACGGGTTCGAAAACTATGTAGACATGACCGAGACACCTCTCCAGTCAATAACCAATACCGGAAGCTGGATGCTCATATTGGCTCCGACATATTCTATGGAGATCTTTATCGGTCAAACTGCATAACAACATACGTTGTTCCCTTTGTCATCGGTATGTTACTTGGCCGAGATTCAATCGTCGGGTATCATCATACCAAGTTCAATCTCGTCACCGGCAAGTCTCTTTACTCGTTCCATAATGCATCATCCCGTGACTAACTCATTAGTCACATTGCTTGCAAGGCTCATAGTGATGTGCATTATTGAGAGGGCCCAGAGATACCTCTCCGATACACGGAATGGCGAATCCTAATCTCGATCTATGCCAACTCAACAAACACCATCGGAGACACCTGTAGAGCATCTTTATAATCACCCAGTTACGTCGTGACATTTGATAGCACACAAGGTGTTCCTCCGGTATTCGAGAGTTGCATAATCTCATAGTCTGAGGAACATGTATAAGTCATGAAGAAAGCAATAGCAGAAAAACTAAACGATCATTATGCTAAGCTAACGGATGGGTCTTGTCCATCACATCATTCTCTAATGATGTGATCTCATTCATCAAATGACAACACATGTCTATGGTCAGGAAACTTAACCATCTTTGATTAACGAGCTAGTCAAGTAGAGGCATACTAGGGACACTCTGTTTGTCTATGTACTCACACATGTACTAAGTTTCCGGTTAATACAATTCTAGCATGAATAATAAAAATTTATCATGATATAAGGAAATATAAATAAAAACTTTATTATTACCTCTAGGGCATATTTCCTTCAGGTTCCCACTTGCACTAGAGTTAACAATCTACTTCACATCGTCATGTGATTTAACACCAATAGTTCACATCTTTATGTGATTAGTTCACATCTCTATGTGACTAATACCCAAAGGGTTTACTAGAGTCAATAATCTAGTTCGCATCGCTATGTGATTAACACCCAAAGAGTGATCATGTTTTGCTTGTGAGAGAAGTTTTAGTCAACGGGTCTGACACATTCAGAGCCGTGTGTATTTTGCAAATTTTCTATGTCTACAATGCTCTGCACGGAGCTACTCTAGCTAATCGCTCCTACTTTCAATATGTATCTAGATTGAGACTTAGAGTGATCTGGATTAGTGTCAAAGCTTGCATCGATGTAACCCTTTACGGCGAACTTTTTGTCACCTCCATAACCGTGAAATATTTCCTTAGTACTCTAAGGATAATTTTGACCGTTGTCCAGTGATCTACTCCTAGATCACTATTGTACTCCCTTGCCAAAATCATGCTAAGGTATATCATAGGTCTGGTACACAGCATAGCATACTTTATAGAACCTATGACTGAGGCATAGGGAATGACTTTTCATTCTCTTTCTATTTTCTGCTGTGGTCGGGTTTTGAGTCTTTACTCAACTTCACACCTTACAACTCAGGCAAGAACTCCTTCTTTGACTGATCCATTTTGAACTTCTTCAAAATCTTATCAAGGTATGTACTCATTGAAAGTCTTATCAAGCGTCTTGATCTATCTTTATAGATCTTGATGCCTAATACATAAGTAGCTACACTGGGGTCTTTCTTTGGAAAACATCCTTTCAAACACTCCTTTATACTTTCTAGAAAATTCTACATCATTTCCGATCAATAATATGTCATTCACATATATATCAGAAAGGTTGTAGTGCTCCCACTCACCTTTTTGTAAATACAGGCTTCACCGCAAGTCCGTATAAAACTATATGCTTTGATCAACTCATCAAAGCGTATATTCCAACTTCGAGATGCTTGCACTAGTCCATAGATGGATCGCTGGAGCTTGCACATTTTGTTAGCACCTTTAGGATTGACAAAACCTTCTGGCTGCATCATATACAACTCTTCTTTAATAAATCCATTAAGGAATGTAGTTTTGATATCCATTTGCCAGATTTCATAAAATGCGGCAATTGCTAACATGATTCGGACAGATTTAAGCATCGATACGAGTGAGAAAATCTCATCGTAGTCAACACCTTGAACTTGTCGAAAACCTTTTGCGATAATTCGAGCTTTGTAGATAGTAACACTACTATCAGCGCCCGTCTTCCTCTTGAAGATCCATTTATTCTCAATGGCTCACCGATCATCGGGCAAGTCAATCAAAGTCCATACTTTGTTCTCATACATGGATCCCATTTCAGATTTCATGGCCTCAAGCCATTTCACGAAATCTGGGCTCATCATCGCTTTCTCATAGTTCGTAGGTTTGTCATGGTCTAGTAACATGACTTCCAAAAAGGATTACCGTACCACTCTGGTGCGGACCATACTCTGGTTGACCTACGAGGTTCGGTAGTAACTTGATCTGAAGTTTTATGATCACCATCATTAGCTTCCTCACTAATTGGTGTAGGAATCACTGGAACTGATTTTTGTGATGAACTACTTTCCAATTCGGGAGAGGGTACAATTACCTCATCAAGTTCTACATTCCTCTCGTTCACTTCTTTCAAGAGAAACTTCTTCTCTAGAAAGGATCCATTCTTAGCAATGAATATCTTGCCTTCGGATCTATGATAGAAGGTGTACCCAATAGTTCCCTTTGGGTATCCTTTGAAGACGTATTTCTCCGATTTGGGTTCAAACTTATCAGGTTGAAACTTTTTCATATAAGCATCACAGCCCCAAACTTTAAGAAACGACAACTTAGATTTCTTGCTAAACCACAGTTCATATGGTGTCGTCTCAACGGATTTAGATGGTGCCCTATTTAACGTGAATGCAATTGTCTCTAATGCATAACCCCAAAATGATAGTGGTAAATTTGTAAGAGACATCATAAATCGCACCATATCTAATAAAGTACAGTTACGACGCTCGGACACACCATTACGCTGACATTGTTTCAAATGAAGGCCAAACTCGTAACTCAAATATTCGCCTCCGTGATCAGATCGTAGACACTTTATTTTCTTGTTACGATGATTCTCAACTTCACTCTGAAATTCTTTGAACTTTTCAAATGTTTCAGACTTGTGTTTCATTAAGTAGATATACCCGTATTTGCTCAAATCATCTGTGAAGGTCAGAAAATAACTATACCCGCCGCGAGCCTCAACACTCATCGGACCGCATACATCGGTATGTATTATTTCCAATAAGTTAGTGGTTTGCTCCATTGTTCCAGAGAACGGAGTTTTAGTCATCTTGCCCATGAGGCATGGTTCACAAGCATCAAATGATTCGTAATCAAGTGATTCCAAAAGTCCATCCGCATGGAGTTTCTTCATGCGCTTTACACCAATACGACCTAAACGGCAGTGCCACTAGTATGTTGCACTATCATTATCAACTTTGCATCTTTTGGCATCAATATCATAAATATGTGTATCACTACGATCGAGATTCAATAAACCATTCACCTTGGGTGTATGACCACAGAAGGTTTTATTCATGTAAACAGAATAACAATTATTCTTTGACTTAAATGAATAACCGTATTGCAATAAACATGATCCAATCATATTATGCTCAACACAAACACCAAATAACATTTATTTTAGGTTCAACACTAATCTCGAAGGTAAAGGGAGTGTGCGATGGTGATCTTATCAACCTTGGAATCATTTCCAACACACATCGTTACGTTGCCCTCAACTAGTCTTTGTTCATTTTGTAATTCCTGTTTTGAGTTACTAATCATAGCAAATGAACCAGTATCAAATACCCAGGGGCTACTATGAACACTAGTAAAGTACACATCAATAACATGTATATCATATATACTTTTTTTCATTTTGCCATCCTTCTTATCCGCCAAGTATTTGGGGCAGTTCCGCTTCCAGTGACCATTTCCTTTGTAGTAGAAGCACCCAGTTTCAGGCTTGGGTCTAGCTTTGGGCTTCTCCATGGGAGTGGCAACTTGCTTGCCATTTTCTTGAAGTTCCCTTTTTTTCCCTTGCCCTTTTACTTGAAACTAGTGGTCTTGTCAACCATCAACACTTGATGCTTTTCTTGATTTCTACCTTCGCCGATTTCAGCATCGTGAAGAGCTTGGGGAATCGTTTTCGTCATCCTTTGCATATTATAGTCCATCACGAAGTTCCAGTAACTTGGTGATAGTGACTAGAGAACTCTGTTCAATCACTATCTTATCTGGAAGATTAACTCCCACTTGATTCAAGTGATTGTAGTACTCAGACATTCTGAGCACATGCTCATTGGTTGAACTATTCTCCTCCATCTTGTAGGAAAAATACTTGTCAGAGGTCTCATACCTCTTGACTCGGGCATTAGTCTGAAATACTAATTTCAGCTCTTGGAACATCTTATATGCTCCTTGCGGTTCAAAACATTTTTGAAGTCCCGGTTCTAAGCCATAAAGCATGGCGCACTAAACTATCAAGTAGTCATCATACCGAGCTTGCCAAACGTTCATAACGTCTGCATCTGCTCCTGCAATAGGTCCATCACCTAGCAGTGCATCAAGGACATAATTCTTCTGTGCAGCAATGAGGATAATCCTCATATTACGGACCCAGTATGCATCATTGCTACTATCATCTTTCAACTTATTTTTCTGTAGGAACATATCAAAAATAAAACAGGGAAGCTATACGCGAGCTATTGATCTACAACATAGATATGCAAAAACTATCAGGACTAAGTACATGACAAATTAAAGTTCAATTAGTCATATTACTTAAGAACTCCCACTTAGATAGACATCCCTCTAGTCATCTAAATGATCATGTGATCCATATCAACTAAACCATGTCCGATCATCACGTGAGATGGAGTATTTTTTAATGGTGAACATCACTATGTTGATCATATCTACTACTCCCTCCGTTCCTTGATATAAGGTGTATAGATTTTTGAGAAAAAGTCCGAAATATAAGGTGTATTGCGTTACACCACTCGTTTGGATAACTTTTTTTAGGGATTCGATTACATTTCCTTATGTTAGGCAAGCTCCTCTATTTTCTCATGTCAATTAGTCAGGTGTAATCTCTCCCAAAACTTGTGAAATTTTCCCTCCATGTGCATTCTTTAGTTTCCGTGCCAAAAACTATATACCTTATATTTAGGAACGGAGGGAGTATATGATTAACGCTCGACCTTTCGGTCTCAGTGTTCCGAGGCCATATCTGCGTATGCTAGGCTCGTCAAGTTTAACCTGAGTATTCTGCGTGTGCAAAACTGGCTTGCACCCGTTGTACGTGAACGTAGAGCTTATCACACCCGACCATCACGTGGTGTCTCGGCACGACGAACTGTAGCAACGGTGCATACGCAGGGAGAACACTTATACCTTGAAATTTAGTGAGAGATCATCTTATAATGCTACCGCCGTACTAAGCAAAATAAGATGCATAAAAGGATAAACATCACATGCAATAAAAAAAGTGATATGATATGGCCATCATCATCTTGTGCCTTTGATCTCCATCTCCAAAGCACCGTCATGATCACCATCGTCACCAGCTTGACACCTTGATCTCCATCGTAGCATCATTGTCGTCTCGCCAACTATTGCTTCTATGACTATCGCTACCACTTAGTGATAAAGTAAAGCAATTACATGGCGATTGCACTTCATACAATAAAGTGACAACCATATGGATCCTGCCAGTTGCCGATAACTTTTACAAAACATGATCATCTCATACAACAATTTATATATCGTCACGTCTTGACCATATCACATCACAACATTCCCTGCAAAAACAAGTTAGACATCCTCTACTTTGTTGTTGCAAGTTTTACGTGGTTGCTACGGGCTCCTAGTAAGAACTGTTCTTACCTACCATCAAAACCACAACGATTTTTCGTCAAGTGTGCAGTTTTAACCTTCAACAAGGACCGAGCGTAGTCAAACTCGATTCAACTAAAGCTGGAGAAACAAACACCCACTAGCCACCTGTGTGCGAAGCACGTCGGTAGAACCAGTCTCATGAATGCGGTCATGTAATGTCAGTCTGGGCTGCTTCATCCAACAATACCGCCGAATAAAAGTAAGACGTTGCTGGTAAGCAGTATGACTATTATCGCCCACAACTCTTTGTGTCCTATCATGCATATAACATCTACGCATAGACCTGGCTCGGATGCCACCGTTGGGGAATGCAGTATTTCAAAAAATTTACCTACGATCACGCAAGATCTATCTAGGAGATGCATAGAAACGAGAGAGGAGAGTGTGTCTACATACCCTCGTAGACCGAAAGTGGAAGCGTTTAGTAACGTGGTTGATGTAGTCGAACGTCTTCACGATCCAACAAATCCAAGTACCGAACGCATGTCACCTCCGCGATCAGCACACGTTCAGCTCGATGACGTCCCTCGAACTCTTGATCCAGTTGAGGCCGAGGGAGAGTTCCGTCAGCACGACGGCGTGGTGACGGTGATGATGAAGTTATCGACGCAGGACTTCACCTAAGCACTACAACGATATGACCGAGGTGTATAATTGTGGAGGGGGGCACCGCACACGTCTAAAAGATCAACTTGTGTGTCTTTGGGGTGCCCCTGCCTCCGTATATAAAGGAGGGAGAGGGAGAGGCAGCTGGCCCTAGGGGGCGCGCCAAGGTGTGGAGTCCTACTAGGACTCCCTAGTCCTAGTAGGATTCCACCTCCCACACGGAGTAGGAAAGGGGGAAGAGAGAAGGAGAAGGAAAGGGGGGGGGGTGGCCCCCTTCTCCTAGTCCTAATCGGCTTCCTACCCAAGGGGGGGGGGCGCACTAGCCCATTGTGGGCTGGTGTGCTTCCCTCTTATGGCCCATAACTTCTACCGGGGGTTCCGGTAAGCTCCTGGTACTCCGGAAAAATGCCCGAACCACTCGGAACCATTATGATGTCCAAGTTCAACCTTCCAATATATGAATCTTTACCTCTCGACCATTTCGAGACTCCTCTTCATGTCCGTGATCTCATCCCGGACTCCGAACAAGCTTCGGTCATCAAATCACATAACTCATAATACAAATCGTCATCGAACGTTAAGCGTGCGGACCCTACGGGTTCGAGAACTATGTAGACATGATCGAAACATCTCTCCGGTCAATAACCAATAGCGAAATATGGATGCTCATATTGGCTCCCACATATTCTACGAAGATCTTTATCGGTCAAACCACATAACAACATACGTTGTTCCCTTTGTCATCGGTATGTTACTTGCCCGAGATTCAATCGTCGGTATCATCATACCTAGTTCAATATCGTCACCGGCAAGTCTCTTTACTCGTTCCGTAATGTATCATCCCATGACTAACTCATTAGTCACATTGCTTGCAAGGCTCATAGTGATGTGCATTACCGAGAGGGCCCAGAGATACCTTTTCGATACACAGAGTGACAAATCCTAATCTTGATGTATGCCAACTCAACAAACACCATCGGAGACACCTGTAGAGCATCTTTATAATCACCCAGTTACATTGTGACGTTGGATAGCACACAAGGTGTTCCTTCGGTATTCGGGAGTTGCATAATCTCATAGTGTGAGGAATATGTATAAGTCATGAAGAAAGCAATAACAGAAAAACTAAACGATCATTAAGCTAAGCTAACGGATGAGTCTTGTCCATCACATCATTCTCTAATGATGTGATCCCGTTCATCAAATGACAACACATGTCTATGGTGAGGAAACTTAATCATCTTTGATTAATGAGCTAGTCAAGTAGATGCATACTATGGACACTCTGTTTGTCTATGTATTCACACATGTACTAAGTTTTCGGTTGATAAAATTCTAGCATGAATAATAAACATTTATCATGATATAAGGAAATATAAATAATAATTTTATTATTGCCTCTAGGGCATATTTCCTTCAACTTAATCTTTAAGTAATTACCCTAGTGAACCTCTCTAGAGTCACCATGGTATTTACTCTTAAGGATTTGTTTATACGAAACATTTGACTTTATACATTTGATAGCATATATGATGAATTCAATCTCTGAAATATATTGAACTTTATTCATCCACACATGCTCATCAACTATTGATTTCTGCATAGTGTTATGCTATGTGACAGTTCGAGAAAACATTTTCTCATCTTAAACTTCTTCAAAACCTTGCTTAACAAAATTAGATGTTTCAATCTATCTATATAGATTTTCATCCAATAATTCTAAGTCCTTTGTGCGAATATACTTTATATTATTCCCGATCAAGTGATATGTCATATATGTGTAAGATCAGAAATGTCATAGAGCTCCCACTAAACTTCTTTTATCCACAAGCTTCCTGATAAATTCCAAATTCTCCAATTACTTTATTAAATTCCAGCTACTTGACACATTATTTCAAATCATACTCATGGCTTGAAATATTTATATCATTCTGGTATTCCTGACAAAACCTTTTGATTGTAGGTTGCTACTTAACGACCTAGCACGTACCCGCTCATGCGCATGGTCCTCTTTTGGACCAGTCCATTCCTGATTCTTCCCCATGCCTGTTTTGGGAGGGTTCTAGAACCTACCCTTAACCGGCATTTTTTTCCACTGTTTTTTGTTATTTTCCTTTTACGTTTACTTTTTTATTTGTCTTTTGACCTTTATTTTCTATTTTCCTTTTTCTTTTCATTTTACCAACATTTTCAAGCTCTTGAACATTTTTTGAAATTATGAATATTTATTAATTCACAAACATATTTTCGAATTTTGTTTTTCAAATTCATGAACATTTTTAAAAGCATGGACATTTTTGGAATTCGCATTACAAATTCATTTTTTATGAATTCATGAACATATTTTAAAAATCATTAATAATTTTATTTATAATATTTACATTTTTTAAAAAAATTCTGTGCATTGTTTTAAATACTTTAACATGTTTCACATTACTAATTTGTGAATAAGTTTGAAATTATAAACATTTTTTGAATTCACGAACATATTTTATGAAATCATGGACACTTTACAGCTTGCTGTGGGCAAATAGGAGGTCCCCGGGGGGGGGGGGGGGGGGGGGGGAGCTCCTATACGGCGCTGCAGGCGCCGGTTCGCGCTCCTGGCGCCTGCAGCGCCCCGGACTGGGCCGGCCCACGAACCAGGGTGACCACTAGCCAGACGACTTTCTTGCCATTGTTGATTAGCACCAGAGGCGATATCATAATAACAGGGCTCCAGCGCTATTTTATTCATCTATTGTACCACTTAATTTTTTGAATTAATTAGAAAATAGATTGTCATTTTGAAAAAAGTTCATTTATTTTGTAAATAAGTTCATCGCTTGCAAAAAAAAAGTTCATCAAATTTGAAACGAAAGTTCATCGATTTTGAAAAAAGTTCACCTGATTTGAAAAAAAAGTTCATCATATTTTAAAAATAGTTCACCGGATTTGAAAAAAAAAGTTCACCAGATTCGAAAAAAGTTCACCAGGTTTGGAAAAAAGTTTATCAGATTTGAAAAAAATTCATCGATTTTGAACAAAACTTCATCAAATTCAAAAAAGTCACCGAATTCGTAAAAAATAGAATTAGAAAAAAAGTTATGGCGAATTTCAATTTTTCTTTAAAATAAATACTCGCGCATTTAAGAAAAAGAAAAAAAGAAAAGAAAAAGGAAAGCTTCGCGAACAGAAAGGAATACAATGGTGGAAAGAAGAAAGATTGCATGACCCATGGTTGTGTCGTAGTGGTTACTTCGATTTGCTTTCTATGGAGTGGTCTGGGGTTTGAATCTGTTGCACGCTTCTTTTTTTATCCTTTCCAGAAAAGAAAAACGTAGAACGGGCCGGCCCAGCTCGGACTGCTGCAGGCGGCCGTTTGCAGATTGCACTGTAACGGGCTCCTGCAGCGCCAAATAGGAATTGCCCCCCTAGGGTCCCACACTTCCGCCTGGGACGGGTGTCGCACAGGTTAGTCCCCCGACTGGGCCGGGCAACGCAGGCAATCGTGTAGATGTCCAGAACGCTCAACCACACGCATGCAGTCAAAAAAGTCACCGAATTCGTAAAAAATAGAATTAGAAAAAAAGTTATGGCAAATTTCAATTTTTCTTTAAAATAAATACTCGCGCATTTAAGAAAAAGAAAAAAAGAAAAGAAAAAGGAAAGCTTCGCGAACAGAAAGGAATACAATGGTGGAAAGAAGAAAGATTGCATGACCCATGGTTGTGTCGTAGTGGTTACTTCGATTTGCTTTCTATGGAGTGGTCTGGGGTTTGAATCTGTTGCACGCTTCTTTTTTTATCCTTTCCAGAAAAGAAAAACGTAGAACGGGCCGGCCCAGCTCGGACTGCTGCAGGCGGCCGTTTGCAGATTGCACTGTAACGGGCTCCTGCAGCGCCAAATAGGAATTGCCCCCCTAGGGTCCCACACTTCCGCCTGGGACGGGTGTCGCACAGGTTAGTCCCCCGACTGGGCCGGGCAACGCAGGCAATCGTGTAGATGTCCAGAACGCTCAACCACACGCATGCAGTTAAAAAAATCAACAAAAATTGCAGAGTCTTAATCTTAACTAAGATTCGAACTCTCGACCACGCTCATGCGGAGCGACATTGCTAGCCACTAAGGCTAATTCATATCAGTGGCGAAAAGGCAATGTGAATACTTTAGAACTAGCCATATCCGCAGATCGGATTTTTTTCTCTTTTTTTAATCTTTCTTTTAAATTCTGAAAATAATCTTTACAAACTCCGTACGTTCTTGACAAAAACACACGTGTTTAAAAAAATGTTAGCAATTATTCAAATTTTAAAAACAGAAAATATTTCGAAGACGTGGTGAAATTTTGAAAAATATGATCATTGTTTTTAATCCTGATCAACTTTTATAAACACAAAAAGGTTTTTAAGAAATGTGCAAAACAAAATTGAATTCCAATCGAAATATAAAAATAGGAACATATCTGGAAAAAAACATGAACATTTTTTAATATTCCTAACAATTTTTGACAATAACGAACAAGTTTTGACAAAATGAGAGCATTTTTTAAGTCGTGAACACTTTTATAAAACAGGAAAATTTTGAATTTCCGAATAAATTTTGAGAATAGGAATATTTTTTAATTCGTGATTTTTTTAAACGGTAACATTTTTTGAGAATCACGAACAATTTTTAAATATGTGAATTTTTTTAATCTGCCAAAAAATTAAAAAATGAAAACGATTTTGAATTTGTTAACTAATTTTGAACAAGCGGATCATTTTTTGAAAAAAAATGGAAAGGTACATTTTAAGCATACGTGAACAAATTTTGAAACTATGAACAAAATTAGGGGGAAAACGTTATTTGAAATATGCAAATGTTTTTTAATTTGTGAACAAATTTTAAAACAAAAACATTTTTTGAAATGACACATTTTCAAATATGCAAACATTTTTTAAAATCAAAATTATTTTTGAATTTGTGAACTGAAATTTATGACAGCGGTTTTTTGAACATCTGAACATTTTCGGAATTTTCAAGTAGTATTTGAAATTCTGAAAAAAATAGACACAAAAAATCCAGAAGAAATAGGAATTAGAAAAAAATAGGAAAACATTAAGTTAGAGAAAAAAAGGGGGAAAAGGAAACAAAGAAAAAGAAAAATAAATGTAAAAAACGAAAAATAAAAGGCACTGGAAACCGCTTGAGGAACCTTCTAGAAGGTTCTCAAAACCAGTCGCTTGCTCTGCGCGAATCAGCGCCAAGTTGCCGCAATGACTGTCCGTTAGGAAATTCCCTTTCGCGTGCCCCTATTTCGCGACCTGGGCGCGAGGCAGGGTGGGACGATCCCTGTGTTTTTTCCTTGTTTTTCGTTTTTTACTTTTGTTTTTTGTTTCTTGTTTTTTTATTCTGTGTTAAAATAATTCAGGATTATAAAAAGGTTCAAAAATTTCAAGAAAGTGTGAATTGTAAAAATCCATTCTTGAATTGAAAATATTTGCGATTTCAAAAGAATGAGCATATTTTTAATTTTAATGAACATATTTTTTAATTTTTATGAACTATTTTTAATAACGATGACATTTTTTGTATTTGATGAACAAATTTTGAATTCTTGAACATTTTCTGAACTTGATGGAAAAATTATATTCAAGAACAGTTTTCGGAAAAATGGATGAACAGTTTTTGAAAATTATCAACAAAATTCTAATTTATGAACATTTTCTTAGTTATATATTTTTTTAATTCCTATGACAATTTTAAATCCAATGAAATAAAAATTGAATTCGATGAACATTATTTTACATTGATGAATATTTTTTGAATTCGATGAACAATAAATGTTCGCCAATTTGAAAAGAAAATTAACAAAAATGTGAAATGGTAAAGAAGAAAAAGAAAAAAGAAAAAGGAAGACAAAAAAAGAAAAAATAAAAAGGAAGAAAAAACAAAAGGAAAATGGCGCAGGCATACGAGCTGCCAGCGCACTACGGGGTGCACGCCAAGTCGCTCGCGCTGTATAGGATCCCCCGCGGGCGAACCCTATTTGACGCTCGCGTGCGTCCGTCTGCTGCGCTTTCGCTGAAGCGCGCGAGCGAGCAGTGCAACGGGCCGGCCCATTTCGGCCGTTGTAGCAGGGCCAGGCAAACGGTTTTGGGAACCTTCTAGAGGGTTTCCTAAACCGGTTTTTTCATGTTGTATCTTTTACTTTGTTTTTTTTTCTGTTTCTGTTTCTATTTCTTTTATTTTCCTTTTATTTTTGTTTATTCTTTTGTTTATTCTTTGTTGATAGAAAAGATTGTATGTCATCGCAAAAAAGAGAGATAGAAAGACTGTATGGAAACCTCCTATAGTATAATCAGTGCAACAAACCCAAATTGCAAGTACCATGCCTTGAACCTGGGTGGGTGGGAAGACATTAACCCCTCCCCACCACTAGGCTATGCCTTAGTCTGCAATTTTTTTATTCTTTGTTCCGAAACATGTTCGAAATTTCAAATTTTGTTCATGATTTTAAAACTTGTACACAGTTTGAAAAAAGTTAGTTTTCTAAAAAAATCGCAATTATTCAGCGTGTATTACAAAATGTACAATGTATATTTAAAAATTGTTCATCATATATCACAAAAATGTTCAATATCTATTTAAATATTGTTCAGCTTATATCACAAAAATGTTCAATGAGTAGTTCAAAAATGTTCATCGTATATTTACAAAACATAAATGTATATTTAATATAATAGTCAGCGTATTTCACAAAAATATTCAATTTGTATTTCAAAACATAAATGTATATTTAATATAATATTCAGCATATATAATGTTCAGCATGTATCCAATATTGTTCAATGTCTATTTAGAAATTGTCCATGGTATATTTACAAAAATGTTCAATGGTTGATTATTTTTTTCCTGGATCTGCCACCACATGGAGTTCAAATAAGATTGCGCGACCTACTAAGCACGAACACTTAGCAGCTCAACAGGTGAAAAACGCTTCCTCACCGATGCCAGGTTACGAGTTCGAATCCTGGATAGAGCGTTTTTCTTCTTTTTATCTTTAGTAGCGGCTTCCCTATGACACCATCAAATGGGCCAGCCCACTCAGATCGCCCCTGCGCGAAAGCTCGTCTTTTTAACGCTAGTGAGCGTCAGCTAGGGACCTTCTCGCCTAGCACCCGCTCCTTGTCCATGGGCTTGCCGTCGACACACCATGGGCCTTGTGCTCGTTGGCCGCTAGGTGCACGCGGTCTGAGAACATACGCGCGCCACCGTCTATGGAGCTATCAACTGCAGGTAAAGAAGTGCTCGTCAAAGTAGTGGCTCAGGCCGTGCCAGTGTATTCAATGTCATGTTTTAGGCTACCGAGAGGGTTATGCAAGCACCTCAACACGCTGATACGAAATTCAGGTCGGGCAGCAAAAATGGTTAAAGAAAACCCCATTGGGTGTCAAGGAAAGAGATGATGAAACCAAAAGGCATGGGGGGTCTAGGCTTTAAAGACATTGAGCTTTTTAACTTGTCACTACTAGCCAGACAAGCATGGCGCTTGCTGCAGAACCCGGAGTCCCTTAGTGCCCGTATCTTGAGGGGGGGTTTACTACCCAGGGCAAACAATTTTGAATGCAAACTTGGGATCCCACCCAAGTCAAATCTGGAGAGCAATTGTTGATGAAAGAGATATTCTTAATCAAGGCTTGATAAAGAGAATTGGTAATGGGGAAGACACACTGATTTGGTCAGAAAATTGGCTGCCAAGAGATGAGATGTTGAGACCGTACGGGTGTTTGACGTAGGACCCACCTCAATGCGTTGCCGAGCTGATAGACCCAACGACGGCGACCTGGGACATGCAGAAGGCCCACCAAGTTTTCCTTCCTTTCGACGCGAAGGTGATAGCAGGAATACTGATGTGTACTAGCAATGTTCTAGATTTTTGGTGCTGGCATTTTAAGAAGAATGGTCAATTCTCAGTAAAATCTCCTTACAACATGTTGGTGGCAACGGAGCAGAGAAGGGAAGCATGGTTAGATGGTTCAACGACCACATCTAGCGAAAGGGGAGAGGAGAAGCATTGGAAATCTTTGTGGAATACAAAAGTTCCAGCCAAGTTAAGGATGTTCTTATGGAGACTATCAAAACAATCGCTACCGACGGAAGAAGTATGTGCTACCCGACATATGCCAACTACCTCAGCTTGCGGTATTTGTGGTGCTCCGGATTCATGGCGGCACTCCCTGATAGAGTGTACTATGTCTAGATGCACTTGAGCCTTGGCAGAGGAAGAGCTAGGGAAAGCTTTGGTTTCCAACACAGAATGACATGCGAAGCATTAGCTATTCTCACTGATTGATACATTATCACATGGGCACTTCGTGAAGCTCGCCGTGATGCTTGGGTAATATGGACAACAAGGAGGAAAGCCATTCATGAGGGAGTCTTTCAGAGTCCACAAGCTATGCATTCTTTCATCTCAAGATACTTAGCTGAATTGGAGATTGTCAATGAGAAGGACTTGAAGGTTGCAGCAGCCCCAGCGGCAAGAAACACAACCGATAGGCGCCCCCGAGAACCACCGTTAAATCATGCAAAAATCAATGTCGATGCGGCAGTGAGAGTAGGAAGGGGCGGCTCGACTGCGGTGGTTTGCCGAGATACAAATGGAAATTACTTGGGGAGTTCAGCAATTGTGGTACAAGGAGTGGACGACTCTACTATCCTGGAGACAATGGCTTGCAGAGAAGCACTTTGTGCAGCCAAGGACCTGCTTCTCCAGCAGTTTGTGATGGCATCAGATGCTAAACAGGTGATCGCTGATATACACCAGGGAAGCAAATGAAAACAAGCGGCAATCATCAAAGGAATTGTAGCTAGAAGAACTTCCTTTTCTTGTAATTTTATTTATGAAGGTAGGAACAATAATGTAGAGGCTCATAAGTTAGCCAGGTTTGCTTTGAATTTAGCTCCGGGACGTCATGTGTGGTTTGGCCAACCTTATGACATATGTGTTATTCCACATTATGTGGATTTCGATCAATAAAGAGTGGGCTGTTACTAAAAAAAACCTAACGCTCGACCGATCGATCCAATCGATCGCTGCACATCCCGCTTGCCTCAGGCACACGCACGCGCCTTCCGCTGATCCGACGCTTGTGGCAACTTGCCGATTGCACTGTTCTCACCATCGATTGCTTTAGACGGACTTGCTTATAGACATCCGATCAGTTTCCATACCGATCGGTCCTCGCCTCGTCCACACCGATTCCATTGATGCTTCTAATTGCTCCGACCGCCGCTTCCTGTGTTGATACTCGATCATCATGATGAACAAAATCAGCATACCAGATCAGCCTCATCAACTCGACCGCCTCCCAGACCTCACAATCTTGATCATGATACCACTTCTTAGAATTAATCCGAGGCACATAGTCAAACATCCGAAGACCAAGCAATCACAAGTGGCACGGCACCAAAATTTGTTAAGGAGGTTGACCAACAAGAGTACTTGCTCGGGCCATGACTACGGGCGCTCCTCGTGACACCGTGATACTACCGCACACCGGCCATCCGGGCGCCGGCACATGCCGCCGACTCCCCCTGTGTCCATGTGCTATTATGTTGGCATGGGTTACATAACGTGTCTAGCCCCTCGTTATACAAGAGGCCTAGCACACAAGTGTCCTATTAGGACACGATTTAATATGCTGTCTAAACACAATACAACTAAGAATACAATTGTAACCTACCTTTCGACAAAACTCTAACATAAATACCTCCACAAGTAACTAATTTAAGATGGTGCAACCATTATAATGTGTTCAGGCAGCGCTCCAAGGGTCATCATAGATTTTTAACTACATCAAATTTCGACATTATTATATCATGCATTGTTTTGTTTATGTTGGGAATGTTTTGTGTTGTTATTTCCAATTCAGTATGTAGTACTTATCTAAGACTGCCATGCGTACTGCAAATGTAGAATCTTTGTGGTTAGACTTAGTTTAAATACATTGCAACCATCAGGACTGTTGATTAGTTACAAATTGCATATACTGAAAAATGGTTCCACTATAACCCAGTATAAAATAGTGGACAATTACCATATTATAGTTGTAGCTGTCAACTGATACTAGGTTGAAACAATTAACACTATGATGGTTAAACTTCAAATTTTGGGTACTACCCTGAACAAGTTATACAAGAAATATTGCACATGTGTGAGTAATTTAAATATTGCACTACCATCCCACATATTTTTGGAATATTGCAACTATCAATCGACACTCCCTTAGTTCCTAAATATATGCCTTTTTAGAGATTCCAATATAGATTACATACAGAGCAAAAATGAGTGAATCTACACTCTAAATTAGGTCTATATACATTCGCATGTAGTCCATATTGAAATCTCTAGAAAGAGTTATATTTTGAAATGGAGGGAGTAATAGGAATACCATTTCGGTCAACACACAGTGGAGTTATCACCAACTATAAAATTGGGTAGTACCAAAATTTGCATGTGTTGTAAGCTAGCTGCCATGATGATTTTTCATCCTAGGACTCCTTGTCCCTGATCTAGGAGCGGGAGTGGCTCATCTACCTTACCCTTGATGAGTTTGGGGGCACCATCTCCCTCTGTCAGTGGCCCCTGGGACGATGGGCATGGAACCCCTGGTGGTGGAAGGGTTAAGAATATTTTTTTGGTTATCTACGTTCGGTGGTGGAGAGACAATCATGTCATCTTCGGCGTGGAATAAAGTCTCCCCGCCCCGCCCTCATTCCGGTGATGCTTCTTCATATTGCCGGGAGGCACATGGAAGATCATGTGTTCCCAAATTTGATTCTTCGGGGTTTAAAGTTTTCTTTTGTGGGTTCGTATCCGCCGCACTATCCTCCGGAGCGGTAACATGGTTGTACGTCCTGTTCCTCTGGCCCCTGTTTTGATCGACGATGGTTGACCAACCCTAGTCTCATACGGGAGCACATGAGATTTGTGTTCCCCAACTTTGTCTGGTCAGGATTTGGGGCGTTCTAGGTGTGCTCTCCGGCGTTCTTCTTTCGGCGTGATTTGCTACGCTATCGCATCCATTGGCGTCTTCTCGTCTGCATCAACAACTTCTCAGCCGCTACTTGTACAAACTTCTAGATTTAAATAAGTTTACGCCCTTGAGGCGGAGGCCGAGAGGCGACAATGAGTTCCGCTCACAGGGCACCACGAGCGGATGCGAGAAGACTTCGGCACCCCAAAAAGTTTGGTTGTATTTTTCAACTTTTATAAGGGTGCATTTGTAAGGTTATGTGCTATTTAATATATGGCATTTGGCCTTTTCTATTAAAAATGCCCTTCATAGTTTTTTTTTCCGAAAGGGGGATCTAGGATCGGAGAAGATAGGTCTAGAGGGGGGGGGGGGGGTGAATAGACTCTTAACCAACCAAAGGTGTAGTTTTAGTTCTCTTGAAACTTAGGAAGATTTTAGCACTAGTTAAGATATCACCAAGACTTCCTACACATAGGGCGGCGGAAATATTAAAACATGCAATCATGTGAAAAGTAAGGCGTAGATATGGAAGATCAAACGCAATGAAGACACGACCATGTTTGGCGTGTTTCCGACAAGTGGTGCTATCGTACGCCCAACACTCAGTCACTCCCTTACAGATATGGCTATGGTAGG
Source organism: Triticum monococcum (assembly GCA_034509565.1). Classification (NCBI taxonomy): domain Eukaryota; kingdom Viridiplantae; phylum Streptophyta; class Magnoliopsida; order Poales; family Poaceae; genus Triticum; species Triticum monococcum. Next base: position 486,270,572 of record CM067843.1, read on the forward strand.
AGAAGGATTTGAGTGGAAAGCAACCTGGGGAATGATGGCAGCTGGAACTACGTCGGTATTTCCCTGGAGAGGGAGGGATGATGCAGCATAGCGGCGGTAGGTATTTCCCTCAGTTATGAAACCAAGGTTATCGAACCAGTAGGAGAACCAAGCAACATAACGTAAACAGCCCCTGCACACAAATAACAACACCTCGCAACCTGACCTGTTAAAGGGGTTGTCAATCCCTTTCGGATAACGGCGCCAGAAATTGGTGCGTGACGGTAAAAAGGTTGTAATAGATTGGATAAATAGATTGCAAATAAAATAAAGTGCAGCAAAGTATTTTTGGTTTAATAGATCTAAAAATAAAATCAAGGAAAAAGTAGATCATAAAGGCAAATATATGAGAAATAAGACCCGGGGGCCGTAGGTTTCACTAGTGGCTTCTCTCGAGAAAAATAGCAAACAGTGGGTAAACAAATTACTGTTGGGAAATTAATAGAACTTCAAATAATTATGACGATATCCAGGCAATGATACATAGGCATCACGTCGAAGATTAGTAGACCGACTCTTGCCTGCATCTACTACTATTACTCCACACATCGACCGCTATCTAGCATGCATCTAGTGTATTAAGTTCATGGAAAAACGGAGTAATGCAATAAGAACAATGACATGATGTAGACAAGATCCATTTATCTATATGGCGGTACATATAGATCTCATCTTTTTATCGTTAGTAGCAACGATACATACGTGTCGGTTCCCTTTCTGTCACTGAGATCAAGCACCGTAAGATCGAACCCACTACCGGGTACCTCTTCCCATTGCAATATAAATAGATCGAATTGGCCAGACAAAACTCAAATATCAGAGAAGAAATATAAGGCTATAAGAGATCACGCATAAAAGAGATCAAAGAAACTCAAATACTTTCATGGATATAAAAACATAGAACTGATCATAAACTCGAAGTTCATTGATCCCAACAAACACGCCGCAAAAGAGTTACATCATATGGATCTCCAAGAGACCATTGTATTGAGAATCAAGAGAGAGAGAGAGATGAAGCCATCTAGCTACTAACTACAGACCCCGTAGGTCTACAAAGAATTACTCACGCATCATCGGAGAGGCACCAATGGAAGTGGTGAACCCCTCCGTGATGGTGTTTAGATTGGATCTGGTGTTTCTGGACTCTGCGACGGCTGGATGAATATTTCGTCGACTCCCCTAGGGTTTTGGGAATATTTGGGTATTTATAGAGCAAAGAGGCGGTCCGGGGGCACCCGAGGTGGGAACAACCCACCGGGGCGCGCCAGGGCCTCCTGGCGCGCCCTGGTGGGTTGTGCCCTCCTCGGGGCACCCCCTAGGTGCAACCAGGGCCCATCCGCTTCCTTTTGGCCCATAAAAATCATCGTAAAGTTTCGTGCCATTTGGACTCCGTTTGATATTGATTTCCCGCGATGTAAAAAACATGGAAAAACAGGAACTGTCGCCGGGCACTATGTCAATAGGTTAGTACCAAAAAATGACTATAAAATGATTATAAAACATCCAAGATTGATAATAAAACAACATGGAACAATCAAAAATTATAGATACGTTGGAGACGTATCAGGGAAGGCTAGAAATCAAGGTTAAAATGGTAGGAATGGAATCTCTTGATCTCAACACACGAGTAGGTGGTTCTCTCTCAGAAAATGAATAGTGGAAGTTGTGTTTTGTTCTGATGGATCTCTTCGAGAGTAAGTGGGGGTGGAGGGGTATATATAGGCTTCACCCAAAAATCCAACCATTACAACCTTTTGACCCAACTCAGTGACACCGGACCAGAACTCGTTGAGACCGATTAGTGTAAAAGATTCGAACGTTGGAGGTCTTGGTGAGACCGAAGCGGAACATCTCGGGGTGACCAAAGTGCAATGGCTAGGGAAGGACCTCATTTAGTTAGTTTCGATCGTTTCATCTCGATAATTACGAAATGAAGCAACTTCACCTCAGAAACTTGGTTACGCCATCTTGGTGAGACCGAGATCCATATCGGTAGAACATAAATGTTAGGGTTTGGCTCTGGCAGTGTATGTGGTCATCTTGGTGAGTCCGGGATAGAGAATTTTGGTGAGACCGAGATGAACTTTAGGGTTTGGAAAGATGTCATGTGGAGAAAGTGGTTTAGGGTTTTGGAGCAATATCTCTAAGCACTTGAGCAACAAACTCGTCATCAGTACCTCATCCCCTTTTAATAGTTTTGGTTTTCCTATAGGAATGAATGTGATCTTGGATCACTTAACCAAAACTGAAGAGTCTTGAAGCTTTCCAATCCTTGTCTTTGCATTTTGAAGGGGTCCACATCCTCATGTCCTTGCCATGCCACTATTAAACTTATCTGAAATGCACTAGATAAAGTTGTTAGTCCAACAATATGTATGTTGACATGAATTACTAAAACCGCCAAGGGAGCAAATGTACTTTCAATCTCCCCCTTTTTAGTAATTGATGGCAACATACATGAAAGCTTCAAATAAAGATTTAACAAAATGTTGTATGAAAGCTTTGAAGGAAACATGTAACATGCATATGCTCCTCCTACAAGTGTGCAACTGTTAAATGATGATAGTCAATAGAGAGTAGATGCAGAATGGAAGGGATTGCAGTGTGTTACATGTATCTTGGCTATATGCGTCAGAGCAACATGATGAAAGGGAATATCCTCATGTCCATGGTTCTTTCTTGCATACAATATGTGCAACAAGCAAGAGATCATCATGCACATGAGTGTGATGCATATACTTACCATGAGGTGCTTGATCTAGTTCCTGAAGAAATACACTTGAGAAAACAGGGTTAGATAACACAAGATAATTTCTCCAAGGAAAATTCACAAGATCATCAAGACTACCAAGATTGGGATGACATGTAGAAGAAAGTATCACTGGGTGAGTACTTCTTTTAGGTGCAATCATGTCCCCAACAGATCAAATAAGATTTGCAACAAGCTTTCAAAGATTTTCCCCCTAACATGAACTTACTCTCCCCCTGAATCTAACATTGGATGTCAGGAGTAGGTAGGGTAAGACAAAATTAGAGCAATAGATAGAGCAAATAAAGCAACTAGGAACCATGTTTTGTCCCCTCTTAGAAACATGTAGAATTCTCCCCTTTTATAAAATGCATCTCTCTCCCTTAGAATTCTCCCCTTTTGATATTGTATAAGGCTTTGATGTGCATTTCTCTCCCATTTGACATCAATTTCCAAGAAGGGTCTAGCTTCAAGGTTATTGGCTAAGTGGGTGTGGTCCTCGAGAGGCACAACTAGCTATGTTTTAGTGTCAGATGCAAGCAGAGGGAAATAATCATTGAGTGGGGCTGGCAAAAGAAAGAGAAATGATTTGACAAAATGTTCTTTCAGCAGCGAAGTTGGTGACTCTGAGTTGTATTGTTCAGTGAGTCTGAGATGGGTACATCACTGAACGATCACATCGATGGATCCGAATTCGCCTGTTGTACCGATGAACTAATATGTAGTGTTAACCGCATTTTGGTGTGTACAAGGTGTTTCAAGTGGTGGGACCAAGTTCAATGCAGAGAGAAAATTTGTCTACTCAACTCACTAGGCAAAGGACTCTCACAAAGATATTCAAGGAATTCGAATAGGATTTGCAATGGATTGACTGGAAGTAAAGAAACTAACACAAGAAAGAAAGAGAAAGACATCTAGATGAAGTTTTTTGAAAAGGGAAACAAAACAACCAAATGCAACAAGAAAAAGAAACTAGAAGAGATACTAGGAACTTCATCTAGAAGAGGGTCGGCGACTCGGTCACCTATGTTAGAGTATATTGACTTAGGAGTCATGTGGGAACACTTGACATAGGACATACTCATCATTAAGCTCAAAATGGGGTCACCATTTTTCATTTAAGCATGCTAATGTATTCACATATTGTTGAGATGCTTTGGCTCATGTCTTTGAGTAAAGCTTCTCTAAGATGTGAGAACTTATATTGGGTTTCGGTGTTGATATGCATGATGTAGTTGAACTTGTTATGGGCGTCATTGAGTGAAGTCGAGAGCTACCCTTTTTCGTCCGTAGTTCATCTTCCTACATGGGTTAGACTTTCAAGTAACATGTGTATCCAAAATGAGAAGAATGAAGCATAAAGTCATATATTTTCAAAGGATATGTTTGTGTTGTCTTGTTCCTTGGGCACACCAAAGATCTAGATACTTGGTCCAACCTTGTTTGCCCAAAATGGGAGTTTGCGAGAAAACTTATGGAATGGTGTATATCCAAGTACCTAAAAGGGGTTATATGCAATACAAGGGAGTAATGTATCCAAGATGTGATAATATAATCATAAAAGAATTATCAAGGATTAGTCATAGAATCTCATGCCCTTGCATGCATTCAAGTGAGTTTCTAGTTCACATTGGAAGCGTCAATGACATTCAACTCACTTCTCAAGTGACAAAATATCTTCTAATCAAGAGGTTTAGTGAAGATATCCACCAATTGTTTGTCGGTACAAACATGCTTGAGGTCAATGTCACCTTTACCAACATGATCTCGAATCAAATGGTGATGAACCTCAATATGCTTAATTCAAGGATGTTGCATGGGATTGTGTGCAATCTTAATAGCACTCTCATTGTCGCAAAGCAATGGAACGTGTTTCACATGTATCCCATAATCCTTAAGAGTTTGGGTCATCCACAGTAATTGAGCACAACGTGATCCGGCGACAATGTATTCCGCTTCGGCGGTGGATAAGGATACCGAATTTTGTTTCTTGGAGGACCAAGAGACAAGGGATCTAGCATAATGTTTGAGAGTTTGTGTCACATGTATCCCATAATCTTTAAGAGTTTGTGTCATCCATAGTAATTGAGCACAACACGATTCGGCTGCAATGTATTCCGCTTCGGCGGTGGATAGAGATACCGAATTTTGTTTCTTGGAGGACCAAGACACAAGAGATCTACCAAGAAATTGACATGTACCTGAAGTGGTTTTTCTATCAACCCTGTCTCCTGTATAGCCCGAATCAAAATAGCCAACAAGTTTGAAAGAAGATCTTTTGGGATACCAAATGCCAAAGTTCGGTGTATGTATCAAATATCTTACAATTCTTTTCATGGCCTTAAGATGACACTCTTTTGGTGCCGCTTGATATCATGCACACACTTTGCATAATGTCGGGACGGGAGGCACATAGATATAGCAATGAACAAATCGTGGAATGATAAAACTATTGATCGACAACTTTGCAATCCTTTGTCAAGTCAAGATGTCCGGTGGTAGGCATGGGAGTTTTCATGCCTTTGCTTTCTTGCATGTTGAACTTCATGAATAAGTCCTTGGTATACTTTTGTTTGTGAAACAAAGGTATCATCTCTAGTTTGCTTGATTTGCAAGCCAAGGAAGAATTTGAGTTCACACATCATGGACATCTCATACTTTTCCGACATCAACCTTCCAAAATTTTCACTAAAGAGAGAGTCAGTAGAACCAAATATGATATCACAAACATATATTTGGCATACAAATAGTTCACCATTAACTCTCTTAGTAAACAAGGTTGTATCAATTTTACCAATCTCAAAGCCTTTTTCAAGAAGGAACTTTGTCAAGCATTTGTACTAAGCTCTAGGAGCTTGTTTGAGACCATAGAGAGCTTTATGAAGTTTATAGACATGGTTTGGTTTCTTGGGATTTAAAAAACCGGGAGGTTGTTTAACATAAACTTTCTCCTCAATTTAACCATTTAGGAAAGCACTTTTAATGTCCACTGATAGAGGGTGATATCATGGTGATTGGCATAAACAAGTAAAATGGGACTGGACTCAAGTCTAGCAATGGGGGCATAGGTCACACCATAGTCCATACCTTCGACTTGTGTGTAGGCTTGAGCTACGAGACGAGGCTTGTTGCGTATAACTTGTCCATCTTTATGTCGCTTGTTACGTGATTGCGGCTTGAACTACGTCGGTATTTCCCCAAAGAGGAAGGGATTATGCAACACAACGACGGTAGGTATTTCCCTCAGTGATGATACCAAGGTTATCGAACCAGTAGGAGAATCATGCAACACTACGTAAATAGTACCTACACACAAAGAACAAATACTTGCAACCCGACGTGTTAAAGGGGTTGTCAATCCCTTTCGGGTAACAGTGCCAGAAATTGTCAAGTTGACGGGAGAAAAATATGATAGATTGGATAAATAGATCTCGAATAAATGCAAAATAAAATAAAGGGCAGCAAGGTATTTTTGGGTTTTTAGAAATATAGATCTGAAAATAAAAGCGAATAAAAATAGATCTTGAAGGAAAATATGATAAAGAAGAGACCCCGGGGCCGTAGATTTCACTAGTGGCTTCTCTCAAGAAAAATAGCATACGGTGGGTAAAAAAATTACAATTGGGGAATTGATAGAACTTCAAATAATCATGATGATATCCAGGCAATGATCATTATATAGGCATCACGTCCAAGATTAGTAGACCGGCTCCTGCCTGCATCTACTACTATTACTCCACACATCGACCGCTATCCAGCATGCATCTAGTGTATTAAGTTCATGGAGAAATGAAGTAATGTAATAAGAACGATGACATGATGTAGACAAGATCTATTCATGCCAGAATTAGACCCCATCTTGTTATCCTTAATGGCAATGATACATACGTGTCGTTTCCCCTTTTGTCACTGGGATCAAGCACCGTAAGATCGAACCCATCACAAAGCACCTCTTCCCATGGCAAGAAAAATCGATCTAGTCGGCCTAACTAAACCAAAGATTCGAAGAAGAAATACGAGGCTATAAGTAATCATGCATATAAGAGATCAAAAGACTCAAATAACTTTCATGGATAAAAACATAGATCTGATCATAAACTCAAAGTTCATCGGATCCAAACAGACACATCGCAAACAGAGTTACATCAAATAGTTCTCCAAGAGACCATTGTATTGAGAATCAGAAGAGAGAGAGAGAGAGAGAGAGAGAGAGAGAGAGAGAGAGAGGAAGCCATCTAGCTACTAACTACGGACCTGTAGGTCTATAATGAACTACTCACACATCATCGGAGAGGCACCAATGAGGATGATGAACCCCTCCGTGATGGTGTCTAGATTGGATCTGGTGGTTCTGGAACTTGCGGCGGCTGGAATTGATTTTCATCGACTCCCCTAGGGGTTCTGGAATATTGGGGTATTTATAGAGCAAAGAGGTGGTGTGGGAGGCCACCGAGGTGGGCACAACCCACCAGGGCCCAGGCACGCCCAGGTGGGTTGTGCCCCCTTGGGGAACCCCTCTGGTACTTCTTTAGCCCATCCTATGCCTTTTGGCCCAAAAAAATTCTACAAAAAGTTTCACTGCATTTGGACTCCATTTGGTATTGATTTTCTGCAAAGTAAATAACAAGCAAAAATAGCAACTGGAACTGGGCACTATGTCAATAGGTTAGTCCCAAAAAATAATATACTATTGCTATAAAATGATTTTAAAACATCCAAGAATGATAATATAATAGCATGGAACAATCAAAAATCGTAGATACGTTGGAGACGTATCACCATCCCCAAGCTTAATTCCTGCTCGTCCTTGAGTAGGCAAATGATAAAAACAGAATTTTTGATGTGGAATGCTGCCTAACATGTTCATCACATATTGTCGTGGTAATCTCATGTCAGATGCCAGGGAGTGGCTTATCGTGGGTGGATCCATGAGGACGTCGTCAGGTTCCGGAAGCATGTTCAGGGCTCTCTGGAGAGATAACACCCCTACTCCTATTGTGATGACTAAGATCAAAGGTGTACAAGGTTGCTCCTTGAGCTGTGCTGCTAGAGGAGGAAGAAGGGCAGAGCTTGTACCTTGCTTCTCCTAGCTATGATGTGTGTGTGGAATGAGAGCCAAACCCTTTGCATGGGTGAGCCCTGGTGGGGGGGGGAGGGTTATAGGCCACCCAGGGGTACAATGGTAACACAGTCAGGTGTAGGACCCGAACGTGAGTGTCTAAGGTCGCAGGGTCTTCGCCAGCTGCTGCCCGACTCTGGAGGGCCTCACCGGCTACCGAGAATCCGGCCGACAGGTAGGCCCCGCCGCCTGCAGGCCACGCTGATTGCCTTTTCCTGTAGCTTCGTACTTGCTGGCGGAGGCCGCGTCAGGAGTCATATGGCTACAGTCCGACGTCAGATGGGTTGGTGGCCGCTTGGTCAGCACACACTGTAGCCACACTCCATCTCGTCGGAGCACGTGAGTGCAGACTCCGAGGGGAGGGAAGGGCTGGCTGCTGGATGCCGGCCCACCCCTATGGGTGCACTATCTTGTGGGAACTCGCACACAGGTAGGGCCCGCGGCCTGCAGGCCGTACTGATTTTCCTTAGCGGTAGCATGGCCCTTGCTGACGAGGGCCATGTCATGAGCCGCATGGCTATAGTCCCGCGTCTGGCAGGTAGGTGGTCGCTTGGTCAGCTCATACTGTAGCCACGCTCTTCCGGGATTCGGGGGAGCAGGTGGCCCTGTAGCCATGCCCATCTTCTTAGAGCAGGTGAGTGCAGACTCCGAGGGAAAGGAGGGGCTGGCCGCGTGGTCCGGACCGCCTTCTAAGGGGACGTCGTCTTCTGGAAGGTGGCCCCTTGGTCAATAGGCTTGTGGGGCTATGCTAGCCCCAATGTCTTGAAATGTTAAGGGGTACGGATGAGGCTACCTGGGGTCTATCCCCCCGACAGTACTCCCCAAAGCTGGTGAGGTGCCACGGCTCAATGCCAGAGTGCCTCAGCAGTTTCCTCCTCTTAGAGATCCTGTGCCTTTGCTTCATCCGGCTTGAAGAATCCGTCTGCCAGGAGCCGGCCGAGGCAGAGCCGGCCGCCTAGTGGATTCGAACCGCCGTGGCGGGCACTGGGCTGCCGCCGCCGGGTGGCGCGCTTGCCGCCCGTTGCATGCTTGCCACGCGTCGCCGGCAGGCCTGGCCGGCCTGCCAGCCCACGCACGCAACGGGACGTTGCCGCAGGCCTAGGCCCACCACTACAGGGCCTCGGCACATGCGCGGATCCGCTGCGGCCGAGGTGGGCGGTTGCCCTTCTAGGGAAAAGCAATGGCACGCATTTAAGGCGTGTGATTTACGGGGTCGTGCGGGGCGTGGGTGTAGTTAATCCCACGCCCCCCATGATGCGTCGCCTCGGCTCCGCTGTTCTGGCTGCATAAATAGGGGAGGTGGGGGCGGCCAGATGCACACGCGCCCCCTCCCTTCACTTCTTCTTCCTTGCTTCTTGCTCCTTGCTCCCTCGCCAGCGCTGCGCCATCGCACGCTGCCGAAGCACTGTCGCCGCCCCGTCGCCATTGAAACGCTTCGATCGCCCCGTCGCCGTCGAAGCGTTGTTGCGACTCCACCGCCGCCCAACCTCACCACACCACCGCCCAGCCACCGCAACCGAGACATGGCGCGAGGCGACTGGATAGCTCCAACATCCATGAGGGGCACATCGAGTTCCTCCGCGTGACGCGGAGGCTTCCCATCGTGGCGATGGTGGGGACGCGCCTTCCCGAAGCGAGGGAGATCTCGCTGGCGCCGAGGGACGGTGAGTTCATTGTCTTTCGGAGCCACTTCCTCAGAGGATTCGGCCTGCCGGCGAGCGGCTTCCTCCACTCCTTCCTGAACTTCTATCACCTCCAACCTCACCACCTCACTCCAAATATGGTGGTGTTGCCCTCCGCCTCCGTGACTTTCTGCGAGGGCTATCTCGGCGTCCTGCCCACAGTCGAGTTGTGGGGCAGGTTCTTCTACCTCAAGCTGGGCACCCAGGCCAAGGGCGAGCCGGCCCAGTGCGGCGCCTGCGTAGCCGTGCGACGCACCGGCTCCGAGACCCGCTTTCCGGCTATCACCGTGCTGGAGTCGGCAAAGTTGTGGCAGAAGTCTTACTTCTATGTCCACAACCTCCACCCGACGCGCAACTACATCAACCTGCTGGCTTACATAGTCGGCCGACCTCCCGAGCCACGGAACAACTGGGGCTAGCAGCCGAAGCCTGTGCCGGCTGCAATCACCAATGTCCTCATCTGGCTTCAGGAGATGACGGACTTGGAGGGCCTCAAGCCATCGGACTTGCTGGTCGCCTTCGTCCAGCTCCGGGTGTCGCCCCTCCAAGCCCGACCTCATCTGATCCGCGACATGAGCAGTAGCCGAGACCCATGCAGGATGTCGACTAAGGAGCTGCCGACTGTGGAGGTGGTCCGCCATGTCAATTACTTCTTCGGTAGCCAGCTCAGTGAGACCGACTGGAGCTTCGGCAAGGAGCCATATAGCCGCGCCAATCCGCCGCCACCGGTTAGTATCTAGTTCCCCTTATTTGCTAATGCCATGCTCTTCATTCGTCCTACCCACCCGGACGTGGTGTAGCGCTTCCCTGGCCAGGTAGCAGCCAGAACGCCGGCTCCAGGCCACCAGTGGATGGCGGACCACGAGGAGAGCAACATGGGCGACCCCGAGCTGGGGGCGGGCGCATTGGATGACAAGGGCAACAATGACTCCACTTGAGGAGGCGGCAATGTCCGGGACTGGCCGGGTGATGATGAAGACAGCGATGGACAATGCCGCCCCGAAGGCGCCGACAGGGCAGGTGCTGGCTCCTCGATGACGTGGCCGACAGGCGGAGCGCCGACTGGTGCCCCCAGCGCGCCTAAGCACCGTGCCGAGGGGATGTTTGGCAGCAAGCCACCCAAGAAGGCCAAGCCGTTAGTTGCGACCAAGCGGCAAGAGGCCGCAAAGGCGGCCGTCACCCGGAGGACCCCAAAGGAGCGTCCGATGGTATCCCGGTAAGTGCTTTGACTGCTCTAGCTTGGTTGTTTCTTTCTTATTTTTGCTTGCTTCACCGCGCATGGCTCCCCTTTCCATATCGTAGGCTCCGTCCGCCTCGCTGATCGGGCTAGAGGGCGGCTATGAGGAGGCCCGCCGCATGGACCCGGCCGCCGCCCTTCGGGAGATGACGGAGAGGAACGTGCAGGAGGCATGGGAGGAGCAGGAGGCCGCGGCTCGAGCGGAGGCCGAGGCAGCGACCGTGGCGTAGGCGGAGGTTGAGGCGGTGACCAAGGCGCAAGCGCAGGCCAATGCTAAAACAACTGAGGACCCGGCCCACAGCGTGGCCCCAGAGGCCAACGATCTGGAGCAGTTGGAGCCACCGGTGGTGGAGATCAAGGCGCCGACTAGAGCGGCCGGAGCCGACTAGACAGCCTAGAGCTAGGGGCGACCGACCCCGATGTCCCAGAGGTGGAGGTGGTTCAGCGTGCGCCGGGTGCTGACGAGCGGGGAGGCGACCAAACCGAAGGGGCCTTTGGCCGGTGCTGGGCTGGCGACGAGCCAAGCCCTGACGACACGTGCCTCTGCGCGCTTGCGCCCGTCGCGGGTGGCTTCCGCACCAAGGCCGGTAGAGGCTGCGGCCGCGAGCTCGCCAGGAGCTGACACCGAAGCCTCGAGCTCCGCTCCGCCTGGTTGGGCGCCAGGAGCCGGCCCGGCCGTCCTGAACGTCGCGGTGCATGACTGCTACCTCTTGAGCACTGCGTTGGTTTTCCCTTGAAGAGGAAAGGGTGATGCAGCAAAACAGCGTAAGTATTTCCCTTAGTTTTTGAGAACCAAGGTATCAATCCAGTAGAAGACCACGCGTGAGTCACCTCGTACCTACACAAACAAATAAGAACCTCGCAACCAACGCGATAAAGGGGTTGTCAATCCCTTCACGGCCACTTGCAAGAGTGAGATCCGATAGAGATAATAATAATAAGATAAATATTTTTGGTATTTTTATGATATAGATTGAAAGTAAAGATTGCAAAATAAATTAGACTGGAAACTTATATGATGGAAGAATAGACCCGGGGGCCATAGGTTTCACTAGTGGCTTCTCTCAAGATAGCATAAGTATTACGGTGGGTGAACAAATTACTGTCGAGCAATTGATAGAAAAGCGAATAATTATGAGAATATCTAGGTATGATCATGTATATAGGCATCACATCCGTGACAAGTAGACCGACTCCTTCCTGCATCTACTACTATTACTCCACACATCATCGGAGGGGCCATGGAGTTGATGTAGAGGCCTTCGTGATCAATGCCCCCTCCGACGGAGCTCCGGAAAAGGCCCCAAGATGGGATCTCTTGGGTACGGAAGGTTGCGGTGGTGGAAATAGGGTTTCGTGGTGCTCCTGGATGTTTTCGGGGTATATGGATATATATAGGAGGAAGAAGTACGTTGGTGGAGCAACGAGGGGCCCACGAGGGTGGAGGGCGCGCTCAGGGGGGTAGGCGCGCCCCCTGCCCCGTGGCCTCCTCGATTGTTTATTGACGTCCACTCGAAGTCTCCTGGATCACGTTTGTTCCAAAAGTAACTCTCCCAAAGGTTTCATTCCGTTTGGACTCCGTTTGATATTCCTTTTCTGCGAAACACTGAAATAGGCAAAAAACAACAATTTGGGCTGGGCCTCCGGTTAATAGGTTAGTCCAAAAAATAATATAAAAGTGTAAAATAAAGCCCATTAACATCCAAAACAGATAATATAATAGCATGGAACAATAAAAAATTATAGATACGTTGGAGACGTATCAAGGACGTCCTGGACCAGTTCTATGCCCACAACACCACCCTCTAGAAGGCAAGGAGCGAGATGGTGGCGATGTAGACGTTTGTCCGGGTATGTTCTTGATCTTGCTTTTTTATTCTTGCAATCTTCAGTGGGAGCGCCAGCGCACCCACTGGATGTACCCACGGCTGATGAGCAGGCGGGTTGGAACTTCAAGGTGTGTTTCTGAATGCTGAGGTGTTGTTCTTGCCGCAGGACTACCAGAACCTGCATGCGGACATCTACAACTCCCAGAACCAGATGCTGGCGAACTGAACTGCTGAGTTGAACAAGCGCCACAGTACGTAGGCCGGCTTTTAGTGGGGGCGCGCAAGTGCACCCACTAGGTGCAGCCCCCGAGATTCGGGCCGACTACTGAGCAGTCGGGCCGGATCTTCCTGGCGAGTTCTTGTTTCAACTAATGTTGTTGATTCTTCTTTGTCTTTGTAGAGGCTTCCGCCCATCTGCAGGGCCGCGTGCATGAGCTCAAGAGCCAGCTCTAGGCCAAGGAGCTGGAGCATAGCCAGACGGCCGTGACGCGCGACTGACTCGAGAAAGAGCTGGCTAACCAGGCGGTCTGGCATACGGAGCAAGTCCGGCTACTGAAGGCCGACGAGGAGCGTCTCTAGGCCGAGTTCGAGACCCAACGCTCGGGCTGGGCCGAGAAGGAGAAGTACCTGTCGGAGGGCTACTCGATGATCAAGGACATGCTCGAAGGTGAGTTTTCTTTCTTGCTTGCTTGAAGGTGCCGGCTGTTGCTGGACGCTGGCCTCTTATTCCTTTACTTTCTTTTAAACAGAGTTCTTCCCGGATCACTCTGGTGCCATTGCCCAGGCGATTGAGGCGCGACGCACGCAACGAAGGAGCGTGGCCATGGACATCGCGCCGGACCTGTGCTACCTCTTGAGCACTGCGTTGGATTTCCTCGAAGAGGAAAGGAGATGCAGCAAAGTAGCGTAAGTATTTCCCTCAATTTTTGAGAACCAATGTATCAATCCAGTAGGAGGCTACGCGCGAGACCCTCATACCTACACAAAGCAAATAACTCCTCGCAACCAACACGATAAGGGGTTGTCAATCCCTTCACGGTCACTTACGAGAGTGAGATCTGATGGATATGATAAGATAATATTTTTGGTATTTTGTGATAAAGATGCAAAGTAAAATAAAAGCAAAGTAAATAACTAAGTATTGGAAGATTAATATGATGAAGATAGACCCGGGGGCCATAGGTTTCACTAGTGGCTTCTCTCAAGAGCATAGGTATTTTACGGTAGGTGAACGAATTACTGTTGAGCAATTGACAGAATTGAGCATAGTTATGAGAATATCTAGGTATGATCATGTATATAGGCATCACGTCCGAGACAAGTAGACCGACTCCTGCCTGCATCTACTACTATTACTCCACTCATCGACCGCTATCCAGCATGCATCTAGAGTATTAAGTTCATGAAAACAGAGTAACACCTTAAGCAAGATGACATGATGTAGAGGGATAAACTGATGCAATATGATGAAAACCCCATCTTGTTATCCTTGATGGCAACAATACAATACGTGCCTTGCTGCCCCTACTGTCACTTGGAAAGGACACCGCAAGATTGAACCCAAAGCTAAGCACTTCTCCCATTGCAAGAAAGATCAATCTAGCAGGCCAAACCAAACTGATAATTCGAAGAGACTTGCAAAGATAACCAATCATACATAACAGAATTCGGAGAAGATTCAAATATTGTTCATAGATAGACTTGATCATAAACCCACAATTCATCGGTCTCAACAAACACACCACAAAAATAAGATTACATCGAATAGATCTCCACAAGAGAGGGGAGAACATTGTATTGAGATCCAAAAAGAGAGAAGAAGCCACCTAGCTAATAACTATGGACCCGTAGGTCTGAGGTGAACTACTCACACTTCATCGGAGGGGCTATGGTGTTGATGTAGAAGCCCTCCATGATGGATACCCCCTCCGGCGGAGCTCCGGAACAGGCCCCAAGATGGGATCTCGTGGATGCAGAAAGTTGCAGCGGTGGAATTAGGGTTTTGGCTCTATATCTGATCGTTTGGGGGTACATAGCTATATATAGGAGGAAGGAGTACGTCGGTGGAGCAACAGGGGGCCCATGAGGGTGGAGGGCGCGCCTGGGGGGGGGGGGGTAGGCGCGCCCCTACCTCGTGGCCTCCTCCTTTGTTTCTTGACATAGGGTCCAAGTCTCCTGGATCATGTTCGGTGAGAAAATCACGTTCCCGAAGGTTTCATTCCGTTTGGACTCCGTTTGATATTCCTTTTCTTTGAAACCCTAAAATAGGCAAAAAAAACATCAATTCTGGGCTGGGCCTCCGGTTAATAGGTTAGTCCCCAGAATAATATAAAAGTGGATAATAAAGCCCAATAATGTCCAAAACAGTACATAATATAGCATGGAGCAATCAAAAATTATAGATACATTGGAGACGTATCAAGCATCCCTAAGCTTAATTCCTGCTCGTCCTCGAGTAGTTAAATGATAAAAACAAATTTTTTGATGCGGAGTGCTACTTGGCATAATTTTAGTGTAATTCTTCTTAATTGTGGTATGAATCTTTAGATTCGAAAGATTCAAGAGAAAAGTTCATATTGACATAAAAATAATAATACTTCAAGCATACTAACTAAGCAATCATGTCTTCTCAAAATAACATGGCCAAAGAAAGTTCATCCCTACAAAATCATATAGTTTAGTCATGCTCCATTTTCGTCACGCAAGAATGGTCTCATCATGCACAACCCCGATGACAAGCCAAGCAATTGTTTCATACTTTAGTAATCTCAAACTTATAAACTTTCACGCAATACATGAGCGCGAGCCATGGATATAACACTATGGGTGGAATATAATATAATGAGGGGGTTATGTGGAGAAGACAAAAAAGGAGAAATTCTCGCATCAACGAGGCTAATCAATGGGCTATGGAGATGTCCACCGATTGATGTTAATGCAAGGAGTAGGGATAGCCATGCAACGGATGCACCACAGCTATAAATGTATGAAAGCTCAACAAAAGAAACTAAGTGGGTGTGCATCCAACTTGCTTGCTCATGAAGACCTAGGGCACTTGAGGAGGCCCATTGTTGGAATATACAAGCCAAGTTATATAATGAAAATTCCCACTAGTATATGAAAATGACAAAACAAAAGACTCTCTATCATGAAGATTATGGTGCTACTTTGAAGCACAAGTGTGGCAAAGGATAGTAGCATTGTCCCCTTTTTTTCGCCTTTCTCCTTTTTTTATTTGGCCTTTTTCTCTTTTTAGGACAATGCTCTATGAATGATGGTCATCACACTTCTATTTACTTACAACTCAAGAATTACAACTCGATACTTAGAACAAGATATGACTCTATATGAATGCCTCCGGCGGTGTACCGGGATATGCAATGAACCAAGAGTGACATGTATGAAAGAATTATGAATGGTGGCTTTGCCACAAATACTATGTCAACTACATGATCATGCTAAGCAATATGACAATGATGAATGTGTGATGATAAACAGAATGGTGGAAAGTTGCATGACAATATATCTCAGAATGGCTATGGAAATGCCATAATAGGTAGGTATGGTGGCTGTTTTGAGGAAGATATAAGGAGGTTTATGTGTGAAATAGCGTATCATATCACGGGGTTTGGATGCACCGGCGAAGTTTGCACCAACTCTCAATGTGAGAAAGGGCAATGCACGGTATCGAAGAGGCTAGCAACGATGGAAGGGTGAGAGTGCGTATAATCCATGGACTCAACATTAGTCATAAAGAACACACATAGTTATTGCAAAAATCTACAAGTCATCAAAAACCAAGCACTACGCGCATGCTCCTAGGGGGATTGATTGGTAGGAAAAGACCATCGCTCGTCCCCGACCGCCACTCATAAGGAGGACAATCAAATAACACCTCATGTTTCAAATTTGTTACATAACGTTTACCATACGTGCATGCTACGGGACTTGCAAACTTCAACACAAGCATTTTTCAAATTCACAACTACTCAACTAGCACGACTTTTATATTATTACCTCCATATCTCAAAACAATCAGCAAGCATCAAACTTCTCTTAGTATTCAAAACACTCATAAGAATTTTTTTACTAATCTTGTATACATAGCATATTAGGATTATTTAAGAAAATTACCATGCTATTTAAGACTCTCAAAATAATCTAAGTGAAGCATGAGAGATCAATAGTTTCTATAAAACAAATCCACCATCGTGCTCTAAAAGATATAGGTGAAGTACTAGAGCAAAACTATATATTACTCAAAAAGATATAAGTGAAGTACATAGAGTATTCTAAAAAATTCCAAATCATGTATGGATCTCTCAAAAGGTGTGTACAGCAAGGATGATTGTGGTAAACTAAAAATCAAAGACTCAAATCATACAAGACGCTCCAAGCAAAACACATATCATGTGGTGAATAAAAATATAGCTCCAAGTAAAGTTACCGATAGAAGTAGACGAAAAGAGGGGATGCTTTCCGGGGCATCCCCAAGCTTTGGCTTTTAGGTGTCCTTAGATTATCTTGGGGGTGCCAAGGGAATCCCCAAGCTCAGTCTCTTGCCACTCCTTGTTCCATAATCCATCAAATCTTTACCCAAAACTTGAAAACTTCACAACACAAAACTTTAAGTAGAAAA
This sequence comes from Triticum monococcum, assembly GCA_034509565.1. Taxonomy (NCBI): domain Eukaryota; kingdom Viridiplantae; phylum Streptophyta; class Magnoliopsida; order Poales; family Poaceae; genus Triticum; species Triticum monococcum. Next base: position 486,287,866 of record CM067843.1, read on the forward strand.
TCTCGTGAGCTCCGTTAGCGAAAGAAAACAAAAGACCACTTCAAGCTACTGTAATTAACTCATTATTTATTTATATTGGTGTTAAAACTACTGTATTCCAACTTCTGTATGGTTTATAAACTATTTTACTAGCCATAGATTCATCAAAATAAGCAAACAACACACGAAAAACAGAATCTGTCAAAAACAGAACAGTCTGTAGTAATATGTAGCTAGCGCATGATCTGGAACCCCAAAAATTCTAAAATAAATTTCTGGATGTGAGGAATTTATCTATTAATCATCTTCAAAAAGAATTAACTAAATATAACTTTCCAAATAAAAATGACAGCAGTTCTCGTGAGCGCTAAAGTTTCTGTTTTTTTACAGCAAGATTAACAAGACTTTCCCCAAGTCTTCCCAACGGTTCTACTTGGCACAAAAACTAATTAAACCCAAAAAACACAACCAAAACAGAGGCTAGATAAATTAATTATTGACTAACAGCAAGGATAAATATTGGGTTGTCTCCCAACAAGCGCTTTTCTTTAAATCCTTAAAGTTAGGCATTGATAATTTTAATGATGCTCATATGAAAGACAAGAATTGAAGCACAAAGAGAGCATCATAAAACACGTGACAAACACATCTAAGTCTAACATACTTCCTATGCATAGGCATCTTATAGGAAAACAAATTATCAAGGCAAGCAAAAACTAGCATATGCAAGGAAGCGGAAAGAAACAATAGCAATCTCAATATAACGAGAGGTAATTTAGTAACATGAAAATTTCTACCACCATATTTTCCTCTCTCATAATAATTGCATGTGGGATCATAAGCAAATTCAACAAAATAGCTATCACACAAAATATTTTCAACATGATCCATAAGCATGCAAAGTTAACTCTCTTCCAGAATAGTGGGATCTAAAGTTGACACTCTTCCAAACCCACTTTCAATAATATTGCAAACACTATTATCAATATCATATTCATCATGGGGCTTAAATAATTTTTCAAGATCATAAGAAGAATCACCCCAATCATGATCATTGCAACAAGTAGAGGACATAGCAAAACTAGCATCCCCAAGCTTAGGGTTTTGCATATTATTAGCACAATTGACATCAAGAGAATTTATAGTAAAATCATTGCAATCATGCTTTTTATTCAAAGATCTATCGTGAATCACTCCATAAGGTACTTCATCACAATTATCAGATTCACAAATTTCAAGCAAAACTTCATAAAGATAATCTAGTGCACAAAACTTACTAGCAATTGGTTCATCATAATTGGATCTCTTAAAAAGATTAGCAAGTGGATGAGGATCCATAGATCTTAGGTTCTCTGTTTAGTAATAAATAAACAACTATTCCAACCATACGAGCAAACAAGAAACGGGCAAAAGAGGCAAATGGGGAAAGAGAAGGAGGACAGAGAGAGAGAGGGCGAATAAAATGTCAAGGGTGAAGTGGGGGAGAGGAAAACGAGAGGCAAATGGCAAATAATGTAATGCGGGAGATAAGGATTGTGATGGGTACTTGGTATATTGACTTTTGCGTAGACTCCCCGGCAACGGCGCCAGAAATGGCTCGTTGTCGGGAGGCAAATCTTGACTTGCGCAAACCTCCTCGGCAACGGCACCAGAAATTATTCTTGCTACCTCTTGAGCACTGCGTTGGATTTCCCCGAAGAGGAAAGGAGATGCAACAAAGTAGCGTAAATATTTCCATCAGATTTTGAGAACTAAGGTATCAATACAGCAGGAGGCTACGCGCGAGTCCCTCATACCTGCACAAAGCAAAAAACTCCTCGCAACCAACGTGATAAGGGGTTGTCAATCCCTTTATGGTCACTTACGAGAGTGAGATCTGATAGATATGATAAGATAATATTTTTGGTATTTTTGTGATAAAGATGCAAAGTAAAATAAAAGCAAAGTAAATAACTAAGTATTGGAAGATTAATATGATGAAGATAGACCCGGGGGCCATAGGTTTCACTAGTGGCTTCTCTCAAGAGCATAGGTATTTTACGGTGGGTGATCGAATTACTGTTGAGCAATTGATAAAATTGAGCATAGTTATGAGAATATCTAGGTATGATCATGTATATAGGCATCACGTCCGAGACAAGTAGACCGACTCCTGCCTGCATCTACTACTATTACTCCACTCATCGACCGCTATCCAGCATGCATCTAGAGTATTAAGTTCATGAAAACAGAGTAACACCTTAAGTAAGATGACATGATGTAGAGGGATAAACTCATGAAATATGATGAAAACCCCATCTTGTTATCCTCGATGGCAACAATACAATACATGCCTTGCTGCCCCTACTGTCACTGGGAAAGGACACCACAAGATTGAACCCAAAGCTAAGCACTTCTCCCATTGCAAGAAAGATCAATCTAGTAGGCCAAACCAAACTGATAATTCGAAGGGACTTGCAAAGATAACCAATCATACATAAAAGAATTCAGAGAAGATTCAAATATTGCTCATAGATAGACTTGATCATAAACCCACAATTCATCAGTCTCAACAGACACACCGCAAAAAGAAGATTACATCGAATAGATCTCCACAAGATAGGTGAGAACATTGTATTGAGATCCAAAAAGAGAGAAGAAGCCATCTAGCTAATAACTATGGACCCGTAGGTCTGAGGTGAACTACTCACACTTCATCGGAGGGGCTATGGTGTTGATGTAGAAGCCCTCCATGATGGATACCCCCTCCGGCGGAGCTTCGGAACAGGCCCCAAGATGGGATCTCGTGGATATAGAGAGTTCGGCGGTGGAATTAAGGTTTTGGCTCCATATCTGATCGTTTGGGGGTACGTAGGTATATATAGGAGGAAGGAGTACATCGGTGGAGCAACAGGGGGCCCAGGAGGGTGGAGGGCACGCCTGGGGGGGGGGGGGTAGGCGCGCCCCTCTACCTCGTGGCTTCCTCCTTTGTTTCTTGACGTAGGGTCCAAGTCTCTTGGATCATGTTCGGTGAGAAAATCATGTTCCCGAAGGTTTCATTCCGTTTGGACTCCGTTTGATATTCCTTTTCTTCGAAACCCTAAAATAGGCAAAAAACAACAATTCTGGGCTGGGCCTCCGGTTAATAGGTTAGTCCAAAAAATAATATAAAAGTGGATAATAAAGCCCAATAATGTCCAAAACAGTAGATAATATAGCATGGAGCAATCAAAAATTATAGATATGTTGGAGACGTATCAACCTGCCCCGGAACCTGGGTGGACAATTCTTGTCCGTCTGGATGCGCCATGAGCCGGCGCGCCGCCTGCTCCGCGATTCTAGCACACCGAGTCCTAGTTCTTGGAGGGGCTCTGGCCGGGTGCACAGGTGCCCCGGACTCCCAATCAGACTACCGACTGGTTGGAGGTGGCAGCGGAAAGGCTCGACGCCTGGAAGGGTGCAGCGGTACGGGCAGGCGCCAAGGCGGCGGCGGAGTTCATGAAGGCGTGGTACCCAGGCATGCGTTTGGCTCAGTTGGCCACCTTTCGCTAGGAGGAAACGCCGGAGCTAGAGGCGCAACGCGAGGCGATCACCATTCATGCGACAACCCTTGCCGACTACGCCGATGTCGGCGTCTTTTCCTGGAGCAGGCGGAAAACGGCGCTGAGGTGCCGCCATCCTGGTTCGGGCTTAACCTGGACGAGGGGGAGGACCCAGCGGAGGAGATCACCTCCAGCAATGAAGCCGAGGAGGAGGACGAGGAAGGCGATGGCGTCGCGCCAGATGACGGAGCAACCTGCCGAACACAGCCCGATCCGGCCTCAACTAGCGAGCCACGGGAGACCACATCGGCCACCGCTGCCGACGCCGACGAGACCGAGACCACCCGGCCGGAGGCCCCGCCAGCCGGTGCTTCAGCCACCGCCAACCTGTCCGAGCGCCCGTAGCGCCTTCGGCCTAAACAGCCTTTATCTTTTGAAATTTTTCTGTCTTGTACTTAAGAACAAGTTAATCGTGCGCAGTTCCACCCATTGGGGGTGTTTTTAAACTCTGATGAATGCCAGCCTTGGGCCTTTTTGCAATGTAAATAATATGATTTCCCACATGCTTGTGTGTTTTGCCGGGTTCTTGCTCGGTTTCGCCTTTGCTCTCTTTAGCTTTTTCCTTTGCTGTGTTCCTCTGGCGCTGCCCTGCCAGCCGGACAGCCGCGCTGCGGTCTGTGGCTGGGTCAGGGACTTGGCCGTTTAGAGTATGCAAACTACTTCAGCCGCTTAGAGCGTAGCTAGTCGAGCGAGAAACCGGCCGGCCGGTGCTACCTCTTTTAGCACTGCGTTGGTTTTCCCCGAAGAGGAAGGGATGATGCAGCAAAGTAGCGTAAGTATTTTCCTCAGTTTTTGAGAACCAAGGTATCAATCTAGTAGGAGGCTACACGCAAGTCCCTCGTACCTGCACAAACAAATAAATCCTCGCAACCAACACAAATAGGGGTTGTCAATCCCTATAGGGCCACTTATGAGAGTGAGATCTGATAGATATGATAAAGATAATATTTTTGGTATTTTTATGATAAAGATGCAAAGTAAAATAAAGGCAAAGTAAATAACTAAGTAGTAGGAGATTGATATGATAAAGATAGACCCGGGGGCCATAGTTTTCACTAGTGGCTTCTCTCGAGAGCATAAGTATTCTATGGTGGGTGAACAAATTACTGTTGAGCAATTGACATAATTGAGCATAGTTATGAGAATATCTAGGTATGATCATGTATATAGGCATCACGTCCGAGACAAGTAGACCGACTCCTGCCTGCATCTACTACTATTACTACACTCATCGACCGCTATCCAGCATGCATCTAGAGTATTAAGTTAAAAAGAGAGTGACACCTTAAGCAAGATGACATGATGTAGAGGGATAGACTCATGCAATATGAAGAAAACCCCATCTTGTTATCCTCGATGGCAACAATACAATACGTGCCTTGCTGCCCTTACTGTCACCGGGAAAGGACACCGCAAGATCGAACCCAAAGCTAAGCACTTCTCCCATGGCAAGAACAACCAATCTAGTAGGCCAAAGCAAACTGATAATTCGAAGAGACTTGCAAAGATAAACAATCATACATAAAAGAATTCAGAGAAGATTCAAATATTATTCATAGATAGACTTGATCATAAACCCACAATTCATCGATCTCAACAAACACACCGCAAAAAGAAGATTACATCGAATAGATCTCCACAAGAGAGGGGGAGAACATTGTATTGAGATCCAAAAAGAGAGAAGAAGCCATCTAGCTACTAACTATGGACCCGTAGGTCTGAAGTAAACTACTCACACTTCATCGGAGAGGCTATGGTGTTGATGTAGAAGCCCTCCGTGATCGATGCCCCCTCCGGCGGAGCTCCGGAACAGGCCCCAAGATGGGATCTCATGGATACAGAAAGTTACGGCGGTGGAATTAGGGTTTTGGCTCCGTATCTGATCGTTTGGGGGTACGTGGGTATATATAGGAGGAAGAAGTACGTCGGTGGAGCAATAGGGGCCCCACGAGGGTGGAGGGCGCGCCTGGGGGGGGGGAGGGGTAGGCGCGCCCCCTACCTCGTGGGCTCCTGTTGCGTGGCTTGACGTAGGGTCCAAGTCTCCTGAGTTGTATTCGATGAGAAAATCACGTTCCCAAAGGTTTCATTCCGTTTGGACTCCGTTTGATATTCCTTTTCTTCAAAACCCTAAAACAGGCAAAAAACAACAATTCTGGGCTGGGCCTCCGGTTAATAGGTTAGTCCCAAAAATAATATAAAAGTGGACAATAAAGCCCAATAATGTCCAAAACAGTAGATAATATAGCATGGAGCAATCAAAAATTATAGATACGTTGGAGACGTATCAAGCATCCCCAAGCTTAATTCCTGCTCATCCTCGAGTAGGTAAATGATAAAAACAGAATTTTTTATGCGGAGTGCTACTTGGCATAATTTTAATGTAATTCTTCTTAATTGTGGTATGAATATTCAGATCCGAAAGATTCAAGACAAAAGTTCATATTGACATAAAAATGATAATACTTCAAGCATACTAACTAAGCAATTATGTCTTCTCAAAATAACATGGCCAAAGAAAGTTCATCCCTACAAAATCATATGGTTTAGTCATGTTTCATTTTCGTCACACAAGAATGCTATCATCATGCACAAACACGATGACAAGCCAAGCAATTGTTTCATACTTTAGTAATCTCAAACCTATAAACTTTCACGCAATATATGAGCGCGAGCCATGGACATAGCACTATAGGTGGAATAGAATATAATGAGGGGGGTTATGTGGAGAAGACAAAAAGGAGGAAGTCTCACATCGACGAGGCTAATCAATGGGCTTTGGAGATGCCCACCGACTGATGCTAATGCAAGGAGTAGGGATTGCCATGCAACGGATGCACTAGAGCTATAAATGTATGAAAGCTCAACAAAAGAAACTAGTGGGTGTGCATCCAACTTGCTTGCTCACGAAGACCTAGGGCACTTGAGGAGGCCCATTGTTGGAATATACAAGCCAAGTTCTATAATGAAAAATTCCCACTAGTATATGAAAGTGATAACATGAGAGACTCTCTACTATGAAGATCATGGTGCTACTTTGAAGCACAAGTGTGGCAAAGGATAGTAACATTGCCCCTTCTCTCTTTTTCTCTCATTTTTTTCTTTGGCGTTTTCTATGGCCTTTCTCTTTTTTTTTCTTTTTTGGGCCATCTCCTTTTTATGGCCTTTCCTCTTTTTTTATATTCCTCACTTGGGACAATGCTCTAGAAAATGATGATCATCACACTTCTATTTATTTACAACTCAATGATTACAACTTGATACTAGAACAAAGATGACTCTATATGAATGCCTCCGGCGGTGTACCGGGATATGCAATGAACCAAGAGTGACATGTATGAAAGAATTATGAACGGTGGCTTTGCCACAAATACCATGTCAATTACAAGATCATGCTAAGCAATATGACAGTGATGAAGGTGTCATGATGAACGCAATGATGGAAAGTTGCATGGCAATATATCTCAGAATGGCTATGGAAATGCCATAATAGGTAGGTATGGTGGCTGTTTTGAGTAAGATATAAGGAGGTTTATGTGTGAAAGAGCGTATCATATCATGGGGTTTGGATGCACCGGCGAAGTTTGTGCCAACTCTCAATGTGAGAAAGGGCAATGCACGGTACCGAAGAGGCTAGCACGGATGGAATGGTGAGAGTGCGTATAATCCATGGACTCAACATTAGTCATAAAGAACTCACATACTTATTGCAAAAATCTACAAGTCATCAAAAACCTCGGTACTACGCGCATGCTCCAAGGGGATAGATTGGTAGGAAAAGACCATCGCTCGTCCCCGACCGCCACTCATAAGGAAGACAATCAAATGACACCTCATGTTTCAAATTTCTTGCATAACGTTTACCATACATGCATGCTACGGGACTTGCAAACCTCAACACAAGTATTTCTCAATTTCACAACTACTCAACTAGCACGACTTTGATATTATTACCTCCATGTCTCAAAACAATCATCAAGCGTCAAACTTCTCTTTAGTATTCAACACACTCATAGGAAAGTTTTATTATTAATCTTGCATACCAATCATGTTAGGATTTTAAGCAAATTACCATGCTATTTAAGACTCTCAAAATAATCTAAGTGAATCATGAGAGATCAATAGTTTCTATAAAACAAATCCACCACCGTGCTCTAAAAGATATAAGTGAAGCACTAGAGTAAAATTATATAACTCAAAAGATATAAGCGAAGCACATAGAGTATTCTAACAAATTCCAAATCATATATGGCTCTCTCAAAAGGTGTGTACAGCAAGGATGATTGTGGTAAACTAATAAGCAAATACTCAAATCATACAAGACGCTCCAAGCAAAACACATATCATGTGGTAAATAAAAATATAGCTCCAAGTAAAGTTACCGATAGAAGTAGACGAAAGAGGGGATGCCTTTCGGGGCATCCCCAAGCTTTGGCTTTTAGGTGTCTTTCGATTATCTTGGGGGTGCCATGGGCATCCCCAAGCTTAGGCTCTTGCCACTCCTTGTTCCATACCCATCAAATCTTTACCCAAAACTTGAAAACTTCACAACACAAAACTTAAAGTAGAAAATCTCGTGAGTTCTGTTAGCGAAAGAAAACAAAAGACCACTTCAAGGTACTGTAATGAACTAATTCGATATTTATATGGGTGTTATACCTACTGTATTCCAACTTCTCTATGGTTTATAAACTAATTTACTAGCCATAGATTCATCAAAATAAGCAAACAACACACGAAAAACAGAATCTGTCAAAAACAGAACAGTCTGTAGTAATCTGTAGCTAGCGCAAGATCTGGAAACCCAAAAATTCTAAAATAAACTTCTGGACGTGAGGAATTTATCTATTAATCATCTTCAAAAAGAATTAACTAAATATAACTTTCCAAATAAAAATGACAGCAGTTCTCGTGAGCGCTAAAGTTTCTGTTTTTTTACAGCAAGTTCAACAAGACTTTCCCCAAGTCTTCCCAACGGTTCTACTTGGCACAAACACTAATTAAACACAAAACACAACCAAAATAGAGGATCAATAATTTATTTATTACTAAGCAGGAGCAAAAAATAAGGAATAAAAATGAAATTGGGGTGCCTCCCAACAAGCGCTATCGTTTAACGCCCCTAGCTAGGCATATCAAGCAAGAATAGATCTAGGTATTGCCATCTTTGGTAGGAAATTCTTCAATGAGGCATCTACCATCTTTAGGAATTTCTTTATTTTTATTAATTATGAAACTCTTAGGCACAAGATCGAAAAATTCATTTGTTAAATAGGTTCCTTAATGATAGCAAAAAGATTGGGATGAACACTTATAGATTTGGGATCCGCATTTTCCTTACTAGATGATTCACACTTATTTTTAGGAACGTACATAAGATTGTCAACTTTAGTGGAAGGACTTGGAGTATTCTTTACGGAAGAAAAAGCGGTTCCCAAGTTGGTAATAATATTCTCAAGTTTATCGATCCTAACGGAATCGTGATTTATTTTCTCATTAACTATGGGTTCCTTTTCTTTAATATCTTTCAAAGTAACTGCTACTTTAGATCCATATTGAGAGATTCGACTCTAGATCTTTTTATCCAAATGTTCAATTAACTCTACGGTAGCAACCTTATTTTCAATAATTTCAAGCCTTTGCAGTACATGCTCCAAAGTTAATATAGTTCCATTAACCAAAAGAGGAGGGAGCCAAATAAATCTAACATAGCATTATAAGAATCAAAAGTATGGCTACCCAAAAAATTCCCTTCGGTAATAGTATCAAGAACATAACGGTGCCAAAGAGTAATGCCTACATAAAAATTGCGAAGGAGAATGGTAGTAGATTGCTTCCTAGCAGATTTATTTTGAGCATTGCAAATTCTATACCAAGCATCTTTTAGATTTTCACCCTCCCTTTGCTTAAAATTTAGAATTTCATTCTCGGGAGACAACGGAGAAGATAAGGGACTAGCCGTAATGGCAAGCAAGCAAACTAACACACAAGCAAACAAAAAGCAAGCGGACAAAAAGGGCAAATAGAGAGGGAGGATAAAGAGAGAGAGGGCGAATAAAACGGCAAGGGTGAATTGGGGGAGAGGAAAATGAGAGGCAAATGGCAAATAATGTAATGCGGGAGATAAGGGTATGTGATGGGTACTTGGTATGTTGACTTTTGCGTAGACCTCCCCGGCAATGGCGCCAGAAATCCTTCTTACTACCTCTTTTAGCACTGCATTTGTTTTCCCCGAAGAGGAAGGGATGATGCAGCAAAGTAGCATAAGTATTTCCCTCAGTTTTTGAGAACCAAGGTGGCAATCTAGTAGGAGGCAACACGCAAGTCCCTCGTAACTGCACAAACAAATAAATTCTCGCAACCAACGCAAATAGGGGTTGTCAATCCCTATAGGGCCACTTACGAGAGTGAGATCTGATAGATATGATAAAGATAATATTTTTGGTATTTTTATGATAAATATGCAAAGGAAAATAAAGGCAAAGTAAATAACTAAGTAGTACGAGATTGATATGATAAAGATAGACCCGGGGGCCATAGGTTTCACTAGTGGCTTCTCTCGAGAGCATAAGTATTCTACGGTGGGTGAACAAATTACTGTTGAGCAATTGACATAATTGAGCATAGTTATGAGAATATCTAGGTATGATCATGTATATAGGCATCACGTCCGAGACAAGTAGACCAACTCCTGCCTGCATCTACTACTATTACTCCACTCATCGACCGCTATCCAGCATGCATCTAGAGTATTAAGTTAAAAAGAGAGTGACACCTTAAGCAAGATGACATGATGTAGAGGGATAGACTCATGCAATATGAAGAAAACCCCATCTTGTTATCCTCGATGGCAACAATACAATACGTGCCTTGCTACCCTTACTGTCACCGGGAAAGGACATTGCAAGATTGAACCCAAAGCTAAGCACTTCTCCCATTGCAAGGAAGATCAATCTAGTAGGCCAAACCAAACTGATAATTCAAAGAGACTTGCAAAGATAACCAATCATACATAAAAGAATTCAGAGAAGATTCAAATATTATTCATAGATAGACTTGATCATAAACCCACAATTCATCGATCTCAACAAACACACCGCAAAAAGAAGATTACATCAAATAGATCTCCATAATAGAGGGGGAGAATATTGTATTGAGATCCAAAAAGAGATAAGAAGCCATCTAGCTACTAACTATGGACCCATAGGTCTGAAGTAAACTACTCACACTTCATCAGAGAGGCTATGGTGTTGATGTATAAGCCCTCCATGATCGATGCCCCCTCCGGTGGAGCTCTGGAACAGGCCCCAAGATGGGATCTCGTGGATACAAAAAGTTACGGTGGTGGAATTAGGGTTTTGGCTCCGTATCTGATCGTTTGGGGCTACATGGGTATATATAAGAGGAAGAAGTACGTCGGTGGAGCAATAGGGCCCCCACGAGGGTGGAGGGCGCGCCTAGGGGGGGGGGGGGGGTAGGCGCGCCCCCCTACCTCGTGGGCTCCTGTTACGTGGCTTGACGTAGGGTCCAAGTCTCCTGAGTTGTATTCGATGAGAAAATCACGTTCCCGAAGGTTTCATTCCGTTTGGACTCCGTTTGATATTCCTTTTCTTCGAAACCCTAAAACAGGCAAAAACATCAATTCTGGGCTGGGCCTCCGGTTAATAGGTTAGTCCCAAAAACAATATAAAAGTGTATAATAAAGCCCAATAATGTCCAAAACAGTATATAATATAGCATGGAGCAATCAAAAATTATAGATATGTTGGAGACGTATTAGCTGGCTGCTGGTCAGCCGGACGGGTGAAGCGAGAGGCCGGCTTGGCCTGAATCTGCGTTCTTCCTTAGTCTTTTTTGTGTGGACAGTGTTTCCGGCCTTTGGCTCTTGCCAGCCGGATAGTCGCGCTGCGAGTTGTGGCTGGGACAAAGAGAGGGCTTTGGCGTCGGCACACTACTTAGCCGAATTCGGGTGGTGCCAATTTAGGTCAAGGCGCCGAGCCCCAGGCCGGCTGACCGGACCCGGACAGGGCAAAAGAATAAAAACTCATGCATAGGCAAAGCTTATCATGTGGATAAAAAGGTAGCCCCTGAGTGCGCCTCGGGGGACCTGTTGTCTTTGCTTAATACAAAATATAGCATTGTACATACACTGCATCAACTCTAAAATGGGCAGAGAAGGTTCGCATTCCACGTGCGCTCCGACTCTTGGCCGGTTGTGTCCCTCTTGTGTGCCCTCGGCTTCTATGCGTCGATCAGGTAGTAGGACTCATTGCCCAGAGCCTTCCGGACAATGAAGGGCCCCCCCAATGGAGCCGAGAGCTTGTGCTAGCCGACTATTCGCTGGATCAGCCGGAGCACAAGGTTGCCCTCGCGGAAAGCACGCGGCTTGATCTTCTTGTTGTGGTAGCGGCATAGGCTCTACTGGTAGATGGTGGACCGGCTGAGTGCTAGCAGCCAGGCCTCTTCGGGCAAGTCAACACCGTCTTCTCGTGACTCCTTACCTTCCGCCTCTGTGTACAGGCGGACGCTCATCCTGCTGGCGCCGCCATGTGCTGAACTTGCTGGTTGTGAACAACCATTTGGCAAGTATGCTGGTAGCATCCGGCTCCGGGTTCCACTAGTCATGGTCGCTGCCACCTGGGGACCGGCAGCTCACTCCATGCTCGCGGTGGGGTGGTTGGTTTTTGGCTTGCTTGCCGGCTTCCACCACGCGGTCGCACGCGTCTTGTTGCGTGTTCGCCGCGTCGAGGAGCTCCTGGAGGCGGTTCAGCTGGCTATGCCATTCCTCGCCCTCTAGGTTCTCGAGTTCTTCTATTGACGCCCGCACGACGCGCAGGTTCTGCACTGGGGTGCCGTAGATGCGGCGCCTGACTCTCAGCATGCTGGCGATGGCCGTGCCGCATTGCCGAATGGCGCCGGCTCGGCTGGGCCCACCCGCAGCCGGCGTGCCGCTCACTGTGCGGTCGTGAAGGAAATATGCCCTAGAGGCAATAATAAAGTTGTTATTTATATTTCCTTATATCATGATACATGTTTATTATTCATGCTAGAATTGTATTAACCGGAAACTTGGTACATGTGTGAATACATAGACATAATAGAGTGTCCCTAGTATGCCTCTACTTGACTAGCTCATTAATCAAAGATGGTTATGTTTCCTGACCATAACATGTGTTGTCATTCGATGAACGGGATCATATCATTAGAGAATGATGTGATGGACAAGACCCATCCGTTAGCTTAGCATAATGATCGTTTAGTTTTATTGCTATTGCTTTCATCATGACTTATACATGTTCCTCTGACTATGAGATTATGCAACTCCCGAATACCGAAGGAACACCTTGTGTGCTATCAAACGTCACAACGTAACTAGGTGATTATAAAGATGCTCTACAGATGTCTCTGATGGTGTTTGTTGGGTTGGCATAGATCAAGATTAGGATTTGTCACTCAGTGTATCGGAAAGGTATCTCCGGGCCCTCTCGGTAATGCACATCACTATAAGCCTTGCAAGCAATGTGACTAATGAGTTAGTCACGGGATGATGCATTACAGAACGAGTAAAGAGACTTGCCAGTAACGAGATTGAACTAGGTATGATGATACCAACGATCGAATCTCGGGCAAGTAACATACCGATGACAAAGGGAACAACGTATGTTGTTATGCGGTTTGACCGATAAAGATCTTCGTAGAATATGTAGGAGCCAATATGAGCATCCAGGTTCCGCTATTGGTTATTGGCCAGAGATGTGTCTCAGTCATGTCTACATAGTTCTTGAACCCGTAGGGTCCGCACGCTTAACGTTCGACGACGATTTGTATTATGAGTTATGTGATTTGATGAACTGAAGTTTTTTCAGAGTCCCGGATGAGATCACGAACATGACGAGGAGTCTTGAAATGGTCGAGAGGTAAAGATTCATATATTGGAAGGTTGCATTTGGACATCGGAATGGTTCCGAGTGGTTCGGGCATTTTTTCGGAGTACCGGGAGATTACCGGAACCCCCCGGGAGAAGTTATGGGCCATAAGAGGGATGCACACCAGCCCACAAGGGGCTGGTGCGCCCTCCCTTGGGCAGGAGACCGATTAGGACTAGGAGAAGGGGGCCGGCCCCCCTTTCCTTCTCCTTCTCCCTTCCCCCTTTCCTACTCCATGTGGGAGGTGGAATCCTACTAGGACTAGGGAGTCCTAATAGGACTCCACACCTTGGCGCACCCCTAGGGTCGGCTGCCTCTCCCTCTCCCTCCTTTATATACGGAGGCAGGGGGCACCCCATAGACACACAAGTTGATATTTAGCCGTGTGCGGTGCCCCCCTCCACAGTTTTACACCTCGGTCATATTGTCGCAGTGCTTAGGCGAAGCCCTGCGTCAGTAACTTCATCATCACCGTCAACACGCCGACGTGCTGACGGAACTCACCCTCGGCTTCAGCTAGATCAAGAGTACGAGGGACGTCACCGAGCTGAACGTGTGCAGATCGCGGGGGTGCCATGCGTTCGGTACTTGATCGGTTGGATGGCGAAGACGTTCGACAACATCAACCGCGTTACTAAACGCTTCCGCTTTCGGTCTACGAGGGTACATAAACACACTCTCCCCTCTCGTTGCTATCCATCTCCTAGATAGATCTTGCGTGATCGTAGGAATTTTTTTTGAAATACTGCGTTCCCCCAGTGGCATCCGAGCCAGGTCTATGCATAGATGTTATATGCATGAGTAGAACACAAAAAGTTGTGGGCGATAATAGCTAGTCATACTGCTTACTAACATGTCATACTTTGATTCGGCGATACTGTTGGATGAAGCGGCGCAGACCGACATTACATGACCGCGTTCATGAGACTGGTTCTACCGCCGTGCTTCACACACAGGTGGCTAGTGGGTGTTTGTTTCTCCAGCTTTAGTTGAATCGAGTTTGACTACGCCCGGTCCTTGTTGAATGTTAAAATAACACACTTGATGAAAAATCGTTGTGGTTTTGATGCGTAGGTAAGAACGGTTCTTGCTAGAAGCCTGTAGCAGCCACGTAAAACTTGCAACAACAAAGTAGAGGACGTTTAACTTGTTTTTTGCAGGGCATGTTGTGATGTGATATGGTCAAGACTTGATGAGATATAATTGTTGTATGAGATGATCATGTTTTGGTAAAGTTATCGGCAACTGACAGGAGCCTTATGGTTGTCTCTTTATTGCATAAGATGCAAGCGCTATATAATTGCTTTACTTTATCCCTATGTGATAGCTATAGTTGGCAAAGCAATAGTTGGCGAGACGACCATGTGACGACACATTGATAGAGATCAAGATGATGGATGGTGTCATGCCAGTGATGATGGCGATCATGACGGTACTTTGGAGATGGAGATCAAAGGCACAAGATGATGATGGCCACATCATGTCACATATTTTGATTGCATGTGATGTTTATCTTTTATACATCTTATTTTTCTTAGTACAGCGGTAGCATTATAAGATGATCCCTCACTAAATTTCAAGGTATAAGTGTTCTCCCTGAGTATGCACCGTTGCGACAGTTCGTCGTGCCAAGACACCACATGATGACCGGGTGTGATAAGCTCTACATTCACATACAACGGGTGCAAGCCAGTTTTGCACACGCGGAATACTCGGGGTTAAACTTGACGAGCCTAGCATATGCAGATATGGCCTCGGAACACTGAGACCGAAAGGTCAAACGTGAATCATATAGTAGATATGATCAACATAGTGATGTTCACCATTGAAAACTACTCCATCTCACGTGATGATCGGACATGGTTTAGTGACATGGATCACGTGATCATTTAGATGACTTGAGGGATGTCTATCTAAGCGTGGGAGTTCTTAAGTAATATGATTAATTGAACTTTAATTTATCATGAACTTAGTCCTGATAATATTTGCAAATTATGTTGTAGATCAATAGCTCGTGTTATAGCTCCCCGTATATTTTTTGATATGTTCCTAGAGAAAAATAAGTTGAAAGATGATAGTAGCAATGATGCGGACTGGATCCATGATCCGAGGATTATCCTCATTGCTGCATAGAATAATTATGTCCTTGATGCACCGCTAGGAGACGGACCTTTTGCAGGAGCACATGCAGACGTTATGAACGTTTGGCAACCTCGTTATGATGACTACTTGATAGTTTAGTGCACCATGCTTTACGGCTTAGAACCGGGACTTCAAAAATATTTTGAATGACATGGAGCATATGAGATGTTCCAAGGGATGAAATTGGTATTTCAGTCTCATGCCCGTGTTGAGAGGTATGAGACCTCTGACAATTACTTTGCCTACAAGATGGAGGAGAATGGATCAACCAGTGAGCATGTGCTCAGAATGTCTGAGCACTGCAATCGCTTGAATCAAGTGTGAGTTAATCTTCCAGATAAGATAGTGATTGATAGAGTTCTCTAGTCACTATCACCATGTTACTGGAACTTCGTGATGAACTATAATACGCAAGGGATGACGAAAATGATTCCCGAGCTCTTCGCGATGCTAAAATCGGCGAAAGTACAAATCAAGAAAGAGCATCAAGTGTTGATGGCTAACAAGACCACTAGTTTCAAGAAAAGGGGCAAAGGAAAAGAAAGGGAACTTCAAGAAAGAATGGCAAGCAAGTTGCCACTCCCGTGAAGAAACCCAAAGCTAGACCTAAGCCTGAAACTGAGTGCTTCTACTGCAAAGGGAATGGTCACTAGAAGCGGAACTACCCCAAATACTTAGCGGATAAGAAGGATGGCAAAGTGAAAGGTATATTTGATATACATGTTATTGATGTGTACTTTACTAGTGTTCGTAGTAACCCCGGGGTATTTGATACCGGTTCAGTTGCTAAGATTAGTAACTCGAAACAGGAGTTGCAAAATGAACAGAGACTAGTTAAGGGCGAGGTGACGATGTGTGTTGGAAATGATTCCAAGGCTGATAAGATCACCATTGCACACTCCTTTTACCTTCGGGATTAGTGTTCAACCTAAAATAAATGTTATTTGGTGTTTTGCATTGAGCATGAATATGATTGGATCATGTTTATTGCAATACGATTATTCATTTAAGTCAAAGAATAATTGTTATTCTGTTTACATGAATAAAACCTTCTATGATCATACACCCAATGTGAATGGTTTATTGAATCTCGATCGTGGTGATACACATATTCATAATATTGATGCAAAAAGATGCAAAGTTGATAATGATAGTGCAACATATTTTTGGCACTGCCGTTTAGGTCATATTGGTGCAAAAGCATGAAGAAACTCCATGCTGTTGGGCTTTTGGAATCACTTGATGCTTGCGAACCATGCCTCATGGGTAAGATGACTAAGACTCCGTTCTCCGGAACAATGGAGCGAGCAACAGACTTATTGGAAATAATACATACTGATGTATGCGGTCCGATGAGTATTGATGGTCGCGACGGGTATCGTTATTTTTTGACCTTCACAGATGATTTGAGCAGATATGGGTATATCTACTTGATAAAACATAAGTCTAAAACATTTGAAAAGTTCAAAGAATTTCAGAGTGAAGTGGAAAATCATCATAATAAGAAAATTAAGTTTCTAGATCTGATCGTGGAGGTGAGTATTTGAGTTATGAGTTTGGTCTTCATTCAAAACAATGTGGAATAGTTTCACAACTCATGCCACCTGGAACACCACAGCGTAATGGTGTGTGTCGTGGAATTGTCACGGCAGATGTCCTAGTATGAGGACTTAGTCGTGAGGCCAACGCATCTTTGTAGTAGCTTGAGAGGGGTTGAGCGGAATCGAGAGACGCAACACAAGACAAGGATTTAGACAGCTTTGGGCCCCGGGAAACATCATCCGATAATAGCCCTACATGCTGTTTGTGGCTAGATCTCATTATACTCATGAGGGAGTCGCCGCATAAGCCGGCTGCCCCTTTGTGTCCAGCCCAAGAGATTGTTTCTTGTTGCTTGTCCCCCTTTGGAGAGCCCTGCCCCTCCTTATATACATTGAAGGGGCGGGTTACATGTAGAGTCCTATTAGGATTAGGACTAGTCTATTACAAGTGGAGTCCTAGTCTTGCTTCCGATATAAGGGAATATCCCTTAGTCCTTTCCTCATAAACCGGCCCACCATTAACATGAACCGGCCTTCTGGGCCTTGGGCCTTGTCATCCGTCTGACCCGCCCGCCGGGTCACCAGTGAGTCATAATGTTCAGGCGGGTTGCTTGTAAACCGCCAGGTCAGGGCGGGTCGCCAGTGAATCACCAAGTGTCAGCCGGGTCTCAAGTAAACCGCCAAGTCCGGCCGGGTCATATTTCTGGCCGGGTCATACCACGAGGTATATCCCCGACATTAGCCCCCAGTTTAATTTGGATTTATCCATGTTAAAATGATCCTGTAAAATAAACACAAGAACAAACTTGATAGGTTGTGCTCCAGGTTAAATATTTTCCTGAACCGGCACCTGATCATCTTTAAGTCCTTGTCATTTCCTCCTGGATGCATACTCAAAGATCTTATAGCAAATCTCTTTTAACAGATATGTCCAAACCTTGCCAATGCAAAAATCCAGGCACTTCGTCTAAAAAATCCGGGTCAATAGGCCAGCTTTATAACCAATTTGCTGACATTGGCTCTTGTAGAGAAATATTATAAGAAATAATCCATTTGAGTCAGCCTTCAATGCTCTGAAAAAATATTGGTCATGAAATATTCAACTGATATTCAGCCGGCTTAAAGATGTAGGTCTTGCCGATTTATGATTGCCAAAATTGCCGGGTTATAAATAAATGATGCCGGGTCATGATTGTTGCAGACACCGAGTTAATCTGAGAATTTCCAAACTGAGAATTTGAAGATTTTTTCTCCCTTATATGCATATCACCTGTAGCCCCCGAGTGTCGGGTTGTCATGCTTGCAGCAACCTGGGACTTGTAATTGCCTTATGCTTATGAAAACTTCAACCAGTGTAGCCCCCAAGGGCCGGGTCATTATGCAATAATGAGCAGGGACTTTGTAGATATAACCATGTAAACTTGAACAACAATGTGTAGCCCCCAAGGGACGACTTAGTAAGATAATACTGAGTTGGGACTTTGTATATAATTTATTGATAACAGCATCATATAATATGATCTCCGCCATGGGGCTTGAACCCACGTCCACAAGGTTAAGAGCTTTGTACTCTACCAGCTGAATAGCGGACCATTCAATATAATGGATTAATGCTTGTGTACCTTGAATTTTTGACAGGAGCAATTGGTAGCCCCCAAGGGTCGGCTCATTACAATGTGATGGGTCGGTTCTTCAATAAAGTGAGCAAAAAATGACTTTACATTAGCCCCCAAGTGCCATGGTGCATGCTGGCGGTGACATGGGACTTGCATATTAGATGTAATCTCAATTTGAATAATGTAGCCCCCAAGTGTCGGGTCGTAAGCCTACAGCGACTCGGGACTATTCCTTCCATTGTAGAATAAACCATATACATTGATAAAACAATAGCCATTGCGGCAAAGTGACTTTGAATACCTTACTTGTTGACAAGTAAATCCGTAGTTTAAATACCTGGCGGCTCTTGGCCGATGACGGTTTAATATGCCTCCATTGTAAACTGGATTTTTATAACCCGACAGCTTATAGCCTTTGAGAAAATCAAGAATTGATAACCCTTTTGAGACACCAATTTCAATTTTTGATGATGGGCTGGAACTTAATCATTTATGTAAGTCATAGCTCTATAAATCCTGCACAGAGTTTATACAACATATGCCCTGGCGACTTAACATCAAAAGCCAGGGTGGGTAACCACCCAAATGTAGTCTTATCCTGCACACAAGTAAATCACAAGATCCCTTGGCGGTTTACCGCAGGGCGGGTCATAATATCCTACATATAACCATTGTGATATTGAATTTGTACTGCCGGTTTACATGACCTGTGCAGTAAGGGTGATAACCCAATCCTTAGAAGCCAATACTTCCAAATATATGATGATTGTCACATGCTGGCGACTTATCGTCCAAAGCCAAGCCGGGTTTAAACAAAACCACACTTATACTTAGATCTGAACAAAAAAGTCTCAAGACAAAACCAAAGATTGTTTGCAAAAACTTAAACCAAATAAAAATCGAGGTTTCTGATTCGAATACAATCATTAGACCGTTCCAAAGGGGTTAAGCTAGGATTCGAATACGATCATGTAGCCCACAGTAGCTTTGGCAGTGTGCCGATCAAGAGGGTACCGACAGTTATGTTCTCTTTGGTTCGAATACGACCTATGTTTGAACAGGAAGCCCCCAAATGACCTTGAGAGGTTTTTTACGACCCTGATTCAAATACGATCCAAGTCGGACCCAAAAGGGGTTAAGCTATGATTCGAATACGATCCAGAAGCCCCCTAGTGAGTTTGGTAGTGTGTCGATCAAGAGGGTACCGACAACTATATTCTCTTTGGTTCGAATACGACCTATATTTGAACAGGAAGCCCCCAAGTGACCATATAAATTTTGGCATCGCGCCGATCAAGAGGGTACCGACAACTATGCTCGATGAGTAGGAAGCCCCTAATTGACCATAATAAGATAAGCCATAAGGCATGATACGCATGTTTGAACCGCGCATCGTGGCAGCAAGTTCTCTTTGGCAACCTTTAATTTTTTTGAGAACTCGAATCTTGCGAGAGATTAATTCTTTTTGAACCGGAACTTTAAACCGGATTTGAAAACTTCAAAACTTTGTGGGATACAGATTGTCCTTGAGCCGGATGTTTGAACCGGATTTGAGAGCTTAAAAGCTTTGTAAGAGACAAATTTACCTTGAGCCGGATGTTTGAACCCGGTTTGAGAGCTTCAAAGCTTTGCGGGAGAGAGATGTCTCTTGAACCGGATTTTAAACCGGAATCTTTATTTTGAACCGACAATTTTCTGACGGCCTTTAAATTTTCATCAATATGGCGGTGTCCTCCGGAACCGGGTTATCATTCCCTCCAATGACCTGGAGTTCCCGAGTCATGTCATTGTAGCCCCTGAGTCTTAAGACTACTTGAGGAGTTGGCTTGAGACTCTCCATATTTGACCGTGATATAAACCGATATGAGTCATTCAACATCTTAGTGATATAACTTGTCCTGTATTGGAGAACTTGCAAGCCAGAGTAATTGCTCTTTTAAAGAAAGCAATATATAATAAAAAATATACTAGATGGATTTCACCTGATGCGTCAGGTCAGTAATTATCACCGCAGAGTTGACTATCACCATGGTGAAGCTGAAATCAATCACGACCGAGTCGGCCGCGGTGTTGTAAGCCGATGCGGACGAGCATGTTGTCCTCCTCGTTGTAAGCCGGCGCGGACGCGTGAACCGGCCGCGAGAGCGGACGAGCGAGTCGTCCGTGGCGTTGTAAGGCGGCGCGGACGGGCAAGTCGGCCGACGTGTTGATGCAAAATGGACCACAACACACATGTCCGTGAAGCTGTGCGCACAGCCGAACGTGCATCCACAGTATAATGGCATAAACAATTATCCTATGTAAAAATGTTACATGGCAGAGTAATTGTTCTTTGACAAAAAACAATAAGTCATTAATAAGATAAGTTCAGATAGATATCACCTGATGTTTGTGAATGACAGATGATCTGTATGCCGCGTCAGAGGCGGCTCAATATAATCTCGGCGGTTCAGGCAGACCGGTGACTCCCCGCGGCTCAACACACCAGAGACGGCTCAACGCGGCCTCAGCGGCTCAATAAACGCTAGTCCAAAAGTGATGTTGGCACGCGCGTTATGCGGCACTTTTGTAATGAATAATGGTCCTGCGAAAATATCACAGACCAACGTAATTGTTCTCAAATGATTTAATACGCTAACAAAATATAGAGGAAAGATATCACCTGAGTGGACTTCCAGACGATTTGGTCCAGGTACAGTCTGACATGGACACACGTACTTGAACTCTGTGCATTGCAATTAGCAGTACTGTGATACACTTGCTTCATAGCCGCTTCACTCCAAAGCACACTAGTCAACTTGATCTGGCAAACCGCGCGATTCCTTGACAACACTATAGCCCGATTTTTAGAACCCAAAGGACGTCTCGGAGCGGGCGGCTCAAGCGGTAGCTTGCCGCGAGACCCGTGTACGGGCGGCTCACACTAAAAGTGGAAACAGCGACTCAACGGGCGAGCGGTCCGGGCGGTTCATTGGATTGGCGACTTAGGACAGCGACCGTGGCATCTGAAGTGATGACGGCTGTGGCAGAAAACGGCCCTAGAAGCGGCGACTTGGAGGCAGCACCGAAGTGACGACGGCTTGCAACGACGGCCATGGTGGCCGGTGGCTCAGATGCCACGCGTGGGCAGAAGTGAGCAGCGTCTTGAGGCAGATAGACTGCAGGTCAGAATCAATCCGTGCAAGGACGACTTCGAAGTAGTGGCTCGGCGAGACGGGTCTGTGGCCGGTTCGGAGGGCCGGCGCGGGCGGCGGCGGCTCATCGTAGCGGCTCAAGGAGAGGTAGCGAAGTGCGGCTGAGCCGGCGGTGGGTTTGAAAAACGCCAGTGCAGCAGGGCCGCGGCCGAGCGACAGTCAGAGACCCGTCCGGTGACAGCGGCTCAGAGACCAGTAGAGACGTTAGTTTGAGGCCCAGGCGGTTCTAAACGGGGGTCAATGGAATAACCCGAATCTGAGGATAATTTGCTTCCAGGTCAGGTGCGTGACACTGCGTAGGTACCCGTCGTAGAGGAGGCGGTTTGACGGCGATTTGCACGCCATGGGGGGCTCGGCAACGGAGCAGAATCGGGGTCGTGGTCTTCTTCCTTTGTTGTTCAAATTACCCCTTCCCAAAATCTGAGTTTTCACGTGGATTTAGTGGTACTAGCACTGTTTTGGGAATGAGCTAACACATCTTCCCGTGGACTTGTCCCTTGACAAGTGCATGCATGTGCAGTGGTCGTACTTCCTCGGTCCTCTGCTGGCAAGTACTAGTTAAGGGTTCTTCACGTGGAAAAAACATGGAAATCCATCAGGTTTTAGTTTTTTCGTCGACCAGCCACTATGGATACTAAATTCAGGTACATGTGCCAGATTGGTCTGGTGACCTCACATGTGCTAGGCCGAGCAGATGATACGCGTGACCCGTGTTGGGTGAATCGGCGGATCAGACAAAACGCAGCAGAACTCTTGCCAGTTGTCTCAGTGTCCTACGATGGTACACCCAAAGACCAACTCGGTCTCCAGCTGAGGCCCTTCCCATTGCTCCACCATGACAGATGTTAAACATGCCACATAAGTAAAAGAATGACATGACACTACATTTAAGAAGGAGAGAGAGCATTTTGATGACCCTTGAAAGAACCAATGCCAAGCGCGAGAACCTAGGCAAACCACTTAAATGAAATAATTTGACCAATGCATGAAAGACTTTAGGTTCTAACTCATTAAATAAAATGTGCTTAGCAACAATAAGTTAAGCATCTATGCATTGGGGAGTTGGATTGCTAAGGTATTTAATGCACTTAGCACCTCATCTAAGCACCTTTGCATTGGTAGTAGCCTGATGATCGCCTGGTAGTAGTTTCCCATGGTAGATTTAATTGGCTTACTCGAAATCCATGCCATGCTAAATAATTCCTTTATGCTTGGCTGCCATGGATCGATCTCACGGTTCTGCATGTATACAGACTTCATTAACTTTGTTTTGGCATTGAACGGTGCCTGTCTAATCTATCATTTCTTTTTAGCTAATTCTTTCTGTCACGCCTGTCTAGTCCACTGCTTCAAGCAATAATTTTCTAGGGCTCAACTGATTTCATCCAGACATTGGAATCCTTGACAACCTCAAGTAGCAGGTCCGCCCAGCGGTCGCTTCTAGAGGATTTCGCGTGTTAGGGCTGCTTCAGATCTCGGCGCTGGTCTGCCACGGAATTTTTTTAATCTCAACTGATGAACTCGGATTCGAGCAAGATCCTTTCGCTCCTGTTCTTCTTTATCCGGCAACCGCGAACTTCTCGATCCCTGGGAAAGATCCCTTTAAGAACTCAACACACCGTGCGCGGGCCCATGATGGGCGCCAACTGTCATGGAATTGTCATGACAAATGTCCTAGTATGAGGACTTAGTCGTGAGGCCAATGCATCTTTGTAGTAGCTTGAGAGGGGTTGAGCGAAATCGAGAGACGCAACACAAGACAAGGATTTAGACAGCTTCGGGCTTCGGGAAACATCATCCGGTAATAGCCCTACATGCTGTTTGTGGCTAGATCTCATTATACTCATGAGGGAGTCGCCGCATAAGCCGGCTCCCCCTTTGTGTTTAGCCCTAGAAATTGTTTCTTGTTGCTTGTCCCCCTTTCAAGAGCCCTGCCCCTCCTTATATATGTTGAAGGGGCGGGTTACATGTAGAGTCCTATTAGGATTAGGACTAGTCTATTACAAGTGGAGTCCTAGTCTTGCTTTCGATATAAGGGAATATCCCTTATTCTTTTCCTTATAAACCTGCCCACCATTAACATGAACCGGCCTTCTAGGCCTTGGGCCTTGTCATCCGTCTGACCCGCCCGCTGGGTCACCAGTGAGTCATAATGTTCAGGTGGGTTGCTTGTAAACCGCCAGGTCAGGGCGGGTCGCCAGTGAATCGCCAAGTGTCAGCCGGGTCTCAAGTAAACCGCCAAGTCCGGCCGGGTCATATTTTCGGCTGGGTCATACCGCGGGGTATATCTCCGACAGTGTGTCCGAACATCGTAACCGTACTTTATTAGATATGGTGCGATCTATGATGTCTCTTACCGATTTACCGCTATCGTTTTGGGGGTTATGCATTAGAGACAATTGCATTCACGTTAAATAGGGCACCATCTAAATCCGTTGAGATGACACCATATGAACTATGGTTTAAGCAAGAAACCTAAGATGTCGTTTCTTAAAGTTTGGGGTTGCGATGCTTATGTGAAATAGCTTCAACCTGATAAGCTCGAACCCAAATCGGAGAAATGCGTCTTCATAGGATACCCAAAGGAAACTATTGGGTACACCTTCTATCACAGATCCAAATGCAATATATTTGTTGCTAAGAATGGATCCTTTCTAGAGAAGGAGTTTCTCTCGAAAGAAGTGAGTGGGAGGAAAGTAGAACTTGATGAGGTAATTGTACCTTCTTCCGAATTGGAAAATGGTCACCACAGAAATAAGTTCCAGTGATGTCTACACCAATTAGTGAGGGAGTTAATGATGATGATCATGAAACTTCAGATCAAGTTACTACCGAACCTCGTAGGTCAACCAGAGTATGACCCACACCAAAGTGGTACGGTAATCCTGTTTTGGAAGTCATGTTACTAGACCATGATGAACCTATGAACTATGAGGAAACGATGATGAGCCCAGATTCCGACAGATGGCTTGAGGCCATGAAATATGAGATGGAATCCATGTATGAGAACAAAGTGTGGACTCTGGTGGACTTGCCCGATGATCAGCAAGCCATTGAGAATAAAAGGATCTTGAAGAGGAAGACAAACGCTGGTAGTAGTGTTACTATCTACAAAGCTCGACTTGTCGAAAATGTTTTTTTACAAGTTCAAGGTGTTGACTACGATGAGATTTTCTCACTCGTATCGATGCTTAAAGTCTGTCCGAATCATGTTAGCAATTGCCACATTTTATGAAATCTGACAAATGGATGTCAAAACTACATTCCTTAATGGATTTATTAAAGAAGAGTTGTATATGATACAACCAAAAGGTTTTGTCAATCCTAAAGGTGCTAACAAAACGTGCAAGCTCCAGCGATCCATCTATGGACTGGTGCAAGCATCTCGGAGTTGGAATATATGCTTTTATGAGTTGATCAAAGCATATAGTTTTATACAGACTTGCGGTGAAGCCTGTATTTACAAGAAAGTGAGTGGGAGCACTACAACCTTTCTGATAAGTATATGTGAATAACATATTGTTAATCGGAAATGATGTAGAATTTTCTGAAAATCATAAAGGAGTGTTTTGAAAGGTGTTTTTCAAAGAAAGACCTCGGTGAAGCTGCTTACATATTGGGCATCAAGATCTATAGAGATAGATCAAGACGCTTGATAAGATTTTTCAATGAGTACATACCTTGACAAGATTTTGAAGTAGTTCAAAATGGAACAGTCAAAGAAGGAGTTGTTGCCTGTATTGCAAGGTGTGAAGTTGAGTAAAGACTCAAAACCTGACCATGGCAGAAAATAGAAAGAGAATAAAAAGTCATTCCCTATGCTTCAGCCATAGGTTCTATAAAGTATGCTGTGTTGTGTACCGGACCTATTGTATACCTTAGCATGATTTTGGCAAGCGAGTACAATAGTGATCTACGAGTAGATCACTGGACAGTTGTCAAAATTATCCTTAGAAGACTAAGGAGATATTTCTCGGTTATGGAGGTGATAAAGAGTTCGTCGTAAAGAGTTACGCTGATGCAAGCTTTTACACCAATCCGGATGACTCTGAGTCTCAATCTGGATACATATAGAAAGTGGGAGCAATTCGCTAGAGTAGCTCCATGCAGAGCATTGTAGACATAGAAAATTTGCAAAATACATACGGCTCTGGATGTGACAAACCCATTGACTAAGCTTCTCTCACAAGCAAAACATGATCACACCTTAATACTCTTTGGGTGTTAATCACATAGAGACGTGAACTAGATTATTGACTCTAGTAAAATGCTTTGGGTATTAGTCATATGGCGATGTAAATTAATCACATGGTGATGTGAACTATTGATGTTAAATCACATGGCGATGTGAACTAGATTATTGACTCTAGTGCAAGTGGGAGACTGAAGGAAATATGCCCTAGAGGCAATAATAAAGTTGTTATTTATATTTACTTATATCATGATAAATGCTTATTATTCATGCTAGAATTGTATTAACCAGAAACTTAGTACATGTGTGAATACATAGACAAAACAGAGTGTCCCTGGTATGCCTCTACTTGACTAGCTCGTTAATCAAAGATGGTTATGTTTCCTGACCATAGACATGTGTTGTCATTTGATGAAAGGCATCACATCATTAGAGAATGATGTGATGGAAAAGACCCATCCGTTAGCTTAGCATAATGATCATTTAGTTTTATTGCTATTGCTTTCATCATGACTTATACATGTTCCTCTGACTATGAGATTATGCAACTCCCGAATACCGTAGGAACACCTTGTGTGCTATCAAATGTCACAACATAACTGGGTGATTATAAAGATGCTCTACAGATGTCTCCGAAGGTGTTTGTTGGGTTGGCATAGATCGAGATTAGGATTTGTCACTCCGTGTATCGGAAAGGTATCTCTGGGCCCTCTCTGTAATGCACATCACTATAAGCCTTGCAAGCAATGTGACTAATGAGTTAGTCACAGGATGATGCATTACGTAACGAGTAAAGAGACTTTCCGGTAATGAGATTGAACTTGGTATGATGATACCGATGATCGAATCTCGGACAAGTAACATACCGATGACAAAGGGAACAACACATGTTGTTATGCGGTTTGACCGATAAAGATCTTCGTATAATATGTAGGAGCCAATATGAGCATCCAGGTTCCGCTATTGGTTATTGACCGGAGATGTGTCTCGGTCATATCTACATAGTTCTCGAACCCGTAGGGTCCGCACACTTAACGTTCGATGACGATTTGTATTATGAGTTATGTGATTTGATGAACCAAAGTTTTTTCAGAGCCCCGGATGAGATCACGGACATGACAAGGAGTCTCGAAATGGTCGAGAGGTAAAGATTCATATATTGGAAGGTTGCATTTGGACATCGGAATGGTTTCGAGTGGTTCGGGCATTTTTCTCGGAGTACTGGGAGGTTACCGGAACCCCCCGGGAGAAGTTATGGGTGTTATGGGCCATAAGAGGGAAGGACACTAGACCACAAGGGGCTGGTGCGCCCCCCCTTGGGCAGGAGGCCGATTAGGAGTAGGAGAAGGGGGCCGACCCCCTTTCCTTCTGCTTGTCCCTTCCTCCTTTCCTACTCCTTGTGGGAGGTGGAATCCTACTAGGACTAGGGAGTCCTAGTAGGACTCCACACCTTGGTGCGCCCCCTAGGGCCAACTGCCTCTCCCTCTCCCTCCTTTATATACGGAGGCAGGGGCACCCCATAGACACACAAGTTGATCTTTAGCCGTGTGCGATGCCCCCTTCCACAGTTTTACACCTCGGTCATATTGTCGTAGTGCTTAGGCGAAGCCCTGCGTCGGTAACTTCATCATCACCGTCAACACGCCGATGTGCTGTCAGAACTCACCCTCGGCCTTAGCTAGATCAAGAGTATGAGGGACGTCACCGAGCTGAATGTGTGTAGATCGCGAAGGTGTTGTGCATTCGGTACTTGATTGGTTGGATCGCGAAGACGTTCGACTACATCAACCGCGTTACTAAACGCTTTCGCTTTCGGTCTATGAGGGTACGTAGACACACTCTCCCATATCGTTGCTATGCATCTCCTAGTAGATCTTGTGTGATCGTAGGATTTTTTTTTGAAATACTACGTTCCCCAACAGGTCGACCTAGCGTTGGTTGGCCTTAGCACGGCGCTTCATGGCCACCATCTTGGTGGCGCCGTCGAGGAGCTTGACACGGATTTTCTCTAGTGCCGCCCATCGGTGTTGGCAGTGACGGGAGTGGCCAGGCTCTGCATTGCCGCTCGCAATGGGTCATGGATGGCCCTGTCGGAGTCCTGACTATGGCCAGTGACCATCACCTCCATGATGATGTTAGCTACATGAGAGAGCGGATTGTCGATGACCACCACGTCATCGAGGAACCTATTGGTGGAGGCCACATCGGAGAGGGTGAGCTTCTCGAAGAGCTCGGTGGGGCAGTCGATGGGACAGATGGCCTCCGCGTCGGCGGCTACCACATCGGAGAGACTGAGCTTGCCGAAGAGGTCGATGAGGCAGCCCGCGGGGCATACTGCTCCCACATCGGGCGATGCGCTGGTGCATGTGCAAGCGAACACATCGGGCTGGTTGATCAAGCCAGACGTGACGCGCTTGTCGGTGGGGAGAACGGTTCTTGTCCGGAACACAACTCCGGCCGACGCCGCAGATGGCCCCACGGTGGGCGCCAACTGTTGTGGTAATCTCACGTTAGATGCCAGGGGGTGGCTTATCATGGGTGGAGCCATGAGGACGTCGTCGGGTTCCGAAAGTGAGAGTGAGCACGAGCTCAAAGGCACATGAGGCGTACCGAGGTTTGGGGCTCTCCGTAGAGATAACACCCATACTCCTGTTGTGATGACTAAGATCAAAGGTGTACAAGGTTGCTCCTTGAGCTGTGTTGCTAGAGGAGGAAGAAGGGCAAAGCTACTACCTTGCTTCTCCTAGCTATGATGTGTGTGTGGAATGAGGGCTGAACCCTTTGCATGGGTGAGCTTTGGGGGAGGGGGTATAGGCCAACCCCCAGGCGTACAATGGTAATACGGCCGGGTGTAGGACCCAGACATCAGTGTCTAAGGTCACCGGGTTCTCTGCCGGCTATTGCGACCCGCCTATGGAGGGCCCCGCCGGCTGCCGAGAATCCGGCCGCCAGGTAGGTGATATGTCTCCAACGTGTATCTCTAATTTTTGATTGTTCCATACTATTATATTATCTATTTGGGATGTTTTATATGCATTAATATGCTATTTTATATGATTTTTGGTACTAACCTATCTATAATACCTAAATAGTTCATGCCCACTACATGATTTCTCTTGACATGCAGCCTATCCACATTATCAATAAACATGCAGCCATCCATCTCAGAAAATCTGCCACCAAATGCACAAAATAAACCATGTGATTTATTCTCTATAGTACACATCCGTTCCTCTTTGTCTTCTAAAACTGATCAGATATTCTACTCTTAAGTGCCGAGACACACTTCGTATCCTCAACTCCCAGCCCACCTCCTCCTTCCCGTCACTGCTCAAATCTCGGCGTTCTCTCCGGCTCCATGCCAAGTTCATGAGCGAGGTTTGGTGGCTTCAGATTTGATAGATCCCCGGTAGTCCCATGGGTGGATACGGTGGCAACTGCGGGTTGGGGGTCGTGGCGTTCTACGTTCTCCATGGCAAATTCATGAGCATGGGATTGGTGGCCTCAGATTAGATCGATACCCGGTTGTACCGCATGGGTGGATCGGCGGCAACCGCAGGACAGGGCTGTGCTCTTCTTCTCTCCCTGGATCATGCTCGCGGCCCTCAACAGGCTGGTGTGGTCGACGCCAAATGGGTGCCAGATGACCTACATGTATCCATCCTACATCCTCATCCCTGCTCCCAACAACATCTCCTCGGACAAGTACGGGTTGTTTCTGTAATACGGGGGCTTGGAACTAGATCGAGTTCTATCTGCTGCAACTTCCTGACACATGGTAACTGATCAAATTATTCTTAGGCCTCCCCTACTTCATTTAACATAACGTCTTATCTTCTTTTTATTTTGTCAGATTTGGCAGCAAGCTACTCAACAATTTGCTGTAGATAGTGAAGGTATTCGTGATTTCATCCTGCATAGGTCTCTTCCTACTCATTAAACATGATTCCCATCTCTGAACTTTATTATTTGAATTGGATAAACACATGACACACCCCTTACATTTGTTTCAGTAAGTATAGGACAGCAATGACATACCATTCCTTCCATTCTGTGCAATGCATTGGTTCAAACTTTGAAAATATCATCTAATACCAAAGGACTACAACTTACCATCCTTTTTATAGATGCAAGTCATGATCATCACTTAAGGCTTGGATGACATTAGGTCGACATATTTGTGGATCAACTATTGTTTTCCTTTTCTTCTATTCAGCACAGGATGGAGGTATGGGAATTATGTGCATACATGTCACCAATGAGGTGGTTACAACCCCATCTGCTTCAGCATAGTTTTTTGGTGGCATGTTGATCATTCCACACAAGACATGCCCTGCCTCCACCCTCACTCGCCAGATATAGAGTAGCAATTTACTGCAGCTAGCATATGTAAGCATGCACGCATCCATGTAAGTTTCCAATGACTTCCACCTATGCACTATCATGCACTCACGCCAGCACACACGCAGTTCCGTTATCACATTCTTTAGCATAATAGATCCTCATAATGTCATCCAGATGATTACTTATTGAGTAGATGCACCCTTTTTTTGACTCTGTGAGTTTTGGTTTAGCTTAACTATTATGTCCGATTGAAGGGAATTAACTTCAGCGATGGATACAAAGATCATTTGTGAGAGTTGTGTGTTTATTTGTTGTTTTTTGTTACAGGCGATTGATTTTCATGGTGTGGTGTTGTTGGTCATCTGTATTATGGCAGGAACCTTGGATTGGAGAAAGGTGCTATCTGGAACATGTCTCATCATTGCCAGTTAGAATTACAAACCATGCTAATGCTGTCAGTTTTGTCCTCCTTCACAGATTTTGTCCTTTACTAGCTTTAGTCGTTCACTTTCGCCATTAGAAATCTAAGCTTCTGAAATTTACAAAGAGCAACATGCAAAGGTGCATATCTAGCTAGGTCTGATCGATAGTGCTTTCTTTCCTATCCTTGGCCATGGAGTTCATTCTTGCATATGTATTGTGTTCTTACGAGCAATATTGGAAAATATGTTTGGCACCACCTAATCATTTTGTGAATACTTGCTGGAGATTATATGCTAAATTGAGTTAATGTGGTATCTTATTTCCTTCTGATTTTTTATATGACAACATAGTGATCGTAATGTTTCCGCAGCAACGCGCGAGGCATCCTCTAGTTAACCTAGAGCCCAGTGTCAGTTTATGTTTTTTTCCTTGTTTTAGAGTTTTGTAGAAAAGGAATACCAAACGGAGTCCAAACGGAATGAAACTTTCATGATAATTTTTCTTGGACCAGAAGACATCAAGAGGACTTGGAGTGCACGTCAGGGAAGCCACGAGGCAGCCACAAGGACGGAGGGCACGCCCCCACACTTGTGGGCCCCTTGTGACTCCACCGACCTATTTCCTCCGCCTATATATTCTCATATATTCCAAAACCAACCAGAAGAGCAACGGAAACACTTTTCCACCGCCGCAACCTTCTGTACCCATGAGATCCCATCTAGGGGCCTTTTTGGCGTTCTGTCTGAGGGGTATTCGATCACGGAGGGCTTCTACATCAACACCATTGCCCTTGCAATGAAGCATGAGTAGTTTACCATAGACCTATGGGTTCACAGCTAGTAGTTAGTTGGTTTCTTCTCTCTCTTTGATTCTCAATACCAGGTTCTCCTCGATGTTCTTGGAGATCTATTCGATGTAATACTTTTTTGCGATGAGTTTGCCAAGATCTGATGAATTGTGGATTTATGATCAGCTTATCTATGAATATTATTTCAATCTCCTCTAAATTCTTATATGCATGATTTGATATCTTTGCAAGTCTCTTCAAACTATCGATTTGGTTTGGCCAACTAGAGTGGTTTTTCTTGCAATGGGAGAAGTGCTTAGCTTTGGGTTCAATCTTGCGGTGTCCTTTCCTAGTGATAGTAGGGGCAGCAAGGCACATATTGTATTATTGCCATCGAAAACAAAAAAGATGGGGTTTACATCATATTGCTTGAGTTTATTCCTCTACATAATGTCATCTTACTTAATGCGTTACTCTGTTCTTCATGAACTTAATACTCTAGATGCATGCAGGAGTTGGTCGATGTGTGGAGTAATAGTAGTAGATGCAGGCAGGAGTCGGTCTACTTGACACGGACGTGATGCCTATATTCATGATCATTGCCTTAGATATTGTTATAACTTTGCGCTTTTCTATCAATTGCTCGACAGTAATTTGTTCACCCACCGTAATATTTTCTCTCTTGAGAGAAGCCTCTAGTAAACCTATGGCCCTCGGGTCTATTTTCCATCATATAATCTTCTATTTTCCATCATATATGTTTTCGATATACTATTTTGCAATCTTTTACTTTCTGATCTATAAACCAAAATACCAAAAATATTTTACTTTATCGTTTATCTATCTCCATCAGGTTTCACTTTTGCAATTAACCGTGAAGGGATTGACAACCCCTTTATCGCGTTGGGTGCAAGTTGTTGAGTGTTTGTGCAGTTATTCAGTGACTTGCGTGTTGTCTCCTACTGGATTAATACCTTGGTTCTCAAAACTGATGGAAATACTTACTCTACTTTGCTGCATCACCCTTTCCTCTTCAAGGGAAAAACCAACGGAAGCTTAAGAGGTAGCAGGAAGAATTTCTGGCGCCGTTGCCGGCGAGAATTTCTGGTGCCATTACCGGGGAGATCTACGCCAAGTCAAGACATACCAAGTACCCATCATAAAATCTCATCTCTTGCATTACATTATTCTCCATTCGCCTCTCGTTTTCCTCCCCCCACTTCTAAAACGATTTTCAAAAAGATTCGCCTTTTCTTTGCCCCTCTTCCGTTCGTCTTCTTTGCTTGCTTTTTGGTGTGCTCGTGTGTTAGATCATTGGTCTCATGGCTAGCACTTTTACCCCTCCTTTGTCTCCTGACTTTGAGGTCCTTCACTTCAAACAAAGACAAGGAGAAAAATTGAAGGATGCTTGGTATATGGTGATAGGATCCTATCGTAATTGCACTATAGAGGAGGATTTCAAAATTTTACTTCGTAATTTTTATGTTGGGCTAAACATGTCTCATAGGCAACTTTTGGATTTTGCTGCTAAGGGGATTTTTTATTGAAATAGATCCCAACACTGCTCATGAAATAATAGAGGGGATAGTAGGAATACTTCCCCCACAAAAAGGATTACATCAAACTCAAGATGGAGCACAAGTTTTTGAGAAACTATGTGAAGTAACAATTTTTTTGCAAAAATCTCTTGAGCCCCTAAAAAATGTTAGTGGAAACCTCCACCGCATGAATATGTTGATCACTCTTTGCAATAAGCGGTTTGATGCTCTAGATATTAAGATTTCTGAATACGAGGAGAAATGCAAAGAACCTCCTGGATTTGAGCATAATTCCATTAAAAAGATAAAGACCAAAGATGATAATACTTAGATCTATTCGTGTTTTATGCCTAGCTAGGGGCGTTAAACAATAGCGCTTGTTGGGAAGCAACCCAATTTTATTTTTATTTTTGCTTTTTAGGTTCTGTTTTGCAATAATTATTTCATCCAACCTCTGTTTAGATGTGGTTTTGAGTTTTAATTAGTGTTTGTGCCAAGTAAGACCTTTGGGATAGCTTACGGTGATAGTTGATTGGATCTTGCTGAAAAATAGAAACTTTTGCACCCAGGAGATTAATTTTCATTTTTAGCAGAAGCGTGATAAAATACTGATTCTTTTCTCAGAAGATTAATAAACAAATTTCTTAAGTTGTCCTAATTTTTCAGAATTTTAGGAGTTACATAAGTATTCAAAATATCCAGATTGCAACAGATTGTTCTGTTTTTGACAGATTCTATTTTCTATGTGTTGTTTGCTTATTTTGATGAATCTATGGATAGTATCGAGGGGTATGAACCATGGACAATTTGGAATACAGTAGATATTACACCAATATAAATAAAGAATGAGTTCACAACAGTAACCAAAGTGGTGATTTATTTTCTTATACTAACGGAGCTTATGAGATTTTCTGTTGAGTTTTGTGTTGTGAAGTTTTCAAGTTTTGGATAAGGATTTGATGGACTATGGAATAAGGAGTGGCAAGATCCTAAGCTTGGGGGTGCCCAAGGCACCCCAAGGTAATATTCAAGGATAACCAAGAGCCTAAGCTTGGGGATGCCCCGGAAGGCATCCCCTCTTTCGTCTTCGTCTATTGGTAACTTTACTTGAGCCTATATTTTTATTCACCACACGGTATGTGTTTTGCTTGGAGCGTCTTGTATGATTTGAGTCTTTTCTTTTTAGTTTGCCACAATAATCCTTGCCATACACACCTTTTGAGAGAGACACGTATGAATCGTGATTTATTAGAACTAGATGACTTGTTGCGCCAATGGCGCAAAGGCCGAGAGGGAGCCAAGTATTGTGAGAATATTTAGACACCCAAGTCGAAAATCAAATGTGGCCAACACTCCCGCATCCTCTGCTTGGAAGCCGCCTTTTCTCACCGCATCTAACATACATACACGATTCTTCAAGAGCAAAATTCAGAGAAAATATAAAACATGGAAGGCTTTAAGTTGTACTATTGAGACCATACCACCATATCTTCATTTAGTTTCTTTGTAAATCTAAAGGTCTAAGAGGATGGTACATGTGAGAAGCTATGAATCCACAACAAAAAACTAAACTAACTTCCAAACAAACATTTCAAGTTTGGAAGCCACAAAGAAGCAGCCCAGATCTCTCGTTGTAGTGCAGGTACATGTCCTTAATCCTGCATCCACATCCCATAATTTTTCAACACCTAAATCCACGAAATCCAACTGAAGGAAATCATGGCAGAAACATGCACCGTGGTTTAGAGGTTATTTGGATTGCAGCCCCGGTATGCCCTGTCCAATATTTGGCGTTGACCACAGCGTGGGCGTGTGTTTGGTTGGCTTCCGATTATTTGGCTCACCCTCAGCCTTGTAGCTCCTCCCGTTCAATACGTAGCCATTTTTTGGCAAACTGTTGGCGGCGGAATCCTGCGCCAAATTATTGGCGTGCCATCGTTGGCAGGGCAACCATGGGCAGGATCCAAATATGCCTTTACATCTCCGAGAAGGACTTCTTGGCATTGTTGTGCAGGTTAGACACAACAATCCCCGCTGCGAGCTGCAGAAGAACCACACATGCACCTTCCTTCACCTTGCCCTTGGGGAGGAGGGGGCAACACTTGCAGCGCTGCGATGCTACGTCTTGAGCTTGCGTTGGTTTTCCCCGAAGAGGAAGGGATGTTGCATCAGAGTAGCGTAAGTATTTCCCTCAGTTTTTGAGAACCAAGGTATCAATCCAGTAGGAGCCCACGCTAAAGTCCCTTGTACCTGCACAAAGCGATAGCTACTCGCAACCAACGTGGTTAGGGGTTGTCAAGCCCTTCACGGTCACTTACGAGAGTGAGATCTGATAGATAGAATATTTTTGGTATTTTTGGTATAGAGATGCAAAGTAAAAAGTAAAGACAAAGTAAATAGCAAAACAATATAAAAGTGATGGAGATTGATATGATGAGAATATACTCGGGGCCATAGGTTTAACTAGTGGCTTCTCTCAAGAGCATAAGTATTCTACGGTGGGTGAACAAATTACTATTGAGCAATTGATAGAATTGTGCATAATTATGAGAATATCTAGGCATGATCATGTATATAGGCATCACGTCCGTGACAAGTAGATCGAAACGATTCTGCATCTACTACTATTACTCCACTCATCGACCGCTATCCAGCATGCATCTAGAGTATTAAGTTAAAAACAGAGTAACGCCTTAAGCAAGATGACATGATGTAGAGAGATAAATTCATGCAATATGAAATAAACCCCATCTTGTTATCCTCGATGGCAACGATACAATACGTGCCTTGCTGCCCCTTCTGTCATTGGGTAAGGACACTGCAAGATCGAACCCAAAGCTAAGCACTTCTCCCATGGCAAGAACTACCAATCTAGTTGGCCAAACCAAACGAATAATTCGAAGAGACATGCAAAGATAACCCATCATGCATAAAAGAATTCAGAGAAGATTCAAATATTATTCATAGATAGACTTGATCATAAACCCACAATTCATCGGTCTCAACAAACACATCGCAAAAAGAAGATTACATCGAATAGATCTCCACAAGAGAGGGGGAGAACTTTGTATTGAGATTCAAAGAGAGAGAAGAAGCCATCTAGCTACTAACTATGGACCCGAAGGTCTGAGGTAAACTACTCACACTTCATCGGAGGGGCTAGGATGATGTAGAAGCCCTCCGTGATGACGGCCCTCTTCCGGCGGAGCTCCGGAACAGGCCCCAAGATGGGATCTCGTGGATACAGAAAGTTGCGGCGGTGGAATTAGGTTTTTGGCTCCTGTTTTGATCATTTGGGGGTACATGTGTATATATAGGAGGAAGGAGTACGTCGGTGGAGCACCGAGGGGCCCACGAGGCAGGGGGCGCGCCCTAGGGGGGGGGGGGCGCCCCCACCCTCGTGACCACCTCTTTGATCCCTTGCGGTAGGGTCCAAGTCTCCTGGATCACGTTCGGTGAGAAAATCACGTTTCCGAAGATTTTATTCCGTTTGGACTCCGTTTGATATTTTGTTTATCCGAAACACTGAAATAGGCAAAAAACCAGCAATTCTGGGCTGGGCCTCCGGTTAATAGGTTAGTCCCAAAAATAATATAAAAGTGGAAAATAAAGCCCAATATAGTCCAAAATAGTAGATAATATAGCATGGAGCAATCAAAAATTATAGATACGTTGGAGATGTATCAGGCATCCCCAAGCTTAATTCCTGCTCGTCCTCGAGTAGGTAAATGATAAAAAGAGAATTTTTGATGCGGAGTGCTACTTGGCATAATTTCAATGCAAATCTTCTTAATTGTGGTATGAATATTCAGATTAGAAAGATTCAAGACAAAAGTTTATATTGACAATAGAAAATAATAATACTTCAAGCATACTAACAAAGGAATTATGTCTTCTCAAAATAACATGGCCAAAGAAAGTTATCCCTACAAAATCATATAGTCTGGCTATGCTCCATCTTCCCCACACAAAGTATTTAAATCATGCACAACCCCGATGACAAGCCAATCAATTATTTCATACTCTAACTTTTTCAAAACTTTTTCAATCTTCACGGAATACATGAGCGTGAGCCATGGATATATCACTATAGGTGGAATAGAATGGTGGTTGTGGAGAAGACAAAAAGGAGAAGATAGTCTCACATCAACTAGGCGTATCAATGGGCTATGGAGATGCCCATCAATATATATCAATGTGAGTGAGTAGGGATTGCCATGCAACGGATGCACTAGAGCTATAAATGTATGAGAGCTCAACAAAAGAAACTAGTGGGTGTGCATCCAACTTGCTTGCTCACGAAGACCTAGGGCAATTTGAGGAAGCCCATCATTGGAATTTACAAGCCAAGTTCTATAATGTAAAATTCCCACTTGTATATGAAAGTGACAACATATGAGACTCTCTATATGAAGAACATGGTGCTACTTTGAAGCACAATATATGAGACTTGCTATATCATGGTGCTACTTTGAAGCACAAGTGTGGAAAAAAAGGATAGTAGCATTGCCCCTTTTTTATTTATTTATATTTTTTTGGGCCTTCTTTTTTTCTTTGGCCTTTCTCTTTTTTGGGGGACAATGCTCTATTGAATGATGATCATCACACTTCTATTTATTTACAACTCAATGATTACAACTCGATACTAAAACAAAGTATGACTCTATATGAATGCCTCCGGCGGTGTACCGGGATATGTAATGAATCAAGAGTGACAAGTATGAAACAATTATGAATGGTGGCTTTGCCACAAATACTATGTCAACTACATGATCATGCTAAGCAATATGACAATGACGGATGTGTCATGATGAACTAGATGGTGGGAAGTTGCATGGCAATATATCTCGGAATGGCTATGGAAATGCCATAATAGGTAGGTATGGTGGCTGTTTTGAGGAAGGTATATGGTAGGTGTATGATACCGGTGAAAGGTGCGTAGTATTAGAGAGGCTAGCAAGGGATGAAGGGTGAGAGTGCGTATAATCCATGGACTCAACATTAGTCATAAAGAACTCATATACTTATTGCAAAAATTTAGAAGTTATCAAAGCAAAGTATTACACGCATGCTCCTAGGGGGATAGATTGGTAGGAAAAGACCATCGCTCGTCCCCGGCCGCCACTCATAAGGAAGACAATCAATAAATAAATCATGCTCAGACTTCATCACATAACGGTTCACCATACGTGCATGCTACCGGAATCACAAACTTCAACACAAGTATTCTTTAAATTCACAACTACTCAACTAGCATGACTTTAATATTATCACCTCCATATCTCAAAAAAATTATCATGCTTCAATCTTTTCTTAGTATTAAACACACTCAAAAGAAAGTTTAACAAATCTTGAATACCAAGCATATTATTATTAGGCAAATTACCATGCTATTAAGAGACTCTCAAATTAATTTAAGTGAAGCATGAGAGATCAGTAGTTTCTTTAAAACGAATCCACCACCATGCTCTAAAATATCTAAGTGAAGCACATAGAGCAAAATTATCTAGCTCAAAATATATAAGTGAAGCACATAGAGCAAAACTATCTAGCTCAAAAAATATAAGTGAAGCACATAGAGCAAAATTATCTAGCTCAAAAGATATAAGTGAAGCACATAGAGTATTCTATCAAATTTTAATTCATGTATGGCTCTCTCAAAAGGTGTGTACAACAAGGATGATTGTGGCATACTAACAAACAAAGACACAAATAATACAAGACGCTCCAAGCAAAACACATATCATGTTGGGGAATAAAAATATAGCTCCAAGTAAATTACCGATGGAAGTGGACGAAAGAGGGGAAGCCTTCCGGGGCATCCCCTAGCTTTGACTTTTTGGTGTCCTTGGATTATCTTGGGGGTGCAATGGGCATCCCCAAGCTTAGGCTCTTGCCACTCCTTGTTCCATGATCCATCAAAAGAATTCACCCAAAACTTGAAAACTTCACAACACAAAACTCAAAATAGAAAACTCGTGAGCTCCGTTAGCGAAAGAAAACAAAAGACCACTTCAAGGTACTGTAATGAACTCATTCTTTATATTGGTGTTAAACCTACTGTATTCCAACTTCTCTATGGATTATAAACTATTTTACTAGCCATAGATTCATTAAAATAAGCAAACAACACACGAAAAACAAAATCTGTCAAAAACAGAACAGTCTGTAGTAATCTGTAGCCAGCGCAAAATCTGGAACCCCAAAAATTCTAAAATAAATTGCTGGACGTGAGGAATTTATCTATTAATCATATTCAAAAAGAATTAACTAAATAGTATTCTTCAAATAAAAATTACAGCAGTTCTCGTGAGCGCTAAAGTTTCTGTTTTTTACAGCAAGTTCAACAAGACTTTCCCCAAGTCTTCCCAGCGGTTCTACTTGGCACAAACACTAATTAAACACAAAAACACAAATAAAACAGAGTATAAATAATTTATTTATTACTAAATAGGAGCAAAAGGCAAGGAGCAAAAATAAAATTGGGTTGCCTCCCAACAAGCGCTATCGTTTAACGCCCGTAGCTAGGCATAACGAGCAAGAAGATCTAGGTATTGCCATAGTAATAAGATAGATTGGTGAAACTCATTTCATATTCTCTACGTTCGGCAGAAAGTTTTCTTTGAGGCAAGCAAAAGTAATCAAAAGGATTAAATTTAACGGGACAAAAGTCCCCAAGATCAACCTTGGGAGGTATAGGTTCCTCCTTTGGCCCTTCATAATGCACCACCAATTCATCATTATAAGCATTCTTTTGACGGAACTTTGTGAGCCTATATTCAAGAGAATATCCTAGTTCATTATTTCGAATAGCCAAATCATCATTAAGATCAGAAATTCTACCAACTAAATCATTGGTAGGAACCTTTGTTCTAAGATTTTCATTGAAAGCAACATAATCTAGAGATTGAAAACGCATTATTTCTTTTTGATCAAAGAGGATAGCCTCTATGGGAGGACGGCAAGCGTCCACCCTATAATGCGCAAAGATTTCTTTGGATTCTCTTATTATGAATCTAAACTCATGAGCCAAAAAGATAGTAGCGGCACGCTTAACAGAAGAATGCTCAATATTAGAAAATTCCAGAAAAATCCTTTGTATAGAAGGATGCATGTGCATGAATTGTCTTTCAAGTTCAACTAAAAGCATGGCAATAGCGTCCACAAGACTATTAGTTCTGTGAAGGATAGAACTACCCATAGAAGGTAAAGCACCGTCACAAGTAAAGAAATCTTGAATAACACCTTTTCCAATAATATTACCACTACCAACACGGAATTTTTTGTATGAAAGATGGTAGGTTCTTTAGCAGGAGTATCAGAATTTTCCATGATATTGTTATCGCCCAAATTGGCGATAGCTTCCCCAGTTTCAGACATAACGACAAGCAGGCAAACAAACTAACACACAAGCAAATAAGAGCAAGCGGACAAAACGAGGCAAACAGAGAGGGAGGATAGAGAGAGAGGGAAAATAAAACGGCAAGGGTGAATTGGGGGGGGGAGAGGAAAATGAGAGGCAAATGGCAAATAATGTAATGCGAGAGATAGGGATTGTGATGGGTACTTGGTATATTGACTTTTTGCGTAGACTCCCCGGCAACGGCGCCAGAAATCCTTCTTTCTACGTCTTGAGCTTGCGTTGGTTTTCCTCGAAGAGGAAGGGATGATGCAGCAGAGTAGCGTAAGTATTTCCCTCAGTTTTTGAGAACCAAGGTATCAATCCAGTAGGATCCCACGCTCAAGTCCCTTGTACCTGCACAAAGCGATAGCTACTCGCAACCAACGCGATTAGGGGTTGTCAAGCCCTTCATGATCACTTACGAGAGTGAGATCTGATAGATATAACATTTTTGGTATAAAGATGCAAAGTAAAAAGTAAAGACAAAGTAAATAGCAAAACAATATAAAAGTGATGGAGACTGATATGATGAGAATAGACCCAGGGGCCATAGGTTTCACTAGTGGCTTCTCTCAAGAGCATAAGTATTCTACGGTGGGTGAACAAATTACTGTTCAGCAATTGATAGAATTGTGCATAATTATGAGAATATCTAGGCATGATCATGTATATAGGAATCACGTCCGTGACAAGTAGATCGAAACGATTCTGCATCTACTACTATTACTCCACTCATCGACCGCTATCCAGCATGCATCTAGAGTATTAAGTTAAAAACAGAGTAACGCCTTAAGCAAGATGACATGATGTAGAGAGATAAATTCATGCAATATGAAATAAACCCCATCTTGTTATCCTCGATGGCAACGATACAATACGTGCCTTGCTGCCCCTTCTGTCACTGGGTAAGGATACCGCAAGATCGAACCCAAAGCTAAGCACTTCTCCCATGGCAAGAACTACCAATCTAGTTGGCCAAACCAAACGGATAATTCGAAGAGACATGCAAAGATAACCAATCATGCATAAAAGAATTCAGAGAAGATTCAAATATTATTCATAGATAGACTTGATCATAAACCCACAATTCATCGGTCTCAATAAACACACCGCAAAAAGAAGATTACATCAAATAGATCTCCACAAGAGAGGGGGAGAACTTTGTATTGAGATT
Organism: Triticum monococcum; assembly: GCA_034509565.1. NCBI lineage: Eukaryota > Viridiplantae > Streptophyta > Magnoliopsida > Poales > Poaceae > Triticum > Triticum monococcum. The sequence continues at coordinate 486,329,702 of CM067843.1, forward strand.
CAAAGAGAGAGAAGAAGCCATCTAGCTACTAACTATGGACCTGAAGGTCTGAGGTAAACTACTCACACTTCATCGAAGGGGCTAGGATGATGTAGAAGCCCTCCGTGATGACGGCCCTCTTTCGGCGGAGCTCCGGAACAGGCCCCAAGACGGGATCTCATGGATACAGAAAGTTGCGGTAGTGGAATTAGGTTTTTGGCTCCTGTTCTGATCGTTTGGGGGTACGTGTGTATATATAGGAGGAAGGAGTACGTCGGTGGAGCACCGAGGGTCCCACGAGGCAGGGGGGCGCGCCCTAGGGGGGGCGCCCCCCACCCTCGTGACCACCTCTTTGATCCCTTGCAGTAGGGTCCAAGTCTCCTGGATCACGTTCGGTGAGAAAATCACGTTTCCGAAGATTTTATTCCGTTTGGACTCCGTTTGATATTCTGTTTATCCGAAACACTGAAATAGGCAGAAAACAGCAATTCTGGGCTGGGCCTCCGGTTAATAGGTTAGTCCCAAAAATAATATAAAAGTGGAAAATAAAGCCCAATATAGTCCAAAACAGTAGATAATATAGCATGGAGCAATCAAAAATTATAGATACGTTGGAGACGTATCACGTGACAAGGCTTGCTCTGAGTGTAATCATCGGCATTCTTAGATACCTAAACAAACAGTCAAAAAAGAACAGGCTATGAGCAATCAAAAAAGAGGAATTATACAGCCTCAAAAATATATACACATGAAATAATATTATACATTTGACAATTAGTCCCAAACAGAGATATGACCCAACCACTTCTCTAGGAGTGCCCATACGATCTGAGTTTAAATTTAAACTTTATTTTCCCAGCCCATATAGCACACAGTATTTATGTATGCGTCTCGGAAAGGAAAGAAGCTTAAACCCCAGTCCCAATACAGCCAAAACTACATCGAGATACATTTCGTCAACGAATCAAAAAAGTGAAAGGCTAAGATTAAATTATAAAGACTATATCCCTCCTTCCCCACCAAAATGTGGCCACATTCAGGCTTTGTCATCCCTTAACTAAATTTCAGACCATTTGAAGATCACAACCAAATTTACTTTCTTAGAAACACCACCATGTAAAACACAGTAAGCATTCTAATACAAAAACGTGCTCTTACATTGATATGCCCAGGATTAGATCTCCTTAAACCTTACTTTACAATGATACATATCTGGGATATGAAACAGGCAATCCTACTGAACATAATCATCATGTTTGTGGAAAAGAGAAAGGATTATAGCTAACTAATGCATGATGTTTATTAAACAATTAGCACCCGAATGCAAACCTAAGGGCCTCTGCATAGCATGATAAGGAATAAGGATATTAAATGTTTAATCTGATTCTTTTGCTATAAAAAATGCCTCAAAGTAATACTATAAGAACGGAAAAAATAGGAAGAGACAGGGTACCATGCTCTCACCCCTTACATTGATATTCCCTAGTACTGATCAAACCATCTTTAAATATCAGTGATGAACGCCAATTTTTTTTCAACACGCCAAGAGGAACCCAATAAATACACCTGCAAGCAATAAAAGATGGGTTAAAAGTTCACCCATCTAAGCAGGTATCCAACCAAAATTAGAAAAAAGATATAGGATGGTATAATTCCTTCAGGATATCGGCGAACCAGATTAGAGCAGATTGATAGGAGTCTCAATACCTCAGAACTCCTTTGGGCCTATTCATATGCGAATAAGGTTTCCAACTGACCATGCCTTGTTATATTATATTGCAATATAAGTATAATGTAGATTTAGGAAATTGAAAATAAAGTAATACCATTCATTTCAACAGAAAATAAATGGTTGGTGAACAAATATACATGTCTAAAACGTCTGTATGATATAGATATTAGAGTTTATGTTAAATGGAAATTACTTTCAGGTTTTTATTTTATTAGCAAAATGGCTAGGCAAAATGATTATGTGTGTCTTAAAAAAATGGTCCTATGCATAGAAGATACTGCCTGCCATGGATAGTCTTATGCGCTTGAGTTACTAAACTCCGAGTCTCTAGATAATCTGAACCTATGCTTAATTATAAAATTTATGCATTAATATCATGTGAGCACATTCTGTCCTGTGTAGTTATTCTATACAGATCAGATTGATAGATATACTCAAGCTTTTCGGTTAACCCTCCCAACTATTACATTTTCCATGAACAGGAAAAGGTAAACATGAAGGTTAGTCGTAGGATATAATGTGATGCATATAAAGCATAGAACATAAATCATCACATGGAAATTTAATTAACAGGAGAGTAACAATCGATTTTAACAACCTATATACTACAACATTTGATGTCTAGCTATCTTCCCCCCTAGTGTTTTGTCTATCACTCTTTATCTCCCGCTTAATTTCTCTCACTTCACCAGCATACACACATATGTTGTTTGGGTAGAAACAGAGTAGGCAATCACAGGTATATGTAGATGGAGATGGCAGAGAATTAGAATCAGGACAGAGAGAAGGATACCTTTGGCGGCACCACGTCACAAACAGGAGGTTGCAGCAAATCCTGCTCAAGTTGAAAGCAAGTTGATGGCTAGGAAAAGAAAAGGACAGCCAGCCAAAGGCAAGGAAATCTAAGGTGCAGATCCGCATATACTTGCAAGTGCACCAACAAGAAAAGTATCTCGTTTCTGGTCCTCTATCTGTGCTATTTAAAAAGAAGATCTGCACTGACAGAAAGAGGCCAAGGAGCACCAAAATGAGAACAATAACCAAAGTAAACATCTAAAAAATAAGGACAGAGCATCTTCAACATTACCTATGTACTCATTCAGAAAACCAGAAGCACCTCAACTAACCATTGAAAACAGTGCCCTGAAATAGGATCCCATGCATGAGGCTATAGGCATAAATAAAACCAAGGCAAAATCAAAAGAAATAAAAATATGTGCAATACATAAGCATTGCATGTGTTGCTGTAGAAATGAAACAACCTAATAACAGTGGCGTACAGTCGCGCTGCCGACACACCACAAGATAAGCCTTGTGAATAAACCCCCCCTATTGCAAGAAATAAAAGATGGTTCAAATAAGCAAGCACAATATTAATTTAAGTGAACTCTGTGTTCCCATGTGAGGGAGTCCTGTATTAGGGGGTCTCCGGATAGCCGGACTATCTCCATTGGCCGGACTGCTAGACTATGAAGATACAAGGTTGAAGACTTCGTCTCATGCACTAGTGCAGAACCGGGCAATAGCACCGGTTCGTAAGGGCCTTTAGTGCCGGTTCGGTAACCGGCACTAAATTGTAGGCACTAAAGCCCCCCCCTTTAGTACCGGTTCAGCACGAACCGGTGCTAAAGGGCAACCACGTGGCACGAGCCAGCTCCGTGGGCGCGTAGGATATTAGTACCGGTTGGTAACACCAACCGGTACTAAATGTTTTGGTGTGTTTTGGTTTTATTTTTTATTTTTACTTTAATTTTGTGTTTTCAATTTAATTTAGTGATTGTTTTACATTATAATGAGTTGTTAAATCATTAGGTGATTAGTTTGACTGGATGCGTGTGGATCCTAGCTAAGTCATCAAGTATATGTCATATCCATATTAGATATACTTGATCACCTACTTAAGTGATCGAGGTAATATGGATATGGCATATACTTGATCACTTAGCTAGAATCCATCCAGTTGAAACTAATATGCAATTCCTTTCATAAATGATATAATAACTCATCATCATCATCATATTAATTAATATAAAAACTCTTGCATCATATATATCATCACCAACGGTTTTCATAGCAAAGATATCATCGAGTTCAGCATGGTAATGATATTATAAGCGTTCATAACACCACAAAAGCAAATCACTCTTTGATATTAAGTTCTGGACGAAGAACACGGACATGAGAGGACAAGTACTAAGAGCATGAACTAGCTAATTAATCACTCCTGCTGCTCTCTCTCAGGTAAAATAGCATAGGACATGTATAGCTTTGCTGATTCATCATATTGGAGCATGCAGATGAACCTGTCTCCTAATCGTGGGTTGCGCTTCTGATTGCTACCCCCTAGTACTTCTCTATGATCGTTCACAATTTTGCTCCATTCTTTTACTATTAAGCATTCCTCGCTATTAGAAATCCTGAATGCACTAAAGTGCATTGTAGGATATCTTGGCCGTAAGCTAACAATATTCATGGTACCTTTAGTCTCGATCCAATCAGGCACAACATTCATCGGGAGTCCCTGTTGAAGAACATCGTATAGTAACATACTTAGCAATGAAGTTTAGCTTAAAAAAATAATGTATGCAAAAGATGCACTGAGGAGAAATAGTAGAAATCTTACCATCTTTCCTAAATATATGTGACCGTAGTTCAGTACGAACACTATTGGTCGCACGTTTTGAGTAATAACATTTCTAAGTGCAGGAAAGAAATTTGTCTTGACAGCATCAAGATCCTCAAGCCATGAAACATAATGACTTGTCTCCTCGTAGTTTAGTTCAGCCCCGGGACAGTGGACGGTCCTGTCTACCAAGCGCCGGACATGTTTGCTTGATTGGAAGTAAGCTGTCAATATAAATTGAGATCTATTAATTATTCAACTGGTTCAAATAATCTCATATCGAAGACATAAATATGGTTGAGAAACTCACATAATGGTAGAACTGGAGGCGTCTGCACATCGACCCAGATGTCTCTATTACGTTCAATATCATCTTCCGGACGAATATCAAAGGTGATAACCATATCAGGCTCAAATGCATAAGCCTTGCATAGTGCTTGCCAAGTTTTGCATTCAAAATAGGTGTATGTGTCTGCATTGTATAATTTGATGTTGAAGGTATAACCATGCTTGGTCTTCAAGTAAACTCTTTTTACCTCCATAGTTTCGTTAGGACTGAAACCTATCTTATCCAAGACAAAAATTCTTGCATGGCAGGGGATACACTAGTAGAATAGTGAAAAATTAAAATTAAAAGGTGAAGCAAATGAAGCATAAGTCATGCTTAATTACGAAAAAGACTTGTCGTTGTGACTTACTGTATCTACTTTGAAGTTCTCATCCAGCTTGATGCTGAAGCGTCTATCATCAACTAGAAAATTTCTGCCGCACAGGCCGCGCTGGTCTTCGCAGTATTCGCACATAATGAAATCGCACTACTAGGAAAAGGGCTATAGATAGGATTGACACTAATGGCGCACCAGGGAAGTAGTGCGCCACTACTATATACTAATGGCGCACCAATTGGTGATGCACCATTAGTGTGGAAGACACTAATGGCGCACCAGAAAATAGGTGCGCCACTAGTGATATTTTTTTTTCATTTTTACATACATACTAATGGCGCATCCTACCGAAGTGCGCCATTACTAGTTCTAACTAGTAATGGCGCACCAGACAGGGAGTGCGCCAGTACTGAATTTTTTTTATTCTTTTTTTTTGCAAAACTACTAATGGCGCACCGCCTCACAGTGCGCCATTACTAGTTTAAACTACTAATGGCGCACCCTGTAAAAGTGCGCCATTAGTATATATATATTTATGGCGCACTGTCCCGCTGGTGCGCCATTGCTATGAAAAAAACATTCTAATGGCGCACCGCCTGGGGGTGCGCCATTAGTAATCTTCCCCCATCCATACACTTCGTCCCTCCCTCGTCCCTCCCTCTCGCCAGACTACTTCGTCCCTCTCCCTCCATCGCGCCGCCGCTGCTGCCCCGACCCACTGCGCTGCAGCCGCCCACGCGCCCCCGCCGCCTCCCTCTCCCTTCCCCCCCTCGAGCGCCGCCTCCCCCCGAGCCCTGCCTCCCCCTCGAAACCCTAGAAACCGCCAGAGATTTGGAGCCTCGGAGCCGCTGGAGCCTTGGAGCCCCACGTCCAGCAGGAGAGGAGGCTCGCGACCTCCCCGTCGTCCAGCAGGAGAATAGGGTACGAATCCCTCTTCCCCTTGTCTCTTGCTGATTTTCTTCTTCATCTCCTCCAATCTCTGACGTGTTCTCATCTATAGCTGTGTTGTGCTATTGTGTTGTGTGAAGGAAGGACTTGGTTCAACAGGATACAGAGAAGCTGCTGCTGTGGGTTCGACTTGTTTGGATTTCGTTCCCCTGTCACCAAGGTGACCACTTGTCTCGCCTCTCTCCCCCTCTGTACAAGTTCATGGCTGTGGACTGCTATGGTCGATGCTTGTCTCAGCTGCATGCATTTGATTTCAGACTATATAGCTTGTATATGCAAAGTGCAAAAATTTCTGAGCAATGCTGTACTTTTACCTGCTAGTTTCTTTGGCATGGTTTTTATTCAAGTGAAACCAAACCCTGACAGTAACACATTTGCTTCTTATTGTACATGACTATGTTTATTGTGTTGAAACATATGTCTGATCTAATTAGAATGTATATGTGAGTTAATAAGGTCTGATTTTTGTTTTACGGGGTGGTAGAGGCAGCATCCATGTATTTGGGTAGCTAGTGGTTGTTTTTTGCTGTGTTGCAAGAAAGGAGATAATGTTGGCTGAATGTGCTTGAGGAAGAAAAGTAAAAAAGTGATTGGAATCGCATGCCTAGAATGCTGTTCACTTATTGTCTTCATACTGCTCTTGGATCGATGATTTGATTATGTAGCATAACCAGCACAGAGTAAGTGAGAGACGAACATGAGGCTGCACATTTTTGTACCAACAGTTGCAGAAACTTGGGGCTGCACAAATTTGGTGCTGCACAAACTTGCTCCTACGCCAAGAGAGAGATTGAAATTGAGTACTCCTAGGCCAAGAGAGAGATTATGTTAAAAATTCAGTTAAGCAGGCATGGTACTCTTATTTTGAAGTAAAAATTTAGTTTAGAAGTCAGTTAAAAGTCCAGTTTTAGAGCTTGGCTCCTGATCTGACTATAAAGTGTACTGCAAGCTTATTGCTAGCAAGTTTAAAATTAAGTAAACACATGATTCAGTGCACACTTGAATACACATGATCTGCTTGTGCTTGTGACTGACTTGGACACATGATTCTGACACACATGTATTCAGACACACATAGCATGTCTGAAACCCCTAGGAAATCATTTGCATATTTTTAACCGAGTATTTGTCATTTTGAAGAAAAATGCACTGTATCATGTATTTGTCCATGGTTTATAGATGAAATTTGCCATGGTGCATATAGTAAAAACAATGCCATGGTCTGTAAAATACATTTGTCATGCTCCATGAAAGTAAATTGCCATGGTCCAAATGTAGCAGAAGTTTCAAGTAGTGTTTTGTTTCTGTGTTTGAATAGGCAGCAAACTTTCTATTCTTTCTGTGTTTGTACAGACTTGCTAAACTATTGATGATTTTTTGTTGGGTGACCTATTAGATCTGGAATGGAAGCTCACATAAGTTGAGCTGATTTTTGTCCATATGAAAGCAGAGGACCATATGGTCTATGGCTGGGTTTTGTCTCCGACCATTGTGTCGTGATGAATTTGCAGGTACCCCGAGAGGCCCTTGAGTTTGCCGGAATGTCGATTAACTTCCGTTCCGGCAAATTCGGGTACTCCATATGTCCTATTTTCAGCAAAGGTCATGCTGAAAAATAGGACATATGGGGTACTTGCGACTAATGCATTGGCCGGGGTATCTTAGTACTTAGTTAAGTAGGATCAACTGCCCCGCCATTCTTGCTGCATTAAACCATAGGTGGCAATAGAGCCAAGTGATGGCCCAACTTAGAATTCTTGTTAGCATCGATAAACCCTAGATGATAAACCCAACATAGGTGGCAATAGAGCCAAGTGATTAGTGCCAAGTGATTAGACCCAACCTAGGGTGCCTCGGCATCGATAAACCCTAAATGATGAAAACTTAACTTGGCTTCTATAGGGTGCCTCGGTGTCGATGAGAACCTAAATGATGTATGCTTAGGCTTTTAGGGTGGCTCGGCGTCGACAAAACCTAAATGATGAAAGCTTAGGCTTTTAGGGTGCCTCGACGTCGACAAACCCTAAATGATAAAACCTTGGCTTTTAGGGTGCCTCGGTGTCGATAAGAACCTAAATGATGAAAGCTTAGGCTTTTAGGGTGCCTCAGCGTCGACAAACCCTAAATGATAAAAGCTTAGCTTTTAGGATGCCTCGGTGTCGACAAACCCTAAATGATGTAGTTTTGAATTATGAACGTAGGATATGTCGTCATCATCATCGGACGACGAAAGTCTCCCGGCAGAGTGCGACTGGTGCCACGACGATCGAGGTCTGTGCGACATGCCTCACCTGGACGATGATCGGCGCGTCAGCATTAAGCTCGAGGAGACCTTCGAAGTTGAAACGGTACACAACGACGACAAGCGTTATTTTCATAATTAAGCATGACTTCAACTATTTCAACGTGTAATTTTCATCTTTTACAATTTGAGTATAGCTTATCCCATGCCATGCAAGACGCTATGTCTTGGAGAGGATGGATTTTGAAGACCATGAAATTTCTGAAACAAAGAAAATTCACCTAAGGACTCATCACGATGTGGAGTTTGAAGTAAATCTATATAATTCTGAGAGCGTAACCCATTTTGGTTGCAAAAATTGGGAAGCATTTTGCAAGATGTATGGTTTTGATGAGGGTATGCTTATCACGATGGATCTTGGTAATCCTGACATCAACCAAGACAATATGGACATTTTGGTCCCTGTTGATACGCCTCCAGTTCTACCGCTATGTGAGTTTCTCAAACATAGTTATTAGCTAATTTATATTGTTTATTTCAAAATAGTTGACAGCTTATTTCCATTGACAGCTTATTTTTATTGTTCAAAGAATGTGCGGGGGATGGTAGACAAAACCCACTACACTGATGGCTCCGAATTAACAACTTACAAGGAGAAAAATCATCTGGTCGGATTTTGTACTGACATTGAGAGTTACACTATCCACAATCAAACTCCTCAACATTATGGTAAATACATGCCACTAGTGCATGTGTTCAACTACGGTAACTACCATGGAGTTACCCTGGTAAGATTTTTACTATTACGACATCCGTGCATCTTTTGCATACTTCTAAAACTAGTACATCATTGCTAACTATGAAGTTATTACTATTTTTTCAACAGATAATCCCAGAGAATTGTGTGCCTCATATGATGTATCAGAAAGGTAGTGTTAATGTTTTGAACATACAGCCAGGTCATCCTACGAATCTCAACTGTCCATACAAGATTTCTAAAAGAAGTGGAGACATGAAAATCAAAGGATGGAAAAAATGTATGAACAGTCGTAAGGAGCTTCTTGGAAGCAAAAGGAAGCGAAGCGCAAGAATTGGAGACAAGATGTTCTCCATTCTCCATAATGGAGAGTCAGGGTCTATATTGTTTTATGCTATTTTAGCTTAAATAGGGTATTTAGGTCCTGCCTAATACTGATGATCATGTGCTAAGAACAATTAAGTAGGGTTGGTTCGATGACTATCAAGATGATGATCGTATAACTTGTTATGAATAACGAGTAGAAGTTGTATGATGATGATTAGTAGGACTTCTTAGGATTAGTATTACTTCCGACAAACTCGATACTCGTGGTCTCGAGACTTGTAATGTTTTATCTTTGTTCGGTCTTTTGAATTCGGAGACTAATATGATGAATTATATTCGGAGACTAATCTTCTATTGTATTCGATGAATCTGCTGTTGCTGTGTGCTACTGTCTATATTCAGTCAAATAATATATTTTGTAACCTGTGCAAAAATTAGAAAAGTAAAAAAAATAAAACCTAATATTCATACTAATGGCGCATCACTACAGAGTGCGCCATTAGTATGCCAAGTATACTAATGGCTCATCCATCCGCAGTGCTCCATTAGTGTGCCAAAGCACATGGTTAAATATGGCCCTGGGAGGCATACTAATGGCGCATGGTGTTATATACTAATGGCACACTGGGTGGTGCGCCATTAGTATACCAGATACTAATGGCGCACCTGTGGGCGCCATTAGTAATAAATACTAGTGGCGTGATACTAATGGCGCACCAGTGATGCGCCATTAGTAGGCAAAACTGATGCGCCATTAGTAGGCCTTTTCTTAGTAGTGTCGTGTTCGTCGTCAGACGACATTCCTATGTTCATAGGTGAAACATTAAACACTTATTAGTTCTATTAATTCAACTAATTCTGTTAATTCAACTAGTTCAACTAATTAATTGAACTAATTCAACTAAGCACTTACGAAGAATATACCTAATTAATTGAACTAATTCAACTAACTACTTCAACTAATTAATTCAACTAAACTAGTTCTATTAATTTTCTTACTAAAAATAAGGTAGCTAGTTCTATATAATAAAATGTTAATTCGATAATGAAATCTCATATAACTAACTTAAATATATATCTAACATATAATTTATATCTAATATCTAACATATGTTCATATATAGGTGAAACATTAAACACTTACTAGTTCTATTAATTCAACTAAATAAACTAGTTCTATTAATTCAACTAAGCATTTACTAAAAATAAACTAGTTCTATTAATTTCTTACTAAAATAAAGTAGGTAGTTCTATATAGTAATATTTTGATTAGATCACCAAATCTCATATACCTAATTTTTTTTACTAAAAATAAACTTGTTCTATTAATTTTCATACTAAAAATAAACTCGTTATATTAATTCAACTAGTTTAAATCTCATATATATACCTAATTAATATCTAGCTATACTAATTCAACTAGTTCAACTTGTTCTAATTCATGTAAAATATATTTGACATTAATACTTAACATCTTTTCCATATAATTCATCTAACATTAACATTTAACATTATTATCTACGTAATTTATCTAACATTAATCTAAACAATAGAAAATAGAAAATAACTAAAAACAATGTGTGTGTGTGTATGTGTGTGGTGTGTGGTGTGTGTGTGTGTCTCTCTGTGTGTGTGTGTGTGTGTGTATGTGTGTGTGTGTGTACGAGCAGGGGGCGGTGACGTACGGGTGGCGGCGGGTGACGACGAGGACGGGTGCGGCGGGGGCGAGAGGCGGCGGCGCGACGGGCGCGGCGCGCGGGGGCGACGACAGTGACGGCGACGACGGGTGGCGGGGGCGACGGCGGTGACGGCGACGACGGGTGGCGTGGGCGACGGGCGGCGGGGGCGGCGAGGGCGGCGCGCAATGGGCGACGGGCGCGGCGAAGAAGTTGGATCAAGAAGAAGTACTGGTGGTCGATGAAACTGATTTTTTTGTAAGTGCCATATATATAGCAGGGGTCTTTAGTACCGGTTGGAGCCACCAACCGGTACTAAAGGCCAATTTTCGCCAGGCCAAGGGGCGGGAAACGACCCCTTTAGTACCGGTTCGTGCCACGAGCCGGTATTAAAGACCCCCCCTTTAGTACCGGTTGGAGCCACCAACCGGTACTAATGGTTGTGCGCTGCCACCGGCGGTCACAAATGTTTAGTCCCACTTGGCCGAGCGAAGGGCAGCCGCACTGGTTTATAAACCCAGCCGCGGCTGCTCCTTCGAGCTTCTCTATATAGTAGGCTTCTAGGCCTAACTAGGGCGCGCTACCCTGTGAGTCTGCTGGCCCTTCTGGGCCTGCATTTGCACACCCTAGGTCTGGCAGGCCCACTGGACAGTGCGCCAACAAAATTTTTATATAGTTTTTTCTTTTCTGCATTATTTATTTTATTCTATTTATTTTTGAGTAATTTTTATATAGTTTTTTCTTTTCTGCATTATTTATTTTCTTCTATTTATTTTTGAGTAATTTTTTTGTATAGTTTTTTTCTTTTCTGCATTATTTCTTTTCTTCTATTTCCAGTTTATACACGAAGTGCGTCCAGTTTTTGCCGTGACCCTCTCTACTCTTTCGCACATGCTATGCGGGTGAAATGATGATACCATGCCAAGTTTCAACATTTTCAGAAGTCATTTTGTAGTGATTTTCAATTTCACGGTCATTTAGCTCTCTAAACAATTAGGTAAATGACCGAAAAACAACAAATGATGTCAGAACATGTTGGAAATTGATGACGTCGCCTTGAATGCTGCATACTGAACACAAAAGAAGTCCGGAGTTCAAATAAGTTTAGAAAACATTGAAGTGCCCGTGTAACAAATGAGTTCTCGTCCAAAACCCTCATACTCCGAAAGAGTTTGTCCAGTTTGTACACGAAGTGCGTCCAGTTTTTGCCGTGACCCTCTCTACTCTTTCGCACATGCTATGAGGGTGAAATGATGATACCATGCCAAGTTTCAACATTTTCAGAATTCATTTTGTAGTGATTTTCAATTTCACGGTCATTTAGCTCTCTAAACAATTAGGTAAATGACCAAAAAACAACAAATGATGTCAGAACATGTTGGAAATTGATGAAGTCGCTTTGAATGCTGCATACTGAACACAAAAGAAGTCCGGAGTTCAAATAAGTTTAAAAAACATTGAAGTGCCCGTGTAACAGATGAGTTCTCGTGCGAAACCCTGATACTCCGAAAGAGTTTGTCCAGTTTGTACACGAAGTGCATCCAGTTTTTGCCGTGACCCTCTCTAATCTTTTGCACATGCTATGCGGGTGAAATGATGATACCATGCCAAGTTTCAACATTTTTAGAAGTCATTTTGTAGTGATTTTCAATTTCACGGTCATTTAGCTCTCTAAACAATTAGGTAAATGACCGAAAAACAACAAATGATGTGAGAACATGTTGGAAATTGATGACGTCGCTTTGAATGCTGCATACTGAACACAAAAGAAGTCCGGAGTTCAAATAAGTTTAAAAAACATTGAAGTGCCCGTGTAACAGATGAGTTCTTGTCCGAAACCCTGATACTCCGAAAGAGTTTGTCCAGTTTGTACATGAAGTGCGTCCAGTTTTTGCCGTGACCCTCTCTACTCTTTCACACATGCCATGTGGGTGAAATGATGATACCATGCCAAGTTTCAACATTTTCAGAATTCATTTTGTAGTGATTTTCAATTTCACGGTCATTTAGCTCTCTAAACAATTAGGTACAAACAACAAATGATGTCAGAACATGTTGGAAATTGATGACGTCGCTTTGAATGCTGCATACTGAACACAAAAGAAGTCCGGAGTTCAAATAAGTTATTAAAAATAAAAAAGAGGTGCAATGCTGGTTAATTTGCTTCAAGCCATTCGGAATAGTGTAGACTGCATTGCACATAGCTCAGTGCAATCTATGCTATTCCTCAAGGCTTGAAGCTAATCAACATGCAGGTGAGCATTGCAACTCTTCGTCATCGTCTGTGCACTCACGGCTTATTAACCGCTCATACTGCCTCTCTCTTGGCGAGGTGGGACTAAAAATCAGCTTACTAAGAAACTCTAGTACCGGTTCAGGGCATGAACCGGTACTAAAGGTCTTCGTGGGGGCCCCAGCCTGACCATAGCCTGACACAGCCTCATTAGTACCGGTTCGTGGCATGAACCGGTACTAAAGGTTGCCCACGAACCGGTACTAATGATGCCTGCCCGCCTAGCCGTTGGAACCGGCACTAATGGTCACATTAGTGCCGGCTCAAATTCAAACCGGCACTAATGTGCTTCACATTTGACCCTTTTTCTACTAGTGGTGTCCGGATGGGACTCTACTTGGCATGGAAGGCAAGCTAGGCATTACGTATATGGATATCTCCTCCTTTGTAACCGACCTTGTGTAACCCTAACCCTCTCCGGTGTCTATATAAACCGAAGGGTTTTAGTCCGTAGGACAACAATCACAACATACAATCATACCATAGGCTAGCTTCTAGGGTTTAGCCTCTCTGATCTCGTGGTAGATCTACTCTTGTAACACCCATATCATCAATATTAATCAAGCAGGACGTAGGGTTTTACCTCCATCAAGAGGGCCCGAACCTGGGTAAAACTTTGTGTCCCTTGCCTCCTGTTACCATCCGGCCTAGACGCACAGTTCGGGACCCCCTACCCGAGATCCGCCGGTTTTGACACCGACATTGGTGCTTTCATTGAGAGTTCCTCTGTGTCATCGCCGTTAGGCTTGATGGCTCCTATTATCATCGATGGCGATGCGGTCCAGGGTGAGACTTTTCTCCCCGGACAGATCTTCATATTCGGCGGCTTTGCACTGCGGGCTAATTCGCTTGACCATCTGGAGCAGATTGAAAGCTACGCCCCTGACCATCAGGTCAGATTTGCAAGTTTGAACTACACGGCCGAAATCCACAGAGACTTGATCTTTGACGAATTCAAGCCACAACCGGGCGCGCTGCACTGTCGCGATGGGTATGACCTAGCTTTGCCGCCGAACAGTACCCCAGAAGCCGCGCCCGCATCAGCTCCGACCCTTAGCTCGGAGCAAATTGCGCCAATCGAGGACGGGTGGCTAGACATCAACTCAGGGGCTGCACTCTCGATGGCGATCGAGCCAAGCACCAGCATAAACCTCTGCGCAGCCCGTGACTCCAAGGTGTCGGACTCTTTCCCGGACTCCGAACCGTCCGCGCCCCTGCTAATCGAATCCGATTGGGCGCCGATCATGGAATTCACCGCCGCGGATATCTTTCAGCACTCACCCTCGGCGACATTCTGAATTCACTAAGGACTCTCTCTTTGTCAAGAGAGCCCTGGCCGGATTATGGCCAACAGGATTGGGATGCGGAAGACGAAGAAATTTGACGCCCACCCACCACCCACTCCATAGCCACTGTCGATGATTTAACCGACATGCTCGACTTCGACTCCGAAGACATCGACGGTATGGACGACGATGTAGGAGACGAACACGAACCAACGCCCATAGGGCACTGGAAAGCCACCTCGTCATATGACATATACATGGTGGATACACCCAACAAGGGCAATGGCAGCGAGATAGCAGAGGATGACCCCTCCAAGAAGCAAGCCAAGCGCCGACGTCAGCGGCGCCGCTCTAAGTCCTGCCAAAGCAAAAGTGGTGATACCGGCACAGGAGATAATAACACTCCGAATAGCGCCGAAGACAACAACAATCCCCTCCAGCAAGATTTAGAGTAGGAGGATGGAGGAGCCCGCTCTCCTGAGAGAGCGGCTGGTGGAGAGGAGGAGGATGACAATTACATGCCCCCCTCCGAAGACGAGGCAAGCCTCGGCAACGATGAATTCGCCGTCCCAGAGGATCCCGTCGAACAAGAGCGCTTCAAGCGCCGGCTTGTGGCCACGGCAAATAGCCTGAAGAAAAAGCAGCAACAACTTCAAGCTGATCAAGATCTGCTAGCTGACAAATGGACTGAAGTCCTCGCAGCCGAGAACTATAAACTCGAGCGCCCCTCCAAGAGTTACCCAAGACGCGGGTTACTACCCCGACTGGAGGAAGAAGCGTATGATATGGCTGAACGGCCACCTTGTGGCCGCGATAGAGAGACATTCCAGCCAAAAGCTCAGCCTCCACCCCAACGCCATTCAAATAAACAGGCATGGGGAGATACCTCAGACCTGCGAGACATATTGGAGGACAGGGCAAAGCATTCAAGATTGATCTACGGATCACGAGGGCGCACCACTCTGCGAGACGATAAACGTCACGCCGGATACAGTAAAAGCAAATCCGGCCGGGCCAAACATAGCGGGCAAGACCCATTCGAGCCGCGTCGAGATATAGCCCAATGCAGAGGCGCCGCACACCCCTTATGCTTCACAGACGAAGTAATGGAACATAAATTCCTAGAAGGTTTCAAACCTGTAAACATCGAATCATATGACGGCACAACAAATCCCGCAGTATGGATTTAGGACTTCCTCCTCCACATCCACATGGTCCGCGGTGATGACTTACATGCCATCAAATACCTCCCACTAAAGCTCAAAGGACCAGCGCGGCATTGGCTTAATAGCTTGCCAGCAGACTCCATTAGCTGTTGGGAAGATCTGGAAGCCACATTCCTCGACAACTTTCAGGGCACTTATGTGCGACCACCAGACGCCGATGATCTAAGACACATAATTCAGCAGCCAGAAGAGTCGGCCAGTCAATTCTAGACTCGATACCATACAAAGAAAAATCAAATCATCGACTGTCCGGATGCGGAGGCCTTAGCGGCTTCCAAGCACAACATCCGAGACGTGTGGCTAGCCGGGCACCTTGGTCAGGAAAAGCCGAAATCTATGGCAGCTCTCACAACGCTCATGACCCGCTTTTGTGCGGGAGAAGACAGCTGGCTGGCTTGTAGTAATAACATATCAAAGAACCATGGTACCTTAGATACCAAGGACGGCAATAGCATGTCATGTCACAACAAGCATAAGCGCTGCATTAACAACGAAAATTCTGAGGATACGACAGTCAATGCCGGATTCAAAGGCTCTAAACCCAGTCAGCGGAAAAAGCCATTCAAACAAAGTACGCTGGGTCCGTCCAGCCTGGACCGTATACTCGATCGCTCATGTCAAATACACGGCACCCCAGACAAGCCAGCCAATCACACCAACAGGGATTGTTGGGTGTTCAAGCAAGCCGGCAAGTTAATTGCCGAAAACAAGGACAAGGGGCCGCATAGCGATGAGAGGAAGAACCCTAGCAGCCGCACACTGGAGGACAGAAGAGGTTTCCCCCGCAACTGTGGACGGTGAACATGATATATGCAACCCACATCCCCAAGAGGGAGTGGAAGCGTGCGCTCAGGGTCGTTGTCGGTGTCAAAACCGGCGGATCTCGGGTAGGGGGTCCCGAACTGTGCGTCTAGGCCGGATGGTAACAGGAGGCAAGGGACACGAAGTTTTACCCAGGTTCAGGCCCTCTTGATGGAGGTAAAACCCTACGTCTTGCTTGATTAATATTGAAGATATGGGTGTTACAAGAGTAGATCTACCACGAGATCAGAGAGGCTAAACCCTAGAAGGTAGCCTATGGTATGATTGTATGTTGTGATTGTTGTCCTACGGACTAAAACCCTTCGGTTTATATAGACACCAGAGAGGGTTAGGGCTACACAAGGTCGGTTACAAAGGAGGAGATATCCATATACGTATTGCCTAGCTTGCCTTCCACGCCAAGTAGAGTCCCATCCGGACACAAGACGAAGTCTTCAATCTTGTATCTTCATAGTCTAACAGTCCGGCCAATGGAGATAGTCCGGCTGTCTGGAGACCCCCGAATCGAGGACTCCCACAGTAGCCCCTGAACCAGGCTTCAATGACGACGAGTCTGGCACGCAGTACTGTCTTCGGATTTGCAAGGCGGGTTCCTTCTCCGAATACATGACAGAAGAAGTCGAATACGAGGATAGTGTCCGATCCTGCAAAATAAATTCCACATTCCACCATAGAGAGAATAACGTTTTCGCAGATCTAATTTGGTGGCTTGTTTTCGCAGCATGACGTTACGTCATGGCCCGGTGATTATTCGAACCGTTTCTTTTAACCATCTCCACACATAACGCGAGGCGGTTTCGTGACACGTCTTGCCGAAGCGGAGATCATGTTCCCCCAATCACGGGATTCTCATTAATACGGTCATGGGTAACCCAACCGTGTCTAGGACTCCTAGATTTTAGGCAAGTCCTAAACTGCTACGGAGAGGATGCTTGATATTCACCCTCTTTATAAAGGGACGAGGTTTTTGCTTTTTCTCTCTCGTGCTCAATTGAACCCTTCCTCCGCCTCGAGTTCTAACACCCAAAGCCCAGGTTAGGTGCTCTGGATCTTCAATCATGTCCGGATTCAGCCTTCAAGACCGATGGATGCCCTCCTCCGTGATGGAAGAGGACATTAAGAAGTTGAGGGAGGCCAGATACCTGACCGCCGAGGTTTCACATCGGCTGCCTCCTCGAGGGCAGGTCGTCCCTACTCCCGAACCCAATGAGAACGTTGTGTTCGTCTCCCACTTCCTCCGAAGTCTAGGCCTCACTCTGGATCCTTTTGTCAGGGGCTTGATGTTCTATTATGGGCTAGATTTCCACGATCTAGCTCCGGACTCCTTTCTCCACATCACGACATTTTTTGTTGTGTGTGAGGCCTTCCTCCGTGTGACCCCTCACTTCGGCCTGTGGCTCAAGACCTTTGAAGTACAACAAAAGATGATCGAGGGGCAACATGCAGCGTGCGGAGGTGCATCAATAGGCAAGATGGCAGGAGCTCCATGGCCGAAAGGTTCCTTTCCAGAGGTGTCTGAATTATGGCAACATGAGTGGTTTTACGTCACGACTCCCAGAAGTGCCAAGTGGGCGGCTGCCCCCGCTTTTCGCCCGGGCCCCCCACCACAACTGATGTCATGGACTAGCAGGGGTCTGAGCTGGGGTCCAGCCTAGGACGTGCCTATACTGCAAAGCCGCATCCGAGAACTCTTCGAAGGAGATTTTAATTTGGTTGCGGTAATACAAGTTATGCTGGTTCGTCAAGTCCAGCCTTGCAAACGCCGGCCCCTGCGCTTGTGGGAGTTCAACCCAGAGGGACCACGTGCCATTCAAAGTTTCCTCGGCCTGACGCACGAGGAGATGTACAAGTCATTCTTCGGACCTCAAGTGTAATGTCCGGATATCACTGAGGACGTGGGCCTGAGCAGTAACCGCACCGCCGAACAAGTAAGAAATCCTCTAGCCGAACACACTGTCTTTTATTCAAAGTTATTTCTGAGGGTTCGCTTTTTGATAAGGACTGGCTAACAAAGGCGAAGATGATTCGGTGTTTGGCCCCCCTCCCTAAGGGTTTGGAAAATCCGGTATTGGAGAAGATGCTCGAGGTCGCTCCTTGCCCGGAGCCCTTGAAGGAAGATACCGAGGGAGATAATATGGGCGGACGCGGGCCCCCATCGTTATCCGCTCCAACCGAGGGAACGAGCGTCTCCATGAAGGAGGACGATCGGGGGAGGAAAAGGAATGCTTCCGAGGATCCAGAAGCCGAAGCCTCCAAGCGGGAGAAGAGGTCTTCCACTGAGGGTCCTGCCTTGGGGGGTGCTTTTGCCGCATAGAGTCCACGGGGGGATCAGCCCTCCAACGAGTCGTAAGTGATCCAAAATATTTTAATAGTAAGGGTATGCTATCTTTTTCCACTGAGAAAATAACCACCGCATATATCTTGCAGTTCGGGCCTCAGCCCCTCTCAAATGAGCTCGTCTTCGGGGGATCTTCTTCCAGAGATGATGGAGAGCGAAACGCCTCCCCCGGACTCCTCCGCTCGAGAAGCGGGCGACCCCAAAGTGTCTTCGCGGAGGGCCTCTCCGGATCCGGTGAGGCCAGAAGATAATCCCGTAGACCCCCAAAGTCCCCAGTGTCCGGCTCCAAAAGAGAGCATACGAAAGAGTCCGACACCGTCTGGTGTGCTGTCGGACGTTCTGAGGGAGTTAGTGGGGTGAGCGGCCATCTTAGAAGAGCACCGTACGTTGACGGGTACGGTGATGGAGAGAATCTCGTCCACTGAAAGGGGATTACATGAAGCCTTTATGAGTCTATTGACATGCTTTGAGGTATGTGAGATAATATGTGATAGTACTACACATGTTAGGTGTGCCCTGTGTAGATAGTAGCCCCTGAGACTCTGGTTGTCGTCGAGAATGGCGGCGAACAAAGGATCATATTCCCAGGAAATAACCAAACTGCCTCTATGTGCAGGTGGTGGAAGCTCCGGTGGCTAGCCGGACTAGTGAGTTTGCCCAATTAAAATGGCAACTGGATGTGGCAGACGCCGACATCGAGCTTGTTAACAAGAGGCTTGACGAGGCACAGGGTAAGTGTTATTATCCGATGAATGCCACATAGTAAGAGCAGCATAATGCCAGTATCTTTAATATGGCGTGACTGCAAATGGAGCTGCCACCATGGAAGCCTTGCGGGTGGAACTTGCCCGAGCCAAGGAACAAGCAAGGATTAGTAATGCGGCTGCTTTGAAGGCAGCCCAAGAGTTGAAAGCCGAGAAGGCCGCACATTGCGAGAGCCAGGAGAAGATGGCCAAGATGGCCGTAGAATTAAAAGACACTGCCGACCGTTGCCGGTTCCTTGAAAAAGAAAACCGAGCGAAGGCAACAGACCTTGAGAAGGCCGCGGCGGCGGACAAAGACACCCGTTCTGCTATGAGAGCAAAGAAGGAGGAGCTGCGGGAAGCCGGGGATATTGCGGCTGGGAAACCCTTCATGTTACGGAGGAAGTTCGGAGATCCTCGGTATGCCCCTCTGGATCGGCTGTGGAGTTCGGCAGATGTGTATATGGATTTGGCGGCGAGCGCTGCCGATGTGGCCAAGTACTTCCAAGGCCAGACAGATCATGAAGTGGACAAGCTGTTCTGGACGCAATTCCACGTTCCAGAGCGTCCGCTTTCATTGATTGACCAGCTAGCCGAATGGGCTGAACTGAATAGGTTGTCCGGACTCGCCATGAGGTCTGTTGTGGATCAGCTATGGCCGGAAAGGCCAAAGCCGAACAACTATTTCAGCTTAGTGCAGCAGTTCCTTGATGCGGTGCCGCACATTAATGCGATGAAGAGGTCGGCGTGCATAGAAGGCTCGCGGATGGCCCTTGCCCGTGTTAAAGCATACTGGGCAGAGATGGACGCTACCACTGTTGCGGCGCAGGGATCGGCCATAGGCCGGGTGGCTGCCGAGCACAATTTTGAGGAGGTTCTCGAGGGTGCTCGTTTGATAGAGGCCCAGTGCTCGAAAAATATTATGTTTGAGTGTTATGTATTTTCATTGTAAGCACAATGCTTTTATGAATTTTTTATAAGGTTATTTTTATACTTTTGCCTGAAAGTAGTATCATGCCTCCTGTGCGGCTGTTTATGTATACCTGTGTATAACCTGAAAGATTGCAGCCGTCGGCTTCAACCCCCATGCATAAAATGCGGGGGTGTTCGCAAAAAAACATGTGTTCACACTTAACCCAATGTCTTGGTCCTATTAAGGAGGTGATAGCGTAGCGAGCGAGAAAAGTGGACTATAATGCTTTAACACTTTCACTTAGCCATAGGAGTTTCACCGTGGGGCTACTAGATAGCCCCTGGTGGCTCCGCACTCTCCCGATCGCAGGGTGCGTACATGCCTGGCCGGGAAACGGCCCTTCGTTAAGGCGGAGGAATTCTAATATTCCGATAGGTCACCGAGTGGTTGACCAGTCTCACGCTATATCATGACAGTCAGTTTTCGGCTTTCTCTACTGAGGTGCTCGTCCGGATGAACCAGGGCACAATCGCAGTAGTTCTGCTGGTGCTAGCTTAGCCGGTAAAGCGGAACACAAGGCACCAAAACACAGGAGCCGGGCAAACCCAACATTTGACCAAAGACAATGATTCGGAGCTGATGCATATAAGGCCAAACTCGCGACGCCGAACACTCCCTAAGGTATTTGGTCTTTATGGTATAAACCGGGCCTAAATAGTGCCCTTTGTAAGAAGCCCCTTGTGTCCAGGTATGTGCATTATTCTGACGTGGCCACATGCCAAGACGCCAGCATCCTTCTCAACTGTGCTGAGAATTCGGTGGATATGTATCAACAAGAGATAGTAAAAAAGGTTTACACAGGGTCTTAATCTAAAAAGAATACTTGGAGCGGGTCCCTGCTGCACGTATGCGCCTATGTCTCCGTTGTGCCGTATCCTGGACGGGTGTAGCACGATGATTATCTATAAAAGAGAGGAGCTTAGGTGAAAAAGTTGTCGTGCGAAAAGATAGTTTTTTGAAGAAATCATGTATAATTCAAGGTAAGTAAGAATTGCCGCTTGTCTGCGCACATTGAGCCCCTTGTATTTGTAATAGGGGTGTGATCATTGATTCAATAAAAATTGCATATAGCTGCGCCGGACTCTTCTAACCGTGTCCGAGGTCGTGACGACCTGCTGAATGCTTTAGTTGGTGAGGCCGTTTTTAGTGTGCGGCTGCCAGGGCAGCCGCACGCTCTTCGGTGCGCAGAGATCGCTTAATACTTCCGTTCTCTGTAATGATGCCACATGGACCGGGCATCTTGAGTGTGAGGGAAGCATAGTGTGGTATGGCGTTAAAGCGAGCGAAAGCTTCACGTCCGAGTAGTGCTTGATAGCCACTTTGAAACAAAGCGATGTGGAAGGTTAAATGTTCGCTACGGAAGTTATCGGGGAAGCCGAATATAACTTTTAGTAGCAGGGAGCCCGTGCAATGAGCCCCTGGGCCTGGCGTTACTCCTTTAAAGGTAATATTGCTATGGAAAATTTTTGTTGGGTCTATCCCCATTTCGTGGATTGTATCCTGGTATATCAGGTTTAGACTGTTGCCACCGTCCATCAGGACTCGTGTGAAGTGGTATCCGTCAATTATTGGGTCTAATACCAGGCCAGCCCATCCTGCACGCCGGACACTTGCTGAGTAATCACGATGGTCGAAAGTGATCGGTTGAGACGACCAGTGGCAGGACTCCGCAGCGATAGGCCTTCAGGCGTATTTTTCTGGGAGTGCCGTTTTGTTTCTGCCATTGATCACGTGTAACACGTTTGCTGTTTTGACTTCTGGTGGAAATTTCTTTTGTTCCCCAGTGTCTTCCTTGAGAGGCTCATCCTCATCTTCGCTTGGTGTATCCTCCCCCTTGTGTACGGCGTTGAGCTTGCCGGACTGCTTGAAGACCCAACATTCTCTATGGGTATGATTGGCTGGTTTGCCAGGGGTGCTATGGACCTGACATATTTGGTCCAGAATTTTGTTTAGGCTAGACAGTTCATCTATGGCGCCTTTAGGGGGCGGCTTTTGCTGACCTGGCCGAGAGCTTTTGAATCCGGCGTTTACTGCCGTGCTCTTCGTGCTGTCTCTTTTATTCCGGCGTTTGTTATTGCTGTTGCACCGTGATTTCCCGTTTCCATCTCTAACTTTAGATGTACTGGGGTCGCTGGAGCTGCATCGGGCTAGCCAGCTGTCTTCACCCGCGCAAAAGCGGGTCATGAGGCTTGTTAATGCTACCATTGTTCTCGGTTTTTCTTGGCCGAGGTGTCGGGCAAGCCATTCGTCACAGACGCTGTTCTTAAAAGCTTCCAAGGCTTCGGCGTCCGGGCAGTCGACAATTTGGTTCTTTTTAGTAAGAAACCTGTTCCAAAGCTTTCGGGCTGACTCTCCGGGCTGTTGAGTTATATGACTCAAATCATCCGCATCCGGAGGTCAGACATAAGTCCCTTGAAAGTTTGCCCGAAAAGCGTCTTCGAGCTCTGCCCAGCTCCCAATGGAGTTTTTGGGGAGGCCTTTGAGCCAATGACGAGCTGGCCCTTTGAGTTTGAGTGGTAAGTACTTGATGGCGTGGAGATCATCTCCTCGAGCCATATGGATGTGGAGGATATAGTCCTCGATCGAGACCCCAGGGTCTGTTGTTCCGTCGTATGCCTCTATGTTTACAGGTTTGAATCCCTCTGGAAATTCATGATCCAGCACCTCATCGGTGAAACATAGGGGGTGTGCGGCACCCCTGTATCTGGGTGTACCGCGTTGTTCGGATGTTTGTTGTGTTATATCATATGCTGGGGCGCGCTTGCGTGGTCCATAGATGGATCTGGTTGCGCTGTCCTTTTGGTGCTAGCCCTCACGTGAATCGCGTATTGTCTTGTGGGTGGCATTGTTTGCCGCTCTATGTTGGCCGTGAGGTCATCTATCCGGCCAGGTGGCTGTTTTGATTTTTGGTTGTGAGGGGTCTGAGGCCTCCTCATCGAATTCAGGTAGCAACTTCCGCTTTGGGTAGCTCTTGGTGGGGCGATTGTCGCCATACTTCACTGCTGTGTTGAGTACTTTATTCCATCTGATTTGGAGTGTGTCCTGCACAGCCTTGAGCCTTTGTTGCTTCTTTTTCAGATTCCTCATGGTGGCAACAAGCCTTTGACGGGCATTCTGCTGCTCCGGGTGCCTGTCCGACATTGTGTCGTCCGGACTATTATCTTTTACAGAATTGGTTTGTTCGGTTTGATTCTCCGTATTGCCGTGGTCCCGCAGTGGTTCGCCCTGCTCCAACGCTGGGTCCGTGTTATCGTTACTTCTGGCGAGGCGTGATTTGGGGCGGCGCTTGCGCCGTCACTTTGACTGGTTCTCGAGGGAATAAGCCTTCGGTGCGTCCTTCCGTTCCTCATCATCTTCTTTTGGTGTGTCCACCATGTATACGTCATATGATGAAGTGGACGTCCAGCGCCCTGTGGGCGGTAGTTCCTCTTTGCCTCCCGCATCGTTGTCCATACCGTCGATGTCTTCGGAGTCGAAGTCGAGCATGTCGGTTGAGTCATCGACAGTGACTATTAAGTGGGTGGTGGGTGGGCGTCGAATTTCTTCGTCGTCCACATCCCAATCATGTTGGCCATAATATGGCCAGGCCTCTCCTGACAAAGAGAGAGAGACCTTAGTGAATTCAAAATGTCGCCGAAGGGCGAGTGCTGAACGATATCCACGGCGGTGAATTTCATGATCGGCGCCCAATCGGATTCGATTGGCAGGGCGCAGATGGTTCGGGGTCCGGAAGAGAGTCCGACACCTTGGAGTCACAGGCTGCACGGAGGATTATGCTGGTGTTCGGCTCGATCGCCGTTGAGACTGCAACCCCTGAGGCAGTGTCTAACCACCTGTCCTTTATTGGCGCAGTTGGCTCCGAACTAAGGGTCGGAGCTGATGCGGGCGCGACTTCTAGGGTACTGTTCAGCGGTAGAGCTAGGTCATACCCATCGCAACAGTGGGGCGCGCCCGGCTGCGGCTCGAATCCGTCGAAGATCAAGTCTCCGTGGATATCGGTCGTGTAGTTCAAACCTACAAATCTGACCTGATGGCCAGGGGCGTAGCTTTCAGTCTGCTCCAGATGGCCAAGCGAATTAGCCCGCAGTGCAAAGTCGCCAAATACGAAGATCTGTCCGGGGAGAAAAGTCTCACCCTGGACCGCATCGCTATCGATGATAGTAGGAGTCATCAAGCCTAACGGAGATGACACAGAGGAACTCTCAATGAAAGCACCAATGTCGGTGTCAAAACCGGCAGATCTCGGGTAGGGGGTCCCAAACTGTGCGTCTAGGCCGGATGGTAACAGGAGGCAAGGGACACGAAGTTTTACCCAGGTTCAGGCCCTCTTGATGGAGGTAAAACCCTACATCCTTCTTGATTAACATTGAAGATATTTGTGTTACAAGAGTAGATCTACCACGAGATCAGAGAGGCTAAACCCTAGAAGCTAGCCTATGGTATGATTGTATGTTGTGATTGTTGTCCTACGGACTAAAACCCTTCGGTTTATATAGACACCGGAGAGGGTTAGGGTTACACAAGGTCGGTTACAAAGGAGGAGATATCCATATACGTATTGCCTAGATTGCCTTCCACGCCAAGTAGAGTCCCGTCCGGACACGAGACAAAGTCTTCAATCTTGTATCTTCATAGTCTAACAGTCCGGCCAATGGAGATAGTCCGGCTATCCGGAGACCCCCTAATCCAGGACTCCCACAGACGTATATGCGTTGGAGACAGTCGCCCCAAAGTTCAACCCTTGGTCCTCTTGTTCGATCACCTTCGTTCGCAGGGACCACCCCACTAGCACCCGTCATGGCGGATTCGCTGCACTGGTCCTAGACCCAATCATCAACGGATTTCACCTCACTCAAGTCCTTATGGACGGCGGCAGCAGCCTGAACCTGCTTTATCAGGACACAGTGCGCAAAATGGGTATAGACCCCTCAAGGATCAAACCCACAAAAACGACCTTTAAGGGCGTCATTCCAGGCGTAGAGGCCCATTGCACAGGCTCAATTACACTGGAAGTGGTCTTCGGATCCCTGGATAACTTCCGAAGCGAAGAGTTAATCTTCGATATAGTCCCATTCTGCAGTGGTTATCACCCCCTGCTCGGACAAACCGCATTTGCTAGATTCAATGCGGTACCGCATTATGCATACCTCAAGCTCAAGATGCCAGGACCTCGCGGAGTTATTACAGTCAATGGAAACACAGAGCGCTCTCTCCGAACAGAGGAGCACACCGTGGCCCTCGCAGTAGAAGCGCAAAGCAGCCTCTCAAGGCAATCTCCCAGTTCGGTGTTTCAAAACCCGGACACCTTCAAGCGCGCTCGGGGCAATCGGCAAATAGACCGCCTGGCGCGATCTGAGCTCACGTAGCAATACGGCGGCCACCCCAATCCCAGCCCAACGGCGATATTTGTGCCGCGCGTACATAATTACGCATTAAAAATACCATGGGCACAGGTGGGGAGGGGGGCATAACTGCGCCATGCCCCAAAACGCGGCCTAAACCGCACTAGGGGCTTCCTGTCTGTTTTTTTTGCTTTTTTTCAGGACCTTAATCTCTGGAAACACTGTCCGGCAGCTATATTGCCGAACACATGATACAACAACGAAGGAGGTAGACAACTACGTTATACAACGGAACTCTCAGGTTGATTCAGATTTCATATCATTCCTCAGCTCGCCCTTGGAAGGGACATAATCCTACTCTTTTGCTTATCGCACTATCTGTATCACCCTGCTTTAATGCAATTTTTCAAATAAACAATGGATGACATTACGACTATTATTGCATCTTGTTATATATATATATATATATATGTGTGTGTGTGTGTGTGTGTGTGTGTGTGTGTGTTCATTAACGACGCCTTGCAACCGTACACTCTGGTACGGCTAATACACCAGGGGCTTACGTACCCCACAATGCGGTGTGAAAAGTCCGAACACTTTCACAAGTGCGGCACCCCGAACTTATAGCATTATATGCATCGGCTCCGAATCATGTCTTTGGTCAAATGTTGGGTTTGCCCGACTCCTATGTTTTGGTACCTTACGTTCCGCTCTATCGGCTAAGGTAGCGCTAGGAGAACTACTGCGATTGTGCCCCGGTTCTGCCGGGCTGAGCACCTCAGTAGAGAAAGCTAAAACTAACTGTCATGATAAGGCGAGAGACTGGTCGCTGTTTGGCGAGGTTTTTCGAGTCCCTAACGACTTATGCGGCTTAGGGCGAAGGGCCATCTCTGTCCAGCTTATAGGCGTGTATCGCGCCCCGAATTCGGCCTTCTGAATACCAGGGGCTTCGCCGAAATTTAAAATTATAGAATTCTATGGCTAAGTGAGAGTGATAAAGCATTATTAGTCCGGTTGCCTTGTTCGTTGTGCTGAGCACCTCCCTCGAAGGACCCAAACATGGGAACAAGAGTGCTCAGGTTTATCCCGAACACCCCAGCACTCGTGGCATGGGGGCAGAAGCCGAGGACTAGCCATCTCTCCGATTGGATAAACAGCCAAACAAAAGGTAATATTTTAAATTCTAACAAGCGTTGCATAGCGAATATGATACAAGTTTTCACACATAGAGGACAAAACGAGCAAGTCTCATTCAAATATTACATTTTGTGAACACTCATCCGCGATAAGACGGGCACCCGGCAGAACACCCTCGTAGTACATCTCGGGGTGGCGGTGCTCCTTGCCCTCCGGCGGCCCCTCCTTGATCAGCTTCACGGCGTCTAGCTTGACCCACTACATTTTTACACGGGCGAAAGCCCGGCGTGCACCTTCAATGCAGATGGATCGCTTGACGACCTCCAGCCGTGGGCAGGCATCCACAAGCCGCCTCACCAGGCCGAAGAAGCTGTTCGGAAGGGCGTCACCAGGCCACAACCGGAGTATGAAGCCCTTCATGCCCTGATCGGCCGCCTTATGTAGCTCGACCATCTGCTTCAGCTGGTCGCTCATTGGCACCGGATGTTCGGCCTCAGCATACTGAGACCAGAACAACTTCTCCGTCGAGCTTCCATCCTCGGCCTGGTAAAATTGTGCGGCATCGGACACACTACGCGGCAAATCTGCGAATGCTCCTGAAGAGCTCCGAATTCGGGTAAGTAATTGGTAATTCACTTTTACATGCTTGCTTTGCATATATAAAGCCTTACCCACCGCTATCTTCTTCATCGCGTCGATCTCCTGAAGGGCCTTCTGGGCCTCAGCCGTGGTACTCTTCGCGCTCTCACTGGCCGCGGCAAGCTCAGACTCTCGCGTCTTCAAGTCAAGCTCCGATGCCTCGTGCTTCGTCATGAGAGCCTGGAGCTCTTGCTGCACCTCGCCCACCCGAGCCTCATGCCTCTCTCGCTCGGTGTGCTCCTTGGCCACTGTATCTTCGGCCTTGGTCAGCGCTTGCTTCAGGGTCGCCACCTTGGTCGTGGCCCCTGGCAAAACATACAATGATCCTGTTGTTTTGCAATCGCGTCCTTTTTTATATATACATATATCGACGGGGTGTTACTTACCCTCGTTCTCCTCGAGCTGCCTCTTGACAAGGCCGAGCTCTTTCTTGGACCCATCGAGGTCCTGCTTCAGTACGGTGACCTCCGCAGTTAGTGTGGCGGATGCCAGCAGAGAAGCATGCGTATGCATATTGACATACTTATATTAGACTCCTGCGATATTATTTGATCCTCTGCTCGGCTTTTCTTTGTGAACACCGAACAAAGCATCAGGGGCTACTGTCTATGCGGTAATACTTCTACTACATTTTAAAACACTTACCTCGAAGCCTGTTAGAAGGCTGGCACAGGCTTCAGTCAATCCGCTCTTGGTGGACTGAACCTTCTGGATCACCGCACTCATGATGGTGCGGTGCTCCTCTTCGATGGAAGCGCTGCGAAGCGCTTCCAGCAGGCTGTCCGGTACCTCTGGATGGGCAGAGGTCACCGACACTGGCGTTTTGCCCCTCTTAGAAGGGGACCGCCTGCCCGAGTCCGGAACCGTTCAAAGATCCAGCGCGGTGTTCGGCTGAGGGCCGAACTCGGAGCTCTCGGGGACCCCGTCCCCTCGGCTCCCGGAGTCCAGAAGGTCGCCTTGAGGCGCCTCCAGGACGGTCCCCCCTTGATCCGGTGCCTCTTGAGACAACACTTCGGCGTCGTCGGCAGGATGAGGGGAGGTGGCAGTCGAGACTGGATCGCTATCCATGTCTGATGAGCCCAGGGAGCCGTCCGAGGATTCCTCGATATTGGCTCGGGGCGGCATGCACAATTGAGTTCGGCGTTAGGAAAAGCAGTGCGACAAAGGAATCCTATGGGTAACTTTGGTATCCGAATACTTACGATCTCCCCGGGGGCTTGGCCCTGGGCAACCACCCATCTTCACTTTTGTCGGCGGCGGTGGAGCTGTCCGGAAGGAGAGTCCTTCCCTTCTTGGACCCTCCGGCCTCCCCAGTTGGGGCGGCCTTCCTTTTCTTGCCTCCCCCAGTCGGTGGGGGAGCCTCTTCTTCCTCTTCCTCGTCTTTGGGGGAAGAGTGCGCCGCAGAGTCATCGGACGGTGAGTCCGGCGACGCCTGGCATCGGGAACTCTTTCGAGCTCCCTTGGCCTTCTTGCTCTTCTCCGGCACCTTATAAGGGGCCGGAGTCAACATCTTGGACAGAAGGGCGTCTGCGGGGCTTTCAGGCAAAGGAGCCAGACAGTCAATCTGTCCGGCCATCTTCTGCCATTCCTGTCAAATGCACGGGAGTTTAGATCCCGCATAGAGTCAATCTATATAAAAAACAAGTATCCTGTGAAAGGTAAAACAACTTACCGCACTGGCTTGGCGCTTCGCGCTGAATCCGCGATCCTCAGTAATGGGGGAGGGACCTCGGCGCTCTTGAACAGCACCCTCCAGGCATCTTCATGAGTCGTGTCGAAGAGCCTGTTCAGAGTTCAGTGCTGCGCCGGGTTGAACTCCCACAAGGTAAACTCCCGTTGTTGGCAGGGGAGTATCCGGCGGATGAGCATAACCTGTACTATGTTGACGAGCTTGAGCTTCTTGTCCACCATGTTTTGAATACATGTCTGGAGTCCGGTCAGCTCTTTTGAATTACCCCAGGACAGGCCCTTCTCTTTCCAGGAGGTGAGCCGCATGGGGATGCCATATCGGAACTCGGGGGCCGCTACCCATGCGGGGTCGCGCGGCTCGGTGATATAGTACCACCCCAATTGCCACCCCTTTATGGTTTCCACAAAGGAGCCCTCGAGCCATGTTATGTTGGGCATCTTGCCAACCATGGCGCCTCCGCACTCCGCCTGGCACCACCTTCGGGTTGACATTGAAGGTCTTTAGCCATAAGCCGAAGTGGGGCTTGATGCGGAGGAAGGCCTCGCACACGACGATAAACACCGAGATGTTGAGGATGAAGTTTGGGGCCAAATCTTGGAAATCTAGGCCGTAATAAAACATGAGCCCCCGAACGAAGGGATGGAGAGGGAATCCCAGTCCGCAGAGGAAATGGGTGAGGAATACCACCCTCTCATGGGGCCTGGGGGTGGGGATGAGCTGCCCCTCATCTGGGATCCGATGCGCGATGTCGTCGGGCAGGTATCCGGCTCTCCTCAGTTTCTTGACGTCTCCCTCCGTGATGGAGGAGACCATCCACTTGCCCCCCGCTCCGGACATGGTTGGAGAAGGTTGAGATGGATGTGAGGACTTGGGCGCTAGAGCTCGAGTGTGCGGGAGCGGATGAGCAGAGGAGGAAGAAGGCGTGGATAGAAAGGTGAATCCTTATCCCTTTACATGGGCGGACAAAACTAAGCATCCCCACTTTCCTGGTAAAACTCGCTTATCCCCCAAGCGCCGCAATAGATGGCGCGGTTGGGTTACCCACGCCCGTATTGATGAGAATCCTGTAATAAGGGGACACGATCTCTGCTTTGACAAGACGTGTCGAAAAACTGCCTCGCGTTATGTGCGGGGCTTGTTAAAAGAAACGGTTCGAATAATCACCGGGCCACGATGTAACGTCGTGTCGCCAAAACAAGACAGCAAATTAGATCTGCGAAAATATTATTCTCTCTACGGTGGAATGTGGAACTTATTTTGCAGGGTCGGACACTATCGTCGTATTCAAATTCTTCTGTGATGTATTCGTAGAAGGAACCCGCCTTGCAATGCCGAAGACAACTGCGCGCTGGACTCATCGTCATTGAAGCCTGGTTTAGGGGCTTCCGAGGGAGTCCTGTATTAGGGGGTCTCCGGATAGCCGGACTATCTCCATTGGCCAGACTGCTAGACTATGAATATACAAGGTTGAAGACTTTGTCTCGTGTCCGGATGGGACTCTACTTGGCATGGAAGGCAAGCTAGGCAGTACATATATGGATATCTCCTCCTTTGTAACCGACCTTGTGTAACCCTAACCCTCTCCGGTGTCTATATAAACCGAAGGGTTTTAGTCCGTAGGACAACAATCACAACATACAATCATACCATAGGCTAGCTTCTAGGGTTTAGCCTCTCTGATCTCGTGGTAGATCTACTCTTGTAACACCCATATCATCAATATTAATCAAGCAGGACGTAGGGTTTTACCTCCATCAAGAGGGCCCGAACCTGGGTAAAACTTCGTGTCCCTTGCCTCCTGTTACCATCTGGCCTAGACGCACAGTTCGGGACCCCCTACCCGAGATCCACCGGTTTTGACACCGACACCGTGGTACATTCATAAGCTTTGTCTAGCTCTGTACATGCTGTAAATTTTTAGTTCATCTTTATCCTACAACATCCATATATTATACAAAACAAATGGATAAGCGGAAAATAAATGGAAATGTACAAATTCTCATTAGCAAGATAAATCACTCCAGCCAACTCTTGCTTCAGTAATGACAACCAACCACCACATACATCCATCCATTATACATAAAGGGGAGAAGTAAATCACCTTGGATGAGAACTAATTAATTATCAAGCTGTTGTAGCTGCCAAACATGCCACAACTAAATACATGGATTCTTCCAATGTAGCTCGCATAGGCACCTCAGTGCACAAAAATAGACAGAATAGTGCACCAATTAAAAGGAGCCAAAACAAGCAAAGTATATCACGAACAAAAACAAATGAGGAAAGGGTTCATACAGAGAGGAGAAAGGGGCAGTGGAAGGTGAGAATACCAGCAGGATCCACAACAACTATAGATACCACGACACCATGTCGAGCATATGTAGTTCTTGATAGACAAAACCTTTACCAAAATAAGATAAACCTCAGTGTACTGACAACACTAAAATTTTGGATATTAGCTGCCAACCATGATTATGTGATATCCGCCCAGGTAAAAAAGTATGTAAGATATAACAAAAAGGGAGGCACACATGAATCATTTCTTCTGTTGGAGGCAAACAATCTAAGGCCTTATACCTCTATCCCCAATTCTTTCTCTCTTTATCAGAATATAACTAAGAACCACTGCACAAATATGCATTCAGTATGGAACATAGGTCGCTGGAAATTAAACAAACAAAATAGTTGGCATACATAGAAACTAATCTAAACATGGCTAAAACAAACAAATATCAGAATGCAGAAAAAACTTGACTTTGAGAGAGAGAGAGTACACCTTCATCAAACTCTTCCTCATGATACTTCCTATCCTCTTGTTTCTCAGATCTGCACATCATGTTTACAAAAATAGAGAAATCGAAATCAGATTACCAGAGAATTGGGGGGATCAAGAGGTAGGGGGTGGGTGGTGTGAGGACTTGCAACCTGGATTGGGGACAGGGGACGACGGCCGGTGAGCAACGACCATCAGTCATGACCGGCGACACTTCTCCACTCCACGACAACGAGAGTGATGCCTAGAGCTCCGGCATCGCGGTCCTACCTCCACCTCTGTTCTTCTCACCCTCCCCTGCTCCTGCACACCCATCATTAAAACCAAACACCGAAACCCTAACTGCGAAATATAAATTAATTTAAGGAGATAGGAATTAGGAGAAGGAGCTTACACAAGGGAGGAGTTCAAACCCCTTCTTTCTTGTAGAGATCAAGCCGCCACTTACTGCGAGGTCGGCCCTCTCCCGTCCGCCGCCACACCTCCCTCTCCTCTTTCTCTCAGATCAAGGCGCCACCGAACGCGAGGTCGACCCTCTCCTGTCCGCTGCCACACCTCCCTCTCCTCTTTCTCTCTCCCGCACCGGTCGTCGGGGGAGAGAAGGGAATGAGCAGCTCGAGATGGAGCGACTCCGGTCACCTCTGGGTGCGGAGGCTATGGCGAGATGGGAAGAGCGGAGGGAGGCGGCAGCTGCGCTGGGAGTAGAGAGTGCCGAGTGGGGAAGGAGGGACGCGGGGGAGCGCTCTGACCCGGCCACCCTCCATGGGGTCGCCATCGAGGCGCGCAGATGGAGGAGGAGGTGAGGACGCGGCTAGGGTTGGTGGGGAAGACACAGTCTCGGTCCTGCCGGACGCAGTCTGCACGGTCTCGCTCCTGCCCGCGCTGCCTGCCTTTTTGGCCCGCTGAAAAGACTAAAATGCCCTCGACGGGGTGCATAATTTGCAAGCAGTGGCACATCGATTATGGGGCGACATGGATGGCATGGTCCTGCCTAGCAGTCTAGGAGGGTTTATATGTTCAATACTCTATGTGCTTCACTTATATCTTTTGAGCTAGGCAATTTTGCTCTAGTGCTTCACTTATATCTTTTTATAGCACGACGGTGGCTTTATTTCAAAGAAATTGATGAAGTCTCGTGCTTCAGTTATATTGTTTTGAGAGTCTCTAAACAGCATGGTAATTTTCTTTGGTTATAAAATTAGTCCTATTCTGATAGGCATCCAAGATGGATATAATAAAAACTTTCATATAAAGTGCATTGAGTACTATGAGAAGTTTGATTCCTTATGGTTGTTTTGAGAAATGAAGATCGTGATATTAGAGTCATGCTAGTGAGCAGTTGTGAATTTCAGAAATACTTGTGTTAAGGTTTGTGAGTCCCGTAGCATGCACGTATGGTGAACTGTTATGTAACGAAGTTGGAGCATGCGATATTTTTTGATTGTCTTCCTTATGAGTGGCGGCCGGGGACGAGTGATGGTATTTTCCTACCAATCTATCCCCCTAGGAGCATGCGCATAGTACTTTGTTTCGTGAGGGAGTCCTGGATTAGGGGGTCTCCGGACAGCCAGACTATCTCCATTGGCCGGACTGTTAGACTATGAAGATACAAGATTGAAGACTTCGTCTCGTGTCCGGATGGGACTCTACTTGGCGTGGAAGGAAAGCTAGGCAATACATATATGGATATCTCCTCCTTTGTAACCGACCTTGTGTAACCCTAACCCTCTCCGGTGTCTATATAAACCGAAGGGTTTTAGTCCGTAGGACAACAACCATAACATACAATCATACCATAGGCTAGCTTCTAGGGTTTAGCCTCTCTGATCTCGTGGTAGATCTACTCTTGTACTACCCATATTATCAATATTAATCAAGCAGGACTTAGGGTTTTACCTCCATCAAGAGGGCCCGAACCTGGGTAAAACATCGTGTCCCCTGCCTCCTGTTACCATCCGGCCTAGATGCACAGTTCGGGACCCCCTACCCGAGATCCGCCGGTTTTGACACCGACATTGGTGCTTTTGTTGAGAGTTCCTCTATGTCGTCGCCTTTAGGCTTGATGGCTCCTACTATCATCGATAGCGATGCGGTCCAGGGTGAGACTTTTCTCCCCAAACAGAACTTCGTATTCGGCGGCTTTGCACTGCGGGCTAATTCGCTTGGCCATTTGGAGGAGATTGAAAGCTACACCCCTGGCCATTAGGTCGGATTTGGAAGTTTGAATTACACGGCCGACATCCGCGGAGACTTGATCTTCGACGGATTCGAGCCACAGCCAGGCGCGCCGCACTGTCGTGATGGGTATGACCTAGCTCTGCCGCCGAACAGTACGTCAAAGGCCGCACCGCATCAGCTCCGACCCTTAGCTCGGAGCCAACTGCGCCAGTCGAGGACGGGTGGTTAGACACTGCCTCAGGGGCTGCAGTCTCAACGGCGATCGAGCCGAACACCAGCCTAACAGTCTGCACAACCCATGACTCCAAGGTGTCAGACTCTTTTCCGGACTCCGAACCATCCGTGCCCCTGCCAATCGAATCCGATTGGGCGCCGATCATGGAATTCACCGCCGTGGATATCTTTCAGCACTCGCCCTTCAGCGATATTCTGAATTCACTAAGGTCTCTCTCTTTGTCAGGAGATCCCTGGCCGGATTATGGCCAACAGGATTGGGATGCGGACGACGAAGAAATTCGATGCCCACCCACCACCCACTTAATAGCCACTATCGATAACTCAACCGACATGCTCTACTTCGACTCCGAAGACATCGATGGTCTGGACGACGATGCGGGAGGCGAAGAGGAACCACCGCCCACAGGGTGCTGGACGTCCACCTCGTCATATGACGTATACATGGTGGACACACCAAAAGAAGACGACGACGAGGAACGGAAAGACGCACCGAAGGCTTGTTCCCTCAAGAAGCAGTCAAAGCGGCGGCACAAGCGCCGCCCCAAATCTCACCTCGGCAGAAATAACGATCATACAGACCCAGCGTTGGAGCAGGGCGAACCACCACCGGACTATGGCAATACGGAGAATCAAACCGAACAAACTAATTCTGTCAAAGATAATAGTCTGGACGATATAATGCCGGACAGGCACCCGGAGCAGCATAATGCCCGTCAAAGGCTTGTTGCCACCATGAGGAGTCTGAAAAAGCAGAAGCAAAGGCTCAAGGCTACGCAGGACACACTCCAAATCAGATGGAGTAAAGTACTCAACACAACAGCGAAGTACGGCGGCAATCGCCCCACCAAGAGCTACCCAAAGCGGAAGTTGCTACCTGAATTCGATGAGGAGGCCTTAGACCGCCCACAACGAAAAATCAAAACAGCCATCTGGTCGGATAGACGACCTCATGGCCAACATCGAGCGGCAAACAACGCCACTCACAAGCCAATACGCGATACATGCGAGGGCTCGCACCAAAAGGACGGCGCAACCAGGTCCATCTGTGGACCACGCAAGCGTGCCTCAACATACGATGTAACACAACAAACATCCAAGCAACACGGTACACCCAGATACAGGGGTGCCACACCCCCCCTATGTTTCACCGACGAGGTGCCGGACCATGAATTTCCCGAGGGATTCAAACCCGTAAACATAGAGGCATATGACAGAACAACAGACCCTGGGGTCTGGATTGAGGACTATGTCCTCCATATCCATATGGTTCGAGGAGATGATCTCCATGCCATCAAGTACTTACCCCTCAAGCTCAAAGGGCCAGCTCGCCACTGGCTTAAAAGCCTCCCCGAAAACTCCATTGGAAGCTGGGAACTGCTCGAAGACGCTTTTCGAGAAAATTTTCAAGGGACTTATGTTCGACCACCGGATGCGGACAATTTGAGTCATATAACTCAACAGCCCGGAGAGTCAGCCCAAAAACTTTGGAACATGTTTCTTACTAGAAAGAACCAAATTGTCGACTGTCCGGACACCGAAGCCTTGGCAGCTTTTAAGCATAGCGTCCATGACGAATGGCTTGCCAGACACCTCGGCCAAGAAAAGCCGAGAACAATGGCAGCATTAACAAGCCTCATGACCCGCTTTTGCGCGGGTGAGGACAGCTGGCTAGCCAGATTCAGCACTAGCGACCCCATTACATCTGAAGTTAGAGATGGAAATGGGAAATCACGGCGCAACAGCAATAAAAAACACCGGAATAAAGAAGACATCACAAAGAGCACGACAGTAAACGCCAGATTCAAAAGCTCACGGCCGGGTCAGCAAAAGCCACCCTTTAAGGGCGCCAGAGACGAACTGTCCAGCCTAAACAAAATTCTGGACCAAATATGCCAGATCCATAGCACTCCTGGTAAACCCGCTAATCATACCCACAGAGAATGTTGGGTCTTCAAACAGTCCGGCAAGCTCAACGCCGTACACAAGGGGGAGGATACACCAAGCGAAGACAAGGATGAGCCTCCCAAGCAAGACACTGGGGACCAAAAGAAATTTCCACCAGAAGTCAAAACAGTAAACGTGTTACACGTGATCAAGGGAAGAAACAAAACGGCACTCCCAGAAAAATATGCCCAAGGGCCTATCACTTCAGAGCCCTGCCACTGGTCGTCTCAACCGGTCACTTTCGACCATCATGATTACTCAGCAAGTATCCGTCGTCCAGGATGAGTTGCCCTGGTATTAGAACCAATAATTGACGGATACCACTTCACACGAGTCCTGATGGACGGTGGCAGCAGTCTAAACCTGATATACCAGGATACAATCCGCAAATGGGGATAGACCCATCAAAAATTTGCCAAAGCAATACTACCTTTAAAGGAGTAACGCCAGGCCCAGGGGCTCATTCCACGGGTTCCCTGCTACTAAAGGTCATATTCGGCTTCCCCGATAACTTCCGTAGCGAACATTTAACCTTCCACATCGCTCCGTTCCAAAGTGGCTATCAAGCACTACTCGGACGCGAAGCTTTTGTTCGCTTTAATGCAATATCGCACTACGCTTCCCTCACACTCAAGATGCCCGGCCGACGTGGCATCATTACAGTGAACGGAAGTATTAAGCGATCGTTGCGCGCCAAAGAGAGAGCGGCTGCCTTGGCAGCCGCACACTAAAAATGGCCTGACCAACTAAAGCATTTAACAGGTCGTCAAGACCTCGGACACGGTTAGACGAGTCTGGCACAGCTATATGTAATTCATACCGGATCAATGGTCACACCCCTATACAAGGGGTTCAACGCGCGCAGACAAGTGGCAATTTTTACTCATCTTGAATTATACATGGTTTCTTTAAAAACTATCCTTCTGCACGACAACTTTTTCACTTAAGTTCCTCTCTTTTACAGATGATCATCGTGCTACACCCGTCCAGGATACGGCACAACGGAGACACAGGCGCAGACGTGCAGCAGGGACCCGCTCCAAGGATTATTTTTAGATTAAGACCCTACGTAAACCTTTTTTACTGTCTCTTGTTGATACATACCCACCGAATTCTCAGCACAGTTGAGAAGGATGCTGACGTCTTGGCATGTGGCCACGTTAGAATAATGCACGTACCTGGACACAAGGGGCTTCTTACAAAGGGCACTATTTAGGCCCGGTTTATACCATAAAGACCAAATACCTTAGGGAGTGTTCGGCATCGCGAGTTTGGCCTTATATGCCTTAGCTCCGAATCATTGTGTTTGGTCAAATGTTGGGTTTGCTCGGCTCCTGTGTTTTGGTGCCTTACGTTCCGCTTTATCGGCTAAGGTAGCACCAGGAGAACAACTGTGATTGTGCCCTGGTTCATCCGAACGAGCACCTTAGTAGAGAAAGCCGAAAACTGACTGTCATGATATAGCGTGAGACTGGTCAACCACTCGATGACCTATCGGAATGTTAGAATTCCTCCGCCTTAACGAAGGGCCGTTTCCCGGCCAGGCATGTATGCACCCTGCGATCGGGAGAGTGCGGAGCCACCAGGGGCTATCTAGTAGCCCCACTGTCAAACTCCTATGGCTAAGTGAAAGTGTTAAAGCATTATAGTTCGGTTTTCTCGCTCGCTACGCTATCACCTCCTTAATAGGACCAAGACATTGGGTTAAGTGTGAACACACATTTTTTTGCGAACACCCCCGCATATTATGCGTGGGGGTTGAAGCCGACGGCTGCAATCTTTTAGGTTATACACATGTATACATAAACAGCCGCACAGGAGGCATGATACTACGTTCAGGCAAAAGTATAAAAATAACCTTATAAAAAATTCATAAAAGCATTGTGCTTACAATGAAAATACATAACACTCAAACATAATATTTTTCAAGCACTGGGCCTCTATCAGACGAGCACCCTCGAGAACCTCCTCAAAATTGTGCTCGGCAGCCACCCGGCCTATGGCCGATCCCTGCGCCGCAATAGTGGTAGCGTCCATCTCCGCCCAGTATGCTTGAACACGGGCAAGGGCCATCCGCGAGCCTTCTATGCATGCCGACCACTTCATCCCATTAATGCGCGGCACCACACCAAGGAACTGCTGCACTAAGCTAAAATAGTTGTTCAGCTTTGGCTTTTCCGGCCATAGCTGATCCACAACAGACCTCATGGCGAGTCCGGAAAACCTATTCAGTTTGGCCCATTCGGCTAGCTGGTCAGTCAAGGAAAGCAGACGCTCTGGAACGTGGAATTGTGACCAGAACAGCTTGTCCACTTCACGATCTGTCTGACCTTAGAAGTACTTGGCCACATCGGCAGCGCTCGCCACCAAATCCATATACGCATCTGCCGAACTCCACAGCCGACCCAGAGGGGCATACCGTGGATCTCTGAACTTCCTCCGTAACATGAAGGGTTTCCTAGCCGCAATATCCCCAGCTTCCTGCAGCCCCTCCTTCTTCGCTCTCATAGCAGAACGGGTGTCTTTGTCCACCGCCGTGGCCTTCTCAAGGTCCGTTGCCTTCGCTCAGTTTTATTTTTCAAGGACCCGGCAACGGTCGGCAGTGTATTTTAATTCTACGGCCATCTTGGCCATCTTCTCTTGGCTCTCACAATGTTCGGCCTTCTCGGCTTTCAACTCTTCGGCCGCCTTCAAAGCAGCCACATTACTAATCCTCGCTTGTTCCTTGGCTCGGGCAAGTTCTGCCCGCAAGGCTTCCATGGTGGCAGCTCCATCTACGGTCACGACATATTAAAGATACTGGCATCATGCAACTCTTACTATGTGGCGTTCACCAGATAATAACACTTACCCTGTGCCTCGTCAAGCCTCTTGTTAACAATTTCGATGTCGGCGTCCGCCGCATCCAGTTGCCGTTGTAATTTGGCAAACTCACTAGTCCGGCTAGCCACCGGAGCTTCCACCACCTGGACATAGGGGCAGTCTGGTTATTGCCTGGGAATATGATCCCCTGTTCGCCGCCGTTCTCGACGACAACCAGAGTCTCAGGGCAACTATCTACACAGGGCACACCTAACATGTGCAGTACTATCACATATTATCTCACGTACCTCAAAGCATGTCAGTAAACTCATAAAAGCTTCATGTAATCCGCTTTCGATGGACGAGATTCTCTCCATCATCGTACTCATTAGCATACGGTGTTCTTCTGAGATGGCCACTCGCCCCACCAACTCCCTCAGAACGTCCGACCGCACACCAGACAGTGCCGGACTCTTTTGTCTGCTCTCTTCGGGAGCCGGACGCTGGGGACTTCGGGGGTCTATGGGATTATCTTCTGGCCTCACCGGATCCAGAGAGGCCCTCCGTGACGACACTTCGGGGTCGCCCGCTTCTTGAGCGGAGGAGTCCGGGGGAGGCGTTTCGCTGTCCATCATCTCTGGAAGAAGATCCCCCGAAGACGAGCTCAGCTGAGAGGGGCTAAGGCCCGAACTGCAAGATATATGCGGTGGTTATTCTCTCAGAAAAAAAGATAGCATACCTTTAGTATTAAAGTATTTTGGATCACTTACGACTGTTGGAGGGCTGATCCCCCCGCGGACTTTGTGCGGCAAAAACACCCCCCGAGGCAGGACCCTCTGTGGGAGACTTCTCCCGTTTGGAGGCTTCGGCTTCCGGATCCTCGGAAGCAGTCCTTTTCCTCCCCCGGTTGTCCTCCTTCATGGAGACGCTCGTTCCCTCGGTTGGAACAGGCAGCGATGGGGGCCCGCGTCTGCCCATATTATCCCCCCCGGTATCTTCCTTCAAGGGCTCCGTGCAAGGTGCAACCTCGAGCATCTTCTTTTCCAATACCGGATTTTCCAAACCCTCAGGGAGGGGGGCCAAACACCGAATCATCTTCGCCTTTGTTAGCCAGTCCTAGTCAAAAAGCAAACTCTCAGAAATAACTTCGAATAAAAGACAGTGTGTTCGGCTAGAGGATTTCTTACTTGTTCGGCGGCGCGGTTACTGCTCAGGCCCACGTCCTCGGTAATATCCGGACATTCTACTTGAGGTCCGAAGAATGACTTGTACATTTCCTCATGCGTCAGGCCGAGGAAACTTTGAATGGCACGTGGCCCCTCTGGGTTGAACTCCCACAAGCGAAGGGGCCGGCGTTTGCAAGGCTGGACTTGACGAACCAGCATAACTTGTATTACCGCAACCAAATTAAAATCTCCCTCGAAGAGATCTCGGATGCGGCTTTGCAGTATATGCACGTCCTTGGCTGGACCCCAACTCAGACCTCTGCTAATCCATGACATCAATTGTAGTGGGGGGCCCGAGCGGAAAGCAGGGGCAGCCGTCCACTTGGCACTTCTGGGAGCTGTGACGTAAAACCACTCCCGCTGCCATAATTCGGACACCTCTGGGAAGGAACCTTTCGGCCATGGAGCTCCTGCCATCTTGCCTATTGATGCACCTCCACATGCTGCATGTTGCCCCTCGATCATCTTTGGCTTCACTTCGAAGGTCTTGAGCCACAAGCCGAAGTGAGGGGTGATGCGGAGGAAGGCCTCGCACACGACAATAAATGTCGAGATGTGGAG
Source organism: Triticum monococcum (assembly GCA_034509565.1). Classification (NCBI taxonomy): domain Eukaryota; kingdom Viridiplantae; phylum Streptophyta; class Magnoliopsida; order Poales; family Poaceae; genus Triticum; species Triticum monococcum. The sequence continues at coordinate 486,370,861 of CM067843.1, forward strand.
AAAGGAGTCCGGAGCTAGATCATGGAAATCTAGCCCATAATAGAACATCAAACCCCTGACGAAGGGATCCAGAGTGAGGCCTAGACCTCGGAGGAAGTGGGAGACGAACACGACGTTCTCGTTGGGTTCGGGAGTAGGAACGATCTTCCCTCGAGCAGGCAGCCGATGCGAAGCCTCAGCGGTCAGGTATCTGGCCTCCCTCAACTTCTTAATGTCCTCTTCTGTAACAGAGGAGGGCGTCCGTCAGCCTTGAAGGCTAGATCCGGACATGGTTGAAGATCCGGAGCACCTAACCTAGGCTTTGGGTAGAACTCAAGGCGGGGGAAGGGTTCGATTGAGCACGAGAGGGAAAAAGCGAAAACCTTGTCCCTTTATAAAGAGGGTGAATATCAAGCGTCCTCTCCGTAGCCGTTTAGGACTAGCCTATAATCTAGGAGTCCTAGACACGGTTGGGTTACCCACGACCAGATTAATGAGAATCCCGCAATTGAGGGAACACGATCTCCGCTTTGGCAAGACGTGTCAAGAAACCGCCTCGCGTTATGTGTGGAGAAACGGTTCGAATAATCACCGGGCCATGACATAATGTCGTGCTGCCAAAACAAGCCAGAAAATTAGATCTGCGAAAATATTATTCTCTCTATGGTGGAATGTGGAACTTATTTTGCAGGGCCAGACACTATCCTCGTATTCAAATTCTTCTGTGATGTATTTGGAGAAGGAACCCGCCTTGCAATGCCGAAGACAATACTGCGCGTCGGACTCATCGTCTTTGAAGCCTGGTTCAGGGGCTACTGAGGGAGTCCTGGATTAGGGGGTCTCCGGACAGCCGGACTATCTCCATTGGCCGGACTGTTAGACTATGAAGATACAAGATTGAAGACTTCGTCTCGTGTCCGGATGGGACTCTACTTGGCGTGGAAGGCAAGCTAGGCAATACGTATATGGATATCTCCTCCTTTGTAACCGACCTTGTGTAACCCTAACCCTCTCTGGTGTCTATATAAACCGAAGGGTTTTAGTCCGTAGGACAACAACCATGACATACAATCATACCATAGGCTAGTTTCTAGGGTTTAGCCTCTCTGATCTCGTGGTAGATCTACTCTTGTACTACCCATATCATCAATATTAATCAAGCAGGATGTAGGGTTTTACCTCCATCAAGAGGGCACGAACCTTGGTAAAACATCGTGTCCCCTGCCTCCTATTACCATCCAGCCTAGACGCACAGTTTGGGACCCCCTACCCGAGATCCGCCGGTTTTGACACCGACAATGACTAATAGATTTTTGCAATAAGTATGTGAGTTCTTTATGACTAATGTTGAGTCCATGGATTATACGCACTCTCACCCTTCCACCTCTGCTAGCCTCTCTAGTACCGCACAATTTTTGGTACCATAAAACCACTATATACCTTCCTCAAGACAGCCACCATACCTACCTATTATGGCATTTCCATAGCCATTCCGAGATATATTGCCATGCAACTTTCCACCGTTCCGTTTATTATGACACACACCATCATTGTCATATTGCTTTGTATAATCATGCAGTTGACATCGTATGGCAAAGCCATTATTCATCATTTTTTATACATGTCACTCTTGATTCATTGCACATCCCGGTACGCCGCCGGAGGCATTCACATAGAGTCATATTTTGTTCTAAGTATCGAGTTGTAATTCTTGAGTTGTAAGTAAATAAAAGTGTGATGATCTTCATTATTAGAGCATTGTCCCATGTGAGGAAATAAAAGAAGGGAGAGAAAAGGCCAAATAAATAAAAGTAGGCCCAAAAAAATAAAAAAAATTGAGAGAAAAAGAGAGAAGGGACAATGTTACTATCCTTTTGCCACACTTGTGCTTCAAAGTAGCACCATGATCTTCATGATTGAGAGTCTCCTATATTGTCACTTTCATATACTAGTGGGAATTTTTCATTATAGAACTTGGCTTGTATATACCAATGATGGGCTTCCTCAAATTGCCCTAGGGACTTGGCTCATGTATTGCGTGAAAGTTGAAAAGTTTGAGAACATCAAAAAATATGAAACAATTGCTTGGCTTGTCATCGGTGTTGTGCATCATTTAAATATTTTGTGTGATGAAGATGGAGCATAGCCAGACTATATGATTTTGTAGGGATAAGCTTTCTTTGGCGATGTTATTTTGAGAAGACATAATTGCCTTGTTAGTATGCTTGAAGTATTATTGTTCTTATGTCAATATTAAAATTTTGTTTTGAATCATACGGATCTGAACATTCATGACACAATAAAGAAATTACATGGATAAGTATGTTAGGTAGCATTCCACATAAAAAATTCTGTTTTTATCATTTACCTACTCGAGGGCGAGCAGGAATTAAGCTTGGGGATGCTTGATACGTCTCCAACGTATCTATAATTTTTGTTTGTTCCATGCTATTATATTATCCATTTGGGATGTTTAATATGCATCAATATGGTATTTTATATGATTTTTGGGACTAACCTATTAACCTAGAGCCCAGTGACAATTTCTATTTTTTCCTTGTTTTAGAGTTTCGCAGAAAAGGAATACCAAATGGAGTACAAATGGAATGAAACATTTGCGATGATTTTTCTTGGACCAGAAGACACCCAGAGGAGTTGGAGTGCACGTCATGGAAGCCACAAGGCAGCTACAAGGACGGACGGCGCGCCCAGGGGGTAGGATGTGCCCCCACCCTTATGGGCCCCTCGTGACGCCACCGACCTATTTCTTCTGCCTATATATTCTGATATATTCCAAAACCAACCAGGAGAGTAATGAAAACACTTTTCCACCACAACAACCTTCTATTCCCATGAGTTCCCATCTTGTGGCCTTTTCCGGCATCCTGCCGGAGGGGGATTCGATCATGGAGGGCTTCTACATCAACTCTATTGCCCTTCCGATGAAGCGTGAGTAGTTTACCTTAGACCTGTGGGTCCATAGCTAGTAGCTAGATGGCTTCTTCTCTCTCTTTGATTCTCAATACCATGTCCTCCTCGATGTTCTTGGAGAACTATCCGATGTAATCCTCTTTTGCGGTGTGTTTGTCGAGATCAGATGAATTGTGGATTTATGATCAGCTTATCTATGAATATTATATGAATCTGCTCTGAATTCTTATACGTCTGATTTGATATCTTTGCAAGTCTCTTCGAACTATCGATTTGGTTTGGCCAACTAGATTGGTTTTTCTTGCAATGGGATAAGTGCTTAGCTTTGGGTTCAATCTTGCAGTGTCGTTTCCCAGTGACAGTAGGGACATCAAGGCACATATTGTATTGTTGCCATCGAGGATAAAAATATGGGGTTTACATCATATTTCTTGAGTTTATTCCTCTACATCATGTCATCTTACTTAATGCGTTACTCTGTTCTTCATGAACTTAATAGTCTAGATGCAGGCAGGAGTCGGTCAATGTGTGGAGTAATAGTAGTAGATGTAGGCAGGAGTCGGTCTACTTGACACGGATGTGATGCCTATATTCATGATCATCGGTAGATATCATTATAACTTTGCGCTTTTCTATCAATTGCTCGACAGTAATTTGTTCACCCACCGTAATATTTTCTATCTTGAGAGAAGCCTCAAGTGAAACCTATGGCCCCCGGGTCTATTTTCCATCATATAATATTCTATTTTCCATCATATAAGTTTCCAATCTACTATTTTGCAATCTTTTACTTTCCGATCTATAAACCAAAAATATTTTACATTATTGTTTATGTATCTCCATCAGATCTCACTTTTGCAATTAATCGTGAAGGGTTTGACAACCTTTTTTATCGCGTTGGGCGCAAGTTGTTGATTGTTTGTGCAAGTATTTGGTGACTTGCGCGTTGTCTCCTACAGGATTGATACCTTGTGAGGGAGTCCTGGATTAGGGGGTCTCCGGACAGCCGGACTATATCCTTTGGCCGGACTGTTGGACTATGAAGATACAAGATTGAAGACTTCGTCCCGTGTCGGGATGGGACTCTACTTGGTGTGGAAGGCAAGCTAGGCGATACGGATATGTATATCTCCTCCTTTGTAACCGACCTTGTGTAACCCTAGCCCTCTTCGGCGTCTATATAAAACGGAGGGTTTTAGTCCGTAGGACAACATATAATCATACCATAGGCTAGCTTATAGGGTTTAGCCTCTCCGATCTCGTGGTAGATCAACTCTTGTACTACTCATATTATCAAGAATAATCAAGCAGGACGTAGGGTTTTACCTCCATCAAGAGGGCCCGAACCTGGGTAAAACATCGTGTCCCCTGCCTCCTGTTACCATCCGCCTTAGATGCACAGTTCGGGACCCCCTACCTGAGATCTACCGGTTTTGACACCGACTGGTGCTTTCATTGAGAGTTCCTCTGTGTCATCGCCGTTAGCCTTGATGGCTCCTTCGATCATCGATAGCGATGTAGTCCAGGGTGAGACTTTTCTCTCCGGGCAGATCTTTGTGTTCGGCTGCTTCGCACTGCCGGCCAACTCGCTTGGCCATCTGGAGCAGATCGAGAGTTACGCCCCTGGCCACCAAGTCAGGTTTGGAAGCTTAAACTACACGGCCGATATCCGCGGAGACTTGATCTTCGACGGATTCGAGCCCCTGCCTTGTGCGCCACACGGTCACGATGAGTATGATTTAGCTCTACCATCAGACAGTGTTCAGGAGATCGCACCGGCAACCGCTCCGATCCTCAATTCGGAACCAGTTGTGCCATCCATGGACGGGTGGATAGACCCCGCCACGGAGGCCGCACTCTCATCGGCGATCGAGCCGAGTATCGACCTTACCCTTCACGAGAGCCATGACGCCGAACTACCGGATTCCTCCCCGGCCACGGACTCCCAACCGCCTGCGCCCTGTGCCTATCAAATCCGATTGGGCGCCGATCATGGAGTTTACCTCCGCAGATATCTTTCAGCACTCACCCTTCGGCGACATACTGAACTCATCAAGGTCTCTCTCCTTGTCAGGAGAGTCCTGGCCGAACTATGTTCGACAGGATTGGGATGCGGATGACGAAGAAATTCGCCGCCCACCCACCACCCACTTAGTAGCCACTGTCGACGACTTAACCGACATGCTTGACCTTGACTCCGAAGACATCGACGGTATGGACGACGATGCAAGAGACGAGCAGGAACCACTGCCCACAGGGCATTGGACGCCCACTTCATTATATGATGTATACATGCTGGACACACCCAAAGAAAGCGACGACGAGGAATGGAAGGGCGCAACGAAGGGTTGTTCCCTCGAGAAACAGTCAAAGTGGTGGCGTAAGCGCCGCTCCAAATCCCGCCTCGGCAAAAACAGCGGTCATATAGACCCAGCGATAGAGCAAGGTGAACCATCGCCCGACCAGGGCACCACGGAGAATCAAACCGAACAACCCGACTCCGTCGAAGATAACAGTCCGAACGACATCACACCGGACAGGCGCCCGGAGCAACAGAATGCCCATCAAAGGCTTGTTGCCACCATGAGGAGTCTGAAAAAGCAGAAGCAAAGGCTCAGGGTTGCGCAAGACACACTCAGAATCAGATGGAGTGAAGTACTCAACACTACAGCGAAGTACGGCGGTAATCGCCACACCAAGAGCTACCCGAAGCGAAAGTTGCTACCCGAATTCGACGAGGAGGCCTTAGATCCCCCGCAATTAGAAAACAAAACAGCCATCTGGTCGGATAGATGACCTCGTGGCCAATATAGAGCGGCAAATGATGCCGCACATAAGCCAGTACGCGATCCACGCGAGGGCTCGCATCAAAAGGACGGCACAACCAGATCCATATACGGGCCACGCAAGCGCGCTCCAGTATGCAATACAACACAACAAACATCCGAACACCACAGTACACCCAAATACAGGGGTGCCGCACACCCCCTATGTTTCACCGATGAGGTGCTGGACCATGAATTACTAGAGGGATTCAAACCCGTAAACATAGAGGCGTACTACGGAACAACAGACCCTGGGGTCTGGATTGAGGACTATATCCTCCATATCCACATGGCTCGAGGAGACGATCTTCACGCCATCAAGTACTTACCCCTCAAGCTCAAAGGGCCAGCTCGGCACTGGCTTAAAAGCCTCCCCGAAAACTCCATTGGAAGCTAGGAATAGCTCGAAGACGCCTTTTGGGCAAATTTTCAAGGGACCACCGGATGCAGACGATTTAAGTCATATAACTCAACAGCCCGCAGAGTCAGCCCGAAAGCTTTGGAACAGGTTCCTCACTAAGAAGAACCAAATAGTAGACTTTCCGGACGCCGAAGCCTTAGCAGCTTTCAAGCACAGCATTCGAGACGGATGGCTCGCCAGACACCTTGGCCAAGAAAAGTCGAGAACAATGGCAGCATTAACAAGCCTCATGACCCTCTTCTGCGCGAGCGAGGACAGCTGGTTAGCCCGATGCAGCACCAGCGACCCAAGTACATCCAAAGTCAGGGACGGAAACGGGAAATCACGACGCAGCAAAAACAAGCGTCGGAATAAAGAAGACAGCCCGAAGAGCACGGCGGTAAATGCCGGATTCAGAAGCTCTCGGCCAGGTCAGCAAAAGCCCCCATCCAAAGGCAATAGAGATGAACTATCCAGCCTAAACAAGATTCTAGACCAAATATGTCAGATCCATAGTACCCCCGACAAACCTCCAAACCATACCCATAGAGAATGTTGGGTCTTCAAGCAGTCCGGCAAGCTCAACGCCGAACATAAGGGGTAGGATACACCAAGCGAAGACAAGGATGAGCCTCGAAAACAAAGCACTGGGGAACAGAAGAAATTCCCACCAGAAGTCAAAACAGTCAACGTGTTACACGTAATAAAGGGGAGAAACAAGGCGGCACTCCCAGAGACACATGCCCCAGGGCCTATCACCGCGGAATTCTGCCACTGGTCGTCCTAACCTATCACTTTTGACCATCGGGATTACTCAGCAAGTGTCCGGCGTGCATGATGGGTTGCCTTGGTATTAGACCCAATAATTAACGGATACCACTTCACATGAGTTCTGATGGACGACGGCAGCAGTTTAAACCTGATATATCAGGACACACTACGCAACATGGGGATAGACCTAGCAAAAATTAGCCATAGCAATACTACCTTTAAAGGAGTAACGCCAGGCCCAGAAGCCCATTGCACGGGCTCCCTGCGACTAGAGGTTATATTCGGCTTTCCTGATAACTTTTGCAGTGAAAAGTTAACCTTCCACATCGCTCCGTTCCAAGGTGGCTATCAAGCTCTACTCGGACATGAAGCTTTCGCTCGCTTTAATGCAATACCACATTACGCTTCTCTTATGCTTAAGATGCCCGGTCCATGCAGCATCATTACATTAAATGGAAATATTGAGCATGCCTTGCGCGTGGAAGACCGCGCGGCTGCCTTGGCAGCCGCACGCTAAACGGCCTCACAAACTGAAGCATCTGACAGGTCGTTAAGACCACAGACGCGGTTAGATGAGTCCGGCGCAATTATATGTAATTGATACATGTTTGATGGCTATACCCCTATTACAATACAAGGGGCTCAACATGCGTAAACAAGTGGCAATTAGGCTCAACTTTACTCATCTTGAACTATACATATTTTCTTTAGTACAACCTACCTTTTTGCACGAAAACTTTTCAACTAAGTTCCTCTCTTTTACAGATGACCATCGTGCTACACCCATCCAGGATACGGCACAACGGAGACAAAGACGCAGACGTGCAGCAGGGACCCGTTCCAAGGATTCTTTTTAGATTAAGACCCTGCGTAAACCTTTTTTACTATCTCTTTTTGATACACATCCCCCGGATTCTCAGTACAATTGAGAAGGATGCTGACGTATTGGCATGTGACCACGTCAGAATATTGCACGTACCTAGACACCAGGGGCTTATTACAAAGGGCACTGTTTAGGCCCGGTTTACACCATAAAGACTGAATACCTTAGGGAGTGTTCGGTGTCGTGAGTTTGGCCTTATATGCATCAGCTCTGAATCATGTCTTTGGTCAAATGTTGGATTTGCCCGGCTCCTGTGTTTTGCTACCTTACGTTCCGCTCTATCGGCTAAGGCGGCACCAGGAGAACTATTGCGATTGTGCCCTGGTTCATCCGGACGAGCACCTCAGTAGAGAAAGCCAAAAACTGACTGTCATGATATAGCGTAAGACTGGTCAACTACTCGATGACCTACCGGAATCTTCAGGATTCCTCCGCCTTAACGAAGGGCCATTTCCCGGCCAGGCATGTACGCACCCCGAATTCGGAGGAGTGTGGAGCCACCAGGGGCTATATAGTAGCCCCACTGTCAAATTCCTCTGGCTAAGTGAAAGTGTTAAAGCATTATAGTCCGGTTGCCTAGTTCTCTGCGCTATCACCTCCTTAATGGACCAAGACGTTGGATCAAGTGTGAACATGCGTCTTCTGCAAACACCCCCGCATTATATGGATGGGGGCTGAAGCCGACGACTGCAATCTTTCAGGTTATATACATATATACATAAACGGCCGCACAGGAGGCATCATAATACTTTTGGGCAAAAGTATAAATACAGCCTTGATAAACTTAATAAAACATTGCTTTTACAATGGGAATACATGTCATTCAAACATAATATTCTTCGAGCACTGGGCCTCTATCGAACGAGCGCCTTCAAGAACTTCTTCAAAATAGTGCTCGGCAGCCACTCGGCCTATGGCCGAACCCTGCGCCGCGACAGTGGTGGCATCCATCTCCGCCCAGTATCTTTTGACACGGGCAAGGGCCATCCGCGAGCCTTCTATGCACCCCAACCTCTTCATCGCATTAATGCGCGGCACCGCACCAAGGAACTGCTGCACCAAACTAAAATAGTTGTTCCGCTTTGGCCTTTCCGGCCATAGATGATCCACAACAGACCTCATGGCGAGTCCGGACAATCTATTTAGCTCGGCCCACTCGGCAAGCCGATCAGTCAATGGAAGCAGACGCTCTGGAACATTAAATTGTGACCAGAATAGCTTGTCCACTTCATGATCTGTTTGATCTCGGAAGTATTCGGCCGCATCGACAGCACTTGCCGCCAAGTCCAGATATGCGTCCGCCGAACTCCACAGCCAGTCCAGAGGGGCATACTGAGGATCTCCAAACTTCCTCCACAACATGAAGGGTTTCCCAGCCGCGATATCCCCGGCTTGACGCAACTCCTCCTTCTTCGCTCTCATCGCAGAGCGGGTGTCTTTGGTCGCCATTGTGGACTTTTCCAGGCCCGTCGCCTTCGCCCGGTATTCTCCTTCAAGAAGCTGGCAACAGTCGTAAGTGTCTTTTAACTTTACAGCCATCTTGGCCATTTTCTCTTTGCTCTGGCAATGCGCGGCCTTTTCGGCTCTTAACTCTTCGGCCGCCTTTAAAGCGTCCGCATTACTACTCCTTGCTTGCTCCTTGGCTCGGGCAAGCTCCGCCCGAAGGGTCTCCACGGTGGCAGCTCCATCTGCAGTCACAACATGTTAAAGATACTGGCATCATGCTGCTCTTATTATGTGACGATCACCAGAAAAATCACTCACCCTGTGCCTCGTCAAGCCGCTTGTTGACAAGCACAATGTCGGCATCTGCCGCATCCAGTTGCCGCTTTGGTCCGGCAAACCCATCAGTCCGGCTAGCCACCGGAGCTCCAACCACCTGCACATAAAGGCGGTCTGGTTATTACCTGGTACTACGATCCTCTGTTTGCCGCCATTCTCGACGACAACCAGAGTCTCAGGGGCTACTACTACATAGGGCACACCTTAAAATGTGTGGTACTGTCAAAAATGTACATCATTTCACGTACCTCAAAACCCGTCATTAGACTCATAAAGGCTTCATGCGACCCGCTTTCGGCGGACGAAATCCTTTCAATCACTATACCCATCAACATACGGTGCTCTTCTGAGATAGTCGCTCGCTCTAGCAGATCCCTCAGTACGTCCGACCACATACCAGACGGTGCCAGACTCTTTTGGTTGCTCTCTTCAAGAGCCGGATACTGGGGACATCGGGTGGCCATAGGATTATCTTCTGGCCTCGCCAGATCCGGAGAGACCCTCCGCGATGACACTTCAAGGTCGCCCACTTCTTGAGATGGGGAGTCTGGGGGAATCGTTTCGCTCTCCATCATCTCCGAAAGAAGATCCCCTGAAGACGAGCTCTACTGAGAAGGGCTAAGATCCGAACTGCAAGATAAATGCTTCGGTTATTTTCCTTAGAAGTAAGGTAGGATATCTTCACTATTAAGTACTTTTTGATTACTTACAGCTCGTTAGAGGGCTGATCCCCGTGCGGACATTGTGCGGCAAGAGCACTCTCCAAGACAGGACCCTTTGGTGGAGATTTCTTTTCCCGTTTGGAAACCTTGGTTTCCGGATCTTCAGAGGTAGTCCTCTTCCTTCCCCGGGGCGAGAGAATGTCAGATTCTTCCCCTGGGTTGTCCTCCCTCACGGAGGTGCTCATTCCCTCGGTTGGAATAGGTAGCGGTGGAGGCCCGCTTTTGCCCTCTTTATTCCCCCCTTCATCTTCCTTTAAGGGCACCAGGAAAGGTGCTGTCTCGAGCATCTTTTCTAGCACCGGATTGTCCAAGCCTTCAGGAAGGGGGGCTGAACACCGGATCATTATCGCCTTTGTTATCCAGTCCTGGTCAAAGAGCGATTCTTTGGAATGATGTCATGATAAAAAATGACAGTGTGTTCGGCCATGGGATTAATTGGGCCGCGGTGCGGTTGCTGCTCAGGCCCACATTCTCGGTAGTGTCCGGACACTCTATTTGGGGTCCGAAGAACGATTTGTACATCTCCTCATGCGTTAGGCCGAGGAAATTCTGAATAGTGCGCGGTCCTTCCGGGTTGAATTCCCACATGCGGAGGGGCCGGTGTTTGCAAGGCTGGACTTGACGAACCAGCATGACATGCATTACCATAACTAGACTGAAATCTCCCTCGAAGAGATCTCGGATGCGGCTCTGCAGTATGGGCACGTCCTTGGCTGGGCCCCTGCTCAACCCCCTGCTGATCCATGACATCAGTTGTGGTGGAGGGCCCGAGCGGAAGGTGGGGGCGGCTACCCACTTGGCACTTCGGGGAGATGTGACGTAAAACCACTCCCGTTGCCACAATCCGGACACCTATGGAAAAGAGCCCTTCGGCCATGGAGTGCCAGCAATTTTGCTTGTTAGAGCACCTCCGCACGCTGCGTACTGCCCCTCGACCATCTTCGGCTTCACATCAAAGGTCTTGAGCCACAGGCCGAAGTGAGGGGTAATGCGGAGGAAGGCCTCACAAATGACAATAAATGATGAGATGTGAAGGAGGGAATCCGGGGCTAGGTCGTGAAAATCCAGCCTGTAATAGAACATAAGACCCCTAACAAAGGGATCCAGAGCGAGGCCTAGTCCTCGGAGGAAGTGGGAGACTAACACAACGCTCTCGTTGGCTTCGGGAGTAGGGATGACCTACCCTCGGGCAAGCAGCCTATGCGAAATTTTGGCGGTCAGGTATCTGGCCTCCCTCAACTTCTTGATATCCTCCTCCGTGATGGAGAAAGGCATCCATCGGCCTTGAAGGCTGGATCCGGACATGATTGAAGGTCCGAAGCACCTGCCCTGGGCTTTGGGTGTTAGAACTCGAGGCGGGGGAAGGATTCAATTGAGCACGAGAGGGAAGAAGTAAAATCTTTGTCCCTTTATAAAGAGGGTGAATATCAAGCATCCTCCTCGTGGCCGTTTGGGACTTGCCTAAAATGTAGGAGTCCTAGGCACGATTGGGTTACCCACGTCCGTATTAATGAGAATCCCGTAATAAGGGGAACACGATCTCTGCTTTGATAAGACGTGTCAAGAAACCGCCTCACGTTATGTGTAGGGCTGGTTAAGGAAAAATGGTTCGAATAATTACCGGGCCATGGCATGATGTCATGCTGCCAAAACGTGTCAGCAGATTGGATTTGTGGAAATATTACTCTCTCTACGGTGGTATGTGGAACTTATTTTGCAGGGTCGGACACTATCCTTGTATTCAAACTCTTCTGTGGTGTATTCGGAGGAGGAACCCGCCTTGCAATGCCGAAGACAACACTGCGCGCCGGACTCATCGTCATTGAAGCCTGGTTCAAGGGCTACTGAAGGAGTCCTGGATTAGGGGGTCTCCGGACAGCCGGACTATATCCTTTGGCCGGACTATTGGACAATGAAGATACAAGGTTGAAGACTTCGTCCCGTGTCCGGATGGGACTCTGCTCGGCGTGGAATGCAAGCTAGGCGATACGGATATGTATATCTCCTCCTTTGTAACCGACCTTGTGTAACCCTAGCCCCCTCCAGTGTCTATATAAACCGGAGGGTTTTAGTCCGTAGGACAACATATAATCATACCATAGGCTAGCTTCTAGGGTTTAGCCTCTCCGATCTCGTGGTAGATCAACTCTTGTACTACTCATATTATCAAGAATAATCAAGCAGGACATAGGGTTTTACCTCCATCCAGAGGGCCCGAACCTGGGTAAAACATCGTGTCCCCTGCCTCCTGTTACCATCCGCCTTAGAAGCACAGTTCGGGACCCCCTACCCGAGATTCGCCGGTTTTGACACCGACACCTTGGTTCTCAAAACTGAGGGAAATACTTACTGTACTTTGCTGCATCACCCTTTTCTCTTCAAGGGAAAAACCAACACAAGATCAAGAGGTACCAGTAGGGCCCGCCACCCATGGGCCACGCTGATTGCCTTTTCCTGTAGCTTCATACTTGATGGCGGAGGCCGCGTCAGGAGTCGTATGGCTACAGTCCCACGTCAGATGGGTTGGTGGCCGCTTGGCCAGCGCACACTGTAGCTACGCTTCGTCTCGTGGGATCAGGTGAGTGCGGACTCCGAGGGGTGGGAAGGGCCGACTACTGGATGTCGGCCCACCCCGAAGCCGCCTTCTATGGGTGCACCGTCTTCTAGGAGCTCGCAGACAGGTAGGTCCCGCCACATGCGGGCCGTACTGATTGTCCTTAGCGGTAGCATGACCTTGCTGATGAGGGCCATGTTATGAGCTGCATGGCTATAGTCTCGCGCCTGGCAGGTAGGTGGCCGCTTGGTCAGCTCACACTGTTGCCACGCTCTTCCGAGATTTGGGGGAGCAGGTTGCCCTATAGCCATGCCCCGTCTTGTTAGAGCATGTGGCTGCAGACTCCGAGGGAAAGGAGGGGCCGGCTGCTGGAGGCTGGCCCATCCCCGAAGCCAACTTCTGGAACGCGCCATCTTCAGGGAGCCGGCCGTGTGGTCGGGACCACCTTCTAAGGGGACGCCGTCTTCTGGAAGGCGACCGCTTGGTCAATAGGCTTGTGTAGCTTTGCTAGCCCCAATTTCTTGAAATGTTAAGGGGTACGGATGAGGCTACCCGTGGTCTATCCCCCGACACATATTCTTTTCTTTGTAGCATGGACATTTGGACTTTTATATGATTCAAAGCAATAGTCTAGTTTTGACATGAAGATTTCAATATTCAAGCATATCAACAAGCAACCATGTCTTTCAAAATATCAACACTAAAGCAAGTTATCCCTAGCCCATTATGCCCTGTCATTGATCCATTCATGAAACACACTCGCATATTAGCTACACCCAATGCTCAAGTACGATCATAGTACCCCTTAGTTGGTGCTTTATAAGAGAAGATGGAGACTCAAAATAAAAATTGCATAAAGTAAAAGAACGGCCCTTCGCAGAGGGAAGTAGGGATTTGTAGAGGTGCCACAACTCAAAGCAAAAAAGAGAGATAAAACATTTTGGGTGGCATGCTTTTCCTGTCAATGAAAATGATCGAGTAGTTCCCATATACTTTCCATGCTAGATATATCATAGGCGGTTCCCAAACAGAAAATAAAGTTTATTCCTTTTTCCACCATACTTTCACATTCCACGGCTAACTGAATCAACGGGTGCCATCCACACCAACACTTTCCAAGGAATTTATTATTTGACAACATAAAGAAAATTCATTTTTCATTTCGGGACTGGGCATCCCTAATACCTTTGTCGTACTGTCGTGCAATGACAAGTGAATAAACACTCATCTTGAGAATAACACATCTAGCATGGAAAAATATCAGCCACCCCCTACCGTTTCATGAGCGGTACGAGCACACAAAAGAGAAATTTATTTTGAAAATTAGAGATGGCACATACAAATTTTCTTAGAATGGCAAAATAATATCGCATATAGGTAGGTACAGTGGACTCATGTGGCAAAAATGGTTTAAGGGTTTTGGATGCACAAGTAGTGATCATACTTAGTGCAAATGAAGGCTAGCAAAATATTGAGAAGCATCCAACCAAGAGATGAAAAATCTTATAAGAAAGCATTAAGCATAACTCACACTGAATAATGCACCACAATTAGGATGTAATTTCATTGCATAACTATTGACTTTCGTGCTTGCATAGGGAATCACAAACCTTAACACCAATGTTCTGACTAAAGCATAATTACTTATCAACATGACTCACATATTATATCAACATATCGCAAAACTATTACAAGGAATCAAGTTTATTTTGTCCAATGATCTTCATGAAAGTTTTTATTATATCCCTCTTGAATACCTATCACTTTGGGACTAGTTTCATATGTTGCTTTTGATAGCTCAAACAAATCTAAGTGAAGAACATGAGCATAAAAAGTTTCTTCTCTCAAAATAATTTAAGTGAAGCATGAGAGAATTTCTTATTTTTTTACTAATACTCAAATAAATGTAAGTGAAGCATAAGAGCCTTTCTTCAAAAATAATAAAGCACACCATGCTCAAAAAGGTATAAGTGAAGCACCAGAGCAATTCCATAGCTCATAAAGATTTCAGTGAAGCATAGAGAGCAATTCTAACAAGTCATAGCATAATTTTGGCTCTTTCAAATAGGTGTATCCAGCAAGGATTCATGACGTAAAATAAAAAGCAAAACAAGCAAAGACTCAAATCATACAAGACTCTCCAAGCAAAACTCATGATATGTGACGAATAAAGATATAGCTCCAAGTAAAATACCGATGGTCGTTAGAAGAAAGAGGGGATGCCACTCGGGGCATCCCCAAACTTAGTTGCTAGCTTCCCTTTTATACAATAGCTTGGGATGGCATGGGCATCCCCAATCTTAGGCTCTTCTTACTCCTTATTCCATCATCCATCGTGATCTAACCCAAAACTTGAAAACTTCAATCACACAAAACTCAACAAAACCTTCGTGAGATCCTTTAGTATAACAAAGCAAATCACCACTATAAGTATTGTTGCAAACCCATTCATATTTTATTTTTGCATTATATCTACTATATTCCAACTTTAATCTAGCTTATACCCTCCAATACAAACAATAGATTCATCGAAATAAGCACACAATGCAAAGAAAACGGAATCTGTCAAAAACAGAACAGTCTGTAGCAATCTGAAAACTCTGAATACTTCTGTAACTCCAAAAATTCTGAAATTTAGGAAAACGTGGGAAATTTTGATATCAATCTGGTGTAAAAAATTCAGAGTACGTGATTTTTCAAAATTGTTTTTTAGCGCAAAAGTTTCTGTTTTTCAACAAGATCAAATCAACTATCACCCAGCATGATCCCAAAGGCCTTGCTCGGCACAAACACTAATTAAAATATAAAAAACACAATCATAATAGTAGCATAATTGTGCAAACACTCAAGAATAGAAAGAAAAAGACAAAAATACATTTTACTCATTGGGTTGCCTCCCAACAAGCGCTGTCGTTTTATGCCCCTAGCTAGGCATAATGCATAGATTCAAGTATTGTCATCTTTGTTTCTAGATCCATAAGATGCCCTCATGATTGACTTATATGGTGGCTTAATTCTTGTTCTAGGGAAGTGTTCCATACCCTTCCTTAGTGGAAATTGAAATTAAATATTGCCTTCTTTCATATCAATCACGGCACCAATAGTACGTAAAAACGGTCTACCACGAATAATTGGACAAGACGGATTGCAATAAATATCAAGAACAATAAAATATGTGGGCACATAATTCCTATTTGCGAGAATAAGAACATCATTAATTCTTCCCATAGGCTTTTTAATAGTAGAATCCGCCAAGTGCAAATTTAGAACATTCTTCGATATCGGTAAGACCAAGCACATCACATAAAGATTTCGGGATTATAGAAACACTAGCACCCAAGTCACAGTAAAACACTCATAATTTTTAATCTTCACTTTGGTAATAGGTTCCCATTCATCATGTAATTTTCTAGGGATTGAAATCTCTAATTCCAACTTTTCTTCTAAAGCATTCATCATCGCATCAACAATATGTTTAGTAAAAGATTTATTTTGTTCATAAGCATCAGGTGAATTTATCATGGATTGCAAAAAAGAAATACAATCAATCCAAGAACAATTATCATAATTAAAGTCTTTGTCATCCAAAAGAGTGGGCACATCACTAGTTAAAGTTTTGATCTCTCCAAACCCACTTTTATCAATTTTCTCAACTAGTTTTTCACCCTCAAAATTATCGGGATGGCTTCTAGCTAAAGTTGACTCTTCTTCAGTCCCTTTATCATAAATATTAATTTTACTAAAAAAAGAATCAATAGAAGAAATAACAATCATTTTAAGATCTTCATCATTTTTATGAAAGCAATCACTAGAAAACGCTTTTTCTAAAAATTCTCTTCTAGATCTAAGCACAACAGTTCTTTTCTTACTTTCATCCATAGAAACATACAAAGCTTTAATTGATTCTTCTACCTTAGGCACAAAAATTTTCATCTTGAGATTTTCTACATCATGAGAAATTCTATCGATGCTTCTAGACATATGATCAATCTTACTCAACTTTTCTTCTGTTGTAGTATTAAAATTCTTTTGAGCATTGATAAATTCTTTAATATTATTATCTAGATCAGATGCATTCCTATTATTATTATAAGAAGGATTACCATAATTATTAGAGGAATTTTCCGGAAAAGGTCTAGGATTAAAATTACATCTATAAGCATTGTTATTAAAATTGTTTCGCGAAACAAAATTCACATCTATGACATCACTATTTTGCTCAATCAAAGTAGACAAAGGCACATCAGTAAGATCAATAAGAGAGTTTTTATTAGCAACGAATTTCATAAGAGCATCAACTTTCTCGCTCAAAGAATTTATTTCTTCTACCGAATTAACCTTTTTACTAGTAGGAGCTCTTTCAGCATGCCGTTGCGAATAATTTTCCATAATATTATGAAGCAATTTTGTAGCTTCACCCAAAGTAATTTCCATAAAAGTACCACCCGTAGAGGAAACTAAAAGGTTTCTAGAAACAAAATTCAATCCCGCATAAAAATTTGTATGATCATCCAAAGATTTAAACCATGAGTAGGGCAATTTCTTAGCATCAATTTCATTCTTTCCCAAGATTGCGCAACATATTGATGCTCAAGTTGCTTACAATTCATGATTTGTGTCCTAAGGGAAATAATTTTTGTGGGCGAAAAATACTTTGTAATAAAAGCATCCTTGCACTTATCCCAAAAATCGATACTATTGCGAGGCAAAGAAGAAAACCAAAATTTCGTACGATCTCACAAAGAAAATGGGAATAATTTCAACTTCACAATATCAATGTCCACATCTTTTTTATTTTGCATATCGCCTAGTTCCACGAATGTGTTAAGATGGGATGCGACATCGTCACTAGGAGTACCAGAAAATTGATCTTTCATAACAAGATTCAACAAAGCAGCATTGATATCACAAGACACCGCACTAGTGGTGGGAGGAGCAATCGGAGCGCTAATAAAGTAATTGTTGTTGGTATTGGAGAAATCACACAACTTGGTGTTCTCTTGAGTCATCATGACTACGCAGCAAGATTGCACTCAAAAACAGATCTAACGAGAAAATGACAAATGAAAAAGAGGGCGAATAAAACGACAAATTTTTGTGAAGTGGGGGAGATGAAAACGAGAGGAAAATGGCAAATAATGTAAATTTTAAGGAGATGAGATTTGTGATTACGAACCTGGTAGATGTTGATGATGTCTCCCCGGCAACTGCGCCAGAAATTCCTTTTGATTGCGGCTTGAACTACGTCAGTATTTCCCCAAAGAGGAAGGGATGATGCAGCACAACAACGATAGGTATTTCCCTCAGTGATGAGACCAAGGTTATCGAACCAGTAGGAGAATCACGCAACACTACGTAAACAATACCTGCGGATAAAGAACAAATACTTGCAACCCAACGTTTTAAAGGGGTTGTCAATCCCTTTCGGGTAACGGTGCCAGAAATTGTCAAGTTGACAGGATAAAAATATGATAGACTGGATAAATAGATCTCGAATAAACGCAAAATAAAATAAAGGGCAGCAAGGTATTTTTGGGTTTTTAGAAATATAGATCTGAAAATAAAAGCGGATAAAAATTAGATCTTGAAGGCAAATATGATAAAGAAGAGACGGGGGGGGGGGGGCGTAGATTTCACTAGTGGCTGCTCTCAAGAAAAATAGCATACTATGGGTAAACAAATTACTGTTGGGCAATTGATAGAACTTCAAATAATCATGACGATATCCATGCAATGATCATTATATAGGCATCACGTCCAAGATTAGTAGACTGAGTCCTACCTACATCTACTACTATTACTCCACACATCGGCCGCTATCCAGCATGTATCTAGTGTATTAAGTTCATGGAGAAACTGAGTAATGCAATTAGAATGATGACATGATGTAGACAAGATCCATTCATGTAGGAATTATATGCCATCTTGTTATCCTTAATGGCAACGATACATACGTGTCGTTTCCCCTTCTGTCACTGGGGTCAAGCACCGTAAGATCAAACCCATCACAAAGCACCACTTCCCATGGCAACAAAAATCGATCTAGTCGGCCTAACTAAACCAAAGATTCGAAGAAGAAATACGAGGCTATAAGTACTCATGCATATAAGAGATCAAAAGACTCAAATAACTTTCATGGATAAAAACATATATTTGATCATAAACTCAAAGTTCATCGGATCCCAACAAACACACCGCAATAAGAGTTACATCAAATAGATCTCCAAGAGACCATTGTATTGAGAATGAAAAGAAAGAGAGAGAGAGAGAGAGAGAGAGAGAGAGAGAGAGAGAGAGGAAGCCATCCAGCTACTAACTACAGAACCGTAGGTCTACAATGAACTACTCACACATCATCGGAGAGGCACCAATGAGGATGATGAACCCCTCTGTGATGGTGTCTAGATTGGATCTGGTGGTTCGGGAACTTACGGCGGCTGGAATTGATTTTCGCCGACTCCCCTAGGGTTTCTGGAATATTGGGGTAATTATAGAGCAAAGAGGCGGTGCGGGAGGCCCCCAAGGTGGGCACAACCCACCAGGGCGCGCCTGGGCCCCAGGCACACCCAGGTGGGTTGTGCCCCCCTCAGGGTACCCCTCTGGTACTTCTTTGACCCATCCCGTGTCTTCTGTCCCAAAAAATTCTCCAAAAAGTTTCGCTTCATTTGGACTCCGTTTGGTATTGATTTTCTGCGAAGTAAAAACAAGCAAAAAACAACAACTGGTACTGGGCATTATGTCAATAGGTTAGTCCCAAAAAATGATATAAAGTTGCTATAAAATGATTGTAAAACATCGAAGAATGATAATATAACAGCATGGAACAATAAAAAGATTATAGATACATTAGAGACATATCATTACGAAACACGAATTTGGTTCCGATTACATTTTCCTCATCCTTGGGCTTCTCAACCAATGTCCAAACTTGATTCCTCTTGAAGTTGTGTAGTTCTTCGTGCATAGCACTCACCCAATCATGGTCTTCAAGGGCTTCATCAACCTTCATTGGTCAATACTAGAGATGAATGAGTAATGCTCACAAAAGTTATGTAGCGACCCGACCTAATGAAAAGGTCAAGTCTCTGTGTATCTGCGCTATCCCTGGATCATGGTAGTACACACAGTACATCAATGTATATATCAAAGTTCAATCACATGCTTTATTACATCAAAAATCTCATATTAAGTCTTTATTACAATAATAATAAATTTCCTAAAACCAACCCATGAGATAAAAACTACAGTGGAAGTGGCGAAGGTAGATGAGTTCAACCGACTCTAAGGGCAACACCGAGCATAGAACATACACCTTACACCGCGTCGGAAAATACCACCGCAACATGATAAGTTGCAGCCGTGTAGGTCAGCATTTTAAATATGCCGGCAAAGTCACAGAAAGAACAGAATAAAACCCAATCCTCATAACCCAAAGTTACAATTAAACCCAATTCATTTATAGTAATTGTGTCAAGAGTTCCTAATAGTTTCCATTCTAGAGGCTCAAGTTGTCTGTAATCGGGGACATGACTAATCGATTAGGTTAAATACTCTGCAGAGTTTTGCACACTTCCCCACAATATTCGAACCCTCCTTTTATGTCCTAGCACTACATGGTGTTTGAGAACAGGATGACCGAAACATGGTCTTTCGAAGAGTTTCCCTAACTACTGCCAGTGCCCATCCAACCCTACCGTTTGTCTACATCTCGTAGCACTAGTCCAGTCAGAGTCACAACTAAGATTAACCAAGCCAAAGCCCATATTGACTTGTGGTTGCGTAGGTAAGCTTCCAGTCTTGAAGTATCCATCCATCTCTCTGAGCCTCGATGGAGCTTTCCTGATGATAACTGGCCTACTCCAGCTCACTCAGCGAATCCATTGGTTTTCTCCAGGGTGCCTTTCAACCATTCCACCGAGAGGTACATTGAAGACTTGTTCTTGAAGTCTTGAGATTGTAGTCTTGATCAAAATTTATAACACACTCACAACTCCCATGTTTCACTCAACCAACCCCCGTCTACTAGAGCGTACCAGCATAATAAATTATTGTTTCCCGGGCATTGGTAACCGGGGTGTGGGGTTTCCTACCTCATGATACTACTTAAGAACAAAGATCAATGTTACCTACTTGCATGTATGGTAGAAAGTTGAATCTAATTCAAATAAAATAATGGGTTTTCTAACAAAATATGATAAATGTGACTTGCCTTGATGATGTCCTTGAAACTCTACTGATTTGTAGTACCAAGCTTCACACTCCGGATAATCTAATGACGCAAACAATTGCATACATAAGCAAACACTCATACAAGGGCATCAACAAGTAATTTAGCATGCATGACATGAAGAAAACCAAAAGTGAAATCCGAAATAAACACAAAGACCAAATCAAAGAAATCTCTAGAAAACAAATGGAAAAACTTCAATAGTTGTAAAAAATAGAAATAGTTTTATTAGTAAATAAATTTTAACATAAATAAAAATGAAGTTTTATTAATCCAACAGAAAGAATTTACTCAAAGTTTTATTAGCAAAAAGAATCAATATAATTGCTATTATAAAACTCTAGTTATGATCTACACACGTTTTAATACAAAACGGTACCAAAATAGTTTTAATTAATTATAAAAAAATTCTACTATTGTCTAACATAAACATATTATAATTTGTCAAAAGTGACAAAAAATTACTTAAAAACAATTAAAAACAAATAGTTTAAGAATAATATATATATAGTCAAAATAATATTGTTTTTTATTTAAATCAATTTTATGTTATTCCAAAAATAATTTGTGAAACCTTACTCGATAGGTAATATATCTAGTGACAAATTGAAGAAAGAATTAATAAAAACCTATTTTTAAATAAAAGTTATTAGCAAATTAGTGTTTAAAGCAAATTTGTTCAAATTTAAGTTTTAAGTCTTCAAACATGAAAAAGTTTTGGATCTACAAAAATTGCACAATTTTGTCAATCTAATGCAAAAAGAACCACCAAAAAATATTAAGAACTATAAAAACTATAAAGAAAACGAAAACAGAAATAATTCTGTGAAATAAAACAAAACAGAAAAAAACTACGTGTCAGCCATGGGACATGTGGCATGATGTGGGTGGCTGGATGGTGTTTAGTGCGGGGCTAAGGAGCGGATGCCCGGTACTTAAAGGATTCGGTGGCTTCGACTAATTTGAACAAAAACAACACGGTTTGTTCAACTAAACCGGATAAACCGGAACTAAAACCGATCTATGAAAAATTCTGACCGTTCATTTAAAAAAAAAATCTAGCGCATTAAGAAAATCGGACGGCCGATGGTGGAGGTGGCTTACACAGAAGGTGGGTGACTATGAGGTGGCTTGGGCAGAGCTCTAGTGGTTGGCGTCGAATTCAGAGTGGTCGGGGAGGTGTGGCTAGGCGAGGGGGCTCCGATTATGGTGGAGTCGGAGCTCGGGGACATTGGGTTGAGGCGAGGAGATGTGGCGAAGCTTTGGTGCTCCGTGAGGGCGTGTGAACTCAAACTAGTCTCTACGACGGCAGAAGGAGGTCGAGACCATGTCAAAACGATTCGTGAGACCAATTGGAATTAATGGAAGGAGGTAGGGATCTCGAGGGGGCTCACCAGCATCGGAATCTTCACGCAAAGAAGCTTCGGGGCGCGAGATTTGATGTGAGCTAGGGCTCGATTAGGTGGGTCTTGGGCATGGGATTTTGGGGGTAAAACAGAGTCGGTGTCTTGGGGTATTTATAGGACATGAGATTGGAGGATGGGTCAGATCGGGAACGCGATCCTAAGAGACACAGGATTCGATGGTGGCACTGACGCGCTCTAGTGTGGGCGAGGGGAAAGAGAAGGGTGTGGGGTCGACCTGCAGGTAACCGTGGGAGGGGGGAGGGAGAAACGGGTGACCGACCCATAACGGTTTCGGTGCGGGATGCGCGACTGTGGCCCGAAATGAAAATAAAATAAAATAGAATTTGTAGTAAACATATTATATACCAAAATTCTTAACATTTTCCAAATAAAATATGAACTAGTTTTCGGCGCCAAATAAAATACTTAAAAAAATATTTTTGCAATAAATTCAAAATGGATTTGAATTTTCTTTTCAAATATATTCCAATAGGTTTTTTGTTTTCTATTTTCAAAAGTAATTCCAAATTTCTTCTGACTTTTGAAGGGTCATGTTCCTCCTCTCTTTATTTTCTTTAATCAAGGAGTTTGGGAAAGATTCTACTCAATTTTCAAAAGGATTCAAATGGAGAAATTGAAAGGGCTTCAAAGCAAAGTTGAAAGGATTCAATTGAATCATTCAAAACATACAAAATGCAATAGATGCTTAACTAATTGTAAAACATTCGAAATGCAAATTTGGGATTTTACAAACCTACCCACCTTAAGATGAATCTCCCTCAAGATTTGGGATGATCATCAAAATGGTGTGGGTGGTCTCGTCGGAGGGCTTCTTCTCATTCCTAGGTGGCTTCCTCCTTGGTGTGATGACTCCACTAAACCTTGTAAAACTTGATGACCTGGCTGCGGCTAACTCTGTTTGCAGCCTCAAGAATCTTGACGAGTTTCTCCTCATAAGTCAAATCACTATCAAGTTGTATGGAGTCCAGTGGCACTGTGTCTCTCAATGGAACATCGACCATCTCTGCATGACACTTCTTCAACCGGGAAATGTGAGACACATCATGAACTCCTGACAAACCTTTTGGTAGTTCCTACTTGTATGCAACTTCTCCTCTCTGTTCAAGAATTCTATAAGGCCCCACAAATCTTGGTGCTAACTTTCCTTTAACTCCAAACCTCTTGATTCTTCAAAGTGGAGACACGCGGAGATATGCTCGATCTCACACATTGTACGTTACTTCCGTGCATTTATTATCAACATAACTCTTTTGTCTGGATTGAGCTACCTTCAATCGGTCTCAGATTAACATGACCTTCCTTCAGAATCTCTGATCAGGTCTGGACCAAATAACTTACAGTCTCTGTCGGGGTACACAAAGAGGGGTGTGTGTTTTCCCCTGACTTGTGCATGGACAACAAACCTCTGACCCGGCAATTCTCAACATCCAAAATGAGATCGAGTTGAAGAGATAGCTCTTTGAGAAATCAAAGGGCGGATCAAGAAGACCAAGTCAAGCCAAAGGAAGCAAGACAACACTAAGGGAAAGTCTCCCTTACCGAGCAGGCGAGCCTGGCGAGGTCGAGGTTACTCCGAAGACAAGTCTCAAGATTGCCCTGACAAGCTTGCTGGGGCGCCAAGGGCAGACCACCCCGCCAAGGCTCCACCGCTGCACCTCACAGCGACGCAAGTCATTGATTGGTGCGGTGTCAAGCCCCCAAGTGACTAAGTGGCTGTTTCTTGACACATGGCAGCCACTTCCGAAGGAAATCGCCTCCACATGACACCCGTCCAGAGACGTGTCGAACAAACAGAGAAGAAGGTGGCTAAACAGCCCGGCAAGGCCTGTCGGGCATGCCATGATGTGACACTAAGTGGCGCATTTAATGCGCTCTGCCCTGTATGCAGAGTTACGTATGATAGCACTATTTTCTATCTAATCAGTACACAATGACTGATTTCCCATTGTGGTGACCCCTTGATCTATAAAAGGAGGGCCATGGCAACCATAGAAGGGATTCAGACCCTTGTACACTCATACGCACGTAAGTACCCTCGCCCCGAGGCAACTCTGTCGGGCTAGAGCGTTGCGTCTCCACCACGGTCCTCTCATCAATCCACCAAAGAAGGAGTAGGGTTTTATGCCTCACGGCGGCCCAAACCTGGGTAAAACTGCCCATGTGATCTCTGTCGTGCTATGCTACGTTCTCCGCTCTTTGTGCAATGTGCTCATCCCCCCTGCCGAACCACAAGGGGCTGATGCCCCATAGGTGGCCGTAGTTTCCCACGACATCTTTGGCGTGCTAGGTAGGGGGAAGCACTTGCGCGAACCCGAGAAGCGTATGCAGCGCGTCATCTTCAATATCTTCTTCATCGACGGCTTCATCACCGCTGATGCCCAAGAAAAGGGCACGGGACGTAAGGACGGGGAAGAGAGATATCACTCCCCCGCCTACCCTATCCAGACCCCGCCATCTCTCCCCGCCGCATCTGCTGCGGCGGCGGGAACCAGGAGTGGTAGTGGCATGGCTGCCCCGAACGCTTTCGGCAGCATGTTTGCGATGCAGGCCCCATTCAGGAAAAGAGCAAGATGTAAGGACACAAGGTTTCTCTCTCCGCCACTCTCGCTTATCAACAATTGAGCTACACTAGGTCTAGTGTCATCGATGTCGATGAGCCCGTGCAATACTCGGTCTAGCATTTACCCTGCATAGGGAAATCCTGAGTGGAGCGCCAGTGCAAATCCATTGATCAACGCCCCGGTAAGCACGCTCTGGCAAGGCCGTCCTCATTGGCGTGACTTTTGCACCAGCTACCACCAGATTATTTAAAAAGAATGAGGAGGAGGAGAGAGAAATTGGTCGTGCCATGTATCACGCCCTGCCACCCACAAGAAGCATATGGTTCCAGACAGTACTTGCCGGGAGCCGAGAAATAGTACCATGACCCCATCCTCCCGAGGACATGCGAATGCGAGAAGCGGCCAAGGCCGGAGGGAGTGGGAGGGAGCAAGGACAAAAGATAAGTCCATGCTGTCGTTGCTCCCTTATAGATTTAAGAATTTGCATTTGTTCATCCCTTGGGTACCAAAGTATTTGTATGAAGAAATCCTTCACGAGATGGTACCTTTGCTAGAATTCTGTCTGCACCCCCATTCTGTTCCGAGCCTGCTCGCGGAATGAGCGGCTGCGTCACAAACTGCCAAGGAAAAACCTGCCGGGACACATCCACGCCAAGATGAATGTTAAGGGCCCGACCCTTACGACAACCGCGGTAATATGATACTGGCAGGCAACCAGAACATGCACATAGATTAAGCATAGGAACACCAATGGGTAAACTCAAAAGGGCTAAACACGTAATCAAAGATTAAGCAAAAGCATCAGTTTCACACAAGCATAAACTATACGATGTCTAAACACAGGACATGCATCATGTTTTGTTGCAGGACAGCGCAGTGGCAAGGATAGTTCAAGGCCGGGCCTGGCGACCTCGTGAAGCCGTTGGCACGGAAAGCACCTTTCTACGAGGGGGGCAGCCTTCTCCTCGGCAGTAGAAACAAATGCGCCCTCTGATGGCTTCCTGAAGCCATTGGCAAGGTCAAGGTGCGGATGACGGCATGTGATATTGCTCAGAACCGTGAGGAGGGCATTGCGGGCAAGATTCTGAGATTCAGTCATGAAGCGGCAGACCCTTCCCTCCTCATGCACCTTTAGCTTTTCGATCAGCTCATTGAAGAAGACCCCTATCTTGATGCTGGGGACCTCCTGCTTGCTAGCCGAGAAGACTGGCCCTTCCATGCCTATCGTCGCAGTTTGGGCAGTGAGATGCTTGGCAATGTCAATCAAGATCTTGATCCAGAGGCCAACCTTCTCAGAATGATTCGCCAGCTTGTCCTTTGTATCCTTCTGAAGATGCCTTTCAGTATCGAGGTCTTTTTTCAGCTGCTTCTCACGGGCCCCACTGGATTCTACCAAGCTCTCCAAGGTGCCAATCCTGGCCTTCAGGTCTTCAATGGTGCCGTTGGCAGTCTCAAGGCCTTGGCTCTTGGAGAAGAGCTATGATTGTATATCCTTTAGAAGTATCTCTTCTTTCTGCGCCTCCTCCTTGTAGGTCATGACCTCCTTGGCGCTCCCGACAAGCTCTTTAGTAAGCTTGGTCACCTGTTGGTTGAGGTCGGTCTTGGTAGTGGATGCAGCGGCAAGGTCATCAGCGAGCTTTTTCAGTTGGGTAGTGGAATCAACTCTGAGGGAGTCCAGGGCGGCCTTGTGCTTCTCCTCTAGCACCTTGGTGTGCTGATGCACGAGGGCTTCCAGATCATCGTCCTTGGCACAGAGTGTGGCCTTGAGCTTCTCCAACCGAGAAGAGATATTCTGCTCCTTGGCGTCCAGAAGTACCTTGCACTCCGCCAGGCGGGCCTCCCGGGCAATAACATCCTCCCTCGCCATCGAGATTGTCTCATATTGCCTCATTAGAACCTGGCACTGCTTGTTGTGCCAGTCCCATAGCTCGTTACCTGTGTCCCTCAGCTACTGGTCCATCTTGTTGGCAGACTTGCGCTAATCCTGGAGCACATGCCATTTCTGGCTATGCTGGCCTTGCATCTCCTTAATGCCGGCCGCCATGGACTCCAGGAAAGGTAAGTCCATCGTGACAGTGACAGAATCGTCTGCCTCATCGACCCCTTGGTACAGTGACGCCAGAATGCGCTGGAGCTCTTCATCAAGTTCCTTGCTCATCGCCACTGACGAGTTGGGGGCTCCGAGCCCAGGCTATGCAAAGCACCAGCGCCAGCTGACTCATAGATGGCTCCTGCCACGGTACCAAATGAGGGGAGGGGTCCATTGTTTGGAGGGGGGTTTTCTCCTCGGCCGTCGCCCCTAGCATGCTGTCGGGGATCCAGTCCGTTTTCACCAGGGACTCCTAAGCATTCCCAGCGGCATGTCCTTGCCCCTCCGCGACAGCTATCTTGGCAGCTTCATCTGCGACGTCCCTCCCTGTGCTAGCCACATATTCCAGCAGTTCAGGCTCTTCAGCCTGAGGGACTCCAAGCAAAGACAACAAGTAATAATAAAGAAGCAGAAGTATTAGAGAGCCAGAAGCATGGGGCGAGATGGTAAAAAAATCATGGGAAGAAGAGCAAATGAATTAGCCGGAGAGGTCTGTCGGGCGGTTTCCTTAGTTTCCCCGGCAACATCGGTTACCAGGCCATGATTTTAATCCCCTTCTATGACAACCACGACGTCGTCCTGGGCAAGTTCTCCCGTGGAAGCCATCGTCGGGGGTTCCCTGACTTGATCGGTGGGTGGGGTAAGCCCCTCTTGAAGGGGCTCACCCTAAGTCATCTCTTACCCTCCTCCGGCCAAGGAGGTTGGGAGCTCTCCCGCATCACTCCCAACGGGAGGGGCAATCCTGTGCTCTCGTGCCGGGGGCTGAGCTGGGGGCTTGGAAACGGGTTGTTCGTGCTGCTCCCCGCCAGGCCCATGCCCTCCACAGTATTCGGCGGCCCCGCACACCTAAGCCATTTGGACCGGTGGATGAGAGTCTCTATCTCCTCCTCCTCCTCCTCCCTATCAACGGCGGCAAGCAAGATCAGTCAACAGGAGTAAGCAGGCATATTCAAACTATTGCGAGAAAAGGGGAGTGGTCCTCCTTACTCTTCCTCAACATGGAGCTCAGCTCGAACTCCATGTGCGGCGAGGGCGCCCTGCTTCTCTTTTGGAGCAGAGGGACGAAGCTTCTCGGCAGCTTTGAGTCTTGCTGAGGCGCATGGGGCTCCGACAAGGACGAGCTCTGTGAGGAGCTCGAGCTGGACTAGGAGCTGGAGTCAACTCCCGCAGCCACCCATTGCTTGGCGGGAGGGGTTTTAGCCCCGACGAGGCGAGAGAACTACCGGCGCATGATAACCCACAAGTATAGGGATCGCAACAGTTTTCGAGGGTAGAGTATTCAACCCAAATTTATTGATTCGACACAAGGGGAGCCAAAGAATATTCTCTAGTATTAGCAGCTGAGTTGTCAATTCAACCACACTTGGATAACTTAATATCTGCAGCAAAGTATTTAATAGCAGTGGTAACGGCGGCAAAAGTAATATTTTGGGTTTTATAGTGATTGTAACAGTAGCAACGGAAAAGTAAATGAGCGGAGAACAATATATGAAAAGCTCATAGGCAATGGATCGGTGATGGAGAATTATGTCGGATGCGATCAATCATCCAATAGTTATAACATAGGGTGACATAGAACTAGCTCCAATTCATCAATGTAATGTAGGCATGTATTCCGGATATAGTCATACGTGCTTATGGAAAAGAACTTGCATGACATCTTTTGTCCTACCCTCCCATGGCAGTGGGGTCATATTGGAAACTAAGGGATATTAAGGCCTCCTTTTAATACAGTACCGGACCAAAGCATTAACACATAGTGAATACATGAACTCCTCAAACTACGGTCATCACTGGTAAGTATCCCGATTATTGTTACTTCGGGGTTAACGGATCATAACACATAATAGGTGACTATGGACTTGCAAGATACGATCAAGAACTCACATATATTCATGAAAACATAATAAGTTCAGATCTAAAATCATGGCACTCAGGCCCTAGTGACAAGCATTAAGCATAGCAAAGTCATAGCAACATCAGTCTCAGAACATAATGGATACTAGGGATCAAACCCTAACAAAACTAACTTGATTACATGATAAATCTCATCCAACCCATCACCGTCCAGCAAGCCTAAGATGGAATTACTCACGCACGGCGGTGAGCATCATGAAATTGGTGATGGAGGAAGGTTGATGATGACGATGGTGATGGATTCCCCTCTCCGGAGCCCCGAACAGACTCCAGATCAGCCCTCCCGAGTGAGTTTAGGGCTTGGCGGCGGCTCTGTATCATAAAACGCGATGAATCCTTCTCCCTGATTTTTTTCTCCCCGAACACAAATATATAGTGTTGGAGTTGAGGTCGGAGGAGCACCAGGGGGCCCACGAGGCAGGGGGGCGCACCCAGGGGGTAGGCGTGCCCCCACCCTCATGGAAAGGGTGTGGGCCCCCTGGCCTTGATTCTTTCGCCAGTATTTTTTTATATATTCCAAAAATAATCTCCGTTGATTTTCAGGTCATTCCAAGAACTTGTATTTCTGCACAGAAATAACACCATGGCAATTCTGCTGAAAATAGAGTCATTCCGGGTTAGTTCCATTCAAATCATACAAGTTAGAGTCCAAAACAAGGGCAAAAGTGTTTGGAAAAGAAGATACATTGGATACGTATCAACTCCCCCAAGCTTAAACCTTTTCTTGTCCTCAAGCAATTTGGTTGATAAACTGAAAGTGATAAAGAAAAACTTTTACAAACTCTGTTTGCTCTTATTGTTGTAAATATGTAAAGCCAGCGTTCAAGTTTTCAGCAAAGATTATAAGCTAACCATGTTCACAATAACATTTAGGTCTCATGTTTACTCATATCAATGACATAATCAACTAGCGAGCAATAATAATAAATCTCAGATGACAACAGTTTCTCAAAACAATCATAATATGATATAACAAGATGGTATCTCGCTAGCCCTATCTGAGACCGCAAAACATAAATGCAGAGCACCCCTGAAGATCAAGAGCTGACTGGAAATTGTAATTCATGGTAAAAGAGATCCAACCAAGTCATACTCAATGTAAACTAATAATAATAGATGCAAATGACAGTGGTGCTCTCCAACTGGTGCTTTTTAATAATAGGATGATGACTCAACATAAAAGTAAATAGATAGGCCCTTCGCAGAGGGAAGCAGGGATTTGTAGAGGTGCTAGAGCTCGGTTTTGAAATAGAGATGAATAATATTTTGAGTGGTATACTTTCATTCTCAACATAACAACCGAGAGATCTCAATATCTTCCATGCTACACACATTATAGGCGGTTCCCAAGAAGAATGGTAAAGTTTATACTCCCCCACCACCAACAAGCATCAATCCATGGCTTGCCCTAAACAACGGGTGCCTCCAACTAACAAAAATCATGTGGGAGTTTTGTTTGCAATTATTTTGATTTGATTTGAGCATGGGACAGGGCATCCCGGTGACCAGCCATTTTCTCGTGAGTGAGGAGCGGAGTCCACTCCTCTTGAGAATAACCCGCCTAGCATGGAAGATACAAACATCCCTAGTTGATACATCAGCTATTCGAGCATACAAAACATAATGTTTATCTAAAGGTTTAGAGTTTGGCACATACAAATTTACTTGGAACAGCAGGTAGATACCGTATATAGGAAGGTATGGTGGACTCATATGGAATAACTTTTGGGGTTTATGGAATTGGATGCACAAGTAGTATTCCCGCTTAGTACAAGTGAAGGCTAGAAAGAGACTGGGAAGCGACCAACTAGAGAGCGACAACAGTCATGAACATGCATTAAAATTAATCAACACTGAGTGCCAGCATGAGTAGGATATAATTCACCATGAACATAAATATCATGGAGGCTATGTTGATTTTGTTTCAACTACATGCATGAACATGTGCCAAGTCAAGCCACTTGAATCCTTTAAAGGAGGATACCATCCTATCATACCACATCTCAACCATTTTAATAGCATGTTGGCATGCAAGGTAAACCATTATAAACTCCTAGTAAATCAAGCATGGCATGAGCAACTATAATCTCTAACTGTCATTGCAAACATGTTTCATTCATAATAGGCTGAATCAGGAACGATGAACTAATCATATTTACAAAACCAAGAGAGGTCGAGTTCATACCAGATTTTCTCATCTCAATCAGTTCATCATATATCGTCATTATTCCATTTCACTTGCACGACCGAATAGTGTGGATAATAATAATAGTGCATGTGCATTGGACTAAGCTGGAATCTGCAAGCATTCAATACAAGGGAGAAGACAAAGTAATATGGCCTCTTTGTTAGATCAACAATAATGCATATGAGAGGCACTCAACATTTTCATCGTGGTCTTCTCCTTTCGACCCCCAAAGAAAAGAAAAGAAACAAAACTATTTACACAGGAAAGCTCCCAACAAGAAAAAGAAGAAGGAGAAATCTTTTTGGGTTTTCTTTTTAATTACTACTACTACATGCATGGAAAGTAAATTAGCTAAAAGTTACAACTAATTTTTTTGTTTTTCTTAAGATTTTTCCAACACACAAGAAGAAAGCTTAAAAATAAAATAAACTAGCATGGATGATACAATGAAAAAGTATGAGCACAGACAACTAGCATGAGTGTGCAAACAGGAATGTAGTGTCAGTGAGAGATACGTACTCCCCCAAGCTTAGGCTTTTGGCCTAAGTTGGTCTATGCCCAAGGATCAAAGTGGCCCTCTCCGGTGTATGGAGGAGTGTCCTCTGGGTGCCACTGGTTGGCGATCTCCTCCGGATCGCACTGATAAACAGACTGACGGTAAGGATCAAGTGGTGGCTCTGGCTCAGGCTCTGCAACTAACATCTGGCCCCGGTACGCATGAATGGCCTCAGGCAAAATGAGGTACGTGCCTAAAAATATGTTAAATAAAGAGGGCACAGGCAAGGTAATAACCTCACAATAATTTTTACCAAATATTAATTTGTACTTAAGTATCTTATTCTTATCCTTAACAATAAACTCATGTGCTACCATACTTTTATAATCTAGAACAATAGGAGGCAGTAACTTTTCCTCTTTCTCAAAATTCCGGATAGGTATGTTAAAGTGCGCAGCAAGGCGCGAGGCAAAGATACCTTTGAGGATGGGGCCCTTTGTACGAATCAGATTTAACCGTTTAGCAACAATAGCGCCTAAACCGAAAGAAGTATCACGAAACATGGCATGGCGCAAAATAACAATATCAGGGGCACTAAGGTTTCCGCAGTTCCCACGACCAATTAAACATCTACTAGCAAATATTGCGAAGTAACGTAGAAAAGGAAAATGTATGCTAGTGATTCTTGCATCGTAAACCTTCCTAGTTTCCCCTACAGCAATCGTATGAATAAACCCGACAAAAATCATTACAATGCGGTTACTGTCACTTCGGGGTTAATGGATCATAACACATAATAGGTGACTATAGACTTGCAAGATAGGATCAAGAACTCACATATATTCATGAAAACATAATAGGCTCAGATCTAAAATCACGAAACTTGGGACCTAGTGACAAGCATTAAGCATAGCAAAGTCATAGCAACATGAATCTCAGAACATAATGTATATTAGGGATCAAACCCTAACAAAACTAACTAGATTACATGATAAATCTCATCCAACCCATCACCGTCCAACAAGCCTACGATGGAATTACTCACGCACGGCGGTGAGCATCATGAAATTGGTGATGGAGGAAGGTTGATGATGACGATGGAGACGGATTCCCCTCTCCGGAGCCCTGAACGGACTCCAGATCAGCCTTCCCAAGAGAGTTTAGGGCTTGGCGGCAGCTCCGTATTGTAAAACGCGATGAATCCTTCAACCTGATTTTTTCTCCCCGAACATGAATATATAGGCTGTTCTTCCCCTTGTATTGTTCATCATCAGCCCAAGAGGCAATCCACCATGACCACACTGGAGTAGGGTATTACACCACAATGGTGGCCCGAACCAGTATAAATCTTGTGTCTTTCTGTGTTGTGAGTTCGTTGAGTTCGTCCGCGAGATCTTAGCGAGCTAGGGCGTAGATCGGTAGGAGGGAAAGACTTTGCACGCACCCCAGTGTTAGAACCTTAAGGGTTTGCCGGAACCCCGCATCTGACATTTGGCGCGCCAAGTAGGGGTGCGCCGGAGCTTCTTCTCCGACACCCGACTTGCAGACGCTCCGCGGCTACGATGTCCAACGACCGAAGAGCTGACACCGACCGCTCGGCAGCCTGGCCAGCCCGGTCGGCACCGCCCACCTATGAAGACCTCAACCCCGCGCTCTAGGCAGCATGAGCGCCGTCCAATCCGGCGGGGCGCGGGTGACTCGGCGGGGCATCATCTACCCTCACTCCACGGCAAGTACGGGCCGCTGCAAGAGCAGCAAGCCACGTCGCGGCGACGGTGCTGCACTCACGACGGGAACAAGCAAACACGCGGTTAGCACTCACTATGGCAAGGGAGCTGCTACGGTGCCGGCTGATGGAAAGCGGCCGGGGCACACTGCTGGAACGCGTCACCGAGCTGCTGGACACAGCGGCCTCGGGAGCCCCACCCTTCTGCCATCAGCTTCCTCCTCAGGCCGCTGTGGGGATTCTCGGCGGGCCGCGCCGCCACCATGCACCATCAGGCGTGCCAGGGGGCTTCGTCAACACCAGCATGGCCGGCGGCGCCGGGGGCTCTACCACCCCCGTACCGCTTGCAACAAGCATGGGCACAAGCGTCGCCTTCCATGGCCCAAGTGGGATGCCACACTATCACCCCCAAGACGTCATGCTGGGCCGAGCGACATGGAGTGTGGGGCACCACGGCGAGGTGTTCGGCGTAACAGCCCCAAAAGCCTATGTGTCCCGCATGACGGACCAGGAGTACACGCCGGAGGACGACCCCGGCTCGTTCTTTGGAGAAGATTGGGGAGAAGGGACGCTAGGAGTCGAAGCCTTCCAGGAGCTGTCGGGGAACCACCATGACCGCGTGTGCGACCACCACTACAGGGTACCCCTAATCCCTCAGGAGCAAGCTTACGCTAACCATGAGTCGCAGGAGGAGCAGGTCATCGCGGCGGCAGGCATCCCCAGCTCGACGACCCCCCTGGCAGCGGGAGGATCGCATTGGGGGCTGCAGGAGAGGGGTCGCGAGCCAGGCCCCTCCCAAAAGCGTGCAAGGCCAGGGGATACCCGGAGGTAGGCCCTCTGCCGGGGAGGCTTCAACGACCCTTCCCCCGGTAGAGGACCTGTGGTCGCTGAGGGAACTGCTGGCGTCCCCTTTCCCTCTTTTGTGTCGTCCTGGTGACCGGACGACACAGACTAGGTCAAGGGCGGCGCAAGGCGGGGCCCTCGTCTGGCGATATGAAGCAAGACCGGTTCCTGTGAAGAAGGCCCAGTGCCTGTGAAGCTCGTCACCCGTGCCACTCTCACGTAATAATGAGTTGGGGCTGTACACGCCCGGAGTCTCAGGAACGCCGTCCTCAGGCCCTGGGGCTCCCTCCCACGCCTAGTGGCAGCACTTAGCTCTGCGCTGGTCAGAAGACTTGAAGACCCGAAGACTAGACCAGGTGCCGGACGCGGCCTTTGCTTTGGATCCCTCTCTTTCTATGGTTTTTCTTTCTAGGTCTGGATTTAAGTTGAAGCCAAATTTTTATCGATGCACGTGCGGGGTGCCTTTTCTCGTTCGAGCCATTTCTTGCCTTCTGGATCTCGTTTGGCTTGGGACTCATGTCCATCGCCTCTCCCTCACAAGCTCCTCGCGAGCTGGACCGCACGGAGCGCACGCTCGTCAAGCATGCGCCAACACTGCGGCTGGTGCTCACCTCTTATGGGCCCCCCTCAAACGGGGCGATAAGCTCCGCAAGATTCTCAGAAACTCGTCGCCGCACGACCCAGACCGAAGCTGGCACTGACTAAGGTAAACCACGATGGAAAACTCGCCCCTGGCTCCATGAGTTCACGAGGGCACATACCCACATCGCATAAGAAAGTAAAAACTGCAATTTTCTTACATGAGAGGCTCCCCCTCTCAAAATGCTCTTACAAGTCTTCCAAGGGCCACGCCTGAGTTTTGCGTGCAGGATGAAACAACAGGAGAACATGGGATCAGCCAGAAATATCACTTGCTACATCACCCACGGACGCATCACTCGCGTCGTCGTCATCTTCGTCGGTATCGTCGTCACCGTCGGTGACGCCCCCATCGCTGTCATCGACCATGTCGCCTTCGTCTGCGACGACCACTACAGCGTCATCCCCCGGGGTGAAGGCCCTAAGCAACACGTACACATTGTCCTCTACCCAACGCGCCAGGTCGCCCCGGACGGTCGTGAGTACGGGAGCAATGGCGGCGTCAAAATCGAAGTTGGGATCAGCGTTCAGAAGGTGGCTGAAGACATGGGAGAAGGCGCACTGAAGCAGGCCACGACCCCTCTCCTCCACAAGCTGGCGAGCTCTGGCGGATCGAGCCTCCAGGTGCATCACCACCCCGGTGAAGAAGGTTAGGTGGCTGGCATAGTCATTCGAGTGAGGGGCCGGGGCGTTCTCGTCACAGATGTAACCCAGGGCAGTGTTGGCCTTGTTCCGGAGGTCTTGAAGCATAGGAGCATGCTCGCGCTCCAGCGTCCGGCGCTGGAGCACTTCCTCCCTATTTTGCCGTGCGATGGCTGTCGGATGTGGGGTTCCGGCAAACCCTTAAGGTTCGAACACTGGGGTGCGCGCGGAGTCTTTCCCTCCTACCGATCTACGCCCTAGCTCGCTAAGATCTCGCAGACGAACTCGACGAACTCGCAACATAGAAAGACAAAGGATTTATACTGGTTCGGGCCATCGTTGTGGTGTAACACCCTATTCCAGTGTGGTGGTGGTGGATTGTCTCTTGGGCTGATGATGAACAATACAAGGGGAAGAACAGCCTCCTGAGGTTGAGGTGTTCTAGTGTGTGGCTACCTTGTGTGGGTGAGAGAGCGATCTAAGATGCCTTCTTCTCGCCCCCCTTTTCTATGGTGGTGGCTAGCCCTACTTATAGAGGCCCTGGTCCTCTTCCCAAATATTGAGTGGGAAGGGAGCCAACAACGGCGGGCTAATTTGAAGGGGGACAACTAGTACAAGCTATCTTGACAAAAGGTGGTCTGCGCCTGCGAAAGGCTCTGGTGGTGACGCCGTCTTGGGCTCCACGATGACCTCCGTCTTGCCATCCTTCTGGTCTTGGTCTTGTTGCACCAAAATGGCAACCTTTGCCTAACGCCTCGGTACTCCTCGCCTGCGCTAGTTTCCTTAGCACCCAAGAGGAAACAAGGTCACTGCGCGTGCTAGTGCCCGCCTGGCGCCCGCCTGGTGTCGATCGTCATGGTCACATCATGAGAGCCTCGTGAGGTTCGCCTCGCCTTGATATCTCCGCTCCTCATTAGCCTTCCTGACTAGGCCGCTCGAGAGGAGGTCTCGTGTCGTCCTCCTTGCGAGGCTTTGGCCCCTCGCGAGGGTCTTGGATGCCTCGTTGGTGAAGATGGGTCGTACGGCCTGCTGGCTTAGCCATGCAGCGGGCCGCATGCAGGCAAGTCTGGGGAGCCCCATTCCTAGGACGCGGACAGTAGCCCCCGGGCCCAAGGTGCGCTCGGGCTTAGCTTCGCAGCGAAGCCAAGGGCCAAGTACGGAGCATCGCGAGCCCCCAAAGCCTGCGGCCTTGGTTGATGTGTGGCAGTTGATTGGTCGTGGGCGTCTCCGCTTCCCCATGCTGCCTCGGCGACTGCACGACTTGACGAGTCCCTGCGACATGCAAGGAAATCATCATTACCTGTGGTCGTGGGAGGTGCCGGTTGGCCTTCCCTTGCTATAAATGGGGAGGGGGGCGGAGACCCCGTCTCCCATCTCTTCCTCGCTTGCTGCTTCTTCTTCCTCGCTCCACTCCTAGCTTCTTCTTCCTCGCTTCGTTGCTCGCTGTGCCACCAATGGCGCCACGAAGGAAGTTCTCCGCCGCCGAGAAGGGAAAGGCCCATCTCGAGGGACCCGGCTCGCCGGCGCCCAAGCGCGGACATGGCCGTCTGCGCAAGCACACCGCGTCTCCTATCGCGGCCCACTGTCGGAGTGGCGCCACGACATGTGGAGTGTGTCGTCCTAGCCACGGCGATCCAACTGACGAGGGGAGGCGTGCTTTGATGGCGCGCCCCCGCCGTCCGCACTTCCACATGGTGGAAGTGTCGCTGGAGTTTGTCGTCTGGTCGGAGAACCCGGTCGGCAACTGGCTCCAACTTCCGCGCTTCTTCGCCAATGAGCTGCCGGCCTCTGGTCCAGGCGGACTCTGGCTGCAGGCGGATGGTTGCTGCAGCAAGGCCTCTTGGGTTGCAGTCACCACTTCCGCCGTGGGCAACATAGCCCTAGCCCGCGGTTTGCAGACGTTTTCCCGCGCGTGCGGCTTGGGTCGGCGGTGCACCCTCCACTTCAAGTACGACGGTGAATCAACCCTCTTCATGAGGGTGTTTAGGAAGATGGTCGCCGCGCCGGGTGCTGCCCAGAGGCGAACGGTGGTGAGGAGGTGCTCGGTCTCGGGGATGGTCGCGACGAGGATGGGGCGAGCCTGCCCTCGGGGGCGGCTACGTCTTGTCCCGCTACGGCGGCTCTTCCTCCAGTGACAGCTCCAGCAGCCGTGGCCACGACCAGCCGCCGCACCCGCTTTGGAGGCGGCAATGGGTCATCCCGTCGCGGCGCCTCCATGAAGCACGAAGAAGGATCCGGCTAGGTTCGGGGTGCCGCTAGGGGCCTGCCTCCACAGATTGCTGTGACACTGCTTTTGTTTTACTCTTTTTCCTGCATCAAGAATGTAACTAGTTTGGGCCCAGGGGCGTGTATCGAACTATGGTTCCTCGATTGTGGCACCGTGCGTGTTGTGTCGTTATTTCGTGCAAAGATGACTTAACCTGGTATATCCAAGACGCCCTCTCGCTCATGAGGTGCTCATTTCCTCGTGCCCATCTTGCCTTGGTGGCCTGCATCTACTGGGGAACTACGAAAACTCATTAGGAAGTGCGTTAAAAGATTTGCCGTTCGCCCTGGTCCTGGTCTGGCGCCATGTATCGCGGTACCCGAGGGGCACGGACTAGGAGAGGCACGCCAAAATTTGGGCTCGAACGAGGGTGGCTCGCGAGAAGGTAGAGAAGGGAGAAAATGCTCACGAGGGACCTGCCCAGCCCCCTTGTGAGGCATGCGAGAGAGAGAACCCAAGCTAACCCGAGCCGTAAAAATGCAACGAGAAGCGAGAGGGTCAATTCAGCATGGAACGCCAAAAGCAAATTTCGATTGAGGAAAAGGGAGCCAAATACGGAAAGCAAATGAAAAGCCGCGTTCGGCACCTAATCTAGTCTCCAAGTCTTCTCACCAGCGCGGAGCTAAGTGCCATCCACTAGGCATGGGCGGGAGCCCCAGGGCCTGAGGCCGGCACCCCTGAGGCTCCAGGGCGTGTACAGCCCAACTCATTAGTACGTGAGAGTGTCACGGGCGGCGATTCTTCAGAGGCGCCGGGCCTTCTTCACAGGCTCTGGGCCTTTCTTCACAGTCTCTGGGCCTTGCTTCACAGGCCCTGGGCCTTGCTTTATGGGTAAAACCTCCAGAGGTGCTGGATGTTCCAGGCGGTTTGGACCGGTACTCTGTCTTGTGTCTCCAGGCGCACAGGGCCATGCCTGGAGATGTGGACGACCTTGAACGGGCCCTCCCACATTGGTGAAAGCTTATGCAGCCCTTCCCTGGAGAGAACCCGCCTCAGGACTAGGTCTCCCATCTCGAGTGTCCTGGAGCGGATGTTGCGGCAGTGGTATCGCCGCAGTGCTTGCTGGTACCTCGCCGCCCACAGCGCAGCTCCACGGCGATGTTCCTCCACTAACACGAGGTCCATCTCCCGCGTGGCATCCTGCTGTGTTTCATCGAACGCCAGGACCCGTGTGGAGCGATGCTTGAGCTTGTGAGGGAGGACCGCTTTGGCTCCGTAGACGAGGAAGAATGGAGTCTCTCCCGTTGGCTTGGTGGCTGTGGTTCGGATGGACCACAGTATGGACTGGAGCTCGTCGTGCCAGCCCCTGCCGCAGGCCTTTAGCTTCTTCTTGAAGGTCCTGGTCTTGAGGCCCCTCAGGACCTCCGCGTTAGCATGTTCGGCCTGACCATTGCTCCTGGGGTGGGCCACCTAAGCGTAGCAGATCTGCATTCCAAGGTTAGCACAATAGGTTTTGAAGAGGTTGCTAGCAAACTGCGAACCGTTATCTGTGATGATGCGGTTGGGGACCCCGAAGCGGCTCACGAGGCCCTTGATGAACTTGACAACAGAGCCGGTTGGGATGGTACGGACGGCTTCCACTTCCGCCCACTTGGCGAACTTGTCGATGGCGATGTAGATGTAATGGTAGCCCCCTGGCACCTGAGGGAACGGGCCTAGGATATCCAGCCCCCAGACCGCGAACGGCCATGTGAGCGGGATAGTTTGAAGGCCCTGAGTTGGTTGATGGATTTGCTTGGCGTGGAATTGGCAGGCTTCGCAAGACTTCACCAGCTCAGCTGCGTCGTTGAGTGCTGTAGGCCAGTAGAATCCACTGCGGAACACCTTGCCGACGAGGGTCCGTGATGACGAGTGGTGTCCGCAGTCCCCGATGTGTATGTCAATCAGCAACTCCCTTCCTTGGTCGCTGGATATGTAGCGTAGGGTGGCATCGTTTCGTTGTTTCCTATATAACTCGCCGTCTTGGATATAGTATGCCGTGGCTTGCCGGGCCACGTGCTCCGCCTCCTCTTCCTTTTCCGGCAATGTCCCGTGCGTTAAGTACTCCTTGAATTCCTTGGTCCAGCATTCCTCCTATGGCTCGAGCGCCAAGAGCAGCCGAGCCCCAGAGGCCGGTCCACAGGTCGGAGCTCCCGTGGCCGGAGGCTGGGGGAGCTCCTCCCGAGGCTGGGTCGTGCTTGAAAGAGGTGGCGCCGTTGATGGCTTGAAGAGCCGCTCCTCAAAGACGCCCGGCTCCTGCGGTTGACCTTGGATGCTCTCCAGGCGATGTCGTCGGCTTCCTTGTTGGTGCCCCAGGGTACATGCTGTAGCTCCAGGCCCGAGAACTGTTTCTCCATCTTGCGCACCTCTGCGAGGTAGGCCTCCATGTACTCGTCCTTCGGCTCGTACACCTTGTTGGAGAAGTTGACGAGGAGTTGTGAGTCGCCTCTGACAGTGAGGCGCTTCACCCCTAGGGCTGCTACAGCCTTCAGGCCAGCTATGAAGCCTTCATACTCCGCGATGTTGTTGGAGACCTTCTTGCCATGCTGAAAGCAAAGTTGCACGTCATAGTAGAGCTTGTCCTGGGTGGGCGATATTAGCACTGCTCCAGCCCCGCGCCCTGTTGTGCGAAGGCGCCATCGAAATACATGACCCAGCCGTCCAGAGCCTCACTTCCTGGGGAGGTGGACTGGTCTTCTCCTTCCTCAAGTGTCGGGGCATCCGTGCATTCTGCCACGAAGTCAGCGAGTGCGGGCCCCCTTGATGACCCTGGTAGTGCTGAACTCCAACTGGAATGCTTGCAACTCGATGTTCCATGCTGCGACCCTTCCGGCTGAGTTAGGGCTCCTAAGTATCCTTTCTAGTGGGTAGGCTGAGACGACCTTGATGGGGTGGCCCTGGAAGTAGTGTCGCAGCTTGTGTGAGGCCACCAGGAGTGCGAGCAGGAGCTTCTGGGGCATGGGGTAGCGTGCTCTCGCGTCTCGTAGTACGGTGCTGACAAAGTACACCGGGTGTTCGACAAGGGCTGGCATGCTGTCGAGGCTCGGGTCCTGCGGAGATCGGTACATATCCTGAGGTGGAAGGGTCCCTGAGACCCTGGTGTCCTCAGGAGATTCTGCGGCGGCACCCTGCTGAGCCTGGCCTTCCACGGCTGATGCCTTTGCTGCGCTTTCCTGACCCCGCGCTAGTTCAGCCTTGGCCTGGCGGGGCGTGCCCTTGACTTGGTGCTCCTCCCGAACCGCCACCAACGCCGCGCTGGCGAAGTACGTGGTGGCAGCAAGGTAGAGTACCAGAGGCTCGAGGGGCCGCGGTGCCACCATCATTGGGGGGCTAGTAAGGTATTTCTTGAGGTCTTGGAAGGCCCGGTCGGCCTCCGGGTTCCACTCGAACGGGCCCTTCCTCTTCACGAGCTTGAAGAATGGTAAGGCGCGCTCTCCCAGTTTGGAGATGAAATGCCCTGACGCGGTCACCCGCCCTGCTAGCTTCTACATCTCTTTGAGGGTCCGCGGCGGGCTCATTTCCTCGATGGCCTTGACCTTCTCCGGGTTCGCCTCGATCCCCCTGTGGGATACAAGGAATCCCAGCAACTTGCCGGAGGGGACACCGAACACGCACTTCTCCGGGTTGAGCCTTAAGCTCACTTGGTGCAGGCTCTCGAAGGTCTCCTCCAAGTCTTGAATCAATGTCCTTGTCTCGCGAGACTTGACCACTATGTCATTGACGTAAGCCTCTGCATTTCTCCTGAGCTGCCGCCCTAGAGCGATGTGCATCAACCGTTGAAAGGTCGCGCCCGCATTGCGCAGCCCGAAAGGCATGCAGGTGTAACAGTACACCCCACATGGTGTCAGGAAGGCCGTCTTCTCCACATCTTCCACCGCCATCTTGATTTGATGATACCCTGAGAACACATCCAAGAAGCACAGAAGGTCACACTCGGCGGTGGAGCCAACAATCTGGTTGATGCGCGGGAGTGGGAACGGGTCTTGAGGGTAGGCTTTGTTAAGATTGGTGAAGTCGACACACATCCGTTCCTTCCTGCCTTTTTTCGGCACCACGACAGGGTTCGCCAGCCATTCCGGGTACCGGACCTCTCGGATGGCACCTGCCGCTTCCAGCTTGTGTGTCTCTTGGTCGATGAAGGCCTGCTTCTCAGTGGACTGCCATCTCGCTCGCTGCTTCACCGGGCGGACATTGGGGCATACCCTTAGATGATGCTGGATCACCTCCCTCGGGACCCCTACCAGCTGATTTGGCTCCCACGCGAATATCTCCTTGTTCGCGCGTAGGAACCTCACTAGAGCTTCTTCTTGTTCCCGGTCGAGACCGACTCCTATGGTAAAGGTGGCTCCTGAAGGCCCGTCCTCGCTGACTGGTACCAGCTTGGTTTCCGCCTTGTCTTGGGTGAACAATTGTTTTTTCTTGGTGGGCGCGACCCCCTGGCCGCAAGGGCACCTGCGTCGGTGGGTTGTGCTGCTGTCGCGGTCTTGAAGGCGAGCCTGAGCGCCGCCACAACCTCCTTAGTGTCCCCCTTGATGGTGAGAACGCCCTTGCTCCCTGGCATATTCATGAGGTTGTAAGTTGGGTGAGTCGCTGCCATGAACTAAGCGAGAGTCGGGTACCCGAGGACGGCATTGTACGAGAGACCGATGCGAGCGACGTCGAAGTCGACCAGCTCAGTGCGGTAGTTGTCGCGTGTGCCGAAGGTGACAGGGAGGCCGATCTGTCCCAGGGAGTGGGCAGCTCCACCACCCACTTCTGAGAAGGGCTTACTGAGGCCGAGCCGCTCGAGTGGCATGTGGAGAAGGCTGAAGGCTTCCACGGAGAGCAAGTTGAGGCCGGCACCACCGTCGATGATGGTCTTGGTGATGGCCACGTTGCAGATGGTGGGCGTACAGAGCATCGGAAGCTCTCCGGAGCCGGCGGTAGAGTTGGGATGATCTTCTGAGCCAAAGGTAAGGTCGGCCTCTGGCGCAGCCCAACCCGGGGGAGCCCCCGGGTGCCTGGAGGTGGCCCCGATCTGACGAAGGAACGGCTTGGCGTGGCGGTCTGACGACGGTGCTTGAGAGCCGCCCAGCAGGGCTGCAACTACGCGGTGCGCCGGCACCGCGTAGCGAGCAGTGAAGAGGTCGCAGAGCTCCTCCCAAGATGCCACTGTGGATCTGGGAAGGTTGAGCAGCTTGGTGCGTGGCTCGCCGGCGAGGGCCATGGGAAGCCAGTTGGCCATGACCTTGTCATCGCCCCCGGCCTTGATGATGACCTCCTCGTACGCCAGTAGGAAAGCTGATGGGTCCGCCGCGCCATAGCAGCGCAGCGGCATCTCCGGTCTGAACTTGGGCGGCCACTGCACCCGCCGCAGGGCGGGGGCCAAAGCTCGGAGCCCCCTGGCCCCGTTGTCGACGCTGACCGTCGGAGTCGGCGGTAGGGCGCCTGTCATGTGGGCGAAGCGCGGTGGCGACGGAGCGTAGATCGACGGAAGGGAAGCCGCGGCGCTCCCCCTACATGGCGCGCCAAATGCCGGATGTGGGGTTCCGGCAAACCCTTAAGGTTCGAACACTGGGGTGCGCACGAAGTCTTTCCCTCCTACCGATCTACGCCCTAGCTCGCTAAGATCTCATGGACGAACTCGACGAACTCGCAACACAGAAAGACACCGGATTTATACTGGTTCGGGCAACCATTGTGGTGTAACACCCTACTCCAGTGTGTTGGTGGTGGATTGCCTCTTGGGCTGATGATGAACAATACAAGGGGAAGAACAGCCTCCTGACATTGAGGTGTTCTAGTGAGTGGCTAACTTGTGTGGGTGAGAGAGCGATCTCAGATTCCGTCTTCTCGCCCCCTTTTCTATGGTGGTGGCTAGCCCTACTTATAGAGGCCCTGGTCCTCTTCCCAAATATTGAGCGGGAAGGGAGCCAACAACGGCGGGCTAATTTGAAGGGGGACAGCTAGTACAAGCTATCCTGACAAAAGGTGGTCTGCGCCTGCGAAAG
Organism: Triticum monococcum; assembly: GCA_034509565.1. Taxonomy (NCBI): domain Eukaryota; kingdom Viridiplantae; phylum Streptophyta; class Magnoliopsida; order Poales; family Poaceae; genus Triticum; species Triticum monococcum. The sequence continues at coordinate 486,414,698 of CM067843.1, forward strand.
GCTCTGGTGGTGACGCCGTCTTAGGCTCCACGATGACCTCCGTCTTGCAGTCCTTCTGGTCTTGGTCTTGTTGCACCAAAATGGCAACCTTTGCCTGATGCCTCGGTACTCCTCGCCTGTGCTAGTTTCCTTAGCACCAAAGAGGAAACAAGGACGCTGCGTGTGCTGGCGCCCGCCTGGTGTCGATCCTCATGGCTCATGTCACGAGAGCCTCGTGAGGTTCGTCTCGCCTTGATATCTCCGCTCCTCGTGAGCCTGCCTCACTAGGCCGCTCCAGAGGAGGTCTCGTGTCGTCCTCCTCGCGAGGCTTGGCCCCTCGCGAGGGTCTTGGATGCCTCGTTGGTGAAGATGGGTCGTACGGCATGCTGGCTCAGCCACGCAGCGGGCCGCAGGCAGGCAAGTCCGGGGACCCCCGTTCCCAGGACGCCGACAATGGCCTCGGCATCATCAACTCATTTCCAGAGGGAAAGCAGCTCGGCGCGGGCGGAGGCCAAGTCTGCCTGCGCCATAACCAGGGCGGCGGCTGTGGCCTCCGCACGCCTCTCGGCCTTATCCAACCTTGGCATGAGGGCGGCGGCCCTGCCAGTGATACGTCCATTTTGCATCATGCTTTTATATCAATATTTATTGCATTATGGGCTGTTATTACACATTATGTCACAGTACTTATGCCCATTCTCTCTTATTTTACAAGGTTTACATAAAGAGGGAGAATGCCGGTAGCTGGGATTCTGGGCTGGAAAAGGAGTAAATATTATAGAACTATTCTGCATAGCTCCAAAAGTCTTAAAACTTCACGGAAGATTTTTTCCAAATATAAAAAAAATACTAAGCGCAAGAATATCACCAGGGGGGCCACACCCTGCCCACGAGGGTGGGGGGCGCGCCCCTCTATGTCGTGGGCCCCCTGGTGGCCCTCCGGTGGCCATCTTCTGCTATATGGAGTCTTTTGATGGGAAAAAAATCATAAGCCATCTTCTCGGACGAAACTCCGCCGCCACGAGGCGAAACCTTGGCGGAACCAATCTAGGGCTCTGGCGGAGCTGTTCTGCCGGGGGAACTTCCCTCCCGGAGGGGGAAATCATCACCATCGTCATCACCAAAGCTCCTCTTATCGGGAGAGGGCAATCTCCATCCACATCTTCATCAGCACCATCTCATCTCAAAACCCTAGTTCATCTCTTGTATCCAATTCTTGTCTCCAAGTCCGGGATTGGTGCTAGTAGGTTGCTAGTAGTGTTAATTACTCCTTGTAGTTGATGCTAGTTGGTTTAATTGGTGGAAGATCATATGTTCAGATCCTATATGCATATTAATACTCCTCTGATTATGAACATGTTTATGCTTTGTGAGTAGTTACTTTTGTTCCCGAGGACATGGGAGAAGTCTTGCTATTAGTAGTCATGTGAATTTGGTATTCGTTCGATATTTTGATAAGATGTATGTTGTCTCTACTCTAGTGGTGTTATGTGAACGTCGACTACATGACACTTAATCATTATTTGGGCCTAGAGGAAGGCATTGGGAGGTAATAAGTAGATGATGGGTTGCTAGAGTGACAGAAGCTTAAACCCTAGTTTATGCGTTGCTTTGTAAGGGGCTGATTTGGATCCATATGTTTCATGCTATGGTTAGGTTTACCTTAATTATTTTGTTGTAGTTGCGGATGCTTGCAATAGAGGTTAATCATAAGTGGGATGTTTGTCCAAGTAAGGGCAGCACCCAAGCACCGGTCCACCCACATACCAAATTATCAAAGTACCGAACGCGAATCATATGAACGTGAAGAAAACTAGCTTGACGATATTCCCATGTGTCCTCAAAAGTGCTTTACATCGTATAAGAGTTTGTCTAGGCTTGTCCTTTGCCACAAAAAGGATTGGGCCACCTTGCTGCACCTTATTTACTTTTGTTACTTGTTGCTCATTACAAATTATCTTATCACAAAACTATCTGTTACCACTTATTTCAGTACTTGCAGAGAATACCTTGCTGGAAACCACTTATCATTTCCTTCTGCTCCTCGTTGGGTTCGACACTCTTACTTATCGAAAGGACTACAATAGATCCCCTATACTTGTGGGTCATCAAGACTCTTTTCTGGCACCGTTGCCGAGGAGTGAAGCACCTTTGGTAGGTGGAATTTGGTAAGGAAAATTTTATATAGTGTGCTGAAATTTACTGTCACTTGTTACCATGGAAAGTAATCCTCTGAGGGGCTTGTTAGGGGTGTCTTCACCCCGAACAGTAGAGCAAAGAGTTGCTCCTCAACCAACTGAACCTACTCAAAATGAAAATGAAAATGAAAATGACAATGCTTGCTTTGATGTTCCTTCGGGTATGATAGAAAAACTGCTAGCCAATCCTTTTTTAGGAGATGGAACAAAACATCCTAATGAACATCTGATATATGTGGATGAAGTTTGTGGATTATTTAAGCTTGCAGGTGTATCCGGAGATGTTGTTAAGAAGAAGGTCTTCCCTTTATCTTTGAGGGGAGATGCATCGACATGGTATAGGCTATGTGATGACATGAGGTCTTGGAATTACAAACGATTGAAATTGGAATTTCATCAGAAGTTTTATCCTATTCATCTTGTTCATCATGATCGCAATTATATATATAATTTTTGGCCTCGCGAAGGAGAAAGCATCGCTCAAGCTTGGGGGAGGCTTAAATCAATGTTATATTCCTGCCCCAATCATGAGCTCTCAAGAGAAATGATTATTCAAAAAATTTATGCTCGGCTTTCTGGTAACAATCACACCATGCTTGATACTTCTTGTGCTGGCTCTTTTATGATGAAGACTATTGAATTCAAATGGGATTTATTGGAAAGAATTAAAACGCAACTCTGAAGATTGGGACCTCGACAATGGTAAGGAGTCAGGTATGACACCTAGTTTTGATTGTGTTAAATCTTTTATTGATACCGATATTTTTCGTAAATTTAGCACTAAATATGGACTTCACTCTGAGATAGTAGCTTTTTTCCATGAATCTTTTGCTGCTTATGTTGATCTCCCCAAGGAGAAGTGGTTTAAATATCATCCTCCCATAGAAGTAAAAGTAGTTGCACCTATTAAAGTTGAAGAAAAGACTATCACTTATAATGATCCTATTGTTCCTACTTCTTATGTTGAGAAACCACCTTTCCCTGTTAGGATAAAGGATCATGCTAAAGCTTCAACTGTAGTTCGTAAAAGCAATATTAAAACATATACACCTCCTGAGCAAGTTAAAGTTGAACCTAATATTGCTATTGTTAAAGATCTCTTGTCTAATAATATAGATGGACATATTATTTATTTATGTAATGAAACTGCTAGAATTGCTAAACCCCGTGATAAAGATAAACCTAGACCTGTGGTAGGGATGCCTGTTATTTCTGTTAAAATAGGAGATCATTGTTATCATGCCTTATGTGATATGGGTGCTAGTGCTAGTGCAATACCTTATTCCTTATACAAATAAGTTATGCATGATCTTGCACCTGCTGAGATGGAAGATATTGATGTCACAATTAAACTTGCCAATAGAGATACTATTTCACCAATGGGAATTGTTAGAGATGTTGAATTTTGTGTGGGAAAACTAAATATCCTGCTGATTTTCTTGTACTTGGCTCCCCACAAGATAGCTTTTGTCCCATTATATTTGGTAGACTGAGGGAGTCCTGGATTAGGGGGTATCCGGACAGCCGGATTATATCCTTTGGCCGGACTGTTGGACTATGAAGATACAAGATTGAAGACTTCGTCTCGTGTCCGGATGGAACTCTACTTGGCGTGGAAGGCAAGCTAGGCAGTACCGATATGGATATCTCCTCCTTTGTAACCGACCTTGTGTAACCCTAGCCCCCTCTGGTGTCTATATAAACCGGAGGGTTTTAGTCCGTAGGACAACATACAATCATACCATAGGCTACCTTCTAGGGTTTAGCCTCTTCGATCTCGTGGTAGATCAACTCTTGTAATACTCATATCATCAAGAATAAATCAAGCAGGACGTAGGGTTTTACCTCCATCAACAGGGCCCGAACCTGGGTAAAACATCATGTCCCTTGCCTCCTGTTGCCATCCGCCTTAGACGCACAATTTGGGACCCCCTACCCGAGATCCGCTGGTTTTGACACCGACATTGGTGCTTTCATTGAGAGTTCCTCTGTGACGTCGCCGTAAGGAAGGATGCCTCATCTCGTTGTTAAAAACAACATTACCGCCAGGGGAGCTCTGGCTGTCGGCCAAACTCTCCGGCTAGGCAATTTCGTCATGACTGCCTGCTCGGCCGCTGCACCGATGGTGACTTCTCGGGTCATCAAAAACAACCTCCACATCGGCTCGGAATTCGCCGAGCAGATGGATCCAATGGAGCTCTCTTCCCTAAATGAACTCTTGGATCGCATCGCCGCCTTGGGAGTCGCTACGGACTATGATCGGATTGGGCTTAAACCCGATCAAAGGGAGATTAACTCTCCATCGGTCACCCATCACGTTACGTTGGTGGAGGAACAATGCGACAACTCTTCCTCTATTTTGAGGACTAACTATGTCCGGATTCCTGAGCTCTCCGAGCCGGATACCCGCTTACGGGAGGACATCACCCAAGCCCTGAACCTAGAATCAGGCAGCAGGCCAGACTTATCGGGCAACACTCCGGAACCCGAACTTCCAAGATTGGAAACTCCTCGGCCCCTGGGTCTCAGATTGGGTAGGGGTTCGGACTCAAATCCACCCACCCACCCAGACATAAACGATCTTTCCCACATCAGGCAAGATCCCCATGAAACAGTACATCATTATTGGGCCAGATTCCTCCTTGTGATGAACAAGGTTAAGGACTGTCGTGAGGAAGATGTAGTCTCACTTTTATGCAATAATTGCATGGACAAGGGAATCCTTAACGCCTTAAGTCACCGTGACATATCACGCTTCGCCGACTTGGCGTGCATAGTACGAAAGTACTGTGTGATGGAAAGCGCCCGAAAAACCGAAACGAAATTTTGGGATAATTCAGCTCCGAATATACACCCAGTCCGAAGTAAAAGGGTGCACTATCATAAGACACCCGAGCTAGTTGCAAAGAAACAAAAACCCTCTACAGGGCATGGAACCGTACTGGAGGGATGGCTTAACGGACCCTACAAAATTCATAGTACAACGGATACAATACCAACACACAGCCTTAGAGCATGTTCGATACTCCGGCAGGTGGCCAAAAGTGGTGAGGATCTTCTTATCCCAAATGCCACACAGCACCATCCCATGGATAACAATGCGGTGTTAATAGTCTTTGAGACCTTCGCGTCAAATAATAGGCGCAAGCGAACACTCCGCAGCATGGCCGAAATCTGCCACGTAGTAGCAATAAATCCATGGAGTGACACGGCTATTACCTTCAATGCCACTGACTAACCTAAATTCCAAACAGCCTGAGCACCAGCCGCACTGGTCCTCAGTCCAATTGTGGACGACTTTCGACTCACCAAAGTACTCATGGACGGCGGCAGCGGATTAAACCTCATCTATGAGGAAACTCTTCAAAAAATGGAAATAGACTGGAACCGCATTGAGCAAAGTAGCATAACCTTCAGGGGAATCATACCCAGTCGGGAGGCACGATGCGCTGGGAAAATCACACTAGATGTGGTATTCGGTACACCAGAGAACTATAAGTCCGAAGAAATTACATTTTAAGTGGCGCCGTTCAGTAGTGGATACCACGCCCTTTTAGGACGTGAGGCGTTCACAATCTTCCAAGCCGTACCCCATTATGGGTACATGAAGCTCAAAATGCCCGGGCCCAACGGAATCATCACCCTCACCAGTGATCCGGACACAGCACTCCGCGCCGAAAGCAAAACAGCCGCACTGGCCCTCGAGGCATTATCCGAAGCCCTCTCGGCCGAGGAGTTAACCACGCTACGCTCCACAGTGGATAGGGACGACGTGATCCTCGATAAGAGATCCAAGTACACCTCTTTTAAACCAGCGGATGAAATAGTCAAATTCCAAGTCCACCCAATGGACCCTACAAAAACAACCTCCATCGGGGCACAGTTAAACCCCGCCACGGATGCCGCACTACGAGAGTTCCTGTGCGAGAATTGGGACATATTAGCCTGGTATCCCTCAGACATGCCAGGAATCTCACTCTGGCAGGCCGAGCACAGCCTCAATATCCTAAAGGGATTCAAGCTGGTCAAGCAAGCTCTTCGGCGTTTCTCCGAACCTAAGAGACATGCCATGGGAGAGGAACTAGCCAAGTTATTGGAGGCCGGATTCATCAGAGAAATAAAACACCCGGACTGGCTAGCAAACCCGGTGATGGTACCAAAGAAAGATAAATCCTGGCGCCTTTGTATCGATTTCAAGGACCTCAATAAAGCTTGCCCAAAGGATCCCTTCCCCCTCCCCCGCATCGATCAAATTATTGATGCTACCGCAGGACACGAGTCATTGTGTTTCCTCGATGCATACTCCGGTTACCACCAAATCAAATGGCGGAGTCCGACCAAGCCGCAACAACATTCATCACACCATACGGTCCCTTCTGTTTCAACACAATGCCTTTTGGGCTCAAAAACGCCGGCGCAACATATCAGCGCATGATTCAGACATGTCTGGAGAAACAAATCGGCAAAACAGTAGAGGCATACGTAGATGATGTGGTCGTCAAAACCAAACACATCGACTCTTTGATAGACGACTTGAGGCTCACATTCGACAACCTCCGAACATACGACATCAAGCTCAATCCCGAAAAATGCATTTTCAATGTACCAGCTGGAAAGCTCCTGGGTTTCATTGTCTCCAGTAGAGGTATTGAAGCTAATCCGGCCAAAATCCGAGCTTTGTCACAGTTAGCTACCCCAACAGACCTCAAACAAATCCAGAAGTTAACTGGATGTGTGGCGGCTCTAAGCCGCTTTATCTCCCGCTTAGGAGAAAAGGCTTTACCCCTTTATCGCCTCCTTCGGCGCACCGAACACTTCGAGTGTATGGACGCTGCCACAGCCGAATTGGAAGAAATAAAGGCCATTTTGGCAACCAACCCAATCCTGGCCGCACCAAACATCAGCGAACCAATGCTGTTGTACATTGCGACAACTCATCAAGTGGTAAGCGATGTGGTCGTCGTCGAACGAGAAGCTGACGGACATAAATTCCCTCTTCAAAACCGGTATACTATGTATCCATTGTCCTCACTCCATGCAAATCACGGTACCCACATTATCAAAAGATAGCCTATGCGGTATTCATGGCATCCCGGAAGCTGCGACACTACTTTCAAGAGTGTTCGATTGCAGTAGCCTCGGAAGTGCCACTTAATGATATTATAAACAACTGCGGCGCTATGGGCCGGATTGCTAAATGGGCCATTGAGCTCCTCCCGTTCGACATAACATACAAACCTCGACGAGCCATTAAGTCGCAAGTATTGGCGAACTTTGTCGTCGAATGGACGGAGGTCGAACTCCCTAAAGAGTATGACGCATACTCCAATTGGATCATGCACTTCGACGGTTCTAAAATGATGGCTGGTCTAGGGGCTGGCATCGTCCTGACGTCCCCAACCGGAGATACCATTCAGTACGTACTGCAAATATTGTATACAGACTCCAACAACGCAGCCGAATACGAAGCTCTGTTGCATGGTCTTCGGATGGCAGTCTCCATGGGCATTCAACGCCTGGAGGTGCGTGGGGATTCAAACCTCGCAATATCCAAATAAATGGAGACTTTGACGCCAAGGATCCGAAAATGGCGGCCTACCGAAACGTTGTCCTAAAAATGTCAGCTCGGTTCGAGGGGCTCGAATTTCACCATGTGGCTCGGGAAAACAATCAGGCAACGGATATCCTCGCCCGCATCGGTGCAAAACGTGATGCGGTCCCCCCCAACATATTTATGGAGAGGTTGTTCAAGCCATCCGTATTATGGGAAGGGGACACCAGTAACAATAGTCCGGACCCGACGAAAATGCCCGATACCGAACACTCTGACACAATCGGAGGCTCCACCACCGAAATAACACCTTCAGCCCATGTAATAATGGCCATCATAGCCCCGTGGACAGAACCATTCCTGGCCTACCTAACTAGGCAGGAACTTCCAGAGGACCAAAATGAGGCACGCTGCATAGTGCGGCGATCTAAGGCCTACAGGGTCCATGAGGGAGAATTGTATAAAAAAGCACTACCGGAGTCCTTCAAAGGTGCATCTCCAAAGAGGAAGGGCGGAACCTTTTGGCAGAAATCCACGTCGGACTCGGCGGTCACCACGCCGCAACCCGGGCTCTTGTAAGCAAGGCCTTCCGTACAGGATTCTATTGGCCAACTGCCCGGGCAGATGCACATGACTTGGTCCAACGTTGCGCCGGTTGCCAGCTCTTTGCAAATCAAAGCCATATGCCACCCACCGCCCTCCAAACAATCCCCATTACGTGGCCCTTCGCGGTCTGGGGGCTTGACATGGTTGGACCCCTTAAAGGGGGAACCCACAAGAAAAAATACTTACCGGTCATGGTGGATAAATTCACCAAATGGATAGAAGCCAAACTTGTTAGAACAGCCGAATCCGGACCGGTGATAGACTTCATATCCGGGGTCATACACCGTTATGGCGTCCCCCATAGCATCATCACTGACAACGGCACGAACTTCACTGCCGATGAGGTAAAACTCTGGTGCAGCAAAATGGGCATCAAGCTTGATTATGCTTCAGTCTATCACCCACAAACCAACGGCCAAGTTGAGCGAGCAAACGATCTTATAATGAGCGGCATTAAACCCAGATTAGTGCGTTCCTTAACGGAGTCTAACACGCACTGGGTAGAGGAGCTCGACTCCGTACTCTGGGGCTGCGGACCACGCCGAATCGTAGTACCGGATACACACCTTTCTTTATGGTGTATGGCGCAGAGGCAATCTTGCCCTGTGAAATAATTCATGACTCACCTCGCGTGCGCATGTACGAAGAAAGAGAAGCCGAGCTCGATTGGCAGGACAGTCTGGACACCCTGGAGGAGGAGCGTGACGTAGCAAAAGCACGTTCCGCATTTTATCAGCAATAGGCTCGCAGATACCAAAGCAGAGAAGTACGGGCCAAAACTTATAACGTTGGCGAACTAGTTCTACGCCTGCCGGATAAGAAAAAGAACAAGCTCGAGCCCAAATGGGAAGGTCCCTTCATTATTGACCAAGTGCTGACCGGTGGAGCGTACCGACTGTGGGATGCATCGACTAATCGACTCGAGCCAAACCCATGGAACGCGGCCAGGCTCCGAAGATTCTACGCCTAGTGCCGGACTCTATGTTCGTCTCCTTCCTCTGTCCATTTTTTGCATATACATTATCTGCCTTGTTTTTCTTTCTCTCTTTCTTTTATTCCTTCGTTAGGCCTTCAAAGGCCAACTTGTGCCTCACTTGCACATTATAGATGCGCTACCGCGCTCATCATACCTGGGGGCTTCTTTCACAGAAGCCTATTTATCTATCTGAGCCTCGTGCCCCGCACATGTGTTATGCTTCCGCATGTACCTTTTTTCGCCATTATATGCATTGATATGACTTAAGTTTTGGCCAAGCTGGGTTGCCTGGCTCTTGTATTTATGCCCTACGTTCCCGTTAATTTGGCTAGGGCATAAAGGGAGCACCTCTGCGATTGTTACTGCCGAGTCAGTCGGATGTGTACCTCACACTGGGTGAAGCCGAAAGCTAGCGTTCTTAAGGGAATATTCGGTCGGTGAACAAAAGATGATTTTTATTTATTTTCCATGTCTGCCCCAGATGTTTTTCCTGTGTTTCCTATCACAATCCGGACATGCACTTTAGGGCATGCTTACCCAGGGAAGGGAACCCTTAACGGAACTATTCTCACTGGAAGATGTTTCTTAATACCCATGTAATATAACATAACTAGTTGGGCACTTGTCTGTTCAAGCACTAATAACCCCTATGCCTGGTCTCCACGCATACCCCGGTTCTTATATAACTAAGCGGGTATTCGAATACACTCCGGACTATCGGGTCCTGAGGTTGAAGCGAAAAGGTCCGCCATGACAAATGATCTACAATCCGTCTAGAAGGCATTATCCATGTCACTTTAATTACATAGTCATGCAGACTGACTAAATTCCTCTTCTATACCATCCAACAGGTGGTCTAGCCTACAATCCTGTTGGGAATACTTTGCGGCTTATTCTACTTGCCCATAAACTAAGCTGACGGGGATCTCTTTTCCGTCGGGCCCCACAGATCCGACCTCGGCCATGTGATTTGGGTCAGCCTTGGTATACCGCGTCTTCACCATGGCCCAGGCTTCTCTGGCACCTTGTCGGCAGGCCGATATCTTCCATAATCGGAAGCGCCGCCGTGCTCGCTTGAGCTTCTCCGTAAGCTCTGCAACGCCTTCTGGCAGGGAGGCGGATGGCCACAAGGCCTGGGCAACACCTTGCATCACCTATCGAACTTGTTCGTGCAGATGTGAGAGCTCGGATAGAAGATCACCCGCAGACCCGGGCATTTCCTCCGCGGGATGACCCGTCAGCATACCTACAGACATAACACTGTTAGTCGGCTTCTTCGCCGAACTCCTTCAAAAGGATTCGTTCAAGCACTTACTGAAAATGCCGCACCGAAGCCGCTTATTCTCCTTCTCGGAATCTGCAAGCTGGGCTCGAACGTATTTTAGTTCCACGCTCAGCTTGATATTGGCATCTTGGAGATTGTTTTTCTCCCGCCTAACCTCAGTCAACACGCGTTTGCCAGCCTCTAGCTGTCGCACGACATGCTGGTCATCCGGATTTTCTCCGGATTGATCTGCAACATCTATTGTTAGATCTGCAGCCATGCCGCACACTATATGGTAACCATCATTCTTTAAAGTAAATGTTACCAGCGGGAGACTTTTTCGGTTCCTGCAATGCGGCAACAGCGGCCCGCAGTTGGGTCTTGCATTCCTCCAGCTCCTGTGACAGCCTAGTATTCTTCTCTGTAAGAACCTGCACAATAAAGATGATCCTTAAATCAGTTCTGCTAATTGTTTCAAGTCTCAGGGGCTACTGATACATATAAATCGTCAGATTTACTTACCCGTACATCCTTTACATACTGATCTGTGGCTCTGGCTAGACCATCTTGAGCAGCACGGAGGTACACCTCTCCAGAATTGAAGGCATCAAATGCCTCTGGTGAGAAACAAGCGTCACGGAGTACGGCCCGGCGGCGCCTATGATTCATGGCGCTTTCCACTTCTGAGTTTGTAGCGGATAATCTATCTGCATCCTCTGTAGGGGGATTATCCTACGCCTGCCCCATATCGGCTTACGCCTCTATATCCGGTCCTGGCGCCCGACTGATGGAAGCGTGATTAGTAACATCACCGGGCATATTCCGGCGAGCATTTTTTCTGTTAAAGAAACACGGGCGTCATTACATTTCGAGAAAGACGACAACCACGGAGCGGGGTTTTTGTTATACCTTTGCGCTGGCGTCTCCATCCTGACCGCCTTCCTTTTTGACCTACCCAGCCTCGGTGCCTCTTGTTGGCAGGTTGCCGCGGGTTCGGCAAGGCGTCCCGAATGCCTTCCCTATAAAAATGCCATATGTATATGGTGGGTGAGGTGTCTAAAAGGGGATCCTAGTTTTTGGAGTTGGGATTTTTGGTTTTTCTTACGTGTGATGCAGGGAGCAGTCCGGGATAGTCGGCCGTAATGGCCACCATGGCATCATCGTAGCTTAACTGATAGAACTGCCTGTCTATCAGCTCCACGAATATAACCGGATCTTCCTCAAGTCCGGAGTCGAGGGCCCGGTCAGGGTCCTCTAGTTGTGGAGAAGGGCTGCTGACCTCCTTTATGGCTTTTCGCAGTTCCTGCCACAAAGTGGCAAGGTTAATACTTACGACAAAGAATGCGGGGAAAATGGGAGTAAGGAGATATAACTTACCCAGCTTGGAGGATTGTACATGGAGAATCCATCCCGTGGCTTGATGCGGGTGAACTCCTCTTCCTCTCCCTTGAACAATTCAGACAGAATTTTTGCTAAAGCGGCACCATTGTTCGGACCCTTACGCCCGCAGCGGGTGGCATCATCCACCCCGTTAAAACACCACAAGGGGTGCCCACGATATTGAAGTGGTTGCACTCCCCGCATTATGCAAATCGACATAACTTCGATTACTATCAATCCTGATTGAGCCAGTGCTTTAATCTAGTTCAACAGATAGAGGACTTCTCCATTGTCTTCCACCTAGGGGCTCCGTGGGCGCCAACTTCGGCGTTTCTTCAGAGGAGCATTGTTGAACTCAGGAAGACCCCGCCAAACAGGGTCCGGAAGGGAAACGTCCTCCATATAAAACCATTCTGAAGGCCAGTCTTCGGACGACTTCTTCAGGGTATCAGACAGGTATCCGGTACCGGCGATGCGCCATATTTTGGCTCCGCCCACTTGATAAAGTGACCCCCTCTGTGTGCGAGGGACGAGGCAAAATAGCCTTTTCCACTTCTCGAAGTGAGCCTCACAGCCCAGGAACAACTCGTAGAGAGCAACATAGCCGGCGATATGTAGAATGGAGGCAGGGGTGAAATTGTGTAATTGGAGGCCGTAGAACTCCAGGAGCCCGTGGAGGAACGGATGAATTGGAAATCCGAGTCCCATTAATAAATAAGGAACAAGGCAGGCCCGTTCACCCATAGAGGGACAGGGAAAGCTCTCCACTTGCTCCCCGCCATTGTAGGTGGCAAGCCCGGCTCGAATGGGCACCATATACACCGGAGGGAGAAATCCCTTAGTCTGCAGTTCGACTAATCGACTATGTGGGACTGAACACCTCTCCCAATCATCGGGCTTAGGGCTATGGGGGTGGGAGGAGGAGCTGCGGAGGTCGGCCATGCTGTAATGGATCTTTCTGAAACACGCTCTGATGGATTCTCACTGGGGGAGGATGGTATGGATCGGATCTAAGAATCCCCATCCCTTTAATAGACAATTTATTCATCTGGCTAGGGGGGCGAATGTAAAAACACCATGGCGCCTCGTATTCATTCGACGCGTGGGAGATAGCCCTTATTGGGCACAGAAGCCAAGAGGTCCAAACATTTATGGGACCAGACACTGCTTTACAAACATTCGAAAGATGGAGAAGAACCCGCCTTGCAATGCCGAAGACAACACTGCGCGCTGGACTCATCGTCATTGAAGCCTGGTTCGGGGGCTACTAAGGGAGTCCTGGATTAGGGGGTATCCGGACAGCCGGATTATATACTTTGGCCGGACTGTTAGACTATGAAGATACAAGATTGAAGACTTCGTCTCTTGTCCGGATGGAACTCTACTTGGCGTGGAAGGCAAGCTAGGCAGTACGGATATGGATATCTCCTCCTTTGTAACCGACCTTGTGTAACCCTAGCCCCCTCCGGTGTCTATATAAACCGGAGGGTTTTAGTCCGTACGACAACATACAATCATACCATAGGCTAGCTTCTAGGGTTTAGCCTCTCCGATCTCGTGGTAGATCAACTCTTGTAATACTCATATCATCAAGAATAAATCAAGCAGGACGTAGGGTTTTACCTCCATCAAGAGGGCCCGAACCTGGGTAAAACATCGTGTCCCCTGTCTCCTGTTACCATCCGCCTTAGATGCACAGTTCAGGACCCCCTACCCAAGATCCGCCGGTTTTGACACCGGCATAGACCCTTCCTAAATACTGTTAATGCTACCATAGATTGCAAGAGAGATGTTGTTACTATCGGTTTAGATGATATGACTCATGAATTTAATTTTTCTAAATTTAGTAGACAACACCATGAAGAAGAATTACCTAGTAAGGATGAAATTATTGGTCTTGCTTCTATTGCCGTACCTCCTAGTGAACCTTTAGAACAATATTTGCTAGACCATGAAAATGACATGTTTATGAATGAAAGAAGGGAATTAGATGAAGTATTCTTTCAACAGGAACCTATTCTGAAAAAAATTACCTGTTGAAATCCTAGGGGATCCTCCTCCACCCAAGGGTGATCCCGTGTTTGAGCTTAAACTATTACCTGGTACTCTTAAATATGCTTATCTTGATGAGAAAAAGCTATATCCTATTATTATTAGTGCTAACCTTTCAGAACATGAAGAAGAGAGATTATTAAAAAGTCTGAAGAAGCACCGTGCTGCTATTGGGTATACTCTTGATGATCTTAAGGGCATTAGTCCCACTCTATGCCAACATAAAATTAATTTGGAAGAAGATGCTAAACCAGTTCGTGATCATCAACGCCGGCTGAATCCTAAAATGAACGAAGTGGTAAGAAAGGAGATACTAAAGCTCCTTGAGGCAAGTATAATTTATCCCGTTGCTAACAGTCAATGGGTAAGCCCTGTCGATTGTGTCCCTAAGAAGGGAGGTATTACTGTTGTTCCTTATGATAAAGATGAATTGATTCCTCAAAGAATTATTACAGGTTATAGGATGGTAATTGATTTCCGCAAATTAAATAAGGCTACTAAACAAGATCATTACCCCTTACCTTTTATCGATCAAATGCTAGAAAGATTGTCCAAACATACACATTTTTGCTTTCTAGATGGTTATTCTGGTTTCTCTCAAATACCTCTGTCAGCCAAAGATCAATCAAAGACTACTTTTACATGCCCTTTTGGTAGTTTTGCTTGTAGACGTATGCCTTTTGGTTTATGTAATGCACCTGCTACCTTTCAAAGATGCATGATGGCTATATTCTCTGACTTTTGTGAAAAGATTTGTGAGGTTTTCATGGACGACTTTTTCGTCTATGGATCTTCTTTTGATGATTGCTTGAGCAACCTTGATCGAGTTTTGCAGAGATGTGAAGAAAATAATCTTGTCTTGAATTGGGAAAAGTGCCACTTTATGGTTAGTGAAGGTATTGTCTTGGGGCATAAAGTTTCTGAAAGAGGTATTGAAGTTGATAAAGCCAAGGTTGATGCTATTGAAAATATGCCATGTCCCAAGGACATCAAAGGTATAAGAAGTGTCCTTGGTCATGCCAGTTTTTATAGGAGGTTCATTAAGGACTTCTCAAAAATTTCTCGGCCTCTGACTAATTTATTACAAAAAGATATACCATTTGTCTTTGATGATGATTGTGTAGAAGCATTTGAAATACTTAAGAAAAGCATTGATCTCTGCACCTATTGTTCAACCACCTGATAGGAATTTACCCTTTGAAATTATGTGTGATGCTAGTGATTATGCTGTAGGTGCTGTTCTAGGGCAAAGAGTTGATAAGAAACTAAATGTTGTTCAATATGCTAGTAAAACTCTAGACAATGCTCAAAGAAATTATGCTACTACTGAAAAAGAATTCTTAGCAGTTGTATTTTCTTGTGATAAGTTTAGACCTTATATTATTGATTCTAAAGTAACTATTCACACTGATCATGCTGCTATTAAATATCTTATGGAAAAGAAAGATGCTAAACCTAGACTTATTAGATGGTTTCTCTTGCTACAAGAATTTGATTTGCATATTGTTGATAGAAAAGGAGCTGAGAACCCCGTTGCAGACAACTTGTCTAGGTTAGAAAATGTGCTTGATGACCCACTACCTATTGATGATAGCTTTACTGATGAGCAATTAAATGTCATAAATGCTTCTCATACTGCTCCATGGTATGCTGATTATGCTAATTACATTGTTGCTAAGTTTATACCACGTAGTTTCACATACCAGCAAAAGAAAAGGTTCTTCTATGATTTGCGGCATTACTTTTGGGATGACCCACATCTTTATAAAGAAGGAGTAGATGGTGTTATTAGACGTTGTGTGCCTGAGCATGAACAAGAATAGATCCTACGCAAGTGTCACTCCGAAGCTTATGGAGGACACCATGCTGGAGATAGGACTGCACATAAGGTACTCCAATCTGGATTTTATTGGCCTACTCTCTTCAAGGATGCCCATAAGTTTGTATTATCTTGTGATGAATGTCAAAGAATTGGTAATATTAGTAGACGTCAAGAAATGCCTATGAATTATTCACTTGTTATTGAACCATTTGATGTTTGGGGCTTTGACTATATGGGACCTTTTCCTTCTTCTAATGGTTATACACATATTTTAGTTGCTGTTGATTACGTTATTAAGTGGGTAGAGGCTATTCCAACTAGTAGTGTTGATCATAACACTTCTATTAAAATGCTTAAAGAAGTTATTTTTCGAAGATTTGGAGTCCCTAGATATTTAATGACCGATGGTGGTTCACATTTTATTCATGGTGCTTTCCGTAAAATGCTTGCTAAATATGATGTTAATCATAGAATTGCATCTCCTTATCACCCTCAGTCTAGTGGTCAAGTAGAATTGGGTAATAGAGAACTCAAATTAATTTTGCAAAAGACTGTTAATAGGTCCAGAAAGAATTGGTCCAAGAAACTAGATGATGCATTATGGGCCTGTAGAACTGCATATAAAAACCCTATGGTGTCTCCGTATAAAATGGTCCATGGAAAAGCATGTCACTTACCTCTCGAACTAGAACACAAGGATCACTGGGCTATTAAAGAACTTAATTATGATTTTAAACTTGCCGGTGAGAAGAGGTTACTTGGTATTAGCTCACTTGATGAATGGAGAACCCAAGCCTACGAAAATGCCAAGTTGTTTAAAGAAAAAGTTAAAAGATGGCATGACAAAAGGATACAAAAGCGTGAGTTTAATGTAGGTGATTATGTATTGCTATAGAACTCTCGTTTAAGATTTTTTGCAGGAAAACTTCTCTCTAAATGGGAAGGTCCTTACATTATCGAGGAGGTCTATCGTTCCCGTGCCATAAAAATCAACAATTTCGAAGGCACAAATCCGAAGGTGGTGAATGGTCAAAGAATTAAACATTATATCTCAGGTAATCCCATAAATGTTGAAACCAATGTTCTTGAAACCGTAACCCCAGAGGAATACATAAGGGACACTTTCCAAAATGTTTCAGACTCCGAAAAGGAATAGGTGTGTGGTACGGTAAGTAAACCGACTCCAAAACAGTTTTTAAGGCAATATTTCTCCGTTTTGGAATATTTAGAAAAATAGAAAAATAAGCAGCAGTCCGGGAAAGACACGAGGGTGGAGGGCGCACCCTACCCTACTGGGCACGCCCCCTACCTCGTGTGCTCTCCGGACTCCGTTTTCTTACAGGACACATATTTTGGTCGGTAAAAATTCATTATATAACCTCCCGGGGGTTTTGACTCCCGTATCATGCAAAAATCACCTGTTTGTGTTTCGAGCTGTTGCTGCTGGAGATTAGAGCATGATGTCTTCGCAAGAGTCAGTCGGGGAGAGCTGGGTGTCTCATCCGGCATCGGGATCAACGACAAACAATCATGTTGACCCCTTTGGGCCAGCAACGAAGGAAGAGATGGAGGCTGATTTGAAGAGGATAGATGCCATGGAAGAGGATCAAGAAGTCACTTCGCGCCTCCAAGCTAGATTCACAATGGGAGAACTGCAGAGCTCAGCTATTCCAAACTCGGTTATCCCTTCCAATGTTAGATTTCTTTCTTATGAGAATATGAAAAATAGGGTCACTGGTTCTCCCGCAGCTATGCAGCACCCTTGGGTGCAGGGAGCTTTGGCTGTTACCGGAAAACTCCGAAAGGAAATAATGGACCTCAAGCAGCAAGTCAACAAGCTTGAGGAGGAGAATCGTATCTTGAGGGGCATCATCGCCAAGAACATCACATCACCATCCCCGAAAAGAGAGACATAACCACATGGGTATGGGCACTCCACTTGGCAACTGCCAAGCTTGGGGGAGTGCCCCGGTATCGTATCACCATCACTTTTATCTTTACCGTTTTTCTTAGTTCGATCATTTTGATAATATCTCGATCTAGTAGAATAAAAGTTCCTAGTATGATCTAGTTGTGAGTTTTGCTTTATTATCCTTCTATGTAATTGAGTCCGAGAGCTATATAATAAAGATTAGTGTTGAGTCAACGGCTTGATTATTTTGCCATGATCCTAAGTGAATAAAAGAAAAGAGAAAGAAATAAAAAGAAACAAAGAGATCATGTGAGTCTTATGGAGAGTAATGAGCTCACATAGAAAGAGTATGATGAATAAACGTTGTTGAGGGTTGACAAACATAGTTTTGGTCATCGTTGCAATTAATAGGAAGTAATAAAGAAAGAGAGGTCTTCACATATAGATATACTATCTTGGACATCTTTTATGATTGTGAACACTCATTAAAATATGACATGCTAAAGAGTTGACGTCGGACAAGGAAGACAATGTAATGGGTTATGTTTTCCTACATCTGAGATAAATTATATTGTCTTGGATCCTCCAACATGTTGAGCTTGCCTTTCCCCCTCATGCTAGCCAAATTCATTGCACCAAGTAGAAATACCTCTTGTGCTTCCAAATACCCTTAAACCAGTTTTGCCATGAGATTCCACCATACCTACCTATGGATTGAGTAAGATCCATCAAGTAAGTTGTCATCGGTGCAAGCAGTAAAAAATTGCTCTCTAAATATGTATGATTGATTGGTGTGGGGGAAATAAGCTTTATACGATTGTGTGATATGGAAGTAATAAAAGCGACAGACTGCATAATAAAGGTCCATATCACAAGTGGCAATATAAAGTGACATTCTTTCGCATTAGGATTTTGTGCATCCAACCATAAAAGCGCATTAGAACCTCTGCTTCCCTCTGCGAAGGGCCAATCTTTTACTATTATCTCCTACATTGCATAAGAGTCATGGTAATCTTCACCCTTCCTTTTTACATTTTATCCTTTGGCAAGCATAATATGTTGGAAAGATCCTGGTATATATGGCTAATTGGATGTGAGTTTTCATGAATTATTACTGTTGACATTACTCTAGAGGTAAAACGTTGGGAGGAAAAACTATAAGCCCCTATCTTTCTCCGTGTCTGATTAAAACTCCATACCCATAAGTATTGCGTGAGTGTCAGCAATTGTGAAAGACTATATGATAGTTGAGTATGTGGACTTGCTGAAAAGCTCTTATACATTGACTCTTTCCTATGTTATGATAAATTGCAATTGCTTCAATGACTGAGATTATAGTTTGTTAGTTTTCAATTAAGTTTACGATTCATACTTGATATTGTGATTGAATTATTACTCTAGCATTAGAGATTATATGACAAAGAACTATATGAGTTGTTGTTCTAAGAATGATCATGATGCCCTCATGTCCGTATTTTATTTTTATCGACACCTCTATCTCTAAACATGTGGACATATTTTTCAATTTCGGCTTTTTGCTTGAGGACAAGCGAGGTCTAAGCTTGGGGGAGTTGATACCTCCATTTTGCATCATGCTTTTATATCAATATTTATTGCATTATGGGATGTTATTACACATTATGTCACAATACTTATGCCTATTCTCTCTTATTTTACAAGGTTTACATAAAGAGGGAGAATGCTGGCAGCTGGGATTCTGGGCTGGAAAAGGAGCAAATATTAGAGACTTGTTCTGCACATCTCCAAAAGTCCCGAAACTTCACGGAAGATGTTTTCCAAATATATAAAAAATACCGAGCGCAAGAACTTCACCAGTGGGCCACACCCTGCCCACGAGGGTGGGGGCGCGCCCTACCCCTCTGGGCGCGCCCCCTACCTCATGGGCCCCCTGGTGGACCTCCGGTGGCCATCTTTTGCTATATGGAGTCTTTCGATGGGAAAAAAAATCATAAGACATCTTCTCGGACGAAACTCTGCCGCCACGAGGCAGAACCTTGGCGGAACCAATCTAGGGCTCTGGCGGAGCTGTTCTACCGAGGAAACTTCCCTCCCAGAGGGGGAAATCATCGCCATCATCATCACCAACGCTCCTCTCATCAGGAGAGGGCAATCTCCATCAACATCTTCGTCAGCACCATCTCATCTCAAAACCCTATCCATCTCTTGTATCCAATTCTTGTCTCCAAGTCCGGGATTGGTGCTAGTAGGTTGCTAGTAGTGTTAATTACTCCTTGTAGTTGATGCTAGTTGGTTTAATTGGTGGAAGATCATATGTTCAGATCCTATATGCATATTAATACCCCTATGATTATGAACATGTTTATGCTTTGTGAGTAGTTACTTTTGTTCCTGAGGACATGGGAGAAGTCTTAATATTAGTAGTCATGTGAATTTGGTATTCGTTCTATATTTTGATAAGATGTATGTTGTCTCTACTCTAGTGGTGTTATGTGAACGTCGACTACATGACACTTCATCATTATTTGGGGCTAGAGGAAGGCACTGGGAAGTAATAAGTAGATGATGGGTTGCTAGAGTGACAGAAGCTTAAACCCTAGTTTATGTGTTGCTTCGTAAGGGGCTGATTTGGATCCATATGTTTCATGCTATGGTTAGGTTTACCTTAATACTTCTGTTGTAGTTGCGGATGCTTGCAATAGAGGTTAATCATAAGTGGGATGTTTGTCCAAGTAAGGGCAGCACCCAAGCACCGGTCCACCCACATACCAAATTATCAAAGTACCGAATGCGAATCATATGAACGTGATGAAAACTAGCTTGACGATATTCCCATGTGTCCTCGGGAGCGCTTTACATCGTATAAGAGTTTGTCCAGGCTTGTCCTTTGCTACAAAAAGGATTGGGCCACCTTGCTGCACCTTATTTACTTTTGTTACTTGTTGCTCATTACAAATTACCTTATCACAAAACTATCTGTTACCACTTATTTCAGTACTTGCAGAGAATACCTTGCTGGAAACCGCTTCTCATTTCCTTCTGCTCCTTGTTGGGTTTGACACTCTTACTTATTGAAAGGACTACGATAGATCCCCTATACTTGTGGGTCATCAGCACGCATCCTCCAGACCCACAAGCTTCAGCTTCAAGTCGTACCTGCCCTCTAGATCTGCGCGAAACTCGGCCACCCGGCAATTGATCTCCTCCTCGACTCCGGCCTCGCGGGCCCCGACGGCGTCTTTTGCTTGAGCAACTTGACACTCCCTCATCTCCAGTTGCTCGAGCTCGAGGTTGCGCTCCACGGCTTCCAGGGCCAACACCTCCTCGCGCTTCCGGACCTCCTCTTCCTCCGCGGGCGTCCCCCTCAGCGATGGAAGAGCGGCCCCGCGCGCCTCCACCTGCTGCTCAAGGGAAGCGCTCCAGGCCTGGAGCCCCCACGCGTGCTCTTCCGCAGCCTCGCAATGGCGATCGGCCTCGTGAGCCTCTTCCAACGCTCGCGAGCGGGCTTCATGGGCAATCTTGAGGGACGCCTCGGCCTTCGCATTCTCGAGGTTGCGCTGATAGCGACCGAGGTTGATGGCCACCCTCAGCTTGCGCCCCTCCTCCACCAGCCAGACACCTTCAGCCTCAAGACATGAATCGACACCAGCAAGCTCTTAACCGAGGCGGCTCATCGCGCCCATCGCCTCCTGGAAGAGCTCATGACGAACTACGCTCCGCCCGCGCTCGAGCTCGAACGCTTGACCCGCCTCGTCCTCTACCTCTGGGGCAGCGGGCGGAGCATCAAGTGGCGCGCTACCTCCCGGCAGGGGGCTGGGGGAGGGCGCCGCGCCTGACGACAGCCCGTCCTCGTGAGGAGCCCAAGCTGATAAGGGCTCGCCGATTGAAGATGAACCGAAGATCAAGGTAAGCCAGCGACTGTTCATGAGCAAAGGAGGACTCTTGGGCACGCCCGTCGAGCTCCACACCAGATCGTGGGGGAGGGGCGGCCAAACCATGGACTCAGCGCACCACGAAGGTGAGGACGCTCCCCCGACCGAACCTGCTCCAGGGCGGCAGGCAGGCTAGGAGCGCTCAAGGCTGATGGGGGAATTGATGAAGGAGGAGGCCGCCTCTCGGAAGACACAACAGCTTCAACGGAAGGAGCCCTGAAGGACAAACGTTAGAATAAGAAGACCACACGCAAGAAGCCACTGCAATAAGATGCTTACACGTCAATGGCGATGTACTTCCGTCGCTTCAACGGCCCAAAGATACTGTTGCCGCTGGGGGACCCCTTCCTCTTGCGGAGCTCCTCGAAGTCCACACAAAGACGACCGAAGCGCTGGACGTGACGACCGGTGTGTGGCGGAGCCGAACAAGAACTGAGAGGGATGGCTTCACGGGAGCTCGGTCGAGGCGAACAGCCCGGCGCCTTATCACTGCAGCCTCCCGAGGCTCCTGGAGCCTCAGCCTCATGAGCCACTTGCTGCATCTCCTCAACAACCGACGCCTCAGGAGGAGGGTCGCAGGCCCCCGAGGACGACACCCCCAGATCACTACTCGGCATGTGCTCCTCAACACTCGAGCCGCTGGCCCCCGTCACAGCTCTCCCTCCTACGCCGCCACCTGGGGCGAGCTCGGCACCGACGGTGAGGAAGGGAACCACGACGACGGGGTTCTCGCGGGGCCCCATCAAGCCGATTGGGCGCAGCCCCCACTCATCAAAGGAAGGTATGCTCGCGGCAAATGTGACTTTGTTCTCGCAGCGGTACAACAGGCAGTTGTTCCTAGGCATCTCATCCGACAGAGGGACGCCTGATAGGACTGTGAGCACTGTTTGCCGCGCCGCAAGAGGAAGCCCCTCCTCTTGAAACCTCGTGTTGTCCTGGCTGCGGAGCAAGTCCCACATCGGGCGGGAGTGGCACTGAAGTGGAGCGACTCGACGCCTGACGAACTCCCTCACCACCATGGGCGCAGTCACGCCAGGTCCTTCAACCACCTCAGCCTGGACCAGGCAGGGGCAAGGCAGGGGCTCGTGAGCTTCTGATGACCCCAGCCAGAGTTTGGAATAGCAGGCCCCACCGGAGCTTGGAGCAGAGGGTTGAGCACGCCGGCGTCAACAAACACCCATCGTGTACGGAACTCGCTCATGGATGAAGGAAGCTCGAAGTCGATCCCCACGCCTGCCGTCGCAGCCACGGCCTGGAAGCCCATGCACCCCGAGCTCTACCGCGGACCAGTGAGATGCAACGAGAAGAAGTGGCGGAGGAGTGCCATGGAAGGAGCGATGCCCACCATGGCCTCGCACAAGAAGGCGGAGACGGCAAGAAGGGTCACAGATTGAGGGTCGAGATGGAGCATGTGGATCTGATAGTGCTCAAGCACCGCGTTGAAGAAGGCGGAGAAGGGGGGAATCAGGCCAGCCCAGAGGGCCTCAATGAAGATCGGAACCTCGGTGACTGCCCGAGCCATGCGAGTGCGAGACACGGGTCAAGCTGTCGTCGCTCCCCACTCGTTGAAACTGGAGGCAAGCATGGGGCGCACCTTGTACATGGCCTCATCGTCGAGCACCCGGGGCCGGTCGAGCGCCGGCTCGAAGGATGGAGGCACAGTTGGCGAGGACAGAGGTTTCTTCCCCTCCCCGGCTTGTTTCGGCGTCATGGCGGTGAAGCAGGCGGAGCGCAAGTCAAATTGGGGGGACGGAGTAGGGCCTCGAGCAAGCAGGGAGATTGGAAGAGCCAGGCGTGGCGAAGGAAGAATAACTGTGTAAGAGGCGGGGGCCACATAGCCAGGAGGATTCAAAGATAATGTGGCGAAGCGGAGACGCCCACGTCCAATCAACCACCACGCGTCAACCGAGGTTGCATGCTTTTGGGGGCCCACGGTGCTTCGTACTTGGCCCTTGGCTTCGCCATGAAGCCAAGCCCGAGCGCACCTTGGGCCTGGGGGCTACTGTCGGCATTCTGGGAACGGGGGTCCCCAGACTTACCTGCCTGCGGCCCGCTGCGTGGCTAAGCCAGCAGGCCGTATGGCCCATCTTCATCAACAAGGCATCCAAGACCCTCGCGAGGGGCCAAGCCTCGCGAGGCGGACGATGCAAGACCTCCTTTGGAGTGGCCTAGTCGGGCAGGCTCACGAGGAGCGGAGATGTCAAGGCGAGGCAAGCCTCACGAGGCTCTCGTGACGTGAGCCATGACGATCGACACAAGGCGGGCGCCAGGCGGGCGCTAGCGCGCGCATCGTCCTTGTTTCCTCTTTGGTGCTAAGGAGGCCAGCGTAGGCGAGGAGTACCGAGGCATCAGGCAAAGGTTGCCATGTTGGTGCAACAAGACCAGGACCAGAAGGACGGCAAGACGGAGGTCATCGTGGAGCCCAAGACGGCGTCACCACCAGAGCTTTTCGCAGGCGAAGACCACTTTTGTCAGGATGGCTTGTACTAGCTGTCCACCTTCAAATTAGCCCGCCGTTGTTGGCTCCCTTACCACTCAAGATTTGGGAAGAGGACCAGGGCATATATAAGTAGAGCTAGCCACCACTGAGGGGAGGACAGAGATCACTCTCACCCACACAAGTTAGCCAAGCACAAGAACACCTCAACCTCGGGAGGCTATCCTTCCCCTTGTATTGTTCTTCATCAGCCCAAGAGGCAATCCACCACCACCACACTGGAGTATGGTATTACACCACAACGGTGGCCCGAACCAGTATAAATCTTGTGTCTTTCTGTGTTGCGAGTTCATCGAGTTCGTCCACGAGATCTTAGCGAGCTAGGGCGTAGATCGGTAGGAGGGAAAGACTTCGCGTGCACCCCGGTGTTCGAATATTAAGGGTTTGCCGGAACCCCACATCTGACAGTAATCTTCTTCACCTTCTTAGAGGCAGGCGCAGGGTCGGGAACCACTGCTCCCCGGTTGGCTACCCGCCTTCGGGGGCGCTGGTCCAAGACTGGCTCGAGGGCTTGAGGGCCTGTCGTGAGCCACTCCTCCTTGGGCTGCTCCACCTCCTCAACCTCCTCTTCCTCCTGGGCCTCTACTGCCGTGGTGTACAGAGCCTCAATCTCGGAAGGCTCATCCCCGACAAGCTCGCCCCTGGCAGGATCATCCCCAGCAGACTCCTCCGTGGCTTGCACCCCGTTTCTGCTATGGGAGGAACCTTCATCCTCAACCTCCTCTTTCTCCACTGTTACCTTCCCGGCCCTTGCCTTTGTAGCTGCTCGAAATTCCCTATCCTCCTCGAGCCGCCTCCTGATGTACGCCTCCTCCACCTTGGAGGTGCGCTTGTACATGTTGGTCTCCAGCTTGGTAGCCCTTTCCACCAGGGTGGAGGACCACGCGAGCTCTTCGTCGAGCGCGGGTAACTGCCAGTCACCCGGAACTCCATGAGCATTGCAATCTGGCATCCATTTCAAGATCTGATCCCGGGTAGAGTTGATGTTCAGTGGGAAGACATTTGTCGGCAACTTGAATGGCCCAAGGCTACCGAATAGTTGATCATACAACTAAGCATGGCCATAGACCGACAGATTGTTGGTCAGGCCAAGGAGCAACCTCATCCTATCTGCAGCATCTCCATACTGCCAGGTGAACCTATCCATCTTCTGCAGAGGCACAATGCAGCGTCGAAGGAAGTCGGCCCCCACATGCCCAATGGTCAGCCTGGCAGCCTGTAGGCAGGTGATCCTGTTTATTGCCTAGCAAAGCCTGTCATCCGTGAGGCCAATTTCTTTCCACACATTTTCCCGCACAACGCACTCTTCCCATGCCTGGCAGAATTCCGGGGCTTCCTCATCTTGGATCCAGCACCAATCTTCCCTCCATTCCTCCCATCCGCCGCGCTGCTATCCGGTGAGGTAACCCCAGTTCTCCCTTGCCACCCGGAGCATCCAACTTATGTTTCTGGAATGGTGGGTTTTATTCTCCACCCTCGAGATGAAGTAGTGCCTGAAAAAATGACATTGGGGGCAACCCCGACAAAGTTCTCGCACAAATGGGCAAAAATCACCATGCATGACATTGCATTTGGCATGAAGTCCAAGAGATGCAATCCATAGATCATCATCATGGCTTCGAAGAAATCCGAGAAGGGAGGGCAGAGGCCACAAATGAAATACACACAGAAGAATCGGTATGAATCTGGCGACTCCTCTTTCCCCTCCACCAGAACTTTGGGTGCGCCATGTGTCGGGGGTTGGGTGCGACATATGCCAAAGGATGGCTTATCATGGTGGGGGCGAGTAGAACGTCGCCGGTGCTTGGAAACGGGATGAGGCGTAGACATGCACGCTAGCGAATCTTACCCAGCTTCAGGGCTCTCCGGGGAGATAATACCCCTATTGCTGCTCTGTGGGGTCTCCGCATGATCACTATGGCAAAATGTTTACACGATTGCTCCTTGAGCTGTTTTCTGGAGGTAGGAGAGGGCAAGGCTAGCTCTCTCCCTCCTATATGATCTGGTCTAGGGCTAATGGATTCCAACCCCTTGCATGGGTGCCCTGGGGGGTTTATATTGGCCTACCCCCTAGGGGTACAATGGTAATCTGGCTGGACGCGGGCCCAGCCGTTAGTGTCTCCGGCCTCCGTCTTCTCCGCCAACTGCTGGGGCCCGCCGACTGGTGGGCCCCGCCGACTGGCTAGGTACGGAGCCGACAGGCCGCGTCCGTCGCGGGCGGGTCTTGCCGGCTGTTGATTACTGTAGCCGTGCTTCT
The DNA here is from genome assembly GCA_034509565.1 of Triticum monococcum. Taxonomy (NCBI): domain Eukaryota; kingdom Viridiplantae; phylum Streptophyta; class Magnoliopsida; order Poales; family Poaceae; genus Triticum; species Triticum monococcum. The sequence continues at coordinate 486,441,103 of CM067843.1, forward strand.
GATGACACGGGCATGGTCATGGAGTCATGGCAACAGCCCCGCCGCCTGGTGGGCGATCACTATTGCCACTCTCCGTCACATCTGATTAATGGCGCGTGGGCCCCGGGGGAGGATCCGGCCGACTCCCAACGGGTCCGACTGGGGGTGCACTTGCCATCTCCTGGGGTCCCACTGGCTGGTGGGACCCGCCGCCCCAGGGTCGTACAGATAAGTCATCGTGGGCACAGGATTCGGTCCTTTGGTGCTGATGTCAGGGCCGGCACGGCAATAGTGCCACGCCGCACGGAGATCTTCCCGGGTACGGCGTGCTGTAGCCATGCCGGCCCCTGGTAAGGGGTGGGAGTAGGCTTGACTGTAGCCACTCCCCGTCCCGCCCCTCTTGATGAGGGCATGGGGTTTGTTGGAGTCGCAGGCTGACTCCCCAAAGCCGGGTACTCTGGAAGTCGACAGTCAGGAGTCGGCTTATCCTGAAGTCGTCCCCGCCACTCGGCCGCGAGTGGGCAGTCGGCTGCCTTGCCGCCGACTTCTCAAAAGGCGGCTCTTCGTCCTGGGGTCTTGAGGGGTGCAGCCTGCCCTGATGTCTTGAAAGGTTCTGGGGCTCGGGTTAGCCTACCCGTGGCCCATTACTCCGATAGTAGTCCCCGAAGCTGGTGAGGCACCGCAGACGATCGGCCGAGAAGCCTCAGCAGTTTCTCTCTCCGGGTGCTCGGCATATGGTTCTTGCTTGATTTCTGTCGGGCCGACTAGAAGGAGTCGGACCCGCCCAACTCTGACTTGCATAGTACTTCGAACGTCTTGGCGGGATCCAAGTAGCGTGCCGGCTAAGCTTCCAGGCCGCCGCCTGTTTCGGGCCCGCCACATGGCAACGCGCGGCCGGGCTAGTCTGCCAGCCTACGGGCATGACGGGACAGGCCCATAGGAGGGGCCCGCCACTACCGCGCCTCGGCCCTCGAGCGGATCCGCTGTGGCCCGTGTGGACGGTTGGGATTCTTGTGAAGTTACTGCGCGCAGTAACTTTGTCGTGGAAACGTGGGGTCATGGGCGCAGTAAATCCCACGCCCGCCCCCTCGGCTTCGCAGCCCATGAGGTTATAAGTAGGGGGAGGAGGGGGGGGGCGCGGCAGAGCACGCGCGCCCCTCCTTCCCATTACTCTTCTCCTTCTTCTTCTTCCTTGCTCCGCCGCATGCCCAAGCTTTGCCGAACGCCGTGGCGATCAGCTCGCGATGAGTTCATCTTCTGCCGCCGTGCCACCCTCGGTGCATTCCGGCACCTGGGATGACTCAGAAGTGCACGATGACCACATCGAGTTCCTCCGCAAGACTCGTCGTCTCCCCGATGAAGATCACGTGCGGGTGCGTCTTGCGCCGGAGGAGGGCGAGCGGGTCATCTTCCGCTCGCACTGCCTGCACGGATTGGGGCTGCCAGCGAGCAGCTTCTTCCGCTCTTTTCTGGAGTTCTACGGCCTCCAGCCGCACCACCTCACACCCAAAACGGTGGTGCTACTGTCCTCCTTCGTGGCCTTGTGCGAAGGCTTCCTCGGAGTCCTCCCCACCCTCGAGCTCTGGGGGGAGTTCTTCTTCTCCAAGCTCGGCACCCAGGCTGCAGACGTGCCGGCACAATGACGCACTTTCATCGCCGTGCGGAGATTGGGGGCCGACAACCCCTTCCCCACCATCAAGCTGATAAAGTCGGTGAAGATGTGGCGGCGCTCATACTTCTACGTCAAGAGCGTCTTTGCGAGGGGCGATTGGGTCAACCTGCCGGCTTTCGAAGCTGGCCCGCCGGCTGGGAGACTGCCCAACTGGTCGTACCGGGCCAAGTCGCTGACGCCTTCAGGAGCCGGCACCGTCACACGACTCCGAGTGCTGACGCAGTCGGAGGGCCTAACTGGTCCGGACCTGCTGGCCGCCTTCATGGCACGCCGAGTTCTCCCGCTCCAACGCCGCCCCCACATGATATGCCAAATGAGCGGGCGCCGTGATCCGAGTCGGATGTGCACCAAGGACATGCCTCACGAGGAGGTGGCCTACATGGTGAACTACCTCTCGGACAGCAAGCTGCTGGAGGACTGGCGGTTCGGCAAGGAGCCGTACTCCCGCGCCAACCCCCCACCTATAGTGAGTTTCCCTTTCTTTCTTTCTTCGAGTTGTCTTCTTTCTTGCCGAGTCTGTTTTGTGCGACCTGACTAGTCGGCTTTGGTCAGAATCCCCTCCTCCATCCACCAGCCGGCACCTCGGGGCCGGCCCGGGAGTTCCTTGCCGACCGGGCGGAGATCGACGTCGACGACCCCGATCTAGGGGCGGCGGCTTTGGAAGATGACGCCAAGAGAGGAGGCGGCCCGCGGCTCGGGGCCAGTCTAGAGGACTAGCCTGACGATGATGAGGAGGTCGCCCCGCCCCCGGCCAGGAGCCAGCCATCCTGGTGCGGGCTCTTTTGCCGCGCCGGGTGCTCCGGGCGGTGGGAAGAAGCGTGGGGCCGTGCCGACTTTGTTCGGCAGTCGGCCGAAGAAGCCCAAGAGTTCAGCTGCGGCGACCCGGCGGGACGAGGCGGCTACAAAGGCCATCCGCTTCCGTAAGGAAGTGAAGAAGCCGTCGCTAGTCTCTGCGTGAGTATTCCGTTTTGACGCTTTATTCTTTCTCTGTAGCTTTTTTTGAGTCTTTTACTTGCTTCCCTTGCCTCAGGGCTCCCCTCACTCTTGAGAGGGTCACCGCCACCTCCGTCATGGGGTCAGTGGAGACGTCCGCCACCACTCGGCGGATTGACCCCGCCGCTAACCTCCGGGAAGCGACAGAGCGGAATGCGCAGGAGAAGCACCACGAAGAAGAGGCCGCCCGCCTGGAGAAGGTGGAGGCCGATAAGGCGGAGGCCGAAGCCGCCGCCGCAATGAAGCGGTATGCTGAGGAGGCCGCGCACCACCAATCGGCGGTGTTCGTCACCCCGCTGATGTCGGGACCCCGATCCCAAGTCACACCGATCTAGCATGTAACACTTCATATCACTTTGCGGCCTCACGCACGGTATCCCCACGGTGCCACCTTACCTGGCCCGGGACCGTTTGCGCATTTTGGCTCACGTATATGATAGTGTCGCTAGCATCCATATGACAAAGAACCCGGGCCGACATGGCTAGTCGTGAACCCAAAGCGGCATGGACCTATGGAGACAGGCATACATGAATCGCATCGAACATGTCGGTCATCAATGAGTGATTCCGGGCTGTAGCACTGGGCTAACAGGACTCCGGGTATCCCGGGCTGTAGCAGGCTAGGCAGGGCTCCGGAGATCACCATGTGACATTTCCCCGAAGGGACAGACATAGGGACGAAGTGAAACACATGCCGGCCAGTCAAATGTCCTGAACAGTAGTACTGGGCTAGCAGGACTCCGGTGAACCGGGCTGTAGCGGACTACTATGGCTCGAGGAACACTAGACTACATTTCCCCATAAGAAAGGCTGCGAAGGATAAACAACCAGATTGTCGGATCCCACACATAGCAATACACGTTACACGTACGCATAACATGCATGTATGTGCGGTACATCATGGCATCACAACATAACTCAAACTCATATAGATAAGGGCCCAGAAGAGCCACATAGCATAAATACAAACAGGGGTCACATGACCCATCATTCAGAGCATACAAGCAACAAGCGGAAGCATTACATGTCTGAGTACAGACAACTACAAAAGAAAAAGACTAAGAAGCCTGACTAACATGACCCTCCCAAGGGTACAAGATCGTAGCTGGGATACAAGCTACTCGTCGAAGCCACTAGTGTAACCAACTGCAAAACATAAATAAGCAAACGTGAGTACAAAGGTACTCAGCAAGTCTTACTTCAGAACTATCTACATATGCATCATTATCAACAAAGGGGGGGTGAAGTTTGACAGCAGCAAGCCAGCTTTGACTCAATGGCTAATCTATACTACGGGTAACAGAAACTTCTTTGAGGTGAGAAGACGCACACGAGTCCACAACTTCACCATATCAATACTCCACTATGGATCCGTTCCCGTCTCCCTACGAGAAAGGCCATCCATAGCACTCACGCTTATCTTGCGTATTTTAGAGTATCCACTTCAAATTATCTATGTACTATATAAGTCCTCCAAGTTTCCATATCCGAGGAAAACGGCTATTCGAATAGATAATAATGACCCTGCAGGGGTGTACTTCTTCACACACGCTCTCGCCACTTATAGCCCCGTACACGTCATGTACCTCGGCAACCTTCAAGCGGAAGCCGGGCGAGGGTGTCGGCCACGACCTGACTAACCACACAAGTCTCTCGTCCAGGTTTATCGCCTATTCGGGTTCCATCCGCAAGGAGATTCGGCCGGGGTGTCGCTCACGGCCCCAAACAATGTGTGCAGGGTTCCCAAGCCCACCATCCGGGTGCCACTTGGTACACCGTGCCATAGTGCCTAGTCTGTCCCAAGCCCGTCCCGTCGGACACCACCTGGTAGACAAGTAGCACTACCTACAAATGCCAGAAACTAGTTGCAACTACTGGACAGAGATCAAGTGGGTTAATAAGTCGAGAGGGGCCGGATAACCGGAACCCAATGTGTGGTAGTAACTGGACTTGGATAACATACACAGAACTCAGTGCTTAAGGACGGTTCCAATGAGACAACCCACCATGTACTCCTACATGGCCTCTCATCGCTACCTTTACCAAAACGTGTTCACACACTTAGCCTTTACCGGTAGGACATGTTCACCACTCCGATTCATTCCTGATGAATCAGACCTGACACAACTCTAAGCATAGCTGGCATAAAGAAAACAAGCATGGATGAGCAGGCACATCAAGGCTCAAGCAACTCCTACTCATGCTAGTGGGTTTCAACTATTTACTGTGGCAATGACAGGTCATGCAGAGGAATGGGTTCAGCTACCGCAGCAGAAAGTAGCAGTTTGAATCGTTGTTGTCCTAATGCAGTAAAAGGGGCAGGAGCGAGAGAGTGGGACTTTATCGAGATGCTCAAGGGGGTTTGCTTGCCTGATAGATCCACGAAGAAGCACTGCTCCTCAGATAGGTACTCGGGACACCTTCCGGAGTAGAACCTATCGAGAGGGAACGGTGCCGGCAATCAATAAACAACCATATGCAACAATATGATGCATGAAGGTAACATTCTAAAATGCTATGATTTGCCCTAATGCATCTAGCATCAATTTGGTTGATGTCCATATGAACCAAGGGTTCATATGCAAACCCTAATTTAGATATATAACATGCCATTATTACGTTTTCACTTATACAGTAGGTATAAGTTGGTTTTTCATGCATGAAATTAGCATAAATGGATTCCTTGCATTTTTCTGATAATTTTTCATATATAACTTATTTGATTTGGAGTTACGGTTGAATTACTATGAATTTTTGAAGTTTTAACTATTTTCTGGAATTTCTCTGAATTATTTAAAGTCCAGAAAAACAGATACTGCATCAGCATGACGTCACAGAGGCGTCAGCAGGCTGACCAGGTCAAACCTGATGTGTGGGGCCCACACGTCAGTGTCTGTGGTTAATCCTAATCTAAGAATAAACCTAATCTGGTTTAGTTAACGGGGTTGGGCCCACGCGTCAGTGACCCATTTAATTAATCAGGGATAATTAGTTGTTAAACTAATCTTAACTAAAAACTTAACAGGGCCGGGCCCACATGTCATTGAGAGAGAGGGGAGAGGTCAACGGCTATGGTCAAACCAGTCAACCCGCCGGCGTTTAGCCGCCGGCGAGGCCGAACGCGGCGGAGCGCGTCGGGATCGCGCTATAGGCCACGGTTTGGAGCGTGGGTGGGTCCTATGGGGAGCTGGGGCTGAGCCGCGTGCGTGGGTGGTGGATTTGGACCAAATGGTCGCCGGAATCAACGCCGGCAACGAGGTTTGCGGCGGCCGTGGTTCGGCCATCGACGAAACGAAGCTACGGTGGACGGGACGGCAAACGAATGCTTGTTTTGGGCTCATGGGACCATGCTGAGCACAGACACACGCTCAAACGCGGGCGGCAGCAACTGTGGCCGCGGCGGCTACGCGGCCGGCGGAGCAAAGCTCTCGGCCGCGACGGTGAAGCTAGCTAGAGGGAGAAATCGACACTGGGAGTAGAGGGAAACGACGGAGGGGCTCACTGGGATCACGCAGGGAGGGTCAGCGGGCTCGGGGAAGCACGGATGGCGGCGAATCGCCGGCGGTGATCGGCGGCACCCGAGGTGATAGACGAGCTCGAAGGCGTCACCACGGTGCTCCTGGGTTCGGGATCTTCCGCGTGGAGGAGCGGTGCGTCGTCACGGAGCTTTTGGACACGGGGAAGGGGCGAGAGGACCACGGTGCTCACGGTGGCAGCGAACGGCAGCGACGGACCCGTTCGGGCGTGCTACAGAGAGAGAGCAGGGGAAGGGAGAGTGAGCTGCGAGAGAGGGAGAGGAGAGAGGGGCTTCAAGGCGTCTCCAGGCGCAGGATTGGGTCAACGGGGAGCGCGACACGGCAAAGCAGGAGGTGGCGCGGCCGGCTGCGTGCGCTTGCTGCCAGTGGGCATAAGGTTGAAGACAACCTTGCCCCTGGTGGGCTGGGCCACTGCTGGGCCGTGGTGGGGCGCCAGGTAAGTCAGGTAAGAAGCCCAGGTAGGTTTTCTCCTGTTTTGTTTTCTTTTCTATTTTCTGACATTTGTTTTGTAACTAAAAGAAATGTTGAATCATTTCCATAAATGCTGAAAATAATTGTGGCATCTAGATATAATATTCTAGAGGCCCTCACCAATTCCCAACATTTTTGGAGCTATTAAAAATATTTATATAATTTAAACAGCTCCAATTCAAATATTTATGCATTGATTCAAAAATCCAAAATGAGTAGAAAAAATGTGCATCACCTCTGGTTGTTGTTCCCAACATTTTCCAAAGACCATGAACATTTTTGAGAAGCATTTTGGGTTCATTGAAATTCCACTTTTAGTTTGAACCTATTTGAATTGCTTTGGTGCTAGGGTTTGCAACTTCCCCATTTCAATTTTATTTGAAAAATTAAACATGATGCACAAGCAAGCCTAGGACCATACCAGAACTAGGGATGTGACAACTCGCCCCCACTCGAAGAAATCTCGTCCCGAGATTCAGGAGTTGGCGGAAAGAAAGCGGGGTACTCAAGTCGAAGACGATCTTCACGCTCCCAAGTAGCTTCTCTCTCAGAATGATGAGACCACTGAACCTTGAGAAACTTGATGTTATGACGTCGAGTGACACGCTCTGCTTGATCCAGAATGTGAATGGGGTACTCTCGATAAGTGAGGTTATCTTGGAGATCAAGCGTTTCGTGGTCCACTCCGCGGATGGGATCCGAGAAGCAACGCCTGAGTTGAGAGACGTGGATAACATCATGAACTCGAGAAAGATGTGGGGGTAGTTCCAACTGGTAGGCAACCTCTCCTCGTTTAGCGAGAATGCGAAAAGGACCGATGTAACGAGGAGCCAACTTGCCCTTGATACCGAAACGATGGGTACCCTTCAAAGGGGTAACCCGAAGGTAAGCCTTGTCGCCAACTTCATAAGCCACTTCCTTATGACGACGGTCATACTGGCTCTTTTGACGAGATTGGGCTGTTTTCAAATTCTCACGAATGATGCGAACTTGCTCTTCGGCCTCCTGGATCATATCCGGTCCAAGAATTGTCTTTCGCCGGTTTCTGACCAGTTCAAAGGTGTTCGACATCTTCGTCCATACAGGATCTCGAAGGGTGCTTTCTTAAGACTGGATTGGTAGCTGTTGTTATAAGCAAACTCGGCAAAGGGAAGACATTTCTCCCAATCCATACCGAATGAGATAATGCAAGCTCTAAGAATGTCTTCGAGAATTTGGTTTACCCTTTCCACCTGACCACTTGATTGAGGGTGGAAGGCGGTACTGAAAGAAAGATGGGTGCCCATGGCAGTTTGGAAACTTTCCCAGAAATGAGAGGTGAAAAGACTGCCACGGTCTGAATTGATCTCTAGTGGAACACCATGGAGTGAAACTATTCGGGAGATATATAAGTCAGCGAGCTGACTAGCAGTGATACTCTCTCGAACAGGTAGGAAGTGAGCCACTTTGGAAAGACGATCAATGACTACGAAGATAGCATTATTTCCTTTCTTGGTCCTGGGAAAGCCGGTGATGAAGTCCATACCAACTTTGTCCCATTTCCACTCGGGAATAGCTAAAGGTTGAAGGGTGCCAGCAGGTCTTTGATGCTCTGCCTTAACGCGACGACAAACGTCACAGTTGGCAATATACTGAGCGATTTCTCTCTTCATCCTAGTCCACCAGAACCTCTGGCGTAGGTCCTGATACATCTTTGTACTACCGGGATGAATCGTGAGAGGGGATTCATGGGCCTCCTTAAGGATCAGTTGCTGCATCTGTTGACATTTGGGAACCACCAAACGGTTACCAAAGTAAACAACACCTCGTTCATCCATGGAGAAACAACCAGCAACTCCCTTGGAAATATTCTTCTTGATCCGGGAAATTCCCGTATCATGCTTCTGAGCCTCTATGATCTGATCCGTAAGGGTAGGTTTCGCCACCAAGGTTGAAAGGAAACCATGAGGAGCTATGTGAAGGTTAAGCTTACAGAATTCCTCATGGAGGGGCGGTTGACAATGTTGCAACATGAGGTTGTTGCAATAGGATTTACGACTTAAAGCATCAGCCATGACATTGGCTTTGCCTGGGGTGTAGGTGATTCCTAAGTCGTAATCCGAGATCAACTCCAACCAACGTCTCTGTCTGAGATTCAGATCCGGTTGGGTGAAGATATACTTGAGACTCTGATGGTCGGTGTAGATTTCGCAACGGTTACCAAGAAGGTAATGTCGCCAGGTCTTAAGTGCATAGACTACGGCTGCAAGCTCCAGATCATGTGTAGGATAATTTTCCTCATGTGGATGCAACTGTCGAGATGCATAGGCAATCACATGACGATCCTGCATAAGAATGCAACCTAGTCCTTGACGCGAAGCATCGCAATAGATAACAAAGTCTTTAGTGAAATCCGGTGGCACGAGTATGGGCGCAGAAGTCAGGCGTCTTTTCAGTTCCTGAAAACTGTGCTCACACTGTGGGGTCCACTCAACCCTTTTATCTTTCTTGAGAAGCTCCGTGAGGGGTTTGGCTACTTTGGAGAAGTTTTCAACGAAGCGGCGACAATAACTGGCTAGACCGAGGAAACTCCTAACTTGTTTGACTGTTTCGGGTGGAGTCCAATCGAGAACGGCTTTGACTCTCTCGGGATTTACAGCAATGCCCTTACCGGAGATCACGTGGCCTAAATAGGTTACTTCTGGCAACCAAAATTCACACTTGGAGAACTTGGCATAAAGGCGATGCTCTCTGAGTTTTTCTAACACAAGCCTAAGATGTTCGGCATGCTCTTCCTCGTTCTTCGAGTAAATAAGAATATCATCGAGATAAACCACGACGAACTTATCTAAGTACTCCATAAAGACCGAGTTCATCAAGCGGGAGAAAGTAGCTGGAGCATTGGTTAGGCCGAAATACATCACGGTGTACTCGTATTGACCATAACGGGTGACAAAGGCCGTTTTGGGGATGTCCCCATTTTTGATCTTGATTTGGTGGTAGCCTAACCTCAAATCCATCTTGGAAAAGACTGAGGATCCAGCGAGCTGATCATACAGGTCGTTGATCCTGGGGAGCGGATACTTGTTCTTTATCGTGACCAAATTAACGGGACGATAATCTACAACCATCCGGTCCGTACCATCCTTCTTCTTGACAAAGAGAACGGGGCAAGCCCAGGGAGAAGAACTGGGACGGATGAAACCCTTTTGCAAGGACTCATCAAGTTGTTCCTTAAGCTCGGCTAACTCCAAAGGTGCCATCTTGTATGGTCTTCTAGAGATTGGAACAGTACCTGGGATAAGTTCTATGACAAACTCTACATCTCTGTCAGGTGGGACACCTGGCAGTTCTTCTGGAAAGACATCCGGGAAGTCACGGACTACCGGAATATCTTCAAGGTCTGGAAGAGGGCTGGCATTAAGAGAATAGAGTTGACGCCTTGCAACCCTAGTGGAGACAGTGACTATTTTGCCAGATGGATGTGTAAGTTGAACAGATCTGGTGTAACAATCGATCTTGGCATGATGAGCTGTCATCCAGTCCATACCCAAGATGATGTTAATATCTGAGGACTTGAGAGATATCAAAGAAGCAAGGAAAACCAGTCTATCAACAAGGATTTCATTACCATGACTTACCTTGGAGGTTTGCCATTTGGAACCAGGAGTCTGGATTATTAGTGGAGTTGGCATATCACAAAATGATATGTCGTGCATCCGAGCGTAACCTTCAGATATGAAGGAGTGGGATGCTCCGGTATCAAACAGAACTGAAGCTGGGTGACAATTGACAAGAAGTGTACCCAGTACGACATCGGGATCATCTTGAACTTCTGAAGCTGAGACATGGTGCACACATGCTCGTTCAATGGAGGCTGGCTTGGTACTGATCATCTTGACTGATGGCCTTTCATGGCCAGCAGACCTCTCAGACTGGGGTGGAGCATAACTGGACTGAGGGCAGTCACGTGCATAGTGTCCTGGTTCTCCGCAGGTAAAACAAGTTCCTGAGGTAGGACGTGGACCTACGTTGGCAAGTGGTACACTAATAGGCCTGAGTGGAGCATGTTGCTGAGTTGGGTGAGGCGCCACATAGGATGGCCTCGGTGCATATCGAGGTGGAAGAGCCGAGTTCGGAATCCAAATCCGTCGCTTCTGAGAGCCAGAGCGGGAGGAAGAACCCAGATCACGGTTGTGCTTACGAGACTCCTCGTAAGTGAGTTGAGCTGTCTCTGCATTAATGGCCTTGTTCACAAGAGCCTGGAAAGTATCACAATGATGCAGGTGGAGATCACGACGCAACTTAGGGTGGAGACCCTTCCGGAACCTAGCCTGCTTCTTAGCGTCCGTGGACACTTCTTCCGTAGCATAGCGGGCGAGGTTTCCAAACTCCCTACTGTAAGCATCAACAGGCAGCTTACCCTGGGTAAAATTACAGAACTCTTCCCTCTTGCGGTCAAAGAGAGCCTGAGGAATGTGGTGCTCACGAAAAGCCTCGGTGAAATCTCTCCAGGTAGGAATCTGACCAGCTGGAAGCATAGCTTCAAAGCTCTGCCACCAAATACTAGTAGGTCCTTCCAAGTGATAAGTAGCATAGGTGACCTTGTCACTTTCAACAACGTTCGCAGAATGCAACTTGTGAGTGATGCTTCGGAGCCAGTCATCCGCATCGAGTGGCTCAATGGAATGATGGAAGGTGGGTGGTTTCAGACCAATGAAGTCAGTGATGGAAACCAACTTCTTACGCTGATGTGCGGTGTTCTGCTCAATCTGTGCCAGCAAGCGGTTAGTCTCACGCTTGTTCCTCTCGGATGCTAACAAGAACTCTGCCACCAAAGGTTGGTCAGGAGGATCCTCGTCCCTACCATCTCCATGGTTCTTGCTATGAGCAACTGAAACTCGGTTAGCAGATGACATCCTGACACAGAAACCAAGGAAACAAGGATGGAATTAGCATCGACATAGGGATGCGGAAAGTAATGCAAAAGCATTGGAAAGTCTTGAAATCTTGGGACAATTTCGGCAGCATAACGGCTGTAAATGCTCAAAAGGATTTTTGAGGCATTCATCAAAGGAATAGCATAATCAATCAGCATCATAATATCAAGGTTCTGTGTCAAACTGAGGACACACAGAAGTAGTAGAACTGTATTGAGACACAACCCAACAATCCTAAGACTTTACGGTTTAGTAACACGTCATCCTGAGAGATAGAGGAGAAGCCTAGGCCTCAACCCTCGTAGAAAAGAAGAGGCTAACTCAGAAAGAATGACATGAGGTAAAGGAGTAAAAAGAGCCTTACGTTCCCTTCCACAATCAATTCCCTTATGTAACTAAAGCATTTCTAGACTCAACTTCGACCAGTTTGGCTTGGTAATCCTACAGGCAGTCAGGCTCTGATACCAAGTCTGTCGGGACCCCGATCCCAAGTCACACCGATCTAGCATGTAACACTTCATATCACTTTGCGGCCTCACGCACGGTATCCCCACGGTGCCACCTTACCTGGCCCGGGACCGTTTGCGCATTTTGGCTCACGTATATGATAGTGTCGCTAGCATCCATATGACAAAGAACCCGGGCCGACATGGCTAGTCGTGAACCCAAAGCGGCACGGACCTATGGAGACAGGCATACATGAATCGCATCGAACATGTCGGTCATCAACGAGTGATTCCGGGCTGTAGCACTGGGCTAACAGGACTCCGGGGATCCCGGGCTGTAGCAGGCTAGGCAGGGCTCCGGAGATCACCATGTGACATTTCCCCGAAGGGACAGACATAGGGACGAAGTGAAACACATGCCGGCCAGTCAAATGTCCTGAACAGTAGTACTGGGCTAGCAGGACTCCGGTGAACCGGGCTGTAGCGGACTACTATGGCTCGAGGAACACTAGACTACATTTCCCCATAAGAAAGGCTGCGAAGGATAAACAACCAGATTGTCGGATCCCACACATAGCAATACACGTTACACGTACGCATAACATGCATGTATGTGCGGTACATCATGGCATCACAACATAACTCAAACTCATATAGATAAGGGCCCAGAAGAGCCACATAGCATAAATACAAACAGGGGTCACATGACCCATCATTCAGAGCATACAAGCAACAAGCGGAAGCATTACATGTCTGAGTACAGACAACTACAAAAGAAAAAGACTAAGAAGCCTGACTAACACGACCCTCCCAAGGGTACAAGATCATAGCTGGGATACAAGCTACTCGTCGAAGCCACTAGTGTAACCAACTGCAAAACATAAATAAGCAAACGTGAGTACAAAGGTACTCAGCAAGTCTTACTTCAGAACTATCTACATATGCATCATTATCAACAAAGGGGGGGTGGAGTTTGACAGCAGCAAGCCATCTTTGACTCAATGGCTAATCTATACTACGGGTAACAGAAACTTCTTTGAGGTGAGAAGACGCACACGAGTCCACAACTTCACCATATCAATACTCCACTATGGATCCGTTCCCGTCTCCCTACGAGAAAGGCCATCCATAGCACTCACGCTTATCTTGCGTATTTTAGAGTATCCACTTCAAATTATCTATGTACTATATAAGTCCTCCAAGTTTCGATATCCGAGGAAAACGGCTATTCGAATAGATAATAATGACCCTGCAGGGGTGTACTTCTTCACACACGCTCTCGCCACTTATAGCCCCGTACACGTCATGTACCTCGGCAACCTTCAAGCGGAAGCCGGGCGAGGGTGTCGGCCACGACCTGACTAACCACACAAGTCTCTCGTCCAGGTTTATCGCCTATTCGGGTTCCATCCGCAAGGAGATTCGGCCGGGGTGTCGCTCACGGCCCCAAACGATGTGTGCAGGGTTCCCAAGCCCACCATCCGGGTGCCACTTGGTACACCGTGCCATAGTGCCTAGTCTGTCCCAAGCCCGTCCCGTCGGACACCACCTGGTAGACAAGTAGCACTACCTACAAACGCCAGAAACTAGTTGCAACTACTGGACAGAGATCAAGTGGGTTAATAAGTCGAGAGGGGCCGGATAACCGGAACCCAATGTGTGGTAGTAACTGGACTTGGATAACATACACAGAACTCAGTGCTTAAGGACGATTCCAATGAGACAACCCACCATGTACTCCTACATGGCCTCTCATCGCTACCTTTACCAAAACGTGTTCACACACTTAGCCTTTACCGGTAGGACATGTTCACCACTCCGATTCATTCCTGATGAATCAGACCTGACACAACTCTAAGCATAGCTGGCATAAAGAAAACAAGCATGGATGAGCAGGCACATCAAGGCTCAAGCAACTCCTACTCATGCTAGTGGGTTTCAACTATTTACTGTGGCAATGACAGGTCATGCAGAGGAATGGGTTCAGCTACCGCAGCAGAAAGTAGCAGTTTGAATCGTTGTTGTCCTAATGCAGTAAAAGGGGCAGGAGCGAGAGAGTGGGACTTTATCGAGATGCTCAAGGGGGTTTGCTTGCCTGATAGATCCACGAAGAAGCACTGCTCCTCAGACAGGTACTCGGGACACCTTCCGGAGTAGAACCTATCGAGAGGGAACGGTGCCGGCAATCAATAAACAACCATATGCAACAATATGATGCATGAAGATAACATTCTAAAATGCTATGATTTGCCCTAATGCATCTAGCATCAATTTGGTTGATGTCCATATGAACCAAGGGTTCATATGGAAACCCTAATTTAGATATATAACATGCCATTATTACGTTTTCACTTATACAGTAGGTATAAGTTGGTTTTTCATGCATGAAATTAGCATAAATGGATTCCTTGCATTTTTCTGATAATTTTTCATATATAACTTATTTGATTTGGAGTTACGGTTGAATTACTATGAATTTTGAAGTTTTAACTATTTTCTGGAATTTCTCTGAATTATTTAAAGTCCAGAAAAACAGATACTGCATCAGCATGACGTCACAGAGGCGTCAGCAGGCTGACCAGGTCAAACCTGATGTGTGGGGCCCACACGTCAGTGTCTGTGGTTAATCCTAATCTAAGAATAAACCTAATCTGGTTTAGTTAATGGGGTTGGGCCCACGCGTCAGTGACCCATTTAATTAATCAGGGATAATTAGTTGTTAAACTAATCTTAACTAAAAACTTAACAGGGCCGGGCCCACATGTCATTGAGAGAGAGGGGAGAGGTCAACGGCTATGGTCAAACCAGTCAACCCGCCGGCGTTTAGCCGCCGGCGAGGCCGAACGCGGCGGAGCGCGTCGGGATCGCGCTATAGGCCACGGTTTGGAGCGTGGGTGGGTCCTATGGGGAGCTGGGGCTGAGCCGCGTGCGTGGGTGGTGGAGTTGGACCAAATGGTCGCCGGAATCAACGCCGGCGATGAGGTTTGCGGCGGCCGTGGTTCGGCCATCGACGAAACGAAGCTACGGTGGACGGGACGGCGAACGAATGCTTGTTTTGGGCTCCTGGGACCATGCTGAGCACAGACACACGCTCAAACGCGGGCGGCAGCAACTGTGGCCGCGGCGGCTACGCGGCCGGCGGAGCAAAGCTCTCGGCCGCGACGGCGAAGCTAGCTAGAGGGAGAAATCGACACTGGGAGTAGAGGGAAACGACGGAGGGGCTCACTGGGATCACGCAGGGAGGGTCAGCGGGCTCGGGGAAGCACGGATGGCGGCGAATCGCCGGCGGTGATCGGCGGCACCCGAGGTGATAGACGAGCTCGAAGGCGTCACTGTAAGTGCATCTAGTGCCACCCCTAGTTGGTTTTGGAGTATTGACGACCAACCTAGTTGAGGGACTAATGTGTTTGTGAGAATTGCAGGATAACACAGGTAGAAGTCCCTCATTGATTCGGTTTAGCTACCAGAGATGACCCCCAAAAATGTACGAAGACATTGAAGACAATGGTGGTTCATGAAGACATTCGTGTCGAAGACAATGACATATGAAGACTCCCCATGAAGCTTTTGGAACTCGAAGACTTACATCCTTCGTAGCTTTACTTTATTCATGTTGTGTCATAGGAACCACCGTACTGTTAAGTGGGGTCCAAGAAAACCAGTCAGGATGACTGAAGTGATGCCTAATTCAAATCCTATGTCTTCGAGTGAAGACAATGAGAGAAAAATCTTGTCCAGAGTCAGACAAGTCAGCTTTACTTGCAGCCCAAGTAAAGTTGCCGTGAGAGTTCAAAATCCGACCGTTAGTACACGTGTCAGTTCCTTAGTGACCCAGGGTCATTTCGGACATATCAGGTCAGGGTTGCCAAGTGGCTATAAATAGCCCACCCCCACAACCATAAACGGTTGGCTGCTCAGATTTCAGTGCACGGCTTTTGTCGTTTGAGAGCAACCCACCTCGAAGCTTTTGAGAGAAAATCCTTAGTGAGGAGAAAAGCCCTAACCACCCAGAGCCAGAGTAATTAGGCATCACTTAAGTCTTCTTGTCTGAGTGATCTGAAGACTTATTACACTTGAGGACTGTGCATCCTCCAGACGGTTAGGCGTCGCGTTCTGAGCATCCAAGAGGAATTGTGGATTGCCGGTGAACGAAGTCTGTGAAGGTTTGGGAGTCTACCTTGAAGACTTACCAGAGTGATTGGGCGGGGTCTGTGTGACCTTAGCTCAAGGAGAAAACAGTGAGGACTGGGTGTCCTGAGCTGCGTGTTCAGGACTGGGTGTCCGGGACTGTGTGTCCTTTGGTTTAAATACCTAGCCGCTCCAACCAGACGTACAGTTGTCACAGCAACTGGAACTGGTCCAACATATCATTGTCTTCAACGTGTCACTGGTTTCATCTTCACCTCTCTTTACTTACCAGTACACATTGTGAAGCTATTGCATGCCTGATTAATCTTCTGTCTTCACAACCTGACTGTATGATCTGTTTAGCTTCATAACTTCTTCCAACCTGATCCTCATTACTCTGAAGCTATTTGTCTCTGTGCTTCCACTGTACTGTATATTTGACTATGGCTTGTGTTGTGTAATCTACCTTCCGCTACATAGTGATAGGCTTCAAGTCTGTTTGTCTTCATAACTTCCACGTTTTGAAGACTTTCTTAAAAATCGCCTATTCACCCCCCCTCTAGTCGATATAACGCACTTTCAGTCACCACGGTGCTCCTGGGTTCGGGATCTTCTACGTGGAGGAGCGGTGCGTCGTCACAGAGCTTTTGGACACGGGGAAGGGGCGAGAGGACCACGGTGCTCACGGTGGCAGCGAACGGCGGCGACGGACCCGTTCAGGCGTGCTACAGAGAGAGAGCAGGGGAAGGGAGAGTGAGCTGCGAGAGAGGGAGAGGAGAGAGGGGCTTCAAGGCGTCTCCAGGCGCGGGATTGGGTCAACGGGGAGCGCGACACGGCGAAGCAGGAGGTGGCGCGGCCGGTTGCGTGCGCTGGCTGCCAGTGGGCATAAGGTTGAAGACAACCTTGCCCCTGGTGGGCTGGGCCACTGCTGGGCCGTGGTGGGGCGCCAGGTAAGTCAGGTAAGAAGCCCAGGTAGGTTTTCTCCTGTTTTGTTTTCTTTTCTATTTTCTGACATTTGTTTTGTAACTAAAAGAAATGTTGAATCATTTCCATAAATGCTGAAAATAATTGTGGCATCTAGATATAATATTCTAGAGGCCCTCACCAATTCCCAACATTTTTGGAGCTATTAAAAATATTTATATAATTTAAACAGCTCCAATTCAAATATTTATGCATTCATTCAAAAATCCAAAATGAGTAGAAAAAATGTGCATCACCTCTGGTTGTTGTTCCCAACATTTTCCAAAGACCATGAACATTTTTGAGAAGCATTTTGGGTTCATTGAAATTCCACTTTTAGTTTGAACCTATTTGAATTGCTTTGGTGCTAGGGTTTGCAACTTCCCCATTTCAATTTTATTTGAAAAATTAAACATGATGCACAAGCAAGCCTAGGACCATACCAGAACTAGGGATGTGACAGCTGAACTCTGCGCCGCCGCCTTCGGAGTTCACGGGGCGGACTGGGGAAGCCGGCGGCGAGAACCCTGTCCTGGAGAGGGAAGGCAGCGACTCCTCCACACTAGACGTGATCGTTCCGCCGCCACCTCTGCCGCTGTCTGGGAGCACGCCGCCGCCGTCTGGGAGCGTGCAAGGCGAACAGCCGACAGTCCCGCCGGTGCCGCCGACCGAAGACGTGGCCGTGGCGAGGCTACTCCTTCAAGTCGGCTCGCCAACGGGCCGCCGTCTTGAGAAGGCGACTTCGGCGCCACGCCCCCTGGAGACCGGCACCGCCAGCTCGGCGATCCCAGACGCCGAAGCGACGAGCGCCGCGCCCATTGGGTGGGTGCGAGGAGGCGGCACGGAGCCGCTGAACTAGGCGCTTCTGGACGTCCAGACGAAGCTGCGAGCTGAGGGCGACGCGATCCAGAATTGCACCAAGGCGTACCTGGCGTCGCGAGCAGCCGTCCGGGTATGCTTTCTCTTTGGTCCTTTTTTTCTTGTTTTTGTTCCTCTCTGTGGGGGCGCGCCAGCGCACCCATTGGGTGTAGTCCCCGAGTTTTGGGTCGGCTGCTAAGCAGGCGGCCCGAAACTCCTATTGGTGAGTTCCGGGTACTTACTTTTTTCTGAAATATTTTGTCGCAGGACTATCACAACCTCCGCGTTACTGCCTTCAACCGCAACGTTGAAGAGCTGGGCAAGCGGACCGCCGACTTGTCGCAGAGCCAAAGTGAGTTCTTTTCCTTCTTCGCGGGGGCGCGCTGGCGCACCAGCGGGCCGTAGTCCCCGAGATTCGGGCCGACTGCTGAGCAGTCGGGCCGGATCTCCCTGGTGACCTTCTTTTCTGATGACTTAACACCTTCTTTCTTCCTTCTCTTCAGAAGCCAATGCTATTCTTCAACAGCAGCTGAGCGAAGCCAACTCCACGTTGTGCGCCAAGGGGGAGGAGTGCAGCACGCTCACCACAGAGCACGATCTGCTGGCCACTCAATTGGCGGAGCAGAGGGAGCTACTTGCGAAGACGCAGAAGGAGGCAGAAGAGGCGGAGACCGCCCTCCTGGCAGAGTTCGCGAGCGAGCGCTCCTCCTGGACTGACAGAGAGGCAATGCTGGCCTCTGGCTTCCATGATATTGAAGACATTGTTAATGGTGAGTTTCTTTACTTTCTTTCTTCGAGCTGCCGATTATAAATCATGTTGATTCCTGGTTTTTGACTTGTTTCTTTGTTTCTTCCATCTTGGCAGACTTCTTCTCTGGGCACTCGCAGGCCGCCATCCAAGCCATCGAGGCTGGCCGCGAAGGTCGGAGGGCGGAAGGTGCAGAGATCGCCGCCGACGCCCCCCGAAGCCTTGATGAGCATATCCTAAGCATCGAGGCTCAACTTCGGCCGACTCATTGGATGCTGCGCCGGCTTCAACGTGTCGGCGCCCAAGCGATTGTCGCCCTGTGGCTGGACATGTAGGCTCCACACACCCCCAGCCTGACTACCGACTGGCTTGAGGTCATGGCTGGTCATCTTGAGGCCTGGAAGGGTTCCTCGGCCCGAGCTGGAGCGCGCCGGGCCTTGGAGTTCATCAAGGTGTGGTATCCGGGGCTGGATCTAGACCGGCTGGCCAGACTCTGGTCAGAGGCCCAGCCGGAGCTGGCAGCCGCGGAAGACGCCCTCGTCAGGCATGCCACAGCGATCGCCGAGTACACCGACACCAACGTCTTCGTCCCCGAGCGGTCTTTAGATGGCGAGGAGGTACTGCCGGAGTGGTTTGGGATGAACCCAGACTACGGCGAGGACTTGGCAGAGGTGATCGGCTCCAGCGTCGACCACCCCAACGCCTGACGCTGCCGCCTCCTCCGACCCTCCGAATCCGTCTGCCGCATCTTAGGCTGCCGCCTTATCTTTATTTTATCTGCTTTAGTAATCTTGAAGAACTTGTTAATTCCCACAATTCCACCCGCGGGGTGTATTTTGAACTTCTGCTCGAAGATTCGGCCAAGGGCCTATGCTATGTAAATATTTATCCAAGTTCTATCTTTTCTTGCTCATTGCTCTTTTGGCTTTTTTCCTTTGCCGCTTTCCCTTAGTTGCCTGTTTTGCCAGTCGGACAGCCGCTCTACGGACTGCCGTTGGATCAAATGCTTGGCTACTTTGGGAAGGCAAGTACTTAGCCGTTTAGAGTTTTTTTATCAAGTTGGATAGAAGGCGGTGATCCGACTGGTTAATAGTCGGTTTGTGAAAAGGAAGGCTGGAAGCCGGCTTAAGCTATGTTGTATGCTTTGAGTCCTTAGCCATTTTTCATGCGAACACCCATTCTACCTTACCCCTGAACACCGTACAGTCGCTCTGCGAGCTGCGGCCTCTGACAGGAGACGGCTTAGGCGTCACACACTACTCGTCCGACTGCAGGAAGCATTTCATAGTGCAAGGCGGCAAGTCCCCGGGCCGACCTATCGAGCCCGGTGCCAAGCGGCATAACAAAGAGTAACACACTTGTAGGCATAACTTTTATCATATAGACAAAAGAGGGCAGTCCCCGAGCTCATCTCGGGGGGCCCGAAGTCTTGGTACTTTAATACAAAAGGTAGCGTGGTACATACTACATCAACTATAAAATCTTCGGAGGAGATTTGCATTCCATGGCCACTCTGTCTCTTTGCCGGAGTCGTCCCTCTTGCGTGCTCGGGGCTTCTGAGCGTCAATCAGGTAGTAGGAGTCATTGCCCAGCACTTTGCTGATGATGAAAGGGCCTTCCCAAGGTGCCGACAGCTTGTGCTGGCCCGCTGTTCGCTGGATCAGCCGGAGCACAAGGTCGCCTTATTGGAAAGATCTTGGCTTGACCTTCCTGTTGTAGTATGGGCGCAGGCTCTGCTAGTAGATGCTGGACCGGCTGAGTGCCAATAGCCGGCCCTCTTCCAGCAGATTGACGCCGTCTTGACGTGCTTCTTCTGCTTCCTCCTCGGTGTACATGGTGACTCGCGGGGAGTCGAACTCTATGTTCGTTGGGATGACGGCTTCGGCACCATAGACGAGGAAGAAAGGTGTGAAGCCGGTTGACTTGTTTGGAGTCGTGCGCAGACTCCAGAGGACGGCTGGCAACTCATCGAGCTAGCAGCCAGCCGAGCGCTCCAGAGGCTCGACCAGCCGGGGCTTGATGCCGGACAGGATGAGGCCGTTTGCTCGCTCCACCTGGCCGTTTGATTGTGGATGGGCGACGGACGCTAGGTCCAGTCGGATGCCCTGTGTTGCACAAAAATGAGCCAAGGCGCCTTTGGCAAAATTTGTGCCGTTGTCGGTGATGATGATGTGTGGTATGCCGTATCGAATTGTGATATCGGAGATGAAAGTCATGGCAGTCGGACCGTTCAGTTTCTTGATTGGCTTCGCTTCTATCCACTTGGTGAACTTGTCCACTGAGACAAGTGAGTTAAGCCACCTCGTGCCGTCTTGAATGGTCCCACCATGTCTAGGCCCCATGGGAAAGGCTAGGCAATGGGGATGGTCTTGAGTGCAGAAGCCGGCTGGTGTGGCTTGGAGCCGAACTTCTGGCACCCTTTGCATTTTTGGACCAATTCCACACCAGCGCCGCTGTGCCTGACCAGCTCTCTGTTGACTATGGTGTAGGCTGCCGCTCGGCGTTGTACTTGCCGAGCTAAGGTCTCATCAGTCGGCAGCTGTTTGCTCACCAGGAAATTTGAGGATGGGCTGGGCCCGTGAGGGTGCTGCTATTTCCTCGACTGCCAGAACTGCGACTTGGACGAGGACGGCTGGGCTGGGAGGCGGCGGGTTGGAGTCAACAACCGCTTGCTGGGTTAATGAAGTCCCCAGGCCGACTAGCGCGGCTCTTGGGCCGAGTTCTGGAGTCTTCGAGCCCGCCGCCGCAGTCCCTGGGCCGGCTTCGACTGTGGCGGCTTTGGAGCCATCTGCCAAAATCCTTGTACTGTCTGCTGGGGCTCTGGAGTCGGATCCGACTTCTTCGGGAGGAGCCGGCACGAAGATGGATTCTGATTCTGGTGAAGGCTTGACAGACGGCTTGAGGAGGCACTGAAGGGCGACGCCGAATGGTATTGCTTGGCGGGTAGAGCCGATTCGTGCCAAGGCGTCTGCTTGGTCGTTGTCGTTTCTTGGCACATGAAGGAACTCGCACCCCTCCAAATATCCACTGAGTTGCTGCACGAGGAAACGGTAACTCGCCATGTTTGCATCTTTGGCGTCCCAGTCGCCAGATGACTGTTGGACCACTAAGTCTGAGTTGCCATAACACAGGATCCGGTGAATGCCAAGCTCTTTGGCAAGCCGGAGCCCGTGAATGAGCGCCTCGTACTCGGCGACGTTGTTGGAGGCGGCAAAATGGATTTGCAGTGCGTCTTTGAGTTTGTCGCCTTTAGGGCAAGTGAGGACGACGCCGGCTCCCAAGCCGGTGCGCATCTTAAAGTCATCGAAATGCATCCGCCAATGGGTGGAGTCGGGCGCTGGAGGTAGGTACTGGGTCTCAGCCCAGTCGACGAGAAAGTCGGCCAGTGCTTGTGACTTGATGGCGATGCGGGGCTGGTAGTGGACGGTGTAGGGAGCCAGCTCTATGGCCCACTTGGCCACTCGGCCAGAAGCATCTCGGCTTCCGATGATCTCGGCAAGTGGGGCCGTGCAGACCATAGTGATTGGATGCTCTTGAAAGTAAGGCTTCAATTTCTTGGTGGTGAAGTGCACGCCATGGCACATCTTCTGGTAGTGGGGATAGCTTTGCTTGGAGGCCGACAGTACTTCGCTCAAGTAATATACTGGTCTCTAGACAGGTAATGCCTTGCCTTCCTCCTTGCGTTCCACTACAATGACTGTGCTGACTACCCGGCTGGTGGCGGCGATGTACAGGAGCATAGGTTCCTTAGGAGTCGGAGCAGCCAGAACGGGTGGAGTAGTCAGCATCTTCTTCAACTGGAGAAAAGCTTCGTCCGCCTTGTGGTTCCACTCGAAAAAAGTGGTCTTCTTCATGAGTTGGTATAAGGGGAGAGCTTTCTCGCCCAGCCGACTGATGAATCGGCTAATGGACGCCAAGTAGTCGGTGAACTTTTGCACGTCCAGCAGTCGGCTGGGTACCTCCATCCTATCAATGGCCTTGATCTTTACAGGGTTGCACTCTATGCCGCGTTCAGAGACCAGGAAATGAAGGAGTTGGTCGGATGGTACTCCGAAGACGCGCTTCTCAGGGTTGAGCTTGATCTAGAATCGGCGCATGTTCTCAAAGGTCTCCTTGAGGTCTTCCAGCAGTGTTCCGCGCTTTTCCGTCTTCACCACCACATCGTCCACGTAGACGTGGGCGTTTCTCCCGAGTTGCTTGAGGAGGCACTTCTGCATGCAACGCTGAAAGGTGGCGCCGGCATTCCTCAATCCAAACGTCATGGTGAGGTAGTAGAAGGCCCCAAATGGCGTGATGAAGGCGGTCTTCAGTCTGTCAACCGGGTTTAGCTTGATCTGGTGATATCCTGAATATGCATCCAAAAAGCTCAACAGCTCGCATCCGGCTGTGGAGTCTATCACCTGATCAATTCTTGGCAGAGCAAACGGGTCCTTGGGGCAGGCTTTGTTGTGGCTCGTGTAGTCAATACACATTCGCCACTGCTTGTTCTTTAGTACCAGGACCGGATTGGCTAGCCATTCTGGGATGAATACTTCCATAATGAAGCCGGCCGCTAGGAGCCGGGCTATTTCTTCTCCGACAACTCTTCTCTTCTCTTCTGATAGGCGGCGGAGGGGCTGCCTTACCGGCTTTGCATCAGATCGGACATGTAGCTTGTGCTCGGCGAATTCCGTCGGTACACTTGGCATGTCTTTGGGGGACCATGCGAAGATGTCCCAATTCTCACGGAGGAAATCGACGAGTTCGCCTTCCTATTTACTGTCGATGTTTGCGCCTGCGACAGCGTACCTCTCTGGGTGCTCCGGATCCAAGGGTATCTTCTTTGTCTCCTTGGCCGGCTTGAACGAACCCTCAGCCTCCGACTCCTTTGAGTTGGGCGACACCTCTGGCTGCTTGCCGGCCATCACCACAACCCGTTCCAGGAGCCGCTTCTCGGCTGCGATCACCAGGGACTCGGCTAGCCTACTGCTCTCAGTCGCACAGGCAGACGACTTCCAGTAGTCGCCGGCTACAGTCAGAATTCCCCTGGAGCTGGGCATCTTCATTTTGAGGTAGGCGTAGTGGGGGACCGCCATGAACTTGGCCAAGGCGGGTCGGCCCAGTAGTGCATGGTATGGGCTCTCAAGGTCCACCACCTCAAACCAAACTGACTCTCGGCGGAAGTGATCTTTGTCTTCGAAGAGGACGTCCATCAGGATCTTGCCGATTGGTGAGCAGGAAAGCCCAGGAACAATGCCATGGAACACAGTCCGGCTGTTCTGAAGCTGTCTTTGCTTGATTCCTAATTTCTCCATGGTGTCCCTGTACAGGATGTTAATGCTGCTGCCTCCGTCTATCAGGACTCGTGAGAAACGAGTAGCTCGTCTATCCATGGCAAAGGTGGCATCCAAGACCAAGGCATAAGATCCCGGACTCGGCATTACTTCTGGGTGATCACCCTGCTCCAGCTGATAGGCTTTTCGGACCAGTGCATGAACTCTAGCGTCTCTGATGCTACTGCATTCACCTCTTGTCGCTGCAGCCGCCTGCTGCATCGATCATCAGCCATACTGGTAAACACCACGTAGGCTCCGTGTTCCTCGGGGTATTCATCTTGTACTGCGCCGACTGGCCTGACAGCCGGCTGCTGGGGCGGAGGCGGAGGCGGCTGCCCAGTAGGCGGGGGAGGTAGGAGGCCGTCTCCCTTGGCGATCCTGGTGAGCCAGTGGCACTTCCGGGTGGTGTGATTTGACGGCTTCGCGCCGCTATGGAACTTGCAAGGTCCATCCAGGGTTTGCTCGTATGAGAAGGCCGACAACCAGTTGGGCTTGCCACCTTTCTATCGCTTGGGTGGAGACTGTCCATCCGGCTGCTGGTCTTCAACTGTTGCGACCTGCCGGCTGCTGGAAGCCGACTGCGGGGCCTTGCGCTTGTGGTCGCTCTGCTGTTGCCACCGACTGGCATCCCCCGCCAGAGTTCTTGGAGCTTGAGGGGCCACTTTACCAGTTGCGCTAACTTGAATCTCCGCCTTCATGGAGGAGTCGGCCGTGGTGTATTTGTCTACTATGATCAGCAGCTCGTCAAGGGTTTCTGGCTCGTCGCAGAGGAGCTTGTGCTTGAGGAGGGTGACTTCTCTGCACCCGGCGGTGAAGTACTCGATAGCCTGCACCTTGTGCACACCCTCGCAGGAGTTCTGAAGCTCGGCCCAATGCGTGAGGTAGTCGCGAGTCGACTCGTCAGGACCTTGCATGCACAAGGAGAGCTGACGAGGTTTGGGAGGATGCTTGTACATGCTGATGAAGTTGCGGACGAATGCTTCGGTGAAGTCAACCCAGCTGTTGATGCTGCGGGGCTTCAGGCTATTCAGCCATGTCCGGGCCATGCCCTGGAGCATGAGCGGAACGTACTTTACGGCGACACGCTTGTTGCCGTTCGCTATGCTGACAGCCGTGGAGTAGTCGACTAGCCAGTCTTCCAGCTTCATGGAGCCGATGTACTTGGGCGTGTCTCTTGGGAGCATGAACCCTTTGGGAAAGGGCCCGTCTTGAATGCGGGGCCCGAAACAAGGCGGACCCAACTCGTCTTCTTCTTCCAACGCCAGGGATCGGTGAAGCCGGTCGATCCGGTGGCGGGCGTTGTTCTCCCCGACTCCCTCTCGGCGGCCAAGGCGGTCGCCAAGAGTCGGATGATCAACAGGCAGCGGGGAGACTCGCCTTTCCTTGCGAGGAGGAGGAGGCGGGCAGTCGTCCTGTCGTTCCACTGCTCTAGGGCGGCCGTCTCGGTCGCGCTCTATGGTAATGTGAGTCTAACTATGGCTGACAGTCGGATCTTTGTCCTTTCTTCCTCGGGCGCCGCCAGTCGGTGTTCGAGACGTCGCGCCTTGGTCTCATCGAAGGTCGTCGTTGTGCCGCTGCGGCAGCTCTGTGCGGCAGCCGGCCTCGTTCTGCGCGGCAGCCGCGTCGAGGAGCCGCTGGACTCACTCCATCATCAGTTGGCGCTCTTCGCCCTCGAAATTGTCCAGCTCATCCGCCGCCGCCTGGGCGGCTTGAATGTTCTCCGCAGGTGTAGCGTACACAGGGCGTCTTGCCCCGAACAGGTCGGCCATGGCTATGCCGCGCTGCTGGACCGTGCCAAGGCGGCTGGGCCCAGCTGGGGCTGGCGAGCCACCAACAGCGTGATCCATCTCTCGCTGGTAGGCTTCTGACAAGTGTGTCATGCTAGCCAGCTTCTTCGCGCCTTCGACGAGCTGGAGGCGGCGCGCCTCCAACGTCTTCGCGTCAGCGTCTTCCGGAATGGGCGCAGTCAGGTCTTGCAGCGCCGCGCCAAGCGGGTCATGCGCTCCTCCGCCGGAGGGCTCGCCATGACTAATGACGAGAACCTCGGTGACGGTGCTTCCGTCGCTCTCCGCGCGAGGGAGAGGCTCGTCGTAGACCACCACGTTAGTGGGGAACGCGTCGAGCGACGCGCTGCCGGAGTCGACCAGCATCGGGTCAGTGGAGCCTACAGACTCCAAGTCCACGGCAAGCTCGCCGGCGACGTGGAGCTGGTCGAGGAGGCCCGCGAGGAGGTTCTCGGGGCCGCCCGTGCCTGCATCGGATGCAGGTTCGACGGAGGTGCGAACCTTGCCGACAAGTTCGGCGAGGCGGCTAGCTGTGCAAGCGATCTCAACGCCGTGCAGCGCGTCAGCGCAAACTCTGTCTGGCGTGCCTGGCTGGCTGCACTCGCCAGGGAGGAAAAGGGTTCCCGTCCAGAACAGGTCTCCGGATGATGGTGCACCAGGCCCCACGGTGGGCGCCAAATGTCGGGGGTTGGGTGCGACATATGCCAAAGGATGGCTTATCATGGTGGGGGCGAGTAGAACGTCGCCGGTGCCTAGAAACGGGATGAGGCGTAGACATGCACGCCGGCGAATCTTACCCAGCTTCAGGGCTCTCCGGGGAGATAATACCCCTACTGCTGCTCTGCGTGGTCTCCGCATGATCACTATGGCAAAATGTTTACATGATTGCTCCTTGAGCTGTTTTCTGGAGGTAGGAGAGGGCAAGGCTAGCTCTCTCCCTCCTATATGATCTGGTCTAGGGCTAATGGATTCCAACGCCTTGCATGGGTGCCCTGGGGGGTTTATATAGGCCTACCCCATGGGCACAATGGTAATCTGGCTGGACACGGGCCCAGCCATCAGTGTCTCCAGCCTCCATCTTCTCCGTCGATTGCTGGGGCCCGCCGACTGGCTAGGTACGGAGCCGACAGGCCGCGTCCGCCGTGGGCGGGTCTTGCCGACTGCTGATTACTGTAGCTGTGCTTCTGATGACGCGGGCTTGGTCATGGAGTCGTGGCAACAGCCCCGCCGCCTGGCGGGCGATCACTATTGCCACTCACCGTCACATCTGATTAATGGCGCGTGGGCCCCGGGGGAGGATCTGGCCGACTCTCAGGGGCCGACTCCCAACGGGTCCGACTGGGGGTGCACTTGTCGTCTCCTGAGGTCCCACTGGCTGGTGGGACCCGCCACCCCAGGGTCGTACAGACAAGTCGTCGTGGGCACAGGATTCGGTCCTTTGGTGCTGATGTCAGGGTCGGCATGGCAATAGTGCCACGCCGCACGGAGATCTTCCCGGGTACGGCGTGCTGTAGCCATGCCTGCCCCTGGTAAGGGGTGGGAGTAGGCTTGACTGTAGCCACTCCCCGTCCCGTCCCTCTTGATGAGGGCATGGGGTTTGTTGGAGTCGCGGGCTGACTCCCCAAAGCCGGCTTCTCTGGAAGTTGCCAGCCAGGAGTCGGCTTATCCTGAAGTCGTCCCCGCCACTCGGCCGCGAGTGGGCAGTCGGCTGCCTTGCCGCCGACTTCTCAGAATGCGGCTCTTCGTCCTGTGGTCTTGAGGGGCGCAACCTGCCCCGAGGTCCTGAAAGGTTCTGGGGCTCGAGTTAGCCTACCCGTGGCCCATTACTCCGACACCATGCCCCTTTGGAACCTCCCTCCCCCACAGATATCTGTAAATTGCCTTCAAAACATCGTCGTCCAGACTCAACAGGAAGAAGACCACATATCCCCTTCGCTTCTTGTCCAGCTCTGCCGCTCTCTTCTTGCTCCCTCCGGTGGCCGCCTCCTACGCGGCATTCGCCTGCTTCCCTTTTGGGGCGGCAGCCTTCTTCCCCATCTCTTCATCCTGCGGCAGGGAGGAGGGGTAGCTGGAAAGGAATAAGTGGCGAATGCGGACGAGGAAGAAGGGCAGTCGTTTGGCTTGCCGAAGAAGATGGTGGACAGTGAAGCGGACGATGAATGAGCAATGCCCCTTCGCGTTTTTCTCTCTTAAGAGAAAAATATGGGGGGGAAGGCGCGACTCTTCAGAAGTTACCGTTTTACATTAACAGTTGCAATCCCACGACCCCATGACCCGCGGCAATTACGCTAAGTGGATGTTGGATTGACTGGTCATCATGGCAAACCTATACACGCGCAGTATTCTCCTGCCATGTGCCCATGCACTATTTCGGGCCTAACCCAATGTGCCCAGCGACACGTATGGCTCAGGCCCCGGGGCTTCTATTCGGGTACACAAACAGGGGTGTAAGTTTTCCCCTGACTTGTGCACGGACAGCAAACCTCCGACCTGGCAACTCTCAACATCCAAAACAAGATCAAGTTGAAGAGATGGCTCTTTGAGAAATTAGAGGGCCGATCAAGAAGACCAGGTCAAGCCAAAGGAAGCAAGACACCACCAAGGGAAAGCCTCCCTTGCCGGGCAGGCAAGCCTGGCGAGGTCGAGGTTACTCCAAAGACAAGTCTCGAGACTGCCCCGACATGCTTGCAGGGGATGCCAAGGGTGGACCACACCGCCAGGGCTCCACCGCTCCTCCTCACAGCGACACAAGTCATCGATCAGTGTGGTGTCAAGCCCCCAAGTGACTAAGTGGTTGTTTCTTGACACATGGCAGCTACTTCCGAAGGAAATCGCCTCCAAATGACACCCGTCCAGAGATGTGTCGAACAGACAAACAAGAAGGTGGCCACACAGCCTGGCAAGGCCTGCCGGGCACGCCATGATGTGACACTAAGCGGTGCATTTAATGTGCTCTGCCCTATCTGCAGAGTTAGGTATGATAGCACTGTTTGCTATCTAATTAGTACAATGACTGGTTTGCCATTGTGGTGACCCCTTGATCTATAAAAGGAGGGCCATGGCAACCATAGAAAGGATTCGAACCCTTGTACACTCATACACGCGTAGATGCCCTCGCGCCGAGGCAACCCTGTCGGGCTAGAGCAATGCATCTCCACCACGGTCGTCTCATCAATCCACCAAAGCAGGAGAAGGGTTTTATGCCTCGCAGCGGCCTGAACCTGGGTAAAACTGCCCGTGTGAACTCTGCTGTGTTGTGCTATATTCTTCGCTCTTTATGCAATGTGCTCATCCCCCCTGTCGAACCATAAGGGGCTGATGGCCACATAGGTGGCCATGGTTTCCCACGACAGTCACCGACACCATCCCACATCAATGGTGTTCTGCATCTTCTTCTATATAGAGCCTCAAAAGGGGCCATCTTCAAACTGGTCTGGTCACTATTGTTGTATGAGTACTCTACGTAAGGTAAATTATCATCCCAGATAGATCCATAATCTAGCGCACAAGCTCTCAACATGTCCTCCAGAATCTGGTTTACTCTTTCGGTTTGCCCATCTATTTTTAGATGAAAAGATGTATTGAGTTCCAGCCTAGTACCCAAAGTTTCTTGTAACCGATTCCAACACTGTGAGGTAAATTGTGTTCCTCTATCTGATATGATGGTTGCTACTTCTTGAGCTTGCATTGATTTTTCCCTTGAAGAGGAAAGGGTGATGCAGCAAAGTAGGGATAAGTATTTCCCTGAGTACATAACCAAGGTATCAATCTAGTAGGAGGAACACACAAGTCCCCAATGGATGCACCTGTACAAACTAACAAACACTTGCACACAACGCGAAAAAGGGATTGTCAATCCCTTCACGGTCACTAGCAAGAGTCAGATCTGATAGAGATATGTACAAAAGATAAGTAAAAGTGTAAAATAAAGTAAAGATAAATAAATTGCAACAAGGTATTTTTGGTTTTATAGATCTGAAAATAATATGGTAAAAATAGACCCGGGGGGCATAGGTTTCACTAGAGGCTTCTCTCTTGAAAGAAACATATGGTGGGTAAACAAATTACTATTGAGCAACTGATAGAAAAGCACATAGTTATGATGATATCTAAGGCAATGATTATGAATATAGGCATCACGTCCGTGACAACTAGATCGACTCCTGGCTGCATCTAGTACTATTACTCCACACATCGACCGTTGTCCAGCATGCATCTAGTGTATTAAGTTAACAAAAATGGAGTAATGCCTTAAGCAAGATAACATGGTGTAGAGGGATTGATCCAAGAAATATGGTAAAACCCCCATCCTTTTATCCTTAATGGCAACAATACAAATACATGCCTCGCTACTCCTACTTTCACTGGGTGAGGACACTGCAAGATTGAACCCATCACAAAGCACCTCTCCCATTGCAAGATATATCAATCTAGTTGGCCAAACCAAATCAATAGATTAGAGGGAAATACAAAGCTATCGTAATCATGCATCAAAGAGTTCAAAGAAGACTCAAATAATATTCTTAGATAATATGATCATAAACACACAATTCATCAGATCTCAACAAACACACCGCAAAAGAAGATTACATCGAATAGATCTCCAAGACCATCCAGGAGAACATTGTATTGAAGATCAAAGAGAGAGAAGAAGTCATCTAGATACTAGCTATGGACCCGTAGGTCTATGGTAAATGACTCACACATCATCGGAAGGGCGGCAAGGTTGGTGTAGAGGCCCTCCGTGATCGAATCCCCCTCCGGCAAAGTGCAAAAAAAGGCCCCAAGATGGGATATCACAAGAATAGAAGCTTGCGGAGGCAGGAAAGTATTTTTGGTGTGCCCTCTGATGTACAGGGAATATTTGGGTATTTATAGAGATGTAATTAGGGTTAGGGGAGTCCCAAGGGGCCCACAAGCCTGGGGGGCACCCCCCTGGGGCGCGTCCTGCGAGCTTGTGGCCCGATCGTGGCTCCTCTGGCCTCCTCTCAAAGCTTTGTTGTTGTCTTCTGGTCCAAGAAAAATCCTCAAAAAGTTCCGTTCTGTTTGGACTCTATTTGGTATTGATTTTTTGTAGAAGACAAAAACAAGGAAAAACAACAACTCACACTGGGCACTAGGTTAATAGGTTAGTCCCGAAAATGATATTGATACATCTCCAATGTATCTATAATTTTTGATTGCTCCATGCTATATTATCTACTATTTTGGATGTTTATGGGCTTTATTATATACTTTTATATCATTTTTGGGACTAACCTATTAACCCAGAGCCAGTGCCAGTTTCTGGTTTTACCTTGTTTTAGGGTTTCGAAGAAAAGGAAAATCAAACGGAGTCCAATTGACATGAAACTTCACGGAACTCATTTTTGGAAGGAAAGAAGCCCAGAAGACTTGAAGTGCATGTAAGGGAAGCTTCGAGGAGGCCACAAGGTAGGGGGCGCCCACCCCCCTAGGGCGCGCCCTCCACCCCCGTGGGCCCCTCCTGGCCCCCTGGCGTACTTCTTCTGCCTATATATCTCCATATACCCTAAAAACATCCAAGAACACAATAGATCGGGAGTTTCGCCGCCAAAAGCCTCCGTAGCCACCGAAAGCCAATCTAGACCCGTTTCGGCACCCTGCCGGAGGGGGAATCCCTCTCCGGTGGCCATCTTCATCATCCCGGTGCTCTCCATGACGAGGAGGGAGTAGTTCTCCCTCGGGGCTGAGGGTATGTACCAGTAGCTATGTGTTTGATCTCTCTCTCTCTCTCTCTCTCTCGTGTTCTTGATTTGGCACGATCTTGATATATCGCGAGCTTTGCTATTATAGTTGGATCTTATGTTTCTCCTCCCCCTCTACTCTCTTGTAATGGATTGAGTTTCACCTTTGAAGTTATCTTATCGGATTGAGTCTTTAAAGATTTGAGAACACTTGATGTATGTCTTGCCGTGTGTATCTGTGGTGACAATGGGATACCACGTGATTCACTTGATGTATGTTATGGTGATCAACTTGCGGGTTCCGCCCATGAACCTAGGCATAGGGGTTGGCACACGTTTTCGTCGTGATTCTCCGGTAGAAACTTCGGGGCACTCTGAGGTTCTATGTGTTGGTTGAATAGATGAATCTGAGATTGTGTGATGCATATCATATAATCATACCCATGGATACTTGAGGTGACATTGGAGTATCTAGGTGACATTAGGGTTTTGGTTGATTTGTGTCTTAAGGTGTTATTCTAGTACAAACTCTAGGGCTGTTTGTGACACTTATAGGAACAGCCCAATGGATTGAATGGAAAGAATAACTTTGAGGAGGTTTCATACGCTACCATAATCTATTCGTTCATTCTCCGCTATTAGTGACTTTGGAGTGACTCTGTGTTGCATGTTGAGGGATAGTTATGTGATCCAATTATGATATTATTGTTGAGGGAACTTCCACTAGCGGAAGTATGAACCCTAGGCCTTGATTCAACGCATTGCAATACCGTTTACGCTCACTTTTATCATTAGTTACCTTGCTGTTTTTATAATTTCAGATTACAAAAACCTTTATCTACATTCCATATACCACTTGTATCACCATCTCTTCGCAGAACTAGTGCACCTATACAATTTACCATTGTATTGGGTGTGTTGGGGACACAAGAGACTCTTTGTTATTTGGTTGCAGGGTTGCTTGAGAGAGACCATCTTCATCCTATGCCTCCTACAGATTGATAAACCTTAGGTCATCCACTTGTGGGAAATTTGCTACTGTCCTACAAACCTCTGCACTTGGAGGCCCAACAACGTCTATAAGAAGAAGGTTGTGTAGTAGACATCAAGCTCTTTTCTGGCGCCGTTGCCGGGGAGGTGAGTGCTTGAAGGTATATCTTTAGATCTTGTAATCGAGTCTTTTAGTTTCTTGTTTTATCACTAGTTTAGTTTATAAAAAGAAAACTATAAAAAAATGTAATTGAGTTTGTCTCATACGCTTCACCTTTTTAATATCTTTCGTGGGTATGATGGAAAGGATAACTGTGCTCTAGTGCTAGAAGAAGAAATCTATAAAATGTTTGGCACTAAATATTTGAATCATGGGAATGAATGCAATGTTTTTAGTACGAATTACTTGAATATCCATGATGATAATGATATGCAAAGCCACAAGCTTGGGGAAGCTATGTTTGATGAAGATGATATTTTTTGTCCCCCAAGTTTTGATGAGCAAATTTATTATGATGAAAGCATGCCTCCTATCTATGATGATTATTGTGATGACAAGTATGCTTTAAATAATAATGATAACCACGAAACTTGTCATATTGATCTTAATTTTCAATCACATGATAGTTATTTTGTTGAGTTAGCTCCCACCATTATTCATGAGTAGAATTTTGCTTATGTGGAGAGTAGTAAATTTTCTATGCTTGTAGATCATGAAAAGAATGCTTTAGGTGCTGGTTATATTGTTTAATTCATTCATGATGCTACTGAAAATTATTATGAGGGAGGAATATATTCTTGTAGCAATTGCAATAATATCAAGTTTCCTCCCTATGTGCTTAAAATTTTGAAGTTATGCTTGTTTTACCTTCCTATGCAAGTTGATTCTTGTCCCCACAAGTTGTTTGCTCACAAAATCCCTATGCATAGGAAGTGGGTTAGACTTAAATTTTCTATTCATATTCTTCATGATGCTCTCTTTATGTTTCAATTCTTATCCTTTATGTGAGCATCATTGAAATCATCATGTCTAGCTAGGGGCGTTAAACGGTAGCGCTTGTTGGGAGGCAACCCAATTTTATTTTTATTCCTTGATTTTTGTTCCTGTTTAGTAATAAATAATTCATATAGCCTCTGTTTATATGTGGTTTTATGCTTTTAATTAGTGTTTGTGCCAAGTAGAACCGTTGGGAAGACTTGGGGAAAGTCTTGTTGATCATGCTGTAAAAAACAGAAACTTTAGCGCTCACGAGAATTGCTGCCATTTTTATTTGGAGAGTGATATTTAGTTAATTATTTTTTCAGATGATTAATAGATAAATTCCTCAGGTCAAGCAATTTATTTGAGAATTTTATGAGTTCCACAAGTATATGTTTGATCCATATTACTACAGACTGTTCTGTTTTTGACAGATTCTGTTTTTCATGTGTTGTTTACTTATTTTGATGAATCTATGGCTAGTAAAATAGTTTATAAAAAGTTGGAATACTGAAGGTTTAACACCAATATAAATAAATAATGAGTTCATTACAGTACCTTGAAGTGGTGATTTATTTTCTTATATTAACGGAGCTTACGAGTTTTCTGTTAAGTTTTGTGTTGTGAAGTTTTCAAGTTTTGGGTAAGGATTCGATGGACTATGGAATAAGGAGTGGAAAGAGCCTAAGATTGGGGATGCTCAAGGCACCCCAAGGTAATATTCAAGGATAGACAAGAGCCTAAGCTTGGGGATGCCCCGAAAGGCATCCCCTCTTTCGTCTTCGTTCATCGATAACTTTACTTGGAGCTATATTTTTATTCACCACATGATATGTGTTTTGCTTGGATCGTCAATTTATTTTGTTAGGATTTTCTTGCTGTTATTTAGAACAATGTTTTGCATCTTTTATTTCAATAAAAGTGGCATTGATAGCATTTACTATGCCAACTTTAGAAGTCCACATGTTGCCGTTTGAAAACAGAAAGTTTACCGCTGTTGCAATAATTCCCTAGAAAGTCAGAATGTGATAGAATGTTGAAACCTTTTGCATGTTGAGATCTGATAAATTTACTACAGTGGGAATTTTCTTTCGTAATTTTTGGAGCTAGGGAAGTATGGATGTTGCTGCATTCTTCACAGATGTCCTGTTTAGGCAGATTGCTGTTATGTTTGCATTGTTTGCATATGTTTGCTTCTTTAATGATTCTATTTGAGGATATGACTATTAAATATGCAGAGGCATTTAGTATGCAATGTTGAGTAATATTTTTAGTGATTTGCTACAGTAGAGTATGATAAGGTTTTTGCAGTGGTTTATACTAACTTATCTCACGAGTCCTTGTTGAGTTTTGTGTGGATGAAGCTTTTGAGATTTAGGGAGACCGTGATATGAGAGGAATTAAGGAGACACAAAAGCTCCAGCTTGGGGATGCCAAAGGCATCCCAAGATAATATTTCAATAAGACTCAAGCGTCCAAGCTTGAGGATGCCCCGTTTGGCATCCCACCTTTCTTCTTCAACAACTATCGGTTAATATCGGTTGATCCTAAGTTTTTGCTTCTTCACATGATGTTTGCTATTCTTAGATGTCATTTTATTTTGTTTTGCTTGCTGTTTGAATAAAATACCAAGATATGAAATCCTTAAATGTTAGAGAGTCTTCATATAGTTGCATGATTATTCGACTACTCATTGATCTTCACTTATATCTTTCAGAGTAGTTTGTCTTTTGCTCTAGTACTTCACTTATATCTTTTAGACCATGGTGGTAGTTTTATTTTGAAGAAATAGATGAACTCTCATGCTTCACTTATATTATTTTGAGAGTTTTAAATAGCATGGTAATTTTCTTAAATAATCCTAATATGCTTGGTATACAAGAATAGTAAAGAAAATATTCCTATGAGTGTTTTGAATACTAAGAGAAGTTTGATGCTTGATGATTGTTTTGAGATATGGAGGTAATGATATCAAAGTTGTGCTAGTTGAGTAGTTGTGAAATTGAGAAATACTTGTGTTGAAGTTTGCAAGTCCCGTAGCATGCACGTATGGTAAACGTTGTGTAACAAATTTGAAACATGAGGTGTTATTTGATTGTCTTCCTTATGAGTGGCGGTCGGGGACGAGCGATGGTCTTTTCCTACCAATCTATCCCCCTAGGAGCATGCGAGTAGTGCTGAGGTTTTTGATGACTTGTAGATTTTTGCAATAAGTATGTGAGTTCTTTATGACTAATGTTGAGTCCATGGATTATACACACTCTCACCCTTCCATCCTTGCTAGCCTCTTCGGTACCGTGCATTGCCCTTTCTCACATTGAGAGTTGGTGCAAACTTTGCCAGTACATCCAAACCCCGTGATATGATACGCTCTGTCACACATAAACCTCCTTATATATTCCTCAAAACAACCACCATACGTACCTATTATGGCATTTCCATAGCCATTCCAAGATATATTGCCATGCAACTTTCCATCATTCCGTTCATCACGACACATTCATCGTTGTCATATTGCTTAGCATGATCATGTAGTTGACATAGTATTTGTGGCAAAGCCACCGTGGAAAATTCTTTCATACATGTCACTCTTGGTTCATTGCATATCCCGGTACACCGCCGGAGGCATTCATATAGAGTCATCTTTTGTTCTAGTATCGAGTTGTAATCATTGAGTTGTAAATAAATAGAAGTGTGATGATCATCATTTTCTAGAGCATTGTCCAAAGTGAGGAATATATATATATATATAAGGGAAAGGCCAAAAAAAGAGAAGGCCCCAAAAAAGATAAAGGCCATAAAAAAGAGAAGAGGCCCAAAAGAAAAAATAAAAAATGAGAGAAAATGAGAGAAGGGACAATATTACTATCCTTTGCCACACTTGTGCTTCAAAGTAGCACCTTAATCTTCATGATAGAGAGTCTCTTGTTTTGTCACTTTCATATACTAGTGGGAATTTTTCATTACAGAACTTGGCTTGTATATTCCAACAATGGGCGCCTCCTCAAGTGCCCTAGGTCTTCATGAGCAAGCAAGTTGGATGCACACCCACTAGTTTCTTTTGTTGAGCTTTCATACATTTATAGCTCTAGTGCATCGTTTCATGGCAATCCCTACTCCTTGCATTATCATCAATCGATGGGCATCTCCATAGCTCATTGATTAGCCTCGTTGATGTGAGACTTTCTCCCTTTTTGTCTTCTCCACATAACCCCCCGCATTATATTTCTATTCCACCCATAGTGCTATGTCCATGGCTCGCGCTCATATATTGCGTGAAAGTTTATAAGTTTGAGATTACTAAAGTACGAAACAATTTCTTGGCTTGTCATCGGGGTTGTGCATGATGAGAGCATTCTTGTGTGACGAAAATGGAGCATGACTAAACTATATGATTTTGTAGGGATGAACTTTCTTTGGCCATGTTATTTTGAGAAGACATGATTGCTTAGTTAGTATGCTTGAAGTATTATTATTTTTATGTCAATATGAACTTTTATCTTGAATCTTTCGGATCTGGATATTCATGCCACAATTAAGAAGAATTACATTGAAATTATGCCAAGTAGCACTCCGCATCAAAAATTTTGTTTTTATCATTTACCTACTCGAGGACGAGCAGGAATTAAGCTTGGGGATGCTGATACGTCTCCGACGTATCTATAATTTTTGATTGCTCCATGCTATATTATCTACTGTTTTGGATGTTTATGGGCTTTATTATACACTTTTATATCATTTTTGGGACTAACCTATTAACCCAGAGCCCAGTGCCAATTTCTGTTTTTACCTTGTTTTAGGGTTTCGAAGAAAAGGAAAATCAAACAGAGTCCAATTGACCTGAAACTTCACGGAAATCATTTTTGGAAGGAAAGAAGCCCAGAAGACTTGAAGTGCATGTAAGGGAAGCTTCAAGGAGGCCACGAGGTAGGGGGCGCGCCCACCCCCCTCGGGCGCGCCCTCCACCCCCGTGGGCCCCTCGTGCCCCCCTTGACGTACTTCTTCCGCCTATATATCTCCAATACCCTAAAAACATCCAGGAACACAATAGATCGGGAGTTTCGCCGCCAAAAGCCTCTGTAGCCACTGAAAGCCAATCTAGACCCATTTCGGCACCCTGCCGGAGGGGGAATCCCTCTCCGGTGGACATCTTCATCATCCCGGGGCTCTCCATGATGAGGAGGGAGTAGTTCTCCCTCGGGGCTGAGGGTATGTACCAGTAGCTATGTGTTTGATCTCTCTCTCTCTCTCTCTCTCTCTGTGTGTGTGTCTCGTGTTCTTGATTTGGCACGATCTTGATGTATCGCGAGCTTTGCTATTATAGTTGGATCTTATGTTTCTCCTCCCCCTCTACTCTCTTGTAATGGATTGAGTTTCCCCTTTGAAGTTATCTTATCGGATTGAGTCTTTAAAGATTTGAGAACACTTGATGTATGTCTTGCCGTG
This sequence comes from Triticum monococcum, assembly GCA_034509565.1. NCBI lineage: Eukaryota > Viridiplantae > Streptophyta > Magnoliopsida > Poales > Poaceae > Triticum > Triticum monococcum. Next base: position 486,479,035 of record CM067843.1, read on the forward strand.
CGTATCTGTGGTGACAATGGGATACCACATGATTCACTTGATGTATGTTATGGTGATCAACTTGCGAGTTCCGCCCATGAACCTATGCATAGGGGTTGGCACACATTTTTGTCGTGATTCTCCAGTAGAAACTTCGGGGCACTCTTTGAGGTTATATGTGTTGGTTGAATAGATGAATCTGAGATTGTGTGATGCATATCGTATAATCATACCCATGGATACTTGAGGTGACATTGGAGTATCTAGGTGAGATTAGGGTTTTGGTTGATTTGTGTCTTAAGGTGTTTTTCTAGTACGAACTCTAGGGCTGTTTTTGACAATTATAGGAATAGCCCAATGGATTGATTGGAAAGAAAAACTTTGAGGTGGTTTCGTACCCTACCATAATCTCTTCGTTCATTCTCCGCTATTAGTGACTTTGGAGTGACTTTTTGTTGCATGTTGAGGGATAGTTATGTGATCCAATTATGATATTATTGTTTAGGGAACTTGCACTAGCGGAAGTATGAACCCTAGGCCTTCTTTCAACGCATTGCAATACCGTTTACGCTCACTTTTATCATTAGTTACCTTGCTGTTTTTATAATTTCAGATTACAAAAACCTTTATCTACTATCCATATACCACTTGTATCACCATCTCTTCGCCGAACTAGTGCACCTATACAATTTACCATTGTATTGGGTGCGTTGGGGACACAATAGACTCTTTGTTATTTTGTTGCAGGGTTGCTTGAGAGAGACCATCTTCATCCTACGCCTCCTACGGATTGATAAACCTTAGGTCATCCACTTGAGGGAAATTTGCTACTGTCCTACAAACCTCTGCACTTGGAGGCCCAACAACGTCTACAAGAAGAAGGTTGTGTAGTAGACATCAGATATAAAATAGCATATTAATGCATACAAAACATCCAAGATGGATAATATAATAGCATGGAACAATCAAAAATTATAGATAAGTTGGAGACGTATCAATGGTCCTCGGAACTCCATGCAGACATACGATCCTGTTCATATATATCTTGGCCAACTTAGCACTGGTATACGTGGTTTCCACAGGGATGAGGTGAGATACCTTGGTCAAACGATCAACCACTACTCAGATAGGATCATAACCTGAATAGGTCCTGGGTAATCCTGTAATAAAATCCATTCCAAGTTTCTCCCATTTCTACTCGGGTATCAGCAAAGGTTGAAGTAACCTGCTGGCTTCTGATGTTTTGCCTTTACTCTTTGACAAACATTGTGTATTGCTAAATACTCGACAATATCCTTCATACCAGTCCACCAAAAACTTTCCTGCATATCCAAAATCATATTGGTGTTACCTGGGTGTATCGAGTATGATGAGTCATGGGCTCTTGAAGAATTAACTTCTAGATCTTTGGGTCTTGGGTACATAAATATGTTGTTCAAACCATAAGGTTCCATTCTCATTCTCACGAAAACCTTTAGATTTACCTTTACTCATCCTTTCCTTTATCTCGACAATTTCCTTATCTGACTTTTGGGCTTCTCTGATTCTTTCGGTCAAGGTGGACTGAATCTCTAGTTTGGCAACAAAACCTCTTGGAACTATCTCCAATCAGAGATCTCTGAGATCATGACATAACTCCTGCGGTAATCCTCCCGCTATAAGGGTGTTCACATAACTCTTACAGCTCAAGGCATATGCTACAGCATTAGCATTCCTAGATGATAATGCAATCACATGTCATAGTCCTTGATTAACTCTAACCATCTCTTCTGTCTGAGGTTTAACTCCTTCTGCATGAAAATATACTTCAAACTCTTATGATCCATGTAAATATCACAACTATTTTAGATAAGGAGATGTCTCCATGTCTTGAGTGCATGCACTACAGCTGCTAACTCCAAATCATGTGTGGCATAGTTCAACTCATGAGGTCGTAGCTGCCTGGATGCATAGGCTACAACTTTTCATTCTTGCATGAGCACTCCTCCAAGTCCATTCCATGAAGCGCCGCAATATACCTGAATATCCTTACGAATGTTCGGCAGAATCAGCACTAGGGTTGTAACCAAACGTTTCTTCAACTCCTAGAAACTGGCTTCACATTCCTCATTCCAATTATACTTGGTCTCTTTCTTCAACAACTCTATCATGGGCTTTGCAATCTTGGAGAAATTCTCAATAAACCTCCAATAATGTCCTGCAAGTCCAAGAAAATTGTGGATCTCCTTGATTGAGGTGGGTGCTTTCCATTTTGTGACTGCTCTGAAATAACATGTCCAAGAAATCTGACTTCCTTAAACCAAAACTCACATTTTACGAACTTGGCATATAACTGATATTCTCAGAGCTTCTCCAAAACTAAACACAAATGTTCCTTTCATTCTTCCTCATTCTTGGAGTAAACCAGTATATCATCGATGAACACCAAGACAAACTCATCTAGATATTACATAAATACATTGTTCATCATACTCACAAAATACACAGGGGCATTAGTCAATCCAAATGACATAACGGCATACTCATAAAGTCCATACCGCATAGTGAAAGTTGTTTTGCGTATATCCTTAACACGATTCTTCAACTGATGATATCCTGATTGAAGATTGATCTTGGAGAAAACACTGGCTCCAACTAACTGATCAAATGGATAATTAATCATTGTCAAAGGGTACTTGTTCTTGATGGTCACTTCGTTCAATGAACGATAATCCACAACAATTCTCAATGTTCCATCCTTATTTTCTACCAAGAGAATTGGAGCCCCCCAAGGTGACGAATTCGGGTGAATGCATCCTTTTTCCAATAAATCATTGATCTGCTTCTTGATTTCTCCTGAATCATCACGAGCATCCTATAGGGTCTCTTGGATATTGGTGTTGTCCCCGGCAATAACTCAATCAAAAAATCAATCTATCGGTCTGGTGGCATGCCTAGCAATTCGTCCGAAAAATACATCAGGAAAACTTGTACTATTGGCACTTCCTCTTGAACAACTCTCGTAAGGGAATTCACCTGGGTCTTCCTCGGTGTGTGTCTAGATACATACTTGATTCTCTTCTGTTTGGCGGTGGTGAGCAAAATCGACTTGCGAGCGCAGTCAATGTTTCCTTCATACTTGGTCAATCAATCCATGCCTAGGATTATGTCCAATCCCCATGACTCCAATGAGATGAGGTTTGTGGGGAACTCATGATTTCCAATGCTGAGATTCATCTGGTGACAACCTACTCCTGCCGTCATCTCAACTCCTACGGAACTGACCTGAAGGGGTTTACTAAAGGATCTAGTGGGCGAACTATACTTTTTTCACAACTACCCTTGATATGAATGAACTATACAAGTACTGGATGTGAATTTAACAAAAACTTACCAATCATTGTCTCTGGCTGGTCATAAATCTCATCCATACATCAATGTCGTTCACATGAGCATGGGGAAAGGGGTTGGGCTTCTTGGCTCCAGAGTTTCCATTAACATTACCACTACTCGGCTTGGCCTCTAGACAATCGGTGGCATAATGTCCTCTCTTCTTGCACTTGAAGCAAGTGATATGACTTAGATCTTTCTTGCCATTCCCTCCATTGCCATTCTTATGGCCGCTGTGGTTGTGACAGTTGTTGTCATTTCCTCCATGGTGAGCATGTCCTCCATGGTTATGGTGGTTATGGGCACTGAACTTCCTGGGCATTGAGCCTGTGTGTCCCGAGAATGGTGTTGAGCGAAACGTCTGATGAGATCCAGAGTTGTACTTGTCCCGCAGGTACTTCCTCTTGCGGTTCTCAATCCTTTGCTGCTTTTCCTCAAAATAATAGCCTTGTCTACCAGCTCCTGGTAGTTATCAAAGCTAGCGACAGTCAGTGATACGTCTCCAATGTATCTATAATTTATGAAGTATTCATGTTGTTATAATATCATTCTTGGATATTTTACAATCATTTTATAGCAACTTTATATCATTTTTTGGGACTAACCTATTGACCCAGTGCCCAGTGCCAGTTGCAGTTTTTTTGCTTAAATCGCTGGAAATCAATATCAAACGGAGTCCAAACACCGTGAAACTTTTTGTGGATTTTTATGGACCAGAACACCCAGGATGGGCCAGAGAATCACCTGGGGGGGTGCCCCGAGGGGGGCTGAACCCACCTGGGCATGCCTGGGGGCCCAGACGCGCCCAGGTGGGTTGTGCCCACCTCGGTGGCCTCCCGCACCGCCTCTTCACCCTATAATTCCCAAATATTCTAAAAACCCTGGGGGTAACCCTAGATCAGCAGTTCCGCCACCGCAAGCCTCTATAGCCACGAGAAACCAATCTAGACCCCGTTCCGGCACCCTGCCGGAGGGGGGAATCATCACCGATGGCCATCTTCATCATCCCGGCGGCCACCATGATGAGGAGGGAGTAGTCCACACTCAGGGCTGAGGGTTTGTACCAGTAGCTATGTGATTAATCTCTCTCTCTCATGTTCTTGATGGCACGATCTTGATGTATCGGGGGCTTTTTTAATATAGTTGGATCATATGGTGTTTTCCCTCTCTATCTTGTTGTGCTGAATTGAGTTTTCCCTTTGAAATTTCATTTTATCATATTGAATACCCTAGGCCTTGTTTCTAAGCATTTCAATACCGTTTTTGTGCCGATTACTATTGGTTACCTTGTTGTTCTTATAATTTCAGAGTACAAAAACCAACATCTGCTATCCATTTTACGCTTGTATCACCATCTCCTCGCTGAACTAGTGCACCTATACAAATTACAATTGTATTTGGTGTGTTGGGGACACAAGAGACTTTTTATTATTTGGTTGCAGGGTTGTTTGAGAGAGACTATCTTCATCCTACACCTCCCATGGATTGATAAACCTTAGGTCATCCACTTGAGGGAAAATTGCTACTGTCCTCCAAAACTCTACACTTGCAGGCCCAACACAAGTCTACAAGAACAAGTTGTGTAGTAGATATCAAGCGCTTTTCTGGCGCCGTTGCCGGGGAGGTGAGTGCTTGAAGATATACCTTTAGATCTTGCAATCGAATCTTTCAGTTTCTTGTTTTATCACTAGTTTGGTTTTATAATAGAAAACTACAAAAAAATGGAGCTTGGATTACCTCGGGTTGTTCTTTATCTTTATAATGTCTATCTTGAGACTATGGATTCCGATAATTGTGCTCAATTGCTAGAGAAAGAATTCAACAAAATTTATGGCATAAAAACATTGGATGATGGGCATGATTGAAATATTGTTAGTATGAATTCTTTGAATATCCAAAATGCTAATGATGATTGCACAAGTCATGACAAAAATGTTTCTTATAAGCATGTCAATTTTTGTGGAGTGCATAAAGTTTGTGAAGACGTGCCTTATAGGGAAGATAGATTTTGTAAGAAGCATAAACATGATAGAACCAATTCTTTGCTCAAAGTGATAGATGAATTTGCTACAAAATTATGTTCTCTTTGTCCTATTACCTATGAACTTTGCAATAAAGTTGGTCACCTTAATTTCCAATGCATGCTTTTTCATGATCGAATCGTGTCCAAATATTGCAATAACTTGATCACCCTAGAACTTTATAATGAACTTTTTTATTTTTGGGGAGTGAAGAATTGACATATAAAAATAGTTGGTTTGAAGTATTCATTCTCACGGGCGACATTGAAACTAATCTAAAAAATATCTATATGTTTTGCATGGTAAATTGCAATGAGAATGATTATATTGCCAACTATAGAAAGATGGGAAAACCAATAGAATATAAAAGGAATACTAATGAAAGGGTAAAGATTTCCACTTTCCCTCCTATTGTCTCTCATGATGAAATAGGTGACGAGGAGGATCTCCCTATTCAACCAATCTCATCAATAAGAAGCATGAAAAATTAATTAAATCCACACGTGATGTGGTGAAGAAGAAGAAAAGAAGAAAGAATAGAGGTAAAAAGGTATCACTCCCAAATAATGTTGCTCCTATTATTATTCTGCCTCATGAAAATGAATCAAAAATAATTGTGGAAGGTGATGCACTTGATGATGATATTGCTTCTATGTCTTATGGCACAATGTCCAAGAGAACTATTGAAGATGATTTTGTTATGCCTATTGCTTGTTGTGATGATTATGATTGGGAGGGTAATGATACTTATTATAATCTTGGAAATCTTTTTGGCACCAACTTGGGAAATTGTGATGATATCAATTGTTATACCGTTGGTGATATTCATACTATTAATGATGAGAGTGATTATGCTTATGATATGCCAAGCCACAAGCTTGGGGATGCTATGTTTGATGAGAATGACATGTTTGAGAATTTATTTGCTGCAATCAATGCTTGTCCCAAGTTTGGGGATGCTATGTTTGATGAATATGATCTTTTTAGTCCCCCTACTTTGAATGATCAAATTTTCTATGATGATTGCATGCCTCCTATCTATGATGAGAACAAAGTTGCTACTTATGATGATTATTGTGATGATACTTAGGTTACAAAAAGTAGTGATGATTATATTTATAAAAAAATTCATAGTTATGATTACCCTTTTCCTGAACATTACTCTTTTAATGTGGAAACAATTTATAGTGTTCGAGCTTCATATGATACTCCCACTATTGCGAATGAGAATAAAATTGCTTATATGGAGAGTAATAAATGTTCTATGCCTTTGGATCACGAAAATAATGTTTTATGTGATGGTTATATTGATGAATCTATTCATGATGCTACTGAAAATTATTGTGAGAGAGGAACATATGATTAATGATGCCCTCCTTATGTTTCAGTTCTTATCTTTTATGCGAGCATCATTGAAATAATCATGCCTAGCTAAAAGGCATTAAAGAGAAGCGCTTGTTGGGAGTCAACCCAACATTTACCCCTACTGTTTTTGTGTTCACATGATTAAGCTATTGTATTAATCATGTTTTATAGCTTTTATTTCAATAAAGTGCCAAGCAAAGCCTTTGGGACCATGTTGGGTAATAGTTGATTTGATCTTGTTGAAAAACAGAAACTTTTGCATCTAGAAAAACAATTTTAGTTTTTTACAAAAGCATGATAAAATCCTTATTATTTTTGAATAAGTTTTATATACTAATTTCCCAGGTTTTTCTAAATTTTCAGAATTTTTGGAGTAGCAGAAGTATGGTTGGAGTACAGATTACTACGGACTGTTCTATTTTTGACAGATTCTGTTTTCAATGCATAGTTTGCTTGCTTTCTAGTTTCTATGGCTTATATTGCTCAATATAAATTGTGGAAATGATATGGTACAGTAGGAATTGTGTGATAACAATTATTTACCTTGTCTTGGGCAGTACCAAAAGTGAAATGGGTTTGCTCTTTATCATACTAACCTATCTCACGAAGTTCCATTAAGTTTTGTGTGATTGAAGTTTTCAAGTTTTGGGTGAGATATCGATATGAGGAGAATAAGGAGTGACAATAACCTAAGATTGGGGATGCCCAAGGCACCCCAAGGCAATATTCAAGGAATATCCAAGCAACTAATCTTGGGGATGCCCCGGAAGGCATCCCCTCTTTCGTCTCCAACATTAACGGTAACCTCACTTGGAGTTGTATTTTCATTCGTCACATGATATGTGTTTTGCTTGGAGCGTCATTTTATTTTGTTAGGATTTTCTTTCTGTTATTTATAATAATGTTTCATCTTTCTTTTCAATAAAAATGTCAAGTATAGTCTTTACCTTGCTTATTTTGCAAGTCTATATGTTGCTGTTTCAAAACAGAAAGTTTACCGCTGTTGCAAAAATTCCCTAGAAAAGTCAGAATGTGATAAAAGGTTGAAACTTTTACACAGTAAGATCTGATAAATTTTCTATAGTTTTTTAAATTTTCAGAATTATTTGAGTTAAAGAAGTATTGATACTCTTGCATTCTTTACAGACTGTACTATTTTGGCAGATTGCTGTTATGTTTGCATATGTTTGCTTCTAAATGATTCTATTTGAGGATGGGAGTATTAAATATGCAGAGTCATTTAGTATGCAATGTTTAATAATAATTTTAGTGTTTTGATACATTAGAGAATGATGAGTTTTTTGCATTGGTTTATACTAACTTATCTCACGAGTTCCTAAACTCATCATTGCAAAAAACCGTGATATAAAAGGAATTAAGGAGACACAAAAATTCAAGCTTGGGGATGACCAAGGCATCCCAAGATAATATTTCAAGAAGTCTCAAGCATCTAAGCTTGGTGATTCCCCGGTAGGCATCCCACCTTTCTTCATCAACAATTATCGGTTAGTATCGGTTGAGCCTAAGTTTTTGCTTCTTCACATGAGTTGTGCTATTCTTGGAATGTCATTTTGTTTTGTTTTGCTTTCTGTTTTAATAAAATACTTAGATCTGGAAGTTTTTAAATAAGAGAGGGTCCTCAAATAGCTACCCATTTACTTAACTATTCGTTTGATCATCACTTATATCTTTTTGGAGTAGCTTGTCATTTACTCTTGTGCTTTACTTATATCCTATGAGTAAATTGTTGAATGAATTGAATATCATGTAGTTGAAATCATATGTTCATATCATGCCTAGTGGTAGCTTCACATTGGGTTTAGAAAGTGAAACCTTTTGAAGCTTGACAATCACAATATTGGTCATACAAGCAATTCCTGGATGATTACTATAAGGAAGAGAACTTTTGCATGCAAATGTACTATCTTGGAAATATTTTGTGATTGTGAGCCCCCATCAAAATATTATATGCCAAAATTGTTGATGTTGGGCAAGGAAGACAATGTAATGATTTATGTTTGTTCATATTCACATAGAAGTTATATTATCATAGATCCTTCAACATGTGGTGCTTGCCCCCCCATCTTTGCTAGACAAAAATTCCGCACTAAGTAGAGATACTACCTGTGCATCCAAAAACCCTTAAACCCAAATCTTATTTTCAAGATTCCACCATACTTACCTAAGGATTGAGTAAGATCCTTCAAGTAAGTTGTCATTGGTGCAATAAGGCAATAAAAATTGCTTCTAAAAGTGTTAGATCATTTAGTGTAAGAGAAAATTGAGCGTTGTACGAACTTGTGATGGCAAAGAATATAAGCGACAGACTGCATAATAAAGGTTGATATCATAAGGGGCAATATAACGTGACATTCTTTTGCACTAAGGGATTGAGCATACAAACAAAAAGCGCATGGCAACCTCTGCTTCCCTCTGCAAAGGGCCTACATTTTACTGTTATGTATTTACTTTCATGCAAGAGTCAAATTTTTCTCTCTATTCCTTTTTATTTTTCTCCTTTGGCAAGCATCATGTGGTGAGGAAAGATCTAGGCACATATATCCAGTTGGATATGGGTAGCATGAGTTAATATTGTTGACATCACCCTTGAGGTAATACGTTGGGAGGCGAAACTATAAGCTCCTATCTTTCTATGTCTCCGACTGAAACGTTTTGCTCATGTGTATGCGGTGACTATTAGCAATCATAGAAGACTATATGATGGTTGATTATGTGGAGCTCTTACTTAGACTCTGCTGAATAAGTTGAATTGCAATTATTTGGTGACTAAGAATATAGGTTGTTGAGTTTCAAGAGAATTCATTGTTTGAACCTTAACATGTGAATTGGTTGCTACTTTGTCATGATGAGTTTTATGAGAAAGAGTTGATGTTATGACGCTAGGGAAAGTGATTGAAATTATCATTGATCAAACTTATGCACTTTGCTAGCATTCACACTTCGTAAATTATTTCTTTTATCATTTACCTACTCGAGGACGAGTAGGAATTAAGCTTGGGGATGTTGATACGTCTCCAATGTATCTATAATTTATGAAGTATTCATGCTGTTATATTATCATTCTTGGATGTTTTACAATCATTTTATAGCAACTTTATATCATTTTTGGGACTAACCTATTGACCCAGTGCCCAGTGCTAGTTGCTGTTTTTTGCTTGTTTTACATCGCAGGAAATCAATATCAAATGGAGTCCAAACACCGCGAAACTTTTTGTGGATTTTTTATGGACCAGAACACCCAAGATGGGCCAGAGAAGCACCTGGGGTGCCCCGAGGGGGGCACAACCCACCAGGGCGCGCATATCGAATTTTTGTGATGAATTGAGTTTTTCCATTGAGATTTCATTTTATCGGATTGAATACTTTTATGGATTTGAGAACACTTTATGGATGTCTTGCATATGAATACTCGTGTGACAATGGGCCGTCATATTGATTCACTTGATATATGTTTTGGCACTCAACTTGCGGATTCCCGAGGTGACATTGGGGTAACCTATGCATAGGGGTTGATGCATGTTCTTGTCTTTGTTTCTCCGGTAGAAGTCTTGGGGCACTCTTTGAGGTTCTTTGTGTTGGATTGAGTATTATGAATCTAAAATTATTTGGTGTTATTTTAGTACAAACTCTTTGATAGATCGATCGGAAAGAATAGCTTAGAGGTGGTTTCGTACCCTAAAAAAAATTTCTTCTTACATTCTCAGCTAGATAGGAACTTTGGAGTGATTCTTCATCGCACGTTGAGGGATGGTTATATGATCCAAGTATATTAGCATTGTTGGGAGATCACACTAGTGAAAATACAGACCCTAGGCCTTGTTTCTAAGCATTGCAATACTGTTTTTGTGCCCGTTTACTACTGGTTACCTTGCTGTTTTTATAATTTCATATTACAAAAACCAACATCTACTATCCATATTACGCTTGTATCGCCATCTCTTCGCCGAACTAGTGCACCTATACAAATTACCATTGTATTTGGTGTGTTGGGGACATAAGAGACTTTTTATTATTTGGTTGTAGGGTTGTTTGAGAGAGACCATCTTCATCCTACAGCTCCCATGGAATTCTTAAACCTTAGATCATCCACTTGAGGGAAAATTGCTACTGTCCTACAAAACTCTACGCTTGGAGGCCTAACACAAGTCTACAAGAACAAGTTGTGTAGTAGACATCAGTCAGTTGTATTCTGAGTTTATCATTGAGTCCCTGAAGGAACTTCTCCTGCTTGGCGGCATCACCAGCCACGTCTCTGGGAGCATACCTGGATAACTTGTTGAATTCCTCCACATAGTCACCAACACAATGATTACCCTGGTGTAAGTTGCGGTACTCGCGCTTCTTCAGACTCATTGCTCCAGCTGAAACATGTGTGGTGTGAAATGTCTGCTGGAACTGATCCCATGTCACATTGGCTATGGGGAATGTGGCGGTGTAGGTCTTCCACCACGAAGTTGCTGGTCCATCCAGTTGATGTGCGGCAAAGCGTACCTTTTCAATATCGGTGCATCCTGCGGTGGTCAGCTCTCTTCCGATCTTGCGGAGCAGTCATCTGCAACAATCTACTCGGTGCTGCTTGAGAACACCTGTCCTGGTTTTGTCATGGTAGATGTTCTCACAAAAGGACTTAGTCTTGAGGCCATCGCAACTAGGCGGTTGCTGGAACAGGGTTGATCAAGAACGAAGACACGGTTTTACCCAGGTTCGGCCCCTCTCGATGGAGGTAAAAGTCTACTCCTGCTTTGATTGATATTGATGATGATCTCAATTACAAGGATGCGGATATGCTAACATAGCTTTCGAGATATTGCAACTTAGTCTTTTCTTCCTAGGGGCTCCCATTTATATAACAGGTTGAGTCCCTAGGTTTACATAAGATTCCGGGTTGCACCGCTAACCCGTATCCTACTCTAACTCTCATTAGACGTGTCCTCTAAGTTTGGACAATTCTCCTTTTGGGCTTTCTTCTTGAGATGGCCCATAATGATTTCTCCATGAGCCAGCCTCCCGTGGGTCTCCTTCTGGGCCTTCGGGCCCCTCTTGTCATCTGACCGTAACCCGGGAAATAGTGTGACCCATGGAGCTTCTACGCTCCTATCCGGGTTATAATTTCAGCCGGGTCTTAGTCATGGGGAACATCCCCAACATTAGCCCCAATTTAGCTTGCATTTATCCACGTTAAACTTCATCCTAAAAACATGACAAGGAAAAACATGATGGATTAAGCTACAGGTCTAGATTTCTTTTTTAAGCTGGCATCCTTTCAGTCCCCATCATTCCTTTTTATGGAAACATCCAGCCGGGTCAATCCTTTCGCCGGGTCGCACAGCTTGCTCCACACTTACACTGCGTTTGGATGTCTCCATTGGAGGCCTGGAATCTGAATTGGTATTCCCAAATTTCAATTCAGATGTTTGGATGGACAGCGAATTGGTAGACTGAAATGAAACGAAAACATTGGCTGAATTACCTCCCATGCAAAGTGCCCACCCGCAATACGGATACATCCCGCTCTGGATCGTGCAGAAATTAGCCTACCCGCAAAACATACCGCTTCGTCATTCTCTTTCCCACCCTCGCAAACAGAAAAGGACATCGAAGAGAAAATAGAGTCGATGACCAAGAAGCTGGCGGGCACCACAGACCTGGCCGGCGACCAGAACGCGGCGTTGCAAGTCCGCCGTCCTCCTCCCCGCTCCCCCCTTCACCTATGAGGTCACTCCTCCTCCTGGGTCGCGGATCACTTCCCCATCCCCCATCCCCAGATCTCCCTGCTCACGCATCACCTTCGTCACCGGTCAGTCTGACTCCTCCACGGGTGAGCCTCCCTTTCCCATCCCGGCGGCGGTCACTCATCCCTTCCTCGTTCCTGATTGCTTCTCCTCCGGCGGCGCCCCTCTCTTCCCTGTCTGCAGCGTCCCCGCCACCATCCCCTTCCCCTCGTGCTCGCCGGTGTGGCCGTCCTCTTCTCTAGATCTCGCGGCCGTTGAAGTTTCCCATAAACGAGGAGATGCGCCTACACGAGCTTGGCCCATCATGCTCGCCGGAGTTGCTCCATCCCGGTCGTGGATGGTCGGCTAACCGTCGGGGACGACTGCGGTCATGTGCTCCTCACGGCAGCTCGGCTGGCTCCATTCATGGCGCAACTCATGCACACTGTCAATTCCATTGTATGGCATCCAAACGTAAAATTGGTATTGCTAGTTTATCTAATTCCAACTGGTAATATTTTGTACATCCAAACATCTATATTGGTATTGGAGCCCATTGCAATACAAAGGTTGATTTGGTATTGTATCCAATGCAATTCAGAGGTTCTCAATGGAGACATCCAAACGAAGCGTTAGCAATTTTCAGCTACTCCTTATCGTGACATCACCCAACTCACTTCCGATATGCACACGTAACATCATAACGGATCTTTGGGTGGATATGTCAGGTCTTGTCAATCGCGAAATCAAGGCATCTTTTTGGCCTAAATTTACTACGCCCCCTCGGGTTCCACGCTTGACGTTTCAGGTTCCTATCCCTTTATAAATAGAGCCGTGCACCCGAGGGCTCACTTTTTACCTTCTCTGCTTCTTGCTCCTTCTTCTTACTCTATCTCCAACGCCGCCGCACTGTCTCAAGATCGTCGACCTTGAGAATAGCAATAGCCTCCTCAACAACGCTGTCGCCGGGTCTCATGGAAACGCCGTGGCTATGCTCTCAAGTTTTCAACACCCTCAAACTTCTCTTCCATGGATCTGTGAGTACCTCGTTCATCTATGTTATTCTTCTCACTGTAGTTCTTACTAGTTCATCGGCGTTCTTCGAGAAATGCGGGTATAGATCTAGGTTTGTTCATGCAATTTCATCCGCAGGATCTCAAAATACCTCCACAATGTAGTTATTCACCTCGGAGATCTCTTTGATTTCTTCAATGAACTCCACTATCTCCTCATAGTAGATCATGTTGCCAACCTAGGTCTTTTATTTTTTGTTTTGCCATCATTTTTCAGATCTATGTTGATATTGAATCTACACAATAGTTGTTTGTAGCCACCTTGACCCGAAATTTGCTTTGTACCACTAGTCGGGTCACAAGTCGTAGTGTTATCTTATGTGGTTATACTTATTCTGGCTCACCATATCTTGAGTCATAGTAATCCATAGTCGTTTAGATATTCATAGTGACCATGAATAATAGTTCTTATGACCCGAAAAATTGCTATTGTAGTCCTCCTCCGGGTCTTGTGTCTTAATGACATTTTCGCTGGCTTGTACTTAATTTGCCAGATCTCAAATTGTAGTAAACCATAATCACTTCCCACTTGTAAATGTATATCTTATTCTGACTTTCATGACCCATGTGCATATGGGCGACTCATAATTTGTTCTTTCCATCTCGTAGTTGAGTTTTATTGCACACCGCATCCATGGCTCCTAAAGTAGGAAAGGCTATCAATTGGAAAAGGTCAAACACATCACAACTTTCTCTTGATGATTTAGTGAACTCTGGTCTTCCATCGACTCATATCGAGATTGAATGACAGGTTCCAGAGGAAGAGGCCTGACCTACTTTGGGTCCAAATGAGATTATAAACTTTGTTGATCACCTGGATAGAGGCTTTCACCCTACGGTTCCAAATTCTTCCATGACATCCTTCACTACTTTGGCATCAGGCCCCAAGACCTTGGTCCGAACTAGGTGCTTAACTTGAGTAACTTCCAAGTCTTTTGCAAAGTGTATCTGCACACTGATTTGTCTTTTGGCTTATTTCAAGTATTCTTCTACTGTAATCGTCAGACTGAGTGCAAGAATGGGCCGAGTCTGGAATCTGGTGGAGTCATAATCTAGTGAAGGAGAAAAATTGGCTTTGCTTGAGATGGCATTGGCGAGTCATCCTAAGGGATGATACAAAACCTGGTTTTACTACAAAGATACATCGCCAAACCAACAATCTTAGCTACCGGGTTATAGACTAGACCGACTTGAGTCTACCAAACAGTTTGACGTTACGCCTTTGCTGAGGAGAGGTAGGCACTAAATGTTGGGGAACGTCGTAATTCAAAAAAACTCCTACGATCATGCAAGATCTAACTAGGAGATGCATAGAAACAAGACGGGAGAGTGTGTCCACGTACCCTCATAGACCGAAAGCGGAAGCGTTTAGTAACGCTATTGATGTAGTCGAACGTCTTCATGATCCAACCGACCCAAGCACCGAATGTACGGCACCTCCGTGTTCAGCACACCTTCAACATGATGACGTCCCTCGAACTCTTGATCCAGTTGAGGACGAGGGAGAGTTCCTTCAGCACGACGGCGTGGCGACGGTGATGATGAAGTTGCTAGTGCAGGGCTTCGCCTAAGCACTACAATGATATGACCGAGGTGTGTAATTGTGGAGGGGGCACCGCACACAGCTAAGAGAAGACTTGGTGTGTCTTTGGGGTGCCCCCTCCCATGTATATAAAGGAGGGGGGAAGAGGAGGCCAGCCCTAGAGGGGGCGCGCCAAGGGGGGAAGAGGAGGCCAGTCCTACTTGGACTCCCTGTCCAAGTAGGATTCGGCCCCCTTTCCTATTCCAACTAGGAGAAGGAAGGAAGGAGGAAGAGGGGAGAAGGAAAGAGAGGGGGTGCCGCCCCCTCCTAGTCCAATTTGGACCAGCCCTTGGGGGGGCGCAGCCACGCTTGAGGCCCTTCTCTCCTTTCCACTAAAGCCCATTAAGGCCCATTACTTCCCGGGGGGTCCGGTAACCTCCCGGTACTCCAGAAAATACCCGAAACACTTTGGAACCATTACGGTGTCCGAATATAACCTTCCAATATATCGATCTTTACCTCTTGACTATTTCGAGACTCCTTGTCATGTCCGTGAACTCATCCGGGACTCCGAACAAACTTCGGTCATCAAATCACATAACTAATAATACAAATCCTCATCGAATGTTAAGCGTGCGGACCCTACGGGTTCAAGAACTATGTAGACATAACCGAGAAACATCTCCGGTCAATAACCAATAGCGGAATATGGATGCTCATATTGGCTCCTATGGTCAATAACGAAGAGATTTATTGGTCAAACCGCATAACAACATACGTTGTTCCCTTTGTTATTGGTATGTTACTTGTTCGAGATTCAATCGTCGGTATCATCATACCTAGTTCAATCTAGTTACCGGCAAGTCTCTTTACTCGTTCTGTAATGTATCATCTCGCAACTAACTCCTTAGTCACATTGCTTGCAAGGCTTATACTGATGAGCATTACCGAGAGGGCCCAGAGATACCTCTTTGATACACTGAGTGACAAATCCTAATCTCGATCTATGCAAACTCAACAAACACCATCATAAACCCCTGTAGAGCATCTATATAATCACCCAGGCACGTTGTGATGTTTGATAGCACACAAGGTGTTCCTTTGGTATTAGGGAGTTGCAGAATCTCATAGTCAGAGGAACATGTATAAGTCATGAAGAAAGCAATATCAATAAAACTAAACGATCATTATGGTAAGCTAACGGATGGGTCTTGTCCATCACATCATTCTCTAATGATGTGATCCCGTTCATCAAATGACAACACATGTCTATGGTCAGGAAACTTAACCATCTTTGATTAACGAGCTAGTCTAGTAGAGGCATACTAGGGACACTCTGTTTTGCTATGTATCCACACATGTATCAAGTTTCCGGTTAATACAATTCTAGCATGGATAATAAACATTTATCATGATATAAGGAAATATAAATAACAACTTTATTATTGCCTCTAGGGCATATTTCCTTCAGTCTCCCACTTGCACTAGAGTTAACAATCTACTTCACATCGTCATGTGATTTAACACCAATAGTTCACATATTTATGTGATTAGTTCACATCTCTATGTGACTAATACCCAAAGGGTTTACTAGAGTCAATAATCAAGTTCACATCGCTCTGTGATTAACACCCAAAGAGTGATCATGTTTTGCTTGTGAGAGAAGTTTTAGTCAACGGGCTAATGCTTTGAAAACACATGGGCTCTTTGGGGTCGACTTGACCTGGTGCTGGATGAGCTGGAGAATCCAGCCCCTTAGTCTCAGAAACTGGCTCATGCACCAGCACATTGGCGAGTAGACTGACGCCTTGCGGTTTAGTAAGTTTGACTTGCTTGCCAATGACTTCATGACGGCCATTAAGAAGCTTCTTGGCGAGACCCGGGAGAAAATCGCCATTGTCGGTCTCCCCACATTTTATGCTGGTAACCCGGTTCCTTTAGTGAGTTGCCATTTTACCTTTCCATCTGTATTGCTTATACAACTGTGCTCTTTGCCTTGTTTAATATGCCGGTTTGTATTTTGCACAGGAGGACTCTGACCGGTGGAAACCTGAACCTCAAGTCCCAACTCCTCTTAAGGATGGGAACCTTGCAGAGGAAGAGGAGGAAGAAAATGAGATAGAAGAACTTGACTCTCTTGGTCCTCTCTTTAATGAACTTGCTGACGCTCACACTTCTCAGGAAAACACTGGAACCAACTGAGCCAGCGAGGCAGAGGTAAACCCATCTTCTTTCGACTTGGAAACAATTGGTCAAAGAAGAACCAGAAATGTGGTCCATAAGGTACCATTTTCACATCCAGAAGCTCACTTAGATAACAATTTATCTTTGAAGAAAACGCAACATGAAGCCAGTTTGAAGAGGAAGACCCGGTGTCGGTGTGAAGTCTAGCATACCTCAGGGCAGGGGTCCCAAGCTGTGGATCTTGGATCGGTGGCAGCAGGAACAAGGGAGGCCATCTTTACCCAGGTTCGGGCCCTCTTGATGGAGGTAAAACCCTATGTCCTACTCTTGTTCATATTGATGGAGATGTATCAAGTACAGGCTTGATCTACCTCGAGATCGTGAGTTTTGTTCTACCTCTAGGGCTAGGTGAATGTAATTGTGATTTGGCCATGCCCCTATAGACTAACCTGGCCTTGGCTTGTATAATGTACCGAAGGCCTAGGATAACAAGAGTCCTAGTTAGATATGCCGGTGGAGAGGAGTCCTTGGCTTGATCACCAAGAGTCTTGTGGAATGTTCCTCGTACAAGTCATGGGCCGCCCGAAGCGGCCCATTAGAAAACCACCATGGGGGTCCTCGTCCCGACCCACCTAGTCAAGAGATGAGTACCCCTAGTCCGGGACACCGTCAGTAGCCACCTAAACCGGCATTCAAGTTGGGGACACTCCTCGGTTCTTCCGAGCTGTTCTTCATCTTCGGTCGTCGGTCTTGAAAACTGGTTCAACAAATCTTCCTATCTTCGATCTTCAAGACCGATGAGGTGAATCCGAAGAGTTTACACATCGATTAAACAAAGGAGACCCTTTAAGTTCTCGACCTCTATTAATGCCTCGTTATTTTTACGCCACACCTCGGGTTCGAAGTTTTCCCATGCAATAGTTTCCTCTTGCATCCAAGCTCCAACGCTGGACTGCATTCGAGGTATCTATTTGTAGCCGAGCTGCAACACCGGTATGCATCAGATGTGTCATAAATTACCTTAGTCTTGAACAACTTGACGGAGTTCAACTGAGCTTAATGTCGA
Organism: Triticum monococcum; assembly: GCA_034509565.1. NCBI lineage: Eukaryota > Viridiplantae > Streptophyta > Magnoliopsida > Poales > Poaceae > Triticum > Triticum monococcum. The sequence goes on from CM067843.1 coordinate 486,497,346, forward strand.
AACGTCCTATATGGAGCCAGCCACTTGCATCTGAGCTTTACGCTGGACTACTTCCAGGTGGTGCACCACCTCGGCTGTGGGATGATTTTTTGTGGAATTTATTTGTGATTTGTGCAATTTATTTGATGACAAGATGTATAGCCAGTAGGCCTCAAGGCGTGTCTTGGCCTAATGTACGAGATGCACCTGAAGGATAAAACAAAACCACTGATCCCAGTAGCCCCTGAGACTCAGGTTGATTCATCAAATCACCCCTGAGAGTGCAGTCCTTTCTCGGTAGCATACTTTATGAACAAAAACACGGTGTGCAATGGCTCCCGAGACTCAGGTTGGGTGCGGCTGACCAACCTGAGGATCATAATCTCCTCGGAAGCTATTTTGCACTTTTAAATTGTCTGCATCATGTACGTTTTGACAATGTCGAGGTGCAACTCGGTAGGAAAGATGTCGAACTATGGATCGGAAAAGATTTCCCAAACAAAACCATCACGCAGAACACCTCAAACAAGAGGATGTACTGGCTCGTGTAAGGAAAACATAAAATAGGTTAAAAGTGTTAGAAGATCGAAAAACCAAAAAACGTATGTAAAAACTTTATGTCCAAAGTAAATCAAGTTTTTTTGTGCCAATCCAAAAATTGGTCTTAAAATTAGTTTGTGCTCCCATCCTGCTTTAACATGAGCCATCCGATCTCAAGATTTCATGTGGGCCAACCTTCGGCTTGAACCTCCTATCCCGAAGGCCGAGTGCTTCTCAGGCTAGTTCTGCGAAGTAAACTCGAGCGGCTTTAGTGAGAAACTAGGCTATCCGGCTATGGAACACACACTAGAGTCGAGAGAAGAGTGGTAGAAAAAGACTTTGCAACGACTTAGAAGAAAACCACTTATTATAAAACAACTCATATAAATTTTAAGAGCCCCAGTTAACATGGGAAAAGGAAGTGTTTTTAACAAACAACTTTTTTGACAAACTAAGTTTTTAACAACCATATTTTTTGTTTAACACAAATATAATGCTTGGTTGGCTTGAAAAAAATTAACATTTAAAAAATTTAAGCATGAAAGTGACTTAGTTGGTTAATGCGCTCGATGTTGATGTTCTTGGTCTGGGCTTATGGCGGGACAAGGACGTAGTCCTAGGTTTGGCTAAGGTCCCAACCCCCAAGCCTGAGGGGTCCGAGCGAGGAGCTCGGCTTGACAAAGTGGTGATCTAGCACGGTCGATGCGGCAAGGCAAAGCCCCTGATCTAGACGAGGTGACGAAGCTGGTCGGCTGGAGATGTCGAAGTCCCTAGAGTAGGATGATGAAGAGATGGCAAAGCCCCCAATCTAGCTGAGGTGTCAAAGCCCCCATATCAGCCGATGATTCGAAGTAGGTCGGCATGTTGGATGTTGGCTTAAAGAAGATACGGCATGGCGATGCCGACGCAACTCAAAATTTCTGATGCAGTCGATGCCAGCTTGATAAAGTAACCGTGCAGCAATGACAGTGTGCCCGCCCCATGTAATCCATGGGGAAATGATGTGGTTTTGCGATGTTCTAGCCTTCGCGGTTTCGAAATCGAGATTGGCTTGCCGAGGTGATTATCCGAGGTGGGAGTCATCAGCTCGATGGAGCGACGAAACACTCAATGATGGCGTAGGTCGGCATCCGTGGAGCAACAAGGTCAGGCTGGTTTGACACCGGCGCGATGGTGAAGATCGCCTCGGAGGAGTCTCAAGATTTGTTGGCACATGTTTGAGATAAAAACACAATGCCCTAGAAAAAAAATTCCTTCAAAAAGGATATCTGATATCCCGTTCATAAAAAGATGAATTCGGGTCCGATTCATCTTCGCACAGAAAACAGATCCGAAAATTGATGCACTCATCGAACATGTCCAGAGTTTGAGAGGTCGGATTGAGCTGAATCTTTTAGGGCGGTCGATATAGGAAGTCCACGGCCAATGAACGGTTGGATCATCCAAACAATGTGCGAGCTAGATGCTAGACTCCTCGCCCTAAACTCGTGGAGATTCCCGTCCAGATTTGACAGGGCTCCTGTAGATCAGGGTTTGCCAGAGATTCCTCCAGCAGAGCGCGATGGAATTTTACAGGGTTATTCGATACTCAATTCCACTAATGCAATCGTCAAAGCGACTCTCGAGGAGGCGGGAAAACGAACACAAATCCATTGTTAGAAAAAACTATTGTCAATCTACACACGAGCCATCGATCCTTTGCGATCACACAATGAGATCTCAACGAAAGCACCAATATCGGTGTGAAATCTGGCAGACCTCAGGGTAGGGGGTCCCGAGCTGTGGATCTCGGATCGGTGGTAAGAGGAACAAGGGAGGCACTGTTTAACCAGGTTCGGGCCCTCTTGATGGAGGTAAAACCCTACGTCCTGCTCTTGTTCATATTGATGGAGATGTATCAAGTACAGAGTTGATATACCTTGAGATTGTGAGTTCTATTCTACCTCTAGGGCTAGGTGAATGTAATTGTGATTTGGTCATGCCCCAATCAATTAACCTAGCCTCAGCTTATATAATGTACCAGAGGCCTAGGATAACAAGAGTCCTAGTAAGATACATCGGAGGAGAGGAGTCCTTGTCTTGATCACCAAGTCTTGTGGAATCTTCCTCATACAAGTCATGGGCTGCCCAAAGCAGCCCATTAGTGAACCACCATGGGGGTCGTCGTCCCAACCCACATAGTCGGGAGATGATGTGGTGAGTACCCCTCCTAGTCTAGGGCACCGTCACCCGGGCATGTTCCGGTGAATTATCAGACGACTTGTCATACCAGCCTTCTGCACGCCATGCGCGGACCCAAGACCCCCGTAACCGGGCCCCATCCTGCATTAAGGCGGATCAAATTAAAATTCCGCTGAGTCACTCTGACCCGGACGACCAGACGACCTCTCCATCATCTGATGAGTCTACTACTAGTCAAGTGCCAAGTTTCAGCATCAACCCGTGGGTAAGTGCTTCAAAATGTTTTGTCTCTTCATATCATATCTCCCTTATTGATTCTCATATTTGTGTTAATCCAGAGCCACAACTTTTGTGAAGAACAAAGCTGGCGGGTCTTCTGCTGCCATGGCAGAGACTGAGGAGGTGATCCCTTCTCATGATGCCATAATGGACAACTTGGAGGTCCAGGACAACCCAGCTAGTCAAGACAAGCCAACTCAAAAAGATGACCCAGAAATACAGGGCGAGCCTATTCACGCCTCAACTCCTCCTGCTGTGGAGGAAATTAGAGAAGATCCAAAGAATGACCCGGCTGCTGATGAGCCAGTGGACAAGACTCAGGCTAACGTGGTTGTTACTGGTGAACGCCACGACCCAGCTCTTGATGCCTCGACTGCCTTGGCTAAGATCATAGCCCAAAATGAGTTGCCAAGCAAGTAAAAGGGGAAATGCAGTCTTCATTTCAATCTCTTGAAGATCTAGAGATGAACTCTTTGCATCAAGGTTACCTAACCCGGCTATCTAAGAGCCGGGATACTAAAATTGCTATGGTAAATACTTTCAAGAGATAGTATATGAGGTTTGTTTTGCTGGTGCGTATCCTATGTATATATATGTAGCATCCAAGTCTTAAGTGAAGAAAGCAATGATTGGCTTGAGACTTGCTTGAATTAGACATGGAAATAAATTCAAGTTGATATCCCTGAGCCGCCATTGTAGTTAGCATGTAACTATACTCAGATGTAGCCCCCAAGCGTTGGGTCACTATATAATAGTGGGTTGGGGCTTTATATAAATAAACTTGGAACTTTTAATACGAGCAAATGGTAGCCCATGTAGCTGAAATGACAATGCAATAGCCCGCATGTGCTATGGTGCATACTTGCAGTGACATGGAACCTCACATTGATCGTAGCATAGATTTAAACAATGTAGCCCCAAACGTCGAGGTTTCAAAGTAGTGCACACTCCTGTTCTAGAAGAAAAGTAGATCCGTTATAGCCTCCAAGTGTTGGGTCGTACACCCGTGGTTACTTGGGACTTCCAATAATGTTTGTAATTTGTAAATTAGTGTGCAAGATATGTTGAATCGAGCCGAGTATCAGATTGCCGGCTTGAAGAAATAGGTGATCTTGGAGAAAAGGTTAGTATGAAAAGCTAAAAATTGTCCTCTGGCTTTGAGGAATCTCTGATTGAGTGCATAGACAAACTAGCAAGAGTAGAAACTGCCTTTGCTGATGCGAAAGCCAGCTTACTCAAGCATGCTGAGGAGGCCGAGTCAAGGCTCGAGTTGGTGACTCAAGAGCTCCAGACGTTGAAAGGCCATATAACTCAAACATGCATAGTCATCTTTGGTAAGTATCCTTCTTCCTGTTTACCAACTCGGCAAATAAATCCTGGTTACTGATGTTTATCATGCGTGTATTAACAAACAGAAGAAGTCAGAATGTGCTGGAACTCCCTCTGGTTAAACTGCAAGCCTTCAACATGTTTTGGAACCACTTTATGTAGGTGGAGTACATTGCATTATGGAGGTGAAGAATACCAAGGCCCCTCCTCATCACATCATGGACATGATAAACGAATTCTCCTTTGTTCTAGAATGGATCAGAGAGTTGAAAAAGGCAGGTTGCAAGAAAGGGGCGATGAGTGCTTTGACTCTGGCCAAGGTATATCATCCGGAGATGGATCTGGCTCAGTGATACATCTCCAACCTATCTATCATTCTTGATTGTTCCATGCTATTATATTATCTGTTTTGGATGCTTTATATGCATTAATATTCTATTTTATATTATTTTTGGGTCTAACCTATTAACCTAGCTAGAGCCCAATGCTAGTTTTCTGTTTTCCTTGTTTTTGAGTTTTACAGAAAATGAATATCAAATGGAGTCCAAACGGAATAAAATTGTCGCGATGATTTTTCTTGGACCAGAAGACACCTAGGAGACTTGGAGAGGAGGTCAGAAGATCTCCGAGGAGACCACAAGCCTGCTAGGTGCGCCCCTTGGGGGCGACCTAAGGGCTTGTGGGTGCCTCGGGAGTCCTCCAACCCTAATCTTTTCTCCATAAATACCCAAATATTTCCCCAACATCAGAGGCATCCACCAACATACATTTCCGTCGCTGCAACCTTCTCTTCCCGTGAGATCCCATCTTGGGGCCTTTTTTGCGATCTGCCGGAGGGGGATTCGATCACGGAGGGCGTCTACATCAACCCTATTACCCAACCGATGATGTGTGAGTAGTTTATCATAGACCTATGGGTCCATAGCTAGTAGTTAGATGGCTTCTTCTCTCTCTTTGATCTTCAATACAATGTTCTCCTCGATGTTCTTGGAGATCTATTCAATGTAATACTTTTTTGTGGTGTGTTTCTTGAGATCCGATGATTTGTGAATTTATGATCAAATTATCTATGAATATTATTTCAGTCTTCTCTGAACTCTTTTATGCATGATCAAATATCTTTGTATTTCTCTTCGAACTATCGGTTTTGTTTTTCCAACTAGATTTGTTTTTCTTGCAATGAGAGAGGTGCTTAGTTTTGTGTTCAATCTTGTGGTGTCCTCACCCAGTGAATCATTTAGTAAAGGAAACGAAGATCTTAAAATAATAAGTATTTACACTAGCTTTGTCGATATCATTAAGGAGCCAATTGCTACAATTGAATTTCTTGATTTCTTACCTAGGAGCGTGATTATCAATAAACCTAAAGAATCTCCTAGAAGTTATAAACTTGCAGTTGAAGGGAATAATACCAAAGATGATAATATCTAGATCTATGTTTTATGCCTAGCTAGGGACGTTAAACAATAACTCTTGTTGGGAGGCAACCCAATTTTTATTTTTATGTTTTTTTGTTTTTGCTACAGTTCTTGAATAAATACATATTATTACTTCTGTAGTAATTGTGTTTTGGTGTTTTAATTAGTGTTTGAGCCAAGTAAGACCTTTGGGATGGTCTATGGTGATAGTTGATTTCATCTTGCTGAAAAAATAGAAACTTTTGCGTCCAGTAACAGAATTGTTTAAAATCACAGAAGCCTGAGAAAATTCTAATTTTTTACACAAGATTGATATACAAATTGCCCTAGTTTTCCTAATGTTTCAGAATTTTTGGAGTTACAGAAGTATACGTTCCAGATTGTTACAGACTGTTCTGTATTTGACAGATTTTGTTTTCTTTGTGTTGTTCGCTTATTTTGATGAATCTATGGGTAGTACCGGGCGGTATGAACCATGGAGAATTTGGAATACAATAGATATAACACCAATATAAATTAAGAATGAGTTCACAATAGTACCTAAAGTGGTGATTTATTTTATTATACTAACGGATCTTATGAGTTTTCTGTTGAGTTTTGTGTTGTGAAGTTTTCAAGTTTTGGGTAAAGATTTGATGGACTACGGAATAAGGAGTGGCAAGAGCCTAAGCTTGGGGATGCCCAATGAACCCCAAGGTAATATTCAAGGACAACCAAGCATCTAAGCTTGGGTATGCCCGGATGGCATCCCCTCTTTTGTCTTCAATCCATCGGTAAATTTACTTGCGGCTATATTTTTATTCACCACATGATATGTGTTTTGCTTGGAGCGTCTTGTATGATATGATTCTTTGCTTTTCAGTTTTCCACAATCATCCTTGCTGTACATGCCTTTTGACAAGGACACGCATTAATCGTAAATTTAGTAGAATACTCTTTGTGCTTCACTTATATCTTTTGAGCTAGGCAGTTTGCTCTAGTGCTTCACTTATATCTTTTTAGAGCATGGTTGTGGCTTTATTTTACAGAAATTGATAAACTCTCATGCTTTACTTATATTATTTTGAGAGTCTTAAACAACATGGTAATTTGCTTAGGTTATGAATTTAGTCCTAATATGATAGGCATCCAAGAGGGATATAATAAAAACTTTCATATAAAAGAACATTGGATATATGAGAAGTTTTGATTCCTTTCATTTGTTTTGAGATATAAAGATGGCGATATTAGAGTCATGCTAGTGAGTAACTGTGGATTGGTAGGATACATGTGTTAAAGTTTGTGATTCCCGTAGCATGCACGTATGGTTAACCGTTATGTGATGAATTCGGAGCATGGTTTATTTTTTATCGTCTTCTTTATGAGTGGCAGCCGGGGATGAGCGATGCTCTTTTCCTACCAATCTATCCCCCTAGGAGCATGCGTGTAGTGCTTTGTTTCAATGGCTAATAAATTTTTGCAATAAGTATGTTAGTTCTTTATGACTAATGTTGAGTTCATGGATTATACACACTCTCACCCTTCCACCATTGCTAGCCTCTCTAGTACCGCGCAAAATTCGCCGGTGCATTAAACCCACCATATACCTTCCTCAAACAGCCACCATAACTACCTATTATGGCATTTCCATAGACATTCTGAGATATATTGCCCTGCAACTTCCACCGTTCTGTTTATTATGACACATACCATCATTGTCATATTGCTTTGCATGATCATGTAGTTGGCATAGTATTTGTGGAGAAGCCACCATTCTTATTTTTTTATACATGTCAGTCTTGATTATTGCACATCCCGGTACACCACTGGAGGCATTCATATAGCGTCATATGTTATTCTAGAATCGAGTTGTAATTCTTGAGTTGTAAGTACATAAAATTGTGATGATCATCATTATTAGAGCATTGTCCCATGTGAGGAAAGGATCATGGAGGCTATGATTCCCCCACAAGTCAGGATGAGGCTCCAAACGAAAAAAAGAAAAAAAGAGAGAAAAAATGAAAAAAAAGAGAAAAGAGAGAAGGGACAATGTTACTATCCTTTTTCCACACTTGTGCTTCAAAGTAGCACCATGATCTTCATGATAGAGAGTCTCCTATTTTTTTCACTTTCATATACAAGTGGGAATTTTTTCGAGAACTTGGCTTGTATATTCCAATGATGGGCTTCCTCAAATTGCCCTAGGTCACCGTGAGCAAGCAAGTTGGATGCACACCCACTTAGTTTGTTTTTGAGCTTTCATACACTTATAGCTCTAGTGCATCCGTTGCATGGCAATCCCTACTCACTTACATCGATATCAATTGATGGGCATCTCCATAGCCCATTAATTTGCCTAGTTGATGTGAGACTTTCTCCTTATTTTTGTCTTCTCCACAACCACCATATTCTATTCCACCGATAGTGCTATATCCATGGCTCATGCTCATGTATTGCGTGAAAGTTGAAAAAGTTTCAGAACATGAAAAGTATGAAACAATTGCTTGGCTTGTCATCGGGGTTGTGCATGATGAAATACTTTGTGTGATGAAGATCAAGCATAGCCAGACTTTATGACTTTGTAGGGATTACTTTCTTTGGCCATGTTATTTTGAGAAGACATGATTGCTTTATTAGTTGCTTGAAGTAGTATTGTTTTTATGTCAATATTAAACGTTTGCTTTGAATCTAATGGATCTGAATATTCATGCCACAATAAAGGAAATTGCATTGATTAATATGTTAGGTAGCATTCCACATCAAAAATTCTGGTTTTATCATTTACCTACTCAAGGATGAGCAGGAATTAAGCTTGGGGGTGCTTGATACCTCTCCAACGTATCTATAATTTTTTATTGTTCCATGTTATTATATTATATGTTTCAGATGTTTTATATGCCTTAATATTCTGTTTTATATTATTTTTGAGACTAACCTATTAACCTAGAGCCCAGTGCCAGTTTCTGTTTTTTACTTGTTTTTTGAGTTTTACAGAAAAGGAATGTCAAGCGGATTCCAAACGGAATAAAACTTTTGCGATGATTTTTCTTGGAACAGAAGACACTCGGGAGACTTGGAGAGGTGGTCAAAAGTTCTCTGAGGAGACCACAAGCCTGCTAGGCGCACCCCTGGGGGCGCCCTAAGGGCTTGTGGGTCCCTCGGGAGTCCTCCAACCCTAATCTTTTCTCCATAAATACCCAAATATTCTCCCAACATCAGAGGCATCCACCAAAATACTTTTCCGCCGCCGCAACCTTCTGTTCCCGTGAGATCCCATCTTGGGGCCTTTTCTAGCGAGCTGGCGGAGGGGGATTCGATCACGGAGGGCTTCTACATCAACCCTATTGCCCTACCGATGATGTGTGAGTAGATTACCATCGACCTATGGGTCCATAGCTAGTAGCTAGATCACTTCTTCTCCCTCTTTGATATTCAATACAATGTTCTCCTCGATGTTCTTGGAGATCTATCGATGTAATACTTTTTTGTGATGTGTTTGTTGAGATCCGATGAATTGTGCATTTATGATCAGATTATCTATGAATTTTATTTGAGTCTTCTGTGAACTCTTTTATGCATGATCAAATATCTTTGTATTTCTCTTCAAAATATCGGTTTGGTTTGGTGAACTAGATTGGTTTTTCTTGCAATGGCAGAGCTGCTTAGTTTTGGGTTCAATCTTACGGTGTCCTCACCCAATGACATAGTAGGGGTAGCGAGGCACGTATTGTATTGTTGGCATCAAGGATAAAAAGATGGGGTTTTCATCATATTGCTTGAGTTTATCCCTCTACATCATGTCACCTTGCTTAAGGCGTTACTCCGTTCCTATGAACTTAATAATCTAGATGCATGCTGGATAGCGGTCGATGTGTGGAGTAATAATAGTAGATGCAAAATCGTTTCGGTCTACTTGACATGGACATGATGCCTATATTCATGATCATTTCCTTAGATGTCGTCATAACTTTGCGCTTTTCTATCAATTGCTCAACAGTAATTTGTTTACCCACCGTATGCCTTCTTCAAGAGAGAAGCCTCTACTGAAACATATGGCCCCCGGATCTATTTTCCATCATATATTTTCATATCTATAAACCAAAAAAACCCAAACTACCTTGCTGCAATTTATTTACTTTTATTTTGTTTTACATTTTAGTAGTCTTTTATATCTATCTCTAGCAGATCTCATCCTTGCAAGTGACTGTGAAGGGATTGACAACCCCTTTATCGCGTTGGCTGCAAGTGCTTGATTGTTTGTGTAAGTGCATAGATTGCAGACTTGCTTGTACCTCCTACTGGATTGATACCTTGGTTCCCAAATTGAGGGAAATACTTATCTCTACTTTGCTGCATCACGCTTTCCTCTTCAAGGTAAAAACCAATGCGCTCAAGAAGTGGCACTCAGCTGGCCCAGGGATTCCCAGAGCTTAATGTTGATGAGTTGGTATTTACTCAAGAAGATTATATGCACTGCGCGAGGGAGACCCAGCCTGCTGCCACTAAGATTGCAGGCAAGTCTGATTTGAAAAAGTTTGAACTCAGCATAATGGAAGTCGGCAAACGCATGAGCATGCCGCAACCGAAGCCCATCAAACTAATCCCTCCACGCAAGTAAGCCTTTGCCTTTGAAGTCAGCACTTCCAATGTCATCAAGGAAGATATGTTCTTTGAAGCTTTGTCTTTGATTTAGAGGGTGAACAAAAGCGCTAGATCAACGAAGCTAACATGGAGAAGGCAGCGGAGAAGCCTCATGAGCCAGCCAGCGGCAACCCGACGTCAATTGGTGCGGACGAAGACTAGGCCATTGTCAACCCGGAAGGTCTAATTGACGACTCTCAGCCGTGAAATCCGCCGGCTTAATTTGTTGTGATAAATAATATGTGGTGTTGTAATATTGTTGATGTAAAAACTTTGTAGTCTGGTAGTGCCATCGAGCGCTAAGTATTTTGCCTTTGAAATAATGACACTTTTTATCAAAGAGAAATCAATGGTCGTGGTTGGTATTCAACCCGGAACTGTCCATGCTGATAATGTAACTCATTTGAATGAACCCTTGGCTATGGTTGCAATGCAATCCGGTAAAATTATGTAGTCGTAAATCCTTAAGTGTTACTGTTTAATAGAGCGCACAAGTGGAAATCAATACCCAGTTTCCTCACTGTATCTGAATAAATCAAATTGAGGCTACTGCCTCCGTCCATGAGGACTCTAGTGAGGTGGTACCCATCGATAATGGGGTCAAGAACTAGGGCCGCCGATCCTCCATGACCGGATACTGGTCGGATGGTCTTTGCGATCGAAGGTGATCAGGCATGCTGACCATGGTTTAAATTTCGGAGCTAGAGGCTCTACGGCGTAGACATCCCGAAGTGTGCGTTTCCTCTCCTTTTTAGGTATATGCGTGGAATAGATCATATTCACCGTTTTTACCTCAGGATGGAACTGCTTCTGGCCTCCATGGTTTGGCCCCTGAGGCTCATCGTCGTCCTCACTACGGGGTCCCTTGCCTTGCTCCTTGGTTGTGAGTTTGCCGGCCTGTTTGATTACCCAACAATTATGGTTGGTGTGGTTGGCAGGCTTGTGCGGGGTGCCGTGGATCTGGCAGGGCCTATCCAGTATTTCTTCAAGTGCAGTCGAGCCATTCCTGTTCCCTTTAGAGGGCTTGCTCCGCGGTCCTGATTTGGAGTTGCCAAATACTGCCATATCCTCGGCTTCGCCGCCATTGTGACGACGCTTATCTTTGTTGCACCGTGGTTTCTTGTTTCTGTCCCGGACTTCTGAAGTGCCAGGGTCTTATGGGTTGTTGCTTCTACGAGCCAACCAACTGTCTTCGCCCGCGCAAAAGTGGGTCATGAGTGAGGTAAGAGCCGACGTCGTCCTCGTCTTGTCTTGGCCAAGCTGACGAGCTATCCATTCATCTCGGATGCTATGCTCGAATGCGGCTATCGCCTCGGCACCCGGACAGTCGACAATTTGATTCTTTTTGGTCAAGAATCGATTCCAAAATTGTCAGGTTGATCCTCCAGGCTGTTGGACCACATGGCTTAGGTCATCGGCGTCTGGAGGCCGGACATAAGTCCCTTGAAAGTTAGCTTGGAAAGCATCCTCGAGCTCTTCCCAGCTCCCTATGGAGTTTTTGGGGAGGCTATTCAACCAATGCCTGGCTGGCCCTTTAACCTTTAATGGCAGGTATTTTATGCCGTGGAGGTCATCTCTTCGAGCCATATGAATGTGGAGAAGAAAATCTTCGATCCACACAGCCAGGTATGTGGTCCCGTCACATTGTTCGATGTTTAGGGGGTTAAACCCTTCAAGGAACTGATGTTGCATCACCTCATCTGTGAAACACATTAGGTGAGCGGTGCCCCTGACTTGGGCCACATCGCGCCGGAGTTTGGCTGCCATTCGGGCCTGGTGCTACTCCCGAGATCTATCATTTCAGTCGAGCCAAGCTTGGTATTCGTCCCGTCTAGCGGGAGGGTACCCTCGAGATCCATAGATGGATCTTGTCTGACCTGCTCTAGTGGCCAGGTCCCGTCGTAGGTCATATTCATATACAGGCTGCACTGGCTCCTTGCCCCTCAAATAAGACGGTGGGGGTGGATCTTCGGCCTCTACAACCATCATGTCCCGTCCTCGAGGGGGGTGGTTGGGCTGATCTGCCTGAGTATATCTTAGGAGGTTCGGGCTCTAGAGCCTCTTCATCGAATTCCGGCAGCAGTTTTCTCTTGGGGTAGCTTTTGGTTTGTCTCTCATAGCCATAGCCTTCTTTGGCCGCTAGGACTTTTGTCCATCTATCATTGAGGGTGTCTTGTTCAGCTTTTAGCCATCATTGCTTCATCTTCAAGCTTCGCACAGTGGTTATAAGTTATTGTTTGAACCACTCTTGGTCCAGTGGATCCTCCAAAACGATGAAATTCGTGGCTCCGAGGCTGACCTCCTCTTCGGAGAGAGGTAGGTAGTTACTGTTCTCAGAGTCATTGAGGTCCTCCGGGTTATACAGATCCCCGTGCCCCTCTGAGTCATCAGGCTATTGCTCGGGGGCAGCGGGGTCACCAAGGTCTTCCATATTGTCTAGGGTGTCGTATTCTCCGGTGCCCGTGTTGCTTTCCCTGTCCCTACGCCCCTTGGATCGTCGGCGCTGTCATCGGTGTTTGGGCTGCTCCTCGTCGGGCTTGTTGCCATCTCTCCTAGGGGTGTCGTCGCCATTATTAGCACCATCGCCATTGTCCTTGGGAGTGTCCACCATATAGACATTATAGGTGGAGGTGGCCGTCCATCGTCCGGTGATGGGAGTAGCAGTGTGGGCTATGGCTTCGGTGTCTTCATCCATGTCATTGGCCTCCTCGGAAGCGTAGTCCAGCATGTCGGTTAAGTCTTCGACAATGGATACTAAGCGGGTGGTGGGTGGGGCGTAAAATTCCCCATGGCCCGCTTCAAAATCAAGCCAAGCATTGGTCGAGGATGGGTCATTCATGATGTTCATCACGTGGATCCGATATAGCATCTCCCTTAAGAGGGAGAGACCAGCCAGATAGGCATCTGGGATTTCATCGGAGTCAACCTCTGGTATGGTAGGGTGAGGGGTGAGTCCGACTAGGGTTGACTCCCGGTCTTCGGATGCCAAAATTGTATCCAGGCTCCAAGCTGGATCCGAGGAACGAGGAGTGGGTCCTGCCAAGGTTGGCCCCCGGTCTTCGGATGTCGAAGTCGTATCCAAGCTCGAAGCCGGATCCGATGTGAGGGCCGACCCAAGGGCCGGGTCGAAGAGAGGGCCCAAGGTCAAAGTCTCATGGTTTTTGAGCACCTTAAGCGAGGCTGAGAACCAGGTGAAGACCAGATCGCCTCGAACATGTGCGACAAACTCCAGGTTGCCGAATCTGATATGGTGCTCAGGGGCGAAGCTGTCGACCTGGTCGAGGCGACCGAGCGAGTTGGCTTGCAAAACAATGCCGCCAAACGCGAAGAGCTGGCTGGGAATGAAGATGTCCTTGGTATGGATGCTATCTCCAATGATTAGGCAGGCCATCGATCCTTTAGCGATCTAACAGCAGAACTCTCAATGAAAGCACCAATGTTGGTGTCAAAACCAGCGGATCTCGGGTAGGGGGTCCCGAGATGTGGATCTAGAATCGATGGGTAACAAGAGACGAAGGAAACAATGTTTACCCAGGTTCGGGCACTCTCAAAGAGGTAAAACCCTACATCCTGCTTGATTATATTGAAGTGTATAGGACGATTACAGAGTCAATCTACCACGAGATCAGATGAACTAAACCCCAGGTGAGTAGGATGATGGTTCTTCGTCTGGCCTCTATGGACTAAACCCTCTAGTTTATATAGGCACCAGGGGTACTAGGGTTACACATGGTCGGTTAAAGGAGGGATAAACATGCCAATTCTCTAATCTTTGACTTGGAGGGCACACCAAGCTCTGAAGGTCTCCTGTCCGGACACGGAGTCGCCATATAGTCCGTCCTGGTAGTAGTCGTACAACGGCCCATCTGTCTAGCCCATAAGAGATAGGACGACAGCCTGAGGACCCCCTAGTCCAGGACTCCCTCACATGGGCATATTTGGTTGATGTTTAGCCTGTTGTGCTTAACATGCCTTTTGATGTACTTACACATGACAATATTGGGAACGACTGTTGTTTTCCATCAAGATTAGTTTCATCCCATGGCTTATATATACTTACTGTTTAGTATATCAGTAGCTGGTACAATATAGGCTGGGGATGATAAGGGATTAATCGGCAAATCGGATAGTTAACTGAACATATTTGTAACCCATTTATTCCTATTTTAACTAGGGCCATATCTAATATATCTGAGGCTACATAGCAACATGCATTGTACTGAGTGTCTAAATATGCAATCCTAGGCTACATACCAACAAGGAAGATTGTTAGCTTAATGTTTTGATGATGTCTAGATATACATAAAAGAGCAGCAACAACAACAACCACACAGCAGCAGTTAACTGCAGTTAATCGGCCGATATTTGTAACAATGTAATAAACTCCCTCTGCTGCATAATGTAAGATCTTAATTCATCCAATATGTGAGTATATTAGATGTAATAAGATCTTATATAATGGTACGAAGGGAGTGTTGTACTACACCATTGTGCAATTGTCGTTTAGCTTCTAATACTAACTTGGTGCTTTTAGGTACATATGTCATTGTAAATATCCCCGCTTTGACCCTTTTTGTGTATGGGGCAATGAGATATTCATGAACCAGCATCAAGTGAGGAAACTGATAAAGATTGTTAGTAAAATGGGTCAACATAGGGCAATTAAACTATTTGTTTAGGCTTTACCCAAGACAACAGTGAACTGTAGGATGGTAAGTAAGTACTCTGCATCCTTCTTTTTACTGCCCATAATGAGTTGTGTTAGATGACAATGTCCGAATCCTTTTCATTTGCAATGGTTCCCAAAGCATTTTACTGAAGATTACCTGTCAAACTACATGATTGGTGGGCTTGCAAAGGTTAAAGTATTTCTACCAGAACACGATGACTATATAGATGTCCTCATGAAGACAGTGAAGGCTGGGCGGCCGGCCATCACAAGGGGTTGAACTAGAGTCATGTTTGCCTTTTGCATGGAGGAGGGCACAATATGGGCATTCCGCTTCACCTTGTTCGCCAACCAGAATGTCTTTCACCTCTTTATTTATCGTCTTTAACAGTAGAAGTATACAACTGTGGTTCATTGATGACCCACAAGTATAGGGGATCAATTGTAGCTCTTTTCGATAAGTAAGAGTGTTGAACCCAACGAGGAGCAGAAGGAAATGACAAGTGGTTTTCAGCACGGTAATGTTTGCAAGTGCTAAAATTTATAAGTACGAGAGTAGTTTGATAGCAAGGTAATTTGTAACAAGCAAGTAAAGATAGTAGTAACAAAAGTGCAGTAAGGTAGCCCAATCCTTTTGAGGCAAAGGATGATGTCTACAACACAACCTTCTTCTTGTAGACGTTGTTGGGCCTCCAAGTGCAGAGGTTTGTAGGACAGTAGCAAATTTCCCTCAAATGGATGACCTAAGGTTTATCAATCCGTAGGAGGCGTAGGATGAAGATGGTATCTCTCAAGCAACCCTGCAACCAAATAACAAAGAGTCTCTTGTGTCCCCAACACACCCAATACAATGGTAAATTGTATGGCTGCACTAATTCAGCGAAGAGATGGTGATACAAGTGCAATATGGATAGTAGATAAAGGTATTTGTAATCTGAAATTATAAAAACAGCAAGGTAATTAATGATAAAAGTGAGCGTAAACAGTATTGCAATGCGTTGAAACAAGGCCTAGGGTTCATACTTTCACTAGTGCAAGTTCCCTCAACAATAATAACATAATTGGATCACATAACTATCCCTCAACATGCAACAAAGAGTCACTCCAAAGTCACTAATAGCGGAGAACAAACGAAGAGATTATGGTAGGGTATGAAACCACCTCAAAGTTATTCTTTCCAATAAATCCATTGGGCTATTCCTATAAGTGTCACAAACAGTCCTAGAGTTCGTACTAGAATAACACCTTAAGACACAAATCAACCAAAACCCTAATGTCACCTCAAGTATCCGTGGGTATGATTATACGATATGCGTCACACAATCTTAGATTCATCTATTCAACCAACACATAGAACTTCAAAGTGTGCCCAAAAGTTTCTACCGGAGAATCACGACGAAAACATGTGCCAACCCATATGCATAGGTTCATGGGCAGAACCCGCAATTTGGTCACCAAAACATACATCAAGTGAATCACGTGATATCCCATTGTCACCACAGATACGCACGGCAAGACATACATCAAGTGTTCTCAAATATTTAAAGAGTCAATCCAATAAGATAACTTCAAAGGGGAAACTCAATCCATTAGAGGAGAATAGAGGGGGAGAAGAAACATAAGATCCAACTATAATAGCAAAGCTCGCGATACATCAAGATCGTATCATCTCAAGAACACGAGAGAGAGAGAGAGAGATATCAAACACATTGCTACTAGTACATACCCTCAGCCCCAAGGGATAACTACTCCCTCCTCGTAATGGGGAGCACCGGGATGATGAAGATGGCCACTAGAGAAGGATTGCCCCCTCCGGCAGGGTGCCGAACGGGTCTAGATTGGCTTTCGGTGGCTACGGAGGCTTCTGACGGCGAAACTCCCGATCTATTGTGCTCTCGGATGTTTTTAGGGTATATGGAGATGTATAGGCGGAAGAAGTACATCAGGGGGCCACGAGGGGCCCATGAGGGTGGAGGGCGCGCCCTAGGGGGGTGTGCACCCCCTACCTCGTGGCCTCCTCGAAGCTTCCTTGACGTAGACTCCAAGTCTCCCGGGTTGCTTTCCTTCCAAAAATGAGTTCCGTGAAGTTTCAGGTCAACTGGACTCCGTTTGATTTTCCTTTTCTTCGAAACCCTAAAATAGGCAAAAAAACAGAAACTGGCACTGGGCTCTAGGTTAATAGGTTAGTCCCAAAAATCATATAAAATAGCATATAAATGCATATAAAACATCCAATGTTGATAATGTAATAGCATGGAACAATCAAAAATTATAGATACGTTGGAGACGTATCAGCATCCCCAAGCTTAATTCCTGCTCGTCCTCGAGTAGGTAAATGATAAAAACAGAATTTTTGATGTGGAATGCTACCTAACATATTCATCATGTATTTCTCTTTATTGTAGCAAGAATATTAAGATCCATAAGATTCAAGACAAAAGTTTAATATTGACATAAAAATAATAATACTTCAAGCATACTAACAAAGCAATCATGTCTTCTCAAAATAACATGGCCAAAGAAAGCTATCCCTACAAAATCATATAGTCTGGCTATGCTCCATCTTCACCACACAACGTATTTAAATCATGCACAACCCCGATGACAAGCCAAGCAATTGTTTCACACTTTTGATGTTCTCAAACTTTTTCAATCTTCACGCAATACATGAGCGTGAGCCATGGACATAGCACTATAGGTGGAATAGAATGGTGGTTGTGGAGAAGACAAAAGGGGAAGATAGTCTCACATCAACTAGGCGTATCAACGTGCTATGGGGATGCCCATTAATAGATATCAATGTGAGTGAGTAGGGATTGCCATGCAACGGATGCACTAGAGCTATAAATGTATGAAAGCTCAACAAAAGAAACTAGTGGGTGTGCATCCAACTCGCTTGCTCACGAAGACCTAGGGCAATTTTGAGGAAGCCCATCATTGGAATATACAAGCCAAGTTCTATAATGTAAAATTCCCACTAGTATATGAAAGTGACAACATAGGAGACTCTCTATCATTAAGATCATGGTGCTACTTTGAAGCACAAGTGTGGTAAAAGGATAGTACCATTGCCCCTTCTCTCTTTTTCTCTCATTTTTTTTGTTTGGGCCTTCTCTTTTTATGGCCTCTTTTCTCTTCTTTTTTATTTGGGCTTCTTTGGCATCTTTTATTTATTTATTTATGTATTTATTTATTTTCGTCCGAAGTCTCATCCTGACTTGTGGGGGAATCATAGTCTCCATCATCCTTTCCTCACTGGTACAATGCTCTATTAATGATGATCATCACACTTTTATTTACTTACAACTCAAGAATTACAACTCAATACTTAGAACAACAATATGACTCTATGTGAATGCCTCCTGCAATGTACCGGGATATGCAATGACTCATGAGTGACATGTATGAAAGAATTATGAACGGTGGCTTTGCCACAAATACGATGTCAACTACATGATCATGCAAAGAAATATGACAATGATGGAGCGTGTCATAATAAGAGGAACGATGGAAGGTTGCATGGCCATATATATCGGAATGGCTATGGAAATGCCATAATAGGTAGGTATGGTGGCTGTTTTGAGGAAGGTATATGGTGGGTTTATGGTACCAGCGAAAGTTGCGCGGTACTAGAGAGGCTAGCAATGGTGGAAGGGTGAGAGTGCGTATAATCCATGGACTCAACATTAGTCATAAAGAACTCACATACTTATTGCAAAAATATATTAGTTATCGAAGCAAAGTATTACGCGCATGCTCCTAGGTGGATAGATTGGTAGGAAAAGACCATCACTCGTCCCCGACCGCCACTCATAAGGAGGACAATCAATAAATAAATCATGCTCCGACTTCATCACATAACGGTTCACCATACGTGCATGCTACGGGAATCACAAACTTCAGCACAAGTATTTCTCAATTTCACAACTACTCAACTAGCATGACTCTAATATTACCATCCTCATATCTAAAACAATCATCAAGTATCAAACTTCTCATAGTATTCAATGCACTTTATATGAAAGTTTTTAATATATCCCTCTTGGATGCCCATCATATTAGGACTAAATTCATAACCAAAGCAAACTACCATGCTGTTCTAAAGACTCTCAAAATGATATAAGTGAAGCATGAGAGTTCATTAATTTCTATAAAATAAAACCACCACCGTGCTCTAAAAAGATATAAGTGAAGCACTAGAGCAAATGACAAACTACTCCGAAAGATATAAGTGAAGCTCAATGAGTAGTCGAATAATTATGCAACTATCTGAAGACTCTCTAAAATTTAAGGATTTCAGATCTTGGTATTTTATTCAAACAGCAAGAAAAAGAAAATAAAATGACATCTAAGAATAGCAATCATCATGTGAAGAAGAAAAAACTTAGGATCAACCGATACAAACCGATAGTGGTTGAAGAAGAAAGGTGGGATGCCAACCGGGGCATCCCCAAGCTTAGACGCTTGAGACTTCTTGAAATTTTATCTTGGGGTGCCTTGGGCATCCCCAAGCTTGAGCTTTTGTGTCTCCTTAATTCCTCTCATATCACGGTCTCCCTAAATCTCAAAAGCTTCATCCACACAAAACTCAACAAGGACTCGTGAGATAAGTTAGTATAAACCATTGCAAAAGCCTTATCATACTATACTGTAGAAAAATCACTAAAATTATTATTCAACATTGCATACTAAATGCATCTGCATATTTAATAGTCCTATCCTCAAATAGAATCATTAAAGAAGCAAACATATGCAAACATAACAGCAATCTGCCTAAACAGGACAGTCTGTAAAGAATGCAGCAACATCCATACTTTACTAGCTCAAAACATTATGAAAGAAAATTCCTACTGTAGTAAATTTATCAGATCTTAATATGCAAAAGGTTTCAACATTTTATCACACTCTGACTTTTCTAGGGAATTATTGCAACAGCGGTAAACTTTCTGTTTTCAAATAGCAACAGGTGGACTTCTAAAATAGGCATAGTAAAGTCTATCAATGCCACTTTTATTGAAATAAAAGATGAAAAACATTGTTCTAAATAACAGAAAGCAAATCCTGACAAAATAAATTGACGATCCAAGCAAAACACATATCATGTGGTGAATAAAAATATAGCTCCAAGTAAAGTTACCGATGAACAAAGACGAAAGAGGGGATGCCTTCCGGGGCATCCCCAAGCTTAGGCTCTTGGTTGTCCTTGAATTTTACCTTGGGGTGCCTTGGGCATCCCCAATCTTAGGCTCTTGTCACTCCTTATTCCATAGTCCATCGAATCTTTACCCAAAACTTGAAAACTTCACAACACAAAACTTAACAGAAAACTCGTGAGCTCCGTTAGTATAAGAAAATAAATCACCACTTCAAGGTACTGTAATGAACTCATTATTTATTTATATTGGTGTTAAACCTACTGTATTCCAACTTCTCTATGGTTTATAAACTATTTTACTAGCCATAGATTCATCAAAATAAGTAAACAACACATGAAAAACAGAATCTGTCAAAAACAGAACAGTCTGTAGTAATCTGGATCAAACATATACTTCTGAAACTCATAAAATTATAAAATAAATTTCTGGACATGAGGAATTTATATATTAATCATCTTAAAAAAGAATTAACTAAATATATCTTTCCAAATAAACATGGCAGCAATTCTCGTGAGCGCTAAAGTTTCTTTTTTTAACAGCATGATCAACAAGACTTTCCCCAAGTCTTCCCAAAGGTTCTACTTGGCACAAACACTAATTAAAAGCATGAAACCACATCTAAACAGAGGCTAGATTAATTATTTATTACTAAAGAGGAACAAAAGGCACGGAATAAAAATACCTCCCAACAAGCGCTATTGTTTAACGCCCCTAGCTAGGCATGATGATTTCAATGATGCTCATATAAATGATAAGAATTGAAACATAAAGAGAGAATCATGTAGAATACGACTAGCACATTTAAGTCTAACCCACTTCCTATGCATAGGAATTTTGTGAGCAAACAACTTATGGGAACAATAATCAACTAGCATAGGAAGGTAAAACAAACATAACTTCAAAACTTTAAGCACATAGAGAGGAAACTTGATATTATTGCAATTCCTACAAGCATATATTCCTCCCTCATAATAATTTTCAGTAGAATCATGAATGATTTCAACAATATAACCAGCACCTAAAGCATTCTTTTCATGATCTACAAGCATAGAAAATTTACTACTCTCCACATAGGCAAAATTCTTCTCATGAATAATAGTGGGAGCGAACTCAACAAAATAACTATCATGTGATTGAAAATTAAGATCAAGATGACAAATTTCATGGTTATCATTATTCTTTAAAGCATACGTGTCATCACAATAATCATCATAGATAGGAGGCATGCTTTCATCATAATAAATTTGCTCATCAATACTTGGGGGACAAAAAATATCATCTTCATCAAACACAGCTTCCCCAAGCTTCTGTCTTTGCATATCATTAGCATCATGGATATTCAAGGAATTAATACTAACAACATTACAATCATGCTCATCATTCACAAATTTTATGTCAAGCATTCTATGTAATTTTTCTTCTAGCATTCGAGCAAAATTTTCCTTTCCATCATACATACGAAAGATATTAAAAAGGTGAAGCGTATGAGACAAACTCAATTCCATTTTTTATAGTTTTCTTTTATAAACTAAACTAGTGCTGAAAAAATAAACAAAAAGATTCAATTGCAAGATCTAAAGATATACCTTCAAGCACTCACCTCCCCGGCAACGGCGCCAGAAAAGAGCTTGATGTCTACTACGCAACCTTATTCGTGTAGACATTGTTGGGCCTCCAAGTGCAGAGGTATGTAGGACAGTAGCAAATTTCCCTCAAGTGGATGACCTAAGGTTTATCAATCTGTAGGAGGCATAGGATGAAGATGGTCTCTCTCAAGCAACCCTGCAACCAAATAACAAAGAGTCTCTTGTGTCCCCAACACACCCAATACAATGGCAAATTGTATAGGTGCACTAGTTCGGCGAAGAGATGGTGATACAAGTGCAATATGGATAGTATATAAAGGTATTTGTAATCTGAAATTATAAAAACAGCAAGGTAACTAATGATAAAATTGAGCGTAAACGGTATTGCAATGCGTTGAAACAAGGCCTAGGGTTCATACTTTCGCTAGTGCAAGTTCCGTGAACAATAATAACATAATTGGATCACATAACTATCCCTCAACATGCAACAAAGAGTCACTCCAAAGTCACTAATAGCGGAGAACAAACGAAGAGATTATGGTAGGGTACGGAACCACCTCAAAGTTATTCTTTCCAATCAATCCGTTGGGCTATTTCTATAAGTGTCACAAAGTGCCCTAGAGTTCGTAGTAGAATAACACCTTAAGACACAAATGAACCAAAACCCTAATGTCGCCTAGATACTCCAATGTCACCTCAAGTATTCGTTGGTATGATTATACGATATACATCACACAATCTCAGATTCATCTATTCAACCAACACATAGAACCTCAAGGAGTGCCCCAAAGTTTCTACCGGAGAATCACGACGAAAACGTGTGCCAACCCCTATGCATAGGTTCATGGGCGGAACCCGCAAGTTGGTCACCAAAACATACATCAAGTGAATCACGTGATATCCCATTGTCACCACAGATACGCATGGCAAGACATACATCAAGTGTTCTCAAATCTTTAAAGACTCAATCCGATAAGATAACTTCAAAGGGGAAACTCAATCCATTACAAGAGAATAGAGGGGGAGAAGAAACATAAGATCCAACTATAATAGCAAAGCTCGCGATACATCAAGATCGTATCATCTCAAGAACATGAGAGAGAGAGATCAAACACATAGCTACTGGTACATACCCTCATTCCTAAGGGAGAACTACTCCCTCCTCATCATGGAGAGCACCGGGATGATGAAGATGGCCACCAGAGAAGGATTGCCCCCTCCGGCAGGGTGCCGGAACGGGTCTAGATTGGCTTTCGGTGGCTACGGAGGCATCTGGTGGCGGAACTCCCGATCTATTGTGCTCCCGGATGTTTTTGGGTATATGGAGATATATAGGCAGAAGAAGTACGTCAGAGGGGGCACGAGGGGCCCACGAGTGTGGAGGGCGCGCCCTTGGGGGGTGGGCGCACCCCCTACCTCGTGGCCTCCTTGAAGCTTCCTTGACGTAGACTCCAAGTCTCCCGGGTTGCTTTCCTTCCAAAAATGAGTTCCGTGAAGTTTCAGGTCAATTGGACTCCGTTTGATTTTCCTTTTCTTCGAAACCCTAAAATAGGCAAAAAAAACAGAAACTGGCACTGGACTCTAGGTTAATAGGTTAGTCCCAAAAATCATATAAAATAGCATATAAATGCATATAAAACATCCAATGTTGATAATATAATAGCACGGAACAATCAACAATTATAGATACGCTGGAGACGTATCAAAGGACATGCCAAAATGGTCTCTTATGATGAGCAAAGAATTCTTGAGGGTACACGGGATTTTCATCTAGTCACTTTCATCATGTTGGCTTAATTTGTGTTCGGTACTTTGATAATTTGATATGTGGGTGGACCGGTGCTTAGGTGTTGTTCTTACTTGAACAAACCTCCTACTTATGATTAACCCTCCTGCAAGCATCCACAACTACGAGAAAAGTATTAAGAATAAATTCTAACCATAGCATTAAACTTTTCGATCCAATCGGTCCCTTACGGAATAGCACATAAACTAGGGTTTATGCTTCTGTCACTGTTGCAACCCATCATCTAATTGCTACTCCACAATGCATTCCCTTAGGCCCAAATATGGTGAAGTGTCATGTAGTCGACGTTCATATGACACCACTAAGGGAATCACAACATGCATACTATCAAAATATCGAACACATATCAAGTTCACATGATTACTTGCAACATGATTTCTCCCGTGACCTCAAGAACAAAAGTAACTACTCACAAATGATAATCATGCTCAAGATCAGAGGGGTATTAAACAACATATTGGATCTGAACATATATTCTTCCACCAAATAAACCATATAGTAATCAACTACAAGATGTAATCAACACTACTAGTCACCCACAAGCACCAATCTATAGTTTCGGTGACAAGATTGAACACAAAAGATGAACTAGGGTTTGAGATGAGATGGTGCTGTTGAAGATGTTGATGGAGATTGCCCTCCCCACGATTGGGATAGTTGTTGGTGATGATGATGACGATTATTTCCCCCTCCGAGAGGGAAGTTCCCCCGGCAGAATCGCTCTGCCGGAGGGCAAAACTGCTCCTGCCCAAGTTCTGCCTCGAGATGGCGACACTTATCCCGAAAGTCCTCTCTCTATTTTTTCTAGGTCAAAATGACCTATATTGCAGAAGATGGGCACCGGAGGTGGGCATGGGTGAGCACAACCCACCAAGGCGCGCCTGGGCTCCCTGGCGCGCCCAGGTGGGTTGTGCCCACCTGGTGGGCCCCCTCTGGTAGTTATTTGCTCCAATATAATAATCCATAAAAATCCCCGTGAAGTTTCATCTTGTTTGGAGTTGTGCAGAATAGGTGGCCCGACGTAGCTTTTCCAGGTCCAGATTTCCAGCTGCCGGAATTCTCCCTCTTTGTGTATACCTTGCATATTATCAGAGAAAAGGCATTATAATTACTCCAAAAAGCATTATTATGGATAAAAACATTATAAATAACAGTAAGAAAACATGATGCAAAATGGACGTATCATTCATCATTGTTTATTTGGTGCTTATGTAATTCTTGAACATATGTACCTACGAATCGAATAATGCATTGGTTGTTGAACCCGATGGATATGAATAAAGTTATAGCCTACTTTCAAATTCAAAATCGGTACAATTTTAAATAGCAGCAGTTAAATTAGGGTAAAGTTACGCTCTGCAGGTCATTACAGCGCACACGGTCTGTAAAGCACAACGTGTGTGATATACATCATTACCCGACACGGTTCACAGAGAGGAAACATGTGTAACCATGCACATAGTTGTCGTTTGAAAAGTGTGTGTGATGTTAGACAATATCACAAACAATGCGAGCAAACTAAATGTTTGCGATAGTCGCCTTACCGTATACGCTTTATGATGGAAATACGTCCTAGAGGCAATAATAAAATGGTTATTATTATATTTCCTAATTCATGATAAAGGTTTATTATTCATGCTAGAATTGTATTGATCGGAAACCTTAATACATGTGTGAATACATAAACAAACACTATGTCCCTAGTGAGCCTCTACTAGACTAGCTCATTGGTCAAAGATGGTTAAGGTTTCCTAACCATGGACATGAGTTTTCATTTGATTACGGGATCACATCATTAGGAGAATGATGTGATGGACAAGACCCATCCGTTAGCTTAGCATAATGATCGTTCAGTTTTATTGCTATTGCTTTCTTCATGTCAAATACATATTCCTTCGACTATGAGATTATGCAACTCGCGGATACCGGAGGAATGCCTTGTGTGCTATCAAACGTCACAACGTAATTACGTTATCACAAAGATGCTCCATAGGTATCTCCAAAGGCGTTTGTTGAGTTGGCATAGATCAAGATTTGGATTTGTCACTCCGAGTATCGAAGAGGTATCTTTGGGCCCTCTCGATAATACACATCATAAGCTTGCAAGCAAATGACTAAGGAGTTAGTCGCGAGGTGACACTACAAAAAAAATACACTTCCGTGATGATACATGTTTGTCACAGTAGGTCGCGTTTTTTGTCATGCATGTACATCCATGGCGATTTTATGACAGAATCAAGATAGTCATACCTGTGCTGCCGTTGAAGTGTTCCATGACATTACCAAAATTATCATCACGGAAGTGTCCACTTCCATGACGATAAATCATGCGTCACAGAAGTGCTTTCGTCAAGGGTGACCGACATGTGGCATCCGCCATAACGGAACGCCGTTAAGCTATCGGGTCCGGTTTTGGATCCGATAACCCGTTAACAGCCCGGACCAATGGGGTTTTCCACGTGTAAAATCATCATTGGCCGGAGGAAACACGTGTTGCGTCACCGTTGGGACAGATGTCATCCACTCATTGGACAGGAGGCGCCTATGATAGGTCAAAACGTGGCACGACCCAACAGTGGCCCATTCCGGTGAAAAAGGCCAGCCCAGTAAAAATTAGCAGGCCGAACCATATAAGGCCTACTTGTGTCAGGTCCATTTAAGCCCATGGCCCATACAAGATGTGCCAATTCGGCCCATCAACGGCCCGTTAAAGATTTGTCACCATTGCAGCCCATTGTCAGTTCGAGCCCGTTAACAGCCCGCTATATATTTGGCTCAATATCAGCCTGATGAGATTTCGGCCTGTTAACGGCCCATTCAGTGGATGGGCCAATTTTCACGTTGTACATCTTTCGTCCTTTTAGCGACCCATTTAAATGTTGGGATAATTTCCGGCCTATTATGTCTTTCAGCCTGTTGATGGCCCATAAATGAGTTGGGTCATTTGTAGTCAGACCTGAGTTTCGGCCTTTTAGCGACCCATTTAAGTGTTAGGCCAATTTCTGGCCTGGTGTGTCTTTCAGCCTGTTGATGACCCATATATCTGTTGGGCCATTTGTAGTCGGACCTGAGTTTTGGCCTTTTAACAGCCCATGCCCTTCATGGTCCAATACCAGCCCGGTTTCTCTTTCGGCCCGCTAAAGGCCCTCAACACAATTGGGCCATTTACAATACGACCTGAGTTTCGGACTCTTAGCGGCCCATGCCCTTCATGGTCCAGTACAAGCCCACTGTCTCTTTCAGCCTGCTAAAGGCCCACAGTATAGTTGGGCCATATGTAGCCCGAACTTAGTAACGGCCTGGTAATGGCCCGTGAAATCAATTGGGCTCACCTGTTGCCCGCTTCGATGTCGGCCTGTTAACGACCCGAGAGTTAAGAGGGCCCACCATTAACTTTTGGCCTGGTAGCGGCCCATTAACTTAATGGGCCCACTAAAGTTCGTACATATCTTTAGGCCAAATTAGATAATTTGGGCCCATTACGACGAGCAATTATGCATAAGACCAAAACCGATCAAGCAAAGGTACGACATACAGGAAAAAATGTTGCACATCCAACATATATTACAAGAAATTACATCCACTGGGCAATCAAAGATTGATGACAGTTCAAATAAATGAACAGAACCTAATGATCTACAACATCACAATCTGCAACCTCAGCACAGATGACACCCATAAGCATGTGGGCAACTCTTGCTGCTTTGCTACACTGTCTCTGAAAACATTGATCAGTTGTTGTGTCGCACGACTCTGCACCTCTGATTCCTCCACCATTTCCATCATTCCTTCAGCCATTAATTGGTTCACAAACATACATTTTTTCCATTGCATTCGAGACAAAGGATACTGAGCAGATTCAGATGGCGATTTTGGCAAGCTTGTATTCTTGATAGTGGAGAGTGTATCGACCACTGCATCATAACATAAATTAGGAGGGGAACCAAATGGATTAATCATGAGTTATTGCCATATTACCTAGCCTAGTGTAACATCCCAAATTTTCAATTTGGAATGTTATACATTAGATCATCAATGCATATCATATTTTATTTGTCTTTGGTTTGATCCTAGAAATTCTACGCAACTCAAGGATCCTCGGAGAGAGTTGGGGATTTCGTTATTTGCATATTTGAGTTTTCTCAAATTTTGAAAATAGGATCGTTTGATTTTATTCATTTTATCTTCAATTATTTCTATTATAAATTTTTTTGGAGAGAGGGAATAAAATGACTTTCCCAAAATAAAGAAATATTGATGATTTAATAATAAAATCAAATAAGAT
Source organism: Triticum monococcum (assembly GCA_034509565.1). NCBI lineage: Eukaryota > Viridiplantae > Streptophyta > Magnoliopsida > Poales > Poaceae > Triticum > Triticum monococcum. The sequence continues at coordinate 486,525,195 of CM067843.1, forward strand.
TTTATTTTGGAGTTATTTTCTATTTTATTTGAATTTAGGAAAAATGCGCGTTTTTCAAAATTGTACTTAGGCCCCAAATAAGTGTTCACCCTATTCGACTTGATTTTAGAAGTCGGGAAAAATTTATTTCGGGATTTTTGGAGTCCGTTTAGTATTTCTTTTATTTGTTTTTCTGCGCATAATTATTTAAAAAAAACGCTCAACCGACTTAGGGCCGGTTTCGGCCAGGACTCTTCGGGCTGGCCTTTATAAGGAGCCGACCCCGAGCCCGTTAAGCCCCAAACCGTAGCCGCCCGACCCCGCCGCTTCTAGCACCGCCGCCGTCGCCCTGCCGCTGCGCCGCGTCACCGCCGCACCCCGCCGCCCTGTAACATCCTAAATTTTCAATTTGGAATGTTATACCAAAGATCATCATTGCATATCATATTTTATTGCATTTGGTTGATCCTAGAAATTTCACGCAACTCAAGGACCCTCAGAGAGAGTTGGGGATTTCGTTATTTTCATATTTGAGTTTTCTCAAATTTTGAAAATAGGATCATTTGATTTTATTTATTTTATCTTCAATTATTTCTACTATAAAAATTATGCGAGTGGGAATAAAATGACTTTCCCAAAATATAGAAATATTGGGGATTTAATAAAAAATCAAATAAGATTTTATTTTGGTTTTATTGCTATTTTATTTGAATTTAGGAAAAAATGCACGTTTTTCAAAAATTGCATTTAGGGCCAAGAAAATGTTCATCCTGTTCTAAATATTTTATTTAGACGGTGAAAATTTGTTTTGACATTTTTAGAATTTTATTTATTTTTCTAGAATTTTTTTTAGTCGCAGCGAAATTGTTTTTTTAAAGAGACCCCGCGCCCGACTAGGACAAGTGCCCAGCCGAGCAGGCCGGCCCAGCCAGCCGCCGGTGCCTCCCGCCGGGTCGGGACACGAGTCCCGACCGCCGCCGTCGCCCGAGTCCGGGGAGGACCCGCCTCCCAAGGCCGACCCCTCCCCCAAGTCACCGCCTCCCCCCCTTTATAACCCCGCCGCCGCCCCCCTGCAGCCCCACACCCGCCGCCGCCTCCCACGCCTCCAGCGCCGCCGCCGCACGCCGCCCGCGCCGCCGACGCACGCCGCCGCGCCGCCTGTCCCTGCGTCGCCTGCCGCCGCGTCGGAGCTGCCGCCCCGCCACCCCGCACCACCCGCCACCCGCCGGAGCCCCGAGCCGAGGTAGCCGCCGCCCCATTTTTTTTGAGAAAAGCCATTTAGGTTTTTTTTAAACCCTAGTTTTCGTTTTTTTAAAATAGATCGGTTTTTCTCCGGTTTATTTATTTAGCGAGCGTTCGCTCGTCCGTTCGTTTTAACGAACGCGTTCATCGTTTAGTTCCTGTTAACGAACGCCTGTTTGTCGTTTTTCTTTTTCTTGGATTAAATCCGCGATTTTCTGATCGCAAATTCTGATCCGATGTTCGTTTCAGTTTAACTTTTCGCTCGTTTGTCGGAATCAGGCGTTTCAAGCGCCTGGAGTTTCGTCTCGAAACCCTCTTTCCGTTTAACCAACTCAAACAAGTCTTTGCATCAGTAAAATTTGACCTAGATCTAGAATAGTAAACGAAGCCTGTTTCTTTTGCCGTTTATCTTTCGTTGCTTCGTTTGATTTGATTCTTTTTGCCAACCGGAGTTCTTAAATTGAACTATTTGGTTAGATCTCTTATTCGAGTTTTACCTGTGCATTAGATGAGTACTTATTGTATACTTGTTTGTTTGCGACAGAGTACCCGGAGTGCACCGCTTGTTACTTCGAATCGCTAGGTTTTGCGGATCATCAGCAAGGCAAGTAACACTTTGATCATACCTTCCTACTGTTGGGGAACGCAGTAATTTCGAAAATTTTCCTACGCACACGCAAGATCATGGTGATGCATAGCAACGAGAGGGGAGAGTGTTGTCTACTTACCAACGCAGACCGACTGCGGACGCGATCACACAACATAGAGGAACTAGTCGTACGTCTTCTTCCCGATCCGACCGATCCAAGCACCGTTACTCCGGCACCTCCGAGTTCTTAGCACACGTTCAGCTCGATGACGTTCCTCGGGCTCCGATCCAGCAAAGAGTCGAGGAAGAGTTCCGTCAGCACGACGGCGTGATGACGATCTTGATGTACTACCGACGCAGGGCTTCGCCTAAGCACTGTAACGGTACGATCGAGGTGGAATTTGGTGGCAGGGGGCACCGCACACGGCTAAGGAACGATCTCAAGGATCAACTTGTGTGTCTTGGGGTGCCCCCTGCCCCCGTATATAAAGGTTGGAGGAGGGGGAGCCGGCCGGCCAGGGAGAGGGAGGCGCAGGGGAGTCCTACTCCCACCGGGAGTAGGACTCCTCCCTCCAATCCTAATCCAATTAGGACTCTCGGGGGGAAAGGAGAAAGAGGGGGGGCCGGCCCCTTCTCCTAGTCCTACTAGGACTTGGGGAAGGGGGGGGGCGCCGGCCAGCTTGGGCTTGTCCCTTTTCTCTTTTTCCACTAAGGCCCAATAGGCCCATTAGTCTCACGGGGGGTTCCGGTAACCCTCCCGGTATTCCGGTAAAATCCCGATTTCACCCGGAACACTTCCTATGTCCAAACATAGGCTTCCAATATATCAATCTTTACGTCTCGACCATTCCGAGACTCCTCGTCATGTCCGTGATCTCATCCGGGACTCCGAACAACCTTCGGTACATCAAAATGCATAAACTCATAATAACTGTCATCGTAACGTTAAGCGTGCGGACCCTACGGTTCGAGAACAATGTAGACATGACCGAGACACGTCTCCGGTCAATAACCAATAGCGGGACCTGGATGCCCATATTGGCTCCTACATATTCTACGAAGATCTTTATCGGTCAGACCGCATAACAACAAACGTTGTTCCCTTCATCATCGGTATGTTACTTGCCCGAGATTCGATCGTCGGTGTCCAATACCTAGTTCAATCTCGTTACCGGCAAGTCTCTTTACTCGTTCCGTAATACATCATCTCACAACTAACATATTAGTTGCAGTGCTTGCAAGGCTTATGTGATGTGCATTACCGAGAGGGCCCAGAGATACCTCTCCGACAATCGGAGTGACAAACCCTAATCTCGAAATACGCCAACCCAACATCTACCATTGGAGACACCTGTAGTACTCCTTTATAATCACCTAGTTACGTTGTGACGTTTGGTAGTACCCAAAGTGTTCCTCCGGTAAACGGGAGTTGCATAATCTCATAGTTATAGGAACATGTATAAGTCATGAAGAAAGCAATAGCAACATACTAAACGATCGGGTGCTAAGCTAATGGAATGGGTCATGTCAATCAGATCATTCTACTAATGATGTGACCTCATTAATCAAATAACAACTCTTTGTTCATGGTTAGGAAACATAACCATCTTTGATTAACGAGCTAGTCAAGTAGAGGCATACTAGTGACACTCTGTTGGTCTATGTATTCACACATGTATTATGTTTCCGGTTAATACAATTCTAGCATGAATAATAAACATTTATCATGATATAAGGAAATAAATAATAACTTTATTATTGCCTCTAGGGCATATTTCCTTCAGTCTCCCACTTGCACTAGAGTCAATAATCTAGTTCACATCGCCATGTGATTTAACAGCAATAGTTCACATCACCATGTGATTAACACCCATAGTTCACATCGTCATGTGACCAACACTCAAAGGGTTTACTAGAGTCAGTAATCTAGTTCACATATCTATGTGATTAACACCCAAAGAGTACTAAGGTGTGATCATGTTTTGCTTGTGAGATAATTTTAGTCAACGGGTCTGTCACATTCAGATCCATAAGTATTTTGCAAGTTCTATGTCTACAATGCTCTACACGGAGCTACTCTAGCTAATTGCTCCCACTTTCAATATGTATCCAGATTGAGACTTTAGATTCATCTGGATCAGTGTCAAAAACTTGCATCGACGTAACCCTTTACGACGAACCTTTTTGTCACGTCCATAATCGAGAAACATATCCTTTATTTCACTAAGGATAATTCTGACCGCTGTCCAGTGATCTACTCCTAGATCACTATTGTACTCCCTTGCCAAATCAGTGCAGGGTATACAATAGATCTGGTACATAGCATGGCATACTTTATAGAACCTATGAATGAGGCATAGGGAATGACTTTCATTCTCTTTCTATCTTCTGCCGTGGTCGGGCTTTGAGTCTTTACTCAACTTCACACCTTGTAACACAGGCAAGAAACTTTTTCTTTGACTGTTCCATTTTGAACTACTTCAAAATCTTGTCAAGGTATGTACTTATTGAAAAACTTATCAAGCGTCTTGATCTATCTCTATAGATCTTGAAGCTCAATATGTAAGCAGCTTTACCAAAGTCTTTCTTTGAAAAACTCCTTTCAAACACTCCTTTTATGCTTTACAGAATAATTCTACATTATTTCCGATCAACAATATGTCATTCACATATACTTATCAGAAATGCTGTAGTGCTCCCACTCACTTTCTCGTAAATACAGGCTTCACCGCAAGTCTGTATAAAACCATATGCTTTGATCAACTTATCAAAGCGTATATTCCAACTCCGAGATGCTTGCACCAGTCCACAGATGGATCGCTGGAGCTTGCACATTTTGTTAGCACTTTTCGGATTCACAAAACCTTCTAGTTGCATCGTATACAACTCTTCTTTAGCAAATCCATTAAGGAATGCAGTTTTGTTTATCCATTTGCCAGATTTCATAAAATGCGGCAATTGCTAACATGATTCAGATAGACTTTAAGCATAGATACGAGTGAGAAAATCTCATCGTAGTCAACACCTTGAACTTGTCGAAAACATTTTGCGACAATTCTAGCTTTGTAGATAGTAACACTACTATCAGCGTCCGTCTTCCTCTTGAAGATCCATTTATTTTCTATGCCTTGCCGATCATCGGGCAAGTCAACCAAAGTCCATACTTTGTTCTCATACATGGATCATATCTCAGATTTCATGGCTTCAAGCCACTTTGCGGAATCTGGGCTCACCATCGCTTCTTCATAGTTCGTAGGATCATCATGATCTAGTAGCATGACTTCCAGAACAGGATTACCGTACCACTCTGGCGCGGATCTTACTCTGGTTGATCTACGAGGTTCAGTAGTGTCTTGTTCTTGAAGTTTCATGATCATCATCATTAGCTTCCTCACTAACTGGTGTAGGTGTCACAGAAACATTTTCTGTGATGTACTACTTTCCAATAAGGGAGCAGGTATAGTTACCTCGTCAAGTTCTACTTTCCTCCTACTCACTTCTTTCGAGAGAAACTCCTTCTCCAGAAAGTTTCCGAATTTAGCAACAAAAAGTCTTGCCTTCGGATCTGTGATAGAAGGTGTATCCAATAGTTTCCTTTGGATATCCTATGAAGATGCACTTCTCCGATTTGAGTTTTGAGCTTATCAGGATGAAACTTTTTCATATAAGCATCGCAACCCCAAACTTTAAGAAACGACAACTTTGGTTTCTCGCCAAACCATAGTTCATAAGGCGTCGTATCGACGGATATAGATGGTGCCCCTTTTTAACGTGAATGCAGCTGTCTCTAATGCATGACCCCAAAACAATAGTGGTAAATCGGTAAGAGACATCATAGATTGCACTATATCCAATAAAGTACGGTTATGACGTTCGGACACACCATTATGATGTGGTGTTCCAGGTGGCGTGAGTAGTGAAACTATTTCACATTGTTTTAACTGAAGACCAAACTCGTAACTCAAATATTTGTCTCCGCGATCAGATCGTAGAAACTTTATTTTCTTGTCACGATGTTTTTCACTTCACTCTGAAATTCTTTGAACTTTTCAAATGTTTCAGACTTATGTTTCATCAAGTAGATATACCCATATCTGCTTAAATCATCTGTGAAGGTGAGAAAATAACGATATCCGCCACGAGCCTCAATATCCATCGGACCACATACATCGGTATGTATGATTTCCAATAAATCTGTTGCTCTCTCCATAGTACCGGAGAACGGTGTTTTGGTCATCTTGCCTATGAGGCACGGTTCGCAAGTACCAAGTGATTCGTAATCAAGTGATTCCAAAAGCCCATCAGTATGGAGTTTCTTCATGTGCTTTACACCGATATGACCTAAACAGCAGTGCCACAAATAAGTTGCACTATCATTATTAACTTTGCATCTTTTGGTTTCAATATTATGAATATGTGTATTATTAAGATCGAGATCCAATGAACTATTTTCATTGGGTGTGTAACCATATTAGGTTTTATTCATGTAAACAGAACAACAATTTATTCTCTTACTTAAATGAATAACCATATTACAATAAACATGATCAAATCATATTCATGTTCAGCGCAAACACCAAATAACACTTATTTAGGTTTAACACTAATCCCGAAATTATAGGGAGTGTGCGATGATGATCATATCAATCTTGGAACCACTTCCAACACACATCGTCACTTCACCCTTAACTAGTCTCTGTTTATTCTGCAACTCCCGTTTCGAGTTACTACTCTTAGCAACTGAACTAGCATCAAATACTAAGGGGTTGCTATAAACACTAGTAAAGTACACATCAATAACATTTATATCAAATATACTTATGTTCACTTTGCCATCCTTCTTATCCGCCAATCACTTGGGGTAGTTCCGCTTCCAGTGACCAGTCCCTTTGCAGTAGAAGCACTTAGTCTCAGGCTTAGGATCAGACTTGGGCTTCTTCACTTGGGCAGCAACTTGCTTGCCGTTCTTCTTGAAGTTCCCCTTCTGCCCTCTGCCCTTTTCTTGAAACTAGTGGTCTTGTCAACCATCAACACTTGATGTTTTTCTTGATTTCTACCTTCGTTGATTTCAGCATCACGAAGAGCTTGGGAGTTGTTTCCGTTATCCCTTGCATATTATAGTTCATCACAAAGTTCTGCTAACTTGGTGATGGTGACTAGAGAATTCTGTCAATCACTATCTTATCTGGAAGATTAACTCCCACTTGATTCAAGCGATTGTAGTACCCAGACAATCTGAGCACTTGCTCACTAGTTGAGCGATTCTCCTCCATCTTTTAGCTATAGAACTTGTTGGAGACTTCATATCTCTCAACTCGGGTATTTGCTTGAAATATTAACTTCAACTCCTGGAACATCTCATATGGTCCATGACGTTCAAAACGTCTTTGAAGTCCCGATTCTAAGCCATTAAGCATGGTGCACTAAACTATCAAGTAGTCATCATATTGAGCGAGCCAAACGTTCATAACGTCTGCATCTGCTCCTGCAATAGGTCTGTCACCTAGCGGTGCATCAAGGACATAATTCTTCTGTGCAGCAATGAGGATAAACCTCAGATCACGGATCCAATCCGCATCATTGCTACTAACATCTTTCAACATAATTTTCTCTAGGAACATATCAAAATAAACACAGGGAAGCAACAACGCGAGCTATTGATCTATAACATAATTTGCAAAATACTACCAGGACTAAGTTCATGATAAATTTAAGTTCAATTAATCATATTACTTAAGAACTCCCACTTAGATAGATATCCCTCTAATCCTCTAAGTGATCACGTGATCCAAATCAACTAAACCATAACCGATCATCACGTGAGATGGAGTAGTTTTCAATGGTGAACATCGTTATGTTGATCATATCTACTATATGATTCACGCTCGACCTTTCGGTCTCCGTGTTCCGAGGCCATATCTGTATATGCTTGGCTCGTCAAGTATAACCTGAGTATTTTGCGTGTGCAACTGTTTTGCACCCGTTGTATTTGGACGTAGAGCTTATCACACCCGATCATCACGTGGTGTCTGGGCACGACGAACTTTGGCAACGGTGCATACTCAGGGAGAACACTTCTTGATAATTTAGTGAGAGATCATCTTATAATGCTACCGTCAATCAAAGCAAGATAAGATGCATAAAAGGATAAACATCACATGCAATCAATATAAGTGATATGATATGGCCATCATCATCTTGTGCTTGTGATCTCCATCTCCGAAGCACCGTCATGATCTCCATCGTCACCGGCGCGACACCTTGATCTCCATCGTAGCATCGTTGTTGTCTCGCCAATCTTATGCTTCCATGACTATCACTACCGCTTAGTAATAAAGTAAAGCATTACATCGCGATTGCATTGCATACAATAAAGCGACAACCATATGGCTCCTGCCAGTTGCCGATAACTTGGTTACAAAACATGATCATCTCATACAATAAAATCAGCATCATGCCTTGACCATATCACATCACAACATGCCCTGCAAAAACAAGTTAGACGTCCTCTACTTTGTTGTTGCAAGTTTTACGTGGCTGCTACGGGCTTAAGTAAGAACTCATCTCACCTACGCATCAAAACCACAACGATAGTTCGTCAAATAGACTCCGTTTTAACCTTCTCAAGGACCGGGCGTAGCCACACTTGGTTCAACTAAAGTTGGAGAGACAGTCTTCCGCAAGCCATCTATGTGCAAAGCACGTCGAGGGAACCGGTCTCGCGTAAGAGTACGCGTAAGGTTGGTCCGGATCGTCTCGTCCAACAATACCGCTGAACCAAAGTATGACATGCTGGTAGGCAGTATGACTCGTATCGCCCACAACTCACTTGTGTTCTACTCGTGCAAATAACATCAAACCATAAAACCTAGGTTCGGATGCCACTGTTGGGGAACGCAGTAATTTCGAAAAATTTCCTACGCACACGCAAGATCATGGTGATGCATAGCAACGAGAGGGGAGAGTGTTGTCTACGTACCAACGCAGACCGACTGCGGAAGCGATCACACAACGTAGAGGAAGTAGTCGTACGTCTTCTTCCGGATCCGACCGATCCAAGCACCGTTACTCCGGCACCTCCGAGTTCTTAGCACACGTTCAGCTCGATGACGTTCCTCGGGCTCCGATCTAGCAAAGCGTCGAGGAAGAGTTCCGTCAGCACAACGGCGTGATGACGATCTTGATGTACTACCGACGCAGGGCTTCGCCTAAGCACTGTAACGGTACGATCGAGGTGGAATTTGGTGGCAGGGGCACCGCACACGGCTAAGGAACGATCTCAAGGATCAACTTGTGTGTCTTGGGGTGCCCCCTGCCCCCGTATATAAAGGTTGGAGGAGGGGGAGCCGGCCGGCCAGGGAGAGGGAGGCGCAGGGGAGTCCTACTCCCACCGGGAGTAGGACTCCTCCCTCCAATCCTAATCCAATTAGGACTCTCGGGGGGAAAGGAGAAAGAGGGGGGCCCGGCCCCTTCTCCTAGTCCTACTAGGACTTGGGGAAGGGGGGGCGCCGGCCAGCTTGGGCTTGTCCCTTTTCTCTTTTTCCACTAAGGCCCAATAGGCCCATTAGTCTCCCGGGGGGTTCCGGTAACCCTCCCGGTATTCCGGTAAAATCCCGATTTCACCCGGAACACTTCCTATGTCCAAACATAGGCTTCCAATATATCAATCTTTACGTCTCGACCATTCCGAGACTCCTCGTCATGTCCGTGATCTCATCCGGGACTCCGAACAACCTTCGGTACATCAAAATGCATAAACTCATAATAACTGTCATCGTAACGTTAAGCGTGCGGACCCTACGGTTCGAGAACAATGTAGACATGACCGAGACACGTCTCCGGTCAATAACCAATAGCGGGACCTGGATGCCCATATTGGCTCCTACATATTCTACGAAGATCTTTATCGGTCAGACCGCATAACAACATACGTTGTTCCCTTCGTCATCGGTATGTTACTTGCCCGAGATTCGATCGTCGGTATCCAATACCTAGTTCAATCTCGTTACCGGCAAGTCTCTTTACTCGTTCCGTAATACATCATCTCACAACTAACATATTAGTTGCAGTGCTTGCAAGGCTTATGTGATGTGCATTACCGAGAGGGCCCAGAGATACCTCTCCGACAATCGGAGTGACAAACCCTAATCTCGAAATACGCCAACCCAACATCTACCATTGGAGACACCTGTAGTACTCCTTTATAATCACCCAGTTACGTTGTGACGTTTGGTAGTACCCAAAGTGTTCCTCTGGTAAACGGGAGTTGCATAATCTCATAGTTATAGGAACATGTATAAGTCATGAAGAAAGCAATAGCAACATACTAAACGATCGGGTGCTAAGCTAATGGAATGGGTCATGTCAATCAGATCATTCTACTAATGATGTGACCTCGTTAATCAAATAACAACTCTTTGTTCATGGTTAGGAAACATAACCATCTTTGATTAACGAGCTAGTTAAGTAGAGGCATACTAGTGACACTCTGTTGGTCTATGTATTCACACATGTATTATGTTTCCGGTTAATACAATTCTAGCATGAATAATAAACATTTATCATGATATAAGGAAATAAATAATAACTTTATTATTGCCTCTAGGGCATATTTCCTTCACCTACTACCCAGTTTTATTGCATTAGATCAATCCTCACACATTGTATTGACTAGGATCTAATTAAATTGTGGGTTTGGGAAGTAGATGAGGTAGTACCTATTACCTGTTATTATCAAACCTTTGGGAGTTACTTCTACGTTTGCTTATTTTGCCATGCTATGCCAGTAGACGTGGTTTGGGTGAGTGAAATCCATGACAGATGTGAGTTTGTTAAATTAAGGGTTTATCTAAGGTGGCAACTTAAATACACATCTGGGTGGATTGAGGCACCTGTGTATTCCAGCGATTGCCTGTTTTTCTTCGGACCGCCACCCAGGCTCAAAGGGATCATGAGATTATTCATGCTAGAAACTTTCGTGTGCAGCCACAAGCTACTATGGGCTCTAGCATAGTTGATTAAGTCGTGTGAACTCTTATAGTGGTAGACTAGCAGATGTAGGGGATGTAGGTGGTACGGTCTACCCATCGTAAGGTGCAAATGCTTCTGAAAGACTGTGTCTCGGTCATCCATTTCTCAAACACCATGTAGTGCGAGAAATCCAACGGAGGATATCGAGTCTTGTGGGGAAAAGTGCGCAAACCTCTGCAGAGTGTATAAACTAATCATGGTTAGCCGTGTCCCCGGTTATGGACGTCTTGAGTATCTAGTACTTGGATTATCATGTGAATCTCATCATGTTACTCTAATTAATTTCTTGGTTCCTAATGATGATGCTTAATTGGGATTGAGAATGCTGTCAACCATTTTCAATGTTTATCAACTACCATGATAGTTAAATAAAATGTATTCCTTTGCAGTAGGGAAAAATTGGCTTTACGCAAAACTGTAACCATAGAGCTTTCCACTAGCCAAATATGCATATAGTATAGCTTATTTTCTTTCTTTGCTCTCTATGTGTTACATTGCCAGCATATTCCATGAGCTGACCCGTTTCGGGCTGCAACGTTCATGTTGTAGACTTTTCAGACGACGAGTAAGGTGCTTTTAGGTCGTGGTTCTATACTCAGTGATGTCGTTGGAGTTGATGGACTCACTTATCTTTCAAGCCTTCCACTGTTATCGTTATTAGATGGCCTTAAGCCATTATTATTGTAATAAGTTCTCTTTTGAGACTCTCGATGTAATAAGTGTGTGATTGCTACTCTGTTATGAATCCGTCAAGTACTGTGTGGTGTCAGCATTACTGATCCAGGGATGACACCTGAGCGCAGAGATTGGACCTTTTGAGGTCTGGTCGCTACACGCCCCATGCCGCGCCACCGTCGGAGCCCCGCCGCCCCACGCCGCTAGCCGCCGCCGCCGACCCCGCATCAGCCACCGCCCAGAGCCCCGCCGCCCCGCTCACACCTCCGCCCGCCGCCGAGGTTGACCCTGCCGCCGCCGGTTTTCCCTAGAAAACCGTTCGGTTTTCCGCCGGTTTTCGTTTGGTTTTTTAGATCGGTTTTTTCCAGTTTAGTTTATTTAGCGAGCATTCGCTCGTTCGTTCGTTTTAATGAACGCGTTCACCTTTTAGCTCCAGATAACGAACGTTCATTCGTTAATCTATTCGTCGTTTTCCTTTTTCTCGGATTTTCCGCCATTATTTCTGATCACGATTTCTGATCCAATTTTCGTTCTAGTATAACTTTTCGCTCGTTTATCGGAATCAGGCGATTGAAGCGCCTGGAGTTTCGTCTCGAAACCCTCATTTCCGTTTAACCAACTCAAACAAGTTTTTGCTTCTGTAAAATTTGACCTAGATCTAGAATAGTAAATGAAGTTTGTTTCTTTCGCCATTTGACTTTTGTTGCTTCGTTTGATTTGATTCTTTTTGCCAACCGGAGTTCTTAAGTTGAACTTTCTGGTTAGTTCTTTTATTTGAGTTTTACCAGTGCATTAGATGAGTACTTATTGTATGCTTGTTTGTTTGCCATAGAGTACCCGGAGTGCGCCGCTTACTACTTTGAATCGCTAGGTTTCGCGGATCATCTGCAAGGCAAGTAACACTTTGATCATACCTCTTTACTACCCAGTTTTATTGCATTAGATCAATCCTCAAACATTGCATGATTAGGATCAAATTAAATTGTGGGTTTTGGGAAGTAGATGAGGTAGTACCTATTACCTGTTTTATATTCAAACCTTTGGGAGTTACTTCTACGTTTGCTTATCGCCATGCTATGCTAGTAGACGTGAATTGGGTGAGTGTATCCATGACAGATGTGAGATTGTTAAATTAATGGTTTATTTAAGGTGGCAACTTAAAGACACATCTGGGTGGATTGAGGCACCTGGGTATTCCAGCAATTGCCTGTTTTTCTTTATGGACCACCACCCAGGCTCAAAGGGATCATGAGATTATTCATACTAGAAACTTCCGTGTGCAGCCACAAGCTACTATGGGCTCTAGCATAGTTGACTAAGTCGTGCGAACTCTTACAGTGGTAGACTAGAAGATGTAGGGCATGTAGGTGGTACGGTCTACTCGTTCGTAAGGTGCTAGCGCTTCTGAAAGACTATGTCTCGGTCATCCGTTTCTCAAACATCATGTAGTGCGAGAATCCCAACGGAGGAGATCGAGTCTTGTGGGGAAAAGTGCGCAAACCTCTGCAGAGTGTATAAACTAATCACGGTTAGCCGTGTCCCCGGTTATGGACAACTTGAGTATCTAGTACTTGGATTATCATGTGAATCTCATCATGTTACTCTAATTAATATTGTTGGGTTCTAATGTTGATGCTTAATTGGGATTGAGAGGCTGTCTACACTCTCAATGTTTAACAACTACCATGATAGTTAAATAAAATTTATTCCTTTGCAATAGGGAAAAATTGGCTTTACGCAAAACTGTGACCATAGAGCTTTCGACCAGCCAAATATGCATGTAGTATAGCTTTATTCGTCCATTACTCTCTATGTGTTACATTGCCAGCATATTCCATGTGCTGACTCATTTCGGGCTGCAACGTTCATGTTGCAGACTTTTCAGATGATGAGTAAGGTGCTTTTAGGTTGTGGTTCTATACTCAGTGATGCCATTGGAGTTGATGGACTCACTTATGTTCCAAGCCTTCCGCTATTATCATTATTAGATGGCCTTAAGCCATATTTATTGTAATAAGTTCTCTTTTGAGACATTCGATGTAATAAGTGTGTGATTGCTACTCTCTTATAAATCCTTCAAGTACTATGCATGTCAGCATTACTGATCCAGAGATGACACTGAAGCACAGAGATCAGACCGTTTGAGGTCTGGTCGCTACAAGACGGTATCAGAGCACACGCTGACTATAGGACACGACCACTAAGCTAAAGCCCTAGATCACTACTCACTCTCCTCATTTTTGACTCCTCATCTTTTCTACTCTTTTAGGATGGCGGATGCAAGGAACAAGTTTACCCAACCGGATGAAGATACACCCTTTGGACGTCACTTGAAGGAAGTCACTAGATACCTGAACATCGGAGTACCAAGCTTCACCGGAACCTACAACGCCACTTGACCTGAAGAGGAGCGCTGAATGATTCAAGTTCAAGTTCCAGGAAGGATGTTCATGCCAGTCACCGAGTCCATAGAGTTTTCCTTTGATGCACCCACCTGGAGTTTAGGAAAGAGCATGGCAGCTCACATCGCCATGGGATGTATTGGAGAAGTTTACCACAATGATCTCAAGGATACTATCTACCAGATTTGTGGGCGCGGAGATGAGCACTGGAAGATGATCAGCACCAAGAAGGATAGATCAATCGCAGCTTTCATCCAGGAGTTAAACCAGCACATTCGACGTCAGGAGAACCAGATGTGCACAGACATGATAGATATGAAGAAGGCGAGGACAAGAATCATGGAACTGGAGGGAGAACTCAAGGCCACACGTGAAGATTATATGGAGGAAATCGAAGTATTAGTGGAGAAGAATGACGACCTGATCAAGAAGATCGGAATATTCATGGGAGGCCCTACACCAGTAGAAGAAGACGAAGAACCCAAGGAGATTCGCCCGGAAGACTACATCATCATCGATGACACCGACTCGGATCTAGGTGATAGCGATGATGACTATGTTGATGAAGCTTGAGCGGATATCATGGAGTCTGCAACCGAAGAATATTTCTAGTAGACCACCCCATCAGTAGTAGTATTCCGCCATGTAAATATAGTAGTCCGAGCACTTCTATGATAGTTAGACCGATTGTATGCCCTTGTTTGATTGAATGAAGTGGATTGTTTGCTTTTGCCTCATGTGGATATGGGTAGTGTTTTCTCTCTAGACCCCTCTCTATTCTTAAATCTCACCTTTTCTAAACCCATCAGATGCCTCCGAGACGTGACAATGGATTTGCATTTCCACCGGAGCTCACTCAGTTGATCCAGCAATAGAATATGTTGATGCAGTTGCTAGTCCAGAATCAGAATCCGGGGAACAACAACAATAACCCGCCACCACCGCCACCACCTGTTGATCACTTAACCCGTTTTCTTAGGCTGAATCCGCCGGTGTTCTCCAGTAGCACCGAGCCGATAGTAGCAGATGATTGGCTCCGCAAGATTGGAAGGGAGTTAACCACTACAGGATGTACTGATGCTGAGAAGGTGCGCTTTGCCGCACATCAGTTGGATGGACCAGCATCATCATGGTGGGAGAATTACACTGTCACCTACCCTATAGCCATGGTGACATGGGATCGGTTTCAGCAGGCTTTCCGTACTACCCATGTTTCAGCAGGAGCTATGGCCATGAAGAAGCGTGAGTTTCGCAACTTGCGCCAAGGAGGACGGACAGTTGGCCAGTATGTGGATGACTTTAGTAAGCTAGCACGTTATACCCCAGATGACGTTGCTACGGATGCAACTAAGCAGGAGAAGTTTCTGGAAGGACTGAATGATGAGTTGAGCATGCAGTTGATGGTAGCAAGTTTCAACATCTACCAGGAGTTGGTAGATCGTGCTCTTATGATTGAAGGGAAGCAGCAGCAGATTGAAAACCCTAAGAGGAAGTATTGACAAGGGAAGTACAATTCTGGAGCGCAGCAGAAGCTGCGTTTTACCCCTAAACCGGGAGGACCTTTTCAGCATACCCACGGGGGATGAAGCTCGCACAATCATAATGGCCCCAAGAATGGTAATGGGAATGGAGGAAGCAACGGCCAGAACTGTACTGTAACGTCCCCAGCATCACACTACAGTAATCCCTTATGATCAATGCCAAGTCATCTTGATTTACAAAGCTTAATCATATTGGATTAATATCTCATTTCAAATTCCTTCTCTGAATCCAATTCGAATTCAAAGTGAAAATTTCAAGTTGCACAAAGTTGCTGGAAAAATGTTCATCATTTAACAAATATTCCAAACCAATTTATTGTTAAGGGAAAACCACTTCACTACAATGCTAAGGTGGACAGAAGCAACTATTATAGAGCAAATCAACATTTTAAAATGCCTTCCCAGTTAGGAAAATTCCAAATGAATTCAAATAAATCCCAAGCTTATGGTGGCAGTGCACCACTTCCCCTAGTATTTGTTTTCACCAATGGCACATTTTTACAAAAGGTAATTACTGCAAAAGAAAATGTAAAAGGCTATTGTTAAATGAAAACAGAAAAGTTTTCATAAGAAAAGGAAGAGGTGAGAGAGAGGGAGACCCCTGCCCCACTAGGGCTTCGGCCCACCCGGACCAACCGGCCCAACCCACCAAGCCGGCCCACCTCTCCCTCCTTATCCCCACCGTCACCATAACCCTAATCCCCACTACCCCCACGATCCCCACCCGCTCCCTCGTTCACCCACACCGCCGCCACCACACGCAACACGCACACACACACACACACGCACGCATCGTGCCTGGGGAAGGGGCACCGCTGCTCGATCCCCTCCTTCCGCACGGCCGCGCTCGATGCAAGCCACCACTCCGCTACGGCCACCGCAGCCGGCGCCGATGCCGCCCCCAGAGCCTCCTCTGCGCCTCTGCTCTCCCTCGTGCGGCGCCCGCCTAACGCCGCGGACTCGCCTCGTCACCGACCCCGACCCCGTCCCACCTCGCCGGCGCCTCTACGCCCACCGCTGCCGCACGTCGTCCTCGTCTCCTCCTCGCCGGACGCGACCTCGAATCCTCCCCGGGCCCGCTGCCTTAGTCCCCGCGCCCCGCCATGAGCATCGCACCTCTCCCTCTCTTCCTCCCCCTTGCACGAGCTTTCCCCCCCCCCCTCTGCTGCGCACCGCGCGCCCGACGCCGTGTCTGGCCGCGCTCACCGTCGCCATAGTTCGTGCCCCGCATCGCTTGCTCCACGCCGGCCGCCCCGTGCCCGTCGCCCCGCGGTCATCGCGCCACCGCCACCCGCACCTCGCCTCCACGGCCGTGCCATCGCGCTCGCCAACGCTGCCCATGGCCACGCCCCCTGCCGAGCTCCACTGCTCGCCTTCCCGCAGCTCCTCGCGCACCGGCCTCTGCTCCCGTCCGCGCAGCCCCGCTCCAGGCGCCCGTTTGCCGCCGGACCCGGCGCCCGATAGAACCCTTTGGGCCTATGACATGTGGGGCCCTGCCCTAGAACAGTTAAGTAAAAAAGTTTTAAAAATAAAATAATGATAATGATAATTAAATAATTAATTAAATAATTAATTAACCTAATTAATTTTGTTTAATTAAGCTAACTAATTAACATAAACCCTAATTAACCTAAATAGAGAATGACAGGTGGGTCCCACTGGACCCACACGTCAGGTTGACCAGGTCAACGGTCAACGTTGGCTGCTGACGTCATGCTGACGTCAGCAGGCACTGTTCTGGATAATGTTGAATTTAAATAATTAAATAAATCCTAAAAATGTTTTAAATCTTTTAAAATAAATATAAAATAAACTGTAGCTCGGATGGAAAAACTTTGTACATGAAAGTTGCTCAGAACGACGAGACGAACCCGGATACGCAGCCTGTTCGTTTGCCACGCCTCCCTAACATAGCGAACATGCAACTTTCCCCCCTCTGGTTCATCTGTCCGAAAACACGAAACAACGGGGATACTTTCCCGGATGTTTCCCCCCTTCGTCGGTGTCACCTCCTACAATGTTAGGTCACACCCGACACATCTTATTGCCATGTTATGCTTTGTGGTGCTATGTTTGCTTTATATTTACTGTTTCTTCCCCCTCTTCTCTCCGGTAGACCCCGAGACCGATGCTGCCCTCGTGATCGACTACGTCGACGACGACCCCCTTCCTTGCCAGAGCAATCAGGCAAGCAACCCCCCCCCCCTTGAGCATTCCGATATCACCCATTTCTTTCCCTCTCATGCTTGCATTAGAACTGCTACTGCTTCATGTTTGATCCTACTCTGATGCATAGCATGTTGTTGTTACCTGCTTTCATACCTTACCTGCTTATCCTAAACTGCTTAGTATAGCTCGGTTAGTGCTCCATCAGTGACCCCCCGCCTTGTCCAAATTGCCCCGCTTTATGTTCGATGACTCGACCAACGTGATCGATGTCCAGGCCCCGACACCGCACATCACCCCCTTAGTTGCATGACTCTGTAGAGTAACCATCCAGTGCCGAGGGTGGAACCTCTTACATCACTCCTGATGAGACCTCTGTAGAGTAGCTATTCGGTCGTGGCCATCGAGGGTGATTTCCTCCTTAACCACTTCTGATACGGCTCTGTCGTGCAACCCCTCAAGTGTGAACCTCGAGGGTGGATCCTGTTACATTCACCTTGATGACAACATCGAGTGGAATTCACCGGGGGTGATTCCTCGGGTTTTCCCCTTGGTGTTAGACACACACTTACTATGGTTACTATGACTTTGCACTGAGCCATGTTACTAAGACGGGTCAGCCCTGAGGGGTACCCGCGCGAGCTTAATAGCGAGTGATGTGGAGTCGGGTTGACCTAGAAGGTGCCTGCGAGATCTTACGAGGCATGGCTGGGCATTCTTAGCCCTTGCCGCAAGTACTTGAGACGGGGCGACAGGGTCACATCGATTTTGAGTCTCTGCTCGTTACCGCGCGTTCCTAATCCACTATGATTTGGATATTTGATCCGAGGGGCCTCTGGCCTGATAGCACTAACCATCACGTGGGCATAGTATGGGCGTTCTGCGTCGTATACATCAGCCGAAGCTTAATAGACGTCAGCGACTGAGCGATGCGCGCCGGGTTGGACTGCGTAAGCTCCTGCATTGTTGAAGGAGGTAGCTAGGTCTGCTCATCGGCCACGTACACAACGTGCAGGAGTTCCCAGGGAGATGGCCCATGACCCCTGGGGGCATAGGTTTAGTCCGGCGTGCTGGCCTCTCTATTAAGCCTAGGTCGGGTTGCGGGGTATTGTTTGGCCGAGGCCGGGCATGGCCCAAGAAAGTGTGTCCGGCCGGAGTTAATCAAGCATGGTGCGTAAGTTGGTGCACCCCTGCAGGGAAGAAAACATCTATCGATAGCCTGTCCTACGGTAACGGACACTTGGAGTTGTATCCCGGTCGATACAACTAGAACTGGATACTTGAGATGAGACATGGAGATGAGACTTGGATATGAGATGATAACTGGATAGTATGGCTCTGGGATTGCTTTCTCGCAGGGAGTCGAGAAAGGATGTCTGGCCGAGGTTGATAACACTTCGACTACTTTACTTTATGCTACTCTACTCCTTCCTGTTGCTGCAAGATGGTGGTTTCCAGAAGATGCTAGTCTTCGATAGGCTAGGCTTTCCCCTTCTCTTCTGGCATTCTGCAGTTTAGTCCATAGATACAACCCATTCCTTTGATACAGATGCATACTTAGTTTAGATCTTATGTAACCTTTGCGAGTACTTTCGATGAGTACTCACGGTTTCTTTGCTACTTCTTTTCCCCCATACCCGATTGTTGCGACCAGATGACAGATTCCAGGAGCCAGACGACACCACTGATGATTCCTACTACCACGAGGGTGCCAACTACTACGTGATGGCCGCTAACGATTTGGAGTAATTAGGAGGCTCCCAGGCAGGAGGCCTTGCCTTTTCGATCGTTGTTGTTTTTGTGCTAGCCTTCTTATGGCAAACTTGTCTAACTTATGTCTGTACTCAGATATTGTTGCTTCCGCTGACTCTTGTGTATTCGAGCTTATGTATTCGAGCCCTCGAGGCCCCTGGCTTGTAATATAAAGCTTGTTTTATTTTTAATTTGTGTCTAGGGTTGTGTTGTGATATCTTCCCGTGAGTCCATGATCTTGATCGTCACTTTTGCGTGTATGATTAGTGTACGATTGAATCGAGGACGTCACACGTACCAACCCGTCAACCCCAGCCAAGAGAGGCTTGAGCCAAGTCACTTGCTTTAAGTGTCAGAAGATCAGACATTATGCCAATGAATGTCCTGAAGCCCAGAATGGAAGTGGCAATGGAAGCTCTGGGAAGAAGCCAAACCCTTTCAATAGGGGACAGGTGAACCACGTAAACGTGGAGGAGGTTGAAGCTCAGCCAGATGCAGTAATAGGTAAGTTTTTGGTTGAGTCATTTACTGCACTCGTTCTTTTTGATACTGGTGCATCGCATTCATACATCTCAAGGGGATTTGTGGATTAGTATAAACTGCCAACCCAAGCCCTTAGGTCACCCATGTTAGTAACCTCACCTGGAGCAGAGTATATGGCTAGTCTATGCTGTGATCAGTTACCATTAAGGATTGGTAACTATGTATTTCCCTCGGACCTAATAGTATTGGAATCTCAAGGATTGGATGTGCTATTAGGCATTTATTGGCTATCGAAGTATGAAGGGAACATTGAATGCGCCAGTAAGTCAATTTTTCTTACAACGCCAGAAGGAAGAAGGATCAAGTATGTATCCCGGCATGTGCCTAAGAGGACTCAAGTAAATTCCCTAACAGGAGTCGTACAGGAGGAAGTACCGGTGGTGAAGGATTTTCCTGACATATTTCTAGAGGAGTTGCCAGGCATGCCACCGGATAGAGACATTGAGTTTTTGATTGAGCTTCTGCCAGGCACAGGGCCAATATCTAAGAGACCATACAAGATGCCCACAAAGGATTGGGAGGAGATTAAGAAGCAGATTAAAGAGTTACTGGATAAAGGTTATATTCGCCCAAGTTCTTCGCCTTGGGGATCGCCAGTACTTCTAGTGGAGAAAAAGGATGGATCGTTAAGGATAGTTGTTGATTATCGAGGATTGAATGAAGTAACAATCAAGAACAAGTACCCACTACCGATGATCAATGATCTATTTGATCGATTGCAAGGAGCTAAGGTATTTTCCAAGATCGATCTGCGATCAGGATACCATCAGTTGAAGATTCGAGAACATGATATACCTAAGACGGCTTTTACCACCAGGTATGGGCTGTACGAGTATACCGTTATGTCATTTGGTCTGACTAACGCACCTGCATATTTTATGAACATGATGAACAAAGTGTTTATGGAGTTTTTGGATAAGTTCGTCGTAGTGTTCATTGATGATATTCTGGTTTACTCAAAGAATGAAGAGGAACATAGGAACATTTGCGTTTGGTACTTGAGAAGCTCAGAGAACATCAATTATATGCCAAGTTTAGCAAATGTGAGTTTTGGTTGAAGGAAGTTGGATTCCTCGGACACGTTATATCCGGAGAAGGTATAGCAGTAGATCCCACCAAGGTTGACAATGTGACAAATTGGGAAGCACCAACAACAGTTGGAGAGATCCGGAGTTTTCTTGGACTCGCAGGATACTACCGAAGATTTATTGAAAATTTCTCGAAGATTGCAAAGCCTATGACGGAGTTGTTGAATAAGGATACTAAGTTCAAATGGACTGAGGAATGTGAGGCCAGTTTCCAAGAGTTGAAGAAACGTTTCGTTACATCACCAGTGTTGATTTTGCCAGATCGGAACAAGGATTATGAGGTGTATTGCGACGCTTCACGTCGGGGACTTGGAGCAGTGCTTATGTAGGAGGGAAGAGTTGTTTCATATGCCTCACGACAGCTTAAGCCTCATGAGTTGAATTATGCCACACATGATTTGGAGTTAGCAGCCGTAGTGCATGCATTAAAAACTTGCAGACATTTTCTCATTGGAAACCATTGTGAAGTATACACGGATCACAAGAGTTTGAAGTATATTTTCACACAGAAGGAGCTAAATCTCATGCAAAGGACATGGTTGGAGCTCATCAAGGATTATGATATGAGATTGCATTATCATCCCGGAAAGGCTAACGTAGTAGCTGACGCATTGAGCCGTAAGAGCCATGTCCACACCCTAGAGACGGGAGATTTTCCGAAGGAGTTAGCTGAGGACCTTCGTGAGCTATGTTTGGAGATAGTTCCAAGAGGCTATGTAGCAGCATTGGAGATTCAGTCTACTTTGATGGATAAGATCAGAGAAGCTCAGAAGACTGACAAGGAGGTTGCCTCTATAAAGGAGAAGATGAGCAAAGGAAAAGTTAAAGGATTTCGTGAGGATGAGCAAGACACCCTATGGTTTGAAGACCGTGTTTATGTGCCCAATGACCCGGAGATCAGGAAGTTAATTCTGCAATAAGCCCATGATTCACCATATTCGATACATCCAGGAAATACCAAGATGTATTTGGATTTGAAGGATATTTTCTGGTGGACCGGAATGAAGAAGGATATTGCGGAGTATGTAGCAGTTTGTGATGTATGTCAGAGAGTAAAGGCAGGGCATCAGAAGCCAACAGGATTGCTACAACCATTGCCAATACCCAAATGGAAGTGGGATAAGCTAGGCATGGATTTTATCACAGGTTTTCCCAGAACACGTTCAAGCTATGACTCGATTTGGGTTGTAGTCGATCGTTTGACAAAGGTAGCTCATTTCATTCCAGTGAAGACTACTTACACCAGTGCTAAGTTGGCAAAGATATACATGACCAGGATCGTATGTCTGCATGGAGTTCCAAGGAGTATTGTATCAGACAGAGGAACCCAGTTTACCTCAAAGTTCTGGAATCAGTTGCACGAAACTTTGGGTACCAGGCTAGAGTTCAGTACAGCTTTCCATCCACAGACAGATGGACAGACTGAGAGAGTCAATCAGATTTTAGAGGAAATGCTGAGAGCTTGCGTGCTAAATTAAGAATCTAGTTGGTACGACAATTTGCCATATGCAGAGTTCTCTTACAACAACAGTAATCAATCCAGTTTGAAGATGGCCCCTTTCGAAGCCTTGTACGGAAGGAGGCGCGGGACCCCATTGTCGTGGGATGAAGTTGGAGACTGCCAGTTGTTTGGACCGGATTTGATTAAGGAGTCTGAACAGAAGGTGAAATTGATTCGCGATAGGCTCAAAATAGCCCAGTCCAGGCAGAAGAGCTACGCAGATTCTAAATGCAAGGAGATAGTTTACGAAGTCGGAGACCGAGTTTATCTTCGAGTATCTCCACTTCGAGGAGTTAAGCACTTTGGAGTTAAGGGAAAGTTAGCGCCATGTTTTGTAGGACCATACAATGTTTTGGAGCGTATGGGAGAAGTAGCCTACAAGTTGATATTGCCCAAAGGATTGTCAGGAGTTCACGATGTATTCCATGTTTCCCAGTTGAAGAAGTGCCATGCTGAGATGGCTGATATACCACTGAGAGATACAGTGCCGCTAGAAGCGATTCAGTTGGATAGTGATTTGACCTATAAGGAGAAACTAGTCGAGATTCTTGAGTATGCCAGCCGAGTCACCCGCAACAAGGTTATTAAATTTTGCAAAGTTCAGTGGAGCCACCACACCAAGGATGAAGCCACATGGGAGCGAGAGGAAGATCTGCTGAAGGACCACCCTCACCTACTTTCTAGCCAACCCGAATCTCGAGGGCGAGATTCATCTTAAGGGGGTAGGTTTGTAACATCCCAAATTTTCAATTTGGAACGTTATACATTAGATCATCAATGCATATCATATTTTATTTGCCTTTGGTTTGATCCTAGAAATTCTACGCAACTCAAGGACCCTCGGAGAGAGTTGGGGATTTCATTATTTTCATATTTGAGTTTTCTCAAATTTTGAAAATAGGATCGTTTGATTTTATTTATTTTATCTTCAATTATTTCTATTATAAAAAAATTGAGAGAGGGAATAAAATGACTTTCCCAAAATAAAGAAATATTGAGGATTTAATAATAAAATCAAATAAGATTTTATTTTGGAGTTATTTGCTATTTTATTTGAATTTAGGAAAATGCGTGATTTCCATAATTGCATTTAGGCCCCAAATAAATGTTCATCCTGTTTGGCTTGATTTTAGAAGTCGGGGAAAATTTATTTCGGAATTTTTGGAGTCTGTTTAGAATTTCTTTTATTTGTTTTTCTATGCGTAATTATTAAAAAACGCGCAACTGACTTAGGGTCGGTTTCGGCCACGACTCTTCGGGCCGGCCTTTATAAGGAGCCAACCCCGACCCCGTTAAGCCCCAAACCCTAGCCGCCCGGCCCCGCCGTCTCTAGCATCGCCGCCGCCGACGCTGCTAGCCGTCGTCGCCGCCCTGCCGTCACGCCGCGCAGCCCCACGCCGCTAGCTGCCGCCGACGACGACCCCGCAGCCGCCACCGCCCGGAGCCCCGCCACCCCGCTCACGCCGCTGCCCGCCGCCGAGGTTGACCCCGCCGCCGCCGGTTTTCCCTAGAAAACCGTTCGGTTTTCCGCCAATCTTCGTTCGATTTTTTAGATTCATTTTTTAGATCGTTTTTTCGGTTTAGTTTATTTAGCGAGCGTTCGCTCGTTCGTTCGTTTTAACGAATGCGTTCACCATTTAGCTCCAGATAACGAACGTTCGTTTGTTAATCTATTCATCATTTTTCTTTTTCTCGGATTTTCTGCGATTATTTCTGATCGCGATTTCTGATCCGATTTTCGTTCTAGTATAACTTTTCGCTCGTTTATCAGAATCAGGCGATTCAAGCGCCTGGAGTTTCGTCTTGAAACCCTCTTTCCGTTTAACCAACTCAAACAAGTTTTTGCTTCTGTAAAATTTGACCTAGATCCAGAATAGTAAACAAAGTTTGTTTCTTTCGCCGTTTGACTTTCGTTGCTTCGTTCGATTTGATTCTTTCTGCCAACCGAAGTTCTTAAGTTGAACTTTCTGGTTAGTTCTTTTATTTGAGTTTTACCAGTGCATTAGATGAGTACTTATTGTATTCTTGTTTGTTTGCGATAGAGTACCCGGAGTGCGCCGCTTGCTACTTTGAATCGCTAGGTTTCGCGGATCATCAGCAAGGCAAGCAACACTTTGATCATACCTCTTTACTACCCAGTTTTATTGCATTAGATCAATCCTCAAATATTGCATGATTATGATCAAATTAAGTTTTGCATTTTGGGAAATAGATCAGGTAGTACCTATTACCTGTTTTATATTCAAACCTTTGGGAGTTACTCCTACGTTTGCTTATCGCCATGCTATGCTAGTAGATGTGGATTGGGTGAGTGTATCCATGACAGATCATGAGATTATTCATACTAGAAACTTCCGTGTGCAGCCACAAGCTACTATGGGCTCTAGCATAGTTGACTAAGTCATGCGAACTCTTACAGTGGTAGACTAGCAGATGTAGGGGATGTAGGTGGTACGGTCTACCCGTTTGTAAGGTGCTAGCACTTCTGAAAGACTATGTCTCGGTCATCCGTTTCTCAAACATCATGTAGTGCAAGAATCCCAACGGAGCAGATCGAGTCTTGTGGGGAAAAGTGCGCAAACCTCTGCAGAGTGTATAAACTAATCATGGTTAGCCGTGTCCCCGGTTATGGACAACTTGAGTATCTAGTACTTGGATTATCATGTGAATCTCATCATGTTACTCTAATTAATATTGTTGGGTTCTAATGTTGATGCTTAATTGGGATTGAGAGGGTGTCTACACTCTCAATGTTTAACAACTACCTTGATAGTTAAATAAAATTTATTCCTTTGCAGTAGGGAAAAATTGGCTTTACGCAAAACTGTAACCATAGAGCTTTCCACCGGCCAAATATGCATGTAGTATAGCTTTATTCATCCATTACTCTCTATGTGTTACATTGCCAGCATATTCCATGTGATGACCCATTTCGGGCTGCAACGTTCATGTTGCAGACTTTTCCAACGATGAGTAAGGTGCTTTTAGGTCGTGGTTCTATACTCAGTGATGTCGTTGGAGTTGATGGACTCACTTATCTTCCAAGCCTTCCGATGTTACCATTATTAGATGGCCTTAAGCCATATTTATTGTAATAAGTTCTCTTTTGAGACATTCGATGTAATAAGTGTGTGATTGCTACTCTATTATAAATCCTTCAAGTACTATGCGTGTCAGCATTACTGATCCAGGGATGACACTGAAGCACATAGATCAGACCGTTTGAGGTCTGGTCGCTACACCTAGATTTATTGGAAAGAAACAATGGGGTTGCCTTGTTGTTTTCAGAGTTAGTCTTCTTACCTTCAGCGGCCTGCACCAAATTAAGACACTAGCATTCCTATCATTGGCCAAGTCAGATAATAGGAAAGCAACATTGGCACAACAAATGTTTGGGCAACGAGCCAACACCAAATTAACACAATATGGCACAGCTATCATCAGCCAGGTAAGGTAATACGAAAGCAACATTGACACAATGAATGAATGGGCAACCAGAGCAGCACTACAATTCAGTAATGTGCATGATATGAGATAGTACACTCATGTAGCTCAGTATGCAAAACTACCAGGCTGTTTTGTTTACAAAAATCAATATTGGCGCCTTTAACATTTTGATACAACTAATTTTAGGTCAGATAAAGGTTGGATTCACGCCGATTAACAAAATACATGCTGATGTAAAAACATAGCGATATACAATAGGTACTTACATCAACATTGGAGCACAGAGAATTCCCGCAAGATATTTTCCTCGAATACAATCCCAATGAAGGAAGTCTTATATCATTTAACCTTATTTTCTAAAAGAGAGATGGGTAAGAAACATGTAGAAAATATGATCAGAATGTTGTAAAATTTCATGATGCGAGGATACGCACACCCTTCTTAGAATGGAGTTGACATTCTTTTGTTGGACTGGAGCAGACTAGTTCTTTGGCCACTGGTGTCTGCTTATTTTTAGTGGGAGTTGGGTTTCTCTGTGCTGGAGCAGTATCTATGAAAAATGGAGTTTGTTATTATCTCCTAGCGTTTGGATCTTTTGCAAAGACCTGGTTTGTAACCCTTCAGATTCTAACATAGCCGTCTTCCCCTTGCATGCCTTATATAGAAGGATGGTGCTTCAATTATAAAACATGCTACAACAGAGATGGAATAGGTACTGAAGAATAGAAAGGCATGACATATTGACATGTATTCTCTCCATCTGGAAATAAATGGATGGGTCTAGGCATATTGCAGTTCTAGATACATCCAGCTTTATCCATTTCTGTGACATGTAATCCAGAGGGAGGAAGTATGATGTAAGAGCTAGGGATATGACAGGACAACACAGTAAAAAACACACTGAAAACCCACTTCAGAACCAAAGTGATCAAACCCACTGATACGAGATAGTACACTCATGCAGCTCATGATGCAAAACTACCAGGCAGTTTTCCTTACAAAAATCAACATTGTGGCCTTTAATCATACATTTTGCTACAACTAAATTTAGATCAGATAAAGGCTGGATACACGCTGATTAACAAAATACATGCTGATGTAAAAATATAGTGATATACAACAGGTACTTACATCTGCATTGGAGCACAGAGAATTCCCGCAAGAATCTTTCCTCACAGACGATACCAGTGCAGAAATTCTTCTATCTGTTAAGCTTATTTTCAAAAAGATAGATGGGTAAGAAACATGTAGAAAATATGATCAGCATGCTATAAAATTTCATGATGCAAGGATACACACACGCTTCTTAGAATGGAGTTGACATATTTTTGTTGGACTGGAGCGGACTAGTTATTTGGCCACTGGAATCTGCTTATTACCAGTAGGAGTTGGGTTTCTCTGTGCTGGAGCAGTATCTATAAAAACTGGAGTTGGTTTATTATCTTCTGGCGTTTGGATCTTTTGCAAAGACCTGGTTTGTAATCCTTCATATTCTAACATAGTCATCTTCCCCTTGCATGCCTTGTATAGAAGAATGGTGCTTCAATTATAAAACATGCTACAACAGAGAGATGGAATAGGTACCAAAGAATAGAAAGGCATGACATATTTACATGTATTCCCTCCGTCCGAAAA
Source organism: Triticum monococcum (assembly GCA_034509565.1). NCBI lineage: Eukaryota > Viridiplantae > Streptophyta > Magnoliopsida > Poales > Poaceae > Triticum > Triticum monococcum. The sequence goes on from CM067843.1 coordinate 486,552,785, forward strand.
AATGGATGGGTCTAGGCGCATTTCAGTTCTAGATACATCCTTTTGTATCCATTTCGGCAACATGTAACTGGACGAAGGAAGTATGGTGTAAGAGCTAGGGATACGATAGGACAACACAGTAAAAAACACTAGTTGAATGTAAAACTGTATGCTAGCGGAATACGTACAGAAAAAACTAAGGCAACATACACGTGTATGATTGGGAAACTAAGATGGCATTGCAACAGAGCACTAGAACAACACTTCAATGTAAAAAAACATGGTATGGTAGACAGATGAAGTACATACTGATGAATAACGATGCATAAGATATTCAGAAGCATGATGTCCAAATTAAGCAGATGGCATTGCGATAGAGTAGAATGACAGTACTTGAATTTGAAAACATGTTATCATGAATGTAATAGGTACTGAAAAACAGGAAGGCATGACATATTTACATGCATGATCAGCATGCTAAGCACATGGCATTGAAACATAGTAGATACACTCCAGGACATTATATGCATGTTGTACCCATATCACGGGCCAAGTTAGATCAAGGATCTTGTGGGGTGAAGAGGATTCAACATCTTTCTGCAAGTCTTCGGAAGAACTGCCTTTACATGTTCCATCATATTGGGTATCATTGACATCAAGTTTATTGGCCTTTACATTGCTCCGCGAGGTTCTTGTGGATACATCAGTGTGTGCAATTATATCTGCATGCATGGAAGACAACTAGTAGTTAGATTTATGTAATGAGTGCATGTAGGAGATGACATAAATTGTAGGACTGGGGTTAACTAGCAGCAACAGGTCTCAAAAACTGAAGGGAGAACACAAACGAAAGCTAGAGAATATGTATCGTTTGTACTCGAGATTAACTAGATGGCACACAGAAGTATTAAAGAACAACATAGGTAATACTAGAAGTGGTATAATACTATAATCACCAGCCTGTGGGATATCATTTTCTGATGGATGATAACTATGGAAGAATGTTACCTAAAGAAAAAGTATCTTAGCTGAACTATGGAACAATGCTAACTCCTGAACAAGACCCGTAAGAGATCAGCATGAATATACAGTGAAATGTGATAATCTATTTTCCATGCTTAGATGAATAACAAAGCCATAAATGTTGCACACAAGTAAGATGAGGGTACAACCTATCTGGCCGCCATCCATAGGTGTGAGCATCATGTGCTGACTTGTCGATGGCCCTGCAGTTGTTGTGGCTGTCCATGTCGGGCACACGCATTCGATGCAGGGAACTGTTGAGTGGGGACTATAGCTCCCTTCTGGGGTATGCTTCCCTTGTTGGAGCAGCTGCCGTGAGTCGGAAGACGGTGTGGCTGAAGATGCAGATAACGCATAATGTTAAGAATGACACATCTCTTTGATCTGAAGAAATACACTAAGAGATCAACAACAAGGTACGAGAGAGGCCACACATCTGTTCACTGAAGACTAAATTGGGGTCACACGATTTTATTTTATTTTGGTACTGTCCGATCTATGCCGGATGGCTTGATGCCCGTCTTGTGCCTCCCGGCTCACACTGTTAGGAATCTTCCCCGAAGAGCCAGCGACCAATGGCACAGTAGCCTGCCTCCGCCGTTCGTGGCCCCAGCCAAAACCCCGCTCCCCGCCCCACCGTACTGCCGTGGTTGTGCCGCCCGCGTGCCAACCCACAAAGACTCCTGTCATCCAGATCCAGCGGCGGCAGTACCTTCAACCCACGCAACTCTAAGATAGCCATCTAAGCGCTGCTTCCGTGGCGAACTTGCAGCCGCGCACCCTTACGTTAGACACCTGCCAACCGGCAGCATCGGAGCTCCACCACCTTGAGGGGTGTTGTTTCCCATTGGGAATCAATTGGCCCAGAATAAAAATCCAGATAACTGACGCCTAAATAAAGTGATTTGAGATGAGGGTGCGACCTATCTGGCGGCATGGTGAAGTAGGCAGGTCCAGCTGCTGAGTCGGTGAGGCCGGCGCGGTTGAGGCGGCGACCAGCGGCAGGGAAACAGCGATGTCGCGATGGTCGACGGCTACGGGGAAGCAGCGCGGGGACTCTGGACGGATCCTAAGTTGGAGCCGCTCCGGCGCCGTGAACAACAGCGGGGGTGAATCGGCTCCGGTACGGTTCACGCGGCCATCGTCGAGGCAGCTCCAGCAGCACGGAGTAAGAGGCACACGGCCAGTGCACGACGGCAATGGACAGCGTCTCCGGCATTAGGGAGGAGGGCGGCTGTGAAATTGGTGCGGTGGGGGCGCCAAGGAGGAGGGGTTGAGGTTTCACGGCTCGGGAGAAGGTAGCTTCCGGGGAGAAGGGGATTCGGCACCCGCGAAGTATGAATTGGGGGGGATTGGGAGGGGAGTGGAACCATGTTTTACGGACGCATTTGTCTGAAATGTGAGGGGGAGTTACAGTTCTACCCCTGCCTTTAGGCTTCTCGGCTTGGGTCTGTGTACCGAGGGTCGCGGATAGTAGAGTAACTTTGCTTCTCCCCAAATAGTGGGTGGGAGCGATTTCAGGCGAGGAGGGCGTGTTTTGAAATATAGTGGGCATGAGCGATTTTGGGCAAGGAGAGCGTGTTTTGCCGACCATGGTTGATGAATTATTCGGCACATGTCATTTCGGCTGAGGAGAAGGCGTGCTTGGATGAAGTTACGAACCTACTCTCAATGTACAATGGGCCAATTGATGTGTGTCCCACATAGGACGGTAATTTCGCGTCTTCCATTTATTTGCTCGAGCGAATTCCACCGAGCAGAGGATGTTTAATGGTTCATTCAAATTTTGGGAGAACGAGCATCCACGTCTACCTTACCAAGTCAATTCGAATCAAATTTTGAAATATTAGCTTTGCCACTTCTTTTTTAGATGGAGAGATGATGCTCGGGAGTAACGTGTTTTTACATGCTCATTGCTAGCGATTTACTATATGACAAATAGTTGACCCACTCAAAAACGGGAATCAAACCCAAAATGAAATAGCTCGATTCAATGAAATAGCTCGTTCACTAGGTCAAAATAGTGAACTAAATCCAAAATTGAACACCTCAATCGAGTAGCGTGTTGTACAGTATTATAGTACTCCATGAACATGTTGAAAGTCAAATTAATGAACTTGTTTGATATACGCATATATCCGTTCATGTGTGGATTGCAGACATCATGTTCTCCAATTTAAATATTTGAATGCAAGTTTATATCAAAACATGGTTTATATCAGTCTTTGATGCATAAAACACGACCTCCCCCTCTCCCGGACTCCTGCTCTCTCTCTCTCTCTCTCCGACAATCTTCAATTATGTCGCACGCATTCAACACACAAACCTTGTTGGTCCCTCTCGCTTTCTCTCCATCTCTCTCTCTCTCTCTCTCTCTCTCTCTCTCTTTGTGTGTGTGTGTGGGGGGGGGGGTCTTTCTAGTTCGCATGCATATATACTCCATCTATAGGTCTCTCTCGCACAATATGTATGATACTCTAGTCCAAGCTAGATATCTTGGGTGCACTCATCGTACGCACACAAATTCCTTGGCTCGTTGCCCGTAACTCTCTCACGCACCACTCTGTCATCTCGGAGCTCTCCCCCCTCTCTCTCAAACTCTCCATCTACCTGGTTCACACATACACATGCATATCCCACTCGCACTTGATAGGCCCATCTAAAACTCTATCTCTCTCCCTCATTCTCTCTCCATCTCACACGCACACACACACAATCTCATGCCTAGCTAGCCAAGTATGATGGTCTCTCACTCAATTGTAGGCACACGCAGTCCCCCTATACGTATATGACTAGCTAATCTTAGTCTCCATCACAAAGATGTGCATGGTCTATCTCGATTTCTCTTGGGGCATCTTTCTATCGTGCATGCACCTCCCTCGATCTCCCACCCATATAGTCCCCTCACGATCTCGAGGGGATCTCTCTATCACAAACACACCCTCTTGCCCTCCCCATGCGTCCATGTTCTCCATGTGTACCTCTCGACCTTTGTTCCTTGTTGGCCAGACCTCTATTGGACATGTGCTATAGGGGTGTCTCTCTCCGTTGCAAACAATCACACACTAGCTATATGCGTGTATCTCCTCGCCTCACTTTTCTATCTCGGAGATGCATGCGTGAGATGTTCGCCTAAGAAACAAAAAAACACACACTCTCTCTCTAATTTATCGTTAGTTTTCACTTTGTCTTTCACACACATACTCTTTCTGCACACTTACTCATTCTCCTTCACACACACTTGATCTCTCTCGACTTAGGCACTCTCCTCAGCCCATAGCATATTGATTTATTGAAAAGTCAAACATCACAAAGTTTGACCATGTACATGGAGAAAAACAATTACATCTAGAACGGTAAACATATACCATTAGATTCACCATGAGATGTAGTTTCGTATGATATATCTTTGGTATTGTAGATATAAATAACATTTGCGTAAACTTGATCAAAGTTTCCAAAGTTTGACTTCTAAAAAATTTACATGCACTGCATTATCGAGCAGATGGAATATCTCTTTCCCCCTCTCAGCTATCTGCCACACCACTCAGCCTTGTCGGGGCTCCTCAATCTCTCTCAAACTTCATATCACCCTGGTTCACACATACACATGTCTCGCTTGCGCTATACATATAGACCCATCCAACACTCTCCACCCTTGTTCCCTCTCTATGTGACACGCACCCCCCTAATGAGTACCATAATCCCTCACTCCATCATAGGCATAAGCACTCCCCCCTAAGTATGATTATCTCTCACTAGCCATCAGGAACACATGTATTGTCTCCTTCCATCCATATGTCTATCTCGATATCTCTAGGGGTATCTTCTATCGCGCACACACCTTGTCACTCGATCTCCCACCCATGTAGCCCCATCACGATCTCCAGGGGATCTCTCTATGACAAACATACACTCTCTCCTCCCCATGTCTGCATTTTCTTCGTATGTCTCTCTCGACCTCTCACCCTTGTTTTTCAGACCCCTCCTGGCCACGTGCTAGGGGTCTTGCTCTCTCGGTTGCAAACAACCACACACTATCTCCTCACCTTGCTTCCGTTGTCGAAGATGCATGTGCGATATGTTTGCATAAGACACACACGTTTTTTCTCGACTTTTATCGAGTGTTGTCCATGTCTCTATCACACACACACACACACTTTTTTCACTCACTCTTTCTATTTCGCTCTCTCTCTCTCTCTCTAGTTAGGGACTCTCTCACGTCCATAAGCATATGGATGTTTTGAAAAGTCAAACCTTAGAAAAGTTTGACCAGGTATATGTGGAGAAAAACATTTACATCTCGAACGATCATTAGATTCATCACAACATGTACTTACTTCATACTATCATTTATCTTTGGTATTGTAGATATAAGTAATTTCTTTATAAACTTGGTCAAATTTTCAAAAGTTTGACTTTGAAAAAAAATGTTGGAACTACATTATCGAAGGGAGGGAGTAGCACTTTATCTCTCTCTCTCTGCTATCTCTCATGGGCCTCCCCTTTCACTCGAACACTCTATACCGATGGATTATACGCTCACTGTCTCAGCGTATAGCTCCATATATTGTTTAGTTGACCGGTCAACCAGTTCACATGCTACCTTGTCAGCTCGTGTTCTGTATCTTCGTGTACTGGCCCATGTGGCAGTGGGTGAAAATAAGTAAACTAGAGGCCCATCTGACACGCGGTGAAGTAAACAAAGTTGAAACCACTCGGGGTAGCACCCCGCACGCTAGTAAATTGAGGGCGCATTGAGGACACCCTTCTTCTGCATGAAGGACACACTCGTGCACAATTCACCACTGTGCGGTGGCATGCACAGAAGGACGCACTCGCGCACACTCAGCACACAACACACACCAGCACACGTGTACACCGGCGTCGCCGCCGGTTGAGATGGACAGCGAGGCAGCCAACAAGCTGAGGCGGATTGAGCCAAAACCGCATCCGGCGAGCCTGGACTTCATCAGCAGGCTCCCCGATGACATGTTGCTCGTCATCATCGGCCTCGTCCCCACCAAATCTGCCGTGCGGACCACCCTGCTCTCCCAGCGGTGGTGCCCCCTCTGGCGCCGCATCCCCCACAACCTCACTGTCGACATCTGCCTCTGCGACGGGGATTGCAAACGCATGTCCATAGTCTCCAAGATCCTTTCATCGAACCCTGGGTCAGCCAGACGCCTTGACATCTGCATGTTCAATACCAACTGCAAGGTCCAACCCAAGTTCGACGAGTGGTTCTTATCCCCCGCCCTAGATCAGCTCGAGGAGCTCAGCTTTGAAGCTAGACGATGTCGCTCTCTACCGCCGTCCACGCTCCACCTCGCGCCAATGCTGCGCCGCGCCAGCTTCAGCTCCTGCTATCTTCCCCAGATTAATGTCGCGCCCGCCCTTCTTCTCCCTCAACTCAAGAAGCTCGACCTCTTCGACGTTGTCATCTCGAAGAAGGCTATGGAGCACCTGCTCCGTAGCTGTACTGCACTCGACTACCTTCGTCTTGAGCAGATCCACGGGTTCATCAGCCTCCATATCGCCTCGACGAATCTCCGACAGATTTATGTGTCTTGCTGGCCCCGCAACAAGACATCAATTGGGAAGAGATCACTCAAGCTGTTCCACGTTATGGTCATTGAGAATGCGCCTTTCCTTGAGAGATTGCTTGTATCGGATCTAGAAGGTCCAACAAAAATCAGGGTCATTGACACGTCGAAATTGACAGCATTGGTGCACTCGTCTGCCAAATTCTCCGAACTCTTTATTGGATCTGTAATCGTTCAGGTACAGCACTCATCTTCTTCTCCATCTTCTTGAAATTCACATTTTTAAATTTCTTCTTGATGTATTTACGACCGTCTTCTAGAAAATGATTCTCACAAGCTTGACCCAGTCTGTGTGCACAGTGAAGATCTTGGCAATAAAATGTATTGGCCCAAATCTGGATCAAGTTGTTGGATTCCTTACATGCTTTCCGTGCACGGAGAAGCTACTCATCGAGGTGAAACTTCTTTCCTATTAGTAAACGGCAATCACAATGTGGCTCAATTTTTTCATAATTTTCCCAAATTACGATGACAAGTGTAGTGTTCAAAACTACATCTACGCACTGCACCGAAAGAAATGTTTTTAGTATTTTTCTCATGTTATCACCTGCATCATTTTGTTGTTGTACTACTATAGTAGCCTAGACTATCCATAGTGGAAAGTAACTTAGACTACTCCAGTAACTCTATGGTTACCCTAAGAGCAAGTACTGCCTCCGTCCTGGTTTACTCTTCCTATTTTGTAGTATCAAAATTTGACCATAGATTTAACTGACAAAATGTTAATGCATGTCACTAAGAACTATATCGTTGGATTCGTATTTGAACATAATTTAAAATGGTGTAATTTTTAGTGACATGCATTGGCATTTTCTTACGTAAATCTATGGTCAAAATAGTATACTAAATAAGAGGTAGTACAAAAGTGGGCTATAACGGCCCTCCACTATGTAGGCCAAAACACGTGCCAAATTCACTTGTGATGCATTTGGCATCGATGCCCCTCCATTGCTCACCTGGTGCCCCAATCTGGATCACCTACTTTGCTCTGGTGCCAAATTAACTCACCTAATGAAAAAACACTTGCGTGGGAGAGAGAGGACCGAGGAAATAAAAAAACAATTGTTTGGGAGAGTGAGAGGCTGGTGTAGTTGGTTTGATTGATTTGTTTATACATGTGGGTCTGCGTGCATAGCGGTGCCAACTCTCTCACATCGCGAGAGCGGTGCCAAAATCTTTTGATTCGCCATCGATGCATATTATGTGGCATCCTTTTGCGAAATATGGCATCGGCCACATAGTGGCAGGCAACAAATGCCCAAGCTCTTCATGTACTCCTAGGTAAATGAGAGGAGAGAGAGAGAGAGTGAGTGAAAAATTATCACTAGCCAGCCAACCGTATCGTATGAGCGAATGATATTGGTACCTCTTGATGACACGGCAATCTTATACAGCCAGCTGCTCTAATATGTTCTCTTCTTTTGCAGATAAAAAAAGACCCGAAAGTGAAAAATGTGCTACACTATAACAATCTCATCGAATGCCTTGATCTCCATCTTACAAAAATTGATTTGATCGACTACCGAGGCAGCACATCTGTAGCGACCCGACCTCAAACGGTCAAGTCTCTGTGCTTCAGTGTCATCCCTGGATCGGTAATGCGGAGACACACAATACTCGAGGATTTATAACAGAGTAGCAAACACACACTTATTACATCGAATGTCTCAAAAGAGAACTTATTACAATAAATATGGCTTAAGGCCATCTAATGCGATAACAACGGAAGGCTTGGAAGATAAAGTGAGTCCATCAACTCCAATGGCATAGCTGAGCTGCACGACATCGACCTAACGAACCTTACTCCTCGTCTGAAAAGTCTGCAACATGATACATTCCAGCCCGAAAACGGGTTAGCACACGGAATATGCTGGCAAAATAACACAGTAGAGCAAGAACAAAATAATGCTATCACTACATGCATATTTGGCTGGTGGAAAGCTCTATGGTTATAGTATTTGCGAAAAGCCAATTTTTCCCTACAATAAAGGAATAGATTTTAATATAACTATCATGGTAGTTGAAACATCATTGAGAAGGTTCCTCCAACTCAATCCCAATTAAAGTAATTAACAACCCAACAATTTTAGTTTAGAGTGATGAGATACTTAGGATACTCCAAGTACTAGATACTCATGATGTCCATAACCGGGGACACGGCTAACCATGATTAGTTTATACACTCTACAGAGGTTTGCGCACTTTTCCCCACAAGACCCAATCTCCTCCATTGGATTTCTCGCACTACATGGTGTTTGAGAAACGGATGACCAAGACACGGTCTTTCATAAGCATTAACCCCTTACTCCGGGTAGACCATACCAAACCTACATCCCACTACCTGCTGATCCACCTCTTTGGGAGCTTCACGCAACTTACTCAACTATGCTAGAGCCCATAATAGCTTGTGGCTGCACACGCGAGTTTCTAGTATGAAAATATCTCAGTTCCCTTTGAGCCTAGGTGGCGGACCATAGGATTATCACACGGGTACTCTGGGATATCCTCGGACAACACTGGATTCTCCAGATGCCCAACAAACAATCCACCCAGATGTGTATTGAAGTTGCCACCTTAAGTTGATCCATTAATTAACAATCTCACTTCTGTCATGGATTTCACTCACCCAAATCACGTCTATGAGCATAGCATGGCAATATAAGCAATACGTAGAAGTAACTCCCAAGGGTTTGAATATAACAGGGCAATAGGTTCTACCTCATCAACTACTTCCCAACCCACATGTTAATCACATCCTAACCATGCAATGTTTTAGGATTGGAACTAATGCATAAAAATTGGGTGATAAAGGGGTATGACCAAAGTGTTACTTGCCTTGCTGATGATCTGCAAAACCTAGGGATTCGTAGTAGCACAATTTGCACTACGGGTGTTCTATCGCAAACAAACAATAGCATACATAAGCAATCAAGCAAAGAAACACAAGTAAAACTCAAATAAGAAGATCTAACCAGAAAGTTCAACTTAAGAACTCCGGTTTGCAAAAAGAATCAAATCAAACGGAGCAACAAAACTCAAACTGCGAAAGAAACAAGATCCGTTTACTAGTCTGGACTATGGTCAAATTTTACAATAGCAAAAACTTGTTCAAGTTGGTTAAATGGAAAGAGGGTTTTGAGATGAAGATCTAGGCGCTTGAATCGCATGATTCCCACAAACGAGCGAAAAGATAAACTAAAACGAAAATCGGATCAGAAATCGCAATCGAAAATAATCGCGGAAAAATTCGAGAAAAAGAAAACTGACGAACAGGCTAACGAACGAACGTTCGTTGTCTGTAACTAACAAGTGAAAACCGTTCGTTAAAACGAACGTACAGACGAACGTCCGCTAACAAGATAAACCGAGAAATCCGGCAAACTGATCTAAAAAATGAACTAGGGTTTTCTTCTTAAAAAACCGAAGTGGTTTTCTAAAAAAACCGGTGGCGGCGAACGGCGGTGGTACCTCCGGCGAAGCTTCGGCGAGGCGGGGCTGCAGCGGCGAGGCGGCGGACTGCGACGGCGAGGCGACAGCAGCGCGGCGCGACGAGAGGCGGCGGCGGCGTTGCAGCGGCGGCGGCGAGGCGCGGCAGAGGCGGCGGCATGACTGCGGGGGCGGGGCGGCGGACTGCGGGGTGGGTGGTGGTGGCGGAGTCCGGGGGGTATTTAAGAGGGGGGAGGGGCGGCTTGGAGGAGGGGCCAAGGCAGCGGCGAGGCGAGTCCCGGCCGGACTCCTCGTCAGAGGTGGGCCGGCTCGGCTGGGCTTCGGCCCAGTCGGGCGCTGGAATTTTTTTTTATAAAAAAACAATTCCGCCGAACAGAAAATAAATCCTAGAAAATAAAATAAAATTCTAAAAATGCCAAAACAAATTTTCACCGTCTAAATAAAATATTTAGAACGAGATGAACGTTTTCTGGGCCCTAAAATGCAACTTTGAAAAACATGCAATTTGTCTAATGCAAATAAAATTGCAATAAAATCCAAATAAAATCAAATATTTGATTTTAATATTTTTCCTCCAATATTTCATTTATTTTGGAGAAGTCATATTATCTCCTCTCATATATTGTAATATGAAATATTTTTCGGAGAGAAAAATATTTAAAACCAAAATCCTCGTTTCAATATTTGATAAAAATCAAATATGAAAACCGGGAAATCGCCAACTCTGTCCGAGCGTCCTTGAGTTGCTTAGGATTTCGTGGATCGCGAAACGAAATGCATTCAAATATGATATGCAAGAATGATCTATGTATAACATTCCAAATTGAAAATTTGTGATGTTACAGCATCAGAGATTAAATTGGCCTGGTTCTTTGTTCTGGAGGCAAGTGTTCTCAAGGTAATGAGGTTTGACATTCTGTGGCGCAACAATGAATGGTTTGCTGATCACCGCAAGTGTCTAAGCCTAAATAACAAAGTCTCCGCAGAAGCTGAATTTGTTTTTGAAACATCAAGTGGCCAGAGACTCGAAAACTTATTTGCCCATTAGTGACTTGTCAGGGCGGTGGATTTTAGTTTGTACGATAATGCTGCATCCACCTAAAGTAACGAAAGTTCTTACGTAAACTTCCTAGTAATTCCCTCTTCGTAGGTGCAGCATTACTCCTAATATTTGTAATATCAGTTTGAAACTTGTAATATTGTCGTGTCCTATTCCTGCGTTTTCAAAATCCTGCGAATCAAACAGGTCCTGAGTTGGTGATGATGTTGTGCCTGCCATCTTTCACCAATAGCCATCGGATCTAGATCTGATGCATACAAACCAAACTTCTCCAGTTTTGCAAAAATATGCCCGCACTTGTTCCCTATTTACAAACAACTCCTTGTCTCTCACAATCAGCCTTACCTCCTCCCCACCACATCTAGAAGGCCATGGAAAAATCTAGCACGATGGTCGCTGCCGGCGTCGTCCACCCCCAATCTTGGTGTTCCGTGCAATGCATGGGCATCTACGCACGGGAAATTATGTCAAACACGGCTAGTTGTAAGCGGGCTAGGTCTACAGCCATGATGATAGTGACTGCAGACGATGAGGCTGACTATGGTATGCCGAACACGGCACCCATACTCAGGTGTCATCTCTGGCGTAGGGTCTTGTCACTTCACTATGAGGAGTAGCACGTAATAATTTGACCAACGGGGAGTACAATTCTACTACATTGGTAGTACCACTACTAGTACTAGCACCACCGTCTGGATTTAGTAGTACTACCACGTCCATCTGGATTTAGTATTTGAATAGCAATATCTAGTAATGCATGTCACAAAAAAGTACTACTCCCTCCGTAAATAAATACATGGTGTATTGTTTTATTCTATCGGCGAGATAACTTAATTTCTTTTTGCTTCTTAATAGGGTTACATGAAATGAACTAACCACCGCATGTGATGTTTGGTTGTCTCAAGTCATTGAAAGCATGCACGGCCCACATCTCTCCTTGGTTGATATGTCACGAAATAAGAAATGAGGAGGGAGTTAATGTACCATGCCTAAGTGTTTTGGGATTATTTGGTTTTCGTAAGGTGACTTACACAACATTTTTGGTTACATGTATTAACATTTTATTAGTTAAATCAAAGGTCAAAACTTGGCGCAAAATGCAAAGGGGAGCAATAAACCAGTAAACATCAAAGTTCTCTCATTTGGCCCCAACTAGAGGTCCGGTGAGATGACTATACTGCACCGACACGGAGGGGGACGTAGCTTCATTGACTTACTGCGCCTGACTTTGGGTGTATGACATGTGGGCCCAACGGGTGGATGGCCAACCTGTCATACAGCCAAAGGCAGGTGCAGTAGAGGGGTGAGGAGTAGATGGCCACCACGCACGTGAATTTCACGCAGACTGCACTTCTCATATAAAGGCTCCCACCAGTCCAATCTACAAAATCCTACGCACCTGCGCACCCAAGGGCAAGAGTGATCACTCCAATCGCAAGATCAGTTGACTAGAATCTAGACCCATGGAGGCGATGAGCGCGAGCATCAGACGGCTGTGCCAGATGGTCCACGACGCCGGCCTGCGGCCCGGCACCAAGGAACGTCTCCAGGTAGTGCTTGAGGCCGCTAGGGTGAGGGGCCGCTTGGACGACAACTTCATCTCCTTGTTCGACGAGGTCCTCGTCGGCTTCCTCAACAAGTTCACCGTTGTCAAGAAGCTCGCGGACGACCTTGACATATGCCTCCAGCCCACGTGCTCAGGCTCTGCGATGCCTGCCTCCCTCAACGGCCTCTATGGTGACAACCTCTTTGACGCACTGGTGGCCCTGCGACTGCCTGCCATCGCGCCGGAGAATGTCCACCTCAAGGTCGCGCTCACCGCGCAGCACCTGGTGCAGCAAGACACCATCAACATAATCGCCCACGTCTACGCGCAAATCGTCCACAAGGACTACTACATGCAAGAGGAGGACGATAGGATGCTAGCCTTCTTGGATAGTAGGGCAACCTTGGACGGCATTGTTCAGAAGCACGTTGAGCTTGCCGCCAATGCCACTGCTCTTCACACGTCGGTTGGTGACCCGGTGCACTAGCACGTGAGGATGTCATTGATGGATCCATACGTATCATTATCTTTCCATCAAATCCATGTAGTAGTATATGGTACTACTAGTAATTATCTTACCTTTCGCATCAACTTCATAATTTTCGTACGTACTCCATGCATGAACCGCGCCAGAACCAAACTTCTCATTACTCTAGGGAAATCATTATTTCTATCTATCGGTCACGCCATGGAGCATAACCAAATTTTACAAGTTACAAGTTCAAAAGGAAAAGCCAGCCATGTTCGCGTCGCACCCCCACACGGTTGGTCCGGCACGCCGCTCAAAGGGGAATGCGTGTTGTGTTGCATTTTCACTTACAAGTGGGACCGTAGTTGAGCAAACCGACTATCGGCAAACCCCCACCCCACCCACCGCGCGATGGCTAAGATAACAAGAGGGAGAAGAGATGGCTATAGCACGGACTCTAAGAAAATTGGTGTCGGATGGGACTCGTGTGGGTGGCATGTGCCGTACTGCTAGACATGAATGCTAGTTATGGCCCATGCCACCCCACTATATCGAGGTGCTGGTTATGGAGAACAAATTTCCTGGAGTCTGTGCTCAGCCTTCCTCTATCTCTCTTCTCAGCCAGCCAGCAGATGCGCGGAGCCCATCGTCTGTTTGCTCATATGCGGTCCCACATGTCAGTGAAAATGCAAGAGGACCCACTAAACCTGCACATCTTTCACCTCGACGTGCGGGTGATGAAAAACAAATCCAATAAAGATCTTCGGTGGCTGCTTTTGGAGTTACTCAAGAGTAGTAAGATTCTATTTACATTTTAACCCAAGATACAAATCACGTGGCTTCAACTACCACTTTATTTTCTTGCATGACACGACCTGGATGCTGGATGTCCCACGTGTCGGCAAAAGGAGGAAGAACTCGACCAAATCTTCGGTTGTGCTCTCGGATTAGACTAGTTGTGCTAACTTAAAATTTTATTGTGTAGAATGGATGCAAGTTTTGGTATTGGGAAGAAGAGTACAACGATATATTAATAGAGCTCAATTTAGTAGATGTTCTAGCACTTTTAGCTAGCATAGAGGCTAGAGATGAGACTAGTGCACTTGTTGATAGAATAGAGGCTAGACACGTCTACTTCTTTACACTCGAAGAAGAAAGAAGCACGCAAGATCGAGCCTCCGCAGATCAACAATTAATGCATCGAGAAGGAACTAATCCAACTTATAGGAGCAGTTATGGAAGTTGGATATCTTCTAAAATGTATTCTTGTGGTTCTTCTTTTCTTTGGTCTTGCTTTTCTAGTCAAAATTTTGGTGATGTATTTCCATGTACCAAAAAATCAATGATGAAAAAAAGATATGTGTTTGCAAAGAAAAATGTACGCGGCCGGGATGCGTCTGCGCGTTCGACGCACGGCCACCGCATCCGAGAAATGGCCCGGACATGAACCCATTGCCCTACCCAAATGGAAAGAATCCAGGCAAAACGGAGGCCCGTTTGGGGTCATGCGTTGGAGTTCGCCTTACAAGTGGGACCGCAGTTGAGGAAACCGACTACCGGCAAACCCCCACCTCACCCGTCGTGCGATGGCTGAGTTGGAGAAACAACATGAAGAGACTGTTGTAGCATGGACTCCAAGAAATATGGTGTCAGATGGAAGTCGTGCTGGTGGCGTGTGCCGTACTCCTGGACGTGAATGCTTGTTCTGGCCCATGCCACCTACTACTCCTACTACTGTACTTATAGTAATAGTATCGAGGATTCGAGGTGCTGGTTACATACAGCGAACACATTAACATATGGCCCACCTCACACTATGGCCAAATTTCCTGGAGTCTGTGCTAGGTTAAAAAGTGTTCTTTGTGAGGATGGGTGGCTGGTCTCAAGTTTAAAACTTGTTGTATTACGTACGTAGACATAGAGATAGTGCAGCATGTGAAGCTAGTACAAATAGTGTACTATTGTTGATTGGCCTCATCCGATAACCTGTTGTAATGCACGTACAATTATGTATTCGGAAAATATATTTTTGCCTCGTTGCAGCACCCACTCAGAGAAGGACTCGAAAGCCATTCATAAATTTAGTAAGTTTATCATAGGCATATCATTTTATTACATACAACAGGTCATCAACCCACAACGACAATGAGGATACATTATAAATACTAAAGTTTTCATCACACAACAAATAACAAGCAATGAAATGAACTTCAACTCAAACAATCCTCGGCGTTGGAAACGCTTGCTTTGAACCACAAGCAATTCTCTGGGAAGAGCCAGCTACTGTCAACCTCGAGACCAATGCAGGACTGATCATCCAGGCTGAAGCGGCCTACTATATTAGGACTAGGGTAGGGAACCACCGCAATGTCCGACGTATAGATACAGTTGCTTCTCATAGATGGTAGTAACGTTGTGTCAACAGTAGTTGGATCGCCTTTCACCATCATTGGATAGTTTTGTCCAAGGAAGAGCGAGTTTTCTCCAAGACTATCAATATTGTACCAGGGAGAAGGTGTTGGCGCTAGCACACTAGTATCCATCCCAAATACCATGCAACAGGTGTTGGAATAGGTCCGGAGAGTGCGACCATGGGACACAACACCTACTCCCTCAGTAGTAACATCAGCAGTGGGCTGTATACAGACAAGAAGGGGTGATCCATCGGAATTAGTTGCCAGCCGCCAGAGAGCATATGGGCCCTGCTCGACCTCATGCTCGTGATCATCACCATCGTCATCTCCCCCTTGGTTATAAAAATTTGTAAGTATAGGTGGTGGAATGTTCACAGGACCCTGGAAACACAAGAAGAAGGTTAATTAGTAGAGAAGGGAAACTTGCTAACTTGCATGCATGTGGATGAAACAATTATAATTACGGTGGAAGACAAACGTACTGAAACTATGAGGATCCCATGCAAAAACAGTGCCACGACTGGTGGCAGCAAACACAAGACCCTCGTATTGAATTGCATCATAGTACACATCCGTGTATAGAAACTAATTGTTGAGCAATATCCATCTAGTCAAACCACGAAGGACGGCAACAAGCTTGTCGAAGATAGCAACAACTTGATAGTTCTTGTAATTCCAAGAGCGGTTGGGAGCTCGACAAATTGCTATCTTCCGTAGACCACAGTCACCACCATCGTATTTGAACATACATAGATCATCTGTGTGCTCAACCTCAGGGCACTCGGAGATTTTTGGAAGTGGAATCCGCTAACGAGTGTACACATTCACAAGTTCCCACTCGCAATTGTACCCAATATAAACAACCCAATCTCCATTTGCGCCAGCCCAGGCCTTACCCTGAAGCGATGACATCTTGACATCACACATATCGTTATCAAGAGGCATCAACTTGCACAAGGCGAGGCCTTCGCTGTCCGAGCCCATGCGAACAAGCTTATAGCAAAGAAGATAGGGGAGATCAAACCACTCCTGGACCCTTAGGTTCCTTGTAATGATGTTATTAGTTGAGTCGAGAATGGGCTTGAAAGAACCTGCCATGCTAGCCGAGGTGATGACGTCACACCAATCAATGAGTTCCCCCACCACGTCATCTTTCAGATTGGGGCAAGAATGACGGGGTCGTTTCCGGCTTGTTCCCTCCATGGAGAAGACGATCGAACAATGGTAGAAGGAAGGGTGAAGGCAAATGGAGGAGGGAGGAAGAGCGTGCGACGGCAGTTCCAAATCGAGAGGAAAGGCGAAGAGTCGGTGGACGGTTGCTAGTTTGCCATGGTACATGAAGAGGCACACGGCCTACACGTCCTTTCGGAAATTGTACAAAAGTACTCGTCGTCATCTCACTGGCATGTTGGAACGGGACCACATGTCAATGAAACATGGTGTGTAATTTCTCATGCAAAATGCGATCTGGCCGCGTGACCCGAGGCGCCGCATTAATTACTGACCTTTTTTAACATACAATCTGAGTGGATAGCTCCTGTGGTCATCACACGTGAGCGGATATATAGGTGGGCTAGGTGGGCAGGCGGCAACAATCTAAGTGCTAAAAGAGTTGATCTCGAAAAAAGAGTGGATCCAATGCTTGGTTTTGTTTGGATTTTCCAACTATGACCATTGGATAGAGTGAATCAATGGCTTATGTTCAAAGTTATTCTCATACTATAGAATGGTATAGGAACGTGGAGAGATTTGGTTGATGTTATATCGCTAAATAATATAAAATATTATGAGTGCAGACGCTCCACCCCGAGGTTTGTTGCTTCTTCTCGGTCGTCGGTAATCTATGTTCTTCCACTCTTTCTTCTAAGACATGAGCTTTGTTCATCCTTTTGCCGACACGCGGGACATCTATATGCCTCCATTTTACAAAATCATACTTATTGCCTCCATGACACGCGGGGCATCTTGCATCAAGGTGGAGTGTCATGCAAGAAAATGGAGATATGCAGTGTGTAAGTGAGTCATGCACTTCGATGGCACCTAGTACTACTACAATATTTTTTCTCCTCGATGGCACATGAATAGTGCACGTACTCAATGACAGAGCACGAGATGGTAGCCATGGACATGGTCGAACCTTTTTGAAGAGAGTACTAATCAATAACTTTGATGTGTCCCTTCAACTCACAGAATGACGAGAAGCTTGCTTACTACGCCTTCTCCCTCGCCAACGCGTGCGCGGTGGCTCGCATCACGAGGAGAAACTTTTGCTTACAAGCGGTGGAGGTGCAACAGTTCATTTGGTGTCAGATTGCGAGAAGTACTACTGTAGTACCATCATTATTGTTCGACTTCCGGAAGAGGAGAAGAGCCAAGCGCAAGGTCACCTACTAACCTAGTATAGTACTACTATAGCCAAAGCTGGTCCACCTTTTTAGAGCATGGTTAATTAATATAGGCGGCTCTTGCAGCGGCACATCATTTAGAGCAAGTACTCTCTTCGTAGGAACAAAGGAAGTGAAACAAAAGTTGGAGTGGATGCTAGATTGCCAATTAAAACATGATTACAGAGAAAAAAAATCCTATAGCATTCTATCCTATGAATCAAACGACCAATGTATGAAAATTATGACGGGGGTATCTCCAACAGTGTTCCTCGGCTCGCACCCAGCATCACGGTGGTCGAACTTGGAGTCATTCATCTGGTACATGTGGCATCTCAGATCTGGACACAAGGTGACGCACCGCTCACTTCCTCCGCCATTTGAAGTGGCGCGCCGGTGGAGGGCTAGCATACTCAACTATTAGGTTGGATCTATGCGATGTGGCAACTTCATATACTAACCGGATGCTGGCTATACTACTACGGTACTCACAATCCAAGAAGTGACTCAAAAACCATTCATAAATTGAGTCTATGACATGCATTTGCAAATGTACCATTCATTACATACAACAAGTCATCAACACACAACGACAACGAGGATACATGTTGGATTATAAATTATTTCAAACAAAACATTCTAGCAAATACTGAAGTTTTCATCACACAACAAATAACAAGCAATGAAATGAACTTCAACTCAACCAATCCTCGACGTTGGAAACGCTTGCTTTGAACCATAGGTGCTCTAGGAAGGGCCAGCTATTGTCAATATCGAGAGCAACACAGGACTAATCATCCAGGCTAAAGCGGCATATATCGGGACTAGGGTAGGGAACCACCGCAATGTCCAAGGTATGTATACAGTTGCTTCTCATAAATGGTAGTAGCATTGTGTCAACTGCAGCTGGATCACCTTTCACCATCATTGGATAGTTTTGTCCAAGGAAGAGCGAGTTTTCTCCAAGACTATCAATATTGTACCAGGGAGAAGGTGTTGGCACTAGCACACTAGTATCCATCCCGAATACCCTGCAATGGGTGTTGGAATATGTCCGGAGAGGGCGACCATGGGAGAGAACACCTTCTACCTCAGTAGTATACAGATAAGAAGAGGTGATCCATCGGAATTAGTTGCCAGGCGCCACTGAGTATATAAGTTCTGCTCGTACTCATGCTCGTGATCATCACCATCGTCATCTCCCCCTTGGTTATAAAAATTTTCAAGTATAGGCGGTGGAATGTTCACAGGACCTTGGAAACACAAGAAGAAGGTTAATTAGTAAAGGGAAACTTGCTAACCCGCATGCATGTGGATGAAAAAAATTATAATTATGGTGGAAGACAAACATACCGAAACTACGAGGATCCCATGCAAAAACAGTGCCACGAGTGGTGGCAGCAAACACAAGACCCTCGTATTGAATTCCATCACAGTACACATCCGTGTATAGAAACTGATTGTTGAGCAATATCTATCCAGTCGAACCACGAAGGATGGCAACAAGCTTGTCGAAGATAGCAACAACTTGATAGTTCTTGTAATTCCAAGAGCGGTTGGGAACTCGACAAATTGCTATCTTCAGTAGACCACGGTCATCATGATCGTATTTGAACATACGTAGATCATCTGTGTGCTCAACCTTAGGGCACTCGGAGATTTTTGGAAGTGGAATCCGCTGACGAGTGTACACATTCACAAGTTCCCACTCGCAATTGTACCCAATATAAACAACCCAATCTCCATTTGCGCCAGCCCAGGCCTTACCCTGAAGCGATGGCATCTTGACATCACATGTATCATTATCAAGCGGCATCAACTTGCACAAGGCGAGGCCTACGTCCTCCACGCCCATGCGAACATGCATATAGCGAAGAAGATAGGGGAGATCAAACCGCTCCTGGAACCTTGGGTTCCTTGAAATGATGTTATTAGTTGAGTCGAGTATCGGCTTGAACGAACCTACCATGCTAGCCGAGGTGATGATGTCGCGCCGATCAATGAGTTCACCCACCACGTCATCTTTCAGATCGGGGCAAGAATAACGGGGTCATTTCCAGCTTGTTCCCTCCATGGAGAAGATGATCGGACAATGGCGGAAGGAAGGGTGAAGGCAAATGGAGGAGGTAGGAAGATCATGCGACAGCAGTTCCAAATCGAGAGGGAAAGGCGAAGAGTCGGTGGACGGTTGCCAGTTTGCCAAGGTACACGAAGAGGCGCCCCGGCCTACATGTCCTTTCAGAAATTGTACAAAAGGACTCGTCGTCATCTCACTGACATGTTGGAACGGGACCACATGTCAATGAAACATGGTGTGTAATTTCTTGTGCAAAATGCGATCTGGCCGCGTTGGCCCGTAGTGCCGCATTAGTTATCGACCTTTATTTTTTTTAATGGTGTGCCGTTCAGTTTTGAAGCACGACTAACTGGTACTGTTTGCAGAGAAACTATAAACTACTCTACCACTATTCCACCTCTAGTACTAGTAGTATAAAAAAGATATGTAGGCTAGAGCTTCAGAGCTTTCTTGCTAAGGGCTGCCCACTTGCTCCTCAGACTATCACCCTCTCTCTAGATCTAAAAAAGACGGCCTCTCTCTCCCTCCTCACCGGTGGTCACAGATCCGCCGAGGAAGAAAAGGACGTGCAGCGTTGACGCGCTCGTCGTCGGTGAGTGAGGTCACGCACTGACGACAAGGCCCTCCTCTCAGACCTAGCGCCCGTGCAGGATGGCCTCCGTCCCCAAGCTCGCTGCCGTAGTGCATGCGGAGGACGACGAGCACGAGCAAAGCCACTTCCCGCCGACCCTCGGGTTTGCTACCTCTTTTCGAACCGTACCCTTGTTCTATTGCCCCATCTGCCACGTCGCTGCATGTGGATCTTTTTCCACTCCACCATCTTCCCAATTTCCTATCCTCTGCTCTGCTGGTCACGCAGACGAAAATGTTAATTTGCACTATTAAAGGAAACCCTACTTCATGCAGACTAATCCATGTCTGGGTTGAATAAGGAAAGGAAGGGAGACTGTACTGTCCAAGAGAGTAGGCATCGAACCCGCATCTAGGTTGAAAAGGGGAAAATCAGTAGCTAAGGAACGAGTATCGTGTCTCTTGGTTGAAGAAGGGTAGAAAGGCATGACAACGCAATAGAGAATGACCAGGTCGATCAGTTAGTTGTCCTCACATAGGAAAAAGGTGGCTAAAGAGAACAAAAATGGGACGTAATCCACATATGTTGCCTGGATATTTGTTGCTCTGGGCAACCATACCTCCCTCACCGCTCTATGCGTCCATGGAGGTACATCGTACTGGTGCGCCCACTGTCCGAATGGGTCTCCCATGCTCTTATTGCCACTTTTTTGCTGTTAGTATAACGCCAGCAGTAAAGTCAACCAATGCTACTGCTAAAGTGATGCCACATTTAACTAATGCTGCACTTAGTCTAATGCCACCAATAAATTTGAGCAATGCCATTTAATGTCTTTGGATTATTTGAGGGTTAGTTGTTGATTGTGGATGTATTAAAGATTTTTCAGCTAAGGCATTCTATTGTTGTTGCACAACCAGTATACCAACGATGAAACTTGTTACTACCGTCAGATTTTTGCACTGTTAATGCTTATAGATTACATACCTCACTTTCATGAGATAAGTCAATTCTTTTGTACAGTGTCACCTCACCTTCAGATTTTTGCACTATTAATGCTTATAGCGGTTGGTTCGACCCTGCCCGAACTCCGGCAGCCGCAACGCTCGTCGTCGGCGTCGTTTCCGGTGACCCTGAGCCCAACCTTTGCCACCACTCAACGGGGCTTGCTCCCAGCTACGCGTAGGAGGTCTCCGCCATCCATTTGGTCGCCGGAGTGCAAAACCCGCACCGCCCCGCCGCGTCTGGCCTCGCCGACGGCTAACGCCGGTGAGTTTGACTCTGCTGACCCAATTTGACCCCCCCAGGGTCACTGACGTGTGGACCATGCCCCTGTTTAGTTTAGAATTAGATTAGTTAACACTAATTACTTTAGTCAATAGGTTGACTCACTGACATGTGGGCCCAGGCCCTAACTAACCTAGTTTAGTGCTAACGAAACACTAACTAACTCTGCTAGTTAGTTGTTACACTGACAGACGAGGCCCACCGGTCAGGTTTGACCTGGGCTGGTGCCTTTGACCTGCTGACGTCACCCTGACGCAATGCTGACGCGATAACTCAATTACTGGAATTATTCTTATATAGGAAATTCCAGAAAATATTACAAACTTCAGAAATTCATAACTTTTAATCTGTAACACCAAATGCAAAGATTTATATATGAAATTTGATCAGAAAAATTCAGTATTTCCATCTGTAATGGTTTCATGCATGAAAAAACACTTTAACCTTGCTGTTTAGGTGAAACAAGCTAATACACTTATAATGCTTAAGAACATAAGCTTCCATTTGAATCTTTGATTCAAATGGACCCAAACCAACTTGTTTCACATTGCATTAGGCAGGACACCTCATATTGCCATGTGATGATTGTGTTCTATGGTGTCTTCCATGGTAGGTTCTGCCTCCGAGGATATCTCCGAGTATCCAACTAAAGGGCAGTACCCTACTACTACTCCATTAGGCAAGCAGCCCCATTGATCATATCGATACAATCCCATGTTCTCACTTCTGCTCTCATTTACTGCATTAAGACAACAATGTTTCAAACTGCTGTGTGCTGCGGTAGTTGAACCCTTATCCTCTGCATTACTTGTCATTGCCACAGTAACTAGATGAAACCCACTAGCATGTGTAGGAGTTGATTGAGCCATGTATGTGTTTCCTACCTTGCTATGCCTGCTATGCTTAGAGTTGTGTCAGGTCTGGTTCATTTGGGTGATGGGCTAGAGTGAAATGATTACGTCATTAATGTGAGGGATGTGTTGAACATGTTTTGGTAAAGGTATCTATGAGAGGCCATGTAGGAGTACATGGTGGGTTGTTTCATTGAGGCCGTCCCTAAGAACTGAGATCTGTATGTGTGATTTAAGAATCAGTTACTACCATGCATTGGGATCCTTAATTGACCCTCTCAGCTTCTTAACCACTCTAGTACTCTGTCCAGGAGTTGCAACTAGTTTCTAGTGTTTGTAGGTTATATGTTGGCGGCTGTGCGTAGCGCTGACCCTAGGGGTGGGCTATGATGCGGTAGATACACCGTGGCATGGTGTACCGAGTCACCCGTTTAGTGTCTCGCGAACCCTGTTCACATCGTTCGGGGCCGTATGTGGAAACCTCGGCCGGACTCCCTGTGGATGGAACCTGAATAGGTGATAAACCTGGACTAGAGACTTGAGTGTTTAGGTAGGCCGTGGCCGACACCCTCGTTGGGCTTCCGCTTGAAGGTTGCCGAGTACATGTCGTGTAAACGACGATAAGTGGTGAGAGCGTGTATGAAGAAGTACACCCCTGCAGGGTTATCATCATCTATTCGAATAGCCACGTCCGCCATAAAGGACTACTTGGTTGCCTATATAGTTCATAGACAAGTTAATGGTTACTACTAAAAGACTCAAGATAAGTGTGAGTACCGAGGATGGCCCTCTCATAGGATGATGAGGGAGGATCCCCGGTGGAGTATTGTGTTGGTGATTAGTGGACTCGTGTGCGAAAACTATATTATAGTGGTGTCTCGTAGGATAGCTTAGCCAAGAGTCAAAGCTGGCTTGCTGCAATAACTCCACCACCTTCTTGAGAATAAGCATGTATAGTAGGATCTGTTGTAAGACTTGCTGAGTACCTTTGTACTCATGTTGCTTTAATTATTGTTTTCAGACGACAACACTGCCCCCTCCGATGGGTTTTATGTAGACCTCGACGTCGATGAGTAACTTGCCACCCAGGTGGTGATTCTAGCCATGGAGGGCCCTATGTAGATAGACAGGCTTCGACAAGCCTTCTTTCTTTCTAGTGTCTGTACTCAGACTTATTTTCTTCCGCATGTGCTTGTATGCTTGTATGACTTGGGTGTCGGGTCTTGTGAATCCTACTATATGAACATGTTATGTATGGCTCTCCGGAGCCTTTAAATAGAGTACTTGAGTTGCAGAGTTTTGTTGTGATGCCATGTTGTATTTACACACATCGAGCATATTGTGTGTATGATTGAAATGCTTGGTATGTGTGGGATCCGACAATCTAGTTGTTTATCCTTGGCAACCTCTCTTATGGGGAAATGTAGTCTAGTGCCTCTTGAGCCATAGTAGTCCGCTACAGCCCGGTTCACCGGAGTCCTGCTAGCCCAGCACTACTGCTTAGGACACTTGACTGGCCGGCATGTGTTTCACTTCGTTCCTATGTTTGTCCCTTTGGGGAAATGTCACGCGGTGACATCCGGAGTCCTGCCTAGCCTGCTACAGCCCGGGTTCCCCGGAGTCCTGTTAGTCCAGTGCTACAGCCCAGATTCACACGCTGTTGACCGACATGCTCGATGTGATTCATGTATGCCTGTCCCCATAGGTCTGTGCCGCTTTGGGTTCACGACTAGCCATGTCGGCCCGGGTTCTCTGTCATATGGATGCTAGCGACACTATCATATACGTGAGCCAAAAGGCGCAAACGGTCCCAGGCCATGGTAAGGCGACACCCGTGGGGATACCGTGCGTGAGGCCGCAAAGTGATATGAGGTGTTACCAGCTAGATCGATGTCACATGGAATCGGGGTCCTGACACTTATCCTTGCTCTCGCCACGTCCGCCATGCCCCCGCCCGTCTGCGATAGGCGACACTGGAGGCGGTCACCGCCGGAACTAGTGTTCGGTTTTTCTCCGAAAGGCAGACTGGGGGAGGAGGCATTCTATTTGTCTTTAGATGGAAATGCGGACTATGAGGAGTTGTTGGAGCGCTACCGCCTGGCGGAGGAGCAGCGTATTGCCGATTTGTGCCGCCAGCGGGACATGGAGCAGCAGCGCACCGATGCTCTGATTCGCGAGCAGAGCGCCCGCAACTAGGCCGACTACGTGGAGGTCGGCACCCGGCAAATAGCCCTGGAGGCTGTCCGGCACGCGCGTGTTTGCGACACTGATTTTTACTACCAGCTCCTCAAGTGGGTTTCCCGCTTAGCAGCCGAAGCTTCGGTGGACCATGCCGGCATGGAAAGGGCCAACGCGCGTGAGCAACGCGCCCTATTGCACCTCTGGCAAGTCTGAGGCGAGGTGGAGGACGCCGGTGTCGGCGTTTAGCGTGTACCGCAGATGGCGGTCGGCGTCGTCTAGTTAGCTAAGAGTAAGTTAGTACTTGTACGCTACTAGAGTATTAGTGGGAGTAGATAGTTAACTTGGCTATGATGGTTGTCAACGTGGAAGTTCAGTACTCTACATGTGGATCAGACCTGTTACTTTGCTCTGAATGTTGAACTTTCCGTTTGAACGTATGGAATGGGCTGTTATTTTGTTATATAAATGGGTTGTATTTGTCCTCCACGGGTTTAGAGGCTGACTTGTGGGCCTACCAAGTTGACACGTACACAATCAGGAGATGATTGTGTGTGGAGAGGATGACAGCAGGGACCCGCCAAGGTCATGGCAGTACACAAGCAAGTGCCTCCTTATTTCAAGCCAATAAAAAATGTCTCCTCCTAATAGATTTCTGACATCTGGGTCCCATGCCATTGTCAACGTGGTCAATAAATGAGAGAATTGCACAATGAGCGGCTGACACCAGGGACCCAGCAGCTCGCCCAGTTATTTTTGTTTTGGGTTAATTTGGTAAATGCCACTCCAAATCTGGAGTTTCCGAGAAATGCCACTGCAATTTCCAAACTTTGAAAAATGCATATTTCATGCAATTTCCAGTGGCATTTTTTGAAGTCTGGCGTGGCATTTTTCAAAGTTTGCAAATTGCAGTGGCGTTTTCCAAAGTTTGCAAAAATTGCAGTGGCATTTTTCAAAGTTTGGAAATTGCAGTGGCATTTTTATGAATCGCCATAATTGGAATGGCATTTATCTAATTTGTTTTTGAGACGGAAGCAGGGTGTCAACTGGGCTGTGCGGGGCACTCTGGCATGTCTAGACAGCCTTCTCTTTTATGTTTACCATAGACCAGCCCAGTAGTTTTGTTTTCTTTCTGAAAATGGCTAGCCCAGTTTTTTTGTGATTTGCCAAGTAAGTCGCTTTGTCAGGACTGTTGGGCTGCAAATCTTTCAAGATGAGCAGAGCTTCATTCGGATGGCCGAGAAAATGGCCTATCAGTAATGAGAAATGGGCTGTACGTTTTTAAAACGCATCAAACCGGCAATTAGTTTCGAATTTCTTTTTTTTTCATTTCGAGATTTTAAATTGCATTGATCTTTATGCGTGGACAATTTGTTGGATTTTATATTGATATACATTTATTTTTAAAATCAGTTTGAATGTGACTCAAAAGTTTGGTATTAAAAACAGTTCCGACTGCACCGAAATATGCAAAATTGTGTATAATTTTTTAATCGTGGCCACAATATGGGCTGTAATGGTAACAAAAAGAATATGGGCTCCAAAAAACCTTAAGAATTAGCAAATGGGCTGTAAATTATTAGAAATAATGGCAGATGGGCTGTATGCTGTTTTCCACAGATTTGAGGCTTTCCTAAAAAAAGGTTGACGCACAAGAGTGACTGTTGGATGGCCATCCAACGGCCGTCGTGATTCTTCAATCTCTGTTCTTCCTGCTACAGCGGCTCAAACAAGCACTGGAGGGACTGCCTGCTCCCTCCTCCCTGCGACCGGCTGTGCTGCCACGCAGGCCTCACCGCCCCACCGTACTACTATCGCTAGCCTAGCCATCCCTCTACTCACCCACACATGCTATTATTCTCCGGTGACGGTAGACGAACCAGTAAACCCTCATACAGTCGTACTCCCCTCCGCGTAGGAAACAAATGTCGAGTCTTCCCTGGCTCCGTGTCGTTCCCTTCCTAGGCCTCACCGTCGTCCACCGCCCTGGTGCTCTCGGCGCGGCCTGGTCAACGTGGTCAGCGACAGACATGCATCTAAAGTGGACTGTACGTGGAGAGGCTGACAGCTGGGTCCACGGCCGCACGCAAGGAAATGCCTCCTTATTACGCGCAAAATAATGATTCCTCCACCTGACATCTGGGACCCATCGAAAGGGCCTCTGTATTTCGTGAAAAAAATGTTACCGCCACTGACAGCTCGGACCCACCAGCTATATCTTCGCACGCAAGGAAGTGCCTCCTTATTACGCACAAAAAATGAATACTCCCCCTGCTAGCTGGGACCTAGTATAGTGGGAGGCTGACTTGTGGGCCTAGTAAGTTGACGGGGATGGAGGGCTTTGTCAACTTAGTCAATATGCACGATTCTAGCTCCAATGACCGTACGATGTCCATCCAATGGTCATAGTGCTTCTTCAACCTCTGGTCTTCTTGCTCCAGCTGCCCAAACCAGCGTCGGCCGTGCCTCGTGCTCCTGCCTCCCGTGGCCAGCTGCGATGCCGCGGAGGCCTCACCACCCCCTACTACTCCCACCGCTGGCCAGGCCATCCCTTACTCACCCACACCCCTGTTATTCTGCGGCGATGGCAACCTCACACCGCAGTGAACCAGTGAACCCTCATACTCCTCTTCCATGTCTTCCCCGTGGGCATCCACTTCCGTGTCTTCCCCGTCCCCGTGTCGTCCCCTTCCTAGGCCTCGCCCTCATCCACCGCCGTGGTGCTCTCGGCGCGGTGTGGTCAAGGAACGACTTCCATTGGAAGAGTACTGTACGTGGAGAGGCTGACAGCTGGGTCCACGGCGGACGCAAAGAAGCGCCTCCTTATTACGCGCAAAATAATTATTCCTCCACGTGATAGCAGGGACCTACCGGGCAGGCCACCATATTTCGTGAAAAAAACATTCCCCCCTGACTGCTGGGACCCACCAGTTACATCTTCACATGCAAGGAAGTGCCTCCTTATTACGCACAAAAAAATGAATACTCCCCCTACTAGCTGGGACCCAGTATAGTGGCAGGCTGACTTGTGGGCCTACTAAGTTGACAGGGACGGAGGGCTTTGTCAACTTAGTCAATATGCACGATTCTAGCTCCAGTGACCGTACGATGTCCATCCAACGGCTGTGAAGCTTCTTCAACCTCTAGTCTTCTTCCTCCAGCCGCCCAAACCAGCGTCAGTCGTGCCTCGTGCTCCTACCTCCCGCGGCCGGCTGCGATGCCATGGAGGCCTCACCGTCCCCTACTACTCCCACCGCTGGCCAGGCCATCCCTCTACTCACCCACACCCCCTGTTATTCTGCGGCGACGGCAGCCTCACCCCGCAGCGAACCAGTGAACCCTCATACTCCTCTACGCGTGGGCATCCATTGCCGCGTCTTCCCCGGCTCCGCGTCGTCCCCTTCCTAGGCCTCGCCGTCATCCACCGCCCTGGTGCTCTCGGCACAGCGTGGTCAATGTGGTTAAGGAACGGCTTCCATCAGACATGGACTGCACGTGGAGAGGCTGACAACTGGGTCCACGGCCGCAGCAAGGAAGTGCCTCCTTATTATGCGGAAAATAATGATTCCTCCACCTGACAGTAGGGACCCACCAGACGGGCAACCGTATTTCGCGAAAAAAAATGTTTCCACCTGACTGCTGGGACCTACCAGCGACATCTTCACACGCAAGGAAGTGCATTCGGGCAAAAAAAACCGATTCGCCCCCCTGACTGCTGGGACCCACTAGCTACATCTTCGCTCACAAAGAAGTGCCTGATAGTCGGGACCCGCCTGGTCGAAGCGTACGTAGCATTGTCATTCTGGTCGCCAACGTGTACGTACATACTAGTCCATGTAGAGGCGCGCACATGTCGTAGTAGAGGCGCGCACGTAGAATGTACATGTACATACAACGGCCAGTGTGCAACAAAGAAAATATGGCCACGTATGTACATACGGGCAGGGTCTCGAACGCCTACTCGCGCATGCGTATGGCCAAGGCTCGTGTACATGGCTGGATCGGAACGGAGAAACAGCGGTGTCGTCGTGTTCATGGGGAGCCAACCGGTTGGGTCGGAACGGAATGTGTCGTCGTGTTCATCGGGAGGGCTTGGATGGAATAGCCGATGGAAATGAGGCCTGGCGTACTGCAGAACGAAGGAAACGGCCTTGTGTATGACCGACCACTGCCGAAACGGGATCCTGTTCATCGGGAGGGGTCTAGCGTACTGCAAAACGGAGGAAACGGACCTCCTACAGTTGAAACGGGGGTCCTGTTCATCGGGAGGGGTGTGGCGTACCGCAAAACAGAGGAAACAGACTTGTGTTGGAGCGCTATGGTCGAAACGGGAGTCTTGTTCATCGGGACGGGTGTGGCGTACTGGAAAACGGGACTCCACAAGTTCAGTAACGCATAGCCTGAAGTGGAATCGCTCGGGTTCAGTTAGAGCCCAACGCCTCGCTCGGGTTCAGTTAGAGCCCAACGCCTCACACCTATGTGCGTGCGTGTACGAGAGAAACGCGCATCGCTCGGCCCCGACCACCCACCGTAACCAGGAACACCCCAATATTTTCCTCTCCCTCGCTTCTACCACGGTTTTTTCCGTCATGGACGGGCCAAAGAATGTCATGCAGCTGCGTCTCTGGCCTGCCTAAGACGAAAAGCCCATTATCTGTCATGATTTTTTGTCATAGAAGTAGGAGCCCAGCACATCTATGATGATACCGGGTTTTGTCACAATTATCTTCATAGAAGTGTCATAAGTATGACAGAAAAAAATTCGTTCGGCCCAAAATGTCACTAATGTGTCTTTTTTTGTAGTGTGATGTATTACGGAACGAGTAAAGAGACTTTCCAGTAGCGAGATTGAACTAGGTATGAAGGTACCGACGATCGAATCCCGGGCAAGTAACATATCAATAGACAAATGCAATTACGTATGTTGTCATAATGGTTTGACCGATAAAGATCTTCGTAGAATATGTTGGAGCTAATATGGTAATCTAGGTTCCGCTATTGGTTATTGACCGGAGAGGTGTCTCGATCATGTCTACATAGTTCTCGAACCTGTAGGGTCCGCAAGCTTAACGTTCGTTGATGATATAGTGTTATATGAGTTATATGATTTGGTGGCCGAATGTTGTTTGGAGTCCCAGATGAGATCACAGACATGACGACGAGTCTCGAAATGGTCAAGAGGTAAAGATCAATATATAGGACGATGGTATTTGGACACTGGAATCGGGCCACCGGAGGGGGTTCCAAGCACCCCCCCCCCCCCCCGTGCAAGTTATGGGCTTAATGGGCCAAACGGAGGGACAAACCAGCCCACAAGGGGGCTGGTGTGCCCCTCCACATGTTTGGACAGCCCTAGGGAAGGAAAAGAGGGAGGGCTAGCCCCTCCCGTCTTTTCCTCTCGTGGGAGAAAGGAAAGGGAGGGGCGCCACCCTCCGCTGCCTTTCCCCGCCTTCCAAATAAGGAAAGAAGGGGGCACGGCTTGGGAGGGACCCCAAGTAGGATTCCTCCTACTCGGGCGCCTCCTTTGGCTGCTCCTCCCTCCCTCCCACCTATACTATATATATGTGGGAGGGAGGCTCCTAGCACACACCAGACAATTGCCTAGCCATGTGCGGCGCCCCTCTCCACCGTTTACACCCCGAGTCATATTTCCGTAGTGCTTAGGTGAAGCCCTGCGGAGATCACTTCACCATCACTGTCACCACGCCATCGTGCTTACGGAACTCATCTACTACCTCTAGGTCTTGCTGGATCAAGAAGGCGAGGGACATCTCTGAGCTGAACGTGTGCAGAACGCGGAGGTGTCGTGCGTTCGGTACTTGATCGGTTGAAGCGCGAAGAAGTTCGAATACATCAACAACGTTGTGAAAGGCTTCCACTTACGGTCTACAAGGGTACGTAGACACACTCTCCCCCTCGTTTCTATGCATCTCCATGGATAGATCATTGGGTGTGCATAGAAATTTTTTGTTTTCCATGCAACGATTCCCAACAGTGGTATCATGAGCCAGGACTCTGCGTAGATGATATGTATGAGTAGAACACAAAGAGTTTTGGGTGGTGATAGTCATACTGCTTACCACCAATGTCTTATTTTGATTCGGCGGTATTGTGGGATAAGCGGCCCGGACCAACCTTACATGTCCACGCACATGAGACCGGTTCCACCGACAGACGTGCAACTAGTTTTGCATAAAGGTAGCTGGTGGGTGTCTGTTTCTCCTACTTTAGTTGAATCATATCTGACTGTGGCTGGTCCTTGAATAAGGTTAAAACAGCAAACTTGATGAAACACCGTAGTGGTTTGCTGTGTAGGAAAGAACGGTTCTTGCTAGAAGCCCATAGCAGCCACGTAAAACATGAAACAACAAAGTAGAGGACGTCTAACTTGTTTCTGTAGGGCATGTTGTGATGTGATATGGTCAAGACATGATGTGATATACGTTATTGTATGAGATGATCATGTTTTGTAAAAGTTATCAGCAACTGGCAGGAGCCTTATGGTTGTCTCTTTATTGTATGAAATGTAAACGCCATGTAATTGCTTTACTTTATCACTATGCATTAGCGATAATTAGAGAAGCAATAGTTGGCGAGACAAGCACGACGCAATGATGGAGATCATGACGATGGTTTGGAGATGGAGATCAAAAGCACAAGATGACGGCCATATCATGTCACATATTTTTATTGCATGTGATGTTTATCTTTTATGCATCTTATTTTTCTTAGTACGGTGGTAGCATTATAAGAAGGTCCCTTCACTAAATTTCAAGCTAAAAGTGTTCACCCTGAGGATGCACCGTTGCTACAGTTCGTCGTGTTGAGACACCACGTGATGATGTGTGATAGACTCTACGTTCACATACAATGGGTGCAAGATAGTTTTGCACATGCGGAATACTCGGGTTAAACTTGACGAGCCTAGCATGTACAGACATGGCCTCGGAACACTAGAGACCGAAAGGTCGAACATGAATCATATAGTAGATATGATCAACATAGAGATGTTCACCATTGATGACTACCCCATCTCACATGATGATCGAACATGGGTTAGTTGATTTGGATCACGTATCACTTAGATGACTTGAGGGATGTATATTTAAGTGGGAGTTCATTAGTACTTTGAGTAATTGAACATAATTTATCATGAACTTAGTCTTGATAGTTTTGTAAATCTATGTTGTAGATCAATAGCTCGCGTTTTAGCTCCCTCATTTTTTGATATGCTCCTAGAGAAAACTAAGTTCAAATATGATAGTAGCAATGATGCGGTCGGGGTCTATGATCTGAGGATTATCCTCATTGCTGCATAGAAGAATTATGTCCTTGATGCACCGCTAGGTGACAAACCTATTGCAGGAGCAGATGTAGACGTTATGAACTCGATATGATGACTAATTAATAGCTTAGTGCAACATGCTTTATGGCTTAGAACCGGGACTTCAAAAATGTTTTGAACGCCATGGAGCATATGAGATGTTCCAAGAAATGAAAATTGGTATTTCAGACTCATGCCCGTGTCGAGCGGTATGAGACATCTGACAAGTACTTTGCCTACAAGATGGAGAGGAATAGCTCAGCCAGTGAGCATATGCTCAGAATTTCTGGGTACTACAATCGCTTGAATCAACTGGGAGTTAATCTTCCAGATAAGATAGTGATTGACAGAGTTCTCTAGTCACTATCAACAGGCTACTTGGCGCTGGATGTCCACGACCACCTATGGGACCGAGCGGCCCCTTGCTGGCTCGGCAGGGGGACATCACGTTCCACAAAGAGTAGACCATCGTACAGCACCGCGGCAGAGAGCACACAAGAAATTAACGCAGGTTCGGGCCGCCGTGAGGCGTAAGACCCTACTCCTGCTTTCGTGGATTGACGGTGGAAAGAATGTGGTGATGCGTAGTACACTTGCCCGGCAGGGTTCGCCTTGGGGCCGTAGCGACTACGCGCGTATGGTGGCTTGTGTTCGTCAACTTTCCAACCTTCTAACCCCTCCTACGAGTGCCATGTGCCTCCTTTTATAGATTAAGGGGTCACCACAATGGCAAAGTAGTCATTATCCACTGATATGATGGCGAACAGTGCTATCATACCTAACTCTGTGGGCCGACAGGGTGCATTAAATGCGCTACTTGCTGTCACATCAATGGTCGCTCGGCAAGGCTTGCCGGGCTATCTTGCCATCTCCGCGCCTGTTTCCTTGACACGTCGTAGGACGGGTGTCATATGTAGGCTTCTTCTGTAGGAAATGGCCTCCATGTGGTGAATCGCTGCCACTTAATCATCTTGCAGCTTGACACCGCACTGATAGACGACGTGGGTCATGCTTGAGTGGTTGGTGGGGTGGTTCTGCCCCCGCGAGCTCCGGCAGACCTTGGCGGGGTGCCTTGGTTGCCCACTCCTTGGCCTTGCCCCTTGTCGGGCTCGCCTGCCCGGCAAGGGAGGCCCTTCTCTTGCCAATATCTTGCTCTTATGGCTCGATCTTGGTCTCTCTGGACTGCGTGTTGGTTCTATAAATCTCTTGGTCCTTCAATCTCTGACTTGGATTGGTGCTTCAATCTTGATCTCGTGCCTGTGCACAGTCTAGGCAACAGACCCAGGGTTTGTTGCACCGACAGAAGCCCCCGGGCCTGCCCCGAGTGCGCTGCTGAGTGTCATCGGGGTAGGGCCTAATAAGTGCACATGCAAGGTTGCTGAAGGGGTTGGCCTCTTGAGTTTTCCATTGCTGCTTCATCAACCTTGATTCCGGACTAGTTTCTGGTTTCCCGTGCATGGTGTAAAGCCAATAGTGGTGGGGCCGCTTGATACTTCTCCGCCGTATCTACTTTTCCAAACACTTTTGCTCCTTGTTTTGGACTCTAACTTGCATGATTTGAATAGAACTAACTCGGATTGATGCTGTTTTTAGCAGAATTACCATGGTGTTATTTATGTGCAGAAACAAAAGTTCTCGGAATAACCTGAAACTTCATGGAACATCTTTTCGGAAATAATAAAAATCCCTGCAAAATATGAAGACCAGGGGGCCCACACCCTAGCCACGAGGGTGGGGGCGCGCCCCCTACCTCGTGGCCCCCTGGAGCTCCTCCGACCTTGACTCCAACTCTATATATTTGGTTTCGGAGAGAAAAAAATTAGGGAGAAGGATTCATCGCGTTTTACGATACGGAGCCGCCGCCAAGCCCTAAAACCTCTCTGGAAGGCTGATCTAGAGTCCATTCGGGGCTCCGAAGAGGGGAATCCGTCCCCATCATCATCATCAACCTTCCTCCATCACCAATTTCATGATGCTCACCACCGTGCGTGAGTAATTCCATCGTAGGCTTGCTGGATGGTGATGGCTTGGATGAGATTTATCAAGTAATCGAGTTAGTTTTGTTAGGGTTTGATCCCTAGTATCCACTATGTTCTGAGATTGATGTTGCTATGACTTTGCTATGCTTAATGCTTGTCACTAGGGCCCGAGTGCCATGATTTTAGATCTGAACCTATTATGTTTTTATCAATATATGAGAGTTCTTGATCCTATCTTGCAAGTCTATAGTCACCTATTATGTGTTATGATCCGTTAACCCCGAAGTGACAATAATCGGGATACTTACCGGTGATGACCATAGTTTGAGGAGTTCATGTATTCACTATGTGTTAATGCTTTGGTCCGGTACTCTATTAAAAGGAGGCATTAATATCCCTTAGTTTCCGCTAGGACCCCACTACCACGGGAGGGAAGGACAAAAGATGGCATGCAAGTTCTTTTCCATACTCACGTATGACTATATTCGGAATACATGCCTACATTGAATTGATGAATTGCAGCTAGTTCGGTGTCACCCTATGTTATGACTGTTACATGATGAACCGCATCCGGCATATTTCTCCATCACTAATCCATTGCCTACGAGCTTTCCATATATTGTTCTTCGCTTATTTACTTTTCCGTTGCTATTGCTATCATCACTACAAAATACCAAAAACATTACTTTTACTATCATTACCTTTTGCCACCGTTACCACTACTATCATATTACTTTGCTACTAAATACTTTGCTGTAGATATTAAGTTTCCACGTGTGGTTGAATTCACAACTGCTACCTCTTGAGCACTGCGTTGGATTTCCCCAAAGAGGAAAGGAGATGCAGCAAAGTAGCATAAGTATTTCCCTCATTTTTTGAGAACCAAGGTATCAATCCAGTAGGAGGCTACGTGCGAGTCCCTCGTACCGGCACAAAGCAAATAACTCCTCGCAACCAACGCGATAAGGGGTTGTCAATCCCTTCACGGTCACTTACGAGAGTGAGATCTGATAGATATGATAAGATAATATTTTTGGTATTTTTATGATAAAGATGCAAAGTAAAATAAAAGCAAAGTAAATAACTAAGTATTGGAAGATTAATATGATGCAGATAGACCCGGGGGGGCATAGGTTTCGCTAGTGGCTTCTCTCAAGAGCATAGGTATTTTACGGTGGGTGAACGAATTACTGTTGAACAATTGACGGAATTGAGCATAGTTATGAGAATATCTAGGTATGATCATGTATATAGGCATCACGTCCGACACAAGTAGACCGACTCCTGCCTGCATCTACTACTATTACTCCACTCATCGACTGATATCCAGCATGCATCTAGAGTATTATGTTCATGAAAACAAAGTAACGCCTTAAGCAAGATGACATGATGTAGAGGGATAAACTCATGCAATTTGATGAAAAACCAATCTTATTATCCTCAATGGCAACAATACAATACGTGCCTTGCTGCCCCTACTGTAACTGGGAAATGAAACCGCAAGATTGAACCCAAAGCTAAGCACTTCTCTCATTGCAAGAAAGATCAATCTAGTAGGCCAAACCAAACTGATAATTCGAGGAGACTTGCGAAGATAACCAATCAAACATAAAAGAATTCAGAGAAGATTCAAATATTGTTCATAGATAGACTTGATCATAAACCCACAATTCATCGGTCTCAACAAACACACTGCAAAAAGAAGATTACATCGAATAGATCTCCACAAGAGAGGGGGAGAACATCGTATTGAGATCCAAAAAGAGAGGAGAAGCCATCTAGCTAATAACTATGGACCCATAGGTCCGAGGTGAACTACTCACACTTCCTCGGAGGGGCTATGGTGTTGATGTAGAAGGCCTCCGTGATCGATACCCCCTCCGGTGGAGCTCCGGAACAGGCCCCAAGATGGGATCTCGTGGATACAGGAAGTTGCGGCGGTGGAATTAGGGTTTTGGCTCCATATCAGATCGTCTGGGGGTACGTAGGTATATATAGGAGGAAGGAGTACGTCGGTGGAGCATTAGGAGGCCCACGAGGGTGGAGGGCGCGCCTGGGGGTAGGCGCGCCCCCTACCTCGTGGCCTCCTCCTTTGTTTCTTGACGTAGGGTCCAAGTCTCCTGGATCATGTTCGGTGAGAAAATCACGTTCCCGAAGGTTTCATTACGTTTGGACTTCATTTGATATTCCTTTTCTTCGAAACCCTAAAATAGGCAAAAAAACAGCAATTCTGGGTTGTGCCTCCAGTTAATAGGTTAGTCCCAAAAATAATATAAAAGTGGATAATAAAGCCCAATAATGTCCAAAACAGTAGATAATATAGCATGGAGTAATAAAAAATTATGGATACGTTGGAGACATATCAAGCATCCCCATGCTTAATTCTTGCTCGTCCTCGAGTAGGTAAATAATAAAAACAGAATTTTTGATGCGGAGTGCTACTTGGCATAATTTTAATGTAATTCTTCTTAATTGTGGTATGAATATTCAGATCCGAAAGATTCAAGATAAAAGTTCATATTGACATAAAAATAATAATACTTCAAGAATACTAACTAAGAAATTATGTCTCCTCAAAAGAACATGGCCAAAGAAAGTTCATCCCTACAAAACCATATAGTTTAGTCATGCTCCATTTTTGTCACACAAGAATGCTCTCATCATGCACAACCCCGATGACAAGCCAAGCAATTGTTTCATACTTTAGTAATCTCAAACTTATAAACTTTCACGCAATACATGAGCGCGAGCCATGGATATAGCACTATGGGTGGAATAGAATATAATGAGGGGGTTAAGTGGAGAAGACAAAAAAAGGAGAAAGTCTCATCAACGAGGCTAATCAATGGGCTATGGAGATGCCCACCAATTGATGCTAATGCAAGGAGTAGGGATCGCCATGCGACGGATGCACTAGAGCTATAAATGTATGAAAGCTCAACAAAAGAAACTAAGTGGCTGTGCATCCAAATTGCTTTCTCATCAAGACCTAGGGCACTTGAGGAGGCCCATTGTTGGAATATACAAGCCAAGTTCTATAATGAAAATTCCCACTAGTATATGAAAGTGACAAAGCAAAAGACTCTCTGTCATGAAGATTATGGTGTTACTTTGAAGCACAAGTGTGGCAAAGGATAGTAGCATTGTCCCTTTTTTAATTTGGCCTTTCTCCTTTCTTTTTTTTTATTTGGCCTTTCTCTCTTTTTTTAGGACAATGCTCTATGAATGATGGTCATCACACTTCTATCTACTTACAACTCAAGAATTACAACTCGATACTTAGAACAAGATATGACTCTATATGAATGCCTCCGGCGGTGTACCAGGATATGCAATGAACCAAGAGTGACATGTATGAAAGAATTATGAATGGTGGCTTTGCCACAAATACTATGTCAACTACATGATCGTGCTAAGCAATATGACAATGATGAATGTGTCATGATAAACGGAATGGTGGAAAGTTGCATGGCAAGATATCTTGGAATGGCTATGGAAATGCCATAATAGGTAGGTATGGTGGCTGTTTTGAGGAAGATATAAGGAGGTTTATGTGTGAAAGAGCGTATCATATCACGGGTTTGGATGCACCGGTGAAGTTTGCACCAACTCTCAATGTGAGAAAGGGCAATGCACGGTACCGAAAAGGCTAGCAATGATGGAAGGGTGAGAGTGCATATAATCCATGGACTCAACATTAGTCATAAAGAACTCACATACTTATTGCAAAAATCTACAAGTCATCAAAAACCAAGCACTACGTGCATGCTCCTAGGGGGATAGAATGGTAGGAAAAGACCATCGCTCGTCCCCGTCCGCCACTCATAAGGAGGACAATCAAATAACACCTCATGTTTCAAATTTGTTACATAACATTTACCATACGTGCATGCTACAGGACTTGCAAACTTCAACACAAGAATTTCTCAAATTCACAACTACTCAACTAGCACGACTTTGATATTATTACCTCCATATCTCAAAACAATCATCAAGCATCATACTTCTCTTAGTATTCAAAACATTCACAAGAAAAAAAATACAAATCGTGAATACCTAGCATATTAGGATTATTTAATAAAATTACCATGCTATTTAAGACTCTCAAAATAATCTAAGTGAAGCATGAGAGATCAATAGTTTCTATAAAACAAATGCACCACCGTGCTCTAAAAGTTATAGGTGAAGTACTAGAGCAAAACTATATTACTCAAAAAGATATAAGTGAAGTACATAGAGTATGCTAACAAATTCCAAATCATGTATGGCTCTCTCAAAAGGTGTGTACAGCAAGGATGATTGTGGTAAAATAAAAACCAAAGACTCAAATCATACAAGACGCTCCAAGCAAAACACATATCATGTGATGAATAAAAATATAGCTCCAAGTAAAGTTACCGATAGAAGTAGAAGAAAAGAGCGGATGCCTTATGGGGCATCCCCAAGCTTTGGCTTTTAGGTGTCCTTAGATTATATTGGGGGTGCCGAGGGCATCCCCAAGCTTAGGCTCTTGCCACTCCTTGTTCCATAATCCATCAAATCTTTATCCAAAACTTGAAAACTTCACAACACAAAATTAAAGTAGAAAATCTCGTGAGCTCCACTTCAAGGTACTGTAATGATCTCATTATTTATTTATATTGGTGTTAAAACTACTGTATTCCAACTTCTCTATGGTTTATAAACTATTTTACTAGACATAGATTCATCAAAATAAGCAAACAACACGCGAAAAACAGAATCTGTCAAAAACAGAACAGTCTGTAGTAATCTGTAGCTAGCGCAAGATATGGAATGCCAAAAATTCTAAAATAAATTGCTGGACGTGAGAAATTTATCTATTAATCATATGCAAAAATAATTAACTAAATATCACTTTTCAAATAAAAATGGCAGCAGTTCTCGTGAGCGCTAAAGTTTCTGTTTTTTTACAGCAAGATTAACAAGACTTTCCCCAAGTCTTCCCAATGGTTCTACTTGGCACAAACACTAATTAAACACAAAAAACACAACCAAAACAGAGGATAGATAAATTAATTATTTACTAACAGCAAGGATAAATATTGGGTTGTCTCCCAACAACGCTTTTCTTTAAATCCTTAAAGCTAGGCATTGATAATTTTAATGATGCTCATATGAAAGACAAGAATTGAAGCACAAAGAGAGCATCATAAAATATGTGACAAACACATCTAAGTCTAACATACTTCCTCTGCATAGGCATCTTATAGGCAAACAAATTATCAAGGCAAGCAAAAACTAGCATATGCAAGGAAGCGGAAAGAAACAATAGCAATCTCAACATAACGAGAGGTAATTTAGTAACATGAAAATTTCTACCACCATATTTTCCTCTCTCATAATAATTGCATGTGGGATCATAAACAAATTCAACAAAATAGCTATCACACAAAATATTTTCAACATGATCCATATGCATGCAAAGTTGACTCTCTTCCAAAATAGTGGGATCTAAAGTTGAGACTCTTCCAAACCCACTTCCAATAATATTGCAAACACTATTATCAATCTCATATTCATCATGGGGCTTAAATAAAATTTCAAGATCATAAGAAGAATCACCCCAATCATGATCATTGCAACAAGTAGAGGACATAGCAAAACTAGCATCCCCAAGCTTAGGGTTTTGCATATTATTAGCACAATTGACATCAAGAGAATTTATAGTAAAATCATTGAAATCATGCTTTTTATTCAAAGATCTATCATGAATCACTCCATAAGGTACTTCATCACAATTATCAGATTCACAAATTTCAAGCAAAACTTCATAAAGATAATCTAGTGCACAAAACTTACTAGCAATTGGTTCATCATAATTAGATCTCTTAAAAATATTAGCAAGTGGATGAGGATCCATAGATCTTAGGTTCTCTGTTTAGAAATAAATAAACAACTATTCCAACCATACGAGCAAACAAGAAACGGGCAAAAGAGGCAAATTGGGAAAGAGAAGGAGGACGGAGAGAGAGAGGGCGAATAAAACGGCAAGGGTGAAGTGGGGGAGAGGAAAACAAGAGGAAAAAGGCAAATAATGTAATGCGGGAGAAAAGGATTGTGATGGGTACTTGGTATATTGACTTTTGCGTAGACTCCCGGCAACAGCGCCACAAATGGCTCATTGTCGGGAGTCAAATCTTGACTTGCACGAACCTCCACGGCAACGGTGCCAGATATTCTTCTTGCTACCTCTTGAGCACTGCGTTGGATTTCCCCGAAGAGGAAAGGAGATGCAGCAAAGTAGCGTAAGTATTTCCCTTAGTTTTTGAGAACCAAGGTATCAATCCAGTAGGAGGC
This sequence comes from Triticum monococcum, assembly GCA_034509565.1. Classification (NCBI taxonomy): domain Eukaryota; kingdom Viridiplantae; phylum Streptophyta; class Magnoliopsida; order Poales; family Poaceae; genus Triticum; species Triticum monococcum. The sequence goes on from CM067843.1 coordinate 486,593,295, forward strand.
TATGCGCGAGTCCCTCGTACCTGCACAAAGCAAATAACTCCTCGCAACCAACGCAATAAGGGGTTGTCAATCCCTTCATGGTCACTTATGAGAGTGAGTTTTGGTATTTTTATGATAAAGATGCAAAGTAAAATAAAAGCAAAGTAAATAACTAAGTATTGGAAGATCAATATGATGAAGATAGACCCCGGGGGCCATAGGTTTCACTAGTGGCTTCTCTCAAGAGCATAGGTATTTTACGGTGGGTGAACGAATTACTATTGAGCAATTGACAGAATTGAGCATAGTTATGAGAATATCTAGGTATGTGTTGGGTAACGTAGTAATTTCAAAATTTTCCTACGCAGACGCAAGATCATGGTGATGCATAGCAACGAGGGGGAGAGTCTGATCTACGTACCCTTGTAGATCACAACGAAAGTGTTGACACAACGTAGAGGAAGTAGTCGTACGTCTTCTTCCCGATCCGACCGATCCAAGCACCGTTACTCCGGCACCTCCGAGTTCTTGGCACACGTACAGCTCGATGACAATCCACGGGCTCCGATCTAGCAAAGCTTCGGGGAGGAGTTCCGTCAGCACGACGGCGTGATGACGATCTTGATGTTCTACCGACACAGGGCTTCGCCTAAGCACTACAACGATATGATCGAGGTGGAATATGGTGGCAGGGGCACCGCACACGGCTAAGGAACGATCACGTGGATCAACTTGTGTGTCTTGGGGTGCCCCCTGCCCCCGTATATAAAGGATCAAGGGGAGGAGGCCGGCCGGCCAGGTGTGGCGCGCCAAGGAGGAGTCCTCCTCCTACTAGGAGGGGGAAAGAGGTGGAGTGGGAGAAGGAAAGGGGGGGCGCCGCCCCCTCCCCTAGTCCAATTCGGACCAAGGAGGAGGTGGCACGCGGCCCACCTCTGGCAGCCCTTCTCTCTCTCCACTAAAGCCCATAAGGCCCATTACTTCTCCCGGTAGGGTTCCGGTAACCCTCCGGCTCTCCGGTTTTCTCCGAAATCACCCGGAACACTTCCGGTGTCCGAATATAGTCATCCAATATATCAATCTTTATGTCTCGACCATTTCGAGACTCCTCGTCATGTCCGTGATCATATCCGAGACTCCGAACTAACTTCGGTACATCAAAATGGATAAACTCATAATAACTGTCATCGTAACGTTAAGCGTGCGGACCCTACGGTTCGAGAACAATGTAGACATGACTGAGACACATCTCCGGTCAATAACCAATAGCGGGACCTAGATGCCCATATTGGCTCCTACATATTCTACGAAGATCTTTATCGGTCAGACCGCATAACAACATACGTTGTTCCTTTTGTCATCGGTATGTTACTTGCCCGAGATTCGATCGTCGGTATCCAATACCTAGTTCAATCTCGTTACTGGTAAGTCTCTTTTACTCGTTCCGTAATACATCATCTCGCAACTAACTTATTAGTCACAATGCTTGCAAGGCTTATGTGATGTGCATTACCGAGAGGGCCCAGAGATACCTCTCCGACAATCGGAGTGACAAATCCTAATCTCGAAATACGCCAACCCAACATCTACCTTTGGAGACACCTGTAGTACTCCTTTATAATCACCCAGTTACGTTGTGACGTTTGGTAGCACCCAAAGTGTTCCTCTGGTAAACGGGAGTTGCATAATCTCATAGTCATAGGATAATGTATAAGTCATGAAGAAAGCAATAGCAACATACTAAACGATCGGGTGCTAAGCTAATGAAATGGGTCATATTAATCAGATCATTCAACTAATGATGTGACCTTGTTAATCAAATAACAACACATTGTTCATGGTTAGGAAACATAACCATCTTTGATTAACGAGCTAGTCTAGTAGAGGCATACTAGTGACACTAAGTTTGTCTATGTATTCACACATGTATTACGTTTCTGGTTAATACAATTCTAGCATGAATAATAAACATTTATCATGATATAAGGAAATAAATAATAACTTTATTATTGCCTCTAGGGCATATTTCCTTCAGTCTCCCACTTGCACTAGAGTCAATAATCTAGATTACACAGTAATGATTCTAACACCCATGGAGCCTTGGTGTTGATCATGTTTTGCTCGTGGAAGAGGCTTAGTCAACGGGTCTGCAACATTCAGATCCGTATGTATCTTGCAAATCTCTATGTCTCCCACCTGGACTAGATCCCTGATGGAATTGAAGCGTCTCTTGAGGTGCTTGGTTCTCTTGTGAAATCTGGATTCCTTTGCCAAGGCAATTGCACCAGTATTGTCACAAAAGATTTTCATTGGACCCGATGCACTAGGTATGACACCTAGATCGGATATGAACTCCTTCATCCAGACTCCTTCGTTTGCTGCTTCCGAAGCAGCTATGTACTCCGCTTCACATGTAGATCCCGCTACGACGCTTTGTTTGGAACTGCACCAACTGACAGCTCCACCATTTAATGTAAACACGTATCCGGTTTGCGATTTAGAATCGTCCAGATCAGTGTCAAAGCTTGCATCAACATAACCTCTTATGGTGAGCTCTTTGTCACCTCCATATACGAGAAACATATCCTTAGTCCTTTTCAGGTATTTCAGGATGTTCTTGACCGCTGTCCAGTGATCCATTCCTGGATTACTTTGGTACCTCCCTGCTAAACTTATAGCAAGGCACACATCAGGTCTGGTACACAGCATTGCATACATGATAGAGCCTATGGCTGAAGCATAGGGAACATCTTTCATTTTCTCTCTATCTTCTGCAGTGGTCGGGCATTGAGTCTGATTCAACTTTACACCTTGTAACACAGGCAAGAACCCTTTCTTTGCTTGATCCATTTTGAACTTCTTCAAAATTTTGTCAAGGTATGTGCTTTGTGAAAGTCCAATTAAGCGTCTTGATCTATTTCTATAGATCTTTATGCCTAATATGTAAGCAGCTTCACCGAGGTCTTTCATTGAAAAACTCTTATTCAAGTATCCCTTTATGCTATCCAGAAATTCTATATCATTTCCAATTAGTAATATGTCATCCACATATAATATCAGAAATGCTACAGCGCTCCCACTCACTTTCTTGTAAATACAGGCTTCACCAAAAGTTTGTATAAAACCAAATGCTTTGATCACACTATCAAAACATTTATTCCAACTCCGAGATGCTTGCACCAGTCCATAAATGGATCGCTGGAGCTTGCACACTTTGTTAGCTCCCTTTGGATCGACAAAACCTTCCGGTTGCTTCATATACAACTCTTCTTCCAGAAAACCATTCAGGAATGCAGTTTTGACATCCATCTGCCAAATTTCATAATCATAAAACACGGCAATTGCTAACATGATTCGGACAGACTTAAGCATCGCTACGGGTGAGAAGGTCTCATCGTAGTCAACCCCTTGAGATGTCGAAACCCTTTTGCGACAAGTCGAGCTTTATAGACAGTAACATTACCATCAGTGTCAGTCTTTTTCTTGAAGATCCATTTATTCTCAATTTCTTGTCGATCATCGGGCAAGTCAACCAAAGTCCATACTTTGTTCTCATACATGGATCCCATCTCAGATTTCATGGCTTCAAGCCACTTTGCGGAATCTGGGCTCACCATCGCTTCTTCATAGTTCGTAGGTTCATCATGATCTAGCAGCATGACTTCCAGAATTGGATTACCGTACCACTCTGGCGCGGATCTTACTCTGGTTGATCTACGAGGTTCAGTAGTGTCTTGTTCTGAAGTTTCATGATCATTATCATTAGCTTCCTCACTTATTGGTGTAGGTGTTGCAGAAACAGTTTTCTGTGATGTACTACTTTCCAATAAGGGAGCGGGTATAGTTACCTCGTCAAGTTCTACTTTCCTCCCACTCACTTCTTTCGAGAGAAACTCCTTCTCAAGAAAGTTTCCGAATTTAGCAACAAAAGTCTTGCCTTCGGATCTGTGATAGAAGGTGTATCCAATAGTTTCCTTTGGATATCCTATGAAGACACATTTTTCCGATTTGGGTTCGAGCTTATCAGGTTGAAGCTTTTTCACATAAGCATCGCAGCCCCAAACTTTCAGAAATGACAACTTTGGTTTCTTGCCAAACCATAGTTCATAAGGTGTCGTCTCAACGGATTTTGATGGTGCCCTATTTAACGTGAATGCGGCCGTCTCTAGAGCGTATCCCCAAAACGATAGCGGTAAATCAGTAAGAGACATCATAGATCACACCATATCCAGTAAAGTACAATTACGACGTTCGGACACACCATTACGCTGTGGTGTTCCGGGTGGCGTGAGTTGCGAAACTATTCCACAATTTTTCAAATGTACACCAAACTCGTAACTCAAATATTCTCCTCCACGATCAGATCATAGAAATTTTATTTTCTTGTTACGATGATTTTCCACCTCACTCTGAAATTCTTTGAACTTTTCAAATGTTTCAGACTTATGTTTCATTAAGTAGATATACCCATATCTGCTCAAATCATCTGTGAAGGTGAGAAAATAACGATATCCGCCACGAGCCTCAATATTCATCGGACCGCATACATCTGTATGTATGATTTCCAACAAATCTGTTGCTCTCTCCATAGTACCGGAGAACGGTGTTTTAGTCATCTTGCCCATGAGGCACGGTTCGCAAGTACCAAGTGATTCATAATCAAGTGGTTCGAAAAGCCCATCAGTATGGAGTTACTTCATGCGCTTTACACCGATATGATCTAAACGGCAGTGCCACAAATAAGTTGCACTATCATTATCAACGCTGCATCTTTTGGCTTCTACATTATGAATATGTGTATCACTACTATCGAGATTTAAGAAGAATAGACCACTCTTCAAAGGTGCATGACCATAAAAGATATTACTCATATAAATAGAACAACCATTATTCTCTGATTTAAATGAATAACCGTATCGCATTAAACAAGATCCAGATATAATGTTCATGCTCAACGCTGGCACCAAATAACAATTATTTAGGTCTAATATTAATCCCGAAGGTAGATGTAGAGGTAGCGTGCCGACCGCGATCACATCGACTTTGGAACCGTTTCCCACGCGCATCGTCACCTCGTCCTTAGCCAATCTTCGCTTAATCCGTAGTCCCTGTTTCGAGTTGCAAATATTAGCAACAGAACCAGTATCAAATACCCAGGTGCTACTGCGAGCATTAGTAAGGTACACATCAATAACATGTATATCACATATACCTTTGTTCACCTTGCCATCCTTCTTATCCGCCAAATACTTGGGCCAGTTCCGCTTCCAGTGACCAGTCTACTTGCAGTAGAAGCACTCAGTTTCAGGCTTAGGTCCAGACTTGGGTTTCTTCTCCTGAGCAGCAACTTGCTTGCTGTTCTTCTTGAAGTTCCCCTTCTTCTTCCCTTTGCCCTTTTTCTTGAAACTAGTGGTCTTGTTGACCATCAACACTTGATGCTCCTTCTTGATTTCTACCTCCGTAGCTTTCAGCATTGCGAAGAGCTCGGGAATAGTCTTGTTCATCCCTTGCATATTATAGTTCATCACGAAGCTCTTGTAGCTTGGTGGCAGTGATTGGAGAATTCTGTCAATGATGCAATCATCTGGAAGATAAACTCCCAATTGAATCAAGTGATTATTATACCCAGACATTTTGAGTATATGCTCACTGACAGAACTGTTCTCTTCCATTTTGCAGCTATAGAACTTATTGGAGACTTCATATCTCTCAATCCGGGCATTTGCTTAAAATATTAACTTCAACTCCTGAAACATCTCATATGCTCCATGACGTTCAAAACGTCGTTGAAGTCCCGATTCTAAGCCGTAAAGCATGGCACACTGAACTATCGAGTAGTCATCAGCTTTGCTCTGCCAGACGTTCATAACATCTGGTGTTGCTCCAGCAGCAGGCCTGGCACCCACCGGTGCTTCCAGGACGTAATTCTTCTGTGCAGCAATCAGGATAATCCTCAAGTTATGGACCCAGTCCGTGTAATTGCTACCATCATCTTTCAACTTTGCTTTCTCAAGGAACGCATTAAAATGCAATGGAACAACAGCACGAGCCATCTATCTACAATCAACATAAACAAGCAAGATACTATCAGGTACTAAGTTCATGATAAATTTAAGTTCAATTAATCATATTACTTAAGAACTCCCACTTAGATAGACATCCCTCTAATCTTCTAAGTGATCACGTGATCCAAATCAACTAAACCATGTCCGATCATCACGTGACATGGAGTAGTTTCATCGGTGAACATCATTATATTGATCATATCTACTATATGATTCATGCTCGACCTTTCGGTCTCCGTGTTCCGAGGCCATATCTGTATATGCTTGGCTCGTCAAGTATAACCTGAGTATTCCGCGTGTGCAACTGTTTTGCACCCGTTGTATTTGAACATAGAGCCTATCACACCCGATCATCACGTGGTGTCTCAGCACGAAGAACTTTCGCAACGGTGCATACTCAGGGAGAACACTTCTTGATAATTTAGTGAGAGATCATCTTATAATGCTACCGTCAATCAAAGCAAGATAAGATGCATAAAAATATAAACATCACATGCAATCAATATAAGTGATATGATATGGCCATCATCATCTTGTGCTTGTGATCTCCATCTCCGAAGCACCGTCATGATCACCATCTTCACCGGCGCGACACCTTGATCTCCATCGTAGCATCGTTGTCGTCTCGCCAATCTTATGCTTCCTCGACTATCGCTACCGTTTAGTGATAAAGCAAAGCATTACATCGCGATTGCATTGCATACAATAAAGCGACAACCATATGGCTCCTGCCAGTTGCCGATAACTCGGTTACAAAACATGACCATCTCATACAATAAAATTTAGCATCATGTCTTGACCATATCACATCACAACATGCCCTGCAAAAACAAGTTAGACGTCCTCTACTTTGTTGTTGCAAGTTTTACGTGGCTGCTACGGGCTTAAGCAAGAACCAATCTCACCTACGCATCAAAACCACAACGATAGTTTGTCAAATAGACTCCGTTTTAGCCTTCTCAAGGACCGGGCGTAGCCATACTCGGTTCAACTAAAGTTGGAGAGACAGTCGCCCGCAAGCCATCTATGTGCAAAGCACGTCGAGGGAACCGGTCTCGCGTAAGCGTACGCGTAAGGTTGGTCCGGGTCGTCTCATCCAACAATACCGCTGAACCAAAGTATGACATGCTGGTAGGCAGTATGACTTGTATCGCCCACAACTCACTTGTGTTCTACTCGTGCATATAACATCAAACCATAAAACCTAGGCTCGGATGCCACTGTTGGGTAACGTAGTAATTTCAAAATTTTCCTACGCACACGCAAGATCATGGCGATGCATAGCAACGAGGGGGAGAGTCTGATCTACGTACCCTTGTAGATCACAACGGAAGCGTTGACACAACGTAGAGGAAGTAGTCATACGTCTTCTTCCCGATCCGACCAATCCAAGCACCGTTACTCCGGCACCTCCGAGTTCTTGGCACACGTACAGCTCGATGACGATCCCCGGGCTCCGATCTAGCAAAGCTTCGGGGAGGAGTTCCGTCAGCACGACGACATGATGACGATCTTGATGTTCTACCGACGCAGGGATTCGCCTAAGCACTACAACGATATGATCGAGGTGGAATATGGTGGCAGGGGCACCGCACACGGCTAAGGAACGATCACGTGGATCAACTTGTGTGTCTTGGGGTGCCCCCTGTCCCCGTATATAAAGGATCAAGGGGAGGAGGCCGGCCGGCCAGGTGTGGCGCGCCAAGGAGGAGTCCTCCTCCTAGTAGGAGTAGGACTCCTACTAGGAGGGGGAAAGAGGTGGAGTGGGAGAAGGAAAGGGGGGGCGCCGCCCCCCTCCCCTAGTCCAATTCGGACCAGGGAGGAGGTGGCACGCGGCCCACCTCTGGCAGCCCTTCTCTCTCTCCACTAAAGCCCATAAGGCCCATTACTTCTCCCGGTAGGGTTCCGGTAACCCTCCGGCTCTCCGGTTTTCTCCGAAATCACCCGGAACACTTCCGGTGTCCTAATATAGTCATCCAATATATCAATCTTTATGTCTCGACCATTTCGAGACTCCTCGTCATGTCCGTGATCATATCCGGGACTCCGAACTAACTTCGGTACATCAAAATGCATAAACTCATAATAACTGTCATCGTAACGTTAAGCGTGCGGACCCTACGGTTCAAGAACGATGTAGACATGACTGAGACACATCTCCGGTCAATAACCAATAGCGGGACCTAGATGCCCATATTGGCTCCTACATATTCTGCGAAGATCTTTATCGGTCAGACCGCATAACAACATAGGTTGTTCCTTTTGTCATCGGTATGTTACTTGCCCGAGATGATCGTCGGTATCCAATACCTAGTTCAATCTCGTTACCGGTAAGGCTCTTTTACTCGTTCCGTAATACATCATCTTGCAACTAACTTATTAGTCACAATGCTTGCAAGGCTTATGTGATGTGCATTACCGAGAGGGCCCAGAGATACCTCTCCGACAATCGGAGTGACAAATCCTAATCTCGAAATACGCCAACCCAACATCTACCTTTGGAGACACCTGTAGTACTCCTTTATAATCACCCAGTTATGTTGTGACGTTTGGTAGCACCCAAAGTGTTCCTCCGGTAAACGGGAGTTGCATAATCTCATAGTCATAGGAACATGTATAAGTCATGAAGAAAGCAATAGCAACATACTAAACGATCGGGTGCTAAGCTAATGAAATGGGTCATATCAATCAGATCATTCAACTAATGATGTGACCTCGTTAATCAAATAACAACACATTGTTCATGGTTAGGAAACATAACCATCTTTGATTAACGAGCTAGTCTAGTAGAGGCATACTAGTGACACTAAGTTTGTCTATGTATTCACACATGTATTATGTTTCCGGTTAATACAATTCTAGCATGAATAATAAACATTTATCATGATATAAGGAAATAAATAATAACTTTATTATTGCCTCTAGGGCATATTTCCTTCAGTATGATCATGTATATAGGCATCATGTCCGAGACAAGTAGACCGACTCCTGCCTGCATCTACTACTATTACTCCACTCATCGACCGCTATCCAGCATGCATCTAGAGGGTTCATGAAAATAGAGTAACGCCTTAAGCAAGATGACATGATGTAGAGGGATAAACTCATGCAATATGATGAAAACCCCATCTTGTTATCCTCGATGGCAACAATACAATACGTGCCTTGCTGCCCCTACTATCACTGGGAAAGGACAATGCAAGATTGAACCCAAAGCTAAGCACTTCTCTCATTGCAAGAAAGATCAATCTAGTAGGCCAAACCAAACTGATAATTCGAAGAGACTTGCGAAGATAACCAATCATACATAAAAGAATTCAGAGAAGATTCAAGTATTGTTCATAGATAGACTTGATCATAAACCCACAATTCATCGGTCTCAACACCGCAAAAAGAAGATTACATCGAATAGATCTCCACAAGAGAGGGGAGAACATTGTATTGAGATCCAAATAGAGAGAAGAAGCCATCTAGCTAATAACTATGGACCCGTAGGTCTGAGGTGAACTACTCACACTTCATCGGAGGGGCTATGGTGTTGATGTAGAAGGCCTCCGTGATCGATACCCCCTCTAGCGGAGCTCCGGAACAGGCCCCAAGATGGGATCTCGTGGATACAGAAAGTTGCGGCGGTGGAATTAGGGTTTTGGCTCCGTATCTGATCATTTGGGGGTACGTAGGTATATATAGGAGGAAGGAGTACGTAGGTGGAGCAACAGGGGGCCCACGAGGGTGGAGGGCGCGCCTGGGGGGTTAGGCGTGCCCCCTACCTCATGGCCTCTTTCTTTGTTTCTTGACGTAGGGTCCAAGTCTCCTGGACCATGTTCCGTGAGAAAATCACGTTCCCGAAGGTTTCATTCCGTTTGGACTCCGTTTGATATTCCTTTTATTCGAAACCCTAAAATAGGCAAAAAACAACAATTCTGGGTTGGGCCTCCGGTTAATAGGTTAGTCCCAAAAATAATATAAAAGTGGATAATAATGCCCAATAATGTCCAAAACAGTAGATAATATAGCATGGAGCAATCAAAAATTATAGATACATTGGAGACGTATGAACAACTCAGCTGCTAATACTTGAGAATATTCTTCGGCTCCCCTTGTGTCGAATAAATAAATTTGGGTTGAATACTCTACCCTCGAAAACTATTGCGATCCCCTATACTTGTGGGTTATCGCCGCTCTAGTGATGGCCCGTGAATGACTTTAACGCACGGGGTAGAGACTGCCAATTTACTCTTCCCACAGCGCGCCCTTATCCTTAGCCACGTATGCAGCATGCATCGCGCGGGGTTGGTAACGGAGGCGTGTGGCGCGAGAGAGTACCTTGGAAAGGGTCCGACCGCCTTGAATTGGAGGAGGAGGGCGGTGGTCGCGCATTTATGGAGCAATTGCCCTTCCCTGCCCGGCCTATAAAAGGGAGGGGAGGAGGAGGGCGAAGTCATCTGTCTTTGCATTCCCCCTCTTCTTCCCTTGTTCTCCAGCTTCTGCCGGTGATGCTGAAGGGAAGAGCCTGGGGCTAGCCCCTGGGCTACTGCTTGGGATCTCCCTTGGATCTGAGAGGAAGGTTCGGGCGGCGCGATGCTGACGTCGGTAGTGGCAACCCCGGCGTGCTTGCCGATGGGTCGCCCGTGGCCTCAACTTCAGTGGGAGGGGACGTGGCCAACACCACGTCGCAGCTCGAGATGGGCACGGCGCATGATAGTCGATCGCTCCCTATTTTTCTTCCTTTAGCGGCATTGGGGAGGAGCCACAAAAGAGATTCGCCTCTAACGGGGGCGAATCTGCCTCCTCCTGGGCGTGGTTTCTCATCGGACAGGAAGGCTCCTTGCTTTCTCACACGTCTTCAGCACGTGTGGTGACTTGTAACGTCAGGGCTCACGGGGACGACCATGCTCTCTGTGGAAGGGCGTAGAGAGCATGGTGCCCAGCATGATGGTCGCGCCGAGGTCTTCAGGTGGTAGTGATGCGGACGGCAGTGGCAACCCACGGTGCGTCAAGAACGGGGACGCCCATTCCGACGAGTCATGTTTGCAAGTGACTCCGTGCCTCCCATCTAGTCCTCCGGCAGCGTCACCATCCACGCCTGCCCTCCTTTTTCTTACTCCCTGCTGGGGAGCGGCGGCGTCTTGATCCTGGGGAGGCGCCGAATCCCAGTTGTGCACGCCTTTGGCCCCTTCGACCTCTTCCTGTAGGATATGGAGAGGGGTAAACGCATAACGGGGCACTTATCTTTTTTCAACCTTAAACTTGTAGGCAATCGCCAAATTTTAATTCAAATAAAGTAATCCTTTCATCCATGTTTGTGTTCTGTAATGCTTATACTTGTATCTGCATGTCAATGAAAGAGATAAACCTTGCCGGGAACCCGTGCATGTATGTGTCCATGCAGAGGTGGAGTGCCTCTTTATTGTAATTAAACAAGCTTTCCCTGGCAGGATATCCTGCCGACACCCTTTTCGTCTACCGGAGAACCATGTCTGCCGGGGAATAGACTGAGGTACCAGCCCCCCACCCACTCCCTTTTTACCGAAGAAGCAATGTTCGAGCCAAGGATGGGAGTACCCTGGTTCCAAGAGAGCGGCGAGGTTTCTCTATGCACAAGTTATAGCTTACAGAACACTAACGGACAAGAGGTAAACTTATATGTTTGGCTTGCTGAGGATAACTGTGCCGTGCAATCTTCTTTTGCATGGGGTCATCGCCCCGGCTTTGCACAAGGGGTTACATGCAACTGAGGCAAGGGTTGTACAAAAGGGTGGCTGCCAGGCAGTGCCCGGCAGCCTCGCACCTTACAGGTACTACTTACAGAGATGCTCAATATTCCATGAGTTTTGCAACTGTGTGCCATCCCCGGTCTCCAGACGAATTGCGCCAGGTCTGGTGCTCGTACCACCCGGTAAGGGCCTTCCCACTTCGGTGACAATTTGTTTGTACCCTTGGCAGACTGAACACGCCTAAGGACAAGGTCACCTTCCTCAAAACACTAGGCATGAACCCTGCGACTATGATAGCTACGGGGGGCTTGCTGGTAGCATGCAGCACGTGTAGCAACCTGGAGACGGTTTTCCTTGAGTAGCACAGCGTCATCACGCTGGTGCTGATCTTGCGCTACTTCATCATAGGTAAGCACTCGAATGGGACCCGTAAATGAGTTTTGTGGGGATAACTGCTTCTGCACCATAGACCAGGGAGAAGGGAGTCTGCCCGGTAGCTCGGTTAGGTGTCGCTCTGAGGGACCAGAGAACTACCGGCAGCTCCTCAATCCACCACCTGTCGTGCTTCCGTAGCGTATCAAAAGTTCATGTCTTGAGTCCACGAAGCACTTCAGTGTTCGTCCACTCAGCTTGTCCATTGCTCCGGGGGTGTGCCACAGAAGCGAATGAGATTTTGCATCTGAGGGTATGAATGTATTGCATGAAGGCGTGGCTCATGAACTCGGTGCCGTTGTCAGTTATGATCCTTGCCAGAACTCCGTAACGACACACCAATTCTTTCAAGAACTAGATAGTTGACTGGGCAGTCACCTTTCTCACGGCAGTCACTTCCGGCCACTTTGTAAACTTGTCGATGGCAACAAACAAGAATTCAAAGCCCCCAATTTCTTGTGGGAAGGGGCCGAGGATATTGAGCCCCCAGACCGAAAATGGCCATGATAGAGGGATTGTCTCAAGAGCTTGGGCAGGCAGGTGTATTTTCTTGGAATGGAACTGGCAGGTTTCACATTTTGTGACTAACTCAACCGCATCTTGGAGGGCTGTGGGCCAATAGAATCCTTGTCGGAATGCTTTCCCAACTAATGCCCTTGATCCAATGTGGGAGCCGCACATTCCTCTGTGAATCTTAGCGAGCAGTTCCTTTCCATCCTCCCAACGAACACACTTCAATTTCACACCATTGGGCCTTCTTCTGTACAGAGTGTCATCGACAAACTGATACATACTGGCCCTCCGGGCTACTCTTTCAGCTTCATCTTGGTTGCCAGGGTGTTCTCTGGTTTCGAGGAAGTGGACAATGTGCCTTGCCCAAGTTGGAGCCTAGGGCTCAGCAACGAGGACTAGCGACACCTCCTCTGCTGCGGGAGCACCAGCCTCGTTCGCGGGGTCCATAGGCCCGGCTGGAGGGGGTGGTCTGGTAGGCTGTGAGGAGTTGTTTCCGGCAGGGTCTCCGCCGGGAGTGGATGGCTCTGCCTAGAGAGGCTTATCGTAGTCCAACTTTCTCCTCTTCCAGGCCATTGTGGCTGGTGATACAAAGGGTTGAGAGAGATGGTGAACAAAACTTCCTGGTTCCACAGGAAGCTTCTGCGCAACACACTTTGACAGGTGATCAGCTATGTTGTTTCCCGCACAAAGTACATGCTCTGTTTGCAACCCGTTAAAGTGCTCCTCCAATCTCCTTACTTCCTCGACGTATACTTCCATCAATGGGCTTTGGTAATCCTTGTTGACTTGTCTCATCACAAGTCGCGACTCTCCTCGAATAACCAGCTTCATAATTCCCAATTCTGCTGCAATCCTGAGCCCGGCAAGGAGCCCTTCATACTCTGTTGTATTGTTGGTGGCTTGTTCCCATGCAAAGTGCATCTGGACGACGTACTTCAAGTGCTCCCCGGAGGGGGAAACAAGAAGAACGCCAGCCCCTGCACCTAGTAGGGAAAAAGCACCATCAAAATACATGATCCACTCTTGGGGTGATTCCTTGCAAGGGATGGCTGCCTTTGTCCTTTCCTCATCAGGGGTTGGCGTCCATTCTGCAATAAAATCTGCCAATGCCCTGCTCTGAATAGTTGAAGTGCTCTCAAACTTCAAACCAAAGCTAGATAACTCCAAAAACCCATTCCACTATTCTTCCAGTTGCCTTAGGGTTTCGGAGTATCCTCTGTAACGAAAAACAAGTAACAACTGTGATCTCATGGGCTTGGAAGTAGTGGCGTAGTTTCCTTGAGGCCATAATGAGACCAAAGATCAACTTTTGCACACTAGAGTACCTCGATCTAGCCCCCTATAACAAGGAGCTGACGAAATACACTGGGCGCTGCACCACTTTCTTCCTTGCCATGTCCCTGGGGTTGTTTTCATTGTCGTGCTCACTGTTGTCCTGATCTTTCTCCGACTCTAGTATTTTCCGTTCAGTTTCTGTCTCATCCACCTCTCGTTGCACTACCAAAGCCACACTGACCACCCAGTTGGTTGCCGCTAAGTATAGCAACAATGGTTCTTGGGGTTTGGGCGCAACCAAGGTGGGTACGGACGACAGGTAGGCTTTTAACTCTTGCAGAGCTGCATCTGCTTCCGGGGTCCACTTCATAGGCCCTTCCTTCTTCAAAACCTTGAAGAACGGCAGGGCACGCTCGACAGGCATGGAGATGAATTTGCTCAGCACGGGAACGCATCCCGTCAAGCGCCTCTCATCCCTAACCATCCTTGGCGCTTGGATCTACTCAATGGCCTTGATCTTGTCGGGGTTAGCTTCGATCCCCCGATGGGACACGAAGAACCCAAGTAGCTTGCCAGAGGGAACACCGAATACACACTTCTCCAGATTAAGCTTCAGATTGATCTTGCGCGGATTAGCAAATGTTTCTTCCAAATCCTGGATAAGGGTGGCCTTATCCTTGGTTTTGACCATGATATCATCCATATAGGCTTCTATATTCCTGTGCAACTATGGCTCAAAACCAATCTGGACTTCCCTTGCAAAAGTGGACCTCGCACTCTTTAATCCGAACGGCATGCGGACAAAGCAGTACGTACCACACGAAGTGATGAATGATGTCTTCTCTTCATCTTCCTTGGACATGAAGATATGATGATATCCAGAGTATGCATCCAAAAAGGAGAGCAAATCACATCCCGGAGTAGAATCCACCATCAGGCAAGCCTTGTTGAGGTCTGTGAAATCAATGCAAAGCCTCCACTTCCCATTAGCCTTCCGGACCACCACTGGATTTGCTAACCATGTACGATGCAGTACTCCTCTGACCAAACCAGCTGCCTCCAATTTCTTAATCTCTTTGGCAATGAACTGCTTCCTTTCCAAGGCTTGCTTCTGTAATTTTTGCTTGACAGGTCGGGCATGTGGGCAGACAGCAAGGTGGTGCTCAATTACCTCCCTAGGAACACTGGGGATATCAGATGGTTGCCAAGCGAACACATCAATATTCGCCCGCAGGAAGGCAACGAGTGCGCTTTCCTATTTGTCATTGAGGGTGGCGCTGATAGTGAAAGTACCATCAATGCCAGCCAGCTCTGCTGGGACCTTCTTCACTTGGGGTGCAGTAACCTAGCTTCTCTTGCTGTTGGAACACTCCGGCACGTCTTCAACAGGTGCCATGCACTTGGAGGGGGCACGCTTCCCGGACTCCTTGCCGGAGGTCCTATAATCCCTCTTCTTTCTTTTGCTTTCCTTGGCGGGAACTGTCGTTGCTGCCGCTTCCGCTGCAACTGCATCCCGATACAATTTGTCCACAGAGATAATTGTGTCCTTCTCATCAGATGGGATAGTGAGGACCCCCAGTGGCCCAGACATTTTCAAGGTGTTGTAAGCATAGTGAGATGTTGCCATGAACTTGGCCAGGGTTAGTCGTCCAAGAATCCCGTTGTACGGCAGGGGGAGATCAACCACATCAAACACAATCTTCTCAGTCCGATAGTTCAGTTCTCCCCCAAATGTCACCGGCAACGTAATCTTCCCCTTAGGATGACTCCTGCCGGGATTAACTCCTTGAAATGTGCCGGTGACCTCTAGCTCCTCTTCTCCTATCTGAAGCTTGCTGATAACTGCTGGGGAAATCAGATTCAACCCAACCCCGCCAGCCACTAGCATCTTTGTAACCTTGAGGTTGCGAAATGTTGGGGAGACCAACAATGGCAAACATCCCTACCACAGTGGTGCGATCAGGGTGATCCTCTTCGTCAAAGATGATGGATGTGCCGGACCATTTGAGCGGTTTCCGGGCCTCTGGCGCTGGTTCCACAATATTGACCTCTCGTACCCGTCGCTTCAGTTGGCGATGAGAGGTGTGCAAAGATGGACCCCCATCAATGCATAGGGCGTCCGTGGCCTTCTGAAATTCTTGCTCACTAGTTTCCTCTTCATCCCCTCCATCACTGGCATCATCACAGATTTCCTTCTCTTGGCCCCTGGTGGGATTTCCTTGGTTCCGAAAGGGTCTACCGGGGTGATTTTCTTCACCGCCCGACCCTTACCACCATCAGCATTCTGACCTTTCTCCTTGTCATGCTTATCATACTCTGTTGTCTGCTTCTTGACGAGCTGCTCAACCTGATAACACTCCTGAAGATCGTGGCCTTTGGTCCAGTGGATCTTGCAGTGCGGCCCATCGCCTTTCCCAACTTTTTCAGCGGCAGCGGCTTCCTGGCAGGCAGTGCACGCGGCAGCTTCCTTGCCGGGGGCCTCAACCTTGGCCTTCTTGCTGGTACTAGGCATGCCCGATCCTTCCACAATCATTATTGCCTTTTCCCTTCACTTCTTATTGCGCTTCTTGCCCTTCTTTGGACTAGTTGGTTCATCTTCATCTTCTGAATCAACATTAATGCTATCTTCTTCCCCGGGCAACTTCCTTCCTTCTTCCATCCAGGCACATTTATCCACCAGTGTATATAGTTATTTCACAGTCTTGGGCAACCGCACGTTCACTTTGGAACGAATGTGGCGGTTGCGCACATTGGACTGGAAAGCTGCTATAACGGTTGTCAGATGGATATTTGGAATATTTCTATGAACTTTACTGAATCCCTGCAAATACTTATGGAGGGTTTCTCCTTCCTTCTGTAGGAGAAGTTGCAGGTCGCTGGGCCTGCCGAGCTCTTGGTGGCCACCGGTGAAGGCACCAATGAACTCGTGGCACAGGTCTGCCCATGACGAAATGGAGTTCTCCGGCAGATGCATCAGCCAAGACCTCACATTGGACTTGAGGGACAAAGGGAAGTAGTTGGCGAACACCTTCTCATCTCTTCCCCGGTAGCCTGAACAGCGATGGTGTAGATGCTTAGAAACTCTGTCGGGTTCAGCCTCCCATCGTACTTCTTAGGAATCTCTGGCTTGAAAGTGCGAACGGACGGCCAACAGACTTGCCGTAGTTCTCGTGTAAAGGCAGGGCAGCCGACCTCGAAAGGTAGGCACCCACCAACACTGAGCACAGGCTCATCGATGTTGACGCCGTTGCACCCGTCGATCTGGCGGGGGTCGTTGCGGCGCCGCTCGACAACGACGCGCGTGTCTCCCCACCGCCTGTCTCCCGGGGTTCAACGTTGGTCTAGACGTGCTCGAGGGTCAGAAGAGGCCATCGAGACATCGGCGGGGTCCTGATTCTACTGCGCCCTTGCCGACTGCCGTGGTCGGGACTGAACCATGGGGACGGCCCCCTCCGTACGGCCAGCAATGCGGGCAGTGGCATTCGCTTGGGGAGGTTGCAGTGGGCAAGCTCGTCATGATCCCTTAGCTTCAGCGAAACCGAGCAATCTTTGGATGGTGGCACACCATTCATCTATCTGCTCAGCTGTTGGCGGGAACCTCAGTAATAGATGAGCCCGCGCCATAGCCTCCATGGTTGTGCTTGGCATGGATGTTGATGACGTCGACCACACCATTGCCTGGCTCCTAATGGTACCCGTGGCGGCAGCGACGGCGTCACGCCCGCGCTGGTGTGGGACGACCATCGGGACAGCGGGGTCGCGCGGCGGTGGTGCTTGAAGATTAGTAGCTCTGTTGAGCGCAGCGGTCTGGTTGGCTCGTTCGGGAGGAGGTGCATGCGCCGCGGTCGCTCCTGTGGTGGGGGCGATCGGAGGGCGCTGGCTCGCCCCGGACCGAGTGTCGTTGATGCGGCCGTGCTCGTCGGTGAGAGGAGGGGGCGCCGATAGAGTGACCCCCTCACCCGCACCTTGTAGAGCCTGACCGTTGAGACACTGCTGATGTTGTTCTCCTCCGATAGCTCCGGCCCTCGTGTCGGCCGCGGGGGAGATGGTAATGGCCGCGGGGGAGGTGGCCGCGGGTGGTGGAGCCTTCGAGTTGGATGGATGGGCCGAAGCACCATATTTCTTCTTGGGCTCCATGGTCGATGGCGCCGTCAAGGACGAAGATGGTGATGAAGATGATGCGCTGCGCACACTTTCAGGTTCGCGCAAGCGAGCCCCCTACCTGGTGCGCCAAAGATTACGCGGGATGTCTGCGGCCACCTACGGAACTAGGCGGCCCCTTACTGCTTCAGCAGGGGGACGTCGCGTTGCACAAACAAGAGACCAGCGTACGGCAGCGCGACGGAGAGCACACAAGAAATTTACCCAGGTTCGGGCCGCCGCGATGCGTAAGACCCTACTCCTTCTTTGGTGGATTGATGGTGGAATGAATGTGGTGATGTGTAGTACACTTGCCCGGCAGGATTCGCCTTGGGGCTGTATCAACTATGCGCATATGATGGCTTGGGTTAGTCAACTTTCCAACCTTCTAACCCCTCCTATGAGTGCCATGGGCCTCCTTCTATAGATTAAGGTGTCACCACAATGGTATAGTCATTATCCACTGATATGATACCGAACAGTGCTATCATACCTAACTCTGTAGGCTGACAAGGTGCATTAAATGCGCCACTTGGTGTCCCATCACTGGTCGCTCGGCAAGGCTTGTCGGGCTATCTTGCCAGCTCCGCGCCTATTTCCTTGACACGTCGCAGGACGGGTGTCATCTATAGGCTTATTTTGTAGGAAGTGGATGTCATGTGACGAACGGCTGCCACTTAGTCATCTTGCGGCTTGACACCGCACGGATAGACAACGTGGGTCGTGCTTGAGTGGTTGGTGGGGTGGTTCTACCCCCGGGAGCCCCGGCAGACGTTGACAGGGTGCCTCAGTTGCCCACTCCTTGTGGTGGCCTTGCCCCTTGTCGGGCTTGCCTGCCTGGCAAGGGAGGCCCTTCTCTTGCCAATATCTTGCTCTTCTCGCTCGATCTTGATCTCTCTGGACTACGAGTTGGTTCTTTAAATCTCTTGGTCCTTCAATCTCTAACTTGGGTTGGTGCTTCAATCTTGATCTCGTGCCTGTGCACAGTCCGGGCAACAGACCCAAGGTTTGTTGCACCTGCACTACTAGAACTTTGTGATGAACTATAATATGCAAGGGATGATGAAAACGATTCCCGAGCTCTTCGCGATGCTGAAATCGGCGAAGGTAGAAATCAAGAAAGGGCATCAAGTGTTGATGGTTGACAAGGTCAATAGTTTCAATTAAAAGGGCAAGGGAAAGAATGGGGGCTTCAAGAAGAATGGCAAGCAAGTTGCCACTCCCATGATGAAGCCCAAAGCTAGACCCAAGCCTGAAACTGAGTGCTTCTACTGCAAAGGAAATGGTCACTGGAAGCGGAACTGCCCCAAATACTTGGCGGATAAGAAGGATGACAAAGTGAACAAAGGTATATATGATATACATGTTATTGATGTGTAATTTACTAGTGTTCAAAGCAACCCCTGGGTATTTGATGCCAGTTCCGTTGCTAAGATTAGTAAATCGAAACAGGAGTTGCAGAATGAACAAAGACTAGTTAAGAGTGAAGTGACGATGTATGTTGGAAGTGATTCCAAGTTGATACGATCGCACACTCCCTCTACCTTCGGCATTACTGTCGAACCTAAAATAAATGTTATTTGGTGTTTGCGTTAAGCATGAATATGATTAGATCATGTTTATTGCAATATGGTTATTCATTTAAGTCAGGAAATAATTGTTGTTCTATTTACATGAATAAAACCTTCTATGGTCATACACCCAAGGTGAATGGTTTATTGAATCTCGATCGTAGTGATACACATATTCATAATATTGATGCCAAAATATGCAAAGTTGATAATGATAGTGCAACATACTTGTGGCGCTGCCGTTTAAGTCATATTGGTGTAAAGCGCATGAAGAAACTCCTTGCATATGGACTTTTGGAATCACTTGATAATGAATCATTTGATACTTGCGAACCATGCCTCATGGGCAAGATGACAAAAAATCCATTCCCCAAAAAAATGGAGCGAGCTAATGACTTATTGGAAATAATACATACTAATGTATGCAGTCCGATGAGTGTTGAAGCACACAGCGGGTATCGTTATTTTTTGACCTTCATAGATGATTTGAGTAGGTATGGGTATATCTACTTGATGAAACACAACTCTGAAACATTTGAAAAGTTCAAAGAATTTCAGAGTGAAGTGGAGAATCATCGTAACAAGAAAATAAAATTCCTACGATTTGATCGCATAGCCGAATATTTGAGTTATGAGTTTGGCCTTCATTTAAAACAATGTGGAGTTGTTTCACAACTCACGCCACCTGGAACACCACATCGTAATGGTGTGTCTGAATGCTGTAACCGTACTTTATTAGATATGGTGCGATCTATGATGTCTCTTACAGATTTACCACTGTCGTTTTGGGGTTATGCATTAGAGACAGGTGCATCCACGTTAAATAGGGCACCGTCTAAATCCGTTGAGATGACACCGTATGAACTTTGGTTTGGCAAGAAACTCAAGCTGTCGTTTCTTAAAGTTTAGGGTTGCGACAATTATGTCAAAAGGCTTCTGCCGGATAAGCTCAAACCCAAATTGGACAAGTGTGTCTTCGTAGGATACCCTAAGGAAACAATTGGATACACCTTCTACCATAGATCCGAAGGCAAGATCTTTGTTGCCAAGAATGGAACATTTCTAGAGAAGGAGTTTCTCTCAAAAGAAGTGAGTGGGATGAAAGTAGAACTTGATGAGGTAAATGTACCTTCTCTTGATTTGGAAAGTAGCACATCAGAGAAATCTGTTCCCGTGATGCCTACACCAACTAGAGAGGAAGCAAATGATAATCAACATGAAACTTCAAATCAAGTTGCTACTAAACCACGTAGGTCAACCAGAGCAAAACCCGCACTAGAGTGGTATGGTAGTCCTGTTCTGGAAGTCATGTTATTAGACCAAGGCGAACCTGCAAACTATGAAGAAGCTATGATGAGCCCAGATTCCAGCAGATGGCTTGAGGCCATGAAATTAGAGATAGTATCCATGCATGAGAACAAAGTGTGGACTTTGGTGGACTTACGCGATGATCGGCAAGCCACTGAGAATAAATGGATCTTCAAAAAGAAGGTAGACGATAATGGTAATGTCACCATCTACAAAGCTCGACTTGCCGCGAAAGGTTTTGGACAAGTTCACGGGGTTGACTATGATGAGACTTTCTCACCCGTAGTGATGCTTAAGTCTGTCCGAATCATGTTAGCAATTGCCACAGTTTATGATTATGAAATCTAGAAAATGGATGTCAAAATTGCATTCTTTAATGGATATCTTAAATAAGAGTTGTATATGATGCAATCAGAAGATTTTGTCAATCCTAAAGGTGCTAACAAAAAATGCAAGCTCCAGCGATCCATTTATGGACTGGTGCAAGCATCTCGGAATTGGAGTATACGCTTTGATGAGGTGATCAAAGCATATGGTTTTATACAGACTTATGGTAAAGCTTGTATTTACAAGAAAGTGAGTGGGGGCTTTGTAGCATTTCTGATATTATATGTGGATGACATATTGTTGATTGGAAATGATATAGAATTTCTGGATAGCATAAAGGATACTTGAATAAGAATTTTTCAATGAAAGACCTCGGTGAAGCAGCTTATATATTGGGCATCAAGATCTATAGAGATAGATCAAGACACTTGATAGGACTTTCACAAAGCACATACCTTGATAAAGTTTTGAAGAAGTTCAAAATGGATCAGCCAAAGAAAGGGTTCTTGCCTGTGTTACAAGGTGTGAAGTTGAGTAAGACTCAAAACTTGACCACGACAGAATATAGAGAGAGAATGGAAGTCATTCCCTATGCCTCAATCATAGGTTCTATAAAGTATGCCATGTTGTGTACCAGACCTGTTTGTGTGCCTTGCCATGAGTTTGGCAAGGGGGTACAATAGTGATCCAGAAGTAGATCACTGGACAGCGGTCCAAGTTATCCTTAGGTACCTAAAGAGGACTAAGTAAATGTTTCTCCGTTATGGAGGTGATAAAGAGTTTGTCATAAAGAGTTACGTCGATGCAAGCTTTGACACCGATCCAGATGACCCCGAGTCTCGATCTAGATACATATTGAAAGTGGGAGCAATTAGCTAGAGTACCTCCATGCAGAGCATTGTAGACATAGAAATTTGCAAAATACATACGGATCTGAATGTGACAAACCCGTTGACTAAACCTCTATCACAAGCAAAAAATGATCACAGTTCAAGATATCTTCCGATATGCTGATAAATCGGCCGATTTATCGCTTACCGCTGTCAGGCCGATAAGATAAATCGGCCGATAAATCAACCAATATGCCGATAAACTGGCCGATTTACCCCTTATCATGGGTCGACCGATAAGTTCCCGATAAGCGATGTCCCACTCAAGAGAAGGTACATTTTGAGTTCATCGCCCATGGTGATGTCTGAGTAACCGCTGCAATAGAAAACCCTAATAAGCAGGGTAATTAGCCTATTATTCATAATCCATGTACTAATCAAACTGATATTTCTTATAAAACATGCCAGATATTTCATATCCGTATAAAAGCAACCAGGATTTCATAATTGAATTACATTAGATAGCTTTGGCACTCTGTTATGCCATTACACAACAGCACCAAGTTTCACATGCAGCATCAAAAACCTTTGGAAAGTAGCATCATACACAGTAAATAGACAGATGAATCTCATCTGGGAAACTACAGAAGCGAAAAGCAAATATTGAGCCTTCAGTGATGTTGAATGTCCTTGCAACTTTAGGCCAGTGGCTATGGATAATTGCCTGCCCAACCTTCGTCCTCTTCAGCAAGACTTCAATATTGTACCATGGGTGTTGAACGAATACCTTCCTCGCCTCTTGACCATGCAGGTGGTTTGAGAGGTAATCATCGGTGAACTGCTTTGAAAAGTACTGAAAACAAAGCTATGCATAAATCGCTGTTGTAAATTTTGAAATGGTGCAAGGGGTAGAAACAAGGTAAAAGAGTTGGTACCATCCTATAGTTGACTGATGCCTTGTTCATTGTGAAACAAAGATCTTGTTGTTATTTGTCGCAAGTTTCTTCATCCTAACAACCTTTCTGAGTTTCTTGACTTGACTGATACTCATGGACATCGCATTTCCCCATATGCAAAATGGGTCGAACAGTGGGTCTAAGCCTCTGATAGCAGGACCTACATGTGCAAGACCAAATTGTAAGAAACCTAAATATTATAATGATTCCTGCAACTGCACAATAATGTGCTACTAGCCAAAGGACCCTTCTTGAACAAACCTCGATGGTAAACCGCAGTGTCTCCCATTGTTTCCCTGCAACACACATAAGGAGGATCTTGATCAGGTTAACTGAGAGTTGCCATACTATCAGTAGAATATGTGTTGAGTACATCCAAATTCTATTGGTGTCACATGCATAACAATACAAAATTCTACCCACAGCAAATGAAAATCAAATTGCAGAACTGAACCAAACAGTTAAATGGACAGCAGACCAAATGAATCAAAATAGTTAATTGAGCACGACGTTGCATAATAGAAACATGTACTAGAAGATAAGACAGTTGACAAAACAAAGAATGCTTGAGAACAGTACTATGAAATGTAGCAATTGTTGGACCAAAGTGTTAACTGAACATTACATTTCAAAGGATCAAACTGTTAACTGAACATCAGATTGCATATTAACATTATAGAGGACAAATCACTAGAAGGCACTGGCGGTGGCCTCGATAAAACATCACAAATTGTATTTTAAAGTATAGACAACCGCGTGGCGGTGTCGAGGGTGGCCTCGAAGACATGGTGCTCCTCCAAGATCTAGCGGTCGACATGCATGGCAGCCATAGCGACCTCGTTCGCGCATGCGGCCGCATGCTACTCAGCTCCACGTTATACAGCATGTAAAATGGCTGTGGGCGGCGCTTAATTGGAGGAGGGGGCAGTGATTTCGGCGGAAGGAGATGCTCTGTCGATCAGGGCATGTGGGACGGGAAAGGAGGTTGATGGTGTGGGTGGGGTGTGGATTACCTGACCATATCGACGAGGCCGTGCGGCAAGAAGAAGGGTCGGCGGCGAGGAGGCTACACAGCAAGAAGAAGGGTCACCGGCGAGGAGGCGGCGCTACAAGAAGAAGGGTAACCGGCAAGGAGGCGGTGCTGCAAGAAAAGGGTAGCCGACGAGGAGGCGGCGCTACAAGAAGAAGGATTGCCGGCGAGGAGGCTGAGCTGCCAGTAAACAGCAGTGAAGGTTTGAACCTGGAAAGCGAGGGGGAACAATGGAAATGTGGCTTTTGGTAGGAGGGACGCAACGGGGAGATAGATATTTCCGCGGTGGACAAAAAATTTCACTCGGTGCCGCGAGAAACTGGCGCGCAAGTGTGGTTCAAGCGGGGGCGGTGGACTCTAGACGAAGAAGCTTCGTGCATAAGCCAGACAAGATGGTGCGCCAAGATATTTTATATCGCAACCCACACGATTCTTTCTAGTAAACTATTTGTGGTATACCTGATTTTTTCATTATGTTTTGAAAGACAAAATGGTGTTACGGAGGGAAAGGATGGTGCTTGAATTGCTAGAACATTTACGTACAGTGAACATGCAACCAGTACATGAATGTCATGTTTTAATTTGGAATTATTCCGGGTTCGTTTGGCATTTTTATGCATTAATTAAGTTTCTGGGCATTCAATGTGCATAATTCAAATTTGAACTACAAGCACATGCTCCAATGCACCAAAGTTTGCTAAAAATGGCATGTGTGTCTTTGGGTGAATTTATAGGTTCCATGCAAGAAATGGGAATAAAATTCAAACATCTGGGTGTCGTGGCTTGGCCGGAATGATTGAGAAACTTGGTTTTTTAATTCCTGTAAATCCAAAACACAGCTAAAAATCATGAAACTTGGCACGGTGACATGACATGGCACCAACATGTTGCAGTAATTTTTTTGGCTGAATTGGGACAAGCTTTGGTGTAAGCTTCTTGCAAACCGGAGCTTCCCTCAAGACGGCTCTTGATTCTGAGAGGGAACGTGTCACCTCTGTGTGCGAAACGACATATGTACACTGCCTTCTCCTGCCTTAATTTTTGTACACTGGCAGATTAGACCAAATAGAAGTATCGTGCTAAATTTTGGAATTATTCCTTGTTCGTTTGGCCTTTTTATTCATTAATTGAGTTTCTTGGCATTTAATGTGCATGATTCAAATTCGAACTACAAGCACATGGCCACTGCACCAAATTTGTTTCTTGGTTTTTTAATTCCTGTAAATCCAAAACATGCCTGAAAATCATGAAACTTGGCATGGTGTCATGACATGGCACCAACTTGCTACGGTAATTTTTTTCGCCGAATTGGGACGAGCTTTGGTGTAAGCTTCTTGCAAACCGGAGCTTCCCTCAAGAAGGCTCATGGTTCCGAGAGGTAACGTGTCACCTCCGTGTGCGAAACGACATACGTACACTGCCTTGTCCCACCTTAATTTTTTACACTGGCAGATTAGACCACATAGAAGTACCGTGCTAAATTTTGGAATTATTCCGGGTTCGTTTGGCCTTTTTTATACATTAATTGAGTTTCTGCGCATCTAATGTGCATAATTCAAATTTGAACTACAAACACAGGCTCCAGTGCACCAAAGTAGTTTGAAAAATCACATGTGTGTCCTTGGGTGAATTTCTAGGTCCCATGCAAGAGATGGGAGTGAAATTCAAACATGTGGGCATCGTGGCTTGGTCGGAAAGATTGAGAAATTTGGTTTTTTAATTCCAGTAAATCCAAAACACTCCTGAAAATCATGAAACTTGGCATGGTGTCATGACATGGCACCAACATGCTGCGGTAATTTTTTTGACTGAATTGGGACAAGCTTTGGTGTAAGCTTCTTGCAAACCAGAGGTTCCCTTAAGAAGGCTCGTGGTTCCGAGAGGGAACGTGTCACCTCCGTGTGCGAAACGACATACGTACACTGCCTTCTCCCGCCTTAATTTTTTACATAGGCAGATTAGACCAAATAGAAGTATCGTGCTAAATTTTGGAATTATTCCGGGTTTGTTTGGCCTTTTTATACATTAATTGAGTTTCTATGCATTTAATGTGCATAACTCAAATTTGAACTACAAGTACATGCTTCAGTACACCAAAGTTGTTTGAAAAATCACATGTGTTTCCTTGGGTGAATTTATGGGTCCCATGCAAGAGATGGGAGTGAAATTCGAACATTTGGGCGTGGTGGCTCGGCCGGAAAGTTTGAGAAACTTGGTTTTTTAATTCCTATAAATCCAAAACACGCCTGAAAATCATGAAACTTGGCATGGTGTCATGACATGGCAGTAATTTTTTTGGCTGAATTGGGACAAGCTTTGGTGTAAGCTTCTTGCAAACCTGAGCTTCCCTCAAGAAAACTCGTGGTTCCGAGAGGGAACATGTCACCTCCGTGTGTGAAACGACATACGTACACTGCCTTCTCCCGCCTTAATTTTTTTACACAGACAGATTAGACCAAATAGAAGTATCGTGCTAAATTTTGGAATTATTCAGGGTTCATTTGGCCTTTTTATATATTAATTGAGTTTCTATGCATTTAATGTGCATAATTCAAATTTGAACTACAAGCACGGGCTCCAGTGCACCAAAGTTGGTTGAAAAATCACATGTGTGTCCTTGGGTGAATTTCTAGGTCCCATGCAAGAAATGGGAATGAAATTCAAACATGTGGGCGTCGTGGCTCGGCCAGAAAGATTGAGAAACTTGATTTTTTTTTCTAATTCCTGTAAATCCGAAACACGCCTGAAAATCATGAAACTTGGCATGGTGTCATGACATCGCACCAACATGCTGTGGTAATTTTTCTGTCCGATTTGCGAAGGCGCACACATTAACAATCAACAAAGTCATTTTGGAACAAGTGTTGTCACGTTACAAATCGGAAACACAAGTATTATTGAAATCATGGGTGTTCTACTTACCAATTACATGCCGCCGCACATCCCCTTTTTTATTGGCTAGGAGGTGTCGTGCGGGGTAGCTATTTGAGTATGGGAGGCGTGCGATCAGACCCCTACACATGCTCATTGGGAGGAGAGCCATTTGACCTCTACCTGCCGCGCACCTCCACTACTGCAGGATGCTACTAATGCGACACTACGAACAAAGACCCTTCGAGAAACTGTGTGCAATGCAATAATCGCAAACGGTGCTGTATTAAACCGTCAGAAATGATGCAAAATGTTTGCGATGAATGATACATCAAGCACGGTTCAGATTGTAGTTGCGTGTGCGATGAGGGGCATACGGTTG
The DNA here is from genome assembly GCA_034509565.1 of Triticum monococcum. Taxonomy (NCBI): domain Eukaryota; kingdom Viridiplantae; phylum Streptophyta; class Magnoliopsida; order Poales; family Poaceae; genus Triticum; species Triticum monococcum. Next base: position 486,620,688 of record CM067843.1, read on the forward strand.
ATCTATATGAACTGTTTGCGACAAGACAGAACAACAGAAATGGGCAGCCACATCAAGGTGTGTGCGATATATGGCATACAGTTCACTCTGGTGAACCATTTGCGATGAGTGAGGTGAACACAAACAATTCGGTGTAACAAGATGTGGGTGATACCCAGCAAACAGGTCGGTAATCAGAATTATGTGCGATCATTATAGATAGCCCATACGGTCTTTTTTGTGACTTGTGTGCTTGTCAGGGCATACAGTTCAACAAACCAACCTATTGGCGATAATGTAGAAGATCTCTATCGAATACATATTACTAACCGTCTACGATGAGATTGACAGGATAAACAGAGATATATACAGTGTGCTTAATTTAGTCCTTCTTCTTGTTGTTGTTCTTGTTGGATGGCCCCGCGACATCGTGGACGCTTCTTGTCGCTGACCATTGGCTTTTCATCGCCGCCGTCGTCGTCATTGTCATTGCTGTCGTTGTCCTCTTCCTTGTTCGACCATTCCTCCTCATTATCATCGCCGTCCTCTTCTTCGTCCTCCGATGGCTCCTCGTCCGTCTGGTTGTCCTCTGACGACTCCGGAGGCGGCGTCCCTTCCATGAACTGGATATAATCGAGGTCTGCGCTCGATGCCGGACTCATGGAAGACGAGCAGGATGATTCCGATGTTGACCTATCATCGGGCGCCAGACTGCTGGCGAACTTTCGTCCTCGCTATCGCTCGACATGGCTACAGAGTGTGTGCCAGTGTGTAGCGCGGCCTGCCGGGTACGATGAAGATGGTGGACAGTTAAGAGGGGTATGCAAAGAAGAGGAACTGCCAATTGAAGCAAGGATTGAAGCGGGGGTTGACGTATTATCTAATCGCTGATATAATCAATCGCAATTATTTGTACCCGGTCGCTCCAAATTCCTGAGGTTGCGCGGGACTCCTATTGGCTATTTGGTTGGTTTCCTTTTCAGGACAAAAACAAGGAACAAGTTTTGGGATTATACACCGGTACCGTCACGAATGGAGTAGGACAGTTGGCAAGCAATACATTGAGCTCTTCTTATTGATAAAGCCAGTAATAATCAAACTAGAAAGGAAAAGAAAAAAGGCAAAGAAAAATATCTGCACGAATCTTCGCGTAACATCAATGGCATAGGACCTAGATGTGCATTACTTAGAGCAGATCTAGATGTGCTTTACCAATACTGTCAAACAAAACCCCTAATCATCATTGCAAACAGCGCATAGAATATGGCTAATGCGACAACCACAACTACACATGCTAGTTCCTTCTTGTCTCTTGCTTTCATCTGTTGCATGTGATTGATTCTTTCTTGCTTCATCGTACTGATTGTACATTCCAGATCAGCCAGTTTCTTCTTTAGCTTTACGTTATCTTCTGTGAGCTTGGTGATAACACTCCGAGCCCTGCCATGCCATTCTTCATCCAGCTAGTTAACAAAGGCACAAGCCTCATATCCCTGCCAATGTTAAATAGTATTCTGGATGAGTGGTGGCATTAACTGAAGTAAACCGATGAACTTAATAAGCACTAACCTCTAAGGGGCAACTGAGAAACCGCTTGCCAATGTCGAATCCCTTCGTGCATACACGTCGAGCGGGAGTGTGCCCGTGCACAAAACTGTAGCGATCCGACCTCAGGCAGTCAAATCTCTGTGTATAAGTGTCATCCCTGGATCGGTAATGTTGACACACACAGTACTTGAAGGATTTATAACAGAGTGGCAATCACACACTTATTACATCGAATGTCTCCAAAAGAGAACTTATTACAATAAATATGTCTTAAGGCCATCTAAATAAGATAACAGCGGAAGGCTTGGAAGATAAAGTGGGTCCATCAACTCCAACGGCATAGTTGAGTGCACAACAACGACCTAGCACACCTTACTCTTCGTCTGAAAAGTCTGCAACATGATACGTTGCAGCCCGAAACAGGTCAGCACATGGAATATGCTGGCAAAATAACACAGTAGAGCAATGAACAGAATAAATGCTATCACTACATGCATATATGGCTTGTGGAGGCTCTATGGTTATAATGTTTTTGCGAAAAGTCATTTTTTCCTACAACAAAGGAATATGTTTTATTTAACTATCATGGTAGTTGAAAACATTGAGAATGGTAAATCCCCATCTCAATCCCAATTAAAAATAATTAAAATCCCAACAAATTAATTTAGAGTGATGAGATCAACATGATAATTCAAGAACCAGATACTCAAGATGTCCATAACCGAGGACACGGCTAACCATGATTAGTTTGTACACTCTGTAGAGGTTTGCGCACTTTTCAGAAACATTAACTCTTTACTCTGGGTGGACAGTTACACCTACTTTCCCCTACATCTACTAGCCCGCCACTGAAAGAGGTCATGTAACATACTCAACTATGCTAGATCCCATAATAGCTTGTGGCTACACACGGAAGTTTCCAGCATGAATAATCTAATGATCCCTTTGAGCCTGGGTGGCGAACCAAAAAGGACAGCACTGGTATATCCCCAAGTGCCCGCAACCAATCCACCCAGGTGTGTGTTTAAGTAGCCACCTTAAGTTAACCATTAATTAAATAACCTCACATCTGTCATGGATACACTCAAACCCAATCCACGTCAACGAGCATAGCATGGCAATATAAGCATCACATAGAAGTAACTCCCAAGGGTATGATAATAAAAGGGCAATAGGTTCTACCTCATCAACTACTTCCCAAAGCCCACATGTTAAAAGATCCTACTCATGCATTGTTTGAGGATTGTAGCTAATGCATAAAACTGGGTAATAAAGGGGTATGATCATTGTGTTACTTACCTTGTTGATGATCCGCAAAACCTAGAGACTCGTAGTAGCACGCTGCGCACTCCAGGAATTCTATCGCAAACAAACAATAGCACACATAAGCACTCAAGCATAGGTGCAAGGGTAAAACCTCACATAAGAAGATCAAATCTGAAAGTTCAACTGAAAAGGTTCGATTTGCAAAAAGAATCGATCCAAACAGAGCTACGGAACTGAAACTACCATCAAAAGAACTTCGTAAAAAATCTGATTGAAACCAAATTTTAAATTGTCAAAACCAAGTTCAAGTTGATTAAACAAAAAGAGGGCCTCGAGACGAAGATTTTGGCGTTGGTTTCACTGGATTTGGACGAACGGTTGAAAAGTTACGAGGGTTTTAAGATCAGGGGCTAATCTACGATAAAAATAATCGCGGATAGGTCCCTGGCAGAAAAAGAAAATAAAAATGAAAGACTAACAAACGAACTTTCGCTGTCTGAACCTAACCGGCGAACAACGTTTGTTAAAACGAACGGACAAATGAACGTCCGCTAAATAAAATAAACCGATGAAAACCGATCTATGAAAATAAACCGGAAAACTAAAAAACGGGGTTTAACCAAGAAAAACCCGACCGGTCAAACGGGGTCAACGGCGGCGGCTCCGGCGAGATCCGCAGTGGTGACGACGGCGATCGACGGCGTCGAACGGCTGCGGGGCGGCGGCGGCGGTAGGCTGCGGCTGGCGGCGGCGCGGCTCGGTGGCGGGGTGCGGGCGGCGGCGGTATGGGTTGTGGGGGGGTGGCCGCTTTAAAGGCTGGAGGCGGCGTTGACTTGGGCGAGGGGCCTCGGGAGGCAGGTCCGCCTCGGACACGGCCAGTGGCGGCCGGCGGATCCCGCTGGGGAGGCGGTCGGGGCGGTTGGGCCGGCCTGGCTCGGCTAGGCCGTTGGCCTAGTCGGGCGACGCGATTTTTTTAAAATAAAATTCCGCCGAGAATAATAAAAAATCCTAATAAAATTTAAAAAAAATAAAATGCCAAAAACAATTTTCGTCGTCTAAACAAAATATTTAGAACAAAGTGAAGATTTTCTTGGCCTAAAATGCAATTTTGAAAAATGCATATTTTTTCTAATTCAAATAAAATAGTGATAAAATCCAAATAAAATTATTTATTTGATCTTTACACTTCTCCTCCAATATTCCTTTTATTTTTGAGAAGTCATATTATCTCCTCTCATGTATTTTAATATTGGAAATATTATTTGGAGAGAAAAATAATTAAAACCAAAGTGATCCACTTTTCAATATTTGAGAAAATTCAAATATGAAAATAATAAAATCCCCAACTCTCTCCGTGGGTCCTTGAGTTGCTTAGTGAAAGGATCGATATGGTTGACTAGAGGGGGTGAATAGGCAACTAACAATTTTTAACTTTTCTTTACCAAATTAAACTTTGCATCAAAGTAGGTTGTCTAGATGTGCAACTAGGTGAGCAACCTATATGATGCAATAACAACAAGCAAACAAGCAAGCAAGAGAAGTAACACTAAAGAGCTTGCAGAAGTAAAGGTAAGAAATAACCAAGAGTGGATCCGGTGAGGACGAGGATGTATTACCGAAGTTCCTTCCTTTTGAGGGGAAGTACGTCTCCGTTAGATCGGTGTGGAGGCACAATGCTCCCCAAAAAGCCACTAGGGCCACCGTATTCTCCTCACGCCCTCACACAATGCGAGATGCCGTGATTCCACTATTGGTGCCAATGAAGGTGGCGACCGGACCATTACAAACAAGGTTGGGGCAATCTCCACAACTTAATCGAAGGCTCCCAACAATACCACGAAGCTTCACCACAATGGACTATGGCTCCGTGGTGACCTCAACCGTCTAGGGTGCTCAAACACCCAAGAGTAACAAGATCCGCTAGTGATAGGTGGGGGAATCGAAAATCTCTTGGTGGAAGTGTAGATCGGGGCCTTCTCAACCACTCTCGAGCAAATCAACAAATTTGATTGGCTAGAGAGATAGATCGAGCAAAAATGGAGCTTGGAGCATTAATGGAGCTTGAGAGGAAAGAGATAGGTCAACGGGGAAGAAGGGGACCCCCTTTTATAGTGGGGGCAACAATCCAACCGTTGCCCTACTAAACAGCCCCGTAGAGGTCGGTAGAACCGCTTGGGTGGGCGGTACTACCGCTGAGCCAGCGGTACTGCCGCGCAAAGGAGAGAGGCAGGGACCTGGACCCAGAGCGGTACTACCACGGTGGTAGGGGCGGAACTACCGCTGAGAAGCGGTACTACCGCCTCTACTGCCATAACTAGTGCTGCAAAACCCGACACGAGAAAAAGAGCCCTCGAGTCGAGGCGGTAGGAACCTGACAAGCCAGGTATAGGTGCGGAGTCACCGGCGGCACTACCGCTGCGGAGCGGTACTGCTGCTTGTGACCCCTCAGCGGTACTACCGCTGGGTAGCACAGTACTACCGCTGGGACCCAGACAAGACACACAAGTAGAGAAAAGATCTCTCCATCGAAGCGGAAGGGCTCGGAGGGTGAGAAGCGGATGTGTACGTGTTGATTCCACCCAAGCAATACCACAGCGGACCCCCTCTTGATAGTACGGTGCCCTCTACGCAACTAGTCCACCGAAAGAGAAACGAAAGAGCTACACCATCTTGAATGACACTCCAAGGGGAAGAAATCGTCTCGTGCCAAGGATGAATCTCTGAAATGCTCAAAGCACACGATTAGTCCGCAAACACGTTGTCATCAATCACCAAAACCACATCGAGAGATATATGCCTCAACAATCTCCCCCTTTTTCGTGGATTGATGACAACTAGGGATTTGCACAAAGAAAATATATAAAAGTAAGGATACTTAGAACTACAAAATATAGATGGGCTCCCCCTGAATGTGTGCACCTAGTTAGTGGAGCCTTTGGAATGCAAAACACACACATTCGGATCAACACTCCCCCTATATTTTATAGTCCAACAATTCTAATACGGGATATATGAGAATAGGGTATAAAACAGGATAAGCATGCAACTCATAAGATACTACAGTACTGAATAGACATAAGTAATAAGGTAGCGATAGGGAGCATATGTCTCACACCATATGTCTAGAATTTAGGACTCACAGGCACCAAACCAAACCAAACAAAGACAACGAGAAAACACATGAGAAAACACAAGACACACTCGCAACATGGCAACAACACAGATCCCTAAACTCTCTCCCCCTTTGGCATCGAGTACCAAAAGGGCAAAGAGCGACGCTATGACTCCAGGTGATGGCAAGCTGAGGATCTCGAACATCACATCTCAGCGTGATCGTCTGCATCTCCGTCGTTGGTCGGAAACTTCTCGGCGTCTGAATCGGTCCAAGGGCAATGCTGGTGAATCCAGTCCTCCTCTTCAGTGATCTGTCCCTCAGAACCGCTGGCAACGGTCGCACCCAAGTGATGCATGAGCTCCTTGTGGCGTACCCTAGCCTGCTTCTCAGCCACATGAGTCATGTACTGACCATGAGACTCCATGCATAAAAGCTTCTTCACCTTGCGTTTAAGCTTCTTTGCCCAAGAAGGTTCTGCACTAGCGGGCCCAAAGTCCTCCTCGTGATCATAAGTTGCAGCCTCACCCTCAGTCTCCATGGCAGCAGCAGCAGTAGATGGACCCCCGGGTTTAGGTGTTGGGGTGCCCCAATTGTCCTTCTTCCTCAGACGCTTGATCTCATGAGAAACCAAGTCTCCAGTTTCCAACATCGCTCTGGGATAGACACGTGCCCAGGACTTCTCAATGAGCCTCATGATGAATGGACCATATATCGGGCACTTGCACTCAGAAACGGCAGAGAGAAGTTCAAACCACATAACATGAGAAATGTCCAGGCTCTCTCCAGTGTTTGCTTCCTTCTCATGCTGGCAGAAAAGAAGCATGTCCATGACATAGGAGTGGACCATATCCAGATTCCCGATGCAAGGGAAGAGAGTCTCACGGAAGACATGATGAAGAATGTCCAGATACATAGATAGCTCATAGGTTTCCTTCTTGGTCACTGGGTGAACCTTCACGGTGCAGTAGGGCCAAAGGGCTTGCTTGTGAGTGGATGTAGAATTGCGGTGAGGGCGGAAGCCTATTGGAGTCTCAAGCCCGTTATCTTCCACATCAAGTAACTCCATGTAGGCCTTCCACTTGACGGAAAGCAACTTGCCATTGGTCATCCAAGTCAGAGTCCTGTCGGCATCAGTTCCAAGATGAACGGTAGCAAAGAATTGAGCCACCAAATCTGCATCGAAATCCTTGTTGAACTGCATGATCCTGAGAATGTTCAGCTGAGAACACATCAGAAGGGCTTTGCCAAAGTACTCAGGGTCCTTCTCCATGGCATCAGTGTCGATGGAGCGAATATCAACATAGAGATTCTTCTTGGCCTTGATCACATCAAAATAGATGGCAAACTGAAAGCGGTTCCAGAACGGTCGGTTGACCAAAATGGGATCTTGGTCCGCCTCATAGGGGTTGCGGCGACGCTTTTCCCAAAACTCCTTGGCAGTCATCTCAGTCACAGTCTTTCCCTTTGGCTTGTTGGCGGATCTCTTCGACTGCGGAGGTGGTGGAGGAGCACTTGCGGATGCGCCTGCTGGTGGCGGTTGAGTGCTAGAGGAACCACCTGCTGGCTCAGAGGTGCGGTAGCACTTTGACGTTGCACGCCCGGGGTTGACACGGTGAGCTTGAGGCTCAGGATGTTCATCACCGGCATCCATGGCAAGAGAACGAGGTGGGGATCGACTCCACCAAAGGAAATGGAGAGGGACGCCCCGGAGACAAAGATCCGCCGGAGCCCTCCCATGGTGATGCGTGGCTGGAGAGAGGAAGAGGAACGAGGGGGCGAAGCAAACGGGTATGGGGGAGAAGAAACCTCCCCCTGCCCCGATATAATCCCCTGGTCCCGTCCCGCAGCGGTAGTACCGCGCTGGGGGCGGTAGTACCGCTTATGAGCGGTAGTACCGCGCACGACCAGCGGTAGTACTGCCCAGCACGCCACGGCAACTAAACAACACGGCTTAGCTCGAAAAAGAGAGAACAAAAGGCAAGAAGAAGAGAGAACACACCAGCAAGAGGCCAAGACACAACTCTTCAAGAGAGGGCGGTGGCTGAGGCCACCTATATTTGAGTCAAGAGGTATGGCGCCGCGAAGATTTTAACCTTGGGCCCATGACCAAAACTCGTCTTTGAAGCACAAGTACCATCAACAATGGATAATGTGAAAGACTTGATCAATTTATGCATAATGGGGGGAGGGAGAGTTCATTGAGGGAACAACACTCCCCCTATGTCCATGCCTACATCTAAACTAGACAAGAAATTGAGTGTGGTGGGGTGTGAAGGGTTCAAGTCACATTGCTCGAATCAATGATACTTAGCTCATGCCTTAACTCACGAAATCTTGCTTCATCCAAGGGCTTCGTGAAAATATCTGCAAGGTTATCATAAGTGTTGACATAGTTGAGCTTGATCTCTCCTCGCCTAATGTGATCCCGGATGAAGTGATACCGAATCTCAATATGCTTCGTCTTGAAGTGTTGCACCGGGTTGAGAGAGATCGTGATGGCACTTTCATTGTCACACCAAAGAGGCACTTTGTCACAAATGTCACCGTAATCCTTTAAAGTTTTCCTCATTCATAAGAGTTGTGCACAACAACTACCGGCCGCTACATACTCTGCTTCGGTGGACGAGAGAGACACACAACTTTGCTTTTTGGAAGACCAACTTACCAAAGAGCAACCAAGGAATTGGAACCCTCCGGAATCCGAATGCCCTACAAGCTTGAAGTTTGCTCCTCTTGGGTACCATAAGCCAAAGTTTTGGGTATGAGCCAAATATCGAAAGATTCGTTTGACCGCCACATAGTGACTTTCCTTAGGTTCGGCTTGAAACCCTGCAAAAATTCCCACACTCAACATGATATCCGGTCTGGATGCACAAAGGTAAAGCAAGGACCCAATCATGGAGCGATATACCTTTTGATCCACCGCTTTACCATTGGGATCAATGTCAAGTTCCATTGGAGTGGAAGCCGGCTTGACATCACTTATCTTGAATCTCTTGAGCATGTCTTGAGTGTATTTGGCTTGATTGATGAAGGTTCCTTCTCTTCTTTGCTTCACTTCGAACCCTAGAAAGAACTTCAACTCTCCCATGGAAGACATCTCAAACTTTGAGGTCATGAGAGCGGCAAATTCCTCATTGAAAGCTTTGTTAGGGGAACCAAAGATAATATCATCAACATATAATTGGCACACAAACAACTCCCCTTTGACCTTCTTAGTAAAAAGAGTGGGGTCGATTAGCCCAACTTCAAAACCACGGTCTTGTAACAACTCGGTAAGGTGGTCATACCACACACGTGGGGCTTGTTTAAGGCCATAGAGTGCCTTATCGAGTTGATACACATGATCGAGAAAGTAGGGATCCTCAAACCCGGTGGGTTGCTTGACATAAACCAATTCATTAATAGGACCATTAAGAAAAGCACTCTTCACATCCATTTGTTTTAACTTAAAGTTATGATGAGAAGCATATGCAATCAACATGTGAATGGATTCAAGATGAGCAACAGGAGAAAAGGTTTCGCCGTAGTCGATACCCTCGACTTGGGAGTAGCCTTGTGCTACCAAACGAGCCTTGTTGCGAATGATAATCCCATGGGCATCTTGCTTGTTCTTAAATATCCACTTGGTTTCGATGACATTGTGGTTCCCGGTCGATCTTGGCACCAATCTCCACACTTTTTTGCACTCGAAGTTGTTGAGTTCTTCATGCATGGCATTGAGCCAATCCGGATCTTCGAGCGCCTCATAGACCTTGTGGGGTTCGACACAGGAGACAAATGCGTGATGTTCACAATAGTTTGCTAATTGTCTACGAGTGCTTACCCCCTTTCTTAAGCTTCCAAGCACATTCGTCATGAGATGATCCTTGGTGGAGAGCTTGGAAGCAACCTTGGCGGCACGACGCTCCAATTCCTCCTCGGGGTGAGACGAGGAGTGGTCACTTGATCATCTTGAGCGTCGTATTGAGCTTGTTCTTGTTCTTGAACTTGCTCGGAGGAGAGAACTTGACCTTGGGCATCACTTGGTGTGTCAACACCGTCTTGAGCATGATCTTGCCCTTGGTCTTGTTCTTGAGGATGAGGGCCTTCACGTTGTTCTTCGGAAGCGTGTGGGCCTTGGGTTGGTGATGGCTCCACTTGAGTGGAGCATTGTCCTTCTCCTTTGGCCACAAGGGGTTCCTCAATGGGTAGGATAAAACCAACACCCATTCTTCTTATGGCTTGAGGAGGAATTTCATCACCTACATCACAAGTGCCACTTTGCTCCACTTGGGAGCCGTTATTCTCATCAAACTCCACGTTACACGTCTCCTCAATAAGTCCTGTGGATTTATTGAGGACACGGTAAGCATGAGAGTTTGTAGCATAACCAACAAATATGCCCTCATAAGCTCTAGCCTCAAATTTAGACAACTGAACACCTTTCTTGAGAATGAAACACTTACACCCGAACACCCGAAAGTACTTGAGGTTGGGCTTGTTACCAGTGAGAATCTCATATGGAGTCTTGTTCAAGCCCTTGCGGAGGTAGAGCCGATTGGATGCATGACACGCGGTGTTGATGGCTTCGGCCCAAAAGTTGTATGGAGACTTGAACTCCGCCATCATGGTCCTTGCCGCATCCATCAACGTCCGGTTCTTCCTCTCCGCAACACCGTTTTGTTGAGGGGTGTAAGGTGCGGAATATTGATGCTTGATCCCCTCATCACTAAGAAACTCATCCAAGGTGTAGTTCTTGAACTTGGTGCCGTTGTCACTTCTTATTGTCAAGATCTTTGCATTGTGTTGACGTTGTGCTTCATTTGCAAAGTCAATGACGGTTTGTTGGGTCTCGCTCTTCCTATTGAAGAAATACACCCAAGTGTATCTTGAGTAGTCATCCACAATCACCAAGCAATACTTCCTACCCCCAAGACTATCGAAGGATGGAGGCCCAAAGAGATCCAAGTGAAGGAGCTCCAAAGGCCTCTTCGAGTAAATGATAGTCGTGGGAGGGTGCGCCTTCTCATGTAGATTTCCTTTGATACAAGCACTGCAAGCATGATCTTTAGCAAAACTAACATTCGTTAGTCCATGGACATGGTCCCCCTTGAGAAGACTTTGCAAAGATCTCATATTGACATGGGCTAAACGGCGATGCCAAAGCCATCCCACATCAACTTTAGCCATTAGGCATGTAGCGGTCTTAGTGGGTCGCTCCGAGAAGTTAATCACATATAGACCATTCTCGACATGCCCAACAAAGGCTACTTTAAGAGTCACCCCACTCGACATTGGTGGGCATAGATGGAATCTTGTGCACGTCCACCACCAAGTTCTTGCTTCCGGTCATATGATTTGTAGCTCCGCTATCGAGCAATCACGATTCCCCACCGGAAGCAAACACCTACAAGAGATCAATGCTTGGTTTTAGGTACCCATTTTGTAATGGGTCCTTTAATGTTAGTAACAAGGGTCTTTGGAACCCAAATAGACCAATCAATGTACTCATGAGGAGAACCAACAAATTTGGCATAGACATGCCCATCACTAGCACGACATAACACATAAGAAGGATTAAAGTAGTCGGCTTTGATGGAAGGGGTGGCATTGCCCTTTTTGACACCGCCACCCTTCACATTGTTCTTCTTCTCCTTGAAAGCACTCTCTCCCTCCTTCACAAAGGTTTGCATGAGAGGAGGAGGTCGTTTGGCCTTGTCATTCTTCTTCTTGTTCTTGGACTCGGGCACGTACCCAATCCCTTCCTTGGCCACAACTCCCTTTTGGTTGGTCAAGAGGTCGTTGAGGTTCTTCTTGCCTTGTATGCAAGACGAAAGACCTTTCTCAAGTTGCACCTTTAGCTTAGCGTTCTCCTCAACAAGATGCACATGCTCACAACACGGATTAGTAGCATTTGCATTCTCAATTAACATCATATGAGGAAAAGTGGCTCTTTCCTTGGTTAGCTTTACTTGAAGTTGATCATGAGACTCTTTGAGGCTAGCATGAGCACCCTTCAAGACTTTGTGAGCCTTGTCAAGTAGATCAAACTCCTCTTAGAGTCTAGCAAGATCAACCTCAAGTTCGGCCTTTTCGGAGTTTATCACACGAGAAACAATGAGAACATGATCAAAATCTTTCTTTAACTTAGCATGATCAACGTTGTGTGACTCCTCAAGAGCCAAACAAAGACCACGCTCTTCCTCAAGAGCATTGGAAAGATCCGAGATCTCATCGGCATAGCCATGACTATGCCCTTCCATCTTAGAGATGTTATCTTCATGAGCCTCGATCATGTCGTTGGCTTCACCAAGTTGTTCCAAGAGAGCAACAAAGTGCTTCTTGGATTTACCCTTAAGTTTGCCCATAAAGGCCTCAAACTCATTCACCTCCACATTAGCTCCCTCATGATCATCAATGCTATCCGTCGAAGAAGGATGATTAATGATGGTAGTTTTGATGTTGGAGGTTACCTTGTTGGTGGCTTTAGCCATGAGGCACTTGGCGGTGATGCTCTCATTGGGTGAGTCGAAGAGAGACACCCGTGGAGTCGTCGCAATGTCAACTGAGGCCATGGCAACCGACTCACCATCTTCATCATCCTCATTGTACTCTTCTTGTACCACCAATGCCTTGGGAGGAGTCTTCTTGGTGAAGTTGCTCTTGTTGGGGAACGACTTGGCCGTGTCCTTTCGGATGAGCTTGCCACCATTGTCTTCCCTCTTCTCATACGGGCACTCCGCAACAAAATGACTCACATTGCCACAATTGTAGCAAGTCCTTACACGTTTCTTGCTCTTCGTGCCACTTGGGTTGTTTTTGCTAAATTTTGGCCTTGAGTTTTTCTTTCTCCAAAATTGCCTTGAAGCAAGTGCCATGTGTTCATGATATGCATACTTTGTATCTTCGGGGTTGCTCTCCTCTTCTTCCTCTTCTTCTTCTTCAACGCAGACCTTGGCCATCAATGCAAGGTTGGGCTTCTTTGCGCTTTGAGAACGAAGCACCGCATTGTCGGTGGTCTTGTCCAAAATGTTCATGGCCACAGACTCATCCAACAATTCGCTTGAGGTCAAAGTGTGGAAGTTCGGCCTTTGACGAATGACAGAGGACATGGCCTTGTGGTAGGGCATCATTGCCTTGAGGAATTTGCGCTTGATCCAATTGTCATCCATGTCCTTGCTCCCGTGATCTTGGAGTGAGACCGTGAGTTTGGTTACTCTCCGATAAAGCTCAAGAGGTTCTTCATCTTCCTTCATTGCAAACTCATCGGCCTCATCTTGCACCGCTTCATAGTTTGAGCTTTGAATGCTTGCGCTTCCTCGGTAGAGCGAGACAACACAAAGCCATGCGCCTTTGGCCAAGGAGAAGGGCCGAAGATGAGGTAGATCTTCGGGTGGAATTGCATCTTGAATGATGAAGAGAGCATTCCCATTGAATTGATTATCCGCGGCTTCTCAAGGAGTGAAGTTGCTTGGATCATGCGGATGGAAACCTTCTTCAATGATTCTCCAAAGATTAGTGTTCACATGATTTAAATGATGTTTAAAGCGGTAAACCCAAGAATCTAAGTCCTCATTTTTCACAATCTTAGGGGGAGGACCGGCATGATTCAAATGAGTGGAAGGAACCGGTCCACCATAAACAAGTGGTGGTTCCACATGAGCAAAGATGCCGGTGCCATTCTTACCACTAGAAGAAGGAGCCTTTTCACTACTAGGTTCCCCCTTATAGGAGGTAGCATCCGTCACCTTGTCAGTGGGATTACCCACTTTCAACGGTGCGGTGGATAGTTTAAGCCCTTCAAGGAATTGAGTAAACATGCTTTCAACCTCGGTCGTCATGGAGGTTTTCAATGTCTCCAAGGCCACATTGAACTCCTCACGAGAGACCGAGGTTTCCCCATCGCCCGTAGACGAGATCGGATTCACACCAGAGTGTTCCTCCACAGTGTCTACGGTATCAACCATACTCTTCGGACGGTAAAGTCCTTAATAAAGAGACGAGGCTCTGATACCAATTGAAAGGATCGATAAGGTTGACTAGAGGGGGGTGAATAGGAAACTAACAATTTTTAACTTTTCTTTACCAAATTAAATTTTGCATCAAAGTAGGTTGTCTAGATGTGCAACTAGGTGAGCAACCTATATGATGCAATAACAACGAACAAACAAGCAAGCAAGAGAAGTAACACTAAAGAGCTTGCACAAGTAAAGGTAAGAAATAACCAAGAGTGGATCCGGTGAGGACAAGGATGTGTTACCGAAGTTCCTTCCTTTTGAGGGGAAGTACGTCTCCGTTAGAGCAGTGTGGAGGCACAATACTCCCCAAGAAGCCACTAGGGCCACCGTATTCTCCTCACGCCCTCACACAATGCGAGATGTCATGATTCCACTATTGGTGCCCTTGAAGGCGGCGACTGGACCTTTACAAACAAGGTTGGGTAAATCTCCACAACTTAATCGAAGGCTCCCAACAATACCACGAAGCTTCACCACAATGGACTATGGCTCCATGGTGACCTCAATCGTCTAGGGTGCTCAAACACCCAAGAGTAATAAGATCCGCTAGTGATAGGTGGGGGAATCGAAAATCTCTTGGTGGAAGTGTAGATCGGGGCCTTCTCAACCACTCCCGAGAAAATCAACAAGTTTGATTGGCTAGAGAGATAGATCAGGCAAAAATGGAGCTTGGAGCATTAATGGAGCTTGAGAGGAAAGAGATAGGTCAACGGGGAAGAAGGGGACCCCCTTTTATAGTGGGGGCAACAATCCAACCGTTGCCCCACTAAACAGCCCCGCAGAGGGCGGTAGTACCGCTTGGGTTGGCGGTACTACCGTTGAGCCAGCGGTACTGCCGATCCACCTAGCGGTACTGCCACGCAAAGGAGAGAGGCAGGGACCTGGACCAGCCGTACTACCGCGGTGGTAGGGGCGGAACTACCGCTGAGAAGCGGTACTACCGCCTCTATTGCCGCAACTAGTGCCGCAAAACCCGACATGAGAAAAAGAGCCCTCGAGTCGAGGCGGTAGGAACCTAACAAGCCAGCGGTAGTACAGCTGCGGAGTCACCGGCGGTACTACCGTTGTGGAGCGGTACTGCCGCTTGTGACCCCTCAGCGGTACTACCACTGGGACCCAGACAAGACACACAAGTAGAGAAAAGATCTCTCCATCGAAGCGGAAGGGCTCGGAGGGTGAGAAGCGGATGTGTACGTGTTGATTCCACCCAAGCAATACCACAGCGGAACCCCTCTTGATAGTACGGTGCCCTCTACGCAACTAGTCCACCGAAAGAGAAATGAAAGAGCTACACCGTCTTGAATGACACTCCGAGGGGAAGAAATCGTCTCGTGCCAAGGATGAATCTCTGAAATGCTCAAAGCACATGATTAGTCCGCAAACACGTTGTCATCAATCACCAAAACCACATCGAGAGAGATATGCCTCAACACTTAGGATTTTTAGGATCATGAAACTGATACGTCTCCAACGTATCTATAATTTTTGATTGCTCCATGATATATTATCTACTGTTTTGAATGTTTATATGGGCTTTATTATACACTTTTATATCATTTTTTGGGACTAACCTATTAACCCAGAGCCCAGTGCCAGTTTCTGTTTTTACCTTGTTTTAGGGTTTCGAAGAAAAGGAAAATCAAACGGACTCCAATTGACCTAAAACTTCACGGAACTCATTTTTCGAAGGAAAGAAGCCCAGAAGACTTGGAGTGCACGTCAGGGGATCTGCGAGGAGGTCACGAGGCAGGGGGCGTGCCCTCCACCCTCGTGAGCCCCTCGTGGCCCCCTGACGTACTTCTTCCGCCTATATATCTCCATATACCCTAAAAACATCTGTGAGCACAATAGATCGGGAGTTCTGCCGCCAGAAGCCTCCGTAGCCACCAAAAGCCAATCTAGACCCGTTCCGGCACCCTGACGGAGGGGCCAATCCTTCTCCGGTGGCTATCTTCATCATCCCGGTGCTCTCCATGACGAGGAGGGAGTAGTTCTCCCTCAGGGCTGAGGGTATGTACCAGTAGCTATGTGTTTGATCTTTCTCTCTCGTGTTCTTGAGATGATACGATCTTGATGTATCGCGAGCTTTGCTATTATATTTGGATCCTATGATGTTTCTTCCCCCCTCTACTCTCTTGTAATGAATTGAGTTTCCCCTTTGGAGTTATCTTATCAGATTGAGTCTTTAAAGATTTGAGAACACTTGATGTATGTCTTGCCGTGGATATCTGTGGTGACAATGGGATATCACGTGATTCACTTGATGTATGTTTTGGTGATCAACTTGCGGGTTCCACCCATGAACCTATGCATAGGGGTTGGCACACATTTTCATTGTGATTCTCCGGTAGAAACTTTGGGGCACTCTTTGAGGTACTTTGTGTTGGTTGAATAGATGAATCTGAGATTGTGTGATGCATATCGTATAATCATACCCACGGATACTTGAGGTGACATTGGAGTATCTAGGTGACATTAGGGTTTTGGTTGATTTGTGTCTTAAGGTGTTATTCTAGTACGAACTCTAGGGTTGTTTGTGACACCTATAGGAATAGCCCAATGGATTGATTAGAAAGAATAACTTTGAGGTTGTTTCGTACCCTACCATAATCTCTTCGTTCGTTCTCCGCTATTAGTGACTTTGGAGTGACTCTTTGTTGCATGTTGAGGGATAGTTATGTGATCCAATTATGGTAGTATTGTTGAGGGAACTTACACTAGCGAAAGTATGAACCCTAGGCCTTGTTTACTATCATTGCAATACCGTTTACGCTCACGTTTATCATTAGTTACCTTGCTGTTTTTATAATTTCAGATTACAAATACCTTTATCTACTATGCATATTGCACTTGTATCACCATCTCTTCCCCGAACTAGTGCACCTATACAATTTACCATTGTATTGGGTGTGTTGGGGACACAAGAGACTCTTTGTTATTTGGTTGCAGTGTTGCTTGAGACATACCATCTTCATCCTACGCCTCCTACGGATTGATAAACCTTAAGTCATCCACTTGAGGGAAACTTGCTACTGTCCTACAAACCTCTGCACTTGGAGGCCCAACAACGTCTACAAGAAGAAGGTTGTGTAGTAGACATCAAGCTCTTTTCTGGCGCCGTTGCCGGGGAGGTTAGCGCTTGAAGGTATATCTTTAGATCTTGCAATCGAGTCTTTTAGTTTCTTGTTTTAGCACTAGTCTAGTTTATACAAAAAAATTACAAAAATATATATATGGAATTAAGTTTGTCTCATACACTTCACCTTTTTAATATCTTTAGTGTGTATGATGGAAAGGATAATTGTGCTCAAGTACTAGAAGAAGAATGCATTAAAATGTTTGGCACTAAATATTTGAGTGATGAGCATGATTGCAATGTTGTTAGTATGAATTCCTTGAATATCTATGATGCTAATTATATGCAAAGCCACAAGCTTGGGGAAGCTATGTTTGATGAAGATGATATTTTTTGTCCCCCATGTTTTCATGAGCAAATTTATTATGATGAAAGCATGCCTCCTATCTATGATGATTATTGTGATAACATGTATGCTTTAAAGAATAATAATAACAATGAACCTTGTCATCTTGATCTTAATTTTCAATCCCATGATAGTTACTTTGTTGAGTTTGCTCCCACTATTATTCATGAGAAGAATTTTGCTTATGTGGAGAGTAGTAAATTTGCTATGCTTGTAGATCATGAAAAGAATGCTTTAGGTGATGGTTATATTGTTGAATCCATTCATGATGCTACTGAAAATTATTATGAGGGAGGAACTTATGCTTGTAGGAATTGCAATAATATCAAGTTTCCTCTCTATGTGCTTAAAGTTTTGAAGTTATGCTTGTTTTACCTTCCTATGCAAGTTGATTATTGTTCCCATAAGTTGTTTGCTCACAAAATCCCTATGCATAGGAAGTGGGTGAGACTTAAATGTGCTAGTTATATTCTTCATGATGCTTTCTTTATGTTTCAATTCTTATCTTTTATGTGAGCATCATTGAAATCAGCATGCCTAGCTAGGGGCGTTAAACGATAGCGCTTGTTGGGAGACAACCCAACTTTATTTTTGTTCCTTGCTTTTTGCTCCTGTTTAGTAATAAATAATTTATCTAGCCTCTGTTATGATTTAGTTTTTATGTTTTAGTTAGTGTTTGTGCCAAGTAGAACCGTTGGGAAGACTTGGGGAAAGTCTTGTTGATCGTGCTGTAAAAAACAGAAACTTTAGCGCTCACGAGAATTGCTGCCATTTTTAATTGGAGAGTGCTATTTAGTTAATTCTATTTGCAGATGATTACTATATAAATTCCTCACGTCCAGAAATTTATTTTAGAGTTTTTGGGGTTCCAGATCTTGCGCTAACTACAGATTACTACAGACTGTTCTGTTTTTGACAGATTCTGTTTGCGTGTGTTGTGTGCTTATTTTGATGAATCTATGGCTAGTAAATTTGTTTATAAACCATAGAGAAGTTGGAATACAGCAGGTTTAACACAAATATAAATAAAGAATGAGTTCATTACAGTACCTTGAAGTGGTGATTTATTTTCTTATACTAACGGAGCTTACGAGTTTTCTGTTAAGTTTTGTGTTGTGAAGTTTTCAAGTTTTGGGTAAGGATTTGATGGACTATGGAATAAGGAGTGGCAAGGGCCTAAGCTTGGGGATGCCCAAGGCACCCCAAGGTAATATTCAAGGATAGCCAAGAGCCTAAGCTTGGGGATGCCTCGGAAGGCATCCCCTCTTTCGTCTTCGTTCATCGGGAACTTTACTTGGAGCTATATTTTTATTCGCCATATGATATGGATGAAGATACCCAGGGCAGCGAGATGCCAAACCCCAATCAGTGTCACATGGATGTTGAATCTAACATCGGGGCAGAGGTGTCAAGCTACCAATGGAACACCGGAAAGCCGAAACGCCCACTTGAAAACCAAGACGTCCATGCAGATGACGACGATCTTGATATGCCAGATTTTTCTGCTATGATTGCAGATTTCGAGGGCCCAGAAAAGGATATGATTGGGTACAAGGATCTGCCAACCATTGATGCGGACTCCAAGAAAGAATTGTATCTAGGTCGCAAAAAGAAATATTCCGGGTTGAGTGCCGCCCTGGCGCTTCTCAGATTTAAAGCAGCAAACGGTCTATCAAACAAGGGCTTCACAGAGATCTTAGGTATTTTCAAAGATATTCTTCCGGAAGATAATGTGCTCCCCAGAAGAACGAATGAAACGAAGAAAATTGTTTGCCCATTGGAACTTGAAGTAAAGAAGATACACGCTTGTGTGAATGATTCTATATTGTACCGTGGTGAGTACAAAGATTTCTGTGCATGTCCCACATGCAAGCATGCACGATACAAAGCGCAGGAGAGCAAAGGACAAGTACAAATTGGACAACGAGATCAAGACAGGAATCCCGTTCAAGGTTGTTTGGTACTTGCCTTTAATTTCAAGGTTGAGGCGTTTGTTTGCAAACCCTAGAGAGGCAAAGAGGTTGCGGTGGCATCATGATGAGAGAATTGCGGATAGTTTTATGAGGCACCCGAAAGATGGGGCTCAGTGAGAATTAATCAACAACAAGTTTGAAAATTTTGCCAAGGATCCTAGAAGTATAAGGCTCGGGGAGTGTACTGACGAGATGAATCCTTTTGGCGATATGAGCACCAATGACAGCACATGTCCGGTGCTTCTGTGCATGAATCCTTTTGGCGATATGAGCACCAATGACAGCACATGGCCGGTGCTTCTGTGCATATATAACCTAGCTCCTTGGTTGTGTATGTAGAAAAAATACATTATGATGTCAATGATTATCCAAGGCCCGAAGCAACCTGGAAATGACATCGACATTTACTTTCAGCTACTGGTACAAGAACTGCTGACATTGTGGATAGATGCGCCTGCTGTAAAATGTTATGATGCTTACAAAAAGAACATTTTCGATCTACATGCGATGCTGGTGCACACCATTCAAGATATGCCGACATTAGGCAACACATCGGGGCAAAAAACTAAGGGAGATGTAGGGTGTGTCACATGCATGGATAGGACAGCTAGCAGAAGACTTCCCAACTCGCGCAAAACAGTGTATTTGCGTCATCGTAGGTTCTTGCGGGTGAATCACCCATACCGAAAAATGAAAGCTGAATTTGATGGTACGACAGAGGCAGTGTGGCCCCAAGACCCTATGACGGGGAGGTGGTCCACAACATGGCTAAAAAATTAATGTTGTGCTTGGCAAGAACCACCCTTTGTCGGTGAAACTAACACCCAAGGATCAAGTGTTTAAGAAGAAATCGATGTTCTGGAAATTACCTTACTAGGAGATTCTACGTGTATGTCACTTCATCGATGTCATGCACGTAGAGAAGCACGTACATGAAAGCATCCTTGGTACTCTGCTCAAGATTAAAAGTAAAAGAAAGGATGGTGACGGTTCATGGCTTGATATGCTTGCTGATCAATCACAATGCAAGAGTGAAGCAGAAGATGATGACAAATTCATCAAAGCTCGCCAGAGTAACAATTTCAGTACAAAAGAAGCAACGCAGTTCTCCACCTATTTGTTGTCAGTTAAGAAACTCTCTTCCTACAGCGCAAACATCAGAAGTCTTGTGGATGTGAGCTCAGGTAAAATGAAGTTGGGACACATGAAGTCACATGATTGCCATGTAATGTTGACACAAATCCTCCTGGTTGCCATCAGGAATCTGATGGACAAAGATATAACAAACACACTCATTGACCTCTGTGATTTCTTCAACAAACTATGGCAGAAAGTTGTAGATCCTGAAGAGTTGGATAGTATGCAAGATGATATTGCAAGAACATTGTCCAACCTAGAGATGTTTTTCCCACCGTCATTCTTTGATGTCATGGTCCATCTCACTGTGCACCTTGTCGACGAGATAAAGTATTGTGGTCATGTGTTTCTTTGCAACATGTATCCGTTCGAGCGGTTCATGGGAACACTGTAGCGCATTTGTCGGAACTGAAACCATCCAGAGGCAAGCATCCTACAAGGTTATACCGCGGAGGAGGTGGTTGAGTTTTGCATCGAATACATGAAACAAAGACCTATAAGTTTTCCCCTCTCTTGCCACGAGGGAAGGCTGAAAGGTAAGCCGATCCTTGCTCGCACGCAAATGGCTGCACCCGGAGAATTGGCAGAGAAAGCCCAGTTGACGGTACTACTTAACAGCCCAGTTCTCATCGCTTATGCCGAAGAACACTTGGCCAAGATACGCCAAAGCTTCTAACCAATAGTGCCTGATAACCCACAAGTATAGGGGATCGCAATAGTTTTTGAGGGTAGAGTATTCAACCCAAATCTATTGATTCGACACAAGGGGAGCCAAAGAATATTCTTAAGTATTAGCAGCTGAGTTGTCAATTCAACCACACCTAGAAACTTAATATCTGCAGCAAAGTATTTAGTAGCAAAGTAATATGTTAGTAGTGGTAACAGTGGTAAAAGTAACGGTAGAAATTTTGGTTTTATAGTGATTGTAATAGTAGCAATGGAAAAAGTAAATAAGCGAAGAACAATATATGAAAAGCTCATAGGCAATGGATCAGTAATGGATAATTATGTCAGATGCGATTCCTCATGCAATAGTTATAACATAGGGTGACAGAGTGTTGGGGAACGTAGTAATTTAAAAAAATTCCTACGCACACGCAAGATCATGGTGATGCATAGCAACGAGAGGGGAGAGTGTTGTCCACGTACCCTCGTAGACCGAAAGCGGAAGCGTTAGCACAACGCGGTTGATGTAGTCGTACGTCTTCACGATCTGTCCGATCTAGTACCGAACGCACGGCACCTCCGAGTTCAGCACACGTTCAGCCCGATGACGTCCCTCAGTATGGAGTTTCAAAAGTCCATCAGTATGGAGTTTCTTCATCGCTTTACACCGATATGACCTAAACGACAGTGCCACAAATAAGTTGCACTATCATTATCAACTCTGCATCTTTTGGCTTCAACATTATGAATATGTGTGTCACTACTATCGAGATTCAATAAGAATAGACCACTCTTCATGGGTGCATGACCATAAAAGATATTACTCATATAAATAGAACAACCATTATTCTCTGATTTAAATGAATAACCGTCTCGCATCAAACAAGATCCAGATATAATGTTCATGCTCAACGCTGGCACCAAATAACAATTATTTAGGTCTAATGCTAATCCCGAAGGTAGATGTAGAGGTAGCGTGCCAACCGCGATCACATCGACTTTGGAACCATTTCCCACGCGCATCGTCACCTCGTCCTTAGCCAATCTTCGCTTAATTTGTAGCCCCTGTTTCGAGTTGCAAATATTAGCAACAAAACCAGTATCAAATACCCAGGTGCTACTGCGAGCATTAGTAAGGTACACATCAATAACATGTATATCACATATACCTTTTTTCACCTTGCCATCCTTCTTATCCGCCAAATACTTGGGGCAGTTCCACTTCCAGTGACCAGTCTGCTTGCAGTAGAAGCACTCAGTTTTAGTCTTAGGTCCAGACTTGGGTTTCTTCTCTTCAGCAGCAACTTGCTTGCTGTTCTTCTCGAAGTTCCCCTTCTTCTTCCTTTTGCCCTTTTTCTTGAAACTAGTAGTCTTGTTGACCATCAACACTTGACGCTCCTTCTTGATTTCTACCTCCGCAGCCTTTAGCATTACGAAGAGCTCGGGAATTGTTTTATTCATCCCTTGCATATTATAGTTCATCATGAAGCTCTTGTAGCTTGGTGGCAGTGATTGAAGAACTCTGTCAATGACACTATCAACCGGAAGATTAACTCCCAACTGAGTCAAGTGATTATGGTACCCAAACATTCTCAGTATATGTTCACTGACAGAACTATTCTCCTCCATCTTGCATCTATAGAACTTATTGGAGACTTCATATCTCTCAATCCGGGAATTTGCTTGAAATATTAACTTCAACTCCTGGAACATCTCATATGCTCCATGACGTTCAAAACATCGTTGAAGTCCCAGTTCTAAGCCGTAAAGCATGGCACACTGAACTATCGAGTAGTCATCAGCTTTGCTCTGCCAGACGTTCTTAGCGTCGTTAGTTGCATCAGCAGCAGACCTGGTACTCAGCGGTGCTTCCAGGACGTAATTCTTCTATGCAGCAATGAGGATAATCTTCAAGTTACGGACCCAATCCGTATAATTGCTACCATCATCTTTCAACTTTGCTTTCTCAAGGAACACATTAAATTCAACGGAACAACAGCACGGGCCATCTATCTACAATCAACATAGACAAGCAAGATACTATCAGGTACTAAGTTCATGATAAATTTAAGTTCAATTAATCATATTACTTAAGAACTCCCACTTAGATAGACCTCCCTCTAATCCTCTAAGTGATCACGTGATCCAAATCAACTAAACCATGTCCGATCATCACATGAGATGGAGTAGTTTCAATGGTGAACATCACTATGTTGATCATATCTACTATATGATTCACACTCGACCTTTTGGTCTCCGCGTTTCGAGGCCATATCTATTATATGCTAGGCTCGTTAAGTTTAACCTGAGTATTCCGCGTGTGCAACTGTTTTGCACCCGTTGTATTTGAACGTAGAGCCTATCACACCCGATCATCATGTGGTGTCTCAGCACGAAGAACTTTCGCAACGGTGCATACTCAGGGAGAACACTTATACTTTGATAATTTAGTGAGGGATCATCTTATAATGCTACCATCAATCAAAGCAAGATAAGATGCATAAAAGATAAACATCACATGCAATCAATATAAGTGATATGATATGGCCATCATCATCTTGTGCTTGTGATCTCCATCTCCGAAGCACTGTCATGATCACCATCGTCACCAGCGCGACACCTTAATCTCCATCGTAGCATCGTTGTTGTCTCGCCACTATTATGCTTCCACGACTATCGCTACCGCTTAGTGATAAAGTAAAGCATTACAGGGAGATTGTATTGCATACAATAAAGCGACAACCATATGGCTCCTACCAGTTGCCGACAACTCGGTTACAAAAC
Source organism: Triticum monococcum (assembly GCA_034509565.1). Taxonomy (NCBI): domain Eukaryota; kingdom Viridiplantae; phylum Streptophyta; class Magnoliopsida; order Poales; family Poaceae; genus Triticum; species Triticum monococcum. The sequence goes on from CM067843.1 coordinate 486,644,638, forward strand.
ATGATCATCTCATACAATATAGCATCACGTCTTGACCATATCACATCACAACATGCCCTGCAAAAACAAGTTAGACGTCCTCTACTTTGTTGTTGCAAGTTTTACGTGGCTGCTACGGGCTTAGCAAGAACCGTTCTTACCTACGCATCAAAACCACAACAATAGTTTGTCAAGTTGGTGCTGTTTTAACCTTCACAAGGACCGGGTGTAGCCACACTCAGTTCAACTAAAGTTGGAGAAACTGACACCCGCCAGCCACCTATGTGCAAAGCACGTCAGTAGAACCAGTCTCGCGTAAGCGTACGCGTAATGTCGGTTCGGGCCGCTTCATCTAACAATACCGCCGAACCAAAGTATGACATGCTGGTAAGCAGTATGACTTATATCGCCCATAACTCACTTGTGTTCTACTCATGCATATAACATCAACGCATAAAACCTGGCTCGGATGCCACTGTTGGGGAACGTAGTAATTTCAAAAAAATTCCTACGCACACGCAAGATCATGGTGATGCATAGCAACGAGAGCGGAGAGTGTTGTCCACGTACCCTGGTAGACCGAAAGCGGAAGCGTTAGCACAACGCGGTTGATGTAGTCGTATATCTTCACGATCCGACCGATCAAGTACCGAACGCATGGCACCTCCGAGTTCAGCACATGTTCAGCCCGATGACGTCCCTCTAACTTCGATCCAGCCGAGTATTGAGGGAGAGTTTCGTCAGCACGACGGCGTGGTGACGATGTTGATGTTCTACCGACGCAGGGCTTCGCCTAAGCACCGCTACAGTATTATTGAGGTGGACTATGGTGGAGGGGGGCACCGCACACAGCTAAGAGACGATCAACTTGATCAACTTGTGTCTAGAGGTGCCCCCTGCCCCTGTATATAAAGGAGCAAGGGAGGGTGCGGCCGGCCAAGGGGAGAGGCGCGCCAGAGGAGTCCTACTCCCACCGGGAGTAGGATTCCCCCCTTTTCCTAGTTGGATTAGGACTTGGGAGGGGGGAAGAAGGAAAGAGGGGGGCTGGCCCCCTTTGCCCTAAACCAATTCGGTTTGGGCCTTGGGGGGCGCGCCCCACACTTCCCCTGATTCCCTCATTTTCCACTAAGGCCCATGAAGGCCCATTAAGCCCCTAGGGGTTTCCAGTAACCTCCCGGTACTCCGGTAAAATCCCGATTTCACCCGGAACACTTCCGATATCCAAACATAGGCTTCCAATATATCAATCTTTATGTCTCAACCATTTCGGGACTCCTCGTCATGTCCGTGATCACATCCGGGACTCCGAACAACCTTCGGTACATCAAAACATAAAGCTCATAATATAACTATCATCGTAGTGTTAAGCGTGCGGACCCTCCGGGTTCGAGAACTATGTAGACATGACCAAGACACGTCTCCGGTCAATAACCAATAGCGGAACCTGGATGCTCATATTGGCTCCTACATATTCTACGAAGATCTTTATCGGTCAGACCGCATAACAACATACGTTGTTCCCTTTGTCATCGGTATGTTACTTGCCCGAGATTCGATGGTCGGTATCTCAATACCTAGTTGAATCTCGTTACCGGCAAGTCTCTTTACTCGTTCCATAATACATCATCCCACAATTAACTCATTAGTTGTAATGCTTGCAAGGCTTAAGTGATGTGCATTACCGAGAGGTCCCAGAGATACCTCTCCGACAATCGGAGTGACAAATCCTAATCTCGAAATACGCCAACCCAACAAGTACCTTCGGAGGCACCTGTAGAGCACCTTTATAATCACCCAATTACGTTGTGACGTTTGGTAGCACACAAAGTGTTCCTCCGGTAAACGGGAGTTGCATAATCTCAAAGTCATAGGAACGTGTATAAGTCATGAAGAAAGCAATAGCAACATACTTAAACGATCGTGTGCTAAGCTAACAGAATGGGTCATGTCAATCACATCATTCTCCTAATGATGTGATCCCGTTAATCAAATGACAACCCATGTCAATGGCTAGGAAACTTAACCATCTTTGATCAACGAGCTAGTTAAGTAGAGGCATACGAGTGACACTATGTTTGTCTATGTATTCACACATATATTATGTTTCCGGTTAATACAATTCTAGCATGAATAATAAACATTTATCATGATATAAGGAAATAAATGATAACTTTATTATTGCCTCTAGGGCATATTTCCTTCACACAGAATTAGCTCCAGTTCATCAATGTAATGTAGGCATGTATTCCGAATATAGTCATACGTGCTTATGGAAAAGAACTTGCATGACATCTTTTGTCCTACCCTCCCGTGGCAGTGGGGTCCTATTGGAAACTAAGGGATATTAAGGCCTCCTTTTAATAGAGTACCGGACAAAGCATTAACGCATAGTGAATACATGAACTCCTCAAACAACGGTCATCAGTGGTAAGTATCCCAATTATTGTCACTTCGGGGTTAACGGATCATAACACATAATTGGTGACTATCGACTTGCAAGATAGGATCAAGAACTCACATATATTCATGAAAACATAATAGGTTCAGATCTGAAATCATGGCACTCAGGCCCTAGTGACAAGCATTAAGCATAGCAAAGTCATAGCAACATCAATCTCAGAACATACTGGATACTAGGGATCAAACCCTACCAAAACTAACTCGATTACATGATAAATGTCATCCAACCCATCACCGTCTAGCAAGCCTATGATGGAATTACTCACGCACGGCGGTGAGCATCATGAAATTGGTGATGGAGGAAGGTTGATGATGATGATGGCGACGGATTCCCCTCTCCGGAGCCCCGAACGGACTCCAGATCAGCCCTCCCGAGAGAGTTTAGTGCTTGGCGGCAGCTCCGTATCGTAAAACGCGATGAATCCATCTCTCTTTTTTTTCTCCCCGAACACGAATATATGGAGTCAAGATGGGTGTCGGTGGAGCATCAGGGGGCCCGCGAGGCAGGGGGCGCGCCCCCACCCTCGTGGACAGGGTGTGGGGCCCCTGACATGGATCTTTTCACCAGTATTTTTTATATATTTCAAAAATAATCTCCGTTGATTTTTAGGTCATTCCGAGAACTTTTATTTCTGCACAAAAATAACACCATGGCAATTCTGCTGAAAACAGCGTCAGTCCGGGTTAGTTCCATTCAAATCATGCAAGTTAGAGTCCAAAACAAGGGCAAAGTGTTTGGAAAACTAGATACGACGGAGACGTATCGACTCCCCCAAGCTTAAACCTTTGCTTTTCCACAAGCAATTCAGTTGATAAACTGAAAGTGATAAAAAACTTTTACAAACTCTGTTTGCTCTTGTTGTTGCAAATATGTAAAGCAAGCATTCAAGTTTTCAGCAAAGATTATGAACCAACCATATTCACAATAACATTTAGGTCTCATGTTTACTCATATCAATGGCATAATCAACTAGCGAGCAATAATAATAAATCTCGGATGACAACACTTTCTCAAAACAATCATAATATGATATAACAAGATGGTATCTCGCTAGCCCTTTCTGAGACCGCAAAACATAAATGCAGAGCACCTTTAAAGATCAAGGACTGACTAGACATTGTAATTCATGGTAAAAGAGATCCAGTCAAGTCATACTCAATGTAAATTAACAATAATACATGCAAATGACAGCGGTGCTCTCCAACTGGTGCTTTTTAATAAGAGGACGATGACTCAACATAAAAGTAAATAGATAGGCCCTTCGCAGAGGGAAGGAGGGATTTGTAGAGGTGCCAGAGCTTGGTTTTGAAATAGAGGTGAATAATATTTTGAGCGGTATACTTTCATTGTCAACATAACAACCGAGAGATCTCGATATCTTCCATGCTACACACATTATAGGCGGTTCCCAAGCAGAATGGTAAATTTTACACTCCCCCACCACCAACAAGCATCAATCCATGGCTTGCCCGAAACAACGGGAGCCTCCAACTAACAACAATCCTTGGGGAGTTTTATTTGCAATTATTTTGATTTGATTTGAGCATGGGACTGGGCATCCCGGTGACCAGCCATTTTCTAGTGAGTGAGGAGCGGAGTCCACTCCTCTTGAGAATAACCCGCCTAGCATGGAAGATACAGACAGCCCTAGTTGATAAATGAGCTATTCGAGCATACAAAACAGAATGTTTATTTGAAGGTTTAGAGTTTGGCACATATAAATTTACTTGGAACAGCAGGTAGATACCGCATATAGGAAGGTATGGTGGACTCATATGAAATAACTTTGGGGTTTATGGAATTGGATGCACAAGCAGTATTCCCGCTTAGTACAAGTGAAGGCTAGAAAGAGACTGGGAAGCGACCAGCTACAGAGCGACAATAGTCATGAAGCTGCATCAAAATTAATCAACACCGAATGCAAGCATGAGTAGGATATAATTCACCATGAACATAAATATCGTGGAGGCTATGTTGATTTTGTTTCAACTACATGCATGAACATGTACCAAGTCAAGCCACTCGAATCGTTCAAAGGAGGATACCAACCTATCATACCACATCACAACCATTTTAATAGCATGTTGGCACGCAAGGAAAACCATTATAAAATCCTAGAAAATTAAGCATGGCATAAGCAACTATAATCTCTAATTGTCATTGCCAACATGTTTCATTCATAATAGGCTGAATCAGGAACGATGAACTAATCATATTTACAAAAACAAGAGAGGTCGAGTTCATACCGGCTTTTCTCATCTCAATCAGTTCATCATATATCGTCATTATTGCCTTTCACTTGCACGACCGAATAGTGTGGATAATAATAATAGTGCACGTGCATTGGACTAATATGGAATCTGCAAGCATTCAATTCAAGGGAGAAGACAAGATAATATGGGATCTTTGTTAGATCAACAATAATGCATATAAGAGCCACTCAACATTTTCATCATGGTCTTATCCTCTCGACACCCAAGGAAAAGAAAGGAAATAAAACTACTTACACGGGAAAGCTCCCAACAAGCAAAAGAAGAACGACAAATCTTTTGGGGTTTTCTTTTTAATTACTACTACTACAGGCATGGAAAGTAAACTAACTAAAAGCTACAACTATTTTTTTTGTTTTTTATTAAAGTTTTTCAAACACACAAGAAGAAAGCTTAAAAAGAAAATAAACTAGCATGGATGATACAATGAAAAAGTATGAGCACCGACAACTGGCGTGAGTGTGTGAACATGAACATAATGTCGGTGAGAGATACGTACTCCCCCAAGCTTAGGCTTTTGGCCTAAGTTGGTCTATGCCCAAGGATAAAAGTGTCCCTCGCTGGTGTATGGAGGAGTGTCCTCTGGTTGGCGATCTCCTCCGGATCCCACTGATAAACAGACTGGCGATAAGGATCAAGTGGTGGCTCCAGCTCAGGCTCTGCAGCTGACATCTGGCCCTGGTACGCATGAATGGCCTCAGGAAAAATGAGGTATGTGCCTAAAAATATGTTAAACAAAGAGGGTGCAGGCAAGGTAATAATCTCACAATAATTTTTATCAAATATTAATTTGTACTTAAGTATCTTCTTCTTATCCTTAACAATAAACTCATGTGCTACCATACTCTTATAATCAACAACAATAGGAGGCAACAACTTTTCCTCCTTCTCAAAATGCCTGATAGGTATGTTAAAGTGTGCAGCAAGGCGCGAGGCAAAGATACCTCCGAGGAAGGGGAACTTTGTATGGTTCAGATTTAACCGTTTAGCAACAATAGCGCCTAAACTGAAAGTAGTATCACGAAACATGGCATGGCGCAAAATAACAATATCAGGGGCATTAAGGTTTCCACAGTTCCCACGGCCAATTAAACATCTACTAGCAAATATTGCAAAGTAACGCAGAACAGGAAAATGTATGCTAGTGATTCTTGCATCGGAAACCTTCCTAGTTTCCCCTACAGCAATCGTATAAATAAACCCTTCCACATCGTTACGATGTGGTTCCTCTATGCTGCCCGCAAAGGGTATCATACAGACCCGGCAGAAATAAAATATTGACATCTCCTTAAACTCATCACATAAATAAAAATCCACCGAAGGTGGTGATCTTCTAGCATGGAAATGAAAATTTTGCACAAAAATATTGGTGAGTAAGAGAAATTGTTCACGCTGGTCGTGGAGGAAGTCGATGAGGCCTGCATTCTCAGCCAAATAATAAACATCTTCATAAATAATGGCTTCTCTCAAGAACTCATCACAAGGCCATTCACACGGCCGAACCTCCGCAGTACGAGGGAGATTGTACTTGGGCTTCTTGTTCTCCTCACTTTGCTTATCCTTCGAGCTTCGGCTCGATGAGCCCCTCAAAAATATATTCATCTTTTTCTAAAAATTTCTGAAATTTTTAGTAACTTAAAATAAAAGTGAACCAAACTCAACAAGATTGATAGCGACTGCTCCTACACGTGCCTAGAGGCCATATCATGCATTAAAACTACTTTTGACCACATAAATTCGACATGCAAGCTCAAGAACAGGGTCACCTAAGCAGCAAAAATTTGCAATGAATAAAGCACTATAACAAATACTAATTGGACCATTGGAGGAGTCACATACCAAATAACAATCCCCCAAAGTAGTTTTGTGAATGGAGCTTTGAGCAAGGAGATCGAAATGGCAGCAAGATGAGATAGAACATGGGTTTGAGCTGGTGGATGATTTTTTCTGGAGCAAGACGAAGTGTGTGGGTGCAAGGATAAGTGGAGGGGACCCACGTGGGGTCCACGAGGCAGGGGGCGCGCCCAGGGGGTAGCGTGCCCTCCACCCTCGTGGGCACGTGGCTGCTCCCCCTGTTGTGTTCTCAGTGCCTAGAATCCTCAAATATTCTAGAAGAAATCATATTTCATTTTCAGGGCATTTGGAGAACTTTTATTTTCGGGGTATTTTTTATTTCAAGGATAATTCAGAAAACACACAGAAAAATACTATTTTTACTTTATTTAATATAAAAACAGAAAGTAAAAAGAGGGTACAGAAAGTTGTGCTTTCTAACTTCATCCATCTCATGCTCATCAAAAGGAATCCACTAACAAGGTTGATCAGGTCTTGTTAACAAACTCATTTCGAATAACATGAAACCGGAGAAATTTCGAATAACACTAGGTTACCTCAACGGGGATATGCACATCCCCAACAATAAGAATATCATATTTCTTCTTGACAGTAGGAAGAGGAAATTCAAAACCTCCAATAGTAATTGTTGAAATTTTTCCAATAGAATTGATACTGTGGATTTGAGGTTGTTTCCTCAGAAAGTGTACCGTATGCTCATTACCATTAACATGAAAAGTGACATTGCCTTTGTTGCAATCAATAACAGCCCCTGCAGTATTCAAAAAGGGTCTACCAAGGATAATCGAGATACTATCGTCCTCGAGAATATCGAGAATAACAAATTCCGTTAAAATAGTAATGTTTGCAACCAGAACAGACACATCCTCACAAATACCGACAGGGATAGCAGTTGATTTATCAGCCATTTGCAAAGATATTTCAGTAGGTGTCAACTTATTCAAGTCTATGATATAAACAGAGAGGCATAACACTAACACCGGCTCCAAGATCACATAAAGAAGTTTTAACATAGTTTCTTTTAATGGAGCATGCTATAGTTGGTACTCCTGGATCTCCAAGTTTCTTAGGTTTTCCACCCTTAAAAGTATAATTAGCCAGCATGGTGCAAATTTCAGCTTCTGGTATCTTTCTTTTATTTGTAACAATATCCTTCATGTACTTAGCATAAGGATTCATTTTAAGCATATCAGTCGAACGCATACGCAAAAAGATAGGTCTAATCATTTCAGCAAGGCGCTCAAAATCCTCATCATCCTTTTTCTTGGATGGTTTAGGGGGAAAAGGCATGGGTTTCTGAACCCATGGTTCTCTTTCTTTACCGTGCTTCCTAGCAACAAAGTCTCTCTTATCATAACATTGATTCTTTGATTGTGGGTTATCAAGATCAACAGCAGGTTCAATCTCTACATCATTATCATTACTAGGTTGAGCATCAACATGAACATCATCATTAACATTATCACTAGGTTCATGTTCATTACCAGATTGTGTTTCATCATCAGAAATAGAAATATCATTGGGATTCTTAGGTGTGTCAACAACAGGTTCAATAGAAGCATGCAAAGTCCTATCATTTTTCCTTTTCTTCCTCTTAGAAGAACTAGGCGCATCAATATTAATTCTCTGAGAATCTTCTTCCTCAATTCTCTTAGGGTGGCCCTCAGAATACAAAGGTTCCTGAGTCATTTTACCCCCTCTAGTCATAACTTTAACAGCATTATCATTCTTCTTATTATTTAATTCATTGAGCAAATCATTTTGAGCCTTAAGTACTTGTTCTACTTGAGTGGTAACCATATAAGAATGTTTACTAATAAGTTTAAGTTCACCTTTAACTCTAGACATATAATCACTCAAGTGTCCAAGCATATCATCATTGTGTTTCAATTGTCTACCAACATAAGCATTGAAGTTTTCTTGCTTAACAATAAAATTATCAAACTCATCTAAGCATTGGCTAGCAGACTTATAACGAGGAATATCACCTTCATCAAATCTATAAAGAGAATTTACCTTTACTACCTGTGTCGGGTTACCAAGACCATGTATTTCTTCAATAGGTGGTAAATTCTTAACATATTCAACTTTAATACCTTTTTCTTTCATAGATTTCTTTGCCTCTTGCATATCTTCAGGACTGAGAAATAGAATACCCTTTTCTTCGGAGTTGGCTTAGGAGTTGGTTCAGGAAGTGTCCAATTATTTTCATTACTCAACATATTATTTAATAGCAATTCAGCTTGATCAACAGTTCTTTCCCTGAAAACACAACCAGCACAACTATCCAGGTAATCTCTGGAAGCATCGGTTAGTCCATTATAAAAGATATCAAGTATTTCATTTTTCTTAAGAGGATGATCAGGCAAAGCATTAAGTAATTGGAGAAGCCTCCCCCAAGCTTGTGGGAGACTCTCTTCTTCAATTTGCACAAAATTATCTATTTCCCTTACAGTAGCTTGTTTCTTATGAGAGGGGAAATATTTAGCAGAGAAGTAATAAATCATATCCTGGGGACTACGCACACAACCAGGATCAAGAGAATTAAACCATGTTTTAGCATCACCCTTTAATGAGAACGGAAACAACTTAAGGATAAAGTAATAGTGAGTTTTCTCATCATGAGTAAACAGGGTGGCTATATCATTTAATTTAGTAAGATGTGCCACAACAGTTTCAGATTCATAGCCATAGAAAGGATCAGATTCAACCAAAGTAATTAACTCAGGATCGACAGAGAAATCATAATCCTTATCAGTAATAAAGATAGGTGAAGTAGCAAAAGTAGGGTCCTATTTCATTCTAGCATTCAAAGACTTTTTTTAAGCTTAGCTAATAATTTCTTAAGATCAGATCTATCATTGCAAGCTAAGAAGTCTCTAGCAGTTTCTTCATCCATAACATAACCCTCAGGCACAACAGGCGATTCATATCTAGGGGGAGATTCTTCATCATCACTTTCATCAATATTATCAGTTTCAATAATTTCATTCTCTAGAGCCCTAGCAAGTTGTTCATCAAGAAATCCACCTAGTGGCACAGTGGTATCAAGCATAGAAGTAGTTTCATCATAAGCATCATGCATAGCAGAAGTGGCATCATCAATAACATGCGACCTATCAGAATCAATAACATGTGTAGGTGTCGCAAGTTTACTCCAAACAGAAGGTGAATCAAGTGCAGACCTAGATGGCAATTCCTTACCTCCCCTCGTAGTTGAGGGAAAAATCTTGGTTCTTTTATCTTTCAAGTTCTTCATAGTGATCAACTGATAGAGCTATGCTCCTGGCAACGGCGCCAGAAAATAGTCTTGATAACCCACAAGTATACGGGATCACAACCGTTTTCGAGGGTAGAGTATTCAACCCAAATTTATTGATTCGACACAAGGGGAGCCAAATAATATTCTTAAGTATTAGCAGTTGAGTTGTCAATTGAACCACACCTGGAAACTTAATATCTGCAGCAAAGTATTTAGTAGCAAAGTAATATGATAGTAGTGGTAACAGTGGTAAAAGTAACGGTAGCAGTTTTGGTTTTATAATGATTGTAACAGTAGCAATGGAAAAAGTAAATAAGCGAAGAACAATATATGAAAAGCTCGTAGGCAATGGATCAGTGATGGATAATTATGTCGGATGTGATTCCTCATGCAATAGTTATAACATAGGGTGACACAGAACTAGCTCCAGTTCATCAATGTAATGTAGGCATGTATTCCAAATATAGTCATACGTGCTTATGGAAAAGAACTTGCATGACATCTTTTGTCCTACCCTCCCGTGGCAGCGGGGTCCTATTGGAAACTAAGGGATATTAAGGCCTCCTTTTAATAGAGTACCGGACCAAAGCATTAACACATAGTGAATACATGAACTCCTCAAACTACGATCATCATCGGTAAGTATCCCGATTATTGTCACTTCGGGGTTAAGGGATCATAACACATAATAGGTGACTATAGACTTGCAAGATAGGATCAAGAACTCACATATATTCATGAAAACATAATAGGTTCATATCTGAAATCATGGCACTCGGGCCCTAGTGACAAGCATTAAGCATAGCAAAGTCATAACAACATCAATCTCAGAACATAGTGGATACTAGGGATCAAACCCTAACATAACTAACTTGATTACATGGTAAATCTCATCCAACCCATCACCGTCCAGCAAGCTGATGTCTACTACACAACCTTCTTCTTGTAGACGTTGTTGGGCCTCCAAGTGCAGAGGTTTGTAGGACAGTAGCAAATTTCCCTCAAGTGGATGACCTAAGGTTTATCAATCCGTAGGAGGCGTAGGATGAAGATGGTCTCTCTCAAGCAACCCTGCAACCAAATAACAAAGAGTCTCTTGTGTCCCCAACGCACCCAATACAATGGTAAATTGTATAGGTGCACTAGTTCGGCGAAGAGATTGTGATACAAGTGGTATATGGATGGTAGATAATAGTTTTTGTAATAAGAAAATATAAAAACAGCAAGGTAACTAAAGATAAAAGTGAGCATAAACGGTATTGCAATGTGTGGAAATAAGGCCTATGGTTCATAATTTCACCAGTGTAAGTTCCCTCAACAATAATAACATAATTGGATCACAAAACTATCCCTCAAGATGCAACAAAGAGTCACTCCAAAGTCACTAATAGCGGAGAACGAACGAAGAGATTATGGTAGGGTAAGAAACCACCTCAAAGTTATTCTTTCCAATCAATCCGTTGGGCTATTCCTATAAGTGTCACAAAGAACCCTAGAGTTCGTACTAGAATAACACCTTAACACACAAATCAACCAAAACCCTAATGTCACCTAGATACTCCAATGTCACCTCAAGTATCCGTGGGTATGATTATACGCTATGTGTCACACAATCTCAGAATCATCAATTCAACCAACACATAGAACCTAAAAGAGTGCCCCAAAGTTCTACCGGAGAATCATGATGAAAACGTGTGCCAACCCCTATGCATAGGTTCATGGGCAGAACCCGCAAGTTGATCACCAAAACATACATCAAAGGAATCACGTGGTATCCCATTGTCACCACAGATACACATGGCAAGACATACATCAAGTGTTCTCAAATCTTTAAAGACTCAATCCGATAAGATAACTTCAAATGGGAAACTCAATTCATTACAAGAGAGTAGAGGGGGAAGAAACATCATAGGATCCAACTATAATAGCAAAGCTCGCGATACATCAAGATCGTACCACCTCAAGAACACGAGAGAGAGAGAGATCAAACACATAGCTATTGGTACATACCCTCAGCCCCGAGGGAGAACTGCTCCCTCCTCGTCATGGAGAGGACCGGGATGATGAAGATGTTGGGAAACGTAGTAATTTCAAAATTTTCCTACGCACATGCAAGATCATGGTGATGCATAGCAACGAGAGGGGAGAGTGTTGTCTATGTACCCTCGTAGACCGGAAGAGGAAGCGTTAGCACAACGCAGTTGATGTAGTCGTACGTCTTCACGGCCCGACAGATCAAGCACCGAAACTACGGCACCTCCGAGTTCTAGCACACGTTCAACTCGATGACGATCCCCGGACTCTGATCCAACAAAGTGTCGGGGAAGAGTTCCGTCAGCACGACGGCGTGGTGACGATCTTGATGTTCTACCGTCGCAGGGCTTCGCCTAAGCACCGCTACAATATTATCAAGGACTATGGTGGAGGGGGGCACCGCACACGGCTAAGAGAACGATCACGAAGATCAACTTGCGTGTCTAAAGGTGCCCCCTGCCCCCGTATATAAAGGAGCAAGGGGGAGAGGCCAGCCGGCCCTTGGGGCGCGCCAAGGAGGGGGGAGTCCTTCTCCTAGTAGGAGTAGGACTCCCCTTTCCTAGTCCAACTAGGAAGAGAGAAGGGGGAAGGAAAGAGAGGGAGAGGGAGAGGGAAAGAGGGGCCACGCCCCCCTCCCCTAGTCCAATTCAGACTCCCCATGGGAGGGGGCTCGCCACCTCCTGGGCTGCTGGCCTCTCTCTCCCCTCAGGCCCACTAAGGCCCAATACTTCCCTGGCGGGTTCCGGTAACCCTTCCGGCACTCCGGTTTTCTCCGAAATCACCCGAAACACTTCCGTTGTCCGAATATAGTCGTCCAATATATCGATCTTTGTGTCTCGACCATTTTGACACTCCTCGTCATGTCCGTGATCATATCCGGGACTCCGAACAACCTTCGGTACATCAAAATATATAAACTCATAATGAAACTGTCATCGTAACGTTAAGCGTGCGGACCCTACGGGTTCGAGAACAATGTAGACATGACCGAGACACGTCTCCGGTCAATAACCAATAGCGGAACCTGGATGCTCATATTGGCTCCTACATATTCTACGAAGATCTTTATCGGTCAGACCGCATAACAACATACGTTGTTCCCTTTGTCATCGGCATGTTACTTGCACGAGATTCGATCGTTAGTATCTCAATACCTAGTTCGATCTCGTTATCGGCAAGTCTCTTTACTCGTTACGTAATACATCATCTCGCAACTAACTCATTAGTTGCATTGCTTGTAAGGCTTAAGTGATGTGCATTACCGAGTGGGCCCAAAGATACCTCTTCGATAATCGGAGTGACAAATCCTAATCTCGAAATACGCCAACCCAACATGTACCCTTGGAGACACCTGTAGAGCACCTTTATAATCACCCAGTTACGTTGTGACGTTTGATAGCACAAAAAGTGTTCCTCCGGCAAACGGGAGTTGCATAATCTCATAGTCACAGGAACATGTATAAGTCATGAAGAAAGCAATAGCAACATACTAAACGATCGGGTGCTAAGCTAATGAAATGGGTCATGTCAATCACATCATTCTCCTAATGATGTGATCCCGTTAATCAAATGACAACACATGTCTATGGTTAGGAAACATAACCATCTTTTATTAACGAGCTAGTCAAGTAGAGGCATACTAGTGACGTTTAGTTTGTCTATGTATTCACACAAGTATTATGTTTCTGGTTAATACAATTCTAGCAAGAATAATAAACATTTATCATGATATAAGGAAATAAATAATAACTTTATTATTGCCTCTAGGGCATATTTCCTTCAGTCTCCCACTTGCACTAGAGTCAATAATCTAGATTACATAGTAACGATTCTAACACCCATGGAGCCTTAGTGTTGATCATGTTTTGCTCGTGGAAGAGGCTTAGTCAACGGGTCTGCTACATTCAGATCCGTATGTATCTTGCAAATCTCTATGTCTCCCACCTGGACTAGATCCCGGATGGAATTGAAGCGTCTCTTGATGTGCTTGGTTCTCTTGTGAAATATGGATTCCTTTGCCAAGGCAATTGCACTAGTATTGTCACAAAAGATTTTCATTGGACCCGATGCACTAGGTATGACACCTAGATCGGATATGAACTCCTTCATCCAGACTCCTTCGTTTGCTGCTTCTGAAGCAACTATGTACTGCGCTTCACATGTAGATCCCGCCACGACGCTTTGTTTAGAACTGCACCAACTGACAGCTCCACCATTTAATGTAAATACGTATCCGGTTTGCGATTTAGAATCGTCCGGATCAGCGTCAAAGCTTGCATCAATGTAACCATTTACGATGAGCTCTTTGTCACCTCCATATACGAGAAACATATCCTTAGTCCTTTTCAGGTATTTCAGGATGTTCTTGACCGCTGTCCAGTGATCCACTCCTGGATTACTTTGGTACCTCCCTGCTATACTTATAGCAAGACACACATCAGGTCTGGTACACAGCATTGCATACATGATAGAGCCTATGGCTGAAGCATAGGGAACATCTTTCATTTTCTCTCTATCTTCTGTAGTGGTCGGGCATTGAGTCTTACTCAACTTCACACCTTGTAACACAGGCAAGAATCCTTTATTTGCTTGACCCATTTTGAACTTCTTCAAAACTTTGTCAAGGTATGTGCTTTGTGAAAGTCTAATTAAGCATCTTGATCTATCTCTATAGATCTTAATGCCCAATATGTAAGCAGCTTCACCGAGGTCTTTCATTGAAAAACTCTTATTCAAGTATCCCTTTATGCTATCCAGAAATTCTATATCATTTCCGATTAGTAATATGTCATCCACATATAATATCAGAAATGCTATAGAGCTCCCACTCACTTTCTTGTAAATACAGGCTTCTCCAAAAGTTTGTACAAAACCAAATGCTTTGATCACACTATCAAAGCGTTTATTCCAACTCCGAGAGGCTTGCACCAGTCCATAAATGGATCGCTGGAGTTTGCACACTTTGTTAGTTCCCTTTGGATCGACAAAACCTTCCGGCTGCATCATATACAACTCTTCTTCCAGAAATCCATTCAGGAATGCAGTTTTGACATCCATTTGCCAAATTTCATAATCATAAAATGCGGCAATTGCTAACATGATTCAGACAGACTTAAGTATCGCTACGGGTGAGAAGGTCTCATCGTAGTCAATCCCTTGAACTTGTCGAAAACCTTTTTGCGACAAGTCGAGCTTTGTAGACAGTAACATTACCGTCAGCGTCAGTCTTCTTCTTGAAGATCCATTTATTCTCAATTGCTTGCCTATCATTGGGCAAGTCAACCAAAGTCCACAGTTTGTTCTCATACATGGATGCCATCTCAGATTTCATGGCTTCAAGCCATTTTGCGGAATCTGGGCTCACCATCACTTCTTCATAGTTCGCGGGTTCATCATGATCTAGTAGCATGACTTCCAGAACAGGATTACCGTACCACTCTGGTGCGGATCTTACTCTGGTTGATCTACGAGGTTCAGTAGTAACTTGTTCTGAAGTTTCATGATCATCATCATTAACTTCCTCACTAATTGGTGCAGGTGTCACAGAAACCGGTTTTTGTGATGTACTACTTTCCAATAAGGGAGCAGGTACAGTTACCTCATCAAGTTCTACTTTCCTCCCACTCACTTCTTTCAAGAGAAACTCCTTCTCTAGAAAGGATCCATTCTTAGCAACAAATGTCTTGCCTTTGGATCTGTGATAGAAGGTGTACCCAACTGTCTCCTTTGGGTATCCTATGAAGACACATTTCTCCGATTTGGGTTCGAGCTTATCAGGTTGAAGTTTTTTCACATAAGCATCGCAGCCCCAAACTTTTAGAAACGACAACTTTGGTTTCTTGCCAAACCACAGTTCATAAGGCGTCGTCTCAACGGATTTTAATGGTGCCCTATTTAACGTGAATGCGGCCATCTCTAAAGCATAACCCCAAAACGATAGCGGTAAATCTGTAAGAGACATCATAGATCATACCATACCAACTAAAGTACGATTACGATGTTCAGACACACCATTACGCTGTGGTGTTCCGGGTGGCGTGAGTTGCGAAACTATTCTGCATTGTTTCAAATGTAGACCAAACTCGTAACTCAAATATTCTCCTCCACGATCAGATCGTAGAAACTTTATTTTCTTGTTACGATGATTTTCAACTTCACTCTGAAATTCTTTGAACTTTTCAAATGTTTCAGACTTATGTTTCATTAAGTAGATATACCCATATCTGCTTAAATCATCTGTGAAGGTGAGAAAATAACGATATCCGCCACGGGCTTCAACATTCATTGGACCACATACATCTGTATGTATGATTTCCAACAAATCTGCTGCTCTTTCCATAGTACCGGAGAACGGCGTTTTAGTCATCTTACCCATGAGGTACGGTTCGCAAGTACCAAGTGATTCATGATCAAGTGGTTCCAAAAGTCCATCAGTATGGAGTTTCTTCATGCGCTTTACACCGATATGACCTAAACGGCAGTGCCACAAATAAGTCGCACTATCATTATCAACTCTGCATCTTTTGGCTTCAACATTATGAATATGTGTATCACTACTATCGAGATTCATCAAAAATAGACCACTCTTCAAGGGTGCATGACCATAAAAGATATTACTCACATAAATAGAACAACCATTATTCTATGATTTAAATGAATAACCGTCTTGCATCAAACAAGATCCAGATATAATGTTCATGCTTAACGCTGGCACCAAATAGCAATTATTTAGGTCTAATACTAATCCCGATGGTAGATGTAGAGGTAGCCTGCCGACTGCGATCACATCGACTTTGGAACCATTTCCCACGCGCATCGTCACCTCGTCCTTCGCCAGTGTTCGCTTAATCTGTAGTCCCTGTTTCGAGTTGCAAATATTAGCAACAGAACCAATATCAAATACCTAGGTGCTACTATGAGCTCTAGTAAGGTACACATCAATAACATGTATATCACATATACCTTTGTTCACCTTGCCATCCTTCTTATCCGCCAAATACTTGGGGCAGTTCCACTTCCAGTGACCAGTCTGCTTGCAGTAGAAGCACTCAGTTTCAGGCTTAGGTCCAGACTTGGGTTTCTTCTCCTGAGCAGCAACTTACTTGCTATTCTTCTTAAAGTTCCCCTTCTTCTTCCCCTTGCCCTTTTTCTTGAAACTAGTGGTCTTGTTGACCATCAACACTTGATGCTCCTTCTTGATTTCCACCTCCGCAGCTTTTAGCATTGCGAAGAGCTCGGGAATTGTTTTATCCATCCCTTGCATATTATAGTTCATCACGAAGCTCTTTTAGCTAGGTGGAAGTGATTGGAGAATTCTGTCAATGATGCAATCATCCGAAAGATTAACTCCTAGTTGAATCAAGTGATTATTATACCCAGACATTTTGAGTATATGCTCACTGACAGAACTGTTCTCCTCCATCTTGCAGCTATAGAACTTATTGGAGACTTCATATCTCTCAATCCGGGCATGTGCTTGAAATATTAACTTCAACTCCTGGAACATCTCATATGCCCCATGACGTTCAAAACATCGTTGAAGTCCCGGTTCTAAGCCATAAAGCATGGCACATTGAACTATCGAGTAGTCATCAGCTTTGCTCTGCCAGACGTTCTTAACGTAATCAGTTGCATCAGGAGCAGTCCTGGCACCCAGCAGTGCTTCCAGGACGTAATTCTTCTGTGCAGCAATGAGGATAATCCTCAAGTTACGGACCCAGTCCGTGTAATTGCTACCATCATCTTTCAACTTTGCTTTCTCAAGGAACGCATTAAAATTCAACGGAACAACAGCACGGGCCATCTATCTACAATTAAACATAAACAAGAAAGATACTATCAGGTACTAAGTTCATGATAAATTTAAGTTCAATTAATCATATTACTTAAGAACTCCCACTTAGAAAAACATCCCTCTAATCTTCTAAGTGATCACGTGATCCAAATCAACTAAACCATAACCGATCATCACGTGAAATGGAGTAGTTTTCAATGGTGAACATCACTATGTTGATCATATCTACTATATGATTCACGCTCGACCTTTCGGTCTCAGTGTTCTGAGGCCATATCTGCATATGCTAGGCTTGTCAAGTTTAACCTGAGTATTCTGCATGTGCAAAACTGGCTTGCACCCGTTGTAGATGGACGTAGAGCTTATCACACCCGATCATCACGTGGTGTCTAGGCACAACGAACTTTGGCAACGGTGCATACTCAGGGAGAACACTTTTATCTTGAAATTTACTGAGAGATCATCTTATAATGGTACCGTCAATCAAAGCAAGATAAGATGCATAAAAGATAAATATCACATGCAATCAATATAAGTGATATGATATGGCCATCATCATCTTGTGCTTGTGATCACCATCTCCGAAGCATCGTCATGATCACCATCGTCACCGGCGCGACACCTTGATCTCCATCGTAGCATCATTGTCGTCTCACCAATCTTATGCTTCTACAACTATCGCTACCGCTTAGTGATAAAGTAAAGCATTACAGGGCGATTGCATTGCATACAATAAAGCGACAACCATATGGCTCCTGCCAGTTGCCGATAACTCGGTTACAAAACATGATCATCTCATACAATAAAATTTAGCATCATGTCTTGACCATATCACATCACAACATGCCCTGCAGAAACAAGTTAGACGTCATCTACTTTGTTTGTTGCAAGTTTTACGTGGCTGCTACGGGCTTAAGCAAGAACCAATCTTACCTATGCATCAAAACCACAACGGTAGTTTCTCAAGTTGGTGCTGTTTTAACCTTCACAAGGACCGAGCGTAGCCACACTCAGTTAAACTAAAGTTGGAGAAACTGACACCCGCCATCCACCTGTGTGCAAAGCACGTCAGTAGAACCAGTCTCGCGTAAGCGTACGCGTAATGTCGGTCCAGGCCGCTTCATCCAACAATACCGCCGAACCAAAGTATGAGATGCTGGTAAGTACTATGACTTATATCGCCCACAACTCACTTGTGTTCTACTCGTGCATATAACATCAACACATAAAACCTAGGCTCGGATGCCACTGTTGGGAAACGTAGTAATTTCAAAATTTTCCTACGCACACGCAAGATCATGGTGATGCATAGCAACGAGGGGGGAGAGTGTTGTCTACGTACCCTCGTAGACCAGAAGCGGAAGCGTTAGCACAACGCGGTTGATGTAGTCGTACGTCTTCATGGCCCGACCGATCAAGCACCGAAACTACGGCACCTCCGAGTTCTAGCACACGTTCAGCTCGATGACTATCCCCGGACTCCGATCCAGCAAAGTGTCGGGGAAGAGTTCCATCAGCATGACGGCATGGTGACGATCTTGATGTTCTACCGTTGCAGGGCTTCGCCTAAGCACCGCTACAATATTATCGAGGATTATGGTGGACGGGGGCACCCCACACGGCTAAGAGAACGATCACGAAGATCAACTTGTGTGTCTAGAGGTGCCCCCTACCCCCGTATATAAAGGAGCAAGGGGGAGAGGCTGGCCGGCCCTTGGGGCGCGCCAAGGAGGGGGGAGTCCTTCTCCTAGTAGGAGTAGGACTCCCCTTTCCTAGTCCAACTAGGAAGAGAGAAGGGGGAAGGAAAGAGAGGGAGAGGGAGAGGGAAAGAGGGGCCGCGCCCCCCTCCCCTAGTCCAATTCGGACTCCCCATGGGAGGGGGCGCGCCACCTCCTGGGCTGCTTCCCTCTCTCTCCCCTCAGGCCCACTAAGGCCCAATACTTCCCCGGGGGGTTCCGGTAACCCTTCCGGCACTCCGGTTTTCTCCGAAATCACCCGAAACACTTCCGGTGTCCGAATATAGTCGTCCAATATATCGATCTTTGTGTCTCGACCATTTAGAGACTCCTCATCATGTCCGTGATCATATCCGGGACTCCGAACAACCTTCGGTACATCAAACTATATAAACTCATAATGAAACTGTCATCGTAACATTAAGCGTGCGGACCCTACAGGTTCGAGAACAATGTAGACATGACCGAGACACGTCTCCGATCAATAACCAATAGCGGAACCTGGATGCTCATATTGGCTCCTACATATTCTACGAAGATCTTTATTGGTCAGACCGCATAACAACATACGTTGTTCCCTTTTTCATCGGTATGTTACTTGCCCGAGATTTGATCGTCGGTATCTCAATACCTAGTTCAATCTCGTTACCGGCAAGTCTCTTTACTCGTTACGTAATACATCATCCCACAATTAACTCATTAGTTGCATTGCTTGCAAGGCATAAGTGATGTGCATTACCGTGAGGGCCCAGAGATACCTCTCCGACAATCGGAGTGACAAATCCTAATCTCAAAATACGCCAACCCAACATGTACCTTTGGAGACACCTATAGAGCACCTTTATAATCACCCAGTTATGTTGTGATGTTTGGTAGCACACAAAGTGTTCCTCCGGCAAACGGGAGTTGCATAATCTCATAGTCACAGGAACATGTATAAGTCATGAAGAAAGCAATAGCAACATACTAAACGATCGGGTGCTAAGCTAATGGAATGGGTCATGTCAATCACATCATTCTCCTAATGATGTGATCCAGTTAATCAAATGACAACACATGTCTATGGTTAGGAAACATAACCATCTTTGATTAACGAGCTAGTCAAGTAGAGGCATACTAGTGACGTTTAGTTTGTCTATGTATTCACACAAGTATTATGTTTCCGGTTAATACAATTCTAGCATGAATAATAAAAATTTATCATGATATAAGGAAATTAATAATAACTTTATTATTGCCTCTAGGGCATATTTCCTTCAGAAGACGGCCACCGGAGAGGGATTGCCCCCTCCAGCAGGGTGCCGGAACGGGTCTAGATTGGCTTTCGGTGGCCACGGAGGCTTCTGGCGTCGGAACTCCCGATCAATTGTGCTCCCCGATGTTTTTAGGGTATATGGAGATATATAGGCGGAAGAAGTACGTCAGGGGGGACACGAGGGGCCCACGAGGGTGGAGGGCACGCCCAAAGGGGGTGGGTGCGCCCCCTGCCTCGTGGCCTCCTCGTAGGTCCCCTGACGTGCACTCCAAGTCTTTTGGGCTTCTTCTGATCCAAAAATAAGTTCCGTGAAGTTTCAGGTCAATTGGACTCCGTTTGATTTTCCTTTTCTGCGATACTCTAAAACAAGGTAAAAACAGAAACTGGCACTAGGCTCTGGGTTAATAGGTTAGTCCCAAAAATGATATAAAAGTGTATAATAAAGCCCGTAAACATCCAAAACAGAAGATAATATAGCATGGAGAAATCAAAAATTATAGATACGTTGGAGACGTATCACCATCCCCAAGCTTAATTCCTGCTTGTCCTCGAGTAGGTAAATGATAAAAATAGAATTTTTGATGTGGAGTGCTACTTGGCATAATTTTAGTGTAATTCTTCTTAATTGTGGCATGAATATTTAGATCCAAAAGATTCAAGATAAAAGTTTAATATTGACATAGAAATAATAATACTTCAAGCATACTAACTAAGCAATCATGTCTTCTCAAAATAACATGGCCAAATAAAGCTATCCCTACAAAATCATATAGTCTGGCTATGCTCCATCTTCACCACACAAAATATTTAAATCATGCACAACCCCGATGACAAGCCAAGCAATTGTTTCATACTTTTGATGTTCTCAAACTTTTTCAATCTTCACATAATACATGAGCGTGAGCCATGGACATAGCACTACAGGTGGAATAGAAGGGTGGTTGTGGAGAAGACAAAAAGGAGAAGATAGTCTCACATCAACTAGGCGTATCAACGGGCTATGGAGATGCCCATCAATAGATATCAATGTGAGTGAGTAGGGATTGCCATGCAACGGACGCACTAGAGCTATAAGTGTATGAAAGCTCAAAAATAAACTAAGTGGGTGTGCATCCAACTTGCTTGCTCACGAAGACCTAGGGCATTTTGAGGAAGCCCATCATTGGAATATACAAGCCAAGTTCTATAATGAAAGATTCCCACTAGTATATGAAAGTGACAACATAGGAGACTCTCTATCATAAAGATCATGGTGCTACTTTGAAGCACAAGTGTGGTAAAAGGATAGTAGCATTGCCCCTTCTCTCTTTTTCTCTCATTTTTTATTTGGGCCTTCTCTTTTTTTATTTGGGCTTCTTTGACCTCTTTTATTTATTTATTTTCATCCGGAGTCTCATCCCGACTTGTGGGGGAATCATAGTCTACATCATCCTTTCCTCACCGGGACAATGCTCTAATAATGATGATCATCACACTTTTATTTACTTACAACTCAAGAATTACAACTCGATACTTAGGAAAAAATATGACTCTATATGAATGCCTCCGGCGCTGTACCGGGATGTGAAATGACTCATGAGTGACATGTATGAAAGAATTATGAACGGTGGCTTTGCCACAAATACAATGTCAACTACATGATCATGCAAAGCAATATGACAATGATGGAGCGTGTCATAGTAAACGGAACGGTGGAAAGTTGCATGGCAATATATCTCGGAATGGCTATGGAAATGCCATAATAGGTAGGTATGGTGGCTGTTTTGAGGAAGGTATATTGTGGGTTTAAGGTACCGGCGAAAGTTGCGCGGTACTAGAGAGGCTAGCAACGGTGGAAGGGTGAGAGTGCGTATAATCCATGGACTCAACATTAGTCATAAAGAACTCACACACTTATTGCAAAAATCTATTAGTTATGTAAAAAAGTACTATGTGCATGCTCCTAGGGGGGTAGATTGGTAGGAAAAGACCATCGCTCATCCCCGACCGCCACTCATAAGGAAAACAATCAATAAATAAATCATGCTCCGACTGCATCACATAAAGGTTCACCATACGTGCATGCTACGGGAATCACAAACTTTAACACAAGTATCTCTCAAATTCACAACTACTCACTAGCATGACTCTAATATTACCATCTCCATATCTCAAAACAATTATCAAGTATCAAACTTCTCATAGTATTCAACACACTCATTAGAGAATTTTATTATTCTTGAATACCTAGCATATTAGGATTTTAAGCAAATTACCATGCTATTAAGACTCTCAAAATAATCTAAGTGAAGCATGAGAGATTAATAGTTTCTATAAAACAAATCCACCACCGTGCTCTAAAAAGATATAAGTGAAGCACTAGAGCAAATAACAAACTACTCCGAAAGATATAAGTGAAGATCAATGAGTAGTCGAATAATTATGCAACTATGTGAAGACTCTCTAACATTTAAGAATTTCATATCTTGGTATTTTATTCAAACAGCAAGAAAAACAAAATAAAATGACATCTAAGAATAGCAAACATCATGTGAAGAAGCAAAAACTTAGGATCAACCGATACTAACCGATAGTTGTTGAAGAAGAAAGGTGGGATGCCAACCAGGGCATCCCCAAGCTTAGACGCTTGAGACTTCTTAAAATATTATCTTGGGGTGACTTGGGCATCCCCAAGCTTGAGCTTTTGTGTCTCCTTAATTCCTCTCATATCACGGTCTCCCTAAATCTCAAAAGCTTCATCCACACAAAACTCAACAAGGACTCGTGAGATAAGTTAGTATAAACCATTGCAAAAACCTTATCATACTATACTGTAGCAAATAACTAAAATTATTATTAAACATTGCATACTAAATGCCTCTGCATATTTAATAGTCCTATCCTCAAATAGAATCATAAAAGAAGCAAACATATGCAAACAATGCAAACATAACAGCAATCTGCCTAAACAGGACAGTCTGTAAAGAGTGCAGCAAGATCCATACTTCCCTAGCTCCAAAAATTATGAAAGAAAATTCCCACTGTAGTAAATTTATCAGATATTAATATGCAAAAGGTTTCAACATTTTATCACATTCTGACTTTTCTAGGGAATTATTGCAACAGCGGGCAACTTTCTGTTTTCAAACAGCAACATGTGGACTTTTAAAATAGGCATAGTAAAGGCTATCAATGACACTTTGATTGAAATAAAACATGCAAAACATTGTTCTATAACAGAAAGCAAATCTTAACAAAATAAATTGATGCTCCAAGCAAAACACATACCATGTGGTGAATAAAAATATAGCTCCAAGTAAAGTTACTGATGAATGAAGACGAAAGAGGAGATGCCTTCTGGGGCATCCCCAAGCTTAGGCTCTTGGCTATACTTGAATATTACCTTGGGGTGCCTTGGGAATCCCCAATCTCAGGCTCTTGCCACTCCTTTTTCCATAGTCCATCGAATCCTTACCCAAAACTTGAAAACTTCACAATACAAAACTTAACAGAAAACTCGTAAGCTCCGTTAGTATAAGAAAATAAATCACCACTTAAAGGTACTGTGATGAACTCATTCTTTATTATATTTGTGTTAAACCTACTTTATTCCAACTTCTCTATGGTTTATAAAATATTTTACTAGCCATAGATTCATCAAAATAAGTAAACAACACATGAAAAACAGAATCTGTCAAAAACAGAACAGTCTGTAGTAATCTGGATCAAACGTATACTTCTGGAACTCATAAAATTCTCAAATAAATTTATGGACCTGAGTAATTTATCTATTAATCATCTTCAAAAATAATTAACTAAATATCACTCTCCAATAAAAAATGACAGCTAATCTCGTGAGCGCTAAAGTTTCTGTTTTTTACAGCATGATCACAAAGACTTTCCCCAAGTCTTCCCAAAGGTTCTACTTGGCACAAACACTAATTAAAAGCATAAAACCACATCTAAACAGAGGGTAGATGAATTATTTATTACTAGACATGAACAAAAAGTAAGGAACAAAATAAAGTTGGGTTGCCTCCCAACAAGCGTTATCGTTTAACGCCCCTAGCCAGGCATGATGATTTCAATGATGCTCACATAAAGGATAAGAATTGAAACATAAAGAGAGCATCATGAAGAATATGAATAGCACATTTAAGTCTAACATACTTCCTATGCATAGGGATTTTGTGAGCAAACAACTTATGGGAACAAGAATCAACTTGCATAGGAAGGTAAAACAAGCATAACTTTAAGATTTTAAGCACATAGAGAGGAAATTTGATATTATTGCAATTCCTACAAGCATATATTCCTCCCTCGTAATAATTTTCAGTAGCATCATGAATGAATTCAACAATATAACCAGCACCTAAAGCATTCTTTTCATGATCTACAAGCATAGAAATTTTATTACTCTCCACACAAGCAAAATTCTTCTCATTCGGAATAGTGGAAGTATCATAAGAAACTCGAATACTATAAATTTTTTCCACATTAAAAGAGTAATGTTCAGAAAAGGGGTAATCATAATCATGGAAAGCTTTATAAATATAATCATCACTACTTTTTATAGCATATGTTTCATCACAATAATCATCATAAGTAGGAGGCATGCTATCATCTTTATAAATTTGCATATCAAAACTTGGGAGACTAAAAATATCACCTTCATTAAACGTAGCATCCCCAAGATTGGGACAAACATTAATTGCAGCAAATATATTCTCAAAAACATCATCTTCATCAAACATAGCATCCCCAAGCTTGGGCCTTTTCATATCATAAGCATAATCACTCTCATCATTAATAGTATGGATAGCACCAATAGTATAGCAATTGTCATATTCTTCCAAGCAAGTGCCAAAAAGATTTTCAAGATAATAAGAAGTATCATTATCTTCCACAATTATATTTTCATGAGGCACAATAGTAATAGGAGCAGCATTATTTGGGGGACATATCTTTTTACCTCTCTTCCTTTTTCTTTTCTTCTTCTTCTTCACCACGTCCTGTGTGGGTTCAATCCTCTTTTTGGAGCTCCTTATTAATGAGATTGGTTGAATAGGAGGCTCCTCCTCGTTACCTGATTCATCATACGAAATAATAGGAGGATATTGGGAAGTCTCTTCCCTTTCATTAGTATTCTCTTCATCTTCTATTTGTTTTATTTTCTTTATGTAGTTGGCAATAAAAGGATTTTCAATACAATTCACCGCACAATACATATAAATTTTCTCTAGATCAAAATCAAGAAATCTATCAAGATTAAACTTTGGAATACCCTCAGTTATACGTTTCATTTCCTCATACCCCAAAAGAAGACTAAGCTCTTTATGATGCTCAAGGGTAATCAAATTATCACAATTTTTGGATACAATTCGGTCATGAAACAATTTGCATTGGAGATTTAAATGACCATGTTCAATGCAAAGTTCACAAGGGGTGCGAAAAATATTGAATTTTTCAGCACAATCATCAAGACTTTCTTGCAACAGTTTAGTTTCTAAGTACTTATGCCTCTTGTAATATCTATCTTCCCTATTTGGTGTGTACTTACAAACCCAATGCACTCCACAAAAATTGACATGTTTATAGGAGACATTTTCATCATAACTAGTGCAATCATCATTAGTATCATGGATATTCAAAGAATTCGTACTAACAACATTGTAATCATGCTCATCATTCACATATTTTATGCCAAGCATTCTATGTAATTCTTCTTCTAGGATTTGAGCACAATTATCCTTTCCATCATACTCACGAAAGATATTAAAAAGGTGAAGCGTATGAGACAAACTCAATTCCATTTTTTTATAGTTTTCTTTTACAAACTAAACTAGTGATAAAACACGAAATTAAAAGACTTGATTGCAAGATCTAAAGATATACCTTCAAGCGCTAACCTCCCTGGCAACGGTGCCAGAAATGAGCTTGATGTCTACTATACAACCTTCTTCTTGTAGACGTTTTTGGGCCTCCAAGTGCAGAGGTTTGTAGGACAATAGCAAATTTCCCTCAAGTGGATGACCTAAGGTTTATCAATCCGTAGGAGGCGTAGGATGAAGATGGTCTCTCTCAAGCAACCCTGCAACCAAATAACAAAGAGTCTCTCGTGTCCCCAACACACCCAATACAATGGTAAATTGTATAGGAGCACTAGTTCGGTGAAGAGATGGTGATACAAGTGGTATATGGATGGTAGATAATAGTTTTTGTAATATGAAAATATAAAAACAGCAAGGTAACTAATGATAAAAGTGAGCACAAACGATATTGCAATGTGTGGAAATAAGGCCTAGGGTTCATACTTTCACTAGTGTAGGTTCTCTTAACAATAATAACATAATTGGATCACATAACTATCCCTCGACATGCAACAAAGAGTCACTCCAAAGTCACTAATAGCGGAGAACGAACGAAGAGATTATGGTAGGGTACGAAACCACCTCAAAGTTATTCTTTCCAATCAATCCGTTGGGCTATTCCTATAGGTGTCACAAACAGCCCTAGAGTTCGTACTAGAATAACACCTTAAGACACAAATCAACCAAAACCCTAATGTCACCTAGATACTCCAATGTCACCTCAAGTATCCATGGGTATGATTATACGATATGTGTCACACAATCTCAGAATCATCTATTCAACCAACACATAGAACCTCAAAGAGTGCCCCAAAGTTCTACCGGAGAATCACGATGAAAACGTGTGCCAACCCCTATGCATAGGTTCATGGGCGGAACCCGCAAGTTGATCACCAAAACATACATCAAGTGAATCACGTGGTATCCCATTGTCACCACAAATACGCACGGCAAGACATACATCAAGTGTTCTCAAATCTTTAAAGACTCAATCCAATAAGATAACTTCAAAGGGGAAACTCAATTCATTAGAAGAGAGTAGAGGGGGGAAGAAACATCATAGGATCCAACTATAATAGCAAAGCTCGCGATACATCAAGATCGTACCACCTCAAGAACACGAGAGAGAGAGAGAGAGAGAGATCAAACACATAGCTACTGGTACATACCCTCAGCCCCGAGGGAGAACTACTCCCTCCTCGTCATGGAGAGCACCGAGATGATGAAGATGGCCATCGGAGAGGGATTGCCCCCTCCGGTAGGGTGCCGGAACAGGTCTAGATTGGCTTTCGGTGGCTACGGAGGCTTCTGGCATTGGAACTCCCGATCTATTGTGCTCCTCGATGTTTTTAGGGTATATGGAGATATATAGGCGGAAGAAGTACGTCAGGGGGGACACGAGGGGCCCACAAGGGTGGAGGGCGCGCCCAGAGGGAGTGGGCGCGCCCCCTGCCTCATGGCCTCCTTGTAGGTCCCCTGACGTGCACTCCAAGTCTTCTGGGCTTCTTCTGATCCAAAAATAAGTTCCGTGAAGTTTCAGGTCAATTGGACTCCGTTTGATTTTCCTTTTCTGCGATACTCTAAAACAAGGTAAAAACAGAAATTGGCACTGGGCTCTGGGTTAATAGGTTAGTCCCAAAAATGATATAAAAGTGTATAATAAAGCCCATAAACATCCAAAACAAAATATAATATAGCATGGAGCAATCAAAAATTATAGATATGTTGGAGACGTATCACAAGCCTATGATGGAATTACTCACGCACGGCGGTGAGCATCATGAAATTGGTGATGGAGGAAGGTTGATGATGACGATGGCGGCGGATTCCCCTCTCCGGAGCCCCGGACGGACTCCAGATCAACCCTCCCGAGAGAGTTTAGGGCTTGGCGGCGGCTCCATATCGTAAAACGCGATGAATCCTTCTTTCTTATTTTTCTCTCTTCGAACACGAATATATGGAGTCAAGATGGACGTCGGTGGAGCATCAAGGGGCCCACGAGGCAGGGGGCGCGCCCCCACCCTCGTGGACAGGGCGTGGACCCCTGACGTGGATCTTTTCACCAGTATTTTTTATATATTCCAAAAATAATCTCCGTTGATTTTTAGGTCATTCCAAGAACTTTTATTTCTGTACAAAAATAACACCATGGCAATTCCGCTGAAAAGAGCGTCAGTCCGGGTTAGTTCCATTCAAATCATGCAAGTTAGAGTCCAAAACAAGGGCAAAAGTGTTTGGAAAAGTAGATACGACGGAGACGTATAAGTGCCTTCATCAGAAGTGGAGATGAAGGAGCACACTAAGAAGTACGCTGAATGGCTGAAGAATCATTTGGCACAAGGATCCATCTATGACATTGCTACGTGGTTGGCACAAAAGCCATCACCTACGGTGTTGACGTACCAATGGGTACATGTTCTACAGTGAGGAACTTGATAAGAAGACCTCGTATCAGAACAACTCTGTTCAAATAGAATGCATGACTGTAAATGAAGCTAATAAAAGGGTATACTATGGAACCATCAAAGAGATTTGGGAGCTTGACTATGTGAAAGTTAATGTGGCATTATTCAGGTGCGCATGGATCCCTCTTGGTCAGGTAAGGATTGATGAGTACAGGAAGACCTGTGTTAACAGGACAACGATGGCATATCACGCGGACCTATTCATTCTTGCCAGCGATGCTACCCAGATTTTCTTTGTGGAAGACCCCTTGCATGAGAATGGCCATTTAGCGATGCATGGGAAGAGAAGGGTACTGGGTGTCGATGATGTTGGCGATTAGGACGAGTACGATGAATTTGATGAGTTGCCAGCCAAGGGATCGCGCACCAGTGCAACAGAGAAGCGTAAAATCATCAAAAACCCCAAGTTCATTCGGGGTCAACTTAATGATCCCAGTTCCCCCATGTACATGGGAATTAATCCGTAAGACTAGTCTTTTATGCCTACCCAGCAACTTAATTCGTTCAATTTAGAACTGTCGCGTGTACTGAATTTGTGAGTTATGCCTGGTTTTCTGTTGATGTAAGAACCGTTTATATGTTGACCTTGATATGCTGTTAGCTCAGGCAATGAATATGAATTGTTTTTTCTTGTTATTATTATCATTATCATATCATAGAGGTAGCACACTCAATCGATCTCACTACAGTATGTGTGAACAAAAATATGCAATCTGGTTTGCGAATAGCACACGGTTCGTTGATGAAAGCCGTGTGCCGACCAAACCCCGCCACCCCGCCCATGATCTGAGTCGTGCTTTCTGATTGGCCATAACCCAAACCCCACGGATCGTACGTGTGCACCGTTGGATGCTCCCAGATCGAACGGCGATCCTCATCCCTTTCGACAGCACATGCAGTTTCGGTTGTAATTTTATTTTTATGCACAAAATGCACGTTAATCTCAAAAAATGTCTTAAATATAGCTAACGATGCATGAAATGCGCCAGAAAATCAAACCCGTGGTATAATGGTGATTGTGTACCGTGGAAATTTTTATGAGGCCAAACGATGAAGTCATCGGCCACAGGAGTTTGAATTGATACGTCTCCTTTTAGAAAACCATGATCCTCCATGTGAGATGCTCCTGTTTGAAAGGAGCGGTCATCAAAACTTGTGCCAAACTTTACCAAAAAAATTCCACAGGGTCGCAAGAGCACGCCACAGGCACACATTGATTTTGATGATGTCCAAACTCAATCTGAATTTTCTATAATTAAAATACCAACTAGGCCTACGCCAGTGGCCGCACCTCGTGGCCGAAATGTTTAAAACTTCTCCCCACTTCTCGAACAAATGGATGAAAACTCACAAAGCGACGCAGAAATGATCTGTACACCTTTTGCTAGGCTGATAGTAAGGGGGTATCATAGCTAGTATCATGCATGCCAACTAGGCAATTTTGATGAGTTGTCATAGAATTAATTAAATGAAGAAATAGAGGGTTAAGTATCATATCATGAAACCGTATCATAATAAATGTTATGCTACTATGTGTCATGCATGACAATATAAATAAAATACTACATATGATACTAGCTACTCTATGATACTATGCATTAGAGCAAGTAAGTACACAATAGAGTGACATAAGACTAGCGACAATGGGTAGTAACATAGAATGTTACTAGTTTACGTTACTAACTCTATAGTGGGGAGTAACATATGTGTAGTAACATGCAACACTTCATTTATTAGGCTATAGACTCATCTTGCCTTGAGATGTGTGATGTTACTCGGACTAGCCACAATGGGTAGTAACATGACTAGTAACATGCCCATGTGTTACTAGTCTATGTTACTACCTCTATAGTGGGGAGTAACATATATGTGTGGTAACATGCAAGACTTCATTTATTAGGCTATAGACACATCTTGCCTTGATATGTACATGTGATGTTACTCATACTACTAGTAACTAGCTATGTTACTACTTTCCTCTCTTTCTTTGTTTATTGCTTGCCACATCATCTACTTAATTTGTCTAGATATGTGTGATATTACTATCTATGCTACTCCCATTGTGGGTAGTCTCATACTATAGTAAGACTATACCCACAGTGGGAGTAACATAGGTAGTAACATCACACATATCCACTTTCCTCCATTTCTTCATTTATTGCTTGCCACATCATCTATTTTATCTAGATATGTGTGATGTTACTACCTATGTTACTCTCACTGTGGGTAGTCTGGCTATAAGGAATAGAATAATATATATGTGCTTATTAGTTAGAGGAAGAGAAGAGAAGCGGGCTCTTGCTTAGTAGAGCCAGCTGCAACACGAGACCCAAGACACTTTGTGAGGAGTAAGGTGGGCCAATTATTGATAAACTAGTACATATATAAAACTTATTATTGTACATGCCCGCTAAGAGGTTGGTTGTATATGACATGGAAACTTCTTATAGCCGACCCTTGGCTGTATTATTAACTATGCATGCTCT
The DNA here is from genome assembly GCA_034509565.1 of Triticum monococcum. Lineage (NCBI taxonomy): Eukaryota > Viridiplantae > Streptophyta > Magnoliopsida > Poales > Poaceae > Triticum > Triticum monococcum. Next base: position 486,676,083 of record CM067843.1, read on the forward strand.
TAGTGAGGTAGCTAGTATATCATAGATGACTAGCTAGCATCAGACTAGCCACAGTGGGAGTAACTTCAGCAGTAACACCGACTACAACTCAGCAAACTTGCTTATGTGGCAATAAGTTAATGAGGAGAGAGATAGTTTCAGTAACTTAGCTAGTTACTATAGCATCACATGTCCCAATGCAATATGAGTCTGTAACCTAAGAAATGAAGCTTTGCATGACACTACACTTATGTTACTACCCACTATGAAGGTAGTAACATATACAGTTTAGGGATATGTGTATGTTACTAGTGTACTACTCTCCATTGTGGCTAGTCTCATACTCCCTCCTTTCCGGTTTAGGCTGGTTGTAATGGTATTATCATAAGCGGTATCATGCATGCCAACTAGACTTTCTGGATGATGTGGCACACAAGAGAGGATGTGGTATCATATCATGATACCGTGTCATATTAAATGTTGTACTACTACTTTGTGTGATGCATGACAATTAGTAAAGCAACCTAAGATGTTAACTTATGATACTATGCATTACGGAAGTAGTATCCTAGCTACACATATATATGCATGCATGGTACTACTAGTATATATATATATATATAATACTCCCCATTACAACCAGCCTTATAGGGCTCAATTCATACATACGGTCATCTATGATATATACTCCCTCCATAAACTAATATAAGAGCGTTTAGGTCACTATTTAGTAATCAAAATGCTCTTATATTAGTTTACAAAGGGAGCTAGTACTACTCTATGATACTATATATGCACTATGAAGGTACGTACGTAGTATCATACACTAGTATTATATGCATGATACTATATATATATAGTATATGATACTCCCCACTATATAAGGCTGGCCATAGTGGCCGACGATGTCATGCACTCGGAAATAGCAAGTATGCTGATGTGGCAAAGAACTAAATATATATAAAGAGGGTTAGAGTAACATATAGTAGGTAGATACCGTATCATGTTAAATGCGATGTTAATTTATGTCATGCATGATAATAAATATGATCTATATGTGATACTATACTCTATGTATTATACTATGCGCTATAATTAATTAAAGGTAGTATCATACACTAGTATCATATGTATTGTATATTCATGATACTAGTATATGACACTCTCCACTATACTATGATTTCTTACCGTGGAAAAAATTGGAGGCGGAACGATGAACTCATATTTCATTCAAACAAAAATATGATGTTAGGTAATGTAAATGTTTTCAAAGAGCACACGGTTCACTCACGAAAGCCATGTGTCCACTAAACCATGGCCGATGCACCCCCCCCCCCCACACACACACACCCCTCTACCACGCACGCGATCTGAGTCGTGCGTTCTGATTGGCCATAACCCAAACCCCATGGATCGTATGTCTGCACCGTTGGATTCTCCTTGATCGAACAACAATCATCATCCCTTTCGACAACACATGTACATGTTTTCAAATAGCCCCTCCCAAAAAAATGTTTTAAAATAGCACACGGTTCACACACAAAAGCCGTGTGCCTACCAAACCATGGTCGATGCCCCCCTTGTTGCGTGCGATCTGAGTCGTGCGTTCTGATTGGCCAAAACCCAAACCACACGGGTCGTACGTCTACACCGTTGGATGCTCCCAGATCGAACGGCAATCCTCATCCCTTTCGACAGGAAATGCAGTCCGGCTAGGAATTAATTTATATGCCAACATGCACAGTAAATGCCAAAAATGTCTTACATATAGCACACGAGACCTGAAATGCACCAGCAAATCAAACCCGTGGTAAAATTGTCATTGGTTTGCGTGTGAAAAATTTAGAGGCGAAACGATGAACTCATGTCTTCATTTCAAAATTAGTACGTATTCATTTCAAACGAAATTATTCTGTTTGTGCACACGAGCGCTTAGAGGCAACTGTTTGCATAGGTCTTTCCGCGAGCGTGGCGACCGGGGATATTTTTCACCCTTTTCACCTAGGCCGCCAATACCCCCCATTGTCCGCCCGCGTTTCACTCAACTAGTCCACCCAATCTCCTTTGTCAGCTCCCCACTCCCCCAGATCCACAGCAGAACCCTCTCCGGCGCCGCCGTGCTCATCCCGGCCGTGTACCCGCTCTTCGGCGTCAAGCCTACCTCCACTGCCGTTCCCAACACGCGGTGGCCCGCGCCTCGCCGTCTTCATTTGCTTGCCAGCCACCGTCGAGCATATCGATGCAGTAACCCTCGCCTCTCCTCTGGTCTGGTTGGGTTTGCATTAAGAAGCCTGTTAGTTACTGCTCTCCATCGCGGTGAGGCATATTTCCTCGCAATCCCTCTTCCAGTTTTGTTCCGCATGTTCCCAAATTGGCTATAAATAACGGAGAGCGTATATATGTTCATTATCTACCTTCCTTACTACATATAAGATGTATTTGTTCCAATAAGTTACTGCCTATTTACAGATCGTGGGTGCCCGAGTCACACAAACTTAACAAATTAGTCGTACATTTTCTAAATTATTGCATGGCATGTTTAGAAAGCTTGATACCAAGTTGATAGTTTTATGCTTATCCTCCTTTCCCGAGTTTCACATGTGTTCTCTGTAGATGCCGAGTAGCAGCGACAACACTCATTCAGGCCATGTATCTTCATCTGACTCGGACAACCCTAGGTCTTCAGCAGATTGTGAGGGATCAGGTAGTCTTGAATGAGATAGAGCTGCAGCAATTACCCTTCTGGTAAGGACACGGAGGAACGCTCAAAGGAATCCCACACACCAGCCTAAAGGTGTATATGAAGTAACCGAGATTGATTTAAGGTCCTGGGCTCCAACTAAACCAGATAAAGCACGCATGAGGTTCATGAGTGTGTGTGGATTTGTTGGCAGGGCAAGGCTCAACATTGATCTGCCGGGGTTTCGGAAGGCTGACACAGAAACACGACGAAGGATAGTCCGGGAGATCATGGATCACTTCAACGTTCCAGAGCAGTGGAGAATGCAGGTGGAACACGCTGCACTAAAGAAGGCTAGGGATGCTTGGAGAAGCTGGAAGCACGTGTTGTACAAGAAGTACTTGACTGAAGGCAAGGACCCAATCCCCGCATACCCCCAAATTACAAAGGCAGACTGGGCAGAATTCAAAAGGGTCAGGGAAACTCAAGAGTTTGCTGCATAGAGTTTCAAGCAATCGAAACTTCAGAAGAAGAACATAAACCCCCATTGTATGGGTGTGGCGGGATACTATGACATGAAACTGATATGGGAACAGGAGGACAAAGAAGCAGTAGCGACGGGTGGGAAGCCGGCCTTTAGTGAAATCAAGGGCGAACACGCCAGAGACTACTTGCGGGCACGTGCAAAGAGGCGTGATGACAGAACTTATTACTTTGAAAACGCATGTGACGCCAAACTGTATGAAGTGATGGTAGAGGCTTCCAAGATCCCTAGAAGGTTCTACAGGAAATCAGGGCCATGTGACATTCTGTCCATTGTTCTGGACACAAAAGAGCCCCCTGGCCGTGCAAAGGGTATATGTGTTAATGTCCTGCATAAGAGGGCTTTCACACTCAGCAAAGAAGAGAGGCTCGGCATGAAAAAAACGAGGAGTAAAATGAAGCAAAATGCATTGTTTGAAAAGTTGAAGAAGGAGATTTATCCGGCTGTTCGAAAGGATGTTGAGGAGTCAATGATGATGAAGAAGACTCTAACACTGACAGATAGCCAGCAGATGGGAGGGGAGGGGGCACGGATGATGTTGCCTATTGCGCGACAACACTGTATAAGAGTATCTGTGCATCAGCTGACCCCAGCGACACTGAGACTGCAGCTGCTCGTGATGATGTTATATCTGATCCATCTAGAATGAAAGATAGACTGAAGGGCGTGCTTACACATTATGAAGGTACATTAAATTGTGCAACAGCCTAGGTTTGCCCACCCTTCTTGGAAGACGACCTCTTCTTGGATAATGTGCCATTGAAGCCGGGCTGTGTGAAGTGCTACGTGACTGAAGTAAAGCCTGGATTCAATGAATTTGCCATGAAGAATGTCCTAGGAGACTTCGATGAGCAAAGGACCTTGGGAGAAACACGGTTACATCACACCCAGTGGCCACGGAAGGAAATAGAGTTCATTGATGAGATTCCTGAAGCCCCGCCAAGAGCAACCACTGTTGCCCCTCAACCGGTGACGCTCTCCTTGCCAGAGCAGCTCTTGCGGGCTGATGCATCAACCTGTGATCAGCCGGACCGACTTTGTGGCGTACAGGCCATGTCATCCTCCGCCCCAAAGCAACCAGTGTCAAGGCCTACAACTGCTGATGACGCACCACTGGTTCAGATGCCGGCCGCTGAAGCAGCGGGGGGAGACCCAACTGCAGCACATGCTCAGCAGACCAACATGGTGGAACAGACTGCTAAGCAGCCTGATGCTTCAGAACCGCCTGCTAAGCAGTCTGTAGGTCCAGAACTGACTGCTCATCAGTCCGTCGGTCCGCAGGCGCGTGATCATCATACCAATGCGTCAGCACTTCCTCCTCAGCAAACTAATGCATTGGCACGGCGTCCTCAGCACACCGACAAGTTGGCACCACCTACGTAGAAACCCGACATAGCAGTCCGATGCCTCTGCTCCTACAACCCAGCAGTCCGTCACAGCAGCACCGCCAGCTCAGCGGCCAGGCATAGATAAACCATCTGCTAAGCAGTCCGTCCAAGCTTCATCATCTGCTCGGCAGTCTACCATGCAGGCAACCAGACGTTCTACCAGAAATGCTTCAAGTACCAAGAAGAAAGTGGCCAAAAAGGCTACACCCACGACCACGAGGAAGCGCAGCGGGAGAGTGAAGAGGAAAGAGAATGATTGCCTCTTACCTAAAGCACTCATCGCCTAGAACCAAATTAACAGCAGATTGTTCGAATCGGGGAGTAATATTATTTCTGACGCCATGGGTGATGAAGAAGTGCGTCTGTTGCTTGCTAAAAATAAAGCAGGCGTACTTGAAGCACGCAATTACTTCCATGGCCAACCACTTCTTGTTGGCGAATACTTTGATGAGTGCAGCTCCAGTTACCGCGAGTTACATCAATATTGGATGGATCAAATGTCAGAAGGTCATCACCATTTGCTAGTCCACTACAACAGAGGTCTTCGTATTTCGTACACTATGATTAATTATGTAATGCATATATGTGTGGACAAATCATTGGAATTTAGCTACCATATGTTTAATTGCAATTGTTGCGAAATCTGATGAATGTTCTTCCTGTGGACACTATTTGTTCAATTGAATATTGTGGCGAATTTGGTTTTTGCGTGCCGATTCAAAATGGGATATTTTTGTTTATTTGTTCAATTGAATTTTGTGGCGAATTTGCTTTTTACGTGCCAATTCAAAATGGGATATTTTTGTTTGAACCTGGCAATTGCTCCGCACACGGCTCAACTAAATGAGTGTGTGTGATCCACATCAGAAAGCATACGTCAATCGTAGTGGAACCTTCGGTGATACACATCAGATCGCAAACGATTTGCAGCGCTACTACGTGTGCATAGGTTCTCCGAAACCGTTTGTGATATAGCGTTATCGCACACGAGAACTGGGAGTAAGCCGTGCCCAATGCAAAATACAATCCCAGTCGTATTTTTCAGGAAACGTGTGGGATCCCAAACGAAAAGCACACGTCACTCTTGCAGCAACCGTCGGTGATACCTAACAAATCACAAACAGTCTGTAGCACTTGTATGTGTGCGAAGGGGCTCCTGAACCGTTTGTGATAGAACATTATCACAGACGGTAATTGTTGGAAAACGTGTGCGATGGAGTCTAGCATGGCAGACGGGTTACGCAGAAAACTCGTGTGCGATAGGGCACAAATCGCACACAGTTCATATGTTGGCCCATGTGCCTTACGTACTATTTCCCAAACGGTTCGTTACGATAGACCTTATGGTTTCACTGCGTCATTAGAAACGCTTAATCACCGATACCACACGTGCGAAAGAATTTAGTGTGTGCTGCATCGCACACGATTACATTTTGGAAGGCATCTGGATCACTGTTCCATATCCCCGACGGTTTCTAGGTCGTGGTGGAAGGACTCCCTATCGCACACACTCACTTGGCGACGGTTTCGAAGGCCGTCACGGAAATGGGTTAAACACCATTTGTTTAGGACCAACGCGCACCAGTGCTCCCTCCCAACGTCTCCATTAATAGCGCCTGAGCCCCTATTCTACGACGTGGCTATATGTATTCACTGGACTGAGATTTAAGAGAGAGAAATGAAAATCTGAAAAGAAAGTTTGCACAAATCTTGATGTAAGATCCGATGGACCTATATAGCATCCATTGCGACTTATAGCAAGCATGATGAATATAAGGACGATGATAGTGGATAATAATTGTCTTACATATTTAGGAACATAATTAAAATCCCCGCAAAAAAGGAACATAATTTAAAAAAAGCCACATGCGGCAACACCCGAAATATACAAGGGCAAAATAAGAAGGAAGACAACGATCTGGCTCGCTGATCTCTACTTTCTTGATGTGTTGCTGCAGGCTGCGGGAACTAGTCTCTGAGGCGAACGGTGATGAGCTCTTTCTTGTCCTCAAGATGCTGCTTGAGAGCATCCACGGATTCCTCCACTAGCCTTCTGCGCTCGATGCACAGCATGTCATTCTTGTCCATAAATTTCTCGACAATGATGTCGACCCTCTTCAACAAGGCAGTGGTCTCCTCCTGCTGCTCCGCACTTCCAACGATATTCGTCCTCAGCAGGTCGCGCTCGGCCCGGGAGCTTCGCATTGCTCTCATTTAGTTGTCAGATGACGCCGGTAGCCTGTTCAAAAGAGGCTTTCATGTCATCCTGCAACCTCGCCCAGCCGGAGATCTGATCCATCTGGCTATGGACGATCGCATGCATGCGCCTGTAAGAGTCCTCGCCTGCCCGCGAGACATTTTCCCAGGCCGCCACGGCGCGGGAGGACATCTCTGCTGCACTCGCGGTGCGGCGGGACATCTCTTCTGCTTCCGCAGCGTGGCCGGACCAGTCTGCCGCATCAACGGCGCAGCGGGACCTGCGTGCTGCTTCGGCGGCGTGACAGGACCTTTGTGCTGCTACGGCCGTGCGGCGGGGCATGTCAGCTGCGTTCGCGGCGAGGCGGTACATCTCTCGTGCTTCCGCTTTCATGCTCCCATCTCCCTAGTGGCAATCTCTCGACCCAGAACTCACGCTGGCCATGGCTGGCGCAAGGAAGCGATGATGAATGACTTGTTTGTTTTAGTGGATGAGGAATTGAGGAGGAATGTGCAGTCATCTTAGAGTAGTAGTATTTATAACCGAGTACTAATACACTCCTAAGTGGGAAGCCGTTTAGGTTTTGATCGGTGTGAACGGGTTTACAATTTGGAATGTGGCGGGACGCGGGCTCAAAATTTACTGACGCTTATAAGTGTGGCACTATTACCGGAAGGCATAACGTGGGCACGTATGCCTTCTCGGCCGCGTACGTGGCGTTTGCACCATAGGGTGCACCGCAATAGGCAATGTCAACACACGTCTTGTTTCAACAACCATGCGCGCTCGTGATTACCATCGCGCACGCTTCTTTTAATTAGAATGTGTGTGACCGTCTAGCGCACACACGTTGATCTATCTATCTATTTCAGTTTGTTGTGGCTAATCGCAAACAGTTTATCCGTGTGAAGTGTATGCCATCAATCGCAAACACTTTGATCTGGCTGACTTGTTTATGTTGTGTTGCCTAATCGCAAACAGTTAATCCTTCTGAAGCGTATGATCTCAATGGCTCACACCTTTATCTAGCTTCCCGTTTCTATTGTTCCTCCTTATCACAAACAGTTCATCCGAGTAAATCGTATGCTGTATATCGCACACGCCGTCATCTGGCTGCCCGTTTCTTTTGTTCCGCCTTATCGCAAACAGTTCATTGAACTGAACCATATGCCCTGCATCGCACACACAACTAAAATCGAACCGTGTTTGATGGCTCCGCCATCGCAAACGTTTTGCATCTTTTTGACGGTTCTTTTACACCACTATTTGCGATTATTGCATCGCACACAGTTTCGTCGAAGGGTCTCTGATCGTAGTGTCGCGTTAGCAGCATCCTGCAGTAGTGACAAAGTAAATCCAATCAATATGAATAAACCCCATCATTTTATCCTTAATGACAACAATACAAATACGTGTCATGTCCCCTTCTGTCATTGGGATAGAGCATCGCAAGATCGAACCCATCACAAAACACCTCTCCTGTTGTAAGATAAATCAATCTAGTTGACCAAACCAAACAGATAGATCGGAGAGAAATACAAAGCTATAACAATCATGCATAAAAGAGTCCAGAGAAGACTCAAATAATATTCATGGATAATCTGATCATCAACCCACAATTCACGGATCCTAACAAACACATCGCAAAAAGGATTACATCGAATAGATCTCCAAGAACATGGAGGAGAATATTGTATTGAAGATCAAAGAGAGAGAGAGAGAGAGAGAGAAGAAGTCATCTAGCTACTAGCTATGGACCCGTAGGTCCGTGGTAAAGTACTCACACATCATCGGAGGGGCATCAAGGTTTTTGTAGAAGCCCTCCGTGATCGATTCCCCCTCCAGCAAAGTACTGGAAAAGGCCTCCAAATAGGATCTCGCGAGAACATAAGCTTACGACTGTGGAAAAAGTGTTTTGAGTGGCTCTCTGTTGGTTTCCTGATTGTAGAGAATTTATAGATGCGGAATTAGGTCAAATGGAGCAATGAGGGGCCCATGAGGCACCAGGGCGTGCCTACCCCTTCGCCTTCTGATTTTCTCCCGGAGCTTCTAGTGTCTCTTATGTCCAGAAAAAATCGTCAAAAAGTTTCGTGGCATTTGGACTTCGTTTGGTACCGATATCCTGGAAAATCAAAAACATGCAAAAAAACAGCAACTGGCACTTTGCACTAAGTTAATAGGTTAGTCCCAAAAAATGATATATAATTGTATATAAAACATCCAAGATTGATACTATAATAGCATGGAACAATAAAAAATTATAGATACGTCTTAGACATATCAGTACAGAAGGCCCTTCCACCTCCCATGGCCTACTCATCATCGGAGGAGTCCGGGACTTGCCCGTCGCTGGTGGACGTGAGGTCCACGATGGAAATGGTAGCGTCGGTGCTGTCGGCGTCCCACAGGGCCGCCTGATAGTTCGGCGACGGCGCGTAGGAGGCATAGCTAGCGTTGTTCTCCTCCGCGATCGCATGTAGCTGCGCCTCCGTAGTGGCCGCTCCTTGGCAGGCGACGACTTGAGCGTGGATGATATCGTAGATGGCACGCTGCTCCGCGATAAAGTTGGGGTTCGCCACGGTCATGGACGCCACAGCCTCCTCGATCGCGAGCTCGCCGTAGATCTGGCCCGCTGCCAGCCAGTGCTGCTCCAAGAGGAACAGGTTGTACCGATGTTCGTCTTGCGCTTGCTGGAACGCCGACAAAGGTGTTGCTCCATGGCGGTGTTGTAGTGCGCCTGCGCTTGCTCCATAGTGAACCCGGCATGCACAAGAGGCGCAACAGCCGAGGTGGTGTCATTGGAGCCCGTCTCCATCGTGGGGTCGTCCTCATCATCGAAGACCTCGGGCGAGCCGGCCGGCAAGCCGGCCTCAATCTGCTTGGCATGGCGGCTCTGCCAGGTGGTGGCAAGGGCGGCCAGCGCGTGCTTCATCTCAGTGGAAAGGCTCTTCATAGAGCTTCGCCGCCTGCAGTCATGGCAGGTGCAGTGCAAGGGAGGAGAATGTGGAGCGGCTTGTGTTGTGGAGTGGATGGACGGGTGTGGCCGCCTTTAAATAGCGGATTCCGGCGAGGCCATTCATCCGAGTGCATCAATGCGCGATGCCGGAGTGGGTTTCTCGGCCGGCGAGCCTGCTTAATGGTGGCATATGAAAGGACGGAGTGGTAGATATCCGTCCCGTCCTATCCAGTCACACGTCTACGGCATTGAACAGGTACCGACATCAGAGACGCGTCGCGGGCGGCACCCTCGGCCGACGCGCCGCTTCATTGGTGGAGGCAGTGAGAGGTCGCGTCCGTCCTGAACAATTTTTAATGTGGAGCGGTGCGCTCTACAGCGGCATGAATGCGGGCAGTTGGCGCTGAAAAGGAACGCATGTAGGGGAGGGGAGAGGGGTTTGGGTGGGCCATGGCGGTCAGAAGCGGGCTTGGCAGTGGTCTGGATTCCGGCAAAGCCCCACGTTTGTCTCCAGTTTGCGGAAAATACGCCCAGACCACGCTGTGGACCGATACATGACCGTGCTGGATGGATTTCGTGGTCCGGACTGCTCGACGTATGCGGATGGGTTTGCCGCAAAAAAAAAAACTAGCACACGCAGTTGCACGGGTGAATGATCAGTTTTAAAAATTACTAGTAGTTTGTTTATCTTTTTATAGAAGCTTATTTCCACGTGGTGATGCCCAGCCCTATCTTGACCATGACACCAAACGAGCTCTATGGAGTTACGATGTCGCCAAAATGAGCTCATCCTGTCAACGTTCCGCGCGCAAGTCGCCCCACAGGGTGCCAGGTCACTCTGCAAACCTTGTTAAAACATCAGACCCACGTACACGATGTTCTCCGGGCAGGAACAGAGCTCCAGCGCAAGGGCAAGGCTTCGCCATGGCTAGCTACGTTCCTCACATCTGGCTCCCACGACGTCCGTGGAGCAGCAGCCGCACCAGTTCATATCTCGTGCTTCGAATTTCTACACGAGAATCGCAGGGTACACATACATACTGCACTATATTCTTTTACCGAATGCTCTTTTCTGTTCCGTACTTCCGTACATGTGTTAATTTTGTAGAGAACTACTAAGTAGTAGTGGTATCAGTATGGCAGTCCGGCTGCATGGAGTAGTCTCGGAGATCCTCTTCCCATTCCTCCGCCCAGCTAGCCGTCCCATGATTGACCCCTTCCCCCACAGTGCCTGAAATTCTGACTTGGGGCTGAGAGCAGATGCTTACGGGGTTAATTTCTCAGTCTTGCTATTCGAAAGTGCATCTTGCCATTTGAAAGTGCATCTTGATCTCATGTAGTCGACCGCGATACCATACGGGTATCGGCGCAAGAAACTGAAACCGGTACCATTTCAAAATTACCTCATGAGAACCTGAAAATCAACTAGTATGATGCAAATAGTGATTAGTGAACTAAGAATTGCAAAAAAGCCCTGAAAAACTGGCGATAGAAAATAGGAGAGAAACCTTAGAGAGAAAAGGCGAAGAAAAAAAATAGAAAGGATAAATTGGCGTACTGCACTCGCTCGAGGGGAAGGGACGATTACAGGTAGTTCAAAGTCTGAGGAACAGTTATGGAGCCGACTTTGGAAGCTGAATGTTGGGCCGAAAGTGTGGGTTTTGTGGTGTGGCCACACTGAAGCATCGACACATCAAAGAGCCGAGCATGTGTAGTATTTGCCTCGCAATGGAGAGAAATTTGATACATGCACTAGTGTCCTGTGAACACGCTAGCGATTGTGGACTGGATCAAAACCGGACTTGATCAAAACCTTCATTACAATTGAAGTTGCCAAGGCTGCATCTTGTTACTTGGGCCAAGGATTTTTCTTGTGACTAAATGTTTTCAAAGGAAGACAGAGGACATCTTTTGGTAAACATTTGGTCCTTCAAATCTCAAAACCGGATAAGTTTGGTCCAAAACCAGATTTTGACCATGTGGACCGGATTTGACCACCTTGACCGGGTTTGACTGATGAACAGTAATTCAAAAAAATCAAGAAAATATGAACTTTTGTGGTAACCAAGATGCTTGGGTGTGCTAGGTGCGTGAAAATTTGTGTGGTGTTTCGACATGCGAGGAGCTCGTGAAAAAACTACAAATTTTGGCTCACAAAAAAACTTTTTTTTTGCGAGAGCTCCTCGGATGTTATTTGACCACAAAAGTTTACACGCACCTAGCGCACCCAAGCATCTTGGTTGTCAAAAAAATTCGTTTTTTTCAATTTGTTTGCTATTTTTTAAAATTTACTATTCATTGGTCAAACCTGGTCAACATGCTCAAAATCTGGTTTTGGACCAAACCTATCCAGTTTTAAGACTTGAAGGACCAAATGTCTAAAAAAATCTTGAGGGACCAAGTTTATACTTTTGAGGAACTTGAGGGACCAAAAACATACATTTTCCTTATTATTATGTGAGCTATCTCATCTTCTAGGAATCGTTGGACTCATAACCAGAAGGCCTTCGATCCACGAGTGACACTGAAGTGACATTGGTCCAGAACAGTGTTGCGGCCGCTTGATTTAGGTTGGGTGAAGATTAATACTAATGGAGCCATAGTAGCTGATGAGCGCAAGGAGGAGGTGGATGGGTTGCTGGTTCACAAATTTCCTATCTTTGTACTTGGTTTAACCCTATATCGGGGTAACGGATCCTCTCATCATAGAGCGATAGCTCTCCAGGACAGAGTTTATGTTTGGCAAGTTGTGGGACTTCACCAAGGTAGTATAAATACGAACTATCTTGAGGTGGTCAGCCTCTGGAATTCTCGCCATAGTTCTTGGTCAATTGTGTCTCCTATATTCTTAAAAATTGGGGAGTTTGCTTCTGGTTATTCTTCATTTGTTATTCAAAATGTCCGTAGGACTGGGGACTGCAAATAAGTCGGGTCATCTTTTTATGTTATGCGCTTGCACCAAACAATAGGATGTTGTATGCAATGATACTCGTGCAAGTTGCTCAAGTTTGATCCTCCCATTTCAATTGCGAAGGACTAACTTGTAGACTATATTCTTCATGGTCGTTATTACGAGCTTTTTTATTTCTTAGTCCGGTCCTTCCTCTTATCCTTCTCCTTGATGACGATAATCATTATGTTTCTCTTTGTGGTGGCTCGGGACAATGCAACATAGAGCAAACCATGAGAGAACACCATATCAAGTAGATACTTGAGACAATCAGAAGATGCTTCCTCTTGAATTTGAATGAGAACGTGTCGTCGTTGCAGGTCGGAGAAGTATCCAAGGAAGGACCCCCCCCCCCCCCTACCGATGTGTTGTGCTAGCACAATTTATGTGTGAGACATGTCACTCTAAAAACCCAGACAATAAACCTCGTGTCATCACACGGTCCATCAACTTGATCGCTCAGTGGTATAACACGGCAGTTTATCTTCAAAGCACATGTAAAGGTAGCCTGTTGAGAGTCAACGAGTTCAGGAACTCAAGAGCACAATACTCGTCCTTCGCACTATCAAAGTTGTGGTAGATTACCTCTTCACCCGAAAGCGCTTAATCATTCATATATTTATCTCTTCAATTGTCATGCTTCTCTAGCACATGTAGATGATACCATTTCACATTAATTTTTACATATTCAACAAGCAAAAGTGCACTAAAATAACTTTGGGCAACCAAGAAAAAAGTTCACATATATCTCTCAAATGTGCAATGTCCTCCTGTTAACAATTCCATATACTTGAAAGAAAGTGAAAACACCCTATAACATGAGACAATTCGACAATACAAAATTTAAATATGTATTTGTTAGAGTGTGTGTTATGGGTACACATATGAAATCTTGATATCCTCCTCCTGCTCAGTATGCTTGTGCATAAATTTTGAGTGCTCGTTGTTGCTTGAAGATTTGTATGATTGCTTAAGTGTAAACCCAATGTCAAGAGAAGAATCTTGCACAATGTATATTTGACTTGATTTCTATTCTTGCTCCATACTTTTTGTTAATATGTCTACGTGCTTTATATTAACCAATTTGATTTAAACGTCATGTTGTGGATGGTAGTAGTATGTATAAGAAACCCTTGAAAATTGTGTTGATTCTTACAGTTTTCAATACAACCTAAGTTGTACGTGATGCATAATGATTGACATGTAAACTTGGGATACTTTTTGAACTTGTAACTTCGAGGGAACATGAGTAGTAATATAAATCTACTCATCGGGGTTGCGTTATTTAGACTTGTTTTTGCAACTTTGCAGGCAATGAGATAAACCCGAACACCTTAGCTCTAGACGGTGTCAACGTTATGGAAGAACGCTTAGCAAATGAGCAAAGTGCTATATGCAACTGGTGATTGGAACTCGAAGGGCTTCGTTCTCAAGGAAACAAGTAAGTACATTATTGATTGCTTTTCGCTCTACTTACCACTTTGATTGTTGTCGTGCTCTTAGTTATCTGAAGTATATCTCATGTTTGCATTGGGTATAAATTGGATCATAGCTAATGAAATTTCAAAATGAAGAACAACGATATACTGGAAAATTGGCTACCAATTGGTTGGTTATGAAATTCCTTTGCCGGCCTCACAACACTTGTTGATTTTTGGCAATTTTTGAACTTGCCAAATGTTGGCAAGCCAATTTTGGCTCCTAACCAAGTATGCTTGAAACCCTGACGCTGGTGAAGGTGGTGTTTAGTGGCATCGACTAGGGTGAGGGAGACACGAGCTGCCTTGGGGTAGTGTCGAGTGAGGGGCGGCATGTGGTGGCACCAAGGTGAGGGAAGGACTAGCATGGCTTGAAGGTGGGTTTGGACGACACCGGGGTAGGGGGTGGCGGGTTTTTATGGAGGACCCGGTGACGACGATCTTGCCCATAAGCAACCTAGGTGACAATGATCTCATCTACGAGAAGCCTTTTTTCCCTAGGTCCAACTTGAGTTGTGAGGGAAAAAACTAAAGCTAACTTTGTTATAAAAAACAGCACGAACAAAACATATCCGTGTTAGCGTCCCAGGCCCAACTCCCAACCTATGTCCCACATTCGGGCATTTCTGATGCGCATTGGACAAACCACTATAAGTGGATGGTCCATCACATCCCATAAGACTAGCCTAAACCGAGTGCGACACTTTCTCTTTTAAGGTGGCACTAGCCCCTGGGTCATTTGGATGTTCGGTGTGCATCAGGCATACAACTATAAGCAGAGAGCTCAACACAACCCAACAGACTAGTCTAAAAAGAGTGTGGCACTCTCACTTATAAGGTTATCACATCCTACCTCGTAACGAAGTGCGACTAAAGTCACTAACAACACCCAATAACCACTAGCCTAACAAGAGGTCCCCGAACTGAGGAATAAAGATACATACGAGAGGCCAACCTTCCACACTTTTGTTTTAGTTCTTAGTTTATAGTTTCTAATAAAGCATATTTTTAAAAAAATTCCATAGAGTGGGAGGACCGCCGAAATGGAAAATAACCACTACAACTCCAACATGCGATCACATTTGGTCTGTCCACGTCCGTTTGGGTCGAAACAGACAGAAATCACGGTCCAACGCGGCGACCAAACTGACAAGCGTCCATTTTTCATCCGCCCGCGACCCATTTATGGCCCAAATTTGGCCAGGGTTTGCGCAGGCGCGGAGGCATGCGACATCTGTCCTTGTCCTCTTCCTGGCCCGCCCGTCGGTGGCACGTATGCCATTCTCCCCTCCCCCTCCATACCCAACACCATTCGGCCTCACCGCTGCCGCCCACTTCCGGCCGCCGCTCCCAGGCCTCCTCTCACATCCACCCACTCCCCCACCTCAACGTCGCATCTGAGGCACATTCTTGACGCATTGGTGGCCTCTTCTCGCCGCCGTTGGTGCCAGGGAAGCCATGGTCGCCAGCACTGACCTCCCCTCCACTTCCACCGGCCTCAGCTCCGCACTCGCCTCCCCTTCGATAGGTCTACTGCCTGTACAGTAAAGGCGCATGGCTTTTCACCGGCGACTACTACAGCACACCTAAAAGGTGTTGGGGGCTTTGCCCTCAAGGTACAATGGCTAGTGGGGATGAATTCTTTTTCAACAACTTCATTTGTGATTTGGACGATTTGTCGTTGGATCAAGAAGATTTTGTAGTTGCTACTTTGATCGTCAACGGACACATTGCTAGGCAGCGACCGAGATTCAGGGTATCCATTTTGGGCCATGCTCCGACGTTGAATCAAAATAGAGAGATAGTAGACATTGCCTACTCTTCGCCGACTACTTTCAATGCACGTCCCCACTCTTCAGTTATAAGCATTTCTAGCACCGCTTCCCGATGGTGACATGTGTTTAACCGTATTCGGGAGGGATGGTGGCGCATGATGATTACTTTAGATGCAAAGAGGATGCCCTTGGAATGGTTGGCTTCTCCTCTTATATCAGAATGCACTGCGGTTGTTCGGATGCTTGCATATGGAATTCACGGTGATATTGTTGATGAGTATCTCTGCATAAGCGAGTCCACATGCCTTGCATCACTGTACAAGTTCTGCAAGGCTGTGGTAGCAGTGTTTGGCCCGGAGTACTTGAGAGAGCCAAATGCTATAGATACAAGCCAGTTGTTAGGGATCGATGTAGAGAGAGGCTTTTCGGGAATGCTTGGTACCATAAATTGTATGCATTGAGAGTGGAAGAATTGTCTGTTTGCTTGACAGGGACAATATAAGGGGCACGTGAAAGCTTGCACTTCATACTTTGAAGTTGTGGCTTCACAAGATATCTGGGTTTGGCACTCTTTTTTAGGTATGATTGAGTATCGCAATGAAATCAACGTGCTTCAACACTCTCCGGCATTTGGAAGGCTTGCAGAAGACAATTGCCCAGAGGTGAACTTTGAGCTCAATAAGCACCACTACAACAAAGGATACTACCTAGTGAATGATATCTATCTTCATTGATCGACTCTTGTGAAGACAATCTCCAATCCAATAGTAGAGAAGAGGTATAGGTTTGCCTAAGCACAAGAGTTCATCCAATTTCATAAAGAAATACATGATTAGGAAACTCACATCCAACTCCAAAATGATTTGGTTGAGCACATGTGGGCTCACCTTGGCAACCAATATATGTATTGGTTTTTTTTTCTTTCAACGTATTTATGACAATTTAAATTTAGTTGTAAATTATGAGTTTTTTATTTGGTTGTAAAGTATTTATTATTGTCGTGTAAAACTATGTGATTTATTTGGTTGTGCAATGTTAGTTCAGATATATGCATGAAAAAATTATGCATATTTGGCCGCTGGCCGACCGGGCGGATCAAATGGGTCGGCGGATTGAGCGCACTTCCCACGAAAACATAAACGAGGCCGGACGCCGCCTCTTTGACGGACCCAGTGAACAAAAAAAGAACCAAACTCACATAAGTTTGAATTGTCGCGTTGGAGTTAGCCTTACCTCCTCTTTATTGACGTGAAGATGTTTAATGATTCACCCAGGCACATCCTGATCACACACTCTTTTTGAGCACATCCTGAGCACAGACTTCACCCAGTGCATCGCGACCACACCTCACCGTCGGCCCAGGCCCAAGCCCAGCCTTTGACAATCGATAGGCGGCGGAGGCAGGCGGCGGAGGCCGCCAGGTAGCGGCGTACATCCACGTCCACATCGTCATCCATCTCTCTCCCTCAACCGTAATCCCACCTCCCCAACGCCGCGCATTCAAATCCTTGATTTCCCGGCCCCATCCTCCCGCGTGTGGACCAGGTTTCCTGCCGCGCGAACCGTTGGCCACGATGGAGCGTCGCGTTATCGCGAGCCTATCCGGTGTGGCGCCGGGGGGATGAGGGCGCCCGGTGCCAGTGGCCGGGATCCACCGGCCGTGGCGAGCCGCACGCCGCCGCGCGCACCGCACCCGGCCCGTGGGTGTTTGTCCGCACGCACGCGCTCCGCGCACTATTTGTTGCGCGTATAAGGAGGGCAGCAGGCACTGCCCATCTGCACAATGTCGACCGCCGCGGCTAACTGGTGCTACGCAACCGTAGTCGCGCCCCGTGCCCGCTCCTCCACCATCGTCGCCAGCCTCGGCACCCCCGCGCCCTCCAACTCCTCCTCCTTCCGCCCCAAGCTCATCAGGAACACCCCCGTCCAGGCCGCGCCCGTCGCACCCGCATTGGTACGTACTACGCACGTTCGCAGCTGCATGCACCATGCATATCGTTTCCTCTATCCGCCCGGCACAGCCCTTGTTAAGCTTGGCTAAGTTTGGCATCATGGCGTGTCCTTTGCTGTTTTGGGAACGGCGTACGTGGGTCACTCACGGGTCCCTTTGCTCCACGCCACATGCCTAGATCTTCTTCCCACAATATGGGAGAACGGCATGCAATGTCTAGAGGTAACCAAAATGCATGTGATGGCTCAACCAAATGCACCTTATTTTCGACCTCAAAAAAACCAAAACGCATTACTGCTGCACAGTTGACCAGCTCTGCACATGGGGCTTGCATGTCGCCATGATCTCCTATACTCTTGCAACCTTTTCTATTTATGCAAAAGCAATCATTGAATATTATATATATGGATCTAACAGACAAAAGGCATTGTGTTTTTAGTCCTCTCTGCATCCACCATCAACATGCATGTCAACAAACTGGATAGAATATATGTGGGATGAACATGAACGGGTTTCCAGAGAGGTGGCCAGCGATAATGTTAGTTTAACACAATAATGTGCTCTGGATTGAAAATAACTCCACAAAGTCTCAAGTGTACAGGAGAAAGTTTATACTAGTGCATAAACATGTAGCGGCAGCTTTTCCTTAAAGCAATAAGGTGGAGTCTATCGGGGCATTATTGCCAAGACTGCAAGGACACCAATTAAGCTAGGTCTACTCTATGTTTCTAGCACTCTCTTGGTTCTTGGAGAAAAATGACCATCCTTTGGCTTTGATGTTGAGCAGTTTGACTTTGATTCGCAAAAGCTTGCAGGAATACTAACGACTAGGTCATCCACTGCGTCAGCTTCCTATTTTTATTTTTTTGGATATAAGAAGCTTCTATTTTCCTCTTTTTGAGTTTTCAAACACCACCAAGGCAAGTTACTACATTAAATCCAACTCGAAGCTTATAACAAAACTTCATTTATTTCAATAAAACAAAGAGTAAGTGCAGAAATATCAAATAATCTACATAAAACACGTTAACTATGGAGTCGTTAAGGCAGTTGTTACTTTGGCTTATCTAAGTAAGTAAGTAAGTAAGGTACTCCTAAGCTAGGTCTACTCAATGTTTCCATTCTCTTGATTCTTGGAGAAAGATGTCCATCCTTTGTCTTGATGTTGAGTTGAGTAGTTTGACTTTGGATAGCAAAAGCTTGCAGAAATTAATAACGACTAGGTCATCCACTCCGTCAGCTTCCTATTTTTCCTCTTTTCGAGTTTTCAAACACCACCTATGCAAGCTACTACTACACTTAATCCAACCCGAAGGTAATATTTCATTTCAAGGAAACAAAGAGTAAGTGCATTACCAAACTTTTACGTAGGAGATTGTATGTACATAAAAACGTGTTACCGCTAGCCTGTACCTGGAGGCTGGAGGCCTGATATTTTGTTGGTAATATCAACGTCACAACGCTACGCGTAGTGATGTGATGCAGAGGTTGAAGCTGATTGCAACCCTCAACCATGTGTGGTTGTAGTACCATATCCTGCTTCTCCAGCTGAGATGTCAACAACGAAAGAATCCTACATATATGTCGTCCCAATGTTTTAATCTTCTCTCGCAAAAAAGAAAGTTTAAATCCTATCAGTTCATTCCAAAGAATGGGCTGAAATATTAGTATTTGGCATCATGCTTCATGCTTCATGCATGTAAAAAACGAGCAGAAACGCCGTTAAAGAAAAAAAAAAGAGCAAGCAGTTGCCGTTGGACTTGGATCGGCGACTGCTTTGGGCAGCAGACGCGGGCCGGAAAGAGTCGTGGCGGAGATTCAGGAGGGCTCGTCGTCGACTGAGGAGGAGGGAGGGAGGGAGCAAGGTTCCAATAATTCAGGAAGCGGTGGTCTGGGCAGTTGGTACGGGAGGGATAGAGGCGTCAATTCAGGGGGCCCCGCAGGTGGAACTCGTGGCCGGGCGGCCCTTCCGCGGCCCCGGCATCTGGAATTAGCGTACCCGACGTTGGTTGAGTAGAGAGAGGAGCCCAGCACATTACTACCAATTGCCAATTTTGTTCTTGCCAATTGTCCTTGGATCTGGGAGCCGGTGATTACCCCAGGCCCACCTTCACCCCATGCACCTGACCTGGGCAAGCGCAAGCGCTTCTGGCCTGGGGATCTGAGATACTACTACTGCTCCACTAGGCACTAGGCACTAGGCAGGCAGCACACAATTGAAGGCATGTCCAACCTGCATATGCTTTGACTTGTGAACTGTGTCCACACACTAGGCCTAGTGGCAATTGCATCACGCGCCAGCTACCGTCTTCCTTGTTTCGTAGTACTGTACTAGCTTTCTCTAGACGCATTTCCTCGTATTTATTTAATTCCATGAATAATAAGATTATAAAGTACTAGTACTCCAAAAGGATAAAGATAAGGATGCCCGGTCACCATGAATTCACGAGCTTAATGATCTGATCAAAACATACCAAAAGAAAGAAAGAGAAAGAGAACCGCTGCCATTGTGATGGGCCATTTGGCCACAAAGCCGGCCAGCCCCTCCTCCTTTGCTGCTAACTTCTTTCGTTGCCTTCTTCTTTCCACGTGCCGTGTTTGCCAGTAATCCATCCATCCATCCGGTCCGGGGAGAGAAAAGAAAAGAAAAACCAAAAGAGTAGAGTCGCGAACGCGAGCGCGATAGTTGAAGATGAGCGGCTGCCTGTGCCTCCCCTGCTGCTATAAGAAGCCCTCCGCCCCCGGTGGGGAGAACACAACTCCCCCAGCAGCAGCGATAGATTCTTCCTCCTCGTCACTCCTCCAGAAGCCTACCTACCATCCACCACCTCCTCCACCCTCCAACAAGGTCCGTCTCCCTCCTCTCCCTTCCTCCCCCTCCCCCACACACCACCCGTAAACTGCTCCATCCATCCATCCATCTCTTCTTTTCCGTTTCCTTTTCGCCGCCCCCCTTTCGATTCAGTTCACAGCTTGCCCTTTCAGCTTTTCTTTCTTTTTTGTTGCTGTTGTAAAGCATTTAGTTATCCTCTTGAATCGCCTTTGCTTGCGCACGCTCTCCCTTTCCGTGGGCACAGCTCTCTCTCTCTCTCTCTCTCTCTCTCTCTCTCTCTCTCTCTCTCAATTCGCATGATGCATATCGAGTGTTTATTTGTTTCTTCTTGCTGCGAGTGTGTGTGAGTGTGTGGCGACGCGACGGCAACTAATTTGGTGTTGATCCTCTCCTCTCCTCCCCTTGCAGATGGACGCCGCCGTGGAGCGCCTCAAGACCGGCTTCGAGAAGTTCAAGACCGAGGTCTACGAGTAAGTTCACCCCCAATCCTGTTCCTGTCCTGCCGCTTCGACTGATGATGGTTTGGTTGGTTCGATTTGAGTCTTCTTCTTCTTCAACTGATTGTCTGTCCGTTTCCGTTTCCGTTGCAGCAAGAAGCCCGATTTCTTCGAGCCCCTCAAGGCCGGCCAGGCGCCCAAGGTATGTACCGCATCCATCATTTCCTTGAGCCAATGTTGTCTCTAGCAGCTGGAGTACTCTTGTTGTTCTGTAGATTTGGGGATCGCGAGTACTAGACTAGCAGTAGTGGTTATATTTGTTCTGTTGTGGTAGCAGAAGAGTGTTTAGTCTTTAGCGCAGCAGCGGAAGAAGTCCTCTGTTCGCATTAGCCTGCCGTTCGGCGCATAACCCGGAACACACTCTGTGGGTGCCCATAGCATTTCCTGATGCGGTCAAAGCAGATGAAAGAAAACTGCCGCTTGTCCTAATTGCATGGCCTGGCCGTAAGAGGGGACAGCTTGTCGCCATTGCCAGCCAGTTGATACTCGATACTAGGTTATGTGTTAACACAACCACTACTGTACTAGCGTACCAAAGATGGGCGGTAGGCAATCTCAGGCTGAAACCAGTACAGTTGTGGATCTCCCTCCGAATAAACCCCCACCTGTCGTGCACATCCAGGAAATCGGATCGCGCCGCGGTAACGACTCCCATGTGCACGGCGATGCCATGATATGATTTGGCTTATTGAGATGTCACCGTCCCTATCACTCGCTTTGTGGTCTTGTGGCATTAGAATATGGTTCCTTTTTCCCCTTTTCTGTTGTTGTAGCAGCTAGGATAACTTGACGCTCAGAATCTTGCAAGTACAAGAAGAAGCGTTTTATTTTTCCTCTCGTCTGGATTCCCTTCTCCATTGGCGTGCTTGCCAATGCAGTCGTTGAGGTTCCCTTGGCTGGCTGTGTTGAATTTCCCTCTGAGTTTCGATCCCAGCCGTCTGCTGCTGCTACCCTTTTTTCTTTGAAAAAGATAGTCGTCACCCCGCACTATCGGAGTTGAAGATGAACATCTTTTGATGATGTCCATTTATATGGAAGCTTCATCATCTTGGCACCGGCTGCGTCAGACCCCACGCGCAAGAACCGTGAGCGGCAAGTCTTGCTCCGTCCTCGCTCGGGGTATTATTTATTGTAAGCAGAGAGGAAGTACTACCTGAGAACAGGGCATAGCTAGCTGGAGCTACCAGTGTATGGCTATGGCGCTGCCGCTTTGCGTGGTACTCCATGATTAAGCAGGCCCTACCCTACCATGGAGGGGGCTATCAATCGATGGACCACCCATTACAGTCACAGATTAATGCGTGTGTGGACGGAGCCTTAGGAAAGAGTTTGGCGCTATGTTTGGCCGTATCCTTTTAGAGATTGGCATATGCTTATCTTTATCAGTCAGGTTGGCCTATGCAAGCACCGAGTGCCTCTCGCAGCAGTACTACCTGACCTGAGAGATCGGTTAAGGCCCAAAGGCTGCTTTACAGGGAGACGGTAATACTTCCATCCACAGCTGATGATCCGTGCCACATCCCACAGCAGTGCTGCTACTGCAGGAAGAAAAGATACTGCAGTAGTACTTCCGGCGTGTCGCCATCGGAGGAGCAAGCTGCGGCGCGTGAGCAGTGGGCCTGGCTTCATTTCTTGCACAAGAAACCGCCGGTGGTCCTGTCTTCTTGATAACTCACACAAAGGCCTGGCCCATAATCAACTCCTTCGTCGGGTCGGGTCTGCTGTCACACGTCATAATCAAGTGTTTAGTCGGTAATTTGGTTTGGAAATAGAAGCCTGTGTACTGTCCAGTAGGCGTGCCACGGAGGGAACCTTCCCGCTACTTGCTGGCCTCGCCTTTCTGTCTCCTGTGCCGTACGTCTCCGGTTCCTTCTCGCGAGCCCCTCTGCATGCCTCCCCTCTGGATAAAAAGTGGGTATGCTGGGCCGGAGACAGGTCAAAAGCGGCAGCCTTTAGCGCACAGCTCTGTGTGTGTGTGTGTGTGTGTCAGAAGGAAGGAAACGCCTACTCCACCTATCACGCGTATTATCAGCACATCTGCTTATATTTGTTTATGCGCTGAACAACGCATCTGCTTATCACTAACCACTGTGAGTGAAATGCTCGCTAATATAACACCCCACAAAGTGGATTCAGTGCTTATTATGCTTAGTACAACTAGTGGAGCATCTTTTCTTTTCTTTTCTTTGTTCCTTGATGATGATGATTGGCCTGGTGGTGGTGATTGGCTGCGCAGTACATGGTGTTCGCATGCGCCGACTCCCGTGTGTGCCCCTCGGTCACCCTGGGCCTGGAGCCCGGCGAGGCCTTCACCATCCGCAACATCGCCAACATGGTCCCCTCCTACTGCAAGGTCCCGCCCCGTTTCCCTCTTCCTCTTTTTTTTTTCTTTCTCATCGCCGAGCTGCATTATTGACGATATTTCTTTGTCAACTACAGAACAAGTACGCCGGTGTTGGATCGGCCATCGAATACGCCGTCTGTGCTCTCAAGGTCAACTCCCTCTCTCTTTCTTTCTCTGGTGCTGTCGCTTCTAAAATAGGAGTGCCATAATGCATTATTGCACTAGTGGACTTTGCTGTCATCCAACTACTAGTATAAGAACAAGTGAACATGGGCACTGTCTGTATTTTAGAGCATGGCCTGATATGGACTTTACTTTTGGCTGCAGGTTGAGGTCATCGTGGTGATTGGCCACAGCCGCTGCGGTGGAATCAAGGCTCTGCTCTCACTCAAGGATGGCGCAGACGACTCCTTGTAAGTACCACTAGACTATAACGGCTCACATCTTACTCCAGCTAACGCTGCTACCGTCTCTCCGATCAGTTTCTGACTGTCTATTTGGTCGGTCTTGGTCAGCCACTTCGTCGAGGACTGGGTCAGGATCGGCTTCCCGGCCAAGAAGAAGGTGCAGACTGAGTGCGCCTCCATGCCTTTCGATGACCAGTGCACCGTCCTCGAAAAGGTTCGCACCATTGCCCATCTGCCATTTCATACTTTGCTCGTATAGTACTCCTATTGGCAATACTGTAGACTTCGCAATTCTGCATGTGGTTTGTCTAACTGGTGATTGGTACGCTGACCAAGAGATATTTCTGAATTGTTTCCACAGGAGGCAGTGAACGTGTCCCTCCAGAACCTCCTGACCTACCCGTTCGTCAAGGAGGGTGTGTCCAACGGAACCCTCAAGCTGGTTGGCGGTCACTACGACTTCGTCTCCGGCAAGTTCGAGACATGGGAGCAGTGAATCTTCCCCAGCGGTTAACTTCCTACATATACATGCGAATGCAAACGCGTACATATATCAAGATATCGTCCGACCGACCGATGTGAATCCAATGCCATGGAGTGCGTACTCGTTGTTTTCCAGTACTGGATGCCGGGATGGCCCGATGTGAATTCGCCATAAGCAATAGAACCCTTTTTCTTTTACCATTTTCTGACGAGGAATTGTACTACCCGTGTGATGCATAATTTGATCGTCCTGTGATCAAAAGACATCATATATAAGTTTAATAATATTTTCATGAACAGTTTACCCTTTTATTACCCTTTGTCCTTGTGGTTTTCCGTCTTGTGTCTGGCACTGCTTAGCTGTTTGCCCAACCCAAGAAACAGTTTGTACTACTGTATATCTGAAGGAACCGAAATTGACTAAAGGCAATATACAAACTTACTGAAAGATTTGAGGTCTTGCAGTAATGTCTTGATTACTAATGACCTCGACATCGGAATTACATAGTCGGTAATCTATGCTCATGTGTAGGAACTATCTTCAGTTTCATTTTCTTTTTCAGAAAGAAAGGTCTGTCCACCTTTCGGACTCTTTTCATCCGTGAGTTGGATATTGTTTGTGCAAAACTAATAGTTGCGCTCAGCTCTGTCAGCTGTCAATTTCCAGTCTCCGGCGCCTTAGTGCATATCAGTCTAAAAGGATCCATCACATTTCATTACTCGGTGCAAAATGACAAACTTGAAAGATGCAATTGATGGAAAAAATTGACAAGACTATCTACGGAGTAGTATTACTTAAGCAAATAGACATATATATACCACACACCATATTGACCAAAAAAAATGGAAGAGGGATCAAGGACAAAAAGGATAGAGGTATCTTTTTTTTTACATCAAGGATTGAGGTATCTGGGTTCTCCCGCTTCGATCTAGAGTGGTTGTGATTCATGTTTGAGCGCAGAAACGCGAGAGACTGGCAATTAACAGTAATGAAAACCGCGTCTTTGGGTTAGATGACTGTTATATATAGCACTTGAAGAGACAAATGTGAATAGGAAAACGCCTTTACAAGATATGTCGGTTTGAGTTGGAACCGATACGATGGTGGCTGAGGGCATGTACAATAGTGTTATCTTAGAAGTGCCATGTAGGATAAAAGATGATGTGGAGGAGAGAGAAATCATAAGAAAATGCTTGTTTTATCTTATTTAAGAGAAGACAAGAGATGATCTCTTAGCACAATATGTCCCACCACGTTTTTAGGAATGACTGGTTATTGAAGATAAGGCTAAGAAACGACCCATTGTAGACATTTCATTTTGTCATCTCTAAAAATTACATGTAAGTATTAAGATAAGACTATCTTATCAACTATTGTACATGCCCTGAAAGTTAACCGCCTGTGATTTATTACAAGCAGGAGTTTAATCCCTTAATTGTAGTTAATTAATGGACCCTAATAACTGGGGAATGTTCAAAGGGGAGGAGGCATCTACGAACTAATCCTTTTAGGGGTGGGGGGGGGGTCGATTTCATTGACTGGAAAGAGCCCCCCTATGTATCTTTTTTTAGGGGTGAAACAATCTTTATTCACCAAAAGCCACATGAAGTGGGACACAACTCGAGTCGTGGGGTTGTCCCAACCAAATGTGGCGCCCCGGACCGAGATTAAGAGAGTACTTAGCTAGTCTATGTGCTTCATAATTCACAGCATGACCTTCAAACGTAAAATTACATTGAAACATAGAAAGCTCTAAGAGTTATTTCATGGATGATAGACCCGTTCTTCCCTCTGCTGCCTTGAGAGATGTCCGATATTGTTTGTTTGGAGTCTGAGGCGACAACAAAATTCTGCAAATTAAGATCTTCTGCTAGCGCTAAAGCCTCTCGGCAGGCTATCGCCTCCAGTATCGCCGGTTCACATAGACCTGCGATCATGAGTGAGGAGCTCCCCAAATAATTTCCTTGGCTACCCCGACAGACAGCAGCTGCCGATCCGCCCTTCTAATCCTCACGCCTGCATCCACATGAATTTCTGCAAAACCAGGAGGTGAGGCCTTCGGGCGAGTAGGGAGTGCAGTGGAAGCACCCCGCTGGGCTGTCGATCCTCTATTCTCATTCACCATATTTAGCTCCTCGATGAATCTCGTGACAAAGGCCTGGTACCCTGCGGTATTTGGAAAATTCCTTCATGAATCGCCTTACGCCGAGCCGTCCAGATGGCCCAAAGTGTGACAATCAGAAGAACGAACTGATCATGTGGTAATGATTCCATCAGGGTAAACAGCCACCGCTTAGCATTCGGCTCCGTCGTTGTTACTAGCTTCTGAGTTAGCTCCTCATCAACTAGTGCCCATGTGCATCTTGATGTAGTACAGCTGATCAAAGAATGCCGCCAAGAGTCCAGGGAGCCGCATAAACCACATGATGAGTCATCTGCCATGTGTCTATGCGCCCTAATGTCCTCTGTGGGCAGAGAATGTTTAGCTAATCTTCAAAGAAACATCTTTACCTTGGCTGGTACCTGGGTTTTCCACATCCTCTTCCATGATCCTTCCTCAACGACGCCCAGTTGGGCCAAAAAGGCCAATAAAGTCGATTTTTCTATTATACATTGCCGAAACTAAAAAAAATTGTATGGGCTTCATTTTACAAACAACATCAAAATGCCATGATGTACATAATTTAAATGATTTCATGTTCAAAATAATTAGGTGGTGTAGATCCCAACACACACACATTGCAGAAAAATCAAAAAATTGACATGCTGAAATTAGAAAAAAGAACATGTACATTGCCATCTCACAGCCCCATTATTGAAAAAAGGAACAAAAACTTTGATTTTTTTGCCATGTGACCATCCATAATAAAGTTGACATTCTATTAATAAAAATGTCATGGACCTGGTAATATAAATGCAATAATAATAATAATGCCATCCTCTTAATAATAGCCATGGGATGGATAATAAAATGCCATGTGGCCATCCATAATAAAAATGGCATCCTATTAATAAAAAATGCCATGCACTTGGTAATAGAAAGTGCCATGCCATTAAAAGTAAAAACACCATACTCTCAATCACGAACATGCCATCCTCTTAACAAAAGCCACGGGATGGATAATAAAAAGTGTCATGTGAACATCCATAATAAAAATGACATCCTATTAATAAAAAATGGCATGCACTTGGTAGTAGAAATTCCATGCCATTAAAAATAAAAATGTCATACTCTCAATAATAAAATTCCATCCTATAAATAACAAACATGCCATCCCCTTAGAAAAAGCCATGGGATGGATAATAAAAATGGCATGTGACCATTCATACTGAAAATGCCATGCCATTAAAATAAAAATGGCATACTCTCCATAAATAAAAATGTCATCCTCTTAATAAAAAACATGACATCCTCTTAAAACAGCCATGGGATGGATAATAAAAATGCCATCCTATAAAAATACCACGTTATTAATAATCAAAAATAAGAAAATCCATAGATTTTCTCAAAAAGGTAAATTTACAAAAATGGGGGTAGGTCCAGTAAAATTACCATTATCTAAAAACTAAGAAAAAAACACAATTTCTGTTTACTTGTGGTGCTACAGTAATAAATTTGCCATAAGTTCACTTTTTACCAACATGGGTTAAAAAATAAAAAATGTCATGCTAAGTACAATAAATTTACATTGTTCAATAAAGTGACCATGGTGTAAATAATAGAAATGACATGCTACATACAAATGAAAGTACCATGGGCTAGTTTATCAAAAAGAATGGTCTAACAAATAAAAATGCCATGGTCTAAAAAAATAAAAATGCATATCTAGTAATTGAATTGAATACTTTGAAGTTTCTTTATGTTGGATTTAGTACTTTAGATTTGAGATCACTTGATGAATGTCTAGTAATTAACTTGTGGATACCCGTGATGACATTGGGGTAATCTAGGCATAAATGTTGAACCATGCGTATCATATGGTGTTGTCGTACACGATCTCTAGGGATATTCGTGACAATTTGGGGGCGGTTCAATAGATTGATTAGAAACGCAACTTTGAGATGGTTTGTTAGCTACGCGATTTCATCCTACTTTCTCCGATAGAATAGAAACTTTGGAGTGACTCTTTACTACACTTTGAGGGATTATCATGATGTTCAATTATGTTAATGATGTTGAGAGTTGGCACTAGTGAAAGTATGAACCCTCGGCCTTATTTCCAAGAATTGAGACACCGTTTTTATCTACCTTTGTTACTTTTTACCTTACTTTTTTTATTTGTTCAGACTATAAAAACCTATTTCTATCATCCATACTACACTTGTATTACGATTTCTTCACCAAACTAGTGCACCTATACCCAAGGGTTTTAGCCCCCTTGGTTCACCAAACTAGTGCACCTATACCTAAGGGTTTTAGCCCCCCTTGGTTCAGCAAACTTAGTGCACCTATACAAGGGGTGTTTGAGAGAGAACCATCTTCATCCTACACCTCCAACGGATTGATAAATGTTAGGTCATTCACTTGATGGAAATTTGTTGTTGTCCTACAAAACTCGGCACTTGGAGGCCCAACAAAGTCTGCAAGAAGAAAGTTACATAGTAGACATCACATATGAGTCAAGTTCCTTTTTACTTGTCTTTAATATCTGCCTCTTAAGAAATTTACACTGTTGTTCTGTTGGCAGATCCAACCATGACAATACACTTAAAATAGTTGATTCAAATGGAACAAATATTTTCATTCCTTATAACTTCACCATCCATTAAATTATCAAAATTGATGTCGTTTTGTCCATTAATTTCAATGTGCTTATAATGACAGTGGGGTAGTTTCTATGGGCGCAAGACAAACAAATCATGGGCAGCAAGTGAAAGATCAATTGGCAAATTGTCACCTCACCAATGGATTGTGGTGGACTAAGCATCCACAAAATGTTGCGGTTCACAAGCACGCCGCGCCTGCGATGGTTGTGGCTTGCCTGGAAGCACCCGGAGAGGACTTGAGTGGGCTCTGGTATGCCCTGCGACGACAAAGACATGGCCATGTTCGCGTCCACAACAGATGTCACTGTTCACAACGACACAAAGACAAGTTTGTGGCATTGCAATTGGTTGTGTAATCGCCCCCTGCGGCTCGCCTTCCCGGACATGTTCAATCACGCCGTCAAAACAAACAGGACCGCTGTGGCGGCGTTGCACGAAGACCGCTGGGTGCTCGACCTTCGCCACGGTAACATCGCCATCATCCTACCTCAATTCATTCAATTACTACGACTTGTCAGAATAGTGGGCATCATCTTGGTCGAGGGAATGGAGGATGAGATTACCTGGACGGTAGGAGGGCTGCTGAGTACACTGCCCGATCGACATACATCAAGTAGTTCTCTGACAGACTACACACAACATTCAAATCACACATACGGAGGGTCTGGGCGCACTACAAAAAAAGACACATCTGTGACATTTTGACACGAACGAAAACTTTTTGTGTCATGCGTATGACACTTCTATGACGATAATTGTGATAAAAACACGTATCTGAAGGAAATATGCCCTAAATACAATAATAAATTTATTATTTATTTCCTCATATCATGATAAATGTTTATTATTCATGCTAGAATTGTATTAACCGGAAACATAATACATGTGTGAATACATAGACAAACATAGTGTCACTAGTATGCCTCTACTTGACTAGCTCGTTGATCAAAGATGGTTATGTTTCCTAACCATAGACATGAGTTGTCATTTGATAAACGGGATCACATCATTAGGAGAATGATGTGATTGACTTGACCCATTCCGTTAGCTTAGCACTTGATCGTTTTAGTTTAC
Organism: Triticum monococcum; assembly: GCA_034509565.1. Lineage (NCBI taxonomy): Eukaryota > Viridiplantae > Streptophyta > Magnoliopsida > Poales > Poaceae > Triticum > Triticum monococcum. Next base: position 486,706,387 of record CM067843.1, read on the forward strand.
TGCTATTGCTTTCTTTATGACTTATACATGTTCCTATGACTATGAGATTATGCAACTCCCAATTACCGGAGGAAAACTTTGTGTGCTACCAAACGTCACAATGTAACTGGGTGATTATAAAGGTGCTCTACAGGTGTCTCCGATGGTACTTGTTGAGTTGGCATAGATCGAGATTAGGATTTGTCACTCCGATTGTCGGAGAGGTATCACTGGGCCCTCTCGATAATGCACATCACTATAAGCCTTGCAAGCAAAGCAACTAATGAGTTACTTGCGGGATGATGCATTAGGAATGAGTAAAGAGACTTGCCGGTAACGAGATTGAGCTAGGTATTGAGATACCGACGATCGAATCTCGGGCAAGTAACATGCCGATGACAAAGGGAACGACGTATATTGTTATGCGGTTTGACCGATAAAGATCTTCGTAGAATATGTAGGAACTAATATGAGCATCTAGGTTCCGCTATTGGTTATTGACCGGAGACGTGTGTCGGTCATGTCTATGATAACCCACAAGTATAGGGGATCGCAATAGTTTTCGAGGGTAGAGTATTCAACCCAAATTTATTGATTTGACATAAGGGGAGCCAAAGAATATTCTCAAGTATTAGCAGCTGAGTTGTCAATTCAACCACACCTGAAAACTTAATATCTGCAGCAAGGTATCTAGTAGCAAGGTAATATGATAGTAGTGGTAACGGTGGCAAAAGGTAACGGTAGCAAAAGTAATATTTTTGGGTTTTGTAGTGATTGTAACAGTAGCACCGGAAAAGTAAATAAGCGAAGAACAATATATGGAAAGCTCTTAGACATTGGATCGGTGATGGAAATTATGCCGGATGCGATCGATCATGTAAGAGTCATAACCTAGGGTGACAACGAACTAGCTCTAGTTCATCAATGTAATGTAGGCATGTATTCCGAATATAGTCATACGTGCTTATGGAAAAGAACTTGCATGCCATCTTTTGTCCTACCCTCCCATGGTAGCGGTGTCCTATTGGAAACTAAGGGATATTAAGGCCTTCTTTTAATAGAGTACCGGACCAAAGCATTAACAGATAGTGAATACATGAACTCCTCAAACTACGGTCATCACCGGTAAATATCCCGATTATTGTCACTTCGGGGTTAACGGATCATAACACATAACTAGATCATAAATGCGCGCGTTGCCGCGCCCGCCATGTTAATAAAAAAACTTTATAGTTATCTATAAATGCATGGAACAATAGTATGCTGTTTTTTACAGTAATATAAAGGACAATGTGCCTTAATATATATGTACAACATGGAGCATTTGTTTATGGTAACCAGAAAGCCAGTAATTCAATGGCATATGCATTTTTTCCAGTGAGACTTATGGTTTATTCAGATTAAGCATATACACAAGTAGAAATGGTAAAAAAACTATCAGTAGCATTTCCAATTGGACATTGTAAATACTAAAACAAAGTCATTAGTTGTAATTTGTATAATTGGAATCACAACTAATATCAATTTCAACTAAAGATTAGTAGATTAGATTAAATAAAGTATATCACCCTATTGTCTTTCATCATCCGTGCTGGTTTGGCAACATTATACAAACACCTAATTGCCAATATATTCAAACATGACTGATGGAATCAACTACATAGTTGTGCCTTTGAGTGGCATGGTTTGCCACCCCTATCGTCCATGGTGAAGGCTTGGGAGGGGACAATCAGTTGGGTGCCTCTTATCATAGTGAAGTGAACCATGTCTAACCTGAATTGGGTGGTTGTGTATTTAGTGAACTATGCACACATATTTTTTTGCATTCCTTTAGAAAAAGAGCAAGATTTAGATGAGTATGCACGGAAATAAAGCAACGAGCTTATATGTAATATGCAGGGAAATGAAGTAGGGAAACTTACTTTCATATGAACTCATCGTTAAGAGAATAACTCTCCAAGTTTGCTCATGTCAGTACTTAACATCTCATTCAGCAGAATAATTCGCAGCATAGCCACTTGATGCTACATAAACATGGGAGACTCTATTAACAAAAAAAATAGTACATAATTTGTCAGGCCCTTTAACCAAAATCTATGAGGCCTTGAATCAAGCAATAAAAAACAGATTGAGAATGAAGTAGATAAATCACAGTTACACAAAAGTTATCCATCAAATTTTTATTAAGCGGAATAGTTGATAAAAAATTATAAAATAAATAAATCAATATACTGAATGAATGTGGCCAATACACGTGAAACCCTATCTAAAGAGTGTACGATATTGAGATATGCAAGGAAAAAATAGCTTGTTATATTTTGGTGTAAAAAATAACTTATGGTGGTGAACCTTCACATCCAGTAATATCTTATTTACTTGTCAAAAATGGTCAGAGACGATTCACCAAAGGCAACAGCCACTTCCTTGTGAATGGCCTGTAGACAATAGCAGAACCACATTAGAATATATGACATCAATTGTTGGTAACTTCATAAAAAGGGAATTTTTATGCGGACCTACTCAATCTGGTTCATATTTGTGCAAGTTTCTCTGACCCAAATGACAGTTATCCAACCCAGGTGGTTTGTTGTTTCCTATAGGCATTTTCAGCAAGTATAACTTTATTGATTGTGAGCCTAACATGCAGATAGGAGGAGTATATGTCATTGTTAATTGTGAGGCTAACCTAGAGATTTATAGTACAACCTAACTTATAACAGCTATGGTCTTACACGTGGAACTCAAAATTCAAAGTTAGGGAAGATAACAATTGCAAAAGGCTCATAATCTGATTCTTGATCGGTAAAAATGACACCCCCTCCTGTCAATCGAAGATTTTTTTTTGGCTATTTTGGTAATTCATAAAAATCACAAATGTGCACTAACTAAAATCACATTAAGGCGATTGCATTGAAAAGATGAAGCATGCCATTCACACAAGGTACGTGCTATGTAAGATTGCGTACGATATAACAACAGTAGACATGGATGTATTGAGCAACATGTCTACCATAACAGTGACCAGTAGAATGGACTTCTTCACCGACACGATCGGAGCGTGATCCCCGACTACAACAACGACACAAAACAGTTCGTGCCAATCCCAGCGCCTCCTGCAGCATGCGTACCTTGTGGAAGGAGATGCAACACTCATGCTTCTGCATGCCATAAGTGAGCTCCGGGATGCGCACCTTGTGGACGTGTTAGCGAAGGAGATCCATGGCCACGGACAACGGTGCTTCCGGTTATCTATGATGGTTGGGAGATGCCGCGAGGCGAAGGATTGATTCCACAAACAGTTGGAGGTGCCACTTGCCGGATGAAACAGTGGAGATAGTGACGCATAGCTAGGGTTCGTGCAGAACAGAAACTGCCCCGACCGACACCCGGCAGCAAGCGAGGCACACGAAGAATGGAGGGGACAAAGAGATGGTACGGAACGGCGTGATCTAAAGGAGCTCGTAGGTAAAGGAGCAGGCCACGGCGAGGGCGCATCCGTGCATGTACCGTTAGGGGAGAGGAAGAGGAGGCGTCGGGGTGAGCACTGAGCGGAGCAGAGCCGTCATTAACGCCGATGCAGACGGGAAAGGGGATCGCAACGATGGTAGGCCAGTTTAGTATACATAGCTATTTACAGCCCATAAGTCCACGACGTGAAGGCCCGATTATGGAGAGCACACCGAGATCGTCTTGCGGAGCAGCAGCCCTTTCAACGGTTGGACCGGCCGGCTCTTGCGGCGTAGCTCTGGCGGGATTGCCTAAATAAACCTCTTGCGGGATGACCAGGAGATCTCAGCCAGTTATGAGCATGATCCGACGGGTGACAGCGTCAAGACGCTGAGAGGACGCGTAGCTAGCCCCATTTTACTGTTTCTCAATAGGTGACTATAGACTTGCAAGATAGGATCAAGAACTCTCATATATTGATGAAAACATAATAGGTTCAGATCTGAAATCATGGCACTCGGGCCCTAGTGACAAGCATTAAGCATAGCAAAGTCATAGCAACATCAATCTCAGAACATAGTGGATACTAGGGATCAAACCCTAACAAAACTAACTCGATTACATGATAAATCTCATCCAACCCATCACCGTCCAGCAAGCCTACGATGGAATTACTCTCGCACGGCGGTGAGCATCATGAAATTGGTGATGGAGGAAGGTTGATGATGACAATGGCGATGGATTCCCCTCTCTGAAGCCCCGAACGGACTCCAGATCAGCCCTCCCGAGAGAGTTTAGGGCTTGGCGGCGGCTCCGTATCATAAAATGCGATGAATCCTTCTCTCTGATTTTTTTCTCCCCGAAAGTAAATATATGGAGTCAAGGTTGACGTCGGTGGAGCATCAGGGGGGCCACGAGGCCGGGGGACGCGCCCAGGGTGTGGGCCCCCTGACGTGGATCTTTCTTCCAGTATTTTTTATATATTCCAAAAATAATCTCCGTTGATTTTCAGGTCATTCCGAAAACTTTTATTTCTGCACAGAAATAACACCATGGCAATTCTGCTGAAAACAACGTCAGTCCGGGTTAGTTCCATTCAAATCATGCAAGTTAGAGTCCAAAACAAGGGCAAAAGTGTTTGGAAAAGTAGATATGACGGAGACGTATCAACTCTCCCAAACTTAAAGCTTTGCTTGTCCTCAAGCAATTCAGTTGATAAACTGAAAGTGATAAAGTAAAACTTTTACAAACTCTGTTTGCTCTTGTTGTTGTAAATATGTAAAGCCAGCATTCAGGTTTTCAGCAAAGATTATGAACTAACCATATTCACAATAACACTTAGGTCTCATGTTTATTCATATCAATGACATAATCAACTAGCGAGCAATAATAAAAAATCTCAGATGAAAACACTTTCTCAAAATAATCATGATATGATATGACAAGGTGGTATCTCGCTAGCTCTTTCTGAGACCGCAAAACATAAACGCAGAGCACCTTTAAAGATCAAGGACTGACTAGACATTGTAATTCATGGTAAAAGAGATCTAGTGTAGCGACCAGACCCGAATGGATCAAGTCTACTGTGCTCCGGTGTCATCCCTGGATCAGTAATGCTGACACCACACAATACATCGAAGGATTTATAGCAGAGTGGCAATCACACACTTATTACATCGATGTCTCCGAAGAGAACTTATTACAATAATATGGCTTAAGGCCATCTAATAACGATAACAGCGGAAGACTTGGAAGGTAAATGGGTCCATCAAATCCAACGGCATCACTGAGTATAGAACCACGACCTAAAAGCACCTTAATCGTCGTCTGAAAAGTCTGCAACATTAACGTTGCAGCCCAAAACGGGTCAGCACATGGAATATGCTGGCAATGTAACACATAGAGAGTGATGGAATGAAACAGCTATACTATATGCATATTTGGCTGGTGGAAAGCTCTATGGTTAGTGTTTTGCGTAAAGCCAATTTTTCCCTACTGCAAAGGAATAAATTTATTTAACTATCATGGTGGTTGTTAAACATTGAGAATGGTTGACAGCATCCTCAATCCCAATTAAAGTAGACAATTAAAACCCAACAATATTAATTAGAAGTAACATGATGAGATTCACATGATATTCAAGTACTAGATACTCAAGATTGTCCATAACCGAGGACACGGCTAATCATGATTAGTTTATTACACTCTGCAGAGGTTTGCGCACTTTTCCCCACAAGACTCGATCGCCTCCGTTGGATTTCTCGCACTACATGGTGTTTGAGAAACGGATGACCGAGACATAGTCTTTCAGAAGCGCTAGCACTTTACGATGGAGTAGACCGTACCACCTACATCCCCTACATCTGCTAGTCTACCCCTATAAGAGTTCGCACGACTTAGTCAACTATGCCAGAGCCCATAATGGCTTGTGGCTGCACACGTAAGTATTTAGCATGAAAGATCTTATGATCCCTTTGAGCCTGGGTGGCGGTCCAAAATAAAACAGGCAAGTCCTGATAGACATCAGGTGCCTCAATCCACCCAGATGTGTGTTTAAGTTGCCACCTTAGATAAACCCTTAAAATTATCACGCTCACATCTATCATGGATATCACTCACCCAATCCACGTCTACTAGCATAGCATGGCATAATAAGCAAATGTAGAAGTAACTCCCAAAGGTTTCATAATAAACAGGTAATAGGTACTACCTCATCTACTTCCCAACCCACAATTTAATTAGATCCTAATCATGCAATGTGTGAGGATGGATCTAAAGCAATAAAACTGGGTTGTAGAAAAGGTATGATCAAAGTGTTACTTGCCTTGCTGATGATCCGCGAGTCCTAGAGATTCGAAGTAACAGGCGGCGCAATCCGGGTAATCTATCGCGGACAAACAACAAGCATACAATAAGTACTCATCTAATGCACAGGTAAAACTCGAACAAGAGATCGAACCAGATAGTTCAACTTAAGAACTCTGGTTGCAAAAGAAAGAAAGAACCGAACAAAGAAACCGAAAACAAACGGCGGAAGAAAACAACTCGGTTCTAGCAAGTTGAAACTAGGTCAAATTTTACCGTAACAAAAACTTGTTTAAGTTGATTAGTCGGAACGGCGGTTTCGAAACGAAACTCCAGGTGCTTGAATCACCTGATTCCGATAAACGAGCGAGAAGATAAACTAGAACGAAGATCGGATCTGAGATCGCGATCGCGGAATAAATCCGACGAGAAGAAAAAGAAGAACGGTTGAACGAATGGACGTTCGTTAACCTAGAAGAATCCGGTGATCACGTTCGTTAGGACGAACGGTCTGGCGAACGGTCTCGAGGCAACTAAATCTGAAAAGAAATCGGAACCGATCTAGGGTTTCGAGAAAAGAAAACCGAACGAAAAACCGATCTAGAAAACCGGAACGGTTTAGCGAGGAAAAGAATCGGAACGATTTAGAGAAAACCAATCCGAGAAAAATAAAAGATGCGGCGCGGTACCTCCGGCGAGGTCGAGCAAGGGTGGCGGCGGCGGCGGTGGTGTAGGCGGCGGCGGCGGTGGCGCACAAGGGCGGCAGCGGCGGCAAGGGCAAGGTGCAGCGGCGGCTTAGGGCGGAGCGCGGCGCGGGGTGAGGGGCGCGGCTCTAGGCTTGGGTCTTGGGGCTTTGGTTTGATGATTTAAAGGGGGGGTGCTTGGGTATTTATATTGGGGAGGGGGAGGGTTTGCTTGGAGGAGGGATCAAGGAATAAGAGTAGGAATAGGAAAGATCTAGAGAAAAAAAATGAGCAAACGGAATCCTAGATGGACTCCTAAAGGGCAGCGGCGGCGGCTCCCTCCTGGCGCCTGGCGCGGCGTGCGGCGAGGCGCTGGCCTCCTGGGCCTTTGGCCCAGGGGCGCGCGGGATTTTTTTTAAACGGTTCCGCGCTCGGAAAAACACAGAAAAAAAATTCTACCGGACTCCAAAACTCACAAAGTAAATTTTCCCCGACTCCTAAAAATGAGTCGAACAAAATGAACTTTTCTCCGGGCCTAAAATGCAATTTTTTGAAAACACGCATTTTTCCCTATCCAAATAAAAGGCAAATAAACTCCGACAAAACCAATGATCCTCTCTTCAAAATTTGAGAAGAACTCAAATATGAAAAAGACGAAATCTCCAACTCTCTTCGAAGGTCCTTGAGTTGCGTGAAATTTCTAGGATCGGCAAAATGCAAGAAAATATGATATGCATGATGATCTAGTGTATAACATTCCAAATTGAAAATTTGGGATGTTACATCCAGTCAAGTCATACTCAATGTAAACTAGCAATAATGGATGCAAATGACAAAGGTGCTCTCCAACTGGTGCTTTTTAATAAGAGGATGATGACTCAACATAAAAGTAAATAGATAGGCCCTTCGCAGAGGGAAGCGGGGATTTGTAGAGGTGCCAGAGCTCGGATTTGAAATAGATATGAATAATATTTTGAGTGGTATACTTTCATTGTCAACATAACAACCGAGAGATCTCGATATCTTCCATGCTACACACATTATAGGCGGTTACCAAACAGAATGGTAAAATTTATACTCCCCCTCCACCAACAAGCATCAATCCATGGCTTGCTTGAAACAACGAGTGCCTCCAACTAAGAAGAGTCCCGGGGGAGTTTTGTTTGCAGTTATTTTGATTTGATTTGCATAAAGCATGAGACTGGGCATCCCGGTGACCAGCCATTTTCTCGTGAGTGAGGAGCAGAGTCCACTCCTCTTGAGAATAACCCGCCTAGCATGGAGGATACAAACAACCCTAGTTGATACATGAGCTATTCAAGCATACAAAACAGAATGTTTATTTGAAGGTTTAGAGTTTGACACATACAAATTTACTTGGAACGGCAGGTAGATACCGTATATAGGTAGGTATGGTGGACTCATATGGAATAACTTTGGGGTTTATGGAATTGGATGCACAAGCAGTATTCCCGCTTAGTACAAGTGAAGGCTAGAAAAAGACTGGAAAGCGACCAGCTAGAGAGCGACAACAGTCATGAACATGCATTAAAATTAATCAACACCGAATGCAAGCATGAGTAGGATATAATGCACCATGAACATACATATCGTAGAGGCTATGTTGATTTTGTTTCAACTACATGCGTGAACATGTGCCAAGTCAAGCCACTCGAATCATTCAAAAGAGGATACCACCCTATCATACCACATCACAACCATTTAAATAGCATGTTGGCATGCAAGGTAAACCATTATAAGCTCCTAGCTAATTAAGCATGGCATAAGCAACTACAGTATCTAATTGTCATTGCAAACATGTTTATTCATAATAGGCTGAATCAGGAACGATGAACTAATCATATTTACAAAAACAAGAGAGGTCGAGTTCATACCAGCTTTTCTCATCTCAATAAGTTCATCATATAATCATCATTATTGCCTGTCACTTGCACGACCGAATAGTGTGGATAATAATAATAGTGCACGTGCTTTGGACTAAGCTGGAATCTGCAAGCATTCAATTCAAGAGAGAAGACAAGGTAATATGGGCTCTTTGTTAGATCAACAATAATGCATATAAGAGCCACTCAACATTTTCATTATGGTCTTCTCCTCACGACCCCCAAAGAACAAGAAAAGAAATAAAACTATTTACATGGGAAAGCTCCCAACAAGCAAAAAAAGAACGAGAAATATTTTTGGGTTTTCTTTTTAATTACTACTACTACAGGCATGGAAAGTAAACTGACTAAAAGCTACAACTAATTTTTTGGTTTTTCTTAAGGTTTATCAAACACATAAGAAGAAAGCATAAAAAGGGAGATAAACTAGCATGGATATTACGATGAACAAGTATGAGCATCGACAACTAGCATGAGTGTGTGAGCATTAATGTAATGTCGGTGAGAGATACGCACTCCTCCAAGCTTAGGCTTTTGGCCTAAGTTGGTCTATGGCCACGGCTGGCCTGGCGGATATCCAAAGTTGTAGTTGGGGTCGTACTGAGAAGGATCCCCCTGGTGCCACTGGTTGGCAGTCTCTTCCAGATTCCACTGATAAACAGACTGCCGGTGAGGATCAAATTGTGGTTCCGGCTCTGTAGCTGGTGTGGGGTTTCGGTAGGCATGAATGGCCTCCGGCGGAACAAGGTACTTGCCTACAGATAAGTCAAACAAGGAAGGAGCAGGCAAAGTAATAGTCTCAGGGTGATTTTTATCAAATATCAGCTTATACTTAGCATCTTTTCCTCATTCTTACCGATAAAATCATGTGCTACCATACTCTTATAGTCTAGAAAAACAGGAGGCAACAACTTTTCTTCCTTCTCATAATGTCTAATAGGTATGTTAAAATGTGCAGCGAGGCGCGAGGCAAAAATACCTCCCAAGATGGGGCCCTTAGTACGGTTAAGATTTAACCGCTTTGCAACAATAGCGCCCATACTAAATGTATCACCACGGAACAAGGCATGGCACAAAATAACAATATCAGGGGCACTAAGGTTGCCACAGTTTCCGCGACCAATTAAGCATCTACTAGCAAATATTGCACAGTAACATAAAACATGAAAATGTACGCTAGTAATTCTTGCATCGAAAACCTTCCTCGTTTCCCCTACATCAATTGTATCAATAAACCCTTCCACATCGTCACGATGTGGTTCCTCTACACTGTCCTCAAAAGGGATCAAATAAACCCAACAAAAATCATGAAGTGACATATCCTTATGCTCATCGTATAAATAAAATTCCACCATATGTGGTGAGCTCCTAGCATGGAAATGAAAGTTTTGCACAAAGATATTGGTGATTAATAGATACTATTCGCGTTGGTCGTGGAGGAAGGCAGTGAGGCCTGCATTCTCAGCCAATTCATAGAAATCATCATAAATCCCGGCTTCTCTCAAGAAATCATCACAAGGCCATTCACACGGCTGAACCTCCGCGGTGCGAGGGAGATTATACTTGGGTTTCTTGTTCTCTTCACTCTGTTTATCCTTCGAGCTTCGGCACGATGAGCCCCTCAAAAATCTCTTAATCATTTTCTGAAAATTTCTGAAATTTTTAGTAACTTCAAAAATAAAAGTGAACCAAACTCAACAGTATTGATAGCAACTACTCCTACAAGTGCCTAGAGGCTATATCATGCATTAAAACTACTTTTGACCATATAAATTTGACATGCAAGCTCAAGAACAGGGTCACCTAAGCAGCAAAAATTTGCAATAAATGAAACACCAGAACAAAAACTAATTGGGCCATTGGAGGAGTCACATACCAAAGAACAACCCCCCAAAGCAGCTTTGTGAATGGAGCTTTGAGCTAGGAGATCGAAAATGGCAGCAAGATAAGCTAGAACTCGGGTTTGAGCTGGTTGGTGATTTTTTTTGGAAGGAAGAAGGAGTGTGTGGTAGTTGGAATAAGTGGAGGGGACCCACGTGGGCACGTGGCTGCTCCCCCTGCTATGTTTTTAGTGCCAGATATTCTAGAAAAAATCATATTTAATTTTCAGGGCATTTGGAGAACTTTTATTTTTGGGGTATTTTTTATTGCATTGATAATTCAGAAAACAGACAGAAAATAATATTTTTGCTTTATTTAATATAAATAAGAAAAATTAAAAATAGGTTATAGAAGGTTGTGCCTTCTAAATTCATCCATCTCATGCTCATCAAAAGGAATCCACTAACAAGGTAGATCAAGTCTTGTTAACAAACTCATTTCGAATAACATGAAACTGGAGAATTTTCAAATAACACTAGGTTACCTCAACAGGGATATGCATGTCCCCAACAATAAGAATATCATATTTCTTCTTGACAGTAGGAAGAGGAAATTTAAAACCTCCAATAGTAATTGTTGAAAATTTTCCAATAGAATTGATACTGTGGACTTGAGGTTGTTTCCTCGAAAAGTGTACCGTATGCTCATTACCATTAACATGAAAAGTGATATTGCCTTTGGTGCAATCAATAACAGCCCATGCAGTATTCAAAAAGGGTCTTCCAAGAATAATAGACATACTATCGTCCTCGGGAATATCAAGAATAACAAAGTCTGTTAAAATAGTAACGTTTGCAACCACAACAGGCACATCCTCACAAATACCGACAGGTATAGCAGTTGATTTATCAGCCATTTGCAAAGATATTTCAGTAGGTGTCAACTTATTCAAATCAAGTCTACGATATAAAGAGAGAGGCATAACACTAACACCGGCTCCAAGATCACATAAAGCAGTTTTAACATAGTTTCTTTTAATGGAGCATGGTATAGTTGGTACTCCTGGATCTCCAAATTTTTTTGGTATTCCACCCTTAAAAGTATAATTAGCAAGCATGGTGGAAATTTCAGCTTCCGGTATCTTTCTTTTATTAGTAACTGTTTCCTTCATGTATTTAGCATAAGGATTCATTTTAAGCATATCAGTCAAATGCATACGCAAAAAGATAGGTCTAATCATTTCAGCAAAATGCTCAAAATCCTCATCATCCTTTTTCTTGGATGGTTTAGGAGGAAAAGGCATGAGTTTCTAAACCCATGGTTCTCTTTCTTTACCATGCTTCCTAGCAACAAAGTCTCTCTTATCATAAGGTTGATTCTTTGATTGTGGGTTATCAAGATCAACAATAGGTTCAATTTCTACATCATTATTATTGCTAGGTTGAGCATCAACATGAACATCATTATTAAATTATCACTAGGTTCATGTTCATTACCAAATTGTGTTTCAGCATCAGAAATAGAAATGTCATTAGGATTCTTAGGTGTGTCTACAATAGGTTCACTAGAAGCATGCAAAGTCCTATCATTTTTCTTTTTCTTCCTCTTAGAAGGACTAGGTGCATCTACATTAGCTCTCTGAGAATCTTTCTCAATTCTCTTAGGGTGGCCCTCAGGATATAAAGGCTCCTGGGTCATTTTACCACCTCTAGTCATAACTCTAACAGCATTATCATTCTTCTTATTATTCAATTCATTGAGAAAATCATTCTGAGCTTTAAGTACTTGTTCTACTTGAGTGGTAACCATGGAAGCATGTTTACTAATAAGTTTAAGTTCACCTTTAACACTAGCCATATAATCACTCAAGTGTTCAATCATATAAGCATTGTGTTTCAATTGTCTACCAACATAAACATTAAAATCTTCTTGCTTAACCATAAAGTTATCAAATTCATCCAAACATTGGCTAGCAAACTTACCAGGAGGGATTTCAGCTTTATCATATCTATAGAGAGAATTTACCTTTACTACCTATGTCGGGTTATCGAGACCATGTGTTTCTTCAATAGGTGATGAATTAAGACCATGTATTTCTTCAATAGGTGGTAAATTCTTAACATCTTCAGCTTTTATACCTTTTTCTTTCATAGATTTCTTTGCCTCTTGCATATCTTCAGGACTGAGAAATAGAATACCTCTTTTCCTTGGAGTTGGCTTAGGAGTTGGTTCAGGAAGTGTCCAATTATTTTCATTAGTCAACATATTATTCAATAGAATTTCAGCTTGATCAACTGTTCTTCCCTGAAAACACAACCAACACAACTATCCAGGTAATCTCTGGAAGCATCGCTTAGTCCATTATAAAAGATATCAAGTATTTCATTTTTCTTAAGAGGATGATCAGGCAAAGCATTAAGTAATTGGAGAAGCCTCCCCTAAGCTTGTGGGATACTCTCTTCTTTAATTTGCACAAAACTCTATATTTCCCTTAAAGCAGCTTGTTTCTTATGAGCGGGAAAATATTTACCAGAGAAGTAGTAAATCATATCCTGGGGACTACGCACACAACCAGGATCGAGAGAATTAAACCATATCTTAGCATCACCCTTTAATGATGACGGAAATAATTTAAGGATATAATAGTACCAAGTTTTCTCATCATTAGTGAACAGGGTAGCTATATCATTTAATTTAGTAAGATGTGCCACAACAGTTTCAGATTCATAGCCATAGAAGGGATCAGATTCAACCAAAGTAATTATATCAGGATCAACAGAGATATCATAATCCTTATCAGTAATAAAGATAGGTGAAGTAGCATAAGCAGGATCATATTTCATTCTTGCATTCAGACATTTTTCTTTAAGCTTAGCTAATAACTTCTTAAGATCACTTCTATCATTGCAAGCTAAGAAGTCTCTAGCAGTTTCTTCATCCATAACATAACCCTCAGGAACAACAGACAATTCATATCTAGGGGAGAATCTTCATCATCACTTTCATCAATATTATCAGTTTCAATAATTTCATTCTCTCTAGCCCTAGCAAGTTGTTCGTCAAGAAATTCACCAAGTGGCATAGTAGTATCAAGCATAGAAGTAGTTTCATCATAAGTATCATACAAAGCAGAAGTGGCATCATCAATAACATGCGACATATCAGAATTAATAGCAGAAGTAGGTTTAGGTGTCGCAAGCTTACTCAAAACAGAAGGTGAATCAAGTGCAGAGCTAGATGGCAGTTCCTTACCTCCCCTCGTAGTTGAGGAAAAAATCTTGGTTCTTTGATCTTTCAAGTTCTTCATAATGATACGTAGATATAAAACCCAAGTGACTCAAAGAATAGAGCTATGCTCCCCGGCAATGATGCCAGAAATTGTTCTTGATAACCCACAAGTATAGGGGATCGCAACAGTTTTCGAGGGTAGAGTATTCAACCCAAATTTATTGATTCAACACAAGGGAGCCAAAGAATATTCTCAAGTATTAGCAGCTGAGTTGTCAATTCAACCACGCCTGGAAACTTAATATCTGCAGCAAGGTATTTAGTAGCAAGGTAATATGATAGTAGTGGTAACGGTGGCAAAAGGTAACGGTAGCAAAAGTAATATTTTTGGGTTTCGTAGCGATTGTAACAGTAGCACCGGAAAAGTAAATAAGCGAAGAACAATATATGGAAAGCTCGTAGGCATTGGATCGGTGATGGAGAATTATGCCGGATGCGATCGATCATGTAACAGTCATAACCTAGGGTGACAAAGAACTAGCTCCAGTTCATCAATGTAATGTAGGCATGTATTCCGAATATAGTCATACGTGCTTATGGAAAAGAACTTGCATGACATCTTTTGTCCTACCCTCCTGTGGCAGCGGGGTCCTATTGGAAACTAAGGGATATTAAGGCCTCCTTTTAACAGAGTACCAGACCAAAGCATTAACACATAGTGAATACATGAACTCCTCAAACTATGGTCATCACCGGTAAGTATCCCGATTATTGTCACTTCGGGGTTAACGGATCATAACACATAATAGGTGACTATAGACTTGCAAGATAGGATCAAGAACTATCATATATTGATGAAAACATAATAGGTTCAGATCTGAAATCATGGCACTCGGGCCCTAGTGACAAGCATTAAGCATAGCAAAGTCATAGCAACATCAATCTCAGAACATAGTGGATACTAGGGATCAAACCCTACAAAACTAACTCGATTACATGATAAATCTCATCCAAACCATCACCGTCCAGCAAGCCTACAATGGAATTACTCATGCACGGCGGTGAGCATCATGAAATTGGTGATGGAGGAAGGTTGATGATGACGATGGTGACTGATTCCCCTCTCCGGAGCACCGAACAAACTCCAGATCAGCCCTCCCGAGAGAGTTTAGGGCTTGGCGGCGGCTCTGTATCGTAAAACGTGATGAATCCTTCTCTCTGATTTTTTTCTCCCTGAAAGTGAATATATGGAGTCAAGGTTGACATCGGTGGAGCATCAGGGGGCTCACGAGGCAGGGGGCGCGCACAGGGGGTAGGGCGCGTCCCCCACCCTCGTGGACAGGGTGTGGGCCCCCTCATGTGGATCTTTGTTCCAGTATTTTTTGTATATTCCAAAAATAATCTCCGTTGATTTTTAGGTCATTCCGAGAACTTTTATTTCTACACAAAAATAACTCCATGGCAATTTTGCTAAAAATAGCGTCAGTCCGGGTTAGTTCCATTCAAATCATGCAAGTTAGAGTCCAAAACAAGGGTAAAAGTGTTTGGAAAAGTAGATACGACAGAGACGTATCAGTCTACATAGTTCTCGAACCCGCAAGGTCTGCACCCTTAAAGTTCTGTGACGATCAGTATTATAAGTTTTTATGGTTTGATGTACCGAAGGTAGTTTGGAGTCCCAGATATGATCACAGACATGACGAGGAGTCTCGAAATGATCGAGACGTAAAGATTGATATACTGGACGACTATGTTCGGACACCGGAAGTGTTTCGGAAGGTTTCGGACATATACCGAAGTACGGGGGGGGGGGGGGGGGGGGGTTACCGGAACCCCCGGGGAGTATATTGGGCCTAATGGGCCCTAGTGGGAGAAGAGGAGGGGCGGCCAGGGCAGCCGCGTGCCCCTCCCCCTCTAGTCCTAATTGGACAAGGAGGGGGGCGGCGCCCCCCTTTCCTTCTCTCCCTTCCTTCTCCTCTCCTACTCCTACTTGGAAGGGGGGAGTCCTACTCCCGGTGGGAGTAGGACTCCTCATGGGGCGCGCCATAGGAGGCCGGCCCTTTCCCCTCCTCCACTCCTTTATATACGGGGAGGGGGCACCCCTTGGAGACACAACAAGTTGATCATTGGTCTTTAGCCGTGTGCGGTGCCCCCCTCGACCATAATCCACCTCGGTAATATTGTAGCGATGCTTAGGCGAAGCCCTGTTCCGGTAGCAACATCATCACCATCATCACGCCGTCGTGATGACGAAGCTCTCCCTCGAAGCTCTACTGGATTGTGAGTTCGCGGGACGTCACCGAGCCGAACGTGTGCAGATCGCGGAGGTGTCGTATCTTCGGTACTAGATCGGTCTATTGTGAAGACGTACGACTACATCAACCGCGTTGTCATAACGCTCCCGCTTACGGTCTACGAGGGTAAGTAGATGATGACCCACAAGTGTAGGGGATCTATTGTAGCCTTTTCGATAAGTAAGAGTGTCGAACCCAAATAGGAGCAGAAGGAAATGATAAGAAGTTTTCAGTAAGGTATTCTCTGCAAGCATTGAAATTATCGGTAACATATAGTTTTGTGATAAGGTAATTTGTAACGAGTAACAAGTAATGCAATTAAATAATGTGCAGCAAGATGGCCCAATCCTTTTTGTAGCAAAGGACAGGCCTGGACAAACTCTTATAGAAAGTAAAGCGCTCCCGAGGACACATGGGAATTATCGTCAAGCTAGTTTTCATCACGTTCATATGATTCGCGTTCGGTACTTTGATAATTTGATATGTGGGTGGACTGGTGCTTGGGTACTGCCCTTACTTGGACAAGCATCCCACTTATGATTAACCCCTACTGCAAGCATCCCCAACTACAACAGAAGTATTAAGGTAAACCTAACCATAGCATGAAACATATGGATCCAAATCAGCCCCTTACGAAGCAACGCATAAACTAGGGTTTAAGCTTCTGTCGCTCTAGCAACCCATCATCTACTTATTACTTCCCAATGCCTCCCTCTAGGCCCAAAAAAGGGTGAAGTGCCATGTAGTCGACGTTCACATGACACCACTAGAGGGAAGACAACATACATCTCATCAAAATATCAAACGAATACCAAATTCACATGACTACTTATAACAAGACTTCTCCCATGTCCTCAGGAACAAATGTAACTACTCACAAAGCATATTCATGTTCATAATCAGAGGATTATTAACATGCATAATGGATCTGAACATATGATCTTCCACCAAGTAAACCAACTAGCATCAACTACAAGGAGTAATCAACACTACTAGCAACCCACAGGTACCAATCTGAGGTTTGCATACAAAGTTTGGATACAAGAGATGAACTAGGGTTTGAGATGAGAAGGTGTTGGTGAAGATGTTGATGGAGATTGACCCCCTCTCGATGAGAGGATCGTTGGTGATGACGATGGTGGTGATTTCCCCCTCCCGGAGGGAAGTTTCCCTGGCAGAACAGCTCCGCGGGAGCCCTAGATTGGTTCCGCCAAGGTTCCGCCTCGTGGCGGCGGAGTTTCGTCCCGTAAGCTTGCTTATGATTTTTTCCTCGACGAAAGACTCCATATAGCCAAAGATGGGCATCAGAGGGCCACTAGGGGGCCCACGAGGCAGGGGGCACGCCTAGGGGGTAGGGCGCGCCCCCACCCTCGTGGACGGTGGGTGGATCCCCTCTGGTACTTCTTTCGCCCAATATTTTTTATATATTCTGAAAATAATTCCCATGGAGTTTCCGGACTTTTGGAGATGTGCAGAATAGGTCTCTAATATTTGCTCCTTTTCCAGCCCAGAATTCCAGCTGCTGGCATTCCCCCTCTTCATGTAAACCTTGTAAAATAAGAGAGAAAAGGCATAAGTATTGTGACATAATGTGTAATAATAGCCCATAATGCAATAAATATTGATATAAAAGCATGATGCAAAATGGACATATCAACTCCCCCAAGCCTAGACCTCGCTTGTCCTCAAGCGAAAGCCGAAATCGTAAAATATGTCCACATGTTTAGAGATAGAGGTGTCGATAAAATAAAATACGGACATGAGGGCATCATGGTCATTCTTCGAACAACAACACACATATATTTATTGTCATATGATCTCTTATGCTAAAGTAACAATTCATCCACATACTCAAGTATGAATCAGAAACTTCATTGAAAACTAACAAACTATAATCTCAGTCATTGAAGCAATTGCAATTTATCATAACATAGGAAAGAATCAATATAAGAGCTTCTCAGCAAGTCCACATACTCAACCATCATTTAGTCTTTCACAATTGCTAACACTCACGCGATATTTATGGTTATGAAGTTTTAATCGGACACAGAGAAAGATAGGGGCTTATAGTTTTGCTTCCCAACTTTTTACCTCAAGGGTAATGTCAGCAATAATAGTTCATGAAAACCCACATCCAATTAGCCATATATATCAGGATCTTTCCAACACATTGTGCTTGCCAAAGGATAAAATGTAACAAGGAAAGGTGAAGATCACCGTGACTCTTATATGAAGTAATAGACAAGAATAAAAGATAGGCCCTTCGCAGAGGGAAGCAGAGGTTGTCATGTGCTTTTATGGTTGGATGCACGAAATCTTAATGTGAAAGAATGTCACTTTATATTGCCACTTGTGATATGGACCTTTATTGTGCAGTCCGTCGCTTTTATTTCTTCCACATCACAAGATCGTATAAAGCTTATTTTCTCCACACTAATAAGTCATACATATTTAGAGAGCAATTCTTATTGCTTGCAACGATGACAACTTACTTGAAGGATCTTACTCAATCCATAGGTAGATATGGTGGACTGTCATGGCAAAACTGGGTTTAGGGATATTTGGAAGCACAAGTAGTATCTCTACTTGGTGCAAAGAAATTGGCTAGCAAGAGAGGGAAAGGCAAGCTCAACATGTTGGATGATCCATGACAATATAATTTATCTCAGATGTAAGACAACATAACCCATTATGTTGTCTTCCTTGTCCAACATCAACTCTTTAGCAAGTCATATTTTAATGAGTGCTCACAATCATAAAAGATGTCCAATATAGTATATTTATATGTGAAAACCTCTATTTCTTTATTACTTCCTATTAATTGCAACGATGACCAAAACTATGTTTGTCAACTCTCAACAATTTTTATCCATCATACTCTTGATATGTGAACTCATTACTCTCCATAAGATCCATATGATCTCTTTATTTCTTTTTATTTATTTTATTTTATTTTATTCTATTCCCTCAAGATCATAGCAAAATAATCAAGCCCTTGACTTAACACTAATCTTTATTATATATATAGCTCACGGACTCGATTACATAGAAGGATCATAAAGCTAAACTCACAACTAGATCATACTAAAACTTTATTCTACTAGATCAAGATATTACCAAAAGGATCGAACTAAGAAAAACGGTAAAGATAAAAGTGATGGTCATACGATACCGGGGCACTCCCCCAAGCTTGGCAGTTGCCAAGGGGAGTGCCCATAACCATGTGTTTAAGTTTACTTCCTCGGAGGTGGTGATGAGGGAGTTGTTGATGATGTGGGCTTCTTCCTTAATTTGTGCTTGAGGATAGAATGTTGCTCCCTTAGGTCCTCGATCTCCCACTCAAGGCTTAATACCTTTTTGCATAGTTCTTGTTTGTTCTCCTACAAGAGACAAAAAGGGATAAACTCAATCTTAGGTTTCTTTGCTCTATTGGGGAGGCTTGACTTTTTGAATTCCACATGCATATCCCTAGGTTGAGGTAATGGGACTTCATCTTCATCTGAGCTCGTCTCCTCCTTTCCCTTAGGCTCATAGTCTTCTTCTTCCTCCGTGGTCCAACCACAATGCTCCAAGTCCCCGTAGACCTTATGATCTGCAAGGTAATCAGCCACATAGCTTTCTCCCTCCGAATCTTGGGACGACATATTGTTCTAATCTGCCGCAGAAACAACTCGAAACAAAGACAGAGGGTATTTGCGTGTTACCGTGGTCAAAACCTTCGGGAGATTATATAGTGAATTTTTACCGACCAAAAGAAGTATCGCGCAAGAAAACGGAGTCCGATGAGCACACGAGGTGCCCACGAGGCAGGGGGCGCGCCCAGGGGGGTAGGGCGCGCCCTCCACCCTCGTGGAAGCCTCGTGTCCTTTCTGACCTGCTTCTTACTTTCCTATTTTCTTAAATATTCCAAAACGGAGAAAAATTGCCATTAGAACTGTTTTGGAGTCGGTTTACTTACCGTACCACGTACCTATTCCTTTTCGGAGTTTGAAACATTCTGGAAAGTGTCCCTTATGTGTTCCTCCAGGGTTACAGTTTCAGTAACATTAGTTTCAACATTTATAGGATTACCTGAGATATAATGTGTGATTCTTTGACCGTTCACCACCTTCGGATTTGTTCCTTCGAAGTTGTTGATTTTTATGGCACCGGAACGATAGACCTCCTCGATGACGTAAGGACCTTCCCATTTAGAGAGGAGTTTGCCTGCAAAAAATCTTAAATGAGAGTTGTATAACAATACATAATCGCCTACATTAAACTCATGTTTTTTGTATCCTTTTATCATGCTATCTTTTAACTTTTTCTTTAAACAGTTTGGCATTCTCGTAGGCCTGGGTTCTCCATTCATCAAGTGAGCTAATGTCAAAAGGCCTCTTCTCACCGGCAAGTTTGAAGTCATAGTTGTGTTGGGGAACGCAGTAATTTCGAAAATTTTCCTACGCACACGCAAGATCATGGTGATGCATAGCAACGAGAGGGGAGAGTGTTGTCTACGTACCAACGCAGAACGACTGCGGAAGCGATCACACAACGTAGAGGAAGTAGTCGTACGTCTTCTTCCCGATCCGACCGATCCAAGCACCGTTACTCCGGCACCTCCGAGTTCTTAGCACACGTTCAGCTCGATGACGTTCCTCGGGCTCCGATCCAGCAAAGCGTCGAGGAAGAGTTCCGTCAGCACGACGGCGTGATGACGATCTTGATGTACTACCGACGCAGGGCTTCGCCTAAGCACTGTAACGGTACGATTGAGGTGGAATTTGGTGGCAGGGGGCACCGCACACGGCTAAGGAACGATCTCAAGGATCAACTTGTGTGTCTTGGGGTGTCCCCTGCCCCCGTATATAAAGGTTGGAGGAAGGGGGGCCAGCCGGCCAGGGAGAGGGAGGCGCAGGGGAGTCCTACTCCCACCGGGAGTAGGACTCCTCCCTCCAATCCTAATCCAATTAGGACTCTCGGGGAGAAAGGAGAAAGAGGGGGGGCCGGCCCCTTCTCCTAGTCCTACTAGGACTTGGGGAAAGGGGGGCGCCGGCCAGCTTATGGGCTGCCCCTTTTCTCTTTTTTCCACTAAGGCCCAATAGGCCCATTAGTCTCCCGGGGGGTTCCGGTAACCCTCCCGGTATTCCGGTAAAATCCCGATTTCACCCGGAACACTTCCTATGTACAAACATAGGCTTCCAATATATCAATCTTTACGTCTCGACCATTTCGAGACTCCTCGTCATGTCCGTGATCTCATCCGGGACTCCGAACAACCTTCGGTACATCAAAATGCATAAACTCATAATAACTGTCATCGTAACGTTAAGTGTGCGGACCCTACGGTTCGAGAACAATGTAGACATGACCGAGACACGTCTCCAGTCAATAACCAATAGCGGGACCTGGATGCCCATATTGGCTCCTACATATTCTACGAAGATCTTTATCGGTCAGACCGCATAACAACATACGTTGTTCCCTTTGTCATCGGTATGTTACTTGCCCGAGATTCGATCGTCGGTATCCAATACCTAGTTCAATCTCGTTACTGGCAAGTCTCTTTACTCGTTCTGTAATACATCATCTCACAACTAACATATTAGTTGCAGTGCTTGCAAGGCTTATGTGATGTGCATTACCGAGAGGGCCCAGAGATACCTCTCCGACAATCGGAGTGACAAACCCTAATCTCGAAATACGCCAACCCAACATATACCATTGGAGACACCTTTAGTACTCCTTTATAATCACCCAGTTACATTGTGACGTTTGGTAGTACCCAAAGTGTTCCTCCGGTAAACGGGAGTTGCATAATCTCATAGTTATAGGAACATGTATAAGTCATGAAGAAAGCAATAGCAACATACTAAACGATCGGGTGCTAAGCTAATGGAATGGGTCATGTCAATCAGATCATTCAACTAATGATGTGACCTCGTTAATCAAATAACAACCCTTTGTTCATGGTTAGGAAACATAACCATCTTTGATTAACGAGCTAGTCAAGTAGAGGCATACTAGTGACACTCTGTTGGTCTATGTATTCACACATGTATTATGTTTCCGGTTAATACAATTCTAGCATGAATAATAAACATTTATCATGATATAAGGAAATAAATAATAACTTTATAATTGCCTCTAGGGCATATTTCCTTCAGTCTCCCACTTGCACTAGAGTCAATAATCTAGATTACACTGTAATGATTCTAACACCCATGGAGCCTTGGTGCTGATCATGTTTTGCTCGTGGAAGAGGCTTAGTCAACGGGTCTGCAACATTCAGATCCGTATGTATCTTGCAAATCTCTATGTCTCCCACCTGGACTAAATCCCGGATGGAGTTGAAGCGTCTCTTGATGTGTTTGGTCCTCTTGTGAAATCTGGATTCCTTTGCCAAGGCAATTGCACCAGTATTGTCACAGAAGATTTTCATTGGACCCGATGCACTAGGTATGACACCTAGATCGGATATGAACTCCTTCATCCAGACTCCTTCGTTCGCTGCTTCCGAAGCAGCTATGTACTCCGCTTCACATGTAGATCCCGCTACGACGCTTTGTTTAGAACTGCACCAACTGACAGCTCCACCGTTTAAAGTAAACACGTATCCGGTTTGCGATTTAGAATTGTCCGGATCAGTGTCAAAGTGTGCATCAACGTAACCTCTTACGGTGAGCTCTTTGTCACCTCCATATACGAGAAACATATCCTTAGTCCTTTTCAGGTATTTCAGGATGTTCTTGACCGCTGTCCAGTGATCCATTCCTGGATTACTTTGGTACCTCCCTGCTAAACTTATAGCAAGGCACACATCAGGTCTGGTACACAGCATTGCATACATGATAGAGCCTATGGCTGAAGCATAGGGAACATATTTCATTTTCTCTCTATCTTCTGCAGTGGTCGGGCATTGAGTCTGACTCAACTTCATACCTTGTAACACAGGCAAGAACCCTTTCTTTGCTTGATCCATTTTGAACTTCTTCAAAATCTTGTCAAGGTATGTGCTTTGTGAAAGTCCAATTAAGCGTTTTGATCTATCTCTATAGATCTTTATGCCTAATATGTAAGCAGCTCCCCGAGGTCTTTCATCGAAAAACTTTTATTCAAGTATCCCTTTATGCTATCCAGAAATTCTATATCATTTCCAATCAGCAATATGTCATCCACATATAATATTAGAAATGCTACAGAGCTCCCACTCACTTTCTTGTAAATACAGGCTTCTCCAAAAGTCTATATAAAGCCAAATGCTTTGATCACACTATCAAAGCGTTTATTCCAACTCCGAGATGCTTGCACCAGTCCATAAATGGATCGCTGGAGTTTGCATACTTTGTTAGCTCCCTTTGGATCGACAAAACCTTCTGGTTGTATCATATACAATTCATCTTCCAGAAATCCATTCAGGAATGCAGTTTTGACATCCATCTGCCATATTTCATAATCATAAAATGCGGCAATCGCTAACATAATTCTGACGGACTTAAGCATCGCTACGGGTGAGAAGGTCTCATCGTAGTCAACTCCTTGAACTTGTCGAAAACCTTTCGCGACAAGTCGAGCTTTATAGACAGTAATATTACCGTCAGCGTCAGTCTTTTTCTTGAAGATCCATTTATTCTCAATTGCTTGCCGATCATCGGGCAAGTCAACCAAAGTCCATACTTTGTTTTCATACATGGATCCCATCTCAGATTTCATGGCCTCAAGCCACTTTGCGGAATCTAGGCTCACCATCGCTTCTTCATAGTTCGTAGGTTCATCATGATCTAGCATCATGACTTCCAGAACTGGATTACCGTACCACTCTGGTGCGGATCTCACTCTGGTTGATCTACGTGGTTCAGTAGTATCTTGTTCTGAAGCTTCATGATCATCATCATTAGCTTCCTCACTGATTGGTATAGGTGTCGCAGAAACAGTTTTCTGTGATGTACTATTTTCCAATAAGGGAGCAGGTACAGTTACCTCATCAAGTTCTACTTTCCTCCCACTCACTTCTTTCGAGAGAAACTCCTTCTCTAGAAAGTTTCTGAATTTAGCAACAAAAGTCTTGCCTTCGGATCTGTGATAGAAGGTGTATCCAATAGTTTCCTTTGGATATCCTATGAAGACACATTTCTCCGATTTGGGTTCGAGCTTATCAGGTTGAAGCTTTTTCACATAAGCATCGCAGCCCCAAACTTTAAGAAACGACAACTTTGGTTTCTTGCCAAACCATAGTTCATAAGGTGTCGTCTCAACGGATTTTGATGGTGCCCTGTTTAACGTGAATGCGGCCGTCTCTAAAGCATAACCCCAAAACGATAGCGGTAAATCAGTAAGAGACATCATAGATCGCACCATATCTAGTAAAGTACGATTACGACGTTCGGACACACCATTACGCTGTGGTGTTCCGGGTGGCGTGAGTTGCGAAACTATTCCACAATTTTTCAAATGTACACCAAACTCGTAACTCAAATATTCTCCTCCACGATCAGATCGTAGAAACTTTATTTTCTTGTTACGATGATTTTCAACCTCACTCTGAAATTCTTTGAACTTTTCAAATGTTTCAGACTTATGTTTCATTAAGTAGATATACCCATATCTGCTTAAATCATCTGTGAAGGTGAGAAAATAACGATATCCGCCACGAGCCTCAATATTCATCGGACCACATACATCGGTATGTATGATTTCCAATAAATCTGTTGCTCTCTCCATAGTACCGGAGAACGGTGTTTTAGTCATCTTGCCTATGAGGCACGGTTCGCAAGTACCAAGTGATTCATAATCAAGTGGTTCCAAAAGCCCATCAGTATGGAGTTTCTTCATGCGCTTTACACCGATATGACCTAAACGGCAGTGCCACAAATAAGTTGCACTATCATTATTAACTTTGCATCTTTTGGCTTCTACATTATGAATATGTGTATCACTATCTTCGAGATTCAACAAGAATAGACCACTCTTCAAAGGTGCATGACCATAAAAGATATTATTCATATAAATAGAACAACCATTATTCTCTGATTTAAATGAATAACCGTCTCGCATTAAACAAGATCCAGATATAATGTTCATGCTCAACGCTGGCACCAAATAACAATTATTTAGGTCTAATATTAATCCCGAAGGTAGATGTAGAGGTAGCGTGCCGACCGCGATCACATCGACTTTGGAACCGTTTCCCACGCGCATCGTCACCTCGTCCTTTGCTAGCGTCCGCTTATTCCGTAGTCCCTGTTTCGAGTTGCAAATATTAGCAACAGAACCAGTATCAAATACCCAGGTGCTACTGCGAGCTCTAGTAAGGTACACATCAATAACATGTATATCACATATACCTTTGCTCACTTTGCCATCCTTCTTATCCGCCAAATACTTGGGGCAGTTCCGCTTCCAGTGACCAGTCTGCTTGCAGTAGAAGCACTCAGTTTCAGGCTTAGGTCCAGACTTGGGTTTCTTCTCCTAAGCAGCAACTTGCTTGCTGTTCTTCTAGAAGTTTCCCTTCTTCTTCCCATTGCCCTTTTTCTTGAAACTAGTGGTTTTGCTAACCATCAACACTTGATGCTCCTTCTTGATTTCTACCTCCGCAGCTTTCAGCATTGCGAAGAGCTCGGGAATAGTCTTGTTCATCCCTTGCATATTATAGTTCATCACGAAGCTCTTGTAGCTTGGTGGTAGTGATTGGAGAATTCTGTCAATGACGCAATCATCTGGAAGATTAACTCCCATCTGAATCAAGTGATTATTATACCCAGACATTTTGAGTATATGCTCACTGACAGAACTGTTCTCCTCCATCTTGCAACTATAGAACTTATTGGAGACTTCATATCTCTCAATTCGGGCATTTGCTTGAAATATTAACTTCAACTCCTGGAACATCTCATATGCACCATGACGTTCAAAACGTCGTTGAAGTCCCGATTCTAAGCCGTAAAGCATGGCACACTGAACTATCGAGTAGTCATCAGCTTTGCTCTGCCAGGCGTTCATAACATCTGGCGTTGCTCCAGCAGCAGGCCTGTCACCCAGCGGTGCTTCCAGGACGTAATTCTTCTGTGCAGCAATGAGGATAATCCTCAGGTTACGGACCCAGTCCGTGTAATTGCTACCATCATCTTTCAACTTTGCTTTCTCAAGGAACGCATTAAAATTCAACGGAACAATAGCACGAGCCATCTATCTACAATCAACATAAACAAGCAAGATACTATCAGGTACTAAGTTCATGATAAGTTTATGTTCAGTTAATCAAATTACTTAGGAACTCCCACTTAGATAGATATCCCTCTAATCTTCTAAGTGATCACGTGATCCAAATCAACTAAACCATAACCGATCATCACGTGAGATGGAGTAGTTTTCAATGGTGAACATCGTTATGTTGATCATATCTACTATATGATTCACGCTCGACCTTTCGGTCTCCGTGTTCCGAGGCCATATATGTATATGCTTGGCTCGTCAAGTATAACCTGAGTATTCTGCGTGTGCAACTGTTTTGCACCCGTTGTATTTGGACGTAGAGCTTATCACACCCGATCATCACGTGGTGTCTGGGCACGATGAACTTTGGCAACGGTGCATACTCAGGGAGAACACTTCTTGATAATTTTAGTGAGAGATCATCTTATAATGCTACCGTCAATCAAAGCAAGATAAGATGCATAAAAGGATAAACATCACATGCAATCAATATAAGTGATATGATATGGCCATCATCATCTTGTGCTTGTGATCTCCATCTCCGAAGCACCGTCATGATCACCATCGTCACCGGCGCGACACCTTGATCTCCATCGTAGCATCGTTGTCGTCTCGCCAATCTTATGCTTCCACGACTATCACTACCGTTTAGTAATAAAGTAAAGCATTACATCGCGATTGCATTGCATACAATAAAGCGACAACCATATGGCTCCTGCCAATTGCCGATAACTCGGTTACAAAACATGATCATCTCATACAATAAAATCAGCATCATGCCTTGACCATATCACATCACAACATACCCTGCAAAAACAAGTTAGACGTCCTCTACTTTGTTGTTGCAAGTTTTACGTGGCTGCTACGGGATTAAGTAAGAACTCATCTCACCTACGCATCAAAACCACAACGATAGTTCGTCAAATAGACTCCGTTTTAACCTTCTCAAGGACCGGGCGTAGTCACACTTGGTTCAACTAAAGTTGGAGAGACAGTCTTCCGCAAGCCATCTATGTGCAAAGCACGTCGAGGGAACCGGTCTCGCGTAAGAGTACGCGTAAGGTTGGTCCGGATCGTCTCACCCAACAATACCGCCGAACCAAAGTATGACATGCTGGTAGGCAGTATGACTTGTATCGCCCACAACTCACTTGTGTTCTACTCGTGCAAATAACATCAAACCATAAAACCTAGGCTCGGATGCCACTGTTGGGGAACGCAGTAATTTCGAAAATTTTCCTACGCACACGCAAGATCATGGTGATGCATAGCAACGAGAGGGGAGAGTGTTGTCTACGTACCAACGCAGACCGACTGCGGAAGCGATCACACAACGTAGAGGAAGTAGTCGTACGTCTTCTTCCCGATCCGACCGATCCAAGCACCGTTACTCCGGCACCTCCGAGTTCTTAGCACACGTTCAGCTCGATGACGTTCCTCGGGCTCCGATCCAGCAAAGCGTCGAGGAAGAGTTCCGTCAGCACGACGGCGTGATGACGATCTTGATGTACTACCAACGCAGGGCTTCGCCTAAGCACTGTAACGGTACGATCGAGGTGGAATTTGGTGGCAGGGGGCACCGCACATGGCTAAGGAACGATCTCAAGGATCAACTTGTGTGTCTTGGGGTGTCCCCTGCCCCCGTATATAAAGGTTGGAGGAAGGGGGGCCGGCCGGCCAGGGAGAGGGAGGCGCAGGGGAGTCCTACTCCCACCGGGAGTAGGACTCCTCCCTCCAATCCTAATCCAATTAGGACTCTCGGGGAGAAAGGAGAAAGAGGGGGGGGGGGCGGCCCCTTCTCCTAGTCCTACTAGGACTTGGGGAAAGGGGGGCGCCGGCCAGCTTATGGGCTGCCCCTTTTCTCTTTTTTCCACTAAGGCCCAATAGGCCCATTAGTCTCCCGGGGGGTTCCGGTAACCCTCCCGGTATTCCGGTAAAATCCCGATTTCACCCGGAACACTTCCTATGTCCAAACATAGGCTTCCAATATATCAATCTTTACGTCTCGACCATTTCGAGACTCCTCGTCATGTCCGTGATCTCATCCGGGACTCCGAACAACCTTCGGTACATCAAAATGCATAAACTCATAATAACTGTCATCGTACGTTAAGCGTGCGGACCCTACGGTTCGAGAACAATGTAGACATGACCGAGACACGTCTCCGGTCAATAACCAATAGCGGGACCTGGATGCCCATATTGGCTCCTACATATTCTACGAAGATCTTTATCGGTCAGACCGCATAACAACATACGTTGTTCCCTTTGTCATCGGTATGTTACTTGCCCGAGATTCGATCGTCGGTATCCAATACCTAGTTCAATCTCGTTACTGGCAAGTCTCTTTACTCGTTCTGTAATACATCATCTCACAACTAACATATTAGTTGCAGTGCTTGCAAGGCTTATGTGATGTGCATTACCGAGAGGGCCCAGAGATACCTCTCCGACAATCGGAGTGACAAACCCTAATCTCGAAATACGCCAACCCAACATATACCATTGGAGACACCTGTAGTACTCCTTTATAATCACCCAGTTACGTTGTGACGTTTGGTAGTACCCAAAGTGTTCCTCCGGTAAACGGGAGTTGCATAATCTCATAGTTATAGGAACATGTATAAGTCATGAAGAAAGCAATAGCAACATACTAAACGATCGGGTGCTAAGCTAATGGAATGGGTCATGTCAATCAGATCATTCAACTAATGATGTGACCTCGTTAATCAAATAACAACTCTTTGTTCATGGTTAGGAAACATAACCATCTTTGATTAACGAGCTAGTCAAGTAGAGGCATACTAGTGACACTCTGTTGGTCTATGTATTCACACATGTATTATGTTTCCGGTTAATACAATTCTAGCATGAATAATAAACATTTATCATGATATAAGGAAATAAATAATAACTTTATTATTGCCTCTAGGGCATATTTCCTTCAGTCTCCCACTTGCACTAGAGTCAATAATCTAGATTACACTGTAATGATTCTAACACCCATGGAGCCTTGGTGCTGATCATGTTTTGCTCGTGGAAGAGGCTTAGTCAACGGGTCTGCAACATTCAGATCCGTATGTATCTTGCAAATCTCTATGTCTCCCACCTGGACTAAATCCCGGATGGAGTTGAAGCGTCTCTTGATGTGTTTGGTCCTCTTGTGAAATCTGGATTCCTTTGCCAAGGCAATTGCACCAGTATTGTCACAGAAGATTTTCATTGGACCCGATGCACTAGGTATGACACCTAGATCGGATATGAACTCCTTCATCCAGACTCCTTCGTTTGCTGCTTCCGAAGCAGCTATGTACTCCGCTTCACATGTAGATCCCGCTACGACGCTTTGTTTAGAACTGCACCAACTGACAGCTCCACCGTTTAAAGTAAACACGTATCCGGTTTGCGATTTAGAATTGTCCGGATCAGTGTCAAAGCGTGCATCAACGTAACCTCTTACGGTGAGCTCTTTGTCACCTCCATATACGAGAAACATATCCTTAGTCCTTTTCAGGTATTTCAGGATGTTCTTGACCGCTGTCCAGTGATCCATTCCTGGATTACTTTGGTACCTCCCTGCTAAACTTATAGCAAGGCACACATCAGGTCTGGTACACAGCATTGCATACATGATAGAGCCTATGGCTGAAGCATAGGGAACATCTTTCATTTTCTCTCTATCTTCTGCAGTGGTCGGGCATTGAGTCTGACTCAACTTCATACCTTGTAACACAGGCAAGAACCCTTTCTTTGCTTGATCCATTTTGAACTTCTTCAAAATCTTGTCAAGGTATGTGCTTTGTGAAAGTCCAATTAAGCGTTTTGATCTATCTCTATAGATCTTTATGCCTAATATGTAAGCAGCTTCCCCGAGGTCTTTCATCGAAAAACTTTTATTCAAGTATCCCTTTATGCTATCCAGAAATTCTATATCATTTCCAATCAGCAATATGTCATCCACATATAATATTAGAAATGCTACAGAGCTCCCACTCACTTTCTTGTAAATACAGGCTTCTCCAAAAGTCTATATAAAGCCAAATGCTTTGATCACACTATCAAAGCGTTTATTCCAACTCCGAGATGCTTGCACCAGTCCATAAATGGATCGCTGGAGTTTGCATACTTTGTTAGCTCCCTTTGGATCGACAAAACCTTCTGGTTGTATCATATACAATTCTTCTTCCAGAAATCCATTCAGGAATGCAGTTTTGACATCCATCTGCCATATTTCATAATCATAAAATGCGGCAATCGCTAACATAATTCTGACGGACTTAAGCATCGCTACGGGTGAGAAGGTCTCATCGTAGTCAACTCCTTGAACTTGTCGAAAACCTTTCGCGACAAGTCGAGCTTTATAGACAGTAATATTACCGTCAGCGTCAGTCTTTTTCTTGAAGATCCATTTATTCTCAATTGCTTGCCGATCATCGGGCAAGTCAACCAAAGTCCATACTTTGTTTTCATACATGGACCCCATCTCAGATTTCATGGCCTCAAGCCACTTTGCGGAATCTAGGCTCACCATCGCTTCTTCATAGTTCGTAGGTTCATCATGATCTAGCATCATGACTTCCAGAACTGGATTACCGTACCACTCTGGTGCGGATCTCACTCTGGTTGATCTACGTGGTTCAGTAGTATCTTGTTCTGAAGCTTCATGATCATCATCATTAGCTTCCTCACTGATTGGTATAGGTGTCGCAGAAACAGTTTTCTGTGATGTACTATTTTCCAATAAGGGAGCAGGTACAGTTACCTCGTCAAGTTCTACTTTCCTCCCACTCACTTCTTTCGAGAGAAACTCCTTCTCTAGAAAGTTTCTGAATTTAGCAACAAAAGTCTTGCCTTCGGATCTGTGATAGAAGGTGTATCCAATAGTTTCCTTTGGATATCCTATGAAGACACATTTCTCCGATTTGGGTTCGATCTTATCAGGTTGAAGCTTTTTCACATAAGCATCGCAGCCCCAAACTTTAAGAAACGACAACTTTGGTTTCTTGCCAAACCATAGTTCATAAGGTGTCGTCTCAACGGATTTTGATGGTGCCGTGTTTAACGTGAATGCGGCCGTCTCTAAAGCATAACCCCAAAACGATAGCGGTAAATCAGTAAGAGACATCATAGATCGCACCATATCTAGTAAAGTACGATTACGACGTTCGGACACACCATTACGCTGTGGTGTTCCGGGTGGCGTGAGTTGCGAAACTATTCCACAATTTTTCAAATGTACACCAAACTCGTAACTCAAATATTCTCCTCCACGATCAGATCGTAGAAACTTTATTTTCTTGTTACGATGATTTTCAACCTCACTCTGAAATTCTTTGAACTTTTCAAATGTTTCAGACTTATGTTTCATTAAGTAGATATACCCATATCTGCTTAAATCATCTGTGAAGGTGAGAAAATAACGATATCCACCACGAGCCTCAATATTCATCGGACCACATACATCGGTATGTATGATTTCCAATAAATCTGTTGCTCTCTCCATAGTACCGGAGAACGGTGTTTTAGTCATCTTGCCTATGAGGCACGGTTCGCAAGTACCAAGTGATTCATAATCAAGTGGTTCCAAAAGCCCATCAGTATGGAGTTTCTTCATGCGCTTTACACCGATATGACCTAAACGGCAGTGCCACAAATAAGTTGCACTATCATTATTAACTTTGCATCTTTTGGCTTCTACATTATGAATATGTGTATCACTATCTTCGAGATTCAACAAGAATAGACCACTCTTCAAAGGTGCATGACCATAAAAGATATTATTCATATAAATAGAACAACCATTATTCTCTGATTTAAATGAATAACCGTCTCGCATTAAACAAGATCCAGATATAATGTTCATGCTCAACGCTGGCACCAAATAACAATTATTTAGGTCTAATATTAATCCCGAAGGTAGATGTAGAGGTAGCGTGCCGACCGCGATCACATCGACTTTGGAACCGTTTCCCACGCGCATCGTCACCTCGTCCTTTGCTAGCGTCCGCTTATTCCGTAGTCCCTGTTTCGAGTTGCAAATATTAGCAACAGAACCAGTATCAAATACCCAGGTGCTACTGCGAGCTCTAGTAAGGTACACATCAATAACATGTATATCACATATACCTTTGCTCACTTTGCCATCCTTCTTATCCGCCAAATACTTGGGGCAGTTCCGCTTCCAGTGACCAGTCTGCTTGCAGTAGAAGCACTCAGTTTCAGGCTTAGGTCCAGACTTGGGTTTCTTCTCCTGAGCAGCAACTTGCTTGCTGTTCTTCTAGAAGTTTCCCTTCTTCTTCCCATTGCCCTTTTTCTTGAAACTAGTGGTTTTGCTAACCATCAACACTTGATGCTCCTTCTTGATTTCTACCTCCGCAGCTTTCAGCATTGCGAAGAGCTCGGGAATAGTCTTGTTCATCCCTTGCATATTATAGTTCATCACGAAGCTCTTGTAGCTTGGTGGTAGTGATTGGAGAATTCTGTCAATGACGCAATCATCTGGAAGATTAACTCCCATCTGAATCAAGTGATTATTATACCCAGACATTTTGAGTATATGCTCACTGACAGAACTGTTCTCCTCCATCTTGCAGCTATAGAACTTATTGGAGACTTCATATCTCTCAATTCGGGCATTTGCTTGAAATATTAACTTCAACTCCTGGAACATCTCATATGCACCATGACGTTCAAAACATCGTTGAAGTCCCGATTCTAAGCCGTAAAGCATGGCACACTGAACTATCGAGTAGTCATCAGCTTTGCTCTGCCAGACGTTCATAACATCTGGCGTTGCTCCAGCAGCAGGCCTGTCACCCAGCGGTGCTTCCAGGACGTAATTCTTCTGTGCAGCAATGAGGATAATCCTCAGGTTACGGACCCAGTCCGTGTAATTGCTACCATCATCTTTCAACTTTGCTTTCTCAAGGAACACATTAAAATTCAACGGAACAATAGCACGAGCCATCTATCTACAATCAACATAAACAAGCAAGATACTATCAGGTACTAAGTTCATGATAAGTTTAAGTTCAGTTAATCAAATTACTTAGGAACTCCCACTTAGATAGATATCCCTCTAATCTTCTAAGTGATCACGTGATCCAAATCAACTAAACCATAACCGATCATCACGTGAGATGGAGTAGTTTTCAATGGTGAACATCGTTATGTTGATCATATCTACTATATGATTCACGCTCGACCTTTCGGTCTCCGTGTTCCGAGGCCATATCTGTATATGCTTGGCTCGTCAAGTATAACCTGAGTATTCTGCGTGTGCAACTGTTTTGCACCCGTTGTATTTGGACGTAGAGCTTATCACACCCGATCATCACGTGGTGTCTGGGCACGACGAACTTTGGCAACGGTGCATACTCAGGGAGAACACTTCTTGATAATTTTAGTGAGAGATCATCTTATAATGCTACCGTCAATCAAAGCAAGATAAGATGCATAAAAGGATAAACATCACATGCAATCAATATAAGTGATATGATATTGTTGGGGAACGCAGTAATTTCGAAAATTTTCCTACGCACACGCAAGATCATGGTGATGCACAGCAACGAGAGGGGAGAGTGTTGTCTACGTACCAACGCAGACCGACTGCGGAAGCGATCACACAACATAGAGGAAGTAGTCGTACGTCTTCTTTCCGATCCGACCAATCCAAGCACCGTTACTCCGGCACCTCCGAGTTCTTAGCACACGTTCAGCTCGATGACGTTCCTCGGGCTCTGATCCAGCAAAGCGTCGAGGAAGAGTTCCGTCAGCACGACGGCGTGATGACGATCTTGATGTACTACCGACGCAGGGCTTCGCCTAAGCACTACAACGGTACGATCGAGGTGGAATTTGGTGGCAGGGGGCACCGCACACGGCTAAGGAACGATCTCAAGGATCAAGTTGTGTGTCTATGGGGTGCCCCTGCCCCCGTATATAAAGGCCAGGGGCAGGGGGTTCGGCCGGCTAGGAGGGAGGCGCAGGGAGGAGTCCTACTCCCACCGGGAGTAGGACTCCTCCCCTCCAATCCTATTCCAACTAGGACTCTTGGGGGGGGAAAGGAGAAAGAGGGGGCCGGCCCACCTCTCCTAGTCCTACTAGGACTTGGGGAAGGGGGGGCGCCGGCTAGGCTTGTGGGCTGCCTCTTCTCTCTTTTCCACTAAGGCCCAATAGGCCCATTTGCCTCCTGGGGGGTTCCGGTAACCCTCCCGGTAATCCGGTAAAATCCCGATTTCACCCGGAACGCTTCCGGTGCCCAAACATAGGCTTCCAATATATCAATCTTTACGTCTCGACCATTTCGAGACTCCTCGTCATGTCCGTGATCTCATCCGGGACTCCGAACAACCTTCGGTACATCAAAATGCATAAACTCATAATAACTATCATCGTAACGTTAAGCGTGCGGACCCTACGGTTCGAGAACAATGTAGACATGACCGAGACACGTCTCCGGTCAATAACCAATAGCGGGACCTGGATGCCCATATTGGCTCCTACATATTCTACGAAGATCTTTATCGGTCAGACCGCATAACAACATACGTTGTTCCCTTTGTCATCGGTATGTTACTTGCCCGAGATTCGATCGTCGGTATCCAATACCTAGTTCAATCTCGTTACTGGCAAGTCTCTTTACTCGTTCCATAATAAATCATCTCATAACTAACATCTTAGTTATTATGCTTGCAAGGCTTATGTGATGTGTATTACCGAGAGGGCCCAGAGATACCTCTCCGACAATCGGAGTGACAAACCCTAATCTCGAAATACGCCAACCCAACATCTACCATTGGAGACACCTGTAGTACTCCTTTATAATCACCCAGTTACGTTGTGACGTTTGGTAGTACCCAAAGTGTTCCTCCGGTAAACGGGAGTTGCATAATCTCATAGTTATAGGAACATGTATAAGTCATGAAGAAAGCAATAGCAACATACTAAACGATCGGGTGCTGAGCTAATGGAATGGGTCATGTCAATCAGATCATTCTACTAATGATGTGACCTCGTTAATCAAATAACAACTCTTTGTTCATGGTTAGGAAACATAACCATCTTTGATTAACGAGCTAGTCAAGTAGAGGCATACTAGTGACACTCTGTTGGTCTATGTATTCACACATGTATTATGTTTCCGGTTAATACAATTCTAGCATGAATAATAAACATTTATCATGATATAAGGAAATAAATAATAACTTTATTATTGCCTCTAGGGCATATTTCCTTCAGTCTCCCACTTGCACTAGAGTCAATAATCTAGTTCACATCGCCATTTGATTTAACAGCAATAGTTCACATCACCATGTGATTAACACCCATGGTTCACATCGTCATGTGACCAACACTCAAAGGGTTTACTAGAGTCAATAATCTAGTTCACATCTCTATGTGACTAACACCCAAAGAGTACTAAGGTGTGATCATGTTTTGCTTGTGGGATAATTTTAGTCGACGGGTCTGTCACATTCAGATCCGTAAGTATTTTGCAGGTTCTATGTCTACAATGCTCTACACGGAGCTACTCTAGCTAATTGCTCCCACTTTCAATATGTATCCAGATTGAGACTTAGAATTATCTGGATCAGTGTCAAAAACTTGCATCGACGTAACCCTTTACGACGAACCTTTTTGTCACGTCCATAATCGAGAAACATATCCTTATTTCACTAAGGATAATTCTAACCGCTGTCCAGTGATCTACTCCTAGATCACTATTGTACTCCCTTGGTAAATCAGTGCAGGGTATACAATAGATCTGGTATACAGCATGACATACTTTATAGAACCTATGGCCAAGGCATAGGGAATGACTTTCATTCTCTTTCTATCTTCTGCCGTGGTCGGGCTTTGAGTCTTACTCAACTTCACACCTTATAATACAGGCAAGAACTCTTTCTTTGACTGCTCCATTTTGAACTACTTCAAAATCTTTGTCAAGGTATGTACTCATTGAAAGAACTTATCAAGCGTCTTTGATCTATCTCTATAGATCTTGAAGCTCAATATGTAAGCAGCTTCACCGAAGTCTTTCTTTGAAAAACTCCTTTCAAACACTCCTTTATGCTTTACAGAATAATTCTACATTATTTCCGATCAACAATATGTCATTCACATATACTTATCAGAAATGCTGTAGTGCTCCCACTCACTTTCTTGTAAATACAGGCTTCACCGCAAGTCTGTATAAAACTATATGCTTTGATCAACTTATCAAAGCGTATATTCCAACTCCGAGATGCTTGCACCAGTCCACAGATGGATCGCTGGTGCTTGCACATTTTGTTAGCACCTTTCGGATTGACAAAACCTTCTGTTGCATCATATACAACTCTTCTTTAATAAATCCATTAAGGAATGCAGTTTTGTTTATCCATTTGCCAGATTTCATAAAATGCGGCAATTGCTAACATGATTCGGGCAGACTTTAAGCATAGATACGAGTGAGAAAATCTCATCGTAGTCAACACCTTGAACTTGTCGAAAACCTTTTGCGACAATTCTAGCTTTGTAGATAGTAACACTACTATCAGCATCCGTCTTCCTCTTGAAGATCCATTTATTTTCTATGGCTTGCCGATCATCGGGCAAGTCAACCAAAGTCCATACTTTGTTCTCATACATGGATCATATCTCAGATTTCATGGCTTCAAGCCACTTTGCGGAATCTGGGCTCACCATCGCTTCTTCATAGTTCGTAGGATCATCATGGTCTAGTAGCATGACTTCCAGAACTGGATTACCGTACCACTCTGGTGCGGATCTCACTCTGGTTGATCTACGTGGTTCAGTAGTATCTTGTTCTGAAGTTTCATGATCATCATCATTAGCTTCCTCACTGATTGGTATAGGTGTCGCAGAAACAGTTTTCTGTGATGTACTATTTTCCAATAAGGGAGCAGGTACAGTTACCTCGTCAAGTTCTACTTTCCTCCCACTCACTTCTTTCGAGAGAAACTCCTTCTCCAGAAAGTTTCCGAATTTAGCAACAAAAGTCTTGCCTTCGGATCTGTGATAGAAGGTGTATCCAACAGTTTCCTTTGGATATCCTATGAAGATGCACTTCTCCGATTTGAGTTTTGAGCTTATCAGGATGAAACTTTTTCATATAAGCATCGCAACCCCAAACTTTAAGAAACGACAACTTTGGTTTCTCGCCAAACCATAGTTCATAAGGCGTCGTCTCGACGGATATAGATG
The DNA here is from genome assembly GCA_034509565.1 of Triticum monococcum. NCBI lineage: Eukaryota > Viridiplantae > Streptophyta > Magnoliopsida > Poales > Poaceae > Triticum > Triticum monococcum. The sequence goes on from CM067843.1 coordinate 486,743,947, forward strand.
GTGCCCCTTTTTTAACGTGAATGCAGCTGTCTCTAATGCATGACCCAAAAACGATAGTGGTAAATCGGTAAGAGACATCATAGATTGCACTATATCCAATAAAGTACGGTTATGACGTTCGGACACACCATTATGATGTGGTGTTCCAGGTGGCGTGAGTAGTGAAACTATTTCACATTGTTTTAACTGAAGACCAAACTCGTAACTCAAATATTTGTCTCCGCGATCAGATTGTAGAAACTTTATTTTCTTGTCACGATGTTTTTCACTTCACTCTGAAATTCTTTGAACTTTTCAAATGTTTCAGACTTATGTTTCATCAAGTAGATATACCCATATCTTCTTAAATCATCTGTGAAGGTGAGAAAATAACGATATCCGCCACGAGCCTCAATATTCATCGGACCACATACATCGGTATGTATGATTTCCAATAAATCTGTTGCTCTCTCCATAGTACCGGAGAACGGTGTTTTGGTCATCTTGCCTATGAGGCACGGTTCGCAAGTACCAAGTGATTCATAATCAAGTGGTTCCAAAAGCCCATCAGTATGGAGTTTCTTCATGCGCTTTACACCGATATGACCTAAACAGCAGTGCCACAAATAAGTTGCACTATCATTATTAACTTTGCATCTTTTGGTTTCAATATTATGAATATGTGTATTATTAAGATCGAGATCCAATGAACTATTTTCATTGGGCGTGTAACCATTTTAGGTTTTATTCATGTAAACAGAACAACAATTTATTCTCTTACTTAAATGAATAACCGTATTACAATAAACATGATCAAATCATATTCATGTTCAACGCAAACACCAAATAACACTTATTTAGGTTTAACACTAATCCCGAAATTATAGGGAGTGTGCGATGATGATCATATCAATCTTGGAACTACTTCCAACACACATCGTCACTTCACCCTTAACTAGTCTATGTTTATTCTGCAACTCCCGTTTCGAGTTACTAATCTTAGCAACTGAACTAGCATCAAAATACTGAGGGGTTGCTATAAACACTAGTATAGTACACATCAATAACATGTATATCAAATATACTTATGTTCACTTTGCCATCCTACTTATCCGCCAATCACTTGGGGTAGTTCCGCTTCCAGTGACTAGTCCCTTTGCAGTAGAATCACTTAATCTCAGGCTTAGGATCAGACTTGGGCTTTTTCACTTGAGCAGCAACTTGCTTGCCGTTCTTCTTGAAGTTCCCCTTCTTCCCTTTGCCCTTTTCTTGAAACTAGTGGTCTTGTCAACCATCAACACTTGATGTTTTTCTTGATTTCTACCTTCGTTGATTTCAGCATCACGAAGAGCTTGGGAGTTGTTTCCGTTATCCCTTGCATATTATAGTTCATCACGAAGTTCTACTAACTTAGTGATGATGACTAGAGAATTCTGTCAATCACTATCTTATCTGGAAGATTAACTCCCACTTGATTCAAGCGATTGTAGTACCCAGACAATCTAAGCACATGCTCACTAGTTGAGCGATTCTCCTCCATCTTTTAGCTATAGAACTTGCTGGAGACTTCATGTCTCTCAACTCGGGTATTTGCTTGAAATATTAACTTCAACTCCTGGAACATCTCATATGGTCCATGACGTTCAAAACGTCTTTGAAGTCCCGATTCTAAGCTGTTAAGCATGGTGCACTAAACTATCAAGTAGTCATCATATTGAGCTAGCCAAACGTTCATAACGTCTGCATCTGCTCCTGCAATAGGTCTGTCACCTAGCGGTGCATCAAGGACATAATTCTTCTGTGCAGCAATGAGGATAAACCTCAGATCACGGATCCAATCCGCATCATTGCTAATAACATCTTTCAACACAATTTTCTCTAGGAACATATCAAAATAAACACAGGGAAGCAACAACGCGAGCCATTGATCTACAACATGATTTGCAAAATACTACCAGGACTAAGTTCATGATAAATTTAAGTTCAATTTAATCATATTACTTAAGAACTCCCACTTAGATAGACATCCCTCTAATCCTCTAAGTGATCACGTGATCCAAATCAACTAAACCATAACCGATCATCACGTGAGATGGAGTAGTTTTCAATGGTGAACATCGTCATGTTGATCATATCTACTATATGATTCACGCTCGACCTTTCGGTCTCTGTGTTCCGAGGCCATATCTGCATATGCTAGGCTCGTCAAGTATAACCTGAGTATTCTGCGTGTGCAAAACTGGCTTGCACCCGTTGTAGATGGACGTAGAGCTTATCACACCCGATCATCACGTGGTGTCTGGGCACGACGAACTTTGGCAACGGTGCATACTCAGGGAGAACACTTCTTGATAATTTAGTGAGAGATCATCTTATAATGCTACCGTCAATCAAAGCAAGATAAGATGCATAAAAGGATAAACATCACATGCAATCAATATAAGTGATATGATATGGCCATCATCATCTTGTGCTTGTGATCTCCATCTCCGAAGCACCGTCATGATCACCATCGTCACCGGCGCGACACCTTGATCTCCATCGTAGCATCGTTGTCGTCTCGCCAATCTTATGCTTCCACGACTATTACTACCGTTTAGTAATCTAGTAAAGCATTACATCGCGATTGCATTGCATACAATAAAGCGACAACCATATGGCTCCTGCCAGTTGCCGATAACTTAGTTACAAAACATGATCATCTCATACAATAAAATCAGCATCATGCCTTGACCATATCACATCACAACATACCCTGCAAAAACAAGTTAGACGTCCTCTACTTTGTTGTTGCAAGTTTTACGTGGCTGCTACGGGCTTAAGTAAGAACTCATCTCACCTACGCATCAAAACCACAACGATAGTTCGTCAAATAGACTCCGTTTTAACCTTCTCAAGGACCGGGCGTAGTCACACTTGGTTCAACTAAAGTTGGAGAGGCAGTCTTCCGCAAGCCATCTATGTGCAAAGCACGTCGAGGGAATCGGTCTCGCGTAAGAGTACGCGTAAGGTTGGTCCGGATCGTCTCAACCAACAATACCGCCGAACCAAAGTATGACATGCTGGTAGGCAGTATGACTTGTATCGCCCACAACTCACTTGTGTTCTACTCGTGCATATAACATCAAACCATAAAACCTAGGCTCTGATGCCACTGTTGGGGAACGCAGTAATTTCGAAAATTTTCCTACGCACACGCAAGATCATGGTGATGCACAGCAACGAGAGGGGAGAGTGTTGTCTACGTACCAACGCAGACCGACTGCGGAAGCGATCACACAACATAGAGGAAGTAGTCGTACGTCTTCTTTCCGATCCGACCGATCCAAGCACCGTTACTCCGGCACCTCCGAGTTCTTAGCACACGTTCAGCTCGATGACGTTCCTCAGGCTCCGATCCAGCAAAGCGTCGAGGAAGAGTTCCGTCAGCACGACGGCGTGATGACGATCTTGATGTACTACCAACGCAGGGCTTCGCCCAAGCACTACAACGGTACGATCGAGGTGGAATTTGGTGGCAGGGGGCACCGCACACGGCTAAGGAACGATCTCAAGGATCAAGTTGTGTGTCTATGGGGTGCCCCCTGCCCCCGTATATAAAGGCCAGGGGCAGGGGGTTCGGCCGGCTAGGAGGGAGGCACAGGGAGGAGTCCTACTCCCACCGGGAGTAGGACTCCTCCCCTCCAATCCTATTCCAACTAGGACTCTTGGGGGGGAAAGGAGAAAGAGGGGGCCGGCCCACCTCTCCTAGTCCTACTAGGACTTGGGGAAGGGGGGGCGCCGGCTAGGCTTGTGGGCTGCCTCTTCTCTCTTTTCCACTAAGGCCCAATAGGCCCATTTGCCTCCCGGGGGGTTCCGGTAACCCTCCCGGTAATCCGGTAAAATCCCGATTTCACTCGGAACGCTTCCGGTGCCCAAACATAGGCTTCCAATATATCAATCTTTACGTCTCGATCATTTCGAGACTCCTCGTCATGTCCGTGATCTCATCCGGGACTCCGAACAACCTTCGGTACATCAAAATGCATAAACTCATAATAACTGTCATCGTAACGTTAAGCGTGCGGACCCTATGGTTCGAGAACAATGTAGACATGACCGAGACACGTCTCCGGTCAATAACCAATAGCGGGACCTGGATGCCCATATTGGCTCCTACATATTCTACGAAGATCTTTATCGGTCAGACCGCATAACAACATACGTTGTTCCCTTTGTCATCGGTATGTTACTTGCCCGAGATTCGATCGTCGGTATCCAATACCTAGTTCAATCTCGTTACTGGCAAGTCTCTTTACTCGTTCCGTAATACATCATCTCATAACTAACATCTTAGTTATTATGCTTGCAAGGCTTATGTGATGTGTATTACCGAGAGGGCCCAGAGATACCTCTCCGACAATCGGAGTGACAAACCCTAATCTCGAAATACGCCAACCCAACATCTACCATTGGAGACACCTGTAGTACTCCTTTATAATCACCCAGTTACGTTGTGACGTTTGGTAGTACCCAAAGTGTTCCTCCGGTAAATGGGAGTTGCATAATCTCATAGTTATAGGAACATGTATAAGTCATGAAGAAAGCAATAGCAACATACTAAACGATCGGGTGCTGAGCTAATGGAATGGGTCATGTCAATCAGATCATTCTACTAATGATGTGACCTCGTTAATCAAATAACAACTCTTTGTTCATGGTTAGGAAACATAACCATCTTTGATTAACGAGCTAGTCAAGTAGAGGCATACTAGTGACACTCTGTTGGTCTATGTATTCACACATGTATTATGTTTCCGGTTAATACAATTCTAGCATGAATAATAAACATTTATCATGATATAAGGAAATAAATAATAACTTTATTATTGCCTCTAGGGCATATTTCCTTCAGATATGGCCATCATCATCTTGTGCTTGTGATCTCCATCTCCGAAGCACCGTCATGATCACCATCGTCACCGGCGCGACACCTTGATCTCCATCGTAGCATCGTTGTCGTCTCGCCAATCTTATGCTTCCACGACTATCACTACCGTTTAGTAATAAAGTAAAGCATTACATCGCGATTGCATTGCATACAATAAAGCGACAACCATATGGCTCCTGCCAATTGCCGATAACTCGGTTACAAAACATGATCATCTCATACAATAAAATCAGCATCATGCCTTGACCATATCACATCACAACATACCCTGCAAAAACAAGTTAGACGTCCTCTACTTTGTTGTTGCAAGTTTTACGTGGCTGCTACGGGCTTAAGTAAGAACTCATCTCACCTACGCATCAAAACCACAACGATAGTTCGTCAAATAGACTCCGTTTTAACCTTCTCAAGGACCGGGCGTAGTCACACTTGGTTCAACTAAAGTTGGAGAGACAGTCTTCTGCAAGCTATCTATGTGCAAAGCACGTCGAGGGAACCGGTCTCGCGTAAGAGTACGCGTAAGGTTGGTCCGAATGGTCTCACCCAACAATACCGCCGAACCAAAGTATGACATGCTGGTAGGCAGTATGACTTGTATCGCCCACAACTCACTTGTGTTCTACTCGTGCAAATAACATCAAACCATATAACCTAGGCTCGAATGCCACTGTTGGGGAACGCAGTAATTTCGAAAATTTTCCTACGCACACGCAAGATCATGGTGATGCATAGCAACGAGAGGGGAGAGTGTTGTCTACGTACCAACGCAGACCGACTGCGGAAGCGATCACACAACGTAGAGTAAGTAGTCATACGTCTTCTTCCCGATCCGACCGATCCAAGCACCGTTACTCCGGCACCTCCGAGTTCTTAGCACACGTTCAGCTCGATGACGTTCCTCGGGCTCCGATCCAGCAAAGCATCGAGGAAGAGTTCCGTCAGCACGACAGCGTGATGACGATCTTGATGTACTACCGACGCAGGGCTTCGCCTAAGCACTGTAACGGTACGATCGAGGTGGAATTTGGTGGCAGGGGGCACCGCACACGGCTAAGGAACGATCTCAAGGATCAACTTGTGTGTCTTGGGGTGTCCCCTGCCCCCGTATATAAAGGTTGGAGGAAGGGGGGCCGGCCGGCCAGGGAGAGGGAGGCGCAGGGGAGTCCTACTCCCACCGGGAGTAGGACTCCTCCCTCCAATCCTAATCCAATTAGGACTCTCGGGGAGAAAGGAGAAAGAGGGGGGGCGGCCCCTTCTCCTAGTCCTACTAGGACTTGGGGAAAGGGGGGCGCCGGCCAGCTTATGGGCTGCCCCTTTTCTCTTTTTTCCACTAAGGCCCAATAGGCCCATTAGTCTCCCGGGGGGTTCCGGTAACCCTCCCGGTATTCCGGTAAAATCCCGATTTCACCCGGAACACTTCCTATGTCCAAACATAGGCTTCCAATATATCAATCTTTACGTCTCAACCATTTCGAGACTCCTCGTCATGTCCGTGATCTCATCCGGGACTCCGAACAACCTTCGGTACATCAAAATGCATAAACTCATAATAACTGTCATCGTAACGTTAAGCGTGCGGACCCTACGGTTCGAGAACAATGTAGAAATGACCGAGACACGTCTCCGGTCAATAACCAATAGCGGGACCTGGATGCCCATATTGGCTCCTACATATTCTACGAAGATCTTTATCGGTCAGACCGCATAACAACATACGTTGTTCCCTTTGTCATCGGTATGTTACTTGCCCGAGATTCGATCGTCGGTATCCAATACCTAGTTCAATCTCGTTACTGGCAAGTCTCTTTACTCGTTCTGTAATATATCATCTCACAACTAACATATTAGTTGCAGTGCTTGCAAGGCTTATGTGATGTGCATTACCGAGAGGGCCCAGAGATACCTCTCCGACAATCGGAGTGACAAACCCTAATCTCGAAATACGCCAACCCAACATATACCATTGGAGACACCTGTAGTACTCCTTTATAATCACCCAGTTACGTTGTGACGTTTGGTAGTACCCAAAGTGTTCCTCCGGTAAACGGGAGTTGCATAATCTCATAGTTATAGGAACATGTATAAGTCATGAAGAAAGCAAAAGCAACATACTAAACGATCGGGTGCTAAGCTAATGGAATGGGTCATGTCAATCAGATCATTCAACTAATGATGTGACCTCGTTAATCAAATAACAACTCTTTGTTCATGGTTAGGAAACATAACCATCTTTGATTAACGAGCTAGTCAAGTAGAGGCATACTAGTGACACTCTGTTGGTCTATGTATTCACACATGTATTATGTTTCCGGTTAATACAATTCTAGCATGAATAATAAACATTTATCATGATATAAGGAAATAAATAATAACTTTATTATTGCCTCTAGGGCATATTTCCTTCAAGTTGAGCTCTTTAATAGCCCAATATGCCTTATGTTCTAATTCAAGAGGTAAGTGACATGCTTTGGCATAAACCATTTTATACGGAGACATACCCATAGGATTTTTATATGAAGTTCTATAAGCCCATAATGCATCATCAAGTTTTTGGACCAATTCTTTCTAGATCTATTGGCAGTCTTTTGCAAAATTAATTTAAGCTCTCTATTGCTAAGTTCTTCTTGACCACTAGACTATGGATGATATGGAGATGCAATTCTATGATTAACATCATACTTAGCAAGCATTTTACGAAAAGCACCATGAATAAAATGTGAACCACCATCAGTCATTAAGTATCCAGGGACTCAAAACCTCAGAAAAATAACTTCTTTAAGCATCTTAATAGAGGTGTTATGATCAACACTACTAGTTGGAATAGCTTCTACCCACTTAATAACGTAATCAACAGAAACTAAAATATGTGTGTATCTATTAGAGGAAGGAAAAGGTCCCATATAATCAAAGCCCCAAACATCAAATGGTTCAATAACAAGTGAATAGTTCATGGGCATTTCTTGACGTCTACTAATATTACCAATTCTTTGTCATTCATCACAAGACAAGACAAACTTACGGGCATCTATGAAGAGAGTAGGCCAATAAAAACCGGATTGCAATACCTTATTGTTGGGGAACGTAGTAATTTCCAAAAAATTCCTATGCACACGCAAGATCATGGTGATGCATAGCAACGAGAGGGGAGAGTCGTCCATGTACCCTCATAGACCGTAAGCGGAAGCGTTATGAGAACGCGGTTGACGAGTCGTATGTCTTCAAGATCCGACCGATCCAAGTACCGAACGTACGGCACCTCCGAATTCAGCACACGTTCAGCTCGGTGACGTCCCACGAACTCCGATCCAGCAGAGCTTCGAGGGAGAGTTCCATCAGCATGATGGCGTGATGACGGTGATAATGATGCTACCGACGCAGGGCTTCGCCTAAGCACCGCTACGATATGACCGAGGTGGATTATGGTGGAGAGGGGCACCACACACGGCTAAAAGATCAACTGATCAACTTGTGTGTCTTGGGGTGCCCCCTGCCCCCGTATATAAAGGAGCAAGGGGGAGGCCGGCCGGCCCTTGCAGGGCGCGCCAAGAGGAGGAGTCCTCCTCCTAGTAGGAGTAGGACTCCCCTTTCCTACTCCTACTAGGAGGGGGAAAGGAAGGAGGAGAGGAAGAAGGAAAGAGAGGGAGCAAAGGAGGAAAGGGGCCGACCCCCTAGTCCAATTTGGTTTGGGCTAGGGGGACACACGCCCTGCCTTGTCCTGCCTCCTCTCTTCCACCACTTGGCCCAAGAGGCCCAATGCTTCTTCTCTTGTATTCCCGTAACTCCCCGGTACTCCAAAAAATACCCGAATCACTCGGAACCTTTCCGATGTCCGAATATAGTTGTCCAATATATCGATCTTTACATCTCGACCATTTCGAGACTCCTCGTCATGTCCCCGATCTCATCTGGGACTCCGAACTACCTTCGGTACATCAAAACACATAAACTCATAATACCGATCGTCACTGAACGTTAATCGTGCGGACCCTACGGGTTCGAGAACTATGTAGACATGACTGAGACACGTCTCCGGTCAATAACCAATAGCGGAACCTAGATGCTCATATTGGTTCCTACATATTCTACGAAGACCTTTATCGATCAAACCGCATAACAACATACGTTGTTCCCTTTGTCATCGGTATGTTACTTGTCCGAGATTCGATCGTCGGTATCTCAATACCTAGTTCAATCTCGTTACCGGCAAGTCTCTTTACTCGTTCCGTAATGCATCATCCGCAACTAACTCATTAGTCACATTGCTTGCAAGGCTTATAATGATGTCCATTACCGAGAGGGCCCAGAGATACCTCTCCGACAATCGGAGTGACAAATCCTAATCTCGATCTATGCCAACTCAACAAGTACCATTGGAGACACCTATAGAGCACCTTTATAATCACCCAGTTACGTTGTAATGTTTGGTAGCACACAAAGTGTTCTTCCGGTATTCGGGAGTTGCATAATGTCATAGTCATAGAAACATGTATAAGTCATGAGAAAGCAATAGCAACAAACTAAATGATCATCATGCTAAGCTAACGGATGGGTCAAGTCAATCACATCATTCTCTAATTATGTGATCCCATTAATCAAATGACAACTCATGTCTATGGTTAGGAAACATAACCATCATTGATTCAACGAGCTAGTCAAGTAGAGGCAAACTAGTGACACTCTGTTTGTCTATGTATTCACACATGTACTAAGTTTCTGGTTAATACAATTCTAGCATGAATAATAAACATTTATCATGATATAAGGTAATATAAATAACAACTTTATTATTGCCTCTTGGGCATATTTCCTTCAGTCTCCCACTTGCACTAGAGTCAATAATCTAGTTCACATCGTCATGTGATTCAACACCAATAGTTCACATCTTTATGTGATTAGTTAACATCTCCATGTGACTAACACCCAAAGGGTTTACTAGAGTCAATAATATAGTTCACATCGCTATGTGATTAACACCCAAAGAGTGATCATGTTTTGCTTGTGAGAGAAATTTAGTCAACAGGTCTGCAACATTCAGATCCGTATGTATTTCGTAAATTTCTATGTATACAATGCTCTGCACGGAGCTACTCTAGCTAATTTCTCCCACTTTCAATATGTATCTAGATCGAGACTTAGAGTCATCTAGATCGAGGTAAAAAGCTTGCATCGACGTAACTCTTTACGATGAATTCTTTTATCACCTCCATAACCAACCGAGAAATATTTCCTTAGTCCTCTAAGTATAATTTTGACCGTTGTCCAGTGATCTACTCCTAGATCACTATTGTACTCCCTTGCAAGAATCATGCTAATGTATACAATAGGACTGGTAAACAGCATAGCATACTTTATAGAACCTATGACTGAGGCATAGGGAATGACTTTTCATTCTCTTTCTATTTTCTGCTTTGGTCGGGTTTTGAGTCTTTACTCAACTTCACACCTTGCAACACAGGCAAGAACTCTTTCTTTGACTGTTCCATTTTGAAGTACTTCAAAATCTTGTCAAGGTATGTACTCATTAAAAAAACTTATCAAGTGTCTTGATCTGTCTCTATAGATCTTGATGCTCCATATGTAAGCAGCTTCACCGAGGTCTTTCTTTGAAAAACTCTTTTCAAATACTCCTTTATGCTTTCCAGAAAATTCTACATTATTTCTGATCAACAATATGTCATTCACATATATTTATCAGAAATGATGTAGTGCTCCCACTCACTTTCTTGTAAATACAGGCTTCACCGCAAGTCTGTATAAAACTATATGCTTTGATCAACTCATCAAAGTGTATATTCCCACTCCGAGATGCTTGCACCAGTCCATAGATGGATCGCTGGAGCTTGCACATTTTGTTAGCACCTTTAGGATCGACAAAACCTTCTGGTTTCATCATATACAACTCTTCTTTAAGAAATCCATTAAGGAATGTAGTTTTGAAATTCATTTGCTAGATTTCAGAAAATGTGGCAATTTGCTAACATGATTCGGACAGACTTAAGCATCGCTATGAATGAGAAAATCTCATCGTAGTCAACACCTTGAACTTTGTCAAAACCTTTTTTGACAAGTCTAGCTTTGTAGATAGTAACACTACTATCAGCATTCGTCTTCCTCTTGAAGATACATTTATTTTCTATGGCTTGCCGATCATCGGGCAAGTCAACCAAAGTCCACACTTTGTTCTCATGCATGGATCCCATATTAGTTTTCATGGCCTCAAGCCATTTTGCGGAATCTGGGCTCATCATCACTTCCTCATAGTTCGTAGGTTCATCATGGTCTACTAACATGATTTCCAGAACAGGATTATCGTACCACTCTGGTGCGGATCACACTCTGGTTGACCTATGAGGTTCGGAAGTAACTTGATCTAAAGTTACATGATCATCATTATTAGCTTCCTCACTAATTTGTGTATGAGTCACAGGAACAAATTTTTGTGATGAACTACTTTCCAATAAGGAAGCAGGTACTGTTACCTCATCAAGTTCTACTTTCCTCCCACTCACTTCTTTCGAGAGAAATTCCTTCTCTAGAAAGGATCCATTCTTAGCAACAAATGTCTTGCCTTTGGATCTGTGATAAAAAGGTGTACCCAATTGTCTCCTTTTGGTATCCTATGAAGACACATTTCTCCAATTTGGGTTTGAGCTTATCAGGATGAAACTTTTTCACATAAGCATTGCAACCCCAAACTTTAAGAAACGACAACTTAGGTTTCTTGCTAAACCACAGTTCATACGGTGTCGTCTCAACGGATTTAGATGGTGCCCTTTTTAATGTGAATGCAGCTGTCTCTAATGCATAACCCAAAAACGATAGTGGTAAATCGGTAAGAGACATCATAGATTGCACTATATCAAATAAAGTACGGTTATGATGTTCGGACACACCATTACGCTGTGGTGTTCCAGGTGGCATGAATTTGTGAAACTATTCCACATTGTTTTAATTGAAGACCAAACTCGTAACTCAAATATTTGCCTCTGCGATCAGATCGTAGAAACTTTATTTTCTTGTTACGATGATTTTCCACTTCACTCTGAAATTCTTTAAACTTTTCAAATGTTTTAGACTTATGTTTCTTCAAGTAGATTTACCCATATCTGCTCAAATCATGTGTGAAGGTGAGAAAATAACGATATCTGCCGCGAGCCTCAATATTCATCAGACCACATACATCAGTATGTATGATTTCCAACAAATATATTGCTCGCTCCATTGTTCTGGAGAACGACATTTTAGTCATCTTGCCCATGAGGCATGGTTCGCAAGTACCAAGTGATTCATAATCAAGTGATTCCAAAAGTCCATCAGAATGGAGTTTCTTCATGCGCTTTACATCAATATGACCTAAACGGCAGTGCCACAAATAAGTTGCGCTATCATTATCAACTCTGCATCTTTTGGCTTCAACATTATGAATATGTGTATCACTACGATCGAGATCCAACAAACCATTTTCATTGGGTGTATGACCATAGAAGGTTTTATTCATGTAAACAGAATAACAATTATTCTCTAACTTAAATGAATAACCGTATTGCAATAAACATGATCAAATCATATTCATGCTCAATGCAAACATCAAATAACACTTATTTAGGTTCAATACTAATCCTGAAAGTATAGGGAGTGTGCAATGATGATCATATCAATCTTGGAACTACTTTCAACACACATCGTCACCTCACCCTTAACTAGTTTCTGTTCATTCTGCAACTCCCGTTTCGAGTTACTACTCTTAGCAACTGAACCAGTATCAAATGCCGAGGGGTTGCTACAAACACTAGTAAACTACACATCAATAACATGTATATCCAATACACCTTTGTTCACTTTGCCATCCTTCTTATCCACCAAGTATCTAGGGCAGTTCCACTTCCAGTGACAATTTTCTTTGCAGTAGAAGCACTCAGTTTCAGGCTTGGGTCTAGTTTTGGGCTTCATCACGGGAGCAACAACTTGCTTGCCGTTCCTTTTTGAAGTTCCCCTTCTACCTTTTGCCCTTTTCTTGAAACTAGTGGTCTAGTCAACCATCAACACTTGATACTTTTATTGATTTCTACCTTCATTGATTTCAGCATCATGAAGATCTTGGGAATCATTTTCGTTATCCCTTGCATATTATAGTTTATCACGAAGTTCTAGTTACTTAGTGATAGCGACTAGAGAACTTTGTCAATCACTATCTTATTTGGAAGATTAACTCCCACTTGATTCAAGTGATTGTAGTACCCAGACATTCTGAGTACATGCTCACTAGCTGAGCTATTCTCCTTCAGCTTTGCGACGCCCGGATAATTAAGCTACAGTAACTCTATACTAATGATGCCACGTCCCACGATCACTGTTGATAAACTCGCGTTGATTCAAACCCCATTCAAATTCAAATTTAAAATCATGTCAACCTATAAAAAAAGATTTGAAATATTAAAACTAAAATGTTTGGGTTGTGCCAAATAATGCATAGGTAATTATGGTGGTCAAACCACACCTTTATAAAATGTTTAAACACTCTAAAAGGAATAAAATAGCAGCATTAATAATTATATAAATGCTTTTTGTAATTAATAAAATACTAAACTATTTTGTTTGGGTAGCAAGTTAATGTGGCCGTGGCATATTTGGTAACAACAAATTAGGTGCCATTTTGGTATTTTGCTAAAACAAAAATAATAGGAAACTAAAAGAAAACAGAAAAGAAAATAAAGAAAAAGGAAAGTATAAAAAAAGACAGAAACAAGACTGAAATAAAAACAGAACCTCCCCTGGCCAACTGGGCCACGACCCAGCTGGCCTCAGGCCCAACAAGGCCGGCCCACCCCGCTCCTCCCTGGCCTATATGGCCCTATCCCCCGAAACCCTAAACCGCTACCCACCCCACTACCCACTCCCCCCCACTCGCGCCCCACTCCCTCTTCCCCGATCCAATCGGGATCGGGCCCGACACCGGCGCCGCCCCTCCCGCACTCCTCCGCGCCCCCTTCGCCAACTGCCGCCGCCCAGAGTGCCCTCACTCCCCGGCCACCGTCGCCCTTCCCGTCGCCGGACCTCGCAGCCCCATCCTCGACGTCCTCCTCGCGGCCCCGGCCCCTCTCCCTCGAAGCCACCGCGCCACTCGACTCCGCGGTTCCGATGTCGTCGCCGGTGTTGCCTCGCCGGGCGACCCCGACCTCATCATCGCCGTTCGTCTACCTCAGGCACTCCTCGAGCACGCGAATGCACATCTACAGGGCTATGTGAGCCCCCTTCCCCTCCTGCTACTTCGCTCCTGCCCGCGACCCCCCCCCCCCCGTGTTGCTGCTCCCGCGTGGCCCGCACCCATGGCTGCGCGCGAGCTCGCGTGCCCGCCGTCCTCCGCGCGCGCCCGCCCTTGCTATTGCCGCCCGTGCCCGCCTGCCTCCCGCCGACGCTTGAGCGCTGCCGCTGCCTACGCCTCGCCTTCGCCTGACGCGTGCCCTCGGCCCCTGCTGCTCCCTCGCCCGCATCACCTCCGCCGCACTGGAGCCCCAACCGTGGCCGCTGGCCGCGCACGGCGATGGCCTCGTCGGCTCTGCCTCCGCCGCGCACTAGGCCACCAGCCCCGCTCGCGCCCGCTACTGTCGTGGCCCTGGTCGCTTTGTTGCCGCCTCTACTGCGCCTGCTCGCCGCAGCTGCCGGCGCCCCGGCGCCATTCCCTCCCCTGTTGACCTGGGCGGGTGCCCAGCCGTGCTGCGCCCGCTCCAGGCGCCCGCGCCCGTTTGCCCGCTGCACCCGGCGCCCGCTAAACCCCCTGGCCCAATGACAGGAGGGCCCTGCCTCCAGAACGTTTTTTTTATATAAAAAGAAAAATAAAATAAAAATGAATTAATAAAATTAATAATTAATTAATTAATTAATTAGTGAATTAATTAGGATAATTAATCTTGTTTAATTAATCTAATTATTAAGTTAATTTAATTAAACAGTAACCAATTAACTAAACCCTAATTAACCTAACATAGTATGACAGGTGGGTCTCACTGGACCCACGCGTAAGTTTGACCTAGTCAACCCCTGTTGACTGATGACGTCAACATAACATCATGCTGATGTCATAAATCCAATTTCGAATTAAATTAAATAATTAATTAATTCTAGAAATTAATAAAATCTTTAGAAAATCATATCTTTTAATCCGTAACTCGGATTAAATTATTTTCAACATGAAAGTTGCTCAGAATGACGAGACGAATCCGGATACGCAGCCCTTTCGTCCGTCACGCATCCCTAGCATAGCAAACACGCAACTTTCCCCCTCCGACCCATCTGTCCGAAAACGCGAAACACCGGGAATACTTTTCCGGATGTTTCCCCCCTTCACCGGTACCACGTCGTACCGCGTTATGGTACACCTAACATCACGCTTTGTCATGTCATGCATCGTCTTGCATTTGTTCGCATTATATTTATTGTTTCTTCCCCCTCTTCTCTCGCTAGACACCGAGACCGACTCCGCTGCTACCCAGTTCGACTACGGTGCTGACGACCACTCTCTCTTGCCAGAGCAACTAGGGAAGCCCCCCCTTTGAACACCAGATATCGCCTACTCTTCTCTATACTGCTTGCATTAGAGTAGTGTGGCATGTTACTGCTTTCGTTATCCTATCCTGATGCATAGCCTGTCCTTGCTACTACTATTGTTACCTTTACCTGCAATCCTAAATGCTTAGTATAGGATGCTAGTGTTCCATCAGTGGCCCTACACTCTTGTCCATTTGCCATGCTATACTACTGGGCCGTGATCACTTCGGGAGGTGATCACGGGCATATACTATATACTTTAACAGTTACATTACCTGTGGTACTGTTCGGAGTTGGGGCTGAAGGGGCAGGTGGCTCCATCCCGGTAGAGGTGGACCTGGGTTCCCGACGGCCCCCGACTGTTACTTTGTGGCGGAGCGACAGGGCAGGTTGAGACCACCTAGAAGAGAGGTGGGCCTGGCCCTGGTCGGTGTTCGCAGATACTTAACACATTTAACGAGATCTTGGTATTTGATCTGAGTCTGGCTACTGGCCTATACGCACTAACCATATACGCGGGGATAGTTATGGGCACTCGATGTCGTGGTATCAGCCAAAGCCTTCGTGACGTCATCGACTGAGTTGCGCGCGCCGGATTGGACCATAAGCCTGCTCTTGTATTAAGGGGGCTAGTTCTGCTTCCGGCCGCGTACGCAACGTGCAGATGTGCAATGGGCGATGGGCCCAGACCCCTGCGCCATAGGATTTAGACTGGCATGCTGACCTCTCTGTTGTGCCTAGGTAGGGCTGCAATGTGTTGATCTTCCGAGGCCGGGCATGACCCAGGAAAGTGTGTCCGGCCAAATGGGATCGAGCGTGTTGGGATATGTGGTGCACCCCTGCAGGGAAGTTAATCTATTTGAATAGCCGTGATCTTCGGTAACAGGACGACTTGGAGTTGTACCTTGACCTTATGACAACTAGAACCGGATACTTAATAAAAGACACCCTTCCAAGTGCCAGATACAACCGGTGGTCGCTCTCTCACAGGGCGACGAGGGGAGGATCACCGGTTAGGGTTATGCTATGCGATGCTACTTGGAGGACTTCAGTCTACTCTCTTCTATATGCTGCAAGACGGAGGCTGCCAGAAGCGTAGTCTTCGACAGGATTAGCTATCCCCCTCTTATTCCGGCATTCTGCAGTTCAGTCCATCGATATGGCCCTTTACACATTTACCCATGCATATTTAGTGTAGCTCCTTGCTTGCGAGTACTTTGGATGAGTACTCACGGTTGCTTTCTCCCTCTTTTCCCCATATCCCTTCTACCTGGTTGTCGCAACCAGATGTTGGAGCCCAGGATCCAGACGCCACCATCGACGACGACTCCTACTACACCGAAGGTGCCTACTACTACGTGCTGCACGCTGACGACGACCAGGAGTAGTTAGGAGGATCCCAGGCAGGAGGCTTGCGCCTCTTTTGATCTGTATCCCAGTTTGTGCTAGCCATCTTATGGCAACTTGTTTAACTTTCGTCTGTACTCAGATATTGTTGCTTCTGCTGACTCGTCTATGATCGAGCTCTTGTATCCGAGCCCTCGAGGCCCCTGGCTTGTAATATGATGCTTGTATGACTTATTTTATTTGTAGAGTTGTGTTGTGATATCTTTCCGTGAGTCCCTGATCTTGATCGTACACATTTGCGTGTATGATTAGTGTACGGTCAAATCGGGGGCGTCACAATCTTGTAGGCAAATTACTTGTCAAAGGTCTCATACCTTTTGACATGGGCATTAGTCTGAAATACTAATTTCAACTCTTGGAACATCTCATATGCTCTGTGGTGTTCAAAATGTCTTTGAAGCCCTGATTCTAAGCCGTAAAGCATGGTGCACTAAACTATCAAATAGTCATCATATCGAGCTTCCCAAATGTTCATAACGTGTGCATCTGCTCCTACAATCGGTCTGTCACCTAGCGGTGCATCACAGACATAATTCTTCTATGTAGCAATGAGTATAATCCTCAGATCAAGGATCTGATCTGCATCATCTATACCAATATAAAAAGATCCAAAGAGGCAGATCCAATAGATCTCGGTCGTCCAATCACATTAATCCAACCGTCTTTATTGGTTTAATGGTGAGCAACTAAACTTGTTTAGCACTAAACAATTCCGTCTCTTCTCTGATCCCTTTCCTTTCCTTTGGCACGATAGGAAAGGAACTTTTTTTGAACATTGACAGGAAAGGAACTGCCGCACAGGAAATTAACTGATGCACCGTCGCGGACGCCGGCTCGCTGTGCGCCAATCGCCTCTAACTGCCGCACCTTCATAACGTTGCCCCATCGCACCGAGCCGTCGCGCCCATCACCTTGACCTGCCGCCGCGGCGCCGCCGCAACCATCGCCTCGACCTACCGCCATGGCGCCGCCGCAACCATCGCCTCGATCCGCGGCCGCCACTTCCGGTGCCTCGACCCGTCGACCCTTCACGTCTTCAACGATGCCACCCGCCCCCACTCATCGCCTCGCGTCGGCCGTCGGCAGCGACGCCGCCTCCTACACTGCCTGTCTGAATGTCCAGGACGACGCTTTCTCCTACACCGGCTGGCCGCCCGTCGGGGACGTTGGGGACGCCGCTGCAACTCCTTGCCGGGGACATCGCCTAAACCACCATCAGTTCACATCTCCGTGTCGCAGGGCAAGGAAAATAATCTCTTCATTCAGCACGGCAAGGCCTACCTCTTGGACGAGGTGCAGGTAATTGGAGCACAACACCCTACCTCTTACTTCATCTTCCTCTGTTTCTTCATGTTATGTCAACCACTGTTGTCATGAAGATTGGGTCTGTAATCTCACGCATGTTGATTGCGTCTATAAGACAGTTCAGTTGGACACTTTTCTAATCGTGCACATATTTTTCAACTGCGTTGATCCGTGGACAAGTAAAAATCTGTTTGTTACCACTACCGTCATTAGTTTGTACTATGCATTTTGTTATCTCGTGTGCATTAATTGAGTCTGAAAGATAGTTAATTAGGGAACACTTTATAATCGTGCAAATATTTTTAACTGCTTGTTATCTTGGTCCTGTTCATGCGTTGCAGGGCAAGAAACATTTTTATTCACTTTCACTTGATAAAACTGAAGCCAAGCCAGCCAAAGCAAGCTTGTTACCATAGTTTAAAAAACTCTTCGATCAATTATTTGAATGCACGCATCAAGCAGAGTATGTTATACTGATTTTCTACACACATCAAACAGTTGGAAAACAGTCATTCGGGTGCTTCAGGGAATCATCCCCAGTTTAGGACCCTGACAAACAAGACTACAACCAGAGAGCAATCAAGGATGGTATGCACGAATAAGGCTGGTCTACAACATGTCAAGCATCATTCTTTTCAGCACGCACAACTCTTCAACAAGTATCAACTGTCAACGAGTATCAACTCTTCAACAAGTGCCAACTGTCAACAAGTATCTCAGGGTCATCCTTCTTCATTTCTGTCCCCACAACGTACACCTTTGAGCAATATTACCAACACACAAAAATCTGGTGCATTCCTAAACTCAGGAACTATACTTCATTGGTTGATAGATGATGTAATCATGATTTTTCTGTTTCGTTTCCTCTTTCTTGCCATGTATAGTCAGTACAGCTGCAAGCTCTGGGACTGCTGCTCATCAACTTGCAGAGAGTAATGTTGAATGCAAAAACCAAAGTGGTGGGTGGTATTGCCCATCTGTCCCAAGAGAAGAAAGTGGGTAGTGCATCAACTTAGATTTTTGGATATGTCCTTCAGCTACTTCAGGTTAAGGTATGTGCCCCCCTCCCCTGGTTACTTGCCAGTAAAATTAACTAATGTTCGATTTAGTACAATTCCTTTTGGTGCTACTTCTCTAATGAAGATTCAAGTATATCTTCACGCTGCCGTTACTGCTGCGTCCATAACGCAAGTGCAGCAGCCGCCGCAACTTTGGTCTTCTAAGAGGACCCAAACACCACGACTCGGCAACGGAAATAGGGGGGTTTATTGGCAACATTGCTGCACTAAGGATCCAAACACCACAACTCGGTAGCAGTGGCAAATAGGAATAGGGGATATAGACACTAAATATTTTGATGATTTTTTGGGGCTTTTAACAGGAAACGGTGGTAGGTTAATAAAAATTAGGCTTAATTTGACAATGGGTAATATTCTCGGTTAATATTTTAAATTCATATGTATTCTTTACATAGGGGCAAATGTTGCGTATGTCTTACATATATGTTGTTTGAACTTATCTGGGTTTTCGATAGTAGCCTCATACTATGTTTGTAAATTCACACTAAGAATTGTATGTCAAGTAATACCATATGTACGTTATGTTTGCGATTGGTCAGTTAGACTTTGTTGCATTGTACACTATTATACCTCCAGGATGATGCATTGTGCATTATTACACCCTGAACATGGCTGTAAGCATATGGGTGCTAACTAGAATAAACAAAAATAAATCTTAAGATTACACGTGCGTTGCACGTGCGAATTTACTAGTTGCTACTAACATCTTTCAACTTAGTTTTTCTCTAGGAACATAACAAAATAAACGGGGAGCTACATCGCGAGCTATTGATCTACAACATAGTTATGCAAATACTATCAGGACTAAGTTTATGATAAATTAAAGTTCAGTTAATCATATTACTTAAGAACTCCCACTTAGATAGACATCCCTCTAGTCATCTAAATGATCACGTGATCCAAATCAACTAAACCATGTCCGATCATCACGTGAGATGGAGTAGTTCCCAATGGTGACCATCACTATGTTGATCATATCTACTATATGATTCACGCTCGACCTTTCGTTCTCAGTGTTCCGATGCCATATCTGCATACGCTAGGCTCGTCAAGTTTAACCCGAGTATTTCTGCGTGTGCAAAACTGGCTTGCACCCGTTGTATGTGAACGTAGAGCTTATCACACCCGATCATCACGTGGTGTCTCGGCACGACGAACTTTAGCAACGGTGCATATTTAGGGAGAACACTTGTACCTTGAAATTTAGTGAGAGATCGTCTTATAATGCTACCGCCGAACTAAGCAAAATAAGATGCATAAAGGATAAACATCACATGCAATCAAAATATGTGACATGATATGGCCATGATCATCTTGCGCCTTTGATCCTCATCTCCAAAGTACCGTCATGATCTCTATCGTCACCTGCATGACACCATGATCTCCATCATCTTGATCTCTATCAACGTGTCATCACATGGTCGTCTCGCCAACTATTGATATCGCATAGCAATAAAGTAAAGCAATTTATTTGGCGTTTGCATCTTATGCAATAAAGAGACAACCATAAGGCTTCTGCCAGTTGCCGATAACTTCAAGAAAACATGATCATTTCATACAACAACTTATATCTCATCACGTCTTGACCATATCACATCACAACATGCCCTGCAAAAACAAGTTAGACGTCCTCTATTTTGTTGTTGCAAGTTTTACGTGGCTGCTACGGGCTGAGCAAGAACCGTTCTTACCTACGCATCAAAACCACAACGATATTTCGTCAAGTTAGTGATGTTTTAACGCTCAACAAGGACCAGGCGTAGTCACACTCGGTTCAACTAAAGTTGGAGAAACTGACACCCGCCAGCTGATACATCTCCAACGTATCTATAATTTTTGATTGTTCCATGCTATTATATTCTCAACCTTGGATGTTTTATATGCATTTATATGTTATTTTATATGATTTTTGGGACTAACCTATTAACCTAGAGCCCGGTGCCAGTTTTTGTTTTTTCCTTGTTTTAGAGTATCGCAGAAAAGGAAAATCAAACGGAGTCCAATTGACCTAAAACTTCACGTAACTTATTTTCGGACCAGAAGAAGCCCACGGAGTATCGGAGATGGACCAGGAGAGTCCCGGGCTGCCCACGAGGGTGGGGGGCGCGCCCACCCCCCTGGGCGCGCCCCCCTACCTCGTGGACAGCCCGGAGGTCCACCGACGTACTTCTTCCTCCCATATATATAAACATATACCCTAAAAACTTCAGGGAGCACAATAGATCGGGAGTTTCGCCACCAGAAGCCTCCATAGCCACCGAAAACCAATCTAGACCCGTTCCGGCACCCTGCCGGAGGGGGAATCCTTCTCCAGTGGCCATCTTCATCATCCCGATGCTCTCCATGACGAGGAGGGAGTAGTTCTCTCTCGGGGCTGAGGGTATGTACCAGTAGCTATGTGTTTGATCTCTCTCTCTCTTGTGTTCTTGAGGTGGTACGATCTTGATGTATCGCGAGCTTTGCTATTATAGTTGGATCTTATGATGTTTCTCCCCCTCTATTCTCTTGTAATGGATTGAGTTTTCCCTTTGAAGTTATCTTATTGGATTGAGTCTTTAAGGATTTGAGAACACTTGATGTATGTCTTGCGTGGGATATCCATGGTGACAATGGGGTATTCTATTGATCCACTTGATGTATGTTTTGGTGATCAACTTGCAGGTTCCGCCCATGAACCTATGCATAGGGTTTGGCACACGTTTTCGTCTTGACTCTCTGGTAGAAACTTTGGGGCACTCTTTGAGGTTCTATGTGTTGGTTGAATAGATGAATCTAAGATTGTGTGATGCATATCGTATAATCATACCCACGAATACTTGAGGTGACATTGGAGTATCTAGGTGACATTAGGGTTTTGGTTGATTTGTGTCTTAAGGTGTTATTATAGTACGAACTCTAGGGCTGTTTGTGACACTTATAGGAATAGCCCAACGGATTGATTGGAAAGAATAACTTTGAGGTGGTTTCGTACCCTACCATAATCTCTTCGTTTGTTCTCCGCTATTAGTGACTTTGGAGTGACTCTTTGTTGCATGTTGAGGGATATTTATATGATCCAATTATGTTATTATTGTTGAGAGGACTTGCACTAGTGAAAGTATGAACCCTAGGCCTTGTTTGAACACATTGCAATACCGTTTGTGCTCACTTTTATCATTAGTTACCTTGTTGTTTTTACTTTTATCAAGCTCTTTTCTGGCGTCGTCGCCGGGGAGCGCGAGGAAAGCGGCACTAACACCCCGTCAACTAAGCTCTTTTCTGGCGCCGTTGCCGAGGAGGTTAGCGCTTGAAGGTATTATCTTTAGATCTTGCAATCGAGTCTTTTAGTTTCTTGTTTTATCACTAGTTTAATTTATAAAACAAAATTACAAAAAAATATGGAATTGAGTTTGCCTCATACGCTTCATCTTTTTAATATCTTTCATGAGTATGATGGAAAGGAAAATTGTGCTCAAGTGCTAGAAGAAGAATGCATTAGAATGTTTGGCACTAAATATTTGAATGATGAGCATGATTGCAATGTTGTTAGTATGAATTCCTTGAATATCCATAGTACTAATGATGATTGCACTAGTTATGATGAAAATGTCCTATAAACATGTCAATTTTTGTGGAGTGCATTAGGTTTGCAAGTACACACCAAATAGGGAAGATAGATATTTCAAGAGGCATAAGTACTTAGAAACTAAATTGTTGCAAGAAAGGCTAGATGTTTGTGCTAAAAGATTCAATATTTATCACCATCCTTGTGAACTTTGCAATGAACATGGTCATTTAAAGCTTCAATGCTATTTGTTTCATGATCAAGTTGTGTCCAGAAATTGTGATAACTTGATTACCCTTGAGCATCATAAAGAGCTTAGTCTTCTTTTGGGTTATGAAGAAATTAAACATATAACGGAGGGTATTCCAAAATTTAATCTCGATAAATTTCTTGATTTTGATCTAGAGGAAATTTATATGTATTGTGCGGTGAATTGCATTGAGAACCCATATATTGCCAATAACATAAAGAAAAGAAAACAAATAGAAGATGAAGAGAATAGTAATGGAAGGGAAGAGACTTCCCATATCCTCCTATTATTTTTATGATGAATCAGGTAACGAGGAGGAGCCTCCTATTCAACCAATCTCATTAATAAGGAGCTCCAAAAAAGAGGATTGAACCCACACATGATGTGGTGAAGAAGAAGAAAAGAAAAATGAAGAGAGGTAAAAAGATATCTCTCCCAAATCATGTTGCTCCTATTACTGTTGTGCCTCATGAAAATATAATTGTGGAAGATAATGATACTTTTTATGATCTTGAAAATCTTTTTGGCACTTGCTTGGAAGAATATGATAATTGCTATACTATTGGTGTTATCCATACTATTGATGATGAGAGTGATTATGCTTATGATATGAAAAGTCCCAACCTTGGGGATGCTATGTTTGATGAATATGATGTTTTTGAGAATATATTTGCTGCAATTAATGTTTGTCCCAAGCTTGGGGATGCTACGTTTAATGAAGATGATATTTTTAGTCTCCCAAGTTTTGATATGCAAATTTATAATGATGATAGCATGCCTCCTACCTATGATGATTATTGTGATGATACTTATGCTATAAAAAGTAGTGATTATATTTATAAAACTTGCCATGATTATGATTACCCCCTTTCTGAACGTTACTCTTTTAATATGGAAACAATTTATAGTATTCGAGTCTCTTATGATACTCCCACTATTCCGAATGAGAAGAATTTTGCTTATGTGGAGAGTAATAAAAATTCTATGCTTGTAGATCATGAAAAGAATGCTTTAGGTGCTGGTTATATTGTTGAATTCATTCATGATGCTACTGAAAATTATTATGAGGGAGGAATATATGCTTGTAGGAATTGCAATAATATCAAGTTTCCTCTCTATGTGCTTAAAATTTTGAAGTTATGCTTGTTTTACCTTCCTATGCAAGTTGATTCTTGTTCCCACAAGTTGTTTGCTCACAAAATCCCTATGCATAGGAAGTGGGTTAGACTTAAATTTGCTATTCATATTATTCTTCATGATGCTCTCTTTATGTTTCAATTCTTATCTTTTATGTGAGCATCATTGAAATCATCATGCCTAGCTAGGGGCGTCAAATGATAGCGCTTGTTGGGAGGCAACCGAACTTTATTTTTGTTCCTTGCTTTTAGCTCCTGTTTATTAATAAATAATTCATATAGCCTCTGTTATGATTGAGTTTTTATGTTTTAATTAGTATTTGTGCCAAGTAGAACCGTTGGGAAGACTTGGAGAAAGTCTTGTTGATCTTGTTGTAAAAAATAGAAACTTTAGTGCTCACGAGAATTGCTGACATTTTTTTATTGGAGAGTTATATTTAGTTAATTATTTTTTTAGATTATTAATAGATAAATTCATCAGGTCCACCAATTTATTTGAGAATTTTATGAGTTCCAGAAGTATACGTTTGATCCAGATTACTACAGATTGTTCGGTTTTTGACAGATTCTGTTTTCTATGTGTTGTTTGCTTGTTTTGATGAATCTATGAGTAGTATCGGAGGGTATGAACCATAGATAAGTTGGAATACAGTATATATTACACCAATATGAATTTATAATGAGGTCACAACAGTACCTAAGTGGTGATTTATTTTCTTATACTAACGGAGCTTACGAGTTTTCTGTTAAGTTTTGTGTTGTGAAGTTTTCAAGTTTTGGGTAAAGATTCGATGGATTATGGAATAAGGAGTGGCAAGAGCCTAAGATTGGGGAGGCATAAGGCACACCAAGGTAATATTCGAGGACAACCAAAAGCCTAAGCTTGGGGATGCCCCGGAAGGCATCCCCTCTTTCGTCTTTGTTCATCGGTAACTTTACTTGGAGCTATATTTTTATTTACCACATGATATGTGTTTTGCTTGGAGTGTCATTTTATTTTATTTTGCTTTGCTTGCTGTTTGAATAAAATAACAAGATCTGAAATTATTAAATGTTATAGAGTCTTCACATAGTTGTATAATTATTTGACTACTCATTGATCTTCACTTATATATTTTGAAGTAGTTTGTTGTTGCTCTAGTGCTTCACTTATATCTTTTTAGAGCACGGCGGTGGTTTTTTATTTTGAAGAAATATATGGTCTCTCATGCTTCACTTATATTATTTCGAGAGTCCTAAACAGCATGGTAATTTGCTTTGGTTATGAATTTAGTCCTAATATGATGGGCATCCAAGAGGGATATAATAAAAAACTTTCATATAAAGTGCATTGAATACTATGAGAAGTTTGATACTTGATAATTGTTTTGAGATATGGAGATGGTGATATTAGAGTCATGCGAGTGAGTAGTTGTGAATTTGAAAGATTCTTGTGTTAAAGTTTGTGATTCCCGTAGCATGCACGTATGGTGAATCGTTATGTGATGAAGTCGGAGCATGATTTATTTATTGATTGTCTTCCTTATGAGTGGCGGTCGGGGATGAGCGATGGTCTTTTCCTACCAATATATCCCCCTAGGAGCATGCGCGTAGTACTTTGTTTCGATAACTAATAGATTTTTGCAATAAGTATGTGAGTTCTTTATGACTAATGTTGAGTCCATGGATTATACGCACTCTCACCCTTCCACCATTGCTAGCCTCTCTAATACCGCGCACCTTTCGCTGGTATCATACACCCATCATATACCTTCCTCAAAACAGCCACCATACCTACCTATCATGGCATTTCCATAGCCATTCCGAGATATATTGCCATGCAACTTTCCACCGTTCCGTTTACTATGACACGCTCCATCATTGTCATATTGCTTTGCATAATCATGTAGTTGACATTGTATTAGTGGCAAAGCCACCATTCATAATTCTTTCATACGTGTCACTCTTGATTCGTTGCATATCTTGGTACACCGCTGGAGGCATTCACATAGAGTCATATTTTGTTCTAAGTATCGAGTTATAATTCTTGAGTTGTAAGGAAATAAAAGTGTGATGATCATCATTACTAGAGCATTGTCCGAGCAAGGAAAGGATGATGGAGACTATGATTCCCCCACAAGTCAGGATGAGACTCCGGACGGAAAATAAAATAAAAAGAGGCCAAAGAAGCCCAAATAAAAAAAGAGGCCATAAAAAAGGAGAAGGCCCAAATAAAAAAATAAAAATAAAAAAAATGAGAGAAAAAGAGAGAAGGGACAATGCTACTATCCTTTTACCACACTTGTGCTTCAAAGTAGCACCATGATCTTCATGATAGAGAGTCTCCTTTGTTATCACTTTCATTTACTAGTGGGAATCTTTCATTATAGAACTTGGCTTGTATATTCCAATGACGGGGTTCCTCAAACTGCCCTAGGTCTTCGTGAGCAAGCAAGTTGGATGCACACCCACTAGTTTCTTTTGTTGAGCTTTCATACACTTATAGCTCTAGCGCATCTGTTGCATGGCAATCCCTACTCACTCACATTGATATCTATTAATGGGCATGTCCATAGCCCGTTGATACGCCTAGTTGATGTGAGACTATCTTCCCTCTTTTTGTCCTCTCCACAACCACCATTCTATTCCACCTATAGTGCTATGTCCAGGGCTCACGCTCATGTATTGCATGAAGATTGAAAAAGTTTTGAGAACATCAAAAGTATGAAACAATTGCTTGGCTTGTCATCGGGGTTGTGCATGATTTAAATACGTTGTGTGGTGAAGATAGAGCATAGCCAGACTATATGATTTTTTAGGGATAGTTTTCTTTGGCCATGTTATTTTGAGAAGACATGATTACTTTGTTAGTATGCTTGAAGTATTATTATTTTTATATCAATATTAAAATTTTGTCTTGAATCTTATGGATCTGAATATTCTTGCCACAATAAAGAGAATTACATGGATAAATAGATTAGGTAGCATTCCACATCAAAAAATTTGTTTTTATCATTTACCTACTCGAGGATGAGCAGGAATTAAGCTTGGCGATGCTGATTCGTCTCCAACGTATCTATAATTTTTGATTGTTCCATGCTATTATATTATCAACCTTGGATGTTTTATATGCATTTATATGCTATTTTATATGATTTTTGGGACTAACCTATTAACCTAGAGCCTAGTGCCAGTTTTTTTTCCTTATTTTGGAGTATCGTAGAAAAGGAAAATCAAACTGAGTCCAATTGACCTAAAACTTCACGGAACTTATTTTTGGACCAGAAGAAGCCCACGGAGTATCGGAGATGGACCAGGAAAGTCCCGGGCTGCCCACGAGGGTGGGGGGGCACCCCCTGGGCGCGCCCCTGCCTTGTGGACAGCCCGGAGGTCCACCGACGTACTTCTTCCTCCCAAATATACCCATATACCCTAAAACTTCGGGGAGCACAATAGATCAGGAGTTCCGCCGCGAGAAGCCTCCGTAGCCACCGAAAACCAATCTAGACCCGTTCCGGCACCCTGCCGGAGGGGGAATCCTTCTCTGGTGGCCATCTTCATCATCCCGGTGCTCTCCATGACGAGGAGGGAGTAGTTCTCCCTCGGGGCTGAGGGTATGTACCAGTAGCTATGTGTTTGATCTCTCTCTCTCTCTCTCTCTCTCGTGTTCTTGAGGTGGTACGATCTTGATGTATCGCGAGCTTTGCTATTATAGTTGGATTTTATGATGTTTCTCCCCCTCTACTCTCTTGTAATGGATTGAGTTTTCCCTTTGAAGTTATCTTATCGGATTGAGTCTATAAGGATTTGAGAACACTTGATGTATGTCTTGCGTGGGATATCTGTGGTGACAATGGGGTATTCTATTGATCCACTTGATGTATGTTTTGGTGATCCACTTGCGGGTTCCGTCCATGAACCTATGCATAGGGGTTGGCACACGTTTTCGTCTTGACTCTCCGGTAGAAACTTTGGGGCACTCTTTGAGCTTCTATGTGTTGGTTAAATAGATGAATCTGAGATTGTGTGATGCATATCGTATAATCATACCCACGGATACTTGAGGTGACATTGGAGTATCTAGGTGACATTAGAGATTTGGTTGATTTGTGTCTTAAGGTGTTATTCTAGTATGAACTCTAGGGCTGTTTGTGACACTTATAGGAATAGCCCAACGGATTGATTGGAAAGAATAACTTTGAGGTGGTTTCGTACCCTATTATAATCTCTTTGTTTGTTCTCCGCTATTAGTGACTCTGGAGTGACTCTTTGTTGCATGTTGAGGGATATTTATATGATCCAATTATGTTATTACTGTTGAGAGGACTTGCACTAGTGAAAGTATGAACCCTAGGCCTTGTTTCAACACATTGCAATACCATTTGTGCTCATTTTTATCATTAGTTACCTTGCTGTTTTTATATTTTCAGATTACAAAAACCTATATCTATCATCCATATAGCACTTGTATCACCATCTCTTCGCCGAACTAGTGCACCTATACAATTTACCATTGTATTGGGTGTGTTGGGGACACAAGAGACTCTTTGTTATTTGGTTGCAGGGTTGTTTGAGAGAGACCATCTTCATCCTATGCCTCCTATGGATTGATAAACCTTAGGTCATCCACTTGAGGGAAATTTGCTACTGTCCTACAAACCTCTGCACTTGGAGGCCCAACAACGTCTACAAGAAGAAGGTTGTGTAGTAGACATCACCAGCCACCTGTGTGCAAAGCACGTCGGTAGAACCAGTCTTGCGTAAGCGTACGCGTAATGTCGGTCCGAGCCGCTTCATCCAACAATACCGCCGAACCAAAGTATGACACGCTGGTAAGCAGTATGACTTGTATCACCCACAACTCGCTTGTGTTCTACTCGTGCATATAACATCTACGCATAAACCTGGCTCGGATGCCACTGTTGGGGAACGTAGTAATTTCAAAAAAAATTCCTACGCACACGCAAGATCATGGTGATGCATAGAAACGAGAGGGGAGAGTGTCGTCCACGTACCCTCGTAGACCATAAGCGGAAGCGTTGTGAGAACGCAGTTGATGTAGTCGTACGTCTTCACAATCCGACCGATCCAAGTACCGAACGTACGGCACCTCCAAATTCAGCACACGTTCAGCTCGGTGACGTCCCACGAACTCCGATCCAGCAGAGCTTCGAGGGAGAGTTCCGTCAGCACGACGACGTGATGATGGTGATGATGATGCTACCGATGCAAGGCTTCGCCTAAGCACCGCTACGATATGACTGGGTTAGATTATGGTGGAGGGGGGCACCGCACACGGCTAAAAGATCAACTGATCAACTTGTGTGTCTTGGGGTGCCCCCTGCCCCCGTATATAAAGGAGCAAGGGGGAGGCCGGCCGGCCCTTGCAGGGCGCGCCAGGAGGAGGAGTCCTTCTCCTAGTAGGAGTAGGACTCGCCTTTCCTACTCCTACTAGGAGTGGGAAAGGAAGGAGGAGAGGGAGAAGGAAAGAGAGGAAGGAAAGGAGGAAAGGGGGGCCGCGCGCCCTGCCTTGTCCTGCCTCCTCTCTTCCACCACTTGGCCCATGAGGCCCAATGCTTCTTCTCCCGTATTCCCGTAACTCACCGGTACTCCGAAAAATACCTGAATCACTCAAAACCTTTCCGATGTCCGAATATAGTCGTCCAATATATCGATCTTTACGTCTCGACCATTTCGAGACTCCTCGTCATGTCCCGGTCTCATCCGGGACTCCGAACTACCTTCGGTACATCAAAACACATAAACTCACAATACCGATCGTCACCGAACGTTAAGCGTGCGGACCCTACGGGTTCGAGAACTATGTAGACATGACCGAGATACGTCTCAGGTCAATAACCAATAGTGGAACCTGGATGCTCGTATTGGTTCCTACATATTCTATGAAGATCTTTATCGGTCAAACCGCATAACAACATACGTAGTTCCCTTTGTCATCGGTATGTTACTTGTTCGAGATTCGATCGTCGGTATCTCAATACCTAGTTCAATGTCGTTACCGGCAAGTCTCTTTACTTGTTCCGTAATGCATCATCCGCAACTAACTCATTAGTCACATTGCTTGCAAGGCTTATAGTGATGTGCATTACAGGGAGGGCCTAGAGATACCTCTCCGACAATCGGAGTGACAAATCCTAATCTCGATCTATGCCAACTCAACATGTACCATTGGAGACACCTGTAGAGCACCTTTATAATCACCCAGTTACGTTGTGATGTTTGGTAGCACAAAAAGTGTTCCTCCGGTATTCGGGAGTTGCATAATCTCATAGTCATAGGAACATGTATAAGTCATGAAGAAAGCAATAGAAACAAACTAAACAATCATCATGCTAAGCTAACGGATGGGTCAAGTCAATCACATCATTCTATAATGATGTGATCCCGTTAATCAAATGACAACTCATGTCTATGGTTAGGAAACATAACCATCATTGATTCAACGAGCTAGTCAAGTAGAGGCAAACTAGTGACACTCTGTTTGTCTATGTATTCACACATGTACTAAGTTTCCAGTTAATATAATTCTAGCATGAATAATAAACATTTATCATGATATAAGGAAATATAAATAACAACTTCATTATTGCCTCTAGGGCATATTTCCTTCACTTATGTGCAGTTCTATCTCCAGCGTGGTGTCCTCCATAAGCCTCGGAGTGACACTTGCGTAGGATGTGTTCCTGTTCATTCTCAGGTACACAACGTCTAATAACACCATCTGCTCCTTCTTTATAAAGATGTGGGTCATCCCAGAAGTAATGTCTTAAATCATATAAGAACTTTTTCTTTTGCTGGTAAGTGAAACTAGGTGGTATAAATTTAGCAACAATGTAATTGGCATAATCAGCATACCATGGAGCAGTACGAGAAGCATTTATGACATCTAATTGTTCATCAGGAAAGCTGTCATCAATAGGTAGTGGGTCATCAAGAACATTCTCTAACCTAGACAAGTTGTCTGCAACGGGGTTCTCAGCTCCCTTTCTATCAATAATATGCAAATCAAATTCTTGAAGCAAGAGAACCCATCTAATAAGTCTAGGTTTAGCATCTTTCTTTTCCATAAGATATTTAATAGCAGCATGATCGGTGTGAACAGTTACTTTAGAATCAACAATATAAGGTCTGAACTTTTCACAAGCAAATACAACTGCTAAAAATTCTTTTTCAGTAGTAGCATAATTTCTTTGGGCACTATCTAGAGTTTTACTAGCATATTGAATAACATTTAACTTCTTATCAACTCTTTGTCCTAGAACAGCCCCTACAGCATAATCTCTAGCATCACACATAGTTTCAAAGGGAAAATTCCAATCAGGAGGTTGAACAATAGGTGCAGAAACCAAAGCTTTCTTAAGTATTTCAAATGCTTCTACACGTTCATCATAAAAGACAAAAGGAACATCTTTTTGTAAGAGATTGGTCAGAGGCTGAGAAATTTTAGAAAAGTCCTTAATGAACCTCCTATAAAAACCGGCATGACCAATGAAACTTCTTATACCTTTAATGTCCTTGGGACACGGCATCTTCTCAATAGCATCAACTTTAGCTTTATCAACTTCAATACCTCTTTCAGAAATTTTATGCCCCAAGACAATACCTTCATTAACCATAAAGTGTCACTTCTCCCAATTCAAGACAAGATTAGTTTCTTCACATCTCTGCAAAACTCGATCAAGGTTGCTTAAGCAATCATCAAAAGAAGTTCCATATACGGAAAAATCATCCATGAAAACCTCAACAATCTTTTCACAAAAGTCAGAGAATATAGCAGTTATACATCTTTGAAAGGTAGCAAGTGCATTACATAAACCAAAAGGCATACGTCTATAAGCAAATGTATCGAAATGGCAAGTAAAAGTTGTCTTTTCTTGATCCTCTTTTGACACAGGTATTTGAGAAACCAGAATAACCATCTAGAAAGCAAAAATGTGTATGCTTGGATAATCTTTCTAGCATTTGATCAATAAAAGGTAAAGGGTAATGATCCTTTTTAGTAGCTTTATTTAATTTGTGGAAATCAATTACCATTCTATAACCTGTAACAATTCTTTGTGGGATCAATTCATCTTTATCATTAGGAACAACAGTAATAGCTCCCTTCTTAGGGACATAATGGACAGGACTTACCCACTGACTATCAGCAACGGGATAAATTATACCTGCCTCTAGAAGCTTTAGTATTTCTTTTCTTACCACTTCTTGCATCTTAGGATTTAACCATCGTTGGTGATCAACAATCGGTTTAGCGTCTTTCTCCAATTTAATTTTATGTTGGCAGAGAGTGGGACTAATGCCCTTAAGATCATGAAGAGTATATCCAATAGAAGCACGGTGCTTCTTCATAGTTTTCAATAATTTCTTTTCTTCATGCTCTGAAAGGTTAGCACTAATAATAACAGGATATATCTCTTTTGAAGGAAATATGCCCTAGAGGCAATAATAAAGTTATTATTTATTTCCTTATTTCATGATAAATGTTTATTATTCATGCTAGAATTGTATTAACCCGAAACATAATACATGTGTGAATACATAGACAAACATAGTGTCACTAGTATGCCTCTACTCGACTAGCTCGTTAATCAAAGATGATTAAGTTTCCTAACCATAGACATGAGTTGTCATTTGATTAACAGGATCACATCATTAGGAGAATGATGTGATTGACTTGACCCATTCCGTTAGCTTAGCACTTGATCGTTTTCTTCATGACTTATACATGTTCCTATGACTATGAGATTATGCAACTCCCGTTTACCGGAGGAACACTTTGTGTGCTACCAAACGTCACAACATAACTGGGTGATTATAAAGGTGCTCTATAGGTGTCTCCGAAGGTACTTGTTGAGTTGGCGTATTTCGAGATTAGGATTTGTCACTCCGATTGTCGGAGAGGTATCTCTGGGCCCACTCGGTAATGCACATCACTATATGCCTTGCAAGCATTGTAACTAATGAGTTAGTTGCGGGATGATGTATTACAGAATGAGTAAAGAGACTTGGCGATAACGAGATTGAACTAGGTATTGAGATACCGATGATCGAATCTCTGGCAAGTAACATACCGATGACAAAGGGAACAACGTATGTTGTTATGCGGTTCGACTGATAAAGATCTTCGTAGAATATGTAGGAGCCAATATGGGCATCCAGGTTCCGCTATTAGTTATTGACCAGAGAAGTGTCTCGGTCATGTCTACATAGTTCTCGAACCCATAGGGTCCGCACGCTTAACATTCATTGACGATATAGTATTTATGAGTTGTGTATGTTGGTAACCGAATGTTGTTCGGAGTTCCGGATAAGATCAAGGACATGACGAGGAACTCCGGAATGGTCCGGAGATAAAGTTTGATATATGGGATAATAGTGTTTGGTCTCCGAAAGGGTTCCGGAATTCACCGGAAGGGGTTCCAAATGTTTCTCGAAATGTTTGGGTACGAGAACACTTTATTTGGGCCAAAGGGGAAAGCCCACAAGGTTTTTTGAAAGTGCAAAAGGAAGTTTTGCGGAGTCCATGCGCCAGACGCCAGGGTCCCTGGCGTCTGGGTCCAGACGCCGGGAACCCTGGCGTCTGGCCTTGGAGTCCGAGAAGGACTCTTGCCTTTCGGGTGAAACTGACTTTGTGGAGGCTTCTACTCCAAGTTTCGACCCCAAGGCTCAACATATAAATAGAGGGGTAGGGCTAGCACCCAAGACACATCAAGAAACACCAAGTCGTGTGCCGGCTACCCCGTCACCTCTAGTTTATCCCCCGTCATAGTTTTCGTAGTGCTTAGGCGAAGCCTTGCGGAGATTGTTCTTCACCAACACCGTCAGCACGTCGTCGTGCTGCCGGAACTCATCTAGTACTTCGCCCCTCTTGCTGGATCGAGAAGGCGAGGATGTCATCGAGCTGAACGTGTGCTGAACGCGGAGGTGTCGTACGTTCGGTACTTGATCGGGACGGATCGTGAAGGTGTACGACTACATCAACCGCGTTGATAAACACTTCCGCTGACGGTCTACGAGGGTATGTAGACAACACTCTCCCCTCTCGTTGCTATGCATCACCATGATCCTGCGTGTGCGTAGGAATTTTTTTGAAATTACTACGTTCCCCAACAATGGTGTCAGAGCCAGGTTTTATGCGTAGATGTTATATGCACGAGTAGAACACAAGTGAGTTGTGGGCGATACAAGTCATACTGCTTACCAGCATGTCATACTTTGGTTCGGCGGTACTGTTGGATGAAGCGGCCCAGACCGACATTTTGCGTACGCTTACGTGAGGCTGGTTCTACCGACGTGCTTTGCACACAGGTTGCTGGCGGGTGTCAGTTTCTCCAACTTTAGTTGAACCAAGTGTGGCTACGCCCGTTCCTTGTGAAGGTTAAAACAACACTAACTTGACGAACTATCGTTGTGGTTTTGATGCGTAGGTAAGAAGGATTTTTGCTCAGCCCGTACCAGCCACATAAAACTTGCAACAACAAAGTAGAGGACGTCTAACTTGTTTTTGCAGGGCATGTTGTGATGTGATATGGTCAAGGCATGATGCTATATTTTGTTGTATGAGATCATCATGTTTTGTAACCAAGTTATCGGCAACTGGCAGGAGCCATATGGTTGTCGCTTTATTGTATGCAATGAAATCGCCCTGTAATTGCTTTACTTTATCACTAAGCGGCAGCGATAGTCGTAGAAGCAATAGTTGGCGAGACGACAACGATGCTACGATGGAGATCAAGGTGTTGCGCCGGTGACGGTGATGATCATGATGGTGCTTTGGAGATGGAGATCACAAGCACAAGATGATGATGGCCATATCACATCACTTATATTGATTGCATGTGATGTTTATCCTTTATGCATCTTATTTTGCTTTGTTTGACGGTAGCATTATAAGATGATCTCTCACTAAATTTCAAGGTAAAAGTGTTCTCCCTGAGTATGCACCCATTGCCAAAGTTCATCGTGCCGAGACACCATGTGATGATCGGGTGTGATAAGCTCTACGTTCATCTACAACGGGTGCAAGCCAGTTTTGCAGACACAGAATACTCAGGATAAACTTGACGATCCTAGCATATGCAGATATGGCCTCGAAACACTGAGACCGAAAGGTCGAGCGTGAATCATATAGTAGATATGATCAACATAGTGATGTTCACCATTGAAAACTACTCCATCTCACGTGATGATCGGACATGGTTTAGTTGATTTGGATCATGTGATCACTTAGATGATTAGAGGGATGCCTATCTAAGTGGGAGTTCTTAAGTAATATGATTAATTGAACTTTAATTTATCATCAACTTAGTCCTCGTATTATTAGCATATCTATGTTGTAGATCAATAGCTCGCGTTCAGCTCCCCTGTTTTATTTTTGATATGTTCCTAGAGAAAAATAAGTTGAAAGATGTTAGTAGCAAAGATGTGGACTAGCTCCGTGATCTAAGGATTATCCTCATTGCTGCACAGAAGTATTATGTCCTTGATGCACCGCTAGGTGACAGAACTATTGCAGGAGCAGATGCAGACATTTTGAACGTTTTGACAAAAGCTTGGTATGATAACTACTTGATAGTTTAGTGCACCATACTTTACGGCTTAGAACCGGGACTTCAAAAATGTTTTGAACGCCACGGAGCATATAAGATGTTCCAAGAGTTCAAATTGGTATTTCATACTCATGCCCGTGTTCAGAGGTATGAGACCTCTGACATTACTTTGCCTACAAGATGGAGGAGAATAGCTCAACCAGTAACCATGTGGTCAGATTGTCTGAGTACTACAATCACTTGAATCAAGTGGAAGTTAATCTTCCAGATAAGATAGCGATTGACAGAGTTCTCTAGTCACTATTGATAACCCACAAGTATAGGGGATCGCAACAGTTTTTGATAAGTAAGAGCGTCGAACCCAACGAGGAGCTAAAGGTAGAACAAATATTCCCTCAAGTTTTATCGACCACTCATACAACTCTACGCATGCTTGACGTTTGCTTTACCTAGAACAAGTATGAAACTAGAAGTACTTTGTAGGTGTTGTTGGATAGGTTTGCAAGATAATAAATATTATGTAAACAAAAGTAGGGGCTGTTTAGATAAAGAAACAATAAAGTAAATATAGCGAGTGTGGAAAAGTGGTGGTAGGAGTTGTGAAATTGCCCCTAAGCAATTGACTACCTTACTAGACCGATAGCAAGTATTATGTGGGAGAGGCCACTGCTAGCATGTCATCCCTGACTTGGAATTCTATGCACTTATGATTCGAACTATTAGCAAGCATCCGCAACTACTAAAGTTCATTAAGGTAAAACCCAACCATAGCATTAAGGTATATTGGTCCCCCTTCAACCCCGTATGCATCAATTTCTATGCTAGGTTGAAGTTTCTGTCACTCTTGCCCTCCAATACATAGTCCTATCAACATACAACTAACCCTAGGGTGTGATCCACGCGCGCAATCATATGATGGGCACCAAAGGACGGCAACATAACCACAAGCAAATTAAATCAATCATAGCAATTCATCAACCACCGATAGGACAACGAAAATCTACTCAGACATCATAAGATGGCAACACATCATTGGATAATAATATGAAGCATAAAGCACCATGTTCAAGTAGAGGGTACAGCGGGTTGCGGGAGAGTGGACCGTTGTAGATAGAGGGGGGGAAGGTGATGGAGATGTTGGTGAAGATGGCGGAGGTGTTGGTGTAGATCGCGGTGATGATGATGGCCCCCCGGTGGCACTCCGGTGCCACCGGAAGCGAGGGGGGAGAGCCCCCCTCCTCCTTCTTCTTCTTCTTCCTTGACCTCCTCCCTAGATGGGAGAAGGGTTTCCCCTCTGGTCCATGGCCTCCATGGCATGGGAGGGGCGAGAGCCCCTCCGAGATTGGATATGTCTCTCTGTCTCTCTCCGTTTCTGCATTCTTAGATTCTTCCCTTTCACCGTTTCTTATATTCCCGGAGATCCGTAACTCCGATTGGGCTGAAATTTTAACACGATCTCTATCCGGATATTAGCTTTCTTGCGGCAAAAGAAGGGCATCAACCGCCTTACGGGTGGCCCACAAGGATCAGGGGCGCGCCCCCTGCATCGTGGCCACCTCGGGCACTGTCTCGCGTGGATTTTTCTTCCCAAAATCATATATATTCCAAAAAAAATCTCCGTCCGTTTTTATCCCGTTTGGACTCCGTTTGATATGGATATTTTGCGAAACAAAAAAACATGCAACAAACAGGAACTGACACTGGGCACTGGATCAATATGTTAGTTCCAAAAATAGTATAAAAAGTTGCCAAAAGTATATGAAAGTTGAATAATATTGGAATGGAACAATAAAAAATTATAGATACGACAGAGACGTATCAGCATCCCCAAGCTTAATTCCTGCTCGTCCTCGAGTAGGTAAATGATAAAAAAGATAATTTTTTGATGTGGAGTGCTACCTAGCATAATCTTGATCATATGTCTAATAATGGCATGAATATTAAGACACGAGTGATTCAAAGCAATAGTCTATCATTTGACATAAAAACAATAATACTTCAAGCCTACTAATAAAGCAATCATGTCTTTTCAAAATAACATGGCCAAAGAAAGTTATCCCTACAAAATCATATAGTCTAGCTATGCTCCATCTTCACCACACAAAATACTCACATCATGCACAACCCCGATGACAAGCCAAGCAATTGTTTCATACTTTTGACGTTCTCAAACCTTTTCAACTTTCACGCAATACATGAGCGTGAGCCATGGACATAGCACTATAGGTGGAATAGAATGGTGGTTGTGGAGAAGACAAAAAGGAGAAGATAGTCTCACATCAACTAGGCGTATCAACGAGCTATGGAGATGCCCATCAATAGATATCAATGTGAGTGAGTAGGGATTGCCATGCAACAGATGCACTAGAGCTATAAGTATATGAAAGCTCTAATTGAAACTAAGTGGGTGTGCATCCAACTTGCTTGCTCATGAAGACCTAGAGCATTTGAGGAAACCCATCATTGGAATATACAAGCCAAGTTCAATAATGAAAATTCCCACTAGTATATGAAAGTGATAACTCAAGAGACTCTCTATATGAAGAACATGGTGCTACTTTGAAGCACAAGTGTGGAAAAAGGATAGTAACATTGCCCCTTCTCTCTCATTTTTTTGTTCTTTTTGTTCTTTTTTTTTCTTTTTTTGTAGGCTTCTTTGGCCTCTTTTTTGGGCTTCTTTGGTCACTTTTATTTTGATAACCTCACATGGGACAATGCTCTAATAATGATGATCATCACACTTTTATTTACTTACAACTCAATATTACAACTCGATATCTAGAACAAGGATATGACTCTATATGAATGCCTCCGGCGGTGTACCGGGATGTGCAATGATCTAGCGTAGCAATGACATAAAAAAACGGACAAGCCATGAAAACATCATGCTAGCTATCTTACGATCATGCAAAGCAATATGACAATGAATGCTCAAGTCATGTATATGATGATGATGAAAGTTGCATGGCAATATATCTCGGAATGGCTATGGAAATGCCATGATAGGTAGGTGGTGGCTGTTTTGAGGAAGATATAAGGTGGGTTTATGGTACCGGCGGAAGTTGCGCGGTACTAGAGAGGCTAGCAATGGTGGAAGGGTGAGAGTGCGTATAATCCATGGACTCAACATTAGTCATAAAGAACTCACATACTTATTGCGAAAATCTATTAGTCATCGAAACAAAGTACTACGCGCATGCTCCTAGGGGGATAGATTGGTAGGAAAAGACCATCGCTCGTCCCCGACCGCCACTCATAAGGAAGACAATCAATAAATACCTCATGCTCCAACTTCGTTACATAACGGTTCACCATACGTGCATGCTACGGGAATCACAAACCTCAACACAAGTATTTCTACAATTCACAGCCATCCACTAGCATGACTCTAATATCACCATCTTTATATCGCAAAACTATTGCAAGGAATCAAACCTATCATATTCAGTGATCTACAGGTTTTATGTAGGATTTTATGACTAACCATGTGAATGACCAGTTCCTGTCATCTCTCTAAGTAGATATAAGTGAAGCAAGAGAGTTTAATTCTTTCTACAAAAGATATGCCCATGCTCTAACAATTCTAAGTGAAGCAAAAGAGCATTCTACAAATGGCGGTTGTTTAAGTAAAGAGAAACAGGCAATCCAAACTTCAAATGATATAAGTGAAGCACATGAAGCATTCTATAAAGCCATACTCAAAAGATATAAGTGAAGTGCAAAGAGAATTCTATAAATCAACCAAGGATTATCTCATACAAACATGGTGCATAAAAGAAAAATGAAAACTAAATGCAAAAGACGCTCTAAGATTGCACATATCGCATGAACGAAACGAATCCGAAAACATACCGATACTTGTTGAAGAAAGAGGGGATGCCTTCCGGGGCATCCCCAAGCTTAGACGCTTGAGTCTCCTTGAATATTTACTTGGGGTGCCTTGGGCATCCCCAAGCTTGAGCTCTTGCCTCTCTTCCTTCTTCTCACATCGAGACCTTCTCGATTATCGAACACTTCATCCACACAAAACTTCAATAGAAAACTCGGTAAGATCCGTTAGTATAATAAAGCAATCACTACTCTAAGTACTGTAGCAAACGAATTCATATTTTGTTTTTGCATTGTGTCTACTGTAGTATAACTTTTTTCATGGCTTAATCCACTGATATGAATCGACAGTTTCATCAAAACAAGCAAACTATGCATCAAAAATAGAATCTGTCTAAAACAGAAGAGTCTGTAATAATCTGAACATTCACCATAAAAAATTCTACAAAAATTAGGAAAATAAACAATTTGTATAGGAAGACAGTACAAAAAGAATCAGAACCATTTGACGTTCCAGCTAAAAATGTAAAATCGCGTACTACAGCCAAAGTTTCTGTCCTGCACCGTACAAACCATCAAGCAAATGTAAACATCCTAAAGGCAAACCTTGGCACATTATTTTTATAATACAAAGGAATTGTACAATGGGATAACTATTTTTGCTGAAAAGTTTCTGTAATCAAGATTCACAAAGTTTCCGTGAGCATGAACAAAGTCCAAGGCTAGCTCTCACTTCAACAATGCTTGTCTCTCTCACTTTCACTTTCCTTTTTGAAAAAGTTTTGGGTTCCCCTCTTTATTTTTGTTGTTTTTAAACTATATGAAAGCACTCAACAGAAATAAATGACTCTCTAAAACTTCCGGGTTGTCTCCCTGGCAGCGCTTTCTTTAAAGCCATTAAGCTAGGCATATAGTGCTCAAGTAATGGATCCACCCGGATCCCAAGGTATATCAAAGCCAATTTTAATTAACAATGATTTGTAATTTAGTGGTGAGCACAAGGTAACATATATCATGTAATGACGAAGTCTAACTCTCTTCCTATGCATCGTCATGTCATAAAAGAACAATTCATGCACACATGGTAAAGGCCAATTCATAGTATAAACAGTTTCTTGCAATTTTGTCATATTGGAAACATAGAGAGGTGGAGATATAGTTCCTCTCTCATAATAATTGCAAGTAGGAGCAGAAATCACATGCATATTATATTCATCAAAATCATCATGTGCAACGGTAAAAGGCAACCCATCAATATAATCCTTAATAAGTGCAAGCTTCTCCGATATAGTGTAGTCGGGAGAATTCAAAAAGGTAATAGGACTATCATGCGTGGGTGTAATAGCAACAATTTCATGTTTAACATAAGGAACTATAGCAAGTTCATCTCCATAAGCATAATTCATATTGGCATCTTGGCCACAAGCATAGCAAGCATCATCAAAAAGGGATATTTCAAAAGAATCGACGGGATCATAGCAATTATCATAGCAATCATCCTCCGGTAAGCATGAAGGGAAATTAAACAATGTATGAGTTGAAGAGTTACTCTCATTAGAAGGTGGGCACGGGTAGCTAATCCGCTCTTCCTCCTTTTGTTCTCCGCTCTCCTCCTCATCTTTTTCATCCAATGAGCTCACAGTTTCATCAATTTCTTCTTCCATAGACTCCTGCAAAATATTAGTCTCTTCTTGGACAACGGAGACTTTCTCAATAAGCGCATTAATATAGGAATTATATTCATAATTATCATAGCAATATTTTAAGATAGCTAAATTTTCAGGCCTATAAACATCATCATCATAAGCTTCATTCTTTTCAAACAAAGATTCAATTTCATAAGCACCCTTAAAAGCAACAAATTCTTCTATTTGTTCCACATCGTAGTAATCATATATACCATTAGCATAAGAAGCTAAGGTTTCATTATCATTAAATTCACATGAAAAGGGAAGGTGTGGAGCCTTCACCTTAGAGCAACAAGTATAATCATATCTCAAGCATAGTTGCCTAGCATACCAATTCAATATATGAATTTGATCCCATAATAGTTTCCCTTTTTGTGTCAAGCGGTAATCCCTAAAGTATTCACGTTGATCCAACGTTACTCCCATTACATAATTGAATGGGGTTTTCTCAGGATTATTAAAGTAGTACATAATATTTTTCACATAACTAGCATCGAGGGTTTTAGGAGGTTCCCCATCTCCATGAGTAGCAAGTACACCTAATTTTTTTTGGTATTTCGTGTTCCATATCCATAACTAAAGATAGAGAACAACTAAGAACAGCAAATAAAAATTACATAGTGATAAAGCAAACAAGCACACACGAGAATATTCACCCCACGCTATTGCTCTCCGGCAACAGCGCCCGAAAAAGGTCTTGATAACCCACAAGTCTAGGGGATCGCAACAGTTTTCGATAAGTAAGAGTGTCGAACCCAACGAGGAGCTAAAGGTAGAACAAATATTCCCTCAAGTTCTATCTACCACCGATACAACTCTACACACGCTTGACGTTCGCTTTACCTAGAACAATTATGAAACTAGAAGTACTTTGTAGGTGTTGTTGGATAGGTTTGCAAGATAATAAAGATTACGTAAATAAAAAGTAGGGGCTGCTTAGATAAATAAACAATAAAGTAAATATAGCGAGTGTGGAAAAGTGGTGGTAGGAGTTGTGAAATTGCCCCTAGGCAATTGACTACCTTACTAGACCGATAGCAAGTATTATGTGGGAGAGGCCACTGCTAGCATGTCATCCCTGAGTTGGAATTCTATGCACTTATGATTGGAACTATTAGCAAGCATCCGCAACTACTAAAGTTCATTAAAGTAAAACCCAACCATAGCATTAAGGTATATTGGTCCCCCTTCAACCCCGTATGCATCAATTTCTATGCTAGGTTGAAATTTCTGTCACTCTTGCCCTCCAATACATAGTCCTATCAACATACAACTAACCCTAGGGTGTGATCCACGCGCGCAATCATATGATGGGCACCAAAGGACAGCAACATAACCACAAGCAAATTAAATCAATCATAGAAATTCATCAACCACCGATAGGACAACGAAAATCTACTCAGACATCATAGGATGGCAACACATCATTGGATAATAATATGAAGCATAAAGCACCATGTTCAAGTAGAGGGTATAGCGGGTTGCGGGAGAGTGGACCGCTGTAGATAGAGGGGGGAAGGTGATGGAGATGTTGGTGAAGATGGCGGAGGTGTTGGTGTAGATCGCGGTGATGATGATGGCCCGTGGTGGCACTCCGGTGCCACCGAAAGCGAGGGGGAGAGAGCCCCCCTCCTTCTTCTCCTTCCTTGACCTCCTCCCTAGAGGGGAGAAGGGTTTCCCCTCTGGTACATGGCCTCCATGGCGTGGGAGGGGCGAGAGCCCCTCCGAGATTGGATCTGTCTCTTTGTCTCTCTCTGTTTCTGCGTTCTTAGATTCTTCCCTTTCACTGTTTCTTATATTCCCGGAGATCCGTAACTCCGATTAGGCTGAAATTTTAACACGATCTCTATCCGGGTATTAGCTTTCTTGCGGCGAAAGAAGGGCATCAAGCGCCTTACGGGTGGCCCACGAGGGTCAGGGGCGCGTCCAGGGGGGCAGGCGCGCCCCCTGCCTCGTGGCCACCTCGGGCACCGTCTCGCGTGGATTTTTCTTCCCAAAATCATATATATTCCAAAAAGATCTCCTTCAGTTTTTATCCTGTTTGGACTTCGTTTTATATGGATATTCTGCGAAACAAAAAAACATGCAACAAACAGGAACTGGCACTGGGCACTGGATCAATATGTTAGTCCCAAAAATAGTATAAAAAGTTGCAAAAAGTATATGAAAGTTGAATAATATTGGCATGGAACAATAAAAAATTATAGATACGACAGAGACGTATCAACTATCACCAAGTTGCTAGAACTTCGTGATGAACTATAATTTGCAAGGGATAACGGAAACGATTCCCAAGCTCTTCGTGATGCCGAAATCGACGAAGGTAGAAATCAAGAAATGCATCAAGTGTTGATGGTTAACAAGACCACTAGTTTCAAGAAAAGGGCAAAGGGAAGAAGGGGAACTTCAAGAAGAACGGCAAGCAAGTTGCTGCTCTAGTGAAGAAGCCCAAGTCTAGACCTAACCCTGAGACTAAGTGCTTTTACTACAAAGGGACTAGTCACTTGAAGCGGAACTACCCCAAGTATTTGGTGGATAAGAAGGATGGCAAAGTGAACAAAGGTATATTGGATATACATGTTATTGATGTGTACTTTACTAGTGTTTATAGCAACCCCTCAATATTTGATACTAGTTCAGTTGCTAAGAGTAGTAACTTGAAATGGGAGTTGCAGAATGAACAGAGACTAGTTAAGGGTGGAGTAACGATGTGTGTTGGAAGTAGTTCCAAGAATGATATGATCATCATCGCACACTCCCTATACTTTCGGGATTAGTGTTGAACCTAAATAAGTGTTATTTGGTGTTTGCGTTGAGCATGAATATGATTTGATCATGTTTATTGCAATACGGTTATTCATTTAAGTTAGAGAATAATTGTTATTCTGTTTACATGAATAAAACCGTCAATGGTTATACACCCAATGTAAATAGTTTGTTGAATCTCGATCGTAGTGATACACATATTCATAATATTGAAGCCAAAATATGCAAAATTAATAATGATAGTGCAACTTATTTGTGGCACTGCCGTTTAGGTCATATTGATGTAAAGCGCATGAAGAAAATCCATGCTGATGAGCTTTTGGAATCACTTGATTATGAATCTGTTGATGCTTGCGAACCATGCCTCATGGGCAAAGATGACTAAGACTCCATTCTCCAGAACAATGGAGCGAGCAACTGACTTATTGGATATAATACATACTGACGTATAAGGTCCGATGAGTGTTGAGGCTCGCGGCGGGTATCATTATTTTCTGACCTTCACAGATAATTTGAGCAGATATGGGTATATCTACTTGAAGAAACATAAGTCTAAAATATTTGAAAAGTTTAAAGAATTTCAGAGTGAAGTGGACAATCATCGTAACAAGAAAATAAAGTTTCTACGATCTGATCGTAGAGGCAAATATTTGAGTTACGAGTTTGGTCTTCAATTAAAACAATGTGGAATGGTT
This sequence comes from Triticum monococcum, assembly GCA_034509565.1. NCBI lineage: Eukaryota > Viridiplantae > Streptophyta > Magnoliopsida > Poales > Poaceae > Triticum > Triticum monococcum. The sequence goes on from CM067843.1 coordinate 486,788,648, forward strand.
TCACAAACTCATGCCACGGGGAACACCACAGCGTAATGGTGTGTCCGAACGTCATAATCGTACTTTATTTGATATAGTGCGATCTATGATGTATCTTACCGATTTACCACTATCATTTTGGGGTTATGCATTAGAGACAACTGCATTCACATTAAAAAGGGCACCATCTAAATCCGTTGAGACGACACCGTATGAACTGTGGTTTAGCAAGAAACCTAAGCTGTCGTTTCTTAAAGTTCGGGGTTACAATGCTTATGTGAAAAAGTTTCATCTTGATAAGCTCAAACCCAAGTCAGAGAAGTGCGTCTTCATAGGATACCCAAAAGTAACTGTTGTGTACACCTTTGTAACATCCCAAAATTTCAATTTGGACTGTTATACATTAGGTCATCTTTGCATATCATATTTTATTGCATTTTGGCTTGATCCTAGAAATTCTACGCAACTCAAGGACCCACGTAGAGAGTTGGGGATTTCGTTATTTTCATATTTTGAGTTTTCTCAAATTTTGAAAAGAGGATCGTTTGATTTTAATTATTTTCTCTTCAAATATTTGTTTTATGAAAATAAAAGAGAGGGGATAAAATGACTTCCTCAAAATAAAGAAATATTGGAGAGTTAATATTAAAATCAAATAAGATTTTTATTCGGAGTTTTATTGCTATTTTATTTGAATTAGGAAAAATATGCGTTTTCAAAATTGCATTAGACCCAAATAAATGTTCACCTTGTCCGTTAGATTTTTAGAGGACGGGGAAAATTTATTTCAGGATTTTTGGAGTCCGTTTAGTATTTCTTTTATTCATTTTTCTGCATGGAATATTTTTTTTTTAAAAAAAAAGAGGAAACCGACTTTGGGCCGTACCCGCCCGGGACTCCGTCCGGGGGGCTTTATAAGCCACCGAGGCCGTAGCCCCGCAGCCCACCAACTCGCCCCGCCGAAACCCTAGCCGCGCCAGTCCACCGCCGGAGCCGCGTCGCGCCTCGCCACCCCGCCGCCATCGCCGGAGCCGCCGGAGTTCGCCGCCACCGCCGCCGGTTTCTTTTGACCGGTTCGATTTTTCGGTAAAAACCTAGATGCGTTTTTTTATTAGATCGGTTTTATTTTTCGGTTTAGTTATTCAGCAAACGCCCGTTCGTTTGTTTGTTTTAACGAATGATTTTCACCGTGTAACCGCAGACAGCGAACGTTCATTCGTTAGACTGTTCATCAGTTTTTCTTTTCTCGAATTTTTCGTGATTATTTTCGATCGTGATTTCTGATCCGATTTTCGTTTTAGTTTAAGTTTTTGCTCGTTTATCGGAATCAGGCGATTCAAGCGCCTAGAGTTTTGTCTCGAAGCCCTCTTTCTGTTTAATCAACTTAAACAAGTTTTTGCTACTATAAAATTTGACTTTAGTCCAGATTAGTAATCGAAGCTTGTTTCTTTCGAAGTTTGAGTTTCGTTGTTTCGTTTGATTTGATTCTTTTTGCAAACCGGAGTTCTTAAGTTGAACTTTCTGGTTAGATTTTCTTATTTGAGTTTTACCCATGCATATTTTCTTGATTTCTTATTGTATGCTTGTTTGATTGCGATAGAGTAACCGGAGTGTGAAGTGTGCTACTACAAGTCTCTAGGTTTCATGGATCATCAGCAAGGCAAGTAACACTTTGATCATACCCCTTTACTACCCGGTTTTATTGCATTAGATCAATCCTCAAATAATTGCATGATTAGGATGTGATTAAATTGTGGGTTTTGGGAAGTAGATGAGGTAGTACCTATTCACCTGTTTATTATCAAACCTTTGGGAGTTACTTCTACGTTGCTTATATTGCTATGCTATGCTCGTAGATGTGGTTTGGGTTTGAGTGTATTCATGACAGATGTGAGTATTGTTAATTAATGGTTAACTTAAGGTGGCAACTTTAATGCACATCTGGGTGGATTGAGGCACCTGGGGAACCCAGTGTTGCTTGTATTTTTTGGAAATCCCGGGGTACCGTGTGATTCTCCTATGGACTGCCACCCAGGCTCAAAGGGATCATAAGATTATTCATGCTAGAAACTTCCATGTGCAGCCACATGCCATTATGGGCTGTGGCATAGTTGAGTAAGTTGTGGGAAACCTTTCCATGATGGTCTAGCAGATGTAGGGGATTGTAGGTGTACAGGCCTATCTATCGGTTAAGGGGACCTCTTCGGAAAGACTGTGTCTCGGTCATCCGTTTCTCAAATAGTATGTAGTGCGAGAAATCCAACGGAGGAGATCGAGTCTTGTGGGTAAAAGTACGCAAACCTCTGCAGAGTGTACAAACTAATCATGGTTAGCCGTGTCCCCGGTTATGGACATCTTGAGTATCTAGTTCTTGGATTATCATGTGGATCTCATCACTCTTAATATAATTTGATTGGGTTTAATGATGATGCTTAATTGGGATTGAGTTGGGTGAACCTTCTCAATGTTTAGCAACCACCATGATAGTTAAATAAAATTTATTCCTTTGTTGTAGGAAAAAATTGGCTTTCTGCAAAACTTATTAACCATACAGCCTCCACCAGCCATATATGCATGTAGTGATAGCATTATTCTGTTCATTACTCTCTTGTGTTACATTGCCAGCATATTCCATGTGCTGACCCGTTTCGGGCTGCAACGTATCATGTTGCAGACTTTTGAGACGATGAGTAAGGAGCCTTAGGTCGTGGTCTTTCACTCAGTGATGCCGTTGGAGTTGATGGACTCACTTTATCTTCCAAGCCTTCTGCTATTATCGTATTTGATGGCCTTAAGCCATATTTATTGTAATAAGTTCTCTTTTGAAACATTCGATGTAATAAGTATGTGATTGCTACTCTATTATAAATCCTCAAGGACTGTGCGTGTCAGGATTACCGATCCAGGGATGACACTGATGCACAGAGATCAGACTGCTTGAGGTCTGGTCGCTACAAGATGGTATCAGAGCACACGCTAACAGTAGGATACGACCACTAAGCTAAAGCCCTACATCACTACTCTATTCTCATTTCTGACTCCTCTCCATTTTCTACTCTTTAGGATGGCGGACGCAAGGAACGAGTTTGCACAACCAGATGAAGACACACCTTTTGGACGCCACTTGAAGGAAGTCACTAGGTACCTGAACATTGGAATACCAAGCTTCGCCGGGACTTACAACGCCACTTTTTCAGAAGAGGAGCGTTGGATGATTCAAGTTCAAATTCCAAGAAGGACATTCACGCCAGTCACTGAGCCCATAGAGTTTTCCTTTGATGCACCAACCTGGAGTCTAGGAAAGAGTATGGCAGCCCACATCACCATGGGACGCATTGGAGAAGTTTACCATAAGGATCTCAAGGATACTATCTACCAGATTTGTGAGCACCGAGATGAGCAATGGGAGATGATTAGCACTAGGAAGGATGGATCCATTGCAGCTTTCATCCAGGAGTTAAACCAGCACATTCGTCGCCAGGAGAACCAGATGTGTGCAGGCATGATAGATTTGAAGAAAGTGATGACCAGGATCATGGAGCTAGAGGAAGAGCTCAAGTCTACACGCGATGGATACGAGGAGGAAATGATGATACTAGTGGAGATGAATGATGATCTGACAAGGAAGTTAGGAGTATTCATGGGAGACCCCGTGCCAGGAGGAGAAGACGGCGATTCTACTTGCCCAGAGAACTACATCATCATCGACGACACCGACTCGGACCCCGACGATAGAGATGATGACTATGTTGATGAAGCTGGAGCGGATATTATGGAGTCTTCCACCGATCAATTTTTCTAGTCGACCACCATATCAGTAGTAGTATTCCACCATGTAAATAGTATAGTCCGAGCACTTTTGTAACGATAGTTCTAGACCGATTGTATGCCCTTGCTTGATTGATTGAGTGATATGATTGTGTTTGTCTCATGTTCATATGGCTAGTGTTTTCTCACTAGACCTCATTCTATTCTATTCTCTTCCCTCTAAACCCTCAGATGCCTCCGAGACGTGACCCCGGATTTACCTTTCCACCGGAGCTCACTCAGTTGATTCAGCAGCAGAATACCTTGATGTAGTTGTTAGTTTAGAACCAAGGCAACAACAACAACAACAACAACAACCTACCACCACCACACCCAGTTGACAACTTAGCCCGTTTTCTGAGTTTGCAGCCGCTGGTGTTTTCCAGTAGCACCGAGCCGATAGTGGCAGATGATTGGCTCCGCGGGATTGGAAGGAAGTTAACCACTGCAGGATGCACAGATGTTGAGAAGGTGCATTTTGCCGCGCACCAATTAGATGGACTAGCAGCCTCATGGTGGGAGAATTACACGGTCACCTATCCTATAGCCAATGTTACATGAGACCAGTTCCAGCAAGCTTTTCGCACTGCCCATGTATCAGCATGAGCTATGGTCATGAAGAAGAGTGAGTTCCGTAACTTACGCCAAGGAGGACGCACCGTTGGCCAGTATGTGGATGACTTTAGCAAGCTAGCACGTTATGCCCCAGATGACGTTGCTACGGATGCAACTAAACAGGAGAAGTTTCTGGAAGGACTGAATGATGAGCTGAGCATGCAATTGATGGTACCAACCTTTAATACCTACCAACAGTTGGTAGATAGAGCTCTCATGCTTGAAGGGAAGCAGCAGCAAATTGACAACCACAAGAGGAAGTATGGACAAGGGAAGTATAATTCTGGAGCTCAGCAGAGACCCCGTTTCACCCCGAACTCGGGAGGACCCCTACAGCATAACCATGGAGGTCACAATCACACTGGAGGAAGTTCGCACAACCATAGTGCTTCCAAGAACGGAAATGGTAATGGAGGAAGCAACAGGCAGAACCGTTCCAACCCAGCAACCCCCGCCAAGAAAGATCTAAGCCACGTTACTTGCTACAAGTGCCAAAAGACCGGCCATTACGCCAATGAATGTCTTGAAGCTAAGAATGGAAATGACAATGGAGGTTCTGGGAAGAAGCCCAACCCTTTCAACAGGGGACAAGTGAACCACGTTAACGTAGAGGAGATTGAAGCCCAGCCAGATGCAGTAATAGGTAAGTTTTTGGTTAAGTCATTTACTACAGTCGTTCTTTTTGATACTGGTGCATCGCATTCATACATATCAAGGGGATTTGTGGATAAGTATACGCTTCCCACCAAAGTTCTTAGTACACCTATGTTAGTGAGCTCGCCAGGAGCAGAGTATATGGCAAGCCAAGGATGTTTTCAGATGCCATTGACTATAGGTAGGCTTGTTTTCCCCTCAGATCTGATAATTTTGGAGTCACAAGGTTTGGATGTGATTCTGGGTATGGATTGGCTATCGATGTATGGAGGAAACATCGATTGCGCCAGTAAGTCGATTTTGGTCACCACCCCAGAAGGAAGAAGGATCAAGTATGTATCCCGGCATGTGCCAATTAGGACTCAAGTAAATTCCTTATCAGGAGTTGTATAGGAGGAAGTACCAGTGGTGAGGTATTTCCCGGATGCATTTCCAGAAGAGTTTCCAGGCATGCCACCGGATAGAGACATCGAGTTTTTCATTGAGCTTTTGCCAGGCACAGGGCCAATATCTAAGAGACCGTACAGGATGCCCGCACAGGATTTAGAGGAAATTAGGAAGCAGATTAAGGAGTTACTGGATAAAGGATATATTCTCCGAAGCTTGTCACCTTGGGGATCACCAGTACTTCTAGTGGAGAAGAAGGATGGATCGTTGAGGATGGTTGTTGACTATCGAGGATTGAATGAGGTGATGATCAAGAACAAGTACCCACTGCCAATGAAAAATGATTTGTTTGATCAGCTGCAAGGAGCTAAGGTGTTTTCCAAGATCGATCTACAATCAGGGTACCACCAGCTGAAGATTCAAGAGCAGGACATACCTAAGACAGCTTTTACCATGAGGTACGGGCTATATGAGTATACCGTTATGTCATTTGGCCTGACTAACGCACCTACCTATTTCATGAACATGATGAACAAGGTGTTTATGGAGTTTTTGGATAAGTTCGTTGTGGTGTTCATTGATGATATTCTGGTCTAGTCGAAGAATGAAGAGGAGCATAAAGAGCATTTGCGATCAATACTTGGGAAGCTTAGAGAACATCAGCTATACACCAAGTTCGGCAAGTGTGAGTTTTGGTTGAAGGAAGTTGGATTCCTTGGACATGTTATATCCAGAGAAGGAATAGCGGTAGACCCCGCCAAAGTTGTCACTGTGACAAATTGGGAGGCACCCACGTCAGTTGGAGAGATCCGGAGTTTTCTTGGACTCGCAGGATACTACCGGAGATTCATTGAGAATTTCTCGAAGATTGCAAAGCCTATGACGGAGTTGTTAAAAAAGGACACCAAGTTCAAATGGACTGAGGAATGTGAGGCCAGTTTTCAGGAGTTTAAGAAACGCTTGGTTACATCACCAGTGTTGATCCTGCCAGATCAACGCAAGGATTATGAAGTATTGCGACGCTTCTCATCGAGGACTTGGAGCAGTGCTTATGCAGGAAGGAAGAGTTGTTTCATATGTCTCACGATAGCTTAAACCCCATGAGTTAAATTATTCTACGCATGATTTGGAGTTAGCAGCCGTAGTGCATGTGTTGAAGACTTGGAGACATTTTCTCATCGGAAACCATTGTGAGGTATACACGGATCACAAGAGTTTGAAGTATATCTTCACGCGGAAGGAGTTGAATCTCAGGCAGAGGAGATGGTTGGAACTCATTAAGGGTTATGATATGAAGTTGCACTATCATCCCGGAAAGGCTAACGTAGTAGCCGATGCATTGAGCCGCAAGAGTCATGTCCATGCATTCGTGACCGGAGAGTTACCCAAGGAGTTAGCAGAGAATCTTCGCGAGCTATGTTTGGAGATAGTTCCGAGAGGTTATGTAGCAGCATTGGAGATTCGGTTTACTTTGATGGATAAGATCAGAGAAGCTCAGAAGACGAACAAGGAGATTGCCGGGATAAAGGAAAGGATGAGCAAAGGAAAGGCTAAAGGATTTCGTGAGGATGAGCACGATACCTTATGATTCAAGGACCGCGTATATGTACCAAATGATCAGGAGATCAGGAAGCTAATTTTGCAGGAGGCACATGATTTGCCATATTCGATTCACCCAGGAAATACTAAAATGTACCTGGATTTGAAGGATAGTTTCTGGTGGACCAGAATGAAGAAGGATATTGCGGAGTATGTAGCAGTTTGTGATGTATGTCAGAGAGTGAAGCAGAGCATCAGAAGCCAGCAGGATTGCTACAACAGTTACCGATACCCGAATGGAAGTGGGACAAGCTAGGTATGGATTTTATCACAGGATTGCCCAGGACTCGTTCAGGCTATGACTCGATATGGGTTGTAGTCGATGGTTTGACGAAAGTAGCTCATTTCATCCCAGTGAAGACCACTTACACCAGTGCTAAGTTGGCAAAAATATACATGACCAGGATCGTATGTTTGCATGGAGTTCCGAGGACCATTGTATCAGATAGAGGAACCCAGTTTACCTCAAGTTTTGGAATCAGTTGCATGAAACTTTGGGAACCAGGCTAGAGTTCAGTACATCTTTTCACCCACAGACAGATGGACAGACTGAGAGAGTCAATCAGATTTTGGAGGACATGTTGAGAGCTTGTGCGCTAGATTATGGATCTAGTTGGGATGACAATTTGCCTTACGCAGAGTTCTCTTACAACAATAGCTATCAAGCCAGCTTGAAGATGGCCCCTTTCGAAGCATTGTACGGAAGGAGGTGCAGGACACCATTGTTGTGCGATGAAGTTGGAGACTGACAGTTGTTTGGACCAGATTTGATTAAAGAGTCTGAAGAGAAGGTCAAGCTGATTTGCGATAGACTCAAAGTAGCCCAGTCCATGCATAAGAGTTATGCAGATTCTAAATGCAAGGAGACAGTTTACAAAGTCGGAGACAGAGTGTATCTTCGTGTATCACCACTTCGAGGAGTGAAGCGCTTTGGAGTTAAGGGAAAGTTAGCACCATGTTTTGTGGGACCATACAAAGTTTTGGAACGTATGGGAGAAGTTGCTTACAAGTTGGAATTGCCCAAAGGATTGTCAGGAGTTCATGATGTGTTCCATGTTTCTCAGTTGAAGAAGTGCCACACAGAGATGGCTGATATCCCTCTGAGAGATACAGTGCCACTGGAAGTGATACAATTCGATAGCGACTTGACCTACGAGGAGAAGCCAGTCAAGATTCTCGAGTTTGCCAGCCGAGTTACATGCAGAAAAGTTATCAAGTTCTGTAAAGTTCAGTGGAGCCACCATACTGAAGATGAAGCCACCTGGGAACGAGAGGAAGACCTACGGAAAGATCACCCTCACCTATTTTCTAGCCAACCCGAATCTCGAGGGCGAGATTCATCTTAAGGGGGGTAGGTTTGTAACATCCCGAATTTTCAATTTGGAATGTTATACTTTAGGTCATCTTTGCATATCATATTTTATTGCATTTTGGTTTGATCCTAGAAATTCTACGCAACTCAAGGACCCACAGAGAGATTTGGGGATTTCTTTATTTTCATATTTGAGTTTTCTCGATTTTTGAAAAGAGTATCGTTTGATTTTAATTATTTTCTCTTCGAATATTTATTTTATGGAAATAAAAGACAGGGGATAAAATGACTTCCTCAAAATAAAGAAATATTGGAGATTTAATATTAAAATCAAATAAGATTTTTATTCAAATATTTATTGCTATTTTATTTGAATTAGGAAAAATATGCATTTTTCAAAATTGCATTAGAGTCCCAAATAAATGTTCATCTTGTCCGGTAGATTTTTAGAGGACGGGGAATATATTTTTTTAAAAAGAGGAAACCGACTTCGGGCCGTACCCGCCCGGGACTCCGCCCGGGGGGGCTTTATAAGCCGCCGAGGCCGTAGCCCCGCAGCCCACCAGCCCGCCCTGCCGAAACCCTAGCCGCGCCAGCCCACCGCCACCGTCGCCGCCCCGCCGCCGACCCGCCGGAGCCGCGCCGCGTCTCGCAACCCCGCCGCCATTGCGGAGTTCGCCGGAGCCGCGCCGCGTCTCGCCACCCCGCCGCCGTTGCGGAGTTCGCCGGAGCCGCCGGAGTTCGCCGCCGCCACCGGTTTCTTTTGACCATTTCAGTTTTTCGGTAAAAACCTAGATGCGTTTTTTTTATTAGACCGGTTTTAATTTTTTAGGTTTAGTTATTTAGCGAAGGCCCGTTCGTTCATTTTAACAAACGATTTTCACCGTTTAACCGCAGGCAGTGAACATTCGTTAGTCTGTTCGTCAGTTTTTCTTTTCTCGGATTTTTCGCGATTATTTTCGATCGTGATTTCTGATCCGATTTTCATTTTAGTTTAACTTTTCGCTCGTTTATCGGAATCGGGCGATTCAAGTGCCTAGAGTTTCGTCTCAAAGCCCTCTTTCTATTTAATTAACTTAAACAAGTTTTTGCTATTATAAAATTTGACTTTAGTCCAGATTAGTAATCGAAGCTTGTTTCTTTCGTAGTTTGAGTTTCGTCGTTTCGTTTGATTTGATTCTTTTTGCAAACCGGAGTTCTTAAGTTGAACTTTCTGGTTAGCTTTTCTTATTTGAGTTTTACCCGTGCATATTTGCTTGATTGCTTATTGTATGCTTGTTTGATTGCGATAGAGTACCCGGAGTGCAAAGCGTGCTACTACGAGTCTCTAGGTTTCACGGATCATCAGCAAGGCAAGTACCACTTTGATCATACCCCTTTACTACCCAGTTTTATTGCATTAGATCAATCCTCAAACAATTGCATGATTAGGATCTGATTAAATTGTGGGTTTTGGGAAGTAGATGAGGTAGTACCTATTCACTTGTTTATTATCAAACCTTTGGGAGTTACTTCTACGTTGCTTATATTGCTATGCTATGCTCGTAGACGTGGTTTGGGTTTGAGTGTATTCATGGCAGATGTGAGTATTCTTAATTAATGGTTAACTTAAGGTGGCAACTTTAATGCACATCTGGGTGGATTGAGGCACCTGGGGAACCCAGTGTTGCCTGTATTTTTTTGGAAATCCTAGGGTACCGTGTGATTCTCCTATGGGCTGCCACCCAGGCTCAAAGGGATCATAAGATTATTCATGCTAGAAACTTCCATGTGCAGCCACATGCCATTATGGGTTCTGGCATAGTTGAGTAAGTTGTGGGAAACCTTTCCATGATGGGCTAGCAGATGTAGGGGATTGTAGGTGTACAGGCCTATCTATCGGTTAAGGGGACCTCTTCGAAAAGACTGTGTCTCGGTCATTCATTTCTCAAACATTATGTAGTGCGAGAAATCCAATGGAGGAGATCGAGTCTTGTGGGGAAAAGTGCGCAAACCACTGCAGAGTGTACAAACTAATCATGGTTAGCCGTGTCCCCGGTTATGGACATCTTGAGTATCTAGTTCTTGGATTATCATGTGGATCTCATCACTCTTAATATAATTTGATTAGGTTTAATGATGATGCTTAATTGGGATTGAGTTGGGTGAGCCTTCTCAATGTTTAACAACCACCATGATAGTTAAATATAATTTATTCCTTTGTTGTAGGAAAAAATTGGCTTTCCGCAAAACTTATTAACCATAAAGCCTCCACCAGCCATATATGCATGTAGTGATAGCATTATTCTGTTCATTACTCTCTTGTGTTACATTGCCAGCATATTCCATGTGCTGACCCGTTTCGGGCTGCAACATATCATGTTGCAGACTTTTCAGACGACGAGTAAGGAGCCTTAGGTCGTGGTCTTTCACTCAGTGATGCCGTTGGAGTTGATGGACTCACTTTATCTTCCAAGCCTTCCGTTGTTATCGTATTAGATGGCCTTAAGCCATATTTATTGTAATAAGTTCTCTTTTGAGACATTCGATGTAATAAGTGTGTGATTGCTACTCTATTATAAATCCTCAACGACTGTGTGTGTTAGCATTACCGATCCAGGGATGAAACTGATGCACAGAGATCAGACTGTTTGAGGTCTGGTCGCTACAACCTTCTATCACAGATCTGAAGGCAAGATATTTATTGCTGAGAATGGATCCTTTCTAGAGAAGGAGTTTCTCTCGAAAGAAGTGAGGGGGAGGAAAGTAGAACTTGATGAGATAATTGTACCTACTCCTTTATTGGAAAGTAGTTCATCACAGAAATATGTTTCTGTGACTCCTACACCAATTAGTGAGGAAGCTAATGATGATGATCATGTAACTCCAGATCAAGTTACTACTGAACCTCGTAGGTCAACCAGAGTGAGATCCGCACCAGAGTGGTACGGTAATCCTGTTCTAGAGGTCATGTTAATTGACCGTGACGAACCTACGAAATATGAGGAAGTGATGATGAGCCCAGATTCCGCGAAATGGCTTGAGGCCATGAAATCTAAGACGGGATCCATGTATGAGAACAAAGTATGGACTCTGATTGACTTGCCCGATGATCGGTGAGTCATTAAGAATAAATGGATCTTCAAGAGGAAGATGGACGTTGATAGTACTGTTACTATCTACAAAGCTCGAATTGTCGCAAAAATGTTTTCGAAAAGTTCAAGGTGTTGACTACGATAAGAATTTCTCACTGGTATCGATGCTTAAAAGTCTGTCCGAATCATGTTAGGAGTTGCCGCATTTTATGAAATCTGGCAAATGGATATCAAAACTACATTCCTTAATGGATTTATTAAAGAAGAGTTGTATATGATGCAACCAGAAGGTTTTGTCAATCCTAAAGATGCTAACAAGCATCTATCTATGGACTGGTGCAAGCATCTCGGAGTTGGAATATATACTTTGATAAAGTGATCAAAGCATATGGTTTTATACAGACTTGCGGTGAAGCCTGTATTTACAAGAAAGTGAGTGGGAGCACTACATCATTTCTGATAAGTATATGTGAATGACATATTGTTGATCAGAAATAATGTAGAATTTTATGGAAAGCATAAAGGAGTGTTTGAAAAGAGTTTTTAAAGAAAGACCTCGGTGAAGCTACTTACATATTGAGCATCAAGATCTATAGAGATAGATCAAGACGCTTGATAAGTTTTTTCAATGAGTACATACCTTGACAAGATTTTGAAGTAGTTCAAAATGGAACAGTCAAAGAAAGAGTTCTTACCTGTGTTACAAGGTGTGAAGTTGAGTAAGACTCAAAGCCCGACCACAACAGAAGATAGAAAGAGAATGAAAGTCATTCCCTATGCCTCAGCCATAGTTTCTATAAAGTATGCCATGATGTGTACCAGATCTATTGTATACCCTACACTGAGTTTAGCAAGGGAGTACAATAGTGATCTAGTAGTAGATCAGTGGACAACTGTCAAAATTATCCTTAGTGGAATAAGGATATGTTTCTTGATTATGGAGGTGACAAAAGGTTCGTCGTAAAGGGTTATGTCGATGCAAATTTTGACACTGATCCAGATGACTCTAAGTCTCAATCTAGATACATTTTGAAAGTGGGAGCAATTAGCTAGAGTAGCTCCGTGCAGAGCATTGTTGACATAGAAATTTGCAAAATACATACGGATCTGAATGTGGCAGGCCCGTAGAATAAACTTCTCTCACAAGCAAAACATGATCACACCTTAGCACTCTTTGGGTGTTAATCACATAGCGATGTGAACTAGATTATTGACTCTAGTAAACCCTTTGGGTGTTGGTCACATGACGATGTGAACTATGGGTGTTAATCACATGGTGATGTGAACTATTGGTGTTAAATCACATGGCGATGTGAACTAGATTATTGACTCTAGTGCAAGTGGGAGACTGAAGGAAATATGCCCTAGAGGCAATAATAAAGTTATTATTTATTTCCTTATTTCATGATAAATGTTTATTATTCATGCTAGAATTGTATTAACCGGAAACATAATACATGTGTGAATACATAGACAAACATAGTGTCACTAGTATGCCTCTACTTGACTAGCTCGTTAATCAAAGATGGTTAAGTTACCTAACCATAGACATGAGTTGTCATTTGATTAACGGGATCACATCATTAGGAGAATGATGTGATTGACTTGGCCCATTCTGTTAGATTAGCACTTGATCGTTTAGTATGTTGTTATTGCTTTCTTCATGACTTATACATGTTCCTATGACTATGAGATTATGCAACTCCCGTTTACCGGAGGAACACTTTGTGTGCTACAAAACGTCACAACGTAACTGGGTGATTATAAAGGTGCTCTACAGGTGTCTCCGAAGGTACTTGTTGAGTTGGCGTGTTTCGAGATTAGGATTTGTCACTCCGATTGTCGGAGAGGTATCTCTGGGCCCACTCGGTAATGCACATCACTATAAGCCTTGCAAGCATTGTAACTAATGAGTTAGTTGCGGGATGATGTATTACGGAACGAGTAAAGAGACTTGCCGGTAACGATATTGAACTAGGTATTGAGATACCGACGATCGGATCTCGGGCAAGTAACATACCGATGACAAAGCGAACAACGTATGTTGTGATGCGGTTCGACCGATAAAGATCTTCATAGAATATGTAGGAGCCAATATGGGCATCCAGGTTCCGCTATTGGTTATTTACCAGAGAAGTGTCTCGGTCATGTCTACATAGTTCTCAAACCCGTAGGGTCCACACGCTTAACGTTCGTTGACGATATAGTATTTATGAGTTGTGTATGTTGGTAACCGAATGTTGTTCGGAGTTCCGGATAAGATCACGAACATGAAGAGCAACTCTGGAATGGTCCGGAGATAAAGTTTGATATATGGGATAATAGTTTTTGGTCTCTGGAAGGGTTCTAGATGTTTCCTGAAATGTTTGGGTACGAGAACACTTTATTTAGGCCAAAGGGGAAATCCCACAAGGTTTTTGGAAAGCGCAAAAGGAAGTTTTGTGGAGTCCAGGGGCCAGACACCAGGGTCCCTGGCGTATGGGTCCAGACGTCGGGAACCCTAGCGTCTGGCCCTGGAGTCCAAGAAGGACTCTTGCCTTTCGGGTGAAACCGACTTTGTGGAGGCTTTTACTCCAAGTTTCGACCCCAAGGCTCAACACATAAATGGAGGGGTAGGGCTAGCACCCAAGACACGCCAAGAAACACCAAGCCGTGTGCCGGCTACCCCGTCCCCTCTAGTTTATCCTCCGTCATAGTTTTTGTAGTGCTTACGCGAAGCCCTGCGGAGATTGTTCTTCACCAAGACCGTCACCACGCCGTCGTGCTGCCGGAACTCATCTACTACTTCGCCCCTCTTACTGGATCGAGAAGGCGAGGACGTCATCGAGCTGAACGTGTGCTGAACGCGGAGGTGTCGTACGTTCGGTACTTGATTGGGACGGATCGTGAAGGTGTACGACTACATCAACCACGTTGATAGACGCTTCCGCTTACGGTCTACGAGGGTATGTAGACAACACTCTCCCCTCTCGTTGCTATGCATCACCATAATCATGCGTGTGCGTAGGATTTTTTTTTTGAAATTACTACGTTCCCGAACATCTTCCTCATCAAGGTAAGCATATTTAAGAGTATCAGGTAAAGGTTTAAGCTCAAGCACAGGATCATCCTTAGGTGGAGGGGGATCCCCTAGGATTTCAACAAGCAAGTTATGTTTCAAAATAGGTCCCTGTTTAAAGAATACTTCATCTATTTCCCTTCTTTCATTCATAAACATATCATTTTCATGGTCTAGGAAATATTGTTCTAAAGGATCAGTAGGAGGCATGACAATAGAAGCAAGACCAATAATTTCATCTTTACTAGGAAATTCTTTATCATGGGGTTGTCTACGAAATTTAGCAAAATTAAACTCATGAGACATATCCCCTAAACCAACAGAAACAATATCATTATTGGAGTCTATCTTAGCATCAACAGTATTCAAGAAGGGTCTACCAAATATAATGGGACAAAAGTCATCTTGTGGGGAACCAAGAACAAGAAAATCAGCAGGATATTTAACTTTCCCACACAAGACCTCAACATCTCTAACAATCCCGACTGGAGAAATAGTATCTCTATTGGCAAGCTTAATTGTAACATCAATCTCTTCTATCTCAGCAGGTGCAATATCATGCATAATTTCTTTGTATAAGGAATGAGGTATTGCACTTGCACTAGCACCCATATCACATAAACCATGATAGCGATGATCTCCTATTTTAACAGAAATAACAGGCATGCCTACAATAGGTCTATGTTTATTTTTAGTATCAGGTCTAGCAATTCTAGCAGATTCATTGCAGAAATAAATAACATGCCCATCAATATTATCGGCCAAGAGATCTTTAACCATAGCAACACTAGGTTCAACTTTAATTTGCTCAGGGGGTTTAGGTGTCTTAATATTACTTTTGTTAACCACAGTTGAAGCTTTAGCATGATCCTTTATTCTAACAGGGAAAGGTGGTTTCTGAATATAAGCAGTAGGAACAACAGGATCATTATAAGTGATAGTCTTTTATTCAACTTTAATAGGTGCAACTACTTTTACTTCAATGGGAGGATTATATTTAAACCACTTCTCCTTAGGGAGATCAACATGAGTAGCAAAAGATTCATAGAAAGAAGCTACTATCTCAGAGTCAAGTCCATATTTAGTGCTAAATTCACGGAAAGCATCGGTATCCATAAAAGATTTAACACAATCAAACTTAGGTGTTATACCTGACTCCTTACCATCATCGAGGTCCCAATCTTCAGAGTTGCGTTTAATTCTTTCCAATAAATCCTATTTGAATTCAATAGTCTTCATCATAAAAGATCCAGTACAAGAAGTATCGAGCATGGAGCGATTATGAGAGAAAGCCGATCATAAAATTTTTGAATAATCATTTCTTTTGAGAGCTCATGATTGGGGCATGAATATAACATTGACTTAAGCCTCCCCCAAGCTTGAGCGATGCTTTCTCCATTGTGAGGCCAAAAATTATATATATATATATATATATATATATATATATAATTACGATCACGATGAACAAGATGCATAGGATAAAACTTCTGATGAAATTCCAATTTCAGTCGTTGGTAGTTCCATGATCCAATATCATCACATAGCCTCAACCATGTCAATGCGTATCCCTTCATAGATAAAGGGAAGACCTTCTTCTTGATAACATCCTCGGGCATACCAGCAAGCTTAAATAATTCACAAACTTCATCCACATAGATTAGGTGCAAATCGGGATGTAATGTTCCATCACCTGTGAAAGGATTAGCTAGCAGTTTCTCTAACATACCCGAAGGAATTTCAAAGTAAACATTTTCAGTACGTTCAGTAGGTTGAGGATCAAATATTTGCTCTACTGGTCGGGGTGAAGATACCCCGAACAAGCCCCTCAAAGGATTATGTTCCATAGTAACAAATGGCAGTAAATTTCAGCACACTATATAAATTTTTCCTTACCAAATTCCACCTACCAAAGGCGCTTCACTCCCCGACAACGGCGCCAGAAAAGAGTCTTGATGACCCACAAGTGTAGGGGATGTATCGTAGCCTTTTTGATCAGTAAGAGTGTCGAACCCAACGAGGAGCAGAAGGAAATGATAAGCAGTTTTCAGTAAGGTATTCTCTGCAAGCACTGAAATTATCGGTAACAGAGAGTTTTGTGATAAGGTAATTTGTAACGAGTAACAAGTAATGCAAGTAAATAAGGTGCAGCAAGATGGCCCAATCCTTTTTGTAGCAAAGGACAGGCCTGGACAAACTCTTATATAAAGTAAAGTGCTCCCGAGGACACATGGGAATTATCGTCAAGCTAGTTTTCATCACGTTCATATGATTCGCGTTCGGTACTTTGATAATTTGATATGTGGGTGGACCGGTGCTTGGGTACTGCCCTTACTTGGACAAGCATCCCACTTATGATTAACCCCTATTGCAAGCATCCGCAACTACAACAGCAGTATTAAGGTAAACCTAACCATAGCATGAAACATATGGATCCATACGAAGCAACGCATAAACTAGGGTTTAAGCTTCTGCCACTCTAGCAACCCATCATCTACTTATTACTTCCCAATGCCTCCCTCTAGGCCCAAACAATGGTCAAGTGTCATGTAGTCGACATTCACATGACACCACTAGAGGGAAGACAACATACATCTCATCAAAATATTGAACGAATACCAAATTCACATGACTACTTATAGTAAGACTTCTCCCATGTCCTCAGGAACAAACGTAACTACTCACAAAGCATATTCATGTTCATAATCAGAGGAGTATTAATATGCATAATGGATCTGAACATATGATCTTCCACCAAGTAAACCAACTAGCATCAACTACAAGGAGTAATCAACACTACTAGTAACCCACAGGTACCAATCTGAGGTTTGGATACAAAGATTGGATACAAGAGATGAACTAGGGTTTGAGATGAGATGGTGCTGATGAAGATGTTGAAGGAGATTGACCCCCTCTCGATGACAGGATCGTTGGTGATGACGATGGTGATGATTTCCCCCTCCCGGAGGGAAGTTTCCCCGGCAAAACAGCTCCGCCGAAGCCCTAGATTGGCTCCGCCAAGGTTCCGCCTCGTGGCAGCAGAGTTTCGTCCCGTAAGCTTTCTTATCATCTTTTTCCTCGACGAAAGACTCCATATAGCCAAAGATGGGCATCAGAGGGCCACCAGGCAGGGGGCGCGCCCAGGGGGTAGGGCGCGCCCCCAGCCTACGTTAATTCATTATGTCTGGTGCCAAGTGATATAATATTATGCACGCTGGGTCCGTAATTTTAGACCTGAATAATTGTTATTTGGTGCCAGCGTTAAGCATGAACATTATATCTGGATCTTGTTTGATACGAGATGGTTATTCATTTAAATATGAGAATAATGGTTGGTCTATTTATATGAGTAATATATTTTATGGTCATGCACCCTTGAAGAGTGATCTATTTGTGTTGAATCTCGACAGTAGTAATACACATATTGATAATGTTGAAGCCAAAATATGCAAAGTTGATAATGATAGTGCAACTTATTTGTGGGACTGCCGTTTAGGTCATATTGATGTAAAGCGCATGAAGAAACTCCATACCGATGGACTTATGGATTCACTTGATTATGAATCACTTGGTACTTGCGAACCATGCCTCATGGGAAAGATGACTAAAACGCCGTTCTCCAGAACAATGGAGCGAGCGACAGACTTATTGGAAATCATACATACTGATGTATGTGGTCCAATGAATATTGAGGCTCGCGATGGGTATCATTATTTTCTCACCTTCATAGATGATTTGAGCAGATATGGGCATATCTACTTAATAAAACATAAGTATAAAACATTTGAAAAGTTTAAAGAATTTCAGAGTCAAGTGGAAAATCATCGTAACAAGAAAATAAAGTTTCTACGATCTGATCGTGGAGGAGAATATTTGAGCTACGAGTTTGGTCTACATTTCAAACAATGAGGAATAGTTTCGCAACTCACGCCACCCGGAACAGCACAGCGTAATGGTGTGTCCGAACATTGTAATCGTATTTTTCTAGATATGGTGCGATCTATGATGTCTCTTACTGATTTACTGCTATCGTGTTGGGGTTATGCTTTAGAGACGGCTGCATTCACGTTAAATAGGGCACCATCAAAATCCGTTGAGACGACGCCTTATGAACAATGGTTTGGCAAGAAACCAAAGTTGTCGTTTCTTAAAGTTTGGGGCTGCGATGCTTATGTGAAAAAGCTTCAACCTGATAAGCTCGAACCCAAATCGAAGAAATGTGTCTTCGTAGGATACCCAAAGGAAACTATTGGGTACACCTTCTATCACATAACCGAAGGAAAGACATTTGTTGCTAAGAATGGATCCTTTCTGGAGAAGGAGTTTCTCGCGAAAGAAGTGAGTGGGAGGAAAGTAGAACTTGATGAGGTAACTGTTGATGACCCACAAGTATAGGGGATCTATCGTAGTCCTTTCGATAAGTAAGAGTGTCGAACCCAACGAGGAGTAGAAGGAAATGATAAACGGTTTTCAGCAAGGTATTCTCTGCAAGCACTGATATTATAGGTAACAGGTAGTTTTGTGATAAGATAATTGGTAACGAGCAACAAGTAACAAAAGTAAATAAAGTGCAGTGAGGTGGCCCAATCCTTTTTGTAGCAAAGGACAAGCCTGGACAAACTCTTATATGATGTAAAGCGCTCCCGAGGACACATGGGAATATAGTCAAGCTAGGTTTCATCACGTTCATATGATTCGCGTTCGGTACTTTGATAATTTGGTATGTGGATGGACCGGTGCTTGGGTACTGCCCTTACTTGGACAAGTATCCCACTTATGATTAACCTCTATTGCAAGCATCCACAACTACGACAAAAGTATTAAGGCAAACCTAACCATAGCATGAAACATATGCATCCAAATCAGCCCCTTACGAAGCAACACATAAACTGGGGTTTAAGCTTCTGTCACTCTAGCAACCCATCATCTACTTATTACTTCCCAATGCCTTCCTCTAGGCCCAAATAATGGTGAAGTGTCATGTAGTCGACGTTCACATAACACCACTAGAGGAGAGACAACATACATCTCATCAAAATATCGAACGAATACCAAATTCACATGACTACTAATAGCAAGACTTCTCCCATGTCCTCAGGAACAAACGTAACTACTCACAAACATATTCATGTTCATAATCAAAGGGGTATTAATATGCATATAGGATCTGAACATATGATCTTCCACCAAGTAAACCAACTAGCATCAACTACAAAAGAGTAATCAACACTACTAGCAACCCACAGGTACCAATCCCGGACTTGGAAACAAGAATTGGATACAAGAGATGAACTAGGGTTTTGAGAGGAGATGGTGCTGGTGACGATGTTGATGGAGATTTCCATCTCCCGATGAGAGGAGCGTTGGTGATGACGATGGCGATGATTTCCCCCTCCCGGAGGGAAGTTTCCCCGGCAGAACAGCTCCGCCAGAGCCCTAGATTGGTTCCGCCAAGGTTCCGCCTCGTGGTGGCGGAGCCTCGTCCGAAAAGATGGATTATGATTTTTTCCTCATCGAAAGACTCCATATAGCAGAAGATGGGCATCGGAGGGCCACCAGGGGGCCCATGAGGTAGGGGGCGCATCCAGGTGGGTAGGGCACATCCCCACCCTCATGGGCAGGGTGTGGGCCCCCTGGTGAACTTCTTGCGCTCATTATTTTTTATATATTCTATAAATGACTTCTGTGAAGTTCCAGGACTTTTGGAGCTGTGCAGAATAGGTCTCTAATATTTGCTCCTTTTCCAGCCAAGAATCCCAGTTGTCGGCATTCTCCCTCTTTATGTAAACCTTGTAAAATAAGAGAGAATAGGCATAAGTACTGTGACATAATGTGTAATAACAGCCCATAATGCAATAAATATTGATATAAAGGCATGATGCAAAATGGACGTATCAACTCCCCCGAGCTTAGATCGCGCTTGTCCTCAAGCGAAAGCCGAAATCGAAAAATATGTCCACATGTTTAGAGATAGAGGTGTCGATAAAAAATAAAATACGTACATGAGGGCATCATGATCATTCTTAGAACAATAACTTATATAATTCTTGTCATATGATCTCTTATGCTAGGGTAATAATTCAATCACAATTTCAAGTATGAACCATAAACTTCATTGAAAACTAACAAACTATAATCTCAGTCATTGGAGCAATTGCAATTTATCATAACATAGGAAAGAGTCAATATAAGAGCTTTTCAGCAAGTCCACATACTCAACTATAATATAGTCTTTCACAATTGCTAACACTCACGCAATACTTATGGGTATGGAGTTTTAATCGGACACACAGAAAGTTGGGGGCTTATAGTTTTGCCTCCCAACGTTCTACCTCAAGGGTAATGTCAGCAATAATAGTTCATGAAAACTCACATCCAATTAGCCATATATACAATGATCTTTCCAACATGTTGTGCTTGCTAAAAGATAAAATGTAAAAGAAAAGGGTGAAGATCACCATGACTCTTATGCAAGGTAGGAGATAAAAGTAAAAGATAGGCCCTTCGGAGAGGGAAGCAGAGGTTGTCATGCGCTTTTATGGTTGGATGCACAAAATCTTAATGCGAAAGAACGTCACTTTATATTGCCACTTCTGATATGGACCTTTATTATGCAGTCCGTCGCTTTTATTTCTTCCATATCACACGATCGTATAAAGCTTACTTTCTCCCACACTAATAAGTCATACATATTTAGAGAGCAATTTTTATTGCTTGCACCGATGACAACTTACTTGGAGGATCTTACTCGATCCATAGGTAGGTATGGTGGACTCTCATGGCAAAACTGGTTTACGGGTGTTTGGAAGCACAAGTAGTATCTCTACTTGGTGCAAAGAATTTGGCTAGCATGAGGGATAAAGGCAAGCTCAATCATGTTGGATGATCCATGACAATATAATTTATCTTGGATGTAAGAAAACATAACCCATTACATTGTCTTCCTTGTCCAATGTCAACTCTTTAGCATGTCATATTTTAATGAGTGCTCACAATCATAAAAGATGTCTAAGATAGTATATTTATATGTGAAGACCTCTTTTTAGTTATTACTTCCTATTAATTGCAACGATGACCAAAACTATGTTTGTCAACTCTCAACAACTTTTAGTCATCATACTTTTTATATGTGAGCTCATTACTCTCCATAAGATCCATATGATCTATTTGTTTCTTTTTATTCTTTCTCTTTTCTTTTATTCACTTAAGATCATGGCAAAATAATCAAGCCCTTGACTCAATAGTAATCTTTATTATATATAGCTCACGGACTCGATTACATAGAAGGATCATAACGCAAAACTCACAACTAGATCATACTAAAAAGATTTTATTCTACTAGATCAAGATATTATCAAAAGGATCGAACTAAGAAAAATGGTAAAGATAGAAGTGATGGTGATACGATACTGGGGTACTCCCCCAAGCTTGGCAGTTGCCAAGGGGAGTGCCCATACCCATGTGATTATGTCTCCTTTGTTGGTGAAGAAGTTGATGGTTTTGTTGATGGCATAGGCTTGTCGTCCTTCTTCCAAGGCATAGGCTTACCATCATAGAAGGATGATCGAGTCTCCTGAAACCTAAAATCTGCAGCCAAACTCATCCTCTTGAATCTATATTCATACTCATAGTTTTGATTTTGCAGGTCATAGATCTGGGCTTGGAGGAAATCAATTTTCTCATGAAGCTTGAAGATGGCCTCCCCAATGTCCTTGACGTCCAGCTTGTGGTTGTTGGTAAACTCCATGATCGTAATGTGATTGGAATCGAGTCCACGCTCCACCATCTCCTGACACTTGAAAACTTCTTGCTCCAATGCCTCGAGCCTTGCCTCCGTGCTTCCGGTCTTCCTTGGTCCCTCAACATCGCGGATATGCAACAACCCATCATGCATCTCAATGGTTTGAGGGTGTTGCAGCACTTCCGCGAGGTAGGGGTTGATGACCTTCTCGAAGAACTGGTCCTTGGGGGCACTTGAAGATGACATGACGACCTGGATCTATCAGAAAAATAGCTCGAAACAAATACAGGGGATTTTTGCGTGATACGGTGGTCAAAACCTTCGGGAGGTTATATAATGAATTTTTACCGACCAAAATACGTGTCGTGTAAGAAAATGGAGTCCGGAGAGCACACGAGGTGCCCACGAGGTAGGGGCGCCCCCAGGGGGTAGGGCGCGCCCTCCACCCTCATGGATACCTCGTGTCCTTCCCGGACTGCTTCTTATTTTTCTATTTTTCTAAATATTCCAAAACGGAAGAAAATTGCCATTAGAATTGTTTTGGAGTCGGTTTACTTACCGTACCACATACCTATTCCTTTTTGGAGTCTGAAACATTCCGGAAAGTGTCCCTTATGTATTCCTCCGGGGTTACAGTTTCAATAACATTGGTTTCAACATTTATAGGATTACCCGAGATATAATGTTTAATTCTTTGACCGTTCACCACCTTCGGATTTGTGCCTTCGAAGTTGCTGATTTTTATGGCACTGGAACAATAGACCTCCTCGATAACGTAAGGACCTTCCTATTTAGAGAGAAGTTTTCCTGCAAAAAATCTTAAAAGAGAGTTGTATAATAATACATAATCACCTACATTAAACTCACGCTTTTGTATTCTTTTGTGATGCCATCTTTTGAATTTTTCTTTAAACAACTTGGCATTTTCGTAGGCTTGGGTTCTCCATTCATCAAGTGAGCTAATGTCAAATAACCTCTTCTCACCGGCAAGTTTGAAATCATAATTGAGCTCTTTAATAGCCCACTAAGCCTTATGTTCTAGTTTGAGAGGTAAGTGACATGCTTTTCCATAAACCATTTTATACAGAGACATACCCATAGGATTTTTATATGCAGTTCTATAGGCCCATAATGCATCATCAAGTTTCTTGGACCTATTCTTTCTAGATCTATTAACAGTCTTCTGCAAAATTAATTTGAGCTCTCTATTACTCAATTCTACTTGACCACTATACCGTGGGTGACAAGGAGATGCAATTCTATGATTAAATCATATTTAGCAAGCATTTTACGGAAAGCACCATGAATAAAATGTGAACCACCGTCAGTCATTAAATATCTAGGGACTCCAAACCTTGGAAAAATAACTTCTTTAAGCATCTTAATAGAGGTGTTATGATCAGCACTACTAGATGGAATAGCTTCTACCCAGTTAGTAACGTAATCAACAGCAACTAAAATATGTGTATATCCATTAGAGGCAGGAAAAGGTCCCATATAATCGAAGCCCCAAACATCAAATGGTTCAATAACAAGTGAATAATTCATAGGCATTTCTTGACGTCTACTAATATTACCAATTCTTTGACATTCATCTCAAGACAAGACAAACTTACGGGCATCCTTGAAGAGAGTAGGCCAATAAAAACCGGATTGCAATACCTTATGTACAGTTCTATCTCCAGCGTGGTGTCCTCCATAAGCCTCGGAGTGACACTTGCGTAGGATCTGTTCCTCTTCATGCTCAGGTACACAACGTCTAATAACACCATCTACTCCTTCTTTATAAAGATGTGGGTCATCCCAAAAGTAATGTCTCAAATCATAGAAAAACTTTTTCTTTTGCTGGTATGTGAAACTAGGTGGTATAAATTTAGCAACAATATAATTAGCATAATCAGCATACCATGGAGCAGTACAAGAAGCATTTATGACATTTAATTGTTCATCGGGAAAGCTATCATCAATAGGTAGTGGGTCATCAAGAACATTTTCTAACCTAGACAAGTTGTCTGCAATGGGGTTCTCAGCTCCCTTTCTATCAGCAATATGCAAATCAAATTCTTGTAGCAGGAGAACCCATCTGATAAGTCTAGGTTTAGCATCTTTCTTTTCCATAAGGTATTTAATAGCAGCATGATCCATGTGAATAGTTACTTTAGAATCAACAATATAAGGTCTGAACTTATCACAAGCAAATACAACTGCTAAGAATTCTTTTTCAGTAGTAGCATAATTTCTCTGAGCATTGTCTAGAGTTTTACTAGCATATTGAATAACATTTAATTCCTTATCAACTGTTTGCCCTAGAACAACACCTATAGCATAATCACTAGCGTCACACATAATTTCAAAGGGTAAATTCCAATCAGGTGGCTGAACAATAGGTGCAAAGATTAATGCTTTCTTAAGTATTTCAAATGCTTCTACACAATCATCATCAAAGACAAATGGTATACCTTTTTGTAATAAATTAGTCAGAGGCCGAGAAATCTTTGAGAAGTCCTTAATGAACCTCCTATAAAAACCGGCATGACCAAGGAAACTTCTTATACCTTTGATGTTCTTGGGACATGGCATCTTTTCAATAGCATCAACCTTGGCTTTATCAACCTCAATACCTCTTTCGGAAACTTTATACCCCAAGACAATACCTTCATTAACCATAAAGTGGCACTTTTCCCAATTCAAGACAAGATTGGTTTCTTCACATCTCTGCAAAACTCGGTCAAGGTTGCTTAAGCAATCATCAAAAGAGGATCCATAGACGGAAAAATCGTCCATGAAAACCTCACAAATCTTTTCACAAAAGTCTGAGAATATAGCCATCATGCATCTTTGAAAGGTAGCAGGTGCATTACATAAACCAAAAGGCATATGTCTATAAGCAAAAGTACCAAAAGGGCAAGTAAAAGTAGTCTTTGATTGATCATTCGCTGACACAGGTATTTGAGAGAAACCAAAATAACCATCTAGAAAGCAAAAATGTGTATGTTTGGATAATCTTTCTAGCATTTGATCGATAAAAGGTAAGGGGTAATGATCTTTTTAGTAGCTTTATTTAATTTGCGGAAATCAATTACCATCCTATAACCTGTAATAATTCTTTGCGGGGTCAACTCATCTTTATCATTAGGAACGACAGTAATACCTTCCTTCTTAGGGACACAATGGACGGGACTTACCCACTGACTATCAGCAACGGGATAAATTATATCTGCCTCAAGAATCTTTAGTATTTCCTTTCTTACCACTTCCTTCATCTTAGGATTCAGCCATCGTTGATGATCACGAACTGGTTTGGCATCTTCCTCCAAATTTATTTTGTGTTGACACAGAGTGGGACTAATGCCCTTAAGATCATCAAGAGTATATACAATAGCAGCACAGTGCTTCTTCAGAGTTTTTAGTAATCTCTCTTCTTCATGCTCTGAAAGGTTAGCACTAATAATAACAGGATATATCTTTTTCTCATCAAGATAAGCATATTTAAGAGTATCGGATAATGGTTTAAGCTCAAACACGGGATCACCCTTGGGTGGAGGAGGATCCCCTAGGATTTCAACAAGCAAATTGTGTTTCAGTATGGGTTCCTGTTTAAAGAATACTTCATCTATTTCCCTTCTTTCATTCATAAACATATCATTTTCATGGTCTAGCAAATATTGTTCTAAAGGATCACTAGGAGGTACGGCAATATCTTCTATCTCAGCAGGTGCAATATCATGCATAATTTCTTTGTATAAGTCATGAGGTATAGCACTAGCACTGGCACCCATATCACATAAGCCATGATAACAATGATCCCCTATTTTAACAGAAATAACAGACATGCCTACCAAAGATCTAGGTTTATCTTTAGCACAAGGTTTAGCGATTCTAGCAGTCTCATCACAGAAATGAATAACATGCCCATCAATATTATCAGACAAGAGATCTTTAACAATAGCAATATTAGGTTCAACTTTAATTTATTCAGGAGGTGTATATGTTCTAATATTGCTTTTACAAACCACAGTTGAAGCTTTAGCATGATCTTTTATCCTAACAGGAAAAGGTGGTTTCTCAACATAAGCAGTAGGAACAATAGGATCATTATAAGTGATAGTCTTTTCTTCAACTTTAATAGGTGCAACTACTTTTACTTCTATGGGAGGATGATATTTAAACCACTTTTCCTTAGGGGGATCGATATGAGTAGCAAAAGATTCACAGAAAGAGGCTACTATCTCAGAGGCAAGTCCATATTTAGTGCTAAATTTACAGAAAACATCGGTATCCATAAAAGATTTAACACAATCAAACTTAGGTGTCATACCTGACTCCCTACCTTCGTCGAGGTCCCAATCTTCAGAGTTGCGTTTAATTCTTTCCAATAAATCCCATTTGAATTCAATAGTCTTCATCATAAAAGAGCCAGCACAAGAAGTATCGAGCATGGTGCGATTGTTATCAGAAAGCCGAGCATATAAATTTTGAATAATCATTTCTCTTGAGAGCTCATGATTGGGGCATGAATATAACATTGATTTAAGCCTCCCCCAAGCTTGAGCGATGCTTTCTCCTTCGTGAGGCCAGAAATTATATATATATAATTGCGATCACGATGAACAAGGTGCATAGGATAAAACTTCTGATGAAATTCCAATTTCAATTGTTTGTAGTTCCATGACCCCGTATCATCACATAGCCTATACCATGTCAATGCATCTCCCTTCAAAGATAAAGGGACGACCTTCTTCTTAATAACATCTCCGGGTACACCTGCAAGCTTAAATAATCCACAAACTTCATCCACATATATTAAGTGCTCATCAGGATGCTTTGCTCCATATCCTGCAAAAGTATTAGCTAGCAGTTTTTCTAACATACCCGAAGGAATTTCAAAGCAGACATTTTCATTTTCATTTTCAGTAGGTTCAGTAGGTTGAGGAGCAACTCTTTGCTCTACTGGTCGGGGTGAAGATACCCCGAACAAGCCCCTCAGAGGATTACTTTCCATAGTAACAACTGAAAGTAAATTTCAGCACACTATATAATTTTTTCCTTACCAAATTCCACCTACCAAAGGCGCTTCACTCCCCGGCAACGGCGCCAAAAAAGAGTCTTGATGACCCACAAGTATAGGGGATCTATCGTAGTCCTTTCGATAAGTAAGAGTGTCGAACCCAACGAGGAGCAGAAGGAAATGATAAACGGTTTTCAGTAAGGTATTCTCTGCAAGCACTGAAATTATAGGTAACAGGTAGTTTTGTAATAAGATAATTGGTAACGAGCAATAAGTAAAAAAAGTAAATAAAGTGCAGCAAGGTGGCCCAATCCTTTTTGTAGCAAAGGACAAGCCTGGACAAACTCTTATATGATGTAAAGCGCTCCCAAGGACACATGGGAATATCGTCAAGCTAGGTTTCATCACGTTCATATGATTCGCGTTCGGTACTTTGATAATTTGGTATGTGGGTGGACCGGTGCTTGGGTACTGCCCTTACTTGGACAAGTATCCCACTTATGATTAACCCCTATTGCAAGCATCCGCAACTACAACAAAAGTATTAAGGCAAACCTAACCATAGCATGAAACATATGGATCCAAATCAGCCCCTTACGAAGCAACGCATAACTAGGGTTTAAGCTTCTGTCACTCTAGCAACCCATCATCTACTTATTACTTCCCAATGCCTTCCTCTAGGCCCAAATAATGGTGAAGTGTCATGTAGTCGACGTTCACATAACACCACTAGAGGAGAGACAACATACATCTCATCAAAATATCGAATGAATACCAAATTCACATGACTACTATAGCAATACTTCTCCCATGTCCTCAGGAACAAACGTAACTACTCAGAAAGCATATTCATGTTCATAATTAGAGGGGTATTAATATGCATATAGGATCTGAACATATGATCTTCCACCAAGTAAACCAACTAGCATCAACTACAAAGAGTAATCAACACTGCTAGCAACCCACAGTGTGACGCCCGGATAATGAAGCTACAGTGCTCCTCTGCTAATGATGCCACGTCACCTCAATTATAGTTGCTAATCTTGAGTTAGTTCGAAACCAATTCAAATTCAAATTCAAGATCAGGCAAACGACAAAAGTTTTCAAATATTAAAACTAAAATGTTTGGAGTGAACCAAATATTGCATAGATAATTATGATGGAAAAACCACACATTTATAAAATGTTTAAATACTATGAGGTGAATAAAACAGTAGCAAAAACGATTAATTAAATACCTTTTATAATTAATAAAAGATCAAACTAAGTTATTTGGGGTCTAGACTTTTTGTGACTATGGACTAAGTCAAAATACTGAATTAGATACTAAGTGTATATTTTACTAAATTAAAATGCAACTAAAATAAAGAAATAAAGATATAATAAAAGAAAACAGAAAACAAACTAACAAAAAAAGGGAAAAGAGAGAAGCCCCCCCCCCCCACTGGGCTTCGGCCCAGCAGGCCGGCCCGTTCGGCCACCGGCCCAACCGGCCACACCCCTCACTCTCATAACCCCTTAACCTCCGAAACCCTAGCCCGTAACCCCACTCCCCCCACTCGTCCCACCCCCCCCCCCCCCCCCCGCGCGTCTCCCTCGCCCCTGCCTGATCTGGATCGGGGGAGACGGCGCCTCGACCGCGCCGCCTCGCGCCCTGCCGCCGGAGCCCGATCCCGCGCGGCCGCGAGGCCCACCGCTCGGCCCGTCACCGGATCGCCACCGCCCGGAGCTGCCCTCGCCCTGGAACCGCCACGCCTTCGCCGGACCTCCCCCTCTACGTTGCCGTCGTCCCCGTCCTCCTCCCCAAAGGCTCCACCGAGCCTCGCCGACCCTCGTCTCTGCAACGCCGGTGAGGCCACGGCCTCCTCTTCCTCTTTGCGCCCGCTCTGCACGTCTCCCCGTCGCCACCCGCACCGGCCTCCCCTGCTCGACGCGCCACCGCGCGCGCCCGGCGCTTGTCGCCGCGGCCACCGCGCGCGTGCGCCCCGTGCACGCCTCGCCATCCCACTTGTCGCGCCCGCAACCCCGCGCTCTCCGTGCACTCACCGCAACCGCCGCCCTCACTCCCCTGCTTGGCTGCGCACACTCGCGCGCGCGCCCTCACCGCGGCCCCCTGTACCGCCCCAGTCATCGCCCCCCCGGTCACCGCGGCTAACGCCCGCCTCCTCTCTTCCTTGCCCGTGGTGACTGACCAAGGCTGGTCGCCGTTCGGTCCGGCCGTACCTCTCCACGGCCCCGGCGCCCTCCTCCGGTGGCCGCCGCTTCACCACGGCACCGCTCCGCTCGTGGCCTCGCCGTGGCCAC
Organism: Triticum monococcum; assembly: GCA_034509565.1. Classification (NCBI taxonomy): domain Eukaryota; kingdom Viridiplantae; phylum Streptophyta; class Magnoliopsida; order Poales; family Poaceae; genus Triticum; species Triticum monococcum. Next base: position 486,818,183 of record CM067843.1, read on the forward strand.
GGCCACCCGCGCCTGGCGCCTCCACTGGCATGTGCAGGCGCCCAATCGGGCTATGGGTTGCGCCCGCACCCCCTGCACACGGCGCCCGTTAGACCGAACCGATAAGGCCTTTGGCCCACTGACAAAGGGGCCCACGCCCCAGAACTTTATTAAAAAAAGAAGAATTAAAAATAAATAAATAAATAATTACATTAATTAATTAATCAATAAGTGAATTAATTAAGTTAATTAATCATGCTTAATTAATCTAATTAACTAGTTAGTTTAATTAAATAGTAATTAGTTTAACTAAGACCTAATTAACCTAAACAGTGTATGACAGGTGGGTCCCACTGGACCCACATGTCAGTTTGACCCAGTCAACTCTGTTGACTGCTGACGTCAACATGACATCATGCTGATGTCATTAATTTATTTTCGAATTAATTTAAATAATTAATTAAATACCAGAAATTAATAAAATCTTTAGAAAATCATATCTTTTAATCCGTAACTCGGATTAAAATATTTTCAACGTGAAAGTTGCTCAGAATGACGAGACGAATCCGGATACGCAGCCCGTTCGTCCGCCACACATCCCTAGCATAACAAACACGCAACTTTCCCCCTCCGGTTCATCTGTCCGAAAACGCGAAACTTCGGGAATACTTTCCCGGATGTTTCCCCCCTTCGCCGGTATCACTTACTACTACGTTAGGTCACCTCTAGCACCGTGTAATGCCATGTTACACTTTGTGATGCTCTGCTTGCTCTGTTATTTATTGTGTTCCCCTCCGTTACTTCTTTCCGCTAGACACCGAGACCGACGCCGCTGCTACCCAGTACGACTACGGAGTTAACGACCCCTCTCTCTTGCCAGAGCAACTAGGCAAGCCCCCCCTTTGATCACCAGATATCGCCTACTCTTCTCTATACTGCTTGCATTAGGGTAGTGTATCATGTTACTGCTTTCCGTTATTCCTATACTGCTGCATAGCCTGTCCTTTCTACTACTGCTGTTACCTTAACCTGCTATCCTACTGCTTAGTATAGGATGCTAGTGTTCCATCAGTGGCCCTACACTCTTGTCCGTCTGCCATGCTATACTACTGGGCCGTGATCACTTCGGGAGGTGATCACGGGCATATACTATGTACTTTACATAGTTACCTTACTTATGATACTGTTCGGAGATGGGGGCTGAAGGGGCAGGTGGTTCCACCCAGGTAGTGGTGGGCCTGGGTTCCTGACGGCCCCCGACTGTTACTTTGTGGCGGAGCGACAGGGCTGGTTCAGACCACCTAGGAGAGAGGTGGGCTTGGCCCTGGTCGGCGTTCGCGGATACTTAACACGCTTAACGAGATCAGGGTATTTGATCTGAGTCTGGCCATTTGGTCTATACGCACTAACCATCTACGCGGGAGTAGTTATTGAAGGAAATATGCCCTAGAGGCAATAATAAAGGTATTATTTATTTCCTTATATCATGATAAATGTTTATTATTCATGCTAGAATTGTATTAACCGGAAACATAATACATGTGTGAATACATAGACCAACAGAGTGTCACTAGTATGCCTCTACTTGACTAGCTCGTTAATCAAAGATGGTTATGTTTCCTAACCATGAACAAAGAGTTGTTATTTGATTAACGAGGTCACATCATTGGTTGAATGATCTGATTGACATGACCCATTCCATTAGCTTAGCACCCGATCGTTTAGTATGTTGCTATTGCTTTCTGCATGACTTATACATGTTCCTATAACTATGAGATTATGCAACTCCCGTTTACCGGAGGAACACTTTGGGTACTGCCAAACGTCACAACGTAACTGGGTGATTATAAAGGAGTACTACAGGTGTCTCCAATGGCAGATGTTGGGTTGGCGTATTTCGAGATTAGGGTTTGTCACTCTGATTGTCGGAGAGGTATCTCTGGGCCCTCTCGGTAATGCACATCACATAAGCCTTGCAAGCACTGCAACTAATATGTTAGTTGTGAGATGATGTATTACGGAACGAGTAAAGAGACTTGCCGATAACGAGATTGAACTAGGTATTGGATACCGACGATCGAATCTCGGGCAAGTAACATACCGATGACAAAGGGAACAACGTATGTTGTTATGCGGTCTGACCGATAAAGATCTTCATAGAATATGTAGGAGCCAATATGGGCATCCAGGTCCCGCTATTGGTTATTGATCGGAGACGTGTCTCGGTCATGTCTACATTGTTCTCGAACCGTAGGGTCCGCACGCTTAACGTTACCATGACAGTTATTATGAGTTTATGCATTTTGATGTACCGAAGGTTGTTCGGAGTCCCGGATGTGATCACGGACATGACGAGGAGTCTCGAAATGGTCGAGACGTAAAGATTGATATATTGGAAGCCTATGTTCGGACACCGGAAGTGTTCCGAGTGAAATCGGGATTTTACCGGAATACCGGGAGGGTTACCGGAACCCCCTGGGAGGCAAATGGGCCTATTGGGCCTTAGTGGAAAAGTGAAAAGGGGCAGCCACAAGGGCTGCGCGCCTCCCCCCCTTCCCTAGTCCTATTAGGACTAGGAGAAGGGGCCGGCCCCCCCTCTCTTCTCTCTTCTCCTTGAAGAGTCCTATTAGGAATAGGATTGGGGGGGGGGAGTCCTACTCCCGGTAGGAGTGGGACTCCCCCTGCGCCTCTCTCCCTTGGCCGGCCGAACCCCTCCCCCTGCTCCTTTATATACGGGGGCAGGGGGCACCCCATAGACACACAAGTTGATCATTGTTGATCGTTCCTTAGCCGTGTGCGGTGCCCCCTGCCACCAAATTCCACCTCGGTCATATCGTTGTAGAGCTTAGGCGAAGCCCTGCGTCGGTAGTACATCAAGATCGTCACCACGCCGTTGTGCTGACGGAACTCTTCCTCGACGCTTTGCTGGATCGGAGCCCGAGGATCGTCATCGAGCTGAACGTGTGCTAAGAACTCGGAGGTGCCGGAGTAACGGTGCTTGGATCGGTCGGATCGGGAAGAAGACGTACGACTACTTCCTCTATGTTGTGAGATCGCTTCCGCAGTCGGTCTACGTTGGTACGTAGACAATACTCTCCCCCTCGTTGCTGTGCATCACCATGATCTTGCGTGTGCGTAGGAAAATTTTCGAAATTACTGCGTTCCCCAACAGTGGTATCAGAGCCTAGATTTTATGGTTTGATGTTATTTGCATGAGTAGAACACAAGTGAGTTGTGGGCGATACAAGTCATACTGCCTACCAGCATGTCATACTTTGGTTCGGCGGTATTGTTGGGTGAGACGATCCGGACCAACATTACGCGTATTCTTACGCGAGACCGGTTCCCTCGACGTGCTTTGCACATAGATGGCTTGCGGAAGACTGTCTCTCCTACTTTAGTTGAACCAAGTGTGACTACGCCCGGTCCTTGAGAAGGTTAAAACGGAGTCTATTTGACGAACTATCGTTGTGGTTTTCATGCGTAGGTGAGATGAGTTCTTACTTAAGCCCGTAGCAGCCACGTAAAACTTGCAACAACAAAGTAGAGGACGTCTAACTTGTTTTTGCAGGGTATGTTGTGATGTGATATGGTCAAGGCATGATGCTAATTTTATTGTATGAGATGATCATGTTTTTTAACCAAGTTATCGGCAACTGGCAGGAGCCATATGGTTGTCGCTTTATTATATGCAATGCAATCGCGATGTAATGCTTTACTTTATTACTAAGCGGTAGTGATAGTCGTGGAAGCATAAGATTGGCGAGACGACAACGATGCTACGATGGAGATCAAGGTGTCGCGCCGGTGACGATGGTGATCATGACGGTGCTTCGGAGATGGAGATCACAAGCACAAGATGATGATGGCCATATCATATCACTTATATTGATTGCATGTGATGTTTATCCTTTTATGCATCTTATCTTGCTTTGATTGACGGTAGCATTATAAGATGATCTCTCACTAAATTATCAAGAAGTGTTCTCCCTGAGTATGCACCGTTGCCAAAGTTCGTCGTGCCCAGACACCACGTGAGGATCGGGTGTGATAAGCTCTACGTCCAAATACAACGGGTGCAAAACAGTTGCACACGCAGAATACTCAGGTTAAACTTGACGAGCCTAGCATATGCAGATATGGCCTCGGAACACAGAGACCGAAAGGTCGAGCGTGAATCATATAGTAGATATGATCAACATGACGATGTTCACCATTGAAAACTACTCCATCTCACGTGATGATCGGTTATGGTTTAGTTGATTTGGATCACGTGATCACTTAGAGGATTAGAGGGATGTCTATCTAAGTGGGAGTTCTTAAGTAATATGATTAAATTGAACTTAAATTTATCATGAACTTAGTCCTGGTAGTATTTTGCAAATCATGTTGTAGATCAATAGCTCACGTTGTTGCTTCCCTGTGTTTATTTTGATATGTTCCTAGAGAAAATTGTGTTGAAAGATGTTAGTAGCAATGATGCGGATTGGATCCGTGATCTGAGGTTTATCCTCATTGCTGCACAGAAGAATTATGTCCTTGATGCACCGCTAGGTGACAGACCTATTGCAGGAGCAGATGCAGACGTTATGAACGTTTGGCTAGCTCAATATGATGACTACTTGATAGTTTAGTGCACCATGCTTAACGGCTTAGAATCGGGACTTCAAAGACGTTTTGAACGTCATGGACCATATGAGATGTTCCAGGAGTTGAAGTTAATATTTCAAGCAAATACTCGAGTTGAGAGACATGAAGTCTCCAGCAAGTTCTATAGCTAAAAGATGGAGGAGAATCGCTCAACTAGTGAGCATGTGCTCAGATTGTCTGGGTACTACAATCGCTTGAATCAAGTGGGAGTTAATCTTCCAGATAAGATAGTGATTGACAGAATTCTCTAGAAATCATCACTAAGTTAGTAGAACTTTGTGATGAACTATAATATGCAAGGGATAACGGAAACAACTCCCAAGCTCTTCGTGATGCTGAAATCAACGAAGGTAGAAATCAAGAAAAACATCAAGTGTTGATGGTTGACAAGACCACTAGTTTCAAGAAAAGGGCAAAGAGAAGAAGGGGAACTTCAAGAAGAACGGCAAGCAAGTTGCTGCTCAAGTGAAGAAGCCCAAGTCTGATCCTAAGCCTGAGACTAAGTGCTTCTACTGCAAAGGGACTGGTCACTGGAAGTGGAATTACCCCAAGTGATTGGCGGATAAGAAGGATGGCAGAGTGAACATAAGTATATTTGATATACATGTTATCGATGTGTACTTTACTAGTGTTTATAGCAAACCCTCAGTATTTGATACTAGTTCAGTTGCTAAGATTAGTAACTCGAAACGGGAGTTGCAGAATAAACAGAGACTAGTTAAGGGTGAAGTGACGATGTGTGTTGGAAGTGGTTCCAAAATTGATATGATCATCATCGCACACTCCCCATAATTTCGGGATTAGTGTTGAACCTAAATAAGTGTTATTTGGTGTTTGCGTTGAGCATGAATATGATTTGATCATGTTTATTGTAATACGGTTATTCATTTAAGTAAGAGAATAAATTGTTGTTCTGTTTACATGAATAAAACCTTATATGGTTACACACCTAATGAAAATAGTTCATTGGATCTCGATCTTAATAATACACATATTCATAATATTGAAACCAAAAGATGCAAAGTTAATAATGATAGTGCAACTTATTTGTGGCACTGCTGTTTAGGTCATATTGGTATATAGCGCATGAAGAAACTCCATGCTGATGGGCTTTCGGAATCACTTGATGCTTGCGAACCATGCCTTTTGGGCAAGATGACTAAAACGCCGTTCTCCGGAACAATGGAGCGAGAAAATGATTTGTTGGAAATCATACATACTGATGTATGTGGTCCGATGAATATTGAGGCTCGCGACAGGTATCATTATTTTCTGATCTTCACAAATGATTTGAGCAGATATGAGTATATCTACTTGATGAAACATAAGTCTGAAACATTTGAACAGTTCAAAGAATTTCAGAGTGAAGTGAAAAATCATTGTGACAAGAAAATAAAGTTTCTACGATCTGATCGTGGAAAAGAGTATTTGAGTTACGAGTTTGGTCTTCAGTTAAACCAATGTGAAATAGTTTCACTACTCACGCCACCTGGAACACCACAGCATAATGGTGTGTCCGAACGTCATAACCGTACTTTATTGGATATAGTGCAATCTATGATGTTTCTTACCGATTTACCACTATCATTTTGGGGTCATGCATTAGAGACAGCTGCATTCACGTTAAATAGGGCACCATCTAAATCCGTTGAGACGACACCGTGTGAACTATGGTTTGGCAAGAAACCTAAGCTGTCGTTTCTTAAAGTTTGAGGTTGCAATGCTTATGTGAAAAAGTTTCAACCTGATAAGCTTAAACCCAAATCGGAGAAATGTGTCTTCATAGGATATCCAAAGGAAACTATTGGATACACCTTCTATCACAAGACCGAAGGCAAGACTTTTGTTGCTAAATTCGGAAACTTTCTAGAGAAGGAGTTTTTTCTCGAAAGAAGTGAGTGGGAGGAAAGTAGAAAACTTGATAAGGTAATTGTGCCTTCTCCCTTATTGGAAAGTAGTTCATCATAGAAAACTGTTCTCGTGACTACTACACCAATTAGTGAGGAAGCTAATGATGATGATCATGTAACTTCAGATCAAGTCACTACCGAATCTCGTAGGTAAACCAGAGTAAGATCCGCACCAGAGTGATGCGGTAATCCTGTTCTGGAAGTCATGTTACTAGACCATGACAAACTTGCGAACTATGAGGAAGCGATGATGAGCCCAGATTCCGCAAAATGGCTTGAGGCCATGAAATCTGAGATATGATCCATGTATGAGAACAAAGTATGGACTTTGATGGATTTGCCCGATGATCGGCAAGCCATAGAAAATAAATGGGTCTTCAAGAGGAAGACGGACGCTGATAGTAGTGTTACTATCTACAAAGCTAGAATTGTCACAAAAGTTTTCGACAAGTTCAAAGTGTTGACTACGATGAGAGTTTCTCACTCGTATCTATGCTTAAGCCTGTCCGAATCATGTTAGCAATTGCCGCATTTTATGAAATCTGGCAAATGGATAAACAAAACTGCGTTCCTGAATGGATTTCTGGAAGAAGAGTTGTATATGATGCAACCAGAAGGTTTTGTCGATCCGAAGGGAGCTAACAAAGTGTGCAAACTCTAGCGATTCATCTATGGACTGGTGCAAGCATCTCAGAGTTGGAATACATGCTTTGATAAGTTGATCAAAGCATATAGTTTTATACAGACTTGCGGTGAAGCCTGTATTTACAAGAAAGTGAGTGGGAGCACTACAACATTTCTGATAAGTATATGTGAATGACATATTGTTGATCGGAAATAATGTAGAATTATTCTGTAAAGCATAAAGGAGTGTTTGAAAGGAGTTTTTCAAAGAAAGACTTCAATGAAGCTACTTACATATTGAGCATCAAGATCTATAGAGATAGATCAAGATGCTTGATAAGTTTTTTCAATAAATACATACCTTGACAAGATTTTGAAGTAGTTCAAAATGGAGCAGTCAGAGAAAGAGTTCTTGCCTGTATTACAAGGTGTGAAGTTGAGTAAGACTCAAAAGCCCGACCACGACAGAAGATAGAAAGAGAATGAACGTCATTCCCTATGCCTTGGCCATAGGTTCTATAAAGTATGTCATGCTGTATACCAGATCTATTGTATACCCTACACTGATTTGGCAAGGGAATACAATAGTGATCTAGGAGTAGATCACTGGACAGCGGTCAGAATTATCCTTAGTGAAATAAGGATATGTTTCTCGATTATGGACGTGACAAAAAGGTTCGTCGTAAGGGGTTACGTCGATGCAAGTTTTTGACACTGATCCAGATGAATCTAAAGTCTCAATCTGGATACATATTGAAAGTGGGAGCAATTAGCTAGAGTAGCTCCGTATAGAGCATTGTAGACATAGAACTTGCAAAATACTCACGGATCTGAATGTGACAGACCCGTTGACTAAAATTATCTCACAAGCAAAACATGATCACACCTTAGTACTCTTTGGGTGTTAATCACATAGATATGTGAACTAGATTACTGACTCTAGTAAACCCTTTGAGTGTTGGTCACATGACGATGTGAACTATGGGTGTTAATCACATGGTGATGTGAACTATTGCTGTTAAATCACATGACGATGTGAACTAGATTATTGACTCTAGTGCAAGTGGGAGACTGAAGGAAATATGCCCTAGAGGCAATAATAAAGGTATTATTTATTTCCTTATATCATGATAAATGTTTATTATTCATGCTAGAATTGTATTAACCGGAAACATAATACATGTGTGAATACATAGACCAACAGAGTGTCACTAGTATGCCTCTACTTGACTAGCTCGTTAATCAAAGATGGTTATGTTTCCTAACCATGAACAAAGAGTTGTTATTTGATTAACGAGGTCACATCATTGGTTGAATGATCTGATTGACATGACCCATTCCATTAGCTTAGCACCCGATCGTTTAGTATGTTACTATTGCTTTCTTCATGACTTATACATGTTCCTATAACTATGAGATTATGCAACTCCCGTTTACCGGAGGAACACTTTGGGTACTGCCAAACGTCACAACGTAACTGGGTGATTATAAAGGAGTACTACAGGTGTCTCCAATGGCAGATGTTGGGTTGGCGTATTTCGAGATTAGGGTTTGTCACTCCGATTGTCGGAGAGGTATCTCTGGGCCCTCTCGGTAATGCACATCACATAAGCCTTGCAAGCACTGCAACTAATATGTTAGTTGTGAGATGATGTATTACGGAACGAGTAAAGAGACTTGCCGATAACGATATTGAACTAGGTATTGGATACCGACGATCGAATCTCGGGCAAGTAACATACCGGTGACAAAGGGAACAACGTATGTTGTTATGCGGTCTGACCGATAAAGATCTTCGTAGAATATGTAGGAGCCAATATGGGCATCCAGGTCCCGCTATTGGTTATTGACCGGAGACGTGTCTCGGTCATGTCTACATTGTTCTCGAACCGTAGGGTCCGCACGCTTAACGTTACGATGACAGTTATTATGAGTTTATGCATTTTGATGTACCGAAGGTTGTTCGGAGTCCCGGATGTGATCACGGACATGACGAGGAGTCTCGAAATGGTCGAGACGTAAAGATTGATATATTGGAAGCCTATGTTCGGACACCGGAAGTGTTCCGAGTGAAATCGGGATTTTACCGGAATACCGGGAGGGTTACCGGAACCCCCCGGGAGGCAAATGGGCCTATTGGGCCTTAGTGGAAAAGTGAAAAGGGGCAGCCCACAAGGGCTGCGCGCCTCCCCCCTTCCCTAGTCCTATTAGGACTAGGAGAAGGGGCCGGCCCCCCTCTCTTCTCTCTTCTCCTTGAAGAGTCCTATTAGGAATAGGATTGGGGGGGAGTCCTACTCCCGGTAGGAGTGGGACTCCCCCTGCGCCTCTCTCCCTTGGCCGGCCGAACCCCTCCCCCTGCTCCTTTATATACGGGGGCAGGGGGCACCCCATAGACACACAAGTTGATCATTGTTGATCGTTCCTTAGCCGTGTGCGGTGTCCCCTGCCACCAAATTCCACCTCGGTCATATCGTTGTAGAGCTTAGGCGAAGCCCTGCGTCGGTAGTACATCAAGATCGTCACCACGCCGTTGTGCTGACGGAACTCTTCCTCGACGCTTTGCTGGATCGGAGCCCGAGGATCGTCATCGAGCTGAACGTGTGCTAAGAACTCGGAGGTGCCGGAGTAACGGTGCTTGGATCGGTCGGATCGGGAAGAAGACGTACGACTACTTCCTCTATGTTGTGAGATCGCTTCCGCAGTCGGTCTGCGTTGGTACGTAGACAATACTCTCCCCCTCGTTGCTGTGCATCACCATGATCTTGCGTGTGCGTAGGAAAATTTTCGAAATTACTGCGTTCCCCAACAGTTATGGGTATCCCGGCATCGTGGTATCAGCCGAAGCCTTCGTGACGTCAGCGACTGAGTGGCGCGCGCTGGATTGGACTGGAAAGCCACTAGGCTAGGTCTGCTTCCGGCCGCATACGCAACATGCAGGTGTGCAAAGGGCGATGGGCCCAGACCCCTGCGTCATAGGATTTAGACCGGCGTGCTGACCTCTCTGTTGTGCCTAGGTAGGGCTGCGACGTGTTGATCTTCCGAGGCCGGGCATGACCCAGAAAAGTGTGTCCGGCCAAATGGGATCGAGCGTGTTGGGGTATGTGGTGCACCCCTGCAGGGAAGTTAATCTATTCGAATAGCCGTGTCCCTCGGTAAAAGGACGACCCGGAGTTGTACCTTGACCTTATGACAACTAGAACCGGATACTTAATAAAACACACCCTTCCAAGTGCCAGATACAACCGGTGATCGCTCTCTCACAGGGCGACGAGGGGAGGATCATCGGTTAGGATTATGCTATGCGATGCTACTTGGAGGACTTCAGTCTACTCTCTTCTACATGCTGCAAGACGGAGGCTGCCAAAAGCATAGTCTTCGACAGGATTAGTTATCCGCCCTCTTATTCTGGCATTCTAAAGTTTAGTCCACATATGATACCCTTATTCCATTTGATACCCATGCATATGTAGTATAGCTCCTTGCTTGCGAGTACTTTGGATGAGTACTCACGGTTGCTTTCTCCCTCTTTTCCCTCTATCCCTTCTACCTGGTTGTCGCAACCAGATGTTGGAGCCCAGGAGCCAGACGCCACCGTCGATGACGACTCCTACTACACCGGAGGTGCCTACTACTACGTGCTGCCCGCTGACGACGACCAGGAGTAGTTTAGGAGGATCCCAGGCAGGAGGCATGCGCCTCTTTCGATCTGTATCCCAGTTTGTGCTAGCCTTCTTAAGGCAAACTTGTTTAACTTATGTCTGTACTCAGATATTGTTGCTTCCGCTGACTCGTCTATGATCGAGCTCTTGTATTCGAGCCCTCGAGGCCCCTGGCTTGTAATATGATGCTTGTATGACTTATTTTATTTGTAGAGTTGTGTTGTGATATCTTCCCGTGAGTCCCTGATCTTGATCGTACATGTTTGCGTGTATGATTAGTGTACGATTAAATCGGGGGCGTCACACACAGGTACCAATCCCGGACTTGGAAACAAGAATTGGATACAAGAGATGAACTAGGGTTTTGAGGGGAGATGGTGCTGGTGAAGATGTTGATGGAGATTGTCCTCTCCCGATGAGAGGAGCGTTGGTGATGACGATGGTGATGATTTCCCCGGCATATTTTAACAGCTCCGCAAGAGCCCTAGATTGGTTCCGCCAAGGTTCCGCCTCGTGGCGGCAGAGTCTCGTCCGGAAAGATGGCTTATGATTTTTTTTCCTCATCGAAAGACTCCATATAGCAGAAGATGGGCATCGGAGGGCCACCAGGGGGCCCACGAGGTAGGGGGGCACGCCCAGGGGGTAGGGCGCGCCCCCCACCCTCGTGGGCAGGGTGTGGCCCCCCTGGTGAAATTCTTGCGCTCAGTATTTTTTATAAATTCTGAAAATGACTTCCGTGAAGTTTCAGGACTTTTGGAGCTGTGCAGAATAGGTCTCTAATATTTGCTCCTTTTCCAGCCCAGAATCCCAACTGCCGGCATTCTCCCTCTTTATGTAAATCTTGTAAAATAAGAGAGAATAGGCATAAGTATTGTGACATGATGTGTAATAACAACCCATAATGCAATAAATATCGATATAAAAGCATGATGCAAAATGGACGTATCAACTGTACCTGCTCCTTTATTGGAAAGTAGTTCATCACAGAAACTGGTTCCTGTGACATCTACACCAATTATTGAGGAAGCTAATGATGATGATCATGAAACTTCAGATCAAGTTACTACAGAACCTCGTAGGTCAACCAGAGTAAGATCCGCACCAGAGTGGTACGGTAATCCTGTTCTGGAAATGATGAACCTACAAACTATGAAGAAGCGATGGTGAGCCCAAATTTCGCAAAATTGCTTGAGGCCATGAAATCTGAGATGGGATCCATGTATGAGAACAAAGTGTGGACTTCGGTTGACTTGCCCGATGATCGACAAGCCATCGAGAATAAATGGATCTTTAAGAAGAAGACTGACGCTGACGGTAATGTTACTGTCTACAAAGCTCGACTTGTTGCGAAAGGTTTTTGACAAGTTCAAGGGGTTGACTACGGTGAGACTTTCTCACCCGTAGCGATGCTTAAGTCTATCCGAATCATGTTAGCAATTGCTGCATTTTGTGATTATGAAATTTGGCAAATGGATGTCAAAACTGCATTCCTGAATGGATTTCTGGAAGAAGAGTTGTATATGATGCAACCAGAAGGTTTTATCGATCCAAAGGGTGCTAACAAAGTGTGCAAGCTTTAGCGATCCATTTATGGACTGGTGCAAGCATCTCGGAGTTGGAATAAACGTTTTGATAGTGTGATCAAAGCATATGGTTTTATACAGACTTTTGGAGAAGCCTGTATGTCGGTGTCAAAACCGGCGGATCTCGGGTAGGGGGTCCCGAACTGTGCGTCTAAGGTGGATAGTAACAGGAGGCAGGGGACACGATGTTTTACCCAGGTTCGGGCCCTCTTGATGGAGGTAAAACCCTACGTCCTGCTTGATTAATATTGATGATATGGGTAGTACAAGAGTAGATCTACCACGAGATCAAGGAGGCTAAACCCTAGAAGCTAGCCTATGGTATGATTATTGTGTATGTTGTATCGACTAGCCCGGCCTCGGTTTATATAATGCACCAGAGGCCTAGGATAACAAGAGTCCTAGCCGAATACGCCGGTGGGGAGGAGTCCTTGTCTTGATCGCCAAGTCTTGTGGAATATTCCTTGTATGCGGCAGCTGTCCGAACTGGCCCATGAGTATACGGCCATGGGGGTCCTCGGCCCAATCTAATAGATCGGGAGATGACGTGGTGAGTACCCCCTAGTCCAGGACACCGTCACTGTATTTACAAGCAAGTGAGTGGGAGCTCTGTAGCATTTCTAATATTATATGTGGATGACATATTGTTGATTGGAAATGATATAGAATTTCTGGATAGCATAAAAGGATACTTGAATAAGAGTTTTTCAATGAAAGACCTCGGAGAAGCTGCTTATATATTGGGCATCAAGTTCTATAGAAATAGATCAGGATGCTTAATTGGACTTTCACAAAGCACATACCTTGATAAAGTTTTGAAGAAGTTTAAAATGGATCAAGCAAAGAAAGGGTTCTTGCCTGTGTTACAAGGTGTGAAGTTGAGTAAGACTCAATGCCCGACCACTGCAGAAGATAGAGAGAAAATGAAACGTCTTCCCTATGCTTCAGCCATAGGCTCTATCATGTATGCAATGTTGTGTACCAGACCTGAGGTGTGCCTTGCTATTAGTTTAGCAGGGAGGTACCAAAGTAATCCAAGAGTGGATCACTGGACAGCGGTCAAGAACATCCTGAAATACCTGAAAAGGACTAAGGATATGTTTCTCGTTTATGGAGGTGACAAAGAGCTCGTCGTAAATGGTTATGTAGATGCAAGCTTTGACACTGATCCGGATGATTCTAAATCGCAAACCGGATACGTGTTTATATTGAACGGTGGAGCTGTCAGTTGGAGCAGTTATAAACAAAGCATCGTGGCGGGATCTACGTGTGAAGTGGAGTACATAGCTGCTTCGAAAGCAGCAAATGAAGGAGTCTGGATGAAGGAGTTCATATCCGATCTAGGTGTCATACCTAGTGCATCGGGTCCAATGAAAATCTTTTGTGACAATACTGGTGTAATTGTCTTGGCAAAGGAATCCAGATTTCACAAGACAACCAAACACATCAAGAGACGCTTCAATTCCATCCGGGATCAAGACCAGGTGAGAGATTTAGAGATTTTCAAGATACATGCGGATCTGAATGTTGCAGACCCATTGACTAAGCCTCTTCCACGAGCAAAACATGATCAGCACCAAGACTCCGTGGGTGTTAGAATCATTACTATGTAATCTAGATTATTGACTCTAGTGCAAGTGGGAGACTGAAGGAAATATGCCCTAGAGGCAATAATAAAGTTATTATTTATTTCGTCATATCATGATAAATGTTTATTATTCATGCTAGAATTGTATTAACCGGAAACATAATACATGTGTGAATACATAGACAAACATAGTGTCACTAGTATGCCTCTACTTGACTAGCTCGTTGATCAAAGATGGTTATGTTTCCTAACCATAGACATGAGTTGTCATTTGATAAATAGGATCACATCATTAGGAGAATGATGTGATTGACTTGACCCATTCCGTTATCTTAGCACTTGATCGTTTTAGTTTACTGCTATTGCTTTCTTCATGACTTATACATGTTCCTATGACTATGAGATTATGCAACTCCCGATTACCGGAGGAACACTTTGTGTGCTACCAAATGTCACAACGTAACTGGGTGATTATAAAGGTGCTCTACAGGTGTCTCCGATGGTACTTGTTGAGTTGGCATAGATCGAGATTAGGATTTGTCACTCCGATTGTCGGAGAGGTATCTCTGGGCCCTCTCGGTAATGCACACCACTATAAGCCTTGCAAGCAAAGCAACTAATGAGTTAGTTGCGGGATGATGCATTACGGAACGAGTAAAGAGACTTGTCGGTAACGTGATTGAGCTAGGTATTGAGATACCGATGATCGAATCTCGGGCAAGTAACATACCGATGACAAAGGGAACAACGTATGTTGTTATGCGGTTTGACCGATAAAGATCTTCGTATAATACGTAGGAACCAATATCAGCATCCAGGTTCCACTATTGGTTATTGACTGGAGACGTGTCTCGGTCATGTCTACATAGTTCTTGAACCCGTAGGGTCCGCACGCTTAAAGTTCTGTGATGATCGGTATTATGAGTTTTTGTGTTTTGATGTACCGAAGGTAGTTCGGAGTCCCGGATATGATCACGGACATGACGAGGAGTCTCAAAATGGTCGAGACGTAAAGTTCGATATATTGGACGACTATGTTCAGACACCGGAAGTGTTTCGGGAGGTTTCGGACATATACCGGAGTACCAGGGGGTTACCGGAACCCCCCGGGGAGTATATTGGGCCTAATGGGCCCTAGTGGGAGAAGAGGAGGGGCTGCCAGGGCAGCCGCGCGCCCCCTCCCCCTCAGTCTGAATTGGACAAGGAGGGGGGCGGCACCCCCTTTCCTTCTCTCCTTCTCTCCCTTCCTTCTTCTTTCCTACTCCTACTTGGAAGGGGGGGGTCCTACTCCCGGTGGGAGTAGGACTCCTCATGGGGCGCGCCATAGGAGGCCGGCCCCTTCCCCTCCTCCACTCCTTTATATACGGGGAGGGGGGCACCCCTTGGAGACACAACAAGTTGATCATTGATCTTTAGCCGTGTGCGGTGCCCCCCTCCACCATAATCCACCTCGGTAATATCGTAGCGGTGCTTAGGCGAAGCCCTGTTCCGGTAGCAACATCATCGCCGTTATCACGCCGTCGTGCTGACGAAACTCTCCCTTGAAACTCTAATGGATCGTGAGTTCGCGGGACGTCACCGAGCCGAACGTGTGCAGATCGCGGAGGTGTCGTATCTTTGGTACTAGATCGGTCGATCATGAAGACGTACGACTACATCAACCGCGTTGTCGTAACGCTTCCGCTTACGGTCTACAAGGGTACGTAGACGATACTCTCCTCTCTCGTTGCTATGCATCACCATGATCTTGTGTGTGCGTAGGAATTTTTTTGAAATTACCGCGTTCCCCAACAGTATCATCATAGATGTGGTGGGCTCCTACTTCTATGATAAAAAATCATGACAGAAAATGGCCTTTTCGTCCTGGGCGGGCCGGGAACGCACCTGCATGACATTTTTTGGGCCGTCCGTGATGGGAAAAATCATGGTATAAGCGAGGGCGAGGAAAATTTCAGGGAGTTCCCGGTTACGGTGGGTGGTCGGGGCCGAGCGATGCATGAAGGGTTGCGCGTTTCTCTCGTATAGGCACGTGTGCCTGTGTGCCATATCACCCTAGGTTATGACTATTATATGATGAATATCATCCAACGAATTCACTGATCCAATGCCTACGAATTTCTCTTATATTGTTCTTGGTAAGTTACTATTGCTATTGTTACTGTCGCACTTGCTACAAAATCATTGCTATCACTGCTACCGTTGCCATTGCACTTGCTACAAAATCATTGCTATCACTGCTACCGTTACCGTTACCATTGCACTTGCTACTACTATCAAAACTATCATACTACTTTGCTACTGATCATTTTGCCGCAGATAATTAATCTCCAGGTGTGGTTGAATTGATAACTCAACTGCTAATACTTGCAAATATTCTTTGGCTCCCCTCGTGTCGAATCAATAAATTTGAATTGAATAATCTACCCTCGAAAACGGTTGCGATCCCCTATACTTGTGGGTTATCAACAATGACCGTTGTTGGGGGTTCGTTGAACGAGTCAAGACGTGGTGAGTCTAGCCGGTTGGTTTGGGTTGGATGAGCAGTTCCTGATGGGGGTTGGATGAACAAGACCCAGTGGTAGTAGGACGTTGCCGCTGGATGAACAAGACCCCGAGGAGGCCGCCACATCCGAGCCGGTTGGGGGTGGATGAACAAGACCCCGTGAAGGGCTGGTTGAACAGTGATCGTTATTTGATAGCACATAAGGCATTCCTTCGATATCCGGGAGTGGCATGATCTCATAGTCTAAGGAACTGATACTTGACATGAAGAAAGCTGTAGAAAATAACTAAACGATTTGATGCTAAGCTTACAACTGGGTCTGTCCATCACATCATTCTCCCAATGATGTGATCCTGTTATTAAATGACAACTCATGTCTATGGTTAGAAAACCTTAACCATCTTTGGTCAACGAGCTAGTCTAGTAGGGGCTTAATAGGGACAGTGTAGTTTATGTATTCACACATGTATTTAAGTTTCCAGTCAATATAATTCTAACATGAATAATAAATATTTATCATAAACGGGAAAATATAATGTTGCCTTTAGGGCATATTTCCAACAGGACCGACCAAGGGGAAAGCCACGAGCGGTGCTAGGGGCGGGCGAGTCGGATATGCTACATTGTTTTTTACTGGAACCGGCATTTTCTTTTGCTACGACCATGTGGCATTTTTACTGCTACTGGCATCTCGAGGAGAGATGTATTTTTTAGTGAGCTCGATGCGGGGGCACTGTGTCCGGCGAATCATCGCCACTGGAGCGCGACTGTCGTGCATTGAAGCTGCAAGTGTTCCCACCGAAGCTGCAACCACATGCACAAGTTGTTGCATCCACGAAGACGAGAAACGCAGAAGGCGACACCGGACGTGGGCAGCAACCGGTGGTGAGTGCGGCTTGCAGCAGCGCGGGGCGGCGAAGAAAGGAGTTTCAGGTGAGAGGGTGGCGGCCGACGACCGGGATAACATCCAAGTGATAGGGACAGCGCCCGCGCTGCGCAAGAAGAAGAAGAAGAAGAAGGGAAAGTCAACAAATAGATCGGATGGCTGGAGCTCGTTGGATCAGACGGTTGGAATACGACCGGTCGAACTGTTGAGCCGGCGCGCCAGCGCCCAGCCCCTAGAAAACCAGGGCGATGCCTGATCTTTAGAGTTTCCCAATTGGATCATCGAAAACATTCTCGATGCTTTCTTTTGTAGTACATGCTCTCTGTTCTGCTAAATAAATGAAAAGTCAGTGGACACTGGATCTTTAAAAAAAATGAGGTAAATACACTGCAAGTCATAGAACTTGCACACGATGATCAATTTGGTGCATAAACTTGTAAAATACGTGTTTCTGGTCATCTAACTTGTTCCTTCGTTTATATACGGTGCTTTCTGTCGTATTCAGCTGTATCATGTCAATACATGACGTGCCAACGTGGCAGGGGTCCATTGTCAGCGATGGGTAACCCGTGTGCACTATTTTTTTTCTTCAGGAAGTACCTTTGCATTTTATTTATTTACGCAAAAAATCCTCAAATAAAATGAAAAATGATGAACGGACAGTGGGATTCAAACAGAACACCTGCTACGATCCGCCACGCTTCAATAACCAATTGACTTACATATTGTTCACACTCTTGGAGCACAATTAGCTTTATATAAGAAATATTGTACGGCTTTAAAAAAAGATAGTACGAGTTAAAATAGAAACCAAAACGAGAAAAAGGGAAGGCACCGATTCAAACCTATGACCACATTTTTTTTAGAAGAACCTATGAACGCGTAAGCTCGCCGCGTGTGGGAGCACTAACCATCCGGCCACAATGAGTTAAAAAAACATCAGCCACAATGACATTTAAATAGATAAACACAATTTATCTTATGTATTCTTCTTTCTTTTTTCTATTTACAATAAAATATAGTTCATAATGAATATATGTCAATTTCTTTCGGACAATCAACAGAACTCATTATAAATTCGAAAATCTAGATAAAAAATTATATGTAAAAAATAATGTACATAAATTTTTCGGATAAATCAACTATTTTTTGTTTGAATTCAAATAATTTAAAATTTTAAAATATGGAAAAGTTAATATAGTGCACAACGAATATACACATTTTCTGGGGTCAAATTAGAAAAACTTTGTTTCAAATCGAATAATTTGAAATTTGAAAATCTAGAGAAAAGGAATGTGGCTCAGAATGAATGTAAGTATTGTTTTCGGACAAATCATCTAATTTTTGTTTGAATTTGAATAAGCTATATAAAAGAACTACAGTTCATAATCAATGTACGCAAATTTCTTTCGAACAAATCACTGGATATTTTGTCTGAATTCGAATAAATTTAAAGTGGAAAATCTTGATAAAAGAAAATACAGGTCCGAATGAATTTACGTAAATTTTTCCCGGAAAAATCAAATAAATTTTTTCTTTAAATTCGAATTTTAAGTTAAAAATCTAGATAAAAGAAAATGTTGTGCAGAAGGAATGTATGTAATTTTCTTTCGAACAAATTAGTGGAAATTTTGTTTGAATCTGAATCATTTTAAATTGGAAAATCTAGAGAAAAGAAAATATATTTAGAATGTATACTTTTATCCAAGAGGTGATATACCTTAGTAGTCCAAATGAAACAGCAAGCATGATCAGTTGTGGTGGTTAGGTCGTTAGCGCCATTACAACAGTTTGCAGTTTCGAACTCGCTCTGTCCATTTTTTCCAGCCAAATATTTTTACAGTGAATACTGACGGCTGGGACCCAACAGACAACTATTGTTGGAGTGCTTTTGTACAAAGTAAAAAAAACAAGGGTGTTTTTTAGAAAAAACATCACATGCACTAGGCACTGACAATGGGCCCTTGCTACAATGGCATTGCCACGTAGGCAGCAAATACATCCACGTACGGGAAATGTGACCGTATTTACACACCCGCACAAGTTTAATGACCAGAAATACGTATTTTGCAAGTTCGTGCACCAAACTGACCGTCGCGCGCAAGTTGTAAGACTTTTAATGTATTTACCTCAAAAAAAATTGGTCTTGAAATTTATCCGAACCCGTTCAAATCTGATGGATGTTAATCTCCATCAGATTAAAGCAAGAATCGGATAGGCATCTGGTACTAAAAACAAAGAGATAGAATCCATGTCATCCCACGAGCAAGGGTTTTAATTCCATCGTTCCCAAATCTGTCGAACTCTTCCGTTCCCGGTGGGCGGCGAGCTGGCGGCGGATCTCCATCAATTCCTTGGTGTTCTTCAGTCCCCTCCTCTCTTTCTCCTCTAGTACACCACGCGGAGACGATCCAAGATGGGTGGGTGCTGCTGCTGTTTCCCCTCCAAACCCCCAAGGGAGAACCCAATGCACCCAACCGCAGAGCCGCTCATCCAGCGGAAGCCCAATCACACCCCTCCCTACCATCAAAGTCCCCCGGTGATCACCCATGCTCACAAGGTCGAACTCTCTCTTCTTTTGCTACTTGGATCTGCTTGATGCATCAAGCGTACGACCGTGGTTGCTGGTGACTTCTGATCGTCGTGCGTTGGCTGGTCATATTCTTGCAGGGTATGAACGCTGTCGTGCGCCTGAAGACCGGCTTCGAGCGTTTCAGAACGAATGTGTACAAGTATGTCTTTAAGCCCAAAGAATTGTGTCTTTGTTCAATATATGGATTTGTGCTGAACTGAATTTGTTATCCTGTGGTGGCAATTGGTACCTGGCAGCAAGAATCCGAAGCTTTTTGAATCTCTTAAGAAGGACCAGGCCCCCAAGGTATGTGCCATCTTGTTGATACATACATGAATGATAAAAAACAACTTTGTTGTTCAAAGTGGCCACTGAGTGTACTCTACATGTTGTCTCCACCGAGCATTCCATTAGCTCTGCAACTTGTGAAGTTTGTCAGTAAATTTGGAACCTTAACCAATGATGTATTTGTGAGATATGTTAATATCCCAGTAATTACCTGCCTAGGCTAGCAGTGTACATGGAGCTGAACATATTACATAAACCAGGATGATAAGAAACATCGGCTACGAAGGACAATTATTTTAGTTGCTAGAAAACACTGTAGCAATTTCTCATTTTCAAGATCGCTGTTTGGGCCCAGGGTATGGCTGACCTTCATGATTCACTTGCCGGTACCTATGTTTTGGTTGAAGGTTAAATTACATGAAGGGGTGCCTGATGGCAACAACTTACCGTCTCTGGGCAATCGAGCAATTATTACACTTGCGGCAGCTGATGTGCTTCTGATATACATTTGTGCTTGTTGCTGACAACACTCTTAATTCATTCTTACTTGCAGTACATGGTGTTTGCATGTGCTGACTCGCGTGTGTCTCCAACAATAACCCTCGGACTGAATCCAGGAGAGGCCTTCACTGTTCGAAATATTGCCGGAATGGTTCCTGCCTATCAAAAGGTAAAAGAAAAGGTTATTCATTATGTACAATGTTTCATTCTATATTATTGTGGACTATTTAGTAACTCTAGCTTGTCTATTTGAGATGTATACTGAGCTGCACTTGCATATTGATTGCAGACAAGGCACTGCAGCGTCGGGTCAGCCATCGAGTTTGCCGTGGTTATCCTCAAGGTTGCTTCTTCCTTCTGGTTTTTAATATCCTTGATACATGAAAGTGTACTTTTATTCAGGAATACAACTGTCTCATACAATTTTGCGGTTAGTTTATTTATGCCAGTGTGGCAAGGTTGGTTGGTAAATTGATAATTAGATAATTAGTCAATCTGGTAATGACTTCGTCATGCCTTGTGCCTTCCATTTTAAAAAGGAGATAGTTTCTGTTTCATGTAGCATCTCTAATTTTCCCTAGATGTGATCCAATAAAATAAAGAATTTTGCCTCTCTCCATGGGTATATGTATGCTCCTCTTTAAGCGAAATAGGCTCTCTTTTCACGGGCATATATCTTGTCAATTGCAAATGTTGTTTAACATTTGTGTTCTGTTGGGTCCAGTCTAGGAAGGTGAAACCGTGAAAGTGATGTGCTCAGAGATGAGAACTCTCCTTAGAGGAAAAAAAATGTTATCTCTCTCGTTAAGGTATAAAAAATGTACGTTCTCTCATAGCAACTCTCGAATCAATGTGTGGCTATAGCCATTCTACCCAGCCATAAGTATCATCAGGACAGTTTATAAATTTAATCATGTGTCAAATGATTCTAATATGGAAAAGTATTGCTTCAGATCATAGTATATCGTTTGGAGTTGGTATGGTCTGTAGAACTCCGTTAGTTATATTGCACTCACTTAAAGTGTCGAAAGGGATACCCTGGATAGTTTCGGCAATCAATAAACTGACATAAACTTGCGCTTACTACCAATTATGGAAATTGGTATATTCTCCATCAAAAGGACTTGATGGACATCCATTTGGCAGGTTGAGTGCATTGTTGTGATTGGTCACAGCCGCTGTGGTGGAATTAGGGAACTACTCTCACTGAAGGATGAAGGGCCTAACACGTAGTAAGTAAATGTTTGCATACTTATTATGTACTGAAAAAAGTCATATATACACAAGGGGTCCAAATAAGGAATTACTGGATGGGCAAGGATGGACCCTATCCTATCCTATCCAACCCAAACGAGTCTTAAGAGGAGTGAACTAAAACATGGCTTCAGTATTAGTTTGTCCTCTCAGTAAGTTTTATTTGAGCTCACTGTTTGTTTCGTTACTTAGCCACTTCATTGAGGACTGGGTGAAGATCGGTATGGAGGCCAAGAAGAAGGTGCAGAGAGAAAACAGGTTGTTGCCTTTCGACGACCAATGCACCGTGCTGGAAAAGGTACGATTGCTTAAAACATCTTCATTTCCTCTTGAGCAGAATAGTGGGCCAATTGTGCACCACTGATTTCCCTCTACTTACGAGCTATCCTTGGGGCACCTTTCATCTTTAGTAGTACTAGTAGTTAACTAACGTTCCATAGTACTAGTTAGATAAGTGCTCATCTTGCATTTCTGAATGGTGTGTATGCAGGAGGCCGTCAATGTGTCGCTTAGAAATTTGAAGACGTATCCGTTCGTCAAGGATAGATTGAGCAAGGGCACACTGAATGTGATTGGTGCCCGCTATGACTTCGTCCGCGGAAGCTTCGAAACGTGGAATGCCTGAAGTCAAGTAGTGCAGAAATGGTTAGCTAGCCAGTCGCAAATATTTGGTCGAAAAAGGCTTAGCTGCATGCATGGCTGTTGCTGGGTTTGCATTCCGTGTGAGTCCTTTGGGTACCGCCTAGATAGATTTTAGTACAGTACAGACGGAAGGTAAGGCTAGTATTGGATTTGGAGGATGGCGCCAAGGAGATAATGACCCATGTTTTTTCTAGTGCCTGTCCCTACAATACAATCTTAATGTGAGATATGGCGTGTGTGTGTGTGTGTGTTGATGGTTTATATAGTCAGGCTACCATTCTCTTTTTCCTCTCTCGATAAATTGCTTTAACATTCAGTGTCAGTTTATACGCTGATGACGCCATAATTGTTTGGTGGGGCGTCTGGTGTTAGGGACCCATTGGGCTTGCCCGTGGGTGGTACGTGGGCCAAGCCCACCAGGGTGCCGACTACAAATACAGAGGAAGCAGGCCACGAGGAGGTATCCGCGTAGGATAAGGCACGGCACGGCGGCTCCTCCTCCCCTACCTTCTCCTACCTACTGTTCCTCCCTCTTCCTCCTCCATCCTCCTTCAATTCACTGGTATCAGACATTGGTTCCCCTGTAATGGAGTGTTGCTAGTGGATTGTGAACTGGGTACCTAACATCTGGTATTCAGTGCCAGCCCACCATCTTTCCGCCCCAATTTTTTTCCACCAGTCATCGCCTTCTTCATGTTCGACAAAATGACTAGCCACCAAATGTCCTCAGATCAGGTTCTCAGCATGGTCGTGGAGCAAGCGATTTACCCTATCACTACTGATGTATTGTGTTCCCTCTTCGCTCCCTTTGGTGTAGAGCAGTTGGTGGTGTATCCCCAAACAAAATAGAGCAGTTGGTGGTGTATCCCCAAACAAAATCAGAGGATGGAGAGCCTTGTGTAGCGGCGGTTGTCCGATTCACTTCGGCGCACGCGGCGGCGCACGCGTTCGCATACTGGGATGGCCGCTGCATCTACTACCGGTGTTGTCGCCTGCAGATGTGGTGCGCTACACTCGACGTGTTGCCGGCCCCAGCGTCTACTTCACTCACCGTTGACACCGCCGTCGACCTCACCAACTCCACCGCGGCCATCTCTGGTCATGACGGCATGTCCGTCGGGGCCATCGTCATCCCTGCGGCGGCCAGCACCAGCACGCCGCCTCATGGCCACGATACATCCCCCAAGTCTTCCCTTGACAGCGATTGCCGCGTCCCAGTCACGGGCACAGACGAGTACACATTGGTGGCGGCAATTCCAGAAGTTGTCACCGAGCTCGCCATCTTCCCCGTCGTCCCCTCCACCACCAAGGCCCAGGAGGTCCTCGAGGTCATCCATGATGCGCCCTCTGCTTGCATCTCGATGGCGCACATCACCTGTTCGACGGATTGCTCGGACCAAGTTGTCGCCATCAACAGCGTCAACAAGGCCACCACGGTCTGCCCCGACCTCGCCATCGACCTCAACGCCACCACTGTTGTCTTCCCCGAGCTCGCCATCATCCGGAATGACAAGGAAGTTGAGCAGTTTCCTTCGCACACGGTCATTGAGGAGGACGCCGCTCCTGGGGTGATCCTCACCGATGTTTTCACCCGGCGAGTCTCTACGGTGACGACAGTCATGTACGACGACGCCAACAAAATTGTTGCACCTGCGGCGCCCGTACTACTGACTGCGGAGTACCCGCGCTCCTGCCTTCCCGACACACCTAAGCTCTCGCTGATGGCAATGGTGTTTCGACAAGTCTGGTGGCAGTGGATGAGGCTACGGCCAACGCCGTAGCCATCGTTTTGGAGGGATCTTGCTGATGGGAATGAGGTACGATTCATGCTGTGGCCATCCTTTCTGTCAAATCATATTGCAGATAGGAATGAGATTCGACCCACTCCGTGGCCATCGTTTGCAATCAAGGTGCCATCAGAAGTCTGTTGTGCTTGTGTTGCCCATTGCAATTTCCACGTACCTCCTGTGCATGACCCTCATACATGGATATTCAAGGCACATCCGTTTCTGTCTCTCCAAGTGCATAACAGTGGTTTGATTAGTAGTACCTTCCTGATGGAATTAAGTCATGTTGGAAAACTTGTGTGCAATACATGGAAGCGGTGGTCCAATCTCAACGGGCGTCACATAAGGATACTCCCTGGTCTGTTCTTGTGCTTGAGATGTTTGAACCATGATAATGATGGTTCAAGTTTCAGTAAGTTTGTCACGCTCTCTCATGACAATAATTGGCCTGCGGAACTCTGTGGATGTTCTAGTACTATTGCTTATGAACTGCATCATTCAGGTCTTGCTAGTGTGGATGTGCATCTATTTTGGAGTGTGCAGAAACTCGATGCTATGTTCGTAGAGCTGTCAAGCAATACTGGTGTTCTGTCAATGCAATTAATTTATGATCTGACCTTGGGTACCACAGAACGGAGGCTAGTTGTGTTTTTTGTGCAGTCCTCATATGAATTTTGTGCTCAAGATGCCCAGCCGATGTTCAGGTTCAGTCAAAAGAATGCCCAGTGGAACCTATCTGGGTCATATTTTTTCTATAATTGTCAGGCAGTACAATTTCTAGTTGAAGGGATAGTTCAAATCATGAGATTGACAATGAAGTGGTCATATTTCAGTCTAGAGGAATTTCAATGGAGTGGCCGTTTTACTAGACATTGCAGTTCTGAACAATGTGGTAATCCATATGTCCTCTTGGCATGCTTGATGGTTCAGCCTATTTGTTGTTCTGTACTAATTCCCATGGAAGAGCCCTTCAGTTATTTACATGGTGCACGGCAGCAGTCTTGGCGTCGACCAGATCAAGTAACATATATTGTTGAACATGAAAAGAAGGGTTCGGAAACAATGCATACAGACCAAGTTAAATACAAGAGTCTGCAGTCTTATTCCTGTTGTATGGTGCGGCAACTGGAAGGTGCTGAATATTTTCACCATTGTGCTCATGCCTATGATTTTTGTATGTGGAAGTTTACATTCGAGAGGAAACTGGAGAATGGTGGGCCACATAATGTAATTCCTCTTGGCAGTGTTCACAAGAGGGGACTGCAAACTGATGCAGTAAAGAGCATAAGTTGTCTAGGCTGGAGCATCCATCTGCGCTGGGTATATGTTCTATTTGAAAGCGTATGGGTTGATGCATGGTTCAACCAGAGATTCAATAGGATCAATTGTGGGACAACTGATACTGATTCGGGACTTCTGAAATTATATATGAACACCAGTCTGGCCATTCTTTGTGTCCTTACTATACTTGTCGATGATTCATTACATCACTTGGTGGTTCCTATATGTTCAAGTATACAGGCTGGTGGCGATCAGATGCATCGCTATCTGGTACAGCAACTGGAAAGCGTGGAAATTATTATCAATTTCAGAACTATGAAACTGCAGATGCCCAGTACTGAAGCTTCAGAAACTTGTGAGTGTCAGCATCTTATATCAACCAAGGTTTATCATGAATTGCGGGATTGCTTTGAGGTTGGTTCTGGTACAAGATATCCGAAATCAGATGAAGTTTGTGCTTCTGTTATTAGCATCTTCGAGTGGGGATCTTTTCAGAAATGGGTGTTGGGGCTCTATTTCAATAAGATTGGTGATGCTCAATGCAAGTGTTTACTTTTTCCTCTCGTCTCTGCCATATGTATATGGGAGTTCGACATGGGCATGTACCAGATGGGCATGTTTTGGGATCCCGGAGGACCAGCGGTGTTCCTGTTACTGGAATTGACTCGACAAGCGCACCTGTGGGAAGAGTTCCTTGCTATGGGCGCAACTATGCCATTTTCTGTTGTTGCTCTTATGTGCAAGTCTCAACTACAACAGCCAACAAGATGCTTGACAGGCCGTTCTATCCTGGTGATTGGACTTTATGTAACACACAGCTTCTACATGGCATCAACTAGTGCACAAGTAGATCCTCAAGAAGGGAGGGATGTCAAAGACGGCACTGCCTTCCTCTACCAAGATCCCCATGGCAGCGACTACTACCTCAACCACGACCACTCCTTCGAGCTAGTTCAAATCCACCTAAACTATGGCTACGACCACGACAACTACCATGGCGACCACAACATGATCAAGAACCTCCAAGCACCCTGGGATCCTGGCGAGCTCCTCATGACAGCGGCTTGGGGGCAAGCCGCATTTCAAGAAGGGAGGGATGTTAGGGACCCATTGGGCTTGCCCGTGGGTGGTACGTGGGCCAAGCCCACCAGGGTGCCGACTACAAATACAGGGGAAGCAGGCCACGAGGAGGTATCCGCGTAGGATCAGGCACGGCACGGTGGCTCCTCCTCCCCTACCTTCTCCTACCTACTGTTCCTCCCTCTTCCTCCTCCATCCTCCCTCAATTCACTGGTATCAGACATTGGTTCCCCTGTAATGGAGTGTTGCTATTGGATTGTGAACTGGGTACCTAACATCTGGTCTGCAAATGAGCTCAGACAGATCATCTGTTGCACCCATCCGCTGTCAGAACATCAATTTACAAGCGGTTCTTAAGGAGGGTTTTTAAGGAGTCTGCGGGCAAATTAGTAGGCTTCCCCCTTAGTCCTTACCTACTTGGGTCGCCTGAAGAAAATCCACCTCCAGTTCGTGTTTGATCGCATCAGAGCGAAGCTTGCTGGCTGGAAGGGCAGACTGATGAACCACGCAGGGCGTAGAGCAGTGGTGCGTTCTGTCCTCTGCACGATGCCCAATTTCGCTCTCGCAGCAATTCAGGCGCCGGCGGGGTTCTACAGGGACGTGGACAAAGTTTGCAGGCGATTCCTTTGGGCACAGGAGGGCCACAGTTGACAGGTGGGAAGTGCAAGGTTACGCTGGCAATGGCTGTCCTCGTCAGCGCCAGCAGGCCATGGTTTGGTTATGAACTTCCATGCGATCAGAAGGACAGATAGAGACCTAGTATTTGCCGCTGCTACCACCGTGCACATCGGAAACGGCGTTTCTGGGAGTCCAGCTGGATTTGGTTCTTTTGGGTTTTGGTTCTTTTGCCGCCCCTCTCCCCCCTCGGGGAGCACATGTAAATTTTGCTAGAGTACTCCCTTCAATCTATAAAAATAAAAGGTTTACGGTAATTAACTCCATGCGCGCGCGCGTTTGTAATTGGCATGCAGATTTTGCGGCTAAATTCGAGGTGTCTCGCCCCTATAAATTTGTTTCTCTGCCTCCCGTTTCCTGCAGGGGCCCATCCCTGACTTCCCTCCATGCCCTCCGTTACATTCCCCTAATGCCGCCATCGCACCTCGCCGCCACCGCGGCACAATCCCCGGCCTCATCGCGAGGTCGGCGTCCCCGCCATGGCGGCGCGATGATATCCGCCTCCTGCTGTCGCGCCGCGGCCCTCGCCTCCCTCCTCGCCGCCGCCGCGGCCACCGCGTTCCTCACCTTCTCGCTGCCATTGTCCCCCAGCGTGTCCACCACCAAGCACACGGCAGAATTATTCTCCGCCGCGAGCTCCACGCCGCCGCCACCACATCCAACATTAGCTACGGCGTCACCTCCACCGCCGTCCCCGCCGCCTGCAGAACCAGCTACGTCCGCGGCGAGGCCCCGAAAACGAGAGGTATGTACGTGTCCGCATGCAGGTTGGGGATTCAAAGTAACGGTGTTGTCTATTTTCGTTCTGTGTCGTGGTGATCAGCCGTCGTATCGGAGTATGGCGCCGGAGGAGGCGCTGAGGTACGCCAAGAAGGAGATAATGGCCGCCGAGCCGGTCGTCGCCGCCGACCCCGACGACCTGTACGCGCCCCTCTTCAAGAACGTCTCCCAGTTCAAGAGGTACTAGCTAGCAGAGACATGCTCAACATTATAATCTCTGAATTTTCCTAGTATAATTCAGTGAGTGACTAAACGCATCATCAATTTAATTGTAGCGAAATGTGATCATCATCCAGGAGCTACCAACTGATGGAACGGATACTCAAAGTTTACATTTACCAGGACGGTCGGCGGCCCATCTTCCACACCCCTCCCCTCAGCGGCATCTACGCGTCCGAGGGCTGGTTCATGAAGCTCCTCGAGGAGAGCAGGCCGTTCGTCGTCGCCGACGCCGCCAAGGCGCACCTCTTCTACCTGCCCTACAGCTCGCAGAATCTCAGGCTCTCGCTCTACGTGCCGGACTCGCATAACCTGCGCCCCCTGGCCGTCTACCTCAGAGATTTCGTCAAGGGCCTCGCCGCCAAGTACCCCTTCTGGAACCGCACCAGAGGCGCCGACCATTTCCTCGTCGCCTGCCACGATTGGGTAATCAAATGATTCTAACATTTTCGTATCGCAGTACGATTTTACTGGAGTAATTCTGAATTTGCTTGGCAGGGACCATACACGACCACGGCGCACCGCGACCTGTCCAGGAACAGCATCAAGGCGCTGTGCAACGCTGACAGCTCGGAGGGGATCTTCACGCCCGGGAAGGACGTGTCTCTCCCGGAGACGACCATCAGGACGCCCAAGCGGCCGCTCCGGTACCTCGGTGGGCACCCCATCTCCCGGCGGCACATCCTCGCCTTCTTCGCCGGCAACGTGCACGGCAGGGTCAGGCCGGTCCTCCTCCAGCACTGGGGCAAGGGGCAGGACGAGGACATGAGGGTGTACGCTCTCCTCCCCGGCAGGGTGTCCAGGACGATGAACTACATCGAGCACATGAAGAATAGCAGGTTCTGCCTGTGCCCCATGGGGTACGAGGTGAACAGCCCCAGGATCGTGGAGGCCCTGTACTACGAGTGCGTGCCGGTGATCATCGCCGACAACTTCGTCCTCCCCTTCAGCGACGTGTTCGACTGGAGCGCCTTCTCAGTGGTGGTGGCGGAGAAGGACATACCGGACCTCAAGAGGATACTGCAGGGGATCTCGCTCCGGAAGTACGTGGCCATGCACGACTGCGTCAAGCGGCTCCAAAGGCACTTCTTGTGGCACGCCAGGCCCCTCAGGTATGATCTCTTCCACATGATCCTGCACTCCATTTGGCTCAGCAGAGTGAACCATGTTCAACTTGACAACTGAAAAAAGATCATGTCCATGTATTTGTATGGCACTGAGATTTTACATGTAAGATGGCGGTTTTGAATGAAAAAGAAAAATGTGTACATTCAAGTTGTAAGCCTCTGTCACCATTGAGTGCACTGTGACTACTGACAAGTACTCCCTCTGTAAACTAATATAAGATCGTTTAGATCACTAAAAGCTCTTATATTAGTTTACAGAGGGAGTACTCGGATAATACAAGTGGAGTAGCACAATGACTATTCTACTTGACAGTGAAAAGCTTAATTAGAGCACTATATGAACCTCTTTACAAGGGATTTCTGACGAGTCAGAGGTCAGGACCGAGAACAACGTACGGTATAAGTCGATCGTATGATTTCTGGCAATATAAAGTGCAAAATTTACATGAAGAACGTCGGCAGTTACTCATCCCCAGAGGGAAAGGGATGAACCGTATCTATCATAATTAGACCATGCTGAAGAGATTAGCCGTGGAGATGAGCGAGCTTGCGGCGAGCGCTATGAAGGCAAGGAAGGACAGCCACACGGAGCTGGTGATCTTCCTGTTGAAGGCGTCCTGGCTGAACCTCGACACCCACAGATCGTTGCGCGACGCGGCAGCCGACGACGCCGACATGAGGAGATATGCCAGGACCTGCAGCAGAGCCAGGAAGACGATGATGAGGCAAGAAATGGAAGAGCAGCTCGATTGTTGGGCGTGAACGTTTCGCTTGCCTGATCAAGGAACAGGCTGACGTAGTAGCTTGACATGCTCCTGTAAATAAACCTCGCCGCGACCAGACGGCGGATCTCACCGAGCGATTGCGCTATTGAGTAGGCGCAGACGATCACGTTCATCGCCAGGGCGTACCTGACATGACATGCCATGGGGAAGACAGAGGTTATTTTTCTTCCCAAGAAGATGAAGGAAGCCAAGAACTCTGCTGGCAAAAGCCAGGATCATGAATTCAGGTTCAGGGACTGCGGTGGTGCTGGAGCGGTTGCTGAGCAATTGCCCAGCTTCGCTTATTTGGGTGTTGTTCTGAACCTATACCAGGGATGCCAAGAGTAATTGGCACGTTCTGTTTTTTTTCATCAACAAATAAAATCCAAGGTGAATTCTGAATTCGAATCAAGGAATGCAGGGTGCTAGTACTGTTTTATCGTGTTGATGTATCGAACAAATTAACCAGAAATTAAAGGAGCCAGATAGTTACTCCAAGGTAACTGCTTCGTTAAAAGAAAGATCAAAGAATTGATTATAACCGTCAAAACCCGGCCGGACATATCCGAAGTAAATGCAGGGGGAAAAGAATCATGTACTGCAAGCAGGTGATCACTAACCTGTACTGATCGTAGCGATCGAAGTGATCACCGTCCCAGCCGGACGTCCGGGCGCTGGCCATGACCGCGAAGGACGCCAGGCTGAGCACCGCCGTGGCCAGCCGCAGCGCCACCGACAGTGGCCTCCTCTCCCCGACCGCGGCCACCGCCGCCACGTCGCGAGGCACCGTGTTGGGCGCGCCTCCGTTCTCTGCTGACGCCATCGTAGTGGCGCGATGGCGGTCGATTCGGGCCTTGCCGAGTTGCAGCGGCGACGTGACGGCTTCCTCGACAGGGTCGAACTGCACCGCGATCCCCGTGGCCGGCGGCTTCCATGCCTCCGTGCGCTTTGGCGTGCTCTGGGCGCTCTTGTTGTTGGTTGTGATTGTGGGAGCCGTGGTTAGAGGCGATGGCGACGTCAGCGACGAAGAGGGCGACGGCGAGGGAGACTTGGCGACGGACCCTTCCGACGGCGTCCGGACGAGGCCGGGCGCGAGGCGGAGCTGCGGGCGGCGGCCCGGCACCGGCGCATGCCCGGCGGCGGCACCGTCATCGCCGTTGCCGGTGGGGGAGTTGGGCGGCAGCAGGCGGTGCGGCGAGGGGAGGCGCACGGGCGAGAGGGCCGGGCTTTTGCTGGCCGCTCTCTCGTTGCCGTTGGTTTCTTGCGACCACGGTGGCGTTTCTTCGCGCGCCTCGTCCAGCGAGGGCGTCGGCGTGTGGTAATCCTCGCCGGGCGTGGAAGGCGACGAATCCGGCCGAGGCGGCGTGTCGGGCGGCGGAACGGGCGGCGGAGGCCTCAGTGGCGGCGGGGCACGGGGGGTCTCAGCCATGTGTGACCGGTGCGCGCGGGCCGTGGCGAAAGGAGGCGCGGCTCGATGGAAGGATGGGCTCCCGTGTTAAGTATCGGGTCGGAGGTTACGTGTTGCCCTCTCGATCGGTTTGGTATATTTGATTTGCTTCCTTCCCTCCTCCTTCTCCCACCCCTTTCCTTCCTTTTGTTTTCTGTTTTCTTTTTCCGACCAGTCCGTTGCCTTTTGCTATTTTGCTGGACCGGTTCCCCCTCTTTCTCCTGAAATTTCGTTCCATTCAGTATCTAATTAGCCTCAGGTGGGCTTTCAAAAAAAAAAAAACTCAGGTGGAATTTAATTGTTTTGTAGTGAGTAGCAGTGGTTTCATGGTCTAGAGCATCTCCAACAGGCGCCCCATACCTGCTCCGCGCGCTAAAAATTGTTCTTTTCGTGCGCCGGAGACGCTCCAGCAGATGCTGCAAAAGAATTTAATTTTTTCATGAATATGTAAAGCTTGCGTATCATTCCATTGATAGAAGAAGTAAAGAGTGAGTATAAGGGGGTAGAACGCATGACACGAGGCGTGAACATGATGACCGGAGCAGAGGAACATGGGATGCTCAGCCCAAAGAGAAAAAAACACGGCTAAACCACTATCATGATAAGGCGTGAACATGGTGGTATTTAATTGTTTTGTAGCGAGTAGCAGTGGTTTCATGGTTAAGAACATCTCCAACAAGCACCTAAAACCTGCTCCGCGCGCTAGAACCGTTCTTTTTGTGCACCGGAGACACTCCGGCAGATGCTGCAAAATAATTTGCGCGCAAAAGAATTTAAGGCGCGCGCTTAAAAGCGCTATCACACGTTGCAAATGTTGGACGCCGGATCGCATGTGCTTCATAATTTGCACCGCGTGTATTTTTGGGTGTGTGTTTTTGGGCATGTGGAAAATCAATGTTGGCGGCGGCGCGCTATAAATGCTACAGTGGCACTGTAAAATTATTTTAGCGCTTGATATTTATTTTGTTGGAGATGCTCTTATACTCTACCAACAATTGCAACGCGTTTGGGAAGGGGAATGCGAGTGTAGAGCAGGATCACTGACTCCCCCACCCCCCTACCGACTTGTTGGGAGGGGGCGATTATGGTTTCCCTTCGACCACCACCTTCTTCGAGCGCCCACCTCATCGCCTTCATTGGCAGCCATCGGCTGGCTCGCGGCGGAGGCGGGGCCTCCCCGCTCCTTCTCTCCCTTCCCTACTCTCGCCCCTCCCGATGGTTCCTCCCCAATTGTGATCTCATCATCAGCAGCTGCATCTCGAAGCTCCTTTGTCATGGCCGACGGCCGTTCTGGTCGGGTCTTGGTGGCGCCGCTCCTCCCGTAGTGGCGGGCGTCGGGCGTTGGTACCTGCCTAGCAACGGGCTCTAGAGGATGTTGTTGTTCCAATGGATCTAACAGGGTGTTAGTCCATGGACCGGGCCGACCGTCGCCAGGCCGCCTCGTGTGCGGACCTTCGCCATTGCGCACGGATCTGGTTTTGCTGTGCTCAAGTGTGATTTGATTTGGTTGGTCGCTGGCGGGAGGTTGGAGTGCCGGATGTGGTGGAGCGCTGGTCCGGCTGCAGGGCTGCCCGGCTGCGCATCGGTAACCCGTCTCTTGGTGGGAGGCGGGCAAGGTTTGGCCTTTCAGGCTTGCGGCGGCAGCTTCGGTTGATGGGCATGGTGGTGCCCTTGCGACGGGGGCCGTCATGCGGGTGATGGTGGGTGGTCATGCGGGTGGCCGTGCCCTCACGGTTGTCAGAATCTTGATTCTGAATCGGATTATAGCTCCGATGGTAGGATCACAAATCGTAGAATCTTAACTATCATAATCGTAAAAATGTAGATTCTACTAACCAATATAATAGAATCAGAGTGTTTAGTTTGAATCGTAAAGTCACAGAATCGTACAATAGAATCGCGATTCTGATAACCTTTGACCTTACATCCCAACTACGCCGGTCTCCTCGGTTGTCTTGGACCGGGTGAGTGTCGGTCTTCTTGGTGGTCATGGACCGGTTGGGGGTCAGGCCTCCGTGAGCAAAGGTCTGTGAGGATGTGCGGTGGCGGCACCTAAGTTTGGAGAACACCGCTGAGCACCGCGTCCGGGGCTACTCCACCTCAATGAGGTGTTGCAAGCCCCTGACGAGGAGGATAATGTGTTACGCACCCAGTGTCGTCGAGATAATACTTGAGGCGGGTGCACGTCTTTGGAGGGGGTGACACCCGCTCTACCTTCATAGCAAATCCTTCCCGGCGAGAGGCAAGGCTAGCCGCCATTTGGCATCGGGACGTTGAGGCCTAGTGCCCGATGTGGCAATCGATCTGGATACCGCGATATATTGACAGGTGATATGTCTCCAGCGTATCTACTTTTCCTAACGCTTTTCCTCTTGTTTTGGACTCTAATTTGCATGATTTGAATGAAACTAACCCTGGACTGACGCGGTTTTCAATAGAACTACCATGGTGTTGTTTTGTGCAGAAATAAAAGTTCTCGAAATGGAACGAAACTTTGCGAGGAATTTTTATATAATAAAAGAGAATTTCTGGAGCCAAGACCTACCGAAGGGGGGCACCTGGGTGGGCACAAACCACCAGGGCGCGCCCCCTCAGCAGGCTCGCCCAGGTGGGTTGTCCCCACCTGGTGGCCCCGCAGACCCTGATTCCAACTCCATAAATACCTATATTTCCAGGAAAAAAAATTAGGGAGAAAGAATTATCGCGATCCACGAGACGGAGCCGCCGTCACCTCCTGTTCTTCACCGGAAGACCAGATTTGGAGTTCGTTTGGAGCTCCGGAGAGGGGGGTCTTCGTTCTTCGTCATCACCGACCCTTCTCCATCGCCAATTCCATGATGCTCCCCACCGGGAGTGAGTAATTCCTTCATAGGCTCGCTGGTCGGTGAGGAGTTGGATGAGATTCATCATGTAATCGAGTTAGTTTTGTTAGGGCTCGATCCCTAGTATCCACTATGTTCTTAGATTGATGTTGCTATGACTTTGCCATGCTTAATGCTTGTCACTTTGGGCCCGGCTGCCATGATTTCATATCTGAACCATTTATGTTATCACCATTATATCCATGTTCTAGATCCAATCTTGCAAGTTATAGTCACCTACTACGTGTTATGATCCGGCAACATCGGAGTGACAATAGCCGGGACCACTCCCGGTGATGTTTGAGGAGTTCATGTATTCACCATGTGTTAATGCTTTGTTCCGGTTCTCTATTAAAAGGAGGCCTTAATATCCCTTAGTTTTCAATATGGACCCCGCTGCCACGGGAGAGTAGGACAAAAGATGTCATGCAAGTTCTTTTCATAAGCATGTATGACTATTTACGGAATACATGCCTACATTATATTGATGAACTGGAGCTAGTGCCATATCGCCCTAGGTTATAACTGTCTCATGATGAATATCATCCAACAAGTCATCGATCCAATTGTTGGGGAACGTAGTAATTTCAAAAAAATTCCTATGCACACGCAAGATCATGGTGATGCATAGCAACCAGAGGGGAGAGTGTTGTCTACGTACCAACGCAGACCGACTGCGGAAGCGATCACACAACGTAGAGGAAGTAGTCGTACGTCTTCCCGATCCGACCGATCCAAGCACCGTTACTCCGGCACCTCCGAGTTCTTAGCACACGTTCAGCTCGATGACGATCCTCGGGCTCCGATCCAGCAAAGCGTCGAGGAAGAGTTTCTTCAGCACGACGGCGTGGTGACGATCTTGATGTACTACCGACACAGGGCTTCGCCTAAGCACTACAACGGTATGATCGAGGTGGAATTTGGTGGCAGGGGGCACCGCACACGGCTAAGGAACGATCTCACGGATCAACTTGTGTGTCTAGAGGTGCCCCCTGCCCCCGTATATAAAGGTTTCAAGGGGAGGGGCTGGCCGGCCAAGGTGGGAGGCGCAGGAGGAGTCCTACTCCTACCGGGAGTAGGACTCCCCCCTCCAATCCTAGTCCAACTAGGTTTCCTCAAGTGGGAAAGAGAGAGGGGGTGGCCGGCCACCTTCCCTAGTCCTAATAGGACTAGGGGAAGGGGGGGAGGCGCGCAGCCCATGGGGCAGCCCTTTCACCTTTCCACTAAGGCCCATGTTGGCCCATTTGGCTTCCGGGGGGTTCCGGTAACCCTCCCGGTAATCCGGTAAAATCCTGATTTCACCCGGAACACTTCCGATGTCCAAACATAGGCTTCCAATATATCAATCTTTATGTCTCGACCATTTCGAGACTCCTCGTCATGTCCGTGATCACATCCGGGACTCCGAACAACCTTCGGTACATCAAAATGCATAAACTCATAATAACTGTCATCGTAACGTTAAGCGTGCGGACCCTACGGTTCGAGAACAATGTAGACATGACCGAGACACGTCTCCGGTCAATAACCAATAGCGGGACCTGGATGCCCATATTGGCTCCTACATATTCTACGAAGATCTTTATCGGTCAGACCGCATAACAACATACGTTGTTCCCTTTGTCATCGGTATGTTACTTGCCCGAGATTCGATCATCGGTATCCAATACCTAGTTCAATCTCGTTACTGGCAAGTCTCTTTACTCGTTCCGTAATACATCATCTCACAACTAACATCTTAGTTATAATGCTTGCAAGGCTTATGTGATGTGTATTACCGAGAGGGCCCAGAGATACCTCTCCGACACTCGGAGTGACAAACCCTAATCTCGAAATACGCCAACCCAACATCTACCATTGGAGACACCTGTAGTACTCCTTTATAATCACCCAGTTACGTTGTGACGTTTGGTAGTACCCAAAGTGTTCCTCCGGTAAACGGGAGTTGCATAATCTCATACTTATAGGAACATGTATAAGTCATGAAGAAAGCAATAGCAACATACTAAACGATCGGGTGCTAAGCTAATGGAATGGGTCATGTCAATCAGATCATTCAACTAATGATGTGACCTCGTTAATCAAATAACAACTCTTTGTTCATGGTTAGGAAACATAACCATCTTTGATTAACGAGCTAGTCAAGTAGAGGCATACTAGTGACACTCTGTTTGTCTATGTATTCACACATGTATTATGTTTCTAGTTAATACAATTCTAGCATGAATAATAAACATTTATCATGATATAAGGAAATAAATAATAACTTTATTATTGCCTCTACGGCATATTTCCTTCAGTCTCCCACTTGCACTAGAGTCAATAATCTAGATTACACAGTAATGATTCTAACACCCAAGGAGCCTTGGTGTTGATCATGTTTTGCTCGTGGAAGAGGCTTAGTCAACGGGTCTGCAGCATTCAGATCCGTATGTATCTTGCAAATCTCTATGTCTCCCACCTGGACTAGATCCCGGATGGAGTTGAAGCGTCTCTTGATGTGTTTGGTCCTTTTGTGAAATCTGGATTCCTTTGCCAAAGCAATTGCACCAGTATTGTCACAAAAGATTTTCATTGGACCCGATGCACTAGGTATGACACCTAGATCGGATATGAACTCCTTCATCCAGACTCCTTCGTTCGCTGCTTCCGAAGCAGCTATGTACTCCGCTTCACATGTAGATCCCGCTACGACGCTTTGTTTAGAACTGCACCAACTGACAGCTCCACCGTTTAAAGTAAACACGTATCCGGTTTGTGATTTAGAATCGTCCGGATCAGTGTCAAAGCTTGCATCAACGTAACCTCTTACGGTGAGCTCTTTGTCACCTCCATATACGAGAAACATATCCTTAGTCCTTTTCAGGTATTTCAGGATGTTCTTGACCGCTGTCCAGTGATCCACTCCTGGATTACTTTGGTACCTCCCTGCTAAACTTATAGCAAGGCACACATCAGGTCTGGTACACAGCATTGCATACATGATAGAGCCTATGGCTGAAGCATAGGGAACATCTTTCATTTTCTCTCTATCTTCTGCAGTGGTCGGGCATTGAGTCTGACTCAACTTCACACCTTGTAACACAGGCAAGAACCCTTTCTTTGCTTGATCCATTTTGAACTTCTTCAAAATCTTGTCAAGGTATGTGCTTTGTGAAAGTCCAATTAAGCGTCTTGATCTATCTCTATAGATCTTTATGCCTAATATGTAAGCAGCTTCCCCGAGGTCTTTCATCGAAAAACTTTTATTCAAGTATCCCTTTATGCTATCCAGAAATTCTATATCATTTCCAATCAGCAATATGTCATCCATATATAATATCAGAAATGCTACAGAGCTCCCACTCACTTTCTTATAAATACAGGCTTCTCCAAAAGTCTGTATAAAGCCAAATGCTTTGATCACACTATCAAAGCGTTTATTCCAACTCCGAGATGCTTGCACCAGTCCATAAATGGATCGCTGGAGTTTGCATACTTTGTTAGCTCCCTTTGGATCGACAAAACCTTCTGGTTGCATCATATACAACTCTTCTTGCAGAAATCCATTCAGGAATGCAGTTTTGACATCCATCTGCCATATTTCATAATCATAAAATGCGGCAATTGCTAACATGATTCTGACGGATTTAAGCATCGCTACGGGTGAGAAGGTCTCATCGTATTCAACCCCTTGAACTTGTCGAAAACCTTTTGCGACAAGTCGAGCTTTATAGACAGTAATATTACCATCAGCGTCAGTCTTTTTCTTGAAGATCCATTTATTGTCAATTGCTTGCCGATCATCGGGCAAGTCAACAAAAGTCCATACTTTGTTCTCATACATGGATCCCATCTCAGATTTCATGGCCTCAAGCCACTTTGCGGAATCTGGGCTCACCATCGCTTCTTCATAGTTCGTAGGTTCATCATGATCTAGTAGCATGACTTCCAGAATTGGATTACCGTACCACTCTGGTGCGGATCTCACTCTGGTTGATCTACGTGGTTCAGTAGTATCTTGTCCTGAAGTTTCATGATCATCATCATTAGCTTCCTCACTAATTGGTATAGGTGTCGCAGAAACAGTTTTCTGTGATGTACTATTTTCCAATAAGGGAGCAGGTACAGTTACCTCGTCAAGTTCTACTTTCCTCCCACTCACTTCTTTCGAGAGAAACTCCTTCTCTAGAAATGATCCATTCTTAGCAACGAATGTCTTGCCTTCGGATCTGTGATAGAAGGTATACCCAACAGTCTCCTTTGGGTATCCTATGAAGACACATTTCTCCGCTTTGGGTTCGAGCTTATCCGGTTGAAGCTTTTTCACATAAGCATCGCAGCCCCAAACTTTAAGAAACGACAACTTTGGTTTCTTGCCAAACCATAGTTCATAAGGCGTCATCTCAACGGATTTTGATGGTGCCCTATTTAACGTGAATGCGCCCGTCTCTAAAGCATAACCCCAAAACGATAGCGGTAAATCAGTAAGAGACATCATAGATCGCACCATATCTAGTAAAGTACGATTACGACGTTCGGACACACCATTACGCTGTGGTGTTCCGGGTGGCGTGAGTTGCGAAACTATTCCACAATTTTTCAAATGTATACCAAACTCGTAACTCAAATATTCTCCTCCACGATCAGATCGTAGAAACTTTATTTTCTTGTTACGATGATTTTCAACTTCACTCTGAAATTCCTTGAACTTTTCAAATGTTTCAGACTTATGTTTCATTAAGTAGATATACCCATATCTGCTTAAATCATCCGTGAAGGTGAGAAAATAACGGTATCCGCCACGAGCCTCAATATTCATTGGACCACATACATCGGTATGTATGATTTCCAATAAATCTGTTGCTTTCTCCATAGTACCGGAGAACGGTGTTTTAGTCATCTTGCCTATGAGGCACGGTTCGCAAGTACCAAGTGATTCATAATCAAGTGGTTCCAAAAGCCCATCAGTATGGAGTTTCTTCATGCACTTTACACCGATATGACCTAAACGGCAGTGCCACAAATAAGTTGCACTATCATTATCAACTCTACATCTTTTGGCTTCTACATTATGAATATGTGTATCACTACTATCGAGATTCAACAAGAATAGACCACTCTTCAAAGGTGCATGACCATAAAAGATATTACTCATATAAATAGAACAACCATTATTCTCTGATTTAAATGAATAACCATCTCGCATCAAACAAGATCCAGATATAATGTTCATGCTCAACGCTGGCACCAAATAACAATTATTTAGGTCTAATATTAATCCCGAAGGTAGATGTAGAGGTAGCATGCCGACCGCGATCACATCGACTTTGGAACCGTTTCCCACGCGCATCGTCACCTCGTCCTTTGCTAGCGTCCGCTTATTCCGTAGTCCCTGTTTCGAGTTGCAAATATTAGCAACAGAACCAGTATCAAATACCCAGGTGCTACTGTGAGCTCTAGTAAGGTACACATCAATAACATGTATATCTCATATACCTTTGTTCACCTTGCCATCCTTCTTATCCGCCAAATACTTGGGGCAGTTCCGCTTCCAGTGACCAGTCTGCTTGCAGTAGAAGCACTCAGTTTCAGGCTTAGGTCCAGACTTGGGTTTCTTCTCCTGAGCAGCAACTTGCTTGCTGTTCTTCTTGAAGTTCCCCTTCTTCTTCCCTTTGCCCTTTTTCTTGAAACTAGTGGTCTTGTTGACCATCAACACTTGATGCTCCTTCTTGATTTTACCTC
The DNA here is from genome assembly GCA_034509565.1 of Triticum monococcum. NCBI lineage: Eukaryota > Viridiplantae > Streptophyta > Magnoliopsida > Poales > Poaceae > Triticum > Triticum monococcum. The sequence goes on from CM067843.1 coordinate 486,858,567, forward strand.
CGCAGCTTTCAGCATTGCAAAGAGCTCGGGAATAGTCTTGTTCATCCCTTGCATATTATAGTTCATCACGAAGCTCTTGTAGCTTGGTGGCAGTGATTGGAGAATTCTGTCAATGACGCAATCATCTGGAAGATTAACTCCCATCTGAATCAAGTGATTATTATACCCAGACATTTTGAGTATATGCTCACTGACAGAACTGTTCTCCTCCATCTTGCAGCTATAGAACTTATTGGAGACTTCATATCTCTCAATTCGGGCATTTGCTTGAAATATTAACTTCAACTCCTGGAACATCTCATATGCTCCATGACGTTCAAAACGTCGTTGAAGTCCCGATTCTAAGCCGTAAAGCATGGCACACTGAACTATCGAGTAGTCATCAGCTTTGCTCTGCCAGACGTTCATAACATCTGGCGTTGCCCCAGCAGCAGGCCTGGCACCCAGCGGTGCTTCCAGGACGTAATTCTTGTGTGCAGCAATGAGGATAATCCTCAGGTTACGGACCCAGTCCGTGTAATTGCTACCATCATCTTTCAACTTTGCTTTCTCAAGGAACGCATTAAAATTCAACGGAACAACAGCACGAGCCATCTATCTACAATCAACATAAACAAGCAAGATACTATCAGGTACTAAGTTCATGATAAGTTTAAGTTCAGTTAATCAAATTACTTAGGAACTCCCACTTAGATAGACATCCCTCTAATCCTCTAAGTGATCACGTGATCCAAATCAACTAAACCATAACCGATCATCACGTGAGATGGAGTAGTTTTCAATGGTGAACATCGTCATGTTGATCATATCTACTATATGATTCACGCTCGACCTTTCGGTCTCTGTGTTCCGAGGCCATATCTGCATATGCTAGGCTCGTCAAGTTTAACCTGAGTATTCTGCGTGTGCAAAACTGGCTTGCACCCGTTGTAGATGGACGTAGAGCTTATCACACCCGATCATCACGTGGTGTCTGGGCACGGCGAACTTTGGCAACGGTGCATACTCAGGGAGAACACTTCTTGATAATTTAGTGAGAGATCATCTTATAATGCTACCGTCAATCAAAGCAAGATAAGATGCATAAAAGGATAAACATCACATGGAATCAATATAAGTGATATGATATGGCCATCACCATCTTGTGCTTGTGATCTCCATCTCCGAAGCACCGTCATGATCACCATCGTCACCGGCGCGACACCTTGATCTCCATCGTAGCATCGTTGTCGTCTCGCCAATCTTATGCTTCCACGACTATCACTACCGCTTAGTAATAAAGTAAAGCATTACATCGCGATTGCATTGCATACAATAAAGCGACAACCATATGGCTCCTGCCAGTTGCCGATAACTTGGTTACAAAACATGATCATCTCATACAATAAAATCAGCATCATGCCTTGACCATATCACATCACAACATGCCCTGCAAAAACAAGTTAGACGTCCTCTACTTTGTTGTTGCAAGTTTTACGTGGCTGCTACGGGCTTAAGTAAGAACTCATCTCACCTACGCATCAAAACCACAACGATAGTTCGTCAAATAGACTCCGTTTTAACCTTCTCAAGGACCGGGCGTAGCCACACTTGGTTCAACTAAAGTTGGAGAGACAGTCGCCCGCAAGCCATCTATGTGCAAAGCACGTCGAGGGAACCGGTCTCGCGTAAGCGTACGCATAAGGTTGGTTCGGGTCGTCTCGTCCAACAATACCGCCGAACCAAAGTATGACATGCTGGTAGGCAGTATGACTTGTATCGCCCACAACTCACTTGTGTTCTACTCGTGCAAATAACATCAAACCATAAAACCTAGGCTCGGATGCCACTGTTGGGGAACGTAGTAATTTCAAAAAAATTCCTACGCACACGCAAGATCATGGTGATGCATAGCAACGAGAGGGGAGAGTGTTGTCTACGTACCAACGCAGACCGACTGCGGAAGCGATCACACAACGTAGAGGAAGTAGTCGTACGTCTTCCCGATCCGACCGATCCAAGCACCGTTACTCCGGCACCTCCGAGTTCTTAGCACACGTTCAGCTCGATGACGATCCTCGGGCTCCGATCCAGCAAAGCGTCGAGGAAGAGTTCCGTCAGCATGACGGCGTGGTGACGATCTTGATGTACTACCGACGCAGGGCTTTGCCTAAGCACTACAACGGTATGATCGAGGTGGAATTTGGTGGCAGGGGGCACCGCACACGGCTAAGGAACGATCTCACGGATCAACTTGTGTGTCTAGAGGTGCCCCCTGCCCCCGTATATAAAGGTTTCAAGGGGAGGGGCTGGCCGGCCAAGGTGGGAGGCGCAGGAGGAGTCCTACTCCTACCGGGAGTAGGACTCCCCCCTCCAATCCTAGTCCAACTAGGTTTCCTCAAGTGGGAAAGAGAGAGGGGGTGGCCGGCCACCTTCCCTAGTCCTAATAGGACTAGGGGAAGGGGGGAGGTGCGCAGCCCATGGGGCAGCCCTTTCACCTTTCCACTAAGGCCCATGTTGGCCCATTTGGCTCCCGGGGGGTTCCGGTAACCCTCCCGGTAATCCGGTAAAATCCCGATTTCACCCGGAACACTTCCGATGTCCAAACATAGGCTTCCAATATATCAATCTTTATGTCTCAACCATTTCGAGACTCCTCGTCATGTCCGTGATCACATCCGGGACTCCGAACAACCTTCGGTACATCAAAATGCATAAACTCATAATAACTGTCATCGTAACGTTAAGCGTGCGGACCCTACGGTTCAAGAACGATGTAGACATGACCGAGACACGTCTCCGGTCAATAACCAATAGCGGGACCTGGATGCCCAGATTGGCTCCTACATATTCTACGGAGATCTTTATCGGTCAGACCGCATAACAATATACGTTGTTCCCTTTGTCATCGGTATGTTACTTGCCCGAGATTCGATCGTCGGTATCCAATACCTAGTTCAATCTCGTTACTGGCAAGTCTCTTTACTCGTTCCGTAATACATCATCTCACAACTAACATCTTAGTTATAATGCTTGCAAGGCTTATGTGATGTGTATTACCGAGAGGGCCTAGAGATACCTCTCCGACACTCGGAGTGACAAACCCTAATCTCGAAATACGCCAACCCAACATCTACCATTGGAGACACCTGTAGTACTCCTTTATAATCACCCAGTTACGTTGTGACGTTTGGTAGTACCCAAAGTGTTCCTCCGGTAAACGGGAGTTGCATAATCTCATAGTTATAGGAACATGTATAAGTCATGAAGAAAGCAATAGCAACATACTAAACGATCGGGTGCTAAGCTAATGGAATGGATCATGTCAATCAGATCATTCAACTAATGATGTGACCTCGTTAATCAAATAACAACTCTTTGTTCATGGTTAGGAAACATAACCATCTTTGATTAACGAGCTAGTCAAGTAGAGGCATACTAGTGACACTCTGTTTGTCTATGTATTCACACATGTATTATGTTTCCGGTTAATACAATTCTAGCATGAATAATAAACATTTATCATGATATAAGGAAATAAATAATAACTTTATTATTGCCTCTAGGGCATATTTCCTTCACCAATGCCTACGAATTTATCTTATATTGTTCTTGCTAAGTTACTACTGCTATCATCACTGTTACACTTGCTACAAAATTACTGCTATCACTGTTACCAATGATGAAGCTACGTACCTAGGGCAGGGTCATGGATCTGTCCAAGATACCCTCCCCAAGGACATCTCTAAAGGAGCCGGAAGCACTCGAAGAAAAATCATCATCCACTCGACCATCAAGCTATGTTCCACTCGACAGTCTCAAAGACACTCGTCCGTATGGACAATCACTCGACTACCAGAAGATCTAGAGCCACTCCACTCTGCAACTGTCGGGAATTAAGTCATAGCTTTAATGGTCATTATGTATCTTTATTGCAGGCGTTACCAGTACCGTCCCCATCTTTATGTACCTTAAACCCTTTGTAACTAAGGGCGGGAGGGGTCTGGCGAACTCTATATAAGCCACCCCCTCCTCTGGGAGAAGGGTTCGCACCCCCTGTAACATACACACATATAATCCAGTCGTCCGCCTCCGGGCTCTGAGACGTAGGGCTGTTACTTCCTCCGAGAAGGGCCTGAACTCGTAAAACTCGCGTGTGCAACTCCTCCATAGCTAAGATCTTGCCTCTACATTCCTACCCCCCATTCTACTGTCAGACTTAGAACCACGACAGTTGGCGCCCATCGTGGGGCCGATGTCTTAGCGACTTGTTGGAGAAGTTGTGATTTTTCCGATCCCCATCAACATGGTTTCAGGCGGAGGTTTGGCCAAGGGCCACGAGATCCATCTCGGTGCGCTCGTATTCATCGCCGACGACTCCGCTTGGCTCCAGGAAGTGCCACTCGACGTCGAGGCGCTCCCCGTCCGCGGGGCAACGCACTTTCGCGCATGCGTCCGTGGCGTCCTCCTATGGCAGCCGTCGACTCAGTATCGGTCGGCTCCCGTGCCGACCTCCCTCCTTGCAGCCCGCCGGGGCAAACGTTTCGGTCGGTCGAGGCTTCAGCGGTGGGTGAGGCATGCGGTGGCTCGCCAATCGAACACCCCCAGGTCGCGGTAATTGAGCCCGACTGAAAGGATCGATATGGACCTAGAGGAAGGGTGCATAGGTACAATTACAAATTTTAATTGTTACTAAGCAATTTTAGGCAATAATGCGGAAATGAAAGTGAGCCTAACAATTGCAAGTATGATACTAATGAGCTAAGCAAGATAAACAAGTGACACAAATATATATGAGTAAGCAAGCACAAGATGATATAAGTAAGTGCTAAGAGACAAGTAACCACAAGTAGAGAGTTAGGGTTAGGAATAACCGCAACTCCGAGAGACGAGGACGTATGCCGATGTTCACTTCCTTGGAGGGAAGCTACGTCACCGTTTAGAGAGGTGGATGTTACCACGAAGGCACACCAACGCCACGAAGGCTCACCCTATTCTCTCCTTGAGACAACACCACGAAGGCGTTTCTCAACCACTAGTGGTAGACCTTGGGGTGGTCTCCAAACCCTCACAAACTTTTCGGCGGAAATCACAATGGTCGATTTCACGCTGGAGCACTCCTACCGCCTAGGAGTCTCCAACCTCCAAGAGTAACAAGAAGCACCACAAAAACAAGGGGGAATCAACTTTCGCTTTGGTGAATGTGTAGATCGAGCACTTCTCCTTTGCTTCTCAAAAGATCAAGAGCTTTGGTTGGCTAAGGAGGGAGATCTCCAAGAAATCGAGGTCTGAAAATGGAGGTGAGAGAAATGGAGTCGTCACACAGATACATCTTCAACGTATCTATAATTTTTGATTGCTCCATGCTATATTATCTACTATTTTGGACTATATTGGGCTTTATTTTCCACTTTTATATTATTTTTGGGGCTAACCTATTAACCGGAGGCCCAGCACAAAATTGCTGTTTTTGCCTATTTCAGTGTTTTGGAGAAACATAATATCAAACGGAGTCCAAACGGAATGAAACCTTCGGGGACATGATTTTCTCATCAGATAAGACCCAGGAGACTTGGACCCTCCGTCAAGAAATCCACGAGGCGGTCACGAGGGTGGAGGGCACCCCCCTAGGGCACGCCCCCTGCCTCGTGGGCCCCTTGATGCTCCACCAACGTACTTCTTCCTCCTATATATACCTACGTACCCCCAAACGATTAGAGATGGAGCCAAAAACCTAATTCCACTGCCGCAACTTTCTGTATCCACGAGATCCCATCTTGGGGACTGTTTCGGAGCTCCGCCGGAGGGGGCATCGATCACGGAGGGCTTCTACATCATCATCCAAGCCCCTTCGATGAAGTGTGAGTAGTTTACCTGAGACCTACGGGTCCATAGTTAGTAGCTAGATGGCTTCTTCTCTCTTTTCGGATCTTAATACAATGTTCTCCCACTCTCTTGTGGAGATCTATTCGATGTAATCTTCTTTTTGCGGTGTGTTTGTTGAGACCGATGAATTGTGGGTTTATGATCAAGTATATCTATGAATAATATTTGAATCTTCTCTGAATTCTTTTATGTATGATTGGTTATCTTTGCAAGTCTCTTCGAATTATCAGTTTGGTTTGGCCTACTAGATTGGTTGTTCTTTCCATGGGAGACGTGCTTAGCTTTGGGTTCGATCTTGCGGTGTCCTTTCCCAGTGATAGAAGGGGCAGCAAGGCACATATTGTATTGTTGCCATCGAGGATAACAAGATGGGGTTTTTATCATATTGCATGAAACTATCCCTCTACATCATGTCATCTTGCTTAAAGCGCTACTCCGTTTTTAACTTAATACTCTAGATGCATGCTGGATAGCGGTCGATGAGTGGAGTAATAGTAGTAGATGCAGGCAGGAGTCGGTCTACTTGTCTCGGACGTGATGCCTATATACATGATCATACCTAGATATTCTCATAACTATGCTCAATTCTGTCAATTGCTCAACAGTAATTTGTTCACCCACCGTGGAATACTTATGCTCTTGAGAGAAGCCACTAGTGAAACCTATGGCCCCCGGGTCTCTTTCTCATCATATTAATCTCCATCACTTTATTATTGCTTTGCTTTTACTTTACCTTTTACTTTTCACTTTGCATCTCTATACCAAAAATACCAAAAATATTATTTATCATCTCTATCAGATCTCACTTTCGTAAGTGACCGTGAAGGGATTGACAACCCCTAAGCATGTTGGTTGCATTGAGCTATTGTTTTTGTGTAGGTACAAGGGACTTGAGCGTAGCCTCCTACTGGATTGATACCTTGGTTCTCAAAAACTGAGGGAAATACTTACGCTACTTTGCTGCATCATCCTCTCCTCTTCGGGGAAATCCAACGCAATGCTCAAGAGGTAGCACACACCCTTCGTGAGGAAGAAGAAGACTATTTATAGGTAGGGATGAAATCTGGCCGTTGGAGGCAGATTTTTGCGCAGCCCGGAAGTTCCGGCCAAGTTCTGGACAGGTTCCGGGCTACACAGAAGGTTTGCACCACTCAGTAGTACCCCGGAAGCTGCTGACACAGGGGACGGAAGTTCCGGTGCTCGGAAGTTCCGGCCACCCCAGAAGTTTCGGGTGACGGAAGTTTCGGGCAGGGTCCGGCGAGGTTCCGGGCTACACAGAGAGATCGCACGAAAAGTGTAGTTTCCCTGGGTACCCGGAATCTTCCCGGACCCCGCCCGGACATTCCGGTCCCCGGAAGTTCCGGCCTGAACAGAGACTTGGCACTAGGATTTTCAGATCAATGTGAGAAGGTAAGTTGATTCCCCGGATGTTTTTATGATGCACCCCTCTTAATAGTGTGGCTGCCCTAAGGACTCAAGAAATAAGAAAACTTTAAGGCACTCTTCTTTTCTTGAGCACACTGCTTTTCCTTGTTCCAATAAGAGAGGAAATAACCATCCATGCTGCACTTTTAGCTTAATCAGGGTTGTTAACACTAAGAGCATGTGGTTAGAAACACAAATGAAGTTGTCATCAATGTCAAAAACACTTTAGTGCAATATAGCACTTTCAATCTCCCCCTTTTTGACATAGATGACAACAATGCTTGAGAGGGTAAACTCATAAAGTATATACAGAATTAAGCAACTTTAATGACAGGAAGGTACTCCCCCACAACCCATGCCTTATTTTAAGATTGCATTTGAAATGAAATGACACGGTTAGAGGATTCTCCCCCTATCACTGTGCATACCCACACAATAATGATATATAGACATAGCACACTTTACTAACCTTTGTTCTTCATAGTGAGGGTACAGATATAGATATAATCATAGCCTGATAGATATCTCTTACAATATGAGCAAATAGAATATGCCATGTAACCTCCTTGCCATAAGTTTCTCACACACAGATAGATTAATTAACAGAACATAAATAGGTTCAAATAGCAAGCTCAGATCCAAATGGAGGCAAATAAAAGCAAAGGTTCAAGGATCAACAGCAACGGTAAATAGGCAGATAAACAAGGATAAACGATAAGCCCTATCAAGCACCACAACATCTCCCCCTGTTGTCACCTAGATGGCAAAAAGGAAAGATGGAGGAATCCACAAACAACCCCTAGGAGAGGGACGCAGAAGAGTCACCAGACGACTCTCCAGAAGATTCTGGGCCAGGAGGGCGGTGAGAAGAGGCTTCATCGCCGGCTTCAACATCAAACCGAGCAAACTGGGACTGGTGTTTCTCAAAAGGAGTCACATGAGACTCGGAGCCGTGAGCAATGTCCATACCAGATGCACGCATACCATCCTTAAGAGCCTTCATGCTCTCCTTCCTAGACTTGTGCTCCTCCCACTGCTTCTTATGCATATCTTGCTGAAGACAAAACATGTTCTTGAGAAGACGCCAAATTTTGTTGCTCTTCTTGGACCCGGAGTCACTGGGCTCCCCACGATGAAAAGTATGTGAGCGGGGACGAAGATCAAAGTGGTGTGGATTTCCAGCATGTAGCTCCTCTTCCTCCTCATCTTCACCCTCATGAGTAGTTGCCTTGCCCTTCTTAACAAGCAAGTTAACACTGGAGTGGCCAGTCAGACGCCGACCCGCAAGTGCATCAGGAGCAATCTCAGCAATCAAAGCAGTAATGTACGGAGCATAGATAGGAACCTTGTGGTTTACTACCACACTGTACATCTCATGCCACATAAAGTCCATCACATCAATGGGGCCCTGCTCGGAGTTATGACAAGTGTAGTGAAGAAGGTTGATGAGGTGGCCAAGAATCTTGTTCTTGTCACCCACCTTGACCGCAAGGATCTCTCGAAAGATACGGTGCATGATGTCATAGAAAGGCAGAAGATCACCAACAGATCCAACCTTTCCGGACGAAGGATACAAATCAGCCAAGTGAATAGCTTGGAAGACCCCTTTGTCGTGAATCTTGTAGCCACGGTCAGCAGTAATGTCAGTATACTCATAGCCCAGAAGACCGGCTAGCACGGAGAACGGAGCAGAGAACTTCTCATTACCACTCATCCAAGTAAGAGTGCGCTGCATATGTGTCCCAAAATGCACAGTGGCATAGAATTGAGCCACAAGAGGCAGAGACACATCATGTTGAAAGCGCATGAGTGGAAGGAGGTTGAGCTTCACACACATGTTCCGGATCCCCTCAAAGTAAGCATAGTTTGTTGGAGTCTTGTCAAAGTGAGCAATGTTGATACTCTTCTGAATGACACACTTGTTGACGAACTGAGGAAAAATCTCTTCATAGTTGCGTTGCTGGAAAAGTGTCCAAAACTTGGAATCAGCCACATGATCACGATCTTGATGATAGGGATTGACACGGCGCAGAGCAATCCACTCCGGTGCGGGCATTTCCTTCATGGTGACTGGCTCAGGAGGAGGAGGTTGTACATTTTGTGCTTTTGCCTTCTTGGAAGTGGTCTTCCGCTTCTTGGAGTGGGCGGGAGCAGTAGGAGGAGATGCACTGTCTTCAGCCTCAGCATCTTCCTCAGGATGGCAGTCAAACATGTTCTCATGCCCTAAAACAAGAGCCGTTGTCTTCTTGACCCTAGCTTTGGTTTTCCGTTCATACACCATGGATGAGTGAGCACGCGAACCGGACCCTCCTGCTAACAAAGATAGAGAATAGCATGGGTATAGAATAAGTACACAAGCCTCAAAAAAGGAAAATCAAAGAATCTCACTGGTCAAAATTTGACAGAACTCTGCTTAGGCCGGAAGTTCCGGGGTGGACGGAAGTTCCGGAAGCCGGAAGTTCCGGGGAGCCTAGAAGTCCTGGCCAACGGAAGTACCGGCCCAACCCGAACATGGAACCCTAGCGAGGCCGGAAGGTCCGGCCTGCCCAGAAGTTCCGGGCACCAGCATGGTCGCAGGGTTCCTTCCGAATCTCAGCAGGGGACTGACATGGATCGACCAATTTGAGAAAAATAAGTCATGGAGCACTGCAGATCTAAAGTGGATGCAGGGCTTGAGAATGTGAGGTTTGTGTTTATCCTAGAACCATAAGCGTAGCCTACAATCCCTAGGAATCTAGAGAGAGCAGAGAGAAGCTTAGGTTATCTTCCTCCATGGAGATAGTGGAGAGGACAGATCCCCTCCAAGCACAATGAAAGGGAAGAAGGGGCCGGAGGTTCCGGGGGCCGACAGCTCGCTTGGAAGTCGCCGATGGGTGAGGGGCGCCGCAGGGAGAGAGAGCAGTGGAACAGAGAAGAAGGGCAAAACAAAATAACCCCTTTGATATCCACTGCCCATAATATGTGCCCACTACCCGCGACGCCCGGAAGTTCCGGGAAAGGCCAGAAGTTCCGGGCCACACCAAGGAAGTTCTGGGATATCCAGAGAGATTACAGCCTCTCTGAACTCCTGAGAACTAGGGGGAGGGGGTCCGAAAGCTCCCAAGACACCACACACCACATCAACATTTACGTGGGGATGATTTGAAGCTTGTGCACTAGATAAATATCAAATGGTTTCGAGATGAGAGCGGCTTGAGTAGAACCTGAGCCAGGGGCAAAACACAAGAGCAACAACGAGAACCCGCAAATAGAGAGAAAAACACCAGACGAACACACAGAAAAAGAATTGTAGAAATGAAGAATAAGTCCATCCTCTGTAAGAGAGGGCAGTGGATGAGTCCACCATGTTCGAGTATGTGTGACTTGGTACTGCGAAGATTTTAACCTTGAGCCCAACATCACAACTCCATCATTTAAAGTACTAGGTCACAAAGTGAGAACATGGTAACTTTGAGAGTGTTTGCTTTATTTATGCATCATATAGGGTGAGATAACTCATGGGTTGAATGTCTCCCCCTAAATACATGCCTACATCTAGACACGACATTATGAAAATGCATGAATGGGTACTAGATTTCACATAATATTGTCAAGCTCAAAGATACCAAGTTCACACCTAAGTTGACAAAACCTTGCTTCATCCAATGGCTTGGTGAAAATATCTGCAAGTTGCATATCTGTGCCAACATGAGCAATGTCAATATCATCCTTCTCCACATGATCTCTCAAGAAGTGGTACCTAATGTCAATGTGCTTGGTGCGGGTATGATCTTTGGGGTTCTCAGCAATATTAATGGCACTTTCATTATCACATAGAAGAGGCACATGTCTATAGGTGATACCGTAATCCTTCAAAGTTTGCCTCATCCATAGTAACTGAGTTGCACAACTGGCGGTTGCAATATATTCAGCTTCGGTGGTGGAGAGGGCAACACAGTTTTGCTTCTTCGAGGACCAACTTACCAAGGAGCGTCCAAGAAATTGACATGCACCGGAAGTGGATTTATGATCCACTTTGTCTCCAGCCCAATCCGCATCCGTGTACCCAATGAGATCAAACTTAGCATCCTTGGGGTACCATAGACCAAAGTTTTGGGTGTGAACAAGGTATCTAAGAATATGCTTAACCGCCTTATGATGGCTTTCCCTAGGGGAAGCTTGAAATCTAGCACACATGCATACACTAAACATGATGTATGGTCTAGATGCACAAAGATAAAGCAATGAACCAATCATAGAGTGGTATTTAGATGGGTCGAAGGGGATACCGTTTGAGTCTTCAATGAGTACAATTTTGGTTGGCATGGGTGTCTTACATGGGCTAGCATCAGTCATGCCAAATTTTGCTAGGATATCCTTGAGGTATTTTTCTTGAGACAAGAAAATTCCTTCTTGAAATTGTTGAATTTGAAATCCAAGGAAGAACTTCAAATCCGCATTGAGGGACATTTCAAAATTCTTGGTCATTGATGCCGCAAACTTCTTGCATAAATGAATGTTAGGAGAACCAAAAATGATATCATCTACATAGATTTGGCATAAGATCAAATCACCTTTGTCCCTCTTAGTAAAAATAGCGGGATTGATCACCCCTCTCACAAAGCCATCATCGAGTAAAAACTTCTTAAGATGATCATACCAAGCACGAGGTGCTTGTTTGAGGCCATACAAAGCCTTATGAAGTTTATACACATAGTCTTTGTGATCGGGGTCAACGAACCCAGGTGGTTGTGATACATATACTTCTTCTTGTAGAGGGCCGTTAAGGAAGGCACTCTTCACATCCATTTGATGTAATGTAAAGCCATTGAAAGCAGCATAAGCAAGTAAGATGCGAATGGATTCAAGATGGGCAACGGGCGCAAAGGTCTCACCAAAGTCCAAACCTTCAACTTGTGAGTACCCTTGTGCCACAAACTTGCCTTGTTGCAGATGATTACACCATTCTCATCTTGCCTGTTCTTGAAAATCCACTTTGTTCCAATTATGTTGTGTTCCGTAGTTGGCCTCTTGACTAATGACCACACTTGATTGCGCTCAAAACTATTCAACTCTTCTTGCATAGCAATGAGCCAATCGTTGTCTATCAACGCATCTTGTACCTTGAGAGTCTCAACACTAGACACAAAAGAGAAGTGAGCACAAAAGTTTGTCAATTGTTTACGAGTGACTCTACCTTTCGATATGCCGGTGAGGATCTTATCAACATCAACACGATCGGCCACTCGAGGCATGATGGAGGTTAAGGTTTCACGAGGTTCAACTTCATGTCCATCATCCATGTCCTCAACATATGGATCATTAATGTGTGGTGGAAAATCTTCTTCTTCTTCTTGCATTTGTTGAGGTTCATTGTCAATGATTGCACCTTCTTGTACTTGCCCTTGAGGATGATCTTGTTCTTGATGACTATCATGAAGAGGAACTTGATCATCATCTTGTACTTGGACTATGGGCATTGGTTGAGTAATAGGGGCTTGTGGTGGTATGGGTGTTGAAGTTGTTTTATGATGTGTGAGGCTTTCATCTTCTTCTTCATCATTATGAGGTTCTTGTTCCATTGGAAGAAGTGCACCAACACCCATGGTCAAAATATCTTGAGATGAATCTTCTTCACCTACATCACTTAGATCAACTTGCTCCCCATGGGAGACATTAAACTCATCAAACACCACGTCACAAGTTTCTACAACACATCCATTGGATTTTTTGTAGGCTCTATAGGCGTGAGAGTTTGATCCATAGCCAACAAATATACCCTCGGTTGTTTTGGATTGAAATTTTCCTAACCGTTCCTTTTTGTTGAGGATGAAAAATTTGCACCCAAACACACGAAAGTACTTGACATTTGGCTTGTTCCCGGTTAGGAGCTCATATGGAGTCTTTTCCAATATTTTGCGGAGGAAGAGTCGATTTGATGCATGACATGCGGTGTTGACAGCCTCGGCCCAAAAACTGTGTGGAGACTTGTATTCATCCAACATGGACCTTGCCATCTCCATAAGTGTACGATTCTTCCTTTCTACAACACCATTTTGTTGAGGGGTGTAGGTGCGGAATATTGATGTTCAATCCCTTCATCACTAAGAAATCCTTCCAAGGTGTAATTCTTGAACTCGGAACCATTATCACTTCTTATTGCCATGATTTCTTTGTCAAACTTGCGTTGTGCTTGCTTGGAAAAATCAATGAAGGTGATCTTCGTCTCGTCTTTGGACTTGAGGAAAAACACCCATGTGTATCGTGAGTAATCATCCACAATGACAAGTCCATACTTTTTCCCACCAAGACTATCCCATGAAGGAGGCCCAAAAAGATCCACATGAAGGAGCTCCAAAGTCCTTGAAGTAGACACAATATTCTTGGGTGGGTGCTTTGATTGACGTTGCTTCCCGGCTATGCATGCACTACACACACGATCTTTCTCAAAAGAGACATTTGTTAGTCCAAGGATGTGATTTCCCTTTAAGAGGTCTTGGAGATTTCTCATGCCGACATGGGCTAGCCGGCGATGCCATAGCCATCCCTTGCCGGCCTTGGCCATTAGACAAGTTGCATGGAATGTGCTCTCTTTTGAGAAATCAACCGTGTAAAGGTTGCCATCCAACTCTCCAACAAAGGCCACTTTGAGAGTATCTCTCTTAAAGACTTTCACATCCGTTAGTCCAAATAGTGTATCATAACCAACATAAGCCAATTGGCGAACAGAAAGCAAATGATATTTAAGGGATTGGACAAGCATGACATTTGCAAGAGACATGTCATTTGTGATAGCCACCTTACCCAAACCGAGTACCTGTCCTTTTGATCCTCCACCAAACATAATGCTCGTAAATGGTTGAATATCTTCCATGAAGTCGTAGAGCAATTTGCTATCTCCGGTCATATGATTGGTACATCCACTATCAATCACCCATTTTACTCCACCGGAGAAGGCAACCTACACACAATTATTACTTGGTTAGAGGCACCCATTTTGCAATGGGACCTCTCAAGTTAGTCACAAGGGTCTTAGGGACCCAAATAGCATAAAACCGAAATGCATTTCGAGGACCAACAAACTTTGCATAAACTTCTCCATCCTTAGTCTTACGAAGAACATAGGATGGAGGCATGAACTCTTTTGGCTTGTTGACAGTGGGCATGTCCCTTGTGGCCTTCCCACAATCAACCTTACCTTTCTCCTTGTGCCCTTCTCGTACAAAAGTTTCTTTTAGAGGGGTGGTGCACTTTTGAGAGGATGTCTTCTTCTTGCTTGTGCTCGGGTCAAACCCGAGTCCCTCTTTGGCAAACACTTCATTGTGTTGGCTCAACACCTCATTGAGGTTCTTTTGCCCTTGAGCACATGTCATGAGCCCTTTCTCGATTTGAGCTTTGAGAAAGCGATTCTCCTCGAGAATAGATGCTAGATCACTACTAGAGTTAGTAGTACAAGCATCAACATTGATAATAGGAGAAGAGTAAGCCTTGGCTAGAGTTTCAAGATAAGTAAGCTTGAGTGTCTCTAAACTCTTTGTAAGAAGGGTGAGCTCTTCTTCCTTGGCCTTGAGGGACACAGATAGAAGCTCACAATCCTTAGAGAGAGAAGCATTAGACTTTACAAGCTTACTTTTATCATTCATCAACTCTTCGCAAGAGTCGATAGCCTTTTTCAAGGAGGCAAGATCTCTAGTATGAACATCAATGTTTGCACCAATTTTTAAGCATAGTTCATCATTGCGTGCTTCCTCATATTGGACTTTCCGCTCAAGGACTTCATATTTTTCCTTTTCCTCAGTGACGAGGGTTTTGAGTTCCTTGATGGAAATGGTGTGCTTACTCACCATCTCCATAAGCATACGAAGCATAGTGAGCTTCTTTCCTTTAAGGGAGCACATGAACTTATTTAGTTTAGCAAGCATAGGATCATTTATATCATCATCCTCATAACTATCCTCCGCACCAAGATACTCATCACTAAGAGTAGGAGGAGCGAAAAGAGGAGGGTTTGATCATGGGGTTACCTTGACCTTGTCAGGAGAGTGTTGGTCCTCTCCATCTTCTACCACGGCCTTCGCCATGAGACACTTGTGAGCGTTGCCTTTGTAATCCTTCATGTAGTTGTAGGTGACAACTTCACCACTCTTGTTGACTAGCCTCAATGTGTTTTGAGAATCTTGAGCAACTCCGGCAACACCACTAACATCATCCGGATCGGATTCTTCTTGAGCAACCATTGCTTTCCCATCTCTCTTCTTGAGCTTGGAGTTCAAAGGATTTGGCAACTTCTTCTTGGGAAAGATCTTGGGAAACCTTGGTTTGTCTTCTCTCTTCTCATAAGGGCACTCGTTTGAGAAGTGGTTGGTTTCTTCACAGTTGTAGCACTTATTCTTTTGAAATATTCCCTTGAATTTTCCTGCGCTAAACTTCTTGACAAAGAGAGCCATGTCTTCATATGAAGGGCCCTCATCGGATTCAACCTCAACACCATATTCATCATCATCTTCTTCTTCTTCACTTTGCTCATCTTCACATACATGCTTAGCCTTCAATGCAAGATTGATCTTTGATGGTGGAGTACCATGCATGGCAAGATGTTTTGTAGCATTTTCCTTTGACTCTTCAAATAGTTGGAAAGTGGATATGATGTCATCTGTAGTCATTTCCTTGAAGGCATGGTGTTGTCTTATGTCCCATACCATTTGATGGTGATATGGAGAGAGCATGGAGCAACTTGTCCACAAGGAATCGCTTAGTCATGTTGAATCCATCTTGTGTCTTGTCACACTCACATGACTCAATATCCACGGTGAGAGTCATGAGGCGCTCAAGGAGTTGATTGGGAGTTTCACCTTTCTCCATACAAAAGTTTTGCAATTGCCCCTTGGCAATTTCATATTGAGCACTCCGGAGGGTGGAGGTACCGGTCTTGGATCTTATAATACTTTCCCATAGTTCCTTGGCACTTGTGATGGTATGAAAGGTCTCATTTGCTTTTCAACCATACCTCTCCTTATACACATGGTTGCAGTGTCATTGAGATTCTTGTCATAAATTTCTCTTGGTGTAGGATTCTTTGGATCAACCACATGGTAACCATACTCCAAGATCTCCAGCATCTCATCATTTCCAAATCGAAGATGATCCTGCATAGCAACTCTCCACAAGGCAAAATCAGAAGTGGCATCAAGTAAAGGAGGTTTGCCTTGAGGGTTATATTTCGGTTTCTCAACTTGGGGTCTTGCATAAAGCCAAGGAACACTGGAGTGTTCATTGCTAGGAGGTTGTTGACCAAGTGACGGAGTAGGCACAGTTGGCCTCGAAGCCGCACCACCCGAAAGTGGTGCAAACACCGTGGACAACGTGGCTATCCTTATTTGGACCAAGGCCTCAAGAGAAGCATCATGCTCATCCTTTTGCTTAGCAAGGGCCCGTTCTAGATCCTCAGAAGTAAAGGTCTTTACTTTAGAAGAAGCCTCGCCTTTATCCTTCAGATCTACAACAAGGGGAGTCCCATCGGGGTTCATCTCACTCTAGGGTGGTTAAGCCACAAGAATAGAGCACGAGGCTCTGATACCAATTGAAAGGATCGAGATAGACCTAGAGGGGGGGGTGAATAGGTACAATTACAAATTTAATTGTTACTAAGCAATTTTAGGCAATAATGCGGAAAATGAAAGTGAGCCTAACAATTGCAAGTATGATACTTGTCGTGGGTTTGTCACGGCAGATGTCCTTGGGAAAGGACTTAGTCGTGGAGCCATCGCAACGGGTTAGCTTAAAGGGGTTAAACCGGACAAGGGGACACATGGCGTTTTATACTAGTTCGGCCCCTTCGATGAAGGTAAAAGCCTACATCTAGTTGTGATTGGTATTGTTTGAGTTTCTAAGGCCAGGGAGCGAATCCGCGTTGTCTGCCTCTCAAATCGTTGTCTGTCCCTCAACCGCTGCCAGGTCGTCCCTTTATATACACAGGTTGACGCCCGTCGGTTTACAGAGTCCCGAAGCCGGATCATAAACGTGTCCGGTTCGGTCTCTACACTTCCTATCTTACAAAGCAAGTTACATAATTAATCCGGTTTGCATCTACAGGCCTTAAATCGCCTCTGGGCCTTGGGCCTTCGTAAAGCGTCGTCATACTTACGTCTTCATGGGCTTCCAATCTTCATGAAGCTAATCCGGCTACTCCTGGCTGGTTTACATCTAGTAGTAATATCCCCAACAATACTAATGAGCTAAGCAAGATAAACAAGTGACACAAATATATATGAGTAAGCAAGCACAAGATGATATAAGTAAGTGCTAAGAGACAAGTAACCACAAGTAGAGAGTTAGGGTTAGGAATAACCGCAACTCCGAGAGACGAGGATGTATGCCGATGTTCACTTCCTTGGAGGGAAGCTACGTCACCGTTTAGAGAGGTGGATGTTACCACGAAGGCACACCAACGCCACGAAGGCTAACCCTATTCTCTCCTTGAGAAAACACCACGAAGGCGTTTCTCAACCACTAGTGGTAGACCTTGGGGTGGTCTCCAAACCCTCACAAACTTTCCGGGGGAAATCACATTGGTCGATTTCTCGCCGGAGCACTCCTACCGCCTAGGAGTCTCCAACCTCCAAGAGTAACAAGAAGCACCACAAAAAACAAGGGGGAATCAACTTTCGCTTTGGTGAATGTGTAGATCGAGCACTTCTCCTTTGCTTCTCAAAAGATCAAGAGTTTTGGTTGCCTAAGGAGGGAGATCTCCAAGAAATCGAGGTCTGAAAATGGAGGTGAGAGAAATGGAGTCGTCACACCCTTCGTGAGGAAGAAGAAGACTATTTATAGGTAGGGATGAAATCTGGCCGTTGGAGGCAGATTTCTATGCAGCCCGGAAGTTCTGGCTACAAACGGAAGTTCCGGACCCTGGAAGTTCCGGACAGGTTCCGGGCTACACAGAAGGTTTGCACCACTCAGTAGTACCCCGGAAGCTGCTGACACAGGACGGAAGTTCCGGTGCCCGGAAGTTCCGGGTGACGAAAGTTCCGGCCAGGGTCCAGCGAGGTTCCGGGCTACACAGAGAGATCGCACGAAAAGTGCAGTTTCTCTAGGTACCCCGGAAGCTTCCCGGACCCCGCCCGGACATTCCGGTCCCCAGAAGTTCCGGCCGTCCCCGGAAGTTCCGGCCTGAACAGAGACTTGGCACTAGGATTTCCAGATCAATGTGAGAAGGTAAGTTGATTCCCCGGATGTTTTTATGATGCACCCCCTCTTAATAGTGCGGCTTCCCTAAGGACTCAAGAAATAAGAAAACTTTAAGGTACTCTTCTTTTCTTGAGCGCATCGCTTTTCCTTGTTCCAATAAGAGAGGAAATAACCATCCATGCTTCACTTTTAGCTTAATCAGGGCTGTTAACACTTAGAGCATGTGGTTAGAAACACAAATGAAGTTGTCATCAATGTCAAAAACACTTTAGTGCAATATTGCACTTTCACCGACGAAACTCTCTACGGCCTGTTCGACTGGCTCCATAGAGACTGCATCCGAGTGCGACAGCAGCGACCCCGCGGCAGAAGTTTTGATGGTCATTGGACCATGTAGTCCTCCTGGCTTCACCCGCGAGGACGGAGGCAATGGTGACGGTGATCCGTCGCGTGTCCACGAAGAGTACCGACCCGAACCTCTTTCTTCGCAGAGGAGGGAGGAACTTCGCCGCCGGAACATGGATGCACTTCACACTCCCATCATTGGAGAAACCCCTGAGGCTTGGGCCTTGGAGGAGGCGCGCCTGGCCAACTTGGCTGAGTGCACTCGACTGGAAAACCTCCAACGCGCACTCAACGAGCATGCTCGGCAGCGTGCTCCTGAGTCCAGTCGACGTCAACTTTTTCCACCTCCGACTCAGGTATACCAAACTCCAATCCAGAATCTCGCAGCTGCGGCCCGAATAGCGGAGTCAATTCAACCTTCCCAGTCAGAAGCTGGTCGAGGTTTGATACAAATTCGGGCCTTACTCCGAGCCGCGGGAGAGCAGAATACAGTAGTATCTCAGTCGCGGAATAGGATTCATAGCAGATCCATTGTTCCAGACATAGTCCAGTCGGCTCACAGCCCAAGATCGCCGACCGACGAGATCAATACAGAAACCGTGAGCAGTATGATCACTAACTCGATCACGATGATCGTCGTCGAGTGCCCACGCCTCCCCCAAGAAGTGGATCGTGCGTGCCTCGGCAGCAGGATGACAGACGCCCTCATAGTGGTGGGCGAAGGATTTCAGTCGACCCCAGGGAACCGGGCTTTGATGTGAGATCTATTCTCGTTCAGGGTCTGGTCGACAGAAACAGAGCTCACAGAGAAGGCCTCGACAGAGATTTTCCAACCAGCAGCAGAGTGCATGTCTCAGGCCCAGAGTGCTTCAGCAGAGCCATCAGGGCTGCGGTGATTCCTCCCAACTTTAGGTTGGCGACTGGAGTCAGTAAGTTCACTGGTGAGTCCAAGCCTGACACTTGGCTTGAGGATTACCGAGTGGCTGTACAGATCGGTGGCGGCAACGATGAAGTGGCCATGAAGCACCTTCCTTTGATGCTGGAGGGCTCGGCCAGGGCGTGGCTAAATCAGTTAGCTCCTGGTAGTATTTATACTTGGGAAGATCTTGCTCGAGTATTTGTCAGAACATTTGAAGGTACTTGCAAGCGGCCAGCAGGGTTGACAGAATTACAGTGTTGCGTTCAGAAACCGAATGAAACTTTGAGGGATTATATCCAGAGATGGATCACGTTGCACCATACAGTGGAGAATGTGTCAGATCACCAAGCAATTTGTGCCTTCAAATAAGGCGTTAAGTATCGGGAGTTGAATCTGAAATTCGGTCGGACAGGAGATATGACTCTGACTCGGATGATGGAGATAGCCACCAAGTATGCCAATGGTGAAGAAGAAGACCGACTCCGGAGTGGCAAGCACAAAGCAGTCACCCACGAAACTGGAGGAGGGAACTCTAGTCAGAAGCAGAAGCGCAAAGCCGAGCCAGCTGCTCCTGGAGACGCCTTGGCCGTAACTCAAGGGAAGTTCAAGGGGAAACCCAAAGGACTGTGGAACCCCAAGAAAGTAAAAGATCAAGATGGAAATGATGTGCTGGATTTACCATGCCACATTCACACCAAGAAAGATGAAGAGGGTAATTTCATTTACCCAAAGCATACCACTCGACAGTGTCGACTCCTAATCCAGCAATTCCGAGAGAAACAACCCAAGGAAAAGGAGAAGGAAACAGACAAAGTTGAGGATGGGGAAGAAGACGATGGTGGTTACCCCCACGTCAATTCCACTCTGATGATTTTCGCTGATGTGGAGAGTAAGAGTCGACTGAAAGTCATCAACAGAGAAGTGAACATGGTCGCTCCGGTGACACCCAGTTATTTGAAGTGGTCCCAGACTGCCATCACATTCGACCAGTCCGATCACCCAGCGCACATAGCCACCCCTGGGAGGCAAGCGATGGTGGTCGACCCAGTAGTCGAAGGCACTCGATTGACTAAGGTTCTGATGGATGGTGGCAGTGGCTTGAATATACTGTATGCAGAGACATTGAAAGGAATGGGCATTCCGATGTCCAAACTCAGTGAAAGCAATATGAGTTTCCATGGAGTCATTCCTGGCAAGAAGGCTGCATCACTTGGCCAGATCGCCCTTGATGTAGTGTTCGGTGATTCCAAGAATTACCGCAAAGAAAAGTTGACATTTGAAGTTGTAGATTTCCAGAGTGCTTATCATGCTATTTTGGGCAGGCCAGCTTATGCACATTTTATGACTCGACCATGTTACGTGTACCTCAAATTGAAGATGCCTGGTCCCAAAGGGGTGATCACTATCACCGGCAACTGAAAGAAGGCAGAAGAGTGCTTCTAGAAAGGCTCGAAGATCGCCGATGCACAGATGGAAGTAGTGGAATTGTAGGAGTATCAAAAAAATGCAGACCCGAGTGATTTGTTGCGAGCTAAGAAGCCTGCCACGGATTCAGCATTGCAGTCGTCTGGTGAAACAAAGTCGATTCACATTCACCCGAAGGATCCCAATGCTGCTCCGACCCACATTTCAACAACACTCGACTCCAAATAGGAAGAAGCGCTCATCCAGTTCCTCCGTGAGAACTGGGACATCTTTGCATGGAAACCTTCTGACATGCCAGGTGTTCCCAGGGGACTGGCCGAGCATCGTTTGCGAGTCGACCCAAAGGTGAAACCGGTCAAAGAACACCTTCGACGATCTGCCGTACAGAAGAGGAAGGCAATCGGTGAAGAAGTGGCTCGGCTTCTGGCAGCTGAGTTTATCCGAGAGATTTACCACTCTGAGTGGTTAGCTAATGTTGTCATGGTCCCAAAGAAGGACGACTCACTTTGCATGTGCATAGACTTAAAACATATCAACCAGGCCTGCCCGAAAGATCACTTTCCTCTCCCTCACATCGACCAAATAGTCGACTCGACTGCGGGGTGTGAGCATTTGTCCTTTTGGACGCTTATTCCGGGTATCACCAGATCCGTCTGTACGGACCCGATGAGATAAAAACAGCTTTCATCACCCCATTTGGGTGCTTCTGTTATGTCACTATGCCATTCGGTTTGAAGAACGCTGGAGCCACATTCATGCGGATGATTCAGAAGTGCTTGCTCACTCAGATCAGTCGGAATGAGGAAGCATACATGGATGACATTGTGGTCAAGTCACGTAAAGGTTCCGACCTACTGGCCGACCTTGCTGAAACCTTTGCCAACCTCAGAAGGTATGATATCAAGCTTAATCCATCAAAGTGCACGTTTGGAGTTCCAGGTGGAAAATTACTCGTTTTTTCATTTCCAAACGGGGGATCGACGCTAACCCAGAGAAAGTGGGTGCCATACTCCGGATGAAACGCCCTGTGCGTGTGCATGATGTCCAGAAGCTTACTGGTTGTTTGGCCGCCCTAAGTCGATTCATTTCTCGCCTCGGTGAAAAGGCACTGCCTCTTTACCGACTGATGCAGAAGTCAGATAAGTTCGAATGGACTCTTGAAGCCGACGCAGCATTCGCAGAGCTCAAAGCCCTGCTTTCCACCCAGCCGGTGCTTGCTGCTCCAATCAGCAAAGAGCCTTTAATGCTTTACATTGCAGCCACTGGACAAGTCGTCAGTACAGTACTTACAGTCGAACGGGAAGAAGAAGGAAAAGCTTACAAAGTTCAGCGCCCAGTATACTATGTCTCTGAAGTTTTGACTCCATCAAAGCAAAGATATCCACATTATCAGAAGCTTGTTTATGGGATTTATATGACCACAAAGAAGGTTGCACATTACTTCTCTGATCACTCCATTACAGTGGTCAGCGACGCTCCGTTATCAGATATTCTAAACAATAGAGATGCAACTGGCCGAGTGGCAAAGTGGGCGAGTGAACTCCTTCCCTTAGATATCAAGTTCGAGGCAAAGAAAGCTATCAAGTCCCAAGCAATAGCAGATTTCCTTGCCGAGTGGATTGAACAACAACTGCCGGCCCAAGTTCACTCGGAGCACTGGACCATGTTCTTTGATGGTTCCAAGATGCTAAATGGTTCCGGTGCTGGGGTGGTACTGGTATCCCCTTGAGGAGACAAGCTCAGATATGTCCTCCAAATTCACTTTGATTCCTCCAATAACGAAGCAGAATATGAAACACTCTTGTATGGGTTGCGTATGGCCATTTCACTCATCGTCCGTCGCCTCATGGTCTACGGCGACTCAGATTTGGTAGTCAATCAAGTGATGAAGGAGTGGGACATCAGAAGCCCAGCCATGAATGGTTACTGCAACACGGTGAGGAAGTTGGAAAAGAAGTTTGAGGGGTTAGAGCTCCATCATGTACCCCGGCTGAAAAATCAAGCAGCGGATGATTTAGCAAAGATAGGCTCCAAGAGAGAAGCTATTCCCAGCAACATGTTCCTGGAGCACATTCATGCACCTTCAGTTCAAGAAGATCCCTTCGCTGAAGAGCCCCCGCAACCTAGGAGTGCCACAGATCCGATTGAAGTCGAGGTCCCAGTCGTGGTCGACTTAATCATGGAGGTGTTGGTCATTACTCCCGACTGGACAGTGCCATACATTGCATATATCCTTAGGAAAGAGCTCCTAGAGGATGAAGAAGAGGCTCGACAGATCGTCTGTCGATCCAAGGCCTTTACTGTAATAAGAGGTCAACTATTCAGAGAAAGTGCAACTGGGGTCAGCCAGAAATGCATAACACTAGAAGAAGGTCGAGTGATCCTCCATGACATCCATTCGGGGACCTGTGGTCACCATGCATCCTCTCGGACCATTGTGGCTAAAGCATACCGAGCTGGATTTTATTGGCCACGAGCAAATGAAATGGCGAAAGATATAGTCGACAGATGTGAAGACTGCCAGTTCTACTCCAATATGTCTCACAAACCTGCATCAGCCCTGAAGACCATCCCACTCGTCTGGCCCTTTGCTGTTTGGGGATTAGACATGGTTGGTCTACTGAGGACTGGTAGGAGCGGCTTCACTCATGTGCTTGTAGCAGTCGACAAGTTTACCAAATGGATCGAAGCCAAACCTATTAAGAATCTTGAAGCTAGTACTGTTGTCAGCTTCATTAGAGAGTTGATTTTCAGATATGGGGTTTTGCACAGCATCATCACTGACAACGGATCGAACTTCGATTCTGATGACTTCAGAACCTTCTGCGCTTCACAAGGCACACGAGTCGACTATGCTTCAGTCGCCCATCCCCAGTCGAATGGACAAGCAGAAAGAGCAAATGGCCTGATTCTAAAAGGACTGAAACCCCGACTGATGCGAGATCTCAAGCACGCAGTGGGCGCCTGGGTTGATGAACTTCCATCAGTTCTCTGGGGATTGAGGACAACTCCTAATCGGTCGACTGGCCGAACTCCATTCTTCTTGGTCTATGGGGTTGAAGCTGTTCTACCGAGTGACTTGCTTCATAATGCACCACGAGTTGAGCTCTTCTCTGAAGATGAAGCAGAGCAAGCTCGGCAAGATGCAGTCGACCTCCCAGAGGGGGAAAGAGAGATGGCCTTGATCCGGTCCACCATTTATCAACAAGACTTGCGTCGATTCCACTCTAGACACGTGAAGGGTCGAGCCTTTCAAGAGGGAGACTTGGTTCTTCGAGTGGATCAGCAGAAACCACACAAGCTCACCCCAGCTTGGGAAGGTCCCTTCATTGTCACCAGAGTGCTCCACAATGGAGCATACCACCTTTACAGTGTCGAGCATAAGAAGGACGAGCCACGGGCTTGGAACGCGGAGCTGCTCCGCCCCTTTTATACTTAAGCACTCGTTCGAATAAAATGTAATAAGAAATACCTTTGTAATTTGTTTATCAAAGACAAGAGCTTTACAGTCCTCTGGCACGATTGTTGCTGCTTTTGCTTACGTCTGAAAACCCCCAGTGGGTGACTTAGCTGCAAATCCGTTTTGCCTAAGTTCGAAAGAAAATCCTATCGAGTGGCGAGCAAGCCTCTCACTCAGGAGCTTAGCTGCGAACCCGTTTCACCTAAGTTTTCAAAATCCTACCGAGTGGTGAGCAAGCCTCCCACTCGGGGGCTTAGCTGCAGTCCAGTACTCACCTAAGTTTGTAAAATCCTACCGAGTGGTGAGCCAGCCTCCCACTCGGGGGCTTAGTTGTAGTCCAGTACTCGCCTAAGTTTAAAAAAAATCCTACCGAGTGGTGAGCCAGCCTCCCACTCGGGGGCTTAGCTGCAGTCTAGTACTCGCCTAAGTTTAAAAAATCCTATCGAGTGGTGAGCAATCCTCCCACTCGGGGGCTTAGCTGCAGTCTAGTACTCGCCTAAGTACAAAAAATCCTATCGAGTGGTAAGCAACCCTCCCACTTGGGGGCTTAGCTGCAGTCCAGTACTCGCCTAAGTTTTTTTTAAAAATCCTACCAAGTGGTGAGCAACCCTCCCACTCAGGGGCTTAGCTGCAGTCCAGTACTCGCCTAAGTACAAAAATCCTACCGAGTGGTGGGCAACTGTGACGCCCCCAATTTGACCGTACACTAATCATACACGCTAATGTGTATGATCAAGATCAAGAACTCACGGGAAGATATCACAACACAACTCTAGACACAAATGAAAATAATACAAGCTTTATATTACAAGCTAGGGGCCTCGAGGGCTCGAATACATAAGCTCGAATACACAAGAGTCAGCAGAAGCAACAATATCTAAGTACAGACATAAGTTAGACAAGTTTGCCTAAAGAAGGCTAGCACAAAAACAACATCGATCGAAAAGGCAAGGCCTCCTGCCTGGGAGCCTCCTAACTACTCCAAGTCGTCAGCGGACGTCACGTAGTAGTAGGCATCCTCCGGGTAGTAGTAGTCATCAGTGGTGTCGTCTGACTCCTGGGCTCCGTCATCTGGGCGCAACAATCGGGTATGGGGGAAAAGAAGTAGCAAAGCAACCGTGAGTACTCATCCAAAGTACTCGCAAGACTTACATCAGATCTAAACTAAGTATAAATCTGTATCAAAGGAATGTGTTGTATCTGTGGACTAAACTGCAGAATGCCAGAAGGGAAGGGGAAAGCCTAGCCTATCGAAGACTAGCATCTTCTGGAAACCACCATCTTGCAGCAACAGGAAGGAGTAGAGTAGCATAAAGTAAAGTAGTGAAGTGTTATCAACCTCGGACAGAGATCCTTTCTCGACTACCTGCGAGAAAGCAATCCCAGAGCCATACTATCCAAGTGTCATCACAAACCAAATCTCATCACCATCCAGTTCTCATCACAAGTATCCAGTTCTAGTTGTATCGATCGCGATACAACTCCAAGTGTCTGTTACCGTAGGAAAGGCTATCGATAGATGTTTTCTTCCCTGCAGGGGTGCACCAACTTATCCACCACGCTCGATTAACTCCGGCCGGACACACTTGCCTGGGTCATGCCTGGCCTCGGCCAAACAATACGCCGCAACCCGACCTAGGCTTAATAGAGAGGCCAGCATGCCGAACTAAACATATGCCCCCAGGGGTCATGGGCCATCGCCCCGGGAACTCATGCACGTTGCATGGGCGGCCGGTGAGCAGACCTAGCTACCTCCTTCAATAAGGTAGGAGCTTACGCAGTCCAACCCGGCGCGCACCGCTTAGTCGCTGACGTCTATTAAGCTTTGGCTGATGCATACGACGCAGAACGCCCATACTATGCCCACGTGATGGTTAATGCTATCAGGCCAGAGGCCCCTCGGATCAAATATCCAAATCATAGTGGATTAGGAACGCGCGGTAACAAGCAGAGACTCACGAAAGATGTGACCCCGTTGCCCCGTCCCGAGTACTTGCGGCAAGGGCTAAGAATGCCCGGCAATGCCTTGTAAGTATCTCGCGGGCACCTTCTAGGTCAACCCGACTCCACATCACTCGCAATTAAGCTCACGCGGGTACCGCTCAGGGCCGAGCCATCTTCAATAACATGGCTTAGTGCAAATTCATAGTAACCATAGTAACTGTGTGTCTAACACCAAGGGGAAAACCCAAGGAATCACCCCCGGTGAATTCCACTCGATGCTGTCATCAAGGTGAACGTAAGAGGTTCCACCCTCGAGGTTCACATTTGATGGGTTGCACGACAAAGCCGTAACGGAAGTGGTTAAGGAGGAAATCACCCTCGATGACCACGACCGGATAGCTACACTACAGAGGTCTCATCAGGAGTGATGTAAGAGGTTCCACCCTCAGCACTCGATGGTAACTCTACAGAGTCATACAACTAAGGGGGGTGATGTGCGGTGTCGGGGCATGGACGTCGATCACGTTGATCGAGTCATCGAACATAAAGCGGGGCAACTGGGACAAGGTGGGGGTCACTGATGGATCACTAACCAACCTATACTAAGCAGT
This sequence comes from Triticum monococcum, assembly GCA_034509565.1. Classification (NCBI taxonomy): domain Eukaryota; kingdom Viridiplantae; phylum Streptophyta; class Magnoliopsida; order Poales; family Poaceae; genus Triticum; species Triticum monococcum. The sequence goes on from CM067843.1 coordinate 486,885,727, forward strand.
TTAAGACAAGCAGGTAAGGTATGAAAGCAGGTAACAACAACAGGCTATGCATCAGAGTAGGATCATACAGAAAGCAGTAGCAGTTCTAATGCAAGCATGAAGGGAAAGAAATGGGCGATATCGGAATGCTCAAGGGGGGGTTTGCTTGCCTGGTTGCTCAAACAAGAAGAAGAGGTCATCGGTGACATAGTCGATCACAGCGGCATCATCGGTCTCGGGGTCTACCAGAGAGAAGAGGGGGAAGAAATAGTAAATACAGAGCAAGCAAGTGCATAACAGGACAACAGGCAGAGCTAGACGTGTTCTAACGCGGTGCTACACGATACCGGCGAAGTGAGAAGTCAACCGGGAATGTTTTCCCGGTTCCGGACCTATGTCAGACAGAGGACCGGAGGGGGGAATGTTCCATGTTTAGCATGCTAGGGGCATGTGACAGATGAACGGACCACGTATTCGGATTCGTGGGATTTTTCTGAGCAACTTTCATATAGAAAACATTCTCATCGGAGTTACGGTTTATTTTCTATGAATTTTTAAAGATTAAACAATTTTCTGGAATTACTTAAGTTAACAGAAAAGGAATATGACGTCAGCATGGCGTATGAGTGATGTCAGCAGCCAACAGTTCGGTTGACTGGTCAAACTGACATGGGGGACCCACCTGTCATAGACAGTGGGTTAAACAGGGTAGCAAACTAATCTAAATTTAGTTAGTAAAACTACTAGGCCCACCTATCAGTGTCTAATTTAGGTTAACTAAACTAATTTAATTAATTCCTGTTAATTAGGGGGGAGGGCCCCACTGGTCAGTGGCTGGGGTTGCCCAGTCAGCAGGGTTGATTGGTCAACCCAGTCAACTAGGGTCCCTGGGCCCCACTGGCAGTGACACAAAGGCAGGGCCCACTGCGCCACGTCGGCGTCGGCGCCGGAGACAACTCCGGCGACCAAAAACGCAGCGGAGGGCACGGCCGTGCGTCGGGATTCGCCGTCCGACGGCCAAAATGGCCACGGGCGGGCACGTTCGAACGAGGAGAAGATGCCGCGTCCAACCGGAGTGGTTACAAGGCCGGAGCTGGACGGGGGTGACAGCGGCGAGCACCGCAGCGGACGCCGGACTTCGGGCGTCGTCGGATGCGGCACTGCATGGCACAGGAAGGCGCGCTAGGGGTCTCGTTGGACTCGCACGAGCTCCAGGAGCTCGTCTACGAGCTCGGACGCGAGCTCGGGCTACGGTGGTCACGGCGGCGAGCTCGTCTACGGCGACGAGTACGACCATGATGTGGTCGGTGGCTACGAGCGTAGGGATGAGCAGGGAGTGAGGGGAGAAGGAGAGGAGCTCACAGCACTCTTGCAGATGTGCAAAGCGGGCTCGGGGGAGAGCTCGCTGGAGCGAATCGACGGCGTGGTCGTGCGGTGGCCGTAGATGAGGAAGATGAAGAAAGTGACGACGGTGGCGCTCCCGGTCCCGATCCAGTGTAGAGGAAGAAGAGGCGGACCACGACGGAGCTCCCAGACTTGTCGGAGCAGCGGACGGGCGACGGTGGCCGCGGGCTTCACGGTGGCGCGACCATGGCAGAGAGGAGAAGCAGCAGCCCGTGGGGGAAGGGGATCTGAGAGCGAGGGAGAGGGCGAGGGGAGTGGACTCAAGAAAATATCTAGTGGGGGAGCTGACAAAGCCGAGGGGACTCGGCCTTATCCCCACGATGCCGATGGCGAGCCGGCTCGGTGGCGACCGGGCGCGCCCTGGCGCGCGGTCGAAGGAACAGGAAGGAGGGGGCATCCGATGCGGGGGAAGCTGGGTCGGCCAGGTTGGGTGAGGTGGGCCGGCCTAATGGGATGGGCCGAAGCCCAAGGGGAGGCCAGGGGTTCTCCCACCCCTTCTTCTTTCCTTTTCCTTTGTTTCTTTTTCTTTTTCCAGCAACTTTTGCCTTTTCTTTTTAGCCAATAATGACTTTGCAAAATTATGCCATTAGCCAAAACAATTTCAAAGAATTAAAGTGCACTGCCACAAAAAGGTTGGGAGGCTTTTGGAATAGTTGCCAATTTTATAAATTAAAAAGGGCATTTAATTTATTGCTTAGGTCACTATTTTAAGTAGCTTAGGCCACTTAAACCTTTTGCAAAAAAGTTGGTTCACCACCAATATTAGTTGTGGAAAATTTGGCACATGATGAACATTTTAGTTTTCATGTTTGAGCAATTTGAATTTTTGACATTAGATCAGATTTGAATTTGAATTGTGATTTGGATCAAGTGAAGATTAACAACAGTAACATGATGACATGGCACCATTAACATGGGATTACTGTAGCATGACACTGGGGGTGTTACAAATCTCCTCCACTACAAGAAATCTCGTCCCGAGATTTAAGTGGGGAAGTAAAGAATAACTTCGGGAGAACTGACCCTTATAGGGTTAAATATCTGGTGAACAAATCAGGGAATGAGGCAAAAGTATCTCTCGAGTTGAAACTTAATAAAACATCAAGAGCAAAGTATGATGGGACAATAGGAAGTTACAACCGAATGGACAAACGATTGATACCTGAACAGAGTGTGAGAATTGGGTTCAGAGCCTCAGGAATAGATCATCTCTCGGATGGTGGCTCTTGACAACACACAAAGCCAAGAGCAAATGATACTTCAGAATAAAGGATATACAGGCGAGTCAGGTTTCAATCGTGTGGAACTGTGGGTTATGGGCCCACCATGTGGGTTAAAGGTAGAAGGAGCGGTGACATCTTGCTCGGTCATGGCAGCAAGGCATGTCAAAGGGTAGCCTGGCAATTATGTCGGCAACAACGTCGGTACCAGGGGCGAGGGGCGAAGAGAACTATCTTCCTGCTCGTTGAACGAGGCGGACCAATAGGCACAGTTCTCGTCCATCGGTGGTTACCAGAATGTCAACAACAATAGTAACAGGGTCTTACTGACAAAGTTGTACACTGAGGTGCTTATAAAAGCAGTGACGTATTACTGCTTAGATCATATAAACCTCAAGAAGGTTAAACAGAACAATGGAAAGGAAAATGTGATTATTAGATTAGACAGAACAATGGAAAGGAAAATGTGTTTAAACACATATTTCAGGGGTATATCCTTCCCAAGTACAAGCAGAGTATGATATCCAAGACTAGATAGAAGGTAGAAAACCACTTAAGTAAGGGGGAGGAAGCTCATGATATTACCCATACAACGGTGTTTCGATAATTGAGCAGGAAACATTTAGCATTTGCTTCAATGTTCTTGATGAAAATTGGAATACCATAGACATGCTTCGAGATAGCATTGACATGGTCAACAGATGAAGATCAGACTCTGGAGACACTAAGGATCCACCAGGAATAACTTGAAGAATAGGTCTTACAATTCCCTCATGAAAGAAGGGATAACCTTGCTGAAAAGGAATCTATAACAACAAGTCCTCCGGCCAGGTGTGATAGGCATGACCTCACCTTACCGATATATAAGGACCAATGTAATAACTCTTGGAAATATGTTCCAACCATCATATCTGACCGAGATTCAGATCTGATTGGTGCCAGGATGCCTCAGACTCAGGATGCCTGGGAAGAAAAGGTGCAACACAATTGACGAGACGACATTATAAGATTCTCGGGAAATGTACTATGGAAGCGATTTCCAAAACAAGAGTTCATCAATAAAACCAAGGGGAGGATGAAGAGGTGGCTGATGAACTCAGCGATAATTCATTGAGATTTTCAAAAGATGGATTTCCACACTTATGTGAACAAGGAGATAACATTTGTCGGATCAAATGATATAAGGATGTATGCTCGAGGGAAACATACACAATTAAGCATTGGTTGAGAAGTGCACCCAAAATATGGTCTTAGGTAGCATGATCAATGTTAGAAAGGTGATTCAACAACCAATAGTCTAAGAATGAAATATCGACCATTAACTTGAAAGCAATAGGGTGCTAGAGACACGAACAAGTTTGTGTTGAACGGAAGGCAATAAAGTGGTCGATGATAACACAAATCATCGAGGGTAAGGAGGGTACTTCTCATCATGAATTCAATTGATATCTTGGAAGGGGTCAAAATGTTGATGATGATCACGACACATTTGTTGAGAGGTTTAAAGAAGATGTAACCGATTGGCGATGACATCAAGTCAATGAAATGATGAAGCGAGAAGTTATTGAAACCATAGGTACGACACAAACTTGAAATCAAGCTTGTCATTCAAGGACAATTGTTATGACGAGGAAGATCAACGTAAGATTAGCTCACCTCGAAATTTTTGCTCTAGAAAGAAGGACCAGATAGCACATTTAAAATCGGCATGACAAGGATATAGCCAAGCAGGCTAGGAATGATGTGATCGAGTTCAAACTCCTAAGTCATGAAGGTTACCAAGATTTGTTTAATCGCGGTGCGGACTTTAGTCAGTTATCGGTGTCTTTGGGTGTTTAATAACTCAGAGCCCGTGAAAAATTGGAATCAGTGAGAATGTAGCACTTGATGAAGAACTCATAAGAAGTATGCAGTTCCACGATAATCTCGAGATACCAGGGGGTAATACTCGATGAAAGATCATATTAGAGGTTGGACTAGGGTAATGCTCTGCAGAAGACAAGTGCTCAAACTTGCACGAGAAATGGAATCAAGGAGAAACATGGTCGGAACCATGTCCACGGATACAAGATGAACTTATAACAAGGGGATAATTATTTTAAGAGAAGCTTCCATGACAAGGTATACATCGTTTCCATGGGCATGAACACGGGGTTCAAGGTCGACTCCCACTTGTTCAACGCATAACCTTTCATTCACCTCTCGTATTTTGAAAATGACATTAGTTGTTGAAAGTTTTACCCGGTGCAATACCAGATAAGTATGACCCGTGAAATCTTCCGAGTTTGCACAGATTAGGGAAGGCATTAGTTCAAACCATCGGGTATCTTAGGAACATATATCACAAACTTCAGGAGTAAATAACACAAGCTCAAAAGTAGAGCATGGTTGACAAGGCAGAGGACACAATTTACCAAAGGCATTATATACCTGTGGAAAGGCTCACAAGGTTATTGAATATTAAGGACGATGTTGGATGAAATCCAACAATGGATCTGAGGATCCACAACGGAGCTGATGTGAGTATCGGTACTCTACCAGAAGAAGAAAGAATGCAAGGGGATCAGATGATAGAAACAACTGACTAACTCAAAGCTCAATTGCACAGGAATTATGATTCCAAGTCAAGGGATCAGAAGCAATGCTCTCAATAGGGATGGATAAGTTGAATAGTCTTATAGGCACAATCGTCAGCAATTTGATTGGTCGAGAACCAACTCATGTTTAAAATGGCGTCTGAGCCAGAAGGATGAATCCTAGGATCTGGTTGAGGATTGCGAGCATTCGCACTCATTGAATCAATGGGCTCAAAATGATAGTGGCAAGGGATGCCAATAAGATTATGAGACTTATGGGATTAACCACAATGCAAGCAAACAACAATTTCAAGAGCAATAGGCTGCTTGGGATTTCCAGAAGATCGAATGGTATTTTCGAAGACTTTTGTGAAACATATGAACAACTGGGAATGAGCGGATACTCGATAAGTGCGAGGAATTATCCGTAGGGTTATCATGTGGCAAAGAACTGTCCACATAGTATTCTCGGTAGAATAGAGAGAATTTTGGGGTATCGGGTAATAACAAGATCACTCGGAATAAAAGTAAGAACGACAAGTGTATGTAATTATACATAGGGATAATTTGGTGGTAGGGAATTGCAAAAGCAATGGGCACAAAGTCTCGAAAGAGTATCGGAGAGTAACTTCGAAATCTTCAGGTGCAGCCGGCGATCATCTGTAACAAGGGGCTCTCCGAGAGAAAGTTGTTATGAGAACCTAATGTTAGAGTTTAGCAAATTCATTTAACCCGAATAGAAGAGAGAGATCAGAGTCCCAGAGTATAGGTCGAGGAATAAAGGATCCTAATACCACCCAATGGCGACGTGGGCCCATGGGCAACACAGCCCTGTTAGTAAAACAGTTTTCATCGACTAGACTCGACTTCGGCCAAGGAGTTGGAAAGGGGGATTCCTACAGGCAGTTGGCTCTGATACCAACTTGTGACACCCCTGATTTGACCGTACACTAATCATACACGCAAATATGTACGATCAAGATCAAGGACTCACGAGAAGATATCACAACACAACTCTAGACACAAATGAAAATAATACAAACTTTATATTACAAGCCAGGGGCCTCGAGGGCTCGAATACACAAGAGTCAGCGGAAGCAACAATATCTGAGTACAGACATAAGTTAGACAAGTTTGCCTTAAGAAGGCTAGCACAAAAACAACATCGATCGAAAAGGCAAGGCCTCATGTCTGGGAGCCTCCTAACTACTCCAAGTCGTCAGCAGAGTCACATAGTAGTAGGCATCCTCCGGGTAGTAGTAGTCACCAGTCGCGTCGTCTGACTCCTGGGCTCCGTCATATGGTCGCAACAATCGGGTATGGGGGAAAAGAAGTAGCAAAGCAACCATGAGTACTCATCCAAAGTACTCGCAAGACTTACATCAGATCTAATCTAAGTATGGATCTGTATCAAAGGAATGGGTTGTATCTGTGGACTAAACTGCAGAATGCCAGAAGGGAAGGGGAAAGCCTAGCCTATCGAAGACTAGCATCTTCTGGAAACCACCATCTTGCAGCAACAGGAAGGAGTAGAGTAGCATAAAGTAAAGTAGTGAAGTGTTATCAACCTCGGACAGAGATCCTTTCTCGACTACCTGCGAGAAAGCAATCCCAGAGCCATACTATCCAAGTGTCATCACAAACCAAATCTCATCACCATCCAGTTCTCATCACAAGTATCCAGTTCTAGTTGTATCGATCGCGATACAACTCCAAGTGTCTGTTACCGTAGGAAAGGCTATCGATAGATGTTTTCTTCCCTGCAGGGGTGCACCAACTTATCCACCACGCTCGATTAACTCCGGCCGGACACACTTGCCTGGGTCATGCCTGGCCTCGGCCAAACAATACGCCGCAACCCGACCTAGGCTTAATAGAGAGGCCAGCATGCCGGACTAAACATATGCCCCCAGGGGTCATGGGCCATCGCCCGGGAACTCATGCACGTTGCATGGGCGGCCGGTGAGCAGACCTAGCTACCTCCTTCAATAAGGTAGGAGCTTACACAGTCCAACCCGACGTGCGCCGCTCAGTCGCTGACGTCTATTAAGCTTTGGCTGATGCATACGACGCAGAACGCCCATACTATGCCCACGTGATGGTTAATGCTATCAGGCCAGAGGCCCCTCGGATCAAATATCCAAATCATAGTGGATTAGGAACGCGCGGTAACAAGCAGAGACTCACGAAAGATGTGACCCCGTTGCCCCGTCCCGAGTACTTGCGGCAAGGGCTAAGAATGCCCGGCAATGCCTCGTAAGTATCTCGCGGGCACCTTCTAGGTCAACCCGACTCCACATCACTCGCAATTAAGCTCGCGCGGGTACCGCTCAGGGCCGAGCCATCTTCAATAACATGGCTTAGTGCAAATTCATAGTAACCATAGTAACTGTGTGTCTAACACCAAGGGGAAAACCCAAGGAATCACCCCCGGTGAATTCCACTCGATGCTGTCATCAAGGTGAACGTAAGAGGTTCCACCCTCGAGGTTCACATTTGATGGGTTGCACGACAAAGCCGTAACGGAAGTGGTTAAGGAGGAAATCACCCTCGATGACCACGACCGGATAGCTACACTACAGAGGTCTCATCAGGAGTGATGTAAGAGGTTCCACCCTCGGCACTCGATGGTAACTCTACAGAGTCATACAACTAAGGGGGGTGATGTGCGGTGTCGGGGCATGGACGTCGATCACGTTGATCGAGTCATCGAACATAAAGCGGGGCAACTGGGACAAGGTGGGGGTCACTGATGGATCACTAACCAACCTATACTAAGAAGTTTAAGACAAGCAGGTAAGGTATGAAAGGAGGTAACAACAACAGGCTATGCATCAGAGTAGGATCGTACAGAAAGCAGTAGCAATTCTAATGCAAGCATGAGAGGGAAAGAAATGGGCGATATCGGAATGCTCAAGGGGGGGGGGTTGCTTGCCTGGTTGCTCAGACAAGAAGAAGAGCTCGTCGGTGACGTAGTCGATCACAGCGGCATCATTGGTCTCGGGGTCTACCAGAGAGAAGAGGGGGAAGAAATAGTAAATACAGAGCAAGCAAGTGCATAACAGGACAACAGGCAGAGCTAGACGTGTTCTAACGCGGTGCTACACGATACCGGCGAAGTGAGAAGTCAACCGGGAATGTTTTCCCGGTTCCGGACCTATGTCAGACAGAGGACCGGAGGGGGGAATGTTCCATGTTTAGCATGCTAGGGGCATGTGACAGATGAACGGACCGCGTATTCGGATTCGTGGGATTTTTCTGAGCAACTTTCATATAGAAAACATTTTCATCGGAGTTACGGTTTATTTTCTATGAATTTTTAAAGATTAAACAATTTTCTGGAATTACTTAATTTAACAGAAAAGGAATATGACGTCAGCATGGCGTATGAGTGATGTCAGCAGCCAACAGTTCGGTTGACTGGTCAAACTGACATGGGGGACCCACCTGTCATAGACAGTGGGTTAAACAGGGTAGCAAACTAATCTAAATTTAGTTAGTAAAACTACTAGGCCCACCTATCAGTGTCTAATTTAGGTTAACTAAACTAATTTAATTAATTCCTGTTAATTAGGGGGGAGGGCCCCACTGGTCAGTGGCTGGGGTTGCCCAGTCAGCAGGGTTGATTGGTCAACCCAGTCAACTAGGGTCCCTGGGCCCCACTGGCAGTGACACAAAGGCAGGGCCCACTGCGCCACGTCGGCGTCGGCGCCGGAGACAACTCCGACGACCAAAAACGCGGCGGAGGGCGCGGCCGTGCGTCGGGATTCGCCGTCCGGCGTCTAAAATGGCCATAGGCGGGCGCGTTCGAACGAGGAGAAGATGCCGCGTCCAACCGGAGTGGTTACGAGGCCGGAGCTGGACGGGGGTGACGGCGGCGAGCACCGCAGCGGACGCCGAACTTCGGGCGTCGTCGGATACGGCGTTGCATGGCATGGGAAGGCGCGCTAGGGGTCTCGTTGGACTCGCACGAGCTCCAGGAGCTTGTCTACGAGCTCGGACGCAAGCTCGGGCTACGGTGGTCACGGCGGCGAGCTCGTCTACGGCGACGAGTACGACCATGATGTGGTCGGTGGCTACGAGCGCGAGGATGAGCAGGGAGTGAGGGGAGAAGGAGAGGAGCTCACAGCGCTCCTGCAGATGTGCAAAGTGGGCTCGGGGGAGAGCTCGCCGGAGCGAATCGACGGCGTGGTCGTGCGGTGGCCGTATATGAGGAAGACTAAGAAAGCGACGACGGTGGCGCTCCCGGTCCCGATCCAGTGTAGAGGAAGAAGAGGCGGACCACGACGGAGCTCCCAGACTTGTCGGAGCAGCGGACGGGCGACGGTGGCCGCGGGCTTCACGGTGGCGCGGCCATGGCAGAGAGGAGAAGTAGCAGCCCGTGGGGGAAGGGGATCTGAGAGCGAGGGAGAGGGCGAGGGGAGTGGACTCAGGAAAATATCTGGTGGGGGAGCTGACGAAGCCGAGGGGACTCGGCCTTATCCCCACGACGCCGACGGTGAGCTGGCTCGGTGGCGACCGGGCGCGCCCTGGCGCGCGATCGAAGGAACAGGAAGGAGGGGGGCATCCAATGCGGGGGGAGCTGGGCCGGCCAGGTTGGGTGAGGTGGGCCGGCCTGCTGGGATGGGCCGAAGCCCAAGGGGAGGCCAGGGGCTCTCCCACTCCTTCTTCTTTCCTTTTCCTTTTTTTGTTTTTCTTTTTCCAGCAGCTTTTATCTTTTCTTTTTAGCCAATAATGACTTTGCAAAATTATGCCACTAGAGAAAACAATTTCAAAGAATTAAAGTGCACTGCCACAAAAAGGTTGGGAGGCTTTTGGAATAGTTGCCAATTTTATAAATTAAAAAGGGCATTTAATTTATTGCTTAGGTCACTGTTTTAAGTAGATTAGGCCACTGTTTTAAGTTTGCTCAGACCCCAGCCGACTGCCCGCAGTCGACCGTGGTCTCGGGGACTACACCCAACAGGTGCACTTGGTGTGCCCCCACTGATTCAGACCCCACTCGACCGGTCTGCGTGGGTCGAGTAAAAAAAGAACTATTCAGACCCCGGCCGAGTGCTAGCAGTCGACCGCGGTCTCGGGGACTACACCCAGTGGGTGCACTTGATGTGCCCCCACTGGTTCAAATCCCATTCGACTGGTCCACCCGGGTTGAGTGGAAGAAAAGAAAGTAAAAAAGAACTCGGACCCAGTTGACTGCCCGCAGTCGACTGCGGTCTCGGGGACTACACCCAGTGGGTGCACTTAGCATGCCCCCACTGGTTCAGATCCCACTCGCCCAGGCCGAGTGGAAGAGCGCAAATACCAAAGACAACAAAAACACCTAGTGGGTGTACAGATTCAACGCAAACAATAAGAGATTGTATGAAAGAAAATATTTCAGGTAGCATATCCTAATAGAACAAGGTCAGTCGAAAGTCTACTTACCTGGACATTGGCCCGGAGAGCTGCGCTGGCATCGTAAGCAGCCTGGCTGTTCTCGTGCACCGTCTTCATCCGCTCTATCATCACGTTAGCCTGACGGATGGCTTCCGTAGCCGCGTCCGACTGGCTTTCCAGAACATGGTAGTTGGTGAAGAAGGGGGCAGACGACCCAGGTGCGGCAGCTTGGAGCTCCGAAGCGTGAGGTTGGACGACTGAAGGAAACGCCGGTACAATCGACGGTGCAGGGCCCTCACTCGACAATGGGACAGCGAAAGTTACAGAGGCCCCACCTGCGTCTTCAGATTGCCGGACAGTTGGTGTTGTCATCGGTCCCTGCTGAGACGTCTTGCCAGCTGCTACTTTTTTGTTCTTTCTGGGCCTAGGGGCCACATCTTCATCATCATCCGGAAGATCGACGACGTTGGGTGGGGCTGCAGAGAAATCAGTCGGCCCCAAGTGAATCGCTAGAATTTAATCGACTAAGTAATCAAGAACAAGATCATGAGAGTTTTACCTGGGTTGGAGGTAACCGCGTCTTCCATTTCCTCGTCTCGATATTGGTAGGAAGAAGTTCCAGATGTAGCAGCACTGCAACTGTCAACATTCAGTCGGTTATGTTCTATTGCCCGAGTCAACCAAAAGAACGGGTCAGATGATTACCCGGAGATGGTGGCGACGGTCACTTTGATTCTGGGCAAAGCCTTCGGTGGTTTGGAGGAGGTGGCTTTCAATGCGTTCGGTGCGGGAGGCGGCGCAATCTTGAGCTGTTTCGATACCTTCTCAGTCGGCGCTGGGGAAGACGTCCGAGGGCCCTTCGAAGATTGCCCAATCGGAGCGGCCGCCAGGTCAGGGGTGCTCGCCGGGTCTTGAGCGTTCTTGGACCTCCTCTCTCTGCGAGGACGCGAGTCGACCTCTTCTTCATCACTCGAGTCGTCACTCTCCTCGTCTTCCTCTGCATCCGAGTGCCACTCGCCACTCTCGCCCCCGCTCGCCCCTTCCTCGACATCTTGCTCCTGCACTCCATTGGGCATCGGTACATATCAATAAGAGCCTGAAAAGACAATGAACGAAAGAAATACAGTCGACCGTCAACAAGATGTTACGCAGTGAATCGAGAAGATACTTGACAATGCAGAATCATACCTGTTCCGGCTGGCACGAATGGTCAAATGGAATCACCCTCCTAGACCCCCGGGGATTATCTTTGTTGCCGGTGATTCCTCTCAGCCACTTCTCCATCGTATCTTCACTAACGTCCTCCAGGTGGATCCGAGTGGAGTCCTCGAGTCCCGAGTACATCCACATCGGATGGTCACGGGCTTGGAGTGGTTGGATGCGTCGACTGAGAAAGACCTCCAGTAGGTCCATACCAGTCACTCCGTCGCGGACAAGTTGGACGACACGCTCGACCAACACCTTCACCTGTGCCTTCTCTTCCGGGATCACCCTCAAGGAGGAGGGCTTCTCCACTCGAGCCAAAGGAAAGGGGGGAAGTCCAGTCGACTGGCCCGGGGTCGGCTGCAGTAAAACCAGGTCGACTGCCAGCGCCGGACCGAGTTGGGAAGGATCATAGCTGGGAAGGTGCTCTTGTTCCTCATTTGGATTCCAAGGCCCTCGCACATCTGTATCACGTGCGTCCTCTCATCACTCGGGTTGGCCTTCTTGACCGACTGGGAGCGACATGTGAATATGTGCTTGAAGAGACCCCAGTGCGGTCGGCAACCCAAGAAATTTTCGCACATTGACATGAAGGCAGCAAGGTACACGATGGTGTTTGGAGTAAAGTGGTGGAGTTGAGCCCCGAAGAAGTTCAAAAAACCACGAAAGAAAGGGTGGGGAGGCAAAGAAAACCCGCGGTCGACATGGGTGGCGAGGAGAACGCACTCACCCTCCTGCGGCCGCGGCTCGGTCTCGTTCCCCGAGAGCTGTGCCGATTCATGGGGGATCTGTCCCCCCTCAACCAGATCGTCGAGGTTGTCTTGGCTGATCGTCGAGTGGATCCAGTCGCCCTGGATCCAGCCCGGCGGCAGGCCTGACCTTGATAAGGATCCGCCCTGGCTGGTCCTCTTTCCTTTCGCCTTCGCCGTCGTCTTCTTGGCACGCTCCAACGCCACCGTCTTCTCCTTCCCCATGGCAGCAAATCGAGTCCGAGCGGGGCTACGACGCCGAGAGCGGAAGCTGGCGCAGCGGAGAAATCTGAGGAAGAAGAAGGAGAATGAGGGCGCACTGTTCAAAAGCCCGGTCAGGTGCCTTTTATAAGGACACTTCCGAGTGACTGACTTGTAGGCCCGGACGATCACATCAAATCCCGCAACAGTTTTGTGCGCGATACGTGGCAAAAAAGGTGGCGCGAGGATCGAGGTGACCTGCCTAATCCGCCCCGATTACCGTGGCCTCCCCCGCCCGGCGCGCTTCCCAAAATTTGAATCCCGCAAAATCCGCGGATAGCAGAACAACTTGTCAGATGGAAGACATCCTCCACATCATCACTCGAAGCTTTTCAGTAAAAGTTCACTCGACAAAAACTAAGAATGGATCAAGGCGACTGAAAAAGAAGTTGGTGTCATCACCTCAGTTCACTGATCCAGAACAAGACATACTCATAGCACAAAAAATGAGTCAGAAGTGTTCTCAACTCCTTCCTCACTCAAACCCTGATCCATTCGGGGGCTAATGATGAAGCTACGTACCTAGGGTAGGGTCATGGATCTGTCCAAGATACCCTCCCCAAGGACATCTCTAAAGGAGCCAGAAGCACTCGAAGAAAAATCATCATCCACTCGACCATGAAGCTATGTTCCACTCGACAGTCTCGAAGACACTCGACCATATGGACAATCACTCGACTACCAGAAGATCTAGAGCCACTCCACTCTGCAACGGTCGGGAATTAAGTCATAGCTTTAATGGTCATTATGTATCTTTATTGCAGGCGTTACCGGTAACGTCCCCATCTTTATGTACCTTAAACCCTTTGTAACTGAGGGCATGAGGGGTCTGGCGAACTCTATATAAGCCACCCCCTTCCTCGGGGAGAAGGATTCGCACCCCCTGTAACATACACGCATATAATCTAGTCGACCGCCTCCGGGCTCCGAGGCGTAGGGCTGTTACTTCCTCCGAGAAGGGCCTGAACTTGTAAAACTCGCGTGTACAACTCCTCCATAGCTAAGATCTTGCCTCCACATTCCTACCCCCCATTCTACTGTCAGACTTAGAACCACGACAATCATTACTATTGTTGCTGTCACTATTATCAAAACTAGCATACTACTTTGCTACTGATCACTTTGTTGTAGATAATTAATCTCTAGGTGTGGTTGAATTGACAACTCAGCTGCTAATACCTTCAAATATTCTTTGGCTCCCCTTGTGTCGAATCTATAAATTTGGGTTGAATACTCTACCCTCGAAAACGGTTGCGATCCCCTATACTTGTGGGTTATCAAGACCTTTTTTCTGGCGCCGTTGCCGGAGAGCATAGCTATATTTGTTGAGTCACTTGGGATTATTATCATATTATCACTATGAAGAATCTAAAGGATGCTAATACTAAGATATTTCCCTCAAAGACGAGGGGAGTTAAGGAACTGCCATCCAATTCTGCTTTAGATTCACCTTCTGTTATAAGTAAACTTGCAACACCACCACATGCTATTAATTCTGATATGTCGCAAGTTATTGATGATGCCACTTCTGCTATGGATAATGCTTATGATGATGCTAGTACCTTGCTTAATGATGATGTGCCACTTGGTGACTTTCTTGATAAACAAATTGCTAGAGTTATACAACATGATGTTGTTGAATCTGATGATGGGCTTGAAACTGAAACTCCTGAAACACGTGCTAGAACTAGCCCTCCTAGATATGAATTGTCAAAGGTACCAGAAGGTAATGTTATGAGTGAGGAGACAACTGATATTCTTGCTTACAAAGATAGAGATGATCTAGAGAAATTATTATGCAAGTATAAAGAAAAATCTCTGAATGCTGGAATGAAATGTGATCCTAAGTTCGCTACTTCACCTATCTTTATTGATGATAAGGATTATTAATTCTCTGTCGACCTAGCGTTAATTACTTTGGTTGAATCTGATCCTTTCCATGGTTATGAAACTAAAACGGTTGTGTCACATCTTACTAAGTTGAATGACATAGCCACCCTTTACTCATGATGAGAAAACTTGCTATTACTTTATTCTTAAATTATTTCCGTTCTCATTAAATGGTGATGCTAAGCTTGGTACAATACTCTTGCTCCTGGCTGTGTGCGCAGTCCCCAGGATATGATTTATTACTTCTCTGAAAAATATTTCCCTGCTCATAAGAACCAAGCTACCTGATCATCCACTATAATGGACTAACCGATGCTTCTAGGGAATTCCTAGATAATTGTGCTGGTTGTGTTTTCAGAGAACGAACTGTTGGACAAGCTGAGGAACTATTGAATAACATATTGAAAAATTATGATGATTGGACTCTTCCTGAACCACCGGCTAAACCCACTCCGAAGAAGAGGGGTATATTATATCTCAGTCCTAAAGATATGCAAGAGGCAAGGAAATCTATGAAGGAAAAGGTATTAAAGCCGAGGATGATAAAAGTTTACCTCCTATTGAAGAAATACATGGGCTTAATACACCACCACCACTGCCTAAGGTGGTAGAGGTAAATTCTCTAATGAAGTTCAATGATAATGACAATCCTCACAGTATGCATCCTAGCCAATGCCTTTATGAGTTTGAAAACTACATTAGAAAACAAGATCACTTCAATGCAAATGTTATGAAACAATTGAAATACAATTCTGATATGATTTCTCGCTTGAGTGACTTGTTATTTAGAATATCAAATTATGTTAGAGGTGTTGGAAAGCATGCTTTTATGGTTCAAACACAGTTAGAACAAGTTGCTAAATCTCAAAGAGAGTTGCTAGACGAAATGAATAATAATATGCATGACTTTGATGTTAGAGTTGCAACTAGAGGAGGTAAAATGACTCAGGAACCACTTTATCCTGAGGGACACCCAAAAAGAATTGAACAAGATTCACAAAGAGCTAACACTAGTGCACCTAGTTCTTCTAGAAAGAAAATGAAAAGGAAAAAATGAAATGACTATGCATGCTCCTAGTGAACCTGGAATAGAGAAACCTCCTGATAATGATAATGAAGTTTCTATCTCAGATGCTGAAACTCAGTCTCGTAATGAACATTCACCTAGTGATAATGAAAAATAAAATGTTGATGTTCATGAAGACACTCAACCAAATAATAAAGAACTAGACAATGATGTTGAGATAGAACCACCTGTTGATCTTGATAACCCACAACCTAAGAATAAAAGGTATGATAAAAGAGACTTCATTGCTAGAAAACATGGTAAAGAAAGAGAACCGTGGGTTCAAAAACCTATGCATTTTCCACCTAAGTCAACTAAAAAGAATGATGATGAAGAATTTGAACGCTTTGCTGAAATGCCGATGCCGGTCTTTTTGCGTACTCGCTTGATTGATATCTTGAAAATGCCTCCTTAGGAAAAGTATATGAAAGACATCATCACAAATAAGAGAAAAATACCGAAAGCTGAAATCTCCACTATGCTTGCTAATTATACTTTTAAGGATGGAGTACCTAAAAAACTTGGAGATCCGGGAATACCAACTATACCTTGCTCTATCAAAAAGAATTATGTGAAAACTGCTTTGTGCGATTTAGGAGCTAGTGTTAGTGTTATGCCTTTATCTTTATATAAAAGACTTGATTTGAATAAACTCACATCTACTGAAATATCTTTGCAAATGGCTGATAAATAAACTGCCATACCTATCGGTATCTGTGAGGATGTGCCCGTTGTTGTTGCTAATGTTACTATTTTGACTTACTTTGTTATACTTGAGATGCCCGAGGACGACAACATGTCGATTATCCTTGGTAGACCCTTCTTGAATACTGCAGGGGCTATTATTGATTGCAATAAAAGCAAGGTCGCTTTTCATATTGATGGTAATGAGCATATGGTGCACTTTCCAAAGAAACAATTCCAAGTGAATGGTATTAATGTTATTGAAAAATCTCTGACAATCACTATTGGAAGTATTCAAATACCTCTACCTACTGTCAAAAAGAAATATGAAATGCTTATTATTGGGGACATTCATATCCCCATTGAGGTAACTTAGTGATTTACGAAAGTTCTTCGGTTTCATGCTAATCAAAAGTGGTTGTTAATAAGACTTGATCAACCTTATTAATGGATCATTTTTGAGCGGTATAAAGTTGATGAATTTAGTAAGCACTACCTTCTGTCCCTACTTTTTATTCTGTGTTTTTATTAGTTAAATAAAATAAATGCCATGTTTTGTCTGTTTTCTGAATTTCTCGTGCAATAAAAAAATGACCCAAAAGTAAAAGTTCTCAGAATGCCCTAAAAATTTAATACGATTTTTCTGAATATTTCCGAATTTTTGGTGCAAATAACATCAGAGGGAGGTGCACCAGGTGGGCACAACCCACCTGGGCGTGCCAGGACCCCCACGCGCACCCTGGTGGGTTGTGGTCCCTACGTGGCCCCCCTCACTTATCTCTTTACACCACATCATCACTTACCTCCAGAAAAAATGTCCATTGCTCTCTCTCTCCCGTGTTCTTGCTCTCAAACCCATGGATTTCGATCTCTTTGCTCGAAGCTCCGTTTCCGAAACTATTTCGTGGGATTGTTGCTTGGTATGTGACTCCACCGTTTGTCCAATTAGTTTTTATTTTAATGGTTTATATTTTGAATAATTAGCTACTCTTGGTGCTGCTGTAGATGAGCTTGCATGTTGAATTCTTAGTGTTCTAAGAAGTTTGAATGCTTGCTATGGCCTCTAGGTATCCCTATGAGTAGTTGGTATCTTTTTGTGAAGTTTTGTTAAGAAAATTTTGTGGGCTAATAAATTTCAGAATTTTGTTCATAGGAAAACCATGAATATCTTTAGGAAGTTTGGCTCTAAGAAGAACCCCAAGGGTGTTATTGGGGAGTCATCTGATGGTGATCTTCATCCTCGGAGGTTGGCGGAAGTACGGCCGTGTGAATGGCCGCACACACCGTTCCTGGAAGAGGATGGAATCCTTCATGAGTTCACACAATATGCTGCTAATGTCGGCCTCACCGACTTCATCGTAGATGGGTGTGAACATCACCAAATCCTCACAAACATCTTTGTTCAAAGCTTTACTTTCCTGCCTAGGAATAATCCTCCTGAAGTGAGTTTTGATTTATATGATGAAAACCATCAGATAACACTTACTGAATTTTGTAACATATGCATGATCCCTTCTAATGGGAGCTTAGCCGAGCCTAGCCGACTGAGTTTGAGGCCTTTTATCACACTTTGACAGTGGAGATGAGAGAGGGGTGTCAGGTATCACTGCTGCTGGTTTGCATTTTCCTGCGGTGCATTACTTTGCTCTTTTCATTACAAAATGATTGCTTGCTAGGGAGAAGGTGGGTGCGCTCAGCTTACCAGACCTTGCTGTTTTGCGTCATGCATTAGAGGGCGACAACACTTATAGCTTGGGAGCTATTGTGGATCGTCGCCTCCACCTTAATAAATCCAAGGGTAAAGTTCATGGTGGGATTTATGCTACTCATTTGGAGATCACTTCGAGGTTGAGATACGCCCTCATGATTACCATCTGACCAAGGTTTACGTAGACCTTGCTGCCATGTATCACCATCATTTTACTGATGATAGATCTCCTGACATTCCTATTCCTTATAACCTGGTTTTTAGTATTGAAACTCGTGATATTATTCCACTACCTGCTCCTGCTTTGTTTGATTCTGTTGCCAGGGGTGGATATAGGATTAAGCCTGCGGACATCATCGCCTACCGGAATGCTCAGGTTGCTGCAGAGGCAGAAGAGGAGCCTCAGCAGTGGGATCAGTGGATGCCCGCTCCTCAGTACCCCTGCTACCATCCAGGCTACTAATCGATTACCAAGTTAGGTCAAAAGCCTAAGCTTGGGGGAGTACGTGTTCTCACCGGCATTACATTACGTGTTCTCACCGGCATTACATTCATGTCCACTTATTCTAGTTGTCGGTGTTCACACTTTTTCATTGTATCATCCATGTTTAGATTTATCTTCTTACTTTCTTATTGTGTGTTTGAAAAACTTTAGAAAAAACAAAAAAAATCAGTTGTAGCTAGTTTACTTTCTATGCATGCTTAGCCGTAAATAGTTTTTCTCCTTGTTCTTCTTTTGCTTGTTGGGAGCTTTCCGGTGTAAATAGTTTTTCTCGTTTTTGTTTTTCCCTTTTATTTGCTTGTTCAAGAAAACCAAAAACTCCAAAAATATTTCCGTGTGTTTCTCTGAATTTCTTTTCCTTTTATTCGTCTTGTACTGAGGAGAAGACCACGATGAAAATGTTGAGTGGCTCTCATATGAATAGTTGTTGAACTAATAAAGAGCACATTTTACCTTGTCTTCTCGTCTTGAATAAAATGTTTTGCAGATTCCAGCTTAGTCCATGGCACTCTTGCACTATTATTATTTTCACATCGTCCGGTCGTGCAAATGAAAGGCAATAATGACGATATTCGATGAACCGGCCGTGGCAGAGAGAAACTGGTGTTAACTCGACTTGTTCTGTTTGTGTAAATATGTTTAACCTAGTATCCATGATTCAGCCCATTATGATTGAACATGTTTGTAATGACAATTAGAGATTATAGTTTCTCATGACATGCATAAGTAGCTGGGAGTGAATAATGATTTATCTTGGATATCAACATTGTGTTAAAATGATTGTGATGTAGTATGATGATATGGTATCCTCCTCTGAATGTTCGAGTGGCTTGACTTGGCACATGTTCATGCATGTAGTTGAATCAAAACCAACATAGCCTTTATGATATTTATGTTCATGGTGATCATATCCTACTCATGCTAGTGTCCAATGTTACTTATGCATAATGCATGATCATGATCGTTGTTGCTCTCTAGTTGGCTGCTTCTCAATCTAATTGCTAGCCTTCACATGTATTAAGTGGGAATTCTGATTGTACATAAAAAACTTGAACCCAAAGTTACTCCAGACGAGTCCACCATACCTACCTATATGCGGTATTACCCTGTCGTCCTAAGTAAATTTGCATGTGCCACCTCTAAAAACTTCTAAAAATATATCATTTTTGTGTGCCTGGATCGTTCATGGAACAACAGGAGGTGGTCGGTATCTTCCATGCTAAGCGGGTTATTCTCAGGTCGAGTGTTTATTCACTCGCCATCGCACGAGAAAAGGGCGGTAATAGGGATGCCCAGTCCCAAACTGCAAACACAAAAGGAGTTAATCTCTCAAATAATCAAACAAAAACTCTCGATGGAGTCAAAACCTTTACTTTTTTATCTCTTGGGAACTGCCACTAGCTTGTTTAGCATGGGAGATATTGATAACTGATAGTCGTGAAGTAAATGAGAAGGGTGCATGTCTCAAAATATTATTTATCTCTGTTTTAAAAACTTGAGCTCTGGCACCTCTACAAATCACTGCTTCCCTCTGCGAAGGGACTATCTATTTACTTTTATGTTGTGTCATCATCTTCTAAAACAAGCGCTAGAACCTGAGAGCACAACTATCATGACTTATGCACTGTGTGTAGCTAATGTTGGGAGCATCATGACTGGATCTTTTCTACCATGAATTACAATGTTTAGTCGCTGCTTAGACTTTGGAGGTGCTCTGCATTCATATTTTACGGTCTCAGAAAGGGCTAGCGAGATACCACTATTGTCATATTATATCATGGTTGTTTTGACAACGTGCTGCCATTTGAGATGTCTTATTATTGCTCGCTGGCTGATTATGTCATTGATATGAGTTAATATAATCTTTAAGAGTAAATGTCGACATGGTTAGTTATAATGTTGGCTGAAAAGCTGGGTGCTGTTTAAGCTTATTTATGCAAACAAGACCAAAAGAGTTCATAAAAGTTTTTCTTTTTCACTTTCAGTTTATCAACTGAATTGCTTGAGGACAAGCAAACGTTTAAGCTTAGGGGAGTTGATACGTCTCCAACGTATCTAATTTTCCTAATGCTTTTCCTTTTGTTTTGGACTCTATTGCAAGATTTGAATGAAACTAACCCCGGACTGACGCTGTTTTCAGCAGAACTACCATGGTGTTGTTTTTGTGCAGAAATAAAAGTTCTCGGAATGGAACGAAACTTTGCGAGGAATTTTTATATAATAAAAGAGAATTTATGGAGCCAAGACCTACCGAAGGGGGGCACCTGGGTGGGCACAACCCACCAGGGCATGCCCCCCTCACCAGGCGCGCCCAGGTGGGTTATCCCCACCTGGTGGCCCCGCAGACCCTGATTGCAACTCCATAAATACCTATTTTTCTAGGAAAAAATCAGGGAGAAAGAATTATCGTGATCCATGAGACAGAGCCACCGTCACCTCCTGTTCTTCACCGGGAGACCAGATCTGGAGTCCGTTTGGGGCTCCAGAGAGGGGGATCTTCGTTCTTCGTCATCACCAACCCTTCTCCATCGCCAATTCCATGATGCTCCCCACCGGGAGTGAGTAATTCCTTCGTAGGCTCGCTGGTCGGTGAGGAGTTGGATGAGATTCATCATGTAATCGAGTTAGTTTTGTTAGGGCTTGATCCCTAGTATCCACTATGTTCTTAGATTGATGTTGCTATGACTTTGCCATGCTTAATGCTTGTCACTTTGCGCCCGGGTGCCATGATTTCAGATCTGGACCGTTTATGTTATCACCATCATATCCATGTTCTAGATCCGATCTTGCAAGTTATAGTCACCTACTACGTGTTATGATCCGGCAACCCCAGAGTGACAATAGCCGGGACCACTCCCGGTGATGACCGTAGTTTGAGGAGTTCATGTATTCACTATGTGTTAATGCTTTGTTCTGGTTCTCTATTAAAAGGAGGCCTATATGTCCCTTAGTTTCCAATATGGACCCTGCTGCCACGGGAGGCTAGGACAAAAGATGTCATGCAAGTTCTTTCCATAAGCACGTATGGCTATTTACAGAATACATGCCTACATTATATTGACGAACTAGAGCTAGTGTCATATCGCCCTAGGTTATAACTGTCTCATGATGAATATCATCCAACAAGTCACCGATCCAATGCCTACAAATTTATCTTATATTGTTCTTGCTAAGTTACTACTGCTATCATCACTGTTACACTTGCTACAAAATTACTGCTATCACTGTTATCGTTACTATTGCTGCGTTCACTATTATCAAAACTATCATACTACTTTGCTACTATTCACTTTGCTGCAGATAATTAATCTCCAGGTGTGGTTGAATTGACAACTCAGCTGCTAATACCTTCAAATATTCTTTGGCTCCCCTTATGTCGAATCTATAAATTTGGGTTAAATACTCTACCCTCGAAAACTGTTGTGATCCCCTATACTTGTGGGTTATCAATAGGGGTGGCACACAAACTAGACCCTGATTGGCGAATGAGTTCCGCAATGCCAGCTAGAGGTACTACTCAAACATGTTGTTCTTCGGTAAATCCACACTTCGGATGCGTGAATGGCATCTAGAGGGTCCACAATTGTCAAGAGTAACAAGTCTGAGCTAAGCTTAATCGGATTTCTTCGGTGATGCTCAAGCATAATTCGGTTTTTAGGCTCTGGTTGTTTTTCCTCATCTGGGGTTAGTTCACTTCAGTGCAAGAGGGTTGCTCACATAAACACTTGTCTCAATTCATGCGGAGCAGCCAACCACAAATGGTTGGGGTAGGGGGCTATTTATAGCTAGAATAAAAACCCGTTAGGGCCAATATGATTGTTCTAAGGGGGCGCCCATAGGCGTGTTGACATGTGGAAACTATCAGAATTTCAAACACTAGCGCACTTGTATTGACTTGAGGGGCAAGTCATCCCACTCCTTAGAGATGAATTTAACCCGTGTCTCGAAGTATGAACTTTGACATTAGAGCTAAAAGAATCTCTTGCAACGAGATGTTCAAGTATTCACTCTCTAAAGTAATAGGTTATGCTTCAACACACACTTGAAGATTTTGATCTTGCTTCACATAGACCCCCCTCCCTATGACTTAGTGAAGAATAAAAGAAACTAACAAATTATTCTTCAAGCTTCAATTCTTCATGTGGCATTCCAGAGACTTCAATGTTCTCACAACATTTTTAGGGGTCGTCACCCACTGGTTAAACCAAATCATCAAGGACTTTCACGTGTGTATACTCGCATACATATTAGTTTCTTAATTGTCATTAACCATCCAAAACTCACAAAGGAGGTAATAGATGCACGTAAAACTTGGATGATGCAAAGAGAATCTCAATAGAAGAGCGGATTACTAGCTAGTGAGGGTTTAATCTATAGATTTATGGACACACTGCCTGTATAAAATCAACATATTACATACAATAGCATCGACACGAGATATTTCACTTCTTTTTCTATTTCTGTGTTACTTGCACACTTTTAACTTATGTAGAGTTACTCTTGGTGAACCTAGGAACCACGGTCTGGTTTATAGCATAAGAAAACACTTCCAACAATTTTTACTTACACTTATCTTGGTGCAATGACTTGCCCCCTTGGGTTTTGGAGAATGTTGTCAGAAACAGTAAGGGACTGATTTATTTGCTAGTACACATAGAGAGAAATGGCCCCTAACATATTGAGAAGAATGCTACATTCTAATGATAAGTTTGAAGAACTTCATCGACAAGTACTTGCGTTGTAGAGAAGAGAGAGCTATATTTCAAGAGGAAACATACCGATAAGATTCTGTGACGGAGTTGACCCCTTAAAATATTGCTGATGCAAAGCAATTTTTGTCTGGTGTGTCCAAAGAAGAATGACTGCAGTCGAGAAGATTGAAGGCAAAGTGAAGATGTAGTATTTGTTTTGTTGTTCTTCTTTCTCGCATTTGATACATAGGACCACCATACTATTAAGAGGGTATAGGTATTTGAGATTTAAGTCTATTGTGATGCTTAGCCGAAACCTATGAAAGATTGATAAAAAATCTCTTTGTTCTCCAAAGTTTTACTCAGCAGTGAGAGACATTGTTCTTTGGACTATGAGAGATATATTTCGAACCGAGGAGTCAGCTTTACTTGTTCCTCAACTAAAGTTGTGTTGTGCTCAAAATCTGGCTGTTGGAAACTTGTCGGTTGGCCATTGGCTGGACCGCGTGTCCTAAATGGTCATTTCCCATCTGGGAAGGCTGCGGCTATAAATAGCCACCCTACTCCAACATTTTTCATTGGCAGCTCCACTTGAGATTCTGAGAAGATTGATTGATCACCCCTCTCGAGAGATTTGAGTTTAAGATCCACCGAGTGAAAATCAAGAGCCAAAACTTAGATAGTGGTTGAGCATCACAATAGATCTGAGTTGAGAGTTTTTGTACCTTTTACTCTTGAGAGATGCATACACGGATGGATGTAGGCTTGAGTGTTGAAGAGTAATTGCCTCCACCAAGCAAAGTATTCAACAACCAAGAGTAATTGTGGTTCACGAAGCAAGTCCGTCGAAGGTTTGGAGATAGCCGATAAGTATCTACCCCGAGTGAAATCAACCAAAGTCTGGTCCACTTCATGTTGAAGGAGAATAGGATGGAGAGAGGTTTGATCCTGTGTTCAATCACAGGTCCCTCCAATCAGACGTAGCTCTTTGCCGAAGAGTGAACTGATTTACCAAAACATATGTCGCCATCGAGCACCACCGATCAATTCTATTCTACTGCATTACTTTCCGTAGTTTATGTTCAGTGCTCTGTATTGATAAATATTCCTCTGATCATTTATCGGCGCCTCTATTCATTATTTGTGCCATGACTATGTTGTATAGTGTATTTCAATTTGTTGTTCTCAAAGTTGTCTGTTTGTATGCTCATTTGTTAATCCTCTGGTGTTACTTTGTTATTCAAGTAAGTTATTCTTTGATGACCATCTTACTACTAGAGTTAGTGTTTAAAGTATTTTGTCTAGTTCATATTTTTCAGTTTATGTGTTTATCTTCTCTTCCTTTTGTGTAACCATTGTCATCGTGAAAGTTCTCTCTTACTGCACTCGGAAGATTATCATTGCTTTTATCGAAAGCTTTGCATAGTTCTTCCTATTTAGTTCATTTCTCTTCGTGTGCATGTGCTTATTTATTTTCAGTGTTCATGTTCCAATTCTACTTCCGTTGTTTTGTCTTGACAAATTTGAAGTTTCGAAAGAAATTCTAAATTTCTCGTTCACCCCTCTCTAGTCGATATACTCTCGGTCCAAACAACTTCTATTTTTATTTATTATGTATTTCAAAAATACAAAAAAATCACATTATTTTTAATATCTTATTTAACTAGCAAAGCTTATGGGGAATGTTGCATGAAAATAAAAAAATCCTACGAAACTACAAAGATCTAATCTATGAGATGCATAGCAATGAGAGGGGAGCGAGTCTACGTACCCTTGTAGACCGAAAGTGTTAGCATATGTAACGGGGTTGATGTAGTCACACTCTTCGCGATCCAATCTGATCTAGTGTTGAACAGATGACACCTCCGAGATTAGCACATGTTCATCTTGATGGCATCCTCCCCTTTTTGGTCCAGCAAGTAAGGGAGAGGAGGTAGATGAGATCGGGACCATCCCGACGGCAAGGTGGTGGTGGTAGTGGAATTCTGGCAGGGCTTCGCCAATCACATACTGGAGAAACGTGAGAGAAGTTGGGAGAGGCAATGGGCAAGGGTCAAGGGGTGGCTGCTCCCATGCACCTCCCTCGTCTATATATAGGCTAGGGGGCAGGGAAGGGTGTCCAAAACCCTCCTAGGGCCGGCCACAAGGGAGAAATCCCTTTAAACTTGGAGATAACATCTTATCTCTAGATTCAACCCTTTAAATTTAGAGATAACTAATGAGACCTTATCTCTAGATTTAAATGACACGTGCCTTGGGGAATGGTGTGTCCAGCCCATGTGGGTTGTAGCCCCACCCCTCGGTCCATGTTGGTCCTTCCAGCTTATTAGGCCGCATGATGGAACCCCGGGAACCTTCTAGAACCTTCCTGGTACTCTATTGAAAATTCCCGAACTTTTCTGGAACCCTGAATATGACTTCCCATATATAAATCTTTACCCCCAGACCATTCTGGAGCTCCTTGTGATGTCCCGGATCCAATCTGGGACTCCAAACTAAATTCAGACCTTCCACTATTAATACTTCAACATTACCCCAGTGCTACCGATCGCTAAGCATGCGACCCTATGGGTTCGGTAATCATGTAGACATGACCGAGACACCTCTTCGGTCAATAACCAATAGCGGGACCTAGATGCCCATGTTGATTCCTATATTTTCCACGAAGATATTTATCGGTTCAACCACAACGTCAGGGATTTAGTTAATATTGTATACAATTCTCTTTGTCCGGCGATATGTAACTTGTCCGAGATTCGATCGTCGGTATCTCCATACCTAGTTCAATCTCGTTACCGGCAAGCATTTTTACTTGTTCTGTAATACAAGATCCCGTGACTAAACTCACTAGTCACATGCTTGCAAGCTTATTGTGATGTTGTATTACTGAGAGGGCTCAGAGATATCTCTCCGTCACAAGAAGAAGAAGAAATGACATCTCCTCCTCCCCCTTCATTATTTGCTTTGTTTCGGTCTTTGTGCCGATGAACTTTCTAGCTATAGGTGTCTTCAATCATCTGTATGCATGACCAGTATGCGTCTCCCATTCGAAAGGGTTGCAGTTATGAATATGCACGCATTTGCATTTTATAACCGTGATCCTTTTGAATTGTCCAACGTTATCCATGGACAGCCCGAGTATGTGTAGATTGGGTTCATTTTCCCATATCCTTGCTTCTGTGGCCTTGGTCCTTCCTGCCTGGTTATATGTCCACCCTAATATCCTACCGGTCATGGCAGAATGACTTGACAAGAAAAACCAATTTTGTGGGTGATGAGGAGACGAACTGTGAAGTAATTCTTGAGTGGGTAGTTTTTATAGCCCGATGCTAAGTGTGAACACATATTAGTTTGATAGGTGTGAACAGATTTGAAATTACTTATTGCGTTGTAATATGCAATGTGATGAGAAACAAGGTCAAAATTTATTGATGGAAGAAGGTTGACCACATGGTTGCTCGCCATTGAGGCGGCCGTGGCGCGCTCTACTCGCGTCCGTCCAAGCGTTTTGCTCGCCATTGAGGCGGCCACAGTGCGCTCCGTTCATCCGAGTCGCATGCTTGCCACGTATCACACACATCTTGTTAAGTTGAACCATTTCTGTTGTGTTCCCTAATCGAAAACAGTTCGTCCGAGTGAACCGTATGCCGTATATCACATACACCTTGATCTGGCTAACCGTTTCTGTTGCACTCCCTAATAGAAAACAGTTCATCCGAGCGAACTGTATGCCATATATCGCACACACATTGACATGGCTGCCCGTTTCTGTTGTTCTGCCTCATCGCAAACAGTTCGAATGGATTAACTGTGTGCCCTACATCGCACACGCAACTAAAATCTGAACCGTGTTTCATGGCTCTGCCATCGCAAATGTTTTGCACCTTTTTGACAGTTTTTACATCCCCGTTTGCGATTAATGCATCATACACCATTTTGTGACAGGGTCTCTGATCGTAGTCTCGCGTTAGCAGCATCCTGCAGTAGTGTATGCAAATTACATTGTTGGTAAATATTTACCACCTAGTTTCACATACCAACAAAAGAAAAAAAATCTTGTATGATTTAAGACACTACTTTTGGGATGACCCACGTCTTTATAAAGAAGGAGTAGATGGTATTATTAGACGTTGTGTACCTGAGCATGAACAGGGACAAATCCTATGGAAATGTCACTCTGAAGCATATGGAGGACATCATGCTGGAGATAGAACTGCTCCCAAGGTATTCCCAATCTGGATTTTATTAGCCTACTCTCTTCAAGGATGCCCATAAGTTCATCTTATCTTGTGATGAATGTCAAAGAATAGGTAATATCGGTAAGCATCAACAAATGCCTATGAATTATTTTGGTTGCTGTTGATTATGTTACTAAATGGGTAGAAGCTATTCCAACCAGTAGTGTTGATCACAACACCTCAATTAAAATGCTTAAGGAAGTTATTTTCCCAAGGTTTGGAGTCCCTAGATATTTAATGACTGATGGTGGTTCA
Organism: Triticum monococcum; assembly: GCA_034509565.1. NCBI lineage: Eukaryota > Viridiplantae > Streptophyta > Magnoliopsida > Poales > Poaceae > Triticum > Triticum monococcum. The sequence continues at coordinate 486,913,532 of CM067843.1, forward strand.
CTCTTTATTCATGGTGCTTTCTGTAAAATGCTTGCCAAGTATGATGTTAACCATAGAATTGCATCACCTTATCATCCTCAGTCTAGTGGTCAAGTTGAACTTAGTAATAGAGAAATAAAATTAATTTTGCAAAAGACTGTCAATAGGTCCTGGAAGAATTGGTCTAAGAAATTAGATGATGCACTTTGGGCTTATAGAACAGCGTATAAAAATCCTATGGGTATGTCTCCTTATAAAATGGTTTATGGAAAAGCTTGTCATTTGCCTCTTGAGTTAGTATATAAAACATATTGGGCAATCAAAGAACTTAACTATGATTTCAAACTTGCCGGTGAAAAGAGGTTATTTGATATTAGCTCATTAGATGAATGGAGAACCCAAGCTTATGAAAATGACAAGTTGTTTAAAGAAAAATTCAAAAGATGGCATGATAAGAGAATCCAAAAGCGTGAGTTTAAAGTCGGAGAATATGTTCTTTTGTACAACTCTCGTTTCAGATTCTTTGCAGGAAAACTCCTCTCAAAATGGGAAGGACCCTATGTTATTGAGGAGGTGTATCGGTCTAGAGCCATCAAAATAAATAATGCCGAAGGTACTAACCCGAAGGTTGTTAACGGGCAACGAATAAAACATTATATCTTAGGTACGCCCATTAATGCTGAAAGTAATATTATCCAAACTTTGCCACCGGAAGAACACATAAAAGAGTCCTCCCGGAACACTCCAGAATCGTGAAAATAAGGAGGTACGTGATACGGTAAGTAAACGGACTCCGAAAAATCCACAAAAATACTATTTGACAGTTTTGGAATATTTAGAAAATTAGGAAAACAAGAAACTTCCAGGAAGCGTACCCTGGTGGGCACAAGACACCAAGACGCGGTACATTCCGGACTCCGTTTTTCTATAGTTTGCTTGTTTCCCAAGATTAAAAAAATCTTTATATACCCCCCGAACCTATTGACCACCGTATCACGGAGAAATCTTCTGTTTTCTTTTCTTGTTGTTTTCCTATTAGATCTGAAAATATGTCATCCCAAGACTCTGAGGGTGAGAGCTATGTTGTTTATTTTGCCGCAAACCCCAAGTCCTATGGGGATGTGGGGCACTATAGTTGGACTTCCGAAGAGGATGAAGATGAATCAGTTCCTCCCCGTTTCAAAAACGAAAGCATGGAGGCATTATGCAAGAGGATAATAAAGCTCGAGATGGAGAATGATGAGTTGAGGGTAGATAACTTTATCCTCCGGGGTAAGTTGGAGGAAAAGAAGGGCAAACCATCTACCTGTTCATGACCACCACCATCTTCTTCATCACCAAAAGAAAATTGAGTATCCGGTATGGGCACTCCCCTTGGCTTCCGCCAAGCTTGGGGGAGATGCCCCGGTATCATATCATCCCCACTATCTTTTGCTTTTACTTATCTTAGTTCGATCCATAGTTATCTTTTGCTTAGCTGAATAAAAGTTTTAGTTCGATCCTTTCTTTTCGAGAGTTTGCTTAGTGATCTATCCTTGTAATCGTGTGTGAGATATATAATAAAGTTTAGTTTGAGTTTTTACTTTCTTTACTTTCAAGTTGCAATAAAAAGAAAGGAAATAAATAAGAAGAAAGGAAAATAAATGAAAAGGATCATATGCTAATCTTATGGTAGGTGATGACACCACATAAGGAAAAGTATAAGTAGGAAATTTTATTAGAGATTGACAAACATAGCATTAGTCAATGATGAAACTCATGAAAGAATTAATAAGGGAAGAGAAGATTCACATATAAATATACTATCCTAGAAATTTTTGTGATTGTGAGCCCCCATCAAAATATTATATGTCAAAATTGTTGATGTTGGACAAGGAAGACAACTTAATGATTTATGTTTGTTCATATTCACATAGAAGTCATATTGTCATAGATCCTTTAACATGTGGTGCTTGCCCCCTATCTTTGCTAGCCAAAAATTCCTCACTAAGTAGAGATACTACTTGTGCATCCAAAAACCCTTAAACCCAAATCTTATTTTCAAGAGTCCACCATACCTACCTAGGGATTGAGCAAGATCCCTCAAGTAAGTTGTCATCGGTGCAAAAAGGCAATAAAAATTGCTTCTAAAAGTGTGAGATCATTTAGTGTAAGAGAAAATTGAGCGTTGTATGAACTTGTGATGGTGAATAATAAAAGCGATAGACTGCATAATAAAGGTTGCTATCACAAGGGGCAATACAACAACACGTTCTCTTGCACTAAGGGGTTGAGCATACAAACAAATAAGCGCATGGCAACCTCTGCTTCCCTCTGTGAAGGGTCTATCTTTTACTTTTATGTATTTACTTTTATGCAAATTGTCAAAGTTATCTCGCCATTCCCTTTTTATTTTCTCCTTTGGCAAGCGTCATGTGGTGAGGAAAGATCTAGGCACATATGTCCTGTTGAATATGGGTAGCATGAGTTATTATTGTTGACATCACCCTTGAGGTGGATACGTTGGGAGGAGAAACTATAAGCCCCTATCTTTCTATGTGTCCGGTTGAAACATTTTGCTCATGTGTATGCGGTGAATATTAACAATCATAGAAGACTATATGATGGTTGAGTATCTGGACTTGCCTAAAGGCTCTGATAGTGAGCCTTCCTGAAAAGATAATGAATTGTAGTTGCAAAGTTGACCGAGAACATAGTTTGTTGGGTTTTAATAGAGTTTTTGCTTTATACTTCAGTTGTGTGATGAATTGTCACTTATTCGTGGGAAGTCTATGATAAAATTTCTATGATAAGAGTCTTATGTTCAAGTTTGTTGCTGTCATAATAATGAACATGATGCTTCTATGTGCGTATTTTGTTTTCATCGACACCTCTCTCTCTAAGCATGTGGACATGTTTTTCGATTTTAGTTTTCGCTTGAGGACAAGCGAGGTCTAAGCTTGGGGGAGTTGATACGTCTATTTTGCATCTTGTTTTCCTACTGTTATTTATGATGTTTTTACGCATAATAATGCTTTTTGGAGTAATTCTAATGCCTTTTCTCTCGTAATTTGCAAGGTACACACAAAGAGGGAGAATTCTGGCAGCTAGAAATCTCGACCTGGAAAAGCTACGTCAAGCTCCCTATTTTGCACAACTCCAAACAGACTGAAACTTCACGGAGAATTTTTATGGAATATATGATGAATATTGGAGCAAATAAGTACCAGAGGAGGCCCACTAGGTGGGCACAACCCACCTGGGCGCGCCAGGGAGCCCAGGCGCACCCTGGTGGGTTGTGCTCACCTAGGCTCACCTTCGGTGCCCATCTTCTGGTATATAAGTCATTTTGACTTAGAAAAAAATAAGGGGAGGACTTTAGGGATGGAGCACCGCCGTCTCGAGGCGGAACTTGGGCAGGAGCACTTTTGCCCTCCGGCTGAGCGATTCCGCTGGGGGGACTTCCCTCCCAGAGGGGGAAATCATCGTCATCATCATCACCAACAACTTTCCCATCTTGGGGAGGGCAATCTCCATCAACATCTTCAACAGCACCGTCTCATCTCAAACCCTAGTTCATCTCTTGTGTTCAATCTTGTTACCGGAACTATAGATTGGTGCTTGTGGGTGACTAGTAGTGTTGATTACATCTTGTAGTTGATTACTATATGGTTTATTTGATGGAAGATTATATGTTCAGATCCAATATGCTATTTAATACCCCTATGATGTTGAGCATGATTATCATTTATGAGTAGTTACTTTTGTTCTTGAGGCCTGGGGAGAAATCATGTTGCAAGTAATCATGTGTACTTGATATGTGTTCGATATTTTGATAGTATGTATGTTGTGATTTCCTTAGTGGTGTCATGTGAACGTCGACTACATGACACTTCACCATATTTGGGCCTGAGGGAAAGCATGGTGGAGTAGTTATTAGATGATGGGTTGCTAGAGTGATAGAAGTTTAAACCCTAGTTTATGCGCTACTTCATAAGGGACCGATTTGGATCCAAAAGTTTAATGATATGGTTAGATTTTATCTTAATACTTTTCTCGTAGTTGCGGATGCTTGCGAGGGGGTTAATGAAGGAAATATGCCCTAGAGGCAATAATAAAGTTATTATTTATTTCCTTATATCATGATAAATGTTTATTATTCATGCTAGAATTGTATTAACCGGAAATATAATACATGTGTGAATACATAGACAAACAGAGTGTCACTAGTATGCCTCTACTTGACTGGCTCGTTAATCGAAGATGGTTATGTTTCCTAGCCATAGACATGAGTTGTCATTTGATTAACGGGATCACATCATTAGGAGAATGATGTGATTGACTTGACCCATTCCATTAGCTTAGCACTTGATCGTTTAGTTTGTTGCTATTGCTTTCTTCATAACTTATACATGTTCCTATGACTATGAGATTATGCAACTCCCGTTTACCGGAGGAACACTTTGTGTGCTACCAAACGTCACAACGTAACTGTGTGATTATAAAGGTGCTCTACAGGTGTCTCCGAAGGTACTTGTTGGGTTGGCGTATTTCGAGATTAGGATTTGTCACTCCGATTGTCGGAGAGGTATCTCTGGGCCCTCTTGATAATGCACATCACTTAAGCCTTGCAAGCATTGCAACTAATAAGTTAGTTGAGGGATGATGTATTACGGAACGAGTAAAGAGACTTGCCGGTAACGAGATTGAACTAGGTATTGAGATACCGACGATCGAATCTCGGGCAAGTAACATACCGATGACAAAGGGAACAACGTATGTTGTTATGCGGTCTGACCGATAAAGATCTTCGTAGAATATGTGGGAGCCAATATGACCATCCAGGTCCCGCTATTGGTTATTGACCGGAGACATGTCTCGGTCATGTCTACATAGTTCTCAAACCCGTAGGGTCCGCACGCTTAAAGTTTCGGTGACGATTGTATTATGAGTTTATGTGATTTGATGTACCGAAGGTAGTTCGGAGTCCCGGATGAGATCGGGGAAATGACGAGGAGTCTCAAAATGGCCGAGACGTAAAGATTGATATATTGGACGACTATATTCAGACATCGAAAAGGTTCTGAGTGATTCAGGTATTTTCGAGGGTACCGGGGAGTTACGGGAATACGAGGAAGAAGTAATGGGCCTCATGGGCCAAGTGGTGGAAGAGAGGAGGCAGGGCGCGCGGCCCCCCTAGCCCAAACCGAATTGGACTAGGGGGGCGGGCCCCCTTTCCTCCTTCTCCTCCTTCTCCTTCCTTCTCCTTCTCCTCCTTCCTTTCCTCCTTCTAGTAGGAGTAGGAAAGGGGAGTCCTACTCCTACAAGGAGGAGGACTCCTCCTCCTGGCGCGCCCATAGAGGGCCGGCCGGCCTCCCCCCTTGCTCCTTTATATACAGGGGCAGGGGGCACCTCTAGACACACAAGTTGATCAGTTGATCTCTCCCAGCCGTGTGCGGTGCCCCCCTCCACCATATTCCACCTTGGTCATATCGTAGCGGTGCTTAGGCGAAGCCCTGCGTCGGTAACAACATCATCATCGTCACCACGCCGTCGTGCTGACGGAACTCTCCCGTGAAGCTCTGCTGGATCGGAGTTCGCGGGACATCATCGAGCTGAACATGTGCTGAACTCGAAGGTGCTGTGCGTTCGGTACTTGGATCGGTCGGATTGTGAAGACGTACGACTACATCAACCGCGTTGTGCTAACGCTTCCGCTTTCGGTCTACGAGGGTACATGGACAACACTCTCCCCTTTCGTTGCTATGCATCACCATGATCTTGCGTGTGCGTAGGAAATTTTTTGAAATTACTACGTTCCCCAACAGTTAATCATAAGTAGGAGGTTTGTTCAAGTAAGAACAACACCTAAGCATCGGTCCACCCACATATCAAAGTAGCGAACACGAATCAAATCAACATGATAAAAGTGACTAGATGAAATTCCTGTGTACACACAAGAACGCTTTGATTATTATAAGATATTGTTTGGCCTGTCCTTTGCCACAAAAGGATTGGGCTACCTTGTTGCATTTTACTTATCGTTACCATTAGTTGCTCGTTACAAATTATCTACCTATTACCGACAATTTCAGTGCTTGCAGAAAATACCTTACTGAAAACCACTTGTCATTTCCTTCTGCTCCTCGTTGGGTTCGACACTCTTACTTATCGAAATTGATCCCCTATACTTGTCGGTCATCACTAGGTACCTACATAGAAGTCTCCGCCCCTCGGGAGGCAGGCTCAGGGAGCTGCCCGCGTCGTCCGCCTCGCAAGGCCGAGGGCCCTCGCGAGGGTCTTGTCTCGGGGCTCTTGTAGCTGGGCCGTACCGGGCCGTCGAGGGGGTCATGCCTTGGAACGCAGGCAGGCAGGTCTGGATACCCCCGATCCCAGAACACCGACAAGTGGGGCTCATATTTTTAAAATCACATGAAAAAATTGACTTTTTAAAATGTTTTTAGATACATGTAGTTATCTTCTAAATATATGCAAAATAATTATTTAAAATGTACATTGATCTGTAGGCTACACCGGGAAAAGCACAAGTTTCTGGTTCCAGAAAAGCAAAATAGTTCAATTTGAATCATATATTTGTCTTTTTTGTGTGCACCATGGCTGAAAAGATTTGTTGATGAAAATTTGTACATACACATCTATATTTACATGTTATATTTTTTTTAGATTTTAGCATCCTATTTCTTAATATATATTTTTAAACATGAGCTTCATGTAGCCTGAATGTTGTTTTGACTTTTTGGGTCAGGAGAGCATACATGAACGAAGTATATGTCACACCTCTTCATCTTCTTTCGCGATTTTCCAAGCGATTAGGGTTTCTCTGTCTCCCATCAGCGTCACCACTAGTTCAACTCATTTCTGGTAGCCTTGGGGCCGTGGAGGAGGAGTGGACCTTGGCCCTTACTTGTAGGAGGGATCTTGCTTCGTTTGTAGGTGTATTTAGGTTGATTAGGGTTTGTGTCCTTCTTAAGAAGGTGAGGCAGTGACGACTCCTTGAAGATGGAATAAGGCCATCTTCACCTAGACCCCGTTCCGGCGGTGCATATAGCGTCGTCAGAGTGCGTGTGGAGGTGTCTCTGGTGAATCTCGTCGGATTCGGCCAGTGTTGGTCTTCGGGAGAGGGGGGGTCTCCGTGGATACAATCTTCGTTCGTGGGTCTACAATTTGGATCCACCACGCTTCTCTTCGTCAACGGCGGTTGATATTCTAGTGCATTGGTCTTGTGGGGCCTTAGCATGATGACTTTCTGACTATCTACTACAAACAAGTTTTGCCCCACTCTGACGAGGGAGGGGCATTGACAGCCGTGTGCCTTTGGATCGCTCCAATGCCTTCCCTTCTATTGCCATGATAGAGATTGGAAGCACACGCGCGCGCGCGCGCGCACACACACACACACACACAAAGGTTGTGTTTTAAGTTTTAACGAAGAAACATTGATGGCAAACTAGATGCATGATCCAATGGGTATTATCATTGCGGTTCTCTTTTTATTTTGCTTCTACTGTGTTTTTGTTTCGGTCCTGTGTATATAACTCGATAGAGCCTCTACTTTTCAGAGTTATGCAAGGTGACATATATTGAGACAAAAAAAAAACGCAACTTGAGTGGTAGTTGATCGGATTTGGGTAGTGTTAGATGATTGGAATTTGGATCTAGCTAGGTAGCGACAAGGCGCGTGCTTATTCAACACACTTAGCTGGGCTTGCATGATATGGTAGTAAATTATTATGTGCTGTTATCTTAAACAATTGCCATGTCATGTTCATCGGTAGGCAGCTTGGAACTATCTCTGAGAGATACTCCCTCTATTCCAAAATATTTGTCTTTCTATAGATTTCAGAAAGTGACTATATACGAAACAAAATGAATGAATCTACACTCTAAAATATATTTATACATATTTGTATGTAGTAGTCATTTGAAATCACTAAAAAAAATATTTTGAAAAGGAGGGAGTACAAATTAGAGGTCAATAATGTCTCAGTATGATTGTTTCCTGGTTTGCCGCTTCTTTGATAGGATACGAATAACCCGTAAGGTGGGTCGGGAGGTTGTCTAGAAAACTAAGCACAACCAAGAATCCAGCTTTTCATCATGTCATGGACTTGTGACGGCTATGGAGACACGTCGGGAACGAGAGAAGAGAACAGTTGTCAAATCGATTGCTGTTATTGCCTTGACATATACGTTATGGATCTTGAAAACTACGTACATTTATCTGTAGAGACACCAATATGATGTTGAAAACTACATCACTGATAATATTGTTAGGAATTCCTTTTTCGTTTTATGCCAGAGCAGCGGCTGTTCTAAGAACGAATATATATATATATATATATATATATATATATATATATATATATATATATATATATATATATATAGGAGTAATAATCGAAGCAGGTGCCATGTGAATCAGCATTTAATAGCGGATGTTTCAGACGGGCCCCTTGAAAAGGCCAGGACACGCAGTACGCTGAAGACAGAAGAAAAGAACCAATCCAAAGCGTGGATTTCACGACAGAATGTGACAGCCCAGTCATCAAGACTCCTAAGCAAGCCTCGCTGCTACGGCGCTACTTAAATCCGTTGATTACATCAGAGATTGCCATCAGAGTCTGGCTAAAGCCTCTCCAAAATATTAATAAACCAAACAATGATCTTTTAGAAAAGGGAAACATCAGCCGTAGAATCCCTTGGTCTTTTGTTTTCTGGTATGTCAAAATCCAAGCAATCTTCTATCTACACTAAAGCAAGGAAGCAGGTGTATGCCGCTACACCATTTTGGCAGCAGATTTAGTGGCAAAGGCGCCCAAATCCCCATGGTGCGGTCTTGTAATGCAATTGCTTTTGGAAAGAAGGCGCATTGGTTGGTGGGCCTTGTAATGCAATCACTTTGCCCTTTTCTTTTCTAAGTAGGGTGGTCAGGTCAGGTGGTGGCACACCTTAATGGTTAAGGTATCTCAAGCAAGGCAAAGCATGCACGTAGTCCCTTTCCTTGTCTTTCTGTCATTCCTGCATCATCTAATCCAACATGACCAGCAATAGCTAGAGTAGATTCGAGTCTTTTGGAACTAGTACCTGCAACACAATCGACTTTGGCGACTCAGACCGCGTCAGAAACTATGTCAGATGCCCGGATGTCATGCGTCTACTCAAAGTTGCTTGGAGCATGCCGATTCAGAGGTTCGCCTCGTCTTTATTTGATACCTAGCCGTCCCTGCATCAAACAAAAAAAGATGCAAGTTCCTTGCTGACCAAATGTTCTTATTTCTGCAACAAAACGAGAGATGTATATTAATCAGAACATGGGTTACAATCACCACAGATCAACTGTTCAGCACTTGCCATCAAAATTCAGAAAATGCTCGACGGTCGTAAGGCTGGCTCAGCAAGATGATTGACCGTGGTTTTATCCTCATTACAAGCATATTACTGCCTTGTCTTTGTCAGGTTGTTCCCGGCCACCTGTTTTACTACTGTACAAGTACGTACTATGTACTTGGCATCATAAGGCGACCTGAAATTTCTCAGGTACACGGAGCAGCGGTAGCTGATAGTCACCAGGCTCTCCTAGCTGCCCGCAGGCAGCCATCTGGTCATCGCCTCTGCTTAGCCGCACCATTACAGTAAGACCAGATTGGATTAACATGTTCCGGAACTCGATAATGTTCTCATCGGGCGTCGGCTTGAATTGCGACCCACTATGGGGATTGAAAGAGATGAGGTTGATCTTGCAGGGAATACCGTGAACCAGCTCCGTAAGCCTCTTTGCATCATCCACGCTGCAAGCATGGTAAATCCAAAAAAGAGTTCAGGGTTCAAGGGATAGATCATTTTGCTGTAAGGTCTTCAAAAAAATTATTTACAAATTGAAACATTTCATTTGCCTATGAGAAACTTGTCACAGCAACAATGCCGACATATTATGTACTGTATAGATCACCATTTACTCATTTGGCTCATATGCCTGAAGCAATTAAAATTTTAGTTGTTCTGGAAAGAACACCCGTTTGCAAATGTTGCTATATCCATGTCCCAAGTAAAAATATCACCAGATGTAAGCTCTTCTAAGAAGAATCGTCGAGATGACAGCAACAACAAAGTGTTATTTAACCCAAGATTTTTTACCTGTCATTCACCCCAGAAAGCATGACGTATTCAAATAGCACTATGGACTTAGGTCTCAAACGAAGTTCCTCCCTTAAAGTGCCAAGAAGCATGCTAAGATTGTACCTTCTGTTAATGGGCATTATCCAATCCCTAACCTGGAAGAGGAAGTTAGTATATACAGCATAGCATAATAGTGTCAAACCATTTCACCACAATAGAATAACCAAATTTGAATTTCACCTCATCAGTTGTTGCATTAAGACTCACGGCCAGATCACAATTGGATTCGTTGAGGAAGCGTTTTATCTCTGGAACGAGACCACTTGTGGATACAGTAACCTTGCGAGGACTAAACTGAAGACCCTGCTCATCAACCATTATAGATGATGCTTTTATTACGTTATCTACATTGTGCAACGGCTCGCCCATGCCCTGTACAAATTAGAGGTTAATGGAAGATTGTTGTGGAAAAGGTGATAGCATCTTATTAAAAAATGCAACAGCATTAATACTATATGGATACTGGTGAATAATGCATACCAAGGCTTCCACAACATTTTATTTATATTTTTGACATGAAGGCTTCCATGACATTGCGATCACTAGAGTCTAAACTTATAAACGTGGAACTCCGAAAGGACAAAACTATGATAAAGGAAGCCATAACGTTAGGCCTACAATTTCAACAGGAATGAATACTGGTGTCATTGAATACGGATGCAGGCAAAAGCAGGGGTAATGCTATCAGGAACAGTGTAAGTAGGGGAAATATATCTAACATGCTGGTTGCAGTTCCAAGAAATAAAACACAAAGGGTGGTTTTGTAGCAATTCAAGAAAAGTGGCATGCAAAAGCAAGATGATACACATTCAGGATAAAACTACTAATTCCAGTCATATGCTCAGTTAAACACCATACTAGAGTTAGTGTTATTAGTTACCATGAAAAGAATGCTTACCATAAATACAACATTTGTAATAGTATCAAATTCATCTGAAAATAGCTTACGAGCAAACACAGCCTGCTCAACTATCTCAGCTGTAGACAAATGCTTTCTCAAACCCATCCTTCAGCGCCCAAAAGAAATAGAAAAGAAAATATGAAATAGTTACTACAGAATCATAGAAAGACAAATGCTATACAAAGAATGTCGACAGACCTCCCAGTGAAGCAAAACTGACAATTCATGGCACAGCCCACTTGACTTGAAACACAGACCGTTGTCCGGCCCCTGGCGCTAGGAATGACAACTGTTTCAATCACTGAGGCATCTTCAAGAGAGAACAGTATCTGTAACATTCTGTGTTCCAAAGTCAATCATATTCTGAGAACATTACAGAGATATCAGTGCCAGTGAAAGAGCTACCTTTCGGGTTCCATCTGATGCAGTAATAATGTCTTTAATAGTTAATGCCTTCAGATCAGCATGATCACTTATCATTTTCCTCAAGTCCTTGTTCAAGCCTGAAGATTAGAGGCGGTGTAACTGAATCCATTAAACCAGATACTAAAAATGGAACATAGGGCAAAAATATTATACCAAAGAAAAGAAACATGAGTAAATGCCCAATTTGACAAGTTTAATTTCAAGCACTAGAACAAACCCCAAAAATGTAAATGGTGTCGAGGTAGTGAGATATGGAGCCAACAGAATTATCACATTCAAAGTTAGTGCTACATCTACTTGTACAATTAGTGGGTTTTCCTACTGAGGGAAAAAAACTAGTTGATAGTGAAATACCCTCTGGCATCTGCTATCTTATTCTTCTTTTTTTCTTTCCTGAAAATGACAATGACATCTTCAAGGTGGATGCATGGTTGGTTTGCAGCTGTCGCTTGCCATAGTTTATTTTTATTGTATATATACGAGTGTAGTGTGGCAAAGTATGTGTGTAATTGTTGTGCACATGGGTCCACAGTATCAAGGCAAGAGTACCAGCATGGGAGGAGTCCATGAGAGAGAAGTGTCCGAAGAGTCCATTAGGGGAGTATAGGATTAGGAAAGAGTCCAATTGTATAAAAATATATATAAGTCCAATCATATTAGCCTATTAGGATGACATGTATCCACGTCTAAGGCAAACAAGAACAAACAATCTCCTCTAAAGTCTAAACATATGTCAACCCAATCCCTCTGAGCCATGACGTCTGGCTATCTTCAGCATGGTAGTTATCCCATTGTGAATCAAGGTTCACAACAGGAATGTAATGTGTTGTGCTTGATTTAAGGTCATGTCCCTCTAGTTTTGATGCATTACCTAGCTGGTGTAAATCTTTCACTGCTGTTCTAGAATTCTAGTTGCTGTGGGGATAGCTGCTGTGATTTGGACTATTTGGAAGGCTCATAGTGATGCGAGTTATAAAAGAAAATATCCTTATGATACCACTTGGTATAGTCTGTATTGTTGCTCATTACATTGCATTCTGGGCTTGCCAAGACTACTGGCCGTGATGGCCACTGAGATATTCCATCGAAGACTTGGATGGGGAGTTGATTCACAGACTCATCCTCTGAGTAGAGATGTTTCGTAGTAATGTCCGTGGTCACAGTTAGGTTGAGTAGTTCCGTTGGTGTTCATGTTATCTCTTTTTGGCAGTTGCTGTGAATGTAAAAGAGAGGCGGTCGTTTTAGTTCTGTAATTTTGTCCTATACTGACTAGTTCATTCTATTGTTCTGTGGCTTTGCATTCCGTCTTTGTTGGCATTAACCTTGTTTGTTGTAAAATTCTTTTTTTTTCCGAGAAAACGCAAAAAAAAAGTGTTTCATTTCATTGGAAAGGAGAATAGTTCAGTACAGCATCCCACAGAGGGGGTGAAAGGTTAACGCCAACAAAGGCCGATTTTTTGTTGTAAAATTCTAGTCTCATGTCTATTTTGTATTGTATGCAATTGTTGCCATAGATTTTCATAGTGAGCTAGGTGTGAATGTCTACATGCTCCATGACATGGCGTAGCAGCCGGAACAATAGCACAGAGGTGAGTGCACGAGTGAGCAGACCGGCGAGCCAGGAGATGTTTGCATGTATGCATGTGTTACATGATTACTTAGTCAAGACTCAAAAGGCGTGTACATTAGTGGCCTGATAACTAGCCGGTGCATGTAGCTAATAGAGCATGAGGATATGTATGTTGGCAAGCCAAAAGACTAGTTCTAAGGGTGTTGAGTTAGTTGAGGCTTATATGTAAAGTTGAGTTGATCCTTGAGAGTGGGCTGCATGTGCATGTGAGTTAGTTGTGTTAGTCCAGAACGTGTGCCTGCATGTACTAGCTAGTGGGGGGTGGTGAAGGGATCAAGCAATTGTGTGGCTTGGCCGTGTGTGTGCATGTTTCCCATTAAAAGGCACTTGTAATCAATTGTGTTGTGTTGAAAAGAAATGCAGAAAAGGCACAGTTTGTGTGTCGTGCCAAAGTGCATGTCGCTTCTTCTACCTTGTGTGTGTGTGTGTGTTTTCTGGGGAACTCCAACAGTCTGACCCCAGCGTAGAATTTGCGGGGGATTGGAACTATGTATACTGAATGGTTTTCCAGAAGTGGCCAGAATCCACCCCTTCGTCTTTTTTTTCATTTTTCTTCTTCTTCGCATTATATTTCTTGTATATATTTCTATATATTAAATACACATGAATCCCAGAACTGATCGGCGGAAAGCTCCAGTACTGAAATGTTCCTTTTCAAACACGAAATTGCAAAGGATTAATAAGTTTGCACAGTACAGCCGATACCTCTGTTTTTAAGGCGTCTGTGAAGCGTCGCTTAGGCGACGCCTTAGCGTCGAGGCGCCCTCCGATGGCAAGGCGTCGAACCTGCCTTATACATCGTCGTAAAGCGTCCGCTTTAGATCCTAGGGCGTCTGAATCGTCCGCCTAGGCGCGTAGGGCGGCGCCTTGGGCCAGATCGGACGCCATGGGCTGCTTCCAGGCGGGAAAGAGTGGCCCGCGCGGGAAGCTTTCGCGGGAAATATTGGGCTCGCGCGCGAGTGCGAACAGGTATAAGGCGAAGGGCGGGACAGAGAGGATCGAACCAATCGTCCAATCCACCCGATAGGGTTTCCTTCTCTCCTCTCTGACCTTTGGCGGCGGCTCCGTCCTCTACAGCTCCGATCTGTGCCCCTCCTCGCCAGGCTCAGCTCTCCCTCCAACTCTGGCGCAACAGCAAGGTGTGGCTCCCGTTCTCATCTCACTTCTACCCCGGCCTCCTCTGAACTTTCTTCTACCCCACCTAGTACTCTGTTTCTTCCTGCATTGTAGGTAGATCTGTAGATGTGCTTGGCTGCTTGCCTGCTCCTCCTCTGCATCTGTTTGCTCCCAAATCTGCTTCTCCATCCACAAGGCAGCAACCCCACCATCGCTTCTCTCCTTCCCCATGCTTGTCTGCATGCTCTAGTGATTTGGCTCTTCTCTCTTTGACGGTTGATTGGGTCTTTTCTCAGTGTTGCTGCAGCAGCGAGGTGTCCCTGCTCTGATGGATCCTAGGAGACGAGCTACATCAGATGATCCAGTTTGGAAGTATGGGTTCTGGCCAGATTTAGAGAGGAAAGATTTACTCCAGTGTACATTGTGTGACAAGATAGTCCATGCTGGAGTGAGAAGGCTGAAGCAGCACCTTTCTGGGGGTTGTAGTGATGCAGATATGTGTCCCGAGGCATCTATGGAGATTAGGATAGAGATGCGCAAATCCTTAAACACTAGAAAGTTTAAAGCTATGGAGCGATATATTGATGAGAAGAATGAAGTTGAAGTTCAAAGGCGCCGTTCTGTCATATACAGAAGATGATTTGAGGCCTATGATTTGGCAACAACTAATTATGTTAATGTTAGTTGTTAAATTTCCTAAATGGCTGCCATCTGTTATATATGTATGTACAGTTTATGATGTCAATGCTAGTAGTTAAATCTCCTAATTGGCTGCCATCTATTATATATGTATGTGTCTAAGGCGTCGCCTCGCCTTATGCCTTAGCGCTTAGGCAGTGAGGCGCCCCCCCAGCGCCTTGCCTCGCCTTACCGCCTTAAAAACATAGGCCGATACTCACAAATGGCCCACAAGGCAAGAAAGAATTTTAGAGATACTAACCAACTGCTCATCATTTTTCACAAAAGAAAACTAGAATACATCTTTTTTTTATAAATGTTCTGTGACATCCAAACATCTTCTATCACGCCTTTCTTAATAGATTGCATCCATATTAAAGTATTAATGTACATCGCCTAAAACAAACCTAAATATGGTGGGAAGGTGGTATGGGTAGCTAGAATATACCTGGATCTCAAACACTTCTACAGTTCTGCTACCCATGCTTTCTCAATTATTAAATCACTGATGAATAGAGCAACTACGAAAAGTCCAAAACAACATATATCCAGGCTCATATCGATAGGGCGTGCAGGTGTTATGACCAGCATATTAGGGGCTTAGCCCAGTTAGTTGTGGCCCAGTTTATCTTATCGTTATTAGGGGCTTAGCCCAATTATCTTATTAGGAGGATTATATAAACTCGTGTAAGGACCCGTTTTGGGATTAAGCAAGAAGCAATCATATTTGCTCGGCTTCCTTAGGGAGCCGGGAGACCTAACCCTAGCCGCCGCCCCTGCGCTCTCTCTCTCTCTCTCTCACACACACACACGCAACGACGGCGCCCCAGCGCCGGCGACCATGCCTTCCTCCACGTCATCCCTCCTTCCACCCCTGCAACCTGAGACCACGCCCTGGTAGGGATCCGGTTCCTACCAATTTGGTTTCAGATAGCTTCGGTGCGATCATGTCCTCGCCGCCGCCCACCCCGACCCTCCCATTACCGACCGCGACGACCGCCCCGATGGCCACCACGGCCAGCGCCCCGCTCTTGCCAGTGCCGGTCACCTCCGCCGCGCCCGCCCCCGTCGTCTTCACCCCGGCAGAGATGACAGTTGCCATCCGGGATCTCACCCAGGCGGTCACGGGCATCTACACGTTCCTCGCAAGATCCTATGGGTCGCAGCCGCCGGTGCCTTTCACCACCGCCCCGCCGCAGCAGCAGCCGCCGTGGCAGCCGCCATCCTCGGCGACCCCCATCGCCGCCGCATGCAGCAGCTGCCGCGGCAGCCACCACCAGCGATGAACCCCGGCGCCTCCACCATGCAGCAGGGGCAACAACTGCGGCCGCCGCCACCGGCGACCACGGCCCTGGGAATCCCGACGACGGGCCCGGGGGTGCCCATCCACAAGGTGCGGTTTCCCCCGTCGCCGTCTCCGTTACCGGCCTGGCTCACTGAGTCCCTTGAGCCGGTCTACATGACGGCCTCGGTCGGGCCGCACGTGCTGCCCCCGCCGGCGATGCACCCGGCCATGCAGTTTGGCGGGTCCTCGGGCTCCGCCGAGCCCTTTGCCAGCGTCGACCGGCCCCTGTTCCAGGGCGATGCGGGGACCGGCCCCTGAAGCCGAGCAAATATGATTGCTTCTTGCTTATTAGGAGGATTATATAAACTCATGTAAGGACCCGTTTTGGGATTAAGCAAGAAGCAATCATATTTGCTCGGCTTCGTTAGGGAGCCGGGAGACCTAACCCTAGCCGCCTCTCCCTCTCCCTCTCCCTCTCCCCCCCCCCCCTCTCTCTCTCTACGCCATCCACGCCATCCCTCCTTCCACCCCTACAACCTGAGACCACGCCTTGGTAGGGATCCGGTTCCTACCAGCAGGATAGCCAGTACTACTGCAACCCCCCACCCCCAAAAAAAAGATTTTCCCTTTCTTTGTCAGCAAGCTATTTTTTGTAAGTCTTAGTTTAATAGTAATTGTTAGAACTACCAGGTTCTCACCAAGGACTCTCTTACTGTTTTTCTCACACACACATGCACACAAGGAACTAGTATGAAGCTTTGTAGGTTTATATGATTATATCAGTAGTAACAAGCTAACATTATTCTACATATGGTGCCTCTTCTTATATAGAGGTTTTAGGTTGGTGCTACAGTAACCGACCTACGCAGCCAGAGGCGGACCCACCATGCGGCTGTACACCCAAAAAATTCTTATATATAGGCATATATGACAGAAATACTATCCTGCAAGCCCAATAGCCCATTTCAGCAGCAGCCAGCCACTTCTGTCCAGTGTCCACGCAGCCATGCAGGAACACACGAGAGACTCACCCAGCAGCCAGCCGGTTCCTTCTTCGGTTCTTCCTAGGGACAAGGCGGCGGCGCGACTCTGTGCTGAACTGCTGATGGCGAGGCACAGCCAGGCGAGGGAACCACCGGCGCCAAGCTCCCCATGGTTTCGCGGAGACCACGGGCAAGTCCCGCTCGTGCAGTACCGTGCCCGCTGCCGGCAGTGGGGAGGTGTAACGTCCCGAGACCGATGTGCCAGTTGTCTCCCAGTTATTCGCCGTCGTTGCCATGTCATTTGCTTGCGTGTTGCATCTTATCATGTCATCATGAACATTGCATCATCATGTCTTAACAACAACAACAACAACAACAACAAAGCCTTTAGTCCCAAACAAGTTGAGGTAGGCTAGAGGTGAAACCCATAAGATCTCGCAACCAACTCATGGCTCTGGCACATGGATAGCAAGCTTCCACGTACCCCTGTCCATAGCTAGCTCTTTGGTGATACTCCAATCCTTCAGGTCTTTCTTAACGGACTCCTCCCATGTCAAATTCGGTCTACCCCGCCCTTTCTTGACATTCTCCGCACGCTTTAGCCGTCCGCTATGCACTGGAGCTTCTGGAGGCCTGTGCTGAATATGCCCAAACCATCTCAGACGATGTTGGACAAGCTTCTCCTCAATTGGTGCTACCCCAACTCTATCTCGTATATCATCATTCCGGACTCGATCCTTCCTCATGTGGCCACACATCCATCTCAACATACGCATCTCTGCCACACCTAACTGTTGAACATGTCGCCTTTTAGTCGGCCAATACTCCGCGCCATACAACATTGCGGGTCGAACCGCCGTCCTGTAGAACTTGTCTTTTAGCTTTTGTGGCACTCTCTTGTCACAGAGAATGCCAGAAGCTTGGCGCCACTTCATCCATCCGGCTTTGATTCGATGGTTCACATCTTCATCAATACCCCCATCCTCCTGCAACATTGACCCCAAATACCGAAAGGTGTCCTTCCGAGGTACCACCTGGCCATCAAGGCTAACCTCCTCCTCCTCACACCTAGTAGTACTGAAACCGCACATCATGTACTCGGTTTTAGTTCTACTAAGCCTAAACCCTTTCGATTCCAAGGTTTGTCTCCATAATTCTAACTTCCTATTTACCCCCGTCCGACTATCGTCAACTAGCACCACATCATCCGCAAAGAGCATACACCATGGGATATCTCCTTGTATATCCCTTGTGACCTCATCCATCACCAATGCAAAAAGATAAGGGCTCAAAGCTGACCCCTGATGCAGTCCTATCTTAATCGGGAAGTCATCGGTGTCGACATCACTTGTTCGAACACTTGTCACAACATTATCGTACATGTCCTTGACGAGGGTAATGTACTTTGCTGGGACTTTGTGTTTCTCCAAGGCCCACCACATGACATTCCGCGGTATCTTATCATATGCCTTCTCCAAGTCAATGAACACCATATGCAAGTCCTTCTTTTGCTTCCTATATCTCTCCATAAGTTGTCGTACCAAGAAAATGGCTTCCATGGTCGACCTCCCAGGCATGAAACCAAACTGATTTTTGGTCACGCTTGTCATTCTTCTTAAGCGGTGCTCAATGACTCCCTCCCATAGCTTCATTGTATGGCTCATCAGCTTAATTTCACGGTAATTAGTACAACTCTGAACATCCCCCTTGTTCTTGAAGATTGGTACTAATATACTCCGTCTCCATTCTTCTGGCATCTTGTTTGCCCGAAAAATGAGATTGAAAAGCTTGGTTAGCCATACTATTGCTATGTCCCCGAGACCTTTCCACACCTCAATGGGGATACAATCAGGGCCCATCGCCTTGCCTCCTTTCATCCTTTTTAAAGCCTCCTTCACCTCAGACTTCTGGATTCGCCGCACAAAACGCATGCTGGTCTCATCAAAGGAGTCGTCTAGTTCAATGGTAGAACTCTCATTCTCCCCATTGAACAGCTTGTCGAAGTACTCCCGCCATCTATGCTTAATCTCCTCGTCCTTCACCAAGAGTTGGCCTGCTCCGTCCTTGATGCATTTGACTTGGCCAATGTCCCTCGTCTTCCTCTCTCGGATCTTGGCCATCTTATAGATGTCCCTTTCACCTTCCTTCGTGCCTAACCGTTGATAGAGGTCCTCATATGCCCGACCCCTTGCTTCACCAACAGCTCGCTTTGCGGCCTTCTTCGCCATCTTGTACTTCTCTATGTTGTCTGCACTCCTATCCAGGTATAGGCGTCTGAAGCAAACTTTCTTCTCTTTAATCACCTTCTGGACGTCATCATTCCACCACCAGGTATCCTTATCTTCGCTTCTCCTTCCCCTGGACACTCCAAACTCCTCCGAGGCCACCTTACGAATGCAAGTCGCCATCTTCATCCACACATTGTCCGCATCCCCTCCTTCCTCCCAAGGGCCCTCCTTAATGACCCTCTCCTTGAACACCTGAGCTATCTTCCCCTTGAGCTTCCACCACTTCGTTCTAGCGACTTTGGCACGCTTATCCCGCTGGACACGAATCCGAAAGCGGAAGTCAGCAACCACCAGCTTATGTTGGGGTACAACACTCTCTCCAGGTATCACCTTACAGTCTAGGCACGCACGCCTATCTTCTCTTCTCGAGAGGATGAAATCAATCTGGCTAGAGTGTTGGCCACTACTAAAAGTCACCAGATGTGATCCTCTCTTTCTAAAGAGGGTGTTAGCTACAATCATGTTGTAGGCTAGAGCAAAGCTTAAGACATCTTCTCTTTCTTGATTTCACTCAAGTTGACTCTATATCTATCTTAATTCTTTCTACAAGAATAAGTAGTATGTCAAATCCGTTGTTTGTCGTCAATTTAATTGGTGAAGGATACGCATAACATAATTCTTACTCTTGTTTCACTCAAGTGATTAATTCTTTATTCCGGAGGCCCTTCAAACTCTCGATTTCATTTGTTTCATCTTTTCTTTTTCCCGGAGTTCCAACCTCTTTCAATTATATTATCACGGAGATCTTTATCTAAATCATTGCAAGGCTTCAATCTTATTCTTTTCATCATTCAATTATTTTGGATCATTCTTTCATTACCGGAGTTCTTCATGAAGGTTCGACATGGTGATTCATCAAGGATTTAATTCCTTCTCGAAGTGTTCATCGAGATTCTTTTCAGAAGATCTCAAGTATTTCTTCATCTTGCAATCCGGAGTGCATTTCTTTCTACCGTATCATTGGAGGTGATTTTACATCATTCTTGATAATTTGAGTTCATGACTCATGATTCACATGTTGTTAAGAATGAGGTATTTTAAATCCATCAATCTCTTCTTTGGATTTATCTTGGGTTATATTTCACCTAAAGCTTTTTTCTAAGGATTGTCGCTATTTATGGTGCTTATAAACGATCCAAGCTCTTCATTTATCCTCCCGGTGAATTAAGTTTCTCGTCTCCTTGTTCTTATCAATCCAATTCTTTTTCCCGGGAGTGGCAGGTTGTCACCTCATAATTTTGAGATGTATTCCATAAGACCATATCAAGCATATTCTTTTCGTTGTTGTTTTTTTTTCCATCAACTCCATTCGACCCTTCTCCTCAAGATGCCTCTTCAAGCTCTTTTGTGGCAGAAGTTGGCATTTTCTTCTCCTTTCTCCTATCTCAATTATCTTTCTTCTATTCTTTTGTTACGGAGGCATTGTGATGTTGCTCTTTTCAACCCATCTTCTTGTTTTATCAGGATCGTGTTCTTTTCGTGCTTATCCTTTTAACCGGAGTGTTGTGTCCTCTTTTCAAGTATCCTCTCATCTTGTCAAGTTCAATTCCTTCCATTTACAGGCGGAGTGCTGTCCAAATTATATCGTTCTTATTCCTTCCCTATCTTGTTTTAACCGGAGTATTGTGCCCCTTTGTTCAAGTTCTTTTCGCCTTATCAAGCCTTGCATCTCTTTTCAACCGGAGTGCTGTCCGAATTTGTTCTTCCTTATTAATCTTTCCTACCGGAGTGCTTTCAACTTTGTTCTTCCTTGTCCCTCTTTTCTAACGGAGTGTTTTCAATTTGTCATCTCCGTTGTATTCTTTTCTCGAAATGGCTTAACCTTTTCAAGATTCTTTGGTTTCACTCGTTTGTCAAAGAAGCAACTTAGTTTTACCTCTCCTCTTTTCTCTTACGTTGTCCCTCCGGTGCCATTCTAGATCTCGGGACGAGATCCTCTCGTAGTGATGGAGTGTTGTAACGCCCCGAGACCGATGTGCCAGTTGTCTCCCAGTTATTCGCCGTCGTTGTCATGTCATTTGCTTGCGTGTTGCATCTTATCATGTCATCATGAGCATTGCATCATCATGTCTTAAAAACTTGCACTCGTCCGGGTTCTCCGAGTTCTTTCCGTTGTCCGTTCTGAGACCAGACACACTTGCACGCGCCCGCGGCATGTCCGAAATAGTATTTTATAAGTGGCCGGGAAATGTTCTCGGAATGGGATGAGAGTTGGCGTGCGGTCTTATTATAGTGGAGATAGACCGCCTGTCAAGTTTCATCGCATTCGGAGTTCGTTTGATAGCCCAACCGTTAAACTATAGCGGCAATATAGCCGGTCTAACGTCGGACGTTTTCGGTCTCCGGAAACAGTCGCCGGGCCTCCCTCTCTTCTCTTCTCTCAGCTCGAGACCATCTACACAGCCCACTAACTACCGCCGGGTCAAACCTAACCTCTCTCGTCAGCCCGCGGTCCTCCTCGCGCGCGCGCCCGAAAAGTTGTCCCGGACCCGACCCGGACAGTCGTTACCATTGTGTCCGGATCATCCCCAAACGTCTACAAAACGTCTCCGTTTTGTTAATTGGACTTCCTAACATATTTTTTCGCGACCGTCCGATTCCGATCGTAGGGACCTTGCCCCTATCCAAAAACCCACTTACTATATATATACGGACCCAACCCTAAAAACTAGGACATTTGTCCTCCCTAGCCGCCGCCACCTACAGGCTCCCCCCTCCTAGGATCAGCCGCCGCCATCTATCAAATCCATCCATCCACAGCGCCACCCTCCTTGTTTTCAAAACCAGGCCAATCACCTCGCATTCGATCCACCCATCCCACTAACCGGAGCTTCTCCTATGCTCGATCCCGGGGGGTTCAGGAGCAGCTCGTCCCGGCGACCTCCTCCAGCAGGCCCGTACCACCCCTCTCTTCCCTGCCTCCCATTCCATCTTCATGTTCTTCTCTCTCTCACCTCCCCTCTCTGACCTGTCGCAGGTTCGCCATGGGCGCCCGATGGAGCACTGCTGCAGGGAACCTCGTCGAAAACCACCGGATCCGGCGGGCCTCCGCTGCCCTTGACCGTTCTTGCCGGATTCCACCGGCTGGGCCCCGTCCCCGACCACCTGTGCCATCGCCGGCCTCACCTGCTGCTGTCGTTTGTATCCCCTGTCGATCAAATGACCCGACCCCACGCCAAGGCCCAGCTCCTCTTCGCCCAGATCCGCCGCCCTGCTCCGTTCATCGCCATTTGCCGCTAGGACCTGCGCCGCCGGAGTCGTCCTCCTCGCCTGCAACCACGGCAGCACCATGTTCCTGCGCCCGTTGCCCCTGCCTCGACTGCCTCCTGTTCGTCGGGAGACGACGAACGCCTCGAGCGTTGACTGCGTCCACCTCCTCGCTAGGCCCAGCACGCTCCACCTTGCCCCTGTCAGCCCAAGATGCAAGCCAGCCTGTTGGCCCAACGTGAGAACCCCCCCCCCCCCCTGTGCACTTTGGGCTGGCCAGATTCGGCCCAGAGTCTTTTTTTAGGCTCTGGTGATTTTGTCTTTTTTCCAGAGGCTGCAGTTTTACAGAAAAACCCTCCATGTTCATTCATCTAATATCTCACAAACGGTGCATCATATTAAAACACATTATATATGAAAAATGCTTAAAATTGTGTCTAGTTTCATAATTTGCAACTTTCAACCATGTTTGAAATGTTTTAAAATGTTGTTTGTGTAATTTTGCTCCTATGCCATGTTAAAATGCTTTAATTCATAACTAAATAACCGTAACTCGGAATTTAATAAACTTTATATGTAAATGGGGTAGAAAAATGCCTAGTTTAACATGATGGCCTTACTTTGCATGTTTAACAACCCTAAAATTGTGTTTAGGGCAGAACAGCACCAAATCTAAAATATGCATATGAGGAGTTTCCGGACTTGTTGTTTTGTTGTTCCGGCCTCATTTAAACTTGACTAGATAGGTAGTTTTCTTTGCTTCACCCTCTTGTCATGTTTAACAACATTTAATATCCGTTTGTCTTCTTCATGGACTCGTTCTTCTTCCTTGCGGGATTTCAGGCAAGATGACCATACCCTCGAAATCACTTCTATCTTTGCTTGCTAGTTGCTCGCTCTTTTGCTATGCCTATGCTGCAATACCTACCACTTGCTTATCATGCCTCCCATATTGTTGAACCAAGCCTCTAACCCACCTTGTCCTAGCAAACTGTTGTTTGGCTATGTTACCGCTTTGCTCAGCCCCTCTTATAGCGTTGTTAGTTGCAGGTGAAGATTGAAGTTTGTTCCTTGTTGGAACATGGAGATATTGTTCCTTGTTGGAACATGTTTACTTGTTGGGATATCACAATATCTCTTATTTAATTAATGCATCTATATACTTGATAAAGGGTGGAAGGCTCGGCCTTATGCCTGGTGTTTTGTTCCACTCTTGCCGCCCTAGTTTCCGTCATATCGGTGTTATGTTCCCGGATTTTGCGTTCCTTACGCGGTTGGGTAATAATGGGAACCCCTTGACAAATCGCCTTGAATAAAACTCTTCCAGCAATGCCCAACCTTGATTTTACCATTCACCACCTAGCCTCTTTTTCCCTTGGGTTCCGCGGACTCAAGGGTCATCTTTATTTTAACCCCCCCCCCCCCCTCTGAGTGTTGGCCCAAACTAGAGCCCTGTGCAGCGCCCCCTCGGGGAAACTCGAGGTTTGGTTTTAGTTGTACGGATTGCTCATCTGAGTGTGCCCTGAGAACGAGATATGTGCAGCTCCTATCGGGATTTGTCGGCACATTCGGGCGGTGTTGCTGGATTTGTTTTAACTTGTCGAAGTTGTTTTGTAGAACCGGGATACCGAGTCTGATCGGAATGTCTCGGGAGAAGGTATATCCTTCGTTGACCGTGAGAGCTTGTCATGGGCTAAGTTGGGACTCCCCTGCAGGGATTTGAACTTTCGAAAGCCGTGCCCGCGGTTATGGGCAGATGGGAATTTGTTAATGTCCGGTTGTATAAAACCTGAAGTTGACCTTAATTAAAATACATCAACCGCGTGTGTTACCATGATGGTCTCTTCTCGGCGGAGTCCGGGAAGTGAACAGGTGTTGGAGTTATGCTTGATGTAGGTTGTTCTAGGATCACTTCTTGATCATAGTTTCTCGATCGTGCTTTGCCTTCTCTTCTCGCTCTCATTTGCGTATGTTTAGCCACCAAATATGCTAGTCGCTTGCTGCAGCTCCACCTCATACCTTTACCTTATCCATAAGCTTAAATAGTCTTGATCGCGAGGGTGCGAGATTGCTGAGTCCCCGTGGCTCACAGATTACTTCCAAAACCAGCTTGCAGGTGCGAGATGAGCCCGTGCAGATGACGCAACCAAGCTCAGGAGGAGCTCGATGAAGATCTTGTCCTTTGTGTTGTTTCGTTCTAGTTGTTCAGCAGTGGAGCCCAGTTGGGGTCGATCGGGGACCTTGTCGCATTTGGGGTTCTTCTTTTATTTTGGTTCCGTAGTCGGACCTTGATTGTATCTGGATGATGTAATGTTATATTCATATATTGTGTGAAGTGGCGATTGTAAGCCAACTATGTATCTTTTCCCATTTTGTATTACATGGGTTGCTTGCGAAGATTACCTCACTTGCGACATTGCTTTCAATGCGGTTATGCCTCTAAGTCGTGCTTCGACACGTGGGAGATATAGCCGCATCGAGGGCGTTACAGGAATGGAATGCTGCAGCACGGCCTGTATGAAGTATTTAGCAAACACTCTCCTTCCATGTGCACTGTTTTCATCCTTAATAAATGTAGGCCCAACAAACACAAGAAGGGCCTGGACGAAGAACACCGGAACACAGAAAACCAACATGTAGCCAATGGTCTTCAAGTTCCATCTCTGGGCCAAAGTGCCCAACTCCCTCTTCTGTAATGAGCCATGCAGGAGGAAAGCAAATGCAAAGAAGATGCTTCGTTCTGCAAACCCTAGATTGGAAAGAATGTAGGCGTCACATCGATCTTCTGCCATACCAGGCTGGAGAACAGCTTTCTCTTCAAGAAGCTCAATCTCACAATTTCCCTACTTCCCACCAAATAGTGATCAGAATCAGAGGGTGGGGATGAGCGTCGGGGTGGCGGCCGCTGCAGTCGTTGACACCGGGGATGGGAGCGTAGGTGCAGCAATTGGCTTCAACAGGACCGACAACATATGGCTTCAACAGTGTTAAGCTTCATGCACTAGCCAACGCAACCAAAAGTCTGAACTGCTGGAAAGGGCTGGTGCAACCCACATATACTGTAACACCCCCTCTCACGTGTGACGGGGAAGACAAGTCAACACGTGCACCTGGAAGAGAGCGATGGCGCGCGAAACTCACGTATGACTCAAGAGGCCTCTACGTGAACACAAAGGGGGGCTACCAGCAATTTTTAATAAATTGCGAAAGCCAGGAATTGAACTCAAGACCTTAGCTCTGATACCATGTTAAGCTTCATGCACTAGCCAACGCAACCAAAAGTCCGAACTGATGGAAAGGCTAGACAATCCACATATACTGTAACACCCCCTCTCACATGTGACGGGGAAAACAAGTCAACACGTGCAACCGGAAGAGAGTGACGGCGCGCGAAACTCATGTATGACTCAAGAGGTCACTACATGGACACAAAGGAGGGGGGGGGCTACTAGCAATCCACTTATCCACATATACAGTAACAAACAGGACCAACAACCTCTGTCATGGCTTGGTTACATTTATTGGGAGGAATTATTTTTTCAAGTGAAGGATGATGTTGTCATCTCTCTCTTTCAAGCCATGACCGAGCGTATGGTCGTGTTGTAATTTTCTTCTCTATTTTGTAATTCCCTTGATCTTTTGAGATATTGCTGCTATTGTGAACAATTTGTATTTGTATTGCCGTGAACCAATTGGCTTCTCTGCTCGGGTGAAAAAAATTTGAACACCCAATGTTGAACTCCCTCTCCCTCTCCCTCTCCCTACGCCATCCACGGCATCCCTCCTTCCACCCCTACAACCTGAGACCACGCCTTGGTAGGGATCCGGTTCCTGCCAGCAGGATAGCCAGTACTACTGCAACCCCCCAACCCCCAAAAAAAGATTTTCCCTTTCTTTGTCAGCAAGCTATTTTTTGTAAGTCTTAGTTTAATAGTAATTGTTAGAACTACCAGGTTCTCACCAAGGACTCTTTTACTGTTTTTCTCACACACACATGCACACAAGGAACTAGTATGAAGCTCTGTAGGTTTATATGATTATATCAGTAGTAACAAGCTAACATTATTCTACATATGGTGCCTCTTCTTATATAGAGGTTTTAGGTTGGTGCTACAGTAACCGACCTACGCAGCCAGAGGCGGATCCACCATGCGGCTGCACACCCAAAAAATTCTTATATATAGGCATATATGACAGAAATACTATCCTGCAGGCCCAATAGCCCATTTCAGCAGCAGCCAGCCACTTCTGTCCAGTGTCCACGCAGCCATGCAGGAACACACGAGAGACTCACCCAGCAGCCAGCCGGTTCCTTCTTCGGTTCTTCCTAGGGACAAGGCGGCGGCGCGACTCTGTGCTGAACTGCTGATGGCGAGGCACAGCCAGGCGAGGGAGCCACCAGCGCCGAGCTCCCCATGGTTTCGTGGAGACCACGGGCAAGTCCCGCTCGTGCAGTATCGTGCCCGCTGCCGGCAGTGGGGAGGAGCGACAGGAATGGAATGCTGCAGCACGGTCTGTATGAAGTATTTAGCAAACACTCTCCTTCCATGTGCACTGTTTTCATCCTTAACAAATGTAGGCCCAACAAACACAAGAAGGGCCTGGACGAAGAACACCGGAACACAGAAAACCAACATGTAGCCAATGGTCTTCAAGTTCCATCTCTGGGCCAAAGTGCCCAACTCCCTCTTCTGTAATGAGCCATGCAGGAGGAAAGCAAATGCAAAGAAGATGCTTCGTTCTGCAAACCCTAGATTGGAAAGAATGTAGGCGTCACATCGATCTTCTGCCATACCAGGCTGGAGAACAGCTTTCTCTTCAAGAAGCTCAATCTCACAATTTCCCTACTTCCCACCAAATAGTGATCAGAATCAGAGGGTGGGGATGAGCGTCGGGGTGGCGGCCGCTGCAGTCGTTGACACCGGGGATGGGAGCGTAGGTGCAGCAATTGGCTTCAACAGGACCGACAACATATGGCTTCAACAGTGTTAAGCTTCATGCACTAGCCAACGCAACCAAAAGTCTGAACTGATGGAAAGGGCTGGTGCAACCCACATATACTGTAACACCCCCTCTCACGTGTGACGGGGAAGACAAGTCAACACGTGCACCTGGAAGAGAGCGATGGCACGCGAAACTCACGTATGACTCAAGAGGCCTCTACGTGGACACAAACGGGGGCTACCAGCAATTTTTAATAAATTACGAAAGCCAGGAATTGAACTCAAGACCTTAGCTCTGATACCATGTTAAGCTTCATGCACTAGCCAACGCAACCAAAAGTCCGAACTGATGGAAAGGCTAGACAATCCACATATACTGTAACACCCCCTCTCACATGTGACAGGGAAAACAAGTCAACACGTGCAACCGGAAGAGAGTGACGGCGCGCAAAACTCATGTATGACTCAAGAGGTCACTACATGGACACAAAGGAGGGGGGGGGGGCTACTAGCAATCCACTTATCCACATATACAGTAACAAACAGGACCAACAACCTCTGTCATGGCTTGGTTACATTTATTGGGAGGAATTATTTTTTCAAGTGAAGGATGATGTTGTCATCTCTCTCTTTCAAGCCATGACCGAGCGTATGGTCGTGTTGTAATTTTCTTCTCTATTTTGTAATTCCCTTGATCTTTTGAGATATTGCTGCTATTGTGAACAATTTGTATTTGTATTGCCGTGAACCAATTGGCTTCTCTGCTCGGGTGAAAAAAATTTGAACACCCAATGTTGAATTCCTGGGTCCGCCCCTGACAGCTCATGCCTAGCTAGATATGGAAACTACAGCTCAGCTTATCTAATCTTCCTTAACTACAAGTCACCTAAGACATAAATATCCTAAAAAAGCTGCTACTGCCAGACATAAGGATTATCCTAACACATTTTACCAAACTCAAATTGACTACCTGCTCTTCCATGCATGCGTCTCTTTGGTACTCCCTCCGTCCGAAAATACTTGTCATCAAAATGGATAAACAGGGATGTACCTAGAACTAATATACATCTAGATACATCCCCTTTTATTCATCAAAATGGAGTAGATGACAAGATTAACTCTAACAGTAATTATGTGTCGTAGATGAAGCAAGAGAAATCCTCTTAAACACCAGTTAAGTGATAGACATAACGATTCAAAAACTAGTACTGAACCTAAATCTTTCATGGATAACGAACTTGGTGATTTTGAACTATTTTGTGAAAATAGTCATCCGGCATGAAGTAGTTTCTGCAGTCAATTTAGTTAGCAAGAACTTAATACAGTCAGAGGGTATGCTTACGGATGTTCAAACTGTTGTTTTTTATGCATTGTAAATAGCACAAGAAAGTGCATATGACAGATATCCCCACAAGGAAAATAATAGCATTAGCTATGATAGCACCTGGAAATTATGTTTCCAACAATATTTCTTACAAAAACCCAGTTGAAGATTTTGTATCAAGGAATGCTAGAAGAACTGAAGGAGGCACGCTTCAAGTAAAAAATAGGCTAGCAGCTGTGTATCTCAAGTTTTGAGCAAGACATTATTCATGGAGAAAATTGTTGTATCATTTGTCGGACTGAGCTTCAGATTTCGCATCAGGCCCCACATTTCTCAAGTGCCCACGATAATTCACGGGAGAAAAAAAAACTCAAACCTACCAGCCAGCTCGTCGTGGCAATGCGCCCAGACGTTGTTCCCGTAGAGGCATTTCCACAGCATCATGGCCTGTCCCGGTCGGAATCCTTGCGACTGCACCCATTTCTGAGGAAACCCGCGGCAAAATCAGCTCGAACACGAGGGTAGGTCAATGGCTGACAGACGAATCTACGAAACTTGAAGATTGAGAGGGGGCTCTTACCTCGAGCTCTGGGTAGTCCATCCCCTTAAGCATGATCCTGGAGCCTGGCTCGTAGCGGCCGGCGGCAGGGGGCTGTCGGAGAGCGGAGAAGAGGCGTCGCGGCGGGGTACGGGAGAAGTGGGCGTGGAGGGAAGAGGCGCCCCACCGGAGAAGAGGCAGCACCGCCATAGGAATTGTTGGTTTGGTATGGTTCCGCGGAGGGATTTTCCTTTGGACCCTCTTATCTGACGCTGGAGGCTGGACACACGTTGCATTTCAAACGATCTTGATGCCATATTTTTAGTTGTGTGGGGTGACACCACCCCATACACAACTAAAAATGTCATCAAA
The DNA here is from genome assembly GCA_034509565.1 of Triticum monococcum. NCBI lineage: Eukaryota > Viridiplantae > Streptophyta > Magnoliopsida > Poales > Poaceae > Triticum > Triticum monococcum. Next base: position 486,943,378 of record CM067843.1, read on the forward strand.
ATAATAGGATCATGGTTTTTTTCTCTAGCGAAAAATCTAAGATTATTTTATCCCCCGATGCGCCGCCGAGGGTTTTTACCTATCCTTCGTCAATCCACCAACATCCCAGTCTTCGTCCGGGTGATCGTCTCCCTGGGATTGGTAAGGGGTGGATCAGGGTTTGCAAGGACGCTCATGGTAACGGAAGGCATGGGCGGCTCGAGGAGCACGTGAGGAAGGAGCGCGTGAAAGAATTGCTAGATCGGTTGAACCTGCATGAACAAGAGGGAGACGGCTTTGTGTGGGAAGAGGAGATCGTTGAGCCTCCAACAGTGATCAAATAGGTAGCGATTGCTAGGGTTCACATGTCCAGAGGGTTTAGTCCTACAACCCTCTATTCAAATATGAGATCGGCCTGGAATCCGGCGAGAGAGGTGGTTTAGAGGAGGGTTAAGGAAAACTTATTCACTGTACAATTCGGTTGTCTCGCTAACTGGAACAAGGCGATGACCATGGCCCCCTGGCTTTTCAGGTATCAAGCTGTTATTGTGGAGGAATATGATGGGTTTGAAGACCCTAGATCGGTGGTCTTAAACTAGAAAGCGGTGTGGGCAAGTGTTCTACGCCTCCCTGATAACCTGTTGCATGATGTGGTGATACGGGGGATGTGTCGTCCTATGGGGAAAATTATGGCTCTTCAGATAAAGCTCCTAGTGGGTTATGTAGGAGAATTTGTCAGGGTTCGGGTAAAAATTGATGTGACTAAAAAGTTGTTCCAGTTTGTGTCAATCACCAAAGCAACGAAGCAGGTATGGTATCAAGTCCAATATGATAAATTACCTACTTTCTGTGGGAACTGCGGTTTGCTGGGGCATTGGCATGAAGAGTGTGGTACTGGTGAACATGATGAATCAAAGCTAGAATGGGGGGACTTCATCCTGGCAGATGGAGGAACTGGAAGAGGCCGTGGACGTGGCGGCCGAGTGGCAGGAGCTAGTCGTGCCCCTGCTAGAGGTAGGGGTCGAGGAGGTGGTGGAAGATCAATGGGGAAGGGTGGAGAGTTCCACATGCACACCACCTGGCATCATAATCAAGTCCAAAGAAATGCAGATGGTACTGCAATGGCAAAAGAGAGCACCGATGAGGAGATGACAAACAAAGATCCGTTGAGTAGGAAGAGGCTGAACTTTGAAATTGCGCCAGCAGGATCTTCGGCACTGGTAGAACCATCAGGAAGAGTAGCCGCAATCGTGGGACAGCTCCAGCTCACGAATACTTCTGAAAATACTACACCTGGTGAGAGTACACCGGGTAAATCCCAAACCCCTAAGCGTACACGTACAGGGGATGATGGCAATAACCTTTTGATATCAGCAGCCTAAGAGCTTGAGGCTGTCCGAAAGCAATGAAAATTTTGAGCTGGAATTGTTGTGGTTTGCAGCAAATCACGACAATTCGGCCGCTTCTGAATGTTCGAAAGCGTAGGAGTCCGGATGTGATGTTTCTCATGGAGACGCACTTAGATGAATATCTTGTTGAATGTCTTTGATGTTAGGCAAAAATGGACCATAAGATTGTAGTCTGAAGTGATGGCGGGAAGGGTGGATTAATGATGATGTGGAAGAAGGAGGTAGTTGTAACTTTAAGAGATAAATCTGATAACTTTATTGACGTGTTTGTTGGGAGTGGTGTTGAAAATTATTGGAGGTTAACAGGTTATTATGGAGAACCAAAATGGGATGATAAGCACCTTACTTGGTGTCGGTTGAGAGAACTCAAGGCAGTAGCTGATATGCCTTGGATGGTGATTGGGGATTTGAATGAGATTATGTTCTCATTTGAGAAAGAAGGAGGGAACGACAGACCAGCTCATTTTATGTGGGCGTTTAGGGAAGCCTTGATTGATTGTAATCTTTCTGATCATGGGTTTGTTGGTGACAAATTTACTTGGCACAGGGCACTAATAAGGGAGAGGTTGGACCGTGCGTTGGTGAGCGAGGAGTGGAACACCATGTTTCCAGGAGCCATCCTCTAGCACCTGGACTACTACAAGTCTGACCATAGGCCGATTTTAATGTCTCTGCATGAGGAAATTACTCATGAGACGGTGGGTCAAGCTGTTCTCCGCTTCGAAGCTCGATGGCTGAAAGAAGATAAATTCCGCGAGGTGGTAGAACAGGCGTGCTCATCATCTAAACAAAAATGGGGGTAATGTTGGACTTGCGGAATGACTTGTTGTGGTGCACGAGGAGCTCCATAAGTGGGACAAAATTATACTGAAGAAGTCACCAAAAAAAATTAAACAAGTGCAGCGGGAATTGTAAATTGTTGCTAGAGATGTGTTATCCCAGTAAAATATGAAATGACAGAAGGAACTAGAAAATATGCTTGAAATGGAGGAGATTCACTGGGCCTAGCGTAGTCGGTTAAACGGCTTATATTTGGAGACAAAAACTAATCTTACTTTCAAAAATTTGCCTCTGCTTGAAGGATACGTAATCGTATAACAAAACCGAAGGATGACCATGATGCCTGGCTGGAAGGTACTGCTTACCTAAATCCACATATATCGCAATACTTTGCAGGCCTTTTCTCCACTGAAATAGAGGAGCCGGACTCTGCTTTCATGGACAAGTTGCAGTCCAGAGTGACCAATGAAATGAATGAGGCGTTGCTTAAGCCTTTTTGTGCCGAGGATGTAAGAAAGGCTTTGTTCTCCATAGAGGATATGAAGGCGCCAAATGTCGGTGTCAAAACCAGCGGATCTCGGGTAGGGGGTCCCGAACTGTGCGTCTAAGGTCGATGGTAACAAGAGACAGGGGACACGATGTTTACCCAGGTTCGGACCGTCTCTATGGAGGTAATACCCTACTTCCTGCTTGATTGATCTTGATGAATATGAGTATTACAAGAGTTGATCTACCACGAGATCGTAATGGCTAAACCCTAGAAGTCTAGCTTGTATGGCTATGGTAATGAGTATCTCTCTCTCCGGACTAAGTCCTACTGTTTATATAGGCACCGGGAGGATCTAGGTTTACACAAGGTCGGTTACAAAGAAAGGAATCTACATATTCGGTCGCCAAGCTTGCCTTCCACGCCAAGGAGAGTCATGTACGGACACGGGTGCAGTCTTCGGTCTTCGTATTTTCACAGCCCATCAGTCCGACCCATGGCTAACAGGCCGGACGCCCGAGGACCCCTTAGTCCAGGGCTCCCTCAGTAGCCCCCGAACCAGGCTTCAATGACGAGGTGTTCGGCGCACGGATTGTCTTCGGCATTGCAAGGCGGGTTCCCCCTCCGATGGTTTCCCAATAATGTATTCGGCTTTTAGTTCAACGTCACATCCCTCGGCTTCTGTGAATCTATGATTTCATCTTCAACGTGTCGGGCGAATGCGGACGATCAGGTTTTTTTTGCAAATAACACCCCAGCCCTACAAGAAAGAGTGTCTATTTAAAGAGATTGGATCTCAGATCCTTTCGGCACCACGCGGAGAAAATCCTCAGAGTCTGCCAGGAAAGACCATTCCAACATGGCTAACATTCCCAGCTCCTCTTCCCGTTCTAACCTAGAGAGAGGCGAGTGGGAGAGGTGCTCTGTGTCCCGCAGCCAATTGGTGAAGTTTCAAACGCAGGGATTTCTCCCTCCTGCAGATTTGGTTCCTGTTCGAGCAGGATTGTCCTCCTTCAACGGCAAAACCCAGGCGGAGGATTTCCCCAATCCGTCTGCGGGAGAACGAGTGTGCTTCGTCCCCTATCTGCTGAGGGGCGTGGGATTTCCAATTCACCCATTCCTCCGAGGGCTTCTAGAGTATTATGGCCTCTAGATACGCAATTTTACCCCAGCCTCCGTCCTGCACATTGCGTGTTATGTCGCTTTATGCAAACTATTCCTGGGTTGCGAGGCCCATTTCAATTTATGGAGAAGACTGTTCTGCCTCGTCCCTCGCAATCAAGGTGGGTCAATTTTTGAAGTGGGAGGAGCCGAAGTGTGGCGCATCGCCGGGACCAGATACCTGTCCGGCACGCCGAAGAAAGCTCCCGAAGAGTGGCCTTCCGAATGGTTCTACATCGACGATGTCGCTCTACTCGACCCCGTCCGCATGGGCCTCCCCGAGTTTTCAAATGCTCCACTGAAGAAACGCCATAGCTGGCGTCCTTGGGGCCTCGAGGAAGAGGATAGTGCAGAGGTTAGCCTGCTGTTGGGCAAGATTAAGATGCTTGCCCAGTCTGGATTGTCAATAGTCGAGGTAATGGCAGTCTCTATAACGCAGGGGGTCCAGCCACTCCAATACAGAGGACTGCCCATGTGGCATTATAACGGGGAAGATGACGCCTCACGCTATGGTCGGAAGGGCCCGAAGACCCCCGCCGCCCTGGCCAAAATACTGGCCGAGCTGTATAAAGGGGAGAAGGAGGAGTTCACCCGTCTCCAATATCGAGACGGATTTTCCATGTATAATCCTCCCAACTTGGTAAGCTTCACCTCCACTATTTTACTCTTGTCCCTGAATCATTCTTGATAGGCAGTATCTTATCCGCTGATAACAGGAATGGCGAAAGGCTGTCGAGGGGATCCATGACCCTGCCCCTCATCCAGAGAATCGCAATTGGGATCTTGACCCCGGATATGAGGAAGATCCGGACATATTTGTGGAGCTCGAGGATGGAATATTCTATCAGATGAGCTATGACCGTACAGATGTACCCATCATCGCCGATTACGCCGGCCTCCTTCCTGCTTCACATGTAAGTAATCCGGAGATACCTTGTCCAAGAGAGTTTTCTCATTCCTCCTTACCCACCACACTGTCATGTGCTCAAAAGGGGAGGCGTTCGGCGCGCCATGCTGCCCCGGGGGCATCTCCAAAGAGAGCGTCCCCCACATCAGGCAAGCCTTCGAAGAGGAAGGCAGATGAAGATACGGCCGAGCCTTCATCAAAGAGGTATGAATTTGCAAATATGCACCTTGGCAGTCACATCCAATTGTGACCTTTCCGTTTGCCCTGTATCAGGAAAAAGGTGTGCCGGACTATATCCGGGAGTCCGGCCGGTCATACTTCCCGTAGCCAGGATACAGATTCTATACGGGGGCTGATGCGGGGGTGACGCTGGACTGTCCTCCAGCCGAGGATTCGGATGATGTATCCGTCACCAACTCGGAAGTGGAGAGCGCCATGAATCATCGGTGCCGCAGGGCCGTTCTTTGTAACCCTGGTTTTTTTAAAGCGTCATTTAATGCCTTTAATTCGGCCGACGCGTATATTCGAGCTGCTCGAGATGGGCTTGTTAGAGCCACAGACCAGCATCTAAAAGATATGCAGGTAAGCGTAGATTTAATAAGCATACACCAGTGCTACCTCTTGAGCACTTGCGTTGGTTTTCCCTTAAAGAGGAAAGGGTGGTGCAGCAAAGTAGCGTAAGTATTTCCCTCAGTTTTTGAGAACCAAGGTATCAATCCACTAGGAGGCTACGCGCGAGTCCCTCGCACCTACACAAAACAAATAAATCCTCGCAACCAACGCGATAAGGGGTTGTCAATCCCTACACGGTAACTTACAAGAGTGAGATCTGATAGATATGATAAGATGATATTTTTGGTTTTTTTATGATAAAGATGCAAAGTCAAATAAAAACAATGAAAATAACTAAGTATTGGAAGATTTAATATGATGAAGATAGGCCCGGGGGCCATAGGTTTCACTAGTGGCTTCTCTCAAGAGCATAAGTATTTTATGGTGGGTGAACAAATTATTGTTGAGCAATTGACAGAATTGAGCATAGTTATGAGAATATCTAGGTATGATCATGTATATAGGCATCACGTCCAAGACAAGTAGACCGACTCCTGCCTGCATCTACTACTATTACTCCACACATCGACCGCTATCCAGCATGCATCTAGAGTATTAAGTTCATAAGAACAAAGTAACGCCTTAAGCAAGATGACATGATGTAGAGGGATAAACTCATGCAATAACATGAAAACCCCATCTTGTTATCCTCGATGGCAACAATACAATACATGCCTTGCTGCCCCTACTGTCACTAGGAAAGGACACCACAAGATTGAACCCAAAGCTAAGCACTTCTCACATTGCAAGAAAGATCAATCTAGTAGGCCAAACCAAACTGATAATTCGAAGAGACTTGCAAAGATAACTAATCATACTTAAAAGAATTCAGAGAAGATTCAAATATTGTTCATAGATAAACTTGATCATAAACCCACAATTCATCGGTCTCAACAAACACACTTCAAAAGAAGATTACATCGAATAAATCTCCACAAGAGAGGGGGAGAACTTCGTATTGAGATCCAAAAAGAGAGAAGAAGCCATCTAGCTAATAACTATGGACCCGAAGGTCTGAGGTAAACTACTCACACTTCATCGGAGAGGCTATGGTGTTGATGTAGAAGCCCTCCGTGATCGATGCCCCCTCCGGCGGAGCTCCGGAACGGGCCCCAAGATGGGATCTCATGGATACAGAAAGTTACGGCGGTGGAATTAGGGTTTTGGCTCCGTATATGATCGTTTGGGGGTACGTAGGTATGTATAGGAGGAAGAAGTACATCGATGGAGCAACAGGGGGCCCACAAGGGTGGAGGGCGCGCCTGGGGGGGTAGGCGCGCCCCCCTACCTCGTGGCCTCCCTGTTGGTTTCTTGACGTAGGGTCCAAGTCTCCTGGGTCTTGTTCGTTCCAAAAATCATGTTCCCGAAGGTTTCATTCTGTTTGGACTCCGTTTGGTATTCCTTTTCTTCGAAACCCTAAAATAGGCAAAAAAACATCAATTCTGGTCTGGGCCTCCGGTTAATAGGTTAGTCCCAAAAATAATATAAAAGTGGATAATAAAGCCCAATAATGTCCAAAATAGAAGATAATATAGCATGGAGCAATAAAAAATTATAGATATGTTGGAGACGTATCAACCAGTAGCCCCCGAGACTTAAAGTAGTTGATACAACTGATTTAAGGATCAATGTATAACTAGGTGTTTACAGAGAAGAACACCCTATTAGCTCAGGAACTAGAAAAATGTCAAAGTCAGCTAACTGTTGCCAGTGCCGAACTGGAGAAATCCAAGAAGGCATCCCCTGGTAATGTTTCCCTCCATCGAGAAAACATAATGGTACACTAATAATTCTAACCTGCTTGCTTACCTTTTTATCGGATCATTAGACCAACTGCAAGAATAGCTGGACGCTGCTCAAAGCGGAGAACATGGAGCCAAAAAACTGCTAGCAGTGGGCGAGTGTGTGCTAACAAAAGTCGTTCAGGAGAAAAACAAGCTCCAGGATGCGAACACTCAAATGCGCGAAGAACTAAAAGATGTACGGGCCCAGCTGGCAGACTCCGTGAAGGAGAACAAAAAGTTGCGAGGCGGCATATTCAGTATGTGGCCAAATTTGTCTGTTTACAATTTGGAAGTAAAAGTAGTTGATATAGCTGTGATTGCAGGTATATTGACGGGCCATCCCGAAGAGGAGGTGTTCGGATCATCAAGTGATCTTCTGTTAGGGCTATCGCAGTTGCACGAGCAAGCTCGGCAAGGAATGCGGAGTGTAGCCAAGGCCTTATGGCAGTCTGACTCCCCTCCAGGGAGTATGGAGAAGCTTGTAGAGCTGTTCAAGGGAGCGCGGCGACGTATCCGGCTATGGAAGATATCAGTCTGCCGAGAGGGTGCACGAGAGGCCTGAGCCATGGTAAAAACATGATATACCAAGCTGGATCCAAATCACATGGCCCGAGTCGAACCTTTAGGGTCAAATGGGGAAGAAATTCTCGTTAGTTTAGTATATGGCCAAGTAGAGGTGGCTGCTAGATACTCCCAACAGGATTGTAAATTAGACCGTCTATTGGACGATATAGAGGAGGAAGTTTTTTAAGTCCTAAGTGACTATGTACTTTCCTTCTAGCTGGATAATAAAAATAATCATCATGGCTGACCTTTTCGCTTCGACCTCTAGACCCGAAGGTGCGGAGTGTTTCCGAATACCCTAACGGTAGAATATACCGGGGTATGCATGGAATCCAGGGCGTAGGGGTCATAGTTGCTTGAACAGACAATGTGTATCCGACTAGTTATGTTATATTACATTATGTAAGAAACATCTTAGTTCTGTTAAGGGTTCCTTTCCCTGAGTGTGCATGCGTTTAATGTGCATGTCCGAACTGTGATTGAAAAAATTGTAGAGTAAGTAACATATGGGGTTTCACAATGGAGTGAATGCGGAAACGTCTTTAATTCACCGACCGGATATTCCCTTAAGAACGCTAGTTTTCGGCTTCACCCAGTCTGAGGTACACATCTGGATTACCCGGCAGTAACAATCGCAGAGGTGCTCCCTTTATGCCCTAGCCGAACTAACGGGAACGTAGGGCATAAGCACAGGATCCAGGCAACCCAGCTTGGCCAAAACTTAAGTCATATCGATGCATATAATGGCGAATAAAAGGTACATATGGAAAAACGCATATGTGGTGAGCTTGATGCTCGAAGAATAATAGCAAGCTTTTGTACAAGAAGCCCCTAGGTATAATGAATGTACATATGTGGAGATGTACGCATCAGGGGAGGACGGTCTAGTCGTACTAAAGCCGTAGGGCTAAAGAGCAAAACAAAAGGAGGAAGGAGACGAACACAGAGTTCGGCGCTAGGCATAAAATCATCGGAGTCTGGCCGCACTCCAGGGGTTCGGCTCTAGGTGATTGTCTAACGCATCATGCAGGCGGTACGCTCCTCTGGTGAGAACTTCGTCAATGATGAAGGGACCCTCCCACTTGAGCTTGAGTTTGTCCTTTTTCTTCTCCGACAGGCGTAGAACGAGTTCACCAACGTTATAAGTCTTGGCCCGCACTTCTCTTCTTTGATACTTGCGAGCTTGCTATTGATAAAATGCGGAACGGGCTTTTGCGACGCCGAGCTCCTCCTCCAGGGCATCTAAGTTGTCCTGCCGATCAAGCTTGACCTCTCTCTCTCTCTTCATACATGCGCACTCGAGGTGAGTCATGAATAATGTCGCAAGGTAACACTGCTTCCGCACCGTACACCATGAAGAAAGGTGTATATCCAGTAGTGCGGTTGGGTGTGGTCTGCGGCCCCCAGAGTACGGAGTCAAGTTCCTCCACCCAATGCTTGTCTGATTCCTTCAAAGACCACACTAGTCTAGGTTTGATGCCGCTCATAATAAGACCATTGGCCCGTTCGACTTGGCTGTTTGTCCGCGAGTGATAGAAAAAGGCGTAATCGAGCTTAATGCCCAGATTAGCACACCAAGTTTTCACTTTGTCGGCTGTGAAATTAGAGCCATTATCGGTGATTATGTTGTGTGGCACACCGCAACGGTGTACCACGCCGGATATGAAATCTATTACCAGCCCCGCTTCAGCCGTTTTGACTGGTTTGGCCTCTATCCACTTAGTGAATTTATCCACCATGACAAACAGATACTTTCTCTTATGGCTTCCTCCTTTAAGGGGTCCGACCATATCAAGTCCCCAGACCGCAAAAGGCCAAGTGATGGGGATTGTTTGTAAGGCAGTGGGGGGCATATGGCTTTGGTTAGCGAAGAGTTGGCATCCGGTGCAACGTTGGACAAGGTCTTGTGCATCTGCTTGGGCTGTCGGCCAATAAAACCCTGTACGGAAGGCCTTGCTAACAAGGGCCCGAGCTGCGGCGTGGTGACCGCCGAGTCTGGCGTGAATTTCAGCCAAGAGATGCCGCCCTCTTCCTCGGAGATACATCATTGAAGAACTCCGGTAGCGCTTTTCTTATAAAGCTCTCCGTCATGAACCTTGTAGGCCTTCGAACACCGGACAATGCAGCGGGCCTCATTCTGATCCCGGGGAAGCTCCTTCTTATTAAGGTAGGCCAAGAAGGGTTCGGTCCATTGGGCAATGACTGCCATAATGAGATGGGCCAACGGTGTTATTTCGGTGGTTGAGCCTCTGACGATATCGGTGTGTTCGGAATCTGGGGTTGTGTTCGGATCCGGACTAGTGTTGCCACCCTCCCCCTGCCACACCACGGATGGCTTAAAAAGCCTTTCCAGAAAAATGTTAGGTGGGACAGGGTCGCGCTTAGCGCCTATGCGAGCAAGAACGTCCGCCGCTTGATTACTTTCTCGGGCCACATGATGGAACTCGAGTCCGTTGAACCGAGCTGACATTTTTAGGACGACATTGCGATAAGCTACCATCTTCGGGTCTTTGCATCGAAGTCTCCATTTATTTGAGATATTGCGAGGTTTGAGTCCCCGCGCACTTCCAGGCGCTATATGCCCATGGAGACAGCCATTCGGAGACCATGCAATAAGGCCTCGTATTCGGGTGCGTTATTGGAGTCTATGTATAGTATTTGGAGTACATACTAAACGGCGTCTCCAGTAGGGGACGTTAAAATGACGCCCGCTCCTAGCCCTGCCAGCATTTTGGAGCCATTGAAATACATAACCCAATTGGAATATGTGACATACTCTTTAGAGAGTTCAGCCTCTGTCCATTAGGCAACGAAGTCAGCCAGTACTTGGGATTTAATAGCTCGACATGGTTTATATGTAATGTCAAATGGGAGGAGCTCAATGGCCCATTTGGCAATCCGGCCCGTGGCATCACGGTTTTTTATAATGTCACTGAGTGGTACTTCGGAAGCCATCGTGACCGAACACTCCTGGAAGTAGTGACGGAGCTTTCGTGATGCCATGAAGACCGCGTATGCTATCTTTTGATAATGGGGGTACCGGGATTTGCATGGTGTAAGGACAGTGGATACGTAGTATACTGGCTTCTGAAGCGGGAATTTGTGTCCGTCCTGTTCTCGTTCAACAATGAGCACAGCGCTCACCACCTGATGTGTTGTCGATATGTATAATAACATCGGTTCACCGATGTTTGGCACGACCAGGATTGGATTGCTCGCAAGGAGGGTTTTTATTTCCTCCAGTCCGGTTGTTGCCGCGTCCGTCCACTCGAAGTGATCGGTTCACTATAGAAGGCGATAGAGTGGCAGTGCCTTTTCTCCCAATCTGGAGATAAAGCGGCTTAGAGCTGCCACGCAACCCGCGAGCTTTTGGACTTGTTTAAGGTTTGTTGGCGTAGCCAATTGTGACAAAGCTCGGATTTTGGCTGGATTTGCTTCAATTCCTCTATTGGAAACAATGAAGCCCAGCAGTTTTCCAACAGGGGCGCCGAAAACGCACTTTTCCGGATTGAGCTTAATGTCATACACGCGGAGGTTGTCGAATGTGAGACGTAAATCGTCTATTAGTGTTTCGACGTGCCTAGTTTTGATGATGGCGTCGTCCACATAAGCTTCAACTGTCTTGCCGATCTGTTTCTCCAGGCATGTTTGAATCATGCGTTGGTATGTGGCGCCAGCGTTCTTGAGCCCGAGGGGCATGGTGTTGAAGCAGAATGGCCCATATGGGGTGATAAATGTTGTTGTAGCTTGATCGGACTCCTTCATTTTGATTTGATGGTATCCGGAATATGCATCAAGGAAACACAGTAGTCGTGTCCTATGGTAGCATCAATGATTTGATTAATGAGGGGGAGGCAGAAGGGATCCTTGGGGAAAGCCTTATTGAGGTCTTTGAAATCGACGCACGGGCGCCAGGATTTGTCCTTCTTTGGTACCATGACCAAGTTTGCCAGCCAGTCTGGATGTTTTATTTCTCTAATGAATCCGGCCTCAATTAGCTTGGCTAGCTCTTCCCCCCATAGCTTGACATTTGGGTTCGGAAAAGCACCGCAGTGTTTGCTTGACCGGCTTATATCCCTTCAATATATTGAGGTTGTGTTCGGCCAACTCGCGTGGGATTCCAGGCATATCAGAAGGGTGCTGGGCGAATATATCCCAATTCTCGCGCAGGAACTCTCGTAGCACGGCGTCAATCGTCGGGTCTAGTTGTGCTCCAATGGATGATGTCTTCTTGGGGGTCCACTGGATGGACTTGGAATTTGACTATTTCTTCCGCCGGTTTGAAGGAGGTGGATTTGGGTCGTTTTCTAGGACCACATAATCCCTGTCCACCGTGGAGCATAGCGTGGTTAACTCTTCGGCCGCGAGGGCTTCAGATAATGCCTCGAGGGCCAGGGACGCAGTTTTATTCTTGGCACCGAGTGCTATGTCCGGATCACTAACTAGAGTGATTATACCGTTGGGCCCGGGCATCTTAAGCTTCATGTACCCGTAATGGGGTACTGCTTGGAAGCGCGTAAATGCATCTCGCCCTAAGAGGGCGTGATATCCATTGTTGAAAGGGGCCACTTGGAAGGTTATTTTTTCGGACTGATAGTTCTCCAGTGTGCCGAATACCACGTCGAGTGTGATTTTCCCCGCACACCGTGCCTCCCGATTGGGAATTATTCCTCGGAAGGTCGTGTTGCTTTGCTTGATGCGGCTCCTGTCTATTTCCATTTTTCGTACTGTATCCTCATAAATGAGGTTTAGTCCGCTGCCGCCGTCCATGAGAACCTTGGTGAGCCGAAAGCCATCCACAATTGGGCTGAGGACCAAGGCGGCTGGTGCTCGGACTGTCCTGTGTTTTGGCTCGTCGCCAGCATTAAAGGTTATCACCATGTCGTTCCAAGGGTTTATTGTTGCGATCTGGCAGACTTCGGTGAGTTCAGGAGTGCCCTTTTGCGCCTATTGTTTGAAGTGAATGTCTCAAAGACCGTCAGTACTCTGGGGTCGTCGTCTTCTGGAGGGTGTTGCTCTGGTGTGTCTTTGGTAAGGATGTCCTCGCCGCTTTTGGCTACCTGCCGGAGTATCCAACATGCTCTAAGGTTGTGGGTTGGTATGGTATCTGGTGTGGTGTGTATTTTGCATGGGCCATCGATCCATCCCTCCAGAACGGTTCCGTGCCACGTAATGGGTTTGTATTTCTTGGCTATTGGTCTGGGCGCGTCACAGGGGTGCGCCCTTTTCGCCTGGACCAGTGGTTGAGTTGGGACCGATGGCTCCCAACAAGCCGCCTAATCCCTCCAGGCGCTTTCCATTGCGCTGTACTTCTGTATGATAGTTGCCAAGTCAACGAAGTGTAGTATGCGGCGGCGATTAATGGCATTGAGGATTCCTTCGTTCGTGCAATTGTTGCGGAACGCTGATATCGCGTCCTCGTCGCGGCAATCTTTAACCTTGTCCTTGACAAGGAGGAATCTGGCCCAAAAGTGGTGGACCGTTTCCTAAGACTATTATTGTATGCTCGTGAGAGCGCTTATGTCTAGGTGGGTGGGTGGAATTGGATCTGGACCATGACCCGATCGATGATCCGGAGTCCGAGGTTTTTCTAGACTGAACAATCTAGGATCTGGAGTATCTTCTGATTTTTGAAGCTTATCGTCCGATTCTATGTTCGGAGGACAAGGCGTGTCTTTCTGCCGGTAGGTGTCCGGCTTCTTGAGGTCGGAGATCCGAACATAGTTCGTCCTCAATATAGAGGAATGGTTATCTTGCTCCTCGACTACCGCTATCTGGTGGGTGATCGGTGGAGATTTAATCTCTCTCTGGTCGGGTTTAAGCCCAATCTGATTGTCGGGGGAACTAATCCACGAACACCTATGGGACCGGCGGACCGAGCCCCTTTCGGTTCGGCAGGGGGGCGGAGATCGCACGAAGAGCAGATCGAGGCGAGGCACACGAGCAGTTTACCCAGGTTCGGGCCGCATGGATGCGTAAAACCCTACTCCTGCTTTGTGGTTTGTATTGAGTTCTTGCTCGGGAGCGCCGAGAGCTACAGTACACACCAGCAGCTAACGAGACCGAGCGTGAGTGTTCTCTCCTTCCAACCTCCCCCCCCCCCTACGTTGCGCATGGGCCTCCTTTTATATGCTCAAGGGGTCACCGACAAGTGGCAACGTAGACAAGGGTAAAAATGGAAAGATGTTGCGGTTGGTACAGCTACCTGCTACAGTGTATCATACCTAACCCTAACGGCAGGGGACAAGGGTATTAAATGCCCGTCTGCGTCGCCCAAATAGTGCAAAAGGGACCGCCAGGGACACCACCGCTCGCCACGATGGCAATCTTGTCAGCGCCGCTTGCCAGCGTGTACCGCTGGCTGCACAGCCTCCCGCCATGTACGCCTGGAAGGGTCCCAAAGCGACACGTTGGTGGATGTGCTGGAGCGTAGGTACAGAGTGGAGGTTTGCCGCGGTCATTGTCCTGTCACGTCCGGGAGCTTGTCGCTCACCGGGCCTTGCCGGGACGCGTGGCGCATCGCGGCAAGTTCCTTGAGATGCCTTGGTTGGCCTTCCCGGCAAGCTCCTCTTGCCGGGGTCTTGTCTCCTTGGCTTGGATACTTTGTTCTTGAATGGCTCCAAAGGAACCACGGAGGACCTTGGCGGTCACCCGGCAAGCCTTGCCGCGGGATGCTGTGACTGCCCGTGCACAAGTTCGGGATACTAGGGTACCCCTACTCTAGTACACCAACAGGAGCCCCCGGGCCTGGGCCATACACGGTGCCGAGCACTGTTGGGCCAGGCCCAAAACAGGGCACGGGCGCGCGCGGCCTGGGTTACGCCGTATCTCTCCCCGTATCCACCGCGCCCTCCCCGAACGGCACGCGTTGAATGCGGCGTCGTGGGCGAGATCGTGGGTGGTTTCTTTATTCGGAAAGGCGGAACGTCCGCCCCCTCCCTCTTTATAAGCAAGGGGAAACAGGGGTAGTGCGCCCATTCGCCGGTTGCTATTCCAATCTTGGAAACCTCCGCCGCTCCTCCGTCTTCCCAAAGCTGAGAAGAGAGCAGCACCCTGCCCCCCATCGCCACCAGCACTACCAACGCCGTCGACCTCCTCCACCACTTCCGCCATGGCTCCGAAAGCCGACAAGGGGAAGGTTGTGAAGTCGACCGAGGCGCAGCGGCTTGCGGCGCTGCGAAAGGAGCAGGCAATCTCCCCCCCCCCCAAGCTCGCCGCGAGGGAGCTGAGGGAGTATTACTACCTCTTCTGGTCGACGAAGACGCGAGCGCATCCGTGCATGAAGGTACTTCCAGCCACTGCTTGGAAATGGCTCCAAATGGATACCCTTTCTTCGCCGTGTTCTTCTACTGTGGGCTCTGCCCGCCTTACTCTGAGTTTTTCTGCGATATCATGAACACCTACGGGTTCCGCCTCCTTGACTTCATCCCCAATGCTGTTCTGACCATGGCAGTTTTCGCACATCTCTGCGAAAACTTTGTCGAACTCTATCCAAATGTAGCCCTTTTTCGCCACTTCTTTATGCCCCGAGTAGAGAGAGGAGAGCCTTTATCCGGCGGAATCGCCTGGATCTCGAGGGCCGGCAAGAAGGACGCTTATCTGAAGGGAGAGTTCCGCGGCAAGTGGGAGGAATGGAGAGCAGACTAGTGCTGGATTGTCGAGGAGAACCCGCAGCCGTTTACCGCCCGGCGCCAAGCCCCAGTAGCACGCGGCAGCGATTGGAGCAATGTGGCCCCGGAAGACGATAGGCTAAAGATTGCCGTCACCCGGATCCAACGCCTCAGGCTTGCCGGGCTCACTGTAGGCGTTGTTGGCGCAGATTTTCTTCGCCGCCGCATCGCCCCCTTGTAGGAACGGAGGAGACCCGCCTGGGAATTCAAGAATGCGGCGGATATCATGAGGCTGCGTCCGGGCCTCAACTACAACTTCACTGTTCTGGAGCTCAACGCGATGCTCCAGGAGCTGTTCAAATACGACCCTGAGCATCCCGAAGTGTTCAGGTTGCCGAAGGGTGTCGTTCCGTTGTGCAACAACTCCGCGCTTGAACGCATCCGCGCAATGATGCTGCTGTGCGATTCGCATGGAATTGTCCCAACTTGGCAAGAGCCTGCAGACGACGTCGTGCAGGAGTTCTTTGACAGCTTGGTAGAAGTGCCGGTCCGCTCTGATGAAAAGAAAGGCCTCACTCGCGACACCACCGATGCAGAGATGAAACGCATCGCCACCAGGCTGGAAGAGGCGGCGGCAGCCGCAGCTGCGGGTGAGTTTGGATTCACCGTGGAGGAGGCAGAGGCAGCAGAGGTGGCAAGCCGTGCCGAGCGAGAGGAGCTTGCCGGCAAAAAAGAGCTTGCCGGGCGTGACGTCAAGTCGAGCGAGCCCGCCGAGGATACAAGCGGCTCATTGGAGATCAACTCCTCTTCCTCTTCATCCTCAGACAGCTCGCCGCAAGCAGAGCCCCCAGCTCCACCGAGAAGGCGTCTCCGCAAGGCTGGGGACATAGCGGGGCGGCGGGCGAGTCGACAGTCGCCGCGCCGCGCGACACGCTCCACCGTGGCAAGCACTGTTGCCACGGGAGCACCTCACGCTGCTGCGGCAACTGGAGCGGGGTCCACCTGGACCACCGCTTTTGCTCCTGCCGCTTCTCACGCCGCGGCGGCAGCCGGAGCGGGGTCGTCTCAGACCACCGCCACTGTTCCCGCCAAGCGGCCAAGGGAATCTACTTCTCCGCCTCCTCGCGCTGGACGTGAGCCGGACTTCGACTTCTCCGCGTTCAGCTCCGACGAGGAAGAAGAAGAGTAAGATTCTCTTGTTGTACTCGTAGTTCTTCAATTCTTGCTGTTTTGTCTTGTATCTCATTTGCTCTACTCTGAACCTATTCCTTTTTAGGACTCTGGCCCAGAGAGCAGCGAAGAGAGCCAAGGCCCCGGTGATTATCATCAAGGACGAACCCACCGCGACAGCAGGGGATGCATCCAAGACAACCTTACCGGACCTGGCAACTGTTCTCCAGAGCAGCCCCCAACGTAGGTATATGGTTCGCTTTCCGCTGTTAGCCGCGCATGGATACTCTTTCTTTGCTGACATCTGACTGTTGGTTTGTGTAGGAGCAGAGCAGCCCCACCAGGAGCGCCCGGAGGCCGCCCCCGAAATGCCAAGGGATAGTCCTCCGGTAAGGGAGAGTTCTCCGGCAAGGGAGAGTCCCCCGGCAAGGGAGAAGTCTCCGGCAAGGGAGAGTTCTCCGGCAAGGGACAGCACCAGCGGCCCCCCGGCGGCGGAGACCACGACTGCAGAACCCGGTACAGGTAATCCTCTCGCTTCAAAACTTCTCTTGGGTTCTTCTTCTTTTGATCTTCTTTTTTTTGGATATTTGCTTGACTCTTCTCCCTTTTCCGGCCGTCAGACCCATCTGCTGCGGAGCCGATGGAGACCGAGGTTGCCGTCGACGACGCCGCTGCCACCGAAGAAGCAGCCAACGCCGGCGATCCCGCCAGCGCAGAGGCCGCCAAAGCTGCCGCCGCAGAAGCAGGCGGAGGGTCTGGCGATCGCACTGACGCCCCTGAGGCCGCAGGAGCGCCAGGCGCTACGTCGACCGCCGATCCCTCCGCCGCTGCTGCAGCGTCAGGCTCCGAAGAGCCCCAGCCAGGCGTCTACTTGAAGGCCGGGGATGGCGTCTTCATCAACCTCCCCTGGGCGTCAAGCTCCAGGGCACCGGTCGAAGGAGAGAGCTTTGACGGAGAGGTGCTCGCCTCCGCTGGGCTGGCGCTGGTTGACGCGCCGAGCAGCAGCAGCAGCGAGCCTGAGGAGGAGCGGTTGCTGCGGAAGCTGGTGTCGCTCTACCGTGCCCGGCAAGCCAAGCTGGAATCCCGCGAGGCACTTGTCACGAAGGCGGGAGTGGACATCGAAAAGCGCGCGGAGGAGCTCCGGGGTCTCAACCAGGAAGCTCTCCGGTCCCTGGCAGAGGAGCGGGCGCGACTCGCCGAGGAGCAGAAGGCCTTCCTCCTCGAGAAGGCTGAAGTCGAAGAGCAACAGCGGCTTGCCGCTGAAAAGCTGTCTGCGCAGGAGGGCGAGCTGGTGCAGCGGAAGGTCAACCTTGACAGCCACGAGGAGGAGCTTGCTGCGCGCGAGCGAACATTCGGCGGAGCCCTCAAGCAAGCAGAGGATGCTGTCGTAGCTGCCGAGGCCGCCAAGAAGGAGCTGGAGACGAGGGTGGCGCAGCTGGAGGCCGATCTCAAGGCGAGCGGTGAAGAGCTTGCCGCGCTCAAGTGTGAGTGGGAGAAGGACGCCTACAGCCACTCAGAGCCGCAGGACCGTCTCGCCGAGAAGGTCAAGGAGCTTAGCGCCGCCAAGGACTCCAACGCAGATCTTGAGTTGAAGCTGACCACTTTGACCAAGACGCTGGACGGCGCCAGGGAGCAGGAGACGACCTTGAAGGAGGAGGTCAAGGCCGGCAAGGCGCTGCTGGCGAGTGCTGCTGCCGCCCAGAACACTTTTAAGGAGACTGTGGAGCACTGGACGGAGGGTCTCGTGAATGTTGCCGCAGACATTGACAGGGAGCTGGCGCAGCTGGGGATGGAGGATCTCGGGTATCCCTCCGACGAGAACCTCCAACCCAGCGGCAAGCTCACCTTGTTCTTCAAAGGCGTGGCGACGGCCCTCCAGCGACTCCGCGAGAGGATCCCAAAGCAGCTGGCCGACGAGCGCAAGATCTGCGCGGGAGCTCTTCAAAAGGTGTTGGTGAAGGTGGCCTTCCGCAACCCGGGCCTCAACCTCACCAACGTCCTCAAGACCCTGCCACCGGATGCTGATCTGGAGGCGCTCAAGACCCTTGTCGCATCCATTGTGGACAAGGTGAGCGGGATCAAGAGGGTTGAGGGCGATCGCATAGACTAGGCCGCCCGTTTTCTTCTTTTCTTGTCGCTGCTGGTCATGTTATGAGGACAATCTGTTAGAGCCGCGACAAGCTACCTTGTAATATAACTCTATTCTGGGTAATGATTGCAATGTTATTTCCTTTACTTGATTCCTTCCTTTGTATGTTTTTGCCCTACGCTTTTAGGGAACTTGCCGGCGCAGGCACCTTAGCCGCGAGCGCTGAGTGCGGGACGTCAGCAGCCTGCTGGCGGTGCCGCTACCGACAAGAAACCTTATCGCAACTAGTCGCAGCTCACTTAAGTTGTTGAGCGGACTCGAAACAAAGTAAGGGCGCAAGTAGCTACGAGTTGGTTCCTCCGCGCACAGGTTTTCCATACAAAGCACGGTCGTTCAAGGAAGATAACTTAAAAAATTTAAAAAAATCTGATTGCTCAAACTTTGGCAACTTAGATTTTCTATCATTTGCTTCCCGGCAAGGCAAAACTTTCTTGAACGACGCCTGGTCCATACCATATCTTCTCCTTTCCCCCCGGCAAACTTGTGTGTGAGGGAACCTTCCTTTCCTTGAGAAAAAAAAAGAAAAAGGAGAAAATAAAGATAGGGAGCCTTATGGCTCGTTGTTGCTTACCGGGGGTAGGTGCTGCACAAAGTGTCAGATAACACATGCAAAAAATAAAAAGCATGAAATTGACAAGATGTGCGGAGCACATGAGCTTTATGCACGGGATCTGCGCTCGGCTTTGTACAAAGGATTACATGCAACAGCAGCAAGACTCGTACAAAAGGTGGTTGCCAGAACGGGTTCCGGCAACCGCGCCTTACGGATAAAACTTACGAAGATGCTCAATGTTCCAGGAGTTGCTCACTGGAATGCCATCTTCGGTCTCAATGCGGACAGCGCCAGGCCTAGTGACTCGTTTCACCCGGTAAGGGCCTTCCCACTTCGGCGTCAACTTGTTGGAATTCTTGGCGGACTGAACACGCCGAAGAACAAGGTCGCCTTCCTCGAGACTTCTGGCGTTAACTTTGCGGCTATGGTAGCGGCGCAAAGCTTGCTGGTAGCGAGCAGCTCGTACAGTAGCCTGAAGATGGTCTTCCTCAAGGAGCAGCGCATCATCTTGTCGCAGCTGCTCTTGCTCAAGCTCATCATAAGCGAGCACTCGAGGTGACCCGTATACGAGTTCCGTGGGGAGAACTGCCTCTGCTCCATAGACTAGAGCGAAAGGTGTCTGGCCAGTGGCTCGATTTGGCGTCGTCCTGATCGACCAAAGAACCACCGGCAGCTCCTCAATCCAGTTTCTTCCGCACTTGTGCAGCCTGTCGAAAGTCCTGATCTTGAGCCCACGCAGCATTTCAGCATTTGCCCTCTCCGCTTGACCGTTGCTTCTCGGGTGAGCAACAGAAGCGAAGCAGACCTTGGCGCCAAGATCTTGGACGTACTGCATGAAGGTGCGGCTCGTGAATTGCGTACTGTTGTCGGTGATTACCCTGTTAGGGATCCCGAAGCGGCAAACAATCGACCTGAAGAACTTGACTACTGACTGTGCTGTCACCTTCCTCACTGCTTCCACTTCCGGCCACTTTGTGAACTTGTCGATTGCAACGTACAAGTACTCAAAGCCCCCGACTGCTCGGGGAAAGGGGCCGAGGATGTCGAGCCCCCAGACCGAAAATGGCCAGGATAAAGGGATCGACTAGAGAGCTTGAGCTGGCTGGTGTATCTGCTTGGAATGGAACTGGCACGCTTCACACTTGGTTACTTGTGAAGTTGCATCCTGGAGGGCTGTCAGCCAAAAGAAACCTTGCCTGAATGCTTTGCCGGCAAGTGCTCTTGCACCAATGTGGTGACCACATATGCCTCCATGTATCTCTGCCAACAGCTTTTGTCCATCTTCCCGGTGAATACACTTGAATTTTACACGGTTGAGTCTTCTTCTGTACAGTGTGTTGTCGACAAACTGGTACATACTTGACTGCCGGGCTACTCTTTCCGCTTCTTCTTGCTCTTCGGGAAGTTCTCCTGTCTGAAGGAAACGGACAATCTGCTGTGCCCATGCTGGAGCTTGTGGCTCGACAACAAGGACTAAAGGCACATCTGCTGCTGCGGGAACATCCGCTTCTACGGCGAGAACCTGCGGCTCAGCCGGAGCTTGACGTTCCCCGGCAAGCTTGCCGGAGCAAAACTTGTCGAGAGCCTCTGCTTCAACGGAACAAACCCTAGGGCTTGCCGGAGCAGACTGCTCCTCAGCATTCTTGGTGTTGATCTTGGGGACCTTCTTGGCGGCGGCTTCGGGAAGCTCTGCCAGAAAATAGTCACCAGAAATCAACTTCCTCTTCTTGCTCTGCCCAGTTGATGGCGTTACGGACGGTCAAGTCAGCTTGAGCACAAAGATCCCTAGTTCCACAGGTAACTTAAGTGCGGCGCACTTTGACAGGCCATCGGCAATGTCGTTCTGAGCTCTTGGAACATGTTCCATCTGTAGGCCGTCAAAGTGCTTTTCTAGCTTTCTTACTTCATCAACGTAGGCTTCCATCAACGGACTCTGATAACTCTTGTTCACTTGGCGGACGACAAGCTGCGAGTCACCCCTGACAATGAGCTTCTTGATCCCAAGGTCTGCCGCGATCTTGAGGCCGGCAAGCAGGCCTTCATACTTTGCAGTATTGTTTGTTGCTTGCTCCTTGGGAAAGTGCATCTGGACTACGTACTTGAGGTGCTCTCCGGTGGGTGCGATAAGCAGCACGCCAGCGCCGGCGCCTTGCAGCGAGAAGGCACCGTCAAAGTACATGAGCCACTCTTTGCTTGCTTCCTCGACGGGGATGCTCGTTTCTGGAATTTCTTCATCTGGTGTTGGCGTCCACTCTGCTATGAATTCTGCCAGTGCTCTGCTTTGGATAGTTGAAGTACTCTCAAACTTGAGGCCAAAGCTTGACAGTTCCAGTGCCCACTCAACAATCCTGCATGTTGCTTCTGGATTCTGTAGTATCCTCTTCAGTGGAAAACGAGTGACAACTGTGATCTCATGTGCTTGGAAGTAATGGCGCAGCTTTCTCGAGGCCATGAGAAGGCCGAAAAGCAATTTCTGCACACCAGAGTATCTTGACCTAGCCCCCTGCAGAAGGGAACTGACAAAGTAAACTGGGCGCTGCACCATTCTCTTCTGTATCTCCTCGCGCACCTGCGCAGATCCATCTTTGTCAGGACCAGAGCTTGTCGGGGAAGCCCCCTGCTTGTCGCTGGATGCGCCTGCCGTGGTTGCTGGCTCGTCATCTGCCTCCCTCTCTGCTACTAACGCATCACTAACCACTTGATTGGTTGCCGCTATATACAGCAGCAACTTCTCTTGTGGCTTAGGTGCGACAAGTATTGGATGGAGGACATGTATCTCTTCAAGTCCTGCAGCGCAGCCTCCGCTTCCGGAGTCCATTTCATTGGACCTGCCTTTTTCAATATTTTGAAAAATGGCAGGGCGCGCTCAGCAGACCTAGAGATAAACCTGCTGAGAGCAGCCACGCAACCAGCAAGCCTTCGTACATCCTTGGCGCGCTTTGGTGCTTCAATCTGCTCAATGGCCTTGATCTTGTCGGGATTGGCTTGAATTCCCCGCTAAGACACGAAGAACCCGAGAAGCTTGCCGGAGGGGACTCCAAACACACACTTCTCGGGGTTGAGCTTGAGGTTGATCTTGCGCAGGTTTGCAAAGGTCTCGTCTAAATCTTGAATCAGAGTTGCCTTGTCCTTGCTCTTGACCACTATGTCATCCATGTAGGCCTCCACATTTCTGTGTATTTGTGGCTCAAGGGCGACATGGACTACCCTTGCAAATGTTGAACCAGCATTTTTTAAACCGAAAGGCATCTGTATGAAACAGTACGTGCCACATGGAGTGATGAATGCGGTCTTCTCCTCATCCTCTTCTGCCATGAAGATTTGATGGTATCCTGAGTATGCGTCAAGAAATGAAAGCAAGTCACATCCGGCCGTGGAGTCAACAATTTGGTCAATGCGCGGCAAGGGAAATGGGTCTTTTGGACAAGCTTTATTAACATCGGTAAAGTCGATGCAAAGCCTCCATTTCCCGTTTGCCTTGCGCACGACTACAGGATTGGCCAACCACGTAGGATGGAGCACTCCTCTGACAAGGCCTGCCGCTTCCAATTTCTTGACCTAGCGCCAAAGATGTCGGGGGAACTAATCCACGAACACCTATGGGACCGGCGGACCGAGCCCCTTTCGGTTCAGCAGGGGGCGGAGATCGCACGAAGAGCAGATCGAGGCGAGGCACACGGGCAGTTTACCCAGGTTTGGGCCGCACGGATGCGTAAAACCCTACTCCTCCTTTGTGGTTTGTATTTAGTTCTTGCTCGGGAGCGCTGAGAGCTACAGTACACACCAGCAGCTAACGAGACCGAGCGTGAGTGTTCTCTCCTTCCAACCTCCCCCCTACGTTGCGCATGGGCCTCCTTTTATATGCTCAAGGGGTCACCGACAGGTGGCAACGTAGACAAGGGTAAAAATGGAAAGATGTTGTGGTTGGTACAGCTACCTGCTACAGTGTATCATACCTAACCCTGACGGCAGGGGACAAGGGTATTAAATGCCCGTCTGCGTCGCCCAAATAGTGCAAAAGGGACCGCCAGGGACGCCACCGCTCGCCACGATGGCAATCTTGTCAGCGCCGCTTGCCACCGTGTACCGCTGGCTGCACAGCCTCCCGCCACGTACGCCTGGAAGGGTCCCAGAGTGACACGTTGGTGGATGTGCTGGAGCGTAGGTACAGAGTGGAGGTTTGCCGCGGCAAGCGCCTTGCCGCGGTCGTTGTCTTGTCGCGTCCGGGAGCTTGTCGCTCACCGGGCCTTGCCGGGACACGTGGCGTGTCGCGGCAAGTTCCTTGAGATGCCTTGGTTGGCCTTCCCGGCAAGCTCCTCTTGCCGGGGTCTTGTCTCCTTGGCTTGGATACTTTGTTCTTGAATGGCTCCAAAGGAACCACGGAGGACCTTGGCGGTCACCCGGCAAGCCTTGCCGCAGGTTGCTGCGACTGCCCATGCACAAGTTCGGGATACTAGGGTACCCCTACTCTAGTACACCGACACCGATCATAGTCTGTAGCGATCCCCAAGGCGGCAATGCGATCTAGGAGTTCATTTAAAGATGATAACTCCGTCGGATCCATCCATTTGTCGCGTACTCAGAATCAACGCAGAGGCGATTTTCGATGACTCGAGAGGTCATCATCGTCGGCTCAAGGGCCGAGCGGGCGGTCATGGTAAAACTGCCCAGCCGAAGGGTTTGGCTTGAGGCCAGAGCTCCTCTGGAGGTGATATTTTCCTTGATGATAAGTCGAGCCATCAAACCTTCCGACGACGGCACAATGGAACTCTCAACGAAAGCACCAATGTCGGTGTCAAAACCGGCGGATCTCGGGTAGGGGGTCCCGAACTATGCATCTAAGGTCGATGGTAACAGGAGACAGGGGACACGATGTTTACCCAGGTTCGGGCCCTCTCTATGGAGGTAATACACTGCTTCCTGCTTCATTGATCTTGATGAATATGAGTATTACAAGAGTTGATCTACCACGAGATCGTAATGGCTAAACCCTATAAGTCTAGCTTGTATGGCTATGGTAATGAGTATCTCTCTCTCCGGACTAAGTCCTCCAGTTTATATAGGCACCAGGAGGATCTAGGGTTACACAAGGTCGGTTACAAAGAAAGGAATCTACATATTCGGTCGCCAAGCTTGCCTTCCACGCCAAGGAGAGTCCTGTCTGGACACGGGTGCAGTCTTCGGTCTTCGTATCTTCATACCCATCAGTTCGGCCCATGGCTAATAGGCCGGACGCTCGAGGACCCCTTAGTCCAGGGCTCCCTCACCAGGTACAGACGGCCTCCATGCCATCTTATTTAAGAAATGCTGGCATATTCTAGGTGATGTTTTAACTATGGAGGTCCTGGATGCTATTAACAACAAATTTATCGTTGGGGAATGTAACATGTAATTTCAAAAAATTCCTACGATCACGCAAGATCTATCTAGGAGATGCATAGCAATGAGAGGGGAAGAGTGTGTCCACGTACCCTCGTAGACCAGAAGCAGAAGCGTTAGGTTAACGTGGTTGATGTAGTCGAATGTCTTCATGATCCAACCGATCTAGTACCAAACATACGGCACCTCTGAGTTTAGCACAGGTTCAGCTCGATGACGTCCCTCGACGGCGTGCTGACGGTGATGGCGACGTGATCTGCACAGGGCTTTGCCTAAGCACTACGATGCTATGACCGAAGGAGTAAACTATGGAGTGGGGCACCACACACGGCTAAGAGAACGACTATTGTGCTATGGGGTGCTCCCTGCCCCCGTATATAAAGGAGGAGGGGAGGAGGAGGCCGCCGTCCTAGAGGAGTGCTCCATGGGGGGAAACCGAATAGGACTCCAAGTCCTATTCGGCCCCCCTTCCTTTCTTACGGAGGGGGAAAGGGGAAGTGAGAGGGAAGAGGAGAAGTAAAGGGGGGCGCGCCCCCTCCCCTAGTCCAATTCGGACTCCCCATGGGAGGGGGCGCGGCCACCCCTTGTGGGCTGCCTCCCCTCTCCCCTATGGCCCATGTAGGCCCATTACTTTCCCCGGGGGCTTCCGTTAACCCCTCGGTACTCCGAAAAATACCCGGGCCATTCCAAAACCATTTCGGTGTTCGAATACCATCTTCCAATATACCAATCTTTACCTCTCGACCATTTCGAGACTCCTCGTCATGTTCATGATCTCATCCGGGACTCCAAACAATCTTCGGTTACCAAAACACATAACTCATAATACAAATCGTCATCGAACGTTAAGTGTGCGGACCCTACGTGTTCGAGAAATATGTAGACATGACCGAGACAGATCTTCCGTCAATAACCAATAGCAGAAACTGGATGCTCATATTGGTTCCTACATATTCTTCGAAGATCTTTATCGGTCAAACCGCATAACAACATACGTCATTCCCTTTGTCATCGGTATGTTACTTTCCCGAGATTCGATCGTCAGTATCATCATACCTAGTTCAATCTCGTTACCGGCAAGTCTCTTTACTCGTTCTGTAATGCATCATCCCACAACTAACTCATTAGTCACATTTCTTGCAAGGCTTATAGTGATGTGCATTACCGAGAGGGCCTAGAGATACCTCTCCGATACATGGAGTGACAAATCCTAATCTTGATCTATGCCAACCCAACAAACACCTTCGGAGACACCTGTAGAGCATCTTTATAATCACCCAGTTACATTGTAACGTTTGATAGCACACAAGGTGTTCCTCCAGTATTCGGGAGTTGCATAATCTCATAGTCAGAGGAATATGTATAAGTCATGAAGAAACCAATAGCAATAAAATTAAACAATCATAATGAGCTAACGGATGGGTCTTGTCCATCACATCATTCGCTAATGATGTGATCCCGTTCATCAAATGACAACACATGTCTATGGTCAGGAAACTTAACCATATTTGATTAATGAGCTAGTCAAGTAGAGGCATACTACAGACACTCTGTTGTCTATGTATTCACACATGTACTAAGTTTCTGGTTAATACAATTCTAGCATGAACAATAAACATTTATCATGATATAAGGAAATATAAATAACAACTTTATTATTGCCTCTAGGGCATATTTCCTTCAGTCTCCCACTTGCACTAGAGTCAATAATGTAGATTACATAGTAATGTTTCTAACACCCATGGAGTCTTGGTGCTAATCATGTTTTGCTCGTAGAAGAGGCTTAGTTAACGGGTCTGCAACATTCATATCCGTATGTATCTTGCAAATCTCTATGTCTCCCTCCTTGACTTGCTCACGGATGGAATTGAAGCGTCTCTTGATGTGTTTGGTTCTCTTGTGAAATCTGGATTCCTTCACCAAGGCAATTGCTCTAGTATTGTCACAAAATATTTCATTGGACCCGATGCACTAGGTATTACACCTAGATCGGATATGAACTCCTTCATCCAGACTCCTTCATTTGATGCTTCCGAAGCAGCTATGTACTCTACTTCACACGTAGATCCCGCCACGACGCTCTGCTTGGAATTACACCAACTGACAGCTCCACCATTCAATATAAATACATATCCGGTTTGTGAGTTAGAATCATCCGGATCAGTGTCAAAGCTTGCATCGACATAACAATTTACGACAAGCTCTTTGTCACTCCCATAAACGAGAAACATATCCTTAGTCCTTTTCAGGCATTTCAGGATGTTCTTGACCACTGTCTAGTGATCCACTCCCCAATTACTTTGGTACCTCCCTACTAAACTTATAGCAAGGCACACATCAGGTCTAGTACACAGCATTGCATACATGATAGAACCTATAGCTGAAGTATAGGGAATGAATTTCATTTTCTCTCTATCTTCTGTAGTTGTTGGGCATTGAGTTGGAATCAACTTCACACCTTGTAACACAAGCAAGAACCCTTTCTTTGACTGATCCATTTTGAACTTCTTCAAAACTTTATCAAGGTATTGAAGGAAATATGCCCTAGAGGCAATAATAAAGTTATTATTTATTTCCTTATATCATGATAAATGTTTATTATTCATGCTAGAATTGTATTGACCGGAAACATAATACATGTGTGAATACATAGACAAATAGAGTGTCACTAGTATGCCTCTACTTGACTAGCTCGTTAATCAAAGATGGTTATGTTTCCTAACCATGGACAAAAGAGTTGTTATTTGATTAACAAGGTCACATCATTAGTTGAATGATCTGATTGACATGACCCATTCCATTAGCTTAGCACCCGATCGTTTAGTATGTTGCTATTGCTTTCTTCATAACTTATACATGTTCCTATGACTATGAGATTATGCAACTCCCGTTTACCGGAGGAACACTTTGGGTACTACCAAACGTCACAACGTAACTGGGTGATTATAAAGGAGTACTACAGGTGTCTCCAATGGTGGATGTTGGGTTGGCGTATTTCGAGATTAGGGTTTGTCACTCCGATTGTCGGAGAGGTATCTCTGGGCCCTCTCGGTAATACACATCACATAAGCCTTGCAAGCATAATAACTAAGATGTTAGTTATGAGATGATGTATTACGGAACGAGTAAAGAGACTTGCCAGTAACGAGATTGAACTAGGTATTGGATACCGACGATCGAATCTCGGGCAAGTAACATACCGATGACAAAGGGAACAACGTATGTTGTTATGCGGTCTGACCGATAAAGATCTTCATAGAATATGTAGGAGCCAATATGGGCATCTAGGTCCCGCTATTGGTTATTGACCGGAGACGTGTCTCGGTCATGTCTACATTGTTCTCGAACCGTAGGGTCCGCACGCTTAACGTTACGATGACAGTTATTATGAGTTTATGCATTTTGATGTATCGAAGGTTGTTCGGAGTCCCGGATGTGATCACGGACATGACGAGGAGTCTCGAAATGGTCGAGACGTAAAGATTGATATATTGGAAGCCTATGTTTGGACACCGGAAGTGTTCCGGGTGAAATCGGGATTTTACCGGATTACCGGGAGGGTTACCGGAACCCCCCGGGAGCCAAATGGGCCAACATGGGCCTTAGTGGAAAGGTGAGAGGGCAGCCCACATAGGGCTGCGCCTCCCCCCCTCTCCCTAGTCCTATTAGGACTAGGAGAGGGGCCGGCCACCTCTCTCTCTCTCCCCTTTAAGGATTCCTAGTTGGACTAGGATTGGAGGGGGGAGTCCTACTCCCGGTAGGAGTAGGACTCCTCCTGCGCCTCCCTCTCTTTGGCCGGCCAGCCTCCCTCCCTCCATCCTTTATATACGGGGGCAGGGGACACCCCAAGACACACAAGTTGATCCTTGAGATCGTTCCTTAGCCGTGTGCGGTGCCCCCTGCCACCAAATTCCACCTCGATCATACCGTTGTAGTGCTTAGGCGAAGCCCTGCGTCGGTAGTACATCAAGATCGTCACCACGCCGTCGTGCTGATGGAACTCTTCCTCGACGCTTTGCTGGATCGGAGCCCGAGGATCGTCATCGAGCTGAACGTGTGCTAAGAACTCGGAGGTGCCGGAGTAACGGTGCTTGGATCGGTCGGATCGGGAAGAAGACGTACGACTACTTCCTCTATGTTGTGTGATCGCTTCCGCAGTCGGTCTGCGTTGGTACGTAGACAACACTCTCCCCTCTCGTTGCTATGCATCACCATGATCTTGCGTGTGCGTAGGAAAATTTTCGAAATTACTACGTTCCCCAACAGTGGCATCCGAGCGTAGGTTTTTATGGTTTGATGTTATATGCACGAGTAGAACACAAGTGAGTTGTGGGCGATACAAGTCATACTGCCTACCAGCATGTCATACTTTGGTTCGGCGGTATTGTTGGACGAGACGATCCGGACCAACCTTACGCGTACTCTTACGCGAGACCGGTTCCCTCGACGTGCTTTGCACATAGATGGCTTGCGGAAGACTGTCTCTCCAACTTTAGTTGAACCAAGTGTGACTACGCCCGGTCCTTGAGAAGGTTAAAACGGAGTCTATTTGACGAACTATCATTGTGGTTTTGATGCGTAGGTGAGATGAGTTCTTACTTAAGCCCGTAGCAGCCACGTAAAACTTGCAACAACAAAGTAGAGGACGTCTAACTTGTTTTTGCAGGGCATGTTGTGATGTGATATGGTCAAGGCATGATGCTGATTTTATTGTATGAGATGATCATGTTTTGTAACCGAGTTATCGGCAACTGGCAGGAGCCATATGGTTGTCGCTTTATTGTATGCAATGCAATCGCGATGTAATGCTTTACTTTATTACTAAGCGGTAGTGATAGTCGTGGAAGCATAAGATTGGCGAGATGACAACGATGCTACGATGGAGATCAAGGTGTCGCGTCAGTGACAATGGTGATCATGACGGTGCTTCGGAGATGGAGATCACAAGCACAAGATGATGATGGCCATATCATATCACTTATATTGATTGCATGTGATGTTTATCCTTTTATGCATCTTATCTTGCTTTGATTGACGGTAGCATTATAAGATGATCTCTCACTAAATTATCAAGAAGTGTTCTCCCTGAGTATGCACCGTTGCCAAAGTTCGTCGTGCCCAGACACCACGTGATGATCGGGTGTGATAAGCTCTACGTCCATCTACAACGGGTGCAAGCCAGTTTTGCACACACAGAATACTCAGGTTAAACTTGACGAGCCTAGCATATGCAGATATGGCCTCGGAACACGGAGACCGAAAGGTCGAGCGTGAATCATATAGTAGATATGATCAACATGACGATGTTCACCATTGAAAACTACTCCATCTCACGTGATGATCGGTTATGGTTTAGTTGATTAGGATCACGTGATCACTTAGATGATTAGAGGGATGTCTATCTAAGTGGGAGTTCTTAAGTAATATGATTAAATTGAACTTAAATTTATCATGAACTTAGTCCTGGTAGTATTTTGCGAATCATGTTGTAGATCAATAGCTCGCGTTGTTGCTTCCCTGTGTTTATTTTGATATGTTCCTAGAGAAAATTGTGTTGAAAGATGTTAGTAGCAATGATGCGGATTGGATCCGTGATCTGAGGTTTATCCTCATTGCTGCACAGAAGAATTATGTCCTTGATGCACCGCTAGGTGACAGACCTATTGCAGGAGCAGATGCAAACGTTATGAACGTTTGGCTAGCTCAATATGATGACTACTTGATAGTTTAGTGCACCACGCTTAACAGCTTAGAATCGGGACTTCAAAGACGTTTTGAACGTCATGGACCATATGAGATGTTCCAGGAGTTGAAGTTAATATTTCAAGCAAATGCCCGAGTTGAGAGACATGAAGTCTCCAACCAGTTCTATAGCTAAAAGATGGAGGAGAATCGCTCAACTAGTGAGCATGTGCCCAGATTGTCTGGGTACTACAATCGCTTGAATCAAGTGGAAGTTAATCTTCCAGATAAGATAGTGATTGACAGAATTCTCTAGTCACCATCACCAAGTTAGTAGAACTTCGTGATGAACTATAGTATGCAAGGGATGACGAAAATGAATCCCGAGCTTTTCATGATGATGAAATCGACGAAGGTAGAAATCAAGAAAAACATCAAGTGTTGATGGTTGACAAGACCACTAGTTTGAAGAAAAGGGCAAAAGGGAAGAAGGGGAACTTCAAGAAGAACGGCAAGCAAGTTGCTGCTCAAGTGAAGAAGCCCAAGTCTGATCCTAAGCCTGAGACTAAGTGCTTATACTGCAAAGGGACTGATCACTGGAAGCGGAACTACCCCAAATGATTGGCGGATAAGAAGGATGGCAAAGTAAACATAAGTATATTTGATATACATGTTATTGATGTGTACTTTACTAGTGTTTATAGCAAACCCTCAGTATTTGATACTAGTTCAGTTGCTAAGATTAGTAACTCGAAACGGGAGTTGCAGAATAAAGAGAGACTAGTTAAGGGTGAAGTGACGATGTGTGTTGAAAGTGGTTCCAAGATTGATATGATCATCATCACACACTCCCTATAATTTCGGGATTAGTGTTGAACCTAAATAAGTGTTATTTGGTGTTTGCGTTGAGCATGAATATGATTTGATCATGTTTATTGTAATACGGTTATTCATTTAAGTAAGAGAATAAATTGTTGTTCTGTTTACATGAATAAAACCTTATATGGTTACACACCCAATGAAAATAGTTCATTGGATCTCGATCTTAGTGATACACATATTCATAATATTGAAACCAAAAGATGCGAAGTTAATAATGATAGTGCAACTTATTTGTGGCACTACCGTTTAGGTCATATTGGTGTAAAGCACATGAAGAAACTCCATGCTGATGGGATTTTGGAATCACTTGATGCTTGCGAACCATGCCTTTTGGGCAAGATGACTAAAACGCCGTTCTCCGGAACAATGGAGCAAGCAACAGATTTGTTGGAAATCATACATACTGATGTATGTGGTCCGATGAATATTCAAGGCTTGCAGCGGGTATCATTATTTTCAAACCTTCACAGATGATTTGAGCAGATATGGGTATATCTACTTAATGAAATAGAAGTTTGATATATTTGAAAAGTTCATATAATTTCAGAGTGAAGTGGAAAATCATCGTAACAAGAAAATAAAGTTTCTACGATCTGATCGTGGAAAAGAGTATTTGAGTTACGAGTTTGGTCTTCAGTTAAAACAATGTGAAATAGTTTCACTACTCACGCCACCAGGAACACCACATCATAATGGTGTGTCCGAACGTCATAACCGTACTTTATTGGATATAGTGCAATCTATGATGTTTCTTACCGATTTACCACTATCATTTTTGGGGTCATGCATTAGAGACAGCTGCATTCACGTTAAAAAGGGGCACCATCTATATCCGTCGAGACGACGCCTTATGAACTATGGTTTGGCAAGAAACCAAAGTTGTCGTTTCTTAAAGTTTGGGGTTGCGATGCTTATATGAAAAGTTTCATCCTGATAAGCTCAAAACTCAAATCGGAGAAGTGCATCTTCATAGAAACTATTGGATACACCTTCTATCACAGATCCGAAGGCAAGACTTTTGTTGCTAAATTCAGAAACTTTCTGGAGAAGGAGTTTCTCTCGAAAGAAGTGAGTGGGAGGAAAACTATAGGATTACCGTACCACTCTGGTGCGGATCTCATTCTGGTTTACCTACGAGATTTGGTAGTAACTTGATCTGAAGTTACATGATCATCATCATTAGCTTCCTCACTAATTGGTGTAGTAGTCACAGGAACAGATTTCTGTGATGAACTACTTTCCAATTTGGAAGAAGGTACAATTACTTCATCAAGTTCTAATTTCCTCCCACTCACTTCTTTCGAGAGAAACTCCTTCTCTAGAAAGGATCCATTCTTAGAAACAGATATCTTGCCTTCGGATCTGTGATAGAAGGAGTACCCAACAATTTCCTTTGGGTATCCTATGAAGACACATTTCTCCGATTTGGGTTCGAGCTTATAAGGTTGAAGCTTTTTCACATAAGCATCGTAGCCTCAAACCTTAAGAAACGACAGTTTAGGTTTCTTGCCAAACCACAGTCCATATGGTGTCGTCTCAACGGATTTAGATGGTGCCATATTTAACGTGAATGTAGTTGTCTCTCAAGCATAACCCCAAAACAATAGCGGTAAATCGGTAAGAGACATCATAGATCGCACAATATCTAATAAAGTACGGTTACGATGTTCGGACACACCATTACGCTGTGGTGTTCCAGGTGGCGTGAGTTGCAAAACTATTCCACATTGTTTCAAATGAAAACCAAACTCATAACTCGAATATTCACCTCCATGATCAGATCATAGAAACTTTATTTTCTTGTTATGATGATTTTCCACTTCATTCTGAAATTCTTTGAACTTTTCAAATGTTTCAGACGTATGTTCCATTAAGTAGATATACCCATATCTGCTCAAATCATCTGTGAAGGTCAGAAAATAACGATACCCGCCACGAGCCTCAACACTCATCGGACCGCATACATCAGTATGTATTATTTCCAATATGTCTGTGGCTCGCTCCATTGTTCCGGAGAACAGAGTGTTAGTCATCTTGCCCATGAGGCATGGTTCGCAAGCATCAAGTGATTCATAATCAAGTGTTTCCAAAAGTCCATCAGCATGGAGTTTATTCATGCGCTTTACACCAATATGACCTAAACGGCGGTGCCACAAATAAGTCACAGTATCATTATTAGCTTTGTATATTTTGGATTCAATATTATGAATATGTGTATCACTACAATCGAGATTCAACAAAAATAGACCACTCATCAAGGGTGCATGACCATAAAAGATATTACTCATATAAATAGAACAACCATTATTCTCTGATTTAAATGAATAACCGTCTCGCATCAAACAAGATCCAGATATAATGTTCATGCTCAACGCCGGCACCAAATAAAAATTATTCAGGTCTAAAAGTAATCCTGATGGTAGATGTAGAGGTAGCGTGCCGACAGCGATCACATCAATCTTGGAACCATTTCTGACGTGCATCGTCACCTTGTCCTTAGGCAATCTTCGTTTAATCTGTAGCCCTTGTTTCGAGTTGCAAATATGAGCAATAGAACCAGTATCAAATACACAGGCGCTACTACAAGCATTAGTAAGGTACACATCAATAACATGTATATCAAATATAGCTTTAACTTTGCCATCCTTCTTATCCGCCAAATACTTGGGGCAGTTCCGCTTCCAGTGACCAGTCCCTTTGTAATAGAAGCACTTAGTTTCAGGCTTAGGTCTAGACTTGGGCTTCTTCCCTTGAGTAGCAACTTGCTTGCTATTCTTCTTGAAGTTCCCCTTCTTCCCTTTGTCATTTTTCTTGAAACTAGTGGTCTTGTTTACCATCAACACTTGATGCTCCTTCTTGATTTCTACCTCCGCAGCCTTTAGCATCGCGAAGAGCTCGGGAATTGTCTTTTCCACCCCTTGCATATTATAGTTCATCATGAAGCCTTTATAGCTTGGTGGTAGTGATTGAAGAACTCTGTCAATTACACTATCATCAGGAAGATTAACTCCCAGCTGAGTCAAGTGGTTATGGTACCCAGATATTCTGAGTATGTGTTCACTCACATAACTATTCTTCTCCATTTTGTAGTTGTAGAACTTGTTGGAGACTTCATATCTCTCAACTCGGGCATTTGCTTGAAATATTAACTTCAACTCCTGGAACATCTCATATGCTCCATGACGTTCAAAACGTCTTTGGAGTCCCGATTCTAAGCCGTAAAGCATGGCACACTGAACTATCGAGTAGTCATCAGCTTTGCTCTGCCAGACGTTCATAATGTCTAGAGTTGCTCTTGCAGCGGGTCTTGCAACTAGCGGTGCTTCCATGACGTAATTCTTTGGTGCAGCAATGAGGATAATCCTCAAGTTATGGACCCAATCCATGTAGTTGCTGTCGGTGTCAAAACTGGTCGATCTCGGGTAGGGGGGCCCGAACTGTGCACCTGAGGATCGAAGGAAACATGAGACATGGGTGACACGATGTTTACCCAGGTACGGGCCCTCTTAATGGAGGTAAAATCCTATGTCTTGCTTGATTGTATTTGATGAGTATAGGGGTTACAAGAGTCGATCTGCCTTGAGATCGTAATGGCTAAACTCTAGATGTCTAGCCTATGTGATTTGTCCTGGGTTCCATAGACTAAACCCTCCGGTTTATATAGACACCAGACGGGTCTAGGGTTGTACAAAGCCTGTTTACAGAGAAAGGAAATAATACATCCGAATGCTAGGCTTGCCATCCATGCAAAGGAGAGTCCCATCCTGACACGGGGAAAGGTCTTCTACCTTGTATCTTCATGGCCCATCAGTCCAGCCCATATCAAATTGTTCGGACACCCGAGGACCCCTTAGTAGCCCCTGAATCAGTCTTCAATGACAATGTGTTCGGCATTCAGATTGTCTTCGGCATTGCAAGGCGGGTTCCTCCTCCGTATACAAAACAGTCTTCTAAAAAAGAGAACTATATGCAACTCTGTATAATAGCTACAACCCTCAACCACAAGAGTATAATACTTAATAAGGCATAACTTTTTTGGTGAAACGTCACGTCTGGCCTTGCTATTATTTTGAACCGTTTTTTGGCCTCCCGCTTCGCGTTTCAAGGTGCAACCTCTATTGACACATCTTGTCAAAGCAGAGATCGTGCCCCCTTATTGCGGAATTTTCATCAATATAAGTTTGGGTAATCCAACCGTGCCATACACACGAACCCTCGGGAATAGGCAAGTTTTAAGGCTGGTGGGGGCGCTTGATATTCACTACCTATATAAGTGGATAAATATCCATCCTTTTTACCCCACACCTCCTTCCTTCCTCAGCCTCCCTATCCTCGAGCTCTAGCGCCCAAGTTTCAGCCTTTCTCACCGCCGAACCCTTCCAGTCAAGACTGGATCCGGTTCGCAAGGCAAGTGGTGGCTTCCTCCATCACGGAGAGGAACGTCAAGGAACTCCGGGAAGCGGGGTACCTGGCCGCGAACATCGCACATCAGATCCCCACCAAGAAATAGATTATCCCTACTTCGGAGCCCAATGAGAGGGTGGTATTCACCCCCCACTTCCTCCGCGGACTAGGGTTTCCCCTCCACCCTTTCGTTAGTGGCCTCATGTTCTATTACGGGCTAGATTTCCATGATCTAGCCCCAAATTCCTTCATCCACATTTCAGCGTTTAGCGTCGTGTGTGAGGCTCTCCTCCGCATCCCCCCACTTCGGCCTATGGCTTAAGGTCTTCAACGTGAAGCTGAAAGTGGTCGATGGGCAACATGCGGACTGCGGCGGAGCCATGGTGAGCAAGCTCCCCAACGTCACCTGGCCCAAAGGGGCCTTTGTGGAAACCATGAAGGGATGGCAACATGAGTGGTTCTACATCACTGAACCCCGCGGCGCCACATGGGCAGCCACTCCTGAGTTCAAGTCCAGACCCCCAATGCGGCTCACGTCATGGATTAACAAGGGCCTGGACTGGGCGCCGTCCGATGAGGCGATGACACTGCAGAAGCGCATCAAGAATATGATGGAGAAGAACACCAGTTTTGCTGATGTGATCCAGGTGATGCTTTTTCGCCGAATTCTCCCCTGCTAGCGCCGGCCTCCCCACATGTGGGAATTCAATCCGGCTGGCCCTCGGACCTTGCAGTGATTCTTCGGCACGATGCACGAAGAGATCTGGAAGCTGCTTTTCAAGGCCCTAAGGCCGTGGCCGGAGACAACCAAAGACATCGGCGTCGACTGCGCTCATCTGACCACTCTAGTAAGTTTTCTGATTTCCGAACATAACTCCATCTTGCAAATCCAATGCGTATGCTTAGCTTTCCATTCTTCCGTCAGGGCTGGACAAAGAAGGCGGAGCGGATTCGATGTCCGGCTCCGTTGCCTGAAGACCCAGCCATTCCTCTGCTAACGAGGATGCTGGTCCCGGCGCCGTACCAGGCGCCGGAGAAGAAGGCCAAGAAGAAGGGCAAGGAGGCCAAAAATGGCCTTCACCATAAAGGTACTTCGGACGCTGCATCCGGAGATACCAAAGCTCCCTCCTCCCATGAGGGAGATGAAGATGAAGAGGAAGAGAAGGAGAGAATTTCTCCCCTTAAGGGGGGGGGGGGAAGAAGAGGGCAGCTTCCGTGGACCTAGAGGCGGAGGCGTCCAAGAAAGGGGAAGATCTCCCTTTCTGATGATTCGAACTTGAACGCCGAAGCCATCCCGGAATGGCACCCTAGGTCGAAGCCCCTGGCCGCATCGTAAGTGCCCAAAAATACCGTAGACATATCCGGCTTTCATGATTGCAGTTTTAACACCTTTAAGTTTCATACTACAGTCCGGCTCGAGATCTTCCCCAACAATCATCATCTTCGAGGAACTCTCTGGCGTCGGAGATGGTGGAGAGCGAGACGCCTCCGCGAGCTTCTCCACCACATGTCGTGGATGACACCGAGGTGTTATCCCAAAGGACTTCTCTGGGCCAAGGAGAAGTGCGGAAGGCTGCCAAGACAGCGCCAGAGGGTAATGCCTTGGTTGCCGAGAACATGGGGGGTACAACCCCCATGGAGACCGATGAAGGGGGCTGGACAAGTTTGGTCCCGAGCCCAATACCACTCTGAAGTTCCATACGGCTCTGGAATCAAGCGAGCAACCCCCTTTGAATGAGGGGGGGGGGAGTGCCGACTCCACCGGTGACCTCCATCAATCTGGAGGCGCCGGACATTTTGATGAAAGCACTTCAACGTGCTTCCATCGTGGAGGAGCACCGTACCCTGATGGGTACGGTGGTTGAGAAGGTCTAGTCCGCCAAAAGCGAACTGAATGAAGCCTTCACCAGCCTATTAACAAGCTTCGAGGTATGTGATGTAGTATTCTTAGTCGCTTTGTATATGCAAAAAATATGCCTGTGTATAGATAGTAGCCCCTAAGACTCTGTTCGGCTCTTGCAAAGAAGGGCTGAACAGAGGATCAAATAGTTATTCATAGGAGATAATATACGTGTCTATGTAGATAAACATGCTTCACTGTTAGCGGCAACTGCCCAGGCCACCAAAGTGTCCGAGCTTTAGCGGAAGTCGGAGCGGGCCGATGAAGAACTCGTCCGCACCAACAAGCGATTTGAGGAATCGCAAGGTATGGTTGGAAAAAAATTATTGACACACGTAAAGGAATATGTCAATACGGAGTCTAATCTCCTGTGTTGCTGAACATATTTACAGATAGGGCGACCGAGGTCGAGGACCTGAAGAGCGCCCTTGCCCAAGCCAAGGAGCAGGCACGGGTGAGCCAAGCAGCCGCTGACAAAGCGGTTGCGGATTTAGAGGCCGAGCAGGTCACCCGCCGTAAGTATGAAGAGCGGGTGACCGAAGTGGAGAAGGCACTCCAGGATGCCACCAACAAGTGCGAGGCCTTGGAGGAGAGTAATAAGACTCAGGCGTCCGAACTCACCAAGGCTCTTCAAGAGGCAAAGGAGGCGCGGACCGAGTCCCGGGCGGCTCGCGTGGAGATCAAGCAAGCCGGACAGATAGCGGATGGTAAGCCTTTACTTTTACAGAGTATATTTGGTGGTCAAAGATATGCTTTGCTAAATCGACTATGGAGTGCTCCAGATGCTTTTGCGGATATCCCAAGGAGTGTTGTCGCTGCCACACAGTATTTCCCCAAGAGGGGAACGTGATGGAGAAGCTCTTCTGGTCGCAGTACCTAGCGCCGGAGCGGCCATCGCTGCTAAACATCTAGATGATGCAGTTGGCGGAGCTGCATAGGATGTTCGGTTTGGTCATGAAGGACCTTATAGTCCGGCTATGGCCAGCCGGACCCATTCCTAGCAGCTACTTCGGTCTGGTCAAGCGGCTCGGCGACGCCTTGCCCCGAGTTGAGGCTGTGAAGCGCTCGGCATGCATAGAGGGCGGGCGGATGGCCTTTGCCCGTGTCAAGATGCACTGGGCAAAGATGAAGGCCGTCGTTGTGGCCGTCGAGGGTTTGCCCGAAGGCAAGGACTACCGCAAGCCGGAGCGATACTTGGAGGACGTCCTGGAGGGTACCCGTTTGATAGAGGGTCAATGCTCGAAGAATATTATGTTTGAATGAATGTATCCGGGCTACCCAGACTGTGTGTTATGAAACAAGTTCTTTGTATAATATCCTTGCTTGTTCATCGCAAATTATTTTCCTCCTGTGCACCCATTTTTGTATTTGAAAGTTTTGCCAATCGTCGGCTTCAGCCCCCACGTAGATACTATGGGGGTGTTCGGGATAGCACGTGACCACTCTTGTCCCAACGTCTTGGACCATAAAGGAGGTGATCGTGCAGCGAACTAGGCAATCAGACTATGTGGCTTTACCACTCTCACTTAGCCATAGGAGTTTGACAATGGGATTATAGGCTTAGCCCCTGGTGTTGTTCGGCTATCCGAACTTGGGTGCTTTAAACGCCTGGCCGGGTGAAGGCCAGTCCTTCATGTAATACGGAAAAAATTGCGAAAGATTTAATAAGTCACTGAACCGCTGACCAGCTCTCGCCATATCATGATAGTCAGTTTTCGGCTTTCTCTACTGAGGTATTTGACCGGACAAGCTGGAAACACAATCGTAGTAGTTCTCCCTTTACTACCTTAGCCGAACAATCGAAACATAAGGTGGTAACCACAGGAACCGGGCAACCCAACTATTGACCAAAGACATGATTCGGAGCCGATGCATATAATGCGGTTTTCGGGATGTTGAAGTGTACTATGAAATTATTCAGACTTTTTGTTTTTGAATATTTGTGGCCGAATAAAGCCCGGTAATTAATGACAATGTGTATATGTCAACCAGTCATGAAGACGGAATATAGATTATGAAATAAGCCAATACCAAATAAGGTAGGTCAAAACTATTTCTGCTATATTCTGATTGATACGTCGAACGTGCTCGTATAGAGAATGCCATAATTATCAAGGCTATTTTACATGCCAAGAATTTGAGAACAAGGGAAAGCTCTATACAGGTCCTAGAAAAAGGAAAAGGTGGTCTTGAAGATCCTTTGGACAATCTGCCGCATGTCTGCACCGCTTTTCACCTTGGTGTAGGATCCTTTTAGAGGATCAATAGATCGAGTATACGTAAGGGGCCTGAAAGAGGGCCCTTGGTACCATTGAAAAGTGATTTGGGTTGTAAAGAACCTGAAAAATAATAAAAGAGGACAAGGAAAAAGGAAGAAGAAGGTCCGAATAGGGTCGAGCCGTATTGTGGACTTTATTTTAGTGTGCCTCTGTCCTTGCCCATGGTATTTTTAGTGTGTAGTTATGTACGCGCGGTACATATGCCGCGATTAGGTTGGGGTTTTGACGGAGGCCGAATTTCTAATCTAGCTCTGGATGAGTCGGACTGTCATTCTGCAGGGTAGACCGGACCCGTTTGAAAGTGTCCGGGGGCTTGACTACCGATGTAGTATTCGGCTTGATAAGGACACCCTGTGCTTCTGCTGCGAGGGTCACGGTATGCTCCTCAGTACGGAGGGAGCGCTCCATGTTTCCATTGACCGTTATAATGCCGCGTGGTTCGGGCATCTTGAGCTTCAGATATGCGTAGTGCGGGACTACATTGAAGTGGGCGAAAGCGGTTCGTCCAAGCAGTGCATGGTAACCACTGCGGAAGGGGATGATGGCGAAGATTAAGTCTTCGCTTCGGAAGTTATCCAGTGAGCCGAAGACTACCTCCAGCGTTATTGACCCTGTGCAGCAGGCCTCTACACCGGGTATTACTCCTTTAAAGGTGGTTTTGGTGGGCTTGATCCTTGAGGGATCGATACCCATTTTGCGGACAATGTCTTGATAAAGCAGGTTAAGACTGCCATCATCGTCATGAGGACTCGCGTGAGATGGAATCCGTCGATGATAGGGTAGAGGACCAATGCTGCCGAACCTCCGTGACGGATACTGGTCGGATGGTCTCTGCGGTCAAAAGTGATCGGGCAGGCCGAGCATGGGTTGAATTTTGGGGCGACTGGCTCTACGGTGTAAACATCCCTTAGTGCGCGCTTGTGCTCCCGCTTGGGGATATGAGTGACATAGATCATATTCACTGTTTTTATCTCGGGGGAAATTTTCTTTTGCCCCCTGTGTTCGTTGGGAGAGGCTCATCATCATCCTAACTAGGCGGCCCTTTCCCCTTATGTTTGGTGTTTATCTTACCGACCTATTTAAAGACCCAACAATTTCTATTGGTATGATTGGCAGGCTTGTCCGGGGTGCCATGGATCTGGCAAGGCCGATCTAGTATTTGGTCCAAACTAGATGGTGAAGGAAATATGCCCTAGAGGCAATAATAAAGTTATTATTTATATTTCCTTATATCATGATAAATGTTTATTATTCATGCTAAAATTGTATTAACCAGAAACTTAGTACATGTGTAAATACATAGACAAACAGAGTTTCACTAGTATGCCTCTACTTGACTAGCTCGTTAATCAAAGATGGTTAAGTTTCGTGGCCATGGACAAGAGTTGTCATTTGACAAATGGGATCACATCATTAGAGAATGATGTGATTGACTTGACCCATCCGTTAGCTTAGCATGATGATCGTTTAGTTCGTTGCTATTGCTTTCTCCATAACTTATACATGTTCCTATGACTATGAGATTATGCAACTCCTGAATACCGGAGGAACACTTAGTGTGCTATCAAACGTCACAACGTAACTGGGTGACTATACAGATGCTCTACAGGTGTCTCTGATGGTGTTTGTTGAGTTGGCATAGATCGAGATTAGGATTTGTCACTCCGTGTATCGGAGAGGTATCTCTGGGCCCTCTCGGTAATGCACATCAATATAAGCCTTGCAAGCAATATGACTAAATTAGTTAGTTACGGGATGTTGCATTACGAAATGAGTAAATAGACTTGCCGGTAACGAGATTGAACTAGGTATTGAGATACCGACGATCGAATCTCGGGCAAGTAACATACCGATGACAAAGGGAACAACGTATGTTGTTATGCGGTTTGACCGATAAAGATCTTCGTAGAATATGTAGGAACCAATATGAGCATCCAGGTTCCGCTATTGGTTATTGACCGGAGATGAGTCTCGGTCATGTCTATGTAGTTCTCGAACCCGTAGGGTCCGTACGCTTAACGTTCGATGACGATCGGTATTATGAGTTTATGTGTACCAACGGTAGTTCAGAGTCCCGAATGTGATCACGAACATGATGAGGAGTCTTGAAATGGTCGATACATAAAGATTGATATATTGTACGGATATGTTTGGACATCGGAAGTGTTCCGGAGAAGTTTCGGATAAACCCGGAGTGTCGGGGGGTTATCGGAACTCCCGGGGGAACTAATGCGCCTCGATGGGCCTTAGTGGAGAGAGAGAGAGGGGCGGCCAGGGCAAGCCGCGCGCCGCCATCCCCCTTGAGTCCAAATTGGACTAGGAAGGGGGGGGGGGCGGTGCCCCCTTTTCCTTTCCACTCTCCCTCTCCTTCCTTCCCCCTCTCTTCCTTTTGGTGGAAACCTACTAGGACTTGGTGTCTTAGTAGGATTCCCCTCTTAGGGGTGCGCCAAGGAGGGCCGGCCGGCCTCCCCCTCCCTCCTTTATATACGTGGGGAGGGGTACCCTAGAACACACAAGTTGATTGTTTAGCCGTGTGCGGTGCCCCCCTCCACATATTTCCACCTCGGTCATATCGTTGTAGAGCTTAGGTGAAGCCCTGCGTCGGTAACTTCATCATCACCGTCATCACGCTGTTGTGCTGACGAAACTCTCCCTCGACCTCAGCTGTATCTAGAGTTCGTGGGACGTCACCGAGCTGAACGTGTGTAGATCGCGGAGGTGCCGTACCTTCGGTGCTAGGATCGGTTAGATCATGAAGACGTATGACTACATCAACCGCGTTGTCATAACGCTTCTGCTTACGGTCTACGAGGGTACTTGGACAACACTCTCCCCTCTCATTGCTATGCATCACCTAGATGGATCTTGTGTCTGCGTAGGAATTTTTTTGAAATTACTGCGTACCCCAATAGTGGCATCCGAGCCAGGCCTATGCGTAGATGTTATATGCAGGAGTAGAACACAAAGGAGTTGTGGGCACAGGTATATAGATATTTCTTGCCGTCACTAGTTGATTCTTGATTCAACGGTATTGTTGGATGAAGCGGCTCAGACCGACATTACGCGTACGCTTACGCGAGACTGGTTCTACCGACGTGCTTAGCACACATGTGGCTAGTGGGTGCCTGTTTCTCCAACTTTAGGTGAATCAGATTCAATGAACAGGGTTCTTTCTGAAGATCAAAAAGCAATCACTATACCATGTTGTGGTTTTTGATGCGTAGGTAAGAATGGTTCTTGCTCAGCCCGTAGTAGCCACGTAAAACTTGCAACAACAAAGTAGAGGACGTATAACTTGTTTTTGCAGGGCATGTTGTGATGTGATATGGTCAAGACACGATGCTAAATTTTATTGTATGAGATGATCATGTTTTGTAACAGAGTTATCGGCAACTGGCAGGAGCCATATGGTTGTCGCTTTATTGTATGAAATGCAATTGCCATGTAATTGCTTTACTTTATCACTAAGCGGTAGCGATAGTCGTAGAAGCAATAGTTGGCGAGATGACAATGATGCTTCAATGGAGGTCAAGGTGTCAAGCCGGTGATGATGGTGATCATGACGGTGCTTTGGAGATGGAGATCAAAGGCACAAGATGATGATGGCCATATCATATCACTTATATTGATTGCATGTGATGTTTATCCTTTATGCATCTTATTTTGCTTAGTTCGGCGGTAGCATTATAAGATGATCTCTCACTAAATTTCAAGGTATAAGTGTTCTCCCTGAGTATGCACCATTGCTACAGTTCGTCGTGCCGAGACACCACGTGATGATCGGGTGTGATAAGCTCTACGTTCACATATAACGGGTGCAAGCCAGTTTTGCACACGCAGAATACTCGGGTTAAACTTGACGAGCCTAGCATATGCAGATATGTCCTCAGAACACTGAGACCGAAAGGTCGAGCGTGAATCATATTGTATATATGATCAACATAATGATGTTCACCATTGAAAACTACTCCATCTCACGTGATGATCGGACATGGATTAGTTGATATGGATCACGTGATCACTTAGATGATTAGAGGGATGTCTATCTAAGTGGGAGTTCTTAAGTAATATGATTACTTGAAATTTAATTTATCATGAACTTAGTACCTGATAGTATTTTGCATGTCTATGTTGTTGTAGAAATATGGCCCGTGTAGTTGTTCCGTTGAATTTTAATGCGTTCCTAGAGAAAGCTAAGTTGAAAGATGATGGTAGCAATTAGATGGACTGGTTCCGTAACTTGAGGATTATCCTCTTTGCTGCACAAAAGAATTACGTCCTGAAAGCACCGCTAGGTGACAAACCCGCTGCAGGAGCAACACCAGATGTTATGAACGTCTGGCAGAGCAAAGCTGATGACTACTCGATAGTTCAGTGTGCCATGCTTTACGGCTTAGAAACGGGACTTCAACGACGTTTTGAACGTCATGGAGCATATGAGATGTTCTAGGAGTTGAAGTTAATATTTCAAGCAAATGCCTGGATTGAGAGATATGAAGTGTCCAATAAGTTCTACAGCTGCAAAATGGAGGAGAATAGTTCTGTCAGTGAACATATACCCAGAATGTCTGGGTACCACAACCACTTAACTCAGCT
Source organism: Triticum monococcum (assembly GCA_034509565.1). Classification (NCBI taxonomy): domain Eukaryota; kingdom Viridiplantae; phylum Streptophyta; class Magnoliopsida; order Poales; family Poaceae; genus Triticum; species Triticum monococcum. Next base: position 486,987,665 of record CM067843.1, read on the forward strand.
GGGAGTTAATCTTCCTGATGATAGTGTCATTGACAGAGTTCTTCAATCACGTCCACCAAGCTACAAGAGCTTCGTGATGAACTATAATATGCAAGGGATGGATAAGACAATTCTCAAGCTCTTCGCAATGCTAAAGGCTGCGGAGGTAGAAATCAAGAAGGAGCATCAAGTGTTGATGGTCAACAAGACCACCAGTTTCAAGAAAAAGGGTAAAGGGAAGAAGGGGAACTTCAAGAAGAACGGCAAGCAAGTTGCTGCTCAAGTGAAGAAGCCCAAATCTGTACCAAAGGCTAAGACTGAATGCTTCTACTACAAAGGGACTGGTCACTGGAAGCGAAACTGCCCCTAGTATTTGGCGGAGAAGAAGGATGGCAAAGTGAAAGGTATATTTGATATACATGTTACTGATGTGTACCTTACTAATGCTCACAGTAGCGCCTGGGTATTTGATACTGGTTCTATTGCGAATATTTGCAACTCGAAACAGGGGCTACGGATTAAGCGAAGATTGGCTAAGGACGAGGTGACGATGCATGTGGGAAATGGTTCCAAAGTCGATGTGATCATCGTCGGCACACTACCTCTACATCTACCTTCGGGATTTGTTTTGGACCTAAATAATTGTTATTTGGTGCCAACGTTGAGCATGAACATTATATCTGGATCTTGTTTGATGCAAGACGGTTATTCATTTAAATCAGAGAATAATGGTTGCTCTATTTATATGAGTAATATCTTTTATGGTCATGCACCCTTAATGAGTGGTCTATTTTTACTAAATCTTGATAGTAGTGATACACATGTTCATAGTATTGAAGCCAAAAGATATAAGTTTAATAATGATAGTGCACCTTATTTGTGGCACTGCCATTTAGGTCATATTGATGTAAAGCGCATGAAGAAACTCCATGTTGTTGGGATTTTGGAATCACTTGATGCTTGCGAACCATGCCTCATGGGCAAGATGACTAAGACTCCGTTCTCCAGAACAATGGAGCGAGCAACAGACTTGTTGGAAATAATACATACCGATGTATGCGGTCCGATGAGCGTTGATGCTCGCGACGGGTATCGTTATTTTCTTATCATTACAGATGATTTGAGCAGATATGGGTATATCTACTTGATAAAACATAAATCTAAAACATTTGAAAGGTTCAAGAAATTTCAGAATGAAGTGGAAAATTATTGTAACAAGAAAATTAACTTTCTATGATCTGATCGTGGAGGTGAATATTTGAGTTATGAGTTTGGTCTTCATTTGAACAATGCGGAATATTTTCGCAACTCACACCACCTGGAACACCACAACGTAATGGTCTATCCGAACATCGTAACTGCACTTTATTAGATATGGTGCAATCTATGATGTCTCTTACTGATTTACCGCTATCGTTTTGGGGTTATGCTTTAGAGACATCTGCATTCACGTTAAATAGGGCACCATCGAAATCCGTTGAGACGACACCTTATGAACTATGGTTTGGCAAGAAACCCAAAGTTGTCGTTTCTTAAAGTTTGGGGTTGCGACGCTTATGTGAAAAAGCTTCAAGCTGATAAGCTCGAGCCCAAATCGGAGAAATGTATCTTCATAGGATACCCAAAGGAGACTGTTGGGTACACCTTCTATCATAGATCCGAAGGCAAGATATTCGTTGCTAAGAATGGATCCTTTCTAGAGAAGGAGTTTCTCTCGAAAGAAGTGAGTGGGAGGAAAGTAGAACTTGATGAGGTAAGTATACCTGCTCCCTTATTGGAAAGTAGTTCATCACAGAAATCAGTTCTAGTGATTCCTACACCAGTAAGTGACGAAGCTAATGATGATGATCATGAAACTTATGATCAAGTTACTACCGAACCTCGTAGGTCAACCAGAGTAAGATCTGCACTAGAGTGGTACCATAATCCTATTCTGGAGGTCATGTTACTTGACCATGAAGAACCTACGAACTATGAGGAAGCGATGATGAGCCCATATTCTGCAAAATGGCTTGAGGCCATGAAATCTGAGATGGGATCCATGTATGAGAACAAAGTGTGGACTTCGGTTGACTTGCCCGATGATCGGCAATCCATAGAGAATAAATGGATCTTCAAGAAGAAGACTGGCGCTGATGGTAATGTTACTATCTAGAAAGCTCGACTTGCTGCAAAATGTTTTTGACAAGTTCAAGGAGTTGACTACGATGAGACCTTCTCACCCGTAGCGATGCTTAAGTCCGTCCGAATCATGTTAGCAATTTCCACATTTTATGATTATCAAATTTGGCAAATGGATGTCAAAACTGCATTCCTTAATGGATATCTTAAAGAAGAGTTGTATATGATGCAACCGGAAGGTTTTGTCGATCCAAAAGGTGCTAACAAAGTGTGCAAGCTCCAGCGATCCATTTATGGACTGCTGCAAGCCTCTCGGAGTTGGAATATACACTTTGATAGTGTGATCAAAGCATATGGTTTTATACAGACTTTTGGAGAAGGTTGTATTTACAAGAAATTGAGTGGGAGCTCTGCAGCATTTCTGATATTATATGTGGATGACATATTGCTGATCGGAAATGATAATGAATTTCTGAATAGCATAAAAGGATAATTGAATAAGAATTTTTCAATGAAAGACCTCAGTGAAGCTGCTTATATATTGGGCATCAAGATCTATAGAGATAGATCAAGACGCTTAATTTGACTTTCACAAAGCACATACCTTGATAAAGTTTTGAAGAAGTTCAAAATGGATTAAGCAAAGGAAGAGTTCTTGGCTGTATTACAAGGCGTCAAGTTGAGTCAGACTCAATGCCCGACCACTGCAGAAGATAGAGAGAAAATGAAAGTCATTCCCTATGCTTCAGCCATAGGTTCTATCATGTATGCAATGTTGTGTACCAGACCTGATGTGTGCCTTGCTATTAGTTTAGCAGGGAGGTACCAAAGTAATCCAGGATTGGATCACTGGACAGCGGTCAAGAACATCCTGAAATACCTGAAAAGGACTAAGGATATGTTTCTCGTTTACTTGTCGTAAATGGTTACGTCGATGCAAGCTTTGAGACTGATCCGGATGACTCTAAGTCACAAACCGGATACTTATTTTTATTGAATGGTGGAGATGTCAGTTGGTGCAGTTCCAAGCAGAGCGTCGTGGTGGGATCTATGTGTGAAGCGGAGTACATAGCTGCTTCGGAAGCAGCAAATGAAGGAGTCTGGATGAAGGAGTTGATATCCGATCTAGGTGTCATACCTAGAGCATCGGGTCCAATGAAAATCTTTTGTGACAATACTGGTGCAATTTCAAAGGAATCCAGATTTCACAAGAGAACCAAGCACATCAATAGATGCTTCAATTCCATCCGCGACCAAGTCAAGGAGGGAGACATAGAGATTTCAAGATACATACGGATCTAAATGTTGTAGACCCGTTGACTAAGCCTCTCTCACGAGCAAAACATGATCAGCACCAAGACTCCATGGGTGTTAAAATCTTTACTGTGTAATCTAGATTATTGACCCTAGTGCAAGTGGGAGACTGAAGGAAATATGCCCTAGAGGCAATAATAAAGTTATTATTTATTTCCTTATTTCATGATAAATGTTTATTATTCATGCTAGAATTGTAGTAACCAGAAACTTAGTACATGTGTGAATACATAGACAAATAGAGTGTCACCAGTATGCCTCTACTTGACTAGCTCGTTAATCAAAGATGGTTAAGTTTCCTGGCCATGGACAAGAGTTGTCATTTGATAAACGGGATCACATCATTAGAGAATGATGTGATTGACTTGACCCATCCGTTAGCTTAGCATGATGATCGTTTAGTTTGTTGCTATTGCTTTCTCCATAACTTATACATGTTCCTATGACTATGAGATTATGCAACTCCTGAATACCGGAGGAACACTTAGTGTGCTATCAAATGTCACAACATAACTAGGTGACTATAAAGATGCTCTACAGGTGTCTCTGGTGGTGTTTGTTGAGTTGGCATAGATCGAGATTAGGATTTGTCACTCCGTGTATCGGAGAGGTATCTCTGGGCCCTCTCGGTAATGCACATCACTATAAGCCTTGCAAGCAATGTGACTAAATGAGTTAGTTATGGGATGTTGCATTACCGAATGAGTAAAGAGACTTGCCGGTAACGAGATTGAACTAGGTATTGAGATACCGACGATCGAATCTCGGGCAAGTAACATACCGATGACAAAAGGAACAACGTATGTTATTATGCAGTTTGACCGATAAAGATTTTCGTAGAATATGTAAGAACCAATATGAGCATCCAGGTTCCGCTGTTGGTTATTGACCGGAGATGAGTCTCGGTCATGTCTACATAGTTCTCGAACCCGTAGGGTCCGCACGCTTAACGTTCGATGACGATCGATATTATGAGTTTATGTATTTTGATGTACCGAAGGTAGTTTGGAGTCCCGAATGTGATCACAGACATGACGAGGAGTCTCGAAATGGTCGCGACATAAGGATTGATATATTGGACGGATATGTTCGGACACCAAAAGTGTTCCGGAGAAGTTTCGGATAAAATCGGAGTGCCGGAGGGTTATCGGAACCCCTGGGGGAACTAATGGGCCTCGATGGGTCTTAGTGGAGAGAGAAAGGGGCGGCCAGGGCAGGCCGCAACCCCCCTCCCCCTTGAATCCGAATTGGACTATGAAGGGGGGCGGCGCCCCCCTTTTCCTTTCCCCTCTCCCTCTCCTTCCTCCCCCTCTCTTCCTTTTGGTGGAAACCTACTAGGACTTGGAGTCCTGGTAGGATTCCCCTCTTGGGGGCGTGCCAAGGAGGGCCGGCCGGCCTCCCCCTCCCTCCTTTATATACATGGGGAGGAGGGCACCCTAGAACACACAAGTTCATTGTTTAGCCGTGTGCGGTGACCCCCTCCACAAATTTCCACCTCGGTCATATCGTTGTAGAGCTTAGGCGAAGCCCTGCGTCGGTAACTTCATCATCACCGTCATCATGCCGTTGTGTTGATGAAACTCTCCCTCGACCTCAGCTAGATCTAGAGTTCGTGGGACGTCACCGAGCTGAACGTGTGCAGATCGCGGAGGTGCCGTACCTTCGATGCTAGGATCGGTCGGATCGTGAAGACGTACGACTACATCAACCGCATTGTCATAACGCTTCCGCTTACGGTCTACAAGGGTACGTGGACAACACTCTACCCTCTCATTGCTATGCATCACCTAGATGGATCTTGCGTGTGCGTAGGATTTTTTTTTGAAATTACTGCGTTCCCCAACAGATGGACCATCTTTGTTTCCTTTGAATGGCTTCTTCCGCTGACCGGGTTTAGAGCCACTGAATCCAGCGTTGACCATCGTGTCTTCGGTATCTTCATTGTTCCTCCGACGGTTGTGTTTGTTGCGTCGAGGCCTACCGTTATCGTCTCTGGCTTCGGAGGTGCCAGGGTCACTAGTGATGTTGCTTATGCGAGCTAGCCAGCTATCTTCTCCCGCGCAAAAGCAGGTCATGAGTGTGGTAAGGGCTTCCATGGACTTTGGTTTTTCTTGGGCGAGGTGTCGGGCGAGCTACTCGTCCCGGGCGGTATGTTTCAAGGCCGCGAGGGCTTCGGCATCCGGATAATCAACAATTTGGTTCTTTTAATTAAGAACCCGGTCCAGAGTTTCAGGGCTGAATCTCTACGTTGCTGGACTATGTGACTAAGGTCATCGGCATCTGGAGGCCGAACATAGGTACCTTGGAAGTTGTCTCTATAGTCATCTTCCAAATCTTCCTAGCTACCAATGGAGTTTTCTGGGAGGCTGTTGAGCCAGTGTCGTGCTGGTCCCTTGAGTTTTAGGGGGAGATACTTGATGGCATGGAGATCGTCACCGCGAGCCATGTGGATATGAAGAAGAAAATCTTTGATCCATACTGTGGGATTGATACGTCCATTTTTCATCATGTTTCCTTGCTGTTATTTATAATTTTTTTATCCATAATCATGCTTTTTGGAGTAATTCTAATGTCTTTTCTCCCATAATTTACAAGGAACACACCAAGAGGGAGAATTTCAGCAGCTAGAAATCTGGACCTGGAAAAGCCACGTCAGGCCACCTATTCTGCACAACTCCAAATGGGCTGAAACTTTACAAAGATTTATTATGGAATATATAAGAAATATTGAAGCCAATAAGTACCAGAGGGGGGCTACCAGGTGGGTACAACCCATCTGGGCGCGCCAGGCCCCCCTGGTGGGTTGTGCCCTCCTCGGCCCACCTTCGGTGCCCATCTTCTAGTATATAAGTGGTTTCGACCTAGAAAAATCACAATAATACTTTCGGGGTGGATCGCCACCGCCTCGTGGCGGAACTTGGGCAGGAGCACTTTTGCCCTCCAGCGGAGCGATTCCGCTGGGGGAACTTCCCTCCCAGAGGGGGAAATCATTGTCGTCATCATCACCAACAACTTCTCCCATCTTGGAGAGGGCAATCTCCATCAACATCTTCACCAGCACCATCTTATCTCAAACCCTAGTTCATCTCCTATATTCAATCTTGTTACCCGAAACTATAGATTGTTGCTAGGGGGTGACTAGTAGTGTTGATTACATCTTGTAGTTGATTACTATATGGTTTATTTGGTGGAAGATTATATGTTCAGATCCATTATTCATATTAATACCCCTCTGATCATGAGCATGTTTGTTGTTTGTGAATAGTTACCTTTGTTCTTGAGGTCACGGTATAAATCATGTTGGAAGTAATCATGTGAATTTGATATGTGTTTGTTTGATAGTATGTATGTTGTGATTCCCTTAGTGGTGTCATGTGAACGTAGACTACTTGACACTTCACCATATTTGGGCCTAAGGGAATGCATTGTGGAGTAGTAAATAGATGATGGGTTGCGAGAGTGACAGAAACTTAAACCCCAGTTTATGCACTATTCCATAAGGGACCGATTGGATTCTAGAATTTAATGCTATGGTTAGGATTTATCCTTAATACTTTTCTCGTAGTTGCAGATGCTTGCGGGAGGGTTAACCATACATATGAGGTTTGTTCAAATAATAACAACACGTAAGCACTGGTCCACCCACATATCAAATTATCAAAGTAGCGAACACAAATCAAACCAACATGATGAAAGTGACTAGATGAAATTCTCGTGTACCCTCAAGAACGCTTTGCTTATCATAAGAGACCATTTTGGCATGTCCTTTGCCTCAAAAAGATTGGACTACCTTGCTGCATACTTGTTACAATTATCGTTACTTGCTCGTTACAGATTATGTTGCTACCAAACTACTCGCTACTTACAATTTCAGCACTTGCAGACAATACCTTACTGAAAACTAATTGTCATTTCCTTCTGCTCCTCGTTGGGTTCAACACTCTTACTTATCGAAAAGAGCTACAATTGACCCCCTATACTTGTGGGTCATCAAGGCTATTTTCTGGCGCCGTTGTCGGGGAGTGAAGTGACTTTGGTAAGTGGAATTCGGTAAGGAAATATTTATATAGTGTGCTGAAATTTATTGTCACTTGTTACTATGGAAAACAATCCTTTGAGGGGTATGTTCGAGGTATCTTCACCTCGACCGAAACCACAATTAATTGCCCCTCAACCTATAGCACCTACTTAAAATATTGAATATGAAATTCCTTTGGGTATGATAGAACAACTGCTAGCTAATCCGTATGCAGGAGATGGAACGGAACATCCTGATATGCACTTGATACATGTGGAACAAATTTGTGGATTGTTTAAGCTTGCAGGTTTACCCAGGGATGAAGTTATGAAAAAGGTTTTTCCTTTATATTTGAAGGGAAAATCATTGGCATGGTATAGGCTATGCGATGATATTGGATCATGGAATTGGAATCATTTGAAATTGGAGTTTCACCAAAAAAATATCCTATGCATCTAGTTCATCGTGATTGGAACTATATATATAATTTTTGGCCTCGTGAAGGAGAAAGTATCGCTCTTGCTTGGGGGAGGCTTAAGTCAATGTTATATTCATGCCCCAATCATGAGCTCTCAAGAGAAATTATTATTCAGAATTTTTATGCTCGACTTTCTCGCAATGATCAAACCATGTTGGATACTTCTTGTGCTGGTTCTTTTATGAAGAAGACTATTGAATTTCAGTGGGATCTTTTGGAAAGAATTAAACACAGCTCTGAAGATTGGGAACTCGACAAAGGTAAAGAGTCGGGTATAAAGCTTAAGTATGATTGTGTTTAATATTTTATGGATACCGATGCTTTTCAAAAGTTTAGCACTAAGTATGGACTTGACTCTGAGATAGTAGCCTCCTTTTGTGAATCTTTTGCTACTCATGTTGAACTCCCTAAATAGAAGTGGATTAGATATCAACCACCTATTAAAGAATAAATTAAAGAACCGGTATCAGTTAAAGAAGAAACTATAATCTATAATGTTGATCCAGCTGTTCCTACTGCTTATTTTGAGAAACCTCCTTTTCCTGTTAGGATAAAGGAACATGCTAAAGTTTCAACTGTGGTTAACAAAAGCTCTATTAGAACACCTAAACCAGATGAACAAATTAGAGTTGAACCTGATATTCCTCTAGTTAAAGATCTCTTGGAAGAGGATGTGGATGGGCATGTTATCTACTTCTGTGAAGAAGCTGCTAGAATTGCTAAACCTGATGGAAAAGATAAACATAGACATGTTGTTGGCATGCCTGTCATTTCAGTTAAAATAGGAGAAAAATGTTATTATGGTTTATGTAATATGGGTGGTAGTGTGACTGCTATTCCTCACAAGTTATATCAAGAAATTAGGGAGGAAATAGCACCTGTTGAGATAGAAGACATAGATGCTACTATTAAACTTGCAAATAGAGACACTATATCACCAGTTGGGATTGTCAGATATGTTGAGGTCTTGTGTGGGAAAACAAAATATCCTACCAATTTTCTTGTTCTTGATACTCCACCTGATGACTTCTGTCCCATTATCTTTGGTAGACCTTTCTTGAACACAGTTAATGCTGGATAGATTGCCAGAAACAAACTGTGGAAGTTAGCTTTGGTGATGAGTCTCATGAGTTTAATTTTTCCAAGTTTAGTAGAAATTATCATGAAAAATAATTGCCTAGTAAGGATTAATTCATTGGTCTTGCTTCTATTGTCGTGCCACCTACTGATCCTTTAGAGCAATACTTGCTAGACCATGAGAATGATTTGCATATGCATGAAAGAAGTGAAATAGATAATATTTTCTTTGAGCAATGTCCTCTGCTTAAACACAATTTTCCTATTGAAACTCTTGGAGGTCCTCCTCCACCTAAAGGTGATCCTGTGCTTGAATTAAAACAATTGCCAGACACTCTAAAATATGCTTACCTTGATGAAAAGAAGATATATCATGTTATTATCAGCGCTAACATTTCAGAACATGAAGAAGAAAGATTATTGAAAGTTCTAAAGAAGCACCGAGCTGCTATTGGATATACTCTTGATTATTTAAAGGGCATTAGTCCCACTCTATGTCAACACAAAATTAATATGGAACCTGATGCTAAACCAGTTGTTGATCACCAACGTCGGTTGAATCCGAAGATGAAAGAGGTGGTAAGAACAGAAATATTAAAACTTCTGGAAGCAGGTACAATTTATCCTATAGCTGGTAGTAGATGGGTAAGTCCTGTTCATTGTGTCCCTAAGAAGGGAGGTATTACTATTGTTCCTAATGATAAAGATGAACTTATTCCACAAAGAATTGTTATAGGCTATAGAATGGTAATTGATTTTAGAAAATTAAATAAAGCAACTAGAAAAGATCATTACCCTTTGCCTTTTATTGATCAAGTGCTTGAAAGATTATCTAAGCACACACACTTTTGCTTCCATGATGGATATTCTGGCTTTTCACCAATACCTGTTTCTCAACCTAATCAAGAAAAGACCACTTTTACTTGTCCTTTTGGAACCTATGCTTATAGAAGTATGCCTTTTGGTTTATGTAATGAACCTGCTACCTTTCAAAGATGTATGATGGCTATATTCTCTGACTTTTGTGAAAAGTTTGTTGAGGTTTTCATGGATGACTTTTCTGTTTATGGGAAGTCTTTTGACGATTGTTTAAGCAATCTTGATCAAGTTTTGTAGAGATGTGAACAAACAAATTTTGTCTTGAATTGGGAGAAGTGCCACTTTATGGTAAATGAAGGCATTGTCTTGGGTCATAAAATTTCTGAAAAAGGTATTGAAATGGACCAAGCTAAGGTTGATGCTATTGAGAAAATGCCATGTCCCAAGGACATCAAAGGTATTCGTAGTTTTGTAGGTCATGCTGGTTTCTATAGGAAGTTTATTAAAGACTTCTCCAAAATTTCTAGGCCACTCACTAATCTTTTGCAAAAGGATATTCCTTTTGTCTTTGATGATGATTGTCTTGAAGCCTTTGAAACACTCAAGAAAGCTCTAATTACTGCACCTATTGTCCAACCACCTGATTGGAACTTGCCTTTTGAAATTATGTGTGATGCTAGTGATTATGTTGTTGGTGTTGTTCTAGGACAAAGAGTTGATAAGAAATTTAATGTTATTCATTATGCTAGTAAAACTCTAGATAGTGCTCAAAGAAATTATGCTACTACTGAAAAGAATTCTTAGCATTGGTGTTTGCTTGTGATAAGTTTAGACCTTATATTGTTGATTCCAAAGTAACAGTTCACACAGACCATGCTGCTATTAAATATCTTATGGAAAAGAAAGATGCTAAACCTAGACTTATTCATTGGGTTCTCTTGTTACAAGAATTCGATTTACATATTGTTGATAGAAAAGGAACTGAGAACCCAGTAGCTGATAATTTGTCTAGGCTTGAAAATGTGCTTGATGACCCACTTCCTATTAATGATAGTTTTCCTGATGAGCAGTTAGCTGCAATAAATGTTGCTAATGGTACTCCTTGCTATGCTGACTATGCTAATTACATTGTTGCTAAATATTTGCCACCTAGCTTTACATATCAAAAAAATAAAAAAAATCATCTATGATTTAAGGCATTACTTTTGGGATGACACACATCTTCATAAAGAAGGAGTAGATGGTATTATTAGACGCTGTGTACCCGAGCATGAACAGGGACAAATCCTACGGAAATGTCACTCCGAGTCTTATGGAGGGCATCATGCTGGAGATAGAACTGCTCACAAGGTATTGCAGTCTGGATTTTATTGGCCTACTCTCTTCAAGGATGCTCGTGAGTTTGTCTCATCTTGTGATGAATGTCAAAGAATAGGTAATATTGGTAAGCGTAAAAAATTCCTATGAATTATTCACTTGATGTTGAACCTTTTGATGTTTGGGGATTTGATTACATGGGACCTTTCCCTTCCTCTAATGGGTATACACATATTTTGGTTGTTGTTGATTATGTTACTAAATGGGTAGAAGCTATTCCAACTAGTAGTGCTGATCACAACACCTCTATTAAAATGCTTAAGGAAGTTATTTTCCCAAGGTTTGGAGTCCCTAGATATTTAATGACTGATGGTGGTTCACACTTTATTCATGGTGCTTTCTATAAAATGCTTGCTAAGTATGATGTTAACCATAGAATTGCATCACCATATCATCCTCGGTCTAGTGGTCAAGTTGTACTTAGCAATAGAGAAATAAAATTAATTTTGCAAAAGACTGTCAATAGGTCTAGGAAGAATTGGTCTAAGAAATTATATGATGCACTTTGGGCATATAGAACAACATATAAAAATCCTATGGGTATGTCTCCTTATAAAATGGTTTATGGAAAGGCTTGTCATTTGCCTCTTGAGTTAGAACATAAAGCATACCGGGCAGTTAAAGAACTCAATTATGATTTCAAACTTGCTCGTGATAAGAGGCTATTTGATATAAGCTCATTAGATGAATGGAGAACCCAAGCATATGAAAATGCAAAGTTATTCAAAGAAAAAGTTAAAAGATGGCATGACAAAAGAATCCAAAAACGTGAGTTTAAAGTCGGAGAATATGTTATTTTGTACAACTCTCGTTTCAGATTCTTTGCAGGAAAACTCCTCTCCAAATGGGAAGGCCCCTATGTCATCGAGGAGGTTTACCGGTCCGGTGCCATCAACATAAATAATTTCGATGGTACTAACCCGAAGGTTGTCAATGGACAACGAATAAAGCATTATATTTCAGGAACACTTATTAAGCTTGAAAGCAATATTATCCAAACTTTAACACCGGAAGAATACATAAAAGAATCCTTTCAGAACACTCCAGAATCGTCAAAATAAGGAGGTACGTGATACGGTAAGTAAACGGACTCCGAAAAATCTGCAAAAATATATTTTATCAGTTTAGGAATATTTTAAAATTTTGGAAATAAAGGAACTTCCAAGAAGCATCCCCTAGTGGGTACAATACACCAAGGCGCACCAGGCAGGTGGGTTGTGCCCACCCGGGACACCTCCCGTACTCTGTTTTTTCTCCATATGCTTGTCCCCCAAGATAAAAAATCTATATATACTTCCCGAACCCAATAACCACCGTATCATGGAGAAAATCCTCTGTTCTCTTTTCTTGCTGTTCCTGGTCAGATTTGTCAAGCTGGGCATCATGTCTTCCTGTTCCTCCAACCACATGGAAGAAGATGCTTGGCTGATGAAGATCGAGACGAAGAGGGAGGAGCCCACGGACATTATCAAAGGAGACAAGGGCAAGGAAACTACCATGGATCCACCCTCGATGGCAACACAAGCTCTATTGGCCGAGGAGGAGGAGGAGGAAGATATCCTTAAACCCTGTCTTACTCACCTTACTCATGCTAAGATTAAAGCTTTTCGTGCTTTTGAAATGGTTCATATACAAAATAAGTGTCTCACTCGCGAAAATATTTTGCATCAAGAGCATATCATCTATCTTCGGAGCGTCATCCATCGGCTGGAGGATCTCTTGGCCCTTAAAGACAAGATCGCTTCATCACCACCATCACCTTCTTCACCACCAAAGGATAACTGAATATCGGGTATGGGCACTCCCCCTTGGCTTCCACCAAGCTTTGGGGAGGTGCCCCGGTACCGTATCATCCCACTATCTTTTTACTTTTACTTACCTTAGTTAAATCTTTTGCTTAGGAGAATAAAGTATAGCGCAATCTTTTCTTCTTTTTGAGATTTGCCTATTGATCTATCATTGTTATCGTGTGCAAGTTATATAATAAAGTTAGTTTGAGTTTTTGCTTTCTTTATTTTCATGTTGCTAGTAAAGACAAGAAATAAGAAGGAAGAAAAAGAGAAAGGAAATAAATAAAAGAAGGGAAATAAGTCAATAAGATTATATACTAATCCTATGGTAGGTGATAGCACCACATAAGGAAAAGTATAGGTAAGAAAATTTTATTAGAGATTGACAAACATAGCATTAGTCAATGATGCAACTCATGAAATAATTAATAAGGGAAGAGAAGATTCACATATAGATATACTATCCTATAAATCTTTTGTGATTGTGAGCCCTCATCAAAATATTATATGCCAAAATTGTTGACGTTACATAGAAGTCATATTGTCATAGATCCTTTAACATGTGATGCTTGCCCCCTATCTTTGCTAGCCAAAAATTATGAACTAAGTAGAGATACTACTTGTGCATCCAAAAACCCTTAAACCCAAATCTTTTTCAAGTGTCCACCATACCTACCTAGGGATTGAACAAGATCCCTCAAGTAAGTTTTCATCGGTGCAAAAAGGCAATAAAAATTGCTTCTAAATATGTGAGATCATTTTGTGCAAGAGAAAATTGAGCGTTTCACGAACTTGGATGACAACGAATAAAGCGTCAGAGTGCATAATAAAGGTTGTCATCTTAAGGGGCAATGTAACGTGACGTTCTTTTTCACTAAGGGTTTGAGCCTGCAAACAAATAAGCGCATGGCAACCTCTACTTCCCTCTACGAAGGGCCTATCTTTTACTTTTATGCAAAGAGTCAAAGTTTTCTCTATATTCCTTTTTATTTTTCTCCTTTGGCAAGCATCATGTGGTGAGGAAAGATCTAGGCGCATATGTCCAACTGAATATGGGTAGCATGAGTTATTATTGTTGACATCACCCTTGAGGTGAATACGTTGGGAGGCGAAACTATAAGCCCCTATCTTTCTATGCGCCCGGTTGAAATGTTTTGCTCATGTGCATGTGGTGAGTGTTAGCAATCATGGAAGACTATATGATGGTTGAGTATGTGGACTTGCCTAAAGGCTCCGATACTTGACCCTTTCTGAAAAGATGAAGAATTGTAGTCGCAAAGTTGACCGAGAACATAGTTTGTTTGTCTCTAATAGAGTTTATGCTTCATACTTCAATAGTATGATGAATTGTCACTTATTCATGAGAAGTCTATGATAAAAATTCCATGATAAAAGTCTTATGTTTAAGTTTTAGCTGTTATAATAATCAACATGGTGCTTCTATGTCCGTATTTTGTTCTATAATGGGAGAAAAGGCATTAGATTTCCAGCTTTTTGGTGTAATTCTAATGCCTTTTCTCCCATAATTTATAAGGAACACACCAAGAGGGAGAATTTCAGCAGCTGGAAATCTGGATCTGGAAAAGCCACGTCGGGCCACCTATTCTGCACAACTCCAAATGGGCTGAAACTTTACGGAGATTTTTTATGGAATATATAAGAAATATTGGAGCCAATAAGTACCAGAGGGGGCTACCAGGTGGGTACAACCCACCTGGGCGCGCCAGCCCCCCTGGCGTGCCCTGGTGGGTTGTGCCCTCCTCGGCCCACATCCGGTGCCCATATTCTGGTATATAAGTGGTTTTGACCTAGAAAAAATCACAATAATACTTTCAGGACAGATAGCCGCCGCCTCGAGGTGGAACTTGGGCAGGAGCACTTTTGCCCTCCGGTGGAGCGATTCCGCTGGGGGAACTTCCCTCCCTGAGGGGGAAATCATCGTCATCATCATCACCAACAACTCTCCCATCTTGGGGAGGGAAATTGATACGTCCATTTTGCATCATGCTTTTATATCGATATTTATTGCATTATGGACTGTTATTTCACTTTATGTCACAATACTTATGGCTATTCTCTCTTATTTTACAAGGTTTACATAAGGTGGGAGAATGCCGGCAGCTGGAATTCTGGGCTGGAAAAGGAGCAAATATTAGAGACCTATTCTGCGCAACTCCAAAAGTCCTGAAACTTCATGGAACATCTTAAAATAAATAAAGAAAAAATCCTCGCCAAAGATGTAGGCCATGGGGGGCCACACCCTTCTCACGAGGGTGGGGGCGCCCCCCCTAGGGCACGCCCCCCTAGGGCGCGCCCCCCTACCTCGTGGGCCCCCTGGTGGCTCTCCGACATTCATCTTCTCCTATATGGAGTCTTTCGATGAGAAAAAAAGAGCAAGGAACTTTTCGGGACGAGACTCCACCGCCACGAGGCGGAACCTTGGCGGAACCAATCTAGAGCTCCGGCAGAGCTGTTCTGCCGGGGATACTTCCCTCCGGGAGGGGGAAATCATCACCATCGTCATCACCAACGCTCCTCTCATCGGGAGAGGGCAATCTCCATCAACATCTTCACCAGCACCATCTCATCTTCAAACCCTAGTTCATCTCTTGTATCCAATTCTTATCTCGAAGTCCGGGATTGGTGCTAGTAGGTTGCTAGCAGTGTTGATTACTCCTTGTAGTTGATGCTAATTGGTTTATTTGGTGGAAGATCATATGTTCAGATCCTATATGCACACTATTACCCCTCTGATTATGAACATGAATATGCTTTGAGAGTAATTACGTTTCTTCCTGAAGACAAGGGAGAAGTCTTGCCATTAGTAGTCATGTGAATTTGGTATTCGTTTGATATTTTGATAAGATGTATGTTGTCTAGCCTCTAGTGGTGTTATGTGAACGTCGACTACATAACACTTCACCATTATTTGGGCCTAGAGGAAGGCATTGGGAAGTAATAAGTAGATGATGGGTTGCTAGAGTGACAGAAGCTTAAACCCTAGTTTATGCGTTGCTTCGTAAGGGGCTGATTTGGATCCACATGTTTCATGCTATGGTTAGGTTTACCTTAATACTTTTGTTGTAGTTGTGGATGCTTGCAATAGAGGTTAATCATAAGTGGGATGCTTGTTCAAGTAAGAACAGCACCCAAGCACTGGTCCACCCACATATCAAATTATCAAAGTATCAAACGCGAATCATATGAACGTGATGAAAACTAGCTTGACGATATTCCCATGTGTCCTCGGGAGCGCTTTACCTATTATAAGAGTTTGTTCCGGCTTGTCCTTTGCTACAAAAAGGATTGGGCCACCTTGCTGCACTTTATTTACTTTTGTTACTTGTTTCTCATTACAATCTACCTTATCACAAAACTATCTGTTACCACTTATTTCAGTACTTGCAGAGAATACCTTGCTGAAAACCGCTTATCATTTCCTTCTGCTCCTCGTTGGATTCGACACTCTTACTTATCTTAAGGACTACGATAGATCCCCTATACTTGTGGGTCATCAAGACTCTTTTCTGGCGCCGTTGCCGGGGAGTGTAGCGCCTTTGGTAGGTGGAATTTGGTAAGGAAAAATTTATATAGTGTGCTGAAATTTACTGTCACTTGTTACTATGGAAAGTAATTCTCTAAGGGGCTTGTTCGAGGTATCTTCACCCCGTCCAGTAGAGCAAAGAGTTTCTCCTCGACCTACTGAACCTATTGAAAATGAAACTCCTTTTGAATTTCCTTCGGGTATGATGGAAAAACTGCTAGCTAACCCTTTTACAGGAGATGGAACAAAGCATACTGATGAGCACTTAATATATGTGGATGAAGTTTGTGGATTATTTAAGCTTGCAGGTATACCTGATGATGTTGCTAAGAAGAAGGTCTTCCCTTTATCTTTGAAGGGAGACGCATTGATATGGTATAGGCTATGTGATGATATGAGATCATGGGACTATAAAAGATTGAAGTTGGAATTTCATCAAAAGTATTTCCCTATGCATCTTGTTCATCAGGATCGCAGTTATATATATAATTTCTGGCCTCGCGAAGGAGAAAGCATCGCTCAAGCTTGGGGGAGGCTTAAATCAATGTTATATTCATGCCCCAATCATGAGCTCCCGAGAGAAATAATTATGCAAAGTTTTTATGCTCGGCTTTCTGAAAACAATCGCACCATGCTCGATACTTCTTGTGCTGGCTCTTTTATGATGAAGACTATTGAATTCAGATGGAATTTACTGGATAGAATTAAATGCAACTCTGAAGATTGGGACCTCGACGAAGGTAAGGAGTCAGGTATGACACCTAAGTTTGATTGTGTTAAATCTTTTATGGATACCGATATTTTCCGTAAGTTTAGCACTAAATATGGACTTGACTCTGAGATAGTAGCCTCTTTCTGTGAATCTTTTGCTACTTATGTTGATCTCCCTAAGGAGAAGTGGTTTAAATATCATCCTCCCATAGAAGTAAAAGTAGCTGCACCTATTAAAGTTGAAGAAAAGATTGTCACTTATAATGATCCTATTGTTCCTACTTCTTATGTTGAAAAACCACCTTTCCCTATTAGAATAAAGGATCATGCTAAAGCTTCAACTGTTGTTCGTAAAAGCAATATTAGAACTTATACACCTCCTGAGCAAGTTAAAGTAGAACCTAATATTGCTATTGTTAAAGATCTCTTGTCTGATAATATTGATGGGCATGTTATTCAGTTCGAAGGTGAAACTGCTAGAATTGCTAAACCTTGTGCTAAAGATAAACATAGACCTGTGGTAGGCGTGCCTGTTATTTCTGTTAAAATAAGAGATCATTGTTATCATGGCTTATGTGATATGGGTGCTAGTGCTAGTGTAATACCTATTGACTTATACAAAGAAATTATGCATGACATTGCACTTGTTGAGTTAGAAGAAATTGATGTCACAATTAAACTTGCTAATAGAGATACTATTTCACCAATTGGAATTGTTAGAGATGTTGAAGTCTTGTGTGGGAAAACTAAATATCCTGCTGATTTTCTTGTTCTTGGTTCCGCACAAGATAGTTTTTGTCCCATTATATTTGGTAGACCTTTCTTAAATACCGTCAATGCTACCATAGATTGCACAAAGAATGTTGTTACTATTGGCTTGGATGATATGGTTCATGAGTTTAATTTCTCCAAATTTAGTAAACAACATCGTGAGGAAGAATTACCTAGTAAGGATGAAATTATTGGTCTTGCTTCTATTGCCGTACCTCCTAGTGATCCTTTAGAACACTTTTTGCTAGACCATGAAAATGATATGTTCATGAATGAAAGAAGGGAAATAGATGAAGTATTCTTTAAACAAGAACCTATTCTGCAACACAATTTGCCTGTTGAAATTTTAGGGGATCCTCCTCCACCCAATGGTGATCCCGTGTTTGAGCTTAAACCTTTGCCTGATAATCTTAAATATGCTTATCTTGATGAAAAGAAGATATATCCTGTTATTATTAGTGCTAACCTTTCAGAGCATGAAGAAGAAAGATTATTGAAACGTGCTGCTATTGGATATAATATTGATGATCTTAAGGGCATTAGTCCCACTCTATGTCAACATAAAATAAATTTGGAAGCAGATGCCAAACCAGTTCGTGATCCTCAATGGCGTCTGAATCCTAAAATGAAAGAAGTGGTAAGAAAAGAAATACCCAAGCTTCTGGAGGCAGGTATAATTTATCCCGTTGCTGATAGTGAGTGGGTAAGTACTGTCCATTGTGTCCCTAAGAAGGGAGGTATTACTGTTGTTCCTAATGATAAAGATGAATTGATTCCACAAAGAATTATCACAGGTTATAGGATGGTAATTGATTTCCGCAAATTAAATAAAGCTACTAAGAAAGATCATTACCCCTTACCTTTTATTGATCAAATGCTAGAAAGATTATGCAAACATACACACTATTGCTTTCTAGATGGTTATTTTGGTTTCTCTCAAATACCTGTGTCGGCTAGAGATCAATCAAAGACTACTTTTACATGCCCTTTTGGTACTTTTGCTTATAGACGTATGCCTTTTGGTTTATGTAATGCACCTGCTACCTTTCAAAGATGCATGATGGCTATATTCTCTGACTTTTGTGAAAAGATTTGTGAGGTTTTCATGGACGATTTTTCCGTCTATGGTTCCTCTTTTGATGATTGCTTGAGCAATCTTGATCGAGTTTTGCAGAGATGTGAAGAAACTAATCTTGTCTTGAATTGGGAAAAGTGCCACTTTATGGTTAATGAAGGTATTGTCTTGGGGCATAAAGTTTCTGAAAGAGGTATTGAAGTTGATAAAGCCAAGGTTGATGCTATTGAAAAGATGCCATGTCCCAAGGACATCAAAGGTATAAGAAGTTCCCTTGGTCATGCCGGTTTTTATAGGAGGTTCATTAAGGACTTCTCAAAAATTTCTCAGCCTCTGACTAATTTATCGCAAAAGATATACCATTTGTCTTTGATGATGATTGTGTAGAAGCATTTGAAATACTTAAGAAAGCATTAGTCTCTGCACCTGTTGTTCAGCCACCTGATTGGAATTTACCATTTGAAATTATGTGTGATGCTGGTGATTATGCTGTAGGTGCTGTTCTAGGGCAAAGAGTTGATAAGAAATTAAATGTTATTCATTATGCTAGTAAGACTCTAGACAATGCTCAAATAAATTATGCTACTACTGAAAAAGAGCTTTTAGCAGTTGTATTTGCTTGTGATAAGTTCAGACCTTATATTGTTGATTCTAAAGTAACTATTCGCACTGATCATGCTGCTATTAAATATCTTATGGAAAAGAAAGATGCTAAACCTAGACTTACTAGATGGGTTCTCTTGTTACAAGAATTTGATTTGAATATTGTTGATAGAAAGGGAGTTGAGAACCCTGTTGCAGACAACTTGTCTAGGTTAGAGAATGTTCCTGATGACCCACTACCTATCAATGATGACTTTCCTGATGAACAATTAAATGTTATAAGTACTTCTCGTAGTACTCCATGGTATGCTGATTATGCTAATTATAGTGTTGCTAAATTTATACCACCTAGCTTCACATACCAACAAAAGAAAAAGTTTTTCTATGACTTGAGACATTACTTTTGGGATGACCCACATCTTTATAAAGAAGGAGTACATGGTGTTATTAGACATTGTGTACCTGAGCATGAACAGGAACAGATCCTACGCAAGTGTCATTCCGAGTCTTATGGAGGACACCACGCTGGAGATAGAACTGCACATAAGGTATTGCAATCTGGTTTTTATTGGCCTACTCTCTTCAAGGATGCCCGTAAGTTTGTCTTGTCTTGTGATGAATGTCAAAGAATTGGTAATATTAGTAGACGTCAAGAAATGCCTATGAATTATTCTCTTGTTATTAAACCGTTTGATGTTTGGGGCTTTGATTATATGGGACCTTTTCCTGCCTCTAATGAATACACACATATTTTAGTTGTTGTTGATTACGTTACTAAGTGGGTAGAAGCCATTCCAACTAGTAGTGCTGATCATAACACTTCTATTAAAATGCTTAAGGAGGTTATTTTCCCGAGGTTTGGAGTCCCTAGATATTTAATGACTGATGGTGGTTCACACTTTATTCATGGTGCTTTCCGTAAAATGCTAGCTAAATATGATGTTAATCATAGAATTGCATCTCCTTATCACCCTCAGTCTAGTGGTCAAGTAGAATTGAGCAATAGAGAGCTCAAATTAATTTTGCAAAAGATTGTTAATAGGTCTAGAAAGAATTGGTCTAAGAAACTTGATGATGCATTATGGGCTTATAGAACTGCATATAAAAACAATATGGGTATGTCTCCGTATAAAATGGTTTATGGAAAAGCATGTCACTTACCTCTCGAACTAGAACATAAGGCATATTGGTCTATTAAAGAGCTCAACTATGATTTTAAACTTGCTGGTGAGAAGAGGTTATTTGATATTAACTCACTTGATGAATGGAGAACCCAAGCTTATGAAAATGCCAAGTTGTTTAAAGAAAAAGTTAAAAGATGGCATGACAAAAGGATACAAAAGCGTGAGTTTAATGTAGGTGATTATGTATTGCTATACAACTCTCGTTTAAGATTTTTTGCAGGAAAACTTCTCTCGAAATGGGAAGGCCCCTATGTTATTGAAGAGGTCTATCGTTCTGGTGCCATAAAAATCAACAACTTGGAGGGCACAAATCTGAAGGTGGTAAATGGTCAAAGAATTAAACACTATATCTCAGGTAATCCCATAAATGTTGAAACCAATATTATTGAAACCGTAACCCTGGAGGAATACATAAGGGACACTTTCCGGAGCGTTTCAGACTCCGAAAAGGAATAGGTATGTGGTACGGTAAGTAAACCGACTCCAAAACAATTTTTAAGGCAATATTTCTCCGTCTTGGAATATTTAGAAAAATAGAAAAATAAGTAGCAGTCCAGGAAGGACACGAGGGCCCCATGAGGGTGGTGGGCGCGCCCTACCCCCCTGGGCGCGCCCCCTACCTCGTGAGCACCTCGTGTGCCTTCCGGATTCTGTTTTCTTGCACGTTACGTATTTTGGTCGGTAAAAATTCATTATATATTCTCCCGAAGGTTTTGACTCCCGTATCACGCAAACCTCCTCTGTTCTTGTTTCGAGCTGTTTTCTGTCAGGGTTTTCCAGGCTAGGCATCATGTCGTCTCCCTCCTCCAACAATGGTGACAACGATGCTTGGCTAATGAACATAGATCTGAAGAGGGAAGAACCCACGAGGGTCAACAAGGATGAAAGGATCAAGAAGGCCACGGAGGATCAAGCTCCGGCAACAAAAGACATCCTTCAACTTGATCATAACCTTCTTACCCCAACTGAGATCGAAGCTTTCAAGATGATTGAGTTAGCTCGTATACAAAACAAGTATCTCACACAAGAAAATATTTTGTTGAAGGAGCATATTGTCACACTCAAGGGCATTATTCGCAAGTTGGAGGACCTCTTACGCTCGATGTGCGATTATCCGTCACCACCACCTTCTTCACCAACAAAGGAGATATAATCACATGGGTATAGGCACTCCCCTTGGCAACTGCCAAGCTTGGGGGAGGTGCCCCGGTATCGTATCACAATCACAACTCCTATCTTTACCGTTTTTCTTAGTTCGATCCTATTAGTAGTATCTTGATCTAGTAGAATAAAGTGTATGGCATGATCTGGTTTTGAGTTTTGCTTTATGATCTCTCTTTGTAATCGAGTCCGTGAGCTATATATAATAAAGATTAGTGTTGAGTCAAGGGCTTGATTATTTTGCCATGATCTTGGGTGAATAAAAGAAAAGAGAAAAAGAATAAAAGAAACAAAGAGTTCATATTGATCTTATTGAGAGTAATGACTTCACATAGAAAGATTATGATGGTTAAAAGTTGTTGGGAGTTGGCAGACATAGCTTTGGTCATTGTTGCAATTAATAGGAAGTAATAAGGAAGAGAGGTTTTAACATATAGATATATTATCATTGACATCTTTTATGATTGGGAGCACTCATTAAAATATGACATGCTAAAGAGTTGACATTGGACAAGGAAGACAACGTAATGAGTTATGTCTTTCTTATATCTGAGATAAAGTATGTTGTCATGGATCCTCTAACTTGTTGAGCTTGCCTTTCCCCCTCATGCTAGCCAAATTCTCAGCACCAAGTAGAAATACTACTTGTGCTTCCAAATACCCTTAAACCAGTTTTGCCATGAGAGTACACCATATCTACCTATGGATTGAGTAAGATCCTTCCAGTAAGTTGTCATCAGTGCGAAGCAATAAAAATTGCTCTAAATATGTATGATTGATTGGTGTGGGAGAAATAAGCTTTATACGATCTTGTGATGTGGAAGTAATAAAAGCGACGGACTGCATAATAAAGGTTCATATCACAGGGGGCAATATAAAGTGGCGTTCTTTCGCATTGAGATTTTATGCATCCAACCATAAAAGCGCATGGCAACCTCTGCTTCCCTCTGCGAAGGGCCTATCTTTTATTATTATCTTCTACCTTATGCAAGATTCACAGTGATCTTCACCTTTCCTTTTTCATTTTATCCTTTGGCAAGCTCAGCATGTTGGAAATATATATATATATATATATATATATATATATATATATATATATCTAATTGGATGTAGGGGAGCACGAACCATTATTGTTGACATTACCCTTGAGGTAAAAGGTTGTGGGGCAAAACTATAAGCCCCTATCTTTCTCTGTGTCCGATTAAAACTTCATAACCACAAGTATTGCGTGAGTGTTAGCAATTATGAAGGACTAAATGATAGTTGAGTATGTGGACTTGCTTTTTAGCTCTGATATAGACTCTTTCCGATGTTATGATAAATTGCAATTGCTTCAATGACTGAGATTATAGTTTGTCAGAGCCCAATAAGGTTTATGATTTATACTTTTGCATTGTGAATAGATCATCACTTGAACATAAGTAATCATATGACAAAATCTATATATGTTGTTGTTATGAGAATAATCATGATGCCTTCAAGTCCGTATTTTATTTTTATCGACGCCTCTACCTCTAAACATGAGGACATATTTATTGTTATCGGATTTTCACTTGAGGACAAGCGAGGTCTAAGCTTGGAGGAGTTGATACGTCCATTTTGCATCATGCTTCTATATCGATACTTATTGCATTATGGACTATTATTTCACTTTATGTCACAATACTTATGGCTATTCTCTCTTATTTTACAAGGTTTACATAAGGAGGGAGAATGCCGGCAGCTGGAATTCTGGGCTGGAAAAGGAGCAAATATTAGAGACCTATTCTGCGCAACTCCAAAAGTCCTGAAACTTCATGGAACATCTTAAAATAAACAAAGAAAAATCCTCGCCAAAGATGAAGGCCAGGGGGGCCACAGCCTTCTCACGAGGGTGGGGGGCGCCCGCCCCCCCTAGGGCGTGCCCCCTACCTCGTGGGCCCCCTGGTGGCCCTCCGATGTCCATCTTCTCCTATATGAAGTCTTTCGATGAGAAAAAAAGAGCAAGGAACTTTTCGGGATGAGACTCCGCCGCCACGAGGCGGAACCTTGGCGGAACCAATCTAGAGCTCCGGCAGAGCTGTTCTGCCGGGGATACTTCCCTCCGGGAGGGGGAAATCATCACCATCGTCATCACCAACGCTCCTCTCATCGGGAGAGGGCAATCTCCATCAACATCTTCACCAGCACCATCCCATCTCCAAACCCTAGTTCATCTCTTGTATCCAATTCTTGTCTCGAAGTCCGGGATTGGTGCTAGTAGGTTGCTAGTAGTGTTGATTACTCCTTGTAGTTGATGCTAATTGGTTTATTTGGTCGAAGATCATATGTTTAGATCCTATATGCATATTATTACCCCTCTGATTATGAACATGAATATGCTTTATGAGTAATTATGTTTGTTCCTGAGGACAAGGGAGAAGTCTTGCTATTAGTAGTCATGTGAATTTGGTATTCGTTTGATATTTTGATAAGATGTATGTTGTCTAGCCTCTAGTGGTGTTATGTGAATGTCGACTACATAACACTTCACCATTATTTGGGCCTAGAGGAAGGCATTGGGAAGTAATAAGTAGATGATGGGTTGCTAGAGTGACAGAAGCTTAAACCCTAGTTTATGCGTTGCTTCGTAAGGGGCTGATTTGGATCCACATGTTTCATGCTATGGTTAGGTTTACCTTAATACTTTTGTTGTAGTTGCGGATGCTTGCAATAGAGGTTAATCATAAGTGGGATGATTGTTCAAGTAATAACAACACCCAAGCACCGGTCCACCCACATATCAAATTATCAAAGTATTGAACGCGAATCATATGAACGTGATGAAAACTAGCTTGACGATATTCCCATGTGTCCTCGGGAGCGCTTTTCCTATTATAAGAGTTTGTTCCGGCTTCTCCTTTGCTACAAAAAGGATTGGGCCACCTTGCTGCACTTTATTTACTTTTGTTACTTGTTGCTCGTTATAATCTACCTTATCACAAAACTATCTGTTACCACTTATTTCAGTACTTGCAGAGAATACTTTGCTAAAAACCGCTTATCATTTCCTTCTGCTCCTCGTTGGGTTCGACACTCTTACTTATCGAAAGGACTACGATAGATCCCCTATACGTGTGGGTCATCAGAAATCTCCATCAACATCTTCACCAGCACCATCTCATCTCAAACCCTAGTTCATCTCCTATATTCAATCTTGTTACCGGAACTATAGATTGTGAGATTGTTTCTAGGGGTGACTAGTAGTGTTCATTACATCTTGTAGTTGATTACTATATGGTTTATTTGGTGGAAGATTATATGTTCAGATCCATTATGCATATTAATACCCCTCTGATCATGAGCATGTTTGTTGTTTGTGAATAGTTACCTTTGTTCTTGAGGTCACGGGATAAATCATGTTACAAGTAATCATGTGAATTTGATATGTGTTCGATATTTTGATAGTATGTATGTTGTGATTCCCTTAGTGGTGTCATGTGAATGTCGACTACATGAAACTTCACCATATTTGGGCCTAAGGGAATGCATTGTGGAGTAGTAAATAGATGGTGGGTTGCGAGAGTGACAGAAACTTAAACCCCAGTTTATGCACTATTTCATAAGGGACCGATTGGATCCTAGAATTTAATGCTATGGTTAGGATTTATCCTTAATACTTTTCTCATAGTTGCACATGCTTGCGGGAGGGTTGATCATAAGTAGGAGGTTTGTTCAAGTAAGAACAACACCTAAGCACCGGTCCACCCACATATCAAATTATCAAAGTAGCGAACACAAATCAAACCAACATGATGAAAGTGACTAGATGAAATTCCCATGTACCCTCAAGAACGCTTTTCTTATCATAAGAGACCGTTTTGGCATGTCCTTTGCCTCAAAAGGATTGGGATACCTTGCTGCATACTGGTTACAATTTATCGTTACTTGCTCATTACAGATTATCTTGCTACCAAACTACTCGCTACTTACAATTTCAGCACTTGCAGACAATACCTTACTGAAAACTACTTGTCATTTCCTTCTGCTCTTCGTTGGGTTCGACACTCTTACTTATCGAAAAGATCTACAATTGACCTCCTATACTTGTGGGCCATCAAGGATCTATCGTTCCATCGTATGATTCAATGTTCATGGGTTTAAACCCTTCTGGGAACTAGTGCTCCATTACCTCATCAGTGAAACATAAGGGGTGTGCGGCACCTCTGTATTGGGCGACGTCACGACGTAGTTCAGATGAAGTTAGTATGAGGTTTTTGGCCCTGGTGAGGTTATGCTTAGCGCGCCCGGCCTAACGGTCATCTTCCCGCGTTGTGGAACGCCCCCTTGATCCATAGATTGATCTTGTTTGGCCTGCTCTGTTGTTCAGGTCTTGTCGTAAGTCTTAGGTGTATCCTGGAGCCGCTGTCTCTCTGCCCTTGCGGTGAGGTGGTGCGGGTTGGTGTTCGGCGTGGGTGGCCGCTTTGTCTCGCCCACGTGGTGGCCGATCTCGTTCATCAGCGTGGTCATGTTTCGACGGGATTGGCTTGACGGCCTCGTCATCGAATTGTGGCAGTAGTCGATGCTTTGGATAACTTTTTGTTGGGTGTTGAAGGCCATATTCTTCGGTGGCTAGGACCTGAGTCAATCTTTCGTTGAGTGTATCCTGTTCGGCTTGGAGCCGCCGCTGCTGCTTTTTTAGGCTTCTTGCAGTGGCGATTAGTTGGCGCTTAAAGCGCTCCTACTCGAGCGGTTCCTCTGGTATGATGAAATCTTCGTTCACGAGGCTGGCATCGTCCTCGGAGAGTGGTAGATAGTTACTATCTTCTGAATCCTCGTTCCCGGCCAGATCATCGGGGTTAACTTGCCCATCCTCCACATCATCCTGTTTGGATATGGGCTCGACGGAGGCTTCGGGGTCTTCGGCGTCCTCTGGAGTGTTATCGTCTCCGGTGCCGGTATTACTGTCTTTGCCAAGACGCAATTTGAGTGGCGTCGCTGGCGTCGACGCTTCGCCGGTGCCTCATCAGGTTTGTCCTCCACTGGATCTTTCCTATCTGCACCGTTATCCTCTTCGGGTGTGTCCACCATGTACACGTCGTATGTGGAGGTGGCCGCCCAACGTCCTATGAACGGTAGGTCTTGTTGGGGAACGCGGTATTTCAAAAACTTTACCTACGATCACGCAAGATCTATCTAGGAGATGCATAGCAATGAGAGGGGAGAGTGTGTCTACGTACCCTCGTGGACCCAAAGTGGAAGCGTTTAGTAACGCGGTTGATGTAGTCGAACGTCTTCGCGATTCAACTGATCCAAGTACCAAACGCATGGCACCTCCGTGATCAGCACATATTCAGCTTGATGACGTCCCTCAAACTCTTGATCCAGTTGAGGCCGAGGGAGAGTTCCGTCAGCATGACGGCATGGTGACGGTGATGATGAAGTTGCCGACGCAGGGCTTCGCCTAAGCACTAAAATGATATGACCGAGGTGTGTAATTATGGAGGAGGGGCACCGCACACGGCTAAAAGATCAACTTGTCTGTTCTAGGGTGCCCCTGCCCCCGTATATAAAGGAGGGAGGGGAGGCCAGCCGGCCAGGCTAGGGCGTGTCGGGAGAAGGGGAATCCTACTAGGACTCCAAGTCCTAGTAGGTTTCCACCTAAAGGAGAAGAGGGAAGCAAGGGAGAGGGGGCCGCACCCCCAACCCCTTGTCCAATTTGGAATGGGCTTGGGGGGAGGCCCCACCTCCTGGCTGCTGCCTCTCCTTCCCATTAAGGCCCACTAAGGCCCATCAACTCCCCGGGGGGTTCGGGTAACCTCCCGGTACTCCGGATTTTACCCGAAACTATCCAGAACACTTCCGATGTCCGAATAACATGGTCCAATATATCAATCTTTATGTCTCGACCATTTCAAGACTCCTCGTCATGTCCGTGATCTCATCCGGGACTCCTAACAACCTTCGGTCATCAAATCACATAAACTCATAATACAAATCGTCATCGAACGTTAAGCGTGCGGACCCTACGGGTTTGAGAACTATGTAGACATGACCGAGACACATCTCCGGTCAATAACCAATAGCGAAACTTAGATGCTCATATTGGCTCCTACATATTTTACGAATATCTTTATCGGTCGAACCGCATAACAACATACATTGTTCCCTTTGTCATCGGTATGTTACTTTCCCGAGATTCGATCGTTGGTATCATCATACCTAGTTCAATCTCGTTACCGACAAGTCTCTTTACTCATTCCGTAATACATCATCCCGCAACCAACTCATTAGTCAGATTGCTTGAAAGGCTTATAGTGATGCGCATTACCGAGAGGGCCCAGAGATACCTCTCCGATACCCGGAGTGACAAATCATAATCTTGATCTATGCCAACTCAACAAACACCATCAGAGACACCTGTGGAGCATCTTTATAATCACCCAGTTACGTTGTGATGTTTGATAGCACACAAGGTGTTCCTCCGGTATTCGGGAGTTGCATAATCTCATAGTCATAGCTAGGAACATGTATAAGTGATGAAGAAAGCAATAGCAATAAACTAAACGATCATAGTGCTAAGCTAACGGATGGGTCTTGTCCATCACATCATTCTCTAATGATGTGATCCCGTTCATCAAATGACAACACATGTTTATGGTTAGGAGACTTAACCATCTTTGATTAACGAGCTAGTCAAGTAGAGGCATACTAGGGACACTCTGTTTGTCTATGTATCCACACATGTACTAAGTTTCCGGTTAATACAATTCTAGCATGAATAATAAACATTTATCATGATATAAGGAAATATAAATAACAACTTTTATTATTGCCTCTAGGGCATATTTCCTTCAGTCTCCCACTTGCACTAGAGTCAATAATCTAGATTACATAGTAATGATTCTAACACCCATGGAGTCTTGGTGCCGATCATGTTTTGCTTGTGAGAGAGGCTTAGTCAACAGGTCTGCAATATTCAGATCCGTATGTATCTTGCAAATCTCTATGTCTCCCTCTTTGACTTGATAGCAGATGGAATTAAAGCGTCTCTTGATGTACTTGGTTCTCTTGTGAAATCTAGATTCCTTTGCCAAGGCAATTGCACCAGTATTGTCACAAAATATTTTCATTGGACCCGATCCACTAGGTATTACACCTAGATCGGATATGAAATCCTTCATACAGACTCCTTCATTTGTTGCTTCCGAAGCAGCTATGTACTCCGCTTCACACGTAGATCCCGCCACGACGCTCTGCTTAATTAGAACTGCACCAACTGACAGCTCCACCATTCAATAAAAATACGTATCCGGTTTGTGACTTAGAGTCATCCCGATTAGTGTCAAAGCTTGCATCGACGTAACTGTTTACGACGAGCTCTTTGTCACCTCCATAAATGAGAAACATATCCTTAGTCCTTTTCAGGTATTTCAGGATGTTCTTGACCGCTTTCTAGTGATCCACTCCTGGATTACTTTGGTACCTCCTGCTAACCTAATAGCAAGGCACACATCAGGTCTGGTACACATCACTGAATACATGATAGAACCTATGGCTGAGGCATAGGGAATGACTTTCATTTTCTCTCTATCTTCTGCAGTGGTCGGGCATTGAGTCTAACTCAACTTCACACCTTGCAACACAGGCAAGAACCCTTTCTTTGACTGATCCATTTTGAACTTCTTCAAAACTTTATCAAGGTATGTGCTTTGTGAAAGTCCAATTAAGCATCTTGATCTATCTCTATAGATCTTGATGCCTAATATATAAGCAGCTTCACCGAGGTCTTTCATTGAAAAATTCTTATTCAAGTGTCCTTGTATGCTATTCAAAAATTCAGTATCATTTCCGATCAACAATATGTCATCCACATATAATATGAGAAATGCTACAGAGCTCGCACTCACTTTCTTGTAAATACAGGCTTCTCCAAAAGTTTGTATAAAACCATATGCTTTAATCACATTATCAAAGCATATATTCCAACTCCGAGAGGCTTGCACCAGTCCATAAATGGATCGCTGGAGCTTGCACACTTTGTTAGCACCTTTAGGATCGACAAAACCTTCTGGTTGCATCATATACAACTCTTCTTTGAGATATCCATTAAGGAATGCAGTTTTGACATCCATTTGCCAAATTTTATAGTCATAAAATGCGGCAATTGCTAACTTGATTCAGACAGACTTAAGCATCGCTATGGGTGAGAAGGTCTCATCGTAGTCAACTCCTTGAACTTGTAGACAGTAACACTACCTTTCGCAACAAGTCGAGCTTTGTAGACAGTAACATTACCGCCAGCGTCAGTCTTCTTCTTGAAGATCTATTTATTCTCTATGGCTTGCCGATCATCGGGCAATTCAACCAAAGTCCACACTTTGTTCTCATACATGGATCCCATCTCAGATTTCATGGCCTCTAGCCATTTTGCAGAATATGGGCTCATCATCGCTTCCTCATAGTTCGTAGGTTCATCATGGTCAAGTAACATGACTTCCAGAACAGGATTACCGTACCACGCTGGTGCGGATCTTGCTCTGGTTGACCTACGAGGTTCGGTAGTAACTAGATCAGAAGTTTCATGATCATCATCATTAGCTTCCTCACTAATTGGTGTAGGAATCACTGGAACTGATCTCTGTGATGAACTACTTTCCAATAAGGGAGAAGGTATAGATACCTCATCAAGTTCTATTTTCCTCCCACTCACTTCTTTCGAGAGAAACTCCTTCTCTAGAAAGGATCCATTCTTAGCAAGGAATATCTTGCCTTCAGATCTGTGATATAAGGTGTACCCAACGGTTTCCTTTGGGTATCCTATGAAGACACATTTCTCCAATTTGGGTTCGAGCCTATCAGGTTGAAGCTTTTTCACATAAGCATCGCAGCCCCAAACTTTAAGAAACGACAACTTGGGTTTCTTGCCAAACCGCAGTTCATATGGTGTCGTTTCAACGGCTTTCGATGGTGCCCTTTTTAAATGCGGCCGTTTCTAAAGCATAACCCCAAAATGATAGCGGTAAATCAGTAAGAGACATCATAGATCGCACCATATCTAATAAAGTGCAGTTACGACATTCAGACACACCATTACGCTGTGGTGTTCCAAGTGGTGTGAGTTGTGAAACTATTCCGCATTGTTTCAAATGAAGACCAAACTCATAACTCAAATATTCACCTCCACGATCAGATCCTAGAAACTTTATTTTCTTGTTACGATGATTTTCCACTTCACTCTGAAATTCCTTGAACTTTTCAAATGTTTCAGACTTATGTTTCATCAAGTAGATATACCCATATCTTCTCAAATCATCTGTAAAGGTCAGAAAATAACGATACCCGCCGCAAGCCTCAACACTCATCGGACCGCATACATCAGTATGTATTATTTCCAACAAGTCTGTTGCTCGCTCCATTGTTCTGGAGAACGGAGTCTTAGTCATCTTGCCCATGAGGCATGGTTCGCAAGCATCAAGTGATTCCAAAAGTCCATCAGCATGGATTTTCTTCATGCGCTTTACACCAATATGACCTAAACGGTAGTGCCACAAATAAGTTGCACTATCATTATTAAACTTATATATTTTGGCTTCAATACTATGAATATGTGTATCACTACAATCGAGATGTAGTAAAAGTAGACCACTCATCAAGGGTGCATGACCATAAAAGATATTACTCGTATAAATAGAACAACCATTATTCTCTGATTTAAATGAATAACCGTCTTGCATCAAACAAGATCCAGATATAATGTTCATACTTAACGCTGGCACCAAATAACAATTATTTAGGTCTAAAACTAATCCAGAAGGTAGATGTAGAGGTAGCGTGATGACCGCGATCACATCGACTTTGGAACCATTTCCCACGCACATCGTCACCTCGTCCTTAGCCAATCTTTGTTTAATCCATAGCCCCTGTTTCGAGTTGCAAATATGAGACCCAGAACCAGTATCAAATACCCAAGCGCTACTACGAGCATTAGTAAGGTACACATCAATAACATGTATATCAAATATACCTTTCACTTTGCCATCCTTCTTATCCGCCAAATACTTGGGGCAGTTCCGTTTCCAATGACCAATCCCTTGTAGTAGAAGCACTCAGTCTCAGGCTTAGGTCCAGACTTGGGCTTCTTCACTTGAGAAGTCACTTGCTTGTCATTCTTCTTGAATCTTCCCTTTTCCCTTTTTCTTGAAACTAGTGGTCTTGTTAACCATCAACACTTGATGATCCTTCTTGATTTCTACCTTCGCAGCTTTTAGCATTGCGAAGAGCTCGGGAATTGTCTTATCCATCCCTTGCATATAATAGTTCATCACGAAGCTCTTGTAGCTTGGTGGCAGTGATTGAAGAACTCTGTCAATGACACTATCATCAGGAAGATTAACTCCTAGTTGAGTCAAGTGGTTGTGGTACCCAGACATTCTGAGTATGTGTTCACTTACAAAACTATTCTCCTCCATTTTGCAGCTATAGAACTTATAGGAGACTTCATATCTCTCAATCCGGGCATTTGCTTGAAATATTAACTTCAAATCCTGGAACATCTCATATGCTCCATGACGTTCAAAATGTCATTGAAGTCCCGGTTCTAAGTCGTAAAGCATGGCACACTGAACTATCGAGTAGTCATCGGCTTTGCTCTGCCTGCATTCTTAACGTCATCAATAGCATCTGCAGCAGGCCTAGCACCTAGTGGTGCTTCCAGGATGTAATTCTTCTATGCAGCAATGAGGATAATCCTCAAGTTACTGACCCAGTCCGTGTAGTTGCTACCATCATCTTTCAACTTAGCTTTCTCTAGGAACGCATTAAAATTCAAAGGAACAGTAGCATGGGCCATTGATCTACAACAACATAGACATGCAAAATACTATCAGGTACTAAGTTCATGATAAATTAAAGTTCAATTAATCATATTACTTAAGAGCTCCCACTTAGATAGGCATCCTTCTAATCATCTAAGTGATCACGTGATCCATATCAACTAAACCATGTCCGATCATCATGTGAGATGGAATAGTTTTCAATGGTGAACATCACTATGTTGATCATATCTACTATATGATTCACATTCGAACTTTCAGTCTCAGTGTTCCGAGGCCATATCTGCATATGCTAGGCTCGTCAAGTTTAACCCGAGTATTCTGCGTGTGCAAAACTGGCTTGCACCCGTTGTATGTGAACATAGAGCTTACCACACCCGATCATCACATGGTGTCTTGGCACGACAAACTGTAGCAACGGTGCATACTCAGGGAGAACACTTATATCTTGAAATTTAGTGAGAGATCATCTTATAATGCTACCGCCATACTAAGCAAAATAAGATGCATAAAGGATAAACATCACATGCAATCAAAATAAGTGATATGATATGGCCATCATCATCTTGTGGCTTTGATCTCCATCTTCAAAGCACCATCATGATCACCATCGTCACCGGCTTGACACCTTGATCTCCATCGAAGCATCGTTGTCGTCTCGCCAACTATTGCTACTACAACTATCACTATCGCTTAGTGATAAAGTAAAGCAATTACATGGCGATTGCAATTCATACAATAAAGCGACCACCATATGGCTCCTGCTAGTTGCCGATAACTGTTACAAAACATGATCATCTCATACAACAATCTATATATCATCACGTCTTGACCATATCACATCATAGCAAGCCACGCAAAAACAAGTTAGACGTCCTCTACTTTGTTGTTGCAAGTTTTACGTGGCTGCTATGGGCTTCTAGAAAGAACTGTTCTTACCTACGCATCAAAACCACAACGATTTTTCATCAAGTGTGTTGTTTTAACCTTCAACAAGGACCGGGCATAGTCAAACTCGATTCAACTAAAGCTGGAGAAACAAACACCCACTAGCCACCTGTGTGCGAAGCACGTCCGTAGAACCAGTCTCATGAACGCGGTCATGTAATGTCGGTATGGGCCGCTTCATCCAACAATACTGCCGAATGAAAGTAAGACATGCTGGTAAGCAGTATGACTATTATCTCCCACAACTCTTTGTGTTCTACTCGTGCATATAACATCTACACATAGACCTGGCTCGGATGCCACTGTTGGGGAACGCAGTATTTCAAAAAATTTACCTATGATCACGCAAGATCTATCTACAAGATTCACAACAACGAGAGGGGAGAGTGTGTCTACGTACCCTCGTAGACCGCAAGCATAAGCGTTTAGTAACGAGGTTGATGTAGTCGAACATCTTCGCGATCCAACCGATCCAAGTACCGAACACACGACACCTCTGCGATCAGCACACGTTCAGCTCGATGACGTCCCTCGAACTCTTGATCCAGTTGAGGCCGAGAGAGAGTTCCATCAGCATGACGGCATGGTGACAATGATGATGAAGTTACCAACGCAGGGCTTCTCCTAAGCACTACAAACATATGACCGAGGTGTGTAATTGTGGAGGGGGGCACCGCACACGGCTAAAAGATCAAATTGTGTGTTCTAGGGTACCCCCTGCCCCCGTATATAAAGGAGGGAGGGGGAGGCCGGCCGGCCAGGCTAGGGCGTGATGGGAGAAGGGGAATCCTACTAGGACTCCAAGTCCTAGTAGGTTTCCACCTAAAGGAGAAGAGGGAAGGGAGGGAGGGGGCCGCGCTCCCAACCCCTGGTCCAATTCGGACTGGGCTTGGGGGGGGGGGGGCTCCCCACCTCCTTGCTGCCAGTGGCGTAGCTAGCCCAATAAATCAGGGTGGTCCATCAATAGAAATATTTACATAAGTTTATTTATTTTCAAAGAAATATTTTTTACTACACTATATACAAGCTATGGGGAAATTCCAGGGTGGTCCATGGACCACCCTGGACACCCCCTAGCTACGCCACTGCTTGCTGCCGCCTCTCCTTC
This sequence comes from Triticum monococcum, assembly GCA_034509565.1. Taxonomy (NCBI): domain Eukaryota; kingdom Viridiplantae; phylum Streptophyta; class Magnoliopsida; order Poales; family Poaceae; genus Triticum; species Triticum monococcum. The sequence continues at coordinate 487,022,536 of CM067843.1, forward strand.
CCACTAAGGCCCACTAAGGCCCATCAACTCCTGAGGGGTCCGATAACCTCCCGGTACTCCAGATTTTACCCAAAACTATGCAGAACACTTCCGGTGTCCGAATAACATGGTCCAATATATCAATCTTTATGTCTCGACCATTTTGGGACTCCTCGTCATGTTCGTGGTCTCATCTGGGACTCCGAACAACCTTCAGTCATCAAATCACATAAACTCATAATACAAATCGTCATCGAACATTAAGCGTGTGAACCCTACGGGTTCGAGAACTATGTAGACATGACCAAGACACATCTCCGGTCAATAACCAATAGCGGAACCTGGATGCTCATACTGGCTCCTACATATTTTACGAAGATCTTTATCGGTCAAACCGCATAACAACATACGTTGTTCCCTTTGTCATCGGTATGTTACTTGCCCGAGATTCGATCGTCGGTATCATCATACCTAGTTCAATCTCGTTACCGGGAAGTCTCTTTACTCATTCGTAATACATCATCCCGCAACTAACTCATTACTCACATTGCTTGCAAGGCTCATAGTGATGTGCATTACCGAGAGGGGCCACAGATACCTTTCCGATACACGGAGTGACAAATCCTAATCTTGATCTATACCAACTCAACAAACACCATCAGAGACACCTGTAGAGCATCTTTATAATCACCCAGTTACGTTGTGACGTTTGATAGCACACAAGGTGTTCCTCCGGTATTCGGGAGTTGCAGAATCTCATAGTCATATCTAGGAACATGTATAAGTCATGAAGAAAGCAATAGCAATAAACTAAATGATCATAGTGCTAAGCTAACAGATGGGTCTTGTCCATCACATCATTATCTAATGATGTGATCCCGTTCATCAAATGACAACACATGTCTATGGTTAGGAAACTTAACCATCTTTGGTTAACGAGCTAGTCAAGTAGAGGCATACTAGGGACACTTTGTTTGTCTATGTATCCACACATGTACTAAGTTTCCGGTTAATACAATTCTAGCATGAATAATAAACATTTATCATGATATAAGGAAATATAAATAACAACTTTATTATTGCCTCTAGGGCATTTTCCCTTCAGGTCTTGGCCTTGTGCGTCTCTGGCATCGTCGTCCATGTCGTCGATGTCTTTGGAGGTGTAATACAGCATATCGGTTAAGTCTTTGACGGTGGCTATGAAGTGGGTGGTGGGTGGGACGTAAAATTCCCTGTTTTCAGCCCCTAGTCTGGGTTGGACATAGTTCGGAGGCGATTCCGCTGTGATGACGAGGGACCGCATCAAGTCTAGAGCCTCATTTAAGAGCGAGGGTTGGACGGGGAAACGAGAGTCCGCGAGGCTGGCCAGGGCAAAGGCCTCTTGGCCACGCTTGCTGAGCGCGGCCTTCGATAGTTCAGAGCTACAGTCCGGGGGCAAGTTTGGTCTTTCTATAACAGGGGGGAGCCAACCTGACTCCGGGCTGGCCGAAGACAGAATCGCCTCCAGATCCCTGATTGCGAGTTTCATAGCCGAGAGTCCGGCGGGTTTCAAACTCCCATCTTCGGACCCGGCAATTTGCTCCGGATCTAAGGCCAGAGCGGTGATCGGCGCTGCGAACCCTTCGAAGATCAAATCTCCTCGGATATCAGTGATATAGTTTAGGTTCCCAAAACTGATTTGATGACCAGGGGCATAGTTGTCGATCTTTTCGAGGTGGCCAATTGAGTTGGCACGCAGAACAAAGTTGCCGAACACAAAAATCTGGCCAGGGAGGAAAACTTCCCCGGAAACGGCATCACTGCCGATGATCGAATGAGCCATCGATCCTTCTGTTGATAGCACAGTGGAACTCTCAATGAAAGCACCAATGTCAGTGTCGAAACCGGCCGATCTTGGGTGGGGGGTCCCGAACTGTGCGTCTACGGATCGAAGAAAACAGGAGACAAGGGTGACACGATGTTTACCCAGGTTCGGGCCCTCTTAATGGAGGTAAAACCCTACGTCCTGCTTGATTGTATTTGATGAGTATAGGGGTTACAAGAGTTGATCTACCTCGAGATCGTAATCGCTAAACCCTGGATGTCTAGCCTATGTGATTTGTCCTGGGTTCCATAGACTAAACCCTCCGGTTTATATAGACACGGAGGGGTCTAGGGTTGTACAAAGTTGGTTTACAGAGAAAGGAAATAATACATCCGAATGCTAGGCTTGCCATCCACGCAAAGGAGAGTCCCATCCGGACACGGGGAAAGGTCTTCTACCTTGTATCTTCACGACCCATCAGTCCGGCCCATATCAAATTGTCCCGACACCCGAGGACCCCTTAGTCCAGGACTCCCTCCGTTGCTACCATCATCTTTCAACTTAGATTTCTCTAGGAACACATTAAAATTCAAGTGAATGGTAGCACGGGCCATTGATCTACAACAACATAGATATGCAAAAACTATCAGGACTAAGTTCATGATAAATTAAAGTTCAATTAATCATATTACTTAAGAACTCCCACTTAGATAGACATACCTCTAGTCATCCAAATGATCACGTGATCCATATCAACTAAACCATGTCCGATCATCACGTGATATGGAGTATTTTTCAATCGTGAACATCTCTATGTTGATCATATCTACTATATGATTCACGCTCGACCTTTCGGTCTCAGTGTTCTATGGCCATCTCTGCATATGCTAGGCTCGTCAAGTTTAACCCGAGTATTCTGCATGTGCAAAACTGGCTTGCACCCGTTGAATGTGAACATAGAGCTTATCACACATGATTATCACGTGGTGTCTTGGCACAACAAACTGTAGCAATGGTGCATACTCAGGGAGAACACTTATACCTTGAAATTTAGTGAGGGATCATCTTATAATGTTACCGCCGTACTAAGCAAAATAAGATGCATAAAGATAAACATCACATGCAATCAAAATATGTGACATGATATGGCCATCATCATCTTGTGCCTTTGATCTCCATCTCCAAAGCACCGTCATGATCTCCATCGTAGCATCGTTGTCGTCTCGCCAACTATTGCTTCTACGGCTATCGCTACCGCTTAGTGATAAAGTAAAACAATTACATGGTGATTGCATTTCATACAATAAAGCGACAACCATAAGGCTCCTGCCAGTTGCCGATAACTTTTACAAAACATGATCATCTCATACAATAACTTATATCACATCATGTCTTGACCATATCACATCACAATAAGATCTGCAAAAACAAGTTAAACGTCCTCTACTTTGTTATTGCAAGTTTTACGTGGCTGCTACGGGCTTCTAGCAAGAACCGTTCTTACCTACACATCAAAACCACAATGATTTTTTGTCAAGTGTGCTTTTTTAACCTTCAATAAGGACCGTCCATAGTCAAACTCGATTCAACTAAAGTTGGAGAAACAGACACCCGCCAGCCACCTGTGTGCAAAACAAGTTGCATGTCTGTCGGTGGAACTGGTCTCATGAATGTGGTCATGTAAGGTTGGTCCAGGCCGCTTCATCCAACAATGTCGCCGATTCAAAGTAAGACGTTGGTGGTAAGCAGTATGACTATGATCGCCCACAACTCTTTGTGTTCTACTCATGCATATCATCTACGCATAGACCTGGCTCGGATGCCACTGTTGGGGAACGTAGCATGTAATTTCAAAAAAAATCCTACGATCACACAAGATCTATCGAGGAGATGCATAGAAACGAGAGGGGAAGAGTGTGTCCACGTACCCTCGTAGACCGAAAGCGGAAGCGTTAGGTTAACGCGGTTGATGTAGTCGAACGTCTTCATGATCCAACCGATCTAGTACCGAATGTGCGGCACCTCTGAGTTCAGCACACGTTCAGCTCGATGACATCCCTCGAACTCTTGATCCAAGAGAGGGTCAAGGGAGAGTTTCGTCAGCACGACAGTGCGGTGACGGTGATGGTGATGTGATCTGTAGAGGGCTTCGCCTAAGCACTACGACGCTATGACCGGAAGAGGAAATTGTGTAGGGGGCACCGCACACGGCTAAGAGAACAACTGTTGTGCTATGGGGTGCCCCCTGCCCCATATATAAATGAGGAGGGGAGGAGGTCGCTAGCCTAGAGGGGCGTGCCATGGGGGGAAACCGAATAGGACTCCAAGTCCTATTTGGCCCCCTTCCTTTCTTACGAAGGGGGAAAGGGGAAGGGATAGGGAAGAGGAGAAGGAAAGGGGGGCGCCCCCCTCCCCTAGTCCAATTCGGACTCCCCATGGGAGGGGGGTGCGGCCACCCCTTGTGGGCTGCCTCCCCTCTCCCTTATGGCCCATGTAGGCCCATTACTTTCCCCGGGGGGTTCTGGTAACCCCTCGGTACTCCGAAAAATACCCGAACCACTCTGAAACCATTCCGGTGTCCGAATACCATCTCCCAATATATCAATCTTTACCTTTCGACCATTTTGAGACTCCTCGTCATGTCCGTGATCTCATCCGGGACTCTGAACAATCTTCGGTTACCAAAACATATAACTCATAATATAAATTGTCATCGAACGTTAAGCGTGCGGACCCTACGGGTTCGAGAACTATGTAGACATGACCGATACACATCTCCGGTCAATAACCAATAGCGGAACCTGGATGCTCATATTGGTTCCTACATATTCTACGAAGATCTTTATCGGTCAAACCGCAATAACAACATATGGTATTCCCTTTGTCATCGGTATGTTACTTGCCCGAGATTCGATCGTCGGTATCATTATACCTAGTTCAATCTCGTTACCGGCAAGTCTCTTCACTCGTTCCATAATGCATCATCCCGTAACTAACTCATTAGTCACATTGCTTGCAAGGCTTATCATGATGTGCATTACCGAGAGGACCCAGAGATACCTCTCCGATACTCGGAGTGACAGATCCTAATCTCGATCTATGCCAACCCCACAAACACCTTCGGAGACACCTGTACAACATCTTTATAATCAGCAAGTTATGTTGTGACATTTGATAGCACACAAGGTGTTCCTCCGGTATTCGGGAGTTGCATAATCTCATAGTTAAAAGAATATGTATAAGTCATGAAGAAAGCAATAGCAATAAAAGTTAACTATCATTATGCTCAGCTAACGGATGGGTCTTGTCCATCACATCATTCTCCTCATGATGTGACCCTGTTCATCAAATGACAACACATGTCTATGGTCAAGATACTTAACCATCTTTGGTTAACGAGCTATTCAAGTAGAGGCATACTAGGGACCTCTATGCCTCGGCCTCAAGGTTCAACTAGTGCTCGAGGGGATCCCGGCGCACACATGGGATAGAGAGGTGGTGGAGCAACTGCTTGGATCATCGTGCATGGTGGACGAGGTTGATCCGGAGACTGCATCGCGCTCCGACCTATCGGCGTTCAAGGTCACGGCTTGGACGGCTGACCCTGAGGCTATCCCGACGCTCAGATGATTGGCGATATCGGAGCTGGGGGTGGCTCCACCGCTCATGGAGCCAACGCTGCTGTAGCATCGCATGCTCATTCATATCGAGTCAGTGACAGACTACTCTAGGGTGGCTGAGCCAGCGTGGTGGATTTGTGGCTCCTCAAGCAGCGGGTAGAGTGGGTTGCCGGACTCCAGTGGCAACGAGGGTGGTGCTGGATCGATGACACGTCGCCGGTCGTGGCCGTTTGGAGGTCGTGACAACAGGGGAGAGGGGCAGTCTGATCACGGTCAGAGAGTTCATCGTAGCTCGCCCGGCGGCGGCCATGGCGGTTCGGATGAGCTGGATGGCCTGCTCTGGAGGTTGCCGCCGATGGAGCGTCCAGCTGGCGAGGCAACAGGGGGCCCTACAGTGATGGTGTGGAACAGGATAACTGCAAGGAAATCGGCTTTCGATCGAATCGGCGGATCGACAGTTGGAGATTCAAATCGAAGGGAGAGTGGGGGACACGTGGTTTCCCAGCCAGCCGCGACATCTCCAAGGGCGGATGGGCGACATCTAGCACATGTGACAAGCCAGCCACCTGCAACAATGACAAGGACGAATGAGATCCCCATGGCGCTGGAGGGGCGCGCACCAATCATTGGAGGAACTGCAACAAACACGCAGCAGGAGCTGCACCAATCATGACAAGGACTAAGCCTGAGACGGAGATGATGGGACCAGAGGTGGACCCGAGCAGTACAGGAGTTCTGGACCCTGACAACTGCAGGGACGGGAACACGCCAATCCCAGTGGATAGTATGGGCACGATTCGAGACACGATCGACAAGGACACGGAGAACGAGGAGGAGCAGACTAACCATTACATGCACCACTGGAGTGAGGAAGGGGTGGGGCCAGTGGAGTCGCAGGCCATGGCCAGAGACCAACCAGCTACGGAGATAGGCATGGATCCCAAGGTACATCTGCTAGTGGAGGAAATAGATAATGCGCGGCAAGCCCCACCTGATGGAAACCATGCAGGGACCCCACCTGATGGGAATCATTTGGCCAGGAATGTGGAGCTGGGCATACATGAGGGAGTGCATGCATGTAGCGAGACTGCTCACGTTGGGGCACCCAGCTTGGAAACCCAGGAGCAGGAGAGAGGCTAGTGATCCATCGCGCAACAGAGGACACAGAAGGGATGATGGCCCAGGAAGCAATGGCCTACAACAAACTCAAAGGATTCTGCTCTAGCATCATCAAGAAGCTAGCGCCACCACTTCTCAAGGAAGTACAGGCAGCAAAGCTAAGGCTGGAGGCTACACCATTCACCCCAAAGCGCACGACAAGGGCGACCAAGAAGTCGACCACCACAAGCCGTACCAAGGACAACCCTGCGGAGAATGTGCTCCTGCACGCACTTGGCCTAGTGCCGGAGGATCTCATGGCCGACAAGGGGATGGTACATGAGCTACATGCCCTCTTCGATTCATGACTACGGGAGCAGCACGTCCGAATCATTGCCAGACTATTTGGCAAGGTTGTCCCAAGCATGCAAGAGATGGAGGGTAGCAACACGGCTGTGATTTGCCCAAGCTATGTGAGAGGAACCCCGGTGTTGGTGCTAATGCCCCAATATGGATGTACACCCATAGATACTATGCTGGAATGTTAGAGGGTTAAATAACCTTGCCAAAAGGAAGGCGGTTAGGGAGTTTGTGATCACGGTGAAGGTGAACTTGGCTTGCTTCCAAGAAACAAAGATGGATGTAATGGACCAATATATTGTTATGCAATGTTTAGGGCCATCTTTTGATGGCCCTGTGTACTTGTCGACGGAGGAGACTCGTGGGAGAATTTTGGTGGCTTGGGATAGCACGACATTTACACTAGATAACATAACGCTCGATGCTAACTTTCTTACGAGTTTGGTGCATACCAAGATAGGTGAGCCTTGGTGGATCACAGTGGTCTATGGGCCACGGGGAGATGAGGCCAACACACAGTTTCTGAATGACCTGTGAGCCAGACGAGCCGTTTGTACGGGACCCTGGATGGTCCTAGGTGATTTCAACATGATTCTGCAGGCTATAGACAAGAGTAATACCAACATTAACAGAAGAATGATGACCATGTTCCGAGACTTTGTGGATGACCAGGAGTTAAAGGAAATGTACATGCATGGACATAGATACACATGGTCTAATGAGAGGGACACTGATGACCCACAAGTATAGGGGATCAATTGTAGCTCTTTTCGATAAGTAAGACTATCGAACCCAACGAGGAGCAGAAGGAAATGACAAGTGGTTTTCAGCAATTTAATGTCTGCAAGTGCTGAAATTGTAAGTAGCAGAGTAGTTTGATAGCAAGATAATTTATAACGAGCAAGTAGCGATAGTAGTAGCAAAAGTGTAGCAAGGTATCCCAATCCTTTTGAGGCAAAGGACAGGCCAAAACAGTCTCTTATGATAAGCAAAGTGTTCTTGAGGGTACACGGGAATTTCATCTAGTCACTTTCATCATGTTGGTTTGATTTGTGTTCGCTACTTTGATAATTTGATATGTGGGTGGACCGGTGCTTAGGTGCTGTTCTTACTTGAACAAACCTCCTACTTATGATTAACCCTCCTGCAAGCATCCGCAACTATGAGAAAAGTATTAAGAATAAATTCTAACCATAGCATTAAACTTTTGGATCCAATCGGTCCCTTACGGAATAGCGCATAAATTGGGGTTTAAGCTTCTATCACTCTCACAAACCATCATCTAATTGTTACTCCACAATGCATTCCCTTAGGCCCAAATATGGTGAAGTGTCATGTAGTCGACGTTCACATGACACCACTAAGGAAATCACAACATACATACTATCAAAATATCGAACACATATCAAGTTCACATGATTACTTGCAACAGATTTCTCCCGTGACCTCAAGAAAGAAAGTAAATACTCACAAATGATAAACATGCTCATGATCAGAGGAGTATTAAATAGCATATTGAATCTGAACATATAATCTTCCACCAAATAAATCATATAGTAATCAACTACAAGATGTAATCAACACTACTAGTCACCCACAAGCACCAATCTATAGTTCCAGTAACAAGATTGAACACAAGATATGAACTAGGGTTTGAGAGGAGATGTTGATGGAGATTGCCCTCCCCAAGATGGGAGAGTTGTTGGTGATGATGATGACGATGATTTCCCCCTCCGGGAGGGAAGTTCTCCCATCAGAATCGCTCTGCCGGAGGGCAAAAGTGCTCCTGCCCAAGTTCCGCCTTGAGGCAGCGGTGCTCCGTCCCGAAAGTCTTCTCCTTATTTTTTCTAGGTCAAAATGACTTATATACCAGAAGATGGGCACCGGAGGTGGGCCTGGGTGAGCACAACCCACCAGGGCGCGCCTGGGCTCCCTCGCGCGCCCCCTTTGGTACTTGTTGGCTCCAATATTCCCCATGTATTCCATAAAAATTCTCTGTGAAGTTTCAGCTCATTCTGAGTTGTGCAGAATAGGTGGCCTGATGTAGCTTTTCCAGGTCCAGATTTCCAGCTGCTGGGATTCTCCCTCTTTGTGTGTACCTTGCATATTATGAGAGAAAAGGCATTAGAATTACCCCGAAAAGCATTATTATGGATAAAAACATTGTAAATAACAGTAAGAAAACATGATGCAAAATGGACGTATCAGACGCCCTACTCTGACAAAGATTGATCGCATCCTCACCTCGATGGATTGGGAGCTGGAGAACACAGACTGCCTCCTACAAGCAATGTCGACTGGGGTTTCGGACCATGCCCCGCTCCTCTTGACTACGAGCGCTGGTTTCTGCATGAAAAGAAGATTCAGATTCGAGATGTTCTGGATGAAGTTGGATGGCTTTGACGAGGCCGTCCAGGAGGGTGTGTGACCCGGAGATTGTGAACTCGTACAAATGCCTGGACAACCTACTAAGAAACACAACCATCTATCTTCAAGCATGGGGGCAGCGGAAGATTGGAAACGTCAAGCTACTCATGTGAGTGGCCACGTGGATAATTCATAGGCTGGACATGACACAGGAGCAGCGGCCACTCGAGAGGCCGGAGACTTGGCTGCGACGCACGCTGAAACATGCCTTGCTAGGACTCGCGGTGCTGGAGCGCACAATAGACTGTCAAAGGTCGCGTATGAGGTGGTTAAAAGAAGGGGACACAAACACAAAACTCTTTCAAGCGATGGCAAACGGACGGAGAACAAAAAACTTCATCCCACATATTAGACGTGAGGAGGAGATCATCACGGACCAGAAGCTCAAGGAGGAGGCGTTCTATCAAGCTTATGAGAATCTACTAGGAAGGGATCGAGTGAGAGAACACTCTCTTGACCTCCAGTTCCTCGGAGTTCGGCAACATAACTTGATCACTCTAGAGGAGATGATTACAGAAGAGGAGGTTTGGGGAGTGATTAGGGAACTGCCATCGGACCGGGCGCCGGGCCCCGACGGCTTTGTTACCGCGTTCTACCAGAGGGCTTGGCCAACCATCAAGGGGGATGTTATGGCGGCCATGATGAAGTTCTATGTAGGGGAAGACCGTAGCATGGCAAAGTTAAACAAGGCACACATTATCCTCATCCCCAAGAAGCCGGAGGCAGAGGATATTGGAGACTTCCGACCCATCAGCCTAATTCATAGTATACCAAAACTCTTCGCCAAGGTGCTTGCAAACCGCTTACAAAAACAACTACCTGAGATAGTGGAGGTAAACCAATCGGCGTTCGTCAAGGGGCGACATCTACACGACAACTTCTTGCTAGTCAGACAAGTAGCCCGCAAGATCCATGCATGTAAGGCCCCAGGAGTGTTTCTCAAGCTTGACATATCACGTGCTTTTGACTCGCTGTCCTGACCGTTTCTCTTCGAGGTCATGACAACCAAGGGATTTGGACTGAAATGGAGGTCTTGGGTGGCAACCTTATTGCAAACTGCAAGCACGAAGGTGATAGTAAATGGAGTATGAGGAAAGAGCTTTGGACATGCTTGTGGACTGCACCAAGGGGACTCCATCTCCCCTATGCTATTCATATTGGCAATGGATGTGCTCACGAAAATGGTGCAAAAGGCCCTAGAACAGAGAGTGCTAAGCTCCATACCAGGGGTAGTAGTAGTACAAAGGATTTCGATCTACGCAGATGACGTGGTCCTGTTCATCAAACCTATGACCCAAGATCTTGACTTTGTCAGAGCGGCGCTTGGTGCTTTTGGGGAGGCCTCGGGATTTCATGTAAACTACCGGAAATCATCGGCGGTAGTGATAAGAGGAGACCTGGAGGATAAGCAAAGGGTGGCAAACTTACTGCAATGCGAACTGGCGGAATTCCCTTGCAAGTACCTCGGACTCCAGCTAGCTGTTAAGAGTCTCACAAGGGCCGATTGGCAACCCATGTTGGACCAAGTGCGGCACTACTTTCCAGCTTGGCAGAGAGGAATGATGCAGCGCCCTGGCCGACTCATTCTTGTCCAATCGGTGATTTCGGCAAGGCCTTTGCATCACCTCATGGTCGTGGATGCTCTGGCTTGGGTGTTTGAGGAGATAACCAAGTGGATGAGATCTTTTTTCTGGGCTGGCAAGGAGAAGGTTAATGGGGGCCAGTGCCTTGTCGCATGGGATACCATATGTAGACCCAAATGCTACGGTGGACTAGGAATCAAAAACATGAAGCTGCAAGCAATGGCAGTAAGGGTCAGATGGGAGTGGCTTCAGGGGACTGATCTACATAGGCCATGGCAGGGACTACCAATGGTAGAAGACAGAGAAGCCCAGGCGGTGTTCGACAGACTCGTGCGGATAGAGGTGGGCAAGGGAGATAGCGTCATGTTCTGGCGTGATCGGTGGATCAGCGGACTAGCTGTGGTGGATATTGCGCCGCTGGCTCTTGCTACAGTGCAAACCAGAATCGTCAACATGCGCATAGTGCAGCAAGCGCTATAGGGAAACAGATGGGTGGCTGACTGTCAACCGGAAGCTTCATTCATGGCCTAGTTGCAGTGCATGCACTTGTGCCAGGCCATTGGCACGGTGTGGAGGAACATAGAGGCGCCGGACAAATTTAGCTGGACATGCTCGGCCTCAGGCCAATACTCCGCCCCGCTCGGTGTACAAAAGCCTTTGCTCAACCTTGCCGAGATCGTCGATGGCAAAATGCATCTGGAGGAGCTGGGCACCACTTGGGTGCAAGATGTATGCATGGCTGGCAATGCAATACAAGTTCTGGACGTCGGACCGGCGCGCACAAAATGGTCTGCAAGATGAGCCCTTCCCTTGCTACACGTGCTTGCAAGACCAAGATGATTGCGATCATATTTGTCCCGCTGCACTTACGCGAAGGAGGTCTGGTGTATCATTTGGGATACTATCCACATAGATGTAAATGACCCATCACCGAATGACACAGCGTTGCAATGGTGGCTCAAAGAGAGGGGAAAGTACCATAGAACGGAGAAGAGAGGCTTCGATACCCTATTCATCGCAACAATATGGGCCCTTTGGAAGCAAAGAAATGCGAGGATGTACACCAGGACGGAGCAACAAAGGAGGCCAAGGAAGGTGGCCACGATGATCCTTGTAGAACTGGCAGAATGGAAGCAAGCGGCTGGCGGAGTTGGAGGATTACGACGTTTTGTGAGAGAGTAGCCTAGAGTGTATTTTGTATGTGTAGGAGTTGGGGTTTGTGTCTCAAGCGATTATGCGCAATTGGATGACACTTCTTGTAAATACTCTTTCTACCTTTTATAAAAATAGGACGCCGATAAGTGCCACACGTGTGGGCGTTAGGGGTCTGCCCACACATTTTGTGTGGTGTATAAGAGGAACAGCCCACACACCTATGTGTGGACAAAATAAGTAATGCCCAGACACCTCTTTTTTTCCTTCCCGATCCCTCTCGCACGCGTGCGTGTGGGCGAAATAGATAACGCCCACACGCCCCGTACGTCAGGCCTCGTACCTCGTGGACCCGCACGCCCCGCGTGACAGTCACCGCGCGTCCCGCAGTTGCCATGGTCCAGACCCTCGTCCATGTTCGTTTAACTGTAGTTGCCATGTCGCCGAACTTCAGTTGCCACGTCGGACAACTACAGTTGCCATGGTTGCTCAATTGCAGTTGCCATGTATGGTCTGGTTTACTGCAGTTGCCATCCACTAACACTAGGCAAATGCCTTGTAGCACTAAAAAAGGCATGGCAAAAAAACATGTACGGGTAAAAGAGAGAGTTGCCGTGTGCTCACAAGCATGCTAGGGCAGTTGCCATGTAAAGAGAAAGAGTTGCCATCTGCTTACGTGCACGCTAGAGTAGTTGCCATGTACCATGCAAAAAAATACATGGCAACTCGGGTAAAAAGAGAGTTGACATCTGCTTACAAGCAAAGTTAGACCAGTTGCCATGTACCCTGTAGAAACACATGTCAACTGCTAGCTTTGGGTGTGGGCGAGGAGATGGGCGTGTGGGCGAAGTGATAAACGCCCACACACCAGCCCCCTCTGCGTGCGTGAAAATTGATGTGTGGGCGAATTGTTAAACGCCCACACACCAAACCCCCGTGTGGTGAAAAAAGACGTGTGGGTGGCCAGATGAATACCCCACACCAGCTTAGTCCTACGTGATATACAAAAACTGCTAGAACGCGCCAAGATTCATGCAAAATTGGTTAGACGAGAATTCATGCGTGTGGGCAAGTTAGCAAACGTCTACACGTGTGAACGTTAGTGTTTTCGTAAAAATATGATTCTTGAAAAATAATAATCTAAATGTTCTTATATTTTTTTTTTACGGAGGGAGTACATGCCAAGGACTTCAGGTGGGTTCCACGACACGAGTCCTCTCCTCCTCACTCGCTGCTGGTCACTTCCCCCGTGCCTGCCTACTTCCATGCGCTCACATGGAGCCTCGCGCAGGAATACGAGCCACCTCTGCCTCGCCATCACCTAGTCTATAGCACAGCCAGCATAGTCCACAGACTACTCCTCGCGGCGGCATCCGTACCACCAGACGCCTTCCACGCCCACCCATACGATCGCCGCAACCTCGCCGCGTGCCCGTCTCCTCGGGCGTGCTCCAAGCATGAGGCTTCCAGGCGCAGGCGGCGGCGGGAGCGGGGACGCAGGGTTCGTGCGGGCGGACCAGATCGACCTCAAGAGCCTCGACGAGCAACTGGAGCGCCACCTCAGCCGCCAGGAGCGGGACGCGCCAGCCGTGGTGCAGCCAGGGAGCCGCCGCGGCGGGTCCGCGAGGCTGGGGGAGCCACAGCCGCCGCCGCCGCAGCAGCGGCGCCGCCGGGAGGACTGGGAGGTCGACCCCGCCAAGCTCGTCATCAAAGGCGTCATTGCCCGCGGCACCTTCGGCACCGTCCACCGCGGCGTCTATGACGGCCAGGACGTTGCCGGTATCGTACCATCTCAACTTCACATTTACGCCTACACTACTTGCCAATTTCAGTGCCCGTAAGCTGCTCGATGAAATTACAGTGCCACTTAGTGTTGGCCGCGTTAGATACTTGTTGTTTCTGATCCATCATTCGTTTTGCAAGTTCCTGGTAAACATTGCTTCTTTATTTTCTTCCCCGTACTCAATTTTTTTGGCCTAGGATGCAGAATGCAGAATGAGTTGATCGATCGATGGCAATGCCATTTACTTTTCTGAGTTATTTTTGCCGGTCATGTCACCAGTGCGTTTCCTTGTCAGCAAATTGCTAAAGTTGATGCCTCTGCTTTCCTGGATTCCACGGTGTATTCCGTGACTTGGGGTTGCTAAGCCCGCCTTTTCTGTGTAACCTTCCTCATGTGATTCGAACCAACCAACTTAAAGTTTTAGTAGGCGTGAATCATGTGTTCGCCTTATGATGAGCCCCTGGAAGTTGGAGATAACAAATCAGAACAGCTGGTCCTTTAGGCAAAAAGGTTGCAACTTGCAACGGACCTGGTACTTTCCAGGGACCAGGAATTGAGAAGCATCTGAGCCAGAACGTCTGGTTTTGCACTCTCTCACCAGGCATAATCACATGACACGGGACGAAGCAAATGCAACGTGCTTGCCTGTCCACAACTTTATCACCTACTGCATTGTGCCACCAGGAAATTCAGTTCGGTCTGTTGCAAAAACAATAAAATCCTCATTTAGCTTCATAAAATGCAACTTGTCAAAGCAATTACTAAATCATTGAAGTTATTGACTGGCTCGTTTTGCCCTTTTTCTACTACTCCCTCCGTTCCTAAATATTTGTCTTTCTAGAGATTTCAACAAGTGACTACATACGGAGCAAAATGAGTGAATCTATACTCTAAAATATGTCTATATACATCTGTATGTGGTAGTCCATTTGAAATCTCTAAAAAGACAAATATTTTGGAACGGAGGGAGTACATTTTTTTTTGCTGAAACCAGTGAATAGTTTGTCGGTTATCACATTCCATGGCTGGCCCAGACATTTGAATCTGCCATTGTCTTTCATTTGCATGTTAAGCACTTAAGTGGAATCTCTTTGATCTGGTTTTCCACACCACACATGAAGCTGTAACTGGTATTGATATACACTCTTTAAAGAATTGTTTTTTTGAATTTTCTTCAAAGAATTGTTGTTCAACATGACAGCCAATACTCTTCTCAATGCACTAAATGCATTTTGTTCATGAATAATGCGTCACCTTTGGTCCTTAGCAACTGATAACCTACTATTTGAGATTTGAATTTCGCTAGTATAACCTGCCATGTCTCAATCCCTCTGCAAAATTAAATTTACTATTGCAACTTTCATTTTGAAAATAACTATTTAACTCTGTATTCCAGTGAAGTTGCTTGACTGGGGGGAGGATGGTCATAGATCAGAACAAGAAATTACGGCACTAAGATCAGCGTTTGCACAAGAGGTTGCTGTGTGGCATAAGCTTGATCATCCAAATGTTACGAAGGTAGGCTTTGGCTGAAGAAGTCCTTTTCCCGCCCCTTTCAAAATTCATAGGTAAATTTTCCTGATAAAGTTTACATCAAATCAATTTACATCCATGTTTATTTCATAAAACAATGACTGCATGGGTTACATGCTGAAAGTGTTCTCCAATATGGTCCACCATACCACATGGGCAACCTTCCTTTTAACATACACGATCCACATACTACAACAATATGTTGAATTATGTGGCCAGTTATCACTTTGGTGTCGCTTATGTTTCCTTTTTTTGGCGATGGGCTTATGTTCCCATGGCTAGCTAGATATGCGTCATCATAATGATAAGTAGTTGACTATTGCTAGCTATTTTGCGCTCTTAGTTGTCATATAATTCCATAAAAGAAGTTCCATAATTTATTGAAGGCATGGCATCATTATCAAAGTTTACATGCTTTTCTCTTCATGACATCATTATTCCCGTAAAAGAAGTCCCATAATTTTTCACTTCTTGACCCCTGACACAGAACATTAGAACCTTTGTATAATCCGAATATTAATTGACTTTGTCAACACTAGTGAAAAATTTGGTTTAGGGTTTAGGGTTTGATGTGCTCCTATTTTGGTGTAGCATATGGTAAGCATTCTATATAAAAAAACTATAGGAGGCTCTAATTTTGCAATATATCCATCTCATTGTGGATTATAAAGAGGTGTTATTATTCTATATTGAGACTTTTATATATTCACTTTGCGAATGTAGATTTATTATACTTGTCAACTGGCTGTCCTAACAATATGTTGAACTTGAACTGACAGTTTATTGGGGCTATAATGGGTGCAAGAGATCTAAATGTACAGACAGAACATGGGCATCTTGGCATGCCGAGTAATATCTGCTGTGTTGTTGTTGAGTACCTTGCTGGTGGTGCACTGAAAAATTTCTTGATAAAAAATAGGAGAAGGAAACTAGCCTTTAAAGTTGTGGTCCAACTAGCTCTTGACCTTGCCAGGGGGTAAGTAATTGTTTGGTTTTGTTCTTCTTGATCGTTTTCTGCAAAGTTCTTCTATTATGTCCCTTCCGTTTGGGAAGATCTCATTGCTGCCTTTACGTTTGAATAGATTAAGCTATCTTCACTCGGAGAAGATAGTGCATCGTGACGTGAAGACTGAAAATATGCTTCTTGACAAAACAAGAACCGTGAAAATTGCTGATTTTGGGGTTGCTCGAGTCGAGGCTTCAAACCCTAGTGACATGACGGGTGAAACGGGCACACTTGGTTACATGGCACCTGAGGTATTAACCATCTGGAAATATTACCCTATTTATTAGACCAAAGTATCAAATATGTCTTAAGTTGGGCCGTGTTGCATTTCTTTGTTTCGCCTTTGGAGCAATGGATAGTACTACCTCCGTCTGATATTAGTTTTCGTTGAAATGGATGTATCTAAATGTATTTTAATGCTAGATACATCTGTTTGAGCAACCACTAATATGGGACAGAGGGAGCGTGATGGTGGCATCACGTTGGCTTATAAATGCCGGCATCTATCTATGTGCAGGTCCTGAATGGTCATCCTTACAACAGGAAATGCGATGTTTATAGTTTTGGAATCTGCTTATGGGAGATATACTGCTGCGACATGCCATATCCTGACCTCAGCTTCTCAGAAGTAACTTCTGCCGTTGTCCGCCAGGTAAAAAATGTTTCCTTTCCTTGTGGCGTTGCTAGGCTCTTGTTTCTGACGTCTGAAGTCTGAACCACCGAAAACATGCATATATTACACTCCTTGTGGAGTATAACATAATAATACAAAAAAGCATCGCTGGTGTGCAGAACCTGAGGCCGGAGATACCCCGGTGCTGTCCGAGCGCCTTGGCCAACGTGATGAAGCGGTGCTGGGACGCGAACCCCGACAAGCGGCCCGAGATGGCCGAGGTGGTGGCCATGATAGAGGCCATCGACACGTCCAAGGGCGGCGGCATGATCCCGATAGACCAGTCGCAGGGGTGCTTCGCCTGCTTCCGTCAGTACCGAGGCCCCTGACGGTCTGGTCTGACGGCGTCGCCTGGTGATCTAGAATCTTAGTGTAATTCTCCTTAACTAATCACGTCGGTTATGGCTAATGTAGGGAATGCCCGCTTCGTCTCATCATTGTATGTATGCCTCGTGCGAACCCTAATGCCTGGCATGCCCTAGGATCAAGCTCGGAGTTTAGTTGAGCCTGACAGGGGGCAGATCACAGGTGGTCTTACAGTCTCGTGGTCTGAAGCGGACACACTGTACTATTGCAGTTTATATGTGTTTACTTGCAGAATGTGAATAAAGAACATATTTCCCGTTTGGAATGCAACTTGTTTTACCAACCGAGCATACCTCAGATGAGCTCTCGGCTCCTTCGAAGTGTTCATGTAAACGTCTGTGTTGTATTGAGCGTGTCTGGTAACATGCACCGATTTTTGCCCCCTAACATATGTGTTTGTCTACATCCTTCCCAGCCTGGCTGCGAAGAAACACATGCACGGTGGTGTTTGGTTGCAGACTTGTTCTAGCAGATGCAAAGTATGTGGTGTTTGGTTACATGCAATACATGTTTGGTTATATAGATAAAATAGGCATAGCATAAACTCATAAGCCGGAGTCTTAAACACACAGTTAAACGATAAAATGGTCACGGCAAAGTCTGAAACATCCTATGCAAAAGTCTTAGGTGCAGAGATAATATTTTAGGCATCCATGGTAAAGGCCTCCTCGTGCTTCTTGCACTTGGTCATCACCTTGACATCGTCGTCGTTGAAGACGATCATCTTCAAGGTGTTGGGAGTCGCCAGCTTGATGGTGACGAGGTACCCGGTCTTGATCTGGTGAACAGTGGTGAAGGGGGGCCTACCCTTATCAAACACGAGCCTGCCATTGATCATATAGACCGTCACTCTTCAGGCGTAGCCGGTGTTTGTCATCAGCTTGAATTCCTCTGGGACAAGGATGAAGTGATTGGTGAACTCAAGTGACATTGGCAGGTACTCCAGTTTTGATGCAAGGATGACATTGCAAAAGTGGGTTGGGCTGGCGTCCTCATAGAAATGGTCGTAGTTCTTCGGCCGCTTGGGGGCGCCGCCGAGCTCCACCACCGCGTTGCCCTTCTTGTCGGCCACAACCATCTCCTTGCACTTGGAGTTCTTCAGAATAGCCAGGTCGATCAACATTATGAACATGATGAATGAAGGTCAACGGAGGGACAGAATGCATATGAGCAAAATCGTTGAAAGTATGCGGATTCTTTTTACCACAATTACCATAGCTACTGATCAAAGATCGACATTCATTCATTCCACCCACCTACCTCAAAAGCCCCTATTTATTCACCACCGCACTCCACTACCTCTTCCAACCATACCTTTCTCCGTGTGTGTGTGTCTTCTACCGTCTCCTCTTCCATTACTCTCTCTCTCTCTCTCTGTGTGTGTGCGCGCGCGCGCGTGTGTCACTATCGCTCCACCCATGAACCCATCCCCACCTTTCTCTAACGGCATTGGATGGAGGGCATTCTCCCTTGGGTGCTCGCTCGATGACCACACCAAGTTCGCAAAGACCATGGAGGTGTGTTCTCAGTTTAAGAGCATTGACGAGATGCATAAAGAGGCAGACGTTATGTTGTTGAAGGCGATGAAAATGAAGTTAAAGAGGTTGTATCCTAACCCAGCCAAAGGCGCTATATCAATGGACATACTGTGGTGGGCGATGGATGAAGTCGAGTCGGCCGATCCAGGTCAGCCTGATGGGCCAAGTACAGGCTTTGTCAAGGCTTCTCATGACCAATTGGACGTCACGGTGGCGCCGACCACCATCGTTCTGGAGGACGACGAGGAGGAGGAGATGATGGATGCTGCCAATGACGAACCGACTGAGCCTCGGGACGCTGACAATGCCAAAATGGTGGAGACGGCTGTCACAGCGCCTGAGCCAGACGACTGTACCCTGCCCTTGGAGGTCAACGATTACAAACCTCAAGGCTATCGCCACTCCCAGCTCCTTCAGGCCCACTCCAGCTAGGATTCAGTGCTTGTTGGGATGGATATCAATGGATGTAAAGCTTGATTTACGCTCCCCTAGTAAAAATCTTACTCAATCCCGTTCGAACCGCTCAAATCCCTAATCGGGTATGCCTAAATCAAGTGCCAAATCGAACCCAAGAGGTAGATTGGATGCCTAGTGTGCGATGCGTAAATCGAATGCGGACATGATAAATTGACTTCATCCGAAATAGAGGGCTTACCGTCATTGATGAACGCCTGCAGGTGTAGTGATGAGGCCGATGCTTACCATCTAGATCTTCGCTCCGATGCTCGCCCTCCAGATCTCGTGCTCGATGTTGTTGATGTGAGAGTGGAGAGGGGGGAGAGTGAGCGGTGAGAAAAGGATGAGGGGAGTTACGGCAGCATTTCGGGAAGTAACACGGCGTCTTAAGTGTAGCTCCCCGTGTGCAATCTCCAATGCCCACATGCTTGAGAGCAACTCCAATGGGGCGACCCATTTCGTCCGCGGCCGTCCGTTTGGGTCGGCGCGGACAAACAAGCCGGCCCAACGCGCCGACCCAAACGGACGTGCATCCGCTTTCGTCCGCCTGCCGACCCATTTTTGAGCCTGATTTGCGTCAGCGCGGACACAAGACGGACGCGGGCGCTCGCCCTCTTTCCTCACCGGGCCCGCTGGTCGGTGGCACATTGGATTCACACTCTCGCCCGCCTGCTACGTCGCCGACGCTGCCGGCCATTTTTTCAGATAAAAATGGATACATAGATAGTTCTAGCGTACACAGATAAAAGAAAAGACCACTACTCGTCGCTTTCTGACTCCGAATCGGTAATGTCCTCCTCCGACGTCTGAATGTAGGCGTTAGCATACGCCTCGTCTTCAAAGTCCCAACCCGCCGTTTCTCATAGCTCCAGTTTCAATTGAGTTGCCTGCTTCTGCGAACGCTTGTCTTCCCGATAGACGGCTCGCTCCCTCCTCCTCGCGTCCCTCTCCAACCTCCTTTGCTTGTAGAACTGGCACTCGTCGACGATGTCCTGCGGGAAGCCTCCGCGCCACACCACCAAGGCTTCCACGTCCTTCTCCGCGATGGCAAGGCGACGTTGCCGCCTCCGGTGGACACGACGATCCTCGTCGGTGAAAAGCCGCGGGAGAGGCGCCAGATCCTGCGGCCGCTGGCTCGACACGTTGGGAAAATTCATATCCCAACGAGGCCTCAGGAGGCGCCACGCCGCCTGATACGTCCATTTTGCATCATGCTTTTATATCGATATTTATTGCATTATGGTCTATTATTACACATTATGTCACAATATTTACGCCTATTCTCTCTTATTTTACAAGGTTTACATAAAGAGGGAGAATGCCAGCAGCTGAGATTCTGGGCTGGAAAAGGAGCAAATATTAGAGACCTATTCTGCACAGCTCCCAAAATCCTGAAACTTCACGGAAGACGTTTTCAGAATATATAAAAAATACTCAGCGGAAGAAGTTCACCAGGGGGGGCACACCCTGCCCACGAGGGTGGGGGGGCGCCCTACCCCCCTGGGCGCGCCCCCTACATCGTGCCCCCCCTGGTGGCCCTCCGATGACCATCTTCTGCTATATCAAGTCTTTCAATGGGAAAAAATAATAAGCCATCTTTTCGGACAAAACTCCGCCGCCACGAGACGGAACCTTGGCGGAACCAATCTAGGGCTCT
This sequence comes from Triticum monococcum, assembly GCA_034509565.1. Classification (NCBI taxonomy): domain Eukaryota; kingdom Viridiplantae; phylum Streptophyta; class Magnoliopsida; order Poales; family Poaceae; genus Triticum; species Triticum monococcum. The sequence continues at coordinate 487,043,571 of CM067843.1, forward strand.
GGCGGAGCTGTTCTGCCGGAGAAACTTCCCTCCGGGAGGGGGAAATCATCACCATCGTCATCACCAATGCTCCTCTCATCGGGAGAGGGCAATCTCCATCAACATCTTCACCAGCACCATCTCCTCTCAAAACCCTAGTTCATCTCTTGTATCCAATTCTTGTCTCAAGTCCGGGATTGGTACCTGTGGGTTGCTAGTAGTGTTAATTACTCCTTGTAGTTGATGCTAGTTGGTTTAATTAGTGGAAGATCATATGTTCAGATCCTATATGCATATTAATACCCCTCTGATTATGAACATGAATATGCTTTGTGAGTAGTTACGTTTGTTCCTGAGGACATGGGAGAAGTCTTGCTATTAGTAGTCATGTGAATTTGGTCTTCGTTCGATATTTTGATAAGATGTATGTTGTCATCCCTCTAGTGGTGTCATGTGAACGTCGACTACATGACACTTCACCATTATTTGGGCCTAGAGGAAGGCATTGGGGAGTAATAAGTAGATGATGGGTTGCTAGAGTGACAGAAGCTTAAGCCCTAGTTTATGCGTTGCTTCGTAAGGGGCTGATTTGGATCCATATGTTTCATGCTATGGTTAGGTTTACCTTAATACTTTTGTTGTAGTTGCGGATGCTTGCAATAGAGGTTAATCATGAGTGAGATGCTTGTCCAAGTAAGGACAGTACCCAAGCACCGGTCCACCCACATATCAGATTATCAAAATACCGAACGCGAATCTTATGAACGTGATGAAAACTAGCTTGACGATATTCCCATGTGTCCTTGGGAGCGCTTTTCTCTATATAAGAGTCTGTCCAGGCTTGTCCTTTGTTACAAAAAGGATTGGGCCAACTTGCTGTACTTTATTTACTTTTGTTACTTGTTGCTCATTACAATCTACCTTACCATAAAACTATTTGTTACCACTTATTTCAGTACTTGCAGAGAATACCTTACTGGAAACCGATTATCATTTTCTTCTACTCCTTGTTTGTTGGGGAACGTAGTAATTTCAAAAAAATTCCTACGCACACGCAAGATCATGGTGATGCATAGCAACAAGAGGGGAGAGTGTTGTCTACGTACCCTCGTAGACCGTAAGCGGAAGCGTTATATCTTCGCGGTTGATGTAGTCGAACGTCTTCACGATCCGACCGATCCAAGTACCGAAAGCACGGCACCTCCGAATTCTGCACACGTACGGCTCGGTGACGTCCTCGCCTTCTCGATCCAGCAAGAGGGGCGAAGTAGTAGATGAGTTCCGGCAGCACGACGGCGTGGTGACGGTGTTGGTGAAGAACAATCTCCGCAGGGCTTCGCCTAAGCACTACGAAAACTATGACGAAGGATAAACTAGAGGGAGCAGGGTTGCCGGCACACGGCTTGGTGTTTCTTGATGTGTCTTTGGTGCTAGCCCTGCCACTCTATTTATATGTTGAGCCCTGGGGTCGAAACTTGGAGCAAAAGCCTCCTCAAAGTCGGTTTTGCCCGAAAGGCAAGAGTCCCACTCGGACTCCAGGACCAAACGCCACAAACCTTGGCGTCTGGCCCAGACGCCATGGGCCTCGGCGTCTGGCCCAGGGCCAGACGCCAGGGTCTCCGGCGTTTGGCCCCCTGGCCTCCGCAAAACTCCTTTTGCACCGACTTATAGCCCTGTGGGCTTGACCCCTTGGCCTAACCATGTCATCCAATATATGAATCTTTACCTCCGGACCATTCCGGAGCTCCTCGTCATGTCTGTGATCTCATCCGGGACTCCGAACAACATTCGGTCACCAACATACATAACTCATAGTACTATATCGTCAACGAACGTTAAGCGTGCGGACCCTACGGGTTCGAGAACTATGTAGACATGACCGAGACACCTCTCTTGTCAATAACCAATAGCGAGACCTGGATGCCCATATTGGCTCCTACATATTCTACGAAGATCTTTATCGGTCAGACCGCATAACAACATACGTTGTTCCCTTTGTCATCGGCATGTTACTTGCCCGAGATTCGATCGTCGGTATCCAATACCTAGTTCAATCTCGTTACCGGCAAGTCTCTTTACTCGTTCCGTAATACATCATCTTGCAACTAACTCATTAGTTGTAATGCTTGCAAGGCTTATGTGATGTGCGTTACCGAAAGGGCCCAGAGATACCTCTCCGACAATCGGAGTGACAAATCCTAATCTCGAAATACGTCAACCCAACATCTACCTTTGGAGACACCTGTAATGCTCCTTTATAATCACCCAGTTACGTTGTGACGTTTGGTAGCACCCAAAGTGTTCCTTCGGCAAACGGGAGTTGCATAATCTCATAGTCATAGGAACATGTATAAGTCATGAAGAAAGCAATAGCAACATACTAAACGATCGGGTGCTAAGCTAATGGAATGGGTCATGTCAATCAGATCATTCAACCAATGATGTGACCTTGTTAATCAAATAACAAGACCTTGTTCATGGTTAGGAAACATAACCATCTTTGATTAACGAGCTAGTCAAGTAGAGGCATATTAGTGACACTAAGTTTGTCTATGTATTCACACCTGTATTATGTTTCCGGTTAATACAATTCTAGCATGAATAATAAACATTTATCATGATATAAGGAAATAAATAATAACTTTATTATTGCCTCTAGGGCATATTTCCTTCAGTCTCCCACTTGCACTAGAGTCAATAATCTAGTTCACATCGTCATGTGATTTAACAGCAATAGTTCACATCACCATGTGATTAACACCCATAGTTCACATCGCCATGTGACCAACACTCAAAGGGTTTACTAGAGTCAGTAATCTAGTTCACATATCTATGTGATTAACATCCAAAGAGTACTAAGGTGTGATCATTTTTTGCTTGTGAGATAACTTTAGTCAACGGGTCTGTCACATTCAGATCCGTAAGTATTTTGCAAGTTCTATGTCTACAATGCTCTACACGGAGCTACTCTAGCTAATTGCTCCCACTTTCAATATGTATCCAGATTGAGACTTTAGATTCATCTGGATCAGTGTCAAAAATTTGCATCGACGTAACCCTTTACGACGAACCTTTTTGTCACGTCCATAATCGAGAAACATATCCTTATTTCACTAAGGATAATTCTGACTGCTGTCCAGTGATCTACTCCTAGATCACTATTGTACTCCCTTGCCAAATCAATGCAGGGTATACAATAGATCTGGTATACAGCATGACATGCTTTATAGAACCTATGGCCAAGGCATAGGGAATGACTTTCATTCTCTTTCTATCTTCTGCCGTGGTCGGGCTTTGAGTCTTACTCAACTTCACACCTTATAATACAGGCAAGAACTCTTTCTTTGACTGCTCCATTTTGAACTACTTCAAAATCTTGTCAAGGTATGTACTCATTGAAAAAACTTATCAAGCGTCTTGATCTATCTCTATAGATCTTGAAGCTCAATATGTAAGCAGCTTCACCGAAGTCTTTCTTTAAAAAACTCCTTTCAAACACTCCTTTATACTTTACAGAATAATTCTACATTATTTCCGATCAACAATATGTCATTCACATATACTTTATCAGAAATGCTACAGAGCTCCCGCTCACTTTCTTGTAAATACAGGCTTCTTCAAAAGTCTGTATAAAGCCAAATGCTTTGATCACACTATCAAAGCGTTTATTCCAACTCCGAGATGCTTGCACCAGTCCATAAATGGATCGCTAGAGTTTGCACACTTTGTTAGCTCCCTTTAGATTGACAAAACCTTCCGGTTGCATCATATACAACTCTTCTTCCAGAAATCCATTCAGGAATACAGTTTTGACATCCATCTGCCAAATTTCATAATCATAAAATGCGGCAATTGCTAACATGATTCTGACAGACTTAAGCATCGCTACGGGTGAGAAGGTCTCATCGTAGTCAACCCCTTGAACTTGTCGAAAACCTTTTGCGACAAGTCGAGCTTTATAGACAGTAACATTACCGTCAGTCTTTTTCTTGAAGATCCATTTATTCTCAATTGCTTGCCGATCATCGGGCAAGTCAACCAAAGTCCATACTTTGTTCTCATACATGGATCCCATCTCAGATTTCATGGCTTCAAGCCACTTTGCGGAATCTGGGCTCACCATCACTTCTTCATAGTTCGTAGGTTCATCATGATCTAGCAGCATGACTTCCAGGACTGGATTACCGTACCACTCTGGCGCGGATCTTGCTCTGGTTGATCTACGAGGTTCAGTAGTATCTTGTTCTGAAGTTTCATGATCATTATCATTAACTTCCTCACTTATTGGTGTAGGTGTCGCAGAAACAGTTTTCTGTGATGTACTACTTTCTAATAAGGGAGCGGGTACAGTTACCTCGTCAAGTTCTACTTTCCTCCTACTCACTTCTTTCGAGAGAAACTCCTTCTCTAGAAAGTATCCATTATAAGCAACGAATGTCTTGCCTTAGGATCTGTGATAGAAGGTGTACCCAACAGTCTCCTTTTGGGTATCCTATGAAGACATATTTCTCCGATTTGGTTTTGAGCTTATCAGGATGAAACTTTTTCACATAAGCATCACAACCCAAACTTTAAGAAACGACTACTTTGGTTTCTTGCTAAACTATAGTTCAGATTGTGTCGTCTCAACGGACTTAGATGGTGCCCCTTTTTAACGTGAATGCAGCTGTCTCTAATGCATAACCCCAAAAGGATAGTGGTAGATCGGTAAGAGACATCATAGATCGCACTATATCTAATAAAGTACGGTTATGACGTTCGGACACACCATTACACTATGGTGTTCCATGTGGCGTGAGTAGTGAAACTATTTCACATTGTTTTTAACTGAAGGCCAAACTCGTAACTCAAATACCTTTCTCTACGATCAGATCATAGAAACTTTTTTTTCTTGTTACGATGATTTTTCACTTCACTCTGAAATTCTTTGAACTTTTCAAATGTTTTCAGACTTATGTTTCATCAAGTAGATATACTCATATCTGCTCAAATCATCTGTGAAGATCAGAAAATAATGATACCTGTCGTGAGCCTCAATATTCATCGGACCACATACATCAGTATGTATGATTTCCAACAAATCTGTTGCTCGCTCCATTGTTCCGAAGAACAGAGTCTTAGTCATGTTGCCCATGAGGCATGGTTCGCAAGCATCAACTGATTCATAATCAAGTGATTCCAAAAGCCCATCAGCATGGAGTTTCTTCATGCGCTTTACACCAATATGACCTAAACAGCAGTGCTACAAATAAGTTGCACTATCATTATTAACTTTGCATCTTTTGGTTTCAATATTATGATTATGTGTATCACTACGATCGAGATCCAACAAACTATTTTCATTGGGTGTGTAACCATATAAGGTTTTATTCATGTAAACAGAACAACAATTTATTCTCTTACTTAAATGAATAATCGTATTACAATAAACATGATCAAATCATATTCATGCTCAACGCAAACACCAAATAACACTTATTTAGGTTCAACACTAATCCCGAAATTATGGGGAGTGTGCGATGATGATCATATCAATCTTGGAACCACTTCCAACACACATCGTCACTTCACCCTTAACTAGTCTCTGTTTATTCTGCAACTCCCGTTTCGAGTTACCAATCTTAACAACTGAACTAGTATCAAATACTGAGGGTTTGCTATAAACACTAGTAAAGTACACATCAATAACATGTATATCAAATATACTTATGTTCTGTAACGCCCCGGACACACCCGCCGGTGGTCGTTACTCCTGGCGGGATCTAGACTGGCCCCACAGATCAATACTAGTCTTTTCTGCGCACTTTGTCCTCACTCGTGCGCACCCGGGAGCAACTTCCCGGTCGGTCACCCATCCTAACACTACTCCAAGCTGGGCACGCTTAACTTTGGAGTTCTGTCCGAATGAGCTCCCGGAAAAGAAGGAATTCCTTATTAATATGAGTAGTCTACCATCCCTAATAAGCCAGGCTATCACATACACCCCCACTCAGAGGAACCGACGTCCTCGTCGGGCCACAGGAACGTTCCCTCTTGGCACAAACGTCTGTGCTTCCAGTCCGGTACATGTGCCATGCCGGGTGCCACGACGGGTCACAAACGTCATGAACAACATGACCACGCACCTGTCTGCAACCATCCGTGTAACCGCGAGGGTCGGCTCTGATACCAACTTGTAACGCCCCGGACACACCCGCCGGTGGTCGTTACTCCTGGCGGGATCTAGACTGGCCCCACAGATCAATACTAGTCTTTTCTGCGCACTTTGTCCTCACTCGTGCGCACCCGGGAGCAACTTCCCGATCGGTCACCCATCCTAACACTACTCCAAGCTGAGCACGCTTAACTTTGGAGTTCTGTCCGAATGGGCTCCCGGAAAAAAAGGAATTCCTTATTAATATGAGTAGTCTACCATCCCTAATAAGCCAGGCTATCACATGTTCACTTTGCCATCCTTCTTATCCGCCAATCACTTGGGGTAGTTCCGCTTTCAGTGACCAGTCCCTTTGCAGTAGAAACACTCAGTCTCAGGCTTAGGTCCAGACTTGGGCTTCTTCACTTGAGCAGCAACTTGCTTGCTGTTCCTTTTGAAGTTCCCCTTCTTCCCTTTGCCCTTTTCTTGAAACTAGTGGTCTTGTCTACCATCAACACTTGATGTTTTTCTTGATTTCTACCTTCATCGATTTCATCATCATGAAAAGCTCGGGAGTCGTTTTCGTCATCCCTTGCATACTATAGTTCATCACGAAGTTCTACTAACTTGGTCATGGTGACTAGAGAATTCTGTCAATCACTATCTTATCTGGAAGATTAACTCCCACTTGATTCAAGCGATTGTAGTACCCAGACAATCTGAGCACATGCTCACTAGTTGAGCGATTCTCCTCCATCTTTTAGCTATAGAACTTGTTGGAGACTTCATATCTCTCAACTCGGGTATTTGCTTGAAATATTATCTTCAACTCCTGGAACATCTCATATGGTCCATGACGTTCAAAACGTCTTTGAAGTCCCGATTCTAAGCCATTAAGCATGGTGCACTAAACTATCAAGCAGTCATCATATTGAGCTAGCCAAACGTTCATAATGTCTGCATCTGCTCCTGCAATAGGTCTGTCACCTAGCGGTGCATCAAGAACATAATTCTTCTGTGCAACAATGAGGATAATCCTCAGATCACGGATCCAATCCGCATCATTGCTACTAACATCTTTCAATACAATTTTCTCTAGGAACATATCAAAGTAAACACAGAGAAGCAACAACGCGAGCTATTGATCTACAACATGATTTATAAAATACTACCAGGACTAAGTTCATGATAAATTTAAGTTTAATTAATCATATTACTTAAGAACTCCCACTTAGATAGACATCCCTCTAATCCTCTAAGTGATCACGTGATCCAAATCAACTAAACCATGTCCGATTATCACGTGAGATGGAGTAGTTTCAATGGTGAACATCACTATGTTGATCATATCTACTATATGATTCACGCTCGACCTTTCGGTCTCCGTGTTTCGAGGCCATATCTGTATATGCTTGGCTCGTCAAGTATAACCTGAGTATTCCGCGTGTGCAACTGTTTTGCACCCGTTGTATTTGAACGTAGAGCCTATCACACCCGATCATCACGTGGTGTCTCAGCACGAAGAACTTTTGCAACGGTGCATACTCAGGGAGAACACTTCTTGATAATTAGTGAGAGATCATCTTATAATGCTACCGTCAATCAAAGCAAGATAAGATGCATAAAAGATAAACATCACATGCAATCAATATAAGTGATATGATATGGCCATCATCATCTTGTGCTTGTGATCTCCATCTCCGAAGTACTGTCATCATCTATATTGTCACCGACATGACACCATGATCTCCATCATCTTGATCTATATCAATGTGTCATCACGTGGTCGTCTCGCCAACACTTGCTCTTGCAACTATTGCTATCGCATAGCGATAAAGTAAAGCAATTATTGGGCGCTTGCATCTTATGCAATAGACAGACAACCATAAGGCTTTTGCCAGTTGCCGATAACTTCAACAAAACATGATCATCTTATACAACAACTTATAACTCATCACGTTTTGACCATATCACATCACAACATGCCCTGCAAAAACAAGTTAGACGTCCTCTACTTTATTGTTGCAAATTTTACGTGGCTGCTACGGGCTTAAGCAAGAACTCATCTCACCTATGCATCAAAACCACAACGATAGTTTGTCAAATAGACTCCGTTTTAACCTTCGCAAGGACCGGGCATAGCCACACTCGGTTCAACTAAAGTTGGAGAAACAGTCACCCGCAAGTCACCCATGTGCAAAGCACGTCGGGGAAACCGGTCTCGCGTAAGCGTACGCGTAATGTCGGTCCGGGCCGCTTCATCCAACAATACCACCGAACCAAAGTACGACATGCTGGTAGGCAGTATGACTTATATCGCCCACAACTCACTTGTGTTCTACTCGTGCATATAACATCAAACCATAAAACCTAGGCTCTGATACCACTGTTGGGGAACGTAGTAATTTCAAAAAAATTCCTACGCACACGCAAGATCATGGTGATGCATAGCAACGAGAGGGGAGAGTGTTGTCTACGTACCCTCGTAGACCGTAAGCGGAAGCGTTATATCAACGCGGTTGATGTAGTCGAGCATCTTCACGATCCGACCGATCCAAGTACCGAAAGCACGGCACCTCCGAGTTCTGCACATGTACGGCTCGGTGACGTCCTCGCCTTCTCGATCCAGCAAGAGGGGCGAAGTAGTAGATGAGTTCCGGCAGCACGACGGCGTGGTGACGGTGTTGGTGAAGAACAATCTCCGCAGGGCTTCGCCTAAGCACTACGAAAACTATGACGGAGGATAAACTAGAGGGAACATGGTTGCCGGCACACGGCTTGGTGTTTCTTGATGTGTCTTTGGTGCTAGCCCTGCCCCTCTATTTATATGTTGAGCCCTGGGGTCGAAACTTGGAGGAAAAGCCTCCTCAAAGTCGGTTTTGCCCGAAAGGCAAGAGTCCCACTCGGACTCCAGGACCAAACGCCACAAACCTTGGCGTCTGGCCCAGACGCCATGGGCCTCGGCGTCTGGCCCAGGGCCAGACGCCAGGGTCTCCGGCGTTTGGCCCCCTGGCCTCCGCAAAACTCCTTTTGCACCGACTTATAGCCCTGTGGGCTTGACCCCTTGGCCTAACCATGTCATCCAATATATGAATCTTTACCTCCGGACCATTCCGGAGCTCCTCGTCATGTCCATGATCTCATCCGGGACTCCGAACAATATTCGGTCACCAACATACATAACTCATAGTACTATATCGTCAACGAACGTTAGCGTGCGGACCCTATGGGTTCGAGAACTATGTAGACATGACCGAGACACCTCTCTTGTCAATAACCAATAGCGGGACCTGGATGCCCATATTGGCTCCTACATATTCTACGAAGATCTTTATCGGTCAGACCGCATAACAACATACGTTGTTCCCTTTGTCATCGGCATGTTACTTGCCCGAGATTCGATCGTCGGTATCCAATACCTAGTTCAATCTCGTTACCGGCAAGTCTCTTTACTCGTTCCGTAATACATCATCTTGCAACTAACTCATTAGTTGTAATGCTTGCAAGGCTTATGTGATGTGCATTACCGAGAGGGCCCAGAGATACCTCTCCGACAATCGGAGTGACAAATCCTAATCTCGAAATACGCCAACCCAACATCTACCTTTGGAGACACCTGTAATGCTCCTTTATAATCACCCAGTTACGTTGTGACGTTTGGTAGCACCCAAAGTGTTCCTTCGGCAAACGGGAGTTGCATAATCTCATAGTCATAGGAACATGTATAAGTCATGAAGAAAGCAATAGCAACATACTAAACGATCGGGTGCTAAGCTAATGGAATGGGTCATGCCAATCAGATCATTCAACCAATGATGTGACCTCGTTAATCAAATAACAAGACCTTGTTCATGGTTAGGAAACATAACCATCTTTGATTAACGAGCTAGTCAAGTAGAGGCATACTAGTGACACTAAGTTTGTCTATGTATTCACACATGTATTATGTTTCCGGTTAATACAATTCTAGCATGAATAATAAACATTTATCATGATATAAGGAAATAAATAATAACTTTATTATTGCCTCTAGGGCATATTTCCTTCATTGTTGGGTTCGACACTCTTACTTATCGAAAGGACAACGATAGATCCCCTATACTTGTGGGTCATCACCGTCGCGTCGTGCGCGCGGGCCGCCTCATCCGCGGTGTCGAAGGTGCTGAGGATGAGACGTTTCTCGCGAAACCAGATCTCGAAGGAGAAGGCGCCGGAGCGGCGCTTGCGGACTCTGCGAAAATCCGAAGCGCCCAGGCGACGGATCGACATGGTGGTGCAGAGGCGGCGAGAGTGGGCGGCGGACAGAGTGTGGAGGGATCGCCTTCTTTATAACGAGAGCCGGCCACGGCGCGCGCGAACCTTTCCCGCGCGTTGGAACGCCAAAACCAGCGCGCGCTAGGCCGCTTTTCCCCGTGCGCGAACCTTTCCCGCGCGCTGGAGCGCCAAAACCAGGGCAACGACATGATTTAAAACACACGCGGTCATAAAATGAGTCAGCCCGTTGGGCGCACTGCCGACCCAAAATTAAAAGAGGACGGATGGCGGGCGAGCGACCGACCCGAACGGACAAAAAGCGGACAAAAACGCCGTCTGTTTGAGTCGGCCCGTTGAAGTTGCTCTGAGTTGCATCGCTCGAGCCTGGGAGCAGGGGCGGGCCCAGCTCAAGTCAAGGGTATTCAACTGAATACCCATTATTTTGGGCAAAATACTAGGTATATATACTATATATATTGTTCTGTATATAAGGAAAAATGAAATGGGAACACGTCCACCACAAGTCCACTACTAGCCAGTTGGCCCAGTAGCCCAACATCTATTTCCCTCGACACCACGAGTCCACGACTTGGTCGGTTGGTCCAGTAGCATCGCATGTACGCACACGTCCATCATCGCCCCAAAAAAACCTTCATCGATCGATCAGAGACATGTATGAATGGAATGGGCACCTGTTCTAAAAAAATGATGAATGGGCACTTGCCTCTCTTCCCCTGACCCACGCATCGACCGTTTCGTTCCCACACGAGCCGCCACTCTGCCGCCGGCTGGCCAGAGCTGTTGCCGTCGCCTCACCTGATCGAAGATCGCGCGTCGGCACAGCGCACCACCGCGATGAATCCATCCCTCGCTTCCTACCTTTCTTCCCTTCTGAACTCCTGGTCCTTCAAGCCGACAGCGGGCAGCAGGCTGAATCAATTCAACTGCCAGAACCACAGATTGATCTATTGAAGGTATAATTGCTAATTAGAAGTACCAATCCTTCGACTTCTGAAAGTAGGATCTCTCCCCTCATGCTGATTCAAACTGAATTTCGTCTATAAGTGCAGAGTACCGACACACGTTTGTTCTCGCTGTCCAGCAGGCCGCTGCATTGCTGAAGTATAGAGTGAGGGCTTTTGGCGGGCGACCTCCATAGAGGTGGATATTTTAAAAAATACAATAATTACATTTTAGAGTTTCAAAAAATTCTGAAAAAAATTATGCACATTCATATGGATGTATTCTACATGTGTATAAAATCTCACAACGAAATACAGTATGGTGAAAGCTACACAAAAAAAGAAAATCGTGCATTTCTAATAGTGAACAGTGGTTGCACTGTTCATCAGTTTGAAAACCACGATTTGTCTTTTTTGTGTAGCTCTCATCATAATGTATTTCATCTTCAAAATTTACACACATGTAGAATACATCCATGTTAACATGTATGCTTTTTTTCAGAATTTTTTAAAACTTTAAAATATGTTTTTCAATTTTTTTAAAATACCCACCTCCATGGAGGTTGACCGCCGTTGGCATTTTGCGAGGGTTTGAGCTCCTATAAGTTAGTCCGACCACTTGTCTTTTATTTAATTACAGTGAAATTAGAGACTTGTTTGTGGTCAATTATGAATGTTTGACATGAGAATTTGCTATTTTTCATTTGAGTTTGTAATGTGAGAACTTTTACAAATTTTGAATTTGTTACAAGGATCATTATGTATAACGATTAGTACTCTGAAACTTGAACAATTTTACTTTTCAGGTGTAAAACATGAAGAGGAAGAACACGGATGAGGATCAGGACATCACCACTCATTTTAAAAGCATCAAGGATCGCAAAGTTATCGTGTAATGAGGTTTCTTATCATTTCTATTTCTATCCTCTACAGATCTTAGATTTCCTCATGATATGTTTAATTTTTTTTACTTAGATATGTTGAACAATACCAAAGTTATGATCAATTTTCATGAATATAATATATTATGTGATATCTTGTATATATTTTAGAACTAGTACAATATACTGCTACAATCGATTATACGCGTCAAGATGAAGGCTATAGGCTTCCAAAAAAATTGAAATTTTGAATACACAATCTTGAATTCCTGGGCCCGCCCCTGCCTGGGAGAAACGACCGATTCAAGCGTTTCGAGATTTAATCAAACGAATCACAACCGCTTGAACGTAATGCAGGCTACCATATGTTTCTGAAATCAAAATCAGAAGAATGAAAAAAACGCAACTTGCCTTTTCCAATTCTGCACAGCTGCGGTGGATCTTTTGCGATGCAACCGAGCCAAATGCCTCGAGGCGCCACGGGTAGGTACGAGTGACAACACGGACGGCTGGATGATGACGAGGGGCAAGGTTGGTTCGAGAGCGTGGGCGTCCGATTCGACTCGACGTCTGCCGTCTGCCCCGTTCCACAGAAGCAGGAGGGCGCGAGCAAAGGACGGCACAAGAGGAGAAGGAAAGCAAAGCAGCCGCCGCCTGCCGATTCCTCCGCCTTTTCCACTGATCCCCTCCAACCCGGCGACCGCGCTCCCTCCGATGGCCGTTAGCTCGCGGCTACCCGCCCCTCCCGCGCGGGGCCTCCTCCGCCGCTCGCCGCCGCGTATCCTCCCTTCGAGACGCCTCGCTTGTGGCACCCGCGCTGTCTCCGGGAGCCCTGGGCCAGGCGGATCGCCCCTCCCCAGGCGGCCGCCGGCGCCGCTGGACGCCGCGGCAGTCGCACCGCCCTCGCCGGCGTCCTCCGCGGCGTCCTCCGCCGCCTCGGCCATCGATTTCCTCACTCTCTGCCATAGCCTCAAGGTAAATCACGTGATGCTTGCTCCTTCCTTTGCTGGCCTTACGTGGTGTGCCATCAGACTAGTGATACTCCTAGGTCCTGGCAAAACAGTAAATAATTTTGATATAGCTTCGCTAACTTGTGCTAAATACCGGCGAGCACACAAAAACTATACTTGATCCGAGCAGGGCTTCGTATGTGCAAGTTTTGAAACGATCATTTCGTATGATGAGATTGGTGATTCATGACGTCTCACCATGGCTGCCCAGCTCACATGTCTAAGTATATGATGTGTAGTGCATGAACATGGACTCCGTTTTCAGTTCATGCCTTCATGCCCCCATGCTTATGATGCGAGATTCTCCAGCAGATCACCTATCCACTACATAAAAACTCTCAATAGTTGATTATTTCTTCCTCCAACAGATCCTCTATATGGCTGCCAATGCCTAAAAAATTTAGGCGGCCAACTAAAAACCAGGCCCAACCTCCTACATGTAGGGTGCCCCCTCCCACCCTCTATCCTTCTGTGTTTATTCTTGGTGAGCTGAATTTTCAGCCCCTAGGGGCTGAGGGCCATTGCTGCCTCTCGCTGCGCGCTGCCTTGCCCAGCTGTCTGCCACCACCGGAGCTCCGTCCACTGCTGCACCATCCCCTCCTCACCCCTGCCACCTGTTTCTCCAGCGCGCGCCGCCTTGTGTCCCCTCTGCACAGCCACCACCTATCCGTACTGTGTGAACTGCCGTCCCGTGCCTGCTGCTGGAGCTACTTTGTGTGCTGCCATGGCTCCCCGTCCCCATGTTGCCTCCCCTCCGCGTGGGCCGAGCTCGGCTGCTGCAAGTGGCAACACGGCTGGTTTGAGCTGCAGCGCTGTTGCACGAGCTCCGGAGCATCCCGAAGGTAGGGCAGGGCACCGCTGATGGAGTGGGTAGGAAAAATAATAATTGGCCCACTGACATGTAAGTGTGTATACACAAAAGAGGGGTGGGTTTTATTAGGTACTAGTCTTAGGGATCTGCTGGAGATGGTATCCATCATATTGCACTATTCTGAGTTTTATTTGGTTGTTCCTTGTTCCGCTCTTACCACAGACCACTAAAAGGAAAGGCTGGATAAATCACAGCATCAAGGGTCCCGAGTCTATTGCTGATCACATGTATCGTATGGCCCTGATGGCTTTGATTGCTGATGACCTACCTGCTGTAAATCGAGAAAGGTTAAGTTTTCTATGTTTCCCCTTTTTAATATTGATATTAAAGTGACATTTTTAGGTGTCATCTTCATTAATCATTACTATTTTACCTGCTGCTAAAGGAACATTTATTTTGCTGTAACAGGTGTATCAAAATAGCTATCGTTCACGACATTGCTGAAGGTAGGCCAATAAACATATTTATATTTACTTGTTGATTCTGTGTGCTGTCCTTCACCTGCTCTTTTGTTAGCATCTTTCAGTTTTCAACCAAGTGATTTTCAACTATTCATACCTTATACCTTATTTTATTAACAGCTATTGTTGGCGACATCACTCCATCTGACGGCATACCTAAAGCAGAAAAAAGCAGGCGTGAGCAAGAAGCTCTAAATGAAATGTGTGAAGTTCTTGGTGGTGGATCAACAGGTATGTCTCCATTTGTGACAAGAATTTTCAGTTCTTAAATGAATGTTCGATAACATTGTATTAACATTATTGAATTTACTGTTTTCTAGCTGAGGAAATTAAGGGGCTGTGGGAAGAATACGAAAACAACTCCTCTGTTGAAGCCAATCTTGTAAAGGATTTTGATAAAGTAAGCCTGCCATTATTTTCTTAACTTCATACTTTGTTAATTAATATTGGTTCTGCTTTCCTTTACACGTGTCATCTAATTTGTATCATATATATCAGGGTTATCATTTGTTGTTGCCATGCAAGTTTCTTTAGTTTGGGTTTCCTTCCAGACATGCAAAGTTCCGGCACTTGAAAGCATTTAAGTTTGTTAACGGATTAATAATACTACTTCAAAAGTTTTGTCTCATGCAAACATGTTCATGTGTATTGTTATGGTTTACTCTGATGCACATTCTGTTTTGTTTTCTTTGTTTTTATGTTCTGTTTGGTCCAGCTGATTTCACCTGTTGCTATTTTTTGTTTTGTTTCAGGTGGAAATGATTCTTCAAGCGTTAGAGTATGAGAAGGGTATTAACTTCTGCCATAGTTGATTTGTCTGCATTCAAAGAATGAGTCACTTGCTAATTTTAAATAATTTCCCCATATACGAACTCTGGCATGGTGTGCATTGGTTCCTTATTCTGAAATAAACCTGCCCTTATCAATAATATGCGTCTAAATCACCATGTTCTTATTGCATCTTTGTGATCCTTTGATATTGATAATAGTAATGCCTAGCGAAACTCATGTATACCTGCCTTCGGCAAGAACATAGTTGGAATCTGTTGCTACCTTGTTGACAATAACAGGAAACTACTTGATTCATACGGCCAAACTTGTTTTTGCTTCCAGCACTGTGCAATGTATCAATCCTGTGTGCATATGTTGCCATCTTCCTCTTCTGCACATATGTAATGTACTAATCGATTTATGCTGACTCTGCACATCTTGAAAATTGCAGAGCATGGAAAAGTGCTAGATGAGTTCTTCCTCTCTACTGCTGGTAATGTGATTGATCAACTGTATAGACCGTAAAAGGTTGAAATTGCTTCCTTTTGCTAAATATACTTTTCAAACATGTTATTGCAGGCAAGTTCCAGACAGAGATTGGCAAGAGCTGGGCTGCTGAAGTGAATTCAAGGAGAACCAATGGATGTGGACAGAACTAGGGGTAACTTGATGTTTGGTGCTCGATATAGCCTCTATGAAATTTTCATGATGGGGTGGTGTGGCGAATCTCAGACTCCAGATTCAAGCCCACTTCGAGGCAAACATAACCAATTTGCCTCAGCTACCAGGTGTTGGTAAGGAATAATGGAATGGCGTCGACAGAAACTCGGGGATCTAAATTTGGTTAAGAGCTCAGTGGGCTGAATATGCACTGGGACTAGTAGTATGTAGCAGTTTTTATGTATGCTGTTGGTTAGGAACATCCAAACACGTTGTTTTTGTTGAGTCGGGAAATAAAAAGGCTGGGGCCGTTCTCGACTGCCACCTTCCTTCGGTTGAAGTTGATCTCTCTTATTGCTCTGTGCCAATTAGTCATTTCACTCTTAACTTTTTGGTTGACGGATGCGTCTGATGGAAGTTACAGAGACAGGTGAAGGCACATATCCGGGGCCCGGACTAACCAATACAAGCTCAAGAGAGGAATCGTCATGATTTGCAGGAGAAGTGGGCAATTAGCGGTGAACCAAAGCTCTTGAAAGTGAATCATCAGCAGTCACTTTGGTTGTCTAATTTATACAGCAAATAAAAGAAATTCCAACTCAAAAATGAATGATTTTGCCTAAAAGCTCGCACAGCCGAAGTTGTAACAGACGCTTAGAGGTGAATGCAAATCACTGAAAGGACTGGAATACAACAACGACAACAACAACAAAGTCTTTAGTCCTTAGAGGTGAAACCATAAGATCTTGCAAGTCGCAACCAACTCATGGCTCTAGCATATGGATAGTAAGCTTACACGTACCCCTGTCCCCTGTCCATAGCCAGTTCTTTAGTGATACTCCAATCCCCGAAAGGACTAGAATAAATCCAGAAAAAAGCAAGCACCAATGCAATTCTAGGACTTGAACTCTAATAGAGGGAAAACCACTGTCCTCCTAATCATCCAACCACATATTGGTTCAGGTGCATAGTGTAGTTGAATACTATTGGTTCCACAAGAGATGAATTACACAACAGTACATCACTTCCGCTTTTCACTTCATGCCAAACAGATTATAGTCTCTAAGATCTTGACTAAGTTCTACAATCATGGGGTAAGTTACAAGAGTTACTACTCATCACTAGCTATCATCAGCTCGATATTGCCAAAAAAAGAAGACTAATAACAAGTCACTCACAAGCTGCACCTTTGCTAAGAAAAAGATCTCTTGGGTTAACTGTGAAACGTCACCAAAAACATTTATATCCCTTTACATGACTACCGGCACCATGTCCATCCTACCTGAACCACCATCTCATGCCGGCGTTTATCGGGTCATGAAGAAAAGGGGTGTAACTGCTGATGTAGGGGTTAGCTGTCCGGCCAATCTTTAGCCAGATAGCTCTGTGGTAGCCAGCAGTGAAAGGAGAATGATACATTAGCTTCAACAACTGCAATTTCCGGATAACCAGAGTGAGATATGAATTCACCAAGAGTACTCTGTTAATATAGTAATAGTAATAAGTTCGTCTATAATCTGAATTACAGGTGAAATATCATGCAAATTCCTCTTGTCCTTAAACAAAACAAAATGTTACTTGGGCTAAGCAGATGAGTACTAATAGTGCCTTTATGAAATGTTCTAAAATGTAGCTCATGGTACCAGGTTATTGAGACCAAAAGACATTGTCCGGCTCTATTAACATACAAGAGTTGGGGTTACCACTTCCCAGGTTTAAAATTCACTAACCAAAATCAGTTACGTGCTATACTGCTATTGTCAGGCATACAACAGTCCTGACTATACAACCAATCTAACTGAGTTTTTAACAGATTAACAGAAGCAACACCCATTGCCTAGGTCCTTTTCTAAAAGGAAGCGGCAGTGTTTAGTCAAGTTGGTGGCTTGGCGCAGCCATTGTAGAAATTGCTTGACTGGTCTCTTTAGATTACTGGAAGATATTAATTCCGGGCTATTTCCCATATATTTGTCATGTGTGTACCCTTACATGGGCTTCAGCAAGCCCCATGCTCCAGAAGGATGGGCAGCAAGAGAGATGCCTTAGAGGCTTAGACAGCTGATAGAGCCTAGTTATTTCCTTTCTCAACTAAGAAGTTAGTACAGTAATTTCCTATTGTTAGAGCATGTCCAACCCAAATGGGCTAATTTGGCCCGTCCGCGGGCGCGCCTGCTTTGAACCCTCAATTGTACGCCCGCGCAGCCATGCCCCTCAAATTGTCCAGATGCATGCATATGATTGGTGGGGATGGAAGAGAAAGAGAAAAGAATAAAGAAATACAAAAGGTGCCCCAGTGTGACATCCTGGCTTAATAAGAATGATATAGACTACTTATATCAACAAGGTGCACCTTCTTTTCCGGGAGCCCATCCGAAAGGAACCTCAAAGTTAAGTGTGCTTGACTTGGAGCTATTTGAGGATGAGTGACCGACCAGGAAGTTGATCCCTGGTGCGCATAAGTGAGGACAAGGTGCGCAGGAAAGACTAGTGTTGGCCCGTGAGGCTAGTCTAGATCCTAGGTGGTAGTCAGGCACAACGGACAGTTGGCCGGGGCGTTACATCCAGGGTGGGCCGTGGCGGACTGCTCGGACATACCCGGACACCCTCATATTGAAGGTTCGCAGACAGCCCAAACATATGAGGACGATTTGAGGGGTCCGGTTAGGTGGAGTTTTTCCTTCTCTCTCCTATCTGGGCTATCCGACCGGACATATAGGGACAAAATGGGGGGGGGGGGGGGGGGGGTGGGTGGGTCCGGTTGGAGATGCTCTTAGGATTCCATGCAATCAGCTTCCCCTCCCCTATATTAAAGGAGTTTGTGGACATCCCTACGTAATAGGACTTGGCCATGAGGAACAACCAAACAAGACATAAACCAATCTACTCCCAATACTCCTTCCTTGAGTCCTCCTTCCGATGCTCTTAGGATTCCATGCAATCAGCTTCCCCTCCCCTATATTAAAGGAGTTTGTGGACATCCCTACGTAATAGGACTTGGCCATGAGGAACAACCAAACAAGACATAAACCAATCTAATCCCAATACTCCTTCCTTGAGTCCTCCTTCCCCTGAGGCCCAACTGCCGACGAGGTACATCCCCCCTCCTGCGGCCAGGCCAGTATCCTACCGCAAGTATACCAGTATAGGTGATATGCAGGTCAATACAAACGCATTACAAAAGTAAGTGTGATAAATGTTTAATGTGTTGTAGAACTCAGTGAGCGCTTACTATTGTCAAAAGCTGATTGGACAATTTTAGTGTGATGGCAGAATTTACAGATCATAGTATTATGTGTGAAAAAGCCAACAACCCAGTTAACAGTAAACAAGAAAGATCATTTGGCAAAGCCAATCGATGTTTATCAGAAACTAACCTGCCAGTACATGAATGTTTGCATAGCATTGCGTTGTTTCCTACAAAAGTAAAAGAACAATATAAATGCAAGGTTACGTGGCCACTGGAAGGGGGTTAATCACAATGAACAAGGCAGGCCTACTGACGAGAACAGTGATAAGATCATAAGAAAGCCCAACAAAATCTCTGCATTTGCAATCAGAAAGTTGACTGCAGTTGTGTTTGCCTCAACCCATGTGCAAAGCGGCTCCAGGTATGCCCTACAAATTAGCAACATGACAGTTATAATCCATTTTGCCAGCATATTCAACGGGCAAAATATTGTCAACTGATAGCAGATTCAGTTCATACAAAATGATTATTCTGCATTTATCGGCTTGTTACCATGCAATTTTAATACACATAAAACATTTTTTTTTGCGTTTGACTACTGATGGACAGGGGCTTGCTCATGTGGTCTGTTAGCCATTGCACAAAAAGGCAACAAAGAGTACTTTCAGGGGTTGAGGCTCAGAGAGATGAAAGCATATAACAAAAAAAGCCAAGATAATAACCTAATGAGTACGGAGATCATGCCTAAGCTATTGATTCTTTATGCGCAAAGCTGGAATGATAACATGCACTGTGTATGCATAGAAGGCAAAACATGTTGTGCCTACAAGTCTGTCAGGTTCATTTTACCTGTAGAGAGAGGAATTGGTAAAATGGCGCCGTAGAAATCTGGCCACATGTTCAAGTGCCCAGCAAATTACCGGTACCAAAACAACTGCCACAAAGGGTTAACTCATCATGTGCAGGAAAGCTGAGACGTTTGGGTAGTAACATGAAAGTTTTGATCTCAAAGATTAAATACTTCATATGCTTACGCTTCAAGTGTAGTTTAGATGTAACAAACATAAGGCAGTACATGAATGGAATAAAATCCTTTGATGAAGTTACATGGTGGCACCAGGCCTGAACAGCCTGTGTGTTCCCTACTCTGGGTAGCTGATAGGAAGGGTAAATGTTAGTTAAGTTGTGCAAGGTATCTGAAGTGGGAGGAAGAATTAAAAAAAAAGTAAATACCACACTCAGTTTCATGTTACTGACCCCATAAAGAGCAAATATGGCATAACCTGTGGTACAGGTTGTGCCAAGAAGTGACAAACGATATCCCTTGAGTTGCAGTTGTCGTGTTGCCAGTGGAATGATGCCGATCAATGCAACAATAAGAACCTATAAAAAGAAGTGTGTATGATAAAAGAAAATGTGATTTGCACACATCAACAAAAAATCTCCCATTGCTCATCATAATACATGCAAGTGAAAATAAAGCATACAAGATTATGTGTTCCACAGACTAACTTAGGTACTATCAAAAGTTGGGAAACTGATATTATAAAGTACTCCCTCCGTCCGGAAATACTTGTCATCAAAATGGATAAAAGGAGATGTATCTAGATGTATTTCAGTTCTAGATACAACCCTTTTTGTCCATTTTGATGACAAGTATTTTCGGACGGAGGGAGTATAAAATGGATAGTTTGATGCAATTCTAGGCAAAAGTATAAAGATCCATTCATACAGTTCAAATTATGCAGGGAGGGCACTAAGATCTTGTTCGTACAAAAACCAAGGACCAATTATCCTTGACTACTGGTGTTTTGGCGAAAGAAAACTTAGAACACTGTGTTAATCTGCTCTAACATATGCCTAATTTTGTAATAATCCTGACCATCCATTCGCTTATGATTTTTTTAAACTAAACTTCCATTAGGCAAATGAAGGGTCAAGATGAAGGTATTTTCATGAACGCCAGGGTGCAGGCTTGGTTAAAGCAAAATATGCTCAGACTAGTACTACCTCCGTAAAGAAATATAAGAGTGTTTAGATCACTAAAGTAGTGATCCAATCGCTCTTATATTTCTTTACAGAGGGAGTAGTTAGTCTGATTAATCTCACTAACAGAAGTGAGCTGTTGTTTAACACTCCATTCAACTAAGCCTAAAAATAGTTATCTGGTGGAGTACAAGATTGAGATGGATCTGACACTTTTAAGAGATGCACCAACTTAGACAAGACTAAGATATTCAGCAAGGATTGATGTTGACATATGAAAAATTACATGTGATACAGTAATTGCTGACAAAGTACATCTATCCATTTAAGCCATTTACCCAAGCATTAACAGAAAAATGTAATGACCGCTGATCCAACTGAAGCGAAAGTCTGCTTTGTGCTGGTCCAGCAGAATCAGCACCTGCAGAATCCATGAAGATCAGATTGACAGATGAAAATGGCTACAACTTACTAGGTGTTCAGTGTAGAGAGAGATGATACGATACAAGAATATGCTTGTTATCACCTGGATCATGAGGTATTGCATTATCATTAGCAGTTGTAGACTCTCGCTCTGTTGATGCTGGGAACTGAGAAGAGCTGGCTGAGGACATTCCTCCAACAACAAAATCAGGACCCTATAACCAAACACAGGACAAGAAACAAACCTAAGCTCTTATAAAACCACGTTATGCATATAAAAATAGAAATAGACCCCCAAAAAGAGACAGAAAAAATATATTAAGGCTTGCTTTAATAGCAATAGAATAATAAAAGGAAGATGGTCTGTGAAATTGCAGCAGATAGTAGTGACTTGACTTGGTTGGAACAAAATAAAAAGATAAATGGGAAAAATGTTACAGAAGGTCTTCCTTAAAAGAAAGAGACCGTATATAGATACAACGGTGTCAACAATGTAGATAGTCCTAGAACAAATAAAGCACTAGTGTAGAACTTCAATTATTTTACCCTGCTCCCTATCCGTACTGCAATAATTTAATCTGTTCCTTGCCATTTATAATTTTCATGGCCGTATGTACAATGTTCTAACAAATTGGTCACAGGTATCACTGAGGAGGCAAATAGGGCACAGAGTCAAATTGTGCACAGATCCGGATCACTCAAATAGGCAGTAACAGAGCAGAAGCACAAATAGCTAGACCAACTACACGAACTGATTAGTGGGCATTTGAAATAGAACTAATCAAGCTTGTATGAACCTCAAGGTGTGAAATCCAAAAGGTGGGAACCGTTTGGCAGCTGCGGTTTTGTTCTAGACAAGTTGAAGGGCGAGGTTAAGTCTGAAACAAATCACCGAGGAGGCAAGAATGAGGTGAATTACTTGAGGGGAAGAAGGCGGCAAATCTTTGCAACATTTCTTGGCCACAAGCTGAAAACCGGCGGAAAAGGAAGACATGAGCGCAAGGGGGCGAGAATCTTGAGAGACCCTAACGAATTCCACCGTAAATTAGACACGGCCTAGCCCTACAGCACTCAATATCCCCCTCGCATCGCACATGTTCATCATCTATTGTCTCTCTCGCCAGTGAGCTGAAACTTTGAGCTCATGGCCAGACAATCTTGGGGGGTCATGCGGCGGGGGCGGTGGCAAGAGGGGCGGCTGTGCGCAATGCGGGGAGCCAAATCGGGTGTGGGGATTAGCGAAGTCAAATGAAGTAGAGCTCCACTACAGAACAGAACAGAACACCAAGGGAGATGAGTAGTACTGGTACTGGTAGAAGCAGAGGCAGCAGCAAAACCTAACCTGCGTAAAATAATCCAGGGCCGCTTGGAACGGAGCCGGTCGCGGATTCCGATACAGTGGAGCCACGGGGAGGGAGAGGGAGAGGGAGGGCGAGGGAGCCAGCCCTCCTCGAATCTAGCCTTGGGCAATCTCCGACGCAAAGGCAGCAGCAGCACAGGGACAGAGGAAGAAGACTGACCCCCTGTCTCCTTCTCCTCCCCTTCTTTTTTTCGCCTCTGATTTTTATTTTCTTTTGCAGTACAGGCCATTGGTTATGTCGTTATGACGAACGCCCACTAGCCCACACGGCACGAAAGCGACCAGTGCGGGGGGCCCGCGACCATCCACGGACAGTTCAGGGGCGAGATCGCAACGTTGGAGGGTTCCGTGGTGCCAACTGCCAAGATGCCCCTTTTCCTTTCTTTTTCTGTGACTGATAAAAAGACGTACACCACGAGTAAAAAGGGGGGAAATTCGAGTGGGGAGGAGGAGCTAAAGCAAACCGCACCAGATGCAGTGCGACGCCAGATCTGCGCACCCTCCATTCCTCCATTCCTCCAATGACATTATCGCCGTTTGAGGCGAACCGACGGTAATTTCCACGTGGGGGACTCGGGTTCCCAGCCGACCCCAAGCTCGCCCCCCACCTGTCGATTTTGACCCAATTTCAATGCAAATTTGCTCCCAAATACGACGTGCTTGGGCACAAATTCAACATAAACTAACTTTTATCTTTAGCACACAAATCAATACAGATCAAATAGTTCAACGAAGCAAACTCATAATTCAAGCACACAAAAAACCATAGTTCGACACACGTCGAACTAGACGTTGCCCTTGAGCCCTCATAGATACTTCACCAGACCGTGCTGCAGTTTTTAATGCACCTGTTGTCAGCAGCCCTGACATACCGGGGCCACCTGCCAGTCCACGTGGTGGCCACGTAGATCATCCACGCCGAGCGCTCTAGGCAAACGCCCCCTACCAAGGCCCAGAGTGGGTGCACACAACTGCGTCCACCACAGCGGCTACTTAAGGCCAAAGCATCTATGCAGTCAGTTATCCAAAGGATCATGGCTTCGGCGGCGGCGGCGGCTACCTTCCGATCTCACCTACCCAGTTTTCCCATTCTTGTAATTGTTGGGGAACGTAGCAGAAATTCAAAATTTTCCTACGTGTCACCAAGATCTATCTATGAAGAGACCAGCAACGAAGGGAAGGAGAGTGCATCTACATACCCTTGTAGATCGCTAAGCGGAAGCGTTCAAGTGAACGGGGTTGATGGAGTCGTACTCGTCGTGATCCAAATCACCGGAGATCCTAGTGCCGAACGGACGGCACCTCCGCGTTCAACACACGTACAGCCCGACGACGTCTCCCATGCCTTGATCCAGCAAGAAGAGATGGAGAGGTTGAGGAAGACTCCATCCAGCAGCAACACAACAATGTGGTGATGGTGGAGGAGCGTGGTGATCCAGCAGGGCTTCGCCAAGCACCACGAGATATGAGGAGAAAGAGAGGGGTAGGGCTGCGTCAAGAAGGAGAGGAACTCATGTGTTGTGGGCAGCCCAAACCTCAAGTATATATAGGGGAAGGGGAGGGGTTGCGCCCCCACCTAGGGTTCCCTCCCTAGGGGTGGCGGCAGCCCCCTAGATCCCATCTAGGGGCGGCCAAGGGAAGGGGAGAGGGGGAGGCGCACCAGGGTGGGCCTTAGGGCCCATCTGCCCTAGGGTTTGCCCCCCTTTCCCACTCCCTTGCGCCTTGGGCCTTGGTGGGGGGGCGCACCAGCCCACCTGGGGCTGGTCCCCTCCCACACTTGGCCCATGCATCCCTCCCGGGCTTGTGGCCCCACTTGGTGGACCTCCGGGACCCTCCCGGTGGTCCCGGTACGTTACCGATAAAACCCGAAACTTTTCCGGTGACCAAAACAGGACTTCCTATATATAAATCTTTACCTCCGGACCATTCCGGAACTCCTCGTGACATCCGGGATCTCATCCGGGACTCCGAACAACATTCAGTAACCACATACAAACTTCCTTTATAACCCTAGCGTCATCGAACCTTAAGTGTGTAGACCCTACGGGTTCGGGAACCATGCAGACATGACCGAGACGTTCTCCAGTCAATAACCAACAGCGGGATCTGGATACCCATGCTGGCTCCCACATGCTCCACGATGATCTCATCGGATGAACCACGATGTCAAGGACTTAATCAATCCCGTATACAATTCCCTTTGTCTAGCGGTACGATACTTGCCCGAGATTCGATCGTCGGTATCCCGATACCTTGTTCAATCTCGTTACCGGCAAGTCTCTTTACTCGTTCCATAACACATCATCCCATGATCAACTCCTTGACCACATTGTGCACATTATGATGATGTCCTACCGAGTGGGCCCAGAGATACCTCTCCGTTTACACGGAGTGACAAATCCCAGTCTCGATTCGCGCCAACCCAACAGACACTTTCGGAGATACCTGTAGTGTACCTTTATAGCCACCCAGTTACGTTGTGACGTTTGGCACACCCAAAGCACTCCTACGGTATGCGGGAGTTGCACAATCTCATGGTCTAAGGAAATGATACTTGACATTAGAAAAGCTTTAGCATACGAACTACATGATCTTTGTGCTAGGCTTAGGATTGGGTCTTGTCCATCACATCATTCTCCTAATGATGTGATCCTGTTATCAATGACATCCAATGTCCATGGTCAGGAAACCGTAACCATCTATTGATCAACGAGCTAGTCAACTAGAGGCTTACTAGGGACATGGTGTTGTCGATGTATCCACACATGTATCTGAGTTTCCTATCAATACAATTCTAGCATGGATAATAAACGATTATCATGAACAAGGAAATATAATAATAACCAATTTATTATTGCCTCTAGGGCATATTTCCAACAGTAATCACAATTGTGTGTAAATCGAGATACTAGACTTGAATTGGTATGAAACAGTGTTAGATCGAGTGATCCCCAACCTCTCTCTTACATTTGGTATCAGTGACCAAGCCCCCACCCTTCCCTCGCGTTGATCTGGCGCAATTCATCAAGGTGCCACATCTCCGTCAAGCGCGATCGCAACTCTCCTCCATGGATTCGTCCATCCAGGCCTTCCTTGACCGGTTGGACTCCACGCTGGCAGCCCACACCACTGCCATCTCCTCGATCCAGGCTTCCACAGCCAAGATCGACGACCTCGTCAAGTGGCGTCCCGATCTGGAGCGGCGCGTCGCGGACCTCGGCTAGGCGTTCGCAGCACTCCAACTCGCGCGGCCCGCTCCACCACCGGAGCGCGACGAGGGCAATGGGCCTGGCGCGGGCACGACACCCCTGCCAATGACGCACAACGTCGACGCGGGCATTGTGTTGGGCATGGCACCAGCGACACACGGGTCTGAGGACCACGACGATGTTCTTCTGCCATGGGGGTTGCCGGCAACGTCCTTCATGACGCCGTCGCCGCTCCCGGCCACGGGCCAGTATACCATCGCTCCCTCACCTCCCTTACCATCGCCTTTCGCGTAAGCGAGTCAACTACTGGTCGGCCTGGATCAAACCCACCCATCGATCTATTTCCCGCAGTTCACGGGCGACAACCCACAGCTGTGGAAAACGTTGTGTGAATAGTATTTCTCCATGTTTGCGGTAGTGAGTCATTCTGGGTGCCTATGGCGTCTCTCAATTTTTCGGGGACAGCCTCGATCTGGCTTCAGTCAGTTCAGAAGAAACTGGCTGAATTGGACTAGGAGTCTTTTACCTCACTATTGTGCACTCGTTTTGGGCGTGATGGACATCAAATGCTCATCCGCCGATTTTACACAGTGCGGTAGTTGACCACTGTGGCCGATTACATTGAGAAATTTGAAGTGATTATCAATCATTTGACATCATATTCTAACTCAATTCACCCGTATTTCTTTCTCTGAATTTTTAACAGAAGCGCGATAAAATACTGATTCTTTTTGCACAAGATTAATATACAATTGCCTCTGTTGTCCTAATTTTTCAGAATTTTTGGAGTTACAGAAGTATTCAAGATTTACAGATTACTACATAATATTATGTTTTTGATAGATTCTGTTTTCCATGTGTTGTTTGCTTATTTTGATGAATCTATGGGTAGTATCGGGGGGTATGAACCATGGAGAAGTTGGAATACAGTAGATATTGCACCAATATAAATAAATAATGAGTTCACAACAGTACCAAAACTGGTGATTTTATTTTCTTATACTAGCGGATCTCATGAGTTTTCTATTGAGTTTTGTGTTGTGAAGTTTTCAAGTTTTGGGTAAAGATTTGATGGACTATGAAATAAGGAGTGGCAAGAGCTTAAGCTTGGGGATTCCCAAGTCACCCCAAGGTAATATTCAAGGACAACCAAGAGCCTAAGTATGGGGATGCACCGGAAGGCATCCCCTCTTTCGTCTTCGTCTATCGGTAAATTTACTTGAGGTTATATTTTTATTCACCACATGATATGTGTTTTGCTTGGAGCGTCTTGTATGATATGAGTCTTTGATTTTTAGTTTTCCACAATCATCCTTGTTGTACACACCTTTTGAGAGGGACACGCATGAATCATGATTTATTAGAATACTCTATGTGCTTCACTTGTATCTTTTGAGCTAGTCAATTTTGCTCTAGTGCTTCACTTATATCTTTTTAGAGCACGGTGGTGGCTTTATTTTATAGAAATTATTGAAATCTCTTGCTTCACTTATATTATTTTGAGAGTCTCTCTAAACAACATGGTAATTTGCTTTGGTTATGAATTTAGTCCTAATATGATGGGCATCCAAGAGGGATATAATAAAAACATTCATATAAAGTGCATTGAATACTATGAGAAGTTTGATTCCTTATGATTGTTTTGAGATATAAAGATGGTAATATTAGAGTCATGCTAACGAGTAATTGTGGATTGGTAGAAATACTTGTGTTAAAGTTTTTGATTCCCGTAGCATGCACGTATGGTGAATCGTTATGTGATGAAGTCGGAGCATGATTTATTTATTGATTGTCTTCCTTATGAGTGGCGGTCGGGGACGAGCGGTGGTCTTTTCCTACCAATCTATTGAAGGAAATATGCCCTAGAGGCAATAATAAAGTTATTATTTATTTCCTTATATCATGATAAATGTTTATTATTCATGCTAGAATTGTATTAACCGGAAACATAATACATGTGTGAATACATAGACAAACTTAGTGTCACTAGTATGCCTCTACTTGACTAGCTCGTTAATCAAAGATGGTTATGTTTCCTAACCATGAACAAGGTGTTGTTATTTGATTAACGAGGTCACATCATTAGTTGAATGATCTGATTGACATGACCCATTTCATTAGCTTAGCACCCGATCGTTTAGTATGTTGCTATTGCTTTCTTCATGACTTATACATGTTCCTATGACCATGAGATTTTGCAACTCCCGTTTACCGGAGGAACACTTTGTGTGCTACCAAACGTCACAACGTAACTGGGTGATTATAAAGGAGCTCTACAGGTGTCTCCAAAGTAGATGTTGGGTTGGCATATTTTGAGATTAGGATTTGTCACTCCGATTGTCGGAGAGGTATCTCTGGGCCCTCTCGGTAATGCACATCACATAAGCCTTGCAAGCATTGCAACTAATGAGTTACTTGCGAGATGATGTGTTACGGAACGAGTAAAGAGACTTGCCGGTAATGAGATTGAACTAGGTATTGGATACCGACGATCGAATCTCGGGCAAGTAACATACCGATGACAAAGGGAACAACGTATGTTGTTATGCGGTCTGACCGATAAAGATCTTCGTAGAATATGTAGGAGCCAATATGGGCATCCAGGTCCCGCTATTGGTGACCAGAGATATGTCTCAGTCATGTCTGCATTGTTCTCGAACCGTAGGGTCCGCACGCTTAACGTTACGATGACAGTTATTATGAGTTTGTGCATTTTGATGTACCGAAGTTAGTTCGGAGTCCCGGATGTGATCACGGACATGACGAGGAGTCTCGAAATGGTCGAGACATAAAGATTGATATATTGTACGGCTATATTCGGACACCGGAAGGGTTCCGGGTGATTTCGGAGAAAACCGGAGTACCGGAAGGGTTACCGGAACCCCCCGGGGAAGTAATGGGCCTTAGGGGAGAGAGGGGGCTGCGGCCTAGGAGGTGGCGCCCCCCCCCCACATGGGGAGTCCGAATTGGACTAGGGAGGGGGGCGCGGCCCCTCTTTCCCTCTCCCTCTCCCCCTCTTTCCTTCCCCCTTAGGGTTTCCTAATTGGATTAGGAAAGGGGAGTCCTACTCCCACTAGGAGGAGGACTCCCCCTCCCCTTGGCGCGCCCCATAGGGCCGGTCGGCCTCCTCCTTGCTCCTTTATATACGGGGGCAGGGGGCACCCTAGGACACACAAGTTGATCTTTGAGATCGTTCCTTAGCCGTGTGTGGTGCCCCCTGCCACCATATTCCACCTCGATCATATCATTGTAGTGCTTAGGCGAAGCCCTGCGTCGGTAGAACATCAAGATCGTCACCATGCCGTCGTGCTGACGGAACTCCTCCCCGAAGCTTTGCTGGATCGAAGCCCGGGGATCGTCATCGAGCTGTACGTGTGCTAAGAACTCGGAGGTGCCGGAGTAACGGTGCTTGGATTGGTCGGATCGGGAAGAAGACGTACGACTACTTCCTCTATGTTGTGTCAACGCTTCCGTTGCGATCTATAAGGGTACGTAGATCATGCTCTCCCCTTGTTGCTATGCATCACCATGATCTTGCGTGTGCGTAGGAATTTTTTTGAAATTACTACGTTCCCCGACAGTGGCATCCGAGCCAGGTTTTATGGTTTGATGTTATTTGCACAAGTAGAACACAAGTGAGTTGTGGACGATATAAGTCATACTGCCTACCAGCATGTCATACTTTGGTTCGGCGGTATTTGTTGGATGAAGCGGCCTGGATCGACATTACGCGTACGCTTACGCGAGACTGGTTCTACCGCCGTGCTTTGCACACAGGTGGCTGGCGGGTGTCAGTTTCTCCAACTTTAGTTGAACTGAGTGTGGCTACGCCCGGTCCTTGCGAAGGTTAAAACGGAGTCTATTTGACAAACTATCGTTGTGGTTTTGATGCGTAGGTGAGATTGGTTCTTACTTAAGCCCGTAGCAGCCACGTAAAACTTGCAACAACAAAGTACAGGATGTCTAACTTGTTTTTGCAGGGCATGTTGTGATGTGATATGGCCAAGACATGATGCTAAATTTTATTGTATGAGATGATCATGTTTTGTAACCGAGTTATCGGCAACTGGCAGGAGCCATATGGTTGTCGCTTTATTGTATGCAATGCAATCGCGATGTAATGCTTTACTTTATCACTAAGCAGTAGCGATAGTCGTGGAAGCATAAGATTGGCGAGACGACAACGATGCTACGATGGAGATCAAGGTGTCGCACCGGTAACGATGGTGATCATGACGGTGCTTCGGAGATGGAGATCACGAGCACAAGATGATGATGGCCATATCATATCACTTATATTGATTGCATGTGATGTTTATCTTTTTATGCATCTTATCTTGCTTTGATTGACGGTAGCATCATAAGATGATCTCTCACTAAATTATCAAGAAGTGTTCTCCCTGAGTATGCACCGTTGCCAAAGTTCGTTGTGCCCAGACACCACGTGATGATCGGGTGTGATAAGCTCTACGTCCATCTACAACGGGTGCAAGCCAGTTTTTGCACACGCAGAATACTCAGGTTAAACTTGACGAGCCTAGCATATGCAGATATGGCCTCGGAACACGAAGACCGAAAGGTTGAGCGTGAATCATATAGTAGATATGATCAACATAGCGATGTTCACCATTGAAAACTACTCCATCTCACGTGATGATCGGTTATGGTTTAGTTGATTTGGATCACGTGATCACTTAGAGGATTAGAGGGATGTCTATCTAAGTGGGAGTTCTTAAGTAATTTGATTAACTGAACTTAAACTTATCATGAACTTAGTACCTGATAGTATCTTGCTTGTTTATGTTGATTGTAGATAGATGGCTCGTGCTGTTGTTCCGTTAAATTTTAATGCGTTCCTTGAGAAAGCAAAGTTGAAAGATGATGGTAGCAATTACACGGACTGGGTCCGTAACTTGAGGATTATCCTCATTGCTGCTCAGAAGAATTACGTCCTAGAAGCACCGCTGGGTGCCAGGCCTGCTGCTGGAGCAACACCAGATGTTATGAACGTCTGGCTGTGCAAAGCTGATGACTACTCGATAGTTCAGTGTGCCATGCTTTACGGCTTAGAATCGGGACTTCAACGACGTTTTGAACGTCATGGAGCATATGAGATGTTCCATGAGTTGAAGTTAATATTTCAAGCAAATGCCCGGATTGAGAGATATGAAGTCTCCAATAAGTTCTATAGCTGCAAGATGGAGGAGAATAGTTCTGCCAGTGAGCATATACTCAAAATGTCTGGGTATAATAATCACTTGATTCAGATGGGAGTTAATCTTCCAGATGATTGCGTCATTGACAGAATTCTCCAATCACTGCCACCAAGCTACAAGAGCTTCGTGATGAACTATAATATGTAAGGGATGAACAAGACTATTCCCGAGCTCTTCGCAATGCTGAAAGCTGCGGAGGTAGAAATCAAAAAGGAGCATCAAGTGTTGATGGTCAGCAAGACCACTAGTTTCAAGAAAAAGGGCAAAGGGAAGAAGAAGGGGAACTTCAAGAAGAACAGCAAGCAAGTTGCTGCTCAAGAGAAGAAACCCAAGTCTGGACCTAAGCCTGAAACTGAGTGCTTCTACTGCAAGCAGACTGGTCACTGGAAGCGGAACTGCCCCAAGTATTTGGCGGATAAGAAGGATGGCAAGGTGAACAAAGGTATATGTGATATACATGTTATTGATGTGTACCTTACTAGAGCTCACAGTAGCACCTGGGTATTTGATACTGGTTCTGTTGCTAATATTTGCAACTCGAAACAGGGACTATGGATTAAGCGAACACTAGCAAAGGACGAGGTGACGATGCGCGTGGGAAACGGTTCCAAAGTCGATGTGATCGCAGTCGGCACGCTACCTCTACATCTACCTTCGAGATTAATATTAGACCTAAATAATTGTTATTTGGTGCCAGCGTTGAGCATGAACATTATATCTGGATCTTGTTTGATGCGAGACGGTTATTCATTTAAATCAGAGAATAATGGTTGTTCTATTTATGTGAGTAATATCTTTTATGGCCATGCACCTTTGAGAAGTGGTCTATTTTTGATGAATCTCGATAGTAGTAACACACATATTCATAATGTTGAAACCAAAAGATGCAGAGTTGATAATGACAGTGCAACTTATTTGTGGCACTGCCGTTTAGGTCATATCGGTATAAAGCGCATGAAGAAACTCCATACTGATGGACTTTTGGAACCACTTGATTATGAATCACTTGGTACTTGTGAACCGTTCCTCATGGGCAAGATGACTAAAACACCGTTCTCCGGTACTATGGAGAGAGCAACAGATTTATTGGAAATCATACATACCGATGTATGTGGTCCGATGAATATTGAGGCTCGTGGCGGATATCGTTATTTTCTCACCTTCACAGATGACTTAAGCAGATATGGGTATATCTACTTAATGAAACATAAGTCTGAAACATTTGAAAAGTTCAAAGAATTTCAGAGTGAAGTTGAAAATCATCATAACAAGAAAATAAAGTTTCTACGATCTAATCATGGAGGAGAATATTTGAGTTACGAGTTTGGTGTACATTTGAAAAATTGTGGAATAGTTTCACAACTCACGCCACCCGGAACACCACAGCGTAATGGTGTGTCCGAACGTCGTAATCGTACTTTACTAGATATGGTGCGATCTATGATGTCTCTTACTGATTTACCGCTATCGTTTTGGGGTTATGCTTTAGAGACGTCCGTATTCACGTTAAATAGGGCACCATCAAAATCCGTTGAGACGACGCCTTATGAACTATGGTTTGGCAAGAAACCAAAGTTGTCGTTTCTTAAAATTTGGGGCTGCGATGCTTATGTGAAAAAGCTTCAACCTCATAAGCTCGAACCCAAATCGGAGAAATGTGTCTTTATAGGATACCCAAAGGAGACTGTTGGGTACACCTTCTATCACAGATCCGAAGGCAAGACATTCGTTGCTAAAAATGGATCCTTTCTAGAGAAGGAGTTTCTCTCGAAAGAAGTGAGTGGGAGGAAAGTAGAACTTGACGAGGT
Source organism: Triticum monococcum (assembly GCA_034509565.1). Classification (NCBI taxonomy): domain Eukaryota; kingdom Viridiplantae; phylum Streptophyta; class Magnoliopsida; order Poales; family Poaceae; genus Triticum; species Triticum monococcum. The sequence goes on from CM067843.1 coordinate 487,076,742, forward strand.
AACTGTACCTGCTCCCTTATTGGAAAGTAGTACATCACAGAAAATTGTTTCTGCGACACCTATACCAATTAGTGAGGAAGCTAATGATGATGATCATGAAACTTCAGGACAAGATACTACTGAACCTCGTAGATCAACCAGAGCGAGATCCGCACCAGAGTGGTACGGTAATCCTGTCCTGGAAATCATGCTGCTAGATCATGATGAACCTACGAACTATGAAGAAGCGATGGTGAGCCCAGATTCCGCAAAATGGCTTGAAGCCATGAAATCTGAGATGGGATCCATGTATGAGAACAAAGTATGGACTTTGGTTGACTTGCCCGATGATCGGCAAGCAATTGAGAATAAATGGATCTTCAAGAAGAAGACAGACGCTGATGGTAATGTTACTATCTACAAAGCTCGACTTGTCGCAAAAGGTTTTCGACAAGTTCAAGGGGTTGACTACGATGAGACCTTCTCACCCGTAGCGATGCTTAAGTCTGTCCGAATCATGTTAGCAATTGCCGCATTTTATGATTATGAAATTTGGCAGATGGATGTCAAAACTGCATTCCTGAATGGATTTCTGGAAGAAGAGTTGTATATGATGCAACCGGAAGGTTTTGTCAATCCAAAGGGAGCTAACAAAGTGTGCAAGCTCCAGCGATCCGTTTATGGACTGGTGCAAGCCTCTCGGAGTTGGAATAAACGTTTTGATAGTGTGATTAAAGCATTTGGTTTTATACAGACTTTCGGAGAAGCCTGTATTTACAAGAAAGTGAGTGGGAGCTCTGTAGCATTTCTGATATTATATGTGGATGACATATTGCTGATTGGAAATGATATAGAATTTCTGGATAGCATAAAGGGATACTTGAATAAGAGTTTTTCAATGAAAGACCTCGGTGAAGCTGCTTACATATTAGGTATAAAGATCTATAGAGATAGATCAAGACGCTTAATTGGACTTTCACAAAGCACATACCTTGACAAGATTTTGAAGAAGTTCAAAATGGATGAAGCAAATAAAGGGTTCTTGCCTGTGTTACAAGGTGTGAAGTTGAGTCAGACTCAATGCCCGACCACTGCAGAAGATAGAGAGAAAATGAAAGATGTTCCCTATGCTTCAGCCATAGGCTCTATCATGTATGCAATGCTGTGTACCAGACCTGATGTGTGCCTTGCTATAAGTTTAGCAGGGAGGTACCAAAGTAATCCAGGAGTGGATCACTGGACAGCGGTCAAGAACATCCTGAAATACCTGAAAAGGACTAACGATATGTTTCTCGTATATGGAGGTGACAAAGAGCTCACCGTAAGAGGTTACGTTGATGCAAGCTTTGACACTGATCCGGACGATTCTAAATCGCAAACCGGATACGTGTTTATATTAAATGGCGGAGCTGTCAGTTGGTGCAGTTCTAAACAAAGCGTCGTGGCGGGATCTACATGTGAAGCGGAGTACATAGCTGCTTCGGAAGCAGCGAACGAAGGAGTCTGGATGAAGGAGTTCATATCCGATCTAGGTGTTATACCTAGTGCATCGGGTCCAATGAAAATCTTTTGTGACAATACTGGTGCAATTGCCTTGGCAAAGGAATCCAGATTTCACAAGAGGACCAAACACATCAAGAGACGCTTCAATTCCATCCGGGGTCTAGTCCAGGTGGGAGACATAGAGATTTGCAAGATACATACGGATCTGAATGTTGCAGACCCATTGACTAAGCCTCTTCCACGAGCAAAACATGATCAGCACCAAGACTCCATGGGTGTTAGAATCATTACTGTGTAATCTAGATTATTGACTCTAGTGCAAGTGGGAGACTGAAGGAAATATGCCCTAGAGGAAATAATAAAGTTATTATTTATTTCCTTATATCATGATAAATGTTTATTATTCATGCTAGAATTGTATTAACCGGAAACATAATACATGTGTGAATACATAGACAAACTTAGTGTCACTAGTATGCCTCTACTTGACTAGCTCGTTAATCAAAGATGGTTATGTTTCCTAACCATGAACAAGGTGTTGTTATTTGATTAACGAGGTCACATCATTAGTTGAATGATCTGATTGACATGGCCCATTTCATTAGCTTAGCACCCGGTCGTTTAGTATGTTGCTATTGCTTTCTTCATGACTTATACATGTTCCTATGACTATGAGATTATGCAACTCCCGTTTACCGGAGGAACACTTTGTGTGCTACCAAACGTCACAACGTAACTGGGTGATTATAAAGGAGCTCTACAGGTGTCTCCAAAGGTAGATGTTGGGTTGGCGTATTTCGAGATTAGGATTTGTCACTCCGATTGTCGGAGAGGTATCTCTGGGCCCTCTCGGTAATGCACATCACATAAGCCTTGCAAGCATTGCAACTAATGAGTTACTTGCGAGATGATGTGTTACGGAACGAGTAAAGAGACTTGCCGGTAACGAGATTGAACTAGGTATTGGATACCGACGATCGAATCTCGGGCAAGTAACATACCGATGACAAAGGGAACAACGTATGTTGTTATGCGGTCTGACCAATAAAGATCTTCGTAGAATATGTAGGAGCCAATATGGGCATCCAGGTCCCGCTATTGGTGACCAGAGATATGTCTCAGTCATGTCTGCATTGTTCTCGAACCGTAGGGTCCGCACGCTTAATGTTACGATGACAATTATTATGAGTTTGTGCATTTTGATGTACCGAAGTTAGTTCGGAGTCCCGGATGTGATCACGGACATGACGAGGAGTCTCGAAATGGTCGAGACATAAAGATTGATATATTGGACGGCTATATTCGGACACCGGAAGGGTTCCGGGTGATTTCGGAGAAAACCGGAGTACCGGAAGGGTTACGGGAACCCCCCGGGGAAGTAATGGGCCTTATTGGGCCTTAGGGGAGAGAGAGGGCTGCGGCCTAGGAGGTGCCCCCCCCCCACGTGGGGAGTCCGAATTGGACTAGGGAGGGGGGCGCGGCCCCTCTTTCCCTCTCCCTCTCCCCCTCTTTCCTTCCCCCTTAGGGTTTCCTAATTGGATTAGGAAAGGGGAGTCCTACTCCCACTAGGAGGAGGACTCCCCCTCCCCTTGGCGTGCCCCATAGGGCCGGCCGGCCTCCTCCTTGCTCCTTTATATATGGGGGCAGGGGGCACCCTAGGACACACAAGTTGATCTTTGAGATCGTTCCTTAGCCGTGTGCGGTGCCCCCTGCCACCATATTCCACCTCGATCATATTGTTGTAGTGCTTAGGCGAAGCCCTGCGTCGGTAGAACATCAAGATCGTCACCACGCCGTCGTGCTGATGGAACTCCTCCCCGAAGCTTTGCTGGATCGGAGCCCGGGGATCGTCATCGAGCTGTACGTGTGCTAAGAACTCGGAGGTGCCGGAGTAACGGTGCTTGGATCGGTCGGATCAGAAAGAAGACGTACGACTACTTCCTCTACGTTGTGTCAACGCTTCCGTTGCGATCTACAAGGGTACGTAGATCATGCTCTCCCCTCGTTGCTATGCATCACCATGATCTTGCGTGTGTGTAGGAAATTTTTTGAAATTACCACGTTCCCCGACATCTATCCCCCTAGGAGCATGCACGCAGTGCTTGATTTTGATGACTTGTAGATTTTTGCAATAAGTATGTGAGTTCTTTATGACTAATGTTGAGTCCATGGATTATACGCTCTCTCATCCTTCCACCGTTGCTAGCCTCTCTAGTACCACGCAACTTTCGCCGGTGCATTAAACCCACCATCACCTTCCTCAAAAAAGCCACCATACCTACCTATTATGGCATTTCCATAGCCATTCCGAGATATATTGCCATGCAACTTCCACCATTCCGTTTATTATGACACGCTTCATTATTGTCATATTGCTTTGCATGATCATGTGGTTGACATCGTATTTGTGGCAAAGCCACCATTAATATTTTTTATACATGTCACTCTTGAGTCGTTGCACTTCCCGGTGCACCGTCAGAGGCATTCATATAGAGTCATATTTTTGTTCTAGTATCGAGTTGTAAGTAAATAAAAGTGTGATGATCATTATTATTAGAGCATTGTCCCATGTGAGGAAAGGATTATGGAAGCTATGATTCCCTCACAAGTTGGGATGAGTCTACGGACTTTATAAAAAATAAATAAAAGCGGCCAAAGAAGCCCAAAAAATGAGAGAAAAGAGAGAAAGGATAATGTAACTATCCTTTTTCCGCACTTGTGCTTCAAAGTAGCACCATGATCTTCATGATAGAGAGTCTCTTATGTTGTCACTTTCATATACTAGTGGGAAATTTCCATTATAGAACTTGGCTTGTATATCCAATGATGGGCTTCCTCAAATTGCCCTAGGTCTTCGTGAGCAAGCGAGTTGGATGCACACCCACTTTGTTTCATTTTGAGCTTTCATATACTTATAGCTCTAGTGCATCCGTTGCATGGCAATACCTACTCACTCGCATTGATATCTATTGATGGGCATCTCCATAGCCCGTTGATACACATAGTTGATGTGAGACTATCTCCTTCCTTTTGTCTTCTCCACAACTGCCATATTCTATTCCACCAATAGTGTTATATCCATGGCTCACGCTCATGTATTGCTGTAGGATCGAAAGTAGGTCAAGAGGGGGGATTAGACTACTTGACCAAATAAAAATCTAGCCCTTTCCCAATTTTAAGTCTTGGTAGATTTTAACAACTTAGCACAAGTCAAGCAATCAACCTACACATGCAATTCTAAAAGTATAGCAGCCGAATGTAAATCATTGCATGTCAAGGTAAAGGGAGGGGTTTGGAGTGGCAAACGCAATGTAGACACGGAGATTTTTGCCATGGTTCTGATAGGTGGTGCTATCATACATCCACGTTGATGGAGACTTCAACCCACGAAGGGTAACAGTTGCGTGAGTCCATGGAGGGCTCCACCCACGAAGGGTCCACGAAGAAGCAACCTTATCCATCCCACCATGGCCATCGTCCACGAAGGACTTGCCTCACTTTGGTAGATCTCACGAAGTAGGCCATCTCCTTGCCTTTACAAACTCCTTGGTTCAACTCCACAATCTTGACGGAGGCTCCCAAGTGACACCTAACCAATCTAGTAGACACCATTCTCCAAAAGGTAATAGATGGTGTGTTGATGATGAACTCCTTGCTCTTGTGCTTCAAATGATAGTCTCCCTGAAAGTGCGTTATATCGACTAGAGGGGGGTGAATAGGCAATTTTTATGAAAGTCTTCAAAACGTGGAAGTTATGAAGACAAACAGTAGAAATAAACCTATTACCCTGCAGCGGAAGGTAGACTACACTAGGCAAGCCATAGTCAAGTATTCAATAGAGTGAAAGCACAATGACAAATAGCTGCAATGTAGTAAGGATCGGGTAGGAAGATATTATGAAGCCAAACAGAACAAGCAGTCACTCAGTGAAGATAAAAGATAGTGCAATCATACAATGACTTCACAAGGAGTAACAGTACGTAAAGAGAAGGGAAAGATGAAACCAGTGACTCGTTGAAGACAATGATGTCTTGGACCAGTTCCAGTTGTTGTGACAACTATACATCTGGTTAGGGCGGCTAGGTATTTAAACCTGAGGACACACAGTCCCGGACACCCAGTCCTGAACACGCAGCTCAGGACACCCAGTCCTCACCGTATTCCCCTTGAGCTAAGGTCACACAGACCTTGCCCAATCACTCTGGTAAGTCTTCAAGGTAGACTCCCAAACCTTCACAGACTTCGTTCACCGGCGATCCACAATGTCTCTTGGATGCTCAGAACGCGATGCCTAACCGGCTGGAGGATGCACAGTCCTCAAGTGTAATAAGTCTTCAGATCACACAGACAAGAAGACTTAAGTGATACCTAATTCTCTTTGGCTCTGGGTGGTTAGGGCTTTATCCTCGCAAGGAATTCTCTCTCAAAGGCTTCGAGGTGGGTTGCTCTCAAACGACAAAAGCCGTACTCTGAATCTGAGCAGCCAACCGTTTATGGTTGTAGGGGGTGTGTCGGATCTTGGGTTCCGGCATACCCTTAAGGTTCGAGCACTGGGGTGCGCGCGGAGATCACGTCCTCAACCTCCCCGCCTCACAAAGATCTAAACTACTAAAAGGATCACACAAGAGACACAAGATTTATACTGGTTCGGGCCACCATTGTGGTGTAATACCCTACTCCAGTGTGTGGTGGATGGATTGCCTCTTGGGGCTGGTGATGATGAACAATACAAGGAAGAACAGCCTCGCGAGGGTCTGTTCTTGGCTGGGGCGATGAACTGCTAGGAGGAGTTCAGTCGCCCCTCTCTCTCTCTCTCTCTCTCTGATTTCCGATCTTCGATCCGCTAACTGCTTGAACCGAACCCTACCGAACCAACCAACCCCCTTGCTATGTGGGTGGCTGGTCCTATTTATAGGGGCCCTGGTCCTCTTCCCAAATATCGAGCGGGAAGGGAGCCAACAATGGCGGGCTAATTTGAAGGGGGACAACAAGTACATCTATCCTGACTAAAGGTGGTCTTCGCCTGCGAAAGACTCTGCGGTGACGCCGTGCTGGGCTCCATGGTGACCTCCGTCTCGTAGTCCGCTTGGTCCTGGTCTTGTTGCACTGAAACGGCAACCTTTGCCTGATGCCTCGGTACTCCGCGGCTGCGCTTGCCCCCTTTGCACCAAAGAGGAAAGAAGGACGCTGCGCGCGCTGGCGCCCGCCTGACGCCCTCGATCGTCATGGCTTGCGTCACTGGCACCTCGCGAGGCACCCCGCCTTGATATCTCCGTCTCCTCGCGAGCCAGCCTGAGGAGGCTGCGCCTGAGGATGCGCCGTGTCGTCTGCCCCGCGAGGCTTGGCCCCTCGTGAGGGTCTTGAGTCTTGTGCTTGATGAAGATGGGCCATGTTGGGCCCCCATTCGAGCCACGCCGCAGGCAGGCAAGTCTGGGGACCCCCATTCCCAGAACGCCGATAGTAGCCCCCGGGCCCGTGGCGCGCATGGGCTTGGCCGTGCCAAGAGGCGAAAGGGCAAGGGCGAAGCACCGCGGGCCCTAACAGCCTGCAGCCTTGGACGTCGCGTGGCGGTTGACGGGACGTGGGCGGCACTGTTCTCCCCACGCCCCCTTATTCTGCGCCTTGTCAGGCGGACTTGTGGTTGCACACAGCCGCTCCCCTTCTTGTTGCTCGGGCATCTCCTGCTCTTCCTTCCTTCGCACTCCGGCTCCCGCCTCCAGTCCAATCTCAAATCTTCCCCCTCCTTCCCATCGCCATGACTCCGACGAGGAAGGAGAGAGGGGAGAAATCCACGCCTTCCGACCGTACTCAACCAAGAGTGCCTGGGCAGGGACAGCTTGGCCCTGGCCTCCGTCTTCAACGAGTGCGGGAGGACGACGGCTTGGCCCGCGTCCCACTTCTCCATCAGCAGGATAGCAACCAAGGTTCCATGTTTCACCGACACCTTGTGGGCGGGTCTGGTTCCCCCCTTCTCCTATTTCTTCAATGCCGTGCTCTCCCATTATCAGATCCACTTGATGCATCTAAGTCCTGAGTCCATCACCCTTCTTTCGGTCTTCGCCTTCGTTTGCGATGCCATGGTGGGCATCCCTCCTTCGGTGGCCTTGCTGCGCCACTTCTTCTCACTGCGTCTTGTCGACCCCTCCCAACGCTGGGCATGCATGAGCTTTGCTGCCGAGCCTGCGACCGAGGCCTCTGGGATTGACTTCAAACTCCCCCAGCCCGCGGTTGGGTTCCGCGAGCGGTGGTTGTACGTGGACGCGGGGGTGCCCAGCCCCTGCTATCGGAGCCGACCTCGCCTGCTGTCCCCAATTCGGGTTGGGGCCAGGAGACGCTCAAGAGCCCCCGGCTCGCCTTTGTCTGGAGCCGCTTCACGTTCCTGAGGAAGCTTGGCGTGACAACGCCCAAAGTGGTGAAGGAGTTTTTGTTGTGCCGCGTCGCTCCCCTGCAGTGCCACTTTCGCCGGATGTGGGCCTTCCGTGGAAGCGAGGATAACATGAGGCTTCAAGAGGAGGACCTGGCTCCGGTGGTGTTGAAGTCGACGCTCTTGACCTTAGCCGGTGATCTCAACCCCGGCAACATCCAGCAGGAAGGGGCCCTGCTGTACCTCTGCCAGAGCAGGGCCGACTTCGTGAAAGCAGCTGCCTGTCTTCGATGAATGGGGGCTGCGCCCGGCCGGCCTCCAGGGACCTCGCGAGAATCCGGTGGTGGTGACTGCCCTGCCAACCGGCCATGGCGGCTCCTCCTCAAGTGGCGGAGCAGGGAGGCAGGAGGCACCTGAGGCCGAGGGTGCCCCTGAAGAGGTGGCAGCGCTGGGTGGCGCTCGCGAGGGGACAACTCCTGAGGCCCGCGCCGCTGCGGCTGAAGGTGTCAAGCGGCCGCTCCCGGCGCCTGGGGCTGAGGCCTCGGAGGCCCCGGCCGCGTCTTCTGGCAAGGCAATGGAAGGCAGGCGCCAGGCAGACGCCCCTGACACGGACCACCCTGATGCTCCGTCCTCGCGGCAGGATGATCCTTGTGCTCTTCGCTTGGGCCGCTTCCGCGTGGACTTCGAGGCCCTCCGGAGGAAGAGGGAGGCCCTTGGTGACGACTTCCCTTGTCGTGAGCTGAAGCGCAGGAAGTACTTCGCCACTGACGAGTAAGTCCTCTTTCTCTCTGGCTCCTGATCCCCTTGCTGCTTCCGCTGATCCTTGCTCTGCAGGCCCCTCCCAACCGAGCTCGCGGAAATCGCCGAGGCGCCGTCTCCCTTAGCTTCGTCCCCTCTACTGTCTTCAAGTGCTCCGAGCAGCTCTGCCCTGGTGGTGAGGGCGTCTGAAGGAGCGGACCATCCCGAAGTGCATCGTGGCCCTTCATTCCCCGCGCTTCTCCTTCGCGGGCCTTCTCAGGGGATAGCCAGTTTGTCGGGTGCCTCCCGTCTGATCTTGGACTACGACTGGTTGAGGCGCCTCCTACGCTCTTCATCTAGAGGCGGGCTGGCCCTTGGTCGGGCTTCTGGTGCGACGCGCCCGGCCATCGCAAGGGCGCCAGCCCCCAGTCCCCTGCCCGGAGGGGGAACAATGATTCGCGGCCCCCGGCGCTTGCTTGGGGCGGATGACGGTGTGGAAGATGTGCTTGAGCGCGCCCGGGAGCGCCGCGCCCGCCGCCAAGGGTTCCTTCGAAGAGCGGCCGACGCGGTGAACTTGCTTGGGGAGGAGCTCGCTGATGAAGACGCGCGCCTGGAGGCCGAGGGCCTGCGCCTGGCTGCGGGGAGGCGCGAGCTGGAGGCCGCCGTCACCCTCGCGCGCCGCCAACGCGACCTCGATGATGAAGAGGCGAAGGCGGCGCTGGAGGCCTCTCGAGTGGCCCGCTCCCAGGCCATCGAGAAGGCCCGGAGAGCTGACGGGTGGTGAGAGGCAGCGGAGGAGCGGGCTCACGAGCTCCTGGCCCGATGCCACTCGCTGGAGGAGCAAGCGGAGCTGCGCGAGGCAGCCCTTGCATCGATGGAGGTGGCTTCTGGTGACCCAGCCGAGCTCTAAAGGCGCGAAGAAGCATTGACGCTGGAAGCCGATGAACGCACTTGCGAGTACGAGCGGCTGGAGACGAGGGAGCGCCTAGTGACGCAGGCGGAAGATGATGTCGCTGCGCGGGAAACGCATGTCCTGGAGGAGGTTTGTCGTCGGGTGGCGGCGGCGTGCCAAGGCCTCGAACGAGAGTTCGAGGGGAAGCTGGGGATGATCTGGGTCGAAGCCGAGGGCAGAACCGCAGCCCTGAGGGTCCAATGCGATGAGGCGACGCGGCAGGCCGACGCCTCCCGAGCCGCCCTTGAGGCAGCGCAAAAGGAGTTGGCTGCCTCCCAGGCCGAGGTGCTCCGTCTTCGCCGGCGGATGGAAGAGGCTGAGGCCGTTGAGCGCCAGAACGCCGACGAAATACGCTAGCGGTGACTCCTGGAGCATGCGCATGGCCCCATGCTCACCACGCTCAGGGAGAGGGCTAACGTGGCCTTAGGCAACATCTGCGAGGCGTTCGTCGGCGAACCGCACACAATCAATTATGCCGGTAACTTGTAGTTCTTCACCGCCATGGTGACGCAGCTGGAGGCACGGTCGGTCAGGGCCGACAGGTTGGTGGAGGAGAGGAGCCGCGCCCTGCTCAAGCGCGCCTTTTCCCGTGTCTTCAGCCATCTCCAGAACATGAATCCCCGCTTCGATTTTGATGCCGTCCTTGCCCCAGTCTCCCAGGCCGTCCAAGATGACTTGGCGCGCTGGGTGGAGGATAACGTGGACGCCCTTGTCAGGGCCTTCGCTTCGGACGACGGCGACGTGGTCGTGGGTGCTGATGAGGACGGCGCGGCGAGCAGCCCTAACGCCGCCGGCAGCGACGCAGGCGGCGATGGCGAGCTCGGCGACTCTGACGAAGGCTCAGGAGGTGCCTCCGGGGATGCATTGGGGGATTGGTCCGACTGAGTGCGTATCGCTCCTGTCTTTTTCACCCTGCATGAATAGAACCCAGGCTTTTGACCCGGCGGCTTGTGAGAGCATTTTGGGAGGGGAAGCCCCTCATGTAAAAACCTGTGTCCATCATATCAGTTGTAATCAAATTGCGCTCATGCCTGACAGTGGGCTGGTTTACCTTTGCCTCACACTGGTTCAGAGGTGGCCTGCAGGAGGGCGCGACGCCTTGGGCGCTTTCTAGTTGGGTCCTCAGGATGTGAGATCGTCGCTGATGAGAAGCTTCTCATGCGTTGGCCTTCTCCTGAGCGCAATGACTTCACAGGCACTCGCCCTGCTTCACAGGCTCTGGGCCTTCTCCTCGAGCGCGAGAGCTTCACAGGCGCTCGCCTTGCTTCACAGGCTCTGGGCCTTTTCCTCGAGCGCGAGAGCTTCACAGGCACTCGCCTTGCTTCACAGGCTCTGGGCCTTTTCCTTAGCGCGAGAGCTTCACAGGCGCTCGCCTTGCTTCACAGGCTCTGGGCCTTTTCCTCGAGCGCGAGAGCTTCATAGGTGCTCACCTTGCTTCACAGGCTCTGGGCCTTTTCCTTAGCGCGAGAGCTTCACAGGCGCTCGCCTTGCTTCATAGGCTCTGGGCCTTTTTAACAGGGCAACCTCCGCAGGCACCCGAAAATCCTCCCAAGGGGAAGTAACAGCGGCAGTCTGGGTTGCGCACGAGCCAGGCCTGTCCCGACTCGCGAGGGGCTCGCGAGGGGAGGCAGCTGTGACGGAGCGGTGACCAGAATGCGAGAAACGGCTCGAGCGAGAATAAGCACCCCTTCCCCGAACACACGCAAATCTCAAATTCGAATCCAACTTAAATCCAGCGGGGGAAAGCAACAGCCAAAGGGAAAGGCAACAAAAAGCAGACAAAAAGCTGCGTCCGGCACCTAATCTAGTCTTCGACGTCTTCTCACCAGCGCGGAGCTAAGTGCTGTCCACTGGGCATGGGAGGGAGCCCCAGGGTCTGAGGCTGGCACCCCTAAGACTCCGGGGCGTGTACAACCCCACTCATTGTTACGTGAGAGTGTCACAGGGCGGCGAGCTTCACAGGCACTAGGCCTTCTTCACAGGTGCTGGCCTTGCTTCATATCGCCAGACGAGGGCCCCGCCTTGCGCCACACTCTAGTGCCATCAGCAACGACCGGAACCCAGGATGTCGCCCGATGGGGTAGAGCGGTCGCCAGCGGTTCCCCCGACGACCACGGGTCCTCTGCCAGGGGCAGGCCCTGAGGCACCTCCCCAGCAGAGGGCCTACCTCCTGAGAACGCCTTGCTCCGAACGCCGCGGTGGTGATGTCGGATCCCAGCCCCTCCCCTGCAGCCCTCTGCACCCTCCTCCCGAGGGGTGGGAGACTATAGGAGCGGGGCAGCCGCTCGCCGCGGCGACCTGCACCTCCTGTGATCCATGGTTAGCGCATACCTGCCCCTGAAGAGTTAGCGGCGCCCGGTGATCGCTGCCTCCAGCGTGGCCAGCGGGCCCGTCCCAGAGCTCCTGGAAGGGCTCGGCTTCCATTGCCTCGTCGCCCCAGCCCGGGCCGAGGAGCGAGCCTTGTCCGTCCTCGTGAGGGTGCCCTTGGTCCATCATGAGGGGCACGTACTCTTCTGTCGCCGCCATCCCGTATGCCATGCCGTGACGCCCCGCTGCCATGCGGCCCCACCTGTCATGCCCGCTATGGGGTGGCAACGCGGCCACCCTCCGGGGCCGCGGGTCACGTCGAGTCCCTCTCCATCGCGGGCCGGGGGCAGGGGCAGCGCCGCCACCGGTCCGGTGCTGACAGCTTCACTGGCGTCGGAGTAGCCTTGGAGCCCGCGGGCGCGCGTGGAGCCCCCGTGCGGGTCGCTCTGAGCTTGAGATGGGAGCTGGGTGGAGAAGGGGTGAGCCCCCGAGGCCGCGAAGCCCAGGAGCTTCGCCACTCGCTCCAGCAGTACGTCACGGCCGCCCTCCAGCAGCCTGCACCGCAGCAGCTCCCGGGCCACCATGAGCGCCGCCCTCGAGTTCACCTGCTCCCGGCGGGTGTATGGTGTCGTTGTCGTGGCGTGATTGGAGGCCCTTGCTGCCGACCGAGCCTGCCGCGGCGTAAGAGTTGCCGAAGTCTGTCCGCGTCGCCTGCGGCCTGCAGCGCCCTGCGGACCGCGAGCTGCCTGGGGCGCGGGGTCGCCCGAGGCGGGCGGTTCCGCGCATTTGGGCCACGCAGCCCACGGGTCGGGGTTGCCCTCCTGGTCGCCGAGCATGGTGATGAAGACGTGACGGGGCACGGAGTGGTGGAAGACGAACTCCGGCGCACCCCTACCTGGCGCGCCAAATGTCGGATCTCGGGTTCCGGCAGACCCTTAAGGTTTGAACACTGGGGTGCACGCGGAGATCACGTCCTCAACCTCCCCGCCTCACAAAGATCTAAACTACTAAAAGGATCACACAAGAGACACAAGATTTATACTGGTTCGGGCCACCATTGTGGTGTAATACCCTACTCCAGTGTGTGGTGGATGGATTGCCTCTTGGGGCTGGTGATGATGAACAATACAAGGAAGAACAGCCTCGCGAGGGTCTGTTCTTGGCTGGGGCGATGAACTGCTAGGAGGAGTTCAGTCGCCTCTCTCTCTCTCTCTCTCTCTCTCTCTCTCTTTCTCTCTGATTTCCGATCTTCGATCCGCTAACTGCTTGAACCGAACCCTACCGAACCAACCAACCCCCTTGCTATGTGGGTGGCTGGTCCTATTTATAGGGGCCTTGGTCCTCTTCCCAAATATCGAGCGGGAAGGGAGCCAACAATGGCGGGCTAATTTGAAGGGGGACAGCAAGTACATCTATCCTGACTAAAGGTGGTCTTCGCCTGCGAAAGACTCTGCGGTGATGCCGTGCTGGGCTCCATGGTGACCTCCGTCTCGTAGTCCGCTTGGTCCTGGTCTTGTTGCACCGAAACGGCAACCTTTGCTTGATGCCTCGGTACTCCGCGGCTGCGCTTGCCCCCTTTGCACCAAAGAGGAAAGAAGGACGCTCGCGCGCTGGCGCCCGCCTGACGCCCTCGATCGTCATGGCTTGCGTCACTAGCACCTCGCGAGGCACCCCGCCTTGATATCTCCGTCTCCTCGCGAGCCAGCCCGAGGAGGTTGCGCCTGAGGATGCGCCGTGTCGTCGGCCCCACGAGGCTTGGCCCCTTGCGAGGGTCTTGAGTCTTGTGCTTGATGAAGATGGGCCATGTTGGGCCCCCATTCGAGCCACGCCGCAGGCCGCAGGCAGGCAAGTCTGGGGACCCCCGTTCCCAGAACGCCGACAGGGTGGGCTATTTATAGCCACTAGGCAACCCGACCTGATTTGTCTGAAATGACCCTGGGTCACTAAGGAACTGACACGTGTTCCAACGGTCAGATTTCAAACTCACACGGCAACTTTACTTGGGCTACAAGCAGAGCTGACTTGTCCGACTCTGGACAAGATTCGCTCTCATAGTCTTCACTCGAAGACTTAGGTTTTGTTTAAGCATCACTTCAGTCATTCTGACTGGTTCTCTTGGACCCCACTTAACAGTACGGTGGTTCCTATAACTCAACACAGAAGAAAAAGAACCACAAAAGATCTAAGTCTTCGAGCTCCATAGGCTTCATGCGGTGTCTTCTCTTGTCATAGTCTTCAATGTGAATATCTTCATATACCACCTTTGACATCGATGTCTTCATACATTTTTAGGGGTCATCTCTGGTAGGAAAACCGAATCAATGAGGGACTTCTACCTGTGTTATCCTGCAATTCTCACAAACACATTAGTCCCTCAACTAGGTTTGTCGTCAATACTCCAAAACCAACTAGGGGTGGCACTAGATGCACTTACAATCTCCCCCTTTTTGGTGATTGATGACAAACTAGTTGAAGTTTTCAACGGGGAATATAATATGTGAAATTGTAAAGGATAAGGAATTGTCTTCATAAGTTGCAAGGGCTCCCCCTGAGGATGTGCATATAAATAATTTGCTTTTGGAATGCAAATGCACATGGCAGGTTGTGCTTGTGGAGATCCACTTCAACTCATGATGACAATCCACTATGCATGTGAATGTATGTGAAGATAATGACATGCATAATGGAAAATGGACGTCTGCAAAATGATCTAAGTGCGAAATTTATCGTCGCACATGCGGAATTTATCATCGCATCACAAGGTGGCAAATAAGTAGCAGACGACCATCGAGTTTAAGTGTTACAACTCAAAGAACCAAATGTATCAAAACGAGAGTTGTAAACACGAAGCAAAATATAAAACACCCGCCCATATGGACCCACTTGAAGACTATCAAACTCATATGCTTCTCCCCCTTTTGTCAGTAAGGACCAAAAAGGTTCGAAGACATAGAGCATCTACTCGTTCCCACGAAGAGTAGGTGAAGCAGCAGGGTCGTCAGTGGTGTTCGGCGGTGCAAAAGAACTTGGAGCAGTGTCGACGCGTGCTGAAGGAGGTGGCGGTGAAGTGGCATCGTCTTCATCCTTGATCACTCTGGCATTCACAGTTGCGGCAGAGGAAGAGAACTCAGAGTCTTCAAGAGATGGAGTTCGTCGCAGCACTGCCCTTCGAGGAGGTGTGGAGTCAAACTTGAAGCGCTCAAAGAAGCCATCCTCTTGAAGATCATCTTCAGAACACATCAGCGTCAGCCCTTTCCATGTGCCTCGAGAGGTTTCATGAGCAACAAAGGCATTCTTGGTGGCAAGATTGAGAATGCGATTAACATCCACCAAGAGGCTTTGCATTTGACGCTTCAACCAGTCATGATGCCTATCCTGTTTCTGATGAAGAGCCACCAGAAGCTCTCAGTCATTGAGAACACGAGTGCGCTTCTTGGGTCGTCGGGCAATGGTGCTATCAGTGGCTTCAGTGAGAGCAGGATGCGGTGCACGTGTAGTGCCAGCCAAAGAATACACACAAGTTACTGCTTCAACGCCTTCAACGTTCTGAGAAAAACTTTGATACTCTGCATTCTAAAGACTTAGAGGTTCCTTGGCAGGCTCAGGATAGATGGCTTCAATAGACATATCCACATCAGGCAAAAAGACCCGATGATTGCGGGTAGATGGCTGATATGACATTGCGGAGTGAAGTTTGATCAGCCGCATCACCCAAGGGGCATAGAACTTCAAGCCAAAAAGATCAGAGCCTGATGCAGCAAGTTGGCGAATGAAGAAGTCCTGTGCATTGAAGCATTTTCCATGAAGAATATAGAAGACCAAAGTCTTCATTGCACCTTCCAGCTTGGCATGTGGAGAGTGCCCTTTGATGAGCCAGAGAGTTCGCCTTATGATGTGATAAATAGTCCTTGGCAGATACTCAAGGTCTTCAACGAAGAACTCCTTGGGATATGCAGCATCTTGGAGCAATGGCTTCATCATACTGAGCATCTGACTCATATTAGGTTCAGGCTTCTAAAAGATGCTCTCTATAGCTTCACTGTGAAGTTGACAGCCAGATTCGTAGAGATCGCCAGGAGTGGGTAGACCAGTGAGCTCAATGATGTCAAAGGCTTTGGCTTCGTGATGAACGTTTCCTGTCATACACTCCAGGACCCAAGTCTTCGGATCTCTGTTATACCCGCGGATGTGAAGTGTGGCATAGAATTGGAGCAGCAACTCTTCATTCCAATGCTCTTGGTCAGTGACGAACGGCAGCAATCCAACCTCTTTGAAGCAATCCAGAGCTTCTTCCAGACAGGGCAGGCCAGCTATTGCTTCAATGTCAAGACGCTTGTGTGGGAAGATGCAACCTTGATTGTATAGAATGCAGGAGTAATAGCTTCGCTGCGGATAGCTCCAGAACCGATTAGATGATATTCTTTCCCTTGAGTAGGGGTTCCTGGAGCTATTGAAGAATGTGTTGTCTGCTCTGAAGCCATTGATATTGAAGGATCCAGGTGCTGATGCAAGACCTGGGAACCTGGGCAATCTTGGGATTGGCTTCTGTACCTGAGGCCTGTGCTCAACATGATAGTCGAACTGGGGACCGGCAGCAGACACAGGAATAGAAGCAGCGGGATCAGTGGCTTCGCTGACTTCTGGTGCTTTTTTTGGTGAGGGCTCCACATTTGCTTCAGCCATGACAGCGTTAGTGGCTCCAGTGGTGTTGGTGGTGGCAGCCTCAAGATTTTCAACCTCCACTTGACGAGCTGGAGGGTCGGTCACAATCACGTTCTCCTCGAGAACCGCTTCTTGGTGGGACAGGGGAGTAGCAGCTTGTGGGACTTGTTCTTCATCGGCTGATGCAGTCGGAATATCTTCAGCAGTTTTAGCTTCAGACGGAGAGACTTGAGGCCTTGGACCTTTGCGAAGCCTGCGCAACACGGGCGACGCCTGTGGAGTTGGTGTTGGCTGGGCCTCAGAGTCTTCTTTCTCTTGTGGGCGATCAGCCCATGAAGCATCCTGTGCAATTGGCGTCAGTGGATGACCAATGCTGATGAGTTTGCTGTGCGTTAGCACTGGCGATGATACCTGTTGGTGCTCTAGCTGAGGAAGGACTGCATCATCTTCAACACGGTCATGGTGACCAATGTCTTCAGCAGCGATGGGATCAGCTGCTGGAAAGTCTTCAGCTTCATGAGCCTTTGTGAAAGCAGACTCATGGACAGTCAGTTGACGTTCTTGTGGTTCAGCGTCAGGGTGAACCATGGAAATAGGTTCAACAATCAAGGGCTCCGTGGGAGCAGCCCGTTCCTTCTTGGTCTTTCTTTTCTTAGAGGGGGCAGTAGCAGAGGCGTCAGGATGTTTCCTCTTCCTTTCTTCAGCCTCAGCAATCCTGGTCTTCTTCAGTTCTGAAGCAGTTGACCTGGCCTTTGGCTTCAGGCCAGTCATGCTAGTTGGGAAGACAATGGGATCTGCTTCCTGCCTTGGTGCTTCGGGTTCAGCCGTAGCGGGCTTCTTCTTCTTCTTTGCAGCCATCCTGGGGTCGATGCCAGGACGCCCAAGGGCCTTGCGCTTCTCAGCCTCATTGTAGGCTTGCACACATCTGTCAGCCAAAATCTTCATGCGCTCACGAGAACCCTGAGCTTCTGCATGTTTCTTGAGAAAGGCTTCCTTGAGCTCGTGCAGCATAATCTTGAAGTTCTTCACTTCTTGCATGCTGAGCTTGGCCATATGCTTCTTGAACTGAGATTTTTCAAAGTCAATCTTCTGCTTCAGTTCAACAATGCTCTGGGCGATAGCTAACTCTGAAGCAATGGCGCCGTGGAAGGCGACACTAAGGCCAATGGGAAGTTGCAGATCGTCGAAGCTGATATTGGGCATGTAAAACCACTCATCAATGAAGTTGTGGATGATTGTTACATCAAAAAGAGGCAGATCATTGAAGATTTCTGCTTCTTCTTTGCTCTTGATGAGTTGCTCAAGAGTGTCATCTGCAAGATCTTCATCACTTGACAGATCAATGGCATCATTGCGCATGGCAGCAGCTGTCAGCTCTTGGCCGGTGTGTGGCAGAGGCATCTTGACCTTCTAGGGCTTGGAGATGCGTGACAAATCTTCAGACTACACACTGTCTTCAGGAGGTGCAGTTGTGAAAGTGCGTTATATCGACTAGAGGGGGGGGGGTGAATAGGCGATTTTTATGAAAGTCTTCAAAACATGGAAGTTATGAAGACAAACAGTAGAGATATGCCTATTACTATGCAGCGGAAGGTAGACTACACTAGGCAAGCCATGGTCAAGTATTCAATAGAGTGAAAGCACACTGACAAACAGCTGCAGTGTAATGAGGATCAGGTAGGAAGATATTATGAAGCCAAACAGATCATACATTCACATTGTGAAGACAAAAGATAGAGAAAACATGCAATGACTTCACAATGAGTAATAGTAAGTAAAAAGGAAGTGAAGATGAAACCAGTGATTCGTTGAAGACAATGATTTGTTGGACCAGTTCCAGTTGCTGTGACAATTGTACGTCTGGTTGGAGCGGTTAGGTATTTAAACCTTAGGACACACAGTCCCGGACACCCAGTCCTGAACACGCAGCTCAGGACACCCAGTCCTCACCGTATTCTCCTTGAGCTAAGGTCACACAGACCTCGCCCAATCACTCTGGTAAGTCTTCAAGGTAGACTCCCAAACCTTCACAGACTTCGTTCACTGGCAATCCACAATGTCTCTTGGATGCTCAGAACGCGACGCCTAACCGACTGGAGGATGCACAGTCCTCAAGTGTAATAAGTCTTCAGATCACTCAGACAAGAAGACTTAAGTGATGCCCAATTCTCTCTGGCTCTGGGTGGTTAGGGCTTTATCCTTGCTAGGTATTCTCCCTCTCTCTCAAAGGCTTCGAGGTGGGTTGCTCTCAAACAACAAAAGCCGTGCACTGAATCTGAGCAGCCAACCATTTGTGGTTGTAGGGGGTGGACTATTTATAGCCACTAGGCAACCCGACCTGATTTGTCCGAAATGACCATGGGTCACTAAGGAACTGACACGTGTTCCAACGGTCATATTTCAAACCCACACGACAACTTTAGTTGGGCTACAAGCAAAGCTGACTTGTCCGACTCTGGACAAGATTTGCTCTCATAGTCTTCACTTGAAGACATAGGTTTTTAATTAGGCATCACTTCAGTCGTTCTGACTGGTTCTCTTGGACCCCACTTAACAGTACGGTGGTTCCTATGACTCAACACAAATGAAAGAGAACTACGAAAGATCTAAGTCTTCGAGTTCCATAGGCTTCACGTGGTGTCTTCTCTTGTCATAGTCTTCAATGTGAATATCTTCATATACCACCTTTGACATCAATGTCTTCATACATTTTTAGGGGTCATCTCTGGTAGGAAAACCGAATCAATGAGGGACTTCTACCTGTGTTATCCTGCAATTCTCACAAACACATTAGTCCCTCAACTAGGTTTGTCGTCAATACTCCAAAACCAACTAGGGGTGGCACTAGATGCACTTACAATCTCCCCCTTTTTGGTGATTGATGACAAACTAGTTGAAGTTTTCAACGGGGAATATAGTCTGTGAAATTTTAAAGGATAAGAAATTGTCTTCATAAGTTGCAAGGGCTCCCCCTGAAGATGTGCATATAAGTAATTTGCTTTTGGAATGCAAATGCACATGGCAGGTTGTACTTGTGGAGATCCACTTCACCTTATGATGACATTCCACTATGCATGTGAAAGTATATGAAGATAATGACATGCATAATGAAAAATGGACGTCTGCAGAATGATCTAAGTGCGGAATTTATCGTTGCACATGCGGAATTTATCATCGCAAAACAAGTTGGCAAATAAGTAGCAGACGACCATCGAGTTTAAGTTTTACAACTCAAAGAACCAAATGTAGCAAAACGAGAGTTGTAAGCACGAAGCAAAATATAGCAAAATATAAAGCACCCGCCCATATGGACCCGCTTGAAGACTATCAACCTCATATGCTTCTCCCCCTTTTGTCAGTGAGGACCAAAAAGGTTTGAAGACATAGAGTATCTACTTGGTCCCATGAGGAGTAGGTGAAGTAACAGGGTCTTCGGTGGTGTGTGGCGGTGCAGACGAACTTGGAGCAGCATCGATGTGTGATGAAGGAGGTGGCGGTGAAGTAGCATCATCTTCATTCTCGATAACTCTGGCAGTCACTGTGGCAGCAGAGGAAGAAAATTCAGAGTCTTCAAGGGATGGTGTTCCTCGCAACACAGCCCTTCTAGGAGGTGTGGAGTCAAACTTGAATCGCTCAGTGAAGCCATCCTCTTGAAGATCAGCTTCAGAACACATCACCGTTAGCCCTTTCCATGTACGGCGACAGGTTTCATGGGTAACAAAAGCATTCTTGGTGGCAAGATTTCGAATACGATTAACATCCACCAAGAGGCTTTTCATCTGACGCTTCAGCCAGTCATGATGCCTATCCTGTTTTTGATGAAGGGCCACAAGAAGCTCTCAGTCATTGAGAACACGAGTGCGCTTCTTGGGTCTTGGAGCAGTTGTGCTGTCAGTGGCTTCAGTGGAAGTAGGGCGTGGGGCATGTGTAGTGCCAACCAACGGATACACCCGAGAGACTGCTTCAACTCCTTCAATGTTTTGAGTGAAGCTCTGGTGTTCTGCATTCTGAAGACTCAGAGGTTGCTTGGCCGGCTCAGGATAGATGGCTTCATCAGAGGTATCCACATCAGGCAAGAAGATCCGATGGTTGCGGGCTGAGGGCTGATATGAGATAACAGAGTGAAGTTTGATCAGCCGCATTACCCAAGGGGCGTAGAACTTCAAACCAAACAAGTCAGAGCCGGATGCAGCAAGTTGGCGTATGAAGAAGTCATGTGCATTGAAGCATTTGCCATGAAGGATACAGAATATCAAAGTCTTCATTGCACCCTCGATCTTGGCATTTGGAGAGTGGCCTTTAATGGGCCAAAGAGTCCGCCTGATGATGTGATAGATGGTTCTTGGCAGATACTCCAGGTCTTCAATGAAGTACGCTGTGGGATAAGCAGCATCTTGGGGCAAGGGCTTCATCATGCTGAGCATCTGACTCATGTCAGGTTCAGGCCTCTGAAAGATGCTCTCAATAGCTTCAGTATGTAGCTGACAGCCTTGCTCAAAGAGATCGCCAGGAGTGGGCAAGCCAGTGAGCTCAATGATGTCAAATGCATTGGCTTCATGATGAACATTTTCGGTCATCCACTCCAGGACCCAAGTCTTCGGATCTCTGTTGTACCCCCGGATGTGGAGTGTGGCATAGAATTGGAGCAGCAGCTCTTCATTCCAATGCTCTTGATCAGTTATGAATGGCAGCAGTCCAACTTGCTTGAAGCAATCCAAAGCTTCTTCTAGGCAGGGCAGACCAGCTATAGCTTCAACGTCAAGGCGCTTGTGTGGGAAGATGCGACCTTGGTTGTACAGTATGCATGAGTAGTAGCTTCGCCGAGGATAGCTCCAGAACCGATCTGATGAAATCCTTTCCCTTGAGTAGGGGTTCTTGGAGCTATTGAAGAATGTATTGTCTGCCCTGAAGCCATTGATGTTGAAGGAGCCAGGTGCTGATGCAGGACCTGGGAACCTTGGCAGTCTTGGGATTGGCTTCTGTACCTGAGGCCTATGCTCAACATGATAGTCGAACTGGGGACCGGCGGCAGACTCAGGAACAGAAGTGTCAGGATCAGTGGCTTCGCTTTCTTCTGATGCTTTTGGTGGGGAGAGCTCCACATTAGCTTCACTGTTAGTTATGGCAGCCTCACGATTTTCATCCTCCACTTGACGAGCTAGAGGGTCGGACACAAGCATGTTCTTCGTAAGAACTGCTTCTAGGTGAGACGGGGGGACTTGGGGTACTTCATCATCTTCGGCTGATGCAGCCGGAATGTCTTCAGCAGAGACTTGAGGCCTTGGACCTTTGCGAAGCCTGCACAACGCGGGCGACGTCTGTGGAGATTGAGTGGGCTGGGCCTCATTGTCTTCTTCCTCTTGTGGGCGATCCGCCCATGAGGCATCCTGGACAATTGGCGTCAATGGACGACCAATGCTGATGAGTTCGCTATTGTCTTGCTGAGGAAGGACTGCATCATCTTCTACATTGTCATGTTAACCAATGTCTTCAGCAGTGATGGGATTAGCTGCTGGAATGTCTTTAGCTTCATGAGCCTCTGTGGAAGTAGGCTCATGGACAGTCAATTGGCGTTCAGCTTCAGGATAGACCACAGAAAGGGGTTCAACCGTCAAGGGCTCTGTGGGAGCAGCCCGATCTTTCTTGGTCTTCCTCTTCTTCTTAGAGGGGGCAGTAGGAGAGGCTTCAGGATATTTCCTTTTCCTCACTTCAGCCTCAGCAGTCCTCGTCTTTTTGAGCTCTGAAGCTGTTGACCTGCTTTTTGGCTTCGAACCAGTCATTCTTGTGGGGAAGACAATCGGAACTGCTTCCTGCCTTGGTGCATCGGGTTTAGCTGTAACAGGCTTCTTCTTCTTCTTCTTCTTCTTCTTCTTCTTCTTTGCGGCCATCCTGGGGTCGATGCCAGGACGCCCAAGGGCCTTGCGTTTTTCAGCCTCATTATAGGCTTGCACACATCTGTCGGCCAGAGTCTTCATGCGCTCACGCGAACCCTGAGCTTCGGCGCGTTTCTTCAAAAAGTTTTCCTTGAGCTTGTGCATCATGATCTTGAAGTTCTTCACTTCTTGCACGCTGAGCTTGGCCATATGCTTCTTGAACTGAGCTTTTTCATAGTCAATCTTTTGCTTCAGTTCAACAATGCGCTGGGCGATGGCTAGTCCTGAAGCAATGGCTCCTTGGAAGGCGACACTAAGGCCAATGGGTAGCTGCAGATCATCAAAGCTGATGTTTGGCGTGTCAAACCACTCGTCAATGAAGTTGTGGATGATAGTGACGTCAAAGAGTGGCAGATCATTGAAGATTTCTGCTTCTTCTTTGCTCTTGATGAGTTTCTCAAGAGCGTCATCTGCTAGGTCTTCATCACTTGACAGGTCAATGTCATCATTGCGCAGAATGGCAGCAGCTGTGAGCTCTTGGCCGCGGTGTGGCAGAGGCACCTTGGCCTTCTGGGGCTTTGAGATGCGTGATAAGTCTTTAGATGGCACACTATATTCAGGAGGTGCAGTTGCCAGTGGCTTTGCCCTTGAAATTTTGGGTGAAGGAGCAGGCTTTGAAGCTTTAGGCTTATTCATCTTCTTTGGCTTCAACACTGCAGGAGCTTCTTCTGATTCAGAGTCAGCTGGAGGCGCATTCACTGCAGTCCCTTGAACTAAGATGCGGGTGATGAGGCCTTCAAGGTTGGCATAAGGACCGATGACATTGGGTTCTGCCTCGCGTGTGCCATCTGCCCTTGGTGCGGAGGGACCAGGGTTGAAGTCTAACCCAAATTTCTTCTTGTTCTTCTTCGCTGAGTTTTGGGCAAACTGAAAGTTGCGCTTGAATAGATTGTCATCACGACACCAGAGTAGTGACGACGGATGTGCATTTGCAGGCTGTGGCCCACGGACCATGCATGGATAGAAGCCTTGGGCAATGGCTTCATCTCTGGACCTGGGTAGAAGATTCTTGTATAGGATGTCTCCCCACGGTCTTTTGATGGCACTTTTCTCAGCATACTCTTGGGTTGTGAAGCGGTATTTGAACCATTGTTCTACCCAATATCGTCGAATCCATTGGATTCGGGTCTTGCGCTCATGGTAATCCTCTTCAGGATCTGTCTTGTACATTTCTGCGAGTTTATCTGGCAGATCTCTGGATGTTCCGCCACGACGCTGTCTGCCCCCCTTCCTTGCTGCTTTCTCTGAAGCCATAAACTTTAACTTGAAAGGCTTCAAGACATTCAAAGGCTTCAAAGGCTTTCTCTTGCTGGACCAACAGGAACTGGCTTCAGGAGAATTTATGTGATGCTGTAAGAATTCTGCAAATGAATGCAGACTATGAGAACCAAAGGATTCTCCCACGGACATGTACCTGTGACAGCATTAAGGTGCGAGGGAAGGGGAAGAGGTCATATGCATTCTCAGAAGATTTGGACGATAAATCAGTTTAGAAGACATTGACCTCATCGTGCGAAGACATTCACTCATAGATAAGAACTTGGTTCCAGATTTGTACGAATCCACAGATCAGTACAAAGTGAGGAATCTAACTACTTTGTGAAGCACAAGTGAATATACTAGGCATGATATGAGATGCAGTATGAGGGAAGATCTAACTTGTGTGAATAGAAACTGCTTGTGGTAGAAAGTGATAAGTTCATAGGATCAACAGTGCTGTAAAAGGAAGTTTTATTTACCACACCAAGAACTGCTAGACGGAGTGGGAGATGAGGCCGAGCAGTTCAATCTTCCGTGCCCTAACTTGGCAACGGAGGACACCTACGGTGACGGCGGAGAGGACGATGTCCGCGATCGGCGTGAAGACGGCGTCGGAGAGGTTGCAGCAGCGAAGCGCTTCGTCGCCGGCGTCGTCGAGGGCTAGCGGTGGCGCTAGGGTTCGTGCGAGGATGGAAGAAGGGATAATGACCGCTGTAAGTGTGTATTTATAGGTACAAGGGCGGCACTGCGCTATTACACAGGTGCCCCTGGCGATTCGCATCTGAGTGACACGTAGCCATCATGCGGAATTTTGGGGTTTGTTCGACGTCCCACGCACGCCTGGATTGTCGGGTGGTCATTCCTACTTCTCCGGATTTCATGTGGATGAATGAGCATTGAAAACGGACTTAAGGTTGTCTGTGTGTCTTCTGCTGTCAAGGGCGCAGAGAAGACATTCGACAGTTTCAATAGAATGCATATGACTTGGAGAGATAGAATTTGAGATAGAAAGCATAGAGAGGTTAGGGTCCGATCACATTCACTTAGTTCAAGAGATTCAAACAAGAAGACATAGCTATAAGTGAATGCTGTAGAGGACAGAACACTAGTATATATATATATATATATATATATATATAATCAACATAGTGAAGATAATCATGAAGACATGTTGAGATTGAAGCCAAACCAAATGTGAAGACATTGCAAGGTAACGCCATGAGTGAAACACTTCAAAATAGAACGTTTGGTGGTGGCGTTACCCACCGTATAGGAAGTATTAGACCCAGACACGGCGCACAATTATCGTGGCACTCTGAAGTCAAATTCCACATTAATGTATTCACACGTAGAATGTATGTCTTCATTGATTGAAGATATACGTTACTTCGTGTGTTGCACACCTAAGTCATCAATATGCATAAGTGTTAGGATGTGTGCCTGACCACAGGACATTTGAGGATTCCAGGATATTTAGCTCACACCGTAACTTGCAAAATCTCTTCTCATCCAAGTGCTTGGTGAAGATATCTGCCAATTGCTCTTCAGTGTTGACGTGTATGATATCAATATCTTCCTTCACAACATGATCTCTGAGAAAGTGATGACGAATTTCTATGTGCTTTGTCTTCGAGTGCTGAACTGGGTTGTTGGCAATCTTGATGGCGCTTTCGTTGTCATAGTAAAGTGGCACTTGCTTCAGATGAATGCCATAGTCCTTGAGAGTTTGCTTCATCCACAGAAGCTGAGCGCAGTAAGATCCAGCAGCAATGTATTCAGATTCAGCAGTGGAGAGGGATACACAGTTCTGCTTCTTTGAAGACCAATATACAAGTGATCGTCCCAGAAAGTGGCATGTGCCTGATGTAGACTTCCGATCAACCTTGTCACCAGCATAATCAGCATCCGAGAATCCAACCAGATCAAACTCTGAGCCCTTTGGATACCATAATCCGAGAGTTGGGGTGTGAGCTAAATATCGAAGAATTCGCTTCACAGCTAAGTGATGCGACTCCTTTGGTGCCGCTTGAAATTGAGCACACATGCAAACACTAAGCATACTATCTGGCCTAGATGCACATAAATAAAGCAAAGAACCAATCATGGAGCGGTATACCTTTTGATTGAACTCTTTACCATTGTCATCGGGACCTAGATGATGTTTGGCTGGCATTGGTGTTGTGAAGCCTTTGCAGTCTTACATACCAAACTTCTTCAGGCACTCTTTGAGATACTTCTCTTGAGATATGAAGATGCCATTGCGTTGTTGTCGTATTTGAAGACCGAGGAAGAACTTCAGCTCCCCCGTCATAGATATCTGATATTGCTCTTGCATCATATAGCCAAACTCTTCACTGTACTTCTGATTGGTGCAGCCGAAGATAATGTCATCCACATAAATTTGGCACACAAACAGTTCACCATCATATGTCTTCGTGAAGAGAGTGGGATCTAGGGAACCAGGTATGAAGCCTTTGCTCTTCAGGAAATATTTGAGTGTGTCGTACCAGGCCCGAGGGGCTTGTTTGAGGCCATACAGTGCCTTGTTAAGCTTGTATACCATGTCAGGATGTTTTGGATCTTCAAACCCAGGCGGTTGTGCAACATACACTTCTTCTTCAATCTTGCCATTGAGAAAGGCACTCTTCACATCCATTTGATACAGAAGTATGTTATGATGATTTGCATAGGCCAGCAGTATACGTATGGCTTCAAGTCTAGCCACAGGAGCAAATGTTTCATCGAAATCAATGCCTTCCACTTGAGTATATCCTTGAGCAACGAGACGAGCTTTGTTTCTGACAATTTTACCATGCTCATCTTGCTTGTTGTGGTATATCCATTTGGTGCCTATTATATTGTGCTTCCGTGGATCAGGACGCTTAACCAGTTCCCATACATTGTTCAGCTCAAACTGTTGAAGCTCTTCTTGCATAGCTTGAATCCATTCAGGTTCCATGAAGGCTTCTTCAACTTTCTTGGGTTCTGTAATTGAGACGAATGCGAAGTGCCCACAGAAATTTGCCAGCTGAGTTGCCCTTGAACGAGTGAGTGGACCAGGTGCATTGATGCTGTCAATTATTCTGTCAATCTGCACTTCATTGGCAACACGAGGATGTACAGGGCGAAGACTTTGCTCTTGCTGATCTGTGTTGTTGTTGGGAGGAATGTCTTCAGGCTGAGCATTGTCTTCATGTGGATCAGGTGCTGAGATGATAAGTTCTTCTTCAGGATGAGCTTCAAAAGGTATAATCTCTCCAGTTCCCATTAGCTTGATTGATTCACTAGATGGAACTTCATCTAGCACATTTGGTAGTTGCTCTCTTTGTGAACCATTGGTCTCATCAAACCGCACATCCACTGTTTCAACCACTTTGTAATGAAAGAGAATGAAGACTCTGTAGGAGTGCGAATCCTTTCCATATCCAAGCATAAAACCCTCATGTGCTTTTGGTGCAAACTTTGAGGTGTGGTGTGGGTCCTTGATCCAGCACCTTGGGCCAAATACTCTGAAGTAACTGACATTTTGCTTCCTGCCAGTTAGGAGTTCATAAGATGTTTTGTTCAGAAGCTTGTGAAGATAAACACGATTGATTGTATGGCATGCAGTGTCAATGGCTTCAGGCCAGAATTTTCTTGGAGTCTTGTATTCATCTAGCATCGTTCTGGCCATCTCAATTAGTGTTCTGTTCTTGCGTTCGACGACGCCATTCTGCTGTGGCGTGTACGGGACTGAGAATTCATGTGTGATGCCCAAGGTATCAAGATATGTATCAAGTCCAGTGTTCTTGAATTTAGTGCCATTGTCACTTCTGATGTGCTTTATCTTGGCGCCGTAATTGTACATAGCTCGATTGGCGAAGCGTCTGAAGACATCCTGCACTTCAGTCTTGTAAAGGATTATGTGCACCCAAGTATATCTAGAGTAATCATCAACAATGACAAAGCCATAGAGGCAAGCAGTAGTGGTAAAAGTTGAATAGTGAGTGGGACCAAAAAGATCCATGTGAAGCAGTTCGAAGGGTCGAGTAGTGGTCATGATTGTCTTCGAGGGATGTTTTGCCCTCGTCATCTTCCCTGCTTCACAGGCTCCGCATAAGTGATCTTTCTTGAACTTGACGCCCTCGATGCCTATGACATGCTTCTTCTTTTCAAGGGTGTGGAGGTTCCTCATGCCAGCATGCCCAAGCCTCCGATGCCAAAGCCAGCATTCTGAAGCTTTTGCCAGAAGACATACTGCAAGCTGTGGCCCTGCTGAGAAATCTACCACATACAAATCATCTTTCCGATACCCTTCAAACACTAGAGACTTGTCAGATTCCATTAGTACCAGGCAACGATATTTTCCAAATATTATGATCATGTTCAAATCGCAAAGCATTGAGACAGACATTAAGTTGAAGCCAAGGGATTCAACAAGCATGACTTTATCCATGTGTTGATCCTTTGAGGTTGCAACTCTACCTAGACCCAATACCTTACTTTTACCAGTGTCAGCGAATGTGATGTGGCTCTTGTCGGATGGACGTAAGGTTGAGTCCATAAGAAGGCTTCTTTTGCCGGTCATGTGATTTGTACACCCACTGTCAATAATCCATTCTGAAGACGCTGGTGTCGTACCCTACAGTGCAGTTAGGGGGATAGGCTTCACGAAGAGAATTGTGAAGCAAAAACAGTTGACGAACCAGTGGGTTATGAAAACTTAGATCCAGATTAGGACTAATAGGGAGAGTAGCATGCGATTCAGGAATGAAGTACATAGTGATGCCATTCGGGCATTTGATCTTGCGCCCTACAAGATGTTTAAGGTCCCCAGCAATAGCGTCAGAAGATTTTGGTTTTCTGCTGGAGACCTTTCCGTGCAAAAGAGAGTTAAGCTTTCTTAGCCACCCACATCTTCAAGGGTGGCTAAGAAGCAATAAGTCTAAGTGCAGCATCTGAGAATTTTGGCTTTGGAGCCCTAGCAAACAGTCTAGCAGGTGGACAATAGTACTCATAAGAATAGGCAGAATAATTCTTGGTCATATGAACATGGCGGTTTGATGAACCGCTCTCATATTCATATGCCTGAGTGTGGTCTCCCTGCAAAACATTTGCGTTAGTGCGACTCAGGTGAGTCCTCTGTCTGTATGAAGCCTTTGGACCGTATGAAGCCTTTGGTCTGAGGTTTGTCTTCTTCATGTGAGGTGTCATGAAGACATTCACAGGAAGATTTTCCAGACACCTTTTCGGAACCCAGATCTTCTTCATAGGCGGTCCATTCCTGCAGTTAGTACCAATGTACCTGGCAACACTTCACCATTCTGATTCTTAAACAGTACATAGTTTGCATCAAAGGATTCATCAATGATAATGGGGTTAGCACAAGTGTAGCCAGATAGATTGGATGGATCTACTGAAGGTTCGTTTGCAGCAACCCACTTGGTTTTGGGGTACTGCTCAGGTTTCCAGTACGAGCCATCTGCATTCATTTTCCTTACGAACCCAACACCCTCTTTCCTAGGGTTTCGGTTCAGAATCTGCTTCTTGAGGACATCACATAATGTCTGATGTCCTTTAAGACTTTTGTACATCCCTGTTTCAAGCAATGTCTTCAACCTAGCATTCTCATCAGCAATAGCAGTGGTATCCTCAGCAGAGGGGTTAGTTACCACATCAATAGTTGAAGATATTGCAATAGCAGTAGCAGTGGAACATTCAGCAACAGAAGTAGCATTATCACGCTCAATGCATCTAAGACATGGTGGTTCAAATCTTTCCTGAGAGGAACTGATCTGTTTGGCACGAAGTGACTCGTTTTCCTTTTGAAGATCTTCATGAGCCACTCTAAATTTCTCAAGATCTTGCTTCCTTTGAAGATAATCATAGGAAAGCTTTTCATGAGTTGTTGAGAGAGTATCATGACGACTTTCAAGTTCCTGATACTTAACGTGAAGATTTTTTATGTCTTGAATTAAGGATTCAGACCGAGTCATTTCAGCACCCAACAGATCATCACTTCTGTCTAAGAGTTTCTGAATATGTTCCATAGTTTTCTGTTGTTCAGTTGCAATTTTAGCAAGTGTTTTGTAGCTGGGTTTTGAACCACAATCAGAGTCATCGTCACTAGATGTTTGATAGTGAGTAGTGCATGTGTTTACCTTGGCACCGCGTGCCATGAAGCAGTAGGTAGGAGTGGAGTAGTCCTTGTCATTTGCATCGGTGTCGGTGATAAAGTCATTGTATTCAGTGTTGAAGATGGACTTGGCGACGTATGCTGTAGCCAGACTTGCAATGCCAGAATCAGACTCCTCCTCAGACTCCACCTCTGCCTCCTCAGAAGCGGACTCCTCCTCTGAATCCATTTCCTTGCCAACAAACGCACGTGCCTTGCCAGATGAGCTCTTCTTGTGTGATGAAGACTTTGAGGAAGACTTGGAAGAAGACCTTGAGTATTTCTTCTTCTTCTTGTCGTCAGAGTCATATTCCTTGCTCTTCTTCTTATTTCTGTTCTCATTGTCCCACTGTGGACACTCAGAGATGAAGTGTCTGGTTTTCTTGCACTTGTGGCATGTTTTCTTCTTGTAGTCATGAGCAGAAGCTTCATCATTCCTTGAGCTTGATCGTGAAGACTTTCTGAAGCCTTTCTTCTCGGTGAATTTTTGGAACTTCTTCACTAGCATTGCAAGTTCCCTTCCAATGTCTTCAGGATCATCAGAACTGCTGTCAGATTCTTCTTCAGATGAGGAAACATCTTTTGCCTTCAAGGCACAAGTTCGCCCATAGTTTGGACCGTAGATATCTCTTTTCTCAGAAAGCTGAAACTCATGTGTGTTGAGCCTCTCAAGTATGTCAGACGAATCGAGAGTCTTTAAATCAGGATGTTCTTGAATCATCAGGGCTAGGATGTCAAACAAACTATCAAGTGATCTCAGCAGCGTCTTGACGACTTCATGTTTGGTGATCTCAGTAGCGCCGAGGGCTTGAAGCTCATTTGTGATGTCAGTGAGTTGATCAAATGTGTGCTGGACATTCTCATTGTCATTTCGCTTGAAGCGGTTGAAGAGGTTGCGAAGGACACTGATTCTCTGATCTCTCTGGGTTGAGATGCCTTCATTGACCTTGGAGAGCCAGTCCCAGACCAGCTTGGATGTCTTTAAGGCACTCACACGGCCATACTGTCCTTTGGTCAGATGACCATAGATGATATTCTTGGCAGTAGAGTCCAGTTGAGTGAACTTCTTGACATCAGCAGCAGTGACACCTTCTCCAGCCTTGGGAGCACCGTTCTCGACGACATACCATAGGTCGACGTCAATGGCTTCAAGATGCATGCGCATCTTATTCTTCCAGTAGGGATATTCAGTTCCATCGAAGACGGGGCACGCAGCGGAGACTTTAATTATCCATGCAGTCGACATAGCTAAAACTCCAGGTGGTTAAACCAAATCACACAGAACAAGGGAGCACCTTGCTCTGATACCAATTGAAAGTGCGTTATATCGACTAGAGGGGGGGGGGTGAATAGGCGATTTTTATGAAAGTCTTCAAAACATGGAAGTTATGAAGACAAACAGTAGAGATATGCCTATTACTATGCAGCAGAAGGTAGACTACACTAGGCAAGCCATGGTCAAGTATTCAATAGAGTGAAAGCACAGTGACAAACAGCTGCAGTGTAATGAGGATTGGGTAGGAAGATATTATGAAGCCAAACAGATCATACATTCACGTTGTGAAGACAAAAGATAGAGCAAACATGCAATGACTTCACAATGAGTAACAGTAAGTAAAAAGGAAGTGAAGATGAAACCAGTGATTCGTTGAAGACAATGATTTGTTGGACCAGTTCCAGTTGCTGTGACAACTGTACGTTTGGTTGGAGCAGTTAGGTATTTAAACCTTAGGACACACAGTCCCGGACACCCAGTCCTGAACACGCAGCTCAGGACACCCAGTCCTCACCGTATTCTCCTTGAGCTAAGGTCACACAGACCTCGCCCAATCACTCTGGTAAGTCTTCAAGGTAGACTCCCAAACCTTCACAGACTTCGTTCACTGGCAATCCACAATGTCTCTTGGATGCTCAGAACGCGACGCCTAACCGACTGGAGGATGCACAGTCCTCAAGTGTAATAAGTCTTCAGATCACTCAGACAAGAAGACTTAAGTGATGCCCAATTCTCTCTGGCTCTTGATGGTTAGGGCTTTATCCTCGCTAGGTATTCTCCCTCTCTCTCAAAGGCTTCGAGGTGGGTTGCTCTCAAACGACAAAAGCCGTGCACTAAATCTGAGCAGCCAACCGTTTATGGTTGTAGGGGGTGGACTATTTATAGCCACTAGGCAACCCGACCTGATTTGTCCAAAATGACCCTGGGTCACTAAGGAACTGACACGTGTTCCAACGGTCAGATTTCAAACCCACACGACAACTTTACTTGGGCTACAAGCAAAGCTGACTTGTCCGACTCTGGACAAGATTTGCTCTCATAGTCTTCACTTGAAGACATAAGTTTTTAATTAGGCATCACTTCAGTCGTTCTGACTGGTTCTCTTGAACCCCACTTAACAGTACGGTGGTTCCTATGACTCAACACAAATGAAAGAGAACTACGAAAGATCTAAGTCTTCGAGTTCCATAGGCTTCACGTGGTGTCTTCTCTTGTCATAGTCTTCAATGTGAATATCTTCATATACCACCATTGACTTCAATGTCTTCGTACATATTTAGGGGTCATCTCTGGTAGGAAAACCGAATAAATGAGGGACTTCTACCTGTGTTATCCTGCAATTCTCACAAACACATTAGTCCCTCAACTAGGTTTGTTGTCAATACTCCAAAACCAACTAGGGGTGGCACTAGATGCACTTAGAAGTTGCCAGTGGCTTCGCCCGTGAGATTTTTGGTGCAGAGGCCGGCTTTGAAGCTTTTGGTTGCTTCAGCTTCTTTGGCTTCGGCGCTGCAGGCGCTTCATCTGATTCAGCGTCATCTGCAGGTTCATTCACGGCTGTCCCTTGAACCACCATGTGTGTGGTGAGGCCTTCAAGATTGTAGAAGGGCCCAAGAAGATTGGGTTCAGCTTCGCGAGTTCTATCGGCACGGGGAGCAGAGGGACCAGGGTTGAAATCTAAACCCAAAGTCTTCTTGTTCTGCTTCACTGAGTTCTGGGCAAACTGGAAGTTGCGCTTAAACAGATTGTCGTCACGACACCATAGTAGAGACGACGGGTCAACATCCGCAGGCTGTGGTCCACGGACCATGCAGGGATAGAAGCCTCGTTCAATGGCTTCATGTCTGGTCCTGGGTTGAAGATTTTTGTAAAGGATGTCTCCCCATGGTCGCTTGATGGCACTTTTCAGCATATTCCTTGGTCACAAATCTGTACTTGAACCACTGTTCTGCCCAATAGCGTCGAATCCATTGGATTCACGTCTTGCGCTGATTGTAATCCTCTTCAGGATCTGTCTTGTACAGCTCTGAGAGGTCATCGGGCAGATCTCTTGATGTTTCTCCATGACGCTTTCTGCCACCCTTCCTTGCTGATTTCTCTGAAGCCATGAACTTTAAACTGAAAGGCTTCAATATGTTCAAAGGCTTCAAAGGCTTTCGCTTGCTGGACAGACAGGAACTGGCTTCGGGAGAATTTATGTGATACTGTAAGAATTATACAAATGAATGCAGACTATGAGAACCAAGGGATTCTCCCACGGACATGTACCTGTGACAGCATTAAGGTGCGAGGGAAGGGGAAGAGGTCATATGCATTCTCAGAAGATTTTGAAGATAAATCAGTTTAGAAGACATTGACCTCATCGTGCGAAGACATTCACTCATAGATAAGGAGTTGGTTCCAGATTTGTACGAATCCACGGATCAGTACAAGTGAGGAATCTAACTACTTTGTGAAGCATAAGTGAATATACTAGGCATGTTATGAGATGCAATATGAAAGAGATCCAACTTGTGTGAATGGAAACTGCTTGTGGTAGAAAGTGATAAAGCTATAGGATCAAAGGGGCCGTAAAAAGGAAGTTTTATTTACCAGACGAAGAATTGCTAGATGGAGTGGAAGAGGAGGCCGAGCAGTTCGATCTTCCATGCCCTAACTTGGCGACGGAGGACACCTACGGCGACGGCGGAGAGGACGATGTCCGCGGTCGGCGTGAAGACGGCGTCGGAGAGGTTGCGGCAGCGAAGCGCTTCATCGCCGGCGTCGTCGAGGGCTAGCGGTGGCGCTAGGGTTCGTGCGAGAATGGAAGAAGAGATAATGACTGTGGTGAGGCGTGTATTTATAGGTACAGGGGCGGCACTGCGTTATTACACAGGTGCCCCTGGCGATTCGCATCTGAGGGGTACGTGGCCGTCATGCAGCATATCGGGGGTTGTTCCACGTCCCACGCATGCCTGGATTGTCCGGTGGTCGTTCCCACTTCTCCGGGTTTCAGGTGAAAGAATGAGCATTGAAAACGGACTTAATGTCTGTCTCTGTATCTTCTGCTGACAGGGCGCAGAGAAGACATTCGACAGTTTCAATAGAATGCATATGATTTGGAGAGATAGAGTTTGAGATAGAAAGCTGTAGGATCGAAAGTATGTCTAGAGGGGGGGGGGGTGATTAGACTACTTGACTAAATAAAAACTTAACCTTTTCCCAATTTTAGTTCTTGGCAGTTTTTAGCTATGTTAGGACAAGTCAAGCAATCATTACACAATTCAAGCAAGCATGCAAAGAGTATATTGGCAGCGGAAAGTAAAGCATGCAACTTGCAAGAATATAAAGGGAAGGGTTTGGAGAATTCAAACGCTATTGGAGACACGGATGTTTTTCCCGTGGTTCGGATAGGTGGTGCTATCCTACATCCACGTTGATGGAGACTTCAACCCACGAAGGGTAACGGTTGCGCAAGTCCACGGAGGGCTCCACCCACGAAGGGTCCACGAAGAAGCAACCTTGTCTATCCCACCATGGCCATCGCCCACGAAGGACTTGCCTCACTAGCGGTAGATCTTCACGAAGTAGGCGATCTCCTTGCCCTTACAAACTCCTTGGTTCAACTCCACAATCTTGTTGGAGGCTCCCAAGTGACACCTAGCCAATCTAGGAGACACCACTCTCCAAGAAGTAACAAATGGTGTGTTGATGATGAACTCCTTGCTCTTGTGCTTCAAATGATAGTCTCCCCAACACTCAACTCTCTCTCATAGGATTTAGATCTGGTGGAAAGAAGATTTGAGTGGAAAGCAACTTGGGGAAGGCTAGATATCAAGATTCATATGGTTTGAATGGAATATCTTGGTCTCAACACATGAGTAGGTGGTTCTCTCTCAGAACATATGAGTTGGAATGGTGTATGTGTTCTGATGGCTCTCTCCATGAGTGAAGAGGAGGTGGAGGGGTATTTATAGCCTCCACACAAAATCCAACCGTTACACACAATTTACCAATCTCGGTGGGACCGAATCAGAAAACTCGGTCGGACCGAAATAGTAAACCTAGTGACCGTTAGGAATCTCGGTGGGACTGACATGCAACTCGGTAGGACCGATTCGGTTAGGGTTTGGGCATAACGTAATCTCGGTGAGACCGATTGCACAAACTTGGTGAGACCGAGTTTGGTAATAAGCTAACCAGAGAGTTGGTCAGGCAAACTCGGTGGGACCGACTTGCTCTTTCAGTGAGACCGAAAAGTTACAAGAAGGAAACATAGAGTTTACCTTGCATTCTTGGTGGGACCGATTCGCTCTTTCGGTGAGACCGAAAAGTTACGAAAGGGAAACAGAGAGTTTGCAAGTCCATCTCGGTGAGACCGAGTTCCTTATCGGTAGGACCGAATTGCTAGGGTTTGGCAGTGGCAAATGACAAGTGAAACTCGGTGGCGCCGGATTGAAAGAATCGGTATGACCGAGTTTGGCTTAGGGTTTAGGTCATTTGTGGATATGGGAAAGTAGCTGAGGATTTTGGAGCATATCATTGAGCACATAGAGCAAGAGGCTCATTAAGCAACACCTCATCCCTCCTTGATAGTATTGGCTTTCCCTAAAGACTCAATGTGATCTTGGATCACTAAAATATAAAATGAAGAGTCTTGAACTTTTGAGCTCGAGCCAATTCTTTGTCCTTAGCATTTTGAGGGTTCCACTTTCACATCCATGCCATGCCAATCATTGAGCTTTCCTGAAATAATCATCTTGAAATAGCATTAGCTCAATGAGCTATATGTTGTTATGAATTACCAAAACCACCTAGGGATAGTTGCACTTTCAATCTCCCCCTTTTTGGTAATTGATGACAACATATAGATCAAAGCTTCGACAAATGATAATAAGCATGAAATATATTGTCGCTTTGAGAAGTATGGGACAAATAAGAGCTCCCCCTAAATTTGTGCATGTTTAAAATTTGCTTTGGACTGCAAATGCACAAGGAGTTAGAATCATGAGTTACTCTTCCATGTCACATACATCTTGGTGGAGCGCTAAAAAATGATAAGATTGAAATACATGCACTCATAACCAAGAATAGTGAATGATCACAAACGATAGATAGAATGATAATATTTAAGCAAGCATTAAGCAAACATTAAGTGTAGCTTATGATCAAACACATGATCATTGATGTCTCACAAACATAAGGACGTAGTATCTCACACACAAGCAAACAAAGTTCGAAAAACCACCAAATAAGACAAGAGAGAATAAAAGCAACACTCTCTCTCGAAGCCTATGATCTATACATTTTCTCCCCCTTTGGCAACAAGTTACCAAAAAGTTCCTAGAAAATGCATAGTGCTAAGTCGACGCTCAGGCTTGATCTTCAGGTGGTGGTGGAGTCCGGAGCACTCCAAGGACGAAGCCTTCGGTAGACGTGGTCGAAGTCGAGGCTGAAGTGGATGCTGGAGCTGGTGGAACTGAGGCTGTGGCTGGCGCAGACGTTGTAGCTCTAGTGTCAGCAACTGGCAGTGCAGACGACCTTGGACCTCGTGGCACCCTCGCAAAAGCATCAGTCGTGGTCCTGCCTCTCCTCTCGTCCATGTCCTCCTGGAGCTGCTCCATGGCAGTCTGTATCTCTGTCACCTTGATGTCCAAGTCATAGAACCTCTGTTCCATGATCCTCTCTAGGCTTGCCTGGTTCTGAGTCAGGGTGGCAAGTCCTTGCTCAATACGCAGGGTGGACGCAATCAGGTAACCAAGCTGCTCTTGTTTGGTTTTCAGGAACTAATCAGATGCCTCCGCTTGAGTAGGCATCCTGGCAGCTTTCTCCTTCTTCGCCTTCTCCTTCTGAGCTTGTGCATGGACAGATGATGGCTCATTCTCAGTCATGACCACTTGGTTATCCTCGAAGTCTGGACGGATGGGCAGATGTTCCTTATCCAAGAGGTATATGCCCGTGCCCATCTTGGAGTTGATGAGCTCTTGAATCTGTGGGGCATATCCACAGCTCCTCTTCTGGTCTGCTGTTGTCCTCTTGATTGTTTCCACTATGAGACTCATGACTTTGAATTTTGGAGGCATGTCAAAGACATGTAGCAAATTGATCGCGTGACCTCTGATCATCTTGTGATATCCAGACTTGGGCAGAAGAGTGTGCCTAAGGATCCAGTTGATCGTAGGCAATCCTGACAGAAGATAGTGCACTGAGCCAAACTTGAACGTGTCAAGTGCTTCATTCGGAATCTCCTTGTACATGTTGGACATGGTGTTGTGGTCCATCTTCTTCTTGGCATAAATGTCCAAGTCATCATCCTGCTCCTCTGGGGCATTGATCAACTTCGCCCATTCCTCAATAGTGGATTGGTACCTTGTACCCTCTGACATCCAAGTGATCCTGCCATCCGGATAAAAGTGTGATGTGGAGTAGAATTGCATGATTAGCTCCTCGTTCCACTTTGTGAGCTTCTGACCAACAAAGTCTGCCACTCCACACGCACTAAAACTGTCATATACTCCAGGGTAGTGTTCCTCATTCTCCTTCATGTAGGTCCAGTCGACCCATCTCATGTCACACACAATTGGCTTCTTGTCAAGCAAAACAGTCTCATAGAAATCCTGCTGCTCCTTGGTATGAAACCTGTAGTCCACTACAGTTCTCCTTCTAGAAGCATACGGATCTGCTTCTCTCCACTTCCTCAGCCCTGAATCTCTCCTGAGCTTCATATCCTCAGCCACAAGATGAGCATCGTTGTGGTCTGGGATCTTGGGCTTGAGCTTCCGAAGGACATTCTCTTCCTCTTTCTCTGCAGCTTCAGGCACTGGGGCCTTGTTCTTCTCAG
Organism: Triticum monococcum; assembly: GCA_034509565.1. Taxonomy (NCBI): domain Eukaryota; kingdom Viridiplantae; phylum Streptophyta; class Magnoliopsida; order Poales; family Poaceae; genus Triticum; species Triticum monococcum. The sequence goes on from CM067843.1 coordinate 487,114,690, forward strand.
TGGCTGGGATGCTTTTGGTGTTTCTCTTTGGTGCACTCATAGGCTTAGATGCAGCCTTGGGTGCTTCCTTGGGCTTGGATGCAGCTGTCCCTGACCTTATGGCATCTCCCATAAGTTTGGCTGCCTTGGGTGCTGGTGCAGCAACCTCTTCTTCTTCCTCCTCCTCATCTACCATGATGGAGGCCTTCCCAAGCACTCTGGCCACAGTCTTGTTCACTCGTTCTTTCCTCTTCTTGCCCTCAGCAGCAACGGGCTCAATGGGAGCAGGCTTCACAGTTCAAGCTCTAGCCTTTGACATGGGCTGCCTGCCTGCTGGCCTTTTGATTTTCAGGCCTGGCTTTGTGCCTGCTGCTGGCTCAACTCTCTTTGATGTGGCCTCTTCCTCTGCCACATAATCTTCATCTTCAGAATCTGAGGTTCTCTTCTTCCTTTGACGTGTGGCAGCTTTAGGCAGGTTGCTGGGTGTGCTCCTTCTGCCATCATCTGAGGAACTTGAGGGGCTAGTGCCCTCACTCAACTGCACTTGCTGCTCTGACAAGTTTTGGCTGTCACTCTAGTCTGACATGATGCAAACTGACTGCTGACCCTGTGAATAGATTATAGATGAGATAGAGTGGATGAGCATCACAAAATGCAGAGATTTTTGCAAAAGAATAATTCAAAAACTTAGTTTTAGTTTCCCACTGAGATCATCTCGGATCTACCGATTTTCAAACTCGGTGACACCGAAGCAGTGTTGGCATCAGAACTAGTGAACTCGGTCAGACCGAGTCACAGTTCGGTGGCACCGAGACTGCTAGGGTTTCAGAAAATTCCAAAATCGGTCACACCGATAAGTAATTCTCGGTCAGACCGAGTTTTACTTGTGCAATGGCATAAGCCAGATCGGTGGGACCGAGTTTTTCAACTCGGTGGGTCCGAGATGGTTTCGGCGGAAACCTAACCCTAAATTTTTCGAATTAAACCTAATCTATGAGTTCATTGAATGGATAGGAGTTTATCAAACATGGCAAGAATTGATGATCACAATGTGCTAGGAATCGGATTGAAGAATAGCACAAAGATCGAGTCCATACCCTAGTTCGGCGGAGACTCGCTACAGCGGCAACGGCGGGGCAGAAATCCATTGACGGCGGTGGAGACCAGCGACTGGAGGCTGCTGGCGGCGAGGAGGACGATCCGGAGACCCAGGAGGCAGAGCGAGCTATGCGCGGGCGAAGAGGTTTCGGAGAAATTTCCAAAATTCTGCCCGTCACTATATATAGCCCGACCCTGTCGGTGTGACCGAGTGGAACAACTCGGTGGCACCGAGATGCAAAACTGTATACAGTTATTGCAACTCGGTGTGACCGAGTGGTTCAAATCAGTTGCACCGAGATCGAAAACCTAGATCAACTTAATGATCTCAGTAGGACCGAAAGTATGGTATTGGTCAGACCGAGAGTCACAAAGAGGTTTTGGAAGTTTAAGTCTATGACGAATCGGGGACTCCGAGCACTCCTCACACAGAGTGGTTCGAATCTGACTTGATCAAGTTTTGTGATGCAGCATGAATAGAGTTTGAGACGAGAAAAGCATAGATAGCTAGAGGAGGTTCTTAGGCATTCTTGTCCATCCACTTGGCAAGAGAAGATAAAGCCAAACAATCAAAACAACAAGTGGATGTCCTCGAATGAGTAAAATATGCAACCAACATGCTCACACAATAAGATGGCAAATGAAATATGTGGCAAAGCATGCACAAACAATTCTAGCATCTAACAAGCAATTTGCGATGACTAGGTCATCTATATATGAGTATATTGACTTAGGAGTCAAGTGAGAACACTTGATCGTAGGTCATACTCATCGTTTAAGCTCAAGTGGGGTTACCACTTTTACATAAAGCATTGTTGTATTCACATCTTTAGAGTTGCTTTAGCTCAAGTCTTAGAGTGAAGCTCCCCCTAGATGTGATATCCCCCCTAAGAGGGATGAACTAACCTTGGGTTTTGTCGATGATGACTTCATGTAGATGTTGAAGATGTGGATGCTCAATGTTGATGTAGATCACTTGGAGCTATCCATTTGAGTGAATTGCACTTTCAATACCTACATGGGTTAGTCCCACAAGGAACAAATGAGGATATCCATAGACATAGAGTGATGCATACACAAGATGATGTCCATGAAAACTTTAGGTTACCTTGTCCCTTGTCTTACCAACAAGAGGGTTTGTGACTCCTTGAACTAGTGCATGATGTGGAAGTTGATTGCACTTGTTCTTACCAAAATGATGAGAGTGAAATATGTTGGCGGAGTCGCCCTCAAGAACTCTCTAGTTCTTCTTCTTTTGGATCCACACCATCTTGATGGGAATCCTTGGAGTTGTAGTCGTACTTGATGAAGTGGAACTTGACGTGGTCTTGGGAATCCACTTGACTAAGGTCTTAGGAGCTTCTTCAAATGCATCAATCTCCTCTTGAAGCTTGTCCTTGCCTTTTTGCTTGTAGTCTTGTGGTGGAAGTGTTGGGGAACGTAGTAATTTCAAAAAAATTCCTACGCACACGCAAGATCATGGTGATGCATAGCAACGAGAGGGGAGAGTGTTGTCTACGTACCAACGCAGACCGACTGCGGAAGCGATCACACAACGTAGAGGAAGTAGTCGTACGTCTTCCTGATCCGACCGATCCAAGCACCGTTACTCCAGCACCTCCGATTTCTTAGCACACGTTCAGCTCGATGACAATCCTCGGGCTCCGATCCAGCAAAGCGTCGAGGAAGAGTTCCGTCAGCACAATGGCGTGGTGACGATCTTGATGTACTACCGACGCAGGGCTTCGCCTAAGCACTACAACGGTATGATCGAGGTGGAATTTGGTGGCAGGGGGCACCGCACACGGCTAAGGAACGATCTCAAGGATCAACTTGTGTGTCTATGGCGTACCCCCTGCCCCTGTATATAAAGGATGGAGGAGGAGGAGGCCGGCCAAGGCTAGGCGCGCCAGGTGTGGAGTCCTACTAGGACTCCAAGTCCTAGTAGGAGTCTACCAAGAGGGGAGGAAGGGAGAAGGAAGTGGAGGAGTAGGAAAGGTGGCCGGCCCCCTTTTCCCTAGTCCAATTCGGACTAGAGGGGAGGGGGGCGCAGCAGCCTTTTTCCTCTTCCCACTAAAGCCCATCAAGGCCCATTACTTCTCCCGTAACTATCCGGTACTCCGAAAAATACCCGAATCACTCGGAACCTTTCCGATGTCCGAATATAGTCGTCCAATATATCGATCTTTATTTCTCGACCATTTCGAGACTCCTCGTCATGTCCCCGATCTCATCCGGGACTCCGAACTCCTTCGGTACATCAAAACTCATAAACTCATAATATAACTGTCATCGAAACCTTAAGCGTGCGGACCCTATGGTTCAAGAACAATGTAGACATGACCGAGACACGTCTCCGGTCAATAACCAATAGCGGGACCTGGATGCCCATATTGGCTCCTACATATTCTACGAAGATCTTTATCGGTCAGACCGCATAACAACATACGTTGTTCCCTTTGTCATCGGTATGTTACTTGCCCGAGATTCGATCGTCGGTATCCAATACCTAGTTCAATCTCGTTACCGGCAAGTCTCTTTACTCGTTCCGTAATACAACATCCCACAACTAACTCATTAGTTGCAATGCTTGCAAGGCTTTAAGTGATGTGCATTGCCGAGAGGGCCCAGAGATACCTCTCTGACAATCGGAGTGACAAATCCTAATCTCGAAGTACGCCAACCCAACATCTACCTTTGGAGACACCTGTAGTACTCCTTTATAATCACCCAGTTACGTTGTGACATTTGGTAGTACCCAAAGTGTTCCTCCGGTAAATGGGAGTTGCATAATCTCATAGTCATAGGAACATGTATAAGTCATGAAGAAAGCAATAGCAACATACTAAACGATCGGGTGCTAAGCTAATGGAATGGGTCATGTCAATCAGATCATTCATCTAATGATGTGATCCCATTAATCAAATAACAACTCTTTGTCCATGGTTAGGAAACATAACCATCTTTGATTAACGAGCTAGTCAAGTAGAGGCATACTAGTGACACTCTGTTTGTCTATGTATTCACACATGTATTATGTTTCCGGTTAATACAATTCTAGCATGAATAATAAATATTTATCATGATATAAGGAAATAAATAATAACTTTATTATTGCCTCTAGGGCATATTTCCTTCAGTCTCCCACTTGCACTAGAGTCAATAATCTAGATCACATCACCATGTGATTAACATCGATAGTTCACATCATCATGTGATTAACACCCATAGTTCACATCGCCATGTGACCAACACCCAAAGGGTTTACTAGATTCAGTAATCTAGTTCACATCGCTATGTGATTAACACCCAAAGAGTACTAAGGTGTGATCATGTTTTGCTTGTGAGAGAATCTTAGTCAACGGGTCTGCCACATTCAGATCCACATGTATTTTGCAAATTTCTATGTCAACAATGCTCTGCATGGAGCTACTCTAGCTAATTGCTCCCACTTTCAATATGTATCTAGACCGAGACTTAGAGTCATCTAGATTAGTGTCAAAACTTGCATCGGCGTAACCCTTTATGACGAACCTTTTGTCACGTCCATAATCGAGAAACATATCCTTATTTCACTAAGGATAATTCTGACCGCTGTCCAGTGATCTATTCCTAGATCACTATTGTACTCCCTTGCCAAATCAGTGTAGGGTATACAATAGATCTGGTATACAGCATGACATACTTTATAGAACCTATGGCCAAGGCATAGGGAATGACTTTTATTCTCTTTCTATCTTCTGCCGTGGTCGGGCTTTGAGTCTTACTCAACTTCACACCTTGTAATACAGGCAAGAACTCTTTCTTTGACTGCTCCATTTTGAACTACTTCAAAATCTTGTCAAGGTATGTACTCATTGAAAAAACTTATCAAGCGTCTTGATCTATCTCTATAGATCTTGAAGCTCAATATGTAAGCAGCTTCACCGAAGTCTTTCTTTGAAAAACTCCTTTCAAACACTCCTTTATGCTTTACAGAATAATTCTACATTATTTCTGATCAACAATATGTCATTCACATATACTTATCAGAAATGTTGTAGTGCTCCCACTCACTTTCTTGTAAATACAGGCTTCACCGCAAGTCTGTATAAAACTATATGCTTTGATCAACTCATCAAAGCGTATATTCCAACTCTGAGATGCTTGCACCAGTCCACAGATGGATCGCTGGAGCTTGCACATTTTGTTAGCACCTTTCGGATTGACAAAACCTTCTGTTGCATCATATACAACTCTTCTTTAATAAATCCATTAAGGAATGCAGTTTTGTTTATCCATTTGCCAGATTTCATAAAATGCGGCAATTACTAACATGATTCGGACGGACTCAAGCATAGATACGAGTGAGAAGCTCTCATCGTAGTCAACACCTTGAACTTGTCGAAAACCTTTTGCGACAATTCTAGCTTTGTAGATAGTAACACTACTATCAGCGTCCGTCTTCCTCTTGAAGATCCATTTATTCTCAATTGCTTGCCGATCATCGGGCAAGTCAATCAAAGTCCAAACTTTGTTCTCATACATGGATCATATCTCAGATTTCATGGCCTCAAACCATTTCGCGGAATCTGGGCTCATCATCGCTTCCTCATAGTTCGTAGGTTCGTCATGGTCAAGTAACATGACCTCCAGAATAGGATTACCGTACCACTCTGGTGCGGATCTCACTCTGGTTTACCTACGAGATTCAGTAGTAACTTGATCTGAAGTTACATGATCATCATCATTAGCTTCCTCACTAATTGGTGTAGTAGTCACAAGAACAGATTTTTGTGATGAACTACTTTACAATAAGGTAGAAGGTACAATTACCTTATCAAGTTTTCTACTTTCCTCCCACTTACTTCTTTCAAGAGAAACTCCTTCTCTAGAAAGGATCCATTATAAGCAACGAATGTCTTGCCTTAGGATCTGTGATAGAAGGTGTACCCAACAGTCTCCTTTGGGTATCCTATGAAGACATATTTCTCCGATTTGGGTTTGAGCTTATCAGGATGAAACTTTTTCTCATAAGCATCGCAACCCCAAACTTCAAGAAACGACAACTTTGGTTTCTTGCCAAACCATAGTTCATAAGGCGTCGTCTCAACGGATATAGATGGTGCCCCTTTTTTAACGTGAATGCAGCTGTCTCTAATGCATGACCCCAAAAACGATAGTGGTAAATCGGTAAGAAACATCATAGATTGCACTATATCCAATAAAGTACGGTTATGACGTTCGGACACACCATTATGCTGTGGTGTTCCAGGTGGCGTGAGTAGTGAAACTATTTCACATTGTTTTAACTGAAGACCAAACTCGTAACTCAAATACTCTTTTCCACGATCAGATCGTAGAAACTTTATTTTCTTGTTACGATGATTTTCCACTTCACTCTGAAATTATATGAACTTCTCAAATGTATCAGACTTCTATTTCATTAAGTAGATATACCCATATCTGCTCAAATCATCTGTGAAGGTCAGAAAATAATGATACCCGTTGCAAGCCTTAAATATTCATCGGACCACATACATAAGTATGTATGATTTCCAACAAATCTGTTGCTTGCTCCATTGTTCCGGAGAATGATGTTTTAGTCATCTTGCCCAAAAGGCATGGTTCGCAAGCATCAAGTGATTCATAATCAAGTGATTCCGAAAGCCCATCAGCATGGAGTTTCTTCATGCACTTTATACCAATATGACCTAAACGGCAGTGCCACAAATAAGTTGCACTATCGTTATTAACTTTGCATCTTTTGGTTTCAATATTATGAATATGTGTATCACTACGATCGAGATCCAACGAACTTGTTTCATTGGGTGTATGACCATCGAAGGTTTTATTCATGTAAACAGAACAACAATTATTCTCTGACTTTAATGAATAACCGTATTGCAATAAACATGATAAAATCATATTCATGCTCAACGCAAAAACCAAATAACACTTATTTAGGTTCAACACTAATCCCGAAAGTATAGGGAGTGTGCGATGATGATCATATCAATCTTGTAACCACTTCCAACACACATCGTCACTTCACCCTTAACTAGTCTCTGTTCATTCTGCAACTCCCGTTTCGAGTTACTACTCTTAGCAACTGAACTAGCATCAAATACTGAGGGGTTTGCTATAAACACTAGTAAAGTACACATCAATAACATGTATATCAAATATACTTATGTTCACTTTGCCATCCTTCTTATCCGCCAATCACTTGGGGTAGTTCCGCTTCCAGTGACCAGTCCCTTTGCAGTAGAAGCACTTAGTCTCAGGCTTAGGATCAGACTTGGGCTTCTTCACTTGAGCAGCAACTTGCTTGCCGTTCTTCTTGAAGTTCCCCTTCTTCCCTTTGCCCTTTTCTTGAAACTAGTGGTCTTGTCAACCATCAACACTTGATGTTTTTCTTGATTTCTACCTTCGTTGATTTCAGCATCACGAAGAGCTTGGGAATCGTTTCCGTTATCCCTTGCATATCATAGTTCATCACGAAGTTCTACTTACTTGGTGATGGTGACTAGAGAATTCTATCAATCACTATCTTATCTGGAAGATTAACTCCCACTTGATTCAAGCGATTGTAGTACCCAGACAATCTGAGCACATGCTCACTAGTTGAGCGATTCTCCTCCATCTTTTAGCTACAAAACTTGTTGGAGACTTCATATCTCTTAACTCGGGTATTTGCTTGAAATATTAACTTCAACTCCTGGAACATCTCATATGGTCCATGATGTTCAAAATGTCTTTGAAGTCCCGATTCTAAGCCATTAAGCATGGTGCACTAAACTATCAAGTAGTCATCATATTGAGCTAGCCAAACGTTCATAACGTCTGCATCTTCTCATGCAATAGGTCTGTCACCTAGCGGTGCATCAAGGACATAAATTTTCTGTGCAGCAATGAGGATAAACCTCAGATCACGGATCCAATCCGTATCATTGCTACTAACATCTTTCAACACAATTTTCTCTAGGAACATATCAAAATAAACATATGAAAGCAACAACGCGAGCTATTGATCTTCAACATAGATATGCTAATACTACCAGGACTAAGTTCATGATAAATTAAAGTTCAATTAGTCATATTACTTAAGAACTCCCACTTAGATAGACATCCCTCTAATCCTCTAAGTGATCACGTGATCCAAATCAACTAAACCATAACTGATCATCACGTGAGATGGAGTAGTTTTCAATGGTGAACATCGTTATGTTGATCATATCTACTATATGATTCACGCTCGACCTTTCGGTCTCCGTGTTCCGAGGCCATATCTGCATATGCTAGGCTCGTCAAGTTTAACCTGAGTATTCTGCGTGTGCAAAACTGGCTTGCACCCGTTGTAGATGGACGTAGAGCTTATCACACCCGATCATCACGTGGTGTCTGGGCACGACGAACTTTGGCAACGGTGCATACTCAGGGAGAACACTTCTTGATAATTTAGTGAGAGATCATCTTATAATGCTACCGTTAATCAAAGCAAGATAAGATGCATAAAAAGACAAACATCACATGCAATCAAAATATGTGACATGATATGGCCATCATCATCTTGTGCCTTTGATCTCCATCTTCAAAGCATCGTCATATCTCCATCGTCACCGGCATGACATCATGATCTCCATCATCTTGATCTATATCAATATGTCGTCACATGGTCGTCTCGCCAACTATTGCTCTTGCAACTATTGCTATCACATAGCGATAAAGTAAAGCAATTATTGGGCGCTTGCATCTTATGCAATAGACAGACAACCATAAGGCTTTTGCCAGTTGCCGATAACTTCAACAAAACATGATCATCTTATACAACAACTTATAACTCATCACGTTTTGACCATATCACATCACAACATGTCCTGCAAAAACAAGTTAGACGTCCTCTACTTTGTTGTTGCAAAGTTTACGTGGCTGCTATGGGCTTAGCAAGAACCAATCTTACCTACGCATCAAAACCACAACGATAGTTTGTCAAATAGACTCCGTTTTAACCTTCGCAAGGACCGGGTGTAGCCACACTCGGTTCAACTAAAGTTGGAGAAACAGTCACCCGCAAGTCACCTATGTGCAAAGCATGTCGGGGAAACCGGTCTCGCGTAAGCGTACGCGTAATGTCGGTCCGGGCCGCTTCATCCAACAATACCGCTGAACCAAAGTATGACATGCTGGTAGGCAGTATGACTTATATCGCCCACAACTCACTTGTGTTCTACTCATGCATATAACATCAAACCATAAAACCTAGGCTCGGATGCCACTGTTGGGGAACGTAGTAATTTCAAAAAAAATCCTACGCACACGCAAGATCATGGTGATGCATAGCAACGAGAGGGGAGAGTGTTGTCTACGTACCAACACAGACCGACTGCGGAAGCGATCACACAACATAGAGGAAGTAGTCGTACGTCTTCCCGATCCGACCGATCCAAGCACCGTTACTCCGGCACCTCCGAGTTCTTAGCACACGTTCAGCTCGATGACGATCCTCGGGCTCCGATCCAGCAAAGCGTCGAGGAAGAGTTCCGTCAGCACAACGGCGTGGTGACGATCTTGATGTACTACCGACGCAGGGCTTCGCCTAAGCACTACAACGGTATGATCGAGGTGGAATTTGGTGGCAGGGGGCACCGCACACGGCTAAGGAACGATCTCAAGGATCAACTTGTGTGTCTATGGGGTGCCCCCTGCCCCTGTATATAAAGGATGGAGGAGGAGGAGGCCGGCCAAGGCTAGGCGCGCCAGGTGTGGAGTCCTACTAGGACTCCAAGTCCTAGTAGGAGTCTACCAAGAGGGGAGGAAGGGAGAAGGAAGTGGAGGAGTAGGAAAGGTGGCCGGCCCCCTTTTCCCTAGTCCAATTCGGACTAGAGGGGAGGGGGGGCGCAACAGCCTTTTTCCTCTTCCCACTAAAGCCCATCAAGGCCCATTACTTCTCCCGTAACTACCCGGTACTCCGAAAAATACCCGAATCACTCGGAACCTTTCCGATGTCCGAATATAGTCGTCCAATATATCGATATTTATGTCTCGACTATTTCGAGACTCCTCGTCATGTCCCCGATCTCATCCGGGACTCCGAACTCCTTCGGTACATCAAAACTCATAAACTCATAATATAACTGTCATCGAAACCTTAAGCGTGCGGACCCTACGGTTCGAGAACAATGTAGACATGACCGAGACACGTCTTCGGTCAATAACCAATAGCGGGACCTGGATGCCCATATTGGCTCCTACATATTCTACGAAGATCTTTATCGGTCAGACCGCATAACAACATACGTTGTTCCCTTTGTCATCGGTATGTTACTTGCCCGAGATTTGATCGTCGGTATCCAATACCTAGTTCAATCTCGTTACCGGCAAGTCTCTTTACTCGTTCCATAATACAACATCTCGCAACTAACTCATTAGTTGCAATGCTTGCAAGGCTTTAAGTGATGTGCATTGCCGAGAGGGCCCAGAGATACCTCTCCGACAATCGGAGTGACAAATCCTAATCTCGAAGTACGCCAACCCAACATCTACCTTTGGAGACACCTGTAGTACTCCTTTATAATCACCCAGTTACGTTGTGACGTTTGGTAGTACCCAAAGTGTTCCTCCGGTAAACGGGAGTTGCATAATCTCATAGTCATAGGAACATGTATAAGTCATGAAGAAAGCAATAGCAACATACTAAACGATCGGGTGCTAAGCTAATGGAATGGGTCATGTCAATCAGATCATTCATCTAATGATGTGATCCCATTAATCAAATAACAACTCTTTGTCCATGGTTAGGAAACATAACCATCTTTGATTAACGAGCTAGTCAAGTAGAGGCATACTAGTGACACTCTGTTTGTCTATGTATTCACACATGTATTATGTTTCCGGTTAATACAATTCTAGCATGAATAATAAATATTTATCATGATATAAGGAAATAAATAATAACTTTATTATTGCCTCTAGGGCATATTTCCTTCAGGAAGATCATCTTGAGCTTGTGTCCCCTTGAAAGAAGTATCATACTTCTCTTGTTGAGGAACAAACTTTGTCTTGGGGTATTGATCTTCTTCCCATTCAACTCCATTGGCATTGAACTTTCGTTCAAAACCAACACCTTGATTTTTCCGGTGCATTCCTTGCTTGCGCACAATTTCCTTGAATTGCTTACTCCCGGCAAGGCTCTTGTACACTCCTTTCTCTATGATTCCCTTCAATAAGCTATTTTCTTGCTCAAGTGTAACTTGGCTAAGAGAATCATTAGTGGAATCAAGAGAACTACTAGAAGCAACAATATTGGATTTAGCATGATCATTGTTACTACTAGAGGAAGAATCTTTCTTGTTCTTGTTACTAGACTTGACTTGAGGCATGTAAGTGGATAATAGTAAACGCTTGGCAATGTAGGAAGAACTTTTCTTGCAGAGATCATCATTGATTGCCTTTAAGAACTCATGCTCTTGCTCAAGATTGAGCTTTTCAAAGCGTAATTTCTCATGAGCTCTTAAAAGTTCTCGATGATCTTCGAAGATAGTTTCATGAGCTAACTTAAGAGTGTTTAGTTCTTTAGTTAGAGCCTCAATCTTCTCCTTATCATTGTCATTCGTTTTAGCATGATTAATTGATGTTTCATCATAGTACTCACCACTAGAGTTGTCAACAAGCAAGTCATCATCACCTAACAAGTCATCTTCATCACTATTAAAATCAACGTACTCGGGGTGTGTTACCTTAGGACCTTTGGCCATGAAGCATCTTCCAATTCCTTCATTTGGTCAGTCAAATATGTCGTAGGAGTTGGTTGACACAAGTGCTAGACCGGCAACACCTTCATCTTGAGTATCTTCGGAGTCGGAGTGATAACTTCTCTCGGAGTGGCTGTCGGAGTCGGAGCCGGATACCCATTCACCAACATGAGCTTGATATCTTTGTTTTGTGTAGCTCCTTGATGATTTTTCCTTCCTTTCCGAATCCTTGCTTCTTCATGAGTATCTCCGTTCATAACGATCATCTCTACTCCTTCTCTCTCTTGGTGGTGATTCTTTGCTTCTTCTTTTTGGAGAATCTTCTCTTCTCTTGTAGGGAGCCGTACACTCATTGGAATAGTGTCCGGGTCTTCCACAATTATAGCAGTTTCGCTCTCGACTAGAAGATCTTTTGTCATTGTATGACCTTGACTTGAAGCTTCTTTCTTTGCTTCTACTCTTGTAGAACTTGTTGAAGTTCTTCACCATTAAGCTCAATTCTTCATTGAAGGTTTGTTTCTCACTTGATGATGTGGGGACTTCACATGAGGCTTTGTAGGCACCACTTGATTTGTTGTGAAGTTCCTCTTTATCCTTGAGTGACATCTCTTGAGCAACAATCCTTCCAATCACTTCCGTTGGCTTGAGATCTTTGTAATTTGGCATCATTTGAATCAATGTGCACACGGTGTCATATTTCCCATCCAAGGCTCTTAGGATCTTCTTGATGATGAATCTATCGGTCATCTCTTCACTTCCTAAGCCGGCAATCTCATTTGTGATGAGAGCAAGCCTAGAGTACATTTCGGCGACACCTTCACCATCCTTCATCTTGAACTTGTCAAGTTGACTTTGGAGCACATCCAACTTGGATTCCTTGACGGAGTCGGTACCTTCGTGCATATCAATCAAAGTGTCCCAAATTTCCTTTGCATTCTCAAGGCGGCTGATTTTGTTGAATTCTTTGGGGCACAATCCGTTGAAGAGAATATCACAAGCTTGAGCATTGTATTGCAACATCTTCAACTCATCCGCGGTAGCTTCACGGTTTGGTTCCCTCCCATCAAAGAACTCACCTTGCAAGCCAACACAAACAATAGCCCATACAGCGGGGTTATGTCCAAGAATATGCATTTTCATTTTATGCTTCCAACTAGCAAAATTAGTACCATCAAAGTAAGGACCTCTACGGTGATAATTTCCCTCGCTAGATGCCATACTCTCCTAGGTTGTGAAACCAAGGCTATGACCACCAAAATCTATGGAGATCAAGGCAAATGGAGACCAAAGCTCTGATACCACTTGTAGGATCGAAAGTATGTCTAGAGGGGGGGTGATTAGACTACTTGACCAAATAAAAACTTAACCTTTTCCCAATTTTAGTTCTTGGCAATTTTTAGCTATCTTAGGACAAGTCAAGCAATCATTACACAATTCAAGCAAGCATGCAAAGAGTATATTGGTAGCGAAAAGTAAAGCATGCAACTTGCAAGAATATAAAGGGAAGGGTTTGGAGAATTCAAATGCTATTGGAGACACGGATGTTTTTCCCGTGGTTCGGATAGGTGGTGCTATCCTACATCCACGTTGATGGAGACTTCAACCCATGAAGGGTAACGGTTGCGCGAGTCCACGGAGGGCTCCACCCACGAAGGGTCCACGAAGAAGCAACCTTGTCTATCCCACCATGGCCATCGCCCATGAAGGACTTGCCTCACTAGCGGTAGATCTTCACGAAGTAGGCGATCTCCTTGCCCTTACAAACTCCTTGGTTCAACTCCACAATCTTGTCGGAGGCTCCCAAGTGACACCTAGCCAATCTAGGAGACACCACTCTCCAAGAAGTAACAAATGGTGTGTTGATGATGAACTCCTTGCTCTTGTGCTTCAAATGATAGTCTCCCCAACACTCAACTCTCTCTCATAGGATTTGGATCTGGTGGAAAGAAGATTTGAGTGGAAAGAAACTTGGGGAAGGCTAGAGATCAAGATTCATATGGTTTGAATGGAATATCTTGGTCTCAACACATGAGTAGGTGGTTCTCTCTCAGAACATATGAGTTGGAATGGTGTATGTGTTCTGATGGCTCTCTCCACGAGTGAAGAGGAGGTGGAGGGGTATTTATAGCCTCCACACAAAATCCAACCGTTACACACAATTTACCAATCTCGGTGGGACCGAATCAGAAAACTCGGTCAGACCGAAATAGTAAACCTAGTGACCGTTAGGAATTTCGGTGGGACTGACATGCAACTCGGTAGGACCGATTCGGTTAGGGTTTGGGCATAACTTAATCTCGGTGAGACCGATTGCACAAACTCGGTGAGACCGAGTTTGGCAATTAGCTAACCAGGGAGTTGGTCAGGCAAACTCGGTGGGACCGACTTGCTCTTTCGGTGAGACCGAAAAGTTACAAGAAGGAAACATAGAGTTTACCCTGCATTCTCAGTGGGACCGATTCGCTCTTTCGGTGAGACCGAAAAGTTACGAAAGGGAAACAGAGAGTTTGCAAGCCCATCTCGGTGAGACCGAGTTCCTTATCGGTAGGACCGAATTGCTAGGGTTTGGCAGTGGCAAATGACAAGTGAAACTCGGTGGCGCCGGATTGAAAGAATCGGTATGACCGAGTTTGGCTTAGGGTTTAGGTCATTTGTGGATATGGGAAAGTAGCTGAGGATTTTGGAGCATATCATTGAGCACATAGAGCAAGAGGCTCATTAAGCAACACCTCATCCCTCCTTGATAGTATTGGCTTTTCCTAAAGACTCAATGTGATCTTGGATCACTAAAATATAAAATGAAGAGTCTTGAACTTTTGAGCTTGAGCCAATTCTTTGTCCTTAGCATTTTGAGGGTTCCACTTTCACATCCATGCCATGCCAATCATTGAGCTTTCCTGAAATAATCATCTTGAAATAGCATTAGCTCAATGAGCTATATGTTGTTATGAATTACCAAAACCACCTAGGGATAGTTGCACTTTCAAAAGCATAGAGAGGTTAGGGTCCGATCACATTCACTTAGTTCAAAAGATTCAACAAGAAGACATAGCTATAAGTGAATGCTGTAGAGGACAGAACACTAGTATATATATATATATATAATTAACATAGTGAAGATAATCATGAAGACATGTTGATATTGAAGCCAAACCAAATTTGAAGACATAGCAAATGTAACGCCATGAGTGAA
Source organism: Triticum monococcum (assembly GCA_034509565.1). Taxonomy (NCBI): domain Eukaryota; kingdom Viridiplantae; phylum Streptophyta; class Magnoliopsida; order Poales; family Poaceae; genus Triticum; species Triticum monococcum. Next base: position 487,129,693 of record CM067843.1, read on the forward strand.
ACACTTCAAACAGAACATTTGGTGGTGGCGTTACCCACCGTATAGGAAGTATTAGACCCAGACATGGCGCACAATTATCATGGTGCTCCGAAGTCAAATTCCACATTAATGTATTCACACTTAGAATGTATGTCTTCATTGATTGAAGATATACTTTACTTCGTGTGTTGCACATCTAAGTCATCAATATGCATAAGTGTTAGGATTTGTGCCTGATCACAACACATTTGAGGATTCCAAGATATTTAGCTCACACCGTAACTTGCAAAATCTCTTCTCATCCAAGGGCTTGGTGAAGATATCTGCCAATTGCTCTTCAGTGTTGACATGTATGATATCAATATCATCCTTCACAACATGATCTCTGAGAAAGTGATGACGAATTTCAATGTGCTTTGTCTTCGAGTGCTGAACTGGGTTGTTGGCAATCTTGATGGCGCTTTCGTTGTCGCAGTAGAGTGGCACTTGCTTCAGATGAATGCCATAGTCCTTGAGTGTTTGCTTCATCCACAGAAGCTGAGCGCAGCAAGATCCATCAACAATGTATTCAGATTCAGCAGTGGAGAGAGATACACAGTTCTGCTTCTTTGAAGACCAACATACAAGTGATCGTCCCAGAAAGTGACATGTGCCTGATGTAGACTTGCGATCAACTTTGTCACCAGCATAATCAGCATCTGAGAATCCAACCAGATCAAACTCCGAGCCCTTTGGATACCATAATCCTAGAGTTGGGGTGTGAGCCAAATATCGAAGAATTCGCTTCACAGCTAAGTGATGCGACTCCTTTGGTGCCGCTTGAAATCAAGCACACATGCAAACACTAAGCATAATATCTGGCCTAGATGCACATAGATAAAGCAAAGAACCAATCATGGAGCGGTATACCTTTTGATCAAACTCTTTACCATTGTCGTCAGGACCCAGATGATGCTTGGCTGGCATTGGCGTCGTGAAGCCTTTGTAGTCTTGCATACCGAACTTCTTCAGGCAATCTTTGAGATACTTCTCTTGAGATATGAAGATGTCGTTGTGTTGCTGTCGTATTTGAAGACCGAGGAAGAACTTCAGCTCTCCCATCATGGACATCTGATATTGCTCTTGCATCATATATCCAAACTCTTCACTGTACTTCTGATTGGTGCAGCCGAAGATAATGTCATCCACATATATTTGGCACACAAACAGTTCACCATCATATGTCTTCGTGAAGAGAGTGGGGTCAAGGGAACCAGGTATGAAGCCTTTGCTCTTCAGGAAGTATTTGAGTGTGTCATACCAAGCCCGAGGGGCTTGTTTGAGGCCATACAGTGCCTTGTTGAGCTTGTATACCATGTCAGGATGTTTTGGATCTTCAAAGCCAGGCGGTTGTGCAACATACACTTCTTCTTCAATCTTGCCACTGAGAAAGGCGCTCTTCACATCCATTTGATATAGAAGTATGTTATGATGATTTGCATAGGCCAGCAGTATGCGTATGGCTTCAAGTCTAGCCACAGGAGCAAATGTTTCATCGAAGTCAATGCCTTCCACTTGAGTGTATCCTTGAGCAACGAGACGAGCTTTGTTTCTGACAACTTGACCATGCTCATCTTGCTTGTTGCGGCATATCCATTTGGTGCCTATTATGTTGTGCTTCCGAGGATCAGGACGCTTAACCAGTTCCCATACATTATTCAGCTCAAACTGTTGAAGCTCTTCTTGCATAGCTTGAATCCATTCAGGTTCCATGAAGGCTTCTTCAACTTTCTTGGGTTCTGTTATTGAGACGAATGCGAAGTGCCCACAACAATTTGCCAGCTGAGTTGCCCTTGATCGAGTGAGCGGACCGGGTGCATTGATGCTGTCAATTATTCTCTCAATCTGCACTTCATTAGCAACACGAGGATGTATAGGGCGAAGGTTTTGCTCTTTCTGATCATTGTCATTGTTAGTGGGATTGTCTTCAGGCCGAGCATTGTCTTCAGGTTGATCAGGTGCGGAGATGATAAGTTCCTATTCAGGTTGAGCTTCAGAGGGTATGATTTCTCCAGTTCCCATTAGCTTGATTGATTCACTGGATGGAACTTCATCTAGCACATTCGGCAGGTGTTCTCTTTGTGAACCATTAGTCTCATCAAATCGCACATCCATTGTTTCAACCACTTTATAATGAAGGAGATTGAAGACTCTGTAGGAGCGCGAATCCTTTCCATATCCAAGCATAAAACCTTCATGTGCTTTTGGTGCAAATTTTGAAGTGTGATGTGGATCCTTGATCCAGCACCTGGCGCCAAATACTCTGAAGTAACTGACATTTGGCTTCTTGCCAGTAAGGAGCTCATATGATGTCTTGTTCAGAAGCTTGTGAAGATAAACACGATTGATTGTATGGCATGCAGTATCAATGGCTTCAGGCCAGAATTTTCTTGGAGTCTTGTATTCATCTAGCATCGTTCGGGCCATCTCAATGAGTGTTCTGTTCTTGCGTTCGACGACGCCATTCTGTTGTGGCGTGTATGGGGCTGAGAATTCATGTGTGATGCCCAAGGTATCAAGATATGTATCAAGGCCAGTGTTCTTGAATTCAGTGCCATTGTCACTTCTGATGTGCTTTATCTTGGCCCCATAGTTGTTCATTGCTCGATTGGCGAAGCGTCTGAAGACATCCTGCACTTCAGTCTTGTAGAGGATTATGTGCACCCAAGTATATCTAGAATAATCATCAACAATGACAAAGCCATAGAGACAAGTAGTAGTAGTGAGAGTTGAGTAATGAGTGGGACCGAAAAGATCCATGTGGAGCAGTTCTAAGGGTCGAGTAGTTGTCATGATTATCTTCGAGGGATGTTTGGCCCTCGTCATCTTCCCTGCTTCACAGGCACCGCATAAGTGATCTTTTCTTGAACTTGACGCCCTCGATGCCTATGACATGCTTCTTCTTTGCAAGGGTGTGGAGGTTCCTCATGCCAGCATGTCCAAGCCTCCGATGCCAGAGCCAGCATTCTGAAGCTTTTGCTAGAAGACATACGGCAAGCTGTGGTCCTGCTGAGAAATCTACCACGTACAAATCATCTTTCCGATACCCTTCAAACACTAGAGACTTGTCAGATTCCATTAGAACAAGGCAACGATATTTTCCAAATATTACAATCATGTTCAAATCGCAAAGCATTGAGACAGACATTAAGTTGAAGCCAAGGGATTCAACAAGCATGACTTTATCCATGTGTTGATCCTTTGAGATTGCAACTCTACCTAGACCCAATACCTTACTTTTACTAGTGTCAGCAAATGTGATGTGGCTCTTGTCAGATGGACGTAAGGTTGAGTCCATAAGAAGGCTTCTTTTGCCAGTCATGTGGTTGGTACACCCACTATCAATAATCCATTCTGAAGACGCTGGTGTCGTACCCTACAGTGCAGTTAGGGGGATAGGCTTCACGAAGAGAATTGTGAAGCAAAAACATTTGACGAACTAGTGGGTTATGAAAGCTTAGATCCAGATTAGGACTGATAGGGAGAGTAGCAAGCGATTCAGGAACGAAGTACATAGTAAGACCATTCGGGCATTTGATCTTGCGCCCTACAAGATGTTTAAGGTCCCCAGCAATAGCGTGAGACGAGTTTGGTTTTCTGCTGGAGACCTTTCCCTGCAAAAGAGAGTTAAGCCTTCTTAGCCACCCACATCTTCAAGGGTGGCTTGGAAGCAATAAGTCTAAGTGCAGCGTCCGAGAACTTTGGCTTTGGAGCTCTAGCAAAAAGTCTTGCAGGCGGACAATAGTACTCATAAGAATAAGCAGAATAGTTCTTGGTCTTATGAACATGGCGGTTTGATGAACCGCGCTCATATTTATAGGCCTGAGTATGGTTTCCCTGCAAAACATTTGCGTTAGTGCGACTCAGGTGAGACCTCTGTCTGTATGAAGCCTTTGGGCCGTATGAAGCCTGTGGTCTGGGGTTAGTCTTCTTCATCTGTGGTGTCATGACGACATTCACAGGAAGATTTTCCAAACACCTTTTGGGCACCCAGATCTTCTTCATAGGCGGTCCATTCCTGCAGTTAGTACCAATGTACCTGGCAAACACTTCACCATTCTGATTCTTAAACAGTTTATAGTTTGCATCAAAGGATTCATCAATGATAATGGGGTTAGCACAAGTGAAGCCAGACAGATTGGATGGATCTGCTGAAGGTTCCTTTGCAGCAACCCATGTGGTTTTGGGGTAATGTTCAGGTTTCCAGTAAGAGCCATCAGCATTCATTTTCCTTACGAACCCAACACCCTCTTTCCTCGGGTTTCGGTTCAGAATCTGCCTTTTGAGGACATCACATAGTGTCTGATGCCCTTTAAGGCTTTTGTACATCCCTGTTTTAGGAAATGTCTTCAATCTAGCATTCTCATCAGCAATAGCAGTGGTATCCTCAACAGAGGGGTTAGTTACCACATCAACAGTTGAAGATATTGCAACAGTAGCAGCAGTAGAACATTCAGCAACAGAAGTAGCATTATCACGCTCAATGCATTTAAGACATGGTGGTTCAGCAACTGATCTGTTCGGCGCGAAGTGACTCATTTTCCTTTTGAAGATCTTCATGAGCCGCTCTTAATTTCTCAAGATCTTGCTTCCTTTGAAGATAATCATAGGAAAGCTTTTCATGAGTTGTTGAGAGCATTTCATGACGACTTTCAAGTTCCTCATACTTAACGTGAAGATTTTTTATGTCTTCAATTAAGGACTCAGATCGAGTCATTTCAGCGCCCAACAGATCATCGCTTTTGTCTAACAGTTTTTGAATATGTTCCATGGCTTTCTATTGTTCAGTTGCAATTTTAGCAAGTGTTTTGTAGCTGGGTCTTGAACCACAATCAGAGTCATCGTCACTAGATGTTTGATAGTGAGTAGTGCATGTGTTTACCTTGGCACCGCGTGCCATGAAGCAGTAGGTAGGAGCAGAGTAGTCCTTGTCATTTGCATCGGTGTCGGTGGTGAAGTCATTGTCTTCAGTGTTGAAGATGGACTTGGCAACGTATGCTGTAGCCAGACTTGCAACGCCAGAATCAGACTCCTCCTCAGACTCCACCTCCGCCTCCTCAGAAGCAGACTCCTCCTCTGAATCCATTTCCTTGCCAACAAACGCACGTGCCTTGCCAGATGAGCTCTTCTTGTGTGATGAAGACTTTGAGGAAGACTTGGAAGAAGACTTTGAGTATTTCTTCTTCTTCTTGTCGTCAGAGTCATATTCCTTGCTCTTCTTCTTCTTTCTGTTCTCATTGTCCCACTTCGGGCACTCAGAGATGAAGTGTCCAGTTTTCTTGCACTTCTGGCATGTTTTCTTCTTGTAGTCATGAGCAGAAGCTTCATCATTCCTTGAGCTTGATCGTGAAGACTTTCTGAAGCCTTTCTTCTCAGTGAATTTTTGGAACTTCTTCACTAGCATTGCAAGTTCCCTTCCAATGTCTTCAGGATCATCAGAACTGCTGTCAGATTCTTCTTCAGATGAGGAGACAACTTTTTCCTTCAAGGCACGAGTTCGCCCATAGTTTGGACCGTAGATATCTCTTTTCTCAGAAAGCTGAAACTCATGTTTGTTGAGCCTCTCAAGTATGTCGGACGGATCGAGTGTCTTGAAATCAGGTCGTTCTTGAATCATCAGGGCTAGGGTGTCAAATGAACTGTCAAGTGATCTCAGTAGTGGCTTGACGACTTCACGCTTGGTGATCCCAGTAGTGCCGAGGGCTTGAAGCTCATTTGTGATGTCAATGAGTCGATCAAACGTGAGCTGGACATTGTCATTGTCATTTTGCTTGAAGCGGTTGAAGAGGTTGCGAGGGACACTGATTCTCTGATCTCTCTGGGTTGAGACGCCTTCGTTGACCTTGGAGAGCCAGTCCCAGACCAGCTTAGATGTTTGCAAAGCACTCACACGGCCATACTGTCCTTTGGTCAGATGACCACAGATGATGTTCTTGGCAGTAGAGTCCAGTTGAATGAACTTCTTGACATCAGCAGCAGTGACACCTTCTCCAGCCTTTGGAACGCTGTTCTTGACGACATACCATAGGTCGACGTCAATGGCTTCAAGATGCATGCGCATCTTATTCTTCCAGTAGGGATATTCAGTTCCATCGAAGACGGGGCACGCAGCGGAGACTTTAATTATCCCTGCAGTCGACATAGCTAAAACTCCAGGTGGTTAAACCGAATCACATAGAACAAGGGAGCACCTTGCTCTGATACCAATTGAAAGTGCGTTATATCGACTAGAGGGGGGGTGAATAGGTGATTTTTATGAAAGTCTTCAAAACGTGGAAGTTATGAAGACAAACAGTAGAAATAAACCTATTATCCTGCAGCGGAAGGTAGACTACACTAGGCAAGCCATAATCAAGTATTCAATAGAGTGAAAGCACAATGACAAATAGCTGCAATGTAGTAAGGATCAGGTAGGAAGATATTATGAAGCCAAACAGAACAAGCAGTCACTCAGTGAAGATAAAAGATAGTGCAATCATACAATGACTTCACAAGGAGTAACAGTACGTAAAGAGAAGGGAAAGATGAAACCAGTGACTCGTTGAAGACAATGATGTGTTGGACCAGTTCCAGTTGTTGTGACAACTGTATGTCTGGTTAGGGCGGCTAGGTATTTAAACCTAAGGACACACAGTCCCGGACACCCTGTCCTGAACACGCACCTCAGGACACCCAGTCCTCATCGTATTCCCCTTGAGCTAAGGTCACACAGACCTCGCCCAATCACTCTGGTAAGTCTTCAAGGTAGACTCCCAAACCTTCACAGACTTCGTTCACCGGCGATCCACAATGTCTCTTGGATGCTCAGAACGCGACGCCTAACCGGCTGGAGGATGCACAGTCCTCAAGTGTAATAAGTCTTCAGATCACACAGACAAGAAGACTTAAGTGATGCCTAATTCTCTTTGGCTCTGGGTGGTTAAGGCTTTATCCTCGCAAGGAATTCTCTCTCAAAGGCTTCGAGGTGGGTTGCTCTCAAACGACAAAAGCCATACTCTGAATCTGAGCAGCCATCCGTTTATGGTTGTAGGGGGTGGGCTATTTATAGCCACTAGGCAACCCGACCTAATTTGTCCGAAATGACCCTGGGTCACTAAGGAACTGACACGTGTTCCAATGGTCAGATTTCAAACTCACACGACAACTTTACTTGGGCTACAAGCAAAGCTGACTTGTCCAACTCTGGACAAGATTCACTCTCATAGTCTTCACTCAAAGACATTGGTTTTGTTTAAGCATCACTTCAGTCATTTTGACTGGTTCTCTTGGACCCCACTTAACAGTATGGTGGTTCCTATGACTCAACACAGAAGAAAAAGAACTACAGAAGATCTAAGTCTTCGAGCTCCATAGGCTTCATGCGGTGTCTTCTCTTGTCATAGTCTTCAATGTGAATATCTTCATATACCACCTTTGACATCAATGTCTTCATACATTTTTAGGGGTCATCTCTGGTAGGAAAACCGAATCAATGAGGGACTTCTACCTGTGTTATCCTGCAATTCTCACAAACACATTAGTCCCTCAACTAGGTTTGTCGTCAATACTCCAAAACCAACTAGGGGTGGCATTAGATGCACTTACACTCCCCAACACTCCACTTTCTCTCACGGATTTGGCTATGGTGGAAAGATGATTTGAGTGGAACGCAACTTGGGAAAGGCTAGAGATCAAGATTCTTGTGGTTGAATTGCAATGTCTTGGTCTCAACACATGAGTAGGTGGTTCTCTCACAGAAAATGAATGGTGGAAGTGTAGACACGTTCTGATGGCTCTCTCACACATGGAGAGGAGGGTGGAGGGTATATATAGCCTCCACACAAAATCTAACCGGTACACACAAAAGAGCCAACTCGGTCAGACCAAATATGTGAACTCGGTGAGACCCATTTAGCTCAAAATGTGAACGTTAATGTTTTCGGTGGGACCGACATGATCAACTCGGTGGGACCGATGAGCTAGGGTTAGGGCAAAACTTGATCTCGGTTTGGCCTATTACTTCAACTCGACGAGACCGATTTTAGTAACAAGCAAACAGAGAGTTGGTCAGGCAAACTCGGTGGGACCGATCGCTCCTTTCGGTAAGACCGAAACGTTACGAAAAGGAAACAGAGAGTTTGCATTGCGAACTCGGTGGGGCCGATCACTCATTTCTATGAAACCGAAATGTTATGAAGGGAAACAGAGAGTTTGCAATCCCATCTCGGTGAGACGATCCCCTATCGGCGAGACCGAACTGATTACGGTTTCTGGCTATGGCTATGTCAAGTGAACTCGGTGGCACCGGCTGAATCAAATCGGTAGGGCTGAGTGTGACTTTAGGTTTAGGACATATTTGGATTTGAGGAAGTGGTTGAGGGATTTGGAGCATATCACTAAGTATTTTAAGCAAGTATACCATTAAGCAACACCTCATCCCCTTTTAATAGTATTGGCTTTCCTATGGACTCAATGTGATCTTGGATCACTAAAATAGAAATGAAGAGTCTTGAGCTTTTGCCAATATTTGTCCTTAGCATTTTGAGGGGTCCACATCTCTAGTCTATGCCATGCCAATCATTGAAATTTCTGAAATAATCATCTTGAAAGGATATTAGTTCAATGAGCTATATGTTGTTATGAATTACCAAAACCACCCAGGGATTATTTGCGCTTTCAATCTCCCCCTTTTTGGTAATTGATGACAACATATAGATCAAAGCTTCGACAAAATGATTATAAGAGCGAACTATATCGTCGCTTTGAGAAGTATGTGATAAGCAAGAGCTTCCCCTAAATTTGTGCATTGTTTATGATTTGCTTTTGAATGCAAATGTACAATCGATTAGGCTCATGGGTTAGTCTTCCATGTCACATACATCTTGGTGGAGCGCTCAAAATGATAGAACATACATAACATGCACTCATCACCAAGACAAATATGATAGATCATACATAAGAGATATAAGATAGCATCATTCACATGATCATATGCATAGCATAATAAAGCGTAGTATGATTAACCACATGATCCTAGAAGTATCTCACACACAAGCACAAAAATGTAGCAAACACAAGCAAATAAGTAGCAAGAGCAACTAAGTAGCAAGAGAGACCAAAAAACAGCAAAACACACACTCCCTCTCAAAGCCTATGATCCATACACTTTCTCCCCCTTTGGCAACAAGTTACCAAAAAGCTTGAAAATGCATAGTGATATACGACACTCTAAGCATGATCTCCTGGAGCTCCGGAGTGTGAAGATGGCGTGGAGAGAACAACATCTGCAAAGACTTCAGCTGACGTCTGAGGAACTGGAGGGGTTGCCACTGGAGAGGCAACTGAAACTGTGGTTGCAGGAGCTAAAGTTGTGGCTCTAGTGTCAATGACTGGCACTGCAACAGACCTCTGTCCTCTTGGCACCCTCTGATAAGCATCTGTGGTTTTCCTGTCACTCCTGTCCTCAAGGTCTTCCTGAATCTTCTCAACTGAAGTCTGAATCTCATGACTTTGATGTCCAAGTCATGCAGCTTTGTCTCAAAGATCCTCTCAGGGCTCTCTTAATTTTGAGTCAGGGTAGCTAGTCCTTTCTCTATTCTCACAGTAGCCTCAAGCAGGTAGCTGAGCTGGTCCTGCTTGGTCTTGAGATTGACAACTGAGGGATCTGGAGTCTTTGAAGCTTTTTCAGCCTTAGCCTTCTCTCTCTTCTCTTGAGCCTCAAGAGAAGTGGGATGTGAAGCATCCATCACAATAGTGTTATCCTCAAAATTAGGTCTCAAGGGAAGGTGATCTTTATCCAACAAATATGTGCCTGTGCCCATCTTAGAATTTATGAGCATCTGAATATGTGGAGCATAGCCACATCATCTCTTCTGGTCAGCTGGAGTCCTCTTTACTGTCTCTACTATCAAGGACATCACCTTGAATTTCTCTGGCACATCAAACATATGCAGCAAGTTGATGGAGTGCCCTCTGATCATCCTGTGATCTCCAGGCTTGGGCAACAAAGTGTGCCTGAGGATAGTGTTGATTGTTGGCAACCCTGACCGTAGATAATACACAGAACCAAACTTATGAGTTTCCAAGGTGTCTGATGTCTACTACACAACCTTCTTCTTGTAGACGTTGTTAGGCCTCCAAGTGCAGAGGTTTATAGGACAGTAGCAAATTTCCCTCAAGTGGATGACCTAAGGTTTATCAATCCGTGGGAGGCATAGGATGAAGATGGTCTCTCTCAAACAACCCTGCAACCAAATAGCAAAGAGTCTCTTTTGTCCCCAAGACACCCAATACAATGGTAAATTGTATAGGTGCACTAGTTCGACGAAGAGATAGTGATATAAGTGCAATATAGATGGTAGATATAGGTTTTTGTAATCTGAAGATATAATAACAGCAAGGTAACTAATGATAAAAGTGAGCGAAAACGGTATTGCAATGCGTTGAAACAAGGCCTAGGGTTCATACTTTCACTAGTGCAAGTTCTCTCAACAATGATAACATAATTAGATCATATAACTATCCCTCAACATGCAACAAAGAGTCACTCCAAAGTCACTAATAGCGGAGAACAAACGAAGAGATTATTGTAGGGTACGAAACCACCTCAAAGTTATTCTTTCCGATCAATCCATTGGGATATTCCTATAAGTGTCACAAAAAGCCCAAGAGTTCGTAGTAAAATAACACCTTAAGACACAAATCAACCAAAACCCTAATGTCACCTAGATACTCCAATGTCACCTCAAGTATCCACGGGTATGATTATGTGATATGCATCACACAATCTCAGATTCATCTATTCAATCAACACAAAGAACTTCAAAGAGTGCCCCAAAGTTTCTATCGGAGAGTCAAGACGAAAACATGTGCCAACCCCTATGCATAGATTCCCAAGGTCACGGAACCCGCAAGTTGATCACCAAAACATACATCAAGTGAATCAATAGAATACCCCATTGTCACCACAGGTATCCCACGCAAGACATACATCAAGTGAATCAATAGAATACCCCATTGTCACCACAGGTATCCCACGCAAGACATACATCAAGTGTTCTCAAATCCTTAAAGACTCAATCCGATAAGATAACTTCAAAGGGAAAACTCAATCCATTACAAGAGATAGAGGGGGAGAAACATCATAAGATCCAACTATAATAGCAAAGCTCGCGGTACATCAAGATCACGCCATATCAAGAACACGAGAGAGAGAGAGATAGAGATAGAGAGAGATCAAACACATAGCTACTGGTACATACCATCATCCCCGAGGGTGGACTACTCCCTCCTCGTCATGGAGAGTGCCGGGATGATGAAGATGGCCACCAGAGAGGGATCCCCCCTCCGGCAGGGTGCCGGAACGGGTCTAGATTGGTTTTTGGTGGCTACAGAGGCTTGCGGCGGCGGAACACCCGATCTAGGTAATTTTTGGGGGGTTTCTGTATTTATAGGATTTTTTGGCATCGGGAACAAGTCGGGGGGGGGGTCCCCGAGTCGTCCAAGAGATAGGGGGCGCGCCCAGGGGTTAGGGCGCGCCCTCCACCCTCATGGACGGCTCGGGACTCTTCTGGCCTAACTCTTTTACTTCGGGGGCTTCTTTTGGTCCATAAAAATCATCAAAAATTGGCACGTCAATTGGACTCCGTTTGGTATTCCTTTTCTGTAAAACTCAAAAACAAGGAAAAAACAGAAACTAACACTGGGCTCTAGGTTAATAGATTAGTCCCAAAAATAATATAAAATAGCATATAAATGCATATAAAACATCCTAGATGGATAATATAATAGCATGGAACAATCAAAAATTATAGATACATTGGAGACGTATCAAGCATCCCCAAGCTTAATTCCTGCTCGTCCTCGAGTAGGTAAATGATAAAAACAGAATTTTTGGTGTGGAATGCTACCTAACATAGTTTTCAATATAATTTTCTTTATTATGCCATGAATATTCAGATCCGAAAGATTCAAGACAAAAGTTTAATATTGACATAAAAAAAATACTTCAAGCATACTAACCAAGCAATTATGTCTTCTCAAAATAACATAGCCAAAGAAAGCTCATCCCTACAAAATCATATAGTTTGGCCATGCTTCATTTTCGTCACACAAAATGCTCCCATCATGCACAACCCCGATGACAAGCAAGCAATTATTTCATACTTTAGTATTCTCAAACTTTTTCAACTTTCACGCAATACATGACCGCGAGCCATGGACATAGCACTATGGGTGGAATAAAATATGATGATGGAGGTTGTGTGGAGAAGACAAAAAGGAGAAAGTCTCACATCGACACGGCTAATCAACGGGTTATGGAGATACCGATCAACTGATGTCAATGCGAGGAGTAGGGATTGCCAACGGATGCACTAGAGCTATAAATGTTTGAAAGCTCAACAAAAGAAACCTAGTGGGTGTGCATCCAACTTGCTTGCTCACGAAGACCTAGGGCATTTTGAGGAAGCCCATCATTGGAATATACAAGCCAAGTTATATAATGAAAAATTCCCACTAGTATATGAAAGTGACAAAATAAGAGACTCTCTATCATGAAGATCATGGTGCTACTTTGAAGCACAAGTGTGGAAAATGATAGTAACATTGTCCCTTCTATCTTTTTGTCTCATTTTTTTGGGCCTTTCTCTTTTTATTTTTATTTCCTCACACGGGACAATGTTCTAATAATGATGATCATCACGCTTCTATTTATTTACAACTCAAAAATTACAACTCGATACTAGAACAAAATATGACTCTATATGAATGCCTCCGGCGGTGTACCGGGATATGCAATGAATCAAGAGTGACATGTATGAAAAATGAATGGTGGCCTTGCCACAAATACTATGTCAACTACATGATCATGCAAGGAAATATGACAATGATGAAGCGTGTCATAATAAATGGAACGATGGAAAGTTGCATGGCAATATATCTCGGAATGGCTATGGAAATGCCATAATAGGTAGGTATGGTGGCTGTCTTCAGGAGGATATAAGGAAGCTTATTTGTGATAGAGCATATCATATCACGGGGTTTGGATGCACCGGCGAAGTTTGCACCAACTCTCTAGGTGAGAAAGGGCAATGGACGATACCGAAGAGGCTAGCAATGATGGAATGGTGGGAGTGCGTATAATCCATGGACTCAACATTAGTCATAAAGAACTCACATACTTATTGCAAAAATCTACAAGTCATCAAAACCAAGCACTACGTGCATGCTCCTAGGGGGATAGTTTGGTAGGAAAAGACCGTCGCTCGTCCCCGACCGCCACTCATAAGGAGGATAATCAAAGAAACACCACATGCTTCAAATTTGTTACACAACGGTTACCATACGTGCATGCTACGGGACTTGCAAACATCAACACAAGTATTTCTCAAATTCACAAATACTCAACTAGCATGACTCTAATATCACCATCTTCATATCTCAAAACAATCATCAAGTATCAAACTTCTCATAGTATTCAATGCACTCTATATGAAAGTTTTTATTATACCCATCTTGGATGCCTATCATATTAGGACTAATTTTATAGCCAAAGCAAATTACCATGCTGTTCTAAAAGACTCTCAAAATAATATAAGTGAAGCACTAGAGCAAAATCATCTAGCTCAAAAGATATAAGTGAAGCACATAGAGTATTCTAATAAATTCCGATTCATGCGTGTCTCTCCCAAAAGGTGTGTACAGCAAGGATGATTGTGGTAAACTAAAAATCAAAGACTCAAATCATACAAGACGCTCCAAGCAAAATACATATCATCTGGTGAATAAAAATATAGCCTCAAGTAAAGTTACAGATAGACGAAGACGAAAGAGGGGATGCCTTCCGGGGCATCCCCAAGCTTAGGCTTTTGGTTGTCCTTGAATTTTACCTTGGGGTGCCTTGGGCATCCGCAAGCTTAGGCTCTTGCCACTCCTTATTCCATAGTCCATCGAATCTTTACCCAAAACTTGAAAACTTCACAACAGAAAACTTAAAAAAAAACTCGTAAGCTCCATTAGTATAAGAAAATAAATCACCACTTAGGTACAGTTGTGAACTCATTCTAAATTCATATTGGTGTAATATCTATTGTATTCCAAATTCTATATGGTTCATACCCTCCGATACTACTAATAGATTCATCAAAATAAGCAAACAACACAATGAAAGCAGAATTTGTCAAAAACAAAACAGTCTGTAGTAATCTGGAGATTTCGAATACTTATGTAATTCCAAAAATTCTGAAAAATTAAGACGACTAGGATAAAAAGTATATTGATCTACTGCAATTGGAATTGGTATTTTATCGCTCTCTAGTAAAAAATGATAATTGTTTTCGTGAGCGCATACTTTATATTTTATCAGCAAGATCAAACAACAATCACCCAAGAAGATCCTAAAGGCTCTACTTGGAACAAACACTAATTAAAACATAAAACCACATCTAACCAGAGGCTAGGTAGATTATTTATTACTAAATAGGAGCAAAAGGCAAAGACCAAAAATAAAATTGGGTTGCCTCCCAACAAGCGCTATCGGTTAACACCCATAGCTAGGCATGATGATTTCAATGATGCTCACATAAAAGATACGAATTGAAACATAAAGAGAGCATCATGAAGAATATGACTAGCACATTTAAGTCTAACCCACTTCCTATCCATAGGGATTTTGTGAGCAAACAATTTATGGGAACAAGAATCAACTAGCATAGGAAAGCAACACAAGCATAACTTCAAAACTTTAAGCACATAGAGAGGAAACTTGATATTATTGCAATTCCTACAAGCATATATTCCTCCCTCATAATAATTTTCAGTAGAATCATGAATGAATTCAACAATATAACCATCACATAAAGCATTCTTTTCATGATCTACAAGCATAGAATTTTTATCACTCTCCACATAAACAAATTTCTTCTCATGGATAGTAGAGGAAGCAAACTCAACAAAATAACTATCATGTGAGGCATAATCCAATTGAAAATTAAAATCAAGATGACAAGTTTCATGGTTATCATTGTTATTTACAGCATACATGTCATCACAATAAGCATCATAGATGGCAACTTTGTTCTCATAATCAATTGGAACCTCTTCCAAAATAGTGGATTCATCACTAAATAAAGTCATGACCTCTCCAAATCCACTTTCATAATTATCACAATAAGATTCAACACCCTCCAAAATAGTGGGATCATTACTTCCTAAAGTTGACACACTTCCAAACCCACTTTCATCAATATAATCATCATAAATAGGAGGCATGCTATCATCATAATAAATTTGCTCATCAAAACTTGGGGGACAAAAAAATATCATCTTCATCAAACATAGCATCCCCAAGCTTGTGGCTTTGCATATCATTAGCATCATGGATATTCAAAGAATTCATACTAACAACATTGCAATCATGCTCATCATCCAAAGATTTAGTGCCAAACATTTTGATGCATTCTTATTCTAACACTTTGGCACAATTATCGGAATCCTTATTTTCATGAAAGATATTATAAAGATGAAGCATATGAGGCAACCTTAATTCCATTTTTTGTAGTTTTCTTTTATAGACTAAACTAGTGATAAAACAAGAAACTGAAAGATTCGATTGCGAGATCTAAAGATATACCTTCAAGTGCTAACCTCCCCGACAACGGCGCCAGAAAAGAGCTTGATGTCTACTACACAACCTTCTTCTTATAGACGTTGTTGGGCCTCCAAGTGCAGAGGTTTGTAGGACAGTAGCAAATTTCCCTCAAGTTGATGACCTAAGGTTTATCAATCCGTGGGAGGCATAGGATGAAGATGGTCTCTCTCAAACAACCCTACAACCAAATAGCAAAGAGTCTCTTGTGTCCCCGACACACCCAATACAATGGTAAATTGTATAGGTGCACTAGTTCGGCGAAGAGATGGTGATACAAGTGCAATATGGATGGTAGATATAGGTTTTTGTAATCTGAAAATATAAAAACAGCAAGGTAACTAATGATAAAAGTGAGAGAAAACGGTATTGGAATGCATTGAAACAAGGCCTAGGGTTCATACTTTCACTGGTGCAAGTTCTCTCAACAATGATAACATAATCAGATCATATAACTATCCCTCAACATGCAACAAAGAGTCACTCCAAAGTCACTAATAGCGGAGAACAAACGAAGAGATTATTGTAGGGTACGAAACCACCTCAAAGTTATTCTTTCCGATCAATCCATTGGGCTATTCCTATAAGTTTCACAAACAGCTCTAGAGTTCGTAGTAAAATAACACCTTAAGACACAAATCAACCAAAACCCTAATGTCACCTAGATACTCCAATGTCACCTCAAGTATCCACGGGTATGATTATACGATACGCATCACACAATCTCAGATTCATCTATTCAACAAACACAAAGAACTTCAAAGAGTGCCCCAAAGTTTCTACCGGAGAGTCAAGACGAAAACATGTGCCAACCCCTATGCATAGATTCCCAAGGTCACGGAACCCGCAAGTTGATCACCAAAACATACATCGAGTGAATCAATAGAATACCCCATTGTCATCACGGGTATCCCACGCAAGACATACATCAAGTGTTCTCAAATCCTTAAAGACTCAATCCGATAAGATAACTTCAAAGGGAAAACTCAATCCATTACAAGAGATAGAGGGGGATAAACATCATAAGATCCAACTATAATAGCAAATCTTGTGGTACATCAAGATTGTGCCATATCAAGAACATGAGAGAGAGATCAAACACATAGCTACTGGTACATACCCTCAGCCCCGAGGGTGGACTACTCCCTCCTCGTCATGGAGAGCGCCAAGATGATGAAGATGGCCACCAGAGAGGGATCCCCCCCTCCGGCAGGGTGCCGAAACGGGTCTAGATTGGTTTTTGGTGGCTACAGAGGCTTGCAGCGGCGGAACTCCTGATCTAGGTTACTTTTCGGGGGTTTATGTATTTATAGGAATTTTTGGCATCGGGAATAAGTCAGGGGGGTCCCCGAGTCGTCCACGAGATAGGGGGGGCGCACCCAGGGGGGTAGGGCGCGCCCTCCACCCTCGTGGACGGCTCATGACTCTTCTGGCCCAACTTTTTTACTCCGGGGGCTTCTTTTGGTCCATAAAAAATCATCAAAAATTGGCACGTCAATTGGACTCCATTTGGTATTCCTTTTCTGTAAAACTCAAAAACAAGGAAAAACAGAAACTGACACTGGGATCTAGGTTAATACATTAGTCCCAAAAATCATATAAATAGCATATAAATGCATATAAAACATCCTAGATGGATAATATAATAGCAAGGAACAATCAAAAATTATAGATACATTGGAGACGTATCAGCGTCATCTGGAATTTCCTTGTAGATGTGTGCCATGGAGTCGTGGTCTTTTCTGGGCTTGGCATACACATCAGTATCATTTTCTCCTTCTTGAGGAGCATTGATCAGCTTGGCCCACTCAGCAATAGTAGATTGGTACCTTGTACCCTCAGTCATCCAAACTATCTTGCCATCTGGGTAAAAGTGAACTATGGAATAAAACTGCACCGCCATCTCATCATTCCACTTTGTTAGCTTATGACCCACAAACTTGTGAACTCCATTCATTCTGAAGCTCTCATAAACTCCAGGAAAGTGATCTTCATTGTTGTCAATGAACTTCCAATCGACCCGTCTCATGTCACAGACAATGGGCTTCTTGTCCAGGAGGACAGTCTCATAGAAATCATGTTGTTCCTGGGTGTGGAACATGTAGTCTATAACAGTCCTTCTTGTAGCATAGGGATATGTCTGCCTCCAAAGTCTGAGACCAGCATCTTTCCTTATGTTCATGTTTTCAGCCACATGATGAGTGTCATCATGGTCTGGAATCTTGGGCTTGAGCTTTCTAAGCACTTGGGCCTCTTCATCTTCTTCAATTGCAGGCACTGGGGCCTTGTTCTTCTTAGCAGCAGGTATGTTCCTAGTGCTTATCTTTGGTACAGAGGACTTGGGAGCAGTCTTGGGCTTGGATGGGGCAGCCCCTGACTTGATTTGCATCTCCCATGTGTTGAGGACATAGTATTTAAAAAAAATTGCCTACGATCATGCAAGATCTATCTAGGAGAAGCATAGAAACGAGCTGGGAGAGTGTGTCCACGTACCCTCGTAGACCGAAAGCGGAAGATTTAAGTAACGCGGTTGATATAGTCGAACGTCTTCGAGATCCAACTGATCAAGTACCGAACGCACGACACCTTCGCGATCTGCACACGTTTGGCTCGGTGACGTCCCTTGAACTCTATATCCAGCTGAGGCTGAGGGAGAGTTTCGTAAGCATGACGGCGTGATGACAGTGATGATGAAGTTACCGACGCAGGGCTTCGCCTAAGCACTACGACAAATATGACTGAGGTGGAAAACTATGGAGGGGGGGGGCACCGCACACGGCTAAGAAGTCAACTTGTGTGTCCTTGGGTGCCCCCTGCCCACGTATAGAAAGGAGGGAGGAAGAGGAGGCCGGACTAGGAGGGGCGCGCCTATAGGGGGGTCCAACTAGGATTCCCAATCCTAGTTGGAGTCTCGTTCCTTTTCCAAGAGGGGAGAGAGGGAAGGAGTAGGAGAGGGAGGAGAGAGAGGGGGGCACCGCCCCCTCCCTAGTCCAATTAGGACTTGCCATGGGGGGGGCGCGCGGCCACCCCTTGAGGCCCTCTCTCCTTTCCCGTATGGCTCATTAAGGCCCACTACTTCCCCCGGTGAATTCCCGTAACTCTTCGGTACTCCGAAAAATACCCGAATCACTCGAAACCTTTCTGATGTCCGAATATAGCCTTCCAATATATTAATATTTACTTCTCGGCCATTTCGAGACTCCTCGTCATGTCCGTGATCTCATCTGGGACTCCAAACAACCTTCAGTACATCAAATCACATAACTCGTAATACAAATTGTCATCAAACGTTAAGCGTGCGGACCCTATGGGTTCGAGAACTATGTAGACATGACCGAGACACATCTCTAGTCAATAACCAATAGCGGAACCTGGATGCCCATATTGGCTCCTACATATTCTATGAAGATCTTTATCGGTCAAAC
Source organism: Triticum monococcum (assembly GCA_034509565.1). Classification (NCBI taxonomy): domain Eukaryota; kingdom Viridiplantae; phylum Streptophyta; class Magnoliopsida; order Poales; family Poaceae; genus Triticum; species Triticum monococcum. The sequence continues at coordinate 487,148,761 of CM067843.1, forward strand.
CGCATAACAACATACGTTGCTCCCTTTGTCATGGTATGTTACTTGCTCGAGATTCGATCGTCCGTATCATCATACCTAGTTCAATCTCGTTACCGGCAAGTCTCTTTACTCGTTCTGTAATGCTTCATCCCGCAACTAACTCATTAGTCACATTGCTTGCAAGGCTTATAGTGATGTGCATTACCGAGAGGGCCCAGAGATACCTCTCCGATACACGGAGTGACAAATCCTAATCTTGATCTATGCCAACTCAACAAACACCATCGGAGACACCTGTAGAGCATCTTTATAATCACCCAGTTATGTTGTGACGTTTGATAGCACACAAGGTGTTCCTCCGGTATTCGGGAGTTGCAGAATCTCATAGTCATAGCTAGGAACATGTATAAGTCATGAAGAAAGCAATAGCAATAAACTAAACGATCATAGTGCTAAGCTAACAGATGGGTCTTGTCCATCACATCATTCTCTAATGATGTTATCCCGTTCATCAAATGACAACACATGTCTATGGTTAGGAAACTTAACCATCTTTGGTTAACGAGCTAGTCAAGTAGAGGCATACTAGGGACACTTTGTTTGTTTGTGTATTCACACATGTATCAAGTTTCCGGTTAATACAATTCTAGCCTGAATAAGAAACATTTATCATGATATAAGAAATATAAATAACAACTTTATTATTGCCTCTAGGGCATATTTCCTTCAGTCTCCCACTTGCACTAGAGTCAATAATCTAGTTCACATCATCATGTGATTTAACACCAATAGTTCACATTTTTATGTGATTAGTTCACATCTCCATGTGACTAATACCCAAAGGGTTTACTAGAGTCAATAATTTAGTTCACATCGCTATGTGATTAACACCCAAAGGGTGATCATGTTTGGCTTGTGAGAGAAATTTAGTCAATGGGTCTGCCACATTCAGAGCCATATGTATTTTGCAAAACAAAATTATGTCTACAATGCTCTGCACGGAGCTACTCTAGCTAATTGCTCCCACTTTCAATATGTGTCCAGATTGAGACTCAGAGTCATCCTGATCGGTGTCAAAACTTGCATCGACGTAACTCTTTACGACGAACTTTTTGTCACCTCCATAACGGAGAAACATATCCTTATTCCACTAAGGATAATTTTGACTGATGTCCAGTGATTCACTCCTGGATCACTATTGTACCCTCTTGCCAAACTCTTGGTGAGGTACACAATAGGTCTGGTACACAACATAGCATACTTCATTGAATCTATGGCTGAGGCATAGGGAATGACTTTTCATTCTCTTTCTATTTTCTGTCGTGGTCGGGTTTTGAGTCTTTACTCAACTTCACACCTTGCAACACAGGCAAGAACTCCTTCTTTGACTGTTCCATTTTGAACTACTTCAAAATCTTGTCAAGGTATGTACTCATTGAAAAATATATCAAGCGTCTTGATCTATATCTATAGATCTTGATGCTCAATATGTAAGTAGCTTCACCGAGGTCTTTCTTTGAAAAACTCCTTTCAAACACTCCTTTATACTTTCCAGAAAATTCTACATCATTTTATCAGAAAGGCTGTACTGCTCCCACTCACTTTCTTGTAAATACAGGCTTCACCGCAAGTCTGTATAAAACCATATGCTTTGATCACTTTATCAAAGCACATATTCCAACTCCGAGATGGTTGCACCAGTCCATAGATGGATCACTGGAGCTTTCACACTTTGTTAGCACCTTTAGGATTGTTAAAACCTACTTGTTGCATCATATACAACTCTTCTTTAAGAAATCCATTAAGGAATGCAGTTCTGACATCCATTTGCCAAATTTCATAAAATGTGGCAATTGCTAACATGATTCAGACAGACTTAAGCATCTCTACGAGTGAGAAAAACTCATCGTAGTCAACATCTTGAACTTGTTAAAAACCTTTTGCGACAATTCGAGCTTTGTATATAGTAATACTACTATCAGCGTCTATCTTCCTCTTGAAGATCCATTTATTCTCAATGGCTTGCCGATCATTGGGCAAGTCAACCAAAGTCCACACTTTGTTCTTATACATGGATCCCATCTCAGATTTCATGGCCTCAAGCCATTTTGCAGAATCTAGGCTCATCATCGCTTCCTCATAGTTCATAGGTTTGTCATGGTCTAGTAACATGACTTCTAGAAAGGATTACCGTACCACTCTGGTGCGGACCATACTCTGGTTGACCTACGAGGTTCGGTAGTAACTTGATCTGAAGTTTCATGATCATCATCATTAGCTTCCTCACTAATTGGCGTATGAATCACTAGAACTGATTTCTGTGATGAACTACTTTCCAATTTGGGAGAAGGTACAATTACCTCATCATGTTCTACATTCCTCCCACTCACTTCTTTCGAGAGAAACTTCTTCTCTAGAAAGGATCCATTCTTAGCAACGAATATCTTGCCTTCGGATCTGTGATAGAGGGTGTACCCAATAGTTTCCTTTGGGTATCCTATGAAGACGCATTTCTCTGATTTGGGTTCGAGCTTATCAGGTTGAAACTTTTTCACATAAGCATCATAGTCCCAAACTTTAAGAAACGACAGCTTAGGTTTCTTGCCAAACCACAGTTCATATGGCGTCGTCTCAACGAATTTAGATAGTGCCCTATTAAACGTGAATGCAACTGTCTCTAATGCATAACCCCAAAACGATAGTGGTAAATCGGTAAGAGACATCATAGATCACACCATATCAAATAAAGTATGGTTATGACGTTCGGACACACCTTTACGCCGTGGTGTTCCAGGTGGCGTGAGTTGCGAAACCATTCCACATTGTTTCAAATGAAGACCAAACTCGTAACTCAAATATTTGCCTCCGCGATCAGATCATAGAAACTTTATTTTCTTGTTACGATGATTTTCCACTTCACTCTAAAATTCTTTGAACTTTTCAAATGTTTCAGACTTATGTTTCATTAAGTAGATATACCCATATCTGCTCAAATCATCTCTGAAGGTCAGAAAATAATGATACTCGCCGCATGCCTCAACATTCATCGGACCATATACATCGATATGTATTATTTCCAATAAGTCAGTGGCTCGTTCCATTGTTCCAGAGAACGGAGTCTTAGTCATCTTGCCCATAAGGCATGGTTCGCAAATATCAAGTGATTCATAATTAAGTGATTCCAAAAGCCCATCAGCATGGAGTTTCTTCATGCGCTTTACACCAATATGACCTAAATGGCAGTGCCACAAATAAGTTGCACTATCATTATTAACTTTGCATCTTTTGGCTTCAATATTATGAATATGTGTATCACTATGATCGAGATTCAGTAAACCATTTATATTAAGTGTATCACCATAGAAGGGTCTATTCATGTAAACAGAACAACAATTATTCTTTGACTTAAATGAATAACTGTATTGCTATAATCATGATCCAATCATATTATGCTCAACGCAAACACCAAATAATATTTATTTAGGTTCAAACTAATCCCGAAGGTAGAGGGAGTATGCGATGGTGATCTTATCAACCTTGGAATCTCTTCCAACACACATCGTCACTTTGCCTTCAACTAGTCTCTGTTCATTTTGTAACTCCTGTTTCGAGTTACTAATCTTAGCAACTGAATCGGTATCAAATACCTAGGGGTTACTATGAACACTAGTAAAGTACACATCAATAATCTGTATAGCAAATATACCTTTGTTCACTTTGCCATCCTTCTTATCCGCCAAGTATTTGGGGTAGTTCCGCTTCCAGTGACCATTTCCTTTGCAGTAGAAGCACTCAGTTTCAGGCTTGGGTCTAGCGTTGGGCTTCTTCATGGGAGTGGCAACTTGCTTTCCATTCTTCTTGAAGTTCCCTTTCTTTCCCTTGCCCTTTTACTTGAAACTAGTGGTCTTGTCAACCATCAACACTTGATGCTTTTCTTGATTTCTACCTTTGCCGATTTTAGCATCGCGAAGAGCTTGGGGAATCGTTTTCATCATCCCTTGCATATTATAGTTCATCACAAAGTTCCAGTAACTTGGTGATAGTGACTAGAGAACTCTGTCAATCACTATCTTATCTAGAAGATTAACTCCCAATTCATTCAAGCGATTATAGTGCTCAGACATTCTGAGCACATGCTCACTGGTTGAGCTATTCTCCTCCATCTTGTAGGCAAAGTATTTGTTAGAGGTCTCATACCTCTCGACTCGGGCCTGAGTCTGAAATACACATTTCAGCTCTTGGAACATCTTATATGTTCTGTGGCATTCAAAACATGTTTGAAGTTCCGGTTCTAAGCCATAAAGCATGGTGCACTAAACTATCAAGTAGTCATCACACATGATATGTCTCCATCGTATCTACTTTTCCAAACACTTTTGCCCTTGTTTTGGACTCTAACTTGCATGATTTGAATGGAACTAACCCGGACTGACGATGTTTTTAGGAGAATTACCATGGTGTTATTTATGTGCAGAAACAAAAGTTTTCGGAATGACCTGAAACTTCACGGAACATCTTTTCGGAAATAATAAAAAATCCTTGCAAAAGATGAAGACCAGGGGGCCCACACCCTAGCCACGAGGGTGGGGCGCGCGCCTGCCCCCCTACCTCGTGGGCCCCCTGGAGCTCCTCCGACCTCGACTCCAACTCTATACATTTGCTTTGGGGGAGAAAAAATAGAGAAGAAGGATTCATCGCGTTTTATGATACGAAGCCGCCGCCAAGCCCTAAAACCTTGAGAGGGCTGATCTGGAGTCCGTTCGGGGCTCCAGAGAGGGGAATCCGTCGCCATCGTCATCATGAACCTTCCTCCATCACCAATTTCATGATGCTCACCGCCATGCGTGAGTAATTCCATTGTAGGCTTGCTGGACGGTGATGGGTTGGATGAGATTTATCATGTAATCGAGTTAGTTTTGTTAGGGTTTGATCCCTAATATCCACTATGTTCTGAGATTGATGTTGCTATGACTTTGGTATGCTTAATGCTTGTCACTAGGGCCCGAGTGCCATGATTTCAAATCTGAACCTATTATGTTTTCATCAATATATGAGAGTTCTTGATCCTATCTTGCAAGTCTATAGTCACCTATTATGTGTTATGATCCGTTAACCCCAAAGTGACAATAATCGGGATACTTACCGGTGATGACCATAGTTTGAGGAGTTCATGTATTCACTATGTGTTAATGCTTTGGTCCGGTACTCTATTAAAAGGAGGCCTTAATATCCCTTAGTTTCCGCTAGGACCCCCCCTGCCACGGGAGGGTAGGACAAAAGATGTCATGCAAGTTCTTTTCCATAAGCACGTATGACTATATTCAGAATACATGCCTACATTACATTGGTGAATTGGAGCTAGTTCTGTGTCACCCTAGGTTATGAGTGTTACATGATGAACCGCATTCGGCATAATTCTCTATCACCGATCCATTGCCTATGAGCTTTCCATATATTGTTCTTCACTTATTTACTTTTCCGTTGCTATTGCTATCACCACTACAAAATACCAAAAACATTACTTTTGCTACCATTACCCTTTGCTATTGTTACCACTAATATCATATTACTTTGCTACTAAACACTTTGCTGCAGATATTAAGTTTCCAGGTGTGCTTGAATTGACAACTCAGCTACTAATACTTGAGAATATTATTTGGCTCCCCTTGTGTCGAATCAATAAATTTGGGTTGAATACTCTACCCTCGCAAAATGTTGTGATCCCCTATACTTGTGGGTTATCAAGACTATTTTCTGGCGCCGTTGCTGGGAAGCATAGCTCTATTCTTTGAGTCACTTGGGATTTATATCTGCTTATCATTATGAAGAACTTGAGAGATCCAAAAACCAAGATTTATCCCTCAACTACGAGGGGAGGTAAGGAACTGCCATCTAGCTATGCACTTGATTCACCTTCTGTTTTGAGTAAGCCTGCAACACCTAAACCTGCTTCTGCTATTCGTTCTGATATGTCGCATGTTATTGATGATGCCACTTCTGCTATGCATGATACTTATGATGAAACTACTTCTATGCTTGGTACTACTGTGCCACTTGGTGAATTACTTGATGAACAACTTGCTAGGGTTAGAGAGAATGAAATTATTGAAACTGATAATATTGATGAAAGTGATGATGAAGACTCTCCCCCTAATCAATATGAATCGCTTGTTATTCCTAAGGGTTATGTTTTTGAAAAATAAGCTGCTTTAGCTATTTTAGCTTGCAAATATAGATACGAAATTAAGAGGTTATTAGCTAAATGGAAGCAACAATCTCTTAATGCTAGAATGAAACCTGACCCTGCTTTTGCAACTTCACCTATCTGTGTTACCGATAAGGATTATGAATTCTTTGTTGATCCTGATATAATTACTTTGGTTGAATCTGATCCTTTTCATGGCTATGAATCTGAAACTGTTGTTGCGCATCTTACTAAATTAAATGATATTGCCACCCTGTTCACTAAAGATGAGAGAACTCGCTACTTTTATATCCTTAAAATATTTCTGTTCTCATTAAAGGGTGATGCTAAGATATAGTTTAATTCTCTTGATCCTGGTTGTGTGCATAGTCCCCAGGATATGATTTATTACTTCTCTGCTAAATATTTCCCTGCTCATAAGAAACAAGCTGCTTTGAGGGATATATATATAATTTTGTGCAAATTGAAGAAGAGAGTCTCCCACAAGCTTGGGGGAGGCTTCTCAAGTTACTTAATGCTTTGCCTGATCATCCTCTCAAGAAAAATGAAATACTTGATATCTTTTATAATGGACTAACCGATGCTTCCAGAGATTACCTGGATAGTTGTGCTGGTTCTGTTTTCAGGGAAAGAACACCGGATGAAGCTGAAATTCTATTGAATAATTTGTTGACAAATGAAAATAATTGGACACTTCCTGAGCCTATTCCTAAACCAACTCCGAAGAAAAGAGGTGTTCTATTTCTCAGTCCTGAAGATATGCAAGAGGCAAAGAAATCTATGAAAGAAAAGGGTATTAAAGCTGAAGGTGTTAAGAATTTACCTCCTATTGAAGAAATACATGGTCTTAATTTACCGCATGTTGAAGAAACATATGATCTTAATCCATTACCTATTGAAGAAGTACATGGTCTTGATAACCCGACACAGGTAGTAAAGGTAAATTCTCTCTATAGATATGATAAAGCTGAAATCCCATTTACTAAGTTTGCTAGCCCATGCTTAGATAGGTTTGATAAATTTATGGTTAAGCAAGAAGACTTCAATGCTTATTTTGGTATACAATTGAAATACAATTCAAATATGCTTGAACACTTGGGTGATTATATGGCTAATGTTAAAGGTGAACTTAAACTTATTAGTAAACATGCTTCTATGGTTACCGCTCAAGTAGAACAAGTACTTAAAGCTCAAAATGACTTGCTCAACGAATTGAATAGTAAGAATAATGATAATGTTGTTAGAGTGGCTACTAGAACTGGTAAAATGACTCAGGAACCTCTGTATCCTGAAGGCCATCCTTAGAGAATTGAGCAAGATTCTCAGAGAAATAATATAGATGCACCTAGTCCTTCTAAAAAGAAGAAAAAGAAAAATGATGGGACTTTGCATGCTTCTAGTGATCCTATTGTTGAAACACCTGAGAATCCAAATGATATTTCTATTTCTGATGCTGAAACTCAATCTGGTAATGAACCTGAAACTAGTGATAATGTTAATAATAATGTTCATGATGATGCTCAACCTAGTAATGATAATGACATAAAATTGAACCTGCTATTGATCTTGATAACCCACAATCAAAGAATCAACGTTATGATAAGAAAGACTTTGTTGCTAGGAAACATGGTAAAGAAAGAGAGCCTTGGGTTCAGAAACCCATGCCTTTTCCTCCCAAACCATCCAAGAAAAAGGATGATGATGATTTTGAGCGCTTTGCTGAAATGATTAGACCTATCTTTTTGCGTATGCGATTAACTGATATGCTTAAAATGAATCCTTATGCTAAGTATATGAAAGAAATTGTCACTAATAAAAGAAAGATACTGGAAGCTGAAATTTCCACCATGCTTGCTAATTATACTTTTAAGGGTGGAATACCAAAGAAACTTGGAGATCCAGGAGTACCCACTATACCATGCTCCATTAAAAGAAACTATGTTAAAACTGCTTTTATGTGATCTTGGAGCCGGTGTTAGTGTTATGCCTCTCTCTTTATATCGTAGACTTGATTTGAATAAGTTGACACCTACTGAAATATCTTTGCAAATGGCTGATAAATCAACTGCTATACTTGTCGGTATTTGTGAGGATGTGCCTGTTGTAGTTGCAAACGTTACTATTTTAACGGACTTTGTTATTCTTGATATTCCCAAGGACGATAGTATGTCTATTATTCTTGGAAGACCCTTTTTGAATACTGCAAGGGATGTTATTGATTGCACTAAAGGCAATGTCACTTTTCATGTTAATGGTAATGAGCATACAGTACACTTTCCGAGGAAACAACCTCAAGTTCATAGTATCAACTCTATTGGAAAAATTCCATTGATTATATTTGGAGGTTTTGAATTTCCTCTTCCTACTGTCAAGAAGAAATATGATATTCTTATTATTGGGGATGTGCATATCCCCGTTGAGGTAACATAGTGTTATTCGAAATTTCTCTGGTTCCATGTTATTCGGAATGAGTTCGTTAACAAGACTTGATCAACCTTGTTAGTGGATTCCTTTTGATGATCATGAGATGGATGAAGTTAGAAAACACAACTCTCTGTACCCTCTTTCTACTTTCTGTTATTTATATTAAATAAAAATAAGTATTTTCCATCTGTTATCTAAATTATCCGTGCAATATAAAAATACCTTGAAAATAAAAGTTCTCCAAATGCCCTGAAATTTAAATATGATTTTTTCTGGAATATTTGAGAATATTTGGCACCAAGAACACAACACGGGGGGCATCCACCTGGCCACGAGGGTGGAGGGCGCGCCCTACCCCCTGGGCGCGCCCCCCTGCCTCGTGGGCCCACGGTGGCCCTCCTCCACTTATTGCTGCACCCACACACTCCTTCTTCCTCCCACAAACATGAATATCCAGCTCAAACCTGAGTCCAAGCTCATTTTGCTGCCATTTTCAATCTCCTTGCTCAAAGCACCTCTCACAAAACTGCTTGGGGAGATTGTTCCTTGATATGTGACTCCTCCATTGGTCCAATTAGTTTTTGTTCTAGTGCTTTATTCATTACAAATTTTTGCTGCTTGTGACCCTGTTCTTGAGCTTGCATGTCAAATTTATATAGTCAAAAGTAGTTTTGTTACTTGATATAGGCTCTAGGCACTTGTAGGAGTAGTTGCTATCCATTTTGTTGAGTTTGGTTTACTTTTATTTTGAAGTTACTAAAAATTTCAGAAATTTTTCGGAGGAAGAAACATGTTTAGGAAAATGTATCAAGGTGGCTCTTCAAGGAAACAAGAGCCCAGGCTTACAATGCGTGATGCTGATGAAGAGCCACCAAGAGACGCTCCAGTGCGTCCTTGTGAATGGCCTTCAGAAAATTTTATGGATCGAGCGGGAATTAAGGAAGAATTTAACGCATATTTGCATAACGCTGATCTTGTGAGCTTCGAGGAAGAAAAGTGCAGCCAGTATCACTATCTCACTAGTTCCTTTGTGAGGAGGTTTGAATTTTCATCTTCACGTAATTCTCCAACTGTCCTGTTTGATCTTTATGAAAATTCTTACACTATGGACTTAGAGGATTTTACTACTGCTTGCAGACTTCCACAATGGGGTAGTGTCAGGGAACCTCGCAAATCTGAATTTAGAGATTTTCTTGCTAGTATAACTGTGGGGGAATCTAGAGATATAACACAAGCTACCATAGGGAGCATTCACTTTCCTGCTATACATTATTTTGCTCTCTTCATAGGTAGATGCATTAATGGTAAAGATGAGGCATGTCACATGTGTGTCCCTGACCTCAGTATTCTTAGGAGTGCTGTGTTAGGAGATAAATCTTATAATTTGGGATCCATTGTTGCACGTAGGTTGCATCTTAATAGATTTAATGGAGATTTCTTTGGTGGAATTTATGCAACCCGCATAGCTAATTTTCTTGGTATAGCCACACGCGAAGATGATATTGAGTTGCCTCCTGCTTATTTGGATTGTGAGGCTATGGTTAACCACCAGTTTGTCGAGAGGAATGAATCACCTCTCCAGTATTGCTTAATCTTTGACAGACGCCATGCTGTCCGTGTTACTCTCCCTGCTCCTGCCTTCTTTGATTATCAGGCAGAAGGAAGATATGTTATTACTAGAGAGGAGGCAGATGAGTACGAGAGGAGGGCGGAGGCCGCTCGTCGCCACGCTGCAGCTCAGGGGGCGATAGCCGCTGCATCGCAGTACGACCCCAACTACTATTATGTATATCCGCCAGACCAACCGTGGCCATAGACCAACTTAGGCCAAAAGCCTAAGCTTGGGGGAGTACGTATTTATCACCGACATTATATTCATGTTCACACACTCATTGCTAGATGTCGGTGCTCATACCTTTTCATTGTATCATCCATGCTATTTTATTTTCCTTTTTATGCTTTCTTCTTGTGTGTTTAATAAACCTTAAGAAAAACAAAAAAATAGTTGTAGCTTTTAATTAGTTTAATTTCCATGCTTGTACTAGTAATTAAAAAGAAAACCCAAAACGACTTCCTGTTCTTCTTTTACATGTTGGGAGCTTTCCCATGTAAATAGTTTTATTTCTTTTCTTTGGGGGTCGATAGGAGAAGACCATGATTAAATTGTCGAAGTGGCTCTTATATACATTATTGTTGATCTGACAAAAGAGCCCATATCACCTTGTCTTCTCTCTTGAATTGAATGCTTGCAGATTCCAGCTTAGTCCAATGCACGTGCACTATTATTATCATCCACATCATTCAGTTGTGCAAGTGAAAGGCAATTATGACGATATATGATGGACCGATTGAGATGAGAAAAGCTGGTATGAACTCGACCTCTCTTGTTTTTGTAAATATGATTAGGTCATCGTTCCTGATTCAGCCTATTATGAATAAACATGTTTGCAATGACAACTAGAGATCATAGTTTCTTGTGCCATGCTTGATTAGTTAGGAGCTTATAATAGTTTACCTTGCATGCCAACATTCTATTAAAATGGTTGTGATGTGGTATGATAGGGTGGTATCCTCCTCTAAATGATTTAAGTGACTTGACTTGGCGCATGTTCACGCATGTAGTTGAAACAAAATCAACATAGCCTTCATGATATTTATGTTCATGGTGTATTATATCCTACTCATGCTTGCATTCGGTGTTGATTAATTTTAATGCATGTTCATGACTGTTGTCGCTCTCTAGCTGGTCGCTTCCCAGTCATTTGCTAGCCTTCACCTGTACTAAGCGGGAATACTGCTTGTGCATCCAACTCCATAAACCCCAAAGTTATTCCATACGAGTCCACCATACCTACCTATATACGGTATCTACCTGCCGTTCCAAGTAAATTTGTATGTGTCAAACTCTAAACCTTCAAATAAATATCCTGTTTTGTATGCTCGAATAGCTCATATATCAACTAGGGTTGTTCGTATCCTCCATGTTAGGCGGGTTATTCTCAAGAGGAGTGGACTCCGCTCCTCACTCACGAGAAAGTGGCTGGTCACCGGGATGCCCAGTCCCATGCTTTATGCAAATCAAAATCAAAATAATTGCAAACAAAACTCCCCCTGGGACTCTTGTTAGTTGGAGGCACTCGTTGTTTCGAGCAAACCATGGATTGATGCTTGTTGGTGGAGGGGGAGAATAAACTTTACCATTCTGTTTGGGAACCGCCTATAATGTGTGTAGCATGGAAGATATCGTCATCTCTTGGTTGTTATGTTGACAATGAAAGTCTCAAAATATTATTCACCTCTATTTCAAAACCGAGCTCTGGCACCTCTACAAATCCCTGCTTCCCTCTGCGAAGGGCCTATCTATTTACTTTTATGTTGAGTCATCATCTTCTTATTAAAAAACACCAGTTGGAGAGCACCGCTGTCATTTGCATTCATTACTGTTAGTTTACATTGAGTATGATTTGACTGGATCTCTTTTACCATGAATTACAATGTCTAGTCAGTCCTTGATCTTTAAAGGTGCTCTGCATTTATGTTTTGCGGTCTCAGAAAGGGCTAGCGAGATACCATCTTGTTATATCATATTATGATTGTTTTGAGAAAGTGTTGTCATCCGAGATTTATTATTATTGCTCGCTAGTTGATTATGCCATTGATATGAGTAAACATGAGACCTATGCGTTATTGTGTATATGGTTAGTTCATAATCTTTGCTAAAAACTTGAATGCTGGCTTTACATATTTACAACAACAAGAGCAAATAGAGTTTGTAAAAGTTTTTCTTTATCACTTTCAGTTTGTCAACTGAATTGCTTGAGGACAAGCAAAGGTTTAAGCTTGGGGGAGTTGATACGTCTCCGTCGTATCTACTTTTCCAAACACTTTTGCCCTTGTTTTGGACTCTAACTTGCATGATTTGAATGGAACTAACCTGGACTGATGCTGTTTTCAGCAGAATTACCATGGTGTTATTTATGTGCAGAAACAAAAGTTCTCGGAATGACCTGAAACTTCACGGAACATCTTTCGGAAATAATAAAAAATCCTTGCAAAAGATGAAGACCAGGGGCCCCACACCCTAACCACGAGGGTGGGGGCGCGCCTACCCTCCTAGGGCGCCCCCTACCTCGTGGCCCCCCTGGAGCTCCTCCGACCTCGACTCCAACTCTATATATTTGCTTTCGGGGAGAAAAAAATAGAGAAGAAGGATTCATCACGTTTATGGTACGGAGCCACCGCCAAGCTCTAAAACCTCTCGGGAGGGCTAATCTGGAGTCCGTTCGGGGCTCCGAAGAGGGGAATCTGTCGCCATCGTCATCATCAACCTTCCTCCATCACCAATTTCATGATGCTCACCGCCGTGCGTGAGTAATCCCATCGTAGGCTTGCTGGACGGTGATGGGTTGGATGAGATTTATCATGTAATCGAGTTAGTTTTGTTAGGGTTTGATCCCTAGTATCCACTATATTCTGAGATTGATGTTGCTATGACTTTGCTATGCTTAATGCTTGTCACTAGGGCCCGGGTGCCATGATTTCAGATCTGAACCTATTATGTTTTCATCAATATATGAGAGTTCTTGATCCTATATTGCAAGTCTATAGTCACCTATTATGTGTTATGATCCGTTAACCCCGAAGTGACAATAATCGGGATACTTATCGGTGATGACCGTAGTTTGAGGAGTTCATGTATTCACTATGTGTTAATGCTTTGGTCCGGTACTCTATTAAAAGGAGGCCTTAATATCCCTTAGTTTCCGCTAGGACCCCGCTGCCACGGGAGGGTAGGACAAAAGATGTCATGCAAGTTCTTTTCCATAAGCACGTATGACTATATTCGGAATACATGCCTACATTACATTGATGAATTGGAGCTAGTTCTGTGTCACCCTAGGTTATGGCTGTTACATGATGAACCACATCTGGCATAATTGTCTATCACCGGTCCATTGCCTACGAGCTTTCCATATATTGTTCTTCGCTTATTTACTTTTTCATTGCTATTGCTATCACCACTACAAAATACCAAAAACATTACTTTTGCTACTATTACCCTTTGCTATCGTTACCACTACTATCATATTACTTTGCTACTAAACACTTTGCTGCAGATATTAAGTTTCCAGGTGTGGTTGAATTGACAACTCAGCTACTAATACTTGAGAATATTCTTTGGCTCCCCTTGTGTCGAATCAATAAATTTGGGTTGAATACTCTAACCTCGAAAACTGTTGCGATCCCCTATACTTGTGGGTTATCAATACCGAGCTTTGTGAAACGTTCATAACGTCTACATCTGCTCCTGCAATAGGTCCGTCGCCTAGCGGTGCATCAAGGACATAATTCTTCTGTGCAGCAATGAGGATAATCCTCAGATCACGGACCTAGTCCGCATCATTGCGACTATCATCTTTCAACTTATTTTTCTCTAGGAACATATCAAAAAATAAAACGGGGAGCTATACGCGAGCTATTGATCTACAACATAGATATGCAAAATACTATCAGGTACTAAGTTCATGATAAATTAAAGTTCAATTAATCATATTACTTAAGAACTCCCACTTAGATAGACATCCCTCTAATCATCTAAGTGATCACGTGATCTGCATCAACTAAACCATGTCCGATCATCACGTGAGATGGAGTAGTTTTCAATGGTGAACATCATGATGTTGATCATAGCTACTATATGATTCACACTCAATCTTTCGGTGTCAGAGTTCCAAGGCCATATCTGCATATGCTAGGCTTGTCAAGTTTAACCTGAGTATTCTGCATGTGCAAAACTAGCTTGCACCTGTTGTATGTGAACGTAGAGCTTATCGCACCCGATCATCATGTGGTGTCTCAGCACGAAGAACTGTCGCAACGGTGCATACTCAGGGAGAACACTTATACCTTGAAATTTTAGTAAGGGATCATTTCATAATGCTACCATCATACTAAGCAAAATAGGATGCATAAAAGATAAACATCAAATGCAGTCAAAATATGTGACATGATATGGCCATCATCATCTTGTGCCTTTGATCTCCATCTCCGAAGTACCGTCATGATCTCCATCATCACCGGCATGACACCATGATCTTTATCAACGTGTCGTCACATGGTCGTATCGCCAACTATTTCTTTTGAAACTATTGCTATCACATAGCGATAAAGTAAAGCAATTATATGGCGCTTGCGTCTTGGCCAATAAAGAGATAACCATAAGGCTCCTGCCAGTTGCTGATAACTTTAACAAAACATGATCATCTCATACAACAATTTGTATCTCGTCACGTCTTGACCATATCACATCACAACATGCCCTGCAAAAACAAGTTAAACGTCCTCTACTTTGTTCTTGCAAGTTTTACGTGGCTGCTACGGGCTTTGAAAGAACCGTTCTTACCTATGGCATAAAAACCACAATGTGGTATGGTGATTGCTTTTTGATCTTCAGAAAGAACCCTGTTTATTGAATCCGATTCAACTAAAGTTGGAGAAAGAGACACCCGCTAGCCACCTGTGTGCGAAGCATGTCGGTAGAACCAGTCTCATGAACGCGGTCATGTAATGTCGGTCCGGGCCGCTTCATCCAACAATACCGCCGAATCAATAAACAATAAGTGACGGCAAGCAATATGTATATACCCACGTCCACAACTCATTTGTGTTCTACTCTTGCATATAACATGTACGCATAGACCTGGCTCGGATGCCACTGTTGAGGAACGTAGTATTTCAAAAAATTTGCCTACGATCACGTAAGATCTATCTAGGAGAATCATAGCAACGAGCGGGGAGAGTGTGTCCACATACCCTCGTAGACCGAAAGCGGAAGTGTTAAGTAACGCGGTTGATGTAGTCGAACATCTTCACGATCCAACCGATCAAGTACCGAACGCACGACACCTCTGCAATCTGCACACGTTCAGCTCGGTCACGTCTCTCGAACTCTAGATCCAGCTGAGGCTGAGGGAGAGTTTCGTTAGCACGACAGTGTGGTGACAGTGATGATGAAGTTACCGACGCAGGGCTTCGCCTAAGCACTACGACAATATGACCGAGGTGGAAAACTATGGAGGGGGGCACCGCACACGGCTAAGAAATCAACTTGTGTGTCCTTGGGTGCCCCTCTGCCCATGTATATAAAGGAGGGAGGAAGAGGACGCTGGCCTAGGAGGGGTGCGCCAATAGGGGGAGTCGAACTAGGATTCCCAATCCTAGTTGGAGTCCCCTTCCTTTTCCAAGAGGGGAGAGAGGGAAGGAGTAGGAGAGGGAGAAGGAAAGAGAGGGGGGCCCCCCTTCCTAGTCCAATTCGGACTTGCCATGGGGGGCGTGGGGCCACCCCTTGAGGCCCTTGTCTCCTTCCCCGTATGGCCCATTAAGGCCCACTACTTCCCCCGGCGAATTCCCGTAACTCTCCGGTACTCCAAAAAATACCCGAATCACTCGTAACCTTTCCGATGTCCGAATATAGCCTTCCAACATATCGATCTTTACGTCTCGACCATTTTGAGACTCCTCGTCATGTTTGTGATATCATCCGGGACTCTGAACAATCTTCGGTACATCAAATCACATAACTCATAATACAAATCATCATCGAACGTTAAGCGTGCCGACCCTACGGGTTCAAGAACTATGTAGACATGACCGAGACACATCTCTGGTCAATAACCAATAGCGGAACCTGGATTCTCATATTGGCTCCTACATATTCTACGAAGATCTTTATCGGTCAAACCGCATAACAACATGTGTTGTTCCCTTTGTCATCGGTATGTTACTTGCCTGAGATTCGATCGTCAGTATCATCATACCTAGTTCAATCTCGTTACCGGCAAGTCTCTTTACTCATTCCGAAATGCATCATCCCGCAACTAACTCATTATTCACATTGCTTGCAAGGCTTATAGTGATGTGCATTACCGAGAGGGCCCAAAGATACCTCTCCGACAATCGGAGTGACAAATCCTAATCTCGATCTATGCCAACTCAACAAACACCATCGGAGACACCTGTAGAGCATTTTTATAATCACCCAGTTATGTTGTGATGTTTGATAGCACACTAAGTGTTCCTCCGGTATTCAGGAGTTGCATAATCTCATAGTCATAGGAACATCTATAAGTCATGAAGAAAGCAATAGCAACAAGCTAAACGATCATAGTGCTAAGCTAAGGGATGGGTCTTGTCCATCAAATCATTCTCTAATGATTTGATCCCGTTCATCAAATGACAACACATATCTATGGCTAGGAAACTTAACCATCTTTGATTAACGAGCTAGTCAAGTAGAGGCATACTAAGGACACTCTGTTTGTCTATGTATTCACACATGTATCAAGTTTCTGGTTAATACAATTCTAGCATGAATAATAAACATTTATCATGATATAAGGAAATATAAATAACAACTTTATTATTGCCTCTAGGGCATATTTCCTTCACCATGAGCTTCTGAGCTTTGGGAGCTGGTGCAGCATCCTCTTCTTTGTTGGGGAATGTAGTAATAATTCAAAAAAAAATCATACATGCCACCAAGATCAATCTAGGAGATGCTAGCAACGAGAGACTGGGAGTGCATCTTCATACCCTTGAAGATTGCTAAGCAGAAGCGTTACAAGAACGCGGTTGATGGAATCGTACTCGCGGCGATTCAAATCGTGGAAGATCCGATCCAAGCACCGAACGGATGACGCCTCCTTGTTCAACACACATACAGCCCGAGGACGTCTCCTCCTTCTTGATCCAGCAAGGGGAGAGGAGAAGTTGAGGGAAAGCTCCGGCAGCACGACGGCGTGGTGGTGGAGCTTGCGGTTCTCCGGCAGGGCGTCACCAAGCACTACATAGGAGGAGGTGTTGGAGGAGGGAGGGGCTGCGCCTGGGGAGGGGAGCCGCTGCCCTCTCTCTCCCTCACTATATATAGGGGGAAGGGGGGGAGGAGGCGCCCTAGGGTTTCCCTATGGGAGGGGTGGCGGCCACAGGGGAAACCCTAGATGGTTTTGGGCGCCCCCATCCCTAGGAAACTTGCCCCCCAAGTCGGGAGGGGCGGCTTCCCTAGGGGAGGCACCCCCACCTCTCCAGGTTACGTGAGATGCGGTGGGAGGGGCGTACAACCCCTTATGGGCTGGTGTGCCCCTCCCCTTGGCCCATAAGCCCCCCAACGGTTGCGGGTCCTCCGAAACTCCTTTCGGCCATGCTGGTCGTCACCGGTACTCCCAGAACAATTCCAGACTCTAATACCCTTCGTCCAATATATCAATCTTCACCCCCAGACCATTCCAGAGTTCCTCGTCACGTCTGGGATCTCATCCGGGACTCCAAACAACCTTCGGTAACCACATACTATTCCCATTACAACTATAGCATCACCAAACATTAAGTGTGTAGACCCTACGGGTTCGGGAACCATGCAGACATGACCGAGACACCTCTCCGGCCAATAACCAATAGCGGGATCTGGATACCCATATTGGCTCCCACATGTTCCACGATGATCTCATCGGATGAACCATGATGTCAGGGATTCAATAAATCCCTTATACAATTCCCTTTGTCCATCGGTATGTTACTTGCCCGAGATTCGATCGTCGGTATCCCGATACCTCGTTCAATCTCATTACTAGCAAGTCTCTTTACTCGTTCCGTAATGCATGATCTTGTGTCTAACTCCTTAGTCACATTGAGCTCATTATGATGATGCATTACCGAGTGGGCCCAGAGATACCTCTCCGTCATACGGAGTGACAAATCCCAGTCTCGATTCGTGCCAACCCAACAGACACTTTCGGAGATACCTGTAGTGCACCTTTATAGCCACCCAGTTATGTTGTAACGTTTGATACACCCAAAGCATTCCTACGGTATCCGAGAGTTGCACAATCTCATGATCTAAGGAAATGATACTTGACATTAGAAAAGCTCTAGCAAATGAACTGCACGATATTGTGCTATGCTTAGGATTGGGTCTTGTCCATCACATCATTCTCCTAATGATGTGATCCCGTTATCAACGACATCCAATGCCCATGGTCAGGAAACCATAACCATCTGTTGATCAATGAGCTATTCAACTAGAGTCTTACTAGGGACATGTTGTGGTCTATGTATTCACACATGTATTACGGTTTCCGGTTAATACAATTATAGCATGAACTATAGACAATTATCATGAACAAGGAAATGTAATAATAACCATTTTATTATTGCCTCTAGGGCATATTTCCAACAGTCTCCCACTTTCACTAGAGTCAATAATCTAGTTCATATCACCATGTGATTAACACTCATAGTTCACACTGCCATGTGACTAACAACCAAAGAGTTTACTAGAGTCAATAATCTAGTTCACATCGCCATGTGATTAACACCCAAGCGTTTACTAGATTCAATAATCTAGTTCACATCACCATGTGATTAACACTCAATGAGTTCTACGGTTTGATCATGTTATGCTTACGAGAGAGGTTTTAGTCAACGGGTCTGCAACATTCAGATCGGTGTGTTCTTCGCAAATCTCTATTTCACATTGTAGATGTTGCTACTATGCTCCACCTGGAGCTATTCCAAATGGTTGCTCCACTATACGTATCCGGTTTGCTACTCAGAGTCATCCAGATAGGTGTGTAACGCCCCGAGACCGATATGCCAGGTGTCTTCCAGTTATTCGCTGTTGTTGCCATGCCATTTGCTTGCGTGTTGCATTTCATCATGTCATCATGTGCATTGCACCATCCTTGTTGTTTCCATGTCCATCATGTGCATTGTCATATTCATGCATGTTGTTTTGTTGCATGCTCCATGTGTGGTTCTTGCACCGTCACTCCTCCTTCCCTCCCTTTTCTTCCATTTCTGCAAGTGCCATTTTTCCCTTCTCTTTTGATGTTCATCTCTTCCCCAATATTCTAACACCATGTACCTAGCCTCTCTGTCAAATTTCATCTCGATTGAAATTGTTTTGGTTAGGGTTAAAAAATGGTTCAAGTTTGAATTTAATTCAAACTTGAATTATTTTTACTTCCTTTAAAAATCTCCAAACAAATTTTGCTAAATAGGGCATGAATTCAGGGTCATGAGGATATTTTTATATTTCTCATACACCTCTCCTTTTTCCCTGTGCTTTTCTCTTTATTTTCTCCTTGAAGAAAATTAGAGAAAAGATAACTGCAACTTTAGGCCAGCCGCAGCCCACTTGGGCCTCCCTCCAAACCGGCCCACCTAGGCCATACTCTCCCGCAGCCCAGCTGCCAGGCCTCTCACCACCCCCTCTCTTCTGGGCCGGCCTTTAAGGCCCAACCGCGCCGCGCGGTAACCCTAGCCTGCACCTAGCTCTCCTCCTAGCGCTGCCACCAGAGAGCCTCGTTCGAACCCCCCCCCATCTCCTCGATCCCCACAGCGCCGCGCCCGAAACCTCTCTCTCCCTCGAGCCAGGATCCCCTCGCTCGTCCTCCTCCAGATCCCGTCGCCCTCCCCTCCTACCCGTGCTCTGTTCCCCGACCACCAAGAGCTCGAGACGCCGCCACCCCTCACCGGATCCTGCAGCCCCGCGCAGTCCTCTCCTCCGCTCCTTCTTCGTCCTCCCATGCGAGCTGCTGCGACGCTGCACCCCCACAAGTCTAGCTGCGCATCCCCTCTGCGCCAACACCATGGCCTCGCCGGCCGGCCATCGGAGTTGTCGTCCCGACCTGCTATGCTGCGCTCTACCCCTTCCCTGTGTCCCCGTCTCACCGGAGCGCACCACCACCATCGCAGTCCTGCGCCACCTCGCGAGGGACGGCCTCTTGGCTGCCCGCGGGAACCTTGCTCTGCTCCGGCCTCGACCTCCGCCTGTGACAGTTGCTGCTGCCGCGACTCGAGCTGCTGCTCCCTGCTTCTCCACTACCGTCGCCTCTTTGCCATGGCCATCGCCGAGTTCCCCCCTAGGATCCCTTGCAGTCATGTAAGGGAAAACCAAGTCCGAAGACTGACCGTGGACGTGTGCCTGGTGCTACTTGGATTCGTCAAGACCGCCTACCTGGATCGTCAACTACTGTCTCCGGGATTTACCAAGGACCACGACGTACGGTGCCTGAACGTCCACCACAACAGCGCCAAGTTCCACCACTGACGACCATTTTGGATACGTCAAGACTCGGACCGATAATTACCGTGGCACCGAAGACCTTTGATGCGTCAAGTCCCTTTTTGAAAGTGTACCACTACCGCCGTCTTCGGAATCGCTAAGAACGACAAGTACCGTGATGCCCGATTCATAGAACAACTACCGTCGCCGACGACCCGAGTACCACTACCGTCGACCCTCGAAGACCCCGTGGACGTCAAGTTCCATGTCGCGACCCTGAACATCTACGGACGCGTACGACTACCGTTTCCCGAAGAACCGCGAGTCACAAGCGCCGTGAACAACTACCGTCGCCATGGATCCGACAAGTTCGCGAGGACGACTACTTCCCACGACTACCCTCGAGGACATTGGTTCCATCAAGTTCGACGACAACATGGGTACAACTACCGCCGCCGTGATTTTCGACAAGACGTCGTGTACCTCTACCTTCACTACCGCCCCGTTGATCACCGATGACCGATAGTACCACTACTTCCCTCGACGACCCGTGAACGACTACTTCCTCTACTAATTCATTCCGCCCGAAACGCACGCTTCGAAGGTATACCCTGAGACGACCGTCCGAGAACGTTTGCATGTGTTGTATGGGATGCACCCGTTGTCTGAACCGTTTCCAAGATGTCACTTGCTCGGTCCTCCTCTTTTGCCTTGTCACCAACATGTGGGGAACCCGGTATCCGGGAGAACCCCACCATCCTTGCATGACACGCTTCTGTCACTTTTCCTTTTGCACCGGTGTCTCCGTGAGCTATCGGAACCGGAATGTTGCCGTGGCACCATTTCCGTTGTCATTGTCGTGGCACCCCTTTCGTTTCCGCCACGATGACAAATGCTTCATATCATGCTCTTGTCAACATTTCCATAAAACTTGCATAAACTTGAACATGTCATCCGCATCATGATAATAACACCAAGAATGTTTGAAATTGTTGTTTGCATTAAATTACTAATGCATATGGGGATTTACCGGGTTTGTTGTTTGTTATATCCGGCCCCATTTAAATTGTTTAGATGGTATAGTTTTGTTATGTTTCACCTCTTGACATGCTTAACAACATTTAATATTGGTGAGTACATAACCGAGAGTGAACTAAATAATTGATGTGGTGTTCCGTCAATATGCAACTCGTTGCATATTGGGCTCCACTTAACTTGTAGTTTTGTTTGTGCACTTTGCCATGCCATGCATATTTAAATCGAACATGCATCATACTTGATTGTGCATCATGTCATGCTTATGTGGTGGTTGTTTACTATGTTGTTTGCTTCTTTTAGGGTTACTTCTCGCGTTAGCTTCGGTTTCATTCCGGAGTTGTGAGGATTCATTCGACTACGTCCGTTTGTCTTCTTCATGTACTCGTTCTTCTTCCTTGCGGGATTTCAGGAAAGATGACCATACCCTAGAAATCACTTCTATCTTTGCTTGCTAGATGCTCGCTCTCTTTCTACGCCTATGTTACGATACCTACCACTTGCTTATCATGCCTCCCATATTGCCATGTCAAACCTCTAACCCACCTTGTCCTAGCAAACCGTTGTTTGGCTATGTTATCGCTTTGCTCAGCCCCTCTTATAGCGTTGTTAGTTGCAGGTGAAGATTGGAGCTTGTTCCATGTTTGGAACATGGTTATTTTGTTGGGATATCACAATATCTCTTATTTATATTAATGCATCTATATACTTGGTAAAGGGTGGAAGGCCCAGCCTTATGCCTGGTGTTTTGTTCCACTCTTGCCGCCCTAGTTTCCATCATACCGGTGTTATGTTCCTTGATTTTGCGTTCCTTACACGGTTGGGTTATAATGGGAACCCCTTGACAGTTCGCCTTGAATAAAACTCCTCCAGCAAGGCCCAACCTTGGTTTTACCATTTTCCACCTAACCTCTTTTTCCCTTGGGTCGGCCAGCCCGAGGGTCATCTTTTTTAACCCCCTGGGCTAGTGCTCCTCTGAGTGTTGGTCCGAACCGAGTAGACTGCGGGGCCACCTCGGGGCAAGTTGAGGGTTGGTTTTACTCATAGGATGTCTCATCTGAGTGTGCCCTGAGAACGAGATATGTGCAGCTCCTATCGGGATTTGTCGGCACATTGGGGTGGCTTTGCTGGTCTTGTTTTACCAT
The DNA here is from genome assembly GCA_034509565.1 of Triticum monococcum. Classification (NCBI taxonomy): domain Eukaryota; kingdom Viridiplantae; phylum Streptophyta; class Magnoliopsida; order Poales; family Poaceae; genus Triticum; species Triticum monococcum. Next base: position 487,171,610 of record CM067843.1, read on the forward strand.
TGTCGAAATGTCTTGTAACCGGGATTCCGAGCCTGATCGGGTCTTCCTGGGAGAAGGAATATCCTTCGTTGACCATGAGAGCTTGTGATGGGCTAAGTTGGGACACCCCCGCAGGGTTTTGAACTTTCGAAAGCCGTGCTCGCGGTTATGGGCAGATGGGAATTTGTTAATGTCTGGTTGTAGAAAACCTAAAACTTATCTTAATTAAACGCATCAACCACGTGTGTAGCCGTGATGGTCTCTTTCCGGCGGAGTCCGGGAAGTGAACACGGTGTTGGAGTTATGCTTGGACGTAAGTAGTCCAGGATCACTTCTTGATCATAGATTCTCGAACGTGCTTTGCCTTCTCTTCTCGCTCTCATTTGCGTATGTTAGCCACCATACATGCTAGTCGCTTGTTGCAACTCCACCTCATATCTTTTACCCTACCTATAAGCTTAAATAGTCTCGATCGCGAGGGTGTGAGATTGCTGAGTCCCCGTGACTCACAAATTACTTCCAAAACCAGTTTGCAGGAGCCGATGAAACCATGCAGGTGACGCAACCGAGCTCAAGGAGGAGCTCGATGAAGATCGTGTTTGTTATGTTGTTCCGCTTTTCCAGTTGATCAGTAGTGGAGCCCAGTTGGGACGATCGGGGATCCGTGTAGCATTTGGGGTAGTCTTCTTTCATTTTGGTTCCGTAGTTGGACCTTGATTGTATCTGGATGATGTAATGCTTTATTCATGTATTGTGTGAAGTGGCGATTGTAAGCCAACTATGTACCTTTTCCTTATTCATTACATGGGTTGTGTGAAGATTACCTCTCTTGCGACATTGCTTAAAATGCGGTTATGCCTCTAAGTCGTGCTTCGACATGTGGGAGATATAGCCGCATCATGGGCGTTACAAGTTGGTATCAGAGCCTTCCCCGACTTAGGAGCCCCCTAATTGATCGAATCGCTGGCGTTGTTGAGTCTAGAAAATGTTTTGAGTCTTTTAGGATTATATATATCGGAGAGTAGGATTGTTTTTACTCCTCAGTCCCTTCATCGTGAGGCATCCTGACGTAGAGTTTTGACTCTTCTCTTCTCAAATTTCACTAAAAATAATTTAGGATCACGAGGATATCTTGGAATCGTTCTGATGGTTTTGTGACGAGAACATTGTTCTTGGTGCCTCCTGACATTTAGGGGTTGTGGCAGTGTCTTCCCCGACAAAGTTTCCTTTTAGCATTGTTAGGATTGACAAAACCTTCTGGTTGTATCACATACAACCTTTCCTCATGGAAACCGTCAAGGAAACTTTGTTTTGACATCCATCTATCTGATTTCGTAAATGAAAATGCATCAACTGCTAACATAATTCTAACAGACTTCAGCATCGCTATGATTGAGAGAGTCTCATCATAGTCAACTCCTTGAACTTGTCAGAAACTTCTTTGAGACAAGTCGAGCTTCACAAATGGTGATATTACCATTAGTGTCTGTCTTCTTCTTAAAGATCCATTTATTCTCAATGGCTTTTCGATCATCGGGCAAGTCCACCAAAGTCCATACTTTGTTCTCATACATGGATCCTATCTCGGATTTCATGGCTCCTAGCCATTTGTTGGAATCTGGGCCCACCATCGCTTCTCCATAGCTCATAGGTTCATCGTTGTCCAACAACATGACCTTTAAGATAGGGTTACCACTTAGAAGTTGTACACACCCTTGCCGACCTACGAGGTTCGATAATAATTTGATCTGAAGCTTCATGATCATCATCATTAGCTTTCTCTTCAACTGACGTAGTTGCCACAGAAACATCTTTCTGTGATGCGCTACTCTCTGGTTGAAGTGAAGGTTCAACAACCTTATCAAGTTCTATCTTCTTCCCACTCAATTCTTTCAAGAGAAACTCTTTCTCGAGAAAGGACCTGTTCATAGCGACAAACACTTTGCCCTCAGATCTGAGATAGAAGGTATACCCAATCTTCTTGTTTGGGTATTCTAGAAGACACAATTTTCCGCTTTGGGTTCGAGCTTTTCTTGCCGAAGCCTATCGACATAAGCATCATAGCCCCAAACCTTAAGAAACAACAACTTAGGTTTCTTGCCAAACCATAGTTCATACGGTGTCGTCTCAACGGACTTAGATGGTGCCCTATTTAAAGTGAATGTAATAACCCCAAAATGATAGTGGTAGATCGGTAAGAGACATCATAGATTGCCCCATATCCAATAAGGTTTGATTACGACGTTCTGATACGCCATTACGCTATGGTGTTCTTGGCGGCGTCAACTTGAAACGATTCCACCTTGTTTTTAGTGATTACCAAACTCATAACTCAGATACTCTCCCCTTGATCAAATCGTAGGAACTTGATCTTCTTGTTAAGAGGATTCTCAACTTCACTCTGAAATTGCTTGAACTTTTCAAACGCTTCAGACTTATGCTTCATTAAGTAAATATACCCATATCTACTCAATTCATGGTGAAGGTGAGAAAATAACGATATCCACCACGCGCGTCAACACTCATCGGACCGCACACATCAGCATGTATGATTTCCAACAAGTCACTTGCCTGTTCCATTGTTACAAAGAAACAGGGTTTTAGTCATCTTGCCAATGAGGCATGGTCCGCATGTGTCAAGTGATTCAAAATCAAGTGACTTCAAAAGTCCATCGGCATGGAGGTTCTTCATGCGCTTTACACCAATATGACCTAAGCGGCAGTGCCACAAGAAAGTGGTACTATCATTATCAACTCTACATCTTTTGGCATCAATGTTATGAACATGTGTATCACTACGATCGATATCCAATAAACCATTCACATTGGGTGCATGACCATAGAAGGTATTATTCATGAAAACAGAATAACCATTATTCTCTGACTTAAATGAATAATCATATTGCAATAAACATGATCTAATCATGCTCGTGCTCAACGCAGACACCAATGCAAACAACATTTATCTGGGTTCAACACTAATCCCGAATGTAGAGGCAGCGTGCGATGGTGATCATATCATCTTTAGAAACACTTCCAACACACATCATCATCTCGCCCTTAGCTAGTCACCGTTTATTCCGTAGCTTTTGTTTCAAGTTACCAATATTAGCAACTGAACCGGTATCTAATACCCATGTGCTACTAGGAGTACTAGTAAGGTACACATCAATAACACATATATCAAATATACTTTTGTTGAAGTTGCCAGCCTTCTTATCTACCAAGTATTTGAGGTGGTTCCGCTACCAATGACCGTTCCCCTAATAGAAACACTTCGTCTCGGGTTTGGGTTCTTGGGTTTCTTCACTGGAGCGGCATGCTACCTCTTGAGCATTGCGTTGGTTTTCCCTTGAAGAGGAAAGGGTGATGCAGCAAAGTAGCGTAAGTATTTCCCTCAGTTTTTGAGAACCAAGGTATCAATCCAGTAGGAGACTACATGCAAGTCCTTTGTACCTGCACAAACAAATAAGAACCTCACAACCAACGCGATAAAGGGGTTGTCAATCCCTTCACGGTCACTTACGAGAGTGAGATCTGATAGAGATAATAATAATAAGGTAATTTTTTTGGGTATTTTTATGATATAGATTGAAAGTAAAGATTGCAAAATAAAATAGATTGGAAACTTATATGATAAAAGATAGACCCGGGGCCATAGGTTTCACTAGTGGCTTCTCTCAAGATAGCATAAGTATTACGGTGGGTGAACAAATTACTGTCGAGCAATTGATAGAAAAGTGCATAATTATGAGAATATCTAGGCATGATCATGTATATAGGCATCACGTCCGCGACAAGTAGACCGAAATGATTCTGCATCTAGTACTATTACTCCACACATCGACCGCTATCCAGCATGCATCTAGAGTATTAAGTTCATAAGAATAGAGTAACACATTAGGCAAGATGACATGATGTAGAGTCATAAACTCAAGCAATATGATATAAACCCCATCTTTTTATCCTTGATGGCAACAATACAATACGTGCCTTGCTGCCCCTGCGGTCACTGGGAAAGGACACCGCAAGATTGAACCCAAAGCTAAGCACTTCTCCCATCGCAAGAAAGATCAATCTGGTAGGCCAAACCAAACTGATAACTCGAAGAGACTTGCAAAGATAACCAATCATACATAAAAGATTTCAGAGAAGAATCAAATATTGTTCATAGATAAACTTGATCATAAACACACAATTCATCGGATCTCGACAAACACACCGCAAAAAGAGTTACATCAAATAGATCTCCAAGAAGATCAAGGAGAACATTGTATTGAGATCCAAAGAGAGAGAAGAAGCCATCTAGCTAATAACTATGGACCCGAAGGTCTATGGTAAACTACTCACACATCATCAGAGAGGCCATGGTGTTGATGTAGAAGCCCTTCATGATCGATTCCCCCTCCAGCGGAGCTTCGGAAAAGGCCCCAAGATGGGATCTCTTGGGTACAGAAGGTTGCGGCGGTGGAAATAGGGTTTCGTGGTGCTCCTGGATGTTTTCGGGGTATGTGGACATATATAGGAGGAAGAAGTAGGTCGGTGGAGCCACGAGGGCCCCACAAGGGTGGGGGGCGTGCCCAGGGGGCAGGCGCGCCTCCCTGCCTCGTGGCCTCCTCATTTATTTCTTGACGTCCACTCCAAGTCCTCTGGATCACTTTTGTTCCAAAAATAACTCTCCCGAAGATTTCATTCCGTTTGATATTCCTTTTCTGCGAAACACTGAAATAGGCAAAAAAACAACACTTTGCACTGGACGTTGGGTTAGTAGGTTAGTCCCAAAAATAATATAAAAGTGTATAAATAAGCCCACTAACATCCAAAACAGATAATATAATAGCATGGAACAATCAAACATTATAGATATGTTGGAGACGTATCAAGCATCCCCAAGCTTAATTCCTGCTCGCCCTCGAGTAGGTAAATGATAAAAACAGAATTTTTGATGTGGAATGCTACCTAGCATAATTCTCAATGTAATTTTTTTTATTGTGGCATGAATGTTTAGATCCGAAAGATTCAAGACAAAAGTTTAATATTGACATAAAAATAATGATACTTCAAGCATACTAACAAAGCAATCATGTCTTCTCAAAATAACATGGCCAAAGAAGGTTATCCCTACAAAATCATATAGTCTGGCTATGCTCTATCTTGACCACACAAAATATTTAAATCATGCACAACCCCGATGACAAGCCAAGCAATTGTTTCATACTTTTGGTGTTCTCAAACTTTTTCAATCTTCACACAATACATGAGCGTGAGCCATGGACATAGCACTATAGGTGGAATAGAATGGTGGTTGTGGAGAAGACAAAAAGGAGAAGATAGTCTCACATCAACTAGGAGTATCAACGGGCTATGGAGATGCCCATCAATAGATATCAATGTGAGTGAGTAGGGATTGTCATACAATGGATGCACTAGAGCTATAAGTGTATGAAAGCTCAACAAAAAGAAACTAAGTGGGTGTGCATCCAACTCGCTTGCTCACGAAGACCTAGGGCATTTTGAGGAAGCCCATCATTGGAATATACAAGCCAAGTTCTATAATGTAAAATTCCCACTAGTATATGAGAGTGACAACATAGGAGACTCTCTATCATGAAGATCATGGTGCTACTTTGAAGCACAAGTGTGGTAAAAGGATAGTAACATTGTCCCTTCTCTCTTTTTCTCTCATTTTTTATTTGGGCCTTTTCTTTTCTTTTTTATGGCCTCTTTTTTCTTTTCTTTTAATTTTTCGTACGGAGTCTCATCCCGACTTGTGGGGGAATCATAATCTCCATCATCCTTTCCTCACTTGGGACAATGCTCTAATAATGATGATCATCACACTTTTATTTACTTACAACTCAATTCTTAGAACAAAATATGACTCTATGTGAATGCCTCCGGCGGTGTACCGGGATGTGCAATGACTCATGAATGACACGTATGAAAGAATTATGAACGGTGGCTTTGCCACAAATACAATGTCAACTACATGATCATGCAAAGCAATGTGACAATGATGAAGCGTGTCATAATAACGGAACGGTGGTAAGTTGCGTGGAAATATATCTCGGAATGGCTATGGAAATGCCATAATAGGTAGGTATGGTGGCTGTTTTGAGGAAGGTATATGGTGGGTTTATGGTACCGGCGAAATTTGCGCGGTACTAGAGAGGCTAGCAATGGTGGAAGGGTGAGAGTGAGTATAATCCATGGACTCAACCTTAGTCATAAAGAACTCACATACTTATTGCAAAAATTTATTAGTTATTGAAACAAAGTACTACGTGCATGCTCCTACGGGGATAGATTGGTAGGAAAAGACCATCGCTCGTCCCCGACCGCCACTCATAAGGAAGACAATCAATAAATAAGTCATGCTCCGACTTCATCACATAACGGTTCACCATACATGCATGCTACGGGAATCACAAACTTTAGAACAAGTATTTCTCAAATTCACAACTACTCAACTAGCATGACTCTAACATTACCATCTTCATATCTCAAAACAATCATCAAGTATCAAACTTATCATAGTATTCAATGCACTTTTTATGATAGTTTTTATTATACCCATCTTGGATGCCTATCATATTAGGACTAATTTTATAACCAAAGAAAATTACTATGCTGTTCTAAAAGACTCTCAAAATAATATAACTGAAGCAGGAGAGATCAATAATTTCTACAAAATAAAACCACCACCGTGCTCTTAAAAGATATAAGTGAAGCACTAGAGCAAAATTATCTAGCTCAAAAGATATAAGTGAAGCACATAGAGTATTCTAATAAATTCCAATTCATGTGTGTCCCTCCAAAAAGGTGTGTACAGCAAGGATGATTGTGGTAAACTAAAAAGCAAATACTCAAATCATACAAGACGTTCCAAGCAAAACACATATCATGTGGTGAATAAAAATATAGCCTCAAGTAAAGTTACCGATAGAAGAAGACGAAAGAGGGGATGCCTTCCGGGGCATCCCCAAGCTTAGGCTTTTGGTTATACTTTAATTTTACCTTGTGGTGACTTATTAATCCCCAAGCTTAGGCTCTTGCCACTCCTTATTCCATAATCCATCAAATCTTTACCCAAAACTTGAAAACTTCACAACACAAAAACTCAACAGAAAATCTCATGAGCTCTGTTAGTATAAGAAAACAAACCACCACTTAAGGTACTGTAATGAACTCATTATTTATTTATTTTGGTCTTAAACCTACTGTATTCCAACTTCTCTATGGTTCATAACCTCCGATACTAGCCATAGATTCATCAAAATAAGAAAACAACACACGAAAAACAGAATCTGTCAAAAACAGAACAGTCTGTAGTAATATGTAATTTTCGAATACTTCTGTAACACCAAAAATTCTGAAATAAATTGCTGGACATTAGAAATTTATCTATTAATCATCTTCAAAATGAATCAACCTAATCACACTCTCCAGTAAAAAATGGCAGCAAATCTCGTGAGCGCTAAAGTTTCTGTTTTTTACAGCAAGATCGCAAAGACTTTCCCCAAGTCTTCCCAAAGGTTCTACTTGGCACAAACACTAATTAAAAGCACAAAAACACATCTAAACAGAGGCTATATGAATTATTTATTACTAAACAGAACCAAAAAGCAAGGAACAAAAATAAAATTGGGTTGCCTCCCAACAAGCGCTATCGTTTAACGCCCCTAGCTAGGCATAAAAGCAAGAATAGATCTAGGTATTATCATATTTGGTATGCAATCCATAAGTGGCTATCATAATAGATTCATAAGGTAATTTAATTTTCTTTCTAGAAAAGTGTTCCATGCCTTTTCTTAATGGAAATTGGAATCTAATATTCCCTTCTTTCATATCAATAATTGTACCAATTGTTCTAAGGAAAGGTCTACCAAGAATAATAGGACATGAAGGATTGCAATCTATGTCAAGAACAATGAAATCTACGGGCACATAATTATGATTTGCAACAATAAGAACATCATTAATCCTTCCCATAGGTTTCTTAATAGTGGAATCCGCAGGATGCAAATTTAAAGAACAATCATCAAATTCACGGAAACCTAACACATCACACAAAGTTTTTGGAATCATGGAAACACTAGCACCCAAATCACATAAAGCATACCGAATTTTTATTAATAATAAATAATAATTCAGTAATTCCGAAACTAGTAACGATAAGTTGAAATTTTGAAAAATAGGAAGGATGCAATGATTAGTAGCGTCCAGGCCTGGTCGCTATTGCGAACCACGTCCACACCTGGACGCTATGGTTTGCAGCGTCCCATGTGTTGAACTTGAGGGAAACTCCGAGGCGACCCAAACTGACACGGATTTGTTTTGCTCTTTGTTCATTTTGGGTTGGTTAGGTGGACGCCAGGTGCGTCCAACACGGTCGGAAGCATTTCACATTTACGCAAGCTTTTGGAAATTTTAAAAGATAAAACAGCCAACAAAAGTCCTATTTTTATTAATTAAATCTAAAAAATAAGTGAAAACTATAAAACAATCAGCTGTGGGCAGTAGATCTAGGCAGCGTCATCGTTGTCCTCCTCCTCCTTGGTCAGGTTGATGTAGATTGGCGCCACCATCCACGGAAACGCGTGTTGAAAGGCTGCCAGCTGCTGCTCTGCCTCCCACGACCGGCAGTGGTGGTGGCGCGGCGAGTGCGCGCTGTGCATCGAACGCTCACTCGAAGCACTACCGACAACGTTGGCCGTTCTCGGCGGCGAACCACGCATCCCCCTTTGGCGAATCCACCACGTATGTTGGGGCGTGGTGAAGGTCGGCGGTAGTAGAGCACGGGTGGCGGTGGATCTTCGTCAGCTACGCGTGGCCTGAGGCCGGCAGGGCCTGCACCGGAACCCTATCGAGGTTGAGGTGGCACCCTTACGACAGGTTCACATTGAGCTACGGTGCCGGCACGCCATGCTCCCAGAATTACTGGCAGCGGTGCATCAGCATGTAGAGGCAAAAGCGCGCCCGCCGACTCAAGGTCGACTTATCTATTCTCATAAACTAGCCAATTACCAATTATATTACCCAAGAGTAACAACCAAGTCATCTATACAATGTACCCTTGTAACCAGGGGCGGAGCCAGGCCGGCAGCACGCCCGGGGCCACCTTCAGGCAATACTCCTAGATTTGGGTCTCACGTCTCTGGTATCGCTACAATCACCAAAGAAGTTGGGCCTCATGCCGCGGGCCCAGCCCCTGGGGGCCTGGGTCCTGTCTCCGCCCCTGCTTGTAACCACTGGATAAATTATATAGAATAGCAAACAAAGAAGATGCAACGAGTACTTGGAACAACTCACATGCGCCATCCATAGGGCGAGTGGATGATCCTAATGACGAGCGGCTAGTGAGACGATGTTGCTCCTGTGATGATTGGTAATTTCCAAGGGATGGAATATTTATTATAGCCCCCTAATATTGGGAGGATATGTTATAAAGAGAAATCACCACATGAATTCCCTTGGTTTAAATGGTTCAAAGATCCATGCCACTTATTTAGTTGAGTTAAGAAAAGAAATGACATTATGGCATGATGACATGATGCAATGCACATGATGCAAAGATGAAATGCAACAGACCAAATAAGTCACACGACGAAACACGGAAACCCTGGAAGGCATCTGAAGCTCCAGTCTTGGGGCATTACAACACTCCACCACTACGAGAGGATCTCGTCCCGAGATCTAGAATGACACCGGAGGGACAAACGGAGGAGAAAGAGAAGAGGTAAACTAAGTTGCTTCTTTGACAACCGAGTGAGACCAAAGAACCTTGAAAAGTTAAGTCATTTCGAGAAAAGAATACAATGGAGATGAATGAAGTTGAAAACACTCGTTAGAAAAGAGGAACAATGAAGAACAACTTCGGTCAGCACTCTGGTTGAAAAGTGATACAAGACTTGATAAGATGAAAAGAACTTGAGCAGAGGGCACAACTCTCCGGTTAAATGGATAGGCACGAAAAGAAGACGATCCTCACAACTTGAGATGATGAGAGAAGAGAGAAACATCACAATGCCACCGGAAGAAAAGAAAGAATGGATGGAATGAATGGAAGGAAACAAGATCTGTAAGATCACGCTTACAACAAATGCTAGAGCGGAGTTGTTGGATTATCAACAACGAAAGGATAAGCTTGATGTGGGCTTATGGAATACATCTCAAATTATGAGGTGACATACTGCCACTAACGAAACGAGATTGGATTGATATGAACAAGAAGACGAGAAACTTATTTCACCGGGAGGATAAATGAAGAACTTGGGTCATTTATAAGCACCATAAATAGCAACAATCCTTAGGGAAAAGCTTTAGGTGAAATATAACCCAATATAACTCCAACAAAGAGATTGGTGGATTTAAAATACCTCATTCTTAACAATGTGTGAATCATGAAACATGAACTCAAATTATCAAGAATGACATAATACCACCTCCAATGATACGGTAGAAAGAAGCACACTCCGGATTACAATATGAAGAAAGCTTGAGCTTCTCTAAAAAGAATCTCAATGGACACTTCGAGAAGGAATTAAATCCTTGATGAACCATCATGTTGAACATCCATGAAGAACCCCGGTAATAAAAGAATGATCAAACGTAAGGAAAGAGAAGTTGAAAACACCAAGTGAAATCCTTGCAATGATTGAATGAAGCTTTGCGATGAGATAAAGTGGAAAACTTTGAACTCCGGAAGAAAAGATAAAGCATCTCAAACCGAGAATGTAATATGATGAACCTCTCCGGAAAGCAGGGATTGAATTCACTCGATGAAACAAGAATAAGAATTACATTATGCTTATCCTTCACTAATTAAATTGATGACAAGCAACGGATTTGGCATACTACTTATTCTCGTTGGAAAAGGATTAAGATAGATATGGAGCAAACTTAAGAAGGTCTTCAACGAACCACTGGTAGGATTGGAAAGAAGGAGTCAATTGATATTATAACGAAGGAAGAAGAATCTTAGAAGAGGCACCGGTAGAATTCAAAATGAACGAAGAAAATATAAAGAAACACCGTGGAGAATTAGAAAACGAATGAAGATGCTTGCTAGGATTTAGATACAAGTGAAACGAATAGATCACGAACCGATTAGAGAATATTTGAATGATGCACCGGTAAGATTTGGAGAATGTGAGCTGCCAGCTGAAATGAATAATGTTTGAAAAGATGGCCTTCGGAGGAAAGAAATGGAAAACAACTCATGAAATGCTCCGGATGGGTAAAAAGAATTCTCACGGTCAAAAACAATTATGAGAGGATGTCATAAGGCTAGCACCATGAATATTGAAGAGGAAGGAACAAGATTGAGAGAAAAAATTTCTTCGGTCTTCAAATGATGAGAATGACAATGAGAAACACCACCATGAATTGTTGAGATACTCCGGAATGAATATTATAAAAGGTTGAAATGACGATGAAAAGAATTTGAAAGATCTTGGGGAAAGACATTTGACTGATGATGATTCATTCTTACGTCAAACTTCGAAATGAAATTTGAGGATAGCTCCGGGAAAAATAAGAAGAGTCAGGTAAGATCCTGGGAAAAGACCTGTGGGTTAGGGCCCACTCAAAAGAAACACCGTTGAAGAGATTGCTTGAAAAGAGAGATTGCACTGGTTGAATTAAATGACTTGAATGAGATACCATCCTCGAAAGAGTTTGCACGAAATAAGAGTGGAAACACGAATCTTCTGAGATATCTTCAACACTTCGGAACAAATGAATAGTGAGGAGTGGAGGATTATGAGGTGCACCGATATGATAAAACATTTGACATGAGGAAAGGGATATGATCAACAAAGCTTGAATTGGTTCCACCTGAGAAGAAAGAGAATGAATAATGATGAACTTGAGGTTCCGTTAGGATCTTCATGAGAATCACCGGGTAAGAACATTGATTGAAAAGAAAGAAGAGGCTTCACATGAATAAGATGGATAGTTTTTAAGAATTCTTAGTCCTTGAAGAAAAGGGGTGGGTGGGCGGGAAAAACTAAGGCAACTTGGAGACGGATGAAACAAACACTGTTGAGAAAACTGAGAGGTGATCTTGCGATGTTAAAATGATCGGGTCCACTTGGAGAGAAGCACACCGGTCGAAAAGAAATTGAAAAGACAAACTCGATGATCGAGAAGGATAAGTATTCACATAGAAATATGAGAACACCACTTAGACAAGGGATGGAATCAACACTTGACTTCGAAGCAACTCGAATACCACAACTCAAAACAAAACAAAGGATTGGCTTGCAAAATAAGCCGGAACAAACATATGATGGAGATTTCGTCCGAAGTTTTTGTGGTGGGGCCTACACGGGCTCGATCGTACAACACCATCTGTACAAGGCAGTGCACATGACATACGAAGCGTCCCCGAGTCAGCATAGCCAAGGACTCTTTAAGACACAACGAGACCACTGTAAAACCAACCATGAATAGGCGGACCACTAGACGTCGAACCCCAATTTCATATAATACATCCATCAGAAAGATATCCTACGAACTACTTGAATTCCCACTTATAAACTTCCGAAACTTTCCGGTTATGCAATCAGGTGTTGGGGATACAGGGGAAGCATAATATCTCACCCAAAACTAGCAAATCCTACATCCAGCTGTATCCATCCTTCAACACATAACCAAGAAAAACTTCGGAAATCGTCTACCTCAACCTTCGAAAAGCATCCGTTATACAAGTTATGGCAATACTCCCGAACTCCCGCCCCAGTACTGGGTGGCGTCGAGGTTATCTCACCAACAACTGCATAAAAGAGATTTTCGATGTCGGCGAACTAAACGCAGGTATTCCAGAACTGCAATGATAAAATTGTGACGACAACACCTCAGAGCTCAACTCCCTGGGACACTGCCACAACCCCTAAATGACAGGAGGCACCAAGAACAATGTTCTTGTCACAAAACCATCGGAACGATTCCAAGATACCCGTGTGATCCTAAAATAATTTAGTGAAATTTGAGAAGAGAAGAGTCAAAACTCTATGTCAGGATGCCTCACCAGAGCGACGAAGGGACTGGGGAGTAAAAAGAATTCCTAAACTCTCCGATATATAATTCCTAAATGACTCAAAACATTTTTCTAGACTCAACAACGGCTGCTAAAAACGATCAAGCAGTGGGGGCTCCTAAGGTCGGGGAAGGCTCTGATTACCAACTTGTAACGCCCTCGATGCGGCTATATCTCCCACGTGTCAAAGCACGACTTAGAGGCATAACCGCATTGAAAGCAATGTCGCAAGTGAGGTAATCTTCACACAACCCATATAATACATAAGGGAAAGAGATACATAGTTGGCTTACACTCGCCACTTCACACAATTACATGAATAAAGCATTACATCATCCAAATACAATCAAGGTCCGACTACGGAACCAAAATAAAAAGAAGACTACCCCAAATGCTACACAGATCCCCGATCGACCCAACTGGGCTCCACTACTGATCAACTAGAACGAAACAACACAAAGGACAAGATCTTCATCGAGCTCCTCCTGAGCTTGGTCGCGTCAACTGCACGGACTCATCGGCACCTGCAAGCTGGTTTTGGATGTATCTGTGAGTCACGGGGATTCAGCAATCTCGCACCCTCGCGATCAAGACTATTTAAGCTTATGGGTAAGGTAAAAGGTATGAGGTGGAGCTACAGCAAGCAACTAGCATATATGGTGGCTAACATACGCAAACGAGAGCGAGAAGAGAAGGCAAAGCACGGTCGAGAAAGTATGATCAAGAAGTGATCCTAGAACAACCTACGTCAAGCATAACTCCAACACCGTGTTCACTTCCCGGACTCCGCCAAGAAGAGACCATCACGGTTACACACGCGGTTGATGCATTTTAATTACGGTCAACTTCAGGTTTCCTACAACTGGACATTAGCAAATTCCCATCTGCCCATAACCGCGGGCATGGCTTTTGAAAGTTCAAATCCCTGCAGGGGTGTCCCAACTTAGCCCATGACAAGCTCTCACGGTCAACGAAGGAATAGACCTCCTCCCGAGACGTTCCGATCAGACTCGGTATCCCGGTTCTACAAGACATCCTCAACAATGGTAAAACAAGTCTAGCAAGACCACCCGATGCGCCGACATCCCGATAGGAGCTGCACATATCTCGTTCTCAGGGCACACCGGATAAGCTAAGTGTATGGGAGCCAACGTAACCCAAGTTGCCAAGGGACGGTCCCGCACGGTGCTCTGGGTTGGACCAACACTTAGACAAGCACTGGCCCGGGGGGTTAAAATAAGATGACCCTCGGGATGCGCGACTCCCAAGGGAAAAAGGCTAGGTGGCGAATGGTTAAACCAAGGTTGGGCCTTGCTGGAGGAGTTTTATTCAAAGCGAACTGTGAAGGGGTTCCCATTATAACCCAACCGCGTAAGGAATGCAAAATCCGGGAACATAACACCGATATGACGGAAACTAGGGCGACAAGAGTGGAACAAAACACCAGGCATAAGGCCGAGCCTTCCACCCTTTACCAAGTATATAGATGCATTAATTAAATAAGAGATATTGTGATATCCCAACAAAAATCCATGTTCCAAACATGGAACAAGCTCCAATCTTCACCTGCAACTAACAACGCTATAAGAGGGGCTGAGCAAAGTGATAACATAGGCAAACAACGGTTTGCTAGGACAAGGTGGGTTAGAGGCTTGGTTCAACAATATGGGAGGCATGATAAGCAAGTGGTAGGTATCGCAGCATAGGCATAGCAAAAGAGCGAGCAACTAAGCAAGCAAAGATAGAAGTGATTTCGAGGGTATGGTCATCTTGCCTGAGATCCCGCAAGGAAGAAGAACGAGTCTCTGAAGAAGACAAACGGACGTAGTCGAACGGGTCCTCAAAAACGCGACGTTATGAGAACTAACCCGAAGAAGCAACACCGGAAAAGAAGCAAACCACATAGTAAACAACCAACACATAAACATGGCATGATGCACAATCGAGTATGATGCATTGCATATTGAAGAAAACACCACATGACTTATTTAGATCGATCTTGTTTATGTACCCAACAATATTAAATGTTGTTAACCATGGCAAGAGGTGGAGCAAAGTCAAACTACCTATCTAGTCAAGTTTAAATGAGGCCAACAACGAACAACAATTCCGGTAAATCCCCATATGCATTAGCAATTTGGTGCAACAACAATTTTAAACATTTAAATGTTATTATCATGATGCGAATGACATGTGCAAGTTTTAAAGAAAATGTTGACATGAGCATTATATGAAGCATTTGTCATCGTGGCGGAAAGAAACGGGTGCCACGGCAACGTCCCGGTTCCGGTAACTCGATTGAGATGCCAATGCAAAGGAGAAGTGTGTGGACGCATGCAAAAGATGGTGGGGCACTCCTGGATACCGGGTGTCCCATGAGTCGACGATGGTGACAAGGCAAAAGAGGGGCAACGTGCACCGACAATTCGAGCACAGAGCAAGCACGAGCATCTCAAACATCACAAGCATTCATTCACAGACGTCGTCTCGAGGTTATACCTTCGAAGCGTGCAAGCGGGACACTTCTCGTTCGATGCAAAGTAGAGGAAGTAGACGTTCTTGCGATGGCGGTAGTGGAAGTAGTCGTTATTGCACGCTCTAGGGTCGATGGTAGAGGTTCTCGCGATCTCGGCGACGGTAGTGGTACATGTATATCGTTGCATGAGTTTTCGTAGACGTTCATGTCATCGGTGTCGTGGTACTTGGGGTCTTCGGACTTTTCGGTCCCGTTCTTGCGACGGTAGCCGTTCACTTTCGTTCGGAGAGGTACTTGATGACTCCAACATCTACCTGGGTGACGGTAGTGGTACACGTGACGTCGGGGTACTTGTCGGACCGGTCTTGGCGGAGTAGATGTACACGTTGTCGGGGTACTTGTCGCATCATTGGGTGTAGTTGTACATGAGGGTCTTGACGAATCCGAAGGGGTACTTGACGGGTCCGGTCTTGGCGATTCAGGTTTCGTAGTGTCCTGGCACTTGACGCTTGGGATTGATTCCACGGTTGCATGCATCAACGGCAACAAAGCGCAGATGCAAAGAGGCAACGACTTGCGCGGTTCTGGCGGTCGAACAAGGCAGGGAAGCTCGACCACGCGCGCTGCGGGCGGTAGAGGACAAGCAGAGGAGCAGCAGCGCGAGGGAAGGCAGCGACGCAGGTGAGGAGCAGCCCCAGCGGCAGAGCTCGGGTCAACGGCAGGCGGCGGCTGGTCATGGTCGCCGGCTATGGAGGCGGAGTAGGCGACGGTCAAAGCAGAGGAGGCGGTGGCGAACGGGGGCGACAGTGCAATCCGGCAGCGGAGCTCGCTGGATCAAGGACGCGGCAGGGAGCTCTTGGAGGCTGGCGACAAAGAGAGGCGGCGGCGCTCCTAGCAGTGGGGCGAGCCAAGGGCGAGGGAGAAGGTCGAGGTCGCCAGCGGGGGGCCTGGTGGTGCAGGGACGAAGCAGCAGGGCAGCACCGGTGCTGGAATCCTCCATGACCGCGACGTGGTCCTGTTCGTCTGGTCGCTGCTCGTCGGTGCGTGGTGGAGCAAGGGTGAGGCAGAGGGGTTCCTTTGGGGCGTGAGGTGGAGGAAAGGAGGAGTGGGGATCGATGGAGATGGGGGAGGCGCGTGGGGCGCTGCTCCTCTCTTGCGGTGGCGCTAGGAGGAAGGAGCGAGAGGAAGAGGGCAGAGGGGGTCGGGCGTTGGAGGGAAGGATATGGGGATCGAGAGGAGGGAGGAGCGCGAGGGGATCGAGCGAATGGTCCTGGCGGCGCGAGGGGAGATGAGGGAGATGGGATCGAGGCCTAGGGTTCAGGAGGGAGTGGGCTTAGGAGAGGCATATGGGCCTGGAGGCCGGTCGACCTAGCTGGGCTGCCGACCCCGGCTGGGCCTGGCGCTCTCTCTCTCTCTCACCTACACTCCTTAGAAGAAAAGAGGGAGACAAGAAAGAAAGAAAAAAATAGAGAGAAGAAAAAAAGAAGAAGAGGGATTATTTGCACGGACTCGTAAAACTATGCACGGTCCACGAAAATAGGAGAGGCAAGATTGGAAGATGTCATTCAAACTCATTTGAATTTAATTCAAATGGGTTTGAACTAGGGCTTGGTTATAGAAGTATCCAAAAATGTTGAGGTTTTTGGTGGAACTCCGGAAAGTGAAGAAAGAATTTAGGGCAAAGTTTGGAGACGAGGAATATAGTAAGAAAAGCATGGAATATTTTGCAAGTGTGTTGCGGTAATTTCCAAGGGATGGAATATTTATTATAGCCCCCTAATATTGGGAGGATATGTTATAAAGAGAAATCACCACGTGAATTCCCTCAGTTTAAATGGATCAAAGATCCATGCCATTTATTTAGTTGAGTTAAGAAAAGAAATGATATTATGGCATGATGACATGATGCAATGCACATGATGCAAAGATGAAATGCAACGGACCAAACAAGTCACACGACAAAACCCGGAAACCCTGGAAGGCATCTGAAGCTCCGGTCTTGGGGCATTACAGACCATGCACGTGGGGCAACAGTAAATGGAGCGAATCAAGATCGAGGACGAGGGGAATCAAAGGAGGAGCTCACCACGAGGCGTATGGAGAGCTCGGGGAGGCGCGGGGTGGTCCATGAAGGAAATATGCCCTAGAGGCAATAATAAAGTTATTATTTATTTCCTTATATCATGATAAATGTTTATTATTCGTGCTAGAACTGTATTAACCGGAAACATAATACATGTGTGAATACATAGACCAACAGAGTGTCACTAGTATGCCTCTACTTGACTAGCTCGTTAATCAAAGATGGTTATGTTTCCTAACCATGAACAAGGAGTTGTTATTTGATTAACGAGGTCACATCATTAGTAGAATGATCTGATTGACATGACCCATTCCATTAGCTTAGCACCCGATCGTTTAGTATGTTGCTATTGCTTTCTTCATGACTTATACATGTTCCTATAACTATGAGATTATGCAACTCCCGTTTACCGGAGGAACACTTTGGGCACTACCAAACGTCACAACGTAACTGGGTGATTATAAAGGAGTACTACAGGTGTCTCCAATGGTAAATGTTGGGTTGGCGTATTTCGAGATTAGGGATGGTCACTCCGATTGTCGGAGAGGTAACTCTGGGCCCTCTCGGTAATGCACATCACATAAGCCTTGCAAGCACTGCAACTAATAAGTTAGTTGTGAGATGATGTATTACGGAACGAGTAAAGAGACTTGCCGGTAACGAGATTGAACTAGGTATTGGATACCGACGATCGAATCTCGGGCAAGTAACATACCAATGACAAAGGGAACAACGTATGTTGTTATGCGGTCTGACCGATAAAGATCTTCGTAGAATATGTAGGAGCCAATATGGGCATCCAGGTCCCGCTATTGGTTATTGACCGGAGACGTGTCTCGGTCATGTCTACATTGTTCTCGAACCGTAGGGTCCGCACGCTTAACGTTACGATGACAGTTATTATGAGTTTATGCATTTTGATGTACCGAAGGTTGTTCGGAGTCCCGGATGAGATCACGGACATGACGAGGAGTTCGAAATGGTCGAGACGTAAAGATTGATATATTGGAAGCCTATGTTTGGACACCGGAAGTATTCCGGGTGAAATCGGGATTTTACCGGAATACCGGGAGGGTTACCGGAACCCCCCGGGAGGCAAATGGGCCTATTGGGCCTTAGTGGAAAAGAGAGAAGAGGCAGCCCACAAGCCTAGCCGGCGCCCCCCCTTCCCCAAGTCCTAGTAGGACTAGGAGAGGTGGGCCGGCCCCCTCTTTCTCCTTTCCCCCCAAGAGTCCTAGTTGGAATAGGATTGGAGGGGAGGAGTCCTACTCCCGGTGGGAGTAGGACTCCTCCCTGCGCCTCCCTCCTAGCCGGCCGAACCCCCTGCCCCTGGCCTTTATATACGGGGGCAGGGGGCACCCCATGGACACACAACTTGATCCTTGAGATCGCTCCTTAGCCGTGTGCGGTGCCCCCTGCCACCAAATTCCACCTCGATCGTACCGTTGTAGTGCTTAGGCGAAGCCCTGCGTCGGTAGTACATCAAGATCGTCACCACGCCGTCGTGCTGACAGAACTCCTCCCCGAAGATTTGCTGGATCGGAGCCCGGGGATCGTCATCGAGCTGAACGTGTGCTAAGAACTCGGAGGTGCCGGAGTAACGGTGCTTGGATCGGTCGGATCGGGAAGCAGACGTACGACTACTTCCTCTACGTTGTGTGATCGCTTCCGCAGTCGGTCTGCGTTGGTACGTAGACAACACTCTCCCCTCTCGTTGCTGTGCATCACCATGATCTTGCGTGTGCGTAGGAAAATTTTCGAAATTACTGCGTTCCCCAACAGTGGCATCAGAGCCTAGGTTTTATGGTTTGATGTTATATGCACGAGTAGAACACAAGTGAGTTGTGGGCGATACAAGTCATACTGCCTACCAGCATGTCATACTTTGGTTCGGCGGTATTGTTGGTTGAGACGATCCGGACCAACCTTACGCGTACTCTTACGCGAGACCGGTTCCCTCGACGTGCTTTGCACATAGATGGCTTGCGGAAGACTGCCTCTCCAACTTTAGTTGAACCAAGTGTGACTACGCCCGGTCCTTGAGAAGGTTAAAACGGAGTCTATTTGACGAACTATCATTGTGGTTTTGATGCGTAGGTGAGATGAGTTCTTACTTAAGCCCGTAGCAGCCACGTAAAACTTGCAACAACAAAGTAGAGGACGTCTAACTTGTTTTTGCAGGGTATGTTGTGATGTGATATGGTCAAGGCATGATGCTGATTTTATTGTATGAGATGATCATGTTTTGTAACTAAGTTATCGGCAACTGGCAGGAGCCATATGGTTGTCGCTTTATTGTATGCAATGCAATCGCGATGTAATGCTTTACTAGATTACTAAACGGTAGTAATAGTCGTGGAAGCATAAGATTGGCGAGACGACAACGATGCTACGATGGAGATCAAGGTGTCGCGCCGGTGACGATGGTGATCATGACGGTGCTTCGGAGATGGAGATCACAAGCACAAGATGATGATGGCCATATCATATCACTTATATTGATTGCATGTGATGTTTATCCTTTTATGCATCTTATCTTGCTTTGATTGACGGTAGCATTATAAGATGATCTCTCACTAAATTATCAAGAAGTGTTCTCCCTGAGTATGCACCGTTGCCAAAGTTCGTCGTGCCCAGACACCACGTGATGATCGGGTGTGATAAGCTCTACGTCCATCTACAACGGGTGCAAGCCAGTTTTGCACACGCAGAATACTCAGGTTATACTTGACGAGCCTAGCATATGCAGATATGGCCTCGGAACATAGAGACCGAAAGGTCGAGCATGAATCATATAGTAGATATGATCAACATGACGATGTTCACCATTGAAAACTACTCCATCTCACGTGATGATCGGTTATGGTTTAGTTGATTTGGATCACGTGATCACTTAGAAGATTAGAGGGATGTCTATCTAAGTGGGAGTTCCTAAGTAATTTGATTAACTGAACTTAAACTTATCATGAACTTAGTACCTGATAGTATCTTGCTTGTTTATGTTGCTTGTAGATAGATGGCTCGTGCTGTTGTTCTGTTAAATTTTAATGCGTTCCTTGAGAAAGCAAAGTTGAAAGATGATGGTAGCAATTACACGGACTGGGTCCGTAACCTGAGGATTATCCTCATTGCTGCACAGAAGAATTACGTCCTGGAAGCACCGCTGGGTGACAGGCCTGCTGCTGGAGCAACGCCAGATGTTATGAACGTCTGGCAGAGCAAAGCTGATGACTACTCGATAGTTCAGTGTGCCATGCTTTACGGCTTAGAATCGGGACTTCAACGACGTTTTGAATGTCATGGAGCATATGAGATGTTCCAAGAGTTGAAGTTAATATTTCAAGCAAATGCCCGAATTGAGAGATATGAAGTCTCCAATAAGTTCTATAGCTGCAAGATGGAGGAGAACAGTTCTGTCAGTGAGCATATACTCAAAATGTCTGGGTATAATAATCACTTGATTCAGATGGGAGTTAATCTTCCAGATGATTGCGTCATTGACAGAATTCTCCAATCACTGCCACCAAGCTACAAGAGCTTCGTGATGAACTATAATATGCAAGGGATGAACAAGACTATTCCCGAGCTCTTCGCAATGCTAAAAGCTGCGGAGGTAGAAATCAAGAAGGAGCATCAAGTGTTGATGGTTAACAAAACCACTAGTTTCAAGAAAAAGGGCAAAGGGAAGAAGAAGGGGAACTTCAAGAAGAACAGCAAGCAAGTTGCTGCTCAGGAGAAGAAACCCAAGTCTGGACCTAAGCCTGAAACTGAGTGCTTCTACTGCAAGCAGACTGGTCACTGGAAGCGGAACTGCCCCAAGTATTTGGCGGATGAGAAGGATGGCAAAGTGAGCAAAGGTATATGTGATATACATGTTATTGATGTGTACCTTACTAGAGCTCGCAGTAGCACCTGGGTATTTGATACTGGTTCTGTTGCTAGTATTTGCAACTCGAAACAGGGACTACGGAATAAGCGGACACTAGCAAAGGACGAGGTGACGATGCACGTGGGAAACGGTTCCAAAGTCGATGTGATCGCGGTCGGCACGCTACCTCTACATCTACCTTCGGGATTAATATTAGACCTAAATAATTGTTATTTGGTGCCAGCGTTGAGCATGAACATTATATCTGGATATTGTTTAATGCGAGACGGTTATTCATTTAAATCAGAGAATAATGGTTGTTCTATTTATATGAATAATATCTTTTATGGTCATGCACCTTTGAAGAGTGGTCTATTCTTGTTAAATCTCGAAGATAGTGATACACATATTCATAATATAGAAGCCAAAAGATGCAAAGTTAATAATGATAGTGCAACTTATTTGTGGCACTGCCGTTTAGGTCATATCAGTGTAGAGCGCATGAAGAAACTCCATACTGATGGACTTTTGGAATCACTTGATTATGAATCACTTGGTACTTGCGAACCGTGCCTCATAGGCAAGATGACTAAAACACCGTTCTCCAGTACTATGGAGAGAGCAACAGATTTGTTGGAAATCATACATACCGATGTATGTGGTCCGATGAATATTGAGGCTCGTGGCGGATATCGTTATTTTCTCACCTTCACAGATGATTTAAGCAGATATGGGTATATCTACTTAATGAAACATAAGTCTGAAACATTTGAAAAGTTCAAGGAATTTCAGAGTGAAGTTGAAAATCATCGTAACAAGAAAATAAAATTTCTACGATCTGATCGTGGAGGGGAATATTTGAGTTACGAGTTTGGTGTACATTTGAAAAATTGTGGAATAGTTTCGCAACTCACGCCACCCGGAACACCACAGCGTAATGGTGTGTCCGAACTTCGTAATCGCACTTTACTAGATATGGTGCGATCTATGATGTCTCTTACTGATTTGCCGCTATCATTTTGGGGTTATGCTTTAGAGACGGCCGCATTCACGTTAAATAGGGCACCATCAAAATCCGTTGAGACGACGCCTTATGAACTATGGTTTGGCAAGAAACCAAAGTTGTCGTTTCTTAAAGTTTGGGGCTGCGATGCTTATGTGAAAAAGCTTCAACCTGATAAGCTCGAACCCAAAGCGGAGAAATGTGTCTTCATAGGATACCCAAAGGAAACTGTTGGGTATACCTTCTATCACAGATCCGAAGGCAAGACATTCGTTGCTAAGAATGGATCATTTCTAGAGAAGGAGTTTCTCTCGAAAGAAGTGAGTGGGAGGAAAGTAGAACTTGACGAGGTAACTATACCTGCTCCCTTATTGGAAAATAGTACATCACAGAAAACTGTTTCTGCGACACCTATACCAATCAGTGAGGAAGCTAATGATGATGATCATGAAACTTCAGGGCAAGATTCTACTGAACCACGTAGATCAACCAGAGTGAGATCCGCACCAGAGTGGTACGGTAATCCAGTTCTGGAAGTCATGCTACTAGATCATGATGAACCTACGAACTATGAAGAAGCGATGGTGAGCCCAGATTCCGCAAAGTGGCTTGAGGCCATGAAATCTGAGATGGGATCCATGTATGAGAACAAAGTATGGACTTTGGTTGACTTGCCCGATGATCGGCAAGCAATTGAGAATAAATGGATCTTCAAGAAAAAGACTGACGCTGACGGTAATGTTACTGTCTATAAAGCTCGACTTGTCGCAAAAGGTTTTCGACAAGTTCAAGGGGTTGACTACGATGAGACTTTCTCACCCGTAGCGATGCTTAAGTCCGTCAGAATTATGTTAGCAATTGCCGCATTTTATGATTATGAAATATGGCAGATGGATGTCAAAACTGCATTCCTGAATGGATTTCTGCAAGAAGAGTTGTATATGATGCAACCAGAAGGTTTTGTCGATCCAAAAGGAGCTAACAAAGTATGCAAACTCTAGCGATCCATTTATGGACTGGTGCAAGCATCTCGGAGTTGGAATAAACGCTTTGATAGTGTGATCAAAGCATTTGGCTTTATACAGACTTTTGGAGAAGCATGTATTTACAAGAAAGTGAGTGGGAGCTCTGTAGCATTTCTGATATTATATGTGGATGACATATTGCTGATTGGAAATGATATAGAATTTCTGGATAGCATAAAGGGATACTTGAATAAAAGTTTTTCGATGAAAGACCTCGGGGAAGCTGCTTACATATTAGGCATAAAGATCTATAGAGATAGATCAAAACGCTTAATTGGACTTTCACAGAGCACATACCTTGACAAGATTTTGAAGAAGTTCAAAATGGATCAAGCAAAGAAAGGGTTCTTGCCTGTGTTACAAGGTGTGAAGTTGAGTCAAACTCAATGCCCGACCAATGCAGAAGATAGAGAGAAAATGAAAGATGTTCCCTATGCTTCAGCCATAGGCTCTATCATGTATGCAATGCTGTGTACCAGACCTGATGTGTGCCTTGCTATAAGTTTAGCAGGGAGGTACCAAAGTAATCCAGGAGTGGATCACTGGACAGCGGTCAAGAACATCCTGAAATACCTGAAAAGGACTATGGATATGTTTCTCGTATATGGAGGTGACAAAGAGCTCACCGTAAGAGGTTACGTTGATGCAAGCTTTGACACTGATCCGGACGATTCTAAATCGCAAACCGGATACGTGTTTACTTTAAACGGTGGAGCTGTCAGTTGGTGCAGTTCTAAACAAAGCGTCGTAGCGGGATCTACATGTGAAGCGGAGTACATAGCTGCTTCAGAAGCAGCAAACGAAGGAGTCTGGATGAAGGAGTTCATATCCGATCTAGGTGTCATACCTAGTGCATCGGGTCCAATAAAAATCTTCTGTGACAATACTGGTGCAATTGCCTTGGCAAAGGAATCCAGATTTCACAAAAGAACTAAACACATCAAGAGACGCTTCAACTCCATCCGGGATTTAGTCCAGGTGGGAGACATAGAGATTTGCAAGATACATACGGATCTGAATGTTGCAGACCCGTTGACTAAGCCTCTTCCACGAGCAAAACATGATCAGCACCAAGGCTCCATGGGTGTTAGAATCATTACTGTGTAATGTAGATTATTGACTCTAGTGCAAGTGGGAGACTGAAGGAAATATGCCCTAGAGGCAATAATAAAGTTATTATTTATTTCCTTATATCATGATAAATGTTTATTATTCATGCTAGAACTGTATTAACCGGAAACATAATACATGTGTGAATACATAGACCAACAGAGTGTCACTAGTATGCCTCTACTTGACTAGCTCGTTAATCAAAGATGGTTATGTTTCCTAACCATGAACAAGGAGTTGTTATTTGATTAACGAGGTCACATCATTAGTAGAATGATCTGATTGACATGACCCATTCCATTAGCTTAGCACCCGATCGTTTAGTATGTTGCTATTGCTTTCTTCATGACTTATACATGTTCCTATAACTATGAGATTATGCAACTCCCGTTTACCGGAGGAACACTTTGGGTACTACCAAACGTCACAACGTAACTGGGTGATTATAAAGGAGTACTACAGGTGTCTCCAATGGTAAATGTTGGGTTGGCGTATTTCGAGATTAGGGTTTGTCACTCCGATTGTCGGAGAGGTATCTCTGGGCCCTCTCGGTAATGCACATCACATAAGCCTTGCAAGCACTGCAACTAATAAGTTAGTTGTGAGATGATGTATTACGGAACGAGTAAAGAGACTTGCCGGTAACGAGATTGAACTAGGTATTGGATACCGACGATCGAATCTCGGGCAAGTAACATACCGATGACAAAGGGAACAACGTATGTTGTTATGCGGTCTGACCGATAAAGATCTTTGTAGAATATGTAGGAGCCAATATGGGCATCCAGGTCCCGCTATTGGTTATTGACCGGAGACGTGTCTTGGTCATGTCTACATTGTTCTCGAACCGTAGGGTCCGCACGCTTAACGTTACGATGACAGTTATTATGAGTTTATGCATTTTGATGTACTGAAGGTTGTTCGGAGTCCTGGATGAGATCACGGACATGACGAGGAGTCTCGAAATGGTCGAGACGTAAAGATTGATATATTGGAAGCCTATGTTTGGACACCGGAAGTATTCCGGGTGAAATCGGGATTTTACCGGAATACCGGGAGGGTTACCGGAACCCCCCGGGAGGCAAATGGGCCTATTGGGCCTTAGTGGAAAAGAGAGAAGAGGCAGCCCACAAGCCTAGCCGGCGCCCCCCCTTCCCCAAGTCCTAGTAGGACTAGGAGAGGTGGGCCGGCCCCCTCTTTCTCCTTTCCCCCCAAGAGTCCTAGTTGGAATAGGATTGGAGGGGAGGAGTCCTACTCCCGGTGGGAGTAGGACTCCTCCCTGCGCCTCCCTCCTAGCCGGCCGACCCCCCTGCCCCTGGCCTTTATATACGGGGGCAGGGGGCACCCCATGGACACACAACTTGATCCTTGAGATCGCTCCTTAGCCGTGTGCGGTGCCCCCTGCCACCAAATTCCACCTCGATCGTACCGTTGTAGTGCTTAGGCGAAGCCCTGCGTTGGTAGTACATCAAGATCGTCACCACGCCGTCGTGCTGACGGAACTCCTCCCCGAAGCTTTGCTGGATCGGAGCCCGGGGATCGTCATCGAGCTGAACGTGTGCTAAGAACTCGGAGGTGCCGGAGTAACGGTGCTTGGATCGGTCGGATCGGGAAGCAGACGTACGACTACTTCCTCTACGTTGTGTGATCGCTTCCGCAGTCGGTCTGCGTTGGTACGTAGACAACACTCTCCCCTCTCGTTTCTGTGCATCACCATGATCTTGCGTGTGCGTAGGAAAATTTTCGAAATTACTGCATTCCCCAACAGTCCATAGCCGAGGCAATCGACGACGAATGGCGGCGGCCGTGCGCGGAGAAGACGGTCGATGGCGACGCATGGGGCCCTCCTAGCTCGAGACCTTAGTCGAGGGCGAAGGAGGCGACGATGCAGGAGCCCCTCCATGTATTATCAGGCACTGGGGAAGCCAGTGGCCGTGACAACGACAGCCACCATGGCGAGCAGCTCGGGCATGAACAAACTCTAAGTGAGAGAGAGGGAGCGAGGGGATTTGGGGGCTAGGGTTTGGGGACGGATAAAGGGGTGTCGGGGGGGGGGGGGGGTTATGTAGTCGTCGGGGAGGCAGGGATGGCCTCCACGCACGGCACAGCCGGCGGATGGCCGCCACGGCTCCCCTGCCTTCCACTGTAGCGGGAGGTTGAAGGACAGGTGGAGGTGGGCTGGGCCATTGTTGCTAGTTGGGCTGTTGTGCACGTGGGTGTTTTCTTTATGTTTTCTATTTTTTTGTTAAATAAATTATAACTCCTGTTTTACATTCATTTTGAGCACCAAATGAATTTAGTTCTACAAGATACTTCACACATAATTCAAATAAAATATTTTGGTGCAACACGCAAAGTTTTCAGGTTACTAGAAAATGTTCAGATTTATGTTTCAATTTAAATGCTCACAGATAAATGTTGTTGGTCCACCTATTGGTTGCTATGGTCAAATTAGTAATCCAAATAAAGTTTGTCTTACTTTATCATTGTTTAGGGATTTAATCAGATGGTATGAACATTATTGAAAATCTAGAAAACATTTTTGTTTTCTTATTTCTGAAAGTTGAATTCGAGAGTTGAATTTAATTCTTTTAATCATGACGACATGGCAAATCAGCAGGAGATTACTGTAGCATGATCTTTGGGGTGTTACAAGTTTCACTAGTGGCTTCTCTCAAGATAACATATATTATGGTGGGTGAACAAATTACTGCCGAGCAATTGATAGAAAAGCGCATAGTTATGAGACTATCTAGGCATGATCATGAACATAGGCATCACGTCCATGTCAAGTATACCAAAACGATTCTGCATCTACTACTATTACTCCACACATCAACCGCTATGCAGCATGCATCTAGAGTATTAAGTTCATAAGAACAAAGTAACGCATTAGGCAAGATGACATGATGTAGAGGGATAAACTCAAGCAATATGATATAAACTGAAGGAAATATGTCCTAGATGCAATAATAAAGTTGTTATTCATATTTCCTTATATCATGATAAATTTTTATTATTCATGCTAGAATTGTATTAACCCGAAACTTAGTACATGTGTGAATACATAGAGAAAACAGAGTGTCCCTAGTATGCCTCTACTTGACTAGCTCGTTAATCAAAGATGGTTATGTTTCCTGACCATAGACATGCGTTGTCATTTGATGAACAGGATCACATCATTAGAGAATGATGTGATGGACAAGACCCATCCGTTAGCTTAGCATTATGATCGTTGAGTTTTATTGATATTGCTTTCTTCATGACTTATACATGTTCCTCTGACGATGAGATTATGCAACTCCCAAATACCGGAGGAACACCTTGTGTGCTATCAAACGTCACAACATAACTGGGTGATTATAAAGTTGCTCTATAGGTGTCTCCAAAGTTGTTTGTTGGGTTGGCATGGATCGATATTAGGATTTGTCACTCCGAGTATCAGAGAGGTATCTCTGGGCCCTCTCGGTAATGCATATCACTATAAGACTTGCAAGCAATGTGAATAATGAGTTAGTTGTGGGATGATGCATTACGGAACGAGTAAAGAGACTTGCTAGTAACGAGATTGAACTTGGTATGATGATACCGACGATCAAATCTTGGGCAAGTAACATACCGATGACAAAGGGAACAAAGTATGTTGTTATGCGGTTTGACCGATAAAGATCTTCGTAGAATATGTAGGAACCAATATGATCATCCAGGTTCCGCTATTGGTTATTTATGGGATATGAGTCTCGGTCATGTCTACATAGTTTTCGAACCCGTAGGGTCCGCACGCTTAATGTTTGGTGACGATCGGTATTATGAGTTTATGTGATTTGATGTACTGAAGGTTGTTCGGAGTCCTGGATGATATCACGGACATGACGAGGAGTCACAAAATGGTCAAGACGTAAAGATCGATATATTGGAAGGCTATATTTGGACATCGGAAAGGTTCCGAGTGATTCGGGTATTTTTCGAAGTACCAGAGAGTTACGAGAATTCGTCGGGGGGGTCAATTGGCCTTAATGGGCCTTAGTGGAAAGAGAGGGCAGCAAGGAAGTGTGGGTGCGCCCCCTAGGCCCAAACCGAATTGGTTTAGGGCTTTCGGGGCCGGCCCCCACTTTCCTTCTCCCCTCCTCCTCTTTCCTTCCCCTCATAGTTGGACTAGGAAAGGGGGAACCTACTCCTAGTAGGAGTAGGTTCCCCCCTTGGGGCGCATCCTATGAGGCCGTCGGAACCCTACCCTTGCTCCTTTATATACGGGGGCAGGGGGCACCCTAGAACACACAAGTTGATTGTTCCAAGCCTTGTGCGGTGCCCCCTTCCACCATAATCCACCTCGGTCATATTGTAGCGGTGCTTAGGCGAGCCCTGTTCTGGTAGCAACATCATCACCGTCATCACGCCGTCGTGCTGATGAAGCTCTCCCTCGAAGCTCTACTAGATCGTGAGTTCACGGGACATCACCGAGCCAAACGTGTGCAGATCGTGGAGGTGCCATACCTTCGGTGCTGAGATCGGTCGATCATGAAGATGTACGACTACATCAACCGTGTTGTCATAACTCTTCCGCTTACGGTCTAAGAGGGTACGTAGACGATACTCTCCCCTCTTGTTGCTATGCCTCACCATGATCTTGCGTGTGCGTAGGAAATATTTGAAATTACTGCGTTCCCCAACAGTGGCATCCGAGGCAGTTCTATGCGTAGATGTTATATGCACGAGTAGACCACAAAGGAGTTGTGGGCATTGGTATATACATATTGCTTGC
The DNA here is from genome assembly GCA_034509565.1 of Triticum monococcum. Lineage (NCBI taxonomy): Eukaryota > Viridiplantae > Streptophyta > Magnoliopsida > Poales > Poaceae > Triticum > Triticum monococcum. The sequence continues at coordinate 487,200,958 of CM067843.1, forward strand.
CGTCAGTAGTTGATTCTTGATTCAGCGGCATTGTTGGATGAAGCGGCACAGACTGACATTACACATACGCTTATGCGAGACTGGTTCTACCGACGTGCTTCGCACACAGGTGGCTGGTGGGTGTTAGTTTCTCCAACTTTAGTTGAATCGGATTCAATGAACATGGTTCTTTCTGAAGATCAAAAAGCAATAACTATACCGTGTTGTGGTTTTTGATGCGTAGGTAAGAACGGTTCTTGCTCAGCCCGTAGCAGCCACATAAAACTTGCAACAACAAAGTAGAGGACGCCTAACTTGTTTTTGCAGGGCATGTTGTGATGTGATATGGTCAAGATGTGATGAGATATAAATTGTTGTATGAGATGATCATGTTTTGTTAAAGTTATCGGCAACTGACAGAAGCCTTATGGTTGTCTCTTTATTGCATAAGATGCAAGCGCCATATAATTGCTTTACTTTATCACTATACGATAGCAATAGTTGCAAAAGCAATAGTTGGCGAGACGACCATGTGACGACACATTGATAGAGATCAAGATGATGGAGATCATGGTGTCATGCCGGTGACGATGGAGATCATGACGGTACTTTGGAGATGGAGATCAAAGGCACAAGATGATAATGGCTATATCATGTCACATATTTTGATTGCATGTGATGTTTATCTTTTATGCATCTTATTTTGCTTAGTTCGGCGGTAGCATTATAAGATGATCTCTCACTAAATTTCAAGGTATAAGTGTTCTCCCTGAGTATGCACCGTTGCAACAGTTCGTCGTGCTGAGACACCACGTGATGATCGGGTGTGATAAGCTCTATGTTCACATACAACGGGTGCAAGCGAGTTTTGCAAACGCGGAATACTCGGGTTAAACTTGACGAGCCTAGCATATGCAGATATGGCCTCGGAACACTGTAGACCGAAAGGTCAAGCGTGAATCATATAGTAGATATGATCAACATAGTGATGTTCACCATTGAAAACTACTCCATCTCACGTGATGATTGGACATGGTTTAGTTGATTTGGATCACGTGATCATTTAGATGACTAGGGAGAAGTCTATCTAAGTGGGAGTTCTTAAGTAATTTGATTAATTGAACTTTAATTTATCATGAACTTAGTCCTGATAGTATTTGCATATCTTTGTTGTAGATCAATAGCTTGCGATATAGCTCCCCGTTTATTTTTTGATATGTTCCTAGAGAAAACTAAATTGAAATATGATAGTAGCAATGATGCGGACTTGATCCACGATCTGAGGATTATCCTCATTGCTGCACAGAAGAATTATGTCCTTGATGCACCGCTAGGTGACGGACCTTTTTGTAGGAGCAGATGCAGACGTTATGAACGTTTGACAAGCTCGGTATGATGACTACTTGATAGTTTAGTGTGCCATACTTTACGGCTTAGAACCGGGACTTCAAAAACATTTTGAACGCCATGGAGCATATGAGATGTTCCAAGAGCTAAAATTGGTATTTCAGACTCATGCCCACATCAAGAGGTATGAGACCTCTGACAGTACTTTGCCTACAAGATGGAGGAGAATAGCTCAACGAGTGAGCATGTGCTTAGAATGTCTGAGTACTACAATCACTTGAATCAAGTGGGAGTTAATCTTCCCGATAAGATAGTGATTGACAGAGTCCTCTAGTCACTATCACCAAGTTACTAGAACTTCATGATGAACTATAATATGCAAGGGATAATGGAAACGATTCCCAAAGCTCTTTGCGATGCTGAAATCGGCGAAGGTAGAAATCAAGAAAAAGCATCAAGTGTTGATGGTTGACAAGACCACTAGTTTCAAGTAAAAGGGCAAGGGAAAGAAAGGGAACTTCAAGAAGAATGGCAAGCAAGTTACCACTCCCATGAAGAAGCCCAAAGCTAGACCCAAGCCTGAAACTGAGTGCTTCTACTGCAAAGGAAATGGTCACCGGAAGTGGAACTACCCTAGATACTTGGCGGATAAGAAGGATGGAAAAGTGAACAAAGGTATATTTGATATACATGTTATTGATGTGGACTTTACTAGTGTTTATAGCAAACCCCTCGGCATTTGACATTAGTTCAGTTGCTAAGGGTAGTAACTCGAAACGGGAGTTGCAAAATAAACAAAGACAAGTTGAGGACGAGGTGACGATGTGCGTTGGAAATGATTCCAAGGTTGATAAGATCACCATTGCACACTCCCTTTACCTTCGGGATTAGTGATGAACCTAAAATAAATGTTATTTGGTGTTTTCGTTGAGCATAATATGATTGGATCATGTTTATTGCAATACAGTTATTCATTTAAATCAAAAAATAATTGTTATTCTGTTTACATGAATAAAACCTTCGGAGGTCATACACCCAAGGTGAATGGTTTATTGAATCTCGATCGTAGTAATACACATATTCATAATATTGAAGCCGAAAGATGCAAAGTTAATAATGATAGTGCAACTTATATGTGGCACTGCCGTTTAGGTCATATTGGTGTAAAGCGCATGAAGAAACTCCATGCTAATGGACTTTTGGAATCACTTGATGCTTGCGAACCATGCCCCCTGGGCAAGATGACTAAGACTCCGTTCTCCGGAACAATGGAGCGAGGAACTGAGTTATTGGAAATAATACATATTGATGTATGCGAATCAATAAGTGTTGAAGCTCGCGGCGGGTATGGTTATTTCATGACCTTCACATATGATTTGAGCAGATATGGGTATATCTACTTAATGAAACATAAGTCTGAAACATTTGAAAAGTTCAAAATTTCAGAGTGAAGTGGAAAATCATCGTAACAAGAAAATAAAGTTTCCATGATCTGATCACAGAGGCGAATATTTGAGTTACGAGTTTGGTCTTCATTTGAAACAATGTGGAATAGTTTCACAACTCACGCCACCTAGAACACCACAGCATAATGGTGTGTCCAAACATTGTAATCGTACTTTATTGGATATGGTGCGATCTATGATGTCTCTTATAGATTTACCACTATCGTTTTGGGGTTATGCATTAGAGACAACCACATTCACGTTAAATAGGGCACCATCTAAATCCATTGAGATGACACCGTATGAACTATGGTTTGGCAAGAAACCAAAGCTGTCATTTCTTAAAGTTTGAGGTTGCGATGCTTATGTGAAAAAGTTTCAAACTAATAAGCTCGAACCCAAATCAGAGTAGCGTGTCTTCATAGGATACCCAAAATAAATTGTTGGGTACACCTTCTATCACAGATTTGAAGGCAAGATATTTTGTTGCTATGAATGGATCCTTTCTAGAGAAGGAGTTTCTCTCAAAAGAAGTGAGTGGGAGGAAAGTTGAACTTGATGAGGTAATTGTACCTTCTCCGGACTTGGAAAGCAGTTCATCACAGAAATCAGTTCCACTGATTCCTACACCAATTAGTGAGGAAGCTAATGATGATGATCATGGAACTTCAGATCAAGTTACTACCAAACCTCGTAGGTCAACCAGAGTACAGTCCGCACTAGAGTGGTACGGTAATCCGGTTCTGGAAGTCATGTTACTAGACCATGACGAACCTACGAACTATGAGGAAGCGATGATGAGCCCAGATTCCGCAAAATGGCTTGAGGTCATGAAATCTGAGATGGGATCCACGTATGAGAACAAAGTATGGAATTTGATTGACTTTCCCGTTGATCGGTGAGCCATTAAGAATAAATGGATTTTCAAGAGGAAGACAGACATTGATAGTAGTGTTACTATCTACAAAGCTCGAATTGTCGCAAAAGGTTTTTGACAAGTTCAAGATGTTGACTACGATGAGATTTTCTCACTGGTAGCGATGCTTAAGTCTGTCCGAATCATGTTAGCAATTGCCACATTTTATGAAATCTGGCAAATGGATGTCAAAACTGCATTCCTTAATGGATTTCTTAAAGAAGAGTTGTATATGATGCAACAAGAAGGTTTTGTCAATCCTAAAGGTGCTAACAAAGTGAGCAACCTCCAGCGATCCATCTTGGAGTTGGAATATATACTTTGATAAAGTGATCAAAGCATATGGTTTTATAAGACTTGCGGTGAAGCCTGTATTTACAAGAAAGTGAGTGGGAGCACTACAAAATTTCTGATAAGTATATGTGAATGACATATTGTTGATCGGAAATAATGTAGAATTTTCTGGAAACCATAAAGGAGTGTTTGAAAGGATTTTTTCAAAGAAAAGACCTCGGTGAAGCTGCTTACATATTGAGCATCAAGATCTATAGAGATAGATCAAGACGCTTGACATATTTTCAGTAAGTACATACCTTGATAAGATTTTGAAGTAGTTCAAAATGGAAAAGTCAAAGGAGTTCTTGCCTGTGTTGCAAGGTGTGAAGTTGAGTAAAGACTCAAAACCCAACCACGGCAGAAAATAGAAAGAGAATGAAAAGTCATTCCCTATGCCTCAATCATAGGTTCTATAAAGTATGCCATGTTGTGTACCAGACCTATTGTGTACCTCACCATAAGTTTGGCAAGAGGGTACAATAGTTATCCAGGAGTGGATCACTGGACAACGGTCAAAATTATACTTAGAGGACTAAGGAAATATTTCTCGATTATGGAGGTGATAAAGAGTTCGTCGTAAAGAGTTACGTTGATGCAAGCTTTGACAACCGATCTGGATGACTCTAAGTCACAATATGGATACATATTGAAAGTGGGAGTAATTAGCTAATGTAGCTCCGTGCAAAGCATTGTAGACATAGAAATTTGCAAAATACATACGGATCTGAATTTGGCAGACCCGTTGACTAAAGTTGTCTCACAAGCAAAACACGATCACACCTTAGTACTCTTTGGGTGTTAATCACATGGCAATGTGAACTAGATTACTAACTCTAGTAAACCCTTTGAGTGTTGGTCACATGGCGATGTGAACTATGGGTGTTAATCACATGCTGATGTGAACTATTGGTGTTAAATCACATGGCGATGTGAACTAGATTATTGACTCTAGTGCAAGTGGGAGACTGAAGGAAATATGCCCTAGGGGCAATAATAAAGGTGTTATTCATATTTCCTTATATCATGATAAATGTTTATTATTCATGCTAGAATTGTATTAACCGGAAACTTCGTACATGTGTGAATACATAGACAAAACAGAGTGTCCCTAGTATGCCTCTACTTGACTAGCTCGTTAATCAAAGATGGTTATGTTTCCTGACCATAGACATGCGTTGTCATTTGATGAATGGGATCACATCATTAGAGAATGATGTGATGGACATGACCCATCCGTTAGCTTAGCATTATGATCACTGAGTTTTATTTCTATTGCTTTCTTCATGACTTATACATGTTCCTCTGACTATGAGATTATGCAACTCCCGAATACCAGAGGAACACCTTGTCTGCTATCAAATGGCACAACGTAACTGGGTGATTATAAAGATGCTCTACAGGTGTCTCCGATGGTGTTTATTGGGTTGGCATAGATCGAGATTAGGATTTGTCACTCCGAGTATCGGAGAGGTATCTCTAGGCCCTCTCGGTAATGCACATCACTATAAGCCTTGCCAACAATGTGATTAATGAGTTAGTTGCGGGATGATGCATTACAAAACGAGTAAAGAGACTTGCCGGTAACGAGATTAAACTAGGTATGATGATACCGATGATCAAATCTCGGGCAAGTAACATACCGATGACAAAGGGAACAAAGTATGTTGTTATGCGGTTTGACCGATAAAGATCTTCGTAGAATATGTAGGAACCAATATGAGCATCTAGGTTCCACTATTGGATATTGACCGGAGATGAGTCTAGGTCATGTCTACATAGTTCTCGAACTCGTATGGTCCGCACGCTTAACGTCTGGTGACGATCGGTATTATGAATTTATGTGATTTGATGTACCAAAGGTTGTTCGGAGTCCCGGATGAGATCACGGACATGACGAGGAGTCTTGAAATGGTCGAGACGTAAAGATCGATATATTGGAAGGCTATATTTGGACATCGGAAAGGTTCCGAGTGATTCGGGTATTTTTTGGAGTACCGGGGAGTTACGGGAATTCGCCGAAGGGGTCGATGGGCCTTAATGGGACTTAGTGGAAAGAGAGGGCAGCAAGGAGGTGTGGGGGGCACCCCCTAGGCCCAAACCGAATTAGTTTAGGGCTTTGGGGGCCGGCCCCCTCTTTCCTTCTCCCCTCCTCCTCTTTCCTTCCCCTCCTAGTTGGACTAGGAAAGGGGGAACCTACTCCTAGTAGGAGTTGGATTCCCCCCTTAGGGCGCATCCTATGAGGCCACCGGACCCCTCCCCTTGCTCCTTTATATACGGGGGCAGGGGGGCACCCTAGAACACACAATTTGATTGTTCCAAGCCGTGTGCGGTGCCCCCCTCCACCATAAGCCACCTCATATCGTAGCGGTGCTTAGACGAAGCCCTGTTCCTGTAGCAACATCATCACCGTCATCACGCCGTCGTGCTGACGAAGCTCTCCCTCGAAGCTCTACTGGATCGTGAGTTTGCGGGACGTCACCGAGCCGAATGTGCGCAGATCGCGGAGGTGCCGTACCTTCGGTGCTGAGATCGGTCGATCATGAAGACGTACGACTACATCAACCGTGTTGTCATAACACTTCCGCTTACGGTCTACGAGGGTACGTAGACGATACTCTCCCCTCTCGTTGCTATGCATCACCATGATCTTGCGTTTGCGTAGGATTTTTTTGAAATTACTGTGTTCCCCAACATAAACCCCATCTTTTTATCCTCGATGGCAACAACACAATATGTGTCCATTCCCTTTCTGTCACTGGGATCAAGTACCGCAAGATTGAACCCAAAGCTAAGCACTTCTCCCATTGCAAGAAAGATCAATCTAGTAGGGCAAACCAAACTGATAATTCGAGGAGACTTGCAAAGATATCAAATCATGCATATAAGAAATCAGAGAAGAATCAAATATTGTTCATAGATAATCTTGATCATAAACCCACAATTCATCAGATCTCGACAAACACACCGCAAAAAGTGTTACATCGAATAGATCTCCAAGAACATCGAGGAGAACTTTGTATTGAGAACCAAAGAGAGAGAAGAAGCCATCTAGCTAATAACTATGGACCCGAAGGTCAGTGGTAAACTACTCACACATCATCGGAGAGGCTATGGTGTTGATGTAGAAGCCCTCCATGATCGAACCCCCCTCCGGCAGATCGCAGGAAAAGGTCAACAGATGGGATCTCATGGGTACAGAAGGTTGCGGCGGTGGAAAAGTGGTTTCGTGGCTCCCTGGATGTTTTCTGGGTATAAGAGTATATATAGGCGAAAGAAGTAGGTCGGTGGAGCTACGAGGGGCCCATGAGGGTGGGGGGCGCGCCTGCCCCACCGCCCTACCTCGTGGCCGCCTCGTTGCTTCCTTGACCTTCACTCCAAGTCTCCTGGATTGCGTTTTTTCCAAAAAAGATCCTCGCGAAGGTTTCATTCCGTTTGATATTCCTTTTCTGTGAAACACTGAAATAGGCAAAAAAAACAACAATTTGCAATGGGCATTCGGTTAATTGGTTAGTCCCAAAAATAATATAGAAGTGCATAATAAAGCCCATTAAACATCCAAAACAGATAATATAATAGCATGGAACAATCAAAAATTATAGATACGTTGGAGACGTATCAAGCATCCCCAAGCTTAATTCCTGCTCGTCCTCGAGTAGGTAAATGATAAAAATAGAATTTTTGATGTGGAATGCTACCTAACATAATTTTCAATGTAATTCTCTTTATTGTGGCATGAATGTTTAGATCCAAAAGATTCTAGACAAAAGTTTAATATTGACATAAAAATAATAATACTTCAAGCATGCTAACCAAGCAATTACGTCTTATCAAAATAACATAGCCAAAGAAAGCTTATGCCTACAAAATCATATGGTTTGGCCATGCTTCATTTTCATCACACAAAATGCTCCCATCATGCACAACCCCAATGACAAGCCAAGCAATTATTTCATACTTAGCCTTTTCAAACTCTTTCAACTTTCACACAATATATGAGCGCGAGCCATGGACATAGCACTATGGGTGGAATAGAATATGATGATGGAGGTTGTGTGAGAAGACAAAATGGAGAAAGTCTCACATTGACGCGGCTAATCAACGGGCTATGGAGATGCCCATAAATTGATGTCAATGCAAGGAGTAGGGATTGCCATGCAATAGATGCACTAGAGCTATAAATATATGAAAGCTCAACAAAAGAAACTAAGTGGGTGTGCATCCAACTTGCTTGCTCACTAAGACCTAGGGCATTTTGAGGAAGCCCATCATTGGAATATACAAGCCAAGTTCTATAATGAAAAATTCCCAGTAGTATATGAAAGTGACAAAATAAGAGACTCTCTATCATGAAGATCATGGTGCTACTTTGAAGCACAAGTGTGGAAAAGGATAGTAACATTGCCCCTTCTCTCTTTTTCTCTCATTTTTTTATTTGGGCATTTTTTTCTCTTTTTTATGGCCTCTTTTTTTCGTCCAGAATCTCATCCCGACTTGTAGGGCAATCATAGTCTCCATCATCCTTTCCTCACATGGGACAATGCTCTAATAATGAAAATCATCACACTTTTATTTACTTACAACTCAAGAATTACAACTTGATACTTAGAACAAAATATGACTCTATGTGAATGCCTCCGGCGGTGTACCAGGATATGCAATGAATCAAGAGTGACATGTATGAAAGAATTATGAAGGTGGCTTTGCCACAAATTCGATGTCAACTACATGATCATGCAAAGCAATATGATAATGACGGAGCGTGTCATAATAAACGGAACGATGGAAAGTTGCATGGCAATATATCTCAGAATGGCTATGGAAATGCCATAATAGGTAGGTATGGTGGCTGTTTTGAGGAAGATATAAGGAGGCTTATGTGTGATACAGCGTATCATATCACGGGGTTTGGATGCACCGGCAAAGTTTGCACCAACTCTCGAGGTGAGAAAGGGCAATGCACGGTACCGAAGAGGCTAGCAATGAAGGGTGAGAGTGTGTATAATCCATGGACTCAACATTAGCCATAAATAACTCACATACTTATTGAAAAAATCTACAAGTCATCAAAACCAAGCACTACACGCGTGCTCCTAGGGGGATAGATTGGTAGGAAAAGACCATCGCTCGTCCCCGACCACCACTCATAAGGAGAGCAATCAAAGAACACCTCATGCTTCAAATTTGTCACACAATGTTTACCATACGTGCATGCTACGGGATTTGCCAACTTCAACACAAGTATTTCTCAATTCCACAATTACTCAACTAGCACGACTCTAATATTACCATCTTTATATCTCAAAACAACTATCAAGTATCAAACTTCTTATAATATTTAATGCACTCTATATGAAAGATTTTACTATACCCATCTTGTCTGCATATCATATTAGGACTAATTTTATAGCCAAAGCAAATTACCATGCTGTTCTAAAAAGACTCTCAAAATAATACAAGTGAAGCATGATAGATCAATATTTTTATAAAATCAAACCACCACCATGCTCTAAAAAGATATAAGTGAAGCAACAGAGCAAAACTTATCTAGCTCAAAAGATATAAGTGAAGCACATAGAGTATTCTAATAAATTCTGATTCATGTGTGTCTCTCCAAAAGTTGTGTACAGTAAGGATGGTTGTGGTAAACTAAAAAGAAAAGACTCAAATCATACAAGACGCTCCAAGCAAAACACATACCATGTGGTGAATAAAAATATAGCCTCAAGTAAAGTTACCGATAGATGTAGACGAAAGAGGGGATGCCTTTCGGGGCATCCCCAAGCTTAGGCTTTTGGTTGTCCTTGAATTTTACCTTGGGGTGCCTTGGGCATGCTCAAGCTTAGGCTCTTTCCACTCCTTGTTCCAAAATCCATCAAATCTTTACCCCAAAACTTGAAAATTTCACAACACAAAACTCAACAGAAAATCTCATGAGCTCCGTTAGTATAAGAAAACAAACCACCACTTTAATGTACTGTAATGAACTCACTAATTATTTATATTTGTGTTAAACCTACTGTGTTCCAACTTCTCTATGGTTCACATCCCTCGATACTAGCCATAGATGCATCAAAGTAAGCAAACAACACACGAAAAACAGAATCTGTCAAAAACAGAACAGTCTGTAGCAATCTGTAGGTTTCGAATACTTATGTAACTCCAAAAATCCTGAGAAATTAGGACGTCCTTAATAATTTGTATGTTGATATACTGAAGTTGGAATTGGTATTTTATCGCTCACTTGTAAAAAATGAAAATTATTCTCGTGAGCGCAAACTTTCTGATTTTTTCAGCAAGATAAATAACAATCATCCAAGAAGATCCTAAAGGCTTTAATTGGCACAAACACTAATTAAAAACATATAAAACACAATCATAAAAGAGGATATATGATTTATTTATTACTAAATAGGAACAGAAATAAAATTGTGCTGCCTCCCAACAAGCGCTATCGCTTAACGCCCCTAGCTAGGCATAAAGACAAGAATAGATCTAGGTATTGTCATCTTTGGTAGGCAATTCTTCAATTGAACACTTATAACCCTTAGGAGGTTCTTTGTTTTTTCAAATGATCAAACTCCTAGGTAGGAAATCAGGAAATTCATTTGTAGCGAAAGGTTCCTTAATGATATCTAAAAAGTTGGGGTGAACACTTATTGATTTGAGATCTTCATTTTTCTAGAAGATTCACCCTTATTTTTAGGAACATAGATAAATTGGCAACTTTAGTAGGGGAGGATTTGAGGTGTTTTTAACGGCATAAAAAGCGGACCCTAAGTTGGTAATAATTTCTTCGAGTTTACCAATTCTAGTGGAATCTTGATCTATCTTTTCATTGACTATGGGTTCCTTCTCCTTAAGATTTTTTAGAGTAACTCCTACCTTAGATCCATATTGAGTAATTTTGTTGTGGATATTTTTATCCAATTTTTCAATTAACTCTACAGTGGCAATTTTATTTCAATAATATCAAGCCTTTGCATCACATGTTCCAAAGTTAAAATAGTTCCATTAACCAAAAGAGGTGGTGGGCCTAACAAATCTATCATAGCATTATAAGAATCACAAGTATGGCTTCCCAAGAAATTCCCTCCGGTGATGGTGTCAAGAACACATCTATACCAAGGAGTGATGCCTACATAAAAATTGTGAAGAAGAACGGAAGTAGATTGCTTTTTAATAGATCTATTCTGAGCATTGCAAATTCTATACCAAGCATCTTTTAGGTTTTCTCCCTCCCTTTGTTTAAAATTAAGAACTTCATTATCGGGAGTGTTAACAATGATAGAAGAACTAGCCATAAGGGAAAATAAACGATCTAACACACAAACACACAAGAGGCAAGCGAAACAAGACAAACGGAAAAAGGCGAATAAAACGACAAGGGTGAAGTGGGGGAGAGGAAAACGAGAGGCAAATGGCAAATAATGTAATGCGAGGGATAAGAGTTTGTGATGGGTACTTGGTATGTCTTGACTTGAGCGTAGGTTTCCCTGGGAACGGCGCCAGAAATCCTTCTTGCTACCTCTTGAGCATGCGTTGGTTTTCCCTTGAAGAGGAAAGGGTGATGCAGCAAAGTAGCGTAATTATTTCCCTCAGTTTTTGAGAACCAAGGTATCAATCCAGTAGGAGACTACACGCAAGTCGCCTAGTACCTGCACAAACAAACAAGAACCTCGCAACCAACATGATAAAGGGGTTGTCAATCCCTTCACGGTCACTTACGAAAGTGAGATCTGATAAAGATAATAAGATAAATATTTTTGGTATTTTTGTTGTATAGATTGAAAAGTAAAGATTGCAAAATAAAATAGATAGTAAACTAGAATTGTAGATCGGAAACTTATATGATGTAAAGTAGACCCGGGGGCCATAGGTTTCACTAGTGGCTTCTCTCAAGATAGCATATATTACGATGGGTGCACAAATTACCGTCGAGCAATTGATAGAAAAGCGCATAGTTATGAGCTAGGCATGATCATGAACATAGGCATCACGTCCGTGTCAAGTAGACCGAAAGGATTCTGCATCTACTATTATTACTCCACACATCGTCTGCTATCCAGCATGCATCTAGAGTATTAAGTTCATAAGAACAGAGTAACGCATTAGGCAATATGACATGATGTAGAGGGATAAACTCAAGCAATATGATATAAACCCCATCCTCTTATGCTCGATGGCAACAATACAATATGTGTCAGTTCCCTTTCTGTCACTGGGATCGAGCATCGCAAGATTGAACCCAAAGCTAAGCACTTCTCCCATTGCAAGAAAGATCAATCTAGTAGGCCAAACCAAACTGATAATTCGAAGAGACTTGCAAAGATATCAAATCATGCATATAAGAATTCAGAGAAGAATCAAATATTGTTCATAGATAATCTTGATCATAAACCCACAATTCATCGGATCTCGACAAACACACCACAAAAAGTATTACATCGAATAGATCTCCAACAACATCAAGGAGAACTTTGTATTGAGAACCAAAGAGAGAGAAGAAGCCATCTAGCTAATAACTATGGACCCGAAGGTGTCTGGTAAACTACTCACACATCATCGGAGTGGCTATGGTGTTGATGTAGAAGCCCTCCATGATCGAATTCCCCTCCGACAGATCACCGAAAAAGGTCCACATATGGGATCTCACGGGTACAGAAGGTTGCGGCGGAGGAAAAGTGGTTTCGTGGCTCCCCTAGATGTTTTCAGGGTATAAGAGTATATATAGGCGAAAGAAGTAGGTCGGTGGAGCTACGAGGGGGCCCATGAGGGTGGGGGGCGCGCCACCCTACCTCATGGCCGCCTCATTGCTTCCTTTACCTTCACTCCAAGTCCCCTGGATTGCGTTTGTTCGAAAAAAGATCCCCGCGAAGGTTTCGTTTCGTTTGGATTCCGTTTAATATTCCTTTTGTGTGAAACACTGAAATAGGCAAAAAAACAACAATTTGCACTGGGCCTTCGGTTAATAGGTTAGTCCCAAAAATAATATAAAAGTGCATAATAAAGCCAATTAAACATCCAAAACAGATAATATAATAGCATGGAACAATAAACAATTATAGATATGTTGGAGACGTATCACACTGCCACCACTGCCCTGCAGAACTTGTTCAACCACTCAATGGATGTGGACTCGGCCATGCATCCATAGTCTTCTAGTATATCACTGGGAGCTCCGTATGCAAGAATCCTCATTACTGTCGTGCACTTCTGGAGTGAGGTGAATCCAAGTGTGCCGGTGCAATCCTTCTTGCACTTGAAGTATCTGTCAAACTCCCGAATGGAATTCACAATTCTGAGGAAGAGCTTCTAGCTCATCCGATAACGACGCCGAAATACTTTCTCGCCGTGTAGTGGAGCGTCGGCGAAGTAGTCGGCGTAGAGCAAGCAATATCCCTCTTGTTGATGTCTTTGCTTGCTCTTACGGCGACCGGCGCCGACCCACCTCGCCGTTGCTTTGCATTGCTCACAAACAGGCCAGTCAGAGTGGCGAGGATCATGAGGTGCTCTTCATCCCGGGTGTCAGACTCAGCATCCTCCACCAGCAGCGCCATGAACGCCTCCTCATCATCGGAGTCCATCGCCCAGCAGGCAAATCGCCAAACACCTAGCAGACGTGGTAGGTGCGGAGCCGCTGGAACCCCCCTGCATGGCTGGAGTGCTGGAAAGCTCGCCCAAGAGCGGGATGGAGGCTGTCGTGGCAAAGCCCTCTCTTTCCGACAGGGCAATGGCCTTTCTACCGGTGAACCAGCGGCAGTGGACAGGTGGGCGGCGCCAGGATCAGCACAGCGGCGAAAGGGCAAGTGCCCTTCTACAACACGCGGGGGCAAATCTGGGCGCGGAAAATCGTTTTTCGCCTGACAGTGGTGGCCCATGCGTCCTTTTTCCTTCCGCCAGGGCCCCCAAGCCCCCCAGTGCGCTTGGTTCAGCCTGGGATCGCCGGGCCAAAAAATGGGTCGAACCGGCGGAATTCGGCGTCATGGGGGGCTACTAGGGCGTTATTCGGCGCCGATCGAATAAATCGCGTCCTAGGGGGCTGTTCGGGACGCGAGTGGATATGCTCTTAGTAGCGGCTAGACCGGATTGCAAGCAAATCAGTGGAGATTTGAATGGCAGAGCATGCACAACAAGGTCGCGCCTGGTTCACATTTATCTGCATTTCACATATTTGTCTTGGTTGAGCCTGTTTGAGCTAATGTAGACTAAAACAAACATCTGCACATAGTTTGTTTGCCTGCATTAGGCTTTGTACATGCGGGAAACAATTTCTACCATGTTGTTTGGTTGTCTATGTCACTGTTGTTACAGAAACAACACGTTGTTTGTTTACAAAAGACAAAAGGTGTGATCACCACTTCTCACTAGTGGTGACTCACCACACATTGAACATCGTCTTGTCCTAGCTAGGAAACAAATGGTAGTTTATCCTAATTATTAGCAAATGGCTATACAAGTTATTAAGAACCAATATGAATGAATAGGGGAAAGTTTAACGATGCTAACTAGGTGGAAGTCCATCCTCTTCTTCTTCTCCTTCTTCTTCTACTGCTATTGTGCTGCTTTTTCTCTTGTGTTGCTGCCTCAATATCATCTTCAGATACTTGTCTGACCTCTGTTATCCCACATTACCTGAGCTCACTCCAACCTTTTGTTCTTCCATGCTTTGTTGTCAAATGCCTCCACAGCATGACCGGAGCTGATCACATCATCATGTATCACATCTTCCTCCCGCAGGCACAACTTCATCAGAACCCCATTGTAGGATCCAATTGCGAATGATGCAACATGCAAGAACAAGCTTAACCTGGGCAGGCTAAGGGTGGAATAGCTTCTGATTCAAGATCTTAAACTTATTCTTTAGAGCTCCAAATGCCCTCTCAACTGTTACTCTAAGGGTGGAGTGTCTGAGATCGAACATTTCTTGAGGAGTCCTAGGATAGTTCCTACCAGCGAACTCCTTCAGATAGTACCTGGTTTTCCTGAAGGGTGGAAAAACACCTGGGCAACATGCATAGCCAGCATCTCCTAGGTAGAACTTGCCATCTGGTTGATGCCATCAGGTCTACACATGCTATCACTTAAAATGTTAGCATCATGTGTTGATCCTTCCCAGCAAGCCAGCACATATGTGAACTTCAGATCAAATTCAGCGGCAACAAGCACATTCTTGTGTAGTGCTTCCTCCCTTGTAACACCCAGGTGATTAGCTACGGTGAGCCCATGCTAATGATGCCATGTCATCTTGATTTGCTAAGCTTAATTGCCCCTTGTTAAAATCAAAGTCGAAGTCAAATTCAAATGCAAGTCAAATAATTTAAATTTTCAAAAGGTAAAATAAAAATGCAGGTTGGGTTGCAAATATTCACTAACTAATTGTCATGTAAGAATCAACATTTTTCAAAATTTTTGAATGCCCATAAGCTATTTAAAACTGATCCGGCAACATTTTATTAAACCATTTTAATTTAAATAAATATTTACACCATAAAAAATATTTTGAAAACTTGTGTGCTAGCTCAATATATAGCCTATTATATATGTACCCAATTTCATACTCAACAAAATTCATTTGATATAAGAAATTAAATGCAAAACAGAAGCTAATAAAAGAAAACATAAAAAAGAAATAAAAAAGAGAAAAGGCCCACTATGCACTTGGGCCGCAAGTACACAGTGCAGCCCAGCCTGCCCCCGGTTGTCTCCCTCCTCGCTATAGGGGCAGGGGGCCGTGGCGGGCATCCAGCCACTCCATGGCGCGTGTCGGCCATCCCCCGGTCCCCTTGGCGATTAAGGACACCCCCTCGCTCCCCTGAACCCTAACTCGTCTTTTCTCTCACCTCGCGCTGCTCTCCTCGACCCCGAGCTCGGCCTCACCACTGTCACCATGGACCTCGGTGCCCGCGTGCGCACCGAGCTCGCCGCCGGCTAGTCAGGATGTGCATTCGGTTTTTTCGGTTTGATTCGGTTCGGTTTATACGGTTTTTATACTTCAGTTTATACGGTTTTATACATAGATACGGTTCGGTTTCGGTAATAACCATTTAATTTCGGTTTGGTTTCGGTAATAACCAAAATAACCAAAGTTGACGCGAATTTGTAAACAAGAAATATTGTTTTGGTCACATGATTCGATTCATGTATGTATGTTAGATTTTTTGCGAAAACTGTGTACGTAGATTGGGTCATTAGATGCAATTTAGATAGCAGCAGATATGAGAGATTAGGTATGTTTCAGAGGTCCACATGATTTGGTCTTATCATTAGTTTAAATGCATGTAGATATGATTGATTACATGGAAGAAGCTAAAAAAGGAATGAGACAATCCTGTGCATCTAGCCATCCACAAGGACACGACCAAGGTGGGCAGGTCAATCCTCCCGAGTCCCGACAAAAGCAAGACGCTACCTTTTTTTGAGCGATCGGCTGCTTTTTTATTTTTGGGGGAAGCGATCGGCTGCCTGGGCTTGATACTTTGCAAGGACCACATGGACGAATCGGCCGTATGGGCTTGATACTTTGAGCCCAAAGCCTCAAACAAGCACCGCATGTGCGCCCTGGTTGTGGTTCGAGCTGCACCAATTTAGTACCACCTCGCCTATCAAGCAGCAGCGCGGTGAGCGGATGGCTATAAAACAAGGGGTGGCGCGGGCTTGTGTTCATATTGTCGCACACTAAAGCGGACTTCGGTTTTATCGGTTTAACCGCACGGTTTTCGGTTTCTAACCGAAAAAACCAAATGCTAAATGGTTTATAGAATTGAAAACTGAAACCTGAAAAAACCAAAATTTTGGTTTGGTTTGTTTTTTTTGGTTCGGTTTTTAGTTTGCGGTTCGGTTTTGCACACCCTGACTAGCTAGGACCTTGTCCTGGACCTCTGCCGTGCTCAGCTACATCACCCACAACGACCAGCTCGAGCTCAATGCCCCTGTATCGAGCAGATCGACCACGACTTCATCCTCAGTGCCCACCACACATAGTTGTGGATCTCCACCACCGGTGCCTTCCCGAACTCCCGAGCCTTTCTCGAGGACCGCTGTGAGGCCCCCATCCGATTTACCCTTCCCTCGTCGGATCCGTAGCCGAACCGTCGATGTGCACCATGGCTGCCCAGTGCTCCACCCCTCGTATTCACTGCACCAATTGCCACGCGCCCTCGCGCCTTGGGCCATGCCCCTTCTCGCCCTAGCCACGCCCATTGGCCTCTCCCGCCCTCGCGCACCACGGCCCCTAGTCGTGTCCGTTCCGTGCTCGTCGCAGCCACCGCCCCCCCCCCCCCCCCCCCCCCCGCAGCCGCCTCGCGCCCACGCAACTCCGCACGACCACGCCCACCACCCCGCCGCGCCCCCAGGTGCCCTTCATGACCGACACCTCCCTTGGCCATGCCCTAGCTCGCTCGTGTCCGCACCCTGGCTGCTCGCTGGCTGCGCTGCCTGTAGCCGTCCCTGCCGCCTGAGTCACTCCCCACCACTGCCGCTGCTGCTCTTCTCCTGCTGCTGCTGCCCTACTGCCGCCACCACCTCCTGCTGTTGTCGCCCGCTAATACGTCTCCATCGTATCTATTTTTCCTAATGCTTTTCCTCTTGTTTTGGACTCTAATTTGCATGATTTGAGTGAAACTAACACTGACTGACGTTGTTTTCAGCATAACTACCATGGTGTTATTTTTGTGTAGAAATAAAAGTTCTCGGATTGGAATGAAACTTTTTGGAGAATTTTTATACAATAAAGAAAAATATTGGAGCCAAGAACCACCAGAGGGGGGCCACTGGGTGAGCACAACCCACCAGGGCCCCCCTCAGGAGCGCCCAGGTGAGTTGTGCCCACCTGGTGGCCTCGCAGACCCTGAATCCAACTCCATAAATACCTATTTTTCCAGAAAAAACCAGGGAGGAAGAATTATCTCGTTTGGCGACACGGAGCCGCCGCCACCTCCTGTTCTTTATCGGGAGGCCAGATCTGGAGTCCGTTTATGGCTCCAGAGTGGGGGATCTTCGATCTTCATCATCACCAACCCTCCTTCATCGCCAATTCCATGATGCTCCCCACTGGGAGTGAGTAATTCCTTTGTAGGCTCGCTAGTTGGTGAGGGGTTGGATGAGATTCATCATGTAATCAAGTTAGTTTTGTTAGGGCTTAATCCCTAGTATCCACTATGTTTTGAGATCGATGTTGATATGACTTTGCCATGCTTAATGCTTGTCACTTTGGGCCCGGGTGCCATGATTTCAGATCTGAACCGTTTATGTTATCACCATTATATCTATGTTCTAGATCCGATCTTGCAAGTTATATTCACCTATTACGTGTTATGATCCGTAAACCCCGGAGTGGCAAATAGTCGGGATACTTTCCGGTGATTACCGTAGTTTGAGAAGTTAATGTATTCACTATGTGTTAGTGCTTTGTTCCGATTCTCTATTAAAAGGAGGCCTTAATAACCCTTAGTTTCCTTATGGACTCTGCTGCCACGAGAGGGTAGGACAAAAGATGTCATGCAAATTATTTCCATAAGCACGTATGACTATTTACGAAATACATGCCTACATTATATTTATGAACTGGAGCTAGTTTTGTATCGCCCTAGGTTATGACTGTTATATGATGAATATCATCCAACGAATCCACCGATCCAATGCCTAACAATTTCTCTTATATTGTTCTTGCTAAGTTACTACTGTTGCTGTTACTGTTACACCTGCTACAAAATCACGGCTACCACTGTTATCGTTACTTTGCTGCTGCTACTATTATCAAAACTATCATATTACTTTACTACTAATCACTTTGCCACTGATAATGAATCTGCAGGTGTGGTTGAATTGACAACTCGGCTGCTAATACTTGCAAATATTCTTTGGCTCCCCTTGTGCCGAATCAATAAATTTGGGTTGAATACTCTACCCTCAAAAACTGTTGCGATCCCCTATACGTGTGGGTTATTACCTGCCCTTGGCCTCGCCTCCTCCTGCGGCTGCTCGCCGACCATCGCCCACTGCTGGCCAAGACCTCCGTTGTCTGCTTCTGGCCTAGCCGCCAGCACCTCATGTGCCCGTGCATTCCCAACCCGGAAGGTCGGCTGGGCCACTGCCACATGGGCCCCAACCGGATTAGATTAGTGCTAATCTACTTGCCTAACCACTAATAGACAAGATAATCTCATGTATGAAATAAATCCCATCTTTTTACCCTTAATAGTAATGATACATACGTGTCATGTCCCTTTCTGTCACTAGGATTGAGCACCATAAGATCGGACCTATTACAAAGCACCTCCTCTCATGGCAAGATAAATCAATCTAGTTGGACAAACCAAACCAATAAACCAGAGAAGAAATATGAGGCTATAACAATCATGCATAAAAGAGTTCAAATAAACTGAAATAATATTCATGGATACATCTCATCATAAACTCACAGTTCATCGAATCCCAACAAACACATCGCAAAAAATCATTACATCGAAGAGATCTCCAAGAACACTAAGGAGAACATTGTGTTGAAGATCAAATGGAGAGAATAAGCCATCTAGCTACTAACTATGGAACCATAGGTCTGTGATAAACTACTCGTGCATCATCGGAGGGCAGCAAGGATGATGTAGAGCCCCCTACATGATCGAATCCCCCTCCAGCAGAGTGCCAGAAAAGTCCTCTAGTTGGATCTCGTGGTTCTGGAACTTGCAGAAGCAAAAAAAAGTATTCCGTGGACTCCTCTGTTTGTTTCACGATTTTATAGAATTTATAGAGGCAGAGTTAGGTCGAACGAAGCCACATGGGCCCCACCACCCACCAGGGTGTGCCTACCCCTGGGCATGCCCTAGTGCCTTGTTGGCCCATGGTACATCATTTGGTCTTCTCCCGAAGATTCTAGTGTCTCTTTTGTCTAGAAAAAATCTCCAAAAAGTTTCGTGGCATTTGGAGTTCGTTTGGTACTCATATTCTGCAAACCAAAAACAAGCAAAAAACAACAACTGGAACTGGGCACTAATGAAGGAAATATGCCCTAGAGGCAATAATAAAGTTATTATTTATTTCCTTACATCATGATAAATGTTTATTATTCATGCTAGAATTGTATTAACCGGAAACATAATACATGTGTGAATACATAGACCAACAGAGTGTCACTAGTATGCCTCTACTTGACTAGCTCGTTAATCAAAGATGGTTATGTTTCCTAACCATGAACAAGGGGTTGTTATTTGATTAACGAGGTCACATCATTAGTAGAATGATCTGATTGACATGACCCATTCCATTAGCTTAGCACCCGATCGTTTAGTATGTTGCTATTGCTTTCTTCATGACTTATACATGTTCCTATAACTATGAGATTATGCAACTCCCGTTTACCGGAGGAACACTTTGGGTACTACCAAACGTCACAACGTAACTGGGTGATTATAAAGGAGTACTACAGGTGTCTCCAATGGTAGATGTTGGGTTGGCGTATTTCGAGATTAGGGTTTGTCACTCCGATTGTTGGAGAGGTATCTCTGGGCCCTCTCGGTAATGCACATCACATAAGCCTTGCAAGCACTGCAACTAATAAGTTAGTTGTGAGATGATGTATTACGGAACGAGTAAAGAGACTTGCCGGTAACGAGATTGACCTAGGTATTGGATACCGACGATCGAATCTCGGGCAAGTAACATACCGATGACAAAGGGAACAACATATGTTGTTATGCGGTCTGACTGATAAAGATCTTCATAGAATATGTAGGAGCCAATATGGGCATCCAGGTCCCGCTATTGGTTATTGACCGGAGACGTGTCTCCGTCATGTCTACATTGTTCTCGAACCGTAGGGTCCGCACGCTTAACGTTACGATGACAGTTATTATGAGTTTATGCATTTTGATGTACCGAAGGTTGTTCGGAGTCCCGGATGAGATCACGGACATGACGAGGAGTCTCGAAATGGTCGAGACGTAAAGATTGATATATTGGAAGCCTATGTTTGGGCACCGGAAGTGTTCCGGGTGAAATCGGGATTTTACCGGATTACCGGGAGGGTTACCGGAACCCCCCGGGAGGCAAATGGGCCTATTGGGCCTTAGTGGAAAAGAGAGAAGGGGCAGCCCACAAGCTAGCCGGCCGAACCCCCCTTCCCTAGTCCTATTAGGACTAGGAGAAGGGGCCGGCCCCCCTCTCTTCTCTTTCTCCCGAAGAGTCCTACTAGGAATAGGATTTGGGGGAAGGAGTCCTACTCCCGGTAGGAGTGGGACTCCTCCCTGCGCCTCCCTCCTAGCCGGCCGACCCCCTTGCTCCTGGCCTTTATATACGGGGGCAGGGGGCACCCCATAGACACACAACTTGATCCTTGAGATCGTTCCTTAGCCGTGTGCGGTGCCCCCTGCCACCAAATTCCACCTCGATCGTACCGTTGTAGTGCTTAGGCGAAGCCCTGCGTCGGTAGTACATCAAGATCGTCATCACGCCGTCGTGCTGACGGAACTCTTCCTCGACGCTTTGCTGGATCGGAGCCCGAGGAACGTCATCGAGCAGAACGTGTGCTAAGAACTCGGAGGTGCCGGAGTAACGGTGCTTGGATCGGTCGGATCGGGAAGAAGACGTACGACTACTTCCTCTATGTTGTGTGATCGCTTCCGCAGTCGGTCTGCATTGGTACGTAGACAACACTCTCCCCTCTCGTTGCTGTGCATCACCATGATCTTGCGTGTGCGTAGGAAAATTTTGAAATTACTGCGTTCCCGAACAGTGGCATCCGAGCCTAGGTTTTATGGTTTGATGTTATATGCACGAGTAGAACACTAGTGAGTTGTGGGCGATACAAGTCATACTGCCTACCAGCATGTCATACTTTGGTTCGGCGGTATTGTTGGTTGAGACGATCCGGACCAACTTTACGCGTACTCTTACGCGAGACCGGTTCCCTCGACGTGCTTTGCACATAGATGGCTTGCGGAAGACTGTCTCTCCAACTTTAGTTGAACCAAGTGTGACTACGCCCGGTCCTTGAGAATGTTAAAACGGAGTCTATTTGACGAACTATCGTTGTGGTTTTGATGCGTAGGTGAGATGAGTTCTTACTTAAGCCCGTAGCAGCCACGTAAAACTTGCAACAACAAAGTAGAGGACGTCTAACTTGTTTTTGCAGGGTATGTTGTGATGTGATATGGTCAAGGCATGATACTGATTTTATTGTATGAGATGATCATGTTTTGTAACTAAGTTATCGGCAACTGGCAGGAGCCATATGGTTGTCGCTTTATTGTATGCAATGCAATCGCGATGTAATGCTTTACTAGATTACTAAACGGTAGTAATAGTCGTGGAAGCATAAGATTGGCGAGACGACAACGATGCTACGATGGAGATCAAGGTGTCGCGCCGGTGATGATGGTGATCATGACGGTGCTTCGGAGATGGAGATCACAAGCACAAGATGATGATGGCCATATCATATCACTTATATTGATTGCATGTGATGTTTATCCTTTTATGCATCTTATCTTGCTTTGATTGACGGTAGCATTATAAGATGATCTCTCACTAAATTATCAAGAAGTGTTCTCCCTGAGTATGCACCGTTGCCAAAGTTCGTCGTGCCCAGACACCACGTGATGATCAGGTGTGATAAGCTCTACGTCCATCTACAACGGGTGCAAGCCAGTTTTGCACACGCAGAATACTCAGGTTATACTTGACGAGCCTAGCATATGCAGATATGGCCTCGGAACACAGAGACCGAAAGGTCGAGCGTGAATCATATAGTAGATATGATCAACATGACGATGTTCACCATTGAAAACTACACCATCTCACGTGATGATCGGTTATGGTTTAGTTGATTTGGATCACGTGATCACTTAGAGGATTAGAGGGATGTCTATCTAAGTGGGAGTTCCTAAGTAATTTGATTAACTGAACTTAAACTTATCATGAACTTAGTACCTGATAGTATCTTGCTTGTTTATGTTGCTTGTAGATAGATGGCTCGTGCTATTGTTCCGTTGAATTTTAATGCGTTCCTTGAGAAAGCAAAGTTGAAAGATGATGGTAGCAATTACACGGACTGGGTCCGTAACCTGAGGATTATCCTCATTGCTGCACAGAAGAATTACGTCCTGGAAGCACCGCTGGGTGACAGGCCTGCTGCTGGAGCAACGCCAGATGTTATGAACGTCTGGCAGAGCAAAGCTGATGACTACTCGATAGTTCAGTGTGCCATGCTTTACGGCTTAGAATCGGGACTTCAACGACGTTTTGAACGTCATGGAGCATATGAGATGTTCCAGGAGTTGAAGTTAATATTTCAAGCAAATGCCCGAATTGAGAGATATGAAGTCTCCAATAAGTTCTATAGCTGTAAGATGGAGGAGAACAGTTCTGTCAGTGAGCATATACTCAAAATGTCTGGGTATAATAATCACTTGATTCAGATGGGAGTTAATCTTCCAGATGACTGCGTCATTGACAGAATTCTCCAATCACTGCCACCAAGCTACAAGAGCTTCGTGATGAACTATAATATGCAAGGGATGAACAAGACTATTCCCGAGCTCTTCGCAATGCTGAAAGCTGCGGAGGTAGAAATCAAGAAGGAGCATCAAGTGTTGATGGTTAACAAAACCACTAGTTTCAAGAAAAAGGGCAAAGGGAAGAAGAAGGGAAACTTCAAGAAGAACAGCAAGCAAGTTGCTGCTCAGGAGAAGAAACCCAAGTCTGGACCTAAGCCTAAAACTGAGTGCTTCTACTTCAAGCAGACTGGTCACTGGAAGCGGAACTGCCCCAAGTATTTGGCGGATAAGAAGGATGGCAAAGTGAGCAAAGGTATATGTGATATACATGTTATTGATGTGTACCTTACTAGAGCTCGCAGTAGCACCTGGGTATTTGATACTGGTTCTGTTGCTAATATTTGCAACTCGAAACAGGGACTACGGAATAAGCGGACACTAGCAAAGGACGAGGTGACGATGCGCGTGGGAAACGGTTCCAAAGTCGATGTGATCGCGGTCGGCACGCTACCTCTACATCTGCCTTCGGGATTAATATTAGACCTAAATAATTGTTATTTGGTGCTAGCGTTGAGCATGAACATTATATCTGGATCTTGTTTAATGTGAGACGGTTATTCATCTAAATCAGAGAATAATGGTTGTTCTATTTATATGAATAATATCTTTTATGGTCATGCACCTTTGAAGAGTGGTCTATTCTTGTTGAATCTCGAAGATAGTGATACACATATTCATAATGTAGAAGCCAAAAGATGCAAAGTTAATAATGATAGTGCAACTTATTTGTGGCACTGCCGTTTAGGTCATATCGGTGTAAAGCGCATGAAGAAACTCCATACTGATGGGCTTTTGGAATCACTTGATTATGAATCACTTGGTACTTGCGAACCGTGCCTCATAGGCAAGATGACTAAAACACCGTTCTCCGGTACTATGGAGAGAGCAACAGATTTGTTGGAAATCATACATACCGATGTATGTGGTCTGATGAATATTGAGGCTCGCGGCGGATATCGTTATTTTCTCACCTTCACAGATGATTTAAGCAGATATGGGTATATCTACTTAATGAAACATAAGTCTGAAACATTTGAAAAGTTCAAGGAATTTCAGAGTGAAGTTGAAAATCATCGTAACAAGAAAATAAAATTTCTACGATCTGATCGTGGAGGAGAATATTTGAGTTACGAGTTTGGTATACATTTGAAAAATTGTGGAATAGTTTCGCAACTCACACCACCCGGAACACCACAGCGTAATGGTGTGTCCGAACGTCGTAATCGTACTTTACTAGATATGGTGCGATCTATGATGTCTCTTACTGATTTACCGCTATCGTTTTGGGGTTATGCTTTAGAGACGGCCGCATTCACGTTAAATAGGGCACCATCAAAATCCGTTGAGACGACGCCTCATGAACTATGGTTTGGCAAGAAACCAAAGTTGTCGTTTTTTAAAGTTTGGGGCTGCGATGCTTATGTGAAAAAGCTTCAACCTGATAAGCTCGAACCCAAAGCGGAGAAATGTGTCTTCATAGGATACCCAAAGGAAACTGTTGGGTATACCTTCTATCACAGATCCGAAGGCAAGACATTCGTTGCTAAGAATGGATCATTTCTAGAGAAGGAGTTTCTCTCGAAAGAAGTGAGTGGGAGGAAAGTAGAACTTGACGAGGTAACTGTACCTGCTCCCTTATTGGAAAATAGTACATCACAGAAAACTGTTTCTGCGACACCTATGCCAATCAGTGAGGAAGCTAATGATGATGATCACGAAGCTTCAGATCAAGATACTACTGAACCACGTAGATCAACCAGAGTGAGATCCGCACCAGAGTGGTACGGTAATCCAGTTCTGGAAGTCATGATGCTAGATCATGATGAACCTACGAACTATGAAGAAGCGATGGTGAGCCCAGATTCCGCAAAGTGGCTTGAGGCCATGAAATCTGAGATGGGATCCATGTATGAAAACAAAGTATGGACTTTGGTTGACTTGCCCGATGATCGGCAAGCAATTGAGAATAAATGGATCTTCAAGAAAAAGACTGACGCTGACGGTAATGTTACTGTCTATAAAGCTCGACTTGTCGCGAAAGGTTTTCGGCAAGTTCAAGGATTTGACTATGATGAGACCTTCTCACCCGTAGCGATGCTTAAGTCCGTCAGAATTATGTTAGCAATTGTCGCATTTTATGATTATGAAATATGGCAAATGGATGTCAAAACTGCATTCCTGAATGGATTTCTGGAAGAAGAGTTGTATATGGTACAACCAGAAGGTTTTGTCGATCCAAAAGGAGCTAACAAAGTATGCAAACTCCAGCGATCCATTTATGGACTGGTGCAAGCATCTCGGAGTTGGAATAAACGCTTTGATGGTGTGATCAAAGCATTTGGCTTTATACAGACTTTTGGAGAAGCCTGTATTTACAAGAAAGTGAGTGGGAGCTCTGTAGCATTTCTGATATTATATGTGGATGACATATTGCTAATTGGAAATGATATAGAATTTCTGGATAGCATAAAGGGATACTTGAATAAAAAAATTTCGATGAAAGACCTCGGGGAAGCTGCATACATATTAGGCATAAAGATCTATAGAGATAGATCAAAACGCTTAATTGGACTTTCACAATGCACATACCTTGACAAAATTTTGAAGAAGTTCAAGATGGATCAAGCAAAGAAAGGATTCTTGCCTGTGCTACAAGGTGTGAAGTTGAGTAAGACTCAATGCCCGACCACTGCAGAAGATAGAGAGAAAATGAAAGATGTTCCCTATGCTTTAGCCATAGGCTCTATCATGTATGCAATGCTGTGTACCAGACCTGATGTGTGCCTTGCTATAAGTTTAGCAGGGAGGTACCAAAGTAATCCTGGAATGGATCACTGGACAGCGGTCAAGAACATCCTGAAATACCTGAAAAGGACTAAGGATATGTTTCTCGTATATGGAGGTGACAAAGAGCTCACCGTAAGAGGTTACGTTGATGCAAGCTTTGACACTGATCCGGACGATTCTAAATCGCAAACCGGATACGTGTTCACTTTAAACGGTGGAGCTGTCAGTTGGTGCAGTTCTAAACAAAGCGTCGTAGCGGGATCTACATGTGAAGCAGAGTACATAGCTGCTTCGGAAGCAGCAAACGAAGGAGTCTGGATGAAGGAGTTCATATCCGATCTAGGTGTCATACCTAGTGCATCGGGTCCAATGAAAATCTTCTGTGACAATACTGGTGCAATTGCCTTGGCAAAGGAATCCAGATTTCACAAAAGAACCAAACACATCAAGAGACGCTTCAACTCCATCCGGGATTTAGTCCAGGTGGGAGACATAGAGATTTGCAAGATACATACGGATCTGAATGTTGCAGACCCTTGACTAAGCCTCTTCCACGAGCAAAACATGATCAGCACCAAGGCTCCATGGGTGTTAGAATCATTACAGTGTAATCTAGATTATTGACTCTAGTGCAAGTGGGAGACTGAAGGAAATATGCCCTAGAGGCAATAATAAAGTTATTATTTATTTCCTTACATCATGATAAATGTTTATTATTCATGCTAGAATTGTATTAACCGGAAACATAATACATGTGTGAATACATAGACCAACAGAGTGTCACTAGTATGCCTCTACTTGACTAGCTCGTTAATCAAAGATGGTTATGTTTCCTAACCATGAACAAGGGGTTGTTATTTGATTAACGAGGTCACATCATTAGTAGAATGATCTGATTAACATGACCCATTCCATTAGCTTAGCACCCGATCGTTTAGTATGTTGCTATTGCTTTCTTCATGACTTATACATGTTCCTATAACTATGAGATTATGCAACTCCCGTTTACCGGAGGAACACTTTGGGTACTACCAAACGTCACAACGTAACTGGGTGATTATAAAGGAGTACTACAGGTGTCTCCAATGGTAGATGTTGGGTTGGCGTATTTCGAGATTAGGGTTTGTCACTCCGATTGTCGGAGAGGTATCTCTGGGCCCTCTCGGTAATGCACATCACATAAGCCTTGCAAGCACTGCAACTAATAAGTTAGTTGTGAGATGATGTATTACGGAACGAGTAAAGAGACTTGCCGGTAACGAGATTGAACTAGGTATTGGATACCGCGATCGAATCTCGGGCAAGTAACATACCGATGACAAAGGGAACAACGTATGTTGTTATGCGGTCTGACCGATAAAGATCTTCGTAGAATATGTAGGAGCCAATATGGGCATCCAGGTCCCGCTATTGGTTATTGACCGGAGACGTGTCTCGGTCATGTCTACATTGTTCTCGAACCGTAGGGTCCGCACGCTTAACGTTACGATGACAGTTATTATGAGTTTATGCATTTTGATGTACCGAAGGTTGTTCGGAGTCCCGGATGAGATCACGGACATGACGAGGAGTCTCGAAATGGTCGAGACGTAAAGATTGATATATTGGAAGCCTATGTTTGGGCACCGGAAGTGTTCCGGGTGAAATCGGGATTTTACCGGATTACCGGGAGGGTTACCGGAACCCCCCGGGAGGCAAATGGGCCTATTGGGCCTTAGTGGAAAAGAGAGAAGGGGCAGCCCACAAGCTAGCCGGCCGAACCCCCCTTCCCTAGTCCTATTAGGACTAGGAGAAGGGGCCGGCCCCCCTCTCTTCTCTTTCTCCCGAAGAGTCCTACTAGGAATAGGATTTGGGGGAAGGAGTCCTACTCCCGGTAGGAGTGGGACTCCTCCCTGCGCCTCCCTCCTAGCCGGCCGACCCCCTTGCCCCTGGCCTTTATATACGGGGGCAGGGTGCACCCCGTAGACACATAACTTGATCCTTGAGATCGTTCCTTAGCCGTGTGCGGTGCCCCCTGCCACCAAATTCCACCTCGATCGTACCGTTGTAGTGCTTAGGCGAAGCCCTGCGTCGGTAGTACATCAAGATCGTCATCACGCCGTCGTGCTGACGGAACTCTTCCTCGACGCTTTGCTGGATCGGAGCCTGAGGAACGTCATCGAGCTGAACGTGTGCTAAGAACTCGGAGGTGCCGGAGTAACGGTGCTTGGATCGGTCGGATCGGGAAGAAGATGTACGACTACTTCCTCTATGTTGTGTGATCGCTTCCGCAGTCGGTCTGCGTTGGTACGTAGACAACACTCTCCCCTCTCGTTGCTGTGCATCACCATGATCTTGCGTGTGCGTAGGAAATTTTTTGAAATTACTGCGTTCCCCAACAACTAAGTTAAAAGGTTAGTCACAAAAATGATATATAATTGCTTGAAAGTGTATATAAAACATTCAAGATTGATAATATAATAGCATGGAACAATTAAAAATTATAGATACGTTGGAGATGTATCAGTTCTCTAGAGCACTTTGCTTTATATAAGAGAACTTTCAGGCTTGTCCTTTGCTATAAAAAGGATTGGGCCACCTTGATGCACCCTTGCTACTATTGTTACTTGTTATGAATTATCTTGCTACAAAACTATCTATAATTATTACTTACAACAATTACAAAGAATACCTTACTGAAAATCGCTTGCCATCTCCTTCTACTCCTCGCTGGGTTCGACACTCTTACTTATCGAAAGGACTATGGTTGACCCCCTATACTTGTGGGCCATCAATGGACATAGATTTTTTTCCAGAAGGGAGGATAAGAAAGAGGAGAGGTACAAGCTCATGTTGGATGCACAAAAAGAGAGGATGGGCTGGGACGAGGAGAGGCTAAACCACAAGTTGGAACTTGGGAGGGAGAAGACAGTTGGAGAAGACAGAGGCGTGCATGGGAGCTCGAGAAGGCCCTGACTTTTGGATTAATGGGATTGAGAAGGACATATAATGTTGATGTACCCAAGCGTCTTGGATGCGGAAGGCAAGAAGTGGGTTGATGGGGAGGGAGGAGATTAGCATACATAGAGAGTATGAGGCGACGGAAGCGACACAGATGACGGCAGAGCACATGGGACGAATTGTGTCTTGCGACTGATTCATCACGTTGTCTAACCTTAGTATGGATGATGAGTTCACTTTTTCATGTGTAGTTTGTAGAACTGTGAATAATTTGTGCTATATGACCAATGTGCATGTATTTAAGGGTTTAGATATTAGGGGTGTGGTTGTCCACCAGAAAATATGAGGGGTCATTTGACGTTGTCCATGGTCGTGGTCTGTAACGCCCCGAGAACGATGTGCCAGGTGCCTTCCAGGGTTTCCGGGTTTCATTGTGTGTTTTGTTTCGTCTGTTGCATTCATCTTTGCATCGTGTGCATTGCATCATGTCATCATGCCATCATGTCATTTTTTTTTCTGAACTCAACTAAATAAATTGCATAGATCTTTGATCTATTTAAGCCGAGGGAATTCACATGGTGATTCTCTTTATAACATATCCTCCCGATATTAGGGAGCTATATTAAATATTCCTTTATTTCGGAATTCACCTCAACACACTTCCAAAAATAATTCCCCATGCCTTTGTCCCATGCATCATCTCCTTCTCTTTTCCTTCTAGTTCTTTCTTCTGCAAGTGCCACTTTCCCCTTCTCTATTAATGTTCATTCTTTTCCTATAAATTCTCGACCATGCCTTCAACCTCTCTGTCAAATTTCAGACCCCTTTGGAGTTGTTTTGGTTAGGTTCAAAAATGCCTCAAGTTTGAATCATATTTAAACTTGTTTTATTTTTCTACCTCTAAAAAATTGTCCAAACCAATTTTATCAATTAGGGCATAGTTCCAGGAGATTGAGGATATTTTTATATCTGAAAAGCTCCTCTTCTAGCCCCCTGGCCTTTTTCTTTTATTGTAACTGTTTATTTCAAATAAACAGAAAGTAAATGAAAAGGGAAAGGCTTTCCGGGCTGGCCTCCTAGCGCAGCAGCTGCCGCGGCCCAGCAGCGCGTCCCCAGCCCGCTCACCATCCCCGCAAGCCACTGGTCCGGGCCGGCCCACCTAACCCCAGAAGCCCAGCCAGCATCCAGCAAGGACTCAACCCTAGCCCAACCCCTGCTCGATACCTCCTCCTCCTAGTTCCCACACGCGCCACCATCCCTCTCCCCTCGACCTGATCCCCTCGTTCTCTTCCTCCCCCTCGTCTCTCTCCCTCACCTTCTCCTCCACCGAGCTAACCAGAGGCCCCCTTGAGCGCCTCCTTGCCTGCAGCCACCAGGACGCCATGGATGCACCAGCTCGACTCGATCCCGGCAACCTCGACCCTGCGCTGCCTATCGCCTCTGCTCCAGTCGTATTCGCGTCTCCAGGCCGTCGTCACGCACTTTACCTCCTCTGCCCCGAGCTCCAAGCGCCGCCCCATGACACCCGAGCCCCCCTGCTCTGGTGAAGCCTAGCTCCGCCGCCAACGAAGGTCTACCATAGCCTCGCCTCTCCTTCACGCCGCCCTGCACCCTCGCGCCCCAAGCTCTGCACGCTGCCCCGCCTCCAAGTTCGTCGCCACCGACAGCAGCAGCAACTGCCGCACCCTCTCGTCGCCGAGACCCGTCGTCCCCGCGCTCTAGTCGTCTTGCCGGACAGGGAGAAGTTGCCTCGTCTCTGGCCAAACACAAGTCATTCCCGACCTCCTCTCGCCAGATCCAGCAGCGCCATTGCCTCACCTCTGCTTTGTGGTCGCGTTGACCTGAGGCCGTCCTCCCCAACGCCCTTGCTACTGCTAGACCATCTTCATGCCATCACGGAGTACCGTGGCCTCTGCCGAGACCCTTGGACTCGTCAAGAACGCCAAGTACCAGGACGTTGAGGACCGGCCACGTTCATCTACGTGCGTGTACGACTACATATCCGTGATGCGTCTAGTACCTCTACGGGAGACCCAAACGTCTACAAACTGTGCACGACGCCCGAAGCCCTTGGATCCATCAAGTTCGACTACCTTCGTGTGTATGACTACCGTCGCCTCGAAGACGTTGGAGTCATCAAGTACCTCTCCGAACGAACGTGAACGACTACCGTCGCAAGAACGGGACCGGAAAGTCCGAAGACCCCAAGTACCAGGACACCGATGACATGAACATCTATGGAATGTGTACGACTGCGCGATGTGAAGCCAAGTTCGATGACGACCGTGTACCACTACCGCTCCTCGAACATGAACGACTACTTCCTCTACGCCGACTCGATACACTTCGAAAACGCACGCTTCAAAGGTATAACATCGAGACGACCGTCGTGGACGTATGCTTGCGATGTTTGAGATGCTCGTGTTTGCGCCGTGTCCAAATTGTCACTCGTTTCCTTCTCGCCAACTCGTGGGACACCCGGAATCCGGGAGCGCCCCACCATCTTTTGCATGCATCCGCACACTCCTCCTTTGCATCGATATCTCAATCAAGTACCGGAACCGGAATGTTGCCATGGCATCATTACCGTTTCGACGTCGTGGCACCCCTTTCTTTCTACCACGATGACAAATGATTCATATTGCTCTTGTCAACTTTTAATAAAATTGCATAAACTTGTTCATGTCATCTGCATCATGATAACAACAATTAATTTTTTTAAATTGTTGTTGCATTAAATTACTAAGGCATAAGGGGATTTACCGGATTTGTTATTTGTTATGTCCGGCCCCATTTAAATTGTTTAGATGATATAGTTTTGTTATGCTTCACCTCTTGCCATGTTTAAACAACATTTAATATTGTTGAGTACCTAACGAGAGAGAACTAAATAAGTCATGTGGTGTTTTGTCAATATGCAACGGAGTTGCATGTTGAGCTCCACTTAATTTGTAGGATTGTTTGTGCATTTTGCGATGCCATGCTTCATTAAACCGGACATGCATCATACTTGGTTGTGCATCATGTCATGTTTATTGTGGTGGATGTTTTACTATGTTGTGTGCTTCTTTCCGGTGTTTGCTTCTTCGGGTTGGTTCCGATAACGTCGCGTTGTGAGGACCCGTTCGTCTGCGTTCCGTTTGTCTTCTTCATGGACTCGTTCTTGTTCCTTGCGGGATTTCAGGCAAGATGATCATACCCCCAAAATCACTTCTATCTTTGCTTGCTAGTTGCTCGCTCTTTTGCTATGCCTATGCTGCGATACCTACCACTTTCTTATCATGCCTCCCATATTGTTCAACCAAGCCTCTAACCCACCTTGTCCTAGCAAACCGTTGTTTGGCTATGTTACCGCTTTGCTCAGCCCCTCTTATAGCGTTGTTAGTTGCAGGTGAAGCTTGAAGTTTGTTCCTTGTTGGAACATGGAGATGTTGTTCCTTGTTGGAACATGTTACTTGTTGGGATATCACAATATATCTTATTTTATTAATGCATCTATATACTTGGTAAAGGGTGGAAGGCTCGGCCTTATGCCTGGTGTTTTGTTCCACTCTCACCGCCCTAGTTTCCTTCATATCAGTGTTATGTTCCCGGATTTTGCGTTCCTCATGCGTTTGGGTTATAATGGGAACCCCTTGACAGTTCGCTTTGAATAAAACTCCTCCAGCAAGGCCCAACCTTGGTTTTACCATTCGCCTCCTAGCCTTTTCCCTTGGGAGTCGCGCATCCCGAGGGTCATCTTATTTTTAACCCCCCCGGGCCAGTGCTTGTCTAAGTGTTGGTCCAAACTAGAGCCACTTGCGGCGCCACCTCGGGGAAACTTGAGGGCAGGTTTTAGCTATACGTAGTGTTCATCCGGTGTTTCCCTGAGAACGAGATATGTGCAGCTCCTATCAGGATGTCGGCGCATCGGGCGGTCTTGTTGGACTTGTTTTACCATTGTCGAGGATGTCTTGGAGTACTAGGATACCGAGTCTGATCGAAATGTCTCGGGAGGAGGTCTATTCCTTCGTTGACCGTGAGAGCTTGTCATTGGCTAAGTTGTGACACCCTTGCAGGGATTTGAACTTTCAAAAGCCGTGCCCGCGGTTATGGGCAGATGGGAATTTGTTAATGTCCGGTTGTAGATAACTTGAACCTTAACTTAATTAAAATGAATCAACAGCGTGTGTTACCGTGATGGTCTCTTTCCGGCGGAGTCTGGGAAGTGAACACGGTGTTGGAGTTATGCTTGACGTAGGTTGTTTTAGGATCACTTCTTGATCATACTTTCTCGACCGTGCTTTGCCTTCTCTTCTCGCTCTCTTTTGCGTATGTTTAGCCACCATATATGCTAGTCGCTTGCTGCGGCTCCACCTCCTACCTTTACCTTACCCTTAAGCTTAAATAGTCCTGATCGCGAGGGTGCGAGATTGCTGAGTCCCCGTGACTCACAGATACTTCCAAACGCAGCTTGCAGGTGGCGATGAGTCCGTGCAAATGACGCAACCAAGCTCAGGAGGAGCTCGATGAAGATCTTGTCCTTTGTGTTGTTTCGTTCTAGTTGATCAGTAGTGGAGCCCAGTTGGGGTCGATCGGGGACCTTGTCGCATTTGGGGTTCTTCTTTTATTTTGGTTCCGTAGTCGGACCTTGATTGTATTTGGTTGATGTAATGCTTTATTCATGTAATTGTGTGAAGTGGCAATTGTAATCCAACTATGTGTCTCTTTTCCCTTATGTATTACATGGGTTGTGTGAAGATTACCTCACTTGCGACATTGCTTTCAATGCAGTTATGCCTCTAAGTCGTGCTTCGACACGTGGGAGATATAGCCGCATTGAGGGCGTTACAAGTTGGTATCAGAGCCTTCCCCGACCTTAGGATCCCCCACTGCTTGATCGCTATTAGCAGCCGTTGTTGAGTCTAAAAAAATGTTTTGAGTCATTCAGGAATTATATATCGGAGAGTTTAGGAATTCTTTTTACTTCCCAGTCTCCTCATCGCTCTGGTAAGGCATCCTGACGTAGAGTTTTGACTCTTCTCTTCTCAAATTTCACTAAATTTCTTTTAGGATCACGCGGGTATCTTGGAATCATTTCGATGGTTTTATGACGAGAACATTGTCTTGGTGCCTCCTGTCAGGGGTTTTGTGGAAGTGTCCCGGGGAGTTGAGCTCTGAGGTGTTGTCGTCATAATTTTATCATTGCAGTTCTGGAATACCTGAGTTTAGTACGCTGACATCGAAAATCTCTTTTATGCAGTTCGTTGGTGAGATAACCTCGACGCCACCCAGTACTGGCGCGGGAGTTCGGGAGTATTGCCATAACTCGTATAACGGATGCTTTTCGAAGGTTGAGGTAGATGATTTCCGAAGGTTTCTTGGTTATGTGTTGAAGGATGGATACAACTGGATGTAGGATTTGCTAGTTTTGGGTGAGATATTATGCTTCCCCTGTATCCCCAACATCTGATTGCATAACCAAAAAATTTCAGGAGTTTATAAGTGGGAATTCAAGTAGCTCTTAGGATATCTTTCCGACAGATGTATGATATGAAATTGGGGTTCGACGTCTAGTGGTCCGCCTATTCATGGTTGGTTTTACAGTGGTCTCGTTGTGTCTTAAAGAGTCCTTGGCTATGCCGACTCGGGGACGCTTCGTATGTCATGTGCACTGCCTTGTACATGATGGTGTTGTACGATTGAGCCCGTGTAGGCCCCACCACGAAAACTTCGGACGAAATCTCTATCATATGTTTGCTCTGGCTTATTCTACAAGCCAACCCTTGTTTTGTTTTAAGTTGTGGTATTCGAGTTGCTTCGAAGTTAAATGTTGATTCCATACCTTCCCCAAATGGTGTTCTAATACTCCGATGTGAATACCAATCCTTCATGATAATCGAGATTGTCATGCCAATTTCGTTTCAACTGGTGTGCTTCTCTTCAAGTGGATCCGATCATTTCAACTTCCGCAAGATCAATTATCAGTTTCTTCTCAATGTTGTTTGTTTCATCAGTTCCCAAGTTGTCTTTGTTTTCCCGCCCACCCACCCTTTTTCTTCAAGGAATCCGATGTCTTAATCAAGTATCCTTTATTCTTGTGAATTCTCTCCATTCTTTTCTATCAATATTCTTATCCGGTGATTCTCATGAAGATGCTCTTCTAGTTCGCCATCCCTCACTCATTTTTCTTCTCCGGTGGTTTCAATTCAAGCTTTGCCAATTATATCCTTTCCTCGTTGCAAATACATTCTCATGCCGGTGCACCTCATATTCATTCACTTCTTGCTATTTAATTGTTCCAGAGTGCTGAAGATATCTCGAAGATTCATGTATCCACTCTTCTTTCATTCAAGCTATTTGAGGATGTTATATCATTCAAGCCTTTTTATTCAACCGGTGCATTCTCTTTTTCAAGTAATCATTTCTACGGTGTTTCTTTTGAGTGGGCCCTAACCCACAGGGTTTTTTTCCAGGATCTTACCTGACTCTCCTTATTCTCCAGGAGTTATTCTCAAATCCATTTCGAAGTTTGACGTAAGAATAAGTTATCATCAGTCTAATGCTTTTCTCCAAGATCGTTCAAATTATTTTCATCGTTGGCTCAACTTTTCCATTATTCATTCCGGAGTGTCTCAATAATTCATGGTGGTGTCTCTCATCGTCTTTCATAACACTTGAAGACCGAAAAAGAATTTTTCCTCCATATCTTGCTTCATTCTCTTCAAGATTCGTGGTTCTAGCTTGTTGCCATCCTCTCATAGTTGTTTTTGGATTGTGAGAATTCTTTTCAACTATCCGGAGCAAATTCAAGAGTCTCCTCAGTTTGACTATCCGGAGTCCATCAATTCAGGTTTATTCATTCTCAGCTTTCAGTTGTCATCCTCCAATCTTACCGGTGCTTCATTTAAGTGATCTTTAATCAGTTCATGATCTCTTCGTTCTCATATATCTAAATCCTCTCAATCTTCGTTCATTTTATAATTCTTCCCGGTGCTTCTTTATTATTCTTCTTCGTTCATTTTCAATTCTTACGGTGGTTCATTCAAGAGTTCTCGTCATTCGTTGTCATATCAATTCTTTCGTTCTTTCAAATTCTACCGGTGGTTCATAGAAGACCTTCTCAAGGTTGGGCTATATCTATCTAATCCTTTCTACGAGAATAAGTAGTATGCCAAATCCATTGTTTGTCATCAATTTAATTGGTGAAGGATGAGCATAATGTAATTCTTATTTTTGTCTCATCGAGTGAATTCAATTCCTTATTTCGGAGGCTCATCAAATTCCTGATTTCAATAGTGCTCCTCTTTCTTTCCCGGAGTTCCAAGCTCTAATTATCACGGAGATCCATCTAAATCATTGCAAGGATTCACCTTGTGTTTTCATTTTCTCTTTCTTTTGTTTACCGGAGTTTCTTCACGAAGGTTCTACATGCTGGTTCATCAAGGACTTAATCCATTCTCGAAACGTTCATCAAGATTATTTTCAGAGGAGATCAAGTTATCTTCATCTTGTAATCCGGAGTGCAATTCTTTCTTCTATATCATTGGAGATGGTATTATGTCATTCTTAATAATTTGAGTTCATGTTTCATAACTCACACGTTGTTATGAATGGGGTATTTTAAATCCATCAACCTATTCGTTGGAATTATCTTGGGTTATACTTCACCTAAAACTTTCCCTAAGGATTGTTGCTATTTATGGTGCTCATATAAGACCCAAGTTCTTCATTTATCCTCCCGGTGAAATAAGTTTCTCGTCTCCTCGTTCATATCAATCCAATTATTTTCCCATGAGTGGCAGTTTGTCACCTCATAATTTGTCATGTATTCCATAAGACCATATCAAGTGTATTCTTTTCGTTGTAGGTGTTCCAACAACTCCGTTCGACCCTCTCCTAAGGATGCTTTCCAAGTTCATTTGTGGTAGGAGTTGTCATTTTCTTCTCCGTTCTTTTATTCCGATGATCTACCTTCGATTCTTTCATCCGGAGGCATTGTGATGTTGCTCTTTTCAACCCATCATCTCGTTTCGTCTAAGATCATGTTCTTTTCATACTTATCCTATTTAACCAGAGTGTCGTTCCCTCTTTTCAAGTTCTATCATCTTATCAAGTTTTGCGTCCCTTCTCAGACGGAGTGCTGTCCAAATTATATCATTCTTAATCCTTCTCTATCTTGACTTAACCGGAGTGGTTTCAATATATATCTTGCCCTCCAACCTCAAGGTTTATCGCAATGATTTGTCCCTCTTTTCTAACGGACTGTTTTCAACTTCGTTCATCTCCGTTGTATTCTTTTCTCGAAATGGCTTAACCTTTTCAGGGTTCTTTGGTTTCACTCGTTTGTCAAAGAAGCAACTTAGTTTTACCTCTTCTCTATCTCTTTTGTTTTCCCTCCGGTGCCATTCTAGATCTCGGGACGAGATCCTCTCGTAGTGGTGGAGTGTTGTAACGCCCCGAGACCGATGTGCCAGGTGCCTTCCAGGGTTTCCGGGTTTCATTGTGTGTTTTGTTTCGTCTGTTGCATTCATCTTTGCATCGTGTGCATTGCATCATGTCATCATGTCATTTCTTTTTCTGAACTCAACTAAATAAATTACATAGATCTTTGATCTATTTAAGCCGAGGGAATTCACATGGTGATTCTCTTTATAACATATCCTCCCGATATTAGGGAGCTATATTAAATATTCCTTTATTTCGGAATTCACCTCAACACACTTGCAAAATAATTCCCCATGCCTTTGTCCCATGCATCATCTCCTTCTCTTTTCCTTCTAGTTCTTTCTTCTGCAAGTGCCACTTTCCCCTTCTCTATTAATGTTCATTCTTTTCCTATAAATTCTCGACCATGCCTTCAACCTCTCTGTCAAATTTCAGTCCCCTTTGGAGTTGTTTTGGTTAGGTTCAAAAATGCCTCAAGTTTGAATCATATTTAAACTTGTTTTATTTTTCTACCTCTAAAAAATTGTCCAACCCAATTTTATCAATTAGGGCATAGTTCCAGGAGATTGAGGATATTTTTATATCTGAAAAGCTCCTCTTCTAGCCCCCTGGCCTTTTTCTTTTATTGTAACTGTTTATTTCAAATAAACGGAAAGTAAATGAAAAGGGAAAGGCTTTCCGGGCTGGCCTCCTAGCGCAGCAGCTGCCGCGGCCCAGCAGCGCGTCCCTAGCCCGCTCACCATCCCTGCAAGCCACTGGTCTGGGCCGGCCCACCTAACCCCAGAGGCCCAGCCAGCATCCAGCAAGGACTCAACCCGAGCCCAACCCCTGCTCGATACCTCCTCCTCCTAGTTCCCACGTGCGCCGCTATCCCTCTCCCCTCGACCCGATCCCCTCGTTCTCTTCCTCCCCCTCGTCTCTCTCCCTCACCTTCTCTTCCACCGAGCTAACCAGAGGCCCCCTTGAGTGCTTCCTTGCCTGCAGCCACCAGGACGCCATGGATGCACCAGCTCGACTCGATCCTGGCAACCTCGACCCTGCGCTGCCTATCGCCTCTGCTCCGGTCGTCCTAGCGTCTCCAGGCCGCCGTCACGCACTCTACCTCCTCTGACCCGAGCTCCAAGCGCCGCCCCATGACACCCGAGGCCCCCCTGCTCCGTTGAAGCCTAGCTCCGCCACCAATGAAGGTCTACCATAGCCCCACCTCTCCTTCATGCCGCCCTGCACCCTCGCGCCCCAAGCTCTGCATGCCGCCCCACCTCCAAGTTCGTCGCCACCGACAGCAGCAGCAACTGCTGCACCCTCTCGTCGCTGAGACCCGTCGTCCCCGCGCTCTTGTCGTCTTGCCGGACGGGGAGAAGTTGCCTCGTCTCCGGCCAAACACAAGTCATTCCCGACCTCCTCTCGCCAGATCCAGCAGCGCCATTGCCTCGCCTCTGCTTTGTGGTCGCGTTGACCTGAGGCCGTCCTCCCCGACACCCTTGCTACTGCTAGACCGTCTTCATGCCATCACGGAGTACCGTGGCCTCCGCCGAGACCCTTGGAATCGTCAAGAACGCCAAGTACCAGGACGTCGAGGACTGGCCAAGTTCATCTACGTGCGTGTATGACTACATATCCGTGATGCATCTAGTACCTCTATGGGAGACCCGAATGTCTACAAACTGTGCACGACGCCCGAAGCCCTTGGATCCATCAAGTTCGACTACCTTCGTGTGTACGACTACCGTCGCCTCGAAGATGTTGGAGTCATCAAGTACCTTTCCAAACGAATGTGAACAACTACCGTCGCAAGAACGGGACCGGAAAGTTCGAAGACCCCAAGTACCAGGGCACCGATGACATGAACATCTACCGAATGTGTACGACCGCGCGATGTGAAGCAAAGTTCGATGATGACCGTGTACCACTACCGCTCCTCGAACATGAACGACTACTTCCTCTACGCCGACTCGATACACTTCGAAAACGCACGCTTCAAAGGTATAACATCGAGACGACTGTCGTGGACGTATGCTTGCGATGTTTCAGATGCTCATGTTTGCGCCGTGTCCAAATTGTCACTCGTTTCCTTGTCGCCAACTCGTGGGACACCCGAAATCCGAGAGCGCCCCACCATCTTTTGCACGCATCCGCACACTTCTACTTTGCATCGATATCTCAATCAAGTACTGGAACTGGAATGTTGCCATGGCATCATTACCGTTTCGACGTCGTGGCACCCCTTTCTTTCTACCACGATGACAAATGCTTCATATTGCTCTTGTCAACTTTCAATAAAATTGCATAATCTTGTTCATGTCATCTGCATCATGATAACAACAATTAAAATGTTCAAATTGTTGTTGCATTAAATTACTAAGGCATAAGGGGATTTACCGGATTTGTTATTTGTTATGTCCGGCCCCATTTAAATTGTTTAGATGATATAGTTTTGTTATGCTTCACCTCTTGCCATGTTTAAACAACATTTAATATTGTTGAGTACCTAACGAGAGAGAACTAAATAAGTCATGTGGTGTTTCGTCAATATGCAACGGAGTTGCATGTTGAGCTCCACTTAATTTGTAGCATTGTTTGTGCATTTTTCCATGCCATGCTTCATTAAACCGGACATGCATCGTACTTGGTTGTGCATCATGTCATGTTTATTGTGGTGGATGTTTTACTATGTTGTGTGCTTCTTTCCGGTGTTTGCTTCTTCGGGTTGGTTCCGATAACGTCGCGTTGTCAGGACCCGTTTGTCTGCGTTCCGTTTGTCTTCTTCATGGACTCATTCTTCTTACTTGCGGGATTTCAGGCAAGATGATCATACCCCCGAAATCACTTCTATCTTTGCTTGCTAGTTGCTCGCTCTTTTGCTATGCCTATGCTGCGATACCTACCACTTGCTTATCATGCCTCCCATATTGTTCAACCAAGCCTCTAACCCACCTTGTCCTAGCAAACCGTTGTTTGGCTATGTTACCGCTTTGCTCAGCCCCTCTTATAGCGTTGTTAGTTGCAGGTGAAGATTGAAGTTTTTTCCTTGTTGGAACATGGAGATGTTGTTCCTTGTTGGAACATGTTACTTGTTGGGATATCACAATGTATCTTATTTAATTAATGCATCTATATACTTGGTAAAGGGTGGAAGGCTCGGCCTTATGCCTGGTGTTTTGTTCCACTCTCGCTGCCCTAGTTTCTTTCATATCGGTGTTATGTTCTCGGATTTTGCGTTCCTCACGCGGTTGGGTTATAATGGGAACCCCTTGACAGTTCGCTTTGAATAAAACTCCTCCAGCAAGGCCCAACCTTGGTTTTACCATTCGCCTCCTAGCCTTTTTCCCTTGGGAGTCGCGCATCCCGAGGGTCATCTTATTTTAAACCCCCCCGGGCCAGTGCTTGTCTAAGTGTTGGTCCAAACTAGAGCCACTTGCGGTGCCACCTCGGGGAAACTTGAGGGCTGGTTTTAGCTGTACGTAGTGTTCATCCGGTGTTGCCCTGAGAACGAGATATGTGCAGCTCCTATCAGGATGTCGGCGCATCGGTCGGTCTTGCTGGACTTGTTTTACCATTGTCGAGGATGTCTTGGAGTACCGGGATACCGAGTCTGATCGGAATGTCTCGGGAGGAGGTCTATTCCTTCGTTGACTGTGAGAGCTTGTCATGGGCTAAGTTGGGACACCCCTGCAGGGATTTGAACTTTCGAAAGCCGTGCCCGCGGTTATGGGCAGATGGGAATTTGTTAATGTCCGGTTGTAGATAACTTGAA
Source organism: Triticum monococcum (assembly GCA_034509565.1). Classification (NCBI taxonomy): domain Eukaryota; kingdom Viridiplantae; phylum Streptophyta; class Magnoliopsida; order Poales; family Poaceae; genus Triticum; species Triticum monococcum. The sequence goes on from CM067843.1 coordinate 487,242,439, forward strand.
CCTTCACTTAACTAAAATGAATCAACAGCGTGTGTAACCGTGATGGTCTCTTTCCGGCGGAGTCCGGGAAGTGAACACGGTGTTGGAGTTATGCTTGACGTAGGTTGTTTTAGGATCACTTCTTGATCATACTTTCTCGACCGTGCTTTGCCTTCTCTTCTCGCTCTCTTTTGCGTATGTTTAGCCACCATATATGCTAGTCGCTTGCTGCGGCTCCACCTCCTACCTTTACCTTACCCTTAAGCTTAAATAGTCCTGATCGCGAGGGTGCGAGATTGCTGAGTCCCCGTGAGTCACAGATACTTCCAAACCCAGCTTGCAGGTGCTGATGAATCCGTGCAAATGACGCAACCAAGCTCAGGAGGAGCTCGATGAAGATCTTGTCCTTTGTGTTGTTTTGTTCTAGTTGATCAGTAGTGGAGCCCAGTTGGGGTCGATCGGGGACCTTGTCGCATTTGGGGTTCTTCTTTTATTTTGGTTCCGTAGTCGGACCTTGATTGTATTTGGTTGATGTAATGCTTTATTCATGTAATTGTGTGAAGTGGCGATTGTAAGCCAACTATGTGTCTCTTTTCCCTTATGTATTACATGGGTTGTGTGAAGATTACCTCACTTGCGACATTGCTTTCAATGCGGTTATGCCTCTAAGTCGTGCTTCGACACGTGGGAGATATAGCCGCATCGAGGGTGTTACATGGTCGGACTCGCCTGCAAACATTTAGAAGACCGAATTTGCCAAATTCATCTCTAGATGCGCTAACACTAAGCATCCGCCGGCTCCCCAAAAAACTAGGGTTTCTCTACCTCCAGCTAGCATCTCCGTCTGTCTGCCTCGTCTCTGCTGGCCTTAGGGCCATGGGGCGGAGTGGATCCCAACATTTTCTGGTCGGAGGGCTTCGTTTTAGATCTCTCTTTGACTTATGTTAGGGTTTGTGTCCTACTCAGGAAGGTGAGATGGCAACGACTCTCTGATGACCCACAAGTATAGGGGATCAATCGTAGTCCTTTCCATAAGTAAGAGTGTCGAACCCAACGAGGAGCAGAAGGAAATGACAAGCGGTTTTCAGCAAGGTAATTTTTGCAAGCACTGAAATTGTCGGTACCAGGTAGTTTGATAGCAAGATAATTTGTAACAAGTAATAAGTAGCAACGGTAACAATATGTGTAGCAAGGTAGCCCAATCATTTTGTAGCAAAGGACAGGCCAAAACAATGTCTTATAGTAAGCAAAGCGTTCTTGAGGACACACGGGAATTTCATCTAGTCAGTTTTATGATGTTGGTTTGGTTCGTGTTCGCTACTTTGATAATTTGATATGTGGGTGGACCGGTGCTTGGATGATGTTATTACTTTAATAAGCCTCCCACTTATTATTAACCCCTCTCGCAAGCATCCGCAACTACGAAAGAAGAATTAAGATAAAATCTAACTATATCATTAAACATATGGATCCAAATCAGTCCCTTACGGAATAGCGCATAAACTAGGGTTTAAGCTTCTGTCGCTCTAGCAACCCAACATCTAATAATTACTCAACAATGCATTCCCTTAGGCCCCAAGATGGTGAAGTTTCATGTAGTCGACATTCACATAACACCACTAAGGGAATCACAACATAAATATCATCAAAATATCGAACGAATATCAAATTCACATGATTATTTATGACAAGACTTCTCTGATGTCCTCAAGAACAAAAGTAACTACTCACACAACATATTCATGCTCAAGATCAGAGGAGTAATAAATAGCATAATGGATCTGAACATGTAATCTTCCACCAAATAACCGGCTCGCATCAACTACAAGATGTAATCAACACTACTAGTCACCATAGGTACCAATATGAGCTTTTGATACAAAGATTGAACACAAGAGATGAACTAGGGTTTTGAGATGAGATGGTGCTATTGAAGATGTTGATGGAGATTGAACCTCCCACTTGAGAGGATTGTTGGTGATGACGATAGCTTCGATTTCGCCCTCCCGGAGGGAAGTGTCCCCGGCGGAATTGCTCCGCCGGAGAGCAAAAGTGCTCTTGTCCAAATTCCGCCTCGAGACGAAGTCACTTCATCCCAAAAGTCCTGTCCTTATTTTTTTCTAGGGTGAATGACCTTATGTACCAGGCGATGGGCACCAAAAGCAGGCTAGGGGGCCACTACCCACGAGGGCGCGCCAGGGGGCAGGCGTGCCCTGGTGCCAAGTGGGCACCTGGGTGGCCCCCTCTGGTATTTATTTATTCTAACAATTTTCATATATTCAAAAACAATTCTCCGTAAAATTTATCTCATTTGGAGATCTGCAGAATAGGTATCTCTGACGTAGCTTTTTCAGGTCCAGAATTTCTGCTGCCGGTAATCTCCCTCTTTGTGTAAACCTTGCATATTATGAGAGAAAAGGCATTAGAATTACTCCACAAAGTGTTATATTGCATAAAAACACTATAATTAACAGTAGGAAAACATGATGCAAAATGGACGTATCAACTCCCCCAAGCTTAGACCTCACTTGTCCTCAAGCGAAAGCCGATATCGAAAATCATGTCCACATGTTTAGAGAGAGAGAGAGAGAGAGAGAGAGAGAGGTTTCAATAAAAACAAAATACGGACATAGTAGCATCATGCTTATTATTATAACAACAATAAACTTTATCATAAAACTTCTCATGAGCAAGTAACAATTCATCACGACATTAGAGTATAAAGCATAAACTTTATTGAAAACTAAAAAACTATGTTCTCAGTCAACAATGCAATTGCAATTCATCATATTTTCAGGAAGGGTCTCATGACAGAGCTTTTAAGCAAGTCCACATACTCAACCATCATTTAATCTTCTATGATTGCTAACACTCACGACATATATATGGAGCAAAAAGTTTCAGCCAGACACATAGAAAGATAGGGGCTTATGTTTCGCCTCCGAACTTATTCACCTCAAGGGTGATGTCAACAATAATAACTCATGATCACTCATATTCAACTGGATTTGGTTTTAAGGTTTTTTGGATGCACAAGTAGTATCTCTACTTAGTGCGGATTTTTGGCTAGCAAAGATATTGGGAAAGCACCACATGTTGGAGGCTCTATGACAATATAACTTCTATGTGAATATGAACAAACATAAATCATTACGTTGTCTTCCTTGTCCAACTTCAACAATTTGACATAAAATACTTAATGGGGGCTCATAATCATAAAAGATGTCCAAGATAGTATATTTGCATGTGAATCTTCTCTTCCATGAATTGCATCATTGACCAATGCTATGTTTGTCGACTCTCAGTAAATTTTACCACTGATACTTTTCCTTATGTAATGTCATTATGTTCCATAACATTAGCATATGCTCTTTTTCATTATTTTCTTTAATTTAATTGAAACAAGAAAGTAAAGAAGCAAAAACTCAAACTAATCTTTATTATATAACTCTCACTCGATCACATAGATAGATAGATCATGAAACTAGCACTCAAAAATAGATCATACTAATCTTTTATTCAACTAAATAATGAAATAACTAAGGATCGAACTAAAAACTGGTGAAGATAATAAAAATGACGGTGATACGATACCGGGGCATCTCCCCAAGCTTGGCCTAAGCCAAGGGGAGTGCCCATACCTGTGTGCTTAAGTCTCCTTCTTTGGTGATGGTGGTGGTGGTGGGGAGGTTGGCTTGTCCTTCTTCTCCAGTTTACGTTTGAGGATAAAATTTTCCTCCCTCAAATCATCGTTTTCCTGCTCAAGCTTCAATATCCTTTTGCCTAATGCCCTCTTGCTTTCCTGCAAAAAATAGGACCGAATAAATTGGCTCTTAGATTTGTTTACTCCATTTGGGAGACTTGACTTCTTGAATTCCACTTGCATATCTCCAGGCTGGCTTAGTGGAACTTCATCTTCATCTGAGGAGGCATCCTCCATCTCCTCCAAATCGGTGTCTTCCTCCTCATCTATGGCCCATAGGTAGGGATAGGTATCCCTAAAGATATTTGGATCTTAACATGGTCGGAAACATAGTTCTCTCCATCTGAATCTTGTGACGACATATTTTCAGATCTGCCAGAAAAACAGCACGAAACAAGAACAGAGGATTTCTCCATGATACGGTGGTCAAATCGTTCAGGGGTATATATAAAAAGAATTTTACCTTGGGAAACAAGTATACCATAGGAAAACGGAGTCGAGACGGTTCTCGAGGGGGCCACTACCCACCAGGGCGCGCCAGGTGGGGCAGGCGCGCCCTGGTGCCTAGTGGGAACCTGGGTTGCCTTCTCGGATGTTTCTTATTATTTTTTATAATATTCCAAAACTGATAAAAAATATTTTTGCGGAATTTTTGGAGTCCGTTTACTTACCGTATCACATACCCCTTCCTTTTTGGGGTTCTGGAGTGTTCTGGAAGGTCTCTTTTATGTATTCCTCCGGTGTCATGGTTTGAATAATGTTAGTTTCTACATTAATAGGCGTACCTGAAATATAGTGCTTAATTATTTGTCCATTGACCACATTCGGATTAGTTCCTTCGGCATTATTGATTTTGTTATTTCCAGATTGATAAACTTCTTCAATGGTATAAGGTCCTTCCCATTTGGAGAGAAGTTTTCCTACAAAAAATCTAAAATGGGAATTGTACAATAGAGCATATTCACCAACTTTGAACTCCCGCTTTTGGATTCTTTTGTCATGCCATCTTTTAACCTTTTCTTGGAATAATTTGGCATTTTCATAAGCTTGGGTTCTCCATTCATCTAGTGAGCTAATATCAAATAACCACTTTTCACCAGCAAGTTTGAAGTCATAATTGAGTTCTTTAATTACCCAATATGCTTTATGTTCTAACTCAAGAGGCAAATGACAAGATTTTGCATAAACAATTTTATATGGAGACATACCCATAGGATTCTTATAAGCGGTTCTATAGGCCCAAAGTGCATCATCAAGTTTCTTAGACCAATTCTTTCGAGACCTATTGACAGTCTTTTGCAATATCAATTTTATTTCTCTATTGCTAAGTTCAACTTGTCCACTAGATTGAGGGTGATAAGGGGATGCAATTTCATGGTTGACATCATATTTAGCAAGCAATTTATGGAAAGCACCATGAATAAAGTGTGAACCACCATCAGTCATTAAATACCAAGGGACTCCAAACCTCGGGAAAATAACTTCTTTCAACATTTTAATGGAGGTGTTATGATCAACACTACTAGTTGGAATATCTTCTACCCACTTAGTGATATAATCAACGGCAACCAAAATATGTGTATACCCATTAGAGGAAGGAAAAGGTCCCATATAATCGAAGCCCAAACATCAAATGGTTCAATAACAAGTGAATAATTCATAGGAATTTCCTGACGTCTACCAATATTACCAATTCTCTGACATTCATCACAAGATAGAACAAACTTATGAGCATCCTTAAAAAGATTACGCCAATAAAAACCAGATTGTAATACCTTGTGTGCAGTTCTATCTCCCGCATGATGCCCTCTGTAGGCTTCGGAGTGGCATTTCTGTTGGATTCGTTCATGTTAATGCTCAGGTATATGTCGGATTTCGGGTTCCGGAAAAACCCTTGAGGTTCGAACACTAGGGTGCGCATGAAGATCTCTCCCCCTCTCTAGCTCGCGCACTCTACGATCTCACGGCCTAGCTCGACGAACCCAAAGAACATGAGACACAAGATTTATACTGGTTCGGGCCACCGTTGGGGTGTAATATCTTACTCCAGTGTGGTGTGGTGGATTGCCTCTTGGGATGAGGATGAACAGTACAAGGGAAGAACAACCTCGTGAGGAGAGGTGTTCTTGTGCTTGGTGCGCTTATGTGGTTGAAGATCGGAATCTCCCCTCCATGGTGGTGGCTAGTCCTATTTATAGAGGCCCTGGTCCTCTTCCCAAATATCGAGCGGGAAGGGATCCCACAACAGCCAAATTCGTAGGGAGACAACTAGTACAAGCTATCCTGACAAAAGTGGTCTTCGCGTGCCAAAGGCTCTGGTGGTGATGCGGTCTTGGGCTCCACGGTGACCTCCGTCTTGCCGTCCTACTGGTCTTGGTCTTGTTGCACCGATATGGAAACCTTTGCCTGATGCCTCGGGACTCCTCATCTATGCTTGCCCCTTTAGCAGCAAAGAGGAAACGAGGACACTGCGTGCGCTGGCGCCCGCTTGGCGCCTTCCTGGTTCCAGTTGTCATGGCTTGCATCACAGGAACCTCGTGAGGTGTCCCTTGCCTTGATCTCTCCGCCCCTCGCAAGCCAGCCCAAGTGAGGCCGCCCCTGAGGAGGTCTTGCATCGTTCGACTCGCGAGGCCTGGCCCCTCGCGAGGGTCTTGAAAGTTTGCTGGTGAAGATGGGTCGTACGGGGCCACTGGTGGATCCATGCTGCGGGCCGCAGGCAAGCAAGTCTGGGGACCCCCATTCCCAGAATGCCAACAGTAGCCCCCGGGCCCAAGGCGCGCTCGGGCTTGGCTTCGAAGCGAAGCCAAAGGGCAAGGATGGAGCGCCGCAGGCCCCATCAGCCTACGACCATGGTTGGCGCGTGGCGACTGATTGGACGTGGGCGTCTCCGCTTCCCAACGCAGCCTCGACAACTGCCCGCCTAACAAAAGGCTGATGCGGGGAACGCTTGCCTTCATTGCCTTCCTTCGCCTTGCTCCGGATCACCTCTCTTGCTCCTCACTTCCGAAATCTCCAGATCTGCTCCGATCTCCTTCCGAGCTTCCGACCAATGGCGCCCCGAAAGCCCAAGGTTGATTCGCCGCCCGCCTGGTACGAGCCGGCTCTGGAGGCGCCCAATGTCTCGGCAAAGAACCTCGCCGTCACGCACCTGCTGACGGCGCGGGAGAACAAGAAGAAGGGGGAGACCGAGCTCCGAGCTAGCTCCGCCGTGCCCGAAGCTCTGAAGAGCTCCTTCTACCCCTTCTTCATGAGCAGCGTCGTCGCCGGCCTCGTTACCCCCCTTGTCCTACTTCTTCTATGCGGTCCTCCATCACTATGTGTTACAAGCTCTTCATCTCCATCCTAACTCCGTTCTTCTCTTGTCCATCTTTGCCTTTTACTGTGTGGCGTACGTCGGGGTGATGCCATCCGTGGCACTGATGCGCCACTTCTTGTACCTCCGGATCAACGACGGCCACACCATGGGGTGTGCCAACTTCATCGCAGCCGGCAAGGCTAACGCGATATCGAAGACAAGGAAGAAGGCCGATAGCTTCAGGAGTAAGTGGGTTATGATGGATGCCAAGTGTGTCCACCCACGGCTGAAGCTGCTGACGGGAATGCCCCGGCCTGATGAGGGGTGGTCCTGCGTGAAGCTTACTGACGACTGGGCGAAGCTGGTGCTAGATAATATGAACGTCGACCTGAGGCCGGGCAACGCGAAGGCAGCGGAGCTAACGGGGGCCATGCTCCTGAGGGAATTCCTGGCACTACGGGTGGCTCCTCTCCAGGTGTCGGTGTCCAAACCGGCGGATCTCGGGTAGGGGATCCCGAACTATGCGTCTAAGGTCGATGGTGACAGGAGACAAGGGACACGAAGTTTACCCAGGTTCGGGCCCTCTCCATGGAGGTAATACCCTACGTCCTGCATGATTGATATTGATGAATATGAATATTACAAGAGTTGATCTACCTCAAGATCGTAATGGATAAAACCTAGAGGTCTAGCTTGTATGGCTATGATAATGAGTCTTCCCTATCCGGACTAAGTCCTCCGGTTTATATAGACACCGGGAGGATCAAGGGTTACACAAGGTCGGTTACAAAGAAAGGAATCTACATATCCGGTTGCCAAGCTTGCCTTCCACGCCAAGGAGAGTCCCATCCGGACACGGGTGCAGTCTTCGGTCTTCGTATCTTCACAGCCCATCAGTGCGGCCCATGGCCAACAGGCCGGACGCCCCAGGACCCCTTAGTCTAGGACTCCCTTAGTAGCCCCTGAACCCGGCTTCAATGACAAGGTATCCGACGCGTAGTGTTGTCTTCGGCATTGCAAGGCGGGTTCCTCCTTCCGAAATCTAGAATAGTCTTTGAACGAATTGATCGTGTCCGGACCTGTAACACACACCACACACAACCATAGAGAATATAATAATACACGAGTCCAATCCGCTGACAGCTTTTACAACATGACATCACGTCCATCCGGTCATAATTTCAAATCTTTTTTGCCTGACGCTCCATGCTTCGAGACGCGGTTGCCATTGACATGTCTTGTCAAAGCAGAGATCGTGTCCCCTTATCGCGGGATTCTCATCAATACGAGTGTGGGTAACCCAACCGTGTCGTTTATACAGCCCTTGGGAGCAGGCGAACTTTGAGGCGAGTGGGGTGGCGTTCAATATTCATTGCCCTTATAAGGAGATAAGATTCCTCCTTCTTCCCCCATGCCTTCTTCCTGCCTTCTCCACTCTTGAGCTCTAGTGCCCAAGTCCTCATCTGTTCCCCACTCGAGAAAGTACTCAACCATGTCCGGATCCGGAGGTCAAGGCAAGTGGATGGCTTCCTCCGTCAAGTAGGAAGATATCGCCGAGCTTCGGGCGGCCGGGTACCTGGCGAAGGAAATCGCCCACCATCTTCCAGCCCAAGGACAAATCATTCCCACGCCGAAGCCCGACGAGAGGGTAGTGTTCCTCCCCCGCTTCCTCCGCGGGCTGGGGTTTCCACTCCACCCCTTCATCCGCAGGATAATGTTCTACTACAGGATAGACTTCCACGATCTATCCCCGAACTCCTTCCTCAATATCTCGGCATTCGTCGTCGTGTGCGAGGCCTTCCTCCGCATCCAACCCCACTTCGGCTTGTGGCTCAAAACCTTTAACGTGAAGCCCAAGGTGGTGGATGGACAGCACGTAGAGTGCGGGGGCGCCATGGTGAGCAAGCTCACCAATGTCTCTTGGCCAAAGGGCACATTTGTGGAGTCTGTCAAGGAATGGCAGAAACAATGGTTCTACATCACTGAACCCCGCGGTGCCACTTGGGCCGCGGCAGCCGCATTCAACTCCGGCGCTCCCGTCCGACTCACCTCCTGGGTCGAGAAGAGCCCGAACTGGTGTTTGTCAGACGAGCTGATTGCTCTGCAAACGCGCATTCAAAGCATGGTTGACAAGGACATCAAGCTTGTCGACATAATCCAAGTGATGCTGGTGCGCCGGATCCTCCCCTGCCAGAGCCGAAGCCTCCCTTTATGGTATTTTAACCCGAAAAAGCACCACACCTTCGGGAGGCTCTTCGAAACAGCTCACGAAGATGCCTGGAAGTTGCTCTTCAAGGGCAACAAGATACCGCTGGCCACAGATTCGGATCGTGGTCATGACATAAACCACATCCCCAACGAGGTACATTATTTTCACCACATCCCCTACTTGCTTGTTTCAAGGGTGATATCTAAGCTTTTATTTTCATTGCTTTTTCAGTACTAGTTGAAGAAGGCGAAGCAGAGCCGGTGTCCGGCTCCCCTGCCTGAAGAACCAGTCATCCCGCGCTTAGCAAAGATGTTGGAGCCGGCGCCTTACAAGGCACCAGAAAAGAAGGCCACAAGAAAGGCCAAGGGGGTCTGGAGTGGCCCCCACTACAAGGGCACTTTGGACGTGACGTCCGAAGACAAGACCCGTTCCCCTGCCGCCGAAGACGACGAGGATGAGGAGGAGGAAAGCGACCCGCCCCTTGATGGGGGAGGAAGGAGAGGGTGGCCTCCACAACTCTGGAGGCGGAGGCGCCCAAGAAGGGGAAGGGCTCCCTCGCGGATAACTCTGCATGGGACGTCGATGATAGTCCGGAGAAACGCCCACGCGCTAAGCCTCGGGTCCCACCGTAAGTACTAATACTTGTATCCACCCATAAAGTTTCTCCTCCTCACTGCATTGAGATGATTGGTTATGTTTTATTGTAGTCCGGCCCACAACAGCTCCCCGCGATCCTTGTCAGGAGGCTCACTGGATTCCAAGGCAATGGCCAGCGATTCGCCGCCAGCCGCTCACTCCCCCAAGGCCAAGGATGATGTAGAGGTGCTGTCCCGAAGGACTGTTCCAGGCGGGGGAGAGGCTCAGGAGGCACCAGAAGGCGAAAATCCCGTTGCCGGACACAAGGGGAATCAATCCCCATGGAGACTGGTGGGGAGGGCCAAACTCTGTTCGACCCTTAGCCGGACTCAATTCTGGAGACCGGGGCTGCTTCGAAATCCGGCACGCGGCCTCCTTCGGAAGAAGGGGGATGCCAGTTCCCCTGGTGACCCCTGTCCAACCAAGGGCACCGGATAATCTGCTGGAAGCGCTGCGAGGCGCTTCCATTGTGGATGAGCACCATGTCCTTATGGGCACGGTAATTGAAAGGGTTCGATCCGCCAAGAGCGGACCAACCGAAGCTTGCAACAGCCTGTTGACAGGTTTTGAGGTAAGCAGCGCAAAAAAGGAGAAAATCCCAATATAGACAATAGCCCCTGAGACACTGTCTGGTGTCCGAAAAGAAAAACCGGACAGAGGTTCAATCTCCTATTGCAGGAAACTAACTAATTTTGTCTGAAATGTATGCACAGGCGTCGCTGTTGGCCGCGGCCTCACATACTACTGAAGTCTCTGGACTAAAGCAGAAACTGGTGGAGGCCGAGGAGGAGCTAGGCCAGGTGAAGAGGCAGCTCCAGGAAAAACAAGGTAAGTAATAACCTATTATGGATTCGAAAAAAGAAAAGGGAAAATGATATGCAATGATCCGAATACCATGATGTGAACAGAGGCGACGACTGAGGTCGAGGCCCTGAAAGCGGCCCTGGTCGAAGCCGAGGGGAAGGCTATCAAGGAGTAGGCCGCCCATAAAAGGCTCAAGGCCCAGGTGAACGAAGTCCAACAGGAGCTACAGGATGTGGTGAGGAAGTGCGAGACCTTGGAGCACAATGCGTCGGCTCAGGAGGTCGAACTTGTCAAGGCTCATAAGAGTGCGGAGGCGGCCCGGATTGAAGCCCAGGATGCCCTCCATGAGATCCAGGACGCCAGGAAGATCACGGCGGGTAAGGCATTCAATATGCAAAGCAGGAGTGTGAAGAGGAAATATCTTTTACTAACCCGGGTTCAAAGTTCTCCAGGGGCCTTTGCTGATCTGCCACGCAGTGTGACCGACACTGCGAAGTTCTTCCGAGCCGAGGAAGGGAGGTCCACGGAGAAGCTGTTCTGGTCACAATATTGCACTCCAGAACATCCGGTACCCTTCAGCGATCAGCTGAAATAGTTGGTCGAGCTGCACAAGATGGCTGAATTGGCCATGAAGGATATGATAATCCGGCTGTGGCCAGCCGAAGCAATTCCCGGTAGCTACTTCGGCCTCGTGAAGAAGCTGGTGGATGCATGTCCTCGGCTAGATGTCATCAAGCGGCCCGTCTGCATTGAGGGCACACGTCTGGCCTCCTCTTATTGTAAGGTCTGGTGGGCAAAGCTGGACGCTATCAAGCTAGCGACCGGGGGGCCGCCGGAGGGCAAGGAGCACCGCACACCTGAGCGATACTTCAGCGATATCTTAGAGGGGTCCCACATTGTTGCGGATCGTTGTTCAAAGGACACCATCTTTGAATGAATGTATTCGAGCTCCCTCTGCCTTGTATGATGAAACAAAGTGTTTATGCAATATAATGCTTGTTATGTTTTTAAATTTTTACTTCCTGTGCAGCCGTGTTGTATGAAATCTGAGGGTTAACCAGTCGTCGGCTTCTGCCCCACGTAGGAAGTACGGGGGTGTTCGAGATGGAATCTAAACAATCTTGATCTAATTAGATGGTCCTTGAAGGAGTTGTTTAGCGCAACAAACCAGGCAACCAGACTATGCGGCTGTAACGCCCTCACTTAGCCATAGGAGTGCGACAGTAAAAACATGGGCGCAACCCCTAGTATCCGAACTAGAGTGCTATAAGCGTCTGATCGGGAAGTACCAATCCTTCGCGTGATGTGGAAGAAATCTCCAATGATTTGCAACCTCCGAACAGCTGACCGGCTCTCGCCGCATCATGACAGTAAGTTTTTGGCTTTCTCTATTGAGGTGCACCTTTGGATAAACCAAGGCACAATCGCAGTAGTTCTCCCTTTACTACCTTAGCCGATGTAGCGGAACGTAAGGTAGCAAGCACAGGAGCCGGGCAACCCAACTATTGACCAAAGACATGATTCGGAGCCAATGCATATAATCCTAAATTCGGGGTGCCGAACTATACTTATAAAAAGTGTTCGGACTTTTGTTGCCGTAATGTGGAGTGCTATGAAGCCCCTGGCAAGCATCGAGCGTACCAAAGTGTATGGGTGCTACCTGATAGGATTATCCACACAGGAGCTGAAAAAAAGAAAGAAAACAGAAAAGGTACAAAAAAGCTGGAGTCCTACAGCTCGAGCCGCAAACTGTTCTCATTGTAATTTAATTAGTACATCAAGGCGCATTGGTACAAGTAGTGCGATAAGCAACATGCTATTTGACATGCCGAAACCAAGGGAGAGCTGCATGTGGGTCCTAAAAAATAGGTAAAGTTATCATTAACGGAATCACCTAAAAAGTCCCCCATATGTCTGCGTTTCTTGCCGTCTTGGTGTGTTTATCCTTTAAGAGGACCGATGACCAGGCCATCAGATGGTGCCTGTGGGATTGAGACCTGAAAAGGAAACAAGTAAAAATGAAAGTATATGTGTATCCGACGTTGGTTGAGTCATACTACGGACCACAAGCTAGCTATGCCTCCGTCGATGCCCATGGGATTCTGAGTGCATAGTTATGTATGCGCGGCACGAATGCCACTACTTGATCGGAACTACGACGGAGGCCGGATTGCTAGTCGAGCTCCTGATGAGCCAAGCTCTCCTGCTGCAGAGTAGTTCAGACCCTCTTAACGGTGTCTGTGGGCTCGGCAGCCGAATTAAGGTTCTCCTTGAGAAGGCCGCTCTGTACTTCTGCTGCTAAGGTAGCTGTGTGCTCTTCTGTATGGAGGGAGCGTTCCGTATTTCCGTTGACCGTTATGACGCCGCGCAGACCGGACATCTTGAGCTTGAGATAAGCATAGTGTGGTACTGCGTTGAATGGAGCAAACATGGTTCGTTCGAGCAGTGCATGATAGCCGCTGCAGAATGGGACGATATCGAAGATTAACTCGTCGCTTCGGAAGTTGTCCGGAGATCCGAAGACAACCTCGAGTGTGATTGATCCCGTACAGCGGGCCTCTATACCTGGTATGACTCCTTTGAAGGTAGTCCTGGTAGGCTTGATCCGAGATGGGTTAATGCCCATTTTTCGCGCTCTATCCGGATAGAGTAGATTAAGGCTGCTACATCCATCCATAAGGACGCGAGTCAGGTGGAACCCATCAATTATTGGGTCTAGGACCAGTGCGGCTGAGCCACCGTGACGAATACTGGTCCGATGATCAAAGGTGATCGGGCACGATGACCATGGGTTAAATTTTGGGGCGAATGGCTCTATCGCGTAGACGTCCCTGAGCGCGCGCTTGCGCTCCCTCTTGGGGATGTGGGTAGCGTATATCATGTTCACCGTTTTGACCTAAGGGGGAAACTTCTGCTATCCCTGTCGTGTTTTTGTCACGACAGATGTCCTCGTGAAAGGACTTAGTTGTGGATCCATCGCTACGGTTTAGCTTAAAGGGGTTAAACCGGACAAGGGACACGAGAGTTTTTATACTAGTTCGGCCCCTTCGGTGAAGGTAAAAGCCTACGTCAAGTTGTGTTGGTATTGCTAGGGTTTCGATGACCAGGGAGCGAATCCGCTTTGCCTGGCTCTCGAGTTGTTGTGTGTTCCCCCTAAACCGCTGTCGGGTCGTCCCTTTATATACATAAGTTGGCGCCCGCCGGTTTACAGAGTCTCGAGGCCGAATCATAAACGTGTCCGGCTCGGTCTCTATCCTTCCTATCTTACAATACAAGTTACATGAGAAAGTCGGTTTATATCTATAGGCCTTAACCCGCCTTTGGGGCTTGGGCCTTCGTAAAGCGCCACCATCCTTACGTCTTCATGGGCTTCTAATCTTCATAGAGTTAACCCAGCTACTCCTGGCTGGTTTACATCCAGTAGTAATATCCCCAACAGTCCCCCTGTGTTCGGTTGCTGAGGCTCTTCGTCATCATCCTCGCTTTGTGATCCCTTTTCCCTGTTCTCGGCATTCAATTTGCCAGCATGTTTAAAAACCCAGCAATCTCTATTTGTATTATTGGGTGGTTTGTCTGGGGTGCCATGAATCTGGCACGGACGATCAAGTATGCGGTCCTTGCTGGATGTACCTGAATTGTTCTTTTGGAACGGCTTCTTCCGCTGACCGGACTTAGAGCACCTGAATCTGGCGTTGACTGCCGTATCCTCAGTGTTATCACTGCTGTGTCGACACTTGTATCTGTTGCATCGAGACTTGTCTTTGCTAGTTTTAGCTTTAGGGGTTCCGACGTCGCTTGCATTGTTTTGGCTACGGGCCAACCAACTATCCTCGCCCGCACAAAAGCGGATCATGAGTGCCATGAGGGCTGCCATGGATTTTGGCTTTTCTTGGCCGAGGTGGCGAGCGAGCCATTCGCCGCAGATGCTGTGTTTGAAGGCTGCTAGGGCTTCGACATCCGAACAATCAATGATTTGGTTCTTTTTAGTTAAGAACCTAGTCCAGAATTTCCTGGTGGACTCTCCGGGCTATTGAACTATATGGCTTAAGTCATCAGCGTCCGGAGGTCGAACATATGTACCCTGGAAGTTATCGAGGAAGGCCTCTTCCAAGTCCTCCCAGCTGCCAATAGAATTTGCCGGCAGACTGTTGAGCCAGTGCCGAGCTGGCCCCTTGAGTTTTAAAGGAGGGTATTTGATGGCGTGGAGGTCATCTCCGCGAGCCATATAAATGTGGAGGATGAAGTCTTCGATCCACATCATGGGGTCCGTGGTTCCATCGTATGATTCTACATTCACGGGTTTGAACCCTTCCGGGAATTCATGATCCAGGACCTCATCAGTGAAGCAATGAGGGTGTGCGGCGCCTCTATATCGGGCCGTATCGCGACGTAGCTCTGATAGAGTCCGTCTGCGGTTTTCGGCCCACGCATGACTAAGTTTGTCACGTACGAATAGGTGGCCGTCGTTGTGTGTCGAGGCACGCCCCTGCGATCCGTAGATTGATCTAGTATGTCCTGCTTTATTGTTCAGGTTTTGCTGGAGGTCATATGTATGACCACGGGCTAATTTACCTCTGCCTGTGGACTGAGACGGGGCTGGCTGGTGTTCGGTGCGAGTTACCATTTTGTCTCGACCACGTGGTGGTCGGTCAGCCGCATTGTACGATGGAGGTATGTAGGTCGGCGCCTCCTCGTCAAACTGAGGTAGCAATTTGCCCTTTGGGTAGCTTTTGGTTGGGCGCTTGAGGCCGTACTCTTTGGCTACTAGGACATCCGTCCATTTATCATTGAGCAGATCTTGGTCAGCTTGAAGCTATTGCTGCTTCTTTTTCAGGCTCCTTGCCGTGGCGATTAGCTGGCGCTTGAAGCGCTCCTGCTCCAGAGGTTCCTCAGGCATGATGAAATCGTCGGTGCCGAGGCTCACCTCATCCTCGGAGAGCGGAAGATAACTTTCGTCCTCCGAGTCTTCGTGCGTGGCCTGCTTGCCAGGGTTGCCCTGCCCATCTTCCCGTTCATCTTGTTCATTAGCTGTTTCAACGGGGTCTTCGTTGTCTTCGGCACCTTCTGGAGTATTCTCTTCTCCTGTGCCAGTGTTGATGTTTTTACTGCGGTGTGACTTAGAGCGGCGCCGCTAACAATGCCGCTTGGATTGTATTTCGGAAGGTTTATCCTCGGCTGGATCTTCCTTGTCATTGTCGCTGTTCTCCTTTGGTGCATCCACCATGTATACATCATATGAGGAAGTGGCCATCCAGCGTCCGGTGAACGGCGGGTTCTGGGCCTCTTCTTCTCCAGCATCGTCGTCCATACCGTTATTGTCTTTGGAGTCATAATCAAGTGTGTCGGTCAAATCCTCGACTGTGGCGATGAAGTGGGTGGTGGGTGGGAAGCAAAATTCTCCACCGTCATCCCCTAGTCCGAGCCGGATATAGTCCGGCTGTGAGTCCTCCGCCAAGGATAGGTTCTTTAATGAGTTTAGCACATCGCCCAAAGGCGAGTGCTGGAAGATGTCTGCGGTGCTGAACTTGAAGATTGATAAATGATTAAGTTCGGCGTCCGCGGGCTCACGTGGTTCGGAACTTACGGCCGGAGACGTGTCCGGAGTTCCGGTGACAAAGATGTCATGAGAGGTTAAGTATGTGTGCGGCTCCAACGCCGTGGAATCTGTGGCCTACGTACTGGGGTTGATCCTCCCGTCCTCGGATGGCGCAGTCTGCTCTGGCTCTAAGGCCAGAGTGGTTATAGGAGTGATCTCCTGGATGCGGCCTGATGACAAATTTAGGTCATGATCATCAGGGTGACCGGGGGCTGCAGCCGCGGTCTCGAATCCGGCGAAGACCAAGTCTCCACGGACGTCCGCAACGTAGTTCAAGCTCCCAAATCTGACCTGATGGCCAGGGGCGTAGCTTTCGATCTGCTTCGGATGGCCAAGTGAATTGGCCCGTAGTGCGAAGCCGCCGAACGTGAAGATCTGTCTGGGGAGGAAATTTTCTCCTTGGACAGCGTCATTATTGACGATTGAAGGGGCCATCAAACCTTTTAGCGATAGCACAGAGGAACTCTCAATGAAAGCACCAATGTCGGTGTCAAAACCGCCGGATCTCGGGTAGGGGGTCCCAAACTGTGCGTCTAAGGTCGATGGTAACAGGAGACAAGGGACACGATGTTTACCCAGGTTCGGGCCCTCTCTATGGAGGTAATACCCTACGTCCTGCTTGATCAATATATAAGAATATAAGTATTACAAGAGATGATCTACCACGAGATCGTAATGGCTAAACCCTAGAGGTCTAGCTTGTATGGCTATGATAATGAGTCTTCCCTATCTGGACTAAGTCCTCCGGTTTATATGGACACCGGGAGGATCTAGGGTTACACGAGGTCGGTTACAAAGAAATGAATCTACATATTCAGTCGCCAAGCTTGCCTTCCATGCCAAGGAGAGTCCCATCTGGACATGGGTGCAGTCTTCGGTCTCCGTATCTTCACAACCCATCAGTCTGGCCCATGGCCAACAGGCCGGACGCCCGAGGACCCGTTAGTCCAGGACTCCCTCACCAGGTGTGCACACGCCCCTTGTGGACGCTTGTGGATGGAGAAGACAAGCTCCGCTTGAGTCCGAAGGCCTTGTCCGACGAGGAGCTGGCCATGGCCCTCCGTCTCCTGGTCAGAGACGACCAAGAGTATCCGTCGAATCCCCAGACTTCCTTGTTCCTCCGAAAGGACGGGGCGAAGGTCGTAGCCACCGTGCCCACCTTTGATGGGCGCGGCTTAATGCCGCCAGCGCCTTCTAAAGCTCTGGTGGCGACGACGACGGTGGACGTGTCTTCTGGTGATTCCCGCGGGGACGAAGAGGAGGGGGAGGAGGATGAGGAGCGCGACTCAGAGGCAGCCCCCGAAGAGATGGGGGAGACCTCCCCCTTGCGAAGGCCGACATCCTCCGCATCCTGCCTGACGACGATGGCGAGGCCGACGTCCTCCCGGAGAAGGGGGAGCCGCCCGTGGTTCCGGTGAAGGGAAGGTCGGCGCTGCTCTCCCTGGACGATGTCCTGCCTCACCGCCGCCTGGAGCTACTTCCGGCCCAGCTGATGCCCTTGCTTCTGCTCCCGGAGCTGGCGCGCCCGTGCCTCGGGCCGCGAAGCTCTCCTGCTTCAAGCTCCCAAAGCGGAGGGACTATGCCGCGGTGGACCAGTAAGTGTTCTCGCCCTGCCTTGTTCTTGCTTCTGGTGCTTGTCCTTGACTCTTCTTCTTCGTTGTGCAACTAGGCTGACGCCTGCGGCGAAGAGGAGAAGGGAGGGCGAGGTGGTGGTGCTTGAGCCCAGGATCGCCTCCTGCTGCCGCATCCCTTTCCATGAGTAAAGGCGGAGATGACGCTCATGCTTCTCCAGCCCGATCATCCTCGCGAGGCTGGGTGGAGCATCCTCGAGAGGGGTCAGCACCCGAGGCCCCGCCGGCTCCGAAGGTGCCAGCGTCCGGCTCGGGCGCTGGGGTCCCCGAGGCTCAGGAGCCTCTAGACTCCCAGGCCATGGTGACGATGTCGCCTCCTCCTTCTTCTTCTGCTGCGCTGCTGACCCCAGGTTCCTCCGCCTCTCCTGATGTCCTGGAGCGGGCTCTTTCTGCGATGGCCCTGCTGCAAGAACACCTTCAGGGCTCCGACCGTCCCCTGGTAGCCGGACGCCTGGAACTGGTTTCCGGCTGGCTGCATTCTGACGCATCCGTCCGGGTGGCACTGAGCCAAGTTGCTGCTAACTCTGGGAAGGACAAGGAGGCCGCTGCCCAGACTGTGGCCGCCCGCGAGGTGGCGCTGAAGGATGCCGAAGCCGCCCAGGACCGCTGGCGGTCGCTGGCGACCAAGCTGTAGACCGTGCGAATGAAGCCCGAGACCGCAAGGAGGAGTAGGAGGAGAGGATGAAAGCCCAAGAGGACGCCATCAAGGATCGCGACGCCGAACTGGAGCAGTTGGCGAAGGCGCAGGCCACGGAGCGCGGCCAGCTGGAAGAGTTAGAGCAGAAGCTGAAGGCGGAGAAGGCCGAGCTCGACGCCAAGGCGAAGGTCCTGACTGAGGACCGCGCGGCCTTCAAGCTCCTTGAAGAGAAGGCTCGGACGACGCTGAAGTCGCTCTACGAGAAGAGCTTGGAGGAGGCGCTGGTTGCTGACGACGGGGGCCCCAACAAGCTGGTTCCTTTTCTAGTTGATGCGCTTGAGGACGCCTTGAGCCGTATCAGCCCCATGGCAGAGGGAGAAGCCCGCGTTCTCTCCTCGTCCGCGTTAACGCGCGTCTTTAGCCACCTCCACCTTCGCGAACCCGCCGCCCGCCTTGACGAGCTGCTGGAGCCTGTGAAAGACAAGCATTACGAGGCCGCTGCCGCAGCTGTGAAGGGTCAGGTGGAGGCCTTGCTGAAGACGTTCTGCGCCTTCTCTCCCGTGCAGCCGACCGGCGGTGATACCGATCCCGCAACTCCGGCTGGTGGTGCAGGTGAAGGCAACGTCGTTGGAGAAGAAGCATCCCTTGCAGGCGACGGCGGCGTCCAGGGATGACGAGGCGACCTGCCGGTGGCTCCTTTCCTGTTTTAACTTCTGCAATGTACACCATGCCTCGTGGAGGCGTTAAACTCTCTTTGATTTCAGGAGAACAATATGCCCTGTAATATTTGCTTTGACATTCTGTGATTTCCTTTCTATTTGCTTTGTGTTCTACGTCGACAGGGCCCAACCCTGCGCATACCTCAGCCGCCATTGGGCCGACCGGATCACCAGGACAGACCAAGGAGTGAGGGGCTACGTGATCAGTTAGGCTCCTGAGTCGCGATGCTCAGGAGTCCCCCTTGACATGCAAATATCTTATACAAAGGAGATCTGGGAGTAGGTCTAGTGTTCTTCGTCGGCAGGGCCCGACCCCGCACATACCTCAGCCACCATTGGGCCGACCGGATCACCAGGACAGACCAAGGAGTGAGGGGCTACGTGGTCAGTTAGGCTCCTGAGTTGCGATGCTCACGAGTCCCCCTTGACGTTCAAACAACCTTCGTACCTTGGCTCCGCTTGGGAGGGCGTGCGACGACCAGGTCCGAGGGACCTGGCAGGGTGGCGTACTCTTGGGCGTGACCCGAGCGCAGCCCCCGTGCCCAGCCCCCTCGCACGACTCTCCCGAGGGGAGGTGTTGCGATGAGGCCAGACACCGAGCTCGGAGGCTCCCTGAGGTTGATACGGCCGTGAGGCCACCCTCAGTTGTTTATCACCAGGACGGACCATGGCGCTTCTGCATTTGCATGGGCATAGCCGCTCCTCGGCAGTGTCGACTGCCAGCGCGGAGCATGGTGCTTCCACTGGTACGTGAGAGGGGACTCCCTACTGCGGAGAGCCCTCGGGGCGTGTACAGCCCCGCCCTGACATGTGGCTTGCACGACAGGGCTAGACGAGGTGTATCCGGTCACTCGTGAGCCAGCGCGGGACTCACGAGGCCCTACCTCAAGGCGGGTTGTGCCTGGTCTTAGTTCTTGATGGCTGCGGCGTTCCTGCGAAATGGTTAGACAACCTTCACCTAGTGGATTTCCCAGGGCTATCGCATGAGAAGGCCAAGCACCAACGACCCTAGGAGGTGACGTGAACCAGGCCGACCCGCCAGACAGAGCTCAGGCGTTGGATTTATCGACGCTGCAGGGACGGGCCCGAGCACAGACGTCGTGCCTAGCCTTCTTATGCGAAGGATCCTCAAGAAATACGATCGGCGCGCGGCTCCCATGATGGATGACAATCAAGCAGGTGATAACCATAGATTGATTATGCATCAAAAGGAACTAGCTTAGGCAGATGCGAGAACGATACATGCCTCTGGGTTGGACCCGAGCGCCCTGGGGTTGGTGCAGCCCGTGGGGCGCTCCCAGCAGAGTGAACTAAAGATGCAAGCAAATACATGTCGCAGGGACGGACCCATGCGGCCCGGGGATGATGCAGCCCAAAGGGGCGCTCCTAGCTGAATGAACTTGGAAAGATATCACCTGGTTTGTGTGCCGAAGGAATGTTGGGGTAGCTGAAGACATGTAGCGAAGAAGTTTCTCCTCATGAGCCGCCGAGACCCTGAGCCTCGGGAGGCTCTAGAGGCCCAGGTGGCCTCCGGAGGACCGTCTCCATCTCCGCCAGGACCGCGTGGTGCCTGTCCTCCTGACCTACCAGGATGCTCCGCAGATTGCGCTAGAAGGCGGTGGCCACGCTCGCCTTGCCGAACGGCATGCGGACATAGCTGTGAGGCGCGCCCTCACACCAACCAGCGCATGAACGCCAGAAGCGCTCCTGAGATGCGGCCTTGTTGAGCCCTAGGATGTCGATGCAGACGTGCAACTCACCACCGTTGCCTGGGTGGGGAGCAACGCTAGGTGGGCAGCGGTCGCCGCGTATTGCTCTTGCTTCCTGAAGCTCCTGAGATGCCTTGGTGATGAATTCCTAAGCGTCGGGCGCTCCTCGTCTGGTGTCCTCCTGAGGGAAACGTGCCGCGAAGCACGCCTCCACGTGGTGCCCGAGCGCCTCCCTTGTGATGTTGGCCATGCCCGAGGCCCTCCAGAAGAGAGCCCCCGAGCCCTGCCTGAGGAGGGCGCCGAGCGCACCTCCCTATGCGAGGGAAGGAGGCTCCCCAGGCGCTGGCACAGATCCTGAAGTGGCGCCATTGGAGGTGCCGCTCCCCTGAGGCCCAGTGCGGAGTAGTTGCTTCTTCTTCTTGGGGTTGGCCTCAGGAGGGTACTGCACACCCGCGCTGTCAGGGTCTTTGATTGATGCAGCTTGGAAGGCACGCTCAGGGAGCACACCGCGTCTCTTTCTTCGCAGGGGACCGTGATGATTCCGCCTCTTCCCGACATCTTGAGGACGTTGTAGCCATGGTGGGTGACTGCCATGAATTTGGCCAGTGCTGGGTACCCGAGGATGGCGTTGTACGGGAGGTGGATGTGGGCGACATCGAAGTCGACGAGCTCGGTGTGGTAGTTGTCATGCTGACCAAAGGTGACAGGGAGGCGAACTTGCCCTACCGGGGTGGTGGAGCCGTCTGTCACTCCTGAGAAAGGCTTGGTGGACTGGAGCTGATCGTATGACACTTGAAGGATGTCGAACGTTTCGACGGATAGGACACTGGGTCCTGCGCTGCCATTGATGAGGGTCTTGGTGACTTGGACATTGCTGATGACGGGTGAACAGAGCATCTGGAGGACGCCAACGGTTGCCGCGCATTTGAGCTGGCCGCCGAGCTAAAGGTGATGGCGTAATTGGACCACCTAAGCGGGCGCGCAGCCTTGAGCTTGGGGAGGGCTGCATTCACTTCACGGGAGAACTGCTTGAAGATGCACTGGGAGGCTGGGGCATGAGCGCCACCCAAGATGCAGGCGATGGCACGCGACTCCTGGAAGCCCCCAACCCCTTTGTCCTGCTGATGGTCGTCATTCCTTCTTGGCGGCGGCGGCAGAGGGAGACCAGGGTTTCCCTGAGGACGATCCTCACGAGGCTGGTCCTTCCAGGCGCTCTCGCGAGGCTGGTCCTGCCAACGATCCTCGCAAGGCTGGTCGCGCCACTCTTGGCGGGGCCCATGGTCGTCCCAACGTCCTCCACCTCATCCACCTCCTCGGCTGTAGCCCCGGTAGTTGCGCTTGGGGCGTCGACCAAAGCATCCATCTTGAATGGCCCTAAGCTCTTGACAATCGTTAGTGTTGTGTGTGCGCACGTTGTGGAAGGCGCAGAACATACGGCTACCCTTGGACGACTCGGGAAGATATCAGCCGCGCTTGGTGTCCGGTTCTGCTGCAAGCACGACCACCCCCTTGCGCTTCACGTCCTTGACCTTGGCCTTCATCTCCTCTGGATCCACAGCGGGGAGCTCGAGGAGGGAGAGATGCCCCTCCTTAGCCCTCACACACTTGGTCGCTATGTTGAACAGCTCCGAGGTCGTGCACAACTCCTCATGGATGGCGAGGTCCTCCTTCATCTTGACGTCACGGACTGTCGGCGTTCTGGGAACGGGGGTCCCTAGACTTGCCTGCCTGCGGCCTACGGTGTGGCTCAAGTGGGGGCCCAGCGCGGCCCATCTTCATCAACACGAGGCTCAAGACCCTCGCGAGGGGCCAAGCCTCGCGAGGCGGACGACACGGCTCATCCTCAGGCACAGCCTCGTCAGGCTGGCTCGCGAGGAGGCGGAGAGTTCAAGGCGGGGTACCTCGCGAGGTGCCCATGACGCAAGCCGTGACGACACGGGGCACCAGGCGGGTGCCAGCGCGCGCAGCGTCCCTCTTTCCTCTTTGGTGCAAAGGGGGGAAGCGTATCTGCGGAGTATCGAGGCACCAGGCAAAGGTTGCCACTTTGGTGCAACGAGACCAAGACCAGGAGGACTACAAGACGGAGGTCACCATGGAGCCCAGCGCGGCGTCATCACCAGAGCCTTTGGCAGGCGAAGACTGCTTTTGTCAGGATAGATGTACTCGCTGTCCCCCTTCAAATTAGCCCGCCATTGTTCGATCCCTTCCCGCTCAATATTTGGGGAGAGGACTAGGGCCTCTATAAATAGGACTAGCCACCCACATAGGAAGGGGTTTGGTTCATCGGTTCATCGGTTCGAGGGCTGGGGTTTCGATTCCTGGTGCTTCGGTCCGGGATCTGAGAGAGAAAGAGAGAGAAAGGTGACCGAACTCTTGATAGCAGTTCATCACCACAGCCAAGAACAGACCCTCGCGAGGCTGTTCTTCCTTGTATTGTTCATCCACACCAGCCCCAGGAGGCAATCCATCCACCACACACTGGAGTAGGGTATTACACCACATCGATGGCCCGAACCAGTATAAATCTTGTGTCTTTCATGCAGCTCTTTTAGTAGTTTAGATCCCATCAAGACGGAGAGGTTGAAGGCGAGATTTCTGCGCGCACCCCAGTGTTTGAACCTTAAGGGTCTGCCGGAACCCGAAATCCGACATTTGGCGCGCCAGGTAGGGGTGCGCCAGAATTCGTCTTTCACCGCTCCGCTCTCCTCCGACCGTCGCATCCATGTCTGACGCTCGTCGGGCCCGCGCCAAGCGCCGGGCCGCCATCGCTTCCCGCATCGCCCAGACGGCCCCCGTCGGTGGGCGTCCTCGTCGTTCCCCGTCGCCAGCCATCAACGCTGCCACCGGCCCGGCGGGGGGCGAGCAGCAGGCATCGTCTCAACACCCGTCCGTGCGGCAAGAGGGCCGCACCGCCACTCCGTCACTCGCACCAGCTGGCTCTTCGTCCCGCGCGCTCCGCGCACCCTTGGAGGCTCGAGCTGCGCTGCTCGTGGCAAACGAGCTCCTGCGCTGCCGTCCCGTCAACGATATCTACGAAGAATGGCTCGACCGCGTCGCCAAGCTTGTCCGCGCCGCAGGGGGCTCTTCCGCGCCATCCGCCCCTCTGTGCCGCACTCTGCCCCGCGCCGGCAACGAAGCTCCAGAGGCGCACCAGCCGCCTCCCCTCCAAGAAGATGGCATGGCTCCAAGGCGCTTGGTCCCTGGGCGGAACCCGCTCCGTCAGGCGCCAGCGCAGCAAGAGCGAAGCTGCCAAGAAGTTCCTCGCCCGCAAGGGGCTGCCAGGGCGCTCCCTGCTCCAGCACGCCGCGACCCTGCTCCAGCTCTGGCACGCCAAGACCCCGCCCTGCTCCTAGCTGCAGCGCGTGGGGACCCTCAAGACCAAGCTCTCCACCAACCGAGGCCTTTCGTGGCCACTGCGGGCTGCCACGCCTACACCACTGAGCTGCGCAGCGTCGCGTGGCCCGGCAAGTTCAAGCCCGACCTGCCTCCTCGCTATGACGGCACAACCGATCCCGCAGAGTTCCTCCAGCTCTATGAGCTGGGCATCGAGGCTGCCGGCGGGGATGAGAATGTCATGGCTAACTGGTTCCCTATGGCGCCGAAGGAAGGGGCGTGAACCTGGCTCCTGAATCTGGCTCCAGGCACGATCTCCTCCTAGGACCAGATGCGCGCCCGCTTCATCGCCAACTTCCAAGGTACTCGCGACCGGCCGCCCGCCGTGAGCGACATGCGCCGCATCAAGCAACAACGCGGAGGGACCCTGCAAAAGTACATCCAGCGCTTCAACAACGCGCACTTCAAGATCCCCAGGGTGTCAGAGGAGGCCATCATCTCCGCCTTCTCTGACAGCGTACATGATGTCAAGATGAAGGAGGAGCTGGCGATGCACGAAGACCTCTGCACCGCCCTGGAGTTGTTCAACTTGGCGAACAAGTGCGCCAGGGCTGAGGAGGGACGTCTCTCCCTCCTCGAGCTGCCTGCCACGGACCCAGAAGAGAAGAAGCCCAAGGCCAAGGACGTGAAGTGCAAGGGGGTTGCCGTGCTCGCAGCCGAACCAGACACCAAGCGGGGCAAGGATCTGCCCGAATCCTCTAGAGGCAGCCGGTACTGTGTGTACCATGACCTCCACACCCACAACACCAACGAATGTCAAGAGCCCCGCGCCGTACGAGAAGGAAGGATCGGCCGTCACCCTAACCGTGCTGACCGGGGCTATGGCCGAGGAGGAGGAAGAAACCCAGGGCGCTGGGAAGACCGCAGCCCGCGCCAGGGGTGGCGCGACCAGCCTCGCGAGGACCGCTGGTGGGACCTGCCTCGTGAGGGGGACTGGAGAGACCAGCCTCGTGAGGACCGCCCTCATGGCAACGCAGGCCTACCTCCGTTGCCGCCTCCACCAAGAAGGAACGAAGACCGCCATCAAGACGAGGGGGCTGGGGGCTTCCAGGAGCCGCGCGCGATCGCCTGCATCCTGGGCGGAGCTCAAGCCCCAGCCTCCCAACGCATCTTCAAGCAGTTTGCCCGCGAGGTGAATACAGCCCTCCCCAAGCTCGAAGCAACGCGCCCCCTCAGGTGGTCGGCGTGCCCCATCATGTTCAGCTCGGCAGACCAGCTCAAGTGCGCGGCCACTGCAGGAGTCCTCCCGATGCTCTGCTCCCCGGTCATCAGCAACGTGCAGGTCACCAAGACCCTCATCGATGGCGGGGCAGGGCTCAACGTCCTGTCCGTGGAAACATTCAACAACCTCCAAGTGCCCTATGACCAGCTTCAGCCAACCAGGCCTTTCTCCGGGATCACCGACGGTTCCACAGTCCCGATCGGGCAGGTCC
Organism: Triticum monococcum; assembly: GCA_034509565.1. Classification (NCBI taxonomy): domain Eukaryota; kingdom Viridiplantae; phylum Streptophyta; class Magnoliopsida; order Poales; family Poaceae; genus Triticum; species Triticum monococcum. The sequence goes on from CM067843.1 coordinate 487,268,183, forward strand.
GCCTCCCTGTCACCTTCGGAGCCCGCAGCAACTACCGCACCGAGCTCATCGACTTCGACATCGCCCACATCCGCCTGCCGTACAACGCCATCCTTGGGTACCCAGCGCTGGCCAAGTTCATGGCCGTGACCCACCACGGCTACAACGTCCTCAAGATGCCAGGAAGTGGCGGCGTCATCACGGTGCCCTGTGAAGAGAGAGATGCAGTGTGTTCCCTAGAGCGAGCCTTTCAGGCCGCGTCGATAGAAGACCCAGATCGCGGAAGCAGGGGGCTTCCTGAGACCACCCCCAAGAAGAAGAAGACGTCGTCAGGCTCAGCCCCTCAGGAGGCAGGTCCCTCAGGGCCCGTGCCCCCTCAGGAGGGCCCTCCATCCATCGCATAGGAAAGCGCGCCGGGCGCCCTCCTCAGGCAGGGCTCGGGGGCTCTCACCTGGAGGGCCACCGACCTAGCCAGGGTCGCGAGGGAGGCGCTTGGGCACCATGTGGAGGCGTGCTTCGCAGCACGTTTCCCTCAGGAGGGAGCCAGGTGAGGAAGATCAGACCAGCAAGAGTTCGTTGACGAGGCCATTCAAGAGCTACAGGAGACAAGGATCATGAGAGGTTGCCGCCGCTTGCCAGCCGTGGCCCCACATCTAGGCGAGGATGGTGGGCTGCGCGTCTGCGTCGATGTACCAGGGCTCAATTAGATCACCACAACGGAGCGCCTCTGGCCCTCGCAAGTGGGGCGCTGCGGAGGTCCACCCCACAGCTATGTTCGCATGCCTTACGGCCTGCCGAGCATGGCTGCGGCGTACCAGCGCCTCATGAGGGGCATCATGGAGGCTCAGGAAGACAGGCGTTCCGCGGCCTTGGCGGAGATGGAGGCAGCTCGCGAGGAGTCACCAGCGCCTCCGGAGCCTCCCGAGGCCCCGGGGCCTGGGGGCTCGTGAGGATCGGCTTCTACAGCCCGTCAAGTCTGCTGCACTAACGCCACTACGCCGACGACATCCTCAAGTGACATCTTTCAAGTTCCGTTCTCAACTGGGAGCACCCTCCCAGGGTTGCATCACTCCCAGGCCGCGTGGGTCCGTCCCCGCGGCATGTATCTGCATTTACCTTTCCGTCGTTAGTTTGCCTTGTTGGGGGCGCCCCTCGGGCTGCATCATCCCCAAGCCGTTCGGGCTAGACCCAGCGGCGTGTATCCCCCTAGCGTTTATTTCCAACTATGCATTGCCTATCACGCTTAGCTGCATGGTGCCCGTCTGCGGCATCTTCTCTTCCCATGTCGGCCGCTTGCACGTTAAAGGGGGGGTGCCTGAGCATCGCGACTCAGGGCTCTTACTGGCTCTCCAGCCCTCACCCTCTGGCCTTGTCCACGGCATCGCGACCTGGCATACCAGCGACGGCTGAGACAAGCTCGAGGGTCGGGACCTGAGGACGTAGAGTACCGGCATCTAACCGAATTTTGCAGGGACACATCTCAAGATACGGCCCAGTGCCGGGCGCAACCCGCCCAGAGGTAGGGCCTCGTGAGTCCCGCGCTGGCTCACGGGTGCCCAGATACACCTCACCCAGCTCTACCGTGCCAGTCACGTGTCAGGGCGGGGCTGTATATGCCCCGGGGGCTCCTCCCGGAGGGGAGCCCCTCCCATGTACCAGTGGAAGCACCATGCTCCGCGCTGGCTGACAACACTGCCGAGGAGCGGCTATGCCCGTACACATACGGAAGCGCTATGCTCCGCGCTGGTGATAAACAACTGAGGGTGGCCTCCGGGCCGCGTTAACCTCAGGGAGCCCAGAGCTCAGTGGCTGGCCTCATCGCAACGCCTCCCCTCGGGAGCGCCGCGCGAGGGGGCTAGGCACGGGGGCTACGGCTGGGTCACGCCCAGACGTACGCCGCCCAGCCAGGCCCCTCGGGCCTGGTTCGCCGCGCGTCTCTCCCCGAGCGGAGCCAAGGTATGAAGGCCGTTTGCGCGTCAAGGGGGACGCCTGGGCATCGCGACCCAGGGGCCTAACTGGTCCCGTAGCCCCTCACTCCTTAGTTCCGAAAGGCTATGCTGGGTGAGGTACGCGCGGGGCCGGGCCCTGCAGACGTAGAACGGTAGCCACACTTACATCTCGCCTCATCACCCGCTGTTCGCGCGTCAAGGGGGACTCCTGAGCATCGCGACTCAGGGGCCTAACTGGCTTCGTAGCCCCTCACTCCTTAGTTCCGAAAGGCTATGCTGGGTGAGGTACGCACGGAGTCGGGCTCTGCAGACGTAGAATGGAAGACACGCCTACATCATGCTTCCCTACTTGTTGTTCGAGCGCCAAAGGGGACTCCTGAGCATCGCGACTCAGGAGCCTAACTTGTCACGTGGCCCCTCACTCCTTTGGTCCCGTCCTGGTTTCCGGTCGGGGCTGATGCTGGGTGAGGCATGCGCGGGGCCGGGCCCTGCCGGCGTAGAACACAAGCAAGTAGGGAAGAAAAGCATAAAATCCAAGGAACTTAAAAGCAAATATTACAGTCCATACTGTCAATCTCAATGCCAAACGCAAGTTTAAATGCCTCCCCGAGGCGTGATGCATGTGCAGGAACCTAAAGAAGAGCAGGGATGGGACGGAGTCACTCGTCGGCGCTGGTTTCGCCTTGTGGAACGGCAGGGTCGGCAGCGCCTTGCTTCGGCCTGGTGCTGAAGGCCCGGAACTTCTCCAGCAGCGCCTCTGCGCGCCCTTTCACGGCTTCGACAGCGGCAGCAGCACCCTCGCCGCTCACCGGTTCCAGCAGGGCATCGAGGTCGGTGTTGGGATCGCGGAGGTAGACGTGGGCGAAGACCCGTGTCAGCACGGCAGAAGACAGGACGTGTGCCTCGGCCTCGGCCGCGGGGCCGATGCCAAGGACGACGTCCCCAAGAGCCTTGACCAGGAAGGGAAGCAACTTGGCGGGGCCATCCTCGTCACCAGCTAGCGGGCTGGCCAAGCCGCTCTCGTAAAGCATCTTCAGCGAAGCGCGGGCGTCCTTCTCCATGTCCGCGAAGGCCACGCGATCTTCAGCGAGGACCTGAGCCTTGGCGTCCAGCTCGGTCTTCGTCGCCTCCAGCTCTGTCTTCCACATGCCTAGACGCTCGCGGCGCTTCTTGAGCTTGGCCTCCGCGTCCTTGAGCGCCGCCTCACGCGCCTTCGCCCCCTTCTCCTGCTCTTGGCGAAGGCGAACCTCCTCCGCAAGTTGGCCCCGCATGCCTTGCAGCTCGTCCTCCAGCACCTTGCAGCGGTCGCGGGCCTTGACCGCTTCCCCCAGGGCCGCGTCACGAGCAATCTTCGCCTCAAGGACGGCCCGCTTCTCCTCGTCGCAGGCCGTCGAGGCCTGAACCAGCGCCGCCTGGATCGAAGCATCAGAGCAAATCCACCCCGAAGCCAGTTCCAGACGCCCGGCCACCAGGCGAGGGTCGGCGCCGAGAAGGTCCTGACGCAGCCGGTCCAGTTCAGCAGCAGCATGCTCCAAGACAGAGGAAGAAGATGGAGGAGCCGCGACGCGCTCCAGGACGACAGGAGGAGCTGAGGGAGCAGTGACCACCAAAACAGGAGGAGAAGGTGGCGACGGCAAGGCCGCTGAATCCCGAGCCAGCATTCGCTGCATCTCCCCAGCCGTGGCAGTGGCGCCAGACGAGGACACTTCAGGAGTCACCTGGGCCGTGGGGGCTGAGCTCGCCCCCGCCAGCATGGCCAGACCTCCTGAGGGCGACCGACCAGGAGAAGCCCGCGCACTGCGATCGCCCCCTTTCACAGGCGGGGGCGCTGCCGCGGATGGAGCCTCAGGAGCCCGCTTCGGTTTCTTCGCCGTGGGCACCCGCCTACTCAAGAGAAGCAATCATCAAGCCTCGTCGGCAGAATGAGAAACAAGAGAACAAGGATCAAGCGCTTACGGGTCATCGCTGGTGAGCTCGGGCAGCTTTCGGCCCAACTTCAAGCCAAACAGCCGGCTAGAAGGGTCAACCTTGGGAGCAGAAGGCGCGGCAGCGGACTGCCCCGGGGTAGGGGCAGGCCCGCGGGGGACCAGCCCGGTCCTGTCCTTCTTCGGGATCGGGGGCGAGCTCCCGCTACCCAACACATCGTCATCGTCATCATCATCATCGCTCGGCGATAGGCGGAGAGTATGGGGCGAGCGCCGAGGGAGGGGAGCCCTCGACTCTCCGTCAGTCACCCCGGAGTCGGGCCCCTCTCCTCGCTCCTCTTCGTCCTCCTCCTCGCTGGAGTCACCGGAGGGCACGTCCACCAGTCCTTTGGAAGGCGCCACGGGCACGAGCCCGACCCCGTTGAAAACAGGCGTGGACTTCACCACCTGCTCCCAGTCGCTGCGAAGAAACAAGGGCTCGGGAGCGCCCTCCAACTTTGCCACCATGCCCCCAACCAGAGATTGAAGAACCGCGTCCACGTCCTCTTCGTCCACAGGCCCGTGGCTCAGATGAGGCCTCCACATCGGAGAAGAGTACTGCCGGAGTGGAGCCAGCTGCTGCTCCAAGAACTCCCTCAACAGTGACGCACCAGTCAACTTCGCCGTCGCCATGTTGGCTAGCCTCAAGTCCGCATCCATCTTCTCCAACACCGGCTTCGCGTGGGGATCCGCGAGCTCCGCCCGGCACCAGTTACTGGCGCTCACGGCCTGCTCCATGGGCGGGATCAGCCGAGGGTGGACGCGCCCGGCGTCAACCAAGACCCACTTGCTTCGGAAGCCATCAGCCCTCTTCCCGGGACTCGAGATGGTAATGGTGCTGCCATGCGCGACGAAGCTCGCGCACGCGGAAGGGGAACTGCCAGTAGTCCGGAGGTAGAAGTAGTGGCGCAGCAAGGCCACCGAGGGCTGCACCCCTACGTGGGCCTCGCAGTAGTAAGCGAAGATCGCCAGGAGAAGGACAGAGTTGGGGTGGAGATGCAGAGCCAGCAAGTTGTAATGGCGGAGGACAGAGAAGAAGAACTCGGAGAAGGGAGGCACCAAGCCTGCTGCGATGGCGCTCACAAAGAAAGGATAATAGGTGCTCCCTCGACCTTCAGGGGAGGCGGAGCCGACCTTGAACACCTCCATCCCGACGACGCCCTGCGCCGCCGCCATCCGGCACAGCCGGGCAAAGGTGGCCTTGGACACAGTCGGCGGGTCCAGAGCAGGGGAATACCAAGCTTCGGCCGGAGGCTTGTGAGGCGCCATGGCTTCCTAGGTCGCGCAACCGGAGTGGATCTGGAAGTTTGGAGGAAGAAAGGGGAGGCTCAAGAAAGGGGATATGAGCAGCAACCGGAGAAAGCAAGGGCGAAGTCTGGGAAGATGCCTCTCCCTTGTCAACCCGCGCGGTCGCTAAGGCACCCATGTCCAATCAACCGCCACGCGGCGTCCGAGGCCGCAGGCTATTGGGGCCCGCGGCGCTTCGCCCTTGCCCTTTCGCCTCTCGGCACGGCCAAGTCCATGCGCACCTTGGGCCCGGGGGCTACTGTCGGTGTTCTGGGAACGGGGGTCCCCAGACTTGCCTGCCTGCGGCGTGGCTCAAGTGGGGGCCCAGCGCGGCCCATCTTCATCAACACGAGGCTCAAGACCCTCGTGAGGGGCCAAGCCTCGCGAGGCGGACGACATGGCACATCCTCAGGCACAGCCTCGTCAGGCTGGCTCGCGAGGAGGCGGAGAGTTCAAGGCGGGGTACCTCGCGAGGTGCCCATGACGCAAGCCGTGACGACACGAGGCACCAGGCGGGTGCCAGCGCGCGCAGCGTCCCTCTTTCCTCTTTGGTGCAAAGGGGGCAAGCGTATCCGCGGAGTACCGAGGCATCAGGCAAAGGTTGCCACTTCGGTGCAACGAGACCAAGACCAGGAGGACTACGAGAGGGAGGTCACCATGGAGCCCAGCGCGGCGTCATCACCAGAGCCTTTGGCAGGCGAAGACTGCTTTTGTCAGGATAGATGTACTCGCTGTCCCCCTTCAAATTAGCCCAGCATTGTTGGATCCCTTCCCGCTCAATATTTGGGGAGAGGACCAGGGCCTCTATAAATAGGACTAGCCACCCACATAGGAAGGGGTTCGGTTCGTCGGTTCATCGGTTCGAGGGCTGGGGGTTCGATTCCTGGTGCTTCGGTCCGGGGTCTGAGAGAGAAAGAGAGAGAAAGGTGTCTGAACTCTTGATAGCAGTTCATCACCACAGCCAAGAACAGACCCTCGCGAGGCTGTTCTTCCTTGTATTGTTCATCCACACCAGCCCCAGGAGGCAATCCATCCACCACACACTGGAGTAGGGTATTACACCACATCGGTGGCCCGAACCAGTATAAATCTTGTGTCTTTCGTGCAGCTATTTTAGTAGTTTAGATCCCATCGAGACGGAGAGGTTGAAGGCGAGATTTCCGCACGCACCCCAGTGTTCGAACCTTAAGGGTCTGCCGGAACCCGAAATCTGACACGGACGCTGTCGGAAAACACCGAGATGATGGCCTCGTCCGTCACCTTGGGGACCTTGATACGTGCACCATTGAAGCGCTGGATGTACTTCTGCATGGTTTCTCCTGGTTGTTGCTTGATGCGGCGCAGGTAACCCGCGACCGGGGGGCGGTTGCAAGTGCCCAGGAAGTTGGCGATGAAGTGGCTGCGCATCTCATCCCAGGAGGAAATCGAGCCTAGGGGCAGGTTCAGGAGCCATGAGCGGGTGCCGTCCTTGAGAGCCATGGGAAACTAGTTCTCCATGACCTTTTCGTCGTTGTTGGATGCTTCGATGCTTAGCTTGTAGAGCTGCAGAAACTCCGCAGGGTTGGGGGTGCCGTCATAGCGAGGAGACAGATCCGGCTTGAACTTGCCCGACCATACAACGCTACGCAGGTCAGGAGTGAAGGCATGGCAGCCCGCCGTGGCCACCGGGGCCCGTTGTGGAGGTGGGGCTTGACCTTGGCGTCCCCGTGCTGCCACGGCAAGTGGCACGTGGCCCTGCCGCAACAAGCGGTTCTGACGTGGTGGTGCTGGAAGCGGTGGAGCATCTTCTTGCGGACGGGGAACCTCCTGGCAACTTATTTCTTCATGCGCGGGCACACGGCGCAGAGGATCACGCCGCTGGCCCACGCATCCTGGAGCGAGGACGTCGTCTTGACGCAGGGGAGGCTGAGGAGCTCCCTGAGCCACGCGCCTCGGCACGAGGGCGCCATCTTGGTGCTGAGGGGGTGGAGGCGCTCCATGAGCCACATCGCCCGCAACCGGGGGCGGGCGAGGCAGCGAGAGGGATGGTGCTGGAGAGCCCCCTGCGGTCAGCCAGGTGGTAGCACAGGACCTCGTGTACCATGAGCAGTGTGACCTGTGCGTCCGTGGGGGCGCGGCGAGCGTGAGACGATGAGACAACCGGAGTCAGCGACGGGGTGGCGGTGCGACCATCTCGCCGCACAGAGTGGTGCAGTGAAGAGGCTTGCTACTCGTTTACCACCGGGCCGGTGGTGGCGTTGGCGGTGGGTGACGGAGAGCGATGGGGAGGTCCACCGACAGGGGCGGTCTGAGCGACACGGGTGGCGAGAGCGGCCCGGCGCTCAGCGCGGGCTCGGTGAGCGTCGGCCATGAACTTGGTGAAGCGCGGATCGACGATGGGGAATCTTCGGCGCACCCCTACTTGGCACGCCAAATGTCGGATTTCGGGTTCCGGCAAAACCCTTGAGGTTCGAACACTTGGGTGCGCACAAAGATCTCTCCCCCTCTCTAGCTCCTGCACTCTACGATCTCACGGCCTAGCTCGACGAACCCAAAGAACATGAGACAAAAGATTTATACTGGTTCAGGCCACCGTTGTGGTGTAATATCCTACTCCAGTGTGGTGTGGTGGATTGCCTCTTGGGCAGAGGATGGACAGTACAAGGGAAGAAGAGCCTCGCGAGGAGAGGTGTTCTTGTGCTTGGTGTGCTTGGGTGGTTGAAGATCGGAATCTCCCCTCCATGGTGGTGGCTAGTCCTATTTATAGAGGCCCTGGTCGTCTCCCCAAATATTGAGCGGGAAGGGATCCCACAACAGCCAAATTTGAAGGAAGACAACTAGTACAAGCTATCCTGACAAAAGTGGTCTTCGCCTACGAAAGGCTCTGGTGGTGACGCCGTCTTGGGCTCCACGGTGACCTCCATCTTGTCGTCCTGCTAGTCTTGGTCTTGTTGCACCGATATGGAAACCTTTGCCTGATGCCTCGGGACTCCTCGTATGTGCTTGCCCCTTTGGCACCAAAGAGGAAACAAGGACACTGCGCGCGCTGGCGCTCGCCTGGTTCTAGTCGTCATGGATTGCGTCACTGGAACCTCGCAAGGTGTCTGTCGGTGTCCAAACCAGCGGATCTCGGGTAGGGGGTCCCGAACTGTGCGTCTAAGGCTAATGGTAACAGGAGGCGGGGGACACAATGTTTACCTAGGTTCAAGCCCTCTCGATGGAGGTAATACCCTACTTCCTGCTTGATTGATCTTGATGATATGAGTATTACAAGAGTTGATGTACCACGAGATCATAGAGGCTAAACCCTAGAAGCTAGCCTATGATTATGATTGTTGTTGTCCTACGGACTAAGCCCTCTGGCTTATATAGACACCGGAGGGGGCTAGGGTTACACAGAGTCGGTTACAAGGGAGAAGATCTACATATCCGAATTGCCAAGCTTGCCTTCCATGCAAAGGAGAGTCCCACCTGGACATGGGATGAAGTCTTTAATCTTGTATCTTCATAGTCCAACAGTCCGGCCAAAGTATATAGTTTGACTGTCCGAGGACCCCCTAATCCAGGACTCCCTCAGTAGCCCCTGAACCAGGCTTCAATGACGACGAGTCCGGCGCGCAGATTGTCTTCGGCATTGCAAGGTGGGTTCTTCTCCAAATCGTGAGTACCTGTTGTAACGAGTAGTGTCCGGCTTCCCATGAATGTTCCACTCCCCGGCTTCTATGTTTTAATAATGGCTATCTTCCACGTGTCGAGCGAATGCGAAGAGTCAGGGCATTTTAACATTTGCCACCCTAACCATGTGAGTAAATCGTCTATTTAAAGAGTCGGGGATCCTCATATCCAAATCACACCATCCTCCCACAACGAGTATCCATCGGAGCGCGCCCGGAGAAGTCCATCCCATCATGGCTGGCCATCGCAGCTCCTCCTCTCGCCCCCGTAGCACTAAGCCAGGCAATTGGGATAAGTGTTCCGTCCCCCACAGCCAATTAGTACAGTTACAGGCCCAGGGGTTTCTTCCTCCTGCGTATATGGTCCTCGTTCGAGCCAGACTAGCCACTTATAACGGCGGGGAGCAAGCGGAGAGCTTTCCCAACCCATCCATGGGGGAGCAGCTATGCCTTGTCCCTTACTTATTGAGGGGACTCAGATTTCCAATCCATCAGTTCCTCCGCAGGCTCCTGGAGTTCTACGGCCTCCAGCTGCATAACTTTACTCCCGCCTCCATATTACACATCGCCGGCTACGTCACCTTTTGCGAGCTGTTTCTGGGCTGCGAAGCTCATTTCGAGCTATGGAAGAGGCTATTCTGCCTCGTACCCCGTACACAGGAGGGGTCAATATATCAAGTGGGCGGAGTTGAAATATGGCGCATCACCGGGACCGGATACCCATCTGGTACTTCAAACAAGACATCCGAGGACTGGCCTTCGGAGTGGTTTTATATGGAGGACGTCCCCCTTCCGGACCCTATTCGGATGGGCCTTCCTGAGTTTAATAATGCCCCTTTGAAGAAACGCCGCAGCTGGCGCCCTCAGAGCCACCAGGAGGAAGATACAGAGAGGTCCTTTACCTGATGGGCAGGATAAAAACGCTGGCCAAATCAGGACTGACAATAATTGAGGTTATGTCAATATGTATAATGTGGGGGGTGCAGCCACTTCAGTATCGGGGGAAACCCGTGTGGCACTTCAATGGAGAAGACGATGCCACCCGCTGCGGCCTTAAAGGTCCGGACTTTGCCGCTGCTCTAGCGAAAATACTGCCCGATTTATACAAAGGAGAGGAAGAGGAGTTCATCCGCATTAAGCCACGGGATGGATTCTCCATGTACAACCCCCAAACTGGGTGAGCTGCTACATTTTACTCCAGACCTTCCCGCATTCTTCATCATAAATATTTACCTTGCTATTTCATAGCAGGAACTGCGAAAAGCTGTGAGGGAGGTCCACAACCCGTCTCCACAGCCAGAGGACCCTGACCGGGCCCTCGACCCCGGACTCAAAGAAGATCCGGACATATTTGTGGAGCTTACCGACATGACGTTCTACTAGTTAAGCTGCGATGGTGCCTTGGTGGCCATCATAGCCGATTATCCTGGCCTGCTCCCTGCATCGCATGTAAGTAAAACCGGAGTCCCAACTTCCGAGAAGGATCCATTTTTTGCACTTCACCTACCGCACACATATGGTGTCTTACAGGGAAGGCCCTCGGGATGCCATGCCGAACCCGCGATGACTCACCAATGAGGGGCACCAAAGCCGGGTAGGCTTAAAAGGAAGGCAGTCAGGACTGAGACGCCATCGCAGAGGTATGAAAAAGAAACCTGCTCCGTGGTTATCGTCTTGAAAACATAATAACATCCGTGGTTCGTGGCAGAAAAAACGCTCGCCGGACCGTGTCTGGAGAGCCTACCGGCCACGCCTCCACCAGCCGGACTCCAGAGCCGGTCTTAGGGGCAGGTGCTAACGTGGGGACAACACTGGATGTTCCTCCTACAAAGGATGCGGATAGGCTGTCCGCTATGAATTACGAAGTGGAGAGTGCCATGAATCACTGGCATCGCTGGGCCGTACTCCGCGACCTTGGTTTCTCCGAAGAGGCGTTCGATGCCTTCAACTCGGGAGATGCGTACATCCGAGCTGCTCAAATTGGTCTTGTCAGAGCCACGGACCAGTACGTAAAGGATATACGGGTAAGAAAATATGATAATTATGTATATCAGTAGCCCCTGAGACTTGAGACAGTTGGCACACCTGATTTAAGGATCATTATATGCGTAGGTTCTTACAGAGAATAATACCCAGATGTCTCAAGAGCTGGAGGAGTGCAAAGCCCAGCTACGGACCGCAGTTGCCGAAATGAAGGAGTCCAAGAAGGCCCCGTCTGGTAACACTTGTTCTGATCGAAAAGAATGAAATGACATGTACCAGTTAGTATTCGGCATGCATGCAAATCTAACAATAGATTCTACAGATGATCCCGGAGTGAATTCGAAGGTCGTGCGAGGGGATGAGAACCATGCTCAATGACAGCTAGAGGCTGGCGAGCGCGTTCTTACGCGGGTTAGGCAGGAGAAAACGATCTCCAAGATGCCAATACCCGACTGGGCGTTGAACTGGAAGATGTTCGGGCCCAGCTAGCTGACTCCGTAAAGGAGAATAAGGAGCTTCAAGGCGGCATTTTTAGTAAGTGCTTGAACGAACTTTTGTAGAGTTCGGCAAAGAAACCGGCTAACAGAGTTATATCTGTAGGTATGCTGGCGGGTCGTCCCGAAGAGGAGATGCCCGGGTCTGCGGGCGATCTTCTGCCAAAGCTCTCACAGCTGCACGAACAAGTTCGGCAGGTGATGCAGGGCATAGCCCAGGCCTTGTGGCCATCCGCCTCCCTGCCAAGAGGCATGGGGGAGCTCATAGAGATGCTCAAGGGAGTGGGGCGGCGCTTCCGATTATGGAAGATATCTGCCTGCCGACAAGGTGCAAGGGAAGCCTGTGCCATGGTGAAGATGCGATGTACCAAGGCTGGCCCGAACCACATGGCCGAAGTCGGACCTGTGGGGTCTGATGGGAAAGAGATCCCCGTTAGTCTGGTGTATGACCAGGTAAAATTAGCCACAAAGTATTCCCAACAGGATTGTGGGCTAGACAGTCTGTTGGATGGTATAGAAGAAGAATTTAGTCAGTCTAAGTGACTGTGTACTTCAAGTGACATATATTGTCCCTAGCCGGATTGTAAATCATTTGTCATGGCGGACCTTTTCGCTTCGACTTTCGGACTCGACAGTCCGGAGTGTATCCGAATACTCGCTCAGTTATGTAAAAACCGGGGTACGCGTGGAAACCAGGCGTAGGGGTCATAAGTTCTTGAACAGACAAGTACCCAACTAGCTATGTTATATTACATGGATAGTAAGAAACGTCTTCTAGGGAGAATAGTTCCCTTAAGGGTTCCTTTCCCTGGGTACACATGCATTAATGTGCATGTCCGAACTGCGAAAAGAGACACAGGATATAAACATCTGGGGGCATGTATTGCAATAAGTAAAAGTCATCTTTTGTTCACTGACCGAATATTCCCTTAAGAACTCTAGCTTTCGGCTTCACCCAGTCTGAGGTACACATCCGGCTGACCCGGCAATAACAATCGCAGAGGTGCTCCCCTTATGCCCTAGCCAAATTAACGAGAACATAGGGCATAAACACAAGAGCCAGGCAACCCAGCTTGGCCAAAACTTTAGTCATATCGATGCACATAATGGCGAAGAAAAGGTACATGTGGAAAAGTAACACATGTGCAGGGGGCATAGAGCCCGGAACATAATTATATTAAGCTTCTGTATAAGAAGCCCCCAGGTATAATGAGCACGCATGGCGCGTCAAGATTGTGTAGTCAAGACACATTTTAACCTTTTAATGTCGTGAAGAAAAAGGAAAGAAAGAAAGAAAGAAAGATAGAACGCGGAGGTAAGGAGACGAACACAGAGTTCGGCAGTAGGCGTAGAACCTTCGGAGTCTGGCCGCGTTCCATGGGTTTGGCTCGACTTGATTGTCCGATGCATCCCACAGACGGTACGCTCCACCGGTTAGAACTTTGTCAATGACGAAGGGACCTTCCCATTTCGGCTTGAGCTTGTCCTTTTTCTTCTCTGGTAGGCGTAGAATGAGTTTGCCAACGTTATAAGTTTTGGCCCGTACTTCTCTGCTTTGATACCATCGATCCTGTTGCTGGTAGAATGTGGAGCGGGCTTTTGCAATGTCACGCTCCTCCTCCAGGGCGTCTAAACTGTCATGCCGATCAAGCTCGGCTTCTTTCTGTTCGTACATGCGCACTCAAGGTGAGTCATTAATAATGTCGCAGGGCAATACCACCTCTGCGCCGTACACCATAAAAAAACAGTGTGTATCCGGTAGTGCGATTCGGCGTGGTCCGCAGCCCCATAGTATGGAGTCAAGCTCCTCAACCCAGTGCATATCTGATTCCTTCAAGGACCACACTAATCCAGGTTTAATGCCGCTCATAATAAGACCATTTTCTCATTCGACTTGTCCGTTTGTTTGGGGGTGATAGACGAAGGCATAATCGAGCTTAACGCCCATGTTGCCGCACCAAGTGTTTACCTCGTCAGCTGTAAAGTTCGAGCCATTATCGGTGATGATGTTGTGGGGGACACCATAATGGTGTACAACCCCGGATATGAAGTCTATCACTGGTCCGGACTCGGCCGTTTTAACTGGTTTGGCTTCTATCCATTTGGTGAATTTATCCACCCTGACCAATAGGTACTTTTTCTTATGGCTTCCTCCTTTAAGGGGTCCGACCATATCAAGCCCCCAGACCGCAAAGGGCCAAGCAATGGGGATTGTTTGGAGAGAGGTAGGTGGCATATGGCTTTGGTTTGCAAAAAGCTGGCAACCGATGCAATGTTGGACGAGGTCCTGTGCGTCTGCTCGGGCTGTCGGCCAGTAGAAACATGTACGGAAGGCCTTGCTTACAAGGGCCTAAGCTGCGGTGTGATGGCCGTCGAGTCCAGCATGAATTTCTGCCAAAAGTTGTCGTCCTTCCTCTTCGGAGATGCACCTTTGAAGTACTCTGGTAGCGCTTTTCTTATAAAGCTCTCCCTCGTGGACCTTGTAGGCTTTAGATCGCCGCACAATGCAACGTGCCTCGTTTGGGTCCTCAAGGAGTTCTTGCCTATTTAGGTAAGCGAAGAAGGGTTCTGTCCACGGGGCGATAACGTGGGCCGAAGGTGTTATTTCGGTGGCAGAGCCTCCGATTACGTCAGAGTGCTCGGGATCTGGTGTTATGGCCGGATCCGGACTGTTGTTGCCGGCCTCCCCTTCCCACACCACGGATGGCTTAAACAACCTTTCCAAGAAGATATTAGGTGGGACAAGGTCGCGCTTAGCGCCGATGCAGGCAAGGATATCCGCCACTTGATTGTTTTCTCGGACCACATGGTGGAATTCGAGCCCCTCGAACCGAGCTGACATTTTGAGGACGGCATTGCGGTACGCCACCATTTTTGGGTCCTTGGCGTCAAAGTCTCCATTTATTTGAGATATTGCGAGGTTCGAATCCCCACACACCTCTAGGCGTTGAATGCCCATGGAGACTGCCATCCGGAGACTATGCAACATGGCCTCATATTCTGCTGCATTGTTGGAGTCTGTGTATAATATTTGGAGTATGTATTGGACTGTATCTCCGGTGGGGATGTTAGGACGACGCCTTCCCCCAGACCAGCCAGCATCTTAGAGTCGTCGGAGTGCATGATCCAATTGGAGTACGCGCCATACTCTTTAGGGAGTTCAACTTCTGTCCATTCGGCGATGAAGTCAGCCAGTACTTGTGACTTAATGGCTCGCTGTGGTTTGTATGTTATGTAGAATGGGAAGATCTCAATAGCCCATTTAGCAATCCGGCCCGTGGCATCGCGGTTATTTATTATGTCGTTGAGTGGTACTTCAGAGGCCACAGTAATTGAACACTCTTGAAAGTAGTGTCGTAGTTTTCGGGATGCCATGAAGACCGCGTATGCTATCTTCTGATAATGTGGGTACCGTGATTTGCATGGAGTGAGGACAGCGGATACGTAGTATACCAGCTTTTGAAGTAGGAACTTATGTCCGTCCGTCTCTCGTTCGACGACGAGCACTGTGCTTACAACCTGGTGTCTTGCTGCTATATATAACAGCATTGGTTCGCCAACATTTGGCGTGGCCAATATTGCGTTGCTGGCCAAGAGGGCTTTTATTTCTTCCAATCTGGCCGTGGCCGCATCCGTCCACTCGAAGTGTTCGATGCGTCGAAGAAGGCGATAAAGAGGTAATGCCTTTTCTCCCAATCGGGAGATAAAGCGGCTTAAGGCAGCCACACATCCGGTTAATTTCTGCATTTGCTTGAGGTCTGTTGGGATGCCAACTGTGATAGAGCTCGGATTTTAGCCAGATTTGCTTCAATTCCTCTATTGGAAACAATGAAGCCCAAGAGCTTTCCGGCGGGCACGCCGAAAACGCATTTTTCCGGATTGAGCTTGATGTCATATGTTCAGAGATCCTCAAGTCGTCTATTAAGGATTCGACGTGTCTGGTTTTAATGACCACATCGTCTATGTATGCCTCCACTGTTTGACCGATTTGTGTTTCCTGGCATGTCTGAATCATGCGTTGATAGGTTGCACCGACATTTTTTAGCCCGAAAGGCATGGTGTTAAAACAGAAGGGGCCGTATGGAGTGATGAATGCCGTTGCGGCTTGACTGGACTCCGCCATCTTGATTTGATGGTATCCGAGTATGCGTCGAGGAAACACAATGAGTCGTATCCTGCGGTAGCGTCGATAATTTGATCGATGCGGGGGAGGGGGAAGGGATCCTTGGGGCAAGCCTTGTTAAGGTCCTTGAAATCGACACATAGGTGCCAGGATTTGTCCTTCTTTGGTACCATCACCAGGTTTGCTAGCCAGTCCAGGTGTTTTATTTCTCTAATGAATCCGGCCTCGAGTAACTTGGCTAGCTCTTCTCCCATGGCTTGTCGCTTAGGCTCTGAGAAACACCGAAGAGTCTGCTTAACCGGCTTGAATCCCTTCAGAATGTTTAGGCTATGCTCGGCCAGCCTATGTGGGATTCCTGGCATGTCTAAAGCATGCCAGGCGAAGATGTCCCAATTCTCGCGCAAGAACTCCCGCAGTGCGGCGTCTGTTGTGGGGTTCAGTTGTGCCCCAATGGATGATGTTTTTGTAGGGTCCGTTGGGTGGACCTGGAATTTGACTATTTCGTCCACTGGTTTAAAAGAAGTGGACTTGGGTCTTTTGTCGAGTATCATGTCGTCCCTGTCCACTGTGGAGCGCAGCGTAGTTAGTTCTTCGGCCGCGAGGGCTTCGGATAACGCCTCGAGGGCCAGTGTGGCGGTTTTATTTTCGGCGTGGAGTGCTATGTCCGGATCACTAGCTAGAGTGATGATTCCATTGGGCCCGAGCATCTTGAGCTTCATGTACCCGTAATGGGGTATAGTGGGAAGATCGTGAATGCCTCCCGCCCTAAAAGGGCGTGGTATCCGCTACTAAACGGGGCCACTTGGAATGTGATTTCTTCGGACCTATAATTCTTCGGCGTGCCGAATACCACATCTAGTGTGATTTTTCCCGCACATCGTGCCTCCGGACTAGTGATGATTCCTTTGAAGGTCGTGCTACTTTGCTCAATGCGGCTCTTGTCTATTTCCATTTTGCTAAGAGTCTCCTCGTAGATGAGGTTTAATCCGCTACCACCGTCCATGAGCACTTTAGTAAGCCGGAAGCCGTCCACAATTGGACTAAGGAGCAAAGCGGCTGGTGCTCGGGCTTTTCAGAATTGAGGCTCGTCACTGGCATTGAAGGTTATAGCCGTATCGTTCCATGGATTTATTGTTGCAACGTGGCAGACTTCGGTGAGGCTGCGGAGTGCTCGCTTGCGCCTATTATTTGAGGCGAAAGTCTCGAAGACTGTCAGTACTGTATTGTTATTTTCCACGGGATGATGCTCTATGGTTTTGCTGATGAGAAGATCCTCGCCGCTCTTGTCCACCTGCCGGAGTATCCAACATGCTCTAAGGCTGTGTGTTGGCATGGTATCTGGTGTACTGTGAATTTTGCATGGCCCATTGAGCCATCCCTCCAATACGGTTCCACGCCCTGTAGTGGGCTTTGGTTTCTTTGTAATTGGATCGGTTGACTTACGAGAGTACACCCTTTTAGTTCGGACGGAGGGTTTAGCGAAATCCGGAGGATCCCAGAATTTTATTTGGGTTTTCCAGGTGCTTTCCATCGCACAGTACTTCTGTACTATGGCCGCCAAGTCAGTGAAGTGTGCTATGTCATGGCGACTTATGGCGTTGAGGATTCCCTTGTCCGTGCAATTTTTGCAAAAGAATGAAATTGCGTCTTCCTCGCGACAGTCCTTGACCTTGCTTATTACAAGGAGGAATCTGGCCCAATAGTGATGTACTGTCTCTTGGGGCTCTTGTATAATGTGGGAAAGATCACTTATGTGAGGGTGGGTGGGTAGATTTAATTCGAAACCCTTACCCGATCTGAGACCCAGGGGCAGAGGAGTTTCCGAGCTTGGCAGTTCGGGCTCCGGGACGTTGCCCAATAGTACTGGCCCGCTGTCCGGTTCAAGGCTCGAAGCTTGGGCCATGTCCTCCCATAGACGGGTATCCGGCTCGGAGAGCTCAGGAATCCGGACATAGTTTGTCCTCAAACAGAGGAAGAATTGCTGCATCGCTCCTCCACCACCGCTATCTGATGGGTGACCGGCGAAGAGTTAATCTCCCTTTGGTCGGGTTTAAGCCCGATCTGAGCATAGTACGTAGCGACTCCCAAGGTGGCGACATGGAGGCTGTTTTTGATGACCCGAGAAGTCATCGTCGGCGCGACGGCCGAAAGGGCGATCATGACGAAGCCGCCTAGTCGAAGAGTTTGGCCTACAGCCAGGGCTCCCCTAGAGGTAATGTTGTCCTTGACAACCAGACGAGCCATCAGGTCTTATCATGACAGCACCGTGGAACTCTCAATGAAAGCACCAATGTCGGTGTCAAAACTGGCGGATCTCGGGTAGGGGGTCCCGAACTGTGTGTCTAAGGCTGATGGTAACAGGAGGCGGGGGGACACAATGTTTACCCATGTTTGGGCCCTCTCGATGGAGGTAATACCCTACTTCCTGCTTGATTGATATTGATGATATGAGTATTAGAAGAGTTGATCTACCACGAAATCGTAGAGGCTAAACCCTAGAAGCTAGCCTATTATTATGATCGTAGAGGCTATTGTTGCTAGTTAGTTACAAGGGAGGAGATCTACATATCCGAATTGCCAAGCTTGCCTTCCACGCAACGGAGACTCCCACCCGGACACGCGATGAAGTCTTCAATCTTGTATCTTCATAGTCCAACAGTCCGACCAAAGTATATAGTCCGGCTGTCTGAGGACCCCCTAATCCAGGACTCCCACAGTGTCCCTTGCCTTGATCTCTCCACCCCTTGCGAGCTAGCCTGGTGAGGCCGCACCTGCGGAGGCCTTGCGTTGTCCGCCTCGCGAGGCCTGGCCCCTCGCGAGGGTCTTGAATGTTTGCTGGTGAAGATGAGCCGTACGAGGCCACTGGTCGAGCTATGTTGCGGGCCGCAGACAGGCAAGTCTAGGGACCCCCGTTCCTAGAACGCCGATAGTATACATCATGTAATAATACCATCTACTCCCTCTTTATAAAGATGTGGGTCATCCCAAAAGTAATATCTTAAATCATAGAAGAATATTTTTTTTGTTCTGTTGGTTGATACGTCTCCAACGTGTATATAATTTTTGACTGTTCCATGCTATTATATTATCTATTTTAGATGTTTTATATGCATTAATATGCTATTTTATATTATTTTTGGGACTAACCTATTAACGTAGAGCCCAGTGCCAGTTCCTGTTTTTCCTTGTTTTTGAGTTTTGCAGAAAAGAAATACCAAATGGAATAAAACCTTTGCGATGATTTTTCTTGGACCAGAAGACAACCAGGAGACTTGGAGATGAAGTCGGAGCAACCACGAGGAGGCCACAAGGACAGAGGACGCGCCCAGCGGGCAGGGCGCACCCCCACCCTTGTGGGCCCCTTGTGCACCTCCTGACCTAATTCTTTTGCCTATATATACCCATATATCCCCAAACCACCAAAGGCATCCACGAAAACACTTATCCACCGCCGCAATCTTCTATACCCATGAGATCCCATCTAGGGACCTTTTTTGGCACCCTGTTGGAGGGGGATTCGGTCACAGAGGGCTTCTACATCAACTCTATTGCCCTTCCGATGAAGCGTGAGTAGTTTACCTCAGACCTACGGGTCCATAGCTAGTAGCTAGATGGCTTCTTCTCTCTCTTTGATTCTCAATACCATGTTCTTGGAGATCTAGTCGATGTAATACTCTTTTGCGGTGTGTTTTCCGAGATCCGACGAATTATGGATTTATGATCAGCTTATCTATGAATATTATTTGAATATCCTCTGAATTGTTTTATGCAGGATTTGATATTTTGTAATTCTCTTCGAACTATCGGTTTGGTTTGTCCAACTAGATTGGTTTTTCTTGCAATGGGAGAAGTGCTTAGCTTTGGGTTCAATCTTACGATGTCCTTTCCCAGTGACAGTAGGGGCAGCAAGGCACATATTGTATTGTTGCCATTGACGAAAAAAAGCTGGGTTTTTCATCATATTGCTTGAGTTAATTCCTCTACATCATGTCATCTTACTTAATGCATTACTCCGTTCTTTATGCACTTAATACTCTAGATGCATGCTGGATAGCGGTCGATGTGTGGAGTAATAGTAATAGATGCAGAATCGTTTCGGTCTACTTGACACGGACGTGATGCCTATATTCATGATCATTGCCTTTGATATCGTCATAACTTTGTGCTTTTGTATTAATTGCTCGGCAGTAATTTGTCCACCCACCGTATTATTTTCTATCTTGAGAGAAGCCTCAAGTGAAACCTATGGCCCCTGGGTCTATTTTCCATCATATAAGTTTTCGATCTACTATTTTGCAATCTTTTACTTTTCGATCTATAAACCAAAAATATTACTTTACTGTTTATCTATCTCTATCAGATCTCACTTTTGCAAGTAACCGTGAAGGCATTGACAACCCATTTATCTCGTTGGGTTCAAGTTGTTTGATTGTTTGTGGAGGTATTCGGTGACTTGTGCATTGTCTCCTACTTGATTGATACCTTGGTTCTCAAACTGGGGGAAATACTTATCTCCACTTTGCTGCATCACCCTTTCCTCGTCAAGGGAAAAACTAACGCAAGCTCAAGAAGTAGCAGGAAGAATTTCTGGCGCTTTTGCCGGGGAGATCTACGCCAAGTCAAGCCATACCAAGTACCCATCATAAACTCTCATCTCTTGAACTATATTATTCGCCATTCACCTCTCATTTTTCTTTCCCCCACTTCTAAAATGAATTTCAAAAAGTTTTTCCTTTTCTTCACCCCTCTTTCGTTCGTCTTCTTTGCTTTTTGTTGGCTCGTGCGTTAGATCGCTTATCTTGCCTTCATGGCTAGCCCTTTCCCCCCTCCTTTGTCTCCTAACTTTGAGGTTCTTCACTTCAAACAAAGACAAGGAGAAAATTTAAAATATGCTTGGTACAGGATGATAGAATCATATCGTAATTTCACTATAGAGGGGGATTTTGAGATTTTGCTTCATAATTTTTATGCTGGGCTAAACATGTCCCATAGGCAACTCTTGGATTTCGCGGCTAAGGGGAATTTTATTGAAATTGATCCCAACATTGCTTACTATATTATAGAGGGAGTAGTAGGAATACTACCCCCATAAAAGGGATTACATCACACTCAAGAAGGAACACAAGTTTTTGAGAAACTATGTGAAGTAACGAAAATTTTGCAAAAATCTCTTGAACCCCTCAAAAATGTTAGTGGAAACCTTCACCGCATGAATATGTTGATCACTCTTGGCAATAAGCGCTTGGATGCTCTAGATCTAAAGATTTCCGGATTTGAGGGGAAATGCAAAGAACCTCCCAATTCGAGCATAATTCCATTAAAATGATAAAAGCCAAAGATGAGAATACCTAGATCTATTCGTGTTTTATGTCTAGCTAAGGGCGTCAAACAATAGCGCTTGTTGGGAGGTAACCCAATATTTTTTGCTTTTTAGGTTCTGTTTTGCTTTAAATAATTTATCTAGCCTCTGGTTAGATGTGGTTTTGTGTTTTAATTAGTGTTTGTGCCAAGTAAGACCTTTGGGATAGCTTACGGTGATAGTTCATTTGATCTTGCTGAAAAGCGGAAACTTTTGTGCCGAGGAAATTAATTTTCATGTTTAACAGAAGCGTGATAAAATACTGATACTTTTTTTGCAGAGGATTAATAAACAAATTTCTAAGGGTTTCCTAATTTTTGGGATTTTTGGAGTTACAGAAGTATTTGAGAGTTACAGATTGCTACAGACTGTTCTGTTTTTGACAGATTCTGTTTTCTTTGTGTTGTTTGCTTATTTTGATGATTTTATGAGTAGTATCGGGGGGTATGAACCATGGAAAAGTTAAAATACATTAGATATTACACCAATATAAATAAAGAATGAGTTCACAACAGTACCAAAAGTTGTGATTTATTTTCTTATACAAACGGAGCTTATGAGATTTTCTATCGAGTTTTGTGTTGTGAAGGTTTCAAGTTTTGGGTAAGGATTTGATGGACTATGGAATAAGGAGTGGAAAGAGCCTAATCTTGGGGATGCCGAAGGCACCCCAAGGTAATATTCAAGGACAACCAAGAGCCTATGCTTGGGGATGCCCTGGAAGGCATCCCCTCTTTCGTCTTCGTCTATCGGTAACTTTACTTGTGGCTATATTTTTATTCACCACATGATATGTGTTTTGGAGCGTCTTGTATGATTTGAGTCTTCGCTTTTTAGTTTGACATAATCATCCTTGATGTACACACCTTTTGGGAGAGACACGCATGAATCGTGATTTATTAGAATACTCTATTTGCTTCACTTATATCTTTTGAGCTATGTAGTTTTGCTCTAGTGCTTCACTTATATCTTTTTAGAGAACGGCGGTGGTTTTATTTTATAGAAATTGATGAAATCTCATGCTTCACTTATATTATTTTGAGAGTCTTTAAGCAACATGGTAATTTGCTTTGGTTATAAATTTAGTCCTAATATGATAGGGATCCAAGAGGGATATAATAAAAACTTTCATATAAAGTGCATTGAATACTATGATAAGTTTGATTCCGTATGATTGTTTTGAGATATGAAGATGGTGATATTTTTTGGATTGCCTTCCTTATGAGTGGCGGTCGGGGACGAGCGATGGTCTTTTCCTACCAATCTATCCCCCTAGGAGCATGCGCGTAGTACTTTGTTTCGATGACTAATAGATTTTCGCAATAAGTACGTGAGTTCTTTATGACTAATGTTGAGTCCATGGATTATACGCACTCTCACCCTTCCACCATTGCTAGCCTCTCTTGTGCCGTGCAAATTTCGCCGGTACCATAAACCTTCTTCAAAACAGTCACCATACCTACCTATTATGGCATTTCCATAGCCATTCCGAGATATATTGCAATGCAACTTTCCACCGTTCCGTTTATTATGACACACATCATCATTGTCATATTGCTTTGCATGATCATGTAGTTGACATCGTATTTGTGGCAAAGCCACTTTTCATCTTTTTTATACATGTCGCTCTTGAGTCATTGCACATCCCGGTGCACCGCCGAAGGCATTCATATAGTCATATTTTGTTCTAGTATCGAGTTGTAATTTTTGAGTTGTAAGTAAATAAAAGTGTGATGATCTTCATTATTAGAGCATTGTCCCATGTGAGGAAATAAAAAAAGAGAGAAAAGGCCAAAAAGAGAGAAGGCCCAAAAAAATAAAAAAAAATAAAAAAAAGAGAAGGGGCAACATTACTATCCTTTTACTACACTTGTGCTTCAAAGTAGCACCATGCTCTTCATGATAGAGAGTCTCCTATTTTGTCACTTTCATATACTAGTGGGAATTTTTCATTATAGAACTTGGCTTGTATATTCCAACGATGGGCTTCCTCAAATTGCCCTAGGTCTTCATGAGCAAGCAAGTTGGATGCACACCCACTTTGTTTTCTTTTGAGCTTTCATAAACTTATAGCTCTAGTGCATCCGTTGCATGGCAATCCCTACTCACTCACACTGATATCTATTAATGGGCATATCCATAGCCCGTTGATACGCCTAGTTGATGTGATACTATCTCCCTCTTTTTGTCATCTCCACAACCACCTTCTAT
Source organism: Triticum monococcum (assembly GCA_034509565.1). Classification (NCBI taxonomy): domain Eukaryota; kingdom Viridiplantae; phylum Streptophyta; class Magnoliopsida; order Poales; family Poaceae; genus Triticum; species Triticum monococcum. The sequence goes on from CM067843.1 coordinate 487,291,185, forward strand.
TCCACCTACAGTGTTATGTCCATGGCTCACGCTCATGTATTGCGTGAAAATTGAAAAAGTTCGAGAACATCAAAAGTACAAAACAATTGCTTGGCTTGTCATCGTGGTTGTGCATTATTTAATTATTTTGTGTGATGAAGATGGAGCATAGCTAGACTATATGATTTTGTAGGGATAAGCTTTTTTTGGCCATGTTATTTTGAGAAGACATAATTGCCTTGTTAGTATGCTTGAAGTATTATTGTTTTTATGTCAATATTAAACTTTTGTTTTGAATCTTATGGATATGAACATTCATGCCACAATAAAGAAGTATTACATGGATAAATTTGTTAGGTAGCATTCCACATAAAAAATTTGTTTTTATAATTTACCTACTCGAGGACGAGCAGGAATTAAGCTTGGGGATGCTTGATACGTCTCCAACGTATCTATAATTTTTGATTATTCCATGCTATTACATTATCTGTTTTGGATGATTTATATGCATTAATATGCTATTTTATATTATTTTTGGGACTAACCTATTAACCTACAACCCAGTGTCAGTTCATATTTTTCCTTGTTTTTGAGTTTCGCGGAAAAGGAATACCAAACGGAGTCCAAATGGAATAAAACCTTCGCGATGATTTTTCCTGGACCAGAAGACAACCAGGAGACTTGGAGATGAAGTCGGAGGAGCCACGAGGCGGCCACAAGGACGGAGGGCGCGCCCAGGGTGGTAGGGCACGCTCCCACCCTTGTGGGCCCCTCGTGCACCTCCTGACCCAATTCTTTCGCCTATATATACTCATATATCCCCAAACCACCAGACGCATCCACAAAAACACTTTTCCACTACCACAACCTTCTATACCCGTGAAATCCCATCTAGGGACCTTTTCCGACACCCTGTCGGAGGGGGATTCGATCATGGAGGGCTCCTACATCAAGTCTATTTCCCTTCCCATGAAGCGTGAGTAGTTTACCTCAGACCGATGGGTCCATAGCTAGTAGCTAGATGGCTTCTTCTCTCTCTCGGATTCTCAATACCATGTTCTCCTCGATGTTCTTGGAGATCTATTCGATGTAATACTCTTTTGCTGTGTGTTTGCCAAGATCCGATGAATTCTGGATTTATGATCAGCTTATCTATGAATATTATTTGAATCTCCTCTGAATTCTTTTATGCATGATTTTTAATTCTCTTTGAACTATCGGTTTGGTTTGGCCAACTAGATTAGTTTTTCTTGCAATGGGAGAAGTGCTTAGCTTTGGGTTATCTTGCGGTGTCCTTTCCTAGTGACAGTAGGGGCAGCAAGGCACGTATTGTACTATTGATATCGAGGATAAAAAGATGGGGTTTTCATCATATTGCTTGAGTTAATTCCTCTACATCATGTCATCTTACTTAATGCATTACTCTGTTCTTTATGAACTTAATACTCTAGATGCATGCTAGATAGCGGTCGATGTGTGGAGTAATAGTAGTAGATCCATAATTGTTTCGGTCTACTTGACACGGACGTGATGCCTATATTCATGATCATTGCCTTAGATATCGTTATAACCTTGCGCTTTTCTATCAATTGCTCGACAATAATTTGTTCACCCACCGTATTATTTTCTATCTTGAGAGAAGCCTCTAGTGAAACCTATGGCCCTCGGGTCTATTTTCCATCACATAAGTTTCCGATCTACTATTTTGCAATCTTTAACTTTCTGGTCTATAAACCAAAAATACCAAAAAATATTTACTTTACTGTTTATCTATCCCTATCAGATCTCACTTTTGCAAGTAACCTTGAAGGGATTGACAACCCCTTTATCGTGTTGGCTGCAAGTTGTTTGATTGTTTGTGCAGGTATTTGGTGACTTGTGCATTGTCTCCTACTGGATTGATACCTTGGTTCTCAAACTAAGGGAAATACTTATCTCTATTTTTTTGCATCACCCTTTCCTCTTCAAGTGAAAAACCAACGCAAGCTCAAGAAGTAGCATTGGTATGGGAAACTAGGTGGTATAAATTCAGCAACAATATAATTAGCATAGTGTGCATACCAAGGAGTGTTATGAGAAGCATTTATGACAACTAGTTGTTCATTAGGGAAGCTATCATCAATAGGTACTAGGTCATTAAGGATATTTTCTAACCTAGACAAGTTATCAACTACGGGATTCTCAGCTCCCTTCCTATCAGTGATATGTAAATCAAATTCTTGTAGCAAAAGAACCCGTCTAATGATTCTAGGCTTACCATCTTTCTTTTTCATAAGGTATTTAATAGCAGCATGATCAGTGTGAACAATTACTTTAGAATCAAATATTTAAGATCTGAATTTATCACAAGCAAACACAACTGCTAGAAATTCTGTTTGAGTAGTAGCATAGTTTCTTTGAGCACTGTCTAGAGTCTTACTAGCATAATGGATAACATTTAATTTCTTATCTACACAATCATCATCAAAAACAAATGGAACATCCTTTTGCAAGAGATTGGTAAGAGGGCTAGAAATTTTAGAGAAGTATTTAATGAATCTCCTATAGAAACTAAAATGAGCAAGAAAGTTTCTTATACCTTTGATATCTCTTGGACACGACATTTTCTCAATTGCATTAACCTTAGCTTTATCCACCTCAATACCTTGCTCAGAAATTTTGTGCCCCAAGACAATACCTTCATTCACGACAATCATCAAATTAGTTTGCCCACATCTCCGCAAAACTTGATCAAGGTTGCTTATGCAATCATCAAAAGAAGTTCCATAAACAGAAAAAATCATCCATGAAAACCTCAACAATCTTTTCACAAAAGTCAGAGAATATGGAAGTCATACATCTTTGCAAGGTAGCGGGTGCATTGCATAAACCAAAAGTCATACGTCGATAAGCATAAGTTCCAAAAGGACAACTAAAGGTGGTTTTATCTTGATCAGGTTGTGATACAGGTATTTGAGAGAAACCAAAATATCTATCAAGAAAGCAAAAGTGTGTGTGCTTTGACAATCTTTATAACATTTGATCAATAAAAGGCGTAGGGTAATGATCTTTTCTAGTGGCTTTGTTTATTTTTCTAAAATCAATTTCCATTCTATAAACAGTAACAATTCTTTGTGGGATAAGTTCATTTTTATCATTAGGAACAGTAGTAATACCTCCTTTCTTAGGAACACAATGAATAGGACTTACCCATATACTGTCAGCTATTGGATAAATTATACATGCTTCCAGAAGCTTTAATATTTCAGTTCTTACCACTTCCTTCATCTTAGGATCAGTCGTCGATGATGATCGACAACTGGTTTAGCATTTGGTTCCATATTAATCTTGTGCTGACAGAGAGTGGGACTAATGCCCTTAAGATCATCAAGAGTATATCCAATAGCAGCTTGGTGCTTCCTTAGAGTTTTTAGTAATCACTTTTCTTCATGCTCTCAAAGGTTAACACTAATAATAATATGATATATCTTCTTTACATCTAGATAAGCATATTTCAAACTATTAGGTAATTATTTCAATTCAAACATAGGATCACCCTTAGGAGGAGGAGGACCTCCTAGAGTTTCAACAGGAAAATTATGTTTAAGAATAGGTTTTTGTTCTAAGAACATCCTATCTATTTCATTTGTTTCATGCAAGTGCATATCATTTTCATGATCAAGCGAAAATTGTTCTAGTCGATCAGTAGGAGGTACAGTAATAGGAGCAAGACCAGTTATTTCATCCTTACTAGGGAATTCTTTATCTTGGGGTTGCCTACGAAGCTTAGAAATACTAAACTCATGAGACACATCACCAAAATTAACACTGACAGTTTCTTTCTTGCAATCTATCTTAGCATTAACAATGTTCAAGAAAGGCCTGTCAAAAATAATGGTACAAAAATCATCTTGTGGAGAAACGAGAACTAGAAAATCAGTAGAATATTTTACCTTTCCACACAATACTTCAACATCTCTAACAATCCCAAGTGGTGTGATAATACCTCTATTAGCAACTTTAATAGTAACATCAATATCTTCTATTTCAGCAGGTGCAATATCATTCATAATTTCTTGGTATAGAGTAAAAGGAATAACACTGACACAAGCACCCATATCACATAAGCCGTGATAACAATGATCTCCTATTTTAACTGAGATAGCAGGCATACCAACAATGGTGTCGTGGTTCTAAGTCTGACAGTAGAATGGGGGGTAGGTATGTAGAGGCAAGATCCTAGCTATGGAGGAGTTGTACACGCGAGTTTTACGAGTTCAGGCCCTTCTCAAAGGAAGTAACAACCCTACGTCTCGGAGCCCGGAGGCGGTCGACTGGATTATATGAGTGTGAGTTACAGGGGTGCGAACCCGTGTCCCTGAGGAGGGGGGTGGCTTATATAGAGTTCGCCAGACCCCTCCCGCCCTCAGTTACAAAGGGTTTAAGGTACATAAAGGTAGGAATGTTACTGGTAACGCCTGTAATAAAAGTACATAAATGACCATTAAAGCTATGACTTAAGACCCGACCGTTGCAGAGTGAGTGGCTATCAATCTTTTGGTAGTCGAGTGGTTGTTCGTATGGTCGAGTGTCTTCAAGACTATCGAGTGGAACATGGCTTTATGGTCAAGTGGACGATGATTTTTCTTCGACTGCTTCTAGTTCTTTTAGAGATGTCCTTGGGGAGGGTATCTTGATCAGATCCATGACCCTACCCTAGGTACATAGCTTTGTCATTAGCCCCCGAATGGATTAGGGTTTGAGTGAGGAAGGAGTTGAGAACACTTCCGACTCATTCTTCGTGCTATGAGTATATCTTGCTCTGGATCAATGAATTGAGGAGATAACATCAACTTCTTTTTTAGTCGCCTTGGTCCATTCTTAGTTTTTGTCGAGTGAACTTTCACTGTAGAGTTCCGAATGATGATGTGGAGGATGTTTTCCATCTGACAAGTTGCTCTGCTCTACGCGGATTTCGTGGGATTCGAATTTTGGGAAGCACGTCGGACGAGCGAGGCCGTGGTAATCGGGGCGGATTAGGCAAGTCGCCTCGATCCCCGCGCCACCTTTTTCGCCATGTATCGCGCGCGCGACTATTGCGGGATTTGTTTAGATCATCTGGGCCTACAAGTCAGTCACTCGGGAATGACCTTATAAAAGGCACTGGAGCGGGCCAGTGAACAGTACGCTCTCATTCACTGTCTTCTTCCTTAGACTTCTCCGCCGCGCCCGCTTCAGCTCTCGGCGCCACAACCTCGCCCGGAATCGATCCGCCGCCATGGGAAAAGAGAAGACGGTGGTGTTGGAGCACGCGAAGAAGGCGACCGCGAAGGCGAAGGGCAAGAGGACCAGCTGGGGCGGCTCCTCGTCAAGATCCGGCCTGCCACCGGGCTGGATCCAGGGCGATTGGATCCGCTTGATGATCAGCTAGGATGACCTCGATGACCTGGTGGAGGGGGGACTGATCCCCCACGAATCAGCGCGGCTCTCGGGGAACGAGACCAAGCCGCAGCCGCGGGAGGGTGAGTGTGTTCTCCTCGCTACTCACGTCGACTGCGGGTTTTCTTTGCCTCCCCATCCTTTCTTTCGTGGCTTGTTCAACTTCTTCGGGGCTCAACTCCACCACTTCACTCCAAACACCATAGTTTATCTGGCTGCCTTTGTGTCAATGTGCGAAAATTTCTTGGGTTGTCGACTGAATTGGGGTCTCTTCAAACACATATTCACCTGTCACTCCCAGTCGGTCAAGAAGGCCAACCCGAGTGATGAGAGGACGCACGTGATCCAGATGTGCGGGGGCCTTGGGATCCAGATGAGGAACAAGAGTACCTTCCCATCGATGATTCTTCCCGACTCGGTCCAGGGCTGGCAGTCGACTTGGTTTTACTGTAAGGACCAGCCGACTACGGGTCAGTCGACCGGACTTCCCCCCTTTTCCCTGGCTTGAGTGGAGAAGCCTTCCTCCTTGAGGGTGATCCCAGAAGATAAGGCGCATGTCAAGGTGTTGGTCGAGCGGGTCGTCCAACTTGTCCGCGACGGGGTGACTGGGATGGACCTGCTGGAGGTCTTTCTCAGTCGACGCATCCAACCGCTTCAGGCCCGTGACCATCCAATGTGGATGTACTTGGGACTCGAGGACTCCACTCGGATCCACCCGGAGGACGTCAGCGAAGACACGGTGGAGAAGTGGCTAAAGGGAATCACCGGCAACAAAGACAATCCCCGGGGGTCTAGGAGGGTGATTCCATTCGACCACTCGCGCCAGCCGGAACAGGTATGGTTCTGTTTTGCCAAGTATCTTCCCGATTCACTGTGTGACACCTTGTTGATGGTCGACTGTATTCCTTTTGCTCGTTGTCCTTTTAGGCTCTCATTGATATGTAATCGATGCCCAATGGAGTGCAGGAGCAAGACGTCGAGGAACGAGCGAGCGGGGGCGAGAGTGGTGAGTGGCGCTCGGATGCAGAGGAGGACGAGGAGAGCGACGACTCGAGTGATGACGAAGAGGTCGACTCGCCTCCTCGCAGAGAGAGGAGATCCAAGCATGCTCACGACCCGGCGAGCACCCCGGTCCTGGCGACCGCACCGACTGGGCAATCTTCGAAGCGTCCCCGGACGTCTTCCCCAACGCCGATTGAGAAGGCTCCGAAGCAGCTCAAGGTTGTGCCGCCTCCCGTGCCAAAAGCACCGAAGGCCACCTCCTCCAAACTACCGAAGGCTTTGCCCAGAATCAAAGTGACCATCCCTACCATCTCAGGGTTATCATCTGACCTGTTCTTTTCGTCGACTCGAGCAACAGAACATAACCAACTGAGTGCGGGCATTTGCAGTGCTGCTACATCAGGAACCTCTTCCTACCAGTACCGAGACGAGGAGATGGAAGACACGGTTACCTCCAACCCAGGTAAAAACTCGTATGATCTTGTTCTTGATTACTCGGTCGATTGAATTCTAGCGGTTCACTTGGGGTCGACTGATCTTCTCTGCAGCTCCACCCAACGTCATAGATCTCCCAGATGACAATGAAGATGTGGCTCCTAGGCCCAGAAAGAACAAAAAGGCACCAGCTGGTAAGACGTCTCAGCAGGGACCAACGACAACACCGATCGTCCGTCAATCTGAAGACGCGGGCGGGGCCTCAGTGACTTTCGCTGTACCCTTGTCGAGTGAGCGCCCTGCACCGTCGACTATACCGGTGTTCCCTTCAGTCGTCCAATCTCACGCCCCGGAGCTCCCAGCTGCCGCACCTGGGTCGTTTGCCCTCTTCTTCACTAGCTACCCCGTTCCGGAAAACCAGTCGGATGTGGCTGCGAAAGCCACCCATCAGGCTAACGTGATGATGGAGCGGATGAAGACGGTGCACGAGAATAGCCAGGCTGCTTATGACGCCAGCGCTGCTCTCCGGGCCAATGTCCAGGTAAGTAAACTTTCGACTGACCTTGTTCTATTAGGATATGCTACCTGAAAACATTTTCTTTCATACAATCTCGTATTGTTTGCGTCGAATCCATACACCCATTGGGTGTTTTGTTGTCTTTCGTATTTGCGCTCTTCCACTCGGTCTAGGCGAGTAGGATCTGAACCGGTGGGGGCACGCTAAGTGCACCCACTGGGTGTTGTCCCCGAGACCGCAGTCGACTGCTGGCAGTCGACTGGGGTCTGAATCCTTTTTCCTTTCTTTTCGTTCATTCGACCCGGGTGGACCAGTCGAATGAGATCCGAACTAGTGGGGGCATGTCAAGTGCACCCATTGGGTGTAGTCCCCGAGACCGCGGTCGACTGCTGGCAGTCGACTGGGGTCTGAATAGTTTTTTTTTGACTTGACCCGGGCGGACCGGTCGCAGGGGCACGCCAAGTGCACCCGCTGGGTGTAGTCCCCGAGATCTAAGTGAACTCTTTAAGTTTTATTCACTCGAAAGTAAATAACCTTAGATCTTGTCGATTGACACGTCTTTTGCCTCCTGCAGAAGTCTTGTACTCTCATTTCCAAGTTTGCTGAACTTGAGGAGAAGCAGAGGCAACTCAACCTCGACTTGGAGCTGGCCCAACAGAATCTGAAGAAAGCTCAAGATGAAGTTGCTGGTATGGAAGGTAACTGCCTGTCGACTGATCACGTCGATCGTCTTTTAAAATATTTCTTCAATCTCTTGTTTGATCCGATTTCTTCTTTTGCAGAGAAAATGAAGTTGGCCCTGGAGAAGAAGGACTCGGACCTCGCAGCTGCGCAGAAGGAAGCTCAAGATAAGACTGCCCTTGCAGACCAGAAGCTGGCTTCAGTCGGAGCGTTGGAAGGGGAGGTGAACAAGCTGAAGTCCTGCCTCAATGAATCTAACCGAGAAGTGAGTCGTCTGAAGAAGGATAAAATTGTCCTGAATGAAAAGCTGGAGTCTGCGGTCCACAAGAGGAATGATACGAAAGCTTATCTGAGAACCCTTGCTAAGAAGCTCTATCTTATGCTGGAAGGTATTCTTTTTAAACTGACTGTGTTGATGATTGCAAATGAATCCTGTCCAGTCGACTCACTAATTTTTTGACTACAGAATTCTGTCAAGACTTTGACGAGGAAACCGGAAGGGTCGAGACGGGTCTGGACCCTATTGCTTCTCCAGTTTGCGACGAAACTGCCATAAACGTGCTCCGACTGGAGTCTCGTGTAGCCAGTGTCACAAGTTACCTCACGCGTCTGAAGGTGGCAGTCTGATGAGTTGACTCATTACTATGGCCAAGGGCGACGCTTCAAAATGACCTGGAATCTCTGATGGCTCGACTCGACTCGATCCCTGATCGAGTGCAAGAATGGAAGAAGTCCTCCGCCCGGTGTGGTGCTAACGTGGCGCTGTCCTTGGTGCGAGTTCACTGCAAGGAAGCTCGTGAAGACAAGCTGGCGGCGATCAAGATTGCCAACACCAAAAGGCATGACTTCCAATCATTTATGGAGACTTTCATTGCTGGTGCCACTCGGATCGCGGATGGGATCGACTTGGATGAATTCATCGAACCTGCCAGCTCTCCTCCCGCCGAGTGAACAAACTTATGAGATTTGGATCTGTCTTAAATTTGCCTCGGAATGCCGAGTGATTGCTGTAACCATTAAACTCCTTCGGGCTTGATGCTCAAATACTTTTGATTTGCTGCTTGGAACTATAGGATTTATCCGAATTTCTTTTGAGTATACTTGCGATTGCTTTTGGGATTTGCTCTGTTGTGTTTGTGGCGTAGTTCAGAGGAGAAGGTTGCAGTCGACCTGTGCTTCGTCGTCCTTGCGGACAAGGATGGAGCGTACTCCCTCCGTCCGTGAATAAGTGTTCTTCTAGCTTTTGTCCTAGGTCAAAGTTTTAGAACTTTGACCAACTTTATAGGAAAAAGTACTAGCATTTATGACACTAAATTAATATCACTAGATCTATTTTGAAATGTACTTTCATAATATATTAATTTGATGTCATATATGTTATTATTCTTTTGTATATAGTTGGTCAAAATTACAAAACTTTGACTTAAGACAAAAGCTAGAAGTACACTTATTCACGGACGGAGGGAGTACGTTGTATTTGTGGCGTAGCTCGGAGAAGAGGGCCGCGGTCGACCTGCAACTCGTCATCCTTGCGGACAAGGATGGAGCGTACGTTGTATTTGTGGCGTAGCTCGGAGAAGAGGGCCGCGGTCGACCTGCACCTTGTTGTCCTTGCGGATTTTATAAACTTAGGCAAGCACTGGACTGTAGCTAAGCCCCCGAGTGGGAGGGTTGCTCACCACTCAGTAGGATTTTACAAACTTAGGTGAGTACTAGACTGCAGCTAAGCCTCCGAGTGGGAGGATTGCTCTCCACTCAGTAGGATTTTACAAACTTAGGCGAGTACTGGACTGCAGCTAAGCCCCCGAGTGGGAGGATTGCTCTCCACTCGGTAGGATTTTACAAACTTAGGCGAGTACTGGACTACAGCGAAGCCCCCGAGTGGCAGGATTGCTCTCCACTCGGTAGGATTTTACAAACTTAGGCGTGTACCGGACTGCAGCTAAGCCCCCGAGTGGGAGGATTGCTCTCCACTCGGTAGGATTTTACAAACTTAGGCGAGTACTGGATTGCAGCTAAGCCCCCGAGTGGGAGGATTGATCACCACTCGGTAGGATCTTACAAACTTAGGCAAGTACTGGACTGCAGCTAAACCCTGAGTGGGAGGATTGCTCACCACTCGGTAGGATTTTCTGTCGAGCTTAGGCGGAACGGATTCGCGGCTAAGCCTCCCGAGTGAGAGGCTTGCTCATCACTCGGTAGGATTTTCTTTCGAACTTAGGCGAAACGGATTCGCGGCTAAGCCCACCCACTGGGGGATTTCAGAGGTAAATAAAAACAACAACAATTGTGTGAGAAGACTGAAAAGCTCTTGTCTTTGACGAACAAATTACAAAGGAACTTCTTATTACATTTTATTCAAATGAGTGCTTTAGTATAAAAAGGGTGAAGCAGCTCCGCGTTCCAAGCCCGTGGCTCGTCCTTCTGATGCTCAACGCTGTAAAGATGGTATGCTCCATTGTGAAGAACCTTGGTGATGATGAAGGGGCCTTCCCTAGCCGGGGCGAGCTTGTGTGGTTTCTGTTGATCCTCTCGAAGAACCAGGTCTCCCTCTTTAAAGGTTCGACCCCTCACATTTCTGGCGTGGAATCGACGCAAGTCTTGTTGATAAATGGTCGACCGGATCAAGGCCATCTCTCTTTCCTCCTCTAAGAGATCGACTGAATCTTGTCAGGCCTGCTCTACTTCCTCTTCGAAGAAGAGCTCGACTCGGGGTGCATTCTGGAGCAGGTCACTTGGTAGAACAGCTTCGGCTCCATAGACCAAAAAGAAAGGAGTTCTTCCAGTCGATCGATTGGGAGTTGTCCTCAAACCCCAAAGAACTGACGGAGGTTCATCGACCCAAGCGCTTGCTGCGTGCTTGAGATCACGCATCAGTCGGGGTTTCAATCCTTTGAGAATTAGACCATTTGCTCTTTCTGCTTGTCCGTTCGACTGCGGGTGGGCGACTGAAGCATAGTCGACTCATGTGCCTTGAGAAGCGTAGAAAGCTCTAAACTCATCAGAATCGATGTTCGACCCGTTGTCAGTGATGATGTTGTGTGGAACTCCATATCTGAATGTCAATTCTGTGATAAAACTGATAGCGGGGCTGGCTTCAAGATTCTTGATAGGTTTAGCTTCGATCCATTTGGTAAACTTGTCGACTGCTACGAGCACATGAGTGAAGCCGCTCCTACCAGTTCTCAGTGGTCCAACCATATCCAATCCCCAAACAGCAAACGGCTAGACGAGGGGAATGGTCTTCAGGGCTGACGCTGGCTTGTGAGACATGTCAGAGTAAAACTGGCAGCCTTCACATCTGTCGACTATATCTTTCGCCATTTCATTTGCTCATGGCCAATAGAATCCGGCTCGGTATGCTTTAGCCACGATGGCCCGAGAGGACGCATGGTGACCACAGGTCCCTGAGTGGATGTCGTTGAGGATCATTCGACCTTCTTCTGGCGTTATGCATCTCTGACCGACTCCAGTCACGCTTTCCCTGAACAGTTGTCCTCTTATCACAGTAAAGGCCTTGGATCGACGGACGATCTATCGAGCCTCTTCTTCGTCCTCTCGGAGTTCCTTCCTAAGGATGTACGGAATGTACGACACTGTCCAGTCGGGAGTAATATCCAGAACCTCCATGATTAGGTTGACCACGGCCGGGACCTCGACTTCAGTCAGATCTATGGCGCTCTTGGGCTGCGGGGGCTCTTCAGTAAAAGGATCTTCCTGAACTATCGGTGTGTGAATATGTTCCAAAAACACATTGCTGGGAATGGCTTCTCTCTTGGAACCTATCTTTGCCAAGTCATCGGCTGCTTGATTTTTTAGACAGGGTATGTGATGGAGCTCTAACCCCTCAAACTTCTTTTCCAACTTCCTCACCGCATTGCAGTAACCAGTCATAGTTGGGCTTCTAACGTCCCACTCTTTCATCACTTGATTGACCACCAAATCTGAGTCGACGTAAACCATGAGGCGACGGACGCCGAGTGAAATGGCCATACGTAACCCATATAGGACTGCTTCATATTCTGCTTCGTTATTGGAGGAATCGAAGTGAATCTGGAGGACGTATTTGAGCTTGTCCCCTCGGGGGGATACCAGTACCACCCCAGCACCAGAACCATTCAGCATTTTGGATCCATCAAAGAACATGGTCCAGTGCTCCGAGTGAACTTGAGTCGGCAGTTGTTGTTCGATCCACTCGGCGAGGAAATCTGTCACTTCTTGGGACTTGATAGCTTTCTTTGCCCCAAACTTGATATCTAAGGGAAGGAGTTCAATCGCCCATTTTGCCACTCGACCTATTGCGTCTCTGTTGTGTAGGATCTCCGACAATGGAGCGTCGCTGACGACTGTAACAGAGTGACCAGAGAAATAGTGTGCAACCTTCTTCCTGGTCATGTAAATCCCATAAACAAGCTTCTGATACTGTGGATATCTCTGCTTTGACGGAGTCAGAACTTCAGACATATAATAAACCGGGCATTGAACTTTATAAGCTTTTCCCTCTTCTTCCCGCTCGACCATAAGTACTGCACTGACGACTTGTCCAGTGGTTGCTATATAAAGCAGTAAAGGATCTTTGCTGATTGGGGCAGCAAGCACCGGCTGGGTGGAAAGCAGGGCTTTTAGCTCTGCAAATGCTGCATCAGCTTCAGGAGTCCACTCGAACTTATCTGATTTCTTCATCTGTCGGTAAAGAGGCAGTACCTTTTCACCGAGGCGAGAAATGAATCGACTTAGGGCGACCAAACAACCAGTAAGCTTCTGGGCATCATGCACATGCACAGGGCGTTTCATCCGGAGTATAGCACCCACTTTCTATGGGTTAGCATTGATCCCTCGTTCGGAAACGAGAAAACCGAATAATTTTCCGCCTGGAACCCCAAACGTGCACTTTGATGGATAAAGCTTGATACCATACCTTATGAGGTTGGCAAAGGTTTCAGCAAGGTCAGCCAGTAGGTCGGAACCTTTACGTGACTTGACCACAATGTCATCCATGTATGCTTCCACATTCCGACTGATCTGAGTGAGCAGGCACTTCTGAATCATCCACATGAATGTGGCTCTAGCATTCTTCAAGCCGAATGGCATAGTGACATAACAGAAGCACCCAAATGGGGTGATGAAAGCTTTTTTTATCTCGTCGGGTCGGTACAGGTGGATCTGGTGGTACTCAGAGTAGGCGTCCAAAAAGGACAAACGCTCGCACCCCGCAGTCGAGTCGACTATCTGGTCGATGCGAGGGAGAGGAAAGTGATCTTTCGAGCAGGCCCGATTGATATGTTTGAATTCGATGCACATGCGAAGTGAGTCGTCCTTCTTTGGGACCATGACAACATTGTCTAACCACTCGGAGTGGTAAATCTCACGGATAAACTCAGCTCCCAAAAGCCGAGCCACCTCCTCACCGATTGCCTTCCTCTTCTGTACGGCGGACCGTCGAAGATGTTCTTTGACTGGTTTCACTTTTGGGTCGACTCGCAAACGATGCTCAGCCAGTCCCCTTGGAACACCAGGCATGTCTGAAGGTTTCCATGCAAAGATGTCCCAGTTCTCACGGAGGAACTGGGTGAGCGCTTCTTCCTATTTGGATTCGAGTGTTGTTGAAATGTGAGTCGGAGCAGCATTGGGATCCGTTGGGTGAATGTGAATCGACTTTGTTTCGCCAGATGACTGGAATGCTGAATCTGTGGCAGGCTTCTTGGCTCGCAACAAATCACTCGGATCTGCACTTTTTTGATATTCTTGCAATTCTACTACGGCCATCTGTGCATCGGCGATCTTTGAGCCCTTCTGGAAGCACTCTTCCGCCTTCTTCCGACTACCAGTGATAGTGATCACCCCTTTGGGACCAGGCACCTTCAATTTGAGGTAATTCTTGCCCAGAATAAAAATCAACAACTTCAAATGTCAACCTTTCTTTGCGGTAATTCTTGGAATCACCGGAAACCATGTCGAGAGCTATCTGGCCGAGTGATGCAGCCTTCTTGCCAGGAATGACCCCATGGAAACTCATTTTACTTTCACTGAGTCTAGACATCGGAATGCCCATTCCTTTCAACGTCTCTGCATACAGTATATTCAGGCCACTGCCACCATCCATCAAAACCTTAGTCAGTCGGGTGCCTTCGACTACTAGGTCGACTACCAACGCTTGCCTCCCAGGGGTGGCTATGTGCGCTGGGTGATCGGACTGGTCGAATGTAATGGCAATCTAGGGCCACTTCAAATAACTGGGCGTCACCGGAGCGACCATGTTCACTTCTCAGTTGATGACTTTCAATCGACTTTTACTCTCAACATCAGCAAAAATCATCAGAGTGGAATTCACATGGGGATAACCATCATCATCCTCTTCCTCATCCTCAGCCTTATCTGCTTATTTCTCCTTTTCCTTGGGCCGTTTCTCTCGGAATTGTTGGATTAGGAGTCGACACTAGCGAGTGGTATGCTTCGGGTAAATGAAATTACCCTCTTCATCTTTTTTAGTGTGGATGTGGTATGGAAAATCCAGCACATCATTTCCATCTTGATATTTTACTTTCTTGGGGTTCCACGGCCCTTTGGGCTTCCCCTTGAACTTTCCTTGAGTCACGGCTAAGGCTTCACCAGGAGCGGCTGGCTCGGCTTTGCGCTTCTGCTTCCGACTGGAGTTTCCTCCTATGGTTTCATGGGTGACTGTTTTGTGCTTGCCACTCCGGAGTTGGTCTTCTTCTTCACCGTTGGCATACTTGGTGGCAATCTCCATCATCCGAGTCAGAGTCATATCTCCTGTCCGATCGAATTTCAGATTCAACTCCCAATACTTCACACCTTCTTTAAAGGCACAAATTGCCTAATGATCAGACACATTCTCCAACGTGTAGTGCAATGTGATCCATCTCTGGATATAATCCCTCAAAGTCGCATTCGGTTTCTGAATGCAACACTGCAATTCTGTCAACCCTGCCGGCCGTTTGCAAGTACCTTCGAATGTTCTGACAAATACTCGGGCAAGATCTTCCCAAATATAAATACTACTAGGTGTTAACTGATTCAGCCATGCTCTAGCCGAGCCCTCCAACATCAGAGGAAGGTGTTTCATGGCCACTTCATCATTGCCGCCACCAATCTGGACAGCCACTCGGTAGTCTTCAAGCCAAGTGTCCGGCTTAGACTCACTAGTGAACTTACTGACTCCAGTCACCAACCTGAAGTTAGGGGGAATCACCGCAGCCCTGATGGCTCTGCTGAAGCACTCTGGACCTGAGACATGCACCCTGCTACTGGTTGGAAGATCTCTGTCATGACCTTCCCGGTGCGCTCGGTTTCTGTCGACCAAGGCCTGAACGAGAATAGACCTTGCATCAAAGCCTGGCTCTCTGGGTCGACTAGAATCCTTCGCCCCATACTGTGAGGGCGCCTGTCATCATGTTGCCAAGGCACGTACGACCCACTCCTTGGGGGAGGTGTGGGCACTCGACGACGATCATCGCGATCGACTCAGTGGTCATACTGCTCACGGTTTCTGTATCGATCTCGTCGATGTCCACGTCCCTCACGCCTCGAGGGCGATCTTGGGCTGTGAGCCGACTGAACTGTGTTTGCAACCACGGATCTGCTATGGATCCTATTTCGCGACTGAGATTCTGATGTATTCTGCTCTCCTGCTGCACGGAGCAAAGCTCGGATCTGCTCCAGACCTCGACCAGCTTCTGACTGGGAAGGTTGGATCGACTCCGCTATCCGGGCTGCAACTGCGAGATTCTGGACCGGAGTTCGGTATACCAGAGTCAGAGGCAGAAAGAGTTGACTTCAACTGGATTCGGGAGCATGTTATCGAGCACGCTCGTCGAGTGCGCGCTGGAGGTTCTCTAGTCGAGTGCGCTCAGCCAAGTTGGCCAGGCGCACCTCCTCCAAGGCCTGGGCCTCAGGGGTTTTTCCAACAATAGGAGTGTGAAGTGCATCCATGTTCCGGCGGCGAAGTTCTTCTCTCTGCTGCGAAGAGAGGGATTCGGGGTGGTACTCTTCATGAACACGCGACGGATCGCCGTCCCCATTGCCTCCGTCTTCACGGGTGAAGCCAGGAGGACTGCGTGGTCCATTGACCATCAAATCTTCCGCCGCTGGGTCGCTGCTGTCGCACTCAGATGCAGTCTCTACGGAGCCAGTCGACAGATCGAACAGGCCATAGAGGGTTTCGTCAGGCTCGATTGCCATGACTTGAGGGGTGGCCGACTGGCGAGCCACCACATGCTTCACCCACCGCCGAAGCCTCGATCGACAGAAACGTTTGCTTCGGCGGGCCATGGGGAAGGGAAAAGCTATAGGAGCCGACTGATACTGGGTCGACGGCTGCCGCAGGAGGACGCCACATACGCACGCGCGAAAGTGCGTTGCTCCACGGGCGGGGAGTGCGTCGACGTCGAGCGGAGCGTCCTGAAGCCAAGCGGAGTCGTCGGCGACAAACACGAGCGCGCCGAGACGGATCTCGTGGCCCTCGGCCAGACCTCCGCTTGAAACCATGATGAAGGGATTCGGGAAAAATTGCAACCTCTCCAACAAGTCGCTAAGACACCTGCCCCACGGTGGGCGCCAACTGTTGTGGTTCTAAGTCTGACAGTAGAATGGGGGTAGGTATGTAGAGGCAAGATCCTAGCTATGGAGGAGTTGTACACGCGAGTTTTACGAGTTCAGGCCCTTCTTAGAGGAAGTAACAGCCCTACATCTCGGAGCCCGGAGGCGGTCGACTGGATTATATGCGTGTGAGTTACAGGGGTGCGAACCCTTGTCCCTGAGGAGGGGGGTGGCTTATATAGAGTTCGCCAGACCCCTCGCGCCCTCAGTTACAAAGGGTTTAAGGTACATAAAGGTAGGAACATTACTGGTAATGCCTGTAATAAAAGTACATAAATGACCATTAAAGCTATGACTTAAGACCCGACCGTTGCAGAGTGAGTGGCTCTCAATCTTCTGGTAGTCGAGTGGTTATTCGTATGGTCGAGTGTCTTCAAGACTGTCGAGTGGAACATGGCTTTATGGTCGAGTGGACGATGATTTTTCTTCGACTGCTTCTGGTTCTTTTAGAGATGTCCTTGGGGAGGGTATCTTGATCAGATCCATGACCCTACCCTAGGTACATAGCTTCGTCAACGAGTTTATTCTTATCTTTAGTATCGGGTTTGGCAATTCTAGCAGCTTGATCACAGAAATAAATAACATGCCCATCAACATTATCAACCAAGAGATCTTTAACCATAGCAATACTAGGTTCTATTTTAATTTGTTGAGAGGGTCTAGGTGCTCTAATATTATTATTTTTTTACCACGGTCGAAACCTTAGCATGTTCCTTTATCCTAGTAAGGAAAGGTGGTTTTTCAATATAAAGAATAGGCATAACTGGATCAACATTGTAAATGATAGTGTCATCCTTAGCTATAACTAGCTCCTCGATGTTTTCTTTAATGGGGGATGATATTTAAACCACATCTCCTTAGGGAGATCAAAATGAGTAGCAAATGATTCACAAAAGGAAGCTACTATCTCAGGGTCAAGTCCATATTCAGTGCTAAAATTATGAAAAGCATCGGTATCCATAAAAGTTTTAACACAACCAAACTCAAGTTTTATACCTATCTCCTTACCTTTCTCAAGTTCCCAATCTTCAGAGTTGCATTTAATTATTTTTAAGAGATCCCATCTGAATTCAATAGTCTTCTTCATAAAAGAACTAGTACTAGAAGTATCGAGCAGGGGCTGATCATTACAAGAAAGCTGAGCATAAAAATTATGTATAATAATTTCTCCTGAGACCTCATGATTGGGGCATGAATATAACAAAGCTTGAGTGGTAATTTCTCCTTCATGAGGACAAAAATTATATATATAATTCCAATCACGATGAACTAGATGCATAGGATAGAAATTTTGGTGAGATTCCAATTTTAGTGGATTCAAGTTCCAAGCTCCAATATCATCACATAGCCTATACCATGTCAATGCTTTTCCCCCAAAGATAAGGGAAACTCTTTATCATCTCCGGGTAGACATGCAAGCTTAAATCATCCACAAACTTCATCCACATAAATTAGGTGTGTATCAGGATGTAGTGTTCCGTCTCCTGCATAAGGATTAGCTAGCAGTTTCTCTGTCATACCCGAAGGAATCTCATAACCAATATTTTCATTAGGTGTAGTATGTTCAGGAGCAACTCTTTATGCTTCCGTTCGAGGTGAAGATACCCGGAACAAACCCCTCAAAGGATTATTTTCCATAGTAGCAAGTAACATTAAATTTCAGCACATTATATAATTTTTTCCTTACCAAGTGAAAGCACAAGTGCTCCCCATGTGATTTTGGTAATTAATGTCAACATATCTCTTGTTAGACTAATACTTTCATCTAGCATATTTCACATAAGTCCAATAGTGGAGTGGCATGGACAAGAGGATGCGGGACCCCTTCAAGATGATGAAGACAAATGATTGGCTCAAGCTCAAAGCTCAGGACTCTACATTTTTATTTTAGTGATCCAAGATCACATTGAGCCCATAGGAAAGCCAATACTATTAAGAGGGGATGAGGTGTTTCTTAATGGCTTGCTTGCTCAAAGTGCTTAGTGATATGCTCCAAAGCCCTCAACCACTTTATCATATCCACATTTGTCCCAAACCAAAAGTCAAACTCGGCCCCACCGAAATTTTCTATCCGGCGCCACCGAGTTCTCTTGACATAGCCACTGCTAGAAACCCTAATCAATTCGATCTCACTGATGGGATCTCGGTCTCACCGAGATGGGCTTGCAAACTCTATGTTGCCTATTGCATTAATTTCGGTCTCACGGAAACACGACATTGGTCCCACCGAGTTTGCTTGGCCAACTCTCTGTTTAGCTTACTACCAAAATCGGTCCCACCGAATTTGTGTAATCGGTCCAACCGAGATGAGGCTTTACCCTAACCCTAGCACATCGGTCCCACCGAGTTGATCAAGTAGGTCCCACCGAAAACCCTAACAGTCACATTATGAACTAAATCGGTCTGACCGAGTTGTATCATTCGGTCCCACCGAGTTTGGTGATTTGTGTGTAACGGTTAGATTTTGTGTGGAGGCTATATATACCCCTCCACTCACTCTTCATTCGTGGAGAGAGCCATCAGAATATGCCTATACTTCCAACATACATTTTCTGAGAGAGAACCACCTTCACTTGTGTTGAGGTCAAGATACTTCATTCCAACCACATAAATCTTGATCTCTAGCCTTCCCCAAATTGCTTTCCACTCAAATCATCTTTCCACCAAATCCTATCCTATAAGAGAGAGAGTTGAGTGTTGGGGAGACTATCATTTGAAGCACAAGAGCAAGGAGTTCATCATCAACACACCATTCGTTACCTCTTGGAGAGTGGTGTCTCCTAGATTGGTTAGGTGTCACTTAGGAGCCTCCGTCAAGATTGTGGAGTTGAACCAAGGAGTTTGTGTAAGGGCAAGTAGATCGCCTACTTCGTGAAGATCTACCCTTGTGAGGCAAATCCTTCGTGGGCGATGGCCATGGTGGGATAGACAAGGTTGCTTCTTCGTGGACCCTTCATGGGTGGAGCCCTCCGTGGACTCGTGCAACCATTACCCTTCGTGGGTTGAAGTCTCCATCAACATGGATGTACGATAGCACCACCTATCAGAACCACACCAAAAATCTCCGTGTCTCCAATTGCGTTTGCACACTCCAATCCCATCCCTTTACATTCTTGCAATTTGCATGGTTTACTTTCCGCTGCTCATATAATCTTGTCATGCTTGCTTGATATGTATTGTGAATGTTCAAAGTTGTGACAAAACTCCACTTCAACTTAAAGAAATTAAAAACTGCAACTTTTCTTGCTAAGAGTCTATTCACCCCCCTCTAGACACCTCTTCTCGATCCTACAATTGTTATCAGAGCATTGGTCTCCATTGCTTTGGTTTAAACACCTTTGGAGGAAGATGGATGAGTCTATGTTGGGGAGTCTTAGACGTAGAGTGCCTATTCTTGATGGAGAGTATTTTCATGAGTGGAAAAATGAGATGCTTGAGATCTTCAATGAATATCATTTGACCGAGTACATTACTTCTCCTTGTGCTCGCATTGTTGATCCTTTGCATCCTACCCTTGATGAGTCTATTGACATGATTCGTAATCTTAGAACGGTCAATTTAATCACTAGAGGTTTGCTTAGAAACTTGCTTGCTAGCTTGCCTAATTTTGATTGTGCCTACACCTTATGGAGATTTCTTGAGGAACGATTCCCAAATTATTCCTTGAAAATTCTAGATGAGATTCTTCATAAGTCTATTGCATTGAGTAAGATGAGTTC
This sequence comes from Triticum monococcum, assembly GCA_034509565.1. NCBI lineage: Eukaryota > Viridiplantae > Streptophyta > Magnoliopsida > Poales > Poaceae > Triticum > Triticum monococcum. The sequence continues at coordinate 487,311,552 of CM067843.1, forward strand.
TAATGATCCCAAGTTTGGTGATTGCTTATTTGAGCTTACTAATCTTACAAGTGCAAAAGGAGATGTTGGAATTATTAGCAATATCATTTCCGAAGTCATTAGAAGCCATAGAGATGAACATTGTTAAGGCCATGCTTCTAATGAATTACCCTCTCTAGGAGTTGATCCATCACATGACGATGTTGAACATGGATACTATGATGAGGATGATGATAGTGACTATGATCTTGATGATGCGATGAGACACTTTGGTCTTATGGCTAATCTTCGCGGCTACATGGCTGGAGGAAAGGAATGGGTCCTTGATAGTGGATATACTGATCATATGACCGGAGACAAAGATATGTTTTGTGAGCTTGCTGAAAACAACCGCCCTTGAAAGTATGTCACTTTCGGTGATAACTCAAAGGGTAAGGTGGTTGGCCTTGGTAAGGTGGCCATCTCACATGATAGCTCCATACAAAATGTTATGCTCATTGAATCTCTTGGCTACAATTTACTTTCCGTATCTAAACTTGTTGACTTTGGTTTCAATGTCTTATTTACTGAAGTAGATTGCCAAGTGTTTCATAGAGATAACCATAAAATGGTCTTTACTGGTATACATAGAGGTGATCTTTACATTGTTGATTTCACTAAAAAGGCTCAACCTAGAACTTGCTTAATTGCTAAATCTTCTAAAGGCTAGTTGTGGCATAGAAGGCTAGGTTATGTGGGCATGCGAAATCTTGATAAGCTTATTAAAGGTGATCATATCCTTGGAGTAAAAGATGTTATATTTGACAAGGATAGACTTTGTAGTGCTTGTCAAGCAGGAAAACAAGTTGGAGGAAGTCACCCCGTGAAGAACATTATGACCACGAGAAGACTGCTCGAGCTACTTCGTATGGATCTTTTTGGTCCCAATGCCTATAAAAGTCTCGGTGGTAACTCATTCGGTCTAGTTATAGTTGATGATTTTTCAAGATTTACGTGGGTGTAATTTCTTGATGATAAATCACAGGTCCAAAATATCTTCAAGAACTTTACTAGTAAGGCCCAAAATCAATTTGAAGTGAAGATTAAGAAGGTTCGCAGCGACAACGGAATGGAGTTCAAGAACGCAAATGTGGATACCTTTCTTGACGAAGAAGGGATCTCACGTGAGTTCTCGGCTACGTACACGCCTCAACAAAATGGAGTTGTTGAGAGGAAGAACCGAACTCTTATTGAGATGGCTATAATGATGCTTGATGAGTAGAAGACTCCAAAACACTTTTGGGCGGAAGCGGTTGAGATAGCTTGTCATGCAAAAAATCGCTTGTATCTTCACAAGCTACTCGGCAAGACGGCATACGAGCTCCTCACTGGTAACAAACCCCAAGTTGGATACTTCCGAGTATTCGGCTCAAAGTGCTACATTCTTGATAAGCATTGTCATTCTAAATTTGCTCCTAAATCTCATGAAGGTTTCCTACTTGGTTATGGCTCAAACTCCCACACTTATCGGGTCTACAACAACTTCACCCGAAAGGTTGAAGAGACGGTAGATGTGAAGTTTGATAAATCGAACGGCTCGCAAGTAGAGTAATTGCCAATTGATGTAGGAGACAAAGACCCTTCGAAAGCAATTCAATACTTGTCTATCGGCAAGATTCGTCCAACGAAGGTGAAGGAGAGTACCTCGTCTGTCCAAGTGGAAGCTTCCACCTCACGACAAGGTGAACCAAGAGTTGACTTGGAAGCATCCACGAGTGGGACACGCCAAGATGAAGAAAACGAGGACATACACCAAGATGAACCTCATCAACCTCCTTCTCCACCACGACAAGAGAACGGCAACGTCAACAATGAAGAAGGCCAAGAAGAAGAAGAAGAAGATGTTCCACCCTGACCCAAGCAAAAGCTTCCACGAGTTCGAGCAAGAGTTGCCAAAGACCATCCCGTCAAGCAAATCTACAATGATATCCAAACCGGGACAATCACTCGCTCTAAAACTCATTTGGCTAACTTTTGTGAACATTATTCATTCATCTCTAGCATTGAACCTATCAAGGTTGAAGAAGCATTGGAAGATCCAGATTGGATAAATGCAATGCATGAAGAGCTACACAACTTTGAGAGAAATCAAGTGTGGACATTGGTCGAGAAGCCCAACAACAACCACAAAATCATCGGTACCAAATGGGTGTTTCGCAACAAGCAAGATGAAGATGGTCAAGTCATCTGCAACAAAGCTTGTCTAGTCACCCAAGGCTACACTCAAGTCGAAGGTATGGACTACGGTGAGATATATGCCCCCGTTGATGGACTTGAGTCCATCCACATCTTACTTGCCTATGCTAATCACCATGATATCACTTTATACCAAATGGACATTAAAAGTGCTTTTCTAAATGTTGAAATTGAGGAGGAAGTTTATGTTAAACAACCTCCCGGCTTTGTCAACCCTAAGAAACCTGATCATGTTTACAAACTTCACAAATCCATTTACAGTCTTAAACAAGCTCCTAGAGCGTGGTATAAATGCTTGACCAAGTTCCTTATTGAAAAAGGCTTTGAAATTGGAAAAATAGATTATACTCTTTTTACTAAAAGGGTTAATGGTGAGTTATTTGTATGCCAAATTTATGTTGATTATATCATATTTGGCTCAACTAACCCTCATTTTAGTGAGAAGTTTGGAAAGCTAATGTCGGAGAAGTTTGAGATGTCTATGATGAGTGAACTCAAGTTCTTTATTGGTTTGCAAATCAAGCAAACTAAGGAAGGCACCTTTGTCTCTCAAACAAAGTACACCAAGGACTTATTAAAGAAGTTCAACATGCAAGAAAGCAAAGGTATGAAAACTCCCATGCCTATTAGTGGACATCTTGACTTGACTAAGGACAGTGAACCGGTTGATCAAAAAGTTTACCGCTCTATGATCGGTTCATTGTTATATGTATGTGCCTCTCGTCCCGATATTATGCTAAGTGTGTGCATGTGTGCACGATATCAAGCGGACCCCAAAGAATGTCATCTTCAGGCTGTGAACAGGATAGTGAGATTGTCTTTTGATCTTGTTGGCTATTCCGACTCGGACTATGCCGGAGACAAGGTTGATAGAAAGTCCAGTTCGGGTACTTGTCAATTTCTTGGTAGATCTCTTGTGTCTTGGTCTTCCAAGAAACAAAACTCGATATCCTTATCCACCGCCGGAGCGGAATACATTGTGGCTGGTTCATGTTGTTCTCAATTACTTTGGATGACCCAAGCTCTTAACGATTATGGGATCAATGTGAAACATGTTCCAATGCTTTGTGACAATGAGGGTGCTATTAAGATTGCTCACAATCCCGTGCAACATTCTCGAACTAAGAATATTGAAGTTTGTCATCATTTCATTCGAGATCATGTTGCTAAAGGGGACATTGATCTTAAGCATGTTCGAACCGATAAGCAATTGGCAGATATATTAACCAAACCGCTTGATGAGAAAGTCTTTTGCCGTTTCAGAGGTGAATTGAATATCATTGATGCTTCAAACTTGGAGTAGCAACTCTATTTGTATACATGCAAGGCATGAATCTATGACAAATCCTTGACATTTCTCTTATGATGATATTCATATGTCTTGGATATATTTGCACCCTTGCATGTTATCTAACCCTTGTAGGTACTTGGATGAATCTAAATCTATGAGATAGCAACCCACTCACATCTTGAGCGATCTCTACATCACCAAGTTTTTACAATACGGTGGTTGATGACAAGGAAGCACAAGCACGAAACCCTTCAACATATCCTTTGACAAATTATATGTATCAAATTTCATGATTGTCATTTTGGATACACAAGTGCTCTTCCTTGCAAAACTAACCCATGTAGGTAGATGAACTCAACTCCAAGTGGTGCTCCCAACCATTCTTGTGCTACATCAACCTTGATCACCCCACGCAAGTTCAGCTACATGATCAAGATCAACACCACCACCCAAGGTATGTCATTCCATCTTAGAGAAGCTTTACCTCAAGACATAGGTCAAAGCAACTCAACAAGATGTGAATACATCAAATGCTTAAATGAAAAATGGTAACCCCATTTTGAGCTTAAACGATGAGTATGACTTACGATCAAGTGTTCTTACTTGACTCCTCAGTCAATATACTCTAACATAGGTGACTTTGTCACCGCCCAATTCTAGATGAAGTTCTCTAGTGCTTCCTTGAGTTTTTGCAAACTTCATCTAGATTTTCTTTTCTCTGTTTTGTTCTGCATTCCCTGCATCCAATTCCTTGCAAATCCTTGTGAGATCTTTCTTGTCTAGTGAGCTAAGGTGACAAGTGTTTTTCTCTGTGATAAACTCAGTCACACCGGTTTGTTGTTTTCAGTCCAACCGAACTCTTTCGGGGCAACCGGAACACACCACTCGGTGCAACCGATTTCACTACAGGAAAGACAACTTGCCACTTGTTCCTGGATTCTTTTTGCTCCAGCTCCACTCAATTATTCTTGTCCTCTACCAGCATCACATTCAACTTGCTGCTTTGCTTTGTGACTCAAGGACCGAACACATTTGTAACAAACATCCAGAAGAGCCCTTCGTGGAAATTGATGTCAAAGGGGGAGAAAGAGATCACATCAAAGCTTAATCATTTCTATAGGGGGGGAGAGAATACTCAGGGGGAGAGAGTTCTTCAATGAGAAAGAAGTATCACATCAAAGACCCCGGATGCTTGGTGTTCAAGAGGAGAGAAGTTACATGTCTTTAAGAGGGGAAAGACATGTTCATATTTGATTGTTTGCATTTGCTCTTTTTTTTCTTTTGTTTCTCTGATTTTCTGTTCCCTATCTTCTCCCAGTATCCCAAGCAAGATTTAGGGGGAGCAAGACATCTAAGGGAAGGAAATCCTTGAATTCATTGCATATCTTTACCTTTGGGGACATGTCTATATCCAATAGAGTACTCAGTACTCACTCTCTACATGTCATCCCATTCTTGGTACTCTTGTGGTTTCTTTGTTTACTCTGGCTAGTAGATGTATCTGTGTTATCTAACCTTGTTTACTCAGGTTCATTCCTCCTAAGCCAACTCAAGACCACATGGTAAGTATATGCATCACACTCATGTGCATGAGGACTTCTTGCTGATGTACATATTGTTTGCAAGAAAGACTCATGAGCATGTAGGTACATTTCCTATATTTACATCTTTTGCTCTGATGCATATAGCCAAGATACATGTAACACATTGCTTACTGTGTCATGCTATGCATTCACATGTTCTTATATTCCATATTTACATGATGGCATACATATAAGGGGAGCCTATGCATGTTACATGTCTTTCCAAAGCTTTACTTGTTATTCTCTATATCTTTATCTAAAGCTTTGATGTATGTTGTCATCAATTACCAAAAAGGGGGAGATGAAAGCACAAGTGATCCCCGACTGATTTTGGTAATTAATGCCAACATATCTCTTGTTGGACTAATACTTTCATCTAGCATATTTCAGATAAGTCCAACAATGGAGTGGCATGGACTAGAGGATGTGGGACCCCTTCAAGATGATGAAGACAAATGATTGGCTCGACCTCAAAGCTCAGGACTCTACATTTTTCATTTTAGTGATCCAAGATCACATTGAGTCCATAGGAAAGCCAATACTATTAAGAGGGGATGAGGTGTTCCTTAATGGCTTGCTTGCTCAAAGTCCTTAGTGATATGCTCCAAAGCCCTCAACCACTTTCCAATATCCACATTTGTCCCAAACCAAAAGTAAAACTCAGCCTCACCGAAACTTTCTATCTGGCGCCACCGAGTTCTCTTGATGTAGCCACTGCTAGAAACCCTAATCAATTCGGTCTCACCGATGGGATCTTGGTCTCACTGAGATGGGCTTGCATACTCTCTATTGCCTATTGCATTAATTTCGGTCTCACCAAAACATGACATCGGTCCCACCGAGTTTGCTTGGCCAACTCTCTGTTTAGCTTATTACCAAAATCGGTCCCACCGAATTTGTGTAATCGGTCCAACCGAGATGAGGCTTTACCCTAACCCTAGCACATCGGTCCCACCGAGTTGATCAAGTCAGTCCCACTGAAAACCCTAACGGTCACATTATGAACTAAATCAGTCTGACCGAGTTGTATGATTCGGTCCCACCGAGTTTGGTGATTTGTGTGTAACGGTTAGATTTTGTGTGGACGCTATATATACCCCTCCGCCCACTCTTCATTCGTGGAGAGAGCCATCAGAATATGCTTATACTTTCAACATACATTTTCTGAGAGAGAACCACCTACACTTGTGTTGAGGTCAAGATACTTCATTCCAACCACATCAATCTTGATCTCTAGCCTTCCCCAAGTTGCTTTCCACTCAAATCATCTTTCCACCAAATCCTATCCTATGAGAGAGAGTTGAGTGCTGGGGAGACTATCATTTGAAGCACAAGAGCAAAGAGTTCATCATCAACACACCATTTGTTACCTCTTGGAGAGTGGTGTGTCCTTGATTGGTTAGGTGTCACTTAGGAGCCTCCGTCAAGATTGTGGAGTTGAACCAAGGAGTTTGTATGTGCAAGGAGATCGCCTACTTCGTGAAGATCTACCCTAGTGAGGCAAGTCCATCGTTGGCGATGGCCATGGTGGGATAGACAAGGTTGCTTCTTCATGGGCCCTTCGTGGGTGGAGCCCTCCGTGGACTCGCGCAACCGTTACCCTTCGTGGGTTGAAGTCTCCATCAACGTGGATGTACGATAGCACCACCTATCGGAACCACGCCAAAAATCTTCGTGTCTCCAATTGCGTTTGCACACTCCAATCCCATCCCTTTACATTCTTGCAACTTGCTTGATTTACTTTCCGCTGCTCATATACTCTTGTCATGCTTTCTTGATATGTATTGTGAATGTTCAAACTTGTGCCAAAACTCCACTTCAACTTAAAGAAATTAAAAACTACAACTTTTCTTGCTAAGAGTCTATTCAGCCCCCTCTAGACACCTCTTCTCTATCCTACACCAGGAGCGCTTTGCTCCCCGGCAACGGCGCTAGGAAAGAGTCTTGACGACCCCCAAGTATAGGGGATCAATTGTAGTTCTTTCGATAAGTAAGAGTGTCGAAACCAACAAGGAGTAGAAGGAAATGACAAGTGGTTTTCAGCTAGGTAATTTCTGCAAGCACTGAAATTGTCGGTAACAGGTAGTCTGATAGCAAGATAATTTGTAACAAGTACTAAGTAGAAATAGTAACAATAGGTGCAGAAAGTTAGCCCAATCCTTTTTTTAGTAAAGGACAGGCCAAAACAATCTCTTATAGTAAGCAAAACGTTCTTGAGGACACACATAATTTCATCTAGTCACTTTCATCATGTTGCATTCGCTACTTTGTAATTTGATATGTGGGTGGACCGGTGCTTGGGTGTTGTTGTTACTTGAACAAGCCTCCCACTTATGTTGAACCTCTCTCGCAAGCATCCGCAACTACGAAAGAAGAATTGAGATAAAATCTAACCATAGCATTAAACATATGGATCCAAATCAGCCCCTTACAGAATAGCGCATAAACTAGGGTTTAAGATTCTGTCACTTTAGCAACCCATCATCTAATAACTACTCCACAATGCATTCCCTTAGGCCTAGATATGGTGAAGTGTCATGTAGTCGACGTTTACATAACACCACTAAGGGAATCACAACATACATATCATCAAAATATCGAACGAATATCAAATTCACATGATTATTTATGACAAGACTTCTCACATGTCCCCAAGAAAAAAAGTAACTACTCAGACAACATATTCATGCTCAAGATCATAGGATTAATAAATAGCATAATGGATCTGAACATATAATATTCCACCAAATAACCGGCCAGCATCAACTACAAGATGTAATCAACACTAGTAGTCACCCAGAGGTACCAATCTGAGATTTTGATACAAAGATTGAACACAAGAGATGAACTAGGGTTTTGAGATGAGATGGTTTTGTTGAAGATGTCGATGGAGATTGGCCCTCCCACAATGAGAGGGTTGTTGGTGATGACGATAGCTTCGATCCCCCCCCAGAGGGAAGTGTCCCCGGCAAAATCACTCCGCTGGAGAGCAAAAGTGCTCCTGCCCAAGTTCCGCCTGAGACAGTGGTGTTTCGTCCTGAAAGTCCTCTCCTTATTTTTTTCTATTGTAAATGACCTTATGTACCAGAAGATGGGCACCGGAAGTAGTCCAAGGGCCCATTACCCACCAGGGCGCGCTGGGGGTGGGGGGCAGGCGCGCCCTGGTGCCTAGTGGGCACCTGGGTGGCCCCATATGGTGTTTCTTTATTCCAATATTTTTTTATATCCCAAAAATAATTCTCTGTAAAATTTCAGCTTATTTGGAGATGTGCAGAATAGGTATCTCTGACATAGCTTTTTCAGGTCCAGAATTCTAGCAGCCGGTAATTTCCTTCTTTGTGTAAACCTTACATATTATGAGAGAAAAGGCATTAGAATTACTCCATAAAGTGTTATATTACATAAAAACACTATAAATAACAGTAGGAAAACATGATGCAAAATGGGCATATCAATCCCTGAAGATGGAATAAAGTTCTCCCCGCCTAGCCCCCGTTCAGGTGGTGCATCTAGCATTGTCGGAAGGCGTGTGGAGGTGTGTCTCCAGCGGATCTGTCTTTGGTGGATTGGCTCAGATCTGGTCATTTCTCGTCTATGTTCATGTGTCTTCAGGTTGGATCCTTCTGATCTACTCCCTCCGTCGGTAAAGAGTGTATGCTTGGCTTTTAAAATTTGTCCACAAAAGAGTGTACTTCTATCTTCCCAATGCACTTTAAAGTATAAAAAATGATATTCTCTCATCACACGGGAATAAAGACCAATTGCATTCTACACATGGTCTTCTTAATTTCTACATGCACTTAGCTCACCGTGGGTTGGGTAATTAAAGAGGAGAGAGATGGTGGCTTGCATCTTCTGATGCAGAGCATCCTACGATCATCTCCATGTACACTACGTCTACTCTCCAAGCCCTAAGAGGACATAAGACGATACCTCAAGTACACACCATTGGACATAGGGTTAACTCGGTCCTCTCCGAATCGTCACTTTCCACATGTGAGACATGGCTACTACCTCAAATATATGTGCTATGCATGATCAGGGACCAAGAGGAAGACCATGAAGGAGCTAGGAGCATTGGACGAGAAGGAAAGGAATCGGAGCAAGAGAAGGAGCTGCCAGGAAGCTACAGCTCTCGGACGTCCAACGGCCACCAGACGACCGGACACTACCGGACGTCTGACGCCTGGAGTCTTCACCAGCCAGATCGACTATAGCAAAAGCACGCTACAGTGCCCGGACGACTGCCAGATGTCGGGCGTCCGACACTCGTCAGCCACCGGATGACCGATAGCGTTCGGATATCCGCCGCCAACCGACGAGAGAGAAAATGTTGGAAGTCCGAATACTTTCGGATGACCGGACGCCCGCGAGCGACCGGACGACCGACAACCGTTGGAAGTCCGATGCCTATCTGCGCACAGAGATCGGGCCCGAGGCCCATGTGCCCGTTTCGCCCCTCACTTAACCCTTCGTGTCCCTAGACTATATGTACTCCTCCACCTCCTCCTAGTTAGGGTTAGCATAGGTTTAGCTCATTTTAGAGACAGGGCTTTGCTCATCCTTGTGGTTCGTCTCGATCGAGAGACTGCGGCCTCTACGGAGAAGATCCACACTTGGATTCAAGACCTCTCATGGGAAGATCCCTCGCGGATTCAAGGCCTCCTCATGTTGATGAACTAGTTACCGTTTGTATTGTCCTTTGTTGACATTGGATCGTGTATCTCCCTTTGTGTTCATGGATCTAGCACATGTGTGATTGTTTCTTGTTGATTTGTGTGTATCCTCTTGTTTCCCTCGTATTGTTCGTGTTCTTCGTTGGATCCCCTCCAAATCGTGAAAGAACGGCCCTAGGGTTTCCACCCTACATCATCTTGCTATCATGAGCCACATTGATCATGAATTTGGAGTCCCTACCTCCATTTTCTAGCCTAATTTTCTTGTGTTCTTGCCCAACTTCGAAAATCCCCACCTAAAATAGCCCCAATTTTTTTGTGATTTGTTAGTTTGATGAAGTTTTATTGAATTTGATCCATGGATTTGTTGTGTTTTGAGTGGATCTAGCATCTCCACAAGTTTCCCACTTTCCTTCCATAAAATCTCCTCAATTTTGACCCGCCCAAATCCCCAATTTTCGCCCAAAATCGCGTCCCGAATCTCGGATCTCAAGTTGACCCCGACCCACCTAACAACCAACGTTTACCAGACGTCCGGAGCCTCTGGAACCACCGGACATCCGACACTTTCCAGACGACTGGTGCCACCCAACATAAATAAATTAACGTATTTCCGAGACTTCCGGACGTCCGTCCACCGGACGTCCGGTGGACGGCTGAGACTAGCCATTTTGCAATATTCTTCGTGGTATCACTAGCCCATTTTGCGTCACTTGCCTATCGAGAGTAGCCATTTGAGTATTGCCAACAACATTACTTGTGCACATTAGTGATCTACACCACCCATTGCATACATACCATATCATATTGGTATCATCTTAGTATCATATCATCCCTTATGTCACAAGATTGTTCCCGTATATACACAATTGCTATCTTGGTTTGTGCATTCGCATTATGGCCATATCAAAAAAAGAATAAGCTTTTAAGCAAAGAAAAAGAGAGCAAAGAAGCTTGTAAGCAATAGCCATAGCATCCTACCACATTGCATATAAGATTGTCATACTCGATCATCTTGGAACATACCACCAGGAACCATACATACATATATAGCATACTTGGAATAGAAGTTGATGCATTTTGCATCTCATAGGTTGTGCACAAGTGTCGTATTCACCTATTGAGCAATTGTGCTAGTGTCTCTCTTGAGTTGTGCAACACGAGTGTTTTCTGTGGATTCCACATTTTGTGCTCATTCCTTGCTTGCATGACCCCTTCTATCTACCCTGTGTGTGTTTCCGTGTGCCCCATATTGCTATTGGTCTACTTGTTTCACTTGTGAATTTGTGAATCTCTTTCAACATTATTGACTCTTGCTAACATTTTGCATCAAATTTTTGTGCCACTATCCACACCAAGATACTCCATCAGCCTTATTTGTATAGGTCTGAGAATTGACAAGATCCGGCACAAATTATGCTATTTCCTTGTTACGCTATTGAGTGATCATTGATCCATCTTCAACATTGGTTAAGGTACATTCGATCTAGTTCTTATCTTTCTCGCACTCATATTTGCTCGAGTCTTGTGATGGATAGGCAAGGCATTTTCTCTCCGGTCTTCCACGACAACGACGGCGCAAATAATTTCATCACCAAAATGTCCATCTTCGATCTACAACGACAAATGCAAGGCGCACAATCAAGATTGAGAGAGCGCACCGACAACCTCGACACTGACATGCGACACTTTGAGCTACGTACAAGAGACTACCTCGACCACAAGCTCTCCACACAAAAGGAGGAGAACGATGCACAGATGGAGGAGATTCGGGCCTTGCTGGTCAACCATTCTTCCCCTTCGTCATCCTCAAGGCAATGGCGAGCAAGTCAATCATCTTCGGAGCGCCCACGCAATGCAAGCGCAATTCGTCCACGTCCACATCTCCATGGCGACCATCATCACATTCGTGATCCACTTCGTCATGAAGGGTAAGTCACCTCCAAGCATCATGTGCACAGCAACGACGAACAACATCTACTACGAGCTCAAGCACGACAATGACACCATCATCATGAAGATGTTCGACAAGCGCAAACCTACAAGTCCCAACAAGCTCTATATCAAGCTACGACCAACCTTCATGAGCACAAGAGAAGACCGCGAGACAAGCACCACCAAGAGGAAGCTACGGCTACCACCACTTCGGCATCTTCGCCAAGTGTTATCAAGGCATCTTCGCCTTTGGACGTACGACATCTTTGCCTACTTCCCACGAGTACGCCTACATCGACATTATCAAGTCCAAGGCAACCACATACAAGCGAGGGCGACACTTCCATCTTCGGAAGCCCCTCCAGGAAGATGGCCTAGCATGGGAAATTCCCTTCGGTCATGAAGATGAGCTACGAGTTTCCACATCATATGGGCCTCATACAAGACGATGACAAGATGGTCGAGAAAGGGCCATCCCCTTCAACTAAGGTGACGAGCATGAACCTCTTCAACAACATGAAGATGGCGGCCCTACATGACTCCTACTTCGAGTCAAGCTACGAGACCGCACATGAGACTTTATCTTTGGTCTCGGATGAGAATAATGTTTTGCCACATCCTACGGCACTCATCTTTGGAGGTGTTATGGATGAGGAGGTTGAGCATGGGACTATCCCTTCAACCAAGGCGACGATAGGAGTTGAGCATGGAGACATTTGCACCTACATCTCTCTGACGCCCATATATCATGAGATGCCCCAATTCCCATGTGAGGAGAGCCACCACCACATGTGTGACATGAGTGACTCCGCCATATGTGACACTGAGAGCATTTCCTATGAGAGGATGAGTGTGACCACCACTAGCCCCACACTTGAGAGCATGCCACACATCCTATGTGAGGTTGAGAGCCATTTGAGTTACTCCACCAACCATATGAGTGAGAGCATCCTTGAGGGAGTGAGTGAGCCACAACACTTAGTGAGTGAGGTAGTTGATACAACATGTTAGGCCACTATGATTTCTAACAACTTACCCTCTACTCCGAGTGTGTTTTCCTTTTTGGTGCTAGATCTCCAACAAGACGAAGCGCCAATCCTCAATGAGTACATACCTCCAGTGGACAAACCGATGGCCATGGTGGACGATGATGCACCCCCACATGGTACCATCAAGTTGATGAAGCTCTTGTGGCAATTATTTCAACCTCACCTACAATACATGAGCGGAGCTCTAAAGGTAATATAGGTGATGGACCTTCACTTGTCCCACCAGTGGACTATCTTATCAATGATTGCTTGCATGATGTTGATCATCTTATGGATTCACCGCATACTATGTCTTCTACATCCTTAGATGTGCCACATATTTATGATGAATATGATGATGAGCATGTTGAATTGCCTAGTTGTGATGCTATGCTCCATAGGATATCATGTGAAAATTCTATTGGTCACATTATGTTTGACAATCCATTAAACTTGTCATATGCTATGAGTGAGATCTCCCATATTTCATCATTTCAATCTCAACATAGTAACTATGCATGCCCCATTAAAATCAATCCTATTTGCACTTACGGCATAAATGACGAGATGATGGTCATTGGCTTTTTATTTTTCATGCAATGATATTTCCATGCTTCCTTTACATGATTTGCGTAATTCATCTACTATGCCATGCCATGATCACATTGTTCTGAATATGCTTTATTTTCGATGTTGTCAATATTCTCCATGTGATTTTTCCAGTAATGCTCATGAGGAGACCCCGATAGTTTCCTCATGCATACTAGGAGATTTTGATGCATTCCATACTTTGCATGATTCCCATAATTGCGTGCACCATATGCATTCCATGAATAACAATTCCCTACATATTTCTCATGATTCATTACACAATTTGAGTCTCTATTATGCTATACATAACAACAAACCCATCAGGATGGATGCGATGTTTCTATATCATACATTTCAACTATTTGAGCATTGGATTTTTTGTGCTAACCAACACATGCATGTATGCATCATAATGGATGATGTGTACATATACCACACACACACAAATTTTCTTTTATCTTTGTTTTGTGTAGGTACTCACGTATACTCGTCAACCTCTCAATCCCAATAGTTGACGAAACGAGCTCTTGAGAGCAACGACGATTTTGGATCTCATGGATTGCCATTACCACCGTTCACTTCGCCATCGACTTCGAGCATTCCTTTTACTTGGATCTCACACGGCTATGGACTATTGATAACTTGTTACCTTATGCCCATTGTATCATGTTCACTTTGCATGTTATGCCTCTTTACATGATTTTGCCATGCAATTGTGACCCTTGCTTGCATTTACCCATGTTTCACCATTATGCTTTTCCTATGTGTATTTGCATGTTTGGTGCAGATCCTAGTAGCATTGCCATGATTTCTTTGTGCCCCATGCTATTGATGCTTGTTATGTGTCCATGTACAAAAGTAGGGGCTCTCCATTTGACCCCTTTACTTGTGCACCGGCAGTCAGAGCCACGCGTCGCGGTGACACTTAGTAGGGCAGAGGAGGGAAGCCGGAGAGAAGTCGAAGCACAAGACAACCAAGGCAACGCCAAGACCAGAAGTGCAGGAGGGCAAGAGGGCGAGGTGGACTCCCTCGGAAAGATCCTTGCCGAGCCCCCCCCCCCCCCCCCCCCCCCCGCAGCCCGAGCCTTGTCGGGGCAACTCGCCCAACACCAGCAGAGCGAGCCACCCTTGAGCCCGCAGGCTCTGACCCAAACAACTGCGTTGGAACCAAGGCTCGGGAGGCGCCTCTATGGTGGCATGAAAATCTTCGTCAAGATCATAAACACAGGATCGAATGAGGATTAGAAGGCGACGACCCTCAGCGGGATCCTAGCCGAGGAAATCCACAAGACCCCCGGCAAGACCCTTGCTGGGGATGACAGCAACGCCGCGGCAAGACCCTTGCCAGGCCCCCGGCAAGACCCTTGCTGAGGGCATCAGCAGGGCCACTGCCAGGCCCCCTTCAGCCAAAACTCCGCCGTCGTTCGCAAACAGCTGCTAGCCCAACCAGCTGGGCTGGAACCTGCGTGGCAACATGCAGCTTCTAGGCCAAATCAGCACGCACCTGTGTGGCGGCATGCAGATCTTCATGAAGGCCCTACCACCGCGTGACCTCAGCTGCCTGCCTGCCTACATGGCGCTGCATGCATCACTGGTCTGGGCGCATGGCAAAGCAAGGCGAAGCGGCGACGGACGGGACGATCCTTGATCCCATCCCCGATAAAGCTAATGGACACCTACATAGTGCATTTAATGCACTTTGTCCCGTAATGTCGTGTGATAAGCTCGTGCACTGTAGGCCTTTCCACCTCATGTGTGCCATTGTGGCAGCCCCTTTTTCCTATAAAAGGAGGCCCGAGGCAACCAGGAGAGGGATTCGGCTTTTTGGAACGGCACAACCACCGTAGCTAGTTCAGAAAGCTAAAAAACACTCAATACATCCACCAAAGCAGGGCTAGGGTTTTACACATCCTCATGGCCCGAACCTGGGTAAACGATCCGTGTGCTTGCTCCTAAACCTGCTCTTCTCATGACCCCGCACCCGCCGACCGTAGAAGGGATCCTAGTGATCCCATAGGCATCATTCTCACCGACATCTTTGGCGCGCTAGGTAGGGGGATGCGGGTGTGAGAATCTGGTTTAGCGGTCGGCTTAGCAGTTTCTCGTGGCCACGGCTTCCAAAGAAGAAGATGACCAAGAGAACAATGCGCCTGCAAGTGCGAAGAACGCCGGTGCAGCGACAGGAAAGCTCAGTCATACAAAATCTTAAGCAATTTCCTTTTTATATATGAGGTTATTGTCCTCGAAGGTCCGGCCCTATGTATGAAAGCATGCACGCAAAGGGGCCCTTCCACAATTGGCAACACACTTGTTCTGTTTCGAGTCTTCTCAACAGCTCAAGCGACCACGTCGAGAGTGGCAGGGTAGCCTTCCGCAATTGGCAACGCTCTCGATTCTGACTCGAGTCAAGCTCGACAGTTCGAGCAGTCGCGTTGAGAGCGGTCAGGTGGTTCGCTTGGCACGAAGCACACTCGGCGGGCCATTGGGGATCCGTCCTCAAGGTGCTGCCCTGGGTTTATGCACCGGCAAGACTACCCGTTTAACGTAGGGTAAACATACAAAGGGAAGATTGCTACCTCTTGAGCACTGCGTTGGTTTTCCCTTGAAGAGGAAAGGGTGATGCAGCAAAGTAACGTAAGTATTTCCCTCAGTTTTTGAGAACCAAGGTATCAATCCAATAGGAGATCATGCTCAAGTCCCACGCACCTACACAAACAAATAAGAACCTCGCAATCTACGAGATAAAGGGGTTGTGAATCCCTTCATGGTCACTTACGAGAGTGAGATCTGATAGATATGATAAGATAATTTTTTTGGTATTTTTATGATAAAGATGCAAAGTAAAATAAACAGCAAAAAAATAACAAAGTGTTGGAAGATAAGTATGATGGAAGATAGACCCCGGGGCCATAGATTTCACTAGTGGCTTCTCTCAAGAGCATAAGTATTACGGTGAGTAAACGAATTACTGTCGAGCAATTGATAGAATTGAGCATAGTTATGAGAATATCTAGGTATGATCATGTATATAGGCATCACGTCCGCGACAAGTGGACCGAAACGATTCTGCATCTACTACTATTACTCCGCACATCGATTGCTATCCAACATGCATCTAGAGTATTAAGTTCATAAGAACAGAGTAATGCTTTAAGGAAGATGACATGATGTAGAGGGATAAACTCATGCAATATGATATAAACCCCATATTTTTATCCTCGATGGCAACAATACAATACGTTCCTTGCTGCCCCTCCTGTCACTGGGAAAGGACACCGCAAGATTGAACCCAAAGCTAAGCACTTCTCCCATTGCAAGAAAGATCAATCTACTAGGCCAAACCAAACTGATAATTCGAAGAGACTTGCAAAGATAAACCAATCATACATAAAAGAATTCAGAGGAGAATCAAATATTGTTCATTGATAAACTGGATCATAAACCCACAATTCATCGGATCTCGACAAACACACCGCAAAAGAAGATTACATTGAATAGATCTCCAAGAAGATCTAGGAGAACTTTGTATTGAGATCCAAAGAGAGAGAAGAAGCCATCTAGCTAATAACTATGGACCCGTACGTCTGAAATAAACTACTCACACATCACCGAAGAGGCCATGGAGTTGATGTAGAGGCCCTCCGTGATCAATGCCCCCTCCGGCAGAGCTTCGGAAAAGGCCCCGAGATGGGATCACTCGGGTACAGAAGGTTGCGGCAGTGGATTTAGGTTTTCGTGGTGCTCCTAGATGTTTGGGGGCACGTGGACTTATATAGGAGGAAGAAGTACGTCGGTGGAGCAACGAGGGGCCCACGAGGGTGGAGGGCACGCCCAGGGGGTAGGCGCGCCCCCTGCCTCGTGCCCTCCTCGATCGTTTCTTGACGCACACTCCAAGTCTCCTGGATCACGTTTGTTGAGAAAATCACATTCCCGAAGGTTTCATTCTGTTTGGACTCCGTTTGATATTCCTTTTCTTCGAAACCCTAAAATAGGCAAAAAAACAGCAATTTGGGTTGGGCATCCAGTTAGTAGGTTAGTCCCAAAAATGATATAAAAGTGTAAAATAAAGCCCATTAACATCCAAAATAGATAATATAATAGCATGGAGCAATCAAAAATTATAGATACGTTGGAGACGTATCAAAGATCGAACAGGAATATAACATGCATCGTACCAAAAGTGCTGCAGAGTTATATTACATCAATTGTTGTTGCAGATAAAAACTGTCTTGGTCAAGAACCTGTGGCGACAGTAGGAGACAGGGTGCCTAATCTCGGCGCTGGCCCTCCACCCTCTCGATTTCACGGATGCGGCTGATGATGGGCTTGATACGCTCCTTGAGCGCCGCAAGGTCCACACCCGCCGGCAAGCTGTCCAGCGTGGCATCGAAGTCGAGGTTGGGGTTCCAGTACGCCATCTTGGTGAGAATCTTGGTCATGGCACCCTGGCAAAGCCTTCGGGCCTCATTGGCCAGCGAGGCCGCCTGGTTGGCATGAAGCCGCTCCAAGGCAGCGACAACCCTCTCAAAGAAAAGGGTCAGGCTGAAGTGGGCGCTCAAGTTCGGCTCCGGGGCGTACCTTACATCCGGTATCCCCATGGTAGCCAGTTGTGTGGTGGCCTTGTCGGCAACAGCGGCGAGGCGATTGAGCCAGCGGTTCTCGCCCTCCACGTGCTCCTTGTGGGCGAGGGCGTCGTCCTTCTGCAGCTGCTTCTCGGTCTCTAGACTCTTGGTCAGGGCCTCCTCCCGGGCCTTGCTCTCCGACAACATCCCCTCGAGACCCTCCAGCTTCAGCTTGAGGTCTTTGATGGAGTTGTTGGCCTCGGAGAGCTCCCCATCCCTGCTGAGGACCGCGTCCTGCGCCTCTGTCAGAACGCTATTGAGCATGTCCTTCTCCTTGGACAGCGTCAGGACCTGGTTTTTCAGCCCGTCCCGCTCCACCTCCAGCTCCTTCATCTTGTCGGCGTGAACCTAAGCCTGGGCATTGAGTGCCTCCCTGTGCCTCTGCTCCAGCCCCTGGGTCCGCTGCACAACGAGCTTCTCCACCTCCTCATCCTTGCCGCGGAGCATTGCGGCAAGCTTCTCCTCACGTGCGGCAAGGTCCTCCTCCTGGGAGTTTAGCGCGGCCTGGTGCTGGGCTCGAGCGGCCTCGGCTGCAGCGGCCAAGCTCTTCCCTGTCTCCTGGGCCTTCTCAATGTCGACCTTCTTCATGGTGAGCTCCACCTCGCGCTTGGCCAGCTTGCCCTGGGAGACCTTGAGCTCCTCACAAGCTTATCGGAACCAAGTCTGCATCTCGGCGACGCGTACCTTGAGGTCCGCCTCCGCCTTGTCCACCGTTGCTGACCTGGAATTGGCATTGTCCAGGCGGGCGCGGTGGAGCGCCTGGAGCTTCCAGAAGTTGGCACCCATGGCTTGGAGAAGCCGCTCCTCCTGAGAATCATCGCCACCGGCGCTCGGCTCATCAACAACCTCGAGCCCAGCGGCGGCAAGCACCTCTTCATCGAACACCTCTCCCTCGATGGGCGCCCTGGAGCTGGACGACCCTGCGAGGTGGACGACGAGGTCATCGCTCACCCTCAGGTACATGCTGGAGCCGGAGGCAGTAGAGGAGGAAGGCTGGTCATCAGCCCCCTCCTCCTCGGCAACAGGCTCGCCGGCCTCCTCGGGAGTAGCCTTGCCGGGCTCCCTGGCAGGCCCCTTGGCAGCCTCCTCGGCAGCGCCCTTGGCGGCCTCCTCGGCGGCGATCTTCTCGGCCTCCGCCACGGCGTTCTTGATGGCATCCTCGATGATGGTGTCCAGGTCCTCCAGGTCCGCCAGGAGAGGATCTGGATATCAGAAGGGGGTGAAGTGAAGCCAAGACCAAGATTCAAGAAAAAGAAAAGGGATGGAAGGCGGGTGGCTTACCCGTGCCAGGCTGGGAAGCAAAGGCCCCCTCTCCGCCAGCATCAGGCGTCGAGGTGCAGCCGCCGGTGCCCAAGCTTGCCTACTCCTCCGTGTGCATGGGCTCGGTGCTTGGCGCCCTTGCCGGGGACGTCCCTCGGGGCAGCGTGGTTGATGGATGCGGCGTGTTGGGGGTAGCCCTTAGTGGCTCATCCTGCTGCTGTCCTCCTCCTGCGATCACGGCAAGGTCAGCACCAAGGATCATGCCCTTGGCACACGTCGATGGGGAGTGAGTGGCGAACTTACGCTTGGGGCTGCGCCGAGGGCTGCTGTCTGGACTGCTCACCACCACCAGTGGTGCCTTAGAGGTGCCCGCGGGGGGCTGGCCGCCCGCCGAAGACCTGGCCCTCTTCACCCTCTGGGCCAGTGTCTCCGTATCCCTGCCAAGATGAAGCCAAGTCAAGAAAAGAGATACGGCCCGGAGGGACGAAGATGACAAGATTTGAAGCACCTACTCATCCTCCATTTCCTCTTCTGTTGTCTTCCTCTTCTGTCGTCTTCCTCTTCCTCCTCGAGCTAAGAGACCCGAGGTCAAAGTAGACCTCCATGTCGTCGCGTGCGGGAGGAGAGGAAGCAGGTGGAGGAGGAGAAGCAGGCGAAGTTGGGGAACGCTTGGACGAAGAAGAGGCAGATGCTTTCTTCTTTGCCACCTTGGCCTTCACCAACTTCTTCGTCGCCGCGGCCCTCGCTTGACGCACGGACGTCTCCTAGGCTTTCTGGGGTGGCATGGCCTGTCGGGCGAAACTGGCTTGCCGGAGGTGGCCCGTCGCAGGACTCGCCCTTTCCCCGCAGCCGGGGGCTCGATAGCTTCAGCCTCCTCCTCGGACGGCTCGTCATCATCGTCTCTAGTAACAGGAGCCCCAGTGCCGGTGCTGCTGGCCTCCCCAGCAGACTCCGCCCACTAGGCGAGCTCCTTCTCCTCTTCGGCCGCCGTGGCTTTGTCCTCCACGACGCCGGTGCTGCCGGCCACCCTGGCGAGCTCCGCCTCCGCCGCCCTGGCGGCAATGTAGTCCAGCTCCGCCTGGGTGGTGTTCTAGACGAGCCGCGACTCCTCGTGGATGTACTTCCCCTCCAGGGTGTCAAAAAACTCCTACACCTTCTCCTCTGGTGGCGCGACCCAGTTTCGGACGGGGTCGTGCGCGTTGCAGTCCGGCATCATGGCGATGATGTCGGTCTGGCGCGAGTTGTTGCTCAGCGGGACCACCCACGCCGGCAACCCAAATAAGGGCCCCTTGACGACCTTGCCGGCCTTGCCGGCCTTCGCAACCTTGCCGGACCTCTCGGCCCTGCCGTCACGGTCCACATCGAGTTGGAAGAGCCGCTAGCAGAAATGGGTGTGTGCCAACATGGTGAAGTTGTGGTCGAGGCCGGGGCGGAGTCACATGATGTCCGCCGCGTTCGTGAAGAGCTAGGCTGACCTCCCCTTGTTATGCAGCGGAGCGATTCAGCGGCGGATGAAATCCACCCCGGTCATCTCAAGGGTGAGCTCGGCCTCGGTGAGGCGAAGAATCCTTGTGGTGGCGACCGTGAGCTTCGCGTCGTCGGTGTCGACGCTGCTCCAGTCGTTGCCGCGAACTGGCGGCGCCTGGCAAACCCGGCAGAACTCTTGTGGATCCTCCTCTTCAATCCAGCACCACCGGCCCCGCCACTCCTCCCACCTCTCCTTATGAGCGCCCTCAGGGTATGTCCCCTTGGACCTCGAGATCTAGGAGACACAACCGGAGATGGCGCCTCCCTACTGGATCCGAGGGAAGAAGTAGTGGCGGAAGAGCGCCATATTGGGATGCACTCCGGTGACGCCCTCGCAGAGATGGGCGAAGAGAGCAATGCCCGCCATGGCATTTGGGGTAAAATCCAGGAGGTGGAAGCCAAAGGTATGCATGATGTCATTGAAGAAATCGGAGAAGGGGGGCAGATGCTGCAGGAGAAGTAATCGATGAAGAACAGATACCGATTCGAGGAGGCTTTGCCGCAGTTGGCGGGGATGACGCGTGTGGCAGGGTGCCCCGTCGTCTCTCCCCCTGTCTTGACCCCCCACAGCGGCCAGAAGTTGTCCCGAAGGTGGGTCGCATTGACCGTCGAGGGAAAGTAGGCGAGCTCCGTCCACCGCGCCGCCAACTCCTTCTCCGGCAGCTCCGCCCCTCCGGTGTTCTTGGCCGCTCCCTTGCCCTTGCTAGTCCTGGGTGCCATGGCGGCTGCAAGAGGTGGAAGGGAAAGGGCAGCAAAAGTGCAGCGGCAGCGATCAGGGGCTTGTGGAAGAAGGAAGGAATGACAACTCTAAGATTGGAGAAGACTCAAGGGGTAAATGAGCAGCGTGCCCGCGACCGTTTCCTTTTTTACGGGGAAGGCGTGTGCCGCTTCTTTACCATGATGTGACGCATGTGTGCGGAAACCGCCCCACGCATCACACCCATGTCATGCACGACCCTCCACATCGTGCATTCAACACGGGGCATGGGGAAGCATAGCGGACAAGAAGTTACTACGGTAAAATCCGCCCCACCTGTCCGCGTACCGTTCTGGGCCCAGCCCAACAACGCGTCACGCTTATGTATGGCCCAGGCCCGGGGGCTCCTGTCGGTGTACAAAAGTAGGGGCTCTCCTTTTAACCCCTTTACTTGTGCACGGACAGTCAGAGCCATGCGCCGCGGCCACACTTAGCAGGGTAGAGAAGGGAAGCAGAAGAGAAGCCGAAGCACAAGACAACCAAGGCGACGCCAAGACCAGGAGCGCAGGAGGGCAAGAGGGCGAGCTGGACTCCCTCGGCAAGATACTTCTCGAGCCCCCCCCCCCCCCCCGCAGCCCCAGGAAGAGCCTTGCTGGGGCAACTCGCCCAACACCAGCAGAGCGAGCCACCCTTGAGCCCGCAGGCTCCGACCCAAACAACTGTGTTGGAACCAAGGCTCGGGAGGCGCCTCTATGGTGCATGCAAATCTTCGTCAATATCATAAACACAGGATCAGATGAGGATTAGAAGGCGACGACCCTCGGCAGGATCCTAGCTGAGGAAATCCACAAGACCCCCGGCAAGACCCTTGCCGGGGATGACAGCAACGCCACGGCAAGACCCTTGCCGGGCCCCGGCAAGACACTTGCCGAGGGCATCAGCAGGGCCACTGCCAGGCCCGCATCAGCCAAAACTCCACCGCCGTTCGCATGCAACTGCCAGTCCAACCAGCTGGGCAGGCACCTGCGTGGCAACATGTAGCTTCTAGGCCAAATCAACAAGCACCTGCGTGGAGGCATGCAGATCTTCATGAAGGCCCTACCACCGTGCCACCTCAGCTACCTGCCTACATGGTGCTGCATGCATCGCTGGTCTGGGCACGTGTCGAAGCGAGCAAAGCGGCGATGGATGGGACGGGCCTCGTTCCCGTCCTCGATAAAGCTAATGGACACCTACATAGTGCATTTAATGCACTTTATCCCGTAATGTCGTGCGATAAGCTCGCGCACTGTAGGCCTTTCCCCCTCCTTTGTGCCACTGTGGCAGCCCCTTTTTCCTATAAAAGGAGGCCCGAGGCGACCAAGAGAGGGATTCGGCTTTTTGGAACGGCACAATCACCGTAGCTAGTTCAGAAAGCTCAAGAACACTCAATACATCCACCAGAGCAGGACTAGGGTTTTACGCATCCTCGCGGCCTGAACCTGGGTAAACGATCTGTGTGCTTGGTCCTAAACCTGCTCTTCTCATGACCCCGCGCCCGCCGACCGTAGAAGGGATCCCAGTGATCCCATAGGTGTCGTTCTCACTGACATTGTGTTGGGAGAGCCATGGTACTCAATTGCTATTTACATAGGACATCTTACCAACACAATGATACTTTTCTCATATCTTGTTCTCACGATTGTCATATGTCATGTGCATTATTCATGCCCGCTATTTGCAGACATGACATGATTGCCATGATTCCTTTTAGTATGTTGCATCTTCGCACTACTACCTTGCCTTACTTGATTGCCATGATTGCTTGCCTTATTGCATCGCCAATGATATATTCTTTCTCATTGCATTGGGTTAATAGCATATATGTTCATGCCTCTCACTTGACATCTTGATCCTTGTCTCTTCTCTCCATTAGTTGCATCTGTCATATTCACTTGTAGTGAGTGTAGCAATTCTATGCTCATTAATCTTGGAGACTTGGATACCATAATTGTGAAGCATGCTTGCTTATTTGAGCTTAATGTCTTTGGTTGTGCTAGCATCTTGTGCCTACATACCATGCCCTTCACCCTTGTTGATGTAGGGTGGAACCCTAGATGGCCGATCTTTCACGAAAGGAGCAGATCCCGCGATGAACACGAAGAACACGAGGAGAAATCACGGAGGGAAACACGAGAGAATCACTCAAACCAACAAGATACGGTCACACATATGCTAGATAATCGAAACACAAAAGGAGATACAAGATCCACGATCAACAAAGGAAGATACAAAGGTAACTGGTTCTTCTCCATGAGGAGGTCTTGAGGGGTCTTCCCATGAAGGGGTCTTGAATCCAAGGTGGATCTTCTCTGAAGAGGTAGTGGTCCCTCGCAATGGAGTAGATCCGGATGGATGAGCGAAGCTCTATCTCACATATGAGCTAACACAACGCTAACCCTAGAAAGAGGGTGGATGATGAGTATATATAGTCTAGGGGCGAAGGGGTACATGGGCCTCGGCCCTACACTATGCGCAGACAGGGAATGCCGGATGTCCGTGCGTCAGGTCGAATGTTCGGGCTTTCGCGAGGGGCCAAATGTCTGGGCTGGGGTGGCCGGATGTCCGGGCTGACGGGGTCAGTCTTGATGCATTTGGGATGGAGGACGCCGGATTTCCGGGCTGAGGCCGGATGTCCGGGGCATGTAGGTACTTGGCGGCTGTCGTTGTGGACGCTCCAAGGGCCGCATGTCCGGGGTCATGGCCGGATGTCCGGGTCCTGGAAGCTGCTCTTCACCCCTTCCGTTGGTTCTCTTCATCCGTGAACTTGGGGACTTGTCCGTCTTCACGTGCATCTTAGGGAGGATCCTCTTGGTACCTAATCATGCACAACATTCCAGACTTAGGTAGTATCCATGTCTCGAGTGGGTCATATGGTATATCACTAAGGAAGGAAGTCACCTCGGTCTCAAGAGCTCTAGCTCTAGCTCATGTCATAGGTCATCTTGGCACTTGGTGAGACGATGATACGTCTCCAACGTATCTTTGATTTTTGATTGTTCCATGCTATTATATTATCTGTTTTGGATGTTTAATGGGCTTTAATATACCTTTTTATATTATTTTTGGGACTAACCTACTAACCAAAGGCCCAGTGCAAATTGCTTTTTTTGCCTAGTTCAAGGTTTCGCAGAAAAGGAATATTGAACAGAATCCAAACGGAATGAAACCATCGGGAGAGTTATTTTTGGAACAAACGTGATCCAGGAGACTTGCAGTGGACGTTAAGAAAGAAGCGAGGAGGCCATGAGGAAGGGAGGCATGCCCAGGTGGGTAGGCGCGCCCCCCACCCTCGTGGGCCCCTCGCAGCTCCACATATGTACTTCTTTCTCCTATACATACCCATATACCCTGAAAACATCCAGGGGCACCACGAAACCCTATTTCCACCGCCGCAACCTTCTGTACTCGTGAGATCTCATCTTGGCGTCATTTCCAGCGCTCTGCCGGAGGGAGAATCGATCACGGAGGGCTTCTACATCAACACCATAGCCTCTTCGATGATGTGTGAGTAGTTTACCACAGACCTTCCGGTCCATAGTTACTAGCTAGATGGCTTCTTCTCTCTCTTTGGATCTCAATACAAAGTTCTCCTCGATTCTCTTGGAGATCTATTCAATGTAATTCTTTTTGCGGTGTCTTTGTCGAGATCCGATGAATTGTGGGTTTATGATCAAGATTATCTATGAACAATATTTGATCCTTCTCTGAAATCTTTTATGCATGATTTAAATATCTTTGCAAGTCTCTTCAAATTATCAGTTTGGTTTGGCCTACTAGATTGATCTTTCTTGCAATGGGAGAAGTGCTTAGCTTTGGGTTCAATCTTGTGGTGTCATGTCCCAGTGACAGGAGGGGCAGCAAGGCACGCATTGTATTGTTGCCATCATGCCATCTTGCTTAATGCGTTACTCTGTTCTTATGAACTTAATACTCTAGATGCATGCTGGATAGCGGTCGATGTGTGGAGTAATAGTAGTAGATGCAGAATCGTTTCGGTCTACTTGTCGCGGACGTGATGCCTATATACATGATCATGCCTAGATATTCTCATAACTATGCGCTTTTCTATCAATTGCTCGACAGTAATTTGTTCACCCATCGTAGAATTTGCTATCTTGAGAGAAGCCACTAGTGAAACCTATGGCCCCCGGGTCTATTCTCCATTGTATTATTCTCCCGTAAACAAGCTATTTCTGTCGCCGTTTATTTTGCAATCTTTATTTTCCAATCTATATAACAAAAATACCAAAAATATTTCTCTTATTATTTTTATCAGATCTCACTTTCGTAAGTGACCGTGAAGGGATTGAAAACCCCTTTATCGCGTTGGTTGCGAGGTTCTTGTTTGTTTGTGCAGGTACGAGGGACTTGTGTGTAGTCTCCTACTGGATTGATACCTTGGTTCTCAAAAACTGAGGGAAATACTTACGCTATTGTGCTGCATCACCCTTTCCTCTTCAAGGGAAAACCAACGCAAGCTCAAGAGGTAGCAAGAAGGATTTCTGGCACCGTTGCCGGGGAGATCTACGCACAAGTCAAGACATACCAAGTACCCATCACAAACTCTTATCCCTCGCATTACATGATTTTCCATTTGCCTCTCGTTTTCCTCTCCCCCACCTCACCCTTGCCGTTTTATTCGCCTTCTTTTCCGTCCGCCTCGTTTCCGCCCGTCTCTTTTTGCTTGCTTCTTGTTTGCTTGTGTGTTGGATTGATTGTTTGTCATGATGCTCAAGATAATACTAAATTGTGTGACTTCTCCAATACCAACAATAATGATTTTATTAGCACTCCGATTGCTCCTCTTACCGATGCTGAATCTTGTGAAATTAATACTGCTTTGCTGAATCTTATCATGAAAGTTCTGTTTTCTGGCCTTCCTAGTGAAGATGCCGCTACCGATCTAAACAGCTTTGTTGATTTATGTGATATGCAAAAGAAGAAAGATGTGGATAATGATATTGTTAAATTGAAGATATTTCCATTTTCGCTTAGCAATCGTGCTAAAACTTGGTTTTCGTCTTTGCCTAAAAATAGGATTGATTCATGGAATAAGTGCAAAGATGCTTTTATCTCTAAGTATTTTCCTCTCGCTAAGATCATCTCTCTTAGAAACAATATCATGAATTTTAAGCAAATTCATCATGAGCATGTTGCACAAGCTTGGGAGAGGATGAAATTAATGATACGTAATTTCCCTACTCATGGATTAAACTTATGGATGGTCATACAATTTTTTTATGCCGGATTGAATTTTTCTTCTAGAAATCTTTTAGATTCGGCCACGGGAGGCACTTTTATGGAAATTACTTTAGGAGAAGCTACTAAACTCCTAGATAATATTATGGTCAATTATTCTCAATGGCACACCGAAAGATCTACTAGTAAAAAGGTTCATGCTACAGAAGAAACTAATGTTTTGAGTGGAAAGATGGATGAACTTATGAAATTGTTTGCTAATAAGAGTGTTTCTTCTGATCCTAATGATATGCCTTTGTCTACTTTGATTGAGAATAATAATGAATCTGGATGTGAATTTTGTTGGTAGAAACAATTTTGGTAGCAACGCTTATAGAGGAAACTTTAATCCTTGGTCGTTTCCTCATAATTCCTCTCATAATTATGGTAATTCCTACAACAACTCTTATGGAAATTTTAATAAGATGCCCTTTGATTTTGAGACTAGTGATAAAGAATTTATGATTTCACAAAAGAATTTAAATGCTTTGCTTGAAGAAAAATTGCCTAAGATTGATGAGCTGGCTAGGAACGTGGATAGAATTTCTCTTGATGTTGATTATTTGAAACTAAGATATATTCCACCTAAGCATGATACCAATGATTCTCTCAAAGCCATGATAATTTCCATTGATGAGTGCAAAGAAAGAACCGCTAGGATGCGTGCTAAAAAGGATTGCCTTATAAAAGTGTGTTCTTCCAGTTTTCACGATAATAAGGATGAAGATCTAAAAGTGACTGATGTGTCTCCTATTAAATCTTTGTTTTGTAATATGAATCTTGATAATGATGGGACTGGAGATGAGTCAACTTTAGCTAAAAGGCGTCCCAATGATTCGTAGTTTTTAGATCTTGATGCAAAAATTAATAAAAGTGGGATTGAAGAGGTCAAAACTTTACATATCAATGAACCCACTATTTTGGATTTCAAGGAATTTAATTATGATAATTGCTCTTTGATAGATTGTATTTCCTTGTTGCAATCCGTGCTAAATTCTTCTCATGCTTATAGTCAAAATAAAGCTTTTACCAAACATATCATTGATGCTTTAATGAAATCTTATGAAGAAAATCTTGAATTAGAAGTTTATGTTCATAGAAAACTTTATAATGAATGGGAACCTACTATTAAAATTAAAATTAAACATCATTAATGCTTTGCTTTATGTGATTTGGGTCCTAGTGTTTCCACGATTCCAAAAACTTTGTGTGATGTGTTAGGTTTCCGTGAATTTGATGATTGTTCTTTAAATTTGCACCTCGCAGATTCCACTATTAAGAAACCTACGGGAAGGATTAATGATGTTCTTATTGTCGCAAATAGGAATTATGTGCCCGTAGATTTCATTGTTCTTGATATAGATTGCAATCCATCATGTCCTATTATTCTTGGTAGACCCTTCCTAAGAACGATTGGTGCAATTATTGATATGAAAGAAGGAAACATTACATTTCAATTTCCATTAAGGAAAGGCGTGGAACAATTTCCTAGAAATAAAATTAAATTACCTTATGAATCTATTATGAGAGCCACTTATGGATTGCATACCAAAGATGACAATACTTAGATCTATTCTTGTTTTTATGCCTACCTAGGGGCGTTAAACGATAGCGCTTGTTGGGAGGCAACCCAATTTTATTTGTGTTTCTTGATTTTTGGTTCTGTTTAGTATTAAATAATTCATCTAGATTCTGTTTAGATGTGGTTTTATGTTTTTAATTAGTGTTTGCGCCAAGTAGAACCTTTGGAAAGACTTGGGGGAAATTTATGTGATCTTGCTGTAAAAAACAGAAACTTTAGACCTCACGAGATTTGCTGCCATTGTTTACTGGAGAGTGAGATTAGGTTGATTATTTTTGCAGATGATTAATAGACAAATTCCTTATGTCTACCAATTTATTTCAGAATTTTTGGGGTTATATAAGTATTCGAAACCTACAGATTACTACAGACTGTTCTGTTTTTGATAGATTCTTTTTTTCGTGTGTTGCTTGCTTGTTTGGATGAATCTATGGCTAGTATCGGGGGTATGGACCATAGAGAAGTTGGAATACAGTAGGTTTAACACCAATATAAATAAATAACGAGTTCATTACAGTAGCTTGAAGTGGCGGTTTGTTTTCTTATACTATCGGAGCTCATGAGATTTTCTGTTGAGTTTTGTGTTGTGAAGTTTTCAAGTTTTGGGTTAAGATTTGATGGATTTTGGAATAAGGAGTCGCGATAGCCTAAGCTTGGGGATTCCCAACGCACCCCAAGGTAAAATTGAAGGATAACCAAAAGCCTAAGCTTGGGGATGCCCCGGAAGGCATCCCGTCTTTCGTCTTCTTCTATCGGTAACTTTACTTGATGCTATATTTTTATTCACCACATGATATGTGTTTTGCTTGGAGCGTCTTGTATGATTTGAGTGTTTGCTTTTTAGTTTACCATAATCATCCATGTTGTACACACCTTTTGGAGAGACACACATGAATCGGAATTTATTAGAATACTCTATGTGCTTCACTTATATCTTTTGAGCAAGATAATTTTGCTCTAGTGCTTCACTTATATCTTTAAGAGCACAGTGGTGGTTTTATTTTATAGAAATTATTGATCTCCCATGCTTCACTTATATCATTTTGAGGGTACTTTAGAACAGCATGGTAATTTGCTTTGGCTATAAAATTAGTCTTAATATAATAGGCATCCAAGATGGGTATAATAAAAACTATCATAAAATGTGCATTGAATACTATGAGAAGTTTGATACTTGACAATTGTTTTGAGATATGAAGATAGTAATATTAGAGTCATGCTAGTTGAGTAGTTGTGAATTTGAGAAATACTTGTTCTAAAGTTTGTGATTCCCGTAGCATGGACATATGGTGAAGCGTTATGTGAAGAAGTCGGAGCATGATTTATTTATTTATTGTCTTCCTTATGAGTGGCGGTCGGGGACGAGCGATGGTCTTTTCCTACCAATCTATCCCCTAGGAGCATGCACGTAGTACTTTGTTTCGATAACTAATAGATTTTTGCAATAAGTATGTGAGTTCTTTATGACTAATGTTGAGTCCATGGATTATACGCACTCTCGCCCTTCCACCATTGCTAGCCTCTCTAGTACCGCGCAACTTTCGCCGGTACCATAAACCCACCATATACCTTCCTCAAAACAGCCACCATACCTACCTATATGGCCTTTCCATAGCCATTCTGAGATATATTGCCATGCAACTTAGCACCATTCCGTTTGTTATGCCACACTTCATCATTGTCATTTTGCTTTGCATGATCATGTCATTGACATCGTATTTGTGGCAAAGCCACCATTCATATTTTTTCATACATGTCACTCATGAGTCATTACACATCCCAGTACACCGCCGGAGGCATTCACATAGAGTCATATTTTATTCTAAGTATCGAGTTGTAAGTAAATAAATGTGTGATGATCATCATTATTAGAGCATTGTCCCATGTGAGGAAAGGATGATGGAGACTATGATTCCCCCACAAGTCGGGATGAGACTCTGGATGAAAAAAAAGAGAAAGGCCATAAAAAAGAGAAGGCCCAAAAAAAGAAAAAAAAGAAAAAAATGAGAGAAAAAGAGAGAAGGGACAATGTTACTATCCTTTTACCACACTTGTGCTTCAAAGTAGCACCATGATCTTCATGATAGAGAGTCTCCTATGTTGTCACTTCCATATACTAGTGGGAATTTTACATTATTACCACCTGGCTTGTATATTACATTCTTAGCACATGGCTTGTATATTCCAATGCCCTAGATATTCATGAGAAAGCAAGTTGGATGCACACCCACTTAGTTCTTTTGTTGAGCTTTCATACACTTATAGCTCTAGTGCATCCGTTGCATGGCAATCCCTACTCACTCACATTGATATGTATTGATGGGCATCTCCATAGCATGTTGATACGCCTAGTTGATGTGAGACTATCTTCTCCTTTTTGTCTTCTCCACAACCACCATTCTATTCCAGCTATAGTGCTATGACCATGGCTCACGCTCATGTATTGCGTGAAGCTTGAAAAAGTTTGAGAACATCAAAAGTATGAAACAATTGCTTGGCTTGTCATCGGGGTTGTGCATGATTTAAATATTTTGTGTGGTGATGATGGAGCATAGCCAGACTATATGATTTTGTAGGGATAACTCTCTTTGGCCATGTTATTTTGAGAAGACATGATTTCTTTGTTAGTATGCTTGAAGTATTATTATTTTTATGTCAATATCAAACTTTTGTCTTGAATCTTTGGGATCTGAACATTCAAGCCACAACAAAGAAAATTACATTGAGAATTTTGCTAGGTAGCATTCCACATAATAAATGTTGTTTTTATCATTTACCTACTCGAGGACGAGCAGGAATTAAGCTTGGGGATGCTTGATATGTCTCCCATGTATCTATAATTTTTGATTGTTCCATGCTATTATATTATCTGTTTTGGATGTTTAATGGGCTTTAATATACCTTTTTATATTATTTTTGGGACTAACCTAGTAACCAAAGGCCCAATGCAAATTGCTGTTTTTTTGCCTATTTCAGTGTTTCGCAGAAAAGGAATATCAAATGGAATCCAAACGGGATGAAACCTTCAGGAGAGTTATTTTTGGAACAAACATGATCCAGGAGACTTGGAGTAGACGTCAAGAAAGAAGCGAGGAGGCCACAAGGTAGGGAGGCGCGCCCCCACCCTCGTGGGCCCCTCGCAGCTCCACCAACGTATTTCTTTCTCCTATATATACCCATATACCCCGAAAACATCTAGGAGCACCACGAAACCCTATTTCCACCGCCGCAACTTTCTATACCCATGAGATCCCATCTTGGGGCCTTTTCCGGCGCTCTGCCGGAGGGGGAATCAATCACGAGGGCTTCTACATCAACACCATAGCCTCTCCGATGATGTGTTAGTAGTTTACCAGGGACCTTCGGGTCCATAGTTACTAGCTAGATGGCTTCTTCTCTCTTTGGATCTCAATACAAAGTTCTCCTCGATTCTCTTGGAGATCTATTCGATGTAATTCTTTTTGCGGTGTGTTTGTCGAGATCCAATGAATTGCGGGTTTATGATCAAGTTATCTATGAACTATATTTGATTCTTCTCTGAAATCTTTTATGCATGATTTAAATATCTTTGCAAGTCTCTTCGAATTATCAGTTTGGTTTGGCCTACTAGATTGATCTTTCTTGCAATGGGAGAAGTGCTTAGCTTTGGGTTCAATCTTGTGGTGTCCTTTCCGAGTGACAGCAGGGGCAGCAAGGAACGTATTGTATTGTTGCCATCGAGGATAAAAAGATGGGGTTTATATCATATTGCTTGAGTTTATCCCTCTACATCATGTCATCTTGCTTAATGTGTTACTTTGTTCTTATGAACTTAATACTCTAGATGCATGTTGGACAGCGGTCGATGTGTGGAGTAATAGTAGTAGATGCAGAATCATTTTGGTCTACTTGTCGCGGACGTGATGCCTATATACATGATCATGGCTAGATATTCTCATAACTATGCGCTTTTCTATCAATTGCTCGACAGTAATTTGTTCACCCACCGTATAATTTGCTATCTTGAGAGAAGCCACTAGTGAAAGCTATGGCCCCGGGGTCTATTCTCCATTATATTATTCTCCCGTCAACAAGCTATTTCTGTCGCCGTTTATTTTGCAATCTTTATTTTCCAACCTATACAAATAAATACCAAAAATATGTATCTTATTATTTTTATC
This sequence comes from Triticum monococcum, assembly GCA_034509565.1. Taxonomy (NCBI): domain Eukaryota; kingdom Viridiplantae; phylum Streptophyta; class Magnoliopsida; order Poales; family Poaceae; genus Triticum; species Triticum monococcum. Next base: position 487,343,998 of record CM067843.1, read on the forward strand.
AGATCTCACTTTCGTAAGTGACCGTGAAGGGATTGACAACCCCTTTATCGCATTGGTTGCGAGGTTCTTGTTTGTTTGTGCAGGTACGAGGGACTTGCGTGTAGTATCCTACTGGATTGATACCTTGGTTCTCAAAAACTAAGGGAAATACTTATGTTACTGCGTTGCATCACCCTTTCCTCTTCAAGGGAAAGCCAACGCAAGCTCAAGAGGTAGCAGACAATGATAGGTCCATGAGGATGACCGTAGTATCGGCGTCCTGGGAACGGGGGTCCCCAGACTTACCTGCCTGTGGCCCACGGCGTGGCTCCACCAACGGCCTCGTACGACCCATCTTCAGCAGCGAACACTTAAGACCCTCACGAGGGGCCAAGCTTCACGAGGCGGATGATGCAAGACCTCCTTGGGGCGGCCTCACCAGGATGGCTCGCGAGGGGCGGAGAGATCAAGGCGGGGGGCACGTCATGAGGTCCCTGTGACGCAAGCCATGATGACCAAGGCCATGCGGACACCAGGCGGGCGCCAGCGCGCAGTGTCCTCGTTTCCTCTTTGGTGCTAAAGGGACAGGCGCAGGCGAGGAGTCCCGAGATATCGGGCAAAGGTATCCATATCGGTGCAACAAGACCAAGACCAGCAGGACGGCAGGACGGATGTCACCATGGAGCCCAGGACGACGTCACCACCAGAGCCTTTGGCACGCGAACACCACCTTTTGTCAGGATAACTTGTCCTAGTTGTCGCCCCTCGAATTTGGCCGTTGTTGGATCCCTTCCCGCCTGCATTTTGGAAGAGGACCAGGGCCTCTATAAATAGGACTAGCCACCATTATAGCAAGGGGAGAACACATTCAGACCATCCCAAAACACACCAGCTAATCGAGCTCAAGAACACCTCTCCTCAGGAGTCTGTTCTTCCCTTATACTCGTTCATCCTCGGCCCAAGAGGCAATCCACCACACCAAACTAGAGTAGGGTATTACACCACAATGGTGGCCCGAACCAGTATAAACCATGTATCCTTCGTTCTGCGAGTTCGACGTGCTGAGCCTTGATATTGCGGTGAGAGCGTGAGCTAGGGGGAGGAGAGATCTCCATTGCACCCCAGAGTTCGAACCTCAAGGGCTTTGCCGGAACCCGAAATCCGACATTTGGTGCGACAGGTAGGGGTGCGCCGAAGCTCCGCCTCTCCGCTTGCTTCGTCCAGCTCAATGGCAGACGCCATCCTCTAGTTAGGCCGGTGAGAGCCTGCGGATGCGTCGCGGGCATCTGGGCCTTCGCCCACACCTTGCGGCAGGTGCGGTGGCCACGCAAGTTCAAGACAGAGTTGCTGCCCCGCTACGATGGCGCGGCGGATCCGACAGCCTTCCTGGAGGCGTATGAGAAGGCCGTCCTCGAAGCCGGAGGCGAAGACCAGGTCATGGCCAACTGGTTCCCCTTGGCCCTGGTCAGCGTGCCATGCGCCTGGCTACTCAGCTTGACAGGATCTTCAGTGGCCTCCTAGGAGGAGCTGTGCGGTCTCTTTGTCACACGCTTCGCGGTGCCAGCGCCACTCGCCGTCGCGGCCCTCCTCGGCGGCTCGCAAGCACCACCCTCGAACCGTCACACCAAGCCATTCTTTCGCCAGATTGGCGCTGCCTCTGTGCGGCAAGGAGCTCCCCCAGGTTGGGCAGCGCCCAAGGCCGACCTCACCTTCGACTCGGGGGATCACCCCGCCATCACCGTCGGCTCGGGAATGCTCCCAATGTTGTGCACGCCCACCATCTGCAGCGTAGCTGTCACGAAGACCCTCATTGACGGCGGCACCGGTCTTAACGTGCTCTCTGTGGAGGCTTTCAACGTTCTTCACGTACCACTCCAACGGCTCCGACCCAGCAAGCCCTTCTTCGGGGTCGGCGGTGGCTCCACCAGTCCCTTGGGGCAGATCCGCCTTCCTGTGACCTTCGGCACCCGCTATAACTACCGCACCGAGCTGATCGACTTTGACATCGCTTACATCGGCCTCCCATACAATGCCATCCTTGAATACCTGGCTCTGGCTCAGTTTATGGCGGCGACCCATCCGGCCTACAACCTCATGAAGATGCCCGGGAGCAAGGACGTCCTCACCGTAGTTGGAGATACCAAGGAGGCTCTAGTGGCGCTCAAGTGTGCTCTCAAAACTGTCGCGGTAGCGCGACCGGCCAATGAGGCCACCCCAAGGGTTAAGGAGGCCGCGCTAGCAAAGAAGAAGCAGTTGTTGACTCAAGATCGGGCCGAAACCAAGCAGGTGCTAGTCGAGGAGGATGGGCCCTTAGGAGCCACCCTCACCATAGGCGCCAACCTCGACCCAGATCAAGAGAAGGCATTGGTGAGGTTCCTGCACGCGAACAAGGATGTATTCGCCTGGGAACCCAAGTAGCTAGTAGGGGTCCCAAGAGGGGTGATCGAGCATCACTTGAGGGTGTGCCCCAATGTGCGCCCTATGAAGCAGATGACGCGGCGACAATCCATAGAGAAGCAGTCCTTCATCGTCCAGGAAACCCGCAAGATGGAGGCAGCAGGAGTCATTCTCGAGGCTCTGTATGCCGAGTGGCTGCCGAACCCCATCATCGTACCAAAGAAAGGCGGGAAGGAGCGCATGTGTGTTGACTTCACCAACCTTAACAAGGCCTGTCCGCAAGACCCGTCCCCGCTCCCGCGCATCGATCAGATTTTCGACTCCACCGCCGAATGCGACCTGCTGAGCTTCCTGGACGCGTTTCCAGGCTATCACCAGATCAAGATGGCAGTGGAGGCTGTGGAGAAGACGGCCTTCCTGACCCCGTGTGGGGTGTATTGCTACACTTGCATGTCGTTCGGGCTGCGCAACGCAGGCGCGACCTTCCAACGGCTGATGCACATCGCCCTGGGCCAACAGCTCGGGAGGAACGCAGAGGCCTACACTGACGACATTGTGGTAAAATATCGAGAGGCGAGAACTTTGATTCAAGACCTGGAGGACACCTTCGCAAGCCTGCGCCAGGTAGACCTGCGGCTCAACCCAGAAAAGTGTGTGTTCGGTGTACCCTCTGGCAAGCTCCTGGACTTCCTCGTGTCCCACAGGGGGATCGAGGATAACTCGGCGTGACGCCCCAAGACCGGAGCTTCAGATGCCTTCCTTGATTTCCGAGTTTTCGTCATGTGATTTGTTTGGTTCATTGCTTTTATTTTTTTGCATCATGTGCATTGCATCATGTCTTCTTGCACCTCTTCCTTAATCTTAACTAAATAAATCATATGGATCTTCAGTCCAATTAAACCGAGGGAATTCACGTGGTGATTCTCTTTACAACATATACCCCAATATTAGGGAGCTATATTAAATATTCCACTATTTTGGAATTCACCTTAACACACCTGCAAAAATCCCATTGCCTTTGTTATCACAACTCTTGCCCTCTAACTTTGCTATATATCCTTTCTCCATTTTCCGGAGCTCCACCAAAATTCCGAACATTTTTGGACCTTCCTAACCCTCACTTCCTATTCGAACCATTTGAATTTAAATCAAATGAGTTTGAATTTAAACTTTGAAAAATGTCCACTCCATTTTTCTTGGGTCAGGCTCATTTTTGTGAGTCTGAGAAAAATTGCTTCCTGGCCAAAACTCCACTTCTATCTCTTTCGGCTTTCCTTCCAAATTCCGGTTTCTTTGAATAATTAAAAAAAGGAAAGAGAGCATAGCCCAGCGGGCCAATCAGGTCCAGCAGCCGGCCCATCCTACCCCCGCAGCCTTTTGGCCAAGGCCCAGCCGGACCCTGCCTTCCCAACCCTAGTCTCGCTCTCTCCCGACCGATCCCCTCCTTCTCCCACTCGTCTCCCTCCTACGCCGCCTTCAGACGCACTTAGAGGAGCAGCGCATCGCGCCTGATCCCCCGCGTCGGCCTCTCCTTCCCCCGCGACCAGCGTAGCGCCTCTGCTACCTGCCTCGACATCCTCGCCCAGATCCTTGTCGCCAACCTTGCCGCCGCTTGGCCCCGACGCCCCGGCCTCTCCTTCCTCACGCCGCACCACAATGGAGGCAGCCGCTCCCTCGCCATCCCTCGTCGTCCCGTCCAGCAGCAGGTCGCCAGAGACCTCGCCGTCCTACCACATCTTCATCCTCCTCCCAGGAACCTCTCTCATCTCGCTCTCCATCATCGTTTTCCTAGGGAACCAGGAGCTCAAGCCCTGCCATATCCGCCGCCGGATCCGTGCCGCCGACCCCTCGTCGGAGTCGCGCCAAGCTCCCTGCATTGCGTAAGTCGCGAGCCCCTGCCTCCTCGCCGCTCCACGTTGACCTGCAGGTTCCTTCTCGCCAGCCCCCTACATCAAGCAGTAGTTCCTCGACCGCTGCGCACGACCCTGCGTTTGACTCCGGGAGCACTTTCGGGTCTTCCACAAACGTCGTGTCTTCTTTTTGGATCACGCCAAGATCAGGGCCCTAGTACCACGACGACCAACGCAAGTTCCACTACCGTCGGTGTGCATTTTGCCAAGTCCGACTACAACATGAACGGCTACACGACGACCCTCGAAGACTTCAGATTCAACAAGTCCGATGACGCTCTTGTACAACTACGTTGCCGAGTCCGGGACCGGCAAGACCGATGACGCGGAAACGCCAAGTACCCCTACACGTGAAGACGCCTAAGACTTTTTCGGGATTCATCAAGTACCGCTACCGATGACTTGAACCCCTACGAAAACGTGTTCCACTACCGTTGTCGAGATTGCGAGTACCTCTACCGACGACCTCGGAGTGCGAAGACGACCGTCGCCGAAGACCCGTGTTACGCATGCGTCAAGTACCTCTACGGAAGACCTGAACAGCTACGGACATGTATGACTACCATTTCCCGAAGAACCGTGATTCTCAAGCGTCGTGAATGACTACCATTGAACATGGATTCGTCAAGTTCCTCGATCACCATGTACCACTACCGTCACGAGAACGTCTACTTCCACTACTTCCTCTACGCCGACTTGATCCATTCTGAAAATGCACGCTTCAAAGGTATAACCACCGAGACGACGCCCGTGAACAAATGTTGTGTGTTGTATGATATGCTCGCGTTTGCACCGTGGCCGACGTGTTTCTTGTTTGTTCCCCATTGCCATACCGTCGTCTCGTGGGACACCCGGCTACCGGGATCACCCCACCATCTTTTGCACACTCCCGCCACACTTCCTTTGCACCGTCATCTCCATGAGCTACTGGAACCGATATGTTGTCGTGGCATCACTACAAAAAAAGACACATCCGTGACATTTTGGACCGAACGAAATTTTTTTCTGTCATACATATGACACTTCTATGATGATAATTGTGACAAAACCCGGTATCATCATTGATGTGGTGGGCTCCTACTTCTATGACAAAAAAATCATGACAGAAAATGGGCTTTTCGTCCTGGGCGGGCCGGAGACGCGGCTGCATGACATTCTTTGGGCCGTCCATGACGGAAAAACCATGGTAGAAGCAAGGGGGAGGAAAATTTTGGGGAGTTCCCGGTTACGGTTGGAGGTCGGGGGCCGAGTGATGCACGTTTCTCTCGTACACGTACGCGCGTGTGTGCGAGGCATTGGCTCTAACTGAACCCGAGCGAGGCGTTGGGCTCTAACTGAACCCGAGCGATTGCACTACAGGCTACGCATTACCGAACCCAAGCGATCGATCGATGGCTGTTAACTGAACCCGATCAAGCGATTCCTTCACTACTGCTGCTAACTGAAGCCGATCAATGCTGCCTCTGGGATGAACAGTGAGCGTTGCGGGGGGTTTGGATGAACAGTGAGTGGTGGCGTTGCCTCTAGATGAACAGGACCCCGTGGTGTGGTGGAGGGCTGGATAAACAGAAGACGGTGGTGGGGTGCCCGTGGAGGGGTGGTTGAACAGGACCCCGTGGTGTGGAGCGCTGGATGAACAGTAGACGATGGAGGGGTGCCCGTGGAGGGGTGGTTGAACAGTAGCCGGTGGAGTAGCGCGCGGTGGGGGCTGGATGAACAGGAGCACATGGAGGCTGAAGGAGGTCGACGGTAGCCCGTGGAGGCTGGAGGAGGTCGACGGTGGAGATGAACAGTATCCCGTGGAGTCCCGTTTTGCGGTACGCCACACCCCTCCCGATGAACAGGACCCCCGTTCCGACCATAGCGCTCCAACACTAGTCTGTTTCGTCCGTTTTGCGGTATGCCACACCCCTCCTGATCAACAAGACCCCCGTTTCAACCATAGGAGGTCCGTTTTGCGGTACGCCACACCCCTCCCGATCAACAAGACCCCCGTTTCGACCGTAGGAGGTCTGTTTCCTCCGTTTTGCGGTACGCCAGACCCCTCCCGATCAACAGGACCCCGTTCTGAACGTAGGAGGTCTGTTTCCTCCGTTGTGCGGTATGCCAGGCCTCGTTTCCATCGCCTGTTCCGTCCAAGCCCTCCCGATGAATACGACCACACATTCCGTTCTGACCCAGCCGGTTGGCTCCCACGCATTCCGTTGCCTCCCGATGAACACAACGCATTCCGTTGCCTCCCCATGAACATGACACATTTCGTTGCCTCCCGATGAACACGACGACGACGCTGTTTCTCCGTTTCGACCCAGCCATGTACACGAGCCCTGGCCGGACGTATGCGCGAGTAGGCGTTCGAGACCCCGCCCGTATGTACACATACGTGGCCGTATTTTCTTTCTTGCACCCTGGCCGCTGTACGTACGTGTACATGCTACATGCACGCCTCTACTACGACACGTACGTGCCTCTACTATGACATGTGCGCGCCTCTACATCCACCAGTATATATGTACGTACACATTCGCGACCAGAATGACAATGCTACGTACGCTTCGACCAGGTGGGTCTTGACTGTCAGGCACTTCCTTGCCTGCGAAGATGTAGCTAGTGGGTCCCAGCAGTCAGGGGGGCGAATCATTTTTTGCCTTGACGCATTTCCTTGCGTGCGAAGATGTAGCTGGTGGGTCCCAGCAGTCAGGGGCAAACGTTTTTTCACGAAATACGGTGGCCCGTCCGATGGGTCCCCGCTGTCAGGTGGAGGAATAATTATTTTGCACATAATAAGGAGGCACTTCCTTGTTGCGGCCATGGACCCAACTATCAGCCTCTCCACGTACAGTCCACATCCGATGGAAGTCGTTCCTTGACCACGTTGACCACGCCGCGCCGAGAGCACCAGGGCGGTGGACAACGGCGAGGCCTAGGAAGGGGACAACGCGGAGTCGGGGAAGACGTGGCAGTGGAGGCCCATGCGTAGAGGAGTATGAGGGTTCACTGGTTCGCTGCGGTGTGAGGCTGCTGTCGCCGCAGAATAACAGGGGGTGTGGGTGAGTAGAGGGATGGCCTGGCCAGCGGTGGGAGTAGTAGGGGGCGGTGAGGCCTCTGCCGCATCGCAGCCGGCCACGGGAGGTAGGAGCACGAGGCACGACTGGCGCTGGTTTGGGTGGCTAGAGCAAGAAGACCAGAGGTTGAAGAAGCACTACGGCCGTTGGATGGACATCGTACGGTCACTGGAGCTAGAATCATGCATATTGACTAAGTTGACAAATCCCTCCGTCCCTGTCAACTTTGTAGGCCCACAAGTCAGCCTGCCACTATACTGGGTCCCAGCTAACTGGGGGAGTATTCATTTTTTGTGCGTAATAAGGAGGCACTTCCTTGCGTGCAAAGATATAGCTGGTGGGTCCAAGCTGTCAGCGGCGGTAACGTTTTTTCGCGAAATACAGAGGCCCTTTCGGTGGGTCCATGATGTCAGGTGGAGGAATCATTATTTCGCGCGTAATAAGGAGGCATTTCCTTGCGTGCGGCCGTGGACCTAGCTGTCGGCCTCTCCACGTACAGTTCACTTTAGATGCATGTCGATCGTTGACCACATTGACCAGGCCACGCCGAGAGCACCAGGGCGGTGGACGACGACGAGGCCTAGGAAGGGAACGACGCGGAGGCAGGAAAGACTCTGCAGTTGTTTCCCACGCGGAGGGGAGTATGATTGTACGAGGGTTTACTGGTTCATCTGCCGTCGCTGGAGAATAACAGCAGGTGTGGGTGAGTAGAGGGATGGCTAGGCCAGCGATGGGAGTACGATGGGGCAGTGAGGCCTGCGCGGCAGCACAGCCGGTCGCGGGAAGGAGGGAGCAGGCAGTCCCGCCGGCGCTTGTTTGAGCGGCTGGAGCAGGAAGACCAGAGATTGAAGAAGCACGACGGTCGTTCGATGGACATCCAACAGTCACTGCTTGTGCGTCAACCTTTTTTAGGAAAGCCTCAAATCTGTGGAAAATAGCATACAACCCATCTGCCATTATTTCTAATAATTTACAGCCCATTGCTAATTCTTAAGGTTTTTTTGGAGCCCATATTCTTTTTGTTAGCATTACAGCCCATATTGTGGCCACGGTTAAAAAATTGTACGAAATTTTTCATATTTCGGTGCGGTCCGAACTGTTTTTAATCCAGAAATTTCAACTCACATTCAAACTGATTTTAAAAATAAATCTATATGAATATAAAATCCAACAAATTCTCCATGCATAAAAATTGATGTAATTTAAAATCTCGAAATGAAAAAAAGATATTTGAAACTAATTGCCTATTTGATGTGTTTTAAAAATGTACAACCCATTTCTCATTACTGATAGGCCATTTTCTCGGCCAGCCGAATGAAGCTCTCCTTGTCTTGAAAGATTTGCAGCCCAACAGGCCTGACAAAGCGACTTACTTGGCAAATCACAAAAAAACTAGGTTATGGCCGTGGACCTAGCTGTCAGCCTTTCCACATACAGTACTCTTCCGATGGAAGTCGGTCATTGACCACATTGACCATGCCGCGCCAAGAGAACCAAGGCGGTGGATGACGGCGAGGCCTAGGAAGGGGACGACGCGGAGCCGGGGAAGACGCGGCAGTGGATGCACATGCGGAGAGGATTACGAGGGTTCATTGGTTCGGCTGCGGCGTGAGGCTACCGTCGCCGCAGAATAATAGGGGTGTGGTGAGTAGAGGCATGCCCTGGGCCAGCGGTGGGAGTAGTAGGGGGCGGTGAGGCCTCCGCGGCATCATAGCCGGCCACGAGAGGCAAGAGCACGCGGCACGACCGGCGCTGCTTTGGGCGGCTGGAGCAAGGAGACCAGAGGTTGAAGAAGCACTATGGCTGTTGGATGGACATCGTACGGTCACTGGAGCTAGAATCGTTCATATTGACTAAGTTTACAAACCCTCCGTCCTCGTAAACTTAGTAGGCCCACAAGTCAGCCACCCACTATGGCGGTTCCGGCAGCGCTGGGGGAAGAAGACGAGAGATTGAAGAAGAATGTCGGCCGTTGGATGTAAATCCAATGCCTTCTCAGGCTTCGACCTACTGGCCCACATGTCAGCCAGTCCATTTGTTTTTTAGTCCATTTGGTGGGTTGGGTGAAACAATGATGTAGCATCTATGCAGCCCGTTTAAATCCCATTTGCATTTTTTCTCGAAATCTGCGGACTTGCAGGGCTGGGTGAAAAATATCATGTTGGGATAGACGGAGAAATGTTATAAAAACATAAACACATGATTGCACGTCAGTAAAATCTTTGCAAGCTTATGTACGCAATCACTAGGAGTTAACTTGCCAAGTTATATATAAACAATTATTATTATTATTTTGTAAGAACTTTCAACTTACGAAATAAAATATCATTTTAATTTGATGAGTTAATAGTACATGGGGTATTATTATTTTTTAGGCTAGACGTGGGACAGTTGAGTTGGTTCTAGGGGAAAGTACTGGGAGAAAACTCAGTTTACATCGAAAAAGAAAGTGGGAGAAAATTCAGAGACCTGCTGGGTCCACCTGAGGAGGGGAATATGTTGGGAGGAAGGACATTCAAAGCACGGCATCCGAGTGAACTAGTTTTTTTTACGGACAAGTGAACTAGTTTACATACATAAGCAAATAGCCACTAAAAAAGCAATCAGGTTAATGGGTTCTTAAAAGAAATATTTCGGACAAAACAAATAATTGCGACACATAGGCTAATGCATGAAACACTTAGATTATAAAGGTGCTTATAAACAGATAAAGTACAACATCTAGACCTTCCCGGCACGCTTGATCATGACGCTGCGGTTGTCCGTGTACTCGTCGGTTACGGGAAGCAGACACGCCCTCATGTCCAAGATCTGCTTGTACATGTCGTAGAATGCGTATGCGTCCTTGGCCGTGTAGGTTATGTAGGCTAGATTCAGAGGTACCTCCCACGTGTTCAGGTCGTCTTCTTTCATGTTGGCGTATCAAGGGTCGATGATGGTCTCAGCGAGCTCAACCACGGAGTCCTTCTCCTGCCCGTTGCTTATGATCTTGTATTGCTTCTGGATGTCGACAAGCTTGTTGCACCAGAGGCCGAATCGTCGCGTTCTTTCTTCTCTCCACCGTAGCGAAGGTGCAGTCGGCGCTGCCGATGAAACGGGCGAATGCTCCAGAACCTGGTGCAGCCATAGGACTGAGGCAAGGCAGAGCTTCACCAAGTCTGTATTGTTGGTGTACATCACATTCAACTTGGTGCATCCATAGGACTGAACGGCGAACTCAAAGGGGAACTCCTTGCTGAAGTCCATATCCAGCAGGCTCACCCCTTGGATCGCCATTGGAGTCTCTTCAAGTGAACGAGTGTGTAGGCGGCGACAGCAGTTCGTTTTTCAGCTCTTGGGGGACTGGATTCAACAGTAAGCTGAGTGTGTACAGGCGACAACAGTTACTACCCCTCCCTCGTCCGCTGCACGTCCGGGAGAAGATGCACCCTCGGCCACACGTCGGTTCACGAGCGGGTCTGTATTGGTACTGTAATAACAGGAGTTAGTGGTCACTTTACTTAAATTTAATTAGCTTTAATAGAAATTTATACTTAAAACAAGCAATGCATTCGCTCGTTCTATCAGTGCCACAGGATCAACATGCACAACAATTAGTATTACTAGATGAAACCCCGCACGTTGTTGCGGGGATATTTTACAATATATTCTAATGAGATTGCTTACATGGAACATGAAGATTTGGTATAATATGACAACTAAAATAAAAAATACAAATGGTTTATTGTGTAAAATTATTGTATAATTATAAATATTTATTAAATATAAATAAAATGAATTTTCCATGCATGTTTGCATGTTGAGGTAGCATTTACTTATGCAAGGGTGCTTGCTAAGGTAGGCCTTTTCTCATCCTTGTTGAATGATGAGGTGGCATGCTTGCATGTTGGGAGAAATAGGTTAGTGGGGGCTAGCTATTTAGATATAGAAGATTATTCTCAGGACGCACACGATCAGCACATTTGTCGCACTTTCACAAAGATAATACTACCAAGTTTGAACTGTTTGTTATGGTTGTTGTCCTCTGCATCATCATGTCGTGTTTCCCAGCTTGCAAGATTCAGAACCAACAAATAAGATCCAAATAATAAGTACAACAAAGATGCCTACACATCTCATTGATTCCCAGCTTGCAAGATTTAGAACCAACAAATAAGATCCAAGTAATAAGTACAAAAAAGATGCCTACACATCTCATTGATTCCCAGCTTGCAAGATTCAGAACCAACAAATAAGATTCAAATAATAAGTACAACAAAGATGCCTACACATCTCACTGATTCCCAGCTTGCAAGATTCAGAACCAACCCATTAGAGCCTTTTGATAAAGTGAATATCGGGATTAAATCCATCTTGGCTAGCCGTGTCATACAATCGAAGAACTTGGCGAATGCTCTTGACCGTCACAACATCTGTAGTTGAGTATTCCTGTTTGCACAGCACAAACAAGGAGACATGAGAGCATGATTTCACTTTAATAGCGGCCTCCTTGAACTCAACCTCCAGCTCTACTTGGGTGAGATCTGCCTGGAGTTCCATGATTCAATTCATGTGCCTTTTTCTGCAGTTCACCTGAAATGAAGCAAAGGTTGCATCATTCAGCTAGCAAGAGGTACTTGCTCTTGTGAGCTGGCAGGTTCTTCTTTAGTAGTTGCACTAAAATTGAGGAACATTAAGGTTGGTTGTCCGGCTCATGTAAGGTGCAACTATAATTTTCTTATCCTTTTGTGCAGTTTCACTAAAATAAAGTGCCATTGTGGTGACAGTGACAGATCCATCTTGCAAAGGCTAATAAAATGTTGCACGAGATTACCAGCAGAACTTGACGGAGATTTTGGAAACTCCAATCACCATTTTGTGCAGTTCCACCAAAATTGAGATATGTTGCCCACGTGACATTTTAGTTGAACTGCACAAGACACTCATTCCAAAAAAAGTGTTTTGTGCAGTTCACCAAAAGGTCACAATAGCAACAAGGTGAAATGGATATCCCTATCTGCACAAAAGATAGAAAGTAAACAGTTGCTGGGCAGCAAACCTAATCCTGGAGACCTTGTACTATGTGAGGGCAGCAAATCTAATCCTGGAGACCTTTTACTATATGAGGGCAGCAAATCTAATCCTGGAGACCTTTTACTATGTGAGTGCAGCAAATCTAATCCTGAGACCTTTTACTATGTGAGGGCAGCAAATCTAATCCTGAGACCTTTTACTATGTGAGGGAAGCAAATCTAATCCTGGAGACCTTTTACTATGTTATGGCAGCAAATCTAATCATGGACATACTCTGTTGACTTGTCCACTAGCCGCCACTTTCTATCCTTTTTTCAACCAATAATAGATATGTTCCTTATCCAGTTTGTACCGCGTCTTCCCATTATTTCCCTTTTCAACCAAGAGACCGGTTGGGTATCCGGTCTCTACTACTTTCACCATATTATTTCCTCTTTGTATCAAGTCCTAGATTCATGCTACAACTTTCCCCCTTTTCTTCGTTGTTTGAACAAAGCCCTAGATTCGAATGCATGAAGTAGCTTTACCTCTAATAATACAAAAAAATTAGGTGGCTTTGGAAGAGCTGATGGGAGTAGAAAAAGATGCACATGCAGACACGTGGGGAGCTGGTGCAGTAGAGCAAGGCCGCTTTCGAAGAACTTATACCTAAGGGTCGCCGGGATGTCGACGATGGCAGGTCGGATCTGCGGATAATACGGCAGGGAGGAAGAAGGGTTGGAGGACCTCCCGAGCCGGCGCTGTGTTGGAGAGAACGGCACGGGCAGAGGATCGGGCCCCTCTGGTAGCTGTGGGTTTCCTCCCTCGGCGGCGATGACCGCGTGAATGATGCACCTTTTAGTCCTCTACACACACCGGCCGAAGGGATCCGACCGGATCTGTGACCAGCGGTGAGTAGAGAGAAAATGTCGCTACCGCTGTCTTGTTTATATCTGGAGAGGATGAGAAAATGAAGAGAGCAACCCTAGTAAAGCAAGCGCTCAGGCCCCTGCGTCCATATATAGTGGAGTGATTATCTTTTTTCTCTCCACAACAAGCGTTTCAATTTGTGTATGTGGCATTAAAGAAAAGAAACTCTCTATTTAAGGTGACTACTGTACGACTCCTACTTACTACTAGTAGTACTACAGTATTGTTCACTTGTGCTCCCGCCCCTCCATTCATTGAACAACCCCATGGGTGAATAAACATACAGTAAGTACTATATTTATATAGAACGAACAAGCTCGAACTACTTTGTGTAGTTAAAAGTTGAGGGCGGGGCTTTTCCCGGGCAGTACGCGCGGCAGTTTTCGGGTAGGGCTAGAAGACTATTTAAAAAAATAAACTTCGAGACGGCCACATAGCATGCAGCCGACCCCAACGATTTTAAGCTTACAGGCACGGTACACGCTATCCTAGACTACTCTACACATGAAACTGCCACACGAGCGTCCGGGCTGCGCTTGGCTCTTCGCCTCTTCGGGAAGTCGAATAATGATGGAATACTACTGCACTGGAGGAGTACTACAGTATGCTTCTGGCCATCTAACACCGATTGAACTGCTGCATGCCCACCGCGTGCGGGAGGGAGAGCGTGTAGCGAAAGCTTCTCCTAGTCTTGCCAGCCACCACGCAAATGGGCGAGGGAGGGACGCTCCTGCCTTTGCGTGTATGACAGGTGGGCCTCACAGGTGTGTGGCCAACCTGTCATACAGCCAAAGGCAGGTGTAGTTAAGTCCGCGATGGAGAGGATAATCAAACTTCTTGTTGATGTACGAGTTGACGTGACACATCAAAGCACTGCACTCGATATATTTCAATAATTTGCGTGTGTGACTCCCAGATGCAGAGGCCGGGGGTCATCATCCTCCTTTTCGAGAAAAATACAGACGTGTGTGTGAGAGGACGAGTGCGTGCGTGCACCTCTTCTCTTCCTGTATAACATACTCATAGTACAAGTTTTTGTGGGTGGCACGATGGTGCGTGCGAGAAGTCCCGAGAGATAGGTTTGATGCGTCTGGAAAAAAGACTAGCCTAGAGCTCACCACGCGGCTATTCCTGTCGAACGCCCCATTAACCGTAAGATATGTATACGACGGTGCCAATTATTGTACGTACACAGCAGTACTCCCTCCTATCCGGTTTATAGGGCTTAATTCAAAAATCTCACCAACCAAGATGGTGAGTGGTGGAATATTTTTTGTAGTTTGCAAAAGCACCTAATTAATGCTCTTGTTTTTCTCAAAAAATTATGTTTATCAATGCATTAATTGCAATGCATGCATGCATAAAGTACATGCATTGGTCAATTTTCTCTTAATACTTGCATGCAATGATTTAATGCACCTTGGAATCTGAACATGTGTTGGGGAACAACCAAATTGAGCCTTATAAAATGGAAAAACTAAAATTTGAATTGCAACTTACTCCACGCTATACTGAATTGCAAACCTGTTCACACTGATCACAACCTAAACGGTTTCCCACTTAGGAGCGTATTAGTACCACGCTATATTGAATGGCAAAACCTGTTCACACATATCACAACCTAAATGGTTTTCCACTTAGGAGCGTATTAGTACCACGCTACTCCCTCCGTCCGGGTTTATTAGGCCTAAAGACAATTTCTCTTAGACCAAGACACATAGTAATTTGCTCACATTAATTCTTTCATTTCACTCCCAATGCACTCTCTCACATGCATGCAGCCAATGAAAAAGCACGCATGAAGTATATTAATTTTTCAGCCATGGCACCAACAACAATGGCTTTCAATGCAACCAATGAAATGGTTGCATGCATGCACATTTCCAAAGCGGGGCCTTACAAAAGGGGAGTATATTGAATTGCAAACCTGTTCACACCGATCACAACCTAAACGGTTTCCCACTTAGGAGCGTATTAGTACTCGGTTATAAATACTAGTATGCCAAGATGACTGCACATTCCTCCTCAACTCCTCATCCACAAAAACAAACAAGTCATTCAGCATCCTTCCCTTGCGTCTGCCATGGCCAGCGTGAGTTCTGGGTCGAGAGATTGCCACCAGGGAGAGGCGAGCATGGAAGCAGAAGCACGAGAGATGTCCCGCCTCGCTGCGAGAGCAGCCGACATGTCCCGCCGCGCGGAAGTAGCAGCACAGAGGTCCTGCCGCGCCGCTGAAGCAGCACGGAGGTCCCGCCGCACCGTCGATGCAGCAGACTGGTCCGGCCGCACCGCGGAAGCAGCAGAGATGTCCCGCCTCGCCACGAATGCAGCAGAGATCTCCCGTCGTGCCACGGCGGCCTGGGAAAATTTCTCGTGGGTAGGCGACGACTGTTACAAGCGCATCCATGCGATCGTCCATAGCCAGATGGATCAGATCTCCGGCTCGGCAAGGTTGCAGGACGACATGATAGCCTTGTTTGAATAGGCTATCGGCGTCATCCGGCAACTAAGGGAGGGCAATGAGAGGCTCCGGGCCGAGCGCGACCTGCTGAGGGAGAAGATCGTCTGAAGTTTAGACCAGAAGGAGGAGACCAGTGCCTTGTTGAAGAGCACCGGCATCATCGTCAAGAAATTGATGGACGAGAATGACATGCTCCGCAACGAGCGCCAAAGACTGGTGGAGGAATCCGTGGATGTTCTCAAGCAACATCTTGAGGACATGAAAGAGCTCATCGCCGCTCGCCGCGGAGACTAGTTTCCTGGTTTCTTTTGATATAATAATCGGTTTAGAATGTGGATTGTGTCGTCGGTTGTGAAATGTTGGGTTCTAGCGTGGATGTTTGGCCTTTGTTGGCCTCTTGGGATGTTGCGATTTCAATCTGGTAGCTTTTAGTCCTTCGTGTTAGGCTGGAGTTGTGCTGAACTTCTTGTGAATTGTGGTGGTTTTTAGTAATGAAAATCGGAAGGGGCAAGCCCTTCTTTGATAAAAAAAATTAATCATCCTTATATATTCATCAATCTTGCTATAAGTCACAGTAGATGCTATATAGGTCTGTCGAATCTTATACCAAGATCCGTGCTTTCATATTTTCTTTTTTCTCTCTTAAATCCCAGTCGAGTGAGACATAGCCACGCCATTAAATAGAGGCTCGGGCACCATTAATGGAGACCTTGGGAGAGAGGTGGACGGCCGATGGAGGTCAAAGGGCTCTCCTCCCGATAAGCACGCGTAGGGGTCTAATCGCACGCCTCTCGTACTCAAATAGCTACCCTGCATGGTGCCTCCTAGCTAATAAAAAATGGGGACATGTGGTGGCACGTAAATCGTACTAGTAAGTAGAACGCCCACGGTTTAAATAATACTTGTGTTTCCGATTGTAACGTGACAGCACTTGTTCCAAAATGACTTTGTTGATTGTTAATGTGTGCGCCTTTGCAAATCGGACTGCAAATTTACCACAGCATGTTGGTGCCATGTCATGGCACCAAGCCAAGTTTCATTATTTTCATGCGTGTTTTGGATTTACAGGAATTAAAAAACTAAGTTTCTCAATGTTTCCA
This sequence comes from Triticum monococcum, assembly GCA_034509565.1. Classification (NCBI taxonomy): domain Eukaryota; kingdom Viridiplantae; phylum Streptophyta; class Magnoliopsida; order Poales; family Poaceae; genus Triticum; species Triticum monococcum. The sequence goes on from CM067843.1 coordinate 487,360,832, forward strand.
ACCCAGCCACGACACCCAGAATTTTGAATTTCATTCCCATTTCTTGCATGGAACCTAGAAATTTACCCGAGGACACACATGTGATTTTTCAACCAACTTTGGTGCACTGGAACATGTGCTTGTATTTCAAATTCGAATTATGCACACAAAGGTGACACGTTCCCTCCCGGAACCACAAGCCTTCTTGAGAGAAGCTCCGATTTGCAAGAAGCTTATACCAAAATTTGTTCCTATTCGGCCAATTTTTTTACCATGGCATGGTACTACCATGACATGACACCATGCCAAGTTTCATGATTTTAAAATCAAGTTTGTCAATGTTCTCGACTGAGCCACGATGCCCAGATGTTTGAATTTTATTCTCATTTTTTGCATGGGACCTACTCCCTCCTTCCATCTATATAGGGCCTAATGTGTTTTTCAAGATAGCCTTTGACTATTAACAAGATTAATAGCACATGAGATGTATACTATGAAAATTATATTATTGGAAGCTCCATTGACATACAAAATTGAAGGTATGCTTTGTGTAAGTTGCATGTCATATATTATTACTCTAACGTTTGGTCAAAGTTAGCCTCGAAAAACGCATTAGGACCTATATAGATGGAAGGAGGGAGTAGAAATTCACCCGAGGACACAAATGTGATTTTTCAACCAACTTTGGTGCACGAGAGCATGTGCTTGTAGTTCAAATTTGAATTATGCACATTAAATGACCAAAAACTCAATTAATGTGTAAATAAGGCCAAACGAAGCTGGAATAATTCCAAAATTTAACAGCGCACTCATGTAGGTCTATGTTGCCTTTGTAAATAAACTTAAGGGGGACAACGTATATGGTTTCGCACTCAAAGGTGGCACGTTCCCTCTCAGAACCACGAGCCTTCTTGAGAGAAGCTTTGGTTTGCAAAAGCTTATACCAAAATATGTTCCTATTCGGCCAATTTTTTTACCACAACATGGTAGTACCATGACATGACATCCATGCCAAGTTTCATGATTTTCAGGCGTGTTTTGGATTTACAAGAATTTTAGAACCAAGTTTCTCAATGTTCTCGGGCGAGCCATGATGCCCAGATGTTTTAATTTTATTCTCATTTCTTGCATGGGACCTAGAAATTCACCCGAGGACACAAATGTGATTTTTCAACCAACTTTGGTGCACGAGAGCATGTGCTTGTAGTTCAAATTTGACTTATGCACATTAAATGACCAGAAACTCAATTAATGTATAAAAAACAACAAACGAACCTGAAATAATTCCAAAATTTAACAGGGCACTAATGTAGTTCTATGTGGCCTTTGTTAAGAAACTCAAGGGGGGCAGCGTATATCGTTTCACACTCAAAGGTGGCACGTTCCCTCTTAGAACCACGAGCTTCCAAATCGGCCCAATTCTTTTACCACAACATGTTAGTGCCATGACATGACACCATGCCAAGTTTCATGATTTCCAGGTGAGTTTTGTATTTACATGAATTTAAAATCAAAGTTTCTCGATGTTCTCGGCCGAGTCATGACGCCCAGATGTTTGAATTTCATTCTCATTTCTTCCATGGGACCTAGAAATTCAACCAAGGACACACATGTGATTTTTCAACCCACTTTGGTGCACCGGAGCATGTGCATGCAATTCATATTTATATTATGCAGATTAAAAGTCCAGAAACTCAATTAATGTATAAAAAGGCCAAATGAACCCGAAATAATTCCAAAATTTAACAGGGCACTCATATAGTTCTATGTTGCCTCTGTAAATAAAATCAAGGGGAGGCAGCGTATATCGTTTCGCACACAAAGGTGACACATTCCCTCTCGGAACCACGAGGCTTGTTGAGAGAATCTCCGGTTTCGCAAGAGGCTTATACCAAAACTTGTCCCAATTCAGCCAAAAATTATATGTATGAAAACAGGGTTTAGATTATCCCAAACATCTCGCTACCTAGACCAATAATGTACTATGATTTGAATTCAACACAAAATGGATATAAATATTTGAATTGGAGAGCGTATGGTACATGTAGTTCATAGTGAAATATGATTACTGTTATATGTATGTTTTTTGTTATCAAGGTAATATTTAAATTATTGTATAACTTGACAACAATCGTATTCAAATAAGGAAAATTGATTAAAATTTAGTCCATATGGTAGACGACAATATATATATGTTCACATGGTGGAGTAAAATGTTCATATATGATTTAAGATCAAAATGTACGACTACATCAATTATAAACCACAAGGTCACCTAACGATATATTCGAATTCAACATAACATGGATTCAAAAATTGAAATTCGAGATCATGGCATCTGTAATCATATAAAACGGGACATTACTTTTTCTTTGGTGGGAATTGATTTGTTATTTTTTTGCTGTTGAGGGAAGTGCGAATCGATTTGGTACTATGCAAGGTAATCTTGTTCTCCTGATTTTTTTACATTTTTCTTGTAGTTTTTTCAATGGCATCTATAGCAATATAGTAAAAGGGGACATGACTCTCTTGTGTCATGTATGAATTGTTTTTTTACACATTAAGTTTGTTCTGCCGAACAAGGAATCCGCACCTTGCTATCCTGAAATTTTCAAGCTCGAGTATCTTTTGTCTCACCTGCTTTGAAACTCCCGCTTCTTCAACCCGCGCCGCGCCTTGTTATCCCGAAATTTGGATGCGCGTGAGAACTCCCTCCTCATCCGAAATCTCTCCCGCAACCCAGACACGTGAAATCCCCCTGCTACCCCTCAGCCGGAAATGAAGCTCCACGTCACGGTGTCAAAACCGGTGGGGGTACGCTGGTAACTTACCATACATTTCAGACAAGCGCGTCCCTAAGCTTGGCTCCCCCCTCCCCCTTCGCCCCCCCCCCATTTGTACATCGAGGCCGCCAAAACCCGCGAAACCCCACGCTCCTCCGTTGGCCTCCCGACCGCCGCCCAGCCGGAGACTCTTCCCCGACTACGTCGCCACCACCACAGCTCACCCTCCCTCGTCCACCGCACTGGATGAGGATCCGTTGTCGATCTCGTCGTCCCGCTGGATCAGCCGCCCCGTCCTCCACCTCCAAGGAGTTGCCCCAACGTTCGTCTCGTCTATCGCGCTGCCTCAATCCCCATAGCGTCGTCTTGACCTGCCCCACCGGAACTGTAGCACCCTCACCAATTCCTCTGATGAAGCCGAGGCCAACTCGGCGCCACCAAGGAGGTTCTGCACTCACTGCTGCATTTTATCTTTTATTCGATCTCACGGGGCTGCCGGTGGTCGATACCGAGCAGACATGGTGTGTCTCCATCGACGGCGCCGTCGCCGGCCACATCATCCACGGCGTCTCTCCCCCATGTCGTTGCTTCCTCGGTGGTGACTTCCACAACGGCACTAGCTGCAGCTCCGGCTCTCGCTCGCGCTGCGGCTCTGTTCTTGCTGTCGGTCATGCTGCTGCACTGCTCCTGCTTTCATTCGTGCTGCTGCTCTACTCTTGCTCTCGCTTGCGCCGCTGTTGCTGCTGCACGACCACCGGCAGCTACAGGAGTTGCTGCTTTAGCACTCGCTCGTGGTGCTACAGCACGACTTGCTCTCTGCTAGTGCATTCCCTGCTCGAGCGTCTGCTGATTTAGATCATTGCTTCTCTGCTACTAGTGCTCGAACGCCCTAAACATCTATTGTAATGGTCTGTTACTAGTTCAATCAATTTTGACAGTAAAATTCAGTTTCGACAGTGAAGTTCATTTTCTTCAGTTAAGTTCAGAGTGAATAGTACTTACAGCATCTGTCGGAGCGGCCGTGGCGCGGCTGATGCGTTTTACATCTAGCACTTTTTGGTGATGTATTTTACATCATCTATTGCAGATGATATTAGGGTCCCACTTCAGATTAACATTGTTTGTCTTGTCATGCTTCAGCCTCGTCGCCATACACCTTAGCGGAGCTGCTCCAACGACGGAACCGTCCATCACAGTGGAGCAGTACCCTCGGCACCGTTTCCAGAGGCCTCGGATCTTCTTCCCTGCCTCCGATAGTCACACCAGCATCATCACCATCCTCCACGTCCAACCCAATGATGCTGAGGTCCACAAGGCTATGCCAAAGAGGTTGTACACTCGTCGCATCACTTTTTTTCTACATTCCTCTGTTCTTCCAATTCATGTGAGCCAAACACCCAGGTTGACTAAAATCCTATGTTTCCAAATGCTTTGTTTTGCACGTGCATTCCTATCCTATTCCTGTGTTTTTCCTGTCCCTGTGTTTATAGAATCCTCCAATTCTAAGGAGCCCTTACAGATTTACTTCATTTTCAGATAGGCGTCAAAGAAAACTCTGTGTGTTATGTCCTGCTCCTGTCATGCCGTCATCTGGGGTCTTCTATGTGGTTCATGTTGGGTGGCCAACAAACAATAGATGATCCATTGTCTATCTTTTTAAACTGAAGCTATAATCTACCTGCTATCATTAGTTTTGGATCCATCCACTTGTTTGCTACCATCAGTCTTGATTTTTGCATGCACCCCTTAGGCCTTACAAAATCTAACTATTTTTTTATTATGCATGTCAGATATTGTACACAATCATACTGAACATGTAGAGAAAAAGAGAAGACCGTTGCGTGCGAATATAATATCATGCAGACGCCGCTCCATGGTGGGCGAAGTGCCCCCCCCCCCCCCCCTCCTGCATTTCCAGATTGTATTCCAGAGGAAGATAACTATTCAGATGGAGATTCAGAAGGAGCCGACCACGCCTGGTTACCACCTGAGGTGTTTGCTCTAACCTGGCATGCTAATGTTGGTCATATCATGCATATGGCGCCGTGCATTGCTTACATTATACATCTTATATGTCATCATCTTAGTTTAGATTTGCTTTGTATGAATGCCACCTGTTTGGTTTCTATATCATACTCCCACCATTCCTAAATATTTGTCTTTTTAGAGATTTCAGCAAGTGACTACATACGGAACAAAATGAGTGAATCTACACTCTAAAATATGTCTATATACATCTGTATGTGGTAGTCCATTTGAAATCTCTAAAAAGACAAATATTTAGGAACAGAGGGGGTATATGGGAATTATGCAATGCCATCTTCTTTAGCCAGGCATCATATACGTGAATCATGCAATGCCATCCTATTTAGCCAGTCATCGTATATGTGAATTGTATCGTGCCATATTTTTTCCCATAATGTATTCCATTTGTCAACAATGTTTATACATTCATCTACTCTTCCTGTGCATCAGCCATTTGAGTCAGTCATGGGAAAATCTGGAGTGAAAACAAGGTCTTCTGAGCAGTCAGTGCTACATGTCGATGCAGATTTCTTGCTGGTTACAGATAGCTCCTCAGAGGAGGATTCAGAGAGAGATGACAAGTCGTATCCCCCCCTGAGGTGCATGCTCTAACTTGGCTGGGTTATATTGCTCATATCATGCATATGGTGTCTTGCATTGCCATGCCATCTACTTAGATTAGACATGCTTTGTGTGAATGCCTCCTGTTTGCTTTCTATATCAGATATGTGAATTATGCAGTGCCATGTTTTTCAGCCAGTGATCATATATGTGAATTATGCACCGCCATGGAGCCAGGCATCATATATGTGAATTATCTCATGCCATCTTTTTTCATTACGTATTTCATTTGTCGACAATCTGTGTATATTGAACTACTCTTCATGTGTATCAGCCATTTGAGCCGGTTACGGAAAAATCTGGAGTGAAAACAAGGTCTTCAGAGCAGGCAATGGTACCTGTTGAAGCATATATCTCGATGGTTATAGGGAGCTCCTCAGAGGAGGATTCAGAGACAGATGACCAGTCCTATATCCCACCTGAGGTGTATGCTCTAAGTTGCAATGTTTATATTTCTCATATGATGCATATGGCGTCTTTCATTGCTTAGTTTAGACATCATATGCACAATATTGAATTCTATCTGCTTAGTTTAGAGATCATACATGCGAGTGCCAGCTGCTTAGTATATGAACCAATTATGTCAATTATATCATGCCATCCTGTATACTTAGACAACATGTATGTGAATTATTTCATCCCAACCTATTTTAGAAAGACATCATATAGTTTTTTCATGTCATCCTGTTTAGGTACTCATCATATGTTGAATTATGTCATTATATCCTGTTAAGTTATCCATCATATATCTGAAACTGTGTCATGCTATCCTGTTTAGTTAGGCATCATATATGTGAAATTGTGTCATGTTGTCCTGTTTGGTTAGACAACATATATGTGAATTACCACATCTGTCTATCATACAATGTCTGTACGTTCAATTTCTTTTCTTGTTTATCAGCCATTTGAATTGGAGGGGGTGATGGCAGTATCTAAGGGAGCAAAAACCCATTCTTCACAAAAGACAGTGCTACCCACCGATGTAGATAGAACCATGGTTGTATTGGCCCACAAACTAGACCACCACACATAATCGAGACTATTCCAGATTGCACACTTACACTGTTGGGCAGAGAACTAGCTACAACCCATCTAACCGCAACCCCAGCGGATAGTAACCCACTTATAGTTGACAAAACACCATGTCCACCATAGAGTACCCCCACACGAGCAATTTGTAAAGCTACTGCAGTGCCCAAAGCACGAAGACCACCACAGCTAACCCAAACTCCACGTTTAAAGCAAAAGAGCAATTGTTCTCAGGTCAGATTCCGTAGCTATGGTCCATACTCCTTTGTTGTTGCATCACTGTATTTACTCATACCAACTACTTTCAAATTTAAGGATCCAATTGAAACTCCAATGGCGCAACAGGTATGTTTTAAACCTATTTCTTTAATTGGATTGTTGTTCTAACTTCTTCCTCTATGTTTATTTCAGTTTAAGTTGTATAAACAGTTATGTTCTCACGTGATGCACATTACAAGTGCTGCCAATGCTGTGTAGTTTCTCACACTTATATTCTGTCTATGCTGATGTGTCTTAAAAATATATGAGTTGAACTGTGTCTCTATCTTGATTAGGGAACATAAACTAGAATGATATGGACAATACAGTGACCATAGTGCATAGATATATGTTTGTTTCATGCTGTTATCCTGTCCACCTTACTACTAAACCGGTTTACCAAAATGAGTTTCGTATACTACAAGCTAAACCTGTTATGTGTCTGCTTGTTTCTCTTGTAGTATGCAAACAGAATATTGGAGAAGAGCACCCCACTATGCAATGGTAGAGAAAGTGATGCATATAAGGTTCAAGATAGTGAGACAAACCTATTGGTCTCCAAGAAAGGTGATAAAAACGATCTTGTAGACAGTGAGAAAAACCCACATTCCTGCGTTGATGTAGTGTTCGAGTTACTGGCCAGTACCGCTGGCACAAGCTCTTCGAACTCGCTACCTGAATCACTTCGGCTTCTTCAGTCTCAGCTACAAGTTGAAAGGCATCAGTCAGTTGTGCTGCGGCAAGAAGCCGAAGGACTGAGGAAGTCCCTGCATAATTCAGATGCGTACTTTCTTGTGCAACAGCAAGTGCTGGAGGATTTTAGCGCCAAACAAGAGAAAGTTAATAAGCTTGCTAAGCATCTTGCCAGCATTATGGGTACCCAGGATATTGTTTCTTGAACTCTTCTGAAGTGGTTTCAGTTTGGGACTTGTTTTGCTACGGCGTTTATATGCTGCTTTGTTCCCTATATTTGCACTGGTGGCGAACTTTGATGCCCAGTGGATGTAATATGTGTAATAGCCGTCATAGCCTAGCATAAGTTGCTTGCTTATTTATTTCCTTGTTGTCTTGTTTATTTGTTTGCTTGTAGTCAGTGCGGTTCATTTTCCGCGGTTTGCTAGTGGCTGCAATAACCTATTTTTTAAACTAGGCGACAATAACCATGGGCTAATATTTACTGTAGTGACACTGGGCCTCCTACGGGCCATAGAAACAGTGGGCCTTCTACGGGCCGTAGAAACAGTGGGCCTTCTACGGGTCGTAGAAACAGTGGGCCTTCTACGGGCCGTAGAAACAGTAGGCCTTCTACGGGCCATAGAAACAATGGGCCTTCTATGGGCCGTAGAAACAATGGGCCTTCTATGGGTCGTATCATCAGTGGGCCTTATACGGGGTGTATGATTGATTGGCCAAACATGGGCCAATAACAGGCCGCATTATGGCCGTAAACGGGCTAGAGTTGGAATCGTCCGTTCATGGGCCGACCATAACGGGCCATCATTAATAGGCCCTATTTGATGACGCTATGAAAATGGCCCAATGTATTAATGGACCACAAACGGGCCGACTGTAACCACGGGCTGAATTTGGCCCACAAGCAGAAAATGATAGTAACGGGCCATAAGTAAACGAATGCTGGAAATGAGCCCAAGAATAAATGGGCTATGAGAAGGCCGAGATAACATGGGCTGGAAAAGGCCAAACGGAATAATGGGCCATTAATGGGTATAAAGTGATACACTGTTCATTACGGGCTAGTTTCACCACGGGCCGTTAATGGGTGTAAAGTGATACACTGTTCATTACGGGCCAATTTCACCACGGGCCGTTAATAGACCAAGAGTTACATAGGGCCTCATATGGGCCAAAAGACGTCATGGGCCATACATGGGCCAAAAGTGAAAACGGGCTGGAATCATATTGGATGGCCCAGATGATGCTACTGGGCCTAATTCGGATAGGGTGTAACGGGCCTTGGGTTAGCAGGCTGTAATGGGCTATATGCGAACATGCCGTTAACAGGCTTTCCATGGGCCGGCCCGCCACGTTTTGACCAAGTCAAATGGGCCAGCCTTTTCATAGGAATGGGCCTCTGTTGGGCCGTGCCACGTGTCGACGTATCATAGGCGCCTTCTGTCCAATGAGTGGATGACATCTGTCCCAACGATGAGCCGACACGTGTTTCCTCCAGCCAATGATGATTTTACACGTGGAAAATCCCCATTGGTCGGGGCTGTTAACGGGTTATCAGATCCAAAACCCGACCCGATAGCTTAATGGCGTTCCGTTACGGTGGATGCCACGTGTCGGTCACCCTTGACGAAAGCACTTCTGTGACGCGTGATTTATCGTCATGGAAGTTCACACTTCCGTGATGATAATTTTGGTAATGTCATGGAACACTTCTACGACAGCACAGGTCTGACTATCTTGATTATGTCATAAAATCGTCATGGATGTACATGCATGACAAAAAATGCGACCTACTGTGACAAACACGTATCATCACGAAAGTGTATTTTTTTGTAGTGCATCATTTTCGGATTCGTTGCCGTGGCACCCCTTCCGTTTCCGCCACGATGACTAATGCTTCATATCATGCTCTTATCAACATTTTCATTTAAATTCCATAATCTTGCATATGTCATCCGCATCATGATAACAACTTCAAGAATGTTTAAATTGTTGCTTGCTTCATTGCTAAATGCACATGAGGATTTACCGGAATTGTTGTTTGATGTTTCCGACCTTATTTAAAATGCCTAACTGTGTATTTTACTTATGCTTCACCTCTTTCCATGCTAACCAACATTTAATATTGTTGAGTACATAAACGGGAGAGAACTAAATAAGTCATGTGGTGTTCCATCAATATGCAACTCGTTGCATATTCAGCTCAACTTAATTTGTAGTTTTGCTTGTTGCACTTTGCCATGCCATGCATATTTAAACCGGACATGCATCATCCTTGATTGTGCATCATGCCATGTTTATGCTTGTTGGTTTACCATGTTGTTTGCTTCTTCCCGGTGTTGCTTCTTTGGGTTAGTTCCGATAACGTCGCGTTTGTGAGGATCCGTTCGACTACATCCGTTTGCCTTCTTCATGGACTCATTCTTATTCCTTGCGGAATCTCAGGCAAGATGACCATACCCTCGAAATCACTTCTATATTTGCTTGCTAGTTGTTCGCTCTATTTCTATGTCGCGATACCTAACACTTGCTATATCATGCCTCCCATATTTCCATGTCAAGCCTCTAACCCACCCTTCCTAGCAAACCGTTGTTTGGCTATGTTACCGCTTTGCTCGGCCCCTCTTATAGCGTTGCTAGTTGCAGGTGAAGATGAAATTTGTTCCTTGTTGGAACATGGATAGTGTTGAGATATCAGTATTATCTCTTATTTAATTAATGCATCTATACTTGGTAAAGGGTGGAAGGCTCGGCCTTATGCCTGGTGTTTTGTTCCACTCTTGCCGCCCTAGTTTCCATCATGCCGGTGTTATGTTCCTTGATTTTGTGTTCCTTACATGGTTGGGTGTTATGGGAACCCCTTTACAGTTTGCTTTGAATAAAACTCCTCCAGCAAGGCCCAACCTTGGTTTTACATTTGCCTCACCTAGCCTTTTTCCCTTGGGTTTCCAGAGCCCGAGGGTCATCTTTATTTTAACCCCCCCCCCCCTGGGCCAATGCTTCTCTAAGCGTTGGTCCAACCTGAGCGATGTCCGGCGCCCCCTGGGCAACCAGGGTCTATGCCAACCCGACATCTGGCTCATCCGGTGTGCCCTGAGAACGAGATATGTGCAGCTCCTATCGGGATTTGTCGGCACATCCGGGCGGCTTTGCTGGACTTGTTTTACCATTGTCAAAATGTCTTGTAACCGGGATTCCGAGTCTGATCGGGTCTTCCTGGGAGAAGGAATATCCTTCGTTGACCGTGAGAGCTTGTGATGGGCTAAGTTGGGACACCCCTGCAGGGTTTTGAACTTTTGAAAGCCGTGCCCGTGGTTATGGGCAGATGGGAATTTGCTAATGTCCGGTTGTAGAGAACTTGACACTTAACTTAATTAAAATGCATCAACCATGCGTGTAGCCGTGATGGTCTCTTTCTGGCGGAGTCCGGGAAGTGAACACGGTCTCGTGTTATGTTTGAACGTAAGTAGTTTCAGGATCACTTCTTGATCACTTCTAGTTCATGACCATGCTTTGCTTGTCTTCTCGCTCTCATTTGCGTAAGTTAGCCACCATATATGCTAGTGCTTGCTGCAGCTCCACCTCACTACCCTTTCCTACCCATAAGCTTAAATAGTCTTGATCTCGCGGGTGTGAGATTGCTGAGTCCTCGTGACTCACAGATTACTTCCAAAACCAGATGTAGGTGTCAACGATGCTCGTGCAGGTGACGCAACTGAGCTCAAGTGGGAGCTCGATGAAGATCGTGTTCGTTGTGTTGTTTCGTTTCTAGTTGATCAGTAGTGGTGCCCAGTTGGGTCGACCGGGGACCTAGCAATAGGGGTGGTCTTTCTTTATTTGGTTCGTAGTGGGACCTTGATTGTATTCTGGATGATGTAATGCTATATTTATGTATTGTGTGAAGTGGCGATTGTAAGCCAACTCTCTATCCCTTTCTTATTCAGTACATGGGATGTGTAAAGATTACCCCTCTTGCGACATGCCTACCATGCGGTTATGCCTCTAAGCCATGCCCTGACACGTGGGAGATATAGTTGCATCGTGGGTGTTACAAGTTGGTATCAGAGCCTTCCCCAACTTAGGAGCCCCCTGCTTGATCGAATCGCTCTGGTGAGGCCTCCTGATGTAGAGTTTTGACTCTTCTCTCCTCAAATTTCACTAATTTTTTTAGGATCACGCGGGTATCTTGGAATTGTTCCGATGGTTTTGTGACGAGAACATTGTTCTTGGTGCCTCCTGACATTTAGGGGTTGTGGCAGTGTCCCGGGGAGTTGAGCTTCGAGGTGTTGTCGTCACAATTTTATCGTTGCAGTTCTGGAATACCTGAGTTCACCAACATCGAAAATCTCTTTTATGCAGTTGTTGGTGAGATAACCTCGACGCCACCCAGTACTGGGGCGGGAGTTCGGGAGTATTGCCATAACTCGTATAACAGATGCTTTTCGAAGGTTGAGGTAAATGATTTACGAAGGTTTCTTGGTTATGTGTTGAAGGATGGATACAGCTGGATGTAGGATTTGCTAGTTTTGGGTGAGATATTATGCTTCCCCTGTATCCCCAACACCTAATTGCATAACCAGAAAGTTTCGGGAGTTTATAAGTGGGAATTCAAGTATCACGTAGGAATTCTTTCCAACAGACACATGATACGATATGGGGTCTATCATATGTTTGTTTCTGGCTTATTCTGCAAGCCAATCCTTTGTTTTGTTTTTGGTGTGGTATTCGAGTTGCTTTGAAGTCAAGTGTTGATTCCATACCTTTCCTAAGTGGTGTTCTCATGTTCCTAGGTGAATACTAATCCTTCTTGATCATCGAGTTTGTCATTTCAATTTCTTCTCAACCGGTGAGCTTCCCTTCAAGTGGACCCGTTCATTTTCAACATCCGCAAGACCAACTCTAAGTATTCTCAACGGTGTTTGTTTCATCCGTTCCAAGTTGCCTTTGTTTTTCCCGCCCTCCCACCCTTAATTCTTCAAGGACTCAGATTTCTTAATCAAGTATCCATCTTATTGATGCAAAGTCTCTCCATTCTTTTCCGTCAATGTTCTTACCCGGTGGTTCTCATGAAGATGCTCTACAAGTTCATCATTCTTTGTTCTCTTTCTTCTCCGGTGGTTTAAATTCAAGCTTTGTTGATCACATCCTTTCCTCGTTTCAAATGCTTTTCCAATGCCGGTGCACCTCATAATCATCCACTTCTCGCTATTTAATTGTTCCGGAGTGTTGAAGATCTCTCAGAAGAATCATGTTTTCCATTCTCAATCCATTCAAGATATCTCGAGGTTGTTATCTCATTCTATCCATTTAATTCAACTGGCGCAATCTATCTTTTAAATCGTTCAACGGTGTATCTTTTGAGTGGGCCCTAACCCACAGGTCTTTTCCCAGGATCTTACCTGACTCTTCTAATCTTCCTGGAGTTACTCTCAAATTCTTTTCAAAGTATGACGTAAGAATGAATTATCATCAGTCATATGTATTTCTACAAGATTGGTCAAATTCTTTTCATCGTCGGTTCAACCTTTCTAATTTTCATCCCGGAGTATCTCAAAAATTCATGGTGGAATTTCTCGTCGTCATTCTTGGATTTTGAAGACTGAAGAAGATTTTCTCTTAAATCTTGTCCATTCTCTTGAAGATGTGTAGTTCTAGCTTGATGCCATTCTCTCATAATTGTTTTCGATTGTGAGAATTATTTTCACCTATCAGAAGCAATTCAAGAGTCTTTCCAGTTTGATTCTTCGGAGCCCATTATCTCAGAATTATTCATTCCAGCTTTCAGCTCTCGTTCTTCAAATCTTACCAGTGCATCGCTCAAGTATTCTCTAGTCAGTTCATGATCTCTTCGTTTCACTTGTATCTAAATTCCATCAAGTATCTTCATTCGCTTTTCCAATTCTTCCCAGTGAATTGTGCATGTACTACGTTCATTTTCAATTCATACGGTGGTTCATTCAAGATTTCTCTTCCTTCGTTATCATATCAATTTATTCGTTGGTTAAATCCTACCGGTGGTTCGTTGAAGACCTTCTCAAGTTTGCGCTATACCTATCTTAATCCTTTCTACGAGAATAAGTAGTATGCAAAATCCGTTGCTTATAATCAATTTGAATTGGTGAAGGATAAGCATAATGTAATTCTTATTCTTGTTTCATCCAAGCGATTAATTCCTTATTTCGAAGGTTCATAAAAAATTCTTGATTTCTTTTGTTCATCTTTCTTTTCTGGAGTTCCAAGTTTTTCCGCATTATCTCGTCGCGAAGCTCCATCTAAATCATCGCAAGGCTTCACCTTGTGTTTTCAACTTCTCTTTCCTTTTGTTTGATCATCCTTTTGTTACCAGAGTTCTTCATGGAGGCTCTACATGATGGTTCATAAAGGATTTAATTCCTTCTCGAAGTGTTCATCGAGATTCTTTTTGGAGGAGTTCAAACATTCTTCATCTTGCATTTCTAAGTGCAGTTCTTCCTATCTTATCTTTTGAGGTGGTGTTATGTCACTCTTGACAATTTGAGTTTGTGTTTCATGATTCCCATCTTGTCAAGATTGAGATATTTTTAATCCACCAATCTCTTCGTTGGAGTTATCTTGTGTCATATTTCACCTAAAGCCTTCCCTAAGGAATGTTGCTATTGTGGTGTTTACCAATGATTCAAGTTATCTCTCTATCATCTTGGTGGAAGAAGTTTTCATATCTTCTTTGTTCCCGATCAATCATTGCTTCCGGTGGCAGAATTTCACCTCAGTTTTGAGATGTTTGCCATAAGCCCACTACAAGCTTACTCTTTTCTTTGTTGGTTTTTCCAACAACTCCGTTCGACCCTTCTACTAAAGATGCTTTTTCAAGCTCATTTGAGGTAGAAGATGTTGTTTTCTCCTTCGTTCTTTTGATTCCATTCTTACATTTGTTCCGAAGGCATTGTGATGTTGCTCTCTTTGACCCATCATCTTGTTTTGTCAAGTTCATGTTGAATTCTTTCCATTTACAGGCGGAGTGATGCCCAAATTACATCATTCTTATTCCTTCTCTATCTTGTTTAACCGGAGTGTTCTGTCTATCATTCCTCTTCTAACCGGAGTCTCATCCAAGTGCTATAATTTTGCCAAGTTCATGTTCTATTCCTTCCATTTCCAACCGGAGTGTTGTCGAAATTGATCTTTATCGTTCCTTGTACATCTCGTTTCTACCGGAGTGCTTGCCTGTACTTCTTGTCCATTGCAACCCTTTTCTTATGTCTTTCAACCTACAAAGTTCTCGTAATGTTCCTTGGTCCTCTTTTCTAACGGAATGGTTTCGACTTTGTTCATCTTCGTTGTATTCTTCCTTTCAATTTTTTCAACCTCGCAAGGTTCTTTGGTTTAACTCATTGGTCAAAGAAGCAACTTAGTTTTACCTCTTTCTCTTCCTCTTCCGTTTCCCTCCGGTGCCATCATAGATCTTGGGACGAGATCCTCTTGTAGTGGTGGAGTGTTGTGACGCCCCAAGACCGGAGCTTCAGATGCCTTCCTTGTTTTCCGAGTTTGCGTCATGTGATTTGTTTGGTTCGTTGCTTTCATTTTTTTGCATCATGTCCTCTTGCACCTCTTCTTTAATCTCAACTAAATAAATCATATGGATCTTCGGTCCATTTAAACCGAGGGAATTCACGTGGTGATTCTCTTTACAACATATACCCCAATATTAGGGAGCTATATTAAATATTCCACTATTTTGGAATTCACCTTAACACACTTGCAAAAATCCCATTGCCTTTGTTATCACAACTCTTGGCCTCTAACTTTGCTATATATCCTTTCTCCATTTTTCGGAGCTCCACCAAAAATCCGAACATTTTTGGACCTTCCTAACCCTCACTGCCTATTCGAACCATTTGAATTTAAATCAAATGAGTTTGAATTTAAACTTTGGAAAATGTCCACTCCATTTTTCTTGGATCAGGCTCATTTTTATGAGTCTGAGAAAATTTACTTCCTGCCCAAAACTCCACTGCTATCTCTCTCGGCTTTTCTTCCAAGTTTCGGTTTCTTTGAATAATTAAAAAAAGGGAAAGAGAGCATAGCCCAGTGGCCCAATCAGGTCCAGCGGCCGGCCCATCCTACCCCCGCAGCCTTTTGGCCAAGGCCCAGCCGGACCCTGCCTTCCCAACCCTAGTCTCGCTCTCTCCCGATCGATCCCCTCATTCTCCCACTCGTCTCCCTCCTGCGCCGCCTTCAGACGCACGTAGAGGAGCAGCGCATCGCGCCTGATCCCCCGTGCCGGCCTCTCCTTCCCCCGCGACCAGCGCCGCGCCTCTGCTGCCTGCCTCGACGTCCTTGCCCGGATCCTCATCGCCAACCCTGCCGCCGCTTGGCCCCGATGCCCCGGCCTCTCCTTCCTCGCGCCGCACCACCATGGAGGCCCAAGCAGCCGCTCCCTCGCCATCCCTCGTCGTCTCGTCCAGCAGCAGGTCGCCAGAGACCTCGCTGTCCTACCTCATCTTCGTCCTCCTCCCAGGAACCTCTCTCATCTCGCTCTCCCGTCGTCGTTTTCCTAGGGAACCAGGAGCTCAAGCCATGCCATGTCCGTCGCCTGTTCGTCGCCTCCGTCGCCAGATCCACGCCGCCGGCCCCTCATCGGAGTCGCGCCAAGCTCCCCTGCATCGCGCGAGTCATGAGCCCCTGCCTCCTTGCCGCTCCGCATTGACCTGCAGGTCCCTTCTCGCCATCCCCCTACATCGAGCAGCAGTTCCTCGACCGCTGCACACGACCCTGCGTTTGACTTCGGGAGCACTTTCGGGTCTTCCCCCAACGTCGTGTCTTCTTTTTGGATCACGCCAAGATCAGGGCCCTAGTACCACGACGACCGACGCAAGTTCCACTACCGTCGGTGTGCATTTTGCCAAGTCCGACTACAACATGAACGGCTACACGAAGACCCTCGAAGACTTCGGATTCGACAAGTCCGATGATGCTCTTGTACAACTACGTTGCCGAGTCCGGGACCGGCAAGACCGGCGACATGGAAATGCCAAGTACCCCTACGCGCGAAGATGCCTAAGCCCGTTTCGGGATTCATCAAGTACCACTACCGATGACTTGAACCCCTATGAAAACGTGTTCCACTACCATCGCCGAGATTGCGAGTACCTCTACCGACGACCTCGGAGTGCGAACGACGACCGTCATCGAAGACCCGTGTAACGCATGCGTCAAGTACCTCTACGGACGACCTGAACGCCTACAGATGTGTACGACTACTGTTGCCTGAAGAACCGTGATTCTCAAGCGTCGTGAATGACTACCATTGAACGTGGATTCATCAAGTTCCTCGATCACCATGTACCACTACCGTCACGAGAATGTCTACTTCCACTACTTCCTCTACGCCGACTTGATCCGTTCTGAAAATGCACGCTTCAAAGGTATAACCACCGAGACGATGCTCGTGAACGAATGTTGTGTGTTGTATGATATGCTCGCGTTTGCACCGTTCCCGACGTGTTTCTTGTTTGTTCCCCGTTGCCATACCGTCGTCTCATGGGACACCCGGCTACCGGGATCACCCCACCATCTTTTGCACGCTCCTGCCACACTTCCTTTGCACCGGTATCTCCATGAGCTACTGGAACCGATATGTTGCCGTGGCATCATTTTCGAATTCGTTGTCGTGGCACCCCTTCCATTTCCGCCACGATGACTAATGCTTCATATCATGCTCTTATCAGCATTTTCATTAAAATTGCATAATCTTGCATATGTCATCCGCATCATGATAACAACTTCAAGAATGTTTAAATTGTTGCTTGCTTCAATTGCTAAATGCAGATGAGGATTTACCAGAATTGTTGTTTGATGTTTCCGGCCACATATAAAATGCCTAACTGTGTATTTTACTTATGCTTCACCTCTTTCCATGCTAACCAACATTTAATATTGTTGAGTACATAAACGGGAGAGAACTAAATAAGTCATGTGGTGTTCCGTCAATATGCAACTCGTTGCATATTGAGCTCCACTTAATTTGTAGTTTTGCTTATTGCACTTTGCCATGCCATGCATATTTAAACCGAAGATGCACCATCCTTGATTTTGCATCATGCCATGTTTATGCTTGTTGGTTTATCATGTTGTTTGCTTCTTTCTGGTGTTGCTTCTTTGGGTTAGTTCCGATAACGTCGCGTTTGTGAGGATCCGTTCGACTATGTCCGTTTGCCTTCTTCATGGACTCGTTCTTCTTCCTTGCGGGATCTCATGCAAGATGACCATACCCTCGAAATCACTTCTATCTGTGCTTGCTAGTTGTTCGCTCTATTTCTATGTCGCGATACCTACCACTTGCTATATCATGCCTCCCATATTGCCATGTCAAGCCTCTAACCCACCCTTCCTACCAAACCGTTGTTTGGCTATGTTACCGCTTTGCTCAGCCCCTCTTATAACGTTGCTAGTTGCAGGTGAAGATGAAGTTTGTTCCTTGTTGGAACATGGATAGTGTTGAGATATCATTATTATCTCTTATTTAATTAATGCATCTATATACTTGGTAAAGGGTGGAAGGCTCGGCCTTATGCCTGGTGTTTTGTTCCACTCTTGCTGCCCTAGTTTTCGTCATACCGGTGTTATGTTCCTTGATTTTGCGTTCCTTACATGGTTGGGTGTTATGGGAACCCCTTGACAGGTCGCTTTGAATAAAACTCCTCCAACAAGGCCCAACCTTGGTTTTACATTTGCCTCACCTAGCCTTTTTCCTTGGGTTTCCGGAGCCCGAGAGTCATTTTTATTTTAACCCCCCGGGCCAGTACTTCTCTAAGTGTTGGTCCAACCTGAGCGATGTTCGGCGGCCCGTGAGCAACCAGGGTCTATGCCAACCCGACGTCTGGCTCATCCGGTGTGCCCTGAGAATGTGATATGTGCAGCTCCTATCGGGATTTGTCGGCACATCCGGGCGGCTTTGCTGGTCTTGTTTTACCATTATCAAAATGTCTTGTAACCGGGATTCCGAGTCTGATCGGGTCTTCCTGGGAGAAGGAATATCCTTTGTTGACCATGAGAGCTTGTGATGGGCTAAGTTGGGACACCCCTGCATGGTTTTGAACTTTCGAAAGCCGTTCCCACGGTTATGGGCAAATGGGAATTTGTTAATGTCCGGTTGTAGAGAACTTGACACTTAACTTAATTAAAATGCATCAACCGCGTGTGTAGCCATGATGGTCTCTTTTCGGCGGAGTCCGGGAAGTGAACACGGTCTCGTGTTATGTTTGAATGTAAGTAGTTTCAGGATCACTTCTTGATCACTTCTAGTTCACGACCGTGCTTTGCTTCTCTTCTCGCTCTCATTTGCGTAACTTAGCCACCATATATGCTAGTGCTTGCTGCAGCTCCACCTCACTACCCTTTCCTACCCATAAGCTTAAATAGTCTTGATCTCACGGGTGTGAGCTTGCTGAGTCCTCATGACTCATAGGTTACTTCCAAAACCACATGCAGGTGCCGACGATGCTCGTGTAGGTGACGCAACTGAGCTCAAGTGGGAGCTCGATGAAGATCGTGTTTGTTGTGTTGTTTCGTTTCCAGTTGATCAGTAGTGGAGCCCAGTTGGGTCGATCGGGGACCTAGCAATAGGGGTGGTGTTTCTTTATTTGGTTCCGTAGTCGGACCTTGATTGTATTCTGGATGATGTAATGCTATATTTATGTATTGTGTGAAGTGGCGATTGTAAGCCAACTCTTTATCCCTTTCTTATTCAGTACATGGGATGTGTAAAGATTACCCCTCTTGCGACATGCCTACCATGCAATTATGCCTCTAAGTCATGCCCTGACACGTGGGAGATATAGTCGCATCGTGGGTGTTACACCCGGAGAAGGTCAAGGCGATAGAAGACATGAGCCCACCACAAACTCTCAAGGATATGCAGAAGCTTGCAGGCTGCGTGACCTCGCTGGGGCACTTCATCTCCAAGCTGGGAGAGCGCGCCCTACCATTCTTCAAGCTAATGAAGAAGAAGGGCCCATTCGAGTGGACCACGGAAGCTGACCAAGCGTTTCAAGACCTCAAGAGATACCTGACCGGCCCTCCGGTGATGGTGGCGCCTCGCCATCTCGAGCCCATGGTGCTTTACCTTGCCACCACTCCCTACTCCGCTAGCGCACCTCTAGTGGCGGTTCGGGAAGAGCGCCAGGCCAAGGGGCTGCCGCACTGCGCCACACCACCAGCTGAGGCGATACACGACCCAGAGGGCACCACAAGGCTGCAGCAATGCCAGCGAGTGACCAGGCCCAGCAAGGCGCGTTTGCGGGTCGGCAGAGGCCCCGGCAGGCGATCAGACTCTTTGGGTCTCATCATCTTAGGAGACGCCCCAACTGTCGGTAGGCACAAGCTCCGTCGACGTTCCCGTCCTAGTCGAGCACCCAGTGTATTTCGTCAGCACGGTACTGCGAGATGCAAAGGCACGGTACCCCATGCCTCATAAGCTCTTGCTCGTTCTTTTGGTGGCCTCGCGTAAACTACAGCACTACTTCCAAGGTCACCCAATCAAGGTCGTCTCGGCCTACCCGCTGGAGAGGGTACTCAGGAGCTCCAACGCTGCTGGAAGAGTTGCTGAATGGAACATCGAGCTGCAAGCATTCCAGCTAGAGTTCAGCACAACTAGGGTCATCAAGGGGGCCACGCTCGCCCACTTCGTGGCAGAATGGACTGGCGCCCCGGGGTTTGAAGCAGGCGAGGACCGATCCCTCTCGCCAGGAAGTGAAGCACCAGATGGCTGGGCCATGTATTTCGATGGCGCGTTCGCACGCCAGGGCGCGGGGGCTAGAGCGGTGCTCATCTCGCCCACTCAGGACAAGCTCTACTACGCCATGCAACTCTGCTTCAGCAAGGCGAGAAGGTCTCCAACAACATCGTGGAGTATGAAGGCCTCATCGCTGGCCTCAAGGCCACGGTGGCCCCGGGGGTGAAGCGCCTCACCATCAGGGGCGACTCGCAACTCCTCGTCAACTTCTCCAACAAGGTATACGAGCTAAAGGACGAGCACATGGAGGCATACCTTGCGGAGGTACACAAAATGGAAAAGCATTTCCTGGGTCTAGAGTTGTAGCACGTGCCCCGTGGCACCAACAAGGAGGCCGAAGACATCACCAAAAGGGCATCCAAGTGACAACCCCAAGAGCCTGGTGATACATCTCCAACATATCTATAATTTTTGATTGCTCCATGCTATATTATCTACTGTTTTGGACTATATTGGGCTTTATTTTCCACTTTTATATTATTTTTGGGACTAGCCTATTTCAGTGTTTCGGAGAAACAGAATATCAAACAGAGTCCAAACGGAATAAAATCTTCGGGAACGTGATTTTCTCACCGAACGTGATCCAGGAGACTTGGACCCTACTGCAAGGGATCAAAGAGGAGGTCACGAGGGTGGGGGCGCGCCCCCCCTGCCTCGTGGGCCCCATGGTGCTCCACCGACGTACTCCTTCCTCCTATATATACACACGTACCCCCAAACAATCAGAGCAGGAGCCAAAAACCTAATTCCACCGCCGCAACTTTCTGTATCCACGAGATCCAATCTTGGGGCCTGTTCCGGAGCTCTGCCGGAAGAGGGCCGTCATCACGGAGGGTTTCTACATCATCCTAGCCCCTCCTATGAAGTGTGAGTAGTTTACCTCAGACCTTCGGATCCATAGTTAGTAGCTAGATGGCTTCTTCTCTCTCTTTGATTCTCAATACAAAGTTCTCCCCCTCTCTCATGGAGATCTATTCGATGTAATCTTCTTTTTGTGGTGTGTTTGTTGAGATCGATGAATTGTGGGTTTATGATCAAGTCCATCTATGAATAATATTTGAATCTTCTCTGAATTATTTTATGTATGATTGGTTATCTTTGCAAGTCTCTTTGAATTATCCGTTTGGTTTGGCCAACTAGATTGGTAGTTCTTGCCATGGGAGAAATGCTTAGCTTTGGGTTCGATCTTGCGGTGTCCTTTCCCAGTGACAGAAGGGGCAGCAAGGCACGTATTGCATCATTGCCATCGAGGATAACAAGATGGGGTTTATTTCATATTGCATGAATTTATCTCTCTACATCATGTCATCTTGCTTAAGGCGTTACTCTGTTTTTAACTTAATACTCTAGATGCATGTTGGATAGTGGTCGATGAGTGGAGTAATAGTAGTAGATGCAGAATCGTTTCGGTCTACTTGTCACGGATGTGATGCCTATATACATGATCATGCCTAGATATTCTCATAATTATGCTCAGTTCTGTCAATTGCTCAACAGTAATTTGTTCACCCACCGTAGAATACTTATGCTCTTGAGAGAAGCCACTAGTGAAACCTATGGCCCCTGGGTCTATTCTCATCATATCAATCTCCATCACTTTAATATTGTTTTGCTATTTACTTTGCCTTTACTTTTTACTTTGCATCTTTATACCAAAAATACCAAAAATATTCTATCTATCAGATCTCACTCTCGTAAGTGACCGTGAAGGGCTTGACAACCCCTAATCGCGTTGGTTGCGAGTAGCTATCGTTTTGTGCGGGTACGAGGGACTTGAGCGTGGCCTCCTACTGGATTGATACCTTGGTTCTCAAAACTGAGGGAAATACTTACGCTACTCTATTGCATCATCCCTTCCTCTTCGGGGAAAACCAACGCAGGCTGAAGACGTAGCAAGAAGGATTTATGGCGCCATTGCCGGGGAGTCTACATAAAAAGTCAACATACCAAGTATCCATCACAATCCCTATCTCTCGCATTACATTATTTGACATTTGCCTCTTGTTTTCCTCTCCCCCCAATTCACCCTTGCCGTTTTATTCGCCCTCTCTCTCTATCCTCCCTCTCTGTTTGCCTCTTTTGCCCGTTTCTTGTTTGCTCGTATGGTTGGAATAGTTGTTTATTTATTACTAAACAGAGAACCTAAGATCTATGGATCCTCATCTGCTTGCTAATCTTTTTAAGAGATCCAATTATGATGAACCGATTGCTAGTGAGTTTTGTGCACTAGATTATCTTTATGAGGTTTTGCTTGAAATTCGTGAATCTGAAAAGTGTGATGAATTACTTTATGAAGCAATTCACGATAGATCTTTTAATAAAAAGCATGATTGCAATGATATTATTATAAATTCTATTCATGTAAATTGTGCTAAAAATATGCAAAACCCTAAGCTTGGGGATGATAGTTTTGCTATGTCCTCTACTTGTTGCAATGATCATGATTGGGGTGATTCTTCTTATGATATTGAAAATTTATTTAAGCCCCATGATGAATATGAGATTGATAATAGTGTTTGCAATATTATTGAAAGTGGGTTTGTAAGAGTGTCAACTTTAGATCCCACATATTTGGAGAATGTTCAATCTTATGTTTTTTTTGATAAAAGTGGGTTTGAAGAGGTCATGACTTTAGTTAATGTTAATCCCACTATTTTGGAAGAGTGTCAACTTTGCATGCATGTGGATCGTGTTGAAAATATTTTATGTGATAGCTATTTTGTTGAATTTTCTTATGATCCCACATGCAATTATTACGAGAGAGGAAAATATGGTGTTAGAAATTTCCATGTTACTAAATTACCTCTCGTTATGTTGAGATTGCTATTGTTTCTTTCCGCTTCCTTGCATATGCTAGTTTTTGCTTGCCTTGATAAATTTTTTGCCTATAAGATGCCTATGCATAGGAAGTATGTTAAACTTACATGTGTTTGTCACATGTTTTATGATGCTCTCTTTGTGCTTCAATTCTTGTCTTTCATGTGAGCATCATTAAAATAGTATGCCTAGCTATAAGGCTTTAAAGAAAAACGCTTGTTGGGAGACAACCCAATATTTATCCTTGGTGTTATTTAATAAATAAATTATTTAGCCTCTGTTTTGGTTGTGTTTTTTGTGTTTAATTAGTGTTTGTGCCAAGTAGAACCGTTGGGAAGACTTGGGGAAAGTCTTGTTGAACTTGCTGTAAAAAACAGAAACTTTAGCGCTCACAAGAACTGCTGTAATTTTCATTTGAAGAGTTATATTTAGTTAATTCTTTTTGCAGATGATTAATAGATAAATTAATCACGTCCAGAAATTTATTTTATAATGTTTGGGGTTCCAGATCTTGCGCTAGCTACAGATTACTACAGACTGTTCTGTTTTTGACAGATTCTGTTTTTCGTGTGTTGTTTGCTTATTTTGATGAATCTATGGCTAGTAAAATAGTTTATAATCCATAGAGAAGTTGGAATACAGTAGGTTTAACACCAATGTAAATAAAGAATGAGTTCATTACAGTACCTTGAAGTGGTCTTTTGTTTTCTTTCGCTAACAGAGCTCACGAGTTTTCTATTTTGAGTTTTGTGTTGTGAAGTTTTCAAGTTTTGGGTAAGAATTTGATGGATTATGGAACAAGGAGTGGCAAGAGCCTAAGCTTGGGGATGCCCATGGCACCCCAAGATAATACAAGGACACCAAAAAGTCAAAGCTTGGGGATGCCCCGGAAGGCATCCCCTCTTTCGTCCACTTACATCGGTAACTTTACTTGGAGCTATATTTTTATTCACCAACATGATATGTGTTTTGCTTGGAGCGTCTTGTATTATTTGTGTCTTTGTTTGTTAGTATGCCACAATCATCCTTGCTGTACACACCTTTTGAGAGATCCATACATGAATTAAAATTTGACAGAATACTCTATGTGCTTCACTTATATCTTTCGAGCTAAGTAGTTTTGCTCTATGTGCTTCACTTATATCTTTTGAGCGTTATAATTTTGATCTATATGCTTCACTTATATCTTTTGAGCTAATTAATTTTGCTCTGTGTGCTTCACTTAGATCTTTTATGGCACGGTGGTGGATTTGTTTTAAAGAAACCATTGATCTCTCATGCTTCACTTAAATTATTTTGAGAGTCTATTAATAGCATGGTAATTTGCTTAATAATAATATGCTTGGTATTCAAGATTTGTGAAACTTTCTTTTGAGTGTGTTGAATACTAAGAAAAGATTGAAGCATGATAATTGTTTTGAGATATGGAGGTGATAATATTAAAGTCATGCTAGTGGAGTAGTTGTGAATTTAAAGAATACTTGTGTTGAAGTTTGTGATTCCCGTAGCATGCACGTATGGTGAGCCGTTATGTGATGAAGTCGGAGCATGATTTATTTATTGATTGTCTTCCTTATGAGTGGCAGTCGGGGATGAGATGGTCTTTTCCTACCAATCTATCCCCCTAGGAGCATGTGCGTAGTACTTTGCTCTGATAACTTCTAGATTTTTGCAATAAGTATATGAGTTCTTTATGACTAATGTTGAGTCCATGGATCATACGCACTGTCACCCTTCCACCTTTGCAAGCCTCTCTAATACCGCGCAACTTTCGCCGGTATCATACACCTACCATATACCTTCCTCAAAACAGCCACCATACCTACCTATTATGGCATTTTCATAGCCATTCCGAGATATATTGCCATGCAACTTTCCATCATCTAGTTCATCATGACACATCCATCATTGTCATATTTCTTAGCATGATCATGTAGTTAACATAGTATTTGTGGCAAAGCCACCGTTCATAATTTTCATACTTGTCACTCTTGATTTATTGCATATCCCGGTACACCGCCGGAGGCATTCATATAGAGTCATACTTTGTTTTAGTATCGAGTTGTAAGCATTGAGTTGTAAATAAATAGAAGTGTGATGATCATCACTCAATAGAGCATTGTCCTAATAAAAAAAGAGAAAGGCCAAAGAAAAAAGGCCCCAAAAACAAAAAAATAAAAAGGGGCAATGCTACTATCTCTTTTTACACACTTGTGCTTCAAAGTAGCACCTTGATATAGCGAGTCTCATATATTGTGCTTCAAAGTAGCACCATGTTCTTCATATAGAGAGTCTCATATGTTGTCACTTTCATTTACTAGTGGGAATTTTACATTATAGAACTTGGCTTGTATATTCCAATGATGGGCTTCCTCAAATTGCCCTAGGTCTTCGTGAGCAAGCAAGTTGGATGCACACCCACTAGTTTCTTTTGTTGAGCTTTCATACATTAATAGCTCTAGTGCATCCGTTGCATGGAAATCCCTACTCACTCACATTGATATCTATTGATGGGCATCTCCATGGCCCGTTGATACGCCTAGTTGATGTGAGACTATCTTCTCCTTTTTGTCTTCTCCACAACCACCATTCTATTCCACCCATAGTGCTATATCCATGGCTCATGCTCATGTATTGCGTGAAGATTGAAAAAGTTAGAATATGAAACAATTGCTTGGCTTGTCATAGGGGTTGTGCATGATTTAAATACTTTGTGTGGGGAAGATGGAGCATAGCCAGACTATATGATTTTGTAGGGATAACTTTCTTTGGCCATGTTATTTTGAGAAGACATAATTGCTTTGTTAGTATGCTTGAAGTATTATTATTTTTATGTCAATATAAACTTTTGTCTTGAATCTTTCTAATCTGAATATTCATACCACAATTAAGAAGATTTGCATTGAAATTATGCCAAGTAGCACTCCGCATCAAAAATTCTCTTTTTATCATTTACCTACTCGAGGACGAGCAGGAATTAAGCTTGGGGATGCCTGATACGTCTCCAACTTATCTATAATTTTTCATTGTTCCATGCTATATTATCTACTGTTTTGGACTATATTGGGCTTTATTTTCCACTTTTATATTATTTTTGGTACTAACCTATTAACCGGAGGCCCAGCCTAGAATTGTTGTTTTTTTGCCTATTTTAGTGTTTCGGAGAAATAGAATATCAAATGGAGTCCAAACGGAATAAAATCTTCGGGAACGTGATTTTCTCACCGAACGTGATCCAGGAGACTTGGACCCTACTGCAAGGGATCAAAGAGGAGGTCAAGAGGGTGGGGGGTGCCCCCCTCCCCCAAGGGCGCGCCCCCTGCCTCGTGGGCCCCTCGGTGCTCCACCGACGTACTCCTTCCTCCTATATATACACATGTACCCCCAAACGATCAGAACAGGAGCCAAAAACCTAATTCCACCGCCGCAACTTTCTGTATCCACGAGATCCCATCTTGGGGCCTATTCCGGAGCTTCGCCGGAAGAGGGTCGTCATCACGGAGGGCTTCTATATCATCCTAGCCCCTCCGATGAAGTGTGAGTAGTTTACCTCAGACCTTTGGGTCCATAGTTAGTAGCTAGATGGCTTCTTCTCTCTCTTTGATTCTCAATACAAAGTTCTCCCCCTCTCTCATGGAGATCTATTCGATGTAATCTTCTTTTTGCAGTGTGTTTGTTGAGATTGATGAATTGTGGGTTTATGATCAAGTCTATCTATGAATAATATTTGAATCTTCTCTGAATTCTTTTATGTATGATTGGTTATCTTTGCAAGTCTCTTCGAATTATCCATTTGGTTTGGCCAACTAGATTGGTAGTTCTTGGCATGGGAGAAGTGCTTAGCTTTGGGTTCGATCTTGCGGTGTCCTTTCCCAGTGACAGAAGGGGCAGCAAGGCACGTATTGCATCGTTGCCATCGAGGATAACTAGATGGGGTTTATTTCATATTGCATGAATTTATCTCTCTACATCATGTCATCTTGCTTAAGGCGTTACTCTGTTTTTAACTTAATACTCTAGATGCATGCTAGATAGCGGTCGATGAGTGGAGTAATAGTAGTAGATGCAGAATCGTTTCGGTCTACTTGTCACGGACGTGATGCCTATATACATGATCATGCCTAGATATTCTCATAATTATGCTCAATTCTGTCAATTGCTCAACATTAATTTGTGCACCTACCGTAGAATACTTATGCTCTTGAGAGAAGCCACTAGTGAAACCTATGGCCCCCGGGTCTATTCTCATCATATCAATCTCCATCACTTTAATATTGTTTTGCTATTTACTTTGCCTTTACTTTTTACTTTGCATCTTTATACCAAAAATACCAAAAATATTCTATCTATCAGATCTCACTCTCGTAAGTGACCGTGAAGGGCTTGACAACCCCTAATCGCGTTGGTTGCTACTAGCTATCGTTTTGTGCAGGTACGAGGGACTTGAGAGTGGCCTCCTACTGGATTGATACCTTGGTTCTCAAAAACTGAGAGAAATACTTACGCTACTCTGCTGCATCATCCCTTCCTCTTCGGGGAAGACCAACGCAAGCTCAAGACATAGCACCTGGCGTCTTTGAGGAGTGTCTCTTCAAGCCGTCGGCAGCACCTACACTTTCGGGGCCGGCACCGCCTCGGGAGGAGCTCCCCCAACCACCTGCCTCGGGAGCCCCAGCCTACGGCCCGACCTCGGGAGCGCGCCTCCTCCTAGCGCTCGAACCTCAGGAGGGGTGCTAGACCAAGGAGTTCAAGGAATACCTAACGCAAGGGATGCTGCCAGAGAAAGAGGAGGACACAGAGCGCGTGGCCCGACAGGCTATGGCATACTGCATCCAGGGCGGTGAGTTATACAGGAAGCGGCCAAATGATGTTCCTTGCGATGCATCTCTAGGGAACAAGGGAACGAGTTGCCGGCTGACATACATGGCGGACACTACGGGCACCACTCGTCGTCATGAACCCTCGTCGACAAGGCGTTTTGCAGCGGGTTGTACCGGCCTACGGCGCTCAACAACGCAACCGAGCTGGTGAAGTCCTACGAGGCCTGCCAATTCCACGCCAAGCAAATCCATCAGCCAGCTCAGGGCCTCCAGACCATCCCGCTCTCATGGCCGTTCGCAGTTTGGGGGCTGGATATCTTAGGCCTGTTCCCTCGAGCACCTGGGGGTTATCGCTACCTCTACGTCGCGATCGACAAGTTCACCAAATGGGCGAAGGTAGAAGCTGTCTGCACCATCCCGGCCAGATCTGTGGTCAAGTTCATCAAGGGTCTCGTGAGCCTGTTCGGGGTCCCTAATCGCATCATCACCGATAACGGCTCGCAGTTCACTAGCAATCTCTTCAAGACATATTGTGCTAACCTTGGAATGCCCAGATCTGCTACGCTTCGGTGGCACATCCCAGGAGCAATGGTCAAGCCGAACGTGCCAACGCGGAGGTCCTCGGAGGCCTCAAGACCAGGACCTTTAAGAAGAATCTTGAGGCCCGCGGAAAGGGCTGGCACGACGAGCTCCAGTCTGTGTTGTGGTCCATCTGCACCACCGCCACCAAGCCAACAGGCGAGACCCTGCTCTTCCTCGTCTACAAAGCAGAAGCGGTTCTCCCTCACGAGGTCAAGCATCGCTCCGCGCGGATCCTGGCATTTGATGAGACGTAGCAGGACGCCATGCGGGGGATGGACCTTGTGTTGGGGGAGGGACACCGCCATGAAGTCTCGCTCCGAGCGACAAGGTACCAACAGGCGCTGCGACGGTACCACTGTCGCGGCGTCCGCTCCAGGACGCTCGAGGTGGGTGATCTCGTCCTGAGGCGGGTGCTTTCCAAGGAAGTGCTGCACAAGCTCTCGCCCATGTTGTCGGGGGTGCTGATCCCACGGACACCTATGGGGATCGGCGGACCGAGCCCCTTTCGGTTCGGCAGGGGGAGGAGAGAGCACGAAGAGCAGATCGAGGCGATGCGCACGAACAACACGATCGGTTTACCCAGGTTCGGGCCGCACGGATGCATAAAACCCTACTCCTGCTTTGTGTTTGTATTGGTTTCTTGCTCGGGAGCGCTGGTTGCTACAGTACACACCAGCAGCTAGCCAGACCGAGCGTGAGAATGATTGTCCGACCCTTTCTAGGTTGCGCATGGGCCTCCTTTTATATGTCTAAGGGGTCACCGATAGGTGGCAACATAGATGAGGGTAAAAATGGAAAAGGCGTGGCGGTTGGCACCACCGCTTACTACAGTTGTATCGTACCTAACCCTGACGGCAGGGGACAAATGCATTAAATGCCTGTCTGCGTCGCCTAGACGGTGCAGAAAGGGACTGCCAGGGACGCCACTGCTTGCCACGATGGCAATCTTGTCAGCACCGCTTGCCACCGTGTACCTCTGGCTGCACAGCTTCCCGCCACGTACGCTCTGGAAGGGTCCCAGAGTGACACGTTGGTGGATGCGCTGGAGCGCAAGTACAGAGTGGAGGCTTGCCGCGGTCGTTGTCTTGTCGCGTCCGGGAGCTTGTCGCTCACCGGGCCTTGCCGGGACGCGTGGTGCGTCGCGGTAAGTTCCTTGAGATGCCTTGGTTGGCCTTCCCGGTAAGCTCCTCTTGCCGGGGTCTTGTCTCCTTCCCGGCAAGCTCCTCTTGCCGGGGTCTTGGATACTTTGTTCTTGAATGGCTCCAAAGGAACCATGGAGGATCTTGGCGGTCACCCGGCAAGCCTTGCCACGGGACGCTGCGACTGCCCGTGCACAAGTTCGGGATACTAAGGTACCCCTACTTTAGTACACCGACAGGAGCCCCCGGGCCTGGGCCATACACGGTGCCGAGCGCTGTTGGGCCAGGCCCAAAACAAGGCACGGGCACGCGCGGCCTAGGTTATGCCGTATCTTACTCCGCATCCACCGCGCCCTCCCCGCACGGCACGCGTTGAACGCGGCGTCGTGGGAGAGATCGTGGGCGGTTTCTCTATTAGGAAAGGCAGAACGTCCGCTCCCCCCTCCTTTATAAGCAGGGAAAGCAGGGGTAGTGCGCCCACTGGCCCCCTTTCCACTCCAATCTCTGAAGCCTCTGCCGCGCCCCCGTCTTCTCAAAGTAGCAAGAGAGCAGCGCCCTGCCCTCCCCCCATTGCCACCAGCACCACCAACATCGTCGACCTCCTCCACCACCTCCGCCATGGCTCCGAAAGCCGACAAGGGGAAGGCCGTGAAGTCGACCGAGGCGCAGCGGCTTGCGACGCTGCGGAAGGAGCGGGCCATCTTCCCCCCCAAGCTTGCCGCGAAGGAGCTGAGGGAGTACTACTACCTCTTCTGGTCGACGGAGACGCGAGCACATCCGAGCACCAAGGTACTCCCAGCCACAGCTCATAAAATGGCTCCACAAGGATATCCCTTCTTCGCCGTGTTCTTCTACTGCGGGCTCTGCCCGCCTTTCTCTGAATTCTTTTGCGACATCATGAACACCTATGGCCTTTGCCTCCTTGATTTCACCCCCAATGCCGTCCTGACCATGGCAGTTTTCGCACACCTTTGCGAAAACTTTGTCGGGGTCCACCCAAACGTAGCTCTTTTCCGCCATTTCTTCATGCCCCGAGTAGAGAGAGGAGAGCCTCTATCCGGCGGGATTGCTTGGATCTCAAGGGCCGGCAAGAAGGACTCATATCTGGAGGGCGAATTCCGCGGCAAGTGGGAGGAGTGGAGAGCAGATTGGTGTTGGATTGTTGAGGAGAACCCGCAGCCATTTACCGCCCGGCGCCAAGTAGCAGCAGTACGCGGCAGCGACTGGAGTGATGTGGCCCCGGAGGATGACAGACTGAGGATTGCCGTCACTAGGATCCAACACCTCAGGCTTGCCGGACTCACTGTAGGCGCCGTTGGCGCAGACTTCCTTTGCCGTCGCATCGCCCCCTGCAGGAACGGAGGAGGCCTGCCTGGGAGTTCAAGAACGCGGCGGATATCATGAGGCTGTGCCCGGGCCTCAACTACAACTTCACTGTCTTGGAGCTCAACGCAATGCTGCAGGAGCTCTTCAAGTATGATCCTGATCACCCAGAAGTCTTTAGGTTGCCGCAGGGCATCGTCCCGCTGTGCAACAATTCTGTGCTTGACCGCATCCGGGCGATGATGCCACTGTGCGACTCGCATGGAATTGTGCCAACTTGGCAAGAGCCTGCAGATGACATCGTGCGGCAGTTCTTCGACAACTTGGTAGAAGTGCCGATCCGCCCTGACGAGAAAGACGGCCTCACTCACGACACCACCGAGGCGGAGTTGAAGCGCATTGCCACCAGGCTGGATGAGGCAGCGGCAGCCGCAGCGGCAGGCGAGTTCGGTTTCACCTTGGAGGAGGCAGAGGCAGCAGAGGCGGCAAACCGTGCCGAGCAAGAAGAGATTGCCGGCAAGAAAGAGCTTGCTCGGCAAGAGAAGTCTGCCGGCAAGAAAGATCTTGCTGGGCGTGACGCCGAGCCAAGCGAGCCTGCCGAGGATATGAGCGGCTCGCTGGATATCGACTCCTCTTCCTCCTCATCTTCAGACAGCACGCCGCAAGCAGAGCCTCCATCTCCAGCAAGAAGGCGTCTTCGCAAGGCCGGGGACGTAGCGAGGCGGCAGCCGAGTCGACAGTCGCCGCGCCGCGCGACACGCTCTACCGCGGCAAGCAATATTGCCGCGGGAGCGCCTCACGCTGCTGCGACAACTGGAGCGGGGTCTTCCCGGACCACCGCTTCTGCTCCCGCCAAGCGGCCAAAGGAACCCACTCCTCCACCTTCCCGCGCCGGACGCAAGCCAGACTTTGACTTCTCCACGTTCAGCTCCGACGAGGAAGAAGAAGAAGAGTAAGATTCACTTGTCGTATTTGCAGTTCTTCAATTCTTCGCTGTTTTTGTCTTGCATCTCACTTGTTTTACTCTGAACCTGTTCCTTTTCAGGACTCTGGCCCAGAGGGCAGCAAAGAGAGCCAAGGCGCCGGTGATTGTCATCGAGGACGAACCCACCGCGTCAGCAGGGGATGCGCCCTAGACAACCTTGCCGGACCCGGCCACTGTTCTCCAGAGCAGCCCCCAGCGTAAGTATCTTGTTTGCTTTCCGCTGTCGGGTGCACACGAAGATTCTTGCTTTTGCTGATATCTGTTTGTTGACTTGTGCAGGAGCAGAGCAGCCCCACCAGGAGAGCCCGGAGGCCGCCCCCGAGGCGCCAAGGGAGAGTCCTCTGGCAAGGGAGAGGTCCCCGGCAAGGGAGAGCTCTCCGGCAAGGGAGACGTCTCCGGCAAGGGAGGGGTCTCCGGCAAGGGACAGCACCAGCGGCCCCCCGACGGCGGAGACCACGGGTGCAAAACCTGGCACGGGTACTCCCCTTGCTCCAAAACTTCCCTTGAGTTCTTCTTCTTTTGATTTTCTTCTTCTTTCTTTTTCTTGGATATTTGCTTGAATCTTCTCCCTTTTCCCGGCTGTCAGATCCATCTGCTGCCGAGCCGATGGAGACCGAAGCTGCCGCCGACGACGCCGTTGCCGCCGAGGAAGCAGCCGGCGCTGACGAGCCCGCCGGCGAAGAGGCCGCCAGGGCTGCCGCTGCAGAAGCAGGCGGGGGATCTAGCGATCGTACTGACGACCCAGAGGCCGTAGGAGCGCCAGGCGCTGCACCGACTGCCAATCCTTCCGCCGCTGCCGCAGCGCTAGGCTCCGAGGAGCCCCAGCCTGGCGTCTACTTGAAGGCCGGCGATGACATCTTCATCAACCTCCCCTGGGTGTCAAGCTCCAGGGCGCCGGTCGAAGGAGAGAGTTTCGACGGAGAAGTGCTTGCCTCCGCTGGGCTGGCGCTTGTCGACATGCCAAGCAGCAGCAGCAGCGACGAGCCTGAGGAGGAGCGGTTGGTGCGGAAGCTGGTGTCACTCTACCGCGCCCGGCAAGCCAAGTTAGAATCCCGTGAAGCGCTTGTCGCCAAGGCGGGAGTCGACATCAAGAAGCGCGCGGAGGAGCTCCGGGGTCAAAATCAAGAAGCTCTCCGGTCCTTGGCAGCGGAGCGAGAGCAGCTTGCCGAGGAGTAGAGGGCCTTCCTCCTCGAGAAGGCCGAAATCGAAGAGCAACATAGGCTTGCCGCTGAGAAGCTGTCTGTGCAGGAAGGCGAGCTAGTGCAGCGGAAAGTCGATCTCGACAGCCATGAGGAGGAGCTCGCCGCACGTGAGAGAACAGTTGGCGGAGCCCTTAAGCAAGCAGAAGACGCTGCCGCAGCTGCCAAGGCCGCCAAGAAGGAGCTGGAGATGAAGGTGGCGCAGCTGGAGGCGGATCTCAAGGCGAGCGGAGACGAGCTTGCCGCGCTCAAGCTTGAGCGAGAGAAGGACGCCAACAGCTACTCGGAGCTGCAGGCCCATCTCATCGAGAAGGGCAAGGAGCTTGATGCCGCCAAGGATTCCAATGCGGATCTTGAGTCGAAGCTGGCCACTTTGACCAAGACACTGGACAGCGCCAAGGAGCAAGAGACGGCCCTGAAGGAGGAAGTCAAGGCCGGCAAGGCGCTGCTGGCGAGCGCTGCCGCCGCCCAGGGCACATTCCGGGAGAATGTGGAGCACTGGACGGAGGGGCTCGTCGATGTTGCCACCGACATCGACAAGGAGCTGGCGCAGCTGGGAATGGAGGATCTCGGATATTCCTCCGACGAGAACCTCCAACCCAGCGCCAAGCTCACTTCATTCTTCAAGGGCGTGGCGACGGCACTCCGGCGACTCTGGGAAGGGATCCCGAAGCAGCTTGCCGACGAGTCACGCAAGATCTGCGCGGGAGCTCTTCAGAAGGTGCTGATGAAGGTGGTGTTCCGCAATCCGGGCCTCAACCTCACCAACGTCCTCAGGTCCTTGCCGCTGGATGCTGATCTGGAGGCGCTCAAGACCCTTGTCGCACCCATTTGTGGACAGGGTGAGCGGGATCAAGAGGGTCGAGAGCAACCGCGTAGACTAGGCTGCCCATTTGCTTCTTTCCTTGTCGCTGTTAGTCATGTTATGAAAACAATCTATTAGAGTGCGACAAGCTTATCTTGTAATATGACTTTATTCTGGCAATGATTGCAATATTATTTCCTCTACTTGATTCCTTCCTTTGTATGCTTTTGCCCTATGCTTTTAGGGAACTTGTCGGCGCAGGCACCTTTGCCGCGAGCGCTGAGTGCGGGACGTCAGCAGCTTGCTAGCGGTGCCGCTGCCGACAAGAAACCTTGTCGCAGAGCTAGTCGCAGCTCACTTAAGTTGTTGAGCGGACTCGAAACAACAATAAGGGCGCAACTAGCTACGAGTTGGTTCCTTCGCGCATAGATTTTCCATACAAAGGACGGTCGTTCAAGGAAGATAACTTAAAAATTTAAGAATCTGATTGCTCAAACTTTGGCAACTTATCTTTTCTTTTGTTTGCTTCCCGGCAAGGCAGAGCTTTCTTGAACGACGCCTGGTCCATACCATCATCTTCTCCTCCCCCCCCCCCCGGCAAACTTGTGCGCGAGGGATCCTTCCTTTCCTTGAGAGAAAAAAGAAGAAGGAGAAAAAGATATGGAGCCCTACGGCTCGTTGTTGCTTACCGGGTGTAAGTGCTGCACAAAGTGTCAGATAACACATGCAAAATATAAAAAGCATGAAATCGACAAGGTGTGCGGAGCACATAAGCTTTATGCACAGGATCTGCGCCCGGCTATTTTTATGCACGGGGTCTGCGCTCGGCTTTGTACAAAGGATTACATGCAACAGCGGCAAGACTTGTACAAAAGGTGGTTGCTGGAACGGGTTCCGGCAACCGTGCCCTATGGGTAAAACTTACGAAGATGCTCAATATTCCAGGAGTTGCTCACGGGGATGCCATTCGGTCTCCACGCGGACTGCGCCAGGCCTAGTGACTCATTTCACCCGGTAAGGGCCTTCCCACTTCGGCGTCAACTTGTTGGAATTCTTGGCGGATTGAACGCGCCGAAGAACAAGGTCGCCTTCCTCGAGACTTCTGGCGTTAACTTTGCGGCTATGGTAGCGGCGCAAAGCTTGCTGGTAGCGAGCGGCTCGCACAGCAGCCTGAAGATGGTCTTCCTCAAGGAGCAGCGCGTCATCTTGTCACAGCTGCTCTTGCTCAAGCTCATCGTAAGCGAGCACTCGAGGTGACCCGTATACGAGTTCCGTGGGGAGAACTGCCTCTACTCCATAGACTAGAGCGAAAGGTGTCTGGCCAGTGGCTCGATTTGGCATCGTCCTGATCGACCAAAGAACCACCGCCAGCTGCTCGATCTAGTTTCTTCCGCACTTGTGCAGCCTGTCGAAAGTTCTGGTCTTGAGCCCGCGCAGCACTTCAGCATTTGCCCTCTCCGCTTGACCGTTGCTTCTCGGGTGAGCAACAGAAGCGAAGCAGACCTTGGCGCCAAGATCTTGGACGTACTTCATGAAGGTGCGGCTTGTAAATTGCGTACCGTTGTCGGTAATTATCCTGTTAGGGATCCCAAAACGGCAAACAATCGACCTGAAGAACTTGACTGCTGACTGTGCTGTCACCTTCCTCACTGGTTCCACTTCCGGCCACTTTGTGAACTTGTCGATTGCAACGTACAAGTACTCAAAGCCCCCGACTGCTCGGGGAAAGGGGCCGAGGATATCGAGCCCCCAGACCGAAAATGGCCAGGATAAAGGGATCGTCTGGAGAGCTTGAGCTGGCTGGTGTATCTGCTTGGAATGGAACTGGCACGCTTCACACTTGGTTACTTGTGCAGTTGCATCCTGGAGGGTTGTCGGCCAAAAGAAACCTTGCCGGAATGCTTTGCCGACAAGTGCTCTTGCGCCAATGTGGTGACCACATATGCCTCCATGTATCTCTGCCAACAGCTTTTGTCCATCTTCCCGAGGAATACACTCCAATTTCACACCGTTGAGTCTTCTTCTGCACAGTGTGTTATCGACAAACTGGTACATACTAGACTGCCGGGCTACTCTTTCCGCTTCTTCTTGCTCTTCGGGAAGTTCTCCTGTCTGAAGGAAACGGACAATCTGCTATGCCTATGCTGGAGCTTGCGGCTCGACAATAAGAACTAAAGGCATATCTGCTGCTGCGGGAACATCCGCTTCTACGGCAAGAGCCTGCGGCTCTGCCGGAGCTTGACGTTCCCCGGCAAGCTTGCCCGAGCAAAACTTGTCGGGAGCGTCTGCTTCAACGGAACAAACCCTAGGGCTTGCCGGAGCAGACTGCTCCTCAGCACTTTTGGTGTTGATCTTGGGGACCTTATTGGCGGCGGCTTCGGGAAGCTCTGTCAGAAAATAGTCACCAGAAATCAACTTCCTCTTCTTGCTCTGTCCAGTTGACGGTGTTACGGATAGTTGAGTTAGCTTGAGCACAAAAATCCCTGGTTCCACAGGTAACTTAAGTGCGGCGCACTTTGACAGGCCATCGGCAATGTCATTCTGAGCTCTTGGGACATGCTCCATCTGCAGGCCGTCAAAGTGCTCTTTTAGCCTTCTCACTTCGTCAACGTAGGCTTCCATCAAAGGACTCTGATAATTCTTGTTTACTTGGCGGACAACAAGCTGCGAATCACCCATGACAATGAGCTTCTTGATCCCAAGGTCTGTCGCGATCCTGAGACCGGCAAGCAAGCCTTCATACTCTGCAGTATTGTTTGTCGCTTGCTCCTTGGGAAAGTGCATCTGGACTACGTACTTGAGGTGCTCTCCGGTGGGTGCGACAAGCAGCACGCCAGCACCGGCGCCTTGCAGCGAGAAGGCGCCGTCAAAGTACATGAGCCACTCTTTACTTGCTTCCTTGACGGGGATGCTCGTCTCTGGAATTTCTTCATCTGGCGTTGGCGTCCACTCTGCTATGAATTCTGCCAATGCTCTGCTTTGGATAGTTGAAGTACTCTCAAATTTGAGGCCAAAGCTTGACAGTTCCAGTGCCCACTCGACAATCCTGCCTGTTGCTTCTGGATTCTGCAGTATCCTCTTCAGCGGAAAGCGAGTGACAACTGTGATCTCATGTGCTTGGAAGTAATGGCGCAACTTTCTCGAGGCCATGAGAAGGCCAAAAAGCAACTTCTGCACACCAGAGTACCTTGACCTAGCCCCCTGTAGAAGGGAACTGACAAAGTAAACTGGGCGCTGCACCATTCTCTTCTGCATCTCTTCGCGCACCTGCGCAGATCCATCCTTGTCGGGACCAGAGCTTGTCGGGGAAGCCCCCTGCTTGTCGCTGGATGCGCTTGCCGTGGTTGCTGGCTCGTCATCTGCCTCCCTCTCCGCCACTAATGCAGCACTAACCACTTGATTGGTTGCCACTATGTACAGCAGCAACTTCTCTTGCGGCTTAGGTGCGACAAGTGTTGGAGTGGAGGACAGGTATCTCTTTAAGTCCTGCAGCGCAGCCTCCGCTTCCGGAGTCCATTTCATTGGACCTGCCTTTTTCAAAATTTTGAAAAACGGCAGGGCGCGCTCAGCAGACCGAGAGATAAACCTGCTGAGAGCAGCCACGCAACCGGCAAGCTTCCGTACATCCTTGACGCGCTTTGGTGCTTCGATCTGCTCAATGGCCTTGATCTTGTCGGGATTGGCTTCAATTCCCCGCTGAGACTCAAAGAACCCAAGAAGCTTGCCGGAGGGGACTCCGAACACACACTTCTCGGGGTTGAGCTTGAGGTTGATCTTGCGCAGATTTGCAAAGGTTTCTTCTAAATCTTGGATCAGAGTTGCCCTGTCCTTGCTCTTGACCACTATATCATCCAGTAGGCCTCCACATATTTATGTATTTGCGGCTTAAGAGCGACATGGACTACTCTTGCAAATGTTGAACCAACATTCTTTAATCTGAAAGGCATCCGTATGAAACAGTACGTGCCACATGGAGTAATGAATGCAGTTTTCTCATCATCCTCTTCTGCCATGAAGATTTGGTGGTATCCTGAGTATGCGTCAAGGAATGACAGCAAGTCACATCCGGCTGTGGAGTCAATAATCTGGTCAATGCGCGGCAAGGGAAATGGGTCTTTGGGACAAGCTTTATTAACATCAGTAAAGTCAATACAAAGCCTCCATTTCCCGTTTGCCTTTCGCACGACTACAGGATTGGCCAACCACGTAGGATGGAGCACTCCTCTGACAAGGCCTGCTGCTTCCAATTTCTTGATTTCTTCTGCTATGAATTCTTGGCGCTCCACTGCTTGCTTCCTGACCTTCTGCTTGACGGGCCACGCATGAGTACAAACGGCAAGGTGGTGCTCAATTACCTTCCTGGGAACACCGGGGATGTCAGACGGTTGCCACGCAAACACATCGACATTCACCCGCAGGAAAGCAATGAGCGTGCTTTCCTATTTAGGGTCGAGAGTGGCACTGATGGTGAAGGTACCACCAGTGCCGTCCTCCTTGGCGGACACCTTCTTAGTATGTGGCGGAGCTGCCATTGCCTTCTTACACTTGCCGGTGGAGCTCGATGGTGCGTCCTCGACGGTAGCACAGCACTCCGAAGAGGTGCGCTTGCCGGAGTGGGCATCAGAGCTCTTGCCGGACTTGGTCTTCTTCTTCCCCCCGGGAGCTTCAGCGGCAAGTGTCTTGCGGTCTGTTGCGGCTGCTGCTTCCCGGTAGATCTTGTCGGCGCAGATAAGAGCATCCTTCTTGTCGCCAGGGACAGAGATGACGCTTATCGGGCCTGGCATCTTGAGCATGTTGTATGCGTAGTGAGAGGCTGCCATGAACTTGGCGAGTGCTGGACGGCCTAGTATCCCATTGTAAGGTAATGGAAAATCGGCAACGTCAAAATTGACCCTCTCAGTCCTGAAGTTCATCTCGCTGCCAAATGTTACCGGCAACATGACCTTCCCCTTCGGCTTGCTCCTTCCCGGGTTAATTCCTTGGAATGTGCTGGTCTCTTCGAGCTCGCTGTCAGGGATCTGGAGTTTCTGGAGTACAGCGGAGGAAATCAGGTTCAAGCCGGCCCCGCCGTCAACTAGCATCTTAATGACCTTGAGGTTGTGGATAGTTGGTGAAACCAACAACGGCAAGACCCGACCGCAGTTGTGCGATCAGGGTGGTCCTCAATGTCAAAGATGATAGGCGTGATGGACCATTTCAGAAGCTTGCACGATCCGACAGGTGGCTCTGCCACATTAACTTCCCGCAGCCACTGCTTGAGTTGGCGGTGGGAAGTATGCAGAGAAGCACCGCCGTCAACGCACAAGACTTCTGTAGCTTTCTGAAACTCCTGCTCACTGTTCTCGACATCATCCATGTCTTTGTCGTCGTCATCGTCGTCATCCTTGTCGCGGCCGTGGGGAGGTCTGTCTCCTTGCCACTGCTTGGCCTTGCCGCGGTGTCCTCCCCGGCCAGCGTGCTTCTTGCCTGCTTCTCCAGCGCCTCCTTGGGCCCTCTCCTTGTCGCGCCGCTCGTACTCAGCTTTCTGCTGCTGGACAAGCTGCTCGACCTTCTTGCAACTCTGGAGGTCATGGCCCTTGGTGCGGTGGATCTTGCAATACTGCTTGTCGGTGCCGTCCTGCTTGTCGGCGGCCGCCACAGCCTGGCAGTTGGTGCATGCGGCAACCTCCTTGCCGGAGCTACCAACTTTGGCTTTCTTGGCGGCGCCGTCGTTGCCGGACTGCTCAACGACTAGCACCTCTTTGCCTTTCTTCTTCCTGTTGTTGCGCCGCCAGTTTTTCTTTGCCGGGGCAGCATCTTCGCTGTCAGATCCTCCTGCTGCAATATTCTCTCTGGGGAGTTTCCTCCCTTCCTCAGCACGTGCACACTTGTCGGCCAGGGCATACAGCTCGCTGACGTCTCTGATCCTGCACATCGCCATTTCCTCCCGCATCCTGCGATTACGCACGTTCTGATGGAACGCGCTGATGACCGCGGCAGGGTGGATATCTGGGATGTTGCGCTGTACACGGCTGAAACTCTGAATGTACTTGCACAGGGGTTCTCCTTCCTTCTGGGCGAGCAGGTGAAGATCACTTTCTTGGCCATGAGGTTTGTGGCCGCCTGTAAAGGCGCCGACAAACTGATGGCATAGGTCTGCCCAAGAGGATATGGAGTTGTCCGGCAAGTGCATGAGCCAGGACCTGACGTCGGGCTTGAGCACCAGCGGGAAGTAGTTGGCAAGGACCTTGTCGTCTCGCCCCCGGCAGCCTGCACCGCGATGGTGTAGATGCTGAGGAACTCCGACGGGTGCGACTTGCCGTCATACTTCTCTGGTACGTCTGGCTTGAAATGCTTGTGGCTGGGCCACTGGACTTGCCGTAGCTCACGGGTAAACGCAGGGCAACCTACCGCGTACGGCAAGTCGCCTGGTTCCCTTGACGCATGCATATCGACAGAGGGCCCAGCGCGCAGGTCTGATTGACGCCGCGCTTCTCTTCGGTGCTCGATGTGAGTACGAGCGTCTTCTTGCTGTTGTTCGTGAAGAACTTGGCGCTGATCGCGACGAGCTCGTGGATCCGATGACGCGGTGGAGTCGCTGTCGTGGTGGACCCGACGAGTCGCCGATCTCGGCCTTCGGGCCGGAGAGTGCACGGTGGTTACACCCCCACCGGTCTTGTCGCCACCGGCTCGCGCCTGGCTGACTTGCCGCGGCAGCGAAGTACTCGGCTGCCGTGGGTTGTCGCCGTTGGCAAAGCCGATGAGACTCTGAATGGTGGCCCTCCAGTCGTCGATCTTGTCTGCCGCTGGAGGGTAGTCTAGGAGCAGTTGAGCTCGCGCCAAAGCTTCTGCCGGAGTGGCGGGCGGCGGCGGCGAACGGTGCGAGGAACGGGATATGCTCGGACTTCTAACAATGTTAGAAGGAGCAGTATCTCGTCCAAGCGACCGTGCCACGCTCACGCCAGCATGTTGGCGTGCATGCTGGTCTTGAGCACTCCAGGATCCACCAACTTGATCTTGGCCCAGCAAACGTATGGTACCGTGAGTACCATGACGCTGCTGGTCCCGCGCCTCCTGGGATGGGCGCGGTGCGTGTATGGATGCCGAGGTCTTGGAGTGCGCCCGGTCATTGTGGGAGCTGGCTGCGCCGCCGATGTGCAGCGCAGTCTTGTCCTTGGACCTGGCAGCACCATGAGCTCCCTCGTTGGCGCCCGTTCTTCCGCCGGCGTCTACTCCACCAGCCGTTCGCTCCGGCGATGGTGGGCTTGGCGCGGACGGAGCAGCCGCCTCCGAAGCCTTCTTCTTCGGTGGCATGTCGATGAAGACGATGAAGATTTGGCTCGTGCGAACGCCGGATCAGGTTCACACAACCTCGGCGCACCCCTCCCTGGCGCGCCAAAGATGTCGGGGGTGCTGATCCCACGGACACCTATGGGGATCGGCGGACCGAGCCCCTTTCGGTTCGGCAGGGGGCGGAGAGAGCACGAAGAGCAGATCGAGGCGATGCACACGAACAACATGATTGGTTTACCCAGGTTCGGGCCGCACGGATGCGTAAAACCCTACTCCTGCTTTGTGTTTGTATTGGTTTCTTGCTCGGGAGCGCTGGTTGCTACAGTACACACCAGCAGCTAGCCAGACCGAGCGTGAGAATGATTGTCCGACCCTTTCTACGTTGCGCATGGGCCTCCTTTTATATGTCTAAGGGGTCACCGACAGGTGGCAACATAGAT
Source organism: Triticum monococcum (assembly GCA_034509565.1). Lineage (NCBI taxonomy): Eukaryota > Viridiplantae > Streptophyta > Magnoliopsida > Poales > Poaceae > Triticum > Triticum monococcum. The sequence continues at coordinate 487,402,374 of CM067843.1, forward strand.
GAGGGTAAAAATGGAAAAGGCGTGGCAGTTGGCACCACCGCTTACTACAGTTGTATCGTACCTAACCCTGACGGCAGGGGACAAAGGCATTAAATGCCTGTCTGCGTCGCCTAGACGGTGCAGAAAGGGACCGCCAGGGACGCCACTGCTTGCCACGATGGCAATCTTGTCAGCGCCGCTTGCCACCATGTACCTCTGGCTGCACAGCTTCCCGCCACGTACGCTCTAGAAGGGTCCCAGAGCGACACGTTGGTGGATGCGCTGGAGCACAGGTACAGAGTGGAGGCTTGCCGCGGCAAGTGCCTTGCCGCGGTCGTTGTCTTGTCGCGTCCGGGAGCTTGTCGCTCACCGGGCCTTGCCGGGACGCGTGGTGCGTCGCGGTAAGTTCCTTGAGATGCCTTGGTTGGCCTTCCCGGTAAGCTCCTCTTGCCGGGGTCTTGTCTCCTTCCCGGCAAGCTCCTCTTGCCGGGGTCTTGGATACTTTGTTCTTAAATGGCTCCAAAGGAACCATGGAGGATCTTGGCGGTCACCCGGCAAGCCTTGCCACGGGACGCTGCGACTGCCCGTGCACAAGTTCGGGATACTAAGGTACCCCTACTTTAGTACACCGACACATGTGGGAGGGCCCGTTTAGGATCGCCCGTGTATCCAGGCCTGGCGCCGCGCGCCTGGAGACGCAAGACGGGATCCCCATCCAGAACGCCTGGAACATCCAGCACCTCCGAAAGTTCTACCCATGATGCAAGGCCCAGCGCCTGTGAAGCAAGGCCCCGTGCATGTGAAGGTCTCTGCTCGTGACACTCTCACGTAATAATGAGTGGGGCTGTACACACCCCGGAGTCTCAGGAGTGCCGCCCTCGGGCCTCGGGGGCTCCCGCCCATGTGCTAGTGGCAGCACTTAGCTCTGCGCTGGTGAGAAGACCATACTAGGTGCCAGACGCGGATTTTCATTTGCTTTCCGTAGTTGGCTTGCCCCTTTTCTTAATGGAAGTTCGCATTCTGGTTTTTCTTGTCACCTTGGTTCGATCGCCTTTTCCTCTGTTCTTGCCTTGGTTCTTTGTTTTGGCCCGTACTCTCCCTCACCTGCCTCGCGAGGGGGCTGGAAGGGTGCACTCGTGAGAGCTTCTCCTGTTCTTCGCGAGGCACCCTTGCTGGAGCTCCCTTAATCCGTGCCCCTCGGGTACCGTGATGCGGAGCTCTGGGTCATCACCGGCCGCGCCTATGACCTGGGCTTGGAAGAACAGGAGGTTCTTAACAAATTTTTGCAGTTTCTCGACACCTCCCAAGCCAACGGCAAGGAGATGTCACTAGGTACTGGGAGAGGCGCACCTCATGAGGCGGAAACTACTTCAGACACATCAAGCTATGTTATCTCTACACGCCTACATAAAACGCTGATACTGCAACACGACGCAGGAACGATAAACATAACATAGTGACATGGAAATCATGGTTCATTGCACGCCCCTATAGGGCCCCATACTTGTTTCTTTTTAAATGCAGGAAGGAAATAACAAAACAAAAGTGGCACGCACCCCCGTGGCGGTTCGTGAGGGTAGGCACTCGGCACCCCCCCCCCCCCGGGACTCAACCAAACCCCTCCTCGCACTTCACTAGGGCGCGGCAACAAGACGATCCGCTACCGCCTTCGAAGCGGGCGCGGCGATGTGGCGGCTGGTCATAGCCGCCACTGCTGGAGCTATCGCCGGAGGAGGAGCCACCGTGGTTGGACGAGCCGCGGCCAGCGCCGATGACGAGGCCACATTCATCCTTGTCACGACCGTCGCCAAGGCCGAGCACCTCGTCGCCGTCGTTGTCCTTGGGGCAGCACCCGACGCGGTGACCATCTTCCCCGAATACCCGCACGTAGAGGGTCGCGTCACCGTCATACTTGAAGTGGAGGGTACACCGCTTGACCAGGCCGCATACGCGGGCAAACGTCTGCCAGCCGCAGGCCAGGGCTGCGTTGCCTGCGACGGAGACTTCCACTGCGACCCACGAAGCCCTACTGCAGCAGCCGTTGGCCTACAGCCAGAGACTGCCTGGACCTGCGGCCGGCAGTTCGCCGGCAAAGAACCGCGGGAGCTGAAGCCAGGTGCCAGCCGGGTTCTCCGGCCACACGATGAACTCCGGCATCACCTCCGCCGAGTGGAAGCGCGGCCGAGGAGACCGCGCAACCATGGCGCGCCTCACTTCATCGACGGGACTACCACGACCTGGGCAACTCCCACCACGCGAGGAGGCTCCGCCGTAGCCGTGAGGGGCCACAGTAGGGGCCGCGGCGTGCTTACACGGGCGACCACGCCCCCTCTTGGGTGGTGGCAAGCCGGGCCCCTCATGGCGGGCCTTGCCCTTATCTGCGGCCGAGAACCTCTTCACCGGCCCCTCTTGGTGGGCCTTCCCTTTTCTATGGCTGAGAACCTCTTCGCCGGCGCCATAGGTGTCGCTGCTAGTAGTGAAGCAAGGGAGAAGAAGCAGGAGAAGCGAAGGAAGAGATGGGAGATGGGGGCTCCGCCCCCTTCCCATTTATAGCCAGGGGAGGCCAACCGCCGGCGTCCACGATCTAAGGTAATAATGACCTTTTTTAGCATGCAACAAGGAATCATCAAGTCGATCAGTTGCCAAGGTAGCATGGGGAACCGGAGACGCCCACATCCCATCAACTGCCACGCGTTAATCGAGGCCGCAGGCTGTTGGGGCCCGCGGCGCTCCGCACTGGCCCCTTGGCTTTGCCTCGAAGCCAAGTCCGAGCGTGCCTTGGGCCCGAGGGCTACTGTCGCTGTCCTGGGAACGGGGGTCCCCAGACTTGCCTGCATGCGGCCCACGGCGTGGCTCCACTAGCGGCACTGTACGGCCCATCTTCAGCAGCGAACACTCAAGACCCTCGCGAGGGGCCAATCCCCATGAGGCGAATGACGCAAGACCTCCTCGGGGGCGGCCTCACCAGGCTGGCTCATGAGGGGCGAAGAGATCAAGGCGGGGGGCACCTCGCGAGGTCCCTGTGACGTAAGCCATGACGACCAAGGCCAGGCGGACACCAGGCGGGCGCCAACGCGCGCAGTGTCCTCGTTTCCTCTTTGGTGCTAAATGGGGCATGTGCAGGCGAGGAGTCCCGAGACATCAGGCGAAGGTTTCCATATCGGTGCAACAAGACCAAGACCAGCAGGACGGCAGGACGGAGGTCGTCGTGGAGCCCAGGACGGCATCAACACCAGAGCCTTTGGCAGGCGAAGACCACCTTTTGTCAGAATAACTTGTACTAGTTGTCTCCCTTCGAATTTGGCCGTTGTTGGATCCCTTCCCGCCTACATTTGGGAAGAGTACCAGGGCCTCTATAAATAGGACTAGCCACCACCATAGCAAGGGGAGAACACATTCATACCATCCCAAAACACACTAGCTCATCGAGCTCAAGAACACCTCTCCTCAGGAGGCTGTTATTCCCTTGTACTCGTTCATCCTCAGCCCAACAGGCAATCCACCACACCACACTGGAGTAGGGTATTACACTACAACGGTGGCCCGAACCAGTATAAACCTGCTACCTCTTGAGCACTGCGTTGGTTTTCCCTTGAAGAGGAAAGGGTGATGCAGCAAAATAGCGTAAGTATTTCCCTCAGTTTTTGAGAACCAAGGTATCAATCCAGTAGGAGGCCACACGCAAGTCCCTCGTACCTACACAAACAAATAAGAACCTCGCAACCAACGTGATAAAGGGGTTGTCAATCCCTTCACGGTCACTTACGAGAGTGAGATCTGATAGAGATAATAATGATAAGATAAATATTTTTGGTATTTTTATGATATAGATTGAAATTAAAGATTGCAAAGTAAAATAGATTGGAAACTTATATGATGGAAAATAGACCCGGGGGCCATAGGTTTCACTAGTGGCTTCTCTCAAGATAGCATAAGTATTACGGTGGGTGAACAAATTACTGTCGAGCAATTGATAGAAAAGCGAATAATTATGAGAATATCTAGGCATGATCATGTATAAAGGCATCACGTCCATGACAAGTAGACCGACTCCTGCCTGCATCTACTACTATTACTCCACATATCGATCGCTATCCAGCATGCATCTAGAGTATTAAGTTCATAAGAACAGAGTAACGCATTAGGTAAGATGACATGATGTAGAGGGATAAACTCAAGCAATATGATATAAACCCCATCTTTTTATCCTCGATGGCAACAATACAATATGTGTCGTTTCCCTTTCTATCACTGGGATCGAGCACCGTGAGATTGAACCCAAAGCTAAGAACTTCTCCCATTGCAAGAAAGATCAATCTAGTAGGCCAAACCAAACTAACAATTCGAAGAGACTTGCAAAGATAACCAATCATGCATAAAAGATTTCAGAGAAGAATCAAATATTGTTCATAGATAGACTTGATCATAAACCCACAATTCATCAGATCTCGACAAACACACCGCAAAAAGAGTTACATCGGATAGATCTCCAAGAAGATCGAGGAGAACTTTGTATTGAGATTCAAAGAGAGAGAAGATGCCATCTAGCTAATAACTATGGACCCAAAGGTCTGAAGTAAACTACTCACACATCATCGGAGGGGCCATGGAGTTGATGTAGAGGCCCTCCGTGATCGATGCCCCCTCCGGCGGAGCTCCGGAAAAGGCCCCAAGATGGGATCTCTTGGGTACAGAAGGTTGCGGCGGTGGAAATAGGGTTTCGTGGTGCTCCTGGATGTTTTAGGGGTATGTGAACATTAGGAAGAAGAAGTAGGTTGGTTGAGCCACGAGGCGAAGGGTGCGCCCAAGGGGTAGGCACGCCCCCTGCCTCATGGACACCTCGTTCATTTCTTGACGTCCACTCCAAGTCATCTGGATCACATTTGTTCCAAAAATCACGCTCCCAAAGGTTTCATTCCGTTTGGACTCGATTTGATATTCCTTTTCTGCGAAACACTAAAATAGAAAAAAAACAACAATTTGCACTGGGCCTTGGGTTAATAGATTAGTCCCAAAAATAATATAAAAGCGTAAAATAAAGCCCATTAACATCCAAAACAGATAATATAATAGCATGGAACAATAAAAAATTATAGATACATTGGAGACGTATCAAAACCTTGTGTCCCTTGTTCTCTGAGTTCGACGTGCTAAGCCTTGAGATCGTGATGAGAGCGTGAGCTAGGGGAAGGAGAGATCTTCGTGCGCACCCTAGAGTTCAAACCTCAAGGGTTTTGCCGGAACCCGAAATCCGACACGTAGGATGCTCTGCATCATCTCCCTCCCTTGGGAAAGATCCGGCCTCAGATCGAAATCTTCATCACCATGGTAGGGAGAGAGCTCTTTGACATTGAAGATGTCGCTCACGGAGTACTTGTCTCATGGAATGTCGATCTTGTAGGCGTTGTTGTTGTAGCGTTCAAGCACCTTGAAGGGTCCATCTGCTTGTGGTAGAAGTTTGGACTTGCATTCGTTTGGGAAGCGGTCCTTGCGAATGTGTAGCCACACAAGATCTCCAATGTTGAATACCATGGGGTGCTTGTTGAGGTTGAGCTTGGTCATGAGTCATTGTACTTGGCGCTCAACTGTGTGCCTTGTATCTTCATGCATCTTCTTGAGTAGTTGACTCGGGCACTCGCGTCCATGTTTGTGCACTCTTGTAGTGGTAGGGGAAAAATGTCCAAAGGGGACAACGGGTTGAAACCGTAGACGACCTCGAAGGGGGACTTGCCGGTAGTTGAATGTCTTGCTCGGTTGTAGGCATACTCGACGATGGGTAGACACTCCTCCCACTCCTTGATGTTCTTCTTGATCAACACGCGAAGTAGAGTGGAGAGTGTGCGGTTGGTCACCTCCGTTTGGCCATCGGTTTGTGGATGGTATGCCGTGGAGAAAAGTAGCTTGATTCCAAGCTTGGTGCATAAGGTTTTCCAAAAGTAACTCAAGAACTTGACATCGCAGTCCTAGACAATCGTCTTTGGTACTCCATGTAGACGCAATATTTCCCTAAAAAGTTTGCAATATGTGAAGCATCGTCTATCTTGTTGCAAGGAATGAAATGAGCCATCTTACAGAATCGGTCCACAACAACAAATACGGAATCCTTTCCATTTCTAGTTCTAGGCAAACCAAGCACAAAATCCATGCTAATATCTTCCCATGGGTGGTACGGAATTGGAAGAGGCATATATAGACCATGGGATTGAGCTTTAGACTTAGCTTTGCGACATGTAGAACATTGGTTGGTGGAGCGGAAGACGTCGCGTAACATCTTGGGCCAAACATAGTTCTTGGAGAGCATAGCAAATGTCTTATCGCGTCCAAAGTGTCCCATTAGTCCCCCTCCATGAGATTCTTGCAAAACCAACAAACAAAGAGAAGACTCGGGAATGCATAGTTTGTTAGCTCTCATAAGATACTCATCTTTGATGTAGCATTCCCAAGATGTATGCATCAAACATTTGGCATATGGAATAGAAAAGTAGGATCATGCGCATACAAGTCTTTTATGTGATCAAAGCCAATGACATTCAATTCAAGTTTGGTGACAAGCATGCATATGCGGGAAAGAGCATCCGCCACAACATTCTCCTTACCTTTAATGTACTTGATGATATAAGGAAATGACTCAATGAACTCACTCCATTTAGCATGACACTTGTTCAATTTAGTTTGACCCTTAAGGTATTTGAGCATTTCATGGTCGGTATGGATGAAAAATTCATGAGGGCGATGATAATGTTCCCATTCATGAAAAACTCGTACTAAAGCATATAGCTCTTTGTCATAGATGGGGTAATTGAGTTGCGCTCCGGAAAGTTTCTCGCTAAAGTAAGCTATGGGGCGCTTCTCTTGTGTTAACACACCTCCTATGCCATTACCACTAGCATCGCAATGAATTTCAAAGGGTTTGTCAAAGTTTGGTAATGCAAGCACAGGAGCATGAGTAAGCAAATTCTTAAGCTCATTAAATGCGCTATCTTGAGATGGTCCCCAAACAAAGGGTGCATTCTTCTTACTCAAAGCATGTAAAGGAGAAGCAGTGGTGCTAAAATTGCAGACTAAGGCATAGCCTAGTGGTGGGAAGGGGTTGATGCCTTCCCACCCACCCAGGTTCAAGGCATGTTACTTGCAATTTGGGTCTGTTGCACCAATTATACTGTAGGGGCCTCCCTTACAGTCTTTCTATCAAAAAAATGGTGCTAAAATCCTTCACAATCCACGGTATAAATCGGCTAAACTAAGGAAGCTATGCACTTGTTGCAAGTTGGTTGGTTGGGGCCAAGTTTTAATAGCATTGATCTTAGATTCATCTACATGAACACCCTTAGAAGATACAACGAAACCCAAGAAAACAAGCTTATCAACACCAAAAAGGCATTTGTCCATATTAGCATAAAGGTGCTCTTTTCTAAGAGTTTGTAGCACGGTTCGAAGGTGGGTGACATGGTATTTTAGAGATTTGCTGAAGATAAGAATATCGTCAAAGTAGGCCACAACAAATACATCACTATAGGGTCGAAAAACAAAATGCATGAGTCGCATGAAAGTACCGGTTGCTTTGGATAAACCCATTGGCATAACGAGCCATTCATATAAGCCAAATTTGGTCTTAAATGTGGATTTCCATTCATCACCTTCTTGGATGCGTATTTGATAGTAGCCACTTTTAAGATCAATTTTAGAGAAAATGGTGGCTCCGCTAAGTTCATCAAGCATGTCATCTAGGCGTGGAATGGGGTAACGATAACGCACAGTAATAGCATTGATAGGACGACAATCGGAACACATGCGATACGTACCATATTTCTTGGGAACAAGGATTACCGGTACGGCACAAGGGCTTAAGCTTTCGCGTACAGGGCGTTGTTGATGAGTTGCTGTACTTGCCGTTGGATCTTCTTAGTTTCCTCGGGGTTGATGTGGTAGGGAGCCTTGTTAGCAAGGGGTGCTCCTGGGATGAGGTCGATTCGGTGCTCGATGCCTCATAGTGGAGGTAGACCCGGAGGTAGCTCATCGGGGAAAACGTCTTTGAATTCCTGCAGTAGAGAAGATAACACTAAAGGAAGATTGTGAGAGGTGTTAGCTTTTGGTGCCTCGTCCTTGCACAAAAGGACATAGTGCATGACACTTGATGGGTTTGCACACACTTCTCTCATCTCACTTTTGGTGGCAAAGAGGACTAGGTTTTTCTTGTCGCTCATCGTGGAGGCACTCAATTTGGGCTTGTGGCGCTCACTCTCTTTTTGGTGGTTCGCTCTCTCACTATTCTCTCCATGATGGGTGGTTTGCTTGTTGACGATCACTTGGCTTGGTGACATAGGTCGAAGTACGTACTCCTTTCCTTTCATCTTGAAGATATAGTGATTCGTTCGACCGTTGTGGATGACACCTCGATCGAATTGCCATGGTCACCCAAGAAGAAGGTGGCAAACAGACATTGGAACGAAATCACACTCCAAAGTGTCTTCGTAAGCTCCGATCTTGAAGGAAACTTGTACTCTATGCCTGACTTGGATAGTGCCGGAGTCGCTTAGCCATTGAACTTTGTAGGGATATGGGGGCTTCATCTTGGCCAATTGGAGCTTGGAGCATAGTTCTTCACTTGCCAAGTTATGATAACTCCCTCCATCGATGATGACCTTGACGGACATTCCATTGATGCCGGCCTTGGTATGAAAGATATGACATCTTTGGTCTTCTTCTTGTTGATGTTGAAGAGTCAAGACCTTGGAGACAACGAGAGCGGGGCTTGAATCTTTGTCACAAAAGACTTGATCCTCTTCATCTTTGTTCACTTGCCGGTGCATGGCCACTTGCTCAAGTGCGTCCATTTCTCCTTCACTCATGGAGTCATATGTACCATCGTCGTTGAAGATCATGGCGCGCTTGTTGGTACACTCAAAGTACTTGTGGTCTCGGCCTCCGCATGTGAAGCATTTGAAGGAACTTGTCTTGATGGTCTCATCTGTTGGGGTAGAGGATGATCAAGCTATTGGCTTGAAGTTGCTTGTTGTAGGAGGATGACTTGAAGTTGTCGAAGTTTTCTTGTAACTTGACTTGTCGCCATTGCTTGTAGATGGCTTGGTTGAGGTAGAAGGTGTTTGAGTCATTGAATCTTGGGTGTTGGAGAAGCCATAGGACTTGGATGAGAACTTGGCATACTTGAAGTCATCTTGCACTTGGCGTTCTGCCTTGGTAGATTGATGCACTAGCTCGATGAGGTTCGAGTATGGTTGGAAGTCGGCAATCTTCTTGATAGGATGATTGTGTCCATTAAAGAAACGTTCCATAGTTTGCTCATCATCTTCCGTGACATTAGCTCGTATCATGGCAATCTCCATTTCCTTGTAGTATTCTTCAACGCTCTTGGTTCCTTGCTTGAGGAGTTGGAGTTTCTTGAAGAGATCGCGGTTGTAGTAGGTTGGCACGAAGCATGCTCTCATGACATCCTTCATTTGCTCCCACGTTGTGATGGGTGGTTCACCTCTTGCCTCTCGGCGCTCAATGACTTGTTCCCACCAAATGAGGACGTAATCTTGGAACTCAAGGGATGCCATCGCGATCTTCTTCTCTTCCTCATAGTTGTGCAAGCGAAAGATTTTGTCAACCTTCAATGCCCATGAAAGGTACTCTTCGGGATCATTACTTCCATTGAACTTGGGCATGGTGAACTTTAGTTTGCCGTATCATTGCTCTTCATTGTGTTGGGGTCGAGGGTGATGACGTCCTTGATGAGGAGGGTTGTCTCCCTAAACTTGCTCTTGTCTTGGAGGATCTCCATTGTCTTCTTGCTCTTAGTGAACTTGGGGTTCTTGGCGAGGAGGTTGTGGAACTTGACGATGCACTCGAGCTTGATAGTTCCTCTCTTTAATTTCTTTGCAAAGCGCTTCTTGTTGCTCATGAGCTTGCCGGTTGCGTGTGGCTACGGCTCGACTTGAATCTCGGAGGGCACATTGGACCTCAAGTGCTTGAGCTTCTTGCAATAGTTGTTCTTGACGTTGTGCCTCGACATCTTGGTGTAGGCGCGCTCGCTCTTCGTCTTATTGTTGGTGTTGGTGTTGCCGTTCTCGTGCTTGCGCAAAAGTAGCTTGGATTTGACGGTGTCGTTGCTCTTGAGAGTCATTGTTGGAGTAATGCGGTTTGCTTGACGGTTGAAAGATCGTGGATATCGCCCAAAGGGGGGGTGAATAGGCGCTTTAAAATAATTACGGTTTAGGCTTGAACAAATGCGGAATAAACCTAGCGGTTAATTTGCCAAGCATAAAACCTAAAACAACTAGGCTCACCTATCTGCACCAACAACTTATGCTAAGCAAGATAAGCAACTATGTGATAGCAAGATATATGACAAAGAACAATATGGCTATCACAAAGTAAAGTGCATAAGTAAAGGGCTCGGGTAAGAGATAATCGAGGCACGTGGAGACGACGATGTATCCCGAAGTTCACACCCTTGCGGATGCTAATCTCCGTTTGGAGCGGTGTGGAGGCACAATGCTCCCCAAGAAGCCACTAGGACCACCGTAATCTCCTCATGCCCTCGCACAATGCAAGATGCCGTGATTCCACTAAGGGACCCTTGAGGGCGGTCACCGAACCCGTACAAATGGCAACCCTTGGGGGCGGTCACCGAACCCGTACACTTTGGCAACCCTTGGGGGCGGTCACCGGTACCTGTCAAATTGCTCGGGGCGATCTCCACAACCTAATTGGAGACCCCGACGCTTGCCCGGAGCTTTGCACCACAATGATTGAGCTCCGAACACCAACAACCGTCTAGGGCGCCCAAGCACCCAAGAGAAACAAGCTCAAGGGTACCAAGCACCCAAGAGTAATAAGCTTCTCAACTTGTAACTTCCACGTATCACGTGGAGAACTCAAATTGATGCACAAATGCAATGGCAAGTGCACACGGAGTGCCCAAGTCCTTCTCTCCCAAATCCCACCAAAGCAACTAATGCTAGGGAGGAAAATGAGAGGAAGAACAAGAAGGAGAACACCAAGAACTCAAGATCTAGATCCAAGGGGTTCCCCTCACATAGAGGAGAAAGTGATTGGTGGAATTGTGGATCTAGATCTCCTCTCTCTTTTCCCTCAAAAACTAGCAAGAATCCATGGAGGGATTGAGAGTTAGCAAGCTCGAAGAAGGTCAACAATGGGGGAAGAACACGAGCTCAAAAGATAAGGTTCATTGGGGAAGAAGACCCCCTTTTAAAGGAGGGGGGAAATCCAACCGTTACCCACCAACCAGCCCGCGGCCAGCGGTACTACCGCGCCTGGCCAGCGGTACTACCGCAAGGCTGCACGGTACTACAGCTTGCAACCAAGCGGTACTACCGCACGGCTGTACGGTACTACCGTACCGACCCACGGTACTACCGCAACCCCAGCACAGAACCGATAAACAGACGCACAGGAGCTGGGGGCGGTACTTCCGCATGCGCGGTACTACCGCCCCCCCCCCCCATGCGGTACTACCGCGAGGCAAAAATCCCAGCCAGGGGAGAAGGGAAACTACCGTGCCTACTTCCGCAAATAAACGGAAGTAGCAAAAACCCGACACAGTAGTACTGCCGAGGGGCGGTACTACTGCCTGACCGCATAGCGCGGTACTACCGCACGGCGAAGGCGGTACTACCGCGGCAGGTGCGGATGTAAAAAATTACATCCGCTCCTACTACCGCAAAGGGGGCGGCACTAGCCTGGTGGGTAGCGGTAGTGCGGCTCCGGGGGAGCGGTACTACCGCGCCACCGCGCGGTACTACCGTGGATGCCTACGGTACTACCGTTGATCCAGGAGCAGTACTACCGCAACCACAACAGCAGCCAGTCAAAGGAGGCAGGAAAACGGAGGAAGCCCCAAGGAAGAAGGAGGGGAAAAGAAAGAGACGAGTACGTGATGAAACCACCCAAACCTTTCCAACGCGGACCCTGACAAAAACCACACTCAAGAAAACAAGAACTGCCATAACTTCTGCATATGAGCTCCAAATTGAGCAAACTCAAGCTTGTTGGAAACAAGACGACGAGTAGCATCAAAACAGCGATTGGTTATAGTAAGAAGAGGCAGGGGAGGTATGCCTAACAAATAGAGGAGTGAAACCTCCAACTGAGAAGAACCGGCAAAACCTCCAACATCGAAAACATCATAGAAGAAGCATGTGAACTCCGTTTTCGATGAACTCGAGCTTGTCATCAAGATGACCATAAGCTCTAAGACTCTCAAAGAGAACCAAACAAGAACCAAGAAATATGATGCAAGGATGCAATGGTTTGAGCTCTCAGCAAACGATACGATCAAGGTACTCATCGAGAGCCCCCCTTGATAGTACGGCAATCGATCCTATAACCCGGTCTCCCAACTACCATCATGAGACCGGTAAAATAGAAAACCTATCAAGGGCAAACCTTTGCCTTGCACATGGTCCACTTGAGCTAGATGATGACGATCTTGACTCCCTCAAGTTGGACCACCTTTCTTGATTGGGTTGACTCGATGAAGACTAGTTGATTGCTCCCCCATACTCCACTATGGGTGAGCCACTCTTCCGCACATCTTCACAAGTCCATTGTCACTACAAAGGACGGCAAGCTTCAAGCATTTGATCTCTTCATGATGCTCCACTTGAACTTGCACACCGCAACCTAACCCCACAAAGAACCCTCACGAAGACCATGGGTTAGTACACAAAGCGTAATTGGCAATGCTTACCATACCATGGGATCACTTGATCCCTCTCGGTACATCTTCTACGCTTTGTGGGTTGATCAACTTGATTCACTCTTTGACTTAGTCTTGATCAACCTCTCACAAGACCAATCTTTAGGTAATTCCTTGAATAGCACCCTGGTCGACACAAACTCTCCTTGAACCCAACACATGTACTCCAAGAAAAGCCTATGGACAAAACCTTCAAATATAACTCAAGGCAACCATTAGTCCATAGAGATTGTCATCAATTACCAAAACCAAACATGGGGGCACCGCATGTTCTTTCAACGGTCTTGGCGCGCGGCACATCGAAGAGTATTTGATGTCGATGTAGTTGACGTGGCGATGGTGTCGTCGGAGTGTCAACTCGAGCGGCTCCTTCTTGAGTAGGACGACGAGGTAGAAGAGCGGTTGGCCATCATTGTTTGAATATCCTCCTTGAGAGATGCCATGGATGTGTCGAAGTAGTCTCTTGTACGTTGCTCGGTGAGTCGCAGGTCGGTGGCGGGGTTGTCAATGTGTTCAGTCATTGCATGTTCCTCTTCATGCAAAGCTCGTTGTGCACCAAAGAGGTGCCTCTTTGTGACGTAGGAGGACATGTCGTCATCTTGATCGATGAAGAGTGGGTTGGTAGAAGTACTTGGCCTATCCAACATTCCAAGCAAAATATGTGAGTCGGAGAAAGACAAGAACTTATACCAAATGTACCTTGACCGATGTTGAAGATGGATCAATGATCACTCAAATGTGGAACAAGAAAATAGCACAATTGGTACCAATTCTCATCGGTTTCTCACACCTACACAAGTAAAATCTTATAGTGTAGCTCAGTTAGGATGGTGGCATAAAATTTGATGTAATTGTTAGTGAGCTTCAATAATGTTGGAAAATATTCGCAAATTTGCCAATGAAACAAGTAGACCAATAGAAAAATGTGGTACACGGAAACACACACACACACAAATAGATAAGTGGGGTCGTGCAACCAAGGAATGAGCCAAAATGTGGAATCCACGAAAATGCTCTTGTTGCACAACACTAGAGAGACGCTAGCACGATTGCACAATAGGTAGATACGACGACTTGTACACAACCTACTAAGCAAAAATGCAACGACTACTATCCCAAGTATGCTATATGTATGGTATTCCGATGATATGGTCCAAACTGATCGGGTATGACAATCTTAATGTAGTATGATGCTATGGTTCTTGCTTAAAATCTCTTTGCTTATCTCTCCCTTTTGCTTAAGAGCTTATTTGGCTCTTTCTCTTTTTAGATCTTTTCTCATGCAATGCTTCACGAACCAAGATAAAAATTGTGATGCGATGACAACTTTGTGACACAAAAGATGATACCAAGATATATACCAAGATGATATGGTAAGTATGCAATGTGAAGTATGACCACTAATGTGCACAAGTGACGTTGCCGGCAATACTCAAAGGCTAGTCTCGATGGGTAAGATATGCAAAATTGGGCTATGGTGGTCATCAATGTAATGGCAAGAATGTATAATGATGGGATATCACAATACCAAGATGAGGTTACCGTTCTTGCTTATGGTATGGTGTCAAAATGGTGGAGTGGTCGTTGTTGATGATGAGTCCGTGGAGAAGATGAGCGGTGGTGATGTTGATGTCGAACCGTACCTAAATAGCCGAAACACAGTAGGACACAGAACCTCAACTCAAGTTCTCAAAGCAAAGCGTGACAAAATTTTCGGAATTGGTAGCGGTTAAGTGATGGTGGTGTTTGCGGGAAATGGTGGTGCTATGCGGAAGTGATGGTGGTATGCAGAAGGGAATGTGGGCACCGGAGCAAAGTTTGATGAAAGTTAGGCAGAAAACGGTGCGGTGGATGGAGATGTTGCTGTCAGGGGCCGGATGTCCGGGCTTGAGGGCCGGATGTCCGTGGGGGGGGGTCGGGCCAGATGTCCGGGCTTTGTATCCGTGGACGAACTCAAGGAACTCCGCGTGGAAGAGGCAAATTCGGGGCAAAATTCGGGAGATTTTGTGGATGTAAATTAGGGAAAGGAAGGGGGGAAGCTAGATCTACCTGCAACACACGAAATCCGTGGATCAAATCCAACAAAACTTCATCACGCCAACAAATCACAAAAAAATTGGGGGCTGTTTTTTGGTGGGGATTTTCGAATTTAGGACGAAATCAACAAAATTAGGCTAGAAAACAAAGAGGGGAGGCTCCGAAATCATGATCAACGTGGCTCGTGATACCAAGATGATCTAGGGTGGAACCCTAGATGGCCGATCTTTCACGAAAGGAGCGGATCCCGCAATGAATACAAAGAACACGAGGAGAAATCACGGAGGGAAACACGAGAGAGTCACTCAAACCAACAAGATACGGTCACACATATGCTAGATCCTCGAAACACAAAAGGAGATACAAGATCCACGATCAAGAAAGGACGATACAAAGGTAATCGGTTCTTCTCCGTGAGGAGGTCTTGAGGGGTCTTCCCATGAAGGGGTCTTCCCATGAAGGGGTCTTCCCATGAAGGGGTCTTGAATCCAAGGTGGATCTTCTCCGAAGAGGTAACGGTCCCTTGCAATGGAGTAGATCTGGATGGATGAGCGAACCTCTATCTCACATATGAGCTAACACAACGCTAACCCTAGAAAGAGGGAGGTGGATGAGTATATATAGTCTAGGGGGCGAACGGGTACATGGGCCTCGGCCCTACACTATGCGCAGACAGGGAAGGCCGGATGTCCGGGCGTCGGGCTGTATGTCTGGGCTTTCGTGAGGGGCTGGATGTCCAGGCTGGGGTGGCCGTATGTCCGGACTAGCGGGGTCGGTCTTGATGCATTCAGGACTGAGGATGCCGGATTTCCGGGCTTGGCCGGATGTCCGGGCTGAGGCCGCATGTCCGGGGCCTGTACGTGCTTGGCAGTTGTCGTTGTGGACGCTCCAGGGGGCGGATGTCCGGGGTCATGGCCGGATGTGCGGGTCCTGGAAGCTGCTCTTGATTCCTTCCGTTGGTTCTCTTCATCCATGAACTTTGGGACTTGTCCGTCTTCGCGTGCATCTTCGGGAGGGTCCTCTTGGTACCTAATCATGCACAATATTCCGGACTTAGGTAGTAGCCATGTCTCGAGTGGGTCATATGGGATATCACTAAGGAAGGAAGTCACCTCAGTCTCGAGAGCTCTAACTCTAGCTCGTGTCATAGGTCCTCTTGGCACTTGGTGAGACGACGATAGGTCCATGGGGATGACCGTAGGATGCTCCGCATCACTTATACTTTCTTATGATAAGAATGATGAAAGCACTTGTTGGGTATCTCACCACTCGAATGATAGGCTTTGCATTTACACTAACCTCATTTGTTTTTCCTGGTGTTTTTCATGTTCTTTCATTTTGGAGGATTAACAAGGCGGTGCCGTCATGTGACAACTTGGTAATGTGAAGGCGTACACGATGCGCGAGACCAACACTTTCGACATCCTCATAAAGGTGAACTCCTTCCCTTTGAGCCATCCTCACATACGCATATTGGATGGGTCATTCTTTCATTGTTGTTTCCTCCCTCTTGTCTACATGTTACACATATTGGATGGAGGACCGACATTGGAGATGGACCCTATGGACCTTGAAGTTGATGATGAAGGAAATATGCCCTAGAGGCAATAATAAAGTTATTATTTATTTCCTTATATCATGATAAATGTTTATTATTCATGCTAGAATTGTATTAACCGGAAACATAATACATGTGTGAATACATAGACAAACAGAGTGTCACTAGTATGCCTCTACTTGACTAGCTCGTTAATCAAAGATGGTTATGTTTCCTAACCATAGACAAAGAGTTGTCATTTGATTAAACAGGATCACATCATTAGTTGAATGATCTGATTGACATGACCCATTCCATTAGCTTAGCACCCGATCGTTTAGTATGTTGCTATTGCTTTCTTCATGACTTATACATGTTCCTATGACTATGAGATTATGCAACTCCCATTTGCCGGAGGAACAATTTGTGTGCTACCAAACGTCACAACGTAACTGGGTGATTGGAGCTCTATAGGTGTCTCCAAAGGTACATGTTGGGTTGGCGTATTTCGAGATTAGGATTTGTCACTCCGAATGTCGGAGAGGTATCTCTGGGCCCTCTCGGTAATGCACATCACTTAAGCCTTGCAAGCAATGCAAATATTGAGTTAGTTGCGAGATGATGTATTACGGAACGAGTAAAGAGACTTGCCGGTAACGAGATTGAACTAGGTATTGGATACCGACGATCGAATCTCGGGCAAGTAACATACCGATGACAAAGGGAACAACGTATGATGTTATGCGGTCTGACCGATAAAGATCTTCGTAGAATATGTAGGAGCCAATATGGGCATCTAGGTCTCGCTGTTGGTTATTGACCGGAGACATGTCTCGGTCATGTCTACATTGTTCTCGAACCCGTAGGGTCCGCACGCTTAAGGTTTCGATGACAGTTATATTATGAGTTTATACGTTTTGATGTACTGAAGGTTGTTTGGAGTCCCGGATGTGACCATAGACATGACGAGGAGTCTCGAAATGGTCGAGACATAAAGATTGATATATTGGAAGCCTATGTTTCGATATCGGAAGTGTTCCGGGTGAAATCGGGATTTTACCGGAGTACCGGGAGGTTACCGGAACCCCCCGGGAGCTATATGGGCCTTAGTGGAAAAGAGAAGAGGCAGCCTGAGATGGGCCGCGCGCCCCTCCCCTCCCTTGATCCGAATAGGACAAGGAGAGGGGGTCGGCCCCCCTTTCTCGTTTCCCCCCTCCGTGAATCCTATTCCAACTAGGATTGGGAGGAATCCTACTCCCGGAGGGAGTAGGACTCCTCCTGGCGCGCCACCTCTAGGCCGGCCGCACCCCCCCCCCTTGAGCCTTTATATACGGAGGCAGGAGCACCCCATAGGAACACAAGTTGATCCATGTGATCATATTCTTAGCCGTGTGCGGCCCCCCTGCCACCATAGTCCTCGATAATATTGTAGCGGTGCTTAGGCGAAGCCCTGCGACAGTAGTACATCAAGATCATCACCACGCCGTCGTGCTGACGGAACTCTTCCCTGACACTTTGCTGGATCGGAGTCCGGGGATCGTCATCGAGCTGAACGTGTGCTAAAACTCGGAGGTGTGGTAGTTTCGGTGCTTGAACGGTCGGGCCGTGGAGACGTACGACTACATCAACCAAACGCTTCCGCTTCCGTCTACGAGGGTACGTAGACAACACTCTCCCCTCTCGTAGCTATGCATCACCATGATCTTGCGTGTGCGTAGGAATTTTTTTTGAAATTACTACGTTCCCCAACAGTGGCATCCGAGCCTAGGTTTTATGTGTTGATGTTATATGCACGAGTAGAACACAAGTGAGTTGTGGGCGATATAAGTCATACTGCTTACCAGCATGTCATACTTTGGTTCGGCGGTATTGTTGGATGAAGCGGCCCGGACCGACATTACGCGTACGCTTACGCGAGACTGGTTCTACCGACATGCTTTGCACACAGGTGGCTGGCGGGTGTCAGTTTCTCCAACTTTAGTTGAACCGAGTGTGGCTACGCCCGGTCCTTGCGAAGGTTAAAACAGCACCAACTTGACAAACTATCGTTGTGGTTTTTGATGCGTAGGTAAGAACGGTTCTTGCTAAGCCCGTAGCAGCCACGTAAAACTTGCAACAACAAAGTAGACGACGTCTAACATGTTTTTGCAGGGCATGTTGTGATGTGATATGGTCAAGACGTGATGAGATATAAGTTGTTGTATGACATGATCATATTTTGTTGAAGTTATCAGCAACTGTCAAAATTCTTATGGTTGTCTCTCTATTGCATAAGATGCAAGCGTCCAATAATTGCTTTACTTTATCGCTATGCGATAGCAATAGTTGCAAGAGCAATTGTTGGCGAGACGACCACGTGACGACACATTGATATAGATTAAGATGATGGAGATCATGGTGTCATGCCGGTGACGATAGAGATCATGATAGTACTTTGGAGATGGAAATCAAAGGCGCAAGATGATGATGGCCATATCATGTCACATATTTTGATTGCATATGATGTTTATCTTTTATACATCTTATTTTGCTTAGTTTGACGGTAGCATTTTAAGATGATCTCTCACTAATTATCAAGAAGTGTTCTCCCTGAGTATGCACCATTGCGAAAGTTCTTCGTGCTGAGACACCACGTGATGATCGGGTGTGATAGGCTCTACGTTCAAATACAACGGGTGCAAAACAGTGGCACACGCGGAATACTCAGGTTATACTTGACAAGCCAAGCATATACAGATATCGCCTCGGAACATGGAGACCGAAAGGTCGAGCGTGAATCATATAGTAGATATGATCAACATAGTGATCTTCACCAATGAAACTGCTCCATCTCACGTGATGATCGGACATGGTTTAGTTGATTTGGATCACGTGATCACTTAGAGGATTAGAGGGATGTCTATCTAAGTGGGAGTTCTTAAATAATATGATTAATTGAACTTAAATTTATCATGAACTTAGTCCTGGTAGTATTTTGCAAATTATGTTGTAGATCAATAGCTCGCGTTGTTGCTTCCCTGTGTTTATTTTGATATGTTCCTGGAGAAAATTGTGTTGAAAGATGTTAATAGCAATGATGCGGATTGGATCCGTGATCTGAGGTTTATCCTCATTGCTGCACAGAAGAATTATGTCCTTGATGCACCGCTAGGTGACAGACCTATTGCAGGAGCAGATGCAGACGTTATGAACGTATGGCTAGCTCAATATGATGACTACTTGATAGTTTAGTGCACCATGCTTAATGGCTTAGAATCGGGACTTCAAAGACGTTTTGAACGTCATGGACCATATGAGATGTTCCAGGAGTTGGAGTTAATATTTCAAGCAAATACCCGAGTTGAGAAATATGAAGTCTCCAACACGTTCTATAGGTAAAAGATGGAGGAGAATCGCTCAACTAGTGAGCATGTGCTCAGATTGTCTGGGTACTACAATCGCTTGAATCAAGTGGGAGTTAATCTTCCAGATAAGATAGTGATTGACAGAATTCTCCAGTCACCATCACCAAGTTAGTAGAACTTCGTGATGAACTATAATATGCAAGGGATAACGGAAACAACTCCCAAGCTCTTCGTGATGCTGAAATCAACGAAGGTAGAAATCAAGAAAAACATCAAGTGTTGATGGTTGACAAGACCACTAGTTTCAAGAAAAGGGCAAAGGGAAGAAGGGGAACTTCAAGAAGAACGGCAAGCAAGTTGCTGCTCAAGTGAAGAAGCCCAAGTCTGATCCTAAGCCTGAGACTAAGTGCTTCTACTGCAAAGGGACTGGTCACTGGAAGTAGAACTGCCCCAAGTATTTGGCGAATAAGAAGGATGGCAAGGTAAACAAAGGTATATTGGATATACGTGTTATTGATGTGTACTTTACTAGTGTTTATAGCAACCCCTCGGCATTTGATACTGGTTCAGTTGCTAAGATTAGTAACTCGAAACGGGAGTTGCAGAATAAACAGAGACTCGTTAAGGGTGAAGTGACGATGTGTGTTGGAAGTGGTTCCAAGATTGATATGATCATCATCGCACACTCCCTATAATTTCGGGATTAGTGTTGAACCTAAATAAGTGTTATTTGGTGTTTGCGTTGAGCATGAATATGATTTGATCATGTTTATTATAATACGGTTATTCATTTAAGTAAGAGAATAAATTGTTGTTCTGTTTACATGAATAAAACCTTATATGGTTACACACCCAATGAAAATAGTTCATTGGATCTCGATCATAGTGATACACATAATCATAATATTGAACCAAAAGATGCAAAGTTAATAATGATAGTACAACTTATTTGTGGCACTTCCGTTTAGGTCATATTGGTGTAAAGCGCATGAAGAAACTCCATGCTGATGGGCTTTTAGAATCACTTGATTATGAATCAGTTGATGCTTGCGAACCATGCCTCATGGGCAAGATGACTAAGACTCTGTTCTTCGGAACAATGGAGCGAGCAACAGATTTGTTGGAAATCATACATACTGATGTATGTGGTCCGATGAATATTGAGGCTCGCGACAAGTATCATTATTTTCTGATCTTCACACATGATTTGAGCAGATATGGGTATATCTACTTAATGAAACACAAGTCTGAAACAGTTGAAAAATTCAAAGAATTTCAGAGTGAAGTGGAGAATCATCGTAACAAAAATGAAAGTTTCTACGATATGATCGCAGAAGTAAAATATTTGAGTTACGAGTTTGGTCTTCAATTAAAACAATGTGGAATAGTTTCATAAACTCATGCCACCTGGAACACCACAGCATAATGGTGTGTCCGAATGTCATAACCGTACTTTATTAGATATGGTGCAATCTATGATGTCTCTTACCGATCTACCACTATCGTTTTGGGGTTATGCATTAGAGACAGCTGCATTCACGTTAAATAGGGCACCATCTAAGTCCGTTGAGACGACACAATCTGAACTATGGTTTGGCAAGAAACCAAAGTTGTCGTTTCTTAAAGTTTGGGGTTGTGATGCTTATATGAAAAAGTTTCATCCTAATAAGCTCAAACCCAAATCGGAGAAATATGTCTTCATAGGATACCCAAAGGAGACTGTTGGGTACACCTTCTATCACAAATCCGAAGGCAAGACTTTTGTTGCTAAATTCGGAGTTTTTCTAGAGAAGGAGTTTCTCTCGAAAGAAGTGAGTGGGAGGAAAGTAGAACTTGATGAGGTAACTATACCTGCTCCCTTGTTGGAAAGTAGTTCATCACAGAAATCTGTTTCTGTGACTACTACACCAATTAGTGAGGAAGCTAATGATGATGATCATGTAACTTCAGATCAAGTTACTACCAAATCTCGTAGGTGAACCAGAGTGAGATCCGCACCAGTGTGGTATGGTAATCCTGTTCTGGAAGTTATGTTACTAGACCATGACGAACTTGCGAACTATGAGGAAGCGATGATGAGCCCAGATTCCGCGAAATGGTTTGAGGCCATGAAATCTGAGATATGATCCATGTATGAGAACAAACTATGGACTTTGATGGATTTGCCCGATGATCGGCAAGCCATAGAAAATAAATGGATCTTCAAGAGGAAGACAGACGCTGATAGTAGTGTTACTATCTACAAAGCTAGAATTGTCGCAAAAGGTTTTCGACAAGTTCAAGGTGTTGACTACGATGAGATTTTCTCACTCGTATCTATGCTTAAGTCTGTCCGAATCATGTTAGCAATTGCCGCATTTTATGAAATCTGGCAAATGGATAAACAAAACTACATTCCTTAATGGATTTACTAAAGAAGAGTTGTATATGATGCAACTAGAAGGTTTTGTCGATCCTAAAGGTGTTAACTAAATATGCAAGCTCCAGCGATCCATCTATGGACTGGTGCAAGAATCTCGGAGTTGGAATATACGCTTTGATAAGTTGATCAAAGCATATAGTTTTATACAGACTTGCGGTGAAGCCTGTATTTACAAGAAAGTGAGTGGGAGCACTACAGCATTTCTGATAAGTATATGTGTATGACATATTGTTGATCGGAAATAATGTAGAATTATTCTGCAAAGCATAAAGGAGTGTTTGAAAGGAGTTTTTCAAAGGAAGACCTCGGTAAAGCTGCTTACATATTGAGTATCAAGATCTATAGAGATAGATCAAGACGCTTGATAAGTTTTTCAATGAGTACATACCTTGACAAGATTTTGAAGTAGTTCAAAATGGAACAGTCAAAGAAAAAGTTTCTTGCATGTGTTACAAGGTGTGAAGTTGAGTAAGACTCAAAGCCCGACCACGGCAGAAGATAGAAAGAGAATGAAAGTCATTCCCTATGCCTCAGTCATAGGTTCTATAAAGTATGCCATGCTGTGTACCAGATCTATTGTATACCATACACTATGTTAAGAGAGGGAGTACAATAGTGATCTAGGAGTAGATCAATGGACAACGGTCAAAATTATCCTTACTGGAATAAGGATATGTTTCTCGATTACGGAGGTGACAAAAGGTTCATCGTAAAGGGTTACGTCGATGCAAGTTTTGACACTGATCCAGATGACTCTAAGTCTCAATCTGGATACATATTGAAAGTGGGAGCAATTAGCTAGAGTAGCTCCATGCAGAGCATTGTTGACATAGAAATTTGCAAAATACATGCGGATCTGAATGTGGCAGACCCGTTGACTAAACTTCTCTCACAAGCAAGACATGATCACTTTTTGGGTCTTAATCACATAGCGATGTGAACTAGATTATTGAATCTAGTAAACCCTTTGGGTGTTAGTCACATGGAGATGTGAACCAATCACATAAAGATGTGAACTATTGATGTTAAATCACATGGCGATGTGATCTAGATTATTGACTCTAGTGCAAGTGGGAGACTGAAGGAAATATGCCCTAGAGGCAATAATAAAGTTATTATTTATTTCCTTATATCATGATAAATGTTTGCTATTCATGCTAGAATTGTATTAACCGGAAACATAGTACATGTGTGAATACATAGACAAACAGAGTGTCACTAGTATGCCTCTACTTGACTAGCTCGTTAATCAAAGATGGTTATGTTTCCTAACCATAGACAAAGAGTTGTCATTTGATTAAACGGGATCACATCATTAGTTGAATGATCTGATTGACATGACCCATTCCATTAGCTTAGCACCCGATCGTTCGGTATGTTGCTATTGCTTTCTTCATGACTTATACATGTTCCTATGACTATGAGATTATGCAACTCCCATTTGCCAGAGGAACACTTTGTGTGCTACCAAACGTCACAACGTAACTGCGTGATTATAAAGGAGCTCTACAGGTGTCTCCAAAGGTACATGTTGGGTTGGCGTATTTCGAGATTAGGATTTGTCACTCCGAATGTCGGAGAGGTATCTCTGGGCCCTCTCGGTAATGCACATCACTTAAGCCTTGCAAGCAATGCAACTAACGAGTTAGTTGCGAGATGATGTATTACGGAACGAGTAAAGAGACTTGCCGGTAACGAGATTGAACTAGGTATTGGATACCGACGATCGAATCTCGGGCAAGTAACATACCGATGACAAAGGGAACAATGTATGTTGTTATGCGGTCTGGCCGATAAAGATCTTCATAGAATATGTAGGAGCCAATATGGGCATCCAGGTCCCGCTGTTGGTTATTGACCGGAGACATGTCTCAGTCATGTCTACATTGTTCTCGAACCCGTAGGGTCCGCATGCTTAAGGTTTCGATGATAGTTATATTATGAGTTTATACGTTTTGATGTACCGAAGGTTGTTCGGAGTCCCGGATGTGATCACGGACATGACGAGGAGTCTCGAAATGGTCGATACATAAAGATTGATATATTGGAAGCCTATGTTTGGATATCGGAAGTGTTCCGGGTGAAATCGGGATTTTACCGGAGTACCGGGAGGTTACCAGTGAAGGAAATATGCCCTAGAGGCAATAATAAAGTTATTATTTATTTCCTTATATCATGATAAATGTTTATTATTCATGCTAGAATTGTATTAACCGGAAACATAATACATGTGTGAATACATAGACAAACAGAGTGTCACTAGTATGCCTCTACTTGACTAGCTCGTTAATCAAAGATGGTTATGTTTCCTAACCATGGACAAAGAGTTGTTATTTGATTAACGGGATCACATCATTAGTTGAATGATCTGATTGACATGACCCATTCCATTAGCTTAGCACCCGATCGTTTAGTATGTTGCTATTGCTTTCTTCATGACTTATACATGTTCCTATGACTATGAGATTATGCAACTCCTGTTTGCCGGAGGAACACTTTGGGTGCTACCAAACGTCATAACGTAACTGGGTGATTATAAAGGAGCATTACAGGTGTCTCCAAAGGTAGATGTTGGGTTGGCGTATTTCGAGATTAGGATTTGTCACTCCGATTGTCGGAGAGGTATCTCTGGGCCCTCTCGGTAATGCACATCACTTAAGCCTTGCAAGCATCACAACTAATGAGTTAGTTGCGAGATGATGTATTACGGAAAGAGTAAAGAGACTTGCCGGTAACGAGATTGAACTAGGTATTGGATACCGACGATCGAATCTCGGGCAAGTAACATACCGATGAGAAAGGGAACGACGTATGTTGTTATGCGGTCTGACCGATAAAGATCTTCGTAGAATATGTAGGAGCCAATATGGGCATCCAGATCCCGCTATTGGCTATTGACCGAAGACGTGTCTCGGTCATGTCTACATTGTTCTCGAACCGTAGGGTCCGCACGCTTAAGGTTTCGATGACAGTTATATTATGAGTTTATGAGTTTTGATGTACCGAAGGAGTTCGGAGTCCCGGATGATATCGCGGACATGACGAGGAGTCTCGAAATGGTCGAGACATTAAGATCGATATATTGGACGACTATATTCGGACATCGGAAAGGTTCCGAGTGATTCGGGTATTTTCGAAGGTACCGGGGAATTACGGGAATACGGGGAAGAGTATTGGGCCTTAATGGGCTTTAGTGGGAAGGAGCCAGGAGGTGGCGCGCGCCCCTCCCAAGTCTAGTCCGAATTGGACAAGGGATTTGGGGCGCGGCCCACCTCTCCCTTCCTTCTCCACTTCCCTCCTTTCACCCCTTCTCCTAGTTGGACTAGGAAAGAAGGAGTCCTACTCCCGGTGGGAGTAGGACTCCCCTTGGCGCGCCAACTCCTAGGCCGGCCGCCCCTCCTCCCTTGCTCCTTTATATACGGGGGCAGGGGGCACCCCATAGACACGGAAGTTGATCTTCGTGATCGTTCCTTAGCCGTGTGCGGTGCCCCCTTCCACCATATTCCACCTCGGTCATATTGTTGCAGTGCTTAGGCGAAGCCCTGCGACGGTAGAACATCAAGATCGTCACCACGCCGTCGTGCTGACGGAACTCCTCCCCGACGCTTTGTTGGATCGGAGCCCGGGGATCGTCATTGAGCTGTACGTGTGCTAAGAACTCGGAGGTGCCGGAGTAACGATGCTTGGATCGGTCGGATCGGGAAGACGTACGACTACTTCCTCTACGTTGTGTTAACGCTTCCGCAGTCGGTCTTCGTGGGTACGTAGACAACACTCTCCCCTCTCGTTGCGGTGCATCACCATGATCTTGCGTGTGCGTAGGAATTTTTTTGAAATTGCTACGTTCCCCAACAGTGGCATCCGAGCCTAGGTTTTATGGTTTGATGTTATTTGCACGAGTAGAACACAAGTGAGTTGTGGGCGATACAAGTCATACTGCCTACCAGCATGTCATACTTTGGTTCGGCGGTATTGTTGGACGAGACGACCCGGACCAACCTTACGCGTACGCTTACGCGAGACCGGTTCCCTCGACGTGCTTTGCACATAGATGGCTTGCGGGCGACTGTCTCTCCAACTTTAGTTGAACCGAGTATGGCTACGCCTGGTCCTTGAGAAGGTTAAAACGGAGTCTATTTGACAAACTATCGTTGTGGTTTTGATGCGTAGGTGAGATGAGTTCTTGCTTAAGCCCGTAGCAGCCACGTAAAACTTGCAACAACAAAGTAGAGGACGTCTAACTTGTTTTTGCAGGGCATGTTGTGATGTGATATGGTCAAGACATGATGCTAAATTTTATTGTATGAGATGATCATGTTTTGTAACCGAGTTATCGGCAACTGGCAGGAGCCATATGGTTGTCGCTTTATTGTATGCAATGCAATCGCGATGTAATGCTTTACTTTATCACTAAGCGGTAGCGATAGTCGTGGAAGTATAAGATTGGCGAGACGACAACGATGCTACGATGGAGATCAAGGTGTCGCGTCGGTGACGATGGTGATCATGACGGTGCTTCGGAGATGGGGATCACAAGCACAAGATGATGATGGCCATATCATATCACTTATATTGATTGCATGTGATGTTTATCTTTTTATGCATCTTATCTTGCTTTGATTGACGATAGCATTATAAGATGATCTCTCACTAAATTATCAAGAAGTGTTCTCCCTGAGTATGCACCGTTGCCAAAGTTCGTCGTGCCCAGACACCACGTGATGATCGGGTGTGATAAGCTCTACGTCCATCTACAACGGGTGCAAGCCAGTTTTGCACACGCAGAATACTCAGGTTAAACTTGACGAGCCTAGCATATGCAGAAATGGCCTCGGAACACGGAGACCGAAAGGTCAAGCGTGAATCATATAGTAGATATGATCAACATAACGATGTTCACCATTGAAAACTACTCCATCTCACGTGATGATCGGTTATGGTTTAGTTGATTTGGATCACGTGATCACTTAGAGGATTAGAGGGATGTCTATCTAAGTGGGAGTTCTTAAGTAATATGATTAAATTGAACTTAAATTTATCATGAACTTAGTCCTGGTAGTATTTTGCAAATCATGTTGTAGATCAATAGCTCGCGTTGTTGCTTCCCTGTGTTTATTTTGATATGTTCCTAGAGAAAATTGTGTTGAAAGATATTAGTAGCAATGATGCGGATTGGATCCGTGATCTGAGGTTTATCCTCATTGCTGCACAGAAGAATTATGTCCTTGATGCACCGCTAGGTGACAGACCTATTGCAGGAGCAGATGCAGACGTTATGAACGTTTGGCTAGCTCAATATGATGACTACTTGATAGTTTAGTGCACCATACTTAACAGCTTAGAATCGGGACTTCAAAGACGTTTTGAACGTCATGGACCATATGAGATGTTCCAGGAGTTGAAGTTAATATTTCAAGCAAATACCCGAGCTGAGAGATATGAAGTCTCCAACAAGTTCTATAGCTAAAAAGATGGAGGAGAATCGCTCAACTAGTGAGCATGTGCTCAGATTGTCTGGGTACTACAATCGCTTGAATCAAGTGGGAGTTAATCTTCCAGATAAGATAGTGATTGACAGAATTCTCTAGTCACCATCACTAAGTTAGTAGAACTTCGTGATGAACTATAATATGCAAGGGATAACGGAAACAACTCCCAAGCTCTTCGTGATGCTGAAATCAACGAAGGTAGAAATCAAAGAAAAACATCAAGTGTTGATGGTTGACAAGACCACTAGTTTCAAGAAAAGGGCAAAGGGAAGAAGGGGAACTTCAAAAAGAATGGCAAGCAAGTTGCTGCTCAAGTGAAGAAGCCCAAGTCTGATCCTAAGCCTGAGACTAAGTGCTTCTACTGCAAAGGGACTGGTCACTGGAAGCGGAACTACCCCAAGTGATTGGCGGATAAGAAGGATGGCAAAGTGAACATAAGTATATTTGATATACATGTTATTGATGTGTACTTTACTAGTGTTTATAGCAACCCCTCAGTATTTGATGCTAGTTCAGTTGCTAAGAGTAATAACTCGAAACGGGAGTTGCAGAATGAACAGAGACTAGTTAAGGGTGAAGTGACGATGTGTGTTGGAAGTGGTTCCAAGATTGATATGATCATCATCACACACTCCCTATACTTTCGGGATTAGTGTTGAACCTAAATAAGTGTTATTTGGTGTTTGCGTTGAGCATAAATATGATTTGATCATGTTTATTGTAATACGGTTATTCATTTAAGTAAAAGAATAAATTGTTGTTCTGTTTACATGAATAAAACCTAATATGGTTAAACACCCAATGAAAATAGTTCATTGGATCTCGATCTTAGTGATACACATATTCATAATATTGAAACCAAAAGATGCGAAGTTAATAATGATAGTGCAACTTATTTGTGGCACTGCCGTTTAGGTCATATTGGTGTAAAGCGCATGAAGAAACTCCATGCTGATGGGATTTTGGAATCACTTGATTATGAATCACTTGATGCTTGCGAACCATGCCTTATGGGCAAGATGACTAAAACGCCGTTCTCCGGAATAATGAAGCAAGCAACAGACTTGTTGGAAATCATACATACTGATGTATGTGGTCCGATGAATATTAAGGCTTACAGCAGGTATCATTATTTTCTGACCTTCACAAGATGATTTGAGCAGATATGGGGATATCTACTTGATGAAACATAAGTCTGAAACATTTGAACAGTTCAAAGAATTTCAGAGTGAAGTGGAAAATCATTGTGACAAGAAAATAAAAGTTTCTACGATATGATCGCAGAGGTGAAATATTTGAGTTACGAGTTTGGTCTTCAGTTAAAACAATGTGAAATAGTTTCACTACGCACGCCACCTGGAACACCACAACATAATGGTGTGTCCGAACGTCATAACCGTACTTTATTGGATATAGTGCAATCTATGATGTATCTTACCAATCTACCACTATCGTTTTGGGGTTATGCATTAGAGACAGCTGCATTCACGTTAAATAGGGCACCATCTAAATCCATTGAGACGACACCGTGTGAACTATGGTTTGGCAAGAAACCTAAGCTGTCGTTTCTTAAAGTTTGGAGTTGCGACGCTTATGTGAAAAAGTTTCATCTCGATAAGCTCAAACTCAAATCGGAGAAATATGTCTTCATAGGATACCCAAAGGAGACAGTTGGGTACACCTTCTATCACAGATCCGAAGGCAAGACATTCATTGCTAAGAATGGATCCTTTCTAGAGAAGGAGTTTCTCTCAAAAGAAGTGAGTGGGAGGAAAGTAGAACTTGATGAGGTAACTGTACCTGCTCCCTTATTGGAAAGTAGTTCATCACAGAAATCTGTTCCTGTGACTACTACACCAATTAGTGAGGAAGCTAATGATGATGATCATGTAACTTCAGATCAAGTTACTACCAAATCTCGTAGGTAAACCAGAGTGAGATCCGCACCAGAGTGGTACGGTAATCCTGTTCTGGAAGTTATGTTACTAGACCATGACGAACTTGCGAACTATGAGGAAGCGATGATGAGCCCAGATTCCGCGAAATGGTTTGAGGCCATGAAATCTGAGATGTGATCCATGTATGAGAACAAAGTATGGACTTTGATGGATTTGCCCGATGATCGGCAAGCCATAGAAAATAAATGGATCTTCAAGAGGAAGACGGACGCTGATAATAGTGTTACTATCTACAAAGCTAGAATTGTCGCAAAAGGTTTTCGACAAGTTCAAGGTGTTGACTACGATGAGTTTTTCTCACTCGTATGTATGCTTAAAGTCTGTCCGAATCATGTTAGCAATTGTCGCATTTTATGAAATCTGGCAAATGGATAAACAAAACTGCATTCCTTAATAGATTTACTAAAGAAGAGTTGTATACGATGCAACCAGAAGGTTTTGTCAATCCTAAAGGTGCTAACAAAATATGCAAACTCCAGCGATCCATCTATGGACTGGTGCAAGCATCTCGGAGTCGGAATATACGCTTTGATAAGTTGATCAAAGGATATAGTTTTATACAGACTTGTGGTGAAGCCTGTATTTACAAGAAAGTGAGTGGGAGCACTACAGCATTTCTGATAAGTATATGTGAATGACATATTGTTGATCGGAAATAATGTAGAATTATTCTGTAAAGCATAAAGGAGTGTTTGAAAGGAGGTTTTCAAAGAAAGCCTTCGGTGAAGCTGCTTAGATATTGAGCTTTAAGATCTATAGAGATAGATCAAGACGCTTGATAAGTTTTTTTTTCAATGAGTACATACCTTGACAAGATTTTGAAGTAATTCAAAATGGAGCAGTCAAAGAAAGAGTTCTTGCCTGTATTACAAGGTGTGAAGTTGAGTAAGACTCAAAGCCCGACCACGGCAGAAGATAGAAAGAGAATGAAAGTCATTCCCTATGCCTTGGCCATAGGTTCTATAAAGTATGTCATGCTGTATACCAGATCTATTCTATACCCTGCACTGATTTAGCAAGGGAGTACAATAGTGATCTAGGCGTAGATCACTGGACAGCGGTCAGAATTATCCTTAGTGAAATAAGGATATGTTTCTCGATTATGGACGTGACAAAAGGTTCATCGTAAAGGGTTACGCCGATGCAAGTTTTGACACTAATCTAGATGACTCTAAATCTCGGTCTAGATACATATTGAAAGTGGGAGCAATTAGCTAGAGTAGCTCCATGCAGAGCATTGCTAACATAAAAATTTGCAAAATACATGTGGATCTGAATGTGGCAGACCCGTTGACTAAGATTCTCTCACAAGCAAAATATGATCACACCTTAGTACTCTTTGGGTGTTAATCACAAAGCGATGTGAACTAGATTACTGAATCTAGTAAACCCTTTGGGTATTGGTCGCATGGTGCGATGTGAACTATGGGTGTTAATCACATGATGATGTGAACTATCGATGTTAATCACATGGTGATGTGATCTAGATTATTAACTCTAGTGCAAGTGGGAGACTGAAGGAAATATGCCCTAGAGGCAATAATAAAGTTATTATTTATTTCCTTATATCATGATAAATGTTTATTATTCATGCTAGAATTGTATTAACCGGAAACATAATACATGTGTGAATACATAGACAAACAGAGTGTCACTAGTATGCCTCTACTTGACTAGCTCGTTAATCAAAGATGGTTATGTTTCCTAACCATGGACAAAGAGTTGTTATTTGATTAACGGGATCACATCATTAGTTGAATGATCTGATTGACATGACCCATTCCATTAGTTTAGCACCCGATCGTTTAGTATGTTGCTATTGCTTTCTTCATGACTTATACATGTTCCTATGACTATGAGATTATGCAACTCCCGTTTGCCGGAGGAACACTTTGGGTGCTACCAAACGTCACAACGTAACTGGGTGATTATAAAGGAGCATTACAGGTGTCTCCAAAGGTAGATGTTGGGTTGGCGTATTTCGAGATTAGGATTTGTCACTCCGATTGTCGGAGAGGTATCTCTGGGCCCTCTCGGTAATGCACATCACTTAAGCCTTGCAAGCATTACAACTAATGAGTTAGTTGCAAGATGATGTATTACGGAACGAGTAAAGAGACTTGCCGGTAACGAGATTGAACTAGGTATTGGATACCGACGATCGAATCTCGGGCAAGTAACATACCGATGACAAAGGGAACAACGTATGTTGTTATGCGGTCTGACCGATAAAGATCTTCGTAGAATATGTAGGAGCCAATATGGGCATCCAGGTCCCGCTATTGGTTATTGACCGGAGACGTGTCTTGGTCATGTCTACATTGTTCTCGAACCGTAGGGTCCGCACGCTTAAGGTTTCGATGACAGTTATATTATGAGTTTATGAGTTTTGATGTACCAAAGGAGTTCGGAGTCCCGGATGAGATCGGGGACATGACGAGGAGTCTCGAAATGGTCGAGACGTAAAGATCGATATATTGGACGATTATATTCGGACATCGGAAAGGTTCCGAGTGATTCGGGTATTTTCGGAGGTACCGGGGAATTACGGGAATACGGGGAAGAGTATTGGGCCTTAATGGGCTTTAGTGGGAAGGAGCCAGGAGGTGGCGCGCGCCCCTCCCAAGTCTAGTCCGAATTGGACACGGGATTTGGGGCGCGGCCCACCTCTCCCTTCCTTCTCCACTTCCCTCCTTTCACCCCTTCTCCTAGTTGGACTAGGAAAGAAGGAGTCCTACTCCCGGTGGGAGTAGGACTCCCCTTGGCGCGCCAACTCCTAGGCCGGCCGCCCCTCCTCCCTTGCTCCTTTATATACGGGGGCAGGGGGCACCCCATAGACACAGAAGTTGATCTTCGTGATCGTTCCTTAGCCGTGTGTGGTGCCCCCTTCCACCATATTCCACCTCGGTCATATTGTTGCAGTGCTTAGGCGAAGCCCTGCGATGGTAGAACATCAAGATCGTCACCACGCCGTCGTGCTGACGGAACTCCTCCCCGACGCTTTGCTGGATCGGAGCCCGGGGATCGTCATCGAGCTGTACGTGTGCTAAGAACTCGGAGGTGCCGGAGTAATGGTGCTTGGATCGGTCGGATCGGGAAGACGTACGACTACTTCCTCTACGTTGTGTCAACGCTTCCGCAGTCGGTCTGCGTGGGTACGTAGACAACACTCTCCCCTCTCGTTGCGGTGCATCACCATGATCTTGCGTGTGCGTAGGAAATGTTTTGAAATTGCTATGTTCCCCAACAACCAGAACCCCGCAGGAGCTATATGGGCCTTAGTGGGCCTTAGTGGAAAAGAGAAGAGGCAGCCTAAGATGGGCCGCGCGCCCCTCCCCTCCCTTGATCCGAATAGGACAAGGAGAGGGGGCCGGCCCCCCTTTCTCTTTTCCCCCCTCCGCGAATCCTATTCCAACTAGTATTGGGGGGAATCCTACTCCCGGAGGGAGTAGAACTCCTCCTGGCGCGCCACCTCTAGGCCGGCCGCACCCCCCCTTGAGCCTTTATATACGGAGGCAGGAGAACCCCAGAGGAACACAAGTTGATCCACGTGATCATATTCTTAGCCGTGTGCGGCGCCCCCTGCCACCATAGTCCTCGATAATATTGTAGCGGTGCTTAGGCGAAGCCCTGCGACAGTAGTACATCAAGATCGTCACCATGCCGTCGTGCTGACGGAACTCTTCCCTGACACTTTGCTGGATCGGAGTCCGGGGATCGTCATCGAGCTGAACGTGTGCTAAAACTCGGAGGTGCCGTAGTTTCGGTGCTTGATCGGTCGGGCCGTGGAGACGTACGACTACATCAACCAAATGCTTCCGCTTCGGTCTATGAGGGTACGTAGACAACACTCTCCTCTCTCGTTGCTATGCATCACCATGATCTTGCGTGTGCGTAGGAATTTTTTTGAAATTACTACGTTCCCCAACAGATGAGTGCTCGAACTTAGTGGATGCACCTACGTTGGAAGCACCACTGGACCACCACTTCTACCACGACATTGAGCTATGGTACAACACAATCCATAACAATTTTGCATCTTATACATGGATTGACTCACATTATGATTGCCTTGTTGCATCTTGTATTTCTATGTCATCCATGATATATGAGCTTGTGCATTTCCTTTGCAAATTTGTTGTGATCTTCCTTGATGGCATATTCATACATAATGACCACACTGTCCACTATCAATTGCATGATAACACAATAACATTGAGCACCAATTACCATGTTCATGCTTTTGAGACACCGTCACAATATGACATCATTTTGCACAATGATAAAATATGTAGCTTTGTGCACCATGACAATTACCATACCTTTTGTGTGCACAATGAATGAATTTGCTCCATAAACGCATTACATAGCATTCTAGATCATTTGGATAAGCATATTATACCTTTCCACGCACAATATTTTCGTACAAACTCATTCTTACATGATGGACACTTTGTATGCGCTAACCATTATATTTCCGAGTGTCGTTTGTGTTTACTGTTTTTGCATGTATACCACTCCGACGACACCTTGGAGTACTTGGATTGCGCCATGTCTTCAACTCCGTCCAACTACACGTCCGTCCACGACAACCGTTTCCATGGTGATGAGGATCACGATCCGAGGTCGGATCTTTCCCAATGGGGGGTGGAGATTATGCGGAGCATCCCACGATCATCTCCATGTACACTAGTCTACTCTCCAAGCTCCAAGAGGACATAAGACGGGACCTCAAGTACACGCCATTGGACATAGGGTTAACTCGCTCCTCTCTGAATCGTCACTTTCCACATGTGACACATGGCTACTACCTCAAATATATGTGGTATGCATGATCAGGAACCAAGAGGAAGACCATGAAGCAGCTAGGAGCATTGGACGAGAAGGCGAGGAATCAGAGCAAGAGAAGGAGCTGCCAAGAAGCTACAGCTCTCGGACGTCCTACAGCCACCGGACGACCGGACACTACCGGACGTCCGACGCCTGGAGTCTTCACCAGCCAGATTGACTATAACAGAAGCACCATACAGCGCCCGGACGACCGCCATATGCCGGACGTCTGACACTCGTCAGCCACCGGACAACCGATAGTGTCTGGATATCCGACGCCAACCGACCAGAGAGAAAACATCGGAAGTCCGAAGACTTCCGGACGACCAGACGACCGACAGTTGTTGGACGTCCAACGCCTGTTTGCACATAGAGATTGGGGTTGAGGCCCATGTACCCCTTTCGCCCCTCACTTACCCCTTTGTGGCCCTAGACTATATATACTCCTCCACCTCCTCCTAGTTAGGGTTAGCATAGGTTTAGCTCATTTTAGAGACAGAGCTTTGCTCATCCTTGTGGTTCTTCTCGATCGAGAGACCGCGGCCTCTACGAAGAAGATCCACGCTTGGATTCAAGACCCCTCACGGGAAGATCCCTCGCGGATTCAAGGCCTCCTGACGGAGATGAACTAGTTACGTTTGTATCGTCCTTTGTTGACTTTGGATCATGTATCTCCCTGTGTGTTCATGGATCTAGCACATGTGTGATTGTTCCTTATTGATTTGAGTGTATCCTCTCGTTCTCCTCGTGTTTCCCCTCATGTTCTTCGCGGGATCCTCTCCAAATTGTGAAAGATTGGCCCTAGGGTTTCCACCCTACATCATTTTCCCAATGCATTTTTTACTCCACTTCATAATTTGTCCTAAAATTTCTATATGTACACTATTCATCGGATGGATGGAGTACGTTACTCCCTCCATCCATCTGTATAGGGCATAATGTGTTTTTTGAGGCTAACTTTGATCACATACTAGAGCAATAAAATATAACATGCAAGTTACAGAGAGCATACTGTCAAATGCGTACATGAAAGAAGCTCCCATGATATAATTTTCACAATACATATGTCTCATATATTATTAATCTTATCAACAGTCAAAGGTAATCTCAAAAAACACATTAGGTCCTATATATATGAATGGAGGGAGTACTCTTCATCGGCGGCGGTTGCTGTTCTGGTGCATTGATAGTATGGGGCATTAACACGACGACTTCACGACTATCTATTACAACAAGTTTTGCGCGTCTCCAACGAGGAAGGGGCGATGATAGTGGCGCGCCTTTGACTCGCTTCAGTGTTTATAGTCGTCCCTAGGTGGTCTATGTATCTGCATATAATTTTTATAATTTTTAGTGTTTCGTTGTATTGCCATAACTGACTTTGAATAGATCGAAAGTTTTCCCATTAAAAAAAGACATCTAAGTGAGTGAATCAAGCATAAAGAAAAAAAGATAAAAATAATATTCACACAAGTCTCAATGTCAGATCAATAATATAAGACCTAGATATGCAATACTTAAGCTAGTCATAGTGGGAGTAACTTAGCTAGTAACATAACGCATCCCAAAACAAGTTTGCTTATGTGGCACCTAGTTAATAAGGAGAGAGGTGTTTGGAGTAACATATTATGTTACCATCACATAACGCTTTTCAATAAATGTTGAGTCTATGAGCAAAATAAATAGAGCAATTTATGACACTACTATTATATTACTTTGCACTATAAAGATAGTAACTTAGACTAGTGTCATATGCATGACACTGTTAGGTTAATCTCTCCACCGAGTGGGCTCAACGGCCCATCGGGCCCTGATCTATTCGCGCCCTGATCGGGGGCGCCCAACCATTCTATGGTTGGTGGGCCCCTGTGACCTGCGATATATAAAGAGGTGGGGGCCGGGGCGCACGGTACGAGGTTCACCGCGCCGCCAGACTCCCCACCGAAATCCCCTTCCGATCTAGGGCAATCGCAGTGCTCACGGGAAGCACCACTGCCACCTCTCCGTCTCGATCTCTCTGCTACCACCGGCCTCTACTTCACCATGGCCGGCTCTAGATCGAGCTCATCCGCACCCAAGGAAGGTAGGTTACCGGAAGGATCTAGCCTACACGATCCAAAGAGATCTATCAATGGTATCAGCCAGATCGGGTTAGACCTTTTCGGTAGAAAGAAACAACAGTAATAGTAAATCAAAGAACAGATTTTTCCCCTTCCCCAAAGAACCCTAGAAGGGCAAAGCAATCTAAAAGAAAAGTCGTGCCGCCGTCATGGCCGCACCCGTTCCTCTCGATCCCCACATGCATCGGCAAGCCGAGGTGCGGGGAAGAAGAACACAGCCTCCCAAGGGGGCAAAAGGGCACCACCACCGCACCGCTTGACGGCGGCGCGCTCTCCATCGGGAGCTCGCGCACACCGGCAAGGGGGGCAGAGGGGGCACCGCTGCTTCACGCCGTCTTCGTCCTCGGTGACACAGAGAGGAGGCGGTGGTGGATGGAGGAAAGAATGGACAAAGGGAAGGAGATGGAGGCGCGCGCGGCGCGGTGGCTTCCGCCGCCGTCGCCGGCGGCCGGAACGGGCGGCCGGGGCACAGCCCCGAGCTTTGCGTCGTGAGAGAGGCGAGAGAGGAGGCACAGCCGTCGCTCTCCCTTCCTGCCAAAGGAGGAAGGGGAAAAGGGCTGGCGCGGCACAGCGGCGTACGTCGCCGTCGGCGGCTGGCGCGGTGGCGCTCGACGCCGTTGCCGGCGAAGTCCCGTACGGGACAGAGGCGAGCGGTGCGAGCGGCACGAGAGGAGAAACGGAATGGCCTAGGGTTCGGGCGGTGAGGCCGGTCGGATTGTTTTGATCCAGCGAAAACGACGCTGGTCCGTCGGATTGCGATGGACGGTCGAGATCCAAACCCTAGCGCCACAGTGGGCCGCTAGGCCGAACGAAAAGGAGGCCGTCGGCGGCGGGGGCAGCCACGCGCGCTGGGCCGAGCCCAGCAGCTGCGGGCGCCGCCGCGCGGCTGGGCTGCGCTGAGCCAAGGGCGGCTAGGCTGCGCTAGGCCGAGGCCAGCAGCTTCACGCGCCGGGCCAGCTGCATGTTTATTTTCGTTTTAATAGTTTTAGTCCAGATTTTGGGCAGATTTAATAGTTTTTCTATGCAAATTTTTTCCAACGAAATTTTTTGTTTATAAAATAGAAAAGCTAACAGAAAATGACTCTGAAAAGTAAAAGTAAAAAGTTCATGATTTTATTCATGTTTTTCCGCTGCGTACAGAATTAATATTGCTCTTTTTCTTGATAATAAAAGTTTAGAAAGATTTATGAAAAGAGCATGTTAAAGTTATAATTAGAATAAATATGTTTATGTTATTCTTATGACCAACGTTGTTAATAACTTGACCATATTTTATTATTGAAATTAAAGGTGCATTTATTTCTAATATTTTGCCCAACGGTAATATAGATTTCATTGCATAGACAATTATATGTTTAATTTGACCAACGTTAGATTAATGCATATGATTGTTATATTGATGTCACTTAAATTGTGATTTCAGGAGGCTTTCACTTGATGAGTTGCCTAAAAGAAGTTCCGACACTCAGAGGTGACAACCACACTGAGTGGAGGAAGAAAGTTGAACTGGCATTTGTTTGTGCTGATCTGGACTGGGTTTTGGAAGAACCACAGCCGGTCAGACCTACAGAGCCAGTAAGAGAGACTACTGAGGATGATGCTGCATGGGCTAAAAGGAAAGGGGATTATGCTCCTTTGGGGATGTCCTACATCATAGCCAACCAAAAGTGGGTCAATGCAAATAAAAAATGCATGGCCTTTATAAAGAATACCATTGAGAGCACCATTGTGGGCTCCATTGCAGAGTGCTCTTCAGCAGCTGAGTTGCTGACGAAGATAAAGAGCCAGTTCACTGGCTCTTCAAAGATATATGCCACCCAAGTGTTAAAACAACTTGTGACGGAACAGTACACGGGTGGTGGAATAAGAGAGCACATCTTGAGGATGAGCAATATGGCAGCAAAGTTAAAGCCTATGGATGAGGATCTGGAGATCAAACCAAAGCTTCTGGTCCACCTTGTCATGGCTTCACTGCCAAAGGAATTTGAAACTTTTGTTGTGAATTATAATATGTCACCTGGAACATGGGACATAGAAAAGACAATTGCTATGTGTGTCCAAGAAGAGGACAGACTAAAAGCTTCACATGGTGGAACACTCAACTATGTGAAGGATCATAAGAAAAAGAACTACAATCAAAACAACAAAAGTTCTCCTTCAAAGCCACAAGGAAAAGCTCCCTATCAGCATCAGCGTCAGCAACAGTCTTTCCCAGTGGACAAAGACACTTGTCTCCACTGTAAGCAGACCGGGCATTACAAGAAAGACTGCCCTGTTTGGCTGAAGTCCTTAATGGCAAAGCAAGGTAACAACATTGTTTCCTTAGCAAATGAATCCTTGTACACACAGTTTTCGAAATCTACTTGGTGGATTGACTCAGGGGCAACTATTCATGTTGCAAATTGTTTACAGGGATTCCATTCGACCCGGACTACGCTAAGAAGAGAAGGAGGCATTGAAGTAGCCAATGGAATAAAAGCAGAAGTTGAAGCTGTCGGCGACATCTCCTTGGAGTTAGCTGATGGATTCAAGCTTCTACTTAGAGATGTTCTTTATGTTCCTTCATGCAATAAAAATTTAATTAGTGTTTCATGTTTGGACAAAGAAAATTATGAGTGTTATTTTGGACATGGCAAGTGTGCCATCTGGTATAATAATGCTTATGTTGGTAATGCTTTACTACATGATGAGCTTTATCTGTTATCACTTCGTGAAAAAGTGCATTCTGTATGCAATGTGAATGAACATGTTTCCGCGTCGAATAAAGAACAAAAGAAAAGAAAGAGAACATTCGACTCATCGAAATTATGGCACTGTCACTTGGGCCATATTTCGAAGGGGCGAATAGAAAGATTAGTCAAAAGTGAAATTCTTCCATAGTTAGAATTCTCAGACTTAGAACAATGTGTAGATTGCATTAAAGGAAAGTATATAAAACAAATCAAAAAAGGTGCAATCCATAGCTCAAGCACACTAGAAATCATCCACACCGACATTTGTGGACCATTTCCGGTGAAAAGTGTGGATGGATATGACTCATTCATAACATTCACAGATGATTACTCTCGCTATGGTTATATTTATCCAATCAAAGAAAGATCTGAAGCGTTGGATAAATTTAAAATATTTAAAGCTGAAGTTGAGAATCAGCATGATAAAAGAATAAAGATAGTAAGGTCCGAC
This sequence comes from Triticum monococcum, assembly GCA_034509565.1. Classification (NCBI taxonomy): domain Eukaryota; kingdom Viridiplantae; phylum Streptophyta; class Magnoliopsida; order Poales; family Poaceae; genus Triticum; species Triticum monococcum. The sequence goes on from CM067843.1 coordinate 487,441,997, forward strand.
CGTGGGGGAGAGTACTACGGTCGACACACTCCATATGGCCAAGTCCCTGGACCTTTTGCAAAGTTCTTACAGGAGACTGGCATAGTTGCCCAGTATTCAATGCCGGGTGAACCTCAGCAAAATGGAGTAGCTGAAAGGCGCAACTGTACACTTATGGATATGGTGCGCAGCATGATGAGTTATTCCAACTTGCCATTGGGATTATGGATGGAGGCGCTTAAAACCGCCATTCACATTCTCAATAGAGTACCAAGCAAGTCGGTGCCCAAAACACCGTACGAGCTATGGACAGGAAGGGTACCCTCCCTACAACATTTCAGGGTGTGGGGGTGCCCTACTGAGGCCAAAATGTTTAATCCAAACATTGCAAAGTTAGATCCCAAAACAGTAAGTTGCCACTTCATTGGCTATCCAGACAGATCAAAAGGTTTTCGTTTCTACTGCCCAGACAGATATACAAAGTTTGTAGAAACGAGACATGCAGTCTTCTTTGAGGACGAAATGATGAGGGGGAGCTTGGTAGCTCGGAAAATTGATCTTGAGGAGAAGAGGGTGCATGCACCTAATCCGATGATTCAGGAGCCATTTTTCTCACTACCAGTTGCAACTCCACCCATGACAACCTTGGGGGTAGACCCGGAACCTGTCCGTTAGGAGCCGACTGAACCCATTGTTGAGCATGAAAGGGAGGTGCAACAACAAATTTTAGAAGAAGTGCCAGAAGTTGAGGCACAGAACGTGCCAGAAACTGAGGCCCTAAGAAGGTCTACAAGACCAAGAAAGTCAGCTATTTCTACTGACTTTAAAGTTTATAACACAGAAACGGTTCATATGAAAAAAGATCCCACCTCATATGAAGAAGCCATGAGAAGCCCTCATTCATCGATGTGGATGAAGGCAATGGAAGGCGAGATGAAATCGATGAGTTCCAAAGATGTTTGGGACTTAGAGGAAATTCCTAAAGGAGCCAAAACAGTAGGCTGTAAATGGGTCTACAAAATTAAGTATGACTCTAAAGGGAATATAGAAAAGTATAAAGCACGACTCGTGGCAAAAGGATTTACACAAAGAGAAGGGATAGATTACAATGAGACATTTTCTCCAGTCTCATGTAAGGATTCCTTCAGAATCATAATGGCATTAGTTGCTCATTTTGATTTAGAATTACATCAAATGGATGTTAAGACGGCATTTCTGAATGGTGATTTAAAAGAAAATGTCTACATGAAACAGCCTAAGGGTTTTATCATGGAAGGCAAGGAAAATATGGGATGCCGCCTGAAGAAATCCATTTATGGATTAAGACAAGCCTCTCGGCAGTGGTATCTAAAGTTTAATCAAACGATTAAAAGTTTTGGATTTAAAGAAAATATTGAGGATAATTGCATTTATGCAAAGTTTAAAAATGGGAAATATATTTTCCTAATCTTGTATGTGGATGATATCCTGCTTGCTAGTAGTGATGTTAGTCTACTACAAGAAACAAAGAAATACTTATCCTCAAATTTTGACATAACAGATCTTGGTGAAGCATCATATGTTTTGGGCATAGAAATTCACCGAGATAGGAACAGTGGAGTCTTAGGACTATCACAGAAAGCATATTTAGAAAAGGTTCTTAAAAAGTATAACATGCATGCGAGTAAAGCCACACCTGCTCTTATAGTGAAGGGCGATAGTTTTGGGAAATTCCAATGTCCCAAGAACCAGTACGAGATCGATCAAATGAAAGCAGTACCATATGCTTCGGCAGTTGGCAGCTTACAGTATGCGCAAGTGTGCACTCGCCCTGACTTAGCTTTTATCACCGGGGTACTCGGTAGATATCAAGAGAATCCAGGCATGGAGCACTGGAAGATGGTAAAGAAAGCATTGCGTTATGCGCAAGGCACGAAGGACTACATGCTAATATACAGGAGAAGTGAATCCCTAGAGATAAAAGGGTATTCAGACGCAGATTTTGCGGGGGACAGAGATGATAGAAAATCCACGTCAGGATACGTCTTCACTCTCGCTGGGGGAGCTATTTCGTGGAAAAGCTCCAAACAGTCAATAGTTGCATCATCCACGATGTATGCAGAATTCATAGCATGCTTCGAAGCCACGGAGCAGGCGATATGGCTAAAGAAATTTGTACCCGACTTGAAAGTGGTAGATTGTATTCACAAGCCACTAAAGATGTACTGCGACAAGCAACCCGCGGTATTTTACGCTCACAACAACAAGTCGAGTAATGCTGCCAAAACAATAGAGATAAGGTATTATGTTGTAAAAGATAAAATCCAGGATCAAACTATAAGTCTCGAGCATATAAGAACAAAGGATATGCTTGCGGATCCGCTAACGAAAGGCTTACCACCCAATGTGTTCAAGGAACACATAGCCGGCATGGGTTTAAGGGAAAGCCTTATGATTCCTGGATAGGCCCAAAAGGAACAGAATTTGCTTCTGATCATAACGTATGTTGTAGCTGTGTGATTCTAACGGCAATTAAGCTGTGACGATGAAACATGCTCTATGTACCAATATGTGATGAAACAAATAAACTAGAAAGTATAAGGTTAAAAGTAAAAGTTGAGATCAAGGAGGAGAATGTTAGGTTGATCTCTCCACCGAGTGGGCTCAACGGCCCATCGGGCCCTGATCTATTCGCGCCCTGATCGGGGGCGCCCAACCGTTCTATGGTTGATGGGCCCCTGTGACCTGCGATATATAAAGAGGTGGGGGCCGGGGCGCACGGTACGAGGTTCACCGCGCCGCCAGACTCCCCACCGAAATCCCCTTCCGATCTAGCGCAATCGCAGTGCTCACGGGAAGCACCACTGCCACCTCTCCGTCTCGATCTCTCTGCTACCACCGGCCTCTATTTCATCATGGCCGGCTCTGGATCGAGCTCATCCGCACCCAAGGAAGGTAGGTTACCGGAAGGATCTAGCCTACACGATCCAAAGAGATCTATCAGACACTAGTCTAAGTTATTCCCCACTATGACCAGCCTTATGTCACGTCTCGATGTGCTTTAGCAAAAACAGTTAAAAAATGCGCTAACATAGTCGCCTTGGAAGTCGTATGTGCGTGAAAAAACACCACGAGGACGTGCTCAATTGGTGGCCCTGCAAAGACTTTGATTGGGGGTCACTTTTGACGCCCTCGGTTTGGGGCGGTCGATTGAAGTTTCGAAGAAACCACTCACTAGGTTAAGGGGTCGCATCCCTGGTCTCCACGTGGAACCTACTAATCTCCTTTGTGAAGTTGCAAACACCAATCACACACAGCGAATGGTCAATCATCAATCCCCGTTGCAACCGACCTTGCATTTTTTTTACGGCTCCAGTTAAAGGCTCTCCTCAGTTGCTCCACAGAACCAACTCAAGCACCTGATTAGAAGATCGAGACCTTAAGCAAACTCCCACTGCTACAGCGTTAGTTGGAGCCGGCCATGGCCATGACATCCCCCAACAGCAGAGCGCTGGAACGGTACAAGAGCGCCGTCACGACGGCAACTTCCGTGCTGGGCGCGGCCATGCTGCTGCGCCGGGTGCTCGCCGACGTCCTCCCAGGCACGGCCCTCGGCGCGCTGCTCCTCCTGCCGCCAGCCTCCGCCCGGCGCCACGCCGTGCTCATCGAGGAGTTCGACGGCGCCCTGCACAACCGCGTCTTCTTGGCGGCCAAGGCGTACGTTTCCACGCTCCTCGCCGCGGCACCGTCCGTGCCGCTGATGAAGGCCAGCCTGCCGCGCGGGGCCGGTGCGGAGCACGTCCTGCTCGCCCTGCGCCCCGGCACGGCGGTCGTCGACGTGTTCGACGGGGCAAAGGTCACGTGGCGCCTAAGCAGGAAGCACGATGGGGGCGCCGGCAGGCGGCGGACCACGGAGGACGCGCGCGAGGTGTTCAAGCTCAGCTTCGACGCGGAGCACAAGGACATGGTGCTCGGCTCCTACCTGCCGGCCGTCATGGCCCGCGTGGAGGCCATGTCCCAGGAGCAGAGGCAGACCAAGCTGTACAGCAACGAGTGGGGCAAGTGGCGGACCGTGAGGCTCCGCAACGCCTCGACGTTCGCGACGGTGGCCATGGACGACGCGCTGCGGCAGGCCGTGGTAGACGACCTGGACAGGTTCTTGACCCGGAAGGAGTACTACCGGCAGACGGGGAGGGCGTGGAAGAGGGGCTACCTGATCCACGGCCCGCCCGGCACCGGCAAGTCCAGCTTGGTCGCCGCGATCTCCAACCACCTCCATTTCGACGTGTATGATCTCGACGTCGGCAGCGTCAGGTCCAACACCGAGCTGAGGAAACTGCTGATTCGGATGAAGAACAGGTCCCTATTGTTGGTCGAAGATGTCGATTGCGCCCTGGCGACGGCGCCACGGAGGGAAGCGACGGGAAGCTCCGACGGGGGCAACCCTGTTTCCAAGAATCACAAGGTTAGTTTTAGTAGTACTAATCCAACTCATGTTGCAAGTTGCAATGGACGACGAACAAACTGCTTTAGTCCTTTAGACTATTCTTACCTGACCAGTACTATTTTCATTTTCTAGAAACGATTCTTGCCAGTAGTACTCTGTACTCCAGCATCAAAACAATCAAACAATGCTCTGGGTGACTGTATCGCACCCTCACCAAACACGAAAACGACAGCACTGATTTAGTTTGCTTCAAGTACCAGCAAGTCACTGATCTGGGTCACTGTATAGGCAACAACTCTATAGTCGTTGCCGTGCTACTCTTGTTTGTCCAACAAGAGCAGTTGCCACTTCATTTCCTGTGGTTTCCAAATCGGTTGTCACCTACTCCTACCAACTAAGCTGTGCGTTGCCTTGACAGGTCACTCTGTCCGGGCTGCTCAACATGGTGGACGGCCTTTGGTCCAGCAGCGGCCATGAGCGGATCCTCATCTTCACCACCAACCACAAGGACAGGCTAGACCCGGCGCTGCTCCGGCCTGGCCGGATGGACATGCACGTCCACATGGGGTACTGCGGCTTCGTCGCCTTCAGGGAGCTTGCGGCCAACTACCACGGCATCCAAGACCACCCGCTCTACCCCGAGGTCGAGGCGCTGCTGCGGGAGGTGGAGGTGGCACCGGCGGAGGTCGCCGAGAGGCTGCTTATGACCGACGATGTCGATGCCGCTATCGAGATGGCCGCGAAGCTGCTGAGAGGCAGGAAGGCCGGGACCGGGGAAGATGGCGGGTACATCAAGCAGAAACTGCACGTAGGGCCTAGGCGCCCGCGTCGGCCCCCGGCTGCAGGACGGGCGGTGCTTGACGACGGAATTGGTGATTCCTCACGACGAGGCCAGGGGCGTGGATCAGGGACAGGGCGACGTGGCCGAGGTGAGGTGCGCGGACGAGGACGGCGGTAGACAATCGTACTCCCTCTGTTCAAGTGCACAGGGGTCTAAATAAAACTTCAGTATCCAAATATATATAGTAAATCATTATGCATGAAAGAAACTTATCATTCTTCGCGACCATTAATTTGAGCAGAATTTATTGTAGTTTTATTAAAATGTTCATGGCCGGTTCAATCTCTCGAAGGTGCTCATAAAGATAGGGTGTGCGTGTGTACATTCATAGAGATGAGTGTATGAGTGTATATATGAGCGCTTGCGTCTGTACTGTGTTAAAAAAAGTGATATGTGAAACCTCCCCTCATAAATAAAAAGAAGGTACGCGGAACCATAAAAATCGTCTAGGCCGTACCCCTTCGGTCTTGCGACCCAAGGCATACACCTAGGGTTTTCACTGCCTCTCGCGGGAACACTGCTAGTCCGCCTCACTCCTATGGTCCTAGGACCATGGAAACACATGGAAACACGGCGGATCTCGGTCCTTATCAGCGGAAGGGCTATGTTTTTAGGTGTTTTTTTTAATCTTGTTAGAGTTTGTGTCATGCTCTAGAAGACGAGGCAGCGACCATTTTCTAAAGATGGAATAAAGTTCTCCCCGCCTAGCCCCCGTCCTAGTGGAGTTTCTAGCCTTGTCGAAGGGCGTGTGCAGGTGTGTCTTCGGTGGATCTTGTGGGATCCGGTCGACGTTTGTGTTCGGTGGATCTGCTTGGATCTGGTCTTCGTTCATCGGCATATGTGTGTTTGCAGGTTGGTCCTTCTCATCTACGCTTCTCTTCATCGGCGACAGTTGTTGTTCTGGTGCACTGGTCCTATAAGGCCTTAGCACGATGACTTTCCCACTGTCTATTACAACAATGCTTGCTCGGCTTCAATCAATGAGGAGCGATGACGGCGAGGCGCCTTCAGACTTACTACAGTGCTTGTAGCCGTCACTAGGTGTTCTACAAACCTGAATGCAAATTTTACTTTTGGTACTCTTTATACTACCTTGACAGCTGGTGAATAGATCAAAAACTTTCTTGCCAAAATCAGGAGGTACCTGGAACCACGTTTTACGAAGTTTATTTCTGCAACCTTCCCTAGTTAAGACATGTGCGAATTTATTCGCCGACCGCCACACCCAGTCAACCCTATAATCCTACAAGGATCTCATTTTTTTTTGAACAAGACAAAGGCGCTCAAGGTGCTCAAATTTCTGTCAGCTACAGTTTACATTTGTAATGACATATCCCCTATCACTAACATCTGCAATAACCTGAATCAGGGGACAATGCCACTTTTGATGTACTTCATTACAACATCTAATCCTAGAACTCAATTCAGTACACAAATCTTGAGATTTAGCTATGGTAGCTGCATTATGAGCCTCACAGTTTTGAGTTTTAGGTACATGGAATACCTGGACTTGCTTGGTAGCAATGGTGCTACAAAAATCTGCAAGAGTACTTCTAATCCGCCAGTGTCCTGGTTGAAACATAGGAGATCTTGCTGCTGCCGCTTTAGCTAGAATACGGTTGTCTGTTAGTATGACTGCTTCCTTAATGTTCAACCTATTTATAATGATTGCCGCTAGATTTATTCCCTGAGCTTCTGCTTGGATTGCTGGTTGTGTTGGTGCAACAGTTGCTGAAATTGTAGCTTTCATTGTTTGATCTCCATGTTGTACCTGCATAAAGACTCCAATACCTGTTCTATTACTCCTTGTTTCAACTCCATGACATTGCTCCTTCCAGGTTGCATCTGTGAATATTTTGACTGGACTTGAAAGGCTGAATGCATCAATTGTATTTCCTTGTACAAATTTGTCTTCAACTTGAGAGTTACTGTTGTGACTTTGTATGGTTAATTGTCCCGCTCATTTATATCTGATTCCAATGCCAAGCTACTTGAGATAGCCTGAGCTGAAAAAATATATCTGAGAAGGCAAAACATCTTTTCTTTGAAAAAGTTTATCATTCCTGGACTTCCATAGACACCACATGAATGTAAGAATATTGGTTAAGGTGGCATTAGGGTGGTCTGAGTTGGCTAGACTTAAAATTATGGCGGTTATTGACTTAGAGTTTTGAATTAACAAATCAGTTCTAATGAACCAAGGTCTAGCAAACCATGCTGCTCTAGCAAAGGGGCATTCAAATAAGATATACAACTCATCTTCTTCCATACCACATCTAGCACAGAGGGTAATGATGTGTTTAGAATAATTACCTGCTCTTTTACCTGTAAGCAGAGCTCTTCTAATCATCCTCCAAGCAAATGTTTGAATTCTTGGTGCAACATATTTTGCTTTCCAGATCTGTTTGAGCAATTCTTTGGTGTTGTTAGGTAGATGTTTAGGTCGTGGTTCACCCTCCTCCTGTATTACTTGTAGACACCGTTTATATGCACTTTTGGTAGTGAATTTCCCTGTCGGTGTTAGCTTCCAGCACAATGGATCTCTATCTTCCACTTGTATAATTGGAACTTGTTTTATAGCATCAGCTGTATCATGATCAAACAGAGTGTCAACGAGATCATTATTCCACTCTTTATGATTAGGAAGCCAAAGGTCCTTGACCAAAGAAGGGTAGATGAAATCATTGTTTTGAATAACAAGATGGTCATAAATATGTTCCCAAGAATGGAACCAAGGAGAGCTCCAAAGAGAGATATTGCCTTTCGTGATCTGGAAAAATGAATTCTTGATTAGCATAGTTTTGACTTTTAGAATTGAGGCCCAAAAGGCAGATTTGGGAATTGCTGGATTAGCTCTCCAAAATGATGAATCATGAAAATATTTTGATTGCAAGACTTTAGAAAGATGACTATTGGGATTTTCTGGTATTCTCTAGGTTGCTGCAAGGATCAGACTTATGTTGGTAGTTTGCATATTCTTTATGCCCAGACCTCCTTCATTCTTGGGAGAACAAATATCTTTCCAAGCTCCAAGGCAGAGGGTTCTCTCATTGGTTTCCTCTCTAACACCTGTCCACCAGAAGTTTCTAATGATAGCAGTGAGTTTGGCTAAGAATTTCTTGGGAAAGAGAATGTTTGACATGTAATAGATTGGAAATGAGGCAAATACAGAGTTTATAAGAGTGAGTCTGCCTGCATGAGAGAGTTTGAAGGCTTTATAGGCAGGAAGTTTTGCTTTGAATTTATCAATAATAAAGTTATAGGCAGAGGATCTGTCTTTCGCTGGAAGGATGAGAGGATGACCAAGATGCATGAAGTTTTTATCAATGGGAGGAACATGGAAGATGTTCTTAATGGCATGCTGGATGTTGGGGTCAACGTCTTTACTAAAAGGGATTTCGGATTTGTTCCAATTTGGAGTTTGGCCGGATCTAACACAAAATGATTGGATCAGTTGATTCATGACATTAGCCTCGTGAATATTAGCATGGCCACAAACAAGTAGATCATCTGTAAACATTAGGCAATGTATAGGGGGGAAATTTGGTCCGAGAGATATACCAGTCAAGTAGTTGGATGCCATTGCTTCCTGTAAGGAGACATACAATTCATTTATTGCAAGGACAAAGATATATGAAGAGAAGGGGCAACCTTGCCTTATGCCTCTGCCACTTTTGAATCTAGCATATGATTGGCCATTAATTATAATAGAAAACACAGGGGTAGTGATGCAGGCATCAATAAGATTGATGAAATGACCATGCAACCCTTTACGAATTAAAGCATTGATGATGAAGTTCCATTCTAAGAGATCAAAAGCTTTAGCAAGATCAATTTTGAGCATGAAAGCAGGAGTATTCCAGGACTTGAGAGCAAAGGAGTGAGTGATTTCTTGAGCTATGATAATATTATTGCTAATTCTCCTCCCCTCAATAAAAGCTTGTTGAGAAGGATGTATATAGTCTGGTAGGTGAGGCTTAAGCCTATTAGCTAAAGACTTTGCAATGATTTTGTAAACAACATTACAAAGACTAATAGGTCTAAAGTCTGTAGGGATATTACAAACAAGCTTTTTGGGGATCAAGGCAATATTTGTATCATTGATATGTTTAGGCATCACTCCAGAAAGATAGAATTGTCTTACTAGATTAGTGATGGCATCTCCTATCCAGTCCCAAGCTGTGAGATAAAATGCCACATTCAGTCCATCTGGGCTAGGTGATGCATCTGCTCTCATTTCCTTCAATATGCTCCAAATTTCTTGTTTATCTGGTATGGTGCTTGTGAAGTCGCCTTGATCAGCCCTTGGTATAGTCTCCAAGTACGGCCTCCTATGATCTGCATTGTTAGTCCCAAAAAGATCTTTGAAGTAATCAACAAAGGTTTGAGCAATTTTTTCAGGGTTGAAGTGAGTAATATTATTGTTATCCTTGATTGAGACTATTTGATTCTTCCTTCTCCGTTTGAGGACAGAATTGTGAAAGAAACTTGTGTTTCTATCCCCCTTTTGTCGCCCAATGTTTTTAGCTCGCTGGCTGTAAAAAAGAGTGAGCTTGGTTAGATTTTCTTCAAATTTGCCAACCAAAGAAGCTTCTAAATTTTGGTCTTGCTCATGTATGGGCTTCATTTGGATGTTTTTGATTTGCTCTTCCAAAGAATTGAGCTCCTGATGAATAGGTTTTTTCTTTTTACACCATTTTTTGAGAGACCCTGCAAGGTGATTAGTTCTAGCATAGAAAGGACGATGAGCAGTGCTACTCCAAGAAGCTTTAGTATAAGCATGAAAATTATTTTCCATAAGCCACCAATTTTCAAATTTGAAACTTTGTAAAGGCTTTTTAAATTTACCATCCGTGGATATGAGAAGGGAGCATGATCGCTAATAGTGATAGGTAGATTGTAAACATTAGTAATCGGATACAAGGCACACCATTCAGCATTGACCAAGCATCTATCAAGGCGCTCAAAAATAGGCATAGAAGTATAGCGTTTGTTAGTCCAAGTGTAAGCAGGGCCACTATATCCCAAATCAAAGAAATCACAATTTTTAACAATGTTACGGAAAGCACTGATACGATTAGTATTAACATGATGGGAGCTTTTGTCCATATCATACAACAAGTCATTCATGTTTCCCATACAAACTATTGGCTTGTTGACATTATCATACACAAAAGAAGCCACAAGATCCCAAATTTGACTAATCTGCTTATGGTAAGGATCCCCATAAACACAAACCAACGCAAATTCCTCTCTGGAAGCTACATTGACTACTGAACCAAGGATAACATGGAAGTTAGAGATATGTACATTCACTTGAAGATCTGCACTCCACATCAGCCACAGCCCCCCTTATCATCGGTTGGAAGGTACTACAATACTATCATTCATGTCAAATTGTTGGTTTAGAATAGCAGCATTGTACTTAGATGATTTGATTTCTGAAACAAAAATTACCTCGGCTTTTGTTGCGTGGATCAACCTAGCCATGTAGCACATTTTGTTACTACCAAGGCCCTGGCCCATGCCTCGACAGTTCCATGCTATCATCTTCATGGCGCCTGTGGCGCCTTAAGGGCTCGCGCCATAGCCCCATCAACGTAGTAAGTCCTTCACCACTACCACTAACGTCCCATGAGCTGATAGGTCCTTCATTTTGTCGTTGATCTTCTTAACAGTTGATTGGGAATCTGTCTTCAATGCCATCTTTTGGATATCATGTATTTTCCCCTCTCGCACCCATGCCGCTCAAGGAGCGACACTGGGGCGCCCTACCACTAGAAACCATCAGACCCACCTCCCCTCTCCTCCCCCGCCGTTGCTAACATGCATTGCGGGGCGAAGCCCGTGTGGTGACGGTGGCGGTGAGACTGCTCACAGGCGACGACTGATTCCCTGGCGTCGCAGATATGCAGGCGGGCACGGCTAGGAGTGGATCTGGTGTGACATGCAGGGTGTTTCCTTGCTCTTCACTGCACCCTCACGGTGGGGTGGCTCGTCCACCTCGTGGACTCTGTTGGAAATATGCCCTAGAGGCAATAATAAATTGGTTATTATCATATTTTATTATTCATGATAAATGTTTATTATTCATGCTAGATTGTATTGACTGGAAACTTAAATACATGTGTGAATACATAAACAATACCATGTCCCTAGCAAGCCTCTACTAAACTAGCTCATTAATCAAAGGTGGTTAAGGTTTCCTAACCATAGACTTGAGTTATCATTTGATAACAAGATCGCATCATTAGGAGAATGATGTGATGGATAGACCCAACCATAAGCTTAGCATGTGATTGTGTCACTAAATTCACTTTGCCATAGCTTTTGTAATGTCAAGTATATATCTATTCCTTAGACCACGAGATCATGCCACTCCTGGATACGGGAGGTATGCTTTATGTTCTATCAAACACCACTTCATAACTGGGTGACCATAAATGTGCTCTATAGGTATCTCCAAAGGTATTTGTTGGGTTGCATGGGTCGAGACTGAGATTTTTCACTCCATGTGACGGAGCGATGTCTTTGGGCCCTCTTGGCAATACAACATCACAAGAAGCTTGCAAGCATGTGACTAATGAGTTGAGTCACGGGATCTTGTATTACGGAATGAGTAAAGAGACTTGCCGATAACGAGATTAAACTAGGTATGGAGATACCTACGATCGAATCTCGGACAAGTAACATGTCGCCGGACAAAGGGAATTACATACAGGATTAAATGAACCCTTGACATCGTAGTTCAACCAATAAAGATCTTCGTTGTATATGTGGGAGTCAATATGGGCATCCAGGTCCTGCTATTGATTATTGACCGGAGAGGAGTCTCGGTCATGTCTGCATGTTCTCGAACCCGTAGGGTCACACACTTGACATTCGGTAATGCTAGGGTAGTATTGAGATATGCACATGGTGAACTACGGAAGTAGTTTGGAGCCCCGAATGGGAAATGGGACGTCACGAGGAGCTCTGGAATGGTCCGAAGGTAAAAATTTATATATGGGAAGTCATATTCAAGGTTCCAGAAAATGTTCGGGTCTTTTCAGTATTGTACCAGGAAGGTTATAGAAGGTTTTGGAGTGGTACCCACCTGCATGGGGGGCACATATGGACATGGGTAGTGGGGCCAGGCCCCATAACCCATGGTCTAGATGCACCAAATCCCCCTAAAAGTAATATTATAATATCCCTAAGGGATAAGATCAAGATCCCTAAGAAAGGGGATAACGATCGGCGGGGAAGGAAAGGAGGGATTTCCTTCCTCCCCCCTTGGCCAACGACCCTAGGGGTTTGGAGAGCAAGCCACGAGCCCCTAGACGCCTATATAAAGGTGGGAGGCGTTGGGGGCAGACACCCTTCCACCCTTGCCCGTCTTCCTCTCGTTACACCTCCTCCACCTCGCACAAACACTTGGCGAAGCCCTGCTGCAGTTCCACTGCTGCCACAACACGCCGTCATGTTGGTTCAAATATCATCTACCTCCTCTCCGTTGCTTACTAGATCAAGAAGGAGAGAACGTCACTAAGCCGCACATGTGCTAAACTCGGAGGTGTCGTTTCCATTCAGCACTAGATCAGTTGGATCGTGATTGGATCGCGAAGAGTACGACTACATCAACCGCGTCTTATACGCTTCAATTTCGGTCGACAAGGGTATGTAGACACACTCTCCTCTCATTGTTATGCATCTCCTAGATTAGATATTGGGTGTTTCATAGGAATTTTTTTGATTTTCATTCAACGTTCCCCATCAGTGCATCATGAGATGTATTTGCACGAGTAGAACACAAAGAAGTTGTGGGCATTCATGTCCAAATTGCTTACTTCCTTTGTTACTTTGTATTCAGCGGTATTGTGGGATGAACCGGCTCGGACCGACCTTACTTGTCCTTGCACAAGAGACCGATTTCACTGACTAACATGCAACTTGTCTTGCATAAAAGTGGCTCTGTGGGTGTCTCTCCCACCTTAGTTGAATCTGATTTGACAACGATGGTCCTTGTAGAAGGTTAAAAGGCAACTTGTATATCATGGTGTGGTTTTGCGTAGATAAGAAGGGTTCTTATAGTTTGCCCTAGCAGCCACATAAAAATTGCAACAATAATTAGAGGACGTCTAACTTTTTTTCGTAGGGCATGTTGTGATGTGGTATGGCCAAAACGTGATGTGATATATGTTGATGTATGAGATGATCATGTTTCATAATAGGTTCATGACTTGCATGTCGATGAGTACAGCAACTGACAGGAGCCATAGGATTGTTTTTAATTTATTGTATTACCTGCGTGTCAATCATTAAACGCTATGTAATTGCTTTACTTTACCGTTATGAGTTAGCAATAGTCGTAGCATTAATAGTTGGTAGAGACAACCATGTGACGAAACGATGATGGAGATCATGGTGTCGGTGTCATGCCGGTGACGAGGGAGATCATGCTAATGCTTTGGAGATGGAGATCAAAAGCACAAAGATGATAGTGACCACATCATGTCATATATTGATTGCATGTAATGTTTATCTTTTATTCATCTTATTTTGCTTAGGACAACGGTAGCATTATAAGATGATCCCTCCACTTAATTCAAGATAAAATGTGTTCTTTCTAAGTATGCACCATTGCGGTAATTCTAGGGTAGTATTGAGATATGCACATGGTGAACTACGGAAGTAGTTTGGAATCCCGAATGGGAAATGGGACATCACGAGGAGCTCTGCAATGGTCTGAAGGTAAAAATTTATATATGAGAAGTCATATTCAAGGTTCCAGAAAATGTTCGGGTCTTTTCAGTATTGTACCTAGAAGGTTATAGAAGGTTTCGGAGTGGGACCCACCTGCATGGGGGCACATATGGACATGGGTAGTGGGGCCAGGCCCCACAACCCATGGTCTAGATGCACCAAATCCCCCTAAAAGGAATATGATAATATCCCTAAGGGATAAGATCAAGATCCCTAAAAAAGGGGATAACGATCGATGGGGAAGGAAAGGAGGGATTTCCTTCCTCCCCCCTTGGCCAACGACCCTAGGGGTTTGGATAGCAAGCCACGAGCCCCTACACGCCTATATAAAGGTGGGAGGCGTTGGAGCAGAGACACCCTTCCACCCTTGCCCGTCTTCCTCTCGTTACACCTCCTCCACCTCGCACAAACACTCGTCGAAGCCCTGCTGCAGTTCCGCTGCTGCCACAACACACCGTCATGTTGGTTCAAATATCGTCTACCTCCTCTCTATTGCGTACTAAATCAAGAAGGAGAGAACATCACTGAGCCGCACATGTGCTAAACTCGGAGGTGTCGTTTCCATTCAGCACTAGATCAGTTGGATCGTGAGTGGATCGCGAAGAGTACGACTACATCAACCGCGTTTTATATGCTTCAATTTCGGTCTACAAGGGTATGTAGACACACTCTCCTCTCATTGTTATGCATCTCCTAGATTAGATCTTGGGTGTTTCATAGGAATTTTTTGATTTTCATTCAATGTTCCCCATCAGTGCATCATGAGATGTATTTGCACGAGTAGAACACAAAGAAGTTGTGGGCGTTGATGTCCAAATTGCTTACTTCCTTTGTTATTTTGTATTCAGCGGTACTATGGGATGAAGCGGCTTAGACCAACCTTACTTGTCCTTGAACAAGAGACCGATTCCACTGACTAACATGCAACTTGTCTTGCATAAAAGTGGCTTTGCGGGTGTCTCTCCCACCTTAGTTGAATCTGATTTGACAACGGCGGTCCTTGTAGAAGGTTAAAAGGCAACTTGTATATCATGTTGTGGTTTTGCGTAGATAAGAAGGGTTCTTATAGTTTGCCCTAGCAGCCACGTAAAAATTGCAACAACGTGGATTGACAAAGGTATGTTGTGATGTGGTATGGTGTGCTGTGATGTGGTATGGCCAAAACGTGATGTGATATATGTTGATGTATGATATGATCATGTTTCGTAATAGGTTCACGACTTGCATGTCGATGAGTACAGCAACCGACAGGAGCCATAGGATTGTTTTTAATTTATTGTGTGACCTACGTGTCAATCATTAAACGCTATGTAATTGCTTTACTTTATCGTTATGTGAAAGCACAAGTGCTCCCTGGGTGGTTTTGGTAATTAATGTCAACATATCTCTTGTTGGACTAACACTTTTACCTAGTATGTTTCAAATAAGTTCAACAATGGAGTGGCATGGACTAGAGGATGTGGAACCCCTTCAAGATGCTAAGGACAAAGGATTGGCTCAAGCTTTAAGATCAAGACTCTACATTTTCTATTTTAGTGATCCAAGATCACATTGAGTCTATAGGAAAAGCCAATACTATCAAGAGGGGATGAGGTGTTGCTTAATGGCTTGCTTGCTCAAAGTGCTTAGTGATATGCTCCAAAACCCTCAACTACCTTCCCACATCCACATATGACCTAAACCAAAAGTCAAACTCGGCCCCACCAATTCTTTCTATCCGGAGCCACCGAGTTCAGTTAACATAGCCACTGCCAGAAACCCTAATCAGTTCGGTCTCACCAATGGGATCTCGGTCTCACCGAGATGGGCTTGCAAACTCTCTGTTACCTGTTGCAATATTTTCGGTCCCACCGAGATATGAAATCGGCCCCATCGAGTTTGCTTGGCCAACTCTCTGTTTCGCTTATTACCCAAATCGGTCCCACCGAGTTTGAGTAATCGGTCAAACCGAGTTTTGGTTTTACCCTAACCCTAGCACATCGGTTCCACCGAGTTGAACTAGTCGGTCCCACCAAAAACCCTAACGGTCACTAGGTTTACTAAATCGGTCCGACCGGGTTTTTCCCTTCGGTCTCACCGAGATTGGTAAATTGAGTGTAATGGTTAGATTTTGTGTGGAGGCTATATATACCCCTCCACCCACTCTTCATTCTGTGAGAGAGCCATCAGAACATACCTACACTTGCAATACACATTTTCTGAGAGAGAACCACCTACACTTGTGTTGAGGTCAAGATATTCCATTCCAACCATATGAATCTTGATCTCTATCCTTCCCAAGTTGCTTTCCACTCAAATCTTCTTTCCACCAAATCCAAATCCTGTGAGAGAGAGTTGAGTGTTGGGGAGACTATCATTTGAAGCACAAGAGCAAGGAGTTCATCATCAACACACCATTTGTTACTTATTGGAGAGTGGTGTCTCCTAGATTGGCTAGGTGTCACTTGGGAGCCTCCAACAAGATTGTGGAGTTGAACCAAGGAGTTTGTAAGGGCAAGGAGATCGCCTACTTCGTGAAGATCTACCGCTAGTGAGGCAAGTCCTTCATGGGCGACGGCCGTGATGGAATAGACAAGGTTGATTCTTCGTGGACCCTTCGTGGGTGGAGCCCTCTGTGGACTCGCTCAACCGTTACCCTCCGTGGGTTGAAGTCTCCATCAACGTGGATGTACGATAGCACCACCTATCGGAACCACGACAAAAACCTATGTGTCTCCAATTGTGTTTGAATACTCCAAACCCTTCTCCTTACATTCTTGCAAGTTGCATGCTTTACTTCTTGCTGCTCATATACTCATTGCATGCTTGCTTGATATGTATTGTGTTTGTTAAACTTGTTCTTAAACTCCACTTAAACTTAAGAATACTAAAAACTGCAACTTTTGGCACTTAGTGTCTAATCACCCCCCCCCCCTCTAGACACCTCTTCTCGATCCATTCAATTGGTATCAGAGCATTGGTCTCCATAGCCTTGGTTTAAACACCATTGGAGGAAGATGGATGTGTCTACTTTGGGGAGTCTTAGACATAGAGTGCCTATTCTTGATGGAGACTATTTTCATGAGTGGAAAAATGAAATGCTTGAGATTTTCAATGAATATCATTTGAACAAGTACATTACTAGCCCTTGTGCACCTCATGTTGATCCTTTGCACCCTACCTTAGATGAAGATATTGACATGATTCACAATCTTAGAACTGTTAATCTTATCACTAGAGGCTTGCCTGGAAACTTGATTGGATGTTTGTCGACTCTTAAGTGTGCCTACACCATATGGAAATTTCTTGAGGAACTCTTTCCTAATTACTCCTTGAAAGATCTAGATGAAATCCTCCATAAGTCTATTGCTTTGATTAAGATGAGTTCCAATGATCCCAAATTTGGTGACTGCTTATTTGAGCTTACTGATCTTACGAGTGCCAAAGGAGATGTTGGAATCATTAGCAATATCATTTCCAGAGCTATTAGAATTCATAAAGATAACTATAGAAATGATCATTTATCTAATGAATTGCCCTCTCTAGGAATTGATCAATCACAAGATGATGTTGAACATGAATACTCAGATGAGGATGATGAGGATGATGATGATAGTGACTATGATCTCGATGATGCGATGAGACACTTTGGTCTTATGGAAAATCTTCGCGGCTACATGGCTGGAGGAAAGGAATGGGTCCTTGATAGTGGATGTACTGATCATATGACCGAAGATAAAGACATGTTCCGTGAGCTTGCTGAAAATGACGGCCCTCGAAAGTATGTCACTTTTGGTGACAAATCAAAGGGTAAGGTGGTTGGCCTTGGTAAGGTGGCCATCTCACATGATAGCTCCATACAAAATGTCATGCTCGTTGAATCTCTTGGCTACAACTTACTTTCAGTATCTAGACTTGCTGATTTTGGTTTCAATGTCCTATTTATTGAAGTAGGCTGCCAAGTGTTTCATAGAGATAATCATAAAATGGTCTTTACCGGTATACGTAGAGGAGATCTTTACATTGTTGATTTCACTAAAAAGGCTCAACCTAAAACTTGCTTAATTGCCAAATCTTCTAAAGGCTGGTTGTGGCATAGAAGACTAGGTCATGTTGGTATGCGAAATCTTGATAAGCTTATTAAAGGTGATCATATCCTTGGAATAAAAGATGTCATATTTGACAAGGATAGACTTTGTAGTGCTTGTCAAGCAGGGAAACAAGTTGGAGGAAGACACCGCGCGAAGAACATCATGACCACAAGAAGACCACTCGAGCTACTTCACATGGATCTCTTTGGTCCAAATGCCTACAAGTGTCTTGGTGGTAACTCATTTGGTCTAGTCATAGTTGATGATTTTTCAAGATTTACGTGGGCGTTCTTTCTTGATGACAAATCACAGGTCCAAAAGATCTTCAAAAACTTTGCTAGGAAGGCCCAAAATCAGTTTGACGTGAAGATCAAGAAGGTTCAGAGTGACAACGGAACGGAGTTCAAGAACGCAAATGTGGACACCTTTCTTGACGAAGAAGGGATTTCACACGAGTTCTCGGCTACATACACACCTCAACAAAATGGAGTTGTTGAAAGGAAGAACCGGACTCTTATCGAGATGGCAAGAACGATGCTTGATGAGTACAAAACGCCAAAGCACTTTTGGGCAGAAGCGGTTGAGACAGCTTGTCATGCAATAAATCGCTTCTATCTTCACAAGCTACTCGGCAAGACGGCATGCGAGCTCCTCACCGGTAACAAACCCCAAGTTGGATACTTTCGAGTATTCGGCTCAAAGTGCTACATTCTTGATAAGCATCGTCGTTCTAAATTTGCTCCTAAATCTCATGAAGGTTTCCTACTTGGTTATGGCTCAAACTCTCACACTTACCGTGCCTACAACAATTTCACCCGAAAGGTTGAAGAGACGGTAGATGTGAAGTTTGATGAATCTAACGGCTCGCAAGTAGAGCAATTGCCAATTGATGTAGGAGACAAAGACCCTTCGGAAGCAATTCAAGACTTGTCCATTGGCAAGATTCGTCCAACGGAAGTGAAGGAGAGTACCTCGTCCGTCCAAGTGGAAGCTTCTACCTTACGACAAGGTGAACCAAGAGTTGATACGGAAGCATCCACAAGTGGGACGCGCCAAGATAAAGAAAACAAGGGAGCACACCAAGATGAACATCAACAACCTCCTTCTCCACCACGACAAGAGAACGACAACGTCAACAATGAAGAAGGCCAAGAAGAAGAACAAGATGAAGAGGATGTTCCACACCGACCCAAGCAAAAGCTTTCACGAGTTCGAGCAAGAATTGCTAAGGATCATCCCGTCGAGCAAATCTACAATGATATCCAAATCGGGAGAATCACTCGCTCTAAAACTCGTTTAGCTAACTTGTGTGAACATTACTCATTCATCTCTAGCATTGAACCTATGAAGGTTGAAGAAGCATTGGAGGATCCGGATTGGATAAACGCTATGCATGAAGAGCTACACAACTTTGAGAGAAATCAAGTGTGGACATTAGTCGAGAAACCCGACAACAACCACAACATCATTGGTACCAAATGGGTGTTTCGCAACAAGCAAGATGAAGATGGACAAGTGGTTCGCAACAAAGCACGTCTCGTCGCCCAAGGCTACACACAAGTTGAAGGTATGGACTATGGTGAGACATATGCTCCCGTTGCTAGACTTGAGTCCATTTGCATCTTACTTGCTTATGCTAATCACCATAATATCACCTTGTACCAAATGGACATTAAGAGTGCTTTTCTAAATGGCAAAATCGAAGAGGAAGTTTATGTTAAGCAACCTCCCGGCTTTGTCAATCCTAAGAAACCTAATCATGTTTACAAACTTCACAAAGCCCTTTATGGTCTTAAACAAGCTCCTAGAGCATGGTATAAATGCTTGACCAAGTTCCTTATTGAAAAAGGCTTTGAAATTGGTAAAATTGATTCTACTCTTTTTACTAAAAGGGTTAATGGAGAACTATTTGTGTGCCAAATTTACGTTGATGATATCATATTTGGTTCAACCAACCCTCATTTTAGTGAGAAGTTTGGAAAGCTAATGTCGGAGAAGTTTGAGATGTCTATGATGAGTGAACTCAAATTCTTTCTCGGTTTGCAAATCAAGCATACTAAGGAAGGTACCTTTGTCTCTCAAACGAAGTACACCAATGACTTATTCAAGAAGTTCAATATGCAAGAATGCAAAGGTATGACTACACCCATGCCTACTAGTGGGCATCTTGATTTGACAAAAGATGGTGAACCGGTTGATCAAAAGGTTTATCGCTCTATGATTGGTTCATTGTTATATCTATGTGCCTCTCGTCCCGATATTATGCTAAGTGTGTGCATGTGTGCACGATATCAAGCTGCTCCTAAAGAATGTCATCTTAAGGCTGTGAAAAGGATAGTGAGATACCTAATCCATACACCAAATTTTGGCATTTGGTATCCTAAGAGGTCCTCTTTTGATCTTGTTGGCTACTCCGATTCGGACTATGCCGGAGACAAGGTTGATAGAAAGTCCAGTTTGGGTACTTGTCAATTCCTTAGTAGATCTCTTGTGTCTTGGTCTTCCAAGAAACAAAACTCGGTATCCTTATCCACCGTTGAAGTGGAATACATTGCCGCTGGTTCATGTTGCGCTCAATTACTTTGGATGACCCAAACTCTTAAAGATTATGGGATATATGTGAAACATGTTCCATTGCTATGTGACAATGAAAGTTCTTATTGAAGTTTGTCATCATTTCATTCGAGATCATGTTGCAAAAGGGGACATTAACCTTAAGCATGTTCGCACCGATAAGCAATTGGCGGATATATTCACTAAACCACTTGATGAGAAAGTGTTTTGCAGGTTGAGAGGTGAATTGAACATCATTGATGCTTCAAACTTGGAGTAGGAACTCCATTTGATACATGCGGGGCATGAGCCTATGACTAATCCTCGGTATTTCTCTTATGATGCTATTCATATGTCTTGGATATATTTGTACCTTGCATGTTATCTAACCCGTGTAGGTACTTGGTTGAATCTAAATATATGAGATTGCAACTCACTCACATCTTGAGCAATCTCTACATCACCAAGTCTCTACACAATGGTGGTTGAAGACAAGGAAGCACAAAACCATTCAAACATATCCTTTGGCAAATTCCATGTTGAGTCTCATGATTGTCATTTTGGATACACAAGTGCTCTTCCTTGCAAAGCTAACCCATGTAGGTAGATGAACTCAAACTCCAAGTGGTGCTCCCAACCCTTGATGAACTACATCAACCTTGAGCAACCCACACAAGTTCAACTACATGAACAAGATCAACACCACCACCCAAGGTATGTTATTCCATCTTAGAGAAGCTTTACTCCAAGTCATGAGTCAAAGCAACTCGACAAGATGTGAATACATCAAAAGGCTTAAACGAAAAATGGTAACCCCATTTTGAGCTTAAACGATGAGTATGACCTATGATCAAGTGCTCTCACTTGACTCCTAAGTCAATATACTCTAACATAGGTGACTTTGTCACCGACCATTTCTAGATGAAGTTCTCTAGTGTTCCTCCGTGCTTTTGCATTTGCATATTTGTTTCCCCTTTCAAAAAAAAACTTCATCTAGAACTTTTATTTTCTTTTCTTTCCTTTTTGTTCTACATTTTCTGCATCCAATTCATTGTAAATCTTTCAGTTAATTCCTTGCATATCCTTGTGAGATCTTACTTGTCTAGTGAGCTGAGGTGACAAGTGGTTTCACTCTGATGAACTCAGTCACACCGGTTTGTTCTCTTCGGCCCAACCGAAATCCTTCGGTGCAACCGAAGCACACAACTCAGAGTCACCGATTTCATCACAGGAAAACCAACTTGCCACTTATTCCTGATTTCTGTTTGCTCCAGCTCCACTCAATGATTCTTGTCCTCTGCCAGCATCATATTAGACATGCTGCTTTGCTCTATGACTCAAGGACCAACCCATTTGTATCACATGTCCAGAAGAGCCCTTCTTGGAAATTGATGTCAAAGGGGGAGAGAGAGATCACGTCAAAGCTTAATCCTTCCTATAGGGGGAGAAAGAGAGAGTACTCAGGGGGAGAGAGTTTCTCAACTAGGATAAAGTAATATCATCAAAGACCCCAGATGCTTGGTGTTCAAGAGGAGAGATGTCACATGTCTTTAAGAGGGGAAAGACATGTTTGGTTGCTTGCTTTAGCTCAAGCTCTGTTGTTTCTTTTTTGTTGCTCTGATTTTCTGTTCCCTATCTTCTCCCAATATCCCATGCAGATTCAGGGGGAGCAAGACATCTAAGGGAAGGAAATCTCTGATTTTATTGCATATCTTTACCTTTGGGGGCATGTCTATATCCAATGTGGTACTTAGTACTCACTCTACATGTCATCCCAGTCTTGGTTCTCTTGTGGTTTCTCTTGTTTGCTCTGGTCAGTAGGTGTATCTGTGTTATTTAACCTTGTTTGCGTAGGTTCATCCCATCCTAAGCCAACTCAAGACCACAAGGTAAGTATATGCATCACAGTCATGTGAATGAGAAGTTCTTGCTGATGTACATACTGTTTGCAAGAAGGACTCATGAGCATGAAGGTACATTTCTCACATTCACATCATTTGCTCTGATGCATATAGCCAAGATACATGTAACACATTGCTTACTCTGTCATGTTTACGCATTCACATGATCCTATATTCAATATTCACATGATTGCATACATGTAGGGGGAGCCTATGCATGTTACATGTCTTTCCAAAGATTTACTTGCTATTCTCTATATCTTTATCTAAAGCTTTGATGAATGTTGTCATCAATTACCAAAAAGGGGGAGATTGAAAGCACAAGTGCTCCCTGGGTGGTTTTGGTAATTAATGTCAACATATCTCTTGTTGGACTAACACTTTTACCTAGTATGTTTCAAATAAGTTCAACAATGGAGTGGCATGGACTAGAGGATGTGGAACCCCTTCAAGATGCTAAGGATAAAGGATTGGCTCAAGCTTCAAGATCAAGACTCTACATTTTCTATTTTAGTGATCCAAGATCACATTGAGTCTATAGGAAAAGCCAATACTATCAAGAGGGCATGAAGTGTTGCTTAATGGCTTGCTTGCTCAAAGTGCTTAGTGATATGCTCCAAAACACTCAACTACCTTCCCACATCCACATATGACCTAAACCAAAAGTCAAACTCGGCCCCACCAATTCTTTCTATCCGGAGCCACCGAGTTCAGTTAACGTAGCCACTGCCAGAAACCCTAATCAGTTCGGTCTCACCGATGGGATCTCGGTCTCACCGAGATGGGCTTGCAAACTCTCTGTTACCTGTTGCAATATTTTCGGTCCCACCGAGATATGCAATCGGCCCCACCGAGTTTGCTTGGCCAACTCTCTGTTTCGCTTATTACCCAAATCGGTCCCACCGAGTTTGAGTAATTGGTTAAACCGAGTTTTGGCTTTACCCTAACCCTAGCACATCGGTTCCACCGGGTTGAACTAGTTGATCCCACCGAAAACCCTAATGGTCACTAGGTTTACTAAATCGGTCCGACCAAGTTTTTCCCTTCGGTCTCACCGAGATTGGTAAATTGAGTGTAACGGTTAGATTTTGTGTGGAGGCTATATATACCCCTCCACCCACTCTTCATTCTGTGAGAGAGCCATCAGAACATACCTACACTTCCAATACACATTTTCTGAGAGAGAACCACCTACACTTGTGTTGAGGTCAAGATATTCCATTCCAACCATATGAATCTTGATCTCTAGCCTTCCCAAGTTGCTTTCCACTCAAATCTTCTTTCCACCAAATCCAAATCCTGTGAGAGAGAGTTGAGTGTTGGGGAGACTATCATTTGAAGCACAAGAGCAAGGAGTTCATCATCAACACACCATTTGTTACTTCTTGGAGAGTGGTGTCTCCTAGATTGGCTAGGTGTCACTTGGGAGCCTCCAACAAGATTGTGGAGTTGAACCAAGGAGTTTGTAAGGGCAAGGAGACCGCCTACTTCATGACGATCTACCGCCAGTGAGGCAAGTCCTTCGTGGGCGACGGCCGTGATGGAATAGACAAGGTTGCTTCTTCATGGACCCTTCGTGGGTGGAGCCCTCCGTGGACTCGCACAACCGTTACCCTCCATGGGTTGAAGTCTCCATCAACGTGGATGTACGATAGCACCACCTATCGGAACCACGACAAAAACCTCCGTGTCTCCAATTGCGTTTGAATACTCCAAACCCTTCTCCTTACATTCTTGCAAGTTGCATGCTTTACTTCCCGCTGCTCATATACTCATTTGCATGCTTGCTTGATATGTATTGTGTTTGTTAAACTTGTTCTTAAACTCCACTTAAACTTAAGAATATTAAAAACTGCAACTTTTGGCACTTAGTGTCTAATCACCCCCCCCTCTAGACACCTCTTCTCGATCCTTTCATTATGAGTTAGCAATAGTCGTAGCATTAATAGTTGGTGGAGACAACCATGTGATGACACGATGATGGAGATCATGGTGTCGGTGTCATGCCGGTGACGAGGGAGATCATGCTAATGCTTTGGAGATGGAGATCAAAAGCACAAAGATGATATGACCATATCATGTCACATATTGATTGCATGTGATGTTTATCTTTTATTCATCTTATTTTGCTTAGGAAAATAGTAGCATTATAAGATGATCCCTCCACTTAATTCAAGATAAAATGTGTTCTTTCTAAGTATGCACCATTGCGAAAGTTCATCGTTTCAAAGCACCTCATGATGATCGGGTGTGATAGACTCTACATTCATATACAACAGGTGTAACACAGTTTTACACATGCAGAATGCTTGGGTAAAACTTGACAAGCCTGGCATGTACAGACATGGCATCAGAACATGGGGGATGAAAAGGTCGAGCATGTGTCACATAGTAGATATGAACAACATGGAGATGTTCACCATTGATGACCACCCCATCTCACGTGATGATCGGACATGGATTAATTGATTTGGATCATGTAGCACTTGGACAACTTGAGGGATGTTGAAGTGGGAGTTCACTAGTAATTTGATTAACTGAACCAATTATTATGAACATAGTCTAAATGTCTTTGCAATTTATGTTGTAGATTAATGGCTCGCGCTGTAGCTCCCTTGAATTTTAATTCATTCCTAGAGAAGGCTAAGTTGAAAGACTCCGCGTGACGTGTGTGGCATGCGTCGTCGTCCTGGTTGGGCCTCCAAGGTGTCATGTGGTGCTCCCATCCGGCAGGTCTTGGCGGGGCGGCAAAACTTTTTCCTTCCTCCTTCGTGAGCTCGTACGGGGGCTTGTCATTGGATGTCACTGGATCTGGCTCCATGGGGGAGGCTGCCCTGGCTGGGGACTTTGCCCCCAGCGTGGTGTTGGGGAACGTAGTAATTTCAAAAAATTTCCTACGCACACGCAAGATCATGGTGATGCATAGCAACGAGGGGAGAGTGTGATCTACGTACCCTTGTAGACCGACAACGGAAGCGTTATGACAACGCGGTTGATGTAGTCGTACGTCTTCACGGCCCGACCGATCAAGCACCAAAACTACGGCACCTCCGAGTTTTAGCACACGTTCAGCTCGATGACGATCCCCGGACTCTGATCCAGCAAAGTGTCGGGGAAGAGTTCCGTCAGCACGACGGCGTGGTGACGATCTTGATGTACTACTGTCGCAGGGCTTTGCCTAAGCACCGCTACAATATTATCGAGGACTATGGTGGCAGGGGGCGCTGCACACGGCTAAGAATATGATCTCGTGGATCAACTTCTGTTCCTCTGGGGTGCCCTTGCCTCCGTATATAAAGGATCAAGGGGGGGGGTGCGGCCGGCCTAGGAGAGGCGCGCCAGGAGGAGTCCTACTCCCTCTGGGAGTAGGACCCCCCCCAATCCTAGTTGGAATAGGATTCGCGGAGGGGGGAAAAGAGAGAGAGGGGCCAGCCCCTTCTCCTTGTCCTATTCGGACCAAGGGAGGGGAGGGGCGTGCGGCCCATCTTAGGCTGCCCCTTCTCTTTTCCACTAAGGCCCACTAAGGCCCATATAGCTCCCGGGGGGTTCCGGTAACCTCGCGGTACTCCGGTAAAATCCCGATTTCACCCGGAACACTTCCGATATCCAAACATAGGCTTCCAATATATCAATCTTTACGTCTCGACCATTTCGAGACTCCTCGTCATGTCCGTGATCACATCCGGGACTCCGAACAACCTTCGGTACATCAAAATGTATAAACTCATAATATAACTGTCATCGAAACCTTAAGCATGCGGACCCTACGGGTTCGAGAACAATGTAGACATGACCGAGACACGTCTTCGGTCAATAACCAATAGCGGGACCTGGATGCTCATATTGGCTCCTACATATTCTACGAAGATCTTTATCGGCCAGACCGCATAACAACATACGTTGTTCCCTTTGTCATTGGTATGTTACTTGCCCGAGATTCGATCGTCGGTATCCAATACCTAGTTCAATCTCGTTACCGGCAAGTCTCTTTTACTCGTTTTGTAATACATCATCTCGCAACTAACTCATTAGTTACATTGCTTGCAAGGCTTAAGTGATGTGCATTACCGAGAGGGCCCAGAGATACCTCTCCGACGATCGGAGTGACAAATCCTAATCTCGAAATACGTCAACCCAACATGTACCTTTGGAGACACATGTAGAGCACCTTTATAATCACCCAGTTACGTTGTGACGTTTGGTAGCACACAAAGTGTTCCTCCGGCAAACGGGAGTTGCATAATCTCATAGTCATAGGAACATGCATAAGTCATGAGGAAAGCAATAGCAACATACTAAACGATCGGGTGCTAAGCTAATGGAATGGGTCATGTCAATCAGATCATTCACCTAATGATGTGATCCCGTTAATCAAATAACAACTCTTTGTCCATGGTTAGGAAACATAACCATCTTTGATTAACGAGCTAGTCAAGTAGAGGCATACTAGTGACACTCTGTTTGTCTATGTATTCACACATGTATTATGTTTCCGGTTAATACAATTCTAGCATGAATAATAAACATTTATCATGATATAAGGAAATAAATAATAACTTTATTATTGCCTCTAGGGCATATTTCCTTCAGTCTCCCACTTGCGCTAGAGTCAATAATCTAGATCACATCGCCATGTGATTTAACATCAATAGTTCACATCTTTATGTGATTGGTTCACTTCTCCATGTGACTAACACCCAAAGGGTTTACTAGGTTCAATAATCTAGTTCACATCGCTATGTGATTAAGACCCAAAAAGTGACCATGTTTTGCTTGTGAGAGAAGTTTAGTCAACGGTTCTGTCACATTTAGATCCGCATGTATTTTGCAAATTTCTATGTCAACAATGCTCTACATGGAGCTACTCTAGCTAATTGCTCCCACTTTCAATATGTATCCAGATTGAGACTTAGAGTCATCTAGATCAGTGTCAAAATTTGCATCGACGTAACCCTTTACGACGAACCTTTTTGTCATGTCCATAATCGAGAAACATATCCTTATTCCACTAAGGATAATTTTGACCGCTGTCCAGTGATCTACTACCTAGATCACTATTGTACTCCCTCGCTTAACACAGTGTAGGGTATACAATAGAGCTGGTACACAACATGGCATACTTTATAGAATCTATGGCTGAAGCATAGTGAATGATTTTCATTCTCTTTCTATCTTCTGCCGTGGTCGGGCTTTGAGTCTTACTCAACTTCACACCTTGTAACACAAGCAAGAACTTCTTCTTTGGCTGTTCCATTTTGAACTACTTCAAAATCTTATCAAGGTATGTACTCATTGAAAAACTTATCAAGCATCTTGATCTATCTCTATAGATCTTGATGCTCAATATGTAAGCAGCTTCACCGAAGTCTTTCTTTGAAAAATTCCTTTCAAACACTCCTTTATGCTTTGCAAAATAATTCTACATTATCTCCGATCAACAATATGTTATTCACATATACTTATCAGAAATGTTGTAGTGCTCCCACTCACTTTCTTGTAAATACAGGCTTCACTGCAAGTCTATATAAAACTATATGCTTTGATCAACTTATCAAAGTGTATATTCCAACTCCGAGATGCTTGCACCAGTCAAAAGATGGATCGCTGGAGCTTGCATATTTTGTTAGCACCTTTAGGATTGACAAACTTTCTTGTTGCATCATATACAACTCTTCTTTCAAAAATCCATTCAGAAATGCAGTTTTGACATCCATCTACCAAATTTCATAATCATAAAATGCGGCAATTGCTAACATGATTCGGACAGACTTAAGAATCGCTACGGGTGAGAAGGTCTCATCGTAGTCAACCCCTTGAACTTGTCGAAAACCTTTTGCGACAAGTCGAGCTTTGTAGACAGTAATATTACCGTCAGCGTTAGTCTTCTTCTTGAAGATCCATTTATTCTCAATTGCTTGCCGATCATCGGGCAAGTCAACCAAAGTTCATACTTTGTTCTCATACATGGATCCCATCTCAGATTTCATGGCTTCAAGCCATTTTGCGGAATCTGGGCTCACCATCGCTTCTTCATAGTTCGTAGGTTCATCACGATCTAGCAGCATGATTTCCAGAACAGGATTACCGTACCACTCTGGCGCGGATCTCACTCTGGTTGATCTACGAGGTTCAGTAGCATCTTGTCCTGAAGTTTCATGATCATTATCATCAACTTCCTCACTAATTGGTGTAGGTGTCACAGAAACAGTTTTCTGTGATGTACTACTTTCCAATAAGGGAGCAGGTACAGTTACCTCATCAAGTTCTACTTTCCTCCCACTCACATCTTTCGAGAGAAACTCCTTCTCCAGAAAGTTTCTGAATTTAGCAACAAAAGTCTTGCCTTCGGATCTGTGATAGAAGGTGTATCCAATAGTTTCCTTTGGATATCCTATGAAGACACATTTCTCCGATTTGGGTTCGAGCTTATCAGGTTGAAGCTTTTTCACATAAGCATCACAGCCCCAAACCTTCAGAAACGACAACTTTGGTTTCTTGCCAAACCATAGTTCATAAGGCGTCGTCTCAACGGATTTTGATGGTGCCATATTTAACGTGAATGCGGCCGTCTCTAAAGCATAACCCCAAAACGATAGCGGTAAATCAGTAAGAGACATCATAGATTGCACCATATCTAGTAAAGTACGATTACGACGTTCGGACACACCATTACGCTGTGGTGTTCCGGGTGGCGTGAGTTGCGAAACTATTCCGCATTGTTTCAAATGTACACCAAACTCATAACTCAAATATTCTCCTCCACGATCTGATCGTAAAAACTTTATTTTCTTGTTACGATGATTTTCAACTTCACTCTGAAATTCTTTGAACTTTTCAAATGTTTCAGACTTATGTTTCATTAAGTAGATATACCCATATCTGCTTAAGTAATCTGTGAAGGTGAGAAAATAACGATATCCGCCACGAGCCTCAATATTCATTGGACCACACACATCTGTATGTATGATTTCCAACAAATCTGTTGCTC
Source organism: Triticum monococcum (assembly GCA_034509565.1). Classification (NCBI taxonomy): domain Eukaryota; kingdom Viridiplantae; phylum Streptophyta; class Magnoliopsida; order Poales; family Poaceae; genus Triticum; species Triticum monococcum. Next base: position 487,471,500 of record CM067843.1, read on the forward strand.
TCTCCATAGTACCGGAGAACAGTGTTTTAGTCATCTTGCCCATGAGGCACGGTTCGCAAGTACCAAGTGATTCATAATCAAGTGGTTCCAAAAGTCCATCAGTATGGAGTTTTTTCATGCGCTTTACAACGATATGACCTAAACGGCAGTGCCACAAATAAGTTGCACCATCATTATCAACTCTGCATCTTTTGGTTTCAATATTATGAATATGTGTGTCACTACTATCGAGATTCAATAGAATAGACCACTCTTCAAGGGTGCATGACCATAAGAGATATTACTCATATAAATAGAACAACCATTATTCTCTGATTTAAATGAATAACCGTCTCGCATCAAACAAGATCCAGATATAATGTTCATGCTCAACGCTGGCACCAAATAACAATTATTTAGGTCTAATACTAATCCCGAAGGTAGATGTAGAGGTAGCGTGCCGACCGCGATCACATCGACTTTGGAACCGTTTCCCACGCGCATCATCACCTCGTCCTTAGCCAATCTTCGCTTAATCCGTAGTCCCTGTTTCGAGTTGCAAATATTAGCAACAGAACCAGTATCAAATACCCAGGTGCTACTGTGAGCATTAGTAAGGTACACATCAATAACATGTATATCACATATACCTTTGTTCACCTTGCCATCCTTCTTATCCGCCAAATACTTGGGGTAGTTCCACTTCCAGTGACCAGTCTGCTTGCAGTAGAAGCACTCAGTTTCAGGCTTAGGTCCAGACTTGGGTTTCTTCTCTTGAGCAGCAACTTGCTTGCTGTTCTTCTTGAAGTTCCCCTTCTTCTTCCCTTTGCCCTTTTTCTTGAAACTAGTGGTTTTGTTGACCATCAACACTTGATGCTCCTTTTTGATTTCTACCTCCGCAGCTTTCAGCATTGCGAAGAGCTCGGGAATAGTCTTATTCATCCCTTGCATATTATAGTTCATCACGAAGCTCTTGTAGCTTGGTGGCAGTGACTGGAGAATTCTGTCAATGATGCAATCATCTGGAAGATTAACTCTCATCTGAATCAAGTGATTATTATACCCAGACATTTTGAGTATATGCTCACTGACAGAACTGTTCTCCTCCATCTTGCAGCTATAGAACTTATTGGAGACTTCATATCTCTCAATCCGGGCATTTGCTTGAAATATTAACTTCAACTCATGGAACATCTCATATGCTCCATGACATTCAAAACGTCGTTGAAGTCCCGATTCTAAGCCGTAAAGCATGGCACACTGAACTATCGAGTAGTCATCAGCTTTGCTCTGCCAGACGTTCATAACATCTGGTGTTGCTCCTGCAGCAGGCCTGGCACCCAGCGGTGCTTCCAGGACGTAATTCTTCTGTGCAGCAATGAGGATAATCCTCAAGTTACGGACCCAGTCTGTGTAATTGCTACCATCATCTTTCAACTTTGCTTACTCAAGGAACGCATTAAAATTCAACGGAACAACAGCATGGGCCATCTATCTACAATCAAACATACATAAGCAAGATACTATCAGGTACTAAGTTCATGATAAATTTAAGTTCAATTAATCAAATTACTTAAAGAACTCCCACTTAGATAGACATCCCTCTAATCCTCTAAGTGATCACGTGATCCAAATCAACTAAACCATGTCCAATCATCACGTGAGATGGAGTAGCTTCATTGGTGAACATCACTATGTTGATCATATCTACTATATGATTCACGCTCGACCTTTTCGGTCTCCGTGTTCCGAGGCCATATCTGTATATGCTTGGCTCATCAAGTATAACCTGAGTATTCCGCGTGTGCAACTGTTTTGCACCCGTTGTATTTGAACGTAGAGCCTATCACACCCGATCATCAAGTGGTGTCTCAGCACGAAGAACTTTCGCAACGGTGCATACTCAGGGAGAACACTTCTTGATAATTTAGTGAGAGATCATCTTATAATGCTATCGTCAATCAAAGCAAGATAAGATGCATAAAAGATAAACATCACATGTAATCAATATAAGTGATATGATATGGCCATCATCATCTTTTGCCTGTGATCTCCATCTCCGAAGCACCGTCATGATCACCATCGTCACCGGCGCGACACCTTGATCTCCATCGTAGCATCGTTGTCGTCTCGCCAATCTTATGCTTCCACGACTATCGCTACCGCTTAGTGATAAAGTAAAGCATTACAGCGCGAGTGCATTGCATACAATAAAGCGACAACCATATGGCTCCTGCCAGTTGCTGATAACTCGGTTACAAAACATGATCATCTCATACAATAAAATTCAGCATCATGTCTTGACCATATCACATCACAACATGCCCTGCAAAAACAAGTTAGACGTCCTCTACTTTGTTGTTGCAAGTTTTACGTGGCTGCTACGGGCTTAAGCAAGAACCAATCTTACCTACGCATCAAAACCACAACGATAGTTTGTCAAGTTGGTGCTGTTTTAACCTTCGCAAGGACCGGGCGTAGCCACACTCAGTTCAACTAAAGTTGGAGAAACTGTCACCCGCAAGCCACCTATGTGCAAAGCACGTCGGGAGAACCGGTCTCGCATAAGCGTACGCGTAATGTCGGTCCGGGCCGCTTCATCCAACAATACCGCCGAATCAAAGTATGACATGCTGATAAGCAATATGACTTATATCGCCCACAACTCACTTGTGTTCTACTCGTGCATATAACATCAACACATAAAACCTAGGCTCGGATGCCACTGTTGGGGACGTAGTAATTTAAAAAAAATTCCTACGCACACGCAAGATCATGGTGATGCATAGCAACGAGGGGAGAGTGTGATCTACGTACCCTTGTAGACCAACAGCAGAAGCGTTATGACAACGCGGTTGATGTAGTCGTACGTCTTCATGGCCCGACCGATCAAGCACCGAAACTACGGCACCTCCGAGTTTTAGCACACGTTCAGCTCGATGACGATCCCCGGACTCCGATCCAGCAAAGTGCCGGGGAAGAGTTTCGTCAGCACGACGGCGTGGTGATGATCTTGATGTACTACTGTTGCAGGGCTTCGCCTAAGGACCGCTACAATATTATCGAGGACTATGGTGGCAGGGGGCGCCGCACACGGCTAAGAATATGATCTCGTGGATCAACTTCTGTTCCTCTGGGGTGCCCTTGCCTCCGTATATAAAGGATCAAGGGGGGGGGGTGCGGCCGGCCTAGGAGAGGCGCGCCAGGAGGAGTCCTACTCCCTCTGGGAGTAGGATCCCCCCCCCCAATCCTAGTTGGAATAGGATTCGCGGAGGGGGGAAAGAGAGAGGGGGGCCGACCCCCTCTCCTTGTCCTATTCGGACCGAGGGAGGGGAGGTGCACGCGGCCCATCTTAGGCTGCCCCTTCTCTTTTCCACTAAGGCCCATATAGCTCCCGGGGGGTTCCGGTAACCTCCTGGTACTCCGGTAAAATCCCGATTTCACCCGGAACACTTCCGATATCCAAACATAGGCTTCCAATATATCAATCTTTATGTCTCGACCATTTCGAGACTCCTCGTCATGTCCGTGATCACATCCGGGTCTCCGAACAACCTTCGGTACATCAAAACGTATAAACTCATAATATAACTGTCATCGAAACCTTAAGCGTGTGGACCCTACGGGTTCGAGAACAATGTAGACATGACCGAGACACGTCTCCGGTCAATAACCAATAGCGGGACCTGGATGCTCATATTGGCTCCTACATATTCTATGAAGATCTTTATCGGCCAGACTGCATAACAACATACGTTGTTCCCTTTGTCATCGGTATGTTACTTGCCCGAGATTCGATCGTCGGTATCCAATACCTAGTTCAATCTCGTTACCGGCAAGTCTCTTTTACTCGTTCTGTAATACATCATCTCGCAACTAACTCATTAGTTACATTGCTTGCAAGGCTTAAGTGATGTGCATTACCGAGAGGGCCCAGAGATACCTCTCCGATGATCGGCGTGACAAATCCTAATCTCGAAATACGTCAACCCAACATGTACCTTTGGAGACACCTATAGAGCACCTTTATAATCACCCAGTTACGTGGTGACGTTTGGTAGCACACAAAGTGTTCCTCCGGCAAACGGGAGTTGCATAATCTCATAGTCATAGGAACATGCATAAGTCATGAGGAAAGCAATAGCAACATACTAGACGATCGGGTGCTAAGCTAATGGAATGGGTCATGTCAATCAGATCATTCACCTAATGATGTGATCTCGTTAATCAAATAACAACTCTTTGTCCATGGTTAGGAAACATAACCATCTTTGATTAACGAGCTAGTCAAGTAGAGGCATACTAGTGACACTCTATTTGTTTATGTATTCACACATGTATTATGTTTCCGGTTAATACAATTCTAGCATGAATAATAAACATTTATCATGATATAAGGAAATAAATAATAACTTTATTATTGCCTCTAGGGCATATTTCCTTCATGTGGATGCAGTGTGGGGTGGCAGGCAGCGCGGATGCGGCGGCTGCGTGGTGGCGCAGCATGGAGGGCGCCATATTTGCCTAGGCTTGGGTGGAGTTGGCTCGCTGGTTCTTTTAGTCAGCGACGAGGTATGCAGTGGCTTCTACTTGGTCATGGCGTGATGGTGGGCTGCGCGTATGCGGCAGCTGCATGTGGTGCGGCGTGGAGGGTGTCAGATCTTCCCGAGCTCGGGGTGAAGCTGGCTCACTGGTTCTTCTAGCCAGCGATGAGGTTCGGAGTAGCTTCTACTTGGTCATGGCGTGATTCCTTCCTGGGAGGTGTGCGGGTTAGCGAAGGTGCAATGCGTGAGGATGTGGCATTGGGTAGTGCTCCAGCGAAATCTTGCCGGGCTCTTGCTGGATGGTGTGCTTAGACAATTATGAATTTGACTCAAGATGACTACAAGCGCCAGTGAAATTCCTTCAAACTTTAGACAGACGGTCAAGAAAGAGTGAAGTTGTTGAGTTTAGGTAACTTTTATATGTGACACCTGATAAGTGTGTTGTTCACTTTCACGCATGTCAGTGATCAGTGTGTGATGATGTTGAATGGTTACTCTCAAAGTTGGGAGCACAAACTAGAGTAAAGAGAAACTTAATTTTGCTCGAGTGTTGACTATGATCAAGAAAAGAAGGGACTACAGTTGCATGTGGAATGACATGGAGTGTGGGAGTAGCAGCAGTACTCATGGTGTAACTAAAGTACAATGTACATGAAAATTTGACACATAGACGAATTTAGGATGGTGGAGAATATATGTTAAGGTAGAGTTTGTTGGAGTTGTATCGAATATTGTGTACAAGATAGGTTACAATTGTAGTATGTCTAAATAAGTAGGAGTTGAGTGATATTAGGACACTTATATTCAAGGCCTCAAATATAATGCGGGAGTAGACACCCGATGTAACCTATAACGACATAATAGTGCAGACACACAAGTGGAGCCGACGGCATGTCCCAACGCCCGAGTGGCCGGTATAGTGACGATGTCTCGGAGAGGAGCGTCTGTAGTTAGGCTTTGAAGATTTAGCCATGTATTCTAAAAAAAAGAAGATGTAGCCATGCTAGTGATTCTTGTTAATAAATTTCATTGTTGTGCTCGTGTGATTGGTTGATTCTCGAATGACCGACAACCCTGCCTCGTATCAATTCTAACAATACCGCTCAAATTTACAAAATGCATTACACACCTATAACGAATGTTATACAAGAGCAGACAATCTCTACTTCTAATGGACGAGTTGGTGAATCGTCTCCACAGTTTATTTTCGCTGGGTTTTTTTCGTCTCTCCGCCCACCACCCCCTCCCACCCTGGTCCATTGGTTTATTTTTCTCTCCACTCTTTATTACAACCAGAACTTTCCTAATGTATAACAAATCACGGATCTAACTTTCTTAAATTATGCAAATCAATTGATTCCTTTTATTGGTTCAATTTGTCTTAGGAAACAAATAACAGATTTTCAGGAAACAAATAATACATTTTAATCTAACTTCCTTAAATTATGCAAATCAATCGATTCTTTTTATTGGTTCAATTTGTCTTAGAAAACAAATAACAGATTTTTAGGACACAAATAATACATTTTAATCTAACTTTCCTAACTTGTCTAAATCAATCGATTTCTCTTATTAGTGAAATTTGTTTTAGGAAACAAATAACAGACACGTCACAACTTTTCTCCCAATAAATAGTTTCTTAACATTTGCAAACTTTCCTAATTAGACACGTCACAAACGGGCAGGTACTGATATCACGTTACCAAACAATAAAACCCCATTTGCATAGAAATCAGTTCAAAAATCCTAACTTTCCTAAATCTTTACCTTTCCTTGATAACAATCAATATTTCCTATGTTCACCTATTGAAGGAAATCACCCCTCCATCAATATTAGCATTTTTTTGAACTGAGATCTCCGGGTTATGATTTTTTTGTGATTCTTTCCAATTGTGACCTCTCCTTCCACTCCGGCTCCTTCTCGCATAAACACCTCCACCACAGTCAGGTGACACCGCCCAGGCCTCCTGCCTCTCCACACCTTCTCCGCCACCTCCTTCTCGTACTCCATTAACAATCCCTCCGCCACATTTGTCCACGGCGGTGTCGAGGGCATGGCGCAGCAGCGTACCAGCGATAGAGCAGCGCATAGCAGCAGGAAGCAACACACAGCAGGCGAGGCGAGCGGCCGACGGTGGAGGGCAGAGATGCGGCCGACAGAAGATGGCCACGACTGGAGGCGGCGCGAGGCAGGGGCGCGACAGCGGGGCGAGCGAAGGGATAGGCGGCAGCACACGGGGCAAGCGCAGCCAGCGAGAGTGTGGCGCGCGGCCAGGGTGTGTGTCGCGTGGGGCACAGTGGTGCGGTGGCAGCGACGAGCGCGACGGCAGCGGCGGGCGCGACCGACGCGGTGTAGCACGAGTGTGGGCATGGAGAGGGAGTGGCCCCGCGGGCGCGGAAGAAGAGCGGCAGGCTCGGGCATGGGCGTGCATAGGAGCGGGCATGTGCCACGGGGTCAATCCGAGGAGCTCGGTGGGTACCCCTGCAATGGCCATGGCGGACGGTGGTTCTCGGCCACAGCGAAATACCTAACGAGAGCAAACGAGAGGGGAAACAGGGGAAAGGCAAGAGGGGATCATGGCGGTGTCAATGGCGCCCTAGGGGAAGACATGGGAGCTCGGGGCGGCGCGGATCGGACGACAATGTCGCGGTGGCCCAAGGTTGAGGAAGACGGCAGCGACGTCGATGTGGGGGTGCTGGACTTGATCTCGTTGGCGCAGACGAAGTAGCGAAGGCGTTCGGAGCTCCTCGACAAGCTCCTAGCTCGCAGGGAGGGCAGTGGCCATGTGGACGGGGTCGGTCATGGTGGCCGTGGCGTCTAACTTCGTTCAGATCGACGGGATCGAGCGAGTGAGGAGGAGAAGTGGATTTGGGAGGGCGCGTCAAGGAGGAGTGAGGCCATGGGGGCAGGGAAGGAAGGGCGTCACCCTTATCCATTTCCCTTCGATGCCAGCGAGGTGGTCGGGCAGGAGCCCGGTTCTGTAGCGACACGGCTCGGGGAACAGGAGAAGACGACCGCGCGGGGACCGGACTGCTGAGCCAGTTCGGTGGCAAGGCCGGGGGGCAGGGCGAATCCCCTTTTACATCGTTCTTTTGTTTTTTCAATGTATTCTAATCTGTTTCTTCTTTTTAACACCGTTTTCTATTTATTTTTATCAACTAAATGATCTCTACTTCTAATGTCTCAGTTAGTAGTCTTCGTTCTGGGGTTTATTTTCGTCCCACCTCCCGAATGAGGGAGAGAGGGAGAGAGAGTGAGGAAAAGGGTGTGTGTGTGAGAATTTGATGGTAAAAGAGATCGTCAATGTCATTTAATATGTATGAGAATGTTAAATGTAATATTAACATAATTAATATTGAACTTTTAAAGTTAACGTGACCCATTGCCAGACACGGGCGTTCTTCTAATCTATGTACAAACGGGGCTGGAAATCTACGTGTCTCATCCCTAAATGCAAAAGGAGACAAAATTGCGGTAATGTTACCTACGTCCGCTCGCTGGGAGAGGGGTGACTGCAAACCATGTTTGATGGCAATTTCAGATTCGAGAAGAGATAAACCGATGATAGTTTTTAAATGAAAATTATCTTCTCAAGAAGAAACTGATATGT